>CM077675.1:301285326-311285326 GCA_039707655.1 Elymus sibiricus | reverse complement strand
AACGTGCGTTTGGTCTTCGATTTTGTTCAAATTTTGCGTGGCACAATTGGATGTGCATTCTCAAGTGCTGGCAAAAGTTGGGTACATTTCAAGAATGCATGCATGTACATCATGTGCAACCCACCGGTGTCGGTATGGGCGAAAGGGGTGTTACAATTCCATCTCGCTACTGCCCTTCATCAAACGGACCCAATTTTTTCCACGCTTCCTAATGAAGTTCACAAGGAGGCACGTCAATTTTTTTTATTTTCTGACAATCCGTGCCTTTTCTGTGAATTTCCATGCAAAAACAGGCAAAAACAGATGCCGGACGTGACACAACGTGCGTTTGGTCTTTGATTTTGTTCAAATTTTGCGTGGCACAATTGGATGTGCATTCTCAAGTGCTGGCAAAAGTTGGGTACATTTCATGCATGCATGCATGTACATCATGTGCAACCCACCGGTGTCGATATGGGCGGAAGGGGTGTTACAATTCGATCTCGCTACTCCCCTTCATCAAACGGACCCAATTTTTTTCCACGCTTCCTAATGAAGTTCACAAGGAGGCACGTCAATTTTTTTTATTTTCTGACAATCCGTGCCTTTTCTGTGAATTTCCATGCAAAAACAGGCAAAAACAGATGCCGGACGTGACGCAACGTTGGTTTGGTCTTCGATTTCGTTCAAATTTTGCGTGGCACAATTGGATGTGCATTCTCAAGTGCTGGCCAAAGTTGGGTACATTTCATGCATGCAAGCATGTACATCATGTGCAACCCACCGGTGTCGGTATGGGCGGAAGGGGTGTTACAATTCGATCTCGCTACTCCCCTTCATCAAACGGACCCAATTTTTTTCCACGCTTCCTAATGAACTTCACAAGGAGGCACATCAATTTTTTTTATTTCTGACAATCCGTGCCTTTTCTGTGAATTTCCACGCAAAAACAGGCAAAAACAGATGCCGGACGTGACGCAACGTGCGTTTGGTCTTCGATTTCGTTCAAATTTTGCGTGGCACAATTGGATGTGCATTCTCAAGTGCTGGCAAAAGTTGGGTACATTTCATGAATGCATGCATGTACATCATGTGCAACCCACCGGTGTCGGTATGGGCGAAAGGGGTGTTACAATTCCATCTCGCTACTGCCCTTCATCAAACGGACCCAATTTTTTCCACGCTTCCTAATGAAGTTCACAAGGAGGCACGTCAATTTTTTTTATTTTCTGACAATCCGTGCCTTTTCTGTGAATTTCCATGCAAAAACAGGCAAAAACAGATGCCGGACGTGACACAACGTGCGTTTGGTCTTTGATTTTGTTCAAATTTTGCGTGGCACAATTGGATGTGCATTCTCAAGTGCTGGCAAAAGTTGGGTACATTTCATGCATGCATGCATGTACATCATGTGCAACCCACCGGTGTCGATATGGGCGGAAGGGGTGTTACAATTCGATCTCGCTACTCCCCTTCATCAAACGGACCCAATTTTTTTCCACGCTTCCTAATGAAGTTCACAAGGAGGCACGTCAATTTTTTTTATTTTCTGACAATCCGTGCCTTTTCTGTGAATTTCCATGCAAAAACAGGCAAAAACAGATGCCGGACGTGACGCAACGTTGGTTTGGTCTTCGATTTCGTTCAAATTTTGCGTGGCACAATTGGATGTGCATTCTCAAGTGCTGGCCAAAGTTGGGTACATTTCATGCATGCAAGCATGTACATCATGTGCAACCCACCGGTGTCGGTATGGGCGGAAGGGGTGTTACAATTCGATCTCGCTACTCCCCTTCATCAAACGGACCCAATTTTTTTCCACGCTTCCTAATGAACTTCACAAGGAGGCACATCAATTTTTTTTATTTCTGACAATCCGTGCCTTTTCTGTGAATTTCCACGCAAAAACAGGCAAAAACAGATGCCGGACGTGACGCAACGTGCGTTTGGTCTTCGATTTCGTTCAAATTTTGCGTGGCACAATTGGATGTGCATTCTCAAGTGCTGGCAAAAGTTGGGTACATTTCATGAATGCATGCATGTACATCATGTGCAACCCACCGGTGTCGGTATGGGCGGAAGGGGTGTTACAATTCGATCTCGCTACTCCCCTTAATCAAACGGACCCAATTTTTTTCCACGCTTCCTAATGAACTTCACAAGGACGCACGTCAATTTTTTTATTTTCTCACAATCCGTGCCTTTTCTATGAATTTCCAAGCAAAAACAGGCAAAAAACAGATGCCGGACGTGACGCAACGTCCGTTTGGTCTTCGATTTCGTTCAAATTTTGCGTGGCACAATTGGATGTGCATTCTCAAGTGTAGGAAAAAGTTGGGTACATTTCATGCATGCATGCATGTACATCATGTGCAACCCACCGGTGTCGGGATGGGCGGAAGCGCTGTTACAATGCGATCTCGCTACTCCCCTTCATCAAACGGACCCAATTTTTTTCCACGCTTCCTAATGAAGTTCACAAGGAGGCACGTCAATTTTTTTTATTTTCTGACAATCCGTGCCTTTTCTGTGAATTTCTATGCAAAAACAGGCAAAAACAGATGCCGGACGTGACGCAACGTGCGTTTGGTCTTCGATTCAGTTCAAATTTTGCGTGGCACAATTGGATGTGCATTGTCAACTGCTGGCAAAACTTAGGTACATTTCATGCATGCATGCATGTACATCATGTGCAACCCACCGGTGTCGGGATGGGCGGAAGGGCTGTTACAATGCGATCTCGCTACTCCCCTTCATCAAACGGACCCAATTTTTTTCGACGCTTCCTAATGAAGTTCACAAGGAGGCATGTCAATTTTTTTTATTTTCTGACAATCCGTGCCTTTTCTGTGAATTTCCATGCAAAAACAGGCAAAATAAGATGCCGGACGTGACGCAACGTGCGTTTGGTCTTCGATTTCGTTCAAATTTTGCGTGGCACAATTGGATGTGCATTCTCAAGTGCTGGCAAAAGATGGGTACATTTCATGCATGCATGCATGTACATCATGTGCAACCCACCGGTGTCGGTATGGGCGGAAGGGGTGTTACAATTCCATCTCGCTACTCCCCTTCATCAAACGGACCCAATTTTTTTCCACGCTTCCTAATGAAGTTCACAAGGAGGCACGTCAATTTTTTTTATTTTCTGACAATCCGTGCCTTTTTTGTGAATTTCCATGCAAAAACAGGAAAAAACAGATGCCGGACGTCACGCAACGTTGGTTTGGTCTTCGATTTCGTTGAAATTTTGCATGGCACAATTGGATGTGCATTCTCAAGTGCTGGCAAAAGTTGGGTACATTTCACGCATGCATGCATGTACATCATGTGCAACCCACCGGTGTCGATATGGGCGGAAGGGGTGTTACAATTCGATCTCGCTACTCCCCTTCATCAAACGGACCCAATTTTTTTCCACGCTTCCTAATGAAGTTCACAAGGAGGCAGGTCAATTTTTTTTATTTTCTGACAATCCGTGCCTTTTCTGTGAATTTCCATGCAAAAACAGGCAAAAACAGATGCCGGACATTACGCAACGTTGGTTTGGTCTTCGATTTCGTTCAAATTTTGCGTGGCACAATTGGATGTGCATTCTCAAGTGCTGGCAAAAGTTGGGTACATTTCATGCATGTATGCATGAACATCATGTGCAACCCACCGGTGTCGGTATGGGCGGAAGGGGTGTTACAATTCTATCTCGCTACTCCCCTTCATCAAACAGACCCAAATTTTTTTCCACGCTTCCTAATGAAGTTCACAAGGAGGCACGTCAATTTTTTTAATTTTTTGACAATCCGTGCCTTTTCTGTGAATTTCCAAGCAAAAATAGATGCCGGACGTGACGCAACGTGCGTTTGGTCTTCGATTTCGTTTAAATTTTGCGTGGCACAATTGTATGTGCATTCTCAAGTGCTGGCAAAAGTTGGGTACATTTCATGCATGCATGCATGTACATCATGTGCAACCCACCGGTGTCGGTATGGGCGGAAGGGGTGTTACAATTCGATCTCGCTACTCCCCTTCATCAAACAGACCCAAATTTTTTTCCACGCTTCCTAATGAACTTCACAAGGACGCACGTCAACTTTTTTTATTTTCTGACAATCCGTGCCTTTTCTGTGAATTTCCAAGCAAAAACAGGCAAAAAACAGATGCCGGACGTGACGCAATGTGCGTTTGGTCTTCGATTTCGTTCAAATTTTGCGTGGCACAATTGGATGTGCATTCTCAAGTGCAGGAAAAAGTTGGGTACATTTCATGCATGCATGCATGTACATCATGTGCAACCCACCGGTGTCGGGATGGGCGGAAGGGCTGTTACAATGCGATCTCGCTACTCCCCTTCATCAAACGGACCCAATTTTTTCGACGCTTCGTAATGAAGTTCACAAGGAGGCATGTCAATTTTTTTTATTTTCTGACAATCCGTGCCTTTTCTGTGAATTTCCATGCAAAAACGGGCAAAATAAGATGCCGGACGTAATGCAACGTGCGTTTGGCCTTCGATTTCGTTCAAATTTTACGTGGCACAATTGGATGTGCATTCTCAAGTGCTGGCAAAAGATGGGTACATTTCATGCATGCATGCTTGTACATCATGTGCAACCCACCGGTGTCGGTATGGGCGGAAGGGGTGTTACAATTCGATCTCGCTACTCCCCTTCATCAAACGGACCCAATTTTTTTCCACGCTTCCTAATGAAGTTCACAAGGAGGCACGTCAATTTTTTTTATTTTCTGACAATCCGTGCCTTTTCTGTGAATTTCCATGCAAAAGCAGGCAAAAACAGATGTCGGACGTGATGCAACGTTGGTTTGGTCTTCGATTTCGTTCAAATTTTGCGTGGCACAATTGGATGTGCATTCTCAAGTGCTGGCAAAAGTTGGGTACATTTCATGCATCCATGCATGTACATCATGTGCAACCTACCGGTGTCGGTATGTGCAGAAGGGGTGTTACAATTCGATCTCGCTACTCCCCTTCATCAAACGGACCCAATTTTTTTCCACGCTTCCTAATGAACTTCACAAGGACGCACGTCAATTTTTTTTATTTTCTGACAATCTGTGCCTTTTCTGTGAATTTCCATGCAAAAACAGATGCCGGACGTGACGCAACGTTGGTTTGGTCTTCGATTTCGTTCAAATTTTGCGTGGCACAATTGGATGTGCATTCTCAAGTGCTGGCAAAAGTTGGGTACATTTCATGCATGCATGCATGTACATCATGTGCAACCCACCGGTGTCGGTATGGGCGGAAGGGGTGTTACAATTCGATCTCGCTACTCCCCTTCATCAAACGGACCCAAATTTTTTTTCACGCTTCCTAATGAACTTCACAAGGACACACGTCAATTTTTTTTATTTTTTGACAATCCGTGCCTTTTCTGTGAATTTCCAAGCAAAAACAGGCAAAACACAGATGCCGGACGTGACGCAACGTTGGTTTGGTCTTCGATTTCGTTCAAATTTTGCGTGGCACAATTGGATGTGCATTCTCAAGTGCTGGCAAAAGTTGAGTACATTTCATGCATGCATGCATGTACATCATGTGCAACCCACCGGTGTCGGTATGGGCGGAAGGGGTGTTACAATTCGATCTCGCTACTCCCCTTCATCAAACGGACCCAATTTTTTTCCACGCTTCCTAATGAAGTTCACAAGGATGCACGTCAAATTTTTTTATTTTCTGACAATCCGTGCTTTTTCTGTGAATTTCCAAGCAAAAATAGGTAAAAAACAGATGCCGGAGGTGACGCAATGTGCGTTTGGTCTTCGATATCGTTCAAATTTTACGTGGCACAATTGGATGTGCATTCTCAAGTGCAGGAAAAAGTTGGGTACATTTCATGCATGCATGCATGTACATCATGTGCAACCCACCGGTGTCGGGATGGGCGGAAGGGCTGTTACAATGCGATCTCGCTACTCCCCTTCATCAAACGGACCCAATTTTTTTCGACGCTTCCTAATGAAGTTCACAAGGAGGCATGTCAATTTTTTTTATTTTCTGACAATCCGTGCCTTTTCTGTGAATTTCCATGCAAAAACAGGCAAAATAAGATGCCGGACGTGACGCAACGTGCGTTTGGTCTTCCATTTCGTTCAAATTTTGCGTGGCACAATTGGATGTGCATTCTCAAGTGCTGGCAAAAGATGGGTACATTTCATGCATGCATGCATGTACATCATGTGCAACCCACCGGTGTCGGTATGGGCGGAAGGGGTGTTACAATTCCATCTCGCTACTCCCCTTCATCAAATGGACCCAATTTTTTTCCACGCGTCCTAATGAAGTTCACAAGGAGGCACGTCAATTTTTTTTATTTTCTGACAATCCGTGCCTTTTTTGTGAATTTCCATGCAAAAACAGGAAAAAACAGATGCCGGACGTCACGCAACGTTGGTTTGGTCTTCGATTTCGTTCAAATTTTGCATGGCACAATTGGATGTGCATTCTCAAGTGCTGGCAAAAGTTGGGTACATTTCACGCATGCATGCATGTACATCATGTGCAACCCACCGGTGTCGATATGGGCGGAAGGGGTGTTACAATTCGATCTCGCTACTCCCCTTCATCAAACGGACCCAATTTTTTTCCACGCTTCCTAATGAAGTTCACAAGGAGGCAGGTCAATTTTTTTTATTTTCTGACAATCCGTGCCTTTTCTGTGAATTTCCATGCAAAAACAGGCAAAAACAGATGCCGGACGTTACGCAACGTTGGTTTGGTCTTCGATTTCGTTCAAATTTTGCGTGGCACAATTGGATGTGCATTCTCAAGTGCTGGCAAAAGTTGGGTACATTTCATGCATGTATGCATGAACATCATGTGCAACCCACCGGTGTCGGTATGGGCGGAAGGGGTGTTACAATTCGATCTCGCTACTCCCCTTCATCAAACAGACCCAAATTTTTTTCCACGCTTCCTAATGAAGTTCACAAGGAGGCACGTCAATTTTTTTAATTTTTTGACAATCCGTGCCTTTTCTGTGAATTTCCAAGCAAAAACAGATGCCGGACGTGACGCAACGTGCGTTTGGTCTTCGATTTCGTTCAAATTTTGCGTGGCACAATTGTATGTGCATTCTCAAGTGCTGGCAAAAGTTGGGTACATTTCATGCATGCATGCATGTACATCATGTGCAACCCACCGGTGTCGGTATGGGCGGAAGGGGTGTTACAATTCGATCTCGCTACTCCCCTTCATCAAACAGACCCAATTTTTTTTCCACGCTTCCTAATGAACTTCACAAGGACGCACGTCAAATTTTTTTATTTTCTGACAATCCGTGCCTTTTCTATGAATTTCCAAGCAAAAACAGGCAAAAAACAGATGCCGGACGTGACGCAATGTGCGTTTGGTCTTCGATTTCGTTCAAATTTTGCGTGGCACAATTGGATGTGCATTCTCAAGTGCAGGAAAAAGTTGGGTACATTTCATGCATGCATGCATGTACATCATGTGCAACCCACCGGTGTCGGGATGGGCGGAAGGGCTGTTACAATGCGATCTCGCTACTCCCCTTCATCAAACGGACCCAATTTTTTTCGACGCTTCCTAATGAAGTTCACAAGGAGGCATGTCAATTTTTTTTATTTTCTGACAATCCGTGCCTTTTCTGTGAATTTCCATGCAAAAACAGGCAAAATAAGATGCCGGACGTGACGCAACGTGCGTTTGGTCTTCGATTTCGTTCAAATTTTGCGTGGCACAATTGGATGTGCATTCTCAAGTGCTGGCAAAAGATGGGTACATTTCATGCATGCATGCATGTACATCATGTGCAACCCACCGGTGTCGGTATGGGCGGAAGGGGTGTTACAATTCCATCTCGCTACTCCCCTTCATCAAATGGACCCAATTTTTTTCCACGCGTCCTAATGAAGTTCACAAGGAGGCACGTCAATTTTTTTTATTTTCTGACAATCCGTGCCTTTTTTGTGAATTTCCATGCAAAAACAGGAAAAAACAGATGCCGGACGTCACGCAACGTTGGTTTGGTCTTCGATTTCGTTCAAATTTTGCATGGCACAATTGGATGTGCATTCTCAAGTGCTGGCAAAAGTTGGGTACATTTCACGCATGCATGCATGTACATCATGTGCAACCCACCGGTGTCGATATGGGCGGAAGGGGTGTTACAATTCGATCTCGCTACTCCCCTTCATCAAACGGACCCAATTTTTTTCCACGCTTCCTAATGAAGTTCACAAGGAGGCAGGTCAATTTTTTTTATTTTCTGACAATCCGTGCCTTTTCTGTGAATTTCCATGCAAAAACAGGCAAAAACAGATGCCGGACGTTACGCAACGTTGGTTTGGTCTTCGATTTCGTTCAAATTTTGCGTGGCACAATTGGATGTGCATTCTCAAGTGCTGGCAAAAGTTGGGTACATTTCATGCATGTATGCATGAACATCATGTGCAACCCACCGGTGTCGGTATGGGCGGAAGGGGTGTTACAATTCGATCTCGCTACTCCCCTTCATCAAACAGACCCAAATTTTTTTCCACGCTTCCTAATGAAGTTCACAAGGAGGCACGTCAATTTTTTTAATTTTTTGACAATCCGTGCCTTTTCTGTGAATTTCCAAGCAAAAACAGATGCCGGACGTGACGCAACGTGCGTTTGGTCTTCGATTTCGTTCAAATTTTGCGTGGCACAATTGTATGTGCATTCTCAAGTGCTGGCAAAAGTTGGGTACATTTCATGCATGCATGCATGTACATCATGTGCAACCCACCGGTGTCGGTATGGGCGGAAGGGGTGCTACAATTCGATCTCGCTACTCCCCTTCATCAAACAGACCCAATTTTTTTTCCACGCTTCCTAATGAACTTCACAAGGACGCACGTCAAATTTTTTTATTTTCTGACAATCCGTGCCTTTTCTATGAATTTCCAAGCAAAAACAGGCAAAAAACAGATGCCGGACGTGACGCAATGTGCGTTTGGTCTTCGATTTCGTTCAAATTTTGCGTGGCACAATTGGATGTGCATTCTCAAGTGCAGGAAAAAGTTGGGTACATTTCATGCATGCATGCATGTACATCATGTGCAACCCACCGGTGTCGGGATGGGCGGAAGGGCTGTTACAATGCGATCTCGCTACTCCCCTTCATCAAACGGACCCAATTTTTTTTGACGCTTCCTAATGAAGTTCACAAGGAGGCATGTCAATTTTTTTTATTTTCTGACAATCCGTGCCTTTTCTGTGAATTTCCATGCAAAAACAGGCAAAATAAGATGCCGGACGTAATGCAACGTGCGTTTGGTCTTCGATTTCGTTCAAATTTTACGTGGCACAATTGGATGTGCATTCTCAAGTGCTGGCAAAAGATGGGTACATTTCATGCATGCATGCTTGTACATCATGTGCTACCCACCGGTGTCGGTATGGGCGGAAGGGGTGTTACAATTCGATCTCGCTACTCCCCTTCATCAAACGGACCCAATTTTTTTCCACGCTTCCTAATGAAGTTCACAAGGAGGCACGTCAATTTTTTTTATTTTCTGACAATCCGTGCCTTTTCTGTGAATTTCCATGCAAAAGCAGGCAAAAACAGATGCCGGACGTGATGCAACGTTGGTTTGGTCTTCGATTTCGTTCAAATTTTGCGTGGCACAATTGGATGTGCATTCTCAAGTGCTGGCAAAAGTTGGGTACATTTCATGCATCCATGCATGTACATCATGTGCAACCTACCGGTGTCGGTATGTGCAGAAGGGGTGTTACAATTCGATCTCGCTACTCCCCTTCATCAAACGGACCCAATTTTTTTCCACGCTTCCTAATGAACTTCACAAGGACGCACGTCAATTTTTTTTATTTTCTGACAATCTGTGTCTTTTCTGTGAATTTCCATGCAAAAACAGATGCCGGACGTGACGCAATGTTGGTTTGGTCTTCGATTTCGTTCAAATTTTGCGTGGCACAATTGGATGTGCATTCTCAAGTGCTGGCAAAAGTTGGGTACATTTCATGCATGCATGCATGTACATCATGTGCAACCCACCGGTGTCGGTATGGGCGGAAGGGGTGTTACAATTCGATCTCGCTACTCCCTTTCATCAAACGGACCCAAAAAAATTTCCACGCTTCCTAATGAACTTCACAAGGACGCACGTCAAATTTTTTTATTTTTTGACAATCCGTGCCTTTTCTGTGAATTTCCAAGCAAAAACAGGCAAAAAACAGATGCCGGACGTGACGCAACGTTGGTTTGGTCTTCGATTTCATTCAAATTTTGTGTGGCACAATTGGATGTGCATTCTCAAGTGCTGGCAAAAGTTGGGGACATTTCATGCAAGCATGCATGTACATCATGTGCAACCCACCGGTGTCGGTATGGGCGGAAGGGGTGTTACAATTCGATCTCGCTACTCCCCTTCATCAAACGGACCCAAAAAATTTTCCACACTTCCTAATGAACTTCACAAGGATGCACGTCAATTTTTTTTATTTTTCTGACAATCCGTGCCTTTTCTGTGAATTTCCAAGCAAAAACAGGCAAAAAACAGATGCCGGACGTGACGCAATGTGCATTTGGTCTTCGATTTCGTTCAAATTTTGTGTGGCACAATTGGATGTGCATTCTCAAGTGCCGGAAAAAGTTGGGTACATTTCATGCATGCATGCATGTACATCATGTGCAACCCACCGGTGTCGGGATTGGCGGAAGGGCTGTTACAATGCGATCTCGCTACTCCCCTTCATCAAACGGACCCAATTTTTTTTTACGCTTCCTAATGAAGTTCACAAGGAAGAATGTCAATTTTTTTTATTTTCTGACAACCCGTGCCTTTTCTGTGAATTTCCTTGCAAAAACAGGCAAAATAAGATGCCGGACGTGACACAACGTGCGTTTGGTCTTCGATTTCGTTCAAATTTTGCGTGGCACAATTGGATGTGCATTCTCAAGTGCTGGCAAAAGATGGGTACATTTCATGCATGCATGCATGTACATCATGTGCAACCCACCGGTGTCGGTATGGGCGGAAGGGGTGTTACAATTCGATCTCGCTACTCCCCTTCATCAAACAGACCCAATTTTTTTCCACGCTTCCTAATGAAGTTCACAAGGAGGCACGTCAATTTTTTTTATTTTCTGACAATCCGTGCCTTTTCTGTGAATTTCAATGCAAAAACAGATGCCGGACGTGACGCAACGTGCGTTTGGTCTTCGATTTCGTTCAAATTTTGCGTGGCACAATTGGATGTGCATTCCCAAGTGCTGGCAAAATTTAGGTACATTGCACGCATGCATGCATGTACATCATGTGCAACCCACCGGTGTCGGTATGGGCGAAAGGGGTGTTACAATTCGATCTCGCTACTCCCCTTCATCAAACGGACCCAATTTTGTTCCACACTTCCTAATGAACTTCACAAGGACGCACGTCAATTTTTTTGATTTTCTGACAATCCATGCCTTTTCTGTGAATTTCCATGCAAAAACAGGCAAAAACAGATGCCGGACGTTACGCAACGTTGGTTTGGTCTTCGATTTCGTTCAAATTTTGCGTGGCACAATTGGATGTGCATTCTCAAGTGCTGGCAAAAGTTGGTTACATTTCATGCATGCATGCATGTACATCATGTGCAACCCACCGGTGTCGGTATGGGCGGAAGGGGTGTTACAATTCGATCTCGCTACTCCCCTTCATCAAACAGACCCAAATTTTTTTCCACGCTTCCTAATGAACTTCACAAGGACGCATGTCAAATTTTTTTATTTTCTGACAATCCGTGCCTTTTCTGTGAATTTCCAAGCAAAAACAGGCAAAAAACAGATGCCGGACGTGACACAACGTGCGTTTGGTCTTCGATTTCGTTCAAATTTTGCGTGGCACAATTGGATGTGCATTCTCAAGTGCTGGCAAAAGATGGGTACATTTCATGCATGCATGCATGTACATCATGTGCAACCCACCGGTGTCGGTATGGGCGGAAGGGGTGTTACAATTCGATCTCGCTACTCCCCTTCATCAAACGGACCCAATTTTTTTCCACGCTTCCTAATGAAGTTCACAAGGAGGCACGTCAATTTTTTTTATTTTCTGACAATCCGTGCCTTTTCTGTGAATTTCCATGCAAAAACAGTCAAAAACAGATGCCGGACGTGACGCAACGTTGGTTTGGTCTTCGATTTCGTTCAAATTTTGTGTGGCACAATTGGATGTGCATTCTCAAGTGCTGGCAAAAGTTGGGTACATTTCATGCATGCATGCATGTACATCATGTGCAACCCACCGGTGTCGGTATGGGCGGAAGGGGTGTTACAATTCGATCTCGCTACTCCCCTTCATCAAACGGACCCAAATTTTTTTCCACGCTTCCTAATGAACTTCACAAGGACGCACGTCAAATTTTTTTATTTTCTGACAATCCGTGCCTTTTCTGTGAATTTCCAAGCAAAAACAGGCAAAAAACAGATGCCGGACGTGACGCAACGTTGGTTTGGTCTTCGATTTCGTTCAAATTTTGTGTGGCACAATTGGATGTGCATTCTCAAGTGCTGGCAAAAGTTGGGTACATTTCATGCAAGCATGCATGTACATCATGTGCAACCCACCGGTGTCGGTATGGGCGGAAGGGGTGTTACAATTCGATCTCGCTACTCCCCTTCATCAAACGGACCCAAAAAATTTTCCATGCTTCCTAATGAACTTCACAAGGACGCACGTCAAATTTTTTTATTTTCTGATAATCCGTGCCTTTTCTGTGAATTTCCAAGCAAAAATAGGCAAAAAACAGATGCCGGACGTGACGCAATGTGCGTTTGGTCTTCGATTTCGTTCAAATTTTGCATGGCACAATTGGATGTGCATTCTCAAGTGCCAGAAAAAGTTGGGTACATTTCATGCATGCATGCATGTACATCATGTGCAACCCACCGGTGTCGGGATTGGCGGAAGGGCTGTTACAATGCGATCTCGCTACTCCCATTCATCAAACGGACCCAATTTTTTTCAACGCTTCCTAATGAAGTTCACAAGGAGGAATGTCAATTTCTTTTATTTTCTGACAATCCATGCCTTTTCTGTGAATTTCCTTGCAAAAACTGGCAAAATAAGATGCTGGACGTGACACAACGCGCGTTTGGTCTTCGATTTTGTTCAAATTTTGCGTGGCACAATTGGATGTGCATTCTCAAGTGCTGGCACAAGATGGGTACATTTCATGCATGCATGCATGTACATCATGTGCAACCCACCGGTGTCGGTATGGGCGGAAGGGGTGTTACTATTCGATCTCGCTACTCCCCTTCATCAAACAGACCCAATTTTTTTCCACGCTTCCTAATGAAGTTCACAAGGAGGCACGTCAATTTTTTTTATTTTCTGACAATCCGTGCCTTTTCTATGAATTTCCATGCAAAAACAGATGCCGGACGTGACGCAACGTGCGTTTGGTCTTCGATTTTGTTCAAATTTTGCGTGGCACAATTGGATGTGCATTCCCAAGTGCTGGCAAAAGTTAGGTACATTGCATGCATGCATGCATGTACATCATGTGCAACCCACCGGTGTCGGTATGGGCGAAAGGGGTGTTACAGTTCGATCTCGCTACTCCCCTTCATCAAACGGACCCAATTTTGTTCCACGCTTCCTAATGAACTTCACAAGGACGCACGTCAATTTTTTTTATTTTCTGACAATCCATGCCTTTTCTGTGAATTTCCATGCAAAAACAGGCAAAAACAGATGCCGGACGTGACGCAACATGCGTTTGGTCTTCGATTTCGTTCAAATTTTGCGTGGCACAATTGGATGTGCATTCTCAAGTGCTGGCAAAAGATGGGTACATTTCATGCGTGCATGCATGTACATCATGTGCAACCCACCGGTGTCGGTATGGGCGGAAGCGGTGTTACAATTCGATCTCGCTACTCCCCTTCATCAAACGGACCCAATTTTTTTCCACGCTTCCTAATGAACTTCACAAAGACGCACGTCAATTTTTTTTCTTTTCTGACAATCCGTGCCTTTTCTGTGAATTTCCATGCAAAAACAGGCAAAAACAGATGCCGGACGTGACGCAACGTTGGTTTGGTCTTCGATTTCGTTCAAATTTTGTGTGGCACAATTGGATGTGCATTCTCAAGTGCTGGCAAAAGATGGGTACATTTCATGCATGCATGCATGTACATCATGTGCAACCCACCGGTGTCGGTATGGGCGGAAGGGGTGTTACAATTCGATCTCGCTACTCCCCTTCATCAAACGGACCCAATTTTTTTCCACACTTCCAAATGAAGTTCACAAGGAGGCAGGTCAATTTTTTTTATTTTCTGACAATCCGTGCCTTTTCTGTGAATTTCCATGCAAAAACAGATGCCGGACGTTACGCAACGTTGGTTTGGTCTTCGATTTCGTTCAAATTTTGCATGGCACAATTGGATGTGCATTCTCAAGTGCTGGCAAAAGTTGGGTACATTTCATGCATGCATGCATGTACATCATGTGCAACCCACCGGTGTGAGTATGGGCAGAAGGGGTGTTACAATTCGATCTCGCTACTCCCCTTCATCAAACGGACCCAATTTTTTTCCACGCTTCCTAATGAACTTCACAAGGACGCACGTCAATTTTTTTATTTTCTGACAATCCGTGCCTTTTTTGTGAATTTCCATGCAAAAACATATGTCGGACGTGACGCAACGTTGGTTTGGTCTTCGATTTCGTTCAAATTTTGCATGGCACAATTGTATGTGCATTCTCAAGTGCTGGCAAAAGTTGGGTACATTTCATGCATGCATGCATGTACATCATGTGCAACCCACCGGTGTCTGTATGGACGGAAGGGGTGTTACAATGCGATCTCGCTACTCCCCTCCATCAAACGGACCCAATTTTTTTCCACGCTTCCTAATGAAGTTCACAAGGAGGCACGTCAATTTTTTTTATTTTCTGACAATCCGTGCCTTTTCTATGAATTTCCATGCAAAAACAGATGCCGGACGTGACGCAACGTGCGTTTGGTCTTCGATTTTGTTCAAATTTTGCGTGGCACAATTGGATGTGCATTCCCAAGTGCTGGCAAAAGTTAGGTACATTGCATGCATGCATGCATGTACATCATGTGCTACCCACCGGTGTCGGTATGGGCGAAAGGGGTGTTACAATTCGATCTCGCTACTCCCCTTCATCAAACGGACCCAATTTTCTTCCACGCTTCCTAATGAACTTCACAAGGACGCACGTCAATTTTTTTGATTTTCTGACAATCCATGCCTTTTCTGTGAATTTCCATGCAAAAACAGGCAAAAATAGATGCCGGACGTGACGCAACATGCGTTTGGTCTTCGATTTCGTTCAAATTTTGCGTGGCACAATTGGATGTGCATTCTCAAGTGCTGGCAAAAGATGGGTACATTTCATGCATGCATGCATGTACATCATGTGCAACCCACCGGTGTCGGTATGGGCGGAAGCGGTGTTACAATTCGATCTCGCTACTCCCCTTCATCAAACGGACCCAATTTTTTTCCATGCTTCCTAATGAACTTCACAAAGACGCACGTCAATTTTTTTTATTTTCTGACAATCCATGCCTTTTCTGTGAATTTCCATGCAAAAACAGGCAAAAACAGATGCCGGACGTGACGCAACGTGCGTTTGGTCTTCGATTTAGTTCAAATTTTGCGTGGCACAATTGGATGTGCATTGTCAACTGCTGGCAAAAGTTAGGTACATTTCATGCATGCATGCATGTACATCATGTGCAACCCACCGGTGTCGGTATGGGCGGATGGGGTGTTACAATTCGATCTCGCTACTCCCCTTCATCAAACGGACCCAATTTTTTTCGACGCTTCCTAATGAAGTTCACAAGGAGGCATGTCAATTTTTTTTATTTTCTGACAATCCGTGCCTTTTCTGTGAATTTCCATGCAAAAACAGGCAAAATAAGATGCCGGACGTGACGCAACGTGCGTTTGGTCTTCGATTTCGTTCAAATTTTGCGTGGCACAATTGGATGTGCATTCTCAAGTGCTGGCAAAAGATGGGTACATTTCATGCATGCATGCATGTACATCATGTGCAACCCACCGGTGTCTGTATGGGCGAAAGGGGTGTTACAATTCGATCTCGCTACTCCCCTTCATCAAACGGACCCAATTTTTTTCCACGCTTCCAAATGAAGTTCACAAGGAGGCAGGTCAATTTTTTTTATTTTCTGACAATCCGTGCCTTTTCTGTGAATTTCCATGCAAAAACAGGCAAAAACAGATGCCGGACGTTACGCAACGTTGGTTTGGTCTTCGATTTCGTTCAAATTTTGCATGGCACAATTGGATGTGCATTCTCAAGTGCTGGCAAAAGTTGGGTACATTTCATGCATGCATGCATGTACATCATGTGCAACCCACCGGTGTCAGTATGGGTAGAAGGGGTGTTACAATTCGATCTCGCTACTCCCCTTCATCAAACGGACCCAATTTTTTTCCACGCTTCCTTATGAACTTCACAAGGACGCACGTCAATTTTTTTTATTTTCTGACAATCCGTGCCTTTTTTGTGAATTTCCATGCAAAAACATATGCCGGACGTGACGCAACGTTGGTTTGGTCTTCGATTTCGTTCAAATTTTGCGTGGCACAATTGTATGTGCATTCTCAAGTGCTGGCAAAAGTTGGGTACATTTCATGCGTGCATGCATGTACATCATGTGCAACCCACCGGTGTCGGTATGGGCGGAAGGGGTGTTACAATTCGATCTCTCTACTCCCCTTCATCAAACGGACCCAAATTTTTTTCCACGCTTCCTAATGAACTTCACAAGGACGCACGTCAAATTTTTTTATTTTCTGACAATCCGTGCCTTTTCTGTGAATTTCCAAGCAAAAACAGGCAAACAACAAATGCCGGATGTGACATAATGTGCGTTTGGTCTTCGATTTCGTTCAAATTTTGCGTGGCACAATTGGATGTGCATTCTCAAGTGCAGAAAAAAGTTGGTACATTTCATGCATGCATGCATGTACATCATGTGCAACCCACCGGTGTCGGGATTGGCGGAAGGGCTGTTACAATGCGATCTCGCTACTCCCCTTCATCAAACGGACCCAATTTTTTTCGACACTTCCTAATGAAGTTCACAAGGAGGCATGTCAAATTTTTTATTTTCTGACAATCCGTGCCTTTTCTGTGAATTTCCATCCAAAAACAGGCAAAATAAGATGCCGGACGTGACGCAATGTGCGTTTGGTCTTCGATTTCGTTCAAATTTTGCGTGGCACAATTGGATGTGCATTCTCAAGTGTTGGCAAAAGATGGGTACATTTCATGCATGCATGCATGTACATCATGTGCAACCCACCGGTGTCGGTATGGGCGGAAGGGGTGTTACAATTCGATCTCGCTACTCCCCTTCATCAAACGGACCCAATTTTTTTCCACGCTTCCTAATGAAGATCACAAGGAGGCACGTCAATTTTTTTTATTTTCTGACAATTCGTGCCTTCTCTGTTAATTTCCATGCAAAAACAGGCAAATACAGATGCCGGACGTGACGCAACGTTGGTTTGGTCTTCGATTTCGTTCAAATTTTGTGTGGCACAATTGGATGTGAATTCTCAAGTGCTGGCAAAAGTTGAGTACATTTCATGCATGCATGCATGTACATCATGTGCAACCCACCGGTGTCGGTATGGGCAGATGGGGTGTTACAATTCGATCTCGCTACTCCCCTTCATCAAACGGACCAAATTTTTTCCACGCTTCCTAATGAACTTCACAAGGACGCACGTCAATTTTTTTATTTTCTGACAATCCGTGCCTTTTTTGTGAATTTCCATGCAAAAACATATGTCGGACGTGACGCAACGTTGGTTTGGTCTTCGATTTCGTTCAAATTTTGCATGGCACAATTGTATGTGCATTCTCAAGTGCTGGCAAAAGTTGGGTACATTTCATGCATGCATGCATGTACATCATGTGCAACCCACCGGTGTCAGTATGGGCAGAAGGGGTGTTACAATTCGATCTCGCTACTCCCCTTCATCAAACGGACCCAATTTTTTTCCACGCTTCCTAATGAACTTCACAAGGACGCACGTCAATTTTTTTATTTTCTGACAATCCGTGCCTTTTTTGTGAATTTCCATGCAAAAACATATGTCGGACGTGACGCAACGTTGGTTTGGTCTTCGATTTCGTTCAAATTTTGCATGGCACAATTGTATGTGCATTCTCAAGTGCTGGCAAAAGTTGGGTACATTTCATGCATGCATGCATGTACATCATGTGCAACCCACCGGTGTCTGTATGGGCGGAAGGGGTGTTACAATGCGATCTCGCTACTCCCCTCCATCAAACGGACCCAATTTTTTTCCACGCTTCCTAATGAAGTTCACAAGGAGGCACGTCAATTTTTTTTATTTTCTGACAATCCGTGCCTTTTCTATGAATTTCCATGCAAAAACAGATGCCGGACGTGACGCAACGTGCGTTTGGTCTTCGATTTTGTTCAAATTTTGCGTGGCACAATTGGATGTGCATTAACAAGTGCTGGCAAAAGTTAGGTACATTGAATGCATGCATGCATGTACATCATGTGCTACCCACCGGTGTCGGTATGGGCGAAAGGGGTGTTACAATTCGATCTCGCTACTCCCCTTCATCAAACGGACCCAATTTTGTTCCACGCTTCCTAATGAACTTCACAAGGACGCACGTCAATTTTTTTGATTTTCTGACAATCCATGCCTTTTCTGTGAATTTCCATGCAAAAACAGGCAAAAATAGATGCCGGACGTGACGCAACATGCGTTTGGTCTTCGATTTCGTTCAAATTTTGCGTGGCACAATTGGATGTGCATTCTCAAGTGCTGGCAAAAGATGGGTACATTTCATGCATGCATGCATGTACATCATGTGCAACCCACCGGTGTCGGTACGGGCGGAAGCGGTGTTACAATTCGATCTCGCTACTCCCCTTCATCAAACGGACCCAATTTTTTTCCACGCTTCCTAATGAACTTCACAAAGACGCACGTCAATTTTTTTTATTTCTGACAATCCATGCCTTTTCTGTGAATTTCCATGCAAAAACAGGCAAAAACAGATGCCGGACGTGACGCAACGTGCGTTTGGTCTTCGATTTAGTTCAAATTTTGCGTGGCACAATTGGATGTGCATTGTCAACTGCTGGCAAAAGTTAGGTACATTTCATGCATGCATGCATGTACATCATGTGCAACCCACCGGTGTCGGTATGGGCGGATGGGGTGTTACAATTCGATCTCGCTACTCCCCTTCATCAAACGGACCCAATTTTTTTCGACGCTTCCTAATGAAGTTCACAAGGAGGCATGTCAATTTTTTTTATTTTCTGACAATCCGTGCCTTTTCTGTGAATTTCCATGCAAAAACAGGCAAAATAAGATGCCGGACGTGACGCAACGTGCGTTTGGTCTTCGATTTCGTTCAAATTTTGCGTGGCACAATTGGATGTGCATTCTCAAGTGCTGGCAAAAGATGGGTACATTTCATGCATGCATGCATGTACATCATGTGCAACCCACCGGTGTCTGTATGGGCGAAAGGGGTGTTACAATTCGATCTCGCTACTCCCCTTCATCAAACGGACCCAATTTTTTTCCACGCTTCCAAATGAAGTTCACAAGGAGGCAGGTCAATTTTTTTTATTTTCTGACAATCCGTGCCTTTTCTGTGAATTTCCATGCAAAAACAGGCAAAAACAGATGCCGGACGTTACGCAATGTTGGTTTGGTCTTCGATTTCGTTCAAATTTTGCATGGCACAATTGGATGTGCATTCTCAAGTGCTGGCAAAAGTTGGGTACATTTCATGCATGCATGCATGTACATCATGTGCAACCCACCGGTGTCAGTATGGGTAGAAGGGGTGTTACAATTCGATCTCGCTACTCCCCTTCATCAAACGGACCCAATTTTTTTCCACGCTTCCTAATGAACTTCACAAGGACGCACGTCAATTTTTTTTATTTTCTGACAATCCGTGCCTTTTTTGTGAATTTCCATGCAAAAACATATGCCGGACGTGACGCAACGTTGGTTTGGTCTTCGATTTCGTTCAAATTTTGCGTGGCACAATTGTATGTGCATTCTCAAGTGCTGGCAAAAGTTGGGTACATTTCATGCGTGCATGCATGTACATCATGTGCAACCCACCGGTGTCGGTATGGGCGGAAGGGGTGTTACAATTCGATCTCTCTACTCCCCTTCATCAAACGGACCCAAATTTTTTTCCACGCTTCCTAATGAACTTCACAAGGACGCACGTCAAATTTTTTTATTTTCTGACAATCCGTGCCTTTTCTGTGAATTTCCAAGCAAAAACAGGCAAACAACAAATGCCGGACGTGACATAATGTGCGTTTGGTCTTCGATTTCGTTCAAATTTTGCGTGGCACAATTGGATGTGCATTCTCAAGTGCAGAAAAAAGTTGGGTACATTTCATGCATGCATGCATGTACATCATGTGCAACCCACCGGTGTCGGGATTGGCGGAAGGGCTGTTACAATGCGATCTCGCTACTCCCCTTCATCAAACGGACCCAATTTTTTTCGACACTTCCTAATGAAGTTCACAAGGAGGCATGTCAAATTTTTTATTTTCTGACAATCCGTGCCTTTTCTGTGAATTTCCATCCAAAAACAGGCAAAATAAGATGCCGGACGTGACGCAATGTGCGTTTGGTCTTCGATTTCGTTCAAATTTTGCGTGGCACAATTGGATGTGCATTCTCAAGTGTTGGCAAAAGATGGGTACATTTCATGCATGCATGCATGTACATCATGTGCAACCCACCGGTGTCGGTATGGGCGGAAGGGGTGTTACAATTCGATCTCGCTACTCCCCTTCATCAAACAGACCCAATTTTTTTCCACGCTTCCTAATGAAGATCACAAGGAGGCACGTCAATTTTTTTTATTTTCTGACAATTCGTGCCTTCTCTGTTAATTTCCATGCAAAAACAGGCGAATACAGATGCCGGACGTGACGCAACGTTGGTTTGGTCTTCGATTTCGTTCAAATTTTGTGTGGCACAATTGGATGTGAATTCTCAAGTGCTGGCAAAAGTTGAGTACATTTCATGCATGCATGCATGTACATCATGTGCAACCCACCGGTGTCGGTATGGGCAGATGGGGTGTTACAATTCGATCTCGCTACTCCCCTTCATCAAACGGACCAAATTTTTTCCACGCTTCCTAATGAACTTCAAAAGGACGCACGTCAATTTTTTTTATTTTCTGACAATCCGTGCCTTTTCTGTGAATTTCCATGCAAAAACAGATGCCGGACGTGACGCAATGTGCGTTTGGTCTTCGATTTCGTTCAAATTTTGCGTGGCACAATTGGATGT
Source organism: Elymus sibiricus (assembly GCA_039707655.1). Classification (NCBI taxonomy): domain Eukaryota; kingdom Viridiplantae; phylum Streptophyta; class Magnoliopsida; order Poales; family Poaceae; genus Elymus; species Elymus sibiricus. Next base: position 311,263,979 of record CM077675.1, on the reverse strand, counting down.
GCATTCTCAAGTGCAGGAAAAAGTTGTGTACATTTCATGCATGCATGCATGTACATCATGTGCAACCCACCGGTGTCGGGATTGGCGGAAGGGCTGTTACAATGAGATCTCGCTACTCCCCTTCATCAAACGGACCCAATTTTTTTCGACGCTTCCTAATGAAGTTCACAAGGAGGCATGTCAATTTTTTTTATTTTCTGACAATCCGTGCCTTTTCTGTGAATTTCCATGCAAAAACAGGCAAAATAAGATGCCGGACGTGACGCAACGTGCGTTTGGTCTTCGATTTCGTTCAAATTTTGCGTGGCACAATTGGATGTGCATTCTCAAGTGCTGGCAAAAGTTGGGTACATTTCATGCATGCATGCATGTACATCATGTACAACCCACCGGTGTCGGTATGGGCGGAAGGGGTGTTACAATTCGATCTCGCTACTCCCCTTCATCAAACGGACCCAATTTTGTTCCACCCTTCCTAATGAACTTCACAAGGACGCACGTCAATTTTTTTATTTTCTGACAATCCATGCCTTTTCTGTGAATTTCCATGCAAAAACAGGCAAAAACAGATGCCGAACGTGACGCAACATGCGTTTGGTCATCGATTTCGTTCAAATTTTGCGTGGGACAATTGGATGTGCATTCTCAAGTGCTGGCAAAAGTTGGGTACATTTCATGCATGCATGCATGTACATCATGTGCAACCCACCGGTGTCGGTATGGGCGGAAGGGGTGTTACAATTCGATCTCGCTACTCCCCTTCATTAAACAGACCCAATTTTTTTCCACGCTTCCTAATGAACTTCACAAGGAGGCACGTCAATTTTTTTTATTTTCTGACAATCCGTGCCTTTTCTGTGAATTTCCATGCAAAAACAGGCAAAAACAGATGCCGGACGTGACGCAACGTGCGTTTGGTCTTCGATTTAGTTCAAATTTTGCGTGGCACAATTGGATGTGCATTGTCAACTGCTGGCAAAACTTAGGTACATTTCATGCATGCATGCATGTACATCATGTGCAACCCACCGGTGTCGGTATGGGCGGATGGGGTATTACAATTCGATCTCGCTACTCCCCTTCATCAAACGGACCCAATTTTTTTCCATGCTTCCTAATGAACTTCACAAGGAGGCACTTCAATTTTTTTTATTTTTTGACAATCCGTGCCTTTTCTGTGAATTTCCAAGCAAAAACAGGCAAAAACAGATGCCGGACGTGACGCAACGTGCGCTTGGTCTTCGATTTCGTTCAAATTTTGCGTGGCACAATTGGATGTGCATTCTCAAGTGCTGGCAAAAGTTGGGTACATTTCAAGAATGCATGCATGTACATCATGTGCAACCCACCGGTGTCGGTATGGGCGAAAGGGGTGTTACAATTCGATCTCGCTACTCCCCTTCATCAAACGGACCCAATTTTTTCCACGCTTCCTAATGAAGTTCACAAGGAGGCACGTCAATTTTTTTTATTTTCTGACAATCCGTGCCTTTTCTGTGAATTTCCATGCAAAAACAGGCAAAAACAGATGCCGGACGTGACACAACGTGCGTTTGGTCTTCGATTTTGTTCAAATTTTGCGTGGCACAATTGGATGTGCATTCTCAAGTGCTGGCAAAAGTTGGGTACATTTCATGCATGCATGCATGTACATCATGTGCAACCCACCGGTGTCGATATGGGCGGAAGGGGTGTTACAATTCGATCTCGCTACTCCCCTTCATCAAACGGACCCAATTTTTTTCCACGCTTCCTAGTGAAGTTCACAAGGAGGCACGTCAATTTTTTTTTATTTTCTGACAATCCGTGCCTTTTCTGTGAATTTCCATGCAAAAACAGGCAAAAACAGATGCCGGACGTGACGCAACGTTGGTTTGGTCTTCGATTTCGTTCAAATTTTGCGTGGCACAATTGGATGTGCATTCTCAAGTGCTGGCCAAAGATGGGTACATTTCATGCATGCAAGCATGTACATCATGTGCAACCCACCGGTGTCGGTATGGGCGGAAGGGGTGTTACAATTCTATCTCGCTACTCCCCTTCATCAAACGGACCCAATTTTTTTCGACGCTTCCTAATGAAGTTCACAAGGAGGCATGTCAATTTTTTTTATTTTCTGACAATCCGTGCCTTTTCTGTGAATTTCCATGCAAAAACAGGCAAAATAAGATGCCGGACGTGACGCAACGTGCGTTTGGTCTTCGATTTCGTTCAAATTTTTCGTGGCACAATTGGATGTGCATTCTCAAGTGCTGGCAAAAGATGGGTACATTTCATGCATGCATGCATGTACATCATGTACAACCCACCGGTGTCGGTATGGGCGGAAGGGGTGTTACAATTCGATCTCGCTACTCCCCTTCATCAAACGGACCCAATTTTGTTCCACGCTTCCTAATGAACTTCACAAGGACGCACGTCAATTTTTTTATTTTCTGACAATCCATGCCTTTTCTGTGAATTTCCATGCAAAAACAGGCAAAAACAGATGCCGAACGTGACGCAACATGCGTTTGTTCATCGATTTCGTTCAAATTTTGCGTGGCACAATTGGATGTGCATTCTCAAGTGCTGGCAAAAGTTGGGTACATTTCATGCATGCATGCATGTACATCATGTGCAACCCACCGGTGTCGGTATGGGCGGAAGGGGTGTTACAATTCGATCTCGCTACTCCCCTTCATTAAACAGACCCAATTTTTTTCCACGCTTCCTAATGAACTTCACAAGGAGGCACGTCAATTTTTTTTATTTTCTGACAATCCGTGCCTTTTCTGTGAATTTCCATGCAAAAACAGGCAAAAACAGATGCCGGACGTGACGCAACGTGCGTTTGGTCTTCGATTTAGTTCAAATTTTGCGTGGCACAATTGGATGTGCATTGTCAACTGCTGGCAAAACTTAGGTACATTTCATGCATCCATGCATGTACATCATGTGCAACCCACCGGTGTCGGTATGGGCGGATGGGGTATTACAATTCGATCTCGCTACTCCCCTTCATCAAACGGACCCAATTTTTTTCTACGCTTCCTAATGAACTTCACAAGGAGGCACTTCAATTTTTTTTATTTTCTGACAATCCGTGCCTTTTCTGTGAATTTCCAAGCAAAAACAGGCAAAAACAGATGCCGGACGTGACGCAACGTGCGCTTGGTCTTCGATTTCGTTCAAATTTTGCGTGGCACAATTGGATGTGCATTCTCAAGTGCTGGCAAAAGTTGGGTACATTTCAAGAATGCATGCATGTACATCATGTGCAACCCACCGGTGTCGGTATGGGCGAAAGGGGTGTTACAATTCGATCTCGCTACTCCCCTTCATCAAACGGACCCAATTTTTTCCACGCTTCCTAATGAAGTTCACAAGGAGGCACGTCAATTTTTTTTATTTTCTGACAATCCGTGCCTTTTCTGTGAATTTCCATGCAAAAACAGGCAAAAACAGATGCCGGACGTGACACGACGTGCGTTTGGTCTTCGATTTTGTTCAAATTTTGCGTGGCACAGTTGGATGTGCATTCTCAAGTGCTGGCAAAAGTTGGGTACTTTCATGCATGCATGCATGTACATCATGTGCAACCCACCGGTGTCGATATGGGCGGAAGGGGTGTTACAATTCGATCTCGCTACTCCCCTTCATCAAACGGACCCAATTTTTTTCCACGCTTCCTAATGAAGTTCACAAGGAGGCACGTCAATTTTTTTTATTTTCTGACAATCCGTGCCTTTTCTGTGAATTTCCATGCAAAAACAGGCAAAAACAGATGCCGGACGTGACGCAACGTTGGTTTGGTCTTCGATTTCGTTCAAATTTTGCGTGGCACAATTGGATGTGCATTCTCAAGTGCTGGCCAAAGTTGGGTACATTTCATGCATGCAAGCATGTACATCATGTGCAACCCACCGGTGTCGGTATGGGCGGAAGGGGTGTTACAATTCGATCTCGCTACTCCCCTTCATCAAACGGACCCAATTTTTTTTGACGCTTCCTAATGAAGTTCACAAGGAGGCATGTCAATTTTTTTTATTTTCTGACAATCCGTGCCTTTTCTATGAATTTCCATGCAAAAACAGGCAAAATAAGATGCCGGACGTGACGCAACGTGCGTTTGGTCTTCGATTTCGTTCAAATTTTGCGTGGCACAATTGGATGTGCATTCTCAAGTGCTGGCAAAAGATGGGTACATTTCATGCATGCATGCATGTACATCATGTGCAACCCACCGGTGTCGGTATGGGCGGAAGGGGTGTTACAATTCGATCTCGCTACTCCCCTTCATCAAACGGACCCAATTTTGTTCCACGCTTCCTAATGAACTTCACAAGGACGCACGTCAATTTTTTTATTTTCTGACAATCCATGCCTTTTCTGTGAATTTCCATGCAAAAACAGGCAAAAACAGATGCCGAACGTGACGCAACATGCGTTTGGTCATCGATTTCGTTCAAATTTTGCGTGGCACAATTGGATGTGTATTCTTAAGTGCTGGCAAAAGTTGGGTACATTTCATGCATGCATCCATGTACATCATGTGCAACCCACCGGTGTCGGTATGGGCGGAAGGGGTGTTACAATTCGATCTCGCTACTCCCCTTCATCAAATGGACCCAATTTTTTTCCACGCTTCCTAATGAACTTCATAAGGACCCACGTCAATTTTTTTTATTTTCTGACAATCCGTGCCTTTTCTGTGAATTTCCATATAAAAACAGATGTCGGACGTGACGCAACATTGTGTTGGTCTTCGATTTCGTTCAAATTTTGCGTGGCACAATTGGATGTGCATTCTCATGTCCTGGCAAAAGTTGGGTACATTTCATGCATGCATGCATGTACATCATGTGCTACCCACCGGTGTCGGTATGGGCGGAAGGGGTGTTACAATTCGATCTCGCTACTCCCCTTCATCAAACGGACCCAATTTTTTTCCACGCTTCCTAATGAAGTTCACAAGGAGGCACGTCAATTTTTTTTATTTTCTGACAATCCGTGCCTTTTCTGTGAATTTCCATGCAAAAACAGGCAAAAACAGATGCCGGACGTGACGCAACGTTGGTTTGGTCTTCGATTTCGTTCAAATTTTGCGTGGCACAATTGGATGTGCATTCTCAAGTGCTGGCCAAAGTTGGGTACATTTCATGCATGCAAGCATGTACATCATGTGCAACCCACCGGTGTCGGTATGGGCGGAAGGGGTGTTACAATTCGATCTCGCTACTCCCCTTCATCAAACGGACCCAATTTTTTTTGACGCTTCCTAATGAAGTTCACAAGGAGGCATGTCAATTTTTTTTATTTTCTGACAATCCGTGCCTTTTCTATGAATTTCCATGCAAAAACAGGCAAAATAAGATGCCGGACGTGACGCAACGTGCGTTTGGTCTTCGATTTCGTTCAAATTTTGCGTGGCACAATTGGATGTGCATTCTCAAGTGCTGGCAAAAGATGGGTACATTTCATGCATGCATGCATGTACATCATGTGCAACCCACCGGTGTCGGTATGGGCGGAAGGGGTGTTACAATTCGATCTCGCTACTCCCCTTCATCAAACGGACCCAATTTTGTTCCACGCTTCCTAATGAACTTCACAAGGACGCACGTCAATTTTTTTATTTTCTGACAATCCATGCCTTTTCTGTGAATTTCCATGCAAAAACAGGCAAAAACAGATGCCGAACGTGACGCAACATGCGTTTGGTCATCGATTTCGTTCAAATTTTGCGTGGCACAATTGGATGTGCATTCTCAAGTGCTGGCAAAAGTTGGGTACATTTCATGCATGCATGCATGTACATCATGTGCAACCCACCGGTGTCGGTATGGGCGGAAGGGGTGTTACAATTCGATCTCGCTACTCCCCTTCATTAAACAAACCCAATTTTTTTCCACGCTTCCTAATGAACTTCACAAGGAGGCACGTCAATTTTTTTTATTTTCTGACAATCCGTGCCTTTTCTGTGAATTTCCATGCAAAAACAGGCAAAAACAGATGCCGGACGTGACGCAACGTGCGTTTGGTCTTCGATTTAGTTCAAATTTTGCGTGGCACAATTGGATGTGCATTGTCAACTGCTGGCAAAACTTAGGTACATTTCATGCATGCATGCATGTACATCATGTGCAACCCACCGGTGTCGGTATGGGCGGATGGGGTATTACAATTCGATCTCGCTACTCCCCTTCATCAAACGGACCCAATTTTTTTCCACGCTTCCTAATGAACTTCACAAGGAGGCACTTCAATTTTTTTTATTTTCTGACAATCCGTGCCTTTTCTGTGAATTTCCAAGCAAAAACAGGCCAAAACAGATGCCGGACGTGACGCAACGTGCGCTTGGTCTTCGATTTCGTTCAAATTTTGCGTGGCACAATTGGATGTGCATTCTCAAGTGCTGGCAAAAGTTGGGTACATTCCAAGAATGCATGCATGTACATCATGTGCAACCCACGGGTGTCGGTATGGGCAAAAGGGGTGTTACAATTCGATCTCGCTACTCCCCTTCATCAAACGGACCCAATTTTTTCCACGCTTCCTAATGAAGTTCACAAGGAGGCACGTCAATTTTTTTATTTTCTGACAATCCGTGCCTTTTCTGTGAATTTCCATGCAAAAACAGGCAAAAACAGATGCCGGACGTGACACAACGTGCGTTTGGTCTTCGATTTTGTTCAAATTTTGCGTGGCACAATTGGATGTGCATTCTCAAGTGCTGGCAAAAGTTGGGTACATTTCATGCATGCATGCATGTACATCATGTGCAACCCACCGGTGTCGATATGGGCGGAAGGGGTGTTACAATTCGATCTCGCTACTCCCCTTCATCAAACGGACCCAATTTTTTTTCCACGCTTTCTAATGAAGTTCACAAGGAGGCACGTCAATTTTTTATATTTTCTGACAATCCGTGCCTTTTCTGTGAATTTCCATGCAAAAACAGGCAAAAACAGATGCCGGACGTGACGCAACGTTGGTTTGGTCTTCGATTTCGTTCAAATTTTGCGTGGCACAATTGGATGTGCATTCTCAAGTGTTGGCCAAAGTTGGGTACATTTCATGCATGCAAGTATGTACATCATGTGCAACCCACCGGTGTCGGTATGGGCGGAAGGGGTGTTACAATTCGATCTCGCTACTCCCCTTCATCAAACGGACCCAATTTTTTTCCACGCTTCCTAATGAACTTCACAAGGAGGCACATCAATTTTTTTTATTTCTGACAATCCGTGCCTTTTCTGTGAATTTCCACGCAAAAACAGGCAAAAACAGATGCCGGACGTGACGCAACGTGCGTTTGGTCTTCGATTTCGTTCAAATTTTGCGTGGCACAATTGGATGTGCATTATCAAGTGCTGGCAAAAGTTGGGTACATTTCATGCATACATGCATGTACATCATGTGCAACCCACCGGTGTCGGGATTGGCGGAAGGGCTGTTACAATGCGATCTCGCTACTCCCCTTCATCAAACGGACCCAATTTTTTTATTTTCTGACAATCCGTGCCTTTTCTATGAATTTCCATCCAAAAACAGGCAAAATAAGATGCCGGACGTGACGCAATGTGCGTTTGGTCTTCGATTTCGTTCAAATTTTGCGTGGCACAATTGGATGTGCATTCTCAAGTGCTGGCAAAAGATGGGTACATTTCATGCATGCATGCATGTACATCATGTGCAACCCACCGGTGTCGGTATGGGCGGAAGGGGTGTTACAATTCGATGTCGCTACTCCCCTTCATCAAACGGACCCAATTTTTTTCCACGCTTCCTAATGAAGATCACAAGGAGGCACGTCAATTTTTTTTATTTTCTGACAATCCGTGCCTTCTCTGTGAATTTCCATGCAAAAACAGGCAAATACAGATGCCGGAGGTGACGCAACGTTGGTTTGGTCTTCGATTTCGTTCAAATTTTGCGTGGCACAATTGGATGTGCATTCTCAAGTGCTGGCAAAAGTTGAGTACATTTCATGCATGCATGCATGTACATCATGTGCAACCCACCGGTGTCGGTATGGGCAGATGGGGATTTACAATTCGATCTCGCTACTCCCCTTCATCAAACGGACCAAATTTTTTCCACGCTTCCTAATGAACTTCACAAGGACGCACGTCAATTTTTTTTATTTTCTGACAATCCGTGCCTTTTCTGTGAATTTCCATGCAAAAACAGATGCCGGACGTGACGCAATGTGCGTTTGGTCTTCGATTTTGTTCAAATTTTGCGTGGCACAATTGGATGTGCATTCTCAAGTGCAGGAAAAAGTTGGGTACATTTCATGCATTCATGCATGTACATCAGGTGCAACCCACCGGTGTCGGGATTGGCGGAAGGGCTGTTACAATGCGATCTCGCTACTCCCCTTCATCAAACGGACCCAATTTTTTTCGACGCTTCCTAATGAAGTTCACAACGAGGCATATCAATTTTTTTTATTTTCTGACAATCCGTGCCTTTTCTGTGAATTTCCATGCAAAAACAGGCAAAATAAGATGCCGGACGTGACGCAACGTGCGTTTGGTCTTCGATTTCGTTCAAATTTTGCGTGGCACAATTGGATGTGCATTCTCAAGTGCTGGCAAAAGATGGGTACATTTCATGCATGCATGCATGTACATCATGTACAACCCACCGGTGTCGGTATGGGCGGAAGGGGTGTTACAATTCGATCTCGCTACGCCCCTTCATCAAACGGACCCAATTTTGTTCCATGCTTCCTAATGAATTTCACAAGGACGCATGTCAATTTTTTTATTTTCTGACAATCCATGCCTTTTCTGTGAATTTCCATGCAAAAACAGGCAAAAACAGATGCCGAACGTGAGGCAACATGCGTTTGGTCATCGATTTCGTTCAAATTTTGCGTGGCACAATTGGATGTGCATTCTCAAGTGCTGGCAAAAGTTGGGTACATTTCATGCATGCATGCATGTACATCATGTGCAACCCACCGGTGTCGGTATGGGCGGAAAGGGTGTTACAATTCGATCTCGCTACTCCCCTTCATTAAACAGACCCAATTTTTTTCCACGCTTCCTAATGAACTTCACAAGGAGGCACGTCAATTTTTTTTATTTTCTGACAATCCGTGCCTTTTCTGTGAATTTCCATGCAAAAACAGGCAAAAACAGATGCCGAACGTGACGCAACGTGCGTTTGGTCTTCGATTTCGTTCAAATTTTGCGTGGCACAATTGGATGTGTATTCTTAAGTGCTGGCAAAAGTTGGGTACATTTCATGCATGCATCCATGTACATCATGTGCAACCCACCGGTGTCGGTATGGGCGGAAGGGGTGTTACAATTCGATCTCGCTACTCCCCTTCATCAAATGGACCCAATTTTTTTCCACGCTTCCTAATGAACTTCATAAGGACCCACGTCAATTTTTTTTATTTTCTGACAATCCGTGCCTTTTCTGTGAATTTCCATATAAAAACAGATGTCGGACGTGACGCAACATTGTGTTGGTCTTCGATTTCGTTCAAATTTTGCGTGGCACAATTGGATGTGCATTCTCATGTCCTGGCAAAAGTTGGGTACATTTCATGCATGCATGCATGTACATCATGTGCTACCCACCGGTGTCGGTATGGGCGGAAGGGGTGTTACAATTCGATCTCGCTACTCCCCTTAATCAAACGGACCCAATTTTTTTCCGCGCTTCCTAATGAACTTCACAAGGACGCACGTCATTTTTTTTTATTTTCTGACAAGCCGTGCCTTTTCTATGAATTTCCAAGCAAAAACAGGCAAAAAACAGATGCCGGACGTGACGCAACGTGCGTTTGGTCTTCGATTTCGTTCAAATTTTGCGTAGCACAATTGGATGTGCATTCTCAAGCGTAGGAAAAAGTTGGGTACATTTCATGCATGCATGCATGTACATCATGTGCAACCCACCGGTGTCGGGATGGGCGGAAGGGCTGTTACGATGCGATCTCGCTACTCCCCTTCATCAAACGGACCCAATTTTTTTTCCACGCTTCCTAATGAAGTTCACAAGGAGGCACGTCAATTTTTTTTATTTTCTGACAATCCGTGCCTTTTCTGTGAATTTCCATGCAAAAACAGGCAAAAACAGATGCCGGACGTGACGCAACGTGCGTTTGGTCTTCGATTTAGTTCAAATTTTGCGTGGCACAATTGGATGTGCATTGTCAACTGCTGGCAAAACTTAGGTACATTTCATGCATGCATGCATGTACATCATGTGCAACCCACCGGTGTCGGTATGGGCGGATGGGGTATTACAATTCGATCTCGCTACTCCCCTTCATCAAACGGACCCAATTTTTTTCCAAGCTTCCTAATGAACTTCACAAGGAGGCACTTCAATTTTTTTTATTTTCTGACAATCCGTGCCTTTTCTGTGAATTTCCAAGCAAAAACAGGCAAAAACAGATGCCGGACGTGACGCAACGTGCGCTTGGTCTTCGATTTCGTTCAAATTTTGCGTGGCACAATTGGATGTGCATTCTCAAGTGCTGGCAAAAGTTGGGTACATTTCAAGAATGCATGCATGTACATCATGAGCAACCCACCGGTGTCGGTATGGGCGAAAGGGGTGTTACAATTCGATCTCGCTACTCCCCTTCATCAAACGGACCCAATTTTTTCCACGCTTCCTAATGAAGTTCACAAGGAGGCACGTCAATTTTTTTTATTTTCTGACAATCCGTGCCTTTTCTGTGAATTTCCATGCAAAAATAGGCAAAAACAGATGCCGGACGTGACACAACGTGCGTTTGGTCTTCGATTTTGTTCAAATTTTGCGTGGCACAATTGGATGTGCATTCTCAAGTGCTGGCAAAAGTTGGGTACATTTCATGCATGCATGCATGTACATCATGTGCAACCCACCGGTGTCGATATGGGCGGAAGGGGTGTTACAATTCGATCTCGCTACTCCCCTTCATCAAACGGACCCAATTTTTTTCCACGCTTCCTAATGAAGTTCACAAGGAGGCACGTCAATTTTTTTTATTTTCTGACAATCCGTGCCTTTTCTGTGAATTTCCATGCAAAAACAGGCAAAAACAGATGCCGGACGTGACGCAACGTTGGTTTGGTCTTCGATTTCGTTCAAATTTTGCGTGGCACAATTGGATGTGCATTCTCAAGTGCTGGCCAAAGTTGGGTACATTTCATGCATGCAAGCATGTACATCATGTGCAACCCACCGGTGTCGGTATGGGCGGAAGGGGTGTTACCATTCGATCTCCCTACTCCCCTTCATCAAACGGACCCAATTTTTTTCCACGCTTCCTAATGAACTTCACAAGGAGGCACATCAATTTTTTTTATTTCTGACAATCCGTGCCTTTTCTGTGAATTTCCACGCAAAAACAGGCAAAAACAGATGCCGGACGTGACGCAACGTGCGTTTGGTCTTCGATTTCGTTCAAATTTTGCGTGGCACAATTGGATGTGCATTCTCAAGTGCTGGCAAAAGTTGGGTACATTTCATGAATGCATGCATGTAGATCATGTGCAACCCACCGGTGTCGGTATGGGCGGAAGGGGTGTTACAATTCGATCTCGCTACTCCCCTTAATCAAACGGACCCAATTTTTTTCCACGCTTCCTAATGAACTTCACAAGGACGCACGTAAATTTTTTTTATTTTCTGACAATCCGTGCCTTTTCTATGAATTTCCAAGCAAAAGCAGGCAAAAAACAGATGCCGGACGTGACGCAACGTGCGTTTGGTCTTCGATTTCGTTCAAATTTTGCGTGGCACAATTGGATGTGCATTCTCAAGTGTAGGAAAAAGTTGGGTACATTTCATGCATGCATGCATGTACATCATGTGCAACCCACCGGTGTCGGGATGGGCGGAAGGGCTGTTACAATGCGATCTCGCTACTCCCCTTCATCAAACGCCACGCTTCCTAATGAAGTTCACAAGGAGGCACGTCAATTTTTTTTATTTTCTGACAATCCGTGCCTTTTCTGTGAATTTCTATGCAAAAACAGGCAAAAACAGATGCCGGACGTGACGCAACGTGCGTTTGGTCTTCGATTCAGTTCAAATTTTGCGTGGCACAATTGGATGTGCATTGTCAACTGCTGGCAAAACTTAGGTACATTTCATGCATGCATGCATGTACATCATGTGCAACCCACCGGTGTCGTTATGGGTGGATGGGGTATTACAATTCGATCTCGCTACTCCCCTTCATCAAACGGACCCAATTTTTTTCCACGCTTCCTAATGAACTTCACAAGGAGGCACTTCAATTTTTTTTATTTTCTGACAATCCGTGCCTTTTCTGTGAATTTCCAAGCAAAAACAGGCAGAAACAGATGCCGGACGTGACGCAACGTGTGCTTGGTCTTAGATTTCGTTCAAATTTTGCGTGGCACAATTGGATGTGCATTCTCAAGTGCTGGCAAAAGTTGGGTACATTTCAAGAATGCATGCATGTACATCATGTGCAACCCACCGGTGTCGGTATGGGCGAAAGGGGTGTTACAATTCGATCTCGCTACTCCCCTTCATCAAACGGACCCAATTTTTTCCACGCTTCCTAATGAAGTTCACAAGGAGGCACGTCAATTTTTTTTATTTTCTGACAATCCGTGCCTTTTCTGTGAATTTCCATGCAAAAACAGGCAAAAACAGATGTCGGACGTGACACAACGTGCGTTTGGTCTTCGATTTTGTTCAAATTTTGCGTGGCACAATTGGATGTGCATTCTCAAGTGCTGGCAAAAGTTGGGTACATTTCATGCATGCATGCATGTACATCATGTGCAACCCACCGGTGTCGATATAGGCGGAAGGGGTGTTACAATTCGATCTCGCTACTCCCCTTCATCAAACGGACCCAATTTTTTTCCACGCTTCCTAATGAAGTTCGCAAGGAGGCATGTCAATTTTTTTTATTTTCTGACAATCCGTGCCTTTTCTGTGAATTTCCATGCAAAAACAGGCAAAAACAGATGCCGGACGTGACGCAACGTTGGTTTGGTCTTCGATTTCGTTCAAATTTTGCGTGGCACAATTGGATGTGCATTCTCAAGTGCTGGCCAAAGTTGGGTACATTTCATGCATGCAAGCATGTACATCATGTGCAACCCACCGGTGTCGGTATGGGCGGAAGGGGTGTTACAATTCGATATCGCCACTCCCCTTCATCAAACGGACCCAATTTTTTTCCACGCTTCCTAATGAACTTCACAAGGAGGCACATCAATTTTTTTTATTTCTGACAATCCGTGCCTTTTCTGTGAATTTCCACGCAAAAACAGGCAAAAACAGATGCCGGACGTGACGCAACGTGCGTTTGGTCTTCGATTTCGTTCAAATTTTGCGTGGCACAATTGGATGTGCATTCTCAAGTGCTGGCAAAAGTTGGGTACATTTCACGCATGCATGCATGTACATCATGTGCAACCCACCGGTGTCGATATGGGCGGAAGGGGTGTTACAATTCGATCTCGCTACTCCCCTTCATCAAACGGACCCAATTTTTTTCCACGCTTCCTAATGAAGTTCACAAGGAGGCACGTCAATTTTTTTTATTTTCTGACAATCCGTGCCTTTTCTGTGAATTTCCATGCAAAAAACAGGCAAAAACAGATGCCGGACGTGACGCAACGTGCATTTGGTCTTCGATTTCGTTCAAATTTTGCGTGGCACAATTGGATGTGCATTCTCAAGTGCTGGCAAAAGTTGGGTACATTTCATGCATGCATGCATGTACATCATGTGCAACCCACCGGTGTCGGTATGGGCGGAAGGGGTGTTACAATTCGATCTCGCTACTCCCCTTCATCAAACGGACCCAATTTTTTTCCACGCTTCCTAATGAAGTTCACAAGGAGGCACGTCAATTTTTTTTATTTTCTGACAATCCGTGCCTTTTCTGTGAATTTCCATGCAAAAACAGGCAAAAACAGATGCCGCACGTGACACAACGTTGGTTTGGTCTTCGATTTCGTTCAAATTTTGCGTGGCACAATTGGATGTGCATTCTCAAGTGCTGGCAAAAGTTGGGAACATTTCATGCATGCAAGCATGTACATCATGTGCAACCCACCGGTGTCGGTATGGGCGGAAGGGGTGTTACAATTCGATCTCGCTACTCCCCTTCATCAAACGGACCCAATTTTTTTCCACGCTTCCTAATGAACTTCACAAGGAGGCACGTCAATTTTTTTTTATTTTCTGACAACCCGTGCCTTTTCTATGAATTTCCATGCAAAAACAGGCAAAAACAGATGCCGGATGTGACGCAACGTGCGTTTGGTCTTCGATTTCGTTCAAATTTTGCGTGGCACAATTGGATGTGCATTCTCAAGTGCTGGCAAAAGATGGGTACATTTCATGCATGCATGCATGTACATCATGTGCAACCCACCGGTGTCGGTATGGGCGGAACCGGTGTTACAATTCGATCTCGCTACTCCCCTTCATCAAACGGACCCAATTTTTTTCCACGCTTCCTAATGAACTTCACAAAGACGCACGTCAATTTTTTTTATTTTCTGACAATCCGTGCCTTTTCTGTGAATTTCCATGCAAAAACAGGCAAAAACAGATGCCGGACGTGACGCAACGTGCGTTTGGTCTTCGATTTAGTTCAAATTTTGCGTGGCACAATTGGATGTGCATTGTCAACTGCTGGCAAAAGTTAGGTACATTTCATGCATGCATGCATGTACATCATGTGCAACCCACCGGTGTCGGTATGGGCGGATGGGGTGTTACAATTCGATCTCGCTACTCCCCTTCATCAAACGGACCCAATTTTTTTCCACGCTTCCTAATGAACTTCACATGGAGGCACATCGATTTTTTTTATTTTCTGACAATCCGTGCCTTTTCTGTGAATTTCCAAGCAAAAACAGCCAAAACAGATGCCGGACGTGACGCAACGTGCATTTCGTCTTCGATTTCGTTCAAATTTTGCGTGGCACAATTGGATGTGCATTCTCAAGTGCTGGCAAAAGTTGGGTAGATTTCAAGCATGCATGCATGCACATCATGTGCAACCCACCGGTGTCGGTATGGGCGAAAGGGTTGTTACAATTCGATCTCGCTACTCCCCTTCATCAAACGGACCCAATTTTTTCCACGCTTCCTAATGAAGTTCACAAGGAGGCACGTCAATTTTTTTATTTTCTGACAATCCGTGCCTTTTCTGTGAATTACCATGCAAAAACAGGAAAAGACAGATGCCGGACGTGACGCAACGTGCGTTTGGTCTTCAATTTTGTTCAAATTTTGCGTGGCACAATTGGATGTGCATTCTCAAGTGCTGGCAAAAGTTGGGTACATTTCATGCGTGCATGCATGTACATCATGTGCAACCCACCGGTGTCGGTATGGGCGGAAGGGGTGTTACAATTCGATCTCGCTACTCCCCTTCATCAAACGGACCCAATTTTTTTCCACGCTTCCTAATGAAGTTCACAAGGAGGCACGTCAATTTTTTTTATTTTCTGACAATCCGTGCCTTTTCTGTGAATTTCCATGCAAAAACAGGCAAAAACAGATGCCGAACGTGACGCAACGTTGGTTTTGTCTTCGATTTCGTTCAAATTTTGCGTGGCACAATTGGATGTGCATTCTCAAGTGCTGGCAAAAGTTGGGAACATTTCATGCATGCAAGCATGTACATCATGTGCAACCCACCGGTGTCGGTATGGGCGGAAGGGGTGTTACAATTCGATCTCGCTACTCCCCTTCATCAAACGGACCCAATTTTTTTCCACGCTTCCTAATGAACTTCACAAGGAGGCACGTCAATTTTTTTTTATTTTCTGACAACCCGTGCCTTTTCTATGAATTTCCATGCAAAAACAGGCAAAAAAAGATGCCGGATGTGACGCAACGTGCGTTTGGTCTTCGATTTCGTTCAAATTTTGCGTGGCACAATTGGATGTGCATTCTCAAGTGCTGGCAAAAGATGGGTACATTTCATGCATGCATGCATGTACATCATGTGCAACCCACCGGTGTCGGTATGGGCGGAAGCGGTGTTACAATTCGATCTCGCTACTCCCCTTCATCAAACGGACCCAATTTTTTTCCACGCTTCCTAATGAACTTCACAAAGACGCACGTCAATTTGTCTATTTTCTGACAATCCGTGCCTTTTCTGTGAATTCCCATGCAAAAACAGGCAAAAACAGATGCCGGACGTGACGCAACATGCGTTTGGTCTTCGATTTAGTTCAAATTTTGCGTGGCACAATTGGATGTGCATTGTCAACTGCTGGCAAAAGTTAGGTACATTTCATGCATGCATGCATGTACATCATGTGCAACCCACCGGTGTCGGTATGGGCGGATGGGGTGTTACAATTCGATCTCGCTACTCCCCTTCATCAAACGGACCCAATTTTTTTCGACGCTTCCTAATGAAGTTCACAAGGAGGCATGTCAATTTTTTTTATTTTCTGACAATCCGTGCCTTTTCTGTGAATTTCCATGCAAAAACAGGCAAAATAAGATGCCGGACGTGACGCAACGTGCGTTTGGTCTTCGATTTCGTTCAAATTTTGCGTGGCACAATTGGATGTGCATTCTCAAGTGCTGGCAAAAGATGGGTACATTTCATGCATGCATGCATGTACATCATGTGCAACCCACCGGTGTCGGTATGGGCGGAAGGGGTGTTACAATTCGATCTCGCTACTCCGCTTCATCAAACGGACCCAATTTTTTTCCACGCTTCCAAATGAAGTTCACAAGGAGGCAGGTCAATTTTTTTTATTTTCTGACAATCCGTGCCTTTTCTGTCAATTTCCATGCAAAAACAGGCAAAAACAGATGCCGGACGTTACGCAACGTTGGTTTGGTCTTCGATTTCGTTCAAATTTTGCATGGCACAATTGGATGTGCATTCTCAAGTGCTGGCAAAAGTTGGGTACATTTCATGCATGCATGCATGTACATCATGTGCAACCCACCGGTGTCAGTATGGGCAGAAGGGGTGTTACAATTCGATCTCGCTACTCCCCTTCATCAAACGGACCCAATTTTTTTCCACGCTTCCTAATGAACTTCACAAGGACGCACGTCAATTTTTTTTATTTTCTGACAATCCGTGCCTTTTTTGTGAATTTCCATGCAAAAACATATGCCGGACGTGACGCAACGTTGGTTTGGTCTTCGATTTCGTTCAAATTTTGCGTGGCACAATTGTATGTACATTCTCAAGTGCTGGCAAAAGTTGGGTACATTTCATGCGTGCATGCATGTACATCATGTGCAACCCACCGGTGTCGGTATGGGCGGAAGGGGTGTTACAATTCGATCTGTCTACTCCCCTTCATCAAACGGACCCAAAATTTTTTCCACGCTTCCTAATGAACTTCACAAGGACGCAAGTCAAATTTTTTTATTTTCTGACAATCCGTGCCTTTTCTGTGAATTTCCAAGCAAAAATAGGCAAAAAACAAATGCCGGACGTGACGCAATGTGCGTTTGGTCTTCGATTTCGTTCAAATTTTGCGTGGCACAATTGGATGTGCATTCTCAAGTGCAGAAAAAAGTTGGGTACATTTCATGCATGCATGCATGTACATCATGTGCAACCCACCGGTGTCGGGATTGGCGGAAGGGCTGTTACAATGCGATCTCGCTACTCCCCTTCATCAAACGGACCCAATTTTTTTCGACGCTTCCTAATGAAGTTCACAAGGAGGCATGTCAATTTTTTTATTTTCTGACAATCCGTGCCTTTTCTGTGAATTTCCATCCAAAAACAGGCAAAATAAGATGCCGGACGTGACGCAATGTGCGTTTGGTCTTCGATTTCGTTCAAATTTTGCGTGGCACAATTGGATGTGCATTCTCAAGTGCTGGCAAAAGATGGGTACATTTCATGCATGCATGCATGTACATCATGTGCAACCCACCGGTGTCGGGATTGGCGGAAGGGCTGTTACAATGCGATCTCGCTACTCCCCTTCATCAAACGGACCCAATTTTTTTCGACGCTTCCTAATGAAGTTCACAAGGAGGCATGTCAATTTTTTTATTTTCTGACAATCCGTGCCTTTTCTGTGAATTTCCATCCAAAAACAGGCAAAATAAGATGCCGGACGTGACGCAATGTGCGTTTGGTCTTCGATTTCGTTCAAATTTTGCGTGGCACAATTGGATGTGCATTCTCAAGTGCTGGCAAAAGATGGGTACATTTCATGCATGCATGCATGTACATCATGTGCAACCCACCGGTGTCGGTATGGGCGGAAGGGGTGTTACAATTCGATCTCGCTACTCCCCTTCATCAAACGGACCCAATTTTTTTCCACGCTTCCTAATGAAGTTCACAAGGAGGCACGTCAATTTTTTTTATTTTCTGACAATCCGTGCCTTTTCTGTGAATTTCCATGCAAAAACAGGCAAAAACAGATGCCGGACGTGACGCAACGTTGGTTTGGTCTTCGATTTCGTTCAAATTTTGCGTGGCACAATTGGATGTGCATTCTCAAGTGCTGGCAAAAGTTGGGAACATTTCATGCATGCAAGCATGTACATCATGTGCAACCCACCGGTGTCGGTATGGGCGGAATGGGTGTTACAATTCGATCTCGCTACTCCCCTTCATCAAACGGACCCAATTTTTTTCCACGCTTCCTAATGAACTTCACAAGGAGGCACGTCAATTTTTTTTTATTTTCTGACAACCCGTGCCTTTTCTATGAATTTCCATGCAAAAACAGGCAAAAACAGATGTCGGATGTGACGCAACGTGCGTTTGGTCTTCGATTTCGTTCAAATTTTGCGTGGCACAATTGGATGTGCATTCTCAAGTGCTGGCAAAAGATGGGTACATTTCATGCATGCATGCATGTACATCATGTGCAACCCACCGGTGTCGGTATGGGCGGAAGCGGTGTTACAATTCGATCTCGCTACTCCCCTTCATCAAACGGACCCAATTTTTTTCCATGCTTCCTAATGAACTTCACAAAGAGGCACGTCAATTTTTTTTATTTTCTGACAATCCGTGCCTTTTCTGTGAATTCCCATGCAAAAACAGGCAAAAACAGATGCCGGACGTGACGCAACATGCGTTAGGTCTTCGATTTAGTTCAAATTTTGCGTGGCACAATTGGATGTGCATTGTCAACTGCTGGCAAAAGTTAGGTACATTTGATGCATGCATGCATGTACATCATGTGCAACCCACCGGTGTCGGTATGGGCGGATGGGGTGTTACAATTCCATCTCGCTACTCCCCTTCATCAAACGGACCCAATTTTTTTCGACGCTTCCTAATGAAGTTCACAAGGAGGCATGTAAATTTTTTTTATTTTCTGACAATCCGTGCCTTTTCTGTGAATTTCCATGCAAAAACAGGCAAAATAAGATGCCGGACGTGACGCAACGTGCGTTTGGTCTTCGATTTCGTTCAAATTTTGCGTGGCACAATTGGATGTGCATTCTCAAGTGCTGGCAAAAGATGGGTACATTTCATGCATGCATGCATGTACATCATGTGCAACCCACCGGTGTCGGTATGGGCGGAAGGGGTGTTACAATTCGATCTCGCTACTCCCCTTCATCAAACGGACCCAATTTTTTTCCACGCTTCCAAATGAAGTTCACAAGGAGGCAGGTCAATTTTTTTTATTTTCTGACAATCCGTGCCTTTTCTGTGAATTTCCATGCAAAAACAGGCAAAAACAGATGCCGGACGTTACGCAACGTTGGTTTGGTCTTCGATTTCGTTCAAATTTTGCATGGCACAATTGGATGTGCATTCTCAAGTGCTGGCAAAAGTTGGGTACATTTCATGCATGCATGCATGTACATCATGTGCAACCCACCGGTGTCAGTATGGGCAGAAGGGGTGTTACAATTCGATCTCGCTACTCCCCTTCATCAAACGGACCCAATTTTATTCCACGCTTCCTAATGAACTTCACAAGGACGCACGTCAATTTTTTTTATTTTCTGACAATCCGTGCCATTTTTGTGAATTTCCATGCAAAAACATATGCCGGACGTGACGCAACGTTGGTTTGGTCTTCGATTTCGTTCAAATTTTGCGTGGCACAATTGTATGTACATTCTCAAGTGCTGGCAAAAGTTGGGTACATTTCATGCGTGCATGCATGTACATCATGTGCAACCCACCGGTGTCGGTATGGGCGGAAGGGGTGTTACAATTCGATCTCTCTACTCCCCTTCATCAAACGGACCCAAATTTTTTTTCACGCTTCCTAATGAACTTCACAAGGACGCAAGTCAAATTTTTTTATTTTCTGTCAATCTGTGCCTTTTCTGTGAATTTCCAAGCAAAAATAGGCAAAAAACAGATGCCGGACGTGACGCAATGTGCGTTTGGTCTTCGACTTCGTTCAAATTTTGCGTGGCACAATTGGATGTGCATTCTCAAGTGCAGAAAAAAGTTGGGTACATTTCATGCATGCATGCATGTACATCATGTGCAACCCACCGGTGTCGGGATTGGCGGAAGGGCTGTTACAATGCGATCTCGCTACTCCCCTTCATCAAACGGACCCAATTTTTTTCGACGCTTCCTAATGAAGTTCACAAGGAGGCATGTCAATTTTTTTATTTTCTGACAATCCGTGCCTTTTCTGTGAATTTCCATCCAAAAACAGGCAAAATAAGATGCCGGACGTGACGCAATGTGCGTTTGGTCTTCGATTTCGTTCAAATTTTGCGTGGCACAATTGGATGTGCATTCTCAAGTGCTGGCAAAAGATGGGTACATTTCATGCATGCATGCATGTACATCATGTGCAACCCACCGGTGTCGGTATGGGCGGAAGGGGTGTTACAATTCGATCTCGCTACTCCCCTTCATCAAACGGACCCAATTTTTTTCCACGCTTCCTAATGAAGATCACAAGGAGGCACGTCAATTTTTTTTATTTTCTGACAATCCGTGCCTTCTCTGTGAATTTCCATGCAAAAACAGGCAAATACAGATGCCGGACGTGATGCAACGTTGGTTTGGTCTTCGATTTCGTTCAAATTTTGCGTGGCACAATTGGATGTGCATTCTCAAGTGCTGGCAAAAGTTGAGTACATTTCATGCATGCATGCATGTACATCATGTGCAACCCACCGGTGTCGGTATGGGCAGATGGGGATTTACAATTCGATCTCGCTACTCCCCTTCATCAAACGGACCCAATTTTTTCCACGCTTCCTAATGAACTTCACAAGGAGGCACGTCAATTTTTTTTATTTTCTGACAATCCGTGCCTTTTCTGTGAATTTCCATGCAAAAACAGGCAAAAACAGATGCCGAACGTGACGCAACGTGCGTTTGGTCTTCGATTTCGTTCAATTTTTGCGTGGCACAATTGGATGTGCATTCTTAAGTGCTGGCAAAAGTTGGGTACATTTCATGCATGCATCCATGTACATCATGTGCAACCCACCGGTGTCGGTATGGGCGGAAGGGGTGTTACAATTCGATCTCGCTACTCCCCTTCATCAAATGGACCCAGTTTTTTTCCACGCTTCCTAATGAACTTCACAAGGACGCACGTCATTTTTTTTTTATTTTCTGACAATCCGTGCCTTTTCTGTGAATTTCCATATAAAAACAGATGTCGGACGTGACGCAACATTGTGTTGGTCTTCGATTTCGTTCAAATTTTGCGTGGCACAATTGGATGTGCATTCTCATGTCCTGGCAAAAGTTGGGTACATTTCATGCATGCATGCATGTACATCATGTGCAACCCACCGGCGTCGGTATGGGCGGAAGGGGTGTTACAATTCGATCTCGCTACTCCCCTTAATCAAACGGACCCAATTTTTTCCGCGCTTCCTAATGAACTTCACAAGGACGCACGTCAATTTTTTTTATTTTCTGACAATCCGTGCCTTTTCTATGAATTTCCAAGCAAAAACAGGCAAAAAACAGATGCCGGACGTGACGCAACGTGCGTTTGGTCTTCGATTTCGTTCAAATTTTGCGTGGCACAATTGGATGTGCATTCTCAAGTGTAGGAAAAATTTGGGTACATTTCATGCATGCATGCATGTACATCATGTGCAACCCACCGGTGTCGGGATGGGCGGAAGGGCTGTTACGATGCGATCTCGCTACTCCCCTTCATCAAACGGACCCAATTTTTTTTCCACGCTTCCTAATGAAGTTCACAAGGAGGCACGTCAATTTTTTTTTTCTGACAATTCGTGCCTTTTCTGTGAATTTCCATGCAAAAACAGGCAAAAACAGATGCCGGACGTGACGCAACGTGCGTTTGGTCTTCGATTTAGTTCAAATTTTGCGTGGCACAATTGGATGTGCATTGTCAACTGCTGGCAAAACTTAGGTACATTTCATGCATGCATGCATGTACATCATGTGCAACCCACCGGTGTCGGTATGGGCGGATGGGGTATTACAATTCGATCTCGCTACTCCCCTTCATCAAACGGACCCAATTTTTTTCCACGCTTCCTAATGAACTTCACAAGGAGGCACTTCAATTTTTTTTATTTTCTAACAATCCGTGCCTTTTCTGTGAATTTCCAAGCAAAAACAGGCAAAAACAGATGCCGGACGTGACGCAACGTGCGCTTGGTCTTCGATTTCGTTCAAATTTTGCGTGGCACAATTGGATGTGCATTCTCAAGTGCTGGCAAAAGTTGGGTACATTTCAAGAATGCATGCATGTACATCATGTGCAACCCACCGGTGTCGGTATGGGCGAAAGGGGTGTTACAATTCGATCTCGCTACTCCCCTTCATCAAACGGACCCAATTTTTTCCACGCTTCCTAATGAAGTTCACAAGGAGGCACGTCAATTTTTTTTATTTTCTGACAATCCGTGCCTTTTCTGTGAATTTCCATGCAAAAACAGGCAAAAACAGATGCCGGACGTGACACAACGTGCGTTTGGTCTTCGATTTTGTTCAAATTTTGCGTGGCACAATTGGATGTGCATTCTCAAGTGCTGGCAAAAGTTGGGTACATTTCATGCATGCATCCATGTACATCATGTGCAACCCACCGGTGTCGATATGGGCGGAAGGGGTGTTACAATTCGATCTCGCTACTCCCCTTCATCAAACGGACCCAATTTTTTTCCACGCTTCCTAATGAAGTTCACAAGGAGGCACGTCAATTTTTTTTATTTTCTGACAATCCGTACCTTTTCTGTGAATTTCCATGCAAAAACAGGCAAAAACAGATGCCGAACGTGACGCAACGTGCGTTTGGTCTTCGATTTCGTTCAAATTTTGCGTGGCACAATTGGATGTGCATTCTTAAGTGCTGGCAAAACTTGGGTACATTTCATGCATGCATCCATGTACATCATGTGCAACCCACCGGTGTCGGTATGGGCGGAAGGGGTGTTACAATTCGATCTCGCTACTCCCCTTCATCAAATGGACCCAATTTTTTTCCACGCTTCCTTATGAACTTCACAAGGACGCACGTCAATTTTTTTTATTTTCTGACAATCCGTGCCTTTTCTGTGAATTTCCATATAAAAATAGATGTCGGACGTGACGCAACATTGTGTTGGTCTTCGATTTCGTTCAAATTTTGCGTGGCACAATTGGATGTGCATTCTCATGTCCTTGCAAAAGTTGGGTACATTTCATGCATGCATGCATGTACATCATGTGCAACCCACCGGTGTCGGTATGGGCGGAAGGGGTGTTACAATTCGATCTCGCTACTCCCCTTAATCAAACGGACCCAATTTTTTTCCGCGCTTCCTAATGAACTTCACAAGGACGCACGTCAATTTTTTTATTTTCTGACAATCCGTGCCTTTTCTATGAATTTCCAAGCAAAAACAGGCAAAAAACAGATGCCGGACGTGACGCAACGTGCGTTTGGTCTTCGATTTCGTTCAAATTTTGCGTGGCACAATTGGATGTGCATTCTTAAGTGCTGGCAAAACTTGGGTACATTTCATGCATGCATCCATGTACATCATGTGCAACCCACCGGTGTCGGTATGGGCGGAAGGGGTGTTACAATTCGATCTCGCTACTCCCCTTCATCAAATGGACCCAATTTTTTTCCACGCTTCCTTATGAACTTCACAAGGACGCACGTCAATTTTTTTTATTTTCTGACAATCCGTGCCTTTTCTGTGAATTTCCATATAAAAATAGATGTCGGACGTGACGCAACATTGTGTTGGTCTTCGATTTCGTTCAAATTTTGCGTGGCACAATTGGATGTGCATTCTCATGTCCTTGCAAAAGTTGGGTACATTTCATGCATGCATGCATGTACATCATGTGCAACCCACCGGTGTCAGTATGGGCGGAAGGGGTGTTACAATTCGATCTCGCTACTCCCCTTAATCAAACGGACCCAATTTTTTTCCGCGCTTCCTAATGAACTTCACAAGGACGCACGTCAATTTTTTTATTTTCTGACAATCCGTGCCTTTTCTATGAATTTCCAAGCAAAAACAGGCAAAAAACAGATGCCGGACGTGACGCAACGTGCGTTTGGTCTTCGATTTCGTTCAAATTTTGCGTGGCACAATTGGATGTGCATTCTCAAGTGTAGGAAAAAGTTTGGTACATTTCATGCATGCATGCATGTACATCATGTGCAACCCACCGGTGTCGGGATGGGCGGAAGGGCTGTTACGATGCGATCTCGCTACTCCCCTTCATCAAACGGACCCAAATTTTTTTCCACGCTTCCTAATGAAGTTCACAAGGAGGCACGTCAATTTTTTTTATTTTCTGACAATCCGTGCCTTTTCTGTGAATTTCCATGCAAAAACAGGCAAAAACAGATGCCGGACGTGACGCAACGTGCGTTTGGTCTTCGATTTAGTTCAAATTTTGCGTGGCACAATTGGATGTGCATTGTCAACTGCTGGCAAAACTTAGGTACATTTCATGCATGCATGCATGTACATCATGTGCAACCCACCGGTGTCGGTATCGGCGGATGGGGTATTACAATTCGATCTCGCTACTCCCCTTCATCAAACGGACCCAATTTTTTTCCACGCTTCCTAATGAACTTCAAAAGGAGGCACTTCAATTTTTTTTATTTTCTGACAATCCGTGCCTTTTCTGTGAATTTCCAAGCAAAAACAGGCAAAAACAGATGCCGGACGTGACGCAACGTGCGCTTGGTCTTCGATTTCGTTCAAATTTTGCGTGGCACAATTGGATGTGCATTCTCAAGTGCTGGCAAAAGTTGGGGACATTTCAAGAATGCATGCATGTACATCATGTGCAACCCACCGGTGTCGGTATGGGCGAAAGGGGTGTTACAATTCGATCTCGCTACTCCCCTTCATCAAACGGACCCAATTTTTTCCACGCTTCCTAATGAAGTTCACAAGGAGGCACGTCAATTTTTTTTATTTTCTGACAATCCGTGCCTTTTCTGTGAATTTCCATGCAAAAACAGGCAAAAACAGATGCCGGACGTGACACAACGTGCATTTGGTCTTCGATTTTGTTCAAATTTTGCGTGGCACAATTGGATGTGCATTCTCAAGTGCTGGCAAAAGTTGGGTACATTTCATGCATGCATGCATGTACATCATGTGCAACCCACCGGTGTCGATATGGGCGGAAGGGGTGTTACAATTCGATCTCGCTACTCCCCTTCATCAAACGGACCCAATTTTTTTCCACGCTTCCTAATGAAGTTCACAAGGAGGCACGTCAATTTTTTTTATTTTCTGACAATCCGTGCCTTTTCTGTGAATTTCCATGCAAAAACAGGCAAAAACAGATGCCGAACGTGACGCAACGTGCGTTTGGTCTTCGATTTCGTTCAAATTTTGCGTGGCACAACTGGATGTGCATTCTTAAGTGCTGGCAAAAGTTGGGTACATTTCATGCATGCATCCATGTACATCATGTGCAACCCACCGGTGTCGGTATGGGCGGAAGGGGTGTTACAATTCGATCTCGCTACTCCCCTTCATCAAATGGACCCAATTTTTTTCCACGCTTCCTAATGAACTTCACAAGGACGCACGTCAATTTTTTTTATTTTCTGACAATCCGTGCCTTTTCTGTGAATTTCCATATAAAAACAGATGTCGGACGTGACGCAACATTGTGTTGGTCTTCGATTTCGTTCAAATTTTGCGTGGCACAATTGGATGTGCATTCTCATGTCCTGGCAAAAGTTGGGTACATTTCAAGAATGCATGCATGTACATCATGTGCAACCCACCGGTGTCGGTATGGGCGAAAGGGGTGTTACAATTCGATCTCGCTACTCCCCTTCATCAAACGGACCCAATTTTTTCCACGCTTCCTAATGAAGTTCACAAGGAGGCACGTCAATTTTTTTTATTTTCTGACAATCCGTGCCTTTTCTGTGAATTTCCATGCAAAAACAGGCAAAAACAGATGCCGGACGTGACACAACGTGCGTTTGGTCTTCGATTTTGTTCAAATTTTGCGTGGCACAATTGGATGTGCATTCTCAAGTGCTGGCAAAAGTTGGGTACATTTCATGCATGCATGCATGTACATCATGTGCAACCCACCGGTGTCGATATGGGCGGAAGGGGTGTTACAATTCGATCTCGCTACTCCCCTTCATCAAACGGACCCAATTTTTTTCCACGCTTCCTAATGAAGTTCACAAGGAGGCACGTCAATTTTTTTTATTTTCTGACAATCCGTGCCTTTTCTGTGAATTTCCATGCAAAAACAGGCAAAAACAGATGCCGAACGTGACGCAACGTGCGTTTGGTCTTCGATTTCGTTCAAATTTTGCGTGGCACAATTGGATGTGCATTCTCAAGTGCTGGCAAAAGATGGGTACATTTCATGCATGCATGCATGTACATCATGTGCAACCCACCGGTGTCGGTATGGGCGGAAGGGGTGTTACAATTCGATCTCGCTACTCCCCTTCATCAAACGGACCCAATTTTTTTCCACGCTTCCTAATGAAGATCACAAGGAGGCACGTCAATTTTTTTTATTTTCTGACAATCCGTGCCTTCTCTGTGAATTTCCATGCAAAAACAGGCAAATACAGATGCCGGACGTGACGCAACGTTGGTTTGGTCTTCGATTTCGTTCAAATTTTGCGTGGCACAATTGGATGTGCATTCTCAAGTGCTGGCAAAAGTTGAGTACATTTCATGCATGCATGCATGTACATCATGTGCAACCCACCGGTGTCGGTATGGGCAGATGGGGATTTACAATTCGATCTCGCTACTCCCCTTCATCAAACGGACCCAATTTTTTCCACGCTTCCTAATGAACTTCACAAGGAGGCACGTCAATTTTTTTTATTTTCTGACAATCCGTGCCTTTTCTGTGAATTTCCATGCAAAAACAGGCAAAAACAGATGCCGAACGTGACGCAACGTGCGTTTGGTCTTCGATTTCGTTCAAATTTTGCGTGGCACAATTGGATGTGCATTCTTAAGTGCTGGCAAAAGTTGGGTACATTTCATGCATGCATCCATGTACATCATGTGCAACCCACCGGTGTCGGTATGGGCGGAAGGGGTGTTACAATTCGATCTCGCTACTCCCCTTCATCAAATGGACCCAATTTTTTTCCACGCTTCCTAATGAACTTCACAAGGACGCACGTCAATTTTTTTTATTTTCTGACAATCCGTGCCTTTTTTGTGAATTTCCATATAAAAACAGATGTCGGACGTGACGCAACATTGTGTTGGTCTTCGATTTGGTTCAAATTTTGCGTGGCACAATTGGATGTGCATTCTCATGTCCTGGCAAAAGTTGGGTACATTTCATGCATGCATGCATGTACATCATGTGCAACCCACCGGTGTCGGTATGGGCGGAACCGGTGTTACAATTCGATCTCGCTACTCCCCTTCATCAAACGGACCCAATTTTTTTCGCGCTTCCTAATGAACTTCACAAGGACGCACGTCAATTTTTTTTATTTTCTGAAAATCCGTGCCTTTTCTATGAATTTCCAAGCAAAAACAGGCAAAAAACAGATGCCGGACGTGACGCAACGTGCGTTTGGTCTTCGATTTCGTTCAAATTTTGCGTGGCACAATTGGATGTGCATTCTCAAGTGTAGGAAAAAGTTGGGTACATTTCATGCATGCATGCATGTACATCATGTGCAACCCACCGGTGTCGGGATGGGCGGAAGGGCTGTTACGATGCGATCTCGCTACTCCCCTTCATCAAACGGACCCAATTTTTTTTCCACGCTTCCTAATGAAGTTCACAAGGAGGCACGTCAATTTTTTTTTTCTGACAATCCGTGCCTTTTCTGTGAATTTCCATGCAAAAACAGGCAAAAACAGATGCCGGACGTGACGCAACGTGCGTTTGGTCTTCGATTTAGTTCAAATTTTGCGTGGCACAATTGGATGTGCATTGTCAACTGCTGGCAAAACTTAGGTACATTTCATGCATGCATGCATGTACATCATGTGCAACCCACCGGTGTCGGTATGGGCGGATGGGGTATTACAATTCGATCTCGCTACTCCCCTTCATCAAACGGACCCAATTTTTTTCCACGCTTCCTAATGAACTTCACAAGGAGGCACTTCAATTTTTTTTATTTTCTGACAATCCGTGCCTTTTCTGTGAATTTCCAAGCAAAAACAGGCAAAAACAGATGCCGGACGTGACGCAACGTGCGCTTGGTCTTCGATTTCGTTCAAATTTTGCGTGGCACAATTGGATGTGCATTCTCAAGTGCTGGCAAAAGTTGGGTACATTTCAAGAATGCATGCATGTACATCATGTGCAACCCACCGGTGTCGGTATGGGCGAAAGGGGTGTTACAATTCGATCTCGCTACTCCCCTTCATCAAACGGACCCAATTTTTTCCACGCTTCCTAATGAAGTTCACAAGGAGGCACGTCAATTTTTTTTATTTTCTGACAATCCGTGCCTTTTCTGTGAATTTCCATGCAAAAACAGCCAAAAACAGATGCCGGACGTGACACAACGTGCGTTTGGTCTTCGATTTAGTTCAAATTTTGCGTGGCACAATTGGATGTGCATTGTCAACTGCTGGCAAAACTTAGGTACATTTCATGCATGCATGCATGTACATCATGTGCAACCCACCGGTGTCGATATGGGCGGAAGGGGTGTTACAATTCGATCTCGCTACTCCCCTTCATCAAACGGACCCAATTTTTTTCCACGCTTCCTAATGAAGTTCACAAGGAGGCACGTCAATTTTTTTTATTTTCTGACAATCCATGCCTTTTCTGTGAATTTCCATGCAAAAACAGGCAAAAACAGATGCCGAACGTGACGCAACGTGCGTTTGGTCTTCGATTTCGTTCAAATTTTGCGTGGCACAATTGGATGTGCATTCTTAAGTGCTGGCAAAAGTTGGGTACATTTCATGCATGCATCCATGTACATCATGTGCAACCCACCGGTGTCGGTATGGGCGGAAGGGGTGTTACAATTCGATCTCGCTACTCCCCTTCATCAAATGGACCCAATTTTTTTCCAAGCTTCCTAATGAACTTCACAAGGACGCACGTCAATTTTTTTTATTTTCTGACAATCCGTGCCTTTTCTGTGAATTTCCATATAAAAACAGATGTCGGACGTGACGCAACATTGTGTTGGTCTTCGATTTCGTTCAAATTTTGCATGGCACAATTGGATGTGCATTCTCATGTCCTGGCAAAAGTTGGGTACATTTCATGCATGCATGCATGTACATCATGTGCAACCCACCGGTGTCGGTATGGGCGGAAGGGGTGTTACAATTCGATCTCGCTACTCCCCTTAATCAAACGGACCCAATTTTTTTCCGCGCTTCCTAATGAACTTCACAAGGACGCACGTCAATTTTTTTATTTTCTGACAATCCATGCCTTTTCTATGAATTTCCAAGCAAAAACAGGCAAAAAACAGATGACGGACGTGACGCAACGTGCGTTTGGTCTTCGATTTCGTTCAAATTTTGCGTGGCACAATTGGATGTGCATTCTCAAGTGTAGGAAAAAGTTGGGTACATTTCATGCATGCATGCATGTTCATCATGTGCAACCCACCGGTGTCGGGATGGGCGGAAGGGCTGTTACGATGCGATCTCGCTACTCCCCTTCATCAAACGGACCCAATTTTTTTTCCACGCTTCCTAATGAAGTTCACAAGGAGGCACGTCAATTTTTTTTATTTTCTGACAATCCGTGCCTTTTCTGTGAATTTCCATGCAAAAACAGGCAAAAACAGATGCCGGACGTGACGCAACGTGCGTTTGGTCTTCGATTTAGTTCAAATTTTGCGTGGCACAATTGGATGTGCATTGTCAACTGCTGGCAAAACTTAGGTACATTTCATGCATGCATGCATGGACATCATGTGCAACCCACCGGTGTCGGTATGGGCGGATGGGGTATTACAATTCGATCTCGCTACTCCCCTTCATCAAACGGACCCAATTTTTTTCCACGCTTCCTAATGAACTTCAAAAGGAGGCACTTCAATTTTTTTTATTTTCTGACAATCCGTGCCTTTTCTCTGAATTTCCAAGCAAAAACAGGCAAAAACAGATGCCGAACGTGACGCAACGTGCGCTTGGTCTTCGATTTCGTTCAAATTTTGCGTGGCACAATAGGATGTGCATTCTCAAGTGCTGGCAAAAGTTGGGTACATTTCAAGAATGCATGCATGTACATCATGTGCAACCCACCGGTGTCGGTATGGGCGAAAGGGGTGTTACAATTCGATCTCGCTACTCCCCTTCATCAAACGGACCCAATTTTTTCCACGCTTCCTAATGAAGTTCACAAGGAGGCACGTCAATTTTTTTTATTTTCTGACAATCCGTGCCTTTTCTGTGAATTTCCATGCAAAAACAGGCAAAAACAGATGCCGGACGTGACACAACGTGCGTTTGGTCTTCGATTTTGTTCAAATTTTGCGTGGCACAATTGGATGTGCATTCTCAAGTGCTGGCAAAAGTTGGGTACATTTCATGCATGCATGCATGTACATCATGTGCAACCCACCGGTGTCGATATGGGCGGAAGGGGTGTTACAATTCGATCTCGCTACTCCCCTTCATCAAACGGACCCAATTTTTTTCCACGCTTCCTAATGAAGTTCACAAGGAGGCACGTCAATTTTTTTTATTTTCTGACAATCCATGCCTTTTCTGTGAATTTCCATGCAAAAACAGGCAAAAACAGATGCCGAACGTGACGCAACGTGCGTTTGGTCTTCGATTTCGTTCAAATTTTGCGTGGCACAATTGTATGTGCATTCTTAAGTGCTGGCAAAAGTTGGGTACATTTCATGCATGCATCCATGTACATCATGTGCAACCCACCGGTGTCGGTATGGGCGGAAGGGGTGTTACAATTCGATCTCGCTACTCCCCTTCATCAAATGGACCCAATTTTTTTCCAAGCTTCCTAATGAACTTCACAAGGACGCACGTCAATTTTTTTTATTTTCTGACAATCCGTGCCTTTTCTGTGAATTTCCATATAAAAACAGATGTCGGACGTGATGCAACATTGTGTTGGTCTTCGATTTCGTTAAATTTTGCATGGCACAATTGGATGTGCATTCTCATGTCCTGGCAAAAGTTGGGTACATTTCATGCATGCATGCATGTACATCATGTGCAACCCACCGGTGTCGGTATGGGCGGAAGGGGTGTTACAATTCGATCTCGCTACTCCCCTTAATCAAACGGACCCAATTTTTTTCCGCGCTTCCTAATGAACTTCACAAGGACGCACGTCAATTTTTTTATTTTCTGACAATCCATGCCTTTTCTATGAATTTCCAAGCAAAAACAGGCAAAAAACAGATGACGGACGTGACGCAACGTGCGTTTGGTCTTCGATTTCGTTCAAATTTTGCGTGGCACAATTGGATGTGCATTCTCAAGTGTAGGAAAAAGTTGGGTACATTTCATGCATGCATGCATGTACATCATGTGCAACCCACCGGTGTCGGGATGGGCGGAAGGGGTGTTACGATGCGATCTCGCTACTCCCCTTCATCAAACGGACCCAATTTTTTTTCCACGCTTCCTAATGAAGTTCACAAGGAGGCACGTCAATTTTTTTTATTTTCTGACAATCCGTGCCTTTTCTGTGAATTTCCATGCAAAAACAGGCAAAAACAGATGCCGGACGTGACGCAACGTGCGTTTGGTCTTCGATTTAGTTCAAATTTTGCGTGGCACAATTGGATGTGCATTGTCAACAGCTGGCAAAACTTAGGTACATTTCATGCATGCATGCATGTACATCATGTGCAACCCACCGGTGTCGGTATGGGCGGATGGGGTATTACAATTCGATCTCGCTACTCCCCTTCATCAAACGGACCCAATTTTTTTCCACGCTTCCTAATGAACTTCACAAGGAGGCACTTCAATTTTTTTTATTTTCTGACAATCCGTGCCTTTTCTCTGAATTTCCAAGCAAAAACAGGCAAAAACAGATGCCGAACGTGACGCAACGTGCGCTTGGTCTTCGATTTCGTTCAAATTTTGCGTGGCACAATTGGATGTGCATTCTCAAGTGCTGGCAAAAGTTGGGTACATTTCAAGAATGCATGCATGTACATCATGTGCAACCCACCGGTGTCGGTATGGGCGAAAGGGGTGTTACAATTCGATCTAGCTACTCCCCTTCATCAAACGGACCCAATTTTTTCCACGCTTCCTAATGAAGTTCACAAGGAGGCACGTCAATTTTTTTTATTTTCTGACAATCCGTGCCTTTTCTGTAAATTTCCATGCAAAAACAGGCAAAAACAGATGCCGGACGTGACACAACGTGCGTTTGGTCTTCGATTTTGTTCAAATTTTGCGTGGCACAATTGGATGTGCATTCTCAAGTGCTGGCAAAAGTTGGGTACATTTCATGCATGCATGCATGTACATCATGTGCAACCCACCGGTGTCGATATGGGCGGAAGGGGTGTTACAATTCGATCTCGCTACTCCCCTTCATCAAACGGACCCAATTTTTTTCCACGCTTCCTAATGAAGTTCACAAGGAGGCACGTCAATTTTTTTTATTTTCTGACAATCCGTGCCTTTTCTGTGAATTTCCATGCAAAAACAGGCAAAAACAGATGCCGAACGTGACGCAACGTGCGTTTGGTCTTCGATTTCGTTCAAATTTTGCGTGGCACAATTGGATGTGCATTCTTAAGTGCTGGCAAAAGTTGGGTACATTTCATGCATGCATCCATGTACAGCATGTGCAACCCACCGGTGTCGGTATGGGCGGAAGGGGTGTTACAATTCGATCTCGCTACTCCCCTTCATCAAATGGACCCAATTTTTTTCCACGCTTCCTAATGAACTTCACAAGGACGCACGTCAATTTTTTTTATTTTCTGACAATCCGTGCCTTTTCTGTGAATTTCCATATAAAAACAGATGTCGGACGTGACGCAACATTGTGTTGGTCTTCGATTTCGTTCAAATTTTGCGTGGCACAATTGGATGTGCATTCTCATGTCCTGGCAAAAGTTGGGTACATTTCATGCATGCATGCATGTACATCATGTGCAACCCACCGGTGTCGGTATGGGCGGAAGGGGTGTTACAATTCGATCTCGCTACTCGCCTTAATCAAACGGACCCAATTTTTTTCCGCGCTTCCTAATGAACTTCACAAGGACGCACGTCAATTTTTTTATTTTCTGACAATCCGTGCCTTTTCTATGAATTTCCAAGCAAAAACAGGCAAAAAACAGATGCCGGACGTGACGCAACGTGCGTTTGGTCTTCGATTTCGTTCAAATTTTCCGTGGCACAATTGGATGTGCATTCTCAAGTGTAGGAAAAAGTTGGGTACATTTCATGCATGCATGCATGTACATCATGTGTAACCCACCGGTGTCGGGATGGGCGGAAGGGCTGTTACGATGCGATCTCGCTACTCCCCTTCATCAAACGGACCCAATTTTTTTTCCACGCTTCCTAATGAAGTTCACAAGGAGGCACGTCAATTTTTTTTATTTTCTGACAATCCGTGCCTTTTCTGTGAATTTCCATGCAAAAACAGGCAAAAACAGATGCCGGACGTGACGCAACGTGCGTTTGGTCTTCGATTTAGTTCAAATTTTGCGTGGCACAATTGGATGTGCATTGTCAACTGCTGGCAAAACTTAGGTACATTTCATGCATGCATGCATGTACATCATGTGCAACCCACCGGTGTCGGTATGGGCGGATGGGGTATTAGAATTCGATCTCGCTACTCCCCTTCATCAAACGGACCCAATTTTTTTCCACGCTTCCTAATGAACTTCACAAGGAGGCACTTCAATTTTTTTTATTTTCTGACAATCCGTGCCTTTTCTGTGAATTTCGAAGCAAAAACAGGCAAAAACAGATGCCGGACGTGACGCAACGTGCGCTTGGTCTTCGATTTCGTTCAATTTTTGCGTGGCACAATTGGATGTGCATTCTCAAGTGCTGGCAAAAGTTGGGTACATTTCAAGAATGCATGCATGTACATCATGTGCAACCCACCAGTGTCGGTATGGGCGAAAGGGGTGTTACAATTCAATCTCGCTACTCCCCTTCATCAAACGGACCCAATTTTTTCCACGCTTCCTAATGAAGTTCACAAGGAGGCACGTCAATTTTTTTTATTTTCTGACAATCCGTGCCTTTTCTGTGAATTTCCATGCAAAAACAGGCAAAAACAGATGCCGGACGTGACACAACATGCGTTTGGTCTTCGATTTTGTTCAAATTTTGCGTGGCACAATTGGATGTGCATTCTCAAGTGCTGGCAAAAGTTGGGTACATTTCATGCATGCATGCATGTACATCATGTGCAACTCACCGGTGTCGATATGGGCGGAAGGGGTGTTACAATTCGATCTCGCTACTCCCCTTCATCAAACGGACCCAATTTTTTTCCACGCTTCCTAACGAAGTTCACAAGGAGGCACGTCAATTTTTTTTATTTTCTGACAATCCGTGCCTTTTCTGTGAATTTCCACGCAAAAACAGGCAAAAAACAGATGCCGGACGTGACGCAACGTGCGTTTGGTCTTCGAATTCGTTCAAATTTTGCGTGGCACAATTGGATGTGCATTCTCAAGTGTAGGAAAAAGTTGGGTACATTTCAAGCATGCATGCATGTACATCATGTGCAACCCACCGGTGTCGGGATGGGCGGAAGGGCTGTTACAATGCGATCTCGCTACTCCCCTTCATCAAACGGACCCAATTTTTTTCCACGCTTCCTAATGAAGTTCACAAGGAGGCCCGTCAATTTTTTTTATTTTCTGACAATCCGTGCCTTTTCTGTGAATTTCTATGCAAAAACAGGCAAAAACAGATGCCGGACGTGACGCAACGTGCGTTTGGTCTTCGATTCAGTTCAAATTTTGCGTGGCACAATTGGATGTGCATTGTCAACTGCTGGCAAAACTTAGGTACATTTCATGCATGCATGCATGTACATCATGTGCAACCCACCGGTGTCGGTATGGGCGGATGGGGAATTACAATTCGATCTCGCTACTCCCCTTCATCAAACGGACCCAATTTTTTTCCACGCTTCCTAATGAACTTCACAAGGAGGCACTTCAATTTTTTTTATTTTCTGACAATCCGTGCCTTTTCTGTGAATTTCCAAGCAAAAACAGGCAAAAACAGATGCCGGACGTGACGCAACGTGCGCTTGGTCTTCGATTTCGTTCAAATTTTGCGTGGCACAATTGGATGTGCATTCTCAAGTGCTGGCAAAAGTTGGGTACATTTCAAGAATGCATGCATGTACATCATGTGCAACCCACCGGTGTCGGTATGGGCGGATGGGGTATTACAATTCGATCTCGCTACTCCCCTTCATCAAACGGACCCAATTTTTTTCCACGCTTCCTAATGAAGTTCACAAGGAGGCACGTCAATTTTTTTTATTTCTGACAATCCGTGCCTTTTCTGTGAATTTCCACGCAAAAACAGGCAAAAACAGATGCCGGACGTGACGCAACGTGCGTTTGGTCTTCGATTTCGTTCAAATTTTGTGTGGCACAATTGGATGTGCATTCTCAAGTGTAGGAAAAAGTTGGGTACATTCCATGCATGCATGCATGTACATCATGTGTAACCCACCGGTGTCGGGATGGGCGGAAGGGCTGTTACGATGCGATCTCGCTACTCCCCTTCATCAAACGGACCCAATTTTTTTTCCACGCTTCCTAATGAAGTTCACAAGGAGGCACGTCAATTTTTTTTATTTTCTGACAATCCGTGCCTTTTCTGTGAATTTCCATGCAAAAACAGGCAAAAACAGATGCCGGACGTGACGCAACGTGCGTTTGGTCTTCGATTTAGTTCAAATTTTGCGTGGCACAATTGGATGTGCATTGTCAACTGCTGGCAAAACTTAGGTACATTTCATGCATGCATGCATGTACATCATGTGCAACCCACCGGTGTCGGTATGGGCGGATGGGGTATTAGAATTCGATCTCGCTACTCCCCTTCATCAAACGGACCCAATTTTTTTCCACGCTTCCTAATGAACTTCACAAGGAGGCACTTCAATTTTTTTTATTTTCTGACAATCCGTGCCTTTTCTGTGAATTTCCAAGCAAAAACAGGCAAAAACAGATGCCGGACGTGACGCAACGTGCGCTTGGTCTTCGATTTCGTTCAAATTTTGCGTGGCACAATTGGATGTGCATTCTCAAGTGCTGGCAAAAGTTGGGTACATTTCATGCATGCATGCATGTACATCATGTGCAACCCACCGGTGTCGATATGGGCGGAAGGGGTGTTACAATTCGATCTCGCTACTCCCCTTCATCAAACGGACCCAATTTTTTTCCACGCTTCCTAATGAAGTTCACAAGGAGGCACGTCAATTTTTTTTATTTTCTGACAATCCGTGCCTTTTCTGTGAATTTCCATGCAAAAACAGGCAAAAACAAATGCCGGACGTGACGCAACGTTGGTTTGGTCTTCGATTTCGTTCAAATTTTGCGTGGCACAATTGGATGTGCAATCTCAAGTGCTGGCCAAAGTTGGGTACATTTCATGCATGCAAGCATGTACATCATGTGCAACCCACCGGTGACGGTATGGGCGGAAGGGGTGTTACAATTCGATCTCGCTACTCCCCTTCATCAAACGGACCCAATTTTTTTCCACGCTTCCTAATGAACTTCACAAGGAGGCACATCAATTTTTTTTATTTCTGACAATCCG
Source organism: Elymus sibiricus (assembly GCA_039707655.1). Classification (NCBI taxonomy): domain Eukaryota; kingdom Viridiplantae; phylum Streptophyta; class Magnoliopsida; order Poales; family Poaceae; genus Elymus; species Elymus sibiricus. Next base: position 311,226,860 of record CM077675.1, on the reverse strand, counting down.
TGCCTTTTCTGTGAATTTCCACGCAAAAACAGGCAAAAACAGATGCCGGACGTGACGCAACGTGCGTTTGGTCTTCGATTTCGTTCAAATTTTGCGTGGCACAATTGGATGTGCATTCTCAAGTGTAGGAAAAAGTTGGGTACATTTCAAGCATGCATGCATGTACATCATGTGCAACCCACCGGTGTCGGGATGGGCGGAAGGGCTGTTACAATGCGATCTCGCTACTCCCCTTCATCAAACGGACCCAATTTTTTTCCACGCTTCCTAATGAAGTTCACAAGGAGGCCCGTCAATTTTTTTTATTTTCTGACAATCCGTGCCTTTTCTGTGAATTTCTATGCAAAAACAGGCAAAAACAGATGCCGGACGTGACGCAACGTGCGTTTGGTCTTCGATTCAGTTCAAATTTTGCGTGGCACAATTGGATGTGCATTGTCAACTGCTGGCAAAACTTAGGTACATTTCATGCATGCATGCATGTACATCATGTGCAACCCACCGGTGTCGGTATGGGCGGATGGGGAATTACAATTCGATCTCGCTACTCCCCTTCATCAAACGGACCCAATTTTTTTCCACGCTTCCTAATGAACTTCACAAGGAGGCACTTCAATTTTTTTTATTTTCTGACAATCCGTGCCTTTTCTGTGAATTTCGAAGCAAAAACAGGCAAAAACAGATGCCGGACGTGACGCAACGTGCGCTTGGTCTTCGATTTCGTTCAAATTTTGCGTGGCACAATTGGATGTGCATTCTCAAGTGCTGGCAAAAGTTGGGTACATTTCAAGAATGCATGCATGTACATCATGTGCAACCCACCGGTGTCGGTATGGGCGAAAGGGGTGTTACAATTCGATCTCGCTACTCCCCTTCATCAAACGGACCCAATTTTTTCCACGCTTCCTAATGAAGTTCACAAGGAGGCACGTCAATTTTTTTATTTTCTGACAATCCGTGCCTTTTCTGTGAATTTCCATGCAAAAACAGGCAAAAACAGATGCCGGACGTGACACAACGTGCGTTTGGTCTTCGATTTTGTTCAAATTTTGCGTGGCACAATTGGATGTGCATTCTCAAGTGCTGGCAAATCATGTGCAACCCACCGGTGTCGATATGGGCGGAAGGGGTGTTACAATTCGATCTCGCTACTCCCCTTCATCAAACGGACCCAATTTTTTTACACGCTTCCTAATGAAGTTCACAAGGAGGCACGTCAATTTTTTTTATTTTCTGACAATCCGTGCCTTTTCTGTGAATTTCCATGCAAAAACAGGCAAAAACAGATGCCGGACGTGACGCAACGTTGGTTTGGTCTTCGATTTCGTTCAAATTTTGCGTGGCACAATTGGATGTGCATTCTCAAGTGCTGGCCAAAGTTGGGTACATTTCATGCATGCAAGCATGTACATCATGTGCAACCCACCGGTGTCGGTATGGGCGGAAGGGGTGTTACAATTCGATATCGCCACTCCCCTTCATCAAACGGACCCAATTTTTTTCCACGCTTCCTAATGAACTTCACAAGGAGGCACATCAATTTTTTTTATTTCTGATAATCCGTGCCTTTTCTGTGAATTTCCACGCAAAAACAGATGCCGGACGTGACGCAACGTGCGTTTGGTCTTCGATTTCGTTCAAATTTTGCGTGGCACAATTGCATGTGCATTCTCAAGTGCTGGCAAAAGTTGGGTACATTTCACGCATGCATGCATGTACATCATGTGCAACCCACCGGTATCGATATGGGCGGAAGGGGTGTTACAATTCGATCTCGCTACTCCCCTTCATCAAACGGACCCAATTTTTTTCCACGCTTCCTAATGAAGTTCACAAGGAGGCACGTCAATTTTTTTTATTTTCTGACAATCCGTGCCTTTTCTGTGAATTTCCATGCAAAAACAGGCAAAAACAGATGCCGGACGTTATGCAACGTTGGTTTGGTCTTCGATTTTGTTCAAATTTTGCGTGGCACAATTGGATGTGCATTCTCAAGTGCTGGCAAAAGTTGGGTACATTTCATGCATGCATGCATGTACATCATGTGCAACCCACCGGTGTCGGTATGGGCGGAAGGGGTGTTACAATTCGATCTCGCTACTCCCCTTCATCAAACAAACCCAAATTTTTTTCCACGCTTCCTAATAAACTTCACAAGGATGCACGTCAAATTTTTTTATTTTCTGACAATCCGTGCCTTTTCTGTGAATTTCCAAGCAAAAACAGGCAAAAAACAGATGCCGGACGTGACGCAATGTGCGTTTGGTCTTCGATATCGTTCAAATTTTGCGTGGCACAATTGGATGTGCATTCTCAAGTGCAGGAAAAAGTTGGGTACATTTCATACATGCATGCATGTACATCATGTGCAACCCACCGGTGTCGGGATGGGCGGAAGGGCTGTTACAATGCGATCTCGCTACTCCCCTTCATCAAACGGACCCAATTTTATTCGACGCTTCCTAATGAAGTTCACAAGGAGGCATGTCAATTTTTTTTATTTTCTGACAATCCGTGCCTTTTCTGTGAATTTCCATGCAAAAACAGGCAAAATAAGATGCCGGACGTGACGCAACGTGCGTTTGGTCTTCGATTTCGTTCAAATTTTGCGTGGCACAATTGGATGTGCATTCTCAAGTGCTGGCAAAAGATGGGTACATTTCATGCATGCATGCATGTACATCATGTGCAACCCACCGGTGTCGGTATGGGCGGAAGGGGTGTTACAATTCCATCTCGCTACTCCCCTTCATCAAACGGACCCAATTTTTTTCCACGCTTCCTAATGAAGTTCACAAGGAGGCACCTCAATTTTTTTTATTTTCTGACAATCCGTGCCTTTTCTGTGAATTTCCATGCAAAAACAGGAAAAAACAGATGCCGGACATGATGCAACGTTGGTTTGGTCTTCGATTTCGTTCAAATTTTGCGTGGCACAATTGGATGTGCATTCTCAAGTGCTGGCAAAAGTTGGGTACATTTCATGCATGCATGCATGTACATCATGTGCAACCCACCGGTGTCGGTATGTGCAGAAGGGGTGTTACAATTCGATCTCGCTACTCCCCTTCATCAAACGGACCCAATTTTTTTCCACGCTTCCTAATGAACTTCACAAGGACGCACGTCAATTTTTTTAATTTTCTGACAATCTGTGCCTTTTCTGTGAATTTCCATGCAAAAACAGAAGCCGGACGTCACGCAACGTTGGTTTGGTCTTCGATTTCGTTCAAATTTTGCGTGGCACAATTGGATGTGCATTCTCAAGTGCTGGCAAAAGTTGGGTACATTTCACGCATGCATGCATGTACATCATGTGCAACCCACCGGTGTCGATATGGGCGGAAGGGGTGTTACAATTCGATCTCGCTACTCCCCTTCATCAAACGGACCCAATTTTTTTGCACGCTTCCTAATGAAGTTCACAAGGAGGCAGGTCAATTTTTTTTATTTTCTAACAATCCGTGCCTTTTCTGTGAATTTCCATGCAAAAACAGGCAAAAACAGATGCCGGACGTTACGCAACGTTGGTTTGGTCTTCGATTTCGTTCAAATTTTGCGTGGCACAATTGGATGTGCATTCTCAAGTGCTGGCAAAAGTTGGGTACATTTCATGCATGTATGCATGAACATCATGTGCAACCCACCGGTGTCGGTATGGGCGAAAGGGGTGTTACAATTCGATCTCGCTACTCCCCTTCATCAAACAGACCCAAATTTTTTTCCACGCTTCCTAATGAAGTTCACAAGGAGGCACGTCAATTTTTTTAATTTTTTGACAATCCGTGCCTTTTCTGTGAATTTCCAAGCAAAAACAGATGCCGGACGTGACGCAACGTGCGTTTGGTCTTCGATTTCGTTCAAATTTTGTGTGGCACAATTGTATGTGCATTCTCAAGTGCTGGCAAAAGTTGGGTACATTTCATGCATGCATGCATGTACATCATGTGCAACCCACCGGTGTCGGTATGGGCGGAAGGGGTGTTACAATTCGATCTCGCTACTCCCCTTCATCAAACAGACCCAAATTTTTTTCCACGCTTCCTAATGAACTTCACAAGGACGCACGTCAAATTTTTTTATTTTCTGACAATCCGTGCCTTTTCTGTGAATTTCCAAGCAAAAACAGGCAAAAAACAGATGCCGGACGTGACGCAATGTGCGTTTGGTCTTCGATTTCGTTCAAATTTTGCGTGGCACAATTGGATGTGCATTCTCAAGTGCAGGAAAAAGTTGGGTACATTTCATGCATGCATGCATGTACATCATGTGCAACCCACCTATGTCGGGATGGGCGGAAGGGCTGTTACAATGCGATCTCGCTACTCCCCTTCATCAAACGGACCCAATTTTTTTCGACGCTTCCTAATGAAGTTCACAAGGAGGCATGTCAATTTTTTTTATTTTCTGACAATCCGTGCCTTTTCTGTGAATTTCCATGCAAAAACAGGCAAAATAAGATGCCGGACGTAATGCAACGTGCGTTTGGTCTTCGATTTCGTTCAAATTATACGTGGCACAATTGGATGTGCATTCTCAAGTGCTGGCAAAAGATGGGTACATTTCATGCATGCATGCTTGTACATCATGTGCAACCCACCGGTGTCGGTATGGGCGGAAGGGGTGTTACAATTCGATCTCGCTACTCCCCTTCATCAAACGGACCCAATTTTTTTCCACGCTTCCTAATGAAGTTCACAAGGAGGCACGTCAATTTTTTTTATTTTCTGACAATCCGTGCCTTTTCTGTGAATTTCCATGCAAAAGCAGGCAAAAACAGATGCCGGACGTGATGCAACGTTGGTTTGGTCTTCGATTTCGTTCAAATTTTGCGTGGCACAATTGGATGTGCATTCTCAAGTGCTGGCAAAAGTTGGGTACATTTCATGCATGCATGCATGTACATCATGTGCAACCCACCGGTGTCGGTATGTGCAGAAGGGGTGTTACAATTCGATCTCGCTACTCCCCTTCATCAAACGGACCCAATTTTTTTCCACGCTTCCTAATGAACTTCACAAGGACGCACGTCAATTTTTTTTATTTTCTGACAATCTGTGCCTTTTCTGTGAATTTCCATGCAAAAACAGATGCCGGACGTGACGCAACGTTGGTTTGGTCTTCGATTTCGTTCAAATTTTGCGTGGCACAATTGGATGTGCATTCTCAAGTGCTGGCAAAAGTTGGGTACATTTCATGCATGCATGCATGTACATCATGTGCAACCCACCGGTGTCGGTATGGGCGGAAGGGGTGTTACAATTCGATCTCGCTACTCCCCTTCATCAAACGGACCCAAAAATTTTTCCACGCTTCCTAATGAACTTCACAAGGACGCACGTCAAATTTTTTTATTTTCTGACAATCCGTGCCTTTTCTGTGAATTTCCAAGCAAAAACAGGCAAAAAACAGATGCCGGACGTGACGCAACGTTGGTTTGGTCTTCGATTTCATTCAAATTTTGTGTGGCACAATTGGATGTGCATTCTCAAGTGCTGGCAAAAGTTGGGGACATTTCATGCAAGCATGCATGTACATCATGTGCAACCCACCGGTGTCGGTATGGGCGGAAGGGGTGTTACAATTCGATCTCGCTACTCCCCTTCATCAAACGGACCCAAATTTTTTTCCACACTTCCTAATGAACTTCACAAGGACGGACGTCAAATTTTTTTATTTTTCTGACAATCCGTGCCTTTTCTGTGAATTTCCAAGCAAAAACAGGCAAAAAACAGATGCCGGACGTGACGCAATGTGCATTTGGTCTTCGATTTCGTTCAAATTTTGTGTGGCACAATTGGATGTGCATTCTCAAGTGCCGGAAAAAGTTGGGTACATTTGATGCATGCATGCATGTACATCATGTGCAACCCACCGGTGTTGGGATTGGCGGAAGGGCTGTTACAATGCGATCTCGCTACTCCCCTTCATCAAACGGACCCAATTTTTTTCGACGCTTCCTAATGAAGTTCACAAGGAAGAATGTCAATTTTTTTTATTTTCTGACAATCCGTGCCTTTTCTGTGAAATTCCTTGCAAAAACAGGCAAAATAAGATGCCGGACGTGACACAACGTGCGTTTGGTCTTCGATTTCGTTCAAATTTTGCGTGGCACAATTGGATGTGCATTCTCAAGTGCTGGCAAAAGATGGGTACATTTCATGCATGCATGCATGTACATCATGTGCAACCCACCAATGTCGGTATGGGCGGAAGGGGTGTTACAATTCGATCTCGCTACTCCCCTTCATCAAACAGACCCAATTTTTTTCCACGCTTCCTAATGAAGTTCACAAGGAGGCACGTCAATTTTTTTTATTTTCTGACAATCCGTGCCTTTTCTGTGAAATTCCATGCAAAAACAGATGCCGGACGTGACGCAACGTGCGTTTGGTCTTCGATTTCGTTCAAATTTTGCGTGGCACAATTGGATGTGCATTCCCAAGTGCTGGCAAAATTTAGGTACATTGCACGCATGCATGCATGTACATCATGTGCAACCCATCGGTGTCGGTATGGGCGAAAGGGGTGTTACAATTCGATCTCGCTACTCCCCTTCATCAAACGGACCCAATTTTGTTCCACGCTTCCTAATGAACTTCACAAGGACGCACGTCAATTTTTTTGATTTTCTGACAATCCATGCCTTTTCTGTGAATTTCCATGCAAAAACAGGCAAAAACAGATGCCGGACGTTACGCAACGTTGGTTTGGTCTTCGATTTCGTTCAAATTTTGCGTGGCACAATTGGATGTGCATTCTCAAGTGCTGGCAAAAGTTGGTTACGTTTCATGCATGCATGCATGTACATCATGTCCAACCCACCGGTGTCGGTATGGGCGGAAGGGGTGTTACAATTCGATCTCGCTACTCCCCTTCATCAAACAGACCCAAAAAATTTTCCACGCTTCCTAATGAACTTCACAAGGACGCATGTCAAATTTTTTTGTTTTCTGACAATCCGTGCCTTTTCTGTGAATTTCCAAGCAAAAACAGGCAAAAAACAGATGCCGGACGTGACGCAACGTGCGTTTGGTCTTCGATTTCGTTCAAATTTTGCGTGGCACAATTGGATGTGCATTCTCAAGTGCTGGCAAAAGATGGGTACATTTCATGCATGCATGCATGTACATCATGTGCAACCCACCGGTGTCGGTATGGGCGGAAGGGGTGTTACAATTCGATCTCGCTACTCCCCTTCATCAAACGGACCCAATTTTTTTCCACGCTTCCTAATGAAGTTCACAAGGAGGAACGTCAATTTTTTTTATTTTCTGACAATCCGTGCCTTTTCTGTGAATTTCCATGCAAAAACAGTCAAAAACAGATGCCGGACGTGACGCAACGTTGGTTTGGTCTTCGATTTCATTCAAATTTTGTGTGGCACAATTGGATGTGCATTCTCAAGTGCTGGCAAAAGTTGGGTACATTTCATGCATGCATGCATGTACATCATGTGCAACCCACCGGTGTCGGTATGGGCGGAAGGGGTGTTACAATTCGATCTCGCTACTCCCCTTCATCAAACGGACCCAAATTTTTTTCCACGCTTCCTAATGAACTTCACAAGGACGCACGTCAAATTTTTTTATTTTCTGACAATCCGTGCCTTTTCTGTGAATTTCCAAGCAAAAACAGGCAAAAAATAGATGCCGGACGTGACGCAACGTTGGTTTGGTCTTCGATTTCGTTCAAATTTTGTGTGGCACAATTGGATGTGCATTCTCAAGTGCTGGCAAAAGTTGGGTACATTTCATGCAAGCATGCATATACATCATGTGCAACCCACCGGTGTCGGTATGGGCGGAAGGGGTGTTACAATTCGATCTCGCTACTCCCCTTCATCAAACGGACCCAAAAAGTTTTCCACGCTTCCTAATGAACTTCACAAGGACGCACGTCAAATTTTTTTATTTTCTGATAATCCGTGCCTTTTCTGTAAATTTCCAAGCAAAAATAGGCAAAAAACAGATGCCGGACGTGACGCAATGTGCGTTTGGTCTTCGATTTCGTTCAAATTTTGCGTGGCACAATTGGATGTGCATTCTCAAGTGCCAGAAAAAGTTGGGTACATTTCATGCATGCATGCATGTACATCATGTGCAACCCACCGGTGTCGGGATTGGCGGAAGGGCTGTTACAATGCGATCTCGCTACTCCCCTTCATCAAACGGACCCAATTTTTTTCAACGCTTCCTAATGAAGTTCACAAGGAGGAATGTCAATTTCTTTTATTTTCTGACAATCCATGCCTTTTCTGTGAATTTCCTTGCAAAAACTGGCAAAATAAGATGCCGGACGTGACACAACGTGCGTTTGGTCTTCGATTTCGTTCAAATTTTGCGTGGCACAATTGGATGTGCATTCTCAAGTGCTGGCAAAAGATGGGTACATTTCATGCATGCATGCATGTACATCATGTGCAACCCACCGGTGTCGGTATGGGCGGAAGGGGTGTTACTATTCGATCTCGCTAATCCCCTTCATCAAACAGACCCAATTTTTTTCCACGCTTCCTAATGAAGTTCACAAGGAGGCACGTCAATTTTGTTTATTTTCTGACAATCCGTGCCTTTTCTATGAATTTCCATGCAAAAACAGATGCCGGACGTGACGCAACGTGCGTTTGGTCTTCGATTTTGTTCAAATTTTGCGTGGCACAATTGGATGTGCATTCCCAAGTGCTGGCAAAAGTTAGGTACATTGCATGCATGCATGCATGTACATCATGTGCAACCCACCGGTGTCGGTATGGGCGAAAGGGGTGTTACAATTCGATCTCGCTACTCCCCTTCATCAAACGGACCCAATTTTGTTCCACGCTTCCGAATGAACTTCACAAGGACGCACGTCAATTTTTTTGATTTTCTGACAATCCATGCCTTTTCTGTGAATTTCCATGCAAAAACAGGCAAAAACAGATGCCGGACGTGACGCAACATGCGTTTGGTCTTCGATTTCGTTCAAATTTTGCGTGGCACAATTGGATGTGCATTCTCAAGTGCTGGCAAAAGATGGGTACATTTCATGCATGCATGCATGTACATCATGTGCAACCCACCGGTGTCGGTATGGGCGGAAGCGGTGTTACAATTCGATCTCGCTACTCCCCTTCATCAAACGGACCCAATTTTTTTCCACGCTTCCTAATGAACTTCACAAAGACGCACGTCAATTTTTTTTATTTTCTGACAATCCGTGCCTTTTCTGTGAATTTCCATGCAAAAACAGGCAAAAACAGATGCCGGACGTGACGCAACGTGCGTTTGGTCTTCGATTTAGTTCAAATCTTGCGTGGCACAATTGGATGTGCATTGTCAACTGCTGGCAAATGTTAGGTACATTTCATGCATGCATGCATGTACATCATATGCAACCCACCGGTGTCGGTATGGGCGGATGGGGTGTTACAATTCGATCTCGCTACTCCCCTTCATCAAACGGACCCAATTTTTTTCGACGCTTCCTAATGAAGTTCACAAGGAGGCATGTCAAATTTTTTTATTTTCTGACAATCCGTGCCTTTTCTGTGAATTTCCATGCAAAAACAGGCAAAAAACAGATGCCGGACGTGACGCAACGTTGGTTTGGTCTTCGATTTCGTTCAAATTTTGTGTGGCACAATTGGATGTGCATTCTCAAGTGCTGGCAAAAGATGGGTACATTTCATGCATGCATGCATGTACATCATGTGCAACCCACCGGTGTCGGTATGGGCGGAAGGGGTGTTACAATTCGATCTCGCTACTCCCCTTCATCAAACGGACCCAATTTTTTTCCACACTTCCAAATGAAGTTCACAAGGAGGCAGGTCAATTTTTTTTATTTTCTGACAATCCGTGCCTTTTCTGTGAATTTCCATGCAAAAACAGATGCCGGACGTTACGCAACGTTGGTTTGGTCTTCGATTTCGTTCAAATTTTGCATGGCACAATTGGATGTGCATTCTCAAGTGCTGGCAAAAGTTGGGTACATTTCATGCATGCATGCATGTACATCATGTGCAACCCACCGGTGTCAGTATGGGCAGAAGGGGTGTTTCAATTCGATCTCGCTACTCCCCTTCATCAAATGGACCCAATTTTTTTCCACGCTTCCTAATGAACTTCACAAGGACGCACGTCAATTTTTTTATTTTCTGACAATCCGTGCCTTTTTTGTGAATTTCCATGCAAAAACATATGTCGGACGTGACGCAACGTTGGTTTGGTCTTCGATTTCGTTCAAATTTTGCGTGGCACAATTGTATGTGCATTCTCAAGTGCTGGCAAAAGTTGGGTACATTTCATGCATGCATGCATGTACATCATGTGCAACCCACCGGTGTCTGTATGGGCGGAAGGGGTGTTACAATGCGATCTCGCTACTCCCCTCCATCAAATGGACCCAATTTTTTTCCACGCTTCCTAATGAAGTTCACAAGGAGGCACGTCAATTTTTTTTATTTTCTGACAATCCGTGCCTTTTCTATGAATTTCCATGCAAAAACAGATGCCGGACGTGACGCAACGTGCGTTTGGTCTTCGATTTTGTTCAAATTTTGCGTGGCACAATTGGATGTGCATTCCCAAGTGCTGGCAAAAGTTAGGTACATTGCATGCATGCATGCATGTACATCATGTGCTACCCACCGGTGTCGGTATGGGCGAAAGGGGTGTTGCAATTCGATCTCGCTACTCCCTTCATCAAACGGACCCAATTTTGTTCCACGCTTCCTAATGAACTTCACAAGGACGCACGTCAATTTTTTTTATTTTCTGACAATCCGTGCCTTTTCTGTGAATTTCCATGCAAAAACAGTCAAAAACAGATGCCGGACGTGACGCAACGTTGGTTTGGTCTTCGATTTCATTCAAATTTTGTGTGGCACAATTGGATGTGCATTCTCAAGTGCTGGCAAAAGTTGGGTACATTTCATGCATGCATGCATGTACATCATGTGCAACCCACCGGTGTCGGTATGGGCGGAAGGGGTGTTACAATTCGATCTCGCTACTCCCCTTCATCAAACGGACCCAAATTTTTTTCCACGCTTCCTAATGAACTTCACAAGGACGCACGTCAAATTTTTTTATTTTCTGACAATCCGTGCCTTTTCTGTGAATTTCCAAGCAAAAACAGGCAAAAAATAGATGCCGGACGTGACGCAACGTTGGTTTGGTCTTCGATTTCGTTCAAATTTTGTGTGGCACAATTGGATGTGCATTCTCAAGTGCTGGCAAAAGTTGGGTACATTTCATGCAAGCATGCATATACATCATGTGCAACCCACCGGTGTCGGTATGGGCGGAAGGGGTGTTACAATTCGATCTCGCTACTCCCCTTCATCAAACGGACCCAAAAAGTTTTCCACGCTTCCTAATGAACTTCACAAGGACGCACGTCAAATTTTTTTATTTTCTGATAATCCGTGCCTTTTCTGTAAATTTCCAAGCAAAAATAGGCAAAAAACAGATGCCGGACGTGACGCAATGTGCGTTTGGTCTTCGATTTCGTTCAAATTTTGCGTGGCACAATTGGATGTGCATTCTCAAGTGCCAGAAAAAGTTGGGTACATTTCATGCATGCATGCATGTACATCATGTGCAACCCACCGGTGTCGGGATTGGCGGAAGGGCTGTTACAATGCGATCTCGCTACTCCCCTTCATCAAACGGACCCAATTTTTTTCAACGCTTCCTAATGAAGTTCACAAGGAGGAATGTCAATTTCTTTTATTTTCTGACAATCCATGCCTTTTCTGTGAATTTCCTTGCAAAAACTGGCAAAATAAGATGCCGGACGTGACACAACGTGCGTTTGGTCTTCGATTTCGTTCAAATTTTGCGTGGCACAATTGGATGTGCATTCTCAAGTGCTGGCGAAAGATGGGTACATTTCATGCATGCATGCATGTACATCATGTGCAACCCACCGGTGTCGGTATGGGCGGAAGGGGTGTTACTATTCGATCTCGCTAATCCCCTTCATCAAACAGACCCAATTTTTTTCCACGCTTCCTAATGAAGTTCACAAGGAGGCACGTCAATTTTTTTTATTTTCTGACAATCCGTGCCTTTTCTATGAATTTCCATGCAAAAACAGATGCCGGACGTGACGCAACGTGCGTTTGGTCTTCGATTTTGTTCAAATTTTGCGTGGCACAATTGGATGTGCATTCCCAAGTGCTGGCAAAAGTTAGGTACATTGCATGCATGCATGCATGTACATCATGTGCAACCCACCGGTGTCGGTATGGGCGAAAGGGGTGTTACAATTCGATCTCGCTACTCCCCTTCATCAAACGGACCCAATTTTGTTCCACGCTTCCGAATGAACTTCACAAGGACGCACGTCAATTTTTTTGATTTTCTGACAATCAATGCCTTTTCTGTGAATTTCCATGCAAAAACAGGCAAAAACAGATGCCGGACGTGACGCAACATGCGTTTGGTCTTCGATTTCGTTCAAATTTTGCGTGGCACAATTGGATGTGCATTCTCAAGTGCTGGCAAAAGATGGGTACATTTCATGCATGCATGCATGTACATCATGTGCAACCCACCGGTGTCGGTATGGGCGGAAGCGGTGTTACAATTCGATCTCGCTACTCCCCTTCATCAAACGGACCCAATTTTTTTCCACGCTTCCTAATGAACTTCACAAAGACGCACGTCAATTTTTTTTATTTTCTGACAATCCGTGCCTTTTCTGTGAATTTCCATGCAAAAACAGGCAAAAACAGATGCCGGACGTGACGCAACGTGCGTTTGGTCTTCGATTTAGTTCAAATCTTGCGTGGCACAATTGGATGTGCATTGTCAACTGCTGGCAAATGTTAGGTACATTTCATGCATGCATGCATGTACATCATATGCAACCCACCGGTGTCGGTATGGGCGGATGGGGTGTTACAATTCGATCTCGCTACTCCCCTTCATCAAACGGACCCAATTTTTTTCGACGCTTCCTAATGAAGTTCACAAGGAGGCATGTCAAATTTTTTTATTTTCTGACAATCCGTGCCTTTTCTGTGAATTTCCATGCAAAAACAGGCAAAAAACAGATGCCGGACGTGACGCAACGTTGGTTTGGTCTTCGATTTCGTTCAAATTTTGTGTGGCACAATTGGATGTGCATTCTCAAGTGCTGGCAAAAGATGGGTACATTTCATGCATGCATGCATGTACATCATGTGCAACCCACCGGTGTCGGTATGGGCGGAAGGGGTGTTACAATTCGATCTCGCTACTCCCCTTCATCAAACGGACCCAATTTTTTTCCACACTTCCAAATGAAGTTCACAAGGAGGCAGGTCAATTTTTTTTATTTTCTGACAATCCGTGCCTTTTCTGTGAATTTCCATGCAAAAACAGATGCCGGACGTTACGCAACGTTGGTTTGGTCTTCGATTTCGTTCAAATTTTGCATGGCACAATTGGATGTGCATTCTCAAGTGCTGGCAAAAGTTGGGTACATTTCATGCATGCATGCATGTACATCATGTGCAACCCACCGGTGTCAGTATGGGCAGAAGGGGTGTTTCAATTCGATCTCGCTACTCCCCTTCATCAAATGGACCCAATTTTTTTCCACGCTTCCTAATGAACTTCACAAGGACGCACGTCAATTTTTTTATTTTCTGACAATCCGTGCCTTTTTTGTGAATTTCCATGCAAAAACATATGTCGGACGTGACGCAATGTTGGTTTGGTCTTCGATTTCGTTCAAATTTTGCGTGGCACAATTGTATGTGCATTCTCAAGTGCTGGCAAAAGTTGGGTACATTTCATGCATGCATGCATGTACATCATGTGCAACCCACCGGTGTCTGTATGGGCGGAAGGGGTGTTACAATGCGATCTCGCTACTCCCCTCCATCAAACGGACCCAATTTTTTTCCACGCTTCCTAATGAAGTTCACAAGGAGGCACGTCAATTTTTTTTATTTTCTGACAATCCGTGCCTTTTCTATGAATTTCCATGCAAAAACAGATGCCGGACGTGACGCAACGTGCGTTTGGTCTTCGATTTTGTTCAAATTTTGCGTGGCACAATTGGATGTGCATTCCCAAGTGCTGGCAAAAGTTAGGTACATTGCATGCATGCATGCATGTACATCATGTGCTACCCACCGGTGTCGGTATGGGCGAAAGGGGTGTTGCAATTCGATCTCGCTACTCCCTTCATCAAACGGACCCAATTTTGTTCCACGCTTCCTAATGAACTTCACAAGGACGCACGTCAATTTTTTTGATTTTCTGACAATCCATGCCTTTTCTGTGAATTTCCATGCAAAAACAGGCAAAAACAGATGCCGGACGTGACGCAACATGCGTTTGGTCTTCGATTTCGTTCAAATTTTGCGTGGCACAATTGGATGTGCATTCTCAAGTGCTGGCAAAAGATGGGTACATTTCATGCATGCATGCATGTACATCATGTGCAACCCACCGGTGTCGGTATGGGCGGAAGCGGTGTTACAATTCGATCTCGCTACTCCCCTTCATCAAACGGACCCAATTTTTTTCCACGCTTCCTAATGAACTTCACAAAGACGCACGTCAATTTTTTTTATTTTCTGACAATCCGTGCCTTTTCTGTGAATTTCCATGCAAAAACAGGCAAAAACAGATGCCGGACGTGACGCAACGTGCGTTTGGTCTTCGATTTAGTTCAAATTTTGCGTGGCACAATTGGATGTGCATTGTCAACTGCTGGCAAAAGTTAGGTACATTTCATGCATGCATGCATGTACATCATGTGCAACCCCCACCGGTGTCGGTATGGGCAAAAGGGGTGTTACAATTCGATCTCGCTACTCCCCTTCATCAAACGGACCCAATTTTGTTCCACGCTTCCTAATGAACTTCACAAGGACGCACGTCAATTTTTTTGATTTTCTGACAATCCATGCCTTTTCTGTGAATTTCCATGCAAAAACAGGCAAAAACAGATGCCGGACGTGACGCAACATGCGTTTGGTCTTCGATTTCGTTCAAATTTTGCGTGGCACAATTGGATGTGCATTCTCAAGTGCTGGCAAAAGATGGGTACATTTCATGCATGCATGCATGTACATCATGTGCAACCCACCGGTGTCGGTATGGGCGGAAGCGGTGTTACAATTCGATCTCGCTACTCCCCTTCATCAAACGGACCCAATTTTTTTCCACGCTTCCTAATGAACTTCACAAAGACGCACGTCAATTTTTTTTATTTTCTGACAATCCGTGCCTTTTCTGTGAATTTCCATGCAAAAACAGGCAAAAACAGATGCCGGACGTGACGCAACGTGCGTTTGGTCTTCGATTTAGTTCAAATCTTGCGTGGCACAATTGGATGTGCATTGTCAACTGCTGGCAAAAGTTAGGTACATTTCATGCATGCATGCATGTACATCATATGCAACCCACCGGTGTCGGTATGGGCGGATGGGGTGTTACAATTCGATCTCGCTACTCCCCTTCATCAAACGGACCCAATTTTTTTTGACGCTTCCTAATGAAGTTCACAAGGAGGCATGTCAAATTTTTTTATTTTCTGACAATCCGTGCCTTTTCTGTGAATTTCCAAGCAAAAACAGGCAAAAAACAAATGCCGGACGTGACGCAACGTTGGTTTGGTATTCGATTTCGTTCAAATTTTGTGTGGCACAATTGGATGTGCATTCTCAAGTGCTGGCAAAAGATGGGTACATTTCATGCATGCATGCATGTACATCATGTGCAACCCACCGGTGTCGGTATGGGCGGAAGGGGTGTTACAATTCGATCTCGCTACTCCCCTTCATCAAACGGACCCAATTTTTTTCCACACTTCCAAATGAAGTTCACAAGGAGGCAGGTCAATTTTTTTTATTTTCTGACAATCCGTGCCTTTTCTGTGAATTTCCATGCAAAAACAGATGCCGGACGTTACGCAACGTTAGTTTGGTCTTCGATTTCGTTCAAATTTTGCATGGCACAATTGGATGTGCATTCTCAAGTGCTGGCAAAAGTTGGGTACATTTCATGCATGCATGCATGTACATCATGTGCAACCCACCGGTGTCAGTATGGGCAGAAGGGGTGTTACAATTCGATCTCGCTACTCCCCTTCATCAAACGGACCCAATTTTTTTCCACGCTTCCTAATGAACTTCACAAGGACGCACGTCAATTTTTTTATTTTCTGACAATCCGTGCCTTTTTTGTGAATTTCCATGCAAAAACATATGTCAGACGTGACGCAACGTTGGTTTGGTCTTCGATTTCGTTCAAATTTTGCGTGGCACAATTGTATGTGCATTCTCAAGTGCTGGCAAAAGTTGGGTACATTTCATGCATGCATGCATGTACATCATGTGCAACCCACCGGTGTCTGTATGGGTGGAAGGGGTGTTACAATGCGATCTCGCTACTCCCCTCCATCAAACGGACCCAATTTTTTTCCACGCTTCCTAATGAAGTTCACAAGGAGGCACGTCAATTTTTTTTATTTTCTGACAATCCGTGCCTTTTCTATGAATTTCCATGCAAAAACAGATGCCGGACGTGACGCAACGTGCGTTTGGTCTTCGATTTTGTTCAAATTTTGCGTGGCACAATTGGATGTGCATTCCCAAGTGCTGGCAAAAGTTAGGTACATTGCATGCATGCATGCATGTACATCATGTGCTACCCACCGGTGTCGGTATGGGCGAAAGGGGTGTTACAATTCGATCTCGCTACTCCCCTTCATCAAACGGACCCAATTTTGTTCCACGCTTCCTAATGAACTTCACAAGGACGCACGTCAATTTTTTTGATTTTCTGACAATCCATGCCTTTTCTGTGAATTTCCATGCAAAAACAGGCAAAAACAGATGCCGGACGTGACGCAACATGCGTTTGGTCTTCGATTTCATTCAAATTTTGCGTGGCACAATTGGATGTGCATTCTCAAGTGCTGGCAAAAGATGGGTACATTTCATGCATGCATGCATGTACATCATGTGCAACCCACCGGTGTCGGTATGGGCGGAAGCGGTGTTACAATTCGATCTCGCTACTCGCCTTCATCAAACGGACCCAATTTTTTTCCACGCTTCCTAATGAACTTCACAAAGACGCACGTCAAATTTTTTTATTTTCTGACAATCCGTGCCTTTTCTGTGAATTAACATGCAAAAACAGGCAAAAACAGATGCCGGACGTGACGCAACGTGCGTTTGGTCTTCGATTTAGTTCAAATTTTGCGTGGCACAATTGGATGTGCATTGTCAACTGCTGGCAAAAGTTAGGTACATTTCATGCATGCATGCATGTACATCATGTGCAACCCACCGGTGTCGGTATGGGCGGATGGGGTGTTACAATTCGATCTCGCTACTCCCCTTCATCAAACGGACCCAATTTTTTTCGACGCTTCCTAATGAAGTTCACAAGGAGGCATGTCAATTTTTTTTATTTTCTGACAATCCGTGCCTTTTCTGTGAATTTCCATGCAAAAACAGGCAAAATAAGATGCCGGACGTGACGCAACGTGCGTTTGGTCTTCGATTTCGTTCAAATTTTGCGTGGCACAATTGGATGTGCATTCTCAAGTGCTGGCAAAAGATGGGTACATTTCATGCATGCATGCATGTACATCATGTGCAACCCACCGGTGTCGGTATGGGCGGAAGGGGTGTTACAATTCGATCTCGCTACTCCCCTTCATCAAACGGACCCAATTTTTTTCCACGCTTCCAAATGAAGTTCACAAGGAGGCAGGTCAATTTTTTTTATTTTCTGACAATCCGTGCCTTTTCTGTGAATTTCCATGCAAAAACAGGCAAAATCAGATGCCGGACGTTACGCAACGTTGGTTTGGTCTTCGATTTCGTTCAAATTTTGCATGGCACAATTGGATGTGCATTCTCAAGTGCTGGCAAAAGTTGGGTACATTTCATGCATGCATGCATGTACATCATGTGCAACCCACCGGTGTCAGTATGGGCAGAAGGGGTGTTACAATTCGATCTCGCTACTCCCCTTCATCAAACGGACCCAATTTTTTTCCACGCTTCCTAATGAACTTCACAAGGACGCACGTCAATTTTTTTATTTTCTGACAATCCGTGCCTTTTTTGTGAATTTCCATGCAAAAACATATGCCGGACGTGACGCAACGTTGGTTTGGTCTTCGATTTCGTTCAAATTTTGCGTGGCACAATTGTATGTGCATTCTCATGTGCTGGCAAAAGTTGGGTACATTTCATGCGTGCATGCATGTACATCATGTGCAACCCGCCGGTGTCGGTATGGGCGGAAGGGGTGTTACAGTTCGATCTCTCTACTCCCCTTCATCAAACAGACCCAAATTTTTTTCCACGCTTCCTAATGAACTTCACAAGGACGCACGTCAAATTTTTTTATTTTCTGACAATCCGTGCCTTTTCTGTGAATTTCCAAGCAAAAACAGGCAAAAAACAAATGCCGGACGTGACGCAATGTGCGTTTGGTCTTCGATTTCGTTCAAATTTTGCGTGGCACAATTGGATGTGCATTCTCAAGTGCAGAAAAAAGTTGGGTACATTTCATGCATGCATGCATGTACATCATGTGCAACCCACCGGTGTCGGGATTGGCGGAAGGGCTGTTACAATGCGATCTCGCTACTCCCCTTCATCAAACGGACCCAATTTTTTTCGACGCTTCCTAATGAAGTTCACAAGGAGGCATGTCAATTTTTTTATTTTCTGACAATCCGTGCCTTTTCTGTGAATTTCCATCCAAAAACAGGCAAAATAAGATGCCGGACGTGACGCAATGTGCGTTTGGTCTTCGATTTCGTTCAAATTTTGCGTGGCACAATTGGATGTGCATACTCAAGTGCTGGCAAAAGATGGGTACATTTCATGCATGCATGCATGTACATCATGTGCAACCCACCGGTGTCGGTATGGGCGGAAGGGGTGTTACAATTCGATCTCGCTACTCCCCTTCATCAAACGGACCCAATTTTTATCCACGCTTCCTAATGAAGATCACAAGGAGGCACGTCAATTTTTTTTATTTTCTGACAATCCGTGCCTTCTCTGTGAATTTCCATGCAAAAACAGGCAAATACAGATGCCGGACGTGACGCAACGTTGGTTTGGTCTTCGATTTCGTTCAAATTTTGCGTGGCACAATTGGATGTGAATTCTCAAGTGCTGGCAAAAGTTGAGTACATTTCATGCATGCATGCATGTACATCATGTGCAACCCACCGGTGTCGGTATGGGCAGATGGGGTGTTACAATTCGATCTCGCTACTCCCCTTCATCAAACGGACCAAATTTTTTCCACGCTTCCTAATGAACTCACAAGGACGCACGTCAATTTTTTTTATTTTCTGACAATCCGTGCCTTTTCTGTGAATTTCCATGCAAAAACAGATGCCGGACGTGACGCAATGTGCGTTTGGTCTTCGATTTCGTTCAAATTTTGCGTGGCACAATTGGATGTGCATTCTCAAGTGCAAGAAAAAGTTGGGTACATTTCATGCATGCATGCATGTACATCATGTGCAACCCACCGGTGTCGGGATTGGCGGAAGGGCTGTTACAATGCGATCTCGCTACTCCCCTTCATCAAACGGACCCAATTTTTTTCGACGCTTCCTAATGAAGTTCACAAGGAGGCACATCAATTTTTTTTATTTTCTGACAATCCGTGCCTTTTCTGTGAATTTCCATGCAAAAACAGGCAAAATAAGATGCCGGACGTGACGCAACGTGCGTTTGGTCTTCGATTTCGTTCAAATTTTGCGTGGCACAATTGGATGTGCATTCTCAAGTGCTGGCAAAAGATGGGTACATTTCATGCATGCATGCATGTACATCATGTACAACCCACCGGTGTCGGTATGGGCGGAAGGGGTGTTACAATTCGATCTCGCTACTCCCCTTCATCAAACGGACCCAATTTTGTTCCACGCTTCCTAATGAACTTCACAAGGACGCACGTCAATTTTTTTATTTTCTGACAATCCATGCCTTTTCTGTGAATTTCCATGCAAAAACAGGCAAAAACAGATGCCGAACGTGACGCAACATGCGTTTGGTCATCGATTTTGTTCAAATTTTGCGTGGCACAATTGGATGTGCATTCTCAAGTGCTGGCAAAAGTTGGGTACATTTCATGCATGCATGCATGTACATCATGTGCAACCCACCGGTGTCGGTATGGGCGGAAGGGGTGTTACAATTCGATCTCGCTACTCCCCTTCATTAAACAGACCCAATTTTTTTCCACGCTTCCTAATGAACTTCACAAGGAGGCACGTCAAATTTTTTTATTTTCTGACAATCCGTGCCTTTTCTGTGAATTTCCATGCAAAAACAGGCAAAAACAGATGCCGGACGTGACGCAACGTGCGTTTGGTCTTCGATTTAGTTCAAATTTTGCGTGGCACAATTGGATGTGCATTGTCAACTGCTGGCAAAACTTAGGTACATTTCATGCATGCATGCATGTACATCATGTGCAACCCACCGGTGTCGGTATGGGCGGATGGGGTATTACAATTCGATCTCGCTACTCCCCTTCATCAAACGGAGCCAATTTTTTTCCACGCTTCCTAATGAACTTCACAAGGAGGCACTTCAATTTTTTTTATTTTCTGACAATCCGTGCCTTTTCTGTGAATTTCCAAGCAAAAACAGGCAAAAACAGATGCCGGACGTGACGCAACGTGCGCTTGGTCTTCGATTTCGTTCAAATTTTGCGTGGCACAATTGGATGTGCATTCTCAAGTGCTGGCAAAAGTTGGGTACATTTCAAGAATGCATGCATGTACATCATGTGCAACCCACCGGTGTCGGTATGGGCGGAATGGGTGTTACAATTCGATCTCGCTACTCCCCTTCATCAAACGGACCCAATTTTTTCCACGCTTCCTAATGAAGTTCACAAGGAGGCACGTCAATTTTTTTTATTTTCTGACAATCCGTGCCTTTTCTGTGAATTTCCATGCAAAAAGAGGCAAAAACAGATGCCGGACGTGACACAACGTGCGTTTGGTCTTCGATTTTGTTCAAATTTTGCGTGGCACAATTAGATGTGCATTCTCAAGTGCTGGCAAAAGTTGGGTACATTTCATGCATGCATGCATGTACATCATGTGCAACCCACCGGTGTCGATATGGGCGGAAGGGGTGTTACAATTCGATCTCGCTACTCCCCTTCATCAAACGGACCCAATTTTTTTCCACGCTTCCTAATGAAGTTCACAAGGAGGCACGTCAATTTTTTTTATTTTCTGACAATCCGTGCCTTTTCTGTGAATTTCCATGCAAAAACAGGCAAAAACAGATGCCGGACGTGACGCAACGTTGGTTTGGTCTTCGATTTCGTTCAAATTTTGCGTGGCACAATTGGATGTGCATTCTCAAGTGCTGGCCAAAGTTGGGTACATTTCATGCATGCAAGCATGTACATCATGTGCAACCCACCGGTGTCGGTATGGGCGGAAGGGGTGTTACAATTCGATCTCGCTACTCCCCTTCATCAAACGGACCCAATTTTTTTCCACGCTTCCTAATGAACTTCACAAGGAGGCACATCAATTTTTTTTATTTCTGACAATCCGTGCCTTTTCTGTGAATTTCCACGCAAAAACAGGCAAAAACAGATGCCGGACGTGACGCAACGTGCGTTTGGTCTTCGATTTCGTTCAAATTTTGCGTGGCACAATTGGATGTGCAATCTCAAGTGCTGGCAAAAGTTGGGTACATTTCATGCATGCATGCATGTACATCATGTGCAACCCACCGGTGTCGACATGGGCGGAAGGGGTGTTACAATTCGATCTCGCTACTCCCCTTCATCAAACGGACCCAATTTTTTTCCACGCTTCCTAATGAAGTTCACAAGGAGGCACGTCAATTTTTTTTATTTTCTGACAATCCGTGCCTTTTCTGTGAATTTCCATGCAAAAACAGGCAAAAACAGATGCCGGACGTGACGCAACGTTGGTTTGGTCTTCGATTTCGTTCAAATTTTGCGTGGCACAATTGGATGTGCATTCTCAAGTGCTGGACAAAGTTGGGTACATTTCATGCATGCAAGCATGTACATCATGTGCAACCCACCGGTGTCGGTATGGGCGGAAGGGGTGTTACAATTCGATCTCGCTACTCCCCTTCATCAAACGGACCCAATTTTTTTC
Organism: Elymus sibiricus; assembly: GCA_039707655.1. NCBI lineage: Eukaryota > Viridiplantae > Streptophyta > Magnoliopsida > Poales > Poaceae > Elymus > Elymus sibiricus. Next base: position 311,204,723 of record CM077675.1, on the reverse strand, counting down.
GACGCTTCCTAATGAAGTTCACAAGGAGGCATGTCAATTTTTTTTTATTTTCTGACAATCCGTGCCTTTTCTGTGAATTTCCATGCAAAAACAGGCAAAATAAGATGCCGGACGTGACGCAACGTGCGTTTGGTCTTCGATTTCGTTCAAATTTTGCGTGGCACAATTGGATGTGCATTCTCAAGTGCTGGCAAAAGATGGGTACATTTCATGCATGCATGCATGTACATCATGTACAACCCACCGGTGTCGGTATGGGCGGAAGGGGTGTTACAATTCGATCTCGCTACTCCCCTTCATCAAACGGACCCAATTTTTTTCCACGCTTCCTAATGAACTTCACAAGGAGGCACGTCAATTTTTTTTATTTTCTGACAATCCGTGCCTTTTCTGTGAATTTCCATGCAAAAACAGGCAAAAACAGATGCCGGACGTGGCGCAACGTGCGTTTGGTCTTCGATTTAGTTCAAATTTTGCGTGGCACAATTGGATGTGCATTGTCAACTGCTGGCAAAACTTAGGTACATTTCATGCATGCATGCATGTACATCATGTGCAACCCACCGGTGTCGGTATGGGCGGATGGGGTATTACAATTCGATCTCGCTACTCCCCTTCATCAAACGGACCCAATTTTTTTCCACGCTTCCTAATGAACTTCACAAGGAGGCACTTCAATTTTTTTTATTTTCTGACAATCCGTGCCTTTTCTGTGAATTTCCAAGCAAAAACAGGCAAAAACAGATGCCGGACGTGACGCAACGTGCGCTTGGTCTTCGATTTCGTTCAAATTTTGCGTGGCACAATTGGATGTGCATTCTCAAGTGCTGGCAAAAGTTGGGTACATTTCAAGAATGCATGCATGTACATCATGTGCAACCCACCGGTGTCGGTATGGGCGAAAGGGGTGTTACAATTCGATCTCGCTACTCCCCTTCATCAAACGGACCCAATTTTTTCCACGCTTCCTAATGAAGTTCACAAGGAGGCACGTCAATTTTTTTTATTTTCTGACAATCCGTGCCTTTTCTGTGAATTTCCATGCAAAAACAGGCAAAAACAGATGCCGGACGTGACACAACGTGCGTTTGGTCTTCGATTTTGTTCAAATTTTGCGTGGCACAATTAGATGTGCATTCTCAAGTGCTGGCAAAAGTTGGGTACATTTCATGCATGCATGCATGTACATCATGTGCAACCCACCGGTGTCGATATGGGCGGAAGGGGTGTTACAATTCGATCTCGCTACTCCCCTTCATCAAACGGACCCAATTTTTTTCCACGCTTCCTAATGAAGTTCACAAGGAGGCACGTCAATTTTTTTTATTTTCTGACAATCCGTGCCTTTTCTGTGAATTTCCATGCAAAAACAGGCAAAAACAGATGCCGGACGTGACGCAACGTTGGTTTGGTCTTCGATTTCGTTCAAATTTTGCGTGGCACAATTGGATGTGCATTCTCAAGTGCTGTCCAAAGTTGGGTACATTTCATGCATGCAAGCATGTACATCATGTGCAACCCACCGGTGTCGGTATGGGCGGAAGGGGTGTTACAATTCGATCTCGCTACTCCCCTTCATCAAACGGACCCAATTTTTTTCCACGCTTCCTAATGAACTTCACAAGGAGGCACATCAATTTTTTTTAATTCTGACAATCCGTGCCTTTTCTGTGAATTTCCACGCAAAAACAGGCAAAAACAGATGCCGGACGTGACGCAACGTGCGTTTGGTCTTCGATTTCGTTCAAATTTTGCGTGGCACAATTGGATGTGCATTCTCAAGTGCTGGCAAAAGTTGGGTACATTTCATGAATGCATGCATGTACATCATGTGCAACCCACCGGTGTCGGTATGGGCGGAAGGGGTGTTACAATTCGATCTCGCTACTCCCCTTAATCAAACGGACCCAATTTTTTTCCACGCTTCCTAATGAACTTCACAAGGACGCACGTCAATTTTTTTTATTTTCTGACAATCCGTGCCTTTTCTATGAATTTCCAAGCAAAAACAGGCAAAAAACAGATGCCGGACGTGACGCAACGTGCGCTTGGTCTTCGATTTCGTTCAAATTTTGCGTGGCACAATTAGATGTGCATTCTCAAGTGCTGGCAAAAGTTAGGTACATTTCAAGCATGCATGCATGTACATCATGTGCAACCCACCGGTGTCGGTATGGGCGAAAGGGGTGTTACAATTCAATCTCGCTACTCCCCTTCATCAAACGGACCCAATTTTTTCCACGCTTCCTAATGAAGTTCACAAGGAGGCACGTCAATTGTTTTTATTTTCTGACAATCCGTGCCTTTTCTGTGAATTTCCATGCAAAAACAGGCAAAAACAGATGCCGGACGTGACACAACGTGCGTTTGGTCTTCGATTTTGTTCAAATTTTGCGTGGCACAATTGGATGTGCATTCTCAAGTGCTGGCAAAAGTTGGGTACATTTCATGCATGCATGCATGTACATCATGTGCAACCCACCGGTGTCGATATGGGCGGAAGGGGTGTTACAATTCGATCTCGCTACTCCCCTTCATCAAACGGACCCAATTTTTTTCCACGCTTCCTAATGAAGTTCACAAGGAGGCACGTCAATTTTTTTTATTTTCTGACAATCCGTGCCTTTTCTGTGAATTTCCATGCAAAAACAGGCAAAAACAGATGCCGGACGTGACGCAACGTTGGTTTGGTCTTCGATTTCGTTCAAATTTTGCGTGGCACAATTGGATGTGCATTCTCAAGTGCTGGCCAAAGTTGGGTACATTTCATGCATGCAAGCATGTACATCATGTGCAACCCACCGGTGTCGGTATGGGCGGAAGGGGTGTTACAATTCGATCTCGCTACTCCCCTTCATCAAACGGACCCAATTTTTTTCCACACTTCCTAATGAACTTCACAAGGAGGCACATCAATTTTTTTTATTTCTGACAATCCGTGCCTTTTCTGTGAATTTCCACGCAAAAACAGGCAAAAACAGATGCCGGATGTGACGCAACGTGCGTTTGGTCTTCGATTTCGTTCAAATTTTGCGTGGCACAATTGGATGTGCATTCTCAAGTGCTGGCAAAAGTTGGGTACATTTCACGCATGCATGCATGTACATCATGTGCAACCCACCGGTGTCGATATGGGCGGAAGGGGTGTTACAATTCGATCTCGCTACTCCCCTTCATCAAATGGACCCAATTTTTTTCCACGCTTCCTAATGAACTTCACAAGGACGCACGTCAAATTTTTTTATTTTCTGACAATCTGTGCCTTTTTTGTGAATTTGCAAGCAAAAACAGATGCCGGACGTGACGCAATGTGCGTTTGGTCTTCGATTTCGTTCAAATTTAGCGTGGCACAATTGGATGTGCATTCTCAAGTGCAGGAAAAAGTTGTGTACATTTCATGCATGCATGCATGTACATCATGTGCAACCCACCGGTGTCGGGATGGGCGGAAGGGCTGTTACAATGCGATCTCGCTACTCCCCTTCATCAAACGGACCCAATTTTTTTCGACGCTTCCTAATGAAGTTCACAAGGAGGCATGTTAATTGTTTTTATTTTCTGACAATCCGTGCCTTTTCTATGAATTTCCATGCAAAAACAGGCAAAAAAAGATGCCGGACGTAACGCAACGTGCGTTTGGTCTTCGATTTCGTTCAAATTTTGCGTGGCACAATTGGATGTGCATTCTCAAGTGCTGGCAAAAGATGGGTACATTTCATGCATGCATGCTTGTACATCATGTGCAACCCACCGGTGTCGGTATGGGCGGAAGGGGTGTTACAATTCGATCTCGCTACTCCCCTTCATCAAACGGACCCAATTTTTTTCCACGCTTCCTAATGAAGTTCACAAGGAGGCACGTCAATTTTTTTTATTTTCTGACAATCCGTGCCTTTTCTGTGAATTTCCATGCAAAAACAGGCAAAAACAGATGCCGGACGTGATGCAACATTGGTTTGGTCTTTGATTTCGTTCAAATTTTGCGAGGCACAATTGGATGTGCATTCTCAAGTGCTGGCAAAAGTTGGGTACATTTCATGCATGCATGCATGTACATCATGTGCAACCCACCGGTGTCGGTATGTGCAGAAGGGGTGTTACAATTCGATCTCGCTACTCCCCTTCATCAAACGGACCCAATTTTTTTCCACGCTTCCTAATGAACTTCACAAGGACGCACGTCAATTTTTTTATTTTCTGACAATCTGTGCCTTTTCTGTGAATTTCCATGCAAAAACAGATGCCGGACGTGACGCAACGTTGGTTTGGTCTTCGATTTCGTTCAAATTTTGCGTGGCACAATTGGATGTGCATTCTCAAGTGCTGGCAAAAGTTGGGTACATTTCATGCATGCATGCATGTACATCATGTGCAACCCACTGGTGTCGGTATGGGCGGAAGGGGTGTTACAATTCGATCTCGCTACTCCCCTTCATCAAACGGACCCAAAAAAATTTCCACGCTTCCTAATGAACTTCACAAGGACGCACGTCAAATTTTTTTATTTTCTGACAATCCGTGCCTTTTCTGTGAATTTCCAAGCAAAAACAGGCAAAAAACAGATATCGGACGTGACGCAACGTTGGTTTGGTCTTAGATTTCGTTCAAATTTTGTGTGGCACAATTGGATGTGCATTCTCAAGTGCTGGCAAAAGTTGGGGACATTTCATGCAAGCATGCATGTACATCATGTGCAACCCACCGGTGTCGGTATGGGCGGAAGGGGTGTTACAATTCGATCTCGCTACTCCCCTTCATCAAACGGACCCAAATTTTTTTCCACGCTTCCTAATGAACTTCACAAGGACGCACGTCAAATTTTTTTATTTTCTGACAATCCGTGCCTTTTCTGTGAATTTCCAAGCAAAAACAGGCAAAAAACAGATGCCGGACGTGACGCAATGTGCATTTGGTCTTCGATTTCGTTCAAATTTTGCGTGGCACAATTGGATGTGCATTCTCAAGTGCCGGAAAAAGTTGGGTACATTTCATGCATGCATGCATGTACATCATGTGCAACCCACCGGTGTCGGGATTGGCGGAAGGGCTGTTACAATGCGATCTCGCTACTCCCCTTCATCAAACGGACCCAAAAAAAATTTTTTCTGACAATCCATGCCTTTTCTGTGAATTTCCATGCAAAAACAGGCAAACACAGATGCCGGACGTGACGCAATGTGCGTTTGGTCTTCGATTTAATTCAAATTTTGCGTGGCACAATTGGATGTGCATTCCCAAGTGCTGGCAAAAGTTAGGTACATTGCATGCATGCATGCATGCACATCATGTGCAACCCACCGGTGTCGGTATGGGCGAAAAGGGTGTTACAATTCGATCTCGCTACTCCCCTTCATCAAACGGACCCAATTTTGTTCCACGCTTCCTAATGAACTTCACAAGGACGCACCTCAATTTTTTTGATTTTCTGACAATCCATGCCTTTTCTGTGAATTTCCATGCAAAAACAGGCAAAAACAGATGCCGGACGTGACGCAACATGCGTTTGGTCTCCGATTTTGTTCAAATTTTGCGTGGCACAATTGGATGTGCATTCTCAAGTGCTGGCAAAAGTTGGGTACATTTCATGCATGCATGCATGTACATCATGTGCATCCCACCGGTGTCGGTATGGGCGGAAGGGGTGTTACAATTCGATCTCGCTACTCCCCTTCATTAAACCCAATTTTTTTCCACGCTTCCTAATGAACTTCACAAGGAGGCACGTCAATTTTTTTTATTTTCTGACAATCCGTGCCTTTTCTGTGAATTTCCACGCAAAAACAGGCAAAAACAGATGCCGGACGTGGCGCAACGTGCGTTTGGCCTTCGATTTCGTTCAAATTTTGCGTGGCACAATTGGACGTGCATTCTCAAGTGCTGGCAAAAGTTGGGTACATTTCTTGCATGCATGCATGTACATCATGTGCAACCCACCGGTGTCGGTATGGGCAGAAGGGGTGTTACAATTCGATCTCGCTACTCCCCTTCATCAAACGAACCCAATTTTTTTCCACGCTTCCTAATGAACTTCACAAGGACGCACGTCAATTTTTTTTATTTTCTGACAATCCGTGCCTTTTATGTGAATTTACATGCAAAAACAGATGCCAGACGTGACGCAACGTTGGTTTGGTCTTCGATTTCGTTCAAATTTTGCGTGGCACAATTGGATGTGCATTCTCAAGTGCTGGCAAAAGTTGGGTACATTTCATGCATGCATGCATGTACATCATGTGCAACCCACCGGTGTCGGTATGGGCGGAAGGGGTGTTACAATTCGATCTCGCTACTCCCCTTCATCAAACAGACCCAAATTTTTTTCCACGCTTCCTAATGAACTTCACAACGACGCACGTCAAATTTTTTTATTTTCTGACAATCCGTGCCTTTTCTGTGAATTTCCAAGCAAAAACAGGCAAAAAACAGATGCCGGACGTGACGCAATGTGCGTTTGGTCTTCGATTTCGTTCAAATTTTGCGTGGCACAATTGGATGTGCATTCTAATGTGCAGGAAAAAGTTGGGTACATTTCATGCATGCATGCATGTACATCATGTGCAACCCACCGGTGTCGGGATTGGCGGAAGGGCTGTTACAATGCGATCTCGCTTCTCCCCTTCATCAAACGGACCCAATTTTTTTCGACGCTTCCTATTGAAGTTCACAAGGAGGCATGTCAATATTTTTTATTTTCTGACAATCCGTGCCTTTTCTGTGAATTTCCATGCAAAAACAGGCAAAATAAGATGCCGGACGTGACGCAACGTGCGTTTGGTCTTCGATTTCGTTCAAATTTTGCGTGGCACAATTGGATGTGCATTCTCAAGTGCTGGCAAAAGATGGGTACATTTCATGCATGCATGCATGTACATCATGTGCAACCCACCGGTGTCGGTATGGGCGGAAGGGGTGTTACAATTCGATCTCGCTACTCCCCTTCATCAAACGGACCCAATTTTTTTCCACGCTTCCTAATGAAGTTCACAAGGAGGCACGTCAATTTTTTTTATTTTCTGACAAACCGTGCCTTTTCTGTGAATTTCCATCCAAAAACAGGCAAAAACAGATGCCGGACGTGACGCAACGTGCGTTTGGTCTTCGATTTCGTTCAAATTTTGCGTGGCGCAATTGGATGTGCATTCTCAAGTGCTGGCCAAAGTTAGGTACATTGCATGCATGCTTGCATGTACTTCATGTGCAACCCACCGGTGTCGGTATGGGCGAAAGGGGGGTTACAATTCGATCTCGCTACTCCCCTTCATCAAACGGACCCAATTTTGTTCCACGCTTCCTAATGAACTTCACAAGGACGCACGTCAATTTTTTTTATTTTCTGACAAACCATGCCTTTTCTGTGAATTTCCATGCAAAAACAGGCAAAAACAGATGCCGAACGTGACGCAACATGCGTTTGGTCATCGATTTCGTTCAAATTTTGCGTGCCACAATTGGATGTGCATTCTCAAGTGCTGGCAAAAGTGGGGTACATTTCATGCATGCATGCATGTACATCATGTGCAACCCACCGGTGTCGGTATGGGCGGAAGGGGTGTTACAATTCGATCTCGCTACTCCACTTCATTAAACAGACCCAATTTTTTTCCACGCTTCCTAATGAACTTCACAAGGAGGCACGTCAATTTTTTTTATTTTCTGACAATCCGTGCCTTTTCTGTGAATTTCCATGCAAAAACAGGAAAAAACAGATGCCGAACGTGACGCAACGTGCGTTTGGTCTTCGATTTCGTTCAAATTTTGCGTGGCACAATTGGATGTGCATTCTTAAGTGCTGGCAAAAGTTGGGTACATTTCATGCATGCATCCATGTACATCATGTGCAACCCACCGGTGTCGGTATGGGCGGAAGGGGTGTTACAATTCGATCTCGCTACTCCCCTTCATCAAACGGACCCAATTTTTTTCCACGCTTCCTAATGAACTTCACAAGGACGCACGTCAATTTTTTTATTTTCTGACAATCCGTGCCTTTTCTGTGAATTTCCATATAAAAACAGATGTCGGACGTGACGCAACGTTGGTTTGGTCTTTGATTTCGTTCAAATTTTGCGTGGCACAATTGGATGTGCCTTCTCATGTGCTGGCAAAAGTTGGGTACATTTCATGCATGCATGCATGTACATCATGTGCAACCCACCGGTGTCGGTATGGGCGGAAGGGGTGTTACAATTCGATCTCGCTACTCCCCTTAATCAAACGGACCCAATTTTTTTCCACGCTTCCTAATGAACTTCACAAGGACGCACGTCAATTTTTTTTATTTTCTGACAATCCGTGCCTTTTCTATGAATTTCCAAGCAAAAACAGGCAAAAAACAGATGCCGGACGTGACGCAACGTGCGTTTGGTCTTCGATTTCGTTCAAATTTTGCGTGGCACAATTGGATGTGCATTCTCAAGTGCAGGAAAAAGTTGGGTACATTTCATGCATGCATGCATGTACATCATGTGCAACCCACCGGTGTCGGGATGGGCAGAAGGGCTGTTACAATGCGATCTCGCTACTCCCCTTCATCAAACGGACCCAATTTTTTTTCCACGCTTCCTAATGAAGTTCACAAGGAGGCACGTCAATTTTTTTTATTTTCTGACAATCCGTGCCTTTTCTGTGAATTTCCATGCAAAAACAGGCAAAAACATATGCCGGACGTGACGCAACGTTGGTTTGGTCTTCGATTTAGTTCAAATTTTGCGTGGCACAATTGGATGTGCATTGTCAACTGCTGGCAAAAGTTAGGTACATTTCATGCATGCATGCATGTACATCATGTGCAACCCACCGGTGTCGGTACTGGCGGATGGGGTGTTACAATTCGATCTCGCTACTCCCCTTCATCAAACGGACCCAATTTTTTTCCACGCTTCCTAATGAACTTCACAAGGAGGCACTTCAATTTTTTTTATTTTCTGACAATCCGTGCCTTTTCTGTGAATTTCCAAGCAAAAACAGGCAAAAATAAATGCCGGACGTGACGCAACGTGCGCTTGGTCTTCGATTTCGTTCAAATTTTGCGTGGCACAATTGGATGTGCATTCTCAAGTGCTGGCAAAGGTTGGGTACATTTCATGCATGCATGCATGTACATCATGTGCAACCCACCGGTGTCGGTATGGGAGGAAGGGGTGTTACAATTCGATCTCGCTACTCCCCTTCATCAAACGTACCCAAAAAATTTTCCACGCTTCCTAATGAACTTCACAAGGACGCACGTCAAATTTTTTTATTTTCTGACAATCCGTGCCTTTTCTGTGAATTTCCAAGCAAAAACAGGCAAAAAACAGATGCCGGACGTGACGCAATGTGCGTTTGGTCTTCGATTTCATTCAAATTTTGCGTGGCACAATTGGATGTGCATTCTCAAGTGCAGGAAAAAGTTGGGTACATTTCATGCATGCATGCATGTACATCATGTGCAACCCACCGGTGTCGGGATTGGCGGAAGGGCTGTTACAATGCGATCTCGCTACTCCCCTTCATTAAACGGACCCAATTTTTTTCGACGCTTCCTAATGAAGTTCACAAGGAGGCATGTCAATTTTTTTTATTTTCTGACAATCCGTGCCTTTTCTTTGAATTTCCATGCAAAAACAGGCAAAATAAGATGCCGGACGTGACGCAACGTGCGTTTGGTCTTCGATTTCGTTCAAATTTTGCGTGGCACAATTGGATGTGCATTCTCAAGTGCTGGCAAAAGATGGGTACATTTCATGCATGCATGCATGTACATCATGTGCAACCCACCGGTGTCGGTATGGGCGGAAGGGGTGTTACAATTCGATCTCGCTACTCCCCTTCATCAAACGGACCCAATTTTTTTCCACGCTTCCTAATGAAGTTCACAAGGAGGCACGTCAATTTTTTTTATTTTCTGACAATCCGTGCCTTTTCTGTGAATTTCCATGCAAAAACAGGCAAAAACAGATGCCGGACGTGACGCAACGTGCGTTTGGTCTTCGATTTCGTTCAAATTTTGCGTGGCACAATTGGATGTGCATTCTCAAGTGCTGGCAAAACTTAGGTACATTGCATGCATGCATGCATGTACATCATGTGCAAACCACCGGTGTCGGCATGGGCGAAAGGGGTGTTACAATTCGATCTTGCTACTCCCCTTCATCAAACGGACCCAATTTTGTTCCACGCTTCCTAATGAACTTCACAAGGACGCACGTCAATTTTTTTTATTTTCTGACAATCCATGCCTTTTCTGTGAATTTCCATGCAAAAACAGGCAAAAACAGATGCCGGACGTGACGCAACATGCGTTTGGTCTTCGATTTCGTTCAAATTTTGCGTGGCACAATTGGATGTGTATTCTCAAGTGCTGGCAAAAGTTGGGTACATTTCATGCATGCATGCATGTACATCATGTGCATCCCACCGGTGTCGGTATGGGCGGAAGGGGTGTTACAATTCGATCTCGCTACTCCCCTTCATTAAACAGACCCAATTTTTTTCCACGCTTCCTAATGAACTTCACATGGAGGCACGTCAATTTTTTTTATTTTCTGACAATCCGTGGCTTCTCTGTGAATTTCCATGCAAAAACAGGCAAAAACAGATGCCGAACGTGACGCAACGTGCGTTTGGTCTTCGATTTCGTTCAAATTTTGCGTGGCACAATTGGATGTGCATTCTTAAGTGCTGGCAAAAGTTGGCTACATTTCATGCATGCATCCATGTACATCATGTGCAATCCACCGGTGTCAGTATGGGCGGAAGGGGTGTTACAATTCGATCTCGCTACTCCCCTTCATCAAACGGACCCAATTTTTTTCCACGCTTCCTAATGAACTTCACAAGGACGCACGTCAATTTTTTTTATTTTCTGACAATCCGTGCCTTTTCTGTGAATTTCCATATAAAAACAGATGTCGGACGTGACGCAACGTTGGTTTGGTCTTCGATTTCGTTCAAATTTTGCGTGGCACAATTGGATGTGAATTCTCATGTGCTGGCAAAAGTTGGGTACATTTCATGCATGCATGCATGTACATCATGTGCAACCCACCGGTGTCGGTATGGGCGGAAGGGGTGTTACAATTCGATCTCGCTACTCCCCTTAATCAAACGGACCCAATTTTTTCCACGCTTCCTAATGAACTTCACAAGGAGGCACTTCAATTTTTTTTATTTTCTGACAATCCGTGCCTTTTCTGTGAATTTCCAAGCAAAAACAGGCAAAAATAAATGCCGGACGTGACGCAACGTGCGCTTGGTCTTCGATTTCGTTCAAACTTTGCGTGGCACAATTGGATGTGCATTCTCAAGTGCTGGCAAAAGTTGGGTACATTTCATGCATGCATGCATGTACATCATGTGCAACCCACCGGTGTCGGTATGGGAGGAAGGGGTGTTACAATTCGATCTCGCTACTCCCCTTCATCAAACGTACCCAAAAAATTTTCCACGCTTCCTAATGAACTTCACAAGGACGCACGTCAAATTTTTTTATTTTCTGACAATCCGTGCCTTTTCTGTGAATTTCCAAGCAAAAACAGGCAAAAAACAGATGCCGGACGTGACGCAATGTGCGTTTGGTCTTCGATTTCATTCAAATTTTGCGTGGCACAATTGGATGTGCATTCTCAAGTGCAGGAAAAAGTTGGGTACATTTCATGCATGCATGCATGTACATCATGTGCAACCCACCGGTGTCGGGATTGGCGGAAGGGCTGTTACAATGCGATCTCGCTACTCCCCTTCATTAAACGGACCCAATTTTTTTCGACGCTTCCTAATGAAGTTCACAAGGAGGCATGTCAATTTTTTTTATTTTCTGACAATCCGTGCCTTTTCTTTGAATTTCCATGCAAAAACAGGCAAAATAAGATGCCGGACGTGACGCAACGTGCGTTTGGTCTTCGATTTCGTTCAAATTTTGCGTGGCACAATTGGATGTGCATTCTCAAGTGCTGGCAAAAGATGGGTACATTTCATGCATGCATGCATGTACATCATGTGCAACCCACCGGTGTCGGTATGGGCGGAAGGGGTGTTACAATTCGATCTCGCTACTCCCCTTCATCAAACGGACCCAATTTTTTTCCACGCTTCCTAATGAAGTTCACAAGGAGGCACGTCAATTTTTTTTATTTTCTGACAATCCGTGCCTTTTCTGTGAATTTCCATGCAAAAACAGGCAAAAACAGATGCCGGACGTGACGCAACGTGCGTTTGGTCTTCGATTTCGTTCAAATTTTGCGTGGCACAATTGGATGTGCATTCTCAAGTGCTGGCAAAACTTAGGTACATTGCATGCATGCATGCATGTACATCATGTGCAAACCACCGGTGTCGGCATGGGCGAAAGGGGTGTTACAATTCGATCTTGCTACTCCCCTTCATCAAACGGACCCAATTTTGTTCCACGCTTCCTAATGAACTTCACAAGGACGCACGTCAATTTTTTTTATTTTCTGACAATCCATGCCTTTTCTGTGAATTTCCATGCAAAAACAGGCAAAAACAGATGCCGGACGTGACGCAACATGCGTTTGGTCTTCGATTTCGTTCAAATTTTGCGTGGCACAATTGGATGTGTATTCTCAAGTGCTGGCAAAAGTTGGGTACATTTCATGCATGCATGCATGTACATCATGTGCATCCCACCGGTGTCGGTATGGGCGGAAGGGGTGTTACAATTCGATCTCGCTACTCCCCTTCATTAAACAGACCCAATTTTTTTCCACGCTTCCTAATGAACTTCACATGGAGGCACGTCAATTTTTTTTATTTTCTGACAATCCGTGGCTTCTCTGTGAATTTCCATGCAAAAACAGGCAAAAACAGATGCCGAACGTGACGCAACGTGCGTTTGGTCTTCGATTTCGTTCAAATTTTGCGTGGCACAATTGGATGTGCATTCTTAAGTGCTGGCAAAAGTTGGCTACATTTCATGCATGCATCCATGTACATCATGTGCAATCCACCGGTGTCAGTATGGGCGGAAGGGGTGTTACAATTCGATCTCGCTACTCCCCTTCATCAAACGGACCCAATTTTTTTCCACGCTTCCTAATGAACTTCACAAGGACGCACGTCAATTTTTTTTATTTTCTGACAATCCGTGCCTTTTCTGTGAATTTCCATATAAAAACAGATGTCGGACGTGACGCAACGTTGGTTTGGTCTTCGATTTCGTTCAAATTTTGCGTGGCACAATTGGATGTGAATTCTCATGTGCTGGCAAAAGTTGGGTACATTTCATGCATGCATGCATGTACATCATGTGCAACCCACCGGTGTCGGTATGGGCGGAAGGGGTGTTACAATTCGATCTCGCTACTCCCCTTAATCAAACGGACCCAATTTTTTCCACGCTTCCTAATGAACTTCACAAGGACGCACGTCAATTTTTTTTATTTTCTGACAATCCGTGCCTTTTCTGTGAATTTCCAAGCAAAAACAGGCAAAAATAAATGCCGGACGTGACGCAACGTGCGCTTGGTCTTCGATTTCGTTCAAACTTTGCGTGGCACAATTGGATGTGCATTCTCAAGTGCTGGCAAAAGTTGGGTACATTTCATGCATGCATGCATGTACATCATGTGCAACCCACCGGTGTCGGTATGGGAGGAAGGGGTGTTACAATTCGATCTCGCTACTCCCCTTCATCAAACGGACCCAAAAAATTTTCCACGCTTCCTAATGAACTTCACAAGGACGCACGTCAAATTTTTTTATTTTCTGACAATCCGTGCCTTTTCTGTGAATTTCCAAGCAAAAACAGGCAAAAAACAGATGCCGGACGTGACGCAATGTGCGTTTGGTCTTCGATTTCATTCAAATTTTGCGTGGCACAATTGGATGTGCATTCTCAAGTGCAGGAAAAAGTTGGGTACATTTCATGCATGCATGCATGTACATCATGTGCAACCCACCGGTGTCGGGATTGGCGGAAGGGCTGTTACAATGCGATCTCGCTACTCCCCTTCATTAAACGGACCCAATTTTTTTCGACGCTTCCTAATGAAGTTACAAGGAGGCATGTCAATTTTTTTTATTTTCTGACAATCCGTGCCTTTTCTTTGAATTTCCATGCAAAAACAGGCAAAATAAGATGCCGGACGTGACGCAACGTGCGTTTGGTCTTCGATTTCGTTCAAATTTTGCGTGGCACAATTGGATGTGCATTCTCAAGTGCTGGCAAAAGATGGGTACATTTCATGCATGCATGCATGTACATCATGTGCAACCCACCGGTGTCGGTATGGGCGGAAGGGGTGTTACAATTCGATCTCGCTACTCCCCTTCATCAAACGGACCCAATTTTTTTCCACGCTTCCTAATGAAGTTCACAAGGAGGCACGTCAATTTTTTTTTATTTTCTGACAATCCGTGCCTTTTCTGTGAATTTCCATGCAAAAACAGGCATAAACAGATGCCGGACGTGACGCAACGTGCGTTTGGTCTTCGATTTCGTTCAAATTTTGCGTGGCACAATTGGATGTGCATTCTCAAGTGCTGGCAAAACTTAGGTACATTGCATGCATGCATGCATGTACATCATGTGCAAACCACCGGTGTCGGCATGGGCAAAAGGGGTGTTACAATTCGATCTTGCTACTCCCCTTCATCAAACGGACCCAATTTTGTTCCACGCTTCCTAATGAACTTCACAAGGACGCACGTCAATTTTTTTTATTTTCTGACAATCCATGCCTTTTCTGTGAATTTCCATGCAAAAACAGGCAAAAACAGATGCCGGACGTGACGCAACATGCGTTTGGTCTTCGATTTCGTTCAAATTTTGCGTGGCACAATTGGATGTGTATTCTCAAGTGCTGGCAAAAGTTGGGTACATTTCATGCATGCATGCATGTACATCATGTGCATCCCACCGGTGTCGGTATGGGCGGAAGGGGTGTTACAATTCGATCTCGCTACTCCCCTTCATTAAACAGACCCAATTTTTTTCCACGCTTCCTAATGAACTTCACATGGAGGCACGTCAATTTTTTTTATTTTCTGACAATCCGTGCCTTTTCTGTGAATTTCCATGCAAAAACAGGCAAAAACAGATGCCGAACGTGACGCAACGTGCGTTTGGTCTTCGATTTCGTTCAAATTTTGCGTGGCACAATTGGATGTGCATTCTTAAGTGCTGGCAAAAGTTGGGTACATTTCATGCATGCATCCATGTACATCATGTGCAATCCACCGGTGTCAGTATGGGCGGAAGGGGTGTTACAATTCGATCTCGCTACTCCCCTTCATCAAACGGACCCAATTTTTTTCCACGATTCCTAATGAACTTCACAAGGACGCACGTCAATTTTTTTTATTTTCTGACAATCCGTGCCTTTTCTGTGAATTTCCATATAAAAACAGATGTCGGACGTGACGCAACGTTGGTTTGGTCTTCGATTTCGTTCAAATTTTGCGTGGCACAATTGGATGTGAATTCTCATGTGCTGGCAAAAGTTGGGTACATTTCATGCATGCATGCATGTACATCATGTGCAACCCACCGGTGTCGGTATGGGCGGAAGGGGTGTTACAATTCGATCTCGCTACTCCCCTTAATCAAACGGACCCAATTTTTTCCACGCTTCCTAATGAACTTCACAAGGACGCACGTCAATTTTTTTTATTTTCTGACAATCCGTGCCTTTTCTGTGAATTTCCAAGCAAAAACAGGCAAAAAACATATGCCGGACGTGACGCAACGTGCGTTTGGTCTTCGATTTCGTTCAAATTTTGCGTGGCACAATTGGATGTGAATTCTCATGTGCAGGAAAAAGTTGGGTACATTTCATGCATGCATGCATGTACATCATGTGCAACCCACCGGTGTCGGGATGGGCGGAAGGGCTGTTACAATGCGATCTTGCTACTCCCCTTCATCAAACGGACCCAATTTTTTTCCACTCTTCCTAATGAAGTTCACAAGGAGGCACGTCAAATTTTTTTTATTTTCTGACAATCCGTGCCTTTTCTGTGAATTTCCATGCAGAAAGAGGCAAAAAACAGATACAGAACGTGACGCAACGTGCGTTTGGTCTTCGATTTCGTTCAAATTTTGCGTGGCACAATTGGATGTGCATTCTCAAGTGCTGGCAAAAGTTGGGTACATTTCATGCATGCATGCATGTACATCATGTGCAACCCATCGGTGTCGGTATGGGCGGAAGGGGTGTTACAATTCGATCTCGCTACTCCCCTTCATCAAACGGACCCAATTTTTTTCCACGCTTCCTAATGAACTTCACAAGGACGCACGTCAATTTTTTTTATTTTCTGACAATCCATGCCTTTTTTGTGAATTTGCAAGCAAAAACAGATGCCGGACGTGACGCAACGTGCGTTTGGTCTTCGATTTCGTTAAAATTTTGCGTGGCACAATTGGATGTGCATTCTCAAGTGCTGGCAAAAGTTGGGTACATTTTATGCATGCATGCATGTACATCATGTGCAACCCACCGGTGTCGGTATGGGCGAAAGGGGTGTTACAATTCGATCTCGCTACTCCCCTTCATCAAACGGACCCAAATTTTTTCCACGCTTCCTAATGAAGCTCACAAGGAGGCACGTAAATTATTTTTATTTTCTGACAATCCGTGCCTTTTCTGTGAATTTCCATGCAAAAACAGGCAAAAACAGATGCCGGACGTGACGCAACGTGCGTTTGGTCTTCGATTTCGTTCAAATTTTGCGTGGCACAATTGGATGTGCATTCTCAAGTGCTGGCAAAAGTTGGGTACATTTCATGCATGCATGCATGTACATCATGTGCAACCCACCGGTGTCGGTATGGGCGGAAGGGGTGTTACAATTCGATCTCGCTACTCCCCCTCATCAAACGGACCCAATTTTTTTCCACGCTTCCTAATGAAGTTCACAAGGACGCACGTCAATTTTTTTTATTTTCTGACAATCCGTGCCTTTTCAGTGAATTTCCAAGCAAAAACAGGCAAAAACAGATGCCGGACGTGACATAATGTGCGTTTTGTCTTCGATTTCGTTCAAATTTTGCGTGGCACAATTGGATGTGCTTTCTCAAGTGCTGGCCAAAGTTGGGTACATTTCAAGCATGCATGCATGTACATCATGTGCAACCCACCGGTGTCGGTATGGGCGAAAGTGGTGTTACAATTTGATCTCGCTACTCCCCTTCATCAAACGGACCGAATTTTTTCCACGCTTCCTAATGAACTTCACAAGGACGCACGTCAATTTTTTTTATTTTCTGACAATCCGTGCCTTTTCTGTGAATTTCCAAGCAAAAACAGGCAAAAAACATATGCCGGACATAACGCAACGTGCGTTTGGTCTTCGATTTCGTTCAAATTTTGCGTGGCACAATTGGATGTGAATTCTCATGTGCAGGAAAAAGTTGGGTACATTTCATGCATGCATGCATGTACATCATGTGCAACCCACCGGTGTCGGGATGGGCGGAAGGGCTGTTACAATGCGATCTTGCTACTCCCCTTCATCAAACGGACCCAATTTTTTTCCACGCTTCCTAATGAAGTTCACAAGGAGGCATGTCAATTTTTTTTTATTTTCTGACAATCCGTGCCTTTTCTGTGAATTTCCATGCAAAAAGAGGCAAAAAACAGATACAGAACGTGACGCAACGTGCGTTTGGTCTTCGATTTCGTTCAAATTTTGCGTGGCACAATTGGATGTGCATTCTCAAGTGCTGGCAAAAGTTGGGTACATTTCATGCATGCATGCATGTACATCATGTGCAACCCATCGGTGTCGGTATGGGCGGAAGGGGTGTTACAATTCGATCTCGCTACTCCCCTTCATCAAACGGACCCAATTTTTTTCCACGCTTCCTAATGAAGTTCACAAGGAGGCACGTCAATTTTTTTTTATTTTCTGACAATCCGTGCCTTTTCTGTGAATTTCCATGCAAAAACAGGCAAAAACAGATGCCGGACGTGACGCAACGTGCGTTTGGTCTTCGATTTCGTTCAAATTTTGCGTGGCACAATTGGATGTGCATTCTCAAGTGCTGGCAAAACTTAGGTACATTGCATGCATGCATGCATGTACATCATGTGCAAACCACCGGTGTCGGCATGGGCGAAAGGGGTGTTACAATTCGATCTTGCTACTCCCCTTCATCAAACGGACCCAATTTTGTTCCACGCTTCCTAATGAACTTCACAAGGACGCACGTCAAATTTTTTTATTTTCTGACAATCCATGCCTTTTCTGTGAATTTCCATGCAAAAACAGGCAAAAACAGATGCCGGACGTGACGCAACGTGCGTTTGGTCTTCGATTTCGTTCAAATTTTGCGTGGCACAATTGGATGTGCATTCTCAAGTGCTGGCAAAAGTTGGGTACATTTCATGCATGCATGCATGTACATCATGTGCAACCCACCGGTGTCGGTATGGGCGGAAGGGGTGTTACAATTCGATCTCGCTACTCCCCCTCATCAAACGGACCCAATTTTTTTCCACGCTTCCTAATGAAGTTCACAAGGACGCACGTCAATTTTTTTTATTTTCTGACAATCCGTGCCTTTTCAGTGAATTTCCAAGCAAAAACAGGCAAAAACAGATGCCGGACGTGACATAATGTGCGTTTTGTCTTCGATTTCGTTCAAATTTTGCGTGGCACAATTGGATGTGCTTTCTCAAGTGCTGGCCAAAGTTGGGTACATTTCAAGCATGCATGCATGTACATCATGTGCAACCCACCGGTGTCGGTATGGGCGAAAGTGGTGTTACAATTTGATCTCGCTACTCCCCTTCATCAAACGGACCGAATTTTTTCCACGCTTCCTAATGAACTTCACAAGGACGCACGTCAATTTTTTTTATTTTCTGACAATCCGTGCCTTTTCTGTGAATTTCCAAGCAAAAACAGGCAAAAAACATATGCCGGACATAACGCAACGTGCGTTTGGTCTTCGATTTCGTTCAAATTTTGCGTGGCACAATTGGATGTGAATTCTCATGTGCAGGAAAAAGTTGGGTACATTTCATGCATGCATGCATGTACATCATGTGCAACCCACCGGTGTCGGGATGGGCGGAAGGGCTGTTACAATGCGATCTTGCTACTCCCCTTCATCAAACGGACCCAATTTTTTTCCACGCTTCCTAATGAAGTTCACAAGGAGGCATGTCAATTTTTTTTTATTTTCTGACAATCCGTGCCTTTTCTGTGAATTTCCATGCAAAAAGAGGCAAAAAACAGATACAGAACGTGACGCAACGTGCGTTTGGTCTTCGATTTCGTTCAAATTTTGCGTGGCACAATTGGATGTGCATTCTCAAGTGCTGGCAAAAGTTGGGTACATTTCATGCATGCATGCATGTACATCATGTGCAACCCATCGGTGTCGGTATGGGCGGAAGGGGTGTTACAATTCGATCTCGCTACTCCCCTTCATCAAACGGACCCAATTTTTTTCCACGCTTCCTAATGAAGTTCACAAGGAGGCACGTCAATTTTTTTTTATTTTCTGACAATCCGTGCCTTTTCTGTGAATTTCCATGCAAAAACAGGCAAAAACAGATGCCGGACGTGACGCAACGTGCGTTTGGTCTTCGATTTCGTTCAAATTTTGCGTGGCACAATTGGATGTGCATTCTCAAGTGCTGGCAAAACTTAGGTACATTGCATGCATGCATGCATGTACATCATGTGCAAACCACCGGTGTCGGCATGGGCGAAAGGGGTGTTACAATTCGATCTTGCTACTCCCCTTCATCAAACGGACCCAATTTTGTTCCACGCTTCCTAATGAACTTCACAAGGACGCACGTCAATTTTTTTTATTTTCTGACAATCCATGCCTTTTCTGTGAATTTCCATGCAAAAACAGGCAAAAACAGATGCCGGACGTGACGCAACATGCGTTTGGTCTTCGATTTCGTTCAAATTTTGCGTGGCACAATTGGATGTGTATTCTCAAGTGCTGGCAAAAGTTGGGTACATTTCATGCATGCATGCATGTACATCATGTGCATCCCACCGGTGTCGGTATGGGCGGAAGGGGTGTTACAATTCGATCTTGCTACTCCCCTTCATTAAACAGACCCAATTTTTTTCCACGCTTCCTAATGAACTTCACATGGAGGCACGTCAATTTTTTTTATTTTCTGACAATCCGTGCCTTTTCTGTGAATTTCCATGCAAAAACAGGCAAAAACAGATGCCGAACGTGACGCAACGTGCGTTTGGTCTTCGATTTCGTTCAAATTTTGCGTGGCACAATTGGATGTGCATTCTTAAGTGCTGGCAAAAGTTGGGTACATTTCATGCATGCATCCATGTACATCATGTGCAATCCACCGGTGTCAGTATGGGCGGAAGGGGTGTTACAATTCGATCTCGCTACTCCCCTTCATCAAACGGACCCAATTTTTTTCCACGCTTCCTAATGAACTTCACAAGGACGCACGTCAATTTTTTTTATTTTCTGACAATCCGTGCCTTTTCTGTGAATTTCCATATAAAAACAGATGTCGGACGTGACGCAACGTTGGTTTGGTCTTCGATTTCGTTCAAATTTTGCGTGGCACAATTGGATGTGAATTCTCATGTGCTGGCAAAAGTTGGGTACATTTCATGCATGCATGCATGTACATCATGTGCAACCCACCGGTGTCGGTATGGGCGGAAGGGGTGTTACAATTCGATCTCGCTACTCCCCTTAATCAAACGGACCCAATTTTTTCCACGCTTCCTAATGAACTTCACAAGGACGCACGTCAATTTTTTTTATTTTCTGACAATCCGTGCCTTTTCTGTGAATTTCCAAGCAAAAACAGGCAAAAAACATATGCCGGACGTGACGCAACGTGCGTTTGGTCATCGATTTCGTTCAAATTTTGCGTGGCACAATTGGATGTGAATTCTCATGTGCAGGAAAAAGTTGGGTACATTTCATGCATGCATGCATGTACATCATGTGCAACCCACCGGTGTCGGGATGGGCGGAAGGGCTGTTACAATGCGATCTTGCTACTCCCCTTCATCAAACGGACCCAATTTTTTTCCACTCTTCCTAATGAAGTTCACAAGGAGGCACGTCAATTTTTTTTTATTTTCTGACAATCCGTGCCTTTTCTGTGAATTTCCATGCAGAAAGAGGCAAAAAACAGATACAGAACGTGACGCAACGTGCGTTTGGTCTTCGATTTCGTTCAAATTTTGCGTGGCACAATTGGATGTGCATTCTCAAGTGCTGGCAAAAGTTGGGTACATTTCATGCATGCATGCATGTACAGCATGTGCAACCCACCGGTGTCGGTATGGGCGGAAGGGGTGTTACAATTCGATCTCGCTACTCCCCTTCATCAAACGGACCCAATTTTTTTCCACGCTTCCTAATGAAGTTCACAAGGAGGCACGTAAATTATTTTTATTTTCTGACAATCCGTGCCTTTTCTGTGAATTTCCATGCAAAAACAGGCAAAAACAGATGCCGGACGTGACGCAACGTGCGTTTGGTCTTCGATTTCGTTCAAATTTTGCGTGGCACAATTGGATGTGCATTCTCAAGTGCTGGCAAAAGTTGGGTACATTTCATGCATGCATGCATGTACATCATGTGCAACCCTCCGGTGTCGGTATGGGCGGAAGGGGTGTTACAATTCGATCTCGCTACTCCCCCTCATCAAACGGACCCAATTTTTTTCCACGCTTCCTAATGAAGTTCACAAGGACGCACGTCAATTTTTTTTATTTTCTGACAATCCGTGCCTTTTCTGTGAATTTCCAAGCAAAAACAGGCAAAAACAGATGCCGGACGTGACACAATGTGCGTTTTGTCTTCGATTTCGTTCAAATTTTGCGTGGCAAAATTGGATGTGCTTTCTCAAGTGCTGGCCAAAGTTGGGTACATTTCAAGCATGCATGCATGTACATCATGTGCAACCCACCGGTGTCGGTATGGGCGAAAGTGGTGTTACAATTTGATCTCGCTACTCCCCTTCATCAAACGGACCCAATTTTTTCCACGCTTCCTAATGAAGTTCACAAGGAGGCACGTCAATTATTTTTATTTTCTGACAATCCGTGCCTTTTCTGTGAATTTCCATGCAAAAACAGGCAAAAACAGATGCCGGACGTGACACAACGTGCGTTTGGTCTTCGATTTCGTTCAAATTTTGCATGGCACAATTGAATGTGCATTCTCAAGTGCTGGCAAAAGTTGGGTACATTTCATGCATGCATGCATGTACATCATGTGCAACCCACCGGTGTCGGTATGGGCGGAAGGGGTGTTACAATTCGATCTCGCTACTCCCCTTCATCAAACGGACCCAATTTTTTTCCACGCTTCCTAATGAAGCTCACAAGGAGGCACGTAAATTATTTTTATTTTCTGACAATCCGTGCCTTTTCTGTGAATTTCCATGCAAAAACAGGCAAAAACAGATGCCGGACATGACGCAACGTGCGTTTGGTCTTCGATTTCGTTCAAATTTTGCATGGCACAATTGGATGTGCATTCTCAAGTGCTGGCAAAAGTTGGGTACATTTCATGCATTAATGCATGTACATCATGTGCAACCCACCGGTGTCGGTATGGGCGGAAGGGATGTTACAATTCGATCTCGCTACTCCCCTTCATCAAACGGACCCAATTTTTTCCCACGCTTCCTAATGAAGTTCACAAGGACGCACGTCAATTTTTTTTATTTTCTGACAATCCGTGCCTTTTCTGTGAATTTCCAAGCAAAAACAGGCAAAAACAGATGTCGGACGTGACGCAATGTGCGTTTGGTTTTCGATTTCGTTCAAATTTTGCGTGGCACAATTGGATGTGCTTTCTCAAGAACTGGCAAAAGTTGGGTACATTTCAAGCATGCATGCATGTACATCATGTGCAACCCACCGGTGTCGGTATGGGCGAAAGGGGTGTTACAATTTGATCTCGCTACTACCCTTCATCAAACGGACCCCATTTTTTCCACGCTTCCTAATGAAGTTCACAAGGAGGCACGTAAATTATTTTTATTTTCTGACAATCCGTGCCTTTTCTGTGAATTTCCATGCAAAAACAGGCAAAAACAGATGCCGAACCTGACGCAACGTGCGTTTGGTCTTCGATTTCGTTCAAATTTTGCATGGCACAATTGAATGTGCATTCTCAAGTGCTGGCAAAAGTTGGGTACATTTCATGCATGCAGGCATGTACATCATGTGCAACCCACCGGTGTCGGTATGGGCGGAAGGGGTGTTACAATTCGATCTCGCTACTCCCCTTCATCAAACGGACCCAATTTTTTTCCACGCTTCCTAATGAACTTCACAAGTACACGAGTCAATTTTTTTTATTTTCTGACAATCCGTGCCTTTTGTGTGAATTTCCATGCAAAAACAGGCAAAAACAGATGCCGGACGTGACGCAACATGCGTTTGGTCTTCGATTTCGTTCAAATTTTGCGTGGCACAATTGGATGTGCATTCTCAAGTGCAGGAAAAAGTTGGGTACATTTCATGCATGCATGCATGTACATCATGTGCAACCCACCGGTGTCGAGATGGGCGGAAGGGCTGTTACAATGCGATCTTGCTACTCTCCTTCATCAAACGGACCCAATTTTTTTCCACGCTTCCTAATAAATTTCAGGAGGACGCACGTCAATTTTTTTTATTTTCTGACAATCCGTGCCTTTTCTATGAATTTCCATGCAAAAACAGGCAAAAACAGATGCCGGACGTGACGCAACGTGCGTCTGGTCTTCGATTTTGTTTAAATTTTGCGTGGCACAATTGGATGTGCATTCTCAAGTGCTGGCAAAAGTTGGGTACATTTCATTCATGCATGCATGTACATCATGTGCAACCCACCGGTGTCGGTATGGGCGGAAGGGGTGTTACAATTCGATCTCGCTACTCCCCTTCATCAAACGGACCCAATTTTTTTCCACGCTTCCTAATGAACTTCAGAAGGACGCACGTCAATTATTTTTATTTTCTGACAATCCATGCCTTTTCTGTGAATTTCCATGAAAAAATAGGCAAAAACAGATGCCGGACGTGACGCAACGTTGGTTTGGTCTTCGATTTCGTTCAAATTTTGCGTGGCTCAATTGGATGTGCATTCTCGAGTGCTGGCAAAAGTTGGGTACATTTCATGCATGCATGCATGTACATCATGTGCAACCCACCGGTGTCGATATGGGCGGAAGGGGTGTTACAATTCGATCTCGCTACTCCCCTTCATCAAACGGACCCAATTTTTTTCCACGCTTCCTAATGAACTTCACAAGGATGCACGTCAATTTTTTTTATTTTCTGACAATCCGTGCCTTTTTTGTGAATTTCCAAGCAAAAACAGGCAAAAAACAGATGCCGGACGTGACGCAACGTGCGTTTGGTCTTCGATTTCGTTCAAATTTTGCGTGGCACAATTGGATGTGCATTCTCAAGTGCTGGCAAAAGTTGGGTACATTTCATGCATGCATGCATGTACATCATGTGCAACCCACCGGTGTCGGTATGGGCGGAAGGGGTGTTACAATTCGATCTCGCTACTCCCCTTCATCAAACGGACCCAATTTTTTTCCACGCTTCCTAATGAACTTCACAAGGACGCACGTCAATTTTTTTTATTTTCTGACAATCCGTGCCTTTTTTGTGAATTTGCAAGCAAAAACTGATGCCGGACGTGACGCAACGTGCGTTTGGTCTTCGATTTCGTTCAAATTTTGCATGGCTCAATTGGATGTGCATTCTCAAGTGCTGGCAAAAGTTGGGTACATTTCATGCATGCATGCATGTACATCATGTGCAACCCACCGGTGTCGGTATGGGCGGAAGGGGTGTTACAATTCGATCTCGCTACTCCCCTTCATCAAACGGACCCAATTTTTTTCCACGCTTCCTAATGAAGTTCACAAGGAGGCACGTAAATTATTTTTATTTTCTGACAATCCGTGCCTTTTCTGTGAATTTCCATGCAAAAATAGGCAAAAACAGATGCCGGACGTGACGCAACGTTGGTTTGGTCTTCGATTTCCTTCAAATTTTGCGTGGCTCAATTGGATGTGCATTCTCAAGTGCTGGCAAAAGTTGGGTACATTTCATGCATGCATGCATGTACATCATGTGCAACCCACCGGTGTCGATATGGGCGGAAGGGGTGTTACAATTCGATCTCGCTACTCTCCTTCATCAAACGGACCCAATTTTTTTCCACGCTTCCTAATGAACTTCACAAGGATGCACGTCAATTTTTTTTATTTTCTGACAATCCGTGCCTTTTTTGTGAATTTCCAAGCAAAAACAGGCAAAAAACAGATGCCGGACGTGACGCAACGTGCGTTTGGTCTTCGATTTCGTTCAAATTTTGCGTGGCACAATTGGATGTGCATTCTCAAGTGCAGCAAAAAGTTGGGTACATTTCATGCATGCATGCAGGTACATCATGTGCAACCCACCGGTGTCGGGATGGGCGGAAGGGCTGTTACAATGCGATCTCGCTACTCCCCTTCATCAAACGGACCCAATTTTTTTCCACGCTTCCTAATGAAGTTCACAAGGAGGCATGTCAATTTTTTTTTATTTTCTGACAATCCGTGCCTTTTGTGTGAATTTCCATGCAAAAACAGGCAAAAACAGATGCCGGACGTGACGCAACGTTGGTTTGGTCTTCGATTTCGTTCAAATTTTGCGTGGCTCAATTGGATGTGCATTCTCAAGTGCTGGCAAAAGTTGGGTACATTTCATGCATGCATGCATGTACATCATGTGCAACCCACCAGTGTCGGTATGGGCGGAAGGGGTGTTACAATTCGATCTCGCTACTCCCCTTCATCAAACGGACCCAATTTTTTTCCACGCTTCCTAATGAACTTCACAAGGACGCACGTCAATTTTTTTTATTTTCTGACAATCCGTGCCTTTTCTGTGAATTTCCATATAAAAACAGATGTCGGACGTGAGGCAACGGTTGTTTGGTCTTCGATTTCGTTCAAATTTTGCGTGGCACAATTGGATGTGAATTCTCATGTGCTGGCAAAAGTTGGGTACATTTCATGCATGCATGCATGTACATCATGTGCAACCCACCGGTGTCGGTATGGGCGGAAGGGGTGTTACAATTCGATCTCGCTACGCCCCTTAATCAAACGGACCCAATTTTTTTCCATGCGTCCTAATGAACTTCACAAGGACGCACGTCAATTTTTTTTGTTTTCTGACAATCCGTGCCTTTTCTGTGAATTTCCAAGCAAAAACAGGCAAAAAACAGATGCCGGACGTGACGCAACGTGCGTTTGGTCTTCGATTTCGTTCAAATTTTGCGTGGCACAATTGGATGTGCATTCTCAAGTGCAGGAAAAAGTTGGGTACATTTCATGCATGCATGCATGTACATCATGTGCAACCCACCGGTGTCAGGATGGGCGGAAGGGCTGTTACAATGCGATCTTGCTACTCCACTTCATCAAACGGACCCAATTTTTTTCCACGCTTCCTAATGAAGTTCACAAGGAGGCATGTCAATTTTTTTTATTTTCTGACAATCCGTGCCTTTACTGTGAATTTCCATGCAAAAAGAGGCAAAAAACAGATGCCGAACGTGACGCAACGTGCGTTTGGTCTTCGATTTCGTTCAAATTTTGCGTGGCACAATTGGATGTGCATTCTCAAGTGCTGGCAAAAGTTGGGTACATTTCATGCATGCATGCATGTACATCATGTGCAACCCACCGGTGTCGGTATGGGCGGAAGGGGTGTTACAATTCGATCTCGCTACTCCCCTTCATCAAACGGACCCAATTTTTTTCCACGCTTCCTAATGAAGTTCACAAGGAGGCACGTCAATTTTTTTTATTTTCTGACAATCCGTGCCTTTTCTGTGAATTTCCCTGCAAAAACAGGCAAAAACAGATGCCGAACGTGACGCAACGTTGGTTTGGTCTTCGATTTCGTTCAAATTTTGCGTGGCACAATTGGATGTGCATTCTCGAGTGCTGGCAAAAGTTGGGTACATTTCATGCATGCAAGCATGTACATCATGTGCAACCCACCGGTGTCGGTATGGGCAGAAGGGGTGTTACAATTCGATTTCGCTACTCCCCTTCATCAAACGGACCCAATTTTTTTCCACGCTTCCTAATGAACTTCACAAGGAGGCACGTCAATTTTTTTTATTTTCTGACAATCCGTGCCTTTTCTGTGAATTTCCATGCAAAAACAGGCAAAAACAGATGCCGGACGTGACGCAACGTGCGTTTGGTCTTCGATTTCGTTCAAATTTTGCATGGCACAATTGGATGTGCATTCTCAAGTGCTGGCAAAAGTTGGGTACATTTCATGCATGCATGCATGTACATCATGTGCAACCCACCGGTGTCGGTATGGGCGGAAGGGGTGTTACAATTCGATCTCGCGACTCCCCTTCATCAAACGGACCCAATTTTTTTCCACGCTTCCTAATGAAGTCCACAAGGAGGCACGTCAATTTTTTTTATTTTCTAACAATCCGTGCCATTTCTGTGAATTTCCATGCAAAAACAGGCAAAAACTGATGCCGGACGTGACGCAATGTGCGTTTGGTCTTCGATTTCGTTCAAATTTTGCGTGGCACAATTGGATGTGCATTCTCAAGTGCTGGCAAAAGTTGGGTACATTTCATTCATGCATGCATGTACATCATGTGCAACCCACCGGTGTCGGTACGGGCGGAAGGGGTGTTACAATTCGATCTCGCTACTCCCCTTCATCAAACGGACCCAATTTTTTTCCACGCTTCCTAATGAAGTTCACAAGGAGGCACGTCAATTTTTTTTATTTTCTGACAATCCGTGCCTTTTCTGTGAATTTCCCTGCAAAAACAGGCAAAAACAGATGCCGAACGTGACGCAACGTTGGTTTGGTCTTCGATTTCGTTCAAATTTTGCGTGGCACAATTGGATGTGCATTCTCGAGTGCTGGCAAAAGTTGGGTACATTTCATGCATGCAAGCATGTACATCATGTGCAACCCACCGGTGTCGGTATGGGCAGAAGGGGTGTTACAATTCGATTTCGCTACTCCCCTTCATCAAACGGACCCAATTTTTTTCCACGCTTCCTAATGAACTTCACAAGGAGGCACGTCAATTTTTTTTATTTTCTGACAATCCGTGCCTTTTCTGTGAATTTCCATGCAAAAACAGGCAAAAACAGATGCCGGACGTGACGCAACGTGCGTTTGGTCTTCGATTTCGTTCAAATTTTGCATGGCACAATTGGATGTGCATTCTCAAGTGCTGGCAAAAGTTGGGTACATTTCATGCATGCATGCATGTACATCATGTGCAACCCACCGGTGTCGGTATGGGCGGAAGGGGTGTTACAATTCGATCTCGCGACTCCCCTTCATCAAACGGACCCAATTTTTTTCCACGCTTCCTAATGAAGTCCACAAGGAGGCACGTCAATTTTTTTTATTTTCTAACAATCCGTGCCATTTCTGTGAATTTCCATGCAAAAACAGGCAAAAACTGATGCCGGACGTGACGCAATGTGCGTTTGGTCTTCGATTTCGTTCAAATTTTGCGTGGCACAATTGGATGTGCATTCTCAAGTGCTGGCAAAAGTTGGGTACATTTCATTCATGCATGCATGTACATCATGTGCAACCCACCGGTGTCGGTACGGGCGGAAGGGGTGTTACAATTCGATCTCGCTACTCCCCTTCATCAAACGGACCCAATTTTTTTCCACGCTTCCTAATGAACTTCAGAAGGACGCACGTCAATTATTTTTATTTTCTGACAATCCGTGCCTTTTCTGTGAATTTCCATGCAAAAACAGGCAAAAACAGATGCCGGACGTGACGCAACGTTGGTTTGGTCTTCGATTTCGTTCAAATTTTGCGTGGCTCAATTGGATGTGCATTCTCAAGTGCTGGCAAAAGTTGGGTACATTTCATGCATGCATGCATGTACATCATGTGCAACCCACCGGTGTCGATATGGGCGGAAGGGGTGTTACAATTCGATCTCGCTACTCCCCTTCATCAAACGGACCCATTTTTTTCCACGCTTCCTAATGAACTTCACAAGGATGCACGTCAATTTTTTTTATTTTCTGACAATCCTTGCCTTTTTTGTGAATTTCCAAGAAAAAACAGGCAAAAAACAGATGCCGGACGTGACGCAACGTGCGTTTGGTCTTCGATTTCGTTCAAATTTTGCGTGGCACAATTGGATGTGCATTCTCAAGTGCTGGCAAAAGTTGGGTACATTTCATGCATGCATGCATGTACATCATGTGCAACCCACCGGTGTCGGTATGGGCGGAAGGGGTGTTACAATTCGATCTCGCTACTCCCCTTCATCAAACGGACCCAATTTTTTTCCACGCTTCCTAATGAACTTCACAAGGACGCACGTCAATTTTTTTTATTTTCTGACAATCCGTGCCTTTTTTGTGAATTTGCAAGCAAAAACTGATGCCGGACGTGACGCAACGTGCGTTTGGTCTTCGATTTCGTTCAAATTTTGCATGGCTCAATTGGATGTGCATTCTCAAGTGCTGGCAAAAGTTGGGTACATTTCATGCATGCATGCATGTACATCATGTGCAACCCACCGGTGTCGGTATGGGCGGAAGGGGTGTTACAATTCGATCTCGCGACTCCCCTTCATCAAACGGACCCAATTTTTTTCCACGCTTCCTAATGAAGTTCACAAGGAGGCACGTCAATTTTTTTAATTTTCTAACAATCCGTGCCATTTCTGTGAATTTCCATGCAAAAACAGGCAAAAACTGATGCCGGACGTGACGCAACGTGCGTTTGGTCTTCGATTTCGTTCAAATTTTGCGTGGCACAATTGGATGTGCATTCTCAAGTGCTGGCAAAAGTTGGGTACATTTCATTCATGCATGCATGTACATCATGTGCAACCCACCGGTGTCGGTATGGGCGGAAGGGGTGTTACAATTCGATCTCGCTACTCCCCTTCATCAAACGGACCCAATTTTTTTCCACGCTTCCTAATGAACTTCAGAAGGACGCACGTCAATTATTTTTATTTTCTGACAATCCGTGCCTTTTCAGTGAATTTCCATGCAAAAACAGGCAAAAACAGATGCCGGACGTGACGCAACGTTGGTTTGGTCTTCGATTTCCTTCAAATTTTGCGTGGCTCAATTGGATGTGCATTCTCAAGTGCTGGCAAAAGTTGGGTACATTTCATGCATGCATGCATGTACATCATGTGCAACCCACCGGTGTCGGTATGGGCGGAAGGGGTGTTACAATTCGATCTCGCTACTCCCCTTCATCAAACGGACCCAATTTTTTTCCACGCTTCCTAATGAACTTCACAAGGACGCACGTCAATTTTTTTTATTTTCTGACAATCCGTGCCTTTTTTGTGAATTTGCAAGCAAAAACTGATGCCGGACGTGACGCAACGTGCGTTTGGTCTTCGATTTCGTTCAAATTTTGCATGGCTCAATTGGATGTGCATTCTCAAGTGCTGGCAAAAGTTGGGTACATTTCATGCATGCATGCATGTACATCATGTGCAACCCACCGGTGTCGGTATGGGCGGAAGGGGTGTTACAATTCGATCTCGCGACTCCCCTTCATCAAACGGACCCAATTTTTTTCCACGCTTCCTAATGAAGTTCACAAGGAGGCACGTCAATTTTTTTAATTTTCTAACAATCCGTGCCATTTCTGTGAATTTCCATGCAAAAACAGGCAAAAACTGATGCCGGACGTGACGCAACGTGCGTTTGGTCTTCGATTTCGTTCAAATTTTGCGTGGCACAATTGGATGTGCATTCTCAAGTGCTGGCAAAAGTTGGGTACATTTCATTCATGCATGCATGTACATCATGTGCAACCCACCGGTGTCGGTATGGGCGGAAGGGGTGTTACAATTCGATCTCGCTACTCCCCTTCATCAAACGGACCCAATTTTTTTCCACGCTTCCTAATGAACTTCAGAAGGACGCACGTCAATTATTTTTATTTTCTGACAATCCGTGCCTTTTCAGTGAATTTCCATGCAAAAACAGGCAAAAACAGATGCCGGACGTGACGCAACGTTGGTTTGGTCTTCGATTTCCTTCAAATTTTGCGTGGCTCAATTGGATGTGCATTCTCAAGTGCTGGCAAAAGTTGGGTACATTTCATGCATGCATGCATGTACATCATGTGCAACCCACCGGTGTCGATATGGGCGGAAGGGGTGTTACAATTCGATCTCGCTACTCCCCTTCATCAAATGGACCCAATTTTTTTCCACGCTTCCTAATGAACTTCACAAGGATGCACGTCAATTTTTTTTATTTTCTGACAATCCGTGCCTTTTTTGTGAATTTCCAAGCAAAAACAGGCAAAAAACGGATACCGGACGTGACGCAACGTGCGTTTGGTCTTCGATTTCGTTCAAATTTTGCGTGGCACAATTGGATGTGCATTCTCAAGTGCAGCAAAAAGTTGGGTACATTTCATGCATGCATGCAGGTACATCATGTGCAACCCACCGGTGTCGGGATGGGCGGAAGGGCTGTTACAATGCGATCTCGCTACTCCCCTTCATCAAACGGACCCAATTTTTTTCCACGCTTCCTAATGAAGTTCACAAGGAGGCATGTCAATTTTTTTTATTTTCTGACAATCCGTGCCTTTTGTGTGAATTTCCATGCAAAAACAGGCAAAAACAGATGCCGGACGTGCCCGCAATGTTGGTTTGGTCTTCGATTTCTTTCAAATTTTGCGTGGCTCAATTGGATGTGCATTCTCAAGTGCTGGCAAAAGTTGGGTACATTTCATGCATGCATGCATGTACATCATGTGCAACCCACCAGTGTCGGTATGGGCGGAAGGGGTGTTACAATTCGATCTCGCTACTCCCCTTCATCAAACGGACCCAATTTTTTTCCACGCTTCCTAATGAACTTCACAAGGACGCACGTCAATTTTTTTTATTTTCTGACAATCCGTGCCTTTTCTGTGAATTTCCATATAAAAACAGATGTCGGACGTGACGCAACGGTTGTTTGGTCTTCGATTTCGTTCAAATTTTGCGTGGCACAATTGGATGTGAATTCTCATGTGCTGGCAAAAGTTGGGTACATTTCATGCATGCATGCATGTACATCATGTGCAACCCACCGGTGTCGGTATGGGCGGAAGGGGTGTTACAATTCGATCTCGCTACGCCCCTTAATCAAACGGACCCAATTTTTTTCCATGCGTCCTAATGAACTTCACAAGGACGCACGTCAATTTTTTTTATTTTCAGACAATTCGTGCCTTTTCTGTGAATTTCCAAGCAAAAATAGGCAAAAAACAGATGCCGGACGTGACGCAAC
Source organism: Elymus sibiricus (assembly GCA_039707655.1). Classification (NCBI taxonomy): domain Eukaryota; kingdom Viridiplantae; phylum Streptophyta; class Magnoliopsida; order Poales; family Poaceae; genus Elymus; species Elymus sibiricus. Next base: position 311,172,447 of record CM077675.1, on the reverse strand, counting down.
GTGCGTTTGGTCTTCGATTTCGTTCAAATTTTGCGTGGCACAATTGGATGTGCATTCTCAAGTGCAGGAAAAAGTTGGGTACATTTCATGCATGCATGCATGTACATCATGTGCAACCCACCGGTGTCAGGATGGGCGGAAGGGCTGTTACAATGCGATCTTGCTACTCCACTTCATCAAACGGACCCAATTTTTTTCCACGCTTCCTAATGAAGTTCACAAGGAGGCATGTCAATTTTTTTTTATTTTCTGACAATCCGTGCCTTTACTGTGAATTTCCATGCAAAAAGAGGCAAAAAACAGATGCCGAACGTGACGCAACGTGCGTTTGGTCTTCGATTTCGTTCAAATTTTGCGTGGCACAATTGGATGTGCATTCTCAAGTGCTGGCAAAAGTTGGGTACATTTCATGCATGCATGCATGTACATCATGTGCAACCCACCGGTGTCGGTATGGGCGGAAGGGGTGTTACAATTCGATCTCGCTACTCCCCTTCATCAAACGGACCCAATTTTTTCCACGCTTCCTAATGAACTTCACAAGGACGCACGTCAATTTTTTTTATTTTCTGACAATCCGTGCCTTTTTTGTGAATTTGCAAGCAAAAACAGGTGCCGAACGTGACGCAACGTGCGTTTGGTCTTCGATTTCGTTCAAATTTTGCGTGGCACAATTGGATGTGCATTCTCAAGTGCTGGCAAAAGTTGGGTACATTTCATGCATGCATGCATGTACATCATGTGCAACCCACCGGTGTCGGTATGGGCGGAAGGGGTGTTACAATTCGATCTCGCTACTCCCCTTCATCAAACGGACCCAATTTTTTTCCACGCTTCCTAATGAACTTCACAAGGACGCACGTCAATTTTTTTTATTTTCTGACAATCCGTGCCTTTTTTGTGAATTTGCAAGCAAAAACAGGTGCCGAACGTGACGCAACGTGCGTTTGGTCTTCGATTTCGTTCAAGTTTTGCGTGGCACAATTGGATGTGCATTCTCAAGTGCTGGCAAAAGTTGGGTACATTTTATGCATGCATGCATGTACATCATGTGCAACCCACCGGTGTCGGTATGGGCGAAAGGGGTGTTACAATTCGATCTCGCTACTCCCCTTCATCAAACGGACCCAATTTTTTGCCACGCTTCCTAATGAAGCTCACAAGGAGGCACATAAATTATTTTTATTTTCTGACAATCCGTGCCTTTTCTGTGAATTTCCATGCAAAAACAGGCAAAAACAGATGCCGGACGTGACGCAATGTGCGTTTGGTCTTCGATTTCGTTCAAATTTTGCGTGGCACAATTGGATGTGCATTCTCAAGTGCTGGCAAAAGTTGGGTACATTTCATGCATGCATGCATGTACATCATGTGCAACCCACCGGTGTCAGTATGGGCGGAAGGGGTGTTACAATTCGATCTCGCTACTCCCCTTCATCAAACGGACCCAATTTTTTTCCACGCTTCCTAATGAAGTTCACAAGGACGCACGTCAATTTTTTTTATTTTCTGACAATCCGTGCCTTTTCTGTGAATTTCCAAGCAAAAACAGGCAAAAACAGATGCAGGACGTGACACAATGTGCGTTTGGTCTTCGATTTCGTTCAAATTTTGCGTGCCACAATTGGATGTGCTTTCTCAAGTGCTGGCAAAAGTTGGGTACATTTCAAGCATGCATGCATGTACATCATGTGCAACCCACCGGTGTCGGTATGGGCGAAAGTGGTGTTACAATTTGTTCTCGCTACTCCCCTTCATCAAACGGACCCAATTTTTTCCACACTTCGTAATGAAGTTCACAAGGAGGCACGTCAATTATTTTTATTTTCTGACAATCCGTGCCTTTTCTGTGAATTTCCATGCAAAAACAGGCAAAAACAGATGCCGGACGTGACGCAACGTGCGTTTGGTCTTCGATTTCGTTCAAATTTTGCGTGGCACAATTGGATGTGCATTCTCAAGTGCTGGCAAAAGTTGGGTACATTTCATGCATGCATGCATGTACATCATGTGCAACCCACCGGTGTCGGTATGGGCGGAAGGGGTGTTACAATTCGATCTCGCTACTCCCCTTCATCAAACGGACCCAATTTTTTTCCATGCTTCCTAATGAAGCTCACAAGGACGCACGTAAATTTTTTTTATTTTCTGACAATCCGTGCCTTTTCTGTGAATTTCCAAGCAAAAACAGGCAAAAACAGATGCCGGACGTGACGCAATGTGCGTTTGGTCTTCGATTTCGTTCAAATTTTGCGTGGCACAATTGGATGTGCTTTCTCAAGTGCTGGCAAAAGTTGGGTACATTTCAAGCATGCATGCATGTACATCTTGTGCAACCCACCGGTGTCGGTATGGGCGAAAGGGGTGTTACAATTTGATCTCGCTACTCCCCTTCATCAAACGGACCCAATTTTTTCCACGCTTCCTAATGAAGTTCACAAGGACGCACGTCAATTATTTTTAGTTTCTGACAATCCGTGCCTTTTCTGTGAATTTCCATGCAAAAACAGGCAAAAACAGATGCCGGACGTGACGCAACGTGCGTTTGGTCTTCGATTTCGTTCAAATTTTGCATGGCACAATTGAATGTGCATTCTCAAGTGCTGGCAAAAGTTGGGTACATTTCATGCATGCATGCATGTACATCATGTGCAACCCACCGGTGTCGGTATGGGCGGAAGGGGTGTTACAATTCGATCTCGCTACTCCCCTTCATCAAACGGACCCAATTTTTTTCCACGCTTCCTAATGAACTTCACAAGGACACACGTCAATTTTTTTTATTTTCTGACAATCCGTGCCTTTTCTGTGAATTTCCAAGCAAAAACAGGCAAAAAGAGATGCCGGACGTGACGCAACGTGCGTTTGTATTCGATTTCGTTCAAATTTTGCGTGGCACAATTGGATGTGCATTCTCAAGTGCTGGCAAAAGTTGGGTACATTTCAAGCATGCATGCATGTACATCATGTGCAACCCACCGGTGTCAGTATGGGCAAAAGGGGTGTTACAATTCGATCTCGCTACTCCCCTTCATCAAACGGACCCAATTTTTTCCACGCTTCCTAATGAAGTTCACAAGGAGGCACGTCAATTTTTTTTATTTTATGACAATCCGTGCCTTTTCTGTGAATTTCCAAGCAAAAACAGGCAAAAACAGATGCCGGACGTGACGCAAGATGCGTTTGGTCTTCGATTTCGTTCAAATTTTGCATGGCACAATTGGATGTGCATTCTCAAGTGCTGGCAAAAGTTGGGTACATTTCATGCATGCATGCATGTACATCATGTGCAACCCACCGGTGTCAGTATGGGCGGAAGGGGTGTTACAATTCGATCTCGCTACTCCCCTTCATCAAACGGACCCAATTTTTTTCCACGCTTCCTAATGAACTTCACAAGGACACACGTCAATTTTTTTTATTTTCTGACAATCCGTGCCTTTTGTGTGAATTTCCATGCAAAAACAGGCAAAAACAGATGCCGGACGTGACGCAACGTGCGTTTGGTCTTCGATTTCGTTCAAATTTTGCGTGGCACAATTGGATGTGCATTCTCAAGTGCTGGCAAAAGATGGGTACATTTCATGCATGCAATGCATGTACATCATGTGCAACCCACCAGTGTCGGTATGGGCGGAAGGGGTGTTACAATTCGATCTCGCTACTCTCCTTCATCAAACAGACCCAATTTTTTTCCACGCTTCCTAATAAACTTCAGGAGGACGCACGTCAATTTTTTTTATTTTCTGACAATCCGTGCCTTTTCTGTGAATTTCCATGCAAAAACAGGCAAAAAGAGATGCCGGACGTGACGCAACATGCGTTTGGTCTTCGATTTTGTTTAAATTTTGCGTGGCACAATTGGATGTGCATTCTCAAGTGCTGGCAAAAGTTGGGTACATTTCATGCATGCATGCATGTACATCATGTGCAACCCACCGGTGTCGGTATGGGCGGAAGGGGTGTTACAATTCGATCTCGCTACTCCCCTTCATCAAACGGACCCAAATTTTTTCCACGCTTCCTAATGAAGTTCACAAGGAGGCACGTCAATTTTTTTTATTTTCTGACAATCCGTGCCTTTTCTATGAATTTCCATGCAAAAACAGGCAAAACAGATGCCGGACGTGACGCAACGTTGGTTTGGTCTTCGATTTCGTTCAAATTTTGCGTGGCAGAATTGGATGTGCATTCTTGAGTGCTGGCAAAAGTTGGGTACATTTCATGCATGCAAGCATGTACAGCATGTGCAACCCACCGGTGTCGGTATGGGCGGAAGGGGTGTAACAATTCGATTTCGCTACTCCCCTTCATCAAACGGACCCAATTTTTTTCCACACTTCCTAATGAACTTCACAAGGAGGCACGTCAATTTTTTTTATTTTCTGACAATCCGTGCCTTTTCTGTGAATTTCCATGCAAAAACAGGCAAAAACAGATGCCGGACGTGACGCAACGTGCGTTTGTCCTTCGATTTCGTTCAAATTTTGCATGGCACAATTGGATGTGCATTCTCAAGTGCTGGCAAAAGTTGGGTACATTTCATGCATGCATGCATGTACATCATGTGCATCCCACCGGTGTCGGTATGGGCGGAAGGGGTGTTACAATTCGATCTCGCGACTCCCCTTCATCAAACGGACCCAATGTTTTTCCACGCTTCCTAATGAAGTTCACAAGGAGGCACGTCAATTTTTTTTATTTTCTAACAATCCGTGCCTTTTCTGTGAATTTCCATGCAAAAACAGGCAAAAACTGATGCCAGACATGACGCAACGTGCGTTTGGTCTTCGATTTCGTTCAAATTTTGCGTGGCACAATTGGATGTGCATTCTCAAGTGCTGGCAAAAGTTGGGTACATTTCATTCATGCATGCATGTACATCATGTGCAACCCACCGGTGTCGGTATGGGCGGAAGGGGTTTTACAATTTGATCTCGCTACTCCCCTTCATCAAACGGACCCAATTTTTTTCCACGCTTCCTAATGAACTTCAGAAGGACGCACGTCAATTTTTTTTATTTTCTGACAATCCGTGCCTTTTCTGTGAATTTCCATGCAAAAACAGGCAAAAACAGATGCCGGACGTGACGCAACGTTGGTTTGGTCTTCGATTTCGTTCAAATTTTGCGTGGCTCAATTGGATGTGCATTATCAAGTGCTGGCAAAAGTTGGGTACATTTCATGCATGCATGCATGTACATCATGTGCAACCCACCGGTGTCGATATGGGCGGAAGGGGTATTACAATTCGATCTCGCTACTCCCCTTCATCAAACGGACCCAATTTTTTTCCACGCTTCCTAATGAACTTCACAAGGATGCACGTCAATTTTTTTTATTTTCTGACAATCCGTGCCTTTTCTGTGAATTTCCAAGCAAAAACAGGCAAAAAACAGATGCCGGACGTGACGCAACGTGCGTTTGGTCTTCGATTTCGTTCAAATTTTGCGTGGCACAATTAGATATGCATTCTCAAGTGCAGGAAAAAGTTGGGTATATTTCATGCATGCATGCATGTACATCATGTGCAACCCACCGGTCTCGGGATGGGCGGAAGGGCTGTTACAATGCGATCTCGCTACTCCCCTTCATCAAACGTACCCAATTTTTTTCCACGCTTCCTAATGAAGTTCACAAGTAGGCATGTCAAATTTTTTTATTTTCTGACAATCCGTGCCTTTTGTGTGAATTTCCATGCAAAAACAGGCAAAAACAGATGCCGGACGTGACACAACGTGCGTTTGGTCTTCGATTTCGTTCAAATTTTGCGTGGCACAATTGGATGTGCATTCTCAAGTGCTGGCAAAAGATGGGTACATTTCATGCATGCATGGATGTACATCATGTGCAACCCACCAGTGTCGGTATGGGCAGAAGAGGTGTTACAATTCGATCTCGCTACTCCCCTTCATCAAACGGACCCAATTTTTTTCCACACTTCCTAATGAACTTCACAAGGAGGCACGTCAATTTTTTTTATTTTCTGACAATCCGTGCCTTTTCTGTGAATTTCCATGCAAAAACAGGCAAAAACAGATGCCGGACGTGACGCAACGTGCGTTTGGCCTTCGATTTCGTTCAAATTTTGCATGGCACAATTGGATGTGCATTCTCAAGTGCTGGCAAAAGTTGGGTACATTTCATGCATGCATGCATGTACATCATGTGCATCCCACCGGTGTCGGTATGGGCGGAAGGGGTGTTACAATTCGATCTCGCGACTCCCCTTCATCAAACGGACCCAATGTTTTTCCACGCTTCCTAATGAAGTTCACAAGGAGGCACGTCAATTTTTTTTATTTTCTAACAATCCGTGCCTTTTCTGTGAATTTACATGCAAAAACAAGCAAAAACTGATGCCGGACATGACGCAACGTGCGTTTGGTCTTCGATTTCGTTCAAATTTTGCGTGGCACAATTGGATGTGCATTCTCAAGTGCTGGCAAAAGTTGGGTACATTTCATTCATGCATGCATGTACATCATGTGCAACCCACCGGTGTCGGTATGGGCGGAAGGGGTTTTACAATTTGATCTCGCTACTCCCCTTCATCAAACGGACCCAATTTTTTTTCCACGCTTCCTAATGAACTTCAGAAGGACGCACGTCAATTTTTTTTATTTTCTGACAATCCGTGCCTTTTCTGTGAATTTCCATGCAAAAACAGGCAAAAACAGATGCCGGACGTGACGCAACGTTGGTTTGGTCTTCGATTTCGTTCAAATTTTGCGTGGCTCAATTGGATGTGCATTATCAAGTGCTGGCAAAAGTTGGGTACATTTCATGCATGCATGCATGTACATCATGTGCAACCCACCGGTGTCGATATGGGCGGAAGGGGTATTACAATTCGATCTCGCTACTCCCCTTCATCAAACGGACCCAATTTTTTTCCACGCTTCCTAATGAACTTCACAAGGATGCACGTCAATTTTTTTTATTTTCTGACAATCCGTGCCTTTTCTGTGAATTTCCAAGCAAAAACAGGCAAAAAACAGATGCCGGACGTGACGCAACGTGCGTTTGGTCTTCGATTTCGTTCAAATTTTGCGTGGCACAATTAGATATGCATTCTCAAGTGCAGGAAAAAGTTGGGTATATTTCATGCATGCATGCATGTACATCATGTGCAACCCACCGGTGTCGGGATGGGCGGAAGGGCTGTTACAATGCGATCTCGCTACTCCCCTTCATCAAACATACCCAATTTTTTTCCACGCTTCCTAATGAAGTTCACAAGGAGGCATGTCAAATTTTTTTATTTTCTGACAATCCGTGCCTTTTGTGTGAATTTCCATGCAAAAACAGGCAAAAACAGATGCCGGACGTGACGCAACGTGCGTTTGGTCTTCGATTTCGTTCAAATTTTGCGTGGCACAATTGGATGTGCATTCTCAAGTGCTGGCAAAAGATGGGTACATTTCATGCATGCATGGATGTACATCATGTGCAACCCACCAGTGTCGGTATGGGCAGAAGAGGTGTTACAATTCGATCTCGCTACTCCCCTTCATCAAACGGACCCAATTTTTTTCCACGCTTCCTAATGAACTTCACAAGGACGCACGTCAATTTTTTTTATTTTCTGACAATCCGTGCCTTTTCTGTGAATTTCCATGCAAAAACAGATGCCGGACGTGACGCAACGTGCGTTTTGGTCTTCGATTTCGTTCAAATTTTGCGTGGCACAATTGGATGTGCATTCTCAAGTGCTGGCAAAAGTTGGGTACATTTCATGCATGCATGCATGTACATCATGTGCAACCCACCGGTGTCGATATGGGCGGAAGGGGTGTTACAATTCGATCTCGCTACTCCCCTTCATTAAACAGACCCAATTTTTTTCCACGCTTCCTAATGAACTTCACAAGGAGGCACGTCAATTTTTTTTATTTTCTGACAATCCGTGCCTTTTCTGTGAATTTCCATGCAAAAACAGGCAAAAACAGATGCCGAACGTGACGCAACGTGCGTTTGGTCTTCGATTTCGTTCAAATTTTGCGTGGCACAATTGGATGTGCATTCTTAAGTGCTGGCAAAAGTTGGGTACATTTCATGCATGCATCCATGTACATCAGGTGCAACCCACCGGTGTCGGTATGGGCGGAAGGGGTGTTACAATTAGATCTCGATACTCCCCTTCATCAAACGGACCCAATTTTTTTCCACGCTTCCTAATGAACTTCACAAGGACGCACGTCAATTTTTTTTATTTTCTGACAATCCGTGCCTTTTCTGTGAATTTCCATATAAAAACAGATGTCGGACGTGAGGCAATGTTGGTTTGGTCTTCGATTTCGTTCAAATTTTGCTTGGCACAATTGGATGTGCATTCTCATGTGCTAGCAAAAGTTGGGTACATTTCATGCATGCATGCATGTACATCATGTGCAACCCACCGGTGTCGGTATGGGCGGAAGGGGTGTTACAATTCGATCTCGCTACTCCCCTTAATCAAACGGACCCAATTTTTTTCCACGCTTCCTCATGAACTTCACAAGGACACACGTCAATTTTTTTTATTTTCTGACAATCCGTGCCTTTTCTATGAATTTCCAAGCAAAAACAGGCAAAAAACAGATGCCGGACGTGACACAACGTGCGTTTGGTCTTCGATTTCGTTCAAATTTTGCGTGGCACAATTGGATGTGCATTCTCAAGTGCAGGAAAAAGTTGGGTACATTTCATGCATGCATGCATGTACATCATGTGCAACCCACCGGTGTCGGGATGGGCGGAAGGGCTGTTACAATGCGATCTCGCTACTCCCTTCATCAAACGGACCCAATTTTTTTTTCCACGCTTCCTAATGAAGTTCACAAGGAGGCACGTCAATTTTTTTTATTTTTTGACAATCCGTGCCTTTTCTGTGAATTTCCATGCAAAAACAGATGCCGGACGTGACGCAACGTGCGTTTGGTCTTCGATTTAGTTCAAATTTTGCGTGGCACAATTGGATGTGCATTGTCAACTGCTGGCAAAAGTTTGGTACATTTCATGCATGCATGCATGTACATCATGTGCAACCCACCGGTGTCGGTATGGGCGGATGGGGTGTTACAACTCGATCTCGCTACTCCCCTTCATCAAACGGACCCAATTTTTTTCCACGCATCCTAATGAACTTCACTAGGAGGCACTTCAATTTTTTTTATTTTCTGACAATCCGTGCCTTTTCTGTGAATTTCCAAGCAAAAACAGGCAAAAACAGATGCCGGACGTGACGCAACGTGCGCTTGGTCTTCGATTTAGTTCAAATTTTGCGTGGCACAATTGATGTGCATTCTCAAGTGCTGGCAACAGTTGGGTACATTTCAAGCATGCATGCATGTACATCATGTGCAACCCACCGGTGTCGGAATGGGCGAAAGGGGTGTTACAATTCGATCTCGCTACTCCCCTTCATCAAACGGACCCAATTTTTTCCACGCTTCCTAATGAAGTTCACAAGGAGGCACGTCAATTTTTTTTTATTTTCTGACTATCCGTGCCTTTTCTGTGAATTTCCGTGCAAAAACAGGCAAAAACAGATGCCGGACGTGACGCAACGTGCGTTTGGTCTTCGATTTTGTTAAAATTTTGCGTGGCACAATTGGATGTGCATTCTCAAGTGCTGGCAAAAGTTGGGTACATTTCGTGCATGCATGCATGTACATCATGTGCAACCCACCGGTGTCGATATGGGCGGAAGGGGTGTTACAATTCGATCTCGCTACTCCCCTTCATCAAACGGACCCAATTTTTTTCCACGCTTCCTAATGAAGTTCACAAGGAGGCACATCAATTTTTTTTATTTTCTGACAATCCGTGCCTTTTGTGTGAATTTCCATGCAAAAACAGATGCCGGACGTGACGCAACGTTGGTTTGGTCTTCGATTTCGTTCAAATTTTGCGTGGCACAATTGGATGTGCATTCTCAATTGCTGGCCAAAGTTGGGTACATTTCATGCATGCAAGCATGTACATCATGTGCAACCCACTGGTGTCGGTATGGGCGAAAGGGGTGTTACAATTCGATCTCGCTACTCCCCTTCATCAAACGGACCCAAATTTTTTCCACGCTTATTAATGAACTTCACAAGGAGGCACGTCAATTTTTTTTGTTTTCTGACAATCCGTGCCTTTTCTGTGAATTTCCACGCAAAAACAGGCAAAAACAGATGCCGGACGTGACGCAACGTGCGTTTGGTCTTCGATTTCGTTCAAATTTTGCGTGGCATAATTGGATGTGCATTCTCAAGTGCTGGCAAAAGTTGGGTACATTTAATGCATGCATGCATGTACATCATGTGCAACCCACCGTTGTCGGTATGGGCGGAAGGGGTGTTACAATTCGATCTCGCTACTCCCCTTCATCAAACGGACCCAATTTTTTTCCACGCTTCCTAATGAAGTTCAAAAGGAGGCACGTCAATTTTTTTTATTTTCTGACAATCCGTGCCTTTTCTGTGAATTTCCATGCAAAAACAGGCAAAAACAGATGCCGGACGTGACGCAACGTGCGTTTGGTCTTCGATTTCATTCAAATTTTGCGTGGCACAATTGGATGTGCATTCTCAAGTGCTGGCAAAAGTTGGGTAAATTTCATGCATGCATGCATGTACATCATGTGCAACCCACCGGTGTCGGTATGGGCGGAAGGGGTGTTACAATTCGATCTCGCTACTCCCCTTCATCAAACGGACCCAATTTTTTTCCACGCTTCCTAATGAAGTTCACAAGGAGGCAGGTCAATTTTTTTTATTTTCTGACAATCCGTGCCTTTTCTGTGAATTTCCATCCAAAAACAGGCAAAAACAGATGCCGGACGTTACGCAACGTTGGTTTGGTCTTCGATTTCGTTCAAATTTTGCGTGGCACAATTGGATGTGCATTCTCATGTGCTGGCAAAAGTTGGGTACATTTCATGCATGCATGCATGTACATCATGTGCAACCCACCGGTGTCGGTATGGGCGGAAGGGGTGTTACAATTCGATCTCGCTACTCCCCTTCATCAAACGGACCCAAATTTTTTTCCACGCTTCCTAATGAACTTCACAAGGACGCACGTCAAATTTTTTTATTTTCTGACAATCCGTGCCTTTTCTGTGAATTTCCAAGCAAAAACAGGCAAAAAACAGATGCCGGACGTGACGCAATGTGCGTTTGGTCTTCGATTTAGTTCAAATTTTGCGTGGCACAATTGGATGTGCATTGTCAACTGCTGGCAAAAGTTAGGTACATTTCATGCATGCATGCATGTACATCATGTGCAACCCACCGGTGTCCGTATGGGCGGATGGGGTGTTACAATTCGATCTCGCTACTCCCCTTCATCAAACGGACCCAATTTTTTTCCACGCTTCCTAATGAACTTCACAAGGAGGCACTTCAATTTTTTTTATTTTCTGACAATCCGTGCCTTTTCTGTGAATTTCCAAGCAAAGACAGGCAAAAACAGATGCCGGACGTGACGCAACGTGCGCTTGGTCTTCGATTTAGTTCAAATTTTGCGTGGCACATTTGGATGTGCATTCTCAAGTGCTGGCAACAGTTGGGTACATTTCAAGCATGCATGCATGTACATCATGTGCAACCCACCGGTGTCGGTATGGGCGAAAGGGGTGTTACAATTCGATCTCGCTACTCCCCTTCATCAAACGGACCCAATTTTTTCCACGCTTCCTAATGAAGTTCACAAGGAGGCACGTCAATTTTTTTTATTTTATGAAAATACGTGCCTTTTCTGTGAATTTCCATGCAAAAACAAGCAAAAACAGATGCCGGACGTGACGCAACGTGCGTTTGGTCTTCGATTTTGTTCAAATTTTGCGTGGCACAATTGGATGTGCATTCTCAAGTGCTGGAAAAAGTTGGGTACATTTCATGCATGCATGCATGTACATCATGTGCAACCCACCGGTGTCGATATGGGCGGAAGGGGTGTTACAATTCGATCTCGCTACTCCCCTTCATCAAACGGACCCAATTTTTTTCCACGCTTCCTAATGAAGTTCACAAGGAGGCACGTCAATTTTTTTTATTTTCTGACAATCCGTGCCTTTTGTGTGAATTTCCATGCAAAAACAGATGCCGGACGTGACGCAACGTTGGTTTGGTCTTCGATTTCGTTCAAATTTTGCGTGGCACAATTGGATGTGCATTCTCAATTGCTGGCCAAAGTTGGGTACATTTCATACATGCAAGCATGTACATCATGTGCAACCCACTGGTGTCGGTATGGGTGAAAGGGGTGTTACAATTCGATCTCGCTACTCCCCTTCATCAAACGGACCCAATTTTTTTCCACGCTTATTAATGAACTTCACAAGGAGGCACGTCAATTTTTTTTGTTTTCTGACAATCCATGCCTTTTCTGTGAATTTCCACGCAAAAACAGATGCCGGACGTGACGCAACGTGCGTTTGGTCTTCGATTTCGTTCAAATTTTGCGTGGCATAATTGGATGTGCATTCTCAAGTGCTGGCAAAAGTTGGGTACATTTAATGCATGCATGCATGTACATCATGTGCAACCCACCGTTGTCGGTATGGGCGGAAGGGGTGTTACAATTCGATCTCGCTACTCCCCTTCATCAAACGGACCCAATTTTTTTCCACGCTTCCTAATGAAGTTCAAAAGGAGGCACGTCAATTTTTTTTATTTTCTGACAATCCGTGCCTTTTCTGTGAATTTCCATGCAAAAACAGGCAAAAACAGATGCCGGACGTGACGCAACGTGCGTTTGGTCTTCGATTTCATTCAAATTTTGCGTGGCACAATTGGATGTGCATTCTCAAGTGCTGGCAAAAGTTGGGTACATTTCATGCATGCATGCATGTACATCATGTGCAACCCACCGGTGTCGGTATGGGCGGAAGGGGTGTTACAATTCGATCTCGCTACTCCCCTTCATCAAACGGACCCAATTTTTTTCCACGCTTCCTAATGAAGTTCACAAGGAGGCAGGTCAATTTTTTTTATTTTCTGACAATCCGTGCCTTTTCTGTGAATTTCCATCCAAAAACAGGCAAAAACAGATGCCGGACGTTACGCAACGTTGGTTTGGTCTTCGATTTCGTTCAAATTTTGCGTGGCACAATTGGATGTGCATTCTCATGTGCTGGCAAAAGTTGGGTACATTTCATGCATGCATGCATGTACATCATGTGCAACCCACCGGTGTCGGTATGGGCGGAAGGGGTGTTACAATTCGATCTCGCTACTCCCCTTCATCAAACGGACCCAAATTTTTTTCCACGCTTCCTAATGAACTTCACAAGGACGCACGTCAAATTTTTTTATTTTCTGACAATCCGTGCCTTTTCTGTGAATTTCCAAGCAAAAACAGGCAAAAAACAGATGCCGGACGTGACGCAATGTGCGTTTGGTCTTCGATTTAGTTCAAATTTTGCGTGGCACAATTGGATGTGCATTGTCAACTGCTGGCAAAAGTTAGGTACATTTCATGCATGCATGCATGTACATCATGTGCAACCCACCGGTGTCCGTATGGGCGGATGGGGTGTTACAATTCGATCTCGCTACTCCCCTTCATCAAACGGACCCAATTTTTTTCCACGCTTCCTAATGAACTTCACAAGGAGGCACTTCAATTTTTTTTATTTTCTGACAATCCGTGCCTTTTCTGTGAATTTCCAAGCAAAGACAGGCAAAAACAGATGCCGGACGTGACGCAACGTGCGCTTGGTCTTCGATTTAGTTCAAATTTTGCGTGGCACATTTGGATGTGCATTCTCAAGTGCTGGCAACAGTTGGGTACATTTCAAGCATGCATGCATGTACATCATGTGCAACCCACCGGTGTCGGTATGGGCGAAAGGGGTGTTACAATTCGATCTCGCTACTCCCCTTCATCAAACGGACCCAATTTTTTCCACGCTTCCTAATGAAGTTCACAAGGAGGCACGTCAATTTTTTTTATTTTATGAAAATACGTGCCTTTTCTGTGAATTTCCATGCAAAAACAAGCAAAAACAGATGCCGGACGTGACGCAACGTGCGTTTGGTCTTCGATTTTGTTCAAATTTTGCGTGGCACAATTGGATGTGCATTCTCAAGTGCTGGAAAAAGGTGGGTACATTTCATGCATGCATGCATGTACATCATGTGCAACCCACCGGTGTCGATATGGGCGGAAGGGGTGTTACAATTCGATCTCGCTACTCCCCTTCATCAAACGGACCCAATTTTTTTCCACGCTTCCTAATGAAGTTCACAAGGAGGCACGTCAATTTTTTTTATTTTCTGACAATCCGTGCCTTTTGTGTGAATTTCCATGCAAAAACAGATGCCGGACGTGACGCAACGTTGGTTTGGTCTTCGATTTCGTTCAAATTTTGCGTGGCACAATTGGATGTGCATTCTCAATTGCTGGCCAAAGTTGGGTACATTTCATGCATGCAAGCATGTACATCATGTGCAACCCACTGGTGTCGGTATGGGTGAAAGGGGTGTTACAATTCGATCTCGCTACTCCCCTTCATCAAACGGACCCAATTTTTTTCCACGCTTATTAATGAACTTCACAAGGAGGCACGTCAATTTTTTTTGTTTTCTGACAATCCGTGCCTTTTCTGTGAATTTCCACGCAAAAACAGGCAAAAACAGATGCCGGACGTGACGCAACGTGCGTTTGGTCTTCGATTTCGTTCAAATTTTGCGTGGCACAATTGGATGTGCATTCTCAAGTGCTGGCAAAAGTTGGGTACATTTAATGCATGCATGAATGTACATCATGTGCAACCCACCGGTGTCGATATGGGCGGAAGGGGTGTTACAATTCGATCTCGCTACTCCCCTTCATCAAACGGACCCAATTTTTTTCCACGCTTCCTAATGAAGTTCACAAGGAGGCAGGTCAATTTTTTTTATTTTCTGACAATCCGTGCCTTTTCTGTGAATTTCCATCCAAAAACAGGCAAAAACAGATGCCGGACGTTACGCAACGTTGGTTTGGTCTTCGATTTCGTTCAAATTTTGCGTGGCACAATTGGATGTGCATTCTCAAGTGCTGGCAAAAGTTGGGTACATTTCATGCATGCATGCATGTATATCATGTGCAACCCACCGGTGTCGGTATGGGCGGAAGGGGTGTTACAATTCGATCTCGCTACTCCCCTTCATCAAACGGACCCAATTTTTTTCCACGCTTCCTAATGAAGTTCACAAGGAGGCAGGTCAATTTTTTTTATTTTCTGACAATCCGTGCCTTTTCTGTGAATTTCCATCCAAAAACAGGCAAAAACAGATGCCGGACGTTACGCAACGTTGGTTTGGTCTTCGATTTCGTTCAAATTTTGCGTGGCACAATTGGATGTGCATTCTCAAGTGCTGGCAAAAGTTGGGTACATTTCATGCATGCATGCATGTACATCATGTGCAACCCACCGGTGTCGGTATGGGCTGAAGAGGTGTTACAATTCGATCTCGCTACTCCCCTTCATCAAACGGACCCAATTTTTTTCCACGCTTCCTAATGAACTTCACAAGGACGCACGTCAATTTTTTTTATTTTCTGACAATCCGTGCCTTTTCTGTGAATTTCCATGCAAAAACAGATGCCGGACGTGACGCAACGTTGGTTTGGTCTTCGATTTCGTTCAAATTTTGCGTGGCACAATTGGATGTGCATTCTCAAGTGCAGGAAAAAGTTGGGTACATTTCATGCATGCATGCATGTACATCATGTGCAACCCACCGGTGTCGGGATGGGCGGAAGGGCTATTACAATGCGATCTCGCTACTCCCTTCATCAAACGGACCCAATTTTTTTTTCCACGCTTCCTAATGAAGTTCACAAGGAGGCACGTCAATTTTTTTTATTTTTTGACAATCCGTGCCTTTTCTGTGAATTTCCATGCAAAAACAGATGCCGGACGTGACGCAACGTGCGTTTGGTCTTCGATTTAGTTCAAATTTTGCGTGGCACAATTGGATGTGCATTGTCAACTGCTGGCAAAAGTTTGGTACATTTCATGCATGCATGCATGTACATCATGTGCAACCCACCGGTGTCGGTATGGGCGGATGGGGTGTTACAATTCGATCTCGCTACTCCCCTTCATCAAACGGACCCAATTTTTTTCCACGCATCCTAATGAACTTCACTAGGAGGCACTTCAATTTTTTTTATTTTCTGACAATCCGTGCCTTTTCTGTGAATTTCCAAGCAAAAACAGGCAAAAACAGATGCCGGACGTGACGCAACGTGCGCTTGGTCTTCGATTTAGTTCAAATTTTGCGTGGCACAATTGATGTGCATTCTCAAGTGCTGGCAACAGTTGGGTACATTTCAAGCATGCATGCATGTACATCATGTGCAACCCACCGGTGTCGGAATGGGCGAAAGGGGTGTTACAATTCGATCTCGCTACTCCCCTTCATCAAACGGACCCAATTTTTTCCACGCTTCCTAATGAAGTTCACAAGGAGGCACGTCAATTTTTTTTTATTTTCTGACTATCCGTGCCTTTTCTGTGAATTTCCGTGCAAAAACAGGCAAAAACAGATGCCGGACGTGACGCAACGTGCGTTTGGTCTTCGATTTTGTTCAAATTTTGCGTGGCACAATTGGATGTGCATTCTCAAGTGCTGGCAAAAGTTGGGTACATTTCGTGCATGCATGCATGTACATCATGTGCAACCCACCGGTGTCGATATGGGCGGAAGGGGTGTTACAATTCGATCTCGCTACTCCCCTTCATCAAACGGACCCAATTTTTTTCCACGCTTCCTAATGAAGTTCACAAGGAGGCACATCAATTTTTTTTATTTTCTGACAATCCGTGCCTTTTGTGTGAATTTCCATGCAAAAACAGATGCCGGACGTGACGCAACGTTGGTTTGGTCTTCGATTTCGTTCAAATTTTGCGTGGCACAATTGGATGTGCATTCTCAATTGCTGGCCAAAGTTGGGTACATTTCATGCATGCAAGCATGTACATCATGTGCAACCCACTGGTGTCGGTATGGGCGAAAGGGGTGTTACAATTCGATCTCGCTACTCCCCTTCATCAAACGGACCCAATTTTTTTCCACGCTTATTAATGAACTTCACAAGGAGGCACGTCAATTTTTTTTGTTTTCTGACAATCCGTGCCTTTTCTGTGAATTTCCACGCAAAAACAGGCAAAAACAGATGCCGGACGTGACGCAACGTGCGTTTGGTCTTCGATTTCGTTCAAATTTTGCGTGGCACAATTGGATGTGCATTCTCAAGTGCTGGCAAAAGTTGGGTACATTTAATGCATGCATGCATGTACATCATGTGCAACCCACCATTGTCGGTATGGGCGGAAGGGGTGTTACAATTCGATCTCGCTACTCCCCTTCATCAAACGGACCCAATTTTTTTCCACGCTTCCTAATGAAGTTCAAAAGGAGGCACGTCAATTTTTTTTATTTTCTGACAATCTGTGCCTTTTCTGTGAATTTCCAAGCAAAAACAGGCAAAAACAGATGCCGGACGTGACGCAACGTGCGCTTGGTCTTCGATTTAGTTCAAATTTTGCGTGGCACAATTGATGTGCATTCTCAAGTGCTGGCAACAGTTGGGTACATTTCAAGCATGCATGCATGTACATCATGTGCAACCCACCGGTGTCGGAATGGGCGAAAGGGGTGTTACAATTCGATCTCGCTACTCCCCTTCATCAAACGGACCCAATTTTTTCCACGCTTCCTAATGAAGTTCACAAGGAGGCCCGTCAATTTTTTTTTATTTTCTGACTATCCGTGCCTTTTCTGTGAATTTCCGTGCAAAAACAGGCAAAAACAGATGCCGGACGTGACGCAACGTGCGTTTGGTCTTCGATTTTGTTCAAATTTTGCGTGGCACAATTGGATGTGCATTCTCAAGTGCTGGCAAAAGTTGGGTACATTTCGTGCATGCATGCATGTACATCATGTGCAACCCACCGGTGTCGATATGGGCGGAAGGGGTGTTACAATTCGATCTCGCTACTCCCCTTCATCAAACGGACCCAATTTTTTTCCACGCTTCCTAATGAAGTTCACAAGGAGGCACATCAATTTTTTTTATTTTCTGACAATCCGTGCCTTTTGTGTGAATTTCCATGCAAAAACAGATGCCGGACGTGACGCAACGTTGGTTTGGTCTTCGATTTCGTTCAAATTTTGTGTGGCACAATTGGATGTGCATTCTCAATTGCTGGCCAAAGTTGGGTACATTTCATGCATGCAAGCATGTACATC
Source organism: Elymus sibiricus (assembly GCA_039707655.1). Classification (NCBI taxonomy): domain Eukaryota; kingdom Viridiplantae; phylum Streptophyta; class Magnoliopsida; order Poales; family Poaceae; genus Elymus; species Elymus sibiricus. The sequence goes on along the minus strand of CM077675.1, from coordinate 311,154,226 downwards.
ATGTGCAACCCACTGGTGTCGGTATGGGCGAAAGGGGTGTTACAATTCGATCTCGCTACTCCCCTTCATCAAACGGACCCAATTTTTTTCCACGCTTATTAATGAACTTCACAAGGAGGCACGTCAATTTTTTTTGTTTTCTGACAATCCGTGCCTTTTCTGTGAATTTCCACGCAAAAACAGGCAAAAACAGATGCCGGACGTGACGCAACGTGCGTTTGGTCTTCGATTTCGTTCAGATTTTGCGTGGCACAATTGGATGTGCATTCTCAAGTGCTGGCAAAAGTTGGGTACATTTAATGCATGCATGCATGTACATCATGTGCAACCCACCATTGTCGGTATGGGCGGAAGGGGTGTTACAATTCGATCTCGCTACTCCCCTTCATCAAACGGACCCAATTTTTTTCCACGCTTCCTAATGAAGTTCAAAAGGAGGCACGTCAATTTTTTTTATTTTCTGACAATCCGTGCCTTTTCTGTGAATTTCCATGCAAAAACAGGCAAAAACAGATGCCGGACGTGACGCAACGTGCGTTTGGTCTTCGATTTCGTTCAAATTTTGCGTGGCACAATTGGATGTGCATTCTCAAGTGCTGGCAAAAGTTGGGTACATTTCATGCATGCATGCATGTACATCATGTGCAACCCACCGGTGTCGGTATGGGCGGAAGGGGTGTTACAATTCGATCTCGCTACTCCCCTTCATCAAACGGACCCAATTTTTTTCCACGCTTCCTAATGAAGTTCACAAGGAGGCAGGTCAATTTTTTTTATTTTCTGACAATCCGTGCCTTTTCTGTGAATTTCCATCCAAAAACAGGCAAAAACAGATGCCGGACGTTACGCAACGTTGGTTTGGTCTTCGATTTCGTTCAAATTTTGCGTGGCACAATTGGATGTGCATTCTCATGTGCTGGCAAAAGTTGGGTACATTTCATGCATGCATGCATGTACATCATGTGCAACCCACCGGTGTCGGTATGGGTGGAAGGGGTGTTACAATTCGATCTCGCTACTCCCCTTCATCAAACGGACCCAAATTTTTTTCCACGCTTCCTAATGAACTTCACAAGGACGCACGTCAAATTTTTTTATTTTCTGACAATCCGTGCCTTTTCTGTGAATTTCCAAGCAAGAACAGGCAAAAAACAGATGCCGGACGTGACGCAATGTGCGTTTGGTCTTCGATTTAGTTCAAATTTTGCGTGGCACAATTGGATGTGCATTGTCAACTGCTGGCAAAAGTTAGGTACATTTCATGCATGCATGCATGTACATCATGTGCAACCCACCGGTGTCCGTATGGGCGGATGGGGTGTTACAATTCGATCTCGCTACTCCCCTTCATCAAACGGACCCAATTTTTTTCCACGCTTCCTAATGAACTTCACAAGGAGGCACTTCAATTTTTTTTATTTTCTGACAATCCGTGCCTTTTCTGTGAATTTCCAAGCAAAGACAGGCAAAAACAGATGCCGGACGTGACGCAACGTGCGCTTGGTCTTCGATTTAGTTCAAATTTTGCGTGGCACAATTGGATGTGCATTCTCAAGTGCTGGCAACAGTTGGGTACATTTCAAGCATGCATGCATGTACATCATGTGCAACCCACCGGTGTCGGTATGGGCGAAAGGGGTGTTACAATTCGATCTCGCTACTCCCCTTCATCAAACGGACCCAATTTTTTCCACGCTTCCTAATTAAGTTCACAAGGAGGCACGTCAATTTTTTTTATTTTATGACAATACGTGCCTTTTCTGTGAATTTCCATGCAAAAACAAGCAAAAACAGATGTCGGACGTGACGCAACGTGCGTTTGGTCTTCGATTTTGTTCAAATTTTGCGTGGCACAATTGGATGTGCATTCTCAAGTGCTGGAAAAAGTTGGGTACATTTCATGCATGCATGCATGTACATCATGTGCAACCCACCGGTGTCGATATGGGCGGAAGGGGTGTTACAATTCGATCTCGCTACTCCCCTTCATCAAACGGACCCAATTTTTTTCCACGCTTCCTAATGAAGTTCACAAGGAGGCACGTCAATTTTTTTTATTTTCTGACAATCCGTGCCTTTTGTGTGAATTTCCATGCAAAAATAGATGCCGGACGTGACGCAATGTTGGTTTGGTCTTCGATTTCGTTCAAATTTTGCGTGGCACAATTGGATGTGCATTCTCAATTGCTGGCCAAAGTTGGGTACATTTCATGCATGCAAGCATGTACATCATGTGCAACCCACTGGTGTCGGTATGGGTGAAAGGGGTGTTACAATTCGATCTCGCTACTCCCCTTCATCAAACGGACCCAATTTTTTTCCACGCTTATTAATGAACTTCACAAGGAGGCACGTCAATTTTTTTTGTTTTCTGACAATCCGTGCCTTTTCTGTGAATTTCCACGCAAAAACAGGCAAAAACAGATGCCGGACGTGACGCAACGTGCGTTTGGTCTTCGATTTCGTTCATATTTTGCGTGGCACAATTGGATGTGCATTCTCAAGTGCTGGCAAAAGTTGGGTACATTTAATGCATGCATGAATGTACATCATGTGCAACCCACCGGTGTCGATATGGGCGGAAGGGGTGTTACAATTCGATCTCGCTACTCCCCTTCATCAAACGGACCCAATTTTTTTCCACGCTTCCTAATGAAGTTCAAAAGGAGGCACGTCAATTTTTTTTATTTTCTGACAATCCGTGCCTTTTCTGTGAATTTCCATGCAAAAACAGGCAAAAACAGATGTCGGACGTGACGCCACGTGCGTTTGGTCTTCGATTTCGTTCAAATTTTGCGTGGCACAATTGGATGTGCATTCTCAAGTGCTGGCAAAAGTTGGGTACATTTCATGCATGCATGCATGTATATCATGTGCAACCCACCGGTGTCGGTATGGGCGGAAGGGGTGTTACAATTCGATCTCGCTACTCCCCTTCATCAAACGGACCCAATTTTTTTCCACGCTTCCTAATGAAGTTCACAAGGAGGCAGGTCAATTTTTTTTATTTTCTGACAATCCGTGCCTTTTCTGTGAATTTCCATCCAAAAACAGGCAAAAACAGAAGCCGGACGTTACGCAACATTGGTTTGGTCTTCGATTTCGTTCAAATTTTGCGTGGCACAATTGGATGTGCATTCTCAAGTGCTGGCAAAAGTTGGGTACATTTCATGCATGCATGCATGTACATCATGTGCAACCCACCGGTGTCGGTATGGGCTGAAGAGGTGTTACAATTCGATCTCGCTACTCCCCTTCATCAAATGGACCCAATTTTTTTCCACGCTTCCTAATGAACTTCACAAGGACGCACGTCAATTTTTTTTATTTTCTGACAATCCGTGCCTTTTCTGTGAATTTCCATGCAAAAACAGATGCCGGACGTGACGCAACGTTGGTTTGGTCTTCGATTTCGTTCAAATTTTGCGTGGCACAATTGGATGTGCATTCTCAAGTGCTGGCAAAAGTTGGGTACATTTCATGCATGCATGCATGTACATCATGTGCAACCCACCGGTGTCGGTATGGGCGGAAGGGGTGTTACAATTCTATCTCGCTACTCCCCTTCATCAAACAGACCCAAATTTTTTTCCACGCTTCCTAATGAACTTCACAAGGACGCACGTCAAATTTTTTTATTTTCTGACAATCCGTGCCTTTTCTGTGAATTTCCAAGCAAAAACAGGCAAAAAACAGATGCCGGACGTGACGCAACGTGTGTTTGGTCTTCGATTTTATTCAAATTTTGCGTGGCACAATTGGATGTGCATTCTCAAGTGCAGGAAAAGGTTGGGTACATTTCATGCATGCATGAATGTACATCATGTGCAACCCACCGGTGTCGGGATTGGCGGAAGGGCTGTTACAATTCGATCTCGCTACTCCCCTTCATCAAACGGACCCAATTTTTTTCCACGCTTCCTAATGAAGTTCACAAGGAGGCAGGTTAATTTTTTTTATTTTCTGACAATCCGTGCCTTTTCTGTGAATTTCCATGCAAAAACAGGCAAAAACAGATGCCGGACGTTACGCAACGTTGGTTTGGTCTTCGATTTCGTTCAAATTTTGCGTGGCACAATTGGATGTGCATTCTCAAGTGCTGCCAAAAGTTGGGTACATTTCATGCATGCATGCATGTACATCATGTGCAACCCACCGGTGTCGGTATGGGCAGAAGGGGTGTTACAATTCGATCTCGCTACTCCTCTTCATCAAACGGACCCAATTTTTTTCCATGCTTCCAAATGAACTTCACAAGGACGCACGTCAATTTTTTTTATTTTCTGACAATCTGTTCCTTTTCTGTGAATTTCCATGCAAAAACAGATGCCGGACGTGATGCAACGATGGTTTGGTCTTCAATTTCGTTCAAATTTTGCGTGGCACAATTGGATGTGCATTCCCATGTGCTGGCAAAAGTTGGGTACATTTCATGCATGCATGCATGTACATCATGTGCAACCCACCGGTGTCGGTATGGGCGGAAGGGGTGTTACAATTCGATCTCGCTACTCCCCTTCATCAAACGGACCCAAATTTTTTTCCACGCTTCCTAATGAACTTCACAAGGACGCACGTCAAATTTTTTTATTTTCTGACAATCCGTGCCTTTTCTGTGAATTTCCAATTAAAAACAGGCAAAAAACATATGCCGGACGTGACGCAATGTGCGTTTGGTCTTCGATTTCGTTCAAATTTTGCGTGGCACAATTGGATGTGCATTCTCAAGTGCAGGAAAAAGTTGGGTACATTTCATGCATGCATGCATGTACATCATGTGCAACCCACCGGTGTCGGGATTGGCGGAAGGGCTGTTACAATGCGATCTCGCTACTCCCCTTCATCAAACGGACCCAATTTTTTCGACGCTTGCTAATGAAGTTCACAAGGAGGCATGTTAATTTTTTTTATTTTCTGACAATCCGTGCATTTTCTGTGAATTTCCATGCAAAAACAGGCAAAATAAGATGCCGGACGTGACGCAACGTGCGTTTGGTCTTCGATTTCGTTCAAATTTTGCGTGGCACAATTGGATGTGCATTCTCAAGTGCTGGCAAAAGATGGGTACATTTCATGCATGCATGCATGTACATCATGTGCAACCCACCGGTGTCGGTATGGGCGGAAGGGGTGTTACAATTCGATCTCGCTACTCCCCTTCATCAAACGGACCCAATTTTTTTCCACGCTTCCTAATGAAGTTCACAAGGAGGCACGTCAATTTTTTTTATTTTCTGACAATCCGTGCCTTTTCTGTGAATTTCCATGCAAAAACAGGCAAAAACAGATGCCGGACGTGACGCAACGTGCGTTTGGTCTTCGATTTCGTTCAAATTTTGCGTGGCACAATTGGATGTGCATTCTCAAGTGCTGGCAAAAGTTAGGTACATTGCATGCATGCATGCATGTACATCATGTGCAAACCACCGGTGTCGGTATGGGCGAAAGGGGTGTTACAATTCGATCTCGCTACTCCCCTTCATCAAACGGACCCAATTTTGTTCCACGCTTCCTAATGAACTTCACAAGGATGCACGTCAATTTTTTTTATTTTCTGACAATCCATGCCTTTTCTGTTAATTTCCATGCAAAAACAGGCAAAAACAGATGCCGGACGTGACGCAACATGCGTTTGGTCTTCGATTTCGTTCAAATTTTGCGTGGCACAATTGGATGTGCATTCTCAAGTGCTGGCAAAAGTTGGGTACATTTCATGCATGCATGCAAGTACATCATGTGCATCCCACCGATGTCGGTATGGGCGGAAGGGGTGTTACAATTCGATCTCGCTACTCCCCTTCATTAAACAGACCCAATTTTTTTCCACGCTTCCTAATGAACTTCACAAGGAGGCACGTCCATTTTTTTTATTTTCTGACAATCCGTGCCTTTTCTGTGAATTTCCATGCAAAAACAGGCAAAAACAGATGCCGAACGTGACGCAACGTGCGTTTGGTCTTCGATTTCGTTCAAATTTTGCGTGGCACAGTTGGATGTGCATTCTTAAGTGCTGGCAAAAGTTGGGTACATTTCATGCATGCATCCATGTACATCATGTGCAACCCACCGGTGTCGGAATGGGCGGAAGGGGTGTTACAATTCGATCTCGCTACTCCCCTTCATCAAACGGACCCAATTTTTTTCCACGCTTCCTAATGAACTTCTCAAGGACGCACGTCAATTTTTTTTATTTTCTGACAATCCGTGCCTTTTCTGTGAATTTCCATATAAAAACAGATGTCGGACATGACGCAACGTTGGTTTGGTCTTCGATTTCGTTCAAATTTTGCATGGCACAATTGGATGTGAATTCTCATGTGCTCGCAAAAGTTGGGTACATTTCATGCATGCATGCATGTACATCATGTGCAACCCACCGGTGTCGGTATGGGCGGAAGGGGTGTTACAATTCGATCTCGCTACTCCCCTTAATCAAACGGACCCAATTTTTTTCCACGCTTCCTAATGAACTTCACAAGGACGCACGTCAATTTTTTTTATTTTCTGACAATCCGTGCCTTTTCTGTGAATTTCCAAGCAAAAACAGGCAAAAAACAGATGCCGGACGTGACGCAACGTGCGTTTGGTCTTCGATTTCGTTCAAATTTTGCGTGGCACAATTGGATGTGCATTCTCAAGTGCAGGAAAAAGTTGGGTACATTTCATGCATGCATGCATGTACATCATGTGCAACCCACCGGTGTCGGGATGGGCGGAAGGGCTGTTACAATGCGATCTTGCTACTCCCCTTCATCAAACGGACCCAATTTTTTTCCACGCTTCCTAATGAAGTTCACAAGGAGGCATGTCAATTTTTTTTTATTTTCTGACAATCCGTGCCTTTTCTGTGAATTTCCATGCAAAAAGAGGCAAAAAACAGATGCCGAACGTGAAGCAACGTGCGTTTGGTCTTCGATTTCGTTCAAATTTTGCGTGGCACAATTGGATGTGCATTCGCAAGTGCTGGCAAAAGTTGGGTACATTTCATGCATGCATGCATGTACATCATGTGCATCCCACCGGTGTCGGTATGGGCGGAAGGGGTGTTACAATTCGATCTCGCTACTCCCCTTCATTAAACAGACCCAATTTTTTTCCACGCTTCCTAATGAACTTCACAAGGAGGCACGTCAATTTTTTTTATTTTCTGACAATCCGTGCCTTTTCTGTGAATTTCCATGCAAAAACAGGCAAAAATAGATGCCGAACGTGACGCAACGTGCGTTTGGTCTTCGATTTCGTTCAAATTTTGCGTGGCACAGTTGGATGTGCATTCTTAACTGCTGGCAAAAGTTGGGTACATTTCATGCATGCATCCATGTACATCATGTGCAACCCACCGGTGTCGGTATGGGCGGAAGGGGTGTTACAATTCGATCTCGCTACTCCCCTTCATCAAACGGACCCAATTTTTTTTCACGCTTCCTAATGAACTTCACAAGGACGCACGTCAATTTTTTTTATTTTCTGACAATCCGTGCCTTTTCTGTGAATTTCCATATAAAAACAGATGTCGGACGTGACGCAACGTTGGTTTGGTCTTCGATTTTGTTCAAATTTTGCGTGCCACGATTGGATGTGAATTCTCATGTGCTGGCAAAAGTTGGGTACATTTCAAGCATGCATGCATGTACATCAGGTGCAACCCACCGGTGTCGGTATGGGCGGAAGGGGTGTTACAATTCGATCTCGCTACTCCCCTTAATCAAACGGACCCAATTTTTTTCCACGCTTCCTAATGAACTTCACAAGGACGCACGTCAATTTTTTTTATTTTCTGACAATCCGTGCCTTTTCTGTGAATTTCCAAGCAAAAACAGGCAAAAAACAGATGCCGGACGTGACGCAACGTGCGTTTGGTCTTCGATTTCGTTCAAATTTTGCGTGGCACAATTGGATGTGCATTCTCAAGTGCTGGCAAAAGTTGGGTACATTTCATGCATGCATGCATGTACATCATGTGCAACCCACCGGTGTCGGTATGGGCGGAAGGGGTGTTACAATTCGATCTCGCTACTTCCCTTCATCAAACGGACCCAATTTTTTTCCACGCTTCCTAATGAACTTCACAAGGACGCACGTCAATTTTTTTTATTTTCTAACAATCCGTGCCTTTTTTGTGAATTTGCAAGCAAAAACAGATACCGGACGTGACGCAACGTGCGTTTGTTCTTCGATTTCGTTCAAATTTTGCGTGGCACAATTGGATGTGCATTCTCAAGTGCTGGCAAAAGTTTGGTACATTTTATGCATGCATGCATGTACATCATGTGCAACCCACCGGTGTCGGTATGGGCGAAAGGGGTGTTACAATTCGATCTCGCTACTCCCCTTCATCAAACGGACCCAATTTTTTTCCAAGCTTCCTAATGTTTCAAAAGGAGGCACGTCAATTTTTTTTATTTTCTGACAATCCGTGCCTTTTCTGTGAATTTCCAGGCAAAAACAGGCGAAAACAGATGCCGGACGTGACGCAACGTGCGTTTGGTCTTCGATTTCGTTCAAATTTTGCGTGGCACAATTGGATGTGCAATCTCAAGTGCTGGCAAAAGTTGGGTACATTGTTGGAAATATGCCCTAGAGGCAATAATAAATTGGTTATTATTATATTTCCTTGTTAATGATAATCGTTTATTATCCATGCTATAATTGTATTGATTGGAAACTCAAATACATGTGTGGGTACATAGACAACACTGTGTCCCTAGTGAGCCTCTAGTTGACTAGCTCGTTGATCAAAGATGGTTATGGTTTCCTGGCCATTGACATGAGATGTCATTTGATAACGGGATCACATCATTAGGAGAATGATGTGATGGACAAGACCCAAACTGTAAACGTAGCATTTGATCGTGTCAGTTTATTGCTATTGTTTTCTGCATGTCAAGTATCTGTTCCTTTGACCATGAGATCATGCAACTCACTGACACCGGAAGAATACCTTGTGTGTATCAAACGTCGCAACGTAACTGGGTGACTATAAAGGTGCTCTACAGGTATCTCCGAGGGTTTCTGTTGGGTTGGCATGGATCAAGACTGGGATTTGTTACTCCGTGTGACGGAGAGGTATCTCAGGGCCCACTCGGTAATACAACATCACATTGAGCCTTGCAAGCAAAGTGACTAAAGAGTTAGCCACAGGATCTTGTATTACGGAACGAGTAAAGAGACTTGCCGGTAACGAGATTGAACTAGGTATAGAGATACCGACGATCGAATCTCGGGCAAGTAACATACCGAAGAACAAAGGGAACAGCATACGGGATTAACTGAATCCTTGACATAGAGGTTCGACCGATAAAGATCTTTGTAGAATATGTAGGAGCCAATATGGGCATCCAGGTCCCGCTATTGGTTATTGATCGTAGAGGTGTCTCGGTCATGTCTACATAGTTCTCGAACCCGCAGGGTCTACACACTTAACGTTTGGTGACGATTAGTATAATTGAGTTATTATGTTGGTGACCGAAAGTTGTTCGGAAGTCTCGGATAAAATCCCGGACATGACGAGGATCTCCGGAAGAGTCCGGAGGTAAAGATTGATATATGTGATAATAGTGTTTCGATCTCCGGAAGAGTTCCAGAGTTCACCGGAAGGGGTTCCGGATGTTTACCGAAGTGTAAGGTGCAACAACACTTTATATGGGCCAAGGGATAAAAGCCCACAAGGTATTGGAAAGTGTAAAAAGTAGTTTTGCTGCCGCGTAAGCGGTACTACCGCTTGTGTGAAGCGGTACTACCGCCCGAGCGGTACTACCGCTTGTGTGAAGCGGTACTACCGCCCAAGCGGTACTACCGCTTGTGTGAAGCGGTACTACCGCTTGTGCGCGGCTGTGCACGGTTCGGCAGGGATCCGAGTTGGACTCTTTCCCTGCGGGCCAAACCGACCTTGTGCGGGCAAAACCGACCTGGAGGAGGCTTTTACTCCAAGTTTAGACCCCAAGGCTCAACATATAAATAGAGGGGCAGGGCTAGCACACGGGACACATCAAGATTTCCCCAAGCCGTGTGCGGCAACCCTAACCCTCTAGTTCCTCCGTCATAATCTCCGTAGCGCTTGGCGAAGCCCTGCAGAGATTGTTCCTCACCACCATCACCACGCCGTCGTGCTGCTGGAACTCAACCACTACTTCACCATCGCTCGCTGGATCGAGGAGGTGAAGGCGTCATCAAGCCGTACGTGTGTTGAACGCGGAGGTGCCGTCCGTTCGGCACTAGATCGGAAGGATCGTGATTGGATCGCGGGACGCTCGGCGATTTGGATCGCGAAGACGTTCGACTACATCAACCGCGTTTCTTAAACGCTTCCGCTTAGCGATCTACAAGGGTATGTAGATTTACTCTCTCTCTCGTAGATGCTCATCACCATGGATAGATCTTGTGTGTGCGTAGGAAAATTTTTGTTTCCCATGCAACGTTCCCCAACAGTGGCATCATGAGCCAGGTCTGTGCGTAGATGAGATCTCGAGTAGAACACAAACGAGTTGTGGGCGTGGGTGTATACATATTGCTTGCCGTTACTAGTTGATATTTGATTCGGCGGTACTGTGAGATGAAGCGGCCCGGACTGACATTACGCGTACACTTACGCGAGACAGGTTCCTTCAACTGACATGTAACTTCGTTGCCTAAAGATGGCTAGCGGGTGTCTGTCTCTCTCACTTTAGTTGAATCGATTTCAATGAAGAGGGTTCTTTTAGAAGATCAAAAAGCAATCACTACACCACGTTGTGGTTTTGCGTAGGTAAGAACGGTTCTTGCAAACCCGTAGCAGCCACGTAAAATTTGCAACAACAATTAGAGGACGTCTAACTTGTTTTTGCAGGGTATGTTGTGATGTGATATGGCCAATTACATGATGAGATATATGTGATGTATGAGATGATCATGTGTTGTATAGAATATCACGACTTGCATGTCGATGAGTACGGCAACTGGCAGGAGCCATAGAGTTGTCTTTAATTATTGTATGACCTGCGTGTCAATCATTAAGCGCTATGTAATGCTTTACTTTATCGCTAAACGTTAGCAATAGTCGTGGAAGCAACAGTCGGCGCGACAACCTTATGGCGACACGTTGATGGAGATCAAGATGATGGAGATCATGGTGTCATGCCGGTGACGATGGAGATCATGCCGGTGCTTTGGAGATGGAGATCAAAAGCACAAGTTCATGGCCATATCATGTCACTTATGATTTACATGTGATGTTAATCCTTTTATGCATCTTATTTTGCTTAGGACGACGGTAGCATTATAAGGTGATCCCTCACTTAAATTTCAAGATAAATTGTGTTCTCCCCGAGTGTGCACCGTTGCGAAAGTTCGTCGTTTCGAGACACGCCGTGATGATCGGGTGTGATAGACTCCACGTTCACATACAACGGGTGCAAGCCATGTTGCACACGCGGAACACTCGGGTTAAACTTGACGAGCCTAGCATGTACAGACATGGCCTCGGAACACAAGAGACCGAAAGGTCGAACATGAGTCATATAGTAGATATGATCAACATGAAGATGTTCACCATTGAAACCACCTCGACTCACGTGATGATCGGACTTGAGTTGGTGGATTTGGATCATGTTACACTCGAATGACCGGAGGGATGTCAATTTGAGTGGGAGTTTTAAGTAATATGATTAATTAAACTCATTATCTTGAACAATAGTCTAAACTGTCTTTGCTATATTTATGTTGTAGATCATGGCTCGCGCAGTAGCACCCCTGAATTTTAATGCGTTCCTAGAGAAAGCTAAGTTGAAAGATGATGGAAGTAACTTTGTGGACTGGGCCCGTAATCTAAGGATTATCCTTACGGCTTCCCAGAAGGCTTATGTCCTTGATGCACCGCTTGGTGATCCACCCGCTCCAGTTGAATCTCTAGACGTTGTGAACGCCTGGCAGGCTCGTTCTGATGATTACTCAATAGTTCAATGTGCAATGTTGTATGGCTTAGAACCGGGACTTCAAAGACGTTTTGAACGTCATGGAGCATATGAGATGTTCCAGGAGTTGAAGTTTATCTTTCAGAAGAATGCCCGGATCGAGAGATATGAGATCTCCGATAAGTTCTATACTTGCAAGATGGAGGAGAACGGGTCTATCAGTGATCACGTGCTCAGAATGTCTGGGTACTCCACCCGTCTGGCTGAATTGGGGATGCCCCTTCCGCCAGAGGCTATCACTGACAGAGTTCTTCAATCATTGCCACCTAGCTACAAGAGCTTCGTGTTGAACTATAACATGCACGGGATGAACAAGTCAGTCGCCGAGCTGTTTGCGATGCTGAAAGCCGCTGAGTCTGAAATTCAGAAGGAGCATCAAGTGTTGATGGTCAATAAAACCACTAGTTTCAAGAAAAATGGCAAGGGTAAGAAGGGTAAATCTAAGAAGGGTGGCAAAGCAATTGCTGCTCCTGTGAAGAAACCCAAGGCTGGACCCAAACCAGAAACTGAGTGCTTTCATTGCAAGGGAACTGGACACTGGAAGCGGAACTGCCCCAAGTATTTGGCTGACAAGAAGGCGGCCAACAACAAACAAGGTATATATGATATACATGTTATTGATATGTTCCTTACCAACCCTCGTTGTAGTGCCTGGGTATTTGATACCGGTGCGGTTGCTCATATTTGCAACTCTAAACAGGAACTGCGGAATAGACGGAGGCTGGCAAAGGACGAAGTGACGATGCGCGTGGGAAATGGTTCCAAGGTTGATGTGATCGCCGTCGGCGCGCTCGCTCTTCGATTACCGTCGGGATTAGTGATGAACCTAAATAAGTGTTATTTGGTGCCTGCGTTAAGCATGAACATTATATCTGGATCTTGTTTATTGCGAGACGGTTACTCATTTAAATCAGAGAATAATGGTTGTTCTATTTATATGAGTAATATCTTTTATGGTCATGCACCCAATGTGAGGGGTTTATTCTTATTGAATCTCGATAGTAATGATACACATGTTTATAACATTGATGCCAAAAGATGTAGAATTGATAATGATAATACCACTTTCTTGTGGCACTGCCGTTTAGGTCATATTGGCGTAAAACGCATGAGGAAGCTCCATGCTGATGGACTTTTGGAGTCACTTGATTTTGAATCACTTGACACATGTGAGCCATGCCTCATGGGCAAGATGACTAAAACGCCGTTCTCTGGAATAATGGAACGGGCAAGTGACTTATTGGAAATCATACATACTGATGTGTGCGGTCCGATGAGCATTGAGGCGCGCGGTGGTTATCGTTACTTTCTCACCTTCACTGATGACTTAAGTAGATATGGGTATATTTACTTAATGAAACACAAGTCTGAAACATTTGAAAAGTTCAAACAATTTCAGAGTGAAGTTGAGAATCATCGTAACAAGAAGATTAAATTCCTACGATCTGATCGAGGAGGAGAATATCTGAGTTATGAGTTTGGCAGTCACTTAAGACAATGTGGAATTGTTTCACAACTAACACCGCCTGGAACACCACAGCGTAATGGTGTGTCCGAACGTCGTAATCGAACCTTATTAGATATGGTGCGATCTATGATGTCTCTTGCCGATTTGCCACTATCGTTTTGGGGTTATGCATTAGAGACAGCAGCATTCACTTTAAATAGGGCACCATCGAAATCCGTTGAGACGACGCCTTATGAACTTTGGTTTGACAAGAAGCCAAAGCTGTCGTTTCTTAAAGTTTGGGGATGTGATGCTTATGTCAAAAAGCTTCAGCCTGAAAAGCTGGAACCCAAAGCGGAGAAATGCGTCTTCATAGGATACCCAAAAGAGACAGTTGGGTATACCTTCTATCTCAGATCCGAAGGCAAAGTGTTTGTCGCTAAAAACGGAACATTTCTTGAGAAAGAGTTTCTCTCGAAAGAATTGAGTGGGAGGAAGATAGAACTTGATGAGGTTATTGAACCTTTACTTCAACCTAAGAGTAGCGCAACGCAGAAAGTTGTTTCTGTCGAGCCTACATTAGCTGAAGAGGAAGTTAATGATGATGATCATGAAGCTTTGGATCAAGTTGCTATCGAACCTCGTAGGTCGACAAGGACGCGTACTGCTCCTGAGTGGTACGGCAACCCTGTCTTAGAGGTCATGTTGTTAGACAACGATGAACCTACGAGCTATGGAGAAGCGATGATGGGCCCGGATTCCGAGAAGTGGTTAGAGGCCATGAAATCCGAGATGGGATCCATGTATGAAAACAAAGTCTGGACTTTGGAAGTATTACCTGAAGGGCGTAAGGCCATTCAGAACAAATGGATCTTTAAGAGGAAGACGGACGCGGACGGTAATGTCACCGTCTATAAAGCTCGACTTGTGGCAAAGGGTTTTTCACAAGTTCAAGGAGTTGACTACGATGAGACCTTCTCACCCGTAGCAATGCTTAAGTCCGTCAGAATCATGTTAGCAATAGCTGCCTTTTTTCGATTATGAAATTTGGCAGATGGATGTCAAAACAGCGTTCCTTAACGGTTACCTTAAGGAAGAGTTGTATATGATGCAACCAGAAGGTTTTGTCGATCCAGAGAATGCTGACAAAATTTGCAAACTCCAGCGATCCATTTATGGACTGGTGCAAGCATCTCGGAGTTGGAATCTTCGTTTTGATGAGGTGATCAAAGCGTTCGAGTTTATACAAGTTTACGGAGAAGCTTGTATTTACAAGAAAGTGAGTGGGAGCTCTATAGCGTTTCTAATATTATATGTGGATGACATATTACTGATTGGAAACAATATAGAAATGCTGGAAAGCGTAAAGGAATATTTGAACAAGAGTTTTTCAATGAAGGACCTAGGAGAAGCTGCTTTCATATTAGGCATCAAGATCTATAGAGATAGATCAAGACGCTTAATAGGACTTTCACAAAGCACATACCTTGACAAAGTTTTGAAGAAGTTCAAAATGGATCAGTCCAAGAAGGGGTTCTTGCCTGTATTGCAAGGTGTGAAGCTGAGTAAGACTCAATGCCCAGTGACTGCAGAAGATAGAGAAAAGATGAGTGTCATCCCCTATGCTTCGGCCATAGGCTCTATCATGTATGCAATGCTGTGCACAAGACCCGATGTCAGCCTTGCCATAAGTATGGTCGGAAGGTTTCAAAGTGATCCAGGAATGGAACACTGGACGGCGGTCAAGAATATCCTGAAGTACCTGAAAAGGACTAAGGACATGTTTCTCGTTTATGGAGGTGATCAAGAGCTCGTCGTAAAGGGTTACGTCGATGCAAGCTTTGACACTGATCCGGATGACTCTAAGTCGCAAACCGGATACGTATTTATTCTTAATGGGGGTGCGGTTAGCTGGTGCAGTTCCAAGCAAAGCGTGGTAGCAGATTCTACATGTGAAGCGGAGTACATCGCTGCCTCGGAGGCGGCGAAGGAAGGTGTCTGGATGAAGGAGTTCATGACAGATCTTGGAGTAGTGCCAAGTGCACTTAACCCAATGACTCTGTTTTGTGATAATACTGGTGCCATTGCTCTAGCCAAGGAACCAAGATTTCACAAGAGGACCAGACACATAAAGCGACGTTTCAATTCCATCCGCGATTACATCAAGGAGGACGACATAAATATTTGCAAAGTACACACGGATCTGAATGTTGCAGATCCGATGACTAAACCTCTTCCAAGGGCTAAACATGAACAACACCAGAACTGCATGGGTGTTCGATTCATTACAATGTAAATCACATAGTGATGTGAACTAGATTATTGACTCTAGTGCAAGTGGGAGACTGTTGGAAATATGCCCTAGAGGCAATAATAAATTGGTTATTATTATATTTCCTTGTTAATGATAATCGTTTATTATCCATGCTATAATTGTATTGATTGGAAACTCAAATACATGTGTGGGTACATAGACAACACTGTGTCCCTAGTGAGCCTCTAGTTGACTAGCTCGTTGATCAAAGATGGTTAAGGTTTCCTGGCCATTGACATGAGATGTCATTTGATAACGGGATCACATCATTAGGAGAATGATGTGATGGACAAGACCCAAACTGTAAACGTAGCATTTGATCGTGTCAGTTTATTGCTATTGTTTTCTGCATGTCAAGTATCTGTTCCTTTGACCATGAGATCATGCAACTCACTGACACCGGAAGAATACCTTGTGTGTATCAAACGTCGCAACGTAACTGGGTGACTATAAAGGTGCTCTACAGGTATCTCCGAGGGTTTCTGTTGGGTTGGCATGGATCAAGACTGGGATTTGTTACTCCGTGTGACGGAGAGGTATCTCAGGGCCCACTCGGTAATACAACATCACATTGAGCCTTGCAAGCAAAGTGACTAAAGAGTTAGCCACAGGATCTTGTATTACGGAACGAGTAAAGAGACTTGCCGGTAACGAGATTGAACTAGGTATAGAGATACCGACGATCGAATCTCGGGCAAGTAACATACCGAAGAACAAAGGGAACAGCATACGGGATTAACTGAATCCTTGACATAGAGGTTCGACCGATAAAGATCTTCGTAGAATATGTAGGAGCCAATATGGGCATCCAGGTCCCGCTATTGGTTATTGATCGTAGAGGTGTCTCGGTCATGTCTACATAGTTCTCGAACCCGCAGGGTCTACACACTTAACGTTTGGTGACGATTAGTACAATTGAGTTATTATGTTGGTGACCGAAAGTTGTTCGGAAGTCTCGGATAAAATCCCGGACATGACGAGGATCTCCGGAAGAGTCCGGAGGTAAAGATTGATATATGTGATAATAGTGTTTCGATCTCCGGAAGAGTTCCAGAGTTCACCGGAAGGGGTTCCGGATGTTTACCGAAGTGTTCGGGTGCAACAACACTTTATATGGGCCAAGGGATAAAAGCCCACAAGGTATTGGAAAGTGCAAAAAGTAGTTTTGCTGCCGCGTAAGCGGTACTACCGCTTGTGTGAAGCGGTACTACCGCCCGAGCGGTACTACCGCTTGTGTGAAGCGGTACTACCGCCCAAGCGGTACTACCGCTTGTGTGAAGCGGTACTACCGCTTGTGCGCGGCTGTGCACGGTTCGGCAGGGATCCGAGTTGGACTCTTTCCCTGCGGGCCAAACCGACCTTGTGCGGGCAAAACCGACCTGGAGGAGGCTTTTACTCCAAGTTTAGACCCCAAGGCTCAACATATAAATAGAGGGGCAGGGCTAGCACACGGGACACATCAAGATTTCCCCAAGCCGTGTGCGGCAACCCTAACCCTCTAGTTCCTCCGTCATAATCTCCGTAGCGCTTGGCGAAGCCCTGCAGAGATTGTTCCTCACCACCATCACCACGCCGTCGTGCTGCTGGAACTCAACCACTACTTCACCATCGCTCGCTGGATCGAGGAGGTGAAGGCATCATCAAGCCGTACGTGTGTTGAACGCGGAGGTGCCGTCCGTTCGGCACTAGATCGGAAGGATCGTGATTGGATCGCGGGACGCTCGGCGATTTGGATCGCGAAGACGTTCGACTACATCAACCGCGTTTCTTAAACGCTTCCGCTTAGCGATCTACAAGGGTATGTAGATTTACTCTCTCTCTCGTAGATGCTCATCACCATGGATAGATCTTGTGTGTGCGTAGGAAAAATTTTGTTTCCCATGCAACGTTCCCCAACATACATTTCATGCATGCATGAATGTACATCATGTGCAACCCACCGGTGTCGGTATGGGCGGAAGGGGTGTTACAATTCGATCTCGCTACTCCCCTTCATCAAACGGACCCAATTTTTTTCCACGCTTCCTAATGAAGTTCACAAGGAGGCAGGTCAATTTTTTTTATTTTCTGACAATCCGTGCCTTTTCTGTGAATTTCCATCCAAAAACAGGCAAAAACAGATGCCGGACGTTACGCAACGTTGGTTTGGTCTTCGATTTCGTTCAAATTTTGCGTGGCACAATTGGATGTGCATTCTCAAGTGCTGGCAAAAGTTGGGTACATTTCATGCATGCATGCATGTACATCATGTGCAACCCACCGGTGTCAGTATGGGCAGAAGAGGTGTTACAATTCGATCTCGCTACTCCCCTTCATCAAACGGACACAATTTTTTTCCACGCTTCCTAATGAACTTCACAAGGACGCACTTCAATTTTTTTTATTTTCTGACAATCCGTGCCTTTTCTGTGAATTTCCATGCAAAAACAGATGCCGGACCTGACGCAACGTTGGTTTGGTCTTCGATTTTGTTCAAATTTTGCGTGGCACAATTGGATGTGCATTCTCAAGTGCTGGCAAAAGTTGGGTACATTTCATGCATGCATGCATGTACATCATGTGCAACCCACCGGTGTCGGTATGGGCGGAAGGGGTGTTACAATTCTATCTCGCTACTCCCCTTCATCAAACAGACCCAAATTTTTTTCCACGCTTCCTAATGAACTTCACAAGGACGCACGTCAAATTTTTTTATTTTCTGACAATCCGTTCCTTTTCTGTGAATTTCCAAGCAAAAACAGGCAAAAAACAGATGCCGGACGTGACGCAACGTGCGTTTGGTCTTCGATTTCGTTCAAATTTTGCGTGGCACAATTGGATGTGCATTCTCAAGTGCAGGAAAAAGTTGGGTACATTTCATGCATGCATGCATGTACATCATGTGCAACCCACCGGTGTCGGGATTGGCGGAAGGGCTGTTACAATTCGATCTCGCTACTCCCCTTCATCAAACGGACCAAATTTTTTTCCACGCTTCCTAATGAAGTTCACAAGGAGGCAGGTCAATTTTTTTTATTTTCTGACAATCCGTGCCTTTTCTGTGAATTTCCATGCAAAAACAGGCAAAAACAGATGCCGGACGTTACGCAACGTTGGTTTGGTCTTCGATTTCGTTCAAATTTTGCGTGGCACAATTGGATGTGCATTCTCAAGTGCTGGCAAAAGTTGGGTACATTTCATGCATGCATGCATGTACATCATGTGCAACCCACCGGTGTCGGTATGGGCAGAAGGGGTGTTACAATTCGATCTCGCAACTCCCCTTCATCAAACGGACCCAATTTTTTTCCACGCTTCCTAATGAACTTCACAAGGACGCACGTCAATTTTTTTTATTTTCTGACAATCCGTGCCTTTTCTGTGAATTTCCATGCAAAAACAGATGCCGGACGTGACGCAACGTTGGTTTGGTCTTCGATTTCGTTCAAATTTTGCGTGGCACAATTGGATGTGCATTCTCAAGTGCTGGCAAAAGTTGGGTACATTTCATGCATGCATGCATGTACATCATGTGCAACCCACCGGTGTCGGTATGGGCGGAAGGGGTGTTACAATTCTATCTCGCTACTCCCCTTCATCAAACAGACCCAAATTTTTTTCCACGCTTCCTAATGAACTTCACAAGGACGCACGTCAAATTTTTTTATTTTCTGACAATCCGTGCCTTTTCTGTGAATATCCAAGCAAAAACAGGCAAAAAACAGATGCCGGACGTGACGCAACGTGCGTTTGGTCTTCGATTTCATTTAAATTTTGCATGGCACAATTGGATGTGCATTCTCAAGTGCAGGAAAAAGTTGGGTACATTTCATGCATGCATGCATGTACATCACGTACAACCCACCGGTGTCGGGATTGGCGGAAGGGCTGTTACAATTCGATCTCGCTACTCCCCTTCATCAAACGGACCCAATTTTTTTCCACGCTTCCTAATGAATTTCACAAGGAGGCAGGTCAATTTTTTTTATTTTCTGACAATCCGTGCCTTTTCTGTGAATTTCCATGCAAAAACAGGCAAAAACAGATGCCGGACGTTACGCAACGTTGGTTTGGTCTTCGATTTCGTTCAAATTTTGCGTGGCACAATTGGATGTGCATTCTCAAGTGCTGGCAAAAGTTGGGTACATTTAATGCATGCATGCATGTACATCATGTGCAACCCACCGGTGTCGGTATGGGCAGAAGGGGTGTTACAATTCGATCTCGCTACTCCTCTTAATCAAACGGACCCAATTTTTTTTCACGCTTCCTAATGAACTTCACAAGGACGCACGTCAATTTTTTTTATTTTCTGACAATCCGTGCCTTTTCTGTGAATTTCCATGCAAAAACAGATGCCGGACGTGACGCAACGTTGGTTTGGTCTTCGATTTCGTTCAAATTTTGCGTGGCACAATTGGATGTGCATTCTCAAGTGCTGGCAAAAGTTGGGTACATTTCATGCATGCATGCATGTACATCATGTGCAACCCACCGGTGTCGGTATGGGCGGAAGGGGTGTTACAATTCGATCTCGCTACTCCCCTTCATCAAACAGACCCAAATTTCTTTCCACGCTTCCTAATGAACTTCACAAGGACGCACGTCAAATTTTTTTATTTTCTGACAATCCGTGCCTTTTCTGTGAATTTCCAAGCAAAAACAGGCAAAAAACAGATGCCGGATGTGACGCAATGTGCGTTTGGTCTTCGATTTCGTTCAAATTTTGCGTGGCACAATTGGATGTGCATTCTCAAGTGCAGGAAAAAGTTGGGTACATTTCATGCATGCATGCATGTACATCATGTGCAACCCACCGGTGTCGGGATTGGCGGAAGGGTTGTTACAATGCGATCTCGCTACTCCCCTTCATCAAACGGACCCAATTTTTTTCGACGCTTCCTAATGAAGTTCACAAGGAGGCATGTCAATTTTTTTTATTTTCTGACAATCCGTGCCTTTTCTGTGAATTTCCATGCAAAAACAGGCAAAATAAGATGCCGGACGTGACGCAACGTGCGTTTGGTCTTCTATTTCGTTCAAATTTTGCGTGGCACAATTGGATGTGCATTCTCAAGTGCTGGCAAAAGATGGGTACATTTCATGCATGCATGCATGTACATCATGTGCAACCCACCGGTGTCGGTATGGGCGGAAGGGGTGTTACAATTCGATCTCGCTACTCCCCTTCATCAAACGGACCCAATTTTTTTCCACGCTTCCTAATGAAGTTCACAAGGAGGCACGTCAATTTTTTTTATTTTCTGACAATCCGTGCCTTTTCTGTGAATTTCCATGCAAAAACAGGCAAAAACAGATGCCGGACGTAACGCAAAGTTGGTTTGGTCTTCGATTTCGTTCAAATTTTGTGTGGCACAATTGGATGTGCATTCTCAAGTGCTGGCAAAAGTTTGGTACATTTCATGCATGCATGCATGTACATCATGTGCAACCCACCGGTGTCGGTATGTGCAGAAGGGGTGTTACAATTCGATCTCGCTACTCCCCTTCATCAAACGGACCCAATTTTTTTCCACGCTTCCTAATGAACTTCACAAGGACGCACGTCAATTTTTTTTATTTTCTGACAATCTGTGCCTTTTCTGTGAATTTCCATGCAAAAACAGATGCCGGACGTGACGCAACGTTGGTTTGGTCTTCGATTTCGTTCAAATTTTGCGTGGCACAATTGGATGTGCATTCTCAAGTGCTGGCAAAAGTTGGGTACATTTCATGCATGCATGTACATCATGTGCAACCCACCGGTGTCGGTATGGGCGGAAGGGGTGTTACAATTCGATCTCGCTACTCCCCTTCATCAAACGGACCCAAATTTTTTTCCACGCTTCCTATTGAACTTCACAAGGACGCACGTCAAATTTTTTTATTTTCTGACAATCCGTGCCTTTTCTGTGAATTTCCAAGCAAAAACAGGCAAAAACAGATGCCGGACTTGACGCAACGTTGGTTTGGTCTTCGATTTCGTTCAAATTTTGTGTGGCACAATTGGATGTGCATTCTCAAGTGCTGGCAAAAGTTGGGTACATTTCATGCAAGCATGCATGTACATCATGTGCAACCCACCGGTGTCGGTATGGGCGGAAGGGGTGTTACAATTCGATCTCGCTACTCCCCTTCATCAAACGGACCCAAATTTTTTTCCACGCTTCCTAATGAACTTCACAAGGACGCACGTGAAATTTTTTTATTTTCTGACAATCCGTGCCTTTTCTGTGAATTTCCAAGCAAAAACAGGCAAAAAACAGATGCCAGACGTGACGCAATGTGCGTTTGGTCTTCGATTTCGTTCAAATTTTGCGTGGCACAATTGGATGTGCATTCTCAACTGCAGGAAAAAGTTGGGTACATTTCATGCATGCATGCATGTACATCATGTGCAACCCGCCGGTGTCGGGATTGGCGGAAGGGCTGTTACAATGCGATCTCGCTACTCCCCTTCATCAAACGGACCCAATTTTTTTCGACGCTTCCTAATGAAGTTCACAAGGAGGCATGTCAATTTTTTTTATTTTCTGACAATCCGTGCCTTTTCTGTGAATTTCCATGCAAAAACAGGCAAAATAAGATGCCGGACGTGACGCAACGTGCGTTTGGTCTTCGATTTCGTTCAAATTTTGCGTGGCACAATTGGATGTGCATTCTCAAGTGCTGGCAAAAGATGGGTACATTTCATGCATGCATGCATGTACATCATGTGCAACCCACCGGTGTCGGTATGGGCGGATGGGGTGTTACAATTCGATCTCGCTACTCCCCTTCTTTAAACGGACCCAATTTTTTTCCACGCTTCCTAATGAAGTTCACAAGGAGGCACGTCAATTTTTTTTATTTTCTGACAATCCGTGCCTTTTCTGTGAATTTCCATGCAAAAACAGGCAAAAACAGATGCCGGACGTAACGCAACGTTGGTTTGGTCTTCGATTTCGTTCAAATTTTGTGTGGCACAATTGGATGTGCATTCTCAAGTGCTGGCAAAAGTTTGGTACATTTCATGCATGCATGCATGTACATCATGTGCAACCCACCGGTGTCGGTATGTGCAGAAGGGGTGTTACAATTCGATCTCGCTACTCCCCTTCATCAAACGGACCCAATTTTTTTCCACGCTTCCTAATGAACTTCACAAGGACGCACGTCAATTTTTTTTATTTTCTGACAATCTGTGCCTTTTCTGTGAATTTCCATGCAAAAACAGATGCCGGACGTGACGCAACGTTGGTTTGGTCTTCGATTTCGTTCAAATTTTTCGTGGCACAATTGGATGTGCATTCTCAAGTGCTGGCAAAAGTTGGGTACATTTCATGCATGCATGTACATCATGTGCAACCCACCGGTGTCGGTATGGGCGGAAGGGGTGTTACAATTCGATCTCGCTACACCCCTTCATCAAACGGACCCAAATATTTTTCCACGCTTCCTAATGAACTTCACAAGGACGCACGTCAAATTTTTTTATTTTCTGACAATCCGTGCCTTTTCTGTGAATTTCCAAGCAAAAACAGGCAAATACAGATGCCGGACGTGACGCAACGTTGGTTTGGTCTTCGATTTCGTTCAAATTTTGTGTGGCACAATTGGATGTGCATTCTCAAGTGCTGGCAAAAGTTGGGTACATTTCATGCAAGCATGCATGTACATCATGTGCAACCCACCGGTGTCGGTATGGGCGGAAGGGGTGTTACAATTCGATCTCGCTACTCCCCTTAATCAAACGGACCCAAATTTTTTTCCACGCTTCCTAATGAACTTCACAAGGACGCACGTCAAATTTTTTTATTTTCTGACAATCCGTGCCTTTTCTGTGAATTTCCAAGCAAAAACACGCAAAAAACAGATGCCGGACGTGACGCAATGTGCGTTTGGTCTTCGATTTCGTTCAAATTTTGCGTGGCACAATTGGATGTGCATTCTCAACTGCAGGAAAAAGTTGGGTACATTTCATGCATGCATGCATGTACATCATGTGCAACCCGCCGGTGTCGGGATTGGCGGAAGGGCTGTTACAATGCGATCTCGCTACTCCCCTTCATCAAACGAACCCAATTTTTTTCGACGCTTCCTAATGAAGTTCACAAGGAGGCATGTCAATTTTTTTTATTTTCTGACAATCCGTGCCTTTTCTGTGAATTTCCATGCAAAAACAGGCAAAATAAGATGCCGGACGTGACGCAACGTGCGTTTGGTCTTCGATTTCGTTCAAATTTTGCGTGGCACAATTGGATGTGCATTCTCAAGTGCTCGCAAAAGATGGGTACATTTCATGCATGCATGCATGTACATCATGTGCTACCCACCGGTGTCGGTATGGGCGGATGGGGTGTTACAATTCGATCTCGCTACTCCCCTTCTTTAAACGGACCCAATTTTTTTCCACGCTTCCTAATGAAGTTCACAAGGAGGCACGTCAATTTTTTTATTTTCTGACAATCCGTGCCTTTTCTGTGAATTTCCATGCAAAAACAGGCAAAAACAGATGCCGGACGTTACGCAACGTTGGTTTGGTCTTCGATTTCGTTCAAATTTTGCGTGGCACAATTGGATGTGCATTCTCAAGTGCTGGCAAAAGTTGGGTACATTTAATGCATGCATGCATGTACATCATGTGCAACCCACCGGTGTCGGTATGGGCAGAAGGGGTGTTACAATTCGATCTCGCTACTCCTCTTCATCAAACGGACCCAATTTTTTTCGACGCTTCCTAATGAAGTTCACAAGGAGGCATGTCAATTTTTTTTATTTTCTGACAATCCGTGCCTTTTCTGTGAATTTCCATGCAAAAACAGGCAAAATAAGATGTCGGACGTGACGCAACGTGCGTTTGGTCTTCGATTTCGTTCAAATTTTGCGTGGCACAATTGGATGTGCATTCTCAAGTGCTGGCAAAAGTTGGGTACATTGCATGCATGCATGCATGTACATCATGTGCAACCCACCGGTGTCGGTATGGGCGAAAGGGGTGTTACAATTCGATCTCGCTACTCCCCTTCATCAAACGGACCCAATTTTGTTCCACGCTTCCTAATGAACTTCACAAGGACGCACGTCAATTTTTTTTATTTTCTGACAATCCATGCCTTTTTTGTGAATTTCCATGCAAAAACAGGCAAAAACAGATGCCGGACATGACGCAACATGCGTTTGGTCTTCGATTTCGTTCAAATTTTGCGTGGCACAATTGGATCTGCATTCTCAAGTGCTGGCAAAAGTATGGTACATTTCATGCATGCATGCATGTACATCATGTGCATCCCACCGGTGTCGGTATGGGCGGAAGGGGTGTTACAATTCGATCTCGCTACTCCCCTTCATTAAACAGACCCAATTTTTTTCCACGCTTCCTAATGAACTTCACAAGTAGGCACGTCAATTTTTTTTATTTTCTGACAATCCGTGCCTTTTCTGTGAATTTCCATATAAAAACAGATGTCGGACGTGACGCAACGTTGGTTTGGTCTTCGATTTCGTTCAAATTTTGCGTGGCACAATTGGATGTGAATTCTCATGTGCTGGCAAAAGTTGGGTACATTTCATGCATGCATGCATGTACATCATGTGCAGCCCACCGGTGTCGGTATGGGCGGAAGGGGTGTTACAATTCGATCTCGCTACTCCCCTTAATCAAACGGACCCAATTTTTTTCCACGCTTCCTAATGAACTTCACAAGGACGCACGTCAATTTTTTTTATTTTCTGACAATCCGTGCCTTTTCTGTGAATTTCCAAGCAAAAACAGGCAAAAAACAGATGCCGGACGTGACGCAACGTGCGTTTGGTCTTCGATTTCGTTCAAATTTTGCGTGGCACAATTGGATGTGCATTCTCAAGTGCAGGAAAAAGTTGGGTACATTTCATGCATGCATGCATGTACATCATGTGCAACCCACCGGTGTCGGGATGGGCGGAAGGGCTGTTACAATGCGATCTTGCTACTCCCCTTCATCAAACGGACCCAATTTTTTTCCACGCTTCCTAATGAAGTTCACAAGGAGGCATGTCAATTTTTTTTTATTTTCTGACAATCCGTGCCTTTTCTGTGAATTTCCATGCAAAAAGAGGCAAAAAACAGATGCCGAACGTGACGCAACGTGCGTTTGGTCTTCGATTTCGTTCAGATTTTGCGTGGCACAATTGGATGTGCATTCTCAAGTGCTGGCAAAAGTTGGGTACATTTCATGCATGCATGCATGTACATCATGTGCATCCCACCGGTGTCGGTATGGGCGGAAGGGGTGTTACAATTCGATCTCGCTACTCCCCTTCATTAAACAGACCCAATTTTTTTCCACGCTTCCTAATGAACTTCACAAGAAGGCACGTCAATTTTTTTTATTTTCTGACAATCCGTGCCTTTTCTGTGAATTTCCATGCAAAAACAGGCAAAAACAGATGCCGAACGTGACGCAACGTGCGTTTGGTCTTCGATTTCGTTCAAATTTTGCGTGGCACAGTTGGATGTGCATTCTTAACTGCTGGCAAAAGTTGGGTACATTTCATGCATGCATCCATGTACGTCATGTGCAACCCACCGGTGTCGGTATGTGCAGAAGGGGTGTTACAATTCGATCTCGCTACTCCCCTTCATCAAACGGACCCAATTTTTTTCGACGCTTCCTAATGAAGTTCACAAGGAGGCATGTCAATTTTTTTTATTTTCTGACAATCCGTGCCTTTTCTGTGAATTTCCATGCAAAAACAGGCAAAATAAGATGTCGGACGTGACGCAACGTGCGTTTGGTCTTCGATTTCGTTCAAATTTTGCGTGGCACAATTGGATGTGCATTCTCAAGTGCTGGCAAAAGTTGGGTACATTGCATGCATGCATGCATGTACATCATGTGCAACCCACCGGTGTCGGTATGGGCGAAAGGGGTGTTACAATTCGATCTCGCTACTCCCCTTCATCAAACGGACCCAATTTTGTTCCACGCTTCCTAATGAACTTCACAAGGACGCACGTCAATTTTTTTTATTTTCTGACAATCCATGCCTTTTTTGTGAATTTCCATGCAAAAACAGGCAAAAACAGATGCCGGACATGACGCAACATGCGTTTGGTCTTCGATTTCGTTCAAATTTTGCGTGGCACAATTGGATGTGCATTCTCAAGTGCTGGCAAAAGTATGGTACATTTCATGCATGCATGCATGTACATCATGTGCATCCCACCGGTGTCGGTATGGGCGGAAGGGGTGTTACAATTCGATCTCGCTACTCCCCTTCATTAAACAGACCCAATTTTTTTCCACGCTTCCTAATGAACTTCACAAGTAGGCACGTCAATTTTTTTTATTTTCTGACAATCCGTGCCTTTTCTGTGAATTTCCATATAAAAACAGATGTCGGACGTGACGCAACGTTGGTTTGGTCTTCGATTTCGTTCAAATTTTGCGTGGCACAATTGGATGTGAATTCTCATGTGCTGGCAAAAGTTGGGTACATTTCATGCATGCATGCATGTACATCATGTGCAGCCCACCGGTGTCGGTATGGGCGGAAGGGGTGTTACAATTCGATCTCGCTACTCCCCTTAATCAAACGGACCCAATTTTTTTCCACGCTTCCTAATGAACTTCACAAGGACGCACGTCAATTTTTTTTATTTTCTGACAATCCGTGCCTTTTCTGTGAATTTCCAAGCAAAAACAGGCAAAAAACAGATGCCGGACGTGACGCAACGTGCGTTTGGTCTTCGATTTCGTTCAAATTTTGCGTGGCACAATTGGATGTGCATTCTCAAGTGCAGGAAAAAGTTGGGTACATTTCATGCATGCATGCATGTACATCATGTGCAACCCACCGGTGTCGGGATGGGCGGAAGGGCTGTTACAATGCGATCTTGCTACTCCCCTTCATCAAACGGACCCAATTTTTTTCCACGCTTCCTAATGAAGTTCACAAGGAGGCATGTCAATTTTTTTTTATTTTCTGACAATCCGTGCCTTTTCTGTGAATTTCCATGCAAAAAGAGGCAAAAAACAGATGCCGAACGTGACGCAACGTGCGTTTGGTCTTCGATTTCGTTCAGATTTTGCGTGGCACAATTGGATGTGCATTCTCAAGTGCTGGCAAAAGTTGGGTACATTTCATGCATGCATGCATGTACATCATGTGCATCCCACCGGTGTCGGTATGGGCGGAAGGGGTGTTACAATTCGATCTCGCTACTCCCCTTCATTAAACAGACCCAATTTTTTTCCACGCTTCCTAATGAACTTCACAAGAAGGCACGTCAATTTTTTTTATTTTCTGACAATCCGTGCCTTTTCTGTGAATTTCCATGCAAAAACAGGCAAAAACAGATGCCGAACGTGACGCAACGTGCGTTTGGTCTTCGATTTCGTTCAAATTTTGCGTGGCACAGTTGGATGTGCATTCTTAACTGCTGGCAAAAGTTGGGTACATTTCATGCATGCATCCATGTACATCATGTGCAACCCACCGGTGTCGGTATGGGCGGAAGGGGTGTTACAATTCGATCTCGCTACTCCCCTTCATCAAACGGACCCAAATTTTTTTCACCCTTCCTAATGAACTTCACAAGGACGCACGTCAATTTTTTTTTTTTCTGACAATCCGTGCCTTTTCTGTGAATTTCCATATAAAAACAGATGTCGGACGTGACGCAACGTTGGTTTGGTCTTCGATTTCGTTCAAATTTTGCGTGGCACAATTGGATGTGAATTCTCATGTGCTGGCAAAAGTTGGGTACATTTCATGCATGCATGCATGTACATCATGTGCAACCCACCGGTGTCGGTATGGGCGGAAGGGGTGTTACAATTCGATCTCGCTACTCCCCTTAATCAAACGGACCCAATTTTTTTCCACGCTTCCTAATGAACTTCACAAGGACGCACGTCAATTTTTTTTATTTTCTGACAATCCGTGCCTTTTCTGTGAATTTCCAAGCAAAAACAGGCAAAAAACAGATGCCGGACGTGACGCAACATGCGTTTGGTCTTCGATTTCGTTCAAATTTTGCGTGGCACAATTGGATGTGCATTCTCAAGTGCAGGAAAAAGTTGGGTACATTTCGTGCATGCATGCATGTACATCATGTGCAACCCACCGGTGTCGGGATGGGCGGAAGGGCTGTTACAATGCGATCTTGCTACTCCCCTTCATCAAACGGACCCAATTTTTTTCCACGCTTCCTAATGAAGTTCACAAGGAGGCATGTCAAATTTTTTTTATTTTCTGACAAACCGTGCCTTTTCTGTGAATTTCCATGCAAAAAGAGGCAAAAAACAGATGCCGAACGTGACGCAACGTGCGTTTGGTCTTCGATTTCGTTCAAATTTTGCGTGGCACAATTGGATGTGCATTCTCAAGTGCTGGAAAAAGTTGGGTACATTTCATGCATGCATGCATGTACATCATGTGCAACCCACCGGTGTCGGTATGGGCGGAAGGGGTGTTACAATTCGATCTCGCTACTCCCCTTCATCAAACGGACCCAATTTTTTTCCACGCTTCCTAATGAACTTCACAAGGACGCACGTCAATTTTTTTTATTTTCTGACAATCCGTACCTTTTTTGTGAATTTGCAAGCCAAAACAGATACCGGACGTGACGCAACGTGCATTTGGTCTTCGATTTCGTTCAAATTTTGCGTGGCACAATTGGATGTGCATTCTCAAGTGCTGGCAAAAGTTGGGTACATTTTATGCATGCATGCATGTACATCATGTGCAACCCACCGGTGTCGGTATGAGCGAAAGGCGTGTTACAATTCGATCTCGCTACTCCCCTTCATCAAACGGACCCAATTTTTTTCCACGCTTCCTAATGAACTTCACAAGGACGCACGTCAATTTTTTTTATTTTCTGACAATCCGTACCTTTTTTGTGAATTTGCAAGCCAAAACAGATACCGGACGTGACGCAACGTGCGTTTGGTCTTCGATTTCGTTCAAATTTTGCGTGGCACAATTGGATGTGCATTCTCAAGTGCTGGCAAAAGTTGGGTACATTTTATGCATGCATGCATGTACATCATGTGCAACCCACCGGTGTCGGTATGGGCGAAAGGGGTGTCACAATTCGATCTCGCTACTCCCCTTCATCAAACGGACCCAATTTTTTTCCACGCTTCCTAATGTTTCACAAGGAGGCACGTCAATTTTTTTTATTTTCTGACAATCCGTGCCTTTTCTGTGAATTTCCAAGCAAAAACAGGCAAAAACAGATGCCGGACGTGACGCAACGTGCGCTTGGTCTTCGATTTAGTTCAAATTTTGCGTGGCACAATTGGATGTGCATTCTCAAGTGCTGGCAACAGTTGGGTACATTTCAAGCATGCATGCATGTACATCATGTGCAACCCACCGGTGTCGGTATGGGCGAAAGGGGTGTTACAATTCGATCTCGCTACTCCCCTTCATCAAACGGACCCAATTTTTTCCACGCTTCCTAATGAAGTTCACAAGGAGGCACGTAATTTTTTTTTATTTTCTGACAATCCGTGCCTTTTCTGTGAATTTCCATGCAAAAACAGGCAAAAACAGATGCCGGACGTGACGCAACGTGCGTTTGGTCTTCGATTTTGTTCAAATTTTGCGTGGCACAATTGGATGTGCATTCTCAAGTGCTGGCAAAAGTTGGGTACATTTCATGCATGCATGCATGTACATCATGTGCAACCCACCGGTGTCGATATGGGCGGAAGGGGTGTTACAATTCGATCTCGCTACTCCCCTTCATCAAACGGACCCAATTTTTTTCCGCGCTTCCTAATGAAGTTCACAAGGAGGCACGTCAATGTTTTTTATTTTCTGACAATCCGTGCCTTTTGTGTGAATTTCCATGCAAAAATAGGCAAAAACAGATGCCGGACGTGACGCAACGTTGGTTTGGTCTTCGATTTCGTTCAAATTTTGCGTGGCACAATTGGATGTGCATTCTCAATTGCTGGCCAAAGTTGGGTACATTTCATGCATGCAAGCATGTACATCATGTGCAACCCACTGGTGTCGGTATGGGCGAAAGGGGTGTTACAATTCGATCTCGCTACTCCCCTTCATCAAACGGACCCAATTTTTTTCCACGCTTCCTAATGTTTCACAAGGAGGCACGTCAATTTTTTTTATTTTCTGACAATCCGTGCCTTTTCTGTGAATTTCCAAGCAAAAACAGGCAAAAACAGATGCCGGACGTGACGCAACGTGCGCTTGGTCTTCGATTTAGTTCAAATTTTGCGTGGCACAATTGGATGTGCATTCTCAAGTGCTGGCAACAGTTGGGTACATTTCAAGCATGCATGCATGTACATCATGTGCAACCCACCGGTGTCGGTATGGGCGAAAGGGGTGTTACAATTCGATCTCGCTACTCCCCTTCATCAAACGGACCCAATTTTTTTCCACGCTTCCTAATGTTTCACAAGGAGGCACTTCAATTTTTTTTATTTTCTGACAATCCGTGCCTTTTCTGTGAATTTCCAAGCAAAAACAGGCAAAAACAGATGCCGGACGTGACGCAACGTGCGCTTGGTCTTTGATTTAGTTCAAATTTTGCGTGGCACAATTGGATGTGCATTCTCAAGTGCTGGCAACAGTTGGGTACATTTCAAGCTTGCATGCATGTACATCATGTGCAACCCACCGGTGTCGGTATGGGCGAAAGGGGTGTTACAATTCGATCTCGCTACTCCCCTTCATCAAACGGACCCAATTTTTTCCACGCTTCCTAATGAAGTTCACAAGGAGGCACGTCAATTTTTTTTATTTTCTGACAATCCGTGCCTTTTCTGTGAATTTCCATGCAAAAACAGGCAAAAACAGATGCCGGACGTGACGCAACGTGCGGTTGGTCTTCGATTTTGTTCAAATTTTGCGTGGCACAATTGGATGTGCATTCTCAAGTGCTGGCAAAAGTTGGGTACATTTCATGCATGCATGCATGTACATCATGTGCAACCCACCGGTGTCGATATGGGCGGAAGGGGTGTTACAATTCGATCTCGCTACTCCCCTTCATCAAACGGACCCAATTTTTTTCCACGCTTCCTAATGAAGTTCAAAAGGAGGCACGTCAATTTTTTTTATTTTCTGACAATCCGTGCCTTTTCTGTGAATTTCCATGCAAAAACAGGCAAAAACAGATGCCGGACGTGACGCAACGTGCGTTTGGTCTTCGATTTCGTTCAAATTTTTGCGTGGCACAATTGGATCTGCATTCTCAAGTGCTGGCAAAAGTTGGGTACATTTCATGCATGCATGCATGTACATCATGTGCAACCCACCGGTGTCAGTATGGGCGGAATGGGTGTTACAATTCGATCTCGCTACTCCCCTTCATCAAACGGACCCAATTTTTTTCCACGCTTCCTAATGAAGTTCACAAGGTGGCAGGTCAATTTTTTTTATTTTCTGACAATCCGTGCCTTTTCTGTGAATTTCCATCCAAAAACAGGCAAAAACAGATGCCGGACGTTACGCAACGTTGGTTTGGTCTTCGATTTCGTTCAAATTTTGCGTGGCACAATTGGATGTGCATTCTCAAGTGCTGGCAAAAGTTGGGTACATTTCATGCATGCATGCATGTACATCATGTGCAACCCACCGGTGTCGGTATGGGCAGAAGGGGTGTTACAATTCGATCTCGCTACTCCCCTTCATCAAACGGACCCAATTTTTTTCCACGCTTCCTAATGAACTTCACAAGGACGCACATCAATTTTTTTTTTCTGACAATCCGTTCCTTTTCTGTGAATTTCCATGCAAAAACAGATGCCGGACGTGATGCAACGTTGGTTTGGTCTTCGATTTCGTTCAAATTTTGCGTGGCACAATTGGATGTGCATTCTCAAGTGCTGGCAAAAGTTGGGTACATTTCATGCATGCATGCATGTACATCATGTGCAACCCACCGGTGTCGATATGGGCGGAAGGGGTGTTACAATTCGATCTCGCTACTCCCCTTCATCAAACGGACCCAATTTTTTTCCACGCTTCCTAATGAAGTTCACAAGGAGGCACGTCAATTTTTTTTATTTTCTGACAATCCGTGCCTTTTGTGTGAATTTCCATGCAAAAACAGGCAAAAACAGATGCCGGACGTGACGCAACGTTGGTTTGGTCTTCGATTTCGTTCAAATTTTGCGTGGCACAATTGGATGTGCATTCTCAATTGCTGGCCAAAGTTGGGTACATTTCATGCATGCAAGCATGTACATCATGTGCAACCCACTGGTGTCGGTATGGGCGAAAGGGGTGTTACAATTCGATCTCGCTACTCCCCTTCATCAAACGGACCCAATTTTTTTCCACGCTTCTTAATGAACTTCACAAGGAGGCACGTCAATTTTTTTTATTTTCTGACAATCCGTGCCTTTTCTGTGAATTTCCACGCAAAAACAGGCAAAAATAGATGCCGGACGTGACGCAACGTGCGTTTGGTCTTCGATTTCGTTCAAATTTTGCGTGGCACCATTGGATGTGCATTCTCAAGTGCTGGCAAAAGATGGGTACATTTCATGCATGCATGCATGTACATCATGTGCAACCCACCGGTGTCGATATGGGCGGAAGGGGTGTTACAATTCGATCTCGCTACTCCCCTTCATCAAACGGACCCAATTTTTTTCCACGCTTCCTAATGAAGTTCAAAAGGAGGCACGTCAATTTTTTTTATTTTCTGACAATCCGTGCCTTTTCTGTGAATTTCCATGCAAAAACAGGCAAAAACAGATGCCGGACGTGACGCAACGTGCGTTTGGTCTTCGATTTCGTTCAAATTTTGCGTGGCACAATTGGATGTGCATTCTCAAGTGCTGGCAAAAGTTGGGTACATTTCATGCATGCATGCATGTACATCATGTGCAACCCACCGGTGTCGGTATGGGCGGAAGGGGTGTTACAATTCGATCTCGCTACTCCCCTTCATCAAACGGACCCAATTTTTTTCCACGCTTCCTAATGAAGTTCACAAGGAGGCAGGTCAATTTTTTTTATTTTCTGACAATCTGTGCCTTTTCTGTGAATTTCCATCCAAAAACAGGCAAAAACAGATGCCGGACGTTACGCAACGTTGGTTTGGTCTTCGATTTCGTTCAAATTTTGCGTGGCACAATTGGATGTGCATTCTCAAGTGCTGGCAAAAGTTGGGTACATTTCATGCATGCATGCATGTACATCATGTGCAACCCACCGGTGTCGGTATGGGCAGAAGGGGTGTTACAATTCGATCTCGCTACTCCCCTTCATCAAACGGACCCAATTTTTTTCCACGCTTCCTAATGAACTTCACAAGGACGCACGTCAATTTTTTTTATTTTCTGACAATCCGTGCCTTTTCTTTGAATTTCCATGCAAAAACAGATGCCGGACGTGACGCAACGTTGGTTTGGTCTTCGATTTCGTTCAAATTTTGCGTGGCACAATTGGATGTGCATTCTCAAGTGCTGGCAAAAGTTGGGTACATTTCATGCATGCATGCATGTACATCATGTGCAATCCACCGGTGTCGGTATGGGCGGAAGGGGTGTTACAATTCGATCTTGCTACTCCCCTTCATCAAACGGACCCAAATTTTTTTCCACGCTTCCTAATGAACTTCACAAGGACGCACGTCAATTTTTTTTATTTTCTGACAATCCGTGCCTTTTCTGTGAATTTCCAAGCAAAAACAGGCAAAAAACAGATGCCGGACGTGACGCAACGTTGGTTTGGTCTTCGATTTCGTTCAAATTTTGTGTGGCACAATTGGATGTGCATTCTCAAGTGCTAGCAAAAGTTGGGTACATTTCATGCAAGCATGCATGTACATCATGTGCAACCCACCGGTGTCGGTATGGGCGGAAGGGGTGTTACAATTCGATCTCGCTACTCCCCTTCATCAAACGGACCCAAATTTTTTTCCACGCTTCCTAATGAACTTCACAAGGACGCACGTCAAATTTTTTTATTTTCTGACAATCCGTGCCTTTTCTGTGAATTTCCAAGCAAAAACAGGCAAAAAACAGATGCCGGACGTGACGCAATGTGCGTTTGGTCTTCGATTTCGTTCAAATTTTGCGTGGCACAATTGGATGTGCATTCTCAAGTGCAGGAAAAAGTTGGGTACATTTCATGCATGCATGCATGTACATCATGTGCAACCCACCGGTGTCAGGATTGGCGGAAGGGCTGTTACAATGCGATCTCGCTAATCCCCTTCATCAAACGGCCCCAATTTTTTTCGGCGCTTCCTAATGAAGTTCACAAGGAGGCATGTCAATTTTTTTTATTTTCTGACAATCCGTGCCTTTTCTGTGAATTTCCATGCAAAAACAGGCAAAATAAGATGCCGGACGTGACGCAACGTGCGTTTGGTCTTCGATTTCGTTCAAATTTTGCGTGGCACAATTGGATGTGCATTCTCAAGTGCTGGCAGAAGATGGGTACATTTCATGCATGCATGCATGTACATCATGTGCAACCCACCGGTGTCGGTATGGGCAGAAGGGGTGTTACAATTTGATCTCGCTACTCCCCTTCATCAAACGGACCCAATTTTTTTCCACGCTTCCTAATGAAGTTCACAAGGAGGCACGTCAATTTTTTTTATTTTCTGACAATCCGTGCCTTTTCTGTGAATTTCCATGCAAAAACAGGTAAAAACAGATGCCGGACGTGACGCAACGTGCGTTTGGTCTTTGATTTCATTCAAATTTTGCGTGGCACAATTGGATGTGCATTCTCAAGTCCTAGCAAAAGTTAGGTACATTGCATGCATGCATGCATGTACATCATGTGCAACCCACCGGTGTCGGTATGGGCGAAAGGGGTGTTACAATTCGATCTCGCTACTCCCCTTCATCAAACGGACCCAATTTTTTTCCACGCTTATTAATGAACTTCACAAGGAGGCACGTCATTTTTTTTTATTTTCTGACAATCCGTGCCTTTTCTGTGAATTTCCACGCAAAAACAGGCAAAAACAGATGCCGGACGTGACGCAACGTGCGTTTGGTCTTCGATTTCGTTCAAATTTTGCGTGGCACCATTGGATGTGCATTCTCAAGTGCTGGCAAAAGATGGGTACATTTCATGCATGCATGCATGTACATCATGTGCAACCCACCGGTGTCGATATGGGCGGAAGGGGTGTTACAATTCGATCTCGCTACTCCCCTTCATCAAACGGACCCAATTTTTTTCCACGCTTCCTAATGAAGTTCAAAAGGAGGCACGTCAATTTTTTTTATTTTCTGACAATCCGTGCCTTTTCTGTGAATTTCCATGCAAAAACAGGCAAAAACAGATGCCGGACGTGACGCAACGTGCGTTTGGTCTTCGATTTCGTTCAAATTTTGCGTGGCACAATTGGATGTGCATTCTCAAGTGCTGGCAAAAGTTGGGTACATTTCATGCATGCATGCATGTACATCATGTGCAACCCACCGGTGTCGGTATGGGCGGAAGGGGTGTTACAATTCGATCTCGCTACTCCCCTTCATCAAACGGACCCAATTTTTTTCCACGCTTCCTAATGAAGTTCACAAGGAGGCAGGTCAATTTTTTTTATTTTCTGACAATCTGTGCCTTTTCTGTGAATTTCCATCCAAAAACAGGCAAAAACAGATGCCGGACGTTACGCAACGTTGGTTTGGTCTTCGATTTCGTTCAAATTTTGCGTGGCACAATTGGATGTGCATTCTCAAGTGCTGGCAAAAGTTGGGTACATTTCATGCATGCATGCATGTACATCATGTGCAACCCACCGGTGTCGGTATGGGCAGAAGGGGTGTTACAATTCGATCTCGCTACTCCCCTTCATCAAACGGACCCAATTTTTTTCCACGCTTCCTAATGAACTTCACAAGGACGCACGTCAATTTTTTTTATTTTCTGACAATCCGTGCCTTTTCTTTGAATTTCCATGCAAAAACAGATGCCGGACGTGACGCAACGTTGGTTTGGTCTTCGATTTCGTTCAAATTTTGCGTGGCACAATTGGATGTGCATTCTCAAGTGCTGGCAAAAGTTGGGTACATTTCATGCATGCATGCATGTACATCATGTGCAATCCACCGGTGTCGGTATGGGCGGAAGGGGTGTTACAATTCGATCTTGCTACTCCCCTTCATCAAACGGACCCAAATTTTTTTCCACGCTTCCTAATGAACTTCACAAGGACGCACGTCAATTTTTTTTATTTTCTGACAATCCGTGCCTTTTCTGTGAATTTCCAAGCAAAAACAGGCAAAAAACAGATGCCGGACGTGACGCAACGTTGGTTTGGTCTTCGATTTCGTTCAAATTTTGTGTGGCACAATTGGATGTGCATTCTCAAGTGCTAGCAAAAGTTGGGTACATTTCATGCAAGCATGCATGTACATCATGTGCAACCCACCGGTGTCGGTATGGGCGGAAGGGGTGTTACAATTCGATCTCGCTACTCCCCTTCATCAAACGGACCCAAATTTTTTTCCACGCTTCCTAATGAACTTCACAAGGACGCACGTCAAATTTTTTTATTTTCTGACAATCCGTGCCTTTTCTGTGAATTTCCAAGCAAAAACAGGCAAAAAACAGATGCCGGACGTGACGCAATGTGCGTTTGGTCTTCGATTTCGTTCAAATTTTGCGTGGCACAATTGGATGTGCATTCTCAAGTGCAGGAAAAAGTTGGGTACATTTCATGCATGCATGCATGTACATCATGTGCAACCCACCGGTGTCAGGATTGGCGGAAGGGCTGTTACAATGCGATCTCGCTAATCCCCTTCATCAAACGGCCCCAATTTTTTTCGGCGCTTCCTAATGAAGTTCACAAGGAGGCATGTCAATTTTTTTTATTTTCTGACAATCCGTGCCTTTTCTGTGAATTTCCATGCAAAAACAGGCAAAATAAGATGCCGGACGTGACGCAACGTGCGTTTGGTCTTCGATTTCGTTCAAATTTTGCGTGGCACAATTGGATGTGCATTCTCAAGTGCTGGCAGAAGATGGGTACATTTCATGCATGCATGCATGTACATCATGTGCAACCCACCGGTGTCGGTATGGGCAGAAGGGGTGTTACAATTTGATCTCGCTACTCCCCTTCATCAAACGGACCCAATTTTTTTCCACGCTTCCTAATGAAGTTCACAAGGAGGCACGTCAATTTTTTTTATTTTCTGACAATCCGTGCCTTTTCTGTGAATTTCCATGCAAAAACAGGTAAAAACAGATGCCGGACGTGACGCAACGTGCGTTTGGTCTTTGATTTCATTCAAATTTTGCGTGGCACAATTGGATGTGCATTCTCAAGTCCTAGCAAAAGTTAGGTACATTGCATGCATGCATGCATGTACATCATGTGCAACCCACCGGTGTCGGTATGGGCGAAAGGGGTGTTACAATTCGATCTCGCTACTCCCCTTCATCAAACGGACCCAATTTTTTTCCACGCTTATTAATGAACTTCACAAGGAGGCACGTCATTTTTTTTTATTTTCTGACAATCCGTGCCTTTTCTGTGAATTTCCACGCAAAAACAGGCAAAAACAGATGCCGGACGTGACGCAACGTGCGTTTGGTCTTCGATTTCGTTCAAATTTTGCGTGGCACCATTGGATGTGCATTCTCAAGTGCTGGCAAAAGATGGGTACATTTCATGCATGCATGCATGTACATCATGTGCAACCCACCGGTGTCGATATGGGCGGAAGGGGTGTTACAATTCGATCTCGCTACTCCCCTTCATCAAACGGACCCAATTTTTTTCCACGCTTCCTAATGAAGTTCAAAAGGAGGCACGTCAATTTTTTTTATTTTCTGACAATCCGTGCCTTTTCTGTGAATTTCCATGCAAAAACAGGCAAAAACAGATGCCGGACGTGACGCAACGTGCGTTTGGTCTTCGATTTCGTTCAAATTTTGCGTGGCACAATTGGATGTGCATTCTCAAGTGCTGGCAAAAGTTGGGTACATTTCATGCATGCATGCATGTACATCATGTGCAACCCACCGGTGTCGGTATGGGCGGAAGGGGTGTTACAATTCGATCTCGCTACTCCCCTTCATCAAACGGACCCAATTTTTTTCCACGCTTCCTAATGAAGTTCACAAGGAGGCAGGTCAATTTTTTTTATTTTCTGACAATCTGTGCCTTTTCTGTGAATTTCCATCCAAAAACAGGCAAAAACAGATGCCGGACGTTACGCAACGTTGGTTTGGTCTTCGATTTCGTTCAAATTTTGCGTGGCACAATTGGATGTGCATTCTCAAGTGCTGGCAAAAGTTGGGTACATTTCATGCATGCATGCATGTACATCATGTGCAACCCACCGGTGTCGGTATGGGCAGAAGGGGTGTTACAATTCGATCTCGCTACTCCCCTTCATCAAACGGACCCAATTTTTTTCCACGCTTCCTAATGAACTTCACAAGGACGCACGTCAATTTTTTTTATTTTCTGACAATCCGTGCCTTTTCTTTGAATTTCCATGCAAAAACAGATGCCGGACGTGACGCAACGTTGGTTTGGTCTTCGATTTCGTTCAAATTTTGCGTGGCACAATTGGATGTGCATTCCCAAGTGCTGGCAAAAGTTGGGTACATTTCATGCATGCATGCATGTACATCATGTGCAACCCACCGGTGTCGGTATGGGCAGAAGGGGTGTTACAATTCGATCTCGCTACTCCCCTTCATCAAACGGACCCAATTTTTTTCCACGCTTCCTAATGAACTTCACAAGGACGCACGTCAATTTTTTTTATTTTCTGACAATCCGTGCCTTTTCTTTGAATTTCCATGCAAAAACAGATGCCGGACGTGACGCAACGTTGGTTTGGTCTTCGATTTCGTTCAAATTTTGCGTGGCACAATTGGATGTGCATTCTCAAGTGCTGCAAAAGTTGGGTACATTTCATGCATGCATGCATGTACATCATGTGCAACCCACCGGTGTCGGTATGGGCGGAAGGGGTGTTACAATTCGATCTCGCTACTCCCCTTCATCAAACGGACCCAATTTTTTTCCACGCTTCCTAATGAAGTTCACAAGGAGGCAGGTCAATTTTTTTTATTTTCTGACAATCTGTGCCTTTTCTGTGAATTTCCATCCAAAAACAGGCAAAAACAGATGCCGGACGTTACGCAACGTTGGTTTGGTCTTCGATTTCGTTCAAATTTTGCGTGGCACAATTGGATGTGCATTCTCAAGTGCTGGCAAAAGTTGGGTACATTTCATGCATGCATGCATGTACATCATGTGCAACCCACCGGTGTCGGTATGGGCAGAAGGGGTGTTACAATTCGATCTCGCTACTCCCCTTCATCAAACGGACCCAATTTTTTTCCACGCTTCCTAATGAACTTCACAAGGACGCACGTCAATTTTTTTTATTTTCTGACAATCCGTGCCTTTTCTTTGAATTTCCATGCAAAAACAGATGCCGGACGTGACGCAACGTTGGTTTGGTCTTCGATTTCGTTCAAATTTTGCGTGGCACAATTGGATGTGCATTCTCAAGTGCTGCAAAAGTTGGGTACATTTCATGCATGCATGCATTTACATCATGTGCAACCCACCGGTGTCGGTATGGGCGGAAGGGGTGTTACAATTCGATCTCGCTACTCCCCTTCATCAAACGGACCCAATTTTTTTCCACGCTTCCTAATGAAGTTCACAAGGAGGCAGGTCAATTTTTTTTATTTTCTGACAATCTGTGCCTTTTCTGTGAATTTCCATCCAAAAACAGGCAAAAACAGATGCCGGACGTTACGCAACGTTGGTTTGGTCTTCGATTTCGTTCAAATTTTGCGTGGCACAATTGGATGTGCATTCTCAAGTGCTGGCAAAAGTTGGGTACATTTAATGCATGCATGCATGTACATCATGTGCAACCCACCGGTGTCGGTATGGGCAGAAGGGGTGTTACAATTCGATCTCGCTACTCCCCTTCATCAAACGGACCCAA
Organism: Elymus sibiricus; assembly: GCA_039707655.1. Taxonomy (NCBI): domain Eukaryota; kingdom Viridiplantae; phylum Streptophyta; class Magnoliopsida; order Poales; family Poaceae; genus Elymus; species Elymus sibiricus. Next base: position 311,113,621 of record CM077675.1, on the reverse strand, counting down.
TTTTTTTCCACGCTTCCTAATGAACTTCACAAGGACGCACGTCAATTTTTTTTATTTTGTGACAATCCGTGCCTTTTCTGTGAATTTCCATGCAAAAACAGATGCCGGACGTGACGCAACGTTGGTTTGGTCTTCGATTTCGTTCAAATTTTGCGTGGCACAATTGGATGTGCATTCTCAAGTGCTGGCAAAAGTTGGGTACATTTCATGCATGCATGCATGTACATCATGTGCAACCCACCGGTGTCGGTATGGGCGGAAGGGGTGTTACAATTCGATCTTGCTACTCCCCTTCATCAAACGGACCCAAATTTTTTTCCACGCTTCCTAATGAACTTCACAAGGACGCACGTCAAATTTTTTTATTTTCTGACAATCCGTGCCTTTTCTGTGAATTTCCAAGCAAAAACAGGCAAAAAACAGATGTCGGACGTGACGCAACGTTGGTTTGGTCTTCGATTTCGTTCAAATTTTGTGTGGCACAATTGGATGTGCATTCTCAAGTGCTGGCAAAAGTTGGGTACATTTCATGCAAGCATGCATGTACATCATGTGCAACCCACCGGTGTCGGTATGGGCGGAAGGGGTGTTACAATTCGATCTCGCTACTCCCCTTCATCAAACGGACCCAAATTTTTTTCCACGCTTCCTAATGAACTTCACAAGGACGCACGTCAAATTTTTTTATTTTCTGACAATCCGTGCCTTTTCTGTGAATTTCCAAGCAAAAACAGGCAAAAAACAGATGCCGGACGTGACGCAATGTGCGTTTGGTCTTCGATTTCGTTCAAATTTTGCGTGGCACAATTGGATGTGCATACTCAAGTGCAGGAAAAAGTTGGGTACATTTCATGCATGCATGCATGTACATCATGTGCAACCCACCGGTGTCGGGATTGGAGGAAGGGCTGTTACAATGCGGTCTCGCTAATCCCCTTCATCAAACGGACCCAATTTTTTTAGGCGCTTCCTAATGAAGTTCACAAGGAGGCATGTCAATTTTTTTTATTTTCTGACAATCCGTGCCTTTTCTGTGAATTTCCATGCAAAAACAGGCAAAATAAGATGCCGGACGTGACGCAACGTGCGTTTGGTCTTCGATTTCGTTCAAATTTTGCGTGGCACAATTGGATGTGCATTCTCAAGTGCTGGCAAAAGATGGGTACATTTCATGCATGCATGCATGTACATCATGTGCAACCCACCGGTGTCGGTATGGGCAGAAGGGGTGTTACAATTCGATCTCGCTACTCCCCTTCATCAAACGGACCCAATTTTTTTCCACGCTTCCTAATGAAGTTCACAAGGAGGCACGTCAATTTTTTTTATTTTCTGACAATCCGTGCCTTTTCTGTGAATTTCCATGCAAAAACAGGTAAAAACAGATGCCGGACGTGACGCAACGTGCGTTTGGTCTTTGATTTCGTTCAAATTTTGCGTGGCACAATTGGATGTGCATTCTCAAGTGCTGGCAAAAGTTAGGTACATTGCATGCATGCATGCATGTACATCATGTGCAACCCACCGGTGTCGGTATGGGCGAAAGGGGTGTTACAATTCGATCTCGCTACTCCCCTTCATCAAACGGACCCAATTTTGTTCCACGCTTCCTAATTAACTTCACAAGGACGCACGTCAATTTTTTTTATTTTCTGACAATCCATGCCTTTTCTGTGAATTTCCATGCAAAAATAGGCAAAAACAGATGCCGGACGTGACGCAACATGCGTTTGGTCTTCGATTTCGTTCAAATTTTGCGTGGCACAATTGGATGTGCATTCTCAAGTGCTGGCAAAAGTTGGGTACATTTCATTATTGCATGCATGTACATCATGTGCATCCCACCGGTGTCGGTATGGGCGGAAGGGGTGTTACAATTCGATCTCGCTACTCCCCTTCATTAAACAGACCCAAATTTTTTCCACGCTTCCTAATGAACTTCACAAGGAGGCACGTCAATTTTTTTTATTTTCTGACAATCCGTGCCTTTTCTGTGAATTTCCATGCAAAAACAGGCAAAAACAGATGCCGAACGTGACGCAACGTGCGTTTGGTCTTCGATTTCGTTCAAATTTTGCGTGGCACAGTTGGATGTGCATTCTTAAGTGCTGGCAAAAGTTGGGTACATTTCATGCATGCATCCATGTACATCATGTGCAACCCACCGGTGTCGGTATGGGCGGAAGGGGTGTTATAATTCGATCTCGCTACTCCCCTTCATCAAACGGACCCAATTTTTTTCCACGCTTCCTAATGAACTTCACAAGGACGCACGTCAATTTTTTTTATTTTCTGACAATCCGTGCCTTTTCTGTGAATTTCCATATAAAAACAGATGTCGGACGTGACGCAACGTTGGTTTGGTCTTCGATTTCGTTCAAATTTTGCGTGGCACAATTAGATGTGAATTCTCATGTGCTGGCAAAAGTTGGGTACATTTCATGCATGCATGCATGTACATCATGTGCAACCCACCGGTGTCGGTATGGGCGGAAGGGGTGTTACAATTCGATCTCGCTACTCCCCTTCATCAAACGGACCCAATTTTTTTCCATGCTTCCTAATGAAGCTCACAAGGAGGCACGTAAATTATTTTTATTTTCTGACAATCCGTGCCTTTTCTGTGAATTTCCATGCAAAAACAGGCAAAAACAGATGCCGGACGTGACGCAACGTGCGTTTGGTCTTCGATTTCGTTCAAATTTTGCGTGGCACAATTGGATGTGCATTCTCAAGTGCTGCTAAAAGTTGGGTACATTTCATGCATGCATGCATGTACATCATGTGGAACCCACCGGTGTCGGTATGGGCGGAAGGGGTGTTACAATTCGATCTCGCTACTCCCCTTCATCAATCGGACCCAATTTTTTTCCACGCTTCCTAATGAAGTTCACAAGGACGCACGTCAATTTTTTTTATTTCCTGACAATCCGTGCCTTTTCTGTGAATTTCCAAGCAAAAACAGGCAAAAACAGATGCCGGACGTGACGCAATGTGCGTTTGGTCTTCGATTTCGTTCAAATTTTGCGTGGCACAATTGGATGTGCATTATCAAGTGCTGGCAAAAGTTGGGTACATTTCATGCATGCATGCATGTACATCATGTGCAACCCACCGGTGTCGGTATGGGCGGAAGGGGTGTTACAATTCGATCTCGCTACTCCCCTTCATCAAACGGACCCAATTTTTTCCACGCTTCCTAATGAACTTCACAAGGACGCACGTCAAATTTTTTTATTTTCTGACAATCCGTGCCTTTTTTGTGAATTTGCAAGCAAAAACAGATACCGGACGTGACGCAGCGTGCGTTTGGTCTTCGATTTCGTTCAAATTTTGCGTGGCACAATTGGATGTGCATTCTCAAGTGCTGGCAAAAGTTGGGTACATTTTATGCATGCATGCATGTACATCATGTGCAACCCACCGGTGTCGGTATGGGCGAAAGGGGTGTTACAATTCGATCTCGCTACTCCCCTTCATCAAACGGACCCAATTTTTTCCACGCTTCCTAATGAAGTTCACAAGGAGGCATGTCAAATTTTTTTATTTTCTGACAATCCGTGCCTTTTCTATGAATTTCCATGCAAAAACAGGCAAAAACAGATGCCGGACATGACGCAACGTGCGTTTGGTCTTCGATTTCGTTCAAATTTTGCGTGGCACAATTGGATGTGCATTCTCAAGTGCTCGCAAAAGTTGGGTACATTTCATGCATGCATGGATGTACATCATGTCCAACCCACCGGTGTCGGTATGGGCGGAAGGGGTGTTACAATTCGATCTCGCTACTCCCCTTCATCAAACGGACCCAAGTTTTTTCCACGCTTCCTAATGAAGTTCACAAGGAGGCAGGTCAATTTTGTTTTATTTTCTGACAATCTGTGCCTTTTCTGTGAATTTCCATCCAAAAACAGGCAAAAACAGATGCCGGACGTTACGTAACGTTGGTTTGGTCTTCGATTTCGTTCAAATTTTGCGTGGCACAATTGGATGTGCATTCTCAAGTGCTGGCAAAAGTTGGGTACATTTCATGCATGCATGCATGTTCATCATGTGCAACCCACCGGTGTCGGTATGGGCGGAAGGGGTGTTACAATTCGATCTCGCTACTCCCCTTCATCAAACGGACCCAATTTTTTTCCACGCTTCCTAATGAAGCTCACAAGGAGGCACGTAAATTATTTTTATTTTCTGACAATCCGTGCCTTTTCTGTGAATTTCCATGCAAAAACAGGCAAAAACAGATGCCGGACGTGACGCAACGTGCGTTTGGTCTTCGATTTCGTTCAAATTTTGCGTGGCACAATTGGATGTGCATTCTCAAGTGCTGCTAAAAGTTGGGTACATTTCATGCATGCATGCATGTACATCATGTGGAACCCACCGGTGTCGGTATGGGCGGAAGGGGTGTTACAATTCGATCTCGCTACTCCCCTTCATCAATTGGACCCAATTTTTTTCCACGTTTCCTAATGAAGTTCACAAGGACGCACGTCAATTTTTTTTATTTCCTGACAATCCGTGCCTTTTCTGTGAATTTCCAAGCAAAAACAGGCAAAAACAGATGCCGGACGTGACGCAATGTGCGTTTGGTCTTCGATTTCGTTCAAATTTTGCGTGGCACAATTGGATGTGCATTCTCAAGTGCTGGCAAAAGTTGGGTACATTTCATGCATGCATGCATGTACATCATGTGCAACCCACCGGTGTCGGTATGGGCGGAAGGGGTGTTACAATTCGATCTCGCTACTCCCCTTCATCAAACGGACCCAATTTTTTTCCACGCTTCCTAATGAACTTCACAAGGACGCACGTCAATTTTTTTTATTTTCTGACAATCCATGCCTTTTTTGTGAATTTGCAAGAAAAAACAGATACCGGACGTGACGCAACGTGCGTTTGGTCTTCGATTTCGTTCAAATTTTGCGTGGCACAATTGGATGTGCATTCTCAAGTGCTGGCAAAAGTTGGGTACATTTTATGCATGCATGCATGTACATCATGCGCAACCCACCGGTGTCGGTATGGGCGAAAGGGGTGTTACAATTGGATCTCGCTACTCCCCTTCATCAAACGGACCCAATTTTTTCCACGCTTCCTAATGAAGTTCACAAGGAGGCATGTCAAATTTTTTTATTTTCTGACAATCCGTGCCTTTTCTGTGAATTTCCATGCAAAAACAGGCAAAAACAGATGCCGGACATGACGCAATGTGCGTTTGGTCTTCGATTTCGTTCAAATTTTGCGTGGCACAATTGGATGTGCATTCTCAAGTGCTGGCAAAAGTTGGGTACATTTCATGCATGCATGCATGTACATCATGTGCAACCCACCGGTGTCGGTATGGGCGGAAGGGGTGTTACAATTCGATCGTGCTACTCCCCTTCATCAAACGGACCCAATTTTTTTTCCACGCTTCCAAATGAAGTTCACAAGGAGGCAGGTCAATTTTTTTTATTTTCTGACAATCTGTGCCTTTTCTGTGAATTTCCATCCAAAAACAGGCAAAAACAGATGCCGGACGTTACGCAACGTTGGTTTGGTCTTCGATTTCGTTCAAATTTTGCGTGGCACAATTGGATGTGCATTCTCAAGTGCTGGCAAAAGTTGGGTACATTTCATGCATGCATGCATGTACATCATGTGCAACCCACCGGTGTCGGTATGGGCAGAAGGGGTGTTACAATTCGATCTCGCTACTCCCCTTCATCAAACGGACCCAATTTTTTTCTACGCTTCCTAATGAACTTCACAAGGACGCACGTCAATTTTTTTTATTTTCTGACAATCCGTGCCTTTTCTGTGAATTTCCATGCAAAAACAGATGCCGGACGTGACGCAACGTTGGTTTGGTCATCGATTTCGTTCAAATTTTGCGTGGCACAATTGGATGTGCATTCTCAAGTGCTGCAAAAGTTGGGTACATTTCATGCATGCATGCATGTACATCATGTGCAACCCACCGGTGTCGGTATGGGCGGAAGGGGTGTTACAATTCTATCTCGCTACTCCCCTTCATCAAACAGACCCAAATTTTTGCCACGCTTCCTAATGAACTTCACAAGGACGCACGTCAAATTTTTTTATTTTCTGACAATCCGTGCCTTTTCTGTGAATTTCCAAGCAAAAACAGGCAAAAAACAGATGCCGGACGTGACGCAACGTGCGTTTGGTCTTCGATTTCATTCAAATTTTGTGTGGCACAGTTGGATGTGCATTCTTAACAGCTGGCAAAAGTTGGGTACATTTCATGCATGCATCCATGTACATCATGTGCAACCCACCGGTGTCGGTATGGGCGGAAGGGGTGTTATAATTCGATCTCGCTACTCCCCTTCATCAAACGGACCCAATTTTTTTTCACGCTTCCTAATGAACTTCACAAGGACGCACGTCCATTTTTTTATTTTCTGACAATCCGTGCCTTTTCTGTGAATTTCCATATAAAAACAGATGTCGGACGGGACGCAACGTTGGTTTGGTCTTCGATTTCGTTCAAATTTTGCGTGGCACAATTGGATGTGAATTCTCATGTGCTGGCAAAAGTTGGGTACATTTCATGCATTCATGCATGTACATCATGTGCAACCCACCGGTGTCGGTATGGGCGGAAGGGGTGTTACAATTCGATCTCGCTACTCCCCTTAATCAAATGGACCCAATTTTTTCCACGCTTCCTAATGAACTTCACAAGGACGCACGTCAATTTTTTTTATTTTCTGACAATCCGTGCCTTTTCTGTGAATTTCCAAGCAAAAACAGGCAAAAAACAGATGCCGGACGTGACGCAACGTGCGTTTGGTCTTTGATTTCGTTCAAATTTTGCGTGGCACAATTGGATGTGCATTCTCAAGTGCAGGAAAAAGTTGGGTACATTTCGTGCATGCATGCATGTACATCATGTGCAACCCAACGGTGTCGGGATGGGCGGAAGGGCTGTTACAATGCGATCTTGCTACTCCCCTTCATCAAAAGGACCCAATTTTTTTCCACGCTTCCTAATGAAGTTCACAAGGAGGCATGTCAATTTTTTTTATTTTCTGACAATCCGTGCCTTTTCTGTGAATTTCCATGCAAAAAGAGGCAAAAAACAGATGCCGAACGTGACGCAACGTCCGTTTGGTCTTCGATTTCGTTCAAATTTTGCGTGGCACAATTGGATGTGCATTCTCAAGTGCTGGCAAAAGTTGGGTACATTTCATGCATGCATGCATGTACATCATGTGCAACCCACCGGTGTCGGTATGGGCGGAAGGGGTGTTACAATTCGATCTCGCTACTCCCCTTCATCAAACGGACCCAATTTTTTTCCACGCTTCCTAATGAACTTCACAAGGACGCACGTCAATTTTTTTTATTTTCTGAAAATCCGTGCCTTTTTTGTGAATTTGCAAGCCAAAACAGATACCGGACGTGACGCAACGTGCGTTTGGTCTTCGATTTCGTTCAAATTTTGCGTGGCACAATTGGATGTGCATTCTCAAGTGCTGGCAAAAGTTGGGTACATTTTATGCATGCAAGCATGTACATCATGTGCAACCCACCGGTGTCGGTATGGGCGAAAGGGGTGTTACAATTCGATCTCGCTACTCCCCTTCATCAAACGGACCCAATTTTTTTCCACGCTTCCTAATGTTTCACAAGGAGGCACGTCAATTTTTTTTATTTTCTGACAATCCGTGCCTTTTCTGTGAATTTCCAAGCAAAAACAGGCAAAAACAGATGCCGGACGTGACGCAACGTGCGCTTGGTCTTCGATTTAGTTCAAATTTTGCGTGGCACAATTGGATGTGCATTCTCAAGTGCTGGCAACAGTTGGGTACATTTCAAGCATGCATGCATGTACATCATGTGCAACCCACCGGTGTCGGTATGGGCGAAAGGGTGTTACAATTCGATCTCGCTACTCCCCTTCATCAAACGGACCCAATTTTTTTCCACGCTTCCTAATGAACTTCACAAGGACGCACGTCAATTTTTTTTATTTTCTGACAATCCGTGCCTTTTCTGTGAATATCCATGCAAAAACAGATGCCGGACGTGACGCAACGTTGGTTTGGTCATCGATTTCGTTGAAATTTTGCGTGGCACAATTGGATGTGCATTCTCAAGTGCTGCAAAAGTTGGGTACATTTCATGCATGCATGCATGTACATCATGTGCAACCCACCGGTGTCGGTATGGGCGGAAGGGGTGTTACAATTCTATCTCGCTACTCCCCTTCATCAAACAGACCCAAATTTTTGCCACGCTTCCTAATGAACTTCACAAGGACGCACGTCAAATTTTTTTATTTTCTGACAATCCGTGCCTTTTCTGTGAATTTCCAAGCAAAAACAGGCAAAAAACAGATGCCGGACATGACGCAACGTGCGTTTGGTCTTCGATTTCATTCAAATTTTGTGTGGCACAGTTGGATGTGCATTCTTAACTGCTGGCAAAAGTTGGGTACATTTCATGCATGCATCCATGTACATCATGTGCAACCCACCGGTGTCGGTATGGGCGGAAGGGGTGTTACAATTCGATCTCGCTACTCCCCTTCATCAAACGGACCCAATTTTTTTTCACGCTTCCTAATGAACTTCACAAGGACGCACGTCCATTTTTTTTATTTTCTGACAATCCGTGCCTTTTCTGTGAATTTCCATATAAAAACAGATGTCGGACGTGACGCAACGTTGGTTTCGTCTTCGATTTCGTTCAAATTTTGCGTGGCACAATTGGATGTGAATTCTCAAGTGCTGGCAAAAGTTGGTTACATTTCATGCATTCATGCATGTACATCATGTGCAACCCACCGGTGTCGGTATGGGCGGAAGGGGTGTTACAATTCGATCTCGCTACTCCCCTTAATCAAACGGACCCAATTTTTTTCCACGCTTCCTAATGAACTTCACAAGGACGCACGTCAATTTTTTTTATTTTCTGACAATCCGTGCCTTTTCTGTGAATTTCCAAGCAAAAACAGGCAAAAAACAGATGCCGGACGTGACGCAACGTGCGTTTGGTCTTCGATTTCGTTCAAATTTTGCGTGGCACAATTGGATGTGCATTCTCAAGTGCAGGAAAAAGTTGGGTACATTTCGTGCATGCATGCATGTACATCATGTGCAACCCACCGGTGTCGGGATGGGCGGAAGGGCTGTTACAATGCGATCTTGCTACTCCCCTTCATCAAAAGGACCCAATTTTTTTCCACGCTTCCTAATGAAGTTCACAAGGAGGCATGTCAATTTTTTTTTATTTTCTGACAATCCGTGCCTTTTCTGTGAATTTCCATGCAAAAAGAGGCAAAAAACAGATGCCGAACGTGACGCAACGTGCGTTTGGTCTTCGATTTCGTTCAAATTTTGCGTGGCACAATTGGATGTGCATTCTCAAGTGCTGGCAAAAGTTGGGTACATTTCATGCATGCATGCATGTACATCATGTGCAACCCACCGGTGTCGGTATGGGCGAAAGGGGTGTTACAATTCGATCTCGCTACTCCCCTTCATCAAACGGACCCAATTTTTTCCACGCTTCCTAATGAAGTTCACAAGGAGGCAGGTCAATTTTTTTTATTTTCTGACAATCCGTGCCTTTTCTGTGAATTTCCATGCAAAAACAGGCAAAAAGAGATGCCAGACGTGACGCAACGTGCGTTTGGTCTTCGATTTTGTTCAAATTTTGCGTGGCACAATTGGATGTGCATTCTCAAGTGCTGGCAAAAGTTGGGTACATTTCATGCATGCATGCATGTACATCATGTGCAACCCACCGGTGTCGATATGGGCGGAAGGGGTGTTACAATTCGATCTCGCTACTCCCCTTCATCAAACGGACCCAATTTTTTTCCACGCTTCCTAATGAAGTTCACAAGGAGGCACGTCAATTTTTTTTATTTTCTGACAATCCGTGCCTTTTGTGTGAATTTCCATGCAAAACCAGGCAAAAACAGATGCCGGACGTGACGCAACGTTGGTTTGGTCTTCGATTTCGTTCAAATTTTGCGTGGCACAATTGGATGTGCATTCTCAATTGCTGGCCAAAGTTGGGTACATTTCATGCATGCAAGCATGTACATCATGTGCAACCCACTGGTGTCGGCATGGGCGAAAGGGGTGTTACAATTCGATCTCGCTACTCCCCTTCATCAAACGGACCCAATTTTTTTCCACGCTTATTAATGAACTTCACAAGGAGGCACGTCAATTTTTTTTATTTTCTGACAATCCGTGCCTTTTCTGTGAATTTCCACGCAAAAACAGGCAAAAACAGATGCCGGACGTGACGCAACGTGCGTTTGGTCTTCGATTTCGTTCAAATTTTGCGTGGCACCATTGGATGTGCATTCTCAAGTGCTGGCAAAACTTGGGTACATTTCATGCATGCATGCATGTACATCATGTGCAACCCACCGGTGTCGATATGGGCGGAAGGGGTGTTACAATTCGATCTCGCTACTCCCCTTCATCAAACGGACCCAATTTTTTTCCACGCTTCCTAATGAAGTTCAAAAGGAGGCACGTCAATTTTTTTTATTTTCTGACAATCCGTGCCTTTTCTGTGAATTTCCATGCAAAAACAGGCAAAAACAGATGCCGGACGTGACGCAACGTTGGTTTGGTCTTCGATTTCGTTCAAATTTTGCGTGGCACAATTGGATGTGCATTCTCAATTGCTGGCCAAAGTTGGGTACATTTCATGCATGCAAGCATGTACATCATGTGCAACCCACTGGTGTCGGTATGGGCGAAAGGGGTGTTACAATTCGATCTCGCTACTCCCCTTCATCAAACGGACCCAATTTTTTTCCACGCTTATTAATGAACTTCACAAGGAGGCACGTCAATTTTTTTTTATTTTCTGACAATCCGTGCCTTTTCTGTGAATTTCCACGCAAAAACAGGCAAAAACAGATGTCGGACGTGACGCAACGTGCGTTTGGTCTTCGATTTCGTTCAAATTTTGCGTGGCACAATTGGATGTGCATTCTCAAGTGCTGGCAAAAGTTGGGTACATTTTATGCATGCATGCATGTACATCATGTGCAACCCACCGGTGTCGGTATGGGCGAAAGGGGTGTTACAATTCGATCTCGCTACTCCCCTTCATCAAACGGACCCAATTTTTTTCCACGCTTCCTAATGTTTCACAAGGAGGCACTTCAATTTTTTTTATTTTCTGACAATCCGTGCCTTTTCTGTGAATTTCCAGGCAAAAACAGGCAAAAACAGATGCCGGACGTGACGCAACGTGCGCTTGGTCTTCGATTTAGTTCAAATTTTGCGTGGCACAATTGGATGTGCATTCTCAAGTGCTGGCAACAGTTGGGTACATTTCAAGCTTGCAGGCATGTACATCATGTGCAACCCACCGGTGTCGGTATGGGCGAAAGGGGTGTTACAATTCGATCTCGCTACTCCCCTTCATCAAACGGACCCAATTTTTTCCACGCTTCCTAATGAAGTTCACAAGGAGGCACGTCAATTTTTTTTATTTTCTGACAATCCGTGCCTTTTCTGTGAATTTCCATGCAAAAACAGGCAAAAACAGATGCCGGACGTGACGCAACGTGCGGTTGGTCTTCGATTTTGTTCAAATTTTGCGTGGCACAATTGGATGTGCATTCTCAAGTGCTGGCAAAAGTTGGGTACATTTCATGCATGCATGCATGTACATCATGTGCAACCCACCGGTGTCGATATGGGCGGAAGGGGTGTTACAATTCGATCTCGCTACTCCCCTTCATCAAACGGACCCAATTTTTTTCCACGCTTCCTAATGAAGTTCAAAAGGAGGCACGTCAATTTTTTTTATTTTCTGACAATCCGTGCCTTTTCTGTGAATTTCCATGCAAAAACAGGCAAAAACAGATGCCGGACGTGACGCAACATGCGTTTGGTCTTCGATTTCGTTCAAATTTTTGCGTGGCACAATTGGATGTGCATTCTCAAGTGCTGGCAAAAGTTGGGTACATTTCATGCATGCATGCATGTACATCATGTGCAACCCACCGGTGTCGGTATGGGCGGAAGGGGTGTTACAATTCGATCTCGCTACTCCTCTTCATCAAACGGACCCAATTTTTTTCCACGCTTCCTAATGAAGTTCACAAGGAGGCAGGTCAATTTTTTTTATTTTCTGACAATCCGTGCCTTTTCTGTGAATTTCCATCGAAAAACAGGCAAAAACAGATGCCGGACGTTACGCAACGTTGGTTTGGTCTTCGATTTCGTTCAAATTTTGCGTGGCACAATTGGATGTGCATTCTCAAGTGCTGGCAAAAGTTGGGTACATTTCATGCATGCATGCATGTACATCATGTGCAACCCACCGGTGTCAGTATGGGCAGAAGGGGTGTTACAATTCGATCTCGCTACTCCCCTTCATCAAACGGACCCAATTTTTTTCCACGCTTCCTAATGAACTTCACAAGGACGCACATCAATTTATTTTTTTCTGACAATCCGTGCCTTTTCTGTGAATTTCCATGCAAAAACAGATGCCGGACGTGATGCAACATTGGTTTGGTCTTCGATTTCGTTCAAATTTTGCGTGGCACAATTGGATGTGCATTCTCAAGTGCTGGCAAAAGTTGGGTACATTTCATGCATGCTTGCATGTACATCATGTGCAACCCACCGGTGTCGGTATGGGCGGAAGGGGTGTTACAATTCTATCTCGCTACTCCCCTTCATCAAACGGACCCAATTTTTTTCCACGCTTCCTAATGAACTTCACAAGGAAGCACATCAATTTTTTTTATTTTCTGACAATCCGTGCCTTTTTTGTGAATTTGCAAGCAAAAACAGATACCGGACGTGACGCAACGTGCGTTTGGTCTTCGATTTCGTTCAAATTTTGCGTGGCACAATTGGATGTGCATTCTCAAGTGCTGGAAAAAGTTGGGTACATTTCATGCATGCATCCATGTACATCATGTGCAACCCACCGGTGTCGGTATGGGCGAAAGGGGTGTTACAATTCGATCTCGCTACTCCCCATCATCAAACGGACCCAATTTTTTTCCATGCTTCCTAATGTTTCACAAGGAGGCACTTCAATTTTTTTTATTTTCTGACAATCCGTGCCTTTTCTCTGAATTTCCAAGCAAAAACAGGCAAAAACAGATGCCGGACGTGACGCAACGTGCGCTTGGTCTTCGATTTAGTTCAAATTTTGCGTGGCACAATTGGATGTGCATTCTCAAGTGCTGGCACCAGTTGGGTACATTTCAAGCATGCATGCATGTACATCATGTGCAACCCACCGGTGTCGGTATGGGCGAAAGGGGTGTTACAATTCGATCTCGCTACTCCCCTTCATCAAACGGACCCAATTTTTTCCATGCTTCCTAATGAAGTTCACAAGGAGGCACGTCAATTTTTTTTATTTTCTGACAATCCGTGCCTTTTCTGTGAATTTCCATGCAAAAACAGGCAAAAACAGATGCCGGACGTGATGCAACGTGCGTTTGGTCTTCGATTTTGTTCAAAATTTGCGTGGCACAATTGGATGTGCATTCTCAAGTGCTGGCAAAAGTTGGGTACATTTCATGCATGCATGCATGTACATCATGTGCAACCCACCGGTGTCGATATGGGCGGAAGGGGTGTTACAATTCGATCTCGCTACTCCCCTTCATCAAACGGACCCAATTTTTTTCCACGCTTCCTAATGAAGTTCACAAGGAGGCACGTCAATTTTTTTTATTTTCTGACAATCCGTGCCTTTTGTGTGAATTTCCATGCAAAACCAGGCAAAAACAGATGCCGGACGTGACGCAACGTTGGTTTGGTCTTCGATTTCGTTCAAATTTTGCGTGGCACAATTGGATGTGCATTCTCAATTGCTGGCCAAAGTTGGGTACATTTCATGCATGCAAGCATGTACATCATGTGCAACCCACTGGTGTCGGCATGGGCGAAAGGGGTGTTACAATTCGATCTCGCTACTCCCCTTCATCAAACGGACCCAATTTTTTTCCACGCTTATTAATGAACTTCACAAGGAGGCACGTCAATTTTTTTTATTTTCTGACAATCCGTGCCTTTTCTGTGAATTTCCACGCAAAAACAGGCAAAAACAGATGCCGGACGTGACGCAACGTGCGTTTGGTCTTCGATTTCGTTCAAATTTTGCGTGGCACCATTGGATGTGCATTCTCAAGTGCTGGCAAAACTTGGGTACATTTCATGCATGCATGCATGTACATGATGTGCAACCCACCGGTGTCGATATGGGCGGAAGGGGTGTTACAATTCGATCTCGCTACTCCCCTTCATCAAACGGACCCAATTTTTTTCCACGCTTCCTAATGAAGTTCAAAAGGAGGCACGTCAATTTTTTTTATTTTCTGACAATCCGTGCCTTTTCTGTGAATTTCCATGCAAAAACAGGCAAAAACAGATGCCGGACGTGACGCAACGTGCGTTTGGTCTTAGATTTCGTTCAAATTTTGCGTGGCACAATTGGATGTGCATTCTCAAGTGCTGGCAAAAGTTGGGTACATTTCTTGCATGCATGCATGTACATCATGTGCAACCCACCGGTGTCGGTATGGGCGGAAGGGGTGTTACAATTCGATCTCGCTACTCCCCTTCATCAAACGGACCCAATTTTTTTCCACGCTTCCTAATGAAGTTCACTAGGAGGCAGGTCAATTTTTTTTATTTTCTGACAATCTGTGCCTTTTCTGTGAATTTCCATCCAAAAACAGGCAAAAACAGATGCCGGACGTTACGCAACGTTGGTTTGGTCTTCGATTTCGTTCAAATTTTGCGTGGAACAATTGGATGTGCATTCTCAAGTGCTGGCAAAAGTTGGGTACATTTCATGCATGCATGCATGTACATCATGTGCAACCCACCGGTGTCGGTATGGGCAGAAGGGGTGTTACAATTCGATCTCGCTACTCCCCTTCATCAAACGGACCCAATTTTTTTCCACGCTTCCTAATGAACTTCACAAGGACGCACGTCAATTTTTTTTATTTTCTGACAATCCGTGCCTTTTCTGTGAATTTCCATGCAAAAACAGATGCCGGACGTGACGCAACGTTGGTTTGGTCTTCGATTTTGTTCAAATTTTGCGTGGCACAATTGGATGTGCATTCTCAAGTGCTGCAAAAGTTGGGTACATTTCATGCATGCATGCATGTACATCATGTGCAACCCACCGGTGTCGGTATGGGCGGAAGGGGTGTTACAATTCGATCTCGCTACTCCCCTTCATCAAACGGACCCAATTTTTTTCCACGCTTCCTAATGAAGTTCACAAGGAGGCAGGTCAATTTTTTTTATTTTCTGACAATCTGTGCCTTTTCTGTGAATTTCCATCCAAAAACAGGCAAAAACAGATGCCGGACGTTACGCAACGATGGTTTGGTCTTCGATTTCGTTCAAATTTTGCGTGGCACAATTGGATGTGCATTCTCAAGTGCTGGCAAAAGTTGGGTACATTTCATGCATGCATGCATGTACATCATGTGCAACCCACCGGTGTCGGTATGGGCAGAAGGGGTGTTACAATTCGATCTCGCTACTCCCCTTCATCAAACGGACCCAATTTTTTTCCACGCTTCCTAATGAACTTCACAAGGACGCACGTCAATTTTTTTTATTTTCTGACAATCCGTGCGTTTTCTGTGAATTTCCATGCAAAAACAGATGCTGGACGTGACGCAACGTTGGTTTGGTCTTCGATTTCGTTCAAATTTTGCGTGGCACAATTGGATGTGCATTCTCAAGTGCTGCAAAAGTTGGGTACATTTCATGCATGCATGCATGTACATCATGTGCAACCCACCGGTGTCGGTATGGGCGGAAGGGGTGTTACAATTCTATCTCGCTACTCCCCTTCATCAAACAGACCCAAATTTTTTTCCACGCTTCCTAATGAACTTCACAAGGACGCACGTCAATTTTTTTTATTTTCTGACAATCCGTGCCTTTTCTGTGAATTTCCAAGCAAAAACAGGCAAAAAACAGATGCCGGACATGACGCAACGTGCGTTTGGTCTTCGATTTCATTCAAATTTTGCGTGGCACAATTGGATGTGCATTCTCAAGTGCAGGAAAAAGTTGGGTACATTTCATGCATGCATGCATGTACATCATGTGCAACCCACCGGTGTCGGGATTGGCGGAAGGGCTGTTACAATTCGATCTCGCTACTCCCCTTCATCAAACGGACCCAATTTTTTTCCACGCTTCCTAATGAAGTTCACAAGGAGGCAGGTCAATTTTTTTTATTTTCTGACAATCCGTGCCTTTTCTGTGAATTTCCATGCAAAAACAGGCAAAAACAGATGCCGGACGTTACGCAACGTTGGTTTGGTCTTCGATTTCGTTCAAATTTTGCGTGGCACAATTGGATGTGCATTCCCAAGTGCTGGCAAAAGTTGGGTACATTTCATGCATGCATGCATGTTCATCATGTGCAACCCACCGGTGTCGGTATGGGCAGAAGGGGTGTTACAATTCGATCTCGCTACTCCTCTTCATCAAACGGACCCAATTTTTTTCCACGCTTCCTTATGAACTTCACAAGGACGCACGTCAATTTTTTTTATTTTCTGACAATCCGTGCCTTTTCTGTGAATTTCCATGCAAAAACAGATGCCGGACGTGACGCAACGTTGGTTTGGTCTTCGATTTCGTTCAAATTTTGCGTGGCACAATTGGATGTGCATTTTCAAGTGCTGGCAAAAGTTGGGTACATTTCATGCATGCATGCATGTACATCATGTGCAACCCACCGGTGTCGATATGGGCGGAAGGGGTGTTACAATTCGATCTCGCTACTCCCCTTCATCAAACGGACCCAATTTTTTTCCACGCTTCCTAATGAAGTTCAAAAGGAGGCACGTCAATTTTTTTTATTTTCTGACAATCCATGCCTTTTCTGTGAATTTCCATGCAAAAACAGGCAAAAACAGATGCCGGACGTGACGCAACGTGCGTTTGGTCTTCGATTTCGTTCAAATTTTGCGTGGCACAATTGGATGTGCATTCTCAAGTGCTGGCAAAAGTTGGGTACATTTCATGCATGCATGCATGTACATCATGTGCAACCCACCGGTGTCGGTATGGGCGGAAGGGGTGTTACAATTCGATCTCGCTACTCCCCTTCATCAAACGGACCCAATTTTTTTCCACGCTTCCTAATGAAGTTCACAAGGAGGCAGGTCAATTTTTTTTATTTTCTGACAATCCGTGCCTTTTCTGTTAATTTCCATGCAAAAACAGGCAAAAATAGATGCCGGACGTTACGCAACGTTGGTTTGGTCTTCGATTTCGTTCAAATTTTGCGTGGCACAATTGGATGTGCATTCTCAAGTGCTGGCAAAAGTTGGGTACATTTCATGCATGCATGCATGTACATCATGTGCAACCCACCGGTGTCGGTATGTGCAGAAGGGGTGTTACAATTCGATCTCGCTACTCCCCTTCATCAAACGGACCCAATTTTTTCCACGCTTCCTAATGAACTTCACAAGGACGCACGTCAATTTTTTTTATTTTCTGACAATCTGTGCCTTTTCTGTGAATTTCCATGCAAAAACAGATGCCGGACGTGACGCAACGTTGGTTTGGTCTTCGATTTCGTTCAAATTTTGCGTGGCACAATTGGATGTGCATTCTCAAGTGCTGGCAAAAGTTGGGTACATTTCATGCATGCATGCATGTACATCATGTGCAACCCACCGGTGTCGGTATGCGCGGAAGGGGTGTTACAATTCGATCTTGCTACTCCCCTTCATCAAACGGACCCAAAAATTTTTCCACGCTTCCTAATGAACTTGACAAGGACGCACGTCAAATTTTTTTATTTTCTGACAATCCGTGCCTTTTCTGTGAATTTCCAAGCAAAAACAGGCAAAAAACAGATGCCGGACGTGACGCAACGTTGGTTTGGTCTTCGATTTCGTTCAAATTTTGTGTGGCACAATTGGATGTGCATTCTCAAGTGCTGGCAAAAGTTGGGTACATTTCATGCAAGCATGCATGTACATCATGTGCAACCCACCGGTGTCGGTATGGGTGGAAGGGGTGTTACAATTCGATCTTGCTACTCCCCTTCATCAAACGGACCCAAATTTTTTTCCACGCTTCCTAATGAACTTCACAAGGACGCACGTCAAATTTTTTTATTTTCTGACAATCCGTGCCTTTTCTGTAAATTTCCAAGCAAAAACAGGCAAAAAATAGATGCCGGACGTGACGCAATGTGCGTTTGGTCTTCGATTTCGTTCAAATTTTGCGTGGCACAATTGGATGTGCATTCTCAAGTGCAGGAAAAAGTTGGGTACATTTCATGCATGCATGCATGTACATCATGTGCAACCCACCGGTGTCGGGATTGGCGGAAGGGCTGTTACAATGCGATCTCGCTAATCCCCTTCATCAAACGGACCCAATTTTTTTCGACGCATCCTAATGAAGTTCACAAGGAGGCATGTCAATTTTTTTTATTTTCTGACAATCCGTGCCTTTTCTGTGAATTTCCATGCAAAAACAGGCAAAATAAGATGCCGGACGTGACGCAACGTGCGTTTGGTCTTCGATTTCGTTCAAATTTTGCGTGGCACAATTGGATGTGCATTCTCAAGTGC
Source organism: Elymus sibiricus (assembly GCA_039707655.1). Taxonomy (NCBI): domain Eukaryota; kingdom Viridiplantae; phylum Streptophyta; class Magnoliopsida; order Poales; family Poaceae; genus Elymus; species Elymus sibiricus. The sequence continues at coordinate 311,095,017 of CM077675.1, read as the reverse complement.
TGGCAAAAGATGGGTACATTTCATGCATGCATGCATGTACATCATGTGCAACCCACCGGTGTCGGTATGGGCAGAAGGGGTGTTACAATTCGATCTCGCTACTCCCCTTCATCAAACGGACCCAATTTTTTTCCACGCTTCCTAATGAAGTTCACAAGGAGGCACGTCAATTTTTTTTATTTTCTGACAATCCGTGCCTTTTCTGTGAATTTCCATGCAAAAACAGGCAAAAATAGATGCCGGACGTGATGCAACGTGCGTTTGGTCTTCGATTTCGTTCAAATTTTGCGTGGCACAATTGGATGTGCATTCTCAAGTGCTGGCAAAAGTTAGGTACATTGCATGCATGCATGCATGTACAACATGTGCAACCCACCGGTGTCGGTATGGGCGAAAGGGGTGTTACAATTCGATCTCGCTACTCCCCTTCCTCAAACGGACCCAATTTTGTTCCACGCTTCCTAATGAACTTCACAAGGACGCACGTCAATTTTTTTTATTTTCTAACAATCCATGCCTTTTCTGTGAATTTCCATGCAAGAACAGGCAAGAACAGATGCAGGACGTGATGCAACATGCGTTTGGTCTTCGATTTCATTCAAATTTTGCGTGGCACAATTGGATGTGAATTCTCAAGTGCTGGCAAAAGTTGGGTACATTTCATGCATGCATGCATGTACATCATGTGCATCCCACCGGTGTCGGTATGGGCGGAAGGGGTGTTACAATTCGATCTCGCTACTCCCCTTCATTAAACAGACCCAATTTTTTTCCACGCTTCCTAATGAACTTGACAAGGAGGCACGTCAATTTTTTTTATTTTCTGACAATGCGTGCCTTTTCTGTGAATTTCCATGCAAAAACAGGCAAAAACAGATGCCGAACGTGACGCAACGTGCGTTTGGTCTTCGATTTCGTTCAAATTTTGCGTGGCACAGTTGGATGTGCATTCTTAAGTGCTGGCAAAAGTTGGGTACATTTCATGCATGCATCCATGTACATCATGTGCAACCCACCGGTGTCGGTATGGGCGGAAGGGGTGTTACAATTCGATCTCGCTACTCCCCTTCATCAAACGGACCCAATTTTTTTCCACGCTTCCTAATGAACTTCACAAGGACGCACGTCAATTTTTTTTATTTTCTGACAATCCGTAACTTTTCTGTGAATTTCCATATAAAAACAGATGTCGGACGTGACGCAACGTTGGTTTGGTCTTCGATTTCGTTCAAATTTTGCGTGGCACAATTGGATGTGAATTCTCATGTGCTGGCAAAAGTTGGGTACATTTCATGCATGCATGCATGTACATCATGTGCAACCCACCGGTGTCGGTATGGGCGGAAGGGGTGTTACAATTCGATCTCGCTACTCCCCTTCATCAAACGGACCCAATTTTTTTTCCACGCTTCCTAATGAAGCTCACAAGGAGGCACGTAAATTATTTTTATTTTCTGACAATCCGTGCCTTTTCTGTGAATTTCCATGCAAAAACAGGCAAAAACAGATGCCGGACGTGATGCAACGTGCGTTTGGTCTTCGATTTCGTTCAAATTTTGCGTGGCACAATTGGATGTGCATTCTCAAGTGCTGCTAAAAGTTGGGTACATTTCATGCATGCATGCATGTACATCATGTGGAACCCACCGGTGTCGGTATGGGCGGAAGGGGTGTTACAATTCGATCTCGCTACTCCCCTTCATCAATCGGACCCAATTTTTTTCCACGCTTCCTAATGAAGTTCACAAGGACGCACGTCAATTTTTTTTATTTCCTGACAATCCGTGCCTTTTCTGTGAATTTCCAAGCAAAAACAGGCAAAAACAGATGCCGGACGTGACGCAATGTGCGTTTGGTCTTCGATTTCGTTCAAATTTTGCGTGGCACAATTGGATGTGCATTCTCAAGTGCTGGCAAAAGTTGGGTACATTTCATGCATGCATGCATGTACATCATGTGCAACCCACCGGTGTCGGTATGGGCGGAAGGGCTGTTACAATTCGATCTCGCTACTCCCCTTCATCAAACAGACCCAATTTTTTTCCACGCTTCCTAATGAACTTCACAAGGACGCACGTCAAATTTTTTTATTTTCTGACAATCTGTGCCTTTTTTGTGAATTTGCAAGCAAAAACAGATACCGGACGTGACGCAACGTGCGTTTGGTCTTCGATTTCGTTCAAATTTTGCGTGGCCCAATTGGATGTGCATTCTCAAGTGCTGGCAAAAGTTGGGTACATTTTATGCATGCATGCATGTACATCATGTGCAACCCACCGGTGTCGGTATGGGCGAAAGGGGTGTTACAATTCGATCTCGCTACTCCCCTTCATCAAACGGACCCAATTTTTTCCACGCTTCCTAATGAAGTTCACAAGGAGGCATGTCAAATTTTTTTATTTTCTGACAATCCGTGCCTTTTCTGTGAATTTCCATGCAAAAACAGGCAAAAACAGATGCCGGACAAGACGCAACGTGCGTTTGGTCTTCGATTTCGTTCAAATTTTGCGTGGCACAATTGGATGTGCATTCTCAAGTGCTCGCAAAAGTTGGGTACATTTCATGCATGCATGCATGTACATCATGTGCAACCCACCGGTGTCGGTATGGGCGGAAGGGGTGTTACAATTCGATCTCGCTACTCCCCTTCATCAAACGGACTCAAATTTTTTCCACGCTTCCTAATGAAGTTCACAAGGAGGCAGGTCAATTTTTTTTATTTTCTGACAATCTGTGCCTTTTCTGTGAATTTCCATCCAAAAACAGGCAAAAACAGATGCCGGACGTTACGTAACATTGGTTTGGTCTTCGATTTCGTTCAAATTTTGCGTGGCACAATTGGATGTGCATTCTCAAGTGCTGGCAAAAGTTGGGTACATTTCATGCATGCATGCATGTACAACATGTGCAACCCACCGGTGTCGGTATGGGCGGAAGGGGTGTTACAATTCGATCTCGCTACTCCCCTTCATCAAACGGACCCAATTTTTTTCCACGCTTCCTAATGAAGCTCACAAGGAGGCACGTAAATTATTTTTATTTTCTGACAATCCGTGCCTTTTCTGTGAATTTCCATGCAAAAACAGGCAAAAACAGATGCCGGACGTGACGCAACGTGCGTTTGGTCTTCGATTTCGTTCAAATTTTGCGTGGCACAATTGGATGTGCATTCTCAAGTGCTGCTAAAAGTTGGGTACATTTCATGCATGCATGCATGTACATCATGTGGAACCCACCGGTGTCGGTATGGGCGGAAGGGGTGTTACAATTCGATCTCGCTACTCCCCTTCATCAATCGGACCCAATTTTTTTCCACGCTTCCTAATGAAGTTCACAAGGACGCACGTCAATTTTTTTTATTTCCTGACAATCCGTGCCTTTTCTGTGAATTTCCAAGCAAAAACAGGCAAAAACAGATGCCGGACGTGACGCAATGTGCGTTTGGTCTTCGATTTCGTTCAAATTTTGCGTGGCACAATTGGATGTGCATTCTCAAGTGCTGGCAAAAGTTGGGTACATTTCATGCATGCATGCATGTACATCATGTGCAACCCACCGGTGTCGGTATGGGCGGAAGGGGTGTTACAATTCGATCTCGGTACTCCCCTTCATCAAACAGACCCAATTTTTTTCCACGCTTCCTAATGAACTTCACAAGGACGCACGTCAATTTTTTTTATTTTCTGACAATCCGTGCCTTTTTTGTGAATTTGCAAGAAAAAACAGATACCGGACGTGACGCAACGTGCGTTTGGTCTTCGATTTCGTTCAAATTTTGCGTGGCACAATTGGATGTGCATTCTCAAGTGCTGGCAAAAGTTGGGTACATTTTATGCATGCATGCATGTACATCATGTGCAACCCACCGGTGTCGGTATGGGCGAAAGGGGTGTTACAATTCGATCTCGCTACTCCCCTTCATCAAACGGACCCAATTTTTTCCACGCTTCCTAATGAAGTTCACAAGGAGGCATGTCAAATTTTTTTATTTTCTGACAATCCGTGCCTTTTCTGTGAATTTCCATGCAAAAACAGATGCCGGACATGACGCAACGTGCGTTTGGTCTTCGATTTCGTTCAAATTTTGCGTGGCACAATTGGATGTGCATTCTCAAGTGCTCGCAAAAGTTGGGTATATTTCATGCATGCATGCATGTACATCATGTGCAACCCACCGGTGTCGGTATGGGCGGAAGGGGTGTTACAATTCGATCTCGCTACTCCCCTTCATCAAACAGACCCAATTTTTTTCCACGCTTCCTAATGAAGTTCACAAGGAGGCAGGTCAATTTTTTTTATTTTCTGACAATCTGTGCCTTTTCTGTGAATTTCCATCCAAAAACAGGCAAAAACAGATGCCGGACGTTACGTAACGTTGGTTTGGTCTTCGATTTCGTTCAAATTTTGCGTGGCACAATTGGATGTGCATTCTCAAGTGCTGGCAAAAGTTGGGTACATTTCATGCATGCATGCATGTACATCATGTGCAACCCACCGGTGTCGGTATGGGCGGAAGGGGTGTTACAATTCGATCTCGCTACTCCCCTTCATCAAATGGACCCAATTTTTTTCCACGCTTTCTAATGAAGCTCACAAGGAGGCACGTAAATTATTTTTATTTTCTGACAATCCGTGCCTTTTCTGTGAATTTCCATGCAAAAACTGGCAAAAACAGATGCCGGACGTGACGCAACGTGCGTTTGGTCTTCGATTTCGTTCAAATTTTGCGTGGCACAATTGGATGTGCATTCTCAAGTGCTGCTAAAAGTTGGGTACATTTCATGTATGCATGCATGTACATCATGTGGAACCCACCGGTGTCGGTATGGGCGGAAGGGGTGTTACAATTCGATCTCGCTACTCCCCTTCATCAATCGGACCCAATTTTTTTCCACGCTTCCTAATGAAGTTCACAAGGACGCACGTCAATTTTTTTTATTTCCTGAGAATCCGTGCCTTTTCTGTGAATTTCCAAGCAAAAACAGGCAAAAACAGATGCCGGACGTGACGCAATGTGCGTTTGGTCTTCGATTTCGTTCAAATTTTGCGTGGCACAATTGGATGTGCATTCTCAAGTGCTGGCAAAAGTTGGGTACATTTCATGCATGCATGCATGTACATCATGTGCAACCCACCGGTGTCGGTATGGGCGGAAGGGGTGTTACAATTCGATCTCGCTACTCCCCTTCATCAAACGGACCCAATTTTTTTCCACGCTTCCTAATGAACTTCACAAGGACGCACGTCAATTTTTTTTATTTTCTGACAATCCGTGCCTTTTTTGTGAATTTGCAAGCAAAAACAGATACCGGACGTGACGCAACGTGCGTTTGGTCTTCGATTTCGTTCAAATTTTGCGTGGCACAATTGGATGTGCATTCTCAAGTGCTGGCAAAAGTTGGGTACATTTTATGCATGCATGCATGTACATCATGCGCAACCCACCGGTGTTGGTATGGGCGAAAGGGGTGTTACAATTGGATCTCGCAACTCCCCTTCATCAAACGGACCCAATTTTTTCCACGCTTCCTAATGAAGTTCACAAGGAGGCATGTCAAATTTTTTTATTTTCTGACAATCCGTGCCTTTTCTGTGAATTTCCATGCAAAAACAGGCAAAAACAGATGCCGGACATGACGCAACGTGCGTTTGGTCTTCGATTTCGTTCAAATTTTGCGTGGCACAATTGGATGTGCATTCTCAAGTGCTGGCAAAAGTTGGGTACATTTCATGCATGCATGCATGTACATCATGTGCAACCCACCGGTGTCGGTATGGGCGGAAGGGGTGTTACAATTCGATCTCGCTACTCCCCTTCATCAAACGGACCCAATTTTTTTCCACGCTTCCTAATGAAGTTCACAAGGAGGCAGGTCAATTTTTTTTATTTTCTGACAATCCATGCCTTTTCTGTGAATTTCCATGCAAAAACAGGCAAAAACAGATGCCGGACGTGACGCAACGTGCGTTTGGTCTTCGATTTCGTTCAAATTTTGCGTGGCACAATTCGATGTGCATTCTCAAGTGCTGCTAAAAGTTGGGTACATTTCATGCATGCATGCATGTACATCATGTGGAACCCACCGGTGTCGGTATGGGCGGAAGGGGTGTTACAATTCGATCTCGCTACTCCCCTTCATCAATCGGACCCAATTTATTTCCACGCTTCCTAATGAAGTTCACAAGGACGCACGTCAATTTTTTTTATTTCCTGACAATCCGTGCCTTTTCTGTGAATTTCCAAGCAAAAACAGGCAAAAACAGATGCCGGACGTGACGCAATGTGCGTTTGGTCTTCGATTTCGTTCAAATTTTGCGTGGCACAATTGGATGTGCATTCTCAAGTGCTGGCAAAAGTTGGGTACATTTCATGCATGCATGCACGTACATCATGTGCAACCCACCGGTGTCGGTATAGGCGGAAGGGGTGTTACAATTCGATCTCGCTACTCCCCTTCATCAAACAGACCCAATTTTTTTCCACGCTTCCTAATGAACTTCACAAGGACGCACGTCAAATTTTTTTATTTTCTGACAATCCGTGCCTTTTTTGTGAATTTGCAAGCAAAAACAGATACCGGACGTGACGCAACGTGCGTTTGGTCTTCGATTTCGTTCAAATTTTGCGTGGCACAATTGGATGTGCATTCTCAAGTGCTGGCAAAAGTTGGGTACATTTTATGCATGCATGCATGTACATCATGTGCAACCCACCGGTGTCGGTATGGGCGAAAGGGGTGTTACAATTCGATCTCGCTACTCCCCTTCATCAAACGGACCCAATTTTTTCCACGCTTCCTAATGAAGTTCACAAGGAGGCATGTCAAATTTTTTTATTTTCTGACAATCCGTGCCTTTTCTGTGAATTTTCATGCAAAAACAGGCAAAAACAGATGCCGGACATGACGCAACGTGCGTTTGGTCTTCGATTTCGTTCAAATTTTGCGTGGCACAATTGGATGTGCATTATCAAGTGCTCGCAAAAGTTGGGTACATTTCATGCATGCATGCATGTACATCATGTGCAACCCACCGGTGTCGGTATGGGCGGAAGGGGTGTTACAATTCGATCTCGCTACTCCCCTTCATCAAACGGACCCAATTTTTTTCCACGCTTCCTAATGAAGTTCACAAGGAGGCAGGTCAATTTTTTTTATTTTCTGACAATCTGTGCCTTTTCTGTGAATTTCCATCCAAAAACAGGCAAAAACAGATGCCGGACGTTACGTAACGTTGGTTTGGTCTTCGATTTCGTTCAAATTTTGCGTGGCACAATTGGATGTGCATTCTCAAGTGCTGGCAAAAGTTGGGTACATTTCATGCATGCATGCATGTACATCATGTGCAACCCACCGGTGTCGGTATGGGCGGAAGGGGTGTTACAATTCGATCTCGCTACTCCCCTTCATCAAACGGACCCAATTTTTTTCCACGCTTCCTAATGAAGCTCACAAGGAGGCACGTAAATTATTTTTATTTTCTAACAATCCGTGCCTTTTCTGTGAATTTCCATGCAAAAACAGGCAAAAACAGATGCCGGACGTGACGCAACGTGCGTTTGGTCTTCGATTTCGTTCAAATTTTGCGTGGCACAATTGGATGTGCATTCTCAAGTGCTGCTAAAAGTTGGGTACATTTCATGCATGCATGCATGTACATCATGTGGAACCCACCGGTGTCGGTATGGGCGGAAGGGGTGTTATAATTTGATCTCGCTACTCCCCTTCATCAATCGGACCCAATTTTTTCCACGCTTCCTAATGAAGTTCACAAGGACGCACGTCAATTTTTTTTATTTCCTGACAATCCGTGCCTTTTCTGTGAATTTCCAAGCAAAAACAGGCTAAAACAGATGCCGGACGTGACGCAATGTGCGTTTGGTCTTCGATTTCGTTCAAATTTTGCGTGGCACAATTGGATGTGCATTCTCAAGTGCTGGCAAAAGTTGGGTACATTTCATGCATGCATGCATGTACATCATGTGCAACCCACCAGTGTCGGTATGGGCGGAAGGGGTGTTACAATTCGATCTCGCTACTCCCCTTCATCAAACGGACCCAATTTTTTTCCACGCTTCCTAATGAATTTCACAAGGACGCACGTCAATTTTTTTTATTTTCTGACAATCCGTGCCTTTTTTGTGAATTTGCAAGCAAAAACAGATACCGGACGTGACGCAACGTGCGTTTGGTCTTCGATTTCGTTCAAATTTTGCGTGGCACAATTGGATGTGCATTCTCAAGTGCTGGCAAAAGTTGGGTACATTTTATGCATGCATGCATGTACATCATGCGCAACCCACCGGTGTCGGTATGGGCGAAAGGGGTGTTACAATTGGATCTCGCAACTCCCCTTCATCAAAGGGACCCGATTTTTTCCACGCTTCCTAATGAAGTTCACAAGGAGGCATGTCAAATTTTTTTATTTTCTGACAATCCGTGCCTTTTCTGTGAATTTCCATGCAAAAACAGGCAAAAACAGATGCCGGACATGACGCAACGTGCGTTTGGTCTTCGATTTCGTTCAAATTTTGCGTGGCACAATTGGATGTGCATTCTCAAGTGCTGGCAAAAGTTGGGTACATTTCATGCATGCATGCATGTACATCATGTGCAACCCACCGGTGTCTGTATGGGCGGAAGGGGTGTTACAATTCGATCTCGCTACTCCCCTTCATCAAACGGACCCAATTTTTTTCCACGCTTCCTAATGAAGTTCACAAGGAGGCAGGTCAATTTTTTTTATTTTCTGACAGTCTGTGCCTTTTCTGTGAATTTCCATCCAAAAACAGGCAAAAACAGATGCCGGACGTTACGCAACGTTGGTTTGGTCTTCGATTTCGTTCAAATTTTGCGTGGCACAATTGGATGTGCATTCTCAAGTGCTGCAAATGTTGGGTACATTTCATGCATGCATGCATGTACATCATGTGCAACCCACCGGTGTCGGTATGGGCGGAAGGGGTGTTACAATTCTATCTCGCTACTCCCCTTCATCAAACAGACCCAAATTTTTGCCACGCTTCCTAATGAACTTCACAAGGACGCACGTCAAATTTTTTTATTTTCTGACAATCCGTGCCTTTTCTGTGAATTTCCAAGCAAAAACAGGCAAAAAACAGATGCCGGACGTGACGCAACGTGCGTTTGGTCTTCGATTTCATTAAAATTTTGCGTGGCACAATTGGATGTGCATTCTCAAGTGCAGGAAAAAGTTGGGTACATTTCATGCATGCATGCATGTACATCATGTGCAACCCACCGGTGTCGGGATTGGCAGAAGGGCTGTTACAATTCGATCTCGCTACTCCCCTTCATCAAACGGACCCAATTTTTTTCCACGCTTCCTAATTAAGTTCACAAGGAGCTAGGTCAATTTTTTTTATTTTCTGACAATCCGTGCCTTTTCTGTGAATTTCCATGCAAAAACAGGCAAAAACAGATGCCGGACATTACGCAACGTTGGTTTGGTCTTCGATTTCGTTCAAATTTTGCGTGGCACAATTGGATGTGCATTCTCAAGTGCTGGCAAAAGTTGGGTACATTTCATGCATGCATGCATGTACATCATGTGCAACCCACCGGTGTCGGTATGGGCAGAAGGGGTGTTACAATTCGATCTCGCTACTCCTCTTCATCAAACGGACCCAATTTTTTTCCACGCTTCCTAATGAACTTCACAAGGACGCACGTCCATTTTTTTTATTTTCTGACAATCCGTGCCTTTTCTGTGAATTTCCATGCAAAAACAGATGCCGGACGTGACGCAACGTTGGTTTGGTCTTCGATTTCGTTCAAATTTTGCATGGCACAATTGGATGTGCATTTTCAAGTGCTGGCAAAAGTTGGGTACATTTCATGCATGCATGCATGTACATCATGTGCAACCCACCGGTGTCGATATGGGCGGAAGGGGTGTTTCAATTCGATCTCGCTACTCCCCTTCATCAAACGGACCCAATTTTTTTCCACGCTTCCTAATGAAGTTCAAAAGGAGGCACGTCAGTTTTTTTTATTTTCTGACAATCCGTGCCTTTTCTGTGAATTTCCATGCAAAAACAGGCAAAAACAGATGCCGGACGTGACGCAACGTGCGTTTGGTCTTCGATTTCGTTCAAATTTTGCGTGGCACAATTGGATGTGCATTCTCAAGTGCTGGCAAAAGTTGGGTACATTTCCTGCATGCATGCATGTACATCATGTGCAACCCACCGGTGTCGGTATGGGCGGAAGGGGTGTTACAATTCGATCTCGCTACTCCCCTTCATCAAACGGACCCAATTTTTTTCCACGCTTCCTAATGAAGTTCACAAGGAGGCAGGTCAATTTTTTTTATTTTCTGACAATCCGTGCCTTTTCTGTGAATTTCCATGCAAAAACAGATGCCGGACGTTACGCAACGTTGGTTTGGTCTTCGATTTCGTTCAAATTTTGCGTGGCACAATTGGATGTGCATTCTCAAGTGCTGGCAAAAGTTGGGTACATTTCATGCATGCATGCATGTACATCATGTGCAACCCACCGGTGTCGGTATGGGCAGAAGGGGTGTTACAATTCGATCTCGCTACTCCCCTTCATCAAACGGACCCAATTTTTTTCCACGCTTCCTAATGAACTTCACAAGGACGCACGTCAATTTTTTTTATTTTCTGACAATCTGTGCCTTTTCTGTGAATTTCCATGCAAAAACAGATGCCGGACGTGACGCAACGTTGGTTTGGTCTTCGATTTCGTTCAAATTTTGCGTGGCACAATTGGATGTGCATTCTCAAGTGCTGGCAAAAGTTGGGTACATTTCATGCATGCATGCATGTACATCATGTCCAACCCACCGGTGTCGGTATGGGCGGAAGGGGTGTTACAATTCTATCTCGCTACTCCCCTTCATCAAACAGACCCAAATTTTTTTCCACGCTTCCTAATGAACTTCACAAGGACGCACGTCAAATTTTTTTATTTTTTGACAATCCGTGCCTTTTCTGTGAATTTCCAAGCAAAAACAGGCAAAAAACAGATGCCGGACGTGACGCAACGTGCGTTTGGTCTTCGATTTCGTTCAAATTTTGCGTGGCACAATTGGATGTGCATTCTCAAGTCCTAGCAAAAGTTAGGTACATTGCATGCATGCATGCATGTACATCATGTGGAACCCACCGGTGTCGGGATTGGCGGAAGGGCTGTTACAATTCGATCTCGCTACTCCCCTTCATCAAACGGACCCAATTTTTTTCCACGCTTCCTAATGAAGTTCACAAGGAGGCAGGTCAATTTTTTTTATTTTCTGACAATCCGTGCCTTTTCTGTGAATTTCCATGTAAAAACAGGCAAAAACAGATGCCGGACGTTACGCAACGTTGGTTTGGTCTTCCATTTCGTTCAAATTTTGCGTGGCACAATTGGATGTGCATTCTCAAGTGCTGGCAAAAGTTGGGTACATTTCATGCATGCATGCATGTACATCATGTGCAACCCACCGGTGTCGGTATGGGCAGAAGGGGTGTTACAATTCGATCTCACTCCTCCTCTTCATCAAACGGACCCAATTTTTTTCCACGCTTCCTAATGAACTTCACAAGGACGCACGTCAATTTTTTTTATTTTCTGACAATCCGTGCCTTTTCTGTGAATTTCCATGCAAAAACAGATGCCGGACGTGACGCCACGTTGGTTTGGTCTTCGATTTCGTTCAAATTTTGCGTGGCACAATTGGATGTGCATTCTCAAGTGCTGGCAAAAGTTGGGTACATTTCATGCATGCATGCATGTACATCATGTGCAACCCACCGGTGTCGGTATGGGCGGAAGGGGTGTTACAATTCGATCTCGCTACTCCCCTTCATCAAACAGACCCAAATTTTTTTGAACGCTTCCTAATGAACTTCAGAAGGACGCACGTCAAATTTTTTTATTTTCTGACAATCCGTGCCTTTTCTGTGAATTTCCATGCAAAAACAGGCAAAAAACAGATGCCGGACGTGACGCAATGTGCGTTTGGTCTTCGATTTCGTTCAAATTTTGCGTGGCACAATTGGATGTGCATTCTCAAGTGCAGGAAAAAGTTGGGTACATTTCATGCATGAATGCATGTACATCATGTGCAACCCACCGGTGTCGGGATTGGCGGAAGGGCTGTTACAATGCGATCTCGCTACTCCCCTTCATCAAACGGACGCAATTTTTTTCGACGCTTCCTAATGAAGTTCACAAGGAGGCATGTCAATTTTTTTTATTTTCTGACAATCCGTGCCTTTTCTGTGAATTTCCATGCAAAAACAGGCAAAATAAGATGCCGAACGTGACGCAACGTGCATTTGGTCTTCGATTTCGTTCAAATTTTGCGTGGCACAATTGGATGTGCATTCTCAAGTGCTGGCAAAAGATGGGTACATTTCATGCATGCATGCATGTACATCATGTGCAACCCACCGGTGTCGGTATTGGTGGATGGGGTGTTACAATTCGATCTCGCTACTCCCCTTCATCAAACGGACCCAATTTTTTTCCACGCTTCCTAATGAAGTTCACAAGGAGGCACGTCAATTTTTTTTATTTTCTGGCAATCCGTGCCTTTTCTGTGAATTTCCATGCAAAAACTGGCAAAAACAGATGCCGGACGTAACGCAACGTTGGTTTGGTCTTCGATTTCGTTCAAATTTTGTGTGGCACAATTGGATGTGCATTCTCAAGTGCTGGCAAAAGTTGGGTACATTTCATGCATGCATGCATGTACATCATGTGCAACCCACCGGTGTCGGTATGTGCAGAATGGGTGTTACAATTCGATCTCGCTACTCCCCTTCATCAAACAGACCCAATTTTTTTCCACGCTTCCTAATGAACTTCACAAGGATGCACGTCAATTTTTTTTATTTTCTGACAATCTGTGCCTTTTCTATGAATTTCCATGCAAAAACAGATGCCGAACGTGACGCAACGTTGGTTTGGTCTTCGATTTCGTTCAAATTTTGCGTGGCACAATTGGATGTGCATTCTCAAGTGCTGGCAAAAGTTGGGTACATTTCATGCATGCATCCATGTACATCATGTGCAACCCACCGGTGTCGGTATGGGCGGAAGGGGTGTTACAATTCGATCTCGCTACTCCCCTTCATCAAATGGACCCAAATTTTTTTCCACGCTTCCTAATGAACTTCACAAGGACGCACGTCAAATTTTTTTATTTTCTGACAATCCGTGCCTTTTCTGTGAATTTCCAAGCAAAAACAGGCAAAAAACAGATACCGGACGTGACGCAACGTTGGTTTGGTCTTCGATTTCATTCAAATTTTGTGTGGCACAATTGGATGTGCATTCTCAAGTGCTGGCAAAAGTTGGGTACATTTCATGCATGCATGCACGTACATCATGTGCAACCCACCGGTGTCGGTATGGGCGGAAGGGGTGTTACAATTCGATCTCGCTACTCCCCTTCATCAAACGGACCCAATTTTTTTCCACGCTTCCTAATGAAGTTCACAAGGACGCACGTCAATTTTTTTTATTTTCTGACAATCCGTGCCTTTTCTGTGAATTTCCAAGCAAAAACAGGCAAAAACAGATGCCGGACGTGACACAATGTGCGTTTTGTCTTCGATTTCGTTCAAATTTTGCGTGGCACAATTGGATGTGCTTTCTCAAGTGCTGGCAAAAGTTGGGTACATTTCAAGCAAGCATGCATGTACATCATGTGCAACCCACCGGTGTCGGTATGGGCGAAAGTGGTGTTACAATTTGATCTCGCTACTCCCCTTCATCAAACGGACCCAATTTTTTCCACGCTTCCTAATGAAGTTCACAAGAAGGCATGTCAATTATTTTTATTTTCTGACAATCCGTGCCTTTTCTGTGAATTTCCATGCAAAAACAGGCAAAAACAGATGCCGGACGTGACGCAACGTGCGTTTGGTCTTCGATTTCGTTCAAATTTTGCATGGCACAATTGAATGTGCATTCTCAAGTGCTGGCAAAAGTTGGGTACATTTCATGCATGCATGCATGTACATCATGTGCAACCCACCGGTGTCGGTATGGGCGGAAGGGGTGTTACAATTCGATCTCGCTACTCCCCTTCATCAAATGGAACCAATTTTTTTCCACGCTTCCTAATGAAGCTCACAAGGAGGCACGTAAATTATTTTTATTTTCTGACAATCCGTGCCTTTTCTGTGAATTTCCATGCAAAAACTGGCAAAAACAGATGCCGGACGTGACGCAACGTGCGTTTGGTCTTCGATTTCGTTCAAATTTTGCATGGCACAATTGAATGTGCATTCTCAAGTGCTGGCAAAAGTTGGGTACATTTCATGCATGCATGCATGTACATCTTGTGCAACCCACCGGTGTCGGGATTGGCGGAAGGGCTGTTACAATTCGATCTCGCTACTCCCCTTCATCAAACGGACCCAATTTTTTTTCCACGCTTCCTAATGAAGTTCACAAGGAGGCAGGTCAATTTTTTTTATTTTCTGACAATCCGTGCCTTTTCTGTGAATTTCCATGTAAAAACAGGCAAAAACAGATGCCGGACGTTACGCAACGTTGGTTTGGTCTTCCATTTCGTTCAAATTTTGCGTGGCACAATTGGATGTGCATTCTCAAGTGCTGGCAAAAGTTGGGTACATTTCATGCATGCATGCATGTACATCATGTGCAACCCACCGGTGTCGGTATGGGCAGAAGGGGTGTTACAATTCGATCTCACTCCTCCTCTTCATCAAACGGACCCAATTTTTTTCCACGCTTCCTAATGAACTTCACAAGGACGCACGTCAATTTTTTTATTTTCTGACAATCCGTGCCTTTTCTGTGAATTTCCATGCAAAAACAGATGCCGGACGTGACGCCACGTTGGTTTGGTCTTCGATTTCATTCAAATTTTGCGTGGCACAATTGGATGTGCATTCTCAAGTGCTGGCAAAAGTTGGGTACATTTCATGCATGCATGCATGTACATCATGTGCAACCCACCGGTGTCGGTATGGGCGGAAGGGGTGTTACAATTCGATCTCGCTACTCCCCTTCATCAAACAGACCCAAATTTTTTTGAACGCTTCCTAATGAACTTCAGAAGGACGCACGTCAAATTTTTTTATTTTCTGACAATCCGTGCCTTTTCTGTGAATTTCCATGCAAAAACAGGCAAAAAACAGATGCCGGACGTGACGCAATGTGCGTTTGGTCTTCGATTTCGTTCAAATTTTGCGTGGCACAATTGGATGTGCATTCTCAAGTGCAGGAAAAAGTTGGGTACATTTCATGCATGCATGCATGTACATCATGTGCAACCCACCGGTGTCGGGATTGGCGGAAGGGCTGTTACAATGCGATCTCGCTACTCCCCTTCATCAAACGGACGCAATTTTTTTCGACGCTTCCTAATGAAGTTCACAAGGAGGCATGTCAATTTTTTTTATTTTCTGACAATCCGTGCCTTTTCTGTGAATTTCCATGCAAAAACAGGCAAAATAAGATGCCGGACGTGACGCAACGTGCATTTGGTCTTCGATTTCGTTCAAATTTTGCGTGGCACAATTGGATGTGCATTCTCAAGTGCAGGCAAAAGATGGGTACATTTCATGCATGCATGCATGTACATCATGTGCAACCCACCGGTGTCGGTATGGGCGGATGGGGTGTTACAATTCGATCTCGCTACTCCCCTTCATCAAACGGACCCAATTTTTTTCCACGCTTCCTAATGAAGTTCACAAGGAGGCACGTCAATTTTTTTTATTTTCTTGCAATCGGTGCCTTTTCTGTGAATTTCCATGCAAAAACTGGCAAAAACAGATGCCGGACGTAACGCAACGTTGGTTTGGTCTTCGATTTCGTTCAAATTTTGTGTGGCACAATTGGATGTGCATTCTCAAGTGCTGGCAAAAGTTGGGTACATTTCATGCATGCATGCATGTACATCATGTGCAACCCACCGGTGTCGGTATGTGCAGAAGGGGTGTTACAATTCGATCTCGCTACTCCCCTTCATCAAACAGACCCAATTTTCTTCCACGCTTCCTAATGAACTTCACAAGGATGCATGTCAATTTTTTTTATTTTCTGACAATCTGTGCCTTTTCTATGAATTTCCATGCAAAAACAGATGCCGAACGTGACGCAACGTTGGTTTGGTCTTCGATTTCGTTCAAATTTTGCGTGGCACAATTGGATGTGCATTCTCAAGTGCTGGCAAAAGTTGGGTACATTTCATGCATGCATGCATGTACATCATGTGCAACCCACCGGTGTCGGTATGGGCGGAAGGGGTGTTACAATTCGATCTCGCTACTCCCCTTCATCAAACGGACCCAAATTTTTTTCCACGCTTCCTAATGAACTTCACAAGGACGCACGTCAAATTTTTTTATTTTCTGACAATCCGTGCCTTTTCTGTGAATTTCCAAGCAAAAACAGGCAAAAAACAGATACCGGACGTGACGCAACGTTGGTTTGGTCTTCGATTTCATTCAAATTTTGTGTGGCACAATTGGATGTGCATTCTCAAGTGCTGGCAAAATTTGGGTACATTTCATGCATGCATGCACGTACATCATGTGCAACCCACCGGTGTCGGTATGGGCGGAAGGGGTGTTACAATTCGATCTCGCTACTCCCCTTCATCAAACGGACCCAATTTTTTTTCCACGCTTCCTAATGAAGTTCACAAGGACGCACGTCAATTTTTTTTATTTTCTGACAATCCGTGCCTTTTCTGTGAATTTCCAAGCAAAAACAGGCAAAAACAGATGCCGGACGTGACACAATGTGCGTTTTGTCTTCGATTTCGTTCAAATTTTGCGTGGCACAATTGGATGTGCTTTCTCAAGTGCTGGCAAAAGTTGGGTACATTTCAAGCATGCATGCATGTACATCATGTGCAACCCACCGGTGTCGGTATGGGCGAAAGTGGTGTTACAATTTGATCTCGCTACTCCCCTTCATCAAACGGACCCAATTTTTTCCACGCTTCCTAATGAAGTTCACAAGAAGGCATGTCAATTATTTTTATTTTTTGACAATCCGTGCCTTTTCTGTGAATTTCCATGCAAAAACAGGCAAAAACAGATGCCGGACGTGACGCAACATGCGTTTGGTCTTCGATTTCGTTCAAATTTTGTATGGCACAATTGAATGTGCATTCTCAAGTGCTGGCAAAAGTTGGGTACATTTCATGCATGCATGCATGTACATCATGTGCAACCCACCGGTGTCGGTATGGGCGGAAGGGGTGTTACAATTCGATCTCGCTACTCCCCTTCATCAAACGGAACCAATTTTTTTCCACGCTTCCTAATGAAGCTCACAAGGAGGCACGTAAATTATTTTTATTTTCTGACAATCCGTGCCTTTTCTGTGAATTTCCATGCAAAAACAGGCAAAAACAGATGCCGGACGTGACGCAACGTGCATTTGGTCTTCGATTTCGTTCAAATTTTGCGTGGCACAATTGGATGTCCATTCTCAAGTGCTGGCAAAAGTTGGGTACATTTCATGCAAGCATGCATGTACATCATGTGCAACCCACCGGTGTCGGTATGGGCGGAAGGGGTGTTACAATTCGATCTCGCTACTCCCCTTCATCAAACGGACCCAATTTTTTTCCACGCTTCCTAATGAAGTTCACAAGGACGCACGTCAATTTTTTTTATTTTCTGACAATCCATGCCTTTTCTGTGAATTTCCAAGCAAAAACAAGCAAAAACAGATGCCGGACGTGACGCAATGTGCGTTTGGTCTTCGATTTCGTTCAAATTTTGCGTGGCACAATTGGATGTGCTTTCTCAAGTGCTGGCAAAAGTTGGGTACATTTCAAGCATGCATGCATGTACATCATGTGCAACCCACCGGTGTCGGTATGGGCGATAGGGGTGTTACAATTTGATCTCGCTACTCCCCTTCATCAAACGGACCCAATTTTTTCCACGCTTCCTAATGAAGTTCACAAGGAGGCACGTCAATTATTTTTATTTTCTGACAATCCGTGCCTTTTCTGTGAATTTCCATGCAAAAACAGGCAAAAACAGATGCCGGACGTGACGCAACGTGCGTTTGGTCTTCGATTTCGTTCAAATTTTGCATGGCACAATTGAATGTGCATTCTCAAGTGCTGGCAAAAGTTGGGTACATTTCATGCATGCATGCATGTACATCATGTGCAACCCACCGGTGTCGGTATGGGCAGAAGGGGTGTTACAATTCGATCTCGCTACTCCCCTTCATCAAACGGACCCAATTTTTTTCCACGCTTCCTAATGAACTTCACAAGGACACACGTCAATTTTTTTTATTTTCTGACAATCAGTGCCTTTTCTGTGAATTTCCAAGCAAAAACAGGCAAAAACAGATGCCGGATGTGACGCAACGTGCGTTTGGTATTCGATTTCGTTCAAATTTTGCGTGGCACAATTGGATGTGCATTCTCAAGTGCTGGCAAAAGTTGGGTACATTTCAAGCATGCATGCATGTACATCATGTGCAACCCACCAGTGTCGGTATGGGCGAAAGGGGTGTTACAATTCGATCTCGCTACTCCCCTTCATCAAACGGACCCAATTTTTTCCACGATTCCTAATGAAGTTCACAAGGAGGCACGTCAATTTTTTTTATTTTCTGACAATCCATGCCTTTTCTGTGAATTTCCATGCAAAAACAGGCAAAAACAGATGCCGGACGTGACGCAACATGCGTTTGGTCTTCGATTTCGTTCAAATTTTGCATGGCACAATTGGATGTGCATTCTCAAGTGCTGGCAAAAGTTGGGTACATTTCATGCATGCATACATGTACATGATGTGCAACCCACCGGTGTCGGTATGGGCGGAAGGGGTGTTACAATTCGATCTCGCTACTCCCCTTCATCAAACGGACCCAATTTTTTTCCACGCTTCCTAATGAACTTCACAAGGACACACGTCAATTTTTTTTATTTTCTGACAATCCGTGCCTTTTCTGTGAATTTTAAAGCAAAAACAGGCAAAAACAGATGCCGGACGTGACGCAACGTGCGTTTGGTATTCTATTTCGTTCAAATTTTGCGTGGCACAATTGGATGTGCATTCTCAAGTGCTGGCAAAAGATGGGTACATTTCATGCATGCATGCATGTACATCATGTGCAACCCACCAGTGTCGGTATGGGCGGAAGGGGTGTTACAATTCGATCTCGCTACTCCCCTTCATCAAACGGACCCAAATTTTTTCCACGCTTCCTAATAAACTTCAGGAGGACGCACGTCAATTTTTTTTATTTTCTGACAATCCGTGCCTTTTCTGTGAATTTCCATATAAAAACAGATGTCGGACGTGACGCAACGTTGGTTTGGTCTTCGATTTCGTTCAAATTTTCGTGGCACAATTGGATGTGAATTCTCATGTGCTGGCAAAAGTTGGGTACATTTCATGCATTCATGCATGTACATCATGTGCAACCCACCGGTGTCGGTATGGGCGGAAGGGGTGTTACAATTCGATCTCGCTACTCCCCTTCATCAAACGGACCCAATTTTTTTCCACGCTTCCTAATGAAGCTCACAAGGAGGCACGTAAATTATTTTTATTTTCTGACAATCCGTGCCTTTTCTGTGAATTTCCATGCAAAAACAGGCAAAAACAGATGCCGGACGTGACGCAACGTGCATTTGGTCTTCGATTTCGTTCAAATTTTGCGTGGCACAATTGGATGTCCATTCTCAAGTGCTGGCAAAAGTTGGGTACATTTCATGCAAGCATGCATGTACATCATGTGCAACCCACCGGTGTCGGTATGGGCGGAAGGGGTGTTACAATTCGATCTCGCTACTCCCCTTCATCAAACGGACCCAATTTTTTTCCACGCTTCCTAATGAAGTTCACAAGGACGCACGTCAATTTTTTTTATTTTCTGACAATCCGTGCCTTTTCTGTGAATTTCCAAGCAAAAACAAGCAAAAACAGATGCCGGACGTGACGCAATGTGCGTTTGGTCTTCGATTTCGTTCAAATTTTGCGTGGCACAATTGGATGTGCTTTCTCAAGTGCTGGCAAAAGTTGGGTACATTTCAAGCATGCATGCATGTACATCATGTGCAACCCACCGGTGTCGGTATGGGCGAAAGGGGTGTTACAATTTGATCTCGCTACTCCCCTTCATCAAACGGACCCAATTTTTTCCACGCTTCCTAATGAAGTTCACAAGGAGGCACGTCAATTATTTTTATTTTCTGACAATCCGTGCCTTTTCTGTGAATTTCCATGCAAAAACAGGCAAAAACAGATGCCGGACGTGACGCAACGTGCGTTTGGTCTTCGATTTCGTTCAAATTTTGCATGGCACAATTGAATGTGCATTCTCAAGTGCTGGCAAAAGTTGGGTACATTTCATGCATGCATGCATGTACATCATGTGCAACCCACCGGTGTCGGTATGGGCAGAAGGGGTGTTACAATTCGATCTCGCTACTCCCCTTCATCAAACGGACCCAATTTTTTTCCACGCTTCCTAATGAACTTCACAAGGACACACGTCAATTTTTTTTATTTTTTGACAATCAGTGCCTTTTCTGTGCATTTCCAAGCAAAAACAGGCAAAAACAGATGCCGGATGTGACGCAACGTGCGTTTGGTATTCGATTTCGTTCAAATTTTGCGTGGCACAATTGGATGTGCATTCTCAAGTGCTGGCAAAAGTTGGGTACATTTCAAGCATGCATGCATGTACATCATGTGCAACCCACCGGTGTCGGTATGGGCGAAAGGGGTGTTACAATTCGATCTCGCTACTCCCCTTCATCAAACGGACCCAATTTTTTTCCACGCTTCCTAATGAAGTTCACAAGGACGCACGTCAATTTTTTTTATTTTCTGACAATCCGTGCCTTTTCTGTGAATTTCCAAGCAAAAACAAGCAAAAACAGATGCCGGACGTGACGCAATGTGCGTTTGGTCTTCGATTTCGTTCAAATTTTGCGTGGCACAATTGGATGTGCTTTCTCAAGTGCTGGCAAAAGTTGGGTACATTTCAAGCATGCATGCATGTACATCATGTGCAACCCACCGGTGTCGGTATGGGCGAAAGGGGTGTTACAATTTGATCTCGCTACTCCCCTTCATCAAACGGACCCAATTTTTTCCACGCTTCCTAATGAAGTTCACAAGGAGGCACGTCAATTATTTTTATTTTCTGACAATCCGTGCCTTTTCTGTGAATTTCCATGCAAAAACAGGCAAAAACAGATGCCGGACGTGACGCAACGTGCGTTTGGTCTTCGATTTCGTTCAAATTTTGCATGGCACAATTGAATGTGCATTCTCAAGTGCTGGCAAAAGTTGGGTACATTTCATGCATGCATGCATGTACATCATGTGCAACCCACCGGTGTCGGTATGGGCAGAAGGGGTGTTACAATTCGATCTCGCTACTCCCCTTCATCAAACGGACCCAATTTTTTTCCACGCTTCCTAATGAACTTCACAAGGACACACGTCAATTTTTTTTATTTTTTGACAATCAGTGCCTTTTCTGTGCATTTCCAAGCAAAAACAGGCAAAAACAGATGCCGGATGTGACGCAACGTGCGTTTGGTATTCGATTTCGTTCAAATTTTGCGTGGCACAATTGGATGTGCATTCTCAAGTGCTGGCAAAAGTTGGGTACATTTCAAGCATGCATGCATGTACATCATGTGCAACCCACCGGTGTCGGTATGGGCGAAAGGGGTGTTACAATTCGATCTCGCTACTCCCCTTCATCAAACGGACCCAATTTTTTCCACGCTTCCTAATGAAGTTCACAAGGAGGCACGTCAATTTTTTTTATTTTCTGACAATCCATGCCTTTTCTGTGAATTTCCATGCAAAAACAGGCAAAAACAGATGCCGGACGTGACGCAACATGCGTTTGGTCTTCGATTTCGTTCAAATTTTGCATGGCACAATTGGATGTGCATTCTCAAGTGCTGGCAAAAGTTGGGTACATTTCATGCATGCATGCATGTACATGATGTGCAACCCACCGGTGTCGGTATGGGCGGAAGGGGTGTTACAATTCGATCTCGCTACTCCCCTTCATCAAACGGACCCAATTTTTTTCCACGCTTCCTAATGAACTTCACAAGGACACACGTCAATTTTTTTTATTTTCTGACAATCCGTGCCTTTTCTGTGAATTTTAAAGCAAAAACAGGCAAAAACAGATGCCGGACGTGACGCAACGTGCGTTTGGTATTCGATTTCGTTCAAATTTTGCGTGGCACAATTGGATGTGCATTCTCAAGTGCTGGCAAAAGATGGGTACATTTCATGCATGCATGCATGTACATCATGTGCAACCCACCAGTGTCGGTATGGGCGGAAGGGGTGTTACAATTCGATCTCGCTACTCCCCTTCATCAAACGGACCCAAATTTTTTCCACGCTTCCTAATAAACTTCAGGAGGACGCACGTCAATTTTTTTTATTTTCTGACAATCCGTGCCTTTTCTGTGAATTTCCATGCAAAAACAGGCAAAAACAGATGCCGAACGTGACGCAACGTGCGTCTGGTCTTCGATTTTGTTTAACTTTTGCGTGGCACAATTGGATGTGCATTCTCAAGTGCTGGCAAAAGTTGGGTACATTTCATGCATGCGTGGATGTACAATGTGCAACCCACCGGTGTCGGTATGGTAGGAAGGGGTGTTACAATTCGATCTCGCTACTCCCCTTCATCAAACGGACCCAATTTTTTTCCACGCTTCCTAATGAAGTTCACAAGGAGGCACGTCAATTTTTTTTATTTTCTGACAATCCGTGCCTTTTGTGTGAATTTCCATGCAAAAACAGGCAAAAACAGATGCCGGACGTGACGCAACGTTGGTTTGGTCTTCGATTTCGTTCAAATTTTGCGTGGCACAATTGGATGTGCATTCTCAAGTGCTGGCAAAAGTTGGGTACATTTCATGAATGCATGCATGTACATCATGTGCAACCCACCGGTGTCGGTATGGGCGGAAGGGGTGTTACAATTCGATCTCGCTATTCCCCTTCATCAAACGGACCCAATTTTTTTCCACGCTTCCTAATGAACTTCACAAGGAGGCACGTCAATTTTTTTTATTTTCTGACAATCCGTGCCTTTTCTGTGAATTTCCATGCAAAAACAGGCAAAAACAGATGCCGGACATGACGCAACATGCGTTTGGTCTTCGATTTCGTTCAAATTTTGCATGGCACAATTGGATGTGCATTCTCAAGTGCTGGCAAAAGTTGGGTACATTTCATGCATGCATGCATGTACATCATGTGCAACCCACCGGTGTCGGTATGGGCGGAAGGGGTGTTACAATTCGATCTCGCGACTCCCCTTCATCAAATGGACCCAATTTTTTTCCACGCTTCCTAATGAAGATCACAAGGAGGCACGTCAATTTTTTTTATTTTCTAACAATCCGTGCCTTTTCTGTGAATTTCCATGCAAAAACAGGCAAAAACTGATGCCGGACGTGACGCAACGTGCGTTTGGTCTTCGATTTCGTTCAAATTTTGCGTGGCACAATTGGATGTGCATTCTCAAGTGCTGGCAAAAGTTGGGTACATTTCATTCATGCATGCATGTACATCATGTGCAACCCACCGGTGTCGGTATGGGCGGAAGGGGTGTTACAATTCGATCTCGCTACTCCCCTTCATCAAACGGACCCAATTTTTTTCCACGCTTCCTAATGAAGCTCACAAGGAGGCACGTAAATTATTTTTATTTTCTGACAATCCGTGCCTTTTCTGTGAATTTCCATGCAAAAACAGGCAAAAACAGATGCCGGACGTGACGCAACGTGCGTTTGGTCTTCGATTTCGTTCAAATTTTGCGTGGCACAATTGGATGTCCATTCTCAAGTGCTGGCAAAAGTTGGGTACATTTCATGCAAGCATGCATGTACATCATGTGCAACCCACCGGTGTCGGTATGGGCGGAAGGGGTGTTACAATTCGATCTCGCTACTCCCCTTCATCAAACGGACCCAATTTTTTTCCACGCTTCCTAATGAAGTTCACAAGGACGCACGTCAATTTTTTTTATTTTCTGACAATCCGTGCCTTTTCTGTGAATTTCCAAGCAAAAACAAGCAAAAACAGATGCCGGACGTGACGCAATGTGCGTTTGGTCTTCGATTTCGTTCAAATTTTGCGTGGCACAATTGGATGTGCTTTCTCAAGTGCTGGCAAAAGTTGGGTACATTTCAAGCATGCATGCATGTACATCATGTGCAACCCACCGGTGTCGGTATGGGCGAAAGGGGTGTTACAATTTGATCTCGCTACTCCCCTTCATCAAACGGACCCAATTTTTTCCACGCTTCCTAATGAAGTTCACAAGGAGGCACGTCAATTATTTTTATTTTCTGACAATCCGTGCCTTTTTTGTGAATTTCCATGCAAAAACAGGCAAAAACAGATGCCGGACGTGACGCAACGTGCGTTTGGTCTTCGATTTCGTTCAAATTTTGCATGGCACAATTGAATGTGCATTCTCAAGTGCTGGCAAAAGTTGGGTACATTTCATGCATGCATGCATGTACATCATGTGCAACCCACCGGTGTCGGTATGGGCAGAAGGGGTGTTACAATTCGATCTCGCTACTCCCCTTCATCAAACGGACCCAATTTTTTTCCACGCTTCCTAATGAACTTCACAAGGACACACGTCAATTTTTTTTATTTTCTGACAATCAGTGGCTTTTCTGTGAATTTCCAAGCAAAAACAGGCAAAAACAGATGCCGGATGTGACGCAACGTGCGTTTGGTATTCGATTTCGTTCAAATTTTGCGTGGCACAATTGGATGTGCATTCTCAAGTGCTGGCAAAAGTTGGGTACATTTCAAGCATGCATGCATGTACATCATGTGCAACCCACCGGTGTCGGTATGGGCGAAAGGGGTGTTACAATTCGATCTCGCTACTCCCCTTCATCAAACGGACCCAATTTTTTCCACGCTTCCTAATGAAGTTCACAAGGAGGCACGTCAATTTTTTTTATTTTCTGACAATCCATGCCTTTTCTGTGAATTTCCATGCAAAAACAGGCAAAAACAGATGCCGGACGTGACGCAACATGCGTTTGGTCTTCGATTTCGTTCAAATTTTGCATGGCACAATTGGATGTGCATTCTCAAGTGCTGGCAAAAGTTGGGTACATTTCATGCATGCATGCATGTACATGATGTGCAACCCACCGGTGTCGGTATGGGCGGAAGGGGTGTTACAATTCGATCTCGCTACTCCCCTTCATCAAACGGACCCAATTTTTTTCCATGCTTCCTAATGAACTTCACAAGGACACACGTCAATTTTTTTTATTTTCTGACAATCCGTGCCTTTTCTGTGAATTTTAAAGCAAAAACAGGCAAAAACAGATGCCGGACGTGACGCAACGTGCGTTTGGTATTCGATTTCGTTCAAATTTTGCGTGGCACAATTGGATGTGCATTCTCAAGTGCTGGCAAAAGATGGGTACATTTCATGCATGCATGCATGTACATCATGTGCAACCCACCAGTGTCGGTATGGGCGGAAGGGGTGTTACAATTCGATCTCGCTACTCCCCTTCATCAAACGGACCCAAATTTTTTCCACGCTTCCTAATAAACTTCAGGAGGACGCACGTCAATTTTTTTTATTTTCTGACAATCCGTGCCTTTTCTGTGAATTTCCATGCAAAAACAGGCAAAAACAGATGCCGAACGTGACGCAACGTGCGTCTGGTCTTCGATTTTGTTTAACTTTTGCGTGGCACAATTGGATGTGCATTCTCAAGTGCTGGCAAAAGTTGGGTACATTTCATGCATGCGTGGATGTACAATGTGCAACCCACCGGTGTCGGTATGGTAGGAAGGGGTGTTACAATTCGATCTCGCTACTCCCCTTCATCAAACGGACCCAATTTTTTTCCACGCTTCCTAATGAAGTTCACAAGGAGGCACGTCAATTTTTTTTATTTTCTGACAATCCGTGCCTTTTGTGTGAATTTCCATGCAAAAACAGGCAAAAACAGATGCCGGACGTGACGCAGCGTTGGTTTGGTCTTCGATTTCGTTCAAATTTTGCGTGGCACAATTGGATGTGCATTCTCAAGTGCTGGCAAAAGTTGGGTACATTTCATGAATGCATGCATGTACATCATGTGCAACCCACCGGTGTCGGTATGGGCGGAAGGGGTGTTACAATTCGATCTCGCTATTCCCCTTCATCAAACGGACCCAATTTTTTTCCACGCTTCCTAATGAACTTCACAAGGAGGCACGTCAATTTTTTTTATTTTCTGACAATCCGTGCCTTTTCTGTGAATTTCCATGCAAAAACAGGCAAAAACAGATGCCGGACGTGACGCAACATGCGTTTGGTCTTCGATTTCGTTCAAATTTTGCATGGCACAATTGGATGTGCATTCTCAAGTGCTGGCAAAAGTTGGGTACATTTCATGCATGCATGCATGTACATGATGTGCAACCCACCGGTGTCGGTATGGGCGGAAGGGGTGTTACAATTCGATCTCGCTACTCCCCTTCATCAAACGGACCCAATTTTTTTCCATGCTTCCTAATGAACTTCACAAGGACACACGTCAATTTTTTTTATTTTCTGACAATCCGTGCCTTTTCTGTGAATTTTAAAGCAAAAACAGGCAAAAACAGATGCCGGACGTGACGCAACGTGCGTTTGGTATTCGATTTCGTTCAAATATTGCGTGGCACAATTGGATGTGCATTCTCAAGTGCTGGCAAAAGATGGGTACATTTCATGCATGCATGCATGTACATCATGTGCAACCCACCAGTGTCGGTATGGGCGGAAGGGGTGTTACAATTCGATCTCGCTACTCCCCTTCATCAAACGGACCCAAATTTTTTCCACGCTTCCTAATAAACTTCAGGAGGACGCACGTCAATTTTTTTTATTTTCTGACAATCCGTGCCTTTTCTGTGAATTTCCATGCAAAAACAGGCAAAAACAGATGCCGAACGTGACGCAACGTGCGTCTGGTCTTCGATTTTGTTTAACTTTTGCGTGGCACAATTGGATGTGCATTCTCAAGTGCTGGCAAAAGTTGGGTACATTTCATGCATGCGTGGATGTACAATGTGCAACCCACCGGTGTCGGTAT
Source organism: Elymus sibiricus (assembly GCA_039707655.1). NCBI lineage: Eukaryota > Viridiplantae > Streptophyta > Magnoliopsida > Poales > Poaceae > Elymus > Elymus sibiricus. The sequence continues at coordinate 311,067,909 of CM077675.1, read as the reverse complement.
GGTAGGAAGGGGTGTTACAATTCGATCTCGCTACTCCCCTTCATCAAACGGACCCAATTTTTTTCCACGCTTCCTAATGAAGTTCACAAGGAGGCACGTCAATTTTTTTTATTTTCTGACAATCCGTGCCTTTTGTGTGAATTTCCATGCAAAAACAGGCAAAAACAGATGCCGGACGTGACGTAGCGTTGGTTTGGTCTTCGATTTCGTTCAAATTTTGCGTGGCACAATTGGATGTGCATTCTCAAGTGCTGGCAAAAGTTGGGTACATTTCATGAATGCATGCATGTACATCATGTGCAACCCACCGGTGTCGGTATGGGCGGAAGGGGTGTTACAATTCGATCTCGCTATTCCCCTTCATCAAACGGACCCAATTTTTTTCCACGCTTCCTAATGAACTTCACAAGGAGGCACGTCAATTTTTTTTATTTTCTGACAATCCGTGCCTTTTCTGTGAATTTCCATGCAAAAACAGGCAAAAACAGATGCCGGACGTGACGCAACATGCGTTTGGTCTTCGATTTCGTCCAAATTTTGCATGGCACAATTGGATGTGCATTCTCAAGTGCTGGCAAAAGTTGGGTACATTTCATGCATGCATGCATGTACATCATGTGCAACCCACCGGTGTCGGTATGGGCGGAAGGGGTGTTACAATTCGATCTCGCGACTCCCCTTCATCAAATGGACCCAATTTTTTTCCACGCTTCCTAATGAAGATCACAAGGAGGCACGTCAATTTTTTTTATTTTCTAACAATCCGTGCCTTTTCTGTGAATTTCCATGCAAAAACAGGCAAAAACTGATGCCGGATGTGACGCAACGTGCGTTTGGTCTTCGATTTCGTTCAAATTTTGCGTGGCACAATTGGATGTGCATTCTCAAGTGCTAGCAAAAGTTGGGTACATTTCATTCATGCATGCATGTACATCATGTGCAACCCACCGGTGTCGGTATGGGCGGAAGGGGTGTTACAATTCGATCTCGCTACTCCCCTTCATCAAACGGACCCAATTTTTTTCCACGCTTCCTAATGAAGCTCACAAGGAGGCACGTAAATTATTTTTATTTTCTGACAATCCGTGCCTTTTCTGTGAATTTCCATGCAAAAACAGGCAAAAACAGATGCCGGACGTGACGCAACGTGCGTTTGGTCTTCGATTTCGTTCAAATTTTGCGTGGCACAATTGGATGTCCATTCTCAAGTGCTGGCAAAAGTTGGGTACATTTCATGCAAGCATGCATGTACATCATGTGCAACCCACCGGTGTCGGTATGGGCGGAAGGGGTGTTACAATTCGATCTCGCTACTCCCCTTCATCAAACGGACCCAATTTTTTTCCACGCTTCCTAATGAAGTTCACAAGGACGCACGTCAATTTTTTTTATTTTCTGACAATCCGTGCCTTTTCTGTGAATTTCCAAGCAAAAACAAGCAAAAACAGATGCCGGACGTGACGCAATGTGCGTTTGGTCTTCGATTTCGTTCAAATTTTGCGTGGCACAATTGGATGTGCTTTCTCAAGTGCTGGCAAAAGTTGGGTACATTTCAAGCATGCATGCATGTACATCATGTGCAACCCACCGGTGTCGGTATGGGCGAAAGGGGTGTTACAATTTGATCTCGCTACTCCCCTTCATCAAACGGACCCAATTTTTTCCACGCTTCCTAATGAAATTCACAAGGAGGCACGTCAATTATTTTTATTTTCTGACAATCCGTGCCTTTTTTGTGAATTTCCATGCAAAAACAGGCAAAAACAGATGCCGGACGTGACGCAACGTGCGTTTGGTCTTCGATTTCGTTCAAATTTTGCATGGCACAATTGAATGTGCATTCTCAAGTGCTGGCAAAAGTTGGGTACATTTCATGCATGCATGCATGTACATCATGTGCAACCCACCGGTGTCGGTATGGGCAGAAGGGGTGTTACAATTCGATCTCGCTACTCCCCTTCATCAAACGGACCCAATTTTTTTCCACGCTTCCTAATGAACTTCACAAGGACACACGTCAATTTTTTTTATTTTCTGACAATCCGTGCCTTTTCTGTGAATTTCCAAGCAAAAACAAGCAAAAACAGATGCCGGACGTGACGCAACGTGCGTTTGGTATTCGATTTCGTTCAAATTTTGCGTGGCACAATTGGATGTGCATTCTCAAGTGCTGGCAAAAGTTGGGTACATTTCAAGCATGCATGCATGTACATCATGTGCAACCCACCGGTGTCGGTATGGGCGAAAGGGGTGTTACAATTCGATCTCGCTACTCCCCTTCATCAAACGGACCCAATTTTTTCCACGCTTCCTAATGAAGTTCACAAGGAGGCACGTCAATTTTTTTTATTTTCTGACAATCCATGCCTTTTCTGTGAATTTCCATGCAAAAACAGGCAAAAACAGATGCCGGACGTGACGCAACATGCGTTTGGTCTTCGATTTCGTTCAAATTTTGCATGGCACAATTGGATGTGCATTCTCAAGTGCTGGCAAAAGTTGGGTACATTTCATGCATGCATGCATGTACATCATGTGCAACCCACCGGTGTCGGTATGGGCGGAAGGGGTGTTACAATTCGATCTCGCTACTCCCCTTCATCAAACGGACCCAATTTTTTTCCATGCTTCCTAATGAACTTCACAAGGACACACGTCAATTTTTTTTATTTTCTGACAATCCGTGCCTTTTCTGTGAATTTTAAAGCAAAAACAGGCAAAAACAGATGCCGGACGTGACGCAACGTGCGTTTGGTATTCGATTTCGTTCAAATTTTGCGTGGCACAATTGGATGTGCATTCTCAAGTGCTGGCAAAAGATGGGTACATTTCATGCATGTATGCATGTACATCATGTGCAACCCACCAGTGTCGGTATGGGCGGAAGGGGTGTTACAATTCGATCTCGCGACTCCCCTTCATCAAATGGACCCAATTTTTTTCCACGCTTCCTAATGAAGATCACAAGGAGGCACGTCAATTTTTTTTATTTTCTAACAATCCGTGCCTTTTCTGTGAATTTCCATGCAAAAACAGGCAAAAACTGATGCCGGATGTGACGCAACGTGCGTTTGGTCTTCGATTTCGTTCAAATTTTGCGTGGCACAATTGGATGTGCATTCTCAAGTGCTGGCAAAAGTTGGGTACATTTCATTCATGCATGCATGTACATCATGTGCAACCCACCGGTGTCGGTATGGGCGGAAGGGGTGTTACAATTCGATCTCGCTACTCCCCTTCATCAAACGGACCCAATTTTTTTCCACGCTTCCTAATGAAGCTCACAAGGAGGCACGTAAATTATTTTTATTTTCTGACAATCCGTGCCTTTTCTGTGAATTTCCATGCAAAAACAGGCAAAAACAGATGCCGGACGTGACGCAACGTGCGTTTGGTCTTCGATTTCGTTCAAATTTTGCGTGGCACAATTGGATGTCCATTCTCAAGTGCTGGCAAAAGTTGGGTACATTTCATGCAAGCATGCATGTACATCATGTGCAACCCACCGGTGTCGGTATGGGCGGAAGGGGTGTTACAATTCGATCTCGCTACTCCCCTTCATCAAACGGACCCAATTTTTTTCCACGCTTCCTAATGAAGTTCACAAGGACGCACGTCAATTTTTTTTATTTTCTGACAATCCGTGCCTTTTCTGTGAATTTCCAAGCAAAAACAAGCAAAAACAGATGCCGGACGTGACGCAATGTGCGTTTGGTCTTCGATTTCGTTCAAATTTTGCGTGGCACAATTGGATGTGCTTTCTCAAGTGCTGGCAAAAGTTGGGTACATTTCAAGCATGCATGCATGTACATCATGTGCAACCCACCGGTGTCGGTATGGGCGAAAGGGGTGTTACAATTTGATCTCGCTACTCCCCTTCATCAAACGGACCCAATTTTTTCCACGCTTCCTAATGAAATTCACAAGGAGGCACGTCAATTATTTTTATTTTCTGACAATCCGTGCCTTTTTTGTGAATTTCCATGCAAAAACAGGCAAAAACAGATGCCGGACGTGACGCAACGTGCGTTTGGTCTTCGATTTCGTTCAAATTTTGCATGGCACAATTGAATGTGCATTCTCAAGTGCTGGCAAAAGTTGGGTACATTTCATGCATGCATGCATGTACATCATGTGCAACCCACCGGTGTCGGTATGGGCAGAAGGGGTGTTACAATTCGATCTCGCTACTCCCCTTCATCAAACGGACCCAATTTTTTTCCACGCTTCCTAATGAACTTCACAAGGACACACGTCAATTTTTTTTATTTTCTGACAATCCGTGCCTTTTCTGTGAATTTCCAAGCAAAAACAAGCAAAAACAGATGCCGGACGTGACGCAACGTGCGTTTGGTATTCGATTTCGTTCAAATTTTGCGTGGCACAATTGGATGTGCATTCTCAAGTGCTGGCAAAAGTTGGGTACATTTCAAGCATGCATGCATGTACATCATGTGCAACCCACCGGTGTCGGTATGGGCGAAAGGGGTGTTACAATTCGATCTCGCTACTCCCCTTCATCAAACGGACCCAATTTTTTCCACGCTTCCTAATGAAGTTCACAAGGAGGCACGTCAATTTTTTTTATTTTCTGACAATCCATGCCTTTTCTGTGAATTTCCATGCAAAAACAGGCAAAAACAGATGCCGGACGTGACGCAACATGCGTTTGGTCTTCGATTTCGTTCAAATTTTGCATGGCACAATTGGATGTGCATTCTCAAGTGCTGGCAAAAGTTGGGTACATTTCATGCATGCATGCATGTACATCATGTGCAACCCACCGGTGTCGGTATGGGCGGAAGGGGTGTTACAATTCGATCTCGCTACTCCCCTTCATCAAACGGACCCAATTTTTTTCCATGCTTCCTAATGAACTTCACAAGGACACACGTCAATTTTTTTTATTTTCTGACAATCCGTGCCTTTTCTGTGAATTTTAAAGCAAAAACAGGCAAAAACAGATGCCGGACGTGACGCAACGTGCGTTTGGTATTCGATTTCGTTCAAATTTTGCGTGGCACAATTGGATGTGCATTCTCAAGTGCTGGCAAAAGATGGGTACATTTCATGCATGTATGCATGTACATCATGTGCAACCCACCAGTGTCGGTATGGGCGGAAGGGGTGTTACAATTCGATCTCGCTACTCCCCTTCATCAAACGGACCCAAATTTTTTCCACGCTTCCTAATAAACTTCAGGAGGACGCACGTCAATTTTTTTTATTTTCTGACAATCCGTGCCTTTTCTGTGAATTTCCATGCAAAAACAGATGCCGAACGTGACGCAACGTGCGTCTGGTCTTCGATTTTGTTTAAATTTTGCGTGGCACAATTGGATGTGCATTCTCAAGTGCTGGCAAAAGTTGGGTACATTTCATGCATGCGTGGATGTACAATGTGCAACCCACCGGTGTCGGTATGGTAGGAAGGGGTGTTACAATTCGATCTCGCTACTCCCCTTCATCAAACGGACCCAATTTTTTTCCACGCTTCCTAATGAAGTTCACAAGGAGGCACGTCAATATTTTTTATTTTCTGACAATCCGTGCCTTTTGTGTGAATTTCCATGCAAAAACAGGCAAAAACAGATGCCGGACGGGACGCAACGTTGGTTTGGTCTTCGATTTCGTTCAAATTTTGCGTGGCACAATTGGATGTGCATTCTCAAGTGCTGGCAAAAGTTGGGTACATTTCATGAATGCATGCATGTACATCATGTGCAACCCACCGATGTCGGTATGGGCGGAAGGGGTGTTACAATTCGATCTCGCTATTCCCCTTCATCAAACGGACCCAATTTTTTTCCACGCTTCCTAATGAAGATCACAAGGAGGCACGTCAATTTTTTTTATTTTCTAACAATCCGTGCCTTTTCTGTGAATTTCCATGCAAAAACAGGCAAAAACTGATGCCGGACGTGACGCAACGTGCGTTTGGTCTTCGATTTCGTTCAAATTTTGCGTGGCACAATTGGATGTGCATTCTCAAGTGCTGGCAAAAGTTGGGTACATTTCATTCATGCATGCATGTACATCATGTGCAACCCACCAGTGTCGGTATGGGCGGAAGGGGTGTTACAATTCGATCTCGCTACTCCCCTTCATCAAACGGACCCAATTTTTTTCCACGCTTCCTAATGAAGTTCACAAGGAGGCACATCAATGTTTTTTTATTTTCTGACAATCCGTGCCTTTTGTGTGAATTTCCATGCAAAAACAGGCAAAAACAGATGCCGGACGTGACGCAGCGTTGGTTTGGTCTTCGATTTCGTTCAAATTTTGCGTGGCACAATTGGATGTGCATTCTCAATTGCTGGCCAAAGTTGGGTACATTTCATGCATGCAAGCATGTACATCATGTGCAACCCACTGGTGTCGGTATGGGCGAAAGGGGTGTTACAATTCGATCTCGCTACTCCCCTTCATCAAATGGACCCAATTTTTTTCCACGCTTCCTAATGAACTTCACAAGGAGGCTCGTCAATTTTTTTTATTTTCTGACAATCCGTGCCTTTTCTGTGAATTTCCAAGCAAAAACAGGAAAAAAACAGATGCCGGACGTGACGCAACGTGCGTTTGGTCTTCGATTTCGTTCAAATTTTGCGTGGCACAATTGGATGTGCATTCTCAAGTGCTGGCAAAAGTTGGGTACATTTCATGCATGCATGCATGTACATCATGTGCAACCCACCAGTGTCGGTATGGGCGGAAGGGGTGTTACAATTCGATCTCGCTTCTCCCCTTCATCAAACGGACCCAATTTTTTTCCAAGCTTCCTAATGAACTTCACAAGGACGCACGTCAATTTTTTTTATTTTCTGACAATCCGTGCCTTTTCTGTGAATTTCCATATAAAAACAGATGTCGGACGTGACGCAACGTTGGTTTGGTCTTCGATTTCGTTCAAATTTTGCGTGGCACAATTGGATGTGAATTCTCATGTGCTGGCAAAAGTTGGGTACATTTCATGCATGCATGCATGTACATCATGTGCAACCCACCGGTGTCGGTATGGGCGGAAGGGGTGTTACAATTCGATCTCGCTACTCCCCTTCATCAAACGGACCCAATTTTTTTCCACGCTTCCTAATGAAGCTCACAAGGAGGCACGTAAATTATTTTTATTTTCTGACAATCCGTGCCTTTTCTGTGAATTTCCATGCAAAAACAGGCAAAAACAGATGCCGAACGTGACGCAACGTGCGTTTGGTCTTCGATTTCGTTCAAATTTTGCGTGGCACAGTTGGATGTGCATTCTTAAGTGCTGGCAAAAGTTGGGTACATTTCATGCATGCATCCATGTACATCATGTGCAACCCACCGGTGTCGGTATGGGCGAAAGGGGTGTTACAATTCGATCTCGCTACTCCCCTTCATCAAACGGACCCAATTTTTTTCCATGCCTCCTAATGAAGCTCACAAGGAGGCATGTAAATTATTTTTATTTTCTGACAATCCGTGCCTTTTCTGTGAATTTCCATGCAAAAACAGGCAAAAACAGATGCCGGACGTGACGCAACGTGCGTTTGGTCTTCGATTTCGTTCAAATTTTGCGTGGCACAATTGGATGTGCATTCTCAAGTGCTGGCAAAAGTTGGGTACATTTCATGCATGCATGCATGTACATCATGTGCAACCCATCGGTGTCGGTATGGGCGGAAGGGGTGTTACAATTCGATCTCGCAACTCCCCTTCATCAAACGGACCCAATTTTTTTCCACGCTTCCTAATGAAGTTCACAAGGACGCACGTCAATTTTTTTTATTTTCTGACAATCCGTGCCTTTTCTGTGAATTTCCAAGCAAAAACAGGCAAAAACAGATGCCGGACGTGACACAATGTGCGTTTGGTCTTCGATTTCATTCAAATTTTGCGTGGCACAATTGGATGTGCTTTCTCAAGTGCTGGCAAAAGTTGGGTACATTTCAAGCATGCATGCATGTACATCATGTGCAACCCACCGGTGTCGGTATGGGCGGAAGGGGTGTTACAATTCGATCTCGCTACTCCCCTTCATCAAACGGACCCAATTTGTTTCCACGCTTCCTAATGACCTTCACAAGGATGCCCGTCAATTTTTTTTATTTTCTGACAATCCGTGCCTTTTCTGTGAATTTCCAAGCAAAAACAGGCAAAAAACAGATGCCGGACGTTACACAACGTGCGTTTGGTCTTCGATTTCGTTCAAATTTTGCGTGGCACAATTGGATGTGCATTCTCAAGTGCAGGAAAAAGTTGGGTACATTTCATGCATGCATGCATGTACATCATGTGCAACCCACCGGTGTCGGGATGGGCGGAAGGGCTGTTACAATGCGATCTCGCTACTCCCCTTCATCAAACGGACCCAATTTTTTTCCACGCTTCCTAATGAACTTCACAAGGACGCACGTCAATTTTTGTTATTTTCTGACAATCCGTGCCTTTTCTGTGAATTTCCAAGCAAAAACAGACAAAAAACAGATGCCGGACGTGACGCAACGTGCGTTTGGTCTTCGATTTCGTTCAAATTTTGTGTGGCAAAATTGGATGTGCAATCTCAAGTGCAGGAAAAAGTTGGGTACATTTCATGTATGCATGCATGTACATCTTGTGCAACCCACCGGTGTCGGGATGTGCGGAAGGGCTGTTACAATGCGATCTTGCTACTCCCCTTCATCAAACGGACCCAATTTTTTTCCACGCTTCCTAATGAAGTTCACAAGGAGGCATGTCAATTTTTTTTTATTTTCTGACAATCCGTGCCTTTTCTGTGAATTTCCAAGCAAAAAGAGGCAAAAAACTGATGCTGAACGTGACGCAACGTGCGTTTGGTCTTCGATTTCGTTCAAATTTTGCGTGGCACAATTGGATGTGCATTCTCAAGTGCTAGCAAAAGTTGGGTACGTTTCATGCATGCATGCATGTACATCATGTGCAACCCACCGGTGTCGGTACGGGCGGAAGGGGTGTTACAATTCGATCTCGCTACTCCCCTTCATCAAACGGACCCAATTTTTTTCCACGCTTCCTAATGAACTTCACAAGGACGCACGTCAATTTTTTTTATTTTCTGACAATCCGTGCCTTTTTTGTGAATTTGCAAGCAAAAACAGATGCCGGACGTGACGCAACGTGCGTTTGGTCTTCGATTTCGTTCAAATTTTGCGTGGCACAATTGGATGTGCATTCTCAAGTGCTGGCAAAAGTTGGGAACATTTTATGCATGCATGCATGTACATCATGTGCAACCCACCGGTGTCGGTATGGGCGAAAGGGGTGTTACAATTCGATCTCGCTACTCCCCTTCATCAAACGGACCCAATTTTTTTCCATGCTTCCTAATGTAGCTCACAAGGAGGCACGTAAATTATTTTTATTTTCTGACAATCCGTGCCTTTTCTGTGAATTTCCATGCAAAAACAGGCAAAAACAGATGCCGGACGTGACGCAACGTGCGTTTGGTCTTCGATTTCGTTAAAATTTTGCGTGGCACAATTGGATGTGCATTCTCAAGTGCTGGCAAAAGTTGGGTACATTTCATGCATGCATGCATGTACATCATGTGCAACCCACCGGTGTCGGTATGGGCGGAAGGGGTGTTACAATTCGATCTCGCTACTCCCCTTCATCAAACGGACCCAATTTTTTTCCATGCTTCCTAATGAAGTTCACAAGGACGCACGTCAATTTTTTTTATTTTCTGACAATCCGTGCCTTTTCTATGAATTTCCAAGCAAAAACAGGCAAAAACAGATGCCGGACGTGACACAATGTGCGTTTGGTCTTCGATTTCGTTCAAATTTTGCGTGGCACAATTGGATGTGCTTTCTCAAGTGCTTGCAAAAGTTGGGTACATTTCAAGCATGCATGCATGTACATCATGTGCAACCCACCGGTGTCGGTATGGGCGAAAGTGGTGTTACAATTTGATCTCGCTACTCCCCTTCATCAAACGGACCCAATTTTTTCCACGCTTCTTAATGAAGTTCACAAGGAGGCACGTCAATTATTTTTGTTTTCTGACAATCCGTGCCTTTTCTGTGAATTTCCATGCAAAAACAGGCAAAAACAGATGCCGGACGTGACGCAACGTGCGTTTGGTCTTCGATTTCGTTCAAATTTTGCATGGCACAATTGAATGTGCATTCTCAAGTGCTGGCAAAAGTTGGGTACATTTCATGCATGCATGCATGTACATCATGTGCAACCCACCGGTGTCGGTATGGGCGGAAGGGGTGTTACAATTCGATCTCGCTACTCCCCTTCATCAAACGGACCCAACTTTTTTCCACGCTTCCTAATGAAGCTCACAAGGAGGCACGTAAATTATTTTTATTTTCTGACAATCCGTGCCTTTTCTGTGAATTTCCATGCAAATACAGGCAAAAACAGATGCCGGACGTGACGCAACGTGCGTTTGGTCTTCGATTTCGTTCAAATTTTGCGTGGCACAATTGGATGTGCATTCTCAAGTGCAGCTAAAAGTTGGGTACATTTCATGCATGCATGCATGTACATCATGTGGAACCCACCGGTGTCGGTATGGGCGGAAGGGGTGTTACAATTCGATCTCGCTACTCCCCTTCATCAATCGGACCCAATTTTTTTCCACGCTTCCTAATGAAGTTCACAAGGACGCACGTCAATTTTTTTTATTTCCTGACAATCCGTGCCTTTTCTGTGAATTTCCAAGCAAAAACAGGCAAAAACAGATGCCGGACGTGACGCAATGTGCGTTTGGTCTTCGATTTCGTTCAAATTTTGCGTGGCACAATTGGATGTGCTTTCTCAAGTGCTGGCAAAAGTTGGGTACATTTCAAGCATGCATGCATGTACATCATGAGCAACCCACCGGTGTCGGTATGGGCGAAAGGGGTGTTACAATTTGATCTCGCTACTCCCCTTCATCAAACGGACCCAATTTTTTCCACGCTTCCTAATAAAGTTCACAAGGAGGCACGTCAATTATTTTTATTTTCTGACAATCCATGCCTTTTCTGTGAATTTCCATGCAAAAACAGATGCCGGACGTGACGCAACGTGCGTTTGGTCTTCGATTTCGTTCAAATTTTCCATGACACAATTGAATGTGCATTCTCAAGTGCTGGCAAAAGTTGGGTACATTTCTTGCATGCATGCATGTACATCATGTGCAACCCACCGGTGTCGGTATGGGCGGAAGGGGTGTTACAATTCGATCTCGCTATTCCCATTCATCAAACGGACCCAATTTTTTTCCACGCTTCCTAATGAACTTCACAAGGACACACGTCAATTTTTTTTATTTTCTGACAATCCGTGCCTTTTCTGTGAATTTCCAAGCAAAAACAGGCAAAAACAGATGCCGGACGTGACGCAACATGCGTTTGGTATTCGATTTCGTTCAAATTTGCGTGGCACAATTGGATGTGCATTCTCAAGTGCTGGCAAAAGTTGGGTACATTTCAAGCATGCATGCATGTACATCATGTGCAACCCACCGGTGTCGGTATGGGCGAAAGGGGTGTTACAATTCGATCTCGCTACTCCCCTTCATCAAACGGACCCAATTTTTTCCACGCTTCCTAATGAAGTTCACAAGGAGGCACGTCAATTTTTTTTATTTTCTGACAATCCGTGCCTTTTCTGTGAATTTCCAAGCAAAAACAGGCAAAAACAGATACCGGACGTGACGCAACATGTGTTTGGTCTTCGATTTCGTTCAAATTTTGCATGGCACAATTGGATGTGCATTCTCAAGTGCTAGCAAAAGTTGGGTACATTTCATGCATGCATGCATGTACATCATGTGCAACCCACCGGTGTCGGTATGGGCGGAAGGGGTGTTACAATTCGATCTCGCTACTCCCCTTCATCAAACGGACCCAATTTTTTTCCACGCTTCCTAATGAACTTCACAAGGACACACGTCAATTTTTTTTATTTTCTGACAATCCGTGCCTTTTGTGTGAATTTCGATGGAAAAACAGGCAAAAGCAGATGCCGGACGTGACGCAACGTGCGTTTGGTCTTCGATTTCGTTCAAATTTTGCGTGGCACAATTGGATGTGTATTCTCAAGTGCTGGCAAAAGATGGGTACATTTCATGCATGCATGCATGTACATCATGTGCAACCCACCAGTGTCGGTATGGGCGGAAGGGGTGTTACAATTCGATCTCGCTACTCCCCTTCATCAAACGGACCCAATTTGTTTCCACGCTTCCTAATAAACTTCAGGAGGACGCACGTCAATTTTTTTTATTTTCTGACAATCCGTGCCTTTTCTGTGAATTTCCATGCAAAAACAGGCAAAAACTGATGCCGGACGTGACGCAACGTGCGTTTGGTCTTCGATTTCGTTCAAATTTTGCGTGGCACAATTGGATGTGCATTCTCAAGTGCAGGAAAAAGTTGGGTACATTTCATGCATGCATGCAAGTACATCATGTGCAACCCACCGGTGTCGGGATGGGCGGAAGGGCTGTTACAATGCGATCTCGCTACTCCCCTTCATCAAACGGACCTAATTTCTTTCCACGCTTCCTAATGAAGTTCACAAGGAGGCAAAAAACAGATGCCGGACGTGATGCAACCTGTGTTTGGTCTTCGATTTCGTTCAAATTTTGCGTGGCACAATTGGATGTGCATTCTCAAGTGCTGGCAAAAGATGGGTACATTTCATGCATGCATGCATGTACATCATGTGCAACCCACCAGTGTCGGTATGGGCAGAAGGGGTGTTACAATTCGATCTCGGTACTCCGCTTCATCAAACGGACCCAATTTTTTTCCACGCTTCCTAATGAACTTCACAAGGACGCACGTCAATATTTTTTATTTTCTGACAATCCGTGCCTTTTCTGTGAATTTCCATGCAAAAACAGGCAAAAACAGATGCCGGACGTGACGCAACGTGCGTTTGGTCTTCGATTTCATTCAAATTTTGCGTGGCACAATTGGATGTGCATTCTCAAGTGGTGGCAAAAGATGGGTACATTTCATGCATGCATGCATGTACATCATGTGCAACCCACCAGTGTCGGTATGGGCAGAAGGGGTGTTACAATTCGATCTCGCTACTCCCCTTCATCAAACGGACCCAATTTTTTTCCACGCTTCCTAATGAACTTCACAAGGAGGCACGTCAATTTTTTTTATTTTCTAACAATCCGTGCCTTTTCTGTGAATTTCCATGCAAAAACAGGCAAAAACTGATGCCGGACGTGACGCAACGTGCGTTTGGTCTTCGATTTCGTTCAAATTTTGCGTGGCACAATTGGATGTGCATTCTCAAGTGCTGGCAAAAGTTGGGTACATTTCATTCATGCATGCATGTACATCATGTGCAACCCACCGGTGTCGGTATGGGCGGAAGGGGTGTTACAATTCAATCTCGCTACTCCCCTTCATCAAACGGACCCAATTTTTTTCCACGCTTCCTAATGAAGTTCACAAGGAGGCACATCAATGTTTTTTTATTTTCTGACAATCCGTGCCTTTTGTGTGAATTTCCATGCAAAAACAGGCAAAAACACATGCCGGACGTGACGCAGCGTTGGTTTGGTCTTCGATTTCGTTCAAATTTTGTGTGGCACAATTGGATGTGCATTCTCAATTGCTGGTCAAAGTTGGGTACATTTCATGCATGCAAGCATGTACATCATGTGCAACCCACTGGTGTCGGTATGGGCGAAAGGGGTGTTACAATTCGATCTCGCTACTCCCCTTAATCAAATGGACCCAATTTTTTTCCACGCTTCCTAATGAACTTCACAAGGATGCTCGTCAATTTTTTTTATTTTCTGACAATCCGTGCCTTTTCTGTGAATTTCCAAGCAAAAACAGGCAAAAAACAGATGCCGGACGTGACGCAACGTGCGTTTGGTCTTCGATTTCGTTCAAATTTTGCGTGGCACAATTGGATGTGCATTCTCAAGTGCTGGCAAAAGTTGGGTACATTTCATGCATGCATGCATGTACATCATGTGCAACCCACCAGTGTCGGTATGGGCGGAAGGGGTGTTACAATTCGATCTCGCTACTCCCCTTCATCAAACGGACCCAATTTTTTTCCAAGCTTCCTAATGAACTTCACAAGGACGCACGTCAATTTTTTTTATTTTCTGACAATCCGTGCCTTTTCTGTGAATTTCCATATAAAAACAGATGTCGGACGTGACGCAACGTTGGTTTGGTCTTCGATTTCGTTCAAATTTTGCGTGGCACAATTGGATGTGAATTCTCATGTGCTGGCAAAAGTTGGGTACATTTCATGCATGCATGCATGTACATCATGTGCAACCCACCGGTGTCGGTATGGGCGGAAGGGGTGTTACAATTCGATCTCGCTACTCCCCTTCATCAAACGGACCCAATTTTTTTCCACGCTTCCTAATGAAGCTCACAAGGAGGCACGTAAATTATTTTTATTTTCTGACAATCCGTGCCTTTTCTGTGAATTTCCATGCAAAAACAGGCAAAAACAGATGCCGAACGTGACGCAACGTGCGTTTGGTCTTCGATTTCGTTCAAATTTTGCGTTGCACAGTTGGATGTGCATTCTTAAGTGCTGGCAAAAGTTGGGTACATTTCATGCATGCATCCATGTACATCATGTGCAACCCACCGGTGTCGGTATGGGCGAAAGGGGTGTTACAATTCGATCTCGCTACTCCCCTTCATCAAATGGACCCAATTTTTTTCCATGCTTCCTAATGAAGCTCACAAGGAGGCATGTAAATTATTTTTATTTTCTGACAATCCGTGCCTTTTCTGTGAATTTCCATGCAAAAACAGGCAAAAACAGATGCCGGACGTGACGCAACGTGCGTTTGGTCTTCGATTTCGTTCAAATTTTGCGTGGCACAATTGGATGTGCATTCTCAAGTGCTGGCAAAAGTTGGGTACATTTCATGCATGCATGCATGTACATCATGTGCAACCCACCGGTGTCGGTATGGGCGGAAGGGGTGTTACAATTCGATCTCGCAACTCCCCTTCATCAAACGAACCCAATTTTTTTCCACGCTTCCTAATGAAGTTCACAAGGACGCACGTCAATTTTTTTTATTTTCTGACAATCCGTGCCTTTTCTGTGAATTTCCAAGCAAAAACAGGCAAAAACAGATGCCGGACGTGACACAATGTGCGTTTGGTCTTCGATTTCATTCAAATTTTGCGTGGCACAATTGGATGTGCTTTCTCAAGTGCTGGCAAAAGTTGGGTACATTTCAAGCATGCATGCATGTACATCATGTGCAACCCACCGGTGTCGGTATGGGCGGAAGGGGTGTTACAATTCGATCTCGCTACTCCCCTTCATCAAACGGACCCAATTTGTTTCCACGCTTCCTAATGAACTTCACAAGGATGCCCGTCAATTTTTTTTATTTTCTGACAATCCGTGCCTTTTCTGTGAATTTCCAAGCAAAAACAGGCAAAAAACAGATGCCGGACGTGACACAACGTGCGTTTGGTCTTCGATTTCGTTCAAATTTTGCGTGGCACAATTGGATGTGCATTCTCAAGTGCAGGAAAAAGTTGGGTACATTTCATGCATGCATGCATGTACATCATGTGTAACCCACCGGTGTCGGGATGGGCGGAAGGGCTGTTACAATGCGATCTCGCTACTACCCTTCATCAAACGGACCCAATTTTTTTCCACGCTTCCTAATGAACTTCACAAGGACGCACGTCAATTTTTGTTATTTTCTGACAATCCGTGCCTTTTCTGTGAATTTCCAAGCAAAAACAGACAAAAAACAGATGCCGGACGTGACGCAACGTGCGTTTGGTCTTCGATTTCGTTCAAATTTTGCGTGGCAAAATTGGATGTGCATTCTCAAGTGCAGGAAAAAGTTGGGTACATTTCATGTATGCATGCATGTACATCTTGTGCAACCCACCGGTGTCGGGATGTGCGGAAGGGCTGTTACAATGCGATCTTGCTACTCCCCTTCATCAAACGGACCCAATTTTTTTCCAGGCTTCCTAATGAAGTTCACAAGGAGGCATGTCAATTTTTTTTTATTTTCTGACAATCCGTGCCTTTTCTGTGAATTTCCAAGCAAAAAGAGGCAAAAAACTGATGCCGAACGTGACGCAACGTGCGTTTGGTCTTCGATTTCGTTCAAATTTTGCGTGGCACAATTGGATGTGCATTCTCAAGTGCTAGCAAAAGTTGGGTACGTTTCATGCATGCATGCATGTACATCATGTGCAACCCACCGGTGTCGGTACGGGCGGAAGGGGTGTTACAATTCGATCTCGCTACTCCCCTTCATCAAACGGACCCAATTTTTTTCCACGCTTCCTAATGAACTTCACAAGGACGCACGTCAATTTTTTTTATTTTCTGACAATGCGTGCCTTTTTTGTGAATTTGCAAGCAAAAACAGATGCCGGACGTGACGCAACGTGCGTTTGGTCTTCGATTTCGTTCAAATTTTGCGTGGCACAATTGGATGTGCATTCTCAAGTGCTGGCAAAAGTTGGGAACATTTTATGCATGCATGCATGTACATCATGTGCAACCCACCGGTGTCGGTATGGGCGAAAGGGGTGTTACAATTCGATCTCGCTACTCCCCTTCATCAAACGGACCCAATTTTTTTCCATGCTTCCTAATGTAGCTCTCAAGGAGGCACGTAAATTATTTTTATTTTCTGACAATCCGTGCCTTTTCTGTGAATTTCCATGCAAAAACAGGCAAAAACAGATGCCGGACGTGACGCAACGTGCGTTTGGTCTTCGATTTCGTTAAAATTTTGCGTGGCACAATTGGATGTGCATTCTCAAGTGCTGGCAAAAGTTGGGAACATTTCATGCATGCATGCATGTACATCATGTGCAACCCACCGGTGTCGGTATGGGCGGAAGGGGTGTTACAATTCGATCTCGCTACTCCCCTTCATCAAACGGACCCAATTTTTTTCCATGCTTCCTAATGAAGTTCACAAGGACGCACGTCAATTTTTTTTATTTTCTGACAATCCGTGCCTTTTCTATGAATTTCCAAGCAAAAACAGGCAAAAACAGATGCCGGAGGTGACACAATGTGCGTTTGGTCTTCGATTTCGTTCAAATTTTGCGTGGCACAATTGGATGTGCTTTCTCAAGTGCTGGCAAAAGTTGGGTACATTTCAAGCATGCATGCATGTACATCATGTGCAACCCACCGGTGTCGGTATTGGCGAAAGTGGTGTTACAATTTGATCTCGCTACTCCCCTTCATCAAACGGACCCAATTTTTTCCACGCTTCTTAATGAAGTTCACAAGGAGGCACGTCAATTATTTTTGTTTTCTGACAATCCGTGCCTTTTCTGTGAATTTCCATGCAAAAACAAGCAAAAACAGATGCCGGACGTGACGCAACGTGCGTTTGGTCTTCGATTTCGTTCAAATTTTGCATGGCACAATTGAATGTGCATTCTCAAGTGCTGGCAAAAGTTGGGTACATTTCATGCATGCATGCATGTACATCATGTGCAACCCACCGGTGTCGGTATGGGCGGAAGGGGTGTTACAATTCGATCTCGCTACTCCCCTTCATCAAACGGACCCAATTTTTTTCCACGCTTCCTAATGAAGCTCACAAGGAGGCACGTAAATTATTTTTATTTTCTGACAATCCGTGCCTTTTCTGTGAATTTCCATGCAAAAACAGGCAAAAATAGATGCCGGACGTGACGCAACGTGCGTTTGGTCTTCGATTTCGTTCAAATTTTGCGTGGCACAATTGGATGTGCTTTCTCAAGTGCTGGCAAAAGTTGGGTACATTTCAAGCATGCATGCATGTACATCATGTGCAACCCACCGGTGTCGGTATGGGCGGAAGGGGTGTTACAATTCGATCTCGCTACTCCCCTTCATCAAACGGACCCAATTTGTTTCCACGCTTCCTAATGAACTTCACAAGGATGCCCGTCAATTTTTTTTATTTTCTGACAATCCGTGCCTTTTCTGTGAATTTCCAAGCAAAAACAGGCAAAAAACAGATGCCGGACGTGACGCAATGTGCGTTTGGTCTTCGATTTCGTTCAAATTTTGCGTGGCACAATTGGATGTGCATTCTCAAGTGCAGGAAAAAGTTGGGTACATTTCATGCATGCATGCATGTACATCATGTGCAACCCACCGGTGTCGGGATGGGCGGAAGGGCTGTTACAATGCGATCTCGCTACTCCCCTTCATCAAACGGACCCAATTTTTTTCCACGCTTCCTAATGAACTTCACAAGGACGCACGTCAATTTTTGTTATTTTCTGACAATCCGTGCCTTTTCTGTGAATTTCCAAGCAAAAACAGACAAAAAACAGATGCCGGACGTGACGCAACGTGCGTTTGGTCTTCGATTTCGTTCAAATTTTGCGTGGCAAAATTGGATGTGCATTCTCAAGTGCAGGAAAAAGTTGGGTACATTTCATGTATGCATGCATGTACATCTTGTGCAACCCACCGGTGTCGGGATGTGCGGAAGGGCTGTTACAATGCGATCTTGCTACTCCCCTTCATCAAACGGACCCAATTTTTTTCCAGGCTTCCTAATGAAGTTCACAAGGAGGCATGTCAATTTTTTTTTATTTTCTGACAATCCGTGCCTTTTCTGTGAATTTCCAAGCAAAAAGAGGCAAAAAACTGATGCCGAACGTGACGCAACGTGCGTTTGGTCTTCGATTTCGTTCAAATTTTGCGTGGCACAATTGGATGTGCATTCTCAAGTGCTAGCAAAAGTTGGGTACGTTTCATGCATGCATGCATGTACATCATGTGCAGCCCACCGGTGTCGGTACGGGCGGAAGGGGTGTTACAATTCGATCTCGCTACTCCCCTTCATCAAACGGACCCAATTTTTTTCCACGCTTCCTAATGAACTTCACAAGGACGCACGTCAATTTTTTTTATTTTCTGACAATCCGTGCCTTTTTTGTGAATTTGCAAGCAAAAGCAGATGCCGGACGTGACGCAACGTGCGTTTGGTCTTCGATTTCGTTCAAATTTTGCGTGGCACAATTGGATGTGCATTCTCAAGTGCTGGCAAAAGTTGGGAACATTTTATGCATGCATGCATGTACATCATGTGCAACCCACCGGTGTCGGTATGGGCGAAAGGGGTGTTACAATTCGATCTCGCTACTCCCCTTCATCAAACGGACCCAATTTTTTTCCATGCTTCCTAATGTAGCTCACAAGGAGGCACGTAAATTATTTTTATTTTCTGACAATCCGTGCCTTTTCTGTGAATTTCCATGCAAAAACAGGCAAAAACAGATGCCGGACGTGACGCAACGTGCGTTTGGTCTTCGATTTCGTTAAAATTTTGCGTGGCACAATTGGATGTGCATTCTCAAGTGCTGGCAAAAGTTGGGTACATTTCATGCATGCATGCATGTACATCATGTGCAACCCACCGGTGTCGGTATGGGCGGAAGGGGTGTTACAATTCGATCTCGCTACTCCCCTTCATCAAACGGACCCAATTTTTTTCCATGCTTCCTAATGAAGTTCACAAGGACGCACGTCAATTTTTTTTATTTTCTGACAATCCGTGCCTTTTCTATGAATTTCCAAGCAAAAACAGGCAAAAACAGATGCCGGAGGTGACACAATGTGCGTTTGGTCTTCGATTTCGTTCAAATTTTGCGTGGCACAATTGGATGTGCTTTCTCAAGTGCTGGCAAAAGTTGGGTACATTTCAAGCATGCATGCATGTACATCATGTGCAACCCACCGGTGTCGGTATGGGCGAAAGTGGTGTTACAATTTGATCTCGCTACTCCCCTTCATCAAACGGACCCAATTTTTTCCACGCTTCTTAATGAAGTTCACAAGGAGGCACGTCAATTATTTTTGTTTTCTGACAATCCGTGCCTTTTCTGTGAATTTCCATGCAAAAACAAGCAAAAACAGATGCCGGACGTGACGCAACGTGCGTTTGGTCTTCGATTTCGTTCAAATTTTGCATGGCACAATTGAATGTGCATTCTCAAGTGCTGGCAAAAGTTGGGTACATTTCATGCATGCATGCATGTACATCATGTGCAACCCACCGGTGTCGGTATGGGCGGAAGGGGTGTTACAATTCGATCTCGCTACTCCCCTTCATCAAACGGACCCAATTTTTTTCCACGCTTCCTAATGAAGCTCACAAGGAGGCACGTAAATTATTTTTATTTTCTGACAATCCGTGCCTTTTCTGTGAATTTCCATGCAAAAACAGGCAAAAACAGATGCCGGACGTGACGCAACGTGCGTTTGGTCTTCGATTTCGTTCAAATTTTGCGTGGCACAATTGGATGTGCATTCTCAAGTGCTGCTAAAAGTTGGGTACATTTCATGCATGCATGCATGTACATCATGTGGAACCCACCGGTGTCGGTATGGGCGGAAGGGGTGTTACAATTCGATCTCGCTACTCCCCTTCATCAATCGGACCCAATTTTTTTCCACGCTTCCTAATGAAGTTCACAAGGACGCACGTCAATTTTTTTTATTTCCTGACAATCCGTGCCTTTTCTGTGAATTTCCAAGCAAAAACAGGCAAAAACAGATGCCGGACGTGACGCAATGTGCGTTTGGTCTTCGATTTCGTTCAAATTTTGCGTGGCACAATTGGATGTGCTTTCTCAAGTGCTGGCAAAAGTTGGGTACATTTCAAGCATGCATGCATGTACATCATGAGCAACCCACCGGTGTCGGTATGGGCGAAAGGGGTGTTACAATTTGATCTCGCTACTCCCCTTCATCAAACGGACCCAATTTTTTCCACGCTTCCTAATAAAGTTCACAAGGAGGCACGTCAATTATTTTTATTTTCTGACAATCCGTGCCTTTTCTGTGAATTTCCATGCAAAAACAGATGCCGGACGTGACGCAACGTGCGTTTGGTCTTCGATTTCGTTCAAATTTTCCATGACACAATTGAATGTGCATTCTCAAGTGCTGGCAAAAGTTGGGTACATTTCATGCATGCATGCATGTACATCATGTGCAACCCACCGGTGTCGGTATGGGCGGAAGGGGTGTTACAATTCGATCTCGCTATTCCCATTCATCAAACGGACCCAATTTTTTTCCACGCTTCCTAATGAACTTCACAAGGACACACGTCAAATTTTTTTATTTTCTGACAATCCGTGCCTTTTCTATGAATTTCCAAGCAAAAACAGGCAAAAACAGATGCCGGACGTGACGCAACATGCGTTTGGTATTCGATTTCGTTCAAATTTTGCGTGGCACAATTGGATGTGCATTCTCAAGTGCTGGCAAAAGTTGGGTACATTTCAAGCATGCATGCATGTACATCATGTGCAACCCACCGGTGTCGGTATGGGCGAAAGGGGTGTTACAATTCGATCTCGGTACTCCCCTTCATCAAACGGACCCAATTTTTTCCACGCTTCCTAATGAAGTTCACAAGGAGGCACGTCAATTTTTTTTATTTTCTGACAATCCGTGCCTTTTCTGTGAATTTCCAAGCAAAAACAGGCAAAAACAGATGCCGGACGTGACGCAACATGTGTTTGGTCTTCGATTTCGTTCAAATTTTGCATGGCACAATTGGATGTGCATTCTCAAGTGCTAGCAAAAGTTGGGTACATTTCATGCATGCATGCATGTACATCATGTGCAACCCACCGGTGTCGGTATGGGCGGAAGGGGTGTTACAATTCGATCTCGCTACTCCCCTTCATCAAACGGACCCAATTTTTTTCCACGCTTCCTAATGACCTTCACAAGGACACACGTCAATTTTTTTTATTTTCTGACAATCCGTGCCTTTTGTGTGAATTTCGATGGAAAAACAGGCAAAAGCAGATGCCGGACGTGACGCAACGTGCGTTTGGTCTTCGATTTCGTTCAAATTTTGCGTGGCACAATTGGATGTGTATTCTCAAGTGCTAGCAAAAGATGGGTACATTTCATGCATGCATGCATGTACATCATGTGCAACCCACCAGTGTCGGTATGGGCGGAAGGGGTGTTACAATTCGATCTCGCTACTCCCCTTCATCAAACGGACCCAATTTGTTTCCACGCTTCCTAATAAACTTCAGGAGGACGCATGTCAATTTTTTTTATTTTCTGACAATCCGTGCCTTTTCTGTGAATTTTAATGCAAAAACAGGCAAAAACTGATGCCGGACGTGACGCAACGTGCGTTTGGTCTTCGATTTCGTTCAAATTTTGCGTGGCACAATTGGATGTGCATTCACAAGTGCAGGAAAAAGTTGGGTACATTTCATGCATGCATGCAAGTACATCATGTGCAACCCACCGGTGTCGGGATGGGCGGAAGGGCTGTTACAATGCGATCTCGCTACTCCCCTTCATCAAACGGACCTAATTTCTTTCCACGCTTCCTAATGAAGTTCACAAGGAGGCAAAAAACAGATGCCGGACGTGATGCAACCTGTGTTTGGTCTTCGATTTCGTTCAAATTTTGCGTGGCACAATTGGATGTGCATTCTCAAGTGCTGGCAAAAGATAGGTACATTTCATGCATGCATGCATGTACATCATGTGCAACCCACCGGTGTCGGTATGGGCGGAAGGGGTGTTACAATTCGATCTCGCTACTCCCCTTCATCAAACGGACCCAATTTTTTTCCACGCTTCCTAATGAACTTCACAAGGACGCACGTCAATATTTTTTATTTTCTGACAATCCGTGCCTTTTCTGTGAATTTCCATGCAAAAACAGGCAAAAACAGATGCCGGACGTGACGCAACGTGCGTTTGGTCTTCGATTTCATTCAAATTTTGCGTGGCACAATTGGATGTGCATTCTCAAGTGCTGGCAAAAGTTAGGTACATTGCATGCATGCATGCATGTACATCATGTGCAACCCACCGGTGTCGGTATGGGCGGAAGGGGTTATACAATTCGATCTCGCTACTCCCCTTCATCAAACGGACCCAATTTTTTTCCACGCTTCCTAATGAACTTCACAAGGACGCACGTCAATTTTTTTTATTTTCTGACAATCCATGCCTTTTCTGTGAATTTCCAAGCAAAAAAAGGCAAAAACAGATGCCGGACGTGACGCAACGTGCGTTTGGTGTTCGCTTTCGTTCAAATTTTGCGTGGCACAATTGGATGTGCATTCTCAAGTGCTGGCAAAAGTTGGGTACATTTCATGCATGCATGCATATACATCATGTGCAACGCACCGGTGTCGGGATGGGCGGAAGGGCTGTTACAATGCGATCTCGCTACTCCCTTTCATCAAACGGACCCAATTTTTTTCCACGCTTCCTAATGAAGTTCACAAGGAGGCACGTCAATTTTTTTATTTTCTGACAATCCGTGCCTTTTCTGTGAATTTCCATGCAAAAACAGGCAAAAACAGATGCCGGACGTGACGCAACGTGCGTTTGGTCTTCGATTTCGTTCAAATTTTGCATGGCACAATTGGATGTGCATTCTCAAGTGCTGGCAAAAGATGGGTACATTTCATGCATGCATGCATGTACATCATGTGCAACCCACCGGTGTCGGTATGGGCGGAAGGGGTTTTACAATTCGAACTCGCTACTCCCCTTCATCAAACGGACCCAATTTTTTTCCACGCTTCCTAATGAACTTCACAAGGACACACGTCAATTTTTTTTATTTTCTGACAATCCGTGCCTTTTCTGTGAATTTCCAAGCAAAAACAGGCAAAAACAGATGCCGGACGTGACGCAACGTGCGTTTGGTATTCGATTTCGTTCAAATTTTGCGTGGCACAATTGGATGTGCATTCTCAAGTGCTGGCAAAAGTTGGGTACATTGCAAGCATGCATGCATGTACATCATGTGCAACCCACCGGTGTCGGTATGGGCGAAAGGGGTGTTACAATTCGATCTCGCTACTCCCCTTCATCAAACGGACCCAATTTTTTCCACGCTTCCTAATGAAGTTCACAAGGAGGCACATCAAATTTTTTTATTTTCTGACAATCCGTGCCTTTTTTGTGAATTTCCAAGCAAAAACAGGCAAAAACAGATGCCGGACGTGACGCAACATGCGTTTGGTCTTCGATTTCGTTCAAATTTTGCATGACACAATTGGATGTGCATTCTCAAGTGCTGGCAAAAGTTGGGTACATTTCATGCATGCATGCATGTACATCATGTGCAACCCACCGGTGTCGGTATGGGCGGAAGGGGTGTTACAATTCGATCTCGCTACTCCCCTTCATCAAACGGACCCAATTTTTTTCCACGCTTCCTAATGAACTTCACAAGGACACACGTCAATTTTTTTTATTTTCTGACAATCCGTGCCTTTTGTGTGAATTTCCATGCAAAAACAGGCAAAAACAGATGCCGGACGTGACGCAACGTGCGTTTGGTCTTCGATTTCGTTCAAATTTTGCGTGGAACAATTGGATGTGCATTCTCAAGTGCTGGCAAAAGATGGGTACGTTTCATGCATGCATGCATGTACATCATGTGCAACCCACCAGTGTCGGTATGGGCGGAAGGGGTGTTACAATTCGATCTCGCTACTCCCCTTCATCAAATGGACCCAATTTTTTTTCCTCGCTTCCTAATGAACTTCACAAGGACGCACGTCAATTTTTTTATTTTCTGACAATCCATGCCTTTTCTATGAATTTCCATGCAAAAACAGGCAAAATCAGATGACGGGCGTGACGCAATGTGCGTTTGGTCTTCGATTTCGTTCAAATTTTGCGTGGCACAATTGGATGTGCATTCTCAAGTGCTGGCAAAAGTTGGGTACATTTCATGCATGCATGCATGTACATCATGTGCAACCCACCGGTGTCGGTATGGGCGGAACGGGTGTTACAATTCGATCTCGCTACTCCCCTTCATCAAACGGACCCAATTTTTTTCCACGCTTCCTAATGAAGTTCACAAGGAGGCACGTCAATTTTTTTTATTTTCTGACAATCCGTGCCTTTTCTGTGAATTTCCAAGCAAAAACAGGCAAAAACAGATGCCGGACGTGACGCAACGTGCGTTTGGTCTTCTATTTTGTTCAAATTTTGCGTGGCACAATTGGATGTGCATTCTCAAATGCTGGCAAAAGTTCTGGTACATTTCATGCATGCATGCATGTACATCATGTGCAACCCACCGGTGTCGGTATGGGCGGAAGGGGTGTTACAATTCGATCTCGCTACTCCCCTTCATCAAACGGACCCAATTTTTTCAATGCTTCCTAATGAAGTTCACAAGGAGGCACGTCAATTTTTTTTATTTTCTGACAATCCGTGCCTTTTCTGTGAATTTCCATGCAAAAACAGGCAAAAACAGATACCGAACGTGACGCAACGTGCGTTTGGTCTTCGATTTCGTTCAAATTTTGCATGGCACAATTGGATGTGCATTCTCAAGTGCTGGCAAAAGTTGGGTACATTTCATGCATGCATGCATGTACATCATGTGCAACCCACCGGTGTCGGTATGGGCGGAAGGGGTGTTACAATTCGATCTCGCTACTCCCCTTCATCAAACGGACCCAATCTTTTTGCACGCTTCCTGAAGAACTTCACAAGGACGCACGTCAATTGATTTTATTTTCTGACAATCCGTGCCTTTTCTGTGAATTTCCATGCAAAAACAGGCAAAAACAGATGCCGGACGTGACGCAACGTGCGTTTGGTCTTCGATTTCGTTCAAATTTTGCGTGGCACAATTGGATGTGCATTCTCAAGTGCTAGCAAAAGTTGGGTACATTTCATGCATGCATGCATGTACATCTTGTGCAGCCCACCGGTGTCGGTATGGGCGGAAGGGGTGTTACAATTCGATCTCGCTACTCCCCTTCATCAAACGGACCCAATTTTTTTCCACGCTTCCTAATGAACTTCACAAGGACGCACGTCAATTTTTTTTATTTTCTGACAATCCATGACTTTTTTGTGAATTTGCAAGCAAAAACAGATGCCGGACGTGACGCAACGTGCGTTTGGTCTTCGATTTCGTTCAAATTTTGCGTGGCTAAATTGGATGTGCATTCTCAAGTGCTGGCAAAAGTTGGGAACATTTTATGCATGCATGCATGTACATCATGTGCAACCCACCGGTGTCGGTATGGGCGAAAGGGGTGTTACAATTCGATCTCGCTACTCCCCTTCATCAAACGGACCCAATTTTTTTCCATGCTTCCTAATGTAGCTCACAAGGAGGCACGTAAATTATTTTTATTTTCTGACAATCCGTGCCTTTTTTGTGAATTTCCATGCAAAAACAGGCAAAAACAGATGCCGGACGTGATGCAACGTGCGTTTGGTCTTCGATTTCGTTCGAATTTTGCGTGGCACAATTGGATGTGCATTCTCAAGTGCTGGCAAAAGTTGGGTACATTTCATGCATGCATGCATGTACATCATGTGCAACCCACCGGTGTCGGTATGGGCGGAAGGGGTGTTACAATTCGATCTCGCTACTCCCCTTCATCAAACGGACCCAATTTTTTTCCATGCTTCCTAATGAAGTTCACAAGGACGCACGTCAATTTTTTTTATTTTCTGACAATCCGTGCCTTTTCTGTGAATTTCCAAGCAAAAACAGGCAAAAACAGATGCCGGACGTGACACAATGTGCGTTTGGTCTTCGATTTCGTTCAAATTTTGCGTGGCACAATTGGATGTGCTTTCTCAAGTGCTGGCAAAAGTTGGGTACATTTCAAGCATGCATGCATGTACATCATGTGCAACCCACCGGTGTCGGTATGGGCGAAAGTGGTGTTACAATTTGATCTCGCTACTCCCCTTCATCAAACGGACCCAATTTTTTCCACGCTTCCTAATGAAGTTCACAAGGAGGCACGTCAATTATTTTTATTTTCTGACAATCCGTGCCTTTTCTGTGAATTTCCATGCAAAAACCGGCAAAAATAGATGCCGGACGTGACGCAACGTGCGTTTGGTCTTCGATTTCGTTCAAATTTTGCATGGCACAATTGAATGTGCATTCTCAAGTGCTGGCAAAAGTTGGGTACATTTCATGCATGCATGCATGTACATCATGTGCAACCCACCGGTGTCGGTATGGGCGGAAGGGGTGTTACAATTCGATCTCGCTACTCCCCTTCATCAAACGGACCCAATTTTTTTCCACGCTTCCTAATGAAGCTCACAAGGAGGCACGTAAATTATTTTTATTTTCTGACAATCCATGCCTTTTCTGTGAATTTCCATGCAAAAACAGGCAAAAACAGATGCCGGACGTGACGCAACGTGCGTTTGGTCTTCGATTTCGTTAAAATTTTGCGTGGCACAATTGGATGTGCATTCTCAAGTGCTGCTAAAAGTTGGGTACATTTCATGCATGCATGCATGTACATCATGTGGAACCCACCGGTGTCGGTATGGGCGGAAGGGGTGTTACAATTCGATCTCGCTACTCCCCTTCATCAATCGGACCCAATTTTTTTCCACGCTTCCTAATGAAGTTCACAAGGACGCACGTCAATTTTTTTTATTTCCTGACAATCCGTGCCTTTTCTGTGAATTTCCAAGCAAAAACAGGCAAAAACAGATGCCGGACGTGACGCAATGTGCGTTTGGTCTTCGATTTCGTTCAAATTTTGCGTGGCACAATTGGATGTGCTTTCTCAAGTGCTGGCAAAAGTTGGGTACATTTCAAGCATGCATGCATGTACATCATGAGCAACCCACCGGTGTCGGTATGGGCGAAAGGGGTGTTACAATTTGATCTCGCTACTCCCCTTCATCAAACGGACCCAATTTTTTCCACGCTTCCTAATAAAGTTCACAAGGAGGCACGTCAATTATTTTTATTTTCTGACAATCCGTGCCTTTTCTGTGAATTTCCATGCAAAAACAGGCAAAAACAGATGCCGGACGTGACGCAACGTGCGTTTGGTCTTCGATTTCGTTCAAATTTTCCATGACACAATTGAATGTGCATTCTCAAGTGCTGGCAAAAGTTGGGTACATTTCATGCATGCATGCATGTACATCATGTGCAACCCACCGGTGTCGGTATGGGCGGAAGGGGTGTTACAATTCGATCTCGCTATTCCCATTCATCAAACGGACCCAATTTTTTTCCACGCTTCCTAATGAACTTCACAAGGACACACGTCAATTTTTTTTATTTTCTGACAATCCGTGCCTTTTCTGTGAATTTCCAAGAAAAAACAGGCAAAAACAGATGCCGGACGTGACGCAACATGCGTTTGGTATTCGATTTCGTTCAAATTTTGCGTGGCACAATTGGATGTGCATTCTCAAGTGCTGGCAAAAGTTGGGTACATTTCAAGCATGCATGCATGTACATCATGTGCAACCCACCAGTGTCGGTATGGGCGAATGGGGTGTTACAATTCGATCTCGCTACTCCCCTTCATCAAACGGACCCAATTTTTTCCACGCTTCCTAATGAAGTTCACAAGGAGGCACGTCAATTTTTTTTATTTTCTGACAATCCGTGCCTTTTCTGTGAATTTCCAAGCAAAAACAGGCAAAAACAGATGCCGGACGTGACGCAACATGTGTTTGGTCTTCGATTTCGTTCAAATTTTGCATGGCACAATTGGATGTGCATTCTCAAGTGCTAGCAAAAGTTGGGTACATTTCATGCATGCATGCATGTACATCATGTGCAACCCACCGGTGTCGGTATGGGCGGAAGGGGTGTTACAATTCGATCTCGCTACTCCCCATCATCAAACGGACCCAATTTTTTTCCACGCTTCCTAATGAACTTCACAAGGACACACGTCAATTTTCTTTATTTTCTGACAATCCGTGCCTTTTGTGTGAATTTCGATGCAAAAACAGGCAAAAACAGATGCCGGACGTGACGCAACGTGCGTTTGGTCTTCGATTTCGTTCAAATTTTGTGTGGCACAATTGGATGTGTATTCTCAAGTGGTGGCAAAAGATGGGTACATTTCATGCATGCATGCATGTACATCATGTGCTACCCACCAGTGTCGGTATGGGCGGAAGGGGTGTTACAATTCGATCTCGCTACTCCCCTTCATCAAACGGACCCAATTTGTTTCCACGCTTCCTAATAAACTTCAGGAGGACGCACGTCAATTTTTTTTATTTTCTGACAATCCGTGCCTTTTCTGTGAATTTCCAAGCAAAAACAGGCAAAAACAGATGCCGGACGTGACGCAACGTGCGTTTGGTCTTCGATTTTGTTTAAATTTTTCGTGGCACAATTGGATGTGCATTCTCAAGTGCTGGCAAAAGTTGGGTACATTTCATGCATGCATGCATGTACATCATGTGCAACCCACCGGTGTCGGTATGGGCGGAAGGGGTGTTACAATTCGATCTCGCTACTCCCCTTCATTAAACGGACCCAATTTTTTTCCACGCTTCCTAATGAAGTTCACAAGGAGGCACGTCAATTTTTTTTATTTTCTGACAATCCGTGCCTTTTCTGTGAATTTCCATGCAAAAACAGATGCCGGACGTGACGCAACGTTGGTTTGGTCTTCGATTTCGTTCAAATTTTGCGTGGCACAATTGGATGTGTATTCTCGAGTGCTGGCAAAAGTTGGGTACATTTCATGCATGCAAGCATGTACATCATGTGCATCCCACCGGTGTCGGTATGGGCGGAAGGGGTGTTACAATTCGATGTCGCTACTCCCCTTCATCAAACGGACCCAATTTTTTTCCATGCTTCCTAATGAACTTCACAAGGAGGCACGTCAATTTTTTTATTTTCTGACAATCCGTGCCTTTTCTGTGAATTTCCATGCAAAAACAGGCAAAAACAGATGCCGGACGTGACGCAACGTGCGTTTGGTCTTCGATTTCGTTCAAATTTTGCGTGGCACAATTGGATGTGCATTCTCAAGTGCTGGCAAAAGTTGGGTAAATTTCATGCATGCATACATGTACGTCATGTGCAACCCACCGGTGTCGGTATGGGCGGAAGGGGTGTTACAATTCGATCTCGCGACTCCCCTTCATCAAACGGACCCAATTTTTTTCCACGCTTCCTAATGAAGTTCACAAGGAGGCACGTCAATTTTTTTTTATTTTCTAACAATCCGTGCCTTTTCTGTGAATTTCCATGCAAAAACAGGCAAAAACTGATGCCGGACGTGACGCAACGTGCGTTTGGTCTTCGATTTCGTTCAAATTTTGCGTGGCACAATCTGATGTGCATTCTCAAGTGCTGGCAAAAGTTGGGTACATTTCATTCATGCATGCATGTACATCATGTGCAACCCACCAGTGTCGGTATGGGCGGAAGGGGTGTTACAATTCGATCTCGCTACTCCCCTTCATCAAACGGACCCAATTTTTTTCAACGCTTCCTAATGAACTTCAGAAGGACGCACGTCAATTTTTTTTATTTTCTGACAATCCGTGCCTTTTCTGTGAATTTCCATGCAAAAACAGGCAAAAACAGATGCCGGACGTGACGCAACGTTGGTTTGGTCTTCGATTTCGTTCAAATTTTGCGTGGCTCAATTGGATGTGCATTCTCAAGTGCTGGCAAAAGTTGGGTACATTTCATGCATGCATGCATGTACATCATGTGCAAGCCACCGGTGTCGATATGGGCGGAAGGGGTGTTACAATTCGATCTCGCTACTCCCCTTCATCAAACGGACCCAATTTTTTTCCACGCTTCCTAATGAACTTCACAAGGATGCACGTCAATTTTTTTTATTTTCTGACAATCCGTGCCTTTTCTGTGAATTTCCAAGCAAAAACAGGCAAAAAACAGATGCCGGACGTGACGCAACGTGCGTTTGGTCTTCGATTTCGTTCAAATTTTGCGTGGCACAATTGGATGTGCATTCTCAAGTGCAGGAAAAAGTTGGGTACATTTCATGCATGCATGCAAGTACATCATGTGCAACCCACCGGTGTCGGGATGGGCGGAAGGGCTGTTACAATGCGATCTCGCTACTCCCCTTCATCAAACGGACCTAATTTTTTTCCACGCTTCCTAATGAAGTTCACAAGGAGGCATGTCAATTTTTTTATTTTCTGACAATCCGTGCCTTTTCTGTGAATTTCCATGCAAAAACAGATGCCGGACGTGATGCAACCTGCGTTTGGTCTTCGATTTCGTTCAAATTTTGCGTGGCACAATTGGATGTGCATTCTCAAGTGCTGGCAAAAGATGGGTACATTTCATGCATGCATGCATGTACATCATGTGCAACCCACCCGTGTCGGTATGGGCAGAAGGGGTGTTACAATTCGATCTCGCTACTCCCCTTCATCAAACGGACCCAATTTTTTTCCACGCTTCCTAATGAACTTCACAAGGACGCACGTCAATATTTTTTATTTTCTGACAATCCGTGCCTTTTCTGTGAATTTCCATGCAAAAACAGGCAAAAACAGATGCCGGACGTGACGCAACGTGTGTTTGGTCTTCGATTTCATTCAAATTTTGCGTGGCACAATTGCATGTGCATTCTCAAGTGCTGGCAAAAGTTAGGTACATTGCATGCATGCATGCATGTACATCATGTGCAACCCACCGGTGTCGGTATGGGCGGAAGGGGTTATACAATTCGATCTCGCTAGTCCCCTTCATCAAACGGACCCAATTTTTTTCCACGCTTCCTAATGAACTTCACAAGGATGCACGTCAATTTTTTTTATTTTCTGACAATCCATGCCTTTTCTGTGAATTTCCAAGCAAAAACAGGCAAAAACAGATGCCGGACGTGACGCAACGTGCGTTTGGTGTTCGATTTCGTTCAAATTTTGCGTGGCACAATTGGGTGTGCATTCTCAAGTGCTGGCAAAAGTTGGGTACATTTCATGCATGCATGCATATACATCATGTGCAACCCACCAGTGTCGGGATGGGCGGAAGGGCTGTTACAATGCGATCTCGCTACTCCCTTTCATCAAACGGACCCAATTTTTTTCCACGCTTCCTAATGAAGTTCACAAGGAGGCACGTCAATTTTTTTATTTTCTGACAATCCGTGCCTTTTCTGTGAATTTCCATGCAAAAACAGGCAAAAACAGATGCCGGACGTGACGCAACGTGCGTTTGGTCTTCGATTTCGTTAAAATTTTGCATGGCACAATTGGATGTGCATTCTCAAGTGCTGGCAAAAGATGGGTACATTTCATGCATGCATGCATGTACATCATGTGCAACCCACCGGTGTCGTTATGGGCGGAAGGGGTTTTACAATTCGATCTCGCTACTCCCCTTCATCAAACGGACCCAATTTTTTTCCACGCTTCCTAATGAACTTCACAAGGACACACGTCAATTTTTTTTATTTTCTGACAATCCGTGCCTTTTCTGTGAATTTCCAAGCAAAAACAGGCAAAAACAGATGCCGGACGTGACGCAACGTGCGTTTGGTATTCGATTTCGTTCAAATTTTGCGTGGCACAATTGGATGTGCATTCTCAAGTGCTGGCAAAAGTTGGGTACATTGCAAGCATGCATGCATGTACATCATGTGCAACCCACCGGTGTCGGTATGGGCGAAAGGAGTGTTACAATTCGATCTCGCTACTCCCCTTCATCAAACGGACCCAATTTTTTCCACGCTTCCTAATGAAGTTCACAAGGAGGCACGTCAATTTTTTTTATTTTCTGACAATCCGTGCCTTTTTGTGAATTTCCAAGCAAAAACAGGCAAAAACAGATGCCGGACGTGACGCAACATGCGTTTGGTCTTCGATTTCGTTCAAATTTTGCATGGCACAATTGGATGTGCATTCTCAAGTGCTGGCAAAAGTTGGGTACATTTCATGCATGCATGCATGTACATCATGTGCAACCCACCGGTGTCGGTTTGGGCGGAAGGGGTGTTACAATTCGATCTCGCTACTCCCCTTCATCAAACGGACCCAATTTTTTTCCACGCTTCCTAATGAACTTCACAAGGACACACGTCAATTTTTTTTATTTTCTGACAATCCGTGCCTTTTGTGTGAATTTCCATGCAAAAACAGGCAAAAACAGATGCCGGACGTGACGCAACGTGCGTTTGGTCTTCGATTTCGTTCAAATTTTGCGTGGCACAATTGGATGTGCATTCTCAAGTGCTGGCAAAAGATGGGTACATTTCATGCATGCATGCATGTACATCATGTGCAACCCACCAGTGTCGGTATGGGCGGAAGGGGTGTTACAATTCGATCTCACTACTCCCCTTCATGAAATGGACCCAATTTTTTTTCCTCGCTTCCTAATGAAGTTCGCAAGGAGGCACGTCAATTTTTTTTATTTTCTGACAATCCGTGCCTTTTCTGTGAATTTCCATGCAAAAACAGGCAAAAACAGATTCCGAACGTGACGCAACGTGCGTTTGGTCTTCGATTTCGTTCAAATTTTGCATGGCACAATTGGATGTGCATTCTCAAGTGCTGGCAAAAGTTGGGTACATTTCATGCATGCATGCATGTACATCATGTGCAACCCACCGGTGTCGGTATGGGCGGAAGGGGTGTTACAATTCGATCTCGCTACTCCCCTTCATCAAACGGACCCAATCTTTTTGCACTCTTCCTGAAGAACTTCACAAGGACGCACGTCAATTGTTTTTATTTTCTGACAATCCGTGCCTTTTCTGTGAATTTCCATGCAAAAACAGGCAAAAACAGATGCCGGACGTGACGCAACGTGCGTTTGGTCTTCGATTTCGTTCAAATTTTGCGTGGCACAATTGGATGTGCATTCTGAAGTGCTGGCAAAAGTTGGGTACATTTCATGCATGCGTGCATGTACATCATGTGCAACCCACCGGTGTCGGTATGGGCGGAAGGGGTGTTACAATTCGATCTCGCTACTCCCCTTCATCAAACGGACCCAATTTTTTTCCACGCATCCTAATGAATTTCACAAGGAGGCACGTCAATTTTTTTTATTTTCTGACAATCCGTGCCTTTTCTGTGAATTTCCATGCAAAAACAGCCAAAAACAGATGCCAGACGTGACGCAACGTGCGTTTGGTCTTCGATTTCGTTCAAATTTTGCATGGCACAATTGGATGTGCATTCTCAAGTGCTGGCAAAAGTTGGGTACATTTCATGCATGCATGCATGTACATCATGTGCAACCCACCGGTGTCGGTATGGGCGGAAGGGGTGTTACAATTCGATCTCGCTACTCCCCTTCATCAAACGGACCCAATTTTTTTTCCACGCTTCCTAATGAAGTTCACTTGGAGGCACGTTAATTTTTTTTATTTTCTGACAATCCGTGCCTTTTCTGTGAATTTCCATGCAAAAACAGGCCAAAACAGATGCCGGACGTGACGCAACGTTGGTTTGGTCTTCGATTTCATTCAAATTTTGCGTGGCACAATTGGATGTGCATTCTCAAGTGCAGGAAAAAGTTGGGTACATTTCATGCATGCATGCATGTACATCATGTGCAACCCACCGGTGTCGGTATGGGCGTAAGGGGTGTTACAATTCGATCTCGCTACTCCCCTTCATCAAACGGACCCAATTTTTTTTCCTCGCTTCCTAATGAACTTCACAAGGACGCACGTCAATTTTTTTATTTTCTGACAATCCATGCCTTTTCTGTGAATTTCCATGCAAAAACAGGCAAAACCAGATGACGGGCATGACGCAACGTGCGTTTGGTCTTCGATTTCGTTCAAATTTTGCGTGGCACAATTGGATGTGCATTCTCAAGTGCTGGCAAAAGTAGGGTACATTTCATGCATGCATGCATGTACATCATGTGCAACCCACCGGTGTCGGTATGGGCGGAACGGGTGTTACAATTCGATCTCGCTACTCCCCTTCATCAAACGGACCCAATTTTTTTCCACGCTTCCTAATGAAGTTCACAAGGACGCACGTCAATTTTTTTTATTTTCTTACAATCCGTGCCTTTTCTGTGAATTTCCAAGCAAAAACAGGCAAAAACAGATGCCGGACGTGACGCAACGTGCGTTTGGTCTTCTATTTTGTTCAAATTTTGCGTGCCACAATTGGATGTGCATTCTCAAGTGCTGGCAAAAGTTGGGGTACATTTCATGCATGCATGCATGTACATCATGTGCAACCCACCGGTGTCGGTATGGGCGGAAGGGGTGTTACAATTCGATCTCGCTACTCCCCTTCATCAAACGGACCCAATTTTTTCAACGCTTCCTAATGAAGTTCACAAGGACGCACGTCAATTTTTTTATTTTCTGACAATCCGTGCCTTTTCTGTGAATATCCAAGCAAAAACAGGCAAAAACAGATGCCGGACGTGACGCAACGTGCGTTTGGTCTTCTATTTTGTTCAAATTTTGCGTGCCACAATTGGATGTGCATTCTCAAGTGCTGGCAAAAGTTGGGGTACATTTCATGCATGTATGCATGTACATCATGTGCAACCCACCGGTGTCGGTATGGGCGGAAGGGGTGTTACAATTCGATCTCGCTACTCCCCTTCATCAAACGGACCCAATTTTTTCAACGCTTCCTAATGAAGTTCACAAGGACGCACGTCAATTTTTTTTATTTTCTGACAATCCGTGCCTTTTCTGTGAATTTCCATGCAAAAACAGGCAAAAACAGATGCCGGACGTGACGCAACGTGCGTTTGGTCTTCGATTTCGTTCAAATTTTGCATGGCACAATTGGATGTGCATTCTCAAGTGCTGGCAAAAGTTGGGTACATTTCATGCATGCATGCATGTACATCATGTGCAACCCACCGGTGTCGGTATGGGCGGAAGGGGTGTTACAATTCGATCTCGCTACTCCCCTTCATCAAACGGACCCAATTTTTTTTCCACGCTTCCTAATGAAGTTCACTTGGAGGCACGTTAATTTTTTTTATTTTCTGACAATCCGTGCCTTTTCTGTGAATTTCCATGCAAAAACAAGCCAAAACAGATGCCGGAAGTGACGCAACATGCGTTTGGTCTTCGATTTCATTCAAATTTTGCGTGGCACTATTGGATGTGCATTCTCAAGTGCAGGAAAAAGTTGGGTACATTTCATGCATGCATGCATGTACATCATGTGCAACCCACCTGTGTCGGTATGGGCGGAAGGGGTGTTACAATTCGATCTCGCTACTCCCCTTCATCAAACGGACCCAATTTTTTTTCCTCGCTTCCTAATGAACTTCACAAGGACGCACGTCAATTTTTTTATTTTCTGACAATCCATGCCTTTTCTGTGAATTTCCATGCAAAAACAGGCAAAACCAGATGACGGGCATGACGCAACGTGCGTTTGGTCTTCGATTTCGTTCAAATTTTGCGTGGCACAATTGGATGTGCATTCTCAAATGCTGGCAAAAGTAGGGTACATTTCATGCATGCATGCATGTACATCATGTGCAACCCACCGGTGTCGGTATGGGCGGAACGGGTGTTACAATTCGATCTCGCTACTCCCCTTCATCAAACGGACCCAATTTTTTTCCACGCTTCCTAATGAAGTTCACAAGGACGCACGTCAATTTTTTTTATTTTCTTACAATCCGTGCCTTTTCTGTGAATTTCCAAGCAAAAACAGGCAAAAACAGATGCCGGATGTGACGCAACGTGCGTTTGGTCTTCTATTTTGTTCAAATTTTGCGTGCCACAATTGGATGTGCATTCTCAAGTGCTGGCAAAAGTTGGGGTACATTTCATGCATGCATGCATGTACATCATGTGCAACCCACCGGTGTCGGTATGGGCGGAAGGGGTGTTACAATTCGATCTCGCTACTCCCCTTCATCAAACGGACCCAATTTTTTCAACGCTTCCTAATGAAGTTCACAAGGACGCACGTCAATTTTTTTTATTTTCTGACAATCCGTGCCTTTTCTGTGAATTTCCATGCAAAAACAGGCAAAAACAGATGCCGGACGTGACGCAACGTGCGTTTGGTCTTCGATTTCGTTCAAATTTTGCATGGCACAATTGGATGTGCATTCTCAAGTGCTGGCAAAAGTTGGGTACATTTCATGCATGCATGCATGTACATCATGTGCAACCCACCGGTGTCGGTATGGGCGGAAGGGGTGTTACAATTCGATCTCGCTACTCCCCTTCATCAAACGGACCCAATTTTTTTTCCACGCTTCCTAATGAAGTTCACTTGGAGGCACGTTAATTTTTTTTATTTTCTGACAATCCGTGCCTTTTCTGTGAATTTCCATGCAAAAACAGGCCAAAACAGATGCCGGACGTGACGCAACGTTGGTTTGGTCTTTGATTTCGTTCAAATTTTGCGTGGCACAATTGGATGTGCATTCTCAAGTGCTGGCAAAAGTAGGGTACATTTCATGCATGCATGCATGTACATCATGTGCAACCCACCGGTGTCGGTATGGGCGGAACGGGTGTTACAATTCGATCTCGCTACTCCCCTTCATCAAACGGACCCAATTTTTTTCCATGCTTCCTAATGAAGTTCACAAGGACGCACGTCAATTTTTTTTATTTTCTTACAATCCGTGCCTTTTCTGTGAATTTCCAAGCAAAAACAGGCAAAAACAGATGCCGGACGTGACGCAACGTGCGTTTGGTCTTCTATTTTGTTCAAATTTTGCGTGCCACAATTGGATGTGCATTCTCAAGTGCTGGCAAAAGTTGGGGTACATTTCATGCATGTATGCATGTACATCATGTGCAACCCACCGGTGTCGGTATGGGCGGAAGGGGTGTTACAATTCGATCTCGCTACTCCCCTTCATCAAACGGACCCAATTTTTTCAACGCTTCCTAATGAAGTTCACAAGGACGCACGTCAATTTTTTTTATTTTCTGACAATCCGTGCCTTTTCTGTGAATTTCCATGCAAAAACAGGCAAAAACAGATGCCGGACGTGACGCAACGTGCGTTTGGTCTTCGATTTCGTTCAAATTTTGCATGGCACAATTGGATGTGCATTCTCAAGTGCTGGCAAAAGTTGGGTACATTTCATGCATGCATGCATGTACATCATGTGCAACCCACCGGTGTCGGTATGGGCGGAAGGGGTGTTACAATTCGATCTCGCTACTCCCCTTCATCAAACGGACCCAATTTTTTTTCCACGCTTCCTAATGAAGTTCACTTGGAGGCACGTCAATTTTTTTTATTTTCTGACAATCCGTGCCTTTTCTGTGAATTTCCATGCAAAAACAGGCCAAAACAGATGCCGGACGTGACGCAACATTGGTTTGGTCTTCGATTTCATTCAAATTTTGCGTGGCACAATTGGATGTGCATTCTCAAGTGCAGGAAAAAGTTGGGTACATTTCATGCATGCATGCATGTACATCATGTGCAACCCACCGGTGTCGGTATGGGCGGAAGGGGTGTTACAATTCGATCTCGCTACTCCCCTTCATCAAACGGACCCAATTTTTTTTCCTCGCTTCCTAATGAACTTCACAAGGACGCACGTCAATTTTTTTATTTTCTGACAATCCATGCCTTTTCTGTGAATTTCCATGCAAAAACAGGCAAAACCAGATGACGGGCGTGACGTAACGTGCGTTTGGTCTTCGATTTCGTTCAAATTTTGCGTGGGACAATTGGATGTGCATTCTCAACTGCTGGCAAAAGTAGGGTACATTTCATGCATGCATGCATGTACATCATGTGCAACCCACCGGGGTCGGTCTGGGCGGAACGGGTGTTACAATTGGATCTCGCTACTCCCCTTCATCAAACGGACCCAATTTTTTTCCACGCTTCCTAATGAAATTCACAAGGAGGCACGTCAATTTTTTTTATTTTCTGACAATCCGTGCCTTTTCTGTGAATTTCCAAGCAAAAACAGGCAAAAACAGATGCCGGACGTGACGCAACGTGCGTTTGGTCTTCTATTTTGTTCAAATTTTGCGTGCCACAATTGGATGTGCATTCTCAAATGCTGGCAAAAGTTGGGGTACATTTCATGCATGCATGCATGTACATCATGTGCAACCCACCGGTGTCGGTATGGGCGGAAGGGGTGTTACAATTCGATCTCGCTACTCCCCTTCATCAAACGGACCCAATTTTTTCAACGCTTCCTAATGAAGTTCACAAGGACGCACGTCAATTTTTTTATTTTCTGACAATCCGTGCCTTTTCTGTGAATTTCCATGCAAAAACAGGCAAAAACAGATGCCGGACGTGACGCAACGTGCGTTTGGTCTTCGATTTCGTTCAAATTTTGCATGGCACAATTGGATGTGCATTCTCAAGTGCTGGCAAAAGCTGGGTACATTTCATGCATGCATGCATGTACATCATGTGCAACCCACCGGTGTCGGTATGGGCGGAAGGGGTGTTACAATTCGATCTCGCTACTCCCCTTCATCGAACGGACCCAATCTTTTTGCACGCTTCCTGATGAACTTCACAAGGACGCACGTCAATAGTTTTTATTTTCTGACAATCCGTGCCTTTTCTGTGAATTTCCATGCAAAAACAAGCAAAAACAGATGCCGGACGTGACGCAACGTGCGTTTGGTCTTCGATTTCGTTCAAATTTTGCGTGGCACAATTGGATGTGCATTCTGAAGTGCTGGCAAAAGTTGGGTACATTTCATGCATGCGTGCATGTACATCATGTGCAACCCACCGGTGTCGGTATGGGCGGAAGGGGTGTTACAATTCGATCTCGCTACTCCCCTTCATCAAACGGACCCAATTTTTTTCCACGCTTCCTAATGAATTTCACAAGGAGGCACGTCAATTTTTTTTATTTTCTGACAATCCGTGCCTGCTCTGTGAATTTCCATGCAAAAACAGGCAAAAACAGATGCCAGACGTGACGCAACGTGCGTTTGGTCTTCGATTTCGTTCAAATTTTGCATGGCACAATTGGATGTGCATTCTCAAGTGCTGGCAAAAGTTGGGTACATTTCATGCATGCATGCATGTACATCATGTGCAACCCACCGGTGTCGGTATGGGCGGAAGTGGTGTTACAATTCGATCTCGCTACTCCCCTTCATCAAACGGACCCAATTTTTTTTCCACGCTTCCTAATGAAGTTCACTTGGAGGCACGTCAATTTTTTTTATTTTCTAACAATCCGTGCCTTTTCTGTGAATTTCCATGCAAAAACAGGCCAAAACAGATGCCGGACGTGACGCAACGTTGGTTTGGTCTTCGATTTCATTCAAATTTTGCGTGGCACAATTGGATGTGCATTCTTGAAGTGCTGGCAAAAGTTGGGTACATTTCATGCATGCATGCATGTACATCATGTGCAACCCACCGGTGTCGGTATGGGCGGAAGGGGTGTTACAATTCGATCTCGTTACTCCCCTTCATCAAACGGACCCAATTTTTTTCCACGCTTCCTAATGAAGTTCACAAGGAGGCACGTCAATTTTTTTTATTTTCTGACAATCCATGCCTTTTCTGTGAATTTCCATGCAAAAACAGGCAAAAACAGATGCCGTACGTGACGCAACGTGCGTTTGGTCTTCGATTTCGTTCAAATTTTGCGTCGCACAATTGGATGTGCATTCTCAAGTGCTGGCAAAAGTTGGGTACATTTCATGCATGCATGCATGTACATCATGTGCAACCCACCGGTGTCGGTATGGGCGAAAGGGGTGTTACAATTCAATCTCGTTACTCCCCTTCATCAAACGGACCCAATATTTTTCCACGCTTCCTAATGAACTTCACAAGGAGGCACGTCAATTTTTTTATTTTCTGACAATCCGTGCCTTTTCTGTGAATTTCCATGCAAAAACAGGCAAAAAAAGATGCCGGACGTGACGCAACGTTGGTTTGGTCTTCGATTTCGTTCAAATTTTGCGTGGCACAATTGGATGTGCATTGTCAAGTGCTGGCAAAAGTTGGGTACATTTCATGCATGCATGCATGTACATCATGTGCAACCCACCGGTGTCGGTATGGGCGGAAGGGGTGTTACAATTCGATCTCGCTACTCCCCTTCATCAAATGGACCCAATTTTTTTCCAAGCTTCCAAATGAACTTCACAAGGACGCACGTCAATTTTTTTTATTTTCTGACAATCCGTGCCTTTTCTGTGAATTTCCAAGCAAATACAGGCAAAAACAGATGCCGGACGTGACGCAGCGTGCGTTTGGTCTTCGATTTCGTTCAAATTTTGCGTGCCACAATTGGATGTGCATTCTCAAGTGCTGGAAAAAGTTGGGTACATTTCATGCATGCATGCATGTACATCATGTGCAACCCACCGGTGTCGGTATGGGCGGAAGGGGTGTTACAATTCGATCTCGCTACTCCCCTTCATCAAACGGACCCATTTTTTTCCACGCTTCCTAATGAAGTTCACAAGGAGGCACATCAATTTTTTTTATTTTCTGACAATCCGTGCCTTTTCTGTGAATTTCCAAGCAAAAACAGGCAAAAACAGATGCCGGACGTGACGCAACGTGCGTTTGGTCTTCGATTTCGTTCAAATTTTGCGTGGCACAATTGGATGTGCATTCGCAAGTGCTGGCAAAAGTTGGGTACATTTCATGCATGCATGCATGTACATCATGTGCAACCCACCGGTGTCGGTACGGGCGAAAGGGGTGTTACAATTCGATCTCCCGACTCCCCTTCATCAAACGGACCCAATTTTTTCAACGCTTCCTAATGAAGTTCACAAGGAGGCACATCAATTCTTTTTATTTTCTGAGAATCCATGCCTTTTCTGTGATTTCCATGCAAAAACAGGCAAAACCAGATGCCGGGCGTGACGCAACGTGCGTTTGGTCTTTCATTTCGTTCAAATTTTGCGTGGCACAATTGGATGTGCATTCTCAAGTGCTGGCAAAAGTTGGGTACATTTCATGCATGCATCCATGTACATCATGTGCAACCCACCAGTGTCGGTATGGGCGGAAGGGGTGTTACAATTCGATCTCGCTACTCCCCTTCATCAAACGGACCCAATTTTTTTCCACGCTTCCTAATGAAGTTCACAAGGAGGCACGTCAATTTTTTTTATTTTCTAACAATCCGTGCCTTTTCTGTGAATTTCCATATAAAAACAGATGTCGGACGTGACACAACGTTGGTTTGGTCTTCGATTTCGTTCAAATTTTGCGTGGCACAATTGGATGTGCATTCTGAAGTGCTCGCAAAAGTTGGGTACATTTCATGCATGCATGCATGTACATCATGTGCAACCCACCGGTGTCGGTTTGGGCAGAAGGGGTGTTACAATTCGATCTCGCTACTCCCCTTCATCAAACGGACCCAATTTTTTTCCACGCTTCCTAATGAAGTTCACAAGGAGGCACGTCAATTTTTTTTATTTTCTGACAATCCGTGCCTTTTCTGTGAATTTCCATGCAAAAACAGGCAAAAACAGATGCCGGACGTGACGCAACGTGCGTTTGGTCTTCGATTTCGTTCAAATTTTGCGTGGCACAATTGGATGTGCATTCTCAAGTGCTGGCAAAAGTTACGTACATTTCATGCATGCATGCATGCATGTACATCATGTGCAACCCACCGGTGTCGGTATGGGCGAAAGGGGTGTTACAATTTGATCTCGCTACTCCCCTTCATCAAACGGACCCAATTTTGTTCCACGCTTCCTAATGAACTTCACGAGGACGCACGTCAATTTTTTATTATTTTCTGACAATCCATGCCTTTTCTGTGAATTTCCATGCAAAAACAGATGTCGGACGTGACGCAACATGCGTTTGGTCTTCGATTTCGTTCAAATTTTGCGTGGCACAATTGGATGTGCATTCTCAAGTGCTGGCAAAAGTTGGGTACATTTCAGGCATGCATGCATGTACATCATGTGCAACCCACCGGTGTCGGTATGGG
The DNA here is from genome assembly GCA_039707655.1 of Elymus sibiricus. Lineage (NCBI taxonomy): Eukaryota > Viridiplantae > Streptophyta > Magnoliopsida > Poales > Poaceae > Elymus > Elymus sibiricus. The sequence continues at coordinate 311,025,284 of CM077675.1, read as the reverse complement.
CGGAAGGGGTGCTACAATTCGATCTCGCTACTCCCCTTCATCAAACGGACCCAATTTTTTTTGCATGCTTCCTAATGAACTTCACAAGGAGGCACGTCAATTTTTTTATTTTCTGACAATCCGTGCCTTTTCTGTGAATTTCCATGCAAGAACAGGCAATAATAGATGCCGAACGTGACGCAACGTGCGTTTGGTCTTCGATTTTGTTCAAATTTTGCGTGGCACAATTGGATGTGCATTCTTAAGTGTTGGCAAAAGTTGGGTACATTTCATGCATGCATCCATGTACATCATGTGCAACCCACCGGTGTCGGTATGGGAGGAAGGGGTCTTACAATTCGATCTCGCTACTACCCTTCATCAAACGGACCCAATTTTTTTCCACGCTTCCTAATGAACTTCACAAGGACGCACGTCAATTTTTTTTTTCTGACAATCCGCGCCTTTTCTGTGAATTTCCATATAAAAATAGATGCCGGACGTGACGCAACGTGCGTTTGGTCTTCGATTTCGTTCAAATTTTGCGTGGCACAATTGGATGTGCATTATCAAGTGCTGGCAAAAGTTGGGTACATTTCATGCATGCATGCATGTACATCATGTGCAACCCACCGGTGTCGGTATGGGCGGAAGGGGTGTTACAATTTGATCTCGCTACTCCCCTTCATCAAACAGACCCAATTTTTTTTCCACGCTTCCTAATGAACTTCACAAGGACGCACGTCAATTTTTTTATTTTCTGACAATCCGTGCCTTTTCTGTGAATTTCCAAGCAAAAACAGATGCCGGACGTGACGCAACGTGCGTTTGGTCTTCGATTTCGTTCAAATTTTGTGTGGTACAATTGGATGTGCATTCTCAAGTGCTGGCAAAAGTTGGGTACATTTTATGCATGCATGCATGTACATCATGTGCAACCCACCGGTGTCGGTATGGGCGAAAGGGGTGTTACAATTCGATCTCGCTACTCCCCTTCATCAAACGGACCCAATTTTTTTCCACGCTTCCTAATGAACTTCACAAGGAGGCACATCAATTTTTTTTATTTTCTGACAATCCGTGCCTTTTCTGTGAATTTCCAAGCAAAAACAGGCAAAAACAGATGCCGGACTTGACGCAACATGCATTTGGTCTTCGATTTCATTCAAATTTTGTGTGGCACAACTGGATGTGCATTCTCAAGTGCTGGCAAAAGTTGGGTACATTTCATGCATGCATGCATGTACATCATGTGCAACCCACCGGTGTCGGTATGGGCGGAAGGGGTGTTACAATGCGATCTCGCTACTCCCCTTCATCAAACGGACCCAATTATTTTCCACGCATCCTAATGAACTTCACAAGGAGGCACGTCAATTTTTTTATTTTCTGACAATCCGTGCCTTTTCTGTGAATTTCCAAGCAAAAACAGGCAAAAACAGATGCCGGACGTGACGCAACGAGCGTTTGGTCTTCGATTTCGTTCAAATTTTGCGTGGCACAATTGGATGTGCATTCTCAAGTGCTGGCAAAAGTTGGGTACATTTCATGCATGCATGCATGTACATCATGTGCAACCCACCGGTGTCGGTATGGGCGGAAGGGGTGTTACAATGCGATCTCGCTACTCCCCTTCATCAAACGGACCCAATTTTTTTCCACGCTTCCTAATGAAGTTCACAAGGAGGCACGTCAATTTTTTTTATTTTCTAACAATCCGTGCCTTTTCTGTGAATTTCCACGCAAAAACAGGCAAAAACAGATGCCGGACGTGACGCAACGTGCGTTTGGTCTTCGATTTCGTTCAAATTTTGCGTGGCACAATTGGATGTGCATTCTCAAGTGCTGGCAAAAGTTGGGTACATTTCATGCATGCATGCATGTACATCATGTGCAACCCACCAATGTCGGTATGGGCGGAAGGGGTGTTACAATTCGATCTCGCTACTCCCCTACATCAAACAGACCCATTTTTTTCCACGCTTCCAAATGAACTTCACAAGGACGCACGTGAATTTTTTTATTTTCTGACAATCCGTGCCTTTTCTATGAATTTCCAAGCAAATACAGGCAAAAACAGATGTCGGACGTGACGCAACGTGCGTTTGGTCTTCGATTTCGTTCAAATTTTGCGTGGCACAATTGGATGTGCATTCTCATGTGCTGGAAAAAGTTGGGGTACATTTCATGCATGCATGAATGTACATCATGTGCAACCCACCGGTGTCGGTATGGGCGGAAGGGGTGTTACAATTCGATCTCGCTACTCCCCTTCATCAAACGGACCCAATTTTTTTCCACGCTTCCTAAATAAGTTCATTAGGAGGCACGTCAATTTTTTTTATATTCTGACAATCCGTGCCTTTTCTGTGAATTTCCATGCAAAAACAGGCAAAAAAACATGCCGGACGTGACGCAACGTTGGTTTGGTCTTCGATTTCGTTCAAATTTTGCGTGGCACAATTGGATGTGCATTGTCAAGTGCTCGCAAAAGTTGGGTACATTTCATGCATGCATGCATGTACATCATGTGCAACCCACCGGTGTCGGTATGGGCGGAAGGGGTGTTACAATTCGATCTCGCTACTCCCCTTCATCAAACGGACCCAATTTTTTTCCACGCTTCCAAATGAACTTCACAAGGACGCACGTCAATTTTTTTTATTTTCTGACAATCCCTGCCTTTTCTGTGAATTTCCAAGCAAATACAGGCAAAAACAGATGCCGGACGTGACGCAACGTGCGTTTGGTCTTCGATTTCGTTCAAATTTTGCGTGGCACAATTGGATGTGCATTGTCAAGTGCTGGCAAACGTTGGGTACATTTCATGCATGCATGCATGTACATCATGTGCAACCCACCGGTGTCGGTATGGGCGAAAGGGGTGTTACAATTCGATCTCGCTACTCCCCTTCATCAAATGGACCCAATTTTTTTCCACGCTTCCTAATGAACTTCACAAGGAGGCACATCAATTTTTTTTATTTTCTGACAATCCGTGCCTTTTCTGTGAATTTCCAAGCAAAAACAGGCAAAAACAGATGCCGGACGTGACGCAACATGCGTTTGGTCTTCGATTTCGTTCAAATTTTGCATGGCACAATTGGATGTGCATTCTCAAGTGCTGGCAAAAGTTGGGTACATTTCATGCATGCATGCATGTACATCATGTGCAACCCACCGGTGTCGGTATGGGCGGAAGGGGCGTTACAATGCGATCTCGCTACTCCCCTTCATCAAACGGACCCAATTTTTTTCCACGCTTCCTAATGAAGTTCACAAGGAGGCACGTCAATTCTTTTTATTTTCTGACAATCCGTGCATTTTCTGTGAATTTCCATGCAAAAACAGGCAAAAACAGATGCCGGACGTGACGCAACGTGCGTTTGGTCTTCGATTTCGTTCAAATTTTGCGTGGCACAATTGGATGTGCATTCTCAAGTGTTGGCAAAAGTTGGGTACATTTCATGCATGCATGCATGTACATCATGTGCAACCCATCGTTGTCGGTATGGGCGGAAGGGGTGTTACAATTCGATCTCGCTACTCCCCTTCATCAAACGGACCCAATTTTTTTCCACGCTTCCAAATGAACTTCACAAGGACGCACGTCAATTTTTTTATTTTCTGACAATCAGTGCTTTTTCTGTGAATTTCCAAGCAAATACAGGCAAAAACAGATGCCGGACGTGACGCAACGTGCGTTTGGTCTTCGATTTCGTTCAAATTTTGCGTGGCACAATTGGATGTGCATTGTCAAGTGCTGGCAAAAGTTGGGTACATTTCATGCATGCATGCATGTACATCATGTGCAACCCACCGGTGTCGGTATGGGCGAAAGGGGTGTTACAATTCGATCTCGCTACTCCCCTTCATCAAACGGACCCAATTTTTTTCCACGCTTCCTAATGAACTTCACAAGGAGGCACATCAATTTTTTTTATTTTCTGACAATCCGTGCCTTTTCTGTGAATTTCCAAGCAAAAACAGGCAAAAACAGATGCCGGACGTGACGCAACATGCGTTTGGTCTTCGATTTCGTTCAAATTTTGCGTGGCACAATTGGATGTGCATTCTCAAGTGCTGGCAAAAGTTGGGTACATTTCATGCATGCATGCATGTACATCATGTGCAACCCACCGGTGTCGGTATGGGCGGAAGGGGTGTTACAATGCGATCTCGCTACTCCCCTTCATCAAACGGACCCAATTTTTTTCCACGCTTCCTAATGAAGTTCACAAGGAGGCACGTCAATTGTTTTTATTTTCTGACAATCCGTGCATTTTCTGTGAATTTCCATGCAAAAACAGGTAAAAACAGATGCCGGACGTGACGCAACATGCGTTTGGTCTTCGATTTCGTTCAAATTTTGCGTGGCACAATTGGATGTGCATTGTCAAGTGCTGGCAAAAGTTGGGTACATTTCTTGCATGCATGCATGTACATCATGTGCAACCCACCGGTGTCGGTATGGGCGAAAGGGGTGTTACAATTCGATCTCGCTACCCCCCTTCATCAAACGGACCCAATTTTTTTCCACGCTTCCTAATGAACTTCACAAGGAGGCACATCAATTTTTTTTATTTTCTGACAATCCGTGCCTTTTCTGTGAATTTCCAAGCAAAAACAGGCAAAAACAGATGCCGGACGTGACGCAACATGCGTTTGGTCTTCGATTTCGTTCAAATTTTGCGTGGCACAATTGGATGTGCATTCTCAAGTGCTGGCAAAAGTTGGGTACATTTCATGCATGCATGCATGTACATCATGTGCAACCCACCGGTGTCGGTATGGGCGGAAGGGGTGTTACAATGCGATCTCGCTACTCCCCTTCATCAAACGGACCCAATTTTTTTCCACGCTTCCTAATGAAGTTCACAAGGAGGCACGTCAATTGTTTTTATTTTCTGACAATCCGTGCATTTTCTGTGAATTTCCATGCAAAAACAGGCAAAAACAGATGCCGGACGTGACGCAACGTGCGTTTGGTCTTCGATTTCGTTCAAATTTTACGTGGCACAATTGGATGTGCATTCTCAAGTGCTGGCAAAAGTTGGGTACATTTCATGCATGCATGCATGTACATCATGTGCAACCCACCGGTGTCGGTATGGGCGGAAGGGGTGTTACAATTCGATCTCGCTACTCCCCTTCATCAGACGGACCCCATTTTTTTCCACGCTTCCTAATGAACTTCACAAGGACGCACGCCAATTTTTTTTTTTTTCTGACAATCCGTGTCTTTTCTATGAATTCCCAAGCAAAAACAGGCAAAAACAGATGCCGGACGTGACGCAACGTGCGTTTGGTCTTCGATTTCGTTCAAATTTTGCGTGGCACAATTGGATGTGCATTCTCAAGTGCAGGAAAAACTTGGGTACATTTCATGCATGCATGCATGTACATCATGTGCAACCCACCGGTGTCGGTATGGGCGGAAGGGCTGTTACAATGCGATCTCGCTACTCCCCTTCATCAAACGGACGCAATTTTTTTTCTACGCTTCCTAATGAAGTTCACAAGGAGGCACGTCAATTTTTTTTATTTTCTGACAATCCGTGCCTTGTCTGTGAATTTCCATGCAAAAACAGGCAAAAACAAATGCCGGACGTGACGCAATGTGCGTTTGGTCTTCGATTTCGTTCAAATTTTGCGTGGCACCATTGGATGTGCATTCTCAAGTGCTAGCAAAAGTTGGGTACATTTCATGCATGCATGCATGTACATCATGTGCAACCCACCGGTGTCGGTATGGGCGGAAGGGGTGTTACAATTCGATCTCGCTACTCCCCTTCAACAAACGGACCCAATTTTGTTCCACGCTTCCTAATGAGCTTCACAAGGACGCACGTCAATTTTTTTAGTTTCTAACAATCCATGCCTTTTCTGTGAATTTCCATGCAAAAACAGGCAAAAACAGATGCCGGACGTGACGCAACATGCATTTGGTCTTTGATTTTGTTGAAATTTTGCGTGGCACAATTGGATGTGCATTCTCAAGTGCTGGCAAAAGTTGGGTACATTGCATGCATGCATGCATGTACATCATGTGCAACCCACCGGTGTCGGTATGGGCGGAACGGGTGTTACAATTCGATCTCGCTACTTACCTTCATCAAACGGACCCAAATTTTTTCCACGCTTCCAAATGAACTTCACAAGGATGCACGTCAATTTTTTTTATTTTCTGACAATCCGTGCCTTTTCTGTGAATTTCCAAGCAAATACAGGCAAAAACAGATGCCGGACATGACGCAACGTGCGTTTGGTCTTCGATTTCGTTCAAATTTTGCGTGGCACAATTGGATGTGCATTCTCAAGTGCTGGAAAAAGTTGGGGTACATTTCATGCATGCATGCATGTACATCATGTGCAACCCACCGGTGTCGGTATGGGCGGAAGGGGTGTTACAATTCGATCTCGCTACTCCCCTTCATCAAACGGACCCAATTTTTTCAACGCTTCCTAATGAAGTTCACAAGGATGCATGTCAATTTTTTTTATTTTCTGACAATCCGTGCCTTTTCTGTGAATTTCCATGCAAAAACAGGCAAAAACAGATGCCGGACGTGACGCAATGTGCGTTTGGTCTTCGATTTCGTTCAAATTTTGCGTGGCACAATTGGATGTGCATTCTCAAGTGCTGGAAAAAGTTGGGTACATTTCATGCATGCATACATGTACAGCATGTGCAACCCACCGGTGTCGGTATGGGCGGAAGGGGTGGTACAATTCGATCTCGCTACTCCCCTTCATCAAACGGACCCAATTTTTTCAACGCTTCCTAATGAAGTTCACAAGGAGGCATGTCAATTTTTTTTATTTTCTGAGAATCCGTGCCTTTTCTGTGAATTTCGATGCAAAAACAGGCAAAAACAGATGCCGGACGTGACGCAACGTGCGTTTGGTCTTCGATTTCGTTCAAATTTTGCGTGGCACAATTGGATGTGCATTCTCAAGTGCTGGCAAAAGTTGGGTACATTTCATGCATGCATGCATGTACAGCATGTGCAACCCACCGGTGTCAGTATGGGCGGAAGGGGTGTTACAATTCGATCTCGCTACTCCCCTTCATCAAACGGACCCAATTTTTTTCCACGCTTCCTAATGAACTTCAAAAGGAGGCACGTCAATTTTTTTTATTTTCTGACAATCCGTGCCTTTTCTGTAAATTTCCATGCAAAAACAGGCAAAAACAGATGCCGGACGTGACGCAACGTGCGTTTGGTCTTCGATTTCGTTCAAATTTTGCGTGGCACAATTGGATGTGCATTCTCAAGTGCTGGCAAAAGTTGGGTACATTTCATGCATGCATGCATGTACATCATGTGCAACCCACCGGTGTCGGTATGGGCGGAAGGGGTGTTACAATTCGATCTCGCTACTCCCCTTCATCAAACGGACCCAATTTTTTTCCACGCTTCCTAAATAAGTTCATTAGGAGGCACGTCAATTTTTTTTATTTTCTGACAATCCGTGCCTTTTCTGTGAATTTCCATGCAAAAACAGGCAAAAAAAGATGTCGGACGTGACGCAACGTGCGTTTGGTCTTCGATTTCGTTCAAATTTTGCGTGGCACAGTTGGATGTGCATTGTCAAGTGCTGGCAAAAGTTGGGTACATTTCATGCATGCATGCATGTACATCATGTGCAACCCACCGGTGTCGGTATGGGCGAAAGGGGTGTTACAATTCGATCTCGCTACTCCCCTTCATCAAACGGACCTAATATTTTTCCACGCTTCCTAATGAACTTCACAAGGAGGCACGTCAATTTTTTTATTTTCTGACAATCCGTGCCTTTTCTGTGAATTTCCAAGAAAAAACAGGCAAAAACAGATGCCGGACGTGACGCAACATGCGTTTAGTCTTCGATTTCGTTCAAATTTTGCGTGGCACAATTGGATGTGCATTCTCAAGTGCTGGCAAACGTTGGGTACATTTCATGCATGCATGCATGTACATCATGTGCAACCCACCGGTGTCGGTATGGGCGGAAGGGGTGTTACAATGCGATCTCGCTACTCCCCTTCATCAAACGGACCCAATTTTTTTCCACGCTTCCTAATGAAGTTCACAAGGAGGCACATCAATTGTTTTTATTTTCTGACAATCCGTGCCTTTTCTGTGAATTTCCATGCAAAAATAGGCAAAAACAGATGCCGGACGTGACGCAACGTGCGTTTGGTCTTCGATTTCATTCAAATTTTGCGTGGCACAATTGGATGTGCATTCTCAAGTGCTGGCAAAAGTTGGGTACATTTCATGCATGCATGCATGTACATCATGTGCAACCCATCATTGTCGGTATGGGCGGAAGGGGTGTTACAATTCGATCTCGCTACTCCCCTTCATCAAACGGGCCCAATTTTTTTCCACACTTCCTAATGAACTTCACAAGGACGCACGTCAATTTTTTTTATTTTCTGACAATCCGTGTCTTTTCTGTGAATTCCCAAGCAAAAACAGGCAAAAACAGATGTCGGACGTGACGCAACGTGCGTTTGGTCTTCGATTTCGTTCAAATTTTGCGTGGCACAATTGGATGTGCATTCTCAAGTGCAGGAAAAAGTTGGGTACATTTCATGCATGCATGCATGTACATCATGTGCAACCCACCGTTGTCGGTATGGGCGGAAGGGGTGTTACAATTCGATCTCGCTACTCCCCTTCATCAAACGGACCCAATTTTTTTCCACGCTTCCTAATGAACTTCACAAGGACGCACGTCAATTTTTTTTTATTTTCTGACAATCCGTGTCTTTTCTGTGAATTCCCAAGCAAAAACCGGCAAAAACAGATGTCGGACGTGACGCAACGTGCGTTTGGTCTTCGATTTCGTTCAAATTTTGCGTGGCATAATTGGATGTGCATTCTCAAGTGCAAGAAAAAGTTGGGTACATTTCATGCATGCATGCATGTACATCATGTGCAACCCACCGGTGTCGGTATGGGCGGAAGGGCTGTTACAATGCGATCTCGCTACTCCCCTTCATCAAACGGACCCAATTTTTTTCCACGCTTCCTAATGAAGTTCACAAGGAGGCACGTCAATTTTTTTTATTTTCTGACAATCCGTGCCTTTTCTGTGAATTTCCAAGCAAAAACAGGCAAAAACAGATGCCGGACGTGACGCAACGTGCGTTTGGTCTTTGATTTTGTTCAAATTTTGCGTGGCACAATTGGATGTGCATTCTCAAGTGCTGGCAAAAGTTGGGTACATTTCATGCATGCATGCATGTACATCATGTGCAACCCACCGGTGTCGGTATGGGCGGAAGGGGTGTTACAATGCAATCTCGCTACTCCCCTTCATCAAACGGACCCAATTTTTTTCCACGCTTCCTAATGAAGTTCACAAGGAGGCACGTCAATTTTTTTATTTTCTGACAATCCGTGCCTTTTCTGTGAATTTCCATGCAAAAACCCGCAAAAACAGATGTCGGACGTGACGCAACGTGCGTTTGGTCTTCGATTTCGTTCAAATTTTGCGTGGCACAATTGGATGTGCATTCTCATGTGCTGGCAAAAGTTGGGTACATTTCATGCATGCATGCATGTACATCATGTGCAACCCACCGGTGTCTGTATGGGCGGAAGGGGTGTTACAATGCGATCTCGCTACTCCCCTCCATCAAACGGACCCAATTTTTTTCCACGCTTCCTAATGAAGTTCACAAGGAGGCACGTCAATTTTTTTTTATTTTCTAACAATCCGTGCCTTTTCTGTGAATTTCCATGCAAAAACAGGCAAAAACAGATGCCGGACGTGACGCAACGTGCGTTTGGTCTTCGATTTCGTTCAAATTTTGCGTGGCACAATTCGATGTGCATTCTCAAGTGCTGGCAAAAGTTGGGTACATTTCTTGCATGCATGCATGTACATCATGTGCAACCCACCGGTGTCGGTATGGGCGGAAGGGGTGTTACAATTCGATCTCGCTACTCCCCTTCATCAAACGGACCCAATTTTTTTCCACGCTTCCAAATGAACTTCACAAGGACGCACGTGAATTTTTTTTATTTTCTGACAATCCGTGCCTTTTCTGTGAATTTCCAAGCAAATACAGGCAAAAACAGATGCTGGACGTGACGCAACGTGCGTTTGGTCTTCGATTTCGTTCAAATTTTGCGTGGCACAATTGGATGTGCATTGTCAAGTGCTGGCAAAAGTTGGGTACATTTCATGCATGCATGCATGTACATCATGTGCAACCCACCGGTGTCGGTATGGGCGGAAGGGGTGTTACAATTCGATCTCGCTACTCCCCTTCATCAAACGGACCCAATTTTGTTCCACGCTTCCTAATGAGCTTCACAAGGACGCACGTCAATTTTTTTATTTTCTGACAATCCATGCCTTTTCTGTGAATTTCCATGCAAAAACAGGCAAAAACAGATGCCGGACGTGACGCAACATGCGTTTGGTCTTTGATTTTATTCAAATTTCGCGTGGCACCATTGGATGTGCATTCTCAAGTGCTAGCAAAAGTTGGGTACATTTCATGCATGCATGCATGTACATCATGTGCAACCCACCGGTGTCGGTATGGGCGGAAGGGGTGTTACAATTCGATCTGGCTACTCCCCTTCATCAAACGGACCCAATTTTTTTCCACGCTTCCAAATGAAGTTCACAAGGATGCACGTCAATTTTTGTTATTTTCTAACAATCCGTGCCTTTTCTGTGAATTTCCAAGCAAATACAGGCAAAAACAGATGTCGGACGTGACGCAACGTGCGTTTGGTGTTCGATTTCGTTCAAATTTTGCGTGGCACAATTGGATGTGCATTATCAAGTGCTGGAAAAAGTTGGGGTACATTTCATGCATGCATGCATGTACATCATGTGCAACCCACCGGTGTCGGTATGGGCGGAAGGGGTGTTACAATTCGATCTGGCTACTCCCCTTCATCAAACGGACCCAATTTTTTCAATGCTTCCTAATGAAGTTCACAAGGAGGCACGTCAATTTTTTTTATTTTCTGACAATCCGTGCCTTTTCTGTGAATTTCCATGCAAAAACAGGCAAAAAAAGATGCCGGACGTGACGCAACGTTGGTTTGGTCTTCGATTTCGTTCAAATTTTGCGTGGCACAATTGGATGTGCATTCTCAAAAGCTGGCAAAAGTTGGGTACATTTCATGCATGCATGCATGTACAGCATGTGCAACCCACCAGTGTCGGTATGGGCTGAAGGGGTGTTACAATTCGATCTCGCTACTCCCCTTCATCAAACGTACCCAATTTTTTTCCACGCTTTCTAATGAACTTCAAAAGGAGGCACGTCAATTTTTTTTTATTTTCTGACAATCCATGCCTTTTCTGTGAATTTCCATGCAAAAACAGGCAAAAACAGATGCCGGACGTGACGCAACGTGCGTTTGGTCTTCGATTTCGTTCAAATTTTGCGTGGCACAATTGGATGTGCATTCTCAAGTGCTGGCAAAAGTTGGGTACATTTCATGCATGCATGCATGTACAACATGTGCAACCCACCGGTGTCGGTATGGGCGGAAGGGGTGTTACAATTCGATCTCGCTACTCCCCTTCATCAAACGGACCCAATTTTTTTCCAGGCTTTCGAATGAACTTCAAAAGGAGGCACATCAATTTTTTTTTATTTTCTGACAATCCGTGCCTTTTCTGTGAATTTCCATGCAAAAACAGGCAAAAACAGATGCCGGACGTGACGCAACGTGCGTTTGGTCTTCGATTTCGTTCAAATTTTGCGTGGCACAATTGGATGTGCATTCTCAAGTGCTGGCAAAAGTTGGGTACATTTCATGCATGCATGCATGTACATCATGTGCAACCCACCGGTGTCGGTATGGGCGGAAGGAGTGTTACAATCGATCTCGCTACTCCCCTTCATCAAACGGACCCAATTTTTTTCCACGCTTCCTAAATAAGTTCATTAGGAGGCATGTCAATTTTTTTTATTTTCTGACAATCCGTGCCTTTTCTGTGAATTTCCATGCAAAAACAGGCAAAAAAAGATGCCGGACGTGACGCAACGTTGGTTATTTTGCGTGGCACAATTGGATGTGCTTTGTCAAGTGCTGGCAAAAGTTGGGTACATTTCATGCATGCATGCATGTACATCATGTGCAACCCACCGGTGTCGGTATGGGCGGAAGGGGTGTTACAATTCGATCTCGCTACTCCCCTTCATCAAACGGACCCAATTTTTTTCCACGCTTCCAAATGAACTTCACAAGGACGCACGTCAATTTTTTTTATTTTCTGACAATCCGTGCCTTTTCTGTGAATTTCCAAGCAAATACAGGCAAAAACAGATGCCGGACGTGACGCAACGTGCGTTTGGTTTTCGATTTCGTTCAAATTTTGCGTGGCACAATTGGATGTGCATTGTCAAGTGCTGGCAAAAGTTGGGTACATTTCATGCATGCATGCATGTACATCATGTGCAACCCACCGGTGTCGGTATGGGCGAAAGGGGTGTTACAATTCGATCTCGCTACTCCCCTTCATCAAACGGACCCAATTTTTTTCCACGCTTAATAATGAGCTTCACAAGGACGCACGTCAATTTTTTTTATTTTCTGACAATCCGTGCCTTTTCTGTGAATTTCCAAGCAAATACAGGCAAAAACAGATGCCGGACGTGACGCAACGTGCGTTTGGTCTTCGATTTCGTTCAAATTTTGCGTGGCACAATTGGATGTGCATTCTCAAGTGCTGGAACAAGTTGGGGTACATTTCATGCATGCATGCATGTACATCATGTGCAACCCACCGGTGTCGGTATGGGCGGAAGGGGTGTTACAATTCGATCTCGCTACTCCCCTTCATCAAACGGACCCAATTTTTTCAACGCTTCCTAATGAAGTTCACAAGGAGGCATGTCAATTTTTTTTATTTTCTGACAATCCGTGCCTTTTCTGTGAATTTCCATGCAAAAACAGGCAAAAACAGATGCCGGACGTGACGCAACGTGCGTTTGTCTTCGATTTCGTTCAAATTTTGCATGGCACAATTGGATGTGCATTCTCAAGTGCTGGAAAAAGTTGGGTACATTTCATGCATGCATACATGTACAGCATGTGCAACCCACCGGTGTCGGTATGGGCGGAAGGGGTGTTACAATTCGATCTCGCTACTCCCCTTCATCAAACGGACCCAATTTTTTCAACGCTTCCTAATGAAGTTCACAAGGAGGCATGTCAATTTTTTTTATTTTCTGACAATCCGTGCCTTTTCTATGAATTTCCATGCAAAAACAGGCAAAAATAGATGCCGGACGTGACGCAACGTGCGTTTGGTCTTCGATTTCGTTCTAATTTTGCGTGGCACAATTGGATGTGCATTCTCAAGTGCTGGCAAAAGTTGGGTACATTTCATGCATGCATGCATGTACAGCATTTGCAACCCACCGGTGTCGGTATGGGCGGAAGGGGTGTTACAATTCGATCTCACTACTCCCCTTCATCAAACGGACCCAATTTTTTCCACGCTTCCTAATGAACTTCAAAAGGAGGCACGTCAATTTTTTTATATTTTCTGACAATCCGTGCCTTTTCTGTGAATTTCCATGCAAAAACAGGCAAAAACAGATGCCACACGTGACGCAACGTGCGTTTGGTCTTCGATTTCGTTCAAATTTTGCGTGGCAAAATTGGATGTGCATTCTCAAGTGCTGGCAAAAGTTGGGTACATTTCATGCATGCATGCATGTACATCATGTGCAACCCACCGGTGTCGGTATGGGCGGAAGGGGTGTTACAATTCGATCTCGCTACTACCCTTCATCAAACGGACCCAATTTTTTTCCACGCTTCCTAAATAAGTTCATTAGGAGGCACGTCAATTTTTTTTATTTTCTGACAATCCGTGCCTTTTCTGTGAATTTCCATGCAAAAACAGGCAAAAAAAGATGCCGGACGTGACGCAACGTGCGTTTGGTCTTCGATTTCGTTCAAATTTTGAGTGGCACAGTTGGATGTGCATTGTCAAGTGCTGGCAAAAGTTGGGTACATTTCATGCATGCATGCATGTACATCATGTGCAACCCACCGGTGTCGGTATGGGCGAAAGGGGTGTTACAATTCGATCTCGCTACTCCCCTTCATCAAACGGACCTAATATTTTTCCACGCTTCCTAATGAACTTCACAAGGAGGCACATCAATTTTTTTATTTTCTGACAATCAGTGCCTTTTCTGTGAATTTCCAAGCAAAAACAGATGCCGGACGTGACGCAACATGCGTTTGGTCTTCGATTTCGTTCAAATTTTGCGTGGCACAATTGGATGTGCATTCTCAAGTGCTGGCAAACGTTGGGTACATTTCATGCATGCAAGCATGTACATCATGTGCAACCCACCGGTGTCGGTATGGGCGGAAGGGGTGTTACAATGCGATCTCGCTACTCCCCTTCATCAAATGGACCCAATTTTTTTCCACTCTTCCTAATGAAGTTCACAAGGAGGCACATCAATTGTTTTTATTTTCTGACAATCTGTGCCTTTTCTGTTAATTTCCATGCAAAAACAGGCAAAAACAGATGCCGGACGTGACGCAACGTGCGTTTGGTCTTCGATTTCATTCAAATTTTGCGTGGCACAATTGGATCTGCATTCTCAAGTGCTGGCAAAAGTTGGGTACATTTCATGCATGCATGCATGTACATCATATGCAACCCATCGTTGTCGGTATGGGCGGAAGGGGTGTTACAATTCGATCTGGCTACTCCCCTTCATCAAACGGACCCAATTTTTTCAACGCTTCCTAATGAAGTTCACAAGGAGGCACGTCAATTTTTTTTATTTTCTGACAATCCGTGCCTTTTCTGTGAATTTCCATGCAAAAACAGGCAAAAAAAGATGCCGGACGTGACGCAACGTTGGTTTGGTCTGCGATTTCGTTCAAATTTTGTGTGGCACAATTGGATGTGCATTCTCAAAAGCTGGCAAAAGTTGGGTACATTTCATGCATGCATGCATGTACAGCATGTGCAACCCACCAGTGTCGGTATGGGCGGAAGGGGTGTTACAATTCGATCTCGCTACTCCCCTTCATCAAACGGACCCAATTTTTTTCCACGCTTTCTAATGAACTTCAAAAGGAGGCACGTCAATTTTTTTTTATTTTCTGACAATCCATGCCTTTTCTGTGAATTTCCATGCAAAAACAGGCAAAAACAGATGCCGGACGTGACGCAACGTGCGTTTGGTCTTCGATTTCGTTCAAATTTTGCGTGACACAATTGGATGTGCATTCTCAAGTGCTGGCAAAAGTTGGGTACATTTCATGCATGCATGCATGTACAGCATGTGCAACCCACCGGTGTCGGTATGGGCGGAAGGGGTGTTACAATTCGATCTCGCTACTCCCCTTCATCAAACGGACCCAATTTTTTTCCACGCTTTCGAATGAACTTCAAAAGGAGGCACGTCAATTTTTTTTTATTTTCTGACAATCCGTGCCTTTTCTGTGAATTTCCATGCAAAAACAGGCAAAAACAGATGCCGGACGTGACGCAACGTGCGTTTGGTCTTCGATTTCGTTCAAATTTTGCGTGGCACAATTGGATGTGCATTGTCAAGTGCTGGCAAAAGTTGGGTACATTTCATGCATGCATGCATGTACATCATGTGCAACCCACCGGTGTCGGTATGGGCGGAAGGGGTGTTACAATTCGATCTCGCTACTCCCCTTCATCAAACGGACCCAATTTTTTTCCACGCTTCCAAATGAACTTCACAAGGACGCATGTCAATTTTTTTTTATTTTCTGACAATCCGTGCCTTTTCTGTGAATTTCCAAGCAAATACAGGCAAAAACAGATGCCGGACGTGACGCAACGTGCGTTTGGTTTTCGATTTCGTTCAAATTTTGCGTGGCACAATTGGATGTGCATTGTCAAGTGCTGGCAAAAGTTGGGTACATTTCATGCATGCATGCATGTACATCATGTGCAACCCACCGGTGTCGGTATGGGCGAAAGGGGTGTTACAATTCGATCTCGCTACTCCCCTTCATCAAACGGACCCAATTTTTTTCCACGCTTAATAATGAGCTTCACAAGGACGCACGTCAATTTTTTTTATTTTCTGACAATCCGTGCCTTTTCTGTGAATTTCCAAGCAAATACAGGCAAAAACAGATGCCAGACGTGACGCAACGTGCGTTTGGTCTTCGATTTCGTTCAAATTTTGCGTGGCACAATTGGATGTGCATTCTCAAGTGCTGGAACAAGTTGGGGTACATTTCATGCATGCATGCATGTACATCATGTGCAACCCACCGGTGTCGGTATGGGCGGAAGGGGTGTTACAATTCGATCTCGCTACTCCCCTTCATCAAACGGACCCAATTTTTTCAACGCTTCCTAATGAAGTTCACAAGGAGGCATGTCAATTTTTTTTATTTTCTGACAATCTGTGCCTTTTCTGTGAATTTCCATGCAAAAACAGGCAAAAACAGATGCCGGACGTGACGCAACGTGCGTTTGGTCTTCGATTTCGTTCAAATTTTGCGTGGCACAATTGGATGCGCATTCTCAAGTGCTGGCAAAAGTTGGGTACATTTCATGCATGCATGCATGTACAACATTTGCAACCCACCGGTGTCGGTATGGGCGGAAGGGGTGTTACAATTCGATCTCGCTACTCCCCTTCATCAAACGACCCAATTTTTTTCCACGCTTCCTAATGAACTTCAAAAGGAGGCACGTCAATTTTTTTCTATTTTCTGACAATCCGTGCCTTTTCTGTTAATTTCCATGCAAAAACAGGCAAAAACAGATGCCGGACGTGACGCAACGTGCGTTTGGTCTTCGATTTCGTTCAAATTTTGCGTGGCACAATTGGATGTGCATTCTCAAGTGCTGGCAAAAGTTGGGTACATTTCATGCATGCATGCATGTACATCATGTGCAACCCACCGGTGTCGGTATGGGCGGAAGGGGTGTTACAATTCGATCTCGCTACACCCCTTCATCAAACGGACCCAATTTTTTTCCACGCTTCCTAAATAAGTTCATTAGGAGGCACGTCAATTTTTTTTATTTTCTGACAATCCGTGCCTTTTCTGTGAATTTCCATGCAAAAACAGGCAAAAAAAGATGCCGGACGTGACGCAACGTGCGTTTGGTCTTCGATTTCGTTCAAATTTTGCGTGGCACAGTTGGATGTGCATTGTCAAGTGCTGGCAAAAGTTGGGTACATTTCATGCATGCATGCATGTACATCATGTGCAACCCACCGGTGTCGGTATGGGCGAAACGGGTGTTACAATTCGATCTCGCTACTCCCCTTCATCAAACGGACCCAATATTTTTCCACGCTTCCTAATGAACTTCACAAGGAGGCACGTCAATTTTTTTATTTTCTGACAATCCGTGCCTTTTCTGTGAATTTCCATGCAAAAACAGGCAAAAACAGATGCCGGACGTGACGCAACATGCGTTTGGTCTTCGATTACGTTCAAATTTTGCGTGGCACAATTGGATGTGCATTCTCAAGTGCTGGCAAACGTTGGGTACATTTCATGCATGCATGCATGTACATCATGTGCAACCCACCGGTGTCGGTATGGGCGGAAGGGGTGTTACAATGCGATCTCGCTACTCCCCTTCATCAAACGGACCCAATTTTTTTCCACGCTTCCTAATGAAGTTCACAAGGAGGCACATCAATTGTTTTTATTTTCTGACAATCCGTGCCTTTTCTGTGAATTTCCATGCAAAAACAGGCAAAAACAGATGCCGGACGTGACGCAACGTGCGTTTGGTCTTCGATTTCATTCAAATTTTGCGTGGCACAATTGGATGTGCATTCTCAAGTGCTGGCAAAAGTTGGGTACATTTCATGCATGCATGCATGTACATCATGTGCAACCCATCGTTGTCGGTATGGGCGGAAGGGGTGTTACAATTCGATCTCGCTACTCCCCTTCATCAAACGGACCCAATTTTTTTCCACACTTCCTAATGAACTTCACAAGGACGCACGTCAATTTTTTTTTATTTTCTGACAATCCGTGTCTTTTCTGTGAATTCCCAAGCAAAAACAGGCAAAAACAGATGTCGGACGTGACGCAACGTGCGTTTGGTCTTCGATTTCGTTCAAATTTTGCGTGGCACAATTGGATGTGCATTCTCAAGTGTAGGAAAAAGTTGGGTACATTTCATGCATGCATGCATGTACATCATGTGCAACCCACCGTTGTCGGTATGGGCGGAAGGGGTGTTACAATTCGATCTCGCTACTCCCCTTCATCAAACGGACCCAATTTTTTTTCACGCTTCCTAATGAACTTCACAAGGACGCACGTCAATTTTTTTTTATTTTCTGACAATCTGTGTCTTTTCTGTGAATTCCCATGCAAAAACAGGCAAAAACAGATTTCGAACGTGACGCAACGTGCGTTTGGTCTTCGATTTCGTTCAAATTTTGCGTGGCACAATTGGATGTGCATTCTCAAGTGCAGGAAAAACTTGGGTACATTTCAAGCATGCATGCATGTACATCATGTGCAACCCACCGGTGTCGGTATGGGCGGAAGGGCTGTTACAATGCGATCTCACTACTCCCCTTCATCAAACGGACCCAATTTTTTTCCACGCTTCCTAATGAAGTTCACAAGGAGGCACGTCAATTTTTTTTATTTTCTGACAATCCGTGCCTTTTCTGTGAATTTCCAAGCAAAAACAGGCAAAAACAGATGCCGGACGTGACGCAACGTGCGTTTGGTCTTTGATTTTGTTCAAATTTTGCGTGGCACAATTGGATGTGTATTCTCAAGTGCTGGCAAAAGTTGGGTACATTTCATGCATGCATGCATGTACATCATGTGCAACCCACCGGTGTCGGTATGGGCGGAAGGGGTGTTACAATGCAATCTCGCTACTCCCCTTCATCAAACGGACCCAAATTTTTTCCACGCTTCCTAATGAAGTTCACAAGGAGGCACGTCAATTTTTTTTATTTTCTGACAATCCGTGCCTTTTCTGTGAATTTCCATGCAAAAACCCGCAAAAACAGATGGCGGACATGTAGCAACGTGCGTTTGGTCTTCGATTTCGTTCAAATTTTGCGTGGCGCAATTGGATGTGCATTCTCAAGTGCTGGCAAAAGTTGGGTACATTTCATGCATGCATGCATGTACATCATGTGCAACCCACCGGTGTCTGTATGGGCGGAAGGGGTGTTACAATGCGATCTCGCTACTCCCCTCCATCAAACGGACCCAATTTTTTTCCACGCTTCCTAATGAAGTTCACAAGGAGGCACGTCAATTTTTTTTTATTTTCTAACAATCCGTGCCTTTTCTGTGAATTTCCATGCAAAAACAGGCAAAAACAGATGCCGGACGTGACGCAACGTGCGTTTGGTCTTCTATTTCGTTCAAATTTTGCGTGGCACAATTGGATGTGCATTCTCAAGTGCTGGCAAAAGTTGGGTACATTTCTTGCATGCATGCATGTACATCATGTGCAACCCACCGGTGTCGGTATGGGCGGAAGGGGTGTTACAATTCGATCTCGCTACTCCCCTTCATCAAACGGACCCAATTTTTTTCCACGCTTCCAAATGAACTTCACCAGGACGCACGTGAATTTTTTTTATTTTCTGTTAATCCGTGCCTTTTCTGTGAATTTCGAAGCAAATACAGGCAAAAACAGATGCCGGACGTGACGCAACGTGCGTTTGGTCTTCGATTTCGTTCAAATTTTGCGTGGCACAATTGGATGTGCATTGTCAAGTGCTGGCAAAAGTTGGGTACATTTAATGCATGCATGCATGTACATCATGTGCAACCCACCGGTGTCGGTATGGGCGGAAGGGGTGTTACAATTCGATCTCGCTACTCCCCTTCATCAAACGGACCCAATTTTGTTCCACGCTTCCTAATGAGCTTCACAAGGACGCACGTCAATTTTTTTATTTTCTGTCAATCCATGCCTTTTCTGTGAATTTCCATGCAAAAACAGGCAAAAACAGATGCCGGACGTGACGCAACATGCGTTTGGTCTTTGATTTTGTTCAAATTTTGCGTGGCACCATTGGATGTGCATTCTCAAGTGCTGGCAAAAGTTGGGTACATTTCATGCATGCATGCATGTACATCATGTGCAACCCACCGGTGTCGGTATGGGCGGAAGGGGTGTTACAATTCGATCTGGCTACTCCCCTTCATCAAACGTACCCAATTTTTTTCCACGCTTCCAAATGAAGTTCACAAGGACGCACGTCAATTTTTGTTATTTTATGACAATCCGTGCCTTTTCTGTGAATTTCCAAGCAAATACAAGCAAAAACAGATGTCGGACGTGACGCAACGTGCGTATGGTCTTCGATTTCGTTCAAATTTTGCGTGGCACAATTGGATGTGCATTATCAAGTGCTGGAAAAAGTTGGGGTACATTTCATGCATGCATGCATGTACATCATGTGCAACCCACCGGTGTCGGTATGGGCGGAAGGGGTGTTACAATTCGATTTGGCTACTCCCCTTCATCAAACGGACCCAATTTTTTCAACGCTTCCTAATGAAGTTCACAAGGAGGCACGTCAATTTTTTTTATTTTCTGACAATCCGTGCCTTTTCTGTGAATTTCCATGCAAAAACAGGCAAAAAAAGATGCCGGACGTGACGCAACGTTGGTTTGGTCTTCGATTTCGTTCAAATTTTGCGTGGCACAATTGGATGTGCATTCTCAAGTGCTGGCAAAAGTTGGGTACATTTCATGCATGTATGCATGTACAGCATGTGCAACCCACCAGTGTCGGTATGGGCGGAAGGGGTGTTACAATTCGATCTCGCTACTCCCCTTCATCAAACGGACCCAATTTTTTTCCATGCTTTCTAATGAACTTCAAAAGAAGGCACGTCAATTTGTTTTTATTTTCTGACAATCCATGCCTTTTCTGTGAATTTCCATCCAAAAACAGGCAAAAACAGATGCCGGACGTGACGCAACGTGCGTTTGGTCTTCGATTTCGTTCAAATTTTGCGTGGCACAATTGGATGTGCATTCTCAAGTGCTGGCAAAAGTTGGGTACATTTCATGCATGCATGCATGTACAGCATGTGCAACCCACCGGTGTCGGTATGGGCGGAAGGGGTGTTACAATTCGATCTCGCTACTCCCCTTCATCAAACGGACCCAATTTTTTTCCACGCTTTCGAATGAACTTCAAAAGGAGGCACGTCAATTTTTTTTATTTTCTGACAATCCGTGCCTTTTCTGTGAATTTCCATGCAAAAACAGGCAAAAACAGATGCCGGACGTGACGCAACGTGCATTTGGTCTTCGATTTCGTTCACATTTTGCGTGGCACAATTGGATGTGCATTCTCAAGTGCTGGCAAAAGTTGGGTACATTTCATGCATGCATGCATGTACATCATGTGCAACCCACCGGTGTCGGTATGGGCGGAAGGGGTGTTACAATTCGATCTCGCTACTCCCCTTCATCAAACGGACCCAATTTTTTTCCACGCTTCCTAAATAAGTTCATTAGGAGGCATGTCAATTTTTTTTATTTTCTGACAATCCGTGCCTTTTCTGTGAATTTCCATGCAAAAACAGGCAAAAAAAGATGCCGGACGTGACGCAACGTTGGTTTGGTCTTCGATTTCGTTCAAATTTTGCGTGGCACAATTGGATGTGCATTGTCAAGTGCTGGCAAAAGTTGGGTACATTTCATGCATGCATGCATGTACATCATGTGCAACCCACCGGTGTCGGTATGGGCGAAAGGGGTGTTACAATTCGATCTCGCTACTCCCCTTCATCAAACGGACCCAATTTTTTTCCACGCTTCCAAATGAACTTCACAAGGACGCATGTCAATTTTTTTTATTTTCTGACAATCCGTGCCTTTTCTGTGAATTTCCAAGCAAATACAGGCAAAAACAGATGCCGGACGTGACGCAACGTGCGTTTGGTCTTCGATTTCATTCAAATTTTGCGTGGCACAATTGGATGTGCATTGTCAAGTGCTGGCAAAAGTTGGGTACATTTCATGCATGCATGCATGTACATCATGTGCAACCCACCGGTGTCGGTATGGGCGAAAGGGGTGGTACAATTCGATCTCGCTACTCCCCTTCATCAAACGGACCCAATTTTGTTCCACGCTTCCTAATGAGCTTCACAAGGACGCACATCAATTTTTTTATTTTCTGACAATCCATGCCTTTTCTGTGAATTTCCATGCAAAAACAGGCAAAAACAGATGCCGGACGTGACGCAACATGCGTTTGGTCTTTGATTTTGTTCAAATTTTGCGTGGCACCATTGGATGTGCATTCTCAAGTGCTGGCAAAAGTTGGGTACATTTCATGCATGCATGCATGTACATCATGTGCAACCCACCGGTGTCGGTATGGGCAGAAGGGGTGTTACAATTCGATCTCGCTACTACCCTTCATCAAACGGACCCAATTTTTTTTCACGCTTCCTAATGAACTTCACAAGGAGGCACGTCAATTTTTTTTATTTTCTGACAATCCCTGCCTTTTCTGTGAATTTCCAAGCAAAAACAGGCAAAAACAGATGCCGGACGTGACGCAACGTGCGTTTGGTCTTCGATTTCGTTCAAATTTTGCGTGGCACAATTGGATGTGCATTCTCAAGTGCTGGCAAAAGTTGGGTACATTTCATGCATGCATGCATGTACATCATGTGCAACCCACCGGTGTCTGTATGGGCGGAAGGGGTGTTACAATGCGATCTCGCTACTCCCCTCCATCAAACGGACCCAATTTTTTTCCACGCTTCCTAATGAAGTTCACAAGGAGGCACGTCAATTTTTTTTTATTTTCTAACAATCCGTGCCATTTCTGTGAATTTCCATGCAAAAACAGGCAAAAACAGATGCCGGACGTGACGCAACGTGCGTTTGGTCTTCGATTTCGTTCAAATTTTGCGTGGCACAATTGGATGTGCATTCTCAAGTGCTGGCAAAAGTTGGGTACATTTCTTGCATGCATGCATGTACATCATGTGCAACCCACCGGTGTCGGTATGGGCGTTTTGTGTGTCTGTCAATTAAACGCGCGTTTGGTCCTCAACATCATTACAACAAGTGCCACGCAAAGTCTTTAAAATTATATTGAAATATTTAAGCTGAGACAATCTTCGTTCAAATTGAAACAGTTTACTTTCGTTCAAAATGACATCTATATGTTTCATTGAGGTTTCGTTGGTTGACTAAAGACCAGATTTTTCTTATCCGACTAATGGAAAATCTGCACTGCTGTTCAAGGTCACCACCGCCATTTCTGTCAGCATGCTTGGATGAACATATAGATGCCAACCAAACTTTGCAAGAAAATGGCATATATAGCTGGCATTTAATTCTTCTGTAAATGGCCAGCATGCATGGGTGACCTAATGCATGAACGAGCTATGATATGTCCCGGTCCTTGTGAATGGTCAGAAGGTTACTCCTCTTTCGATAGTAGGTTCGTGCATCTATAGCCGAGAGCCTCAAGGACCGGGCGGATGGCCTGGTCATTGACCGGTAAATTCGAAGAAATACTAATAACAACACTTAATTTAGATAATATAACAACACTTAATTTAGATAACCATAGTTCATTCATATTATATTCGAACATAACATGACTTTTTTTAATAAACTAAAAGCGAAATTTAATTAAACATTACTAAAACTTTCTAATAATCCGGCTTCTCCACCGCGCCGTCCCCGTCCGCGCCGTCGTCGTCGTCCGAGCTGTTGCCGATATTGTCCCAGTCGATCTCGTCGTCGTCGTTGTCGCCGTCTTCCTCGACGACGGGCTGCGGATTCGCCGCCTGGATTGCCGCCGCGATCTCCGCCTCCACCCTCGCCGCCACCGCCGCGGCCGCCGCCGCCATCGCCTGAGAGGCACGCAGGGCGACGAGCAGCCCCGGTGAATCGTCGGGGTCGCCGTCCTCGCGGAGGACGACCTGCTCTGGCGGGGCCACCGGCGGGGGCTGGGGGGTTAACGCCTGACGCCTCGGGTGGCGCTGGCTGCCGCCGGAGTTGACGGGGTTGCCCGCGGCCGCCGACGCGCGCCGGCACTGGTTGATCACGTCGGCGTACGACTTGCCGTCCCAAAACGCGTGCCGACCGTAGATGTTGCACCGGCCGCCGCGATGGGTACGGCGCTCCTCCTCCGTCGCGATGGGACCGAGCGTCGCGTAGCCGTCCTTGCCGATTTTCCACGGCTTCGCGAGCCGGCACCCCGGCGGCACCAGTAGCGCGAAGCGGTGGAGCTCCTCCGTCGCCGGCCCATCAAGGCTCGTCGGCCAGATGCTCGGCGGGTCGTCACCGCCACCGGAACTGCTGCCCGGCGTACGATGCCATCGTCGGAGGGGGAGAAGCGAGACGAGACGACGGGGCGAGAGGAGCAGCGAGGCGACGGGAGAGTGGAGAGGAGAGCGACGCGTTCTGGGCGACGGGCCGGGGGGCGCCGGCTTTATATAGACCGCCGGGGGATGGGGGGCGACGGGGCGGTTGGGCGGTTGGGCGGCGTTACTCCCCCGGAGTAAACGCGTCGCCTCGGGAGCCGGCGGGCCTCGGGAGACGACGGGCCTCGGGAGACGGCGGACTGACGGTCAATGAGCGGCAGCGTCAGGCATTAATGCGACGGGAATGATGGCGCCGGCCTCGGGGCGACGCGGACTGACGATGCAGGCGGGATTAATGGCGGCGGCCTCGGGAACCGACGGTGAATCTGGAACCGGCGCGACGGGGCCTGGTTTGACCGCGGTCAGGGCGATGCGGGCTGACGTGGGGACGACACGTCACGCCGGCTGACGCGGGTACGACGCGTACCCCTCCGTACCTGTACGTCGCCCGACCGTCCGCTGGCGCCGCGGGGCTGACGCGCGTACGTCGGACCGGGGGGGAAAAGACCATCCTGCCCTTTTTTATGAAAGGGTATCGTTCAATCTGAGCCATCGTTGTGTCCGGGGGGGTTGTACTGAAGAAGAAGTGTGTTTCCTTGCGTGGCAGGTTAGGGCACCCGGACTCCAACATGAAGACGGCTGGATCTCTGGTCCACTCGGGGCCGAGCGATCGATCTGCGGCCGCAGCCGTTGCTGTTCTGACGCCCATTGTGGTAATGGACGCGGAGGAGAGACCACACACGGCCGGCCCGGCGTCCGGCGGTGGTGGCAGCGGGGCTTTCGCCTCCAGATCGCCAGGGGCGAAAGACCCTAGTGACAACATATTGCCGCTCTGCTCGGCTCCTCATAGCTTCAGATCTTTTATTAAACACAGTACAGACGCGAGCGCTCATATAAACGCGCATACACTAACTCCTATGAACGCACACACGCACACCCTACCCCCATGAGCACTTTCGAGAGACTGAGCCGGCATATCATCTTGAGATTTACGAAGTCACCGTAGGCGCCTCATCGTCGACGGGAACATCTCCTCCCACTGCATGCGCATCGCCGGAAATCCTGAAATAAATCCAAAAAAAATGCGAGCACCAAGACTTGAACCCTAGTGGGCTGGGATACCAATTTCCCTCTAACCATCCAACCACAAGTTGATTCGCATAGCTTCAGATCGTTAAGTATTTAACTTCATTCACTCTTAGCTTCGTCATACGTAGCATATTAGCATGCATGCAGGCCTTGTACATACGTTATGAAGAGCCGAGCGGAGCGGCAATATGTGACCAACCCTTAACTAATTACCGTACACGCGAAAGACCGTGAACGGTAATTAGTTAAGGGCGACAATGGCATGCATGGTCACATGCATCAACAATACACATGCCAAGTTTTTTTTTGCGACTGAAATACACATGCCAAGTTAGCTAAGGTTATTCAAGGAGAACAAGACAGAGATACATCTGGACTGGACCAATCTACGTAGTAGTACGTAAGTGAAGAACCATTAACGGTCGCACCAACATAGTCAGAGAAATCGACGACAACTGATAGGCGGGGCTACTGCTGTCCCTCGTGAGAGAGACGAGAGAGAGCGCGGGAGAAATCATTGTACCTGTATCGCTGGGTCCAATCCTTTTTAATAAAGAATCGCTTGACTTAGGGCTCTCTGGCGAGGCAATGCTTGCATCGATGGGATCGCCGTGTTGCACACAAAACCCTGTTTAGGCTGGTACAACTTCCATTAATTCGACATTAGCCAAACATCACAATTGAGTTGATCTATTCTAGCTAGTGACACTTTCTCATAGTGGTACACAGTAGTGTAATGAATTTGGTGCGGAAGAACTGTCTAGATGGAGCCAGGAATAATTAAAAGAAGCCATTTCTTCACTATTACAGACAATATATCATTGTTAATGTAAACGATCTGGGGACACAAATCTAGCTTGCTAGGCAGGATATAATCATGTACTCTGTCTGAAATGAAGCAAATCTTCAGTATCACAGGTGCACATGTGCTATTACAGCATGATTGCTTCAGAAGAGAAGGAAATTAGCTCATCCATGAACAGTAATAAAAAGAAGAGGAAAATTGCCCCACAACAGAGAAGAAGACGGCAAGCAAGCAAAGCAGTCAGGCTCAGAGTGGTAGATATGATTGACAAATGGAGTTAACTAGCTAGGGTGATGGTCCAACCAAAGCACTGTTGTTTTTGTTGCAATTAAAGATGCTGCAAATCTGCACATGTTAATTAAGAATTCTACCTACTGTAGTCAAATCAGTTACAAGAAACTGTGCTACCAGTACCATACAGTAGACCAGCAAAGATGCAGGGTTTGGATCATACCATAACTCCTGCACCAACCCCCCACGCATATGCCTGGATGAGGGTGCCGAGGCCATAGCTAGCTAGCTAACTAGCTAGCTGATAAAAAAAATTATGTGTAATTAATTTAAGTTGTGATTTTGCTAAGCCTAACTAACATTCCAAATGTGAGAAAGATGTAGCCGCCAAGGAGGCATCGTCTAGAAGGAAGCAAGGAGCTGCATGCATGGCCATGCAAGTTTTAGGAGCTCATCACCTCCCCCAATTTTGACTTTGCAGCTAAGAATATTAGTTGTTGGCATGTTGCCTTGAGCATGCATCTATCCATACGGTTCTCATCCCGATCTTCTTTTCTTCCTCAGCTGAAAATTGCCAAGGCAACTAACTGAGAAAATAAATGAATGCGCTGCACATTGGACAAGCCTGTCGATCGATCTGTTGATTTGTAGTTGTCTTTGGAGAGAATTCAGATGAAAAGATGGAAAGAGCTTTGATCATTATCATGAGTCAAGTCACTGCACATCTGGTTGTTGCAACATGGAAAATGAAGTTGGTGTCTCTTTCCTTGCCTATATATGTTCATATGATGCTTGGATGCATTCATTTAACCATTTAGCCGTGTATCGGTGCATATATATATGCATGTTTTTTCATGGCTGACATATCATGGTGATCATGAGAAGTGGAGTTGAGTTATAGATGAAGAAATATGTGATCAAGCCAGACTTCTTGTTTTCTTCAAAACCTCACATTATCACTATGCATGGTGTACAGTATGTGCACGGTTCAGATAGACCAACCTGCAGGTACGATAGATATGATGACGTCCACGTGAATGAATCCGATCAAGCTAAGGTGAAAACAATGTGCTACCAGTTGTTCAAAGCTGTACGCCCGGGCCGGCTCATATCCGCCCTCCGGTCAGTCCGGACGTTTGAGGTCCGTTTAGGGCGTCCGTCTGAATCTATTTTTTTATGACCGGTCAGTGATCGGGCGGCCTGTCCGAACGTTTGAGACGGATATAGGGCGTCCGGCTGTAGATGCTCTTAGATAGCTTAATTCATCTTTAATTTATACTTGATCAATTTTCTTCTTTGCCAAAAACAGTAGCCATTCCTACTCTACATTTTTTAAATTTTCTGAAGTAGAATACTTTAAAGTGAAAAAGAAAAGACTGAACAAATAAAGCTAGCAATCTATATTTGGAGGTATTTTCCCTTTTTGCTCTATATATCACCATACCAAGTTCTTCTATGAATTTCTTCCCGCTATTGTGAAGACTCGTTGAACTCCGGTGAAAATGTAGTCGTTCGTCATTGTCCAAATAGGCCATATCACTAGAAATAGGATGATGATCTCCATAAAGTAGGGCTTGTTGAGTTAATTCTCGATAGGTTGTAACAGATCTGCCATAGACATATGCTGTCCTCCAAAACCATGCGTGTCGATCGTATCTCGACCAAAGGTAGGCAAAGGGAAAGTTCAGGAGTAAGTTGTCTCTTTTCTTCAAAATGGGGAACGCGTCGGCCTCTCCATCGTGTGATACACAGCCAAGAATAAGTTATTCCAGATTCAGTTGTTGGAGCATCACATACGAGTAAGACACAAGAGTAGCCAGGCAAAGAAAATTTCCTCCTGATCGGTATCTCTTGTAATTGAACCTTTCATGTAAGAGGAGCGAAAAAGGGACCTTGTGCTTATTTTGACAACATGACTTCTAATGCCATTTAAAGGCCCACACAACTGCCCACATCATGTGCAAACATGCTTTTGAGGCTGAAAATCGAAAGAGTTCCAAGAATATGACCAAATACCATGGGAGTTAGATAGCTCAGAATCGTGGACTAAACTCTTGAGGAGCAGGAACTCTAGAAAGGCTTCCACTTGTAGTGGGAGCTGAATTTCTCAAATAGCATAATAGAGCTAAATCTTTTATAAGGAAAAGATATGCAGAAGTTGCAGTATGAGATCTTGAAAGTATATTTATACTTCCTTAACAAAACGGGTTCCCCATTTTGGAGCTGGCATGTCGTAAGAGTTTTAAATGAGGTCAAAAGTTTTAAACAATCTCTCCACCAGAACAGTCCGTGAATTCATCGGGTGGAAGTCCCGAGTTATAATACACTTGTGAAATCATCTGAACCCATGGGAGATCTTTATGGATGACGAACATCTAGATTTTTTTTTATGTGAGGCGTTAATTTTGCACTTTAATATTAATTACACCAAATCCACCATTTGCATTAGGCTTGGGTCCCATGCAGCTAAGAGGTTATTCTTTGTCAAGTCTCCACCTCTCTAGAGTTAATGTCTTCTATATTTTTCCAACTACTCAATGATTCCCTTGTACACCATGAGGGAGGATATAACTAAATTAGTTGTGTGCAATTTCCCTACATAGCTTCAGTATTTTGAGCAACTAAGTAGTATATTTTAAACCTTTGAACATGAGCAATTCCATTTTTGGCTTTGTGATAGTTAGGGGAAGCCCAAGGTAAGTGGACAAAACCAGTAATGACCATAACTGATACAGTGATACCGATAATCCTCACCTCAGACTTTGCAAGGCATCACGAAGCAAACGGAATAGTATGCGGGAACAAAAGGTTTGCTCAATAAAGATCTTCATAAATACTCCCTCTCTCCCAAAATAATAGTAGTTGATCTAGTACAAAATTTGTACTAATTTAGTACTATTCTGTGACACATATTTTGGGACGGAGGGTGTATGTGAGAATTATCAATGGTGTCCAGATCCCACTGTTAATTATTGACTCGGAGGTGTTCCAGGTCATGTCCACTTATTTATTTATTTTTGAAACGGAGGCAAAAGATTTGCCTCATATATTAAATAAGGAGAAGAAGGAGTTTGTTACAACGCACATCCAAAATACGGCATGACAATTATTCTCGCAAATAGAAGCTCCCTAGTTTCTTTGCCCCGGCTTTAATCCAGAGGTTCGCCTCGTCAACAATGGTGTTGAGCAAGACTTGTGGTGGCGCGCTCTTCTGCCTGAACACCCTTGCATTGCGCTCATTCCAGATGACCCACGTCACCAGCATGGTAACAGAAGCCTTGGCCTTTCTGTCGGCGATGCCGACGCCGCAAGTGCTCGCCCACCATGCCTCCACCGATTCGAACAAGTGCCATGCAGACTTGTCCAAGTCATGGATGCGAAATTTTTGAATGACCATGCCCCAGAGCCTGAGAGAGAAGCGGCATTTGAAGAAGAGATGGGGGCCACTTTCCTTCACACCTCGGCACAAAGGGCAAGGGCCACAGTTAGGCCAACCTCGCTTATGTAGTCTATCTGTAGTCCAGACCCTATCCTGGAGCGCAAGCCATGTGAAGAACTTGACTTTCGGTGGTGCCCAAACCTTCCAAACCAACTGGTCCATGGGGGAGAGAACCAACCCCAAAAACTGAGCTCTGTAGGCCGAGGACGCGGAGTAATGTCTCAAGCTCATGTGCTTCCAAAGGATGCCGTCCTCGACAAGCTCATCGTGGTGCACCTCATTAAGTAGCATCCAGAGGTTGAAGAATTGCGTGACATGCTCGATGGAGGCCGAAGCAGGAGGTCTTATTTTGAGGATCCAAGCATTGTCCTTGAGAGCCTCCCGCACCTTCCAGTGCTTCCGTGAGGAAGCCTCGTATACTAGCGGAGCAATGTCTTTGGGCCTACGCCCAAGAAGCCAGGGAGACTCCCAAAATGGAGTCCTCGCGCCGTTCCCAACTGTGATGGTGGTGCAGGCATAGAAGAAATTGAGTTCCTCCTCATCGCACGGATTCCCCCTCCCAACCCATAACTTTGTGGGCTCCTTCCACTCGTACCAAGGCCACCTTAGGCGCAGGGCCCGTGCAAACTTGTCAGTGTTGAGAATCCCAAGCCCTCCATAGGCTAGCGGCCGACTGACAGTTTCCCAATTGACCTTGCATTGTGCCCCGGTAGTCCTGTCCTTCCCTGACCAGAGGAATGCCCGCTCCAGCTTGTCGATGCTTTGTAGGATGGTTGTTTGGATGACAAGCGGCGTAATGAAGTATATCACTTGGGAAGCGAGAACCGACTTGACAAGGGCCGCGCGCCCGATGGTGGTGATGTTTTGGCCCTCGTAAGTCGTCAATCGGTTTGCCACCTTATCCACAAGAAATTGCAGGTCGACAAGCTTCAATTTCCACACAGAAAGCGGGAGTCCCAGATAACGGAGCAGAAAGGAGGCCCTGATTGCCGGAAGCCCCTGGGTGATGCGTGCCAAGTCGAGGTCACCGCACCTGATGGGGACCACCGAGCTCTTGTGGAAGTTGGTGCAGAGGCTAGTGACCTTGCCAAACCCATGCAGGATGGCTGCAAGGTTGTCCACATCTCTCTTGATCGGCGCTACAAACACAGCCGCATCATCCGCATAGAGGGAGGTACGTACCATGACCCCTTTGCCTCGGATCTTATGTAGCAGGCCCCTCCTCGTGGCCACGTCGAGGATTTGCTTCAACGGGTCGATCGCTATGACGAAGAGGAGGGGAGAGATAGGGTCGATCGCTATGCCGGACGTGACGCAACGTGCGTTTGGTCTTCGATTTCGTTCAAATTTTGCGTGGTACAATTGGATGTGCATTCTCAAGTGCTGGCAAAAGTTGGGTACATTTTATGCATGCATGCATGTACATCATGTGCAACCCACCGGTGTCGGTATGGGCGAAAGGGGTGTTACAATTCGATCTCGCTACTCCACTTCATCAAACGGACCCAATTTTTTTCCACGCTTCCTAATGAAGTTCACAAGGAGGCACGTCAATTTTTTTTATTTTCTGACAATCCATGCCTTTTCTGTGAATTTCCATGCAAAAACAGGCAAAAACAGATGCCGTACGTGACGCAACGTGCGTTTGGTCTTCGATTTTGTTCAAATTTTGCGTCGCACAATTGGATGTGCATTCTCAAGTGCTGGCAAAAGTTGGGTACATTTCATGCATGCATACATGTACATCATGTGCAACCCACCGGTGTCGGTATGGGCGGAAGGGGTGTTCCCATTCGATCTCGCTACTCCCCTTCATCAAAGGGACCCAATTTTTTTCCACGCTTCCTAAATAAGTTCATTAGGAGGCACGTCAAATTTTTTTTATTTTCTGACAATCCGTGCCTTTTCTGTGAATTTCCATGTAAAAACAGGCAAAAAAAGATGTCGGACGTGACGCAACGTTGGTTTGGTCTTCGATTTCGTTCAAATTTTGCGTGGCACAATTGGATGTGCATTGTCAAGTGCTGGCAAAAGTTGGGTACATTTCATGCATGCATGCATGTACATCATGTGCAACCCACCGGTGTCGGTATGGGCGGAAGGGATGTTACAATTCGATCTCGCTACTCCCCTTCATCAAACGGACCCAATTTTTTTCCAAGCTTCCAAATGAACTTCACAAGGACGCACGTCAATTTTTTTTATTTTCTGACAATCCGTGCCTTTTCTGTGAATTTCCAAGCAAATACAGGCAAAAACAGATGCCGGACGTGACGCAACGTGCGTTTGGTCTTCCATTTCGTTCAAATTTTGCGTGGCACAATTGGATGTGCATTCTCAAGTGCTGGAAAAAGTTGGGTACATTTCATGCATGCATGCATGTACATCATGTGCAACCCACCGGTGTCGGTATGGGCGGAAGGGGTGTTACAATTCGATCTCGCTATTCCCCTTCATCAAACAGACCCATTTTTTTTCCACGCTTCCTAATGAAGTTCACAAGGAGGCACGTCAATTTTTTTTATTTTCTGACAATCCGTGCCTTTTCTGTGAATTTCCAAGCAAAAACAGGCAAAAACAGATGCCGGACGTGACGCAACTTGCGTTTGGTCTTCGATTTCGTTCAAATTTTGCGTGGCACAATTGGATGTGCATTCGCAAGTGCTGGCAAAAGTTGGGTACATTTCATGCATGCATGCATGTACATCATGTGCAACCCACCGGTGTCGGTATGGGCGAAAGGGGTGTTACAATTCGATCTCCCTACTCCCCTTCATCAAACGGACCCAATTTTTTCAACGCTTCCTAATGAAGTTCACAAGGAGGCACATCATTTTTTTTTATTTTCTGACAATCCATGCCTTTTCTGTGATTTCCATGCAAAAACAGTCAAAACCAGATGCCGGGCGTGACGCAACGTGCGTTTGGTCTTCGATTTCGTTCAAATTTTGCGTGGCACAATTGGATGTGCATTCTCAAGTGCTGGCAAAAGTTGGGTACATTTCATGCATGCATCCATGTACATCATGTGCAACCCACCGGTGTCGGTATGGGCGGAAGGGGTGTTACAATTCGATCTCGCTACTCCCCTTCATCAAACGGACCCAATTTTTTTCCACGCTTCCTAATGAAGTTCACAAGGAGGCACGTCAATTTTTTTTATTTTCTGACAATCCGTGCCTTTTCTGTGAATTTCCATATAAAAACAGATGTCGGACGTGACACAACGTTGGTTTGGTCTTCGATTTCGTTCAAATTTTGCGTGGCACAATTGGATGTGCATTCTGAAGTGCTCGCAAAAGTTGGGTACATTTCATGCATGCATGCATGTACATCATGTGCAACCCACCGGTGTCGGTATGGGCGAAAGGGGTGTTACAATTTGATCTCGCTACTCCCCTTCATCAAACGGACCCAATTTTGTTCCACGCTTCCTAATGAACTTCACAAGGACGCACGTCAATTTTTTTTATTTTCTGACAATCCATGCCTTTTCTGTGAATTTCCATGCAAAAACAGGCAAAAACAGATGCCGGACGTGACGCAACATGCGTTTGGTCTTCGATTTCGTTCAAATTTTGCGTGGCACAATTGGATGTGCATTCTCAAGTGCTGGCAAAAGTTGGGTACATTTCAGGCATGCATGCATGTACATGATGTGCAACCCACCGGTGTCGGTATGGGCGGAAGGGGTGTTACAATTCGATCTCGCTACTCCCCTTCATCAAACGGACCCAATTTTTTTTGCATGCTTCCTAATGAACTTCACAAGGAGGAACGTCAATTTTTTTATTTTCTGACAATCCGTGCCTTTTCTGTGAATTTCCATGCAAGAACAGGCAATAACAGATGCCGAACGTGACGCAACGTGCGTTTGGCCTTCGATTTTGTTCAAATTTTGCGTGGCACAATTGGATGTGCATTCTTAAGTGTTGGCAAAAGTAGGGTACATTTCATGCATGCATCCATGTACATCATGTGCAACCCACCGGTGTCGGTATGGGAGGAAGGGGTGTTACAATTCGATCTCGCTACTACCCTTCATCAAACGGACCCAATTTTTTTCCACGCTTCCTAATGAACTTCACAAGGACGCACGTCAATTTTTTTTTTCTGACAATCCGTGCCTTTTCTGTGAATTTCCATATAAAAACAGATGCCGGACGTGACGCAACGTGCGTTTGGTCTTCGATTTCGTTCAAATTTTGCGTGGCACAATTGGATGTGCATTATCAAGTGCTGGCAAAAGTTGGGTACATTTCATGCATGCATGCATGTACATCATGTGCAACCCACCGGTGTCGGTATGGGCGGAAGGGGTGTTACAATTTGATCTCGCTACTCCCCTTCATCCAACGGACCCAATTTTTTTCCACGCTTCGTAATGAACTTCACAAGGACGCACGTCAATTTTTTTATTTTCTGACAATCCGTGCCTTTTCAGAGAATTTCCAAGCAAAAACAGATGCCGGACGTGACGCAACGTGCGTTTGGTCTTCGATTTCGTTCAAATTTTGCGTGGTACAATTGGATGTGCATTCTCAAGTGCTGGCAAAACTTGGGTACATTTTATGCATGCATGCATGTACATCATGTGCAACCCACCGGTGTCGGTATGGGCGAAAGGGGTGTTACAATTCGATCTCGCTACTCCCCTTCATCAAACGGACCCAATTTTTTTCCACGCTTCCTAATGAACTTCACAAGGAGGCACATCAATTTTTTTTATTTTCTGACAATCCGTACCTTTTCTGTGAATTTCCAAGCAAAAACAGGAAAAAACAGATGCCGGACGTGACGCAACATGCGTTTGGTCTTCGATTTCATTCAAATTTTGCGTGGCACAAGTGGATGTGCATTCTCAAGTGC
Organism: Elymus sibiricus; assembly: GCA_039707655.1. Taxonomy (NCBI): domain Eukaryota; kingdom Viridiplantae; phylum Streptophyta; class Magnoliopsida; order Poales; family Poaceae; genus Elymus; species Elymus sibiricus. Next base: position 310,990,501 of record CM077675.1, on the reverse strand, counting down.
TGGCAAAAGTTGGGTACATTTCATGCATGCATGCATGTACATCATGTGCAACCCACCGGTGTCGGTATGGGCGGAAGGGGTGTTACAATGCGATCTCGCTACTCCCCTTCATCAAACGGACCCAATTATTTTCCACGCTTCCTAATGAAGTTCACAAGGAGGCACGTCAATTGTTTTTATTTTCTGACAATCCGTGCCTGTTCTGTGAATTTCCATGCAAAAACAAGCAAAAACAGATGCCGGACGTGACGCAACGTGCGTTTGGTCTTCGATTTCGTTCAAATTTTGCGTGGCACAATTGGATGTGCATTCTCAAGTGCAGGAAAAGTTGGGTACATTTCATGCATGCATGCATGTACATCATGTGCAACCCACCGGTGTCGGTATGGGCGGAAGGGCTGTTACAATGCGATCTCGCTACTCCCCTTCATCAAACGGACCCAATTTTTTTTCCACGCTTCCTAATGAAGTTCACAAGGTGGCACGTCAATTTTTTTTATTTTCTGACAATCCGTGCCTTTTCTGTGAATTTCCATGCAAAAACAGGCAAAAACAGATGCCGGACGTGACGCAATGTGCGTTTGGTCTTCGATTTCGTTCAAATTTTGCGTGGCACAATTGGATGTGCATTCTCAAGTGCTGGCAAAAGTTAGGTACATTTCATGCATGCATGCATGTACATCATGTGCAACCCACCAGTGTCGGTATGGGCGGAAGGGGTGTTACAATTCGATCTCGCTACTCCCCTTCATCAAACGGACCCAATTTTGTTCCACGCTTCCTAATGAGCTTCACAAGGACGCACGTCAATTTTTTTATTTTCTGACAATCCATGCCTTTTCTGTGAATTTCCAAGCAAAAACAGGCAAAAACAGATGCCGGACGTGACGCAACGTGCGTTTGGTCTTTGATTTTGTTCAAATTTTGCGTGGCACAATTGGATGTGCATTCTCAAGTGCTGGCAAAAGTTGGGTACATTTCATGCATGCATGCATGTACATCATGTGCAACCCACCGGTGTCGGTATGGGCGGAAGGGGTGTTACAATGCGATCTCGCTACTCCCCTTCATCAAACGGACCCAATTTTTTTCCACGCTTCCTAATGAACTATACAAGGACGCACGTCAATTTTTTTATTTTCTGACAATCCGTGCCTTTTCAGTGAATTTCCAAGCAAAAACAGATGCCGGACGTGACGCAACGTGCGTTTGGTCTTCGATTTCGTTCAAATTTTGCGTGGTACAATTGGATGTGCATTCTCAAGTGCTGGCAAAAGTTGGGTACATTTTATGCATGCATGCATGTACATCATGTGCAACCCACCGGTGTCGGTATGGGCGAAAGGGGTGTTACAATTCGATCTCGCTACTCCCCTTCATCAAACCGACCCAATTTTTTTCCACGCTTCCTAATGAACTTCACAAGGAGGCACATCAATTTTTTTTATTTTCTGACAATCCGTACCTTTTCTGTGAATTTCCAAGCAAAAACAGGCAAAAACAGATGCCGGACGTGACGCAACATGCGTTTGGTCTTCGATTTCATTCAAATTTTGCATGGCACAACTGGATGTGCATTCTCAAGTGCTGGCAAAAGTTGGGTACATTTCATGCATGCATGCATGTACATCATGTGCAACCCACCGGTGTCGGTATGGGAGGAAGGGGTGTTACAATGCGATCTCGCTACTCCCCTTCATCAAACGGACCCAATTATTTTCCACGCTTCCTAATGAAGTTCACAAGGAGGCACGTCAATTGTTTTTATTTTCTGACAATCCGTGCCTGTTCTGTGAATTTCCATGCAAAAACAAGCAAAAACAGATGCCGGACGTGACGCAACGTGCGTTTGGTCTTCGATTTCGTTCAAATTTTGCGTGGCACAATTGGATGTGCATTCTCAAGTGCAGGAAAAGTTGGGTACATTTCATGCATGCATGCATGTACATCATGTGCAACCCACCGGTGTCGGTATGGGCGGAAGGGCTGTTACAATGCGATCTCGCTACTCCCCTTCATCAAACGGACCCAATTTTTTCCCACGCTTCCTAATGAAGTTCACAAGGAGGCACGTCAATTTTTTTATTTTCTGACAATCCGTGCCTTTTCTGTGAATTTCCATGCAAAAACAGGCAAAAACAGATGCCGGACGTAACGCAACGTGCGTTTGGTCTTCGATTTCGTTCAAATTTTGCGTGGCACAATTGGATGTGCATTCTCAAGTGCTGGCAAAAGTTGGGTACATTTCATGCATGCATGCATGTACATCATGTGCAACCCACCGGTGTCGGTATGGGCGGAAGGGGTGTTACAATTCGATCTCGCTACTCCCGTTCATCAAACGGACCGAATTTTTTTTTCACGCTTCCTAATGAACTTCACAAGGAGGCACGTCAATTTTTTTTATTTTCTGACAATCCGTGCCTTTTCTGAGAGTTTCCAAGCAAAAACAGGCAAAAACAGATGCCGGACGTGACGCAACGTGCGTTTGGTCTTCGATTTCGTTCAAATTTTGCGTGGCACAATTGGATGTGCATTCTCAAGTGCTGGCAAAAGTTGGGTACATTTCATGCATGCATGCATGTACATCATGTGCAACCCACCGGTGTCGGTATGGGCGGAAGGGGTGTTACAATGCGATCTCGCTACTCCCCTTCATCAAATGGACCCAATTTTTTTCCACACTTCCTAATGAAGTTCACAAGGAGGCACGTCAATTTTTTTTATTTTCTATCAATCCGTGCCTTTTCTGTGAATTTCCATGCAAATACAGGCAAAAACAGATGCCGGACGTGACGCAACGTGCGTTTGGTCTTCGATTTCGTTCAAATTTTGCGTGGCACAATTGGATGTGCATTCTCAAGTGCTGGCAAAAGTTGGGTACATTTCATGCATGCATGCATGTACATCATGTGCAACCCACCAGTGTCGGTATGGGCGGAAGGGGTGTTACAATTCGATCTCGCTACTCCCCTACATCAAACGAACCCATTTTTTTCCACGCTTCCAAATGAACTTCACAAGGACGCACGTGAATTTTTTTTATTTTCTGACAATCCGTGCCTTTTCTGTGAATTTCCAAGCAAATACAGGCAAAAACAGATGCCGGACGTGACACAACGTGCGTTTGGTCTTCGATTTCGTTCAAATTTTGCGTGGCACAATTGGATGTGCATTCTCAAGTGCTGGAAAAAGTTGGGGTACATTTCATGCATGCATGAATGTACATCATGTGCAACCCACCGGTGTCGGTATGGGCGGAAGGGGTGTTACAATTCGATCTCGCTACTCCCCTTCATCAAACGGACCCAATTTTTTTCCACGCTTCCTAAATAAGTTCATTAGGAGGCACGTCAATTTTTTTTATATTCTGACAATCCATGCCTTTTCTGTGAATTTCCATGCAAAAACGGGCAAAAAAAGATGCCGGACGTGACGCAACGTTGGTTTGGTCTTCGATTTCGTTCAAATTTTGCGTGGCACAATTGGATGTGCATTGTCAAGTGCTGGCAAAAGTTGGGTACATTTCGTGCATGCATGCATGTACATCATGTGCAACCCACCGGTGTCGGTATGGGCGGAAGGGGTGTTACAATTCGATCTCGCTACTCCCCTTCATCAAACGGACCCAATTTTTTTCCAAGCTTCCAAATGAACTTCACAAGGACGCACGTCAATTTTTTTTATTTTCTGACAATCCGTGCCTTTTCTGTGAATTTCCAAGCAAATACAGGCAAAAACAGATGCCGGACGTAACGCAACGTGCGTTTGGTCTTCGATTTTGTTCAAATTTTGCGTGGCACAATTGGATGTGCATTGTCAAGTGCTGGCAAAAGTTGGGTACATTTCATGCATGCATGCATGTACATCATGTGCAACCCACCGGTGTCGGTATGGGCGAAAGGGGTGTTAAAATTCGATCTCGCTACTCCCCTTCGTCAAACGGACCCAATTTTTATCCACGCTTCCTAATGAACTTCACAAGGAGGCACATCAAAGTTTTTTTATTTTCTGACAATCCGTGCCTTTTCTGTGAATTTCCAAGCAAAAACAGGCAAAAACAGATGCCGGACGTGACGCAACATGCGTTTGGTCTTCGATTTCGTTCAAATTTTGCGTGGCACAATTGGATGTGCATTCTTAAGTGCCGGCAAAAGTTGGGTACATTTCATGCATGCATGCATGTACATCATGTGCAACCCACCGGTGTCGGTATGGGCGGAAGGGCTGTTACAATGCGATCTCGCTACTCCCCTTCATCAAACGGACCCAATTTTTTTTCCACGCTTCCTAATGAAGTTCACAAGGAGGCACGTCAATTTTTTTTATTTTCTGACAATCCGTGCCTTTTCTGTGAATTTCCATGCAAAAACAGGCAAAAACAGATGCCGGACGTGACGCAATGTGCGTTTGGTCTTCGATTTCGTTCAAATTTTGTGTGGCACAATTGGATGTGAATTCTCAAGTGCTCGCAAAAGTTAGGTACATTTCATGCATGCATGCATGTACATCATGTGCAACCCACCGGTGTCGGTATGGGCGGAAGGGGTGTTACAATTCGATCTCGCTACTCCCCTTCATCAAACGGACCCAATTTTGTTCCACGCTTCCTAATGAGCTTCACAAGGACGCACGTCAATTTTTTTATTTTCTGACAATCCATGCCTTTTCTGTGAATTTCCATGCAAAAACAGGCAAAAACAGATGCCGGACGTGACGCAACATGCGTTTGGTCTTTGATTTTGTTGAAATTTTGCGTGGCACAATTGGATGTGCATTCTCAAGTGCTGGCAAAAGTTGGGTACATTTCATGCATGCATGCATGTACATCATGTGCAACCCACCGGTGTCGGTATGGGCGGAAGGGGTGTTACAATTCGATCTCGCTACTCCCCTTCATCAAACGGACCCAATTTTTTTCCACGCTTCGAAATGAACTTCACAAGGACGCACGTCAATTTTTTTTATTTTCTGACAATCCGTGCCTTTTCTGTGAATTTCCAAGCAAATACAGGCAAAAACAGATGCCGGACGTGACGCAACGTGCGTTTGGTCTTCGATTTCGTTCAAATTTTTCGTGGCACAATTGGATGTGCATTCTCAAGTGCTGGAAAAAGTTGGGGTACATTTCATGCGTGCATGCATGTACATCATGTGCAACCCACCGGTGTCGGTATGGGCGGAAGGGGTGTTACAATTCGATCTCGCTACTCCCCTTCATCAAACGGACCCAATTTTTTCAACGCTTCCTAATGAAGTTCACAAGGAGGCATGTCAATTTTTTTTATTTTCTGACAATCCGTGCCTTTTCTGTGAATTTCCATGCAAAAACAGGCAAAAACAGATGCCGGACGTGACGCAACGTGCGTTTGGTCTTCGATTTCGTTCAAATTTTGCGTGGCACAATTGGATGTGCATTCTCAAGTGCTGGAAAAAGTTGGGTACATTTCATGCATGCATGCATGTACAGCATGTGCAACCCACCGGTGTCGGTATGGGCGGAAGGGGTGTTACAATTCGATCTCGCTACTCCCCTTCATCAAACGGACCCAATTTTTTCAACGCTTCCTAATGAAGTTCACAAGGAGGCATGTCAATTTTTTTTATTTTCTGACAATCCGTGCCTTTTCTGTGAATTTCCATGCAAAAACAGGCAAAAAAAGATGCCGGACGTGACGCAACGTGCGTTTGGTCTTCGATTTCGTTCAAATTTTGCGTGGCACAATTGGATGTGCATTCTCAAGTGCTGGAAAAAGTTGGGTACATTTCGTGCATGCATGCATGTACAGCATGTGCAACCCACCGGTGTCGGTATGGGCGGAAGGGGTGTTACAATTCGATCTCGCTACTCCCCTTCATCAAACGGACCCAATTTTTTTCCACGCTTCCTAATGAACTTCAAAATGAGGCACGTCAATTTTTTTTATTTTCTGACAATCCGTGCCTTTTCTGTGAATTTCCATGCAAAAACAGGCAAAAACAGATGCCGGACGTGACGCAACGTGCGTTTGGTCTTCGATTTCGTTCAAATTTTGCGTGGCACAATTGGATGTGCATTCTCAAGTGCTGGCAAAAATTGGGTACATTTCATGCATGCATGCATGTACATCATGTGCAACCCACCGGTGTCGGTATGGGCGGACGGGGTGTTACAATTCGATCTCGCTACTCCCCTTCATCAAACGGACCCAATTTTTTTCCACACTTCCTAAATAAGTTCATTAGGAGGCACGTCAATTTTTTTTATTTTCTGACAATCCGTGCCTTTTTTGTGAATTTCCATGCAAAAACAGGCAAAAACAGATGCCGGACGTGACGCAACGTGCGTTTGGTCTTCGATTTCGTTCAAATTTTGCGTGGCACAATTGGATGTGCATTCTCAAGTGCTGGAAAAAGTTGGGTACATTTCATGCATGCATGCATGTACATCATGTGCAACCCACCGGTGTCGGTATGGGCGGAAGGGGTGTTACAATTCGATCTCGCTACTCCCCTTCATCAAACGGACCCAATTTTTTCAACGCTTCCTAATGAAGTTCACAAGGAGGCATGTCAATTTTTTTTATTTTCTGACAATCCGTGCCTTTTCTGTGAATTTCCATGCAAAAACAGGCAAAAACAGATGCCGAACGTGACGCAACGTGCGTTTGGTCTTCGATTTCGTTCAAATTTTGCGTGGCACAATTGGATGTGCATTCTTAAGTGCTGGCAAAAGTTGGGTACATTTCATGCATGCATCCATGTACATCATGTGCAACCCACCGGTGTCGGTATGGGCGGAAGGGGTGTTACAATTCGATCTCGCTACTCCCGTTCATCAAACGGACCGAATTTTTTTTCACGCTTCCTAATGAACTTCACAAGGAGGCACGTCAATTTTTTTTATTTTCTGACAATCCGTGCCTTTTCTGAGAGTTTCCAAGCAAAAACAGGCAAAAACAGATGCCGGACGTGACGCAACGTGCGTTTGGTCTTCGATTTCGTTCAAATTTTGCGTGGCACAATTGGATGTGCATTCTCAAGTGCTGGCAAAAGTTGGGTACATTTCATGCATGCATGCATGTACATCATGTGCAACCCACCGGTGTCGGTATGGGCGGAAGGGGTGTTACAATGCGATCTCGGTACTCCCCTTCATCAAATGGACCCAATTTTTTTCCACACTTCCTAATGAAGTTCACAAGGAGGCACGTCAATTTTTTTTATTTTCTAGCAATCCGTGCCTTTTCTGTGAATTTCCATGCAAATACAGGCAAAAACAGATGCCGGACGTGACGCAACGTGCGTTTGGTCTTCGATTTCGTTCAAATTTTGCGTGGCACAATTGGATGTGCATTCTCAAGTGCTGGCAAAAGTTGGGTACATTTCATGCATGCATGCATGTACATCATGTGCAACCCACCAGTGTCGGTATGGGCGGAAGGGGTGTTACAATTCGATCTCGCTACTCCCCTACATCAAACGGACCCATTTTTTTCCACGCTTCCAAATGAACTTCACAAGGACGCACGTGAATTTTTTTTATTTTCTGACAATCCGTGCCTTTTCTGTGAATTTCCAAGCAAATACAGGCAAAAACAGATGCCGGACGTGACACAACGTGCGTTTGGTCTTCGATTTCGTTCAAATTTTGCGTGGCACAATTGGATGTGCATTCTCAAGTGCTGGAAAAAGTTGGGGTACATTTCATGCATGCATGAATGTACATCATGTGCAACCCACCGGTGTCGGTATGGGCGGAAGGGGTGTTACAATTCGATCTCGCTACTCCCCTTCATCAAACGGACCCAATTTTTTTCCACGCTTCCTAAATAAGTTCATTAGGAGGCACGTCAATTTTTTTTATATTCTGACAATCCATGCCTTTTCTGTGAATTTCCATGCAAAAACGGGCAAAAAAAGATGCCGGACGTGACGCAACGTTGGTTTGGTCTTCGATTTCGTTCAAATTTTGCGTGGCACAATTGGATGTGCATTGTCAAGTGCTGGCAAAAGTTGGGTACATTTCGTGCATGCATGCATGTACATCATGTGCAACCCACCGGTGTCGGTATGGGCGGAAGGGGTGTTACAATTCGATCTCGCTACTCCCCTTCATCAAACGGACCCAATTTTTTTCCAAGCTTCCAAATGAACTTCACAAGGATGCACGTCAATTTTTTTTATTTTCTGACAATCCGTGCCTTTTCTGTGAATTTCCAAGCAAATACAGGCAAAAACAGATGCCGGACGTAACGCAACGTGCGTTTGGTCTTCGATTTCGTTCAAATTTTGCGTGGCACAATTGGATGTGCATTGTCAAGTGCTGGCAAAAGTTGGGTACATTTCATGCATGCATGCATGTACATCATGTGCAACCCACCGGTGTCGGTATGGGCGAAAGGGGTGTTACAATTCGATCTCGCTACTCCCCTTCGTCAAACGGACCCAATTTTTATCCACGCTTCCTAATGAACTTCACAAGGAGGCACATCAAGTTTTTTTATTTTCTGACAATCCGTGCCTTTTCTGTGAATTTCCAAGCAAAAACAGGCAAAAACAGATGCCGGACGTGACGCAACATGCGTTTGGTCTTCGATTTCGTTCAAATTTTGCGTGGCACAATTGGATGTGCATTCTTAAGTGCTGGCAAAAGTTGGGTACATTTCATTCATGCATGCATGTACATCATGTGCAACCCACCGGTGTCGGTATGGGCGGAAGGGCTGTTACAATGCGATCTCGCTACTCCCCTTCATCAAACGGACCCAATTTTTTTTCCACGCTTCCTAATGAAGTTCACAAGGAGGCACGTCAATTTTTTTTATTTTCTGACAATCCGTGCCTTTTCTGTGAATTTCCATGCAAAAACAGGCAAAAACAGATGCCGGACGTGACGCAATGTGCGTTTGGTCTTCGATTTCGTTCAAATTTTGTGTGGCACAATTGGATGTGCATTCTCAAGTGCTCGCAAAAGTTAGGTACATTTCATGCATGCATGCATGTACATCATGTGCAACCCACCGGTGTCGGTATGGGCGGAAGGGGTGTTACAATTCGATCTCGCTACTCCCCTTCATCAAACGGACCCAATTTTGTTCCACGCTTCCTAATGAGCTTCACAAGGACGCACGTCAATTTTTTTATTTTCTGACAATCCATGCCTTTTCTGTGAATTTCCATGCAAAAATAGGCAAAAACAGATGCCGGACGTGACGCAACATGCGTTTGGTCTTTGATTTTGTTGAAATTTTGCGTGGCACAATTGGATGTGCATTCTCAAGTGCTGGCAAAAGTTGGGTACATTTCATGCATGCATGCATGTACATCATGTGCAACCCACCGGTGTCGGTATGGGCGGAAGGGGTGTTACAATTCGATCTCGCTACTCCCCTTCATCAAACGGACCCAATTTTTTTCCACGCTTCCAAATGAACTTCACAAGGACGCACGTCAATTTTTTTTATTTTCTGACAATCCGTGCCTTTTCTGTGAATTTCCAAGCAAATACAGGCAAAAACAGATGCCGGACGTGACGCAACGTGCGTTTGGTCTTCGATTTCGTTCAAATTTTTCGTGGCACAATTGGATGTGCATTCTCAAGTGCTGGAAAAAGTTGGGGTACATTTCATGCGTGCATGCATGTACATCATGTGCAACCCACCGGTGTCGGTATGGGCGGAAGGGGTGTTACAATTCGATCTCGCTACTCCCCTTCATCAAACGGACCCAATTTTTTCAACGCTTCCTAATGAAGTTCACAAGGAGGCATGTCAATTTTTTTTATTTTCTGACAATCCGTGCCTTTTCTGTGAATTTCCATGCAAAAACAGATGCCGGACGTGACGCAACGTGCGTTTGGTCTTCGATTTCGTTCAAATTTTGCGTGGCACAATTGGATGTGCATTCTCAAGTGCTGGAAAAAGTTGGGTACATTTCATGCATGCATGCATGTACAGCATGTGCAACCCACCGGTGTCGGTATGGGCGGAAGGGGTGTTACAATTCGATCTCGCTACTCCCCTTCATCAAACGGACCCAATTTTTTCAACGCTTCCTAATGAAGTTCACAAGGAGGCATGTCAATTTTTTTTATTTTCTGACAATCCGTGCCTTTTCTGTGAATTTCCATGCAAAAACAGGCAAAAAAAGATGCCGGACGTGACGCAACGTGCGTTTGGTCTTCGATTTCGTTCAAATTTTGCGTGGCACAATTGGATGTGCATTCTCAAGTGCTGGAAAAAGTTGGGTACATTTCGTGCATGCATGCATGTACAGCATGTGCAACCCACCGGTGTCGGTATGGGCGGAAGGGGTGTTACAATTCGATCTCGCTACTCCCCTTCATCAAACGGACCCAATTTTTTCAACGCTTCCTAATGAAGTTCACAAGGAGGCATGTCAATTTTTTTTATTTTCTGACAATCCGTGCCTTTTCTGTGAATTTCCATGCAAAAACAGGCAAAAACAGATGCCGAACGTGACGCAACGTGCGTTTGGTCTTCGATTTCGTTCAAATTTTGCGTGGCACAATTGGATGTGCATTCTTAAGTGCTGGCAAAACTTGGGTACATTTCATGCATGCATCCATGTACATCATGTGCAACCCACCGGTGTCGGTATGGGCGGAAGGGGTGTTACAATTCGATCTCGCTACTCCCGTTCATCAAACGGACCGAATTTTTTTTCACGCTTCCTAATGAACTTCACAAGGAGGCACGTCAATTTTTTTTATTTTCTGACAATCCGTGCCTTTTCTGAGAGTTTCCAAGCAAAAACAGGCAAAAACAGATGCCGGACGTGACGCAACGTGCGTTTGGTCTTCGATTTCGTTCAAATTTTACGTGGCACAATTGGATGTGCATTCTCAAGTGCTGGCAAAAGTTGGGTACATTTCATGCATGCATGCATGTACATCATGTGCAACCCACCGGTGTCGGTATGGGCGGAAGGGGTGTTACAATGCGATCTCGGTACTCCCCTTCATCAAATGGACCCAATTTTTTTCCACACTTCCTAATGAAGTTCACAAGGAGGCACGTCAATTTTTTTTATTTTCTAACAATCCGTGCCTTTTCTGTGAATTTCCATGCAAATACAGGCAAAAACAGATGCCGGACGTGAAGCAACGTGCGTTTGGTCTTCGATTTCGTTCAAATTTTGCGTGGCACAATTGGATGTGCATTCTCAAGTGCTGGCAAAAGTTGGGTACATTTCATGCATGCATGCATGTACATCATGTGCAACCCACCAGTGTCGGTATGGGCGGAAGGGGTGTTACAATTCGATCTCGCTACTCCCCTACATCAAACGGACCCATTTTTTTCCACGCTTCCAAATGAACTTCACAAGGACGCACGTGAATTTTTTTTATTTTCTGACAATCCGTGCCTTTTCTGTGAATTTCCAAGCAAATACAGGCAAAAACAGATGCCGGACGTGACACAACGTGCGTTTGGTCTTCGATTTCGTTCAAATTTTGCGTGGCACAATTGGATGTGCATTCTCAAGTGCTGGAAAAAGTTGGGGTACATTTCATGCATGCATGAATGTACATCATGTGCAACCCACCGGTGTCGGTATGGGCGGAAGGGGTGTTACAATTCGATCTCGCTACTCCCCTTCATCAAACGGACCCAATTTTTTTCCACGCTTCCTAAATAAGTTCATTAGGAGGCACGTCAATTTTTTTTATATTCTGACAATCCATGCCTTTTCTGTGAATTTCCATGCAAAAACGGGCAAAAAAAGATGCCGGACGTGACGCAACGTTGGTTTGGTCTTCGATTTCGTTCAAATTTTGCGTGGCACAATTGGATGTGCATTGTCAAGTGCTGGCAAAAGTTGGGTACATTTCGTGCATGCATGCATGTACATCATGTGCAACCCACCGGTGTCGGTATGGGCGGAAGGGGTGTTACAATTCGATCTCGCTACTCCCCTTCATCAAACGGACCCAATTTTTTTCCAAGCTTCCAAATGAACTTCACAAGGACGCACGTCAATTTTTTTTATTTTCTGACAATCCGTGCCTTTTCTGTGAATTTCCAAGCAAATACAGGCAAAAACAGATGCCGGACGTAACGCAACGTGCGTTTGGTCTTCGATTTCGTTCAAATTTTGCGTGGCACAATTGGATGTGCATTGTCAAGTGCTGGCAAAAGTTGGGTACATTTCATGCATGCATGCATGTACATCATGTGCAACCCACCGGTGTCGGTATGGGCGAAAGGGGTGTTACAATTCGATCTCGCTACTCCCCTTCGTCAAACGGACCCAATTTTTATCCACGCTTCCTAATGAACTTCACAAGGAGGCACATCAAGTTTTTTTATTTTCTGACAATCCGTGCCTTTTCTGTGAATTTCCAAGCAAAAACAGGCAAAAACAGATGCCGGACGTGACGCAACATGCGTTTGGTCTTCGATTTCGTTCAAATTTTGCGTGGCACAATTGGATGTGCATTCTTAAGTGCTGGCAAAAGTTGGGTACATTTCATTCATGCATGCATGTACATCATGTGCAACCCACCGGTGTCGGTATGGGCGGAAGGGCTGTTACAATGCGATCTCGCTACTCCCCTTCATCAAACGGACCCAATTTTTTTTCCACGCTTCCTAATGAAGTTCACAAGGAGGCACGTCAATTTTTTTTATTTTCTGACAATCCGTGCCTTTTCTGTGAATTTCCATGCAAAAACAGGCAAAAACAGATGCCGGACGTGACGCAATGTGCGTTTGGTCTTCGATTTCGTTCAAATTTTGTGTGGCACAATTGGATGTGCATTCTCAAGTGCTCGCAAAAGTTAGGTACATTTCATGCATGCATGCATGTACATCATGTGCAACCCACCGGTGTCGGTATGGGCGGAAGGGGTGTTACAATTCGATCTCGCTACTCCCCTTCATCAAACGGACCCAATTTTGTTCCACGCTTCCTAATGAGCTTCACAAGGACGCACGTCAATTTTTTTATTTTCTGACAATCCATGCCTTTTCTGTGAATTTCCATGCAAAAATAGGCAAAAACAGATGCCGGACGTGACGCAACATGCGTTTGGTCTTTGATTTTGTTGAAATTTTGCGTGGCACAATTGGATGTGCATTCTCAAGTGCTGGCAAAAGTTGGGTACATTTCATGCATGCATGCATGTACATCATGTGCAACCCACCGGTGTCGGTATGGGCGGAAGGGGTGTTACAATTCGATCTCGCTACTCCCCTTCATCAAACGGACCCAATTTTTTTCCACGCTTCCAAATGAACTTCACAAGGACGCACGTCAATTTTTTTTATTTTCTGACAATCCGTGCCTTTTCTGTGAATTTCCAAGCAAATACAGGCAAAAACAGATGCCGGACGTGACGCAACGTGCGTTTGGTCTTCGATTTCGTTCAAATTTTTCGTGGCACAATTGGATGTGCATTCTCAAGTGCTGGAAAAAGTTGGGGTACATTTCATGCGTGCATGCATGTACATCATGTGCAACCCACCGGTGTCGGTATGGGCGGAAGGGGTGTTACAATTCGATCTCGCTACTCCCCTTCATCAAACGGACCCAATTTTTTCAACGCTTCCTAATGAAGTTCACAAGGAGGCATGTCAATTTTTTTTATTTTCTGACAATCCGTGCCTTTTCTGTGAATTTCCATGCAAAAACAGATGCCGGACGTGACGCAACGTGCGTTTGGTCTTCGATTTCATTCAAATTTTGCGTGGCACAATTGGATGTGCATTCTCAAGTGCTGGAAAAAGTTGGGTACATTTCATGCATGCATGCATGTACAGCATGTGCAACCCACCGGTGTCGGTATGGGCGGAAGGGGTGTTACAATTCGATCTCGCTACTCCCCTTCATCAAACGGACCCAATTTTTTCAACGCTTCCTAATGAAGTTCACAAGGAGGCATGTCAATTTTTTTTATTTTCTGACAATCCGTGCCTTTTCTGTGAATTTCCATGCAAAAACAGGCAAAAAAAGATGCCGGACGTGACGCAACGTGCGTTTGGTCTTCGATTTCGTTCAAATTTTGCGTGGCACAATTGGATGTGCATTCTCAAGTGCTGGAAAAAGTTGGGTACATTTCGTGCATGCATGCATGTACAGCATGTGCAACCCACCGGTGTCGGTATGGGCGGAAGGGGTGTTACAATTCGATCTCGCTACTCCCCTTCATCAAACGGACCCAATTTTTTTCCACGCTTCCTAATGAACTTCAAAAGGAGGCACGTCAATTTTTTTTATTTTCTGACAATCCGTGCCTTTTCTGTGAATTTCCATGCAAAAACAGGCAAAAACAGATGCCGGACGTGACGCAACGTGCGTTTGGTCTTCGATTTCGTTCAAATTTTGCGTGGCACAATTGGATGTGCATTCTCAAGTGCTGGCAAAAATTGGGTACATTTCATGCATGCATGCATGTACATCATGTGCAACCCACCGGTGTCGGTATGGGCGGAAGGGGTGTTACAATTCGATCTCGCTACTCCCCTTCATCAAACGGACCCAATTTTTTTCCACACTTCCTAAATAAGTTCATTAGGAGGCACGTCAATTTTTTTTATTTTCTGACAATCCGTGCCTTTTCTGTGAATTTCCATGCAAAAACAGGCAAAAAAAGATGCCGGACGTGACGCAACGTGCGTTTGGTCTTCGATTTCGTTCAAATTTTGCGTGGCACAATTGGATGTGCATTCTCAAGTGCTGGAAAAAGTTGGGGTACATTTCATGCATGCATGCATGTACATCATGTGCAACCCACCGGTGTCGGTATGGGCGGAAGCGGTGTTACAATTCGATCTCGCTACTCCCCTTCATCAAACGGACCGAATTTTTTCAACGCTTCCTAATGAAGTTGACAAGGAGGCATGTCAATTTTTTTTATTTTCTGACAATCCGTGCCTTTTCTGTGAATTTCCATGCAAAAACAGGCAAAAACAGATGCCGGACGTGACCCAACGTGCGTTTGGTCTTCGATTTCGTTCAAATTTTGCGTGGCACAATTGGATGTGCATTCTCAAGTGCTGGAAAAAGTTGGGTACATTTCATGCATGCATGCATGTACATCATGTGCAACCCACCGGTGTCGGTATGGGCGGAAGGGGTGTTACAATTCGATCTCGCTACTCCCCTTCATCAAACGGACCCAATTTTTTCAACGCTTCCTAATGAAGTTCACAAGGAGGCATGTCAATTTTTTTTATTTTCTGACAATCCGTGCCTTTTCTGTGAATTTCCATGCAAAAACAGGCAAAAACAGATGCCGGACGTGACGCAACGTGCGTTTGGTCTTCGATTTCGTTCAAATTTTGCGTGGCACAATTGGATGTGCATTCTCAAGTGCTGGAAAAAGTTGGGTACATTTCATGCATGCATGCATGTACAGCATGTGCAACCCACCGGTGTCGGTATGGGCGGAAGGGGTGTTACAATTCGATCTCGCTACTCCCCTTCATCAAACGGACCCAATTTTTTTCCACGCTTCCTAAATAAGTTCATTAGGAGGCACGTCAATTTTTTTTATTTTCTGACAATCCGTGCCTTTTCTGTGAATTTCCATGCAAAAACAGGCAAAAAAAGATGCCGGACGTGACGCAACGTGCGTTTGGTCTTCGATTTCGTTCAAATTTTGCGTGGCACAATTGGATGTGCATTCTCAAGTGCTGGAAAAAGTTGGGTACATTTCGTGCATGCATGCATGTACAGCATGTGCAACCCACCGGTGTCGGTATGGGCGGAAGGGGTGTTACAATTCGATCTCGCTACTCCCCTTCATCAAACGGACCCAATTTTTTTCCACGCTTCCTAATGAACTTCAAAAGGAGGCACGTCAATTTTTTTTATTTTCTGACAATCCGTGCCTTTTCTGTGAATTTCCATGCAAAAACAGGCAAAAACAGATGCCGGACGTGACGCAACGTGCGTTTGGTCTTCGATTTCGTTCAAATTTTGCGTGGCACAATTGGATGTGCATTCTCAAGTGCTGGCAAAAATTGGGTACATTTCATGCATGCATGCATGTACATCATGTGCAACCCACCGGTGTCGGTATGGGCGGAAGGGGTGTTACAATTCGATCTCGCTACTCCCCTTCATCAAACGGACCCAATTTTTTTCCACGCTTCCTAAATAAGTTCATTAGGAGGCACGTCAATTTTTTTTATTTTCTGACAATCCGTGCCTTTTCTGTGAATTTCCATGCAAAAACAGGCAAAAAAAAATGCCGGACGTGACGCAACGTGCGTTTGGTCTTCGATTTCGTTCAAATTTTGCGTGGCACAATTGGATGTGCATTCTCAAGTGCTGGAAAAAGATGGGGTACATTTCATGCATGCATGCATGTACATCATGTGCAACCCACCGGTGTCGGTATGGGCGGAAGGGGTGTTACAATTCGATCTCGCTACTCCCCTTCATCAAACGGACCGAATTTTTTCAACGCTTCCTAATGAAGTTGACAAGGAGGCATGTCAATTTTTTTTATTTTCTGACAATCCGTGCCTTTTCTGTGAATTTCCATGCAAAAACAGGCAAAAACAGATGCCGGACGTGACGCAACGTGCGTTTGGTCTTCGATTTCGTTCAAATTTTGCGTGGCACAATTGGATGTGCATTCTCAAGTGCTGGAAAAAGTTGGGTACATTTCATGCATGCATGCATGTACAGCATGTGCAACCCACCGGTGTCGGTATGGGCGGAAGGGGTGTTACAATTCGATCTCGTTACTCCCCTTCATCAAACGGACCCAATTTTTTCAACGCTTCCTAATGAAGTTCACAAGGAGGCATGTCAATTTTTTTTATTTTCTGACAATCCGTGCCTTTTCTGTGAATTTCCATGCAAAAGCAGGCAAAAACAGATGCCGGACGTGACGCAACGTGCGTTTGGTCTTCGATTTCGTTCAAATTTTGCGTGGCACAATTGGATGTGCATTCTCAAGTGCTGGCAAAAGTTGGGTACATTTCGTGCATGCATGCATGTACAGCATGTGCAACCCACCGGTGTCGGTATGGGCGGAAGGGGTGTTACAATTCGATCTCGCTACTCCCCTTCATCAAACAGACCCAATTTTTTTCCACGCTTCCTAATGAACTTCAAAAGGAGGCACGTCAATTTTTTTTTATTTTCTGACAATCCGTGCCTTTTCTGTGAATTTCCATGCAAAAACAGGCAAAAACAGATGCCGGACGTGACGCAACGTGCGTTTGGTCTTCGATTTCGTTCAAATTTTGCGTGGCACAATTGGATGTGCATTCTCAAGTGCTGGCAAAAGTTGGGTACATTTCATGCATGCATGCATATACATCATGTGCAACCCACCGGTGTCGGTATGGGCGGAAGGGGTGTTACAATTCGATCTCGCTACTCCCCTTCATCAAACGGACCCAATTTTTTTCCACGCTTCCTAAATAAGTTCATTAGGAGGCACGTCAATTTTTTTTATTTTCTGACAATCCGTGCCTTTTCTGTGAATTTCCATGCAAAAACAGGCAAAAAAAGATGCCGGACGTGACGCAACGTGCGTTTGGTCTTCGATTTCGTTCAAATTTTGCGTCGCACAGTTGGATGTGCATTGTCAAGTGCTGGCAAAAGTTGGGTACATTTCATGCATGCATGCATGTACATCATGTGCAACCCACCGGTGTCGGTATGGGCGAAAGGGGTGTTACAATTCGATCTCGCTACTCCCCTTCATCAAACGGACCCAATATTTTTCCACGCTTCCTAATGAACTTTACAAGGAGGCACGTCAATTTTTTTATTTTCTGACAATCCGTGCCTTTTCTGTGAATTTCCAAGCAAAAACAGGCAAAAACAGATGCCGGACGTGACGCAACATGCGTTTGGTCTTCGATTTCGTTCAAATTTTGCGTGGCACAATTGGATGTGCATTCTCAAGTGCTGGCAAACGTTGGGTACATTTCATGCATGCATGCATGTACATCATGTGCAACCCACCGGTGTCGGTATGGGCGGAAGGGGTGTTACAATGCGATCTCGCTACTCCCCTTCATCAAACGGACCCAATTTTTTTCCACGCTTCCTAATGAAGTTCACAAGGAGGCACATCAATTGTTTTTATTTTCTGACAATCCATGCCTTTTCTGTGAATTTCCATGCAAAAACAGGCAAAAACAGATGCCGGACGTGACGCAACGTGCGTTTGGTCTTCGATTTCATTCAAATTTTGTGTGGCACAATTGGATGTGCATTCTCAAGTGCTGGCAAAAGTTGGGTACATTTCATGCATGCATGCATGTACATCATGTGCAACCCACCGTTGTCGGTATGGGCGGAAGGGGTGTTACAATTCGATCTCGCTACTCCCCTTCATCAAACGGACCCAATTTTTTTCCACACTTCCTAATGAGCTTCACAAGGACGCACGTCAATTTTTTTTATTTTCTGACAATCCGTGTCTTTTCTGTGAATTCCCAAGCAAAAACAGGCAAAAACAGATGTCGGACGTGATGCAACGTGCGTTTGGTCTTCGATTTCGTTCAAATTTTGCGTGGCACAATTGGATGTGCATTCTCAAGTGCAGGAAAAATTTGGGTACATTTCATGCATGCATGCATGTACATCATGTGCAACCCACCGATGTCGGTATGGGCGGAAGGGGTGTTACAATTCGATTTCGCTACTCCCCTTCATCAAACGGACCCAATTTTTTTCCACGCTTCCTAATGAACTTCACAAGGACGCACGTCAATTTTTTTTTTATTTTCTGACAATCCGTGTCTTTTCTGTGAAATCCCAAGCAAAAACAGGCAAAAACAGATGTCGGACGTGACGCAACGTGCGTTTGGTCTTCGATTTCGTTCAAGTTTTGCGTGGCACAATTGGATGTGCATTCTCAAGTGCAGGAAAAGGTTGGTTACATTTCATGCATGCATGCATGTACATCATGTGCAACCCACCGGTGTCGGTATGGGCGGAAGGGCTGTTACAATGCGATCTCGCTACTCCCCTTCAGCAAACGGACCCAATTTTTTTCCACGCTTCCTAATGAAGTTCACAAGGAGGCACGTCAATTTTTTTTATTTTCTGACAATCCGTGCCTTTTCTGTGAATTTCCATGCAAAAACAGCCAAAAACAGATGCCGGATGTGACGCAATGTGCGTTTGGTCTTCGATTTCGTTCAAATTTTGCGTGGCACAATTGGATGTGCATTCTCAAGTGCTGGCAAAAGTTAGGTACATTTCATGCATGCATGCATGTACATCATGTGCAACCCACCGGTGTCGGTATGGGCGGAAGGGGTGTTACAATTCGATCTCGCTACTCCCCTTCATCAAACGGACCCAATTTTGTTCCACGCTTCCTAATGAGCTTCACAAGGACGCACGTCAATTTTTTTATTTTCTGACAATCCATGCCTTTTCTGTGAATTTCCAAGCAAAAACAGGCAAAAACAGATGCCGGACGTGACGCAACGTGCGTTTGGTCTTTGATTTTGTTCAAATTTTGCGTGGCACAATTGGATGTGCATTCTCAAGTGCTGGCAAAAGTTCGGTACATTTCATGCATGCATGCATGTACATCATGTGCAACCCACCGGTGTCGGTATGGGCGGAAGGGGTGTTACAATGCGATCTCGCTACTGCCCTTCATCAAACGGACCCAATTTTTTTCCACGCTTCCTAATGAAGTTCACAAGGAGGCACGTCAATTTTTTTTATTTTCTGACAATCCGTGCCTTTTCTATGAATTTCCATGCAAAAACCCGCAAAAACAGATGGCGGACGTGACGCAACGTGCGTTTGGTCTTCGATTTCGTTCAAATTTTGCGTGGCACAATTGGATGTGCATTCTCAAGTGCTGGCAAAAGTTGGGTACATTTCATGCATGCATGCATGTACATCATGTGCAACCCACCGGTGTCGGTATGGGCGGAAGGGGTGTTACAATTCGATCTGGCTACTCCCCTTCATCAAACGGACCCAATTTTTTTCCACGCTTCCAAATGAAGTTCACAAGGACGAACGTCAATTTTTGTTATTTTCTGACAATCCGTGCCTTTTCTGTGAATTTCCAAGCAAATACAGGCAAAAACAGATGACGGACGTGACGCAACGTGCGTTTGGTCTTCGATTTCGTTCAAATTTTGCGTGGCACAATTGGATGTGCATTATCAAGTGCTGGAAAAAGTTGGGGTACATTTCATGCATGCATGCATGTACATCATGTGCAACCCACCGGTGTCGGTATAGGCGGAAGGGGTGTTACAATTCGATCTGGCTACTCCCCTTCATCAAACGGACCCAATTTTTTCAACGCTTCCTAATGAAATTCACAAGGAGGCACGTCAATTTTTTTTATTTTCTGACAATCCGTGCCTTTTCTGTGAATTTCCATGCAAAAACAGGCAAAAAAAGATGCCGGACGTGACGCAACGTTGGTTTGGTCTTCGATTTCGTTCAAATTTTGCGTGGCACAATTGGATGTGCATTCTCAAGTGCTGGCAAAAGTTGGGTACATTTCATGCATGCATGCATGTACAGCATGTGCAACCCACCGGTGTCGGTATGGGCGGAAGGGGTGTTACAATTCGATCTCGCTACTCCCCTTCATCAAACGGACCCAATTTTTTTCCACGCTTTCTAATGAACTTCAAAAGGAGGCACGTCAATTTTTTTTATTTTCTGACAATCCGTGCCTTTTCTGTGAATTTCCATGCAAAAACAGGCAAAAACAGATGCCGGACGTGACGCAACGTGCGTTTGGTCTTCGATTTCGTTCAAATTTTGCGTGGCACAATTGGATGTGCATTCTCAAGTGCTGGCAAAAGTTGGGTACATTTCATGCATGCATGCATGTACATCATGTGCAACCCACCGGTGTCGGTATGGGCGGAAGGGGTGTTACAATTCGATCTCGCTACTCCCCTTCATCAAACGGACTCAATTTTTTTCCACGCTTTCGAATGAACTTCAAAAGGAGGCACGTCAATTTTTTTTTATTTTCTGACAATCCGTGCCTTTTCTGTGAATTTCCATGCAAAAACAGGCAAAAACAGATGCCGGACGTAACGCAACGTGCGTTTGGTCTTCGATTTCGTTCAAATTTTGCGTGGCACAATTGGATGTGCATTCTCAAGTGCTGGCAAAAGTTGGGTACATTTCATGCATGCATGCATGTACATCATGTGCAACCCACCGGTGTCGGTATGGGCGGAAGGGGTGTTACAATTCGATCTCGCTACTCCCCTTCATCAAACGGACCCAATTTTTTTCCACGCTTCCTAAATAAGTTCATTAGGAGGCATGTCAATTTTTTTTATTTTCTGACAATCCGTGCCTTTTCTGTGAATTTCCATGCAAAAACAGGCAAAAAAAGATGCCGGGCGTGACGCAACGTTGGTTTGGTCTTCGATTTCGTTCAAATTTTGCGTGGCACAATTGGATGTGCATTGTCAAGTGCTGGCAAAAGTTGGGTACATTTCATGCATGCATGCATGTACATCATGTGCAACCCACCGGTGTCGGTATGGGCGGAAGGGGTGTTACAATTCGATCTCGCTACTCCCCTTCATCAAACGGACCCAATTTTTTTCCACGCTTCCAAATGAACTTCACAAGGACGCACGTGAATTTTTTTTATTTTCTGACAATCCGTGCCTTTTCTGTGAATTTCCAAGCAAATACAGGCAAAAACAGATGCCGGACGTGACGCAACGTGCGTTTGGTCTTCGATTTCGTTCAAATTTTGCGTGGCACAATTGGATGTGCATTGTCAAGTGCTGGCAAAAGTTGGGTACATTTCATGCATGCATGCATGTACATCATGTGCAACCCACCGGTGTCGGTATGAGCGGAAGGGGTGTTACAATTCGATCTCGCTACTCCCCTTCATCAAACGGACCCAATTTTGTTCCACGCTTCCTAATGAGCTTCACAAGGACGCACGTCAATTTTTTTATTTTCTGACAATCCATGCCTTTTCTGTGAATTTCCATGCAAAAACAGGCAAAAACAGATGCCGGATGTGACGCAATGTGCGTTTGGTCTTCGATTTCGTTCAAATTTTGCGTGGCACAATTGGATGTGCATTCTCAAGTGCTGGCAAAAGTTGGGTACATTTCATGCATGCATGCATGTACATCATGTGCAACCCACCGGTGTCGGTATGGGCGGAAGGGGTGTTACAATGCGATCTCGCTACTGCCCTTCATCAAACGGACCCAATTTTTTTCCACGCTTCCTAATGAAGTTCACAAGGAGGCACGTCAATTTTTTTTATTTTCTGACAATCCGTGCCTTTTCTATGAATTTCCATGCAAAAACCCGCAAAAACAGATGGCGGACGTGACGCAACGTGCGTTTGGTCTTCGATTTCGTTCAAATTTTGCGTGGCACAATTGGATGTGCATTCTCAAGTGTTGGCAAAAGTTGGGTACATTTCATGCATGCATGCATGTACATCATGTGCAACCCACCGGTGTCGGTATGGGCGGAAGGGGTGTTACAATTCGATCTGGCTACTCCCCTTCATCAAACGGACCCAATTTTTTTCCACGCTTCCAAATGAAGTTCACAAGGACGAACGTCAATTTTTGTTATTTTCTGACAATCCGTGCCTTTTCTGTGAATTTCCAAGCAAATACAGGCAAAAACAGATGACGGACGTGACGCAACGTGCGTTTGGTCTTCGATTTCGTTCAAATTTTGCGTGGCACAATTGGATGTGCATTATCAAGTGCTGGAAAAAGTTGGGGTACATTTCATGCATGCATGCATGTACATCATGTGCAACCCACCGGTGTCGGTATAGGCGGAAGGGGTGTTACAATTCGATCTGGCTACTCCCCTTCATCAAACGGACCCAATTTTTTCAACGCTTCCTAATGAAATTCACAAGGAGGCACGTCAATTTTTTTTATTTTCTGACAATCCGTGCCTTTTCTGTGAATTTCCATGCAAAAACAGGCAAAAAAAGATGCCGGACGTGACGCAACGTTGGTTTGGTCTTCGATTTCGTTCAAATTTTGCGTGGCACAATTGGATGTGCATTCTCAAGTGCTGGCAAAAGTTGGGTACATTTCGTGCATGCATGCATGTACAGCATGTGCAACCCACCGGTGTCGGTATGGGCGGAAGGGGTGTTACAATTCGATCTCGCTACTCCCCTTCATCAAACGGACCCAATTTTTTTCCACGCTTTCTAATGAACTTCAAAAGGAGGCACGTCAATTTTTTTTATTTTCTGACAATCCGTGCCTTTTCTGTGAATTTCCATGCAAAAACAGGCAAAAACAGATGCCGGACGTGACGCAACGTGCGTTTGGTCTTCGATTTCGTTCAAATTTTGCGTGGCACAATTGGATGTGCATTCTCAAGTGCTGGCAAAAGTTGGGTACATTTCATGCATGCATGCATGTACATCATGTGCAACCCACCGGTGTCGGTATGGGCGGAAGGGGTGTTACAATTCGATCTCGCTACTCCCCTTCATCAAACGGACTCAATTTTTTTCCACGCTTTCGAATGAACTTCAAAAGGAGGCACGTCAAATTTTTTTTATTTTCTGACAATCCGTGCCTTTTCTGTGAATTTCCATGCAAAAACAGGCAAAAACAGATGCCGGACGTAACGCAACGTGCGTTTGGTCTTCGATTTCGTTCAAATTTTGCGTGGCACAATTGGATGTGCATTCTCAAGTGCTGGGAAAAGTTGGGTACATTTCATGCATGCATGCATGTACATCATGTGCAACCCACCGGTGTCGGTATGGGCGGAAGGGGTGTTACAATTCGATCTCGCTACTCCCCTTCATCAAACGGACCCAATTTTTTTCCACGCTTCCTAAATAAGTTCATTAGGAGGCATGTCAATTTTTTTTATTTTCTGACAATCCGTGCCTTTTCTGTGAATTTCCATGCAAAAACAGGCAAAAAAAGATGCCGGACGTGACACAACGTTGGTTTGGTCTTCGATTTCGTTCAAATTTTGCGTGGCACAATTGGATGTGCATTGTCAAGTGCTGGCAAAAGTTGGGTACATTTCATGCATGCATGCATGTACATCATGTGCAACCCACCGGTGTCGGTATGGGCGGAAGGGGTGTTACAATTCGATCTCGCTACTCCCCTTCATCAAACGGACCCAATTTTTTTCCACGCTTCCAAATGAACTTCACAAGGACGCACGTGAATTTTTTTTATTTTCTGACAATCCGTGCCTTTTCTGTGAATTTCCAAGCAAATACAGGCAAAAACAGATGCCGGACGTGACGCAACGTGCGTTTGGTCTTCGATTTCGTTCAAATTTTGCGTGGCACAATTGGATGTGCATTGTCAAGTGCTGGCAAAAGTTGGGTACATTTCATGCATGCATGCATGTACATCATGTGCAACCCACCGGTGTCGGTATGAGCGGAAGGGGTGTTACAATTCGATCTCGCTACTCCCCTTCATCAAACGGACCCAATTTTGTTCCACGCTTCCTAATGAGCTTCACAAGGACGCACGTCAATTTTTTTATTTTCTGACAATCCATGCCTTTTCTGTGAATTTCCATGCAAAAACATGCAAAAACAGATGCCGGACGTGACGCAACATGCGTTTGGTCTTTGATTTTGTTCAAATTTTGCGTGGCACCATTGGATGTGCATTCTCAAGTGCTGGCAAAAGTTGGGTACATTTCATGCATGCATGCATGTACATCATGTGCAACCCACCGGTGTCGGTATGGGCGGAAGGGGTGT
Source organism: Elymus sibiricus (assembly GCA_039707655.1). Lineage (NCBI taxonomy): Eukaryota > Viridiplantae > Streptophyta > Magnoliopsida > Poales > Poaceae > Elymus > Elymus sibiricus. The sequence continues at coordinate 310,965,816 of CM077675.1, read as the reverse complement.
TACAATTCGATCTCGCTACTCCCCTTCATCAAACGGACCCAAATTTTTTTTACGCTTCCTAATGAACTTCACAAGGAGGCACGTCAATTTTTTTTATTTTCTGACAATCCCTGCCTTTTCTATGAATTTCCAAGCAAAAACGGGCAAAAACAGATGCCGGACGTGACGCAACGTGCGTTTGGTCTTCGATTTCGTTCAAATTTTGCGTGGCACAATTGGATGTGCATTCTCAAGTGCTAGCAAAAGTTGGGTACATTTCATGCATGCATGCATGTACATCATGTGCAACCCACCGGTGTCTGTATGGGCGGAAGGGGTGTTACAATGCGATCTCGCTACTCCCCTCCATCAAACGGACCCAATTTTTTTCCACGCTTCCTAATGAAGTTCACAAGGAGGCACGTCAATTTTTTTTTATTTTCTAACAATCCGTGCCTTTTCTGTGAATTTCCATGCAAAAACAGGCAAAAATAGATGCCGGACGTGACGCAACGTGCGTTTGGTCTTCGATTTCGTTCAAATTTTGTGTGGCACAATTGGATGTGCATTCTCAAGTGCTGGCAAAAGTTGGGTACATTTCTTGCATGCATGCATGTACATCATGTGCAACCCACCGGTGTCGGTATGGGCGTTTTGTGTGTCTGTCAATTAAACGCGTGTTTGGTCCTCAACATCATTACAACAAGTGCCACGCAAAGTCTTTAAAATTATTTAGAAATATTTAAGCTGAGACAATCTTCGTTCAAATTGAAACAGTTTACTTTCGTTCAAAATGACATCTATATGTTTCATTGAGGTTTCGTTGGTTGACTAAAGACCAGATTTTTCTTATCCGACTAATGGAAAATCTGCACTGCTGTTCAAGGTCACCACCGCCATTTCTGTCAGCATGCTTGGATGAACATATAGATGCCAACCAAACTTTGCAAGAAAATGGCATATATAGCTGGCATTTAATTCTTCTGTAAATGGCCAGCATGCATGGGTGACCTAATGCATGAACGAGCTATGATATGTCCCGGTCCTTGTGAATGGTCAGAAGGTTACTCCTCTTTCGATAGTAGGTTCGTGCATCTATAGCCGAGAGCCTCAAGGACCGGGCGGATGGCCTGGTCATTGACCGGTAAATTCGAAGAAATACTAATAACAACACTTAATTTAGATAATATAACAACACTTAATTTAGATAACCATAGTTCATTCATATTATATTCGAACATAACATGACTTTTTTTTATAAACTAAAAGCGAAATTTAATTAAACATTACTAAAACTTTCTAATAATCCGGCTCCTCCACCGCGCCGTCCCCGTCCGCGCCGTCGTCATCGTCCGAGCTGTTGCCGATATTGTCCCAGTCGATCTCGTCGTCGTCGTTGTCGCCGTCTTCCTCGACGACGGGCTGCGGATTCGCCGCCTGGATTGCCGCCGCGATCTCCGCCTCCTCCCTCGCCGCCGCCGCCGCGGCCGCCACCGCCATCGCCTGAGAGGCACGCAGGGCGACGAGCAGCCCCGGTGAATCGTCGGGGTCGCCGTCCTCGCGGAGGACGACCTGCTCTGGCGGGGCCACCGGCGGGGGCTGGGGGGTTAACGCCCGACGCCTCGGGTGGCGCTGGCTGCCGCCGGAGTTGACGGGGTTGCCCGCGGCCGCCGACGCGCGCCGGCACTGGTTGATCACGTCGGCGTACGACTTGCCGTCCCAAAACGCGTGCCGGCCGTAGATGTTGCACCGGCCGTCGCGATGGGTACGGCGCTCCTCCTCCGTCGCGATGGGACCGAGCGTCGCGTAGCCGTCCTTGCCGATTTTCCACGGCTTCGCGAGCCGGCACCCCGGCGGCACCAGTAGCGCGAAGCGGTGGAGCTCCTCCGTCGCCGGCCCATCAAGGCTCGTCGGCCAGATGCTCGGCGGGTCGTCACCGCCACCGGAACTGCTGCCCGGCGTACGATGCCATCGTCGGAGGGGGAGAAGCGAGACGAGACGACGGGGCGAGAGGAGCAGCGAGGCGTTCTGGGCGACGGGCCGGGGGGCGCCGGCTTTATATAGACCGCCGGGGGATGGGGGGCGACGGGGCGACGGGGCGGTTGGGCGGTTGGGCGGCGTTACTCCCCCGGAGTAAACGCGTCGCCTCGGGAGCCGGCAGGCCTCGGGAGACGACGGGCCTCGGGAGACGGCGGACTGACGGTCAATGAGCGGCAGCGTCAGGCATTAATGCGACGGGAATGATGGCGCCGGCCTCGGGGCGACGCGGACTGACGACGCAGGCGGGATTAATGGCGGCGGCCTCGGGAACCGACGGTGAATCTGGAACCGGCGCGACGGGGCCTGGTTTGACCGCGGTCAGGGCGATGCGGGCTGACGTGGGGACGACACGTCACGCCGGCTGACGCGGGTACGACGCGTACCCCTCCGTACCTGTACGTCGCCCGACCGTCCGCTGGCGCCGCGGGGCTGACGCGCGTACGTCGGACCGGGGGGGAAAAGACCATCCTGCCCTTTTTTATGAAAGGGTATCGTTCAATCTGAGCCGTCGTTGTGTCCGGGGGGGTTGTACTGAAGAAGAAGTGTGTTTCCTTGCGTGGCAGGTTAGGGCACCCGGACTCCAACATGAAGACGGCTGGATCTCTGGTCCACTCGGGGCCGAGCGATCGATCTGCGACCGCAGCCGTTGCTGTTCTGACGCCCATTGTGGTAATGGACGTGGAGGAGAGACCACACACGGCCGGCCCGGCGTCCGGCGGTGGTGGCAGCGGGGCTTTCGCCTCCAGATCGCCAGGGGCGAAAGACCCTAGTGACAACATATTGCCGCTCTGCTCGGCTCCTCATAGCTTCAGATCTTTTATTAAACACAGTACAGACGCGAGCGCTCATATAAACGCGCATACACTAACTCCTATGAACGCACACACGCACACCCTACCCCCATGAGCACTTCGAGAGACTGAGCCGGCATATCATCTTGAGATTTACGAAGTCACCGTAGGCGCCTCATCGTCGACGGGAACGTCTCCTCCCACTGCATGCGCATCGCCGGAAATCCTGAAATAAATCCAAAAAAAATGCGAGCACCAAGACTTGAACCCTAGTGGGCTGGGATACCAATTTCCCTCTAACCATCCAACCACAAGTTGATTCGCATAACTTCAGATCGTTAAGTATTTAACTTCATTCACTCTTAGCTTCGTCATACGTAGCATATTAGCATGCATGCAGGCCTTGTACATACGTTATGAAGAGCCGAGCGGAGCGGCAATATGTGACCAACCCTTAACTAATTACCGTACACGCGAAAGACCGTGAACGGTAATTAGTTAAGGGCGACAATGGCATGCATGGTCACATGCATCAACAATACACATGCCAAGTTTTTTTTTGCGACCGAAATACACATGCCAAGTTAGCTAAGGTTATTCAAGGAGAACAAGACAGAGATACATCTGGACTGGACCAATCTACGTAGTAGTACGTAAGTGAAGAACCATTAACGGTCGCACCAACATAGTCAGAGAAATTGACGACAACTGATAGGCGGGGCTACTGCTGTCCCTCGTGAGAGAGACGAGAGAGAGCGCGGGAGAAATCATTGTACCTGTATCGCTGGGTCCAATCCATTTTAATAAAGAATCGCTTGACTTAGGGCTCTCTGGCTAGGCAATGCTTGCATCGATGGGATCGCCGTGTTGCACACAAAACCCTGTTTAGGCTGGTACAACTTCCATTAATTCGACATTAGCCAAACATCACAATTGAGTTGATCTATTCTAGCTAGTGACACTTTCTCATAGTGGTACACAGTAGTGTAATGAATTTGGTGCGGAAGAACTGTCTAGATGGAGCCAGGAATAATTAAAAGAAGCCATTTCTTCACTATTACAGACAATATATCATTGTTAATGTAAACGATCTGGGGACACAAATCTAGCTTGCTAGGCAGGATATAATCATGTACTCTGTCTGAAATGAAGCAAATCTTCAGTATCACAGGTGCACATGTGCTATTACAGCATGATTGCTTCAGAAGAGAAGGAAATTAGCTCATCCATGAACAGTAATAAAAAGAAGAGGAAAATTGCCCCACAACAGAGAAGAAGACGGCAATCAAGCAAAGCAGTCAGGCTCAGAGTGGTAGATATGATTGACAAATGGAGTTAACTAGCTAGGGTGATGGTCCAACCAAAGCACTGTTGTTTTTGTTGCAATTAAAGATGCTGCAAATCTGCACATGTTAATTAAGAATTCTACCTACTGTAGTCAAATCAGTTACAAGAAACTGTGCTACCAGTACCATACAGTAGACCAGCAAAGATGCAGGGTTTGGATCATACCATAACTCCTGCACCAACCCCCCACGCATATGCCTGGATGAGGGTGCCGAGGCCATAGCTAGCTAGCTAACTAGCTAGCTGATAAAAAAAATTATGTGTAATTAATTTAAGTTGTGATTTTGCTAAGCCTAACTAACATTCCAAATGTGAGAAAGATGTAGCCGCCAAGGAGGCATCGTCTAGAAGGAAGCAAGGAGCTGCATGCATGGCCATGCAAGTTTTAGGAGCTCATCACCTCCCCCAATTTTGACTTTGCAGCTAAGAATATTAGTTGTTGGCATGTTGCCTTGAGCATGCATCTATCCATACGGTTCTCATCCCGATCTTCTTTTCTTCCTCAGCTGAAAATTGCCAAGGCAACTAACTGAGAAAATAAATGAATGCGCTGCACATTGGACAAGCCTGTCGATCGATCTGTTGATTTGTAGTTGTCTTTGGAGAGAATTCAGATGAAAAGATGGAAAGAGCTTTGATCATTATCATGAGTCAAGTCACTGCACATCTGGTTGTTGCAACATGGAAAATGAAGTTGGTGTCTCTTTCCTTGCCTATATATGTTCATATGATGCTTGGATGCATTCATTTAGCCATTTAGCCGTGTATCGGTGCATATATATATGCATGTTTTTTCATGGCTGACATATCATGGTGATCATGAGAAGTGGAGTTGAGTTATAGATGAAGAAATATGTGATCAAGCCAGACTTCTTGTTTTCTTCAAAACCTCACATTATCACTATGCATGGTGTACAGTATGTGCACGGTTCAGATAGACCAACCTGCAGGTACGATAGATATGATGACGTCCACGTGAATGAATCCGATCAAGCTAAGGTGAAAACAATGTGCTACCAGTTGTTCAAAGCTGTACGCCCGGGCCGGCTCATATCCGCCCTCCGGTCAGTCCGGACGTTTGAGGTCCGTTTAGGGCGTCCGTCTGAATCTATTTTTTTATGACCGGTCAGTGATCGGGCGGCCTGTCCGAACGTTTGAGACGGATATAGGGCGTCCGGCTGTAGATGCTCTTAGATAGCTTAATTCATCTTTAATTTATACTTGATCAATTTTCTTCTTTGCCAAAAACAGTAGCCATTCCTACTCTACATTTTTTAAATTTTCTGAAGTAGAATACTTTAAAGTGAAAAAGAAAAGACTGAACAAATAAAGCTAGCAATCTATATTTGGAGGTATTTTCCCTTTTTGCTCTATATATCACCATACCAAGTTCTTCTATGAATTTCTTCCCGCTATTGTGAAGACTCGTTGAACTCCGGTGAAAATGTAGTCGTTCGTCATTGTCCAAATAGGCCATATCACTAGAAATAGGATGATGATCTCCATAAAGTAGGGCTTGTTGAGTTAATTCTCGATAGGTTGTAACAGATCTGCCATAGACATATGCTGTCCTCCAAAACCATGCGTGTCGATCGTATCTCGACCAAAGGTAGGCAAAGGGAAAGTTCAGGAGTAAGTTGTCTCTTTTCTTCAAAATGGGGAACGCGTCGGCCTCTCCATCGTGTGATACACAGCCAAGAATAAGTTATTCCAGATTCAGTTGTTGGAGCATCACATACGAGTAAGACACAAGAGTAGCCAGGCAAAGAAAATTTCCTCCTGATCGGTATCTCTTGTAATTGAACCTTTCATGTAAGAGGAGCGAAAAAGGGACCTTGTGCTTATTTTGACAACATGACTTCTAATGCCATTTAAAGGCCCACACAACTGCCCACATCATGTGCAAACATGCTTTTGAGGCTGAAAATCGAAAGAGTTCCAAGAATATGACCAAATACCATGGGAGTTAGATAGCTCAGAATCGTGGACTAAACTCTTGAGGAGCAGGAACTCTAGAAAGGCTTCCACTTGTAGTGGGAGCTGAATTTCTCAAATAGCATAATAGAGCTAAATCTTTTATAAGGAAAAGATATGCAGAAGTTGCAGTATGAGATCTTGAAAGTATATTTATACTTCCTTGACAAAACGGGTTCCCCATTTTGGAGCTGGCATGTCGTAAGAGTTTTAAATGAGGTCAAAAGTTTTAAACAATCTCTCCACCAGAACAGTCCGTGAATTCATCGGGTGGAAGTCCCGAGTTATAATACACTTGTGAAATCATCTGAACCCATGGGAGATCTTTATGGATGACGAACATCTAGATTTTTTTTTATGTGAGGCGTTAATTTTGCACTTTAATATTAATTACACCAAATCCACCATTTGCATTAGGCTTGGGTCCCATGCAGCTAAGAGGTTATTCTTTGTCAAGTCTCCACCTCTCTAGAGTTAATGTCTTCTATATTTTTCCAACTACTCAATGATTCCCTTGTACACCATGAGGGAGGATATAACTAAATTAGTTGTGTGCAATTTCCCTACATAGCTTCAGTATTTTGAGCAACTAAGTAGTATATTTTAAACCTTTGAACATGAGCAATTCCATTTTTGGCTTTGTGATAGTTAGGGGAAGCCCAAGGTAAGTGGACAAAACCAGTAATGACCATAACTGATACAGTGATACCGATAATCCTCACCTCAGACTTTGCAAGGCATCACGAAGCAAACGGAATAGTATGCGGGAACAAAAGGTTTGCTCAATAAAGATCTTCATAAATACTCCCTCTCTCCCAAAATAATAGTAGTTGATCTAGTACAAAATTTGTACTAATTTAGTACTATTCTGTGACACATATTTTGGGACGGAGGGTGTATGTGAGAATTATCAATGGTGTCCAGATCCCACTGTTAATTATTGACTCGGAGGTGTTCCAGGTCATGTCCACTTATTTATTTATTTTTGAAACGGAGGCAAAAGATTTGCCTCATATATTAAATAAGGAGAAGAAGGAGTTTGTTACAACGCACATCCAAAATACGGCATGACAATTATTCTCGCAAATAGAAGCTCCCTAGTTTCTTTGCCCCGGCTTTAATCCAGAGGTTCGCCTCGTCAACAATGGTGTTGAGCAAGACTTGTGGTGGCGCGCTCTTCTGCCTGAACACCCTTGCATTGCGCTCATTCCAGATGACCCACGTCACCAGCATGGTAACAGAAGCCTTGGCCTTTCTGTCGGCGATGCCGACGCCGCAAGTGCTCGCCCACCATGCCTCCACCGATTCGAACAAGTGCCATGCAGACTTGTCCAAGTCATGGATGCGAAATTTTTGAATGACCATGCCCCAGAGCCTGAGAGAGAAGCGGCATTTGAAGAAGAGATGGGGGCCACTTTCCTTCACACCTCGGCACAAAGGGCAAGGGCCACAGTTAGGCCAACCTCGCTTATGTAGTCTATCTGTAGTCCAGACCCTATCCTGGAGCGCAAGCCATGTGAAGAACTTGACTTTCGGTGGTGCCCAAACCTTCCAAACCAACTGGTCCATGGGGGAGAGAACCAACCCCAAAAACTGAGCTCTGTAGGCCGAGGACGCGGAGTAATGTCTCAAGCTCATGTGCTTCCAAAGGATGCCGTCCTCGACAAGCTCATCGTGGTGCACCTCATTAAGTAGCATCCAGAGGTTGAAGAATTGCGTGACATGCTCGATGGAGGCCGAAGCAGGAGGTCTTATTTTGAGGATCCAAGCATTGTCCTTGAGAGCCTCCCGCACCTTCCAGTGCTTCCGTGAGGAAGCCTCGTATACTAGCGGAGCAATGTCTTTGGGCCTACGCCCAAGAAGCCAGGGAGACTCCCAAAATGGAGTCCTCGCGCCGTTCCCAACTGTGATGGTGGTGCAGGCATAGAAGAAATTGAGTTCCTCCTCATCGCACGGATTCCCCCTCCCAACCCATAACTTTGTGGGCTCCTTCCACTCGTACCAAGGCCACCTTAGGCGCAGGGCCCGTGCAAACTTGTCAGTGTTGAGAATCCCAAGCCCTCCATAGGCTAGCGGCCGACTGACAGTTTCCCAATTGACCTTGCATTGTGCCCCGGTAGTCCTGTCCTTCCCTGACCAGAGGAATGCCCGCTCCAGCTTGTCGATGCTTTGTAGGATGGTTGTTTGGATGACAAGCGGCGTAATGAAGTATATCACTTGGGAAGCGAGAACCGACTTGACAAGGGCCGCGCGCCCGATGGTGGTGATGTTTTGGCCCTCGTAAGTCGTCAATCGGTTTGCCACCTTATCCACAAGAAATTGCAGGTCGACAAGCTTCAATTTCCACACAGAAAGCGGGAGTCCCAGATAACGGAGCAGAAAGGAGGCCCTGATTGCCGGAAGCCCCTGGGTGATGCGTGCCAAGTCGAGGTCACCGCACCTGATGGGGACCACCGAGCTCTTGTGGAAGTTGGTGCAGAGGCTGGTGACCTTGCCAAACCCATGCAGGATGGCTGCAAGGTTGTCCACATCTCTCTTGATCGGCGCTACAAACACAGCCGCATCATCCGCATAGAGGGAGGTACGTACCATGACCCCTTTGCCTCGGATCTTATGTAGCAGGCCCCTCCTCGTGGCCACGTCGAGGATTTGCTTCAACGGGTCGATCGCTATGACGAAGAGGAGGGGAGAGATAGGGTCCCCTTACCGGAGGCCCCGGCCATGCCTGATGGGGGAGCCAGCCACACCATTCAAGAGGACACGGGAAGATAAGGAGCACAGGAGGGCCGCAATCCACTCGCAGAATTTGCTTGGGAAGCCTCTCCTCCGCAGCAGATCGAGCAAATATATATTCCCATTTGACAGAGTCAAATGCCTTGCGGATGTCCAATTTGAAGAGGAGGGAGGGAGTCTTGCTCTTGTGCAGGCGGCGCGCCAGATTTTTGACATACATGAAATTGTTGTGGATGCTCCGTGTTTTAATGAAGGCACTCTGCGCATTGGAGACGAGGGCGGACATGTGCGGGCCAAGCCTGATGGATAGAACCTTGGCGATGATCTTGGAGATTGCATGAATAAGGCTGATGGGCCTGTAGTCGACGATGCTCTCCGCCCCCTCCTTTTTGGGAAGCAACACAATATTTTCAGAGTTGAGCCAGTGCATATTTGAAGTGTGGAGGGAGTCGAAACGCTGAATAACCCTCATGAGGTCGTGTTTGATGATGCCCCAACACTTCTTGAAGAAGAGGCCGGTGAAGCCATCCGGGCTCGGCGCCTTGTCGCTAGGCATGTTATTAATCGCATCGATGACCTCGGACTCAGAGAAGGGAGAGTCAAGATCTTGCAAGTCATGCGTCTCCAGGTTGAGCTCCTCCCAACTGAAATCCTTGGCGCTAGCACTCCCTCTTCCCATAACTTGCGAGAAGTGGTCATGAATAATTTCCGCCTTAGCATCGTGCTTAGTCACCCACCCTTGGTCCTTCATAATCCGGCGAATATGATTTTTCCGCCTCCTTGCGTTCACCCGACAGTGAAAGAACTTGGTGTTAGCATCACCTTCCTTAATGTTGGCTATTCTGGCGCATTGCTTCTTGCGAGCTCTCTCCAGCACGGCCAAGCTTATGACCCTTCTCTTAAGCCGAGACCGCAGATCGCGCTCCCCTAGGGAGAGCCCCCTTTCCTCTTGGGCGATGTCAAGGCGGAGAATGACCAAGAGGGCGGCGTGTAGGTGGATCTTAGATTTAGAGAAGAGGCCTCTACTCCACTCCGTGAGGCGCATCGCCGTTTTCTTGAGCTTGTGGAAAAGGATGATGTATGGGTCTGTATGCGCAACCGGCTCGGCCCATGCCTTGTGGACCACCTTAGTGAAGTCTGGCATAGATGCCCAGAAGTTCTTGAATTTGAAAGTCTTAGGCCTTCTTGGCCCCTTGTCCTCGGCTAGCAGGAGCGGTCAATGGTCGGAGAGGGAGGAAGAGAGTGCGTGAAGCACATGATCGTTGAAGGTCGTGTCCCATTCCGCATTGTAGAAGAAGGAGTCCAGCTTGCAAAGGGTGGGGTTTGCCCTTTCGTTGCTCCAGGTGAACCTCCTATTCTGGAGGTGGATTTCTTTGAGCTCACAACTATTTAGAGTTGAACGGAACTGATTGATATGGCTGCGGTTCATGTTCCGCTTGTTTTTATCCCTGGCCCGATAAATCTGCTTGAAGTCCCCTGAGGCAAGCCAAACCACCCCCGCGGGTGGCTTATGGTCGATGAGCTCGGCAAAAAACGCGTCTTTGAGCGAGTGGTTGGTGGGGCCGTAGACGGTGGTTATCTTGAAGCTCATGCCCGATGCTCTGACACGAACCATGGCCGAAAGGCAGAAGGTAGAGAAGGCGATATTGGTCAGTTCTACCAAGAGGTCATCCCACAGCAGGAGAATACCCCCCCTGGTGCCATTCGCCGGACGTTGCGCGAAGCTACGCAGCCTGTGCCCACCTAGGTAAGCCGCCGTGAACTGGTCCATGTCGTTGAGTTTCGTCTCCTGGAGGCACACCACATGGCAGGAGGAGGATGCAATCGTGGTGTTGACTGTCGATCGTCGATCCGGGCAGTTGAGGCCTCGGACATTCCAGGTCAAGAAGTTAATTGGTTGTGCTGACATAATAAAACTGCGTATACCCTGGCTCGGAGGCATTGATCACAGACGAAGGGGACTCAACAGGAGTTGAAGGAGCAGGAGGGGCAGCCAACGACATGCACACATAAGCAGCAGCGAACAACCATCGGTTCAAGTACATACTCCAGGACCAGATACAGAGCGCCAAGAAAGCACGCCCACACACCCCCTGACTAATCTGTAGCAGGGGCCAACTACTAAGCACGTTACTAAGATTTGCTAACATGACAACACAACATGCCCCAGGTTTTGAGCAGTAGCTCAAACATTAGCCTGCTGCAGCTCTTTCGCCTCGTCGGTTCTCTCCAGGTCCAGGGCTCCTCCGCCCCAGTGCGCCAGGAGCGTTGTCTCCACGGCAGATGCGCTGGCGTCGTCGAGCTTGAAGAGTCCCCTCATAGCAACGAGCACCTCCGGCGACAGATGATCTTTGAAACGGTCCGCGAAGGCATCCAAGGCTGCAGCTGTGATGTCCTCTCCATCTTTGATGATGCCGAGGGAGCGACAGACCAAGATTTCAGCCGCACGAGCGACCGGAGCGGCCTTGGGGCGGGCTGCCGTCCTCGTCTTGTGCAGGGAGAAGACGATGCAGGCCCTTGAGATGGTGACTCCGGCCATGGTTTTCCGACGCGTCGTAGTATCCCGAGGGGGTGTCGATGCCGGTGGTGGAGTGGACAAAATTGCCTCCTGACGATCTTCAAACAATGGCGCGAGGCATTGGTGGCCAACTGCACCGGCTGCATCAGCTCGACGTCGTCGCACGGGCGAGGGAGTGCGGCGCACCATCCCATTAGACGGCAGGGGCAGTGTTGGCGAGGCCTCGAACCCGGGAGGCCTAGAAGGGGATGGCAAAGGCAGCAGCATCGACGACGAGGCGCAAAGCTGGAGCAACGCCTGGCTTGGCTCCTGAGGCAGCAGGGCTCCGACCTGGCTTCATTCCTCATGGACCTTGGGGGCGGTGGCAGGACAGTGGTAGGCAACAGCGGCGGAGACACCGGCGGCGTGAGCGCCTCCTGCGAACGACGCCTGGCGGCACGCGGTGAGGGGTCCCTGGCGATGCCGCAGCCTTGCCCTGCCTCCAGCGGCACGACCTGCAGCGGCAGCATCTCGGAGCCATGGGCAGCGTCCGCGCTAGTAGACCCAGAGCCCATCAGGACGACCGGAGCGTCGACAACGCGCCGACGCCCGTCGCGGTCACCGCCGGTACCATCACGGCGGCCGTCGCGTCCGTTTTCGCGGTCGTGGTCGCGCGAGGAATCTCGCGGGTTCCTGGAGAGGCTGCGCCTGATCCGCGCCCCCAGCCTTCTCTGTTTCGCGAGTCGCCGCGGCCCCTACGGTCCCGGTCGTCACGGCGCCGGTCCCTGTCGTCATCGCGGTCGCGCCGATGGTTGTTGCCGAGCTGGGAGTTGAGCCCCCGCTGGTCGCGGGCCTGCCGCTCGCCGTTGATGACGCCCTTGACGAAGTCGTGCCCCTTGGAGACCACTCTGGGGCCCTGCGTTGGGTCTTCATGAATACACAGGTGAATAATTACCCGCCGCTCCAGGCCACGCCGCCCGAAGGCCGGCTAGCAGTCAACGCTCGCCGGCAAGGTCACCCAATTGACACGGGGGGTGTTCGACGGTGACGTCGTCCACGCCCAGAGCCCCAGCATCTCGCAGTCCGTTCGGAGCTTGGAAGCCGTCTCGATGTAGTCTATGGAGCATCTCGCCCGATGGCTTGCGCGACGGCATGGTCGTCCCACGCCTGCAGCGGCAAACCGTCAAGGCATAGCCGGACGTGATGGACGAGGTCGACGGTCTTGGCGTGCGCGTCCAGATGCCATGGGCGTAACTGCAACCGCGTCTCGCCATACGGCAGCTCCCGACGCCCCGTCGCGTTGATGCAGTGGTGCTGGTGGATGAACCGAACGAGGAAGGCCTCCGGGTGGTGCTTGACGACGGAGATGTCGTCCGCCAGCATGCCGAGCTCGGAGACGATGGTGGCGGCGATGTCGCGCGTACTAGCCCGCAAGTCCTTGTCCAGCCACGCGACCATCGCGTGCGAGCCCAACAGAGTCGCCTCCTGGTGCATTGCCGGCGATCCATGGATGATGGTGAAGGCTTCCGCCGGACGCTGAGAGTAGTCGCCGGACCAGGCCATGGCCGGGGCTGGGCGTGGCTGGCCTGCAGGGCACGGAGGAGGCAGAGGGCGACCAGGCCGTGCGCGCACAGGGGCCGGGCGAAGGGGCGTGCTGACGGAGCGCCCGCGCGGAGGTGAGGAGCTGGCTTGTTGTGGCAGGACTTTGCGCGATGGCCTGGACGGAAGCAACGACGGCAGACGAACTGGTTGCAGCACTTGGCTTGGCGATGGCGTGGCTCGAGACAGCGGAAGCAGAGCCCTTTAATCCACTCCGGGATGGGCTGGTGGGGCTTCAATGGGGCGTCAGGAAAAGCCGGCCGGCGCGGCCGACGGGACACGACGGTGACCCATCCCGCCGCGTCCGCATCCTCGGGCGCCGCGCGCGTTGAATGCACCACCACAGGACTGCCGTCCACGCCGCAGACGAGATCGGCCCAGCTACCGCAGTAACTGCGCGCCCCTTGACCAGCGGGCGCCTCGGCAGCATTGAAGGCGGCGACCTGCCCTGCCCGCCGCGGAGCAGCTCAGTGGGCATCTCCAGCACGACCGACACCTCCCGCGGCCCGCGTGGCGGCCGACCCGGGGGAGTAGCCAGCTCCCGATCCAGATCTGGCGCAGGTGGTAGCTGGGAACCACCTGGCGGGGAAGGGAAGCCCCAAAGCAGCGCCGGCGGGATGCATCCCAGGCCGAGAAGGCCCGGCGAGGCATGGTGTGTGGCCGGCGGCGCCGGAGCGGCGGCCGCCGGATGGGGTTGGTGGACTACGGCGGAGGGGGCTGGGAAGTCGCGAGAGCGTGAGTGGGGACGGGCCATTTTCTGTGTCCACTTATTTGCAAACCTGCAGGGTCACACGCTTAATGACTAGTAATTTATATGAGAAATAGAAGATCATAGAGTATGACAAGATGAGCTCCAAAAGTGTTTCACATGGAACCGGAAGTGTTGTGGGAGTTTCCATAGTGTGTAATAAGTGTTCAGTCTATCTATAAAAAGTCTGGAAGGTTTCCTGAAAAATTCAAAAACTTTTGCAAGGTTATAAGGTTAAAGCCCCCTTGTCTAAGCCCAAGGGAGCTGCCCACACATGGGACAAAGTGGACCTAATACGGGGCGCCCTTTGTTTATGGAAGGGGGCCAAATCGAATTGGAAGGGAGGAGTCCTCTCCTATGGGAGCAGACTCCTCTCCTCGCTCAAGTTGGCTACCTCTTGGCCCTTGTCCTCCTCTTTGTGTGTGTCGGTGTGTGTATGTGTGTCCGTGTGCACGTGTGTGTGTGCGCACGCGCATGCAGGCTCCTCTACTCCATCAAGTTGGTTACCCCTTGGCCCTTGTCCACCCCTGTGTGTGTGTTTGTGGCTCTCCTAGACTACATGAATCCTTTGGAGGAGCCCTCCCGCATAGCTACGCGCTCTAATCTCTCCTTCAATATAATTAATTAAAATTAGACTTCTAATTATTCTGGGATGCCACCAGGATAACCTCTTTCACTAGTTTCCTCGAATCTCTTCTCCCTGGACGATAAAGTGTTGTTGGATTACTTTGAACCGCATGAACACCTCGGAGGGGTCGTCTAGTTTAACTGTAGATGGGTGGATCGTCTCGAAGAAATTCTTGGAGCCGAGAGGTATAACCTAGTTTTACGAGTCATTGCGCTTCCCTAACTTCTACACTGCTTCCGCTACTCTGCTTGTTGGTGAGTGTGATCATTGTCCCTCTTCGTAGTGTTCCTGGGTGTGATCGTGTAGCATAGATATTTTGTTGCGTAGCAAATTCCTCTTCACTTCACTCCCCCTCGCTCACAAAGGAGGACATGGAGTTGCCCTCATCGTTGAGGAGTGGAATCATCGACATTGCTCAAAATTATATGAAGAATTAGGTGGGACATAATTCAAGTGGATGTCAGGTTAATGCTTAGTATAATTTCGGGCATCGCAACCGTCGGAATCGTTGCCCTTTATAGGAATCGTCATCGCCCTCGCCGGCATGCTCGTGGTCGTCTGCACCCTCGCCGCGTCTGTGACCGGCGGCTTCAAAACTTATCGTGGTCACCGTTCTCTTACGTGTGTGAACTTTGGTCCATTGTTATTGGTTAACTTAGTGTGCAATTTCAGTCCAATTGAAGGATAAGTATGTATCCAATGACATATGGATACCATATTATGTAAGACTTATGGAGACTCGTAATTATTTTCTTTTCGAAAAGAGGGGAACACCCTCAGCCTCCGCATTGAGTTATGCACGCAACCTTCTATTAAAAATTGGAAAGTTTAACATCTGAGTTCAATAGAGTTCAAAAATTAAAATGCCACAAATGATTGCCCCAAGGGCAATAAAAAGACATATCAAAATGAGTTTCTTGCATCACAAACCCCACTAGTAGCTTGCCAACAAATCAGTTGAACAAATCCTGAGAGATCGTCTCCCATTGATTGCACCCATAGACCGTGGGAGCCCACTCCTCCTCCTTGCGAAGTGACCAGCACGTATGGATCCAATTGATGGCCTTGAAGATATCCTGCAAAAAAATTGAAGCTTTCATTATGTTAAAAGTACAATCATTGTGAGTTTCCATATGGCTCAAAGTAATACACAAACTCCCACATGGATCTGAGACTTTTAACTTGGGATGCACCCAACTAATTACTGGTTTCTAAACATATTTATACTAGTTGTGGGTAGAAGTAGATTCAAATCTATATGAACATATCGCCATAATAGCTTTGTGAGAGGACTGTGAAGGAATAGATGCTAAGTTGACTCCTCACTACCGCAAAAGCAACACTTAGTGTATCCTTGCCAATTTCGTTTTTTTAGGTTATCTTATGTCCAGTATGACTTTGCAATCTAAATACCACATGAATATTTTAATATTCACGAGACATTCAATTTCCAAATATATTTATAGCTGAAGGTTTGAATACATGGACTTGACTGTGAAAACATTGGAGGTGGTTAACTTCCAACGATATGTGTCTGATTCAACTGAAAGGTTGGCCATCATTAACCTTTCAACAAGATTTAACCAGTTTGCTCATTTGTCACCAAGTTGCGGCCTTCGAAAGGCAACATTCAACGGCACCTGATCCATACAAAAGCAATAGAGACATATTTCTGCTATACAATATGATAGATATGTGGATATTGCATGGCTAGTGGTGTATCCCCCAATCATGTATCTTTCTAAAACCTAGTAGTTAGACCATTGTCTATCATAAAAGTCCCTTTGCAAAAAAAGACATTTTTTTACCCCCATGAGGCCCTTCCAAAATGGCAGGTTAGATGGTTTTGCCTAAACCTCGGAGAGGGTTTTAGAATGTAGATACTGATTTCCGCAACGATTCTTGCCATAAACCATCCTGGAGCCATCTGGTCAATAAACACATATTTTCAGTCTCAAGGTCCTCCACCCTGAGACCCCCTTGTCCTTCGGACGCCATACGACATCTCAGCTGTTATCATTGGCAACCGGGACTCGACACGAGTTATCCATGGCAGCTGGATCGGAGTTTAGAGCGCGCACATGCATCCATAGATCACAAATATGCGTCTGGTGACCGGAGACAGGTGAGACGAGGAAAAGATCTAGACTGGTGATGTGTCGGTCGGCTCATTCACATGTATACGGACAGATCTAGGTTCCATCTAACCTGTTAACGACATATTAGTTGCGTTTGGCATGATAGAAATCGGACAGGATATAGAGATTCCTTGGGACAAAAATGAATGTGTCCCAGGTACCACGCGCTGGCGGCCATGCATGCACCTACGACACCAGGTGCTCGGCCCAGAACACCAAAGGTTCGCACATAGAATGGGTGAGAGTGTGTGTGTGTTAGTGGGTAAAATCGCTGTCAGTGTCCAATCCATGGCGATGAGGGGAGTCCCCCTTCCCTCCCGCGAGTGACCGGGGGGCTAAACCTAGTGCCGCCGGGCCGCGGCCTCCCTCTCCTTCCCCTTCCCTCGCTGCCGCTGGGTTGTGCCGCCGGGCAAAGCCCGGTTGGTGTTGGCGGCGGCGGGGTCTCTCTCCCCCTGATTCAAAGCTGGCCGGCGCGGGACACAGGCTTCGGGTGGCGACAGCGCCCGTGCGCAGGGTGTGTCGGCGGTGTGGTGGGCGCATGGCGGCAGGGGTCGCGGTCGTGTGGCCAGGCCTGGAGGGCTGTGAGGAGGTGGTGCCCGTTGCGGCCGCGGCGGCTCGATCCGGCTCGGGCCCGACCAGATCCTGGTCGTGGCGGGTTATGGCGCGGCGGATATGCCTGCTGGAGTCGGGGACGGCTGCTGGCGAGGCGCGGTTCGGCCAGATCTGACCTCCAGTGGGGCGGGCCGTGGGCGGCGCGGGTCAAGGTGGGAGGTGGTGGTGCGGGCCGAGGTCGGGGACGGTGGCACAGGCCGCGGTCGGCTAGGGTTGCGGGCGGCTGCCTTGACCGGGGCCGTCTCGGCTGGTCGGGTGGCGGCGCAGTGGCGGAGGTTCGATCCTCTCCTCCTTCATTGGGTGCTCGGATTAGCGGTTGGCGGTGCGTTCGATGGGTGGTGCACGGCGGCTCGACGCGCTCGTCTTTGGCTGCCCACGGGGCCAGGGCGCTCCGGTGAGGTGGCAGGGGTGCCTATATGGGTCTTGATGTTGCCGGGGGTGGTGACGGCGGCTCAGAACCGATTCGAGAAATGGCGAGGTGGATGCGGCTTGGCCGGCAGCCACCATTGGTCTTCTATGTCTACAAGAAAAGCTCGAGGCTCGTGAGCCGCTCGAGATGAACTCATTTTTCAGCTCGACTCGAGGTCGACTCGAAAATAAACGAGCTAAGTTTGAACACTTTGTGCAACTCGACCGAAAAAAGGACCGATCTTGAGCCAATACTAGCTCGCTCGATTTAGCTCGATAGCTCGACATAATATCATTATTTTCAATGATCATGCCACATATTAAATACAAAAAATATAATTTATTACTATGTATGTTGTCCATGATTTTCTGCAAACATGGAAGCTTAACTAAATGCGGAGAAGAATTAGGCCTTATTATGGTCTTTGGCCAATAATTTGTTTTCCTAATTATATGTTTTGTTGTGAATCATTATCTTATTTTGATACTAAAATTTTAGCTGTGAGAGAATAAGTCAAACTACTTTGAAGAAAATTATATTATCATCTTTTTGATTGAAATAATATGTTTTTAGTGTTTTCTTATGCCGTGTTGAGCCTCATCTAATTGGAATAATCACCATAGGTTTATAATTTTTACCATCTTATTTAACACAAAACTAGCTCGAGATCGACTCGAGATTGTTACAAGCTGAGCACAAGTCATGTTCTACAGCTCGCCCTTGAGCTTCACTCAATTTGAGCTCGCTCGACTTTTCAAAAAAGTTGAGCTGAGCCAACTTCAACTCGCTCGAACTCGACTCGTTTGCAACCCTCTTCCCCTCCCCCGCTCCGGCCGGCTGGGCCTCGTTCTTGCTCAAAGGTGGCGTTTTGCCGGTAGCAAGGTCGGTGAACCATGGTTTAGGTGGTGGGATGGTCTTGGATGCCGGGGCGGCTCTGGTGGTAGCAGCGGGGGCTCGTGGGCAAAGCCCGTGGCTCAGGTGCTGCCCGGTGGCCATGGCCGTGTGGGCGGCGTGGTGGCCGAGGTGTGACATTCGGTGGTGTGGTGCGGCGTTCATCCCATTTGTCGGTGGCGGTGAGCTATGGCCGGAGTGAAAACCTGTTTTGTCTTCGGATAGTCTGGCGGCGATTGTCGTCCCCCTCTTGAAGGTGTCGTCCCGGCTCTCATCGCCCATCGTGTAGCTCCAGTGGAGACCCTGATCCTCGGATCGGGCGGTGGCGGCGCTATAGTGTTGTATGCGGCTTCGTCTCCTCACAGTGGCGTGTTCGCGGTGGAGGCCCCCGGTAGCTCTTGCAGTAGGGGATGGTGTTGCTGCGCTCAGCCCCTATGTATCCGGCCTTGGGTGTGTGCGTGTGTTGGGGTGGCATGTGTTTGTATCGGCTTGTCGATAATCATTGCTTTATATATAAAACGGGACGAAAGTCTTTTTTTGATAGTCCATGGTGATAAAGCTTGTTAGCTTTAGGACCGAAAATTGCCTCCTAGACAGCTTAGCTGCCTCGGTGAAATCCGATAGTACCCCTTGTACATGCATGGATCGTAAGTCAAAGCCATTCGATGATCCAATTATATATGTAAGAGCAACTCTAACCTCGCAACCCAAACGGACGCGCGCTTTGTCCGCGTTTTATCCGTTTGGATCGGCATGTTCGCCTCCTTTTGTAAATGGGTCGGCCGTGCCCCCAATGCGCCGGCTCATTTTTCGTCTGCGCGACAGGCTTACGGGTCAAGTTTTGATTGCTTTGATAAAAATATCACAGAAACTAAATTTTATTTCTAGATTAAACGTTCAATACAAAACATTACATAGTTTGAGAAGTATAAAGAAATATCTCATAGTTTAACATTAAATTGTCTCAAATACATTTAAAAGAAAAGGTTCGCTATACATTACTGGTTGCCGACATGCATCCATATATGCTCAACCAAATTATTTTGCAGCTGCATGTGAGTATTCCAATCCCGCATCTTATGATGAAACTCAACGAACTCTGCAAACGTTGCCCCTCCTCCATGCTTAGGCACAACATTGTTACCCTGAAACTCAAACCCTTGGTCACAGAGACGTTCTGGGCGCTCATCCTCTACGATCATGTTGTGCATGATCACACAAGCTTTCATCACCTCCCATAACTTTTTGGTGCTCCAAGTTCTAGCAGGATACCGAACGATGCCCCATCGAGATTGAAGAATGCCAAAGGCACGTTATACATCTTTTCTAACACTCTCTTGCTCTTGGGCAAATCTCTTTCTCTTCTCTCCTACAGGATTGGAGATTGTATTCACAAGAGTAGATCACTGTGGATAGATACCATCAGCTAGATAGTATCCATTGGTGTATTGGTGGCCATTGACCTCAACATTGACCTCTGGGCAATTGCCTTCTGCCATCCTAGCAAACACCGGAGATCGCTGGAGCACATTGATATCGTTGTGAGATCCGGCCATGCCGAAGAAAGCGTGCCAAATCCAGAGATCTTGGGAAGTCACGGCCTCAAGTATGACAGTGCAAGCTCGGACATGGCCCTTATACTGCCCTTGCCAAGCAGAAAGGCAGTTTCTCCACTTCCAGTGCTTACAATCTATGCTACCAAGCATCCCCGGGAACCCCCTACTGGCATTCATCGACAACAACTGTACTGTATCGGCAGCTGTTGGCTCTCTCAAGTACTCCGGACCAAACACCGCTATGACAGCCCTGCAGAATCTATACATGGACTCAAGGCAGGTGAACTCACTCATCCGGACATACTCATCAATGAGATCGCTGGGGACTCCATATGCAAGCATCCGAATGGCAGCGGTGTTTCTGATAAGAGGAGAAGCCAATCTTTCCAAGGGCATCCGGCTTGCACTCGAAATACTTATCGTACGCAACCATCACCTCTCGAATACGGTTGAAAACATGTCTAGCCATCCGAAAACGGCGACGAAACAGTTGATGTTTGAAGAGAGGACTTCGGGTATCGAAGTAGTCTTTCCAGAGTAGGAAATGGCCACTCTCCCGGTTGCGATTCAGTGCCGGCATGTGACCCGGTATGGAGCCCCTAAACTGCGGTCGCTCCATATTTACGTGGTCATTGACGACCAACGCAGCCGCCACCATCTCCTCATCGTCAGATAAAGAATCATCTGAATCCAAAAGAACGTTGTAGAAAAAATACTCATCATCAGATTCCATTGGTACCTTGGGCAAAGCATCTAACACCTTGCGGGCGTTTGTGGAAGACTCCGGCCAGAGAGGAGCCTGAGGAACTGGCTGAGCTGGGCGGCGGTGACAGGTGAGAGGATGAGTACGCGGGCGGATGGCCGGGAGCGACGGCGGAAGTGGCCGGATGGCCGGCGGCGACGGCGGAAGTGGGCCAGAGGGAAGAGAAGGCGGGCGTAGGAGCCACCGACTGGCGGGCCAGAGGGAAGAGAAGGCGGGCGTCGCGCGTGTCCGCTTCGTGTCCGCGCCGACGCAAAAGCGGTCCAAAAATAGGTCTGAAATGGGTCGCGGACGGACGAAAAACGGACGCGCGTCCGTTTGGGTCGACGCGTTGGGCCGTGTTTTCTGTCCGCGGCGACCGAAACGGACGTACGCGGACAAAATGGGTCGCCCGGTTGGAGTTACTCTAATCTCTTCCATAAATCCAACTCATATTTTCTTACAACTACGTACGTACAGAGACGAATGGATCAGATGGTTTGTGAAGCTATATGCATACAAGTATTTTTCTTTCATTCACGAATTCACATATTATGTACAAGTCATCTATGTCCATGCACAGCATGGGTGGCTAGCCTGCCAAGTACGACGCAGACGCTGGTGACCACGTCCATCGACCGGCGACGCAGCCGTCCAGGATGGCACGGCCGATGCCAGCGTCGCCGTCTCCGCCGCCGTCCCCGCCGCTGATATCCCTACCAGTGGCTTCATGCAGAGCGCGGAACTCGCTGGCGCGCATCCGCACGGCGACCCGCTGGCCGGGCGCCGGCAGCGTTGTCGCCGTAATCCACGGGCACGGGTGCACCACCGCGCTCCTCGACCTCGCCGCCATGCCGACCTTGGACGCGCAGCTCCCCATGTAATGTATATGTGCTTCTTCACGGAACAAGGAAAGAGGTATATGCACACTTGTACCAGACGCACTCGCATATATATATATGTGTGTCCTCGATCGAGATGATGGAAGACTTGAAGCGGGCCTCCATGCATGTGCAGAAGCAAACTCAAGAAGCAACCGAAAGCGCATGAATCCATGGAGTTGGACAAGCGTCAAGAGAATGGCTACGCTACGCGTACGTGATCGATCGAATGGGTGGAGACGGCAAGAAACACACACGCTAGCAGACTAGCTAGCCATAGGATGATGATTATTATGTCGTTCATACCAGCTTTGGCTAGCTGGTTTTATTTTGGACCATGCTAATAATCCAATCCATCCATGTTGCTGCTCGTTGCTTGCCTTGCTTCCGATGGACCGGTTCCTTGTGCGCAGAGCAACTTCAAATTGCTGTTGTGTGTAAGCAACGTTCCCGGCCGTTCGGGCTGAATGCAGCATGAGATATGTGACTACATAAATACTGACACCAAGATATGTATCGAGATTTTCCCTTTGGCAGATATATCTTGTTGCATGCAAGTGCAACCATATGACACATGGGTCGTTGAAGGCCTGCTTCCATGCTCCCCCCTCGTTCGGTTTCGGAGGGGTATTCTTGACCCCGCCAGTTTTATTTTGTCCAGCCCGCCGTAGCCCATATCGAAGCCCGGTAGAACCCAGATCCAAGCCCCGTATAACCTGTAGAACCCATACCGTATAGATACAGTATCCTCCCCCGAAAAAAAAAATCCCACGACCCCACGACCACGTACGACCTGCCTCTCCATCATTAACGCACCTTCATCATTAACTGAGCTCCCTCAATCACGCAACTCCATCATTCACGCGTTACCCTAGTTGAGGTCTTTTGAATATCGGCGGCGGCGATCTTGTCGGCAGCGATCTCGGCCGACAGCACGCGGCACCGTCGTCAACCTCCAGCCCTCCCAGGTACCACATCTCGCTCGCGAACCCCCACCCCCCCCCCCCACCCCACCCCACCCACACACACACATTTCTCTCGCTCGCGGCGGCAGCATGGAACGAACTGCCGTCGTTTTCGTGGTAGCGGGTAACCTAGCTACCGGGAGGCGTACGCGATCGCGAATCTTGTTCCTGTAGAGCTGCTCCTCGTCTTACAAAGTGATCACGCCGGCTAAAGTGGGTTCCTTCTGTCTAGGGTTAACGTAGCGTCGGTTGCCGTCGGCTGTGTGCACGACGGCTATCGTTATTTGCTGCGGCGGCCAACCTAGGTATATGGCGGCGCAGGCTATCACTTATCTACTTTCGGTAGTGCTCCTCCTCGCGATCCAAAGTGATCAGGACGGGTGCCGTGGGCATCTTCCTAACTAGGGTTCACATACCTTATGATGATACTTATTATTTGTTGTAGGAAAAATGGCGGACAGTGAGTTAACTGATATCATGGTAGATATGGAGTTTGGAGAACTGCTGAAAGACTGGATACATGATTGGTCAGATGATGAAAATTCAGATCGTGGAGATTGGGCAGAGAATGGGAACGTAGGGGAAGATGTTAATGTGAGTGGCATTATCATGTTGTAAATTTTTTTGTGGCATCCAACAACATTATATTTCTGTATTGGAAATTTATAGATGGGCGTGGATGATGATATTGAGGAAAACAACTCCGAGGTCTCGAATGAAGATTACATTAGTCAGGTGGGGAAGTTGAATTTTTTGTTGGGGCATGCAAATCGAATATTTTGTGGAATATTATATGATAATTAATTATGTATTTCTGTTCATTATTTCAGCTAATTTCAGGATCTCATAACGCGTACGACTATTATGGTGAATCCGACGCAGAGACAGGCCTTGAAGACGAATCAGTAGATGCACCTGATTCTGGAGAGTCGCAGTCGTCGGTCAACATGAGTGAGGTATGTATGAGCTCAATGTTGTATGGAACTAATGTTAAACCATGTAAAAAAAATCATGGCTATGTTTTGATTGTTTAGGTGACAGAAGATGAGGGGAAAGATAATGTCCAAGATAGTACGCATGCAGATGATCAGAGGGATATGTTCATGAAGATAAGAGAAATGACTTTTATGTCTGCAGAAGCTGCGTTCGTCTTCTACAACAGCTATGCTAAAGATAATGGTTTTAGCATTAGAAAGGATAAGGTCAGGTATAGCAAAACAGAGTCACATCATATGCGTTTGCGGCGGTATGTTTGTTCCAGAGAAGGGAAACGTGACAGCAGATTGCTAACCGAGGAAGGACGCAGCCGTAGGCTCAGACCCGAGTCACGCTGCAACTGCGAAGCGCAGCTGACCGTCAAGCTTGACGAAAAGCATGGGGTTTGGTATGTTGGAAGTTTCGAGGACAAGCATAGCCATATATTAGCAAGACCGGACGAAGTACCTTTTCTTTGGTCCCACAGAAAAATCAAAGAGTACCAGAAAGCTGAGATAATTTCCATGGGTGCCGCAGGGATAAGAATTCACACTATTATGGATTCCTTCATCAGTAAACATGCATGGTACGGCGGTGTTGGTTTTACGAGGCGTGATATATACAACCTTTGCTCCAGGGAGAAGAGGAAGCTGCTTTCAAAAGGAGATGCTGCCACCGCCATTGGCATCATGGCCAGTAGGAAAGAGAGGGATCCTAGCTTCTTTTTCGAGTATAGGCTAGATAAAGAAGGACATATGAATAGAATGTTCTGGTGTGACTCCCAGTCTCGTCAGGACTACGAGGACTTCGGCGACGTGGTTGTATTTGACAGCACGTACAAGATGAATCGCTATGGTATGCCATTCATACCTTTTGTTGGTCTTAACAATCACCGGAAGACTACTGTTTTTGCTTGTGCCATAGTTTCGGATGAGACCGAAGAGACATATGTCTGGCTGCTGCAAACTTTTTTGAGGTCCATGTGTCAGAAGCTGCCGAAGAGTGTAATCACGGACGCTGATGCTGCGATGATCAGGGCAATTCGCGAAGTCTTGCCAGATGTGTGGCACCGTATATGTACATGGCATATAGAAAAAAATATGAAGATTCACCTCAGTCACAAGTCGTTGAACCAGTTCCGAACTCTTCTGTACTACACCACGTCCACGGCCATGTTTGAGGAGAGATGGCACGCGTTTGCGAAAAGATGGCAGTCGGAAAAAACAGTAACTTGGTTGAGAAGGATGTACAAGAAACGGAGACTGTGGGCCACAGCTTATCTGACAGAGGGGTTTTGGCTTGGCATGAAAAGCAACCAGAGGAGTGAAAGTTTGAACTCATGCCTTCACCTCCACCTAGACGGTGAAATGACCCTGGTGGATATGATTTTGCACTATGAGAACGCCGTTGTACGTATCCGTGAGAACGAGGCGCGAGATGACTGCACGGCATCACAGACTCTACCGGTGCCAGTTACTAGCTCCAGGGAACTTGAGGTAGCTGCTTCTCACGTCTTCACTCCAGGAAACTTCTATATGTTGCAAGATGATCTTAAAAAGGTTGGCAGCATGGAGATTGTAGAAAGAATGGTTGGAGACGAATCACAGCAGTTCATCGTGTGCTGGAAGAATAACCGGCAGAGCCATTTTTTGGTGGAGTATACACCAGTAAAGTCTGCAGAAACTATAAGGTGCAGCTGTAGAAGAATGATTCGAAAGGGTCTACCTTGCAAGCACATATTCCATGTACTTAAGTACATGAATATATCTGAAATACCAAAGTGTTTAGTTCTTGTTCGGTTCACTAAACAAGCAAGGCTGGGACTACCCGCGAGGCACACAAGCGATTTGTTGGGATTTGGTTGGACTGGGGCAGGGAAAAGAATGAAATATAGCCAGGTCAGTGTGTTAGCGTCAGAAGCTATGCATGCGGCATGCAAACACCCAGCTCTGTGGGATCAGTTACAGGATAGTTTGAAGGCCGTCATAGCTAAGAGCCATGATTATGATCTGCTACAGGAAAAAATGAGTAACAAAGCGTCTGATCTCAGTAAGTGTGCAATTGAATATGTAGAGGATGGTGAAGGCAACATGATTGCAGTTCAAAATCCTATGAAAGTATCAAGCAAAGGTGCAACAAAGTTAGATGAGAAGCACCCGGTGTCGAAAAATGGTAGACCACTTTCTTACGATGAGCTAAAAATCCGGTGCGGGGCTTGCAAATTGCTAGGACACACTAAACGCAACAAGAAATGCAAATTTAATAATAAGTAAGTGTTTATATGCATTATCTTTTTTTTTGTAACCTTACCATTCATTAAGTTAACTTGTCTGCTATCATGTGCAGAATTGTAGGGCAGGAAGAAGAGTAGAACACCTGCGTACGTCATATAATCACTCCTGAGTATCTACTTTTCTTTTTTAGCTATAGAGGGGCTTTTATGCCCTCCCGATTTCCATTACTAGAAACCACAGGGTCTTTGAAACTACAAGCACCAAATTGACAGCTAAGACCTAGCATGTACTACTACCACCAGCATCAACTTTCAGAAGGACAGATAAGTAGCAAACCAGCTGCTACCACAAGCAAACCAGCTACAGCTAGCAAAAGCAAAGTCTGACAGATAACTAGAAATACTTAAGTAGATGTATATGAACAAATGATGCTGCTAGATACATAGAGGAAGCCAGGACCATGGAGTAAGGAAAGAACAACGAATCCACATCCAACAGCAGCAGCTTTTTCTGGCTCCTTTATCTGCAAGATAGACAATGCCAAGATACAATGGCAAACAATTTTGATTAGTATATACCAATTTTTGTGTGACAACTACAGGATGAAGACGGATTTCAATGCCCCTAAAATCAACATAATCATCCAGATATACACTTGGTCAATGCATGAATTGGGTGTAAAGTGCCTCTGATATCAGTATAGACTTATCCAATCCCACCTTCAATCTCACAAAAATCAGTAGGGGGGACTCTATCTGTCTATTGACATCAATCAAGTTGTAGAAACATAGATAACTCAATTTTGTTCCATGCTTCTAGTTCACTTAATTTTTAACAGTGAACATAGTTAACTGAATTTTGTTCAGTGCTGCTTCTAAACTGAATTTTATACGGTGCTGCTACTTTACCCCCAAAGTTAACTGAATTTCTGATGTGCCTAAAGTTAACTGAATTTTTGCACTGTGTTGCAAGTTTACTGAATTTTATTGTTACAGCAAATGTAGCTAGTTACACAGCAGCAAAGCAATGCAGTACACAACAGCAAAGCAACAAAAGTAGCTAGTTACACAGCAGCAAAGCAATGCAGTACACAGCAGCAAATGTAACTACTTACACAGCAGCAAAGCAAAGCAATGTAGCTAGTTGCACAGCAGCAAAGCAATGCAGCTGCAATGACACATCTACACACATGACATCGCAGCAACTTTTTCCTTTGATTTTTTCCCTTTTGTACAAGCATGTACAGTAAACAGAGTAGTACCATTCAAGTATTTGTTAGGGTTTGAGAATTTACCATAGACCGACGACGGAGCCAGCCGGAGATAATCCTACTGCTGGCTAGAGAGGGCCAGCAGCCACGGGGAACGCCTTGGGAAACGCGGGGACCTCCTTGGGAGGGAGGAGACCGGTGCCTTCGATTTCTTCTTCCTGACCGGCATCACCTCCATTGCCGCACCGATGTCGTCGTTCACGATCTCGATAGGCATACCCGCCGAGCCCTGGGTTGGGAGACCAATTGGCACTTCCGCCACCGGCGGCGGCGCCTGTGTGAGCGGATCCACCCGATATCGCATCGACTTGAAGAGCTTCCACTTGTTCCTCTTCACCAGATCCGGGGACTCGGCCTCCATCATCGCCCATAGAATCACCCCCATGGCCGGCTGCGGCTGGGATCCAGGGAAGCAGCGCAGCAGTTCGTCATCGCGCAATTTATCCTTGACCACTAACGCAGCGTTGTTGAGCTGCTCCCTGCGTGGGAACCAGAAATCGATCTCCCAGAGCCGCCCCAGCTTCTCCTCATCGCCGCCCGCCAGCGCCGCTATCTGATCCTCCCTGGTCGACATCGCTATCTACTGGATCTGGTGGTTTCAGTGGGAGAGGCAGAGGAGGCGGAGGAAACTGCAGTGACGCCCGGAACAGAGTCCAACTGACCAGGTCGCTTGGTACTAGTAGTGGTGGGCTCGCGAACGTGTAGGGTGCAGTCTGCTAAACCGACCCGAAAGCTAGCTACGTGGCCCGTTTTACTTGTGTTAGCTCATTGAAAATTTACTTCTTTTAACGTTTCAAAAATTATGTTACTTGTTTTTTTTCATGGAATAATGTAAATCAAAATGTTCATGAAATAATGTAAATCAAAATGCGGCAAAATGCAAAGAGGTAGCACATGTTTTACTTGTCTTACCTCAAACATAATCTTTTCTTCTTTTAACCTTTGAAAAATAATACTTCTGTTAAGTGTTGAACGGTTCATGGAAATATTTGTTACTCCTACACAAATGTTGTTCTATGTGGTGTTTAGTATTGTTCCATGTGGTGTTACTTGCATGACTCATAAATAAAAATTAGATCTGAACAACATATGAAACATATCAAAAAAATGCAAGGAGAAAAAGCACACTATTACTTGAACGAAACATACATATATTAGCATGGAACAACACATAACAGATAACATAGATAACATAGATATATAGTAGCCCCCGACCCCCCCCCCCCACTTACAACTCATTACTAATAATTAAAAGCCCTTATAACTTGGGCTCTCACTACATGGATTGATAGCTCACGATAACACACTCTTAGAACAAGGCCCCCTATAACATGGGCAGCCATAGCTTGCACATCACCAACCATGGGGGGCGACATGGAGACGTCTTCACTCCTCATCTTCCGGCGGGTTGGGGAGGGCGAGAGAGTGCATGTGGCCGGGGGTGGGGAAGATGTAGTCGAGCTGGCTGAAGATGTTGTATGTTGAGAACGCGATGAACTCGCACCCACAGAAGAAGGACCGGCCGAGGAGATGGTATGCATCAAAGGGATTGGTGAAGCGGACGATGAGGCCACTTCCTCCTATGCGAGCCTCCCTGATGTTGAACATCAGCGGAGAGCCGGGAGGTAAGTGACGGTAACCGGCCCTAAGGAACACGGTGGCAAACTCCATTGGACCCCTCCAACTCGAGATTGCCCACACCCGGAGCTCGTTCTCGACCATGACCCCGGCGGGGTACTCCCTCTCCGGCACGATGTTCGGCACGAGGAAGGTTGGCCCGACGTACTGCATGGTGCCGGTAGGGGGCGTGGCTTGGATCTGAGATGCGAGGGGACGCGAGTGTAGTTTGGGGATTGAGAGGGGAGAGAGGTGCGGGTTAGAGGTAGAAGATGTGGGGTTAAATAGGGCGATCCATGACGCCCCGGTGTGAAACGGTGTGAAAGTGCCCGGTGTGAAACGTGTTGCCGTTCATCATGGTGGGAAAGGGCCGGGTTGGAAACGTCGTGACAACAATGAACTGCTACAAATACTTCATCACTCAATTTCATCCAGGAATTCCTGGATCTTCCTTATCTTGGCCATAAGTTGTTCATAAGTAAAATATTCAGCAATAACAAATGTGAAGTGAAGCAAAAAAAATTATTGGCACGAACTTTCTGTCTCATAGCATGACACATAAACATGTATGTGTATGCAACATAAAATCCACAAAATAGGTAACGCATGAATTCTTGCGTCACGTATGCAACCTAAAATCCAAAAAATGTCTCAAACCTAAATTATTCATGCCCCGGAAACATGCTTCCGGACTAAACTCCAACCATTTAAACTTCAATCTTGCATCACGTATGACGTCTTTACGCCTGGATTTTCTTTGCGATGTCGCGAATTTTGTTTTTCACCGCTTCTAGCTGGTTGGTAGGTGACAAAATCAACTCGGCGATGAGACGTCTTCTCCTTGCGTTAACCGTATCCTGCAAATTTATATATAAATGCATAGTGAATAATAGTTGTTATACGATCACACCACCGAGTCTACAAACAGAAATATCAACCAACCTGGGTAAAATGGCCGGTCATTCGGTCCCCGTCCCAATGCTCCATAACTTCTATCACAAAAAGGCCGCAAGAGTTGCTGATGTATATGCAAACATTAGTGACGGTTCATACCAACATGTGTGGTTATTACAATACGATGTACATTAACTCACCCGTCATCTTGTTGTGGCATGGCGTACTCTTTGATAGGCCAGTTAGACACGTCCGGATATTTGCCAAGTGTAATACGGATTGCCTCTCAAAAATCGTTTGCTATAGCGAGTCGCTATAAAAAGGGTAATGCTAATGGAAATGAATACAACAATTAGTAGGAACAAAGCTAGTAATGGTGGTGACAGTACCAGTGCTTTCACAGTGTCGATAGACTGCTCAAGAGGATGGAGCGAATCCAGAACTTGGAATTCTTTCTTGCGCATGTGCATTACCACGGTCATCCAGTGGGTATTACCGACATTCAAGGCCACATACGTCTACGGTGTAAGAAAACATCATGTACCATATGAAGTGCTTTTGAAAATGTCGTATACTGAACAAGTATAATAACATAACGTACCTTATCACGCAGAGTATACTCATCCTTGACTCTATCAATTGCTCCAGATCTTGACAACTCACTATCCATGTTGTAGGGCGACGGCAATGGATTGTCTCGTGCCAGAGCCCGATCAACGAGGTATCTCGACCTCCACGCTGGACAGAGGTGACGATCATGACCAACACGCAGCGCCAAATGTGCCTGGTAAGAATCAATAACCTGCATACAATATGACGACATTTTATGTTCAAAAGTTGCCACATATGTCATACAATTTAATAACAGGACATGCTAATAGTGCTTACAGCATCCGACACCCATCTATGTTCGAGTACCGGCCGAAGCATCTCCGAAGAGAGTGAGTTAAAACTTCCATTGTAGTAAACTCTTTTTCCCTTATTCTTTTCAGACCAAGAAGCTATCTCCACAAATGTGCAGCTGCATCAATTAGTTCCGGCGTCAACTCATCTGCCACAACATCTGGCGCGACGTTCTCAGAAAACAGAGCTGCATGGAAAATTATGAACGTCAATAATGGTGACTACATGAGTTACTAGCATATATTACAGTAAGAAAGCTAGTAACGGTACCTCTACTTGTGGAGGTAGTTCCCGAAGGTCTAGTACCGCGGGCGGAACACCTGCTTGGCTTATCAAGTTTATATGGGGATTCAAATTTCTTGGGAACTGTCCGCTTCCTCTTTCCCGACAAAACTTTGTCATCCTTTCCGAATGTCGGCAACTTTTGCCCCTTGGCATTAGCCATGAACTTGGTAACATAAGATGGCACGATGTCTATGTCCGAAGAACTAGACCGAGGAGAATTAGTAATGATCCAAGGGTTTTCCGGTGTTCCACCATAGTCATCATTAGCCTTCTTTGGTGAACCACCCTTCTGGACATTGATCTTAGGTGGTGTTTTCTGGTTGGCAAAAAAATAATCATCAAGCTTCATTTTTTCAAACTAAAAAATATTAAACGAGAAAATTAAAGACAAACACACATACTTCCTTAGCTTCGTTTTTCTCCTTGGGAACTGCTTCCCGAGTATGCGTCAAATCAATGATCGGTTCCAGACTATCTTCAGAGTGATTGTCTTCCTTGTCAATGAATTCCTTTTTTCATGCGGACCATTCTCAAACGAATCCACTTCATCATCACCATCATTGTTACAGGATGGCACGGTAGCCGCCGGCTTGTACATGACACCTTCTTTGTTCAGCTTCTCCAATAGTTTCTGCAACACAAATATAAATGCATTAATGCTTGCATGGTTTTGAAACTTGGTTATTTGCTTCTTCTCAAAAAAGTATGGGTGTGTCACCTCAGCAACTTGATCAGGGATTTGCCTCATCTGCTTGTGTATGTAATCCATACACCTGTTCATGAAAACATCCATCATCTCGTCCGGGTTAAAAGCTGGCTTTGATTTCCTTGTGGTGGCACTGGTCGGCTTGGGTTTTGGCTTCTGTGTAGTCCCATGATCTGGGACTTTGGGCTCCTGCGCCCTATATTCTTGGGTTATATTATCTTCGATCTGCATGCGATATACAACAAAATGTGATCAACAAAAATTTAGTGAACTAGATTAGCTACATGTGATATACAAGTACAAGTGATATACACCTACACGTGATTAGCTAAATGAAATACCTCAGCTACATGTTATATACAACTACATGTGATATAAAACTACATGTGATATAAAATTACATGTGATCAACTAACAGGATTACCTTGACGTTGCCACGCCCACGGCCATTGTCATAGTCAAACCGATCTCTCCTAGTGGCTGCAGCTTCGGTCCAATTCCTCATCAGAGGTTGTATCGACAAGTTAGGGTTGAAAGCGCAATCACCTTCCAGAGGTTGCACCTTCTCCCAGTACAAGTACTGCAGGAAAATCAAGATGTGTGCTTAGTACTATAAACCACATAAATTTTCAGTGATAAACTATTTTACATTGCTATATGTCTCATAGTTGTACCTGCAACAGAGCTAAATTGCCTTTCGGCCATTGTCGGAGGTGTTTGCCTTTCTTCACAACGCGAAGGCAGTCGAAGAGAACACGAAGGGTGAACGCATTCCAATTGATCTTGGAAATACGTTTGACATCATCTACCAAGGAATAATACTGCTTTGGTACAATCTTGCTCGACATGGGAGCAATAACTGTTCCTAGTAGGACAAGGACCACTTTCCGAAGGAATTCGTCGTCGGCGGATTTATTTTTTATGATGTCCGCAATGACATCATCAATCACTATATTACCTGTAGATTTACTTAGAAATTGAGGCGGCACCCTATCTTTCATATCCTCACCTTCTTCGATGAGAATATCTGCAGCCGACAGTCCTTCATTGTCCAAGTTCAAGATGCACTCTACATCCACAGCACGGAGAGACACCTCCCCAACCAGGTCTTGTACCATGAACCTTGCCGTGCTTGGGTCGAAAATCTCGACCATGTACCTTATCAATAGCGTACGCATCTTCAGTGATGGTATCTGGAGCATGCTACGCAAAGTAGTTTCGTCAAGTCTAGCTCTTTGAGCGGCAGATAGAGCGCCAATGAGCTTGCACCATTTTTCAATGGCGCACACAATTTCTCCATTGAGTTCGTCCATCCTGTTGACAAAATATAACATTTGCTCACACAGTAGCTAACAGTAAAGCAAAAAAAGAACACTAGCTAGAAAAATCTACCAAAGTGGTACATGTTGCAAAGTGGGTTGATATAAACCTAACAAACGATAACTAGAAGTGGTCAATTAATTTACAACCATGTGATCAATTACTTTCAGAAACAAAAGTAACATAAGTTATATAATGAATTTGAGGTTCATGAACAACTAATGTACAAATCATTAATGTTGTATTTGCACCTAAAAATACCTACCACCGGGTGAAACATAAAAATAATCAATCTATAATAACACTGATTTACATATCTTGTTGATTTAGCCGTATGCCAACTAGTTTGTTTACCATTGTATGAGAGAATTAAGGATCTATTTCATCTATGCCATCTGGTTAGAACGCATCTTATCAAACGGACCTAATATGAAAATATGTGCTCATCCTAGGTGAATCGTAGCGGGTGAATCGAAGCTAATACACGAACAATTTAGTTTCGTATGGAAGCGGTATGGCGGGCATCATACTTGAACGGTCGATGAAGATGAAAGTAGTGGGCGATGCGGTCTCGACGTGCTCCATCGAGGGCGTCCACCACGTGCAGGCGGATGTTCTCCAGGTTCTTGATGGGCTTCGGCGTATGCGGCGGAGGGAGCTGTCGTCGACTGGGCGGAGTGAGTTGTTGTTATATATGAGGACGATCTCGTAGGTCATCGCAACTTCCCGGGAGCGTATCTCCTAAATCATTGTTTTCCATACGGTTGACGCGAGGCAGTATTTGCTCCTCAATTCAAGGGATTAGGACGTACGGGATTGCCACGATCCGGGATTTGTGTAACAGAACGGCAACTCCTCCCGTGATCGACGTGGGATCCAACTGGCATTTCCGGTATGGGCCGGCCCACGAACATACATTCGTACTCATAAAATTTTGTTTCAAGGATATTTGTTTTCAAAAAAAAATATGTTTGTTTATTTTTTTATTAAATATACACTGTATCCCAAGTTTTATAGGTCTTTTGTTCACATCATACACTGTATCATACCATGTATTAAGGAGAAATATACACTATATACACTGTATCATACCATGTATTAGGGAGAAATAGCAAAATCACCATGTTTTCCTCCACATCTATAGGTACAACCAATGTGAAGATTCATTGGCATTCCATGAATCAACCATGTGCCAAATCTGAGGCCATTTGAGCAATGTATGCCATGGCTATGGTCATGAGCAACTTCATTTGCCTATGAAAGCCATGAACCTTCCACCTACTAGCTTAAATTTGTGAAGAGCTATTTGAATTATTTACCGTATTTCAAGTTTTAAATTTTTCATGGGTACTAGGTGTGAAACAAATGAAGTGTGCCAAGTTTAACATTTATTTCTTTTTTTTAAGTTACAATGCCTTGGTCAAACTTTGGTCAACACAGATGTCTGCCTACCATGTTTGCTAACTACAAAGCTTTTCCAGTGAGGAAACAATTTATTTGGGAAGCTCATGTGGTGTACTTTGTCACCACACATGCTTGTCCAAGAATGGTAAAGTATTGTTGGTACATCCTTTGCAAAAAAGAGCATGAATTAAGGAGAAATAGCAAAATCACCATGTTTTCCTCCACATCTGTAGGTAGAACCAATGTGAAGATTCATTGGCATGCCATGAATCAACCATGTGCCAAATCTGAGGCCATTTGAGCAATGTATGCCATGGTTATGGTCATGAGCCACTTCATTTGCCTATGAAAGCCATGAACCTTCCACCTACTAGCTTAAATTTGTGAAGAGCTAGTTGAATTATTTACTGTAGTACAAGTTTCAAAAGTTTCATGGGTACTAGGTGTGAAACAAATGAAGTGTGCCAGGTTCTACATTTGTTTCTTTTTTTTGAAATTACAGTGCCTTGGTCAAACTTTGGTCAACACAGATGTCTGCCTAACAAGTGTGTTAGGTACAAAGCTTTGTCACTCAGGAAACAACTTATTTCAAATTCTCATGTGGTGTACTTTGTCACCACACATGCTTGTACAACAATGGTAGTGTATAGTTGGTACATCCTTTGCAAAAAAGACACTATATTGAGGAGAAATAATAAAAATCACCAAGTTTTCATCCACATCTATAGGTAGGACCAATGAGAAGATTCATTGGCATGCCATGAATCAACCATGTACCAAATCTGAGGCCATTTGAGCAATGTATGCCATGGCTATGGTCATGAGCCACTTCATTTGCCTATGTAAACCATGAACCTTCCACCTACTAGCTTAAATTTGTGAAGAGACATTTGAATTATTTACTGTATTACAAGTTTCAAAATTTTCATGGGTTCTAGGTGTCAAACAATGGAAGTGTGCCATGTTCTACATTTGTTTTTTTTTTAAATTACAGTGCCTTGGTCAAACTGTGGTCAACACAGATGTCTGCCTAACAAGTGTGCTAGGTACAAAGCTTTTTCACTCAGGAAACAACTTATTTCAAATTCTCATGTGGTGTACTTTGTCACCACACATGCTTGTACAACAATGGTAGTGTATAGTTGGTACATCCTTTGCAAAAAAGACCCTATATTGAGGAGAAATAATAAAAATCACCAAGTTTTCCTCCACATCTATAGGTAGGACCAATGAGAAGATTCATTGGCATGCCATGAATCAACCATGTACCAAATCTGAGGCCATTTGAGCAATGTATGCCATGGCTATGGTCATGAGCCACTTCATTTGCCTATGTAAACCATGAACCTTCCACCTACTAGCTTAAATTTGTGAAGAGACATTTGAATTATTTACTGTATTACAAGTTTCAAAATTTTCATGGGTTCTAGGTGTCAAACAATGGAAGTGTGCCATGTTCTACATTTGTTGTTTTTTAATTACAGTGCCTTGGTCAAACTTTGGTCAACACAGATGTCTGCCTAACAAGTGTGCTAGGTACAAAGCTTTCTCACTCGGGAAACAACTTATTTCAAATTCTCATGTGGTGTACTTTGTCACCACAAATGCTTGTACAACAATGGTAGTGTATTGTTGGTACATCCTTTGCAAAAAAGACCCTGTATTGAGGAGAAATAATAAAAATCACCAAGTTTTCCTCCACATCTATAGGTAGAACCAATCTGAAGATTCATTGGCATGCAATGAATCAACCATATGTACCAAATCTGAGGCCATTTGAGCAATGTATGCCATGGCTATGGTCATGAGCCACTTCATTTGCCTATGAAAACCATGAACCTACCACCTACTAGCTTAAATTTGTGAAGAGACATTTGAATTATTTACTGTATTACAAGTTTCAAAATTTTCATGGGTTCTAGGTGTCAAACAATGAAAGTGTGCCATGTTCTACATTTGTTTTTTTTAAATTACAGTGCCTTGAATTATTTACTGTATTTCAAGTTTCAAAATTTTCATGGGTACTAGGTGTGAAACAAATGGAGTGTGCCAGGTTTTTACATTTTTTTTTAAATTTTCAGTGCTTTATCTCTCTTTCGGTTCAGAAAAAAAATTCCATATAATCCATTCACGTACAACATGTAGTCCACTGCCACGGTTGTAGTATTATTAGTCAAAACGAAAATACGTACAAAAGAAAGAAAACTTAAATGGCATTGACGGTCAAAGCCGGTTTGGTGGTCCAATCATAAAGCACCGCCGCCTCGTCCATTGCTAAACCGCCGCCGCACGTTCCTCTCTCACTTTCCTATTAGAAAACCACCCCCTCCTCTCCTTCTTCTCCATTCGAGAAAACCCTCGCTCCTTCCTCTTCTCCATTGCAGATCCACCGTCTCTCATCTCCTCGTCCAAAGCCAGCACCGCTCCTCTCCTCATCCCGCTAGAAGCAGATCCATGGCGCTGCGCGACAGAATCGCGACCATCACCGGCGGCGACCAGGCAAAGTTAGCCAGGTTGAGGGAGATCCTTTCCTGGTTTGACAACAACTGGGAGGTGGGGGCAACGGTGAAGGCCATGGGCAAGTATCTCAGAGACAGCGAGAGGGCTGAGATCTACTCCCGAGATGGAGTCCAGCGGGAGTCCGTCGAGTCAATCGAGTATCTCCTCTGGGCGATGGAGCAGACGGACTCGGAGGAGCGGATAGTCAGGCGCAGGTGGTGGGCGTACAGATCCAAGATCGAGCATCCAGAGGATGACCCCACGATCAGATACGGGGTGCCGTTCGTGAGGGTGCTGTTCCAGGCGGTGCCACCGGAGTGGATGCACGCCATACGCAACAGGAGGCCGTTGCTGCGCGCGACGTCGCTTCCCCGCCGTTCTCCACGGTTCCCTCGACGATCTCCTCGTCTCAACGGCGGCGGTGGCGTTTAGGGTAAGCTTCGCAGTCGACGTGATTTTACATCTGCTCATGCTTACAATCAGGGTGTTGGCTTAGTCAGGTTGCAGTGCAGTTTAGCCTTTCCAGTGCAGTTTAGCCTTTTCAGTGCTAATAATTTATCCATGGCAACTCAAAAATCTATTTGCTATGTGGATTGGTAAATTTCATCATTTTTTTGTGGTAATTTAGTGCATTTTATCCTTTTCATGTTAAATTTATCCATGGAACACATCATTTAACCTGTACATTAAATCAGAAGGTGAATTAAATGAAGTTTGATCAATTTTCTGTGGGCTCCATGATGTTTGAAACTTAGAAATGGAGTGATGTTTGATAAGTCCAGGGTGGTTGATCCCTCTGTTCCATGTTAACTTCCTCTTGCATGTTCTTCATTGTTTTCAATTGAACATTATAATTGTACTGGTCATATGAACCCCTGTTTTCAATTACTTCCTAAACTGCAGCAGTAATTTTTCATGCTGCCAAATTCATATTAATTCAACATTTAGTTTTGTCAACTTGGTATTCAAATTGGAATGTGTGTGTGCTTGTGACAGATTACCGTGTGATTTTGAAATTACCATATTGTGAGTTTTCAACCACACTCATATGCACACTATCAAATGAACACATCATTTAACATGTACATTATATCAGTAGGAGCATTATATGAAGTTTGATCCGTTTTCTGTGGGCTAGATGATGCCTGCATCATCATATTTTATGAAATTGCAGCAGTAATTTTGCATGCTGCCAAATTCATATTAATTCAACATTTAGTTTTGTCAACTTGGTATTCAAATTGGAATGTGTGTGTGCTTGTGACAGATTACCGTGTGATTTTCAATTTACCATATTGTGAGATTTCAAACACACTCATATGCACACTATCAAATGAACACATCATTTAACATGTACATTATATCAGTAGGAGCATTATATGAAGTTTGATCCGTTTTCTGTGGGCTAGTTGATGCTTGCATTCATCATATTTTATGAAATTGTCTATCCAAATCCATTCTCCTTTTTATGAGACTAGTTTTTCTACACCCAACTCGATGCACCCACGGTGGTTGCACCCACCTTCCGTGCACCCACGCAATAAAACATAGCAAAACATTTCAAAAAATTCTGAATCTTTTGAAATCTTTTGCTATGTTTTTTGCGTGGGTGCACAGTAGGTGCATAGAGCTTGGGTGTAGAAAATCTACTCTCCTTTATATGTAGTTGTGAAACTGTCTATCCAAATGCCATTCTTTATATGTATTGCGTCTAAAATTTTTCATTTTTTATATGCTAAAGGTGGGAGCATGGATGTGTTGCTGAAGATGATGGACCTGAAGATAAGAAGATTCTTCAGTTTTATGCCTTATTTGCTATGTGACGATATTAAGTTATGTATTTGATGATCAGAACTTGTTATGTATGTAAATTATGTATTTGATGACAATCACTTTTATGTATTTCATGCATTGTTGAGGAAATCGTTAACTGGTAGCTGCTCGGTTGGCTGGGGAGTAGGGGATTAATAGGCTAATCGGCAAGTTAATCGGCCATTTAATCAGTTAATCGGGTGATTTATCAGTTAATCGGCTACTCGGTGACCCAACGAGTAGGGATTAATCGGCAAGTTAACTGGTTAATCGGACGAATTCTTGAACAGGGATTTCATGATAGGCCACATTAAGATACCAGATAGATGAACTGAATGACAAACAATACACAAGTACATCGAATCACATAGATTTAGATTAAAAGAAGTGGCCACATTAAGATACCACGTCGTAAACCAAACTAAGATCAAAGTGATGCAGGGTGCAATGGAAATAGTCTAGTTACAAAGTGGTGACGGATGCAGCATGATCCATGCTTTTAGGTCTTCACCCTCCTCAATATGGTAGCCAACTCAGCAGGTTTTGCCTTAACACGCCACCTCTTTCTGTAAGCTGCAATTGCTTGGGTTTTTGAATGCTAGTTCACTTTCCTGCAGAACGGGCATTTATAGCGCCTGTTACGCCGGTACACAATCTTTGCAGCCATGAACCACTTGTATATTTTCTTCAAAAAAGTTTCCCTCAGGTGTAGGTAGCGTTTCCATTCTTCTGAATATGCAATCAGCTATTAGAAGAACAAAAAATCTCATGTCAGCGAATTCAACATTATATCAAAGCCAGCCATAAAATGGGTTGTTTTTTCTTTGCATTGGTTCCACGAAACTTTGGTTATACGAAAGACAGACATAATATACGAGAATACAAATGATCTATTCATCTCATTTTGCAAACCCTAGTACTAATAAGCGTACGATTAATCAAAAAATCAAGTGGTAGGATAGATTTTACGAACAACGAGGAATAACAAGAGAGCAATTTATAGGGTTAACCACGAGATGGCAAATTCTAGGGTTAATCTCTGATGACACTAACCGATTCACCGTCGTTGGTGATGTCTTGGACCAGCTTCGGCTGCGAATCGGTGGCGACCAAGTCCTTGTCGACCAGTTCGTGCATGGCGTCCACATCCGCTGAACGGAGCGCACCACCCACGCCCTCTCCCCCGGCAGGTTGGATCATCCTCGCCGGCAAGAGTGTAGGCGTTGGGGCGGCGGCGAGATCTGCGCCCGGCGGCAGAAACGTGGGTGGATATATGGGCAGAGGCGATCTAACGCTGGAGGCGGGAGCGAGATTTGGGGGGTGAAAATTCAAGTTTTTCGGGAGAGAGAGGTGAAGGCAGCGCACACTTCGCCACTTTAAAAAAAAGCCCGCCTTCATCCCAATTTTAGGTGGCAAATTTTTTAATATGCGGGAGAATTGGCAAATTATTTTTTAATTTGCAGGTGGGTTTAATAACTTTTTTTTACAGGCGCCCGCGTTAGGTCCTTTAATTTTAGTACCACATTCCTTACCGAGGCGCGTAATCACCGATTTAAATACCCTTATCCGCCTAGGATGTTAAGTCCTTTAGCATGGCAGGCATAACTCACCATTCTGGTGCAGGTTAAGCTGTGTCATTTCATAAATTATGAAGTGAGAGTGCACTTCTCAATTTATGAGTGACATAGCAAAACCTGCACCAGTGTTGTGAGGTATATCTGTCCATTATAAAGGTCTTTTTTACACATTTTTTTTCAAGAATCAGGAAACTAAGATAGTTTTTTTAATTGTGTGAATTTTTTAGGGTTTCCTGACAATATAACCCTAATGTTTTATAGACTTGTACCTTCATGACAATCATGCATGCCAAGTTTCGTAGCTTTTCGTTCCTACATGCATGCCACCATTTACAACAAATTTGGGGTGATTTGGAGATGGTCAAAAAAATCACTTCATTACGGACGGGACCGTTTGGTCTCACTTAAGCCAGTTTTTCTAACAAGGTGATGTTTTTGACCTCCTCCAAATCACATAAAATTTTGCACACCCCTTCTATTCCATAAGAATATATAGAATATGGAAGTTTTCCATTTTTTGATTTTTTTTTATAATTTATAGTGGCTCGGTGAAACAAAGGGACATACGTCATACGTTACCTTAGGGGGGACAATGTACACTTCATTATTGTTTAAATTTCTTTGATATTCTTGTTTACTACATGCATGCCACCATGTACAACAAATTTGGGGTGATTTGTAGATGGTCAAAAAAATCACTTCATTACAGACGGACCGTTTGGTCTCACTTAAGCCAGTTTTTCTAAGAAGGTGATTTTGTTGACCTCCTCCAAATCACATAAAATTTTGCACACCCCTTATCTTCCATAAGAATATATGGAATATGGAAGTTTTCCATTTTTTGATTTTTTTTATAATTTATAGTGGCTCGGTGAAATAAAGGGACATACGTCATACGTTACCTTAGAGGGACAATGTACACTTCATTATTGTTGAAATTTCTTTGATAATCTTGTTTACTACAGGCATGCCACCATGTACAACAAATTTGGGGTGATTTGGAGATGGTCAAAAAATCACTTCATTACGGACGGGACCGTTTGGTCTCACTTAAGCCAGTTTTTCTAACAAGGTGGTTTTTTTTTACCTCCTCCAAATCACATAAAATTTTGCACACCCCTTCTATTCCATAAGCATATATGGAATATGGAAGTTTTCAATTTTTTGATTTTTTTTATAATTTATAGTGGCTCGGTGAAACAAAGGGACATACGTCATAAGTTACCTTAGGGGGACAATGTACACTTCATTATTGTTGAAATTTCTTTGATAATCTTGTTTACTACATGCATGCCACCATGTACAACAAATTTGGGGTGATTTGGAGATGGTCAAAAAAATCACTTCATTAACGACGGGACCGTTTGGTCTCACTTAAGCCAATTTTTCTAACAAGGTGTTTTTTTTACCTCCTCCAAATCACATAAAATTTTGCACATGCCTTCTCTTCCATAAGCATATATAGAATATGGAAGTTTTCCATTTTTTGATTTTTTTTATAATTTATAGTGGCTCGGTGAAATAAAGGGACATACGTCATACGTTACCTTAGGGGGACAATGTACACTTCGTTATTGTTGAAATTGCTTTGATAATCATGTTTACAACATGCATGCCACCATGTACAACAAATTTGGGGTGATTTGGAGATGGTCAAAAAATAAGCAAGTGACATATGCAAAAAAATATATAAAAAAATGCCCGCCCACTTAACAGGAAATTTCACAACCCACGGCCTGCATTCGACTAGAAGCCCAGGCAATATGGGCCAGGATGCAGGCCCACATGGCATGTATTATTCCTGCCAGTAGGCCCCACAGGGCATAGAGGTAGGCGGAGATGATGTGCTGTCTGGGTGAGAGAGGCTCATGCCACGCCTCTCTCAGCCAGGTATATAAGCAGGTGCGGGCGCCTCTCGCTCGGCGAGGTGGGACTAAACTCCCACCACCCGTCAGCTGTTCCCGGTGCAGCTCAGCGGTTGGGCCCAATTTTGGTGGGCTGACCCAGGCCAGCCTCACCAGCGTGCTGGACTGCACATCCTTGTAGATGGTTGGGCTGCCCCATTTTCTATGCATTTTTCTTTTTCCTTTTTATTATATAGATTTTCCTTTTTATTAGTTATTACAATTTTAAAATTGGTAAATGTATGATAATATCTTTTCTTATATTTCGATCATTTCATACAAAAATCCATCACTTCTAATTCAAATGTTCTTGTTTGCAACCACCTTTTTTTACCAAACATTTTCTTTTTTTTCAAATTTTCCCTTTTATTATTTATTGCAGTTTTTAAATTCATGAATGTATGATAATATGTTGTCTTATATTTCACTCATTTCATACAATAATCCATTACTTCTAATTATAGTTTGCAAGCACCGTTTTTAACAACTACTTTCTTACACTTCTATATTTCACTCCAAGATTCACACACTTTTTTTAAAATGATGATCCATTGTGTAATCTAATAAGAAGGAAGCATACCTCAGAAATAAATTCCATGAGACAGAAATTTAGATATCTTCCTAGATTAATACCATCCAGGTCATCTAAATAGGGCATCAAGTTTGAAGACATACTACATTACAGCCATATATAAACATTATACAAAAGCAAACGAAGTTTCCAACAGTTCACAACCCCATGCATATTAACAAAAGTAAAACATCATCACATATATTGATGATGAGTGGCACTTGCAGCTGAAGATGAGAAAGATCGTGTAGGCCTAGTTGGGATACAGAGCCTTCAGGAGGGCACCATGCTGTACTCGGACCTTGTAGTCGTCGGAACTAATCGATGCATCCCGTGCATGCGAGAGAAGGTGGTCATAGAGCCCATCCTTGGGCTTTCTCTTTGTGGTACAGTAGGGGCACACGTACTTCTTCCCCTTTTTGTACATAGAGGATCCCTTGGCCTTGATCTTCTCGAGTTCTTTCGCTATGAAGGACTCGATGTTCCCCTTGTCCACATCATCATCAGAGTGATACTGCACACACAAATAAATTACATTAATACATTATGCATTCATATAGTAAAACATGTGAAAGGAACTAAATGAACAAATAAAATTTCAACTAGGGCTAAACCTCATAGGGTTCGTCGTCGTCAGAGTCTGGATCATACGGGTCATGGAAGCCAGTCATGTCCAGCTTCCTCTTCTTGCCCTCAGGATCCTTCTCCTGCAATGGGATAGTGCACTGCCTTAAATTGTAGTATTTACATAAATCTCCAGATCCTTATACCAGATCCTTACATGCAGTGGTGGTGCCAGGACTCAAATATTACCACTCAAGCTGAATACATATGATTATCAACACATTTTGCACAATTTCCTGGCGTGTTACAAATTTAATACATTGTTTCATAATCTTGCTAAAAAAACGTGGTCAGGCTGTACAACCTCTACTCATTTGATTCCATCCACACAATAGCATACATGGCATGATCTAGTTTTACATGTCAGAACTCAAAATTTATCAAAAGAGAAGGAAGAAACTAATATTAACCCATAAAACCAGCATGCTACCTTCTCGTAATCATATCACGTCTACCTTCTCGTAATCAACATATGCAATACATCTCCAACAAAGTACAGGTAACTTCAGCCACTAGTTGGATATAACATCTTAAACTTTGTTGAAGCAATAGGATACATTATGCAATATGATAGTAAACTATAAATGCATATATCTCCTACTAGTAACATCTTT
Organism: Elymus sibiricus; assembly: GCA_039707655.1. Lineage (NCBI taxonomy): Eukaryota > Viridiplantae > Streptophyta > Magnoliopsida > Poales > Poaceae > Elymus > Elymus sibiricus. The sequence continues at coordinate 310,922,080 of CM077675.1, read as the reverse complement.
AATTGCAGTAGTCACCTAAACAACAAATTGATATACCATACAGGAATCAAGTGACATCTTAATCAATTGATACGTACATCAATGCATCCCTTCAAAATTATATTCTATCTCTGTAGCATTCAACCACTAATCTAATAAGCATTTATCTGTGAATACCCCAACCGAGGGCGTTCTGATCTTGCAAAATATGACTACTACTCAAATTATGTCAAGATACTCATACTTCTTGTTATTGAAATATCCCCTAGCTTAAATGCAGTATGGTATGAGCAGTTGTGAATGAGCACTGATAGGTTAGAATGAGTGAAATAATGAACCCTAACTCCTACATCTAATTAAAAAACCTAACTCCAACATCTAATTAAAAAACACTAACTCCTACATCTACTAGATCATTGAATCACAAAGTCTAATTACATATATCATTGGCTATAAATGAATCCATTACAAAAAACCCTAACTCATACATCTAATTAAAAAACCCTAACTCCTACTTCTACTGGATCATTCAATCACAAAATTTAATTACATATATCATTGGCTATAAATGAATCCAATACAAAAAAAACCTAACTATACATCTAATTAAAAAAACCTAACTCCTACATCTACTGGATCATTCAATCACAAAATCTAATGACATTAAGCATTGACTATAAATCAATCCAATACAAAATACCCTAATTATAAGAAGGGGATGCAACAACTAGTAACAACAAATAAAACCCCAACACCTACTTCTACTGCTTAACAGGAGTAACTAGCAACGGAGGGGACCGGCAAGGATTACCTGCTGGTCCACGTGCTCGCCGCCGGCCTCCGCAGGTCCATGAGATGCGCCGCTCGACGCCGTCACGCCCAGATCCGGCACGGCGGAGTCCGACACGGCCACCCCCTTCTCCTCCAGATCCGCCGCCGCAGCGACCGATCCAGCTCGTGGGGATGCAGCACCTCCCGCACCCGCACCGCCGACGCAGGCCTGCACGGCATTTGCCGCGGTCTCCGCGCCCGTCTTCTTCACATCTCCGGCCGCGACGGCGGCTTTGCCACGGCCTTGCTCCATCGGAGCCACAAGCAAGCAGGAGGAGAGAGGGAGGCGGTGGGGGTGAGCGAGCAGGTGGGGTGGCCGGTGAGGGAGACGATGCGGCAGAGAGGAGGGAGGGAGGCGATTTGGGGGAAATGGTCGGGCGATGCGGCCGGTGCCAGTTCCCCTCCTCTTATACTGTCGGGCTTTTTTTGGAAGTTATCCACGCACACGTGCACGCGCGCAAACGCCACCGTATAATACGCGTACACGCCCGGCGTACAATAGTACACGGGCCGGCGCGGGCTCGTACAGGGCTCTACGCCTGCTCTACGCGCGCTCTACGCCCACCTGAAATGACCATCGTGCCCCTCGTTACGAACGGCCATCGACGCATCTGGGCCGTCCTTGTGTTTCTCGCGCTGAACGTTCACTCCGGGGGGAGCACCGGAGCAGAAACGGGGTTGTTGCTAAATTGAACAAAAACAGAGGGCCTTGGATTCACCCAGAATATGCCGCGTCGGCATCACGTTAGCTTCCACGTGACGAAACCGTTCTCTAAGGGCATGTACAATGGTGGCATATGGATACATATGCCCCATGATAAAAAGTAGCTTGAGGCATCTACATTGATTTGTTCTCTCCAATGCAAGCTACCACTAGTGACCTCATCAAGAAAAAAAAGATAAAGATTTCGGTATACATGCATCTCTACTTTCCACTTTAACTTTTCAGTTTTTTTGCATTGGACCACATTTTTTCTCCTCAAGCACCCGCCTCCTGCTGAGGATCCCGAACCTACATCCGAACCTACATGGCACGTGAAGCATCATCTTGGGACTATGCGTTGGTCATGCCCTAAAACCGGGTCGAAACTTGTTATTTTGAGCTAGCCAACATACGCATATGCGTTGAGAGTACATGTAGCCAGGAAGGCAGGCCGAGGAGGCTGTCGCGCACGTACGAGCGTAGGCATGGTCCAGCTGGTGTGGTACGCTTCTCATCAAGGCTTGTTGAACCCCGTACAGCTGACAAGACAGGAATCCAACGGCCATTCAGCTAGCCAACTGTGTACGTAACCAACCAGTGTCAGTGCCAGGCCAGAAGACAACACCAACTGTTGCAGACAGGTGAGCCAATACTGTGGGGCTGCAGTATTCTGGACTGGGTGGACCTGCCAAAACTATAGAAACTTGTTATACGTAGTAATAACTGTTATTAGTGGAATGTTTAGTTATTGAGAATCTACTCATGTTCATACAGATACAGGACCGGTTCGTTAGTGGAATTGTTAGTTTGTGACGAGAAGCATTTTCAATGTCAAAACACTTCTCCAAACACTGCAAAACGTTTCTAGAGGGCGTGACGGTGGTTCCACAAAATCGTTCTCCCAGTGGAAATAGCAGAGACATGTCGAAGGAACTGCTTCCAAAGAATTCTGGTCTGACCCAACCCAACCATTTTGAGATGAGACCGATGCGTCATCCGGCGGGCGGCGTCACGTCGCAGCGGGTATGGACGACATACGCGAGGAGGCCGCCGTGTTCGGCTCACGCATCGGCATGAGGCAGGCAAGGCACCCACGCTGGCGTGCACTGTAGCTGAATCTGCATGCTCCGACTCCCTTCCGTGCAGAAGAGAAAGACACTGTGCACGCAGACGAGACTTTTGAGAGATCTTCACACCAAGCTATCCAGCTACTCGCCGATGATCAAGGGGCGGATAGAGGAAGAGGAGCGGCGGCGCCCGCATGCCGTCCAGGGGCGGGCGGCACGCGGCGTGGCCACGCACACCACGCCACTGATGCACGTTTCTCGCCCTAGTTTGGATCATCCAGCGTCTTTGCCGCCTTTTTTTACTGTTATATAATAAGGCGTCGGTCGGAAATGACAGATGGCGTGAAAAGATGGAGCCGTCGCAAATTTTGCAGCCTGGGAGATGCGTGCTGTGTTTGCGTTGTGCCGATGTGAAATCCGTTGTCGTACGCACGTACACTCACTCTTATGAATGTATACATGCATATCATTTCTTCATGAATATTTTTGGGAGACTAAACCAACATGTCATCTTCGGTCACGGACAATTTTCTAGTGACGTATATCGTCGAAAAGTCTGAAATAAATTCAAAAAAATACAACAATCAATATTAAGTTTAAAACTTAAACTCTAATGAGATGAGGATATCATTATTATTTTAACCATCCAAGCACAGATTGCTTCGTGTGAAATAATCTGTTGTCGGGGTTTGATTTCGAGAATTTGAGAGGATTTCGAGCCTGGGGCCTGAGTAGTACTCCCTCCGGTCTTTTTTACTCCGCGTATTAGATTTCTGTCAAGTCAAACTTTGCAAACTTTAACCAAATATATATTAAAAAGTATCAACATCTAGAATACCAAATATATATACTATGAAACTATATTTCATAATGAATCCAACAATATTGATTTGGTATTGTGAATGTTGATACTTTTTCTTATAAGTTTGGTCAAAATAGAAGTGTTTTGACTTCGGACAAAACTTATATGCAAACTAAAAAGGACGAGAGGGAGTAGTACATGAGCCGGAGCTAGAGCCCGTAGAGAGACAGGGGAACGAATTGTTGATAAATTATTGAGCAGGTCTGGCGCGTGGGATGATCATCGTGTCCGCGTGTCGTCTGCCCGCCCCTTGTGTAAAGGCTCCTGTAGCAGCGTAGATAGATAGACGCGATGGCCCCTCGGCCGACCCCCGTCCAACTGTCGCGGTCGGTCTCCTTTTTCCGGCCCCTCGTGCATGCAGGCGACGGTACGGGTTTGGTAGCTGCCGTGGCCCCGTGGCAGGATCGACCTCACATATCGGGACCGGCACAAAGGCTCAGCTCACTGCACGCACTGCTGCAGCCGGTGCATGCGCCCGATGAGATGAGATGGATACGCACACACGGCCCGCGTAGTTCTGTACCGCCCAATGTCTGTACCGCCGTTCGCTCGTGCGTGGTGGCAGACAACAACAATGGGTGGCCCGGCCGGTGGAACCTGACAAACGCAGAAGCTGGGAAGAGTGTACGCAATGTGCAAACAAACATCTCACTGGCCGAAATGCTTTGTGGACAACGTTATACACGATGAGAAAAGTGAGCTTTTCTTGGTTAAACTTGTAGCTCTAGATAAACCTACACTCGCGGGGTCCCCCCAAGCAACAACAAAAAAGGATTCTACCAGTACATGTTCCAGCAAATACAATTTCTGACCAGAAAATAAATATAAAAGCTAAGACGAATATTACGACGCGTTTGGCTGGGTGGAAAAATCCCGCTTCCGATTACAGTGCTTTTGGAAATAGTCGGGAAAAAAACAGCCTTCTGGTTCAGCCATTCTGTTTTGCGTCAGATACAACGCTTCACATCGCCCGGTGATTTCTCAAAAAAGAAAATACATCCGGAAAAACGGCCGAATACAGAATCCCCTCTCGCGCACGAGTGAAAACACGTGTATTCATCAGGAGAATTTTTTTGGAAACAGCGCTTCCCGATACTGAAAGTCGAAAACGATACCAGAGTGTAACCAAACGCCTCCTTAGGTTCTGTGCATTTATACAACGAGCAGATTTACAGTGCAACCCAAGGATACGAACTGCTCGTGTGCAGACTGGGGGAACAGCCGACAGTAGTACTCCCTCTGTAAACTAATATAAGAGCGTTTAGATCACTATTTTAGTGATCTAAACACTCTTATATTAGTTTATGGAGGGAGTAGAATATATACTGGTGCGTGCGTTGAGTTGAAGGTATTACCACGAAGAGCATAAGCATCAGCACACAAAAATACCAGGGGCACAACAGAATTGGCACAGCATAATGGCAAGTGCTCATCATTTTTCAGGTAAACGACTTGCTGCAACTTTTCAGTAAGTAGCAAACAAGACACAGCCAACAACTGAACAAAGACAAAAGTCCACGAGTTTTGCCTTGCTGCCTCAAGGACAAGAGCATCAGGCCCGCTTCTAAGAAGCTCTATGTGCAAAAGGTAAACACCGACCAACCATTTCTAATCTTTCCTTTCCCCTCCTCCGCTCGAGTCTTGATACTTACCAGCAATACAATAAAAAGACACTCGAGCGGATAACTTAGAAGAAAAGACATATCTTAATCTCTCTTTCACATATGTCGATCTCTATATATAAGCAGTGCCATTGGCACCTCCTGTACCTACAACTCTAGTTCATCATTGGCCGAGGAGCACGGGGACGAACGGGAGTCTTAGATGGACTCACCCTGAAATATCAGCAAGGCAACACATTATTACCAAAACTAAATAGGCTTTTATTCACAGTTGGGTCAACAAACAAAGATGAATCCAAGACCATGCTTTTTACCTTATTGGCAGGGAACCCAGTATAACACCACTGCAGTTGAGAGCAGCTGTAGCACTTTCAGCCTGAAAATTAAGAAATAGATGAACCTCCAGGCTGAACTTGGTTGTGAAATGAAAAATACCACCACTACTACTCTGCCACAAAGGACTAGACAAGGACATCGCTGTTACAACTGGAAAGAAGTTGGATACGTGCATGAACTTATTTCCCAAAAATACTATGCGTCGAAAGGCCAAAAAAATTCAAGAAAATGTAACAAACAGAGGCATTTTTACAGCACATGTATAGCGATTAGAGAATATCCTGAACAACAAACATTGCTGACTAAGATCAAGTTAATGCGCTCAGCATGAGGACAACAAGCAACAGTAGATCTTGCTAACTAATAACTTCTCAATAGAGAGAGTCCTTGGGACCACTTCAGGTTCAAAGACATGATCTTCAGACATCCACCTAAACTGACATGCAATGCTAGACATCAGGACATCAGAGATCATAACTCATAACATAATACCAACCAACCAAAGTTGTGAGTTTCATAAAGCAAGTAATGCTCAGGAAAGACTAACATATTTTAGACAAATGGAGAACAGCCACATGTAAACACTCCTTACAGAAATCTAATGCACCTCGATCAAACCATAGTTTTCCTTTAGGCCTTGTTTGGTTACTAGGGAATCAATCCCCTAGTGGAATTGATACACACGTGGATTTGGTTTGACCCCCCTCCTGTCACCAATCCCTGTCACTACTTCCATCGCTTGTAGTGGATTTGATCCATGAGTCAGGGACGATTTCTTTTTACCCTGTGGATTGGAGTAGGTCGTGGTGGATGGAGCCGTAGAAAATCCAAACAACTGTTTGGGCCTCCCTCGGGAACTATTTCATGCCTGGCCTAATACACATGGATCATGCTCAAACTAAACAAGGCCTTAAGCATGACTATTTCCCAGCTGTTCTCTGACTAACTATTTATCCATCTGACTAAAGCTAACATGGACATAAGGCCAGTTCACGCCAACTTCTGGCGTTAGTGGTTTGGGAAATTAAGGCTTAAACCCTACCTGACTCGATACGACAACTGGCCAGAAATCAAATCTGGTGGTACATGTTTTCTACTATGTGAACAATACAGGAAACCATGATTCAAGCAAACATATGTGAGGCTATGGATGTTCATGATATGATTTCCGGGCAACACACATAGCGTTATAGGATTCAACCTTCTCACACGAGCAGTAGGCAGTAACACTCGAAACACAATAAAAAGGCAATATATTGTGATGATTTGGGAAAATGCGAAATGGGCAAATCATTCTAACCATAACAAACTCCACAAAGGCAATGCGGGTATTATGCTGGTAATCCCCAAGCAACCTCAGCCGATAGACCTGTCAGGGAGATATTGTAATGCATTTTGATTGCAGAACAGTATATGTGGCACAAATATAGTAAGGAAAGGAAGTATGAAGTGACAAGTCAAACCTCTCCACATATTGACTCGAAGAACAGTTTAACATCTGCCTGAGAGACCTGCACCAAGTGCATCAAATAAAATAGAAACATCGGTACAAAGAGTATAGAGATACAGAGTGCAACGGTAGGCTAGCAAACCTTCTTGTCGATGTTTGTGCAGTAGATGGTCCTTGCACACATCTCACGCTCATCATCAGACTGAAGATAAAGATGAGGCACTTTTTAGCCATCAGGTGTACATTCATATAGATAAGTATGAACAGCGATACTTAAGACAAATATGTGGATTCCATCATTCCAAAACTGTAGCTTACCCTGGGCAGGAACGTTGGATTGACTGGTGCAATTGCAGTTTTTGATGGCAGAACCCTCACAGGATAATATCCAAGCACAGTTCCTGACAGAGTTAGAGCAGCCCTTGCACCCTCTGCAATATAGTACAGTATTTTAATCAATGGACAAATTGACCTAAGCATGTTCAATTGTCATTCAACCACTTACCCTCATCAGTAAACTCTATGAAAGCAAAACGAAGAACTGAATTTGGATCCCCACACATGCGGCAGTCCACAACCTTCACAAAAAAAAATGGATTATTCAGTGCTCTAAAAAAGTAAATGTAAACAAAAAACAAAAAAGTGTACCTGTCCTACGTTGATAAATAGTGCTGCCAGTTGCTCTTCGGTGACCTAAATGAGAGGAAACATATAACGAATTAGCCTACATATAATTGCAGGTGTGCAACTAGAGAATATAAGACTTGAAAAATGGCTGACACAAGGTAACAGTGATAAATAACGAACTGCAAAGGCAACACAAATAAACTCAACAAACTCCACAAGTTAGGTGTAGAAATTTTATCAAATATACAAAGGGTCACAGCAGCCAAATGACAAACAAATAAGTGAATAACTAACTGTGAAGTGTCCAATATACAAAATTAAACCTATCACCTACAAACCAACATAACATTACAGAGTACACGAGGAAAGACAGATGCAAAAATTATAAAAAAGACACCATAAGGGAATAAACATCAGAGGACCGAATGCAGACATTTAGAGGTTTTCAAAAGAAAAAACTCTTTCCTGTGGATAGAAATGGATGTGTTCTACATACCTGTAAAATTTTATTAATAATATTACCTCTGTTCTAAAATATAAGACGTTTAGGCCTACCAAAACGTCTTATATTTTGGAACGGAGGTAGTACATTAATTTGTAGGCTACAAAAAAAAAGACAAATTTGTGGCTCCAAAAAAGAAAAAGGTTACTCTATTGCGATCTACACATTTCTCCTTTTTGTGTACACCATAACTGAGAAGACATTGATAAAATTTGTGCATACATGCTACACATTTATATGTACATGTATAACTCCATTGGAACTTTTTGAGCATTCAAGAAACTGTTTTTTCTTTCTTTATAAAAAGAGCTCAGTGTAGGGTATGTAATCAAAGGGTAAGTGCTCCCAAAGAGTCAAAGCACTCTTTTAAGGCTGTGTTTGGCATCGCGGTGGATTATCATAATCCTGTTTGCCTCACCTGCTTTAGGCTATTTTTGTGTCTCTCTGACCCGCTTTTGCATATTTTTCTGGCTAATTTCCAACAGTAGATTATAAAGGAAGCAAGCACAACACAGTTTGGCAACCACAAACTCGAGCCTAACTCGCCTCATTCTCATAGCGCTCCAAAAATGAGCTTGCTAAAATACCACTCGATTAAAATACAGGTCACACATGTTAACACCCTACCAAAACCACTCATCTATTCAACAGAAAATGCAGGTGATGAATCAGAATCGATCCATCATATAAACCCTCTGGTGGACTACGAATTTCTTTTCCTTCTATGAAGTTCTTGTATACAAGAAATTTATTTTATTTCATATGCCATTCCATATCTCACTATTAGGCCTGAAGGATCTTCGTGGAGCAGCCAAGCAGGCGCTGCCTCCAAAGTCCAAACAGTAGCAATCTGCTACATGCACGAGGATTTCTGGAGATGTTTGAACTTTTGAGAAAATTGTAATATCTCTGCAGAACTGCAGCCAAAAGTTCACTGGTTGGCATGTACAGGAAAGTTCACTATTACACAAGGCAAAACCAGTGAGCATGTCTAGTACATGTCTAACATGAAAAAGACATGAACACGGCTATTACAAGGTAGAATTGCCTGAACAAAGAAAAGAAAAAGGTGCATTTGCCAAGTGACATAGCTTGACCCACAAACATAACCATCATTATGAGAATATACAGCCAATGAACTCTTCAGTGCATAACATATGCACACTACTACTACAATTACAAGGTAGTCCCTTCCGATCCATATTAATTGTCGCTGATTTAGTACTCCCTAAACTAGTGACAAGTAATATGGATCGAAGGGAGTACTAAATCAGCGACAATTAATATAGATTGGAGGGAGTAGAAAATTATATGTAAACACTAAAGTTACAAGATACAAGGTGCTCCTTTTCATTGTGCAACAGAGGCACGCCAAAAAGTAAAGATGGTGTGCCTTACTTCACAAACAGCATGCATGTCTCTTACAAACGTGGCAACCGTATTGTTCTAGAGAATACCTCTTCCAGAAAAAGGTTTCTGAATCCTGGAAAGGATACATATATCTAACTGGCATTGATCAACATGCACTAGAAAAACTGAGCTCACAAGTAAACCGTATCAGACACCTAGAAGCTTAAATCTTCCAAAGTGCAAATCCCAATCAAGTGTGTACATGTTGCATTTCAACATGTAAATATGAGAAGCATCATGATACGCTATGATCTTAAGCATACATGTAAACAAGATTAAGACTTTTTTGAGGAAGAAATTAAAATAGCATAACAGAACCCAAAAGACAAAGAGTACCATCATGACCTAATAAGTCAACAAGCATACACAAGGCATCTATCAAATACATCAAAGTAACTTTGCATGCCCATTATTGAGATTCATTAAAGCTGGTCCCATCTGTGTTCCACCAGACAGTAAATCTGCATGTATCCACTCAAATCTAGCATTCTTGGACGAATACAGGAAGAGGCGAGAGACATCTAAAATTTGTACCAAGCAGTCTATAATAGGGCATGATTATTATTAGTGTTCCTTCCTATGATCACTCCATCAAAGGAACATTAAAGCAAGGATCTTAAATAAGGCACTTGCAGGAATACACTACCCAGGTCTTCCTAAACAGAAATGAATACACACCTAGTACTAGATAAACTGCTAAAAGGATACATGAAAGCATGGCTCATAAATAACACACTACCACGAATACACCATCTAGGTCTTACATAAAAGAAGGAACAGGCTGCCTACTAAATGAACTGCTAAAGGAGCATGAAAGCAGGGCTCATAAATAAGATACTTCCAGGAATGCACTGCATAGACCAATCCAACAAAAAATCTAATAGCAAATCGATACAGATGGAGCATGCATCAAAACAACCAGACATGCCACGAATAGTCAATAGAGGTGCACACTACGTGAAGAAATCAGTAGAACCATTGTGACCTAATAAGTCAACAAGCATACACAAGACCTCTATCAAATACATCAAAGTAACTTCGCATGCCCATTGTTGAGATTCATTAAAGCTGGTCCCATCTGTGTTCCACAAGACAGTAAAACTGCATGTATCCACTCTCAAATCTAGCATTCTTGGACGAATACAGGAATAGACATCTAAACATTGTACCAATCAGTCTATAATAGGTCATGGTTTGAATTATTACTGTTCCTTCCTATGATCACTCCATCAAAGGAACGTTAAAGAAAGGATCTTCCTAAACAGAAAGGAATACACTGCCTACTAGATAAACTGCTACTACAAGGAACATGAAAGCATGGCCCATAATGAACACACTAACAGGAATACACTACCTGACTAATAAAAAGAAGGAAAAGACTGCCTACTAAATGAACTGCTAAAGGAGCTTGAAAGCAGGGCTCATAAATAAGATATTTCCAGGAATGTACTGCATAGACTAATCCAACAAGAAATTTAATAACAAACCGATACAGATGGTGCATGCATCAAAACAGCCAAACATGCCACGAATAGTCAATAGAGGTGCATACTACGTGAAGAAATCAGGAGAACCACCACCCAGAATCGGATAAGAACACAGTAGATGAGTACAGGTTAGCTGCACGTCGCCCAAGCATATAAATGGCAAGATAGCCATGCGACTTTCAAGACCCCATACAAAAGTAATGACCAAGAACTGCAAAACATACTACACTGAGAAGTGGCATCCAAATCTATCGAAACAAGAAAAGGATGATCAAAAGGAGCAACCGCTGGCGTATCCATTATCCACCTGCTCTCAGCCCCATCCCATCTTATGATCTCAATCATGCTAACGTTTTATCCCATCTGAACAGCACGTGCCCGACAGAAGTCACAAAGCCCAAAATCTAGCTGAGCGATCATGATAATAACCAGTAATAGGAACGTAGAAAAATGACATCAAGCCAATCAACAGGTGAACAAACTCTTTGCTGTTGCGGAGGTAACGTGAATGGATACGTCACAGTCTAGGAAGGGACGGGCGAACGAGGCTCGTCGCAGGCAGAATCAACAAAGGAAGGTGCGGGCATGGATCCGTGGGCTTGACCTGATGATCGATGTCGGAGACGTAGACCGTACGGCGGATCACCTCGTCGCGCTGCGCCTGGCTCGTGCGGCTGTTGACCCGCCGCTTGCCGCCGTGGGGGTAGCCGCCGCCGTACCCTCCAAACTTCTTCTGCGCGCAGGAAGGAGCAGATCAGACGAGCACCGGCGAAAGGAACAGAGGAGCCGAACCCCGCGATCGAAAGGTCAACACAAGGACTCTCGTCCGTCCTTACCCTGCCGCGGCCGTCGGCGGCGGGGAAGCCGACGACCCCGCGGTGGCCCGGCGAGGCAACCGGCGCGAAGCCGGCGGTGGGGGGCCCGTTGGGGTAGTAGCCGGCGTAGGGGGGCGGCGGCATGGGGTGCGCGGCGAGCGAGGGCGGGACGAACTCCTCGGCCATGGGGTTGAGCTTGGAGAGGAGCTCCTCCAGATCCCGCATCTCGCGCTCCCCCGCGTCGCCCCCCTCCTCCGAGGCGCGGTACGGCGCGGCGCCGTGGTCGGCGGCGGCCGCGGGGGCGACGTGGTCGGCGGAGGTCTCGACTACGGCCATCCCGAACGGAACAGAGAATCTGCCGGAGCGGGAGGGAGGGGGGTGAGGTTCTGGAAGGTTCGGTGCGGGGGTGGTGGGGGGGTTATATATAGGCCCGGTGCGGTGCGGTGCGGTGCGGAAGCGCGGATCGATCCCCGGAGACGGATCGGAGGCGAAGGGGACAGCCAACCGCGGGGGAGGGTGGTTGGTCGTTGCGGCGGGCTAGGAGAGGGAGAGCATGGGGATCGGGAAGGGGACAGCAGCTGCTGCAGCCGACCGGCACAGGGGGGGAGAGCAGGGGAGGCCGGCAGGGGAGGGAGGAGGTGCCTCTCACTCTCTCTCTCTCTCTCTCTTGTTTCTCTCTCCTGGTTGTTACAGGGATCGTGCTGCCTCTTTCTCTCTCTTGCCGCCTCCTTTCCGCTTTGCCTTTTTGGGAGGAGAGGGAAAGTGAGGGGAGAGAGAGACAGACAGAGAGCTGCTCCGGTACGGTGAGGCGGAGGCTGAGGCGAGCCGCCCGCCCGCCTGCTGCCTTCTTTTCCTTTTGTTCCCTTCTCTCTCCTCCCCCCGTAATGCCCGCCCGCCGGGCTGCGCTTTTGCGGGAAACACCTCGTCGTGCTCTGGAATTTCACCGGTCTTGGACGCAAAGGACAATGCTATTTTTTGTTTTAATAAAAAACGTCTATCTTTATTTCGGCCACCTCCAGAGTTGCCACCGGTGTACCGCTCGTTCGCAAACCGTGCGTCGGTACTGGTCGAATTGCTGGATTCCACGGGTTCACTGTCGCCGGTCGGCGGCGCTGTCCCGCCACCTTTCCGCCAAAAGTCTAGCATAGTTATCTTTTTTGTCGGTCGGCAGCGCGTGGTCATTCCTCTATAATGTCGGATCCAACTTCTTCCCGAGCATTGGCATGCACCCCTAACCTCCTAAGCATCTTAAACATCTCTATTGTCGATGTTGTTGGGTTTACGACATGCCCCGCTTTGTCTCGTTTCGGGCTTGCGTCGGCAGCCCTGTCCTTGCACGCGGCATCAAACCCATGAAAGACAGTGTATGCATGTAGAGGGGATGAACAGACAATTTGAACAAAATTAGTGGAAGATGGTAACAATTTGTCATGCTAGTTGTTCCCTGAAAATCTACACATGTAGGGGTGAAGATGAATCCTATAATTTAGTACTCAAAATGGACATGCAATGAAGTAAAGTTGATGATAGTGGTGGAATTGCCTTTTGTGTTTGGTTCCTCCAATATTTTAAAGAATTTCTATTCCTTAGGAAAAAAAGAAACATTTTAATTCTTAGACTGGCATGAATACAATTCGAGGGATCCGAGGGACAGAGAAGAGAGAAAAAAAGGAGATTCTCTTGGCCACATGCATCATCTCTAGCAGCGTTACGGGTGCACACGTGATAGACTACATAGAAGAAACACATGAAAATACTTAGGACACTCACTATGAACAACAAAAATAAAGACGTTTCACTTTGATTTTGCTTGACATGTTTAGGAAGAAGTTAAATTGCAAGCATCTGATCTTCGGTTTTCAAAGAATAAATTAAAATGGAAGCATCTGATCTTTGAATTTCAAGTAATGTTTATTTATTTGTTTGTTTCGGGAGAAGAAAGTATTTTGATTCTGTTATAGGTGGTGTGTGTGTGTCCGTTGCAGGAGAGAGGCGGTAGGGTGCACACCAAAGTTGGGTATTGCACTTGTCCTCGGGCTACGTTTTCCTTGGCCGTGTCAAAGATGGAACGGAGGGGTGATGCTACTTGTGAGCTGCGTTGGGATTTTTCCCGAAGAGGAAAGGAGATGCGGCATGGTATAGAAAAGTATTTATATGGGATCGAGAAGGGACGTCTTGAGGGGGTTGAATAGACTACTTGGCAAATTAAAAACCTTACCTTTACCCAATTTTAATGGTTGGTAAGTTTTAGCAATTCTATCAAGTCTAGCACACCCCATACATGCAAGTCAACGAGTATAGTAGCGGAAAGTAAACACAAGCACATGTAAGTAAGAGTAGAGAAAGTAGGATCAAACGCAATAGGGACTCGAAGATTTTTCCCGTAGTTTCGATAGGTGGTGCTATCGTACGTCCACGTTGATGGAGACTTCAGAGTCCACACGGAGGGCTCCACCCAAAAGGAAACAGTTGGGTATACCTTCTATCTCAGATCCAAGGGCAAAATGTATGCTGCTTAAAACGGGTCCTTTCTCGAGAAAAAGTTTCTCGTGAAAGAATTGAGTGGGAGGAAAGTAGAACTTGATGAGGTTGTTGAACCGTCACTTCAGTTGGATAGTAGCACGACGCAGAAAGATGTTTCTACAACGCCTACACCAAGTGAAGCGGAAGCAAATGATGATGATCATGAAGCTTCAGATCAAGTTACTACAGAACCTCGTAGGTTGACAAGAACTCGTACCGCCCCTGAGTGGTACGTCAATTCTATTTTGGAGGTCATGTTGTTAAGACAACAGTGAACCTACGAGCTATGAAGAAGCGATGGTGGGCCCGGATTCCAACAAATGGCTAGGAGCCATGAAATCCGAGAAAAGATCCATGTATGAAAACCAAGTATGGACTTTGGTAGACTTGCCCGTTAAACGGCAGGCCGTTGAGTACAAATGGACCTTTAAGAAGAAGACAAACGCTGATGGTAAATGTCACCATTTATAAACCTCGACTCGTCGCAAAGTAGTTTCCGACAAGTTCAAGGAGTTGACTACGATGAGACTTTCTCACCCGTAGCAATGCTAAAGTCTGTTGGAATTATGTTAGCAGTTGCTGCATTTTTCGATTATGAAATCTGGCAGATGGATGTCAAAACACAGTTTCCTTAACGGTTTCCCTGAGGAAAGGTTGTATGTGATACAACCAGAAGGTTTTGTCGGTCCTAAGGATGCTAAAAGGTATGCAAGCTCCAGCGATCCTTCTATGGACTGGAGCAAGCACCTAGGAGTTGGAATATATGCTTTGATGAGGTGATCAAAGCTTTTGGGTTTATACAAAGTTTATAAGAAACTTGTATTTACAAGAAAGTGAGTGGGAGCACTATAGAATTTCTGATAAGTATATGTGGATGACATATTGTTGATCGGGAATGATGTAGAAATTTCTGGAAGGCATAAAAGGTTGTTTGAAAGGTGTTTTTTAGAGGAAGACCTGGATAAAAGGCTACTTAAATATTGGGCATCAAGATCTATAGAGATAGATCAAAACGCCTGATAAGACTTTCAATGAGTGCATTCCTTGACAAGATTTTGAAGGAGTTCAAAATGGATCAGTCAAAGAAGGAGTTCTTGCCTAATTTGTAAGGTGTGAAGTTGAGTGAGACTCAAAACTCGACCACGGCAGAAGAGAGAAAAAGGACGAAGGTCGTCCCCTATGCCTTAGCCGTAGGCTCTATATAGTATGCCATGTTGTGTACCGCACCTGGTGTGTGCCTTGCCATGAGTCTATCAAGGGGTACATGAGTGATCCAGGAGTGGATCACTGGACAACGGTCAAAATTATCCTTAGTAACTTAAGGACTGAGGAAATATTTCTCGATTATGGAGGTGATAAAGAGTTCATCGTAAAGAGTTACGTCGATGCAAGCTTTGACACCAATCCGGATGACTCTGAGTAGCAATCCGGATACGTACAGTGGAGCACCATTTGGAATAGCTCCAAGTGGAGCATGGTAGCAGCATCTACAGTATGACATAATATTTGCAAAGTGCACACGGATCTGAATGTTGCAGACCCGTTGACTAAAAACCTCTCTCACAAGCAAAACATGATAAAACCCCAGAACTCATTGGGTGTTAATCACATGGTGATGTGAACTAGATTATTGACTCTAGTGCAAGTGGGAGACTGTTGGAAATATGCCCTAGAGGCAATAATAAATTAGTTATTGTCATATTTCCTTGTTCATGATAATCATTTATTATCCATGTTACAATTGTATTGATCGGAAACTCAGATACATGTGTGGATACATAGACAACACTATGTCCCTAGTGAGCCTCTACTAGACTAGCTCATTGATCAAAGATGGTCAAGGTTTCCTGGCCATAGACATGAGTTGTCATTTGATAACGGGATCACATCATTAGGAGAATGATGTGATGGACAAGACCCAAACTATGAACGTAGAATATGATCGTGTCAGTTTATTGCTATTGTTTTCTGCATGTCAAATATGTGTTCCTATGACCATGAGATCATGTAACTCGCTGACACCGGAGGAGTACCTTGTGTGTATCAAACGTCACAACATAACTGGGTGACTATAAAGATGCTCTATAGGTATATCCGAGGGTGTCTGTTGAGTTGGCATGGATCAAGACTGGGATTTGTTACTCCGTGTGACGGAGAGGTATCTCAGGGCCCACTCGGTAATACAACATCACAATGAGCCTTGCAAGCAAAGTGACTAAAGTGTTAGCCACGGGATATTGTATTACGGAACGAGTAAAGAGACTTGCCAATAACGAGATTGAACTAGGTATGGAGATACCGACGATCGAATCTCGGGCAAGTAACATACCGATGAACAAAGGGAACAACGTACGGGATTAACTGAATCCTTGACATAGAGATTCAACCGATAAAGATCTTCGTAGAATATGTAGGAACCAATATGGGCATCCAGGTCCTGCTATTGGTTATTGACCACAGAGGTGTCTCGGTCATGTCTACATAGTTCTCGAACCCGTAGGGTCTGCACACTTAACGTTCGGTGACGTTTCGGTATTATTGAGTTATGTATGTTGGTGACCCAAGGTTGTTCGGAGTCCCAGATGAGATCCCAGGCGTCACGAGGAGCTCCGGAGGTAAAGATTTATATATGGGAAGTCATATTTTGGCGACCGGAAAAGTTTCGGGTTTTCCGGTATTGTATCGAGAAGCTTCTAGAAGGTTCTGAAAATTTCCGGAGGAGTCCGGAAGTCCACCAAGGGTTCCACCACGTCCCAAGGGTTTGCATGGTCTGAGGGGAGGCGCCTTGGCCTTATTGGGCCAGGCGCACATGTCCCTCAAGGCCCATGTGGCTTGGGAGAGGTGGAAAGTCCACCTGTTTATGGAAAGGGAGGGAATTGGACTAGGAGTCCAACTCCTCTCCCTTGGCTGCGCCCTAGGGCTTGGAGGGGCTGTTCTCCATGCCCCTCCACCTATATATAGAGGGGAGGGGGCGCCCCAAGAGCACACACGAAGCCCTTGGCGCCCCTCTCTCTCCCTAGATCGTTTTCTCCTCCGTTCGTGGTTTCGGTAGCGCTAGGCATAGCCCTGCCGGGATAGCACCACCACCACCGCCACCACGCCGTCGTGTTGCCGGAGAACTCATCTACCTCTCCGCTCTCCCTTGCTGGATCAAGAAGGTGGAGATCGCCATCGAGTTGTACATGTGCTGAATGCGGAGGTGCCGTCCGTTCGGCGCTAAATCGGGACGGATTGCGATTTGGATCGCGAAGACGTTCGACTACATCAACCGCGTTTTTTAACGCTTCCTGCTTAGCGATCTACAAGGGTACGTAGATCCACTCTCCCTCTCGTAGATGCTCATCACCATGGATAGATCTTGCGTGTGCGTAGGAATTTTTTTGTTTCCCATGCAACGTTCCCAACAACAGACACCCGCCAGCCATCTTATGCAACAAAGTTACATGTTAGTCGATGGAACCTTTCTCTCGTACGTGGACGAGTAAGGTTGGTCCGAGCCGCTTCATCCCACAATACCGTTGAATCAAGAAAAGACTAAGGAGGGAAGATATCTGAATATCAACGCCCACAAACTCCTTTGTGTTCTACTCGAGATCTCATCTACGCATAGACCTAGCTCATGATGCCACTGTTGGGGAACGTTGCATGGGAAACAAAATTTTTCCTACGCACATACATGATCTATCCATGGTTATGAGCATCTACGAGAGGAGAGATCGGATCCACATACCCTTGTAGATCGCTAAGCGGGAAGTGTTAAGAAACGCGGTTGATGTAGTCGAACGTCTTCGCGATCCAAATCTCAAGCCGTCCCTCGATCCAATCACGATCTAGCGCCGAACGGACGACACCTCCGCGTTCAGCACACGTACAACTCGATGACGATCTCCGCCTCCTTGATCCAGCAAGCGAGAGCAGAGAGGTAGATGGGTTCTCCGGCAGCACGACAGCATGGCGGCGGCGATGGTGGTGGAGTTGATCCGGCAGAGCTTCGCTAAGCAACACGGAGTCAAGCTAGAGGAGAGACAATCTAGGGGAGAGGGAGGGCTGTGCCGTGGCTTAAGGTGTTTGTAGCCCTCCCTCCCCTCTCATATATATAGGGGGAGAGGGAGAGGGGTCGGCCCCCCTAGGGTTCCCACCCCTAGGGGCGGCGGCCGAGAGAGAGACGGAGGGGGCGGCGTCCAAGGGGTGCCTTGGCCCCCAAGGCAAGGTGGCCGACCCCCTCTAGGGTTCTCCCGCTTCACCCTTCGGCCGCATGGGCCTTGTGGGAGGGGCAGCCAGCCCACCAGGGGCTGGTGCGCCCCCTCTCACTGCCCATGGGGCCCTCGGGGCTGGTGGCCCCCTTCCGATGGACTCCGAAACCCTTTCAGCACCCTCGGTACATTACCGGTGACTCCCGAACCTTTTCTGGTGACCAACACGGAACTTCCTATATATAAATCTTTACCTCCGGACCATTCCGGAGCTCCTTGTGACGTCCGACATCTCATCTGGGACTCCGAACAACCTTCGGTCACCAACATACATAACTCAATACTACCGAAACGTCATCGAACATTAAGTGTGTAGACCCTGCGGGTTTGAGAACCATGTAGACATGACCGAGACACCTCTACGGTCAATAACCAATAGCGGAACCTAGATGCCCATATTGGTTCCTACATATTCTATGAAGATATTTATCGGTTGAACCTTTATGTCAAGGATTCAGTTAATCCCATATGCTGTTCCCTTTGTTTATCGGTATGTTACTTGCCCGAGATTCGATCGTTGGTATCTCCATACCTAGTTCAATCTCATTACCGGCAAGTCTCTTTACTCGTTCCGTAATACAAGATCCTGCGGCTAACACTTTAGTCACTTTGCTTGCAAGGCTTATTGTGATGTTGTATTACCGAGTGGGCCCTGAGATACCTCTCCGTCACACCGAGTAACAAATCTCAGTCTTGATCCATGTCAACTCAACAGACACCCTCGGAGATACCTGTAGAGCATCTTTATAGTAACCCAGCTACGTTGTGACGTTTGATACACACAAGGTACTCCTCCGGTGTCAGTGATTTACATGATCTCATGGTCATAGGAACACATACTTGACATGCAGAAAACAATAGCAACAAACTGACACAATCATATGCTACGTTCATAGTTTGGGTCTTGTCCATCACATCATTCTCCTAATGATATGATCCCATTATCAAATGACAACTCTTGTCCATGGCTAGGAAACGTTGACCATCTTTGATCAACGAGCTAGTCCCATAGAGGCTCACTAGGGACATGGTGTTGTCTATGTACCCACACATGTATTTGCGTTTCCAGTCAATACAATTATAGAATGGATAATAAACATTTATCATGAACAAGGGAATATAATAATAACCATTTTATTATTGCCTCTAGGGCATATTTCCAACATATATAGGGGGAGAGGGAGAGGGGGTCGGCCCCCTAGGGTTCCCACCCCTAGGGGCGGCGGCCGAGAGAGAGAGAGGGAGGGGGCGGCGGCCAAGGGGTGCCTTGGTCCCCAAGGCAAGGTTGCCGACCCCCTCTAGGGTTCCCCCCTTTCACCCTTCGGCCGCATGGGCCTTGTGGGAGGCGCGGCCAGCCCACCAGGGGTGGTGCGCCCCCTCTCACTGCCCATGGGGCCCTCCGGGGCTGGTGGGCCCCTTCCGATGGACTCCGAAACTCTTCCGGCACCCCCGGTACATTACCGGTGACGCCCAAACCTTTTCCGGTGACCAATACAGAACTTCCTATATATCAATTTTTACCTCCAGACCATTCCGGGGCTCCTCGTAATGTCCGGGATCTCATCCGGGACTCCGAACAACCTTCGGTCACCAACATACATAACTCAATACTATCGAAACGTCACCGAACGTTAAGTGTGCAGACCCGGCGGGTTCGAGAACTATGTAGACATGACCAAGACATCTCTATGGTCAATAACAAATAGCGGGACCTGGATGCCCATATTGGTTCCTACATTTTCTACGAAGATCTTTATTGGTTGAACCTCTATGTCAAGGATTCAGTTAATCCCGTACGCTGTTCCCTTTGTTTATCGGTATGTTACTTGCCCGAGATTCGATCGTCGATATCTCCATACATAGTTCAATCTCATTACCGGCAAGTCTCTTTACTCGTTCCATAATACAAGATACTATGGCTAACACTTTAGTCACTTTACTTGCAAGGCTCATTGTGATGTTGTATTACCGAGTGGGCCCTGAGATACCTCTCCGTCACATGGAGTAACAAATCCCAATCTTGATCCATGTCAACTCAACAGACACCTTCGGAGATACCTGTAGAGCATCTTTATAGTCACCCAGTTATGTTGTGACGTTTGATACACACAAGGTACTCCTCCGGTGTCAGTGAGTTATATGATCTCATGGTCATAGGAACACATACTTGACATGCAGAAAACAATAGCAATAAACTAACACGATCATATGCTACGTTCATAGTTTGGCTCTTGTCCATCACATCATTCTCCTAATGATGTGATCCCATCATCAAATGACAACTCTTGTCCATGGCTAGGAAACCACAGCCATCTTTGATTAACGAGCTAGTCCATTAGAGGCTTACTAGGGACACATTGTTGTCTATGTACCCACACATGTATTTGAGTTTCCAATCAATACAATTATAACATGGATAATAAACATTTATCATGAACAAGGAAATATAATAATAACCATTTTATTATTGCCTCTAGGGCATATTTCCAACAGTCTCCCACTTGCACTAGAGTCAATAATCTAGCTCACATCACTATGTGATTTTACATTGTAATGAACCTAACACCCATACAATTTTGGTGTTGATCATGTTTCCCTCGTGGAAGAGGCTTAGTCAGTGGATCTGCAACATTAAGATCCGTGTGTACTTTGCAATTACTTATGTCTCCTCCCTTGATGTAATCGCGGATGGAATTGAAGCGTCGCTTTATGTGTCTGGTCCTCTTGTGAAACCTTGGTTCCTTGGCTAGAGCAATGGCACCAGTGTTGTCACAGAACAGAGTCATTGGGTCCAGTGCACTAGGCACAACTCCAAGATCCGTCATGAATTGCTTCATCCAGACACCTTCCTTCGCCGCCTCCGAGGCAGCTATGTACTCCGCTTTGCATGTAGAATCAGCTACGACGCTTTGCTTGGAACTGCACCAGCTTACATGGACGCTTCCATTGAGAATAAATACGTATCCTTTTTGAGACTTTGAGTCATCCGGATCTGTGTCAAAGCTTGCATGGACGCAACCCTTTACGGTGAGCTCTTGATCACCTCCATAAACAAGAAACATTTCCTTAGTCCTTTTTAGGTACTTTAGGATATTCTTGACCGCCGTCCAGTGATCCACTCCTGGATTACTTTGAAACCTTCCGGCCATACTTATGGCAAGGCTGATGTCTGGTCTTGTGCACAACATTGCATACATGATAGAGCCTATCGCAGAAGCATAGGGGATGACACTAATCTTTTCTCTATCCTCTGCAGTCACTTGGCATTGAGTCTTACTCAACTTTACACCTTGTAACACAGGCAAGAACCCTTTCTTGGACTGATCCATTTTGAACTTCTTCAAAACTTTATCAAGGTATGTGCTCTGTGAAAGTCCTATTAAGCATCTTCATCTATCTCTATAGATCTTGATGCCTAATATGAAAGCAACTTCTCCTAGGTCCTTCATTGAAAAACTCTTGTTCAAATATTCCTTCACGCTTTCCAAAAATTCTACGTTGTTTCCAATCAGCAATATGTCATCCACATATAATATTAGAAACACTAGAGCTCCCACTCACTTTCTTGTAAATACAAGCTTCTCCGCAAACTTGTATAAACCCAAACGCTTTGATCACCTCATCAAAGCGCTTATTCCAACTCCGAGATGCCTGCACCAGTCCACAAATGGATCGCTGGAGCTTGCAAACTTTGTCAGCATTCTCTGGATCGACAAAACCTTCTGGTTGGATCATATACAACTCTTCCTCAAGGAAACCGTTGAGGAACGATGTTTTGACATCCATCTGCCAAATTTCATAATCGAAAAATGCAGGTATTGCTAACATGATTCTGACGGACTTAAGCATCACTACGGGAGAGAAAGTCTCATCGTAGTCAATTCCTCGAACTTGTGAAAAACCCTTTGCCACAAGTCGAGCTTTATAGACGGTGACATTACCGTCCGCGTCCGTCTTCCTCTTAAGATCCATTTATTCTGAATGGCCCTTCGCCCTTCAGGTAATACTTCCAAAGTCCACACTTTGTTTTCATACATGGATCCTATCTCGGATTTCATGGCCTCTAACCATTTGTCGGAATCCGGGGCCACCATCGCTTCTCCATAGCTCGTAGGTTCATCGTTGTCCAACAACATGACCTCTAAGACAGGGTTACCATACCACTCAGGAGCAGTACGTGCCCTTGTCGACCTACGAGGTTCGATAGTAACTTGATCCGAAGCTTCATGATCACTATCATTAGCTTCCTCTTCAACTGATGTAGGCTCCACACAAACATCTTTCTGCGCTACGCTACTTTCTGGTTGAAGTGAAGGTTCAACAACCTCATCAAGTTCTATCTTCATCCCACTCAATTCTTTCGAGAGAAACTCTTTCTCGAGAAATGACCCCTTCTTAGCGACAAACACTTTGTGTTCGGATCTGAGATAGAAGGTGTACCCAACCGTCTCTTTTGGGTATCCTATGAAGATGCATTTCTCCGCTTTGGGTTCCAGCTTTTCAGGCTGAAGCTTTTTGACATAAGCATCGCATCCCCAAACTTTAAGAAACGACAACTTTGGTTTCTTGCCAAACCGCAGTTCGTATGGCGTCATCTCAACGGATTTAGATGGTGCCCTATTTAAAGTGAGTGCAGGTGTCTCTAATGCATAACCCCAAAACGATAGTGGCAAATCGGCAAGAGACATCATAGACCGCACCATATCCAATAAGGTTCGATTACGACGTTCAGACACACCATTACGCTGTGGTGTTCCAGGTGGCGTCAACTGTGAAACAATTCCACATTGTCTTAAGTGATTGCCAAACTCATAACTCAGATATTCTCCTCCTCGATCAGATCGTAGGAATTTAATCTTCTTGTTACGATGATTCTCAACTTCACTCTGAAATTGCTTGAACTTTTCAAACGTTTCAGACTTATGTTTCATTAAGTAAATATACCCATATCTACTTAAGTCATTGGTGAAGGTGAGAAAGTAACGATATCCACCACGCGCCTCAATGCTCATCGGACCGCACACATCAGTATGTATGATTTCCAATAAGTCACTTGCCCGTTCCATTGTTCCAGAGAACGGGCTCTTAGTCATCTTGCCCATGAGGCATGGTTCACATGTGTCAAGTGATTCAAAATCAAGTGACTCCAAAAGTCCATCAGCATGGAGTTTCTTCATGCGTTTTACACCAATATGACCTAAGCGGCAGTGCCACAAGAAAGTGGTACTATCATTATCAACTCTACATCTTTTGGCATCAATGTTATGAACATGTGTATCATCACTATCGAGATTCAATAAGAATAAACCCCTCACATTGGGTGCATGACCATAAAAGATATTACTCATATAAATAGAACATCCATTATTCTTTGATTTAAATGAGTAACCGTCTCGCAATAAACAAGATCCAGATATAATGTTCATGCTTAACGCAGGCACTAAATAACAATTATTCAGGTTCATCACTAATCCCGATGGTAATCGAAGAGCGAGCGTGCCGACGGTGATCACATCAACCTTGGAACCATTTCCCACGCGCATCGTCACTTCGTCCTTTGCCAACCTCCGTCTATTCCGCAGTTCCCGCTTTGAGTTGCAAATGTGAGCAACCAAACCGGTATCAAATACCCAGGCACTACAACGAGAGTTGGTAAGGTACACATCAATAACATGTATATCATATATACCTTGTTTGGTGTTGGCCGCCTTCTTATCGGCCAGATACTTGGGGCAATTCCGCTTCCAGTGACCAGTACCCTTGCAATGAAAGCACTCAGTTTCTGGTTGGGTCCAGCCTTGGGTTTCTTCACGGGAGGGGCAACTGCTTTGCCACTCTTCTTGGAGTTACCCTTCTTGCCCTTGCCATTCTTCTTGAAACTAGTGGTTTTATTGACCATCAACACTTGATGCTCCTTCTGGATTTCAGACTCAGCGACTTTCAGCATCGCAAACAGCTTGGCGACTGACTTGTTCATCCCTTGCATGTTATAGTTCAACACAAAGCTTTTGTAGCTCGGTGGCAG
Source organism: Elymus sibiricus (assembly GCA_039707655.1). Classification (NCBI taxonomy): domain Eukaryota; kingdom Viridiplantae; phylum Streptophyta; class Magnoliopsida; order Poales; family Poaceae; genus Elymus; species Elymus sibiricus. Next base: position 310,897,588 of record CM077675.1, on the reverse strand, counting down.
TGATTGAAGTACTCTATCAGTGATCGCCTCTGGCGGGAGGGCAATTCCCAACTCAGCCAGACGGTTGGAATACCCAGACATTCTGAGTATGTGCTCACTAAGAGACCCGTTCTCCTCCATCTTGCAAGCATATAACTTATCGGAGGTCTCATACCTCTCAATCCGGGCATTCTTCTCAAAGATAAACTTCAACTCCTGGAACATCTCATATGCTCCATGATGTTCAAAACGCCTTTGAAGTCCCGGCTCTAAGCCATACAATATAACACACTGAACTATTGAGTAAACATCCGAACGCGACTGCCAGGTGTTCGCAACATCTGGAGACGACCCTGGAGCGGGTGGCTCACCGAGCGGTGCATCAAGGACATAAGCCTTTTGGGAAGCCGTGAGGATAATCCTCAGATTATGGGCCCAGTCTACAAAGTTACTTCCATCATCTTTCAGCTTAGCTTTCTCTAGGAACGCATTGAAATTCAGGGGAACTACTGCGTGAGCCATTGATATACAACATAAAATTTGCAAAGACAACTTAGACTATTGTTCAAGATAATGAGTTTAGTTAATCTTATTAATTAAAAAACTCCCGCTCAAATTGACATCCCTCAGGTCATCCGAGTGCTACATGATCCAAATTCACCAACCCAAGTCCGATCATCACGTGAGATGAGGTGGTTTCAATGGAGAACATCTCCATGTTGATCATATCTACTATATGACTCATGTTCTACCTTTCGGTCTCTTGTGTTCCGAGGCCATGTCTGTACATGATAGGCTCATCAAGTTTAACCCGAGTGTTCCGCACATGCAACACTGGCTTGCATCCGTTGTATGTGAACGTAGAGTCTATCACACCCGATCATCACGAGGTGTCTCGAAACGACGAATTTTCGAAACGGTGCACGCTCGGGGGAACAAAATTTTATCTTGAAATTTTAGTGAGGGATCACCTTATAATGCTACCGTCGCCCTAAGCATAATAAGATGCATAAAAGGATTAACATCACATGCAAATCATAAGTGACATGATATGGCTATGATCTTGTGCTTTTGATCTCCATCTCCAAAGCACCGACATGATCTTCATCGACACCGGCATGACACCATGATCTCCATCATCTTGATCTCCATCAACGTGTCGCCATCGGGGTTGTCGCGCCAACCATGCTTCTACTACTATTGCTACCGCTTAGCGATAAAGTAAAGCATTACATGGCGCTTAACGAGTGACACGCAGGCCACATAATTAATTAAACACAACCCTATGGCTCCCGCCGGTTGCCGTACTCATCAACATGCAAGTCGTGATAATCTATACAAAACATGATCATCTCATACATCACATATATCTCATCATGTTTTTGGCCATATCATATCACATCATACCCTGCAAAAACAAGTTAGACGTCCTCTAATTTGTTGTTGCATGTTTTACATGGCTGCTGTGGGTATCTAGCAAGAATGATTCTTACCTACGCAAAACCACAACGGTGATATACAAGTTGCTATTTCACCTTCTACAAGGACCGCCTTTGTCGAATCCGATTCAACTAAAGTGGGAGAGACAGACACCCGCCAGCCATCTTATGCAACAAAGTTACATGTCAGTCGATGGAACCGGTCTCTCGTACGCGGACGAGTAAGGTTGGTCCGAGCCGCTTCATCCCACAATACCGCTGAATTAAGAAAAGACTAAGGAGGGAAGTAATCTGAATATCAATGCCCACAAACTCCTTTGTGTTCTACTCAAGATTTCATCTATGCATAGACCTAGCTCATGATGCCACTGTTGGGGAACGTTGCATGGGAAACAAAAAATTTCCTACGCAGATACAAGATCTATCCATGGTGACGAGCATCTACGAAAGGAGAGATCGGATCCACATACCCTTGTAGATCGCTAAGCGGGAACTGTTAGGAAACACGGTTGATGTAGTCGAACGTCTTCACGATCCAAATCGCAAGCCGTCCCGCGATCCAATCACGATCTAGTGCCGAACGGACGACACCTCCGCGTTCAGCACACGTACAGCTCGATGACGATCTCTGCCTCCTTGATCCAGCAAGGGAGGCCGGAGAGGTAGATGGGTTCTCTGGCAGCACGACGGCATGGCTGCAGTGGTGGTGGAGTTAATCCGGCAAAGCTTCGCTAAGCAACACGGAGTCAAACTAGAGGAGAGACAATCTAGGGGAGAGGGAGGGCTCCGCCGTGGCTTAAGGTGGTGGCAGCCCTCCATTCCCTCACATATATATAGGGGGAGAGGGAGAGGGGGTCGGCCCCCCTAGGGTTCCCACCCCTAGGGGTGGCGGTCGAGAGAGAGAGGGAGGGGGCGGCGGCCAAGGGGTGCCTTGGCCCCCAAGGCAAGGTGGCCGCCCCCCTCTAGGGTTCCCCCATTTCACCCTTCAGCCACATGGGCCTTGCGGGAGGGGCGGCCAGCCCACCAGGGGCTGGTGCGCCCCCTCTCAGTACCCATGGGGCCCTCCGGGGTTGGTGGGCCCCTTCCGATGGACTCCGAAACCCTTCCGGGCACCCGCGGTACATTACCGGTGACGCCTGAACCTTTTCCGGTGACCAATACGGAACTTCCTATATATCAATTTTACCTCCGGACCATTCCGAAGCTACTCGTAATGTCCGAGATCTCATCCGGGACTCCGAACAACCTTCGGTCACCAACATACATAACTCAATACTACCGAAACGTCACCGAACGTTAAGTGTGCAGACCCTGCGGGTTCGAGAACTATGTAGACATGACCGAGACATCTCTACAGTCAATAACCAATAGCGGGACCTGGATGCCCATATTGGTTCCTACATATTCTACAAAGATCTTTATCGGTTGAACCTCTATGTCAAGGATTCAGTTAACCCCGTACGCTGTTCCCTTTGTTTATCGGTATGTTACTTGCCCGAGATTCGATCGTCGGTATCTCCATACCTAGTTCAATCTCGTTACCGACGAGTCTCTTTACTCATTCTGTAATACAAGATCCTGTGGTTAACACTTTAGTCACTTTGCTTGCAAGGCTCATTGTGATGTTGTATTACCGAGTGGGCCGTGAGATACCTCTCCGTCACATGGAGTAACAAATCCCAGTCTTGATCCATGTCAACTCTACAGACACCTTCGGAGATACCTGTAGAGCATCTTTATAGTCACCCAGTTACGTTGTGACGTTTGATACACACAAGGTACTCCTCCGGTGTCAGTGAGTTACATGATCTCATGGTCATAGGAACACATACTTGACATGCAGAAAACAATAGCAATAAACTGACACGATCATATGCTATGTTCATATTTTGGGTCTTGTCCATCACATCATTCTCCTAATGATGTGATCCCATCATGAAATGACAACTCTTTTCCATGGCTAGGAAACCACAGCCATCTTTGATTAACGAGCTAGTCCATTAGAGGCTTACTAGGGACAGATTGTTGTCTATGTACCCACACATGTATTTGAGTTTCCAATCAATACAATTATAGCATGGATAATAAACATTTATCATGAACAAGAAAATATAATAATAACCATTTTATTATTGCCTCTAGGGCATATTTCCAACACCGATGACGACGAGGGAATGGCCAGCAACGCCGATAACACTGGAGACGACCCTCAAGCCTCCCCAGTACGAAACAGCAATCCCAAAGAAAATCCCGAGGACTTGGATCCCGACGACCTCTTTGAAGGGGCCAACGACAATTACTTGCCGGAGTCCGAGGAAGAGGAGAGCCTCATTACCGAGGACTATATCATCCATAAAGACCCCTTCGAACAAGAGCACTTCTGATGGCACCTCATCGCCACCGCTCGAAGCATGAAACGCAAGCAGCAACAGCTGCAAGAGAATACAGATGCTCTGAATGAAAAGTGGGTTGAAGTACTCTCAGGTGAACAAGATCTCGAAGACCGACGCCGTAGCGTGCCAAAATCATACCCACGTAGGCGTCTGCTGCTGGAGTTCAATGAAGAACTAGCTGCCGACGCGCCTGACCGACCCCCTAGAGGCCGGGACAGGCCAGCGCGGGAAAACCTCAATACCCGACCGGCTACACGCCGTCATGGCAAGGACCCCGTGGATTACCTAGACCCTCACGACGTTCGATGTTACATTGAGGCAAACTAAGCGCCTCCTCGTTCCATCTATGGCTCAAGAGGACGAGCGCCAGCCAGGCCCGACGACTATGACACCTGGTTAGATAGGAACGTCTGTGCCCGAGATCAAGCCTACGCACGACTCTCCCCCGACCTCCGATGGGATACTACCCGGTTCCAAGGTCTAGCCCACCCGATCTACTTTATAGGCAGGGTAATGGAACATCAATTTCCAGAAGGGTTTAAGCCCATCAACATAGAATGATACGATGGCACCACACACCCAGCAGTGTGGATCGAAGATTTTCTTCTCCACATACACATGGTTAACGGAGATGACCTCCATGCCATCAAATATTTACCGCTCAAGCTAAAGGGGCCGGCTAGGCATTGGCTTAACAGCCTGCCTCCTCATTCTATTGGTAGCTGGGAAGACCTTGAAGATGTCTTTAGGGGAAATTTCCAAGGCACTTACGTTTGACCTCTAGACGTTGACGACCTCAGTCGTGTCACCCAGCAGCCAGGTGAATCTGCTCGGAAGTTCGGGAACATGTTCCTTACTAAAAAGAACCAGATCATAGACTGCTCCGACGCTGAAGCCATTGTCGCATTCAAAGATAACATTCTAGATGAATGGCTTGCCTGCCAGCTCGGCCAAGACAAGCCGAGGACCATGGCAGCCCTCACTTTGCTGATGACCCGCTTTCATGCGGGAGAAGACAGCTGGCTCGCACGAAGCACTCACAATGGTGAGGCGGGCACTTCGAAGACTCGTGACGCCAATGGAAAGCCTCAACGCAATAAAAACAAGCGCATGCATAAAAATGGCGGGAGTGACACAGAGGATGCCGCAGTCAATGCAGGGTTCATCGTACCCAGATCTGGACATAAAAGGAAACCATTTAAAGGTAATAAGGATGGACCTAGCCAGCCAGAAAGGATCCTGGATCGATCGTCCCAAATCCATGGCACTCAGGACAAACCAGCAACCCATACTAACAGGAATTGTTGGGTCTTCAAACAAGCTGGCACGGTAGCGACGGAGGGTCAAAGTAAAACCCAAAATTGCAGTGAAGACGAGGATGAACCTCGGCGGCCCAACAACGGAGGCCAAAAGAAGTTTCCTAATGAGGTAACATCGATGAACATGATCTATGTTACCCACATCCCCAAGAGGGAGAGGAAGCGCGTACTTCAGGACATCTACGCGTTAGAGCCAGTCGCCCCGAAGTTCAACCCGTGCTCAGCTAACTCGATCACATTCGACAAACATGACCATCCAACCAGCATCAGGCATGGCGGATCAGCTGCACTTGTCCTGGACCCAATTGTCGAGGGTTTCCATCTGACGCGCGTCCTTATGGACGAGGAAGCAGCCTCAACTTAATCTATGAGGACACGGTCAGGAAGATGGGCATCGACTCATCTCGGATCAAGCCGAGCAACACTACCTTTAAAGGCGTCATACCAGGTGTTGAGGCTCGTTGCACCGGAACCGTGTCACTAGAGGTTGTCTTCGGATCACCCGAGAACTTCAGAAGCGAGGAGTTAGTCTTCAATATTGTCCCCTTTCGAAGTGGAAACCATGTGCTCCTAGGGCGCACAACGTTCGCTCACTTCAATGCGGTCCCACACTATGCTTACCTCAAGCTCAAAATGCCAGGACCCAACGGTATTATCACAATCAATGGTAACACCGAACGCTCCCTTCGTATGAGGAGCAGACCGTGGCCTTCGTAGTCGAGGTGCAAGCATCCGAGGACGCGGCCCGTGGCGGTAAACGCACTTCTAGCTCTTCGAACCGTTCGCGGGCCACGCCAGTCGACCTCGGACACATACCCCCACACCCTAAATAGGGGTGCGGGCCCCTCGCGCCTCCCCTTGGAAGGGGCACTGTGTCCTCAGGGTGAACAATTTTGCACTAAAAATCCCTTGGACCGCCGAGGAGCCAAAATTTATGGAATCACCAGATATGCTAGACCGAGGAACGACTAAGCTTCGAGCTTCCATATCGGCAAGGTCCTGTCAAAGAGCTAGCCAGGAAAGTATACCCACATGGCTTCAACCACACAGCGGACATCTACAGACCTCTTAAAAGGACTCGGCTAGCGAGCGCTTTAAGCACAAGCAAGGCCGAGGTTGCATACAGTCCATCTTAGTCTTTGCCATCAACGAGGATAAGCTAGTCAACAACATGGAGACATAGATGTGCGACAGGAAGCGGCCTGGGCTCATAAACCTAATGATAATATCCGCTCTATTTTTATGTGCTCCTTTAATTACCTTTTTGCATTGTATCTTTCTAGTTTCTCTCGTTACAGCTTGGCATGTAAAGCTTGAAGTTATCAAATAAATAAATCATGCCCCTCAAGGTTCTTACTGTATTTCTGTACAACCACTGCATGTGAGCCACAAGAACGTCTTCAAGATACAACTACTAAAGGGCTTCGTTTCCCTGTCTTGAAATACAAGTCTGAAGTATTCGGCGTCTCGGATGTTGCATTATATGCATCAGTTTTGAACCTAGATTTAGGTCAATAGTTGGGTTGCCCGGCTCCTATTTGTACCCCTTATGTTCCCAAACAAATTAGACTAAGGGTGTAACGGGAGAACTACTGCGATAGTGCCGCCAGTTTAATTGGCAGAGCACCTCAGTGGACAAAGCCGAAAACTGACTATATGTGTAAGCGAAAACTGGTCAGAAATCCGAAGACCGCGTTAAGCGACGTGTCATTAGAGATCACCCGTGTTAAACGAAGGGCTTATTCATAGTCTAAGCTGACGTGGGCAACGGCGTAGGCCTCGTCTACTTAAAGCCGACCACTTGACACACCGGGGCTCGTCATCAGCCCCACAATCAAACTCCTATGACTAAATGAAAGTTATAAAGCCGTTATAGTCTGATTGCCTAGTTCCTACAAGAACATACCACTTTCGGGTACCAAGACGTTGGCTAAGGGTCAGAGCTGCCTCAAGGAACACCCTATGTATATTCTACATTGGGGTACAAGCCGACGACTGGCCACTTTCAGTTCAACACAGTTGAACAGGAGGAAAATCAATTAAAATAACACACATATATGAGGAAATCTAGCGACATACTCATTAAAACAAAAGATGGTTTTTACATCCCATGTACTTCGGCACTCCGAAGTACTAAAACTGATACAAAGTGTCTTTTGGACACATGGCCTTGGTAGCGCGGGCGCCCTCTTCCACCTCGACGAAGAATTGCTCCGTGGTGCGCTGCTTCCCTTCGGGGGGCCCACAGCAACGATCGCCGCATCAACCTTCCGAGAGTGCGTATTCACGTAGGCGTACACCCGCCGTGCTCCATCGAAGCATGCAGATCTCTTCCAGCAATCCACATGCGAGCCAGCAACCCGCAACCGGGCCAGGAGGCCGAAGAGGCTGGCCGGCAGGACTTTGGTGGGCCACAACCTAATGTAGAGATTCTGGAGCACTGGCCTCGCCACGCGGATTAGCTCCCTCAGCTGCTTCATTCCATGGTTCAGTAGCTGTGACGACGGAGAGTCCGGGAACTGCCGCCAGAATGCCTTCTCCTCCTCATGGCCCTCCAATTGTCTGAAGTGCTGGACGGCGTCCGTTACACTCTTCGAAAGATTACGCGAAGACCTTTGCAGAACGCCACAGTTGGGTGAGCTCGATGCACCCTCTGCTGCCAAACACACACTGCAATGAATATGACTTACCCGCGGCTATTTGCTCCACTTGCTGGAGCACCTTGCGGTCAGCCCGGGCCGCGATCTGGAGCTCGGAGTGCGCAAGCTGGAGCTTCTTGAGCTGTTCTTTCGCCTGCATCTCCTTGGCCTGAAGTTTATCGTGTGCTTCGAACATGCCCTTTAGGGCCTCCTCGACCTCCATGACCCGCGCCTAGTCCCTCTCCCTAGCCACCTTCTCGGCATCTTGGGCCTTCTCCGCCATCGCGGTAGGAGCCTTCTGCTGCTTCGCCTCCTGCCGAGCCTTCTTGAGCTCGTCCTTGAGCCCCTCAAGCTCAGCCAAGGCCGTTGTCATTCAAATAATTTGGCATCAACCCCTAATTCAACAACAAACACAGCATGCTTCTTGTGTTCAAAGTAACATTCAAGAACACGAAGTACTGATCGTTTACCTTGAGACTGCTTGAACCGTTGGTTCATCAGGTCGAGGTCTTTCTCGGACTTATCAAGCTTCTGGTTTACCTCCGCTATCTCCTTGGAGACGGAGCCCAGAGCTGAGGTAGAAACCTGCAAACAAGGATTTTTTCACATAAGCCCCGTGGCCAATTTATTAACCTCAGACGAGTGCCTCATATCGCTGGACAGCGTCCTGGGGGCTATCCGTCAAGCCCTACTTCTATTCGATCCCAACACCGGTTCCTCAAAACCGGACTTGGGCTCGGGGGCTACTCACTGACCAGGCCATTTAGAAGGCCATGAGAACATGTCCTCGGACGAATACATGGATTTTCAAATTAAACGCAAAACGGAAATTATTTCTTCACAAGGGTAAAAGAATACCTCAAAGCTCATAATGAGGCCCTTGAAGACCTCATGCAATTCGTCCCCCGCGGACCGAAAGCCCTCCAACGCCACGCCTATCAAGGCATGGTGCTCTTCCTTGAGGGAGGAGCCCTTCAAGGTCTCCTCCATCTCCTCGGTCCACCCCGCGCTAGCCCGCTCTTGGGCAAGAGGTGGGGGTGGCAAGACCTCGGATCCAAGCACCTGGGTTCTGGGCGTAGGGGTCTCCAGCCGCGGTGTTGGAGTCGGGGTGGACTTCGGCTGGGCCAAAGATTGTCCCATCATTCCCTTGACGACCTCGGGGTTCTTATCCCCTTGACCCTGCGGGACCGAGGTGTCAACCTCGGTCATGATGATCGACTCTCCGGCCCCCGTTGTGTCAACCTGGGGAGCCGGAGTAGAAGTCACCTACCCTATCCCATCATGAGCTGGCGGAGGAGTGGAGGGGTCCGGGGTCCCACTGGCGGATGGCAGCCCGCTTGAAGAGTTGCTTGGGCGCACCTTTGGCGGACTGCAGAAAGATGCTCGTATGAGCTCACTCCTACTAAAACATAGATCTAATGAAACACATAACATGGAAAACAGTTATGTACCCTCGGGGTGTCGGTTTTTCCCTCCCCATAACAAGGGGATCATCCTCAGACTCGTCGGAGAGCACAATCTTCTCTGACGACTTGCCGGCGGCCCCAGTCGAGGTTCCCTTCAACCTCTTCTGGCCCTTGGGCCGCGCTCCGACTTCAGCATCCTCTGACGCCGCCCTCTTCCCTTTAAGGGAAGTTTCATCCTTCTCCTCATCCTCCCCCGCATCTTCATGAGTGGCGGAGGTGTGGTTCTCCTCGGACCGGGTAACCAAGGTCTCCTGATTCCGAAGACCCGCCCTGCCCTTCTGGGACTTCGGCCCCTTGGGGACCACCATGTGCGGCTCCTCGACTTGGAGCGTCGTGAGCAGAGGGGTTCTCGCCTACTCTGGCAATGGGGTCGGGCACTGCATTTTCTGCATCCCGGGTGACCATTTCTGCACATACCAAGCAAGACGATTCATCGAAATCTGTCTCACCATGCGAAGCAAGAAGAATATAAATGTGTGTGTTAGATCACTTACTGGTGGGGCTTCATGGCCAACCTCAAAGCCGAGGTCTTGCCCCTTCTTGGGGATCTTGTCCTTGGCCAGCTTGAATAGCCGCATCCACATGCCAACCAAGTTGGTGTGGAAAAAGCGGAGGACGGGCCCCGCTTGCTCGGATTTATACTCCCACATCGGGGTGGCCCGGAGTTGGAGCGGGAGGATCCGACGGTTGAGCATGACGTTGACTACGTGGGGGGAGCTGGAGGTCCTTCTCGGTAGACCACCACTTGATCTTCTTGATCAGTGCCTCCACCTCTTTGGAGTCGCCCCAGACGATGCCCTTCTCCCTCCAGGACTTGAGCTTCCTTGGGGCCCGACCGAAAAGGTTGGGACTTTGGTTTGGCTGGGGGCGAGCGGCTCAGTGATGTAAAACCACTCGCGCTGCCATTCCTTTACCGTCTCGGTGAAGGTGCCCGTGAACCAGTCAGCATTTTGGTTCTTGCTGACCATGGCCCCTCCACACTCCGCCAGATCGGAGCCACTGGACTTCAGCTTGACCCCGAAGGTCTTCAGCCAAAGACCAAAGTGTGGTTCGCAGCGGAGAAAGGCCTCACAGATTGTGATGAAGGAGGCGAGGTGAAGGATGTAATTTGGGGCCATGTGGTGGAAGTCGAGCCCATAATAGAATATCATCCCGCACACGAATGGGTGCACTGGGAACCCCATGCCTCGGATGAGGTGGGAAATGAAGACTACCCCCTCCTTGGGTTGGGAACAGGCACTTGCTGGTTGGCTTCGAGAGCGTGGGCGCCGATGTTGGCGAAGAGGTATTGATACGGGGCATGCCCGTGTGCTTCGATCTTTCACGAATCGGAGGGGATCTCACGAGAAACACGAAGAACACAAGAGAAACACAAGTGGGAAATCAAACTCTCAAGGACAACCTTCGATCACACATCCACTATAATCACACGAGTACACGAGTATCACGGTCCACAATCAACAAAAGGATACAAATAATGATAGTCTTCTCGCTCCGGAGGAGGAGGTCTTGAATCCCGTGGGGATCTTCCCTTAGAGGGGCCTTGGCATCACTCCGGATCTTCTCACGTAGAGGTGTATCGCTCCACGAGGGAAGGGAGATAATGGAGCTATGCTCAACAAGAGTCTTTGCTAAACATAAGCTAACCCTAATACGAAGCTAGGAGGGGAGTACATATAGTCTGAGGCGAAGGGGTAAGTGGGAGAGGTACATGGGCCTTGGGCCGAGTGGCAACGTTTTGTGAAGGCCGGAAGTTCCGGGATCCGAAAGTTCCGGGCTGGTTCTGGGCCGGTTCCGGGCTTTCCTGAGTGTTGGCGCAGGCTGGCTTCTGGAGGGGCCGGAAGTTCCGGGCCGGCCAGAGGTTCCGGGCGAGGGTCCGGGATGGTCCCGGGCTATCCAGAGAGTTTGCACCTCTGGATCTTGTGCTGGGTCATCGGTGGGCCGGAAGTTCCGGGCAGGCCGGAAGTTCCAGGCTGTCCAGAGACTTGCCCTTGGTGCTAGCTCCTTCTCCCTGTCGGCCTTGGTCTTGGGGCTACTTCCTTGGTCCTTCGCGGTTGTCTTCCTCGTACCTAAGGATACACAGGGTTTCATTGTGAGGTAGCATCCAAGTTCCTTTGCCATCGAAGTCATACTCGACGAGGAGTGAGTTCACCTTAGCTCCAATGTCGCGTGCGCGTGCTCTTGTCATAGGGCCACTTGGGGGCTGGCTTGATGGTGTAGTCTTCATGGGGATGATGGTGGGATGCTCCGCATCATCTCCACCCCTTGGGGAAGATCTGTCCTCGGATCAAGACCTTCATCACCATGAAAAGGGGATAGATCCGTGACGTTGAAGGTGTCACTCACGTTGTACTTGTCGCGCGGGATGTCGATCTTGTAGGCATTGTTGTTGTTGCGTGCCAACACCTTGAAGGGACCATCGGCTCGGGGAAGTAGCTTTGACTTGCATTCGTTGGGGAGGCGGTCCTTGCGAAGATGTAGCCACACAAGATCACCGGGCTTGAACACCATGGGGTGCTTGTTGAGGTTGCGCTTGTTCGTGACGCGTTCCACTTGATGTTCAATCGTGCACCTTGTATCTTCATGCATCCTTTTGATGTAGCTTGCCCTTGCACTTGCGTCCATGTTGACGCGCTCTTGGAGTGGTATAGGTAGGATGTCCAATGGGGACAATGAATTGAAGACGTAGACCACTTCGAATGGAGACTTGCCGGTGGTGGAGTGACTTGCGCGATTGTAGGCGTACTCGGCGATTGGTAGGCAATCTTCACATTCCTTGATCTTCTTCTTGATCAACACACGAAGTAGGGTAGAGAGCGTCCGGTTCGTCACCTCCGTTTGTCCATCGGTTTGGGGGTGATATGCCGAAGAGAATAGAAGCTTGATTCCGAGCTTGGCGCATAGGGTCTTCCAAAAGTAACTCAAGAATTTGACGTCGCGATCCGAGACAATGGTCTTGGGGACGCCATGTAGTCGCAAGATGTCCCTACAAAACAAATTTGCAATATGTGAAGCATCGTCTATCTTGTGACATGGAATGAAATGAGCCATCTTGGAAAAACGATCCACAACTACAAAAACAGAGTCATGTCCATTTTTAGTTCATGGCAAGCCAAGCACAAAATCCATACTAATATCTTCCCAAGGTTGGAAAGATATAGGAAGAGGCATATAAAGACCATGGGATTGAGCTTTGGACTTAGCTTTGCGGCATGTAGAGCATCGGTTGGCGAAGCGTGTAACATCACGAAACATCTTGGGCCAAAAGTACTTGTTGGATAGTGTGCCATACGTTTTGTCGCATCCAAAGTGACCCATAAGTCCTCCACCGTGAGCCTCTTGCAAAAGCAACAAACGAAGAGAAGACTCGGGTATACACAATTTGTTAGCACGCATAAGATAGCCATCTTTCATATAATAGTTCTCCCAACAAGTTTTCACTTGGCACATAGCGTAAGGATTAGCAAAATAGGCATCATGCTCATACAAGTCTTTGATGTGCTCAAAACCAACAACATTCAATTCAAGTTGAGTAACTAGCATGCATTTGCGGGAAAGAGCGTCCGCCACAACGTTTTCCTTACCCTTAATGTATTTGATGACATAAGGGAAGGACTCAATAAATTCACTCCATTTAGCATGTCGTTTGTTCAACTTGGTTTGACCTTTCAAGTACTTAAGCGTTTCATGGTCGGTATGGATAACAAACTCATGAGGTTGCAAATAGTGTTCCCAAACATGTAAAACTCGCACCAAAGCATATAATTCTTTGTCATAGATGGGGTAGTTAAGTTGAGCGCCGCATAATTTCTCGCTAAAGTACGCAATAGGACGCTTCTCTTGCATAAGCACACCACCTATTCCATTACCACTAGCATCACAATGCACTTCAAATGTTTTATCAAAGTTGGGCAAAGCAAGCAAAGGTGCACGAGTGAGCAAATTTTTAAGTTCATGGAATGCGGTGTCTTGTGAAGGACCCCAAAGAAATGGTGCATTCTTCTTGCTCAAAGCATGGAGAGGTGATGCAATAGTGCTAAAGTCTTTGACAAAACGGCGATAGAAACTGGCTAGTCCTAGGAAACTACGCACTTGTTGCAAATTCGTTGGTGTGGGTCAAGTTTTAATAGCATCAATCTTAGTTTCGTCTACATGAATGCCTTTAGAAGATACTACAAAACCTAAGAAAACAACCTTCTCAACACCAAATGTGCATTTCTCCATGTTTGCATAGAGTGGTTCCTTTCTAAGAATTTGCAAAACATCACAAACATGTGTAGCATGCTCTTCAAGAGACTTGCTAAAGACAAGAATATCATCAAAATAGACCACAACACAATACCCAATGAGGGGTCGCAAGACATAGTGCATAACACGCATGAAAGTGCCCGGTGCTTCGGATAAGCCCATGGGCATAACCAACCATTCATAGAGACCAAATTTAGTCTTGAATGCAGTTTTCCACTCTTCACCCTCTTGTATGCGAATTAGTTAGTAACCACTTTTTAAGTCAATCTTAGAAAATATAGTGGCACCACTAAGTTCATCTAGCATATCATCTAAGCGAGGAATTGGGTGACGATAGCGAATGGTGATAGCATTGATAGGACGACAATCGGAACACATGCGCATACTACCATCTTGCTTAGGCACTAGTATTACCGGAACCGCACAAGGACTCAAACTCTCACGTACATGTCCTTTATCTAGGAGTTTTTGGACTTGCCTTTGTATTTCCTTTGTTTCTTCGGGGTTGACGCGGTAGGGAGCCTTGTTAGGAAGTGGTGCTCCGGGGATGAGGTCGATGCGGTGTTCGATCCCTCGTTTTGGCGGTAGTCCCGGAGGTAGCTTATCGGGGAAGACATCCTTGAATTCCTGCAACAACTTAGATAACACAAGAGGAAGTTGTTGTGAAGGGTTAGTCCGAACGACGTCATCCTTGCACACAAGTACATAGTGAAGAACGGTCGATGGGCTCTCACTCACATCCCTCAAATCTCTTTTGGTGGCTAAAAGAACTATGTCTCTCATGTCCCTCATCGTGGAGTCGCTCATTTTTGGCTTGTGGCACTCACTCTCTTTTAGGTGGATCACTCTCTCACCTTTATCTCCACGACGGGATGAAGCTTGTTTGTCTTCGATGACTTGACTTGGAGTCATTGGGCAAATGACATATTGCTTGTCCTTCATCTTGAAGCTATATTGATTTGTCCGACCGTTGTGTGTGACGCCACGGTCGAATTGCCATGGTCTACCAAGTAGGCGGTGGCAAACGGACATTGGAACCACATCACACTCCAAAGTGTCTTCATAAGTGCCAATCTTGAAGGAAACTTCCACGGTGTGGTCAACTTGTAGGGTTCCGGAATCACTAAGCCATTGGACCTTGTAGGGACAAGGGTGCTTTTTCTTGACCAATTGTAGCTTGGAACAAAGGTCTTCACTTGCCAAGTTGTGGCAACTCCCTCCGTCGATGATGACCTTGACGAACTTTCCTTGGATGCCCGCCTTGGTGTGGAAGATGTGGCAACGTTGGTCTTCGTCTTCTTGTTGTTGGAGCGTCAAAACTTTGGAGACAACGAGAGCGGGGCTCGAATCGTTGTCGCAAAAGATTTGCGAATCTTCATCTTCATTCATTTGGCGGTGTATGGCCACTTGCTCCAAAGCTTGCATCTCGTCATCGCTCATAGAGTCATAGGTGCCATCGTCGAGGAGGATCATGTTGCGTTTGGTTAGGCATTCAAAGATCTTGTGGCCTCGCCCTTGGCACGTGAAACACTTGATGGAGCTTGTCTTAGCGGTAGCATCCGGTGTTGGGTTAGAGGATGAAGCTCTCGGCTTGTAGGTGCTTGAGGTTGGTCGGCTTGACGAAGTCGTCTTGTCCTTGTAGCTTGACTTGCCGGTAGGTGTTGTAGATTTCGTAGTTGAAGGTGTCGTTGTCGTAGTAGCTTGAGCACTTGAGCCGTAGGTCTTGGAGGAGAACTTGGAGTACCTATAATCATCTTGCACTTGCCATTCCGCCTTGGTTGCTTGGTGCACGAGCTTAAGTAGGTTGGAGTATGGTTGGAAGTCGGCTATCTTCTTGACTTGGTAGTTGAGACCATTCAAGAAGCGTGCCATTGTTTGCTCGTCATCTTCCTTGACATTGGCTCGGATCATAGCGATCTCCATCTCTTGGTAGTACTCTTCTACCGACTTTGTGCCTTGCTTGAGTTGTTGGAGCTTCTTGAAAAGATCTCGGTTGTAGTGTGTAGGCACAAAACGGGCTCGCATGAGATCCTTCATTTGGGCCAAAGTAGTGATAGGAGGTTCACCTCTCTCTCTTCTTCGCTCGATCACTTGTTCCCACCAAATAAGGACATAGTCTTGGAACTCAAGGGAAGCCACGGCTATCTTCTTCTCTTCATCATAGTTGTGGAGGCGAAAGATCTTGTCAACTTTGAGGGCCCATGACAAGTAGTCTTCGGGATCATTGCTTCCAGAAAACTTTGGCATTGTGAACTTGAGCTTGCCGAAGCGTTGTTCATCATTGTGGTTGTGATGCCGAAATCCTTGTCTTGGTGGTGGATCCTCATTGTCATTGCCTTGAGCGTGTTGACGTTGATCTTATCCTTCCTCATCTTCATGGTCGGGTTCAAAGCGATGATCTTGAGGACGACGACGAGGTGGACGCACTCGGTTGCGCCTTTCTTGATGCTCCTCTTGTCGATTGGCTTCTTCTTGTCGTTGTCGGCGAAGTTCTTCTTGTTGTGCTTGGCGAAGTGCTTCTTGCTCGTGATGAGCTTGGCGGTTGCGCTCCTCCAAGGCATGAGTAGCTTCTTGCAAAGCACGATGTGCTTCAAGCACTCGTTCATGGCGGCGTTGTTGTTCTTCTTCGCGGCGTCGTTGTTCTTGGTCTTGGCGTTGTTGTTCATGCTCCAATGCATCTTGATCTTGTTGGCGGCACCGTTCTCGAGAACGGACGCGATCTTGCAATCCATTTCCATGAAATGGATTGTCTTGACGGTGACGGCCTTGTGGCGAACTTGGGCTGGAGTGTTCGTCACGATGGTGATGACACGCTTGTGGACTTGCGTCGGAAGAGTGCGTCGATGAGTTGCGACTTGTGTGACGACTCCTTGTCGATGTAGATGTGGAAGGTGCGCGCGTGACCATCAAGGACCGGAGCTCTTCCATTTGGCTTGATAGCTTGGTGTCGAGGTATGCCCTTGTGCGCAATTCAGATTCACGCAAGTGGGAGGCGAGTTGGTCGATGCGGTCATTCAATACATCTTGAGCTTGAGTAATTGCCTTGTGTGCGCCGAAGAAGTGCAACTTGGTGACGTGGTTGTTCACGTCGTCTTCATTCTCCTCGAAGGCCGGGTTTGACATGATGTTCCTATCCATAGCACTCAACAAGATATAAGTGGAAGAGTGAGAAGACAATACCAATTACCGTTCCAAAAGTTGAAAGTGGATCAAGATCACTCAATGTGCAAGTATGAAAATAGTAGAATTGGTACCGAAGATCGTCCTTCTCACACCTACACAAATAATGCTTATGGAGTAGCTTGGTTAGGATAGTGGCACAAATTTCAAGCAATTCGAAAGATAAGATTCAAAAATGTTGAAAGAGATTCGTAAACTTCACAAATGAGACAATGTAGATCAATAGCATTGGGACACGAAAACACACACACGGAAGAAAATTGGGGTCATGCAACCAAGAATGAGCCAAAATGTGGAATCCACGGAAAATGCTCTCGTTGCACAATACTAGAGAGACGGTAGCACGATTGCTCCAATGGGCACGATACGCACTTGTGCACACCATACAATGAACCAAAAGTGTCGTCTTCCTATTCCCGACTTGCTATGTGTGTATGCGGCACATGTCACTCGCTCAAGTGATCCAAGATGATCAAGTATGCTATGCGAAACTTGCCATGCTATTGCTCTTTTGCTCTTGCTTAAAAGCTTTGCTTCTCTTTTCTTTTGCAGTGATGTTTTGTATGATCACAATGCGGGACGTGCACACCAAGATAGCAATTATGTATGCGGGAACTATGTTGTAACACAAAAGATGATACCAAGATATATGCACGCAAATGAATCTATGCGGAGTATGTATCACTAAAGAGCACAAGTAGCGTAGCCCGACAATACTCAATGGCTAGTCTTGATAGGCAAGTGACGCAAAAAGGCTCGGGGTAACAATGCAATGGCAAGGGTATAGACAAAAGTGTCGTCGCGGTTACCGTCCTTGCTTACGGTGAGGTTTCAACGAAGAGTTGGTTGGCGACGATCCGGGGCGATGATGAGCGGCGATGTTGATGAAGAACCACTCCTAATTAGCCGAAACACCTTAGGAAGTGGCGTAGCTCGCGACTCAAAATCTCAAGTGCAAATGGGTTGCGGAAGAAATGGTGGATGTTTGCGGAAAAGTGTGGTGGAAAAACTCGAGAAAATGCAAAACTGGCAATTGCAAAGTTTCTCCAAAGGCCGGAAGGTCCGGGCCGGCCGGAGGTTCTGGGGGGCAGAAGGTCCGGGGTGGCCGGAGGGTCCGGGGGCCGGAAGGTCTGGGTGGGGCCGGAGGTTCCGGGGGTCGGGAAAATTGGGACGAACCGTAATTTCCAGATCTTGGACTTGGGCGGAAAACCGAGTGGAAAAACCCATATCTGACGGGGAAAAAGAAAAATTGGGGGGGGGGGAATTGGATGGATAGAAAGGTAGATCCACTCGTCCACAACGAAATCCACGGATCAAAATCAACAAAATCTCCTCAAATCAAACAAATCCAAGAAATTTGGGTATGGCTATTTTTGTGGGGATTTTTGAAATTAGGTCAAAACAAAACAAAATTGGCTAGAAATCGGGGGAGGGGACTCCAAATTCATGAGAAACCTTGGCTCTTGATACCAATATGATACGGGGCACACCCGTGTGCTTCGATCTTTCATGAATTGGAGGGGATCTCACGAGAAACACAAAGAACACAAGAGAAACACAAGAGGGAAATCAAACTCTCAAGGACAACCTTCGATCACACATCCACTAGAATCACACGAGTACACGAGTATCACGGTCCACAATCAACAAAAGGATACAAGTAATGATAGTCTTCTCGCTCCGGAGGAGGAGGTCTTGAATCCCGTGGGGATCTTCCCTTAGAGGGGCCTTGGCATCACTCCGGATCTTCTCACGTAGAGGTGTATCGCTCCACGAGGGAAGGGAGATAATAGAGCTATGCTCAACAAGAGTCTTTGCTAAACATAAGCTAACCCTAATACGAAGCTAGGAGGGGAGTACTTATAGTCTGAGATGAAGGGGTAAGTGGTAGAGGTACATGGGCCTCGGGCCCGAGTGGCAACGTTCTGTGAAGGCCAGAAATTCCGGGAGCCGGAAGTTCCAGGCTGGTTCCGGGCCGGTTCCGGGCTTTCCCGAGTGTTGGCGCAGGCTGGCTTCTGGAGGGGCCAGAAGTTCCGGGCCGGACGGAGGTTCCGGGGCCCGGAGGTTCCGGGCGAGGGTCCGAGATGGTTCCGGGCTATCCAGAGAGTTTGCACCTCTGGATCTTGTGCTGGGTCGTCGGAGGGCCGAAAGTTCCGGGTCGGCCGAAAGTTCCGGTCTGTCCAGAGACTTGACCTTGGTGCTAGCTTCTTCTCCTCCTCGGCCTTGGTCTTGGGGCTGCTTCCTTGGTCCTTCGCGGTCGTCTTCCACGTACCTAAGGATACACAGGGTTTCATTGTGAGGTAGCATCCAAGTTCCTTTGCCATCGAAGTCATACTCTAAGAGGAGGGAGTTCACCTTAGCTCCAATGTCGCGTGCGCGTGCTCTTGTCATAGGGCCACTTGGGGGCTAGCTTGATGGTGTAGTCTTCATGGGGATGATGGTGGGATGCTCTGCATCAGGTATCCTACAGCACGCAGCTCTAGGATGGTGCCTTCTGTCACAGAAGAACCACGCCAATGCACTTTGATGGTATCGGCCATGGCGGGATGGGGGAGCTTGGGTTTGCTAAAAAAGAGGGGCGCGAGATTGAATTTGGGCGCTAGAGCTAGACAAAGCAGCAGGTTGGGGCGGGGGGGGGGGGGTGAGAGCGTGGTTTCCTGCGTTGTTCTCCTTTTACTCTTATAGGTTGTTGAAAGGCCAAGAGTCCCCCTTGCCACGCCGATAAAAACGCCACTCTCGCAAAAGATGTCATTGTGCGTATGGGGGGAAACAAAATCTTGATGATATCCCTAAGAAAACTGGCACGATCTCCACCTCAATGGGACGCGCCAGTAAAAAGGCTGCCTCAAGCTACGATTTGGGGTATGCAGTAACCGCTCGACCCATCGTGGGGTGCACCGCTTCAATAAAGTTCTCAGGCTAGGTGGCACTATTCACACCTACGTGGCCGGCCTTCGAGGCTAGGTTACCCCACCTCTTCGGGTAAAGTATGAGCTCGACTAGGTCTTGTTTATAAGATGCTGCTTCTTTTGAGAGTGGTTCGGGAGTTTGGAAGTCGTGAAGGGGAACTCGTCTGTCAAGCCAAGGACTTCTGATCCAAGGTTATCTTCATCAAGGGAATCGTCCTCGGCATAGAAGACCGGTTCGGGGGCTACTGACGGTGTCCTGGACTAGGGGTACTAGCCTAGTCGGCTCATGCTCCTCGGATTGGACCGATGGGCCCTCATTCTTCTCAAGATGGACTCTGGAAGCTGTACGATGTGGCGTTATCGAGACTGCATCTGTTGAAGGCTTGACGTATACTCCAAGACTTCTCATGCCGCCTCCACACCAAGATGCCAACATTGTAACCCTAGATACCCTACCTAGTGTGTATATAAGACGTAGGGTTCAGCCCGTATAGGGGACATCAACACAATATCATTCACCTAGCCCTAGAGTTAGAACACATCTGACGATCTTGAGGTAGATCAACTATGTACTTGATACTTATCCATTGATATAAACAAGAGCAGGAAGTAGGGTATTGCCTCCATCAAGAGGGCCCGAACCTTGGTAAACATCGTCCCCTTGCTCCTGTTACCATCCGTCAGAGATCCACAGCTCGGGACCCCCTACCCCAAGGTCTGTCCGTTTTCACACGGACACTTTGGAGATCTTCTTAGTTCTAGTCCTTTCATCTCCATCATCATCTCATCCTTCGCAATTGTAAGAGGAATTCCAAGTTGTGAGAACAATTGTAACTCTATTTCAATCTCATATGGAGATCAAGACTAATTGGATCATCCATTTCATCGTATTGTGGATCATCACGGTATTATCGATACGGTTTTCATCGGCTTAATCTTTGGTGTGATTGGTTTCCCTCTTATGATGTCCCCATAGGCGTGGGATATGTAGGTGAGTGGTAAGATTCATTTGTGCCTAATCTATATGTCTTCATTTGTATTAGTAGTAGTATGATTTGTCTAGTATGTTGTTATACTGTGATGAACTCTATGCGTGTTGTCCAATTTAAGGGCCCGGGCAACATGATCTATAGAACTACACATGTAAGACATGTTTTTTAGGGAATCTGTGACCTCTGGCTTGACAGGTGGAGATATCTATGAGGACCGAAGACATTACGAGATTAGGGTGAACCACAAAATTGAATGCTTGGTTCTGTCCAAGGACCTTAGTTGTGGAGACGACCACTCCGTGGCAAAGTCGTAACAGGACCATATAGTGAAATATAATCCCGTGTGGAGGAGTTTCGTAACTTTAGGGTGAACCACCTACTGAACTCACATATCAAATACTATGAGTATGATACAAGGTAACTAGTATTACCTCGCACTGGCACACTTGATATATATTCTTACCATGAACTAAATTCTCTTCACGCCTAATCTCTTCATTGCAGGAAACACAACTCTACTTCCACTTTTATGTATGTTGTTTACTTTCAATAGTTATTACCATTATAAATCTTTTATCCTTGTTACTCTGGTTTATTCGTTTACTAGGACGGTAACAATATTTGCAGAAGCTCAACCAGTAACTTCACACAAGAACCGTGACACCTTGTGTGTGACAGAAGCACCAATATAAATCCTCTCCTATGCTCTTCATTGGTATGATAACTAATTGGGATACTTCCACAAAAGTTCTACACCACCCTGTTTGGCTTGCAGGCACCGGTTTCTAAAGTGAACAAAAATGGGAACAACCCAGATATCCTGTTTGGATGTTTGTTGCTCGAGGCAACAAACTACGCACCACCACTTTATGCACCGATGGAGGTACATGGTGCTGGTGCGCTGATACGTCTCCAACGTATCTAGAATTTTTTATTGTTCCGTGCTATAATATTATCATTCTAAGATGCTTTTTGGCTATTTATTTACCAATCATATTATTTTTGAGCACAAACCTATTAACCTAGTGCCCAGTGCCAGTTGCTATTTTCTGCATGTTTTTGGCTTTTCAGGTTTATAGTACCAAACGATATACAATTGCCTTGAAACTTTTTTATGATTTTTTCTGGACCAAAAGAAGACCTGGAAGCTTCAGGAGGAGACCGGAGGCTGCACGAGGGAGGGACCACACATCAGGGCGCGCCTAGGGGGGTGGTCGCGCCCTGTTGTGTGGTGGCTCCCCTAGGCGCCTCCCCATGCCCCTCTCTGGCCTATAAATTCTAATATTTCCCAAAAACCCTAGATAGCCACCAGAAACACTTTTTCCGCCGCCACAAGTCTCTGTCCCGCCGTGTGCCCATCTGGAGCCCTATTCCGGTGCCCTGTCGGAGGGGGGATCAATCACGGAGGGCCTCGACATCAACCTTGCTGCTCCCATGGTGATGTGTGAGTAGTTCCGTACAGACCTACGGGTCCATATTTAGTACCTAGATGGCTATCTCTCTCTTGCTTGATCTTCAATACAAAGTTCACCGCATCTTCGCTGTGATCTATTAGATGTAATCACATTATGGTGCGTTTGTTGGGATCCCATGAATCGTGGGTTTATATTTAGATTATTCATGAAAAAGATTTGAGTCTTCTCTGAATTCTATTATTATTATTATTTTCATGATTATTATAGCTTCGTAACTCTCTCCGATATATTGAAATAGTTTGGCCAACTAGATTGATATTTCTTCCATGAAAGGAGTGCGTTGTAGTGGGTTCAATCTGGCGGTGCTCTATATCCCAGTGATAGAAAGGGACAAGACACGTCTTTGTATTGTTGCCACTAAGGATAAAACGATGGGGTTAATTCATATTGATTGAGTTTTCTTTGTCTACATCATGTCATCATTCTCCAAGCATTACTCTGTTTGTCATGAACTTAATACTTAGAGTCAAGCATAGAAGCGCTACATGGAGTAATAGTAATAGGTGTAGGCAGGAGTCGGCTTTTTTGCTTATGGACGTGATGCTTATATACACATGATCATTGTCATGAATAAATATTGCATAACTATGCGCTTTTCTATCAATTGCCCAACAGTAATTTGTTTACCTATTGGATGCCGACTACATGAGAGATGCCACTAGGGAACACTAAGCCCCCCGGGTCTATTCACTTATATATCTACAAAAGCTTTCGTTACCTTGCTGCTATTTATTTGTTTTCTATTTATTTTGCAAATTACATTATTCAACTATCATCTACACACTTCATTTGCTTGCAAATAAGGAGTCCAAGGGGATTGACAACCCTCTTGCCCGCGTTGGGTGCAAGTGTTTGCTTCTTTGTGTGCAGTCGCTAAAGACGGGAGTTGCATGCTACTCCTATTGGTTTGATAACCTTGGTTCTCACTGAGGGAAATACTTATCTATACTGTGTTGCATTAGCCGCTCCTCTTTGCGGAAAACCTAACGCAGATCACAAGTATCAGGAAGGATTTCTGGCGCCGTTGACGGGGAGTATCACCAACCTACTATCAAGTACCTTCGCACAAATTATCATTCACTTGTTCTATGTTTTATTTGCTGTTATATTTTTCTTGCTTCATAAAAATCAAAAATACAAAAATATTTATCTTTGCTAGTTTACTTATTTTGCTTGTTACTATGGCTAGTCTTACTTATGTTCCCTTTACTCCCGAGAATGAGGTGCTTAATTTTGAACAAAGGGGAGGATAAAGTTTGTGAGGTGCTTGGATTAGGATTTGCAATGCTCAAAATAAATCAATTCATAAGCAATCCCCCAATATCTTTCTTCGTAACTTTTATATGGGTATTACTACTCGGTATAGGTTCGTACTTGATACTATTACGGGTGGCAATTTCTTAATGAGTCACACTTCGGATGCTTTCAAAGCCATGGAAAATTTAGTTGGGTCACCATCTCTTGTTATTAATGAAAATACTTTGACCTTGGAATATGTTATGCAAAGGATTGAAATTATTGAAAATAAGATTGACACTAAAGAACAAATTGAGGAGTTGGATAAAAAGACTCATAATCATATTACTCAATTTGGGTCAAAGGTAGGAATCACTTTGAAAGCACTAAAGGAGAAAGATACAACTATTAATGATCGGGTAGAGCAAAGGTTTGCTAGAATTGATAAAATAGAGGAAGTCTTTGATAAAATGGGTTCCGCTTTTACCCCATCCAAAGCTAATGCTAGTGCTCTCAAGCAAAGAATTCTAAGATTATGTATGTCCCTAAGAATATTAGTATCACTCCTATTAAAAGAAATGAGGATCTTAAGATGATTAGGGTGCATCCCAATTTTATAAACTTGATAAAGGATCCTATCTTCAAGCTTCCCCCCTTAAGGAAACATGGTTGTGTGATTGACGAGCTTGAGACCAAATATGATAACACTTGAAACTATGCTTTATGCCTAGCTAGGGGCATAAAACAATAGCGCTAGTTGGTTGGCAACCCAATACTTATCTTTTATTTTTGTTTTGACTTTCAGTTTGTTCTTAATAACATGATTATTTCATCTGTAATGATTCTGTTTTTATGTTTAAATTAGTGTTTGTGCCAAGTAAAGCCTTTGGGATGACTTACATGATGAGTAGAATTGATATGGTGCAAAAACAGAAACTTTGGTGGCCAGTGCAGAATTTCTCTGATTTTACTGGAAGGTCTTTCTGATCTGAAATTTTTACACAGTATTTATATACAAATTACTCAGGCTTTTCTAATTTTTCAGAATTTTTGGACTTACAAAAGTACATGTTATCTACAGATCATTACAGAATGTTCTGTTTCAGACAGATTCTGTTTTTTGCTTGCATAGTTTGCTTGTTTTGATGATGCTATGGATTGTATCGGGGGGTATAAGCCATGGAGAATTTAGAATAAAGTACCTTATGAAATAATAAAATAAGAATCAATTTATAACAGTACCTAAAGTATTTTATATATTTACTATACTAATGGATCTCATGAAGGTTTCTGTTGAGTTTTGTGTGCTGAAGTTTTCAAGTTTTGGGTGCTATCATGATGGATGAAGGAATAAGGAGCGACAAGAGCCTAAGATTGGGGATGCCCAAGGCACCCATAGGTAATATTCTAGGAATACTCAAGCATCTAAGCTTGGGGATGCCCCGGAAGGCATCCCCTCTTTCGTCTCAATCCATCGGCATGTCACTTGGAGCTATATTTTTATTCATCACATGATATGAGTTTTGCTTGGAGCGTCGTTTCCTTTAGTTTGTTTTTTGCTTTAGTTTTCCACAATCATTGTTTTCTGGACACACCCACTTGAGAGAGACACAAGATCACCATGATTTATTAGAATACTCTTTATGCTTCACTTATATCTTTTGAGCTAAGCAGTTGCTCTAGTACTTCACTTATATCTTTTAGAGCACGGTGGCGTATAGATTTTATAGAAATAATTGCAATCTCGTTCTTCACTTATATTTTTTTGAGAGTTAATAAATAGTGACGGTAATTTGCATGGGTTATAAGACTAGTCCAAAAATAATAGGTATTTAATATAATCAAAACCACATGTAGCATATAAAAGAGAAATTGCGGGTTAATGATATTGATGTGGTAATGTGAAAGGGCATGAGTGCATGATCATTGTTTAGTAAGAATATTGTGAATTAGAGGGTGTTAAATTGATGTTCATCTTAATATTTTTATGGCATGGTGATGATGTGTGAGCATTCTTATTCCTTGTTGAAATCCTAGTGTTGTTTAAGTCGGAGGCGCGCGATGGTTAACTCCTCCCAACCTCCTCCCTAGGGGCATGTGAGTAGTACTTTGCTTCAAGAGAGCTAATAAAATCTTGCAATAAATATGTGACTTCTTTATGACTAATGTGAATCCATGGATGTACGCACTCTCACCACCTCATATTTGCTAGCCTCTTCGGTACCGTGCATTGCCCATTCTCACCTCGAGGATCGGTGCAAACTTCACCGGTGCATCCAAACTCCGTGACATGATACACTCTGTTGCACATAAGCCTCATTATATCTTCCTCAAAACAGCCACAATACCTACCTATTATGGCATTTCCATAGCCATTCCGAGATATATTGCCATGCAACTTCCACCATTACATCATATGACTAGTACTTTCATTGTCATATTGCTTTGCACGATCATATAAGCTGACATAGTATTTGTGGCAAAGCCACCATTCATCATTTCTTATACATGTTACGCTTGATCATTGCACATCCTGGTACACTGCCAGAGGCATTCATATAGAGTCATACTATAGTTTTTTATATTGAGTTGTAAGTAAATAAAAGTGTGATGATCATCATTATTAGGGCACTGTCTCAGTGAGGAAAGGATGATGGAGACAATGATTCCCCCACAAGTCGGGATGAGACTCCGGACGAAAAATAAAAGAAAGGAAAAAAAGAAAAAAAAGAAAAAAACAAAGAAACTAAGAAAACAGAAAAAGAAAAAATTGAGAGAAAAGAGAGAAGGGACTGTGCTACTACCTCTTTTTCCACACTTGTGCCCCAAAGTGGCACCATGTTCTTCATATAGAGAGTCTCTTGTTTTGTCACTTTCATATGCTAGTGAGAATCCATTATAGAACTTGGCTTGTATATTCCAATGACGGGCTTCCTCAAATGCCCGAGGTCTTCATGAACAAGCAAGTTGGATGCACACCCCCTTAGCTTCAGTTGAGCTTTCATACACTTATAGCTCTAGTGCATCCGTTGCATGGCAATCCCTACTCCTCGCATTGATATCTATTGATGGGCATCTCCATAGCCCGTTGATACGCCTAGTTGATGTGAGACTTTCTTCTCCACTTTTACCCTTTGAAACCTACCACCATATTCTATTCCACCTTTATGCTATATCCATGGTTCACGCTCATATATTGCGTAAGTAATAAAAAGCTGAAGCGCGTTAAAAAGTACGATCCAATTTCCTAACTTGACACTATGGTGCTTGACATTTGTATTTATGTGGTATATACGGAGCCATGCCATTCTAATATGATAAAATGAATAGGGGGTGAACATTCTTTAAGGATCGTATATTTTGAAACTTGATGATTATGTTACTTATGTTTATGGATATTACTATGTTGATGTTTATTAATTCATCGTTTCTGAATGATCATACCTGCAATAGATTACATGTTGGGTAGCATGTCACAACAAAAAATCTATTTTTATCATTTACCTACTCCAGGACGAGCAAGAATTAAGCTTGGGGATGCTGATATGTCTCCAACGTATCTATAATTTTTTATTGTTCCATGCTATAATATTATCATTCTAAGATGATTTTTGGGTATTTATTTACCAATTCAAATCATCTTTTAGCACTAACCTATTAACCCAGTGCCCAGTGCAAGTTGTTGTTTTCTGCATGTTTTTGGCTTTTCAGGTTTACAGTACCAAACGAAGTCTAATTGCCACGAAACTTATTTATTATTATTTTTGGACCAAAAGAAGACCTGGAAGCTTTGGGAGGAGACCGGAGGCTGCACGAGGGAGGGATCACACATGAGGGTGCGCCCAGGGGGGGTGGACGCGCCCTGTTGTGTGGTTGGCTCCCCCAAGCGCCTCCTCATGCTCCTCTCTGGCCTATAAATTCTAATATTTCCCAAAAACCCTAGAGATCCATCAGAAACACTTTTTCTACCGCCGCAAGTCTCTGTTCCGCTGTGTGCCCATCTGGAGCCCTGTTTCAGTGCTCTGCCGGAGGGGGATCGACCGCGGAGGGCCTCCACATCAACCTTGCTGCTCCCATGGTGATGTGTGAGTAGTTCCCTACAGACCTACGGGTCCATAGTTAGTACCTAGATGTCTCTCTCTCTCTCTTGATCTTCAATACAAAGTTCACCGCATCTTCGCGGTGATCTATTCAATGTAATCGCTTTGTGCGGTGCGTTTGTTGGGATCCGATGAATTGTGGGTTTATGTTCAGATTATTCATGAAAAAGATTTGAGTCTTCTCTAAATTCTATTATGATTCTTATTTGCATGATTATTATAGCTTCGTAAATCTCTCCGATCTATTGAAATAGTTTGGCCAACTAGATTGATATTTCTTCAGTGAGAGGGGTGCGTTGTAGTGGGTTCAATCTGGCGATGCTCTATATCCCTGTTAAAGAAAGGGACAAGACACGTCTTTGTATTGTTGCCACTAAGGATAAAATGATGGGGTTAATTCATATTGATTGAGTATTCTTTGTCTACATCATGTCATCGTTCTCCAAGATTACTCGGTTTGTCATGAACTTAATACTTAGAGAGGCAAGCATAGAAGCGTTCTCGACGTGGAGTAATAGTAATAGGTGCAGGCAGGAGTCAGCCTATCTGCTTATGGACGTGATGCCTATATACACATGATCATTGTCGTGAATAAATATTGCATAACTATGCGCTTTTCTATTAATTGCCCAAGAGTAATTTGTTTACCGACCGTATGCCTATTACATGAGAGATGCCACTAGGGAACACTACGGCCCCCGGGTCTATTCACTTATATATCTACAAAAGCTTTCATTACCTTGCTGCCATTTATTTGTTTTCTATTTATTTTGCAATTTACATTACGCAACTATCATCTGCACACTTCATTTGCTTGCAAATAATGAGTCCAAGGGGATTGATAACCCTCTTGCCCGCATTGGGTGCAATTGTTTGCTTCTTTGTGTGCAGTCGTTGAAGACGGGGGTTGCGTGCTACTCCTATTGGTTTGATAACCTTGGTTCTCAATGAGGGAAATACTTATCTATAATGTGTTGCATCACCCGCTCCTCTTTGCTTAAAACCCAACGTAGATCACAAGTATCATGCGCCCACTATCCCATGCCCTTATAGCAACGTTTTGCTATTGTTAATCTAATGCTGCCGCTAAAATGATGCAATACCACTATTAAAGTAAGGACACGTTTAACCAATGTTATTTTTAATCTAATGCCTCTAGTAATATGAAGCAATGACATTCTTTGAATGTATTGCTATATTTCCCATTAAGATAAGTAAGTTGCTTCTTTCGTTAGAAATGCATGTTAATATAATGCCACCAATAATTTGAGGCAATGTTTTGGCATCGCTAGTGCCACTGATAAAATGAAGCAATAATTCAGTTAAAATAGAGCTACTATCTTTGCTATCATTTCATTTCCAATGTAGACAATGAAAGTGCTTTTCTTTGTGAGCATACACTTCATCAACTAGTCCCATTCTTACTGTAGATTGCGAGGCAAGCAATAAGTAAGAGGACTGAGTGGATCCATATGTTCACCACCTATATTAGGCCTACCATTGAGGTGGCGCAGGCCCCCTCTCTCCCTCGCAGCACGATGGGCGCCATAATTTTAGTTGAACTGCACAAAAAAAGAGATTGGAATGACTCAAGGCCCCTCCTTCTACTGCGGGCTACTTGTGAATGCGTTGGGATTTCCCTGAAGAGGAAGGGTGATGTACTGTAGTAGTACAAAGTATTTCCCTCAATTAAGAACAAGGGTTTATCGAAGCAATATGAGATTACCACAATGAACGGTTGACAGTACCTACACACACACAAATAAAATACTTGCACCCAACGCAGACAAGAGGGTTGTCAATCCCATTGTACTCGTTAATTGCAAGGGTTAAATCTGATAGAAATAGGTTTATAAATTGCAAAATGAAATAAAAATAAATAAGTTGTAGTAAGTATATTTTTGTATTTTTTAGTAAATATGATAGGCGAATGGACCCGGGGGCCATAGCTTTCACTAGAGGCATCTCTCTCATGAACATATCAACGATGGTTGAAAACATTACTATTGGGAAATTGATAGAAAAGCGAATAATATGATGTTATGCATGGCATGATCATGTATATAGGCATTATGCCCGTGACAAGTAGACCAAAACGATTCTGCATCTACAACTATTACTCCACCAATCGACCGCTATCCAGCATGCATCTATGGTATTAAGTTCATAACAAATAGAGTAATGCTTGGAGCATGATGACATAACATAGACAAAGTAAGATCAATTAATATGGCCAAACCCCATCATTTTATCGTTAGTAGAAAGAATATAAATATGTGCCTCGCTACTGCTTCTGTCACCGAGTGAGGATGCTGCAAGATTGAACCTACTACTATGCACTGCTACTTGTGAGCTACGTTTGGTTGTTCCCCCAAGAGGAGGGGTGAATAAATATAGTAACAATAAGTATTTCCCTCAGTGAGAACCAAGGTTATCGAACCAATAGGAGAATCCAGGCAAACTCTCATCTTTAGCACCAACACACACAAAACCGAACGCTTGAACCCAACGCAGGGAAGAGGGTTGTTGAGGGATCACTAGAAGTGTATGTCTAGAGGGGGGGGGGGTGAATAGACTACTTGGATAAATTAAAACCTAACCCGATTCCCAAGTTAATTGGTTGGCAGATTTTAGAAATACTAACAAGTCTAGTGCACCCTAAACATGCTAGTCAACAAGTATGGCAGCGGAAAGTAAAGACAAGCATATGTAAGAGAGTTGAGATAGGAAGATCAAACACAATATGGAGACAGGAAGATTTTTCTCGTGGTTCCGATAGGTGGTGCTATCGTACGTCCACGTTTATGGAGTCTTCAACCCACGGAGGGTAGCGGTCATGAGAGTCCACGGAGGGCTCCACCCATAAGGGTCCACGGAGTAGCAACCTTGACTATTCCATAACGGCTTCCGTCCACGAAGGACTAGCCTCACTATGGGTAGATCTTCACGAAGTAGGCGATCTCCTTGTCCTTACAAACTCCTTGGTTCAACTCCACAATCACGAAGAAGGAGGCTCCCAAGTAACACCTAACCAATCTAGGAGGCACCACCCTCCAAAAGGTAATAGATGTGGTAGTATGATGAACTCCTTGCTCTTGTGCTTCAAAAGATAGTCTCCTCAACACTCAATCACTCTCTCACAGATTTGGCTTGGGTAAAAGAGGTTGATTGGGTGGAAAGCAACTTGGGGAGGCTAGAAATCAAGATCCATATGGTTGGAGTGGATGATCTTGACCTCAACACAAGGGAAGGGGGTTCTCTCTCAGAAAATTGGATATGACAAGTGTGGAATGGTTCTGAGTGCTTCTCTTACGAGTGATAGGTGGTGGAGGGGTATATATAGGCATCTCAAAAAATCCAACCGTTACAACATTATTGCCAACTCGGTGGAACCGAAGCAAAAAACTCGGTTGCACCGACTAGTGCAAAATGTGGCAACTTTGGCGTTTTCGGTGAGACCGATATATAAATCTTGGTGGTACCAACAATGGGGTAACGGCTAACCAGAGACTTGGCCATCAGCTCGGTGAGACCGATTTGCAGAACTCGGTGGGACCAATTCTAAAAATCAACCTAACAGAGAGTTGGTCACGACTTCAGTGAGACCAAAAATGAAAACTTGGTTACACCGAGAAGGTAGGGTTTGGCAGGGTTCTGTCTGAGTTGAAAATCAGTAGGGCCGAGTGTAAATAGTTGGTGGCACCAATTTTGCAAGTTTGGCTTTGGACAGAAGAGTTTGTGTGGAAAATGAGTGAGTATTTTTGGTGGCTATTCTCTAAGCACTTGAGCAACTAGATCATCATATTTCCTCACCCCCTTTTAATAGTATTGGCTTACCTATGGACTCAAAGTGATTTCTCACAAAATGTAAAATGTAGAGTCTTGATGTTTGAAGCTTGGCCAATCCTATTGCTTTTTCTTCTCTTCATCTCCTTGGGGATTCACCACACAATCCATTTAACCAACCCATCTTCCTCTATGGACTTTATCTGAAATAAACTAGGAAAAAATATTAGTCCAAGAGACAATGTATGTTGTCATGAATTATCAAAACCACCAAGGGAGCATATGTGATTTCAATCTCCCCCTTTTTGGTAATTGATGACAACATACAATCAAAGCTTCAAGTTAAGATATGTAGGAATATGTGATAGCTTTGAAGGATACATGACTAATACAAGCTCCCCCTAAATGTGTGCAATCCATTTTAAAGGATAGTTGCTTTGGAATGCATGAACACACACATGGTAGAAAGGACATGAGAAGTCATGTATATCTTGGCTATATGCATCAAATATATGTGAATGAAGTGTTTCCATGTTCAAGACTTCACCCTTGCAAACAATATGTGCAAGAAGCAAGAGATCGTCTTGACTAAGGATATGATGCATATACTTACCTTGAAGTTCTTGAGCATTCTAGTAGTAGAAACACACTTGAGAAAACAATGTTAGGAAACATAAGAGTATTCTACTCATCTAATGCAAAAGGATTCAAGAGTACCAAGATATGGAAGACATATGAAAAATAGAATTTCTTAAGTTATATATGTCTCCTTCAATAGAATATATAGAGCTTTCTCCCCTAAGCATGGATTTTTAAATCTTCCTTTTCCCCTGAATCTTAGCATGTAGATATTGGGAGTAGGTAGGGTGAGACAAGTCTAGCATAAATAGGCACATAAATAGGGAATCAAATCAAAGTTTCTCCCCCTTTGGGTAAGCATAAGCTTAGATGTACTTAGATATTCTCCCCTTTGATATATTCTCCCCCTTGATGTTCTCCCCCTATATACAGGCATAAGCTTTGATATTCCCCCCTTAGTATATATCTCCCCCTTTGGTATGAGCATAAGCTTTGAAGCTTTGATATTTCTCCCCCTTTGGCATTAATTTCCAAAAAGGGTCACACAAAGGGTCATATAATGGGATCATTGTGGGATCATTGAGAGGGATGGGATCATTGAGAAGAATTTCTCCCCCTTTCATTTATCTGAAAGTATTAAAGACTTCTCCCCCTTTTTCATAGGGTTCCTTGAATAAGTATTTCTCCCCCTTTAGAGTAATTTTTTTTATAAAGGGATCCTTGAAGAAATGGGGATGTGCTAAAATTTACAAAGAACACAGAAGATAGCAAAATCGGTGACTCCAAAGAAAATACATCGGTGGAACTGAGAAGTGGTTGTGCAGCCTACTGCAATATCGGCGACACCAAGAATTTTGAGTCGGAGGCTCCGAAGTACTAAACAAAAACTTGGCAACTTTTGGCAAGGGTAAATTTTTTCAGAAAGTCTCGAATGGAAGAAATTTATTGCAGTGAATTTGAAAAAGAATTTACAAGAAATTTTCAACTAGATGGAAATTGAGTGGTTCCAAGTAGGCATGCAACTAAAAGTTGAACCAACAAGATAAATCATCTAGATGAGGGGCGGTGACTAGGTCACCTATATTAAAGTATATTGACTTAAGGATCCAGGCAAGAATACTTGATCATAGGTCATACTCTACGTTAAGCTCAAAATGGGTTGCCATTTTTTGATTAAGCATTTTAATGTTTTCATATCACTTGAGTTGCTTTATCTCATGACTTGGAGTAAAGCTATTTCAAGGATATGATCACATACCTTTGAGTGATGTTGATGACGTAGCATGTAGGAGAACTTCTTGTAGATGCTCGAAGTTGATGAGGATCATCTTGAGTTGAGAGCAATCCTTAATCGTTTTGGTTCTCTTTTCACGTACATGGGTTAGTCATGCAAGGAAGAACAAGATATATCCAAATGACACGAGTGAAATTTTCATTATATGTAAGTCAAGCATATAGTTTGTGTGGTCTTCTTCCTTCCATCATCAAAGAAGGGATGTAGACACTTGGTTTTTGACAAGATTGTTTATGATTGGAGTTGTTTGCAATCGTGTGGAGTGTAGTTCTTCCAAGTACCTACAAATGTTTAGATGCAATACAAGGGAGCATAGTTTTCCAAGATATAAGATAGTGTCAAAGCAAGTGTAACATGGAATAGTCATGTAAGCTCATGCCCTTGCATGCATCCGAGTGAGTCTAGCTCAAGTTTGAAGCATCTATGATGTTCAACTCACTCCTCAAGTGACAAAACACTTTCTCATCAAGTGGCTTAGTAAAGATATCAGCCAATTGCTTGTTAGTGCGAACATGTTTAAGATTAATGTCCCCTTTAGCAACATGATCACGAATGAAATGATGACGAACTTGAATATGTTTAGTTCGAGAATGTTGCACGGGATTATGAGAAATTTTAATAGCACTCTCATTGTCACACAACAATGGAACATGTCTCACATGGATTCCATAATCCTTAAGAGTTTGAGTCATCCATAGCAATTGAGCACAACATGATCCGGCGGCAATCTATTCTGCTTCGGCGGTAGATAGAGATACCGATTTTTGTTTCTTGGATGACCAAGACACAAGATATCTACCAAGAAATTGACATGTACCCAAGGTGGATTCCCTATCAACCTTATCTCCGGCATAGTCCAAGTCAGAATAGCCAACAAGGTTAAAAGAAGATCCCTTGGGATACCATATGCCAAAGTTTGGTGTTTGTATCAAGTATCTCACAATTCTTTTCACGGTCTTAAGATGACACTCTTTAGGAGGGCTTGATATCTAGCGCACATGCACACACTAAGCATAATATCGGGATGGGAGGCACATAGATATAGCAGTGAACCAATCATTGATCAATAAACCTTTTGATCAATCGGTTTGTCCTCCTTGGTGAGGTCAACATGTCCACTAGTAGGCATAGGAGTTTTCATACCTTTACACTCTTGCATGTTGAACTTCTTGATCAAGTCGTTGGTATACTTGGTTTGAGAGATGAAAGTTCCTTCTCTCGTTTGCTTGATTTGCAAACCAAGGAAAACTTTCAGCTCACACATCATGGACATCTCATACTTCTCGGACATCAAGCTTCCAAATATTTCACTAAATTGTGGGTTAGTAGATCCAAAGATAATATCATCCACATAGATTTGGCACACAAATAATTCACCATTAACTCTCTTAGTGAATAAGGTTGCGTCAACTTCACCAATTTCAAAACCCTTTTCAATGAGAAACTTCGTTAGGCATTTATACCAAGCACGTGGGGCTTGCTTAAGTCCATAAAGAGCTTTACAAAGCTTGTAAACGTGGTTAGGTTTCTTAGGGTTCACAAAACCAGGGGGTTGTTTAACATAGACCTCTTCTTCAATCTCACCATTTAAGAATGCACTATTAATGTCCATTTGATAAAGAGTGATATCATGGTGATTAGCATAAGCAAGAAGAATGCAGATAGCTTCAAGTCTAACAACGGGGGCATAGGTCTCACCGTAGTCCGTACCTTCGACTTGGGTGTAGCCTTGAGCTACGAGACGCGCCTTGTTGCGTACGACTTGACTGTCTTCGTCTTGTTTATTCCGAAACACCCATTTGGTTCCGCTGATGCTTTGCTCGTCCTTGGGCTTCTCCACTAGTGTCCACACTTCGTTCCTCTCAAAGTTGTGTAGCTCCTCGTGCATAGCATTCACCCAATCCGGGTCCTGGAGAGCTTCTTCTACCTTCAAAGGCTCAATACTAGAGATGAATGAATAATGCTCACAAAAGTTAGCTAGTCGAGTTTTAGGGCGAGTTATCCTCCCGGTTTGTATGTCACCAAAGATTTGATTTAGAGGATGATTTTTGTCCACTCTTGCTCGAACTCGGGGTAGCTTTTGCTTGTTGGATGGTGGAGCTTCTTCATCATCTTCTTCTTCTTCATTGTTGTTGAAGGTGTCGTTGCCTTGAGGTTGTGGTGAAGGTGGTTGTGGTCGATCATCATGATGAACTTCTTCCTCCTCTTCATCTTATCGTGTACCGCTTGCGGATGCCTCCATGTCGTGTTGAGGTTCACCTTGACGTGAAGTAGGGGCTTCCACTTGAGTTGATGAAGTACTCTCTTTCACCTCCATGGGACGAATCTTGCCAATGGACAAGTCTTGGATAGCTTCCGAAGGTTCCTTATCTCCTACATCATTTGGCAATTGTTCAACTTGCGAACCATTATATTCATCAAACTTCACATCTACTGTCTCTTCAACTTTTCTAGTGAAGTTGTTATAGACACAGTAAGTGTGAGAGTTTGATCGGTAACCGAGTAGGAAACCTTCATGAGATTTAGGAGCAAATTTAGAACGACGATGCTTATCAAGAATGTAACACTTGGAGCCGAATACCCGAAAGTATCCAACTTGGGGCTTGTTACCGGTGAGTAGCTCGTATGCCGTTTTACCGAGAAGCTTGTGAAGGTAGAGTCAGTTTGTAGCATGACAAGCTGTTTCCATGGCTTCCGCCCAAAACTGTCTTGACGTCTTGTATTCGTCGAGCATCGTTCTAGCCATCTCTATAAGACTCCGGTTTTTCCTCTCAACAACTCCATTTTGTTGAGGCGTGTATGTAGCCGAGAACTCATGTGAAATCCCTTCTTCGTCAAGAAAGGAATCCACATTTGTGTTCTTGAACTCCGATCCGTTGTCGCTCCGAACTTTCTTGATCTTTAATTCAAACTGATTTTGCGCTTTGGGAACAAAGTTCTTGAAGATCTTTTGCACATGCGACTTATCATCAAGAAAGAATACCCACGTAAATCTGGAAAAATCATCAACTATAACTAGACCAAAGGAATTTCCACCGAGGCTCTTGTAAGCATTGGGACCAAAAAGATCCATATGAAGCAACTCGGGTGGTCTCCTAGTAGTCATGATATTCTTTACGGGATGACTTCCACCTACTTGCTTTCCAGCTTGACAAGCGCTACAAAGTCTATATTTGTCAAAGATGACATCTTTAACACCAAGTATATGATCACCTTTGATGAGCTTGTCTAGATTACGCATGCCAACATGTCCTAGTCTTCTATGCCAAAGCCAACCTTTAGAAGATTTTGCAATAAGACAAGTACGAGGTTTGTATCTCTTAGTGAAATCAACAATGTGTAGATCACCTCTACGGAAACCGGTAAATACCATGCTATGATTGTCTTGACGAAACACTTGGCAATCTACTTTGGTAAATAGCACATTAAAACCGAAGTCGGCAAGTCTAGATACGGAAAGAAGATTGTAGCCAAGGGATTCAACAAGCATGACATTTTGTATATAGCTATCATGAGATATGGCCACCTTACCAAGACCAAGTACCTTACCCTTGGAGTTGTCTCCAAAAGTCACATACCTTCTCGGACCATGGTTTGGTGTGATCTCTTGAAACATGTCTCTATCTCCAGTCATATGATCGGTGCATCCACTATCGAGAATCCACTCTTTTCCTCCGGACATGTAATCCTTGAAGTTTTCCATGAGACTTAGAGTCTTCATAATCTTCTCATACTCGATGTCGAACAACTCATCTTCATCATAGTAGCCATGTTCCACATTGTCATCATCAAGTGGGAAATCCTCGTCATAAGAAACAAGAGATTCGTTAGATTTGTGATCATGACAATGTTCAAGTTTATGAATGCGAATGGCTTCTACAGTAATGTTGTTAATATTTATGACATCTCCTTTAGCATGCATGAGGTCTCTAAGCTCAAATAGATAATCATCAAACTTAGGATCACTAGGCATCATTTTGTGAAAAGCAATAGTTTTATGAAGAATTTCAACAAGATTGCTCAATGAATAATTTGGATATCGTTTCTCCAAATCACTCCACAAAGTATAAGCTCATTCAAAATTCTTCATTTGATCAAACACAATTCTAGGCAATCCTCTAATGATAAGATTAACAGTTCTAAGATTGCGTAGCATACCAATTTCCTCTTTGTGTGTGGGATGTAAGGGATCAACGGGAGGTACATAGGGGTTCTTAACATACTTGCTCAAATGGAATTCATTGAATTGCTCAAGCATCTCATATTTCCATTGACTATAGTACTCCCCATCGAGAATGGGCACTCTACAACTAAGACTCCCCAAACTAGACACATCCATCTTCATCCAACGGTGATGAAACTGAAGCTACGGAGACCAAAGCTCTGATACCAATTGAGGGATCACCAGAAGTGTATGTCTAGAGGGGGGGGGGTGAATAGACTACTTAAATTAAAACCTAACCCTATTCCCAAGTTAATTGGTTGGCAGATTTTAGCTATATTAACAAGTCTAGTGCACCCTACACATGCTAGTCAACAAGTATGGCAGGGGAAAGTAAAGACAAGTATATGTAAGAGAGTTGAGATAGGAAGATCAAATGCAATATGGAGACACGAAGATTTTTCCCGTGGTTCCGATAGGTGGTGCTATCGTATGTCCACGTTTATGGAGTCTTTAACCCACAGAGGGTAGCGGTCGTGAGAGTCCATGAAGGGCTCCACCCATAAGGGTCCACAAAGTAGCAACCTTGACTATTCCATAACGGCTTCCGTCCATAAAGGACTAGCCTCACTATGGGTAGATCTTCACGAAGTAGGCGATCTCCTTGCCCTTACAAACTCCTTGGTTCAACTCCACAATCACGAAGAAGGAGGCTCCCAAGTAACACCTAACCAATCTAGGAGGCACCACCCTCCAAAAGGTAATAGATGTGGTAGTATGATGAACTCCTTGCTCTTGTGCTTCAAAAGATAGTCTCCTCAACACTCAATCACTCTCTCACAGATTTGGCTTGGGTAGAAGAGTTTGATTGGGTGGAAAGCAACTTGGGGAGGCTATAAATCAAGATCCATATGGTTGGAGTGGATGATCTTGACCTCAACACAAGGGAAGGTGGTTCTCTCTCAGAAAATGGGATATGACAAGTGTGGAATGGTTCTGAGTGCTTCTCTTATGAGTGATAGGTGGTGGAGGTGTATATATAGGCATCTCCAAAAATCCAACCGTTACAACATTATTTCCCAACTCGGTGGAACCGAAGCAAAAACTCGGTTGCACCAACTACTGCAAAATGTGGCAACTTTGGCGTTTTCGGTGAGACCGATATATAAATCTCGGTGGTACCAACAATGGGGTAATGGCTTACTAGAGACTTGGCCATCAACTCGGTGAGACCGATTTGCAGAACTTGGTGGGATCGATTCGGAAAATCGACCTAACAAAGAGTTGGTCACGACTTTGGTGAGACCGAAAATGAAAACTTGGTTACACCGAGAAGGTAGGGTTTGGCAGGGTTCTATCTGAGTTGAAAATCGGTAGGGCCGAGTGAAAATAGTTGGTGGCACCGATTTTGCAAGTTTGGCTTTGGACAGAAGATTTTGAGTGGAAAATGAGTGAGTATTTTTGGTGGCTAATCTCTAAGCACTTGAGCAACCAGATCATCATATTTCCTCACCCCCTTTTAATAGTATTGGCTTTCCTATGGACTCAAAGTGATTTCTCACAAAATGTAAAATGTAGAGTCTTGATTCTTGAAACTTGGCCAATCCTATTGCTTCTTCTCCATCTCCTTGGGGATTCACCACACAATCCATTTAACCAACCCATCTTCCTCTATGGATTTTATCTAAATACACTAGGTAAAAATATTAGTCCAAGAGACAATATATGTTGTCATGAATTATCAAAACCACCAAGGGAGCATATGTGCTTTCAGTTGTCAATCCCCTTGAACTCGTTACTTGCAAGGATAAATTCGATAGTGATAGATATATAAAAAGTAAAAGTAAAAAAGAAAACAAGTAATTGCACCAAGGTCTTTATGTTTTTCGCAATATGATTTAAATAGACCTGGGGCCATAGTTTTCACTAGAGGCTTCTCTCTCGAACGCATAGCATACGGTGGGTAGACAAATTATTGTTGGGCAATTGATAGAAAAGCGCATAGTTATGATGTTATTCGCTGCAATGATCATGTATATAGGCATCACGCCCGTGACAAGTAGACTGAAACGATCCTGCATCTACTACTGTTAGTCCACCTATCGACCGACTCCTGCCTGCATCTATGGTATTAAGTTCATGACAAATAGAGCAATGCATTAAGCAAGATGACATGATGTAGACAAAGTAAACCCAATCAATATGAATAAACCCTGTTGTTTTATCCTTAATGGGAACAATACAATATGTATCTTGTCCA
This sequence comes from Elymus sibiricus, assembly GCA_039707655.1. NCBI lineage: Eukaryota > Viridiplantae > Streptophyta > Magnoliopsida > Poales > Poaceae > Elymus > Elymus sibiricus. Next base: position 310,858,132 of record CM077675.1, on the reverse strand, counting down.
TTTCTGTCACTGGGATATAGAGCACCACAAGATTGAACCCACTATAATGCACCCCTCCCACTGAAGATAAATCAATGTAGTTGGCCAAACCTAACAGATAGATCGGAGAGAAATACAAAGCTTTAAAAATCATGCATAATAAAATTCAAAAAAGACTCAATTACTTTCAGTGAATAATGTGATCATAAACCACAATTCTTAGGATCCCAACAAACACACCACAAAAGAAGATTACATCAGATAGATCTCCGCGAGAATCTGGAAGAACATGGTATTGAAGATCAAAGAAAGAGAAGAATCCATCTAGCTACTAGCTATGGACCTGTATGTCTATGGTGAACTACTTACACATCATCATGGAGACAGCAAGGTTGATGTAGATAGCCTTCGTGATAGATTCCCCCTCCGATAGAGTATCAGAAAAGCTCTCCCGATGGGATCATGGAAGAACAGAGGCTTGCGGCTGCAGAAAAAGTGTTTCGAGTGTATCTATGTTGGTTTGGGAATATTTGAGGAATTATAGAAGTGGAATTAGGTCAAAACGATGTACGGGTGGGTCACGAGCTTGGGGGGCGCGCTCTACCCCCAGGGCGCACCCTGTGAGCTCATCGCTCACCCGTACATCTTCGGGTCTCCTCCCGATGCTTCCAGGGTCTCCTTTGGTCCGGAAAAAATCAGCATAAAGTTTTATCATGTTTGGACTTCGTTTGATATTGATTTTTTGAAAAGTCAAAAACACGCAAAAAACAGGAACTAGCACTGGGCACTGTGTCGGTGTACTAAGGAACGGGTCCTTTAGTACCCTGACTTGTGCACAAATGACAGCAGCCTTTCGACCAGCAAGCCTTGCCAGGGGACAACTGCGTCAAGACACAACTAACTGAAGACCAAGCTACCGGCAAGCCACCTTGCAGGCAGGAGAAGACCTGGCAAGCTCCGTGCCGGCAGGCTCCCACTACCAAGCCACCGCCACCTCATCTGCCTTATTGTCACATGTCAAGGTGGTGTCGAGAAGGTAGGTAGTGAGGTAAAGCCTGTCGGGGCACGTGGAAGATCTGGGGAGATAATCCACCTATATTGACACATGTACTGATGGCGTGGCAAAGGAATAAGAGGTAGCTGGGCGGACGACACAGAAGGAGAGGCCATCCTTGCCGAAAAACGGTGCCGTCATGACACCTCATGGTACATTTAATACATTTGTCCTAAGTCGCCAGGGTTAGGTATTTGGCACTGTAGCCACCATTGTACAATATTTTAAATATTTTCCCACTGTGGTAACCCCTTTCTCTATAAAAGGAGGCCCATGGCAACATTTACAAGGGTCGACTCCCTGTCTTTTTACACCTACTATCTGTGCTCCCGTGCATGCTTGCTGGCAAGACACACTCTCTGTAATCATGACAAACACCCATGATCCAGCAAAGCAAGAGTAGGCTTTTTCACCTCAAAGTGGCCCAAACCTGGGTAAATCCGCAGCGTTGACTTTTGTTTCTGCTCTTTGTGCACGTCCATCCCCTTAGCAGAACCGCAAAGGGGCCTTGTCGGTCCCATAGGTTTTCGTACCTCGACATCTTTGGCATGCCAAGTAGGGGGAAGAAGAATGGTAAGACCTCCGATAAGGACTCCGGGAAGCGCACTACAGAGTGCAGCACACCCGTCGAGGATGTGCCAGAGAGCTCTGCCGTCAAGAGCAAGAAGTCCAAGACTATTGTGCCTGCGACAAAGCAAGTGGCGGCGTGGGAGGACGGCAAGGGCGGAACTTTCACCATATGTGCCACCCTTGATGACAAATAGGAAAGTGCGCTCGTCTCCTTCCTGCGGGCGAATGTAGATGTGTTTGCCTAGCAACCATCTGACATCCCCGATGCTCCCACGGAGGTGATTGAGCACCACCTTGCCGTCTGTCCCCATGCACGCCCCGTCAAGGAGAAGGTCAAGAAGCAAGCTCTGGAGTGGCAAGAGTTCATTGCCGAAGAAATCAAGAAGTTGGAAGCGGCAGGCCTGATCAGGGGAGTGATCCACCCAACTTGGTTAGCAAATCCAGTTGTAGTGCGGAAGGCAAACAGAAAGTGGAGGCTTTGTATCAACTTTACCGATTTAAATAAAGCTTGTCCAAAATACCCCTTTCCCTTGCTACGAAATGATCAAATAGTGGACTCCATTGTCGGCTGCGACCTCCTCTCCTTTCTTGATGCCTATTCTGGTTATCATCGGATCTTTATGGCCAAGGAAGACGAAGAAAAAAATTGCCTTTATTACTCCATGTGGCACATACTGCTTCAAGCGTATGCCTGTCGGATTAAAAAGTATTGGTTCAACATTTGCAAGAGCTGTCCAAATTGGTTTTGAACCCTAGATGCACAGAAATGTGGAAGCATATATGGATGATATAGTGGTCAAAACCAAGGACAAAGTTACACTAATTGAAGATCTGTAAGAGACATTTGCGAACTTGCGCAAGATCAACTTGAAGCACAACCCCTAGAAATGTGTGTTTGGTGTCCTATCCAACAAGCTTCTTGGGTTCTTTGTTTCTCAATGTGAAATTGAAGCCAATCCCAACAAGATCAAAGCTATTGAGCAGTTGGAAGCACCGAAGCGCGTCAAGAATATGCTGCACTTGGTGGGTTGTGTTGCCGCTCTAAGCAGGTTTATTTCTAAGTCTGCTGAGCACGCCATGCTGTTTTTCAAAATCTTGAAAAAGGCGGGTCCAATGAAATGGACTCCGAAAGCAGAGGCAGCGCTACAGGACTTGAAGAAGTACCTGTCCTCAACGCCAATACTGGTTGCGCCCAAACCTCAAGAGCCATTGCCGCTATATCTAGCGACAACAAATCAAGTGGTTAGTGCTGCACTAGTGGTGGAGAGGGAAGCAGACGGTGATGAGGCAGCAACCCCAGAGCCAACAGTTGACAAGCCAGAGTCTTCTCCGGCAAGCCAAGATGCCGCCAACACAAGTATAGCACAAGAAGCAAACCAGCAAGTTGTGCAGAAGAAGAAAGTGGTGCAACGCCTAGTTTATTTTGTCAGCTCTGTCCTATAGGGGGCTAGGTCAAGATACTCTAGTGTGCAGAAGTTGCTTTTTGGCCTCCTCATGGCCTCCCGAAAGCTGCGCCACTATTTCCAAGCACACCACGTCACTGTCGTCATTCCCTTTCCTTGGCAGCGCATCTTGAGAAATCCAGAAGCCACTGACAAGATAGTGGAGTGGGCGTTGGAGCTGGCCAGTTTTGACTTGAGTTTTGAAAGCACATCAACCATTCAAAGCACGGCCTTGGCGGAATTCATTACCAAATAGACACCAACGCAAGACGAATAAATACAAGATACTTCTCTCCCCTACAAGGAAACAAGTCAAGAATGGATTATGTACTTCGACGGAGCTTTTTCGCTGCAAGGCGCCAGTGTCAGAGTAATGCTTGTCGCGCTCACCGGAGAGCACCTCAAGTATGCAATCCAGATGCACTTCCCGTGAGAGAAAGCCAACAACAACACTGCTGAGTACAAAGGATTGCTTGCGGGACTGCGCATTGTAGTTGATCTTGGCATTAGGAAGCTCATCATTCTAGGCGATTTGCAGTTAGTTGTTGAGGGAGTCCTGGACTAAGGAGTCCTCGGGTCGTTGACTTATCTCCTATGGGCCAGCTTGGTGGGCCGCTCGGTGGCGATTGCAAGAAGGTCGGACTATAGGATGACTCCGTGCTCAGGGAGGAAGGTGCCGAAGACTTGGTGTGTCCTCCAAGAAAGAATGGGTATATCTATGCTCGGATGGAAACCTATCACATGTAACCCTAGGTACCCCTAGTGTCTATATAAACCAGGGGGCTTTGTTCGTAGAAGTCAACTCATCTAGGGTTTTAGCTCATTTGATCTCAAGGTAGATCGACTCTGTAACCATCATACTCATCAATACAATCAAGCAGGACGTAGGGTTTTACCTCCTCAAGAGGGCCTGAACCTGGGTAAACATCGTCCCCTTCGTCCCCTGTTAACCATCGATCCCAGATCCATAGCTCGGGACCCCCTACCCGAGATCTGCCGGTTTTGACACCGACATTGGTGCTTTCATTGAGAGTTCTGCTGTGAGATCACCAGAGGATTGATGGCTCGCCTAATCATCAGCGATCAAATCTGCACGGGGACACCTTTGCCCCCGGAGAAACTTTTGCATCGGCAGCATGGTGCTGCATGCTGCCCTGACCGACCATCTCGGCCAGATTGGAAGTTTTGCTCACAGTCAAGAGATCAGGTTCGGGAACCTAGAGTTCACCGCCGACTCCAGTGGCGATCTGCTTCTTACCGAGCTCTCGGTCTCATTCGATGAGCTCGGGAATCCCGAGGCCTTGACTTCAGGTCCCCTACTCACCCTGCCTTCGGGCCCATCCCCGCTGGAGGTTCGACTTTGAGTTCGGACCCGGTGAGAGCACCTGTGGAACGGAACTTGATCCTTTCCGAACATACTCCTCGCGATGACGCCTCAGAGTTAGGCTCTGAGGGTCCTCGGAGGACCGATCCGGTCGACCTCTCGCTTTTGAACGAGGCACTCGACGGGATCCACTCAATGAAAATCGTGTATGACCTAACCTCGGCCCAGGATCATATCGGTATGGAGGTTAGTCATGAGGGATTTTTCAACCCACCCACCACCCACTTAATAGCCACTGTCGAAGATTTAACCGATATGTTGGACTACGCCTCTGAGGAGGCAGAAGACCTGGATGAAGAGATCAGCGACGCCGCCCCTATGACCATTGGGTGGTGGACAGCCACCTCCACCTATGATGTCTATATGGTGGACACCCCCGACAACAGGGACAAGCACACCCCCAAGAAGAACGGCAAAAAATCCGGCGAGGCACCGTCAAAGCGCCGGAAACAATGCAAACGATCCAAGACGAACAAGGGAAGGGAAGCTATCGTGGGCACCAGGGAAATCGACACCCCGGAAGACCTCGGCGACCTTGAAGCCTCCGAGGAGCCGTTGGAGGACCCGGAGAGGCTCGAGGACCAGCACGATACCGAGGACCCCAACAACTCCGAGGACGACAACTACCTCCCCCCCGCTGAGGAGGATGAAAGCCTCGAAGCCGAAGACTTCACCGTCCCCGAAAACCCTGAGGATCAAGAACGATTTAGGCGGCAGCTCATAGCCACCGCCCGAAGCCTAAAGGCAAAGCAGCAGCAGCTCAGAGCCAAACAAGACACCATCAACAATAGATGGACGAAAGTCCTTGCAACCGAAGAAGGGTTCGGCATTGAGTGGCAAGATCAAAACAAGAGCTACCCGCGCCGGCGCCTGCTGCCGCAATTCAATGACGAGGCCTTCGAGCCCGAATCTCCCAAGCGCACTCAGTACGACCAGTCAGACCACCCCCTCGAGGACGGGACATGACGGCTGGAGATGCCGAGATAGGCCCACATCACCCCACAGGAGAGGAAAGGGGCCATCCCAACCTGAGGATCAGTATGACCTATGACAGGACCTGGACTATAGAGCAGGTCATACTAGATATAGTTACGGATCTAGAGGGTACTCCCCCGCTAGATGGGATGGGTACCAATCTTGGCTCGACCGCAACCACAGAGGCCAGGAACAATACCGGTCCCAGACAACAGTCGATTTCCGGCATGACGTAGCTCGGATCAGAGGTGCCGCCCACCCACTGTGCTTCATAGACGAGGTTATGCGGCACCAGTTCCCCGAAGGGTTTAAACCCGTAAACATAGAGCCATATGATGGGATAACAGACCCATCTGTGTGGATCTAAGACTTCCTTCTGCACATTCACATGGCCAGGGGCGATGATCTCCATGCTATCAAATACCTGCCACTCAAACTTAAAGGACCAGCTCGGCACTGGTTAAACAGCCTCCCCAAAAACTCCATTGGGAGTTGGGAAGAGCTCGAGGATGCCTTCCGATCTAACTTCCAGGGCACTTATGTCTGGCCCCCGGACTCCTCCGATTTGAGCAATGTCGTCCAGAAAGCCGGTGAATCAGCTAGGCAGTTCTGGAATCGGATCCTGACTAAGAAGAACCAGATCGTTGATTGTCCGGACGCCGAGGCAATAGCCTCGTTCAAACACAATATCCGGGACGAATGGCTAGCTCGTCAGCTCGGCCAAGATAAGCTGAGAACAATGTCGGCCCTCACCTCACTTATGACCTGCTTTTGCGCGGGCGAGGACAATTGGCTAGCTCGTCGAAGCCAGAACCCCAAAGACCCCGGCACCTCCGAAGTTCGGGACGGTAACGGGAAGCCACGACACAATAAAAACAAACGCCGCCATAGTAACGGCAATGCAGAGGACACGACCGTAAATGCTGGTTTCCTCAACTCAAAATCCGGATAACGGAAGAAGCCCTCTAAAGGAAATAGAGATGGACCAACCGCGTTGGACAAAATCATGGGTAGGCCCTGCCAGATCCACGGCACCCAGGATAAACCCACCACTCACACCAACCGCAACTGTTGGGTATTCAAACAAGCCGGCAAGTTTGCAGCCGAGGAGCAAAGCAAGGGCCCGCATAACGAGGATGATGAAGAGCCTCGTGGTCCTAGAAATGGCAGACAGAAGCAATTCCCTCATGAGGTAAAAACTGTGAACCTGATATACGTCACACATATACCAAAAAAGGAGAGGAAGTGCGCTCTTCGAGAGGTCTACGCCGTAGAGCCCATAGCCCCGAAGTTCAACCCGTGGTCAGCTTGCCCGATCACCTTCGACCGTAGGGATCACCTGACCAGTATCCATCATGGAGGCTCGGCGGCCCTTGTATTAGATCCCATCATCGATGGGTACCACCTCACTAGAGTCCTCATGGACGGAGGAAGTAGCCTTAACCTGATTTACTCAGACACGGTGAAAAAGATGGGTATCGATCCGTCAAGGATCAAGCCTAGCAACACTACCTTTTAAGGAGTCATTCCAGGCGTCGAGGCCCGCTGTTCGGGTACCGTGACATTGGAAGTACTGTTCGGCTCGCCCGACAACTTCCGCAGCGAAGACTTGATCTTTGACATTGTCCCTTTCCGCAGCGGCTATCACACACTGCTCGGCCGTTCAACGTTCGCTCGCTTTAACGCCGTTCCCCATTACGCATATCTGAAGCTCAAGATGCCCGGACCCAAGGGGGTCATCAGTGTCAACGGCAACACACCCGAGCTCAACCCGACCTCCCGGAACCATCCCCTGAGCAACACAAATAGGGATGCGCCCCCCCACAGCACGACCAAGCTACCCGTAAGGTACATACCTAGAAGACACAACTTTGCTCTCAAAATACCATGGGAAACTGTGGGGACCCACTACCAAAAACCAAGTGGTCGGCTCGACCGAACCACCGTCAAAACAGCGTCTTCGGATAAACAACAGGCACCATTAAGGACATCTCCGTCGTATCTATAATTTGTGATTGTTTCATGCCAATATTATACAACTTTCACATACTTTTGGCAACAATTTATATGATTTATTGGACTAACCTATTGATCCAGTACCCAGTGCCAGTTCCTGTTTTTTGTGTGTTTTTTGTTTCGCAAAAATTCCATATCAAACGAAGTCCAAATGCGATAAAAATTTACGAAGAGTTTTTTGGAATATTTGTGAATTTTGAGAAGTGGAATCAACGCAAACGGAGGCCCACAGCCACAACAAGACACCAGGGCGCGCCTAGGGGCCCAAACGCGTGGTGATGGGTTGTGCCCTCCTCGAAAATCGGTTGGAGCTCTCCTTCGGGTGCAAGGAAGTTAATTTTTAGATAAAAGTCCCCTCAAAATTTCAGCCCAATCGGAGATACGGATCTCTGGGAATATAAGAAACAGTTTTCGGCCAAAAAACAGGAACGCGAAACAGAAGAGAACAAAGAGGGAGATCCAATCTAGGAGGGGCTCCTGCCCCTCCGCCGCCATGGAGGCCATGGACCAGAGGGGGAACTCTCCTCCCATCTAGGGGGAGGCCAAGGAAGAAGAAGAAGGAGGGGGGCTCTCTCCCCCTCTCTCCCGGTGGCGCCGGAACGCCACCGGGGAAAGCATCGTGACGACGATCTACACCAACAACTTCGCTGCCGTAAACACCAACTCTCCCCCCCTATGTAGCAATGTAACACCTCTTTTCCCCGCTGTAATCTCTGCTTAAACATGGTGCTCAACTCCATATATTATTTCCCAATGATTTGTCGCTATCCTATGATGTTTGCGTAGATCCGTTTTGTCCTATGGGCTAATTGATGATCGTGGTTGGTATGAGTGTATATTTTATTATGGTGCTGTCCTACGGTGCCCTCCGTCTCGCTCAAACGTGGGGGATCCCCTCTATAGGGTGTTGTAATGTGTTCATGATTTGCCTATGGTGGGTGGCGTGAGTGACAGAATACACAGACCCGAGTAGGTGGGTTGTTGCATATGGGAGTAAAGAGGACTTGATACTTAATGCTACGGTTGGGTTTTACCTTAATGATCTTTGGTAGTTGCGGATGCTTGCTAGAGTTCCAATCATAAGTTCATATGATCCAAGTACGGAAAGTATGTTAGATCATGGCTCTCCCTCATATAAAATTGCAAGAATGATTACCCGTGTAGTTATCAATTTCCTAGGGACAAATAACCTTCTTGTTTGACAAAAGCTTTCTACTAAACAACTAACTTTTATTATCTTGCAGTTTACTCGTACTTTTGTTCCCGCTAAGTACTTCTAGTTTTATTCGTGCAAACTATCCTATCACCTACAAAATAGTTTCATACTTGTTCTAGGTAAAGCAAATATTAAAGTGTACGTAGAGTTCTATCGGTGGTCGATAGAACTTGAGGGAATATTTGTTCTACCTTTAGCTCCTCGTTGGGTTCGACACTCTTATTTATGAAAAATGGATACAAACGACCCCCTACACTTGTGGGCTATCAAGACCTTTTTCTGGCGCCGTTGCCTGCGAGCAATAGCGTGGGGTGAATATTCTCGTGTGTGCTTGTTTGCTTTATCACTATGTAATTTTTATTTTCTATTATTAGTTGTTTTATATTTTTAGTTATGGATAAGGAACACGAAACACCAAAAAAATTAGTGGTACTTGCTACTCATGGAGATGAGGAACCTCCTAAAACCCTTGATGCTAGTTATGTGCAAAGTATTAAATACTACTTTGATAATCCTGAGAAAACCCCATTCAACTTGATAATGGGAGTAATGTTGGATCAACGTGAATACTTTAGAGATTATCGCTTGACTCAAAAAGGCAAATTGTTATGGGATCAAATTCATATGTTGCATTGGTATGCTAGGGAGCTATGCTCGAGATATGATATTACTTGTTGCTCTAGAATGAATGCTCCACACCTTCCCTTTTCATGCAAATTTAATGATAATGAAACCTTAGCTTTTTATGCTAATGGTATATATGATTACTATGATGTGGAACGAATAGAAGAATTTGTTGCCTTTTAGGGTGCTTATGAAATTGCTTCTTTGATTGAAAAGTATGATGATGTTTCTTACAAATCTGAAAATTTTGCCATAATTAAATATTGCTATGATAATTATGAATACAATGCTGATATTATTGAATTTATTGAGAGAATGTCCGCTGCCTTGGAAGAGACTAATATTTTACAGGGACCTATGGAAGAAGAAGTTGCTGAAATTGTGAGCTCATTAGATGAAAAAGATGAGGAGGAGAGCGAAGAACAAAAGCAGGAAGAGCGGATTGATCACCCGTGCCCCCTTCTAATGAGAGTAACTCTTCAACTCATACATTGTTTAATTACCCTTCGTTCTTACCGAAGGATAAATTCTATGATGATTGCTATGATCCGTTGGATTAGTTTGAAATATTCCCTTTTGATGAACTTGATGCTTGCTATGCTTGTCGCCAAGATGCCAATATGAATTATGCTTATGAAGATGAACTTGCTATAGTTCCTTATGTTAAGCATGAAATTGTTGCTATTGCACCCACACATGATAGTCCTATTATCTTTTTGAATTCTCCAAACTACACTATATCGGAGAAGTTTGCTCTTATTAAGGACTATATTGATGGGTTGCGTTTTGCTACTAGACATGATGATTTTAATGAATATAATATGCATGTGCTTGATTCTCCTACTTGCAATTATTATGAGAGAGGAACTACATCTTCACCTCTCTATGTTTCCAATACTATAAAATCGCAAGAAACTGTTTATACTATGCATTCGCCTTTACTTGATGTGCATGAATTGTTCTTTTATGACATGCCGATGCATAGGAAGAGAGTTAGACTTCGTTGTCACATTATATATATCACTTTGTGCTCATCACTAAATTACAAGTCATTGTTAATTAAAATTGGCTTTGATATACCTTGGGATCCGGGTGGATCCATTACTTGAGCACTTTATGCCTAGTTTAATGGCTTTAAAGAAAGCGCTGCCAGGGAGACAACCCGGAAGTTTTAGAGAGTCATTTATTTCTGTTGTGTGCTTTTATAAAGTTTAAAAACAAAAAAAATATAGAGGGTAACCTAAAACTTCACAAAAGGAAAGGTGAAAGTGAGAGAGATAACGAGCATCGTTGATGTGGGGGCTAGCCTTGAACTTTTGTTCATGCCCATGGAAACTTTGTGAGTCTTGAATCACAGAAACTTTTCCAACAAAAATAATTATACCCTTGTACAAATACATTGTATTATAAAAATAATGTGCCAAGATTTGACTTTAGGATGATTAGATTGCTTGTTGGTTTGTGCGGTGTAAAAATAGAAACTTTGGCTGTTTTTTCCTAATGTTTCAGAATTTTTGGAGTTACAGAAGTACGGTCAAAGTTCAGATTACTACAGACTGTCCTATTTAAGACGGATTCTGTTTTTGATGCATTGTTTTGCTTGTTTTGATGAAACTATCGATTTTATCGGTGGTATAAGCCATGGAAAAGTTATAATATAGTAGTGATAATGCAAATATAAAATATGAATGGGTTTGCAACAATACTAAAAGTAGGAATTTGCTTTATTATACTAACGAATCTCACCAGTTTTCTGTTAAGTTTTGTGTGTACGAAGTGTTCGAACATCGAGGAGGTGTCGATATGAGGAGAAGGAGGAGAGGCAAGAGTTCAAGCTCGGGGATGCCCAAGGAACCCCAAGTAAATATCCAAGTAGACTCAAGCATCTAAGCTTGGGGATGCCTCGGAAGGCATCCCATCTTTCTACAACAAGTATCGGTATGTTTTCGTTTTCGTTTCGTTCATGTGATATGTGTTAATCTTGGAGCGTCTTTTGTGTTTAGTTTTCACTTTTCTTTTATGCACCATTCTGGTATGAGATAGTACATGGTTGATTTATAGAATGCTCATTGCACTTCACTTATATCTTTTGAGTATGTGGCTTTATAGAATGCTTCATGTGCTTCACTTATATCTTTTGAAGTTTGGATTGCCTAGAAAACCATTATTGGTAGAATGCTCTTTTGCTTCACTTATATTTATTAGAGCATGGTCTTTTGTAGAAATAATTAAACTCTCTTGATTCACTTATATCTATTTAGAGAGTCAACAGGAATTGGTCATTCACATGGTTAGTCATAAAATCCTACATAAAGCATAGGGATCACTGAATAAGATATGTTTGATTCCTTGCAATAGTTTTGCGATATAGAGATGATAACATGTGGGAGGTACTAGTGGATGATCGTGTTTAGTAAGATATTGGTGTTGAGGTTTGTGATTCCCGAAGCATGCACGTATAGTCTCCCATTATTCTAGAAAGTTGGAGCACAATTTATTCTTGATTGTCTATCTTTGTGTGAAGGTCGGGGGCGCGCGATGGTTAACTCCTACCAACCTCCCCCCTAGGAGCATGCATAGTAGTACTTTGCTTCGAGGGATAATAAACTTTTGCAATAAGTATGTGAGTTCTTTATGACTAATGCGAGTCCATGGATTATACACACTCTTACCTTTCCACAATTTGCTAGCCTCTACGGTACCGTGCATTGCCCTTTCTCACCGCGAGAGTCGGTGCAAACTTCGCCGGTGCATCCAAACCCCATGATATGATACGCTCTATCACACATAAGCCTTATTATATCTTCCTCAAAACAGCCACCATACCTACCTATTATGGCATTTCCATAGCCATTCCGAGATATATTGCCATGCAACTTCCACCGCTTCCGTTTTGATGACTTGAGCATTCATTGTCATATTGCTTTACATGATCGTAAGATAGCTAGCATGATGTTTCCATGGCTTGTCCGTTTTTTGATATCTTTGCTACGCTAGATCATTGCATTCATAGAGTCATACTTTGTTCTACTATCGTTGTAATATTGAGTTGTAAGTAAAAAGAAGTGTGATGATCATCATTATTCATTATTAGAGCATGTCCCAGTGAGGAAAGGATGATGTAAACTATGATTCCCCCACAAGTCGGGATGAGGCTCCGGACAAGAAAAAGAAAAAAAAGAAAAAAAATGAAAAAATGAAAAAAGGAAAAAAAGAAAAAAAAAGAAAAAAAGGATGAGAGACAAAGAGAGAAGGGGCATGCTAATTCCACACTTGTGCTTCAAAGTAGCACCATGTTTTTCATATAGAGAGTCTCCTATGTTGACACTTTCATATACTAGTGGGAATTTTTCATTATAGAGTTAGATGCACACCCACTTAGTTTTCATATTGAGCTTTCATACACTTATAGCTCTTAGTGCATCCGTTGCATGGCAATCCCTACTCCTCGCATTGATATCTATTGATGGGCATCTCCATAGCCCGTTGATACGCTGAGTTGATGCGAGACTTTCTTCTCCACCTTTACCCCTTTGAAACCTACCACCATATTCTATTCCACCCATAGTGCCATGTCCATGGCTTGCGCTCATGTATTGCGTGAGAGTTGAAAATGCTGAAGCGCGTTAAAAAGTATGAACCAATTGCTTGGCTGACACCGGGATAGTACATGATTTATACTTTGTGTTAAGAAGACAGAGCATGACAAGGCTATATGATTTTGTAGGGATAGTGTCCTTTAGCCTTGATATTTTGAAAGACATGACTGTTTGTTGGGATGCCTGAGTATTAATGTCTTTATGTCAAAACTAGACTATCGCTTTGAATCACTCGTGTCTTAATATTCATGCCATGATTAGATATATGATCAAGATTATGCTAGGTAGCATTCCACATAAAAAATTATCTTTTTTATCATTTACCTACTCGAGGACGAGCAGGAATTAAGCTTACGGATGCTGATACGTCTCCATCGTATCTATAATTTTTGATTGTTTCATGCCAATATTATACAACTTTCACATACTTTTGGCAACAATGAATATGATTTATTGGACTAACATATTGATCCAGTGCCCAGTGTTAGTTTATGTTTTTTTGTGTGTTTTTTGTTTCGCAAAAAATCCATATCAAACGAAGTCCAAACACGATAAAAATTTATGGAGATTTTTTTGGAATATTTGTGAATTTTGAGAAGTAGAATCAATGCAAACGGGGGCCCACAGCCACCACAAGACACCAGGGCATGCCTAGGGGCCCAAACGCATGGTGATGGGTTGTGCCCTCGTTGTAAGTCGGTTGAAGCTCTCCTTCTGGCGCAAGGAAGCTAATTTTCAGATAAAAGTCCCCTCAAAATTTCAGCCCAATCGGAGTTACGGATCTCTGGGAATATAAGAAACGGTTTTCGGCCAGAAAACAGGAACGCGAAACAAAAGAGAACAGAGAGGGAGATCCAATCTACGAGGGGCTCCTGCTCCTCCGCCGCCATGGAGGCCATGGACCAGAGGGGGAACTCTCCTCCCATCTAGGGGGGAGGCCAAGGAAGAATAAGAAGAAGGAGGGGGGCTCTCTCCCTCTCTCTCCCGGTGGCGCCGGAACGCCACCGTGGTAAGCATCGTGACGGCGATCTACACCCACAACTTCGCCGCCGTCAAGACCAACTCTCTCCCCCTCTATGCAGCAGTGTAACACCTATTTTCCCCGATGTAATCTCTACTTAAACATGGTGCTCAACTCCATATATTATTTCCCAATGATATGTGACTATCCTATGATGTTTGAGTAGATCCGTTTTGTCCTATGGGCTAATTGATGATCGTGGTTGGTATGAGTGTATATTTTATTATGATGCTGTCCTACGGTGCCCTCCATCTCGCGCAAACATGGGGGATCCCCGCTGTAGGGTGTTGCAATGTTTTCATGATTTGCCTATGGTTGGTGGCGTGAGTGACAGAATACACAGACCCGAGTAGGTGGGTTGTTGCATATGGGAGTAAAGAGGACTTGATACTTAATGCTATGGTTGGGTTTTACCTTAATGATCTTTGGTAGTTGCGGATGCTTGCTAGAGTTCCAATCATAAGTGCATATGATCCAAGTATGGAAAGTATGTTAGCTCATGCCTCTCCCTCATATAAAATTGCAAGAATGATTACTGGCCTAGTTATCAATTGCCTAGGGACAAATAACCTTCTTGTTTGACAAACGCTTTCTACTGAACAACTAACTTTTATTATCTCGCAATTTACTCGTAGTTTTATTCCCGCTAAGTACTTCTAGTTTTGTTCGTGCAAACTATCCTATCACCTACAAAATAGTTTCATACTTGTTCTAGGTAAAGCAAACATTAAAGTGTGCGTAGAGTTCTATCGGTGGTTGATAGAACTTGAGGGAATATTTGTTCTACCTTTAGCTCCTTGATGTCTACTACGCAACCTTCTTCTTGTAGACTCGTGTTGGGCCTCCAAGCGCAGAGTTTTGTAGGACAGTAGCAAATTTCCCTCAATTGGATGACCTAAGGTTTATCAATCTGTGGGAGGCGTAGGATGAAGATGGTCTCTCTCAAACAACCCTGCAACCAAATAACAAAGAGTATCTTGTGTCCCCAACACACCCAATATAATGGTAAATTGTATAGGTGCACTAGTTCGGCGAAGAGATGGTGATACAAGTGTAATATGGATGGTAGATATAGGTTTTTGTAATCTGAAAATATAAAAACAGCAAGGTAACTAATGATAAAAGTGAGCACAAACGGTATTGCAATGCCTAGGGTTCATACTTTCACTAGTGCATGTTCTCTCAACAATACTGACATAGTTGAATTATATGTAAATCCCTCACGTGCGACAAAGAGTTCACTCCAAAGTCACAAATAGCGGAGAACAAACGAAGAAATTATTGTAGGGTACGAAACCACCTCAAAGTTATCTTTTCCGATCAATCGTATGAGCTATCCCTATAAGTGTCACGAATAGCCCTAGAGTTCGTACTAAAATAACACCTTAAGATACACATCAACCAAAACCCTAATGTCACCTAGATACTCCAATGTCACCACGAGTACCCATGGGCTTGATTATATGATATGCATCACACAATTTCAGATTCATCATGTTCAATCCAACACAAAGAACTTCAAAGAGTGCCCCAAAGTTTCTACCGGAGAGTCAAGACGAAAACGTGTGCCAACCCCTATGCATAGATTCCCAAGGTCACTGAACCCGCAAGTTGATCACCAAAACATACATCAAGTGGATCAATAGAACATCCCATTGTCACCACGGATATCCCATCGCAAGATATACATCAAGTGTTCTCAAATCCTTTAAAGACTCAATCCGATAAGTAAACTTCAAAGGGAAAACTCAATTCATCACAAGAAGATAGAGAGGGGAAAACTCCATATGATTCATCTATATCAATAAAGCTCGCGATACATCAAGATCGTGTCATCTCAAGAACACGAGAGAGAGAGAGAGATCAAACACATAGCTACTGGTACATACCCTCAGCCCCGAGGGTGAACTACTCCCTCCTCGTCATGGAGACCGTCGGGATGATGAAGATGGCCTCCGGTGATGGTTTCCCCCTCCGGCAGGGTGCCGGAACGGGCTCCCGATTGTTTTTTCGTGGCTACAGAGGCTTGCGGCGGCGGAACTCCCGATCTAGGTTTCTTTTTGGGGATTTATGTATTTATAAGAATATTTGGCGTTGGAATCACGTCAGGGGGGTGCTCGAGGGACCCACAAGCCAGGGGGCGCGCCCTAGGGGGGGGGGGCGCCCCCCAGGCTTGTGACCTCCTCGGTCACTTCCCGTCCCAGCTCCGGTGCTTCGGGGGTCTCTTTTGGTCCATCAAAAATCACCGTAAATTTGCAGCCCATTCCGAGAACTTTTATTTCTGCACAAAAAACGACACCATGGTAGTTCTACTGAAAACAGCGTCAGTCTGGGTTAGTTCTAATAAAATCATACCAAAATCATATAAAATTATTGTAAACATGGCATGAATACTTCATAAATTATAGATACGTTGGAGACGCATGAGCATCCCCAAGCTTTATTCCTGCTCGTCCTCGAGTAGGTAAATGATAAAAGAAATAATTTATGAAGTGTGAATGCTAGCAAGTGTACAAGTTTGATCAATGATAATTCCAATCACTTTTTCTAGCATCAATATAAACCATAAACAGTAGCTCATCTCATAAAACTTCTCATGATCAAGGAACAAGCTATTCACATGTTAAAGTATAGACCAGAAAGTTTCTTGAAAACTAACAAACCATATTCCTAGTCATCGAACAATTGTAATTCATCTTATTTTCAGGAAGGGTCTATGTAAGAGCTTTGATTTAGCAAATTCCACATACTCAACGATCATATAGTCTTCCATGATTATTGTCACTCAAAGCATATTTTTAGAACAAATAGCATCCATCGAACACAGAGAAAGATAGGGGCTTAATGTTTCGCCTCCCAACTTATTTATCATATAGATAATTGTCAACAATAATAATTCATGATCAAATATATTTGTGTGGATATATATGTCTAGATCATTCCCCAACACACGACGCTCGCCAAGAGAAAAAGGCGAAATATAGGAAGTGGTGAAGATCACCATGACTCTTGCATAAAGGTAAGTACTAGAAAGTAAAAGATAGGCCCTTCGCAGAGGGAAGCATTGATTTGCAAAGGTGCTAGAGCTCCAGCTTTTAAAACAGAGATGAATAATAATTTTGAGCGGTATGCTTTCATTGTCAACATAACAACTGAGAGATCTCGGTATCTTCCATACTAGATACATTATAGGCGGTTTCCAAACAGAATGGTAAAGTTTTTACTCCCCCTCCACCAATCAATCACACTCCACAGCGAGCCGAATCCACGGGTACCGTCCATACAAAAAACAATCTTGGGGGAGTTTTGTTTCATTATATTTTGATTTGATTTTTGAGCATGGAACTGGGCATCCCGAATACCAGCCACTTTCTCGTGAATGATAGTGAATCAACACATATCGTGAGAATAACCCACCTAGCATGGAAGATACTGACCGCCCCTAGTCACTATATGAGCGATTCGGGCATACAAAACAGAATATTATTTTGAAGGTTTAGAGTTTGGCACATGCAAATTTACTTGGAACGGCTGGTAAATACCGCATATAGGTAGGTATGGTGGACTCATATGGAACAACTTTGGGTTTAAGGGTGTTTGGATGCACAAGTAGTATTTCTACTTGGTGCGGAAGTTTTGGCTAGTATGAGGTGGAAGCAAGCACCACATGTTGGAGGATCCATAACAATATAAATTCTATACAAATATACCCAAACATAACTCATTAAGTTGTCTTCCTTGTCCAATTTTAACTAATTTGCTCGAGTTTGAAAATAATTAATGAGCTCACAATCATAGAAGATGTCCAAGATAGTATATTTATATGTGGAATCTCTCTTCCTTCAATATTCTTTCATGAATTGTTCAAGTGACCAATGCGGTGTTTGCTAACTTTCAATAAATTTTACCACCTATACTTATTATGTGTGAAGTCATTACTCCCCATGGGATAAGTATATGAAGCATATTTAATTTCAGATTTATGATATTCAATTCATTCAACCATTTACTCATAGGATATAAGTGAAGCACGAGAGTGAATGACAAACTACTCCAAAAAGATATAAGTGAAGATCAATGAGTAGTCAAAAATTTAAATAACTATGTGAAGACTCTCTCATATAAGAATTTCAGATCTTAAGTACTTTATTAAACAGCAAGCAAAATAAAAATAGCACTCCAAGAATAGCACGCATCATGTGAACGAATAAAAATTTAGGCTCAACATAGGCTAACCGATAATTGTTGATGAAGAGAGGTGGGATGCGTAGCATTCCCAAGCTTAGATGCTTGAGACTTCTTGAAATATTTACTTGGGGTGCCTTGGTCATCCCCAAGCTTGAACTTTTGAATCTCGTTCAATCCTCTCATATCCCGGTTTCACCTATTCTCAAAAACATCTTCCACACAAAACTTGAAAAGAACAAGTGAGATAGGTTAGTACACATAATAATAAATCAACTCTTTATGTACTGCCAAGACAAGTTGCATAATAATTTTCAAACATTAGGTACTGTATACTATCATTTCCACAATTTATATCTACCAATATAGTCTATGGAAACTATAGGATAAGTAGATAACGAAACTATGACAGCAATCTGTCCAAACAGAACAGTCTGTAGAAATTTATGAAAACTGTGTAATTTTGTAAATCAAAAAATTATGATAATTTAGGGCATGCTATAAAATTTATATGACAACACTGTGTAAAAATTTCAGAAACTTTCCACGTTCCAGTAAAATATGAAAATTCAAACACTACAGCAAAAGTTTCTGTTTATACACAGCACACATCAAAACATGCAGTGCAAGCATCCTAAGGCAATTCTTGGAACTTTTTATTGAAAAACAAGATTATAAATAACTCCTAACATAAAACAACAAAATAAAATGACGCTCCAAGGAAAACTCATATTTTGTGACGAATAAAAATATAGCTCCAAGTAAGATATACCGATAGTGTTGAAGATGAAAGAGGGGATGCCTTTCGGGGCATCCCCAAGCTTAGGCGCTTGAGTCTTCCTTGGATATTACCTTGGGGGTGCCTTGGTCATCCCCAAGCTTAGGTTCTTGTCACTCCTTATTCTCCTCATATCGGTGTCTCACCCAAAACTTGAAAACTTCAATCACACAAAACTTAACGGAACTTCGTGAGATGGGTTAGTATAATAAAGATAGATCATTCACTTAGGTACTATCAAGACAAGATTAATAGTTGTTACCACATAATACCTACTGTATTATATCATTTCCATAATTTATACCACTAAATATAAGCTATGGAAACACTAAAACAAGCAAACTATGCATGCAAAACAGAATCTGTCAGAAACAGAACAGTCTGTGAAGATCTGTAGTATACCCATACTTCCCTGTCTCTAAAAATTCTGAAAAATTAGGACAACCCGAAGAATTTGTATATGAAGACTGTGTAAAAATTTCAGATCATTATCACTCTCCAGTAAAAAATGAAAATTACTGTACTGGAATCAAAAGTTTCTGTTTTGGTTCAGCATCAGTTCTACTCATCTTGTGAGTCATCCCAAAGGCTTTACTTGGCACTTTATTGAAATAAAAGACACAAAACATGATTACTACAGTAGATTAATCATGTGAACACACAAAAATAGAAAGGAAAAGTGCTGGGTTGTCTCCCAACAAGCGCTTTTCTTTAATGCCTTTTAGCTAGGCATGATGATTTCAATGATGCTCGTATAGGAATAGTAATTGAAACATGCAAGAGAACATCATGAATCTCATGACAAGCACATTTAAGTCTAACCCACTTCCTATGCATAGGGATTTTGTGAGCAAACAATTTATGGGAGCAAGAATCAACTAGCATAGGAAGGCAAAACAAGCATAACTTCAAAACTTTGAACACATAGAGAGGAAACTTGATATTATTGCAATTCCTACAAGCATATGTTCCTCCCTCATAATAATTTTCAGTAGCATCATGAATGAATTCAACAATATAACCATCACATAAAGCATTATTTTCATGATCCACAAGCATAGAAGTTTTACTACTCACCACATAAGCAAATTTATTCTCATCAATAGTAGTGGGAGCAAACTCAACAAAATAACTATCATGTGAAGCATAATCCAATTGAAAATTAAAATCATGATGACAAGTTTCATGGTTATCATTATTCTTTATAGCATACATGTCAACACAATGATCATCATAAATTGGAGGCATGCTTTCATCATAATAAATTTTCTCATCAAAACTTGGGGGACTAAACATATCATCTTCATCAAACATAGCATCCCCAAGCTTGTAGCTTTGCATATCATTAGCATCATGGATATTCAGAGAAATCATACTAGCAATATTGCAATCATGCTCATCATTCAAGGAATTCTCATTAAGCATTTTCATAAATTCTTCCTCTACCAATTGAGCACAATTTTCCAAACCATCATTTTCATGAAAGATATTAAAAAGACGAACCAAATGATGCAACCTAAACTCCATTTTTTTGTAGTTTTCTTTTATAAAACCAAACTAGTGATAAAACAAGAAACTAAAAGATTCAATTGCAAGATCTAAAGATATACCTTCAAGAACTCACCTCCCCGGCAACGGCGCCAGAAAAGAGCTTGATGTCTACTACGCAACCTTCTTCTTGTAGACTCGTGTTGGGCCTCCAAGCGCAGAGTTTTGTAGGACAGTAGCAAATTTCCCTCAAGTGGATGACCTAAGGTTTATCAATCAGTGGGAGGCGTAGGATGAAGATTGTCTCTCTCAAACAACCCTACAACCAAATAACAAAGAGTCTCTTGTGTCCCCAACACACCCAATATAATGGTAAATTGTATAGGTGCACTAGTTCGGCGAAGAGATGGTGATACAAGTGTAATATGGATGGTAGATATAGGTTTTTGTAATCTGAAAATATAAAAACAGCAAGGTAACTAATGATAAAAGTGAGCACAAACGGTATTGCAATGCTTAGAAACAAGGCCTAGGGTTCATACTTTCACTAGTGCAAGTTCTCTCAACAATACTGACATAGTTGAATCATATGTAAATCCCTCACGTGCGACAAAGAGTTCACTCCAAAGTCACAAATAGCGGAGAACAAACGAAGAAATTATCGTAGGGTACGAAACCACCTCAAAGTTATCTTTTCCGATCAATCGTATGAGCTATCCCTATAAGTGTCACGAACAGGCCTAGAGTTCGTACTAAAATAACACCTTAAGATACACATCAACCAAAACCCTAATGTCACCTAGATACTCCAATGTCACCACGAGTACCCATGGGCTTGATTATACGATATGCATCACACAATTTCAGATTCATCATGTTCAATCCAACACAAAGAACTTCAAAGAGTGCCCCAAAGTTTCTACCGGAGAGTCAAGACGAAAACGTGTGCCATCCCCTATGCATAGATTCCCAAGGTCACTGAACCCGCAAGTTGATCACCAAAACATACATCAAGTGGATCAATAGAACATCCCATTGTCACCACGGATATCCCATCGCAAGATATACATCAAGTGTTCTCAAATCCTTTAAAGACTCAATCCGATAAGTAAACTTCAAAGGGAAAACTCAATTCATCACAAGAAGATAGAGAGGGGAAAACTCCATATGATTCATCTATATCAATAAAGCTCGCGATACATCAAGATCGTGCCATCTCAAGAACACGAGAGAGAGAGATCAAACACATAGCTACTGGTACATACCCTCAGCCCCGAGGGTGAACTACTCCCTCCTCGTCATGGAGACCGACGGGATGATGAAGATGGCCTCCGGTGATGGTTTCCCCCTCCGGCAGGGTGTCGGAACGGGCTCCCGATTGGTTTTTCGTGGCTACAGAGGCTTGCGGCGGCGGAACTCCCGATCTAGGTTTCTTTTCGGGGGTTTCTGTATTTATAAGAATATTTGGTGTTGGAATCACGTCAGGAGGGGTGCTCGAGGGACCCACAAGCCAGGGGGCGTGCCCTAGGGGGGGGGCATGCCCCCCAGGCTTGTGACCTCCTCGGTCACTTCCTGGCCTAGCTCCGGTGCTTTGGGGGTCTCTTTTGGTCCATAAAAAATCACCGTATATTTGCAGCCCATTCCGAGAACTTTTATTTCTGCACAAAAAACGACACCATGGTAGTTCTACTGAAAACAGCCTCAGTCCGGGTTAGTTCTAATAAAATCATACCAAAATCATATAAAATTATTGTAAACATGGCATGAATACTTCATAAATTATAGATACGTTGGAGATGTATCACTCCTCGTTGGGTTCGACACTCTTATTTATCGAAAAATGATACAAACAATTGTCGGCGTTCTGGGAACAGGGGTACCCAGACATGCGTGCCTGCTGCCCAGGGCTTGGCCCACCACTAAAGCCAAGCACGGCCCGGTGCATCCCCACTCAGGACAAGGCCCTCGCGAGATCCCTGAGCTCGCGAGGAAAGCAACACCAAGACCCGCGTGGGAGTAGGCCTTCCAAGGCTTCCTCCCAAGCGGCGGAGATCCCTATGCAACGCTCGGCCTCGGGAGGCCAAGGATGACGCAAGGCGGGACAGGCGGGCGCCAGCGCGCCAGATGGTGCAGTTTCCCATTTGGTGCAAAGGGGGCAGGGACGTACGCCGGTTCCCAAAGCACTCCCCAAAGGTTTCCATTCCGATGCAACAAGACCAAACCACGAGCCTGCAGGACGGATGTCATCGCCGAGCCCACTACTGCATCATCAACAGCCACTTTGCAGGCGAAGACCACCTTTCGTTAGGATAAAGTGTACCCCTTGTCCCCCTTCAAATTTGGCCATTGTGGGATCCCTTCCCACCATAGCGATAAGGGAAGAGGACCCGGGCCACTATAAATAGAGGCTAGGCTGCTCCATAGAGGGGGGGACGGAGGAAGAGAGCAAGGACCCCGCAACACACCCGCAAGGCAACACACCTCTATACTAGTTCAACCACATACCTCCTCGTGAGGCAATCCACCAAAGGTAGGAGTAAGGTTTTACGCTTCGCAGCGGCCCGAACCTGGGTAAACTCTCGTTAGCCATCGTCTTCCTCACCATCGAGCGGGGGTACTGTGTTGTGAGCTCGGAGGGGGCGAAGCTGTTGGGGAATCTTCACACACGCCCCTGGGTTCGAATCCCTTAGGGTTTTGCGGAGCCCGAAATCCGCCATTTGGCGCGCCAGGTAGGGGCGTGTGGGAATCCTCACGCAGGCCTCGCCTCACCTCCGCTCGTCGTCCCCATGGCCAACGGACACCGGGCCCGTGCTGAGCGGCGGGCTGCCCGCGTGGCACGGGCGGCCTGGGCGGGCCTCGGTGTCCCGCGTTGTCTAACCCCCCAGTTGACGGGCGCCATCGCCAGCCCGACCCTGGACACGCGCCGGGGGCTGCCGCCTCCACCAACCGCACGGCATGCCCTCGCCGCCCCGGCCCTTACCCGCGTCCGGGTCGCGCCTCCTACCTCCCGAGTCTGCCACGACCCAACGCACAGGCGTGTCGCGCTCCTCGTGGCTCATGAACTACGGCGTCTCAACGTTGCGCGCAACCGCTACAACGACTGGGCGTGTCGCGCACCCAGGTGCGCCGCCATCACCGTCGGAGTCCGGGCGCACCCCTACGGGGAGGGCCTGGGGGCTCATGCCCGTGGGCCTGCCCAGCAGACCGGCACAACGTTGGGGCCGCGCGGACATGCTTGGCAGGCGCGTTGTGACCCGCACCCGCTGGAGGTGTGGCCCGGTTCGTCGGGCATGCGGGAGTCGGCCCCAGGTGCAGGCGAGGACCGGTGGCGCGCGCTGACCGCGCAGGCTGGGCGCCGCTACACGCCTCCCGGAGCGCCCCTCGGGCCGGGGGTGACCGCCCGGAGTCACGTCTACGCTGGCGCCCGGGGGCTCGAGCAACTCTACAGCGACTATGTTGACGAGCCCCCGGGCAGTGAAGGGATCAACGCCGGCTACCACGACAACAGGAGGAGCGTACACGACCTCGCGTGCGGCCCTCGTCCGGGTTGGTATGCGCAGCCTCGTGAGGGCGGCATGCGGGGGTGGTCTCGCGAGGGTGCCCAACACTGGCAGCCTCATGAGGCACACCCGCTGGTAGGGAGCTGCCCCAAGCAGGCACCTGGGTCTGGGGACTGGGGGTCACTTACCTGGGAATGGAGGGTGGAACACACGCTCATGTCCCCGGGTCAGGCGACCCCAGCCTGGAGACGGATGGTGGAACACACGCCCATGTCTCCGGGTCAGGTGATCCCAACCTGGAGACGGAGGGTGGAACACACGCCCATGTCTCCAGGGCGCGCGTCGCCTGCCTGGAGACGGAGGGTGGAACACACGCCCATGTCTCCGGGCCAGGCCTGGTGCGGCCACCAGCGGGGGATCACGTACTCGCCCATGTCTCCGGGTCTGGCTCGGTCCGCCTGGAGACGGGGTAGCAGGTACCTGTGCGAGGCCCCCGGGCACCCCAGCGAGGTGCGCTGGGGCACCGCCTTGGGCATCCGTCTCGCACGTAGCGGAGGGGCCCCACCGGGCCCCACCCGCAACACAGGAGGCCGCGGCGCTGTCATTACGATGGCATCCGAGCTTGGGCCCTGGGGCGCCCAAGGCCTAGTTCCGAGGTGGGCCTTCCCTGCAGGAAGCGCGAGGGGATCCCCCTGCGCTCGAGGGTCCGTCCGGAGCCAACCCCATTTCGCCACATCAAGCTTGGGGGTGGGGAGCGGGCCTCATGGCCGGGAGGCATGGAGCTCCCTCTACACCCCTCGGGCCAACCCGTGACACTCTCACGTAATAATGAGTGGGCTGTATATGCCCGGAGCCCCCAGAGGACGCGGAGGGGTTCCTTCCCACGCCCAAGTGGAAGCCCCATGCTCCGCTCTGGCGGACAATACTGCCCTCCAATGGCTATGCCCACGCAGCGTGGATGCCCTACGCTCCGCACTGGGGGAAGACGAAGATGAAGACGAAGACTAGCCTAGGTGCCGGACGCGGCTGTTGTTTGCTTTTCTTGCGTTCGAATTCGCCAACTTCTCTGAAACAAAACTCAGGGTTTTTCCAATCGTGTTTTAATGAAAAGGGGTCAGGGATTTCTTCTCGTTGCCGTTTCCCATTTTGGAATTTCTCTCTTCGGGTCGAGCACTTGCTTGCCTCCCTCTCCCTCGCACCCCGCGAGTGGGGGCTACGGGACGATGCTCACACCTCGCCAAGGCCTTGGCGCCCTGGTCCTCGCGTGGCGCACCCGAGTGAGCTAACAGGCGCGTGTCGCTTTACACCCGCTCGGGGGATCCGCCGTGGCCCGGCGCGCCACCTTTGAACCTCCGGAAGCCCGCGCCCCCCGGGGCAGGAAGCAAACTATTCTTTTTCGGGAGCCGCTTGAGCGTCAAGGGGGGCTCCTGAGCAACGCGCCTCAGGAGCCTTACCGGTCATATAGCCCTTCGCCCCTCAGTGTCGTCCTGGCGATCCGGTCGGCATCAAGGGTGTCGAGGCCTCACCCCATAGTCGTGTCCTGGTGATCCGGATGCCCCTTACGGTGGTCGAGGAATGTGCGGGACTGGGACCTGCCGACGTAGAGCTGCTTGAGCGTCAAGGGGGGCTCTTGAGCAGCGCGCCTCAGGAGCCTTACCGGTCATATAGCCCCTCGCCCCTTGATGTCATCCTGGTGATCCGGTCGACATCAAGGGTGTCGAGGCTTCACCCCGTAGTCGCATCCTGGTGATCCGGACGCCCCTTACGGTGGTCGAGGAATGTGCGGGACTAGGGCCTGCCGATGCAGAGTGCCGAAAGGGCTCCGAACCTGCCTCACTCATTGGAAGGAGAAGCCCCCCAGGACGTCCGGACTCCCCAAGCGTCATTGCCAGGCCTCCCCGACACTGGAACCTGCCGCGAGCATGCCAAGCTAAGTACCCTAATCGCGACCGGCTGGAGGTCTCAATCAATAGTAACACAGGGACCAGGAGGCATGATAAGAGCATTAACAAAAGGGCGCAAGGTCCAAAGTTCATTACACGCCCGGAGGACCCCCTCCACATGATTTTTTGGTTGCAGGAAAAGGAGAAGAAGAAGAAAGCAAAGGGACCCCTCTAGGGGGCCGCCACTCCAAAGGCCCTGGCTCCGACGCGCCGGCACTCAGTCGGAATCCTCCTCCTCCATGACAGGCCCATGGTGGCACGTCGACGCAGCCGTTCCCCGGGTGGGGGAATGGCGCCGACGCGGTTGGCTCCCCCCCTAAGTCCGAGCGCGTCGACGTGGTGGTACGTCGTAGCTGTCATTGCTCGAGCTCTCCTCGGAGGAGGTGTCGCTGCCGCCAGAAGCAGGATGCCCGTCGCCAAGGACAAGCTCACCTCCAAGATCGTCGCGGCCGTCGCCTTCTGGGCAGCACCCCAAGCGCTTGCCATCTCCCCCGAAGATCTTGACGAAGAGCGTCGCCGCCCTGTCATACTTGAAGTGAAGGGTACACCTCCCCTCCAAGCCACGGGCGCGGGCAAACGTTTGCCACCCGCGGTTCAGGTACACATAACCCACGGGGGTGACCTCGACCTCCACCCATGAAGCCGCACTGCAACAGCCATCAGCCTGCAGCCATAGGCCAGCAGCCCCCCCGGCCGGCAGCGCCTCCGCGAAGAAGCGGGGGAGTTGAAACCAGGCGGTCGCCGGCCTCTCCGCCCACACCACAAACTCCTGGGCCGTGTCAGCCGAATGGAGCCGCGGGCGGGGTGGCCGGGTGGCCACCGACAGCTTCCCCCCTCGAGTGTGGCCGCCGCGGCTACTGCGGCCGCCCGCGCAGGATGGAGCCTCCCCACGGTTGCCGAAGGTAGCCCCGGGCCGCGTTGGAGCACGCCCGCACCCACGGGGAACCAGCGCCGGTGTCGTGGCGTGTTTCTGGGGACGCCCGCGGCCCCTCCTGGGCGGCAGCGAATCGGGGCCCTCCTCGGAGGCCTTCCCTTTCTCGGCGGCAGAGAACTTCCTCACTGGAGCCATGACTGGGAGAGCGGCGGCTTGAAGATTGGGAGGCAGAAGATGAAGGTGTGCTAAGGGCTTTCTCACCCTCACCCACTTATATACGACCAAGGGCCAACCGGCGCCCCCTCGCATCCCGGGCAATGATGGCGCCGCGGCGCGCCCCCGCCTTTGTCAGCCGGGGCGTCATGGGGAGTGCAGGCGTCGTGCGCTCCTCGAGCGCCACAGGGCAGGCCCGGGCGGCGTGCTGCCCTGCCCCACGTCAGTTCGTCAGCTCCCGATGGGTCACATCCGCGTTGCCCAAGGGGAGAAGGCTCGAGGGAGCAGCCGCATTCAAGGAAGGGCAATGATGGCCGGCACAGCGCATAGGCGTCACATCAGTTTGACCCGAGCAGGTTCCTGGCGTCCTCGGGGAGTGGAGACGTCGGCGCCTGGGTGTGCGACGCGTGTCGAGCCTGGCCCGCAGGCGTTTGGGCCCCGCGGTGCTTCGGGCCGTCCTCAACGGCTTTGCCTAGAAGCCAGCTCGAGCGCGCCTTGGGCCCAGGGGCTACTGTCGGCGTTCTGGGAACGGGGGTACCCAGACATGCCTGCCTGCGGCCCAGGGCATGGCCCACCACTAAAGCCAAGCACGGCCCGGTGCATCCCCACTCAGGACAAGGCCCTCGCGAGAGCCCTGAGCTCGCGAGGAAAGCAGCACCAAGACCCGCGTGGGAGTAGGCCTCCCCAGGCTTCCTCCTAAGCGGCGGAGATCCCTATGCAACGCTCAGCCTTGGGAGGCCAAGGATGACGCAAGGCGGGACAGGCGGGCGCCAGCGCGACAGATGGTGTAGTTTCCCCTTTGGTGCAAAGGGGGCAGGGACGTACGCCGGTTCCCAAAGCACTCCCCAAAGGTTTCCATTCCGGTGCAACAAGACCAAGACCACGAGCCTGCAGGACGGATGTCATCACCGAGCCCACTACTGCATCATCAACAGTCACTTTGCAGGCGAAGACTACCTTTCGTCAGGATAAAGTGTACCCCTTGTCCCCCTTCGAATTTGGCCGTTGTGGGATCCCTTCCTGCCATAGCGATAAGGGAAGAGGACCCGGGCCACTATAAATAGAGGCTAGGCTGCTCCATAGAGGGGGGGACAGAGGAATAGAGCAAGGACCCCGCAACACACCCGCAAGGCAACACACCTCTGTACTAGTTCAACCACATACCTCCTCGTGAGGCAATCCACCAAAGGCAGGAGAAGGGTTTTACGCTTCGCAGCGGCCCGAACCTGGGTAAACTCTCGTGTGCCATCGTCTTCCTCACCATCGAGCGGGGGTACTGTGTTGTGAGCTTGGAGGGGGCGAAGCTGTTGGGGAATCTTCGCACACGCCCCTGGGTTCGAATCCCTTAGGGTTTTGCGGAGCCCGAAATCCGACAATGATCCCCTACACTTGTGGGTTATCACGACCTTTTTCTGGCATCGTTGCCTGGGAGCAATAGCGTGGAGTGAATATTCTCGTGTGTGCTTGTTTTCTTTATGACTAAGGAATTTTTATTTTCTGTTATTAGTTGTTTTATATCTTTAGTTATGGATATGGAACATGAAACACCAAAAAAATTAGTGGTACTTGCTACTCATGGAGATGAGGAACCTCCTAAAACTCTCGATGCTAGTTATGTGCAAAGTATTAAATACTACTTTGATAATCCTGAGAAAACCCCATTCAACTTGATAATGGGAGTAATGTTGGATCAACATGAATACTTTAGAGATCATCGCTTGACTCAAAAAGGGAAATTGTTATGGGATCAAATTCATATGTTGCATTGGTATGCTAGGGAGCTATGCTTGAGATATGATATTACTTGTTGCTCTAGGATGAACGCTCCACACCTTCCCTTTTCATGCAAATTTAATGATAATGAAACCTTAGCTTCTTATGCTAATGGTATATATGATTACTATGATGTGGAATGAATAGAAGAATTTGTTGCCTTTAAGGGTGCTTATGAAATTGCTTCTTTGATTGAAAAGTATGATGATGTTTCTTACAAATCTGAAAATTTTCCCATACTTAAATATTGCTATGATAATTATGAATACAATGCTGATATTATATAATTTATTGAGAGAATGTCCGCTGCCTTGGAAGAGACTAATATTTTACAGGGACCTATGGAAGAAGAAGTTGCTGAAATTGTGAGCTCATTAGATGAAAAAGATGAGGAGAAGAGCGAAGAACAAAAGGAGGAAGAGCGGATTGATCACCCGTGCCCCCCTTCTAATGAGAGTAACTCTTCAACTCATACATTGTTTAATTACCCTTCGTGCTTACCGAAGGATAAATTCTATGATGATTGCTATGATCCCTTGGATTCGTTTGAAATATCCCTTTTTGATGAACTTAATGCTTGCTATGCTTGTGGCCAAGATGCCAATATGAATTATGCTTATGAAGATGAACTTGCTATAGTTCCTTATGTTAAGCATGCAATTGTTGCTATTGCACCCACACATGATAGTCCTATTATCTTTTTGAATTCTCCAAACTACACTATATCAGAGAAGTTTGCTCTTATTAAGGACTATATTGATGGGTTGCGTTTTGCTACTACACATGATGATTTTAATGAATATAATATGCATGTGCTTGATGCTCCTACTTGCAATTATTATGAGAGAGGAACTACATCTTCACCTCTCTATGTTTCCAATATTATAAAATTGCAAGAAACTGTTTATACTATG
This sequence comes from Elymus sibiricus, assembly GCA_039707655.1. Lineage (NCBI taxonomy): Eukaryota > Viridiplantae > Streptophyta > Magnoliopsida > Poales > Poaceae > Elymus > Elymus sibiricus. Next base: position 310,828,584 of record CM077675.1, on the reverse strand, counting down.
CATTGGCCTTTACTTGATGTGCATGAATTGTTCTTTTATGACATGCCGATGCATAGGAAGAGAGTTAGACTTCGTTGTCACATGATATATATCACTTTGTGCTCATCACTAAATTACAAATCATTGTTAATTAAAATTGGCTTTGATATACCTTGGGATCCGGGTGGATCCATTACTTGAGCACTTTATGCCTAGCTTAATGGCTTTAAAGAAAGCGCTGCCAGGGAGACAACCCGGAAGTTTTAGAGAGTCATTTATTTCTGTTGTGTGCTTTTATAAAGTTTAAAAACAAAAAAAAATATAGAGGGGAACTGATACGTCTCCAACGTATCTACTTTTCCTTACCCTTTTGCCCTTGTTTTGGACTCTAATTTGCATGATTTGAATGGAACTAACCCGGACTAACGCTGTTTTCAGGAAAACTGCCATGGTGTTGTTTTTGTGCAGAAATAAAAGTTCTGGGAATGGAACGAAACTTTTTGGAGAATTATTTCAGAACAAATGAGAATTATTGGAGCCAAAATCCACCGAAGAGGGGGGCCAGGGTGAGAATCACCCACCAGGGTGCGCCAGGCCCGCTGGGCGCGCCCTGGTGGGTTGTGCCCACCTCATGGCCCCACTGACCCTAATTCCGCCACTATAAATTCCTATTTTCAGAGAAAAAAATCAGAGAGAAAGTTTCATCGCGTTTTACGATACGAAGCCGCCGCCACCTCCTGTTCTTCATCGGGAGGCCAGATCTGGAGCCCGTTTGGGGCTCCGGAGAGGGGAATCTTCGGTCTTCGTCATCACCAACCTTTCTTCATCGCGAATTCCATGATGCTCCCCACCGGGAGTGAGTAATTCGTTCGTAGGCTTGCTTGTCGGTGAGGAGTTGGATGAGATTCATCATGTAATCGAGTTAGTTTTGTTAGGGCTTGATCCCTAGTATCCACTATGTTCTGAGATTGATGTTGCTATGACTTAGCTATGCCTAATGCTTGTCACTAGGGCCCGGGTGCCATGATTTCAGTTCTGAACCATTTTATGTTATCATCTCTATATCAATGTTCTTGATCCAATCTTGCCTAGTCATATGCACCTATTACGTGTTATGATCCGTCAACCCCATAGTGACAATATTTGGGATACTTAGCGGTGATGACCGTAGTTTGATGAGTTCATGTATTCACCATGTGTTAATGCTTTGTTCCAGTTTGTCTCTTAAAAGGAGGCCTTAATATCCCTTAGTTTCCTTATGGACCCTGCTGCCACGGGAGGGTAGGACAAAAGATGTCATGCAAGTTCTTTTCCATAAGCACGTATGACTGTTTACGGAATACATGCCTACATTACATTGATGAACTGGAGCTAGTTCTGTATCGCCCTAGGTTATGACTATTACATGACGAATATCATCCAAGGATGGAGATTGACAACTCTAGTAACAGATGGCTCCCTCTCCTCCACTCCCCTCCTCCCACCTCCCCCACCCCCCTCCTCCCACCTCCCCCACCTCTCTCATGGCGATTCCTAGACGACTCCACCATGGAAGGCCTCTTGCATTGGGATTTTGCACCAGGTCTTGTCCTTGCAGAACAGGTGAGAAGAAGGTTCGGATCATCGGTTCATTTCTCTCCCTCTCATGGATCCAAGGAATTCTTTCTCGTGGTCTCCTTCTCTTCGGCTTCCTTCCCTCTCACGGCAGATTCTGTTGGAGTTTCCCTCCAATGTTGTCTTGGCGGTTCTTGCAAGGGATTCAATGTGGTTTTGATCACCCCACGATCTTTTCGGTTCTCAGTTGCCAGCAACAAAGTGGGTCATTTCATCTATAGGCTCAAAGATCGTATTTGGCCGGATTTCGTTTGCCATTTTCATCTGTTCAATGGTCGTTTTGCTAAAGCTCCACTCCTTGAGCCATTCTGGCATGCGGACACCGAATTACCGGAGATTTCAGCACGTCGTCCAATTGCTATCAAGACCCCACTTGATTTTCTTTACCCTAAGACATTTCAGAAGTGTTCACATGGCTATGGTTCCGGTACATTTGGCCTAGTGCCTTTGGATCATATGTTTTTTCTAACAAGAATGCTCAAGAAGCATCATCGTCAGCAAGAACACTGGATTTTCAAATTAAATTTGGGTCCTTTAATGCTTGCAATAATTTATCGAAGGAGATTTCTACGGATAGCCATGATTATCTTTCCTTGATGGAATACTTTATGACACAAGCTGAATTGGATGATAGGAATGAGATTGAGCACCTAGTTTTGGGAGGTTTTAAATGCCCTCTTAATGTCCCATACCCCCCCTAAGCCGCTGGTGTTCCTGAGCTCTGCATTCAAATATGCTCCTCCCACGAGTCCTGGCCTCCTATACTAAAGGCCCGTCACAAAGCCGATTTGGCTCAAGCCTAATACCCGTTAACTGAAATCAATCGCATTGCCAGCTTATGGGCGGTCCTGTACCCTCGATGCCTATAGTGGGGTCATCAAAAGATTTCATGCCATGCACGAGTCGTTTGCATTAAGTGCTCGGCCCCTGATCATAAAGCGGCTAATTGTCCCCAAAACAGTCAATGGATCTCTCAGCCTGTGATAGAATCAATTAATACTAATACTGATAACCGAGCTGAGTTGACTACCTTATTTTCCCGCCCCCATAATTCTCGGTCCATTCCAAAAAACGGCGCTCGTTGCAGTGCTTGTGGCTCCTATGACCACGTGGTTAAGCACTGTTTTAAGGATATTTTCTCCAAAAAATGGAAATGGGTACCTAAGGCAATCCAGCCTTCCTCTTTTGCCCCTCACGCTCCATGTTCCACCTCGAAAAACCAAAAGCCCTTGCCCTGTCCTGTCCCATCTCCGCCACAACCTGCTCCCTCTCCCTGCGCTTCGCTCATGGCGAACTTCGCCCTCAATCCGGTGCCCTTCCTCCCGCCAGGCTTCGCCGTTGAGCCTGGCCCTGAGGACCGAATCGTGCGCAGCGGTATGGTGGTCGGCCCGCTCCCCCCGCTCTCGCACGAGTTCCTGGCGATTGCGGAGACTAGCGCCTACGTTCCTCTGCATCGCCGTGCGGCCATCCGCACCATGATAGTAGGTTTTCTCCATGAGTATCAGCTATTTACTATTGAAGTCAGTGATCGCCCATTTGGCATTGGGATTTTTGGGTTTGTGGACACTTTTGTTGATCACGTTTGAGCTAGAAGAGGAAGATCTGCTGATCACATTTGTTCCTCACAACGAAGCACTCAATAGGCGCACCACCACCTTTGGCCCTGAGGTTTGGCTGATGCTCTTTGGTTTCCCTTACGATTATCAAACGGACTACTACATTAGCAAGGCTCTGAGTGGGTTTGGATCTCTGGTCTCATGGTACAATCCGAGACAGGATCGTCATTTTGTTCTGCTTAAGGCTCGGGTTATGCGTCTGTGATTGATCCCCAAAAGCTTTGTGGTTTGGCAACTTGGTGGGGCTTGAGACTGTTGGACGGTTCAGGTGACCATTCTTCGCAGTAGTGATATGGCGGCTATGCTCCCTGATGTGCCGCCCGCTGGGGAGGAGCATCCCCCTCCTGATGGTAATCCACACCCATAGTTCGGCCCAGAGCTTACTGCTGAGCAGCTCTATCAACAACAAGTGCACAATTTGTTGGTGCAAAATGCAGCTCCTCCTCATGGCCTCAATGGAGATACCACTGCTGGAGGACCTACACAGACTAATGCTGGCTGGGGTGCTTGGCCTGAACCCCCTGCCCCTCCATTGCCAGCTCTCCCTCCCCATCTGGTTAATTACCAAGCTTGGTTGGCTGCTCACGGTCTCACTGTCCAGGATGGTCTAGTACCAGAAAATAATATGACTGACAGTCCCTCTCAAGCATGGAATGACTCAATTACAGTGTCTGATGACTCTATCTCGGACCAATCTGTTGCTGTCATTCTGCTGCACCAGGACTCTGACATGACTGAACCACATGAAGCTTCTCTGTCCATCACAGTCACACTAGACCAACGTGGCATTCAGTTTGGCCTATCTGAAAGAGGAAATGAGATGCTGAACATCTTCCTATCTAAGCCTATCCCTCGTCAATAGCTCAACACATTTTTACTGCATGCTTTACGCCCTCTACTAGCTACTATGGGACCTTGGAGTGATGGATTTGGCCCTCGTTCTGATAATGTTACTGTGTCTGTTTTGGTCTCTTCGGGCCCTGATGGAATTCAATTCGAACAACAGTATACGAGCTCTGAATATCTCCCAGCGGCGACATCTGTTGTGATTGAAGAATTACCTGCGGATAACAATGGGCAAGCCTCCTCTGAACTGCAATCAGACCCAACTCTAGACAGGACTGCTGACCCTCTGCATGTTGATTCTATTGTTACACCTATGATCGCTGAACCGCACGACACACAACCCCTCTCCATTGGCCAAGTGATGACACGTGCAAGAAGGCCCAGAGCTACTGCACCCATCTCCACAACTGAAGTCAGGCGCAGTACTCGTACCAACAAATATAATGGGTTCAGAGTTCCCCCAATCTCAGATGCTCGCCTTACCAAATCCAAGGTCAAACCACGGCTGATCCCCTCTTCGAATGCTTCCTCCTCAGCAATAGCTGCTGACTTGGAGACGATCCCACCACCAACTTCCATCAGTACGCTCCAAGATATTGGGATCAACCGTTGCGCTGTCCCGGCTGATGAACTCTCGGTTGAAGCACTCCTGGCCAGCCCCGTCTCTGCTCCAAGTTCGTCTGCAGCTCCTTCTAGGGCGGGGGACCGGGAGGTGGAGCCCTCCTCCCCCACTGCTTAAGCCCCCTTTTTATTTATCATGCCTCTTTTGCGTTGCTGGAACGTGCTCTCTTGGAACATTCGAGGTCTAAATTCGGATAAAAAACAGCTGGCCCTGAGTAACGCTATTAGGTCGAGCGGTTGCTCTATTATCTGTCTGCAGGAAACTAAAATGTCAGACATTAATACTGCTTTTCTTAAAACTTGCTGCCCCCGCCAATTTGATCGCTATGCTTTTGTTCCCTCTCGGGGTTCTTCTGGTGGTATAACCACCATTTGGAAAGGATCTATGTTCACTGGTACGGTCATTGTCTCCGAGGTCTATGCGTTAGTAGTAAATTTCATCAGTATGCAATCTTCCCAATCTTGGACTCTCGCAAATATATATGGACCATGTACAGGGGATGATCGCAAAACCTATACCGATTGGCTCTACGATGTACATATTCCAACTTCCCAAGACTGGCTCTTAGTTGGGGACTTTAATTATATACATGCGCCCGATAATCGCAACAAACCAGGGGGGAATACATAGGACATGCTCACTTTCAATGACATTATCCGCAAGCAGAACCTCATCGAACTCCCGGTCCAAGGTAGAACATATACTTGGAGTAATATGCAACAAGATCCCCTCCTTGAACAATTGGACTAGTTCCTGACTTCTCTTCACTAGACCGATGTCTATCCAAAAACCCTTGTTCAACCCCTGGGTAAACCTGTCTCTGATCACATCCCATGCGTTGTCTCCATATTGACAACTATACCACGAAGTAAACTGTTTCGTTTTGAACCCTACTGGATTCTGCACCCCGGGTTCATGAGTGTGGTGCAAGAGGTGTGGAGCAAACCAGTGGGCCACTCGAATGCTGCTACAATTCTATGCCGCAAGTTTAAAGCTCTCAGACAAGCTTTGAAACGCTGGAGCAAACAAATTTCTCGTCTTTCAATGGCCATTGAAAACTGCAACCTGACCCTGGCTGATTTGGATGAGATTGAGAACAAACGAGCTCTCTCAATCCCAGAGAACAATTTTCAGAACATCCTCAAAACTCACTTGCTGAGGCTCCTCAAATACCAAAAACTATACTGGAAGAAACGGTGTACGATACGTTGGATCAAATTTGGGGATGAGAACACTAGTTTTTTTCAAGCTGTTGCTACTGAAAGATACCGCAAGAATAACATCGCCAGTTTTAGAGACACTGATGGTTCCATTGTTGATGACCATCCTAGCAAAGAGGCACTACTATTTCAGACTTACAAAGACCGTTTGGGCACAGTTTCACCCAGTAACATGAAATTCGAGCTCTCTAACCTCATTAAACGAGTTGATGGACTAAACAACCTAACTAAACCTTTCACTCATGCTGAAATAGATTCTGTGATCAAGGAAATGCCAGCAGATCGCGCTCCCGGCCCTGATAGATTCAGTGGAGCTTTCCTCAAAGCATGTTGGCCGATTATCAAACATGATTTTTATGAACTTTGCTCCCAATTTCATGCGGGTACATTGGATCTAACCAGCATCAATGATGGCCTCATCACTCTCATCCCAAAGACTAATTCACCTGAGACGGTCAATGATTATCGACCGATAACCCTCCTAAATTGCTGTCTCAAGCTGATTACCAAACTATTGGCCAACCGTCTGCAAGAAGTGATCCTGAAACTTATCCATCGCAATTAATATGGCTTTATTCGCGGGCGATCGATTCAAGACTGCTTGGCATGGGCATTCCAATACATCCACCAATGTCATGCGCGAGGCAAGGAAATAGTCCTGCTTAAACTTGATTTTGCGAAGGCGTTTGATACCATCAGCCATGAACCGATGATTGATATCATGCGTCACATGGGCTTTAATGACAAGTGGCTCGGCTGGATCAGATGCATTTTCTCGACAGGCCGATCCTCGGTGATGCTCAACAGAGTGTCGGGCAGACAATTCTCATGTAGGTGTGGGGTGCGGCAGGGGGACCCCCTCTCTCCTCTTATTTTTGTCCTCGCAGCTAATCTCCTACAAGCTACGATCAATGATGCGTTTAGGCAGGGTAAGGTTAAACTCCCTTTCCCATGCAATGGACAGATGGATTACCCAGTGATACAGTATGCGGATGACACCATCCTTGTCTTGCCTGCCTCCGTTGCCCAAGCGACCACAATCAAAACCATACTATCCGATTACGCTTCCTCCATTGGTTTAAAGCTCAATTTTCAGAAATCCACGCTTATTCCGATCAATACGAATGCTGCTCTAACTACTGAGTTAGCCCAACTCTTTGGCTGCACGGTGGGTGCAATGCCATTCACGCACCTTGGTCTTCCACTTGGCACTTCCAGACCAACAATCCAAGACCTCATGCCCCTGGTTTGTAGTACTGAACGAAGACTTACATTGACGATAGTAATGATGTCGTATGGTGGTAAGCTGTCTTGGCTGAATGCTACTGTGACATCACTCCTAGTCTTTGCAATGTGCACCCTAAAGTTCCCTCCTAAGCTCATTGACGTGCTAGACAAGATTAGACGCCGCTGCTTGTGGACCAAGAAAACTGAACAAGGCGACAAATGCAACTCCCTAGCTGCCTGGAACATGGTGTGTAGACCGAAAGGAAAAGGGGGCCTGGGTGTGATCAACATCAAAATCCATAATGAGGCTTTACTCATGAAATTCTTGCATAAATTCTACAACAAAGAGGAGGTCCCCTGGGTGCAACTTCTATGGAACAATTATTATCAGGGAAAAATTCCGCACGCTGTGGGTCCTGTCGGCTCCTTTTGGTGGGGAGACATATTGAAGCTCACCCCGCTCTACAGAGGAGTCACTCAGGTCCAAGTGGTCGATGGCATGACTATGCTCTTTTGGAAAGATCTTTGGCTGAACAACACATTAGAAACGTCCCATCCTCGGGCGTTCTTGTACGTGCATAACGAATATGCTTCTGTCAAGGATTTCTTGGAGACCACCTGTCTGCAGGATGCTTTCCAGTTACCCTTGTCACCACAGGCACTCGAAGAGGTTCGGGAGCTGCAGACCCTCACGCTCAGGCTTGAACCATCTACGGCCAACAAAGATACGTGGTACTATACCTGGGGGAAAACGGTCTACAGATCGACGGACTACTACAAATTCTGCTTCAGAGAAGACCAAGCGCATCTTGCCTTTCGATGGCTGTGGAAATCAAAATGTACTATGAAGATCAAAGTTTTTGGGTGGCTGATGTTCCATGATAGGCTCAACACGCGCAATATGCTCAAGAGGAGATACTATAATATTGGTGATGACTTTGACTGCCTACTCTGTGGTCAACACATAGAAGAAACGGTAGACCACATGATCTTCACGTGCCCATTCAGCCAAGCTTGTTGGGCAAAACTTGATGTACACTGGCCGGTGTTTACCAGCCGCTTGGACGTCATCCAAATGGTCAAGAGCGCGTGGAATAACCAATTCTTCCTGGAAATTTTCCTGACTGCGGCCTTGGGGCTCTGGAAAGAAAGAAATAACAAACACTTCAGAGGCGTAGCTCCCGGGCTTAGCTTCTGGTTACAACGGTTTAGAGAAGATTTGGAAACCTCCAGTATAGAGTAAAAGAGGCCGATAGGGTCGCGATTATTTCACTCTGTAATTCTCTTAGCTCGTAGCCAGACACAAAACTCAACCCTCACTTGATAGTTTTGCTCCACTCCCCCCTGCTGGTTGGAGAGGTTGTGTATATATGTCTATGTAAACCCCCCATTTATATAGATATATGAAAAGACAGTAGGAGTTCTCTCCTACTGTAATTTGATCAAAAATATATATCATCCAACGAGTTACCGATCCAGTGCCTACGAGCTTTCCACTTATTGTTCTTGCTAAGTTACTACTACTGTTGCTGCTGTTCCAACTGCTACAAAACTATTGCTACTACTGTTACCGCTACTGTTACTGTCACTACTGCTATCAAACTATCATATTACTGTGGTACTGATCACTCTGCTGCAGATATTTGATCTCCAGGTGTGGTTGAATTGACAATTCAACTGCTAATACTCTCAAGTATTCTTTGGCTCCCCTTGTGTTGAATCTATAAATTTGGGTTGAATACTCTACCCTCGAAAACTGTTGCGATCCCCTATACTTGTGGGTTATCAAGACCTTTTTCTGGCGCCGTTGCCGGGGAGCATAGCAATATTTGTTGAGTCACTTGGGATTTATATCAATTTATCACTATGAAGAATCTGAAGGATACTAAGACCAAGATTTTTCCCTCTACTACGAGGGGAGGTAAGGAACTGCCATCACACTCTGCACTTGATTCACCTTCTGTTATGAGTAAGCTTGCAACACCACCACACACTAGTAATCCTGATATGTCGCAAGTTATTGATGATGCTACCTCTACTATGAATTATGATATTGATGATGCTAGTACCATGCTTGATGATAATGTGCCACTAGGAGAATTTCTTGATGAACAAATTGCTAGAGCTAAAGAAAATGAAACTACTGAAATTGTTGAGACTGCTGAAACTGATGAAGCCTATGAAACTGATGATAATCATGAAACCCCTATTAGTCCTAGCTCTCCTAAGTTTGAAATGCCTAAGATACCTGAAGGTTATGTTATGGACGAGGAGATAACTAGAGAAATTCTCTCTTGCAAGGATAGAGACGATCTTAAGAAATTGCTATGCAAGTATAAGGAAAAGACTTTGAATGCTAGAATGAAATGTGATTCTAAGTTTGCTACTTCACCTATCTTTGTTACCGATAAGGATTATGAGTTCTCTGTCGATCCAGAGTTAATTACTTTGGTTGAATCTGATCCTTTCCATGGATATGAAACTAAAACTGTAGTGGCACACCTTACTAAGCTGAATGATATAGCCACTCTCTTTGCTGATGATGAGAAGATTTGCTACTATTATATCCTTAAGTTGTTTCCGTTCTCATTAAAGGGTGATGCTAAGACATGGTACAATACTCTTGCTCCTGGTTGTGTGCGTAGTCCCCAGGATATGATCTACTACTTCTCTGAAAAATATTTTCCTGCTCATAAGAATCAAGCTGCCTTACAGGAAATATTTAATTTTGTGCAAATTGAAGAAGAGAGTCTCCAACAAGCTTGGGGGAGGCTTCTCCAGTTGCTTAATGCTTTGCCTGATCATCCTCTCAAGAAAAATGAAATACTTGATATCTTTTATAATGGACTAACCGATGCTTCTAGGGACTTCCTAGATAGTTGTGCTGGTTGTGTTTTCAGGGAACGAACTGTTGAACAATCCAAGGAATTATTGAATAACATATTGAAGAATTATTATGATTGGACTCTCCTGAACCACTGACGTGGCTTGAGACTGCGTCGGTATTTCCCCAAAGAGGAAGGGATGATGCAGCACATCGACGGTAAGTATTTCCCTCAGTTATGAAACCAAGGTTATCGAACCAGTAGGAGGATCACCACCACCCAATAAGCAGCACCTGCACACAAACAACAAATACTTGCAACCCGACGCGAAAGGGAGGTTGTCAATCTCTCTACGGTAATAAGATAGATTAGGTAGTGATAGATAGGAGAGATAGATCTCTCAAGAGCACAAATAAAAGGAGTAAATATGCAACAATATGTTTTTGGGTTTTTGGTTTTGTAGATCTGAAAACAAAGATTGCAAAAAGATAGATCGGAAAGCAATATGTTGGAAAAGTAGACCCGGGGGCCGTAGGGTTCACTAGTGGCTTCTCTCATGAGTATAGCGCACGGTGGGTGAACAAATTACTGTTGGCCAATTGATAGAAAATCGAATAGTCATGACGATATCCAAGGCGATGATCATTATATAGGCATCACGTCCAAGATAGATAGACCGACTCCTGCCTGCATCTACCTCTATTACTCCACACATCGACCGCTATCCATCATGCATCTAGTGTATTAAGTTCATGGAAAATGGAGTAATGTGATCTCTACTACACAACTTTATTCTTGTAGACTCGTGTTGGGCCTCCAAGCGCAGAGTTTTGTAGGACAGTAGCAAATTTCCCTCAAGTGGATGACCTAAGATTTATCAATCCGTGGGAGGCGTAGGATGAAGATGGTCTCTCTCAAGCAACCTTGCAACCAAATAACAAAGAGTCTCTTGTGTCCCCAACACACCCAATACAATGGTAAATTGTATAGGTGCACTAGTTCAACGAAGAGATGGTGATACAAGTGCAATATGGATGATTGATATAAGTTTTTGTAATCTGAAAATATAAAAACAGCAAGGTAGCAAGTAACAAAAGTGAGCAAAAACGGTATTGCAATGCTTAGAAACAAGGCCTAGGGTTCATACTTTCACTAGTCCAAGTTCTCTCAACAATACTGACATAGTTGAATCATATGTAAATCCCTCACGTGCGACAAAGAGTTCACTCCAAAGTCACAAATAGCGGAGAACAAACGAAGAAATTATTGTAGGGTACGAAACCACCTCAAAGTTATCTTTTCCGATCAATCTTATGAGCTATCCCTATAAGTGTCACGAACAGCCCTAGAGTTCGTACTAAAATAACACCTTAAGATACACATCAACCAAAACCCTAATGTCACCTAGATACTCCAATGTCACCACGAGTACCCATGGGCTTGATTATACGATATGCATCACACAATTTCAGATTCATCATGTTCAATCCAACACAAAGAACTTCAAAGAGTGCCCCAAAGTTTCTACCGGAGAGTCAAGACGAAAACATGTACCAACCCCTATGCATATATTCCCAAGGTCACGGAACCCGCAAGTTGATCACCAAAACATACATCAAGTGGATCAATAGAACATCTCATTGTCACCACGGATATCCCATCGCAAGACATACATCAAGTGTTCTCAAATCCTTAAAGACTCAATCCGATAAGAAAACTTCAAAGGGAAAACTCATTCCATCACAAGAAGATAGAGAGGGGAAAACTCCATATGATTCATCTGTATTAATAAAGCTCGCGGTACATCAAGATCGTGTCATCTCAAGAACATGAGAGAGAAAGAGAGATCAAACACATAGCTACTGGTACATACCCTCAGCCCTGAGGGTGAACTACTCCCTCCTCATCATGGAGACCGTCGGAATGATGAAGATGGCCTCCGGTGATGGTTTCCCCCTCCGGCAGGGTGCCGGAACGGGCTCCCAATTGGTTTTTCGTGGCTACAGAGGCTTGCGGCGGCGGAACTCCCGATCTAGGTTTCTTTTCGGGGGTTTCTGTATTTATAAGAATACTTGGCGTTGGAATCATGTCAGGGGGGTGCTCGAGGGACCCACAAGCCAGGGGGGTGCGCCGTAGGGGGGGCGCCCCCTAGGCTTGTGACTTCCTCGAGACTCCTCTCCGGTATCTTTTTGCTCCAGTATTTTTTATATTTTCCAAAAATATTTTCCGTAAATTTTCAGCCCATTCCGAGAACTTTTATTTCTGCACAAAAAACGACACCATGGTAGTTCTGCTGAAAACAGCGTCAGTCCGGGTTAGTTCTAATAAAATCATACCAAAATCATATAAAATTATTGTAAACATGGCATGAATACTTCATAAATTATAGATACGTTGGAGACGCATGTGTGTCTTGCTGCCCCTTCTGTCACCGGGAAAGAACACTTCAAGATCGAACCGATCACAAAGCACCTCTTCCCATGGCAAGAAAAATCGATCTAGTCGGCCTTACTAAACCAAAGATTCGAAGAAGAAATACGATGCTATAAGCAATCATGCATATAAGAGATCAAAGAAGACTCAAATAATATTCATGGATAGAAACTGATCATGAACTCAAAATTCATCGGATCCCAACAAACACACCGCAAAAGTTTACATAAAATAGATCTCCAAGAGACCATTGTATTGAGAATCATAAGAGAGAGAGAGAGAAGAAGCCATCTAGCTACTGCCTACGGACCCATAGGTATATGGTGGACTACTCACGCATCATCGGAGAGGCACCTATGAGGAAGATGAACCTCTCCGTGATGGTGTTTAGATTGGATCTCGCGGTTCTGGAACTTGCGGCGGCTGGAATTGTGTTTCGTCGACTCCTCCAGGGTTTTCCGAATATTTGGGAATTTATAGGCATGAGAGGCAGTGCACAGGGGCGCCGTGGAGGGCACAACCCATCAGGGCGCACCGGGCCCCCCCTGGTGTGCCCTGGTGGGTTGTGCTCTCCACAGCCCACCTTCCTGGCTCTTGTTTGGCCCACTGGGTGTCTTCTGGTCCAGAAAAAATCTCCAAAAAGTTTCGTCGCGATTGGACTCCGTTTGGTATTGATTTTCTGTGAAGTAAAAAAAAAGCAAAAACAACAACTGGCACTTTGGCACTATGTCAATAGGTTAGTCCCAAAAAATGATATAAAGTTGTTATAAAATGATTATAAACCATCCAAGAATGATAATATAATAGCATGGAACAAGCAAAAATTATAGATACTTTGGAGACGTATCAACCACCGCCTAAACCTACTCCGAAGAAGAGGGGTATCTTATTTCTCAGTCCTGAAGATATGCAAGAGGCAAAGAAATCTATGAAGGAAAAAGGTATTAAAGCTGAGGATGTTAAGAATTTGCCACCTATTGAAGAAATACATGGCCTTGGCACACCACCACCCCCACAGGTGGTAGAGGTAAATTCTTTATTAAAGTTTAATGAAAGTGAAATCCCTCACAATAAACATCCTAGTCAATGCTTATATGAGTTTGACAACTATATTATGAAGCAAGATCATTTCAATGCTCATGTTCTGAAACAATTGAAGTACAATTCTGATATGATTGCTCGCTTGAGTGACTTGCTATTTAGAATCAGTAATGATGTTAGAGGTGTAGGAAAGCATGCCTCCATGGTTCAAACTCAGTTAGAACAAGTTGCTAAGTCTAAAAAAGAATTGCTTGATGAAATGAATAATAATATGCATGATTTTGCTTCTAGAGTAGTAACTAGAGGAGGTAGAATGACGCAAGAACCACTTTATCCTGAGGGTCATCCTAAAAGAATTGAACAAGACTCTAAGAGAATTAATATTGATGCACCTAGTCCTTCTAGAAAGAAAAAGAAAAAGAAAAATGATAGGACTTTGCATACCTCTAGTGAACCTGAGACACAAAAACCTCCTGATAATAATGATGTCTCTATTTCTGATGCTGAAACTAAATTTGGTAGTGAACATTCACCTAGTGATAATGAGGATGTTCACGATGATGCTCGACCTAGTAATGATAAAGAACCAGATAATGATGTTGAAATAGAGCCTGCTCCTGATCTTGATAACCCACAACCTAAAAATAAACAGTATGATAAAAGAGATTTTGTGGCTAGGAAACATGGTAAAGAAAGAGAGCCATGGGTTCGGAAACCCATGCCATTTCCACCTAAGCCATCTAAGAAAGAGGATGATGAGGAATTTGAGCGCTTTGCTGAAATGATTAGGCCAGTCTTTTTGCGTACCCGCTTAACTGATGTTCTGAAGATGGCCCCTTATGCAAAGTATATGAAAGACATCATCACAAATAAAAGAAAAATACCTGAAGCTGAAATCTCCACCATGCTTGCTAATTATTCTTTTAAGGATGGTGTACCTAAAAAACTTGGAGATCCTGGAATACCAACTATACCTTGCTCCATCAAAAGAAACTATGTCAAAACTGCTTTGTGTGATTTGGGAGCCGGTGTTAGTGTTATGCCTTTCTCCTTATATAAAAGACTTGATTTGAATAAACTCACACCTACTGAGATAAAATTGCAAATGGCTGACAAGTCAACAGCCATACCTATTGGTATTTGTGAGGATGTGCCCGTTGTTGTTGCAAATGTTACTATATTAACGTATTTTGTTATTCTTGAGTTGCCCGAGGATGACAACATGTCGGTTATCCTTGGTAGACCCTTTTTGAATACTACAGGGGCTGTTATTGATTGCAATAAAAGCAAACTCACTTTTCATATTAATGGTAACGAGCACACGGTGCACTTTCCGAAGAAACAATTCCAAGTGAATGGTATAAATGTTATTGAAGAATCTCCGACCATCACTATTGGAAGTTTTCAATTACCTCTACCTACTGCCAAAAAGAAATATGATATCGTTATTGTTGGGGATATGCACATCCCCATTGAGGTAACTTAGTGTTTTTACGAAAGTTCTTCGGTTTCATGCTAATCGGAAGTGGTTGTTAATAAGACCTGATCAACCTTATTAATGAATCATTTTTGAGAGGTATGGCGTCGATGAATCTAGTAAGCACAACTCTCTGCTCCCACCTTTTATTTTCTGTTTTAGTTAGTCAAATAAAATAAAATGCCATGTTTATCCTATTTTCTGTTTTCTCCGTGCAATAAAAAATGACCCAAAAATAAAAATTCTCAAAATGCCCTGAAAAATTCAACACAATTTTTTCCCGAATATTTATGAATTTTAGGTGCAAATAACACTAGAGGGGGGTGCACCTGGTGCCCATAAGACACCAGGGCGCACCAGCACCCCCATGCGTGTCCTGGTGGGTTGTGGCCCCCACGTGGGCCCCCTCACTTATCTCTTTAGCCCACATCACCACCTACCTCCAGCAAAAAATCACCACAACCACCATTTTCGTGTTCTTGGTTTCAAACCCGCGGATTTCGATCTCTTTGCTCGAAGCTCCGTTTCTGAAACTGTTTGGAGGGATTGCTACTTGGTATGTGACTCCTCCATTGCTCCAATTAGTTTTTGTTTTAGTGGGTTATTTTTACAGTAATTAACTACTCTTGGTGCTACTGTAGATGAGCTTGCATGTTGAATTCTTAGAGTTCTAAGTAGTTTGAATGCTCAATATGTCCTCTATGCATGCTTAGGAGTAGTTGCTAACAATCTTACAAAGTTTCGTTGACAAATTTTTGTGGACTAATTTTTTCCAGCATTTTTATAGGAATAAAAATGTAAATCTTTAGGAAGTTCTCCTCCAAGAAAAATGCCAAGGGAGTCGTTGGGGAATCATCGGACAATGATCTTCACACTCCAAGAAAGGTGGAGGTGCGGCCGTGTGAATGTCCGCATGATGCCTTCATGGAGGAGGCCGGGATCCGTCAAGAGTTCGCTCAGTTTGTTGCAAATGCTGGGTTGACCGAGTTCCTCGCAGCTAAGTGTGACCAATATCACATCCTTACAAATTCCTTCATGCAAAGCTTTAATTATCTAGGGAGAAACAACCCTCCTGAAGTGCAGTTTAATCTTTATGCTGAAACTTACACAATGTCGCTAACTGACTTCTGTAACATATGCTTGATCCCTTCTGATGGGGACTTGAGAGAACCTAGGCCATCTGAGTTTGAGGATTTTCTCCTCGCATTAACCGTGGGTGAGGATAGAGGCGTGTCGAGCGCCACTGCTACTAGCTTGCAGTTTCCCTCAGTACAGTATTTCACTTTAGTCATCACTAAGTGTTTAACCGCTAGGGAGAAGGTCGGCGCACTCAGTGCTCCTGACCTTGCTAATTTACGTCGTGCACTTTATGATGATCACACCTTTAGTATGGGGGCTATTATTGCTCGACGCTTACATCTTAACAAAACTAAGGGAAAGATACATGGTGGTATTTATGCTACTCGTTTAGCGAACCACTTTAGAATCCCATTTCGCCCACATGATCATCTCTTATCCCGAGTTTACCTTGATCATAAGTCACTACAGGCTCACCAATTCCTTGATGTAACTGACTCTCCACGTGATATTCATTATAACCTAGTATTTAGCAAGGAAAAACGTGATGTTATTCCATTGCCTGCACCTGCTTTGTTTGACCCTATTGCCAGGAACGGATACAGGATTATGCCAGATGACATTATAGCTTACCGGAACAACCTAGCAGCTGCTGAGGAGGAGCCCCAGGGGTGGGACGCTCAGGTGCCGCCTCCACCTCACTACGACCTGGGACCGGACGGCTACTACGGATGGTGATTACCAAGCTAGGCCAAAAGCCTAAGCTTGGGGGAGTACGTATTTCCACCGGCATTACATTCATGTTCACACATTTTATTCCAGTTGTCGATGTTCACACTTTTTCATTGTAATATCCATGCTAGATTTGTTTTCTCGCTTTCTTCTTGTGTGTTTGAAAAACTTTGAGAAAACCCAAAAAGATTTCTCGCTTCTTCTCTTATTTGTTGGGAGCTTTCCCGTGTAAATAGTTTTTCTCGTTTTCGTTTTTCTTCTTTAATTTGCTTTCTTCAAGAAAAACCAAAAACTCCAAAAATATTTCAGTGTGTTTCTCTGAAATTCTTTTCTTTTTACTCGAGTCATACCTAGGAGAAGACCACGATGAAATTATTGAGTGGTTCTCGTCTGCATTATCGTTTATCTAACAAAGAACCCATATTACTTTGCCTTCTCCTCTTGAATAAAATGTTTGCAGATTCCAGCTTAGTCCACGACATTCTTGCACTATTATTATTTTCTTATCATTCGGTCGTGCAAGTGAAAGGCAATAATTACGACATTTGATGAATTGACTGTGGCAGAGTAAGGCGGGTATGAACTCAACTTCTTTTTGTTTTTGCAAATATGTTTAATCTAGTATCCCTTGATTCAGCTCATTATGATCAAACATGTTTGCAGTGACCATTAGAGATTATAGTTGTTCATGCCATGCTTAAGTAGCTAGGAGTGGATAATGATTTATCTTGGGTGTCAACATGCATTAAAATGGTTGTGATGCGGTATGATGATATGGTATCCTCCTCTGAATGTTTCAAGTTGCTTGACTTGGCACATGTTCATGCATGTAGTTGAATTAAAACCAACATAGCCTTCATGATGTTTATGTTCACGGTGTCCATATCCTACTCATGCTAGTATTCAATGTTGATTATATGTAATGCATGTTCATGACCGTCTTCGCTCTCTAGCTGGCCGCTTCTCAATCTAATTGCTAGCCTTCACCTGTACTAAGCGGAATACTGCTTGTGCATCAAAACCTTTAAACCAAGTTATGCCAGATGAGTCCACCATACCTACCTATATGCGATATTACCCTGTCGTTCCAAAGTAAATTTGCATGTGCCACCTCTAAAAATTCAAATGAACATCTGTTTTGTGTGCCTGGACCGCTCATGGAGCGACAGGGGGCGGTCAGTATCTTCCATGCTAAGCGGGTTATTCTCATGACGAGTGTTTATTCACTTGTCCTTACACGAGAGGGCCGGTAATAGGGATTCCCAGTCCCGAAATCAAAAATCAAAAATCATTAAACGAAACTCCCCCAGGAATGCTGTTGGTTTGGACGGTACCCGTGGATGCGGCTCGCTGTGGAGTGTGATTGTTGGTGGAGGGGTAGTAAACCTTTACTTTTATCGCTTGGGAACTGTCGCTAATTTGTTTAGCATGGAAGATATTGATAACTCTTGGTCGTGACGTTGACAGGAAGGGTGTACCTCCCAAAATTATACTTATCTCTGTTTTAAACTTTGAGCTCTGGCACCGCTGCAAATCCATGCTTCCCTCTGTGAAGGGACTATCTATTTACTTTTATGTTGAGTCATCACCTTCTCAAATAAGCGCCGGCCCTGAGAGCACTATTGTCATCCTCATGCATTGTGTATAGTTGATGTTGGGTGCAGCATGACTGGATCTTTTCTACCATGAATTACAATGTCCAGTCACTGCTTGAACTTTGAAGGTGCTCTGCATTTATGTTTTGCGGTCTCAGAAAGGGCTAGCGAGATAGCACTATTGTCATATTGTATCATGATTGTTTTGACGAAGTGTTGACGCTTGAGATATATTGTTATTGCTCGATAGTTGCTTATGTTATTGATATGACTAAATATAATTTCTAAGAGTTATTGTTGACATGGTTAGTCATAATCTTTGCTGAAAATCTGGGTGCTACTTAAGCATATATATGTAAACAAGAACAAAAGAGTTCATAAAAGTTTTTCTTTATCACTTTCAGTTTGTCAACTGAATTGCTTGAGGACAAGCAAAGGTTTAAGCTTGGGGGAGTTGATACATCTCCAACGTATCTACTTTTCCTCACGCTTTTGCCCTTGTTTTGGACTCTAATTTGCATGATTTGAATGGAACTAACCCGGACTAACGCTGTTTTCAGCAGAACTACCATGGTGTTGTTTTTGTGCAGAAATAAAAGTTCTCAGAATGGAACGAAACTTTTTGGAGAATTATTTAAGAATAAATGTGAATTATTGGAGCCAAAATCCACCGAAGAGGGGGGCCAGGGTGAGCATCACCCACCAGGGCGCGCCAGGCCCCCTGGGCGCGCCCTGGTGGGTTGTGCCCACCTCGTGGCCCCACTGACCCTAATTCCGCCACTATAAATTCCTATTTTCGGAGAAAAAAATCAGAGAGAAAATTTCATTGCGTTTTACGATACGGAGCCGCCGCCACCTCCTGGTCTTCATTGGGAGGCCAGATCTGGAGCCCGTTTGGGGCTCCGGAGAGGGGAATCTTCGGTCTTCGTCATCACCAATGTTTCTCCATCGCCAATTCCATGATGCTCCCCACCGAGAGTGAGTAATTCCTTCGTAGGCTTGCTGGTCGGTGAGGAGTTCGATGAGATTCATCATATAATCGAGTTAGTTTTTTTAGGGCTTGATCCCTAGTATCCACTATGTTCTGAGATTGATGTTGCTATGACTTTGCTATGCCTAATGCTTGTCACTAGGGCCCGAGTGCCATGATTTCAGATGTGAACCGTTTATGTTATCATCTCTATATCAATGTTCTTGATCCAATCTTGCCTAGTCATATGCACCTATTACGTGTTATGATCCGTCAACCCCATAGTGACAATATTTGGGATACTTCGCGGTGATGACCGTAGTTTGAGGAGTTCATGTATTCACCATGTGTTAATGCTTTGTTCCGGTTCTCTATTAAAAGGAGACCCTAATATCCCTTAGTTTCCTTATGAACACCGCTGCCATGGGAGGGTAGGACAAAAGATGTCATGCAAGTTCTTTTCCATAAGCACGTATGACTATTTACGGAATACATGCCTACATTACATTGATGACCTGGAGCTAGTTCTGTATCGCCGTAGGTTATGACTGTTACATGACGAATATCATCCAACGAGTTACCGATCCAATGCCTACGAGCTTTCCACTTATTGTTCTTGCTAAGTTACTACTACTGTGGCTGCTGTTCCAACTGCTACAAAACTATTGCTACTACTGTTACCTCTACTGTTACTATCACTACTGCTATCAAACTATCATATTACTGTGCTACTGATCACTCTGCTGCAGATATTTAATCTCCAGGTGTGGTTGAATTGACAACTCAACTGCTAATACTCTCAAGTATTCTTTGGCTCACCTTGTGTCGAAACTATAAATTTGGGTTGAATACTCTACCCTCGAAAACTGTTGCGATCCCCTATACTTGTGGGTTATCAGGAACCTAAAACTTCACAAAAGGAAAGGTGAAAGTGAGAGAGATAATGAGCATCGTCGAAGTGGGGGCTAGCCTTGAACTTTTCTTCATGCCCATGGAAACTTTGTGAGTCTGGAATCACAAAAACTTTTCCAACAAAAATAATTATCCCCTTGTACAAATCCATTGTATTATAAAAATAATGTGCCAAGATTTGCCTTTAGGATGATTAGATTGCTTGTTGGTATGTGCGGTGTAAAAACAGAAACTTTGGCTGTAGTGCGCGAATTTACATTTTTTACTGGAACGTCAAAAGTTTCTAAAAATTTTATGCAGTATTTATATACAAATGTTTTATTTCTTCCTAATGTTTCAGAATTTTTGGAGTTACAGAAGTATGGTCAAAGTTCAGATTACTACAGACTGTCCTGTTTAAGACAGATTCTGTTTTTGATGCATTGTTTTGCTTGTTTTGATGAAACTATCGATTTTATCGGTGGTATATGCCATGGAAAATTTATAATACAGCAGGGATAATGGAAATATAAAATATGAATGGGTTTGCAACAATACTTAAAATAGGAATTTGCTTTATTATACTAACGGATCTCACCAGTTTTCTGTTAAGTTTTGTGTGTATGAAGTGTTTGAACATCGAGGAGGTGTCGATATGTGGAGAAGGAGGAGAGGCAAGAGTTCAAGCTTGGGGATACCCAAGGCACCCCAAGTAAATATCCACGGATACTCAAGCGTCTAAGCTTGGAGATGCCCCCGAAGGCATCCCATCTTTCTACAACAAGTATCGGTATGTTTTTGTTTTCGTTTCGTTCATGTGATATGTGTAAATCTTAGAGCGTCTTTTGTGTTTAGTTTTCACTTTTTTATGCACCATGGTGGTATGAGATAGTCCATGGTTGATTTATAGAATGCTCATTGTACTTCACTTATATCTTTTGAGTATGGCTTTATAGAATGCTTCATGTGCTTCACTTATATCATTTGAAGTTTGGATTGCCTAGAAAACCGTTATTTGTAGAATGCTCTTTTGCTTCACTTATATTTATTAGAGCATGGTATATTGTAGAAATAATTAAACTCTCTTGATTCACTTATATCCATTTAGAGAGTCAACAGGAATTGGTCATTCACATGGTTAATCATAAAATCCTACATAAAACTTAGGGATCACTGAATATGATATGTTTGATTCCCTGCAATAGTAATGCGATATAGAGATGATAATATGTGGGAGGTACTAGTGAATGATCGTGTTTATGAGGTTTGTGATTCTCAAAGCATGCACGTATAGTCTCCCGTTATGCTAGGAAGTTGGAGAACAATTTATTCTTGATTGTCTATCTTTGTGTGAAGGTCGGGGGCGCGCGATGGTTAACTCCTACCAACCTCCCCCTAGGAGCATGCATAGTAGTACTTTGTTTCGAGGGCTAATAAACTTTTCCAATAAGTATGTGAGTTCTTTATGACTAATGTGAGTCCATGGATTATACGCACTCTTACCTTTCCGCAATTTGCTAGCCTCTACGGTACCGTGCATTGCCCTTTCTCACCCCGAGAGTCGGTGCAAACTTTGCCGGTGCATCCAAACCCCGTGATATGATACGCTCTATCACACATAAGCCTTATTATATCTTCCTCAAAACAGCCACCATACCTACCTATTATGGCATTTCCATAGCCATTCCAAGATATATTGCCATGCAACTTCCACCGCTTCCGTTTTGATGACTTGAGCATTCATTGTCATATTGCTTTACATGATCGTAAGATAGCTCGCATGATGTTTCCATGGCTTGTCCTTTTTTGATATCTTTGCTACGCTAGATCATTGCATTCATATAGAGTCATACTTTGTTCTACTATCGTTGTAATATTGAGTTGTAAGTAAAAAGAAGTGTGATGATCATCATTATTCATTATTAGAGCATGTCCCGGTGAGGAAAGGATGATGGAAACTATGATTCCCCCACAAGTCGGGATGAGGCTCCGGACAAGAAAAAAAAAGAAAAAAAGGAAAAAATGAAAAAAAAGGATGAGAGACAAAGAGAGAAGGGGCATGCTAATTCCACACTTGTGCTTCAAAGTAGCACCATGTTTTTCATATAGAGAGTCTCCTATGTTGTCAGTTTCATATACTAGTGGGAATTTTTCATTATAGAGTTAGATGCACACCCACTTATTTTTCATATTGAACTTTCATACACTTATAGCTCTTAGTGCATCCGTTGCATGGCAATCCCTACTCCTCGCATTGATATCTATTGATGGGCATCTCCATAGCCCGTTGATACGCTGAGTTGATGCGAGACTTTCTTCTCCACTTTTGCCCCTTTGAAACCTACCACCATATTCTATTCCACCCATAGTGGTATATCCATGGCTTGCGCTCATGTATTGCGTGAGAGTTGAAAATGCTGAAGCGCGTTAAAAAGTATGAACCAATTGCTTGGCTGACACCGGGATAGTACATGATTTATACTTTGTGTTAAGAAGACAGAGCATGACAAGGCTATATGATTTTGTAGGGATAGCGTTCTTTAGCCTTGATATTTTGAAAGACAAGATTGTTTGTTGCGATGCCTGAGTATTAATGTCTTTATGTAAAAACTAGACTATCGCTTTGAATCACTCGTGTCTTAATATTCATGCCATGATTAGATATATGATCAAGATTATGCTAGGTAGCATTCCACATCAAAAATTATCTCTTTTTATCATTTACCTACTCGAGGACGAGCAGGAATTAAGCTTAGGGATGCTGATATGTCTCCGTCGTATCTATAATTTTTGATTGTTTCATGCCAATATTATACAACTTTCACATACTTTTGTCAACAATTTATATGATTTATTGGACTAACCTATTGATCCAGTGCCTAGTGCCAGTTTATGTTTTTTGTGTGTTTTTTGTTTCGTAGAAATTACATATCAAACGAAGTCCAAACGCGATAAAAATTTACGGAGATTTTTTTTGGAATTTCTGTGAATTTTGAGAAGTGGAATCAATGCAAACGGGGGCCCACAACCACCACAAGACACCAGGGCGCGCCCAGGGACCCAAACACGTGGTGATGGGTTGTGCCCTCCTCGTAAGTCGGTTGGAGCTCTCTTTTGGGCACAAGGAATCTAGTTTTCAGATAAAAGTCCCCTCAAAATTTCAGCCCAATCGGAGTTAAGGATCTCCGGGAATATAAGAAACGGTTTTCGGCCACAAAACAAGAACGCGAAACAGAAGAGAACAGAGAGGGAGATCCAATCTAGGAGGGGCGCCTGCCCCTCCGCCGCCATGGAGGCCAAGGACAAAAGGGGGAACTCTCCTCCCATCTAGGGGGAGGCCAAGGAAGAAGAAGAAGAAGAAGAAGGAGGGGGGGCTCTCTCCCTCTCTCTCCCGGTGGCACCGGAACGCCACCGGGGTAAGCATCGTGACGGCGATCTACACCCACAACTTCGCTGCCGTCAACACCAACTCTCTCCCCCTCAATGCAGCGGTGTAACACCTCTTTTCCCCACTATAATCTCTACTTAAATATGGTGCTCAACTCCATATATTATTTCCCAATGATACGTGGCTATCCTATGATGTTTGAGTAGATCCGTTTTGTCCTATGGGCTAGTTGATGATCGTGGTTGGTATGAGTGTATATTTTATTATGGTGTTGTCCTATGGTGCCCTCCGTCTCGCGCAAATGTGGAGGATCCCCGTTGTAGGGTGTTGCAATGTGTTCATGATTTGCCTATGGTGGATGGCGTGAGTGACAGAATACACAGACCCGAGTAGGTGGGTTGTTGCATATGGGAGTAAAGAGGACTTGATACTTAATGCTATGGTTGGGTTTTACCTTAATGATCTTTGGTAGTTGCGGATACTTGCTAGAGTTCCAATCATAAGTGCATATGATCCAAGTACGGAAAGTATGTTAGCTCATGCCTCTCCCTCATATAAAATTGCAAGAATGATTACCGGTCTAGTTCTTGCCTAGGGACAAATAACCTTCTTGTTTTACAAAAGCTTTCTACTAAACAACTAACTTTTATTATCTTGCAATTTACTCATAGTTTTATTCCCACTAAGTACTTCTAGTTTTATTCGTGCAAACTATCCTATCACCTACAAAATAGTTTCATACTTGTTCTAGGTAAAGCAAACATTAAAGTGTGCGTAGAGTTCTATCGGTGGTTGATAGAACTTGAGGGAATATTTGTTCTACCTTTAGCTCCTCGTTGGGTTCAACACTCTTATTTATCGAAAAAGGCTACAAATGATCCCCTCACTATTGGAATCAGGGAATTTGCCGTCTACCAGTTCTTTGCCATCTGCCAGCGGACGGCAAAGAAGGCCATTGCCGTCTGCTAGAAAAAAGCGGACGGCAAAGAAATGCCAGATGGCAAAGATGGTGTTTGCCGTAGGCCGAATCTTTGCCGTCTGCCAGCAGACGGCAAACTTTCTTTGCCGTCCGCTGGCAGACGGCAAAGGAGCCAGCTGCCCTGCTCAAGATTTAGGTCAGATGGGTTATCCCTTTGCCGTCTGCCAGCGGACGGCAAAGAATGTTTGCCGTCCGCTGGCAGACGGCAAAGGGAACGGACTAGTAACGGTTCTCAAATAAACAAGTAACGGCCGTGCCCCGCCCCACTCCACTCTCTCTCACTCCCACTTCCTGCCAGGACGCCACCTCTCGCCGCCGCCACCCCCTGCGCCCGCCGCCGCCACCACCAGCGCCCGCCGCGCCACCGCCACCCCCTGCTCCCGCCGCCGCCACCACCACGCCCCCCTCGCCGGACCCCCTCCCCGCGCCTCCCTCGCCGCCGCCACCCCCTGCTCCTGCCGCCGCCACCACCGCGCCCCCTCCCCGTGGCCCTCTCGCCGTCGCCACCCCCGTCCCTGCGCCGCCCCCTCCCCTCGGCGGCTCCCCCGCTCTGCCCCCCTCCCTGCGCCGCCCCCTCCCTCGGCAGCTCCCCCGCGGGGCCCCCCCTCCCCGAGCCACCCCTCCCCTCGCCGGCTCCCTGCGCCGTCCCCTCCCCGTGGCTCCCCCTCCCCCCGCCGCCCCGGCCACCCCCACCCAACTCCGGTGAGTGCCCGGCCGCCGCCCCTCCTCACATTTTTTTAGTTTTTTCCTATTTTTTTAGTTAGTTAGTTAGTTAGTTAAATTAGATAGTTAGTTTATTTTCTGTTTTATTTTCTGTTAAATTAGATAGTTAATTTATTAGGTAGGAAAAACTTAGATAGAAAAGAAAAAACTTAGAATAAAAGAAGAAAAGAAAAAAACTAGAAGAAAAAAGAAGAAGAAGAAGAAGAAGAAGAAGAAGAAGAAGAAGAAGAAGAAGAAGAAAGAGGAGAGGAGGAGAAGGAGAATAGGAAAAAGGAAAAGAAGAAGAAAAAGAAGAGAAGAAGAAGAAGAAATATATATATATTCCGATTCTAGCTGTTATGAAAAACATCATATTTTGTGTTGATCGGGTGGATTTCAATGTGCAGTTGTTTCGTCGCTGCGAGGGTCTGTTGTTCGATGACCTCCCCGTGCGTTTGACGAGCTTCCTGATGCGTTCGTGGGTGAGCACAAATGACATCTCCTCCCCCCTTAATTTGCTCTGTTCCAGTCTTCATGCCGATGAAACTTGCTAGCTATAGGTGTCTTCAATCATCAGTATGCGTGACCAGTATGCGTCTCCCGTTCGAAAGGGCGGCAACTATAAATATGCATGTCTTTGCATATTTATAGCTGCCATCCTTTCGAATTGTCCAACGTTATCCATGGACAGCCCGAGTATGTGTAGATTGGGTTCGTTTTAACTTATGCTTTGCTCCGGATCCGATGCGGAATTTCGTCAGTGCCTCCCTGTTGTTCTCTGGGTACACATCCTCTCTGCTTATTGCCGAGAAGTGTATCAGGAGAACAACGGGGAGGTGCTGCCGAAATTCTGCGTCGGATCCGGAGCAGAGCATGGGAAAACGAACCCAATCTACACATACTCGGGTGGGATTAGGACCTATCTTTACCTATTAGCGTGTTGGTTGCATGGACGTAATAAAACTGACAAACTTGATTAACTGATGAATATAGATGATGAATTATATATATTTCTCGTGTGTTTAGTAGGTAGGCAAGATGAGTGATCGTGCGTGGATGTACACCGGTCACCCTAGTCAGAAAGACATGACCATTGAATGGTTAACAAAAACCAAGGGGTTTCTGAGCGCCGCATTTGCAAATGGCCAGGAAATAACCTGGTGCCCCTGTGTCCGGTGCGACAACCATAAAAAGTGGATACGGGATGAAATGGGTAAACACTTGCAGAAGTGGGGTTTTACGTCTGATTATACGGTGTGGAGATTTCATGGTGAGTCTGCCCAACGTGCCAGAGCTGAGGTGGTGCGTCGTCGCACCGACGAGCATGGTACCGGGATCGAAGACATGGTGCAAGACTTTGATGATGCTCGGGATTCAGACGATGAGATGGAGGAATCTGCAAAGGCCTTCTATGAATTGTTGGAGTCTTCAAAACGTCCTCTCCACGAGCACACTGAGCTTTGTCAGCTGGATGCCATCGCGCAAGTAATGGCTCTGAAGGCTCAGTTCAACCTGGGCAGAGAATGCTACGACGCGATGATGACGATATTTGGACGCTTTCTACCCAAAGGCCATGTATTGCCTGCAAACCTGTACCAGTCGGACAAAATCCTACGCGCGCTTAAGATGCCCTATGAGAAGATAGATGCCTGTGAGAATGGATGTGCCTTATTTAGGCTTGAGTATGCGGGCTTGACCTATTGTCCCATTTGCAAGTCTTCTAGGTATGTTGTGGTAGACAACGGTATGGGTGAGAAGAGTCAGACCAAAATCCTAGTTAATGTTCTTTGGTATATGCCAATCATACCAAGACTTCAACGTCTTTTCATGGTCGAAGAGATGGCCAGACAGATGACGTGGCACAAATTGGGCAAAAGATCCGAACTAGATGCAGAAGGGAATCCGATGTTGGGACACACTTCAGACGCTTTTGCGTGGAAGCACTTCGATGCATTACATAAGGATAAAGCGGTAGATCCAAGGCATCCTCGAGTCGCCATCAGCACGGATGGGTTCAATGTGTTTGGTATGACGGCAACCCAATACAGTTGTTGGCCTGTATTTGTCATTCCACTCAATCTCCCCCCGGAGAGATTATGAAAAGAAAGAACATTTTCTCAACGTTGATAATTCCAGGGCCCAACTATCCGGGGAAGAATATGAATGTGTACATGCAGCCGCTTAAGGATGAATTGCAAGAAGCTTGGGATAATGGGATCAAGACATATGACGCCGCTACAAAACATCGCTTCAAAATGCATGTGTGGTACATGTACTCGACGCATGACTTGCCGGCGTATGCGCTATTCATTGGCTGGTGTGTGCATGGAAGGTTCCCGTGCCCCACATGCAAGGCAGCTCTTGAGTTCCGTTGGCTGCAGGCTGGTCGCAAGTATTCTTGCTTCGACTTGCATAGTCAGTTTCTGGATCCTCGCCATAAGTTCAGAAAAGACAAGAAGAATTTCATCAAAGGTAGAGTTGTCAAAAACTATGCACCACCTGCATTGACAGGCCAACAGACCCTGGATCAGTTAAACGCTCTCGAGCCTGATCCAGCACGTCCAGGTTATTTCAAAGGGTATAATTCGGAACACGC
Source organism: Elymus sibiricus (assembly GCA_039707655.1). Lineage (NCBI taxonomy): Eukaryota > Viridiplantae > Streptophyta > Magnoliopsida > Poales > Poaceae > Elymus > Elymus sibiricus. The sequence continues at coordinate 310,800,754 of CM077675.1, read as the reverse complement.
CTGGACTCACAAGATATGCTTGTGGGATCTGCCTTACTTTAAAGACCTCCTTTGCCCACACAACATCGACGTGATGCACACTGAAAAGAATATCGCCGAGGCCCTTTTTGGTACGTTGTTCGGCATAGAGGGGAAGTCAAAGGATAATCCTAAGGCTAGAGTCGATCAGGAGGCTCTATGTGATAGACCATTACAAAACATGCGACAACCAAAAGGAAAGAAGAACTGGAGGAAGCCAAAGGCATGGTTCAATCTTGGAAGGCCAGCTATAAGGGAAATGATCTTGTGGGTGAAAATGCAGTTGATGTTCCCCGATGGGTATGCAGCGAATCTAAAGAGGGGAGCGAGTCTTGACAAATTGAAAATATTTGGTCTCAAGAGTCATGATTGGCACATATGGCTTGAGCGGGTAATGCCGGTGATGTTGCGTGGCTTTATACCCGAGGATGAATGGCTAGTACTGGGAGAGCTGAGCTATTTCTTCCGTGCTCTTTGTGCGAAAGAACTATCGCCTGACGTGCTAGAGGAACTGGAAGAGTTGGCGCCGGAGTTGATCTGCAAGTTAGAAAAGATCTTTCCACCGGGATTCTTTAATCCAATGCAGCATTTGATTTTGCATCTCCCGACCGAGGCAAGATTGAGGGGGCCCGTGCAAAATCGTTGGTGCTTCGCAACTGAGAGGATGCAGAAGACGCTTCGAGCAAAATGTAAAAATAAACGTAGAATTGAAGCATCGATGGCCGAGGCATTCATTACTGAGGAGGCGGCAAACTTCGTGACAGCACACTACGAAGCCGAGAATCGTCATTTGCATAATCCGAAGCCTCGGTACAATGATGGCGACCGTGAAAAAGGTCGATCCAACCTCAGCCTATTCAAAGGGAAGCTCGCACCAGCCGGTGCTTCGAAAGCAATAGCGTTGGATGTCGAAGAATGGCGGACCATTTCGTTGTATATCTTCAACAACCTAACAGAAGTGCGGCCATTCATCGAGTAAGTTCTCGGTACATTGTTTCGCAACTTCTAATTCCTTTGAAATGCTCTTATTCCCGGATATGTGATACAGTCGATACGTCGCCAATTTCTCGGATGGAGCGGTGATCCAAAAGGATTCCATCGAAGAGTATGAGCTTCTGGCAAAGCATGGAGGCGGCTATCCCGGTTTCATCTCTTGGTTTAAACAAACGGTAATTTCCATTGGACCATTTCATTTCTTCATCTAGTTTGTGGCTAATGCAACAATCCTTTCGTATTAAACTTGTAGGCTAATGCAGAGTCTATGGACTCCGAATTGAGACAAGTCGCTAATGGTTTTGACTATAAGGTCCGTTCATTTGACAAATACGACATCAACGGGTATCGCTTTCGTACTTTTGGCAAAGAGCTATCTATGCCCGACCGAAAGTCTACAAATTGTTGTGTCTCTGGTATCGGCGAAGGAGGTGTCGAGTATTATGGAAGAGTTGAAGCAATTTATGAACTTATATTCTTTGGTGAAAACCCACCAAACGTCGTAGTCTTCAAATGTTATTGGTTCCAACCGAAGGAGACTAGAAGGACTCATGAACATATAGGGCTAGTCGAAATCAAACAAAGCACCCATTTAGATGTTCCCGATGTCTATATTACGGCTCAACAGGCGACCCAAGTTTTTTATCTACCGTGGGCCTGCCAAACTGATCCAAATCTGAATGGTTGGGATGTCGCTTATGATGTGTCAGCACGTTTTAGACCACCTCCCCTCAATGAAGATGATTATGAACCTCACATTAACCCAGACACATATGAAGGAGAATTCTTCCAAGAAACACGTCTTTCCAAAAAACGTTTCAAGAACCACTCTACTTCACCCCAGAACATTGAAGTAGACAGCGAAAGTGATTCCGACTTGACCCCTGAGCCGGAACAAGAAGAGACGGAAGAAGAAGAGGTTACTGCTGCGGATGACCTCTCAATGCTTGACCGATTACATAAAGGAGGTCTTCCACATGTTGTTCCCGATAGTGATGATGATGATGCATTTATTGATGATAGTGATGATGACGATGCATTTATTGATCCCGGAGCATATATAGACGATGAAGATTATTATTAGTTCATGTCAGGTATTCTTCAATTTTTATTATATACATGATGATGATACACTCAAATTATATATATACATATTATTATTCATGTCGGTATTCAATTTTTTTATGTTGTACTAATTTCGTTTACGCTTTGTCATGGCAGGTGTTGAAAGATGGTGGGCGCGGGTCGAGAGCGATCCGAGGCTCCTTCATCGGCGCGTGGTGGGAGGGGTACTTCCATTCCACCCCAAACTCTCCGAAGAGCGTTGTACGATAGTATTGGGACACCCGAGGGCACTTCTTCGTCGGCGAAGTTGCTGACCGGGAGAGGAGGTCGGGGGAGAGGTAGGAAGGCTACTAAAGTTACATGTGGTGGCCGTGGGAGAGGTAGGAAGGCTGCTACGCCTTCCTCGCCGCCACCCCCAGCTGATTCACCTGAGCACAGGACTGCTACGGTGGACCCGTCTGAGGTGGAGGCTACAAGGACTCCTGTCCACGAGCCTCGGGTCGACGATCCTTCTGTCTCAGACGCGGCCACCCGCGACACTCCTGTGCCAGACGCTTCGTCCCACGAGACTCCTGTGCCAGACTCTTCGTCCTACGAGACTCCACACGCTTCGACCGGATGGGATACCTGGCCGGATCTGCATCAGCCGGAGCTGAGTGGCCATGCTGATGGTGGTGGGGATCAGCTTTCTGATAGCGGGGAGGAGGTGGCTGAGGGGGCCACCGTCTACCAGCGTGGGTGTACACGGCTCCCGCCCGCGCCGGCGACCCGCGAGCAGAGGTGGCCGATTAGGCCCGAGTTGCTAAAGTAAGTGCATTTACTCTTTTTAAACCTTTTGCCTTCATGTTTCTTGACATATCTAATGCGTTGGTTTTGTCATACTGCAGGGGTTGGATTCATGCCAAGGATGTCCGCAGGCCCAACTCCATCCTTGGTGTGCTTTTACAGCATAACTTCCCAGGGTTTGTCATGTTGCGTGGCGAGGGTCAGCTTCGAGAGTTAGGATTGAAATGGGAGCACTACTTGGCTGCCCCGGCCCCGCCGGAGGAGATGATCGACGATGTGTTGTGCCACACGAGGGCCGACATGGTGATCAGAAAGTTCTGGGTAATTTCTCCTTTACACAATTAAAAATCAGTAATAGCTATTTATTGTACTAATCAGTGTTGTCTCGTTTGATTGCAGACCTTCTACAGGTGTGAGGAGGGATACGAGGAGGCCGCGGCAAAGCTTATCGATTACGAGTGCAGGCGCCTACTACAGAACTTACGGCACGAGGCTCGGGTACAGGCTGTTCGAGACTACTACGCCTCGCGACGTATTAAGAAGGACAAGTCGTCGCCCCGCCGAAAGTTTTTGGACAAGGAGCAGTACATGAAGGTAATTATCTATTCTTAAGGCCTTCTACTTAGTTTCCTTGCTTTGATTCGTAGGCGTAGCTCTCAAATTTCTCTTTAGATGGTGTGCGGATAAGATGGATTGTTGGGAGGCGTTGGTGAATGAGTGGTGCTCTGACGAATGGCGAGCCATCCACGACGATGCCAAGGAACGGCGTGCCCAAATGGAAGGTGTGCCACACCATCAAGGCAGCTCCAACTTATTTCAGTTCGGGCGGAACTGGGTATGTGGTTTGCTTCATGATTGCTGCAATTCATTTTTTGATGCTAGCTTGACCCCTTTATTAATACTTTGTTCCTCTCTTTTAGGCGCATCACAATAAAACGGAGGTGCCACAGATGTACGACCTCTATGCGATGGCCCATACTGCCTTGTACAAGAAGGCCAAGGCATTCTCTGAGTTTGACCTCGATAATCCCAACAACTTCACCAACATCTCCTCCCACAACAAGCTCGTGAGGTACAGAGATGTGGGGAAGGCAGTGAATGGGGAGGACTTCAACCCGAGACAGCATCCTATTGATCCAGACCTAGTGATGATAGCTGGCGACGGGAGGCCCCATGGCCATATAGCCATTGGAGATGGACTTATACGGTCTTCGCGCACGCTTCGACAGATCAAGGCGCGCCAAACGAGCTCCTGTCCTGAGATGACGCCTCGTCCACGGCCAGTCCAGCTCGCCATCGAGGTTAGTCATACGGACTCAGATAGCTTTCCTCCATTACATTGTGTGTGCGAACAAAGATGATTACAATGCTAACGAGGAGTTGTGTTGCAGGCTGCTCTGCAGAAAGAGAGAGAGGCAACCCAGGCGCTTATGGCAGAACAGGCCCGGCAGGCGGCGGATGAGAAGAGGGATTTGGAGGAGAGGACGGCTAGGTTGTTGGAGGAGGAGAGGGCACGGAACGATGCGTCTAACCGGGCCATGTACGAGCTCATCGTGGTAAGTTTCTTCTTCATATTAGCCAAATCATGCACTACATGTTCTTTTCATTAATAACCAATATGATTGACTTGTCAAAACCAAATGTGCATACTTTGTGCGAGAAGACCGGCCAGACCCCTCCGCCGATGCCAGTCATTACCACGGCTGGAACGGTCAGTTTCATTTCAATGTTCATTAGTTACTAGTCTTAACGTTTCAGCGTCATCATGCTAACGCAAATGATCTTTGGTGCAGCATAACTCCCAAGCCGCATCGCACGATCCTTCTCCAGGGCGAAGTAGTGCTCCAGCTGACACCGGGCCGAGCAACCCCGGTGCTTCACCTCCGTGATGACGAGGACGGTAAGCCGTAATATGCCACTTACTTGGCTCATTTTCTCAAATAAAGACAAACTTAGCGCTTAGACAAACTTAGCACTTAGACAAACTTAGCACTTAGACAAATGTCATATTTTACCTATGTTAGCTTTGTTTCCTCTAAAAAGACATAGTAAGCTTACTTACCTCCAAAATGACATATTGTACCTAAGTTACCTCTAAAATGACCTATACTTAGTATTGTTTCCTCCACAATGACATAATAAGCTTAGTTAACTCAAAAATGGCATAATAGACTTGGTAACCTCATAGATGCCATAGACTTAGCTTATTTTCTTGCAAAATGACACAATAAGCTTAGTTAGGTCAAAAATGTGTTAATTACCTAGGTTAGCTATAAAATGACACAAATAAGCAATAAGAAGAAGAAAAACAAGAGAAGAAATAGAGAGAAGAAAAATGCTTCTTCATCATCTTCTTCTTCTAGATCTTCTTCTACTTCTTCTACTATTCTTATTCTAACTTTCTTATTTCCTATTTTGCAGATTTGATTGAGTTCACGGCAGCTTGCTTTGATGTAGTGCTAGTGTTTAATTTCTAACTTTCTACCTATGTATGTATGGATGAAACTAATGTAATATGGTGAACAATGTGACATTTGATACTTTTAATTTGGTATAATTGTTGGTTGATCATATCCATATGGCAGGGATATTGTTTCTATTAAATATATATATACATATCATATATTTGCCTGTGAAAATTGTTGAATATATCAAAAACATGCAAAAAAGAGGCAATACAGCAACTTTGCCGTCTGCCCCGGGCGGCAAAGACAGCTATGCTGACGGCCGCCGTCGGCATAGGGGACACGTGACAGCCACTGCTAAAACTGGGAGCGCCAGGCCTTGTCCATTTGGCTGCTTTGCCGATGGTGGCCGTCGGCATAGAGGAGCGGACGGCAAAGCGTAGGGCGGGGGCGGACGGCAATGGGCAGGCTGCTTTGCCGACGGTGGCCGTTGGCATAGATAGAGCGGACGGCAAACCGTTGGGAGCGGGCGGACGGCAACGGTTGGCTGCTTTGCCGGCGGTGGCCGTCGGCATAGCGGGGGCGGACGGCTAAGCCTAGGGCGGGGGCAGACGGCAAAGACTGCTAATGGCGGGGGCTGCTAACGGCAGTACTACGCCGTCCTGGCTCGTTGCCGTCTGTAGGCTGACGGCAAAAAGTCTTTGCCGTCCGCTATGCAAATGCAGACGGCAAAGGACCTCTTTGCCGGACTTTATTCGGCCCAAAATGTTGCCGTCCGCTGGCGGACGGCAAAGGTCTTTGTCGTCCGTGGTTGTGCCTTTGCCGTCTGCCATGGCGGACGGCAAAGTCTCTGATTCCTGTAGTGCCTACACTTGTTGGTTATCATCTAGCTCACACGCGTTACGGTGATTTCTCGAGAGCCTCTCTCATAGGTCCGTTTGCCGACAACAACCATCTTTAAAGGAGCATACCGCTCAAGAGCAAAGGAACGAAGGCGTATCAGGAACATCGAGGACATCAAGCCACCCATCGAAGACCCTGAGTAAACCTTTCCTTTGTATTTTTTTAAAAGCAAAATGCCTGTAAACAGCTACTTCGGCGGTTTGAATTGTAAAAATTCATCATATATAAAGATTATCCTTTACGTCCTTCTCACAGTATTTTATAAACTGTTTCCCACTCCCCGCATCCGAAAGAAAAACTATTCGGTACATGCTAGATGCAACCGGCTAATAGACCGGGGGCTTGACTTTAAATCTCGCCCCAAACATCAATCCCGGGATAATGTGCGGCGTCTTGGATTTTGCGTTATATGAATCGGTTTTGAATTATGTCTTGGGTCAAAGGTTGGGTTGCCCGGCTCCTGTGCTTACCCTCTTACATTCCGCTCGCTCGGCTAAAAGGGTAAAGGGAGAACCACTGCGATTGTATTTCCAGCTCGCCTGGTTAAGTACCTCAGTGGAGAAAGCCAAAAACCGACTGTCATAATAAGCGAGAACCGGTCTGCAATCCCAGCACAAGTGTCAAACTTAAAATTGATGGAGGTTATTCCGTGTCATACAAGGGGTTTGTACCTTCACAAACCATGTGGTAATGGCCTTAACCTCGGTGTATCCGAATACCACAAAATACTGGGGGCTAGTAACCAGCCCCCGCAGTCAAGCTCCTACGGTTAAGTGAAAGAGCTAAAGCCCCATAGTCCGATTGCCTTGTTCACCTCTCACTCCACCGCCTCCGGGCGCCGATATTTCGGCTAAAGGAAAAGTTGCGGAGGTCGAAACACCTCTTGTAATATTTACACGGGGCTGAAGCCGACGACCGGCAACTTTTAGTTTAAAACGGCCACACAGGAGTCAAAATAATTCAAATCTTAAAAGCATGATAAAATCGTGCACACACATTATAATTAGAAATATTCATCGGGCACACAACAATGTGCTCACTCATAAATTACATCCTTAGAGCATTGGGCCTCTATCGCCCGAGCCCCATCCATCACGAAGGGGAAGTACAGCTCGGGACGCCTATGCCCCTTCCCAGGAGAAGGAGGTGCGGTGGCCATGTCGGCCAGCTTCATCTTGGGCCAGTGCACCATGGTCTTTGCAAAGGCCATCCGAGCCCCCTCGATGCAGGCAAAATGCTTCAGGACTTCAATCCGGGCTGCGGCATCACACAACTTCTACACCAAGCCAAAGTAGCTGCTCGGCAATGGCTCTGTCGGCCACTGTCGAATGCACATGTCTTTCATGGCGGGCTCCGCCATCCTGTGCAGTTCCATCAACTGCTTCATCTGCTTGCTGAGGAGAGGAGGGTACTCGGGGGTTTGAAATTGCACCCAGAACAATCCAGACTCAACATCCCCATCCCTTGTCGCATATTACCGAGCCACGACCGCCGCACTCTTCGGGAGATCCGTAAAGGTGCCTAAGGAATGCCACACTCGTGTTGGCGACGCAAACCTGTTACCACCAAAGGCACATTGCAGTAACTACGGCTTACCATCTAAGATCAGCCGGACTTGGCGAAGTTCTTCCTCATAAAATCGCCTATCCATCCTCTCCGCCTTAATCTTTTTGGACAGCGAGGATAGCTCGGCGGCTTGGTCCTTGTTCTTTTGCTCAAGGGCCTCACACTTAGTGCTGGCATCCTTGAGCTCCTGCTGCACCTCGGATACCCGAGCTGCGTGCTTGTCGCTATAGGCTTTGACCGACGACAGCTCGGCAGACGCCTGCTCGGCCAGCGCCTTATGATCCGCGGCCTCCTGTTTCGCTTTCTTCAACTCCGCCTTGAGGCTCTCAACCTCTGCGGAGTGGCTGCAGTCATAATGGATAACCAAGACTCAGTGATAAAGACCCCGAAACAACTTCAATTAATACGAATAACAGCGGCCAAGGCGGCACAGTTCGGACTTACCTTGCACTTCGTCAAACCGCTTGTTGAGGCGGTCTATTTCCTCATCGGAACTCTTGAGCTTCCGATTCAGCTCGGCCAGCTCCATGGCATTGGCGGCCACTGCTGAAGACGAGGCCTACAAAAAACCTTACTCATGTTAGACTCCCAAGCTATCGGCTGTAGACCCACTTCAATCATCTGGCTTTTCTTTGACCCCCGTGTGAGTTTTTCATACTCACCCATGGCTCGGGGGCTACTGTGCTTACAGGGGTTGTATAAACCTTATAAATTAACTTTTCAGAAAAAGAGTATTACATGGCTTACCTTGAAGCCCGTCAAGAGGCCGTTAAAAGCCTCCTTCAGTCCGTTGTCAACGGACTGAATGCCTTGTAAAACCACGCCCATAAAGGCGCGCTGATCTTCGGCAAGGGAGGAGCTGGTCAAAGCTTCCTCCATCACGGCCAACCACCCGGTCGCAGCCCGCTCTGTCACTGGCGACACTGGTGGTGGCACCTCCGCCCTCCTTTCCTGCGAAGGTAGGGCCGACGATTCTGGAGGCATAGAGTGCTCTGGAACCGTCTGCAGAGAGGGCTCGGATGAACTAGGCCCCCCTCTTTGCTTGCCAGGAGGGGGTCCTCCTCCTGGTCTTGGGCAGCCGAGGTATTAACCTTCTCGATTTCGTCGTCGCCCCCGTCCCCGACGTTCGGCCCAGGCGGGGTCTGGCGAGAGAGCACCTCCACGGTCTCCTCGGTGGCTTGAGGTGGACAGGGACGCGATGCTGTCCTGCTCTCTGCCAGCTTAGCGGGCAGGGATTCCCCCTCCAATACCTCATCGGTGGGAAGGTCACGGGGTGGGTTGTAACAGGAAAGGCACTCCTTCGGTTAGTGGCGAAACTCCGTACGAGCGTACTATGAAATGTTCAGATTAAATACCTCTGGGCTAGGGGCTTGACCCTAGGGTTGAGTTGTCATCGGGCAGGACCACTTTGGTCCTACAGGACCTCTTTGGGGCGAGGGGAGCCGAATCCGCCTCGGCGTCGGCAGACGCTGCCCTCTTCCTTGTCTGGGGGGAGTCCACCTCCCCCCTTCCTCTAGGTGTTCCTCCTTGTGAGCAGAGGAGGCTTGGGTCTCCCCGGACCTAGTGTTCGAAGGACCTCTTGGGCGCAGGCCCTCTCGGACCTCCATCTTCTCGCCTTTCTTCTTCTCTTTCTTCTCTGGCGCCGAATACGGCGCCACGACCAGCATCGCCGTCAACAGGGCCGATCTGGGGTCTTCGGGCAACGGGGCTGGGCCATTAATCCTCAAGGCCTTGTCCAGCCAGTTCTATGAGGGCGAAGAAGATGTTAAATTCCTTGCTAAAAGGTAGAGCCCGAGGATAAAAACAGAAACTTTGTTATACCTAGAGCGGAGGGTTTTTGGCGTCTAGGCTGGTGTCTTCCTCCTCGGCTGGCCAGTCCTTCTGGGGCTTGAATAACGCCTCCCACAGCTTCTCTTGGGTAGTGCGGTAAAGCTGGCGCAGGATGGGAGGGTCGTTAAGCATCTAGGCCCACATTAGGGTGGCCCGGTGCTGGCAGGGGAGGAGACGGCGGCAGAGCATAACCTGTACCACGTTGGTCAGCTCGACGTTTGCTTCTAGCATCTGCGTGATGCATTTCTGCAACGCCTTCACCTCCGTGGCTGACCCCCAGTCCATGCCTTTCTTGATCCATGAGGTCAGCCTCGTGGGGGGTCCGGATCTAAACTCGGAGGGCGCTGCCAAGTCTGCGCCCCGTGGTTGGGTGGTGTAGAACCACTCTTTCTGCGAGACCTTGACGGTGTCGATGAAGGTGCCATCCGGCCACTCGACCTGTGGAAGCTTGCTAATCACCGCCCCTCTGCAATCCGCGTGCTGACTATTGATGGTCTTCGGCTTGACGTTGAAGACCTTTAGCCACAGGACAAAATGCGGTTGGACCCACAAAAAGGCCTCGCAGATGACAATGAAGGCTGAGATATGCATGATGGAGTTTGGGGGGAGATCGTGGAAATCTAACCCATAAAAGAACATTAATCCCCTTACAAAGGGGTGCAGCGGGAAGCTCAGTCCTCGGAAGAAATGGGGAATGAACACCACCCGCTCTCCCGGCTTCGGCGTGGGCACCACTTGACCAGCCTCTGGGGCGCGGTGGACGATGTTGACCGGGAGGTAGCCGGCGTACTTCAGTTCCCGGATGTCATTGTCGGTGACGCACGAGGCCTCCCACTTGCCCTGAGAGCCCGAGCCGGCCATTGCCGAGCTTGGGGGGAGGAGGAGGATGGCTTGGAGGGAACTGAAGGAAGATTGGATCTGCACGCTCGGAGCAAAGGAGGTCGAGAGGGCGAGCTTGAAACTGAAGAGCGTATGGAGGCTTTGGGGATTTTCTCCCTTTTTATGGGGGGTTGAAATACCAAGAGCCCTTTTACTGCGCCGCGGACTGCGTCGTTTCCCGAAGCAATCATGCCGTTATGCGCGCATGGGATAACCCATATCATTAATCGTATCCCGTGAAAAATGGAGCATGATCTTCGTGTTGATAAGACGTGCCAATGCAGGGGCGGCCTCGAACCGCGAATCGAGTTTTTATAACTGGCTATGTGGCCGCGGCCTGTCCTGGCTTTTCGCGACAAAAGTCCTCAGCTGAGGCACTGTTCATATTCAGGCGTTTGTCCTTAGAGGCTAAGCAATGTATGTTCGGAAATCAGGTGTCATTGGCAGCCGAACTAGGATCGGCCAAACGTAAAGGCAAGAAAGGAACTCACCCCGCAAGCCAAATACTTTGGGCGTGCGAAGCAGCTAAGTGTCGTAATGCCCAGCATTGGAGGCTAGTTCGGGGGCTACTGAGGGAGTCCGGGACTAAGGGGTCCTCGGGCCGTTGACTTATCTCCTGTGGGCCAGCTTGGTGGGCCGCTCGGTGGCGATTGCAGGAAGGCCGGACTATAGGATGACTCCGTGCTCAGGGAGGAAGGCACCGAAGACTTGGTGTGTCCTCCAAGAAAGAATGGGTGTATCTATGCTCAGATGGAAACCTATCACATGTAACCCTAGGTACCCCTGGTGTCTATATAAACCAGGGGGCTTAGTTTGTAGAAGTCAACTCATCTAGGGTTTTAGCTCATTTGATCTCAAGGTAGATCGACTCTGTAACCATCATACTCATCAATACAATCAAGCAGAACGTAGGGTTTTACCTCCTCAAGAGGGCCCGAACCTGGGTAAACATCGTCCCCTTCGTCCCCTGTTAACCATCGATCCCAGATCCATAGCTCGAGACCCCCTTGTCGGTTCTATATTCGGCATATCTCGTAGTAGGGATCCTAAGCTAGGCGTCTTGGAGCGATGGTAACATGGACACAGGATTTTACCCAGATTCGGGCTCTCTCAAGGAGATAATACGCTATGTCCTGCTTTTGATTGTATTGATCTGGGGATAGTACATAGTACAGGTATCTACCATGAGATTGTTGTAATGAATATGAGATTGAGGTTGTCTATTGACTAGCCTGGCCTCGGTTTATATAATGCACCGTAGGCCTAGGGTTTAGAGGAGTCCTTGTCTTGTGCTCCAAGTCTTGTGGAATCTCCCTTGTAGGCATCATGGGCTCTCCGAGCTGGCCCATAGTGAATCGCCCTGGGGGTCCTCGGCCCGACCCACTGGTCAGGAGACGACGTGGTGAGTACCCCCTAGTCCAGGACACCGTCAGTAGACCCCTGAACCAGTCTTCAAGTTGGGGACGCTCCTCGGTTCTTCCGAACTGTTCTTCATCTTCAGCCGTCAGTCTTGAAAACTGGTTCAACAAATCTTCCCATCTCCGATCTTAAGGATTGCCGAGGTGTATCTGAAGAGTTCACACGTTGGGCATCCGAGGAGCCCCTTTAAGTTCTCGGCCATTATCAATGCCTTGTTATTTTTTATGCCACATCTCGGGTTTTAAGTGCTTCCCGTGTGGCGGTGTCCTCTTGCGCCCGAGCTCCAATGCCGAACTGCATCCAAGGTGTCCTTTTGCAGCCAAGCTCCAACGCCGGTCTACGTCTGAGCTCCAACGCTGGTCGGTATCCGAGGTGTCATAGATTACCTCGGTCTCTGAAAATTTGAAGGAGTCAATCCGAGCTTAAATGCTGGAATAGAATTTTATGGAGCCAGCCATTCGCATCCGAGCTTTATGTCGGACTGCATCCGAGCTCCAACGCCGGACTGCATTCGAGCTACAACAATGATCAGCGTCCGAGGTCTCATAAATTACCTCGGTCTTTTAAAAAATGAAGGAATTCATCCGAGCTTAATGTCGGAAATGCCCTCTATGGAGCCAGCCACTTGCGCCCGAGCTTTATGCCGGACTGCTTCCGAGGTGGTGCACCACCCCGACCGTAGGCTGATTTTTTGTGGATATTTTCAATTGGTGCAATTTATTCTCTGCCAAGATATATAGCCAGAAGCCCGCAAGGTGCGTGTCGGTCTAAAACCCATGATGCACCTGAAGGATAAAAGAAAACCACTAATCCCAGTAGCCCCTGAGACTTAGGTCGATTTGCAAAATTGGCCTAAAGATCAAGTCCTTGCTCGGCAACATACTTAGGAACAGAAACGCGGCGCGCCTAGTTTCCCAGACTCAGGTTGGGTGCGGCCGACCAACCCGAGGATCGATTCTCTATGGAAACAGTATTGCACTTTGAATTTGCTGCATTGAATAGGCAGTGCAGTAGCCCCCGAGCTTTAATTTGGGCACGGGTGGTCGAATTAAGGATCGATATTTATGTGACACAAACTTTGTTACGTTTGACACAATTTATGTGTAATGATTCTATGTATCCAAATACTTTACATCATTAATGCTCGGATCTGCATTATACAAGACTTTGTTGACTGACCATCGGCTTCAACCTCCTCGGCTAGTAGCCGAGGAGTGTTTGTCCTACTTTATAAAGCCTTTATGAGGGCAAAGATTTACGGCAAACAAGGCAATCCGGCCATATGGTTTTATAAACAAAGGTACGCGGAGAGATATGTTATATTACCATTTAACGTAAGAAACATCTTCTGGGAAAAATAGTTCCTTTATAAGTTCCTTTTCCCAGGCTATCATGTTGACCAAAAACATGAAACCTCAACTCCGATCAACGTGGGAGGAAAATATGGAGGATTTAGTTTGGGGAAAGTTTCCGAACTCTATGGTCCTTAGTGAACCTAAATTTTCTCTTCCGTCATTGCCGACCAATTATATTCTTAAGATGGCTAGCTTTCGGCTTCACCCAGTCTGAGGTACTAACACGGATGACCCGGAAGTAATAATCGCAGAGGTGCTCCCTTTACCCCCTAGCCGAACAATCAAGAACGTAGGGGATAAGCACAGGAGCCAGGCAACCCAGCTTGGCCAAAATCTTAAGTCAAATTGATGCATATTTATGGCTTTATAACGATGATTACGGAAGGCAGCACTCGTATATTGAATACAAATGCTTTTATGCTATATGCTATTTTGACTCCTTTGTGACCATTTATCGTTTGAGAGTGGCCCATTGTCGGCTTCTACCCCTTTGTAGATGCTACGCAGGGTGTTTCGGCAGTAACAAGACAACCCTTAGCCGACGTCTCGGTGCCCGGAGGCGGTTGTGTTAGCGGAAACGAGGCAATCAGATATCTAGGCTTTATAACTTTCACTTGGTCATGGGAGCTTAAAGTTTGGGAGGCCAATTACTAGCCCCCTGTTAGTGTTCGGCGTCAGCCGAGGTCAGGCCGTTAACACTCCGGCCAATTTTATGAAAGGCCCGTTGTTTAATACGGTCATCGGATCGCCGACCAGTTTATGCTCATTGTGACAGTCATTTTTCGGCTTTCTCCACTGAGGTACTTGACCAGTTAAACCGGAAGTACAATCGCAGTGGTTCTCCCTTTGCACTCCTAGCCAAACAAAGCGGAACGTAGGAGGCAAACACAGGAGCCGGGCAAGCTAACTATTGACCGAAGACACAATTCAAAACTGGTGCATATAAAGCAATATCCGAGAACGTTTTGCCGAGGACTCCTCGAAGTGCCTTGGCTTTTGGTGGGTTCGGCTCTAGTCGCAGCCCCCCGTTGATATTGCCGATGCTTTAAAAGTGTACTGCGAGAGTTATGCTTGGAAAAAACAAAAATTTATGCAAAAAACTTTATGTTTAGATAAAAGAAAATTGTGCCAATCCGAAACTGGTCGTAAAATTAATATGTGCTTCGGTCGTGCTTTAACATGATACATCCGATCTCCGGGCTCCAAGCGGGCCAGCCTTTGGCTTCAACCTCCATATCCCGAAGGCGGAGTGTTTCTCCGAGACCTGTTTAGCGAACTAAACTCGAGCGGCTTTAGAAAGCAACCAGACTATCCGGCTATTGACCACACACTAGTGTCGGAAAAAGGAGTAGTAGAAAAAGACTTTGCAACGACCAAGAAGAAAACACATTTATTATAAAACAACTCATACAAATTAAAGAGCCCCCGGTTAAATCGGGTAAAGAAATTTTTGACAAACAAAGTTTTTAACAAACAATTTTTTGTTGTTTAACAAAAAATATAATGTTTGGTTGAACCGAACAAAAAATAAAATTTCAAAGAGATCTGAGCACGAAAACGACTTAGCTTGTTAATGTGCTCGGTGCAGTCCGGGGTTGTGGCGGGATGGAGACGTAGTCCTCGGCCTGGCTGAGGTCCCAGCCCCCAAGCCAGAGGTAATCGAGCGAAGAGCTCCGGTTGAGACGTGGCGATGCAACACGGTTGCTGCGACGAGGCGAAGCCCCCGGTCCAGCCGAAGAGACAGAGTAGTTCGGCAGCGTGACGGCGAAGCCCCCAGTTATCATGGGAAAAGGAAGTGTTTTTAACAAACAAACTTTTTTATTTAACATAAATATAATGCTTGGTCGAACCGAACAAAAATTGAAAATTGAAAAAAGTTGAGCATGAAAGCGACTTAGCTGATTAATGTGCTGGGTGTTGATGACGTGGTCCGAGCTTGCGGCGGGTCGGGGTCCCAGCCCCCAAGCCTGTCCCGAGGTGCCCGGGCAGAAAGCTCGGCTTGAGGAAGTGGCGATGCAACACGGTCGATGTGATGACGCGAAGCCCCAGGTCCAGCCGAGGAGACGAAAGTGGTCGGCTGGTGACGCCGAAGTCCCCAGAGCAGCTTGATGAAGAGATGGAGAAGCCCCCGGTCTAGCCGGGGTGTTGGAGCAGATCGGCAGAGAGATGCTGGAGCCTCCATGTCAGCCGACGTGTTAAAGCAGGTCGGCGTGGTGGTTATTCGCTTGGAGCAAAGGCGGCACGTCGGTGCTAACGCAGGTCAAAATTTGTGACGCGGTCGATGCCAGCTTGATGAAGTGACCACACGACGATTCCGGTGTGCCAGCCCCGTGCAATCCGTGGGGCGACGATGCCGAACTCTTGGTCGGGTTGCCGAACTCTTGGTTGGGTTGCCGAACTCTTGGTTGGCTTGCCGAGGTGATGAATCTGAAGAGGTTGACCTCGGCTCGACGAAGCGATGATCTAGCGCAGGTCGGCAGCCGTGGAGCAATGTTGTCGGGCCGGTTTGACATTGGCACGACGGTGAAAATCGCCTCAAAAAAGACTTAAAATTTGTGGGCACGTGTTTGAGAACAACACAATACCCTAGAAAAAAATTCCTTTAAGAAGGATGTCCAATATCCCGTTCATGAAGAAAGATGAATTCGAGTCGGATTCGTTTTCGTGCAGGAAACAGATCCGAAAATTGACGCACTTATCGGGCCGTTCCCGGAGTTTGAACGGTCGGATCGAGCTGAAATTGTGAGGGGTTGTCGTTGTAGGAATTCCGCAGCAGATCAACGGTTGGATCTTCCAAAGGATGAACGAGCTGGGCATTGGACTCCTCGCGCTAAAGTCATCTAGATTCACGTCCAGATTTGACAGGGCTCCGGTATATTGTAGATCGCCGGAGATTCCTCCACCGGAACGCGACGAAATTTTGCAGCATTGTTTTAGACTCAATTCCGCACAATTCCACCGAAGCAATCGTCAAAGCGACACTCGAGGAGGCGGGGACGACGAACACGAATTCGCTGTCCAGAAAAACTGCATGATCGTGCGAGGGCAATGTTGACGTTGAGCCCCCGAGCACCATGGAGGATTCTTCCATGATCTTGGTTGAGATTGGAGTTGATGTTGATGAAGACACGCATCCGATCTAGAAGATCCGACGTGGCGCGCAGTCCTCGGCCTAGCCGAGGTGACCAGTCAAGCCAGCGATGAAGATGCCGACGTTGACGATGTAGCTCGGTTCCGACGCGTAGATCGCGATGGAGCCGATCTGAATTCCCATCGCACCGCGGCGACTACCCAGCATGCTCTCAATGAAAGCACCAATGTCGGTTCTATATCCAGCATATCTCGTAGTAGGGGTTCTAAGCTAGGCGTCTTGGAGCGATGGTAACATGGACACAGGATTTTACCCAGGTTCGGGCTTTCTCAAGGAGATAATACCCTACGTCCTGCTTTTGATTGTATTGATATGGGGATAGTACATAGTACATGTATCTACCACGAGATTGTTCTAAAGAATATGAGATTGAGGTTGTCTATTGACTAGCCTGGCCTCGGTTTATATAATGCACCGTAGGCCTAGGGTTTAGAGGAGTCCTTGTCTTGTGCGCCAAGTCTTGTGGAATCTCCCTTGTATGCATCATGGGCTCTCCGAGCTGGCCCATTAGTGAATCGCCTGGGGGTCCTCGGCCCGACCCACTGGTCGGGAGACCACGTGGTGAGTACCCCCTAGTCCAGGACACCGTCACCCCTACCCGAGATATGCCGGTTTTGCCACCGACAGTTGTGCAGCAAGTCAACAAGGATTACCAAATCCCTTTGATGGAAGCATATGTGGATGAAGTGAGGAAGTTGGAAGAGCACTTTGACGGTGTGCAAACAGAGCACGTTCCCCATGCGGAGAACAGCATTGTCGATGACCTGTCCAAACATACCGCCCAGAAGCTACCTGTGCAACCGGAGAATTTTGTGCTCCATATGAATCAACCTTCTGTTACAACATCATTGGGGCGATCAAAGAAAAGAAAAGTTGGCTCTGGTGACTACTTTTCGACAAAGCTCCCGGAAGCCGCCGGCAAGAAAGTTGTCGGAAGCAACGCAATGCCAGTTAGTGAGTAGCAAGCTCCGGCAGGGCCTGAGGCTCTTGTCGTTGAAGAAAGCGCTCCCGCGGTGGAGGAAATGCCTTTAGTCCTTGTCGTTGAGCCGCTAGCTCCAACATGGGCATAACAGATAGTCTAGTACCTTCAAACAGGAGAACTTCTCGAAGAGCAGGAAGACGCTAAAAAAGTAGCCTGGCAGTTAGCCATGTATCAATTTGTGGACAACATTTTGCACAGGAAGCGACCGAACGGGGTGAAATTGAAGTGTATATGTCGGGAAGATGGACAGAAGTTGTTGACGGAGATACATGAAGGGGTGTGCGGTTCCCATATTAGGCCCCATGCTCTTGTCGGCAAGGCATTCCAGCAAGGTTTCTACTGGCCAACAACCCTTCAAGATGCAATGGCCGCGGTGACCTGATGCGAAGCATGTCAATTCCATGCCAAGCAAATAAATCAACCAGCTCAAGTCGTCCAAATGATACCTTTTTCCTGGCCCTTCCCGGTCTAGGGGATCGACATTGTCGGCCCTTTCCCCCGTGCTACCTGGGGCTTCGAGTTCTTGTATGTTGCAATCGACAAGTTCACGATGTGGCGAGAAGTCGAGATGGTAAGAAAGGTGACAACACAATTGGCTGTCCAGTTTTTCAAGGGAATTGTTTGTCGTTTTGGAGTACCCAACAAGATCATCACCGACAATGGTACCAAATTCACGAGCCGCACCTTCATGCAGTACTGCGAGACCCTTGGAAGCAAGATCTGCTTTGCCTCTGTCGCTCACCCAAGAAGCAACGACCAAGTGGAGAGAGTAAATGTTGAAGTGCTGCATGATCTCAAGACAAGGACATTTGATAAGCTGCACAAGTTTAGGAGGCGCTGGATTAATGAGCTGACGGCAGTTCTTTCGTCACTCAGGACAACACCAAATTGAGTTACCGACAAGACACACTTCTCCCTAGTCTATGGTGCAAAAGCGGTGCTCCCCATGGAACTCACTTACGAATCACCTCGAATGCAAGCTTTTGACGAAGTTGATTAAGAGCAGTTGCGGCAAGATGACGCAACACTCCTTGAGGAGGGCCGTCTCCGGGCTGCAGTGTGTGCCGCACGCTACCAGCAACTTTCGCCGCTACCATAGCCGCAAGGTTCATGCCAGGACTGTTGGGGAAGGCGACCTTGTCCTTCAATGGATACAGTCTGCGAAAGGAAGCAACAAGTTGACGCCGAAGTGGGAAGGCCTTTACTGGGTGCTATGAGTCACTAGGCCTGGCGCAGTCTGCCTAGTGACCGAAGATGGCACTCCGGTGCAAAATTCGTGTAATATTGAACATCTTCGTAAGTTCTATCCATAAGGCGCGCTTGCCGCCCCCCCGGCAAACCCATTTTGTATGAGTCTGCCGACAAGGCATGTAAACCTTTGTACAAAGCTAGGCGAAGACCCAGTGCATAATCAATAAAGCTAAGTGTTCTACAACCTTTTGTCAAAGTACATATTTTTACTTATGTATACTGTATGACATGTCCACTTTGACTTGTGTGAAATGGTTGATGAACCGGCACGGTTCCTAGCCTCCTCTTTTCTCTTCTTTGTTTTTCTCAAAGGACAGAAGGGCCCCCGACGTGCAAGTTTTCCTGGTGGGGGGGGGGGGTGATGGTGTGAATACCCAAATGGCATTCAGGTTAATCATTTCATGACAAGAAGTACAACAAAGAAAAGCTAAGTTGTAACACTCCAAGTTCTTTGTTGTAGTTGCTTCTTTCCTTGAACGGTTTCAACATTTGTATGAGAAAACCTGCATGCAAAGGACCCTTGTCGGAATCTACTGCACTCCTAGGTTGTTTCGAGTCCATTCAGCAACCAAGGTAGCTGCACTGAGGACGGCAAGGTCATCTTGACGGTAGCGACACTTCCGGCAGGCTGCTAAGGACAAGTTCCTAAAGCGCTCGCGGCAAGAATGTGCGCACCGGCAAGCATTTCCGGCAAGTGTAGGGTCCAGAAACATACAAGTACAAAATCAAGTATAAGGAAGGAAAGTCATTCATTTAAACAAACAAAATATATTACATCCAAAAGCAAAGGTGCAATGCTAATTCAAGATATTGGTCTTTGATACATGCGCGACACTAGCGGCAAGGATGAAGTGGGAATGAATTAATTCTTTAAGTGGCCTTTCATCCTGGTGATGGAGCCATCCTTCTCAGAGATAGGAGTGACAAGGGCTTCGGCGGCACTGGTGTTGTCTCCCTTCGGCAACTTGGCGAAGGCCTTGGACAAATCGATGTCGGGGTTGCGGAAGACAACCTTCACAAGCACCTTATGGAGGACATCACGACAAAGCTCGCGGGATTCCTTGGCAAAGTTGTCGGCCCGCTCCTCCTAGTACTTCTCCAGCGCTCCAACAAGCTCCTCGAAGAAGATGGACAACCTGACGCTCTCTACCTCCCTGTCGTCGCTAGGGAAGTTCCACTTCTCTAAGCCCATGGCAGCCAGGTGAGTGGAGAGCCTGTCGATGATGTTTACGATTTGTTCCGTCCACAACTCCAGGTTTTGATTAGTTTGTTGGAGGAGTGGGCGATAGAGGCAAGCAGTTCCTTCTCCTTCCGGAGATCTTCAAGCAGGGCCCTCTCCTTGTTCCTCGCGCACTCAAGATGCTCCTCCAAGGTGCTCAGCTTCAGCTTCAGATCAGCAATGGAGTCGGCGGCAACAGAAAGCTCCTTGGTCTTATCGGAGATCGCCATTGCAGCTTCCCTAGGGTATGATCTGCCTTCTGTGCGCTCTCTTTCAATTCCAATATTTCCTTGCCGGAGGCGGCAAGGTCCAACTCCAGCTGCCGCTCTTTGCCCTCCAGCTCGACCTTTGCGGCCTTGGCAGCCTCAGCAGCCTTGACGGCCTCCAACAGTTTGTCGGCGTGCTCCACGGTTTGGGCTTTGATGGCATCCTTGTGTTTATGCTCCAACTCTTGGATTTGTCATGCGAATTGGGTTTCAAGCTTGGCAGCAAGCGCAACCTGTCGAGCGGCAAGGTCCTCTTCATGGGAATCGAGTTCAGCCTTGCGCTTGATGAGTTCTGCGTCAGCGGTAGCAATCCATTGCGTGGCTTCCTCCTATGTAGTCTCCACCTCGGCCTTCTCTAGAATGAATTCTTACACGACTTGGCTGAGATGGGCTTGGCGAACAGTGAGGTCTTGGCGGCTCTTAGCATACCAGGTCTGCGCCTTGCTAAGACGCCTCTGGAAGTCAGCCTCTGCTTCAGCAAGAACAGCTTCCTGGTGGTCTAGCTTTTCGGAGCGGCTGCCATAGTGAGTTTGGAGCTACTTGAGTTTTTGCAGATGGAGAGGAGGATGTTGTGCTCTTTGGCCTCGTCGTTGCTGCCGAACGGATCAACAGTGACCACGCCTCCAGCCGTAGCAATGGAGCTGTCAAGAGTTTCCCCCTCAGTGAAGGCCTTGAAGATTTCTTTGCCGGGGGTGCTCGCAAACTGCAGGTCGCCGACTTTGAGGTACCTGCTAGGTGCAGGCGCCTGAGATGTTGATGGGCCGGCGATAGCCTTGTCGGTTGCTTCCGCCTCGATGAGCATGCCCTTACCGGGCGCTCCTGAGACAGAGGTGTCTTCAGTATCCACGGCTGCCTTAGGAATGACCTCTTCAACAACCTCCTTATTGGCCTCTTCCGTGGCTTTCTCGGCGGCTTCCTCGTTGGCCGCAATTTGACTGGCCTCAACGGACGGCTCCTTGGTGATCTCCCTAATGTTGGCGTCAACATCCATTTCATCGGTTGGGGACAGATCTACGAGTTTGGGGAAAGAAGAAGGAAATCGAACTCAGAAAGAAGTTCAAGAAGACAAAAAGAAACAAGACAACAGAAAATCCAAGAAAAGGAAAATACTCAACAACAAGGGACTCACCTGTGGTTACTTGTTGAGAAGGGGCATCCCCTTCTCCGGCAATGATACTTATGATCTGCGTTGGGTTTTCCGTGAAGAGGAACGGGTAATTGCAGCACAATACGGCTAAGTATTTCCCTCAGTTAAGAACCAAGGTTTATCGAACCAATAGGAATATCAATCCACAACCATCTTCAGCGGCTGAACACAAAAGAGCAAACACTTGCTCCCAACGCGGCAAGAGGGTTGTCAATCCCCTTGATCTCGTGATTTGCAAGCAAGTGAAGTGTGTAGATAATAGTAGATAATTGTAAATTGCAAAAGAAAATAAATGGTAAATAATGAAAGCAAGGTAATAATAAGCTTTATAAAGATATAAGTCAAAAGACCCAATGCCATAGTTTTCCCTAGCGGCATCTCTCATGTAGGCAACATACGGTGGGTGAACAAATTACTGTTGGGCAATTGATAGAAAAGCGCATAGTTATGTGATATTCACGACAATGATCATGTATATATAGGCATCACGTCCATAAGCAAATAGGCCGACTCATGCATGCACCTATTACTATTACTCCACCCATCGACCGCTATCTAGCATGCATCTAGAGTATTAAGTAAAATAGAGTAATGCTTGGAGAACATTGACATGATGTAGACAAAGAGAATTAAATTAATATGAACTAACCCCATTGTTATATCCTTAGTGGCAACAATACAAAGACATGTCTTGTCCCCTTCTGTCACTAGGATACAGATCACCGCCAGATTGAACCCACTACAACCCACCCTCTCACTAAAGAAATATCAATCTAGTTGGCCAAACTATTTCAATAGACCGGAGAGATTTATGAAACTACAAATATCATGCAAATAAGAATCATAATATTCATAGGTGACTCAAATACTTTTCATGAATAATCTAAAACATAAACCCACAATTCATCGGATCCCGACAAACACACCATACAAAAGAATTACATCGGATAGATCAAAGCGAAGATGCGATGATCATTGTATTGAAGATCAAAAGAGAGAGAGAGAGATAGACATCTACGTACTAACTATGGACCCGTAGGTCTGTGGTGAACTACTCACACATCATCACGAGGGCATCAAGGTTGATGAAGAGGCCCTCCATGATCGGTCCCCCCTCCGGCAGGGTGTCGGAACGGAGCTCCAGATGGGATCGCGACGGAATAGAGACTTGCGGCAGCGGAAAAAGTGTTTCGGGATGCCTTCTAGAGTTTTGGAATATATGTGAATTTATAGGCCAGAGAACGGGGGTAGGAGGGCCACCAGGGAGGGACAAGCCATCAGGGCGCGCCGACCCCCCTGGGTGCGCCCTGTTGGCTTGTGCCTCCCTTGTGCGGCCTCCGGTCTTCTCCCGAAGCTTCCAGGTCTTCTTTTGGTCTAGAAAAATCATAAAAAAGTTTTAGGGCAATTGGACTTCGTTTGATACTGTAAACCTGAAAAGTAAAAAACACGCAGAAAACAACAAGTGGAACTGGGCACTTGGTCAATAGGTTAGTGCTCAAAAATAATATAAATTGGTAAATTATTACTCAAAAAGTATCCTAGAATGATAATATAATTGCATGGAACAATCAAAAATTATAGATACGTTGGAGACATATCAGCATCCCCAAACTTAATTCCTGCTCATCCTTGAGTAGCTAAATGATAAAAATGGAATTTTTGATGTGACATGCTACCCAATAGGTAATATTTTGCATGTATCTGAGAAACGATGAATTAACAAACATCAACATAGTAATATTTATAAGCAAAAGCAAAAAAATCATTAATCTTTCAAAGTATACGATCCTAAAAGAATGTTTACCCCCATTCATTTTATCATATTATCAAGGCATGGCTCTGTCTTCACCACATTAATACAAATGTCAAGCACCACGGTGTCCAAGTCTGGCAATTGGATCATACTTTTTCAATGTGCATCAACTTTTCATGCTTCACGCAATACATGAGCGTGAACCGTGGATATAACATTAAGGTGGAAATAGAATATGGTGGTAGATATCAAAGGGGTAAAAAGTGGAGAAAGAAGTCTCACATCAACTAGGCGTACCAACGGGCTATGGAGATGTCCATCGATAGATGTCAATGCAAGGAGTAGGGATTGCCATGCAAATGATGCATAAGAGCTATAAGTATATGAAAGCTCAATTGAAGCTAAGTGGGGTGTGCATCCAACTTGCTTGCTCATGAAGACCTCGGGCATTTGAGGAACCCCGTCATGGGAATATACAAACCAAGTTTGTAATAATGAAAAAGTAATTCCTACTAGCATATGAAAATGACATAACATGAGACTCTCTATATGAAGAACAAGGTGCCACTTTGAGGCACAAGTGTGGTAAAGGATAGTAGCAAAGTCCCTTCTCTCTTTTTCTCTCATTTTCATATTTTTTTTATTATGGTTGGCTCATTTGGCCTCCCCCATTTTTATTTCCTCATTGGGACAATGCTCTAATAATGATGATCATCACACTTTTGTTTACTTACAACTCAACATGAAAACTCGATATGAAGAACTTATGAAACAATATGACTCAATAGGAATGCCTCTGGCAGTGTACCAGGATGTGCAATGATCTAGAGTGACATGTATCAAAAATATGATCAACGGTGGCTTTGCCACAAATACTATGTCACCTCTATATGATCATGCAAAGCAATATGATGATGAAGGAACTAGTCATATGATGTAACAGTGGAATTTTCATGGTAATATATCTCGGAATGAATATGGAAATGCCATAATAGGTAGGTATGGTGGCTGTTTTGAGGAAGATATAAAGAGGCTTATGTGTGACAGAGCATATCATGTCATGGGGTTTGGATGCACCGTCGACGTTCACACCGATCCTCGAGGTGACAATGGGCAATGCACGGTACAAAAGAGGCTAGCAAAATATGAGGTGGTGAGATTGCGTATGTCCACGGGTTCACATTACTCATGAAGAACTCATATACTTATTGCAAAGTTTTATTAGTTTTATCACAAATCAAAGTACTACTCGCATGCCCCGAGGGAGGAGGTTGGGAGTAGTTAACCATCGCGCGCCTCCGACCCGAAACAACACTAGGATTTTAACGAGGAATAGAAATGCTCACACATCCTCACCATGCCTTTTTAATATTTAGACAAATGGGAAATTAACACCTCTTAATACTGATACGTCTACGAATAAACAATGATGCACTCACACCTTTTTCATGTTACCACATCAATATCATTAATCCACAATTTCTCTTTTATGTGCTACATGATGGTTTTGATTATCACTCATTGAATACCTATTATTTTGGACTAGTCTTATGACCCATGCAAATTACCATCACTATTTATTAACTCTCAAACAAATATAATGAAGAACAAGAGTGCAATTATTTCTACAAAATCTATAAGCCATCGTGCTCAAAAAGATATAAGTGAAGTACTTGAGCAACTACTAAGCTCAAAAGATATAAGTCAAGCACATAGAGTAGTCTAACAAATTATGATGAAGGTGTATCTCTCTCAAATAGGTGTGTCTAGAATATGTGGATTGTGGCAAACTAAAAATAAAATCAAACGAAAGCAAACGACGCTCCAAGCAAAACTCAGATCATGTGACGAGTAAAAATATTGCTCCAAGTGACATACCGATGGATTGAGCGAAAGAGGGGATGCCTTCCGGGGCATCCCCAAGCTTAGATGCTTGAGTCTTCCTAGAATATTACCTTAGCGTGCCTTGGGCTTCCCGAAGCTTAGGCTCTTGCCGCACCTTATTCCTTCTTCCATTGTGATAACACCCACAACTTGAAAACTTCAATCACACAAAACTCAACAGAACTTCGTTAGCTCCGTTAGTATAAGCAACATATCAAATACTTTAGGTACTGTTATAAACTGATTCATATTTAATTACTGCATAATAGGTACTGTATTCTAACTTCTCCATGGCTTATACCCCCTATATAATCCATAGCATCATCAAAACAAGCAATCTATGCAAGCAAAAACAGAATCTGTCTAAAACAGAACAGTCTACAGAGATCTGCAGAGAACCTTCTGTAACTCTAAAAATTATGAAAAATTAGGACAACCTGAAGAATTTTTATAGCAATACTTTGTAAAAAATTCAGATCAAAAAGACGTTGCAGTAAAATCAGAGAAATTAGGCACTAGACACTAAAGTTTATGTTTTTGCACCATATCAATTCTACTCATCTTGTGAGTCATCCCAAAGGCTTTACTTGGCACAAACACTAATTAAAACACAAAAACACAATCATTACAAAGGCAATAATAATGTCATCACACAGAAACAGAAAGTAAAAAAGCAAAATTAAAGATAACTATTGGGTTGCTCCCAACAAGCACTATTGTTTTATGCCCCTAGCTAGGCATAATGCATAGTTTCAAATATTGTCATCTTTAACACTCCACCCATAAGTAGCTCTCATGATTGATTCATAAGGTGGTTTAATTCTATTCCTAGTCAAGTGTTCCATCCCTTTCTTTAATGGGAATTGGAACCTTATGTTTCCCTCTTTCATATCAATAATTGCACCTATAGTTCGTACGAAAGGTCTTCCAAGTATTATTGGACAAGTAGGATTGCAATCAATATCAGGCACAATGAAATCTACAGGCACATAATTCTTATTTTCAATAATAAGAACATCATTTATTCTACCTAGAGGTTTTTTAATGGTACAATCCGCAAGATGCAAGTTTAGGGAACAATCTTGAATATTAGTGAGACCAAGCACATCACAAAGATTTTTAGGTATAGTTGAAACACTAGCACACAGGTCACGCAAAGCATTGCATTCATATTTATTTATCCTTATTTTAATAGTAGGTTCCCACTCATCATGCAATTTTCTAGGAATAGAAACTTCAAGCTCAAGTTTCTCATCATATGCTTTTATCATCGCTTCCACTATATGATTAGTGAAAGCCTTGTTTTGTTTATAAGCATTGGGTGAGCTAATAATAGTTTGCAACAAGGAAATACATTCTACTAAAGAGAAACTTTCATAATTAAAGTATTTGTAATCCAATATAGTGGGCACATCACTAGTTAAAGTTTTAACCTTTCCAAACCCACTTTTTTCAGTTTTAGCATTAGAATCATCACCCTCCAAGCAAACTGGACGCTCTCTAGCTAGAGTTGACTCATATTCAGTCCCTTTACCATTTACTTTCAGATTAGTAAATAAAGATTCAATAGGAGAAGTACCAATCATTTTAAGATCTTCATCATGACTCCTAATAGGTAAAGATTCCAGTTTAGCGGCCATCCTATTCACTAGAGTGGTTGGCTTATCAGAGATCTTTCCTAACAACTCTTCAGTTTGAGAAAATTGTGATTGGATCCTTATTAAGCTCATCAAGTTGTTACTAATAGCGTCAAGTAAAGTTGAATGCTCTTTAATTTCATAAGCAAATAATTTATTATGCTCATATTGTGAAGTCATGAAAGTTTTCATAGAACTTTCTATTTCCGCCATTCTTTGGTAGTAAGAGATATTGCGGAATCTATCATGAGACATGGTGACCGAACAAGCAAAGTAACAAGCAGGACAAGCAAACTAGCAAGCAAAGAAGTAAACTATTAACATGCAAAGATAAATATTTTTGTATCTTTGTTTTTTATGAAGCAAACTAAATATAACAGAAAATAAAAATAAGAACAAGTGAATGATAATTTGTGTGAAGTTACTTGATAGTTGGTGATGATATTCCCCGGCAACGGCGCCAGAAATCCTTCCTGATACTTGTGATCGGCGTTGGGTTTTCCGTGAAGAGAAACGGGTAATTGCAGCACAATATGGATAAGTATTTCCCTCAGTTAAGAACCAAGGTTTATCGAACCAGTAGGAATATCAATCCACAACCGCCTTCAGTGGCTGCACACAAAGGAGCAAACACTTGCACCCAACGCGGCAAGAGGGTTGTCAATCCCCTTGATCTCGGTATTTGCAAGCAAGTGAAGTGGTAGATAATAGTCGATAATTTTTATTTGCAAAATAAAATAAAAGGTAAATAATGGCAGCAAGGTAATGATAAGTTTTATAAAGATATAAGTTAATAGTCCCGGGGGGCATAGTTTTCCCTAGCGGCATCTCTCATGTAGGCAACGTACGGTGGGTGAACAAATTACTGTTGGGCAATTGATAGAAAAGCGCATAGTTATGTGATATTCATGACAATGATCATGTATATGTAGGCATCACGTCCATAAGCAACTAGGCTGACTCCTGCCTGCACTTATTACTATTACTCCACCCATCGACCGCTATCCAGCATGCATCTAGAGTATTAAGTAAAACAGAGTTATTCTTGGAGAACATTGACATGATGTAGACAAAGAGAATTCAATTAATATGAACTAACCCCATCGTCTTATCCTTAGTGGAAAAAATAGAAAGACATGTGTTGTCCCCTTCTGTCACTTGGATATAGAGCACCGCCAGATTGAACCCACTACAACGCACCCCTCTCACTGAAGAAATATCAATCTAGTTGGCCAAACTATTTCAATAGATCGAAGAGATTTACGAAGCTATAATGATCATGCAAATAAGAACCATAATATTCAGAGGTGACTCAAATACTTTTCATGTATAATCTGAAACATAAACCCACAATTCATCGGATATCAACAAACACACCGTACAAAAGTGTTACATCGGAAAAATCAAAGCGAAGATGCGATGATTATTGTTTTGAAGATCAAAAGAGAGAGAGATAGCCATCTATGTATTAAGTACGGACCCATAGGTCTGTGGTGAACAACTCACACATCATCATGAGGGCAACAAGGTTGATGAAGAGCCCCTTCGTGTTCGATCCCCCCTCCGGTAGGGTGCCGGAACGGAGCTCCAAATGGGATCGCGGTAGAACAGAGACTTGCGGTGGCGAAAAAAGTGTTTCGGGATGCCTTCTAGGGTTTTTGGAATATATTTGAATTTATAGGCCAGAGAGCGGGGGTAGGAGGGCCACTAGGGAGGAACAAGCCATCAGGGCGCGCCGACCCCCTTGGGCGCGCCCTGTTGGCTTGTGCCTCCCTCGTGCGGCCTCCGGTCTTCTCCTGAAGCTTCCAGGTCTTCTTTTGGTCTACAAAAAATCATAAAAAACTTTCGGGGCAATTGGACTTCGTTTGGTACTGTGAACCTGAAAAGTAAAAAGCACGCAGAAAACAACAACTGGCACTGGGTGCTGGGTCAATAGGTTAATGCTAAAAAATAATATAAATTGGTAAATTATTACTCAAAAGTATCCTAGAATGATAATATAATAGCATGGAACAATCAAAAATTATAGATATGTTGGAGACATATCAGGCAACATCTGTTGTCGTCGCATGGCTGCTGGCAGCTTTGCCTGCCGGCGCGTCCTTAGTGTGGACGGGCTCATCGGCAGGGGTCCTTGCCGGAGAACCCCTCTCCAGAGTAGAATGAATCCGAGTCACGTCAGGGAGGTCCACCTTTGGGTGCTCTTCCTCCTGGAGCTCCGCCCCTGTCCGCAAGGGAACAGAAGAAGTGACGGTATCTGCGCCAGCGCTTGCTAGCGGATACTGGAAAGTACTTCCTCGTTGGGGGTTGCGTAGGGGGTTGTCGATAACGACGTCCACTTCCGACGCAGAGCTTGATGCCCCCTCCACCGTGGGTGTAGGCTTTGCCTTCTTGGCAGCCCGCTGCACCAGGGTCTCTTGGTCCCTGCAGGACACCAATAAAAAAGTTAAGAGAAGTAAAACTATCACGGATTTAAGATTAATTGAAGACAGGCGCGGGCACTTACTCCTCCTCGTCCTCCGAGCTACTGAGGTCCGACAGGTTCAAGACGGCGTTTCGGCCGGCAGCAGGAGCGGGTGGTAGAGTAGGAGTCTTGGCGCGTGCATCTGCCGGAGGCACAACGGTGCGAGAAGACCCTGCCACCATGGCGGAGGCTGCTGCCGAACGCTTTGGGACGGCACGCCGCGTCTGCTACGGTGGGGGCTGCTGTTGGGTCCTTCGCGGGTGGGCGACATCGACAGAAGGATCCTCGTCCTCTTCTTCATAAGCCGATGGCGACGGACAGACTAGCCCTCCGGTTGTCGCTTTCCGGAGGGTGCAAGATCTCATCCTTGGAGCAATAGGAGCCGGGGGCTCCTCAACCTACCGCTCCTTGACGGCTGCATGCTTACCGCCCCCGGCAGGATCCTCTGGCAAGTCAGTTGCCGCCGCCTTGTCCTCGTCGTCCTCCTCCTCCTCGCCACTGGCACCTTCTTCATCGTCGGTCGTGGCAAAACCAGAGCCACTACCTCCTGTCACCAGGCCTGCCTCCTGGGCCCTCTTCCGGATCCACTCGACCTCATCATCGGTGGTCTCGCGGGTGAGTTGGCCGTCCTTCCTGATGTCCCTCTCCGTCAGGTTGTCAAACCACTCTCGCACCACTTCTAGTGCCGGCTCCTACCACAAGGGATCAACCCCGTGCGCATTGCAGGACGACATCGCCAAGATGGAATCCTTGGCAGAGTTGTTGTAGAGAGGGATGATGGTTGCCGGTAGCTTGAACTTGATATCGACGCGAAAGAGCTGGTGGCAGAGACAGCCGTGCTGCATCATAGTCAGATTGGAGCCCAATCTTGTGTGCAGCTGCATGACGTCTGCCTCGTTAACGAACTCCCAAGCGAAGAGCTGCCGCTCTTGCAGAGGAGCGATGCAGAGACGGAGGAAGTCTGAGCCCACCATCTCAATGGTGAGGCCGGAGCTTTCAAGCAGATGATTTGGTTGACGGAATTGGTGAGCTTGTCATCATGGGCGTCAAGGTAGCCCCAGTCCTTGACGTGGACCAGCATCTTCTTCCGGGGCTTGCAGAAGTCCGGGAACTCCTTTTCGTTGATCCAACACCACTCTTCGTGCCACTCGTTCCACTTCAGATGTAGGTTGCCGGTCGGATACACCTCCTTGTGGCCGGCCCTGGGGATCCAAGTGACGCCGCTGGAGAGGGCGTCTCCTTCTATGCACTGGTAGAAGTAGTGCCGGAACAAGGCCGCATTTGGCACTATGCCAACAAAAATTTCGCACATATGTGCAAAGACTGACAGTGTGGTGATGGTGTTCGGAGTGAAGTCCAGGAGCCTAAAGACGTACGTCAACATCAACTCGGTGAAGAAGGTAGAGCAAGGGGGGACCAACCAGCGGTAGAAGTATGCCATGAAGAATGGGTACTTCTCCGGGTCGGGCTTGGTGTTGCCGGGAAGCACCACCGGCGCGGGCTGCGCCGTGGTCTGCTTCCCACACATGTATGCGTACCGCGTGACGAGGTTGTTGCCGGTTAACACAGATGGAAAGAAGACGACCCAGGATCTCCGCGCTGCCGCGATTGCCTCCTTCCTTGCCTCCTCCTCAGGATCGAGAGGCTTATTGGCTTTCTTCTCCTAGGCCGGAGTGACAACCTGCTTGAACCTCTTAGGTGCCATGGCGGGCTCGGGAGGATTGGGTGGCGGAAGCACGCGGGATGGCAAAGCGGCGGAAGTGCTCTGCTCTGCGCATTGATTAAAATGACAGCGGCGACGAGATGGGGAACGACCGTGCTAAGATGAGCAACGCCTCTGCAAACGCCCCTTTTATAAGGAGGAAGGCACAGAGGCTGGCTCTCTCCGCCTGACGTGGCCGTGCCTTTTTAGGTGCACGACCCATGCGTCATTTCCCTCCACCTCTCCCACGCCCTACATTTAATGCGCGTCGTGCGTAGACAGTAAAAGGTATCATTGCGCGCATTAACTCCCCGCCACGTGTGTCTGTGCACTGTTGTGGGCCTAGCCCAACAATGTCACGGGCGTAAGTGTGGCCCAGGCCCGGGGGCTCCTGTCGGTGTACTAAGGAACGGGTCCTATAGTGCCCCGACTTGTGCACAGACTACAACATCCTCTCCATCGGTAAGCCTTGTCGGAGGACAACTGTGCTCAAGACACAACCAACTGAGGACGAAGCAACCGGCAGGCCACCTTGCCGCCAGGAGAAGACCCGACAAGCTCCGTGCCGACAAGCTCCCACTACCAAGCCACCACTCCACCTCATCGGCCTGATTGCCACTTGTCAAGGAGGTGTCGATCAGGCGGGTAGTTAGGTAGAGCCTGTCGGGGCACGTGGCAGCTCCGGGGAGATAATCCACCTTCATTGACACCCATACTGATGGCGTGGAGAAGTAATAAGAGGTAATTGGGCGGACGACACAGAAGGAGAGGTTATCCTTGCCGGAAGATGGTGCCGGCGTGACACCTCACGGTGCATTTAATGCGTTTGTCCTAAGTCATCAGGGTTAGGTATTTGGCACTGTAGCCACTACCGATACAATATTTTTATGATTTTGTGACTGTGGTAACCCCTTTTTCTATAAAAGGAGGCCCATGGCAACATTTACAAGGGTCGACTCCCTGTCCTTTTACACGTAGTAGCTGTGCTCCTGTGCAAGCTTGCCGGCAAGCTGCGCTCTCTGTAATCAGGACAAACACCCATAATCCACAAAAGCAGTAGTAGGGTTTTACACCTCACGGTGGCTCGAACCTGGGTAAATCCGCTGCGTTGACTGCTGCTTCCGCTCTTTGTGCACGTTGATCCCCTTAGCAGAACCGCAAAGGGGCATTGCCGGTCCCATAGATTGTCATACCTCGACACACTGGGTTAATAGGCCAGTCCCAGAAAATGATATAAAATAGCATATAATTTCATATAAAGTATCCAAGATTGATAATATAATAGCATGAAACAGTCAAAAATTATAGATACATTGGAGACGTATCAACATCCCTAAGCTTAATTCCTGCTCGTCCTCGAGTAGGTAAATGATAAAAACAGAATTTTTGATGTGAAATGCTACCGAACATGTAATCTCTTTCATGTATAATTATTGAGATACGATGAAGTAATTGATATCAACATAATAATATCAATGAACATAAGAAACGTGATCATTACTATTTCAAAATATACGTTCCTTAAAGAATGTTATCCTAACTCATTTTATCATATTAGCATGGCATGACTCCGTCTTCATCGCATACGTATAAATCATGAACACCCAGGTGTCAAACTAGGCAATTGGATCGTACTTCTAATGCGCTTCAGCATTTTTAACTTCACGCAATACATGAGCGTGAGCCATGGACATACCATATAGGTGGAATAGAGTGTGGTGGTAGATATCAAAGGGAGTCAAAAATGAAGAAAGTCTCACATCAACTAGGTGGATCAACAGGCTATGGAGATGCCCATCAATCAATATCAATGTGAGGAGTAGGGATTGCCATGCAACGGATGCACTAGAGTTGTAAGTGTATGAAATGTCAAATGAAACTAAGTGGGCGTGTATCCAACTTGCTTGCTCATGAAAACCTCGGGCATTTGAGGAAGTCCATCATCAAAATATACAAGCCAGGTTCTATAATGAAAAATTTCCACTAGTATATGAAAATGACAACTGAGGAGACTCTCTATATGAAGAACATGGTGCTACTTTGAAGCACAAGTGTGGAAAAAGGATAGTAACATTGCCCCATCTCTCTCTTTCTCTTATTTTTTATTTTTTCTTCTTTTTTTTCTTTTTGTTCTTTTTTCTTTTCTATTGTTTTTTATTTCCTTTTTTTCTGCTGGGCTCATTTGGCATCCCCCATTTTTTATTTTTTGTCTGGAGTCTCATCCTGACTTGTGGGGGAATCATAGTCTCCATCATCCTTTCCTCACTGGGAAAATGCTCTAATAATGATCATCAAATTTTTATTTACTTACAACTCGAAATTACAACTTGATAAAAAAAATACAAAATGACTCTATATGAATGCCTCTGGCAGTGTACCAGGATGTGCAATGATCTAGCATAACATGTAAGCAATGATGAATGGTAGTTGTGCCACAAAATACTATGTCAGCTCTATATGATCATGCAAAGCAACATGATGATGAACACAGAAGTCATGTGACGGAACGGTGGAAGTTGCATGGTAATATATCTTGGAATGGCTATGGAAATGACATGATAAGTAGGTATGGTGGTTCTTTTGAGGAAGATATAAGGAGTCTTATGTGTGGTAGAGTGTATCATATCACGGGGTTTGGATGCACCAACGAAGTTTACACTGACTCTCGAGGTGAGAAAGGGCAATGCACGGTACCGAAGGGGCTAGCAAATTGCGGAAAGGTGAGAGTGTGTATAATGCATGGACTCACATTAGTTCTAAAGAACTCATATACTTATTGTAAAGCATATTAGCTCTCTCGAAGCAAAGTACTACAGCATGCCCCTAGGGGGGTTGGGAGGAGTTAACCATCGCGTCCCCCGATTCAAAAAAACACAAAGGATTTCATTTCAAACAAAAAAAATGCAAAGTTAATAACAAGCTTTAATACTGATATTTCTACCAACCAATTATCATGAACCTATATCCTTTCATATTACTAAATCAATATAAAGCCATACATGTCTTATTTAGTGAGCTACATGAAAGTTTTTATTATATCCCCCTTGAATACCTACCCATTTTGGACTAGTCTTATAACACGTGGAAATTACCATTCCTATTTCTTAGACTCTCAAAACTATTTAAGTGAAGCATGAAAGTGCAACTATTTCTATAAAATATAACCACCGTCGTGCTCTAAAAGATATAACTGAAGCACTAGAGCAACTGCCTAGCTCAAAATATATACGTGAAGCACATAGAGTATTCTAACAAATTATGATAATGTGTCTGTCTCAACAGGTGTGTCCAACAAGCAATGATTATGGCAAACTAAAAGGAAAACAAACTATAATACATGACGCTTCAAGCAAAACTCCTATCATGTGATGAATAAAAATATATCTCCAAGTGACATACAAATAGATTGTAGACGAAAGAGGGCATGCCATCCGGGGCATCCCCAAGCTTAGATGCTTGAGTCTTCCTTGAATATTACCTTGGGGTGCCTTGGGCATCCCCAAGCTTAGGGTCTTTCCTCTCCTTATTCCTTCATCCATCGTTGTCTCACCCAAAACTTGAAAACTTCATAACACAAAACTCAACAAAAACCTCGTGAGATCCGTTAGTATAATACACACATCAAAAACTTTAGGTACTATTGTAAATGGATTCATATTTAATTATCGCTTAATAGGTACTGTATTCTAACTTCTCCATGACTTATACCCCTGGTATAATCCATATCATCATCAAAACAAGCAAACTATGCAAGCAATAAAAGAATATGTCCAAAACAAAACAGTCTGTAATGATTTGTACTAAAACCATACTTCTGTAACTCAAAAAATTCTAAAAAATAGGACAATCTGGACAATTTTTATAGAAATACTGTGAAAAATTCAGATAAAAA
The DNA here is from genome assembly GCA_039707655.1 of Elymus sibiricus. Lineage (NCBI taxonomy): Eukaryota > Viridiplantae > Streptophyta > Magnoliopsida > Poales > Poaceae > Elymus > Elymus sibiricus. Next base: position 310,766,187 of record CM077675.1, on the reverse strand, counting down.
AACACTCCTGTAAAATCGGAGAAATTAAAGACCGGGCGCAAAAGTTTTTGTTTTTGCACACAATCGATTCAACTATCATCCAAAGCATCCCAAAGGCTTTACTTGGCACAAACACTAATTAAAACATAAAAATACGATCATTACCGTAGCAATAATCATGTCATCATACCAAATCAGAAATTATTGGGTTGTCTCCCAACAAGTTCTTTCTTTATAGCCATTAAGATAGGCTTGGGATAATAATGACGCTCACAAAAAAGAGAAGAATTGTAGCACAAAGAGAGCATCATATAGCATGTAATTAACACATTTAATTCTAACAAATTTCTATGCATAGGCATTTTATAAGCAAAGAAATTATCAATACAAGAAGTATATAGCATATGCACATAGGAAGAATGAAGCATTAACAATTTGAACATCAAGAGAGGTAAGTGTGTAAAATGAAAATTTCTATTACCATATATTCGTCTCTCATAATAATTACATGTAGGATCATTTTCAAATTCAACAATATAGCTATTATATAAAATATTTTCCCCATGATCTACACGCACAAAAGTTTTACAACCTTCCAAGATAGTGGGATTAACATTAACAAAAGTCGTGACCTCTCCAAACCCACTTTTATCAAAAAAATCATAATATTGAACACTCTCCGAATATGTGGGATTCTTATCCAAAGTTGACACTCTTCCAAACCCACTTTAAATATTATTGAAAACATTATTATCAATAACATAATCAACATGAGGCTTAAATAAATTTTCGAGATCATAAGTAGCATCACCCCAATCATGATCATTACAATGAGTAGTGGACATAAAAAAATCATCATCCCCAAGCTTGTAGCTTTGCATATCATTAGCACAATTGGCATTTACATAATTAATACTAACATCATTGCAATCATGCTGTTCATTCAATAAATGTAACCCAATAGAATTTTCATTTATCACTTCATTATTAGCTATCAGTTTACAATAAGCAGCAAGTTTGAAAAGATTAGCAAGCGGATGAGGATCCATTTCTCTTAGATTTTTGTTTTTCTTTCTGTTCTTGTGTGTTACAGATAAGGATAGCATACTAGGCAAGTAGAAAGTAGGACAAGTAAATGATAGTGTGTGTAGGTACCTGGTGAGAATTTGATGATGTCTCTCTAGCAACGGCGCCAGAAATTCTTGTTGCTACATGTGAGCTGTGTTGGGTTTTTCCTCGAAGAGGAGGGGTGAAGCAATATAGTAACAGTAAGTATTTTCCTCAATGAGAACCAAGGTTATTGAACCAGTAGGAGAATCAAGGCTAACTCTTGTCGTGAGCACCTACACACACAAAACCAAACGCTTGCACCCAATGCGGGCAAGAGGGTTGTCAATCCCCTTGAACTCGTTACTTGCAATGATTACTTCCGATAGTGATAGATATATACAAAGTAAAAGTAAAAAAAGAAAACAAGTAATTGCAGCAAGGTATCTAGGTTTTTAGCAATATGATTCAAATAGACCCGGGAGCAATAGTTTTCACTAGAAGCTTCTCTCTCGAATGCATAGCATACAGTGGGTAGACAAATTATTGTTGGACAATTGATAGAAAAAGCGCATAGTTATGATGTTATTCATGGCAATGATCATGTATGTAGGCATCACGTCCGTGACAAGTAGACCGAAACAATCCTACATCTACTACTATTACTCCACCAATTGACCGACTCATGCCTGCATCTATGGTATTAAGTACACGTCAAACAGAGAAATGCATTAAGCAAGATGACATGATGTAGACAAAGTAAACCCAATCAATATGAATAAACCCCCGTCGTTTAATCCTTAATGGCAACAATACAATATGTGTATTGTCCTTTTCTGTCACTGGGATATAGAGCACCACAAGATTGAACCCACTACAATGCACCCCTCCCGCTGAAGATAAATCAATCTAGTTGGCCAAACCAAACGGATAGATCGAAGATAAATACAAAGCTATAACAATCATGCATAATAATTTTCAAAAAATACTGAATTACTTTCAATGAATAATCTGATCGTAAACCCACAATTTGTCGGATCCCAACAAACACACCGCAAAAGAAGATTACATCGGATAGATCTCCGCGAGAATCACGAAGAACATGGTATTGAAGATCAAAGAGAGAGAAGAAGCCATCTAGGTACTACCTATGGACGAGCAGGTCTGTGGTGAACTACTCACACATATCATGGAGGCGGCAAGGTTGATGTAGATGGCCTCCGTGATCGACTCCCCCTCCGACAAAGTACTAGAAAAGGTCTCCAGATGGGATCGCGGAAGAACAGAGGTGTTTCGAGTGTCTCTCTATTGGTTTGGGAATATTTGAGGATTTATAGAAGTGGAATTAGGTCAAAATGATGTACGGGTGTGCCATGAGCTCGGGGGGCGCGCCCTACCCCCCAGGGAGCGCCATGTGAGCTTGTCTCTCACCCGTACGTCTTTTGGTCTCCTCCCGAAGCTTCTATGGTCTCTTTTGGTCCTATAAAAATCACCGTAAAGTTTCATCATGTTTGGACTTCATTTGGTATTGATTTTCTGAAAAGTCAAAAACACGCAAAAAACAGGAACTGGCACTAGGCACTCTGTTAATAGGTTAGGCCCAAAAAATGATATAAAATAGCATATAATTGCATAATAATTATCCAAGACTGATAATATAATAGCATGAAACAATCAAACATTATATATACATTGGAGATGTATCATGCACCGCTTCCTCTGAAGATCTACTCATCAACTTGGCCAAAGAAAAAACTCTAGATCAGAAAGCATACATAGCTATAACAATCACACATAATAAATCTTATAGAGGATTCAATTACTTTCAATGCATAATCTGATCAGAATCCCACAATTCATCGTATCCCAACAAATGCACTGCAAAGATTACATCGAATAGGTCTCGAAACAGATCATTGTATTGAAGATCAATCTAGAGAGGGAGAGAGAGGGAGGGAGGGAGAGAGAGAGAGACACACATCTAGCTACTGCTATGGACCCATAGGTCATGTGGCAACTACTCACACATCCTTGGGGAGGCAACAAGGTTGATGAAGATGGCCTCCGTGATGGATTCCTCCTCCAACAGAGTACCAAAAAAGGCCTCCAGATGGGATCGCAAAAGAACATAGGCTTGCAGCGGTAGAAAAATTGTTTCAGATGCCCCCTCTAAGGTTTCTGAATATATGTGAATTTATAGGTCAAGTTTTATGTCAAACGGAGCAGCAGGGACCCCACAAGGGGTGAGGACGCGTGCCATGCACTTGTCGCTTCCTCGTTTAGCTTCTAAACTCATCCTCAAGCTTCTAGGGTCCGTTTTGGTCTAGAAAAAATAGTCAAAGGATTAGTGTATTTAGACTCCGTTTGGTATGGATTTTTTATGAAACCAAAAACAAGCAGAAAACAACAAATGACACTGGGCACTGGGTTAATAGGTTGGCTCCCAAAAATAATATAAAATAATGCATAAAACATACAATATTGATAATATAATAGCATGAAACAATAAAACATTATAGATACATTAGAGACGTATCAGCATCCCAAAGCTTAATTCTTGCTCGTCCTCGAGTAGGTAAATGATAAAAACAATTTTTTTGATGTTGAATGCTACCTAGCATGTCTATCATGTAATCTAATTACTGTATGAATATTGAGAAACAATGAAGCAATTGATATCAATATAATAATAATCATGAATAATGGATCACTGGATATGAAACGTGTGATTTAATTATATTGATGTAGTAACACTAGTACCGTTAGGTCCTATACAGACAGTTTTTAACCCCTTTCCGTGACGCAGTTCCAAACCGTTGCCTTGCATGTGTGGGCGATAGGGGGGGCCCATCCCACACAACACCAAAACATCGTCTGCGATGGGGCGAGCGCCTACTGATGATCCGCCTAACGTAAGCGTATGGGAAGTCGTAGCCTATCCCACACGCCACACTTTGAGTTACGTTTGTGATCAACCACACATCCGAGACGATGGCGCAAATATATTCGTGTATGAAATATGGATATCACAAAGATTTAATTCCATGACCTGTTTGCAATATGTACATCATGACACACAATCCGGAACTTTTAACTGTGTGCGGTGGCTCTACTATCGCCAATGTGCCAATTTAATAACCGTGTGCGATAGTTATTCTGATCGCACACGCGCTTCGTATGCCAACCATCTTCTTATCGTCCTACATTACACATGCACTTAGGTTTGGAACCGTTTGTGCTTTTGAAGCCAATCGCACACGCTTATAGCTTGCAAATGCGTGCGCGCAAATTATGCGACCGTGTGTTGTAAATGAGATAATCACACACGCTATTCTTCAAACAACCGTGTGTGATGTATGACACAAGCGCACACGAGTTATTCGGTCTAACTGTGTGCACTGTAATTTATTACCTAATAGCTTATTTTCGTTAATTTACTATTAGAATTGGAATTTCAGAATTTTAATTATGAAATGTGGATTTCACATCCATCAATACATACCCTAATTACAATGGTTCAACAGCCAATGCATAAATCAAAAAGCTCAGTACATGTTCGATGGTTACATAGTTCGGCAGAAGATAGTACTAGAGGCGGTAAAGGTGAAGAGAGAATTGTAAATCCTTTCAGCTGTTGATGGTGTTGAAGAAGCGGAATACCCATAATGTGCCCTCCTCCATGTCGAAGGTGCACACAACTTTTGTCCAACCCCTTGTGATGATCGCCCGTCCATCCTTCACCGCCTTCACGAAGACTTCTAGACCATTATCATGGTAGCATGAATTATATACTATAACCTTCGTTGCCTCCACTCCGGTCAGGTAGTTTGCAAGGTCTTGAGTAAATTCCTTTGGAAACCACTGCAAAGAGACAACTTTCAGGTATTCATGTCTAATAGAGTAAATTGTTCTGGGCAAGAAAAGAAGGCAACGGATTACTTACCATCCTAAAGTTCACTGATGTCCTGGATAAAGTGTAAATAAAGAATTTAATTCCAACCATATGTCTCTTCCGCCTAACAATTTTTCTTAGTTTCCTCACTTGATGATTGTTCATGTTTATCTCATTGCCCCATATGCAAAGGGGGTCGAAGCGTGGATCAGTACCTCTGACATATGTACCTACAAGAAACAAATAAATGTTAGAACCTAAGCTGCAATTGCACAAATGATGTAAAATACTACAATATGATGTGACTAACCTCGATAGTAAACAACAGTATCGCGCATTTTAGCCCTACATAAGCACATAGAAACACGTGTTAAATACAAATGGGTTAACATCCACCAAAAATAGCAAATGTTAATTAAATGACAGTATCTCCGGTGATATTTTCATTGCGAGGAGTAGCACGGTAGCAAAGGGACATGTATTGGTGAAATTGAACTGGACAGTTCATACTTGGTGAATCCCGAGGGGTAGTTGTTGGGGCACTTCATCTCGGCCAGAGCCCGCCCAAAGTTGGTGGCGAGGTGTTCCTCGGGTCGAAGCGTGGATCAGTACAGCTAACATATGAACCTACAAGCAACAAGTAAATGTTAGAAGCTAAACTACAATTGCACAAATGATGTAAAATACTATAAGATATTGGGATGTGACTAACCTCGATGGTAAACAACATGATCGTGCATTGTGACACTGCGTAAGTACATGGAAAGACATGTCAACTACAACAGGGTTAACATCGACCGAAAATATCTAATGGTAATTGAAGGCTAACATCTCCAGTGATATCTTCATTGCAAAGAGTAGCACGGTACCGAATGGACAGCATAAAAAATTGTAAGTTTGTAACTGGTATTGATGAAATTGAACTGGACAGTTCGTACTTGAACAACACAGTGCGCATAACTGAAATAAATAGCGGATGTGTTAACTACAGAGTGCACACAACCTAACATGGCGATTAAAACTTGTATCGGTGAAACTGAAATTGACACGGTTAAACATTGCAACTGGTATTGGTAAAATTGAACTGGACAGTTCATACTTGGTAAATCCCGAGGGGTAGTTGCTTGGGCACATCATCTCGACTAGAGCCCGTCCAAAGTCCGCGGCGAGGTGTTCCTGCGGATCGAAGCGTGGATCAGTACCACTAACGTATGTACGTGTATAAGCAACAAGTAAATGTTAGAAGCGTGGGTCACTTCATCTCGGCCAGAGTCCACACCAAGTTGGCGGCGTCGGCTGCAAGGTGTTCCTCTGGGTCGACACGCACAGCAGCCACCGCGCCATCAACCGCCATGAGCTCCTTGACCTCCACGTGATATGTGGTTGGGCTTACGCGGGATGCTTGGCGATAGGGGTGGGGATGTGGAGGCATGAGGGTGGTTCGCAAGCTCCATCTGATCAATTGGGTCGGGGCGGTGATGGAAATCAGTGGTTACCTCACTAGATTGACGAGCGAGGCTGGGGCAGAACATATATTTGGTTGCGGTGGCGGCGACGGTTTGGGCTGAGGGAGAGGGTGGGGGATAGGGGGAAATGTGATGGGTGTGTATGGGGTGGGAGGAATAACTTCTGAAATCGCACACCTACTGAAAATTCGGCTGCGAAACTGGAACCTTACGCGGGGGAAACACACAACGCAAACGAACCGCATCAAATACCCGTGTGCGAGAAAAGAGAAAATTGGTGATCCCGCATTGGAAAAATTGTACACTCGATGAACGTACTTAAATCCGCAGATCATAATTTGCTCTAAAAACTACTAGTAGGGGTAAGTACTAGTACTTGGATGCTCATAATTAGTTAAACAAACGTTCAAGCGACACACACGCAAACTACTTCTCCGATGATGTCCAGATGCCCTCGCTATCGGCCTTATCGGTGGCAGCCCACACCGTGCTTGGATCTCCATCCAGCTCTCGTCAATGGCTTTGGTAGCTACTGCCGCGATCCTAATGGCACATGGAAGCATCGGGCAATTGTGGCCAGAGGCCCTCGTTCTCGTTCTCGGCCATGCCGGCAGCAACCCACCATGCTCGGATCTCCGCCCAGCTCTCCTCAGCAGCGCTTGCGACCGCTTCTTTCATGGCGTGGATGGACTCTCTTTTCTTGCATGCTTTTTCCTTTTTCCGCTTGTCCTGTGCGGCTTTGGCCTCCGCTTCATTCTTCGCACAATCGGCATAGGTAGCTTCATAGTCCACCCATGTTGGTGTGCGGTCGCGTGCGCCGAAGAACTCGACGCGGTGGGATGCCATCGCCTCCTTACCAGTTAGTGTGCGGCCGCGGGCTGTGATGAACTCGGCGTGGCGGCATGCTATCGCTTACTTACCAGTTAGTGTGTGGCCCGGTGGCATGATGGACGCGTGGAGATAGCTCTGGGGACCTGGCCGGAAAGCCGTATAGTGTAGTGGTTATTTATAGCACTCGATATCGATATATATGATGCCACAGTCTGTACTCTGGCTACTTAATTTGCCACGACGTGCCCTGGCTGTGCTTGCAATCATGCATGTTTCCAGAGCATGCGCGGTCATCAAAAACCTAAGCCGTCGTCATTGCGTGCTGCCAGACGCGCGGTCTCGTCGACAGACCAGGTGCGGTAGCCTTGCCAAGGCACTTAAGTGGTCATGCAACTGCCACTGCAAATAACTGCATGGTGGCAAAGCTCTAGCATGCACAGATCGGTATTAAAAGCGAGCTCACACGCATATTACAAACTTCTCTCTCTCGTGTCATCGGACGTTTTGCAAACGGTTCGTTGTAGGAAAACGTTTGCGGTTAAAACTGTATTTTTGGAAAACTAATAGTATCAGATAGTACATGATATTTTGCCTTTGCCTCAAACGGTTCGTTGTTAGAAAACTAACTGTATGTTTTTCAGGCTTGTTTTCCATTTTTCTAGAGTTAAAAAACCAATAAACGACACATATATGGTTGCTTGTGCACACACATATCACTTTTATTTCTATTAATTTCCTGTAAAATAGATGAAATGCTATTCAATGACATAATTATGATTTTTAGAACCCATTTTTGCATATTTTTTTCATGCATAGATTGTCCTGAATTGAATTATAAGCACAAAAGGCCTAGAAAAATGCACATAGAAGCTTAAATATAGTTAATGTGCCCGAAAATGTAAAATTTGGACACGGTGCATTGTAGTGGGTATGGTGATTGTAGAAAATAAATCAAGTTGAAAGGATCAAGGAAATATGGGTCCCCCTTTCAAAACATGGTGATTTCGCTCCCCGAACCATGAAACATCATAGGTGATGGTTCGATATATGAAGAGCGTGTATGATGACATTAGCCAAACCTCCTCAAATATTTACCACATCATATTGAGGGCCTGCCAAGGCACCACACAAGGTATCATGTTTTTCACGCATGTTTTCCATTTTTCTAGAGTTAAAAAACCAATAAACGACACATATATGGTTGCTTCTGCCCACACATATCATTTTAATTTCTATTAATTTCCTGTAAAATAGATGAAATTTTATTCAGTGACATAATTATGATTTTTAGAACCCTTTTTTACATTTTTTTCATGCATAGATTGTCCTAAATTGAATTATAAGCACAAAAGGCCTAGAAAAATGCACATAAAAGCCTAATATAGTGAAGAAGCCCGAAAAATGTCAAATTTGGACACGGTGCATTGTAGTGGGTATGATGATCATAGAAAATAAATCAAGTTAAAAGGACCAAGGAAATATGGGTTCCCCTTTCAAAACATGGTGATTTCGCTCCCCGAACCATGAAACATCATATGTGATGGTTCGACATATGAAGAGCGTGTATGACGACATTAGACAAACCTCCTCAAATATTTACCACATCATATTGAGGCCCTGACAAGGTACCACACAACGTATCATGTTTTTCAGGCATGTTTTCCATTTTTCTAGAGTTAAAAAACCAATAAACGATACATATATGGTTGCCTCTGCCAACACATATCATTTTAATTTCTATTAATTTCCTGTAAAATAGATGGAATGTTATTCAATGACACAATTATGATTTTTAGAACCCTTTTTGAACACATTTTCATGTACAGAACATTCGAACTTGAATTATAAGCAATAAATGCCTAGAAAGTGCACATAAAAGCCTAAATACAGTAAAGAAGCTCGAAAGAATGCCAAATTTAAACACGGTGCATTCTAGCGGGTATGTTGATCGTAGAAATAAAAATCATGGAGAAACAACCAAGGAAATATGGATTTCCCTTGAAATTTGTGAATTGTTTGGGCAGACGGTTACTTTGTGAAGGTCGTGTGCCTTCTGGAACCGTGTGTGTTCACCATATTCTGCGTTGTGCACTGATTGGCCTGAACCCCAGCCACATGGATCGTGCATGCGCACCGTAGGATGCACCGCGATTGAACGGCAATCCACATCTCTCCCATCACACCCGCGGTCGAAAAAAAACTTGCAATCAAATATATACAATGACATTAATCACACACGGTTTTTGTTTACGAACCGTTTCCTATGTAGGCCCTCAAATCCGGCCCTCTCCCCCTTCGTCCTCATTCGCACTGCTGTATAGTTGCTCGTTCTCGATCTCGGCCCGCCCAAATCTTCGAGCTCGACGACGCCTGTCGCAGCCGGCTGCCGCTAACGAACGCCACCGCGTTTTGTTTCATCCTCTCACCGACGCCTATCGGCTCCGACTTTCTCGACGCCACCGCATTCCAAAATGAGATAATATATATAGATAGGCCAGCACATACAATTAACACATTTGGCATGCATGAATAATTCAATCGAGCATTTACATGATCAAATTGGTACAATGCATAGTTGGCGGAGTAATTTACAAAACATTTGCTCGCTATTTTACATCAATATAATATATATGAACTGTGCGCGCACAAAAGTGTTAATGCCCCTAATGCCGACCCAGCACGCACAGCTAGCTGCCATCGTCCATTGATATCATGTCGTTCCTTGGCTTAGCCGGATAGGAGGTCGCCAAGTCGATGACCTACACCTTGATTAACTGAGGCTACATGGTCAGCCTCGTCATTGGTGATCGCCGGTTCTGCCTCGGGCGCAGCTCTCACCAGGACTGCCGCGTCCGTCGGGTCTTCGTACATCGTCCCGGCGGCCGACGAGCCCCTGGCTATCGCCAATGCTGCAGCAACGGCCGCAAGTCCTCCCCCGGCGTCTGGAGCTACGTCCTCCTCCATGTGGGACATAAGCATGCGCCTTGTGCGGTGGCCACTGCCGCAGTTGTCCTTGCGGCGTCATGGTTAGGCTCCGCCGCCCGCACCATCCGGCGCACTCTGCGCCGAACCTACAATATCGCCCGTTGGCGATCCCTAGCTACTTTCAAGATGACCCTGGCTAACCTGCTGGCTTGCTCATGTCGTGATTCCTGCCTCCTCTGGCTGTCGTCTGGAGAGGTGGGGGCATGGTCGTCGATCCTCAAGCCGACCATCGCGCCGACAGCCTCGATTCAGCCGTCGCCCAACTCCATCCTATCGTCGGCCATTGGGGGTTTGACGGTATGTATGGCAACTAGCCAAGGGATCATTGACTCGCGGCCGCCGGCCATCGATGTGGTTATTTATAGCTAGCTGCTGCCAAGGGGGTTGGGGATTTTATAATTTACCACTGTGGCTGGCGCTTGCGCTTGCGCGAGAAGCATTGGCTTGAGGGCGGGAAGACTAAATGGAGCCCATGAGCGACGACCAGCCACCATTGGCAAGGGTATAGGCGACGACGGGCAGCGAGTTGTGGCACACATTTGTTACTTTACACCCGTGTATGGTTGCATGACTCATCAGAGGTGCTTCGTATTTTACACCGGGGTGTCATATATCTATTCTACATGGCACACGGTTTACGGGGTGTAACGTCATTATTTTATGCACTGGGGTGTGGGGGCGGTTTCTGGGTATCACACATCTTGTTTCATCAACCGTGCGTGCTCTTTTATTACTATCACCCACGCTTCTTTTACTTACACCTTGTGCCCGTTAGATCACAAAATACCCAGCATTTTCACAGTTTTTGAATTCTTTTCACTTCACACATAATCGCACACGGAACCAATATAGCAACCGTCTGCAATCGTGTATAGGGTCATAAATAAATATCACCATTGTTTGCTCTCCATCGTCTCTCTCCCCTCTCGCAGCCCCCAAATCTGGCCTTCTTCTCCCCACTGTCCTCGCCTCCACAAAATCCTCAACATTACACATTTCATCAGAATCTTGGCCCCGCCTCTCCATCGTAGAAAGCGCGCTTGAGGCGGATCTTATGCGCGGAGGATCTCGCGGCGGTGGCGGCGGTACGCGCTGCTGAGGGTCCGGAGGCCATGGCGGCAAGAGCGGAAAAGCTGGAGGTTGCATTAGAACGGTTTCGGGCAAGCGCGGTTCTGTACGCGGAACGCGCGGCTGTGGCCTTCGAAAGGGCAGCATGCGCCGATCAGTTTGCCGTTGCCTTGGTGGCTCACGCTGATTTTGCCGCCGTAAGGGCAGTAGTCTTCTTAGAGTCTGCTACCGCTCTAGCAGAGAGAGCAACTTATGGCTTTCTTGTTTACGACCGCTTTGAAAATCTCCATCATGAGAGGGCCGCACGCACGCCTTTGGCCATGGATGGGATTTTCCATGAGACCGGAGCTACTATGATGGAGCAGGAGCAGAGGAATGGCCGGGCCTATGAAGCATTCAAGAACATGGTCCTTGCCGACCCGGATGTGGATCCTTCTTCCATAAAGAGGATGTGCAGACAATATTTCAACATCGTCGAACCAACAGGCCAGCCCCGGAACGACACCGACGAGTAGCTGTTTGCATTTTGCTATTTTTTGAACCTTGCTGACATGTAATGTCGCTATTATGTTGTTTAGTTGATTATGTAGGAGTACGAACGATAATTTGTGCTATCATTTTATGAATCAGGTTCTTATTACCAGGAATCATCTGTGTTATTATCTGTCTGTGTTATTTTCAGTCATTCCACACAATTTAGATTGCTGACCTGTTTGCTGGGCATCACACACATCTTGTTATGCCGAATTGTTTGTGTTATTTTGGTTCATCGTGTACAGTTCATCCGAGCGCACGGTGATACGTCTCCAACGTATCGATAATTTATGAAGTATTCATGCCATATTCACCTATGTTTACAATACTTTTATATGGTTTTGATGCACTTTATATGATTTATTTAGAACTAACACGGACTGACGCTGTTTTCAGCAGAATTACCGTGGTGTTGTTTTTGTGCAGAAAATGAAAGTTCTCGGAATCGCCCAAAACTTTTTGGTGATTTTTTCTGGACCAAATAAGCAATATTGGAGCGAAGAACCACCGGTGAAGAGCCACGAGGTGGGCACAACCCACCAGGGCGCGCCCAGGCACGCCCTGGTGTCTTGTGCCCTCCTCGTGGCCCATCTTGGCGTGAAACCGACGCCCAAAAATCCTATAAATATATAAACCATCAGAAATAACCCTAGACTCTCCGCTCCGCCGCCACAACTCTCTGTATCGACGAAAAACCAATCTGGAGACGTTCCAGTACCCTGCCGGATAGGGTAAATCATCTCCGGTGGCCATCTTCATCATCCCGACAGAGGCCATGACGAGGAGGTAATAGTCCACCCTCGGGGCTGAGGGTATGTACCAGTAGCTATGTGTTCAATCTCTCTCTCGTGTTCTTGAGATGTCACGATCGTGATGTATCATGGGCTTTGTTAATATAGTGGGATCACATGATGTTATTCCCTTGCTACCTTGTTGTGATGAATTGAATCTTTCCCTTTGAGATATCGTTATGTTGGATTGAATATTGGATTTGAGAACACTTGATATATGTCTTGCATATGGATACCCGTGGTGACAATGGGGTGTTCTATTGATTCACTTGATATATGTTTTGGTACTCAACTTGCGGATTCCCGTGGTGACATTGGGGTAATCTATGCATAGGGGTTGATACACGTTCTTGTCCTACTTTCTTCGATAGAAATCTTGGGGTACTCTTTGAGGTTATTTGTGTTGGATTGAGTATTATGAATTTGAAATTGTTTGATGTGTATCGTATAATTAACTCATGGATACTTGTGGTGACATTGGAGTATCTAGGTGTCATTAGAGTTGGTTGATGCGTATCATATGGTGTTATTCTATTACGAACTCTTAGATAGATCAAACGGAAAGGATAACTTGATGTCATCTTAGTACGAACTCTTGAATAGATCGATCGGAAAGGATAACTTTAAGGTGGTTTCGTACCCTACAAACAATTTCTTCTTATGTTCTCCGCAAGATAAGAACTTTGGAGTGATTCTTCGTTGCACGTTGAGGGATGGTTATGTGATCCAATTATATTAGCATTGTTGAAAGATTGCACTAGCGAAAGTACGGACCCTAGGCCTTGTTTTCAAGTATTGCAATACCGTTTGTGCTCACTTTTGTTACTTGCTACCTTGTTGTTTTTATATTTTCAGATTACAAAAACATATATCTACCATCCATATTGCACTTGTATCACCATCTCTTCGCCGAACTAGTGCACCTATACAATTTGCCATTGTATTGGGTGTGTTGGGGACACAAGAGATTTCTTGTATTTGATTGCAGGGTTGTTTGAGAGAGACCATCTTCATCCTACACCTCCCACGGATTGATAAACCTTAGGTCATCCACTTGAGGGAAAATTGCTATGTCCTACAAAACTCTGCGCTTGGAGGCCCAACAAAGTCTACAAGAATAAAGTTGCGTAGTAGACATCAAACTCTTTTCTGGCGCCGTTGCTGGGGACGTGAGTGCTTGAAGGTATATCTTTAGATCTTGCAATTGAATCTTTTAGTTTCTTGTTTTTCACTAGTTTGGTTTTATAAAAGAAAACTACAAAAAATGGAGTTTAGGTTGCATCATTTGTTTCGTCTTTATAATGTCTTTCGTGAAAATAAGGATTCAGAAAATTGTGCTAAATTGGTAGAGGAAGAAATTATGAAAATATTTGATGAGAATTCCTTGAATGTTGAGCATGATAGAAATTTTGCTAGTATGAATTCTCTGAATATCCATGATGCTAATGATATGCAAAGCCACAAGCTTGGGGATGCTATGTTTGATGAAGATGATATTTTTATTCCCCCAAGTTTTGATGAGCAAATTAATTATGATGATGGCATGCCTCCTACCTATGATGATTATGATGATGACATGTATGATATAAAGAGTGATAGTAACCATGAAACTTGTCATCATTACTTTAATATTGAATGTGGTTATGTCAATCAAGTGTCTCATGATAGTTATTTTGTTGAGTTTGCTCCCACTATTATGTATGAGAAGTTTGCTTGTGTGGAGAGTGATAAATTTTCTATGCTTGTAGATCATGAAAAGAATGCTTTATGTGATACTTATATTGTGAAATTCCTTCATGATGCTACTGAAAATTATTATGAGGGAGGAACATATGCTTGTAGGAATTGCAATAATATCAAGTTTCCTCTCTATGTGTTCAAAGTTTTGAAGTTATGCTTGTTTTGCCTTCCTATGCTAGTTGATTATTGTTCCCATAAATTGTTTTCTCACAAAATCCCTATGCATAGGAAGTGGGTTAGACTTAAATGTGCTTGTCATGAGATTCGTGATGCTCTCTTACATGTTTCAAATAATATTCCTATGTGAGCATCATTGAAATCATCATGCCTAGCTAAAAAGGCATTAAAGAAAAGCGCTTGTTGGGAGACAACCCATCATTTTTCCTTTCTGTTTTTGAGTGTTCACATGATTAATCTACTGTAGTAATCATGTTTTGTGTCTTTTATTTCAATAAAGTGCCAAGTAAAGCCTTTGGGATGACTCACAAGATGAGTAGAATTGATGCTGAACCAAAACAGAAACTTTTGACTCTAGTACAGGAATTTTCATTTTTTACTGGAGCGTGATAATAATATGAAATTTTTACACAGTCATCATATACAAATTCTTAAGGTTTTTCTAATTTTTGACAATTGTTAGAGACAGGGAAGTATGGCTATACTACAAATCTTCACAGACTGTTCTGTTTTTGACAGATTCTGTTTTGCATGCACAGTTTGCTTGTTTTAGTGTTCCCATAGCTTATATTCAGTGATATAAATTATGGCAATGATATAATACAGTAGGTATCATGTGAGAACAATCATTAATATTGTATTGACAGTACCTAAGTGAATGATCTTTATTTATTATACTAACCCATCTCACGAAGTTCCGTTAAGTTTTGTGTGATTGAAGTTTTCAAGTTTTGGGTGAGACACTGATATGAGGAGAGTAAGGAGTGACAAGAACATAAGCTTGGGGATGCCCAAGGAACCCCCAAGGTAATATCCAAGGAAGACTCAAGCGCCTAAGCTTGGGGATGCCCCGGAAGGCATCCCCTCTTTCATCTTCAACATTATCGTTTTTGAGAATAGGTGAAACCATGATATGAGAGGATTGAACGAGATACAAAAGCTCAAGATTGGGGATGCCCAAGGCACCCCAAGTAAATATTTCAAGAAGTCTCAAGCATCTAAGCTTGGGGATGCTATGCATCTCACCTCTCTTCGTCAACTATCAGTTAGCCTATGTTGAGCCTAAATTTTTTATTCGTTCACATGATGCGTGCTATTCTTGGAGTGCTATTTTTATTTAGTTTGCTGTTTGAATAAAATACCTAGATATGAAAATCTTTATTGAGATAGAGAGTCCTCACATAGCTACTTTATTGTTTGACTACTCATTGATCTTCACTTATATCTTTTGAGAGTAGTTTGATGTTTACTCTTGTGCTTCACTTGTATCCTAGGAGTAAATTGTGAATGAATGAAATATCATGAATCTGAAATTATCAATGTACTATATTCTTAGTAGCAAGTTAACATTTGGTTTAGAAATTAAAATCTATTAAATTTTAACAATCACAATATTGGTCATACAAGCAATTCGTGAATGATTAGTATAAGGAAGAGAACTTTCACATACAAATATATTATCTTGGACATCTTCTATGATTGTGAATATCCATTAATTATTTTAAAACTTGAGCAAATTAGTTGAAGTTGGACAAGGAAGACAACGTAATGAGTTATGGTTGTGTATATTTGCATAGAAGTTATATTGTTATGGATCCTCCAACATGTGGTGCTTGTTTAGAACCTTTTGCTAGCCAACACTTCATACTAAGTAGAGATACTACTTGTGCATCCAAATCCTTGAGCCAAGTTTCTTCCATAAGAGTCCACCATACCTACTTGTATATGGTATTTCACTGCCATTCCAAGTAAATTTGCATGTGCCACCTCTAAAATTTCAAATGAACACCTGTTTTGTGTGCCTGGACCGCTCATGGAGCGACAGGGGGCAGTCAGTATCTTACATGTTAAGCGGGTTATTCTCATGATGAGTGTTTATTCACTCATCCTTGCACGAGAGGGGCGGTAATAGGGATTCCCAGTCCCGAAAAAAAATGCAAATAATTAAACAAAACTCCCCCAGGAATGTTGTTGGTATGAACGGTACCCGTGGATTTGGCTAGCCGTGGAGTGTGTTTGTTGGTGGAGGGGGAGTAAACTTTTACTTTTACCGCTTGGGAACCGCCGCTAATGTGTTTAACATGGAAAATATTGATAACTCTTGGTCGTAACGTTGACAGGAAGGGTGCACCTCCCAAAATTATATTTATCTCTGATTTAAGCTTTGAGCTCTGGCACCTCTGCAAATCACTGCTTCCCTCTGCGAAGGGACAATCTATTTACTTTCATGTTATTTACTTTTCATGTTGAGTCAACTTCTTATTCGAACCTCAGTCTATTAGTTGCCAAGCATCATGTGGTGGGGAAAGATCCAAACATATATATCCAGTCAAATATATTTGATCATGATTTATTATTGTTGACAATTATCTCTATGATAAATCAGTTGGGAGGCGAAACATTAATCCCCTATCTTTCTTTGTGTTCGATGGATGCCATTTGTTCTAAAAATATACTTTGAGTATTAGCAATCATAGAAGACTATATGATGATTAAGTATGTGGAGCTCTTACTTAGACTTTGTTGGGAATAAGTTGAATTGCAATTGTTTGGTGACTAAGAACATAGGTTGCTAAGTTTCAAGAGAATTCATTGTTTGAACCATAACATGTGAATTGGTTGCTACTCTATCATGATGATTTTTATGAGAAAAAGTTGCTGGTTATGATGCTAGAAAATTGACTGAAATTATGAATGATCAAACTTATATATTATGCTAGCATCACACTTCATAAATTATCTCTTTTATCATTTACCTACTCGAGGATGAGTAGGAATTAAGCTTGGGGATGCTGATACGTCTCCAACGTATCGATAATTTATGAAGTATTCATGCCATATTCACCTATGTTTACAATACTTTTATATGGTTTTGATGCACTTTATATGATTTATTTAGAACTAACCCGGACTAACGCTGTTTTCAGCAGAATTACCGTTGTGTTGTTTTTGTGCAGAAAATGAAAGTTCTCGGAATTGCCCGAAACTTTTTGGTGATTTTTTCTGGACCAAATAAGCAATATTGGAGCGAAGAACCACCGGTGAAGAGCCACGAGGTGGGCACAACCCACCAGGGCACGCCAGAGGGCTCAGGTGCGCCCTGGTGTCTTGTGCCCTGCTCGTGGCCCATCTTGGCATGAAAACGACGCCCAAAAATCCTATAAATATAGAAACCATCAGAAATAACCTTAGACACTCCGCTCCGCCGCCGCAACTGTCTGTATCGACGAAAAACCAATCTGGAGGTGTTCCAGTACCCTGTCGAAGAGGGTAAATCATCTCCGGTGGCCATCTTCATCATCCTAGCGGAGGCCATGATGAGGAGGGAGTAGTCCACCCTCGGGGCTGAGGGTATGTACCAGTAGCTATGTGTTCAATCTCTCTCTCTCTCTCGTGTTCTTGAGATGTCACAATCTTGATGTATCACGGGCTTTGTTAATATAGTCGGATCACATGATGCTATTCCCTTGCTACCTTGTTGTGATGAATTGAATCTTTCCCTTTGAGATATCATTATGTTGGATTGAATATTGGATTTGAGAACACTTGATATATGTCTTGCATATGGATACCCGTGGTGACAATGGGGTGTTCTATTGATTCACTTGATATATGTTTTGGTACTCAACTTGCGGATTCCCGCGGTGACATTGGGGTAATCTATGCATTGGGGTTGATACACGTTCTTGTCCTACTTTCTCCGATAGAAATCTTGGGGTACTCTTTGAGGTTCTTTGTGTTGGATTGAGTATTATCAATCTGAAATTGTTTGATGCGTATCGTATAATTAACTCATGGATACTTGTGGTGACATTGGAGTATCTAGGAGATATTAGAGTTGGTTGATGCGTATCATATGGTGTTATTCTAGTACGAACTCTTAGATAGATCGAATGGAAAGGATAACTTGATGTCATCTTAGTATGAACTCTTGAATAGATCGATCGGAAAGGATAACTTTAATGTGGTTTCGTACCCTACAAACAATTTCTTCTTATGTTCTCCGCTAGATAAGAACTTTATGAGCGATTCTTCGTTGCACGTTGAGGGTTGGTTATGTGATCCAATTATATTAGCATTGTTGAGAGATTGCACTGGCGAAAGTACGGACCCTAGGCCTTGTTTTCAAGCATTGCAATACCATTTGTGCTCAGTTTTGTTACTTGCTACCTTGCTGTTTTTATATTTTCTAATTACAAAAACATATATCTACCATCCATATTGCACTTGTATCACCATCTCTTCGCCGAACTAGTGCACCTATACAATTTGCCATTGTATTGGGTGTGTTGGGGACACAAGAGATTTCTTGTATTTGATTGCATGGTTGTTTGAGAGAGACCATCTTCATCCTACACCTCCCATGGATTGATAAACCTTAGGTCATCCACTTGAGGGAAAATTGCTACTGTCCTACAAAACTCTGCGCTTGGAGGCCCAACAAAGTCTACAAGAATAAAATTGCGTAGTAGACATCACACGGTATGCCATCTGTCGCACAAATCTTGATCTGTGCAACTGTTTGTTTTATTTTGGCTCATCGCAAATAGTTCACCCGAGTAACCTGTATGCAGTATAGATGTTGTGCGGAGAGATCAAATCATAGTACACACGGTCTAAACTACGAAACCTATCGGTGATGACTTCATTAATCGCTGACAATTGTATACCAGCAAGCGTTTCCCCACAACACACACAGGTTATTAGCACCAATCGTCTATGTTATTTCTGGTGTTCACACACGATTCTGATTATTCACCTGTTTGATGTATATCACACACATCTTGTTATGCCGAATCGTTTGTGTTCTACTATATCATCGCACATAGTTTACGGTAGTGAACTGTGTGTCCTCTATCGCACACATCTGGATCTCAGTAACCTTTTGTTATATTTTAGCTAATCGCAAACAGTTCGTATGGAAGAATCGTATGCCACAACTTGAACACGTAAGTATTTTCTGAATCGTATTTCATGGATCTGCCATCGCACACAGTTTGCGTTATTGGCGACGGAGCTTGAACTATACCGTTTGCGATTCATGCATCACACACAGTTTCAGCGAAGGGTCTCTGATTGATGTGTCATCCGACCATCCTGCGGTAGTGTAATATGAAAGAATAATAGTTCATTGTCATTAATTAGTAAAGATATCGATATTAAAAGCTTGTTAGTTATTACTCATTTAAATGTCCATCATGGCATGGCGAGGATGTTCGAGCATTTTTATTTCTGATTGAAATCCTTTTTGTTGCTTGAATCGGGGGTGCACGATGGTTAACTCCTACCAACCTCCTCCCTAGGGGCATGCGAGTAGTACTTTGCTTCGAGCTAATAAAACTTTCACAATAAGTATATGAGTTCTTTATGAGTAATATGAGACCATGGACTATATAGCACTCCCACCTGTCCACATATTGTTAGCCTCTCCGGTATCGTGCATTGCCCTTTCTCACCTCAAGAGTCGGTGCAAACTTCGCTGGTGCATCCAAACCCCATGATATGATAGGCTCTATCACACATAAGCCTTGTATATCCTTCCTCAAAACAGCCACCATACTTACCTATCATGGCATTTCCATAACCATTCCGAGATATATTGACATGCAACTTCCACGGTTACTATCTACATGACATGTGTGTTCATCATCATATTGCTTTGCATGAACATATAAAGCTGGCATGATATTTGTGGCAAAGCCACCATTCATCACCGTAATACATGTTATGCTAGATCATTGCACATCCTAGTACACTGCCAGAGGCATTAATATAGAATCATATTGTTCCAGTTCATCAAGTTGTAAGTAAATAAAAGTATGATGATCATCATTATTAGAGCATTGTCCCAGTGAGGTAAAGAATGATGGAGACTAATGAGTCCTCCAAAAAGTGGGGATGAGGTTCATGATATTATTATAAAAAAAGAGGCCAAAAAGATTCCACCGAAAAATGAGAGAAAAAAGAGAGAAGGGACAATGCTACTGTCCTTTTACCACACTTGTGCTTCAAAGTAGCACCATGTTCTTCATAGAGAGTCTCCATGATTTTTCACTTTCATATACTAGTGGGAATTTTTACATTATAGAACTTGGCTTGTATATTCCAATGACGGGCTTCCTCAAATGCTCGAGGTCTTCACGAGCAAGAAAGTTGGATGCACACCCACTTAGTTCCAGTAGCGAGCTTTCATATAGTTATAGCTCTTGTGCATCCGTTTTATGGCAATCCCTACTCCTCGTATCGATATCGATTGATAAGCCTCTGGATTACCTATTGATCCGCCGAGTTGATGTGAGACTTTCTTCATCTTTTGTCTTCCCATATATCTCTACCAACCTATTCTATTCTACACGTAGTGCTAAGTCCATGCCTCACGCTCATATATTGAGTGGAGTTGAAAATGCTGAAGCAAGAAAAAGTATGATACAATTTCTTGGTTTGACACTGGCATGCTCATGATTTATACTTATGTGAGGAAGACAGAGCCATGCCACGCATACATAATCCAATGAGTAAAGATAACATTCATTTAGCATCATATATTTTGAAGAGTAATGATTATGTTCTAGTATTCGTGAATATTATTATGTTGATATCAATTGCTTTATTGTTTCTCAATATTCATACAGTAATTAGATTACCTGATAGACATGCTAGGTAGCATTCAACATCAAAAAAAATTGTTTTTATCATTTACCTACTCCAGGACGAGCAAGAATTAAGCTTGGGGATGCTGATACGTCTCCAACGTATCTATAATATTTGATCGTTTCATGCTATTATATTATCAAACTTGTATGCTTTATATATAACTTTATAGCATTTTTGGGAACCAACCTATTCACCTAGTGGAAAGTGCTAGTTCTTGTTTTTGCCTATTATTTTGTTTCGCAGAAAAACAATACCAAACGAAGTCTGAACGCAACGAAACTGTACATTGATTTTTTTGGACCACAAGGGACCCATGAAGCTTTGGGAGAAGGCCAGAATATCTACGAGAGAGCCACAAGCTCACATGGTGCGCCCCAAGGGGGTGCCACCTGAGCTTGTGGGCCTCTCGTGGCTCCCTTGCATTGCCTCTTCGTCCTATAAATTCCCAAATATTCCAAAAACCCTAAAGTGAGACCCGAAACAATTATTCCGCCGTCGCAAGTGTCACACCCTGAGTTTTGCACCACAGTACTAAGTTAATAAATCTTAAAACTTAAAGCCAACAAAACACTTTTCTGTGCTTGTGATGCTTGATTTGATTGCTATCTGCTTGCCTTGTTGAGTGTGCTTTAATTCACAAAAATCATCCCACTCTCAAGACTCAACTCCTTGATCCGAAATCTTGCCCAATGATCATGCAATGTGTATAGGATCTAAAACTATTTTAGTACCAAAAATATTTTGGCCAAAAAATATTTATTTAATTTAGGTTTTCAAAACACCCTGAATTGAGGTTTGAACTACAAGTCCTCAAATTAGGGTAAATATTTTTCCCAAAGATTTTATTTGAAACCTATTATATATAAAACTTCCGAAAACCACAAAAATATTATTTTAAAAGTTATTTTTGTATTTTAGTTAAATGCCTTTTTTGAGGCCAGAAATGGTCTTGTATAGGGAAAAAATATTTTAGTCTTTCAAAAATATTTGAATTTTTTTAGGGAAAGTCAGTGGACATATATTTTCCATATATATGAGTTTCAACACCTGGTCATGTTCAAAATATTGAACAAAACACTCCAAAACCCTTTGTGGATATTTCAAGTACTTGAAATATTTCTATAAGTAATATTGTCAAATAAATCCAAGAAAATTCCAGCAAGTCACATATGCCTCATATGATGATCTTGCCAAGTTTCATCTCAATTCAAATAGGTTTGGTTCACAAAAGTGTCCCAAAACCCCCTCTGTCTAGATTCAAATTTGATCAACTTTACATTCCCAAGTATCTTCTATTGATCACAAACTTTGTGGACATGCTCTAATACCCTAATTATGCATCTACACCAAGTGGAGGATCAAGGAGAATATGCTAGCTTAACTAGATCTAAGCAAAGCTATTTTTGTTGATTTCTAGGGTTTGTTTGCAAAAGTTGCATTAGCAAGTTTCTCCAAATGAGCTACAAATTTGTAGGCCTTGGCTATTTGGTCCTAATTGTCATTCCTGTTAAATCTCATGTTAAGGAGATCAACTTACCTAGCTCAAAACTACATCAAACACCTTCTGGTAGAATCTAGAAATCACTATTTTGCCCCCTTATACTATTCTCCTTGAGTTGAACTTTTTACCACATCATCTACTAGTACTCTTCTACTCCCAGTAAAAGTCTCATGGCCTCAGCTAAATTATTGGTGGGTGAAAACCCGCTTTCCCCTCTTTGGACAACAACTTTTCTCTCTCCCTCTCACTCACTCTTCTCTCCAGTACCCTCCCAAGGCATCGAAGGTCACTCCTGCAGCATTTGGTTCTACCCTAAGCTACTAGACTCAAGTGGCCATGACCATGGCACTAAAGACATGCCATGGCATGCCAAAAGCTCGCTCCAGAGTGCGCTATAGTGCCCTCCCGCACTGTAGCCACCCCCATCCTGATGTCTCGACAACCTCGTGCATCGTGAGCACGCCATGGAGTCCTAATCGATGCCCACAACACGCCTACTTGTTGTCCTCCTCCTCCACTTCTCTCTCCTTTCCCTTGCCGAGTGTGTGCACTGCCGCCATGGCCGAGCCAATGGCTATGTCCGCACGTGCGCGCCCCTGACCCTCTTGACCACGCATACACCACGCATGACGCGGGGCCACGACCCTTGTCTCCCGAGCCTCTCCGATGAACCTCCTCTCCTCTCTCTTGCCAGGCCAAACCGCCCGTCCCGCAGCCGAATAGGTAGCGGGCAACCAAGCTCCATGCCTCCCCTGCCCCATCTGAACCATGTCCCCGCTTGCTTCAGACGCCCACAGGTCCTCCATGGTCGCGCGCTCCAATTAGAGCCCCTGGTCGACTCCCTCACCCTCTGAAACGAGCAGCTCAAGCTCACCGCGGACGATGTCCATGATGCACCATGGCTCCACTATAAAAAGCGGTCCCGAGCTCCAATTCCGCCCCTCCCAGCTCCTCTTCCATCTCAATTGACCCCCCGTATCGCTCTCTTCTTACCTCCTCTCCTCTGTGCTCACCTGAGACCAGAAGTGATGCCGGCCTTGGGTCCCCGACGTGCGCAAGGTAGGGAGCACCTACGCCTCCTCTTCCTTCTCTGTTGTGACCTTGGGAAGCCCCTGATCCGTTTCTCCCTTCCAATTCCAGGGATCCCTGTCGAATTCGAGCAGAATGACCCCAGCCCCGAGCGCCACCGCACATCATCAACGCTGGCTTCACCTCCGATCCCTTTGGCGTCGAACTCCACCCGATCCTTCTGGTGTTACCTCCCCGAGCACGACGGTGCCCACCAGTCGCCATGCTGTAGACCATAGCGTCGACGGTGAGCTTCCCTCCGATCTGGCCGGAGGTTAGTGATGACAGGTGGCCCCCACATGTCATCACCTCCTTCCCCTCTGTCCCACTGATGGGTAGGTCCCACTCGTCAGGTTCAAAAACAGGTCGCCGCACGTACTGGTTCGGTATGTAAAGGGAAAGTGTATTTCCATAATATGCCTGTTACGTCGATGGCCTGCTTGAGCTGAAACGCTTCTGGGTCGAGACGTTGCGCTCCGTTCCGGCCCGAAGCAACAGTGCCATTTTTCTTTTTCCATTTTCCAGATACTTGCAAAAAAATCACAGATTTAAATATAGCTCCAAATGCAATGATTGCACCTCCTATATTCTCCTAAATCCCAACCTATTTAATGATGTAACTTTCATTCATATCCAGCATACTTTTCTACATTGTCCAAATTTAAACTCATATTTGGGTATTTAAAATCCACTTGTTAAACCCAAATCTTGGTTTCTGTTACTCCAAATCCAAAACCAAGAATTATAGTATTTTTATTTTCCACCCTAGTATTTAATAAAAATAGGTTGATATTATTTTGAGAGCTTTGATTTTTTTTGTGCTATTGCTTTCGGTTCTCGTTACTCTACGGCGTTAGATTGCGTTATTGACAAGGAAGGAGAAGGAGAAGAAGTTGAAGACCAGAAGACTTGTGCCAAGCCAGGGCAAGCAACCCTTTGACCATGTTGATGAAACCATTTCTATGCATGTCATTATAGCACTTTTATTTCGTTGCATTGAAAAGCATGTTGATGATGTGGTGACAACCTTGCTAGGTTGGTCTCCGATGCATTTCTCGTTGACACTTGCATTGTGCATAGATCTATCCTCAGTTGAGAGTTATGTCGGTGGGAAGTAGATAGGATGTTAAGTAGTTGCTATGCAAGTGATACGGGGATATGCATGAGATGGAAAACAAATGTTTACCAAAGACCTTTTTGAAAACCCCATCGGGTGCCACTAACGCCCGAGGGAGATGTTGAGCTAGGTAACCACTTGATAAAGAAGTGGTGTACCGAGGCAAGTGTGTGTGTTGTTTTCAAAAGGGGATTGGTTTAAGTTGCGACCGTTAATCCAACCTTACATGTACAACCACAATACCCCTTATGGGACGGGGATTTGTTTATTACTTTGGTTGGTGCTAACAGAGAGCCCGCATTACTAATGGTGGGAGTGGCATGGTCACTCTCGATACGGGGTCATGCCTGAATGGACGACTATGACTGTTTTCACAGACACCGGGCACACCGTTGTGTCCCCTCATGGATGGTACTTGTGACGTACACCATGAGGGATGGGTACCAACGAGTGGACTCTTTGTCTAGTGTTGTCAAGGGAAAGACATCATTCAGATGCTTACCTCGGGTATGTAATATACCGCGAGTCGTGGATGAGACGGAAGTTCCCTGAGTATTGTGGGTAAAGTGTGCAACCTTTGTAGAGTGTAACACTATTCGAATAGTTGTGTCCACGGTCAAGGACAGTTGGATGACTGCTCTTGGGCTACGTCCATTGGTTTACAAAAACTTGGTGTGTGTGTGTGTGTGGAAAAGAGATACTTGAGCTAAGTCAGATGACTTGATGAGATGATTAAACTGGAGTTGTTCATACCCTGTTTATATTGATATCTGTAACCTCATGATGCATGATTTTACAAATATTAGGACATGATATTGCAGTCAAAACTAGCTTTCCGTAAAACTACCTGCTTAGTGTTATACCATGCATGATTACATTGTTCCAAACATGGGTTGCTTGCGAGTACATTCAAAAGTACACATTGACTTGTCCCTGGTTATTTAATTGGCCATGCGAAGAACGGGAATATGGTGAAGAGTACCTTGGTGACAAATATGGGAATTAGTCTGTTTCCTAGTCAGAATGCTTGTAGGGTTAAGGCAGATGGCATGGGTCCACGCTATCGTTGAAGATTTCTGCTGCGAGTGCTTATCTGATGTTTGGCCTTCATGGCCCTATCTATGAAGACTTGACCATAATGGTCATATTTTTGTAAGACGGCATGTAATGGATTTAAGACTCTTGTTATTCAGTTTTTGTGTGTTCAATGAGCATTGATCCTGGGATCACTATACACGTGCATTCTGTAGCGACCCGACCCAAAACGGTCAAGTCTCTGTGCTTTCTGTGCCATCCCTGGATCAGTATGCTGGCACACATAGTACATCAATGTATATATCAAAGTGCAATCACATGTAAATAACGTAAAATTGATATATACCTCATACGTCTCAGCGGAAACAGTCAAACGGGGTGAAGTCCCATCAACGCCAACGGCAAGTTGAGTGTAGACCGTAACCCTATACCGTACTCTTACTCGTCGTAGAAAAATCCTGCAACATAAGTCGTTGCAGCCATGTAGGTCAGTACATTGAATGTACTGGCAAGATCACCATAAAGGCAGAATGATAAAGGCTAATCTATATGCAAAGGCTTTGTGGCTCTGTGTCTAAGTTTTGCAGAAAAGCTGGTTTTATTTTCCCTAGAACAAAAAAGTCAAACGGAAAATCATGACAAAAGTTGGTTGTTAATGAGATGGTTCCGCCAACCAATTGTCATATCCCAAAATCATTAATAACCCACTCATCATAATTAATTATTGTGTTGAGACTGGCTGATGGTATCATCTCCAGTGCTCATGTTGTCCATAACCGGGGACACGTCTAATCGATTAGTTTAACACTATGCAGACATTTGTACACTTTACCCGCAAGATTCGATCCATCCGTTGTCATCCTCGCACTGCCTGTTGTTTGAGGACCGGATGACCGAAACATGATCTTTCACCGAGCTTCTCGAACCACCACCACTGCCCATCCAATCCTACTGTTCTTCTACATATCGTAGCACTGATCCAGCCTGAGTCACTCGATGATCAACCAAGCCAGAGCCCATAATGACTTGCGATTGCACACGTAAGATTTCCGGCCTTGAAGTATCCATCCATCTCTTTGAGCCCGGGTGGCATCCCGTCGGGAAGATCACAGGTAGATACCAGGATTCCCGGGCATAACCATGATAGATATTAGGCTGTCAAATGCATGTCCAATCCACCCAAAGGTATATTGAGTCCTTGAAGTCTTGATCGTCATGCAGGTCTTGAAATATTAATCCTCACGACACTGTTGTATCACAGATCCAAACCCCGTGTATTAAAGCGTAGCAAATATGGAGTAACGTCCCTTCCCGAGCAATGGTAACATGGATGTTGGGTTTCTCCTACCTCATGATACTGCCTCAAGTTCAAGCTCAATATCCTACTGGATGTAAGATGGAAAAATTGATTCTAATGCAAATAAAACATAGGTATTGCAAGATGATCAAACTGAACTTGCCTGGTAAGTTGATGAAGATAATATCGCTCTCAGAAAAATAACTTGGTAGAACTATTCGTCACTCTCCGATGAAAATCTAAATGGTCAAACATTGCACTCATATAAGCAAACAATTCTAGCAATCAATACTATCAATCAAAAAGCGAACAATTACTAAACCCTCTAGTGTTGAGATGAAAGAAATACTGAAGACAAAAGTTAAAAGTAACAAAACTTCATCAAAGCAATCAAGAATAGTTTTTCTCCATAAATAACCTATTATCAACAGCAACAAAACATAAAAATAAAGTCTTAACAATAGTATTTTAGTAAATCTTTTACTAGCAAAAATAATTACCATTGAAGAACAAATAAATAAAACTATGAAAAGTAACACCCTAAACAATATTAGTTTTTGTCCTAATAAAACAAAACAACAAAGAAACACTAGAATAAATAAAATAACGGAAAACAAAATATTAAACAACTAAGTTAACAGAAAGTATTTTTCATAAAATTTTGTTAGCGAAAAGAACTAATTGAAAAGCTTTTATTAAACTCTACTTATAAAGAAAACAATGCTACTTGCCAAAGAAAGAACAAAAATAATAATATATGTATATATATATATATATATATATTTAACATCAAATAAAACTCCTAGTGTTAACTAACAGAAATTAATTCGAATATGCCACAAAACCAAAAGAAAACAAATTTAAAAACAATTTTAAACAAAAGAAAAGGCATTAAACCTAAAAGAACTAAACATATTTTGTTTTGCTTAAAAATAGCTATTTACAATATACTAAAAGTTTCCCAAATTGCACCTACTGATAAAGAAAACTAATATGAAACATCAGCAAACAGAATCACTCAAAAATCTATTTTTGAACTAAACTTATTCACAAAATAGTGATTCAAACAAATTTCATTGAATTCAAATTTAAACTACTCAAATTTGAAAACTACTGGAACTAACAGAAGTTTATAATTTTTGTGACCTAATGCAAAAGGATTCACTCAAAAACTAATTAAAACATAAAAGTTAAAGCAAAAAAAAATGAGGATCTATTCTGTTTAAAAACAAAAAACAAAAAAAGAAAAATCTAAACTAACAAACAGTGAGGCTACATGGCAGATTCTGATAGGCTAAGGGGTGTGCGCGCGGTGGCTAAACGGGCAGACGTTCGGTTTATAAAAGAAAATGGTCCGGGAAATAAACGTTCTAATCTGGAACGTTGATCCAGATCCAACGGTTGAAAATAAAAAAGGGGGGCTCACAGTGACGATGGGGTCTCCGGCGAGGTCGACGGCAGACGAGGCTCGGTCGTGGTCGGGTCGATGCTCCCGTGGTCGTTGATGGCAGCGGAGGGGTTCAGGCAAAGGCGGCAGTGCTCCGGCGTCGATCTGAGGCGGCGGTGGAGCTCGGGGGTGACGGAGTTGAGCGGGGCGAGCTCGGGGAGCTGCGGGTGGTGGCAGAGCTCCGGCGAGGTGGATTGGCGGTGGTGGTGCGTGGTGAGGGGGCACAATGGGGGGGGCAGGGTGCGGAGGAGTGGGGTTATATAGGGGAGGGCTCAGAGCGACCAAACGGAAGGGGACTGCCGCAGATCCGATCTTGTCCAGCGATGGAAAGCGCGGGCGTGCTATGGAAGGTGACGACCAAGGCATGGTTCGGTCGAGCGGTGGGTCCGGGTGGCATTGGGAGAGAGAGGGCAAGGGAATCGGGCGGCCGATCCGAAAGGGGATTCAGATCGAGTTAAGTTGATTCGGGCCCAATTCGGCTACTGGGCCGCGTCAGCCTTTCCTAATAAAAACAGTTTTTTTCCTTTTATTTAAAAACATGAAACAAAAGGTTAAAAAGGAAAATGAAATATACTCCAGATATAGAAGTTTTATATATTACAATTATCAGAAAAAAGAGAGGAATCTGTTTAACATTTTTCACGGCGAAAATAAATATATTTTTTTCGTGAAGATGCCCAAAATGAATTTGAAATCCTATTTCAAATATTTTCAAAATACCCCCTGGTTTTAATAGTCAAATGGCTTTAAAAAATACCCCTAAATTGGAGGGTCATATTCCTCCTATCAAAATTTTGAATTTGGCAAGAGAATTTTAATTCATTCAAGCTTTAAAATTGGAAAGGACCAAATTTGGAAATGCTTAAAATGAAAGAAAAATCAAAAACATTCAACTCCCATTTCAAATTCTTTATTTGAAGAAGTCATGTCATCTCCTGTCTATGATTTGAATTGGATAAATTTCAAAAGGGGAAAGTCCTCTCATTCAAAAGTTTCAAATTTCACTCAAATTCAATCAATCAGTCAAGCAAGCACAACATATAATTGATTAATATAACATTCCAAAATTTGGGATGTCACACATTCGGTGACTTCGACATATGAGTCAGGGTTCCCACAGCAAGCCTCTGTTCTTCCGCGATCCCATCTGGAGGTCTCTGCCAGTACTCTGCTAGAGGTGGAATCGACCATGGAGGGCTTCTACTTCAACCTCGTTGCGATTCCGATGATGTGTAAGTAGTTCCCTGCAAACCTACAGGTCCATAGTGATTAGCTAGATCTCTCTCTCTCTCTCTCTACGATCTTCAGTACAATGTTCTCTTCGGAGATCCATATGATGTAATCTTCTTTTGCGGTGTGTTTGTTGGGATCCAATGAATTGTGGGTTTATGATCAGATTATTCATTGAAAGTAATTGAGTCTTTTCTGAACTTTATTGTGTATGATTATTATAGCTATGTATGCTTTCCGATCTATGAGTTTGCTTTGGCCAAGTAGATGAGTAGAGCATCAGAGGGAGTGGTGCATAGTAGTA
Source organism: Elymus sibiricus (assembly GCA_039707655.1). Classification (NCBI taxonomy): domain Eukaryota; kingdom Viridiplantae; phylum Streptophyta; class Magnoliopsida; order Poales; family Poaceae; genus Elymus; species Elymus sibiricus. The sequence continues at coordinate 310,736,024 of CM077675.1, read as the reverse complement.
GATTCGTTCTTGTGGTGTCCTCACCCAGTGATAAAAGGGGTAGCGAGACATGCATTTGTATTGTTACTACAAAGGATAAAATGATAGGGTCTGAACAAATTAGTTGATTTTACTTTGTCTACATTATGTCGTCTTGCTTAAAGCATTACTCTATTTGTCATGAACTTAATACCATATGCATATTGTATAGCGGTTCATTGGTGGAGTAATAGTAGTAGATGCAGGCAGGAGTCGGTCTACTTGTCATAGACGTAATGCCTATATATATGATCATGCCATGAATAATGTCATGACTATGCGCTTTTCTATCAATTGCCCAACAATAATTTGTTTACCCACTGTATGCTATGTTCTTGAGAGAGATTCCTCTAGTGAAAAGTATGGCTCCCGGGTCTATTCAACACATTTACTAAAACCCTACATACCTTGCTGCAATTTATTTACCTTTATTTTACTTTGCAATTTATCTATCTACTACTATGACATTTGATCCTTGCAATTAACGAGTGTCGGATTTCGGGCTCCGCAAAACCCAAAGAGGTTCGAACTCAGGAGTGTGTGCGAAGATCCCAACCAGCTTCGTCCCCAAGCTCACAGCTCGAGAGACTAGCCCAATCGACTCTCTCAATCACGGGAAGAAGACTAACAGACGGATTTACCCAGGTTCGGGCCGCTGCGAAGCGTAAACCCTACTCCTGCTTTTGGTGGATTGACTCATGAGGAGGTTTGTGGATGAACTGGTACAGTGGTGAGCAACCTCGCGATGGCACTTGAGTGGTCTCTGATCCGTCCCCCCCCCCCTACGGCACAACCTTGCCTCTATTTATAATGGACCGGGTCCTCTTCCCTTATCGCACTGGCGGGAAGGTATCCCACAACGGCCAAATTCGAAGGGGGACAAGGAGTACACCTTATCCTGACGAAAGGTGGTCTTCGCCTGCAAAGTAGCCGGTGGTGATGCATAGGTGGGCTCGGCGATGACGTTCATCCCGTGGGGCTCGTGGTCATGGTCTCGTTGCGCTGGAATGGAAACCTTTGGGGGGATGCCTTGGGAACCTGCGCACGTCCTTGCCTCCTTTGCACCAAAGAGGGAACTGCTTCTTCTGTGCCCGTTGGTGCCCGCCTGGCCCGGCTGGCATCACCTTAGCCTCTCGAGGCCGAGCGCGGCATGGAGATCTCCGCCCCTCGGGAGGGGGCCTGGAGAGGCCTCCTCCCTCTGGGGGTCTTGGCGTCGTCTTCCTCGCGAGGGTGGGGCTCGCACGAGGGCCCTGTCTTGATTGATGCCGCGCAGGGCCGTGCTTGGCTGTCGAAGTGGGCCACGCCCTGGGCCGCAGGCAGGCAGGTCTGGGTACCCCCGTTCCCTGAACGCCGGCAGCAGCCCCTGGGCCCAAGGCGCGCTTGGGTTGGCTTCGGGGCGAAGCCGAAGGAACCGACCTGAGCGCCGCAGGCCCCAATTGCCTGCGGGCCCAGCCTGATGCGTGGCACATAATGAGACAGGGACGCCTCCGCTTCCCGAAGACTTCGGGAACCGCCCCGAGTCAGGCTGACGTGAAGCCTGCGCATAGCGCCGGCCATCATTGCCCTTCCTTGAATGTAGCCGTCTCCTCGCCCCTTCTCTCCCTTCAACCCACGCGGATGTGACTCGAAGGGGGAAGACGAGGCGACATGCGGCAGGTCTGCACGCCGGTCAAGCCGGACACAAGGCGCCTGGGGAGAACGCGCCGCCTCCACTCCCCATGACGCCTCGTGGACCGCGGTTACGCCTATAAGTTCGCCCTGCCAGATGGATCATGCCATCCTGACGCGGCCTCACGCTTGCCATCCTCCCCGAGACATCGTCGTCTTCTCTTTCCTTTCCTCCCATGGCGTCCGGGGGAAGTGTAGCTAGAGCGGGGAGGAGCACGGGGCCTCCGGCTCCACCACCGCCCTTTGGAGGCAGCGGCTGGGGGCCTTCGAGGCCGGTCTAGGCACGCCAGTGTTGGGCCGTCACCGACGAGTGAGTGCTCTGTCTCCCTCCCCCTTTCTTGTGAACCACTCCCGGTATGCTGAACCTGGTCGCTTCTCCGTCTCAGGGCGCCTGCGCCCAAGAGGCGCAGGCTCGATGAACTCCAGGGCGAGGTGGACGCGCTCAGGGCCCAGCTGGCGGGCGCCGAGGCCGCTCTCCAGGCCACTCCCAAGGGTGAGGAGGACGCCAAGGTGGAGTTGGCGTCCCTCCAGGCCCAAGTCAAGGGAGCTGCCAACGCCGTGCAGGCCGCCAAGGACGAGGCGGAACACGCGAAGATGCTGGAGGTGCAGCGCGCCAAGCAGTATCTGGATATCGCCCGCCGCGCGGTCGGTGCAGTTGGCCGGTTCGTCGGAGAAGCCCCTATTGCGATTACCTGCTTGCCCGAAGGCTTGAGCCGCCTAGTCCATGCGCCGGTTAGTGCGCTCGCGCCTGGACTGCCTAGGCGGCTGATAATCTACCATGCCGGGGGTGCGCGCATCGGGGCGCGCGCATGGTGCCTCGCTGCCTTCTTCTTGCGTGCCGCCGACGGGGACGGGTGATGCCCCGAAGCTGACCACTGGGATCCGGAGGAGAAGGAGCACCGTGTGGTGCAGGCCTTGCTCGGGCTCGCCCGGGCGCGGGCCGAGCATGCCTCCGGTCGATGAAGGGGGCTGTGCGGCGGACGAGCCCCCGGCGCCTAGCGTCGGAGGTTGGATGGGGAGGTGCGGGGCCCAGTCTCTCCTTGCGACGGCGACAAGCTTAGCGATGTGGTCGGCCCAGGCGTCGAAGCCCTCGTGCGTCGGGCGATGACAAAGCAGCTCACTTGCCATCAGCAGCACGTCATGCGCGTTCAGATCTCCCACGTGAACACAAGGTGAAGGCTGCCTGGTGGGTGATGCCGCGAAGTGGGCGTACTACCTCGGCGGCGGGCGTGCGGAGCCCGGGGGCGCCTGGCTGGTGCGGGCGGCGACGACGGTGGTGACGATGCTGGTGGCCTGGTAACGTCTGCCCAGCACCGAACTGCCAGGGCGGGCATCATGGGTGTCCGCCGCTGGGTCGGCGAAGGTGGGAACTCCGGGGCCGAAGAAGGTTTGCCGGGCGTCAACCATCGGAGCGACGGAGCAGAGCGGAGGCGAAGCCTAGGAAAGGATTCCGACACGCCCCCTACCTGGCACGCCAAATGTCGGATTTTGGGCTCCGCAAAACCCAAAGAGGTTCGAACTCAGGGGCGTGTGCGAAGATCCCAACCAGCTTCGTCCCCAAGCTCACAGCTCCAAAGACTAGCCCAATCGACTCTCTCAATTACGGGGAAGATGACTAACACACGGATTTACCCAGGTTCGGGCCGCTGCGAAGCGTAAAACACTACTCCTGCTTTTGGTGAATTGCCTCACGAGGAGGTTTGTGGATGAACTGGTACAGTGGTGAGCAACCTCGCGGTGGCGCTCGAGTAGTCTCTGATCCGCCCCCCCTACGGCACAACCTTGCCTCTATTTATAACGGCCCGGGTCCTCTTCCCTTATCGCACTGGCGGGAAGGGATCCCACAACGGCCAAATTCGAAGGGGGACAAGGAGTACACCTTATCCTGACGAAAGGTGGTCTTCGCCTGCAAAGTAGCCGGTGGTGATGCAGAGGTGGGCTCGGCGATGACGTCCGTCCTGCGGGGCTCGTGGTCTTGGTCTCGTTGCGCCGGAATGGAAACCTTTGGGGGGATGCCTTGGGAACCTGCGCACGTCCTTGCCTCCTTTGCACCAAAGAGGGAACTGCTTCTTCTGTGCCCGTTGGTGCCTGCCTGGCCCGGCTGGCGTCACCTCAGCCTCTCGAGGCCGAGCGCGGCATGGAGATCTCTGCCCCTCGGGAGGGGGCCTGGAGAGGCCTCCTCCCTCCGGGGGTCTTGGCGTCATCTTCCTCGCGAGGGTGGGGCTCGCGCGAGGGCCCTGTCTTGAGTGATACCGTGTCGGGCCGTGCTTGGCTGTCGAAGTGGGCCACGCCCTGGGCCGCACGCAGGCAGGTCTGGGTACCCCCGTTCCCAGAACGCCGACAACGAGTACAAGGGGATTGACAACCCACTTGTCCACGTTGGGTGCAAGTATTTTCTCTTGTGTGTGTAGGTATTATGAACCTTGGTTCTCAACTGAGGGAAATACTTATTGCTACTTTACTACTTCACCCCTTCCTGTTCATGAAAACCCCCAACGCATCTACAAAGTAGCAACACGCCCATCTATTAGCCCTTGAAACCATATTCAATGGACATGAATATTGTGTGGAAGGATGGCAATATTGTGCACTGTGACGTGGCTTGAGAGTGCGTCGGCATTTCCCCAAAGAGGAAGGGATGATGCACCACAGCGACGGTAAGTATTTCCCTCAGTTATGAAACCAAGGTATCGAACCAGTAGGAGGATCACCAACACTACGTAAACAACACCTGCACACAAAGAACATATACTTGCAACCCGACGCGAAAGAGAGGTTGTCAATCTCTCTACGGTAAAAAGATAGATTAGGATATGATAGATTGGATAGATAGATCTCGCGAGAACACAAAATAAAAGAGGTAAATAAAAAGTGCAGCAAGGTATTTTTGGGTTTTTGGAATAATAGATATGAAAACAAAAGCGGCAAAAAGATAGATCAGAAAGCAATATGTTGGAAAAGTAGACCCGGGGGCCGTAGGTTTCACTAGTGGCTTCTCTCATGATTATACCACATGGTGGGTGAACAAATTATTGTTGGGCAATTGATAGAAGATCAAATAATCATGACGATATCCAAGGCGATGATCATTATATAGGCATCACGTCCAAGATTAGTAGACCGAAATGATTCTGCATCTACTACTATTACTCCACACATCGACCGCTATCTAGCATGCATCTATTGTATTAAGTTCATGGAAAAATGGAGTAATGCAATAACAACAGTGACATGATGTAGACAAGATCTATTCATGTAGGAATAGACCCCATCTTTTTATCCTTAATAGCAACGATACATGCGTGCCTCGCTTCCCCTTCTGTCACTGGGAGAGGACACCGTAAGATCGAACCCATCACAACGCACATCTTCCCATGGCCAGAAAAATCGATCTAGTTGGCCTAACTAAACCAAAGATTTGAAGAGGAAATACGAGGCCATAAGTAATCATGCATATAAGAAATCAAAGAAGACTCAAATAATATTCATGCATAGAAACTGATCATGAACTCAAAATTCATCGGATCACAACAAACACACTGCAAAAGTTTACATCAAATAGATCTCCAAGAGACCATTGTATTGAGAATCAAAAGAGAGAGAGGTAGCCATCTTGCTACTGGCTACGGACCCGTAGGTCTATAGTGGACTACTCACGCATCATCGGAGAGGCACCAATGAGGATGATGAAGCCCTCCGTGATGGTGTTAGATTGGTTCTCGCGGTTCTGGAACTTGCGGCGGCTGGATGTGTTTTTCGTCAACTCCTCTAGGGTTTCTGGAATATTTGGGTATTTATAGGCATTAGAGGCGATGGAGTGGACTCCCGAGGCGTCCAAAACCCATTAGGGCGCACCCGGGGCCCCTGGCGTGCCCTGGTGGGTTGTGGGCGGCCTGGGCTCCCTCCTGGTAACTTCTTTGGCCCACTGGCCTTCTTCTGGTCCAAAATAAATCTCCAAAAAGTTTCGCCGCGATTGGACTCCATTTGGTACTGATATTCCGCGAAGTAAAAAACAAGCAAAAACAACAACTTGCACTTTGGCACTGTGTCAATAGGTTAGTCCCAAAAAATGATATAAAGTTGCTATAAAATGATTCTAAAACATCCAAGATTGATAATATAACAGGATGGAACAAGCAAAAATTATAGATAAGTTGGAGACGTATCACACTTCTTCTCTACAAATTTTCTGCAAACAAAACTGTAGCTTATCTCTACTAATTTTTGTACTAGCATAGTCACATATTGTTCATCTCTGCTATTTTTTTTTTGTCATGGATCCGTCACGCATGACGTCACTTGACGATAGCCAGGTGGACCCATGGTCCACCGGTCAGGCTAGCGGCCTGCAAGAGTGACGGACAGTGGGTCTCGATCAGGTGTCATATCCTAGATTTTTCCCAAATCTGGTATGTTGAAAATTTCATAGCGATTTTTTTTTCAAAACAAAACCTCTGTTTAATTGCTTGCTAGTTGAATTTGGTGATTGACAGTTCTTTATTTAGAAAACCCAATGAAACTAGTGGAAATCTAGCTAGCCAATAGGCAACCCAAAACATTTGAAATATTGTTGGCCAAAAGCAATCAAATAAGTCCCAAGAATATTCAAGCCAAAAAAAGAATTCCCTAAAAGAAATTGATTTGGTTTGTTTGAAAATCAAATTGAAATCGCCAGGGAATTATCAAGTGTGGCTTTGTGAGTTATTTGGCTGGAAATGAAATTCCACAAGATCAAATGATGACCTAGACACTCTACCAATTTTCTAATAAGAATTTGAAACACTTTTGGTTTTGAAACCAAATTCAAATTCAAATAGGAAAATATAATTGCAGAAATTATATGTCCGAATTTCCCAAAAGAAATGTTCAAACATTTCTAAATATTCCAATTGGAATTTAGGGAATATCTTATGTTCAAAGAAAATTCAAATTCAAAACAATGTTGAAATTAGAAAGAAAACACAAAAACAAAAGAAAAAACATAAAAGAAAATAAAACAAAAAAGGGACCAACCAGCCAACCCGGCCAGCCAGCCCGCGCACTCCCTTGCCCTGAGCCGCCGATAGGCGGGACCCACCTGTCGGGGTCATCCCCCACCTCACCTCGGACACTCCCCACCTCCTCCCAAAATCGTCGGCCACTCCCCACCTCGCCCACGACGCCTCCGGCCACACCTCGACCCCTGAGCCCTCCTATAAAACTCCCGGAGCCGCCTCTCTCCATTCCCATTCTCGCCCACATTTCCCCGCCGCCAGGCCGCTTGCTTCGGAGCTCGGACCACCGTTGTGGAAGCTCCGCTCTAGCGAGCGATTATGTTGCCTTTGGTGAGCCCCCGTCGCTTAGTTTGCCCCTGTCGAGCTCGCCTTGAGACCCTCTCTCTCCCTCACCCCTCATCTCTCCCCAGGATGCGCCAGATCAAGTGAATAGACGATGCCCGAGGCCAAATGATCGCCGCCGCCGCTCCGCCTGCTCCCTCCCATTGTTGGAGGATGCGCATGTCGATTCTGAGGCCACCATCGGGACCGCCGTGTCGCGTTGAGTTCCGTAGACCCCTCCCTATTCCCCAACGACCACCGGAGACGCTGCCCCCTTCGATCCCGAGCGCCGTCACCGTCGTCTCCCTCGTCTCCGGTGATTCAACACCGCCCGGTGAGCATCTCTCCCTCTCCGCCGTCCATCTAGATCCAACGGCTACGATTAGAAGTTTTAAAGCCCGAACCATTTTCTGCTAAGTTTCGGTCGTCCGCCGTGTAACGCCACAACGCACACCCTCCCAGCCAACTAGAAGCCGGAACGTAGCCCCTGTTTGTTCAATAGAATCTGTTAATTAAACTAAAATGGCAATTTTATAGAAAAGCCCCTAAATTTAGAATGCTCATAAATATTTATCCACAAGTCCAAATTAAGTGATTCTTTTTGCAAAATGAACCTTATGCAATCTACTTTCATCATGTACAAAAATATTTCTTGTTTAAATAATTTAAATTCAAATTCAAACCGAATGAATTCAAATTTGAATAGGACATAACTTGCAATTTATAAATCCAAATTAATTGATTCTTTTTGTTAATTGAATCAAATTAAATATACTTTCATTTCAGTACACTTTGGTTCAAGTTTTAAATAAATTGAACTTTTGCTTAAACAGATTACAGAATAAGCAGAATTCAAATAGGAAATTAAACCTAATTAGGTTTAATTTGAAATAAGAAATTGTTTAATGAACCAAATATTAAACAAATGTTTCAGAAACTTAAATTAAACTTTAGCAAACTATTCTTGGATTATTATTTGACTTTAGGAAATTCAAATGATATTTGAATTAATTCAAACCTAGTTTGAATATAACTTGAAAACCCTAGGTTTAAATTAAATAAAACTAATTCAACTAGTTTATTAATCTATTAAAAATATGTCTTGGAGTTAATACTAGACTAGTATGTAAGATGAACCCAAATTAAATTAGTTCAAACCAAATTAGTGAAACTACATGAACTCTAATAATTATTTTTGGGATCTATACTTGACTTTAGCTAAACCAAATCAATGAACCAGTTACATTAGTTTATAATTGACTTTAGTTAAGGCTTTCTAAATAATATACCCTAGTAATTATTTTGGATTGTGTATAACTTTAGGGTTGACATATGATCTTGATTAGGTGAAACCAATTTGAATAATTTTTGAAAGTCCATAATTCAAATTGAATTTAGGGAAACCAAATGGAATTCTAAACCCAATTCAATTGAAACCAAGTATGTTGAAACCTAGTTCAAAACCAAGTGGAACCAAAAGCCAGACCAGGTTATCATTTTCAGATCTTAGTGTATCCAAGCTCATGAAAGGTCAGCAAGTTTGAATTGGCATTCAAACTTGAACATGAACTTGGCTACCCAAGATTCATAGACCATGATTCTAATGCCATGATCCATTGACTGGATCTGACAACCACCATTGACATCACATACCCCTTACGTGATGAACCATAATTGAAACTTACAGGTGAACCCTTATGTCACATGTGTTCCAAGAAACAACCACTATGTTGTTATCCAAACTCCTACGAGTTAAGACTTGACACTTGATCACATAGCACAATGACACTGGCACCATGAACATCACTGAGCATAGTTTGTTTGTATTGTATGGTTGTTCATGAATGCTCGTTACTTACGATATATTGTTTATGGAGGGCGAAGTGTGTTGATCAAGGATCGTGAGATTGAAGAAGCATCAGTATAGGCAAGTGGAACCCTTGATTATAGCCTATATTTTCAAGCATTGTAGTTGATTCTCAACTAGGAATCCCTATAGGATTTTTCTTTATGCTTGACAAAGCCCGGTAGAATGAATAGGTCCATTATACCCTGACCTTGCAATCCACAAGTAGTTTCTTAGTTGCTATAACATGGATTGGGAAACACCATTATTATTCTAGCATACAACCGCATGGTTGACTACTTTATTAATGAATCCATCTGGGTGGGCTGGCTTGATTGGTTCATCAGAGTGTAGTCATTTGTGGGGAATGTCACCCAGTCACCAGAGATTATTCGAGTTCAAAAGCTGAGTAGCTTCTATGTGTGACCGTGAGACAATATGGGCTCTATCAGGATCAAGAAAGTTGTGGGAACCCTCCCGTGGCAGACCAACATATGTGGTCTTGCATGTAGGTTGGACTGGGTCTGTGAAAGCACAACTTCTCCCTAGGTGGTTTTGGTAATTAATAACAACATGTATTTCATTGGACTAATGAATCTATCAAGTATATTTCAGGAAAGTTCAATGAATGGATTGGCTAGGATTGTGAGGAGATTCCCTAGATGCTTGGAACATCAATTGGCAAAAGCTTCAAGACTCTACATTTTATATTTATGTGAGAAATCACATTTGAGTCCATAGGAAAGCTAATACTATTAAAAGGGGATGAGGTATTCTTCATGATCTATTTTCTCAAAGTGCTTAGAGATTAGCCACCAAAAATCCTCAAGAATTCTCCCACAAAATATTCTGTCAAAATCCTAAAAGTCAAATTCGGTGCCACCAAGAATTTCTACTTCGGCCCTACCGAGTTTTCCTTAGACAAACTCCCAGCCAAACCCTAGCAACTCGGTGTAACCAAGTTCCATCTCGATACAACCAAAAAGAAGTGACCAACCTTCTGGTGTCCATTTGCTCAAAATCAGAATTTCTGAGTTTTACAAATCGGTGCTACCGAAGTGAGGAACTACCCAGGCCAACCGAATCAAACTTACAGAGATGTTATATATCCGTCTCACCGAAAAGCCTAAAGTTAGAGCATTTTGCACTAGTCGGTGCAACCAAGTTTTTACTTTGGTTCCACCGAGTTGGGTAATAATGTTGTAATGGTTAGATTTTTGGACATGGCTATATATACCCCTCCACCTCCCTCTCATTCATGGAGAGACACTTAGAACAAGCAAATACTTCCACCATTCATTTTCTGAAAAAGAACCACCTACTCATGTGTTGAGATCAAGATCTTCCACTCCAACCATATGAATCTTGATTTCTAGCCTCCCCAAGTTGCTTTCCATCCAATCAATCTCTTACACCAAGCCATATTTTGTGAGAGAGTGCTTGAGTGTTGAGACTATCTTTTGAAGCACAAAAGCAAGGAGTTCATCATCCATACCACATCTATTACCTTTTGGAGAGTGGTGTCTCCTAGATTGGTTAGGTCTTGCTTGGGAGCCACCAATTCGCATGGAGTTGAACCAATAAGTTTGTAAGGGCAAGGAGATCGCCTATTTCGTGAAGATCTACCTGGAGTGAGGCTAGTCCTTCATGAACGTAAGCCGTGATGCAATAGACGGGGTTGCTACTTCGTGGACCCTCTGTGGACTCGCACAACTGTTACCCTCCGTGGGTTGAAGTATCCATCAACATGTACGTACGATAACACCACCTATCGGAACCACGAGAAAAATCTTTGAGTCCCCATTGCGTTTGATCTTCCTATCCTTTCCCTCTACTTACACTTGCATGTCTTTACTTTCCGTTGTTATACTCTTAGATTTGCATGTGTAGGGTGTGCTAGACATGATATAATTACTAAAACTTTCCAACCAGTTAAATTGAGAAAATTTTAGGATTTTATTTGGTCGAGTAGTCTAATCACCCCCCTCTAGACATACTTTGGATCCTACAAGTGACATCAGAGCTTTGGTCTCCATTGTATTGGTTTCACAACCTAGGAGAGTATGGCATCTAGTGAGGGAAATTACCATCGTAGAGGTCCATATTTTGATGGTACAAACTTTGCTAGTTGGAAGCACAAAATGAAAATGCGTATTCTTGGTCATAATCCGTCGTTTGGGCTATTATTCGTGTTGGATTGCAAGGTGAATTCTTTGGTGATGGAAAGGAACCGGATCGTGAAGCAACCGCAAAAGAGTTGAAGATGTTGCAATGCAACGCTCAAGCAAGCGACATTCTATTCAACTGCCTATGCCCCGAAGAGTTCAACAAGATAAGTCATCCTGAGAATGCCAAGGAAATTTGGGACACTTTGGTTGATATGCACAAAGGAACCAAATCTTTCAGGGAATCTAAGTTGGATGTGCTACAAAGTCAACTTGACAAGTTCAAGATGAAGGATTGTGGAGGAGTTGCGGAAATGTACTCTAGGCTTGCTCTCATCACAAATGAGATTGCCATCTTAGGAAGTGAAGAGATGACCGACATATTCATCATCAAGAAGATCCTTAGAGCCTTGGATGGAAAATACGACACCGTGTGCAAACTGATCCAAATGATGCCAAACTACAAAGATCTCAAGCCTACAGGAGTCATTGGAAGGATTGTTGCCCATGAAATGTCACTCAAGGATAAAGAAGAGCTCCACAATAAATCTAGTTGTGCATACAAAGCCACAAGTGACTCTCCTGCTACATCAAGTGACAACCTTGTTACCAATGAAGAGATAAGCCTCATGGTCAAGAAATTCAACAAGTTCTACAAGAATAAAGGCAAAGAGAGAAGCTCCAACTCAAGATATGAAGAGAAGCGTTCATCTAGTCGTGATCGAAATTGTTACAATTGTGGAAGACCCGGACACTTTTTGAACGAGTTCACGGACCCCTCCAAGAGAAGAGAAGAGTCACCTAGAAGAAGAAGCTCAAGAGATGAGTAACCACGAAGAGAGAGAAGGAGTGGAGAAGATCAATATGAAATGAATACCCTCCCGGAGAAGCAAAGACTCGGAGAAGAAGGACAAGTACACCAAGAGATACAGAAGAATAAGATAACAAGCTCATGTTGGTGAATGGGTATCCGGCTCTGAATCCGACGACCAATCCGAGAGAAGCTACCACTCCAACTCCGACTATAGTCAAGATGAAGGTGTTGCCGGAGTAGCACTCGTAACCTCCAACTCCTATGATATATTTGATTCACCAAATGAAGGAAGTGGAAGTTGCTTCATGGCTAAAGGCCCCAAGGTATCACACCCCGAATACATTGACTTCAATAGTGATGAGGATGATTTGCTAGGAGATGATGAATTGCTCTTTGATAAAACTAGTGATGTTAGTCAAAATGAACTTGATAATAATCATGCTAGCCAAGATAAGTCATGTGATGATGATAAGAAGGAGATTGAGCGTCTAACTAAAGAACTAAACACTCTTAAGTTAGCTCATGAATCTACTCAAGAAGATCATAGAGAACTTTTAAGAACTCATGAGAAGCTACGATTCAAGAAGCTAAATTTAGAGCAAGAGCACCATATTCTTAAAGCTATCAATGACGATTTTTGAAAGAAGGGTTCTTCTTATCTAGCCATACGATTACTCTTGACTACATTTGTGTCACAAGTTAAATCTAAGCAAACTAGTAAAAAAGGAAAGAAAGGTTCTTCATCTAGTAGCAACAATAAAAATGCTAAATCAAATGATGTTGCTTCTAGTAGTTCTATTGATTCCACTAATGATCCTCTTAGCCAAGTTACACTTGAGCAAGAAAACGATTTATTGAAAGGAATTATAGAAAAAGGTGTCTACAAGAGTCTTGCCAGAAGAAAGCAATTTGAGGAGATTGTGTGCAAGCAAGGATGGCACTGGAAGAACCAAGGTGTTGGTTTTGAACCAAAGTTCAATGCCGATAGAGTTGAATGGGAAGAAGATCAATACCCCAAGACGAAGTTTGTTCCCCAAAAGGAGAGGTACGATCCTACTCTCCATAAGGGAACAATTGCTCAAGATGATCTTCCACCACAAGACCACAAGCTCAAGGGCAAACACAAGCTTCGAGAGGAGATTGACTCATTTGAAGAAAAATCACAAGCCATGGTCAAGTGGGTTCCCAAGGCCACTACTAGCTCTACTTCATCAAGTGCTATTTCAACTCCAAGGATCCCCATCAAGTTGATGTGCGTCCCCAAGAAGAAGAACTAGAGAAGTTCTTGAGGGGTGACTCCGCCAAGAAAATTCAATCACACTCATTTTTGGCAAGAAATAGTGCAATCAACTCTAACCTTATGCAATAGTTCAAGGAGTCACAAATCCCCTCGTTGGTAAGCAAGGGACAAGGTAATTAATTTATCAATGGACATCACTATACATGTGCTTCATTCCATATCCATAGATATCCTCATATTTGTTCCTTGTGTGGGACTAACCCATGTAGGTGAGAAGAGTACACAACAACAAGGATAGCTCCCAACTCAAGATGATCTTCATCAACAATGAGCATCCACTACTACCTCACCTCCATGAAGTCTTCTACGACAAAACCCAAGGTTAGTTTGTCCCTCTAAAGGGAATGTCACATCAAGAAGTGAACACATTAAAAAAGCTTTATGTAAAAGTGGCAACCCCACTTGTGCTTAAACAATGAGTATGATCTATGATCAAGCATTCTTGCTTGGATCCTTGGGTCAATATACTCATATATAGATGACTCCGTCATCGCCAAAGTGCTTGGTAGATACTAGAGTGGTTGTGCATGTTTGACATATTTTATTTGACATCTTATTGTGTGAGCATGTGGGTGTGTGATACGTCTCCAACGTATCTATAATTTTTTATGTTTCCATGCTATGATATTATCATTCTAGGATGCTTTTTGGGTGATTATTTACCAATTCATATTATTTTTGAGCAATAACCTATTAACCCAGTGCCCAGTGCCAGTTGTTGTTTTCTGCATGTTTGTGACTTTTTAGGTTTAGAGTACCAAACGAAGTCCAATTGCCCCAAAACTTTTTATGATTTTTTTTGGAACAAAAGAAGACCTGGAAGCTTCGGGAGGAAACCGGAGACCACGAGGGAAGGAGCACACAATAGGGCGCGCCCAGGGGGGGTGGCCGTGCCCTGATGTGTGCTGCCTCCGTCGGGTGGCCCCCGACGCCCCTCTCTGGCCTATAAATTATCATTACTCCCAAAAACCCTAGAGAGCCTCCCGAAACACTTTTTCCGCCACTGCAAGTCTCTATTCCGCCATGTGCCCATCTGGAGCCCTGTTCTGGTGCCCTGCTGGAGGGGGGATCGATCACGGAGGGCCTCTACATCAACCTTGCTGCTCCCATGGTGATGTGTGAGTAGTTCCCTATAGACCTACGGGTCCGTAGTTAGTACCTAGATGGCTATCTCTCTCTCTTGATCTTCAAAACAAAGTTCATAGCATCTTTGCAGTGATCTATTCGATGTAATCACTTTGTGCGGTGCGTTTGTTGGGATCCGATGAATTGTGGGTTTATGTTCAGATTATTCATGAAAAAGATTTGAGTCTTCTCTGATTTCTATTATGATTCTTATTTGCATGATTATTATAGCTTCGTAAATCTCTCTGATCTATTGAAATAGTTTGGTGAACTATATTGATATTTCTTCACTGAGAGGAGTGCGTTGTAGTGGGTTCAACCTGACGGGTTTCTATATCCTAGTGACAAAGTAGGGGACAAGATATGTATTTGTGTTGTTGCCACTAAGGATAAAACGACGAGGTTAATTCATATTGATTGAATTCTCTTTGTCTACATCATGTCATTTGTTCTCCAAGCATTACTCTAATTTACTTAATACTCTAGATGCATGCTGGATAGCGGTCGATGGGTGGAGTAATAGTAATAGGTGCAGGCAGGAGTCGATCTATTTGCTTATGGACATGATGCCTATATAAGCATGATCATTGCCGTGAATAAAGATTGCATAACTATGTGCTTTTCTATCAATTGCCTAACAGTAATTTGTTTACCCATCGTATGCCTACTACATGAGAGAAGTCACTAGAGAACACTACGGCCCCAGGGTCAATTCACTTATAAATTTACAACAGCTTTCATTACCTTGCTGCCATTTATTTACTTTTATTTTATTTTGCAATTTACAACATTCAACTTTCATCCATATACTTCACTAGCTTGCAAATAACGAGTCCAAGGGGATTGACAACCCTCTTGCCCGTGTTGGATGCAAGTATTTGCTTCTTTGTGTGTAGTCGCTGAAGACGGGGGTTGCGTGCTACTCCTATTGGTTCGATAAACCTTGGTTCTCTACTGAGGGAAATACTTATCTATAATGTGTGATACGTCTCCAATGTATCTATAATTTTTGATTGTTCCATGCTGTTATATTATCATTCTTGGATGTTTTATAATCATTTTATAGCAACTTTATATCATTTTTTGGGACTAACCTATTGACATAGTGCCCAATGGTAGTTGTTGACTTTTTCTTGTTTTTTACTTCGCAGAATATCAGTACCAAATGGAGTCCAATTGCCACGAAACTTTTTGGAGATTTTTTTGGACCAGAAGACAACTTGGGAGTCAAGGAATCACCTTGGGGGAGGCCCGTGGGGCGCACGATACACCAAGGCGCGCCAGAGGCCCCTGGCGCGCCCTAATGTATCGTGGGGCCCATGGAGGTCTTTTCCACTGCCTCTCAGCTCTATAAATCCTAAGAAATTCCAGAAACCCTAGAGGGGGAGACAAAACACAATTCCAGCCGCCGCAAGTTCTAGAACCACGAGATCCAATCTAACACCATCACGGAGGGGTTCATCATCCTCATTGGTGCCTCTCAGATGATGTGAGTAGTCCACCATAGACCTACGTGTCCGTTGGCAGTAGCTAGATGGCTTCCTCTCTCTCTTTTGATTCTCAATACAATTGTCTCTTGGAGATCTATTTAATGTAATGACTTTTTGCGGTGTGTTTGTTGGGATCCGATGAAGTTTGAGTTCATGATCAGTTTCTATCCATGAATACTATTTGATTCTTCTTTGATCTCTTATATGCATGATTATTTATAGCCTCATATTTCTTCTTCGAATCTTTGGTTTAGTTAGGCCAACTAGATCGATTTTTGTTGCCATGGGAAGAGGTGCTTTGTGATGGGTTCGATCTTGCGGTGTCCTCTCACAGTGACAGAAGGGGCAGCGAGGCACGCATGTATCATTGCTATTAAGGATAACAAGATGGGTTCTATTCCTACATGAATAGATCTTGTCTACATCATGTCATTGTTCTTATTGCATTACTCCGTTTCTCCATGAACTTAATACACTAGATGCATGCTGGATAGTAGTCGATGTGTGGAGTAATAGTAGTAGATACATAATCGTTTCGGTCTACTAATCTTGGACGTGATGCCTATATATTTATCGTTGCCTTGGATATCGTCATGATTATTTGATCTTCTATCAATTGCCCAACAGTAATTTGTTTACCCATCGTGTGCTATTTTCTTGAGAGAACCACTAGTGAAATTTACGCCCCCAGGATCTATTATTTTAATATATTGATTTCCGATCTATCTTTTTCCGCATTTTTTTCAGATCTATTATTCCAAAAACCCAAACATACCTTGCTGCACTTTTTATTTGCATCTTTTATTTTGTGTTCTTGTGCGATCTATTTATCCAATCTAATACAAACCAATCTATCTTTTTATCGTGGAGAGATTGACAACCTCTCTTACGCGTCGGGTTGCAAGTATTTGTTCTTTGTGCTGCTTGGTTCTCCTACTGGTTTGATAACCTTGGTTTCATAACTGAGGGAAATACTTACCGTAGTTGTGCTGCATCATCCCTTCCTCTTTGGGGAAATACTGACGCAGTCTCAAGCCACGTCACTGTGTTGCATCACCCGTTCCTCTTCACGGAAAACCCAACGCATATCACAAGTATCAGAAAGGATTTCTGGCGCCGTTGCCTGGGAGTATCACCAACCTACTATCAAGTAACTTTGCACAAATTATCATTCACTTGTTCTACTTTTTATTTGTTGTTATATTTTGCTTGCTACAAAAATATTTCTATTTTCTTACTTGCCTAGTTATATTATCTTTATCTTTGTCACACCAAAACACGAAGTAAATGCAAGAAATTAAGATAAATGGATCCTCATCCACTTGATAATCTTTTCAAACTTGCTGCTTATTGTAAACCAATAGCTCATAATGAAGTGATGAACTAAAATGCTATTGGGATACATTTATTGAATGAAAAGCATGATTGCAATTTTGTTAGTATAAATTCTATGAATACCAGTTGTGCTAATGATCATGATTGGGGTGATAATCATGATGTTTCTTGTGATCTTGAGAATTATGAGCTTCATGGTGAATTTGATAATGATATTTGCAATACTACTAAAAGTGGGTTTGGAAGAGCATCAACTTTAGGTAACAATGGTCCCACTACTTTGGAGAATGATCAATCTTATGAATATTTTGATAAAAGTGGGTTTGGAGGGGTCATGAGTTTAGTTAATGTTAAACCCACTATCTTGGAAGATTGTAAAACTTTTGTGCATGTGGATCATGGAGAAAATATTTTATATGATAGATATATTGTTAAATTTTAATATGATCCTACATATAATTATTATGAGAGAGGCAAATATGGTTATAGCAATTTGCATGTTACTCACTCACCTCTCTTGTTCAAATTGTCAATTCCTTATTCTTCCTACTTGCTTATGCTAGACACTTGTTGTCTTTATAATTTGTTTACTTATAAAATTCCCATGCATAGGAAGCATGTTAGTCTTAAATGTGTTCATTACTTGCTATATGATGATCCCCTTATGCTTGAATTCTTGTGTTTTATCTGAGCATCATTAATATCCCAAGCCTATCTTAATGTCTATAAAGAAAGAGCTTGTTGGGAGACAATCCAATACTTTCTGTTTGTTTTTGATAACATGATTATTGCCTATGTAACGATTGTGTTTCAATGTTTCAATTAGTGTTTGTGCCAAGTAAATCCTTTGGGATGACTCACAAGATGAGTAGAATTGATACGGTGCAAAAACAGAAACATTAGAGTCCAGTGCAGAATTTCTCTGATTTTATTGGAACATATTGTTTATCTGAATTTTCTACATAGTATTTCTATAAAAAATTCTTCAGGTTGTCCTAATTTTTCAGAATATTTAGAGTTACAGAAGTATAGGTTCTCTACAGATCTTTATAGACTGTACTGTTTTTGACACATTCTGTTTTTGCTTGCATAGTTTGCTTGTTTTGATGATGCTATTGATTGTATCGGGGGGGGGGGGTATGAGCCATGGAGAAGTTAGAATACATTACCTTATGCAATAATAAAAGAAGAATCAATTTATAATAGTACCTAAAGTATTTGATATGTTTGCTATACTAACGGATATCACAAAGGTTTTGTTGAGTTTTGTGTGTGGAAGCTTTCAAGTTTTGGGTGCTATTACGATGGATGAAGGAATAAGGAGTGATGACTCACAAGTATAGGGGATCAATCGTAGTCCTTTCACTAAGTAAGATTGTCGAACCCAACGAGGAGCAGATGGAAATGACAAATGGTTTTCAGCAAGGTAATTTCTGCAAGCACTGAAATTGTAGGTAACAGATAGTTTGATAGCAAGGTAATTGGTAACGAGCAAGTAACGGTAACGGTAAATAAGGTGCAGCAAGGTAGCCCAATCCTTTTGAGGCAAAGGACAGGCTAGAACAATCTCTAGTAATAGGCAAAGTGTTCTTGAGGGTTCACGGGAATTTCATCTAGTCACTTTTATCATGTTAGTTTGATTCGTGTTCGCTACTTTGATAATTTGATATGTGGGTGGACCGGTGCTTGGGTGCTGTTCTTTCTTGAACAACCTCCCACTTATGATTAACCCCCTCACAAGCATCCGCAACTACGAGAAAAGTATTAAGATAAAATCTAACCATAGCATTAAAAGTTTGGATCCAAATCAGCCCCTTACGAAGTAGCGCATAAACTAGGGTTTAAGCTTCTGTCACTCTAGCAACCAATCATCTAATAACTACTCCACAATGTATTCCCTTAGGCCCATGAATGGTGAAGTGTCATGTAGTCGACTTTCACATGACACCACTAAGGGAATCACAACATACATATAATCAAAATATCGAACACATATCAAATTCACATGATTACTTGCAACATGACTTCTCCCGTGACCTCAAGAACAAAGGTAACTACTCAAAAATAATAAACATGCTCAAGATCAGAGAGGTATTGAATAGCATAATGGTTCTGAACATATAATCTTCCACCAAATAAATCATATAGTAATCAACTACGCAAGGTAATCAACACTACTAGTCACCCACATGTACCAATCTGAGGTTCCGGTACAAAGATTGAACACAAGAGATGAACTAGGGGTTGAGGAGATGGTGCGGTTGAAGACGTTGATGAAGATTGGCCTCCCAAAGATGAGAGGGGTGTTGGTGATGACGATAGCTCCGCCGGAGGGCAAAAGTGCTCCTGCGCAAGTTCCGCCTCGAGGCGGGGGCGCTTCGTCCCGAAAGTACTCCTCTTATTTTTTTCTAGGTTAAATGTGACTATATACCAGAAGATGGGCACCGGAGGTGGGCCGAGGAGGCCACAACACATCAGGGCGCGCCCAGGGGGTTTGGCGCGCCCTGGTGGGTTGTGCCCACCAGGCTTGCCCCCTCCGGTAGTTTTCTGCTCTAGTATTTTTTATTTATTCCAAAAATAATCTCCAGAAAATTTCAGCTTCACTGGAGTTGTGCAGAATAGGTATCTCTGATGTGCTTTTCTTGGCTCCATAATTCCAGTTGCCGGCATTCTCCTTCTTTGTGTAAACCTTGCATATTATGAGAGAAAAGGCATTAGAATCACTCCCCAAAGCATTATTATTCAACAAACCATAATAAATAACAATAGGAAATCATGATGCAAAATGGACGTATCAAGGAGCGGCAAGAGCCTAAGATTGAGGATGCCCAAGGCACCCCAAGGTAATATTCAAGGAAGACTCAAGCGTCTAAGCTTGGGGATGCCCCGGAAGGCATCCCCTCTTTCGTCTCAATCCATCGGTATGTCACTTGGAGCTATATTTTTATTCATCACATGACATGTGTTTTGCTTGGATCGTCGTTTGCTTTAGTTTGATTTTTGTTTTAGTTTCCCACAATCATTGTTTGCTGGACGCACCCACTTGAGAGAGAAACAAGATCGCCATGATTTGTTAGAATACTCTTTGTGCTTCACTTATATCTTTTGAGCTTAGCAATTGCTCTAGTACTTCACTTATATCTTTTAGAGCACGGTGGCGTATAGATTTTATATAAATAATTGCACTCTCATTCTTCACTT
Organism: Elymus sibiricus; assembly: GCA_039707655.1. Lineage (NCBI taxonomy): Eukaryota > Viridiplantae > Streptophyta > Magnoliopsida > Poales > Poaceae > Elymus > Elymus sibiricus. The sequence goes on along the minus strand of CM077675.1, from coordinate 310,715,747 downwards.
ATATTTGTTTGAGAGTTAATAAATGGTGATGGTAATTTGCATGGGTTATAACACTAGTCCAAAAATAATAGGTATCCAATGAGTGCATAATCAAAACCACATGTAGCACATAAAAGAGAAATTTTGGGTTAATGGTATTGATGTGGTAATATGAAAGGGCATGAGTGCTTGATCATTGGTTAGTAAAAGTATTGTGAATTAGAGGGTGTTAACTTGTTGTTCATCTAAATATTTTTTATTGCATGGTGATGATGTGTGAGCATACTTATTCCTCATTGAAATCCTAGTATTGTTTAAGTCGGAGGCGCGCGATGGTTAACTCCTCCCAACCTCCTCCCTAGGGGCATAGGAGTAGTACTTTGCTTCGAGAGAGCTAATAAAATCTTTCAATAAGTATGTGATTTATTTATGACTGATGTGAATCCATGGATGTACGTACTCTCACCACCTCATATTTGCTAGCCTCTTCGGTGCCGTGCATTGCCCATTCTCACCTCGAGGATCGGTGCAACCTTCACCGGTGCATCCAAACCCCTTGACTTGATACACTCTGTTGCACATAAGCCTTATTATATCTTCCTCAAAACAGCCACCATACGTACCTATCATGGCATTTCCATAGCCATTCTGAGATATATTGCCATGCAACTTCCACCTTTACATCATATGACTAGTACTTTCAATGTCATAATGCTTTGCATGATCATATAAGCTGACATAGTATTTGTGGCAAAGCCATCATTCATCATTTTTTATATATGTTATGCTTGATCATTGCACATCCTGGTACACTGCCAGAGGCATTCATATAGATTCATACTATATTTTTCATGTTGAGTTGTAAGTAAATAAAAGTGTGATGATCATCATTATTAGGGCACTGTCTCTGTGAGGAAAGGATGATGGAGACAATGATTCCCCCACAAGTCCGGATGAGACTCCGGACAAAAACTAAAAATAAAAATAAAAGAAAGAAAGAAAAAAAAGAAAAAAAAAGAGAAAACGAAAAATAAAAATAAAAGGAAAATAAATAAATGAGAGTCAAGAGAGAAGAGACAGTGCTACTACCTCGTTTTCCACACTTGTGCCTCAAAGTGGCACCATGTTCTTCATATAGAGAGTCTCTTGTTTTATCACTTTGATATGCTAGTGGGAATTTTTCTTTATAGAACTTGGCTTGTATATTCCGATGACGGGCTTCCTCAAATGTCCGAGGTATTCATGAGCAAGCAAGTTGGATGGACGCCCACTTAGCTTTATTTGAGCTTTCATACACTTATAACTCTAGTGCATCTGTTGCATGGCAATCCCTACTACTCGCATTGATATCTATTGATTGGCATCTGCATAGCCCGTTGACACGCCTAGTTGATGCGAGACTTTCTTCTCCACTTTTACCCCTTTGAAACCTACCACCATATTCTATTCCACCTTTATGCTATATCCATGGTTCACGCTTATATATTGCGTAAGTAATAAAAAGCTGAAGCGCGCTAAGAAGTACGATCCAATTGCCTGACTTGACACCATGGTGGTTGACATTTGTATTTATGTGGTGAAGACGGAGCCATGTTATTCTTATATGATAAAATGAATAGGGGGTGAACATTCTTTAAGGATCATATATTTTGAAACTTCATGATTATCTTCCTTATGTTTATAAGTATTACTATGTTAATGTTTTTTAATTCATCGTTTCTCAATGATCATACGTGCGTTAGACTACAGTTGGGTAGCATGTCACATCAAAAATCTGTTTTTATCATTTACCTACTCGAGCACGAGCAGGTATTAAGCTTGGGGATGTTGATACGTCTCCAACGTATCTATAATTTTAGATTGTTCCATGCTATGATATTATCATTCTAGGATGCTTTTTGGGTGATTATTTACCAATACATATTATTTTTGAGCAATAACCTATTAACCCAGTGCCCGGTGCCATTTGTTTTTTTTGCATGTTTTTGACTTTTCAGGTTTATAGTACCAAACGAAGTCCAATTGCCCCGAAACTTTTTTATGTTTTTCTCTCGACGAAAAGAAGACCTAGAAGCTTCGGGAGGAGACCAGAGACAACATGAGGGAGGGAGCACACAACAGGGCGCGCCCAAGGGGAGGTCGCGCCCTGATGTGTGATGCCTCCCTCGGGTGACCCCCCATGCCCGTCTCTGGCCTATAAATTGTCATTAATCCCAAAAACCCTAGAGAGCCTCTCGGAACACTTTTTCCGCCGTTGCAAGTCTCTATTCCGCGTGTGCCCATCTGGAGCCCTGTTCCGGTGCCCTGCCAGAGGGGGGGTCGATCACAGAGGGCCTCTACATCAACCTTGCTGCTCCCATGGTGATGTGTGAGTAGTTCCCTACAGACCTTCGGGTCGGAAGTTAGTACCTAGATGGCTATCTCTCTCTCTCTCTCTCTCTCTCTCTCTCTCTCTTGATCTTCAATACAAAGTTCACCGCATCTTCGCGGTGATCTATTCGATGTAATCACTTTGTGCGGTGCGTTTGTTGGGATCCGATGAATTGTGGGTTTATGTTCAGATTATTCATGAAAAAGATTTTAGTCTTCTCTGATTTCTATTATGATTCTTATTTGGATGATTATTATAGCTTCGTAAATCTCTCCGATCTATTGAAATAGTTTGGCCAACTAGATTGATATTTCTTAAGTGAGAGGGGTGCGTTGTAGTGGGTTCAACCTGACGGGTTTCTATATCCCAGTGACAAAGTAGGTGATAAGATATGTCTTTGTGTTGTTGCCACTAAGGATAAAATGATGGGGTTAATTCATATTTATTGAACTCTCTTTGTCTACATCATGTCATTTTTCTCCAAGCATTACTCTATTTTACTTAATACTCTGGATGCATGCTGGATAGCGGTCGATGGGTGGAGTAATAGTAATAGGTGCAGGCAGGAGTCGGCCTATTTGCTTATGGACGTGATGCTGAAAGCACAACTTCTCCCTAGGTGGTTTTGGTAATCAATAACAACAGATATTTCATTGAATTAATGTTTCCACTAAGTATATTTCAGGAAAGTTCAATGAATGGATTGGCAAAAGGATTGTGAGGAGACCCCATATGTAAGGAATAGGATTGGCAAATCGTCAAGCTTGAAGACTCTACATTTTAATTTATTTGAGAAATCACTTTGAGTCCGTAGGAAAGCCAATACTATTAAAAGGGGGTGAGGTAATCTTGGTGAATGAATTGCTCAAAATGCTCAATTGTTAGGCACCAAAAGCACTCACCACTTCTCCCACATATATTCTGTCCAAACCAAAATATCCAAAATCGGTGCCACCAACAATTCGCATTCGGTCGCAACAAGTTCAAATCCTATACAGATCCTAAGCCAAACCCATGTCTCAGTACCACCAAGTTTCACATTCTGTGCCACCGAAAACTGTCGAGCTCCTGGGACTGGGGGTACCCAGGCCCGTCGGCCCGCGGTCCCGGACGCGACGCATGCCGTGGGCCCAGCACGGCCAACCGTTGGACTTATCAAACAAGACCCTCGCAAGGGCCCCCACCAAGCGAGGCGCACGTCAGCGAGCATCGTCAGGAGCCTCATGAAGCCCCACTCACAGGGTCGCCCCCCGAGGACGCCCCTGAGGCTTTCGTGGGGCGGACTAACCAAGGGTGGCTTAGCGGGGTCACGCGGTCTTGCATCCCCATGTGGAAGACGCGCGCCATGCCGGGCGGCACCGGGAGCCGCGCATGTACTTTCCTCGTTGGTGCTAAGGGAGAGGGGCCAGCTCGGCAGTTCAAATGCAATATCCAACGGTTTCCCATTTGGTGCATGAAGACCAAAGTTGGGGGATCGCCAGGACGGAAGTCATCCAGAGCCCACCAGCGCGTCATGAAGGGAGGCTTTGGCAGGCGAAGACCACTTTTGTCAGGATAGGCTGCATTCCTATCCCCTTTCAAACCAGCGCTTGTGGCAACCCTTCTCGCCCGATATTTCAGGGAAGATGATCGAAGCTGGTATAAAAGGGAGAAGGCGGCAACCGTAGGAAAGGGAGGCGATGGTATTCAGCTTCTTCCACTATGCAATCCAGACAGGCAGGAGTAGGATTTTACACCGCAAGGTGGCCCGAACCTGGGTAAAAAGTTGTGTTTGTTGTTCTTCCCCCAAGCTCAAGCACGCCGGAGCATCGCCGTAGGTTAGCGAGGGTGAGCGAGGTTGGAGAGTCGGTGCACCCTAGAGTTCGAACCTCTCTTGGGTCCACGTAGCCCTGATTCTGACATTTGGCGTGCCACGTAGGGGTGTGCTGCTGCTCTTTAGCCCCGTTCGGGCCCCAGCTTCATCAACCCTATGGCAGACGCCTGTCGTGTGTGCGCTGAGCGCTGGGCGGCCCGCGTCGTCCATACCGCGCCTGCGAGCGGCGGCCGAAGTCGCCACTCTGCCGGCGCCAAAGCTGCCGCCGCCACCGACCCTGCAGTGCGCGTGCAGCGGGAATCCTCCATGCACCCCTCTGTGCAGAAGGACGGCCGCATCAGCACCGCCTCCCCCTCCCTCGCCCGCCGTGAGCATGCAGATGCGTAGGTCGCGCTGCTCGTGGCGCGCGAGCTCTTCGCCTTCGCCCGACGGGCGCCGAGCAGGGCGCCTAGTTGGCACGCATCACCGGACTCATCGCCGTCGTGGGAGGGGCTCAGACGGATCCTCGCTCGCCTCGCCCCCCTCCACATCGAGCTGGTGGCACAGGTCGCGGGGCACACCTCCACCCCCAGGCGAGATGGCCCGGCCGTGCCCCGGCATGGCCCGTCCCCGCCAACCGGGGGCGCCGGGGTTCGTTAGGGGATGCCTGCCGCAGCATGCATCCTCGGGGGGGGGGGGGGAGGCCCCCTCCGATGGCCGGCACCTCAAGCCAGCCCTGCGCGAAGCAAATGCCTCCTTCAGGGAGCACGAGTGAGGGAGTCCGGGATTAAGGGGTCCTCGGACCGCCAGCCTATTTCTCATGGGCTGGATTCATGGGCCGCTCGCTGAGGATGGGATTGATCGAAGGCCCCGTCGCCAGGGAGGAGACCTCAGGAGCCGTGGCGTGTCTGTCAAGTTGGAGATAGTAGATTAGGCATGTTTTCCCCTCCGGTGGGCAACCGACCATGTGTAACCCTAATGACCCCTGGTGTCTATATAAGCCAGAGGGTTTTAGATGTTAGGACAGAGAAACTCATCTAGGGTTTTAGCTAGTCGATCTCGAGGTAGATCAACTCTGTAACCTTCATACCATCAATATAATCGAGCATGACGTAGGGTTTTACCTCCATAGGAGGGCCCGAACCTGGGTAAACATTGTCTCCTTCATCCCCTTGTTACCATCGATCCTAGACTCACAGCTCGGGACCCCCTACCCAAGATCCGCCGGTTTTGACACCGACATTGGTGCTTTCATTGAGAGTTCCGCTGTGATCACCAAAAGAATCGATGGCTCACCTTCTCATAAGCCGTGGAGTCTACAGCCAGGATGCCTCCGTCTCTCGACAGACCTCCACAGGCGGCAGCGCCCTGTCGCGTGCCAATCTGACTGACCATCTTGGCCAGATCGGAAGTTTCTTCCCCGGTCAAGAAATCAGATTTGGGAACCTAGAGTTCGCTGTTGATTCACGGGGAGAACTCGTTTGGATGAGGCCCTCAACTCCCATGGAGAAGCCCGCAGAATCCGACGCCTTGACGCCGGAAGCATCAAGCATCGCCTCCGAGGTGGCCTCTACCCTCGGGCCGTCTAGAACGATCAACCCTGTTGATATGCCCGGATCCGCCGCGGCCGAACACGACCTGGATTCGCCTTCGAGCGATCCTGGGACCACGGCGCTGCGGATCGGCCCTGTGCGCTTCGGCAACACGTACTCCGCCGACGTCTCGTCCCTGAACGAGCTACTGGATCGGATTCGAACCATGGGCCTGGCCGACGACCACCAGACCCCGGTCTATGACCGGATCGGGCTTAAATCCGATGACAGGGATATTCGCACCCCCTCGGTCACTCACTTAGTCGCCACCGTCGAGTGTCCGGCTGGAGGCTCGTGCCCCCAACAACCGAAACTAAACACAGTTTATATCCCAATCTCCGATCATCAAGATCTCTCTGGTAACCCAAACTCGGGAGTTCGCTCCAGAAATAGTTCGGGATCGATCCCCAATCTAGCGCGCAACTTGAACCCTGCGCCGAATGGTCCTGCGGACAAGGCGGACTCCAATTCCCCCACGCCGAACCCCGTGATTTTGGACTCACATCGCGGCACGGAACTAAAAATTTTCCCACCCGCCACCCAAGTCGAGCACTCAAGCATCGCAGGAGAGTCCAAGTCTTTGGACTTACGGGATGTCAAACAATTACCAGGGGAGTCGGTTCACCACTTTTGGGCTAGACTCCTCCTCGTTAGAGACAAAGTACCAGGCTCTAGTGACCAGGAGATAATGGCAACTTTCTGTCGCAATTGTCATGATGAAGGGATCCTCAACGCCCTATCCCGTCGACACGTTCGCGGCTTCACCGAGCTATCGGACCTGGTACAAAAATACTGTGCCATGGAGAGCACCTGGCAAGCCGAATGGCTACTTGCGGAACCAGACTTTACCAAACACCCTAGAGGAGATCGGAAAAAGCGGATACCTCCGAAGCGGCTAGCCAAACACGAACCCGCCGAAAAGAGAAATAGACCCCCTACGGGGGCCAGAACCGTCCTTGACAGACTATTGGACAGGCCATGCCGTATACATTCTGTATTGTTGAACACATGCCCGACTCACAGCCTCAGAGCTTGCTGGGTCATCCGGCAGGTCGCAAAGAGTGGAGAGGCCATCCTCGAGGCACCACCGCCGAACAGGCGCTCCACAACACCACCAAAATACAATGCGGAAGTCCTGACGATCTATGAAACGTTCCCCTCTAGGAACAGGAGGAAAAGAGCTCTTAGAGAACTCGAACAGGTCTACCATGTGGCGGCAACAAGTTCATGAACAGACACACCAATCACCTTCGGAGACACTGACCAACCAAGCATCCGTCCCGGTCAAAAACCGGCCGCACTGGTCTTAAACCCCATCATCGATGGTTTCAGGCTACAGAAGGTGCTAATGGATGGTGGCAGTGGTTTAAACCTCATCTACGAAGACACCCTGGAAAAAATGCAGTTCGAGCGATCTCGCATCGAGCATAGCAACACAACCTTCCGGGGGATCATCCCTGGGAAAGAGGCGTGTTGTTCAGGACGTATCACCCTGGACGTAGTGTTCGGCATGCCTGAAAACTACTGATCTGAAGAACTTCTCTTCCATATCATGCCCTTCCCCAGTGGCTACCATGCCCTGTTGGGGCGTGACGCCTTCACAAATTTCTAGGCTATACCCCATTACGGGTATATGAAGCTCAAGATGCCAGGCCCAAACGGGGTAATCACAATCGCCAGCGATCCGAATATAGCCCTTCGAGCCGAAAACAAAACAGCAGTGCTCGCCCTCAAGGAACTAGCCGAGACCTTTGTTGCAGAGGAATTGACCGCACTCCGGTCAACAGTGGACAAGGATGCTGTGATCCTTAGCAAAAGGCCCAAACCCACGTCCTTTAAACTAGCAAAAGAAATTGTTAAATTTCAGGTACACCCAATGGACACTAATAAAACAGCATCCATCGGAGCTCAGCTGGACCCCATGGTGGACGAGGCGCTGCGAGCATTCTTACGAGAAAACTGGGACATCTTCTCCTGGCATCCTTCCGATATGCCAGGAATCCCACGGCGGCTGGCAGAACATAGTTTGAATATAATCCCAGGCTTCAAGCCTGTCAAACAGACTCTGCGCCACTTTTCCGAGCCTAAACGACAAGCTATGGGTGAAGAACTAGCCAAATTGCTAGAGGCCGGATTCATACGGGAGATCAAACACCCCGAATGGTTGGCAAACCTGGTGATGGTACCGAAGAAAGACAAATCCCGGCGGCTGTGCGTCGACTTCAAACACCTTAACAAGGCCTGCCCTAAGGACCCTTTCCCCCTACCACGCATAGACCAGATTATTGACGCCACAGCCAGACACGATTCACTGTGCTTCCTTGACGCTTACTCCGGATACCATCAGATCAAAATGAAGGAATCCGATCAAGCTGCAACCGCATTCATCACCCCTACGGGCCATTCTGCTTCAACACAATGCCTTTCGGGCTAAAAAACGCTGGGGCTACATACCAGCGCATGATCCAGACCTGTCTCGAAAAATAGGTTGGTAAAACAGTCGAGGCATACATGGACGACGTGGTCATTAAAACCAAACACGTCAGCCAGTTGATCGACGACCTAAGGCAAACCTTTGCCAGCTTACGCGAGTATGATATACGACTCAATCCGGAGAAATGTGTCTTCGGAGTCCTCGCGGGTAAACTGCTCAGATTCATAGTTTCCCATAGAGAAATAGAAGCGAATCCGGCTAAGATCCGCGCCCTAGCGGAACTTGCAATTCCCACAGAGCTCAAGCCTGTCCAAAAACTAGCGGGTTGCGTGGCGGCGTTAAGCCGCTTTATTTCCCGTCTCGGTGAAAAGGCTTTACCACTCTATAGGTTGCTGAAACGGACCAACAATTTTGTATGGACCGATGAAGCAGCTGTTGCGTTAGAGGAAACTAAAACACTGCTGGCAAGCAACCCCATACTCACAGCACCAGGCGCCGGTGAACCAATATTATTGTACATATCAGCCACCAACCAAGTGGTTAGCGCAGTGCTTTTCGTCGAACGAAAGAAGGAGGGTCACAAATTCCAGATAGAGAAGCCGGTCTACTACGTGTCAAAAGTACTAACGCAATGCAAGTCCAGATACCCGCATTACCAGAAGATAGCCTATACAGTATTTATGGCATCACGGAAACTAAGACACTACTTTCAAGAGTGTTCGGTCACGGTTGCATCCAAAGTACCCCTGAATGATATAATCAATAACAGGGATGGCACCGGCCGCATAGCCAAATGGGCCATTGAACTCCTTCCTTTCGAAATCGCCTACAAGCCACGACGAGCTATTAAATCTCAGGTTTTGGCAGGTTTCCTCGCTGAATGGACGGAGGCCGAGCTCCCCAGGGAATATAGTACATACTCCCATTGGACGATGTACTTCGACGGATCCAAACCACTGGCCGGACTGGGGGCTGGAGTTATTCTCACATCCCCCACAGGCGACAACATCCGATACGTGTTACAAATCATGTATGCCGATTCCAACAATGCAGCCGAGTACGAAGCACTTTTGCACGGTCTTCGGATGGCAGCTTCAATGGGTATACAACGGCTGGAGGTACGGGGAGACTCCAACTTGGCCATCTCTCAAATCAACGGTGAATTCGATGCCAAAACCCCGAAGATGGCGGCATATAGAAATGCCGTCCTTAAAATATCCACACGGTTCGAGGGGCTGGAATTCCATCATGTCGCTAGAGACAACAACCAGGCCGCTGACATATTGGCCCGTATGGGGGCCAAACACGATCCTGTCCCAAAAAACACTTTCCTTGAACGGCTCTTCAAGCCATCGGTGGTTTGGCAGGATGACAATAAGGGCGCCGAATACATCAGCGTGGAAGAGGTTGTTCCCCCTATAAATGAACCAGATGACCAAATCATCGGCAGCTCCGTAATGGACGAAACGCCTTCGGCTCATGAGGTCATGGCAGTAATTGCACCATGGACCGAGCCCTTCCTCGCTTACCTTCTTCGCCAAGAACTCCCCGACGATGAGACAGAGGCGATACACATAATTCGGCGATCCAAGGCCTATAAAGTCCATGAGGGTGAGTTATACAAGAAAAGCACCACCGGAGTACTCCAGCGGTGCATATCTGAGGAAGAAGGAAGGCAGCTCTTGGCCGAAGTCCACGAAGGAATGGGCGGCCATCACGCCGCGGCAAGGGCCTTAGTAAGCAAGGCCTTTCGAGCTGGTTTTTTCTGGCCCACCGCTCGAGCAGACGCCCAGTCACTTGTCCAGCATTGCGTGGGCTGTCAACTTTTTGCAAATCAAAGCCACATGCCCCCAACAGCTCTCCGGACTATTCCAATTACCTGGCCTTTCGCGGTCTGGGGGCTGGATATGGCCGGACCACTTAAAGGGGGGACCAAAAAGAATAAATATCTGCTGGTCACGGTTGACAAGTTCACCAAATGGATCGAAGAAAAACCTGTCAAATCAACCAAGTCTGGACCAGTGGTCGACTTTATATCCAGCGTGGTACACCATTACGGCGTCCCCCACAGTATAATAACAGACAATGGATCCAACTTCACCACCCAAGAGGTGAAAGACTGGTGTACAAAGATGGGCATCAAGCTCGATTACGCATCGGTGTATCACCCGCAGACTAATGGACAAATCGAACGGGCCAACGACTTCATCATGAGTGGTATTAAACCACGTCTTGTCCGATCTCTTCACGAGTCCGACTGCCACTGGGTGGAGGAGCTTGACTCCGTCCTGTGGGGCCTGCGTACCACCCCGAATCGATCAATGGGATACACACCGTTCTTCATGGTCTACGGGGCAGAAGCAGTCCTTCCTTGTGATATTATTCACGATGCACCTAGGGTGCGCATGTACGAAGAAAAGGAGGCCGAGTTAGATCGGCAGGACGACTTGGATGCCTTAGAAGGAGAACGCGACATAGCTCGGGCTCGCTCTACTTTTTATCAACAGCAGGCCCGGCGTTACCAGAGCAGGGAGGTCAGGGCAAAAGCGTATAATGTGGGTGAACTCGTCTTACGGCTCCCCGAGAAGTAGAAGCATAAACTCAATCCCAAATGGAAGGGCCCCTTCATAACCGACGAAGTACTCGCAGGAGGGGTTTATCGTCTTCGAAGCCCGCCAGATAACCGCCTCGAACCACACCCATGGAACGCAGCTCGTCTTCGGCGTTTTTACGGCTAGACCGGTGTCGTCATACTTTTTACCCTCCTTTTTCTTTTCATTTTCCTTCCCTTCCACCTTGATTTTTGGCAGGTTCGGATTTTTCTCTCCCCATAGTCTATGTTTGGCTAAACCGAGCTCGTGTTATGTTTTTTGGCATACATCCTCAAACGTTAGACCCAAATAAAACACCCGGGGGCTTCTTCCCGAAGCTGATGATTATATTTCCTGTGTAAGCATGTTTCCCTTGTCGATTTTTAAGCCATTATATGCATCAATTCAAACTAAGATTTTTGCCAAGCTGGGTTGCCTCGCTCCTGTGTTTACCCTCTATGTTCCCGATTGTTCGGCTAGAGGGTAAAGGGAGCACCTCTGCGATTGCTATGACCGGATTATCTGGATACGTACCTCAGACGGGTGAAGCCAAAAGCTAGCTATCTTTAGTAGAAAATTGGTCGGCTACGACGGAAGCAACAAACAAAATGATGGTTGTTATTACCATTACTCGGGCTTCTTCTCTCAAAAAGGCCATTAGCCGCATACTAATAGTATACGGCCTTACTATCCACGATTTATGTAGCAACCTAAAGGAAGGCACCGATAGAGGTACTATTTTCTTTGGGAGATGTTTCTTACGCTAAGCAGTAATATAACATATCTCCCTGTGCATCTACTGTCTGTTCGCACCAAATGGCCGGATTGCCTGGTTCCTCGAAAGAATTCCCTCTTATCAAGGGATATTTGATAAGGAACACTCCCACGCTCTTAGCGCGGGAGGTCGAAGCCGATGGCCGGTTAAGACAAAGTTCACAGCACAGACGGAGCAATTTTTTTTGATTTTAAGTACATAGTTACATAAAATCACACATCTGGCTGCCGGTCAAGATTGTCTATTAAGGCATCCAGGGCGCAATCTTCCTGCGAGAGACGAGCGGGAGGCATCACTTGGTCATACACCAAGTGAAGCGGCACTTCTTGACCATCAGGCCCCGCTGGCCCAACCCGAGCCATATGCTCAGGGTTAAGACCGGTATAACGAGTCTTGATCATCGCCCACGCCTCTCGTGCTCCCTCCCGGCAGGCCGATGTCTTCCATAGCTCGAACCGACTCCGGGCTTCCTTGAACCGATCAGCTAGTTCGGTCATCCCTTCCGGAGGCTTCTCGGCAGGCCATAGCACTTTTATCATGCTCCTCATAGCCTTCCGAGCCCGCTCATGAATGGCGGACAGTTCCTTCAGAAGGCTCCCCCGGTAGGATCCGATCTCTTCTTTAGGCCGCCCGGTTAGGAGACCTATACATGAGACAAGGCATGTACATTACACTTCATGTCGGAGAAATACCCTTCGACATTATAATCACACTTACCGAACATGCCCCTCTGTAATTTCTGGTTCTCCTCTTGGGTCTGGGCCAATTGAGTCTTTAAACTCTCAATTTCGTCGGCCTGCTGCTTGTTTTCCGCCTGGAGGCGTTTCTTCTCCTCCAGGTTTCGTTGCAATGAAAGGCAGCCGGCCTCATACTGGGACTCGGCGTAACTCTGAGATTCTCGGGCTGCATCTAAATCTTTTTGCAACTGCCCTACAGATTCAGCTGCTAAAAAGTACCCTCGCGTCAGCATGGGATTATGTACTAAGATCAGCAGAATGGATATACTCACCATGCGCCTCCCGGGTAAATTTCTTCACTTGTTCAAGTTCGGCCTTTACGGCTTCCACTTGTGTTCGGCTCGCCTCCAATTCCTTGGCCAATTGCTCGTTCTGCTGCCTTGAGGCCTGTATCATCCATAAAACAATATGCGGATCCTTAACTCAGTCGTCCCGACCAATTCAAGGCTCAGGGTCAACTGGGTTTACATAGGTGTCCGGATTCTCAAAATCAATCACTCACCTTCAGGCTGGATGATATCAGTTTCACGGCTTCTCCAAGCCCAGCTCGGGCAGCTCTGATGTGCCCGTCTACCCAACATAGAGAATTGAACTCTTGTTCGGAAAAAGCCGGGTGGCGCAGGGCTTCTCGTCGCCGCCGGTGGTTCCTCGCACTTTCAACTTCGGATTTAGTGACTGATACCGCGTCCCCAGAATCTTCAGGGGCTGGATTAACCACAGGGGCCTCCGCGGCAGGTTCGGCATGAGCAGAGGATCTTGATTCATGAGTGTTGTCAGGCATCCCGGCAACGTCCTCGACAGAAGATGGTTGTACTCGTTTCCTGAGTGTTTCGACATGAGATCTTCTGGAAGATCCTATTGATCATAATAGCAATAGATTAAGCGGCCGAACAAAGTACCTTTTGGATGAACGAGTGGTCGGCGTCGTCTCCACGGCCGGCTCATATGAAGGACTCCTGTTAATGCCCGGTCCGGGCATTGCTGCTGCAGCCGACGTTTGTCGCGAGGACCTACGACGCTTGGGAGCAGAGACCGGCACATTTGGGTCGACAGAGGGTGTTTTCCTTTTACGAGAAGGATTTTTCTTCTTACCTATAGTGGAGGAAGGGAGTGATCCGGGGTGATCGGCTATGATAGCCACCTTGGATCGGTCAAGGCTCTCTTGGTAAAAGACCCCGTCTTCGTACTCAATGGAGAGCTCCGGATGGTCATGGAATCCTGGATCGTCGTCACGAGAGTAGCTCTCTAGTTGGGGGGCCGGACAGTTGACTGTCTCGACAAAGCTCCTCCATTCCTGTTTGTGCAGATTAAAAGCTTTGGTCAAAAAGGGCAAATAAAAAACCGAACTCAGGTCGCGAAGTCGAAAGGCTTACCCATTCGATGGGGTTGTAACTCGAGTAGCCCTCCTTAACTGGCAGCCGAACAGAGTCTTCTTTTTTCTCCTTTGTACAAGTCGGCAAGTGCGGCTGCCAATGCCGCTTGATTGGCAGGGCCCAGCTGTCGGGAGGGAGTGGTGTCACTTGTTCCGTTGTAACGCCACAAAGGATGCATCCTTTGCTGAAGAGGTTGAACGCATCGGTAGATGGCGGCAGCCATCAGGTCAATCATGGTTAGCTTGTGATGAACCAGTATCCTTACGTGGGCAGCCAAGCATTGAACTTCAGCATCGTCCTCTTGGGATGAACTCTTCGGTCGCCAGTTGTACCTTTTCTTCAAAGGGGCATCGGAATATTCGGGCAAACCCCTTCGAGCTGGATCGAATAGGGGAACGTCCTTAATGTAAAACCATTCCGAAGACCACTCTTCAGACTCCTTCTTCGGTGTCCCCGCAGGATACCCCGTCCCGGTTATGCGACATACTTCGGCTCCTCCAACTTACCGAATTGTCTCACCACGAGTGCGAGGAACGAGGCAGAAGTACTTCCTCCATAGTCCAAAGTGAGCCTCGCAGGCCAGAAACATCTCGCAAAGGGCGACAAAGCCCGAGATGTGCAGAATGGATCCGGGGGTAAGATGATGGAGCTGGATCCCGTTGAACTCCAATAACCCCCTCAGGAAAGGATGAATGGGGAACCCTAGGTCCCGCAAGAGGAAAGGCACGAAGCATACCTGCTCTGCCTTGTGGGGATTTGGGAACTTCTCCGTGAAGGCTTCGTGGTTATAAGAATTCAAACCAGCGCGGGTAGCCGCCAGATCCGAGGAAGGAAGATAACCTTGGGTCTCGAGGTCGCGCAGCCGAAGGAGGGATACGGAGCAACTTGCCCAGTCCCCGGGAAGGGTGCCGTAAGGACGCGAGGAAGAGCCAGGGATGCTCGCCATATTTTTTTTGGTGGTCTCTCGCTTGAAGTTTTCTCTGATGGGGAAGAAGATGAAGGTGTAGCCCAGACCACGATTCCGTTTGTTTAAATGGGTGATGCGTCCTTTGTGGGAAGGGCAGTCTTGTAAAAAGCCGCCGGACCGCTCGTCTCCCCTCAGTGCACAAGGATCGAGGAGCGCTGAGAGTTACTACAATGGGTCCCGCAAGTTCTCAGCGTTTGAAAATTTACCGATGACGGAGTGGTTGCCGAGCAAGAAGGGATAGAGGGACTCGCCTCGCAAGCCGAAGACTTCGATGCACAAGATTGTCCGGATAATATACCTCGGCATTGGAGGCTAGTACGGGGGCTACTGAGGGAGTCCGGGATTAAGGGGTCCTCGGACCGCCGTCCTATTTCTCATGGGCCAGATTCATGGGCCGCTCGCTGAGGATGGGATTGATCGAAGGCCCCGTCGCCAGGGAGGAGACCTCAGGAGCCGTGGCGTGTCTGTCAAGTTGGAGATAGTAGATTAGGCATGTTTTTTCCCTCCGGTTGGCAACCGACCATGTGTAACCCTAATGACCCCTGGTGTCTATATAAGCCAGAGGGTTTTAGATTGTAGGACAGAGAAACTCATCTAGGGTTTTAGTTAGTCGATCTCGAGGTAGATCAACTATGTAACCTTCATACCATCAATATAATCGAGCAGGACGTAGGGTTTTACCTCCATAGGAGGGCCCGAACCTGGGTAAACATCGTCTCCTTCGTCCCCTTGTTACCATCGATCCTAGACTCACAGCTCGGGACCCCCTACCCGAGATCCGCCAGTTTTGACACCGACAACGAGCCCGCGTCTTTGCCGAGCTGGGCACAGCGCGACATCACCTTCGACGTGTGGGACCACCCTAGGTCCACTGCCGTAGCGGACGCTCTCCCCATGTTGTGCACCCCGACCATCAGTAACATCACAGTCACCAAAACCCTCATTGATGGGGGTGCTGGGCTCAACGTTATCTCCGTCACGACCTTCGAGGTGCTCCTAGCGCCCCGCGAACTGCTAAAGCCCACCATGTGTTGGAGATATGCCCTAGAGGCTATCAGTTATGATGATATTTCCTATGTGTTTATGAATAAAGATAGTCCTTGGACATTATCAGTGATGTGTATTAACAAGTACATGACTTGTTTGTGAGACTATGCATTGTATGATAACTGTCCTAAATGGTCCCTAGTCGAAAGGGTTGTGTGGACGCACAACTAATTAGACTAGCATATGACACGGTGGATGGTTCGGTCTCACTGACCATGTAGCACTGGATGCTAGCCGGATAATATGGACTCAGAAAGATCTGGTCAGATTCGACATAGTCAGATCCGAGTCGAGATAAGGTCTAAGTTGGACAGACCTAACTATGAGATGCAGCGATAGGTCATCTGTGAGTCTCTAGTACAACATACGTTCTATGTCCTAAGACCTGAGCTGGCGCATGTACTCGGGATGGTGACAGACTTGCTTTGGGCCGACCAAATGCTACTCCGTGACTGGGTAGTTACAAAGGTAGGTTTTGGGCTTGTCCAGACCCATGCTGCGAGACATGGTCGAGCAAGATGGGATTTGCCCCTCCTAACAGGAGAGATATACTCTGGGCCCCTCGGGTGATCCGACCGGGATAAGCATGGCCATGCGATGAGGATTGTGAGATAATCCGAAGTGTTGGTCAGATTCACCGGAACGAGAAAGAGGTCGTGCTGCAACAAGGATGACCATGTCGCCTTGTACACGACAACAAATATCATGTGGCAAAGGGAATAGAAGTGTGAAGTACAGGTTCGCCTAACCAGCTTAATCAGACACTTGGAGTCGGCACGCCTTGCTAGAGGCCGCTACCGACTGGTCGAGCCGGATGTGATCTGACTCGCGACCAAGTGAACGAGAACCTAAGGGGTCGCGCGCTTAAGGGAAGGAACACGTGGGCTTTAGGATCCGTGCGAAGCCCAAGAGTTGAGCCCGCGCCGGATGCCTATATATAGTGGAGGTGCGGCACACCCATCCGGTTGATCGCTTCAGCGCCATCATTAGGGCTTTGCATGTGTTGCTACTAGCCACCTCCACTCGTCGCCGCCGACTGTGTGATCGGACCTAGCAGTCCGCCGCACGGTGTTCCTCCTGCACGCGCGGATACCATTAGAGGTGGTGCACCAGCGCCGCTCTGGCGAACCTGTATGTGGGATCCGGCGACCGGCTGTTCGAATGAGATCGGATCGGCTGTTCGAGGGAGATCGGACGAGGAGGAGACGGACCACGCGAACGCGCTTCCCCAACTCTACTTCCGCTGTACAACACTGCGCGTCTAGTGGTAACGAACTGTGATCCATCTCCATAGCATGTTCTTGGATGTTCTGCGCGTAGGAATTTTTTTAATTTGCATGCGATGCACCTACGGTAGAACCCAACACCATGCCCTTCTCCGGAGTAGCCGACGGGGTTACTACCCCCTGGGGCAGATACACATTCCCCTCACCTTCGGCATCCGTGGCAATTACCGCACCGAGCTCATCGATTTCGATGTGGCGCCCATCGGCCTCTCGTACAGCGCCATCTTGGGTTACCCGGTGCTCACCAAGTTCATGGCGGCCACCCACCCAGGCTACACCATCGTCAAGATGCCCCGCTGTGGTGGTATCATCACTGTCAAGTGCGACGAGAGGGATGCAGTCAGCTCCCTCAAGCTCGCGCACAAGGCTGCCGCGGCCACACACCCGACTGCCGGGGGCGAGGCGGAGCCTCCTGAGGAGATGTCAGAAAGCAATAAGCTGTTGTTCAATCAAGACCGAGCTGAGACGAAGAAGGTGTCATTCGGCGGTGACGACCTGAGCCACACTTTCACCATTGGTGCTGAGCTCTCCCCCGAGCAAGAAAGTGAGCTCATTGCGTTCCTTCGGGCAAATGATGACGTGTTTGCATGGAAGCCAACCGACTTGACCGGGGTCCCAAGGGAGGTGATTGAGAACCATCTGGAGGTGTGCACCAATGCGCGCCCGGTTAAACAGAAAGTGCGGCGCCAGGCACTGAAGAAGCAGCACTTCATCGTCCAAGAGGTGCAGAAGCTGCAGGAGACAGGTGTCGGCATTCTGGGAACGGGGGTACCCAGACCTGCCCTCCTACGGCTCGGCACGTGGCCCACCACGACGGCCCAGTACGGCCTGGTGACGAACCCCACAGGACAAGACCGACATGAGGGCCCCGGACTCGCGAGGAAAATGACGCCAAGACCTCCAGAGAATCGGTCTCCCCAGGCTGCCTCCTGAGGAGCGGAGATTCCTATGCAGTGCCCAGCCTCAGGAGGCTGCGATGACGTGAGCCATGACGACCAGGACAGGTGGGCGCCAGCGGGCGCAGCAGAGACAGTTTCCACTTTCGTGCTAAGGGGGCAAGGACGAACACGGGTTCCCAAGGAATCCCCCAAAGGTTTCTATTCCGGTGCAACAAGACCAAGACCACGAGCTCAGCAGTAAGGATGTCATCACCGAGCCCACCTCTGCGTCACGCTAGGAGCTTTGCAGGCAAAGACCACCTTTAGTGAGGATAAGTTGTACCTCCTGTCCCCTTTCAAATTTGGCCGTTACGGGATCCCTTCCCGCCAGTGTGATAAGGGAAGAGGACCTAGGCCACTATAAATAGGGACTAGCCTCCATCGTAGAGGGGGACCGATCCATCCTCACCCGGAGAGCCCTCGCGAGGTTGCTCACCACTGTACAAGTTCATCACCAAACCTCCTCGAGAGGCCAATCCACCCAAAGCAAGAGTAGGGTTTTACACCACAAGGTGGCCCGAACCTGGGTAAATTGCTGTGTGAATCTTCTTGCGCTCTGGTGCATCTTCGGCAGGGTCTTGCTGTGGAGCGGCAGGCTTGAGGCTTGAGCTGGTTGGGATCTTCGCACACGCTCCAGAGTTCGAACCTTCTTGGGTCTGCGGAGCCCTGAATCTGACATTTGGCGCGCCAGGTAGGGGCGTGTCGAGGTTCCATCTTCACCAGCCGCGCTCCGCCCTCGCCTTGTCGCCTCCATGGCAGATACAGCTCCCAAGGCTCGGCAGCCCGTGGCCTGCGGGGGCACCGTGGGTTGCCTGGTCGTTCCTGTGGTTGCTTGTATCCTCGGCGGGTCGCAGGCGCCCGCATCCGGTCGCCACGTCAAGCTGTTTCTCCTCCAAGCGGGCGCAGCTCGGCCGCGGCTCTAAGCCCCGCGGAGCACGGCGGGGCCAGAGACCGACATCACCTTCGACTCCGGGGACCACCCCAGGATGACGGTCGCTGCGGGTGCGCTCCCCATGCTATGCACGCCCACCATCAGCAATGTTGCGGTCACCAAGACCCTCATCGACGGCGGCGTCGGCCTCAACGTCCTTTCCATGGAGGCCTTCGACATGCTCCAGATGCCCTACGACCAGCTGGCGCCATCCAAGCCCTTCTTAGGGGTGGTTGGGGGCTCCGCCACCTCCCTGGGGAAGGTGCGACTTCCCGTCACCTTCGGCACCCGCGACAACTACCGCACCAAGCTGATCGACTTCGACGTTGCCCGCATCGGCCTCCCGTACAACGCCATCCTGGGATATCCGGCCCTCGCCAAGTTCATGGTGGCAACGCACCCAGGCTACAACATCATCAAGTGCCTGGCAGCCGCGGTATCATCACCGTGGCCGGGGACACCAAGGACGCGGTTCGAGCCCTCAAGCTCGCCTACAAGGCCGCAGCAGCCTCGCGCCCCGACGCTGAGAACGTTGCGCATGAGGAAGGAGGCACCCCACCCCCGGAGGGCGTCACGCAAGCTCTGGAGGCCACACCCATGAAGAAGAAGCAACTGTTCTCTCAGGACCGGGATGAGACGAAGCAGGTGCCCGCTAACGACGGGAGCCCGGGCCACACCTTCACATTGGCGCCGGCCTTCCCTCGGATCAGGAGAAGGCACTGGTGGACTTCCTCCGTGCGAGCAAGGACGTGTTTGTGTGGGAGGCATGCGACCTAACCAGCGTCCCGAGAGAGGTGATTGAGAACCACCTAAGGGTGCACCCCGATGTGTGCCCGGTGAAGCAAAAGGCAAGGCGACAAGCACAAGAGAAGCAAGCGTTCATCGTCCAAGAGGTCGGCAAGCTGCGGGAAGCTAGTGTTGTCCGGGAGGTACCCCAAGAAGGGAGGGAAGGAACACATGTGCGTCGACTTCACGGGCCTCAACAAGGCTTGTCCTCAGGACCCCTTCCCGCTCCCGCGCATCGATCAGATTGTAGACTCCACCGCCGAGTGCGATTTGCTGTGCTTTCTGGACGCCTTCTCGGGCTACCACCAAATCAAGATGGCGGCGGAGGACGTCAAGACGATGGCCTTCCTCTCCCCGTGTGGCGTGTACTGCTACGTCTGCATGCCCTTCGGGCTGCGGAACGCCGGTGCAACCTTCCAGCGGTTGATGCGCATCGCCCTGGGGCAGCAGCTCGGAAGGAATGTGGAGGCATACGTCGATGACATCATGGTCAACTCACGGGAGGCGAAGACCCTGATCGAGGACGTGGAGGAGACATTCGCCAGCCTGAGCCAGGTGAACCTAAAGCTCAACCCAGAAAAGTGTGTCTTTGGAGTCCCATCCGTTAAGCTACTCGGTTTCTTGGTATCGCACCGAGGGATCGAGGCCAACCCAGAGAAGGTCAAAGCCATCGAGAAAATGAGGCCGCCTCAGACCCTCAAGGAGATGTAGAAGCTTGCAGGTTACGTGACCTCTTTGGGGCGTTTCATCTCCAAGCTGGGCGAGCGCGCCCTCCCCTTCTTCAAGCTCATGAAAAGGAAGGGCCCTTTCGAGTGGACTCCGGAGGCGGATGCGGCCTTCGAGGACCTCAACCGGTATCTCACGAGCCCACCCGTTATGGTGGCACCTCGTCCTTGCGAGCCCCTGGTGCTCTACTTAGCAGCCACCCCCACTCGGCCAGCACTGCGCTCGTGGCAGTACGGGAGGGGTGCGATGGCGCAGGCGCGAAGCAGGATGGCTCGCGCTCACCGCACAACGCTCACCGCCTCAGGACGACGCTCCTGAGGCCCACGTCGCTTCATCAACCCCCGGGGCGCCTGAGTCCCTCGAGCCTCGTGAGGAGCAGGGTGACGCCAATACTTCGTCCCTGATCGAGCACCCGGTGTACTACGTTAGCACCATGTTGTGGGATGCGCACACACGCTACCCTATGCAGCAAAAGCTTCTGCTTGCACTCCTCGTCGCCTCAAGGAAGCTGCGCCACTATTTCCAGTGTCACCCTATCAAGGTCGTCTCCGCGTACCCCGTGGAGAAAGTGCTGCGCAACCCCAACGCTGCTGGAAGAGTTGCAGAGTGGAACATCGACCTGCAGGCCTTCCACCTGGAGTTCAGCACCACCAGAGTCATCAAGGGCGCGACCCTCGCTGACTTTGTGGCGGAGTGGACAGACGCTCCTGACCGGCGGCTGGATGAGGGCCAGTCCCTCGCGCCCGATGATGAGGCGCCTGACGATTGGGTCATGCACTTCGATGGAGCCTTCGCACTCCGGGGCGCGGGGGCTGGAGTAGTCCTCATCTCCCCAACCCAAGACAAGCTTTACTACGCCGTCCAGCTCTGCTTCCAACATGGTGAGAAGGTCTCCAACAACATCACGGGATACGAAGGCTTGCTCGCTGGCCTCAGGTCCGCTGTCGCCCTAGGGGTCAAGCGCCTCACCATCAAGGGCGACTCCCAGCTCCTCGTCAACTTCTCCAACAAAGAGTACACACCGAAGGACGAGCACATGGAGGCATACTTGGAAGAGGTACGTAAGATGGAAAAGCACTTTCAGGGCCTGGAGTTGCGGCACGTCCCGCGTGGCGTGGACAAGGAAGCAGATGACATCGCCAAGAGGGCGTCGCGTCGCGAGCCTCAGGAGCCTGGAGTCTTTGAGGAGAGGCTCTTCAAGCCGTCTGCGGCACCCCTGGCCCCTGGCCCGGCGTCACTTCAGGAGGAGCTGCCACCGGCCCCGCCCTCAGGCGCACCGGCTTGTGGCCCGGCCTCGGGAGCTCGCCTGCTCCTGGCGTTGGAACCTCAGGCCGGTGATTGGACCGAAGAGTTCAAGGCATACCTGCTCAGCGGCGCCTTGCCGTAGAAGGAGGAGGATGCGGAGCGCGTGGTTTGTCAGGCCACTGCTTATTGTTTGCAGGACGACGAGTTGTACCGCAGATGCCCCAACGACGTCACGCTGTGGTGCATATCCGAGGAGCAGGGCCACGAGCTGCTGGCCGACATTCATGGAGGTGATTGCGGGCACCATTCCTTGTCCCGTACCCTCGTGGGGAAGGTGTTCTGCAGCGGATTCTACTAGCCCACGTCGCTCCAGGACGCCACTGAGCTGGTCCGATCCTGCGAGGCCTGCCAATTTCATGCCAAGCAGATTCATCAGCCCGCGCAGGGTCTCTAGACCATCCCGCTCTCCTGGCCCTTCGCGGTCTGGGGGCTGGACATACTGGGTCCCTTCCCTTGGGCGGCCGGCGATTGCCGCTACCTCTATGTCGCCATCGACAAGTTCACCAAGTGGGCGGAGGTGGAGCCTATGCGCACCATCCCTGCCGGCTCGGCCGTCAAGTTCATGAAGGGCCTCGTGAGCCGCTTCGGCATCCCCAACTGTATCATTACCGACAATGGCTCACAGTTCACAAGCAACCTCTTTAAAACATATTGTGCTAACCTTGGAACGCAGATATGCTACGCCTCGGTAGGGCACCCACGGAGCAACGGCCAGGCCGTATGCGCCAACGCGGAGGTCCTGAGGGGCCTCAAGACAAGGGGCTTCAAGAAGAAGCTTGAGGCTTGCGGCAGGGGTTGGCTCGGTGAGCTTCAGTCCGTGTTGTGGTCCATCCGCACCACTGCGACTAAGCCCACCGGCGTGACCCCATTCTTCCTCGTCTACGGGGCGGAGGCGGTCCTCCCGCACGAGGTCAAGCATCGCTCCCTGCAGGTCTTGGCATTCGACGAGGAGCGTCAGGATGCCTCGCGGGGGACAGACCTCGTGCTCGGGGAGGAAGCCCACCGCCAAGCCTCGCTCCGTGCAGCGAGGTACCAGCAGGCGCTGTGGCGCTACCACTGCCGCTGCATCCGCTCCAGGACGCTCGAGGTGGGTGACCTCGTCCTGAGGCGGGTCCTCTCCATGGAGGGCTTGCACAAGCTCTCGCCCATGTGGGAGGGTCTGTTCAGAGTCGCCCGTGTCTCCAAGCCTGACGTCGTATGCCTGGAGACACAGGACGGGTTCCCCATCCAGAATGCCTGGTACATCCAGCACCTCCGGAAGTTCTACCCGTGACACTCTCACGTAATAATGAGTGGGCTGTATACGCTCGGGGTCCCCCAAGGACGCGGAGGGGCCCCCACCCATGCCCAAGTGGAAGCCCCATGCTCCGCGCTGGCAGACGACATGGTCCCCCAATGACTATGCCCATGCCTAGTGGAAGCCCTATGCTCCGCGCTGGGGAAGACGAAGACTAGCCATTAGGTGTCGGACGCGGCTATTCTTTGCTCTCTTTTGTAATCCGAATTTTCCGTATTTTGGAATGAAACTTGAAGCTTTCGCATCTTTGTTTGAAAAAGGGGTGGGGATTTTACTCCTTTGCAGTGTTTCTCGTTTTGCAGTCTTGGCTTTAAAAAGCTAGCACTGGTTTTCTCTCTCTCTCTCTCTCGCACCTCGCGAGCAGGGGCTGGGCACGGCGTGCACCTCGCCAAAGTTTTGGCGCTCTAATCCTTGCACGGTGCTCTCGAGCGAGCCGGCAGACGCAAGTTGCCTCAGGCTCCCACTGCTCGCACATCAAAGGGGACCCCTGGGCATCGCGACCCAGGGGCCTCACTAGTCACGTAGCCCCTCGCCCCTTGGTCTCGTCCTGGCGATCCGGACACCCCAACGGCGGTCGAGGTATGCGCGGGATTGGGCCTTGCCGATGTAGAGCACAACGGCGGGCCTCACTAGTCACGTAGCCCCTCGCCCCTTGGTCTCGTCCTGGCGATCCGGACACCCCAACGGCGGTCGAGGTATGCGCAGGATTGGGCCCTGCCGACGCAGAGCACAACGGCGGGCCTCACTAGTCAGGTAGCCCCTCGCCCCTTGGTCTCGTCCTGGCGATCTGGACACCCCCACGGTGGTCGAGGTATGCGCGGGATTGGGCCCTGCTGACGTAGAGCACAAAAGCATGCAGGAAGGAAACAAGGCGCAAGAGGGAATCACAGGATTCAAACAGGTTATTGCAAGAGCAGGCCGGCAGGCGCATGTTGGCTCAGGCCCCCGGCTTCAGGAGTGCTCATCCCCTGCCCTTGCTAGGCATTGCGGCTCGACAAACCAGCGGTGATAGGCCCTCGCTCGGGGGCTCCAACCAAAAGGGTTGCTGGGAGCAAGATGACCAGGGGAAGGGAAGTCATGTTTCGGCTCGTTATCAAGGAATCCTAACTCTACTTAGATCACTTTTCAGCACCTCTGGAGGCCTTGACTCCTCTCCACCCTAGGAGCCTCACGAGCGGCGGGTGTCGGTGTCAAAACCGGCGGATCTCGGGTACGGGGTCCCGAGCAGTGAGTCTAGGATCGATGGTAACAGGGGATGAAGGAGACAGCGTTTACCCAGGTTCGGGCCCTCCTATGGAGGTAAAACCCTACGTCCTGCTCGATTATATTGATGTGTATGAAGGTTACAGAGTTGATCTACCACGAGACTGAATAACTAAAACCCTAGATGAGTTTCTCTGCCCTACAATCTAAAACCTCCCCGGTTTATATAGGCACCGGGGGGTACCTAGGGTTTACACATGATAGGTCTCCTGCCGGGGATGGAGATGTCGATTTCTTCATCTTGACTTGGAGTGCACGACGCGCCTTCGAGGCTGCTTCCTAGAACACGAGGTCATGGCATATCCGGCCCTTCCTGCGACAGTCAGAGAGCGGCCCATCAAGCCGGCCTATTGTGAGATAGGCCAGCGGCCCGAGGACCCCTTAGTCCAGGACTCCCTCAGTAGCCCCCGAACTAGCCCCCAACGCCAAGGGTCATAGCTCCAGCAGCTCCACGCGATCGGAGTCTTCGGCTTGTGGGGTGAGTTCTTCTTCCCATTAATGACCGGCTGAGACTAGTCCGGCTTCCGATGACGCGTAATTCTTCCGATCATACGATCGTCCGGACACCATGAGTCGCCTAGCCCCAAAGTCCAAACGTCAAAGTGTAAACAGTGTTTCCTGTCAGCCCTTTTGATGAAGGGTCACGGCCTATCACGACCACTGAACCAGTTACGAAAACTTGATTCGCGGTTCGAGGCCGTTTCTTCATTGGCACGACTCATCAATATACAGATCGTGCTCTGTTTCACACGGGATATGATTAACTCCCTAGGTTTTCTGACGCGTGCGTAACGGCATGGATATCTCGGGAAGCGAAGAAGCTTGCGGCATAGTAGAGGGAAGCTCATCGGCGGCACGCCTCATAAAAGGAAAAAAACCCGAGGCCTATTCACGCTTCCCATTCGCATCCCTCGGTTCCTCAGTCTTCCCAAGCTTCAAGGGCCCAGATCCAGTTCTCCCTCAATCTCTCCTCCGTGCTTAGCCATGGCGGGTTCAGGCTCTATGGGCAAGTGGGAGGCCTCCACGGTCACCGACAAGGACATCCGGGAGTTAAAGCTCGCCGGCTACCTCCCCGCCAACGTCTTCCACCGTGCTCCAGAGGCGAACCAGGTGGTCCCCACTCCTAAGCCAGGCGAGAGGGTGGTGTTCGTCCCCCACCTTCTCTGGGGACTAGGCTTTTCGCTCCACCCCTTTGTTAGGGGCCTCATGTTCTTCTACGGGCTGGATTTCCACGATCTTCCCCCGAACTCCTTTATGCATATTTTGGCATTCATCATTCTCTGCGAAGCCTTCCTGCAGGTCGAGCCGCACTTCATCCTGTGGCTCAAGGTCTTCAATGTCAAGCCGAAGATAGTCACGGGTGAGCACGCAGACTGCGGAGGGGCGGTAATTAGTAAGCTTCCCCGCGTCGAGTGGCCGGCCGGCACCTTCATCGATACAATCAAGATCTGGCAGAAGGAATGGTTCTACATCACCGAACCAAGGGATGAGTGTTGGGCGGCACCTGCTGAGTTCAGATCTGGTCCTCCTGCGAGGTTAACCTTGTGGCTCTGGAAGGGCCTTGACTGGGGGTCGGACGCAGAGGTGAAATCACTGCAGAAGCCCATTTCCTCGGTGATCACGGCGGAGGTCGAGCTGGTCAATGTTGTCCAGGTCATGCTCCACCGCCGCCTTCTTCCCTGCCAGCACCGGGCCTCCCCAATGTGGGCCTATCAGCTCGAGGACCAGCCTACGGTGCAAGGATTCTTCCGCACTACCCACCAGAAGTTGTGGAAAACATTATTCAAACCCCAGAAGAGCTGGCCAGCCGAGGAGGAGGACTCGGGCCTAAGCGCCGATAACCGTCCTACCCAGGTATGATATTATCTCGATACTCCGGCCCTGTTGTATAATAAAGAGCTGAGCAACCTCCCTCTCATATTTACAGAAGTGGCTGAGCAAGGCCATCAAAATGGACTGCCCGGCCCCACAGCGCGAAGGCCCCGGGTCAGATCTGCTGACGCCGATGCTTGTCATTGCGCCGTACACAGCGCCGGGGAAGAAGCAAAATAAGAAAAACCGAGAAGGCCTCCGCGTAAGGGACCTGCCAGACACTATGTCCAAGGAAACCCATGCCACCTCTACTCATGAGGAAGAGCACGAGGACGGGGGGAAAGGCGACTCCCCCCTCACAAAAAAGAGGGCGGCATCGCCGGATGCCGCGGAGGATCTACCTCCTCTGGCCCCGAAGAGGGCGTGTTGGCCGAGATTAATCCTGGCCGACGATAGCTCAGACTCCAATGCTGAGTCCAAGGACTTTGAGAGGGTTCCCCGAAGGAACCTAAGGGTCAAGCCCCCAGCCCAAAGGTACGAATCCGAAGACCCCCTGGGTCATTCATGTGAAGTTTTTCATGTTTTAAATGGACGAATGCCTTTTAATCTGCAGTCCACCACGCGTTCTCCCCACTGACCAAACATCGGACGGGGAGTCTCCACCCGCCGAGTGGGCGGAGAGTGGGACTGCATAGCAATCCTCACCTCCAAGGGCTCCGAAAGAGGCCGCGGAGGTGTCATCACGCTAGGCTCCCTCGGACCCGAACACAGGCGGTGGGGGCGATGATGTTATGGCTGAGGTCAATGCCTCGACCGCCGAAGACCAGGGGGAGGAAACTCTCCTGGCCACTGAGGAGGGAGGGCGGAGGAATGTCCAGCCCCCTCTAAGTACATCCGCGGAGGGCACTGTGCCTTCGGAGCTACCGGCTCAATCCCCCGTCAAAGATCGGGTTGACCGGTCACCACCGGCGCCACCCATGACTGGGTGGCCGGTCATGATGGAGGAGGCTTTATCATGCGCCTCCATCTCCGAGGATCACCGCGCTCTTATGGGTGCGGTTTTGCACGATATTCAATCCGTTGATAGCGGACTGAAAGAGGCCTTCAATGGTCTCTTGACGGGCTTCAAGGTGAGCCACGTAATACCCTTTTCCCGAAAAGTTTAATTTTATTAAGTTTGCGCTATTCTTATATATGTAGTAGCCCCCGAGCCCTGGGTGGGTTTGGAAAAACTCACCAGGGGGTCAAACATCCAGAAGTTAACAGCGATGCGCAAGGCGCCTTATTTGTCCCGCACTGTTCTAACAGCCCTTAAGAGGACCAAGCACAGGGTCATATTCTTGACAGTTCGAGGGTTTGAACCCACATAACTTGATATTGTCACTATTGGAATAAGATCATTTGCCGTCTGCCATGTCTTTGCCGTCTGCTGGTAGACGGCAAAGAAGGCCTTTGCCATCAGCTTGCCGAAAACAGATGGCAAATGTAAGGCAGACGGCAAAGGCGGCCTTTGCCATCAGCCTACCCTTTGCCATCGGCTAGCCGACGGCAAAGATGGGGCAGGCAGACGGCAATGGTCACGGGCGGGCCCCACCGCACCGTGGGTTCAGAGGACAGCCTCGTTGCCGTCGGGTACATCTTTGCCGTCTGCCTCTCCTCTCTTTGCCGTCCGCTAGTGGACCGCAAAGAGGATGCCCCCCTAACGGTCACGGCGGGTCCCCACCCCCCGGTCCGCCCCCTCTTTGCCGTCTGCTAGCAGACGGCAAAGAGGACGCCCCCATAACGGCCGGATCCCCCCTCCACCCCCTCACTCTCCCGCATCTCGATCCCATCCCTCTCCCTGCGCCGCCCGCCCACCCCCCACCACCGCCCCCTCCCTGCGCCGCCCCCACCACCGTGCCGCCACCCTCCCTGCGTCGCCCCCCCACCGCAACCACCCCTCCCCGCGCCACCCCCTACCCTCAGCGGCTCCCCCGCTCCGCCCCCTCCCCGAGCTGCCTCTCCCCTCGCCGGCCCCCAGCACCGGCCCCCTCCCTGCGCCGCCCCCACCACCGCGTCGCCGCCCTCCCTGCGCCGCCCCCAGCACTGCAACGACCCCCTCCCTGCACCGCCCCCGCCCCTCGGTGGCGCCCCCGCGCCGCCCCCCTCCCCGAGCCGGCTCCCGAAGCCGCCGCCTCCCCGAGGTTCGCCCTCCCCGCGGCTCCCCCTCCCCCCGCCGCACCGGATGCCCCCACCCAACTCCAGTGAGTGCCCGACCGCCGCCCCCCCTCACACTTTTTTGTTTTTTCTTGTTTTTTTAGTTAGTTAGTTAGTTAGTTAAATTAGATAGTTAGTTTATTTTCTGTTAAATTAGATAGTTAGTTTATTAGGTAGGAAAAACTTAGATAGAAAAGAAAAAACTTAGAAGAAAAGAAGAAAAGAAAAAAAACTAGAAGAAAAAAAAAGAAGAAGAAGAAGAGAGAGGAGAGGAGGAGAAGGAGAAGAGGAAAAAGGAAAAGAAGAAGAAAAAGAAGAGAAGAAGAAGAAGAAGAAAGAGGAGAGAAGGAGAAGGAGAAGACGAAAAAGGAAAAGAAGACGAAAAAGAGGGGAAGAGGAGAAGAAGAAGAGGAAAAAAGAAAAGAAGAAGAAGAATAAGAATAAGAAGAAGAAGAGAAGAAGAAGTGAAGAAGAAGAAGAAGAGGAACAAGAAGAAAAGGAAGAAGAGGGAAAAAAGAAGAAGAGGAAGAAGAAGAAAACGACACCCGACACGACGCCCCGCCAAGAACCCCGACACCCCGACATGACACCCCGACACCCAGACACCCCGACACGACGCCCCGACACCCTGACAAGATGCCCCGACACGACACTCCGACACCCAGACACGACACCCCGACACCCCGGTCTTCGTGCCGATGAAACTTGCTAGCTATAGGTGTCTTCAATCATCAGTATGCGTGACCAGTATGCGTCTCCCGTTCGAAAGGGCGGCATCTATAAATATGCATGTCTTTGCATATTTATAACCGCCATCCTTTCGAATTGTCCAACGTTATCCATGGAAAGGCCGAGTATGTGTAGATTGGGTTCGTTTTCCCTTATGCTCTGCTCCGGATCCGATGCGGAATTTCGTCAGTTCCTCCCTGTTGTTCTCCGGATACACATCCTCTCTGCTTATTGCCAATACGTGTATCAGGAGAACAGCAGGGAGGTGCTGCCGAAATTCTGTGTCGGATCCAGAGCAGAGCATGGGAAAATGAACCAAATCTACACATACTCGGGTGGGATTAGGACCTATCTTTACCTATTAGCGTGTAGGTTGCATGGACGTAATAAAACTGACAAACTTGATCAATTGATGAATATAGATGATGAATTATATATATATTTCTTGTGTGTTTAGTAAGTAGGCAAGATGAGTGATCGTGCGTGGATGTACACCGGTCACCCTATTCAGAAAGACATTCCCATTCAATGGTTAACAAAAACCAAGGGGTTTCTGAGAGCCGCATTTGTAAATGGCCAGGAAATAACCTGGTGCCCCTGTGTCTGGTGCATCAACCATAAAAAGTGGACACGGGATGAAATGGGTAAACACTTGCAGAAGTGGGATTTTACGCCTGATTATACGGTGTGGAGATTTCATGGTGAGTCTGCCCAACGTGCCAGAGCTGAGGTGGTTCGTCATCCCACCAACGAGCATGGTACCGGGATAGAAGACATGGTGCAAGACTTTGATGATGCTCGAGATTCGGACGATGAGATGGAGGAATCTGCAAAGGCCTTCTATGAAATGTTGGAGTCTTCAAAACGTCCTCTCCACAAGCACACTGAGCTTTATCAGCTGGATGCCATCGCGCAAGTAATGGCTCTGAAGGCTCAGTTCAACCTGGGCAGAGAATGCTATGACGCGATGATGACAATATTTGGACGCTTTCTACCCAAAGGCCATGTATTGCCTGCAAACCTGTACCAGTCGAACAAAATCCTACGTGCGCTTAAGATGCCCTATGAGAAGATAGATGCCTGTGAGAATGGATGTGACTTATTTAGGCTTGAGTATGCGGGCTTGAACTGTTGTCCCATTTGCAAGTCTTCCAGGTATGTTGTGGTAGACAATGGTATGGGTGAGAAGAGTCAGACCAAAATCCCAGTTAATGTTCTTCGGTATATGCCAATCATACCAAGACTTCAACGTCTTTTCATGGTCGAAGAGACGGCCAAACAGATGACGTGGCACAAATTGGGCAAAAGAACCGAACTAGATGCAGATGGGAATCCGATGTTGGGACACACTTCAGACGCTTTTGCGTGGAAGCACTTCGATGCATTACATAAGGATAAAGCAGCAGATCCAAGGCATCCTCGAGTCGCCATCAGCACGAATGGGTTCAATGTGTTTGGTATGACGGCAACCCAATACAGTTGTTGGCCTGTATTTGTCATTCCACTCAATCTCCCCCCGCCGGAGAGATTATGAAAAGAAAGAACATTTTCTTGACGTTGATAATTCCAGGGCCCAACTATCCGGGGAAGAATATGAATGTGTACATGCATCCGCTTAAGGATGAATTGCAAGAAGCTTGGGATAATGGGATCAAGACATATGACGCCGCTACAAAACAAAACTTCAAAATGCATGTGTGGTACATGTACTCGACGCATGACTTGCCGGCGTATGCGCTATTCGTTGGCTGGTGTGTGCATGGAAGGTTCCCGTGCCCCACATGCAAGGCAGCTCTTCAGTTCCTATGGCTGCAGGCGGGTCGCAAGTATTCTTGCTTCGACTTGCATAGAAAGTTCCTGGATCCTCGCCATAAGTTCAGAAAAGACAAGAAGAATTTCATCAAAGGTAGAGTTGTCAAAAACTCTGCACCACCTGCATTGACAGGCCAACAGACCCTGATCAGTTAAACGCTCTCGAGCCTGATCCAGAGCGTCCAGGATATTTCAAAGAGTATAATTCAGAACACGCCTGGACTCACAAGATATGCTTGTGGGATCTGCCTTACTTTAAAGACCTCCTTTGCCCACACAACATTTACGTGATGCACACTGAAAAGAATATCGCCGAGGCCCTTTTTGGTACATTGTTCGGCATAGAGGGGAAGTCAAAGGATAATCCTAAGGCTAGAGTCGATCAGGAGGCTCTATGTGATAGACTGTTACAAAACATGCGACAAACGAAAGGAAAGAAGAACTGGAGGAAGCCAAAGGCATGGTTCAATCTTGGAAGGCCAGCTATGAGGGAAATGATCTTGTGGGTGAAAATGCAGTTGATGTTCCCCGATGGGTAGGCAGCGAATCTAAAGAGGGGAGCGAGTCTTGACAAATTCAAAAATATTTGGTCTCAAGAGTAATGATTGGCACATATGGCTTGAGCGGGTAATGCTGGTGATGTTGCGTGGCTTTATCCCTGAGGATGAATGGCTAGTACTGCCAGAGCTGAGCTATTACTTTCGTGCTCTTTGTGCGAAAGAACTATTGCCTGACGTGCTAGATGAACTGGAAGAGTTGGCGCCGGAGTTGATCTGCAAGTTAGAGAAGATCTTTCCACAGGACTACTACGGTGGACCCGTCTGAGGTGGAGGCTACGCGGACTCTTGTCCACGAGCCTCGGGTCGACGATCCTTCTGTCCCAGATGCTTCGACCCACGAGACTCCTGTGCCAGACGCTTCGTCCTACGAGACTCCACACGCTTTGACCGGATGGGATACCTGGCCGGATCTGCATCAGCCGGAGCCGATTGGCCATGCTGATGGTGGCGGGGATTAGTTTTCTGATAGCGGGGACAAGGTGGTTGAGGGGGCCACCGTCTACCAGTGTGGGTGTACACGGCTCCCACCCGTGTCGGCGACCCGCGAGCAGAGGTGGCCGATTAGGCCTGAGTTGCAGAAGTAAGTGCATTTACTCTTTTTAAACCTTTTGCCTTCACATTTCTTCACATATCTAATGCGTTGGCTTTGTCATACTCCAGGGGTTGGATTCACGCCAAGGATGTCCGCAGGCCCAACTCCATCCTTGGTGTGCTTTGCCGGCATAACTTCCCGGGGTTTGTCACGTTGCCCGGCGAGGGTCAGCTTCCAGAGTTAGGAATGAGTTGGGAGCACTATTTGGCTGCCCCGGCCCTGCCGGAGGAGATGATCAATGGTGTGTTGTGCCACACGAGGGCCGACATGGTGATCAGAAAGTTTTGGGTAATTTCTCCTTTATAGAAATAAAAATCAATAATAGCTAGTTATTGTACTAATCAGTGTTGTCTCGTTTGATTGCAGACCTTCTATAGGTGTGAGGAGGGATATGAGGAGGCCGCTGCAAAGGTTATCGATGATGAGTGCAGGCGCCTACTACAGAACTTACGGCACGAGGCTCGGGTACAGGTTGTTCGAGACTACTACGCCTCGCGACGTATTAAGAAGGACAAGTCGTCGTGCCGCGGAAAGTTTCTGCACAAGGAGCATTACATGAAGGTAATTACCTATTCTTAAGGTCTTGTACTTAGTTTCCTTGCTTTGATTCGTAGGCGTAGCTCTCAAATTTCTCTTTACTAACTTAGGTGTCCCCAAGATGGTGTGCGGATAAGATGGATTGTTGGGAGGCGTTGGTGAATGAGTGGCGCTCTGACGAATGGCGAGCCGTCCACGACGATGCCAAGGAACGGCGTGCCCAAATGGAAGGTGTGCCACACCATCAAGGCAGCGCCAACTTATTTCAGTTCGGGCGGAACTGGGTATGTGGTTTGCTTCATGATTCCTGCAATTCATTCTTGATGCTAGCTTGACCCCTTTATTAATACTTTGTTCCTCTCTTGTAGGCGCATTACAATAAGATGGAGGTGCCACAGGTGTACGACCTCTATGCCATGGCTCATACTGCCTCGTACAAGAAGGCCAAGGCATTCTCTGAGTCTGACCTCGATCATCCCGAGAACTTTACCAACATCTCCTCCCACCACAAGCTCGTGAGGTATAGAGATGAGGGGAAGGCGAGGAAAGGGGAGGACTTTAACCCGAGCCAGCATCCTATTGATCCAGAGCTGGTGATGATAGCTGGCGGCGGGAGGCCTCATGGCTCGATAGCCATTGGAGATGGACTTATACGGTCTTCGTGCACTCTCCGGCAGATCAAGGCATGCCAAACGAGCTCCTGTCCTGAGATAACGCCTCGTCCACGGCCAGTCCAGCTCACCATCGAGGTTAGTCACACGGACTCAGATAGCTTTCCTCCGTTACATTGTGTGTGCGAACAAAGATGATTACAATGCTAACGAGGAGTTGTGTTGCAGGATGCACTGCAAAAAGAGAGAGAGGCAACCCAGGCGCTTCTGGCGGAACAGGCCCGGCAGGCGGCGGAGGAGAAGAGGGATTTGGAGGAGAGGACGGCAAGGTTGTTGGAGGAGGAGAGGGCACGGAACGATGCGTCTAACCGGGCCATGTACAAGCTCATCGTGGTAAGTTTCTTCTTCATATTAGCCAAATCATGCACTACGTGTTCGTTTCATTAATAACCAATATGATTGACTTGTCAAAACCAAATGTGCAGTCTTTGTGCGAGAAGACCGGCCAGACCCCTCCACCGATGCCAGTCATTACCACGGCTGGAACGGTGAGTTTCATTGCAATGTTCATTAGTTACTAGTCTTAACATTTCAGCGTCGTCATGCTAACGCAAATGATCTTTGGTGCAGCATAACTCCCAAGCCACATCGCACGATCCGTCTCCAGGGCCAAGTAGTGCTCCAGGTGACACCGGCCCGAGCAACCCCGATGCTTCACCTCCGTGAGGACGAAGATGTAGGACCGAAAGTATGTCTAGAGGGGGTGTAATTAGACTACTTGACCAAATAAAAGTTTTGCCTTTTCCCAAATTTTAGAGTTGGCAGTTTTTAGCATTTCATGGCAAGTCAAGTACACCCTACACATGCAAGTCTAAGAGTATAGCAGCGGAAAGTAACAACAAGCATGAGTAGAAAGGATAGGGTAGGAAGATCAAATGCAATTGTAGACACGATGATTTTTCCCGTGGTTCCGATAGGTGGTGCTATCGTACATCCACGTTTATGGAGTCTTCAACCCACGGAGGGTAACGGTCGCGAGAGTCCACGGAGGGCTCCACCCATAAGGGTCCACGAAGTAGCAACCTTGACTATTCCATAATGACTTCCGTCCACGAAGGACTAGCCTCACTATGGGTAGATCTTCACGAAGTAGGCGATCTCCTTGCCCTTACAAACTTCTTGGTTCAACTCCACAACATGAAGTAGGAGGCTCCCAAGCGACACCTAACCAATCTAGGAGGCACCACCCTCCAAAAGGTAATAGGCTCGGTAATGACGATGAACTCCTTGCTCTTGTGCTTCAAGATGATAGACTCCTCAACACACAATCACTCTCTCACAGATTTGGCTTGGTGGAAGAGATGGGATTGCTGGAAAGCAACTTGGGGAGGCTAGAAATCAAGATCCATATGGTTGGAGTGGAAGATCTTGACCTCAACACAAGGGTAGGTGGCTCTCTCTCAGAAAAACTGGATGGGGCAAGTATGGAATAGTTCTGAGTGCTTCTCTTTCGTGTTGGTGGTGGTGAAGGGGTATATATAGGCATCCCCAAAAATCCAACCGTTACACACAAAATGACCAACTCGGTGACACCGATGTGTTAATCTCGGTGGTACCAAAGTGACCAAAAGGTGGCACCTTTTGAATCTCGGTGAGACCGATATAGGAAACTCGGTTGCACCGATAAGGTGACCAACGGTCAGATTGACATTCTCGGTGACGCCGATCCAACAATCTCGGTGGTACCGATATTGTGAATTTGCGTAACAGAAAGTTGGCAACCTAAACTCGGTGGCACCGGAATGGAATCGGTTGCACCGAAGTGGCTAGGGTTTGGCTGAGTGTGACTGAGTTTGGGAATCGGTGGCATCGAGTGGAAAGTGTTGGTTGCACCGATTTTGAATATTTGGCTATGGACAGACTTTTTTGGAAGAGCTTGTGGGTGTTTTTGGTGACTATCACTTGTGCACGTATGAGCATTTTGTTCACCAACAAAACTTTACCCCCTTTTAATAGTATTGGCTTTCCTATGGACTCAAAGTGATTTCTCACAAAGTAAAATGTAGAGTCCTCTTGCTTGAAGCTTTGCCAATCCATTTCCTTGCATCTTGGGGTATTTCCACAATCTCCACAATTCTTTTGCCATCCCTATCATTGAAATTTTCCTGAAATATATTTAGTGGAAACATTAGTTCAATGACTTATATGTTGTTATTAATTACCAAAACCACCAAGGGAGCAAATGTGCTTTCAATCTCCCCCTTTTTGGTAATTGATGACAACATATAGATCAAAGCTTCGACAAAGATATAATCAATGAATATAATCGTCACTTTGAGAAGTATGTGATAAGCAAGAGCTCCCCCTAAATTTGTGCATTATTTTAAATTTGCGTTTGAATGCAAATGCACAATCGATTAGGTACATGGGGCACTTCTTCCATGTCACATACATCTTGGTGGTGTGCGAGAATAAATGGAATGAACATCATAGCACAACACAACCAAACAAAGGTAATGATCATCTCATAAGCATTAAGATGATAGGAAATAGTAGCACAACACACATTAAGCGTATGATCAAAACACAAATAAGTTCAACACAAGAAACCAAAAGACAATTGTTTTTGAAAAAAGCAATAAAAACCAAACGCTCTCTCACTCGAAGCCTAAAGATGTATATACACTTACCCCCCTTTGGCAACAAGTTACCAAAAAGTTCAAAGGCATATATCTAAACGTTCTTGGGCTGATCTCCTCCGGTGGTTGATGAAGGAGTCGAGAGAACAGCGTCGGCGAAGATCTCTGTAGATGTCGTGGATGGAGTTGGAGTGGCAACTAGAGGAACTGAAGCTGATGGAGCAGGAGCTGAGGTGACAGTAGCAGGATCTGATGAAGAGGGCCTCAAGTCTGGAGCTGGCACAATGGCTGATCTGGCCTGAGTAGTAAACTGTGTGCCTGGCCTGAGAGGTGAGTCATCCTCATCGTCATCATCATCATCTGAAGAATGAGGAAGAGGCACTGAGTCAACTTCCTTCTTGAGCCCATTGACTGTCTTAGTCAGCCCATCCACCTTATCATTAAGGGTCTTGATCTTGTTCTCAAAGATCCTGACAAGACTGTTCTGGTTGTTCAAGATGTCCTTAATGTCCTTCTGCATGCCCTGAACTGATGATATCAACAGATCCATTTGCTCGTTCCTGGATCTAGGGACTTGAGCACTAGTGGCTCTAGCTTCCTCTGCCTCTGCCTGAGCTGCAGCTGATGTGGGATGTTCTGGATCCATCACCACAATGTTGTCCTCGAGATCTGGCTGTAGGGGCAAGTGGGGTCTGTCCAGAGCAAATATGTGCTTCTCCAGCTTAGAGTTGATGAGCATTTGGATGTAGGGTGCATAGCAGCAAGAGCGCTTCTGATCAGCAGCAACCCTCTTAACTGTCTCAACAATTAAGTCCATGACTCTAATCCTCGTGTGACCGTCAAGATGAATCTGCATGTTGATGGAGTAGCCTCGGATCATCTTGTCATCTCCTGACTTGGGCATCAAGGTATGCCTCAGAATAGTGTTCATGGTACGGAGGCCAGCCTGAAGAAAGTAGATGGATCCAAGCTTGTGAGACTTCACATGAGCAGGAGGGATCTCATTGTACATGTTAGCCATAGCATTGTGGCTTGCCTTGGATTCTGAATAGACATCCAAGTCACCATCCTGTACCTCTGGGACTCCTAAGATTGCAGCCCATTCCTCAACAGTGGACTCATATCTTGCACCTTCAGTCATCCATACAATCCTACCATCTCCATAGAAATGTGCAGTGGAGTAGAATTGCATGATCATGTCATCATTCCAAGCAGTGAACTCTCTGCCAACAAACTCATCCAAACCAATGCAGTGGAAATTGTCTTGGACACTTGGAAAATAGTCTTCATTCTCCTTCATGAATTTCCAGTCCACATACCTCATATCACTCACAGCTGGGCTCTTGTCAAAAAGCACAGTCTCATAGAAATCCTGTTGCTCTTTGGTGTAGAATCTGTAGTCCACAGCTGTCTTCCTCCTTTGGGCATATGGATCAGCAGCTCTCCAAGCCTTCAAACCAGAATCCTTCCTCTTCTTCATATCCTCAGCAAGTGGGTAGCTGGCATTATGTACTGGAAGGTGTGGTCTAAGCTTCATCAGGGCAGACATAGCATCTTCATCCTCTACTCTGGAGGTGGTTCCCTTGTTCTTTTCAGAAACTGGAATTTTCCTTGAAAACCTCTTAGACTTTTCAGCAGCAGCCTTCTTGGGGGCAGACTTGGTGCTCTTGGATGTGCCACTCTTTGGCATAGCATCAGACATAAGTTTCTTTTGCTTCTTCTTGGGAGGGGCCTTGACAACTTGCTCTTCCTCCTCCTCAGCATCAGCACCAGCAGCCTCCTCAGGGTCCTCAAACATGGAGGTCTGCCTACCAGTGACATAGACAATCCTTTTCCTAGCTCTCTTCTTCTCACCTGCCTTCTTAGGCAATGACTTCCTTGGGGGTGACTCAAGGTGAAGAGCCATTTTTGTCCTAGCACCCTCAGGTGCTCTCATAGCTTCACAGCTAGCATACTCTTTCCTGACAGCTCTCCTTGAAGAAGTGGCTTCATTTGCAGCTTTCTTGGCAGCCTTCTCTTGCTTCTTAGCAAGAACCTCTTCTGGCACAAAGTCTGAATCCTCCTCATCTGAATTCAGCTTCTTCCTGGTTCTTGTTGCAGCCTTGGGCAACCCATCGGAACTGGGAGTGCCTGGATCTGAGGATGAACTGGACTCAGGACTAGTGCCTGAATTCATCACAATGTTCTCCTCTTAGAAATTGTTCTCACTGTCCTCAGCACTTGACATACTGACCCTGTGAATAGAGTATAGAGGAGCAGAAGAAGATGAGTCATCACAAAATTATCAGCTGGTTTTTGAAAGTTTGAACAAAAGATTCTCAAGGTTTGCATTCTGTCACATGAAAATCGGTACAGCCGAAGCAAAAATTTCGGTGCTGCCGAGACTGACTTTCTCCTTAACAGAAACTTGGCACTCTTTTCGGTTTGACCGAAAAGAAGTACTCGGTTTCACCGAGAAAGTTCTCAGCAGTACAGACAGGCAAATCGGTGACACCGATTTGTTCACTTCGGTTCCACCGAGTTCCATCGGGCGGACGGCAAACCCTTGAAAATCGATCGTTCTCTAACTACAGGAAGCTTTTAGAGGATTGAGAGGATTGCAAATGGTGGCTTATAGATAATATTGAATCCAATGCGCGAGAATCAAATGGGGAGCGCAAGGAAAGACGAATCCGTACCCTAACTCGGTGACGGACCCGCTACGGCGGCGACGGCGGCAAAGATGCCCGTCGACGGCGAGGATCCCAGCGGCGGAGGAGCGCGGGGAGACAAGGGCGACGACCAGGGGGTCCTTCTGCGGCAGTTTAGTGTTTGGGGCACGACGATTGAAGATTGAATTTTCGAACCGTCGGGACCACAGGTTATGTACCCTTCACTGTCGGTGACACCAATTCTAAATTTTTGGTGTCACCGAGTTCCTCAACTGTCAGCTGACAGGGAAACTCGGTGTAGCTGAGAATATGGAATCGGTAGTACCGAGATAGAAAAACCAGATCAACCCTAGGCATTCGGTGAGACCGAGAATTGTGGTTTGGTTCCACCGAGATGCACTTGGGAGGTTTTAATGGCCAGTCCTTGCCGATACGGAACTCCGAGTGCTCCACACACAGAGGGATCGAAAAGTACTTGTTCAAATTTTGTAATGTAGCATGAATGGAATATGAGGTGAGAAAGCATAGATAGCTAAGGAGTGGTCCTAGGCATTCTTGTTCATCCAATTGGCAAAAGATAAATCAAAAGCCAAATAACAACAATTGGATGTCCTCGAATGGGAAAATAAATGCAGACCAACATGTTCACACAATAGGATGTCAAATGAAATCATGACAACATGCACATACACACTAGCATCTAACAAGCACTTGGGTGATGATGAAGTCATCTATATATGAGTATATTGACTTAGGAGCCAAGTAAAAATACTTGATCATAGGTCATACTCGTCGTTTAAGCACAAGTGGGGTTACCACTTTTACATAAAGCATTTAATGTTGTCACATGCTAAGAGATGCTTTGACTCAAGTCTTAGAGTAAAGCTCCCCCTTGATGTGACATCCCCCCATAAGAGGGATAAATTAACCTTGGGTTTTGTCGATGAAGAATTCATGTTGGTGAGGTAGTGGTGGATGCTCAAGGTTGATGAAGATCACCAAGAGTTGGGAGCATCCTTGTTGTTTCCTTACTCTTCTCACCTACATGGGTTAGTCCCAACACACAAGAGACAAATACAAGGATATCTATGGACATGGAGTGCAAAGCATGTGTGATGATGTCCATTGATTTGTTGATTACCTTGTCCCTTGCTTACCTTTGAGGGAATGTGTGACTCCTTGAACTATTGCATAGAGTTGATGTTGATTGTAAATAGTTCTTGCCAATAATGAATGTGAGTGGATTTCATTGGCGGAGTCACCCCTCAAGAACTTACTAGTTCTTCTTCTTGGGGACCCACATCAAGTTGATGGGGATCCTTGGTGTTGTAGTAGCCTTTGTAGAAGTTGAGCTTGACGTAGCCTTGGGAACCCACTCCACCAAAGCTAGGGATTCATCTTCATATGAGTCAATGTCCTCTTGAAGCTTGTTCTTGCCCTTGAGCTTGTGGTCTTGTGGTGGAAGGTCATCTTGAGTGTTTGTTCTCTTGGGAAGAGTATTTTCATACTTCTCCTTTTGAGGAACAAACTTGGGCTCGGGGTATTGACCTTCTTCCCATTCAACTCCATTAGCGTTGAAGTAGCCAACACCATGGTTCTTTCGGTATCCTCCGTGCTTGCGTACAATTTCCTCAAATTGCTTACACCCGGCAAGACTCTTGTAGATACCTTTCTCTATAATTCCTTTCAATAAAGCATTTTCTTGCTCAAGTGTAACTTGGCTAAGAGAATCAACATTAGTGGAATCAATAGAACTACTAGAAGCAACATCATTAGGTTTAGCATTTTTATTGTTGCTACTAGATGAAGAACCTTTCTTGCCTTTGTTACTAGATTGCTTAGTTTTAACTTGAGGCATGAATGTAGACAAGAGTAGTCATTTGGCTAGATAAGATGAAGTCTTCTTTCGGAGATCGTCATTGATAGCTTTAAGAAACTCATGCTCTTGCTCCAAATTGAGCTTCTCGAAGCGTAGCTTCTCATGAGTTCTCGCAAGCTCTCTATGATCTTCAAGAGTAGATTCATGAGCTAACTTAAGAGTGTTTAGTTCTTTAGTTAGTTCTTCTATTTTCATCTTATCATCATCAATTGACTTATCTTGACTAGCATGAGAATTATCAAGTTCGTTTTGACTAACATCACTAGTTTTATCAAATAGCAAGTCATCATCACAAAGCAAGTCATCTTCATCACTATTGAAATCAAGATACTCGGGGTGTGATACCTTGGGGCCTTTAGCCATGAAGCAACTTCCACTCCCCTCGTTTGGTGAATCAAATAGATCATGGGAGTTGGTAGTCACTAGAGCAATCCCGGCAACACCATCATCTTGACTATAGTCGGAGTCGGAGTGATAGCTTCTCTCGGAGTTGTTGTCGGAGTCGAAGCCGGAAACCCATTCACCAACATGAGCTTGATGTTTTCTTCTTGTGTAGCTCTTGGTGTACTTGTCCTTCTTCTCCGAATCTCTACTTCTCCTTGAGGGTCTTCGTTCATAACGATCATCTCTACTCCGTCTCTCTCTTTGAGGTGATTCATTCCTTGAGCTTCGTCTTCGAGGTGACTCTTCTCTTCATTTGTAGGGAGCCGTGCACTCATTGGAGTAGTGTCCGAGCTTCCCACAATTGTAGCAATTGCGGTCATGACTTGACGAACGCTTCTCATCATATCTTGAGTTGGAGCTTCTTTCTTTGCCTCTATTCTTATAGAACTTGTTGAATTTCTTGACCATGAGGCTTATCTCTTCATTGGTGACGAGGTTGTCGCTTGAAGTTGCGGGAGCATCAACTGTGGCTTTGTAAGCACCGCTAGACTTGTGGTGAAGCTCTTCTTTGTCTTTGAGTGTCATCTCATGAGCAACAATCCTTCCAATGACTTCCGTAGGCTTGAGATCTTTATAGTTGGGCATCATTTGGATCAATGTGCACACGGTGTCATATCTCTCATCCAAAGCTCTAAGTATCTTCTTGATGATGAATTTGTCGGTCATTTCTTCGCTTCCTAAGCCGGCAATCTCATTGGTGATGAGAGCTAGCATAGAGTACATCTCTGGGACTCCTTCACCATCCTTCATCTTGAACTTGTCAAGATGACTTTGAAGAACATCTAACTTGGATTCTCTCACGGACTCGGTTCCTTCGTGCATATCAACCAAAGTATCCCAAATCTCTTTTGCATTCTCAAGATGGCTGATTTTGTTGAATTCTTCGGGGCATAGGCAGTTGAAGATAATGTCACATGCTTGAGCATTGTATTGCAACATCTTCAATTCTTCCGCGGTTGCTTCACGATCCGGTTCCTTTCCATCACCAAAGAATTCACCTTGCAAGCCAACACGAACAACAGCCCAAACGGCGGGGTTATGACCAAGAATATGTATTTTCATTTTGTGCTTCCAACTAGCAAAATTAGTGCCATCAAAGTACGGACCTCTACGGTGATAATTACCCTCACTAGACGCCATACTCTCCTAGGTTGTGAGACCAATGCAATGGAGACCAAAGCTCTGATACCACTTGTAGGACGAAAGTATGTCTAGAGGGGGGTGATTAGACTACTTGACCAAATAAAAGTTTTGCCTTTTCCCAAATTTGAGAGTTGGCAGTTTTTAGCATTTCATGGCAAGTCAAGTACACCCTACACATGCAAGTCTAAGAGTATAGCAGCGGAAAGTAACAACAAGCATGAGTAGAAAGGATAGGGTAGGAAGATCAAACGCAATTGTAGACACGATGATTTTTCCCGTGGTTCCGATAGGTGGTGCTATCGTACATCCACGTTTATGGAGTCTTCAACCCACGGAGGGTAACGGTCGCGAGAGTCCACAGAGGGCTCCACCCATAAGGGTCCACGAAGTAGCAACCTTGACTATTCCATAACGGCTTCCGTCCACGAAGGACTAGCCTCACTATGGGTAGATCTTCACGAACTAGGCGATCTCCTTGCCCTTACAAACTTCTTGGTTCAACTCCACAACACGAAGTAGGAGGCTCCCAAGCGACACCTAACCAATCTAGGAGGCACCACCCTCCAAAAGGTAATAGGCTCGGTAATGACGATGAACTCCTTGCTCTTGTGCTTCAAGGTGATAGACTCCTCAACACACAATCACTCTCTCACAGATTTGGCTTGGTGGAAGAGATTGGATTGGTGGAAAATAACTTGGGGAGGCTAGAAATCAAGATCCCTATGGTTGGAGTGGAAGATCTTGACCTCAACACAAGGGTAGGTGGCTCTCTCTCAGAAAAACTGGATGGGGCAAGTATGGAATAGTTCTGAGTGCTTCTCTTTCGAGTTGGTGGTGGTGAAGGGGTATATATAGGCATCCCCAAAAATCCAACCGTTACACACAAAATGACCAACTCGGTGACACCGATGTGTTAATCTCGGTGGTACCGAAGTGACCAAAAGGTGGCAACTTTTGAATCTCGGTGAGACCAATATAGGAAACTCGGTTGCACCGATAAGGTGACCAACGGTCAGATTGACATTCGCGGTGACGCCGATCCAACAATCTCGGTGGTACCGATATTGTGAATTTGCGTAACAGAAAGTTGGCAACCTAAACTCGGTGGCACCGGAATGGAATCGGTTGCACCAAAGTGGCTAGGGTTTGGCTGAGTGTGACTGAGTTTGGGAATCGGTGGCACCGAGTGGAAAGTGTTGGTTGCACCGATTTTGAATATTTGGCTATGGACAGACTTTTGTGGAAGAGCTTGTGGGTGTTTTTGGTGACTATCACTTGTGCACGTATGAGCATTTTGTTCACCAACAAAACTTTACCCCCTTTTAATAGTATTGGCTTTCCTATGGACTCAAAGTGATTTCTCACAAAGTAAAATGTAGAGTCCTCTTGCTTGAAACTTTGCCAATCCATTTCCTTGCATCTTGGGGTATTTCCACAATCTCCACAATTCTTTTGCCATCCCTATCATTGAACTTTTCCTGAAGTATACTTAGTGGAAACATTAGTTCAATGACTTATATGTTGTTATTAATTACCAAAACCACCAAGGGAGAAAATGTGCTTTCAGAGGATGGTAAGCCCTAATATGCCAATTACTTGCCTCATTTTCTCAAACAAAGACAAACTTAGCACTTAGACAAAATTACGTAAGTTAGCTTTGTTTCCTCGAAAGA
Organism: Elymus sibiricus; assembly: GCA_039707655.1. Taxonomy (NCBI): domain Eukaryota; kingdom Viridiplantae; phylum Streptophyta; class Magnoliopsida; order Poales; family Poaceae; genus Elymus; species Elymus sibiricus. The sequence continues at coordinate 310,672,279 of CM077675.1, read as the reverse complement.
CCGAAAGTCAAGCTCAACAAATGTCATATTTTACCTAAGTTAGCTTTGTTTCCTCTAAAATGACATAGTAAGCTTACTTACCTCCAAAATGACATATTGTACCTAAGTTAGCTATAAAATGACCTATACTTAGCATTGTTTCCTCCACAATGACATAATAAGCTTAGTTACCTCAAAAATGGCATAATAGACTTGGTAACCTCATAAATGCCATAGACTTAGCTTATTTTCTTGCAAAATGACACAATAAGCTTACTTAGGTCGAAAGTGTGATAATTACCTAGGTTAGCTCTCAAATGACACAAATAAGCAATAAGAAGAAGAAAAATAAGAGGAGAAAGAGAGAGAGAAGAAAAACGCTTCTTCATCTTCTTCTTCTTCTTCTTCTTCTAGATCTTCTTCTACTTCTAGATCTTCTTCTACTTCTTCTAGTATTCTTATTCTAACTTTCTTATTTCCTATTTTGCAGATTTGATTGAGTTCACGGCAGCTTGCTTTGATGTAGTGCTAGTGTTTACTTCTGTTTTCATTTTGTCTCGATGAACTTACGTGAAACTTTCAACCTATGTATGAGACTATGTATGTATGGATGAAACTATTGTAATGTGGCGAACAATGTGACATTTGATACTTTTAATTTGGTATAATTGTTGGTTGATCATATCCATATGGCAGGGATATTGTTTCTGTGAAATATATATATACATATCCTATATTTGCCTGTGAAAATTGTTGAATATAACAAAAACAGGCAAAAAAGAGGCAATACAGCCTCTTTTTCCATCTGCCCCGGACGGCAAAGACCTCTTTGCCGACGGCCACCGTCGGCAAAGCGGGCACGTGGCAGCCACTTGTTAAACCTGGGAGCACCAGGCTTGGAACCATTTGGCCTCTTTGCCGTCCGGGGCAGACGACAAAGGGCTGGGTGGGGGGCCGTCCGTTGCAGACGGCAAAGGGTGGGCGGGGCCGTCCGAGGCAGACAGCAATGGGATGGGTGGGGGCCGTCCGTGGCAGATGGCAAAGGACTGGGTGGGGGCCGTTCGGGGCAGACGGCAAAGGACTGGGTGGGGCCATCCGGGGCAGACGACAAAGGGTTTGGTGGGGGCTGTTAGCCACCTAACGGTACTAACATCAGTACTACGCCGTCCAGCCGCGTTGCCGTCTGCAGGCTGACGGCAAAAAAACTTATCCGTCCGCTATGCCAAGGCAGACGGCAAAGAACCCCTTTACCGGAGTTTATTCGTCCCAAAATTTGGCCGTCCGCTGGCGGACGGCAAAGGCCTTTGCCGTCCATGGTTGTGCCCTTTGCCGTGTGCCATGGCAGACGGCAAAGAGCCTGATTCCTGTAGTGTGTACAATTTATTTTTTGCAGGCCTCGTCGGCGGCGGCGGCCGTGAACGCGGCGGAGCTTGCCGAGCTAAATCGGAAGCTCAAGAGCTCCGATGAGGAGCTCGATCGCTTGAATAAGAGGTTCGACGAAGGCACGGTAAGTCGAATTAAAATATCTAGGCTATCTGTCGTTATTAATCCAAATTGTTAACCCAGTGTAATGACTCATTTACTGCTAACACAGCTTCGGCCGCGGAGGTCGAGAACCTCAAGGCCGAACTAAAAAAGATGAAGCAAGCGGCCGCGGATGAGAAGGCGGCAGCCGAACAAGCAGCCGCCGCATTAAAAACTGCGAGCGATAAGCATGAGGCCCAGGTGGAGGAGGTGTAGCAGGAGCTCAAGGATGCCAGCGCGAAGTGCGAGGCCCTTGAGAAGAAAGGCAAAGAGCAAGCCACCGAGCTATCCGCACTGAAATCCGAGCTCCAAAAGGAGCGGGTGGACAGGTGGTCCTTTGAAGAAGCGGTTCGCCAAGTCAAGGCTGTCACAGATGGTAAGCCGTATTCACTACAATGCGCCTTTGGTGGTAGCAGGTTTGCTTTGCTCACCCAGGTGTGGCGTTCCTCAGGCGTCTGTGCGGATCTCCAGAAGTGTGCAGCGGACGCGAACAAGTTTTATGCTTCGCGGGAGGAGTATGATGAGGCTCGGCTATTCTGGGCGCAGTTTGAGTCCCCCGAGCATTCTCCTCTTCTTATCGAGCAGATGAAGCAACTGATGGAGCTGCATGGGATGGCGGAGCCGGCCATGAAGGATCTCTACATCCGGCTATGGCCTGAAGAGCCGTTGCCGAGCAGCTACTTCGGCCTGGTGCGGAAACTGTGCGATGCTGCGCCTCAGATTAACACGCTAAAGCGTTCTACATGCATCGAGGGAGCTCGGATGGCCTTTCGAGGACCATGGTGCACTGGCCGAAGCTCAAGCCGACCAAGATGGCCACCGCACCTCCGCCCCCTGGAAAGGGGCATAGGCGCCCCGAGCTATACTTCTCCGTAGTGATGGAGGGTGCTCGGACGATAGAGGCCCAATGCTCTAAGGATGTTTTTTTATGAATGAGCGCGCTGTAATATGTCCTAAGACTGCTGACGCTTTATAATTATGCTGCATGGTTTATCATGTCTTTTTGAGTTTTGTATTTATTGTGACTCCTGTGTGGCCATTTTATCTGAAAGTTGCGAGTCGTCGGCTTCAGCCCCCACGTAGATAGTACGCGAGGTGTTTCTGCCTACGCACTGTGACCCTTAGCCGAGGTATCGGTGCCCGAAGGTGGTAGTGCGAGGGGAACAAGGCAATCGGACTATGATGCTTTATTGCTTTCACTTAGCCGTAGGAAAAAAATGCGGGGGCTGATGACTAGCCCCCAATGTTTTGTGATGTTCGGATGTATCGAGGCTAAAGCCAGCATCACATGGTTCGTATAAGTACGAAACCCATCGTATGACACGGAATAACCTCTATCAATTTTTTATTATGACACTTATGCTCGGATTTGCAGACTGGTTCTCGCTTACTATGACAGTCAGTTTTTGGCTTTCTCCCCTGAGGTGCTTGACCACGCGAGCTGGAAGCACAATCACAGTGGTTCTCCCTTTGCCCTTTTAGCCGAACGAGCGGAACGTAAGAGGGCAAACATAGGAGCCGGGCAACCCAACTATTGACCCAAGACATAGTTCGGATCCAATGCATATAGAGCAAAATCCAAGATGCCGAACACACGATCAATTGTGTCGGGGTGATGCTTAGGGTGATATTTTAAATTCAATCCCCCGGTCTATTAGCCGATCGCATCGTAATGTATACCGAAGAGTTTCGCAAGAAGCGTTGATGAGGGGAGAACAGAGTATGTAGCATAAAATACAGCGGATAAGCCATGTACAATGGTCTATTATTTGCTCATTAATTCTTATAACTCAAATTGCCGAAGCAACTGTTTACAGGTATTTGACGAGGAAATATATAAATTTTACAGAGGAGAGGTTGTACCAGGGGTCTTCGATGGGTGGCTTGACGACCTCGATGTGCCCAGTCGCATGTCCGCTCTTGCACCTCCTAGGGAGTTGTATTCCTTTAAGGGTGATGGTGTCGGCGAACGGACCTTGGGAAGAAGATCTTGAGAAGTCGCCGAAGTATGGATGAGCTTTACACTTTAGCAGGTCCTTGATGGTACCTGTGGTATGTCCGAGGACAAGTACTGGCAGTAGTTTGGTCCAGCCGAACACTGTCCCTTTGATAGTTGTTCCCCACTGCTGCCCATGGAATCTTGAGTGCGAAGTTGTGCCGTCTTGGCACATGTTTGACGGGCACTAGGGCTGTGCAGTGAGGGGCGTGTCCCTATTTCTGGGGAGAATAAGATTCTGGGAGTTTGGACTGAGACCGAGCTCGTTTGTCGGCCTTACATGCCTTTATGGCAGATTTCGGTGTTGGCCGATCGTCGTCGTAATGGAATTCGACCGCCAAGGCCAATGCATGTTCCTCAGTTCGGAGGGAGCGCTCTGTGTTGCCATTGATAGTGATGACCCCCTTGGGCCCGGGCATCTTGAGCTTGAGGTATGCGTAGTGTGGGACGGCATTGAAGCGAGCGAACGCTGTGCGGCCCAGCAGGGCGTGATAGCCGCTATGGAAGGGGACAATGTCGAAGATCAAGTCCTCGCTACGGAAGTTGTCGGGCGAACCGAACACTACTTCCAGGCTCACAGAGCCCGTGCACCGGGTTTCGACGCCTGGGATCACTCCTTTAAAGGTAGTGTTGCTAGGCTTGATCCTTGATGGATCTATACCCATCTTTTTCACCGTGTCTGACTAAATCAGATTGAGGCTACTTCCTCCGTCCATTAGGACTTTAGTGAGGTAATACCCATCGATAATGGGGTCTAGGATGAGGGCCGCCGAACCCCCATGACGGAAACTGGTCGGATGGTCTCGTCGATCAAAGGTGATCGGGTATGCCGACCATGGGTTAAACTTCGGGGCTACACGCTCTATGGCGTAGACCTCTCGAAGGGCGCGCTTCCTCTCCTTTTTAGGTATATGAGTGGCGTATATCATGTTCACAGTCTTTACCTCTGGAGGGAACTGCTTCTGTCCTCCATTGTTCGGACCGCGGGCTCGTCGTCGTCCTCGCTGCGTGGGCCCTTGCCTTGCTCTTTGGCTACGAGTTTGCCGGCTTGTTTGAACACCCAACAGTTACGGTTGGTGTGGGTGGCAGGCTTGTCTTGAGTGCCGTGGATCTGGCAGGGCCTATCCATGATCTTGTCCAGCGGGGTAGGTCCGTCACGTTTGCCTTTAGAAGGCTTCTTCCGCTGCCCGGATCGGGGGTTGCGGAAACCGGCGTTAACGGCCGTGTCGTCGGCATCACCGTTGTTGTGCCGGCGTTTACTTTTGTTCCGTCGTGGTTTACCGTTTCCATCCCGGACTTCAGAGGTGTCGGGGTCTTCGGGGTTGTGGCTTCGTCTAGCTAGCTAGTTATCCTCGCCAGCGCAAAAGCGGGTCATGAGTGATGTAAGGGCGGACATGGTCCTAGGCTTGTCCTGACCGAGCTGGCGAGCCAGCCATTCGTCCCAAATATTGTGCCGGAAGGAGGCTATTGCCTCGGCGTCTGGGCCATCGACTATCTAGTTCTTCTTGGTCAAGAACCGATTCCAGAATTGTCGAGCCGATTCGCCTGCTTTCTTGACAACATTGCTTAGGTCGGAGGAGTCCGGCGGCCGGACATAGGTGCCCTAGAAGTTAGATCGAAAAGCGTCCTCGAGATCCTCCCAACTCCCGATAGAATTTTCGGGGAGGCTGTTTAACCAGTGTCGAGCTGGTCCCTTAAGTTTTAGGGGCAGATACTTGATGGTGTGGACATCATCTCCTCGTGCCATATGAATGTGGAGGAGGAAATCCTCGATCCATACTTCTGGGTCAGTTGTCCCGTCATATTGCTCTATGTTCACGGGTTTAAACTCTTCCGGGAACTGATGTTGCATCACCTCGTCGGTGAAGCACAGTGGATGGGCAGCGCCTCTGAACCGGGCTATGTCACGCCGGTAGTCGGCGCCTGATTCTCGGTTTGGTTCCCGACCTCTGTTGTTGTGGTCGAGCCGAGGCTGGTACCCGTCCCGTCTATCGGGGGAGTACCCTCTAGATCTGTAGATGGATCTCGTGCGGCCTGTTCTATAATCCCGGTTGTGTCGCAGGTCGTACGTGTCCTCGGGATCTATTGGCTCTTTTCCCCTTCTGCGGGGTATCGCCGGCCTTTAACCGGAGTCGCCAGCCGTCCTATTTCGTCCTCGCGGAGGGCGGTCCGGCTGGTCGTATGGAGTGTGTTTGGGCGACGGTGTACTAGAGATCTCGTCTTCGAACTGCGGCAGCAGCCGTCAGCATGGGTAGCTCTTGGGTTGGTCCAATAGACCGGTACCGTACCCTTCCTCGGCTGATAGGATCCTTGTCCATCTATCATTGAGGGTGTCTTGTTCGGCCTTAAGCTGTCGTTCTTTTCCCTTTAAGCTTCGGGCGGTGGCTATAAGTTGTTGCCTAAACCGTTCATGATCCTCAAGGTTTTCAGGGACGGTGAAGTCTTCGGCTTCCAGGCTGTCCTCCTCCTCGACAGGAGGGAGGTAGTTGTCATCCCCGGAATCGTAGAGATCCTCGAGGTCGCGCTGATCTTCCGGCCTCTCCTGGTCCTCTAGCGGATGCTTGGGGAGATCGGGATCACCGAGGTCTTTCGGGGTGTCGTTTTCCCCGGTGTCAGCAATGGCTTCCCTTCCCTTTTTTTCCTTTCACCGTTTGCGCAGTTTTCCGGCGCCTTGATGGCTCCTCGCCAGATTTATCGCCATTGTTTTTGGGTGTGTGATCACCCTTATCGGCTGGAGTATCCACCATGTAGACGTCGTAGGTGGAGGTGGCAGTCCATCGCCCGGTGTTGACGGGGGCGGGAGCGCAATCCTCTTCATCCATGTCTTCTGCCTCCTTGGAGGCGTAGTCCAACATGTCGGTTAAGTCTTCGACAGTGGCTACTAAGTGGGTGGTGCGTGGGATGAAAAATTCCTCTTGACCCACCTTCAGACTGATCTGAGCATGGATTGGGGTTGAGTCATCAGTGATTTTCATCGATGAGATCCCATCTAGAGCCTCGTTGAGTGTCAAGAGCTCGATCAGGTCCATCTGCCCAGAGCTTTCGGAGTTGACCTCCGATGCATCCGAACAGGGAGTGTGTTCGGCAGGAGCTGACCCCCGACCATCTGGTACTATGACTGGATCCGGACTAGAAGCCAGATCGTCGTCGAGGTTGGTCCCGTGGGCGGGATTGGGAGCGAAATCCGAAGTCAAGGCCTCGGAGTCCTCGGGCGCATCAGATGAGATTGTAAGCCCGGTGAGCAAAAGATCGCCCCGAGAGTCTACGGAGAACTCTAGGTTCCCGAATCTGACCTCTTGATCAGGGGCGAATGTCCCGACCCGACCAAGACAGCCGGTCGGGTCGGCGTGCAGCACGACGCTGCCGAGAGCGAAGATCTGTCCAGGGAAAAAGGAGTCCATGTCGCGGACTTGCTCGCTAATGTCTAAGCGAGCCATTGATTCCTTTGGCGATCACAGCGGAACTCTCAATGAAAGCACCAATATCGGTGTCAAAACCGGCGGATCTCGGGCAGGGGGTCCCGAGCTGTGAGTCTAGGATCGATGGTAACAGGGGACGAAGGAGACAACGTTTACCCAGGTTCGGGCCCTCCTATGGAGGTAAAACCCTACGTCCTGCTTGATTATATTGATGTGTATGAAGGTTACAGAGTTGATCTACCACGAGACCGAATAACTAAAACCCTAGATGAGTTTCTCTGCCCTACAATCTAAAACCTCCCCGATTTATATAGGCACCGGGGGGTACCTAGGGTTTACAAATGATAGGTCTCCTGCCGGGGATGGAGATGTCGATTTCTTCATCTTGACTTGGAGTGCACGACGCGCCTTCGAGGCTGCTTCCTAGAACACGGGGTCATGGCATATCCGGCCCTTCCTACGACAGTCAGAGAGTGGCCCATCAAGCCAGCCTATTGAGAGATAGGCCAGCAGCCCGAGGACCCCTTAGTCCAGGACTCCCTCAGCGGGCGCCTGTCGAAGCTTTGAAGCTGCCTGGTATGCAAGAAAGAAGCCCCCTCGGCAAGACCTTCAAGCTGCCTCGGCGCCTTAGTTGTGCCTCGCGATGTAGGGACCCGCCATGAGTACGCCAAGCTAAGTTACCCTAATCACGTCAAGCAGGAGCTTTCCATTGGTGGCAACATAAACGCCAAAGTGCGGGATAAAAACAAAACGCTAACATAAAGGTGCAAGCGCCATAGTTCATTACACACCCCCTAGGGGCCCTTAATGATTCTTGATGCAGGAAGTAAAAAACAGCAAAAGATGGCCTCCCGAGGGCCGCTACTCCTAAGGCCTGGCTCCGGCGCCGCCCGCGCTCAGTCGGAGTCCTCCTCCTCCTTGACGGTGGCATGGCGGCATGGCGGCTCGACGACCTCCAGGGCAGGGGCTTGGCGTCGCGGGTGCTCGCCGCCCTCCGTGGTCCGGGCCCGCCGACGTGGCGGCTCATCGTAGTCGTCGTCGCTCGAGCTTCCCCCGGAGGAGGCATCGCTGCCACTGGAGGTGCTACATGCGTCGCCAAGGGCAAGCTCACCGCCAAGGGCGCCGTCGCCGCGATGATCATCGTCAGCGGAGAAGTGGTCGCTGTCGCCGCCGTCGCCTTCCGGGCAGCACCCCAAGCGCCTACCGTCTTCCCCGAAGTTCTTGACGAAGAGCGTCGCCGCCCCGTCATACTTGATGTGGAGGGTACACCTCCCCTGCAAGCCGCGGGCGCGGGCGAACGTCTACCACCCGTAGTTCAGGAACACGTAGCCCGCTGGGGTGACTTCGACCTCCACCCACGAGGATGCGCTACAGCTACCGTCGGCTTGCAGCCATAGGCCGGCAGGCCCTCCGGTTGGCAGCACACCTGTGAAAAAGTGCGGGAGCTGGAGCCAGGTGGTGGCCGGCCGATCCTCCCACACTATGAACTCCTGGACCGCGTCGGCTGAGTCAGAGTGCGAGCGGGGCGGCCGGGTGCCAGCCGCGAGCCTCCCTCCTCGGCCGCGAGCGCCACGGCTACCACTGCCGCCTATGCGGGAGGGAGCCTTCCCACGCCGGCCCGCATCGGAGTGCGCCCGCGTCCTTGAGGGGCCACCGCCGGCATCGCGGTGTACTTGTGAGGACGACCACGACCCCTCTTGGCCGGCGGTGAGCCCGGTCCCTCTAGGCGGCCCTTCCCTTTCTCAGCAGCAGAGAAGCTCCTCATCGGTGTCATGGTCATGGGAGCGGCGGATTGGAGCAGAGATACGAGAAGACGAAGACGGGCTAGGGGGGCTCTGCTCCCCTCGCCTACTTATAGCTGATCGGAGGATAACCGGCGTCCCTCCGCATTCCGGGCAATGATGGCCCCGCGGTGCACGCCAGCCCTTGTCAGTCCGGGCGGTTACCGAGGCAACGTGGGGAAGTGGAGGAATTCGCGTCTCGTTGTGCGCCACGCGTCAAGCCAGACCCGCAGGCGATTGGGGCCCGTGGCGCTTCGGCCTTCCTTCCTAGGATTTGCCCCGAAGCTGGCCCGAGCGCGCCTTGGGCCCAGGGGCTACTATCGGCGTTCTTGCAACGGGGGTACCCAGACCTGCCTGCCTGTAGCCCGGCGCGTGGCCCAACACGACGGCCCAGTATGGCCTAGCAACGAACCCCACAGGACAAGACCCTCGCGAGGGCCCCAGCCTCGTGAGGAGAACGACGCCAAGACCTCCAGAGAATCGGTCTCCCCAAGCTGCCTCCCGAGGAGCGGAGATTCCTATGCAGTGCCCAGCCTCAGGAGGCTGCGATGACGTGAGCCATGACTTTCAGGACAGGCGGGCGCCAGCAGGCGCAGCAGAGACAGTTTCCTCTGTCGTGCTAAGGGGGCAAGGACGAACGCGGGTACCCAAGGAATCCCCCAATTGTTTCTATTCCGGTGCAACAAGACCAAGACCACGAGCTCGGAAGGAAGGATGTCATCGCCGAGCCGACCTCTACGCCACACCAGGAGCTTTGCAGGCGAAGACCACCTTTAGTGAGGATAAGTTGTACCTCCTGTCCCCTTTCAAATTTGGCCGTTGTGGGATCCCTTCCCGCCAGTGTGATAAGGGAAGAGGACCCAGGCCACTATAAATTGGGACTAGCCTCCACCATAGAGGGGGATCGATCCATCCTCACCCGAAGAGCCCTCGCGAGGTTGCTCACCACTGTACAAGTTCATCACCAAACCTCCTCGAGAGGCCAATCCACCCAAAGCAGGAGTAGGGCTTTACACTGCGAGGTGGCCCGGACCTGGGTAAATAGTTGAGTCCATCTTCTTGCGCTCTGGTGCATCTTCGGCAGGGTCTTACTGTGGAGCGGCAGGCTTGAGGCTTGAGCTGGTTGGGATCTTCACACACGCCCCAGAGTTCGAACCTTCTTGGGTCTGTGGAGCTCTGAATCTGACAACAGGGGTCATCCGTGAGGTGCGATATCCTGAGTGGCTCGCTAACCCGGTCATTGTCCCCAAGAAGGGCGGCAACGAACGGATGTGCATCGACTTCACAAGTCTCAATAAGTCCTACCTTCAGGACCCCTTCCCGCTGCCACGCATCCACCAAATCATGGACTCCACCGCCGGCTACGACCTCCTGTGCTTCTTGGATGCCTTCTCGGGCTATCATTAGATCAAGATGGCGGTAAAAGATGTGGAGAAGACGTCGTTCACCTCCCCCTGTGGGATATTCTACAACACCTGCATGCCCTTCGGTCTGAAGAGTATCGGGGCCACCTTTTAGAGGCTAATGTACATCGCATTGGGGCCCCAGCTAGGCAGGAACGCGTAGGCTTACATGGACGATATCGTGGTCAAATCGCGCGAGGCCAGGACGCTCATCGAAGACCTGGTAGAGACTTTCGCCCACCTGCGCAAGGTCAGCTTGAAGCTCAACCCCGACAAGTGCATCTTCGGGGACCCCTCGGGCAAGCTCCTTGGGTTACTCGTATCTCACCGAGGGATCGAAGCCAACCCAGAAAAGGTCAAGGCCATCGAGCAGATGCACCCCCCGTGGACACTCAAGGAGATGCAAAAGCTCACGGGATGTCTGGCCTTGCTGGGACGTTTCATCTCCAAGTATGGCGAATAGGCGTTGCCATTCTTCAAGCTCATGAAGAGGTCTGGCTCATTCAAATGGACCCTCGAAGTAGACGTTGCCTTCGCGGACATCAAGAGGTACCTCAACAGCCCTCCCGTCATGGTCGCGCCGCGCCCCCAGGAGCGCCTACTATTGTACCTGGCGGCCACCCCCCCAGACGGCCAGTGCGGCCCTCATGGTGGAGCGGGAAGACGGTCAACACTAAGGAAGGGGTCAGGACCCCCATGAAGACGTTGCACGGAGCCGCGCCGACCGGGGAGGCGCCACGTGGGGCCGCCGCCACCCTTCAGGGGGCCATGATAGCCTCAAGCTGCGTGCCTCGGGAGGCTCCTGCCACCTCGGGTGGCGGACCCTCGGAGGCCCCCGCGGCCCTCGACACCATGGTTCCAGGGACCCCCACGGTCGGTGGCGCCGTGTCCCCGGAAAACGCCACGACCACGTCTCCTGCCGCGCCTCTAGAGCCTCCTAGCGTAGATGATGCCTGCACTAAGGTCACACGTCACCTCCAACGGCCCATGTACTACGTCAGCACGGTGCTCAGGGACGTGCGCGAGCGCTACCCTATGCAGCAGAAGCACCTCCTCGCACTGCTCATCGCCTCCCGGAAGTTGTGCCACTACTTCCAAAGCCACCCTATCAGGGTGGTTTCTGCCTACCCCCTAGAGAAAATCCTACGCGGTCCCAACGCTGCGGGCAGGGTCGCGGAATGGAATAAGGAGCTGCAAGCCTTCCAGCTAGAATTCTGCACCATCAGGGTCATCAAGGGCGCAACTTTGCCCGACTTTGTGGTGGAATGGACGAACCCGTGCGAGGAGGGACGACAGGGCGGCGAGCCCCTCCTGCCTGTGGACGAGGCGCCCGAAGGATGGGTCCTATGCTTCAATGGCGCTTTCTCAAGACAAGGAGCGGGGGCTGGCGCCATGCTCACCTCACCAATGGGGGACAAATCTACGACACGCGGTCGAGTTGTGCTTCAGTCACGATGGGAAGGTCTCCAATAACATCACGGAATACGAGGGCCTCATCCCCGGCCTCAAGGCCGCCTCCGCCCTCGCCGTCAAGCACCTCGTCATCAAGGGTGATTCCCAGCTTCTCGTCGACTTCTCCAGCAAGAAGTACAAGCCCAAGGAGGAGCACATGGCGGCCTACCTAGAGGAGGTACAAAAACTCGAGAAGCGCTTCCTTGGTTTAGAATTGCACACATCCCGCGCAGCGCCAACCAAGAGGCCGACGACCTCGCCTAGCGAGCATCACGTCGAGAGGCCCAAAGCCCAGGTGTATTCACGGAGAGGCTCTTTAGGCCGTCGGCCATGCCGCCTGCCACCGGCATCACCCAGCTGCATGAGGAGCCACCCCCCGCACCATCCACAGGCGCATTGGACTGCGGCTTGCCCTCAGGAGACCGCTTGTTGCTGGCGCTAGAACCTCAAAAGGGCAGCTGGGCCGACGAGTTTAAGGCTTACCTGCTCTGCGGCGACCTCCCAGCTGAAGACGCAAAGGCGGAACGCGTTGTGCGGCAGGTCACTGCCTACTGCATGTGAAGCGGCGAGCTGTACCGCCGGCGGCCCAACGATGTCTCACTACGATGCATCTCGGAGGAGCAAGGGCGCGAGCTGCTCGCCGACATCCATGGGGGAGATTGCGGGCACCACTCCTCGTCGCGCACCCTCACCGGTAAGGCATTTCGTTGTGGTTTTTATTAGCCCACCGCGCTTCGCGACGCTGCCGAGCTGGTTCAGTCTTGTGAGGCCTACCAGTTTCACGCCAAGCAAATCCACCAACCCGCGCAAGGGCTCCAGACGATCCCGCTCTCTTGGCCCTTTGCGGTATGGGGGCTGGACATCCTGGGTCTCTTGCCCCATGCGGACGGTGGATATCGGTATCTCTACGTCGCCATCGACAAATTCACCAAGTGGGCGGGGGTCGAGCCCGTACGCACGATCCCGGCCGGGACGGCCATCAAGTTCATCAAGGGCCTCATGTGCCGGTTCGGCGTCCCCAACTGTATCATCAACGACAATGGTTCTCAGTTTACAAGTGGCCTCTTCAAGTCATATTGCGCTAACCTTGGTACGCAGATATGCTATGCTTCGGTGGCCCACCCACGAAGCAACGACCAGGCTGAGCGGGCTAACGCCGAGGGCCTAAAGGGCCTTAAGACAAGGAGCTTCAAGAAGAAGCTTGAGGCCTGCGGGAGGGGGTGGCTGGATGAGCTGAAGTCCGTGTTGTGGTCCATCCGCACCACTGCGACTAAGCCCACTGGCAAAACTGTCACACCCAGTGTTCTGCCTCATGACTAAGTTAACATGACTCAAAAATTAGGGCCAATTAAAACTTTTTGTGTGCATATGAATGCTTGACTTGTGTGCTATTTTCTTGCTTGTTTGATTGTGCCATGAACCATCATATATCTCCTACACTCCAAACTCATCTCCCTGATCCAAGAACCTTGCCCAATGATCATGCCATGTGTATGGGACATAAAACTATTTTTGTAAAATATTATTTTGGCCAAAAAGCATTTTTATTAATTTAGGTTTTCAAAACCCCCTAAATTGAGGTTTGTACTACATGTCCTCAAATTGGGTGGATTGTTTTGCCTCAAAGACATTATTTGAGACCTATTATATATAATACTTCCCAAAACCACCAAATAGTATTTTTAAAAGATTAATTTCCTATTTTATTTAAAGGCTTTTTCTTAAGGCCAGAAATGGTCTTTTGTAGGGAAAAATTATTTTTATGCTTTAAAAATATTTGAGAAAAATTTAGGGAAACTCAATGGACATATAATTTCCGTATATGTGAGTTTCAACACATGGTCATGTTCAAAATATGGGACAAAACCCTCCAAAACCCTTTCTGCCTATTTCAAGCATTTGAAATATTTCTATAGGAAATATTCTCAATTAATTCCAGGAAAATTCTAGCAAGTCACACATGATATATGTGATGATCTTGACAAGTTCCTTCTCAATCCTAATTGTTTTGGTTCACCAAAATATCCCAAAACCATTCCTATCCAGATCCAAACTTGATCAACTTTACATTGTCAAGTATCTCCATTTGTGCTCAAACTTTGTGGACATGTTCTAACCCTCTAATAATGCATCCACACCAAGTGGTGCACTAAGGAGAACAGATCCACTTGCCCAAATCCCCCCAAACCCATTTCTGCTGATTTCTAGAATTGGGTAATATTGCATTGTCAAGTTTCCCCATTTGGTCCCAAACTTTTTGGGCATGCTCTAATAGACTAATGGTGACACCACACCAAGTGGTGCATTAGGGAGAGCAAGTTATCTTAGATAGATCTAGACAAAACCATATCTGCCTATTTCTAGGGTTTATAAAGTTTGCATTAGCAACTTTATTCAAATGGGCTGAAACTTGGTGAGCAGCCCTATTTTTACCTACCCTTTGATCCTGGTAAATCTAATGGCAAGTGGAATATTTTTACTAGCTCAAACCAGCATCAAACACCTTCTGGTGATTTGGAAAAACCTTAGTTTTGAGCTCTTTCACTATTCTCCTTCACCTCCAATTTTTACCACAGCTCCACCAAGACCCACAGCATCTCCAGTAGCAACCCCAACGGCTAGCTCCATGATTGAGTGGGAGGAATCCCCACTTGCACCTCCTGGACAACCATTTTTCTCCCCCTCTCTCAGCTTTTCCCCTCTCATAGCCAGCACCCAGAGCATCCAAAGACCTTTTCCAGTATTTTACCTCCTCCTGCAGCTGGTGGACACAAGTGGCCACGCCAGAGCGCCTGCAGACATGCCCATGACGGCCAAAAGCCCGCTCTGGAGCGTGCTGTAGCGCACCCGAGCATTGATGCCACGCCTCTGACCACCTTGGGTCTCCCCCGCGCGCCAGTCGAGGCCCCTCGACGTCCAGGACACGCCATGGTCCTGTCCCCCTACTCTCTCTCCCTCAGATGGCCTCCCCTCGCTCGCGCGCCAGCCGCCCGAGAGCGCCAATGGGCGACCTAACACGCGCGATTCCCTGCCTCTCCTGGCTTCTCTCTCCCTCCCCCGCTACGTAGTATAGCCCCACGGAGACCCCAGACATGCCTCAGCACGCCCCCGTGGCCTCTGGCATAGTCCAGGTCGTGTCCGTGGACGTAGCCTACGGTGCTCCGGCGCAGCGGCTATAAGAGGCTTCCCCAAGCCCCCCTCCGCACTCCTTTCGCTCTCCCTCTCTCCCGCAGACGCCATGGACTGGTTCCCCGTCCTCCCGTGCCCCCCTCCTCTCCCCATGGCCAGCATTGCTGCCTCGGCTGCCGCTCAAATTGGAGCTCCCCGGTGCCCCTCTCTCCCTCCTACCCACCGTAGAGGACCTGGGCAACCTCCCTGAGCCTCCCCTCTGCCCCATTCCTTCTCTCGTCGACCATACCACCTTGCCCAGGGTCGCCATTGTCACCGTCCGCTCTTCCTGTCGCCGCTGATGCTCCAGTGGCCCTCGACGTCTGTGCAGACCATGGATGGATGCGGCACGGCCTCCTGAACCCGCCAGTAGCCCGGGCGTCGCCGGTACAAGCACCGGCGCCGCTCTGTCCCGCCCCCTCTGCCTCTCCCTGCTCGAGCGGGAGGTGGGGGAAGGTCCCAACAGGCGGGCCCTACTTGTCAGCGACCGACCAGCCGGAGCCCTGGTTTAAGTGGAAGCGGGTTTTCCCCGCGTCCGTCTTTCCGAGCAGGGGGCGCACTCCCGTGAATGCGTCTTCGGCGTGGCCGCTGCACGTACGCAGCTGTGCTACTGGGCCGGCCAGTAGCTATTCCTCGCCCGATGCACTGTTTTGGCCTTTTGGGTAAAATACTTTTCCTTTTTCCTTTTTCGAGATAATAGAACAATTCATATTAAATTCATTTCAACTCCAAATCTGGTAATTCAAAATCCTAGGTGACCCTAAAATCTAGATCTATCCAAAGATATAACCTACATATTTTTCCTACATACTTTTCTGTATAGTTCAAATTTAAATTTGAATTTAAACTATGAAAAACCCCTATTGCAAAATTCCTAGAGGATTCAAATCAACTCCAAATAAGATGATTCAAATTTCCAGAGTCCAAAAATCATGCCCTATTTATTCAGCCATGGTTAACATTTTTGCCATGTCATGTATCTGTTGTACCTATTAAATAGCTCCCTTTTTCAATTATTTCATCTTAGGAAAATCATAGGAGATTCATCCCAACTCCAAATCCAGTGAAACAAATTTCTAAAAACTTCTAAAATCATGTCCTATTTGATGGGTGCATTCACTCATTTTTGTCAAAATATTTTCTATAGACTTTTCCCAAAACCATTATTACCTCCATTTCCACCATTTAAAAAAAGCCTCATTGATCCAACTCCAGTAGAGCCATTTTAGATATTTTTCTTATGACCAGAGATGTCCAAGAAAAATAAAACTCCTATTTATAGAGCACTTTTATTTCTCTGCTTGTTGTGTTGCTTATTGTGGTTGTTTCCGGCGGTAGTTGACGAAGTAGACGAAGTGCTCGGAGTTGGACGAGAAGCATGTGAAGACCTCGAAGACTTTGCTAATCCAGGCAAGCAGCCCCTTGACCATGCCTAAGAAACTTTTTCATGCATGTCATATGGCACCTTATGTTTCGATGAATTGATCATGATGATGTGGTGGCCAGTTTTGTGGATGCCTCATTGATACTTGCATCCTGCATGGCCCTATCTCCTTATGAGGGTTATGCGGGTGGGAAGTAGTTATAGGTTGCTAAGTAGTGCTACGCAAATGGGACGGGACTATGCATGGTGTTGGAAACAAAAGTACTTCCAAAGTCTTTTCGAAAACCCCGTTGGGTGCCACTAATGCCCGAGGGAGATGATGTTGAGCTAGGTAACCACTTGAGAAAAGAAGTGGTGTACCGAGGCAAGTAAGTGTGTGTTTTCGAAAACAGATTGGCGTAAGTTGCGACCGTTATTCCAACCTTACATGTACAACCACGATACCCCTTATGGGACGGGGCTTTGTTGATTACTTTGGTCGGTACTACCAGAGAGCCCACCTTACTATCAGTGGGAGTGTCGTGGTCACTCTCGATACGGGTTCGTGCCGAAAAGGATGATCATGGGCTATTTTGACAGACACCGGGCACACCGTTGTGTCCCCTCATGGATGTTACGATCCTGAGCGAGGCTCGTGGGATGTACATCATGAGGGCTGGGTACCAACGAGTGGACTCGTTGTTTAGTGTCGTCAGGGGAAAGGCATTGTTCGGGTGCTTACCTCGGGTATGTGATATACCGTGAGTCGTGGCTTGAAACGAAAGTTCCCCGAGTCTTGTGGGTAAAGTGTGCAACCTCTGCAGAATGTAAAACTATTCGAATAGCCGTGTCCACGATCAAGGACAGTTGGATGACCGCTCTTGGGCTACATCCATTGTTTACAAAACTCGGTGTGCGTGTGTGGTAAAAGGGAGAAACATGAGTTGTGTTGATGACTCTACGTGATGATTGAACATGAGATGTTCAAACCTTGTTTATATTGATATTTGTAACCTGTTCATATGGATCCTTGTATCCATTTGATGCATGCTTACAAGTTGTTTGATCATGTCATTGCATTCCAAAAATTAGCTTTCTGCAAAATTACCTACTTAGTGTTATATCATGTTTCTGTTATACCTTGTTCCAAACATGGGTTGCTAGCGAGTACATTCAAAGTACTCATTTGCTTGCCACTGGTTATTTTATTGGCCAGGCATGAAAGACCAGGTTATGATGATGATTACCTTGGTGATGAACATGCGGGCTAGGATGCTTCGCAGTCAGAATGCCTGCAGGGTTAAGGCAGATGGCATGGGTTCACGCTATCGTTGAAGACTTCTGCTGCGAGATTATGAAGACTTGGCCATAAAGGCCATATTTGAGTACAAACGGTATGTAATGGATGTAAGACTCTTATTATTCAGTTTCTGTGCCTTCAGTGAGCATTGAACTCTGGGATCACTGTGCACGTACATTCGGTGATCACGACTTTTGAGTTGGGGTCCCCACAGAAACCCCCTTCTTCCACGTCTACGGGGCGGATGCGGTCCTCCCCTCGGAGCTTAAGCATGGTTCCCCGTGGGTCTTGGCATTCGACGAGGCACGTCAGGATGACCAGCGGGAGACCGACCTTTTGTTCCTGGAGGAGGCCCGCCGCCAGGCTGCCCTTCGCTCCGCGAGGTACCAGCAGGCCCTGCGGCGCTACCACAGCCGCGACGTTCGGCCTCGTACCCTCGAGGTCGGAGGCCTCGTCCTACGACGCGTCCTCTCTAGACAGGGCCTCCACAAGCTCTCGCCCATGTGGGAAGGCCCCTCCAGGGACACCCATGTCTCTAGGCCGGGTGCGGCCCACTTGGAGATAGGGGACGGGGTCCCCGTGCAAAATGCATGGAACATCCAGCACCTCCGCAAGTTCTACCCGTGACACTCTCACGTAAGAATCAGTGGGGCTGTATACGCCCTAGAGCCTCATGATGCGCCACGCCCTAGCATCGGGAGGACTCCCGCCAACGCCCAAGTGGAAGCCCCATTCTCCGCGCTGGCGGAAATACTGTCGAACCACGACTATGCCCACTCCCAAGTGGAAGCCCCATGCTCTGCGCTGGTGGAATTACTGTCGGATGGTGACTACGCCCACGCTCAGGTGGAAGCCCCATGCCCCGCGCTGGGTGTGAAAACCGCCGTCCTGCCCACTTAATGAACAAGTTTGTTGCCCCTCTTAAGCAAGGCTCCGGTTCTCTTGAGTATTATGGTGTTTTGTTGAAGCCTTTTTGCAAAAGCTGCCCGTTTGTTCTCTCGCTCCTGTGCTTCGCGCGCGCGGGGGCTGGACCCGGTGCCTACACTTGAGCCAGCCCTGACAACTTCAGGAGCCTAAGGGTTGGGCTCCGAACCACGGGCCGGCCCTCGTGCGTACCACCTCACCAGGAGCCCCGGTGCCTGGTCCTCGTGTCTGATCTCCTCATGCGATGCACACGAACGATCCAACAAGAAGGAGCCATTCCAATGCCGGGACCCCCCCGAGATAGACCCGCTCTGGCACCCCCAAGAGCAGTTCCCGAGGGACCGCGGACATGGCATCACGAGCACTAGCCTCCCACGATAGCGCAGTGCTCGGCGGAGCCCCCTCCCTCCGGGAGTACCGCCTGAAGGGCCTCTCAAGGGACGAAGATCCCCGAGCATCATGCCTCGAGGGCTACTACGGGTTCCCAGGCCTCCCGCCCCAAGGTTTGCTCCGGGTGTCGCGGCCCGACACCGAGGCCATAGCTGAGCTAGGCTCGGGGGCTTAGTCCCAGCGACGCAGGAGCATTAAGGCAAGCACGGAAATGGGAACAAACACAAGAGAATCACCAAGGGAGAATGCATCCTCAACCGGAAAGGGCATGGAATTTAAGGTGCGAAGGCCGCAATCTTTCTTACACGCCCCCGCGGGGCCAGCATGGTTCATTGCAGAAGATAACACAAAATAAGAGGGGCCATGCACGAATAATATCGCCCCCAAAGCTTCATCCCCGGTGCTGCCTGCACTCAGTCAGAATCTTCTTCCTTGACGCGGGCGCCCAGGGAGCCTCCGGAGGCATCGTTGGAACCGTCATCACCCCTAGCTCCCCCGAGGGAGGAGCTGTTGTTGCCGTCGTCACTGGAAGAGCCACCACCACTGCTGCCGCTCTCCATGCAGCAATCCAGGAGATCGCCCGCCTTCCTCAAGATCTTCACGAAGAGCGTGGCGGCCCCGTCAAATTTGAAATGTAGAACATGCCCCTACTTCAAGCCACGCGCCAAGGCGAACGACTTCCACCCCCGCTTGAGGAACATGAAGCCAAACGGGTTGAATTCCATCGCCACCAAAGAAGACCCATTGCAGCAACCTTTTGGCTGTAACCAAAGGGCCAGGGGCGCACGCTCCGCCATTTCCCTCGCGAAGGAATCCGGGAGCCGAAGCCATGTGCGGGGCTGGCTGACCATTGCCACGATGAACTCGCGCGCCGCGTCGGCGGAGTGGCTCCATGGACGGGGCGGCCGGGTGGAGGGGTCATTCCTCCTGCCGCGACCGCGACCGCCTCCCCCCCCCCCCCCGCGGCCATGCCCGTGGGACAAGCCCGCTCCACGGCGACTTGAACTGGCTTGAGTCGCCAGCTGGGGACGCCCGCGCCCCCCTGGCAGCGCCCCAGGCATGGCGGCGAATGTTCGGGGGCGGCCTCGCCCCCTCACCGGTGTCGATGCCTCCGTCTACTCCACCGCGACCTTCCCCTTTTTGGCAGCGGATAACCTCTGTGGGGACCCCAACTCATAAGTCGTTGTCGGCGTTCTGGGATCGGAGGTACCCAGATCTGCCTGCCTGGGGCCCAGCGTGTGGCCCACCTCGATGGCCCAGTACGGCCTAGCGGCAAGCCCCCCAAGTCAAGGCCCTCGCGAGAACCCCAGCCTCGCGAGGCGAACAGCGCCAAGACCTCCAGGAGAGCGGCCTCCCTAGGCTGCCTCCTGAGGAGCGGAGATTCCTATGCAGGTACCCGGCCTCATGAGGCTGCGATGACGTGAGCCATGACGACCAAGGCCAGGCGGACGCCAGCGGGCGCAGAGGGGATAGTTTCCTCTTTTGTGCTAAGGAGGCAAGGACGTACGCGGGTTCCCAAAGAGTCCCCCAAAGGTTTCCGTTCTGGTGCAACAAGACCACGACCACGAGCTTGACAGGACGGATGTCATTGCCGAGCCCACCTCTGCGTCACGCCCAGAAGCTTTGCAGCCGAAGCCTACTTTCCATCAGGATAAGATGTACCTCTTGTCCCCTTTTAAAATTGGCCGTTGTGGGATCCCTTCCTGTCTGTGCGATAAGGGAAGAGGACCAAGGCCACTATATATAGGGACTAGCCTCCACCGTAGAGGGGATCGATCCATTTTTCCACCTCAGAGCCCTCGCGAGGTCGCTCAACCACTGTACTAGTTCATCCCCATCCTCCTCGCGAGGCCAATCCACCAAAAGCAGGAGTAGGTTTTTACACCGCAAGGTGGCCCGAACTTGGGTAAATCTCTGCATTCATCTTCTTGTTCGCTGGCACGAATTCGACGAGGCTAGGCTGCGGGCGGCAAGCTTGAGGCAAGAGCTGCTTGAGATCTTCACACACGCCCCAGAGTTCGAACCTTCTTGGGTCTCCGGAGCCCCGATTCCGACATTTGGCACGCCAGGTAGGGGCGTGTCGTGATCCTCCCTCCAGTTTCGCTTCGTCTCCGCTTCGTCGCTCCCATGGCTGACGCCCGCCGAGTCCGCGCCGAGCGTCGGGCTGCTCGCGTCGCCCAGACGGCGCCCATGGGCTGCGCCATCCCACGCCGCTCCGCCTCTCCTGCAGCTAACGCTGCCACTGACCCAGCCTCTCACGAGCAGCAGGAGTCGTCGTAGCCACCCACCGCGCAGCGCGATGGCCGCACCGCTACTCCGTCCCTCGCTCCCGCCATGGCGTCGTCCTCCCATGCTCGCCGCGGGCCAGCGAACACGCAGGCTGCGCTGCTCATGGCGCGCGAGCTACTGCGTTACCGTCCTGCCGATGATCGCTACGACGACTGACTTGGTCGCATCGCCGAGCTCATCAACGCCGCCGGCGAGACCCTGGTGCCCTCCCACTCGCTCCGTCCCCCGCCCTCCCAGGCGGGTGACGTGGCTCACGGCGCACCTCCTCCTCCTTCTCTACACAGTGCTGACTCCGATCCCAGACGCGAAGCGCGCCCGCGCAACCTGCCACACAGGGCGCCAGCGCAGGCACAGGATGAAGCAAGCTGCCACGTGGTGTCGCGGCCATGAGGTGACGCGCGTGCGCTCCCTGCACCTCTGCGCCGGCATCAAGACCGTGCGCCGCCGGAGGCTGCGGCGCACAGACGCCAAGACCGCGCTCGCCTCGCACGCGCCGCACCTGTGAGTGCAGCAGGCTGCCGCGCCTTCACCCCGAAGCTGCGCCGTGTCACCTGGCCCGGCAAGTTCAAGCCGGACCTGCCTCCATGCTACGACGGCACCCCCGACCCCACGGAGTTCCTCCAGTTCTACTCGCTGAGCATCGAGGCGGCAAGCGGTGATGACAAAGTCATGGCGAACTGGTTCCCCATGGCTCTCAAGAGTCAAGAGTGGTGCGCTCTCCTGGCTCCATAACCTCCCGGAGGGATCGATCTCCTCCTGGGACGAACTCCGCGAGCGCTTCATCGCCAACTTCCAGGGCACCCGCGACCGTGACCGCGCCCTTGCATTGAACGACCTACGGCGCGTGAAGCAGCAGCCGGGCGAGACCCTGCACAAGTACATACAACGCTTCACGAACGTTCGCCTCAAAATCCCGAAGGCGTCGGATGGGGCCATCATCTCGGCGTTTCCCGATGGCGTCAGGGACGTCAAGATGAAAGAGGAGCTCGCCATCCATGATGAACTGTGCTCAGCTCTGGAGATGTTCAACCTAGCGAACAAGTGCGCAAGGGCCAAAGTGGGCCGCCTCTCCCTCCTCGAGCTTCCGGAGGCAGACCCTGAAGACAAGAAGGCTAAGGCTAAGGAGGCGAAGCGCAAAGACCCCGTAGTGCTGGCAGCAGAGCCCGAGATGAAGCGCCGTCGTGACCATGATGAGCCCCCCAAGGGAAGTCGCCCGTTCTGCATCTTCCACTACACTCATAGCCACAACACCAACGACTGCTAGGAGCTCGGGGCGCTCCGCGACGAACGCCTCGGCCGCCGCCCCGAGCATGGCGACCATGGCTACGACCGTGGAGGGGGCCATGGCGGAGGCCGCTGGGACAACCCCGACCGATGACAGGACTGGCGCGACCAGCCTCGCGAGGACCGCTGGCGTGACGGGCCTCGCGACGGACCCCGGGGCGATCAGCCTCGCGAGGCCCGTCCTCAGGGCAATGCTGGCCTCCCTCCGCTGCCGCCGCCGCCAAGGAGAAATGACGATAACCGGCAGGATGATGGGGCTGGGGGCTTCCAGGAGCCTGGTGCGATCGCCTGCATCCTGGGCGGTGCTCAGGCCCCTGCCTCGAACCGCATCTTCAAGCAGTTCTCTCGTGAGGTGAACGCAGTCCTACCGAAGCTCGAGGCCGCATGTCCCCACAGGTGGTCGCAGTACGCCATTACCTTCGACTCCAAGGATCACCTCAAGTGCTCGGCCGCCACAGGCGCGCTCCCCATACTCCACACGCCCACCATCAGCAATGTCCTCATCACCAAGACCCTCATCGACGGTGGCGCTGGGCTCAATGTCCTCTTTGTCGAGACGTTCGAGACGCTTCAGGTGCCCTATGATCAGCTCATGTCGATGAGGCCTTTCTCAGGAGTGACCGATGGCTCCACCATTCCCCTGGGGCAGGTGCGCCTCCCAGTTACCTTCGGCAATCGCGATAACTACCACACCGAGCTCATCGACTTCGATGTCGCCCACATCCACCTCCCGTACAACGCCATCCTCGGGTACCCTGCCCTCGCCAAGTTCATGGCGGCAACCCACCATGGCTACAACGTCCTCAAGATGCCATGGTGCAGCGGTGTCATCACGGTCGCCTGCGATGAGAAGGATGCAGTCTGCTCCCTCGAACGCGCTTACCAGGCCGCGGCGGCTGAAAATTCTGATGACGAGGGTGGCATCCTGCCTCCTGAGGACACACCCAAGAAGAAGAAGCAGCTCCTCCCCAAGAGCCGCCAGGGGACAGAGATCCCTAAGGACGGCGCCTCATGCCCCGTGTCCACTGCTGGGACACCTCTCCCTCCTGCATAGGAAGGCGCGCCCGACGCTTTCCTTAGGGCAAGCTCAGGGGCCTCCACCTAGAGAGCTTCCGACCTGACCGGTGCGACGAGCTAGGTGCTCCTGCACCACTTGGAGGTGTGCTTCGACGCGCGCCCCCACAAGCAAGGAGCACGGCGCGAGGCGCCTGGCTCACGGGAGTTCATCACCAACGCGATCAAGGAGTTTCCGGAGGCGCGGGCCATGTGCGGTGAGTGTCGCCCCACACCACCCAACGTGGGCGGCGGGCTGCACGTCTGCGTCAACATCCCGGGCCTCAACAGGGCCGCGTCATAGGGCCTCTTCTGGCCATCGCGTGTCGGCCACAGTGGGGGCTACCCCTGCGGCTACGTTTGCATGCCCTTTGGCCTCGTGAACGTGGGCGCTGCGTACCAGCACTTCGCGCAGGCCACGCACGCGTTTCATGAGGCCCGATGCCGCGCGGTCCTTCAGGAGGCCCCGGACCCTCGCGAGCCCCCTGGGTCTCGCGGGCCCCTCGAGCCTCCGGAGCCCTCAGGCTCATGAGGATCAAGCTTCAACAACTACCCCAACGCTTCAGCAGCATCATTACCAGGTGACCTTTTGGTTTGTTCATTTGAGGGCGCCCCTCGGGCTGCATCATCCTCAAGCTGTTAGGGCCCGCCCCTGCAGCTGTATCGTTTTGCGCATGTATCAGAACTGGTTCTGCATTAGATGAGTTTTCTAAGTATTCCAACCTGCATGCTCGGCGCTTCGTCACCATGAATGTCGCTGCACCCTAACAACCCTGCCCTCGACCGCCTCATGATTAAGGGATGGCACATCGTCTGTGCTCGGGTCCGTCCCTGCAGCGTTGATAAATCCAAGCGACCGAGCTCTGTCTCGCGAGCCAGTCCCGTGCACGTCACCTCCCGGGGTCTTTGGTGCTTTGTCCTCGCATGAGCTAATCGAGAGTGGGCGAGTCAGGGCGTACGACCCGGTTCGTATAACCGCGGTTCGGTGCTTCGCCATCGTGGGAGCCGTGCGCCGGGTGTTTTTTCATCGGGTTTGTCGCATGAGAAGACTGGGCATGGCGTCTTTGCTCGGGTCCGTCCCTGAAGCATCGATAAACCCAACGACTGAGCTTTGTCTGGCGGGCCGGCCCCGTTCACGTCACCTCCTGGGGTCCTTGGTGTTTGGCCTTCTCATGCGATGGCCTCCGGAGATTCATTCGGCGCAGGTTACCCCCATCACACAGGTTTTGTAAGCGCTCCCCGCGCCAGAAAATTCAGGCGCAACCCGCCTTGAGGTAGGGCCTTGTGAGTCCCGCGCTAGCTCACGGGTGCCCAGATACACCTCCTCCAGTTCTGTCGTGCCAGTCACACGTACGTACGAAATTGGGCTGTACACGCCCGAAGACTCTAACACAGAGCTCCCTTCCCATGCCCAAGTGGAAGCCCCATGCTCCGCGCTGGTGGACGACACAGCCGCTCAGTGGCTATGCCCATGCCCAAGTGGAAGCCCCATGCTCCGCGCTGGCGGACGACACGGTCGCTCAGCGGCTATGCCCACGCCAAGTGGAAGCCGCATGCTCCGCGCGGGTGGATAAACAACTGAGGGCACCCTAGCGGCTGCACCAACCTCAGGATGTCCTCTTGGCTCTTCACATGGCCCAGTCACGCAGCGTTCCCCTGGGATGCACGCGCGAGGGGGCTGGACGGGGGCTACGCTCAGGCCATTCCTGGCGCGTGCCACCTCACCAGGTCCCTGGCACGTGGTCTTCTCGCGTCCCTCCCAGGCAAAAGCTGGCGAGGAAAGGGATGGGAGCTGCTCACATGTCAAGGGGGGCCCCTGAGCATCGTGACTCAGGGGCCTCACTAATCACGTAGCCCCTCACCCATTGGTCTCGTCCTGGCGATCCGGACGCCCCAACGGCGGTCGAGGTATGCGCGGGATTGGGCCATGCCGACGCAGAGTACTAAGGCGCTCCAAATCAACCACGTCGTCGCCATGTTTCCTTCATGAGGGCTGCTCACACGTCAAGGGGGACCCCTGAGCATTGCGACTCAGGGGCCTCACTAGTCACATAGCCCCTCACCCCTTGGTCTTGTCCTGGTGATCCGGACGCCCCAACGGCGGCCGAGGGATGCGCGGGATTGGGCCCTGCCGACGCAGAGCACTAAAGCAAGCAGGAAGGAAACAAAGCACGAGAGGAAACCACAGAGTTCAAACAGTTATTACAAGCACTGGATGTTTTGCGAACTGAAACAAGTCTGACGCCTCCACGAGGAATGATAAATTTCGCAGGTTGAAATCTAGGAGGAGGAGCCTTCATTGCCATGGCCGCCGCCGTCGTCGTCGCCACCGCTCGCCTCCACCGTAGGGGGCCCGGCGTCGGGGACGCAAGAGAACTTCTTCACCAGTGCGTCCACAGAATCCTTCACGGCCGCCGCCGTAGCGGCGCGAGACTCGGGGGAAACCGGGACGGTCATCGCGCCGAAATCAAAGTTGGGCTCGCGGAGGTAGAGGTGGCTGAAGACACGCGTTGCGGCCATGGAGAAAAGGTTGTGGCACTCGCCCTCCAGGATGGCGTCCACCTTGGCGGCAGCACCTTCGAGCACCTCAGCGAGCTTGGAGGAGAGCCCTGCGTAGCCGCCCTCAAGAGTCGCCAGTGGCTCCTTGAATCCTCCCCTGCAGATGGAGTGCAGCGCCTGGCAAAGCCTGAGCTCGATGGAGGGGAAGACATCGCGCTCCGCGGCCGCCTCCTTCTCAGCAGCGGCAAGGGTCTTCTCCCTGGCATCCAGCTGGGCCGTCGCATCGGAGACATGCCGGGCATGGGACGTCTGGGCTTCTACAACCTCCTCCTTCAGCTTCGCCAGACGCTAGCGCTCCACGGCTTGGTCAATAGTCACCTGGGACAGCACGGAGTCGTGATCGGTGAGCTTCGCCTCGTGGGCCTTGAGGTCCTCCTCCTGCTGGTGGAGCCATTGTGCGTGTGTGGCTTGCTCCTCCTGATGGGCCTTCAGGTTGGCCTCTGCCTCACCGCAGCGCTCCACGGCAGACGCTGCTTCGGCCAGCGCCGCGTCGCGAGCCGACTTGGCTTCGGCGGCCTCCTTCCTACTCTCCGCGGTCGCAGCCTCAGCCTGACCCCAGGCCGTCTTGGTGGCTGCGTCGGCCTGGAGCCACCCATAAATAAGCCCCAGGCGTTCCCTCACGAGGGAGTGCCTGTCAACGTCTTGGAGGTCGGCCCGGATCCGGCCAAGCGCGGTATAGGCCTCATCCAAGGCGCCGGGCCTGATCAGAGAGCCGCGGTCCGTGAGCGCAAGGGCCTTACCCGGAGGCGGCACCAGCACGTCGGCGGGTGCTGTGTCCAAGGGGGCAGTGGCGTGGCAGACTTGGGGTGCCGGAGGCTCCAGTTTCTCCTCGGGCATGACAAGGGCGGACGACTTCACACCCTGCTGGCCCATAGGGGCTGGCTCCTCCTGAAGCTACGTCGCTGTGTCCTCGGGGGCAGATTCTGCCAGAAGGGGGTGGGAAATCGCCCCCTCCACTAGCGCTGGGGTCGCCCCGGCCGTGGCAAGGAGTGCCGCCTCATGAGCCTCCACACTGCCGGCACCCAGCCTCCCAAGCGGCGTCAGCAGGGCGCCAGGAGTAGGCGTCACACCCGTGTGCCCGGGTGCGGTGTTGCCGGGGCGCCCAAGGGTTGCGCTGAGTTGGCGTGATGCGCTTCCGCCCCCGCCGCGCCCGCGGCCAGAAGCTGATGGCACCCTCTGGACAGGGGGCTCCTTCGGCTCGGTGCTCGCCTTCCTTTTCTTCGGCACGTCCTCGCCCCTGGCCATCGAGAGGAGAAGGGGCCGTGAGTACGCGCGCAATCTGTAATCGACCAAAGGTGAGGCAGGTCACTTACTCCTCGGGCGCAATCCACCTCCTCTTCCTCTCCACCTCGGCGATGGTCGGGACGCTCCCGCACTTCTTCGGCATGGCGCTGCCGCCCGGAGAGGTGGCGATATCGCCCTGAGGGGCCACGGACGGAGAGGCCACGTCTGCCCCAGCAGCGGCCGCCCCGCCTTTCGGTTGCGGCTCGGACGGGGATGAGACTGGCAGCTCAATCACCCTGCTGGAGCGTGGGGAGTCCTCCGGAGGAGGCGCGGCCGCGCGTTTCATTGGGGTCGCCCGGACAGATGCCCGCGTGGTCTGGATTGTAGGCCCTGACCTTCTAAGGACCTTGGCGAAGCGCAGGGATTCCGCGTCTGGGGGCTCGTCGGTATCGTCGTCTTCGAGATCGCAGAGGAGCTTCCTCTGCGACGGGGGGGACACCTCTTCCAGGTCATTGTCCTCAGTCTCCTCCGAGTCTTCCTCGCCGCTGGTGTCGCCAGAGGACACCGGTATGAGGGAATTGAGGCGCTCGGGCGGCGTGAGCCCCAGCTCATCAAAGGCGGGCATGGCGGCGACCAGCTCCTCCCTGTCGTCACGGCGGGACATCGGGGCGTAGGCCTCGGGGAGGCTCCCAGGATCGTTGTGGAGCAGGGTCGCCAAGGCCCTGTCCAGCTCCTCGCCTGTCAGGCTGGCGGATCGAAGCCTAATGTTGTCGTCCGCACCCTGGTACTCCCACATGGGCCTCGAGTGCGATTGGAGCGGCACCAGGCACTGCATCAGGAACTCCTTCCCTATCATCGCCCCGGTCAGCTTCTTGGCCTCCATGTCCAGGGAGATCCGCTCCAAGACGGGCTTCGCCCGGGGATCGGTGAGCTTCGCCGAGCCCCACGCGAGGGTCTTCTCGGGCAGCTCCGTCGGGAGCTCCAAGCGCGAATCGAGGCCCTGGGCATCCAAGAAGACCCAGCAGTGCCTAAAGCATTCCACCTTCTTCCCAGCTTTCAGGAGCACATTCCTGCTCTGGACTGCGACGAAAGAGAGGCACGCCGACCGGTGCGCGCCATCGTGGAGCCGTAGGCTGAAGTATTGGCGGAAGAGGGCCCCTGAGGGCCTCACACCTACGAAGGCCTCGCATTAGAAGGCAAAGACAAACAAGAGCAGGATGGAATTGGGCTGAAGATGGAGGGCTTGGATCCCGTAATGCTCAAGGATGGCGGTGAAGAACCCCGAGAAGGGTGGAACGAGCCCGGGGAAGACGCTATGGAGGAAGAAGGGGTAGACTATTTTCGCCAAGGTACGCTGCTCCGCAGAGCCACACCAGATCAAGGTCTGCCCCCACTCGTTGGAGTCGCCCGCTGTCAACGGAAGTACTAGGGTGAGGCCCCCTCCTTGGCAATGGTGGATGCCGTAAGCGCCGGCAAGGGGGAAGAGGTGGCCGAGGCCTGAGCCTCAGACTTTGACTTCCCGGCGGGCACCATCAGAAGAATCCTTGGGGTTGGGGGAGCAAGAGGAAGGACGGTGCTACGCCAAGATCTGGAGGAGGTTCTCGCGAAAGAAAGGGGATCTGAGCAAGGGAGCAAAAGTGTAAGGAAGAAGAGCAATGATGGCTCGGCAGCGGGCACTAGGCTTTTGTCAGCCTGGGCAGTTGCCGAGGCGATGTGGGAGCGGAGGCGTCCGCGTCCTGCCACGCGCCACGCGTCGAGCCTAGCCCGCAGTTGATTGGGGCCCGCGATGTTTCGCCCTTCGCTCCGTGCCTTCGCCTCGAAGCCAGGACAGGCACGCCTTGGGCCCGGGGGATATTGTCAGCGTTCTAGGATCGGGGGTACCCAGATCTGCCTGCCTGCGGCCCACCGCGTGGCCCACCTTGACAGCCCAGTACGGTCTAGCGGCAAGCCCCCCCCCCCCAAGTCAAGGCCCTCGCGAGAGCCCCAGCCTCACGAGGCGAACAACGCCAAGACCTCCAGGGGAGCGGCCTCCCCAGGCTGCCTCCCAAGGAGCGGAGATTCCTACGCAGGTACGTGGCCTCATGAGGCTGCGATGACGTGAGCCATGACGACCAAGGCCAGGCGGGCGCCAACGTTGCAACAAGACCAATACCATGAGCTCGGCAGGATGGATGTCATCGCCAAGCAAACCTTTGCGTCACGCCTAGAAGCTTTGCAGGCGAAGACCACTTTCCGTCAGGATAAGATATACCTCTTGTCCCCTTTCAAAATTGGCCGTTGTGGGATCCCTTCTCGCCTGTGCGATAAGGGAAGAGGACCAAGGCCACTATAAATAGGAACTAGCCTCCACCGTAGAGGGGCTCAATCAATTTTTCCACCTCAGAGCTCTCGCGAGGTCGCTCAACCACTCTACTAGTTCATCCCCATCCTCCTCGCGAGGCCAATCCACCAAAAGCAGGAGTAGGGTTTTACACCGCAAGGTGGCCCGAACCTGGGTAAATCTCCGCGTTCATCTTCTTGTTCGCTGGCACGAATTCGACGAGGCTAGGTTGCGAGCGGCCAGCTTGAGGCAAGAGCTGGTTGAGATCTTCGCACACGCCCCAGAGTTTGAACCTTCTTGTGTCTGCGGAGCCCCGATTCCGACAGTCGTGATCACCGAATGCACGTGTACAATGATCCCAAAGGTCAATGCTCACTGAACACACAGAAGCTGAATAAAAAGACTCTTACATCCATACTTAGCGTCTTACAGAAATAGAGACCATGAAGGTCAAGTCTTACATAGGTAGGGTCCTGAAGGCCAAATAACAGCAGTTGAAATCTTGATCGAAAGCATAGACCCATTCCATCTGCCTTAACCCTACATGCATTCTGACTAGGAACCATCCTAGTTCCCATGTTCGTCACCCACGAACTCTTCACCGTATTCCTGCTCTTCCATGCCTGGCCAATTAAATAACCAGTGGCAAGCCAATGAGTACTTTGAATGTACTCGCAAGCAACACATGTTTTGGAACAAGGTACAACAATGCATGATATAGCTCTAAGTAGGTAATTTTTGCATAAAGCTAATTTTGAGTGCAGTGGTATGGTCAAAGAACTTATGTAATGCATCAACAGTTTGCAGATATCCATAAGAACAAGTTACAGATATCATCATAAGCAGGGGTTGAACATCTCATGTTTAGTCATCATGGCAAGTCATCGACTTAACTCAAGTATCATCTTTCTCCCACACATATACACATACGCCAAGTTTGTGAAAACATCAGACGTAGTTTAAGCAGGATCTCCAATTGTCCAGGACCATGGATATGGCTATTCGAATAGTTTTACACTCTGCAGAGGTTGCACACTTTACCCACAAGACTCGGGGAACTTCCGTGTCATCCATGACTCGCGGTATATTACATACCCGAGCTAAGCACCCGAACAATGCCTTTCCCCTAGCGATACCAAACAAAGAGTCCACTCGTTGGTGCCATCCCTCATGATATACATCACACATATCATCCATGAGGGCACGCAACGGTGTGCCCGGTGTCTGTGAAAACAGCCCATGATCGTCCATTCCGGTACGACCCCGTATCGAGAGTGACCATGTCACTCCCGCCACTAGTAATGCGGGCTCTCTGCTAGTACCCACCAAAGTAATCAACAAAGCCTCGTCCCATAAGGGGTATCGTGGTTGTGCATGTAAGGTTGGGATGGTCAGCAAATCTTAAATCTCTCCGTTTTCGAAAACACACACACACAACTTGCTCCGGTACACCACTTCTTTATCAAGTGGTTACCTAGCTCAACTTTATCTCCCTCGGGCATTAGTGGCACCCGACGGGGTTTTCAAAAAAAAAGTATTTGAAAATACTTTTGTTTCCATCACCATGCATATCCCCGTCCCTTTTTGCGTAGCATCTACTTAGCAAACTAAGTACTTCCCACCCACACAACCCTCATAAGGAGGTAGGGTCATGCACGATGCAAGTATCAACAAGAAAGTAACGGGACAATCCACCGAAGTGGTCACCACATCATCATGATCAATATATCGAAAGTAAAGTGCTATATTCCATGCAATGAAAATGGTTTCTTAACATGGTCAAAGGGCTGCTTGCCTGGCTCAACAAAGTCTTCGGAGTCTTCAAAGTCTTCGGGTCCAACTCCCTCGCCAAGAACGTAATCTATCGTTGCGATAATAACGGCAATAATAAGAATCACAACAAAAACAGAGCACAAGATCCACTTCTAAAATGTTACCCTACTCTGTAAAATACTACAATAGAAACTAAAAATATTTGTCTCTGGTTTTGTAGTGAAAAAGATTTTTAAAACTATTTTATCAGAGGCTAAAAAGATTCAAAACTAGGTTTTAAATAAATCCAGTACATAAAATGTTTTCAAAAAATTTCACAAGTGGCACTATTAAATTCTACAAAATATTCTCGGATTTGTGGTGGAAGAATTTTTTGGAATAAGACAATTATTTACCCCTGTGGATTTTTTGGAAATAATGCTAGAAAAAGAAAATAAAAAGGGCACGGTGCCGTTGGCCAGATCTGACCCGCAGCAGGGTCGGCCCAAAGGCTAGCCAGCCCAGGCAAGTGGACACGCGTGCGGCGGTCGGGGTTTTAAACCCGACAGGCCGCCCCCATCGACCAGAGAGAGAGGGGGGAGGCGAGAGAGAGGTGGGGATGACAGGTGGCCCCTATCTGTCATCCCTAACCCTGCGATCAGACGGGGCTAGGAGCTCACCAACGGCGACAGAGGCTATAGCGAGGCGTTTTGGCGACGGAAAAGGAACCGGGGGACCGTCGCTGTCTCAGGAGGGGTGGAGTTGGTCGTCGAGGTGGCCCTTGTCGCAGGTGACGAAGGAGCCGTGGCCGAGGTGCGTCGGCCGAGCTCCAAGCCGACACGGCGAGCTACAAACAGCACAGGTAGGAGGGGGAAACCGATCAGGGGTGCTAGGGGAAGCCAGAGGGAGAGAAGGGAGGGTCGGAGGGGTTCCCTACTGCGAGATCGATGGCAGCCCGAGGCGGCGGCGTCGAGCTCGATCTCGAGCACAGGGAGCAAGGGGGAGATGGGGCTCTGCTGGGGGTCGATTCAGACAACGAGAGAGAGATCAGAGGGAAGAAAGAGTCTCGAGGGCGGCTTAAATAGCCTGCCCACGAACCACCGAGCGCTGGTGCGCCGGCGAGGCCGTGGCCGAGGCCAGAAGGTGCGGGAGGCGATATGGGTGAGTCCAGGGCACTCCTGGGATTGGTCTAGGCAAGGGGGAAGCAAGAGAGAGGGAGAGAGAGAGAGAGAGAGAGAGAGAGAGAGAGAGAGAGAGAGAGAAGCACGCGTGTGAGCTTGCTCACTGGCCTAGCCGGTCAGCGCTCGGCACGCGCGGGAGGAGGGAGAAGGAGGAAGAGAGTGGAGGGGGCCGACAACGTGCCGTGTTCCGGACATCGAGGCGGCCTCGGGGGACACGAGGGGGAGGCCCAATGTTGTCGGGGCCATGCATTGGGCAGTGGCTACAGTGTTGTCGGGCACTGTAGCGCGCTCTAGAGCGCCCGTTTGGCATGCCACGGCATGTCAACGGCATGCTGGGCGCGGCCATAGGTGTCTGGGGGGGTCCAAGAGAGGGTAAACAACTCGGGGGAGGCATTGGATGCTCTGGGAGGTCAATAGAATAGAGAGGGGGTGGAGAGAGAGGGAGATTCCTGCTGTCCAGGACGGGGATTTGGGGTTTTACCCCACTTAACCATTGAGCTTAGCCATGGATTTCTTGCTGGAGGTAAAATACATCAATGTGGAGTTGTGGTAAAAATTTGAGGACAAGGAGAAGAGTGGAAGGGGGTCAAACAAGGTTTTTACCAATGTGCCAGAAGGTGTTTGGTGTTGATTTGGGCAAGTAAAAGGAGTTTGCTTGCCAAGATATTTACCAGGATCAAATAGAAGGTAGAAGCAAGGTTGATCACCAAGTTTGAGCTTGATTGAAGAAAGTTCACAATGTAAACTTTGTAAACCCTACAAACTAACAGAATCAGATTTCTGTAGATCTAGGCATGCTAAACTAATCTCCTAAATACACCACTTGGTGTAGTAGCATTATTTGGGGATTAGAACATGTCCACAAAGTTTGGGGGCAATAGGAGAAACTTCACAATGTAAAGTTGTTCAAATTTGAATCTGGACAGGAATGGTTTTGGAATATTTTGGAGAATCAAATAAATTGGGATTAAGATAACACTTTGCAATATCATCACATATAGCATGGGTGACTTGCTGGAATTTTCCTGGATTTTATTGAGAATATTTCCTATAGAAATATTTCAAATGCGGGATTTAAGAAGAAAGGGTTTTGAAGGGTTTTCCCATTATGTTGAACTTGACCATGTGTTGAAACTCATATATATGGAAAATATATGTCCACTAAGTTTCCCTAAATTTTCTCAAATATTTTAAAAGCATTTAATCAAATTTTCCCTATGAAAAACCATTTCAGTCCTTAAGAAAAAGCCTTTAAATAAAATAGTGAAATAATCTTAAAAATTAATATTTGGTGGTTTTGGGAAGTCTTATATATAGTAGGTTTCAAATAAAGTTTTTGGAGCAAAAGAATCCACCCAATTTGAGGACTTGTAGTGCAAGCCTCAATTCAGGGGTTTTTGAAAACCTAATTTGAATAAATCCTTTTTTGCCAAAATAATATTTGATAAAAATAGTTTTGGGTACTATACACATGGCATGATCATTGGGCAAGATGTTTAGATCAAGGAAGTGAGGTCTAGAGGGAAGAAGATCTTTTGAGTGCCAAAACTCAATCAACCAAACAAGCAAACATCAAACAATTCAAACAAGCATATGCACTCAAAAAGTTTTAAATGGTTCCAAATTTTATAAACCGTAGCATAGCAAGGTGATACAAACACAGGGTGTGACAGACCTACCCCCCTTACAAGAATCTCGTCCCCGAGATTCCTAGGCTAAGCGCTAAAAAGATAAGGAAATTCGGATCTAAGGTAGTCTTCATGCTCCCAGGTTGCTTCTGCTTCAGTATGGTTGCTCCATTGGACCTTGAAGTACTTGATGGTGCGGCTTCGGGTGCAACGCTCAGCTTCCTCCAAAATACGAACTGGCCTCTCACAATAAGTGAGGTCTGGTTGAAGGTCGATGGCTTGATGGTCGATGTCCGTGTAGAGGTCGCGGCGGTTGGGGACTTGGAGACACTTCCGGAGTTGTGACACGTGAAATACGTTGTGCACACCTGGTAGCTTGGAAGGTAGCTCTAGCTGGTAAGCAATTTCTCCTCGCTTGGCGGTGATCCTGAGGGGCCGATGTATCTTGGTGCAAGCTTTCCCTTGACGTGGAAACGCTTGGTTCCTTTGAGAGGCATGACTCGGAGGTTTACATGGTCACCGACACAGAAGTTCACTTCTCAGCGGTGAGAGTCGGTGCAACTCTTCTGTCTTGACTTGGCGGTCTCTAGACATTCTCGGACGAGTTGAACTTGCTCTTCTACTTTGCCGAGGATATCTGGTCCAAAGACTAGCCCTTCTCCGGTTTCTGACCAGTTAAGGGGAGTACGGCACTTGCGTCCATACAACACTTCAAATGGTGCCATCTGAAGACTCGACTGATAGCTGTTGTTGTAGGAGAACTCGGCGAACGGTAGGCATTCTTCCCACTTGGTTCCATATGCCAACACACAAGCATGGAGCATATCTTCGAGTATCTGATTTACTTGTTCCGTCTGCCCACCAGTCTGAGGGTGAAAAGCGGTGCTGAAGGAGAGTTTGGTTCCCATTGCCTCTTGAAACCTCTTCCAGAACCTCGAGGTGAACTGGGTGCCTCGGTCTGACATAATCTCCTTAGGAACTCTGTCGGGGGGATGACCCCTGGGTACCCCAAAGACGATGATTCAGACGGGGTGTCCGCCCGCCTGGGCTGGCTGCTTCGACTCACACCCGCGGCCGGCTGCTGCGGCCAGCCGGCTGCCTAGAGCCGACTACGTCGTCCCATCGGACACGCGCGGACGAGACGGCCGTACCCAGCAGCGGTGC
Source organism: Elymus sibiricus (assembly GCA_039707655.1). Taxonomy (NCBI): domain Eukaryota; kingdom Viridiplantae; phylum Streptophyta; class Magnoliopsida; order Poales; family Poaceae; genus Elymus; species Elymus sibiricus. Next base: position 310,637,126 of record CM077675.1, on the reverse strand, counting down.
ACTGCTAACGAATAGTAGGATGCTATGCGCGTGACATCGTATACAGTGCTACTTGTCCCTGGGCACTGTTTATAAAGTGACCCAGGGACGAGTGGGCACACCCACCACGCACACACTATCACGGGCAAGGACACCCATGCCCCACCGTGCCAACCTCACCTAGCTTAGGAAGTAAGCTACCCCCTGCCTATAAAAAGGCACCACACTCCACACACGGGAGGAGAGGGCCTCCTCTCATTCCCTCCTTCCCCTGGATGCTCACACACACACATATGAGGCAAGGAGCCCCATGGCCCTCCTCCCCTAACAGCTCTAGGAGCAACCCTGTACTGCGATACACCTCATATACAGACATGCAGGAGTAGGGGTATTATCTCTCCGGAGAGCCCCGAACCTGGGTAAACCACCGCGTGTTGTTGCCCTATCCCGTCCCGGATCTCGACTGCAGCCTTGCTCTCACCTCTTAAGCTATCCCATGGCATCTGCCGTCCCGGGGCACCCCCCGTGAGAAAACGACGATAGTTGGCGCCCACCGTGGGGGAAGCTACTGCTGGAACCACGGTCCGGGCGGGACTGTCTTCGTTATCGCCACCGCGACGTCGCCGCCGTCTCCCCGACGGTGCTCGGGGGTCCGACATCAACATGCCCCCGGGCACTCGCGGCGGCGTCGGAAGAGTCCTCATCACCGGCCTCGGCATCGCCCGTCTCCACCGTCGACTCCATCTTCACCAACCCCGTGCGCGTCGCCGCTAGCAGCTCGCAGCCATGACAGACCGCCGCCGCATACCCCTCGCGCCGGCACTACTCCTAGTCGTCGTGTTCGTAGCGGCGCCGTCGGCGCCGGCCCCGTCAGCCGTCGCCGCCCGATTGGCCGCCGTCCTAGCCGCCTTGGCGCTGCTGCTGCTGGCCGTCGCACTCCTCGCGTTGGCGCTCCTGCTGGCCGGCATGCCCGTGCCGCCGCCCGCTCGCTCATTCCTGCGTTCTCGTCTCTCCCTCACGGCCAAACTCCCCAAGCCAGAGATAGCAGCAGTGGGTGCGCCGCGGGACCAGGCACACGCAGCACCGGCGTGTGATGCACATGGCGACCCGCTGCCTCAACTGTCGAGCCACGGCGCCGTCGGCAGGCTCCACCACGCCAGCCCTGCTAAACCTCCGGATCCCCCGCGGCATACACTGCCACGCCACAGTGTTGATGTCAAAATCGGCGGATCTCAGGTAGGGCGTCCCGAGCTGTGAGACTAGAATCGATGGTAACAGGAGAAGAGGGAGACGATGTTTACCCAGGTTCGAGCCCTCCTATGGAGGTAATACCCTACGTCCTGCTTGATTATATTGATGGTATAAGGGTTACAGAGTTGATCTACCTCGAGATCGAATGACTAAAACCCTAGATGAGTTCTCTTGGCCTACAACCTAAAACCCTCCGGCTTATATAGACGCCGAGGGTACCTAGGGCTTACACATAGTCGGTTGCACATCAAAGGGAAGAAACATGCCTATCTACTGTCGACAACTTGGAGGACACGCCATGGCTCCTTGAAACTTCCACCTTGGCGACGGGGCCCTTGATCATTCATTACTCATCGAGCGGCCCACATAGTCCGGCCCATAAGAAATAGGTCGGCTATCCGAGGACCCCTTAACCCAGGACTCCCTCAGTAGCCCCCGGACTAGCCTCCAACGCCGAGGTATATCCGGATAATCTTGTACACCAAAGTCTTCGGCTTGCGAGGCGAGTCCCTCCATCCCTTCTTGTTCGGCAACCATCCTGTCATCGGCGAAATCCCAAACGTCACGGGATTGCTGGGTCCATAGTAATAGCGTTTCTCGATCCTCGCGCATCATGGGGAGATGAGCGGTTCAGTAGCTTTTTACAAAACTACCCCTCCCAAAAAAGAGGCACCACCCATTTAAATAAACTGATTCGTGGCCCAAGCCATATCTTCTTCTTAGCTCAGGTCAAACATACATATGCGATGTTTAAAACAGTGACAAGAAGATTGCGTAAAGAATCCATCCAATTGTTAGTCTGAACAAAGAACAAAGTCAGTAGACTAAAAAGGTACAAAGCACCCTATGAGTAAATTGTTAGCCAGTGGTTTACTCAAACTACCATGGTGTATGTTTTATTTACACTTAAAAAGACTTGATTTTTACTCACGAAAATGACAATTTACTGGGTGGCACAACTGACTCAGGGCTTTCTTCAGAACAAGCAATATAGTGAGAGGCAAGTAATCAAGGATCCCTAGCGTAATCAATTCAGGGTGAAGTCACGTACTTATCATGGAAATAAAGCAGTCGCAAGAAGATTGCACTGAGAAGTACATAAATAATTTATACAGCTGTTAATCTGAAGAAAGAACAAAAATAGTACACGGACAAAGTATGAAGCTCCCTTGATCAATCAGGATGACAACTAAATCATTGGTACTGCGGTTTACTCAAACTAGCATGATGTATGTTTTATTTACACTTGAAAGACTTGATTGTTCCCTGCGAGAAATAAAATTTGCTGAGCAGCGCAACTGACTCGGTGCTTTCTTCACGGCTAGTTATGTACACTGAGAGGTAAGGAATCAAGGATCCCTAGCGGAACCAAATTCAGGGTGAAGTCACGGGCTTATGATGAAAATGAAAGAGGGGCAAGCCTACACGTAAATGCGCAGCAAACAAATAGCATCAGCCGTCGAATCCGCAAAGTTACTAGTATGCTACTCTAATCCTCACAAGCACAACAGATACTGAAAGTGCAGGGTCTCCACGGCTAGCAATCCAAAGTAAACATCAACACTGATGGGATAACTGAGAGCTAGCAATCTAGCATACTAGGTAATCCAAGTACAATAACTCCACAGGAAAATCGAGGTAAAGGCGAGCCATTGAGGCTTACCGGGATCAGACTCGATCGTGCACCATGACATCCTCGCGAGATCATCCGACGGCACAGCAGTGAGAGAGTTCAACCTACAAGCAACAGGAGCAGCACTGTCACTATCACCAACCAGATGACACAGCAGACGCCCCCAAAAATATCGGGGAGATCGAGCTAGAACACGTTGCAAGAGCAACAAAATCAGGCATTTGAAGTATAATATGCTCCTGTTCCTGAGCCAACGATTAGGCTAGCACAGATTAAGAGCCTCTCTGGATCTTTTAGAGTAGAATAAAGCTACAGGTTCTGATTCCCCTAATTATGCCATTTTCCTACTAATTACTAACCGATGAGCTCGAATACGATGATGACGGAGTAAGAATATGAAACAACAAGGATGATAATTAACATGGAAGACAACTACATGTTAAACCAACCACTAAAGCTAGAGAAGGCAAGGCAGGCTGCAAATGTTTAGATCTTTCTGAAAGAAGAAAGAAATGTTCCTTGTTGCGAGTGTTTCACCCATCTTCTGCGGCACCAGTAGGTCCAGGTTATCCACCTCCTCGTCCAGCAGGTCGTCCTGTTCCTCTTCCCCTTCCCGTGGTGGTGGCCGGGCGCTGACGGATAGAATGGGTCAGATCTGCAGCGCCCCGGGAAGGAAGAAACGCAAGCACATCAGAGGAGACTGCTGCAGGCTATGGACTTGGTAGCAGGGGGACAGATGGAGCAGAGCATACCTTGGGCATCTAGGTCATGTGGCTCGCCGGGAGGGGGTCGCCGTGGAGGGACACCGTAGCAGCAAGCGCCCCCCATGTGCTACGGCACTGCTGCTCCTTGCCGGTGAACGGCGCTGCTGCTCCTCGGCGCAACGGACGGCGCTGCTGCTCCTCGGCGCGACGGACGGTGCTGCTGCTCCTCGGCGGATGGTGCTGCTGCTCCTTGACTGCGGGCTAAGGGAAGGGAGACCGGGGGCGCGGGGACCAGCGGGCGGGCACGCAGGTGACGGATCTCGCGGGGGAGGGGCGCCTGCTCGGGCGAGAGGCGGGGGCGCTTGGGGGCGTCGGGGGTGGCTTGCGGCGGTGGGGGCGGGCGGCGGGGAGGGGGGATTTGGGCCGGCCGCGGTGGTCTGCGGCGGTGGCTTGCGGCGGTGGGGGCGGGCGGCGGGGAGGGGGGATTTGGGCCGGCCGCGGTGGTCTGCGGCGGTGGCTTGCGGCGGTGGGGGCGGGCAGCGGGGAGGGGGGATTTGGGTCCTCCAAAGTGCGGTGCTGGGAGTGGGAGGAGGAGGAGAGAAAGCAGGGGAGGGTGAGGGGATAGCAATGGCGCACTTGGAGGATATGCGCCATAAACCTGGATAGCAATGGCGCACTTTTACGGGGTGCGCCATTACTATTAGTAGTAATAGGTTAAAACAAATTAAAAAAAAATTGTTAGTAGTGGCGCACCGTGGGTGTGGTGCGCCATTACTAGTTAAAACTAGTAATGGCGCACTATCATCTGGTGCGCCACTGCTAAGTCTGGGGAGGGGGCTGGGGCCAGGACAAACTTAGCAATGGCGCACCGCCTAAAAATGGGCCATTGGTAACCAGGGTTACTAATGGCGCACCTGGTATGCGGTGCGCCATTACTAGTTTTGAAAAAAAAAATTAAAAAAAAATTGTTAGTAGTGGCGCACCGTGGGTGTGGTGCGCCATTACTAGTTAAAACTAGTAATGGCGCACTATCATCTGGTGCGCCACTGCTAAGTCTGTGGAGGGGGGTGGGGCCAGGACAAACTTAGCAATGGCGCACCACACACCTGGTGCGCCATTAGTAATATGGTCATTAATGGCGCACCTATATCTGGTGCGCCACTGCTATATAGCAGTGGCGCACCACATACATGGTGCGCCATTAATGTCCATATTAGCTATAGCCGTTTTTCTAGTAGTGGGGCCTGAGCACCCCCATCACCCTGATGGCAAACCCGGCCACCGCCACCGCCGAGCTAGAGGCGGCCCGCGGCCTACTATTCGAAGACGCCAGCGCCCTCGCAACCGAGCGGCGCTGGATGGAAGCCGCGCAGCGGGAGTACGCCTCCGCGTATGGTCTCACCCCGGCTGGCCCCGAGCCCAGCCTGCATGGGGCTGTGCGTTACCGCGGCCGCGTGGTCGCGGAAATCCTCGGCGGCCGCCTTCCCGTCTACGACACCCCCGCGGCTAACCTGCGGGCCGCCAAGGTAGCCTATGAGGATCTTGCTACCTTGGTGGGTGAGGAGCGTGCCGCGCGCGAGCGGCACATCAAGGACCTCATCGACACAGCCAACGCGCAACAAGTCAGTTTCGCCCCCGGCGGAGCCGTCTCCGATCTCCCCCGTCCCGAGGGCGCGGCCACTGGGGCTGCTGACCGTCAGCCGGCTGAGCACTCCAGTTCCCCCCGCCCCTCCGGCCGGCGGGCCGAGGGAAGCAACGCTCGGTGTTTCCAGCTGCGCGGGAACGAGCAGCCGGCTGTGAATAGCCGGCGCAGCAACAACCCGGTTGACGGCAACCGCCGCGACGAGGCGCCGGCTGGCGGTAGCCGGCGTAGCCGCGGCCACACTTCGCCTCCACGACAGGACCCAGCACGGTCCATCCCGCTGGTCGTCCGCCCCGAACTCGCGGCCCCGCTTGGGCCACGGGTCCCCCACAGCAAGAACGACGCGCGGCTCCGCCTCGACCGGCTGGCGCAGTCGGCTCTCCTCGAGGAGGAGGGCTCGATTGGCCTGGCGTGCTTTGGCCCCCGGATCCGCAACGAGCCGTTTCCGCCCGGCTTCACGCTTCCCCGTGACACCCCGAAGTACAACGGGGCTGCCAAGCCGGAGGACTGGCTGATCGACTACACCACCGCAGTCGGCATCGCCAGGGGGAACAAGCACGTAGCCGTCCGCTACGCCCCCCTTATGCTGATCGGCTCGGCTCGCACCTGGCTGAACAGCCTGGCGACCGGCAGCATCAACACCTGGACGGACTTCGAAGAAGCGTTCGTCCGCAACTTCACCGGCACCTACAAGCGGCCCGGGCAGCCCCGCGAGCTGGCCATGTGCGTCCAGGGGCCAGAGGAGCCCCTCCGCGAATACCTCACGCGCTGGACCGAGCTCCGCAACTCCTGCGAAGGGGTGCACGAGGTGCAGGCCATCCAATACTTCACGGAGGGTTGCCGAGACGGCACCCACCTCAAGCACAAGCTCCTGTGCTCCGAGCCGGCTACCCTGGCGGACCTGATGGCCAAGGCGGACAAGTACGCCACGGCCGACTCCGCTATGCGGATGAAGGTCGCCACACCAGCCAAGCCAGCTCCGCCGCCCGCCGCGCCGCGGGCGGCCGCCGACAACCGGCAGCAGCAGAACAACAAGCGCAAGGCCGACCAGCCGGATCCCCGCTACGGGAGCCGGCAGGTTGCCTCAATCGAGGAAGAGCAGCCGGCTGCCCAGGCTTCCAGCCAGCGTCAGCGCACCGGCAAGGCTGCCTGGCAGCCCAAGCTCACATTCGAGCAGATGCTCGACCTCCCCTGCAAACACCATTCCAGCGCCAATCCAGCGACGCACACGCTCCGGCAGTGCAGCTTCTCGCAGCGGCTGGCCCGGGGCGAAGGTCTTCGGACTCCTCCCCCGCCGCCTCCTCGCGCGCCGGCGCCGCCTCCGGCTCCCGCTCCGGCTCAGGCCCCGGCTCCGGCTCAGAACGACGGCCGGCTGCTCGACCAATTACCCGTCCAATACGGTTCCTATGTCGTCTTCACCAGTGAAGAGATGGACAAGCACGCTCAACGCCGGCTCCACCGCGAGGTGAATGCCACCATGCCCGCGACTCCCCAGTTCATGCACTGTTCCGGGAAGCCGGTCACCTGGAGCCGGGCGGACCACCCGGCCGTGATGTCAAGCCCGGGCAGCTACGCCCTCGTCCTCGATCCCACCATCGCCTCCGAGAGGCGCACGTGCCGCTTCTCGCGGGTGTTGATCGATGGGGGCAGCAGCATCAATATCCTCTACCTCGACACGATGCTCAAGCTCGGGCTCAAGGTGGAGGACCTGCAAGCGAGCCGGACCGTTTTCCACGGCATCGTGCCGGGAAAGTCCTACACCCCCGTCGGCAAGATCAAGCTCGACGTTCTCTTCGGCGGCCACAGCCACTTCCGCCGTGAGCCAGTATGGTTCGAGGTGGTGGACCTCGACAGTCCCTACCACGCGCTGCTGGGCCGGTCGGCTCTCGCCAAGTTCATGGCGATCCCCCATTACGCCTACCTCAAGCTCAAGATGCCGGGTCCAGAGGGCATCATCACCATAGCCGGTGACTACAAGATGTCGATCGCATGCGCGCGGGACGGCAGCCGGCTGGCCGAAGCCCTGGAGATAGCAGAGGAGAAGCGGCAGCTCGACCGGCTTGTGGCCCACGCCTCTGGCCAGCCGGCCATGCCGGCTCCTCCGTCCCAGCCAGCCGGCGAAGCCTCGTTCCAGCCGTCCAAAGACTCCAGGCAAGTGCCACTCGACCCGGCCAACCCCAAGCAATGCGTCACCATCGGCTCCCGCCTCGACAGCAAATAGGAAAGCGAGCTCGTCGACTTCCTCCGTGAGAATCAGGACATCTTTGCATGGTCTCCAAAGGACATGCTGAGTGTTCCGAGGAAGTTCGCCGAGCACAAGCTTCACGTACGGCCGGATGCGAAGCCGGTCAAGCAACCGCTGCGCTGTTTCTCCGAGGAGAAGCGGCGTACTATAGGGGAAGAGATCGCCCGGCTACTCGCAGCCGGCTTCATCATGGAGGTATTCCACCCGGACTGGCTAGCCAACCCAGTCCTGGTGCTGAAGAAGAACAAAACTTGGCGCATGTGTATCGATCAAGTCATCGACTCCACGGCCGGCTGCGACCTGCTGTCCTTCCTGGACGCCTACTCCGGCTACCACCAGATCAAGCTGGACCCGGCCGACCGGCTGAAAACCTCCTTCATCACCCCTTTCGGGCCCTACTGCTACATCACCATGTCCTTCGGCCTGAAGAACGCAGGCGCCACCTTCCAGCGCTGCATGCAGAAGTGTCTCCTGCCTCAGATAGGCAGGAACGTCCACGTCTACGTCGACGACATCGTCGTCAAGTCCAAGAAGCATTTCAGCCTCCTCGACGATCTCCGGGAGACATTCGCCAACCTGTGCGAATACAAGATCAAGCTCAACCCGGAGAAGTGTTTCTTCGGCGTCCCAACCGGCCAACTCCTGGGCTTCTTCGTGTCCGCCCGTGGCATCGAAGCTAACCCCGAGAACATCAGGGCAATCGAGCGCATGCCCAAGCCGACCCGGCTCCGCGACGTCCAGAAATTCACCGGCTGCCTCTCCTCCCTCAGCCGGTTCATCAGCCGGCTGGGCGAAAAGGCCTTGCCCCTCTACGAGCTCCTGCGCAAGACGTCTCTGGTCGAGCCGGGCCGCGACCCCTCGAAGAAGCCGGCCATGTTTGACTGGTCCGACGAGGCGGACAAGGCGTTCTGCTGCCTCAAGCGGGCCCTCACCAGCGCGCCCAGCCTGGCCGCGCCGGCTGAGAAGGAGCCTTTGCTCTCCTACATCGCGGCGACCACATGCGTCATCAGCGTCGTCCTGGTGGTGGAGCGGCCGGAGGAGGGCAAGGCGCTGCCGGCCCAGCGCCCCGTCTACTACCTCAACGAGGTCCTCTCCGCCTCTAAGCAGAACTACCCCCATTACCAGAAGATGTGCTACGGCATATACTTCGCCGCCCAGAAGATCAAGCAGTACTTCCAGCAGCATGTCATCACCGTGGTGAGCACAGCGCCGCTGGGCGAAATCATGAGCGGCCGGGACGCCACCAGCCGGATCGCCAAGTAGGCCATCGCCCTCGCCGACTACGAGATACGGTACGAGCCGCGCACCGCCATCAAGTCACAAGCGATGGCCGACTTCCTCGTCGACTAGGCCGAAACCCAGTTCGTGCCGCCTCCACCCGACTCCACACATTGGCGTATGCACTTCGACGGCTCGAAGATGCGAGCCTGCCTGGGCGCCGGCATCGTCCTGTCGTCCACAAGGGGAGATCAGCTCAAGTAGGCGCTCCAGATCCACTTCGCCGCCTCCAACAACGTGGCCGAGTACGAGGCCCTCGTCCACGGCCTCCGGCTCGCCAAGGAGATCGGCGTCCAGCGCATCATATGCTTCGGCGACTCCGACCTCGTGGTGCCGCAAGTCTCTGGCGAGTGGGACGCCCGGGACGCCAACATGGCCAGCTATCGTTTCCTCGTCCAGCTGCTCACCGGCTCCTTCGAGGGTTGTGAGTTCCATCACGTCCCCCATGCGGACAACGAGCCGGCTGATACGCTGGCGAAGATCGGCTCCACCCGGCAGGCCATCCCAGCCGGCGTCTCCCTCGAGCGGCTTCTCAAGCCTTCAATCAAGCCCTCCCCCGAATCAGAGTCCATCTTCGTGCCGGCTAACGCAGCCGGCCCATCGACAGCTCCGGCTGCCCAGCCGACCCCGTCGGCGTCGACCCTTCCGCCGGCTCCACCAACTCCGGCTGCCCAGCCGACAGCACCAATTCCGGTAAGTGGGCCGGCCGCGCCCACAGCGGCCCGCTCCAAACCCATGGCCGTCATGAAGGCAATCGACGCCCCTTCCACTGCTCCAGCCCCGGGGGCTGGTGAGCCGGCCCCTGGGGCTAGCGAGCCGGACCCGGGGACTGGTCCCTCAGACCCAGGGGCTCCTGCCGCTGCCAACGCCCCCCTTGAGCCCGAGCCGGCTCCCGTCTCGGTCCCCTCATGGGCCCAGCCCATTCTAGCGTTCCTCCTACGCGGCGAGCTCCCCTCCGATGGGGCCACAGCAAGACAAATCTAGCGCCGAGCCCCGGCCTACAGCATCATCAACCACGAGCTAGTTCATCGCAGCACCACCGGCGTTTTGCAACGCTGCGTCGAGCCGGAGAAAGGGCAAGAGATCCTTCTCGACATCCACCAGGGCGAGTGCGGTCACCACGCCGCCTCCAGGACCCTGGTGGCCAAGGCATTCCGCCACGGCTTCTACTGGTCGACTGCTTTGGAGGCGGCCAAGCAGTTGTTCGACAAGTGCGAAGGCTGCCAACGCTTCAGCACACAGAGACACCTGCCGGCTTCTGCCCTCCAAACCATCCCCCTCTCGTGGCCTTTCGCCGTCTGGGGGCTGGACATGGTAGGACCCTTCAAAACCGCACGAGGCGGCATGACACATCTGCTAGTAGCCGTCGACAAATTCACCAAGTGGATCGAGGCTAGGCCAATCAAGAAACTGGACGGCCCCACGGCCGTCCGGTTCATCGAAGACATCACGGTCCGCTACGGCGTCCCCCACAGCATCATCACCGACAACGGCACGAACTTCGCCAAGGGCGCGCTAGCGCGTTTCTGCTCCAAGCAGGGCATCCGGCTCGACCTGGCATCCGTCGCCCACCAAGAGTCAAACGGCCAGGTTGAGAGGGCAAACGGCCTGCTCCTGGCCGACATCAAGCCCCGGCTCGTGGCACCACTGGTCCGGTCAGTCGGCTGCTGGGTCAAAGAGCTGCCGGCTGTCCTTTGGAGCCTCAGGACCACGCCCAACCAGTCGACCGGCTACACCCCGTTCTTTCTCGTGTATGGGTCCGAGGCAATCATCCCCACCGACGTCGAGTTTGATTCGCCTCGAGTTACCCTGTACACGGAGACAGACGCGAAGGAAGCAAGAGAAGATGGCGTCGACCTCCTCGAGGAGGCCCGCGAGATGGCCCTGAGCCGGACGGTCATCTACCAGCAGAAGCTCCGGCACTACCACAGTAAGAGGATCCGGCCGCTCTCCTTCCGCGAAGGAGACTTGGTGCTCAGGCGGATCCAGCGAACTGCCGGCCAGCACAAGCTATCCTCCCCATGGGAGGGCCCGTTCATCGTCAGCCGGGCGCTGCATAACAATGCGTACTATCTAATAGACGCCCAGAAGCCGCAGAAGCACAAGAGAGACGCCTCCGGTGAGGAAACGGAGCGCCCGTGGAACGCGGCGCTCCTCCGCCCGTTTTACTGCTAAGAACCAGTGTATGTATATATCCTTCCCTTTTGGGCTTATGAATGCAACGGGTGCCCCAAGACGGCTCTTGGGACACACCTCTTTCGTTCCTTTTCAAAGATTTTCGCTCGCCGGCTCCTGGATCCGGCTCCCGATCCCGGGGGCTCGCCGGCTAGTCCTACCCTCCTTCCCCGAAGCCGATCAAGTAGTGTGAGCTAAAAAAAGCTGTTCCACCCCTCCCAGCCACAGACCGGCTCCCGGCTGTCCGGCTGATGGGCCCTCGAGGCGGCAAAGCTTAGCACAAACGAAAAATCGATCGCAAAGGGGATTGCCGGCTAGGGCTAGCCGGATCACTTTCTTTTAGCCTCTGTCACTCACCTTACCCGAAAAACTCCCGTGGTTCCCAAACTCACGACCGGCTCCCTCGAGGCGGACGCCCCGTCCCAGCTACAGACCGGCTCCCGGCTGTCCGGCTGGCGGGACCAAAACCAAGGGGAACAAGGTCTTGAGCGAACGAAACCAAAAGAGCAAAGTAGGAGTAAGGCCGAGCCGGCACGCATAAGACTACATTTCAGCAACCAAAAATTTCATACAATTTAAAAAGGGCCCACGGCCACGAGTTCATTACATATACACCCCCAGTGGGTGGAATGGCAGTCTAACTATGCAGAAAGATAAAAGCTCTAGATGGCGCCAGCACCGTCATCTCCTCCGGCACCGCCCGCGGCGGCCGACGAAGAAGCCCCGTCCTTTTCCGCGGTGCGCTCCGCGTCGGCTCCCGTCTCCAAGTCCGGAGCCAGCTCGGAGTCGGCATAGGCGTCGGAGCAGGATTCTTCCTCGTCCGTCTCGGCGGCGCTCCCCTCCGGGTCGTCTAGGGTGAGCGTGTACCGGTCCTCCGGGATCACCACGCCGTCCGCCCCGCGCTCCGGGACGTACTCGTCCCACGCAGCGAAGGACGCGAGGTCACTCGCCCTCAAGGACAGCGCATTGGCCACCGCCTCCAACTCCACGTCGGTGCCGGCACGCTAGGCCGTGAGCAGACCCAGGTCCAGCTCGGGGTACCATGACCTCGCAATGCGAAGCGCCATGCCCGCACCGGCGCGTGCTGCGGAGGCCCTCCAAGCGTTCACCCGCGCGGTCCCGAACTCCAGCCACCTCGACAGCCGGCTCCACCGCGCCGGGCCAAAGGGTGTGAACCAGCGCCGTGCCGACCGCCTGGAGCCGCTTCAGGGCTCGAACTACCTCCGACAGCCGCGCCCCGGCGGTGATCCCCACCTCGTCCAAGGTCCAGGGGCAAGCTGCCCAACGGCTTCCCCCTGCGCCCGCTGGCCCTCACGGTGGGCCTCCACGGCCGCCTCCGCGGCCTCCTGTGTACCGGGGAAAAGCCCTAAGAAGATAAAAGAACAATACGCGGGATGAGCAAAGAGGCAAACCAGAAAACCCAGAAGCAACGCGCGGAAAGAGCGAGGTGTTTAAAACTCACCGTGCAGCATCCGATCCACCTCGTGCCCTTGCTCCTGCAGCTCCACCTCCCTGGTCGACCACTCCTGGCGCTGACGCTCGTGCTCATCCCGGACCGCCTGCGCATCCTCGGCCGCCTTGGTCAGCGTGGCGTCCTTGGCCTCCATCTCCCGGTGGAGGATTTTCTCCCGCTCCTCCGCCTCCCGACGAAGGGTCGCCTCGCGGTCCGCCAGCTCTTTGTGGTGGGCCGCCTCGCGCTCCTCCTTCTCCGCCTTCGCCTGTTCCGTCTCCCCGTGGAGCCGGTCGCACTCCGCGGTCAGGAGACTCCGCTGCTTCCCAAGCTGCACCACCTGGCGGCGGAGGCTGACCGTCTCGGCGTGGGTGGCTGCTCGGGACGAGGAGGCCGCTGTCAGAAACCAAACGAAGAAAGGGATTCAGCCCGCCTCCGGAGCAGCCGGCCTGATTCCCGGGGGCTACACCCAGTGGGTGCGCTTGCGCGCCCCCACTGGAAGATCACGAGGTTCCATACCTTGCAGGTCCGCGGACAGAGTTGCCAGCCGGCCCTCGGCCTCCCGGTACAAGCCCAGCAGGGTGTTGTACGCGGCCACCCGTCGGTCATGCGCTGCCTGCGAATGACGAAGATACACATCAGCGTTAGGCTCGACCTGTCTACGCTCCAGCCGGCTCGAGCCTCGGGGGCTACACCCAGTGGGTGCGCTAGCGCGCCCCCACTGGAAAAGAAAGAAAATTCCAAAGCAAGAAAAGAAGGAAAGAAGAGAACTTGCCGCGACAGATTGCTCCAGATGCACCAGCCGGTCGTTGGCGGCTCGAGCGTCCTGCGACGTCTGGGCACGCGCGGCAGCAAACGCCTCGACGACGGCGGCCACCCCCGCCCCAAGGGCGCTCGGCGGATCACCAATGGCCGGGCGGCCGGCTGCGGCCCAGTTCTGCTGCGGCCGGCCCCTGTCCGCCGGCCCCCCTTTGCCGGAGGTCACCAGGGGACCTGCCCCTCCCGGCGCCGTCGTGCCGAGGGGCCTCGACGACGAACTCGCGGCGGTCATTCCCCCGGTCGCGACGATCGTCCCCTCCGACGCACCGCCTCCGGCCGCTCCTGGCCGGCTCTCCTCCGGTGCGGGCACCTCCGAAGCCGGCGCCTCCGAGGCCGGCACATCCGGAGTCGGCGCATCCGGAGTCGGGATTTCGACTTCCGGGGGGCCCTCTGCCCCCGGCGGCACATCGCCCGCCGTCAGCTGGGCGGCGTCGCGGTCCATCTCCTCCCTCCCTCCAGCGCCGGCCGCGTCCACGCCCGCCGCCGCGCGCGCGTCTTCCGCGGCCTTCGCGTCCGCCTCCACCCGCCGCTCGGGATCGTGGTGGTCCTTCGACCTCCTCTCCCGGCCGTGGGGGAACGGCTCCCACGCTCCACCAGCGGCCTCTCCGCCGGCCCCTCCCGGTGGCTGCAGTTTCTCCGCCGCTTTCTCCTAGGGGCGGCGCTCCTCAACGCGCCGCTCCTGCTCGGCCGCCTCGAGGTCGAGCCACGCCTGGCGCTCCCTGTCCTCGGCGGTGTTCGGCGGCGCCGTCAAGTGGCCTTGCCGCCTGGGGTCCTCCCCAGGGCGCGCGCCTCCCAGATCATGGTGGGATAAGGAACCGGGGAGAAAGGGGAAAAACTAAGGAGGAGGGGGAGATGGGCTTACCCGACGACGACGGGGACCGCCCTCCTCGTGGGTCCCGTCAGGGATGCCCGCTGTTTCTTCCCACCGCCTCCACGGCTGCCGCCCGGCTGCACGGTGGCCGCCTGTTTGGGCGCCGGCTTGGCAACAGCCAGCCGCTTCCCCTTGTCGCCCGCGTCCGGGCCACCCCGGCTGGGCTCGCGGCCGGCTCGGTGTGGACGCCTCCTCGGCACCGTGACGTCACCCTCCGAGGCCTCGGGGTCCTCCGGAGCCTCTGCAGCACGCGACTCCTCCGACTCAGCGTCATCATCGGTCCAATCCTGTAGATGCTTTGTGGGAGGGGACTCACCTGTCGACTCGGCCTCCTCCGTCTCCGTTTCTGCCTCGCCGGCATCGGACGCACCGGCTTGTTCCGAGTCCGCCGGCTCCACGTCGTCGACGTCCTCGATCTCCTCGGGGTCTGAGTCCACCAAGTCGGCGGCCGGCTCCCCGTAATTCTGCAACTACGCGAAAACCTGCGAGCCGGCGAAGCGCCACATCGTCAGACCAAAGGGGGGACGCCGTCTCTAAAAAGGAAGGAGAGAGGGAGACGGCTAGTCACTTACCCGCGGCGCCGGACGGCTCCGGCTGTACGGGGTTTTCCCCCATTGCCACCCCTCTTCCTTCAGCTTCGCCTGCGAGATGGCGTTCACCCTCCTCGCCACGTGGATCGGTTTCAGCTCCTTGGTGGAGAGCCGACAGGGGTCGTGCCGCCCTCCCATCTGGCAGATCAGGTGCGGCCGGCTCTGCAGCAGCTGCACCCGGTGCGCCACCATCGTGGCTAACAGGTCGGTGGCCTTCAGCCCCTCTGTCCCGGTCATCACCAGCAGGCGCTCGCAGAGCCGGTCCGCCGTCTCGGGCGCTTGGGGCGGAGCCGCCCGCCAGTTCAGCATCACTGCCGGTGGCTGGTTGACGAAGTCAGGGAGGTTGATGTAATCCTCCTCCGGCTTCACGTTCTTCACGTAGAAGAACCCCCGCTGCCAATTCTTCACCGACTCCTGCAGCGGGAGCTTCGGGAAGCCGGCTCCCTTGCGGATGTGGATCAAGGCGCCTCCGCAGGCGGTCATGACCTTCGCCTGCGTCGCCGGGTCCACCACCGTCTACCGCTTGAGGAAGAACAGCCGGAACCAGAGGTCGAGCCTCGGCTCCACCCCCAAGAACCCCTCGCAGAGGGTGACGAATGCCGACAGCTGCAAGACGGCGTTGGGGGCGACGTGGTGCGGCTGCAGGCCCAACCGCGTCAAGAACCGCTGGAAGAAGGTACTCGCCAGCAGCCCGAGCCCGCGGAGGAAATGCTCAGCAAAGACGACCACCTCGCCTTCCCGCGGGGTCGGGGAGTTCTCGGGCCCGGCGATGCGCGCCTCCAGGTGCGCTTCCGACGGAAGCTTGCGGCGGTAGCGGAGGTGCTCAATGAACTTCTCCTCCACAATGCTGCCATCCTAGGCACCCTTGGTCGCCATGGCTTCCACAAAGGGATTGCGGTCGCAGCGGCGGGCGCAGTTGCTCGGCCGCGATGCGGGCCTACGGCAGCGGCGAGCGGCGGCGCGACGCTCCCGTGGGATTTACCCTTCTTCTCTCTCTCGGAGCGGGAGGAGGAGGGCGACGAAGACGATGCGACTGGGGCGGGAGGGGCGAATGTGCCGCTCTGTCCCTCTCCCTTCTCCATTTAAACCCCGCGCGGCCGAACGTGGGGGGCGGATTCATTGCGCACGACCCCCGCGCTCCCCGCCGCGTGCGGGGCGGAAGTTATGGCGCTCGGGAATGCCAACCGGCGGCCCGAGCCGCAAAGGATCCATGCGCGTCGGCCGAGGCCACGGCCGTGGCGGGCCCCGCCCATGGCCCGGTCTCGTCCGCCACGCGGCCTGTCAGGGCACAGTCCGTTGCGTTTTAAACGTGGCGCGGCTTCTCCGCCAAACGAGGCGCTCGAGGCGGCGCGCGAAGCGTCGGCCGGCTGCGGAGCCGGCCGCCGCTTGCCCGCCTCGTCTGACCTCCGAGGCATGATGCGGCATAAAAACGATGTTCAAGCCGGCGAGTACCGCCACGGTTCGTCGGCAGGCCTCCCTTGCTTCGGGGACTACTGTCGGGGGGATAACCCCGGGGTAGCCTCAAGCGACCCGCTACGCCAACTTTCTGAAGTGACTGGAGGACGAGCCGTCTTCCCCTACAGTCCGGCTACGCCCTGCCGGCTACGCTATGCCGGCCGGCTAGGGGCGGAGGCTTCTGCCGCCCCGGCCTGCTGCCCATTGGATGCCACGGTCGGGTACACGTGGCTACAGTGGCCCCCATCCCATCGGGGGTCAGCGCCCGTGTGGCCACAGTGGAGGTGGCAGTGCCTCTGACTCTGGCCGACAGCGACAGGACTCCCAATAGTGCTGGCACGCCTCCAACCACTCCATTTCCTGCCCCGGCATGGCTACAGTGCGGCCGGCCGTACCGCTAACCTCGGCCGGCTGCCACAAGACGACGCCCCGAAGGACAAACCCGTGCCGCGACATGACCGGCTAGGGGACCCACTGTGCTGGCCCCGTCGGCTCCCGACGGGACCCTGCAGCCGGCGGGCCCTACCAACGACGGGACCCCTCAGTCGGGGGCCCCACGGCCGGCTAGTGAGGCTGCCGGCTGGGGGCCCCCTGAGATCTCTTATTCATATTGTAATCCGGGGGGTTGGCCTATAAAACCCCCCGGACCTCCCCCAAGCAAGGGGGACGACTCTCTCTCAACACACCACACTCACGTAGAGAGGTAGCAGAGGCAGTCTAGCCCCTTCTTCCTCCTCTGGCGACACAGCTCCAGGAGCACCATTGTAACCTCACCATTGTCTCAACTAGACCGAGCAGGACTAGGGGTGTTACCTCCCACGGAGGGCCCCGAACCTGGGTACATCGTGTGTCCGCCACCGCTTGTGCCTAACCCTGCTCCCGAAGCCCGTCGGCATCCTTCGGCCCCAACCACTCTCGATAATCCTACCCATGGCATCTGCCGTGACAAAACGACGACATCAGGGACCGATGCCGGACTGTTTCCGGAGCGAACTCCAGAGTCAGGGTTGCAGGCGAGGTCTCGGTGATCGGAGACTGGGGTATAAACCATTTTTAATTCCATTCGCTGGGGGACGAGCCCCCAGCCGGACAATCGACGGTGGCGACAAGGTGGGTGACCGTGGGGATGTGAATCTCCCTATCGTCGGGTTTAAGCCCGAGCCGGTCATAGACCGGGTTCTGGTCATCGGCCATACGCATGGTCTCAATCCGATCAAATAACTCGTTCAGAAACGAGGCGATGGTAGGATGCGTGTCGCTCAAGCGAGTGGGGTTAGTATGCGGCGTTGCAGCTCCGGAGTCGCACGAAAGCGGACCCGGGTCCTGTCTAACCATGGTGGATCCGGTCACAACGACCGGATTGGGCGGTCCAGATAGCCCGGGGATAACGACCTCATCATTGGAGGCGAGGCCCGATGTCTTCGACGTCGAGGCGTCGGGATCTGCGGGCTCCTCCGTAGGCGTCGAGGGTTCTATAAAGACGAGGTCTCCCCATGAATCAGCGACGAACTATAGGGTTCTGAACCTAATTCCTTGATCGGGGGAAAAGCTTCCGATCTGGCCAAGGTGGCCGATCGGGTAAGAGTGCGACGACATGCCGCTGCTTGTTGTGATCTGCTCCAGGGCAAAAGTCCCCTGTATGCAGACCTCGTTGCTTGTGACAAGGCGAGCCATCGATTCCTTTGGCGATCACAGCGGAACTCTCAATGAAAGCACCAATGTCGGTGTCAAAACCGGCGGATCTCGGGTAGGGGGTCCCGAGCTGTGAGACTAGAATCGATGGTAACAGGAGAAGAGGGAGACGATGTTTACCCAGGTTCGGGCCCTCCTATGGAGGTAATGCCCTACGTCCTGCTTGATTATATTGATGGTATAAGGGTTACAGAGTTGATCTACCTCGAGATCGAATGACTAAAATCCTAGATGAGTTCTCTTGGCCTACAACCTAAAACCCTCCGGCTTATATAGACGCCGAGGGTACCTAGGGCTTACACATAGTCGGTTGCACATCAAAGGGAAAAAACATGCCTATCTACTGTCGACAACTTGGAGGACACGCCATGGCTCCTTGAAACTTCCACCTTGGCGACGGGGCCCTTAATCATTCATTACTCATCCAGCGGCCCACATAGTCCGGCCCATAAGAAATAGGTCGGCTATCCGAGGACCCCTTAAACCAGGACTCCCTCACACGGCGCCAAAGGCAGGCTTCACCACGGCGTCCTGCAGATCACCGTGGTCGTGCGCCGGCACACTCCAGTGGCCGCGCGCCCGCCTTGTTCCTCCGCCCGTCCCTCCACGGCCGCTCCGGTCGTGCATCAAGCCGTCCTCGGGCGGGAGCCCCACCTCCGCTGCGCTTGCCCCGCCGCGTTGTGGATGGGCCAGCCGCTGCACTCCGGCCTCCCGCCCGAGCCACTCCTCTGCGGCAGCGCCCGGCCTCCCCGCTTTTGGCCTGCGTTGTGGAGCCGCCGCGCCCGGGCGGCTCCTCCCCTACGCCGTTCCCCCGTGTTCCTCGTCTCGCTCTCGAGGTGGGCCGCACGCCTGCGTGAGGCCTCCGCGGACGCACCTCCAGGCTCGCCTCCCCGCTCCCCGAGCGCAAGCGCGTCCTCCCCTCGAGGCCGGCGTTTGGGACGCCTCGACGCGCCGCCACGAGTCCCCACCTGGCTGGCCGTCCCCGCGCCGCCCAGCTTTGCTGCGCCCCTGCGCGCGCACCTCCGCCCGTGTCGGCCAAGCCTCCAACGCTAGTCGCGTGCGTCCGCGCCACTGCTGGCCACCCCGACCTCGTCTGCACGCTGCCTCGCCCATGGCTGCAACCCCAGTGCACCCGCACGCCGGCTCTCGTCCGCTCCACCACGCCTCAATAGGCCCCGCGGTCCGGCCTCCGCTCCTGCAGGCACGCACCTCCCGCAGCTCCGTTGCTTCGCGTCCGTCCGCCCCTACCACGCCTCCGCGGGCTCCCGCGTCATGCGCCGCGGCCGGCTGCGCCCGCGCGCCCGTCGGCCCCTTCCGCTCCCCGTCGTTGGCTCGCCGGCTCCTGCGCCGCCTCGCTCCACCTCGGTTGCGCGTGCCCTCGCCGCCGGCTCCCGCGTCGTGCGCCACGGCCGGCTGCGCCCGCGCACCCGTCACCCCCCTTCCGCGCCCCGTCGCTGTCTCGCTGGCTCCCGCGTAGCCTCGATCCGCCTCGGCCGGGGGCTCCCGCGTCGTGCGCCACGGCCGGCTGCGCCCCAGCCGGCTCCCGTTCGGCGTTGGCTGGCTGCGCCCCCAACGCCCCCGCCGGCTCCCGTTCGACGTTGGCTGGATGCGCCCCGTGCGCCCGCCGTTTCCTGCGCAGACCGGCCACGCCTGCCGCGCGCTCGTCGCCTCGGCGCCGGCCGCTCCGTGCCGGCTTGGCCCCGCCTCCGGTCGGCTCCCCCCGGTCGCCCGCGTTTGGCCGCCTCGCTCCGGACTGCTGCGCGCCCGCTCCGTCCCCCCGCATTGCTAGGGTAGTTCGCGTGTGGCCGGCATGCCCACACGGGGCTGTAGCAAGGTGACCGGTTGCCCATAGGGCCGGCAAAAAAAGGTGAAAAAGACGGAAAAAGGGACACCTGTGCCCGCCTCCCGACGCCTCCCCTCGGTCAGCTGACCTACGCCGCCGCCTGGCCGGCCGGCCTACCCGCCTATTTCGACTCCGGGCCGGCTGGAGAGCCGCCTCTGCACCCGGCCGGTCGGGTCCGGCCGGTCGGCATGCCATCGACCGCCGAAGCCTCGATGGCCACACCCAGTGGGTGCGCCGGCACGCCAGCGCGGTCCGCCCGCAGAATGCCGCGCCCGTTGTCATTAACAACAACCGCCTCAACAAATCAGTTGCACCCAGCGGATGCGCCGATGCGCTCCGCTGGCAAACAGACGCGTCGACAGACTTCAACAACAACCGTCTCGCCTACGCGAAAATCAATGTGAGCTCCCAGTCGCCAATCGTCGTGCCACGCACAAACAACGGATACCCCGAGCGTCCCTCGGAGGCAATCCCCGCATCTATTTTAGCCACTTTACTGTTCACCCCGGCGCCAGCTAGTCTCGGCCCGGGGCTGGCCGCTTGGCCCGATACGTTCGTTCCCATGAGACGGCTTAGTAACGTGTACGGTACCGAAAGCCCACTTTTTGTCTCAGCTACAGACCGCACCGCGGCTGTTCGGGTAGAGAGAGCAAAAGCTGGAGGTCACCACACGTGAAAAACGTCCGAGGAGAAAACGGATTGGGCGACACGCTCATTTCATTTGTGAGTATCTGCTCGGTCGAGTCTGCTCCTAGAGTCCGAGTACTGTACGCTCCACTCCGCGGCCCACTCTTCGCCTCAGCCACAGACCGGCTCCCGGCTGTCCGGCTGGCAAGAGCAAAAGCCAAAGAGCGGAGAGCGCATGCAAAAGATTAAAGGGGGCTCGGACGAAACCGAGTCGGCACCCTTTGCATAAAGCTTGCATTGCCAAAATCAAATATTTGACACATATGCATCGACTAAACTTATCTTTTGCACGATCATTTCCATGAGGAACCTCATCACTCGGAGGCTACTCACGGCAGGGCCCCGCGCCCACCAGCCGGCGGACCCCGCGTCCGCCCCCCACAGGGCCTCGCGCTCAGCAGCCGGCGGACCCCGCGTCGGTCCAGGCAGGGCTCCGCGCCCATCAGCGGGAGGACGCCGCGTCCGCCCCCGGCTAGGCTCCGCGCCCATCAGTCGGCGGACCCCGCATTCGCCCTCGGCAGCGCCCCGCGCTCATCAGCCGGCGGACCCCGCGTCTGCGCCCGGCAGCGCTTCGCGCTCAATAGCCGGCGGGCCCCGCGTCCGTCCCAGCAGGGCTCCGCGCCCATCAGCAGGTGGACGCCGCGTCCGCCCCCGGCTGAGCTCCGCGCCCATCAGCCGGCGGACCCCGCGTCCGCGCCCGGCAGCGCCTCGCGCTCGACAGCCGGAAGACCCCGCGTCTGCCCCCGGCAGGGCCTCGCGCCCACTAGCCGGCGGACCTCGCGTCCGCGCCCGGCTGCGCCTCAGGCTCAAACAACCGGCGGACCCCGCGTCCACCCTCGGCAGGGCCCACACCCATCAGTCGGCGGACCCCGCGTCCGCACCCGGCGTCCTCAATGCCACTATCTGCTTCAGCAACAGCAAAGACCCTTCGCCCGACTCTTCGAGTCGCCCAGAGGCTTGGAGGCTACACCCAGCGGGTGCGCTAGCGCGCCCCCGCTGGAAACAGCCAGCCGGTGGACTCCGCATCCACGCCCGGCCGGGCTCCGCGCCCATCAGACAGCGGACCCCGCGTCCACGCCCGACAACCTCAACGCCACCGTCAGCTCCAGCGACAGCAAAGACCCTTCGCCCGACTCCTCGAGTCGCCCGGAGGCTCGGAGGCTACACCCAGCGGGTGCGCTGGCGCGCCCCTGCTGGAAGCAAGCCGCGCCGTCCCCGGCCCGCAATCAACCATCATCAACAACTTCTGCAACGACAGCGACGACTACGAAAACCCTCCGCCCGACTCTTCGATTCGCCTGGAGGCTCTGAGGCTACTGTCGGGGGGATGACCCCCGGGTACCCCAAAGACGACGAGTCGGAAGGGGCGTCTGCCAGCCCGGGCCAGATGCTCCGACTCACATCCGCGGCCAGCTGCTCCGACCAGCCGGCTGCCTAGAGCCGACTACGTTGTCCCGTCGGACACGCGCGGACGAGATGGCCGTACCCATCAGCGTTGCACTGCTGACAAATAGTAGGATGCTATGCGCGTGACATCGTGTACAGTGCTACTTGTCCCTGGGCACTGTTTATAAAGTGACCCAGGGACGAGTGGGCACACCCACCACGCACACACTCTCACGGGCATCGACACCCATGCCCCACCGTGCCAACCTCACCTAGCTTAGGAAGTAAGCTACCCCCTGCCTATAAAAAGGCACCACACTCCACACACTGGAGGAGAGGGCCTCCTCTCATTCCCTCATTCCCCTGGATGCTCACACACACACATATGAGGCAAGGAGCCCCATGGCCCTGCTCTCCAGACAGCTCTAGGAGCAACCCTGTACTGTGATACACCTCATATACAGACATGCAGGAGTAGGGGTATTATCTCTCCAGAGAGCCCCGAACCTGGGTAAACAACTGCGTGCTATTGCCCTATCTCGTCACGGATCTCCACTGCAGCCTTGCTCTCACCTCTTAAGCTATCCCATGGCATCTGCCATCCCGGGGCACCCCCCGTGAGAAAACGACGACAAACTCCGTGAAGGCTCACAATACGCTCGATGTAAAGACTGGCTCGCTTGTTACCATCATAAGTGGTCTTGACGGGAATGAAATGGGCTACCTTGGTCTGGTGATTGACTATGACCCATATGGAATCATGTCCTTTGCTTGACCTAGGCAAACCGGTGATGAAGTCCATCCCGACTTTGTCCCACTTCCATTCAGGCACTTTGAGAGGCGGCAATAGTCTAGCGGGTCGCTGATGTTCAGCTTTGACTCTCTGGCATATGTCACACTTAGCAACAAAGGTGCCTATTTCCCGTTTCATGCCATGCCACCAGAATCTTGCTTTGAGGTATTGGTACATCTTGGTTCCTCTAGGGTGGATGGAATACGGAGTGTCGTGGGCTTCTTGCAAGATCAAATTCTTGAGCTCAACCTTGTTGGGTACGCAAATGCGCTTCCTGAACCATACAACTCCTTGTTCATCCACTGAGAATCCTGGGGCCTTGCCTACCTTGATCTTCCTCTTGATGCCTTCAATGCTCTCATGTCCATTCAGAGCTTCCTTAATATCATCCATCAAGGTAGGCCTTGATTCAAGGTTGGCTAGGAATCCAGGTGCAACTAGTTCCAAGCCGAAGCTTTCTAGCTCTTCATACAAGGCGGGTAGCCTTTCCTTAATCATAGCATTCAAGGAACAAGCCTTTCTGCTTAAGGCGTCTGCTACCACGTTAGCCTTTCCAGGGTGGTATTAAACATTGAGGTCATAATCCTTGATCAACTCCAACCCTTTGAGTGAAAATATACTTCAAACTCTTGTGGTCTGTGTATATCTCACATCGCTTCCCTAGAAGGTAATGTCGCCATGTTTTCAAGGCATGAACAACAGCTGCCAACTCAAGATCGTGGGTAGGGTAGTTCTCTTCGTGACGACGTAGCTGTCTAGATAGATATGCTATGACTCTGCCTTCCTGCATCAGAACACCTCCAAGCCCAGTTCTCGATGCATCACAATATATCACAAACTCCTTGTGAATATCGGGGCTGGCCAAAATTGGGGCTGCGGTCAATCTCTTCTTGAGCTCTTGGAAGCTTTCTTCGCACTTTGCTGTCCATTCGAACTTCTTGTCCTTCTTCGGGAGCTGGGTCATGGGTCTGGCAATGCTCGAGAATCCTTCGACGAACTTGCGGTAATATCCCGCGAGTCCGAGGAAGCTCCTGACTTCCTTCACATTGCTGGGGGATTGCCATTCAGTCACGGCTTAGATCTTGGCAGGATCCACTGACAATCCTTCTGCAGTCAACACATGACCCAAGAATCCAACTTCATGCAGCCAGAATTCACACTTGCTGAACTTGGCATAAAGTTGGTGCTCTCGAAGCTTGTGTAGGACCAATCTCAAGTGTTTCTCATGCTCTTCCTCCGACTTGGAAAAGACAAGTATGTCGTCAATGAAGACGACAACAAACTTGTCCAAGTACTGCATGAAGACTTTGTTCATGAGGTACATGAAGTAGGCGGGGGCATTGGTTAAACCAAATGACATGACCGTATATTCATACACGCCATACCGGGTCATGAATGCCATCTTGGGAATGTCTTGGGGCCTGATCTTCAGCTGGTAGTACGCAGACCTGAGGTCGATCTTGGAAAACACCTTAGCTCCATTCAGCTGATCGAACAAGTCTTCAATCTTGGGAAGTGGGTACTTGTTCTTTATTGTGACCTCATTGAGAGAACGCTAATCGACACAGAGTCTGATAGTTCCGTCCCTCTTTGACACAAATAGAACAGGTGATCCCCAAGGAGAGGCACTAGGGCGAATGAATGCTTTTCTGAGCTGCTCTGCCAGTTGTTTCTTCAATTCAGCCAACTCTTCAGATCCCATTCTATAGGGCTTCTTATATATGGGTCCTGCTCCGGACATTAGCTCAATGATGAACTCAATGTCACGGTCAGGAGGAATTCCGGGCAGCTCATCAGGAAATACATCTGGGTATTCACATAGCACTGGCACTTGATCCAACTCAATTCCCGACAGACAATTAGCCTGAGG
Organism: Elymus sibiricus; assembly: GCA_039707655.1. Lineage (NCBI taxonomy): Eukaryota > Viridiplantae > Streptophyta > Magnoliopsida > Poales > Poaceae > Elymus > Elymus sibiricus. The sequence continues at coordinate 310,612,763 of CM077675.1, read as the reverse complement.
GGTTTGAGTGGAGGCCGAGTTGGGGACATACTTGACTTCCACTCCTTGGCTATTGGTCATGGTGACAGTCCTCTTGGCACGGTCTAACAAGCCTTGGTGCTTGGTTAACCAGTCCATGCCTAGGATCACATCCAAGCCTTCTGACTTCAGGATGATAAGGTCTGCTAGGAAGTCTACCCCGTTGATGTTAATGTCAACTCCTTTACATCCTATTCTAGACTTCATGACTGATCCCGGGGTTTGTATCAACATATGACTACCCAGGGGTGTAGGCTTCATACCACTCTCCAGTGCAAACTTTTGAGTGACAAAAGAATGCGAAGCTTCACAATCAAATAGTACGGTTGCTGGGGTTGAGTTGACAAGGAACGTACCCAGTATGACGTCCGGGTCTTCCTGGGCTTCCTCAGCGGTGACGTAATTCACACACCCCTTGCCATTGTTCGGCTTGTTGCGGGGAGCTGGGTTCCTTGGTGGTGCTCCACAGCCTTGACCTTGGTTGGGCGCATTGGGGCGCGGTACAGCTGGCTTCTTGTTGGGGCACTTCTTAGAGATGTGTCCAGGCTGACCACACCCAAAGCAAGTGACCTAACCATAGTTGTTGTTGTTGTTGTTTTTCCTGTCGCCGTTGTTCTTATTGGGGTTGTTGTAAGCTGGCCAGGGATTGGCATACTGCTGAGGCTAGTAGCTCGGACGAGGTGCAGGAGGTCTAGCCTGCTGCGGCTGATAGGTCGGCTTGGCTGGGGCTGGCTACCAGGGGCAAGGCTTCTGGTTGCTGGAACTACCCTTGCTAATCATCTTGCGCTTGCGAGTGTCGTCCATGGCACGACGCTTGTCTTCAAGTATGAGGGCCTTGTTCACCAGGTCGAAGAAGGTCTGACAGTCGTAGACAATGAGCTGATACTGCAGGGCTTGCTGGAGTCCTTCCATGAAGCGTTCCATCTTAGCAGCCTCAGTGTTGACATCTTCAGGTGCATACCTTGATAGCAGGTTGAACTTCTGCATGTACTCCTTGATAGCGCCACTTCCTTGCTTCAGCGCTCGGAATTCTCTCTTCTTGCTAGCCATGATCCCAGAAGGAATGTGGGCGGTGCGGAATCCTTCCTTAAAGTTATCCCAGGTGATCACACGATTGCCTTGCATGACCTTGAATCCATCCCACCAAGCTCTGGCGGTACCTCCGAGGCAGTGAGAGGCATACAACACCTTCTCACGATCCTCATTGCAATTGACCAGTGCAAGGAGGTCCTCGATGGTGCGGATCCATTCATCGTCATCCAGGGGTTCAACAGTCTCGGTGAAGGTTGGGGGCGAATTCCTCATGAACTCCAACAGAGTGGAGCGGCCATTGCCGTTCCTGCCTTGCTGCTGGTTGTTCACAAGGACTTGAACCATCTGCTGGATAGGAGCAGTGTTGGCTTGGTGTTCCTCCCGAAGAACTTGGACAAACTAAGCTATTGTCATGTTCTCCGGTGGAGGTGGTGGCGGGGGAATGTCGCCTTGTGGCTGCTCCGGGTGATCTCCCGCGTGAGCAGCCCCACCATCTCCCTATTGCTGGCTGGAGTTGCCGGCTTCAGGGTTGGTGAAGGAGCTATTGTGGGTTGCAGTCGCCATCCTGTTTGGAGCAGCCAAGTCAAACAACTGGACAAAGGGGAGGGAAAAGCAGCAAGAGAGAGCGCTCCTAAGGGGGTTGGTATAGTGCAAGTGTGGTAAAACAAAGGTCAAAAGACCAACACATATATTAAGATAAGATAGACGATGGAGTCACTTACATGTTCCCTAAGGCAAAAGCGCGACTTACATCAGAACACAAACAACAAAAGCAAACAACAAGCACTCATGGTTTCATATGAACCATCACACGGACTCGACTTCGCATGAGGGGTACATGACTGATCCAACCCTAGGGGTTCTCGGACTCAAGTGGTGGAGTGCTTGGTCTCGTAGTCACGCTCCTCTGGGTCTTCCTCCTGGTCATCGTCCGTACGAGCATCGTCTCCGGTTGAGGGGGTCGGAGAATGAGGAGGTCCTTCCCGACGACGCTTCGCCGGTGGGTCGGTGAAGAGCGCACGGTACTCCTTCGCACTCATGCGACGACGACGTGTGGGTGCATCTCTAGCTGGGGGTACTCCTCCTCGGTAAGCGACAGCTGGCCGTCCCTCGGTGGCTCCATCCTTCTTGATCCTATCAGGCTTCGTCTTGGCTTGACGAAGTAGCTCTCGGGTGTGGTGAAATTCCTCGCGGAGCTTCACAGACTCCTTAATCAAGTGGTGAGCCAGACTGTTGGCGGAGAGGCTGAAGTAGGTCTGGAATCTGAGTGGTGTCCCATCCTCTTTGGATGTAACCAACATCCAACTTTCGCCAATATCATCCCTTTTGAAGGGTAGATAGTGAGTAGCTGGCTCCTCAGCCATCTCTGGGATGATGCCTCGAAGGTGGATGAGTGCCTTGCGTGCAGCTATCTTGACTGCGAGTGCCAGGGTCTCCATCTGTGGTCCCTCAAAGAACGAACTAGTCGGGGAGTCATTTGCCTTCACGACCACATCAACATGGTACTCCTTAGTGACGGTATCGACCCAGTGCTCGTGGTAGAGGAAAATGGGTGGTCGGTGATACTGGAACTTCTCCAGGCTATCCTCAAGGAGTAGGGGAAAGCTGGATGCTAGGAGGGCTTCGGATAAGATAGCCATCTACAAGGTTTGAAGGGAGGTGAGTCGGTAAGGGTTTAAAATAGACTAGAAGAGAAGAGAAGTATAGAAATTGTTGCACCTAGCAACTAGGCATAGTCTTTGAAAATGGTTTTATCCTAACTAACGCCCATGCTAATTAAGGGCTTCCGACAGTCAGGATGGCTCTGATACCAGCTTTGTGGGGACCCTGACTCATAGGTCGTGATCACCGAATGCACGTGTACAGTAATCCCAGAGATCAATGCTCACTGAACACACAGAAGCTGAATAACAAGAGTTTTACATCCATACTTAGCGTCTTACACAAATAGAGACCATGAAGGTCAAGTCTTACATATATAGGGCCCTGAAGGCCAAATAACAAACATAACTAGCAGCGGAAATATTGATCGAAAAGCGTAGACCCATGCCATCTGCCTTAACCCTACAGGCATTCTGACTGGGAAGCGTCCTTGTTCGCATGTTCGTCACCAACGAACTCTTCACCGTATTCCTGCTCTTCCATGCCTGGCCAATTAAATAACCACTGGCAAGCCCATGAGTACTTTGAATGTACTCGCAAGCAACCCATGTTTTGGAACAAGGTATAACAATGCATGATATTGCACTAAGTAGATAATTTTTGCAGAAAGCTAATTTTTAGTGCAGTGGTATGATCAAATAACTTATGTAAGTATGCATCAACAGTTGGCAGATATCCATAAGAACAAGTTACAGATATCATCATACGCAGGGGTTGAACATCTCATGTTCAGTCACCATATCAAGTCATCGACTTAACTCAAGTATCATCTTTCTCCCACACATACACACACACGCCAAGTTTGTGAAAACATCGGACGTAGTTTAAGCAGGACCTCCAACTGTCCATGACCGTGGACACGGCTATTCGAATAGTTTTACACTCTGCAGAGGGTGCACACTTACCCACAAGACTCGGGGAACTTCCGTGTCATCCCTCATGATATACATCACACGTGTCATCCATGAGGGCACACAACGGTGTGCCCGGTGTCTGTGAAAACAGCCCATGATCGTTCATTCCGGTACGACCCCGTATCGAGAGTTGACGTGGCTTGAGACTGCGTCGGTATTTCTCCAAAGAGGAAGGGATGATGTAGCACAGCGACGGTAAGTATTTCCCTCAGTTATGAAACCAAGGTATCGAACCAGTAGGAGGATCACCAACACCTAATAAGCAGCACCTGCACACAAATAACAAATACTTGCAACCCGGCGCGTAAGAGAGGTTGTCAATCTCTCTACGGTAAAAAGATAGATTAGGTACTGATAGATAGGAGAGATAGATCTCTCAAGAACACAAAATAAAAAGGGCAAATAAAAAGTGCAGCAATATATTTTTGGGTTTTTGGTTTAATAGATCTGAAAACAAAGAGGCAAAAAGATAGATCGGAAAGCAATATGTTGGAAAAGTAGACCCGGGGGCCATAGGTTTCACTAGTGGCTTCTCTCATGAGTATAGCACACGGTGGGTGAACAAATTACTGTTGGGCAATTGATAGAAGATCAAATAATCATGATGATATCCAAGGCGATGATCATTATATGGGCATCACATCCAAGATAAGTAGACCGACTCCTGCCTGCATCTACCACTATTACTCCACACATCGACCGCTATCCAGCATGCATCTAGTGTATTAAGTTCATGGAAAAACAGAGTAATGGAATAAGAACGATGACATGATGTAGACAAGATCTATTCATCTAGGAATAGACCCCATCTTGTTATCCTTAATGGAAACGATACATGCGGGCCTTGCTGCCCCTTGTGTCACTGGGAAAGGACACCGCAAGATCAAACCCATCACAAAGCACCACTTCCCATGGCAAGAAAAATCGATCTAGTCGGCCTAACTAAACCAAAGATTCGAAGAAGAAATACGAGGCTATAAGTAATGATGCATATAAGAGATCAAAGAAGACTCAAATAATATTCATGGATAGAAACTGATCATGAACTCAAAATTCATCGGATCCCAACAAACACACCACAAAAGTTTACATCAAATAGATCTCCAAGAGATCAGTGTATTGAGAATCAAAAGAGAGGCAACTCCAAGAGACCACTGCCTACGGACTCGTAGGTCTATGGTGGACTACTCACGCATCATCGGAGAGGCACCTATGAAGAAGATGAACCCCTCCGTGATGGTGTTAGATTGGATCTTGAGGCTCTGGAACTTGCGGCGGCTGGATGTGTTTTTCGTTGACTCCCCTAGGGTTTTCTGAATATTTGGGTATTTATAAGCATCAGAGGCAGTGGAGGGGGGCCCCGTGGAGGGCACAACCCATCAGGGTGCGCCGGGGGCCCCCTGGCGCGCCCTGGTGGATTGTGGCCTCCACAGCCCACCTCTCTGGCACTTCTTTGGCCCACTGGGTGTCTTCTGATCCAAATAAAATCTCCAAAAAGTTTCGTCGCGATTGGACTCCGTTTGGTACTAATCTTCTGTGAAGTAAAAACAAGCAAAAACAGCAACTGGCACTTTGGCACTATGTCAATAGGTTAGTCCCAAAAACTGATATAAAATTGCTATGAAGTGATTGTAAAACATCCAAGAATGATAATATAATAGCATGGAACAAGCAAAAATTATAGATACGTTAGAGACGTATCAGCATCCCCAAGCTTAATTACTACTCGTCCTCGAGTAGGTAAATGATAAAAACAGAATTTTTGATGTGGAATGCTGCCTAACATGTTCATCTCATATTCTTTTCTTTTGTAGCATGGACATTTGGACTTTTAGATGATTCAAAGCAATAGTATAGTTTTAACATAATGACTCCAATACTCAAGCATGCCAACAAGCAATCATGTCTTTCAAAATATCAACCCTAAAGAAAGTTATCCCTAGCCCATCATGCTCAATCATTGATCCATTCATGAAACACACGCAAATATTAGCTATACCCAATGCTCAAGTACGATCATAGTGCCCCTAGTTGGTGCTTTATAAGAGAAGATGGAGACTCAAAGTAAAAATAAAAAATTGCATAAAGTAAATAGATAGGACCTTCTGTAAGAGCACATTTATCCATGTGTGGTTTTGGTAATTGATGACAATCCCTATGAACTAATGGTTGCCTTGAGTTATATTCGAAGGATTTGCCCGTAGGTACTTCTTGAAGTCCATCTGTTGGTTTCAAGGAGTTTATATGGTGACCAAGGTGGTATTCAAGGTTTATCCAAAGATTGGTCATGTGGGAGTTAAGCTTATTGCAAGCATGTCTTGAAGAAGAAGATTGTGTGAGCATTCATGCTTACCTTCAAGACATCATCTTTATGAAGAGAGAAGATAAGATACAAGGTTGATCAAGACTAAGTCAAAAAGTGAATCAAGTTGATCAACACACAAAGCGTACAAAATGTACCGAGAGGGATCAAGTGACCCCATGGTGTGGTAAGCATTGTCCATTACGCTTTGTGTACTAACCCATGGTCTACGTGAGAGTTCTTTGTGGGGTTAGGTATATTTCCATGGGCTTGCATCAAGAGGAAGATCCCATACATCCCATGGAAGATGACATCAAGGGAAGATCGTCATCAAGGTTGCGATGTGCAAGCTCAAGTGAAGCATCACGGAGAGATCATGCTTGAGGCTTGCCATTCATTGTGGTGACAATGGACTTGTGAAGATGTGCCGAAGAGTGGCTCACCCATAGTGGAGTATGGGGGAGCAATCAACTAGTCTTCATCAAGCCGGTGCAATCAAGAAAGGTGGTCCATCTTGAGGAAGTCAAGATCGTCATCATCTAGCTCAAGTGGACTATGCGCAAGGCAAAGGTTTGACCTTGATAGGGTTTTCTATTTTACCGGTCTCATCGTGGTAGTTGGGAGACCGGGTTATAGGATCGATTGCCGTACTATCAAGGGGGTCTCTCAAGTGAGTAGCTTGATCGTATCATTCGTTGAGAGCTCAAACCATTGCATTCTTGGCATCATCATCTTTCTTGGTTCTTGGTTGGCTTTTCTCTTTGTGGGTTCTTGAGCTTATGGTCAGCTTCATGACAAGCTCAAGTTCATCGAAAACGGAGTACATATGCATCTTCTATGATGTTTTCGATGTTGGAGTTTTTGCCGGTTCTTCATTCATAGAGGTTTCACATCTCTATATCATTGGCTGTTGGATAGCTCTTGTCATCCTGAGTCCAACAAGCTTGAGCTTGCTCAATTCTGAGCTCATTTGCAGAAGTTATGGCAGTTCTGGTTTTTCTGTATCCATCTGGTTGCTTAGGTTCTTTATTTCTCTTAAGCGGAAGTACCGCTCTTCCGAGCGGTAGTACCGCTCCAGCGGTACTACCGCCCTTAAGTGTAGCTTAACTTTTTTAAGGAGGTAGTACCGAGCGGTACTACCGCCCTGCAGTGTCGTTTATTCTTTTTAAGCAGAAGTACCTGGCGGTACTACCGCCCTGAGGGTCCGCGGCCTCTTTCGCATCCTTTTTCTTCCGGACTTCTGGGACTTCTGAGCGGAAGTACCGCTCTCTCCAGAGCGGTACTACCGCCCCAAGCGGAAGTACCGCTCCCTCCAGAGCGGTACTACCGCTCAGTTGTTCCAGTACGTGTATAAGCGGAAGTACCGCCCCCTAGGACGGTACTACCACTTATGCTCGTATCTGGGGAGAGAAACGGCCACTTTTCTCCTCACCTATAAAAGGGGGTCTTCTTCCCCAATAGTTCTCATCTCTTAAGCTTGTTTTCGCCCCCCATTGTTGACCTTCTTAGAGCTTGCTAACTCTCAATCCCTCCAATGATTCTTGCTAGTTCTTGAGGGAAAAGAGAGAGGAGATCTAGATCCACATTTCCACCAATCACTTTCTCCTCTATGTGAGGGGAACCCCTTGGATCTAGATCTTGGAGTTCTTCATGTTCTTCTTCGTTCTTCCTCTCATTTTCTTCCATAGCATTAGTTGTTGTGGAGGGATTTGGGAGAGAAGGACTTGGGTACTCGGTGTGCCCTTGCCATTGCATTTGGTGCATAGGTTTGAGTTCTCCACGGTGATACGTGGAAGTGAAGTTTGAGAAGCTTATTACTCTTGGGTGTTTGAGCACCCTAGAGCTTGTTCCTCTTGGGTGCCTTGGCGCCCTAGACGTCTTGTGTTGCCTCGGAGCTCAATCATTGTGGTGCAAAGCTCCGGGCAAGTGTCGGGGTCTCCAATTAGGTTGTGGAGATTGCCCCGAGCTTTTGAGGTCACCTCGGAGCCATAATCCATTGTGGTGAAGCTCCGTGGTGTTGTTGGGAGCCTCCAATTAAGTTGTGGAGTTTGCCCCAACCTTGTTTGTACGGGTTCGGTGACCGCCCTCAAGGGTCCCTTAGTGGAATCACGGCATCTTGCATTGTGCGAGGGCGTGAGGAGATTATGGTGGCCTTAGTGGCATCTTGTGGAGCATTGTGCCTCCACACCGCTCTAAATGGAGATTAGCATCCGCAAGGGTGTGAACTTCGGGATACATCGTCGTCTCCGCGTGCCTCGGTTATCTCTTACCCGAGCCCTTAACTTATGCACTTTACTTTGTGATAGCCATATTGTTTCATGCTTTATATCTTGCTATCACTTAGTTGTTTATCTTGTGTAGCTTAAGTTGTTGGTGCACATAGGTGAGCCTAGTTGTTTTAGGTTTTGTGCTTGACATATTAAACGTTAGTTTTATTCCGCATTTGTTCAAGCCTAAACCGTAATTTTTTTAAAGCGCCTATTCACCCCCCTCTAGGCGACATCCACGTCCTTTCACCTTCGCAGAGGGAAGTAGGGATTTGTAGAGGTGCCAGAGCTCAAAGTTTTAAATTGAGAGAGAAAAATATTTTGAGTGGCATGCCTTTCCTGTCAACGAAAACGACAAAGTAGCTCACAATACTTTCCATGCTAGATATATCATAGGTGGTTCCCAAACAAGAAATAAAGTTTATTCCTTTTTCCACCATTCTTTCACATTCCATGGCGGGCTGTATCCACGGTTGCCTTCCATACCTACACTTTCCAAGGAATTTATTATTTCACAACATAAAGTAAATATTTTTTCTTTTCCATTTCGGGAATGGGCATCCCTATTACCACCGCACTCTCGTGCAATGACAAGTGAATAAACACTCATCTTGAGAATAACACATCTAGCATACAAATTCGCAAATTAGAGATGGCACGTACAAATTTGCTTGGAACGGCATGGAAATACCGCATATAGGTAGGTATGGTAGACTCATAAGGCAAAACTTGGTTTGAGGATTTTGGATGCACAATTAGTATTTCTACTTAGTACAAATGGAGGCTAGCAAATAGATTGAGAAGCAACCAAACCAAGAAACAAAAATTCACATAAGCGAGCATTGAGCATAACTAACACCGAATAATGCACCGCAAGTAGGATGTATTTTCATTGCATAACTATTGACTTTCGTACTTGCATAGGGAATCACAAACCTTAACATCAATATTCCTACTAAAGCATAATTACTCACTAACATGACTCACATATTACTATCATCATGTCTCAAAACTATTACAAGGAATCAAGTTTAATTTTTCCAAAGATCTTCGTGAAACATATTTATTATATCCTCCTTGGATATCTATCACTTTGGGACTAGTTTCATATGTTGCCAATGCTTTTGACAAGCTCAAACATATTTAATTGAAGCACGTGAGCATAGAGTTTTCATCTCTCAAAAAGGTATAAGTGAAGCATGAGAGTATTTCTTCAAAATTTACTAACTCTAAGTGAAGCATGAGAGTATTTCTACAAAAAATTCCAAGCACACCGTGCTCAAAAAGATATAAGTGAAGCACTAGAGCAATTCTATAGCTCAAAAGGCTTAAGTGAAGCATAGAGAGCAATTCTAACAAATCATAGCATACTTTTGGCTCTCCCAAATAGGTGTGTCCATCAAGGATATAAGTGACAAACTAACAAGCAAAGCAAGCAAAGACTTGAATGATACAAGACGCTCCAAGCAAAACTCATGATATGTGACTAATAAAAATATAGTTCCAAGTAAAATACCGATGGTCGTTAGAAGAAAGAGGGGATGCCACTCGGGGGCATCCCCAAGCTTAGTTGCTTGTTTCTCTTTGGATATATATTGGGGGTGCTCTAGCATCCCCAAGCTTAGGTTCTTTTCACTCCTTATTCCTTCATCCATCGTGATCTCACCCAAAACTTGAAAAGTTCAATCACACAAAACTCAACAAAATCTTCGTGAGATCCGTTAGTATAATAAAGCAAATCACTACTTTAGGTGCTGTTGCAAACCCATTCATATTTTGTTATTGCATTATACCTACTGTATTTTAACTTTACCATGGCTCATACCCTTCAATATAACCCATAGATTCATCAAAACAAGCACACAATGCAACGAAAACAGAATCTGTCTTAAACAGAACAGCCTGTAGTAATCTGTACTCTAACCATACTTCTGTAACTCTCACAATTCTGAAAACTTAGGACAATGTAAACAATTTTTATGGCAACACCGTGTTACAATTTCATCTCAAGATCACGTTCCAGTAAAAAATGAAAATTCTAACACTGGACGCAAAGTTTCTATTTCAGATTCAGCATCGCTTCTACTCATCTTATGAATCATCCTAAAGGCTCTACTTGGCACAAACACTAAATAAACCATAAAAACACAATCATAATAGAGGCATAATTGTGTCAACACTCAAAAACAGAAAGTAAAAAGCAAAAATAAATTTATTCATTGGGTTGCCTCCCAACAAGCGCTATCGTTTTACACCCCTAGCTAGGCATAACGCATAGTTTCAAGTATTGTCATCTTTGGTTTTCAACTCCTCAATCACACAACTAGAATTTTTCAAGGATTTAGAATGCATGCTCTCAATGACAACACTTCTAGGAAAAATACCAAAGAATTCACTTTTATAAATAGGGTCTCTTACTATTTCAAGAAAGTCGGGATGAATACTAATCATTTTAAGATCTCCCTTGTGGACACTAGGTGTAGCAACTTCGTTCTTAGTGATTTGCGAGGTCTTGCAAATTTTTATGGGAGTCTTTTCAATAGTTTTGACAGAAGAAAAAGCCAAACCCAAGTTACAAAAAATCTCTTCCAACTTATCAATCCGGTAAGGACTCTCTTCTACCCTTTCGTTAACTACGATTTCTTTTTTCCTTTAACAATTTAAAGGCATCTCCCGCCTTAGCCCCAATTTTATTAGCAAGATTATGCATTTTCTTATCCAAATCTTCAAGATGTTCTTTGGTAATCATCTTCTTTTTAATAGCATCTAATCTCTTCATAACATGTTCAAGAGTTAAAGTTGTTTCATTGATCATAAGAGGTGGTGATCCCACTAAACTTCCCAAAGCATTAAAAGCATCGAAAGATGGACACATCAAGAAATTCCCACCGGTAATCGTATCAAGGACGAATCTATACCAGGTGGTGATGCCCACATAAAAACTGCAAAGAAGAACAACGGAAGATTGCTTATGGGTAGATCTATTATGAGCATTGCAAATCCTATACCAAGTATCTTTTAGGTTCTCCCCTCCCCTTTTCTTAAAATTAAGAACTTCATTATCGGGAGTACACGCAATAGAGGAAGAACTAGCCATAACAACAAGGTAGGCGAACAAGAGATCTGACGAGAAAAAGGCAAACGAAAAAGAGGGCGAATAAAACGGCAAATTGATGAAGTGGGGGAGAGGAAAACGAGAGGCAAATGGCAAATAATGTAATTGCAAGGAGATGAGATTTGTGATTAGGAACCTGGTAGATGATGATGGTGTCTCCTCGGCGCCAGAGATTGGCACGTAGAAGAGAACGCTTCCTCCCCGGCTATGGCGCCAGAAATTCGTTTGACGTGGCTTGAGACTGCGTCGGTATTTCCCCAAAGAGGACGGGATGATGCAGCACAGCGACGGTAAGTATTTCCTTTAGTTATGAAACCAAGGTATCAAACTAGTAGGAGGATCACCACCACCTAATAAGCAGCACCTGCACACAAATAACAAATAATTGCAACCCGACGCGTAAGAGAGGTTGTCAATCTCTCTACGGTAAAAATATAGATTAGGTAATGATAGATAGGAGAGATAGATCTCTAAAGAACACAAAATAAAAAGGGCAAATAAAAAGTGCAGCAATATATTTTTGGGTTTTTGGTTTAGTAGATCTGAAAACAAAGAGGCAAAAGGATAGATCGGAAAGCAATATGTTGGAAAAGTAGACCCTGGGGCCGTAGGTTTCACTAGTGGCTTCTCTCATGGGTATAGCACACGGTGGGTGAACAAATTACTGTTGGGCAATTGATAGAAGATCAAATAATCATGACGATATCCAAGGCGATGATCATTATATAGGCATCACGTCCAAGATAAGTAGACCGACTCCTGCCTGCATCTACCACTATTACTCCACACATTGACCGCTATCCAGCATGCATCTAGTGTATTAAGTTCATGGAAAAACAGAGTAATGCAATAAGAACGATGACATGATGTAGACAAGATCTATTCATGTAGGAATAGACCCCATCTTGTTATCCTTAATGGCAATGATACATGCGTGCCTTACTGCCCCTTCTGTCTCTGGGAAAGGACACCGCAAGGTCAAACCCATCACAAAGCACCTCATCCCATGGGAAGAAAAATCGATCTAGTCGCCCTAACTAAACCAAAGATTCGAAGAAGAAATACAAGGCTACAAGTAATCATGCATATAAGAGATCAAAGAAGACTCAAATAATATTCATGGATAGAAACTGATCATGAACTCAAAATTCATCGGATCCCAACAAACACACCGCAAAAGTTTACATCAAATAGATCTCCAAGAGACTATTGTATTGAGAATCAAAAGAGAGAGAGGAATCCATCTAGCTACTACCTACGGACCCGTAGGTCTATGGTGGACTACTTATGCATCATCGGAGAGGCACCTATCAAGAAGATGAACCCCTCCGTGATGGTGTTAGATTGGATCTTGAGGCTCTGGAACTTGCGGCGGCTGGATGTGTTTTTCGTCGACTCCCCTAGGGTTTTCTGAATATTTGGGTATTTATAGGCATCAGAGGCGGTGGAGGGGGGGCCCGTGGAGGGTACAACCCATCAGGGCGTGCCGGGGGCCCCCCTGGCGCGCCCTGGTGGGTTGTGGCCTCCACAGCCCACCTCTCTGGCACTTCTTTGGCCCACTGGGTGTCTTCTGGTCCAAAAAAATCTCCAAAAAGTTTCATCACGATTGGACTCCAATTGGTCCTGATATTCTGCGAAGTAAAAAACAAGCAAAAATAGCAACTGGCACTTTGGCACTATGTCAATAGGTTAGTCCCAAAAATGATATAAAATTGCTATAAAGTGATTGTAAAACATCCAAGAATGATAATATAACAGCATGGAACAAGCAAAAATTATAGATACGTTGGAGACGTATCAAGAGTGACCACGTCACTCCCGCCACTAGTAATGTTGCCTCTCTACTAGTACCCACCAAAGTAATCAACAAAGCCCCGTCCCATAAGGGTTATCGTGGTTGTGCATGTAAGGTTGGGACGGTCAACAAATCTTAAATCTCTCCGTTTTCGAACACACACACACACAACTTGCTCCGGTACACCACTTCTTTATCAAGTGGTTACCTAGCTCAATTGCATCTCCCTCGGGCATTAGTGGCACCCGACAGGGTTTTCGAAAAAAAGTCTTTGAAAATACTTTTGTTTCCATCACAATGCATATCCCCGTCCCTTTTTGCGTAGCATCTACTTAGCAACCTAACTACTTCCCACCCACACAACCCTCATAAGGAGGTAGGGTCATGCACGATGCAAGTATCAACAAGAAAGTAATGGGACAACCCACCGAAGTGGTCACCACATCATCATGATCAATACATCGAAAGTAAAGTGCTATATGCCATGCAATGAAAATGGTTTCTTAACATGCTCAAAGGGCTGCTTGACTGGCTCAACAAAGTCTTTGGGGTCTTCAAAGTCTTCGGGTCCAACTCCCTCGCCAACAACGTAATCTATCGTCGCGATAATAACGGCAATAATAAGAATCACAACAAAAACAGAGCACAAATCCACTTCTAAAATGTTACCCTACTCTGTAAAATACTACAATAGAAACTAAAAATATTTGTCTCTAGTTTTGTAGTGAAAAAGATTTTGAAAACTATTTTATCAGAGGCTAAAAATATTAAAAACTAGGTTTTAAATAAATCAAGTACATAAAATGTTTTCAAAAAATTTCACAAGTGGAACTATTAAATTCTACAGAATATTCTAAGATTTGTGGTGGAAGAATTTTTTGGAATAAGACACTTATTTACCCCTGTGGAATTTTTGGAAATAATGCATGAAAAAGAAAAGAAAAAGGGCGCGGTGCCCTGGGCTAGATCTGACCCGCAGCTGGGCCGGCCCAAAGGCTAGCCAACCCAGGCGAGGGGACACGCGTGCGGCGGTCGGGGTTTTAAACCCGACAGGCCGGCCCCATTGACCAGAGAGAGAGGGGGAGGCGAGAGAGAGGTGGGGATGACAGGTGGCCCCCACCTGTCATCCCTAAGCCTGCGACCAAAGGGGGCTAGGAGCTCACCGACGGCGACAGAGGCTACGACGAGGCGTTCTGGCTACAGAAATGGAACCGGGGGACCGTCGCCGTCTTGGGATGGGTGGAGTTGGTCGTCGAGGTGGCCCTGGTCGCCGGCGACAAAGGAGCCGCGGCGGAGGTGCGTCGGCCGAGCTCCAAGCCGACGCGGCGAACTGCAAACAGCACGGGGAGGAGGGGGAAACCGATCAAGGGTGCCAGGGGAAGCCAGAGGGAGAGAAGGGAGGGTCGGAGGGGTTCCCTACCGCGAGATCAACGGCGGCCCGAGGCGGCGGCGTCAAGCTCGATCCCGAGCACATCGAGCAAGGTGGGAGATGGGGCTCTGCTGGGGGTCGATTGAGACAACGAGATAGAGATCAGAGGGAAGAAAGAGTCTCGGGGGCGGCTTAAATAGCCTGCCCACCAAGCGCTGGTGTGCCGGCGAGGCCGTGGCCAAGGCCAAAAGGTGCGGGAGGCGATATGGGTGAGTCCAGGGCGCTCCTGGGGTTGGTCGAGGCCAGGGGGAAGCAAGAGAGAGAGAGAGAGAGAAGCGCGCGCGTGTGAGCTTGCTCACTGGCCGAGCCGGGCGGCGCTCGGCACGCGCGGGAGGAGGGCGAAGGAGGAAGAGAGAGGAGGGGATCGACAACGTGCCGTGTTGCGGACGTTGAGGCGGCCTCGGGGGACACGTGGGGGAGGCCCAATGCTGTCGGGGCCATGCATTGGGCAGCGGCTAAAGTGCTGCTGGGCACTGTAGCGCACTCCAGAGCGCCCGTTTGGCATGCCATGGCATGCCAACAACATCCTGGGCGCGGCCATAGGTGTCTAGGGGGTCTAAGAGAGGGTAAACAACTTGGGGGAGGCATTGGATGCTCTGAGAGGTCAATAGAATAGAGAGGGGTGGAGAGAGTGGGAGATTCCTGCTGTCCAGGAGGGGGAATTGGGGTTTTACCCCACTTAACTATTGAGCTGAGCCATGGATTTCTTGCTGGAGGTAAAATACATCAATGTGGAGTTGTGGTACAAATTTGAGGGCAAGGAGAATAGTGGAAGGAGGTCAAACAAGGTTTTTACCAATCTGCCAGAAGGTGTTTGGTGTTGATTTTGGCAAGTAAAAGGAGTTTGCTTGCCATGATATTTACCAGGATCAAATAGAAGGTAGAAACAAGGTTGATCACCAAGTTTGAGCTTGATTGAAGAATGTTCATAATGTAAACTTTGTAAACCCTAGAAACTAACAGAATCAGATTTCTGTAGATCTAGGCATGCTAAACTAATCTCCTAAATACACCACTTGGTGTAGTAGCATTATTTGGGGATTATAACGTGTCCACAAAGTTTGGGGGCAATAGGAGAAGCTTCACAATATAAAGTTGTTCAAATTTGAATCTGGACAGGAATGGTTTTGGAATATTTTGGAGAATCAAATCATTTGGGATTGAGATGAAACTTTGCAAGATCATCACATATAGCATGGGTGACTTGATAGAATTTTCCTAGATTTTATTGAGAATATTTCCTATAGAAATATTTCAAATGCTTGATTTAAGCAGAAAGGGTTTTGAAGGGTTTTGCCCATTATGTTGAACATGACCATGTGTTGAAACTCATATATATGGAAAATATATGTCCACTGAGTTTCCCTAATTTTTCCCAAATATTTTCAAAGCATTTAAATAATTTTTCCCTATGAAAAAACATTTATGTCAAATAGTGAAATAATCTTTAAAATTAATATTTGGTGGTTTTGGAAAGTCTTATATATAGTAGGTTTCAAATAAAGTTTTTGGGGCAAAAGGATCCACCCAATTTGAGGACTTGTAGTGAAAACCTCAATTCAGGAGTTTTTGAAAACCTAATTTGAATAAATCCTTTTTGGCCAAAATAATATTTGATAAAAATGGTTTGGGTACTATACACATGGCATGATCATTGGGCAAGATGTTTGGATCAAGGAAGTGAGTTCTAGAGGGAAGAAGATCTTTTGAGTGCCAAAACTCAATCAACCAAACAAGCAAACATCAAACAATTCAAACAAGCATATGCACTCAAAAAGTTTTAAATAGTTCCATATTTTATAAACCATAGCAAAGCAAGGTGATACAAACACAGGGTGTGACAACCTCCTCACGGGTGCCATCGCTGCTACGACGCCAAGCAGAGGCAAAGGGCGAGGGTGGAGAGATGAGGTGGGAAACCTCACCCCGCCTTTATAAGGTGTCTGGTGTACGGTCGGCGTCCGCCCCCTCGCCTCCGAGACGCGAGCACGGTACGGTGGAAGCCATAATGACCCATTGCGGCGCGCGGGCTCTATGACGGACCGGGCAGTTACCAAGGCGTCATGGGAAGCGGAGGCGTCCCGCGTCTGACCGTGTGCCACGCGTCGCGCCCAGCTTGTAGACGGTTAGGGCCCGCATCGTCTCGCCCCCATTTTGCAGGATCATGCACGCCGCGGGCCCGGGGGCTACTGTCGGGCTCCTGGGACTGGGGGTACCCAGGCCCGTCGGCCCGCGGTCTCGGACACGACGCACGCCGTGGGCCCAGCATGGCCAACCGTTGGACTTCTCGAACAAGATCCTCACGAGGGCCCGCGCCTCGCGGGGCGCACGTTAGCGAGCATCGTTTGGAGCCTCGCGAAGCCCCACTCGTAGGGTTGCCCCCCCCCCCCCCCCGAGGACGCCCCCGAGGCCTTCGCGGGGTGGACTAACCAATGGTGGCTCAGCGGGGTCGCACGGTGTTGCATCCCCATGTGGGAGACGCACGCCATGCCGACATGCGCGGATGAGGAGGCTTTCCTCGTTAGTGCTAAGTGAGAGGGGGCAGCTCGGCGGTTCCAAAAGCAATCTCCAAAGGTTTCCCGTTTGGTGCATGAAGACCAAAGTTGGGGGCTCGCTAGGACGGAGGTCATCCAGAGCCCACCAGCGCGTCATGAAGTGAGGCTTTGGCAGGCGAAGGCTACTTTTGTCAGGATAGGCTACAGTCCTGTCCCCTTTCAAACCAGCGCTTGTGGCAACCCTTCCCGCCTGATATTTCAGGGAAGACGACTGAAGCTGGTATAAAAGGGAGAAGGAGGTGTCGGATTTCAGGCTCCGCAAAACCCTTAAGATTCGAACACAGGGGCGTGTGCGAAGATCCCCTGCAGCCTTGCCCAACCTAGCTCGCTACTCGATGAACACAGCAACGAACTCGCATGATGACGAGGAAGAAGATGAACACGACAGTTTACCCAGGTTCGGGCCGCTGCAAAGCGTAATACCCTACTCCTACTTTGGTGGATTGCCTCTCGAAGAGGTGGGGTGGATGAACAAGTACAATGTTTCAGGGCCTCATGAGGGCTCCCCAGAGGTGTTCGGGGTCCTCTGTGGCTCGATGATGGATGAGTGGTGGAATGGATTCGGGATCCCTCTCTACGGTGCAGCCTACCCTCTATATATAGCGGTGGCTCGGGTCCTCTTCCATTATCGCAATGGCGGGAAGGGATCCCACAACGTCCAATTTTGAAGGGGGACAAGGGTACGTGGTCCCCCTGCCCAAAGGCGGTCTTCGCCTGCAAAGTAGCTGTCGACGGCGCAGGGACGGGCTCAGCGATGACGTCCGTCCTGCGGGGCTGGTGGTTGCGGTCTTGTTGCACCGGAATGGAAACCTTTGGGGGGGTGCTTTGGGAACGCGCGTACGTCCTTGCTCCCTTTGCACCAAAGGGGAAACTATGCCGTCTGGCGCGCTGGCACTCGCCTGCCCTTCCATGCGTCATCCTTGACTCCTGAGGCCGGGCCTTGCGTAGAGATCTACGTCACTCCGGAGGGGGACCTGAGGAGGCCCATCCCTTGCCGGTCTCGATGCTCCTCCTCCTCGCGAGGCTTGGGCCCTCACGAGGGCCTTGTCTTGAGTGGGGCCGCGCCCGGCTGTGTTGGTTGACAAAGTGGGGCATGCCCTGGGCCGTAGGCAGGCAGGTCTGGGTACCCCCGTTCCCAGAACGCCGACAGTAGCCCCCGGGCCCAAGGCGCGCTCGAGCTGGCTTCCGGGCAAATCCTTGAGGACGGCCCGAAGCGCCGCGGGCCCCAATTGCCTGCGGGCCAGGCTTTACACGCGCCGAATGCACGGACGGTGACGCCTCCGCTCCCCGAGGCATCCGGAATCGCTTCCGGTCAAACTGACACGTCGCCCGGGTGCTGCGCCGGACATCATTGCTTCCCATTGAATGCTGCCGCTGCTTCGGGCCTCCACCCCTCGGGCCACGCGGATGTGACCCTTCAGCTGGCAGGGGAGGCGACGTGGATGGTACTGCACCGATCGAAACGCCTCGCAGCGCCCGAGAGGCGCACGACGCCTGCCCTCCCACGACGCTTGGCGGCTGCGGTTACGCCTATAAATCCGCCCCGCCCATGGCAAGGGAAGAGCATTACAGTCTTGAGGCTTCTTCTTGTTTCCTTCGCTCCGCCGAGAAAACCCTCTCTCCTTCCCATCTTCTCGTCCTTCATGGCGTCCGATGGAAGCGGCGCGGGCGCGGGGAAGCGCGCGGCGCCTCTGACTCCCTCATCCTCCTCCGGAGGCAGCGGTGGGGGGCCCTCAGGGTCGACGTAGGTTCGCCGACGCTGGGCCCTGGTCGACGAGTAAGTTTTCTGCCGCCTCCCTCTTCTCCAGTTCTTCCGCCCAACATTCCGAGAATGATCCTCTCCACCTTCCAGGGCGCCCGCGGCCAAGAAGTGCAAGCTTGGCGAGCTTCAGGAGGAAGCGGAGACGCTGCGGGCCCGGCTGACCACCGCCGAGGCCGCCTTCCAAGCCGCCCTCCGGGGCGAGGCAGAAGCCAGGGCGGAGCTGGCGTCCCTTCAGACCTAGGTCCAGGAGGCAGCCGACGCCGTGCAGGCCGCCCAGGATGAGGCGGCGCACGCGAGGCTGCTGGAGTCCCAACGCGCCAAGCAGTTCTCGGGCATCGCCAGCTGCGCGGCCGGCGCGGTGAGCCGGTTCGTCGGGGACGCCCCCGTGCTGCCGAACGTGTGTGGCGACAGGGGCAACCTCGAATTCTTCCAGAAGGTGGTGGAGGCGCTAGAGACCGGCGTCTCCCGCGTGAACGCGGACAGTGAGTCCGACGCGCGCGACCTTCTGGACCATGCCTTGACGCTCGTCTTCTCCAACCTGCGCCGCCTCGCCCCGCAGCTCGACCTCCGGCGCGTCGGGGAGCCAGTGCCTGACGGGCTCCAGCGCCCTCTTCGGGACGAGGTGCGCCCGCACGTGGAGGCCATGGTGGAACGGTTCATCCGGGTGCCTGCCTCCAGCGAGGAGGACGACTCCGACGCCGAGTCGGCCGGTGGTGCGGGCGGCGACGGCGGCTTCTCCTCCTAGGCATCCTCTGTTCCCCCTTTCCGGTTCCTGTAATGCTTGAAGAAGAACTCTGCCCTGTTGGGCGTTAATCTTTTGCATGTTACCTTCGCCGTCTTGTCTTTCTTCCTCGAATCACTGGTCGCTCGCTGGTCGTGACGTGGGTTGGCTTTTCACCGCAGGGCCTGGCGTCGCCATCGACGCGGCCCCGCGACAGCCACTGGTTGGGCCCTCGCGAGGCTCTCCCCCTTGAGAGACGGCTCACAGCCGTCTCCTCTGTCGGGCCCTGGGCCTTGCGGCTCGTCGTGATCGAGCCCCTCCCCATGTGTCGCCTTCCTTGTTGCTTCATTCCTCAGGGGCTTAAGCAGCCGCGCGTGGTGACCATAGTATCTGCATCCATTATTAGTGTGCGTAATCCTTATCCCGTCCTCGGGTCATTATTAGGCCAAGAGGTTCTTGCTTGGTTCGGCAGTGTACTTAGCTTGTATGACGCTGGCGATCCCGTACGTCGCGAGGCATGACTGAGCTATCCAGTCAAACCGCGACTCCGTCGAGAATACCTCCTTCCTGTGTGCTGGACGGTTTGGGGGCCCTTTCGGCACTCTGCGTCTATAGGTCCCAGTCCCGCACATTTCCCGACCACCGTGGCGTACGCCCGGGGGGACGCAACCACGGGGTCAAGCCCCGACACCCTCGATGCCGACCGGATCACCAAGGACGACACCAAGGGGGGCGAGTGGCTATATGACCAGTAAGGCTCCTGAGGCGTGCCGCTCAGGAGCCCCCTGTTTGACGCTTGAACCGCTCTACGTCGGCAAGTCCCAGTCCCGCACATTTCCTGACCACCATAGTGTACGACCGGATAACCAGGATGCAACCACGGGGTCAAGCCCCGACACCCTCGATGCCGACCGGATCACCAAGGACGACACCGAGGGGGGCGAGTGGCTATATGACCGGTAAGGCTCCTGAGACGTGTTGCTTAGGGACCCCTCTTGACGCTCGAGCGATCCCCCATTCCGTCCCTTCGAGCGTTGCCCCGGGAGGCCCTGGGGCCTCCCGAGGTTCCGCGTTGTGATGTCATGCTGCGGTCGGAGCCCCCGAGCGGGGGTCGACAGCTAAAAGATGCGTGCCCTTGAGGCGGCAAGACCTCGCTGCCCAGCTCTGTGGCGCCCCGGGGCGGCGCAGAGCATTTGGCTCCTTGCGAAACACCATTCAGAAAGAGAGAATTCAAGTCTGGCGAAATGAGAAAACGAAGAGAGAAAAGTTCCCGTCCCCTTTTTTTAAATATAGAGTTTCGAAATCCTCAGACTTCATTCCAAAAAATAGCAGCTCGAACACCAAAAAGAAGCAAGCAAATGCCGCGTCCGGCCCCTAGGCTAGTCTTCGTCTTCCCCCAGCGCTGAGCGTAGGGCATCCACGTTGCATGGGCATAGCCATTGATGGGCAGTGTTGACTTCTCCGCCAGCTCTGGGCTGTGGCTGCCACATTGCATGGGAGGAACCCCTCCGCGTCCTCGGGGGGCTCCGGGCGTATACAGCCCGCTCATTATTACGTGAGAGTGTCACGGCTGTAGATAGCTGGGCAAGCCCCCAGGCGCACGGCCTGGTGGCTCCCAACTCTGTCAAGAACCGTCCCGTGCATTTTTGCCCGGTTGCGCGCCCTTACGACCCTAACCCGATTGCATCGTTCCCCGCGCGACCACATGATTGCGCTCCCGAGGCCCAAACATGAGCACGATGCATCGGCGCGGCCATAAGGGTGTTTTGTCGATGAAGCATGCCTCATGAGGCACCCGTGCGCCCTCCAGACAAGGTCCCGAGGGCCTCGTGAGGCCCGACCTCCCGAGGCCGTATCGGCGCTGTAGTTGTCGCGGGTGGCCCGCGCTGCTAGTGTCTTGCTGCTCCCCCCAGGCCATTACTCCTAAGGCCTGAGGGCTTGGTCCGGCGTCGCTTGCCCGCGGGGGCGCCGGCTTGTGCCGCGCCCCACGGCTCGGGGGCGCCCTCCTGCCCGCGCCGCCCAGGCCCGGTGCTCCACTGACGGGAGCCCCCAGGCCCGGCTCGAGGAGGATGCCCAGGGTGCCCCTTACTCTTGGGGGGTGCTGGCGCCTGCGGAGGGCGCCTGAACCATCCCCCCGCCTGGCGGTACGACGTAGCATGGTACGTAGGGCTCCACGTAGGTGCTCGGTCCGCCTCCTGAGCCGCCTACCAGTGCGCCGGGGGCGGTCCCTCCTGGCGACGGCGGGAAGCCGCCCCGTGCGCGTCGCTCGCAGACCCTCCTGCGCCGGGCCTCAGAGCGGAGTTGCTTACCTCTGCCACCGCCGTTGGGTGGGCCGCGCGTCTCCTGGCGTGGATTGCTCGCTTGGCGACCCGATGCGCCTTCGCCGCTGTTGCTTGTTTGTCCGGACGCCTACGCCGCCTGCTCGCTGCACCAGATGGCGCGCTCCCGCCTAGTCAATCCGGGCTGCTGATGGCCCGCTGGGTCGCGGAGATGCGTGTTGGTGTGCGCGCGGGGCGCCCCATCGTTCCCTTCGTGTGTCTGGTCGTCGCGGCCGGGCTGCGCCCCGAAACCGGTCACCGGGATTCTGAGGAGGAGAAGCACGGCGTGTGGCGCACCCCGCTCGGACCCGTCCGGCGCTGGAGGGGCCCTTCCGCCGGCAGGCTGGGGGGTAGGCGCGGCATGCGAGCCCCTGGCGCCTGGCGCCTGCGGCCTTGAAGAAGAGTGAGAGAGGATGGCGCTCTGGGCGATGGTGACCAGCTCCGCGATGTGATCGGCCCATGCGTCGAAGCCCCCGTGCATTGGTCGGTGGCGGAGCATCTCGCTTGCCAGCAGTAGCGCATCATGTGCGTCGAGGTCCCCCACGTAGGTGCGGCGCATCGCCGGTGCCGGAGGAACCGCCCGCCCGCCGTGTGCTTGAGCGGCGCGGGAGGCGGCGACGGTGGAGGTGATGCTGGCGACCTGGTACTGACCGCTCGGTACCATGCTGCCGGGGCGTGGGCCTCCGGCCGCCGTGGCGGGGTTGACAGAAGCTGATCCGCCGCAGCCCGGGGAAGCTTGTTGAGCGCCGGCCATCGAAGCAGCGAAGCTTGGGAAGAACGAAGCTTGGAGAAGACCTGGACACGCCCCCTACCTGGCGCGCCAAATGTCGGATTTTGGGCTCCGCATAACCCTTAAGATTCGAACACAGGGGCGTGTGCGAAGATCCCCTGCAGCCTCGCCCAACCTAGCTCGCTACTCGATGAATACAGCAATGAACTCGCACGATGACGAGGAAGAAGATGAACACGACAGTTTACCCAGGTTGGGGCCGCTGCGAAGCGTAATACCCTACTCCTGCTTTGGTGGATTGCCTCTCGAGGAGGTGGGGTGGATGAACAAGTACAGTGTTTCAGGGCCTCATGAGGGCTCCCCAGAGGTGTTCGGGGCCCTCTGTGGCTCGGTGATGGATGAGTGGTGGAATGGATTCGGGATCCCTCTCTACGGTGCAGCCTACCCTCTATATATAGCGGTGGCTCGGGTCCTCTTCCCTTATCGCAATGGCGGGAAGGGATCCCACAACGGCCAATTTTGAAGGGGGACAAGGGTACGTGCTCCCCCTGCCCAAAGGCGGTCTTTGCCTGCAAAGTAGCTGTCGACGGCGCAGCGACGGGCTCAGCGATGACGTCCGTCCTGCGGGGCTGGGGGTTGTGGTCTTGTTGCACCAGAATGGAAACCTTTCGGGGTGCTTTGGGAACCCGCGTATGTCCTTGCTCCCTTTGCACCAAAGGGGAAACTGTGCCATCTGGCGCGCTGGCACTCGCCTGCCGTTCCTTGCGTCATCCTTGACTCTTGAGGCCGGGCCTTGCGTAGAGATCTCCGCCGCTCCGGAGAGGGCCTGAGGAGGCCCATCCCTTGCCGGTCTTGATGCTGCTCCTCCTCGCGAGGCTTGGGCTCTCGCGAGGGCCTTGTCTTGAGTGGGGCCGCGCCCGGCTGTGTTGGTTGACGAAGTGGGCCATGCCCTGGGCCGCAGGCAGGCAGGTCTGGTACCCCCATTGCCAGAACGCCGACAGGAGGCAACCGTAGGAAAGGGAGGCGATGGTATTCACCTTCTTCCACTAAGCAATCCAGACAAGTAGGAGTAGGGTTTTACACCGCAAGGTGGCCCGAACCTGGGTAAATCGTTGTGTTCGTTGTTCTTCCCCCAAGCTCAAGCACGCCGGAGCATCGCCGTAGGTTAGCGAGGGTGAGCGAGGTTGGAGAGCCGGTGCACCCCAGATTTCAAACCTCTCTTGGGTCCCCGGAGCCCCGATTCTGACAAAAAAAGTGACCACCTTGTTGGTATCTCATTTACAAGAATCGGAATTTCCGAGTTTTGTAAATCGGTACCACCGAAAATTGGAAACTGCCTAGGTCCACCATATCGGTACCACCGAAAAGCCTAAAGTTGGCACATTTTGCACTAGTCGGTACAACCTAGTTTTTACTCTGGTTTCACCGAGTTGGGCAATAATGTTGTAACAGTTGGATTTTTGGAGATGCCTATATATACCCCTCCACCACCTATCACCCACAAGAGAAGCACTCAGAACACACTTACACTTGTCCCATCCATTTTTCGTAGAGAGAACCACCTTCTTTAAGATCAAGACATTCCACTCCAACCATATGAATCTTGATTTCTAGCCGCCCCACTAGTGCAGAAAAGCCTAGCTATGACGTGAGAAAAATGGCCTTGTTGGCGTGGAGACCCGACGCCACCAATATGGCGCCACCGTTAATAAATAGTAATGGCGCGGGCCAGCCACGTCATAAGTATTTCTGTTATCTATAGCGTGGCCCAACTGAAAACGCCACTTATGAGTAAAATAGCGATGGCGTCCTATTATACAGACGCTAGTACTAATTGGATATCCTAATGTCGTCTTTACCCTTTTGCGCGCCATTGATACTTGTAAAGGGTTTAAAAAATCAAAACTGAATTTCTAGTTGCCTCTATCTGCACGTCACAGATTCGACAAACTAGCAGGTTCAGGTGACAGATTCCACATGAAAAATCAAAACTACGATTAGATTACACGACAAGTTTTACATAAATATTTGGTACAAGCACATCGCAATAAACTATTGCTCCAAGGACGAAGCAGGCGGCTCATGGCCATCTCGAGTTCATCGGTCTTCAACGAGTCCAGCTCCACGGCGGCTACGGCTACCTCGCACCACCTCGCATCTGCGCTGGACTGCTACAAAGGAGAGAAATTAGTGAGCAGTGAGAGAGGGAATCGAGGGAGAGGTCCGAGTGAGAGAAGACATGTACCTCTGATCTTGTGTGCTTCTCTTGAAGGGCGCCGAAAAGAAGGGGGCGACAAGATTTGCGGTGGGGTTCATAGGGGCCACGAAGGTGAGGAGGTGGAGCTTGAAGACCATGGCCTGCTGTCGTTTGGTGCGAGGAAGATGGAGGAGAAGGGGTGGAGAAGAAGAAGGATAGAGATGGGAGATGGGATCGGATAAGGAAGGGAGAGAGGACGTGGTGTTAGTTGCCAAATAACAAGGTCAACAACATGTGGCTGTGACGCTGTGTAATGCCTCCACCAATCAGCTTCCAGTACACGGATTGTGTGCTTTCTCTATTTAATATGATGGTTGGCTAATCACGCCTCTGGATAAGGTAATACACAACATCAAATTTGGTGCGACTTCAGTTTTTAAGCAGCAATACTCCCATGGAATGCTAATCTTTCAAAAAATTATGTGCACTTCCAAATAATCCCACGCACTATCACATAGTAATGGTGTGCTTCAAATTGCCTTAGTCCGGATATTGATGGCGTGGTCATCTGTCTGCACGTCATTACTAGTTTATTTCAAAAAAAAAAAACTTTCAATCAGATTCTTCATCTTACCGCTGACGTCTCATTTAGTCAACACGCCATCGGTAATTAAGTTATTGGTGGCGTTAGTATATAGTAACACGCCATCAATAATTGATCTATTTTTTTTCTTTTCGAACAAGTTGATACAATCACTAGTGGCGTCCGTTTTTGGTGCCACGCCACCGGTAATGCTATAGTGGTGACGTATCAAATATGCCAACGCCACCAGTATTTTAAAAAAATAGTGGTGGCGTGAATTGAAAATGAGGCGCCACCAATTAGAGTTGTGTCTAGCCATTTCTCTACTAGTGCCCCAAGTTTCTTTCCACCCAATCATCCTCTTCTACCAAGCCAAATATG
Organism: Elymus sibiricus; assembly: GCA_039707655.1. Lineage (NCBI taxonomy): Eukaryota > Viridiplantae > Streptophyta > Magnoliopsida > Poales > Poaceae > Elymus > Elymus sibiricus. Next base: position 310,586,982 of record CM077675.1, on the reverse strand, counting down.
TGAGAGATTGTTTGTGTGTTGAGGAGACTATCTTTTGAAGTACAAGAGCAAGGAGTTCATCATTTTTATCACATCTATTACCTTTTGGAGGGTGGTGCCTCTTAGATTGGTTAGGTGTCATTTGGGATCCTCCTTCTTCGTGTTGTGGAGTTGAACCAAGAAGTTTGTATGGGCAAGGAGATCACCTACTTCGTGAAGATCTACCCATAGTGAGGCTAGTCCTTCGTGGACAGAAGCCGTGATGGAATAGACGAGGTTGCTACTTTGTGGACCCTAACGGGTGGACCCTTCGTGGACTCTCGCGACCGCTACCCTCCGTGGGTTGAAGTCTCCATCGGCGTGGATGTACGATAGCACCACCTATCAGAACCACAGGAAAACCTTCATGTCATCAATTGTGTTTGATTCTCCTATCCCTACCTTTACTTTAATGTGCATGTCTTTACCTTCCGCTGCTATACTCTTAGACTTGCATGTGTAGGGTGTACTTGACTTTCTACAATTGCTAAAACTTTCCAAGACTTAAAATTGGTAAAAGTCTAGATTTTTAATTTGTCAAGTAGTCTAATCACCCCCTCTAGACATACTTCAGATCCTACAAGTGGTATCAGAGCTTTGGTCTCCAGTACATTGGTTTCACAACCTAGGATAGTATGGCGTCTCGTGAGGGAAGTTATCATCGTAGAGGTCCATATTTTGATGGTACAAACTTTGCTAGTTGGAAGCACAAAATGAAAATGCATATTCTTGGTCATAACCCCGCCGTATGGGTTATTGTTCGTGTTGGCTTGCAAGGTGAATTCTTTGGAGATGGAAAGGAACTGGATCATGAAGCGACCGTGGAAGAATTGAAGATGTTGCAATACAATGCTCAAGCATGCGACATTCTATTAAACTGCTTATGCCCCGAAGAGTTCAACAAGATAAGCCGTCTCGAGCATAAAAAAAGAGATTTGGGATACTTTGGTGATATGCACGAAGGTACCGAATCCATCAGGGAATCTAAGTTGGATATGCTAAAAAGTCAACTTGACAAGTTCAAGATGAAGGATGGTGAAGGAGTCGCGGAAATGTACTCTAGGCTTGCTCTCATCACCAATGAGATTGCCGGCTTAGGAAGTGAAGAGATGACCGACAAATTCATCATCAGGAAGATCCTTAGAGCCTTGGATGTAAAGTACGACACCGTGTGCACATTGATCCAAATGATGCCAAACTACAAAGATCTAAAGCCCACGGAAGTCATTGGAAGGATTGTTGCTCATAAGTTGTCACTCACGGACAAAGAAGAACTTCACACCAAGTCAAGTGGTGCATACAAAGCTACAATTGACACTCCCACTACTTCAAGTGACAACCTTGTTATCAATGAAGAAATAAGCCTCGTGGTCTAGAAATTCAACAAGTTCTAGAAAAGTAGAGGCAAAGAGAGAAGCTCCAATTCAAGATATGAAGAGAAGCGTTCCTCTAGTCATGACCGAAATTGTTACAATTGTGGAAGGCCCGGACACTATTCTAATGAGTGCACGGCCCCCCACAAAAGGAGAGAAGAGTCGCCTAGAAGATGAAGCTTAAGAGATGAATCACCTCGTAGAGAGAGAAGGAGTAGAGAAGATCGCTATGAACGAAGACCCTCCCGGAGAAGCAAGGACTCGGAGAAGAAGGACAAGTACACCAAGAGCTACACAAGATCAAGACATTAAGCTCATGTTGGTGAATGGGTTTCTGGCTCTGAATCCGACAACCAATCCGAGAGAAGCTATCACTCCAACTCCGACTATAATCAAGATGAAGGTGTTGCCGGATTAGCACTTGTAACCTCCAACTCCTATGATATATTTGATTCACCAAATGAAGGAAGTGGAAGTTGCTTCATGGATAAAGGCCCCAAGGTATCACACCCCGAATACATTGAATTCAATAGTGATGAGGATGATTTGCTAGGACATGATGAATTGTAAAACTAGTGATGTTAGTCAAAATGAACATGATGATAATCATGCTAATCAAGATAAGTCATATGATGATGATAAGAAGGACATTCAGCATCTAACCAAAGAACTAAACACTCTTAAGTTAGCTCATGAATCTACTCTAGAAGATCATAGAGAGCTCTTAAGAACTCATGAGAAGCTACGCTTCGAGAAGCTAAATTATCTTGCCAAACGATTACTCTTGTCTACATTTGTTCCACGAGTTAAATCTAAACAAACTAGTAACAAAGGCAAGAAAGGTTCTTCATCTAGTAGCAACAATACTAATGTTAAATCCAATAATGTTGCTTCTAGTAGCTCTATTGAATCCACTAAAGATTCTCTTGGCCAAGTTACACTTGAGCAAGAAAACAATTTATTGAAAGGGATTATAGAGAAAGGTGTCTACAAAAGTCTTGCCAGATGTAAGCAATTTGAGGAGATTATAAGCAAGCATGGAGGATACCGGAAGAACCATGGCATTGGCTACTTCAACGACAATGGAGTTGAATGGGAAGAAGGTCAATACTGCAAGCCGAAGTTTGTTCCTCAAAGGGAGAAGTGTGAACCTACTCTCCCCAAGGGAACAAAAGCTCAAGATGACTTTCTACCACAAGACCACAAGCTCAAGGGGAAGGACAAGCTTCAAGAAGAGATTTACACATTTGAATATGAATCCCTAGCCATGGTTAAGTGGGTTCCCAAGGCTACTACAAGCTCTACTTCATCAAGTGCTACTTCAACTCCAAAGATTCCCATCAACTTGATGTGGGTCTCAAAGAAGAAGAACTAGAGAGGTTCTTGAGGGGTGACTCCGCCAATGAAATTCACTCACATTCATTTTTGGCAAGGACTATTTGCAATCAACTCCAACCTTATGCAATAGTTCAAGGAGTCACACATTCCCTCAAAGGTAAGCAAGGGACAAGGTAATAAAAGAATCAATGGACATCATCTAAATATGCTTCACTCCATGTCCATAGATGTCCTTGTATTTGTTCCTTGTGTGGAACAAACCCATGTAGGTGAGAAGAGTATGAAACAACAAGGATTGCTCCCAACTCAAGATGATCTTCATCAACAATGAGCATCCACCACTACATCGCCTACATGAAGTCTTCATCGACAAAACCCAAGGTTAGTTTATCCTTCTTAGGGGGGATGTCACATCAAGGGGGAGCTTTACTCTAAGACTTGAGTTAAAGCATCTCATAAGATGTGATGACATTAGATGCTTTATGTAAAAGTGGTAACCCCACTTGTGCTTAAACGATGAGTATGACCTATGATCAAGTATTCTTACTTGGCTCGTAAGTCAATATACTCATATACAGATGACTCTGTCATCGCCAAAGTGCTTGGTAGATACTAGAGTAGTTATGCATGTTTGCCATTGAAAGTGCTAGTTATCGACTAGAGGGGGGGTGAATAGGCGATTTTTATGAAAGGCTTCGAAACAATGAATGTATTCGAAGTATGCGGAAGCGGAACAGGATCAGGTAGGGATCTATATCAAGGATCTAAGCAAGACATGCAATACAATGAAGACATACTAGCAAGTTGAGCATTATCATCGTACACGCTAAGATGAGTCGAAGACAAACTTAGATAGTATGAAGATAAACAGCAGATATGAATGTCTTCGGGGAATGTCTTCAGTCAGATGTATTCATGCAATGGCTTCACTGTTCAGTACAGAATGTAAAGAGTGAAGGATAGAACCAACAGCTTGATGAAGACACAGGATTTGTTGGACCAGTTCCAGTTGCTGTGACAACTGTACGTCTGGTTAGGGAGGCTGAGATTGAACTCAGAAGACCTCGTCTTCACCTTATTACCCTTGAGCCGAAGTCACTTAGACAATGCCCAATCACTCAGGTAAGTCTTCAGGGGAGACTTTCGAAACCCGTACAAACTTGGTCACCCGGCGATCCACAGTGACTCTTGGATTGCTCTAGACCCAGACGCCTAACCGTTTGAAAGATCACAATCTTCAAGTGTAATAAGTCTTCAGTTCTCTCAGAACAGAACGACTTCGATGATGCTCAAACACTCTAGCTCTCGGTGTTTAGTTTTATCCTCGCAGGATATTTCTCTCTCTCAATGTCTTCGAAGTGGGTTGCTCCAAAACGACAACAGTCGTATCTCTATCTGAGCAGCCACCATCTCATGGTGGAGGGGGTGGGCTATTTATAGCCAGCGGGCAACCCGACCTGATATGACCAAAATGACCCTGGGTCAATGGCCAACCGACACGTGTCACAACGGTCGGATTTCAAACACACGCGGCAGCTTTACTTGGGCTACAAGTAAAGGTGACTTAACCAACTCTAGAAGGGATTTGTTGTCATTGTCTTCACTCGAAGACAAAGTTTTGGGTTGAGCATCACGTCAGCATCTGACTTCTATCACATCGACCCCACTTAACAGTACGGTGGTTCCGATGACTCAGGAAAGAAGAAACAAAACTACCAATAGACTTCGTCTTCGTGTTTCATTATCTTCAGGCGATTATCTTCGCATACCACCAATGGCTTCGGCCATCATCAATGTCTTGGTGCAGTGCCGTGATGTGCAGTTGATGGAGAAGAGACGTCATCAGATTCATCATTGGCAAGACGTGCATTGACGGATGGGGCTTCAGAGGAGAAGTCATTATCTTCGAGAGAAGGCATCTGGCGCCATTTCTCGGTGCAAGGTGGCGGAGCACTGAAGTGAAAGTGTTGCATGTAGCGATCTTCACGAAGTTCATCGTCAGGAGCTAGCATGGTCCATGTCCTCCAGGCACGGCGGCTTGTCTCATGAGCAACAAAAGCATTCTTGGTAGTGAGATTGTGGATCCTGTTGATGTCATGAACCATAGAAGCCATTTGTCGTCGAGTCCACTCATGAGGACGATCTTGTTTCTGAATGAGAGAGACAAGAAGCTCTCTATCTGTCATGGCACGTTCAGTCCTGTTTCGTGCTTGGTGAGGCAAAGTGTTGGCTGTGGCTTTAGTGGATGTTGCACTTGGTTGAGGTTGTCGAACAGAGACAATGAGCCTTGCACGGGATGCATCAGATGGGATGTGAAGTCCTTCCTCATCAGCTGTGCCACTAGTGCCTTGCATCAGGGAATTCTTGCTCTTGGGAGGGTAGATGTCAATGTGAATGACTTCGACATCAGGAAGATATATCCCATGATTGCGAGATGATGGCAAGAACCTTGTGTTGGATCTGTACTTGATGAAACGCATGATCCATGGAGCATAGATCTTGGGTTCAAACAAGGTGATGCCATTGGCAGCCAGATTGCGTAGAAAGAGATCTTGAAGATCAAACCTGATGCCATATACGATGTTGTAGATCAATGTCTTCAGAGCTCCTTCAATCTTGCTTGAAGATGAATGCCCTTTGATCGGCCAAATGGTGTGACGAAGAATGTGGTAGATAGTCTTTGGCAGATACTGAAGATCATCGACGAAGAATGAGTGTGGCAGATCTGCTTCAGGTGCCAATGGTTCCATCATTGTGAGCATATCAGTCATATTTGGCTAGGGCAGTTGGAAGACACTGGGCATGACTTCATCAGAGAATGCAAGAGGTGTTGCTGGGAAGAAGTCTGCAGCATCAGTTGTGACATATTCATCTTGAATCATGAAGTGCAACTTCCATGTCTTCAGGTCTCGCCCGAAACCAGAGATGTGGAGGGTGGCGTAGAACTGAAGAATGAGCTCATCATTCCAATGTTCATGATCAGTAACAAAGGCCAAGAGTCCAACATCCCGAAGACAATCAATGGCTTGGTCAAAACATGGCAGTCCCTTCATGGCTTCAAGATTGAGCCTTTTGTGTGGAAAGATTCGGTTCTGGCCATAAAGCACACATGTGTAGTATTCCCTTTGGGGGATGCTCCAGAACCTATCAGACTGAATCTTCGAACGGGCATACGGATTGCGGTCGGAGTCGAAGAAGGTGTTGTTGAGCCGGAAAGACTTGACGCTGGAGATATGAGGACGAGCACGCCCTTGTTGGTGAAGCATAGGGAGCCTTGGCATAGGGTTCAGAACAGTGGGGCGCCTTTGAAGATGATATTCATATTGCGGTCCCATCCTTGGTGGAGCAACCAGTCTGGGCCATTTGGTAGGAACCATTTGCCCTTCTCTGTTACGGGCCAGCACAATGTTGTCAGCACTGTCGTTGGAGAAGACGTTGCAGGAACTGGAGGACCATCAAGGGATGGGGCATTGACTTCGCCCACAATGTTTTCTGCAGCATTGTCTTCAGTGGCGGGGGCGTCGTGCTCTTGCATGTTATGAGCAATGTCTCTGATTCTGAGGACTCCATCAATAGGTGCAGTGGGAGACACGCGGACCTCATCTTCAGGGATGCTCTGCATCGAAGATGTATCCAATCTGGGGCCACGGCGAAGCCTTTTGAGAGGCGATGCATGCTCCGTGGGTTCAACTTCTCTGGCCACAAATGGAGACTCGGGTGTTCTGGGCACAGGAGTTGAGAATGCAGATGGTGGAGTACTTGGGATGTTCTCTGGCATAGAGGGCCTTAGAGGTGTGCCGATGTCAACATATTCACTGTCATCAGGTGCATCTGTGTTCAACATGGGGTTTTCTCCCTCTACATTGGCTTCGTCAGCATGAACTTTGGGAGCAATGTCTTCAGCTGGGATGTCTTCAGCAGCTGGAACATCATCAACAGCAGGAGCCTCTGTAGTAGAAGACTCGTGTAGTATCACTTGTCTCTCTTGATTCTCAGAGGCAGGAGGAGCCATGGAGATAGGCGTCACTTGCATTGGCTCCTGTTGAGTAGCATGGGTGGATGTTGTAACAGGTGGAGGTGGAGGTACTTGAGCGGACACAGGGGGCAGTAGCTTCTTTGTCTTCTGCCTCTTCGGAGCTTGGGCTTCAGAAGTAGCGGCCTTGCGCTTCTTGGCTAGAGCTTCGGCTTTCTTGGTCTTCTTGCTAGAGACAGCAGAGGAAGGCAGAGGTGCGCGAGAGCCAGAGAAGCCAGCTGGAAACTCAATGCCTCGTGGTTCAGACCATGATGGGGCAGTTTGGTCCGAAGACATTGAAGCCTTTCGGGATCTTTCGATGATCCGTGGGTCAAGAGCAGGCTGGCCAAGAGCCCTGCGCTTCAGCATCTCATTGTGAGCTTAAATCATGGTGTTGGCCTTTTTCTTGAGATGCACAAGGGCGCCTTTGACAGCTTCACACCTCTTCTCAAATACTGTCTTGAGGTCTTTCATCATCAGTTGATAGCCTTGAATCTGTTCAGCTTGGAGCTTGTGGACGTTGGCCTTGAAGAGTGCATTTTCATGGTTGATCTTCGCCTTGAGTTGAACAGCCGTTTGAGCCACAGTTAGCTCCTCATTTACGAGCCCTTGGAAGGTGACGCTAAGTCCAATGGGCAGCTGTAGGGTGTCGATGGTGAGAGATGGATCAACAAACCACTCGTCAATGAAGTGCTCGAGTATCGCTAGGTCGAAGAGAGGTAAGTCTTCAAGACGTTTAGCTTCCTCTTCCTTTTGCTGGATCAGTCTAGCCAGCGCTTCATCTTCAAACTCATCATCGGAGAGATCGATCATATTTGCAGCATCCATCAGTGAGACAGATGGCTTCGGTCCTCTGGAAGCGGCAGCCTTCCGTTTCATTCGCCTAACAAGGCGAGACTCATCTTTTGTATGTTCAGAGTCAACAGATGGGGACCTTGAAGCCTGTGATGGTGTCCCAACGGCCTTGGTGACCTTTGAAGCTTTGGGCTTCAAAGCCTTGGACTTCTTCTTAGGCTTCGGATCAGGAGCTGGAGGATTCTCTTCATGTCCATCCTCAGACTCAACAGGTTTAGGGAAGCCACAGATGCTGGAGGGGTGTGGGTTTCTAAGCATTGGAGGCCTGACCAGGCACGGAAAGAAGCCAATCCTTCTAGATTCAGCCTCAGTCTTCGGATGAAGATTTTTATAGATAATATCAGTCCAAGGTGCCTTCTCAGCATTCTTCTCAGCATACTCATCTGTAACAAACTGATAGTTGAACCACTTTTCTACCCAATATCTTCGAATCCGTTGGATTCGAGTCTTGCGTTGTTCATAGGTTTCATCTTCATCAGACTTGTAGCGCTCATACAGCTCTGGGGGAAGATCCTTGGCAGTGTTCAGACGTCTTTGTCTACCACCTTTCTTTGGAGCATCATCTCTGGCCCTAGTCTTCAAAGGCTTCGAGTTGAGCAAAGGCTTTGAAGACTGATTCAAATGAGAGCTTGCCCCTGGTGAGTGCAAATGAATCTGCAAGTAGTCTGCAAACGAATTGAGACTATGAGATCCAAGCGATTCTGCTGCGGACATGTACCTGTGAAAGAGTTAGAGATGCGAGGGAGTGGAAGAGGTCATATGCATTCTCAGAAGATTTTTAAAATTAGATATCGCGGTATGAAGACATTGACCTCTTTCACCGAAGACTTTCACTTTTGCACACAGATAGGGTGGTTTCAGATTTGTGCAAGTTCGCGAATTCGCACAAGTGAGAAATCAACCCAGATATGCAACATAAGCAAAAGAGTTGAGCAAATAGAGGTACAAGTGTGAGATCCATTGAAATAAAAGTGGAAAAACAAATCTCAAGATATTTGGTAATTTGCAAAGATCAAAAGCGTGGTAAAAATTCAGTTTTTATTACCACGGTGAAGAACACGATGAACTAGTCGACGAGGCGGAGAGGCCGAGTAGTTCAATCTGCCACACCCTAGCTTGGTGGTGGCAGACACCTACAGCGGCGATAGACGAAGATGGTCGCGGCCGGCATGAGTACGTCGACGGAGGAGTCACGGCAGCTAAGCGCTCCTTCTCCGGCGATGATGAGATCCAGCGACAGCGCTAGGGTTTGGAGCTTGGAGGTGGCAGAGGAAGAGGAAGGTAATTATTGAGCTGGAGCACATGTATTTATAAGGGTGGGAACATCTGAACAGTTTGGACGATTATGCCCCGGACTCTTCGGCTCTAGTGGGACACGTGGCGTGCATGCAACACGACTGACAGCCCACTACACGACTGGAAGCGACGGCGTGGGAAGTTTGTTGTGATAAGAGCGGTAACGACAAAAAATTGGAATTTTAAATGGTTGGTTGGATTAATCTTCTCTGACAAGAACACAGAGAAGACAATCAACACGTGTGAAGTAGAATGCATATGACTGGAGTTGAATAGATTAAGACAAGATTAGAACAGACAAGAATAGTCGGTCCGATCACATTGGCCTAGGTAAGTTCGAAGATATAGCTATAGGCACAATGCTGTAGAGGACAAACTCCAAGTCGTATACTAAATATATATTCAACAATAAGAGATATGCAAATTCAAATCAGTTCGAAGACAAACACAATTTTCGAAGACATGAAGAAATACGAAGATAAAAGCAATGTCTTCGAATTTGGTGGTGGCGTTACCCACCGTATAAGAATGTTTGATCCAGACACGGCGCACAATTATCGTGGCGCTCTGAAGTCATATTCTTCGTTAATGTATTCACACTTAGAGTGTAGATCTTCATGAGATTGAAGACATACATTACTTCGTGTGTTGTGCATCAAAAATCATCAATCATGCATAAGTGTTAGGATGTATTCCCATTCAAAGGACATTTGAGGATTCTAAGATATTTAGCTCACACCGCAACTTGCAAAATCTCTTCTCATCCAAAGGCTTCGTGAAGATATCTACCGACTGATCTTCAGTGTCAGCATGCTTGATGTTGATGTCGCCCTTCATCACGTGATCCCGAAGAAAATGATGTCGAATCTGTATATGCTTCGTCTTCGAATGCTGTACTGGGTTGTAGGAGATCTTGATAGCACTCTCATTATCGCAGTAGAGAGGTACATGCTTCAGGTTGATGTTGTAGTCTTTGAGAGTCTGCTTCATCCAGAGAAGCTGAGTGCAGCAAGCGCCAACAGCAATGTATTCAGCTTCGGCAGTGGAGAGTGATACACAGTTTTGCTTCTTCGAAGACCAACATACAAGAGATCATCCCAGAAAGTGACAAGTGTCTGATGTAGACTTGCGGTCAACTCTGTCGCCAGCGAAATCAGAATCTGAATAGCCAATGAGCTCAAACTTCGAACCCTTTGGATACCATAATCCTAGTGTTGGGGTGTGACCAGATATCTAAGTATTCGCTTCACCGCTACGTGATGCGACTCCTTTGGTGCCGCTTGAAATCGGGCACACATGCAAACGCTAAGCATTATATCTGGCCTAGATGCACATAGGTACAATAAAGAGCCAATCATGGAGGGATATACCTTCTGATCGAAATCTTTACCATTTTTGTCAGTGCAGAGGTGACCATTGGTTGGCATTGGCGTCTTGTAACCTTTGGCGTCATTCATGCCAAATTTCTTGAGGCAATCCTTAAGGTACTTCTCCTGAGATATAAAGATGCCATTGGGTTGTTGTCGAATCTGAAGCCCTAGGAAGAATTTCAGTTCTCCCATCATCGACATTTGGTATTTCTCTTGCATCATAAAGGCAAACTCATCACTATATCGATTGTTAGTACAGCCGAAGATAATGTCATCCACATAGATTTGACACACAAACAGTTCACCATCATAGGATTTAGTAAAGAGAGTGGGATCGAGTGAACCGGGTTTGAAGCCTTTCTTCTTGAGGAACTCCTTGAGTGTGTCATACCAAGCTCTTGGTGCTTGCTTGAGGCCATACAGCGCCTTGTTGAGCTTGTAGACTTTGTCGGGATGCTTTGGGTCGTCAAACCCTGGTGGTTGAGCAACATATACTTCTTCATCAATCTTACCATTGAGGAATGCACTTTTTACATCCATTTGATATAAGCATATGTCATGATGGTTAGCATAAGCAAGCAATATGCGAATAGCTTCGAGTCTAGCAACAGGAGCAAATGTTTCATCGAAATCAATACCCTCGACTTGTGTGTAACCTTGGGCCACAAGTCGAGCCTTGTTTCGGATGACTTGGCTAGACTCATCTTGCTTGTTGCGGAAGATCCACTTCGTGCCAATGATGTTGTGCTTCCTTGGATCAGGGCGCTTCACGAGCTCCCACACATTGTTGAGATTGAACTGGTGAAGCTCTTCTTGCATGGCTTGAATCCATTCTGATTCCTTGAAAGCTTCATCTACTTTGGTGGGCTCTGTGATAGATACAAGAGCAAAATGGCCACAAAAGTTAGCCAGTTGAATTGCTCTTGAGCGAGTGAGTGGAACTGGTGCATTTATGTTGTCTAGCATTCTCTCAATTTGGACTTCATTAGCCACGCGCGGATGAGCAGGGTGAAGAATTTGTTCTTGCTGCTGAGCATTGTCTTCGTCGGCAGCAATATCTTCAGTTTCAACATTGTCTTCGCGCTGGGTGGATGGAGGAATGATGACTTCTTCAACTTCTAGCTCTTCAGGCATGATTTCCCCAGTTCCCATCAATCTGATAGCTTCGTCAGGAGGTGGTTCATCTAGCACAGGAGGTAGGTGCTCTCTTTGCGAGCCATTAGTTTCATCGAATCCCACATCTACAGTTTCAACAACTTTGTTGTGGAAAGTGTTGAAGACTCTGTAGGTGTGTGAATCCTTTCCATAACCAAGCATGAAACCCTCGTGTGCTTTCGGTGCAAATTTTGAAGTGTGGTGTGGATCCCTTATCCAGCATCTTGCACCGGAGACTTTGAAATAACTTACATTGGGTTTCTTACCAGTGAGAAGCTCATATGATGTTTTCTTGAAGAACTTGTGAAGATATATGATACGTCTCCATCGTATCTACTTTTCCAAACTCTTTTGCCCTTGTTTTGAACTCTAATTTGCATGATTTGAATGGATCTAACCCGGACTGACGCTGTTTTCAGCAGAATTGCCTTGGTGTTATTTTTGTGCAGAAATAAAAGTTCTCGGATTGACCTGAAAATTTAGGGAGAATATTTTTGGAATTAATAAAAAATACTGGCGAAAGAATCAACGAGAGGAGGTCCACCACCTGGCCACAAGCCAGGGGGCGCCCCCCCCTAGGGCGCGCCCCCTGTCTTGTGGGGCCCCTGGAGCTCCGCCGACCTCAACTCCAACTCTATATATTCCTATTCGGGGAGAAAAAAATAAGAGAGAAGAGTTCATCGCGTTTCAAGATATAGAGCCGCCGCCACCTCCTGTTCTTCTTCGGGAGGGCAGATCTGGAGTCTGTTTTGGGCTCCGGAGAGGGGAAATCGACGCCGTCGTCATCACCAACCATCCTTCATCACCAATTTCATGATGCTCTCCGCCGTTCGTGAGTAATCCCATCGTAGGCTTGCTGGACGGTGATGGGTTGGATGAGATTTACCATGTAATCGAGTTAGTTTTGTTAGGGTTTGATCCCTAGTATCCACTATGTTCTGAGATTGATGTTGCTATGACTTTGCTATGCTTAATGCTTGTCACTAGGGACCGAGTGCCATGATTTCAGATCTGAACCTATTATGTTTTCATGAATATATATGTGTTCTTGATCCTATCTTGCAAGTTTTAGACACCTATTACGAGTTATGATCCGCATCCCCCAGGGTGACAATAACTGGGATTCTTTCCGGTGATTACCGTAGTTTGAGGAGTTTATGTATTCACTAAGTGCTAATGCTTTGGTCCGGTTCTCTATTAAAAGGAGGCCTTAATATCCCTTAGTTTCCATTAGGACCCCGCTGCCATGGGAGGGTAGGCCAAAAGATGTCATGCAAGTTCTTTTCCATAAGCACGTATGACTATATATGGAATACATGCCTACATTACATTGATGAATTGGAGCTAGTTCTGTATCACCCTATGTTATAACCGTTGCATGATGAATGCCATCTGACATAATTATCCATCACTGATCCATTGCCTACGAGCTTTTCACATATTGATCTTTGCTAAGTTACTTTCCCGTTGCTACTGTTACAATCACTACAATACTGTTACTGTCACTTTTGCCACAGTTACCGTTACTTCCATACTACTTTGCTGCAGATATTAAGTCTTTCAGGTGTGGTTGAATTGAGAACTCAGCTGCTAATACTCGAGAATATTCTTTGGCTCCCCTTGTGCCGAATCAATAAATTTGGGTTGAATACTCTACCCTCGAAAACTGTTGCGATCCCCTATACTTGTGGGTTATCAAGACCTTTTTCTGGCGCCGTTGCCGGGGAGCATAGCTCTATTCTCTGAGTCACTTGGGATTTATATCTGTTGATCACTATGAAGAATCTGAAAGACCCAAAAACCAAGATCTATTCCTCTACTATGAGGGGAGGTAAGGAACTGCCATCTAGCTCTGCACTTGATTCACCTTCTGTTATGAGTAAATTTGCGACACCACCACCTGCTAGTAATTCTGATATGCCTCAAGTAATTGATGATGCCACTTCTGCTATGCATGATGCTTATGATGACACTTTGCTTGATAATACTGTGCCACTGGGTGAATTTCTTGATGAACAAATTGCTAGAGTCAATGCAGAAATGGATGATATTTCTGAATCTGATGAAATTATTGAAACTGAACACTATGAAACACCTTATAGACCTAGCTCTCCTAGATATGAATTGCCTAATATACCTAAGGGTTATGTTATGGAAGGAGAGGTAGCTAGGGACTTTCTTGCTTGTAAGGATAGAGATGATCTTAAGAAATTACTATGCAAGTGGAAGGAAAAATCTTTGAATGCTAGAATGCAATATGATCCTAAGTTTGCTACTTCACCTATCTTTGTTACTGATAAGGATTATGAATTCTCTGTCGATCCTAAGTTAATTACTTTGGTTGAATCTGATCCTTTCCATGGCTATGAATCTGAAACTGTTGTGGCACATCTTACTAAATTGAATGATATAGCCACCCTATTCACTCATGAGGAAAAAATTTGCTATTACTATATTCTTAAGTTGTTTCCTTTCTCATTAAAGGGTGATGCTAAGATATGGTTTAATTCTCTTGCTCCTGGTTGTGTGCGTAGTCCCCAGGATATGATATACTACTTCTTTGAAAAATATTTCCCTGCCCATAAGAAACAAGTTGCCTTGCAGGAAATATTTAACTTTGTGCAAAATGAAGAAGAGAGTCTCCCACAAGCTTGGGGGAGGCTTCTCCAATTACTTAATGCTTTGCCTGATCATCCTCTCAAGAAAAATGAAATACTTGATATCTTTTATAATGGACTAACCGATGCTTCTAGGGACCACCTAGATAGTTGTGCTGGTTGTGTTTTCAGGGAACGAACTGTTGAACAAGCTGAACTACTATTGAATAATATATTGAGCAATGATAATGATTGGACTATTCCCGAACCACCTCCAAAGCCAACTCCAAAGAAAAGAGGTATTCTATTTCTCAGTCCTGAAGATATGCAAGAGGCAAAGAAATCTATGAAAGAAAAGGGTATTAAAGCCAAAGATGTTAAGAATCTACCACCTATTGAAGAAATACATGGTCTTGATAACCCGACACAGGTAGTAGAGGTAAATTCTCTTCGTAGATTTGATGAAGGTGATATTCCTTATAATAAGTCCGCTAGCCAATGCTTGGATGAGTTTGATAACTTTATTGTTAAGCAAGAAAATTTCAATGCTTATGTTAGTAGACAATTGAAACATAATGCTTACATGCTTGATCGCTTAGGTGATTATATGAGTAGAACTATCAATGATCTTAAGCTTATTAGTAAACATGATTTCATGGTAACTACTCAAGTAGAACAAGTACTTAAGGCACAAAATGATTTGCTTAATGAGATGAATGGTAAGAACAATGATCATTCTGTTAGAGTTGTGACTAGAGGTGGTAAAATGACTCGGGAACCTTTGTATCTTGAGGGCCATCCTAAGAGAATTGAGCAAGATTCTCAGAGAATTAATTCTGATGCACCTAATCGTCCTAGAAATAAAGGGAAAAAGAATGATGATAGGAGTTTGCATGCTGCTAGTGAACCTATTATAGGTACTCATGAAAACCCAAATGATATTTCTATTTATGATGCTGAGACACAATCTGGTAACGAACATGAGCCTAGTGATAATATTGATGATGATGTTCATGTTGATGCTCAACCTAGTAATGATAATGATGTGGAGATTGAACCTGCTATTGATCTTGATAACCCACAACCTAAGAAAAAAAGATATGACAAAAGAGACTTTGTTGCTAGGAAGCATGGTAAAGAAAGAGAGCCATGGGTTCAGAAACCCATGCCCTTTCCTCCTAAGCCATCCAAGAAAAAGGATGATGAGGACTTTGAGCGCTTTGTTGAAATGCTTAGACCTGTCTTTTTGCGTATGCGCTTGACTGATATTCTGAAAATGTCTCCTTATGCTAAGTATATGAAAGATATTGTGAAAAATAAGAGGAAGATACCGGAAGCTGAGATTTCCACCATGCACTACTGGAATCCAGTTCTTTGCCGTCTGCTGGCGGACGGCAAAGAATGTCTTTGCTGTCCGCTGACAAGAAACTGACGGCAAAAAACGGACTGACGGCAAAGATATTGTTTGCCGTCCGCCAGGTCTTTGCCGTTGGCCAGCGGACGGCAAAGGGACCAAAGGCAAACGGCAAAGAGCCCAGTTCGGCCCCACTGGGGCGTGAAGCTGGGTAGGTCAAATGGGCGAGCTCTTTGCCGTCCGCCGTATCTTTGCCGTCTGCCTTTGGTCCCTTTGCCGTCCGTTAGCAGACGGCAAAGAAGACGCCTGGCTAACGGTCGTTAGCCCCCGGCCCCACCCCCTCTTTGCCGTCTGCTAGCGGACGGCAAAGGGGCGAACGGCAAAGACCCTCACCCGGCCTAACAAACCCCCCCGGCCGGCCCTGACCCCCTCTCTCTCTCTGTGCATCTCTCTCTCACCCCACACGACCACCAGCCGCCCCTCACCCGCCGCCACCCCTCACCCGCCGCCCCTGCCCCGCCGCCCCTCACCGGCCGCCACCCTCACCCGCCGCCCCTACCCGCCGCCACCCTCACCGGCCGCCCCGCCCCGCTCCCCAGCCCCTACGCCGGCCCCTTCCCCGACGAGCTCCCCCGCCGCCCCTCCCTGACGACCTGCCCCGCCGCCCTGCTCTCCGGCCCCTGCGCCCGCCCCTCCCTCGACGACCTCGGAGCGGCCGCTGCTCTGCCCCACTGCCCCACCGCCGCCCCACCGCCGGAGCAGGCCGCGGCTCTGCCCCCCTCTCCGCGGCCTTCCTCCCCCTGCGCCGGCCCTCCTCCACCACTGCGTCGACCCTCCTCCACCACCGCGCCGGCCCTCCTCCACCGGCCCTCAAGGTGATTTTTTTCCTTTTTTTTGTTGTTTTACTATTTAGGTTTAGGTTAATTAGTGTTTGGTTTAGGTTAGGGCTAGGTTTAGTTTAGGTTTAGATAATTAGAAGAAGAAGAAGAAAGATGAAAAAAAAACTAAGAAGAAAAGAAAAATAAGGAGAAGAAGAGGAAAAAGGAAAAGGGAAGAAGAGGAAAAAGGAAAAGAAGGAAGAAGAAGAGGAGGAGGAGGAGGAGGAGGAGGAGGATAGGAAAGAGAGGGCCAGGGTGGCCTGTCGGCGGAGGGTGTACCTCAGCATCGATGGAACCCTAAATTTCAACTTGGCGGTGGCATCGTATTTTAAATATTTAGTTAGGTTGACGGAAAAAACAATAATGCTATGTTACTCATCTTTGGATTTCAACGTGCAGTTGTTTCGTCGCTGCGAGGGTCTGCTGTTCGACGACCTCCCTGTGTGTTTGATGAGCTCCCCTGCGTTCGTGGGTGAGCACACATCTCCTCCCCCCCTTAATTTGCTCTATTCCGGTCTTCGCGCCGATGAAACTTTCTAGCTATAGGTGTCTTCAATCATCAGTATGTGTGACCAGTATGCGTCTCCCGTTCGAAAGGGCAGCATCTATAAATATGCATGTCTTTGCATATTTATAACCGCCATCCTTTCGAATGGTCCAACGTTATCCATGGACAGCCCGAGTATGTGTAGATTGGGTTCGTTTTCCCATATGCTCTGCTCCGGATCCGATGCGGAATTTCGTCAGTGCCTCCCTGTTGTTCTCCGGGTACACATCCTCTCTGCTTATTGCCGAGACGTGTATCAAGAGAACAGCGGGGAGGTGCTGCCGATATTTTGCGTCGGATCCGGAGCAGAGCATGGGAAAACGAACCCAATCTACACACACTGGGGTGGGATTAGGACCTATCTTTACCTATTAGCATGTAGGTTGCATGGACGTAATAAAACTGACAAACTTGATTAACTGATGAATATATATGCTGAATTATATATATATATATTTCTTGTGTGTCCAGTAGCTAGGCAAGATGACTGATCGTCCGTGGATGTACACCGGTCACACCAATCAGAACGACATGACCAAAGAATGGTTTACAAATACCAAGGGGTTTGTGAGAGCCACATTTGCAAATGACCAGGAAAAAACATGGTGTCCCTATCCCCGGTGCAACAACTTTAAAAGGCAGACAGAGGGTGAAATGGTTAAACACCTGCAGAAGTGGGGTTTCAGGCCTAATTATACGGTGTGGACTTTTCATGGTGAGTCTGCCCAACGTGCCAGAGCTGAGGTGGTTCGTCATTGCACCGACGAGCATGGTACCGGGATCGAAGACATGGTGCAAGACTTTGATGATGCTCGGGATTCGGACGATGAGATGGAGGAATCTGCAAAGGCATTCTAAGAAATGTTGGAGTCTTCAAAACGTCCTCTCCACGAGCACACTGAGCTTTGTCAGCTGGATGCCATCGCGCAAGTAATGGCTCTGAAGGCTCAATTCAACATGGGCAGAGAATGCTACGACGCGATGATGACAATATTTAGACGCTTTCTACCCAAAGGCCATGTACTGCCTCCAAACTTGTACCAGTCGGACAAAATTCTCCCTGTACTTAAGATGCCCTATGAGAAGATAGATGCCTATGAGAGTGGATGTGCCTTATTTAGGCTTGAGTATGCGGACTTGAACTATTGTCCCATTTGCAAGTCTTCCAGGTATGTTGTCGTAGACAACGGTATGGGTGAGAAGATGCAGACAAAAATTCCTGTTAACGTTCTTCGCTATATGCCAATCATACCAAGACTTCAACGTCTTTTCATGGTCGAAGAGACGGCCAGACAGATGACATGGCATAAATTGGGCAAAAGAACCGAACTAGATGCAGATGGGAAACAGATGTTGGTACACACTTCAGACGCGTTTGCGTGGAAGCACTTCGATGCATTACATAACGATAAAGTGGCAGATCCAAGGCATCCTCGAGTCGCCATCAGCACGGATGGATTCAATGTGTTTGGTCTGACGGCAACCCAATACAGTTGTTGGCCTGTATTTGTCATTCCACTCAATCTCGCCCCCGGAGAGATTATGAAAAGAAAGAACATTTTCCTGACGTTGATAATTCCAGGGCCCAACTATCCGGGGAAGAATATGAATGTGTACATGCAGCCGCTTAAGGATGAATTGCAACAAGCTTGGGATAATGGGATCAAGACATATGACGCCGCTACCAAAAAAACCTTCAAAATGCATGTGTGGTACATGTACTCGACGCATGACTTGCCGGCGTATGCAATATTCGTTGGCTGGTGTGTGCATGGAAGGTTCCCGTGCCCCACATGCAAGGCAGCTCTTGAGTTCCGTTGGCTGCAGGCGGGTCGCAAGTATTCTTGCTTCGACATGCATAGACAGTTCCTGGATCCTCGCCATAAGTTCAGAAAAGACAAGAAGAATTTCATCAAAGGTAGAGTTGTCAAAAACTCTGCATCACCCACGTTGACAGGCCAACAGATGTTGGATCAGTTAAACGCTCTCGAGCCAGATCCAAATCGTCCTGGGTATTTCAAAGGGTATAATACGGAACACGCATGGACTCACAAGTCATGCTTATGGGATCTGCCTTACTTCAAAGACCTCCTTTGCCCACACAACATCGACGTGATGCACACTGAAAAGAATATCGCCGAGGCCATTTTTGGTACATTGTTCGGCATAGAGGGGAAGTCAAAGGATAATCCTAAGGCTAGAATCGATCAGGAGGCTCTATGTGACAGACCGTTACAAAACATGCGACAAGCGAAAGGAAAGAAGAACTGGACAAAGCCAAAGGCATGGTTCAATCTTGGAAGGCCGGCTATGAGAGAAATGATCTTGTGGGTGAAAATGCAGTTGATGTTCCCCGATGGTTATGCAGCGAATCTAAAGAGGGGAGCGAGTCTTGACAAATTGAAGATATTTGGTCTCAAGAGTCATGATTGGCACATATGGCTTAAGCCGGTAATGCCGGTGATGCTGCGTGGCTTTATCCCTGAGGATGAATGGCTAGTATTGGCAGAGCTGAGCTATTTCTTCTGTTCTCTTTGTGCGAAAGAACTATCGCCTGGCGTGCTAGATGAAATGGAAGAGTTGGCATCGGAGTTGATATGCAAGTTAGAGAAGATCTTTCCACCGGGCTTCTTTATTCCTGTTGAGTATATGTGTTATGTGCATATTGTGTATTGGGCCCGCCTCCTAGTTCCTGTATAGTTGAGGTCCGTGGCCCACCTTTGTGCATCATATATACGTGCCTATGCACGAAGAGCAATACATCGTGCAATCATAATCTCATACATGGTATCCAAGTTTTAGGTTTTCCTTCTCGCTTCCGCTGCCGCCGCCGCCGCCGCACGTCTCCTCCGCGCCGCCGCCGCCGCCATCCCACTGCCGCCGCCGCCCGCGCGCCTCCCCGCACTGGCCGCCGCCGCCGCCCCCAGCCGCCGCCTCTCGCGCGCCTTCCGCGCCGGCCGTCCCGCCCGCTTTGACTCACGTACGTAGCAAAGGACCAAGCAGCTGGATCGATTCCTTCGAGCTAGCTAGCTTGCACTATCCATGATACGTACGGGTGTACTAGGAGCCACCTGCATCACCGGCCGCTGCTGCCTACCCGCGTCGTCCGGAGCCGCCATGTCGTCCGTCACCTCCTCTGCGTCCACCAACTCCAACCCGTTCGCCGACGCCAACCCTCCCGACGTCAACGACATCCGCAACCTCAACATCTTCGAGCGGGTGCCGGTTCGTCTCTCGCAGGCGGACACCTCCTACTACACGTGGAAGACTTATTTTTCCCTCGTGTTCCGGTAGTATCACCTCATCGACCACGTGGACGGCACCGTCGACTCCAGCCTCGTCCCCGAGTTCCATGACTGGTCCACCATCGACACCACGATCATCCGCTGGTTCTTCCTCACCATCTCGCCGGACCTCTTCCAGACGGTCGTGGCGGACGGTGATGATGCCTGCGCCGTGTAGACCAAGCTGAACGGGCTCTTCACCAATAACCAGCTCCAGCATCGCGTTTTTTTGCAGCAAGAGTTTTTTGGGTGTCACCAGGACAACACCTCCGTCGAGGACTACTGTCGCCGCCTGAAGACTCTCGCTGACGAGCTCCGCGATATTGGCGCGAAGATCGATGATGACCTCCTTCTCAGCACGCTCACCGCCGGGCTCAACGAGGACTTCGGCAACGCCGCGGTGAACCTCAGCCTCATCCCCAACCCGTCCTTCGCCAAGTTAGTTGCGTACCTCCGCTTGGAGGAACGGCGGATGAAGCAGGTGAAGGCGCGGGCCATCCACACCGCCCTCGCCGCCGGCACCACCCGCGGCGGCTCCTCGGCGCCTCCAGCCGCCCCGGCCGCGCCCCCGCCGCAGAGCCACCCGGCGCCGTTCCCGGCGCCGCCGTCATACCCGGCCACCCAGCAGCCGGGGCTGCTCCCGCTACCCTATGGGCTGCCCGCCCCTCCCGCCGAACGGCGCCGCGGGGGCCGGCGCGGTGGGGGCCGCCGCGGCGGTCAGCAGCAGCAGCCGCAGGGCGCCGGCCAGCCCCGTCAGCAGCAGCAGCCGCAGGGCGCCGGCCAGCCCCGTCAGCAGCAGCAGCAGCAGTTCCAAGTGCCCCCTCCGTGGGCCTCCGGCTACAACCCGTGGACCGGTGTTGTTCTTGCCTACACCATGCCGGTCCCACGGGCTCCTGCACCGACCCTTCCCGTGCCACGCCCGCCGGCGCATCAGGCGTACTACGCGGCTCCGCAGCCGTACGGAGGATACCCACTGCCGCAGCTGAGCGGCGCCTACGGTCTTCCTGCGGCCCCGCCGCCGCCTTCGCCGGCCCTGCCGCCGGCACCTTGGGATCCGGCGCTCCTCGCCGCGCTGCACACCGCGCCTACGCCAAACAACTACACTGGAGGCGGTGACTGGTACATGAACACCGGTGCTACGGTTCACATGTTTGCTCATCCTGGTAACCTTGCCTCTTTCACTCCTGTCTCCACCGACCGCCGTATCATTGTCGGCGACGGTTCCACCCTTCCCATCACACACGTCGGGCACGCTTCTTTTCCTTCTAATTCTACACCTTTATCTTTGTCTAACATACTTGTGTCTCCTGATCTTATTAAGAACCTTGTTTCTGTTAAATGTTTCACTCGTGAAAATCCTGTTACTGTTGAATTTGACGGCATTGGTTTTTGTGTCAAGGACGCTCGAACCAGGATGGTGCTCCACCGATGTGACAGCCCCGACGAGCTCTATCCGGTGCATCCGTCTTCTTTCACCACCACCGCACCGGTCGCTCTCTCTGTTGGCGTCGATCTCTGGCATGCTCGCTTGGGTCATCCCAACCCCGTCACACTTCGTCATATTCTTAGGAGTTTCAGTTTTAGTTGTAATAAGATTGAGGATCACAGTTGTCATGCCTGTCGAGTCGGCAAACATGTTCGCCTGCCGTTTAATAATTCCACCACCATTGCTTCTTTTCCTTTCCAGTTGATTCATAGCGATGTGTGGACCTCTCCAGTTCCTAGTAATTCGGGCTATTTATATTATTTGGTCATTCTTGATGATTATTCTCATTACGTGTGGACTTTTCCTTTGCGCAGAAAGTCGGATGCACTCTCCACCTTGACGCCTTTTAGTCCTATGTCCGCACGCAGTTTGGGCGTCCCATCCTTGCTTTTCAGACGGACAATGGAAAAGAGTTTGACAACCACGCTTTCCGTACCTTTTTGTCGCATCATGGCACAGTTTTCCGCCTCACATGCCCGTACACTTCACAGCAAAACGGTCGAGCCGAACGCGTCCTTCGCACTCTGAACGACTGCGTTCGCACGCTCCTGTTTCATGCTCACGTGCCGCCTCGCTTCTGGCCGGACGCGCTTGCTACTGCATCCCTTCTCCTTAACCTTCGACCCTGCCGACCACGGTGGAATTTTGCACCTCATCACCTCCTGTTCGGTACGCCACCTTCTTATGATGGTTTGCGTATATTCGGGTGCCTTTGCTATCCTAGCACTACCGACTCCGCTCCTCACAAGCTCGCACCTCGCTCTGTCGCTTGCATCTTCATCGGCTACCCCTCTAACTCCAAGGGATATCGGTGCTACGATCCCGTCTCCCACCGTGTGTTCACTTACCGGCACGTTTACTTTGATGAGCATGTGTTTCCGTTTCACCAGGTACCCCAGGCCGTTCCTCCCGCCACCGGTGACGCGGGCTCCTCGACGCCTCTCCTAGGGCGCTCGCGCGCCTCTCTTGGCCCGCCCCCTGGCTTTGAGGCGCGCCCCCCGCATGTGGCGCCTCCTACAGCCGCGGTGCTGACGCTCCCAGCGCCCCAGACGCTGGCCCCCGCGGCCCCCTTGGCGCCCGCGGCCATCGCGCCCCCCCCCCCCCCCCGGCAGCCCCCTCGGCGCCCCCGGCCTCCTCGGCGCCCCCGGCGGCGCCCACGGCTTCCCCGGCGCCCGCGGCCCCCCCGGCGCCTGTGGCCGGTCCAGTCACCCGTGCCCGTACGGGCGTGTTTTGCCCGAGCTCGCGCTACGACTCGGATCACTACGTCCATGCGGCGTCCACCTCTGAGCCGTCGCCGTCGCCGTCCTCCGTTCGAGCCGCTCTTCGTGACCCGCTCTGGATGGCTGCGATGCAAGAGGAGTTTGACGCCTTGCTGCGCAACCGGACGTGGCAGCTTGTTCCCCGTCCCCGGCACGCCAACGTGATTACTGGGAAGTGGGTTTTTAAACACAAGCTCCGTCCTGATGGTACCCTTGATCGCTATAAAGCGCGTTGGGTCGTTCGTGGCTTCCGACAGCGTGCTGGCATCGACTTCACCGACACCTTCGCTCCGGTCGTCAAGCCCGGTATGATACGCACGGTTCTCCACCTTGCGGTCTCCCGTGCTTGGCCGGTGCACCAGATGGATATCTCCAACGCCTTCCTCCATGGTCACCTCGAGGAGCAGGTGTTTTGCCAGCAGCCCACCGGGTTTGTTGACCCGGCGCTTCCCGACCACGTGTGCCTGCTTTTGCGGTCCTTGTATGGACTCAAGCAGGCTCCGCGCGCTAGGTACCAGCGCATCGCGGCGTTTCTCCACCAGCTTGGGTTCCGCTCTACCCGCTCGGACGCCTCACTCTTCGTCTATCATCAGGGCTCTGACACGGCCTACTTGCTGCTCTATGTCGACGACATCATCCTGACGGCATGTACGGCTGGTCTCCTTAGTCAGCTCACGGCTCGTCTTCGCGCTGAGTTCGCCATCAAGGACTTGGGTCCTTTGCACTACTTCCTCGGTGTCGAGGTGGTGCGCCGTCTGGATGGCTTCTTTCTTCATCAGCGGAAGTATGCTCATGAGCTCCTGGAGCGCGCTGGCATGCTTAAATGCAAGCCCGCCGCTACGCCTGTTGACACGAAGGCCAAGCTTTCTGCCACGGATGGTTCTCCTGCTTCGGATGCTGCTTTCTATCGGTCTATCGTTGGTGCTCTCCAGTACCTCACTCTGACTCGACCGGAGATCCAGTATGCCGTGCAGCAGGTGTGTCTTCATATGCATGCTCCTCGAGACGTTCACTGGGCTGCCGTCAAGCGGATTCTCCGCTATATCTGTGGCACTATGGATCTTGGCGTCACGCTTCACGCCTCCGCAGACACCGCCCTCACCGCCTACTCCGATGCAGACTGGGCGGGCTGCCCTAACACTCGTCGCTCCACTTCAGGCTATTGTGTCTACCTTGGACCCTCACTTATCTCGTGGTCGTCCAAGCGGCAGCCTACGGTCTCTCGTTCCAGTGCTGAGGCTGAGTATCGTGCGGTGGCCAACGCCATCGCCGAGTGTTCGTGGCTTCGCCAGCTGCTTCAGGAGCTCTCTTGCCCTGTTGACCGTGCCACGGTGGTCTACTGCGACAACGTCTCGGTGGTCTACCTCTCCGCTAACCCGGTGCATCATCGACGGACCAAGCATATTGAGTTGGATATTCATTTTGTTCGGGAACAGGTGGCCCTTGGCCATATTCGTGTTTTACACGTCCCTACTTCCCAACAATTTGCCGATATCATGACCAAGGGCTTGCCTACGGCGTCATTTGAGGAGTTCCGGTCCACTCTTTGCATCAGCCGCGGTGTAGCTTCGACTGCGGGGGGGTGTTGAGTATATGTGTTATGTGCATATTGTGTATTGGGCCCGCCTCCTAGTTCCTGTGTAGTTGAGGTCCGTGGCCCACCTTTGTACATCATATATACGTGCCTATGCACGAAGAGCAATACATCGTGCAATCATAATCTCATACAAATCCAATGTAGCATTTGATTTTGCATCTCGCGACCGAG
The DNA here is from genome assembly GCA_039707655.1 of Elymus sibiricus. Classification (NCBI taxonomy): domain Eukaryota; kingdom Viridiplantae; phylum Streptophyta; class Magnoliopsida; order Poales; family Poaceae; genus Elymus; species Elymus sibiricus. Next base: position 310,562,392 of record CM077675.1, on the reverse strand, counting down.
GCAAGATTGGGGGGCCCGTGCAAAACCGTTGGTGCTTCGCAACTGAGAGGATGCAGAAGACGCTTTGAGCAAAATGTAAAAATAAACATAGAATTGAAGCATCGATGGCCGAGGCATTCATTACTGAGGAGGCGGCAAACTTCGTGACAGCACACTACGAAGCCAAAAATCGTAATTTGCATAATCCGAAGCCTCGGTACAATGATGGCGACCCAAAAAAAAGTCGATCCAACCTCAGCCTATTCAAAGGGAAGCTCGCACCAGCCGGTGCTTCTAAAGCAAAAGCGTTGGATGTCGATGAATGGTGGACCATTTCGTTGTATATCTTCAACAACCTAACAGAAGTGCGGCCGTACATCGAGTAAGTTGTCAGTACATTATTGTTTCGCAACTTGTAATTCCTTAGAACTGCTCTTATTCCTGGATATTTGATATAGTCGATACGTCGCCAAATTCTCTGATGGAGTGGTCATCCAAAAGGATTCCGTCGAAGAGTATGAGCTCCTGGCGAAGCATGGAGGCGGCTATCCCGGTTTCATCTCTTGGTTCAAACAAACGGTAATTAATTACCATTAATGGACCATTTCATTTCTTCGTCTTATTTGCGGCTAATGCAACAATCCTTTCGTATTAAACTTGTAGGCTAATTCAGAGTCCATGGACGTCGAGCTAAGACAAGTCGCTAATGGTTTTGACTATAAGGTCTGTTCATTTGACAGATACGACATCAACGGGTATCGCTTTCGTACCTTTGGCAAAGAGCTATCTATGCCCGACCTAAAGACTACAAATTGTTGTGTCTCTGCTATCGGCGAAGGAGGTACAGAGTACTATGGAAGAGTTGAAGCAATTTATGAACTTCTATTCTATGGTGAAAACCCACCGAACGTCGTAGTCTTCAAATGTCATTGGTTCCAGCCGAAGGAGACTAGAAGGACTCATGAACATATAGGGCTAGTCGAAATCAAACAAAGCACCCATTTAGATGTGCCCGATGTCTATATTACGGCTCAACAGGCGACCCGAGTTTTCTATCTACCGTGGGCCTGCCAAACTGATCCAAATCTGAAAGTTGGGATGTCGTTTATGAAGTGCCGCCACATTTTAGACCACCTCCCCTCAATGAAGAGGATTATGAACCTCACATTAACCAAGACACATATGAAGGAGAATTCTTCCAAGAAACACGTATTTCCAATAAACGTTTGAAGAACCACTCTACTTCACCCCGGAACATTGAAGTAGACAGCGACAATGAATCCGACTTAACCCCTGAGCCGGAACATGAAGGGCCGGAACAAGAAGAGGTTATTGATGCGGATGACCTATCAATGGTTAACCTATTACATGAAGGAGGCCTTCCACACGTTGTTCCTGATAGTGATGATGATCATGCATTTATTGATGATAGTGATGATGATGATGCATTTATTGATCCCGGAGAATATATAGACGATCAAGATTATTATTAATTCATGTCAGGTAATCAACTTTTAGTTCATGTTAGGTATATGATGATACACTTAAATTATATACATTTTATTATTCATGTCGGTATTCAATTTTATGTTGTACTAATTTCGTTTACTATTTGTCATGGCAGTTGTTGAAAGATGGTGGGAAAGGGTCGAGAGCACTCCGCGGCTCCTTCGTCGGAGGGTGGTGGGATGGGTACTTCCATTCCTGTCGACTCTCTCCGGAGAGCGTTGCTCTCTAGTCTGCATACACCGGTGGCCGTTTCTTCGTCGACCCCCGTGAGAGGAGGTCGGGGGAAGAAGAGAGGTAGTAGAGGTGGGAGAGGAGGGAGAGGAGGCCGCAGCAAAGTTAGGGTGTCTGCTACGCCTTCCTCACCGCCACCCCCAGCTGATTCACCCGAGCACAGGACTGCTAGGGTGGACCTGTCTAAGGACGAGGCTACGCGGACTCTGGTCCACGAGCCTCGGGTCGACGAGCCTTCGACCTACACGACTCCTGTCCCAGAGGCTTCGTCCCACGAGACTCCGGAGCAGAGTAGGGATGAGGGCACGTCCCGGCAGACCCCATGGGATACCTGGCCGGAGGAGCCTAGTGGCCATGCTGATGGTGGCGGGGATCGTTTTTCTGATAGCGACGTGGAGCTGCCTGAGGGCGCCACCGTCTACCAGCGTGGTATGACACAGCTCCCGCCCGTGCCGGCAACCCGCGAGCTGAGGTGGTTGATTAGGCCTGATGGGGAGAGGTAAGTGCATGTACTCTTTTTTAACCTTTTGCCTTCACATTTTTTCAAATATCTAATGTGTTGGCTTTGTCATACTGCAGGGGTTGGCATCATCCCAAGGATGCCCGCAGGCCCAACAACATCCTTGGTGTCCTTGTCAGGCAAAACTTCCCGGGGTTTGTCATGTTGCCCGGTGAGGGTCAGGTTCGAGAGTTAGGACTGACCTGGGAGCACTACTTGGCTCCACCGGCCCCGCCTGAGGAGAGGATCGACGGTGTTTTGTGCCACACGAGGGCGGAGATGGTGATCAGGCATTTTTGGGTAATTTCTACTTTACACAATTAAAAATCAACAATAGCTAGTTATTGTACTAATAAGTGTTGTGTCGTTTGATTGCAGACCTTCTACAGGTGTCAGGAGGGATACGAGGAGGCCGCGGCAAAGGTTATCGATCAGCAATGCAGGCGCCTACTGCAAAACTTTTGGCACGAGGCTCGGGTGCAGGCTGTTCGAGACTACTACGCCTCGCGGCATATTAGGAAGGAGAAGTCGACATGCCGCGGAAAGAAGATGGAGAAGGAGCATTACATGAAGGTAATTACGTATTCTTAAGGCCTTGTACTTAGTTTCCTTCATTTGATTCCTACGCGTAGCGCTCAAATATCTCTTTATTAACTTAGGTGCCCCCAAGATGATGTGCGGATATGATGGATTGTTGGGAGGCGTTGGTGGATGAGTGGTGCTCAGAACAATGGCTATCCGTCCACAACAATGCCAAGGACCGGCGTATAAAAATGGTTGGTGTGCCACACCATCAAGGGAGCGCCAACTTAAATCAGTTTGGTCTGAACTGGGTATGTGGTTAGCTTCATGATTCATGCAATTCATTCTTGATTCTAGCTTGAGCCCTTTACTAATACTTTGTTCCTCTCTCTCTCTCTTTTAGGCGCATCACAATAAAACGGAGGTGCCACAGATGTACGACCTCTATGCGATGGCCCATACTGCCTCGTACAAGAAGGTCAAGGCATTCTCTGAGTCTGACCTCGATGATCCCTTGAAGTTCAGCAACATCTCCTCCCACAACAAGCTCGTGAGGTACAGAGATGAGGGGAAGGTGAGGAAAGGGGAGGACTTTAACCCGAGCCAGGAGCCTATTGATCCAGAGCTGGTGATGATAGCTGGCGGTGGGAGGCCCCATGGCTCGATTGCCATTGGAGATGGCCTTATACGTTGTCCTAGCAACCTCCGGGAGATCAAGGCGCGCCAAACGAGCTCCTGTCCTGAGATAAGGCCTCGTCCACGGCCAGTCGAGCTCGCCATCGAGGTTAGTTATACGGACTCAGATATCTTTCCTCATTACGTTGTGTGTGTCAACAAAGATGATTACAATGCTAACGAGGAGTTGTGTTGCAGGCTGCTATTCTGAAAGACAGAGAGGCAACACAGGCGCTTATGGCGGCGAAGGAGAAGGAGATGGAGGAGAGGATGGCAAGGTTGTTGGAGGAGGAGAGGGCACGGTCCGATGCGTCTTACCGGGCCATCTACGAGCTCTTCGTGGTAATATTCTTCTTCATATTTGTCAAATCTTGCATATAATGTTCCTTTCATTAATAATGAATATCGTTGACTTGTGAAAACCAAATGTGCAGACTATGTGCGAGAAGACCGGCCAGGCCGCTCCGTCGATGCCAGTCATTACCACGGCTGCAACGGTGAGTTTCATTTCAATGCAATGATCTTTTCAGTTTCATCATGCTAACGAGACATTGCAAATCATCTTTGGTGCAGCTTAACTCCAGAGACGCATCGCACGACCCTTCTCCAGGGCAGCCTTCTCCAGGTGAAACCAGTCCGAGCAACCGCGGTGCCTCTCCTCCGTGATGACGAGGACGGTAAGCCCCAAACTTAGCTCGTTTTTCATCTTCTTAGCACTTAGACAAACTTAGCACTTACACAAACTTAGCACTTAGACAAAATTAGCACTTAGACAAACTTAGCTCCTTCCGAAATATTAGTGTTCTTCATCTTCTTCTTCTTATTCTAGTCTTCTTCATCTAACTTTCGCCCGAATGACACAAATAAGCAATAAGAAGAAGAAAACAAGAGGAGAAAGATAGAGAGAAGAAAACCGGTTCTTCATCTTCTTCTTCTTATTCTAGTCTTCTTCATCTAACTTTCGTATTTCCCATTTTGCAGATTAGAGTCACTTCATGGAAGCTTGCATTGATGGAGTGCTTGCGATTTTGTATCGATGAACAATGTTAAACTTGCTACATATGTGAAACTTGTTACTATTGTAATATGGTGAACAATGTGACATTTGTTTTGGTATGTTTGTTGGATACTTGTGCTTGTGCTTGTTGTTGGATGATCATCACTAGGGTTATTGTGAAATATATACATATATAGCATATTTTGCCTGTGAAAATTGGATATTAGAAAAAACAGAAAAAACTGGGGCAATATTGCCACTTTGCCGACGGCCACCGTCGGCATAGTTTCTTTGCCGTCCGGCACCGATGGCAAAGGCGACACGTGGCACCCACCTGTGCATCCTGGGAGTGCGCCTGATGCCATTTGGTACATTTGCCGTCCGTGAGCGGACGGCAAATAAGCTATGCCGACGGCCACCGTCGGCATAGCAGTGGCACTGTAGCAAAGGAGTGTGGCGGGGGCATACGGCAAAGAAGATATGCCGACGGCCACCGTCGGCATAGCAGTGACCGTCGGCAAAGGAGGCTAGCGGGGGGGCGGATGGCAAAGTAGCTATGCCGACGGTGGCCGTCGGCAAAGGAGTGGCCGTCGGCAAAGGAGGGGAGGCAGACGGCATAGGGTGCGGACGACAAAGGGGGAGTGGCAGACGGCAAAGGCTCTATTAGCCACTAACGGGGCTAACTCAAGTTTAGGCCGTCCAGACACTTTGCCGTGTGCTGCCTGACGGCAAAAACACTTTGCCGTCCGCTGTATAAAGGTAGACGGCAAAGCACTCCTTTACCGGTGTTCTCAGTGCCAGAAATTTTGCCGTCTGCTGCCCGACGGCAAAGGCTTTGCCGTCGGTGGTCCTGTCCTTTGCCGTCCGCTATGGCAGACGGCAAATAACTGAATTCCAGTAGTGATGCTTGCTAATTATACCTTTAAGGGTGGAATACCAAAGAAACTAGGAGATCCCGGAGTACCTACTATACCATGCTCTATTAAAAGAAATTATGTTAAAACTGCTTTATGTGATCTTGGAGCTGGTGTTAGTGTTATGCCTTTCTCTTTATATCGTAGACTTGATTTGAATAAGTTGACACCTACTGAAATCTCTTTGCAAATGGCTGATAAATCAACTGCTTTACCCATCGGTATTTGTGAGGATGTGCCTGTTGTAGTTGCAAATGTTACTATCTTAACGGACTTTGTTATTCTTGATATCCCCGAGGACGACAGTATGTCGATCATCCTTGGTAGACCCTTTTTGAACACGACAGGGGCTGTTATTGATTGCAACAAAGGCAATGTCACTTTTCATGTTAATGGTAATGAGCATACGGTACACTTTCCGAAGAAACAACCTCAAGTTCATAGTATCAACTCCATTGGAAAAATTTCAACGATTATTATTGGAGATTTTGAATTCCCTCTCCCTACTGCCAAAAAGAAATATGATATACTTATTGTTGGTGACATGCATATCCCCATTGAGGTAACCTAGTGTTATTCGAAATTTCTCCGGTTCCGTGTCATTCGAAAAAAGTTTGTCAATAAGACTTGATCAACCTTATTGATGGATTCTTTTTGACGGGCATGAGATGGATGAATTTAGAAAGCACAACCTTCTGTACCCAACTTTTACTTTCTGTTATTTAGATTAAATACAGTAAAAATGCAATTATTTTTCTGTTTTCTGATTTATCCGTGCAATAAAAAGTGACCTGAAAATAAAAGTTCTCCAAATGCCCTGAAAATGTAGTATGATTTTTTCTGGAATATGTAAGAATTTTTGGCACCGAGAACACATCAGGGGGCTGCACCAGTGGGCCACAAGCCTGCAGGGCGCGCCCACCCCCCTGGGCGCGCCCGCCTGGCTTGTGGGTCCCACGTAGGCCCCCCTCACTTATTCCAGCCACCATCCACTTCGTCTTCCTCCAGAAAAAATCCCACCATTGCTCAAACCCGTGTTCTAGCTCATTTTGCTGCCATTTTCGATCTCCTTGTGCAAAGCTCCATTTGCAAAACTGTTTTGAGGGATTGATCTTCGGTATGTGACTCCTCTAATGGTCCAATTAGTTTTTGCCTTAGTGCTTTATATATTGCAAATTTTTGCTGCTGTGGTGACCTTGTTCTTGAGCTTGCATGTCATATTTGTATGGTCCCAAGTAGTTTTGATGCAGGATATAGCCTCTAGGCACTTGTGGGAGTAGTTCCTATAAGTTTTGTTGAGTTTTGTTCACCTTTACATTGAGTCACTAAAAATTTCAGAAATTTTTCAGAGAGAGAAAGATATTGAGGAGAATATACCAAGGTGGTTCCTCGAGCAAGAAGACCCCGAGACTCGCGATACGTGAGCCTGACTTTGAACCACCAAGGGAAGCTCAAGTGCGGCCTTGTGAATGGCCGTCGGATCAATTCATGGTTCATGCCGGTTTCAAGGAAGAGTTTTACGCGTACATACGAAATGCTAGCGTTGAAGATTTCATTTCAGACCAATGCAAGCAATATTATCAACTCACTGATTCCTTCGTGCGGAGGTTTGAATTTTCATCCAGGCGTAATATGCATTCTGTTCTATATAATCTTTATGATGAATCTTATACTATGGACCTAGAAGATTTTAACCGTGCATGCAAAATTCCACAATGGGGCAGCTATAGTGATCCTCACAAAACTGAATATAGTGATTTTCTTGCTAGCATCACCGTGGGAGAAACTAGAAACATTACACGGGCTACCTTGGGGAGCATTCACTTTCCCGCTATACATTATTTTGCTCTCTTCATAGGTAGATGTATTAACGGTAAACATGATCATAGCCACCTTTGCGTACCTGATCTTAGTATTCTTAAGAGTGCGGTCATGGGCGATAGACGATATAACTTGGGGGCTATTATTGCTAGGAGGCTACATAAAAATGCTAAGGAAGGAGATTTCTTTGGCGGGATTTATGCCACTCGTGTAGCTAATTATCTTGGGGTACCCATAAGGGAGAATGACATTGAGTTACCACCCGCTTTTCTAGATTATGAAGCTATGGTGCGCTACCAGTTTCTTGAGAGGAACGAACAGTCCCTCCTGTACCGACTAATTTTTGACAGACAGCGTGCTGTCCATATTACCCTTCCTACTCCTGCCTTCTTTAACTTTCAGGAAAAACGGAGACACTTTATAACCAGAGAGGAGGCAAACGAGTACGAGAGAGAGGCGGAAGCCGCTCGCCTCCGCGCTGCAGCCGTTCAAGCGATAGCCGCCGCAGCCCAATACAACCGCAACTATGACTTTGGATATTATCCGGGACAGCCATGGCCCTAGACCAACTTAGGCCAAAAGCCTAAGCTTGGGGGAGTATGTATTTCTCACCGAAATTACATTCATGTTCACACACTCATTCCAGTTGTCGGTGCTTATACGTTTTCATTGTATCATCCATGGTATTTTATTTCTTCTTTCCGCTTTCTTCTTGAGTGTTTAATTAACCTTGAGAAAAATCCAAAAAAATTTAGTTTTAGCTTTACCTTTTAGTTTGTTTAGTTGTATCATTAAAAGAAAACCCAAAAAGATTTCTCGTTCTTCTTTTGCTTGTTGGGAGCTTTCCCATGTAGATAGTTTTTTCTCGTTCTTGTTTTGAAATTTCTTTTCTTTGGGTGGTGAGGAGAAGACCACAATGAAAATGTTGAGTGGCTCTCGTATGCATTATTGTTTATCTATCAGAGAGCCCATATTACCTTGCCTTCTCCTTTGAGTTATTGTTTGCAGATTCCATCTTAGTCCAATGCACGTGCACTCTTATTATTATTCACACCGTTCAGTCGTGCAAGTGAAAGGTAATAATGATGATATATGATGAAGTGATTGAGATGGAGAAAAGCTGGTATGAACTCGACCTATTTTGTTTTTGTAAATATGATTAGCTCATCGTTCTGGATTCAGCTCATTATGGATGGACCATGTTTGCAATGACAATTAGAGATTATAGTTACTCATGCCATGCTTAATTAACTAAGAGTGTATAATGGTTTGTCTTGAGTGCCAACATGCATTTTAAAATGGTTGTGATGTAGTATGATGGGATGGTATCCTCCTCTGAATGATTCAAGTGGCTTGACTTGGCACATGTTCACGCATGTAGTTGAAACAAAATCAACATAGCCTCCACGATATTTATGTTCATGGTGATTTATATCCTACTCATGCTTGCATTCAATGTTGGTTAATCTCAAAGCATGTTTATGACTGTTGTCGCTCTCTAGTTGGTCGCTTCCCAGTCTCTTGCTAGCCTTCACTTGTACTAAGCGGGAATACTGCTTGTGCATCCACTTTCATAAACCCAAAGTTGTTCCATATGAGTCCACCATACCTACCTATATGCGGTATTTACCTGCCGTTCCAAGTAAATTTGCATGTGCCAAACTCTAAATCTTCAAATAATATTATGTTTTGCATGCCCGAATCGCTCATGTAGTAACTAGGGGCTGTCAGTACCTTCCATGCTAGGTGGGTTATTCTCACGATATGTGTTGATTCACTATCATTCACGAGAAAGTGGCTTGTATTCGGAATGCCAAGTTCCGTGCTCAAAATCAAATCAAAATATAATGAAACAAAACTCCCCCAGGACTGTTGTTTGTATGGACGGTACCCATGGATTCGGCTCGCCGTGGAGTGTGATTGATTGGTGGAGGGGGTGTAAAAACTTTACTATTCTGTTTGGGAACCGCCTATAATGTATCTAGCATGGAAGATACCGAGATCTCTTGGTTGTTATGTTGACAATGAAAGCATACCGCTCAAAATTATTATTCATCCCTGTTTTAAAAAGCTCGAGCTCTGGCACCTCTACAAATCAATGCTTCCCTCTGCGAAGGGCCTATCTATTTTACTTTACTGTTGAGTCATCCTCTTCTTATAAAAAGCACCAGTTAGAGAGCACCATCGTCATTTGTATGCTTTGTTATTAATTGATATTGAGTATGATTGTGACTGGATCTCTTTTACCATGAATTACAATGTCTAGTCAGTCCTTGTTCTTTAGAGGTGCTCTGCATTTATGTTTTGCGGTCTCAGAAAGGGCTAGCGAGATACCATTATATCATATTGTATCATGATTGTTTTGATAAAATTGTTGTCATCCGAGATTTATTATTATTGCTCGCTAGTTGTTTATGCCATTGATATGAGTAAATGTGAGACCTAAATGTTATTGTGAATGTGGTTAGTCTATAATCCTTGCTGAAAATCTGAACAACAGTTAGACATATTTACAACAACAAGATCAAACAGAGTTTGTAAAAGTTTTTCTTTGTCACTTTCAGTTTGTCAACTGAATTGCTTGAGGACAAGCAATGGGTTAAGCTTGGGGGTCTTGATACGTCTCCATCATATCTACTTTTCCAAAATCTTTTGCCCTTGTTTTGGAATCTAATTTGCATGATTTGAATGGAACTAACCCGGACTGACGCTGTTTTCAGCAGAATTGCCTTGGTGTTATTTTTGTGCAGAAATAAAAGTTCTCGGATTGACCTGAAAATTTACGGAGAATATTTTTGGAATTAATAAAAAATATTGGCGAAAGAATCAACCGGAGGAGGTCCACCACCTGGCCACAAGCCAGGGGGGCGCCCCCCCTAGGGCGCGCCCCCTTGTCTTGTGGGCCCCCTGGAGCTCCGCCGACCTCAACTCCAACTCTATATATTCCTATTCGGGGAGAAAAAAATAAGAGAGAAGAGTTCATCGCGTTTCACGATACGGAGCCGCCGCCACCTCCTGTTCTTCCTCGGGAGGGCAGATCCGGAGTCTGTTTTGGGCTCCGGAGAGGAGAAATCGACGCCGTCGTAATCACCAACCATCCTTCATCACCAATTTCATGATGTTCTCCGCCGTTCATGAGTAATCCCATTGTAGGCTTGCTGGACGGTGATGGGTTGGATGAGATTTACCATGTAATCGAGTTAGTTTTGTTAGGGTTTGATCCCTAGTATCCACTATGTTCTGAGATAGATGTTGCTATGACTTTGCTATGCTTAATGCTTGTCACTAGGGCCCGAGTGCCATGATTTCAGATCTGAACCTATTATGTTTTCATGAATATATATATGTGTTATTGATCCTATCTTGCAAGTTGTAGACACCTATTACGAGTTATGATCCGCATCCCCCAGGGTGACAATAACTGGGATTCTTTCCGGTGATTACCGTAGTTTGAGGAGTTCATGTATTCACTAAGTGCTAATGCTTTGGTCCGGTTCTCTATTAACAGGAGGCCTTAATATCCCTTAGTTTCCATTAGGACCCCGCTGCCACGGGAGGGTAGCACAAAAGATGTCATGCAAGTTCTTTTCCATAAGCACGTATGACTATATATGGAATACATGCCTACATTACATTGATGAATTGGAGCTAGTTCTGTATCACCCTATGTTATAACCGTTGCATGATGAATGCCATCCGACATAGTTATCCATCACTAATCCATTGCCTACGAGCTTTTCACATATTGATCTTTGCTAAGTTACTTTTTCATTGCTATTGTTACAATCACTACAATACTGCTACTGTCACTTTTGCCACCGTTACCGTTACTTCCATACTACTTTGCTACTAAATACTTTGCTGCAGATATTAAGTCTTTCAGGTGTGGTTGAATTTACAACTCAGCTGCTAATACTCGAGAATATTCTTTGGCTCCCCTTCTATCGAATCAATAAATTTGGGTTGAATACTCTACCCTCGAAAACGGTTGCGATCCCCTATACTTGTGGGTTATCAATATACTATGTTGATGATGTGACATGCAGTATCAATGGCTTCACGCCATAGCTTCCGTGGTGTTTTGTATTCGTCAAGCATGGTGCGAGCCATCTCAATAAGAGTCATGTTCTTGCGCTCCACGACACCATTATGCTGAGGTGTATATGGAGCAGAGAACTCATGAGTGATGCCAAGAGTATCAAGATAGGTATCCAAGACTGTGTTCTTGAATTCAGTGCCATTGTCACTCCTGATGTGCTTGATCTTGATGGTGTAGTTGTTCATACACCTATTTGCGAAGCACCTGAAGACATCCTGCACTTCTGTTTTATAGAGTATGATATGCACCCAAGTGAATCGAGAAGATTCATCAACAATTATGAAGCCATATAGATTGGCAGTGGTAGAGAAGCTGGAGTAGTGAGTAGGGCCGAATAAGTCCATGTGTAGCAGCTCGAAGGGACTAGTGGTCATCATGATTGTCTTCGAGGGATGTTTGGCCCTAGTCATTTTCTCGGCTTCACATGCGCCACAGAGGTGGTCCTTCTTGAACTTGACACCTTCGACGCCAATGATAAGCTTCTTCTTGGCGAGTGTGTGCAAGTTCCTCATCACAGCATGTCCTAGCCTTTTGTGCCATAACCAGCATTACGAGGCCTTTGCTAGAAGACATGAGGCAACCTGTGGTCCTGCCCAGAAGTCTACCATGTACAAATTACCTCTTCGAAAACCTTCGAAGACTTTGGTTTTGTCAGAGGCCATTAGTACAACACATCGAAATTTGCCAAAAATGACAAGCATATCTAAGTCACAGAGCATTGAGACAGACATCAAGTTGTAGCCAAGGGATTCGACAAGCATGACATTTTCCATGTGTCGGTCCCTTGAGATAGCAACTCTACCTAGCCCCAATATTTTGCTGCTGCTCTTGTCAGCAAAGACGATGTGGTATTTTGTTGGAGGTCGAAGAGTTTGCTCCATCAATAGGCTTCGATCACCTGTCATATGACTGCTGCATCCACTATCCATAATCCATTCAGTGGCATTGGATTTGCTTTCCTTGGAGGCTTTCGCCATGAAGCAGTAGGCAGGAGCAACATCATCATCACTGGCTTTGGTGTTGAAGAAGGAGCCATTGTCTTCGGGTTCGAAGACAGAGGTGGAGAGATATGTCGAAGCCATTGCTAGTCTAGCTACTTCAGTGTCAGATTCCTCCTCAGATGCTTGCTCAGCTTCAGAACCAGATTCAGACTATGAATCCATCTCCTTTCCGATAGAAGCATGTGCCTTGCCAGATGAACTCTTCTTGTGTGATGAAGACTTTGCATACTTCTTCTTCTTCTTGTCATCTGAGTCATAGTCCTTGCTATTCTTCTTGGATTCCTTTCCCCATCGAGGACAATCAGCAATGAAATGGCCAACCTTCTTGCACTTGTGGCAGGTTTGCTTCTTGCTGTCTCTTGAAGACATTTCACCAGACCTCTTGGAATCACGCTTTGAAGATTTTGCATAGCGTTTTGACTTGGCAAACTTCCTAAACTTTCTGACAAGCAGTGCGAGTTCTTTTCCAAAGTCTTCAGCACCATCAAAATTGCATTCAGAGTTGTCTTCAGATGAAGACACAACCTTGGCCTTCAGGGCACGAGAACGACTGTAACTGGGACCGTATATATCCCTCTTCTCAGCTTGTTGGAATTCATGTGTGTTCAACCTCTCGAGGATATCGGCGCGATCCAAACTCTTGAAGTCAGGCCACTTTTGGATCATGAGTGCGAGTGTATCAAAGGACCTGTCAAGTGAGCTGAGTAGATTCTTCACGACTTCATGTTTGGTGATATCAGTGGCGCCAAGTGCATTTAGCTCATTTGGGATGTCAGTGAGTCGATTAAACGTGAGGTGAACATTTTCGTTGTCGAGTCTCTTGAAGCGGTTGAACAGGTTGCGAAGCACATCAACACGAGAGTCTCTTTGAGATGAGACACCTTCATTCACTTTGGACAGCCATTCCCATATTTGCTTTGTAGTGTTAAGTGCACTCACACGGCCATACTGTCCTTTGGTCAGGTGACCACAAATAATGTTCTTGGCGGTGGAGTCCAGTTGTGCGAACCTCTTCACATCAGCAGCAGTAACACCTTCGCCAACCTCAGGAATGCCTGCCATGACGACATACCATAGGTCGTTGTCAATGGCTTCGAGATGCATGCGCATCTTGTTCTTCCAGTAGGGGCAGTCGGTGCCATTGAAGACAGGGCACGCAGCGGAGACCTTGATAATCCCTGCAGTCGACATAGCTAAAAGTCTAGGTGGTTAAACCGAAACACAGAACAAGGGAGTACCTTGCTCTGATACCAATTGAAAGTGCTAGTTATCGACTAGAGGGGGGTGAATAGGTGATTTTTATGAAAGGCTTCGAAACAATGAATGTATTCGAAGTATGCGGAAGCGGAACAGGATCAGGTAGGGATCTATATCAAGGATCTAAGCAAGACATGCAATACAATGAAGACATACTAGTAAGTTGAGCATTATCATCTTACACGCTAAGATGAGTTGAAGACAAACTTAGATAGTATGAAGATAAATAGCAGATATGAATGTCTTCGGGGAATGTCTTCAGTCAGATGTATTCATGCAATGGCTTCGCAGTTCAGTACAGAATGTAAAGAGTGAAGGATAGAACTAGCAGCTTGATGAAGACATAGGATTTGTTGGACCAGTTCCAGTTGCTGTGACAATTTGTACGTCTGGTTAGGGAGGCTGAGATTGAACTCAGAAGACCTCGTCTTCACCTTATTCCCCTTGAGCCGAAGTTACTTAGACAACGCCAATCACTCAGGTAAGTCTTCAGGGGAGACTTTCGAAACCCGTACAAACTTGGTCACCCGGCGATCCACAATGACTCTTGGATTGCTCTAGACCCAAACGCCTAACCGTCTGGAAGATCACAGTCTTCAAGTGTAATAAGTCTTCAGTTCTCTCAGAACAGACGACTTCGGTGATGCTCAAACACTCTAGCTCTGGGTGTTTAGGTTTATCCTCACAGGATGTTTCTCTCTCTCAATGTCTTCAAGGTGGGTTGCTCCAAAACAACAACAGCTGTATCTCTCTCTGAGCAGCCACGATCTCATGGTGGAGGGGGTGGGCTATTTATAGCCAGCGGGCAACCCGACCTGATATGACCAAAATGACCCTGGGTCAATGGCCAACCGACACGTGTCACAATGGTCGGATTTCAAACACACACTGCAGCTTTACTTGGGCTACAAGTAAAGCTGACTCAACGAACTCTGGAAGAGATTTGCTCTCATTGTCTTCACTCGAAGACATATGTTTGGGTTGAGCATCACGTCAGCATCTGACTTCGATCACATCGACCCCACTTAACAGTACGGTGGTTCCTATGACTCAGGAAAGAAGAAACAAAACTACCAATAGACTTCGTCTTCGCGTTTCATTATCTTCACGCGATTATCTTCGCATACCACCAAAGGCTTCGGCCATCATCAATGTCTTTGGACATTTTTAGGGGTCATCTTCAACGGTTAAACTGAATCTCCAGGGACTTCTATCTGTGTTATCCTATGAATTCTCACAAACACATTAGTCCCTCAACCACGTTTGTCTTCAATACTCCAAAACCAAACAAGGGTGGCACTAGATGCACTTACAGCCATGATTTCATTTGATATCTTATTGTGTGAGCATGTTGGTATGCATATCTTTTCTCATTCGAGGATATCCAATTGTTGTTATTTGGCTTTCATTTTTCTTTGGCCAATTGGATGTACAAGAATGCCTAGGACCCTTCTCTAGCTATCTATGCTTTCTCATCTCAAATTCTATTCATGCTTCATCACAAAAATTGAGCAAGCACTTTTCGGACCCCCTGTGTGAGGAGCACTTGGAGTTCCGTTTCGACAAGAGATGAGTTCCAAAACCTCCCATGTGCAACTCGGTGTAACCAATTCCACAATCTCGGTCTCACCGATTTACTAGGGTTGATCTGGTTTTAAGAACCTCGGTACCACCGATTTAGAAATCTTGGCCTCACCGAGTTTCACTGTCTCCTAACAGTTAAGAAACTCGATGGCACCGATATCTCCAAACCGGTGTCACCGACAGCAAAGGGATATATATATATATATATATATATATATATATATATATATATATATATATATATATATATATATATATATATCGGCGGACACGATTTTTGAAATTACTTCTTCAAACGTTGTTCTCCATCAACCCTAACTGCTGCTCGTGTGTCTTCGAACGTCGTCTTCAACTCCTGTGCGTCTTCACCACATGAGATCCTCGCCGTCGACCACAATCTCACCCACCATCGTTGCCGTAGGAGATCTTCGCCAAATTAGGGTAAAGATCTCAACCCTATTGCGCTCCCCATACGATTCTTGCGCATTAGGCCGTGCCTTTCTTCATGCCACAGATTGCCTATCCTCTATCCACTAGAACCTCTTATTAGATTAGAGAACAAATTTTTTAGGTTTAATCTTCCACCATGTGTGTCTCGGTGTCACCGAGTGTGATAAATCGGTCTCACCGATTTGTTGTTTAGGGCTACTGAGAACATTTTCGGTGAAACCGAGTTGCTCTTTTCAGTGAAATCAAAAGAGCTGTCAAGTTTATGTTAAAGAGAGTGTATGTCTTGGTGGTTTCGAAATTTGTGACTCGGTGGAATCGAAACCCACTTAGCAGAAAGCTAAATTTAAAATTTTGAGTTCAAATTTGCAAAAACCTTCTGAATTTTGTGATGCTTATCCCTTCTGCTCATCTATATCTATTCACAGGGTCAGAATGTCAGGTTCAATGGACAGTCAGAATGATCTTAGAGAGCAAAGTGTTGACATGGATGCTGGCACTAGCCCATATGCTAGCTCCTCATCTTCAGAGGATCTAGGCAATCCTAGTTCTCATGGGTTTCCCAAGGCTACCACAAGGGCCAGGAAGAAGCATAATTCAGATGAGGAGGACTCAGACTTTGTGCCAGAAGAAATTCTTGTCAAGAAGCAGCGGGAAAAGAAAGACAAGGCTGCTAAGAAATCTGCTAATGAGGCCACTTCTGCTAAGAGGCCATTCAGGAAGGAGTATGCTAGCTCGAAAGCTGGGAAACCACCTGAGAGTGCTAGGGCAACTATGTCTCTCTCCCTTGAGTCACCCAAGAAAGCTGGTTAGAAAGCTAGGAAGAGAGTGGTGCATGTTGTTGCCAGGCCCACTTATATGCATGAGGACCCAACTATAAATGAGGAAGAAGACGAGGAAGAACTTGTTGCACAACCTCCTCCCAAGAAGAAGAAGCTAATGGCTGATGTAATGACCAGTCAAGATGCATACAGAGCCAAGCCTACTGCCCCCAAGAAAGTTGCTGCCACCAAGCCAAAGAAGACAACCAGAGACATTCCTCTTGCAGAGAAGAACAAGAGATCTTCCATGATGGAAGAAGAGGAAGATGTTTCTGTGCTAAGGAAGCTGAGACCCCACCTGCCTGAACACAATGACACTCATCCAGTTGCTGAGGATATGAAGTAGAGGAAGGATTCAGGATTGAGGAAATGGAGAGCTGATGATCCATATGCCATGAGGAGGAGAACTGTTGTTGATGCTCGCTTCCACACCAAGGAGCAGTAAGATTTTTATGAGACTGTCTTGTTAGACAAGAGTCCTACAGTCAGTGACATGAGATATGTGGACTAGAAGTACATTAAGGAGACTGAATACTATTTTCCTCATGTGCTGGAGAACTTCAAGGCCATTGTCGGGACCCCGATCCAAAGCCTTACAAGTCTAGCATGTAACACATCATATCCCTTTGCGTCCTCACGCACGGTAATCCCCACAGCTGCCACCTTACCTTGGCCGGGACCGTTTGCGCCTTTTGGCTCACGTATATGAATATGTTGCTAGCAATCATATGTCAAAGAACCCGGGTCGACATGACTAGTCATAGACCCAAGTGGCACAACCGTACAGAGACAGGCATACATAACCCAGCAGTGCAGGTGTCAGTCATCAACGTGTGTAGACGAGTCGTAGCAAGCTACATGGACTCCCTTACACCATGTGACATTTCCCCGTAGGGACATACATAGCAGCAAAGAAGGATACATGTCGGTCAATCAATGTGTCCGGAGCAGTAGCAAGCTACCAGGGCTCGACGGAAGCACGGAGAGGCATTTCCCTGTAAAGAAGGCTACCATAGGCACACAACTAGGTGTTGAATCCCACACATACCAATGCATTTCAAACATACACACATTATGCACGATATGCGTAGATACAACATGGCATCACAACAAAACTCTATGACTCAAGTATTTATTAAAGACTCATAAGAGCCAACATAGTGTGGTATTGCAAGCAGGGGTCACATGACCCAACACCCAAGTCATACAAGCAACAAGCGGAAGCAAAACATGTCTGGGTATAGACATCTACTAAAACTAGCTGGAGTAGCCTGAAAAGCTACAACGAACCTACCAAAGGAACCAGACCTCTGTCTGGGATTTCCAATCTAATCCGATCAACATCGAACTTCACGTCGTAAGAATCACTAATGAGACTGAAGTCTCCTCTGCAAAAACATAAATTAAGCAACCGTGAGTACAAAGGTACCCAGCAAGACTTATATCAGAACTAACTACATATGCATCAAGGTCAACAAAGGGGGTTGTGGAGGTTATTGCAGCAAGCCAGCTTTGACTCTTGGCTAACCTGTACTATGACTACGAGTACTTTCTTTGAGGTGGGATATCGCACACGATTCCACATATTCACCAAATCAATACACCACTATGGATCCACTCCCGTCTCCCTACGAGAAGGCCATCCATAGCACTCACACTTATCTTGCGCATTTTAGAGTATCCATTTAAATTGTCTATGAACCACCTAAGTTTCCAAGTAGTCCATATCTGAGGACGTGGCTATTCGAACAGATTAATAAACCCTGTAGGGGTATACTTCTTCACACACGCTCCCGCCACTTATCGCCATGTGCACATAAAATGGCACCTCGGCAACCTTCAAGCGGAAGCCCAGCGAGGGAGTAGGCCACGACCGTCAATCACACAAGACCCTAGTTCAGGTTTATCACCTATTTGAAACTGAACCCGCAAGGAAGTCCGGCCGAAGTTTACTCTACGGCCTCAAACGATGTGCCCAGGGTTTCACAAGCCCACCGTTCAGGTGCCACTTGGTACACCGTGCCACTGTGTATATACCGCATCACATCCCACCTCGTCGGGCAGTGCTATGCATGGCTGCCAACACTTTTCCAACAAACACCAGAAATTGTTGCAACTCCTCGACAGAGATCAAGGCGATTAATAAGCCGAGAGGGTCAATTAAGGATCCCAATGTGCGGTAGTATCTTGTCTTGGATAACATACACAGAACTTGGTTCTTAAGGATGGTCCCAATGAGACAACCCGCCACTTACTCCTACATGGCCTGTCATCGCTACCTTTACCAAATCGTGTTCACACACATAGCTCTCACTCAGTAGGACATGAACATATCCATTCCAATTCATCGCCCAGATGGATCAGACCCGACACGACTCTAAGCATAGCAGGCACGGTAAGCAAGCATTGCTACTCATGCTAAGTGGTTTCAACTATTTACTGTGACAAAGATAGGTCATGCAAAGGAATGGGTTCAACTACCGGAAACATGTAACAGTTGAATTGTTATTGTCCTAATGCAGTATAAGAGAGCAGGAGCGAGAGAGTGGGTTTATATCAATATGCTCAAGGGGGGTTGCTTGCCTGGCACTTCTGAAGATAACAATGAGTCTTCATCGGTGACAACGATCTCAGCGTCGGAATTGCATCTACCGAAAGGGAACAAACACCGGCAAACAAGAGGAAACAACATTCAATTCATGCAATGCACAACCATGATGTATGACATGACATGTTAAGGTACTGAATTGACCTAGAGAAATAATTAACCAAGTTAATTGAAGTGGAATTCAAACAAGTTTGAATTCCAACTCCAAATGGTATTTCATACATTACCCTAATAATAAAATGTCCTAGTTGGTGATGTTAACTTGTTCAAACATGCATGATCATGGCATAAACAGATTCATTGGATTTTTCTGATCATTTTTCATATATAAATTATTTTCATCTGAGTTACAGATTATTTCCTATGATTTTTAGAAGTTTTAAGCTTTTTCTAAAATAAATAAATCAATTAAGATTTATCAAAATTCCAGAAACATTTACTGTGTTCTCATGACGTCAGCCTAGCGTCGGCAGGTAAACGGGACCGTTCCAGGTCAAATCTGACCAGCGGGCCCGCATGTCATTGACTCAGTTATTTAACCGAGTCTGCTTTAAACTAAATAAACAATTAGCAGCGCTAGGGCCCGCTGTCAGTGACTGGTTAGCGGGATAATTAGTGTTAATGAGGGGTTAACCCACCGGCTAACCTCCGGCACTAATCTGGCACGGCGGCGATCGTCGGCCGGCTGATTCCGGCGGCCTACTGACTCGTGCCTGGGCTCTGCAGAACCAGCGCAACTAGGCGCGTCGATTGGTGGCATAAATGGGGGTCGGGGTGCCCTGTGGTGGTGCCGGTGTTGAGGTCCGGCGATGGCGGCACTCGGGCTTGGCCGTGCGGCTGCTGCGGGTTGCTAACAAGCTGGCCAAAGGGTCCGTTCTGTTCCTGATGATGCAACTATCGTGATGATGCGCTCAGTTACAACACGCATGCATTGCGGCTGCGGCGACGAGAAGGTCAGCGATGGCAAGCTCACGGCTATGGCGGTGCGGCTAGCTAGGGCATGCGGATGACAAAAATAAGATGCTAAAGGGGTCCAGAGCTCACGGCGGTACTCCTGGAGAAGACGGTGAAGTCGGGGAAGCCCTGTGCACAGCGAATCGACGATGGGGATCGCCAGCACCCATGGTTGAAGGAGAGGTTGCTGACGGTGATGTAGTGCCTCCCGCGCTTCTCTGCTCGCTGGAGAGGACTAAGACGATGGCCCGGAGCTTATGGACACTACAGAGGGGCGAGGAGTGGCCGATGGCTACGGTGGCGGCGAAGGCGCGGACATGGGGGTTCTCGGGTGGAAACAGAGGAGCAAGGGGAGTGAGGGAGAGGGCGATCAAAGGAACGGCTCGATCTGGACGTCTGTGGGGGGAGGCGTGGCGCTCTTGGCCATCTCCAGGCGGTCGGGGAAGTAGGAGGTGGTCGTGCGCGTGTGTGCGAGCCGCGGGCACACGCCCTCGTCCTTCTGTCTCGAGGAGGACGACGACTGGCGCTGGCCGATGCAGCTGGGCCGCCAGGTAAGCCAGATGACTCTCTTTCTCTCTCTCTCTCTCTCTCTCTCTCTCTCTCTCTCTCTCTCTTCTAATTTGTTTTCTATTTTCGAATTTCTTTAATTTGTTCTGGTTTGTTTAAAATACCAAACCATTTTATAAAATCCTGAAATTTCATATGTGTGTTACATGGATATATCCAGAGCCACACACTAAGTTTCAGAATTATTGGGTTTATATTTATTTTATAAAAAATATAAATCCAATTCAAATAGCTATGAATTAATTCAAAGATCACAGAATAAATATTTCTGTGATTCCAAAATTGTTGGTTTGAAGTTTATATCTTGCTATTAATTTCATAGTTTAACAGGAACATTTTCTTGGATACGTTTGAAAAGATTTTAACTTGAACGTTTTCTTAAAATGATTTCTGAGGATTTGAAAATTCCCTCTATTCAATTTTCTTAAATTTAAATATGATGCATGGCTGATTCTAATGCAACTATTTGCACTCAAATAAATATTATCACTGAAATGATTCTAGGGCTGTGACAACTCACCCCCACTAAACAAGAATCTCGTCCCGGGATTCAGGCGTAGGGTAAGAGAACAAAGGGGACACTAACTACCACAATCTCCATGATCCAAGTGCCCTCCTCGTAGCTATTGATTCATTGCATCATGTTGATCTTGACATCCTTGCCTTTGAGATCTTCATCCAAACACGGCGACAATGGGAACAGGAAAAACTCTACAAGATTCGATCTTCTCGAAGATCGAGCAACTCATGATCAACTCATGGAATGAGACATAAGAACGTCTCTTGAGTTGAGACACCAAACACATAACAGAAGCAATGGAACAAAGTTGATGACGGGGGTTCAATTTGGGTAGGCAACAATTCCACACCAAAACAGATGGTGATGAGGTTTCAAAATAGCGAGGAGTTAATTGCCCTTCTTACCATAACGGGGCACCTTAGGGAGGTGACTCGTAGAGTTATTTCCTTAAGTGGCAAAAAGAATTACTTTTGATTAAGAGATCATTGAAACTCTTCATACCAGGTTAATGCAATTCACAAACGATAGTTTGAAGGAATTCGGAAGAAATGGCATACCCAATTTGGAAAGGAAACTAGAGTTATGGAGCAACTCCGCAAACGGAAGGCACATTCCGATTGATACCGAGGATATAACCTAGTGTCTGAGTATGCTCTCAAGAACTTGAGCATTTCCATATTCATCAAGGTTTTACCAATATCCATGCCAAGGATTCTGACCACACATCATACTACCATGATGAATAACGACAGAGGATGCAGATGCAAAGGAAGAAAACACTTTCTCAGATTTCACCTTAGCTATGCCAAGGAAACGAAATCTGGATGATCGACCGAGAGACATTTAGCACTCTGCTTCTAATGATCTCCTTGATGTTATATGATACGTCTCCAATGTATCTATAATTTTTGCTTGTTCCATGCTGTTATATTATCATTCTTGGATGTTTTACAATCATTTTATAACAACTTTATATCATTTTTTGGGACTAACCTATTGACATAGTGCCAAAGTGCCAGTTGTTGTTTTTGCTTGTTTTTTACTTTGCAGAATATCAGTACCAAACGGAGTCCAATCATGACGAAACTTTTTGGAGATTTTTTTTGGACCAGAAGACAGCCAGTGGGCCAAAGAAGTGCCAGGAATGTGGGCTGTGGAGAGCACAACCCACCAGGGCACGCCAGGGGGGGCCCGACGCGCCCTGATGGGTTGTGCCATCCACGGGGCCCCCCTCCACCGCCTCTGATGCCTATAAATTCTCAAATATTCGGAAAACCCTAGGAGAGTCGACGAAACACAATTCCAGCTACCGCAAGTTCCAGAACCTCGACATCCAATCTAAACACCATCACGGAGGGGTTCTTCTTCTTCATAGGTGCCTCTCCGATGATGCGTGAGTAGTCCACCATAGACCTACGGGTCCGTAGGCAGTAGCTAGATGGCTTCCTCTCTCTCTTTTGATTCTCAATACAATGGTGTCTAGGAGACCTATTTGATGTAAACTTTTGCGGTGTGTTTGTTGGGATCCGATGAATTTTGAGTTCATGATCAGTTTCTATCCATGAATATTATTTGAGTCTTCTTTGATATCTTATATGCATGATTACTTATAGCCTCGTATTTCTTCTTCGAATCTTTGGTTTAGTTAGGCCAACTAGATCGATTTTTCTTGCCATGGGAAGAGGTGCTTTGTGATGGGTTCGATCTTGCGGTGTCCTTTCCTAGTGACAGAAGGGGCAGCAAGGCACACATGTATCGTTGCCATTAAGGATAACAAGATGGGGTCTATTCCTACATGAATAGATCTTGTCTACATCATGTCATCGTTCTTATTGCATTACTCCGTTTTTCCATGAACTTAATACACTAGATGCATGTTGGATAGCGGTCGACGTGTGGAGTAATAGTGGTAGATGCAGGCAGGAGTCGGTCTAATTATCTTGGATGTGATGCCTATATAATGATCATCGCCTTGGATATCGTCATGATTATTTGATCTTCTATCAATTTCCCAACAGTAATTTGTTCACCCACCGTGTGCTATACTCATGAGAGAAGCCACTAGTAAATCCTACGGCCCCCGGGTCTACTTTTCTAACATATTGCTTTCCGATCTATCTTTTTGCTTCCTTGTTTTCAGATCTACAAAACCAAAAATCCAAAAATATATTGCTGCACTATTTATTTTGTGTTCTTGAGAGATCTATCTCTCCTATCTATCACTACCTAATCTATCTTTTTACCGTAGAGAGATTGACAACCTCTCTTTCGTGTTGGGTTGCAAGTATTTGTTATTTGTGTGCAGGTGCTGCTTATTGGGTGGTGGTGATCCTCCTACTGGTTTGATAACCTTGGTTTCATAACTGAGGGAAATACTTACCGTCGCTGTGCTGCATCATCCCTTCCTCTTTGGGAAAATACCGACGCAGTCTCAAGCCATGTCAAAGGAATTTCTGGCGCCGTTGCCGGGGAGGAAGCGGTCTCTTCTACGTGCCAATCTCAGGCGCCGAGGAGACTCCATCATCATCTACCAGGTTCCTAATCACAAATCTCATCTCCTTGCAATTACATTATTTGCCATTTGCCTCTCCTTTTCCTCTCCCCCACTTCACCAATTTGCTGTTTTATTCGCCCTCTTTTTCATTTGCCTTTTTCTCGTCAGATCTCTTCCTTGCTTGCAATCTTGTTTGTGTAGTCACGATGACTCAAGCAAACACCAAGTTGTGTGATTTTTCCAATACTAATAATAATGATTTTATTAGTACTCCTATTGCTCCTCTCGCCACTAGTTCGGACTCTTGTGATATTAATGCCGCTTTGTTGAATCTTGTCATGAAAGATCAATTTGCCGGTACTCCTAATGGGGATGACGCGTCCCATCTAAACACATTCGTAGAATTGTGTGATATGCAAAAGAAAAAAGATGTGGACAATGATATAGTGAAGTTGAAATTATTTCCTTTTTTCCTTGTGGGATCGTGTATAAATTTGGTTTTCCTCTTTGCCTCGCAATAGTATCGATTCTTGGAATAAGTGCAAGGATGCTTTTATCACTAAGTATTTACTAAGTATTTTCCGCCCGTGAAAATTATTTCCCTTAGGACGCAAATCATGAATTTTAAGCAACTTGAGCATGAACATGTTACACAATCTTGGGAAAGAATGAAATTGATGCTAAGAAATTGTCCTACTCATGGTTTAAATCTTTGGATGATCATACAAAAAAATTATGCGGGAATGAATTTTGTCTCTAGAAATCTTTTAGATTCCGCCGTGGGTTGTACTTTTATGGAAATTACTTTGGGTGAAGCTACTAAATTGCTAGATAATGTTATGGAAAATTATTCGCAATGGCATACCGAAAGAGCACCTACTAGTAAAAAAGTTAATTCGGTTAAAGAAATTAGTACTTTGAGTGATAAGGTTGATGCTTTGATGAAATTGGTTGCTAGTAAAAAATGCTCCTATTGATCTTAATGATGTGCCTTTGTCTACCTTGATTGAGCAAAATATTAATTCCATAGATGTGAACTTTGTCTCACGAAACAATTTCAACAACAATGCTTATAGAGGTAATTTTAATCCTGGGCCTTTTCCTGGAAATTCCTCTAATAATTATGGTAATTCCTACGGTAATTCCTCTTACAATAATAATAGGAACACCTCTGATCTTGAGAGTAATATTAAATAATTTATCAATGCGCAAAAGGCTTTCAATACTACGATAGAAGAAAAGTTGAATAAGATTGATGATATGTCTAGAAGCATTGATAGAATTTCTCATGATGTTGAAAATCTCAAGTTGAAAGCTTTTGTGCCTAAGATTGATGAATCAATTAAAGCTTTATATGTCTCTATGAATGAAAGTAAGAAAAGAACCGCTATGCTTAGAGCTAAAAGAGAGATCTTAGAAAAATCATTTTCTAGTGATTGCCTTCATAAAAAAGATGAAGATCTTTAAGTGATTGGTGTTTCTACTATTGATTCCTTGTTTAGTAATATTAAAATTGATGATAAAGGGACTGAAGTAGAGTCAACTTTAGCTAGAAGGCGTCCCAATAATTTGGAGGGTGAAAATCTTGATGAAAATTTTGATAAAAGTGTGTTTGAAGAGGTCAAAACTTTAACTAGTGATGTGCCCACTATTTTGGATTGCAAAGACTTTAATTATCATAGTTGCTCTTTGACTGAATGTATTTCTTTGCTTCAATCCATGTTGAATTCACCCCATACTTATGAGCAAAATAAAGCTTTTACTAAACATATCGTTGATGCCATGATGAAATCTTTTGAAGAAAAGTTGGAGTTGGAGATTTCTATTCCTAGAAAATTACATGATGAGTGGGAACCTACCATTAAGGTCAAGATTAAAAATTATGAGTTCTTTGCTTTATGTGATTTGGGTGCTAGTGTTTCCACGATTCCAAAATCTTTATGTGATGTGCTTGGTCTTACCAATATTGAAGAATGTTCTCTTAATTTTCACTTGGCAGATTCTACTATAAAAAAACTTTGGGAAGAATTAATGTTGTTCTTATTCTTGCAAATAGGAACTATGTGCCCATAGATTTTATTGTGCTTGATATTGATTGCAATCCATCTTGTCCCATTATACTTGGTAGACCGTTTTTATGCACTATAGGTGTCGTGATTGATATGAAAGAAGGCAATATTCGTTTTCAATTTCCACTAAGAAAGGGTATGGAACACTTCCCTAGAACAAGAATTAAGCCAACATATGAATCAATCATGAGGGCATCCACTGGATCCAAAACCAAAGATGACAATACTTGAACCTATGTGTTATGCCTAGCTAGGGGCGTAAAACGATAGCGCTTGTTAGGAGGCAACCCAATGAATAAATTTATTTTTTATTTTTACTTTCTGTTTTTGAGTGTTGACACAATTATGCCTCTATTATAATTGTGTTTTTATGTTTTATTTAGTGTTTGTGCCAAGTAGAGCCTTTACGATGATTCATAAGATGAGTAGAAGCGATGCTGAATCTGAAACAAAAACTTTGCTTCCAGTATTTGAATTTTCATTTTTTTCCTAGAACGTGATCTTGAGCTGAAATTTTAACAGTGTTTCTATACAAATTATTTACGTTGTCCTAATGTTTTAGAATTTTTAGAGTTACAGACATATGGTTAGAGTACTGATTACTACAGACTGTTCTGTTTAAGACAGATTCTGTTTTCGTTGCATTGTGTGCTTGTTTTGATGAATCTATGGGGTTATATCGAAGGGTATGAGCCATGGTAAAGTTAAAATATAGTAGGTATAATGCAATAACAAAATATTAATGTATTTGCAATAGCACCTAAAGTAGTGATTTGCTTTATTATACTAATAGATCTCATGAAGATTTCGTTTAGTTTTGTGTGATTGAAGTTTTCAAGTTTTGGGTGAGATCACGATGGATGAAGGAATAAGGAGTGAAAAGAGCCTAAGCTTGGGGATGCTACAGCACCCCCAAGATATATCCAAAGAGTAACAAGCAACTAAGCTTGGGGATGCCCCCGAGTGGCATCCCGTCTTTCTTCGAACGACCATTGGTATTTTACTTGGAGCTATATTTTTATTCGTCACATATCATGAGTTTTGCTTGGAGCGTCTTGTATCTTTGATTGCTTTGCTTGTTAGTTTTTCATTTGTATCTTTGCTGTACACACCTATTTGGGAGAGCCAAAATTATGCTATGATTTGTTAGAATTGCTCTGTATGCTTCACTTAAACTTTTTGAGCTACTCTAGTGCTTCACTTATATCTTTTTGAGCACGGTGTGCTTGGAAATTTTTGTAGAAATATTCTCATGCTTCACTTAGATTAATTTGAGAGTTAGAAAATTTTGAATAAATCCTCTCATGCTTCACTTATACATTTTTGATAGATGAAATATTTATGCTCATGTGCTTCACTTAGATTTGTTTGAGCTTGTCAAAAAAGCAATGGCAATATATGAAACTAGTCCCAAAGTGATAGATATCCAAGGAGGATATAATAAAAACTTACATGAATATCATTGGGAAAATTAAACTTGATTCCTTGTAATAGTTTTGAAACATGGTGATAGTAATATGTGAGTCATGTTTGTGAGTAATTATGCTTTAGTAGGAATATTGGTGTTAAGGGTTGTGATTCCCTATGCAAGTATGAAAGTCAATAGTTATGCAATGAACTTACATCCTACTTGTGGTGCATTATTCGGTGTTAGTTATGCTCAATGCTCACTTATGTGAATTTTCGTTTCTTGGTTTGGTTGCTTCTCAATCTATATGCTAGCCTCCATTTGTACTAAGTAGAAATACTACTTGTGCATCCAAAATCCTTAAACCAAGTTTTGCCTTATGAGTCCACCATACCTACCTATATGCGGTATTTCCATGCCGTTACAAGCAAATTTGTATGTGCCATCTCTAATTTTCAAAATAAACTTCTCTTTTGTGTGCTCGTACCGCTCATGAAACGGCGGGGAGTGTCCAATATTTTTCCATGCTAGATGTGTTATTCTCAAGATGAGTGTTTATTCACTTGTCATTGCACGAGAGTGCGGCGGTAATAGGGATGCCCATTCCCGAAATAAAAAAAAATATTTACTTTATGTTGTCAAATAATAAATTCCTTGGAAAGTGCTGGTATGGAAGGCAACCATGGATACGGCCCGCCATGGAATGTGAAAGTTTGGTGCAAAAAGGAATAAACTTTATTTTCTGTTTGGGAACCGCCTATGATATATCTAGCATGGAAACTATTGTGAGCTACTTTGTCGTTTTCGTTGAGAGGAAAAGCATGCCACCCAAAATATTTTTATCTATCAATTAAAAACTTTGAGCTCTGCCACCTCTACAAATCCCTACTTCCCTCTGCGAAGGGCCTATCTATTTACTTATGCAATTTATATTTTTACTTTGAGTCTCCATATTCTCTTATAAAGCACCTACTAGGGGGCACTATGATCGTACTTTAGCATTGGGTATAGTTAATATTTGAGTGTGTTTCATGAATGGATCAATGATTGAGCATGATGGGCTAGGGATAACTCTCTTTAGTGTTGATATTTTGAAAGACATAGTTGCTTGTTGGCATGCTTGAGTATTGAAGTCATTATGTTAAAACTAGACTATTGCTTTGAATCATCTACAAGTACAAATGTCCATGCTATACAAAAGAAAAGAATATGAGATGAACATGTTAGGCAGCATTCCACATCAAAAATTCTGTTTTTATCATTTACCTACTCGAGGACGAGTAGGAATTAAGCTTGGGGATGCTGATACGTCTCCAACGTATCTATAATTTTTGCGTGTTCCATGCTGTTATATTATCATTCTTGGATGTTTTACAATCATTTTATAACAACTTTATATCATTTTTTGGGACTAACCTATTGACATAGTGCCAATGTGCCAGTTGTTGTTTTTGCTTGTTTTTTACTTCACAGAATATTAGTACCAAACAGAGTCCAATCGCAATGAAACTTTTTGGAGATTTTTTCTGGACCAGAAGACACCCAGTGGGCCAAAGAAGTGCCAGGAAGGTGGGCTGTGGAGAGCACAACCCACCAGGGCGCGCCAGGGGGCCCTCGGCACGCCGTGATGGGTTGTGCCCTCCACGGGGCCCCCTCCACCGCCTCTGATGCCTATAAATTCTCAAATATTCGGAAAACCCTAGGAGAGTCGACGAAACACATTCCAGCCGCCGCAAGTTCCAGAACCTCGAGATCCAATCTAAACACCATCACAGAGGGGTTCATCTTCTTCATAGGTGCCTCTCCGATAATGCGTGAGTGGTCCACCATAGACCTACGGGTCCGTAGGCATTAGCTAGATGGCTTCCTCTCTCTCTCTTTTGATTCTCAATACAATGGTGTCTAGGAGACCTATTTGATGTAAACTTTTGCGGTGTGTTTGTTGGGATCCGATGAATTTTGAGTTCATGATCAGTTTCTATCCATGAATATTATTTGAGTCTTCTTTGATCTCTTATATGCATGATTACTTATAGCCTCATATTTCTTCGTCGAATCTTTGGTTTAGTTAGGCCAACTAGATCGATTTTTTTTGCCATGGGAAGAGGTGCTTTGTGATGGGTTCGATCTTGCGGTGTCCTTTCCTAGTGACAGAAGGGGCAGCAAGGCACGCATGTATCGTTGCCATTAAGGATAACAAGATGGGGTCTATTCGTACATGAATAGATCTTGTCTACATCATGTCATCATTCTTATTGCATTACTCCGTTTTTCCATGAACTTAATACACTAGATGCATGCTGGATAGCGGTCGACGTGTGGAGTAATAGTGGTAGATGCACGCAGGAGTCGGTCTACTTATCTTGGACGTGAGGCCTATATAATGATCATCGCCTTGGATATCGTCATGAATATTTGATCTTTTATCAATTGCCCAACAGTAATTTGTTCACCCACCGTGTGCTATACTCATGAGAGATGCCACTAGTGAATCCTACGGCCCCCGGGTCTACTTTTCCAACATATTGCTTTCCGATCTATCTTTTTGCTTCTTTGTTTTCAGATCTACAAAACCAAAAATATATTGCTGCACTATTTATTTGCTCTTTTTATTTTGTGTTCTTGAGAGATCTATCTCTCCTATCTATCACTACCTAATCTATCTTTTTACCGTAGAGAGATTGACAACCTCTCTTTCGCGTCGGGTTGCAAGTATTTGTTATTTGTGTACAGGTGCTGCTTATTGGTGGTGGTGATCCTCCTATTGGTTCGATAACCTTGGTTTCATAACTGAGGGAAATACTTACCGTCGATGTGCTGCATCATCCCTTCCTCTTTGGGGAAATACCGACGCAGTCTCAAGCCACGTCATTATTGCGTAGCCCAATTATAGGTAACGTTCGGTATCTACAACATCAAGTAAAAAGGTCGGACTTCAGGGCTCAAAGGGGTCTATGAGGAACACTTCTAAAATAGGTCATACAAAGTCCTCATGGGGAGGTGACCAGGTTGCTGAATGAAGAAACTATAATAATAGGTCTTCCGGCTAGGTGTGTTGGCCACAACATCCACTTTACCGGTTTAGTAAGACCAATATTACAATTCTTGGGAAATGTTCCAACCATCATATCTGCCCAAGATTCAGAACTGGTTGCTGATAGGATACTTCAAACTCAGCATGTCTGAAAAGGAAGGTTTGCAACACAAATCGATGAGATATCGTTGCAAGATTCTCGAGAAATGAACTACAGAAGCCAACTCCAAAACTTGAGCTAGATTGCAAGATACATCTAAACACACTGTCCAAGACAGTTCTGAACACATAGAAATCTTACAGCAAAACACTACCGAGTTCTAGATAAGAACCATCATTGGAGGTAATGAACTCTTGTGCATTACCATGGATTGTCACTTAACTTCTTTTCCTTGAACAACTCAATCAGTGGCTTGGTGTGCTAGGAGATACATACGGAATGGAGGTTGCAAAGCTATCAAACCATAGCATACTTCGCACATGCATGACTGACTTGAGATGATTCCGGAGGAAGCAAAATAAATTTCCTCGAATTCATGGCGGCAACTTCCATATAATGCACGTGAACTGAGAGGGAGTCACTTCTTACACTTATCATATACTCCATGTACAGGACATGAAGATATTGCCTACAAAGTTTCCAACACTAGCTAAGTGTCCACCATGAATCATGGAACAGATGAAAATGTTGCCGATGGGCTTAACAACAATTCATCAAGATATCCATAGATAGAATTCCGCAACTATGTGAACAAGATGATAGCATTGGTCAGACCAAAATATATAATGGTGTATGCTCGAGGATACATTCACGAGTAAAAACAACATTAGGAAGATCTTTGGTTCTGATTTGGATTTGATGATAACCCATACTCAAATCAAAGACTGGACAAGACAATAAATATAGCAATTGATCACAAGGATCAACCGATCAAGATATCATCTTTATTCTACACACACAAACACATAAGAAGATATCCCCTTGGAATGAACTAAGTCAGGTGAAGCATTTATCTACCAACTCTCCAAGTTGTTGTTTAGCTTAACCAACTAGTTCAGGGGTATCCAACACAGATTCTTGGAGAAGCGGTGGTTTATAGAAAAACCAACTTGATCACGAACTCAACATAACGGTCAGGGGACAACCTGGTGATACTTTTGGGCAGATATTTGGAAAATCATGAACCACCGATATGTTATTAAGCTCGAGAACAATCTCGCTTTTCAGGGCGAGACGATATGATCAACAGAGCGAAGGATTGACACAATCCTAACTCATTGATCGAAAAGTGCACCATGGAAAATGGACTAGGTAGCACGATCAATCTTTAGAGTGGTGATTCAATAACCAACACACCAAGAATGAAATTATTGTCCATTAACTACCAAGCAACAAAGTTGCTAGGAGTATTGATTGCAAACATCACGATTCACTTGTCTTTATTCTGGTTACAAACAACACAAAGATCGAGGAATGAATGATGATGGCGAGAAGTATCACTGTACCAAGAAGTCATAAGAGGTGGTGCAATTCCCATGACAATCCTGACTTAAAGGCGGTTATACTTCGAGGTAGAACAGAGCAAAAGCTGGATTGGCATTTTGATCTACGGAATAAAACTGCTTTGACCCAATCCTGGATATGGATGAGGTACTGGAGTTTGTTTCTCCTAGGCATTCTGAAATAGAATGGCTTGATAGACCACAAGAATAATATGCATCCATCAATACGAATGAACAACTACTCTTGACTATCCATTGATAGATAAAGGTTAGAATGCAATTGAAGAGGGGCAAATCAAGAGCACCTGATTTTTCATGAGTTGTAGATGCATAGACTGAATCCGTCGAACAAGGTTCAACATGTTTCTTCTAGAAAATCCATGTAGAAAGATAGGATTGGCAGAGTCACAATGTAGAATGGAGAACTCATCAAGAGCACTCTGGTTATGACCTTCAGTTCATGAAGAACTTCTGCCATAACTGGTTCATGGTATTAGAAGAATGATGTACCACAAACCTTGAAGACTAGAACAAGGTTACTAATCATCCTAAAGGAATGAGCAAACACTATCAACAGGAGTAAGCAGAATGAATCATGGGTTCGAGAACCTAGAGATAGAATACCTACTGACTAAGTAGCATCACATGATGCTTTCGATAAGAATGGCCAGAATTATCACACTAGGAACACCATTCACAACTAGACTGTTGGGTGGTTCTATGAGATAACATGGTTTCCTAAACACCTTTAACATATACGTTGAGGTAGTAGAGTACCTCAACACAATAATTTGTGTGTCTAATCTGTCCAAATGACACCGGGACAAGATGAAAGAATTTGCAATTGCATCAGATTATTTATAAACCTTGGATAACTCAGACAGCGTAACGGCTATACGGGCATGAAATATAAGGCAACCTCCAAGAAATTTGACAACATAACATTGAATTCTTATGGAGACACCAGTCCAGGAAGACAACAAATTGACTATAAGTCTGCAACATAGTAACTCATCATCCTAGTAGATAGATGAGAAAGCCTAGTTTCTTAAGCCCCATAGAATAAAGAAGAGGGTGACTCAGAATTAGAATGACACGAGGAAAGGAGTAAAAAGAATCTTACGTTCCCTTCCACAATCAATTCCCTTGTATAACTTCAGCAGTTCTAGACTCAACATTGACCAGTTTGGCTTGGTAATCCTACAGGCAGTCAAGCTCTGATACCAACGCTGTCGGGACCCTGATCCTAAGCCATACAAGTCTAGCATGTAATACATCATATCACTTTGCGGCCTCACGCACGGTAATCCCCACGGCTGCCCCTTACCTTGGTTGGGACCGTTTGCGCCTTTTGGCTCACGTATATGAATATATTGCTAGCAATCATATGTCAAAGAACCCGGGTCGACATGACTAGTCATAGACCCAAGTCACACAACCGTACTGGGACAGGCATACATAACCCAGCAGTGCAGGTGTCAGTCATCAACGTGTGTAGACGAGTCGTAGCAAGCTACATGGACTCCATTACACCGCGTGACATTTCCCCGTAGGGACAGACACAACAGCAAAGAAGGATACATGCCGGTCAATCAATGTGTCCGGAGCAGTAGCAAGCTACCAGGACTCGACGGAAGCACAAAGAGGCATTTCCCTGTAAAGAAGGCCACCATAGGCATACGACTAGGTGTCGAATCCCACACATACCAATGCTATCGGCGTTCTGGGATCGGGGGTACCCAGACCTGCCTGCCTGCGGCCTAGCGCGTGGCCCACCACGGTGGCCCGGTACGGCCCAGCAACAAGCCCCCCAAGCTAAGGCATTCGCGAGAGCCCCCGCCTCGCGAGGAGAGCAACACCAAGACCTCCGGAGAGGTGGCATCCCCCCAGGCTGCCCCCTGAGGAGTGGAGATTCCTATGCAAGTACCCGGCCTCATGAGGCTGGGGTGACGTTCTGACGGCAGAGCTAGGCGGGCGCCAGCAGGCATGGAAGGAGGACAGTTTCCTCTTTCGTGATAAGGAGGCAAGGACGTACGCGGGTTCCCAAGGAACCCCCCAAAGGTTTCCTTCCTAGTGCAAGAGGACCAAGACCACGAGCTCGGAAAGATGGATGTCATCGCCGATCCCACCGCTGCGTCACACCCGGAAGCTTTGCAGGCGAAGACCACCTTTAGTCAGGATAGGATGTACTTCTTGTCCCCTTTCAAATTTGGCCGTTGTGGGATCCCTTCCCGCCTGTGCGATAAGGGAAGAGGAACGTGGCCCCTATAAAGGGGGACGAGCTCCCACCTTGGAGGTGGGACGAGTTCATCACTAGCAAGAGCCCTCGAGAGGCCATCCAACCACTGTACTAGTTCCTCCTCAGTCTCCTCAGGAGGCCAATCCACCACAAAGCAGGAGTAGGGTTTTACACCGCAAGGTGGCCCGAACCTGGGTAAATCTCTGAGTCCATCTTCTTCCTCGCTCATACTTACTCGATGTAGCTAGGCCGTAGGGTGACAGGCTTGGGACTCCGAACCGGTTGAGATCTTAGCACACGCCCCAGTGTTCAAACCTTCTTGGGTTTTGCGGAGCCCCGATTCCGACATTTGGCGCGCCAGGTAGGGGCGTGTCGAAATCTTTCTCCGGTTCCACCCCGTCTCAGCTTCGTCACTCCCATGGCCGATGCCCACCGAGTTCGTGCTGAGCGCCGGGCCGCTCGCGTCGCACAGACAGCGCCCGTAGCCCGCGGCGCCCCGTGCCGCTCCATCTCTCCGGCAGCCAAAGCTGCCACCGGCCCGGCTGCTCAAGAGCAGCAGGACACGTCGCTGCCACCCTCCGTGCAGCGCGACGGCTACACCACCACTCCGTCCCCTGTTCCCGCCATGGCGTCGTCCTCCCACTCCCGCCGTGGACCAGCAAACGCACCCACTGCGCTGCTCATGGCGCGCGAGCTGCTGCGCTACCGCCCCACCAATGACCGCTACGAAGACTGACTTGGCCGCATGGCCGAGATCGTCGACGCCGCCGGCGAAGCCCCGGCGCCCTCCCACTCGCTTCGTTCCCAGCCCTTCCATGCGGGCGACATGGCCCACGACGCGCCTCCTCCTCCGTCCCTGCAAAGCGCCGACCTCGAGCCCGGGTGCGAAGCACGCCCCCGCGACCGGCCACGCGCGGCACGAGCGCGTGCACGAGACGAGGTGAGTGATGACCCACAAGTATAGGGGTCTATCGTAGTCCTTTATATAAGTAAGAGTGTCGAACCCAATGAGGAGCAGAAGGAAATGACAAGCGGTTTTCAGTAAGGTATTCTCTGCAAGCACTAAAATTATCAGTAATAGATAGTTTTGTGATAAGATAATTCGTAACGGGTAGCAAGTAACAAATGTAACAAAGGTGCAGCAAGGTGGCCCAATCCTTTTTGTAGCAAATGAAAAGCCTGGACAAACTCTTATATAAAAGCAAAGCGCTCCCGAGGACACATGGGAATTTCTGTCAAGCTAGTTTTCATCATGCTCATATGATTCGCGTTCGTTACTTTGATAATTTGATATGTGGGTGGACCGGTGCTTGGGTGCTGCCCTTACTTGGACAAGCCTCCCACTTATGATTAACCTCTCTCGCAAGCATCCGCAAATACGAAAGAAGAATTAAGATAAATCTAACCATACCATGAAACATGTGGATCCAAATCAGCCCCTTACGAAGCAACACATAAACTAGGGTTTAAGCTTCTGTCACTCTAGCAACCCATCATCTACTTATTACTTTCCAATGCCTTCCCCTAGGCCCAAATAATGGTGAAGTATCATGTAGTCGACGTTCACATAACACCACCAGAGGAGAGACAACATACATCTTATCAAAATATCGAACGAATACCAAACTCACATGATTACTTATAACAAGACTTCTCCCATGTCCTCAGGAACAAACGTAACTACTCACAAAGCATATTCATGTTCATAATCAGAGGAGTATTAATTATCATTAAGGATCTGAACATATGATCTTCCACCGAATAAACCAACTAGCATCAACTACAAGGAGTAATCAACACTACTCGCAACCCACAGGTACCAATCTGAGGTTTTGAGACTAAGATCGGATAGAAGAGATGAACTAGGGTTTGGAGAGGAGATGGTGCTGGTGAAGATGTTGATGGAGATTGACCCCCTCTCGATGAGAGGATCGTTGGTGATGACGATGGCTTCGATTTCCCCCTCCGGGAGGGAAGTTTCCCCTGCAGAACAGCTCCGCCGGAGCCCTAGATTGCTTCTGCCCAGGTTCCGCCTCGAGACGGCGGCGCTTCATCCCGAAAGCTCTCTTGTGATTTTTTCCAGGTCAAAACCCTCCATATAGCAGAAGATGGGCACCGGAGGGCTGCCAGGGGGCCCACAAGCCATAGGGGCGCGCCCTGGGGGGTAGGGCGCGCCCCCCAGGCTTGTGGCCTCCTGGTGGGTCCCCTCTGGTATTTCTTTCGCCCAATATTTTTATATATTCCAAAATAATTCTCTGTAACTTTTCAGGACTTTTGGAGTTGTGCAGAATAGGTCTCTAATATTTGCTCCTTTTCCAGTCCAGAATTCCAGCTGCCGGCATTCTCCCTCTTCATGTAAACCTTGTAAAATAAGAGAGAAAAGGCATAAGTATTGTACAATAATGTGTAATAACAGCCCATAATGCAATAAATATCAATATAAAAGCATGATGCAAAATGGACGTATCAACTCCCCCAAGCTTAGACCTCGCTTGTCCTCAAGCGAAAGCCGAAATCGATAAATATGTCCACATGTTTAGAGATAGAGGTGTCGAAAAAATAAAATACGGACATGAAGGCATCATGATCATCTTTAGAACAGCAACATATATTGACATATAATTTCTTATGCTAAAGTGACAATTCATTGACAAGGTAAAGTATGAATCAGAAACTTTATTGAACACTAAAAAACTATGATCTCGGTCATTGAAGCAATTGCAATTTATCATAACATCGGAAAGAGTCAATATAAGAGCTTTTCAGCAAGTTCACATACTCAACTATCATTTAGTCTTTTACAATTGCTAACACTCACGCGATACTTATGAGGTCAAAGTTTCAATCGGACACAGAGAAAGATAGGGGCTTATAGTTTCGCCTCCTAACTATTTACCTCAAGGGTAATGTCAATAGAAATAACTCATGATCACCCACATTCGAGTGGATATATGTGTCTAGATCATTCCCCAACACATGACGTTTGCCAAGAGAGAAAGGCGAAATATAGGAAGTGGTGAAGATCACCATGACTCTTGCATAAAGGTAAGTACTAGAAAGTAAAAGTAACAGATATGCCCTTCGCAGAGGGAAGCAGAGGTTGTCATGCGCTTTTATAGTTGGATGCGCAATCTCTTAATGCAAAAGAATGTCACTTTATATTGCCGCTTGTGATAAAGAACTTTATTATGCAGTATGTCGCTTTTATTTCTTCCATATCACAAGTTCGTATAAAGTTTGTTTTCCTCACACTAATAGATCATACATATTTAGGGAGCAATTTTTTATTGCTTGCACCAATGACAACTTACTTGAAGGATCTTTCTCAATCCATAGGTAGGTATGGTGGACTCTCATGGCAAAACTGGTTTAAGGGTGTTTGGATGCACAAGTAGTATCTCTACTTGGTGCGGAAGTTTTGGCTAGTATGAGGTGGAAGCAAGTGTCACATGTTAGAGGATCCATGACAATATAACTTCTATTCGGAAATAAGCAAACATAACTCATTATGTTGTCTTCCTTGTCCAACATCAACTTTTTAGCATATAATATTTTGATGAGTGCTCACAATCACAAAAGATGTCCAAGATAGTATATTTATATGTGAGACCTCTCCCTCTTTATTACTTCCTATTAATTGCAACAATGACCAAAACTATGTTGGTCAACTAACAACAAGTTTCATGCGACATACTTCTTATATGTGAAGTCATCACTCCCCATAAGGTCATCATATATACTCTTTGCTTTTATTCTATTCTTCTTTTTATTTCTTTTTCCCAAGATCATAGCAAGCAAGCAAAGCCCTCAACTTAAGACTACTTTTTATTATATAACTCTCGAACTTGATTACAAAGGGGGAACATAAAGCAAAACTCAAAGCTAGATCACACTAAAACTTTATTCTACTAGATCAAGATATAACCAAAAGGATCGAACTAAGAAAAACGATGAAACTAAA
Organism: Elymus sibiricus; assembly: GCA_039707655.1. Taxonomy (NCBI): domain Eukaryota; kingdom Viridiplantae; phylum Streptophyta; class Magnoliopsida; order Poales; family Poaceae; genus Elymus; species Elymus sibiricus. The sequence continues at coordinate 310,524,679 of CM077675.1, read as the reverse complement.
AGATGTGATGATGATACGATACCGGGACACCTCCCCCAAGCTTGGCACAAGCCAAGGGGAGTGCCCATACCCATGTGTTTAGTTGTCTTTCTTTGGATGTGGTGATGTGATATTCTTGGCGATGATGCCCCTCAGAGTGCGATTCTCCTCCTCAAGCTTGTTATTTTGCTGTCTAAGATCCATTATTTCCTTGCGAAGTTTTCCAGTGACGGTTAGAGCTCCCATCACCCATGGATGTTTCATTGCTGCGGGGGAAGAAGCAACACTCTTTTTCATATTTTCATAAGTAAGAAATTTAGCATTAGGAGGGATGACCGAATTCGGAATTGTTGAGCTCTGAAGTTCCTCCAATATGGCTCCAGGTTGTAGACGAGAGGTAACTTCTTGGTCTTCCTCCATGGCATCCACCCTTTTCAAGTTGGCCTCCATACCTTTCTCCGTGGCCTGTCCGAAGTGGTTGGCTTCACTGTATGCTCCGGGCTCCGGTGTCGGGTGAGAGACACGGCTCTCCCCGACCGATTCTTGCGAAGACATCTTGCTCTAAATCTGCTGCAGAAATAGCTCAAAACGAAAACAGGAGGTATTGTCGTGATACGAAGGTCAAAACCTTTGGGAGATTATATAATGAATTTTTACCGACCTAAAGGAGTATACCACAAGAAAACGGAGTCCGGAGCGTACATTGGGTGGCCACAAGCCACAGGGGCGTGCCCAGGGGGGTAGGGCGCGCATCCCTGGCTTGTCGCCTCCTCGTGCACTTTTCAGACTACTTTAAATTTCCCTAATTTATTAAATATTCCAAAATGGAGAAAAATTGCTATTGGAAAAGTTTTGGAGTCGGTTTACTTACCGTACCACATACCTACTCTTTTTCGGAGTCTGAAACGTTCTGGTAGACATCCCTTATGTACTCCTCCAGGGTTATGGTATTGATAATATTGGTTTCAACATTTATGGGAGTACCTGAGATATAATGTTTGATTCTTTGCCTGTTTACCACCTTCGGATTTGTGCCTTCGGCATTGTTGATCTTGATGGCACCGGAACGATATACTTCCTTGACAATGTAAGGCCCTTCCCATTTAGAGAGAAGTTTTCCTGCAAAAAATCTTAAAAGAGAATTGTATAGCAAGACATGGTCACCTACATTGAATTCATGCTTTTGTATCCTTTTATCATGCCATCTCTTAACCTTTTCTTTAAACAACTTGCCATTCTCATAGCCTTGGTTCTCCATTCATCAAGTGAGCTAATATCAAATAACCTCTTCTCACCAGCAAGTTTGAAATCATAGTTGAGCTCTTTGATTGCCCAATAAGCTTTATGTTCTAGTTCAAGAGGTAAGTGACATGCTTTCCCATAAACCATTTTATACGCAGACATACCAATAGGGTTTTTATATGCAGTTCTATAAGCCCATAATGCATCATCAAGTTTCTTAGACCAATTCTTTCTAGATCTATTAACAGTCTTTTGCAAGATCAATTTAATTTCTCTATTGCTTAATTCTACTTGACCACTAGACCGAGGATGATATGGAGATGCAATTCTATGATTAACATCATACTTAGCAAGCAATTTACGGAAAGCACCATGAATAAAGTGTGAACCACCATCAGTCATTAAATATCTAGGGACTCCAAATCTAGGGAAAATAACTTCTTTAAGCATTTTAATAGAAGTGTTATGATCATCACTACTAGTTGGAATAGCTTCTACCCACTTAGTAACATAATCAACAGCAACTAGAATATGGGTATACCCGTTGGACTTTGGAAAAGGTCCCATATAATCAAAACCCCAAACATCAAATGGTTCAATAACAAGTGAGTAATTCATAGGCATTTCCTGATGTCTACTAATATTACCAATTCTTTGACATTCATCACAAGACAAGACAAACTTACGAGCATCCTTGAAGAGAGTAGGCCAATAAAAACCAGATTGTAATACCTTGTGTGAAGTTCTATCTCCAGCGTGGTGTCCTCCGTGGGCCTCGGAGTGACACTTGTGTAGGATCTGTTCATGTTCATGCTCAGGTACACAACGTCTAATAGCACCATCTACTCCTTTATAAAGGTGTGGATCATCCCAAAAGTAATGGCTTAAATCATAGAAGAACTTTTTCTTTTGTTGGTATGTGAAACTAGGTGGTATAAATTTAGCAACAATGTAATTAGCATAATCAGCATACCATGGAGCATTACGTGAAGCATTTATGACAGCTAATTGTTCATCAGGAAAGCTATCATCAATAGGTAGTGGGTCATCAAGAACATTCTCTAACCTAGACAAGTTATCTGCTACGGGGTTCTCAGCACCCTTTCTATCAACAATATGCAAATCAAATTCTTGTAGCAAGAGAACCCATCTAATAAGTCTAGGTTTAGCATCTTTCTTTTCCATAAGGTATTTAATAGCAGCATGATTAGTGTGAATAGTAACTTTGGAATCGACAATGTAAGGTCTGAACTTATCACATGCAAACACAACAGCTAAAAATTCCTTTTCAGTAGTAGCATAGTTTCTTTGAGCACTGTCTAGAGTTTTACTAGCATAATGGATAACATTCAATTTCTTATCAACTCTTTGTCCTAGAACAGCACCAACAGCATAATCACTAGCGTCACACATGATTTCAAAGGGTAGGTTCCAATCAGGTGGTTGAACAACAGGTGCAGTGATCAAGGCTTTCTTAAGAATTTCAAATGCTTCTACACAATCATCATCAAAAACGAATGGAACATCTTTTTGCAAGAGATTAGTGAGAGGCCTAGAAATCTTAGAGAAGTCTTTAATAAACCTCCTATGGAAACCAGCATGACCAAGGAAACTTCTTATACCTTTGATATCCGTAGGACACAGTATTTTTTCAATAGCATCAACTTTAGTTTTATCAACTTCAATACCTCTTTCGGAGATTTTGTGTCCCAAGACAATACCCTCATTAACCATAAAGTGGCACTTCTCCCAATTCAAGACAAGATTAGTTTCTTCACATCTCTACAAAACTCGATCAAGGTTGCTCAAGCAATCATCAAAAGAAGTTCCGTAAACGGAGAAATCATCCATGAAAACCTCAACAATCTTTTCACAAAAGTCAGAGAATATAGCAGTCATACATCTTTGAAAGGTAGTAGGTGCATTGCATAAACCAAAAGGCATACGTCTATAAGCAAAGGTACAGAAAGGACAAGTAAAAGTGGTCTTCTCTTGGTCCTCTTTTGACATAGGTATTTGAGAGAAACCAGAATAACCATCTAGAAAGCAAAAGTGTGTGTGTTTGGATAGTCTTTCTAGCATTTGATCAATAAAAGGTAGAGGGTAATGATATTTCCTAGTAGCTTTATTTAATTTCCTAAAATCAATTACCATTCTATATCCTGTAACAATTCTTTGCGGGATCAATTCATTTTTGTCATTGGGAACAACGGTAATACCTCCCTTCTTAGGGACACACTGAACGGGACTAACCCATCTACTATCAGCAATAGGATAAATTATACCTGCCTCCAGAAGCTTTAATATTTCATTTCTTACCACTTCTTTCATTTTAGGATTTAACCGTCGTTGGTGATCAACAACTGGTTTAGCACCAGGGTCCATATTAATTTTATGCTGACATAGAGTGGGACTAATGCCCTTAAGATCATCAAGAGTATATCCAATAGCAGCACAGTGCTTCCTCAGAGTTTTCAATAATCTCTTTTCTTCATGCTCTGAAAGGTTAGCACTAATAATAACAGGATATATCTTCTTTTCATCAAGATAAGCATATTTCAGAATATCCGGTAATTGTTTAAGCTCAAACACGGGATCACCCTTGGGTGGAGGAGGATCCCCAAAAATTTCAACAGGCAAGTTGTGTTTCAAAACAGGCATTTGATCAAAGAAAATATTATCTAATTCCCTTCTTTCATTCATGAACATATCATTTTCATGGTCTAGCAAATATTGTTCTAAAGGATCAGTAGGAGGCACAGCAATAGAAGCAAGACCAATAATTTCATCCTTAATAGGCAATTATTTATCATGGGGTTGTCTACGAAATTTAGAGAAATTAAACTCATGGGACGCATCCCCAAAACTTACAGTAACCGTTTCTTTCTCACAATCTATCTTAGCATTAACAGTATTCAAGAAAGGCCTACCAAATATAATGGGACAGAAATCATCTTGTGGGGAACCAAGAACAAGAAAATCAGTAGGATATTTTATTTTCCCACACAAGACTTCAACATCTCTAACAATCCCAATTGGTGATATAGTATCTCTATTAGCAAGCTTGATAGTAACATCAATATCTTCTATTTCAGCAGGGGCAATATCATTCATAATTTCTTGTTATAAAGTAAAGAGAATTGCACTCACACTAGCACCCACATCACATAAGCCATGATAACAATGATCTCCTATTTTAACAGAAACAACAGGCATGCCAGCAATAGGTCTGTGTTTATCTTTAGTATCAGGTCTAGCAATTCTAGCAGCATCATCACAGAAATAAATAACATGCCCATCAATATTATCGACCAAGAGATCTTTAACCATAGCAATACTAGGTTCAACTTTAATTTGTTCAGGGGGTGTAGGTTTTCTAACATAGCTCTTACGAACCACAGTTGAAGCTTTAGCATGTTCCTTTATTCTAACAGGGAAAGGTGGTTTCTTAATATAAGCAGCAGGAATAACAGGATCAACATTATAAGTAATAGTTTCTTCTTCAACTTTAATAGGTTCAACTACTTTCACTTCAATGGGAGGGTGATATTTAAACCACTTCTCCTTAGGGAGATCAACATGAGTAGCAAATGATTCACAGAAAGAAGCTACTATCTCAGAGTCAAGTCCATATTTAGTGCTAAATTCATGAAAAGCATCGGTGTCTATAAAGGATTTAACACAATCAAACTTAAGGTTTATACCTAACTCCTTACCTTCGTCGAGTTCCCAATCTTCAGAGTTGCGTTTAATTATTTCCAATAAATCCCATTTGAATTCAATATCTTTCTTCATAAAGGAACTAGTACAAGAAGTATCGAGCATGGATTGATCATTACGAGAAAGCCGAGCATAAAAATTCTGAATAATAATTTATCTTGAGAGCTCATGATTGGGGCATGAATATAACATTGACTTAAGCCTCCCCCAAGCTTGAGCGATACTTTCTCCTTCACGAGGCCAAAAATTATAAATATAATTCCGATCACGATGAACCAGATGCATAGGATAAAACTTCTGATGAAATTCCAATTTCAATCGGTTGTAGTTCCATGATCCAATATCATCACATAGCCTATACCATGTCAATGCCTTCTCCTTAAAAGATAAAGGGAATACCTTCTTCTTGACATCATCCTCTGGCAAACCTGCAAGCTTAAATAATCCACAAACTTCATCCACATAGATTAGATGCAAATCAGGATGTAGTGTTCCATCTCCTGCATAAGGATTAGCTAGCAGTTTCTCTATCATACCCGAAGGAATTTCATAATAAATATTTTCAGTAGGTTCAGTAGGTTGAGGAGAAACTCTTTGTGCTTCCGATCGAGGTGAAGATACCCCGAACAAGCCCCTCAAAGGATTATTTTCCATAGTAACAAGTGACAGTAAATTTCAGCACACTATATAAATTTTTCCTTACCAAATTCCACTCACCAAAGGCGCTTCACTCCCCGGAAACAGCGCCAGAAAAGAGTCTTGATGACCCACAAGTATAGGGGATCTATCGTAGTCCTTTCGATAAGTAAGAGTGTCGAACCCAACGAGGAGCAGAAGGAAATGACAAGCAGTTTTCAGTAAGGTATTCTCTGCAAGCACTGAAATTATCAGTAACAGATAGTTTTGTGATAAGATAATTCGTAACGGGTAGCAAGTAACAAATGTAACAAAGGTGCAGCAAGGTAGCCCAATCCTTTTTGTAGCAAAGGACAAGCCTGGACAAACTCTTATATAAAGCAAAGCGCTCCCGAGGGCACATGGGAATTTCTGTCAAGCTAGTTTTCATCATGCTCATATGATTCGCGTTCGTTACTTTGATAATTTGATATGTGGGTGGACCGGTGCTTGGGTGCTGCCCTTACTTGGCCAAGCCTCCCACTTATGATTAACCTCTCTCGCAAGCATCTGCAACTACGAAAGAAGAATTAATATAAATCTAACCATAGCATGAAACATGTGGATCCAAATCAGCCCCTTACGAAGCAACGCATAAACTAGGGTTTAAGCTTCTATCATTCTAGCAACCCATCATATACTTATTACTTCCCAATGCCTTCCCCTAGGCCCAAATAATGGTGAAGTGTCATGTAGTCGATGTTCACATAACACCACTAGAGGAGAGACAACATACATCTTATCAAAATATCGAACGAATACCAAACTCACATGATTACTTATAACAAGACTTCTCCCATGTCCTCAGGAACAAACGTAACTACTCACAAAGCATATTCATGTTCATAATTAGAAGAGTATTAATTATCATTAAGGATCTGAACATATGATCTTCCACCGAATAAACCAACTAGCATCAACTACAAGGAGTAATCAACACTACTAGCAACCCACAGGTACCAATCTGAGGTTTTGAGACTAAGATCGGATACAAGAGATGAACTAGGGTTTGGAGAGGAGATGGTGCTGGTGAAGATGTTGATGGAGATTGACCCCCTCTCGATGAGAGGATCGTTGGTGATGACGATGGTTTCGATTTCCCCCTCCGGGAGGGAAGTTTCCCCGGCAGAACAGCTCCGCCGGAGCCCTAGATTGCTTCTGCCCAGGTTCCGCCTCGAGACGGCGGCGCTTCGTCCCAAAAGCTCTCTTGTGATTTTTTCCAGGTCAAAACCCTCCATATAGCAGAATATGGGCACCGGAGGGCTGCCAGGGGGCCCACAAGCCACAGGGGCGCCCTGGGGGGTAGGGCGCGCCCCCCAGGCTTGTGGCCTCCTGGTGGGTCCCCTCTGGTATTTCTTTCGCCCAATATTTTTTATATATTCCAAAATAATTCTCCGTAACTTTTTAGGACTTTTGGAGTTGTGCAGAATAGGTCTCTCATATTTGCTCCTTTTCCAGTCCAGAATTCCAGCTGCCGGCATTCTCCCTCTTCATGTAAACCTTGTAAAATAAGAGAGAAAAGGCATAAGTATTGTACCATAATGTGTAATAACAACCCATAATGCAATAAATATAAATATAAAAGCATGATGCAAAATGGACGTATCAGTGAGCTGCCAGGTGGTGCCATGGCCGCTAGGTGACTCGTGTGCGCTCCGCCGGCAGCAGCGCCAGAATCAAGACCGTGTGCCGCTGGAGGTTGCGGCGGACGGACATCAAGACCAGGCTCCTCCCGTCCACGCTGTGCCTGAGAGCGAAGCGGCCTGCTGTGCCTTCACCTCAGAGCTGCGACGCATCGTCTGGCCTAGCAAGTTCAAGCCGGACCTCCCTCTGCGCTACGACGGCACCGCCGACCCTGCAGAGTTCCTCCAGCTCTACTCGCTGAGCATCGAGGCGGCAGGCGGCGGTGACAAGGTCATGGCGAACTGGTTCGTCATGGCTCTAAAGGATGGCACAAGCTCCTGGCTCCTCAACCTCCCGAAGGAATCGGTCTCCTCCTGGGACGAACTTCGCGAGCGCTTCACTGCCAACTTCCAGGGCACCCGGGACCGGCCCCCGGCGGTGAGCGACCTGCGGCGCGTGAAACAGCAGGAGGGAGAGACCCTTCACAAGTACATACAACGCTTAACGAGCGTCCGCCTCAAGATTCCGAAGGCGTCGGATGAAGCCATCTTCTCGGCATTCACCGATGGCGTTAGGGACCTCAGGATGAGGGAGGAGCTCGCCATCCACGACAACCTGTGCTCTGCTCTGGAGATGTTCAACTTGGCGAATAAGCGCGCGAAGGCCGAGGCGGGCCGACTTTCCCTCCATGAGCTTCCGGAGGCAGACCTTGAGGACAAGAAGGCCAAGGCCAAGGAGGCAAAATGCAAGAACCCCACCGTTCTGGCTGCCGAGCCCGAGGCAAAGCACGGTAGAGACCAGGAAGAACCCCTCAAGAGCAACCGCCCGTTTTGCGTCTTCTACTACACCAACACCCACAGCACCAGCGACTGCCAAGAGGTCAGGGAGCTCCGCGACGAGCGCCTCGGTCGCTGCCCCGAGCGCGGTGGCCGTGGTTATGGCCTTGGAGGAGACCGCAGCGGAGGCCGTCGGGATAACCGTGACTCACGACAGGACTGGCGCGACCAGCCTCGCGATGACCGCTGGCGTGACGAGCCTCGTGACGGAACCTGGCACGACCAGCCCTAGGAGGCCCGTCCTCGGGACACGGCCGGCCTTCCTCTACTGCCGCCGCCACCAAGAAGGAACGAAGACGACCGGTGAGACGATGGGGCCGGGGGCTTCCAGGAGCCTCGTGCGGTTGCCTGCATCCTGGGCGGGGCTCAGGCCCCAGCCTCACACCACATCTTCAAGAAGTTCTCTCGCGAGGTGAATGCCGCCCTCCCGAAGCTCGAGGCCACGCGACCCCTCAAGTGGTCGAAGTGGGCCATCATCTTCGACTCCAAGGACCAACTCAAGTGCTCAGGCACCGCGGGCGTGCTCCCTCTACTCTGCGCACCCGTCATCAGCAATGTCCTTGTCACCAAGACCCTCATCGACGGCGGCGCTGGGCTCAATGTTCTCTCTGTCGAGACTTTTGAGACGCTCCAGGTGCCCTATCACCAGCTCATGCCAACAAGGCCCTTCTCAGGAGTGAATGACGGCACCACCACGCCGCTAGGGCAGGTGCGCCTCCCAGTCACCTTCGGGAGGCGAGACAACTACTGCACCGAGCTCATCGACTTCGACGTTGCTCACATCGGCCTCCCGTACAATGCCATCCTTGGGTACCCTGCCCTTGCCAAGTTCATGGTGGCAGTCCACCATGGCTACAACGTCCTCAAGATGCCAGGGTGTAGCGGCGTCATCACGGTCGCCTGCGACGAGAAGGATGCAGTCTGCTCACTCGAGCGCGCCTACCAGGCCGCGGCGGCTGAAAACTCTGACGACGAGGGCGACGTCTTGCCTCCCGAGGACACCCGCAAGAAGCAGAAGCAGCTCCTCCCTAAGAGCCGCCAGGGGGCTGGGACCTCCGCCGCTAGCGTCTCAGGTCCCGCGTCCGCCGCTGGGGCGCCTCTCCCTCTCCCATAGGAAGGCGCGCCTGGCGCCTCCCTCAGGACATGCTCGGGGGCTTCCACCTGGAGAGCTACCGACCTGACCGGTGCGACGGGGGAGGTGCTCGGGCACCACACGGAGGAGTGTTTCGACGCACACCCCACAAGCAAGGAGTAGGGCGCGAGGCGCCAGGTTCAAGAGAGTTCGTCACCAACGCGATCGAGGAGCTTCAGGAGGCGCTGGCCATTCGCGGTGAGCGTCGCCCCACACCACCCAGTGCAGCTGCCTGATACGTCTCCAACGTATCTATAATTTTTGATTGTTCCATGCTATTATATTATCTGTTTTGGATGTTTTATATGCATTAATATGCTATTTTATATTATTTTTGGGACTAACCTATTAATCTAGTGCCTAGTGCCAGTTTCTGTTTTTTCCTTGTTTTTGAGTATTGCTGATAAGGAATATTAAACGGAGTCCAAATGGAATAAAATGTTGGAATGATTTTTCTTGGACCAGAAGAAACCTACCAAGCTTGGAGACCAATGCAGGAGAGCCGCCGTGTGGCCACAAGCCACAGGGGCGCGCCCAGGGGGTAGGGCGCGCCCCCCTGGCTTGTGGGCCCACGGCAGCCCTCCTAACCCTACTCTAAGGCCTATAAATTCCCAAATATTCCCTGGATACCAAAAAGCGCCACGAAAACACTTTTCCGCCACCAGGAGCCTCTGTTCCCGTGAGATCCAATCTTGGAGCCTTTTCCGGTAATCTGCCGGAGGGGGATTCGATCACGGAGGGCATCTACATCAACTCCATTGCCCCTCCGATGATGCGTGAGTAGTCCACCACAGACCTTCGGGTCCATAGCTAGTAGCTAGATGGCTTCTTCTCTCTCTTTGCTCTTCAATACCATGTTCTTCATGATCTTCCTGGGGATCTATCGGATGTAATACTCTTTTGCAGTGTGTTTGTCGAGATCCGATGAATTGTGGGTTTATGATCAGATTATCTATGAATATTATTTGAGTCTTTTCTGAATTCTTATATGCATGATTTCATATCTTTGCAAGTCTCTTCGAGTTATTGGTTTGGTTTGGCCAACTAGATTGGTAATTCTTGCAATGGGAGAAGTGCTTAGTTTTGGGTTCAATCTTGCGGTGTCCTCACCCAGTGACATAGTAGGGGTAGCAAGGCACGTATTGTATTGTTGCCATCGAGGATAAAAACATGGGGTTTTCATCATATTGCTTGAGTTTATCCCTCTACATCATGTCATCTTACCTAATGCGTTACTCTGTTCTTCATGAACTTAATACTCTAGATGCAGGCAGGAGTCGGTCGATGTGTGGAGTAATAGTAGTAGATGCAGAACCGTTTCGGTCTACTTGACACGAACGTGATGCCTATATGCATAATCATTGCCTTGGATATCGTCATAACTATGCGCTTTTCTATCAATTGGTCGACAGTAATTTGTTCACCCACCGTAATATTTGCCTTCATGAGAGAAGCCTCTAGTGAAACCTATGGCCCCCGGGTCTATTTTCCATCTTATATTTTCAGATCTATTTACCTGTGTTTTTACTTTCCGCAATCTTTTCCATCTATCTCTATCAGATCTCATCCTTGCAAGTAACCGTGAAGGGATTGACACCCCTTTATAGCGTTGGGTGCAAGTGTTTGATTCTTTGTGTAGGTACATCTATTGGGGACTTGCTTGTATCTCCTACTGGATTGATACCTTGGTTCTCAACAACTGAGGGAAATAATTATCTACTTTGCTGCATCACCCTTTCCTCTTCAAGGGAAAACGAACGCATGCTCAAGAAGTAGCAAGAAGGATTTCTGGCGCCGTTGCCGGGGAGATCTACATCAAGCCAACCAAGTACCCATCACAAACTCATCTCTTGCAATTACATTAGTTGCCATTTGCCTCTCGTTTTCCTCTCCCCCACTTCACCAAATTGCCGTTTTATTCGCCTTCTTTGTCGTTTGCCTTTTTCTCGCCGGTTCTCTTTTTGTTTGCTTGTGTTGCCATGTGCCTCCTATTTGCTTGCATCTTCGGTTGCTAAAAATCTATTGTTATGGATCCTCATCCACTTGCTAATCTTTTCAAAAGGCCAAATTATGATGAACCAATCACTAGTGAGTTGAGTGCACTTGATTATCTCTATGAAGTTTTGCTTGAGATTCGTGAATCTGAAAATTGTGGTGAAGTGATTCACGATGTTTCCTTGAATGAAAAGCATGATTGCAATGATATTGTTATAAATTATATTAATATCAATTGTGCTAATGATATGCAAACCCACAAGCTTGGGGATGCTATATTTGATGAGTTTGCCATGACCACTACTTATTGCAATGATCTTGATTGGGGTGATAATGCTTCTTATGATCTTGATAATTTATTTAATACTCATGATGAATATGATATTAAAAGTGGGTTTGGAAGAGTGTCAACTTTAGGCACTATTGATCCCACTATTTTGGAGAGTGTTCAATCTTATGAAATTTTTGATAAAAGTGGGTTTGGAGAGGTCATGACTTTAGTTAATGATAATCCCACTATTTTGGAAGAGTGTCAACTTTGCATGCATGTGGATCATGAAGAGAAAATTTTATATGATAGTTATATTGTTGAATTCCTTCATGATGCTACTGAAATTTATTATGAGGGAGGAACATATGCTTGTAGGGATTGCAATAATATCAAGTTTCCTCTCTATGTGTTCAAAGTTTTGAAGTTATGCTTGTTTTGCCTTCCTATGCTAGTAGATTATTGTTCCCATAAATTGTTTGCTCACAAAATCCCTATGCATAGGAAGTGGGTTAGACTTAAATGTGTTTTTAATGCTATTCATGATGCTCTTTTGCATATCTCAATTACTACTTTTTATGTGAGCATCATTGAAATCGTTATGCCTAGCTAGGGGTGTTAAACAATAGCGCTTGTTGGGAGGCAACCCAATTTTATTTTTGCTTTCTGTTTTTTTATTATGTTTTGGTGTGTTTTACACATTATTACTTCTGTAGTAATTGTGTTTTTATGTTTTTATAAGTGTTTGAGCCAAGTAAGACCTTTGGGATGGTCTACGGTGTTTGTTGATTTGATTTTGCTGAAAAACAGAAACTTTTGAGCTCAGTCCAGGAATTTTATAAATTCACTGGAACGTGCTTTTGATCTGAAATTTTTACACAAGATTGATATGCAAATTTCCCTGGTTTTCCTAAGTTTTCAGAATTTTTGGAGTTACAGAAGTATTCGAAGTCTACAGATTGCTACAGACTGTTCTGTTTTTAACAGATTCTGTTTTCTTTGTGTTGTTTGCTTATTTTGATGAATCTATGGGTAGTATCGGGGGGTATGAACCATGGAAAAGTTAGAATACAGTAGGTATTACACAAATATAAATAAAGAATGAGTTCACAACAGTACCTAAAGTGGTGATTTGTTTTTCTTATACTAACGGATCTCACGAGTTTTCTGTTGAGTTTTGTGTTGTGAAGTTTTCAAGTTTTGGGTAAAGATTTGATGGACTATGGAATAAGGAGTGGCAAGAGCCTAAGCTTGGGGATGCCCAAGTCACCCCAATCCATATTCAAGGATACCAAAAAGCCTAAGCTTGGGGATGCCCCGGAAGGCATCCCCTCTTTCCTCTTCAATCCATCGGTAAATTTACTTGAGGCTATATTTTTATTCACCACATGATATGTGTTTTGCTTGGAGCGTCTTGTATGATATGAGTCTTTGATTTTTATTTTGCCACAATCATCCTTGCTGCACACATCTTTTTGATAAGGACACGCTGAATCGTGAATTTATTAGAATACTCTATGTGCTTCACTTATATCTTTTGAGCTAGGCAATTTTGCTCTAGTGCTTCACTTATATGTTTTTAGAGCATGGTGGTGTTATATTTTATAGAAATAATTGAACTCTCGTACCTCACTTATATTATTTTGAGAGTCTCTAAACAGCATGGTAATTGGATTAGGTTATGAATTTGGTCCTAATATAATAGGCATCCAAGAGGGATATAATAAAAACTTTCATATTAAGTGCAATGAATATGATGAGAAGTTTGATTTCGTGCATATAGTTTTGAGATGTAGAGATGGTAATATTAAGAGTTATGTTAGTAAATAATTGTGGATTAGTAGAGATACTTGTGTTAAGGTTTGTGATTCCCGTAGCATGCACGTATGGTGAACCGTTATGTAATGAAGTCGGAGAATGATTTGTTTAATGATTGTCATCCTTTGTGTGATGGGTCGGGAGCGCGCGATGGTTTACTCCTACCAACCTCTCCCCTAGGGGCATGCGTCTAACACTTTGCTTCGATGACTAATAGACTTTTGCAATAAGTATGTGAGTTCTTTATTACTAATGTCAGTCCATGGATTATACGCACGCTCACCCTTCCACCTTTGCTAGCCTCTCTAGTACCGCGCAACTTTCGCCGGTGCATAAACCCACCTTCCTCAAAACAGCCACCATATATTTTCCTCAAAACAGCCACCATACATACCTATTATGGCATTTCCATAGCCATTCCGAGATATATTGCCATGCAACTTCCACCGTTCAGTTTATTATGACACGCACCATCATTGTCATATTGCTTTGCATGATCGTAAGACACCTAGCATGATATTTTTATGGCTTGTCCGTTTTTTTATGTCATTTGCTATGCTAGATCATTGCACATCCCGGTACACCGCCGGAGGCATTCATATAGAGTCATATGTTGTTCTAAGTTTCGAGTTGTAAGTAAATAAAAGTGTGATGATATTCATTATTAGAGCATTGTCCCATGAGAGGAAAGGATGATGGAAGCTATGATTCCCTCACTAGATGGGATGAGTCTCCGGACTTTACAAAAAATAAAAGAGGCCAGTGAAGCCCAAAAAAATAAATAAAAGAGGCCAAAGATGCCCACCAAAAAAAAGAAGAAGAAAAGAAAGAAAAAAATGAATGAGAGAAAAGAGAGAAGGGACAATGCTACTATCCTTTTCCACACTTGTGCTTCGAGTAGCACCAAGTTCTTCATGATAGAGAGTCTCCTATTTTGTCACTTTCATATACTAGTGGGAATTTTTCATTATATAACTTGGCTTGTATATTCCAATGATGGGCTTCCTCAAAGTGCCCTAGGTCTTCGTGAGCAAGCGAGTTGGATGCACACCTACTTAGTTCCTTTTGAGCTTTCATACACTTATAGCTCTAGTGCATCCGTTGCATGGCAATCCCTACTCACTCACATTGATATCTATTGATGGGCATCTCCATAGCCCGTTGATACGCCTAGTTGATGTGAGACTATCTTCTCCTTTTCCCTTGCACCTCCACCACATTCTATTCCACCCATAGTGCTATATCCATGGCTCACGCTCATGTATTGTGTGAGAGTTGAAAAAGTTTGAGAACATAAAAGGGGTGAAACAATTGCTTGACTTTTCATCGGGGGTGTGCATGATTTAGATACTTTGTGTGGGGAAGATGGAGCATATCCAGACTATATGATATTGTAGGGCTAACTTTCTTTAGCCATGGTATTTTGAAATCTATGATTGCTTGTTAGTATGCTTTAAGTATTATTGTCTTTATGTCAATATTAAGCTATAGTATTGAATTTTACGAATCTGAATATTCATGCCACAATAAAGAATATTACATGGATAAATATGTTAGGTAGCATTCCACATCAAAAATTCTATTTTTATCATTTACCTACTCGAGGACGAGCAGGAATTAAGCTTGGGGATGCTTGATACGTCTCCAACGTATCTATAATTTTTTATTGTTCCATGCTATTATATTATCTGTTTTGGATGTTTTATATGCATTAATATGCTATTTTATATTATTTTTGGGACTAACCTATTAATCTAGTGCCTAGTGCCAGTTTCTGTTTTTTCCTTGTTTTTGAGTATTGCAGATAAGGAATATTAAACGGAGTCCAAACGGAATAAAATCTTCGGAATGATTTTTCTTGGACCAGAAGAAACCTACCAAGCTTGGAGACCAAGGCAGGAGAGCCGCCGTGTGGCCACAAACCACAGGGGCGCGCTCAGGGGGGGTAGGGCGCGCCCCCCTGGCTTGTGGGCCCTCGGTAGCCCTCGTAACCCTACTCTCCGGCCTATAAATTCCCAAATATTCCCTGGATACCAAAAAGAGCCACGAAAATACTTTTCCGCCGCCAGGAGCCTCTGTTCCCGTGAGATCCAATCTTGGAGCCTTTTCCGGTAATCTGCCGGAGGGGGATTCGATCACGGAGGGCATCTACATCAACTCCATTGCCCCTCCGATGATGCGTGAGTAGTCCACCACAGACCTTAGGGTCCATAGCTAGTAGCTAGATGGCTTCTTCTCTCTCTTTGCTCTTCAATACCATGTTCTTCATGATCTTCATGGGGATCTATCCGATGTAATACTCTTTTGCGGTGTGTTTGTCGAGATCCGATGAATTGTGGGTTTATGATCAGATTATCTATGAATATTATTTGAGTCTTTTCTGAATTCTTATATGCATGATTTCATATCTTTGCAAGTCTCTTCGAGTTATTGGTTTGGTTTGGCCAACTAGATTGGTAATTCTTGCAATGGGAGAAGTGCTTAGTTTTGGGTTCAATCTTGCAGTGTCCTCACCCAGTGACATAGTAGGGGTAGCGAGGCACGTATTGTATTGTTGCCATCGAGGATAAAAAGATGGGGTTTTCATCATATTGCTTGAGTTTATCCCTCTACATCATGTCATCTTACCTAATGCGTTACTCTGTTCTTCATGAACTTAATACTCTAGATGCAGGCAGGAGTAGGTCGATGTGTGGAGTAATAGTAGTAGATGCAAAATCGTTCGGTCTACTTGACACGGACGTGATGCCTATACGCATAATCATTGCCTTGGATATCGTCATAACTATGCGCTTTTCTATCAATTGGTCGACAGTAATTTGTTCACCCACCGTAATATTTGCCTTCATGAGAGAAGCCTCTAGTGAAACCTATGGCCCCCGGGTCTATTTTCCATCTTATATTTTCAGATCTATTTACTTGTGTTTTTACTTTCCGCAATCTTTTCCATCTATCACTATCAGATCTCATCCTTGCAAGTAACCGTGAAGGGATTGACACCCCTTTATAGCGTTGGGTGCAAGTGTTTGATTCTTTGTGTAGGTACATCTATTGGGGACTTGCTTGTATCTCCTACTGGATTGATACCTTGGTTCTCAACAACTGAGGGAAATACTTATCTACTTTGCTGCATCACCCTTTCCTCTTCAAGGGAAAACCAACGCATGCTCAAGAAGTAGCACTGCCCCCCCAGAAACGGGCGGCAGGCTGCGCGTCTGCGTCAACATCCCGTGCCTCAACATGGCCGCATCCCAGGACCTCTTCTAGCCGTTGCGCGTCGGACGTAGTGGGGTCTACCCCCGCAACTACGTCCGGATGCCCTTTGGCCTCATGAACACGGGCGCTACGTACCAACGCCTCATGCAGGCCGCCCCACGCGTCTCATGAGGCCCGACGCCGTGAGGATCTCCCGGAGATCCCAGACCCTCGCGAGCCCCTCGAGCCTCCGGAGCACCCAAGCTCGCGATGATCCAGCTTCGACAACTACCCCAACGCTTCAGCAGCGCCTATGCCACGTGACTTTTGGTTTGTTCAATTGAGGGCACCCCTCGGGCTGCACTATCCTCAAGCTGCTAGATCCCACCCCCGCAGCTGTATCGTTTTGCGCATGCACTGGACTGATTCTGTATTTAATGAATTTCCTAAGTATTCCAACTGCATGCCTGGTGCTTCATCACCATGAATGTCGTCGTGCCCTTACAACCCCGCCTTTGACCGCCTCATGATTAAGGGCTCGCACGACATCTGTGCTCGGGTCCGTCCCTACAGCGTTGATAAATCCAAGCGGCGGAGCTCTGTCACACGGGCCAGCCCCATGTACGTCACCTCGCCGAGGCCCTTGGTGCTTGTCCTCGCATGAGCTAATCGAGTGTGGGTGCGTCAGGGCGCGCGGTCCGGTTCCAATAACCGCTATTCGGCGCTTCGCCGTCACGGGAGCCGCGCGTCGGGTGTTTTTTCCCTGGGTTTGTCGCATGAGAAGACTGGGCACGACGTTTGTGCTCGGGTCCGTCCCTGCAGCGTCGATAAACCCAATGGCTGAGCTCTGTCTGGCGGCCTGGCTCCGCACACGTCACCTCCTGGGGTCGTTGGTGTCTGGCCTTCTCATGCGATGGCCTCTGGAGATTCATTCGGCGCAGGTTACCCGCACCCCACAGGTCTTACTCGCGCTATAAAAGTTCAGGCGCAACCCGCCTTTGAGGCAGGGCCTCGTGAGTCCCGCGCTGGCTCACGGGTGCCCAGATACACCTCCCAGTTCAGCCGTGCAAGCCACGAGTGCGAACTTATTGGGTTGTACACGCCCGGAGACTCTAACACAGAGCTCCATTACCACGCCCAAGTGGAAGCCCCATGCTCCACGCTGGCGGACGACACTGTCACTCAGCGGCTATTCCCACGCCCAGTGGAAGCCCCATGTTCCGTGCTGGGGGATAAACAACTGAGGGCGCCCTAGCGGTTGCACCAACCTCAGGATGGCCTCCCGGCTCTTCGCACAGCCCCGTCACGTAGCGTTCCCCTGGGATGCACGCGCGAGGGGGCTGGCCGGGGGCTACGCTCAGGACAGGCCTGGCATGAGCCGCCTCACCAGGTTCTGGCACCTGGTCTTCTTGCATCCCTCTCAGGTAAAAGCTGGCGAGAAAAGGTACGAATTCACCTCACGGGCGCCGCTCGCACGTCAAGGGGGACCCCTAAGCATCGTGACCCAAGGGCCTCACCGGTCACGTAGCCCCTCGCCCCTTGGTCTCGTCCTGGCGATCCGGACGCCCCAACGGCGGTCGAGGTATGCGTGGGATTGGGCCCTGCCGACGCAGAGCACTAAGGGCGCCCCAAATCTACCCTGGCGTCGCCATTTTTCCTTCGCGAGTGATGCTCGCACGTCAAGGGGGACCCCTGAGCATCGGGACTCAGGGGCCTCACTAATCACGTAGCCCCTTGCCCCTTGGTCTCGTCCTGGCGATCCGGACGCCCCAACGGCGGTCGAGGTATGCGCGGGATGAGGCCCTGCCGACGCAGAGCACAAAAGCAAGCGTGAAGGAAACAAGGCACCGGAGCAATTCACGAAATCCAAGGAAATTCAAGCAATTATTACAGGCACTGAATGTCTTGTGAATTCAAAGTCTCACATCTCCGCGAGGCACCGTAAATATTGCAGGGTAAGATCTAGGAGGAAGGGCCGCCACCGCCATGGCCGACGTCGCCAACTGCCCTAGCCACGGCAAGCTCATCGTCAACGTCACTGCCGCCGTCGTCCACCGCTTGCTTCCGCTGCCCGGGCTTGGCGGTAGCGATGCAGGTGAACTTCTCCACCAACGCGTCCACCGGGCCCTTCACGGCCGCTTCCGCAGCGGCGCTGGACGCAGGAGCAACCGGGATGAGCATCGCATCGAAGCTGAAGCCGGGCTCGCGGAGGTAGAGCTGACTGAAGACCCGCGTCGCGGCCGTGGAAAGAAGATCGCGGCACTCGTCCTCCAAAATGGTGTCCACCCTGGTGGAAGCTCCTTCGAGCACCTCAGCAAGCTTGAAGGAGAGCCCTGCATAGCCGGCTTCGGGGGTCGCCGGAGGCTCCCAGAATCCTCCCCTGCAGATGGAGCGCAGCGACTTGCGAAGTTCGAGTTCAAGGGAAGGGAAGGCGTCGTGCTCCGCGGCCGCCTTCTCCTCGGCAACGGCGAGGGTCCTCTCCCTGGCCTCCAGCTGGGTCGTCGTCTCAGAGATACGCCGGGCGTGGGACGTCTGGGCTTCTTCCACCTCCTCCTTCAGCTTAGCCAGGTGCTCGCTTTCCTTGGCCTGGCCGTTAGCCACACGGGACAGCGTGGAGTTGCGATCTGCGAGCTCCGCCTCACGGGCCTTGAGGACTTCCTCCTGCTCATGGAGTCGTTGCGCGAACGCGGCTTGCTCCTCCTGAAAGGCCTTCAGGTTGGCCTCCGCCTCACCGTAGCGCTTCATGGCAGACTCCTCCTTGGCCAGTGCCGCGTCTCGGGCCGCCTTGGCCTTGGCGGCCTCCTTCTCGCTCTTCGCGATGGCAGCCTCGGTCTGGCTCCAGGCTGTCTGGGTGGCCGCCTCGGCCTGGGACCACCCAGAAACGAGCCCCACGCACTCTTTCGCGAGGCGCCTCTCAGCATCTTGGAGGTCAGCCCGGAGCCTACCAAGCATGGTGTAGGCCTTATCCAAGGCACCGGACCTGATCAGAGGACCGCAGCGCGCGAGCGCGAGAACTGGACTAGGAGGCGGCACCAGCGCATCAGTGGGCACCGTGACCAAGGGACCAGCGGCATGGCGAACTTGGGGAGCCGGGGGCTCCAGTTTCTCCTCCGTCACGGCAAGCGCGGACGCCTCCACCACCAGTTGGCCCGCGGGGGCTGGCTCCTCCCGAGGTTGCATCGCTGCGCCCTCGGGAGCGGATTTGTCACATCCTATGTTGTATCACTTTGCTATGCTTGGATTTACAAAATTTGGAACCAATTAAAACTTTTCAGTGCATGAGCTTGTTTGAATTGTTACTTGTTTGCTTGTTTGGTTGTTTGTGTATGGCACTCTTAGGTTCCACTCCTCTCCATATTCATCTTCCTTGATCCAAACTTCTTGCCAAATGATCATGCCATGTGAATAGTACCCAAAACTATTTTTATCAAATATTATTTTGGCCAAAAAGGATTTATTCAAATTAGGTTTTCAAAAGCCCCTGAATTGAGGTTTGTACTACAAGTTCTCAAATTTGGTGGATCCTTTTTCCCCAAAGACTTTATTTGGAACCTACTATATAAATGACTTCCCAAAACCACCAAATATTAATTTTAAAGATTATTTTGCTATTTTATTTAAGGCTTTTTCTTAAGGCCAGAAATAGTTTTTCATAGGGAAAAATTATTTAAATACTTTAAAAATATTTGAGAAAATTTAGGGAAACTCAGTGGACATATAATTTCCATATATATGAGTTTCAACACATGGTCATGTTCAAAATCATGCGCAAAACACTTTAAAACCCTTTCTGCCCAAATCAAGCTTTTTAAATATTTATATCAGGATTATTCTCAATAAATTCCAAGAAAATTCCAGCAAGATACACATGATATATGTGGTGAGCTTGCAAAGTTGCATCTCAATCCCAATTGATTTGCTTCACCAAAATATTCCAAAACCATTCCTGTCCAGAGTCAAATTTGAACAACTTTACATTGTGAAGTTTCATCCCTTGACCCCAAACTTTGTGGGCATGTGCTAAACCCCAAATAATGATACCACACCAAGTGGTGGATTTGGGGGAAGTGAAATGCATGCTTGGATCTACAGAAATCTGATTCTGCCAAATTCTACGATTCACCAAGTTTACATTGTGAACTTTCCTCAAACCATCTCAAACTTGGTGGCCCCCTCTAATTTTTCCTACATTATCACCCTGTTAATCTCATGGCAAGAAAACTCCATTTGCTTGCCCAAACACTGATCAAACACCTTCAGGCAGAATCAGAGAATCAATAATTGAGCCCCTTCCCTTGTTCTCCTTGAGCCACAACTTTTACCACAGCACCATACCACCCTCCCTCACCTCTGGTAAAAGTCCTCGCGACCGGGAGCATGATTGAGGGGGTGGAATCCCCACTTGCACCCCCTGGACAGCCTTTTTCTCCCTCTTTTTCAGCCTCCTCTCTCTCCTATCCAGCACCCAGAGCATCCAAGGTACTTTCCCAGTAAAATACTCCCTCCTGCAGCTCCCTGACACTAGTGAGCGCGCCACAGCGCGCCAAAGAGGTCATCATGCGGGCCAAAGTCGCGCTCTGGAGCGCGCAGCCGCGCTCCAGAGGGTTGACCTCCCTCTCCTGCCCATACCCGACCACCTCGAGCTCCACCCTCGCGCCAGTCGAGGCCCCTCGACGTCCGCAACATGCCACGCCCCCGTTCCCCTCCTCTCTCTCCCTGCAACGGCTCTCCACACGCGCGCTGTGGCCGCCCCTTTCGGTCAACCGCTGGCCTCACACGCGCGCACGCTCCCGCCTCCCCTCTTGCTCCCCCTGGTCATGGACGAGACCCAGGTGGACCGCAGACCCACCAGCCCCTCCTCCCGTGGCCTCTGGCCTCGGCCCCTAGCTCGCCGGCGCACCCGAGCTCGGTGGACCATGGGCCGCCTATAAAAAGCCACCCCGGGCCTCCCTCTTCCTCCCTTCGACCCCCTGCTGCTTCCAATCAACCGCCTGCTCCACCTAAACAACCTCCCGAGCCTCTGAGCTCAAGATCGAACCCGAGCCCCGTCGCGTCGGCCCGTCGAAGATCTCTGGGTATAGCCCTCCTTCATCCTCCTACGAGCCGCCCTTGCCCTCCTGACGACGTTCCCCGTCTCCCCCGTGCAGATTGCGGTCGGAAATGACCAAACCGAGCACCTCCCGAAGCGCCTCCACCGCGGCCACCTCGCCGCCGGCGATTGCCTGCACTCCGGCGACCACTCCAATCACCATTCGAACAACGGGAGTGGAAGGAACCCATTCCTGTCCTCTGCTCGCCTCGCCGTGGCCAGAACCATCGACGGTGAGCTCCTCTGCCCTCTGGCGAGGGGTTGACGACGACCCCGACAAGTGGGGCCCGTTCGTCAGTCTCCCGCACCCCTCCTGTGTCTCTCCCTCTCACTGGCCCGCGGGCCCCGCCCGTCAGGTTTAAACCTAGCGCGGCGTGGACGCCCGGCTCGCCTGGGCTGGCTAGCCTCTGGGCCGGCCCAGCTACGGCCAAAGCTGGCCCAGGGCATTGGAGCCCTTTTCTTTTTCTTTTTCTGGCATTATTTGCAAAAATCCCACACAAAAAAATATTTGTCCAATTCCAAATATTTTTCCACCACAAATCTTGTAAAATTCTGCAGAATTTTATAGTGCCACTTGTGTAAATTTTTGAAAATATCTTATGTACTGGTTTTATTTAAAACCTAGTTTTTAATATTTTTAGCCTCTGTTCAAATAGTTTTCAAAATTTTTATCACAAAAAACCATAGACATATATTTTTAGTATAGTTAGTAGTATTTATCAGAGTAGGGCAACATTTTAGAAGTGAGTTTTGTGCGCTGTTTTTGTGATGATTCTTGTTTTTACCATTATTTATCGCGACGATAGATTGCGAGGTTGACGAGGGAGTTGGACCCAAAGACTTTGAAGACCCCGATGACTTTGTTGAGCCAGGCAAGCAGCCCCTTGACCATGACTATGAACCCCTTTATTTGCATGTCATATAGCACTTGTCTCCGTGATGATGATCATGATGATGTGGTGACCACCTCGGTGGGATGCCTCCGATACTTTTCCGTTCATATTTGCATCGTGCATGACCCTACCATACTTATGAGGGTTGTGCGGGTGGGTGTAGATAGGATGCTTAGTAGATGCTACGCAAATGGGACGGGAATATGCATGGTGTCGGGGCCGGATTTCCGGGGCACAATATCCCAGAAATTAACCCCTCGTGTCATCACCAGCCCCAGGATCACCGTTACTGGTGGACACGTCCTCGATACAGAATTCCAAGCAATTACATGAATTGGATACAATACCGTAAAAGTCTAATGATACAATAATGATTTTTGGTGGATGACAGAAGCGACTCACGAATTCTCCAATGCCGATGGGGCTCCATTCCCACAGGAACGGCTGACCTGGATAATTCCTATCCCGCGTGGCTACTATCCTAGGCTCCGCGTGGACGTCGTCATAATACTCTTCTGACCTGGCCAATGAAATAACCAGGGACAAGCCAGTGAGTACATTTGAATGTACTCGCAAACATTATGAACAAATGATACACCGAATGCAGCAGATAATATATGATTATGATGAACTAAACTATTTGCTTATGCTCATGCTGGATTATATTATATGCATGCTGACAGGAATTGTATCATGGCATGATGACATATTAGCATGTGCAGAAGTAGCATGTTAGCGACAAACAAAGAAGGTTGGTGGAAAATCGGACGAGACAGAACCATCCGAGAATCCAAAGAAAATAAAAAAGAAATGCCGGTTGGGTGTCAAGTGACACCACGGTAGGACTTGAAGAGAAATGCCAAACGAGTGTCTAAAAGAGTAATCGGACGAGACAGAACCATCCGAGAACTCAGGCGACGCCACGTGAGGTCTTGAAAAGAAATGTCAGACGGGTATCTACAAGAGAGTCGGGCGAGACAGGACCGCCCGAGAACTCGAGAGACGCCTCGTAAGGTCTTGAAAATAAAAATGAATGCCCGGGGTAGTCTAGCCAGCCCCTGAGACACTCGGAAAATAAAATTAATAGAAATGGGTTAGTCCACAATAATGATCATAGCATGAATATTAATCATGATAACATCAGTAGCAGTAGTAATTTATTCTGCAAAATAAACCATGCATAGTTTTAATTATTTCCTCCGGAGACCGACTCTAAGAACAACACTTGACCAACCCAGACTGTAGTCCTTAACCGCGGACACGGCTATTCGAATAGATATAACTCTGCAGAGGGTGCACTCTTTACCCACAAGTAAGGGATTTCTTTAGCCAGCACCGAGATGTTGGCTAATGCCCATTACGGTATTTAGGTTGAAACACACCTAACCAGCACACACCAGATTAACCGTCCGAATGCCAGGAATCACCCAAGCATCTTTCCAGAAAAACTCTAAGACGGGGAGACCATCGTCCTGCATGGGATCACTATTCATAAGCGCGGATTACAAGGGGGAACCCCCTCTCGGCTACACTGCCAGAAACACCCATGTCCCCTGACCCGATGACAGGATTTAGTCCGCGGCCGCAGAAACCCTCATCGTGGCCCTCTATGTGGTGTGTGCTAGGAAAGGGGTTAACAACTTACTGAACCATACCCCACCTGAGGCAGGGACAGTGGAGCACGAATCAAGTATGGGGGTTACCGGAACAAGACTCGATCTACGGTCGACTCAGGAGGCTTAATATTTCCTGCAGTGGTTGGCACAACAAAGTATTCCTTCAACGGTAACACCAGGATAGGGCCACAACCCTTGCATGCTCCAACATGCATAACCAACAAGGCATGATCACGCTCCCACGTGATCATCCTTCTGCTAGTAATGGTATTTTACTTATACCTGCTCCTGCAATTTAGTCATGACAAGCATATGATGCACGGTAACATGCCAACACTACATGCATGCAAACTTTATTCGAATTCAACCTATGCAAGATTCATTTATTCATGCCAACATTTAATCATGCATTCACCATATCAACTGTTCAAGATGCTTGCCTTGAGCATGCAGAGGTGTTGGGGTGCACTTCCAAAATTTTAAAATTTATATCCTCCCTCCATTCCCTATTTAAAAATATTTAAATTACCACATAAAGCCAAAACAGTGGTAAAAAGTTGTTTGGAAAATTTCAAAATAAATATGAAAATAAACTAGGTGAAATTTTAGAGAGGTGGGAAGAAGAATCAACTCAATTGGATTTTTATTTTGGAAGTTATAGCCAGTCAAAGATTGGTCAAAATTCTGTTTTAAAATAAATCAGAAAAGAAAACGTTTCGGGAAGGAATACGCTTTCCAGACGAGAAGACGTAATCTCCGGAATACGCCTTCACTTACAGTCGCGGGCCGTGACCTCCAGTCACTGACGGTGGGTCCCGCGGGCCCAGCAGTCAGTTTTGACTGGTCCTCCCCCCGCCTCCTTCCTCCTTTAGCCGAACAGAGGCGGCGCTCCGGCGACCGGCGCCGGCGATTGGGGACGCCCCGCGGCGAGCTGGGCTCACCGCCGTGATCAGAAGGCCCAGGCGATCCCTCCGGTGGGTGAGATGGTCGACGGGGAGCACGGAGCTGCCGGCGACGAGCTCACCCGATGGACGGCGGCGTCGGATGGAAGAGGAATTCTGGCTACGGTGCATCTCCGGTGGAATTGAAGATGGGAATGGGTTCGGGGATGCTCCAGGAGGCTCGTGGTGAAGAAATTTGTGAGGGGGAGGCACTGGTCGCGTCGGATTCGACTGGAACAAGGCTGCGGCCGAAGCTGCCGGGGATGGGGAAGACGACCTCTCTAGGTCGTACCGCTGCTCGAGGAGGATCAGTGAGGGAGGGAGGTTTTGAGGGCATGAGCGAGCTCGGGGTTGTGCTTAAATAGCCTAAGGTGGCTGTGCTCGTGGCTTCCCGAATGCGGACACGGTGGCGACGCCATTAACGCGGCCGGTGAGGTTGTTGTGGACGGTGGCCGCGGTCGGTGGAGTTGAATGAGCTCTGGTAGGTGGCGGTTGGGTTGGGTTGAGCTGGCGAGCTCGGAGAGGGCCAGGTGCCTCGGGGCGAAAGCGTGTCTGAGACGGCGGCGGCTGGTGGCGGCGCTGGTCGTCGTGGACGGCACTAGCGGCCAAAACTAGATGTAGGAAGGCTTCCATGGGGTCTCGATGATCCAGGAGTGGATCAGGACGAGCGAGGGAGGCAGCAGAGCGGCAGCAGGAGCTCGGTGCCGCTGCGTGCAAAACGCACGCTCTGCCGTGCCCAGAGCACGTGCACAGAGTGCTCGACGAAATGACAAGGTGCTCTAGGGGGCTTGGATGAGGCTGGCAATTCAGAGGAACACTAATGTGGGTTCTAGGGATCCAGTGGACATGCTGGTTTGAGCAGAAGAGCAAAGTACATAATACAATCTTATCACTATGCCAAATCTGGCCAGGCTCACAAGGTGTTTGACAAAATGCCAAAGACATTTAGAAGACTATTCTGTTCACCAAACTTTCCATATTGAGGTCTCTTTAGATGAGGGTGATGATGGCAAGGTTAGTTTGGAAGAATCAAAAACTTGATAGTGCAATTGTTTTCAAAACTTGTTTCTGGACAAAAACTACAGGGTATTATTGCATGTGTTTAAATTATTCTAATGAGGCTCATCTCCTGGACTTAAGGGTTTGATAGGGATAACTACAAGCAGGAATAATCCCAGGGTCACTAGAGCAATGTAAGATATGGGTGCAGTACAAACTGCCAAACTGGACCAGAATGAAAATGAAGATGGTTTGCTCAAATTTACCAAAACATTAAGTTGGGTTTTTTGCATAAAAGTGATATATAGGCATCACATGAGCTCCCATAATTTTTGTGGAATTTTTAAAGAATTATTTAAAGTAGTTGTAGTGCAACAGATACATTTAAAGTATTGAAAATGCTATTAAAAGGTTTATTTTGGGGCAAATTTTATTATGAAAATAATCCCTACTGTTATTAAAATATAAATGAAATGGTTTAGGAAAACTACCAAAGCCACAATATTATTTCCAAATAATTTTCTATATGGAGGGAAGAATTTTGAAAGAGAGAAGCAGAAAAGGTTCTAAAAATATGATAGAACCTATTATAATTCAAAATTTTATTTCTGGCCAAATATTACTTAATAAAAATGTGGTTAAATTTTTTGGGGTGTTACAAACTCTACCCCCCTTAAGAAATCTCGTCCTCGAGATTTGTTAAGGACGGAAGAATTAAATGCAAATCACAACAAATAAAACACTCATATGCAAAATGCAATGACGTACACCCTAACAACAATACAAATGTCACATCATGCAAACAAGCACTACATGCTACACGAACGAACTCATGACCGTCTATGGTCCGAAAGTGAGGTCTACAGGGTCTTGCGGAAAAGTTCCGGGTGCTGGAGCACCTTCTTCTTCTTCCGAGGAGAGTGATGGAAGCAGGCGTAGGACGTGCCCTTCCAAGGTTGGCAAAGGTGGCCCGCCAATGGCTATCTGAGGGTTCAGAAAAGCAAGATAAGAGAGGTAATCCATTAGCTGCTGGGTCAGACGCTCTTGAGCCATCACATATTGAATGAGATTGGCCAGAGCTGGATCCCTTTCTATACGTTCACAATGGAACGTTGCATTTGCCCCTGATGCTGCACGGCTCGGAAAATAGCAGTATCTCCTTTCGCTGGCAGTGGGTACCGCGAATCGGAGACGGGTAACTGCTTCATAAGCAGCAGCTTCAATGGCAATGCCTGGGGTTGGCATGGATCTCCCAATGTAGACAATATATGGAGGGCCTTGGTCTGGGTCTGCTGGAGGGTTGTGCACAACTGCCCAGTATTTCGAGGAGTCAGAGGTGATCCTTAATTTGAACAACTCATACTGGGGTGGTTGGCTGGAACCAAAAGTGTTGCGGGTAAAATCCCACAAAACTTTAACAAAACTACCAGGACTTGCATCTGGAGTTCTCAGGTGGGAACTGGGGTGAGACATGGT
This sequence comes from Elymus sibiricus, assembly GCA_039707655.1. Lineage (NCBI taxonomy): Eukaryota > Viridiplantae > Streptophyta > Magnoliopsida > Poales > Poaceae > Elymus > Elymus sibiricus. The sequence goes on along the minus strand of CM077675.1, from coordinate 310,497,182 downwards.
GTGCAGGTCGGAAAGGAGTGGCATTCTAGTTTGACGGGGGCTAGTACTGGATGTGGCTTCTTATAGAGTGCCTGGGTTATGAGACATGATGTGGCGCCAATACGACTTGTGTATTGGTCTGTCGGGGATTAAAGTCTCGGTCCTCAATCCCCAAAAGGAATGTGATGTGTTACTGTGTGTGTCGGCCAGGGGGACTATGGTAGTTACGTCTAGAATTTACCGTGCAACCATATGTCAATTAAATTACGCTGGTTCACAAATGGTACTGTTAAAACAGTGGCACACTAGTAAATCACAAACCTGCTACATCATACGGCTGCTATTACCAAAAATTACAGGGTGACAGAGCCACTAGGGCTTGACACGGATCCGGTGGACTCAGTCCACTTCGTTGACATCCAGCCGGGCGCGTCTGGAGGATGTTGAGTCCACCTCGTGGGCTTCTGTGTCGGAGCTGGCCGGGGTCGGATGGGGAGCTACAGGGCTGGAGTAGCGGTGGTGTCCTTCACGGGGTGTCGAGGTCACCGTCCCGTTGGAGTAGGTCTCCAAGAGGCGACGAAGTTGCCTTGGGGTGACAAACGCATTGCCCGGGTGGACAACAGGGGCAGGTTCTGAGGGCTCGATCGGTCTCCCGAACAACACCGTCGGGGTGTCGGTGGTAGGTGCAGCTTCACTTCTTGCCAGGGTCAGGAGGGCGAGCGTCCTGCGGGTCTCAATCAGGTCTAAAGTGACCTGATTGAACAGTGCCTCTTGCGCTCTCAGGTAGCGCACCAGATGCACCAGGACAGGATCCGTCTCATTGTCTCCGCTGGCGACTTGGGTTGGTCTATCATAGCCTTCACAACTAGGGTAGTAGTAGAAAGAGCGGCAGTTAACCCTCGGCGACAGATGTCGAAGGTGAACTACGGCCTCTCGGGCTGCAAGTTGGATGGCTTGGGGCTCGTCGGAGGTCGTTCTCCCGGTGAACCGGTAGGGGCGCTCCGATGTGATGCTCCTCCCGTAGATGTGCACCGTGGCCCAGAAGTGATGGATGGAGTCACTCGTGTGCCCCCGGTACACGACATACAACGGCGGCTCTTCGTTGCCAAAAGCACGATGGGTGAGATTGGCAAGGACGGCTACAAAGCCTTCATGCTCAACTGCGGTGGTCTCGCTGTGAATAATGGGGTCTGGCATCTTGGTGGTTGGATATCGAACTGGGAGTGCGGCTGTGATGTGCTGTGCTTGGGGCAAGGCTTGCCTTTATAAGCCATCGGAGTCTTCCATCGCACGCTTGCGGATGGGACAACTCAGGTGTCGGCAACAGGTACACAGCCTATGGACCGGCTGCTAGGTTGGGCACCGACTGTCAAAAGATGTCGGCTGCCACTGTGCAAGCTTATCGGATGAGATAGGCTTGGCTACGGACAGAGAAGATTTGGATGGTGTGGGAACCTAAGGACAATAACTAGGCTAAGATAGGATTAGCCAGTGGTCAGCCTCGCTCTGATACCAAGGCTGTCGGGGCCGGATTTCCGGGGCACAATATCCCAGAAATTAACCCCTTGTGTCATCACCAGCCCCAGGATCACTGTTACTGGTGGACACGTCCTCGATACAGAATTCCAAGCAATTACATGAATTGGATACAAGACCGTAAAAGTCTAATGATACAATAATGATTTTTGGTGGATGACAGAAGCAACTCGCGAATTCTCCAACGCCGATGGGGCTCCATTCCCACAGGAACGGCTGACCTGGATAATTCCTATCCCGCGTGGCTACTATCCTAGGCTCCGCGTGGATGTCGTCATAATACTCTTCTGATCTGGCCAATGAAATAACCAGGGACAAGCCAATGAGTACATTTGAATGTACTCGCAAACATTATGAACAAATGATACACCGAATGCAGTAGATAATATATGATTATGATGAACTAAACTATTTGCTTATGCTCATGCTGGATTATATTATATGCATGCTGACAGGAATTGTATCATGGCATGATGACATATTAGCATGTGCAGAAGTAGCGTGTTAGCGACAAACAAAGAAGGTTGGTGGAAAATCGGACGAGATAGAACCATCCGAGAATCCAAAGAAAATAAAAAAGAAATGCCTGTTGGGTGTCAAGTGACACCACGGTAGGACTTGAAGAGAAATGCCAAACGGGTGTCTAAAAGAGTAATCGGACGAGACAGAACCATCCGAGAACTCAGGCGACGCCACGTGAGGTCTTGAAAAGAAATGCCAGACGGGTATCTACAAGAGAGTCGGGCGAGACAGGACCGCCCAAGAACTCGAGAGACGCCTTGTAAGGTCTTTAAAATAAAACTGAATGCCCGGGGTAGTCTAGCCAGCCCCTGAGACACTCGGAAAATAAAATTAAGAGAAACGGGTTAGTCCACAATAATGATCATAGCATCAATATTAATCATGATAACATCAGTAGCAGTAGTAATTTATTCTGCAAAATAAACCATGCATAGTTTTAATTATTTCCTCCGGAGACCGACTCTAAGACCGACACGTGACCAACCCAGACTGTAGTCCTTAACCGCGGACACGGCTATTCGAATAGATATAACTCTGCAGAGGGTGTACTCTTTACCCACAAGTAAGGGATTTCTTTAGCCAGCACCGAGATGTTGGCTAATTCCCATTACGGTCTTTAGGTTGAAACACACCTAACCAGCACACACCAGATTAACCGTTCGGATGCCAGGAATCACCCAAGCATCTTTCCAGAAAAACTCTAAGACGGGGAGACCATCGTCCTGCATGGGATCACTATTCATTCGCGCGGATTACAAGGGGGAACCCCCTCTCGGCTACACTGTCGGAAACACCCATGCCCCCTGACCCGATGACAGGATTTAGTCCGCGGCCGCGGAAACCCTCATCGTGGCCCTCTATGTGGTGTGTGCTAGGAAAGGGGTTAACAACTTACTGAACCATACCCCACCTGAGGCAGGGACAGTGGCAGCACGAATCAAGTATGGGAGTTACCGGAACAAGAATCGATCTACGGTCGACTCAGGAGGCTTAATATTTCCTGCAGTGGTTAGCACAACAAAGTATTCCTTCAACGGTAACACCAGGACAGGGCCACAACCCTTGCATGCTCCAACATGCATAACCAACAAGGCTTGATCACGCTCCCACATGATCATCCTTCTGCTAGTAATGGTATTTTACTTATACCTGCTCCTGCAATTTAGTCATGACAAGCATATGATGCACGGTAACATGCCAACACTACATGCATGCAAACTTTATTCGAATTCAACCTATGCAAGATTCATTTATTCATGCAAACATTTAATCATGCATTAACCATATCAAGTGTTCAAGATGCTTGCCTTGAGCATGCAGAGGTGTTGGGGTGCACTTCCAAAATTTTGAAATTTATATCCTCCCTCCATTCCCTATATAAAAATATTGCAATTACCACATAAAGCCAAAACAGTGCTAAAAAGTTGTTTGGAAAATTTCGAAATAAATATAAAAATAAACTAGGTGAAATTTGAGAGAGGTGGGAAGAAGAATCAACTCAATTGGATTTTTATTTTGGAAGTTATAGCCAGTCAAAGATTGGTCAAAATTCTGTTTTAAAATAAATCAGAAAAGAAAACGTTTCGGGAAGGAATACGCTTTCCAGACGAGAAGACGTAATCTCCGGAATACGCCTTCACTTACAGCCGCGGGCCGTGACCTCCAGTCACTGACGGTGGGTCCCGCGGGCCCACTAGTCAGTTTTGACTGGTCCTCCCCCCCCCCCGCCTCCTTCCTCCTGTAGCCGAACAGAGGCGGTGCTCCGGCGACCGGCGCCGGCGATTGGGGACGCCCCGCGGCGAGCTGGGCTCACCGCCGTGATCAGAAGGCCCAGGCGATCCCTCCGGTGGGTGAGATGGTCGACGGGGAGCACGGAGCTGCCGGCGACGAGCTCACCCGACGGACGGCGGCGTCGGATGGAAGAGGAATTCTGGCTACGGTGCATCTCCGGTGGAATTGAAGATGGGAATGGGTTCGGGGATGCTCCAGGAGGCTCGTGGTGAAGAAATTTGTGAGGGGGAGGCACTGGCCGCGTCGGATTCGACTGGAACAAGGTGGGGGCCGAAGCTGCCGGGGATGGGGAAGACGACCTCTCCAGGTTGTACCGCTGCTCGAGGAGGATCAGTGAGGGAGGGAGGTTTTGAGGGCATGCGCGAGCTCGGGGTTGTCCTTAAATAGCTTGAGGTGGCTGTGCCCGTGGCTTCCCGAATGCGGACACGGTGGCGACGCCATTAACGCGGCTGGTGAGGTTGTTGTGGACGGTGGCCGCGGTCGGTGGAGTTGAATGAGCTCTAGTAGGTGGCGGTTGGGTTGGGTTGAGCTGGCGAGCTCGGAGAGGGCCAGGTGCCTCAGGGCGAAAGCATGTCCGAGACGGCGGCGGCTGGTGGCGGCGCTGGCCGGCATGGACGGCACTAGCGGCCAAAACTAGATGTAGGAAGGCTTCCAGGGGGTCTCGGTGATCCAGGAGTGGATCAGGACGAGCGAGGGAGGCAGAAGAGCGGTAGCAGGAGCTCGGTGCCGCTGCGTGCAAAACGCACGCTCTAGCCGTGCCCAGAACACATGCACAGAGTGCTCGACGAAATGACAGGGTGCTCTAGGGGGCTTGGATGAGGCTGGCAATTCACAAGATCACTAATGTGGGTTCTAGGGATCCAGTGGACATGCTGGTTTGAGCAGAAGAGCAAGTACATAATACACTCTTATCACTATGCCAAATCTGGCCAGGCTGACAAGGTGTTTGACAAAATGCCAAAGACACCTAGAAGACTATTCTGGTCACCAAACTTTCCATATTGAGGTCTCTTTAGATGAGGGTGATGATGGCAAGGTTAGTTTGGAAGAATCAAAAACTTGATAGTGCAATTGTTTTCAAAACTTGTTTCTGGACAAAAACTACAGGGTATTATTGCATGTGTTTAAATTATTCTAATGAGGCTCATCTCCTGGCCTTAAGGGTTTGATAGGGATAACTACAAGCAGGAAAAATCCCAGGGTCACTAGAGCAATGTAAGATATGGGTGCAGTACAAACTGCCAAACTGGACCAGAATGAAAATGAAGATGGTTTGCTCAAATTTACCAAAACATCAAGTTGGGTTTTTGCATAAAAGTGATATATAGGCATCACATGAGCTCCCATAATTTTTGTGGAATTTTTAAAGAATTATTTAAAGTAGGTGTAGTGCAACAGATACATTTAAAGTATTGAAAATGCTATTAAAAGATTTATTTTGGGGCAAATTTTATTATCAAAATAATCCCTACTGTTATTAAAATATAAATGAAATGGTTTAGGAAAACTACCAAAGCCACAATATTATTTCCAAATAATTTTCTATATGGAGGGAAGAATTTTGAAAGACAGAAGCAGAAAAGGTTCTAAAATTATGATAGAAACTATTATAATTCAAAATTTTATTTCTGGCCAAATTTTACTTAATAAAAATGTGGTTAAATTTTTTGGGGTGTTACACATGGTGTTGGAAACGAGAGTGTTTTCAAAGACTTTTCGAAAACCCCGTCGGGTGCCACTAATGCCCGAGGGAGATGATGTTGAGTTGGGTAACCACTTGAGGAAGAAGTGGTGTACCGGACAAGAGAGTGAGTGTGGTTTTCGAAAACGGATTGGTGTAAGTTGCGACCGTTATTCCAACCTTACATGCACAACCACAATACCCCTTATGGGACGGGGCTTTGTTGATTACCTTGGTGGGTACTAGCATAGAGCCCGCATTACTAGTGGCGGGAGTGATGAGGTCACTCTCGATACGGGGTCGTGCCGGTAAGGACGATCATGCGCTGTCTTCACAGGCACCGGGCACACCGTTGGTCCCTGCATGGATGTTACTTGTGATGTACATCATGTGGGCTGGGTACCAATCGAGTGGACTCTTTGTTAAGTATCGTCAGGGGAAAAACAATGTTCGGGTACTTACCTCGGGTATGGACAATACCGCGAGTCGTGGCTTGACACGGAAGTTTCCCGAGTCTTGTGGGTAAAGTGTGCAACCTCTGCAGAGTGTAAAACTATTCGAATAGCCGTGTCCACGGTCAAGGACAGTTGGATGACCGCTCTTGTGCTACGTCCAATGTTTACTAAACTTGGTGTGTGTGTGTGTGTGTGAAGGTGACAAAGATGGTACTTGAGATAAGTCAGATGACTTGACATGATGGTTGAACATGAGATGTTCAGACCTTGATTATATTGATATTGGTAACCTGTTTTGCGCGGATACTTGTATCCTCATGTTGCATGCTATTACTAGTTATCTTGATCATGTCATTGCACTCAAAAATTAGCTTTCCGGAAAACTTACCTACTTAGTGCTATATCATTCATTGACGTACCTTGTTCCAAAACTTGGGTTGCTTGCGAGTACATTCAAAGTACTCATTGGCTTGCCACTGGTTATTTAATTGGCCAGGCATTGAAGAGCAAGAGTATGGTGAAAAGTTCGTTGGTGACGAACATGCGAACTAGGACGCTTCCCAGTCAGAATGCATGTAGGTTTAAGGCGGATGGCATGGGTTCATGCTTCCGATCAAGATTTCCGCTACTTGTTATGTTTAAGTGTTTGGCCCTTGCGGCCCTATCTATGTAAGACTTGACCTTCATGGTCTTTATTTGTGTAAGACGCTAAATGTGGATGTAAGACTCTTGTTATTCAGCTTCTGTGTGTTCAGTGAGCATTGATCTCTGGGATCACTGTACACGTGCATTCGGAGATCACGACTTCTGAGTTGGGGTCCCCACAGAGCTGGTATCAGAGCCATCCTGACTGTAGGAAGCCCTTAGTTAGCATGGATGTTAGTTAGGATAAAACCATTTTCAAAACTACGCCTAGCACTTATGCTTAGGAGTTTCTGCACTTCTTACCTCTTCTAGTCTTCTCGCAACACTATACTGACTCTCCTCCCTTTAAACCCTTGTAGATGGCCGTCGTACCCGAAGCCCTCCTAGCATCCGGCTTTCCCCTACTCCTTGAGGATAGCCTGGAGAAGTGCCAGTATTGCCGATCACCCGTGTTCCTCTACCACGAGCACCGGGTCAATGTCGTCACGAAGGAGTACCACGTTGATGTGGTCGTGAAGGCAAACGACTCCCCGACCAGTTGGTTCTTTGAAGGACCACAGATGGAGACCCTGGCACTCGCAGTCGAGACAGCTGCACGCAAGGCACTTATCCACCTTCGAGACATCATTCGAGAGATGGCTGACGAGCCAGCTACTCGCTACCTACCTTTCAAGAAGGATGGGAGTGGCAAGAGTTGGACGATGATACCGTCCAAGGAGGATGGGATGCCACTCAAGTTCCAGACCTACTTCAGCCTCTCCGCCGACAGTCTGGCTCACAACCTGATTAAGGAGTCTGTGAAGCTCCGCGAGGAACTTCACCACACCCGAGAGCTACTTCGTCAAGTCAAGACGAAGCCAGACAGGATCAAGAAGGATGGAGCCCCCGAGGGACGACCAGCTGTCACTTACCGAGGAGGAGTACCCCCAGCTAGAGATGCAGCCACACGTCGTCGTCGCATGAGTGCGAAGGAGTACCGTGAGCTCTTCACTGACCCACCGACGAAGCGTCGTCGGGATGGACCTCCTCGTTCTCCGACCCCTTCGACCGGAGACGATGCCCGTACGGATGAGGATCAGGAGGAAGACCCAGAGGAGCGTGACTACGAGACCGAGCACTCCACCACCTGAGTCCGAGAACCCCTAGGGTAGGATCGGTCATGTACCCCTCATGCGAAGTCGTGTCCGTGTAATGGTTCATATGAAACCAAGTGTGCTTGTTGTTTGCTTTTGTTGTTGTGTCCCGATGCAATTCGCACTTTTGCCTTAGGCAACATGTAAGCAACTCCATCATCCATCTTATCCTAATATATGTGTTGGTTTTTCAACCCTCGTTTTGTCACACTTGCACTATACCAACCCCCTTAGGCGCGCTTTCTCCAGTATTGCTTTTCCTCTCGTTTATCCCAGTTATTTGACTTGGCTGCTCCAAACAGGATGGTGACTGCAACCCGCAACAGCTTCTTCACCAACCCTAAAGCCGGCAACTCCAGCCAGCAACAGGGAGCTGGTGGGACTGCTCAGGCCGGAGGACACCAGGAGCAGCCACAAGGCGACATTCCCCCGCCACCACCTCCACCCGAGAACATGAGCATAGCTCAATTTCTCCAAGTTCTCCGGGAGGAACGCCAAGCCAACACTGCTGTTATCCAGCAGATGGCCCAAGTCCTTGTGAACAACCAGCAACAAGGTAGGAACGGCAATGGCCGTTCCACTCTGTCTGAGTTCATGAGGAATTCGCCCCCAACCTTCACCGAGACTGCTGAACCACTGGATGCTGACGACTGGATCCGCACCATCGAGGACCTCCTTGCACTGGTCAATTGCAATGAGGATCATGAGAAGGTGTTGTATGCCTCTCACTGCCTCGGGGGTACCGCTAGAGCTTGGTGGGATGGATTCAAGGTCATGCAAGGCGATCGTGTGATCACCTGGGATAACTTCAAGGAAGGATTCCGCACCGCCCACATTCCTTCTGGGATCATGGCTATCAAGAAGAGAGAATTCCGAGCGCTGAAGCAAGGAAGTGGCTCTATCAAGGAGTACATGCCGAAGTTCAACCTGTTGTCAAGGTATGCACCTGAAGATGTCAACACGGAGGCTGCTAAGATGGAACGCTTCATGGAAGGACTCCAGCAGACCCTGTAGTACCAACTCATCGTCTGCGACTGTCGGACCTTCTTCGACCTGGTGAACAAGGCCCTCATGCTGGAAGACAAGCATCGTGCCATAGACGACACTCGCAAGCGCAAGATGATTAGCAAGGGTAGTTCCAGCAACCATAAGCCTCGCCCTGGCAGCCAGCCCTAGCCAAGCCAACCTATCAGCCGCAGCAGGCTAGGCCTCCTGCACCTCGTCCGAGCTACCAGCCTCAGCAGTATGCCAATCCCAGACCAGCTTACAACAACCCCAATAACAACAATGGCGGCAGGGACTACAACAATAACAACCGTGGTCATGTCACTTGCTTTGGATGTGGCCAGCCGGGATACATCTCTAGGCAGTGCCCCAACAAGAAGCCAGATGCACCACGCCCCAATGCGCCAAACCAAGGCCAAGGCCGTGGAGCGCCACCAAGGAACCCAGCTCCCCGCAACCAGCCCAACAATGGCAAGGGTCGTGTGAATCACGTCGCTGCTGAGGAAGCCCAGGAAGACCCAGATGTCATACTGGGTACATTCCTCGTCAACTCAACCCCAGCAACCGTACTGTTTGATTGTGGAGCTTCGCATTCTTTTGTCACCCAAAAGTTTGCACTAGCAAGTGGTATGGAGCCTACACCCCTGGGTAGTCGTATGTTGATACAAACCCTAGGATCAGTTATGAAGTCCGGGATAGGTTGTAAAGGAGTTGAGATTAACATCAACGGGGTAGACTTCCTAGCAGACCTTATCATCTTGAAGTCGGAAGGCTTGGATGTGATCCTAGGCATGGATTGGTTAACCAAGCACTAAGGCTTGTTAGACTGTGCCAAGAGGATTGTTACCATGACAAATAGCCAAGGAGTGGAAGTCAAGTATGTTCCCGACCCTGTCTTTGCTCAAGCCCCTCAGGTAAATTGTCTGTCTGGAATTGAGTTGGATCAGGTGCCAGTGGTATGTGAATACCCGGATGTATTTCCTGATGAGCTGCCGGAATGCCTCCTGACCGCGACATTGAGTTCATCATTGAGCTAATGGCCGGAGCAGGACCCATCTATAAGAAGCCCTATAGAATGGGATCCGAAGAGTTGGCTGAATTAAAGAAGCAACTTGCAGAGCAACTCAGAAAAGGATTCATTCGCCCTAGTGCCTCTCCTTGGGGATCACCTGTTCTATTTGTGTCAAAGAGGGACGGAACTATCCGACTCTATGTCGATTACCGTTCTCTCAATGAAGTCACAATAAAGAACAAGTACCCACTTCCTAAGATTGAAGACATGTTCGATCAGCTGAATGGAGCGAAGGTGTTTTCCAAGATCGACCTCAGGTCAGGGTACTACCAGCTGAAGATCAAGCCCCAAGACATTCCAAAGACGGCGTTTGTAACCCGGTATGGCATGTATGAATATACGGTCATGTCATTTGGATTGACCAATGCCCCTGCTTACTTCATGTACCTCATGAACAAAGTCTTCATGGAGTACTTGGACAAGTTCGTTGTCGTCTTCATTGATGACATACTCGTCTTTTCCAAGTCAGAAGAAGAGCACGAGCAACACTTGAGATTGGTCCTAGACAAGCTTCGAGAACACCAGCTTTATGCCAAATTCAGCAAGTGTGAATTCTGGCTGCACGAAGTTGGATTCTTGGGTCATGTGTTGACTGCAGAAGGATTGTCAGTGGATCCTGCCAAGATTGAAGCCGTGACTGAATGGCAATCCCCAACCAATGTGAAGGAAGTCAGGAGCTTCCTTGGACTCGCGGGGTATTACCGCAAGTTCATCGAAGGATTTTCGAGCATTGCCCGACCTATGACTCAGCTTTTGCAGAAAGACAAGAAGTTCGAATGGACGCCGAAGTGCGAAGGAAGCTTCCAAGAGCTCAAGAAGAGTTTGACAACCGCCCCAGTTTTGGCCACCCCCGATATTCACAAGGAGTTTGTGATATATTGTGATGCATCGAGAACCGGGCTTGGAGGAGTTCTGATGCAAGAAGGTAGAGTCGTAGCATATCTATCCAGACAGCTTCGTCCTCATGAAGAGAACTACTCTACTCATGATCTTGAGTTGGCAGCCGTAGTTCATGCCTTGAAGACATGGCGACATTACCTTCTGGGGAAGCGATGTGAGATATACACAGACCACAAGAGTTTGAAGTATATTTTCACTCAAAAAGAATTGAACATGAGGTAGCGAAGGTGGTTGGAGTTGATCAAGGACTACGACCTCAGTGTTCAATACCACCCCGGAAAGGCTAACGTGGTAGCAGACGCCTTAAGCAGAAAGGCTTGTTCCTTGAACGCTATGATTAAGGAAAGGCTACCCGCCCTGTATGAATAACTTGAAAGCTTCGGCTTGGAACTACTTGCACCTGGATTCATCGCCAACCTCGAAGCAAAGCCTACCTTGATGGATGATGTTAGGGAAGCTCAAAAGGGACACGAAAGCATTGAAGGCAGCAAGAGGAAGATCAAGGCAGGCAAGGCCCCAGGATTCTCAGTGGATGAACAAGGATTTGTATGGTTCGGGAATCGCATCTATGTACCCAACAAGGAAGAGCTCAAGAACTTGATCTTGCAAGAAGCTCATGACACTCCATACTCCATCCATCCTGGAGGAACCAAGATGTACCAAGACCTCAAAACAAGATTCTGGTGGCATGGCATGAAATGGGAGATAGGCACCTTTGTTGCTAAGTGTGACATATGCCAGAGAGTCAAATCTGAGTATCAGCGACCCGCTGGACTATTGCAACCTCACAAAGTGCCTGAATGGAAGTGGGACAAAGTCGGGATGGACTTCATCACCTGACTACCAAGGTCAAACAAGGGACGTGATTCTATCTGGGTCATTGTCGATCACCTGACCAAGGTAGCCCACTTCATTCCCGTCAAGACGACCTACAATGGGAACCAACTGGCCAGCCTCGACATCAACCGGGTCGTGAGCCTCCACGGGATTCCGAAGGAGATCGTGTCAGACCGAGGTACCCAGTTTACCTCGAGATTCTAGAATAGATTCCAAGAAGCCTTGGGAACCAAGCTCTCCTTCAGCACTACTTTTCACCCCCAGACTGGAGGACAGATAGAACGAGTAAACCAGATACTCGAGGACATGCTTTGTGCTTCTGTATTGGCGTACGGAGCCAAGTGGGAAGATTGCTTACCATTCGCCGAGTTCTCCTACAACAACAGCTACCAGTCGAGTCTTCAGGTGGCACCATTCGAGGTATTGTACGAACGCAAGTGCCGCACTCCCCTCAATTGGTCGGAAACCGGAGAAGGACTAGTCTTTGGCCCAGACATCCTCCGCGAAGCAGAAGAGCAAGTTCAACTCGTCCGAGAGCGTCTCAAGACTGCCAAGACCAGACAAAAGAGCTACGCTGATTCCCACCGTCGAGACATGGGTTTCCGTGTTGGAGACCATGTTTATCTCCAAGTCACGCCTCTCAAAGGAACCAAGCGTTTCCACGTCAAGGGGAAGCTTGCACCAAGATACATCGGCCCCTTCAAGATCACTGACAGACAAGGAGAAGTTGCTTACCAGCTAGAACTACCTTCCGAGCTATCAGACGTGCACAATGTGTTCCGCGTATCACAACTCTGAAAGTGTCTTCAAGTTCCCAACCGCCCCGACCTCTACAAGGACATCGATCATCAAGCCATCGACCTTCAGCTAGACCTCACTTATCGTGAGAGGCCAGTTCGCATTTTGGATGAAGCTGAACGTTGCACCCGAAGCCGCACCATCAGCTACTTCAAGGTCCAATGGAGCAACCACACTAAAGCAGAAGCAACATGGGAGCGTGAAGACTATCTTAGATCTAAATTCCCTTATCTTTTTAGCGCTTAGCCAAGGAATCTCGGGGACGAGATTCTTGTAAGGGGGTAGGTCTATCACACCCTGTGTTGTATCACTTTGCTATGCTTGGATTTACAAATTTTGGAACCAATTAAAACTTTTCAGTGCATGAGCTTGTTTGAATTGTTACTTGTTTGCTTGTTTGGTTGTTTGTGTATGGCACTCTTAGGTTCCACTCCTCTCCATATTCATCTTCCTTGATCCAAACTTCTTGCCCAATGATCATGCCATGTGAATAGTACCCAAAACTATTTTTATCAAATATTATTTTGGCCAAAAAGGATTTATTCAAATTAGGTTTTCAAAAGCCCCTGAATTGAGGTTTGTACTACAAGTTCTCAAATTGGGTGGATCCTTTTTCCCCAAAGACTTTATTTGGAACCTACTATATAAATGACTTCCCAAAACCACCAAATATTAATTTCAAAGATTATTTTGCTATTTTATTTAAAGGATTTTTCTTAAGGCCAGAATGGTTTTTCATAGGGAAAAATTATTTAAATGCTTTAAAAATATTTGAGAAAATTTAGGGAAACTCAGTGGACATATATTTTCCATATATATGAGTTTCAACACATGGTCATGTTCAAAATCATGGGCAAAACACTTTAAAACCCTTTCTGCCGAAATCAAGCTTTTGAAATATTTATATAAGGAATATTCTCAATAAATTCCAAGAAAATTCCAGCAAGACACACATGCTATATGTGGTGAGCTTGCAAAGTTTCATCTCGATCCCAATTGATTTGCTTCACCAAAATATTCCAAAACCATTCCTGTCCAGAGTCAAATTTGAACAACTTTACATTGTGAAGTTTCATCTCTTGACCCCAAACTTTGTGGGCATGTGCTAAACCCCAAATAATGATACCACACCAAGTGGTGGATTTGGGGGAAGTGAAATGCATGCTTGGATCTACAGAAATCTGATTCTGCCAAATTCTAGGGTTCACCAAGTTTACATTGTGAACTTTCCTCAAACCATCTCAAACTTGGTGGCCCCCTCTAATTTTACCTACATTATCACCCTGTTAAATCTCATAGCAAGAAAACTCCATTTGCTTGCCCAAACACTGATCAAACACCTTCAGGCAGAATCCAAGAATCAATAATTGAGCCCCTTCCCTTGTTCTCCTTGAGCCACAACTTTTACCACTGCACCATACCACCCTCCCTCACCTCTGGTAAAAGTCCTGGCGACAGGGAGCATGATTGAGGGGGTGGAATCCCCACTTGCACCCCCTGGTCAGCCATTTTCTCCCTCTTTCTCTGCCTCCTCTCTCTCCTATCCAGCACCCAGAGCATCCAAGGTACTTTCCCAGTAAAATACTCCCTCCTGCAGCTCCCTGACACTAGTGGGCGCGCCAGAGCGCGCCAAAGAGGTCATCATGCCGGCCAAAGTCGCGCTCTGGAGTGCGCAGCCATGCTCCAGAGTGTTGACCTCCCTCTCATGCCCATACCCGACCACCTCGAGCTCCCCCCTCACGCCAGTCGAGGCCGCTTGACGTCCGCAACATGCCACGCCCCCATTCCCCTCCTCTCTCTCTCCCTGCAACAACTCTCCACATGCGCGCCGCGGCCGCCCCTTTCGGCCAACCGCGGGCCTTACATGCGTGCACGCTCCCGCCTCCCCTCTTGCTCCCCCTGGTCGTGGATGAGACCCAGGTGGACCGCAGACCCACCAGCCCCTCCTCCCGTGGCCTCTGTCCTCGGCCCCTAGCTCGCCAGCGCACCCGAGCTCGGTGGACCGCGGGCCGCCTATAAAAATCCACCCCGGGCCTCCCTCTTCCTCCCTTCAACCCCCTGCTGCTTCCAATCGACCGCCTGCTCCACCCAAACAACCTCCTGAGCCTATGAGCTCGAGATCGAACCCGAGCCCCGCCGCGTTAGCCTGCCGGAGATCTCTGGGTATAGCCCTCCTCCGGCTCTCCTTCATCCTCCTACGAGCCTCCCTTGCCCTCCTGACGACGTTTCCCCTCTCCCCCGTGCAGATTGCGGTCGGAAACGACCAGACCGAGCACCTCCCGAAGCGCCTCTGCCGCGGCCACCTCGCCGCCGGCGATTCCCTGCGCTCCGGCGACCACTCCAACCACCATCCGAACGGCGGGAGTGCAAGGAACCCATTCTTGTCCTCTGCTCGCCTCGCCGTGGCCGGAACCATCGACGGTGAGCTCCTCTACTCTCTGGCGAGGGGTTGACGACGACCCCGACAAGTGGGGCCCATTCGTCAGCCTCCCGCACCCCTTCCTCGTCTCTTCCTCTCACTGGCCCGCGGGTCCCGCCCGTCAGGTTGAAACCTGGCGTGGCGCGGACGCCCGGCTCGCCTGGGCTGGCTAGCCTCTGGGCCGGCCCAGCTGCGGCCAGATCTGGCCCAGGGCACTGGAGCCCTTTCCTTTTTCTTTTTCTGGCATTATTTGCAAAAATCCCACACAAATAAATATTTGTCCAATTCCAAATATTTTTCCACCACAAATCTTGTAAAATTCTGTAGAATTTTATAGTGCCACTTGTGTAAAATTTTGAAAACATCTTATGAACTGGTTTATTTAAAACCTAGTTTTTAATATTTTAAGCCTCTGTTCAAATAGTTTTCAAAATGTTTCTCACAACAAAACCATAGACAGATATTTTTAGTATAGTTTGTAGTATTTATCAGAGTAGGGCAACATTCGAAGTGAGTTTTGTGCTCTATTTTTGTGATGATTCTTATTTTTACTGTTATTTATCGCGACGATAGATTGCGAGGTTGACAAGGGAGTTGGACCCGAAGACTTTGAAAACCCCGAAGACTTTGTTGAGTCAGCCAAGCAGCCCCTTGACCATGACTATGAACCCCTTTATTTGCATGTCATATAGCACTTATCTCCGTGATGATGATCATGATGATGTGGTGACCACCTCGGTGGGATGCCTCCGATACTTTTCCGTTGATACTTGCATCGTGCATGACCCTACCATACTTATGAGGGTTGTGCGGGTGGGTGTAGATAGGATGCTTAGTAGATGCTATGCAAATGGGACGGTAATATGCATGGTGTTGGAAACGAGAGTGTTTTCAAAGACTTTTCGAAAACCCCGTCGGGTGCCACTAATGCCCGAGGGAGATGATGTTGAGTTGGGTAACCACTTGAGGAAGAAGTGGTGTACCGGAGCAAGAGAGTGAGTGTGGTTTTCAAAAACGGATTGGTGTAAGTTGCGACCGTTATTCCAACCTTACATGCACAACCACGATACCCCTTATGGGACGGGGCTTTGTTGATTACCTTGGTGGGTACTAGCATAGAGCCCGCATTACTAGTGGTGGGAGTGACGAGGTCACTCTCGATACGGGGTCGTGATGGTAAGGACGATCATGCGCTGTCTTCACAGGCACCGGGCACACCGTTGGTCCCTGCATGGATGTTACTTGTGATGTACATCATGTGGGCTGGGTACCAATCGAGTGGACTCTTTGTTTAGTATCGTCAGGGGAAAAACAATGTTCGGGTACTTACCTCGGGTATGGACAATACCGCGAGTCGTGGCTTGACACGGAAGTTTCCCGAGTCTTGTGGGTAAAGTGTGCAACCTCTGCAGAGTGTAAAACTATTCGAATAGTCGTGTCCATGATCAAGGACAGTTGGATGACCGCTCTTGTGCTACGTCCAATGTTTACTAAACTTGGTGTGTGTGTGTGAAGGTGACAAAGATGGTACTTGAGATAAGTCAGATGACTTGACATGATGGTTGAACATGAGATGTTCAGACCTTGATTATATTGATATCGGTAACCTGTTTTGCGCGGATACTTGTATCCTCATGTTGCATGCTATTACTAGTTATCTTGATCATGTCATTGCACTCAAAAAATAGCTTTCCGCAAAACTTACCTACTTAGTGCTATATCATGCATTGTCGTACCTTGTTCCAAAACTTGGGTTGCTTGCGAGTACATTCAAAGTACTCATTGGCTTGCCACTGGTTATTTAATTGGCCAGGCATTGAAGAGCAGGAGTATGGCAAAGAGTTCATTGGTGATGAACATGCGAACTACGACGTTTCCCAGTCAGAATGCCTGTAGGTTTAAGGCGGATGGCATGGGTTCACGCTTCCGATCAAGATTTCCGCTGCTTGTTATGTTTAAGTGTTTGGCCCTTGTGGCCCTATCTATGTAAGACTTGACCTTCATGGTCTTTATTTGTGTAAGACGCTAAATGTGGATGTAAGACTCTTGTTATTCAGCTTCTGTGTGTTCAGTGAGCATTGATCTCTGGGATCACTGTACACGTGCATTCGGTGATCACAACTTATGAATCGGGGTCCCCACAGGATTCCACCAGAAAGGGGCGAGGAGACGCCCCCTCCATCAGCGTCGGGGTCGGCGCGGCTGCGGCAGGAAGCGCCGCCTCGAGAGACCCTGCGTCTCCGGCGACTGGTCCTCCAGGCGACGCACAGGGCTGGCTCGGCTCGCTTCCATCACGACCCAAGGCCGATGGTGCCCCCAGGGCAGGGGGCTCCTTCAGCTCAACGCTCGCCTTCTTCCTCTTCGACACGACCTCGACCCTGGCCAGCGAAAGGGGGAGAGCTGTGAGCACACGCACAATTCATGGTCAAACAAGGGACAAGGAATGTGACTTACTCCTCACGCACGACCCACTTCCTCTTCTTCTCCACCTCGGCGTCGGTCGGGACGCCCCTGCTTCCTTTCGGCGTGGCCCTGGCCGCGCCCAGGGGGCAAGCACGGTGCTCCTCGCCGACCCCCGGTGTGGCGCTGCCGCCCGGAGAAGTGCGGAGGACGGCCTGAGGAGCCGTGGCCAGCGAAGCTACGTCCGCCTCAGCGGCGGCCGCCGCGGCACGGGCTGAGACTAGGCCAATGCCTCGGCCACCTTGCTGGGGCGTGGGGAGTCCTCCGGAGCGGGCGCGGTCGCGCGCTTCTTCGGGGTCGTCCGGCCGGACATTCGAGCGGTTTGAGGAGAAGGCCTCGGCCCCCTGGGCACCCTGGCGAAGCGCTGGGAGCGAGCGGCCGGGGGCTCGTCGGTATCGTCATCGTCATCATCAAGGCTGCGGAGGAGCACGCTTTGTGACGGAGGGACGCCTCCTCCCTGTCATCCACAGTCTCCTCTGAATCCTCCCCGCCGCTGGTGTCTCCGGAGGACACCAGCACCGGGGGATTGGGGTGCTCAGTTGGCGTGAGCCCTAGGTCGTCAAAATCGAGCATGGTGGCGGCCAGCGCCCTGCCGTCGTCACGGTGGTACAGCGGGGCATAGGCCTCGAGAAGATCCCCGGGATCGTCGAAGAGCAGGGTGTTCAGGGCCTTGTCCCGCTCCTCGCCTGTCAGGCTGGCGGATCTGAGCCTAATGGCATATCCGATGCCCTCGTACTCCCACATGGGCTTCGAGTGCTGCTTGAGCGGCACCAGGTGCTGCATCACGAACTCCTTCACCATCATCGCCGCGGTCAGCTTCCTGGCATCCATATCCAAGGAGATCCGCTTCAGGATGGGTGTCGCCCGGGGGTCGGTGAGCTTCGCGGAGGTCCACCCGAGAGTCTTCTTGGGCAGCCTCGTCGGGAGCTCCAGATGCGCATCGACCCCCTAGACATCCAAGAAGACCCAGCGGTGCCTGTAGCCTTCCACCTTCTTCCCGGCCTTCAGGAGATCATTGCCGCTCTGGACCGCGACGAAGGAGGCGCACCCCGACCGCTGCGCGCTGTCATGGAGCCTCATGCTGAAGTAGTGGCGGAAGAGGGCCACTGAAGGCTTCACGCCTACAAAGGCCTCGCAGTAGAAAGCGAAGATCGACGGGAGCAGGATTGAGTTGGGCTGAAGGTGGAGAGCTTGGATTCCGTAGTGCGCGAGGATGGCGAAGAAGAACCCCGAGAAGGGCGGGACGAGCCCGCAGAAGACGCTGTGGAGGAAGAAGGGGTAGACTGTCTTCGCCAGGGTGCGCCACTCAGCTGAGCCGCACCAGATCAGGGTCCTCCCCCATTCATTGGTGTCTCCCGCAGTCAATGGAAGCACGGAAGCGAGATCCCCCTCCTTGGCGATGGTGGATGTCGTGAGCGCCGGAGCGGGAGAAGAGGGGGCCGAGGCTGGAGCCTCGGGCTTCGTCTTCCCGGCAGGCGCCATCCGAAGGATCCTGGAGGCAGAAGAGCAAGAGGAAGGACGATGCTGCGTCAAGACCTCGAGGAGTTTCTCGCGGAGCAAAGGGGATCTGAGAAGGAGAGCAAGGCGCAAGGGAGAAGAGCAATGATGGCTCTGCAGAGGGCGCCCGGCTTTTGTCAGCCTGGACGGTTGCCGAGGCGATTGAGGGCAGAGGTGTCCATTCCCCATCGCGCGCCACGTGTCGAGCCTGGCCCATTGACAATTTGAGGCCCGTGGCGCTTCACCCTACGCCCCTTGCCTTCATCTCAAAGCCAGTGTTGGCACGCCTTGGGCCCGGGGGCTATTGTCGGCGTTTTGGGATCGGGGGTACCCAGACCTGCCTGCCTGCGGCCCAGCGCGTGGCCCACCACGGCGGCCCGGTACGGCCTAGCAACAAGCCCCCCAAGCTAAGGCCTTCGCGAGAGCGCCCACCTCGCGAGGAGAGCAACACCAAGACCTACGGAGAGGTGGCATCCCCCCAGGCTGCCCCACGAGGAGCGGAGATTCCTATGCAAGTACCCGGTCTCATGAGGCTGGGGTGACGTGGGTTCTGAGGAGCGGAGATTCCTATGCAAGTACCCGGTCTCGAGCGCAGAAGGAGGACAATTTCCTCTTTCGTGATAAGGAGGCAAGGACATACGCGGGTTCCCAAGGAACCCCCCAAAGGTTTCCTTCCTAGTGCAAGAGGACCAAGACCACGAGCTCGGCAGGACGGATGTCATCGCCGAGCCCACCGCTGCGTCACACCCTGAAGCTTTGCAGGCGAAGACCACCTTTAGTCAGGATAGGATGTACTTCTTGTCCCCTTTCAAATTTGGCCATTGTGGGATCCCTTCCCGCCTGTGCGATAAGGGAAGAGGGCCGTGGCTCCTATAAAGGGGGACGAGCTCCCACCTTGCAGGTGGGACGAGTTCATCATTAGCAAGAGCCCTCGAGTGGCCATCCAACCACTGTACTAGTTCCTCCTCAGCCTCCTCAGGAGGCCAATCCACCACAAAGAAGGAGTAGGGTTTTACACCGCAAGGTGGCCCGAACCTAGGTAAATCTCTGAGTCCATCTTCTTCCTCGCTCATACTTACTCGACGCAGCTAGGCCGTAGGGTGATAGGCTCGGGACTCCGAACCGGTTGGGTTTTGCGGAGCCCCGATTCCGACAAATGCATTTCAAACATACACACATTATGCACGATATGCGTAGATACAACATGGCATCAAAACAAAACTCAATGACTCAAGTATTTATTAAAGACTCATAAGAGCCAACATAGTGTGGTATTGCAAGCAAGGGTCCCAAGACCCAACACCCAAGTCATGCAAGCAACAAGCGGAAGCAAAACATGTCTGGGTACAGACATCTACTAAAAGTGGTTGGAGGAGCCTGAAAAGCTACAACGACCCTACCAAACGAACCAGACCTCTGTCTGGGATTTCCAAGCTAATCCGGTCAACATCGAACTTCACGTCGTAAGAATCACTAATGAGACTGACGTCTCCTCTGCAAAAACATAAATTAAGCAAACGTGAGTACAAAGGTACTCAGCAAGACTTATATCAGAACTAACTACATATGCATCATTGTCAAGACTCTTTCTCTCTCTCTCTCGCTCTCTCTCTCTCTCTCTCTCTCTCGCTCTCTCTCTCTTTTCTAATTCGTTTTCTATTTTCGAATTTCTTTAATTTGTTCTGGTTTGTTTAAAATACCAAACCATTTTATAAAATCCTGAAATTTCATATGTGTGTTACATGGATATATCCAGAGTCACACACTAAGTTTAAGAATTATTGGGTTTATATTTATTTTATAATAAATATAAATCAAATTCAAATAGATATGAATTAATTCAAAGATCATAGAATAAATATTTCTGTGATTCCAAAATTGTTGGTTTGAATTTTATATCTTGTTATTAATTTCATAGTTTAACAGGAACATTTTCTTGGATATGATTGAAAAGATTTTAACTTGAACATTTTCTTAAACTGATTTGTGAGGATTTGAAAATTCCCTCAATTTAATTTTCTTAAATTTAAATATGATGCATGGCTGATTCTAATGCAACTATTTGCACTCAAATAAATATTAGCACTGAAATGATTCTAGGGCTGTGATAGCCATTGACATAGATGCTTTTGTTGGCAGAGAGTTCACTGCTTGGAATGATGAGATGATCATGTAGTTTTACTCTACAGCTCATTTCTATCCAGATGGAAGGATAGTTTGGATGACTGATGGATCAAGGTATCAAGCTGAAAGCACATTTGCTCCCTTGGTGGTTTTGGTAATTAATAACAACATATATCTCATTAGACTAATGTTTTCACTAAGTATATTTCAGGAAAAGTTCAATGATGGGATGGCAAAAGGATTGTGGAGAGACCCCTAGATGCAAGGAATAGGATTGGCAAAGCTTCAAGCAAGAAGACTCTAAATTTTACTTTGTGAGAAATCACTTTGAGTCTATAGGAAGGCCAATACTATTAAAAGAGGGTGAGGTCTTGATGGTGAACAAAATGCTCCACGTGCACAAGTGATAGTCACCAAAAACACCCACAAGCTCTTCCACAAAAGTCTGTCAAAAGCCTATCATGCAAAATCGGTGCCACCAATATTTCCCACTCGGCCCTATCGATTTCCACCTCAGACAGATCCCAGCCAAACCCTAGATTTTCGGTACAGCAGATTCTGTATCGGTGCCACCGAGTTTAGGTTGCCAACATTATGTTGGCCCTTTTCTAAGAATCGGAATTTCCGAGTTTTTGGATCGGTGCCACCGAGTTTTGCAATCTGACCGTTGGTCACCTGATCAGTACTACTGAGAATTATATATCGGTCTCACCGAGGTTCCAAAGTTGCTACCTTTTGAGCAACTCGGTACCACCGAGTTTTACACTTCGGTTTCACCGAGTTGGTCATTATAGGTGTAACGGTTGGATTTTTGGAGATGCCTATATATACCCCTTCACCACCACCCACTCGAAAGAGAAGCACTCAGAACTATTCCATACTTGCCCCATTTGATTTTCTGAGAGAGAGCCACCTACTCATGTGTTGAGATCAAGCCATTCCATTCCAACCATATGAATCTTGATTTCTAGCCTCCCCAAGTTGCTTTCCACCAAATCAATCTCTTTCACCAAAGCCAAATCTGTGAGAGAGTGATTGTGTGTTGAGGAGTCTATCATCTTGAAGCACAAGAGAAAGGAGTTCATCGTCATCATCGAGCCTATTACCTTTTGGAGGGTGGTGCCTCCTAGATTGGTTAGGTGTCGCTTGGGAGCCTGCTACTTCATGTTGTGGAGTTGAACCAAGAAGTTTGTAAGGGCAGGGAGATCGCCTACTTCGTGAAGATCTACCCATAGTGAGGCTAGTCCTTCGTGGACGGAAGCCGTTATGGAATAGTCAAGGTTGCTACTTCGTGGACCCTTATGGGTGGAGCCCTCCTTGGACTCTCGCGACCGTTACCCTCCGTGGGTTGAAGACTCCATAAACGTGGATGTACGATAGCACCACCTATCGGAACCACGGGAAAAATCTTCGTGTCTCCAAATTGCGTTTGATCTTCCTCCCTATCCTCTATTTCATATGCTTGTTCTTATTTTCCGCTGCTATACTCTTAGACATGCATGTGTAGGGTGTGCTTGACTTGCAATCATTGCTAAAATCTGCCAACACTTAAAATTGGGAAAAGGTAGAAATTTTATTTTGTCAAGTAGTCTAATCACCCGCCCCCCCTCTAAACATACTTTCGATCCTACAAGTGGTATCAGAGCTTTGGTCTCCATTGTATTGGTTTCACAACCTAGGAGAGTATGGCATCTAGCGAGGGAAATAATCACCGTAGAGGTCCATACTTTGATGGCACAAATTTTGCTAGTTGGAAGCACAAAATAAAAATGCATATTCTTGGTCATAACCCCGCCGTTTGGGATGTTGTTCGTGTTGGCTTGCAAGGTGAATTCTTTGGTGATGGAAAGGAACCGGATCGTGAAGCGACCGCAGAAGAATTGATTATGTTGCAATACAACGCTCAAGCATGTGACATTCTTTTCAAATGCCTATGCCCCGAAGAATTGAACAAAATCAGCCGTCTTGAGAATGCCAAGGAAATTTGGGACACTTTGGTTGATATGCACGAAGGTACCGAGTCCGTGAGAGAATCCAAGTTGGATGTTCTTCAAAGTCAGCTTGATAAGTTCAAGATGAAGGATGGTGAAGGAGTCACGGAAATGTACTCTAGGCTAGCTCTCATCACCAATGAGATTGCCGGCTTAGGAAGCGATGAGATGACGGACAAATTCATCATCAAGAAGATACTTAGAGCTTTGGATGAGAGATACGACACCGTGTGCACTTTGATCCAAATGATGCCAAACTACAAAGATCTCAAGCCTACGGAAGTCATCTTAAGGATTGTTGCTCATGAGATGACACTCAACGACAAAGAAGAGCTTCACAACAAGTCTAGCGATGCTTACAAAGCCACAAGTGATGCTCCCACAACTTCAAGAGACAACCTTGTCACCAATGAAGAGATAAGACTCATGGTCAAGAAATTTAACAAATTCTACAAGAATAGAGGCAAAGAACAAAGCTCCAACTCAAGATATGAAGAGAAGCGTTCGTCAAATCGTGACCGAAACTGCTACAATTGTGGGAAGCCCGGACACTATTCGAATGAGTGCACGGCTCCCTACAAACGAAGAGATGAATCACCTCGCAGAGAGAGAAGGAGTAGTGATGACCGTTATGAACGAAGACCCCTCAAGGAGAAGTAGGGACTCGGACAAGAAGGACAAGTACACCAAGAGCTACTCAAGAAGAAGACATTAAGCTCACGTTGGTGAATGGGTTTCCGGCTCCGAATCTGACAACCACTCCGAGAGAAGCTATCACTCCAACTCCGACTATAGTCAAGATGAAGGTGTTGCCAGACTTGCACTAGTGACTACTAACTCCTATGACATATTTGATTCACCAAATGAAGGTAGTGGAAGTTTCTTCATGGCTAAAGGCCCCAAGGTATCACACCCCGAGTATCTTGATTTCAATAGTGATGAGGATGATTTGCTTGGAGATAATGACTTGCTCTTTGATAAAAACTAGTGATATTAGTCAAAATGAACTTGATAATTTTCATGCTAGTCAAGATAAGTCGTGTGATGATGATAAGATGGAAATAGAGCAACTAACTAAAGAACTAAACACTCTTAAGTTAGCCCATGAATCTACTCCAGAAGATCATAGAGAGCTTGTAAAGACTCATGAGAAGCTACGCTTCGAGAAGCAGACCTTGGAGCAAGAACATGAGTTTCTTAAAGCTATCAATGATGATCTCCGAAAGAAGACTTCATCTTATCTAGCCAAACGATTACTCTTTTCTACATTTATGCCACAAGTTAAACCTAGACAAACTAGTAACAAAGGCAAGAAAGGTTCTTCATCTAGTAGCAACAATAAAAATGCTAAATCTAATGATGTTGCTTCTAGTAGTTCTATTGATTCCACTAATGATGATTCTCTTAGCCAAGTTACACTTGAGCAAGAAAATGATTTATTGAAAGGAATTATAGAGAAAGGTATCTACAAACGTCTTGCCGGATGTAAGCAATTTGAGGAGATTGTACGCAAGCATGGAGGATACCGGAAGAACCATGGCATTGGCTACTTCAACGCAAATGGAGTTGAATGGGAAGAAGGTCAATACCCCAAGCCCAAGTTTGTTCCTCAAAAGGAGAAGCATGAACATGCTCTTCCCAAGGGAACAAAAGCTCAAGATGACCTTCCATCACAAGACCACAAGCTCAAGGGCAAGGACAAGCTTCAAGAGGAGATTGACTCATATGAATATGAATCCCAAGCTTTGGTCAAGTGGGTTCCCAAAGCTCCTACAAGCTCAACTTCTACAAGTGCCACTTCAAAACCAAGGATTCCCATCAAGTTGATGTGGGTCCCCAAGAAGAAGAACTAGAGAAGTTCTTGAGGGGTGACTCCGCCAATGAAATTCACTCACATTTATTATTGGCAAGGACTAGTTGCAATCAACATCAACACTATGCAATAGTTCAAGGAGTCACACATTCCCTCAAAGGTAAGTAAGGGACAAGGTAATTAATGAATCCATGGACATCATCCTATATGCTTTGCACTCCATGTGATGCGGAGCATCCCATGTACATCCCCATGGACCCATCATCAACACCTCAAGCTACAAGTGGTCCCTTGACGAGAGCCCGCGCACGTGCCATAGAATCCGAGGTGACATCTCTCCTTAGTGAATTCCCATGTGATACTCTTGGAACGTGGATCCTACCTCAAGAAGAGACACTTTGTGTGCTCGGGTACCAAGAAGAAGGAAGGAAGCAAGAGGAACACCAAGAACAAGGAGAGGGACTTGCAACAGCCCAGGAATTAGAGGTACAACCGGTCCACAACCAGTCAACCACCGCTCCCCAGTACAACCGGTCCACCACCGCCCCAGCAACCGCTCCGGCCGGGCCAAGTTTCTGTTCTGGTGCGGTTCAAGCCCGGTTCTACCCCGGTTGTTCCGCTTAATGCCTCAAGACCGGTACAACCGGTGCCAGCTCCGGTACAACCGCCCCTACTGTGCGAGACAGATTGAGTTACGGCTCGTGTACCCCCCACTTATCCCCTAGACTATATATTCCCTTCTTCTACCTCCGTGTTAGGGTTAGCTTGTGTTTAGCAAATACTCTTTGTTGAGCCTAGCTCCATTACTTCCTCCTCTTGTGGAGTTGCCCTCCACCGGAGAAGATCCAAGTGATGCCAAGGCCCCTCTAGAGGGAAGATCTCACGAGATTCAAGGCCTCCTCCCCCGGAGTGAGGAAGAACTACCGGTTACTTGTATCCGTCCGTTGTTTGTGCATCTAACTACCTCGTGTGTTTGCTTGTTCTTAGTGGATGTGTGATCGAAGTTTGTCCATTAGTTTGCATTTTTCTCTCGTGATTTCTCCCTTTTCCCATCCAAGTGTGAAAAGATCTACGCACACGGGCGTGCCCCGTATCATATTGGTATCATGAGCCACGTTGATTCACATCTTGGAGTCTTCCCCTCCACTTTCTAGCCAATTTTTGCTTTGATTTGACCTAATTTCGAAAATTCCCACAAAAATAGACATACCAAAAATTTCTTGGATTTGTTGGATTTGAGGAGATTTTGTTGATTGTGATCCGTGGATCTCGGTGTGGACAAGTGGATCTAGCTTTGCCCTATCATTCCCATCATTTTCTTCCGCAAAATCGACCGAATTTTTCTTCTAAATCGCGGATTCGGACCTGCAGTTCCGCCCAGGAGCGGTACAACCGCCCATACTTGCGGTACAACCGCTAATTCCCCAGGTCATTTCCCGAGTGGTACAACCGCCCCTCCCGAGCGGTACAACCGCTCCTCCCAGTTTCAGCCTCGGCTGATTCGCAGTTTTGACCATAACTTTCGCTCCCGAACTCCGATTTGAGTGTTCTTTGGCTCGTTTTGAAGCTATCGACGTGCCCGAGACCCTCATCTTGGTTTTACCTCCATTTTCCTTCATCAAATTTTTCTTTGAGATTTTGAGTTGCGGTTGCCGTTTCCTAAGGTGTTTCGGCTAATTAGGAACGGTTTTACATCGACAACGCCGCTGCTCATCATCGCCCCGATTCGTCGCCACCCACCTCTTCATTGACACCAACCGTAAGCAAGGACGGTAACCGCGACGACACTCTTGACATATACCCTTGCCATTGCATTGTTAACCCGATCCTATTTGCGTTACTTACCTATCGAGACTAGCCATTGAGTATTGCCGGGCTACGCTACTTGTGCACTTTAGTGATACATACTCCGCATAGCTACAAACAGCGTGCATTTATCATCATATCTCCTTTTGTGTTACAATAGTACCCGCATACATACTTGCTATCTTGGTGTGCACGTCCCGCATTGTGACCATACAAAACATCATTGCAAAAGAAAAGAGAAGCAAAGCTCTTAAGCAAGAGCAAAAGAGCAATAGCATCACAAGATTCGCATAGCATACTTGATCATCTTGGATCACTTGAGCGAGTGACACGTGCCGCATACACATAGCAAGTCGGGAATAGGTAGACGACACTTTTGGTTCATAGTAGGGTGTGCACAAGTGCGTATCGTGCCCATTGGAGCAATCGTGCTTCCGTCTCTCTAGTGTTGTGCAACAAGAGCATTTTCCGTGGATTCCACATTTTAGCTCATCCTTGGTTGCATGACCCCAATTTTCTTCCGTGTGTGTGTTTCCATGTATAATCATTGCTATTGATCTACATTGTCTCATTTGCGAATTCTACGAATCTATTTCAACTTGATTGAATCTTATTCGCGAATTGCTTGAATTTTTGTGCCACCATCCTAACCAAGCTACTCCATAAGCTTTACTTGTGTAGGTGTGAGAGGGACATTCTTCGGTACCAATTCTACTACTTTCATGCTTGCACATTGAGTGAACTTGATCCACTCTCAACCTTTGGAACGGTAATTGGTATTGTCTTCTCACTCTTCAACTTACATCTTGTTGAGTGCTATGGATAGGAACATCATGTCGAACCCGACATTCGAGGAGAACGACGATGACGCGACCACCCACGTCACCAAGTTGCACTTCTTCGGCGCAAACAAGGCAATTACTCAAGCGCAACATGCCTTGAATGACCGCATCGACAACCTCGCCACCGACTTGCGCGAATCCGAGGCGCGCACACGGGACTACCTCGACACCAAGCTATCAAGCCAAATGGAGGAACTTCGGTCCTTGATGGTCAACCGCGCTCCCTCTACTTCTACTACGTCAAGACGGCGCTCAAGCCGACACTCATCGGAGTACTCTTCCGACGCAAGCCCCCGGCGAACACGTGTTCATCACCAAGACGAACACTCCGGCCCAAGTTCTCCACAAGGTCGTCACCATCAAGACAATCCATTCCATGGCAATGGACTTCAAGATTGCGCCCGCGCTCGAGAACGTCGCCACCAACAAGAGCAAGATGCGTGGGAGCAAGAACAACAACGCCAATATCAAGAACAACGACACCGAGAAGAAGAAGAACATCGCCGTCACGAACGAGCGCTTGAGGCACATCATGCTTTGCAAGAAGCTACTCGTGCCTTGGAGGAGCGCAACCACCAAGCTCATCACGAGCAAGAAGCACTTCACCAAGCACAACAAGAAGAACTTCGCCGACAACGACAAGAAGAAGTCAATCGCCAAGAGGAGCATCAAGAAAGGCGCAACCGAGTGCGTCCACCGTGTCGCCGTCCTCAAGATCATCGTGTTGAACCCGACCATGAAGATGAGCAAGGACAAGATCAACGTCAACACGCTCAAGGCAATGACAATGAGGATGCCCCTCCAAGACAAGGATTTCGGCATCACAACCACAATGATGAACAATGCTTCGGCAATCTCAAGTTCACAATGCCAAAGTTTTCTGGAAGCAATGATCCCGAAGACTACTTGTCATGGGCCCTCAAAGTTGACAAGATCTTTCGCCTCCACAACTATGATGAAGAGAAGAAGATAGCCATGGCTTCCCTTGAGTTCCACGACTATGTCCTTATTTGGTGGGAACAAGTGATTGAGCGAAGAAGGGAGAGAGGTGAACCTCCTATCACCACTTGGGCCCAAATGAAGGATCTCATGCGAGCTCGTTTTGTGCCTACACATTACAACCGGGATCTCTTCAAGAAGCTCCAACAACTCAAGCAAGGAACCAAGTCGGTAGAAGAGTACTACCAAGAGATGGAGATAGCTATGATCCGAGCCAATGTCAAGGAAGATGACGAGCAAACAATGGCACGCTTCTTGAATGGCCTCAACTACCAAGTCAAGAAAATTGCAGACTTCCAACCATACTCCAACCTTCTAGAAGTTGTGCATCAAGCTACCAAGGCGGAACGGCAAGTGCAAGATGACTACAAGTACTCCAAGTTCTCTTCCAAGACCTATGGCTCAAGTGCTCAAGCTACTACAACAACGACAACTTTGACTACGAAATCTCCAACACCTACCGGCGACAAGTCAAGCTACAAGGACAAGACGACTTCGTCAAGCCGACCAACCTTAAGCTCCTACAAGCCAA
Source organism: Elymus sibiricus (assembly GCA_039707655.1). Classification (NCBI taxonomy): domain Eukaryota; kingdom Viridiplantae; phylum Streptophyta; class Magnoliopsida; order Poales; family Poaceae; genus Elymus; species Elymus sibiricus. The sequence goes on along the minus strand of CM077675.1, from coordinate 310,468,345 downwards.
GGGCTTCATCCTCTACCCCAACACCGGATGCTACCGCCAAGACAAGCAATATCAAGTGTTTCACGTGCCAAGGGCGAGGCCACAAGACATTCGAATGCCCAACAAAACGCAACATGATCCTCCTCGACGATGGCACCTATGACTCTATGAGCGACGACGAGATGCAAGCTTTGGAACAAGTGGCCATCCACCGCCAAGTGAATGAAGATGAAGATTCGCAAATCTTTTGCGACAACGATTCGAGCCCCGCTCTCGTTGTCTCTAAAGTTTTGACGTTACAACAACAAGAAGACGAGGACCAACGTTGCCACATCTTCCACACCAAGGCGGGCATCCAAGGCAAGTCCGTCAAGGTCATCATCGACGGAGGGAGTTGTCACAACTTGGCAAGTGAAGACCTTTGCTCCAAGCTACAATTGGTCAATAAAAAGCACCCTCGTCCCTACAAGGTCCAATGGCTTAGTGATTCCGGAACCCTCCAAGTTGACCACACCGTGGAAGTTTCCTTCAAGATAGGCGCATATGAAGACACTTTGGAGTGTGATGTGGTTCCTATGTCCGTTTTCCACCTCCTACTTGGTAGACCTTTGCAATTCGACCGTGGCGTCACACACAATGGTCGCACAAATCAATATAGCTTCAAGATGAAGGGCAAGCAATATGTGCTACGACCAATGAATCCCAGTCAAGTCATCGCCGACAAACAAGCTACATCCCATCGTGGAGCTAAAAGTGAGAGAGTGATCCACCTCAAAGAGAGTGAGTGCCACAAGCCAAAAATGAGAGACTCCACGATGAGGGACATGAGAGATATAATTCTTTTAGCCACCAAAAGAGATTTGAGGGATGTGAGTGAGAGCCCATCGACCGTTCTTCACTATGTACTTGTGTGCAAAGATGACGTCGTTTGGACTAACCCTTCACAACATCTTCCTCTTGTGTTATCTAAGTTGTTGCAGGAATTCAAGGATGTGTTCCCCGATGAGCTACCTCCGGGACTACCTCCAAAACGAGGGATCGAACACCGCATCGACCTCATCCCCGGAGCACCGCTTCCTAACAAGGCTCCCTACCACGTCAACCCCGACGAAACAAAGGAAATACAAAGGCAAGTCCAGAAACTCCTAGATAAAGGGCATGTACGTGAGAGTTTGAGTCCTTGTGCGGTTCCGGTCATTCTAGTGCCTAAACATGATGGTACTATGCGCATGTGTTCCGATTGCCGTCCTATCAATGCTATCACCATTCGATACCGTCACCCCATTCCTCGCTTAGATGATATGCTTGATGAACTTAGTGGTGCCACTATATTTTCTAAAATAGACTTAAAAAGTGGTTACTACCAAATCCGCATACAAGAGGGTGACGAGTGGAAAACTGCTTTTAAGACAAAATTTGGTCTCTATGAATGGTTGGTTATGCCCATGGGCTTATCCGAAGCATCGGGTACTTTTATGCGTGTTATGCATTATGTGTTGCGACCACTCATTGGATATTGTGTTGTGGTTTACTTTGATGACATTGTTGTCTTTAGCAAGTCTCTTGAGGAGCATGCTACACATGTTTGTGATGTTTTGCAAATCCTTCGGAAAGAACAACTCTATGCAAACATGGAGAAATGCACTTTTGGTGTTGAGAAGGTAGTTTTCCTAGGTTTTGTACTATCTTCTAAGGGCATTCATGTAGATGAAACTAAGATTGATGCTATTAAAACTTGGCCCACACCGACGAACTTGCAACAAGTGCGTAGTTTCCTAGGACTAGCCGGTTTCTATCGCCGTTTTGTCAAGGACTTTAGCACTATTGCATCACCTCTCCATGCTTTGAGCAAGAAAAATGCACCATTTATTTGGGGTCCTTCACAAGACACCGCTTTCCATGAACTTAAAAATTTGCTCACTCATGCACCTTTGCTTGCTTTGCCCAATTTCGATAAAACATTTGAAGTGCATTGTGATGCTAGCGGTAATGGAATAGGTGGTATGCTCATGCAAGATAAGCGTCCTATCGCGTACTTTAGCGAGAAACTATCCGGCGCTCAACTTAACTACCCCATCTATGACAAGGAATTATATGCTTTGGTGCGAGTTTTGCATGTGTGGGAACACTATTTGCGACCACATGAATTTTTTATCCATACCGACCATGAAACGCTTAAGTACTTAAAGGGTCAAACTAAGTTGAACAAACGACATGTTAAATGGAGTGAATTCATTGAGTCCATCCCTTATGTAATCAAATACATTAAGGGTAAGGAAAACGTTGTGGCGGATGCTCTTTCCCGCAAATGCATGCTAGTTACTCAACTTGAATTGAATGTTGTTGGTTTTGAGCACATCAAAGACTTGTATGAGCATGATGCCTATTTTGCTAATCCTTACGCTAAGTGCCAAGTGAAAACTTGTTGGGAGAACTATTATATGAAAGATGGCTATCTTATGCGTGCTAACAAATTGTGTATACCCGAGTCTTCTCTTCGTTTGTTGCTTTTGCAAGAGGCTCACGGTGGAGGACTTATGGGTCACTTTGGACGCGACAAGACGTATGCCACACTATCCAACAAGTACTTTTGGCCCAAGATGTTTCGTGATGTTGCATGCTTCACCAACCGATGCTCTACATGCCGCAAAGCTAAGTCCAAGGCTCAATCCCATGGTCTTTATATGCCTCTACCTATACCTTTCCAACCTTGGGAAGACATTAGTATGGATTTTGTGCTTGGCTTGCCACGAACTAAAAATGGCCATGACTCCGTTTTTGTAGTTGTGGATCGCTTTTCCAAGATGGCTCATTTCATTCCATGTCACAAGATAGACGATGCTTCACATATTGCAAATTTGTTTTGTAGGGACATCTTGCGACTACATGGCATTCCAAAGACCATTGTCTCGGATCACGACGTCAAATTCTTGAGCTACTTTTGGAAGACCCTATGCGCCAAGCTCGGAATCAAGCTTCTATTCTCTTCGGCATATCACCCTCAAACCGATGGACAAACGGAGGTGACGAACCGGACACTTTCTACCCTACTTCGCGTGTTGATCAAGAAGAACATCAAGGAATGGGAAGATTGCCTCCCCATCGCCGAGTACGCCTACAATCGCGCAAGTCACTCCACCACCGGCAAGTCTCCGTTTGAAGTGGTCTACGGTTTCAACCCGTTGTCCCCATTGGACATCCTACCTCTACCACTCCAAGAGCGCTTCAACATGGATGCAAGTGCAAGGGCAAGCTACATCAAGAAAATGCATGAAGATACAAGGCGCACGATCGAACATCAAGTGGAGCGAGTCACCGCCAAGCGCAACACCAACAAGCACCCCATGGTGTTCAAGCCCGGTGATCTTGTGTGGCTACACCTCCGCAAGGACCGTTTCCCCACCGAGCGCAAGTCCAAGCTTCTTCCTCGCGCCGATGGACCATTCAAGGTAGTGGCGCGCTACAACAACAATGCCTACAAGATCGACATTCCACGCGACAAGTACAACGTGAGCGACACGTTCAACGTCACGGACCTATCTCCGTTCCATGGTGATGAAGATCTTGATCCGAGGATGGATCTCCCACAAGGGGGGGGAGATGATGCGGAGCATCCCATGTACATCCCCATGGACCCATCATCAACACCTCAAGCTCCAAGTGGTCCCTTGTCGAGAGCCCGCGCACGTGCCATAGAATCCGAGGTGACATCTCTCCTTAGTGAATTCCCATGTGATACTCTTGGAACGTGGATCCTACCTCAAGAGGAGACACTTTGTGTGCTCAGGTACCAAGAAGAAGGAAGGAAGCAAGAGGAACACCAAGAACAAGGAGAAGGACTTGCAACAGCCCAGGAATTAGAGGTACAACCGGTCCACAACCGGTCAACCACCGCTCCCCGGTACAACCGGTCCACCACCGCCCCAACAACCGCTCCGGCCGGGCCAAGTTTCTGTTCTGGTGCGGTTCAAGCCCGGTTCTCCCCCCGTTGTTCCGCTTAATGCCTCAAGACCGGTACAACCGGTGCCAGCTCTGATACAACCGCCCCTAGTGTGCGAGACAGATTGAGTTACGGCTCGTGTACCCCCCACTTATCCACTAGACTATATATTCCCTTCTTCTACCTCTGTGTTAGGGTTAGCTTGTGTTTAGCAAATACTCTTTGTTGAGCCTAGCTCCATTACTTACTCCTCTTGTGGAGTTGCCCTCCACCGGAGAAGATCCAAGTGATGCCAAGGCCCCTCTAGAGGGAAGATCTCACGAGATTCAAGGCCTCCTCCCCCGGAGTGAGGAAGAACTACCGGTTACTTGTATCCGTCCGTTGTTTGTGGATCTAACTACCTCGTGTGTTTGCTTGTTCTTAGTGGATGTGTGATCGAAGTTTGTCCATGAGTTTGCGTTTTCTCTCGTGATTTCTCCCTTTTCCCCCTCCAAGTGTGAAAAGATCTACGCACACGGGCGTGCCCCGTATCACCATGTCCATAGATACCCTTGTATTTGTCTCTTGTACTTGGGACTAATCCATGTAGGTGAGAAGAGTAAGGAAACAACAAGGATGCTCCCAAGTCGAGATGATCTTCATCAACCTTGAGCATCCACCACTACATCACCCACATGAAGTCTTCTACGACAAACCCAAGGTTAGTTTATCCCTCTTATGGGGGGATGTCACATCAAGGGGGAGCTTTACTGTAAGATTTGAGTTAAAGTATCTCTTAGAATGTGACAACATTAAATGCTTTATGTAAAAGTGGTAACCCACTTGTGCTTAAACGATGAGTATGACCTATGATCAAGTATTCTTGCTTGGCTCCTAAGTCAATATACTCATATATAGATGACTCCGTCATCACCAAAGTGCTTGGTAGATACTAGAGTGGTTTTGCATGTTTGCCATGATTTCATTGGACATCTTATTGTGTGAGCATGCAAGTTTGCATATATTTTATCATTCGAGGACATCCAATTGTTGCTATTTGGACTTTATTTTCTCTTTTGCCAATTGGATGGACAATAATGCCTAGGACCCCTCTCTAGCTATCTATGCTTTCTAGTCTCATATTCTATTCTTGCTGCATCACAAAACTTGAACAAGTACTTCTCGATCTCTCTGTGTGAGGAGCACTCGGAGTTCCGTATCGACAAGGACTGACCATCAAAACCTCCCAAGTGCATCTCGGTGAAACCAACACAAAAATCTCCGTCTCACCAATGCCTAGGGTTGATCTGGTTTTCCAATCTTTGTAACACCGATTCCATCTTCTCGGCTTCACCGAGTTTCCCTGTCAGCTGACTGTTGAGGAACTCGGTGGCACCGATAATTTTGACTCGGTGTCACCGACAGCGATGGGTACTTAATGTGGCGGACCCGACTTTTGAAATCACTTCTTCAAACGTCCGGTTCCTCCAAACCCTAGCTACCGTTCGTGGACCCCTGGTCGTCGTCGTTGTCTTCCTGAGCGCCTCCGCCGTTGGAATTCGCCGCCGTCGACGGAATCCTCACCGCCGTCGTCGCCGTAGCGGACTCATCACCAAGTTAGGGTACAAATCCAACCGCTTGTGCGCTACTCTTTCGAATTCATGCGCATTAGGATCGTTCCATCGATAAGCCACAGTTTGAGATCATTCTATCCTCAATAATTCTCCATTAGAATAGAGAACATCAAATTTTTAGGTTTTGCCGTCCGCAATCCAAATCTCGGTGACACTGAAGCACAAAAAATCAGTCTTACCGATTTAGTTTTTAGGTCTACTGAGGACAGTCTCGGTGAAACCGAGCACCCACTTTCGGTGAAACCGGAGTGGTTGCGAAGTTTCTGTAAAGCAGACTGTGAGTCTTGGTGGATCCAAAAATTGTGACTCGGTGGTACCGAAATTCCCTTTGCAGAAAGCAAACCTTAAGAATTCTTAGTTCAAACTTTAGAAAACTTCTGCATTTTGTGATGGCTCAACCCTTCTACTCTTCTATGCTCTATTCACAGGGACAGTATGTCTGGATCAGATGACAGTCAGAACAATTTCAGAGAGGAGAATGTTGATATGAGCTCAGGCACTAGTCCTGAGGTCATCTATGATGATGTGCCTAGCTCACCAGATTTGCCCAAAGCTGCAACTAGAGCCAGAAGGAAGTTGAACTCAGATGAGGAGGATGAAGACTTTGTGCCTGAGGAGCTACCCAAGAAAGACAACACTGCCAAGAGCACTGCTGCTGCTGCTACTTCATCCAAGAAGAAGGCAGTAAGGAAAGTATATGCCACAGCTGATTCTACCAGAGCACCTGAGAGTGCCAGGGCAAGCATGACCATTGATGCCCCTATGAGCTCCAAGCCCAAGAAGGCAGGTGAGAAGAAGAAGTCCAGGAAGAGAATCATACATGTTGTTGGGAGACCTACCTCTATGTATGAGGATCCAGAGGCTGCTGCTGCTGAGGAAGAGGAAGAGCCAGCTATCAAGGCTCCTCCTAAGAAGAAGAAGAAATTGTTGGCTGATGCTATGCCCAAGGATACATCATCCAAAGGCACCAAGACTGCCCCCAAGAAGGCTGTTGCTGCTTCAAAGCCTAAGAGGACTACCAAAGATATCCCAATTGCTGCTAAGAACAAAGGTACTACCTTCAGAGAAGCTGAGGAGGATACACTATCTGTTTTGATGAAGCTGAGGCCACACCTTCCTGAGCACAATGCCAGTCATCCAGTTGTTGAGGACATGAAGAAGAGGAAGGATTCTGGACTGAGAGAGTGGAGAGCCATAGATCCTTATTATCAGAGGACAAGGACAACTATAGACTACAGGTTCTACACCAAGGAACAGCAAGACTTCTATGAGACCATTCTGCTTGACAAGAGCCCTGCAGTTAGTGATATGAGGTATGTTGACTGGAAGTACATCAAGGAGAACCAAGATTTCTTTCCAAGTGTGCAGGATAACTTCCACTGTATTGGCATTGATGAGTTTGTTGGGAAGGAGTTCACTGCCTGGAATGACAAGATGATCATGCAATTCTACTCCACTGCACATTTCTATGGAGATGGTAGAATTGTATGTATGACTGAAGGCACCAGATATGAATCCACTGTTGATGAGTGGGCTACCATCTTACGAGCCCCACAGGTGCAAGAAGAAGACTTGGATGTGTACTATGAGTCCAAGGCAAACCACAACTCCATGGCCAATATGTACAATGAGATCCTTGCTGCAAACGTGCATTCACACAAGCTTGGATCCATCTATTTTCTTCAGGTTGGCCTACGCACCACCAACACCATCATGAGGTATACATTGATGCCTAAGTCTGGAGATGAGAAGATGATCAGAGGCTATTCTATCAACATGCTGCTCCATATTGATCAACACACCAGATTCAGGGTGATGGACTTCATAGTTGAGACCGTGAAGAGGACAGGTGCAGGCCAGAAGAGATCATGTGGTTATGCACCATACATTCAGATGCTTATCAACTCCTAGCTGGAGAAGCACGTGTATGCCCTTGATCGACCACATTTGCCACTCCTGCCAGAGCTCGACGACAATGTCGTGGTGATGGATCCAGATCATCCCACCTCAGCTACAGCAAAGGCAGAGACAGAGGCAGCCAGAGACACTAGTGCTCAGGTGCAAAGACTCGGAGTGAGCAGATGGATCTTCTTCTTAGTTCCGTGCTCAGCATGCAAAAGGACATTGGGAACATCTTGAAGAACCAGGAGAGTCTGGGAAGGATTGTTGAAAACAAGTTTCACATTCTCAACAACAAGGTGGATGAGCTCACAATGACAGTAAATGAGCTCAAGAAAGAATTTGATGGCGTGCCCAGTCCCCACACCACAGATGATGATGAGGACAGTCCACCTCTCAGAGCCGACACCCAGTTCAGGACTAAAGCCAGGACTCCCACAGTGACTGCTCCATAGTTGAGGCCTTCTTCATCAGCACCTGCTACAGCTCCATCACCTCCTTCAGCTACTCCAGCACCTCTAGTTGCTACTCCAACTCCATCCATGACGTCTGTTGAAGTCTTCGCTGATGCTGTTCTCTCGACTCCTTCATCAGCTACCGAAGGAGATCAGCCCCAGAGAGACGCTTAGTTCTATACCTTTGAACTTTTTGGTAACTTGTTTCCAAAGGGGGAGAAGTTGTATAGATCACTAGGGCTTCGAGAGAGGCAGAGTGTTGCTTTTTATCGCTCTTCAAAAAAGACATTGATATCTTTTGGTTTGTGTTAAACCTTGTTTGTGTTTGATCATACACTTGATGTGTTGCTACTACTATTTCCTATACTTGAGATGCTTATGAGATGATCATTCACTTTTGCTTGTTGTGTTGTGCTATGATGTTCATTCTTATTACTCTCGCACACCACCAAGTTGTATGTGACATGAAAGAGTGCCCCATATACTTAATCGATTGTGCATTTGCATTCAAACGCAAATTCAAAATAGTGCATAAATTTAGGGGGAGCTCTTGCTTATCACATCTCCAAGCGACGATTATATTCATTGATTACATCATTTGTCGAAGCTTTGATCTATATGTTGTCATCAATTACCAAAAAGGGGGAGATTGAAAGCACATTTGCTCCCTTGGTGGTTTTGGTAATTAATAACAACATATATCTCATTGGTCTAATGTTTCCCCTAAGTATATTTCAGGAAAACTCAATGATGGGATGGCAAAAGGATTGTGGAGAGACCCCTAGATGCAAGGAATAGGATTGGCAAAGCTTCAAGCAAGAAGACTCTACATTTTACTTTGTGAGAAATCACTTTGAGTCTATAGGAAAGCCAATACTATTAAAAGGGGGTGAGGTCTTGATGGTGAACAAAATGCTCCAGTGCACAAGTGATAGTCACCAAAAATACCCACAAGCTCTTCCATAAAAGTCTGTCAAAAGCCTATATCATGCAAAATCGGTGCCACCAATATTTCCCACTCGGCCCTACCGATTTCCACCTCACACAGATCCCAGCAAAACCCTAGATTTTCGGTACAGCCGATTCTGCATCGGTGCCACCGAGTTTAGGTTGCCAACATTCTGTTGCCCCTTTTCTAAGATTTGGAATTTCCAAGTTTTTGGATCGGTGCCACCGAGTTTTGCAATCTGATCGTTGGTCACCTGATCGGTACTACCGAGAATTATATATTGGTCTCACCGAGATTAGAAAGTTGATACCTTTTGAGCAACTCGGTACCACCGAGTTTTACACTTCGGTTTCACCGAGTTGGTCATTATAGGTGTAACGGTTGGATTTTTGGAGATGCCTATATATACCCCTTCACCACCACCCACTCGAAAGAGGCACTCGGAACTATTCCATACTTGCCCCTTTTGATTTTCTGAGAGAGAGCCACCTACTCATGTGTTGAGATCAAGCCATTCCATTCCAACCATATGAATCTTGATTTCTAGCCTCCCCAAGTTGCTTTCCACCCAATCAATCTCTTCCACCAAAGCCAAATCTGTGAGAGAGTGATTGTGTGTTGAGGAGTCTATCATCTTGAAGCACAAGAGCAAGGAGTTCATCGTCATCATCGAGCCTATTACCTTTTGGAGGGTGGTGCCTCCTAGATTGGTTAGGTCTTGCTTGGGAGCATCCTACTTCGTGTTGTGGAGTTGAACCAAGAAGTTTGTAAGGCCAAGGAGATCGCCTACTTCGTGAAGATCTACCCATAGTGAGGCTAGTCCTTCGTGGACAGAAGTCGTTATGGAATAGTCAAGGTTGCTACTTCGTGGACCCTTATGGGTGGAGCCCTCCGTGGACTCTCGCGACCGTTACCCTCCGTGGTTGAAGACTCCATAAACGTGGACGTACGATAGCACCACCTATCGGAACCACGGGAAAAATCTTTGTGTCTCCAAATTGTGTTTGATCTTCCTCCCTATCCTCTATTGCATATGCTTGTTCTTATTTTCCGCTGCTATACTCTTAGACATGCATGTGTAGGGTGTGCTTGACTTGCTATCATTGCTAAAATCTGCCAACACTTAAAATTGGGAAAAGGTAAAAAATTTATAAGTAGTCTAATCACCCCCCCCCCCCCCCCTCTAGACATACTTTCGATCCTACACAAGCTACAGTTGATGAGTGGGCTACCATCTTAGGAGCCCCATAGGTACAAGAGGGAGATCTTGATGTATATTCTGAGGCCAAGATGAATCATAATACCATGGCCAATATGTACAATCCAATTCCCACTGATTATGTGAAGACACACCAGTTTGGATCTGTCTACTTTCTGCAAGCAGGTTTACTCACTACCAACACCATCATGAGGCATACATTGATGCCCAAGTCTGGAGATGACAAGATGATCAGGGGTATTCCATCAACGTGCTGCACCATGTAGATATCCATACCTCATTCAGGGTTATGGATTTGATAGTAGAGACTATCAAGAGAACAGATGCTGATCAGAAGAGGTCACGTGGATATGCTCCACACATTCAGATGCTTATCAATTCCAAGATTGGAAAGAGCCAATATGCACTTGATCATCTGCATCTGCCCCTACAGCCAGAGTTTGAGGACAATGTTGTGGAGATGGACCCCAGTCATCCCACATCATCTATTGCACAGGCAGAGGCATAAGCAGCTAGAGCCACTAGTGCTCTGACTCACAGGACCAAGAGTGACCAATTATCCTACATCTTCACTGCTATCCAAGGAATGGAGAAGAATGTTGTTGAGCTCCTCAAGAACCAGAAGAGCCTTGAGAGGATTGTTGAGACAAAATTTCATGCTCTTGATAACAAGGTGGATGAGCTAACTGTGACAGTTATTGAGCTCAAACAGGAGGTGGATGCAGTGCCTAGTCCCCATTCCAGTGATGATGATGGTTCCCCTCTTTGGGCTAGTACTCAATTCAAGACTCAAGCCAGATCTGCTGAAGTGCCTACTCCAGAGTTGAGACCTTCTTCATCAGCACCAGCCACTGCTCCATCAGTTCCTCCAGCACCTTCAGCAGCCACTCCACCACCTCAGAGGACTTCAGCTGAAGCATTCGCTGATGCCCTTCTCTCAACTCCTTCAACAGCTACCGGAGGAGATCAAGCCCAGAGAGACAATTAGTTCTACGTACTTTGAACTTTTTGGTAACTTGTTGCCAAAGGGGGAGAAGTGTATAGATCATAGGGCTTCGAGAGAGAGTGCTTTGTCTTTTGGTTGCTCTCTTCATTTGAAAAACATTTGATTTTTCGCTTGGTTGTTAAACTCGGTTGTGTTTGATCATATGCTTTGCTTGTTGATGCTACTATTTCCTGTCTTTGTGATATATCCATGAGATGATCATTCACTTGTTTGGTGTTATGTGCATTGTAATCCATTCATATCATTTATGTGCACCACCAAGTTGTATGTGACCATGATCCTAATCGATTGTGCATTTGCATTCAAACGCAAATTTTAAATAATGTAAAAATTTAGGGGGAGCTCTTGCTTATCACATACCTCTCAAAGCGATGATGCTATTCATTGTTTTATCCCTATCGAAGCTTTGATATATATGTTGTCATCAATTACCAAAAAGGGGGAGATTGAAAGCACAACTTCTCCCTAGGTGGTTTTGGTAATTAATAACAACATATATTTCATTGAACTAATTTTTCCACTAAGTATATTTCAGGAAAGTTCACAGAATGGATTGGCAAAAGGATTGTGAGGAGACCCCATATGCAAGGAATATGATTGGCAAATCATCAAGCTTGAAGACTCTACATTTTACCTTATGTGAGAAATCACTTTGAGTCCATAGGAAAGCCAATACTATTAAAAGAGGGTGAGGTAATCTTGGTGAATGAATTGCTAAAAATGCTCAAGTGTTAGCCACCAAAAGCACTCACCACTTCTCCCACACATATTCTGTCCAAACCTAAATATCCAAAATCGGTGCCACCAACAATTCCCATTCGGTCACACCGAGTTCAAACCCTACACAGATCCTAAGCCAAACCCATGTCTCGGTACCACCAAGTTTCACATTCGGTGCCACAGAAAACAGTGACCACCTTGCTGGTATCTCATTTTCAAGAATCGGAATTTCCGAGTTTTGGAAATCGGTACCATCGAGAATTGGAAACTGCCTAGGTCCACCATATCGGTACCACCGAGATTTATATATCGGTTCCATCGAAAAGGCTAAAGTTGCCAAATTTTGCACTAGTCGGTACAACCGAGTTTTTACTCCAGTTTCACCGAGTTGGGCAATAATGTTGTAATGGTTGGATTTTTGGAGATGCATATATATACCCCTCCACCACCTCTCACTCGTAAGAGAAGTACTGAGAACACACTTACACTTGTCCCATCCATTTTTCTAAGAGAGAATCACCTACTCATGTGTTGAGATCAAGACATTCCACTCCAACCATATGAATCTTGATTTCTAGCCTCCCCAAGTTGCTTTCCACCCAATCATCCTCTTCTACCAAGCCAAATCTGTGAGAGAGTGATTGTGTGTTGAGGAGACTATCTTTTGAAGCACAAGAGCTAGGAGTTCATCATTGTTACCACATCTATTACCTTTTGGAGGGTGGTGCCTCCTAGATTGGTTAGGTGTCGCTTGGGAGCCTCCTTCTTCATGTTGTGGAGTTGAACCAAGAAGTTTGTACGGGCAAGGAGATTGCCTACTTTGTGAAGATCTACCCATAGTGAGGCTAGTCCTTCATGGACGGAAGCCGTGATGGAATAGACGAGGTTGCTACTTTGTGGAACCTAACGGGTGGAGCCCTCCATGGACTCTCGCGACCGCTACCCTCCGTCGGTTGAAGTCTCCATCAGCATGGACGTACGATAGCACCACCTATAGGAACCACGGGAAAAATCTCCGTGTCATCAATTGCGTTTGATTCTCCTATCCCTACCTTTACTTTCATGTGCATGTCTTTACTTTACGCTGTTATACTCTTAGACTTGCATGTGTAGGGTGTACTTGACTTGCTACAATTGCTAAAACTTGCCAAGACTTAAAATTGGTAAAAGGCTAGATTTTTAATTTGTCAAGTAGTCCAACCACCCCCCCTCTAGACATACTTCAGATCCTACAGATGCCTATATATACATGATCATTGTCGTGAGTGAAGATTGCATAACTATGTTCTTTTCTATCAATTGCCCAACAGTAATTTGTTTACCCACCGTATGCCTACTACATGAGAGAAGCCACTAGAGAACACTACGGCCCCCGGGTCTATTACCTTATAAATTTACAAAAGCTTTCATTACCTTGCTTCCATTTATTTACTTTTATTTTATTTTGCAATTTACAACATTCAACTTTCATCCATATACTTCACTAGCTTGCAAATAATGAGTCCAAGGGGATTGACAACCCTCTTGCCCGCATTGGGTGCAAGTGTTTGCTACTTTATGTGTAGTCGCCGAAGACAGGGGCTACGTGCTACTTCTATTGGTTCGATAATTGGTTCTCTACTGAGGGAAATACTTATCTATACTGTGCTGCATCACCCGTTCCTCTTCACGAAAAACTCAACGCAGATCACAAGTATCAGTATGCATCCTTTTCCCCATTTAAGGAAATCCAGTTGTTGTTCTATTTGGGTTTATTTTTCTGGCCAATTGGATGTACAAGAATGCCTAAGTACCCTCTCTAGCTATCTATGCTTTCTCGTCTCAAATTCTATTCATGCTTCATTGTGACGCCCCCACCTTGATCGTACACTAGTCATACACACAAATGCGCACGATCAAGATCAGAGACTCATGGGAATATATCACAACACAACTCTAGACACAAATTCAAACATAAAGCTTTATATTACAAGCAGGGCAACGAAGGCTCGAATACATAAGTCAGCGGAAGCAACAATATCTGAGTACAGACATAAGTAAACAAGTCTACCTTAAGAAGGCTGGGCAAAACAACGACATCTAGATCAAAAAGGCACAGGCCTCCTGCCTGGGAGCCTCCTGTCTACTCCTGATCGTCGGTGGCCTTCACGTAGTAGTAGGCTCCGTCGAGGTAGTAGTAGTAGTCATCGGCGGGATCAGCTGGCTCCTGGGCTCTGTCATTTGATTGCAGTAATCGTATCAAGGGGAAAAGGGGAGAAAAGCAACTATGAGTACTCATCCAAAGTACTCGCAGGACTTACATCAGATCTATGCTAAGTATGCATGAGTATCAAGACGAAGGGGTTGTATCTTTGGACTGAACTGCAGAAATGCTAGAAGAGAGGGGAGAACCTAGCCTATCGAAGACTAGCATCTTGTAGCATTAGAAGAGTGTGAATTAGCATGTTATATGTAATAAATATGTTGTAGTAACGCCTAGGGATCCTTCCTCGACTCCCTGTGAGAAAGCAATCCCAGAGCCATCATATCCATTTCATGTCTCCGGTATCCAGTTCTAGTTGTATAGATCGGGATACAACTCCGACTGTTCGTTACCATGGACACGGATATTCGAATAGATATACTTCCCTGCAGGGGTGCACAAACTTACCCAACACGCCCAATTAACTCTGATCGGACACACTTTCCAGGTCATGCTCGGCCTCGACTGATCAGCACACCGTAGTCCTACCTAGGCTCAACAGAGAGGTCAACACGTCGGTCTAAATCCTAAGTGCGAAGGGGTCATGGGCCCATCACCCTAAGCACTCCTGCACGTTACGAGGACGGCCGGGATCAGTCCTAGCTACCTATTTATACAAAGCAGGTGCCTATGCGGGCCACCCGGGCGCATGCCGCTCAACTATGACTTCTGAAGAGCTTTCGGGAGAATGTACGACGTAGAGTGCCCATACTTATTTCTGCGTGGTGGTCAGTGCGAAAAAGGCTAGAGGCCTACTCAGATCACATATCGAAACCCATTAGTGTCTTGGGAGCACGCGGAGACAATCAATGATCCACAATTTGTGGTCTCGTCGCCCCATCTCACGGACTTACGACAAGGGCTAAGAATACCTGGCCGTGCTGCGTAATTATCTCGTGGGTACCCTCTAGGTCAAACTGACTACACATCACTCGCGGGTACCCCTCGGAGCTGACCCGTCTTTCACATTTCTGTGGTAAAGTGTCCAAAACATCAAGGGGGAATCTAAGGAATCACCCTCGAAGGATTCCACTCGATGTAACCATCAAGGTGTTCACACTTGAAGTGTTGCACGACAGAGTCGTTATCGGGAGTGGTGAAGGAGGAATCACCCTCCGTAATCCATGACCGACTAGCTTCTCTATAGAGTTATCACCAGTAGTGCGTTACGAGGTATCACCCTCGGCACTTGATAGTAGCTCTGCAGAGTCATACAACTAAGGGGGTGTGAGGTGATGTGTCGGGCTCATGGAGTCGATCACATTGATCGAGTCATCGATGATGAAGCGGGGGCAACAAGGACAAGGTGAGGGGTCACTGGTGGATCACTAACCAACCTATACGAAGCATATAGGGAAAGCAGGTAGGTAACAATAGCAGTTTACAAAAATCAGTCTATGCATCATAATAGGAGCTATCAACAATAGTATCAAAATCTAATGCAAGCATGAGAGAGAAGGAATGGGTGATATAGGACTGATCAAGGGGTTTTGCTTGCCTGGAAGCTCTCCTGCAAGTGGCTAGATGTCAGAGGTGTAGTCGTACCCGGTAGCAGCATTCTCGGGGTCTACCAGAGAGAATAGGGAAGAAACAAACAGAGCAAACAAATGCATCACGATGCATGACAAGGCAATATGTTGTGCTAGGGGTTGACCTATCGCAGTGCTACACGTTACAGACAGAGCGGGGAAATATTTGTGGATATTTTCCGGGTCTGAGGCATTTATCAGACAGACGATCCCAAGGGGAAAGTTCCATGTTCATCATGTTAGAGGCATGTGACAGATGAACAGATAGCATATTCAGATTCGTTATATTTTTCTAAGCAACTTTCATTTATAAATTATTTTTATCTGACTTACGGATTGATTTATATGATTTTTCAAAGATTTAAACATTTTCTGAAATTATTATTAATTCAAAAAGGATTTTATTGCATCAGCATTATATCGGCATGACATTTGCAGTCAACCCAGCTAGTCCAGGTCAAACCTGACAGCTGGGTCCCACATGTCATTGATAGAAAGACTAACATTGTTTTAAGTATAACCAAATTAGTTAATTAGCCGAGAGGGCCCACTAGTCGGTGACTAATTAAATTAATTAAATTTTAGTTAATTTAGGGGGTGGAGGCCACATGTCAGTGACTGGGGCCACACAGTCAGCAAGGTTGACCGGTGTTAGCTGGGCCCTTGGGAGGCTAGGACCCACTGGCAGTGACCCATGGGTGGGCCCCAGGCTAGCCACGTCGGTGGTGGCGCCGGAGAGAGCTCCGGCGACCAAATTCGTGGCGGAGCGGCTCGGGACTCGCCGGAAAATAGCTACGGGCACCCATTTGGCACGGGGTCGGCCGCGCTCGAACGGCCACTCGATGGCGAGTCGATCTGCGGTGGTCACGTCACTGGAGATGGCCTATAGTGACAGTGGCGACTAGCAGGGCGGCTATCGGCGTTCGGGCGCGCTCGGATCAACGGCTACGGGGCTCGGGAGGGGCAAGGATAGGCGCGTTCGAACAAGGAGAGCTCGCCACGTCGATCTGTGCAACTGGTGCGAGCTCAAGTGGTCGGTAGCGGCGGCAACAACGAGCACGGGCGGCGGCAGGCGGCGGCGAGCTCCGGCTATGGTGACAGAGGCGGGTAGGGGACGCGCGCGAGTAAACGGGGAGGGGGAGGAGAAGCGGGAGCTCTTAGTGAGCCAGTAGTGGGGCAAAGCTAGCTCGGGGAGGGCTCGATGGCGATGAATCGAGCGGCGGAGCTCCGGTGTCCCGAGGAGGAAGAAGACGGCGGGCGGGCGCTGCGGTGGCTTCCGGCCCGCATTCCTCGGCGTAGTCGACATAGATGACGAAGGCGCTCCTCCTCGACGCCTTCTCATGGCTCGGGGTGGCCGGTCGCCGGGGGATCGACGCGGCGACGGCGACGGTGGCGCTCGGGTGTGAGTGAGGGGAGAAGAGAGCGAGTGAGGGAGAGGGGGGAAATGGGGGGCTAGGATTCACGGGGAGAGAGGGGACGGATGGGGGTGGTCTTATCCACCCCCACGATGTTGTAGCGGCAGGGCGGCGAGGTGGGCCAGCGGTGACGTGCGCGCGTGCACGCCTCGGTCGTCTCCTCCTGTAGCGAGGTTGGGGCGATCGAGGGGTGCGCTGGGCCGGCTTGGGCAAGGCACTGTGCACTTGGCACAGTGCACAGTGGCCCATGCTCTTTTCTTTTTCTTTTTCTTTTCTGTTTTCTATTTTCTTTTCAAATGATTTTGTTTTATAAAAATACAAAACTTGCACCATAATTAGTGTTGCAATTTAAGCCACTGCCACAAAGAGTTTGGAACCTAAATAAAATAGTTTGCAATTTTTTATAATTTAACAAGCATTTAACTTATTGTTTTGGCCTCAGTTTTAAAGGGTTTTAGGGCTTTTAACCAGTTTATAAAAAGTTGGTTTCTCCAGGACAAATATCCAGGGATTATTTGCGACTGTGAACATTTTAGTTTTCATGTTTGTGAATTTCTTTATTTCACTTATAATTTGAATTTTAATTCAAAAGTGGAATTTGAAATGAGATATGGATTAGAAGGAGATCATGCACTGCTTAGCAAATGACTTAGCTTAATCAAGGAGGGTTACTGTAGCTTAATACATGGGGGTGTGATGCTTGTGATTTGTGTTGGGTTTTCCGTGAAGAGGAACATGTGATGCATCACAATGCGGGTAAGTATTTCCCTCAGTAACGAACCAAGGTTTATCGAACCAATAGGAATATTGGCCATCAACTGTCTTCAGCGGCTGCACACAAAAGAGCACACACTTGCACCCAACACGGCAAGAGGGTTGTCAATCCCCTTGATCTCGTTATTAGCAAGCAAGTGATATGTGTAGATGATAGAAGATAATTTTAAATTGGAAAATAAAATAAAACAAAGTAAATGGCAGCAAGGTATTAAATGCATTTGTAAACTTATAAGAGGATAGACCCAGGGGCCGTAGTGTTCTCTAGTGGCATCTCTCATGTAGTAGGCATACGGTGGGTAAACAAATTATTGTTGGGCAATTGATAGAAAAGCGGATAGTTATGCAATCTTTATTAACGACAATGATCAAGTATATATAGGCATCACGTCCATAAGCAAGGTCGACTCCTGCCTACACCTATTACTATTACTCCACCCATCGACCGCTATCCAGCATGCATCTAGAGTATTAAGTAAAACAGAGTAATGCTTGGAGAACGATGACATGATGTAGACAAATAGTTTTCAATTAATATGAACTAACCCCATCGTTTTATCCTTAGTGGCAGCAATACGAAGGCGTGTCTTGTCCCTTTCTGTCACTGGGAAATAGAGCACCGCCAGATTGAACCCACTACAACGCACCCCTCTCACTAAAAAAATATCAATCTAGTTGGCCAAACTATTTCAATGGATCGGAGATATTTACGAAGCTATAATGATCATGCAAATAAGAATCATAATAATCAGAGGTGACTCAAATACTTTTCATGGATAATTTGAACATAAACCCACAATTCATTGGATCAAAATAAACACACCACACAAAAGGATTACATCGGATAGATCAAAGCGAAGATGTGATGATCATTGTATTGAATATCAAGAGAGAGAGAGAGAGAGAGCCATCTAGATACTAACTACGGACCCGTAGGTCTGTGGTGAACTACTCACAACTCATCATGGAGGCAGCAAGGGTGATGAAGAGCCCCTCCGTGATCGATTCCCCCTCCGGCAGATCGCCGAAAAAGGTCGCCAGATGGGTACACGGCGGAACAGAGACTTGCGGCGGCGGAAAAAGTGTTTCGATTTGAGGCTTTATAGGCCAGAGAGGGGCATGAGAGGGCAGCCGAGGCGGCCACGACCCAACAAGGCGCGGCATGCCCCTGGGCCGCGCCCTGTTAGCTCGTGGCTGCCTCGTGCAGCCTCTCATCTCCTCCCGAAACTTCCAGGTCTTCTTTTGGTCCAGAAAAAATCATATTAAAGTTTCGTGGCATTTGGACTTCGTTTGGTATGGTAAACCTAAAAAGCAAAAAACATGCAGAAAACAGGAACTGGCACTAGGCACTAGGTCAATAGGTTAGTGCTCAAAATAATACTAATTGGTAAATAAACACCTAAAAAGTATCCTAGAATGATAATATAATAGCTTGGAACAATCAAAAATTATAGATACATTGGAGACGTATCAGGGTGTTACAACTATCCTCCTCTAAAATAAAATCTCATCCCGAGAATTAAGAGGTACAAGGGAAAAGGTCGGGGGTATTCCGCACGCAGATTATCTTCGCGTTCCCAAGTGGCTTCATTTTCAATAAGATTCGACCACTGCACTTTGAGGAACTTGGTAACCTTCTAGTGGGTTCAACGTTCAGCTTCTTCAAGAATGCAGATCGGATGCTCTTTGTAAGTGAGGTCATCTTGACTTTGATCAATTCAGGATCCACTTCATGGTGCGGGTCGTTGAAGCAACGACGAAGTTGCGAAACATGGAAGACATCATGGACATGAGATAATTGCGGTGGTAGTTCCAATTTATAAGCCACATATCCACGTCTGGCGAGAATGCGGAAAGGACCAATGTAGCGAGGATCTAACTTGCCCTTTACACCAAAACGATGAGTGTCTCTCATAGGAGTGACATGCAGATAAGCTTGTTCACCAGGGTTATAGGTAGATCCCCAGTGTTTACGGTCAAAGTTGCTCTTCTGACGGGACTGGGCCGCCTTAAGGTTTTCTCGTACAATGCGAACTTGCTCTTCCGCTTGTTGGATAATATCCGGACCAATGAGTGGTCGTTCCCCAGTTTCTGACCAATTCAGAGGGGTTCGGCACTTACGTCCATATAATACCTCGAAGGGGGCCATCTTCAAGCTAGCTTGATAGCTGTTGTTATAAGAGAATTCAGCATGTGGGAAAGATTCTTCCCACTTCTTGCCAAAGAGATGACACAAGCACGCAACATATCTTCAAGTATTTGGTTAACTCGCTCAACTTGACCTTGGGACTGGGGGAGATAAGCAGTGTTCCAAGTTATATGATATCCCATAGCTTCTTGGAAACTATCCTAGAATTTCGAGGTCAAAATGTTGCCTCGGTCTGAACTGATCTCCTTCGGAATGTCGTGGAGTGATACAATTCTGGTGATATACAAGCTCGCTAACTGACTAGCAGTGATAGTTTCCTTGACTGGCAGAAAGTGTGCAACCTTGGAGAATTATTTGATGACGACAAAAATAGCATCATGACCCTTTTGTGATCTAGGGAGGCCAGTGATGAAATCCATTTGAAATTTATCCCACTTCCATTCAGGAATAGGCAATGGTTGCAGAAGTCCAGCAGGTTTCTGATGTTCTGCTTTGACGCGACGGCAAACATCACATTCTTCAATATAGCGAGCAATGTCTTGCTTCATCTTAGACCACCAATATTTCTAGTGAATGTCTAGATACATCTTGGTACTTCCCGGGTGAATAGATACGGGTGTGTCATGTGCTTCTTTCATAACTTTCTCTATCATAAGGTCGAATTGGGGTACCACAAGGCGATCTCTGAAGAACAAGGCTCCACCTTCATCCAGCAAGAAGTCCTTGGCCTTCTCGGAGGCAAGATCACTCTTTATCCGATCAATTTCAGTGTCTTTCTCTTGTGCGGACTTGATAGCTTTTTGAAGAGTCGGTTCCAGGAGAAGGTTATTAAAAGAACCATGTGGAACAATGTGAAGGTTCAACTTGCGAAGTTCTTCATGAAGGCGGGGTTGAGCTTCCTGAACCATGTGGTTATTACAATAATCTTTTCGACTCAAGGCATCGGCCATGACATTAGCCTTGCCAGGAGTATAAAAATACAATAGTCATAGTCTGTAATTGCTTCCATCCATCGCCGCTGATGGAGATTCAGATCTGGCTGAGTAAATAGATACTTCAGACTTTGATGGTCGGTGTAGATCTCACAACGATTACCAAGAAGGTAATGTCGCCACAACAACAGTGCATAGATAACTGCAGCGAGTTTGAGGTCATGAACTGGATAGTTCTCTTCATGAGGGCGCAACTATCGTGAGGCATAAGCAATCACCCTGCGCTCTTGCATTAGGACACAGCCTAATCCTTGACAGGATGCGTCACAATAAATGACAAAGTCCTTACGAGAATTTGGAGGAACAAGCACTAGAGCAGATGTCAGCTTGTCCATGAGTGCCTGGAAACTTCCCTGACATTTTTCTATCCACTCAAACCTTACGCCTTTGTGAAGCAGATTAGTCAAAGGTTTGGCAATCTTGGTGAAGTTTTTGACAAAACAGCGGCAATAGCTGGCGAGACCGAGAAAACTTCTAACTTGCTTGACATTCTTCGGGGGAGTCCAGTCAAGAATAGCCTGAACTCATTCTGGGTTAACCGCAATACCATCCTTGGAGATCACATGACCAAGGTAAGTCACTTCAGGTAACCAGAACTCACACTTGGATTATTTGGCATATAGTTGATGCTCTCGAAGCTTTTCTAGTACAAGATGAAGATGTTCAACATGTTCTTCTTTATTCTTGGAATACACCGGGATATCATCCAGATAAACCACGACGAACTTGTCGAGGTATTCCATGAAGATATAGTTCATCAAATGAGAGAATATTGCTGGAGCATTGGTTAAACCGAAAGACATGACGGTGTACTCGTATGAACCATAGCGAGTAACGATTGCGGTCTTTGGAATATCTTCATCACCAACTCGGATCTGGTGGTAACCCAACCTCAAGTCAAGTTTAGAAAATACGAAGGAACCAGCAAGTTGATCATACAGATCGTTAATCTGAGGAAGTGGATATTTGTTCTGAATTGTTGCTTGGTTGATGGGTCGGTAGTCTTGGACCAAACGGTTCGTACCATCCTTCTTCTTGACAAGGAGAAAAGGTGCTCCCCGGGCAGAGAAACTTGGACGAATGAAACCTTTGCGAAGTGAATTGTCGATTTCTTCCTTGAGTTCAAGGAGTTCATGAGGAGGCATCTTATAAGGTTGTTTGGCGATAGGAGTGGTGCCTGGTTTTAAGTGGATGACAAACTCGACCGCTCTAACAGGGGGAATTCCTGGAAGTTCTTCTGGAAAGACATCTTGGAAGTCACAAACAACTATAATGCCTTCAATCCCCTCAAGAGGTGACCCATTCAATGCATTTAAGAAATAAATCCGGGCTTCGGCATCTCGAACAAGACAAGCATGGTAGCTTACTATCTTATTCGAAGGATGTAGGAGATGGATGGTTTTTGTGGCACAAACGATTGAAGCAGTATGTGTTTTCAACCAATCCATTCCCAAATGAGGTCAATATTGGAAGACTTCGAAATAATGGGAGAGACATGGAATTCCAACCCTTTAATTTCACTGGTGACGTTGTGGCTAACCATGGAGGTTCGACATTGGCCCGCGGGGGTGCGTACCACCAATGGAGTGTTCATTTCTTCGTATTTAATGACATGCATGTATGCAAAATCTTCTAAAATGAAAGAATGCGATGCTCCTGTATCAAATAAAACAGAAGCTGGTACTGAATTAACAAGAAGAGTACCCATCACAGTAGCAGGCTGGTCTTGAGCTTGATTCAGATCAATGTTGTTAGCCTAACCACGACCATAAGAAGGCCTGGCATTGTTGTTGCGAGGCTGGTTGTTACCACGGCCAGTTGAAGGCAGTGCAAGCTGATTTTGATTCTGATTGCATTCTCTGGCACGGTGACCTGAACGACCACACTTGAAGCACAACCCGTCATTGGGACGGGGAGCAGGAGCTCGGGGTAGTGCAGCTGGAAGTCTCGGCTGCCTAGGTACTGGAGGAGGCAGACGAGGCGCAACATAGGAGGGCCATGGAGCAGGAGTAGGTGAATGGTACATGTTGTGGGGAATCCATATCCGCCGTTTCTATGATGATGAGCCCGAAGATGGGCCCACATCATGGTTGCGCTTGAGGCCTTCCTTGTATTTCTGCAGACCAGTCTCAACCTGAATGGCCTTGTTTGCCAAGGTAGCGAAGTCAGCAAAGTCCTAAACAAGGAGCGCGAGCTTGATATCAGGGTGAAGTCCTTCACGGAACTTTTCCTGTCCACGAGCATCAGTAGTGATATCTTCTTTAGCATAGCGGGACAAGTCAAGGAACTCCCACTGATAAGCATCTACGGTCTTGTTGCCCTGTGTGAGGTTGCGGAACTCTCGCTTCTTCATGTTCATGATTTCCTGAGGAATGTAGCAGGCACGAAAGGCAGCTTGGAACTCTGGCCAGGTAATGATGGTTCCAATAGGCAGTGAACATCGGTGACTATCCCACCATTGAGCAGCGGGACCCTTCAGGAAGTAGGATGCAAAGGTGACATAGTTGGCAAGGGCGACGTTGACAGACTCCAGTTCATACGTGATGTCGCGGAGCCAGTCATCAGCATCAAGGGGCTGAGTTGAGATACGATAGACAACACGGTTGAGGCGCACAAAGTCTTGCAGAGTTATTGGGGTTGGTTGTTGATTCATATTCGGCCGTGGGAATTGATCCATAAGCCCTTGCATAAACTGACGGTTCAGCTCAAACTGATGTATCATTCCAGCCATATATTCGGGCGGTAGTGGATTGTTGGCACCACGGCCATGACCAGCTAGCCTAACCATTCTGTCAGATTGTAACAATGATAGTTTAGTATTGAGTAATAGCAAAGACAAGGAATCATTGATGAGGTAACATGCACAATGAAAGAAGTGCAATAAATACATCATAGTAGTCAAACATGACATACAGATCCATACATAGGTCTATTACAAGCCAATGGTTACAAGTTCGAAAAGGAAAATAACCTAGACAAACTAGGCGGCATGCAGGCACGCGGTAGAGGGATACAACAATGCGACATAGCGATGGCTACATCAACGTCGGAGAAAACCACTGAAGCCAGGTAGCTGCAGGTGACGATGCAGGGCACCCTCGATATGAGGAGCATGCGCTCCGTGAACACTCTGGTGCAGAACTTGGTCCCGTACGGGGAGCATTGGCCCACATGGAGGAGTAAAACCTCCAACAGTAGGCCACTCAAGACCTGGTGGTAGCTCTGTCCTGCACGGGTAAAGGATGTGCTCAGGATGTATCCTCGCAATTACTACTAACAGCAACTATGTCAGAGCGTCCTGAAGATGAGCACGAGTGGCGTACAACTCGACGGCAAGAGCTGGGGCAGTACGATCCAGAGACTCAGTGTACTGAACCAGAACCTACGGGTCATAATGACGTCGCACGTAAGGGGTGCAGACAGCGGTGTAGTATCCACTCTCGTCCCTAGCGGGGACATACGGGATGTATCTGAACCCAGTCTCCTCCAAGCGGGGGTGCTCTCCACGGAGATGGACGATAGCAGCATAGGCAGCATCATGGACTGCCATATCAACAGTCACTCCAACACCATGATAGGTGTGCAGCTCAGTGATGGAGATGTTCTGCCGATCAAAGATACGAACCACAGCGTGGTACTGCTCCTGGTTGAACTCGTGGTAGTCCTCATAAGCAGTGTACTCGGGGTACCAGCGATATCCCAGCCTGGTCAAGAGGTCGACCAGAATGGTCGGGAACCCAGTCGCATCGATAGCCATAGTCTAGCGTACAAGTTGCCTTGCGGGACGCATCTGAAACAAGGAGGTTCAAAGATGTCAAATGACAGTGTGTGTATCATACTTTCAAAAGAAACAGCGTTGATAAAACGGCTCTCCAGGTGGATGTGATCACGAGAACCTAATGTTAGAGTTAGCAAAATCTTTAACCCGAATAGAAGAGAGATCAGAACCCAAAGTAAAGAAGAGGAATAAAAGATCCTAATCCCAACCATTTGTGATGTGGGCCCGTAAGCCACACCACAATGTTAGTAAAAATAGTTTTTCAAAGACTAGACTCAACTTCGGCCAAGGAGTTGGAAAGGGGCTTCCTACAGGCAGTCGGCTCTGAACCAACTTCTGACGCCACGGCCTTGATCGTACACTAATCATACACGCAAATGCGCATGATCAAGATCAGAGACACATGGGAAGATATCACAACACAACTATAGACACAAATTCAAACATAAAGCTTTATATTACAAGCAGGACCACAAAGGCTCGAATACATAAGTCAGCGGAAGCAACAATATCTGAGTACAGACATAAGTAAACAAGTCTGCGATAAGAAGGCTGAGCAAAACAACGACGTATAGATCGAAAAGGCACATGCCTCCTGCCTGGGAGCCTCCTGTCTAATCCTAATCGTCGGTGGCCTCCACGTAGTGGTAGGCTTCGTCGGGGTAGTAGTATTCGTCGGCGGGATCAGCTAGCTCCTGGGCTCCGTCATCTGATCGCAGCAATTGTATCAAGGGGAAAACGGGGGCATAGCAACTGTGAGTACTCATCCAAAGTACTCACAAGACTTACATTAGAACTATGCTAAGTATGCATTGGTATCAAGACGAACGGGCTGTATCTTTGGACTGAACTTTAGAAATGTCAAAAGAGAGGGGAGAACCTAGCCTATCGAAGACTAGCATCTTGCAGCATTATAAGAGTGCAGATTAGCATATTATAAGTAATAAGTATGTTGTAGTAACGCCTAGAGATCCTTCCTCGACTCCCTGCGAGAAAGCAATCCCGGAGCCATCATATCCATTTCATGTCTCCAGTATCCAGTTCTAGTTATATAGATCGGGATACAACTCCGAGCGTCTGTTACCGTGGACATGGCTATTCGAATAGATATACTTCCCTGCAGGGGTGCACAAAGTTACCCAACACGCTCGATTAACTCTGGCCGGACATACTTTCCAAGTCATGCTCGGCCTCGGCTGATCGCCACACCGTAGTCCTACCTAGGCTCAACAGAGAGGTCAACACGCTGGTCTAAATCCTAATTGCGAAGGGGTCATGGGCCCATCACCCTAAGCACTCCTGCACGTTACGAGGACAACCAGGATCAGTCCTAGATACCTATTTATACAAAGCAGGTGCCTACGCAGGCCACCCGGGCGTGTGCCACTCAACTGTGACGTCTAAAGAGCTTTCGGGAGAATGTACGACGTAGAGTGCCCATACTTATTCTCGTGTGGTGGTCAGTGCGGAAAAGGCCAGAGGCCTACATAGATCACATATCCAAACCCGTTAGTGTCTTGGGAGCGCGCGGAGACGATCAATGATCCACGATCTATGGTCTCGTCGCCCCATCTCACGCACTTACGGCAAGGGCTAAGAATGACTGACCGTGCCATGTAATTATTTCGCAGGTACCCTCCAGGTCAACCCGACTACACATCACTCGCGGGTACCCCTCGGGGCCGACCCATCTTTCACATTTCTGGGGTAAAGTCAAAGTAGCCATGTGTCCAAAACATCAAGGGGGAATCTAAGGAATCACCCTCGAAGGATTCCACTCGATGTAACCGTCAAGGTGACCTTGGAGGAATCACCCTTGAAGGGTTCACACTTGAGGTTTTGCACGACATAGTCGTTATCGGGAGTGGTGAAGGAGGAATCACCCTCCGTAATCCATGACCGGCTAGCTTCACTGCATAGTTATCATCAGGAGTGCGTTACGAGGTATCACCCTCGACACTTGATAGTAGCTCTGTAGAGTTGTACAACTAAGGGGGTGTGAGGTGATGTGTCGGGCACATGGAGTCGATCACGTTGATCGAATCATCAACGATGAAGCGGGGGATACAGGGACAAGGTGAGGGGTCACTAGTGGATCACTAACCAACCTATACTAAGCATATAGGGTAAGCAGGTAGGTAACAATAGCAATTTACAAAAATCAGGCTATGCATCTGAATAGGAGCTATCAACAACAGTTGCAAAATCTAATGCAAGCATGAGAGAGAAGGAATGGGTGATATAGGAATGATCAAAGGGTTTTGCTTGCCTAGAAGCTCTGTTGCAAGTGGCTAGACGTCATAGGTGTAGTCGTACCCGGTAGCAGCGTCGGTCTTGGGGTATACCGGAGAGAAGAGGGGGACGAAACAATAAATACAGAGCAAACAAATGCATCACAATGCATGACATGGCAATATGATGTGCTAGGGGTTGACCTATCGTAGTGCTACACGTTACAGACGGAGCGGGAAAATATCGAAAAATATCTATGGATATTTTTCGGGTCTTAGGCATTTATCCGACAAACGATCCGGAGGGGAAATTTCCATGTTCATCATGCTAGAGGCATGTGACAGATGAACGGATAGCATATTCGGATTCGTTATATTTTTCTGAGCAACTTTCATATATAAATTATTTGCATCTGACTTACGGATTAATTTATATGTTTTTTCAAAGATTTAAACATTTTCTGAAATTATTATTAATTCAAAAAGGAATTTATCGCGAGAGCATTACGTCAACATGACGTCAGCAGTCAACCCAGTTGGTCAAGGTCAAACCTGACAGCTGGGTCCCACATGTCATTGACAGGAAGACTAACATGGCTTTAAATTTAACCAAATTAGTTAATTAGCTGACATGGCCCACTAGTCAGTGACTAATTAAATTAACTTAATTAATTTCATTAACTTTTAGTTAATTTAGGGGGTTGGGGCCACATGTTAGTGACTGGGGCTATGTTGACCGGGGTCAACGGGTTAGCTAGGCCCCTGGGAGGCTGGGACCCACTGGCAGTGACCCAGGGGTGGGCCCCAAGCTAGCCATGGCGGCGGCGGAGAGAGCTCTGGCGACCATATCCACGGCGGAGTGGCTCGGGACTCGCAGGAAAATGGCTACGGGCACCCATTTGGCATGGGGCCGGCCGCATTCGAATGGCCACTCGATGGCGTGTCGATGTGAGGTGGTCGTGTCGCCGGAGATGGCCTACAACGACGGTGGCGACTAGCGGGGCGGCTATCAGTGTTCGGGCGCGCTCGGGCTAGCGGCTATGGGGCTCCCGGAGGGGCGAGGCTAGGCACATTCGAACGAGGAGAGCTCGCCGTGTCGATCTGTGCAACCGGCGCGGGCTCAGGTGGTCGGTAGCGACGACAACGATGAGCACGGGCGGCGGCGAGCTACGGCTATAGTGGCAGAGGCGGCTAGGGGACACGCACGGGTAAACAGAGAGGGGGAGGAGAAGCGGGAGCTCACAGTGAGCGGGTAGTGGTGCAATGCTAGCTCGGGGAGGGCTCAACGACGACGAATCAAGCGGCGGAGCTCCGGTGTCCTGAGGAGGAAGAAGAAGGCGGGCGGGCGCTACGGTGGCTTCCAACCCGCGTTCGTCTACGTAGTCAACGTAGACGACGACGTTGCTCCTCCTCGACGTCTTCTCGTGGCTCGGGGTGGCCGGTCGCCGTGGGATCGACGCGACGACGATGACGATGGCGCTCGGGTGTGAGCGGGGGGAGAAGAGAGCGAGCGAGGGAGAGGGGGAAAATGGTGGGCCAGGGTTCGCTGGGAGAGGGGGACAGATGGGGTGGTCTTATCCACCCCCGCGGTGCAGTAGCGGCAGGGCGGCGAGGTGGTCCGGCGGCGATGTGCGCGCGCGCGCGCCTCGGTCGTCTCCTCCTGTACCGAGGTTGGGGTGACCGAGGGGGTGGGCTGGGCCGGCTTGGGCCAGGCACTGTGCACTTGGCACGGTGCACAGTGGCATGTGCTCTTTTCTTTTTCTTTTTATTTTCTGTTATCTATTTTCTTTTCAAACGGTTTTTTTATAAAAATACAAAACTTGCACCATAATTAGTGTTGCAAATTAAGCCACTGCCACAAAGAGTTTGGCACCTAAATAAAATAGTTTGCAATTTTTTATAATTTAACAAGCATTTAAATTATTGTTTTGGCCCCTATTTTAAAAGTTTTAGGGCTTTTAACCACTCTATAAAAAGTTGGTTTCTCCAGGACAAATATCCAGGGATTATTTGCAACACTATGAACATTTTAGGTTTCATGTTTGTGAATTTTTATTATTTTGCTTATAATTTGAATTTGAATTCAAAAGTGGAATTTGAAATGGGATATGGATTAGAAGGAGATCAAGCACTGTTTAGCAAATGACTTAGCTTAATCAAGGAGGGTTACTGTAGCTTAATACATGGGGGTATTACATTCATCACAAAATTTGAGCAAGCACTTTTCGGACCCTTCGAGTGAGGAGCACTCGGAGCCACTGATTCGACAAGGGCTGACTTCCAAAACCTCCCAAGTGTTTTTTGATGTGACCCATACTCGAAACTCAGTTCCAGTGAGACACTAGGGTTGATCTGGTTTTCTACCTTTGTACCACCGATCGAGCAATTTCGGCGTCACCGATTTGTTCTGCCAATAGGCAGTTATGCATCTTAGTGGAACCGAAATCTCTTTCTCGGTGTCACCAATGGCGAGTGGGTATATATATTCGTGGGTCCACACTTTGAAAATCCCTTCAAACTTACGACTCCCGCACCCCACTGCCGCCGCCGCTCGCGTCTCCGGACAATCTCTGTTGTCTCCCGTGCGCCCTTGCCGCTGGAATTCGTCGCCGTCAACGAAATCTTCTCCGTCGTTGCCACCGTAGCAAAGATCCGCCAAGTTAGGGTAAATCTTTGACCCCTCATGTGCTCCACACTCTAATTCATGTGCATTAGGTTGTTTTTCATCTCTAGCCACGTTTTGCAATTATCCCATCCACCAAAAGAATCCTTATAATAGATCGAAGGGAGAATTTTAAGGTTAGGTCTCCGCAGTATGCAATCTCGGAGCACAGAGTCGAAACATCTCGGTGCCGCCAATGTGGTTTCATCCACAGCACAAGGACTTCTCGGTGAAACCGAAAGTGCCTATCGGTGTCACCGAAATGGGGATTAGGGTTTCTAAGCACAACTTCAGTGAGACCGAGTCGCATTTCGGTGAAACCGAACTGTGTGACCAAGTTTCTATTTGCGTTGTTTGTTGCCTCAGAATTTCCAAAACCCAAAACTCGGTGGAACCAAATTTCATACAGTGAATACCTAAAACTAACTTTTTGAGTTCAAATTGCAAAAACTTCTAAATTTTGTGATGCTCATCCATTCTGCTCCTCCATATAATTCAGAGGGTCAGTGCTCAATCATGTCAGGATCTGATGACAGCCAGAATGATCTCAGAGAGCAGAGTGTGGACCTTGATGTAGGCACTAGTACCGAGGCCAGTTTTTCAGACCCAGGAACACCTAGCTCCCATGATTTTCCCAAGGAAGACACCAGAGCCAGGAAGCCAAGGAATTTTGATGAGGAGGATGCTGACTTCATTCCAGATGAGATGACATCCAAGAAGCAGGGTGAGAGAAAATAAAGAGTTGTTGCCAGGAAGGTCCCCTAGTCAGTTGTTGCACAAAGAGGGATTTCTCTATCTTTGAAGAACCCTAGCTCATGAGGGAGGACCAAATCTTTGGCCAAGAAGCTAGGGAAGAAGAGGGAAAAGAAGAGGAACATCCATGTGGTTGGGAGGCCAACCTCCATGTTCAAAGGCCGTGGAGAGGATGAAGAAGAGGAAGAGGAGGAACCAACTAACCCTCCTCTTTCCAAGCAAAGGAAATTGATGGCTGATGTTATGCCTAGCAAGCCTGCTCCTAAGGCTAAACCCTCAGTTCCCAAGGCCAAGCCAGCTGCCCCCAAGCCCAAGAAGACCACAAGAGACATTTCTGCTGCAGACAAGAACAAAGGTTCTACTTCTAGAGATGTTGTAGGAGAAGATGAGGATGTTGTTGTGTTGAGGAAGCTTAGACCTCACCTACCAGATAATAATGATGATCATCCAGTGGCAGAGAATACGAAGGAGAGGAAGTATCAAGGTCTCAGGAAGTGGAGAGCCAATGATCCATATGATGTAAGGAGAAGGACTGTTGTTGATGCTCGCTTTCATACCAAGGAGCAGCAGGACTTCTGTGAGACTGTCTTGCTAGACAAGAACCATGCAGTCAGTGACATGAGGTATGTGGATTGGAAATATATCAAGTCTCATGAAGACTATTTCCCCCATGTCCAGGAGAGCTTCAAAATGATGGATCTTGATAAGTTCATAGGCAAAGAGATGACTACATGGAATGATGAACTTATCATGCAATTCTACTCCACTGTACACTTCTATCCAGATGGCAGGATAGTGTGGATGACTGAAGGCACCAGGTACCAAGCTACCATTGATGAGTGGGCTACCATCTTAGGAGTCCCAAAGGTGCAAGAAGGTGATTTGGATGTGTACTCTGAATCAAAGATGAATCACAACTCTATGGCAAACATGTACACAAAAATTCCAAAGGAATATCTGAAGACCCACAAGCTTCGCTCACTTTACTTTCTACAAGAAGGACTCACTACCTCCAACACTATCTTGAGGCACACCTTGATGCCCAAATCTGGAGATGACAAGATGATCCATGGATACTCCATAAACATGTTGCATCATGTGGAGAGACACACCAAGATCAGAGTGGTGGATCTTATTGTTCAGACCATCAAGAGGACACCTACTGATCAGAAGAGATCATGTGGATATGCCCCATATATTCAGATGCGCGTCAACTCCAAAGTGGGAAAGAGCCTCTATCTGCTTGATCGACCACATCTGCCCCTCCAGCAAGAGTATGAGGACAATGCTGTGGTGATGGATCCATCTCATCCCACTTCATCTACTACACAGGCAGAAATTGAGACAGGGACCCAGGCAGAGGCAGCAAGAGCCGCTAGTGCTCCAGTCCTGAAGATGAAGAGCGATCAGATGGCCTATCTAGTCAGTGATGTGCAAGGCATGGAGAAGAACATCAATGAACTTCTGTTGAACCAGAAGAGCCTTGAGAGGATTGTGGAGACGAAGTTCCCTGACCTTGACAACAAGATGACTGAGCTAACCACCACGGTCAACCAACTGAAGCAAGAGGTAGATGTAGTTTCTTTGCCCAGCTCAGATGATGATGATGATGATGATGAGAGCCCCACACTGTCAATCCAGACTCAGTTCAGGACTCGGGCTCGATCTGCTGTTGTGCCTGCCCAGGATTTGAGACCCTCAGTGTCTGCATCTGCTGCAACTTCTACCGTGCCTCCTTCAGCACCTCCAGTGTCAACTCCACCATCCCAGAGGACTTCTGCAAAAGCATTCACGGGCGCTCTCTTGTCGAATCCTTCCACGACTATCGGAGCAGCTTCATCACCCCATGGAAGAGATCATGCCTAGAGTGATGTTAGCTCTATACTTTCGAGCTTTTTGGTAACTTGTTGCCAAAGGGGGAGAAGTTGTATAGATCGTAGGGCTGAGAGAGAGAGAGAGAGAGAGAGAGAGATAGAATGTTGCTTTTGATGCTTCTCCTTGACTTTGAAAACATTTAGCATGTCTTTTGTTCGTCTTAAAGTTCATGTTGTTTGATCATACGCTATGTGATTGATGTTACTATTTCCTATCTTTGTGATATTCATATGACGATCATTCACTCATGTTTGGTGTTATGTACATTGTAATCCATTCATATCATTTATGTGCACCACCAAGATGTATGTGACATGGAAGAGTGACCCATGATCCTAATCAATTGTGCATTTGCATTCAAACGCAAATTTAAAATAATGCATAAATTTAGGGGGAGCTCTTGCTTATCACATACTTCTCAAAACGACGATGCTATACATTGATTATATTTTATATCGAAGCTTTGATCTATATGTTGTCATCAATTACCAAAAAGGGGGAGACTGAAAGCACAACTGCTCCCTAGGTGGTGTTGGTAATTAATAACAACATATATTTCATTTGACTAATGAATCTATCAAGTATATTTCAGGAAAGTTCAATGAATGGATTGGCTAGGATTGTGAGGAGATTCCCTAGATGCTTGGAACATTGATTAGCAAAAGCTTCAAGACTCTACATTTTATATTTATGTGAGAAATCACATTGAGTCCATAGGAAAGCCAATACTATTAAAAGGGGATGAGGTATTCTTGATGATCTATTTGCTCAAAGTGCTTAGATATTAGCCACCAAAAACCCGCAAGAATTCTCCCACAAAATATTCTGTCAAAATCCTAAAAGTCAAATTCGGTGCCACCAAGAATTTCTACTTCGGCCCTACCGAGTTTTCCTTAGACAGACTCCCAGCCAAATCCTAGCAACTCGGTGTAACCAAGTTCAATCTTGATACAACCGAAAAGAAGTGACCAACCTTTTGGTATCCATTTGCTAAAAATAAAAAAAATGAGTTTTATAAATTGGTGCTACCGAAGTGAGGAACTGCCCAGGCCAACCGAATCGGACTCACCGAGATGTTGTATATCGTTCTCACCGAAAAGCCTAAAGTTGGAGCATTTTGCACTAGTCGGTGTAACCGAGTTTTTACTTCAGTTCCACCGAGTTGGGCAATAATGTAGTAACGGTTAGATTTTGGAGATGGATATATATACCCCTCCACCCCCTCTCATTCATAGAGAGAGCACTCAGAACATGCAAATACTTCCACCATTCATTTTCGGAAAAAGAACCACCTACTCATGTGTTGATATCAAGATCTTCCACTCCAACCATATGAATCTTGATTTCTAGCCTCATCAAGTTGCTTTCCATCCAGTCAATCTCTTACACCAAGCCAAATTATGTGAGAGAGCTATTGAGTGCCGAGGAGACTATCTTTTGAAGCACAAGAGCAAGGAGTTCATCATCCATGCCACATATATTACCTTTTAGAGAGTGGTGTCTCCTAGATTGGTTAGGTGTCGCTTGGAGCCTCCAATTCATGTGGAGTTGAACCAAAAAGTTTGTAAGGGCAAGGAGATCGCCTACTTCATGAAGATCTACACCAAGTGAGACTAGTCCTTCATGGACATAAGTTGTGATGGAATAGACGAGGTTGCTACTTCGTGGACCCTTCGTGGGTGGATCCCTCCCTGGACTCGCGCAATCGTTACCCTCTGTGGGTTGAAGTCTCCATCAACGTGGACGTACGATGGCAACACCTATCGGAACCACGGAAAAATCTTCGAGTCCCCATTGCGTTTGATCTTCCTATCCCTTCCCTCTACTTACACTTGCATGTCTTTACTTTCTGCTGCTATACTCTTAGATTTGCATGTTTAGGGTGTGTTAGACTTGACAGAATTGCTAAAACTTGCCAACCAGTTAAACTGAGAAAAGGTTAGGATTTTGTTTGGTCAAGTAGTCTAATCGCACCCCTCTAGACATACTTTGGATCCTACAATCTGTCATTTCTGATAGGGAGACTACTTCCCAAAAGTCTTGTCTTCATCTACCTAGCTACTTCACATATGAAGTTTGGTGGCAGAAGGGTGTGATTGGGAATCACGGGTAAAGTGCACAAACCTCTACAGATTGTATAAAACTGATCATGATTAGTCGTGTCCCCAGTTACGGACAATTTTGAGCGACTCATCCAAGAATTGTCAGCTTGATCTCATTCACCTCTTCCATCTAAAAGCAATGGGTTGAACCAATGGGGAGTAACGGAATTGATCTCAAAGGTCTGGGTGTACCAGGGTCTGTGGAGATGCTTGGGATGACCGGGGGGTAGTGAGAATCCATGTGCTCAAACTGCTTGAGGTTACGATCGAGGTTTACCAGAGTGCCTCTAGGTTGCGACCGGGATTTACAGGAGTAACCTTTGACTACGACCGGAACATACTGGAAGTGTCATGCCGCTACTAGACTAGACCACCTTATAAACATAGGAAAACTATTTTGCGCAAAGGAAAACCAGCCACACCCCATTGCATATTTATGTTCCAAAAGCCTAATCCGGGTGAAGCTTGCCAATACATCCAATGTATTGACCCTTGTGGCTGCAACTTATCATGTTGCGGGTTACCATATTGAAGTGAAGGTTACGACTCTATACTCAACTCTTGCCTATGAGTCGATGCACGCCACAAGACTAGATATTACCCCGCTGCATGATTGTATTGTAAGCTAGCCATGAGCTAGGTGTGTATTGTATTGCACTAGATCTTCGATGAAAATACTATGACATGTGATGTATTCTTGGTATTTCATTGTCGACGGTGCGTGTCAGCTATTGATCCAGTGACTAACACAGTAAGCACGGAAATTTGGGGCCATATTTCGGGACCGGGTCATGACATTAGGTGTGCGTAAGTGTTGTGTGTGTGGACTACTTAGTCCCCAATTGTAAGCAAGACAAGGCATCGAAATGGAAATAGACAGAAACATTTGAATCCCTTTCTCTCAGTTATCTGTTCATCATCCCCTTCCTCTATTCTCCTCTACCCCAATACTCCTAGTTCATCCAGCATCTTGCATCGATCGTCTGATCCCCACTTAGGTCTCACAGTTTTGGGTCAATCGATTTTGTGGCCATCCGATTCTGCTTTGAGATGTGTGCAAAAAAAAATCTGTTACATTTTGGTTGTGAGTTAGGTTGTGTGGATTCGACTGGCCCCTATTTGGGCATACATAATTTGTTCGTATTGTTAATTTATTGAAGGGTCGCCGATAGAATTTGAGTGTCTCTTAAGAAAAGTGTATTATGGAAGGCTGGATTATTTTGCTGCTTCTCTGCAATTTTTTGATTCATCCTTTGCATAAAAATGTAGTTGTTTGTTTGTATTTTTCTACCATGGAATAGTGGCAATAGTTTTTGGTTCATCCTTTTGCTCATTCAGCACAAAAATTGCATCTGATGTTTGTATACTATGTTGTGGTTTGTATTGGAAAAGTGTTGTTTGTATTTTCTAATGGCTAAACGGCTAGGTCTGAAGCACTTTTTCTGTTTTGCTGTGATGGATGGATAGCCAGACGTAAGTGTGGACAACTTTTCAGCTTTGGCTCATTGATGTTCGTTGGATGGTGTTTCAAGGGTTGATACATGGGCGCATGTTGTAGTGTCACTTGTCCTTCATCCACATGATCATGCTTTGTCACAAAGTCATCTCACACACCTCGTCGACATCTAGGAGCTCATCCGCAATGGGCAGGAGAAGGACTTCGTGGTTGATCTTACCGCGGCCATCACCGACCCCTGCCTCGCCAACATGAAAGAAGACATTGATACGAAGGACCGGAACACATGGGAGGTACCAAGGACACATATGTAAGCTATGAAATGTACGGGCGGATCTTGGACCAGTGGGCGTGTCCGCTTCACATGACCGAGGAGTACGACGACAGCCGCAATGCCATGATCAAGAGTACCAGGAAGATCTAGACGGTGTAGTTTGTGTGTTTAAGCACTTTATCATCTGACTGTTTCATGTGTTAGCCTTAAATCCTTCATATTTAGTATAAGAACCCATAAACACGTTTGCTTAACTATGTAGTAGTGCTAGTTCACTGTGTTGTGGTGTTTCGTACTTTGTTTTGAGGTCGAGCAGGTATCAACTTGGATGCATGTCCGCCAAAGATTTGGAGATTGACATTTGGGACCCACGAGGCTCCATCCTATGCAAGTTGTCAACATGGTACACAATCAAAAAGTTATTGTACCAAATAATATCTCACGTTCTTGTTCAATATTGCGTCCTCTTCCCCAAGCCAAAAGAACCAAACTAGAGCCAGTAGGACCGCTTGCTCCCGCCCACATCGACTGGCAACGCTGCCACGCGTGCCTCGATGACCCATCCTAGCCTATAGCACTGGCCACACTATCCCTCTACTCCCCCACATCTCCTTTTATTCTCAAGCGACGACAGCCCCATCGGCCCACCCTGCACACGAACCACTCAACACTCGTACTCCCCTTCGCCTGCCGCTACACCGCCGCATCTTCCCCGGCTCCGGTTCATTCTCGTCTGAGGTTGATATGTCTCCAACATATCGATAATTTATGAAGTATTCATGCCATATGTGCCTATGTTTATAATATTTTTATATGGTTTTAATGCACTTTATATGATTTATTTAGAACTAACCCGAACTGACGCTGTTTTCAGCAGAATTACCTTGGTGTTGTTTTTGTGCAGAAAATAAAAGTTCTTGGAATCGCCCGAAACTTTTTATGATTTTTTCTGGAGAAAATAAGAAAATACCGGAGCGAAGAACCACCAAAGGGGAACCACCTGTGGGCCACAAGCCAACAGGGCGCGCTCTGTTACCTTGTGGGGCCCACGTGGCTCCGGTTGACGTGATTCCAATGCTGAAAATTGCTATAAATCCAGAAACCTCCAAAAGTTAACCTAGAACTTCTGCTCCACCGCCGCAACTCTCTGTATCCAAGAAAAACCCATCTGGAGCCTTTCCAGTACCATGTCGGAGGGGGAAATCATCATCGGTGACCATCTTCATCATCCCGGTGGAGGCCATGACGAGGAGGGAGTAGTTAACCCTCAGGGTTGAGGGTATGTACCAATAGCTATGTGCATAATCTCTCTCTCTCTCTCTCGTGTTCTTGAGATGCACGATCTTGATGTATCACGGGCTTTGTTAATATAGTTGGATCATATGGTGTTCTTCCCTTGCTATCTTGTTGTGATGAATTGAATCTTTCCCTTTGAGATTTTGTTATGTCAGATTGAATATTGGATTTGAGATCACTTGATGTATATCTTGGTACCCACCTTGCGGATTCCCTTAGTAACAATGGGGTAGTCTATGCATAGGGGTTGATACACGATCTTGTCCTACCTTCTCCGATAGAAATCTTGGGGTAGACTTTGAAATTATTTGCGTTGGATTGAATATGATGAATCTGAAATTGTTTCATGCATGTCGAATAATTAACCCACGGATACTTGTGGTGACATTGGAGTATCTAGGTGACATTAGGGTTGATTGATATGTATCATCGGTGTTATTTTAGTATGAACTCTAGGGCTGTTTGTGACACCTATAGGAATAGCCCAATAGATCGATTGGAAAGGGTAAGTTTGAGGTGGTTCTACTACCTACAACAATTCCATCTTATGTTCTCCTCTAGTTATGAACTTTGGAGTGATTCTTTGTTGCACGTTGAGGGATTATCATATGATTCTGTTATGTTAACATTGTTGAGAGATTGCACTAGTGAAAGTATAAACCCTAGGCCTTATTTCTAAGCATTGATATATAGTTTTGCTCGTTGTTTACCACTTGCTACCTTGTTGTTTTTATATTTTCAGATTACAAAAACCTATATCTAGCATCCATATTGCACTTGTATCATAATCTCTTCGCCGAACTAGTGCACCTATACAATTTGCCATTGTATTGGGTGTGTTGGGGACACAACAGATTTCTTGTATTTTATTGCAGGGTTGTTTGAGAGGGACCTTCTTCATCCTAGACCTCCCACGGATTGATAAACCTTAGGTCATCCACTTGAGAGAAAATTGCTACTGTCCTACAAAACTATACGCTTGGAGGCCCAACAGAGTCTACAAGAATAACGTTGTGTAGTAGACATCAAGATATTTTCGGGCGTCGTTGCCGGGGAGGTGGGTGCTTGAAGGTATATCTTTAGATCTTGCAATTAAATCTTTTAGTTTCTTGTTTTTCACTAGTTTGGTTTTATAAAAGAAAACTACAAAAATGGAGTTTAGGTTGCCTCAATTGCTCCGTCTTTTTAATGTCTTTCGTGAAAATGATGGTTCGGAAAATTGTGCCCAATTGTTAGAGGAAGAATTTATAAAAATGCTTAATGCGAAATCCTTGAATGATGAGCACGGTAGCAATATTATTAGTATGAATTCTATGAATATCCATGATGCTAATGATATGCAAAGACACAAGCTTGGGGATGCTATGTTTGATGAAGATAACATTTTTAGTCCACCAAGTTTAGATAAGCAAAATTATTATGATGATAGCATGCTCCCTATTTATGATGATTATATTGATGAAAGTGGGTTTGGAAGATAGTCAACTCTAGGTACTAATGATCCCACTATTTTGGAGGGTGTTCAACCTTATTATAATAATGATAAAAGTAGATTTGTAGAGGTCATGACTTTATTTAGTGATGAGTCCACTATTTTGGAAGAGGTTTCAATTAACTATGACAACAAATCTCCTATCTATGATGATTATGGTGATGACATGTATGCTATAAAGAGTAATCATAATCATGAAACTTGTCATCATGATTTTAATATTCAATGTGGTTATGTCAATCAAGTGTCTCATGATAGTTATTTTGTTGAGTTTGCTCCCACTACTATGAATGAGAAGAAAATTGCTTATGTGGGGAATAATGAAAATTCTATGCTTGTGCATCATGAAAAGAATGCTTTATGTGATATTTATATTGTTGAATTCCTTCATGATGCTTCTGAAAATTATTATGATAGAGGAACATATGCTTGTAGGTATTGCAATAATATCAAATTTCCTCTCTATGTGTTCAAAATCTTGAAGATATGCTTGTTTTGCCTTCCTATGCTAGTTGATTCTTGCTGCCATAAATTCTTTGCTCACAAAATTCCTATGCATAGGAAGAGGGTTAGACTTAAATGTGCTTATCATATGCTTCATGATGCTCCCATTGCGTTTCAATTCTTTACTTTTATGTGAGCATTGTTGAAATTATCATGCCTAGTTAAAAAGGCTTTAAAGAAAAGCGCTTGTTGGAAGACAACCCAATATTTATACTCTATATTTTTGTCTATTCACATGATTAGGCTACTGTAGTAATCATGTTTTATGTCTTTTATTTCAATAAAGTGCCAAGTAAAGCCTTTGGGATAGTGTGGATACTTGTTAGTTTGATTATGTGCAAAAACAGAAAATTTTACATCCACTGCAGAATTTCTCTGATTTTACTGGAGAGTCAAAAAATTCTGAACATTTTACACAGTTTTGATATGCAAATTCTCTATGTTTTTCTAATTTTTTAGAATTTTTGGAAATAGGTAAATATGGATTTCATTCATATCTTCACACACTGTTCTGGTTTTGATAGATTCCGTTTTGCATGCATAGTTTGCTTGTTTTAGTGTTTCCGTAGCTTATATTTTGTGGTATAAATTATGGGAATGATAGAATACAGTAGGTATTATGTGATAACAATTATGAATCTTGTCTTGACAGTACCTAAGTGAATGATCTATCTTTATTACACTAACCCATCTCACGAAGTTCCGTTAAGTTTTGTGTGATTGAAGTTTTCAAGTTTTGGGTGAGACATCGATAGGAGGAGAATAAGGAGTGGTAAGCCCCTAAGCTTGGGGATTCCCAAGTCACCCCCAAGGTAATATTCAAGGAAGACTCAAGCGTCTAATCTTGGGGGTGCCACGGAAGGCATCCCCTCTTTCGTCTTCATCACTATCAGTATATCCTACTTAGAGCTATATTTTTATTCGTCACATAATATGAGTTTTGTTTGGAGCATCATTTTATTTTGTTAAACTTTGCTTGCTGTTATTTATAATCTTGTTTCCCAATAAAAAGTTCCAAGAATTGCCTTTTAGGATGTTTGAATTACATGTTTGATGTGTGCTGTGTAAAAACAGAAACTTTTGTTGTAGTGTTTGAATTTTCATATTTTACTGGAACGTGGAAAGTTTCTGAAATTTTTACACAATATTATAATATAATTGTTTTATCATGTTCTAAATTTTGAGAATTTTTGGAGTTACAGAAGTGCACTTTGTAAATTAATTGCTACAGACTGTTCTGTTTAGACAGATTGCTGTCATAGTTTTCTTATCTACTTCTCTTATAGTTTTCATGACTTATATTGGTAGATATAAATTGTGGAAGCAATAGTATACAATAGATAATGTTTAAAAATTATTGTGCAACTTGTCTTGGCACTACATAAAGAGTTGATTTATTCTTATGTGCACTAACCTATCTCATGAGTACTTTTCAAGTTTTGTGTGGATGAAGTTTTTGAGACCTAGGTGAAACCATGATATGAGAGGTGATGAGGTCACCTACTACAGGTAGGGTCACAGACCTGACATCTAGGGCCCACCTGGGGGCTCACATTAGCATTAAAGTCCATGGACTATCAGTGCATGCAGATACATCTTCAGGATCCACTCGGATCTAGATGGTCACTCGGACGTAACTTCGCCACTCGGCCAAGGTCCAACACTCGGCCGGGAAGGAGAGGAGCCGGCGTAGGAGTCGTAACGTTCGAGGGACTTAATAACTCACATCAAGTGTTGTGAAGACTAACGTTACCAGTAACGCCTTAGTTAAGACACAAGTTCCTAGTAACGCCT
Organism: Elymus sibiricus; assembly: GCA_039707655.1. NCBI lineage: Eukaryota > Viridiplantae > Streptophyta > Magnoliopsida > Poales > Poaceae > Elymus > Elymus sibiricus. The sequence continues at coordinate 310,427,247 of CM077675.1, read as the reverse complement.
GTAGTTACTCGCATTTAATGCCTTGTAATGGCGCTCGGCGGGTCCTGCCGCACTCTATATAAGCCGCCCCGAGCGCCTGGACAAGGGTTCTGAACTCTCTGTAATCAGACAACCCCATAAGGAAACACTAAGCCTTAGGGATCGAGACATAGGGTCTTTACCACTTCCGAGTGGGGCCCGAACTCATACATCTGAGTGTTACACCTGTACCATAGCTAGGCTCCGCCCCCTTTCATTCATACCCCCAGTATTATTGTCAGACACTCCCACGATAGTTGGCGCCCACAATGGGGAAGCACGTCTAGCAAACTCCGACGCAGGTGGAGATCTCATTTTTTCGGTCATCATGATGGCACTCGACGGTGAGATCCTCTTCGGTACCCTCCGCTTCATCGCCGACGGCTCGGCATGGTTGCATGAGGCGCCGCTGGACCCGGATGCGTTCCCCACCCACGGTGCGACGCATTTCAGCGCAGCGGCTCACGGAGTTCTTCTTCGACAGCCGTCGAAGCCTTATGGCTCTACACTCGTTTGTCCCGTTGCGGGCAGCCGCAAGCGCTCCAGGCGCTCGCGGCTGCAACGGTGGATCAAGCACGTCGTGGTGCGTCAAACCACGATCGGGCAGGTAGCCATGCTCGATTCATGCGAGCCCACTGTCGGATGACGAGTTGTCTGATAGGTCTGAGTGCGAGAGCAGCGGAAACGTTGCAGAGATACTGATGGCCCACACCACCAACCATGGACCTCATGGGTACTCCGCGGGTGGTTCCTGTGGTCGTGATGGTGGCCACGACGACGGAAACACCGACGCTTACATCCCCTAGCCTCTCAGTCGGGAGCAGCGGGAGGAGAGGAGGAGGAGAGACGACGAAGTTCTGCTCACTCCCATCACGGGGACTACCCCAGAGGAAATGGCCTTGGAGGCTACGCGCCAAGACACTCTGGCTGAGGGCGAGCGGCTCGAGTGACTCCAGCGGTCACTCGATGACCGCACGGCCAAAGAGCAGCCCGGCTGCAGCCGTAGTCGGCGGCAATTGTTTCCGAATGATAGACCGCCCAAAATTCCAGTGATGTGCACACCGATGGAGAACCTGGCTGCAGCCACTCGGATCGCTGAATCTATTCAGCCGTCCGGTTTTGCAGCTGGAGAGGGCATTCGGCAGATCCAGACTCTTCTGAAGACTGCCCTGAGACAAAATTCAAAGGTATCGCAGTCACATCAATGCATACACAGCAAGTCCATTCAGGCCGATACGATTCAGTCTGTGCACAACCCGCATGCATATGGAAAGCACCGACATTCTCCTACTCCTCCGAGAGGCCCGCATGGAGGACGTTGGCGCAATGACTGTGATGTCATTCGTACGCCCCCTCCTAGGGGTGGTTCGTATGGCAGACGGCGGTCGACCTCATAGAGAAGACCGTGATCGGAGTCTCGTTCGGCCCAGGGGCTATGAAGAAGGTGGTCGGCGACCCCCGCTGCTCAATGCTAGATCCATCATAACACAGAATGTGGTGGACAAGAATAGACAGATCAGAGATCGGGCGAATGGATGGGGGACTTCTGGTCTCGAGTGCTTCAGTAGGTACATCCGAGAGGTCGAGATCCCCTCCAACTACAGGTTGGCAATGGGAATCGGGAATTTTAACGGCGAGTCCAAGCCGGAAACCTGGCTCGAAGATTACCGAGTGGCCGTCCAAATCGGTGTCGGCGATGACTTTGTCGTGATGAAGCATCTTCCTCTCATGCTGGAGGGATCTGCACGAGCCTGGTTAAACCAGTTGCCCCCTAGCAGCATCTACTGCTGGGAGGACCTGGCACAAGTGTTCATCAAGACATTTGAGGGCACTTACAAGCGTCCGGGTGGTTTGACGGAGCTGCAACACTGTGTCCAAAAAAGCAATGAAACTCTCTGTGAGTACATCCAGTGCTGGACCATGCTGCACAACACCGTTGAGAATGTTACCGAGCATCAAGCCGTCTGCGCCTTTAAGGCAGATACTCGATACCGAGAGCTCATCTTGAAGTTCGGCCGATCAGGGGACCTGTCCCTCAGTCGGGCCATGGAAATCGCCAATCGGTATGCCAATGGCGAAGAGGAAGACCGCCTCCGAAGCGGCAAAGGGCGAACCGGCGACACCCCTCAATTGGGGGGAAACGCTGGGAAAAAGCAAAAGCGGAAAGCCAATCCTCCGGGTAAGGCAGAAATTGTGGCGGTCCCCTCCCAAGGGAAGCCCAAACTGAAGAAGAAGAAGAAGAAGAAGAAGAAGAAGAAGAAGAAGAAGAAGAAGAAGAAGAAGAAGAAGAAGAAGAAGAAGAAGAAGAAGAGGAAGAAGAAGAAGGAATGTGCTAACAAGAAGAAGCCCGAGTACAAATATGAGGTGTTGGATCAACCCTGTGTTGTCCATACCAAAAAGGATGAGGAGGGCAACGTAATATACCTAAAGCACACCACTCGGGAGTGCCGAATGCTCAAGCAGGAGATGGGTAGAGAGCCTTCTGGAGAGAAGGACGACGACGAAGAAGGCGAGGATGCTACCGAGTATCCGAACATCAACAAGGTCCTAAATATGATTTTTGTGGACATTGAAAGCAAGAGACGGTTGAAGGTCGTCAATCGGGAGGTCAACATGGCAGCTCCGACTGTCGTCAAGTAACTCAACTGGGCAAAGACCCTCGTTACCTTCGACCAGTTGGATCATCCAGCCCACATAGCCATCCCTGGGAGGCAGGCGCTGGTTGTTGACCCGGCCGTCAATGGAGTCCGACTGCGCAAGGTCCTGATGGATGGAGGCAGTGGGCTCAACATAATCTACGCCGACACGCTCAGGGCAATGGACATTCCGATGTCCCGACTGAGCAAGATCAACATGCATTTCCATGGGGTCATCCCTGGGAAGAAGGCTGAGTCACTCGGCCAAATCGCTCTGGACGTCGTGTTTGGAAGCGAGAATTTTTTTCGAAAGGAACGTCTGACGTTTGAAGCGGTGGACTTTCGCAGCGCGTATCACGCCATCCTGGGTAGGCCCACCTACGCACGTTTCATGGCCCGTCCATGTTATGTATATCTTAAACTTAAGATGCTCAGGGCGAAAGGAGTGATCACAGTGACTGGCGATCGTATAATCGCTGAAGAGTGCCTCCAGCAGGGCTCCAAGATTGCTAACGAGCAAGTACTCACAGTCGAACTCGACGGGTACAAGAAGACGGTGGACACTGTGGATTTGCTCAAGTCCAAACCGCCGGCTACGGAATCAGCTTTCCAGTCGGCCGGTGAGACCAAGCAGGTTCGCATTCACCCGAATGATCCGAGTGCCTCCCCCACGAACATCTCGACATCACTCGGTGACAAATAGGAAGTCGAGCTCATCCAGTTCCTCCGTGAGAACTGGGACATCTTCGCGTGGAAGCTATCTGACATGTCGAGGGTTCCCAGGGAGCTGGCTGAGCACCGACTCCGAGTCGACCCAAAGATCAAACCAATCAAAGAGCACTTGCGTCGATCCTCCCTCGAGAAGTGCAAGGCGATTGGTGAAGAAATCGCTCGGCTCCTAGCTGCTGAGTTCATTCGCGAGGTGTATCATTTCGAGTGGCTCACCAACCCTGTCTTGGTGCCTAAGAAGGACAAGTCCCTCCGGATGTGCATCGACTTCAAGCATCTCAATTGGGCCTGCCGGAAAGATCATTTTCCTCTTCCCCGCATAGACCAGATAGTAGATTCTACTACCAGATGCGAACACCTATCGTTCCTGGATGCGTGCTCCGAGTACCACCAGATCCGAATGTATGGACTAGATGAAATAAAAACAGCCTTCATCACCCCATTCGGGTGCTTCTGCTATATCACTATGCCATTCGGTCTCAAAAATGCCGGGGCGACTTTTATGCACATGATCCAGAAATGCTTGCAAAAGCAAATTAGTCAAAATGTGGAGGCGTACATGGATGACATCGTGGTCAAGTCTAGGAAAGGTTTCGACCTCCCGATAGACCTCACCGAAACCTTCACGAACCTGGGCGCTTTCAGATAAATCTCAATCCGGCCAAATGCACATTCAGAGTGCCTTCAGGCAAGCTACTCGACTTTCTCGTTTTTGAACGTGGAATCGACGCTAATCCTAACAAAATCGGCGCTATCGTCCGAATGAAAAAACCAGCATGTCTGCATGACGTGCAAAAGCTCACGGGGTGCCTTGCAGCCTTGAGTAGATTCATCTCTAGACTCAGTGAAAAGGTGCTGCTTCTTTACCGATTGATGAAGAAATCTGATAACTTTGAGTGGACACCTGAAGTGCAAGCTGCATTCGAAGAACTCAACGCCTTGCTTTCCACCCAGCCGGTGTTAGCTGCTTCGAGCAGCCGAGAGCCTTTGCTCTTGTACATCACGGCTACCAGCCAAGTGGTCAACACTGTCCTCACTATGGAGCGCGAAGAATCAGGAAAGGCATTCAAATTGCAAAGACCCGTATATTACATCTCAGAAGTCTTGACCCCCTCCAAGCAAAGGTATCCGCACTACCAGAAGTTGGTCTATGGTATTTACCTAACCGTTAAAAAGGTGGCTCATTACTTCCAAGAGCACTCGGTCACGGTTATCAGCGATGCCCCCCTGTCAGAAATCCTACATAATAGAGATGCCATGGGCCGAGTGGCAAAATGGGCAATTGAGCTCCTCCCGTTGGAGATCAAGTTTGAAGCCAAGAAGGCAATCAAGTCTCAAGTGATGGTGGACTTTTTAGCCAAGTGGATAGAACAAGAACAACCAGCCCCAAGTATCCCCGAACACTGGACCATGTTTTTCGATGGATCCAAGATGCTCCAAGGATTCGGTGCCGAAGTGGTTCTCATCTCCCCCAGGGGAGACCGTTTGAGCTACGTCCTTCAAATCCACTTTGATTCGTCTAACAACGAGGCCGAATACGAAGCCCTCCTGTACGGGCCCCGTATGGCCATCTCACTCAGTATCCGACGTTTGATGATATTCGGTGATTCGGACCTTGTTTTCAATCAAGTAATGAAAGAATGGGATATCTGGAGTTCGGCCATGACCGGGTACTGTAATGCAGTCAGGAAACTGGAGAAGAATTTTGAGGGCTTGGAGCTGCACCACATACCCCGAGCGAAGAACCAGGCGGCGGATGACCTGGCTAAGATCGGTTCTACTCGGCGGGTCGTGCCGAAAGGCATATTCCTTGAACACCTGCACTCTCCCTCAGTCAAAGAAGACCCTTTTACCGAGGAGCCCCCGCAACCAGTCGGACCTTCAAATCCGACTGAGGTTGACATTCCAGCCATTGTGGACCTTGTCCATGAAATGTTGGTGATCACTTCCGAGTGGACTCAACCCTACTTAGTATACTTGCTCCGGCAAGAGCTCCCTGAAGATCAAGAAGAAGCTCGGTGAATCGTCCGGCGATCCAAGTCTTTTCAAGTGATGGGAGATCAATTGTATAAGAAAAGCACTACATGAGTCGCTCAGAAATGCATTTCCCTAGAGGAAGGACTGCAGATCTTGCATGAGATTCACTCGGGAACTTGCGGCCATCATGCATCCTCTCGAACGTTGGTTGCCAAAGCGTTCCGAGCGGGTTTCTATTGGCCCCGAGCCAATGAGGCAGGAAGGGACTTGATACGTCTCCAACGTATCTATAATTTTTGATTGTTCCATGCTATTATATTATCTGTTTTGGATGTTTTATATGCATTAATATGCTATTTTATATTATTTTGGGGACTGAGCCTAGTGCCAGTTTCTGTTTTTTCCTTGTTTTTTAGTATTGCAGATAAGGAATATTAAACGGAGTCCAAACGGAATAAAATCTTCGGAATAATTTTTCTTGGACCAGAAGACATCTACCAAGCTTGGAGACCAAGGCAGGAGAGCCGCCGTGTGGCCACAAGCCACAGGGGCGCGCCCAGTGGGGTAGGGCGCGCCCCCTGGCTTGTGGGCCCACGGCAGCTCCCCCAACCCTATTTCTCGGCCTATAAATTCACAAATATTCCCTGGATACCAGAGAGAGCCATGAAAACATTTTTCCGCCACCAGGAGCCTTGGTTCCCGTGAGATCCAATCTTGGAGCCTTTTCCGGTAATCTGCCGGAGGGGGATACGATCACGGAGGGCATCTACATCAACTCCATTGCCCCTCCGATGATGCGTGAGTAGTTCACCACAGACCTTCGGGTCCATAGCTAGTAGCTAGATGGCTTCTTCTCTCTCTTTGCTCTTCAATACCATGTTCTTCATGATCTTCATGGAGATCTATCCGATGTAATACTCTTTTGTGGTGTGTTTGTCGAGATCCGATGAATTGTGGGTTTATGTTCAGATTATCTATGAATATTATTTGAGTCTTTTCTGAATTCTTATATGCATGATTTCATATCTTTGCAAGTCTCTTCGAGTTATTGGTTTGGTTTGTCCAACTAGATTGGTAATTCTTGCAATGGGAGAAGTGCTTAGTTTTGGGTTCAATCTTGCGGTGTCCTCACCCAGTGACATAGTAGGGGTAGCGAGGCACGTATTGTATTGTTGCCATCGAGGATAGAAATATGGGGTTTTCATCATATTGCTTGAGTTTATCCCTCTACATCATGTCATCTTACCTAATGCGTTACTCTGTTCTTCATGAACTTAATACTCTAGATGCAGGCAGGAGTCGGTCGATGTGTGGAGTAATAGTAGTAGATGCAGAATCGTTTCGGTCTACTTGACACGGACGTGATGCCTATATGCATAATCATTGCCTTGGATATCTTCATAACTATTCGCTTTTCTATCAATTGCTCGACAGTAATTTGTTCACCCACCGTAATACTTGCCATCATGAGAGAAGCCTCTAGTGAAACCTATGGCCCCCCGGGTCTATTTTCCATATTATACTTTCAGATCTAAAACAAAAAATACCAAAAATATCTTGCTGCAATATTTTACTTTTGTTTTACTTTCCGTTCAAGCAATCATATCTATCTATCTCTATCAGATCTCATCCTTGCAAGTAACCGTGAAGGGATTGACAACCCCTTTATAGCGTTGGGTGCAAGTGTTTGATTCTTTGTGTAGGTACATCTATTGGGGACTTGCTTGTATCTCCTACTGGATTGATACCTTGGTTCTCAACAACTGAGGGAAATACTTATCTACTTTGCTGCATCACCCGTTCCTCTTCACGGAAACCAACGCATGCTCAAGAAGTAGCAAGAAGGATTTCTGGCGCCGTTGCCGGGGAGATACATAGCAAGTCAGGACAAGAACTCTCCCGTCAACTTGCCAATTTCTGGCGCCGTTGCCGGGGAGATCTACATCAAGCCTACCAAGTACCCATCACAAACTCATCTCTTGCATTTACATTATTTTCCATTTGCCTCTCGTTTTCCTCTCCCCCACTTCTAAAACGATTTTCCAAAAAAGATTCGCCTTTTTATTCGCCCTTCTTCCGTTCGTCTTTTCGTTTGCCTTTTGTTTGCTTGTGTGCTTGCTTGCTTGCTTCGTCACGATGACTCAAGAGAATACCAAGTTGTGTGATTTTTCCAATACTAATAATAATGATTTTATTAGTACTCCGATTGCTCCCGCCACTAGTGCGGAATCTTATGAAATTAATGCTGCCTTGCTAAATCTTGTTATGAAAGAACAATTTTCTGGCCTTCCTAGTGAAGATGCCGCATCCCATCTAAATACTTTCGTTGAGTTGTGTGATATGCAAAAGAAGAAAGATGTGGATAATGATATTGTTAAATTGAAGCTATTTCCATTCTCACTACGAGATCGTGCTAAGACTTGGTTTTCATCTTTGCCCAAAAATAGTATTGATTCATGGAATAAGTGTAAAGATGCTTTTATTTCCAAGTACTTTCCGCCCGCTAAGATCATCTCCCTTAGGAACGATATAATGAATTTTAAGCAACTTGATCATGAGCATGTTGCACAATCTTGGGAGAGGATGAAACTAATGATTAGAAATTGCCCCGCGCATGGTTTGAGTTTATGGATGATTATACAAATTTTCTATGCTGGATTGAATTTTGCTTCTAGGAATCTCTTAGATTCTGCCGCGGGTGGTACTTTTATGGAAATAACATTAGGAGAAGCTACTAAACTCCTAGATAATATTATGGCAAATTACTCTCAATGGCATACCGAAAGATCTCCTACTAGTAAAAAAGTGCATGCTATTGAAGAGATTAATACTTTGAGTGAAAAGATGGATGAATTGATGAAATTGTTTGCTAGTAAGAGTGTTCCTATTGATCCTAATGATATGCCTTTGTCTTCTTTGATTGGAAATAATAATGGATCTATGGATGTGAATTTTGTTGGTAGGAACAATTTTGGTAATAACGCGTATAGAGGTAATTTCAATGCTAGGCCGTTTCCTAGTAATTCCTCTAATAATTATGGTAATTCCTACAGCAACTCTTATGGAAATTATAATAAGATGCCCTCTGATCTTGAGAATAATATTAAAGAATTTATTAGTTCACAAAAGGGTTTCAATGCTATGATTGAAGAAAAATTGCTCAAGATTGATGATTTGGCTAGGAACGTTGATAGAATTTCTCTTGAGATTGATTCTTTGAAAATTAGATCTATTCCACCCTAGCATGATATTAATGAGTCTTTAAAGGCTATGAGAATTTCTATTGATGAGTGTAAGGAAAGAACTGCTAGAATACGTGCTAAGCGTGAATGGCTCGAAAAAGTGTGTTCTCGTGATAATATTGATGAAGATCTTAAAGTGATTGATGTGACTCCCATTGAATCTTTGTTTTCTAATGTAAATCTTGATAAAGATGGTACTGGAGATGAGTCAACTTTATTTAAAAGGCGTCCCAATGATTTGGAGTTTATAGATCTTAACGCTAAGATTGATAAAAGTGGGATTGAAGAGGTCAAAACTTTAAATAGCACTGAACCCACTCTTTTGGATTTCAAGGACTTTAATTATGATAGTTGCTCTTTGATTGATTGTGTTTCCTTGTTGCAATCCATGTTGAATTCTCCTCATGCTTATAATCAAAACAAAGCTTTTACTAAACATATTGTTGATGCTATGATGAAATCATTTGAAGAAAAACATGAGTTGGAAGTTTCTATACCTAGAAAGCTTTATGATGAGTGGGAACCTACTATTAAAATTAAAATTAAATAATATGAGTGCCATGCTTTGTGTGATTTGGGTGCTAGCGTTTCCACGATTCCAAAAACTTTATGTGATGTGCTAGGTTTCCGTGAATTTGATGATTGTTCCTTAAATTTGCATCTTGCGGATTCCACTATAAAGAAACCTATGGGAAGGATTAATGATGTTCTTATTGTTGCAAATAGGAATTATGTGCCCGTAGATTTCATTGTTCTTGATATAGATTGCAATCCTACATGTCCTATTATTCTTGGTAGACCTTTCCTTAGAACGATTGGTGCAATTATAGATATGAAGGAAGGAAATATTAGATTCCAATTTCCATTAAGGAAAGGCATGGAGCACTTTCATAGAAAGAAAATAAAATTACCCTATGAATCTATTATGAGAGCTGCTTATGGATTGCATACCAAAGATGACAATACCTAGATCTATTGCGTTTTGCCTAGCTAGGGGCGTTAAACAATAGCGCTTGTTGGGAGGCAACCTAATTTTATTTTTGCTTTCTGTTTTTTGCTTATGTTTTGGTGTGTTTTGCACATTATTACTTATGTAATAATTGTGTTTTCTTGTTTAAATTAGTGTTTGAGCCAAGTAAGACCTTTGGGATGGTCTACGGTGTTTGTTGATTTGATTTTGCTGAAAAACAGAAACTTTTGCCCTCAGTCCAGGAATTTTGTAAATTCACTGGAACGTGATTTTGATCTGAAATTTTTACACAAGATTCATATACAAATTTCCCTGATTTTCCTAATTTTTCAGAATTTTTGGAGTTACAGAAGTATTCGAAGTCTATAGATTGCTACAGACTGTTCTGTTTTAGACAGATTCTGTTTTCTTTGTGTTGTTTGCTTATTTTGATGAATCTATGGGTTGTATCGGGGGGTATGAACCATGGAGAAGTTAGAATACAGTAGATATTACACCAATATAAATAAAGAATGAGTTCTCAACAGTACCTAAGTGGTGGTTTATTTTTCTTATACTAACGGATCTCATGAGTTTTCTGTTGAGTTTTGTGTTGTGAAGTTTTCAAGTTTTGGGTAAAGATTTGATGGACTATGGAATAAGGAGTGGCAAGATCCTAAGCTTGGGGATGCCCAAGGCACCCCAAGCCATATTCAAGGATACCAAAAAGCCTAAGCTTGGGGATGCCCCGGAAGGCATCCCCTCTTTCCTCTTCAATCCATCGGTGAATTTACTTGAGGCTATATTTTTATTCACCACATGATATGTGTTTTGCTTGGAGTGTCTTGTATGATATGAGTCTTTGCTTTTTAGTTTGCCACAATCATCCTTGCTGCACACATCTTTTTGAGAGAGACACGCTGAATCGTGAATTTATTAGAATACTCTATGTGCTTCACTTATATCTTTTGAGCTAGGCAATGTTGCTCTAGTGCTTCACTTATATCTTTTTAGAGCACGGTGGTGTTATATTTTATAGAAATTATTGAACTCTCGTACCTCACTTATATTATTTTGAGAGTTTCTTAAAACAGCATGGTAATTTGTTTAGGTTATGAATTTAGTCCTAATATAATAGGCATCCAAGAGGGATATAATAAAAACTTTCATATTAAGTGCATTGGATACAATGAGAAGTTTGATTCCTTGCATATAGTTTTGAGATAATGGAGATGGTAATATGAGAGTCATGCTAGTGAGTAGTTGTGAATTGGAAGAGATACTTGTGTTGAAGTTTGTGATTCCCGTAGCATGCATGTATGGTGAACCGTTATGTAACGAAGTCGGAGCATGATTTGTTTAATGATTGTCGACCTTTGTGTGAGGGTCGGAAGCGCGCGATGGTTAACTCGTACCAACCTCTCCCCTAGGAGCATGCGTCTAATGCTTTGTTTGATAACTAATAGACTTTTGCAATAAGTATGTCAGTTCTTTATGACTAATGTTGAGTCCATGGATTATACGCACTCTCACCCTTCCACCATTGCTAGCCTCTCTAGTACCGTGCAACTTTCGCCGGTACATCAAACCCACCTTCCTCAAAACAGCCACCATATATTTTCCTCAAAACAGCCACCATACCTACCTATTATGGCATTTCCATAGCCATTCTAAGATATATTGCCATACAACTTCCACCGTTCCGCTTTTCATGACATGCACCATCACTTTCATATTGCATATAGAGTCATATTTTGTCATAGGTATCGAGTTGTAATTTTCCTTTTGAGTTGTAAGTAAATAAAAGTGTGTTGATTTTCATTATTAGAGCATTGTCCCGTGTGAGAAAAGGATGATGGAAGCCATGACTCCCTCACAAGTTGGGATGAGTATCCGGACTTTACAAAAAAATAAAAGAGGCCAGCGAAGCCCAAATAAAAAAAGAGGCCAAAGATGCCCACCAAAATAAAAAAAAATGAGAGAAGGAGAGAAGGGACAATTGCTACTATACTTTTCCACACTTGTGCTTCAAAGTAGCACCATGATCTTCATGATAGAGAGTCTCCTATTTTGTCACTTTCATATAACTAGTGGAGTTTCATCTTGCACGACCACTTAGTTTTCTTTTTGAGCTTTCATACACTTATAGCTCTAGTGCACCCGTTGCATGGCAATCCCTACTCACTCACATTGATATCTATTGATGGGCATCTCCATAGCCCGTTGATACGCCTAGTTGATGTGAGATTATCTTCCTCCTTTCCCTTGCAACCTCCACCATATTCTATTCCACCTATAGTGCTATATCCATGGCTCACGCTCATGTATTGCGTGAGAGTTGAAAAGGTTTGAGAACACCAAAAGTGTGAAACAATTGCTTGGCTTGTTCAACGGGGTTGTGCATGATTTAGATACTTTGTGTGGGGAAGATGGAGCATAGCCAGACCATATGATTTTGTAGGGATAACTTTCTAAGGCCATGTTATTTCGAAAGGACACGATTGCCTTGTTGGTGTGCTCGAAGTATTACTGTTTTTATGTCAATATTAGACTATTGTTTTGAATCTTACGGATCTGAATATTCATGCCACAATAAATAATATTACATGGATAAATATGTTAGGTAGCATTCCACATCAAAGATTCTGTTTTTATCATTTACCTACTCGAGGACGAGCAGGAATTAAGCTTGGGGATGCTTGATACGTCTCCAACGTATCTATAATTTTTGATTGTTCCATGCTATTATATTATCTGTTTTGGATGTTTTATATGCATTAATATGCTATTTTATATTATTTTTGGGACTAACCTATTAATCTAGAGCCTAGTGCCAGTTTCTGTTTTTTCCTTGTTTTTGAGTATTGCAGATAAAGAATATTAAACGGAGTCCAAACGGAATAAAATCTTCGGAATAATTTTTCTTGGACCAGAAGACATCTACCAAGCTTGGAGACCAAGGCAGGAGAGCCGCCGTGTGGCCACAAGCCACAGGGGCGCGCCCAGGGGGGTAGGGCGCGCCCCCCTGGCTTGTGGGCCCACGGCAGCTCCCCCAACCCTATTTCTCGGCCTATAAATTCACAAATATTCCCTGGATACCAGAGAGAGCCATGAAAACACTTTTCCGCCGCCAGGAGCCTCGGTTCCCGTGAGATCCAATCTTGGAGCCTTTTCCGGTAATCTGCCGGAGGCGGATACGATCACGGAGGGCATCTACATCAACTCCGTTGACCCTCCGATGATGCATGAGTAGTTCACCACAGACCTTCGGGTCCATAGCTAGTAGCTAGCTGGCTTCTTCTCTCTCTTTGCTCTTCAATACCATGTTCTTCATGATCTTCATGGAGATCTATCTGATGTAATACTCTTTTGCGGTGTGTTTGTCGAGATCCGATGAATTGTGGGTTTATGTTCAGATTATCTATGAATATTATTTGAGTCTTTTCTGAATTCTTATATGCATGATTTCATATCTTTGCAAGTCTCTTCGAGTTATTGGTTTGGTTTGTCCAACTAGATTGGTAATTCTTGCAATGGGAGAAGTGCTTAGTTTTGGGTTCAATCTTGCGGTGTCCTCACCCAGTGACATAGTAGGGGTAGCGAGGCACGTATTGTATTGTTGCCATCGAGGATAAAAAGATGGGGTTTTCATCATATTGCTTGAGTTTATCCCTCTACATCATGTCATCTTACCTAATGCGTTACTCTGTTCTTCATGAACTTAATACTCTAGATGCAGGCAGGAGTCGGTCGATGTGTGGAGTAATAGTAGTAGATGCAGAATCGTTTCGGTCTACTTGACACGGACGTGATGCCTATATGCATAATCATTGCCTTGGATATCTTCATAATTATTCGCTTTTCTATCAATTGCTCGACAGTAATTTGTTCACCCACCGTAATACTTGCCATCATGAGAGAAGTCTCTAGTGAAACCTATGGCCCCCGGGTCTATTTTCCATATTATACTTTCAGATCTAAAACCAAAAATACCAAAAATATCTTGCTGCGATCTTTTTACTTTTGTTTTACTTTCCGTTCAAGCAATCATATCTATCTATCTCTATCAGATCTCATCCTTGCAAGTAACCGTGAAGGGATTGACAACCCCTTTATAGCGTTGGGTGCAAGTGTTTGATTCTTTGTGTAGGTACATCTATTGGGGACTTGCTTGTATCTCCGGATTGATACCTTGGTTCTCAACAACTGAGGGAAATACTTATCTACTTTGCTGCATCACCCGTTCCTCTTCACGGAAACCAACGCATGCTCGAGAAGTAGCAGGACTTGGTGAACCTATGTGTAGGATGTCAGTTCTATAAGAATCAGCCACATAAACCAACAACCGCACTAAAGACCATACCGCTCACCTGGTCATTTGCCTTGTGGGGTCTCGACATGGTCGGCCCTCTACGTACCGGGTCGAGTGGGTTTACCCACCTGCTAGTGGCGGTGGATAAGTTCACCCAGTGGGTCGAAGCTAAGCCCATCAAAAACTTGGATGCAAAGACTGTCGTCAGTTTCATTCGGCAGATTATCTTTAGATTCGGAGTTCCACATGATAGCATCACTTACAATGGGAAAATTTTGACTCGGATGAATTCCGTGAGTTTTGCTACTCCCAAGGCACTCGGGTCAACTATGCCTCTGTGGCTCACCTGCAGTCGAATGGGCAAGCGGAGCGAGCGAATGGGATGATTTTACAAGTATTGAAGCCTCCGCTGATGAGGGATCTGGAGCACGCTGCAGGAGCCTGGGTCAAAGAGCTACCATCTATCCTATGGGGTATTCGGACGACCCCGAACCTCTCGGCCAAGCGCACTCCGTTCTTCATGGTATACGAATCTGAAGTCGTCTTGCCGAGTGACTTGCGTCACAATGCTCCCCGAGTGGAACTTTACAATGAAGCTGAGGGAGAAGCAGCATGTCAAGACGGTCTGGACCACTTGGAAGAGGAGAGAGAGCTAGCTCTAGTCAGATCGGCGCTTTATCAGCAAGACCTGAGGCGTTATCATGACACACGCGTCAGGGGGTGCTTTCCAGGAAGGCGACCTTGTCCTCCGACTAGGCCAACAAAAGCCACACAAGTTGGCGCCTCCGTGGCAAGGGCCTTTCGTGACCTCCAAAGTCCTGAACAATGGAGCTTATCGACTGTATAACTTCAACACTGGGGCAGAAGAGCTCCAGACGTGGAACGCGGATCTGCTCTGCAAGTTCTACACTTAAAATAGAGAACACTCTGTCATTCATGTAATGAATTGCCGAGTGACTTTGATGAATAAAAGTCTTTACTATTTCTACACTTTATCAAAAAAAACTCAAAACAAAATTTTTCACCTTTTTCACCCTGGTGATCCTTCCAACTTTCCTCACCCCCAGTGGGTGTACGGATCGGGAGCTTAGCCGCGATCCAGAAATCGCCTAAGTATAAATTAACTCCGAGTGAGTACATCATCCACACTCGGGGGCTTAGCCGCGATCCAGAAATTGCCTAAGTGTAAAATTACTCCGAGTGAGGATATCATCCACACTCGGGGGCTTAGCCGCGATCCAGAAATCGCCTAAGTATAAAATTACTCCGAGTGAGGACATCATCCACACTCGGGGGCTTAGTCGCGATCCAGAAATTGCCTAAGTATAAAACTACTCCGAGTGAGGACATCATCCACACTCGGGAGCTTAGCTGCGATCCACAAATCGCCTAAGTATAAAACTACTCCGAGTGAGGACATCATCCACACTCGGGGGCTTAGCCGCGATCCAGAAATCGCCTAAGTATAAAAACTGCTCCGAGTGAGGACATCATCCACACTCGGGGGCTTAGCTGCGATCCAAAAATCGCCTAAGTATAAAACTACTCTGAGTGAGGACATCAACCACACTCGGGGGCTTAGTCGCGATCCAGAAATCGCCTAAGTAGAAAAAACGCTCTGAGTGAGGGCATCATCCACACTCGGGGGCTTAGCTGCGATCCAGAAGTGGCCTAAGTATAAAACTACTCTGAGTGAGGACATCATCCACACTTGGGGGCTTAGATGTGATCCAGAAATCGCCTAAGTATAAAAACTACTCTAAGTGAGGACATCATCCACACTTAGGGGCTTAGCCGCGGTCCAGAAATTGGCTAAGTATAAAATCTACTCCGAGTGGGGATGTTATCCACACTCGGGGACTGGGCCGAATGCTCAAAGAGTCAAATGAAGGCGATCAAACTGCATATAGTTCAAAGCAAAAGTGCAGATAGTCATGGTCGCTAGGTCACGGCAAATGTACGGTTACACAAATCACTCGGCATCTCGAGGCAAATTTCATTCGAAGTTATTTATCCGAGGATCACTCGGCGGTAGTTGGAGCTGCTGCTTTAGTGAAGGTGTCGAGGTTGATGAAGTCCGCAATCCGAGTGGCGGCCTCGAGGAACGTCTCCATGAAGTCTTCTATCTTGGCATTCTTCTTGTTGACGACCTTCAGTGACTTCAACTTCTCCTCATCTACACCCTTGCAATGGACGCGGACGAGTGAGAGAGAGATGTCAGCTCTAGCGCGGGCAACTGATTTCTTCCAAGATTGCACTCGGCAAGGGACGTCTTGCAGCCGGTTGATAAGGGCGTCCAAGTCATTCGAGAACTCCTCCCCGGGGGCGACTTCTCGGTCGATGTCTTTGACAGCCATATGCATGCGGTTGAGGAAGAGAGTCACCTCCCCGATGCGTTCCTCCAGTCGGAGGAGAGCAAGAGCTGAGCTATCGCGAAGAATGCCCGTAGCCGGATCAACTTCCTTCTCGATCTTGGATGTCTCTTCTTCAGCATCCATGCAGAACTCCGTTGAATGGATGGGGAAGAGAGAGTTCTTTGAGGACATGTGAGGAATCAAAGCAACTTGAAACGCAGTCGGGTCATTGACGTACCTTTGAGCTTCTCATTCATTTCATTGCCAAAATATTCGATGAACTTCTCCAGGTCGAGTCTTCTGGATGACACCTGCTTCAACTTTGACTCGGCCTCGGCAACCTCCTCCACAGATCTCTTGGCAACAACCTCCAACGTCTTCTTCTCCTCCTCCCACTTATCGAGTGACTTCAACTTGTCTTCGGCCTCTTTCATCTTCTGGTTGGCCTCCTTTTGAACGGACGCCGGTTCGGTGCCTTTCTTCTCCAGGGCCTCCTTCATGGTGTCTATAGAAATGGAAGCCCGGATCATCTTAGTAAGTTGAATATTTTCACTACGAACATCTGATAAAGTAATCTCAGTCGGAAAGAAGAGGACACAAGTTCTTTGGTAGTCGGATAGAAAGCGCTTACCTCCGAGTGATTGCTTCTCTTGTTCCAGCCACGTGTTCTTGGCCTTCTCCGCCTCAAGACTGAGGCGCAGGTCCTGTACCTCCTTATCCAAGGCCTTGTATTGAGTCCCGAGCTCGCACATGCTCTGTCGACAAGAAACAAAGAAACATTAGTGACGATAGTCGGATACTATGTAAAGGTTCATTCGGATAAACTACAAGACTCTAAGACTCCCGCCGACTGCTTCAGTCGACGACAGTCTCGGGGACTACACCCAGTGGGTGTGCTCGGCGTGCCCCCACTGGAACTATGCTGGGGATGATGTACTTCCATAAACTCAGCAACAGGTTCTACCTACTGGGGATGAGGTACTTCCATAAACTCAGCAACAGGTTCTACCTACTCGGGATGAGGTACATCCATAAATTCAACAACAGGTTCTACCTACTCAGGATGAGGTACTTCCATAAACTCAACGATAGGTTCTACCTACTTGGGATGCGGTGTTTCTACAAGCATCATTCAGACTCTAAGACTCCTGCCGACTGCTTCAGTCGACGACGGTCTCGGGGACTACACCCAGTGGGTGCGCTCAGCGCGCCCCCACTGGAGAGTAACAGGTTATACACCTCGACGGTCAACGTCGAGAGGCTCTGGTCCATGGACCATCACCGCATCCTCTTCGACAAGTACCACTACACCTATTTCTACAAACGTCACACGGACTCTAAGACTCCCGCCGACTGCCTCGGTCAACGGCAGTCTCGGGGACTACACCTAGTGGGTGCACTCAACGCGCCCCCACTGGAACTAGAGAACACCCGGTGGGTGGGCCCCCGACGCAAACCCACTCGGGACCTCAAGAAACTACATACAGACAAAATTTCCAACTGAAGATGGTACTTACAAGAGTACTTACTCGGACGTTCTTCTCCAGCGCCTCGTCGGTGTCGTAGGCCTCTTTCAGCCTGTCGTTCATCAGCTTCAGCTAGATCAGTGCCTCCTTGCTCGCCCCCACCTGGTCCTCTAGGATGTGGTGCAGTGTGAAGATGTTAGTCGCAGGAGGAGTTGGCAAGGAAAATCTGAGTGCAGTCCCGGCTCCCGAAGAAGCTCCCTGAACCCGTGCTGACGCCTTAGCTGGCGAAGCGTCCTGCATCAAGACGTCCGTGTTGGCAGAAGGGTTCGGAGGGTCAACCTTGTCATCCCCGTCAAGTTCTATCACTTCACGCGGCTCTGTAAACACTCGAAGATCTTTTGGGAGTAAGCACGAAGGAAAAACGCAGAGTTCAAAAATCATGTCCGAGTGAGTTCAAAGGTTACCTTTTGAAGATGCGGCGTCAACATCAGCCTTGTCCTTCTCCAGCGAAGCAGTCGAGGTGTCAACTCTGTAATGAAGCCTTTCAGAACATCACGTCACTCGGTCAAATAACTGAAGTATCAATCGGTGCAAAGATGCTTACGCTGAGTCCACCAGCACATTCATTTTCATCTTTGGCAGGACAGTCTTCCGGGGTTTTTGATAGTAACTTTCGGCTGCTTGGTCGTCTTCTCGAGTGACGGTGCGAGCTCGCCGCGCCCGCGCTTCGAGCTCTGAGTGGGAAGGGCAAGTGCAAAGGACTTGGTGACACTCGGCCCCTTGGTGTTGCCTCCACAGACTCCAGGGTCCTGGCGCTTTGGAACGGGTCTCGGGCAGGACCTCCTCCGATGGAGAGGATTCTGCCTCGTCCCCTGAGTCCGAGTCTTCTTCCTCCTTGTCGCTCTCGCTGTCCTCCATGTACTCCTCTTCGCCGTCCGAGCCCTCCTGGTGCTCGTTGTCGCTCGCCACGTCAGCAGAGGCATGGTTGACAGTGGGTATCAAGCTCACCATACTCGTGAAGGCCTACCGAGTGAAGATTATGTCAGTCAAGATTTTTGTCAGCAAACATTATAGTCATTCGGACCACAGCAACGACATGCAGAGTTTACCTCATTCGGCAGATTCTCAACTGAGAATGGAGGTACCAACCTCACCCCCTGGGGTTGTCGCGAGCTGGAGTGATCACTTTGAGCTTGTTTTCTATGGCTTCAGCGCTGAGCTCCTCTGGGTGCGTGCACGTAGGATCACTCGGCCCCGAGTACAGCCACATGGGGTGGGCTCTGGCCTGCAACGGCTGAATTCTTCTTTGGAAGAAGACCTCCAGCAGATCCAAACCATTGACACCTTGCCTCACTAGGGCCACCAGTGCAATCACAAGGATATCCACTTCCTTCCTCTCCTCTTTGGTCACAGTCAACTTGGGAAGCCGCCGAATGCGCTCTGGCGAATACAGTGGGAGACCCGACTGTCCCTCACCTGTCGGGGTCGGATTTCCGGGGCACAATATCCTAGAAAACTAACCCCTCGTGTCATCACCAGCCCTAGGATTTCTGTTTGCTGGTGGAAACTACCTCGATACAGAATTCCAAGCAATTACATGTATTGGATACAAGACCGTAAAGGTCTAATGATACAATAATGATCTTTGGTGGTGGATGACGGAAGCGACTCGTGAATACTCCAACGTCGATGGGGCTCCATTCCCACAGGAACGGCTGACCTGGATAACTCCTATCCCGCGTGGCTACTATCCTAGGCTCCGCATGGACGTCGTCATAATACTCTTCTGACCTGGCCAATGAAATAACCAGGGACAAGCCAGTGAGTACATTTGAATGTACTCGCAAACATTATGGACAAATGATATACCGAATGCAACAGATAACATATGATCATGGTGAACTAAACTATTTGCTTATGCTCATGCTGGATTATATTATATGCATGCTGACAGGAATTAAATCATGGCATGATGACATATTAGCATGTGCAGAAGTAACGTGTTAGCGACAAACAAAGAAGGTTGATGGAAAATCGGACGAGACGGTACCATCCGAGAATCCAAAGAAAATATAAAAGAAATGCCGGTTGGATGTCAAGTGACACCACAGTAGGTCTTGAAGAGAAATGCCAAACGGGTGTCTAAAAGAGTAATCGGACAAGATAGAACCATTCGAGAACTCAGGCGACGCCACGAGAGGTCTTGAAAAGAAATGCCAGACGGGTATCCACAAGAGAGTCAGGCGAGACAGAACCGCCCGAGAACTCGAGAGACGCCTCGTAAGGTCTTGAAAATAAAATTGAATGCCCGGGGTATTCTAGCCAGCCCCTGAGACACTCAGAAAATTAAAATAAGAGAAACGGGTTAGTCCATAATAATGATCATAGCATCAATAATATTCATGATAACATCAGTAGTAGTAGTAATTATTCTGCAAAATAAACCATGCACAATTTTAATTATTTCCTCCGGAGACCGACTCTAAGACCGACACTTGACCAACCGAGACTGTAGTCCTTAACCGCGGACACGGCTATTCGAATAGATATAACTCTGCAGAGGGTGTGCTCTTTACCCACAAGTAAAGGATTTCTTTAGCCAACACCGAGACGTTGGCTAATTCCCATTACGGTCTTTGGGTTGAAACACACCTAACCAGCACACACCAGCTTAACCGTCCGGATGCCAGGAATCACCCAAAGCATCTTTCCAGAAAAACTCTAAGACGGGGAGACCATCGTCTCGACTAGCATGGGATCACTATTCATATGCACGGATTACAAGGGGGGACCACCCTCTCGGCTACATCTAGCCGGAAACACCCATGCCCCCTGACCCAATGACAGGATTTAGTCCATGGCCGTGGAAACCCTCATCGTGGCCCTCTGTACGGTGTGTGCATGGAAAGGGGTTAACAACTTACTGAACCATACCCCACCTGAGGTAGGGACAAGTGGCAGCACGAATCAAGTATGGGGGTTACCGGTGACAAGACTCGATCTACGGTCGACTCAGGAGGTGTTACTTATTATCACCGGTATATTCCACATATATCCCGTGACACCACCGTGTCAAATATGTCCCGTGCCCACTGGCACGTCCAAGGCAGGAGCACACTCCTGGATTCTCACAACTTGTGCATGTCAGAACTTGAGTGGAATACATGCAATAGAAAATATATTCATGACCATGCATTCATGCAATATTACTACCCATATGCAATTTCTATTATCAAAACCATGCTTCAAATATTCTAGCTAGCTAATATCAAACATCCACCATATGAAGTGTTCAAAAATGCTTGCCTTAAACATGCAGAAGTGTTGGGTGCACTCCAAAACTTTTGAAAAGTTTCTCCCCTCCATTTTCCCTATTTTCAAAATATTGAAATAACCACATAAAGTCAAAACAGTATTAAAAAGTTTTCTGGAAAATTATGAACTAAATACTAAAATAAACTAGATGAAAAATAAGGAATATCAGAAAAAGAATCAAAAGATTTGGAGTCCAGAAGATTTTTCTAGGGATTCTCTAAGCTGGAATAAATAAAGAAATGGAATATTTAATAAATCCAACCGAGACAAAGCTGAGGAAAAATGTTCACCTAAGCTGAAATAATAGGGCATAAATTTATAAGTGTTCAGAAATTTGGAGCTGGAATGATTGCTGTGGATTTATTGGAAATCTACTGAGAAAGGAAAAAAGAAAAGAGCAGAGCTACGCCCTAAGCGTTGTTTAGACGTCTGGCATTACTGGGCCCGGCCTGGCCGTTTGGCCACGCAGGAGGCTGCCGACGTCGAAGGCGTATTGAATACGTTTTCCAGTGTTGAACACGTACTCACAGGAGTACGTCTTCACTTAAAGCCGTGCGGGGTGACCTGAGGGTCACTGACGGTGGGTCCCGCGGGCCCACCTGTCATGATTGACCGGTCCACGTCAGCTCCTTCTCCCTCCTCTTCCTGGCCGAACGGAAGCGGCACGCCGGCGATGATAGCCGGAGAACGGCGGCTCCCTTCGCGAAACTGAGGCCACCTACGCGCTCAGGGGAGCAAGGCGGTCCTCCCGGAGTAGGGTATGCCCGCCGGCGAGCTCTGTATCGTCGGTGGCGTGATCCCTGGCGGACGGCGGCTTCGGGAGAAAGAGGGGTTTCGCCTGTGGATAGTCCCGAGCAAAATTGAGGGTGGGGATGGATTCGTGGAGTTGAGAGGAAGTGGATGGTGAGGAGAGTGGGAGAGAAGAAGCTCTAGTGACGTCGGAATCAACCGGAAAACGGCGACGGCCGTGGCTACTAGAGGCGGGGAAGATGACCGTTTCCGGTCATTTTGCTGCTCGGGGAAGCTCACAGAGAAGGAGGGGAGCAGTGTGGTTAGCCGGAAGAGCTCAGGGTGGCTTTTATAGCCCGATGAGGTTGGTTCCCGTGAGATCCGGGGATGGACACGACGGCGGCAACCATTATGGCGGCATGGGAGGCCGTTGAGGTCGGCGGGGTGGTCGGTGAGGACGGTGGCGGCCTGAGTTAATTGTGGAGTGTGCTGGCGGGCTCGGGAAAGCTCCAGGTGGCCCGAACGGTACCGTCCCCGAGCTGACTATGGCGGCGGCCACTGATGGCAGACGGGGCGGTGGCGAGGTCAGCAGGTCCAGTAGGGGTCGGTGTAGAGCTAGCTAGCTACGGATAGTCTTGGCCGTTGGCCATTAAGGCGAGACGGCGCCGACAGAGACGTGACGAAGCTGTGCTCATCGGGCGGCGGTCTTGGTCGCCGTGGACGGCGATGGCCGGCACTAGGAGCCAAGAGAGGGTGTCGGCGGGGTCGGTGGTTGATCAGAAGGTCAAGGGAAGTGATAAGGTGATCGAGGGGAGGAGCAAATGAACAGCAGCAGTCGATGCCAGAGCCTGCAGTCCCGGCACTCTGGACGCGCACCAGAGGTGTTCGATGATATGCCAAGGGGTCCTAGGGTGGTCCAGATGAGTTTATTTTTGGTATGGTGATGTTTGCAAGGGTGGCAGAGCTATTGGGCATGCTGGTTTGGCCAGGAGAGGAGGTGTGCAATGAAGTTGAGGAAGAGGTAGAATTTCTGTCAGGCACACAAGGTGCTCGACAGAATGCTAGGGCAATTTAGGAACTTTTGCTGACTATGAAAATTGGTAGGATGATGCCTCTTTGAGTGTTAGAGATAGTGGTGGGGTTGGTTTGGCAAAGAGAAAAACTTGTTAGTACAAGTTTGAATGAAGTTCAGTTCTGGATTGAAAATACAGAGGATTATTTGGTGGGCTAAATAGATGCAAATGGAGCTAATCTCCTGGACTTAAGAGTTTGGTTGGAAGGACTATAGGTGGGAAAATTTTGGACATTGTTTGGGTAAGGAAAATTGGGGTTGTAGTTATAACCTAGAAAATGGATAGAATGGAAAAGAGGAAGGTTCACTCAAAATTTTCAAAGGACCAAGTTGGGTTTTTGCATAAAAGTGATATATAAGCATCACATGACCTCCCATAATTTTTGTAGAATTTTTAAAGAATTATCTAAAGTAGTTGTAGTGCAACAGAAGCATTTAAAGTATTGAAAATGCTATTAAAAGAATTATTTTGGGGCAAATTTTATTATGAAAATAATCCCTACTGTTATTAAAGTAATAAAGAAATGGTTTAGGAAAACTACCAAAGCCATAATATTATTTCCAAATAATTTTCTATATGGAGGGAAGAATTTTGAAAGACACAAGTAGAAAAGGCTATAAAATTATGAAAGGACCTATTATAATTAAAAAAATTATTTCTGGCCAAATTGTACTTAATAAAAATGTGGTTAAATTTTTGGGGTGTTACATCACCGACTGGAACGTCCTGGCAGTAGAACCAAGAACCTTGCCAACCCTTGACCATGTCTGGAAAGTTCATCTGTGGAAAACTACCCATCCCCCTCAGTTGGATGCCTAGACCCCCGCACAACTGAGCTACGTTCGTTTTACCCCCAGCCTGAGCGGACTTCTTGACAATCATCACTTGGCACGTAAAAAGGTGTTTGAACAATCCCCAGTGCGGATTGCAACCGAGGAAGTTCTCGCAAAGGGAGATGAAGGCCGACAAGTAAGAAACGGCCTTAGGAGGGAAATGATGGAGTTGAGCGCCGTAGAAATCAAGGAAAGAACGGAAGAATGAATGCGGGGGCAAAGAGAAACCTCTCTCGATGTCGGTCGTGAGGAGCACCCGCTCGTCCCCTCGCGGTGCGGGCTCGACCTCGCCCGCCTCCGGCACTCGCCAGCTCCCCGCGACCAAGAGCCCTTGGCTCTCCAGCTCCCTCAGCCGGCTGGTGGTGGTCCGCGGCTGCATCCAGTCACCCTGGATGAAGCCCGCCGGTGTGCCAGCGCTCGATGAAGACCCGCGCGACATCTTCTTCGCCTTCTCGGCCTTCGTGGTCGCCCCTTTCATCATCTCCAGCAGATTGGGGGAGTAGGTCAGAGGTGGTCTGGCGGAGGAAAGCTCTCGGTGGAGCGGCGGGGAGATTGCGGAGGGGAGAAGTGCGAATACTTCTCTCTCCTCCCTCTCGGTCTACTTTAATACCCCCGCGCGGCAAGATCCTGGCCATCGATCCATGAGCGACGCGACATCTATGGGCGGCGCGAGATCCGCGGGGTCTTTGGTGCAGCATTCCGGGGACGCGTGGCGTTAATCGCAGCGTGATTATCGAGGCATTGCATCCACTTTCCCCACTAACGCAACACAACCGTACACGCGTGCATGCGCATGATTCCCACAATTTCAAATCGACGGAGTTTTCGCCACAGTATGATCCGAATAGGCTCCGTGCCTACCGGTGTGTCCTGACGCGTCTCGGCACTGAGTGCGCGAGGCAGATCTGTCGAGCATTCGGATAATTTTTGGTCTCTACGAGAATTCCGCAAGGAAACGTAAGAGTGTTGGAAATATGCCATAGAGGCAATAATAAAATGGTTATTATTATATTTCCTTGTTCATGATAATTGTCTATTGTTCATGTTATAATTGTATTAACCGGAAACCGTAATACATGTGTGAATACATAGACCACACCATGTCCCTAGTGAGCCTCTAGTTGACTAGCTCGTTGATCAATAGATGGTCATGGTTTCCTGACCATGGACATTGGATGTCGTTGATAACGGGATCACATCATTAGGAGAATGATGTGATGGACAAGACCCAATCCTAAGCATAGCACAAGATCGTGTAATTCGTCTGCTAGAGCTTTTCTAATGTCAAGTATCATTTCCTTAGACCATGAGATTGTGCAACTCCCAGATACCGTAGGAATGCTTTGGGTGTATCAAACGTCACAACGTAATTGGGTGACTATAAAGGTGCACTACAGGTGTCTCCGAAAGTGTCTGTTGGGTTGGCACTAATCAAGACTGGGATTTGTCACTCCGTGTGACGGAGAGGTATCTCTGGGCCCACTCGGTAATACATCATCATAATGAGCTCAATGTGACTAAGGAGTTAGTCACGGGATCATGTGTTACGGAACGAGTAAACAAACTTGCCGGTAACGAGATTGAACAAGGTATAGGGATACCGACGAACGAATCTCGAGCAAGTAACATACCGATGGACAAAGGGAATTGTATACGGGATTAATTGAATCCCCGACATCGTGGTTCATCCGATGAGATCATCGTGGAACATGTGGGAGCCAATATGGGTATCCAGATCCCGCTATTGGTTATTGGCTAGAGAGGTGTCTCGGTCATGTCTGCATGGTTTCCGAACCCGTAGGGTCTACACACTTAAGGTTCGGTGATGCTAGAGTTTTAATGGGAATTGTATGTGGTTACCGAAAGTTGTTCGGAGTCCCGGATGAGATCCCGGACGTCACGAGGAGTTCTGGAATGGTCTGGAGGTAAAGATTTATATGTGGGAAGTCCTATTTTGGCCACCGGAAAATGTTCGGGATTTTTCGGTATTGTACCGAGAAGGTTCTAGAAGGTTCCGGAGTGGGGCCCACCTGCATGGGGGGACCCACATGAACGTGGGTAGTGGGGGCAAGGCCCCACACCCCTGGTCAAGGCGCACCAAGATCCCCCCTTAGAAGGAATAAGATCATATCCCGAAGGGATAAGATCAAGATCCCTAAAATGGGGGGATAACAATCGGTGGGGAAGGGAAAGGATGGGATTTCTTTCCTCCCACCTTTGCCAACGCCCCAATGGACTTGGAGGGCAAGAAACCAGCCCCCTCCACCCCTATATATAGTGGGGAGGCGCATGGGAGCTGCACCCCTTGCCCCTGGCGCAACCCTCCCCCCTCCTACACCTCCTCCTCCTCCGTAGTGCTTAGCGAAGCTCTGCCGGAGAACCACGAGCTCCACCGCCACCACGCCGTCGTGCTGCCGGAGCTCTCCCTCAACTTCTCCTCCCCCCTTGCTGGATCAAGAAGGAGGAGACGTCCCCGGGCTGTACGTGTGTTGAACGCGGAGGCGTCGTCCGTTCGGCGCTTGGATCGGATCTTCCGCGATTTGAATCGCCGCGAGTACGACTCCATCAACCGCGTTCTTTGCAACGCTTCCGCTTAGCGATCTTCAAGGGTATGAAGATGCACTCCCTCTCTCTCATTGCTAGCATCTCCTAAATTGATCTTGGTGACACGTAGGAAATTTTTTGAATTATTACTACGTTCCCCAACAAAGAGGACAACCTTTTTCTTGCATCATCATTCGGTAAGCCTTGATGGTTACACACCAGAGCCGTCAGATCATTTCTCCCGCGAGGTGGTCCGACGCCAACCGAATGGCTTGCGTGATCGAGCTATCCAGTCATTCGGAAAGTACACGACATGAATCCGTTGCGGTCACAGGCTGAGCAAGAGACAACCCGCGTCGTATCCTGACGCCTCTGAGGCGCCGATGACGTTCCCGTGCGTCGTCCACTCGACTCCCAAACCTCAACTGATTCGGGGGCTACTGATGAGGTCACCTACTACAGGTAGGGTCACGGACGTGACATCTAGGGCCCACCTGGGGGCCCACATTAGCATTAAAGTCCCTAGACTATCAGTGCATTCGGATACATCTTCAGGATCCACTCGGATCTGGACGGTCACTCGGACGTAACTTCGCCACTCAGGCAAGGTCCAACACTCGACCGAGAAGGGGAGGAGCCGGCGTAGGAGTCATAATGTTTGAGGGACTTAATTACTCACATCAAGTGCTATGAAGATTAACGTTACCAGTAACGCCTTAGTTAAGACAACAGTTCCTAGTAACGCCTGCAGTTACACGCATTTAATGCCTTGTAATGGCGCTCGGCGGGTCCTGGCGCAATCTATATAAGCCGCCCCTGAGCGCTTGGACAAGGGTTCCGAACTCTCTGTAATCAGACACCTAATACGTCTCAAATGTATCTATAATTTTTGCTTGTTCCATGCTGTTATATTATCATTCTTGGATGTTTTACAATCATTTTATAGCAACTTTATATATTTTTTTGGGACTAACCTATTGACATAGTGCCAAAGTGTCAGTTGTTGTTTTTGCTTGTTTTTTACTTCGCAGAATATCTGTACCAAACGGAGTCCAATTGCGACGAAACTTTTTGGAGCTTTTTTTTGGACCAGAAGACACCGAGTGGGCCAAAGAAGTGCCAGAGAGGTGGGTCGTGGAGACCACAACCCACCAGGGCACGCCAGAGGCCCCAGGTGCGCCCTGATGGGTTGTGCCCTCCTCGGGGCCCCTCTCCATCACCTCTGATGCCTATAAATTCCCAAATATTCCAGAAACCCTAGAGGAGTCGACGAAAAACACATCCAGCAGCCACAAGTTCCAGAGCCTCGAGATCCAATCTAACACCATCACGGAGGGGTTCATCATCCTAATTGGTGCCTCTCCGATGATGCGTGAGTAGTCCACCATAGACCTACGGGTCCGTAGTCAGTAGCTAGATGGCTTCCTCTCTCTCTCTCTCTCTCTTGATTCTCAATACAATGGTCTCTTGGAGATCTATTTGATGTAAACTTTTGTGGTGTGTTTGTTGGGATCCGATGAATTTTGAGTTCATGATCAGTTTCTATCCATGAATATTATTTGAGTCTTCTTTGATCTCTTATATGCATGATTAATTATAGCCTCATATTTCTTCTTCAAATCTTTGGTTTAGTTAGGCCAACTAGATCGATTTTTCTTGCCATGGGAAGAGGTGCTTTGTGATGGGTTGGATCTTGCGGTGTCCTCTCCCAGTGACGGAAGGGGCAGCGAGGCATGCATGTATCGTTGCTATTAAGGATAACAATATGGGGTCTATTCCTACATGAATAGATCTTGTCTACATCATGTCATCGTTCTTATTGCATTACTCCGCTTTTCCATGAACTTAATACACTAGATGCATGCTGGATAGCGGTCGATGTGTGGAGTAATAGTAGTAGATGCAGGCAGGAGTCGGTCTACTTATCTTGGATGTGATGCCTATATAATGATCATCGCCTTGGATATCGTCATGATTATTTGATCTTCTATCAATTTCCCAACAGTAATTTGTTCACCCACCGTGTGCTATACTCATGAGAGAAGCCACTAGTGAAACCTACGGCCCCCGAGTCTACTTTTCCAACATATTGCTTTCCGATCTATCTTTTTGCCGCTTTTGTTTTCAGATCTATTATTCCAAAAAAACCCAAAATACCTTGCTGCACTTTTTATTTGCTCTTTTTATTTTGTGTTCTTGAGAGATCTATCACTCCTATCTATCACAACCTAATCTATCTTTTTACCGTAGAGAGATTGACAACCTCTCTTTCGCGTCGGGTTGCAAGTATTTTTCTTTGTGTGCAGGTGTTGTTTATTAGGTGGTGGTGATCCTCCTACTAGTTCGATACCTTGGTTTCATAACTGAGGGAAATACTTATTGTCATTGTGCTGCATCATCCCTTCCTCTTTGGGGAAATACCGACGCAGTCTCAAGCCACGTCAAAGGAATTTCTGGCGCTGTTGCCGGGGAGGAAGCGGTCTCTTCTACGTGCCAATCTCTGGCGCCGAGGAGACACCATCATCATCTACCAGGTTCCTAATCACAAATCTCATCTCCTTGCAATTACATTATTTTCCATTTGCCTCTCGTTTTCCTCTCCCCCACTTCACCCAATTTGTCGTTTTATTCGCCCTCTTTTTCCTTTGTCTTTTTCTCGCCAGATCTCTTGTTCGCCTACCTTGTCGTTATGGCTAGTTCTTCCTCTATTGCATGTACTCCCGAGAACGAAGTTCTTAATTTTAAGCAAAGGGGAGGGGAGAACCTAAAAGATGCTTGGTATAGGATTTGCAATGCTCATAATAGATCTATTCATAAGCAATCTGTTGGGGAACGTTGCATGGGAAACAAGAATTTTCCTACGCTTCACCAAGATCAATTTAGGAGATGAGCATCTACAAGAGGGGAGATCGGATCCACATACCCTTGTAGATCGCTAAGCGGGAATCGTTAAGAAACGTGGTTGATGTAGTCGAACGTCTTCGCGATCCAAATCGAAAGCCGTCCCGCGATCCAATCACGATCTAGCGCCGAACGGACGGCACCTCCCCGTTCAGCACACGTACAACTCGATGACGATCTCTGCATCCTTGATCCAGCAAGCGAGGGCGGAGAGGTAGATGGGTTCTCCTGCAGCACGACGGCGTGGCGGCGGTGGTGGTGGAGCTGATCCGGTAGAGCTTCGCTAAGCAATACCGAACCAATCTATACTAGAGGAGAAACGATCTAGGGGAGAGGGAAGGCTGCGTCATCGCTTAACGTGAGGCATCCCTGCCTCCCCTCACATATATATAGGGGGAGGTGGAGGGGGGCGGTGCCCTAGGGTTCCCACCCCCTAGGGGCAGCGGCCTAGATGGGGCGGCGGCCAAGGGGGGTGCCTTGGCCCCCAAGGCAAGTGGTGGCCGGCCCGCCCTAGGGTTCCCCTCAGCCTTCGGTCGCATTGGCCCCTTCTGGGAGGGGCAGCCAGCCCACCAGGGGCTGGTGCACCCCCTCTCACAGCCCATGTGGCCCTCAGGGGCAGGTGGGCCACTTCCGGTGGACCCCCGGAACCCTTCCGACACCCCCGGTACGTTACCGGTGATGCCCGAACTTTTTCGGTGCCTAACACGGAACTCCCTCTATATCAATCTTCACCTTCGGACCATTTCGGAACTCCTCGTGACGTCCGGGATCTCATCCGGGACTCTGAGACACCTCTACGGTCAATAACCAATAGCGGGACATGGATGCCCACATTGG
This sequence comes from Elymus sibiricus, assembly GCA_039707655.1. Lineage (NCBI taxonomy): Eukaryota > Viridiplantae > Streptophyta > Magnoliopsida > Poales > Poaceae > Elymus > Elymus sibiricus. The sequence continues at coordinate 310,397,332 of CM077675.1, read as the reverse complement.
CTCCTACATATTCTACGAAGATCTTTATCGGTTGAACCTCTATGTCAAGGATCCAGTCAATCCCGTATATAGTTCCCTTTGTTTATCGGTATGTTACTTGCCCGAGATTCGATCATCGGTATCTCCTTACCTAGTTCAATCTCGTTACCGGCAAGTCTAGACGTGGGCATGGGCAGCCCGGCCCGGCGACCCGGCCCGAGCCCGGCCCGAAAAACCCGGGCCGGGCCGGGCCGGGCTTTAGGTTCGGGCCGGGTTTTCAAGCCCGGGCAGCAGTTCGGGCCGGGCTCGGGCTTACTGAAAACACCATTTTACACGGAGGCCCGGCCCAGCTCGGCCCGGAAATCACCTTTTTAGAATATTCGGGCCGGGCTCGGGCCTACATATTGCATTTTTTGGCCGGGCTGGGCCGGGCTCGGACCTGGGATTTTTGGTTTGGGCTTTATAAAGCCCGGCCCGAAGCCCGGCCCGGCCCGGTGGATGCCCAAGTTTAGGCAAGTCTCTTTACTCGTTCCGTAATACAAGATCCCGTGGCTAACTCTTTAGTCACTTTGCTTGCAAGCTCATTGTGATGTTGTATTACCGAGTGGGCCCTGAGATACCTCTTCGTCACACGGAGTAACAAATCCCAGTCTTGATGCATGCCAACTCAACAGACACCCTCGGGGATACCTGTAGAGCATCTTTATAGTCACCCAGTTATGTTGTGACGTTTGATACACACAAGGTACTCCTCCGATGTCAGTGAGTCACACGATCTCATGGTCATAGGAACATATACTTGACATGCAGAAAACAATAGCAATAAACTGACACGATCATATGTTACGTTCATAGTTTGGGTCTTGTCCATCACATCATTCTCCTAATGATGTGATCCCATTATCAAATGACAACTCATGTCTATGACTAGGAAACCATAGCCATCTTTGATCAACGAGCTAGTCCATCAGAGGCTTACTAGGGACACATTGTTGTCTATATACCCACACATGTATTTGAGTTTCCAATCAATACAATTTTAGCATGGATAATAAACATTTATCATGAACAAGGAAATATAATAATAACCATTTTATTATTGCCTCTAGGGCATATTTCCAACAGTATCCCACTTGCACTAGAGTCAATAATCTAGCTCACATCACTATGTGATTTACATTGTAATGAATCTAACACCCATATAGTTCCGGTGTTGATCATGTTTCCCTCGTGGAAGAGGCTTAGTCAACGGATCTGCAACATTCAGATCCGTGTGTACTTTGCAAATATTTATGTTACCCTCCTCGATGTAATCGCGGATGGAATTGAAGCGTCGCTTTATGTGTCTGGTCCTCTTGTGAAACCTTGGTTCCTTGGCTAGAGCAATGGCACCAGTGTTGTCATAGAACGGAGTCATTGGGTCCAGTGCACTGGGCACAACTCCAAGATCCGTCATGAACTGCTTCTTCCAGACACCTTCCTTCGCCGCCTCCGAGGCAGCTATGTACTCCGCTTCGCATGTAGAATCAGCTACCACGCTTTGCTTGGAACTTCACCAGCTTACCGCTCCTCCATTGAGAATAAACACGTATCTGGTTTGAGACTTAGAGTCATCCGGATCAGTGTCAAAGCTTGCATCGACGTAACCATTTACGACGAGCTTTTGATCACCTCCATAAACGAGAAACATTTCCTTAGTCCTTTTCAGGTACTTTAGGATATTCTTGACCGTCGTCCAGTGATCCACACATGGATTACTTTGAAACCTTCCGGCCATACTTATGGCAAGGCTGACGTCTTGTCTTGTGCATAGCATTGCATACATGATAGAGCCTATGGCTGAACCATAGGGGATGACACTCATCTTTTCTCTAACCTCTGCAGTCACTGGGCATTGAGTCTTACTCAACTTCACACCTTGTAACACAGGCAAGAACCCTTTCTTGGACTGATCCATTTTGAACTTCTTCAAAACTTTATCAAGGTATGTGCTCTGTGAAAGTCCTATTAAGCGTCTTGATCTATCTCTATAGATCTTGATGCCTAATATGAAAGCAGCTTCTCCCAGGTCCTTCATTGAAAAACTCTTGTTCAAATATTCCTTCACACTCTCCAAAAATTCTATATTGTTTCCAATCAGCACCATGCCATCCACATATAATATTAGAAACACTATAGAGATCCCACTCACTTTCTTGTAAATACAAGCTTCTCCGTAAACTTGTATAAACCCAAACGCTTTGATCACCTCATCAAAACGCTTATTCCAACTCCAGGATGCCTGCACCAGTCCATAAATGGATCGCTGGAGCTTGCAAACTTTGTCAGCATTCTCTGGATCAACAAAACCTTCTGGTTGCATCATATACAACTCTTCCTCAAGGAAACCGTTCAGGAACGCTGTTTTGACATCCATCTGCCAAATTTCATAATCAAAAAATGCAACTATTGCTAACATGATTCTGACGGAATTAAGCATCACTACGGGATAGAAAGTCTCATCGTAGTCGATTCCTTGAACTTGTGAAAAACCCTTTGCCACAAGTCGAGCTATGTAGACGGTGACATTACCGTCCACGTCTATCTTCCTCTTAAAGATCTATTTATTCTGAATGGCATTTCACCCTTCAGGTAATACTTCCAAAGTCCACACTTTGTTTTCATACATGGATCCTATCTCGGATCTCATGGCCTCTAACCATTTGTCGGAATCCGGGCCCACCATCGCTTCTCCATAGCTCGTAGGTTCATCATTGTCTAACAACATAACCTCTAAGACAGGGTTACCGTACCATTCAGGAGCAGTACGTGCCCTTGTCGACCTACGAGATTCGATAGTAACTTGATCCGAAGCTTCATGATCACTATCATTAGCTTCCTCTTCAACTGACGTAGGCTCCACAGAAACATCTTTCTGCGCTGCGCTACTCTCTGGTTGAAGTGAAGGTTCAACAACCTCATCAAGTTCTATCTTCCTCCCACTCAATTCTTTCGAGAGAAACTCTTTCTCGCGAAATGACCCGTTATTAGCGACAAACACTTTGCCTTCGGATCTGACATAGAAGGTGTACCCAACCGTCTCTTTTCGGTATCCTATGAAGACGCATTTCTTCGCTTTGGGTTCCAGCTTTTCAGGCTGAAGCTTTTTGACATAAGCATCGCATCCCCAAACTTTAAGAAATGACAACTTTGGTTTCTTGCCAAACCACAGTTCATACGGCGTGGTCTCAATAGATTTAAATGGTGCCCTATTTAAAGTGAATGCAGCTGTCTCTAACGCATAACCCCAAAATGATAGTGGCAAATCGGCAAGAGACATCATAGACCGCACCATATCCAATAAGGTTCGATTACAACGTTTGGACACACCATTACGCTATGGTGTTCCAGGTGGCGTCAACTGTGAAACAATTCCACATTGTCTTAAGTGATTGCCAAACTCATAACTCAGATATTCTCCTCCTCAATCTGATCATAGGAATTTAATCTTCTTGTTACGATGATTCTCAACTTCACTCTGAAATTGCTTGAACTTTTCAAACATTTCAGACTTATGTTTCATTAAGTAAATATACCCATATCTACTTAAGTCATCAGTGAAGGTGAGAAAATAACGATATCCACTGCGCACCTCAATGCTCATCGAACCGCACACATCAGTATGTATGATTTACAACAAGTCACTTGCTCATTCAATTGTTCCAGAGAACGGGGTCTTAGTCATCTTGCCCATGAGGCATGGTTCACATGTGTCAAGTGATTCAAAATCAAGTGACTCCAAAAGTCCATCAGCATGGAGTTTCTTCATGCGTTTTACACCAATATGACCTAAGCGGCAGTGCCACAAGAAAGTGGTACTATCATTATCAACTCTACATCTTTTGGCATCAATGTTATGAACATGTGTATCATCACTATCGAGATTCAATACGAATAAACCCCTCACATTGGGTGCATGACCATAAAAGATATTACTCATATAAATAGAACAACCATTATTCTCTGATTTAAATGAGTAACCGTCTCACAATAAATAAGATCCAGATATAATGTTCATGCTTAACGCAGGCACTAAATAACAATTATTCAGGTTCATCACTAATCCTGATGGTAATCGAAGAGCGAGCGTGCCGACGGCGATCACATCAACCTTGGAACCATTTCCCACGCGCATCGTCACTTTGTCCTTTGCCAGTCTCCGTCTATTCTGCAATTCCTGTTTTGAGTTGCAAATGTGAGCAACCGAACCGGTATCAAATACCCAGGCACTACAACGAGAGTTGGTAAGGTACACATCAATAACATGTATATCATATATACCTTGTTTGGTGTTGGCCTCCTTCTTGTCGGCCAGATACTTGGGGCAGTTCTGCTTCAAGTGGCCAGTACCCTTGCAATGAAAGCACTCATTTTCTGGCTTGGGTCCAGCCTTGGGTTTCTTCATGGGAGGGGCAACTGATTTGCCACTCTTCTTGGAGTTACCCTTCTTTCCCTTGCCATTCTTGTTGAAACTAGTGGTTTTATTGACCATCAACACTTGATGCTCCTTCTGGATTTCAGACTCAGCGACTTTCAGCATCGCAAATAGCTCGGCGACTGACTTGTTCATCCCTTGCATGTTATATTTCAACACAAAGCTCTTGTAGCTAGGTGGCAGTGATTGAAGAACTCTGTTAGTGATCGCCTCCGGTGGGAGGGCAATTCCCAACTTAGCCAGACGGTTGGAATACCCAGAAATTCTGAGTATGTGTTCACTGACAGGCCCGTTCTCCTCCATATTGCAAGCATAGAACTTATCGGAGGTCTCATACCTATTGATCCGGGCATTCTTCTCAAAAATAAACTTCAACTCCTGGAACATCTCATATGCTCCATGACGTTCAAAACGTCTTTGAAGTCCCGGTTCTAAGCCATACAACATAGCACACTGAACTATTGAGTAGTCATCCTGACACGCCTACCAGGCGTTCACAACATCTGCAGACGACCCTGGAGCGGGTGGCTCACCGAGCGGTGCATCAAGAACATAAGCCTTTTGGGAAGCCGTGAGGATAATCCTCAGATTACGGGCCCAGTCTACAAAGTTACTTCCATCATCTTTCAGCTTGGCTTTCTCTAGGAACGCATTGAAATTCAGGGGAACTACTGCGCGAGCCATTGATCCACAACATAAATTTGCAAAGACAACTTAGACTATTGTTCAAGATAATGAGTTTAGTTAATCATATTACTTAAATAACTCTCACACATCCCTCCGGTCATCCGAGTGCTACATGATCCAAATTCACCAACCCAAGTCCGATCATCACATGAGATGAGGTGGTTTCAATGGTGAACATCTCCATGTTGATCATATCTACTATATGACTCATGTTCGACCTTTCGGTCTCTTGTGTTCCGAGGCCATGTATGTACATGCTAGGCTCGTCAACTTTAACCCGAGTGTTCCGCATGTGCAACACTGGCTTGCATCCGTTGTATGCGAACGTAGAGTCTATCACACCCGATCATCACGTGGTGTCTCGAAACGACGAACTTTCGCAACGGTGCACACTCAGGGAGAACACAATTTTTATCTTGAAATTTTAGTGAGGGATCACCTTATAATGCTACCGTCGTCCTAAGCAAAATAAGATGCATAAAAGGATTAACATCACATGCAAATCATAAGTGACATAATATGGCCATGAACTTGTGCTTTTGATCTCCATCTCCAAAGCACCGGCATGATCTCCATTGTCACCGGCATGACACCATGATCACCATCAACGTGTCGCCATTGGGGTTGTCGCGCCAACCATGCTTCTACTACTATTGCTACCGCTTAGCAATAAAGTAAAGCATTACATAGCGCTTAATGAGTGACACGCAGGCCACATAATAATTAAAGACAACCCTATGGCTCCTGCCGGTTGCCGTATCAACATGCAAGTTGATATAAACTATTACAAAACATGATCATCTCATACATCAAATATATATAACATCATGTCTTTGGCCATATCATATCACAACATACCCCGCAAAAACAAGTTAGACATCCTCTAATTTGTTGTTGCATGTTTTACGTGGCTGCTATGGGTATCTAGCAAGAACGATTCTTACCTACGCAAAACCACAACGGTGATATACAAGTTGCTATTTAACCTTCTACAAGGACAGCCATTATGGAATCTGATTCAACTAAGGTAGGAGAGACAGACACCCGCCAGCCATCTTATGCAACAAAGTTACATGTCAGTCGATGGAACCGGTCTCATGTACGAGGACATGTAAAGTTGGTCCGGGCCGCTTCATCCCACAATACCGATCAATCAAGAAAAGACTAAGGAAGGAAGCAATCTGAATATCAACGCCCACAAACTCCTTTGTGTTCTACTCGTGATCTCATCTATGCATAGACCTAGCTCATGATGCCACTGTTGGGGAACGTTGCATGGGAAACAAGAATTTTCCTACGCTTCACCAAGATCAATCTAGGAGATGAGCATCTACGAGAGGGGAGATCGGATCCACATACCCTTGTAGATCGCTAAGAGGGAAGCATTAAGAAATGCGGTTGATGTAGTCGAACGTCTTCGCGATCCAAATCGCAAGCCGTCCCACGATCCAATCACGATCTAGCGCCGAACGGACGGCACCTCCACGTTCAGCACACGTACAGCTCGATGAAAATCTCCGCATCCTTGATCCAGCAAGCGAGGGAGGAGAGGTAGATGGGTTCTCCGGCAGCACGACGGCGTGGCGGCGATGGTGGTGGAGCTGATCCGGCAAAGCTTCGCTAAGCAATACTGAACCAATCTATACTAGAGGAGAAACGATCTAGGGAGAGGGAGGGCTGCGCCGTGGCTTAAGGTGAGGCAGCCCTCCCTCCCCTCACATATATATAGGGAAGAGGTGGAGGGAGCCGGCGCCCTAGGGTTCCCACCCCCTAGGGGCAGCGGCCTAGATGGGGCGGCGGCCAAGCGGGGTGCCTTGGCCCCCAAGGCAAGTGGTGGTCGGCCCCCCCTAGGGTTCCCCTCAGCCTTCGGCCGCATGGGCCCTTGTGGGAGGGGCAGCCAGCCCACCAGGGGCTGGTGCGCCCCCTCTCACAGCCCATGTGGCCCTCCGGGGCAGGTGGGCCCCTTTCGGTCGACCCCCGGAACCCTTCCGACACGCCCGGTACGTTACCGGTGATGCCCGAACTTTTCCGGTGCCTAACACGGAACTCCCTCTATATCAATCTTCACCTCCAGACCATTCCAGAACTCCTCGTGATGTCCGGGATCTCATCCGGGACTCCGAACAACCTTCGGTCACCAACATACATAACCCAATAATACCGAAACGTCTCTGAGCGTTAAGTGTGCAGACCCTGCGGGTTCGAGAACTATGCAGACACGACCAAGACACCTCTACGGTCAATAACCAATAGCGGGACCTGGATGCCCATATTGGCTCCGACATATTCTACGAAGATCTTTATCGGTTGAACCTCTATGTCAAGGATTCAGTCAATCCCGTATACAGTTCCCTTTGTTTATCGGTATGTTACTTGCCCGAGATTCGATCGTCGGTATCTCCTTACCTAGTTCAATCTCGTTACCGGCAAGTCTCTTTACTCGTTCCGTAATACAAGATTCCGTGGCTAACTGATACGTCTCCAACGTATCTATAATTTATGAAGTATTCATGCCATGTTTACAATAATTTTATATAATTTTGGTATGATTTGATTAGAACTAACCCGGACTGACGCTGTTTTCAGCAGAACTACCGTGGTGTTGTTTTTGTGCAGAAATAAAAGTTCTTGGAATGGGCTGAAAATTTACGGAGAATATTTTTGGAAAATATAAAAAATACCGGAGCAAAAAGATACCGGAGAGGAGTCCCGAGGAGGCCACAAGCCACAGGGGCGCCCCCCCCTAGGGCGCGCCCCCCTGGCTTGTGGGCCCCTCGAGCACCTCCCTGACTTGATTCTGACGCCAAGCACTCCTATAAATCGTGGAAACTCCAGAAATAAACATAGATCGGAAGTTCCGCCGCCGCAAGTCTCCAGAGCCACGAAAGATCAATCTTGGACCTCTCCGGCACCCTGCCGGAGGGGGTCACCTTCACCGGAGACCATGGAGGAGGAAGACGGAGGGGCCATCATCGCCATGGAGGCCAAGGACCAGAGGGAGAACCTTCCCCCAACCAGGGGGGAGGCCATGGAGGAGGAAGCACAAGGGGGAGACCCTCTCCCCCACTCTCCCGGTGGTGCCGGAGTGCCACCGGGGGAACCATCGCCGCGGTGATCGTCTTCATCAACATCACCTTCTTCATCACCATCCTCATCTCCTTTTAGCGGTCCACTCTCCCGCACCCCGCTGTAATCCCCTACTTGAACATGGTGCTTTATGCCACATATTATGATCCAATGATGTGTTGCCATCCTATGATGTTTTGAGTAGATTACTTTTGTCCTTTGGGTTGATTGATGATATAGATTGGTTTGAGTTGTATGTTTATTTTGGTGCTGTCCTATTGTGCCTTCCGTGCCGCGCACACGTGAAGGATTCCCGCTGTAGGGTGTTGCGATATGTTCATGATTCGCTTATAGTGGGTTGCTAGAGTGACAGAAGCTTAAACCCGAGTAAGGGAGTTGTTGCGTATGGGATAAAGGGGACTTGATGCTTTAATTCTATGGTTGGGTTTTACCTTAATGATCTTTAGTAGTTGCGGATGCTTGCTAGAGTTCCAATCATAAGTGCATATGATCCAAGTAGAGAAAGTATGTTAGCTTATGCCTCTCCCTCATATAGAATTGCAATAATGATTACCGATCTTGTTAACAATTGCCTAGGACAATTCCGCACACCGACCCATCATTATTCCACCCTCTCTGTTTGTAATACATTGTAATATATTCTAACATTATGATAACAGCACCTATCTTTATATTCTAGTTCTCCGATATCATGCAAAGCTATTCTCTTTATACCCACAACGTAGTTTTATTTCTCGTTTCTAGTTGGAAGCAAACGTTCGGCGTACGTAGAGTCGTATCAGTGGCAGATAGGACTTGAGAGAATATTGATCTTACCTTTAGCTCCTTGTGGGTTTGACACTCCATACTTATCACTTCCACCTTTGGAAATTGCTACGATGATTCCTTGCACTTGGGGATTATCAAGCTCTTTTCTGGCGCCGTTGCGGGGGAGCAATAGTGTGGGGTTGATATTCTCGTGTGTGCTTGTTTGCTTTCTTCATTAGTAGATTTTGTTTTACCTTTTTGCTTTCTTTAGTTGTGGGTGAAACAAACAAAAAAAATGAAAAATACAAAAAGAATTACTTGCCTCTTGCCTAAGAAGTTTTTCAAAAAGAGAAGTGATTGGAAAGTTGTGCATTGGAGAAGTGAGGGTCAACCTTGAACACTTGTGTTCATGCTCATGGAAACAATGTAGAATTTTTCATGGAAGCTTCTCAAAACTAATTATCCCCTTGTATTTATACATTGTATTATAAAAATAATGTGCCAAGATTTGGTGTTAGGACAAATAGATTGCTTGTTTGCTTTGTGCTGTGCAAAAACAGAAACTTTGACTGAAGTGCATGAATTTACATTTCTTACTGGAACGTCAAAAGTTTCTGAAATTTTAACACAGTACTGATATACAAATTTTTTAGTTTTTCCTAAATTTTCAGAATTTTTTGAGATACAGAAGTATACGAAGTTTCCAGATTACTACAGACTGTCCTGTTTTTGACAGATTCTGTTTTCTATGCATTGTTCTCTTATTTTGATGAATCTATGGGCAGTATCGGGGGGTATGAACCATGGTGAAGTTGAAATACAGTAGATATAATGCTAATATGAATTTGGAATGAGTTCACAACAGTACCTAAAGTAGTATTTTGCTTTAATATACTAACGGATCTCACGAGGGTTTTTGGTAAGTTTTGTGTGAATGAAGTGTTCGAAGATCGAGGGGGTATCGATACAAGAAGAATACGGAGAGACAAGAGTTCAAGCTTGGGGATGCCCAAGGCACCCCAAGTAAATATTTCAAGGAGACTCAAGCATCTAAGCTTGGGGATGCCCCGGAAGGCATCCCATCTTTATTCTTCAACAATTATCGGTATACCTCGGTTTTTGTTTTGTTCACATGATATGCGTCTTTAGTGTTTTTTTTTTCCTTTATGCACCCTTCTAGTATGAGAAAGTCCTTCATTGATTTTGTAGAATGCTTCATGCGCTTCACTTAAATATTTTGAGCATGGCTTTGTAGAATGCTCTTTGTGCTTCACTTAAATCTTTTGAGTATGGCTTTATAGAATGCTTCGTGTGCTTCACTTATATATTTTGAGCTAGGATATTGGTTAATCTTCACTATTTGTAGAATGCTCTATGAACTTCACTTATATCTTTTAGAGTATGAATAAAATTTCCATCGGAATTGGGTTTGGAAGTGTATCAATGTCATGCCTAGCTAGAAAGGCATTAAAGAAAAGCGCTTGTTGGGAGACAACCCAATATTTACCCTTTCTGTTTTTGTGTTTAACATGATTAAGATACTTTAGTAATCATGTTTTGTGCCTTTTATTTAAATAAAGTGCCAAGTAATGCCTTTGGGATGATGTGGTTGATAGTTGACTTGATTCTGTGCAAAAACAGAAACTTTGATGCCCAGTCCAGAATTTCTATAAATTCACCACAGAGTTAAAAGCTTCTGAATTTTTTACACATGATTGATATACAAATTTCCTAGGTTGTCCTAATTTTTCAGAATTTGTAGAGACAGGGAAGTATGGTTACACTACAGATCTTCACAGACTGTTCTGTTTTTGACAGATTCTGTTTTGCATGCATAGTTTGCTTGTTTTAGTGTTTCCATAGCTTATATTTAGCGGTATAAATTATGGGAATGATAGAATACAGTAGGTATCATGTGGGAACAATTATGAATCTTGTCTTGACAGTACCAAAGTGAATGATCTATCGTTATTACACTAACCCTTCTCACGAAGTTCCGTTAAGTTTTGTGTGATTGAAGTTTTCAAGTTTTGGGTGAGACACTGATATGAGGAGAATAAGGAGTGACAAGAACCTACGCTTGGGGATGCCCAAGGCACCCCCAAGGTAATATCCATGGAAGACTCAAGCACCTAAGCTTGGGGATGCCCCGGAAGCATCCCCTCTTTCGTCTTCAACATTATCGGTAACCTCACTTGGAGCTATATTTTTATTCGTCACACAATATGTGCTTTGCTTGGATCGTCATTATATTTTGTTATTCCCTGTTAGGTGTTATTTATATTCTTGTTTTTCAATAAAAAGTTCCAAGAATTGCCTTAGGATGCTTGCATTACATGTTTGATGTGTGCTGTGTAAAAAACAGAAACTTTTGCTGTAGTATTTGAATTTTCATATTTTACTGGAACGTGGAAAGTTTCTGAAATTTTTACACAGTATTGTAATATAAATTCCTTAGCATGTCCTAAATTTTTATAATTTCTTGAGTTATGGAAGTACACTGTTTTCATAAATTGCTACAGACTGTTCTGTTTGGACAGATTGCTGTCATAGTTTCGTCATCCACTTATCCTATAGTTTCCATAGCCTATATTGGAAGATATAAATTGTGGAGATGGTAGTATACAGTACCTGATGTTTGAAAATTATTGTGCAACTTGTCTTGGCAGTACATGAAGTGTTGATTTATTCTTATGAGTACTAACCTATCTCACGAGTTCTTTTCGAGTTTTGTGTGGATGAAATTTTTGAGAATAGGTAAAACCATGATATGAGAGGATTGAACGAGATACAAAAGCTCAAGGTTGGGGATGCCCAAGGCACCCCAAGTAAATATTTCAAGAAGTCTCAAGTATCTAAGCTTGGGGATGCTACGCATCCCACATTTCTTCATCAACAATTATCGGTTAGCCTATGTTGAGCCTAAATTCTTATTCGTTCACATGATGCGTGCAATTCTTGGAGTGCTGTTTTTCTTTTGATTGCTGTTTGAATAAAATCATTGGATCTGAAATTATTAGATGAGAGATTCCTCACATAGTTATTTAATTGTTGGCTACTCATTGCTCTTCACTTATATCTTTTTGGAGTAGTTTGTCATTCACTCTCGTGCTTCACTTATATCCTATGAGTAAATGGTTGAATGAATTGAATATCATAAATCTGAAATTAAATATGCTTCATATACTTATCCCATGGAGAGTAATGACTTCACACATAATAAGTATAGGTGGTGAAATTTATTGAAAGTTAGCAAACACTGCATTGGTCACTTGAACAATTCATGAAAGAATATTGAAGGAAGAGAGATTCCACATATAAATATACTATCTTGGACATCTTCTATGATTGTGAATAACAATTAACTATTTTCAAACTTGAGCAAATTAGTTGAAGTTGGACAAGGAAGACAACTTAATGAGTTATGTTTGGGTATATTTGTATAGAAGTTATATTGTTATGGATCCTCCAACATGTGGTGCTTGCTTCCACCTCATACTAGCCAAAACTTCTGCACCAAGTAGAAATACTACTTGTGCATCCAAACACCCTTAAACCAGTTTTGCCATGAGAGTCCACTATACCTACCTATGGATTGAGTAAGATCCTTCAAGTAAGTTGTCATCTGTGCAAAAGGCAATAAAAATTGCTCCTAAATATGTATGATCTTTTATTGTAAGGGAAAATAAGCATTGTACGAATTTGTGATGGTAAAGAAATAAAAGCGACGGACTGCATAATAAAGGTTGCTATCACAAAGGGCAATACAACGTGACGTTCCTTTGCATTAAGGGGTTTGCGCATCCAAAAACAAAAAGCGCATGACAACCTCTGCTTCCCTCTACGAAGGGCCTATCTTTTACTTTTTAGTACTTACCTTCATGCAAGAGTCATGGTAATCTTCACCACTTCCTATATTTCGCTTTTATCTCTTGGCAAGCGTCATGTTTTGGGGAATGATCTAGACATATATATCCACACAAATATATTTGATCATGAATTATTATTGTTGACAATTATCTATATGATAAATAAGTTGGGAGGCGAAACATTAACCCCTATCTTTCTCTATGTTCGATGGATGCTATTTGTTCTAAAAATATGCTTTGAGTGTCAATAATCATGGAAGACTATATGATAGTTGAGTATGTGGAATTTGCTAAATCAAAGCTCTTACATAGACCCTTCCTGAAAATAAGATGAATTGCAATTGTTTGATGACTAGGAATATGGTTTGTTAGTTTTCAAGAAACTTCCTGGTCTATACTTTAACATGTGAATAGCTTGTTACTTGATCATGAGAAGTTTTATGAGATAAGCTACTGTTTATGGTTTATATTGATGCTAGAAAAAGTGATTGGAATTTTCATTGATCAAACTTGTGCACTTGCTAGCATTCACACTTCATAAATTATTTCTTTTATCATTTACCTACTCGAGGACGAGCAGGAATTAAGCTTGGGGATGCTGATACGTCTCCAACGTATCTATAATTTATGAAGTATTCATGCCATGTTTACAATAATTTTATATGATTTTGGTATGATTTGATTAGAACTAACCCGGACTGGCGCTGTTTTCAGCAGAACTACCGTGGTGTTGTTTTTGTGCAGAAATAAAAGTTCTCGGAATGGGCTGAAAATTTACGGAGAATATTTTTGGAAAATATAAAAAATACCGGAGCAAAAAGATACCAGAGAGGAGTCCCGAGGAGGCCACAAGCCACAGGGGCGCCCCCCCTAGGGCGCGCCCCTCTGGCTTGTGGGCCCCTCGAGCACCTCCCTGACTTGATTTTGACGCCAAGCACTCCTATAAATCGTGGAAACTCCAGAAATAAACCTAGATCGGAAGTTCCGCCGCCGCAAGTCTCCAGAGCCACGAAAGATCAATCTTGGCCCTCTCTGGCACCCTGCCGGAGGGGGTCACCTTCACCGGAGACCATGGAGGAGGAAGACGGAGGGGCCATCATCGCCATGGAGGCCAAGGACCAGAGGGAGAACCTTCCCCCAACTAGGGGGGAGGCCATGGAGGAGGAAGCACAAGGGAGAGACCCTCTCGCCCTCTCTGCCGGTGGTGCCGGAGTGCCACCAGGGGAACCATCGCCGCGGTGATCGTCTTCATCAACATCACCTTCTTCATCACCATCCTCATCTCCTTTTAGCGGTCCACTCTCCCGCACCCCGCTGTAATCCCCTACTTGAACATGGTGCTTTATGCCACATATTATGATCCAATGATGTGTTGCCATCCTATGATGTTTTGAGTAGATTAGTTTTGTCCTTTGGGTTGATTGATGATATAGATTGGTTTGAGTTGTATGTTTATTTTGTTGCTGTCCTATTGTGCCTTCCGTGCCGCGCACACGTGAAGGATTCCCGCTGTAGGGTGTTGCAATATGTTCATGATTCGCTTATAGTGGGTTGCTAAAGTGACAGAAGCTTAAACCGGAGTAAGGGAGTTGTTGCGTATGGAATAAAGGGGACTTGATGCTTTAATGCTATGGTTGGGTTTTACCTTAATGATCTTTAGTAGTTGCGGATGCTTGCTAGAGTTCCAATCATAAGTGCATATGATCCAAGTAGAGAAAGTATGTTAGCTTATGCCTCTCCCTCATGTAGAATTGCAATAATGATTACCGATCTTGTTAACAATTGCCTAGGACAATTCCGCACACCGACCCATCATTATTCCACCCTCGTTGTTTGTAATACATTGTAATATATTCTAACTTTATGATAACAGCACCTATCTTTATATTCTAGTTCTCCGATATCATGCAAAGCTATTCTCTTTATACCCACAACGTAGTTTTATTTCTCATTTCTAGTTGGAAGCAAACGTTCGGCGTACGTAGAGTCGTATCAGTGGCAGATAGGACTTGAGAGAATATTGATCTTACCTTTAGCTCCTTGTGGGTTCGACACTCCATACTTATCACTTCCACCTTTGGAAATTGCTACGATGATTCCTTGCACTTGGGGATTATCACTAACTCTTTAGTCACTTTGCTTGCAAGCTCATTGTGATGTTGTATTGCCGAGTGGACCCTGAGATACCTCTCCGTCACACGGAGTAACAAATCGCAGTCTTGATCCATGCCAACTCAACAGACACCCTCGGGGATACCTGTAGAGCATCTTTATAGTCACCCAGTTACGTTGTGACGTTTGATACACACAAGGTACTCCTCCGGTGTCAGTGAGTCACATGATCTCATGGTCATAGGAACATATACTTGACATGCAGAAAACAATAGCAATAAACTGACATGCTCATATGCTACGTTCATAGTTTGGGTCTTGTCCATCACATCATTCTCCTAATGATGTGATCCCATTATCAAATGACAACTCATGTCTATGACTAGGAAACCATAGCCATCTTTGATCAACGAGCTAGTCCATCAGAGGCTTACTAGGGACACATTGTTGTCGATATACCCACACATGTATTTGAGTTTCCAATCAATACAGTTTTAGCATGGATAATAAACATTTATCATGAACAAGGAAATATAATAATAATCATTTTATTATTGCCTCTAGGGCATATTTCCAACACAATCTACCGTTGTTCTTCTTCGTAGTTTATATGTGGGCATCACCATTTGGTATAGATTTGTCCTTGATACGATTACTGGTGGGAATTTCTTGTTGTGTCCATCTTTGGATGCTTTTAATGCTATGGGAAGTTTAGTGGGATCACCACCTCTTACGATCAATGAAACAACTTTAACTCTCGAACATATTATGGAGAGACTAGATGCTATTGAAAAGAAGATGATTACCAAAGAAAATCTTGAAAATTTGGATAAGAAAATGCATAATCTTGCTAATAAAATTTGGTCTAAAGCAGGAGATGCTTTTAAATAGTTAAAGGAAAAAAGAAACCGTAGTTATCGAAAGGATAGAAGAGAGTCCTTACCGGATTGATAAGTTGGAAGAAATTTTTAGTAACTTGGGTTCGGCTTTTTCTTGTGTCAAAACTATTGAAAAAACTCCCATAAAAATTTGCCAAACCACGCAAATCACTAAGAACAAAGTTTCTACACCTAGTGGCCGCAAGGGAGATCTTAAAATGATTAGTATTCATCTCGACTTTGTTGAAATAGTAAGAGACCCTATCTACAAAAATGAATGTTTTGGTCTTTTTCCTAGAAGTGTTGGCATTGAGAGTATGCATGCTAAATCCTTGAAAAAATCTAGTTGTGTGATTGAGGAGTTGAAAACCAAAGATGACAATACTTGAATCTATGCGTTATGCCTAGCTAGGGGCGTAAAACGATAGCGCTTGTTGGGAGGCAACCCAATGAATAAATTTATTTTCCTATTTTTATTTATGTTTTTGAGTGTTGACACAATTATGCCTCTGTTATGATTGTGTTTTTATGTTTTATTTAGTGTTTGTGCCAAGTAGAGCCTTTAGGATGATTCATAAGATGAGTAGAAACAATGTTGAATCTGAAACAGAAACTTTGCGTCCAGTGTTCGAATTTTCATTTTTTACTGGAACGTGATATTGAGCTGAAATTTTAACATAGTGTTGCTATACAAATTATTTACGTTGTCCTAATTGTTCAGAATTTTTAGAGTTACAGAAGTATGGTTAGAGTACAGATTACTACAGACTATTCTGTTTAAGACAGATTCTGTTTTCGTTGCATTGTGTGCTTGTTTTGATGAATCTATGGGTTATATTGAAGGGTATGAGCCATGGTAAAGTTAAAATACAGTAGTTATAATGCAATAATAAAATATGAATGGGTTTGCAAGTGCATCTAAAGTAGTGATTTGCTTTATTATACTAACGGATCTCACGAAGATTTTGTTGAGTTTTGTGTGATCGAAGTTTTCAAGTTTTGGGTGAGATCACGATGGATGAAGGAATAAGGAGTGAAAAGATCCTAAACTTGGGGCTGCTAAAGCACCCCCAAGATATATCCAAAGAGAAACAAGCAACTAAGCTTGGGGATGCCCTTCTAACGACCATCGGTATTTTACTTGGAACTATATTTTTATTCGTCACATATCATGAGTTTTGCTTGGAGCGTCTTGTATCATTTGAGTCTTTGCTTGCTTTGCTTTTTAGTTTGTCTTTAGTATCCTTGCTGGACACACCTATTTGAGATAGCCAAAATTATGCTATGATTTGTTAGAATTGCTCTATATGCTTCACTTAAACTTTTTGAGCTATAGAATTGCTCTAGTGCTTCGCTTATATCTTTTTGAGCACGGTGTGCTTGGAAATTTTTGTAGAAATACTCTCATGCTTCACTTAGATAAATTTGAGAGTTAGTAAATTTTGAAGAAATCCTCTCATGCTTCACTTATACTATTTTTAGAGATGAAACTTTTATGATCATGTGCTTCACTTAAATTTGTTTGAGCTTGTCAAAAGCAATGGCAGTATATGAAACTAGTCCCAGATATCCAAGGAGGATATAATAAAAACTTTCATGAAGATCATTGGACAAATTAAACTTGATTCCTTGTAATAGTTTTGAGACATGATGATAGTAATATGTGAGTCATGTTAGTGAGTAATTATGCTTTAATAGGAATATTGGTGTTAAGGTTTGTGATTTCCTACGCATGCACGAAAGTCAATAGTTATGCAATGAAATTACATCCTACTTATGGTGCATTATTCGGTGTTAGTTATGCTCAATGCTCGCTTATGTGAATTTTCGTTTCCTGGTTGGTTGCTTCTCAATCTATTTGCTAGCCTCCACTTGTACTAAGTAGAAATACTACTTGTGCATCCAAAATCCTTAAACCCAGTTTTGCCTTATGAGTCCACCATACCTACCTATATGCGGTATTTCCATGCCGTTCTAAGCAAATTTGTATGTGCCATCTCTAAATTTTCAAAATAAAATTCCTTTTTGTGTGCTCGTACCGCTCATGAAACGGTAAGGGGTGTCCAATATTTTTCCATGCTAGATGTGTTATTCTCAAGATGAGTGTTTATTCACTTATCATTGCATGAGAGTGCGGCGGTAATAGGGATGCCCAGTCCCGAAATGAAAAAAAGAAACAAATACTTTATGTTGTCAAATAATAAATTCCTTGGAAAGTGTTGGTATGGAAGGCAACCATGGATACGGCTAGCCATGGATTGTGAAAGGATGGTGGAAAAAGGAATAACTTTATTTTCTATTTGGGAACCGCCTATGATATATCTAGCATGGAAAGTATTGTGAACTACTTTGTCATTTTCGTTGACAGGAAAGGCATGCCACTCAAAATATTTTTCTCTCTCAATTTAAACTTTGAGCTCTGGCACCTCTACAAATCCCTACTTCCCTCTGCGAAGGGCCTATCTATTTACTTTATGCAATTTTTATTTTTATTTTGAGTCTCCATCTTCTCTTATAAAGCACCAACTAGGGGGCACTATGATTGTACTTGAGCATTGGGTGTAGCTAATATTTGAGTGTGTTTCATGAATGGATCAATGATTGAGCATGACGGGCTAGGGATAACCTTCTTTAGTGTTGATATTTTGAAATACATGGTTGCTTGTTGGCATGCTTGAGTATTGAAGTCATTATGTTAAAACTAGACTATTGCTTTGAATCATCTAAAGTCCAAATGTCCATGCTACAAAGAAAAGAATATGAGATGAACATGTTGGGCAGCATTCCACATCAAAAAATCTGTTTTTTATCATTTACCTACTCGAGGACGAGTAGGAATTAAGCTTGGGGATGCTGATACGTCTCCAATGTATCCATAATTTTTGCTTGTTCCATGCTGTTATATTATCATTCTTGGATGTTTTACAATCATTTTATAGCAACTTTATATCATTTTTTGGGACTAACCTATTGACATAGTGCCAAAGTGCCAGTTGTTGTTTTTGCTTGTTTTTTACTTCGCAGAATATCAGTACCAAATGGAGTCCAATTGCGACGAAACTTTTTGGAGTTTTTTTGGACCAGAAGACACCCAGTGGGCCAAAGAAGTGCCAGAGAGGTGGGCCGTGGAGACCACAACCCACCAGGGTGCGCGAGAGGCCCCAGGCGCGCCCTGATGGGTTGTGCCCTCCTCGGGGCCCCTCTCAACCACTTTGATGCCTATAAATTCCCAAATATTCCAGAAACCCTAGAGGAGTCGACGAAAAACACATCCAGCCGCCGCAAGTTCCAGAGCCTCGAGATCCAATCTAAGACCATCACGGAGGGGTTCATCATCCTCATTGGTGCCTCTCCGATGATGCGTGAGTAGTCCACCATAGACCTACGGGTCCGTAGGCAGTTGCTAGATGGCTTCCTCTCTCTCTCTCTCTCTCTCTCTTGATTCTCAATACAATGGTCTCTTGAAGATCTATTTGATGTAAACTTTTGCGGTGTGTTTGTTGGGATCCGATGAATTTTTAGTTCATGATCAGTTTCTATCCATGAATATTATTTGAGTCTTCTTTGATCTCTTATATGCATGATTACTTATAGCCTCGTATTTCTTCTTCGAATCTTTGGTTTAGTTAGGCCAACTAGATCAATTTTTCTTGCCATGGGAAGAGGTGTTTTGTGATGGGTTCGATCTTGCGGTGTCCTCTCCCAGTGACAGAAGGGGCAGTGAGGCATGCATGTCTCGTTGCTATTAAACATAACAAGATGGGGTCTATTCCTACATGAATAGATCTTGTCTACATCATGTCATCTTTCTTATTGCATTACTCCGTTTTTCCATGAACTTAATACACTAGATGCATGCTGGATAGCGGTCGATGTGTGGAGTAATAGTAGTAGATGCAGGCAGGAGTCGGTCTACTTATCTTGGACGTGATGCCTATATAATGATCATCGCCTTGGATATCGTCATGATTATTTGATCTTCTATCAATTGCCCAACAGTAATTTGTTCACCCACCATGTGCTATACTCATGAGAGAAGCCACTAGTGAAACCTACGGCCCCCGGGTCTACTTTTCCAACATATTGCTTTCCGATCTATCTTTTTGCCGCTTTTGTTTTCAGATCTATTATTCCAAAAACCCAAAAATACCTTGCTGCACTTTTTATTTGCTCTTTTTATTTAGTGTTCTTGAGAGATCTATCTCTCCAATCTATCACTACCTAATCTATCTTTTTACCGTAGAGAGATTGACAACCTCTCTTTCGCATCGGGGTGCAAGTATTCGTTCTTTGTGTGCAGGTGTTGTTTATTAGGTGGTGGTGATCCTCCTACTGGTTCGATACCTTGGTTTCATAACTGAGGGAAATACTTACCGTCACTGTGCTGCATCATCCCTTCCTCTTTGGGGAAATACCGACGCGGTCTCAAGCCACGTCAACACCCCCCATAAGCAAACACTAAGCCTCGGGGCTCGAGACGTAGGGTATTTACCACTTCCGAGTGGGGCTCAAACTCGTGCATCCGAGTGTTACACCTGTGCCGTAGCTAGGCTCCGCCCCCCTTCATTCGTACCCAGGTACTATTATCAGACTTACTCCCACGACAAGAGGAATTAACGAGAACAAGAGCTCAAGCTTGGGGATGCCCAAGGCTCTCCAAGTCAATCTTACAAGAAGTCTCAAGCAGCTAAGCTTGGGGATGCTAGGCATCCCACCTCTCTTCATCAACAATTATCGGTTAGCCTATGTTGAGCCTAAGTTTTTATTCGTTCACATGATATGTGCTATTCTTGGAGTGTATTTTTGTTTAGTTTGTTGTTTTAAATAAAATAATCAAATCTGAAAATCTTTATTGAGAGAGAGTCCTCACATAGCTACTTAATTGTTTGACTACCCATTGATCTTCCCTTAGATCCTTTTGAGAGTAGTTTGATGTTCACTCTTGTGCTTCACTTATATCCTAAGAAAAAATATTGAATGAAGTGAATGTCATAAATATGAAATTATATATGCTTCATATGCTTGTCCCATGGGGAGTAGTGACTTCACATACAAGAAGTATAAGCGGTAAAATTTATTGGAAGTTAACAAACATAGCATTGGTCACTTGAAAAATTCATGAAAGAATATTGAAGGAAGAGAGATTTCACATATAAATATACTATCTTGGACATCTTCTATGATTGTGAGCCCCCATTAATTATTTTCAAACTTGAACAAGTAGTTGATGTTGGACAAGGAAGACAACGTAATGGTTATGTTTGTTTATATTCACATAGAAGTTATATTGTCATGGATCCTCTAACATGTGGTGCTTGCTTAGGATCTTTTGCTAGCCAAAAATTCATACTAAGTAGAGATACTACTTGTGCATCCAAAAACCCTTAAACCCAGTTTCTTGCCATGAGAGTCCACCATATCTACCTATGGATTGAATAAGATCCTTCAAGTAAGCTGTCATCGGTGCAAAAAGCAATAAAAATTGCTCCTAAATATGTATGATCTTTTATTGGAAGGGAAACTAAGCTTTGTACGAACTTGTGATGGTGAAGAAATAAAAGCGACGGACTGCATAATAAAGGTTTTTGTCACAAGGGGCAATATAAAGTGACGCTCCTTTCCATTAAGAGTTTGCACATCCAAAAATAAAAAGCGCATAGCAACCTCTGCTTCCCTCTGTGAAGGGCCTATCTTTACTTTTATGTATTCACTTTTATGCAAGAGTCAATCATGTTCATCCCTATTCCAATCTATTAATTCTTTAGTTGACAAGCATCATGTGGCCGGGAAAGATCCAGGCACATATATCCAGTTGGATATACGTGATCATGATTCATTATTGTTGACATTATCCCTGAGATAAATAAGTTGAGAGGCAGAACATTAAGTACCTATCTTCCTATGTGTTTAATTGAAACTGCTTGTTCTAAAAATATGCTTTGAGTGTCAGCAATCATGGAAGACTAAATGATAGTTGAGTATGTGGAATTTGCTAAATCAAAGCTCTTACATAGACCCTTCCTGAAAATAAGATGAATTGTAATTGTTTGATGATTGATAACATAGTTTGTTGGTTTTCAAGAAAGTTTATGGTCTATACTTTAACATGTGAATAGCTTGCTACTTGAGGAGTTTTTATGAGAAAAAGTTGCTTGTTATGATGCTAGAAAAGTGACTGAAATTATCAATGATCAAAACTATTCACTATGCTAGCATTAACACTTCATAAATTACTTCTTTTATCATTTACCTACTCGAGGACGAGTAGGAATTAAGCTTGCGGATGATGATACGTCTCCAATGTATCAATAATTTATGAAGTATTCATGCCATATTTGCCTATGTTTACAGTACTTTTATATGGTTTTGATTCACTTTATATGATTTAATTAGAAATAA
Source organism: Elymus sibiricus (assembly GCA_039707655.1). Lineage (NCBI taxonomy): Eukaryota > Viridiplantae > Streptophyta > Magnoliopsida > Poales > Poaceae > Elymus > Elymus sibiricus. The sequence continues at coordinate 310,375,100 of CM077675.1, read as the reverse complement.
CCCGGACGGACGTTGTTTTCAGCAGAATTACCATGGTGTTGTTTTTGTGCAGAAAATAAAAGTTCTCGGAATCGCCCGAAACTTTTATATGGATTTTTCTGGAGAAAAAAAGAAATACCAGAGCAAAGAACCACCGGATGGGAGCCACATGTGGGCCACAAGCCAACAGGGCGCGCCCACCCCCTGGGAGTGCCCTGTTAGCTTGTGGGGCCCACATGGCTCCGGTTGACGTGATTCCAACGTTGAAAATTCCTATAAATACATAAACCTTCGAAAGTTAACCTAGAACTTCCGCTCCGCTGCCGCAACTCTCTGTATCAAAGAAAAACCCATCTGGAGCCTTTCCAGTACCCTGTCGGAGGGGTAAATCATCACCGGTGACCATCTTCATCATCGCGCTAGAGGCCATGACGAGGAGGGAGTAGTTCAACCTCGGGGCTGAGGGTATGTACTAGTAGCTATGTGTTTAATCTCTCTCTCTCTCTCTCTCTCTCTCTCTCTCATGTTCTTGAGATGCACGATCTTCATGTATCACGGGCTTTGTTAATATAGTTGGATCATATGGTGTTCTTCCCTTGCTATCTTGTTGTGACGAGTTGAATATTTCCCTTTGAGATTTTGTTATGTCGGATTGAATATTGGATTTGAGTTCACTTGATGTATGTCTTGGTACTCAACTTGCGGATTCCCGTAGTGAAAATAGGGTAATCTATGCATGGGGTTGATACACGATCTTGTCCTACCTTCTCCGATAGAAATCTTGGGGTACTCTTTGAAGTTCTTTATGTTGGATTGAATATGATGAAATCTGAAATTGTTTGATGCATGTCGAATAATTAACCCATGGATACTTGTGGTGACATTGGAGTATCTAGGTGACATTAGGATTGATTGATATGTATCATTGGTGTTATTTTAGTACTAACTCTAGGGCTGTTTGTGACACCTATAGGAATAGCCCAATAGATTGATTGGAAAGGGTAACTTTGAGGTGGTTCTACTACCTACAACAATTTCATCTTATGTTCTCTGCTAATTATGAACTTTGGAGTGATTCTTTGTTGCACATTGAGAGATGATCATATGATTCTATTATGTTAACATTGTTGAGAGATTGCACTAGTGAAAGTATAAACCCTAGGCCTTATTTCCAAGCATTAATATATCGTTTTGCTTGTTGTTTGCCACTTGCGACCTTGCTGTTTTTATATTTTCAGATTACAAAAACCTATATCTACCATCCATATTGCACTTGTATCAACATATCTTCGCCGAACTAGTGCACCTATACAATTTTCCATTGTATTGGGTGTGTTGGGGACACAAGAGATTTCTTGTATTTGATTGTAGGGTTATTTGAGAGAGACCATCTTCATCCTACACCTCTCACGGATTGATAAACCTTAGGTCATCCACTTGAGGGAAAATTCTTACTGTCCTACAAAACTCTACGCTTGGAGGCCCAACAGAGTCCACAAGAATAAAGTTGTGTAGTAGACATCAGAGGTCTCCATGTCATCCTCTTCCTTTGTGCGCTCGTCATGGTGCCATCATATGGCGTTGTCAACATGGTCAACAAATGAGAGGAATCTGGAGAGGACTATACGTGGAGAGGCTGACAGTTGGGACCCACCAGGTCCACGGCCGTACGCAAGCAACTGCCTCCTTATCACATAAAAAAATCTTCCTCCTAAAGGTATGCTCACTTCTGGGACCCACAGGATTGTCAACATAGTCAATAAACGAGAGAAATTTGCAAGGAAGACTGTCATCGGGAGCTAGCTGCAGGTATCATTTTCTATAGGCCTCACAAGTATCAACTGGGTTGTGACCTGCCCAACCTAGGTTTTGTTTTTTAACATGCACAGCCCATGACATGTTGACACAATGGTTTCAACTTAATTTTTTGAGGTTCGGCATGTATCGACTGGCCTCTCGGCCTCCCAGTCTAGTTTTTTTTCTTAAACATCCACAACCCAACTTATGTTTCCTCTACTAATGTAAAAGACTCAGTTGTTGATGATGGTGTTTCTGCCATCCGTCATTTTTGACCATTAGATCCTCATCTACTGACTATGAGGTAAGTTGTGGCCTTTATGCAACAATAGCCCACTTCTCTGCACCAATTTGCAGAAACCCCTTAGTATCTTGAAACCAACCACATACCTTCCTCACCTCATCAAAACAACCCGAGGAATATATTTTGGGTGAAGCATAATATATTTGTAGTGATAAATGTATATCAAAACTAGAGTGTTTTCTTTCCAAGTTTGTGAACACGTATTATTCTACTTTGGATCCATTGCAACACACGGGCATATTGCCAGTTTTTTGAAGAAAAAACACACAGCTCTGCTATATTCTTCAATAAGAATAAGAATGACATGTCCAACTTATGTTTTCCCTTGTAACTATATTATATATATATTTAACATATACTTATATATTGTTTTATTATTTATATATATTATACATATAAATTAAATGAGGTTCCCTTTTCACCTTTCCTTCTTCCAACCTTTCTATAGACGTTCCTGCTTTCTTTAATTATGGTTTTATTCCTCCCATCTCTAATTTTTCTTCCAATGCTTTTTTCTGTAAGACCAACTCAATTGGCCAACGTCTAGCCTATTTTTTTTATCCCATGCCTTATTAACTTATCTAAATAAATGTTTAACAATACGTTGGCAAGGTAAATCCTGGCAATTGCGTACAAAAGCTTTGCTAAGATTTATGGAATAATGTAATAATAACGCGCTCATTATCTAGTTTTTTTATAATAAAATGCCCAACTCCGGTTTATTTTTGTATAACATTGCTCCATCTAGCCCAACATTATATTGTCATCGAGCCCAACAAATTTGCGTATTTCTAGAAAATGCAAATGAGCTATAATTTCTAAGGAAAACATAAATGGGCCGCATAGATGCTATATTTTTTCACACAACCTAGAAAATAAATTGTAAATCTAAAAAATAGGTTGAATGCCTGCCATGTGGGCCAATAGGTCGAAGCCTACGCAAGGCGTTGTCAACTTAGTCAACAAATGATTCTGACATCCATAGTCGTTGGATGTAATCCAACGACCGACATGCATCTTCAACCTCTCATATTCTTCCTCAAGGGTCGATGGGACCGCCTTCTCCCGCCTTTGGCGGCTGGCGGGAATGCTTCGCACGCCTTGTTGGGTGATACCCCAGCGCCGATCAGTCCATCCCTTCACTCCTCCACACCTCCTGTTATTCTCCACGATTGCAGCCCCACGACGCACCCGAACAAATCAACCCTCATACTCCTCGCCGTCTCGTACTCCACTACCTCGTCTTCCCCATCTCTGGGTCATTTCCTCCCAGAGCCTCGTCGTCGTCCATCGCCTTCGTGCGATCGACATGAAGTGGTCAACGTTGTCAACAAACAAGAGTCATCGGAAGAGGACTATATGTGGAGAGGTTGACAGTGGGGACCCACCAGGTCCACAGACGCACGCAAGCAACAGTCTCCTTAATGCGCGAAAAAAAGATCCCCCTGAAGCTGGGAACCACCAGGTTGAAGCATACATATAGTGTTATTTGTGCGACCCCAATCGGGTACATACATACTGCTCTTTGTCCGACGATGAACCATGGCCGAGTAAATCATGTACAGGTCACGTAGTCCCGTCTAAATTGTGTACATGTATGTACAACCAGGCTACAATAAATACGACCACATGCGTACATATAGGCGGGGTCTCGAATGCATAATCTCGCATCCGACCAGGGCTCGTGTCCATGGAGAGGCCATGTGGCAGAGGTAACGGACGACAACAACGATGTCCTGTTCATCGGCAGCCAACCGGCTGGGTCGGAGTGGAGGAAACATCGTCGTGTTCATCGGGAGCCAACCGACTGGGTCGGAATGCGTCGTGTTTATCGGGAACCAACCGACTGCCACAGAACAGCCGAAACGGGGTCCTGTTCATCCAACACCAACAACCTACGGTATAAACGGGGTACTGTTCATCGGGAGGGGTGTGGCGTACCGCAAAACAAACAAAACGGAGTTATGTTCAACTGCCTACAGTTGAAACGGGGCCTGTTTGATACGTGGCAAACCCGCGAGGTCCGATCTTTTCACACTTGGAGGGGAAAGAAAGGAAAATCAAGAGGCAAATAAACACTCAAAGACGATCCTCAAGTCCCACATTCACTAGATCCAATGAACACTAGATACAAGGTTCGAAATCAACGAACGAATACAAGTACCGGTAGCCTTCCCACTCCAGAGAGATGGGTCTTGAAATCCATGGAGGGATCTTCCCTAAGAAGGGGCCTTGGCATCCATAGGATCTTCTCAACAAGAGGTCGCAATCTCTCAAGAGAAGTATATGGAAGGAGCAATGCTCAAATAGTCTATGAGCTAACACATTGCTAACCCTAAAAAGTGGAGGGGAGGTCCTTTATATAGTGCTGGTGGAATTGGGGGCGAAAGAGGGGGATACAAGGCCACTTGGCACGCGGTTGCCTGGCAAGGGCCGGATGTCCGGGCCAGGGCGGCCGGATGTCCGTGGCTTCATGAAAGCACATTTGCTCCCTTGGTGGTTTTGGTAATTAATAACAACATGTATGTCATTGAACTAATGTTTCCACTAAGTATATTTCAGGAAAAGTTCAATGATAGGGATGGCAAAAGGATTGTGGGGATACCCCAAGATGCAAGGAAATGGATTGGCAAAGCTTCAAGCAAGAGGACTCTACATTTTACTTTGTGAGAAATCACTTTGAGTCCATAGGAAAGCCAATACTATTAAAAGGGGGTAAGGTACTGTTGGTGAACAAGATGCTCCACATGCACAAGAGACAGTCACCAAAAACACCCACAAGCTCTTCCACAAAAGTCTGTCCAAAGTCAAATATCCAAAATCGATGCAACCAACACTTTTCACTCAGTGCCACTGATTCCCAAACTCAGACAGACCCATGCCAAACCCTAGCCAGTCGGTGCAACCGATTCTACATCGGTGCCACCGAGTTTAGGTTGCCAACTCTCTGTTTAGCTATTCTCAGTCTTCGGTACCACCGAGATTTGCCAGTCGGTCTCACCGAGTTTCAGGACCAACTCTCTGGATAGCCATTCACAAGAATCGGTACCACCGAGAATTGTGGATCGGCACCACCGAGTTTCTAGACCAACTCTCTGGTAAGCCATGGTCAAGAATCGGTACCACCGAGATGTGAGAATCGCCGTCACCGAGTTTGCACAATCTGACCGTTGGTCACCTGATCGGTACCACCGAGATTTATATATCGGTCTCACCGAGATTCAAAAGTTGTCACCTTTTGATCACTTCGGTACCACCGAGATTAACACATCGGTGTCACCGAGTTGGTCACTTTAGGTGTAACGGTTGGATTTTTGGGGATGCCTATATATACCCCTTCACCACCATCCACTCGAAAGAGAAGCACTCAGAACTATTCCATACTTGCCCCATCCAATTTTCTGAGAGAGAGCCACCTACTCATGTGTTGAGATCATGCCGTTCCATTCCAACCATATGAATCTTGATCTCTAGCCTCCCCAAGTTGCTTTCCACCAAATCAATCTCTTCCACCATAGTGTTGAGGAGTCTATCATCTTGAAGCACAAGAGCAAGGAGTTCATCGACATTGCCGAGCCTATTACCTTTTGGAGGGTGGTGCCTCCTAGATTGGTTAGGTGTCGCTTGGGATCCTCCTACTTCGTGTTGTGGAGTGAACCAAGAAGTTTGTACGGGCAAGGAGATCGCCTACTTTGTGAAGATCTACCCATAGTGAGGCTAGTCCTTTGTGGACGGAAGCCGTTATGGAATAGTCAAGGTTGCTACTTCGTGGACCCTTATGGGTGGAGCCCTCCGTGGACTCTCGCGACTGTTACCCTCCATGGGTTGAAGACTCCATAAACGTGGACGTACGATAGCACCACCTATCGGAACCACGGGAAAAATCTTCGTGTCTACAAATTGCGTTTGATCTTCCTACCCTTCCTTTACTACTCATGCTTGTCTTTACTTTCTGCTGCTATACTCGTAGACATGCATGTGTAGGGTGTGCTTGACTTGCTATGAATGCTAAAATCTGCCAACACTTAAAGTTGGGAAAACGTAGATTTTTATTTAGTCAAGTAGTCTAATAACCCCCCCCCTCTAGACATACTTTCGGTCCTACAAGTGGTATCAGAGCTTTGGTCTCCATTGCATTGGTCTCACAACCTAGGAGAGTATGGCGTCTAGTGAGGGAAATTATCACCGTAGAGGTCCGTACTTTGATGGCACTAATTTTGCCAGTTGGAAGCACAAAATGAAAATGCATATTCTTGGTCATAACCCCGCCGTATGGGCTGTTGTTCGTGTTGGCTTGCAAGGTGAATTCTTTGGTGATGGAAAGGAACCAGATCGTGAAGCGACCGCGGATTAATTGAAGATGTTGCAATACAACGCTCAAGCATGCGACATTCTCTTCAACTGCATATGCCCCGAAGAATTCAACAAAATCAGCCGTCTTGAGAATGCAAAAGAGATTTGGGATACTTTGTGTAACACCCCGTTACGCCTGGCGGGATCTAGACTGGCCCCACAGACCAACACTAGTCTTTCCTGCGCATTTTGTCCTCACTCGTGCGCACCCGAGACCAACTTCCCGGTCGGTCACCCATCCTAGAATCGCTCCAAGCCAAGCACGCTTAACTTTGGAGTTGTTTTCGAGTGGGATCCCGGAAAAGAAGGAATTCCTTGTTGATATGAGTAGTCTATCATTCTTATTAAGCCAGGCTCTCACATACACCCCCACTCAAAGGAACCGATGTCCTCGTCGGCCCATCAGGAACGTCCCCTCTTGGCACACGTATGCGCGTCCAGTCCGGCACATGTGTCATGCCGTGTGCCACAACGGGCCACACGCGCCATGCATCACATGCCCGCACACCTGACCCGTGCATGCCCATGTAACCGCAAGGGTCGGCTCTGATACCAATTGTAACACCCCGTTACGCCTGGCGGGATCTAGACTGGCCCCACAGACCAACACTAGTCTTTCCTGCGCACTTTGTCCTCACTCGTGCGCACCTGGGACCAACTTCCTGGTCTGGCCCCACAGACCAACACTAGTCTTTCCTGCGCACTTTGTCCTCACTCGTGCGCACCCGGGACCAACTTCCCGGTTGGTCACCCATCCTAGAATCGCTCCAAGCCAAGCACGCTTAACTTTGGAGTTCTTTTCGAGTGGGCTCCCGGAAAAGAAGGAATTCCTTGTTGATATGAGTAGTCTACCATTCCTATTAAGCCAGGCTCTCACACTTTGGTTGATATGCACGAAGGAACCGAGTCCGTGAGAGAATCCAAGTTGGACGTTCTTCAAAGTCAACTTGACAAGTTCAAGATGAAGGATGGTGAAGGAGTCACAGAGATGTACTCTAGGCTAGCTCTCATCACCAATGAGATTGTCGGCTTAGGACGCGAAGAAATGACCGACAAATTCATCATCAAGAAGATACTTCGAGCTTTGGATGAGAGATACGACGCCGTGTGCACATTGATCCAAATGATGCCCAACTACAAAGATCTCAAGCCTACGGAAGTCATTGGAAGGATTGTTGCTCATGAGATGACACTCAAAGACAAAGAAGAGCTACAAGTCTAGCGGTGCTTACAAAGCCACAAGTGATGCTCCCGCAACTTCAAGCGACAACCTTGTCACCAATGAAGAGATAAGCCTCATGGTCAAGAAATTCAACAAGTTCTACAAGAATAGAGGCAAAGAACGAAGCTCCAAATCAAGATATGAAGAGAAGCATTCGTCAAGTCGTGATCGCAATTGCTACAATTGTGGGAAGCCCGGACACTACTCCAATGAGTGCACGGCTACCTACAAACGAAGAGAAGAATCACCTAGAAGACGAAGCTCAAGGAATGAATCACCTCAAAGAGAGAGGAGTAGAGATGATCGTTATGAACGAAGACCCTCAAGGAGAAGTTGGGATTCGGAGAAGAAGGACAAGTACACCAAGAGCTACACAAGAAGAAGACATCAAGCTCATGTTGGTGAATGGGTTTCCGGCTCCGACTCCGACAACAACTCTGAGAGAAGCTATCACTCCAACTCCGACTATAGTCAAGATGAAGGTGTTGCCGGACTTGCACTAGTGACTACCAACTCCTATGATATATTTGATTCACCAAATGAAGGGAGTGGAAGTTGCTTCATGGCTAAAGGCCCCAAGGTATCACACCCCGAGTATCTTGATTTCGATAGTGATGAAGATGACTTACTTTGTGATGACTTGCACTTTGATAATACTAGTAATGTTAGTCAAAATGAACTTGATAATTCTCATGCTAGTCAAGAAAAGTCATTTGATGATGATAAGATGAAAATAGAACAACTAAATAAAGAATTAAACACTCTTAAGTTAGCCCATGAATCTACTCTCAAAGATCATAGAGAGCTTGTAAGGACTCATGAGAAGCTACGCTTCAAGAAGCTCACCTTGGAGCAAGAGCATGAGTTTCTTAAAGCTATAAATGACGATCTCCGGAAGAAGACTTCATCTTATCTAGCCAAACGATTACTCTTGTCCACATTCATGCCTCAAGTTAAGTCTAAGCAAACTAGTAACAAAGGCAAGAAAGGTTCTTCATCTAGTAGCAACAATAAAAATGCTAAACCCAATAATATTGCTTCTATTAGTTCTATTGATTCCACTAATGATGACTCTCTTAGCCAAGTTACACTTGAGCAAGAAAATGCTTTGTTGAAAGGAATTATAGAGAAAGGTATCTACAAGAGTCTTGTCGGGTGTAAACAATTTGAGGAAATTGTACGCAAGCACGGAGGATACCGTAAGAACCATGGCATCGGCTACTTCAACGCTAATGGAGTTGAATGGGAAGAAGGTCAATACCCCAAGCCCAAGTTTGTTCCTCAAAAAGAGAAGTATGAAAATACTCTCCCCAAGGGAACAAAAGCTCAAGATGACCTTCCACCACAAGACCCCAAGCTCAAGGGCAAGAACAAGCTTCAAGAGGACATTGACTCATATGAAGATGAATCCCAAGCTTTGGTGGAGTGGGTTCCCAAGGCTACTTCAACCTCAACTTCTACAAGGGCTACTTCAACACCAAGGATCCCCATCAAGTTGATGCGGGTCCCCAAGAAGAAGAACTAGAAAGTTCTTGAGGAGTGACTCCGCCAATGAAATTCACTCACATTCATTATTGGCAAGAACTATTTGCAATCAACATCAACTCTATGCAATAGTTCAAGGAGTCACACATTCCCTCAAAGGTAAGCAAGGGACAAGGTAATCAACAAATCAATGGACATCATCACACATGCTTTGCACTCCATGTCCATAGATATCCTTGTATTTGTCTCTTGTGTATTGGGACTAACCCATGTAGGTGAGAAGAGTAAGGAAACAACAAGGATGCTCCCAACTCATGGTGATCTTCATCAACTTTGAGCATCCACCACTACTTCACCTACATAAAGTCTTCATCGAGAAAACCCAAGGTTAGTTTATCCCTCCTATGGGGGGATGTCACATCAAGGGGGAGCTTTACTCTAAGACTTGAGTTAACGCATCTCATAGTATGTGACAACATTAAATGCTTTATGTAAAAGTGGTAACCCCACTTGTGCTTAAACGATGAGTATGACCTATGATCAAGTATTCTTACTTGGCTCCTAAGTCAATATACTCATATATAGATGACTCCGGCATCGCCAAAATGCTTGATACATGCTAGTATGTATGTGCATGTTTGCCATGATTTCATTTGACATCTTATTGTGTGAGCATGTTGGTCTGCACTTCTTTATCCATTCGAGGACATCCAATTGTTGCTATTTGGTTCTTAATTTATCTTTTGCCAATTGGATGTACAAGAATGCCTAGGACCCTCCTCTAGCTTATCTATGCTTTCTCACCTCATATTCTTTTCTTGCTACATCACAAAACTTGAACAAGCACTTCTCGATCCCTCTGTGTGAGATGCACTCGGAGTTCCGTGTCGAAAAGGGCTGCACTCCAAAACCACCCAAGTGCAACTCGGTGTGGCCAACAAACATTTCTCGGTTTCACCATTTGCCGAGGGTTGATCTGGATTTTCAATATCGGTAACACCGATTCCTTATTCTCGGTTACACCGAGTTTCCCTGTCAGCTAACAGTTGAGAAACTCGGTGACACCGAAAATTTCGAACCGGTGTCACCGACAGCAAGGGGTATATATGCTGTGGACCCGACGCTTTGAAATTCACTCCTCAAACCGTCGCGCTCCAAAACCCTAAGCTGCCAAAAAGGACCCCCCGGTCGTCGCCCTTGCCTCCCCGTGCTCCTCCGCCACTGGGATCCTCGCCGTCAACGCATCTTCGCCGCCGTCTTCTCCGTAGCGGACCGTCACCAAGCTAGGGTACGGATCTGATCCTCTCTTGCGCTCCATCGTCTAATTCTTGTGCATTGAGATGTTCTTATCTATAAGCCACTATGTGCAATCCCCCCCCTATCCACCAGAGTTCTCGTAGATTAGCGAACAATGAAAATTTTAGGGTTAGCTATTCGCAGATTGCATCTCGGTACCACCGAGTTGAAAAAAAAATCGGTTCCACCGATTGTGTTTTAGGGTTACTGAGAACCATATCGGTGAGACCAAAGCAATCTTTTAGGTTCCACCGAAAAGGCTGCCAGGTCTCTGTTGATGCATATGGTCAGTCTCGGTGATTCCGAAAAATACCACTCGGTGACACCGAAATACCTTCTGCAGAAAGCTAAAACTAATGTCTTCCTTGTTCAAATTTTTGAAAATCTCTGTGTTTTGTGATGCTCAACCCCTCTGCTCCCCTATATTCTTTTTCACAGGGTCAGAGATGTCAGATGTTGAGGATAGCCAGAATAATCTTTGAGAGCAGAGTGTGGATATGGACTCAGGCACTAGCCCTGATGAGAGTTTTGATGATGTGCCCAGTTCTCCTGACTTGCCCAAGGCTGCTACAAGGACTAGGAGGAAGCTCAATTCTGATGAGGAGGATGAGGACTTCATCCCTGATGAGCTGCCTAAGAAAGATGATGCTGCCACTTCTTCCAAGAAGAAGAAAGCTGTCAGAAAAGAGTATGCTAGCTCAGAGATATTGAGAGCACCAAATCTGCTCCAAAGAAGGCTGCTGTTGCTGACAAATCCAAGAGGTTCTCCAGAGAGATCCCAACTTCTTCCAAGAACAAGACCTCCACTTTCAGGGAAGCTGGGGATGATGATGACATGACTGCTTTGATGAAGCTTAGACCACATCTCCAAGAGCACAATGCCAGTCACTTGGTTGCTGAAGACATGAAGAAGAAGAAAGATTCAGGTCTGAGAGAATGGAGAGCCATTGATCCTTACTCTCAGAGAAGGAAAATAGTTGTGGACTATAGGTTCTATACCAAGGAGCAACAGGATTTCTATGAGACTGTGTTGCTTGACAAGAGCCCAGCTATCAGTGATATGAGATATGTTGATTGGAAGTATATCAAGGAGAATGAAGACTACTTCCCATGTGTGCAAGACAACTTCCACTGCATTGGCCTAGACAAGTTTGATGGCACAAAATTCACTGCATGGAACGATGAGATGATCATGCAATTCTACTCCACTGCTCACTTCTATGGAGATGGTAGAATTGTATGGATGACTGAAGGAGCAAGATATGAGTCCACTCTTGATGAATGGGCTGCCATCTTAGGAGTCCCAGAGGTGGAAGATGGAGATGTTTGTGTGTACTCTGAGTCCAAGGCAAGCCACAATGCCATGAAGGACATGTACAATGCTATTCCTGCTGCACATCTTCAGTCTCAAGCTAGGATCCATCTATTACCTCCAGGCAGGTCTCCGTACCATTAACACCATTCTGAGGCATACTTTGATGCCTAAGTCAGGAGACGAGAAGATGATCCGAGGCTACTCCATCAACCTGCTGCTTCTTATTGACCAGCAACAGAGATTCAGAGTGATGGATTTGATTGTGGAGACTGTGAAGAGGGTTGCTGCTGATCAGAAGCGCTCATGCTGCTATGCACCCTACATTCATATGCTCATCAACTCCAAGCTAGAGAAGCACATTTTTGCTCTTGACAAGCCACATTTGCCCCTACAGCCAGATCTTGAGGACAACGTCGTGGAGATGAACCCAGATTATCCCACCTCAGCTGCAGCACAGGCAGAGGAAGCTAGAGCCACTAGTGCTCCAGTCCCTAGATCCAGGAACAAGCAAATGGATCACTTGATCTCTACCGTTCAGGGCATGCAGAAGGACATCAAGGACATACTGGGGAATCAGAATAGTCTTGTGAGGATCTTTGAGAATAGGATCAAGACCCTAAATGACAAAGTGGATGGGCTGACAAAGACAGTGAATGAGCTAAAGAAGGAAGTTGACAGCTTGCCCAGTCCCGACACTTCAGATGATGAGGATGACTCTCCTCTCAGGCCAGGCACTCACTTCACTACCCAGGCCAGATCAGCCACAGTGCCAGCTCCAGATTTGAGGCCTTCTTCATCAGCACCTGCTACAGCCTCCTCAGCTCCAGTACCTCCTGTTGCTACTCCAACTCCATCCATGACATCAACAGAGGTCTTCGCCGACGCAGTTCTCTCGACTCCTACCTCGACTACCGGAGGAGATCAGCCCCAGAAGAGCGCTTAGATATATACCTTTGAACTTTTTGGTAACTTGTTGCCAAAGGGGGAGAAGTGTATATAGATCTTTAGGCTTCGAGTGAGAGAGCATTTGGTTTTTATCGCTTTTTCAACAACATTTGATCTTTTGGTTGCTTGTGTTAAACTTTTGTTGGTGTTTTGATCATACACTTGTTGTGTGTTGCTACTACTTCCTATCATTATGATGCTTATGAGATGATCATTCACCTTTGCTTGATTATGTTGTGCTATGATGTTCATTCTTATTATTCCCGCACACCACCAAGTTGTATGTGACATGAAAGAGTGCCCTATGTACCTAATCGATTGTGCATTTGCATTCAAACGCAAATTTAAAATAATGCACAAATTTAGGGGGAGCTCTTTCTTATCAAATACTTCTCAAAGTGACGATTATATTCATTGATTATATCATATGTCGAAGCTTTGATCTATATGTTGTCATCAATTACCAAAAAGGGGGAGATTGAAAGCACATTTGCTCCCTTGGTGGTTTTGGTAATTAATAACAACATATATGTCATTGAACTAATGTTTCCACTAAGTATATTTCAGGAAAAGTTCAATGATAGGGATGGCAAAAGGATTGTGGAGATACCCCAAGATGCAAGGAAATGGATTGGCAAAGCTTCAAGCAAGAGGACTCTACATTTTACTTTGTGAGAAATCACTTTGAGTCCATAGGAAAGCCAATACTATTAAAAGGGGGTAAGGTATTGTTGGTGAACAAGATGCTCCACGTGCACAAGAGACAGTCACCAAAAACACCCACAAGCTCTTCCACAAAAGTCGGTCCAAAGTCAAATATCCAAAATCAGTGCAACCAACACTTTCCACTCGGTGCCACCGATTCCCAAACTCAGACAGACCCATGCCAAACCCTAGCCAGTCGGTGCAACCGATTCTGCATCGGTGCCACTGAGTTTAGGTTGCCAACTCTCTGTTTAGCTATTCTCATTCTTCGGTACCACCGAGATTTGCCAGTCGGTCTCACCGAGTTTCTGGACCAACTCTCTGGATAGCCATTCACAAGAATCATACCACCGAGAATTGTGGATCGGCGCCACCGAGTTTTTGGACCAACTCTCTGGTAAGCCATGGTCAAGAATCGGTACCACCGAGATGTGAGAATCGGCATCACCGAGTTTGCGCATTCTGACCGTTGGTCACCTGATCGGTACCACCGAGATTTATATATCGGTCTCGCCGAGATTCAAAAGTTGTCACCTTTTGGTCACTTCGGTACCACCGAAATTAACACATCGGTGTCACCGAGTTGGTCACTTTAGGTGTAACGGTTGGATTTTTGGGGATGCCTATATATACCCCTTCACCACCATCCACTCGAAAGAGAAGCACTCAGAACTATTCCATACTTGCCCCATCCAATTTTCTGAGAGAGAGCCACCTACTCATGTGTTGAGATCATGCCATTCCATTCCAACCATATGAATCTTGATCTCTAGCCTCCCCAAGTTGCTTTCCACCAAATCAATCTCTTCCACCATAGCCAAATCTGTGAGACAGTGATTGTGTGTTGAGGAGTCTATCATCTTGAAGCACAAGAGCAAGGAGTTCATCGACATTGCCGAGCCTATTACCTTTTGGAGGGTAGTGCCTGCTAGATTGGTTAGGTGTCGCTTGGGAGCCTCCTACTTCGTGTTGTGGAGTGAACCAAGAAGTTTGTATGGGCAAGGAGATCGCCTACTTTGTGAAGATCTACCCATAGTGAGGCTAGTCCTTCGTGGACGGAAGCCGTTATGGAATAGTCAAGGTTGCTACTTCGTGGACCCTTATGGGTGGAGCCCTCCGTGGACTCTCGCGACCGTTACCCTCCGTGGGTTGAAGACTCCATAAACGTGGACGTACGATAGCACCACCTATCGGAACCACGGGAAAAATCTTTGTGCCTACAAATTGCGTTTGATCTTCCTACCCTGCCTTTACTACTCATGTTTGTCTTTACTTTCCGCTGCTATACTCGTAGACATGCATGTGTAGGGTGTGCTTGACTTGCTATGAATGCTAAAATCTGCCAACACTTAAAATTGGGAAAAGGTAGATTTTTATTTAGTCAAGTAGTCTAATCACCCCCCCTCTAGACATACTTTCGGTCCTACACTTCATGGGGGCGCCGGATGTCAGTGGCTTGGGGCCAGATGTCCGGGCTGTCGCTGTGGCTGCGGATGCTCTCTGTGTAGGAGGTGCCGGATGTCCGGGGCTGGGGCGCCGGATGTCCAGGGCTAGGGTGTCCGGTTTGATGCTCTCTGGATAGGCTCGGATGGATTTCCGGGGCCGAAGGCCGGATGTTCGGGCCAGGCCGGATGTCCCAGGGTAGGGGGCGGATGTTCGGGCCTGTAGCTTCGGTTGCTCGTCCTTGGCGTTGGTGTAGTCTCTAGGGGCCGGATGTCCGGGGCCTGGAAGGTGTTCTTGCCTTCTTTTGTCGCTCTTGTCCATCCTTCTTCGTGTCCGTCTTCATGGGGACTTGTTCTCCACTCCGAGCGTCTTCATTGTACCTAAGCATGCAGAGAGTCTCCGCTTGAGGTAGCATCCAAGTTCCATGAACATCAAAAGGGAAGTCGTAGAGGAGAGAAGTCACCTCGTCTTGGATTGCACGTGCACGGGCTCTTGTCACAGGACCCGTTGGAGCTTGCGTTGTAGGAGATGGTGTGACACCCTGGTTTTTGGCAACTTTTTCTTTTCGAAATCTTTTTGGTTTTATTTGCATTTTGGTTGGTTTTTCAGTCAACTATGGACTTATGAATCCTTGAATCTTTTCCTAAGTAACCCAAAACTCTCATCACCTTGTCTAAATCTTGCCAACACCATGTCATACACCTTCTGGACCACAATCCATTTTTCTAATGCTTTCCAATAATTCTTTTATTCCTTTGGGAATTATGTCATCACTATGGGTTGTGAAGCAAACTATAGTTTGGATGATCAATAAAATCCCAAACTCTTGTCACACCTTCTTATCATCATATAATCCCATAATATTCAAAAATATTCCATTGTCCAATACAAAATTTTGGCCAGAATAATTATTTTCTTTCTGGTCAGAATTGCTCAGTTGTGAAGCAACTCCCATTTTCCTAGCTCAGAAAATTCCCAATAAATTCCCTGAGATATTAGGGATCCTATCTAGCCACAATATCTAAAAATGTCACTTTGGCCAGTACAAATTTTGGGCAACAAGGCTCTGGCAAGTTACTGCATTTCTGAGACCACTGTGAAGGAAGTGCTAGCTAGACGTATCCAATGGCCCTGAAATTTTTATGGCATCTTATCTACCTCATATGACTCCACCATGCCAAATTTTAGCTCCATCAGATCTACCATATGAGTGCCACGAGTAGATCAAGTTTCTGGACCAGTATGGCAGTTTACACATGAACCCTATTCAAAACTCTTCCAAACAACTTCAAATTTGGCCAGTCTATAGTCCTTCCAACCTAAACCACTCCAGACCTTTCCATTGGCTCCATCTCCAGCTCACCTCTCCTCTGGATCTCTCTCAAGTTTGCTGTCAGAAACTGTAGCTGAAGCTACACTTCACTGTAGAGTGAACCTAGCCAAACCAAGCATGCAGAGGCACTAGATGACCAAAGGAGAAAACCCCAGACATGGTGCGCTGGACAGGAGAGGCCTCCAGACACCACTGGCCGTGGTGAGCACGGCATTGGCATGCAATGCACGCGCTCTGCACCGCGCCCGCGTCTGAAGTGATGCATCCCTGCTGCCCCGCGTGGCCTCGCCTTGTCCTAGCTCGCCGACATCCTCTCCTCCTCCCACCTGGCCGTTCTGGAGCTCTCCCCTCACCGGAATTCGCCTCGGCGGCCGCCACGGCACCCGGGCACTGTACCGCCCGTGGCTGCAATGTGGCCTGCGGCGCGTCTTCTTCTTCCGCTAGCTTCCACCGCGCCTTAACTCCTCCCTGCTCTCTCCTATCCCGTCGCCCGCAACCGGCCAGCCAGCGCGGCATCCTAGCGCCGGCGACGTGGCCCGAGTCCCGCCGCTTCCAGAGAGCTCGCCTCTGCCTATAAAAAGGCACGGCCAGCCCTCCATAGCTCATCATCGCCCCTCACCATCACCCAATCAGACTCCCAAGCACCGAGCCACGGCCGAGAGGCCCTCTGGCCTCGCCATTCGCCGGAGATCCGCCGCCACCTGAGCTTGGCCCCCTCGCCGTTCCACTCCACCCCGACCTCCACCAACTTCTCCAATGGGCTCAGATCGCTCCCCTGACTCTGGCGAGCTCTTGCCCGACCAAAGCCTCGCCGGAAACGCCGTCTCCGGCGACACCCGAGGAGCGCCGCCGCCGGAGGGGAAGGGGACAACGCCGTCCGGCCATCTCTCGTCATGCTACTGGTACGTGCGTATTCGTCTCCGTGAGCCCGTCCCATCCCCGCTCTCGCCCGACCTCGCCGTCGACTGCATCGCCGGCGACAATCGCCGCAGAGCCGCAGCTCTCTGTTTTCTCTCTCCCTCCATTTAAACCGAACCCCAGGGCCCGCACGTCAGTGGCTCAGCCGCGCGCGCCGAAGCGGTAAGTGGAGGCGCCCGAGCGAAGTATGCCTTCGACGTGGCCCTCTGCTGTTTTTCTGATTTTCCATTTTTAAATCAAATTTGACCAGTAACTTTGACCACTCCTAACTTTTTATTTATAAGTCCAAATCAATTGATTCTTTTTGCATTGGGTTTGTCTTGAGCTCCTTTATTTGCTGATAAATTTTGGTATTTTTCTCTTACTCACAGAATTTCTGGTGAACAGAAATGTGTTATGTGACATTTTCCTTTGCTATTTTAAAATATTTTCAGAAGGAAATCTTTGTGGTTTTGAAGACCAGGAGTTTGTGGACAACCCAATAGAGCAAGGCAAGCCAGGACACCCATTTCATGAACCATTTCAATAGCATTGCATATTTAAGTGCATTACTTTCATTTATTTGCTATATAGTAATTCAAGGTAAAAATTGATTTAAATGCCTAGTTGATGCCATCCCAAATTATTGTGACAAACCACCATGCTTGCTAAATGAAACCTAGTCAGTTGATCTAGAGTCACCTGTCCGGGCTTATCCGTGCAACCACATTTGCCGGTATGGGACGGCCTTGACTTGGTCTGGCTCCGTGCTCTTTCACCGGTACCTCCAGACCGGGAGGGTTATGCGTGCGTGCTGCCCTGATCAGGTAGGCGGCGATAACCCTGTGAGCCTAGTTGAGTATTGTGTCGGTGTCCCTGTTTGGGACAGTTTAGTTTGGCCACGACGGTGGCAGGTGTCACGAGGTGACACAGGGGCCACCCAGGGCTTGACTCCGGGGGAGTATGATTGCCGGTGGTGCGATGGAGAAGTCACGGGTCAGGCGGGTTTCGTTGGAGCAACACTGGTCCAACCGAATGGGATCACGAGGCCAGGTGCTCCATGGTGTGGGTAAAGTGCGCAACCTCTGCAGAGTGTAAGAATCTATTCGAATAGCCGCGTCCACGGTATTGGACAGTCCGTCCAGGCCTCACTAGGTGGTGAACCGTAATACTGATAATAATGATGGAAGAACTCGTCTTGTGTTCGGAAGTACTCGATGGCTTATGAATATTCCAAGGGTTGTGGGACAACCCGAAAGAGAGTAAGTTGATAACTGATGACAGTAAGTGAATCACTAAGAATTGAACATGTTGATTGCCATCCTATTATTTGCTGCATACTTGGTTGTCGTGAGCTTGCGAGTACATTCAAAGTACTCACCTGGCGTATCATGCCAGATGCAGGAGAAGCCGAGGATGGAGGTCCCGATGGTTCGTGCTATGCTAACTAGGTTGTGTCCCAGCAGTGTCCCTGTGGATGGAGTTTCCGCTATGTTCCGCTATGCCATAGAGTTTCCTAGTAGTTTCGAAGCCCGCTATGTTTCATAAATAATGTAGATATTGTCATAGCACCAGGTGTGCCTTTGGCCTCACTATCGATGTAAAATATGAGCTTGTACCCGAAGTTTATCAATAAAGTTCAGTTTTGTTATGTTCCAAGTTGTTGTGTGTTTCCAGAAGACATGATGTCTGGGTTGGAAACACTGGTAATCCGGTTCGCTGAGCCGGGGTGCCACAGATGGGTCCATGGGGATGACCATGGGATGCTCCGCATCATCTCCCCCCTTGGGAAAGATCCGTCCTCAGATCAAGATCTTCATCACCATGGAAAGGGGAAAAGGTCCTTGACGTTGAAGATGTCGCTCACATTGTATTTGTCGCGTGGGATGTCAATCTTGTAGGCATTGTTGTTGTAGCGTGACAACACCTTGAAAGGTCCGTCGGCTCGAGGAAGTAACTTGGACTTGCGCTCGGCGGGGAAGCGATCTTTGCGTAGGTGTAGCCACACAAGATCTCCGGTCTTGAACACCATGGGGTGCTTGTTGAGGTTGCACTTGTTGGTGACGCGTTCCACTTGATGTTCGATCGTGCGCCTTGTATCTTCATGCATCTTCTTTATGTAGCTTGCCCTTGCACTTGTGTCCATGTTGACGTGCTCTTGGAGTGGAGGAAGGATGTCCAATGGGGACAAAGGGTTGAAGTCGTAGACCACTTCGAAAGGAGACTTGCCGGTGGTGAAGTGACGCGCGCAATTGTAGGCGTACTCAGCGATGGGGAGGCATTCTTCCCATTCCTTGATGTTCTTCTAGATCAACACGCGTAGGAGAGTAGATAGCGTCCGGTTCGTCACCTTCGTTTGGCCATCGGTTTGTGGATGATAGGCCGAAGAGAATAGTAGCTTGATCCCGAGCTTGGCGCATAGAGTCTTCCAAAAGTAGCTTAAGAACTTGACGTCGCGATCCGAGACAATGTTCTTGGGGATGACATGTAGTCGTAAGTGTTGGGGAACGTTGCATGGGAAACAAAAATTTTCCTACGCACACGCAAGATCTATCCATGGTGATGAGCATCTACGAGAGGGAGAGTGAATCTACATACCCTTGTAGATCGCTAAGCGGAAGCGTTAATAAACGCGGTTGATGTAGTCGAACGTCTTCGCGATCCAAATCGCCGAGAGTCCCGCGATCCAATCACGATCCTTCCGATCTAGTGCCGAACGGACGGCACCTCCGCGTTCAACACACGTACGGCTTGATGACGCCTTCACCTCCTCGATCCAGCGAGCGATGGTGAAGTAGTGGTTGAGTTCCAGCAGCACGACGGCGTGGTGATGGTGGTGAGGAACAATCTCTGCAGGGCTTCGCCAAGCACTACGGAGATTATGACGGAGGAACTAGAGGGCTAGGGTTGCCGGCACACGGCTTGGGAAATCCTGATATGTCCCGTGTGCTAGCCCTGCCCCTCTATTTATATGTTGAGCCTTGGGGTCTAAACTTGGAGTAAAAGCCTCCTCCGGGTCGGTTTTGCCCGCACAAGGTCGGTTTGGCCCGCAGGGAAAGAGTCCAACTCGGATCCCTGCCGAACCGTGCACAGCCGCGCACAAGCGGTAGTACCGCTTCACACAAGCGGTAGTACCGCTTGGGCGGTAGTACCGCTTCACACAAGCGGTAGTACCGCTCCGGCGGTAGTACCGCTTCACCAAGCGGTAGTACCGCTCCGGCGGTAGTACCGCTTCACCAAGCGGTAGTACCGCTTACGCGGCAGCAAAACTACTTTTGCACTTTCCAATACCTTGTGGGCTTTATCCCTTTGGCTCATATAAAGTGTTGCTGCACCCGAACACTTCGGTAAACATCCGGAACCCCTTCCGGTGAACTCCGGAACCCTTCCAGAGATCAAAACACTATTATCACATATATCAATCTTTACCTCCGGACTATTCCGGAGATCCTCGTCATGTCCGGGATCTTATCCGGGACTCCGAACAACTTTCGGTCACCAACATAATAACTCAATTATACTAATCGTCACCAAACGTTAAGTGTGTAGACCCTGCGGGTTCGAGAACTATGTAGACATGACCGAGACACCTCTACGGCCAATAACCAATAGCGGGACCTGGATGCCCATATTGGCTCCTACATATTCTACGAAGATCTTTATCGGTCGAACCTCTATGTCAAGGATTCAGTTAATCCCGTATGCTGTTCCCTTTGTTCTTCGGTATGTTACTTGCCCGAGATTCGATCGTCGGTATCACTATACCTAGTTCAATCTCGTTACCGGCAAGTCTCTTTACTCGTTCCGTAATACAAGATCTCGTGGCTAACACTTTAGTCACATTGCTTGCAAGGCTCATTGTGATGTTGTATTACCGAGTGGGCCCTGAGATACCTCTCCGTCACACGGAGTAACAAATCCCAGTCTTGATCCATGCCAACCCAACAGACACCCTCGGAGATACCTGTAGAGCACCTTTATAGTCACCCAGTTACGTTGCGACGTTTGATACACACAAGGTATTCCTCCGGTGTCAGTGAGTTGCATGATCTCATGGTCAAAGGAACAGATACTTGACATGCAGAAAACAATAGCAATAAACTGACACGATCAAATGCTACGTTTACAGTTTGGGTCTTGTCCATCACATCATTCTCCTAATGATGTGATCCCGTTATCAAATGACATCTCATGTCCATGGCTAGGAAACCTTAACCATCTTTGATCAACAAGCTAGTCAACTAGAGGCTTACTAGGGACACAGTGTTGTCTATGTACCCACACATGCATTTGAGTTTCCAATCAATACAATTATAGCATGGATAATAAACGATTATCATGAACAAGGAAATATAATAATAACCAATTTATTATTGCCTCTAGGGCATATTTCCAACAGTCTCCCACTTGCACTAGAGTCAATAATCTAGTTCACATCACTATGTGATTTACATTGTAATGAATCGAACACCCATGCAGTTCTGGTGTTGTTCATGTTTAGCCCTTGGAAGAGGTTTAGTCAACGGATCTGCAACATTTAGATCCGTGTGTACTTTGCAAATATTTATGTCGTCCTCCTTGATGTAATCGCGGATGGAATTGAAACGTCGTTTCCTTCGCCGCCTCCGAGGCTGCGATGTACTCCGCTTCGCATGTAGAATCAGCTACCACGCTTTGCTTGGAACTGCACCAGCTAACCGCACCCCCATTAAGAATAAATACGTATCCGGTTTGCGACTTAGAGTCATCCGGATCAGTGTCAAAGCTTGCATCGACGTAACCCTTTACGACGAGCTCTTGATCACCTCCATAAACGAGAAACATGTCCTTAGTCCTTTTCAGGTACTTCAGGATATTCTTGACCGCCGTCCAGTGTTCCATTCCTGGATCACTTTGAAACCTTCCGGCCATACTTATGGCAAGGCTGACATCGGGTCTTGTGCACAGCATTGCATACATGATAGAGCCTATGGCTGAAGCATAGGGGATGACACTCATCTTTTCTCTATCTTCTGCAGTCACTGGGCATTGAGTCTTACTCAACTTCACACCTTGCAAAACAGGCAAGAACCCCTTCTTGGACTGATCCATTTTGAACTTCTTCAAAATCTTATCAAGGTATGTGCTTTGTGAAAGTCCTATTAAGCGTCTCGATCTATCTCTATAGATCTTGATGCCTAATATGAAAGCAGCTTCTCCTAGGTCCTTCATTGAAAAACTCTTGTTCAAATATTCCTTTACGCTTTCCAGCATTTCTATATTGTTTCCAATCAGCAATATGTCATCCACATATAATATTAGAAACGCTATAGAGCTCCCACTCACTTTCTTGTAAATACAAGCTTCTCCGTAAACTTGTATAAACTCGAACGCTTTGATCACCTCATCAAAACGAAGATTCCAACTCCGAGATGCTTGCACCAGTCCATAAATGGATCGCTGGAGTTTGCAAACTTTGTCAGCATTTTCTGGATCGACAAAACCTTCTGGTTGCATCATATACAACTCTTCCTTAAGGAAACCGTTAAGGAACGCTGTTTTGACATCCATCTGCCAAATTTCATAATCGAAAAAGGCAGCTATTGCCAACATGATTCTGACGGACTTAAGCATCGCTACGGGTGAGAAGGTCTCATCGTAGTCAACTCCTTGAACTTGTGAAAAACCCTTTGCCACAAGTCGAGCTTTATAGACGGTGACATTACCGTCCGCGTCCGTCTTCCTCTTAAAGATCCATTTGTTCTGAATGGCCTTACGCCCTTCAGGTAATACTTCCAAAGTCCATACTTTGTTTTCATACATGGATCCCATCTCGGATTTCATGGCCTCTAACCACTTCTCGGAATCCGGGCTCATCATGGCTTCTCCATAGCTCGTAGGTTCATCGTTGTCTAACAACATGACCTCTAAGACAGGGTTGCCGTACCACTCAGGAGCAGTACGCGTCCTTGTCGACCTACGAGGTTCGATAGCAACTTGATCCAAAGCTTCATGATCATCATCATTAACTTCCTCTTCAGCTAATGTAGGCTCCACAGAAACAACTTTCTGCGCTGCGCTACTCTCAGGTTGAAGTAAAGGTTCAACAACCTCATCAAGTTCTATCTTCCTCCCACTCAATTCTTTCGAGAGAAACTCTTTCTCAAGAAATGTTCCGTTTTTAGCGACAAACACTTTGTCCTCGGATCTGAGGTAGAAGGTATACCCAACTGTCTCTTTTGGGTATCCTATGAAGACGCATTTCTCCGCTTTGGGTTCCAGCTTTTCAGGCTGAAGCTTTTTGACATAAGCATCACATCCCCAAACTTTAAGAAACGACAGCTTTGGCTTCTTGTCAAACCAAAGTTCATAAGGCGTCGTCTCAACGGATTTCGATGGTGCCCTATTTAAAGTGAATGCTGTTGTCTCTAATGCATAACCCCAAAACGATAGTGGCAAATCGGCAAGAGACATCATAGATCGCACCATATCCAATAAGGTTCGATTACGACGTTCGGACACACCATTACGCTGTGGTGTTCCAGGCGGTGTTAATTGTGAAACAATTCCACACTGTCTTAAGTGACTGCCAAACTCATAACTCAGATATTCTCCTCCTCGATCAGATCGTAGGAATTTAATCTTCTTGTTACGATGATTCTCAACTTCACTCTGAAATTGCTTGAACTTTTCAAACGTTTCAGACTTGTGTTTCATTAAGTAAATATACCCATATCTACTTAAGTCATCAGTGAAGGTGAGAAAGTAACGATAACCACCGCGCGCCTCAATGCTCATCGGACCGCACACATCAGTATGTATGATTTCCAACAAGTCACTTGCCCGTTCCATCGTACCAGAGAACGGCGTTTTAGTCATCTTGCCCATGAGGCATGGCTCACATGTGTCAAGTGATTCAAAATCAAGTGACTCCAAAAGTCCATCAGCATGGAGCTTCTTCATGCGTTTTACGCCAATATGACCTAAACGGCAGTGCCACAAGAAAGTGGTATTATCATTATCAATTCTACATCTTTTGGCATCAATGTTATGAACATGTGTATCATTACTATCGAGATTCAATAAGAATAAACCCCTCACATCGGGTGCATGACCATAAAAGATATTACTCATATAAATAGAACAACCATTATTCTCTGATTTAAATGAGTAACCGTCTCGCAATAAACAAGATCCAGATATAATGTTCATGCTTAACGCAGGCACTAAATAACAATTATTCAGGTTCATCACTAATCCCGATGGTAATCGAAGAGCGAGCGTGCCGACGGCGATCACATCAACCTTGGAACCATTTCCCACGCGCATCGTCACTTCGTCCTTTGCCAGCCTCCGTCTATTCCGCAGTTCCTGTTTTGAGTTGCAAATATGAGCAACCGCACCGGTATCAAATACCCAGGCACTACAACGAGAGTTGGTAAGGTACACATCAATAACATGTATATCATATATACCTTGTTTGTTGGCCGCCTTCTTGTCAGCCAAATACTTGGGGCAGTTCCGCTTCCAGTGTCCAGTTCCCTTGCAATGAAAACACACAGTTTCTGGTTTGGGTCCAGCCTTGGGTTTCTTCACGAGAGGAGCAACTGCTTTGCCACTCTGCTTGGAGTTACCCTTCTTACCCTTGCCATTTTTCTTGAAACTAGTGGTTTTATTGACCATCAACACTTGATGCTCCTTCTGAATTTCAGACTCAGCGGCTTTCAGCATCGCAAACAGCTCGGCGACTGACTTGTTCATCCCGTGCATGTTATAGTTCAACACGAAGCTCTTGTAGCTAGGTGGCAATGATTGAAGAACTCTGTCAGTGATAGCCTCTGGCGGAAGGGGCATCCCTAACTCAGCCAGGCGGGTGGAGTACCCAGACATTCTGAGCACGTGATCACTGATAGACCCGTTCTCCTCCATCTTGCAAGCATAGAACTTATCGGAGATCTCATATCTCTCGATCCGGGCATTCTTCTGAAAGATAAACTTCAACTCCTGGAACATCTCATATGCTCCATGACGTTCAAAACGTCTTTGAAGTCCCGGTTCTAAGCCATACAACATTGCACATTGAACTATTGAGTAATCATCAGAACGAGCCTGCCAGGCGTTCACAACGTCTAGAGACTCAACTGGAGCGGGTGGATCACCAAGCGGTGCATCAAGGACATAAGCCTTCTGGGAAGCCGTAAGGATAATCCTTAGATTACGGGCCCAGTCCACAAAGTTACTTCCATCATCTTTCAACTTAGCTTTCTCTAGGAACGCATTAAAATTCAGGGGTGCTACTGCGCGAGCCATGATCTACAACATAAATATAGCAAAGACAACTTAGACTATTGTTCTTAGATAATGAGTTTAGTTAATCATATTTAAAAAACTCCCACTCAAATTGACATCCCTCCGATCATTCGAGTGTAACATGATCCAAATCCACCAACTCAAGTCCGATCATCACGTGAGTTGAGGTGGTTTCAATGGTGAACATCTTCATGTTGATCATATCTACTATATGACTCATGTTCGACCTTTCGGTCTCTTGTGTTCCGAGGCCATGTCTGTACATGCTAGGCTCGTCAAGTTTAACCCGAGTGTTCCGCACGTGTAACATGGCTTACACCCGTTGTATGCGAACGTAGAGTCTATCACACCCGATCATCACGGCGTGTCTCGAAACGACGAACTTTCGCAACGGTGCACACTTGGGGAGAACACAATTTATCTTGAAATTTAAGTGAGGGATCACCTTATAATGCTACCGTCGTCCTAAGCAAAATAAGATGCATAAAAGGATTAACATCACATGCAAATCATAAGTGACATGATATGGCCATGAACTTGTGCTTTTGATCTCCATCTCCAAAGCACCGGCATGATCTCCATCGTCACCGGCATGACACCATGATCTCCATCATCTTGATCTCCATCAACGTGTCGCCATAAGGTTGTCGCGCCGACTGTTGCTTCCACGACTATAGCTAACGTTTAGCGATAAAGTAAAGCATTACATAGCGCTTAATGATTGACACGCAGGTCATACAATAATTAAAGACAACTCTATGGCTCCTGCCAGTTGCCGTACTCATCGACATGCAAGTCGTGATATTCTATACAATACATGATCATCTCATACATCACATATATCTCATCATGTAATTGGCCATATCACATCACAACATACCCTGCAAAAACAAGTTAGACGTCCTCTAATTGTTGTTGCAAATTTTACGTGGCTGCTACGGGTATCTAGCAAGAACGATTCTTACCTACGCAAAACCACAACGTGGTGTAGTGATTGCTTTTTGATCTTCTAAAAGAACCCTCTTCATTGAACCGATTCAACTAAAGTGAGAGAGACAGACACCCGCCAGTCACCTTTATGCAACAAGTGCACGCAGCGGTGAAACCAGTCTCGCGTAAGCGTACGCGTAATGTCGGTCCGGGCCGCTTCATCTCACAATACCGCGGAATCAAGTATAAACTAGTAACGGCAAGCAATATGTATACACCCACGCCCACAACTCGTTTGTGTTCTACTCGAGATCTCATCTACGCATAGACCTAGCTCAGATGCCACTGTTGGGGAACGTTGCATGGGAAACAAAAATTTTCCTACGCACACGCAAGATCTATCCATGGTGATGAGCATCTACGAGAGGGAGAGTGAATCTACATACCCTTGTAGATCGCTAAGCGGAAGCGTTAATAAACGCGGTTGATGTAGTCGAACGTCTTCGCGATCCAAATCGCCGAGCGTCCCGCGATCCAATCACGATCCTTCCGATCTAGTGCCGAACGGACGGCACCTCCGCGTTCAACACACGTACGGCTTGATGACGCCTTCACCTCCTCGATCCAGCGAGCGATGGTGAAGTAGTGGTTGAGTTCCAGCAGCACGACGGCGTGGTGATGGTGGTGAGGAACAATCTCTGCAGGGCTTCGCCAAGCACTACGGAGATTATGACGGAGGAACTAGAGGGCTAGGGTTGCCGGCACACGGCTTGGGAAATCCTGATATGTCCCGTGTGCTAGCCCTGCCCCTCTATTTATATGTTGAGCCTTGGGGTCTAAACTTGGAGTAAAAGCCTCCTCCGGGTCGGTTTTGCCCGCACAAGGTCGGTTTGGCCCGCAGGGAAAGAGTCCAACTCGGATCCCTGCCGAACCGTGCACAGCCGCGCACAAGCGGTAGTACCGCTTCACACAAGCGGTAGTACCGCTTGGGCGGTAGTACCGCTTCACACAAGCGGTAGTACCGCTCCGGCGGTAGTACCGCTTCACCAAGCGGTAGTACCGCTCCGGCGGTAGTACCGCTTCACCAAGCGGTAGTACCGCTTACGCGGCAGCAAAACTACTTTTGCACTTTCCAATACCTTGTGGGCTTTATCCCTTTGGCTCATATAAAGTGTTGCTGCACCCGAACACTTCGGTAAACATCCGGAACCCCTTCCGGTGAACTCCGGAACCCTTCCAGAGATCAAAACACTATTATCACATATATCAATCTTTACCTCCGGACTATTCCGGAGATCCTCGTCATGTCCGGGATCTTATCCGGGACTCCGAACAACTTTCGGTCACCAACATAATAACTCAATTATACTAATCGTCACCAAACGTTAAGTGTGTAGACCCTGCGGGTTCGAGAACTATGTAGACATGACCGAGACACCTCTACGGCCAATAACCAATAGCGGGACCTGGATGCCCATATTGGCTCCTACATATTCTACGAAGATCTTTATCGGTCGAACCTCTATGTCAAGGATTCAGTTAATCCCGTATGCTGTTCCCTTTGTTCTTCGGTATGTTACTTGCCCGAGATTCGATCGTCGGTATCACTATACCTAGTTCAATCTCGTTACCGGCAAGTCTCTTTACTCGTTCCGTAATACAAGATCTCGTGGCTAACACTTTAGTCACATTGCTTGCAAGGCTCATTGTGATGTTGTATTACCGAGTGGGCCCTGAGATACCTCTCCGTCACACGGAGTAACAAATCCCAGTCTTGATCCATGCCAACCCAACAGACACCCTCGGAGATACCTGTAGAGCACCTTTATAGTCACCCAGTTACGTTGCGACGTTTGATACACACAAGGTATTCCTCCGGTGTCAGTGAGTTGCATGATCTCATGGTCAAAGGAACAGATACTTGACATGCAGAAAACAATAGCAATAAACTGACACGATCAAATGCTACGTTTACAGTTTGGGTCTTGTCCATCACATCATTCTCCTAATGATGTGATCCCGTTATCAAATGACATCTCATGTCCATGGCTAGGAAACCTTAACCATCTTTGATCAACAAGCTAGTCAACTAGAGGCTTACTAGGGACACAGTGTTGTCTATGTACCCACACATGCATTTGAGTTTCCAATCAATACAATTATAGCATGGATAATAAACGATTATCATGAACAAGGAAATATAATAATAACCAATTTATTATTGCCTCTAGGGCATATTTCCAACAGTAAGATGTCCCTACAAAAGAGATTTGCAACATGTGAAGCATTGTCGATCTGATGACATGGAATGAAATGAGCCATCTTGGAAAAGCGATCCACAACAACAAAAACGGAATCATGGCCATTTTTAGTTCTTGGCAAACCAAGCACAAAATCCATACTAATGTCTTCCCAAGGTTGGAAAGGTATAGGAAGAGGCATGTAAAGACCATGGGATTGAGCTTTAGACTTAGCTTTGCGGCATGTAGAGCATCGGTTGGTGAAGCGTGCAACATCACGAAACATCTTTGGCCAAAAGTACTTGTTGGATAGTGTGTCATATGTCTTTTCGCGTCCAAAGTGACCCATAAGTCCTCCACCGTGAACCTCTTGCAAAAGCAACAAACTGATGAGGACATCCCTACTAATGTTACACCCACATCCCCACCAGCTACACATATTGGACCAGTTACTAGAGCCCGCGCACGCCAACTAAATTATCAGGTACTTTCGTTTCTTGGAAATCCTTATAATGTTCATGAACATATGATGCTGCCTAAATTAGATACTTTTGTTTTACTTATGAATGAAGGACCTAGCATGGACAAGAAGGATGGCCATTGGAGCGGGATCAAGCATGGAGAAGAAGGTGCGCGCGCGGGAAGGAACAATGGACTTTCCAGTGGTGATTTTCGCACTTTGAAGCCACCATAAGGAGTGCTTGGACGAAATATACATCATGCCACTTCATAAATTTCGTCCATAGGCTATTATAGGTGTTGCGTCACCTTATTTTTGGACCAGGCCCATGTAATTTCGAAATAACATATTATAGGCTGTTTTTAGAGTTCGTATGTGTGGGGAAACTGAGTTAGGGATGGTTTCGGACCCCTCCTCCAAGGGGCCACGAAATCCCCCTCTATTCCCCCATATATATAGCCCTTAGGGCATCGTTTTAGACTTGGGTTTTGTTTAGATTGAAAGTTCGCCATAGCTGCAACTTCGCGTTCTTTGTTTGTGTTCCACGACCAGACAAAGGCATCACAGAACCCCACTTTCATCAATAAAGCTTTCCTCTTATATTCGCAATATCCAGATTGCAATCTTAGTTTCTTGCTTGTTCTTCGTTTGCGTGCAGGAAACAGACCCTCATGGTCAGGTTGATCGTGCTCCGGCGTGGTCAATAACCTCTCAGAGTTGGTTTAGCGATTGCTAAGGCGCGACGTCCTCGCACGTTCGTAGTCGGATCATCAAAGTCGATTCTACCATAAACGATAGACACATCTCATCGAAAGACAGGGACAACTTTGCCTCTATCAAGTGGTATCAGATTTCCAGGTTGCTCAGTGAGATTTTCCAGTTTTTTGTAGTTTAGATTGCATCTGTTCTTCATACCTACAGTCCACGAAAAAGCCACAAAAAAATTAGGGTTAGATCATCATATCCGAACCAATATGAGCCTTTGCAATTTTCTGTTTGGTATTTGCATTGTTGAATTTGCGGTTGCATCGTCGTGTCAAGTTGTTGGTCTTAGCGTCTAGTTCTTTAGAGGTTCGAGTTCGGTTCACAGTTTGTCACGCCGCCACCGCATCATCTTCATCGTCGTTCCCATATACCACCACCATGCTTCCATCATCGCCGCTGCCATATACCACCACCACGCTTCCATCATCACCGCTGCC
The DNA here is from genome assembly GCA_039707655.1 of Elymus sibiricus. Lineage (NCBI taxonomy): Eukaryota > Viridiplantae > Streptophyta > Magnoliopsida > Poales > Poaceae > Elymus > Elymus sibiricus. The sequence continues at coordinate 310,344,905 of CM077675.1, read as the reverse complement.
ATATATACCACCACCATATGTCTGCCATCAATCCGTATACATCTATACCACCACATATCCACCACCAATCTGAGTCCATCCCATATTAGGTTTGATTTCGAGATCCGTTTTATTTTATTTTCGTGTTTCCTTGACTGAGTAGGTCCCGGAAAAAAAAGTCTGGCACAGTTTTCAGAGCACTTTTTAGGCCAAAATTTCGACGGGTGAAAATATTTTTTTCCTATCCTATATTTAGGCTTTTCGAAGCGTTTTGAGACACTCGCCATCATAGTGATTTTTGTTGAATTTTTTGGTCGTCGCAGCCCAGAATCGCTCCCGAAAAAAAAATGACAATTTTTTTTGCTGCCTATCCTGTTTATACGTCTCGGGAAGAGTTTTGAGACACTCGCCATTATAGTGAGTTTGTGAGCAAAAAAAAGAGCACAAAAAAAGAGGTGCCAAAAAACGAAAAAAAATCAGAGTGTGCTCTTCCCTTGATTACGTGTAGCGTCGTGATTTTGTTGGTGTTCTAGGCTCGCGTCTCTAGCACAGTCTAGCCTAGGACCAGCACAGTACCGTCGTTGAGCGTCTTTTCAACTTTGCATCTCTGAACTGATTATTGCTGACCCTTTTTGCTACCATATTATAAGCCTTCCCAGCTCCACATACATCTACGTCATGTGTTTGACACCACCTGGCAATCGCTCTATCCAAGCTTTGAGAGTTTTGACTACAACGGTTGCCGATCACCACCTGCCGTTGGGTAAGAACTGGTAAGAAATTGAGATTTGCTTGACGGATTTGTGACACACCACCACCACCACCACTTCCTAGTAGTCTGTAGGTTCATATTCTTGTGTGTTCCTATTACTGCTAACCATGCCAGGATCATAAGCTGACGAGGTTAAATGGAAGGTTATGACCAACAAGGAGCTCCATGACAAATTCTAGCAAATGATGGCTGACCAGGTACAAGACTTCTTGACCAGCCTTGGAGAGGCCATGGAGAAGCTTGATGGGGTGGAGAAGACATTCGAGACGAAGTTGGATGCTAAGTTCAATGAGGTGCTTGCACGTCTACCACCAGCTGCACCGGTCATACCTCAGCAACAACAACAACAACAACAACATCGACCGAACTTCGCAGGGCGTGCACGACGTGTGCCCCTCGAGGAAGGCCAACATTCTGGTGCCATTCCTACTGTTGTGGCTTCTGTGGCTGCTGCTGCTACTACTGTTGATCAGAACGCTGACTACGCTGGTAATTACGATGATGAGGAAGAGGCTGCTCCAGATCAGCCCCAAGAGCAACCACCACCACATGCACCAGGTCGCCCACATGCCTACAATCGCAATGGTAGGGCTGCAGCACCCCCTCAGGTACAAAATCATGACCATCTCCCTAAACTTAAATTGAATATTCCTACATTTGATGGTAGATATGTTCCTGGTTAGGGATGGCAATGGGTCGGGTTTGGGGCGGGTGGAGCTGGTCCAAATCCAACCCTTGACCCATCTTCCTACCCTCTGCCCATCCACCAATTTATCCATGGGCAAAAATTGTGCCTATGCCCAAATCCATTGGATACCCAGATACCCATGGAGCTCCATGGGCATAGAGAAATCAGCATGAAGCCTTCTCAAATATCAATTTAACTCATCATCATTCATTTACTTAGATTAGGTTTAATAATTACGTTAGTGGGGTTGTGGGGGTTTAGGGAACATGGGCCGGGCTTTGACCTTCTGTGACCGTGAGTAACTTGGGGTTGGACATTTGCCTAGTCTAGTGTTACTACCATGTGGGCCCACGTGTCATATGGGTATCCATTGGATATCCATGGAGCAAAAATTATAACCGTGCCCAACCCGGCTTTTCGCGGGTATCCAGATCCATGGATTCATGGGCAGAAATGCGCTCCATACCCTTGCCCAACCCGGTTGGGTATCCACGGGTATCCGGATCCATGGATAAAATTGCCATCCCTATTCCTGGTATATATCTTCTTGGGAGTTAGAAACAGAACAACATTTTACATGCTTACAATTTCCTGAGGATAGACGTGTTACTGCTGCTGTTTGTTCATTCACTAGTTTTGCTTGTGTTTGGTGGTGTGAACATTGTCGAATACATCATGCTAATATCCCAACTACTTGGGCTGCGTTGAAAACTGCTATGCATAATCGTTGGGTTCCACCATATTATCAAAGTGAATTGCTTCAAAATTTGCAGCGTTTAAGACAAGGAAAAAATTCTGTAGAGGAATATTATCAGGAATTACAAACTGGCATGATTAGATGTGGTATTGTTGAGGAGAATGAAGCTACGCTTGCACGTTTTATTGGTGGTTTAAATAGATATATTCATACTATATTAGAGTATAAGGAGTATAATACTATCACTCGTTTATTCCATCTTGCTTGCAAAGCTGAACGTGAAGTGCAGGATCGACAGGCATTGGCAAGAACTAATTTTTCTGCAGGTCGCACTTCATCATGGACGCCACATACCCCATCTACTTCCACACATCCTGCTGCAGCACCGCCTACTTCAGCCACCAACTCCAACCAAGATACCAGGAAACATGCCCCCACCCCACCCTCCACGAGGAGCACACCTTCCGGGCCTGCACAGAGCTCTTCTTCTTCCATTGCATCCACGGGGCAAACACATGAGGTTATATGTCGTCGTTGCAAGGGTGGAGGTCACTATGCGAGAGAGTGCCCTTCCAAGCGTGTGATGATTGTTACTGAGGATGGTGGATATGACTCCACTAGTGATTATGATGAGGAGACCCTGGCTCTTATTGCGAGTGAAGAACAAGGTGTAGAGGAGACTGAACAAGAGACACACTACATGGCTGCTGACTACGCTGACAGGTATGAAAGTTTAGTTGCTCAACGTGTTCTGAGTGTGCAGGTTACACAGGCTGAGCAAAATCAGAGGCACAACTTGTTCCATACAAAGGGAGTTGTGAAGGAGCGTTCTGTTCGCGTCATCATCGACGAAGGGAGTTGCAACAACTTGGCTAGCATGGAGATGGTGGAACAGCTATCTCTAACCACCAGACCACATCCTCATCCTTATTACATCCAATGGTTCAACAACAGTGGCAAGGTTAAGGTAACACGTACTGTTCGTGTGCACTTTAGCATTGCTACATATTCTGATTATGTTGATTGTGATGTGGTACCCACGCAAGCATGCTCTGTTTTACTTGGTAGACCATGGCAATTTGATAAAAATTCTGTACACCATGGTAGGACGAATCAGTATACTCTTGTTCATAAAGATAAAAATATAACTTTGCTTCCTATGTCTCCCGAACATATTATGAAAGATGACATTGCTAGAGCTAGTAAAGCAAAACAGAAGCAAAGTGAGAGTGAAAATCAGATTGTGGCAAAGGAATTTGAGCAACATAATGCTACTTCTCGAGCATGTGTTGGTTTTCCCTTGAAGAGGAAAGGGTGATGCAGCAAAGTAGATAAGTATTTCCCTCAGTTGTTGAGAACCAAGGTATCAATCCAGTAGGAGATACAAGCAAGTCCCCAATAGATGTACCTACACAAATAATCAAACACTTGCGCCCAACGCTATAAAGGGGTTGTCAATCCCTTCACGGTTACTTGCAAGGATGAGATCTGATAGACATAGATAGATAGGATTGCTAAAACGAAAAGTAAAACAAAAGTAAAAAGAATGCAGCGAGATATTTTTGGTTTATAGATCTGAAAATATATTATGGAAAATAGATCCGGGGGCCATAGGTTTCACTAGAGGCTTCTCTCATGAAGGAAAATAATACGGTGGGTGAACAAATTACTGTCGAGCAATTGATAGAAAAGCGAATAATTATGACGATATCCAAGGCAATGATTATGCATATATGCATCACGTCCGTGTCAAGTAGACCGAAATGATTCTGCATCTACTACTATTACTCCACACATCGACCGACTCCTGCCTGCATCTAGAGTATTAAGTTCATGAAGAACAGAGTAACGCATTAGGTAAGATGACATGATGTAGAGGGATAAACTCAAGCAATATGATGAAAACCCCATCTTTTTATCCTCGATGGCAACAATACAATACGTGCCTCGCTACCCCTACTTTGTCACTGGGTGAGGACACCGCAAGATTGAACCCAAAACTAAGCACTTCTCCCATTGCAAGAATTACCAATCTAGTTGGCCAAACCAAACCAATAACTCGAAGAGACTTGCAAAGATATGAAATCATGCATATAAGAATTCAGAGAAGATTCAAATAATATTCATAGATAAGCTGAACATGGTATTGAAGAACAAAGAGAGAGAAGAAGCCATCTAGCTACTAGCTATGGACCCGAAGGTCTATGGTGAACTACTCACGCATCATCGGAGGGGCAATGGAGTTGATGTAGATGCCCTCCGTGATCGAATCCCCCTCCGGCAGATTACCGGAAAAGGCTCCAAGATGGAATCTCACGGGAACAGAGGCTTCCGGCGGCGGAAAAGTATTTTCGTGGCTCTTTTTGGTATCCAGGGAATATTTGGGAATTTATACGCCGAAGAATAGGGTTAGGAGGGCTGCCGTGGGGCCACAAGCCAGGGGGGCGCCCCCCCCCCCTAGGGCACGCCCCTGTGGCTTGTCGCCACACGGCAGGTCTCCTGCCTTCATCTCCAAGTCAGCTGGGTTGCTTCTGGTCCAAGAAAAATCATTCCGAAGATTTTATTCCGTTTGGACTCCATTTAATATTCCTTATCTGCAATACTCAAAAACAAGGAAAAAACAGAAACTGGCACGAGGCTCTAGATTAATAGGTTAGTCCCAAAAATAATATAAAATAGCATATAATGCATATAAAACATCCAAAACAGATAATATAATAGCATGGAACAATCAAAAATTATAGATACGTTGGAGACGTATCAAGCATCCCCAAGCTTAATTCCTGCTCGTCCTCGAGTAGGTAAATGATAAAAACAGAATTTTTGATGTGGAATGCTACCTAACATATTTATCCATGTAATATTCTTTATTGTGGCATGAATATTCAGATCCATAAGATTCAAAACAAAAGTCTAATATTGACATAAAAACAGTAATACTTCGAGCATACCAACAAGGCAATTGTGTCCTTTCGAAATAACATGGCCTTAGAAAGTTATCCCTACAAAATCATATGGTCTGGCTATGCTCCATCTTCCCCACACAAAGTATCTAAATCATGCACAACCCCGATGACAGGTCAAGCAATTGTTTCACACCTTTTATGTTCTCAAACCTTTTCAACTCTCACGCAATACATGAGCGTGAGCCATGGATATAGCACTATAGGTGGAATAGAATATGGTGGAGGTGATGAGGAAAAAGGAGAAGATAGTCTCACATCAACTAGGCGTATCAACGGGCTATGGAGATGCCCATCAATAGATATCAATGTGAGTGAGTAGGGATTGCCATGCAAGGGATGCACTAGATCTATAAGTGTATGAAAGCTCAAAAAGAAACTAAGTGGTTGTGCATATGATGAAAAATTCCACTAGCTATATGAAAGTGACAAAATAGGAGACTCTCTATCATGAAGATCATGGTGCTATTTTGAAGCACAAGTGTGGAAAAAGATAGTAGCATTGTCCCTTCTCTCTTTCTCTCATTTTTTTTCTCTTTTTTTTCTCTTTTTTATTATTTTGGTGGGCATCTTTGGCCTCTTTTTTTTATTTGGGCTTCATTGGCCTCTTTTATTATTTATAAAGTTCGGATACTCATCCCAACTTGTGAGGGATTCATAGCTTCCATCATCCTTTTCTCTCACGGGACAAATGCTCTAATAATGAAGATCATCACACTTTTATTTACTTACAACTCGATACCTAGAACAAAATATGACTCTATATGAATGCTTACGAATGCAAGGCAATATGAAAATGATGGTGCATGTCATGAAAAACGGAACGGTGGAAGTTGCATGGCAATATATCTCGGAATGGCTATGGAAATGCCATAATAGGTAGGTATGGTGGCTGTTTTGAGGAAAATATATGGTGGCTGTTTTGAGGAAGGTGGGTTTGATGCACCGGCGAAAGTTGCGCGGTACTAGAGAGGCTAGCAAAGGTGGAAGGGTGAGAGTGCGTATAATCCATGGAGTCAACATTAGTCATAAAGAACTCACATACTTATTGCAAAAGTCTATTAGTTATTGAAGCAAAGTATTAGACGCATGCTCCTAGGGGAGAGGTTGGTAGGAGTTAACCATCGCGCGCTCCCGACCCTCACACAAAGGTTGACAATCATTAAACAAATCATGCTTCGACTTCGTTACATAACGGTTCACCATACGTGCATGCTACGGGAATCACAAACTTTAACACAAGTATTTATTCCAATTCACAACTACTCACTAGCATGACTCTCATATTACCATCTCTATATCTCAAAACTATATGCAAGGAATCAAACTTCTCATAGTATTCAATGCACTTTATATGAAAGTTTTTATTATATCCCTCTTGGATGCCCATTATATTAGGACTAAATTCATAACCTAAACCAATTATCATGCTGTTTAAAGAGACTCTCAAAATAATATAAGTGAGGTACGAGAGTTCAATAATTTCTATAAAATAAAACACCACCGTGCTCTAAAAAGATATAAGTGAAGCACTAGAGCAACATTGCCTAGCTCAAAAGATATAAGTGAAGCACATAGAGTATTCTAATAAATTCACGATGAACGCGTGTCTCTCTCAAAAGATGTGTATAGAAAGGATGATTGTGGCAAACTAAAAAGCAAAGACTCATATCATACAAGACGCTCCAAGCAAAACACATATCATGTGGTGAATAAAAATATAGCCTCAAGTAAATTTACCGATGGATTGAAGACGAAAGAGGGGATGCCTTCTGGGGCATCCCCAAGCTTAAGCTTTTTGGTATCCTTGAATATGGCTTGGGGTGCCTTGGTCATCCCCAAGCTTAGGCTCTTGCCACTCCTTATTCCATAGTCCATCAAATCTTTACCCAAAACTTGAAAACTTCACAACACAAAACTCAACAGAAAACTCATGAGATCCGTTAGTATAAGAAAAATAAATCACCACTTTAGGTAATGTTGTGAACTCATTATTTATTTATATTGGTGTAATATCTACTGTATTCCAACTTCTCCATGGTTCATACCCCCCGATACAACCCATAGATACATCAAAATAAGCAAACAACACAAAGAAAACAGAATCTGTCAAAAACAGAACAGTCTGTAGCAATCTATAGACTTCGAATACTTCTGTAACTCCAAAAATTCTGAAAACTTAGGAAATTCAGGGAAATTTGTATATAAATCTTGTGTAAAAATTTCAGATCAAAAGCATGTTCTAGTGAATTTACAAAATTCCTGGACTGAGAGCAAAAGTTTCTGTTTTTCAGCAAAATCAAATCACAAACACCGTAGACCATCCCAAAGGTCTTACTTGGCTCAAACACTAATTTAAACAAGAAAACACAATTACTGCAGAGGTAATAATGTGTGGAAAACTCAAAAACAGAAGCAAAAACAAAAGCATAAAAATAAAATTGGGTTGCCTCCCAACAAGCGCTATTGTTTAATGCCCCTAGCTAGGCATAACGCAATAGATCTAGGTATTGTCATCTTTGGTATGCAACTCCTCAATTGCACACTTGTAAACCCTAGGAAATTCTTTGGTTTTATCAATAATCATACTCCTAGGCAAGAAGTCAAGAAATTCACTTGTAGCAATTGGTTCCCGGACAATATTAATAAAGTTAGGGTGAACACTTATCATCTTAAGATCTTCATCCCCTCTACTAGAGGATTCACCCTTATTCTTAGGAACATAAACAAACTTGGCAGCCTTAGAAAGAGGAAATTTAGGAGTGGATTGAACAGAGGCAAAAGTGGAACCCAAGTTGGTAATAATGTCCTCTAGCTTTCCAATTCTAGAGGAATCTTGATCCAATTTTTCGTTAACTATGGCTTCTTTTTCCCTTAGGTTTTTTAGAGTAACTCCTACCTTAGATCCATATTGAGTGATATTATTATGGATCTTTTTACCCAAGTTTTCAATGAGCTCTATAGTAGCAACTTTACTTTCAATGATATCAAGCCTTCGCATCACATGTTCCAAAGTTAAGATTGTTTCATTAACCATGAGCGGGGGTGAACCTACCAAATTTGTCATAGCATTATAAGAATCAAAGGTATTGCTTCCCAAGAAATTCCCTCCCGTAATGGTATCCAAAACATATCTATTCCAAGGGGAAACACCCACATAAAAATTGCGAAGGAGAACGGTAGTAGATTGCTTACGAGTAGATCTATTTTGAGCATTGCAAATTCTATACCAAGCATCTTTTAAGTTTTCTCCCTCCCTTTGCTTAAAATTAAGAACTTCATTCTCGGGAGTACTAGCGATAGTGGCAAGGCTAGCCATGAGTTTAAGCGATCTAACACAAGCAAATGAAAAGCAAACGAAAAGACGAATGAAAGAAGGGCGAATAAAAAGGCAAATTTTTCTGAAAATCGTTTTAGAAGTGGGGGAGAGGAAAACGAGAGGCAAATGGCAAATAATGTAAATGCAAGAGATGAGTTTGTGATGGGTACTTGGTAGGCTTGATGTAGATCTCCCCGACAACGGTGCCAGAAATCCTTCTTGCTACTTCTCGAGCATGCGTTAGTTTTCCCTTGAAGAGGAAAGGGTGATGCAGCAAAGTAGATAAGTATTTCCCTCAGTTGTTGAGAACCAAGGTATCAATCCAGTAGGAGATACAAGCAAGTCCCCAATAGATGTACCTACACAAATAATCAAACACTTGCACCCAACGCTATAAAGGGGTTGTCAATCCCTTCACGGTTACTTGCAAGGATGAGATCTGATAGAGATAGATAGATAGGATTGCTAAAACGAAAAGTAAAACAAAAGTAAAAAAGAATGCAGCGAGATATTTTTGGTATTTTTGGTTTATAGATCTGAAAATATATTATGGAAAATAGACCCGGGGGCCATAGGTTTCACTAGAGGCTTCTCTCATGAAGGAAAATAATACGGTGGGTGAACAAATTACTGTCGAGCAATTGATAGAAAAGCGAATAATTATGACGATATCCAAGGCAATGATTATGCATATAGGCATCACGTCCGTGTCAAGTAGACCGAAACGATTCTGCATCTACTACTATTACTCCACACATCGACCGACTCCTGCCTGCATCTAGAGTATTAAGTTCATGAAGAATAGAGTAACGCATTAGGTAAGATGACATGATGTAGAGGGATAAACTCAAGCAATATGATGAAAACCCCATCTTTTTATCCTCAATGGCAACAATACAATACGTGCCTCGCTACCCCTACTTTGTCACTGGGTGAGGACACCGCAAGATTGAACCCAAAACTAAGCACTTCTCCCATTGCAAGAATTACCAATCTAGTTGGCCAAACCAAACCAATAACTCGAAGAGACTTGCAAAGATATGAAATCATGCATATAAGAATTCAGAGAAGATTCAAATAATATTCATAGATAAGCTGATCATAAACCCATAATTCATCGGATCTCGACAAACACACCGCAAAAGAGTATTACATCGGATAGATCTCCATGAAGATCATGAAGAACATGGTATTGAAGAACAAAGAGAGAGAAGAAGCCATCTAGCTACTAGCTATGGACCCGAAGGTCTGTGGTGAACTACTCACGCATCATCGGAGGGGCAATGGAGTTGATGTAGATGCCCTCCGTGATCGAATCCCCCTCCGGCAGATTACCGGAAAAGGCTCCAAGATGGGATCTCACGGGAACAGAGGCTTCCGGCGGCGGAAAAGTATTTTCGTGGCTCTTTTTGGTATCCAGGAAATATTTGGGAATTTATAGGCCGAAGAATGGGGTTAGGAGGGCTGCCGTGGGGCCACAAGCCAGGGGGCGCCCCCCCCCCCCCTAGGGCACGCCCTTGTGGCTTGTCGCCACATGGCAGGTCTCCTGCCTTCATCTCCAAGTCTGCTGGGTTGCTTCTGGTCCAAGAAAAATCATTCCGAAGATTTTATTCCGTTTGGACTCCGTTTAATATTCCTTATCTGCAATACTCAAAAACAAGGAAAAAACAGAAACTGGCACGAGGCTCTAGATTAATAGGTTAGTCCCAAAAATAATATAAAATAGCATATAATGCATATAAAATATCCAAAACAGATAATATAATAGCATGGAACAATCAAAAATTATAGATACGTTGGAGACGTATCACATAATAAGCCTAATAAACAATCATCTAGTGTTGCATCTGAAATAAAACTGAAGAGTGGTTGTTTACTTGCCACTAAATCTGATATTACTGATTTGGATGTTACTACATCTATTTGCTATGCTTTTGTATGCAAAGAGGTATTATTTTCATTCGAGGACATGCCTCCCTCTTTGCCTCCTATTGTCGCTAACATTTTGCAGGAGTTCGCTGACGTCTTTCCACAAGACGTGCCACCGGGATTACCACCTATTCGAGGGATTGAGCATCAAATTGACTTAAGTCCCGGTGCATCGCTGCCCAACCGTGCGCCATACCGTACCAATCCAGAGGAGACGAAGGAGATTATGCATCAAGTATAGGAGCTGCTCGACAAAGGTTATATACACGAATCCCTTAGTCCTTGTGTTGTTCCTATTATTCTAGTGCCTAAAAAGGATGGTACATCGTGTATGTGTCTTGATTGTAGAGGCATTAATAATATTACTATTCGTTATCCTCATCCTATTCCTAGGCTAGATGATATGCTTGATGAATTAAGTGGCTCTACAATTTTCTCCAAAGTTGATTTGAGTAGTGGATACCATCAAATTCGTATGAAACTGGGAGATGAATGGAAAACAGCATTTAAAACAAAGTTTGGATTATATGAGTGGTTAGTCATGCCTTTTGGGTTAACTAATGCACCTAGCACTTTCATGAGATTAATGAACGAGGTTTTACGTGCTTTCATTGGACGATTTGTGGTAGTCTATTTTGATGATATACTGATTTATAGTAGATCTTTGGAGGAACATTTGGAACATTTACGTGCTGTTTTTATTGCTCCACGTGATGCACGTTTGTTTGGTAACCTTGGGAAGTGCACCTTTTGCACCGACCGAGTATCTTTTCTTGGCTATGTTGTTACTCCACAGGGTATTGAAGTTGATAAAGCCAAGATTGAAGCTATTGAGAGTTGGCCGCAACCCAAAACGGTCACACAAGTGAGGAGTTTTCTTGGACTCGCTGGTTTCTATAGGCATTTTGTGAGGGATTTCAGCACCATTGTTGCACCTCAAAATGAGCTTACAAAGAAGGATGTGCCTTTTGTTTGGGGTACCGCACAGGAAGAAGCCTTCACGGTATTGAAAGATAAGTTAACGCATGCTCCATTACTCCAACTTCCTGATTTTAATAAGACTTTTGAGCTTGAATGTGATGCTAGTGGAATTGGATTAGGAGGTGTGTTATTACAAGATGGTAAACCTGTTGCATACTTTTCTGAAAAATTGAGTGGGCCTAGTCTGAATTATTCTACTTATGATAAGGAATTATATGCTCTTGTTCGGACTTTGGAAACATGGCAACATTATTTATGGCCCAAAGAATTTTTTATACATTCTGACCATGAATCTTTGAAACATATTAAAAGTCAAGCAAAACTGAACCGTAGACATGCTAAATGGGTTGAATTCATTGAGACTTTCCCTTATGTCATTAAACACAAGAAGGGTAAAGAAAATGTTATTGCTGATGCATTGTCTCGTCGTTATACTATGCTTTCACAACTTGACTTTAAAATATTTGGTTTGGAGACCATCAAAGATCAATATGTGCATGATGCTGAATTTAAAGATGTGTTGGAGAATTGTAAAGACGGGAGAACATGGAATAAGTTCTTTATTAATGATGGATTTGTGTTCCGTGCTAACAAGCTATGCATTCCAGGTAGCTCCGTTCGTCTTTTGTTGTTACAGGAGGCGCATGGAGGAGGATTAATGGGACACTTTGGCGTGAAGAAGACGGAGGACATACTTGCTACACATTTCTTTTGGCCAAAGATGAGACGGGATGTTGAGCGTTTTGTTGCTCGCTGCACTACATGTCAAAAAGCTAAGTCACGACTCAATCCTCATGGTTTATATATGCCTTTGCATGTACCTACTGTTCCTTGGGAGGATATATCTATGGACTTTGTTTTAGGTTTACCTCGAACAAAGAAGGGGAAGGATAGCATATTTGTTGTCGTGGATAGATTTTTGAAAATGGCACACTTTATACCATGTCATAAAAGTGATGATGCTGCTAATGTTGCTGATTTGTTCTTTCGTGAAATTATTCGCTTGCATGGTGTGCCAAATACAATTGTTTCAGATCGTGATGCTAAATTTCTTAGCCACTTTTGGAGATGTTTATGGGCTAAGTTGGGTACTAAACTGCTTTTTAGTACTACATGTCACCCCCAAACTGATGGACAAACTGAAGTAGTGAATAGATCATTGTCTACTATGCTTAGGGCTGTTTTGAAGAATAGCCTGAAAATGTGGGAAGAATGCTTGCCCCATATTGAATTTGCTTATAATCGTTCACTGGATTCTACTACTAAGATGTGCCCATTTGAAGTTGTGTATGGTTTCTTACCTGGTGCACCTATTGATTTGTTGCCTCTTCCATCTTCGGAGAAGGTTAATTTTGATGCTAAAGAACGTGCTAAATTGATATTAAAGATGCATGGGTTAACTAAGGAGAACATTGAGCGTATGAATGCTAAATATAAACTTGCTGGAGATAAGGGTAGAAAACATGTTGTCTTTGCATCTGGAGATCTTATTTGGTTACATTTGCATAAGGATAGGTTTCATGAATTGCGCAAGTCAAAGCTAATACCACGTGCTGATGGTCCTTTTAAGGTGTTAGAGAAAATAAATGATAATGCATATAAACTTGAGTTGCTTGCAGATTTTGGGGTTAGTCACACTTTTAACATTGCAGATTTGAAGCCTTATTTGGGTGAGGATGATGAGCTTCCGCCGAGGACGACTTAAGTTCAAGAAGGGGAGGATGATGAGGACATCCCTACTAATGTTACACCCACATCCCCACCAGCTACACATATTGGACCAGTTACTAGAGCCCGCGCACGCCAACTAAATTATCAGGTACTTTCGTTTCTTGGAAATCCTTATAATGTTCATGAACACTTCCTAAATTAGATACTTTTGTTTTACTTATGAATGAAGGACCTAGCATGGACAAGAAGGATGGCCATTGGAGCGGGATCAAGCATGCAGAAGAAGGTGCGCGCGCGGGAAGGAACAATGGACTTTCCAGTGGTGATTTTCGCACTTTGAAGCCACCATAAGGAGTGCTTGGACGAAATATACATCATGCCACTTCATAAATTTCGTCCATAGGCTATTATAGGTGATGCGTCACCTTATTTTTGGGCCAGGCCTATGTAATTTCGAAATACCATATTATAGGTTGTTTTTAGAGTCCGTATGTGTGGGGAAACTGAGTTAGGGCTGGTTTCGGACCCCTCCTCCAAGGGGCCACGAAATCCCCCTCTATTCCCCCATATATACAGCCCTTAGGGCATCATTTTAGACTTGGGTTTTGTTTAGATTGAAAGTTCACCATAGCTGCAACTTCGCGTTCTTCGTTTGTGTTCCACGACCAGACAAAGGCGTCACAGAACCCCACTTTCATCAATAAAGCTTTCCTCTTATATTCGCAATATCCAGATTGCAATCTTAGTTTCTTGCTTGTTCTTCGTTTGCGTGCAGGAAACAAACCCTCGTGGTCAGGTTGATTGTGCTCCGGCGTGGTCAATAACCTCTCGGAGTTGGTTTAGCGATTGCTAAGGTGTGATGTCCTCGCACGTTCGTAGTCGGATCGTCAAAGTCGACTCTACCATAAACGATAGTCACATCTCATCGAAAGACAGGGACAACTTCGCCTCTATCACAAACGAAGAGAAGACTCGGGTATACAAAGTTTGTTAGCACGCATAAGATAGCCATCTTTCATGTAGTAGTTTTCCCAACAAGGTTTCAATTGGCACTTAGCATAAGGAGTAGCAAAGGAAACATCATGCTCATACAAATCTTTGATATGCTCAAAACCAATGACATTCAATTCAAGTTGAGTAACTAGTATGCATTTGCGGGAAAGAGCATCCGCCACAACATTTTCTTTACCCTTAATGTATTTGATGACATAAGGAAAAGACTCAATGAATTCACTCCATTTTGCATGTCGTTTGTTCAACTTAGTTTGACCCTTAAGATATTTGAGAGTTTCATGATCGGTATGAATGACAAACTCATGGGGTCGTAGATAATGCTCCCAAACATGTAACACTCTCACTAAAGCATACAATTCTTTATCATAGATGGGATAGTTAAGTTGAGCACCGGAAAGTTTCTCACTAAAATATGCAATTGGGCGCTTCTCTTGCATTAGCACACCACCTATGCCATTACCACTAGCGTCACAATGCACTTCAAACATTTTTTCAAAGTTCGGTAAAGCAAGCAAAGGTGCATAAGTAAGCAAACTTTTAATCTCATGGAATGTGGTGTCTTGGGATGGTCCCCAAATAAATGGTGCATTCTTCTTGCTCAAGGCATGTAGAGGAGATGCAATAGTGCTAAAGTCCTTAACGAAGCGACGATAGAAACCCGCTAGTCCTAGGAAGCTACACACTTGTTGCAAATTTGTGGGTGTAGGCCAAGTTTTAATAGCATCAATTTTAATTTCATCAACATGAACACCCTTAGAAGATACCACAAATCCTAGGAAAACAACCTTGTCAACACCAAAAGTGCATTTTTCCTTGTTTGCATATAGTTTTTCATTCCTAAGAACTTGTAATGCTTTCCTAACATGTGTAGCATGTTCCTCTAGAGATTCGCTAAAAACAAGGATATCATCAAAGTATACCACAACACAATCTCCAATGAGATGTCGCAAGACATAATTCATGACACGCATAAATGTACCCGGTGCTTGGGAAAGACCCATAGGCATAACCAACCATTTGTATATACCAAACTTAGTCTTGAACGTTGTTTTACACTCATCGCCCTCTTGCATGTGTATTTGATAGTAACCACTTTTTAAATCAATTTTAGAGAATATAGTGGCATGATAACCCACAAGTATAGGGGATCGCAACAGTTTTCGAGGGTAGAGTATTCAACCCAAATTTATAGATTCGACACAAGGGGAGCCAAAGAATATTTGCAAGTATTAGCAGCTGAGTTGTCAATTCAACCACACTTGGAGGTTAAATATCTGCAGCAGAGTGATCAGTAGCATAGTAGTATGATAGTTTTGATAGCAGTAGCAGCAGTAACAGTAGCAGTAGCAGTTGGAACAATAGTTTTGTAACAGTTGGAACAGTCGCAACAGCAGTAGTAACTTAGCAAGAACAATATGTGAAAAACTCGTAGGCACTGGATCGGTGAACTCGTTGGATGATATTCATCATATAACAGTCATAACCTAGGGTGACACAGAACTAGCTCCAGTTCATAAATGTAATGTAGGCATGTATTCCGTAAATAGTCATACGTGCTTATGGAAAAGAACTTGCATGACATCTTTTGTCCTACCCTCCCGTGGTAGTGGGGTCCATAAGGAAACTAAGGGATATTAAGGCCTCCTTTTAATAGAGAACCGGAACAAAGCATTAACACACAGTGAATACATGAACTCCTCAAACTATGGTCATCACCGAAAAGTATCCCGACTATTGTCACTCCAGGGTTTACGGATCATAACACGTAATAGGTGCATATGACTAGCAAGATCGGATCAAGAACATAGATATAATGGTGATAACATAAATGGTTCAGATCTGAAATCATGGCACTCGAGACCTAGTGACAGGCATTAAGCATGGCAAAGTCATAGCAACATCAATCTCAGAACATAGTGGATACTAGGGATCAAGCCCTAACAAAACTAACTCGATTACATGATGAATCTCATCGAACTCCTCACCGACCAGCAAGCCTACGAAGGAATTACTCACTCCCGGTGGGGAGCATCATGGAATTGGCGATGGAGAAGGGTTGATGATGACGAAGACCGAAGATTCCCCTCTCCGGAGCCCCAAATGGGCTCCAGATCTGGCCTCCCGATGAAGAATAGGAGGTGGCGGCGGCTCCGTATCGTAAAACGCGATGAAACTTTCTCTCTGATTTTTTCTCCAAAATAGGATTTTATAGCGTCGGAATTAGGGTCAGTGGGGCCTCGAGGTGGGCACAACCCACCAGGGCGCGCCTGGGGGGGCTGGCGCGCCCTGGTGTCTTGTGCCCAGCCAGGGCTCCCCCTCCGGTGGTTCTTGGCTCTAGTATTTTTTTATTTATTGTAAAATAAATCTCCAAAAAGTTTCGTCCAGTTCCGAGAACTTCTATTTCTGCACAAAAACAACACCATGGTAGTTTTGCTGAAAACATCATCAGTCTGGGTTAGTTTCATTCAAATCATGCAAATTAGAGTCCAAAACAAGGGCAAAAGTGTGAGGAAAAGTAGATACGACGGAGACGTATCAACTCCCCCAAGCTTAACCCATTGCTTGTCCTCAAGAAATTCAGTTGACAAACTGAAAGTGATAAAGAAAAACTTTTACAAACTCTTTTGTTCTTGTTTACATATATATGCTTAAGTAGCACCCAGGTTTTCAGCAAAGATCATAACTAACCATGCCAGCGATAACTCTTAGAAATTATATTAACTCATATCAATGGCATAAGCAACTAGCGAGCAATAATAAAATATCTCAAGCGCCAACACTTTGTCAAAACAATCATGATATAATATGACAACAGTGGTATATCGCTAGCCCTTTCTGAGACCGCAAAACATAAATGCAGAGCACCTCCAAAGTTCAAGCAGCGACTAAACAGTGTAATTCATGGTAGAAAAGATCCAGTCATGCTGCACCCAACATTAACTATACACAATGCATGAGGATGACAATAGTGGTTTCAAGTTTGGCGCTTATTTGAGAAGGTGATGACTCAACATAAAAGTAAATAGATAGTCCCTTCGCAGAGGGAAGCAGGGATTTGCAGAGGTGCCAGAGTTCAAGTTTTAAATAAGAGATAGATATAATTTTGGGAGGTACACCCTTCCTGTCAACGTTACGACCAAGAGTTATCAATATCTTCCATGCTAAACACATTAGCGGCGGTTCCCAAGCAGTAAAAGTAAAGGTTTAATCCCCCTCCACCAACAATCACACTCCACGGCTAGCCGAATCCACGGGTACCGTCCATACCAACAACATTCCTGGGGGAGTTTTGTTTAATTATTTGTAGTTTTGTATTTCGGGACTGGGAATCCCTATTACCGCCCCTGTCGTGCAACGACGAGCGAATAAACACTCATTATGAGAATAACCCGCTTAACGTGGAAGATATTGACCGCCCCCTGTCGCTCCATGAGCGGTCCAGGCACACAAAACAGATGTTCATTTGAATTTTTAGAGGTGGCACATGCAAATTTACTTGGGACGGCAGGGTAATACTACATATAGGTAGATATAGTGGACTCATCTGGAATAACTTTGGTTTAAGGATTTTGATGCACAAGCAGTATTCCCGCTTAGAACAGGCGAAGGCTAGCAAATAGATTGAGAAGCGGCCAGCTAGAGAGCGAAAACGGTCATGAACTTGCATTACGCATAATAAACATTGACTACTAGCATGAGCAGGATATGGACACCATGAACATAAATATCATGAAGGCAATGTTGGTTTTGATTCAACTACATGCGTGAACATGTGCCAAGTCAAGCCACTTGAAACATTCAGAGGAGGATATCATATCATCATACCACATCACAACCATTTTAATGCATGTTGACATCCAAGATAAATCATTATCCACTCCTAGCTACTTAAGCATGGCATGAGCAACTATAATCTCTAATTGTCATTGCAAACATGTTTGATCATAATATGCTGAATCAAGGATACTAGGCTAAACATATTGACAAAAACAAAAACAAGTTGAGTTCATACCCGCTTTTCTCTACCACGGTCAATTAGTCAAATTTCGTCATTATTGCCTTTCACTTGCACGACCGAATGATATGAAAATAATAATAGTGCAAGAGTGTCGTGACTAAGCTGGAATATGCAACATTTTATTCAAGAGGAGAATACAAGGTAACATGGGCTCTTTGTTAGATAACAATAGTGCATATGAGAGCCACTCAACATTTTCATCGTGGTCTTCTCCTTTGTATGACTCAAATAAAAGGGAAAGAATTTCAGAGAAACACACTGAGATATTTTTGGAGTTTTTAGTTTTTCTTGAAGAAAGCAAATTAAAGAGGGAAAAACAAAAAACGAGAAAAACTATTTACACGGGAAAGCTCTCAACAAGTAAAAGAAGAAATAAGAAATCTTTTTGGGTTTTCTTTTTAATACTACAATTAATTTAAGGCTAGAAAGAAAAGCCGAAAACAAGTAGGAAATATTTTTGGGTTTTCTCAAAGTTTTTCAAACACGCAAAAAGAAAGTGAGAAAATAAATCTAGCATGGATAATACAATGAAAAAGTATGAACACCGACAACTGGAATGAAATGTGTGAACATGAATATAATGTCGGTGGAAATACGTACTCCCCCAAGCTTAGGCTTTTGGCCTAGCTTGGTAATCACCATCCGTAGTAGCCATCTGGTCCCAAGTTGAAGTGAGGTGGAGGTGGCACCTGAGCGTCCCACTCCTGGGGCTCCTCCTCAGCAGCTGCTAGGTTGTTCCGATAGGCTGTAATGTCCTCTGGCATGATCCTGTATCCGTTCCTGGCAATAGAATCAAACAGAGCATATGCAGGCAACGGGATAACATCACGGGTTTCGACGCTGAATACTAAGTTGTAACGAATGTTATGGAAAGAATCAGTTGCCTCAATAAACTGGTGATCCTGCAACGCCTTGTGATCTAGATAAACTTGGGACAAAGGATAATCATGTGGGCAAATCTGAACATTAAAGTGTCTCGCTAAGCGAGTAGCATAAATACCACCATGTATCTTTCCCTTAGTCCTATTAAGGTGTAAGCGACGCGCAATAATAGCCCCCATGCTAAAGGTGTGATCATTGTACAGTGCACGGCGTAAAATGGCGAAGTCAGGGGCACTGAGTGCGCCAACCTTCTCCCTAGCGGTTAAACACTTCGCGATGAATAAAGCAAAGTAGTGCACAGAAGGAAACTGCAAACTGGTAGCGGTGGCTTTTGACACGCCTCTATCTTCATCCACTGTTAAGGTAAGGAGAAAATCCTCAAACTCTGCTGGTCTAGGCTCTCTTAATTCCCCACCAGTAGGGATTAAGCATATGTCGCAAAAGTCAGTGAGCGGTATCTTGTGAGTTTCAGCATATAGCTTAAACTGCACCTTAGGAGGATTATTCCTACTCAGAAAATGAAAACTTTGCACAAAGGAATTTGTAAGGATGAAGGATGTGGTGTTGGTCACACTTAGCTGCGAGGAACTCGGTCAGCCCAGCATTTGCAACAAATTGAGTAAACTCTTGATGGAACCCGGCCTCCTCCATGAAGGCATCATGCGGCCATTCGCACGGCCGCACCTCTACCTTTCTCGGAGTGTGGAGGTCATTGTTCGATGATTCCCCAATGACTCCCTTTGGCATTTTTCTTGGAGGAAAACTTCCTAAAGAAATCCATCTTATTCCAAGTAGCAATCCCTCCAAACAGTTTCAGAAATGGAGCTTCGAGCAAAGAGATCGAAATCCGCGGGTTTGAGAGCAAGAACACGGGAATGGAAGCTATGGTGATTTTTTTTCTGGAGGTAGGGGATGACATGGGCTAAAGGGATAAGTGAGGGGGGCCACGTGGGGGCCACAACTCACCAGGGTGTGCCTGGGGTTGTTGGCGCGCCCTGGTGTCTTCTGGGCACCAGGTGCACCCCCCCCCCCTCTGATGTTATTTGCACAAGAAATTCAGAAATATTTAGAAAAAAATTGTATCAAATTTTCAAGAAATTCCGAGAACTTTTATTTTTGGGTCATTTTTTATTGCACGGTGAAAACAGAAAACAGGGTAATCATGGCATTTTATTTTAGTTGACTAGGTAAAACAGAAAATAAAAGGTGGGAGCAGATGATTGAGCCTACTAGATTCATCAACTTCATACCTCTCAAAAGTGATCCATTAATAAGGTTGATCAAGTCTTATTAACAACCACTTCCGATTAGCATGAAACCGGAGAATTTTCGTAAAATACTAAGTTACCTCAATGGGGATATGCATATCCCCAACAATAAGTATATCATGTTTCTTTTTGGCAGTAGGTAGAGGTAATTGAAAACTTCCAATAGTGATTGTCGGAGATTCTTCAATATCATTTATACCATTCACTTGGAATTGTTTCTTCGGAAAGTGCACCGTATGCTCATTACCATTGATATGAAAAGTGACTTTGCTTTTGTTGCAATCAATAACAGCCCCTGCAGTATTCAAAAAGGGTCTACCAAGGATAATCGACATGTTGTCGTCCTCGGGCATCTCAAGAATAACAAAGTCCGTTAAGATGGTAACATTTGCAACAACAACGGGCACATCCTCACAAATACTGATAGGTATGGCAGTTGATTTGTCAGCCATTTGCAATGATATTTCAGTAGGTGTGAGTTTATTCAAATCAAGTCATAACCTAGGGCGATACAGAACTAGCTCCAGTTCATAAATATAATGTAGGCATGTATTCCGTAAATAGTCATACCTGCTTATGGCAAAGAACTTGCATGATATGTTTTGTCCTACCCTCCCATGGCAGCGAGGTCCATAAGGAAACTAAGGGATATTAAGGCCTCCTTTTAATAGAGAACCAGAACAAAGCATTAACACTTTGTGAATACATGAACTCCTCAAACTACGGTCATCATCGGAAAGTATCCCACTTATTATCACCCCGGAGTTTACGGATCATAACACATAGCAGGTGCATATGACTACCAAGATCGGATCAAGAACATAGATATAATGGTGATAACATAAACGGTCTAGATCTAAAATCATGGCACTCGGGCCCTAGTGGCAAGCATTAAGCATGGCAAAGTCATAGCAACATCAATCTCAAAACATAGTGGATACTATGGATCAAGCCCTAACAAACCTAACTCGATTACATGATGAATCTCATCCAACTCCTCACCGACCAACGAGTCGATGAAGGAATTGTTGGAAATATGCCCTAGAGGCAATAATAAAGTGGTTATTATTATATTTCCTTGTTCATGATAATCGTTTATTATCCATGCTATAACTGTATTGATTGGAAACTCAATTACATGTGTGGATACATAGACAACACTGTGTCCCTAGTGTGCCTCTAGTAGACTAGCTCATTGATCAAAGATGGTCAAGGTTTCCTAGCCATAGACATGAGATGTCATTTGATAATGGGATCACATCATTAGGAGAATGATGTGATGGATAAGACCCAAACTATGAACGTAGCATATGATCGTGTCAGTTTATTGCTATAGTTTTCTGCATGTCAAGTATCTATTCCTATGACCATGAGATCATGCAACTCACTGACACCGGAGGAATACCTTGTGTGTATCAAACGTCGCAACGTAACTGGGTGACTATAAAGATACTCTACAGGTATCTCCGAGGGTGTGTGTTGAGTGGGCATGGATCAAGACTGGGATTTGTTACTCCGTGTGACGGAGAGGTATCTCAGGGCCCACTCGATAATACAACATCACAATGAGCCTTGCAAGCAAAGTGACTAAAGAGTTAGCCACGGGATCTTGTATTATGGAATGAGTAAAGAGACTTGCCGGTAACGAGATTGAACTAGATATAGAGATACCGACGATCGAATCTCGGGCAAGTAACATACCGAAGAACAAAGGGAACATCATACGGGATTAACTGAATCCTTGACATGGAGGTTCAACCGATAAAGATCTTCGTAGAATATGTAGGAACCAATATGGGCATCCAGGTCCCGCTATTGGTTATTGACCGTAGAGGTGTCTCGGTCATGTCTACATAGTTCTTGAACCCGCAGGGTCTACACACTTAACATTCGGTGACGTTTCAGTAGTATTGAGTTATGTATGTTGGTGACCGAAGGTTGTTAGGAGTCCCGGATGAGATCCCGGACGTCACGAGGAGCTCCAGAATGGTCCGGAGGTAAAGATTGATATATAGGAAGTCCCATTTTGGTCTCCGGAAAAGTTTCGGGCATTTCCAGTAGTGTACCGGGAGTGACGAATGGGTTCCGGGGGGTCCACCAAGTGGCGCCCACCCACCCCAAGGGTCACATGGGCCTAGGAGGTGGTGCACCAGCCCCTGGTGGGCTGGCCGGCCAGCCCCTAGAGGCCCTTGCTCAAGGGGTGGGAGAGGAGGCCAAGTGGGGAGGAGTCCTACTAGGATTCCACCTCCCTTGTGGGAGGTGGACTCCTCCCCCTTGGTGGAGGTTCGGCCGAACCCCTAGGGGATCCTAGGTCTGCCTCCTCCTCCCTACCTCCTATATATACTAGAGGTTTTAGAGGGCAGCCATCAACCCAAAAGAGCCACGGCTGCCTCTCTTCCCTTTAGATCGTTTTCTCCTCTAGATTAGTTCGGCGAAGCCCTGCCGGATTAGTTCACCACCACCGCCACCACGCCGTTGTGCTGCCGGAGAACTCATCTACCTCTCCACTCCCTCTTGCTGGATCAAGAAGGCGGAGATTGTCATCGAGCAGTACGTGTGCTGAACGCGGAGGTGCCGTCCGTTTGGCGCTAGATCGGGACGGATCGTGATTGGATCGCGGGACGGCTTGCGATTTGGATCGTGAAGACGTTCGACTACATCAACCGCATTTCTTAACCCTTCCCGCTTAGCGATCTACAAGGGTACGTAGATCCACTCTCCCTCTTGTAGATGCTCATCACCATGGATAGATCTTGCGTGTGCGTAGGAAAATTTTCGTTTCCCATGCAACGTTCACCAACAGTGGTATCAGAGCTAGGTCTATGCGTAGATGAGATCACGAGTAGAACACAAAGGAGTTTGTGGCCGTTGATGCTCAGATTGCTTCCTCCCTTGGTCTTTTCTTGATTCATCGGTATTGTGGGATGAAGCGGCCCGGACCAACCTTACTCGTGCGCTTACGAGAGACCGGTTCCATCAACTGACATGTGACTTTGTTGCATAAAGATGGCTGGAGGGTGTCTGTCTCTCCCACTTTAGTTGGATCGGATTTGACAAAGGCGGTCCTTGAGAAGGTTGAATAGAAATTTGTGTATCACCGTTGTGGTTTTGCGTAGGTAAGAATCGTTCATGCTAGATACCCATAGCAGCCACGTAAAACATGCAACAACAATTAGAGGACGTCTAACTTGTTTTTGCAGGGTATGTTGTGATATGATATGGCCAATGACATGATGAGATATATGTGATGTATGAGATGATCATGTTATGTATAGATAATCATGACTTGCATGTCGATGAGTATGGCAACCGGCAGGAGCCATAGGGTTGTCTTTAATTATTTTCGCCGTTTTGCTTTACTTTATCGCTATGACTTAGCAATAGTTGTAGAAGCAATAGTTGGTGCGACAACCTCATGGCGACACGTTGATGGAGATCATGGTGTCATGCCGGTGACGATGGAGATCATGCCGGTGCTTTGGAGATGGAGATCAAAAGCACAAGTTCATGGCCATATCATGTTACTTATGATTTGCATGTGATGTTAATCCTTTTATGCATATTATTATGCTTAGGACGACGGTAGCATTATAAGGTGATCCCTCACTAAAATTTCAAGATAAAATTGTGTTCTCCCCGAGTGTGCACCATTGCGAAAGTTCGTCGTTTCGAGACACCACGTGATGATCGGGTGTGACAGACTCTACGTTCGCATACAACGGGTGCAAGCCAGTGTTGCACATGCAGAACACTCGGGTTAAACTTGACGAGCCTAGCATGTACAGACATGGCCTCGGAACACAAGAGACTGAAAGGTCGAACATGAATCATATAGTAGATATGATCAACATGAAGATGTTCACCATTGAAACCACCTCATCTCACGTGATGATCGGACTTGGGTTGGTGAATTTGGATCATGTGACACTCGAATGACCAGAGGGATGTCAATTTGAGTGGGAGTTTTTTAAGTAATATGATTAACTAAACTCATTATCTTGAACAATAGTCTAAGTTGTCCTTGCAAAATTTATGTTGTAGATCAATGGCTCGTGCAGTAGCACCCCTGAATTTCAATGCGTTCCTAGAGAAAGCTAAGTTGAAAGATGATGGAAGTAACTTTGTAGACTGGGCCCGTAATCTGAGGATTATCCTTACGGCTTCCCAAAAGGCTTATGTCCTTGATGCACCGCTTGGTGAACCACCCGCTCCAGTAGAGTCTGCAGACGTTGCGAACGCCTGGCAGGCACGTTCTGATGATTACTCAATAGTTCAATGTGCAATGTTGTATGGCTTAGAACCAGGACTTCAAAGACGTTTTGAACGTCATGGAGCATATGAGATGTTCCAGGAGTTGAAGTTTATCTTTGAGAAGAATGCCCGGATCGAGAGGTATGAGACCTCCGATAAGTTCTATGCTTGCAAGATGGAGGAGAACGGGTCCGTCAGTGAACATGTGCTCAGAATGTCTGGGTATTCCAACCGTTTGGCGGAGTTGGGAATTGTTCTCCAGCCAGAGGCGATCACTGACAGAGTTCTTCAATCACTGCCATCTAGCTACAAAGGCTTCGTGTTGAACTATATCATGCAAGGGATGAACAAGTCAGTCGCCGAGCTGTTTGCGATGTTGAAAGTCACTAAGTCTGAGATTCAGAAGGAGCATCAAGTGTTGATGGTCAATAAAACCACTAGTTTCAAGAAGAATGGCAAGGGCAAGAAGGGTAACTCCAAGAAGAGTGGCAAAGCAGCTGCCCCTCCCGTGAAGAAACCCAAGGCTGGACCAGAGCCAGAAACTGAGTGCTTTCATTGCAAGGGAACTGGTCATTGGAAGCGGAACTGCCCCAAGTATCTAGCTGACAAGAAGTCGGCCAACACCAAACAAGGTATATATGATATACATGTTATTGATGTGTACCTTACCAACTCTCGTTGTAGTGCCTGGGTACTTGATACCGGTTCGGTTGCTCACATTTGCAACTCAAAACAGGAACTGCGGAATAGACGGAGGCTGGCAAAGGACGAAGTGACGATGCGCGTGGGAAATGGTTCCAAGGTTGATGTGATCGCCGTCGGCACGCTCGCTCTTCGATTACCATCGGGATTAGTGATGAACCTGAATAATTGTTATTTAGTGCATGCGTTAAGCATGAACATTATATCTGGATCTTGTTTATTGTGAGACGGTTACTGATACGTCTCCAACATATCTATAATTTATGAAGTATTCATGCCATGTTTACAATAATTCTATATGATTTTGGTATGATTTGATTAGAACTAACCCGGACTGACGCTGTTTTCAGCAAAACTACCATGGTGTCATTTTTTGTGCAGAAATAACAGTTCTCAGAATAGGTTGAAAATTTACGGTGATTTTTTATGGACCAAAAGAGACCCCCGAAGCATTGGAGTTGGGCCAGAAGAGCCACGAGGCCGCCACAAGCCAGCAGGGCGCGCCCTACCCCCCCCCCCCCCCCCCCCGGGAGGGCGCTCGTGGCTTGTGGACTCCTCGTGGCCCCCCTTGACGTGAGACCGACGCCAAAAATTCCTATAAATACCAAAAACTCTAGAAACAAACCTAGATTGGAAGTTCTGCCGCCGCAAGTCTCTAGAGCCACGAAAGATCAATCTTGGCCCTCTCCAGCACCCTGCCGGAGGGGGTCACCTTCACCGGAGACCATGGAGGAGGAAGACGGAGGGGCCATCATCGCCATGGAGGCCAAGGACCGGAGGGAGAACCTTCCCCCAACCAGGGGGGAGGCCATGGAGGAGGAAGCACAAGGGGGAGACCCTCTCCCCCTCTCTCCCGGTGGTGCCGGAGTGCCACCGGGGGAACCATCGCCGCGGTGATCGTCTTCATCAACATCACCTTCTTCATCACCATCCTCATCTTCTTTTAGCGGTCCACTCTCCCGCACCCCGCTGTAATCCCCTACTTGAACATGGTGCTTTATGGCACATATTATGATCCAATGATGTGTTTCCATCCTATGATGTTTTGAGTAGATTACTTTTGTCCTATGGGTTGATTGATGATATAGATTGGTTTGAGTTGTATGTTTATTTTGGTGCTGTCCTATTGTGCCTTCCGTGCCGCGCACACGTGAAGGATTCCTACTGTAGGGTGTTGCAATACGTTCATGATTCGCTTATAGTGGGTTGCTTGAGTGACAGAAGCATAAACCCGAGTAGGTGGGTTGTTGCGTATGGGATAAAGGGGACTTGATGCTTTAATGCTATGGTTGGGTTTTACCTTAATGATCTTTAGTAGTTGCGGATGCTTGCTAGAGTTCCAATCATAAGTGCATATGATCCAAGTAGAGAAAGTATGTTAGCTTATGCCTCTCCCTCATATAAAATTGCAATAATGATTACCGATCTTGTTAACAATTGCCTAGGACAATTCCGCACACCGACCCATCATTATTCCACCCTCGCTGTTTGTAATACATTGTAATATATTCTAACTTTATGATAACATCACCTATCTTTATATTCTAGTTCTTCGATATCATGCAAAGCTATTCTCTTTATACCCACAACGTAGTTTTATTTCTCGTTTCTAGTTGGAAGCAAACGTTCGGCGTACGTAGAGTCGTATCAGTGGCAGATAGGACTTGAGAGAATATTGATCTTACCTTTAGCTCCTTGTGGGTTCGACACTCCATACTTATCACTTCCACCTTTGGAAATTGCTACGATGATTCCTTGCACTTGGGGATTATCAAGCTCTTTTCTGGCGCCGTTGCCGGGGAGCAATAGCGTGGGGTTGATATTCTCGTGTGTGCTTGTTTGCTTTCTTCACTAAGTAGATTTTGTTTTCCCTTTTTGCTTTCTTTAGTTGTGGGTGAAACAAACAAAAAAATTAAATAATGAAAAATACAAAAAGAATTGCTTGCCTCTTACCTAAGAAGTTTTTCAAAAAGAGAAGTGATTGGAAAGTTGTGCATTGGAGAAGTGAGGGTCGACCTTGAACACTTGTGTTCATGCTCATGGAAACAATGTAGAATTTTTCATGGAAGCTTCTCAAAAATAATTATCCCCTTGTATATATCCATTGTGTTATAAAAATAATGTGCCAAGATTTGGTTTTAGGACAAATAGATTGCTTGTTTGCTTTGTGCTGTGCAAAAACAGAAACTTTGACTGTAGTGCATGAATTTACATTTCTTAGTGGAACGTCAAAAGTTTCTGAAATTTTTACACAGTACTTATATATAAATTGTTTAATTTTTCCTAATTTTTCAGAATTGTTTGAGTTACAGAAGTATACGAAGTTTCCAGATTATTACAGACTGTCCTGTTTTTGACAGATTCTGTTTTCTATGCATTGTTCTCTTATTTTGATGAATCTATGGGTAGTATCGGGGGGTATGAACCATGGTGAAGTTGAAATACAGTATATATAATGCTAATATGAATTTGGAATGAGTTCATAACAGTACCTAAAGTAGTATTTTGCTTTATTATACTAACGGATCTCACGAGGGTTTTTGCTAAGTTTTGTGTGAATGAAGTGTTCGGAGATCGAGGGGGTGTCGATATAAGAAGAATACGGAGAGACAAGAGTTCAAGCTTGGGGATGCCCAAGGCACCCCAAGTAAATATTTCAAGGAGACTCAAGCATCTAAGCTTGGGGATGCCCCGGAAGGCATCCCATCTTTATTCTTCAACAATTATCGGTATACCTCGGTTTTTGTTTTGTTCACATGATATGCGTCTTTAGTGTTTTTATTTTCCTTTATGCACCCTTCTAGTATGAGAAAGTACTTCATTGATTTTGTAGAATGCTTCATGTGCTTCACTTAAATATTTTGAGCATGGCTTTGTAGAATGCTCTTTGTGCTTCACTTAAATCTTTTGAGCATGGCTTTGTAGAATGCTCTTTGTGCTTCACTTAAATCTTTTGAGTATGGCTTTATAGAATGCTTCGTGTGCTTCACTTATATATTTTGAGCTTGGGTATTGGTTAATCTTCATTAATTATAGAATTCTCTATGAACTTCACTTATATCTTTTAGAGTATGAATAAAATTTCCATCGGAATTGGGTTTGGAAGTGTATCAATGTCATGCCTAGCTAGAAAGACATTAAAGAAAAGCGCTTGTTGGGAGACAACCCAATATTTACCCTTTCTGTTTTTGTGTTTTAACATGATTAAGCTACTGTAGTAATCATGTTTTGTGCCTTTTATTTAAATAAAGTGCCAAGTAATGCCTTTGGGATGATGTGGTCGATAGTTGACTTGATTCTGTGCAAAAACAGAAACTTTGATGCCCAGTCCATAACTTCTATAAATTCACCAGAGATTCAAAAGCTTATGAATTTTTTACACATGATTGATATACAAATTGCCTAGATTTTCCTAATTTTTCAGAATTTTTGGAGACAGGGAAGTATGGTTACACTACAGATCTTCACAGACTGTTCTGTTTTTGACAGATTCTGTTTTGCATGCATAGTTTGCTTGTTTTAGTGTTCCCATAGCTTATATTCAGTGATTTAAATTATGGGAATAATATAATACAGTAGGAATCATGTGGAAACAATTATTAATCTTGTCTTGACAGTACCTAAGTGAATGACCTTTGTTTACTATACTAACCCATCTCACGAAGTTCCGTTAAGTTTTGTGTGATTGAAGTTTTCAAGTTTTGGGTGAGACACCGATATGAGGAGAATAAGGAGTGACAAGAACCTAAGCTTGGGGATGCCCAAGGCACCCCCAAGGTAATATCCAAGGAAGACTCAAGCACCTAAGCTTGGGGATGCCCCGGAAGGCATCCCCTCTTTCGTCTTCAACATTATCGGTATATCTTACTTGGAGCTATATTTTTATTCGTCACATAATATGAGTTTTGCTTGGAGCGTCATTATATTTTGTTATTTTCTGTTTGGTGTTATTTATAATCTTGTTTTTCAATAAAAAAATTCAAGAATTGCCTCAGGATGCTTGCATTGCATGTTTGATGTGTGTTGTGTAAAAAACAAAAACTTTTGCTGTAGTGTTTGAATTTTCATATTTTACTGGAACATGGAAAAGTTTCTGAAATTTTTACACAGTATTTTCATATAAATTCCTTAGCATGTCCTAAATTTTCATAATTTTTTGAGTTATGGAAGTACACTGTTGTTATAAATTGTTACAGACTGTTCTGTTTGGACAGATTGCTGTCATAGTTTTGTTATCTACTTATCCTCTAGTTTCCATAGCCTATATTGGTAGATATCAATTGAGGAAACGATAGTAAACAGTAGATGATGTTTGAAAATTATTGTGTAACTTGTCTTGGCAGTACATGAAGTGTTGATTTATTCTTATGAGTACTAACCTATCTCACGAGTTCTTTTCGAGTTTTGTGTGGATGAAATTTTTGAGAATAGGTAAAACCATGATATGAGAGGATTGAACGAGATACAAAAGCTCAAGATTGGGGATGCACAAGGCACCCCAAGTAAATATTTCAAGAAGTCTCAAGTATCTAAGCTTGGGGATGCTACGCATCCCACCTCTCTTCATCAACAATTATCGGTTAGCCTATGTTGAGCCTAAATTCTTATTCGTTCACATGATGCGTGCTATTCTTGGAGTGCTATTTTTCTTTTGCTTGATATTTGAATAAAATCATTGGATCTGAAATTCTTAGATGAGAGAGTCCCCACATAGTTATTTAATTGTTGGCTACTCATTGATCTTCACTCATATCTTTTTGGAGTAGTTTGTCATTCACTCTCGTGCTTCACTTATATCCTATGAGTAAATGGTTGAATGAATTGAATATCATAAATCTGAAATTAAATATGCTTCACATACTTATCCCATGGGGAGTAATGACTTCACACATAATAAGTATAGGTGGTGAAATTTATTGAAAGTTAGCAAACACCTCATTGGTCACTTGAACAATTCATGAAAGAATATTGAAGGAAGAGAGATTCCACATATAAATATACTATCTTGGACATCTTCTATGATTATCAATGCCCATTAATTATTTTCAAACTTGAGCAAATTAGTTGAAGTTGGACAAGGAAGACAACTTAATGAGTTATGTTTGGGTATATTTGTATAGAAGTTATATTGTTATGGATCCTCCAACATGTGGTGCTTGCTTCCACCTCATACTAGCCAAAACTTCCACACCAAGTAGAAATACTACTTGTGCATCCAAACACCCTTAAACCAGTTCTGCCATGAGAGTCCACTATACCTACCTATGGATTGGGTAAGATCCTTCAAGTAAGTTGTCATCGGTGCAAAAGGCAATAAAAATTGCTCCTAAATATGTATGATCTTTTATTGTAAGGGAAAATAAGCGTTGTACGAATTTGTGATGGTAAAGAAATAAAAGCGACGGACTGCATAATAAAGGTTGCTATCACAAAGGGCAATACAACGTGACGTTCCTTTGCATTAAGGGGTTTGCACATCCAAAAACAAAAAGCGCATGAAAACCTCTGCTTCCCTCTGCGAAGGGCCTATCTTTTACTTTCTAGTATTTACCTTTATGCAAGAGTCATGGTGATCTTCACCACTTCCTATATTTCGCCTTTTTCTCTTGGCAAGCGTCATGTGTTGGGGAATGATCTAGATATATATATCCACACAAATATATTTGATCATGAATTATTATTGTTAACAATTATCTATATAATAAATAATTGGGAGGCGAAACATTAAGCCCCTATCTTTCTCTGTGTTTGATGGATGCTATTTGTTCTAAAAATATGCTTTGAGTGTCAATAATCATGGAAGACTATATGATAGTTGAGTATGTGGAATTTGCTAAATCAAAGCTCTTACATAGACCCTTCCTGAAAATAAGATGAATTGCAATTGTTCAATGACTAGGAATATGGTTTGCTGGTTTTCAAGAAACTTTCTGGTCTATACTTTAAACATGTGAATAGCTTGTTACTTGATCATGAGAAGTTTTATGAGATGAGCTACTGTTTATGGTTTATATTGATGCTAGAAAAAGTGATTGGAATTATCATTGATCAAACTAGTGCACTTGCTAGCATTCACACTTCATAAATTATTTCTTTCATCATTTACCTACTCGAGGACGAGCAGGAATTAAGCTTGGGGATGCTGATACGTCTCTAACGTATCTATAATTTATGAAGTATTCATGCCATGTTTACAATAATTCTATATGATTTTGGTATGATTTGATTAGAACTAACCCGGACTGACGCTGTTTTCAGCAGAACTACCATGGTGTCGTTTTTTGTGCAGAAATAAAAGTTCTCGGAATGGGCTGAAAATTTACGGTGATTTTTTATGGACCAAAAGAGACCCCCGAAGCATTGGAGTTGGTCTAGAAGAGCCACGAGGCCGCCACAAGCCAGCAGGGCGCGCCCTACCCCCCCCCCCCCCCCGGGAGGGCGCTCGTGGCTTGTGGACTCCTCGTGGCCCCCCTTGACGTGAGACCGACGCCAAAAATTCCTATAAATACCAAAAACTCCAGAAACAAACCTAGATTGGAAGTTCCGCCGCCTCAAGTCTCCAGAGCCACGAAAGATCAATCTTGGCCCTCTCCGGCACCCTGCCGGAGGGGGTCACCTTCACCGGAGACCATGGAGGAGGAAGACGAAGGGGCCATCATCGCCATGGAGGCCAAGGACCAGAGGGAGAACCTTCCCCCGACCAGGGGGGAGGCCATGGAGGAGGAAGCACAAGGGGGAGACCCTCTCCCCCTCTCTCCCGGTGGTGTCGGAGTGCCACTGGGGGAACCATCGCCGCGGTGATCGTCTTCATCAACATCACCTTCTTCATCACCATCCTCATCTCCTTTTAGCGGTCCACTCTCCCGCATCCCGCTGTAATCCCCTACTTGAACATGGTGCTTTATGCCACATATTATGATCCAATGATGTGTTGCCATCCTATGATGTTTTGAGTAGATTACTTTTGTCCTATGGGTTGATTGATGATATAGATTGGTTTGAGTTGTATGTTTATTTTGGTGCTGTCCTATTGTGCCTTCCGTGCCGCACACACGTGAAGGATTCCTGCTGTAGGGTGTTGCAATACGTTCATGATTCGCTTATAGTGGGTTGCTTGAGTGACAGAAGCATAAACCCGAGTAGGTGGGTTGTTGCGTATGGGATAAAGGGGACTTGATGCTTTAATGCTATGGTTGGGTTTTACTTTAATGATCTTTAGTAGTTGCGGATGCTTGCTAGAGTTCCAATCATAAGTGCATATGATCCAAGTAGAGAAAGTATGTTAGCTTATGCCTCTCCCTCATATAAAATTGCAATAATGATTACCGATCTTGTTAACAATTGCCTAGGACAATTCCGCACACCGACCCATCATTATTCCACCCTCGCTGTTTGTAATACATTGTAATATATTCTAACTTTATGATAACAGCACCTATCTTTATATTCTAGTTCTTCGATATCATGCAAAGCTATTCTCTTTATACCCACAACGTAGTTTTATTTCTCGTTTCTAGTTGGAAGCAAACGTTCGGCGTACGTAGAGTCGTATCAGTGGCAGATAGGACTTGAGAGAATATTGATCTTACCTTTAGCTCCTTGTGGGTTCGACACTCCATACTTATCACTTCCACCTTTGGAAATTGCTACGATGATTCCTTGCACTTGGGGATTATCAAGCTCTTTTCTGGCGCCGTTGCCGGGGAGCAATAGCGTGGGGTTGATATTCTCGTGTGTGCTTGTTTGCTTTCTTCACTAAGTAGATTTTGTTTTCCCTTTTTGCTTTCTTTAGTTGTGGGTGAAACAAACAAAAAAATTAAATAATGAAAAATAGCGCAGCGCAGAAAGTTGTTTCTGTGGAGCCTACGTCAGTTGATGAGGAAGATAGAACTTGATGAGGTTGTTGAACCTTTGTTTCAACCAGAGAGTAGCGCAGCGCAGAAAGTTGTTTCTGTGGAGCCTACGTCAGTTGAAGAGGAAGTTAATGATGATGATCATGAAGCTTCGGATCAAGTTACTATCGAACCTCGTAGGTCGACAAGGACGCGTACTGCTCCTGAGTGGTACGGCAACCCTGTCTTAGAGGTCATGTTGTTGGACAACAATGAACCTACGAGCTATGGAGAAGCGATGATGGGCCCGGATTCCGAGAAATGGTTAGAGGCCATGAAATTTGAGATGGGATCCATGTATGAAAACAAAGTATGTGCTTTGGAAGTATTACCTAAAGGGCGAAAGGCCATTCAGAACAAATGGATCTTTAAGAAGAAGATGGACGCGGACGGTAATATCACCATCTATAAAGCTCGACTTGTGGCAAAGGGTTTTTCACAAGTTCAAGGAGTTGACTACGATGAGACATTCTTACCCGTAGCGATGCTTAAGTCCGTCAGAATCATGTTAGCAATAGCTGCATTTTTCGATTATGAAATTTGGCAGATGGATGTCAAAACAGTGTTCCTTAATGGTTTCCTTAAGGAAGAGTTGTATATGATGCAACCGGAAGGTTTTGTCGATCCAAAGAATGCTGACAAAGTTTGCAAACTCCAGCGATCCAGTTATGGACTGGTGCAAGCATCTCGGAGTTGGAATCTTCGCTTTGATGAGGTGATCAAAGCGTTCGGGTTTATACAAGTTTACGGAGAAGCTTGTATTTACAAGAAAGTGAGTGGGAGCTCTATAGCGTTTCTAATATTATATGTGGATGACATATTGCTGATTGGAAATAATATAGAAATGTTGGAAAGCGTGAAGGAATATTTGAACAAGAGTTTTTCAATGAAGGACCTGGGAGAAGCTGCTTTCATATTAGGCATCAAGATCTATAGAGATAGATCGAGACGCTTAATAGGACTTTCACAGAGCAAAGGTGGAAAGGGTTTCCAAGTGGGGAAGTGGAATCCTACTCCTAGTAGGATTGGAGTAGGACTCCTCCACCTCCCACTTCGGCCGCACCAAGGGGCAGCCCTTGGGCCTCCGGCCTCCCTCCCCTTCCTCCTATATATACTAGAGGGAGAGAGGGCAAAAGCACTTCAACCCTAAGCCACGGTGCAGCCCTCTCTCCCAATAGATCAAGTCCTCTAGTTTTTAGCAGCGCTTAGGCGAAGCCCTGCTGGAATAGTTCCACCACCACCACCACTCCCTCTTGCTGGATCAAGAAGGCGGAGATCGTCATCGAGCTGTACGTGTGCTGAACGCGGAGGTGCCGTCCGTTCGGTACTAGATCGTGATTGGATCGCGGGACGCTCGGAGATTTGGATCGCGAAGACGTTCGACTACATCAACCGCGTTTCTTAACGCTTCCCGCTTAGCGATCTACAAGGGTATGTAGATGCACTCTCCCCCTCGTAGATGTTCATCACCATGGATAGATCTTGCGTGTGCGTAGGATTTTTTTTTGTTTCCCATGCAACGTTCCCCAACAGTGGCATCATGAGCTAGGTCTATGTGTAGATGAGATCACGAGTAGAACACAAAGGAGTTTGTGGGCGTTGATATTCAGATTGCTTCCTCCCTTGGTCTTTTCTTGATTCAGCGGTATTGTGGGATGAAGCGGCCCGGACCAACATTACTCGTACGCTTACGAGAGACCGGTTCCATTACCTGACATGTAACTTCGTTGCATAAAGATGGCTAGCGGGTGCCTGTTTCTCCCACTTTAGTTGGATCGGATTCGACAAAGGCGGTCCTTGAGAAGGTTGAATAGCAATTTGTGTATCACCGTTGTGGTTTTTGCGTAGGTAAGAATTGTTCTTGCTAGATACCCGTAGCAGCCATGTAAAACTTGCAACAACAATTAGAGGACGTCTAACTTGTTTTTGCAGGGTATGTTGTGATGTGATATGGCCAATTACATGATGAGATATATGTGATGTATGAGATGATCATGTATTGTATAGAATATCACGACTTGCATGTCGATGGGTACGGTAACCGGCAGGAGCCATAGGGTTGTCTTTAATTATTTTCGCCGTTTTGCTTTACTTTATCGCTATGAATTAGCTATAGTCGTGGAAGCAACAGTCGGCGCGACAACCTCATGGCGACACGCTGATGGAGATCAAGATGATGGAGATCATGGTGTCATGCCGGTGATGATGGAGATCATGCCGGTGCTTTGGAGATGGAGATCAAAAGCACAAGTTCATGGCCATATCATGTCACTTATGATTTGCATGTGATGTTAATCCTTTTATGCATCTTATTTTGCTTAGGACGATGGTAGCATTATAAGGTGATCCCTCACTTAAATTTCAAGATAAAATTGTGTTCTCCCCGAGTGTGCACCGTTGCGAAAGTTCGTCATTTCGAGACACCACGTGATGATCGGGTGTGATAGACTCTACGTTCGCATACAACGGGTGCAAGCCAGTGTTGCACGTGCGGAACACTCGGGTTAAACTTGACGAGCCTAGCATGTACAGACATGGCCTCGGAACACAAGAGACCGAAAGGTCAAACATGAGTCATATAGTAGATATGATCAACATGAAGATGTTCACCATTGAAACCACCTCAACTCACGTGATGATCGGACTTGAGTTGGTGAATTTGGATCATGTGACACTCGAAATGACCAGAGGGATGTCAATTTGAGTGGGAGTTTTTTAAGTAATATGATTAACTAAAATCATTATCTTGAACAATAGTCTAAGTTGTTTTTGCAAAATTTATGTTGTAGATCATGGCTCGCACAGTAGCACCCCTGAATTTTAATGCGTTCTTAGAGAAAGTTAAGTTGAAATATGATGGAAGTAACTTTGTGGACTGGGCCCGTAATCTAAGGATTATCCTTACGACTTCCCAAAAGGTTTATGTCCTTGATGCACCGCTTGGTGATCCACCCGCTCCAGTTGAGTCTCCAGACGTTGCGAACGCCTGGCAGGCTCGTTCTGATGATTACTCAATGGTTCAATGTGCAATGTTGTATGGCTTAGAACCGGGACTTCAAAGACGTTTTGAACGTCATGGAGCATATGATATGTTCCAGGAGTTGAAGTTTATCTTTCAGAAGAATGCCCGGATCGAGAGGTATGAGACCTCCGATAAGTTCTATGCCTGCAAGATGGAGGAGAACGGGTCTGTCAGTGAACACATACTCAAAATGTCTGGGTATTCCACACGTCTAGCTGAATTGGGGATGCCCCTTCCAGCAGAGGCGATCACTGACAGAGTTCTTCAATCATTGCCGCCTAGCTACAAGAGCTTCGTGTTGAACTATAACATGCACGGGATGAACAAGTCAGTCGCCGAGCTGTTTGCGATGTTGAAAGTCGCTGAGTCTGAGATTCAGAAGGAGCATCAAGTGTTGATGGTCAATAAAACCACTAGTTTCAAGAAGAATGGCAAGGGTAAGAAGGGTAACTCCAAGAAGAGTGGCAAAGCAGTTGCCCCTCCCATGAAGAAACCCAAAGCTGGACCCAAGCCAGAAACTGAGTGCTTTCATTACAAGGGAACTGGTCATTGGAAGCGGAACCGCCCCAAGTATTTGGCCGACAAGAAGGCGGCCAACAACAAACAAGGTATATATGATATACATGTTATTGATGTGTACCTTACCAGCTCTCATTGTAGTGCCTGGGTATTTGATACCGGTGCGGTTGCTCACATTTGCAACTCAAAACAGGAACTGCGGAATAGATGGAGGCTGGCAAAGGACGAAGTGACGATGCGCGTGGGAAATGGTTCCAAGGTTGATGTGATCGCCGTCGGCACGCTCGCTCTTCGATTATCATCGGGATTAGTGATGAACCTGAATAATTGTTATTTAGTGCCTGCGTTAAGCATGAACATTATATCTGGATCTTGTTTATTGCGAGACGGTTACTCAATTAAATCAGAGAATAATGGTTGTTCTATTTATATGAGTAAGATCTTTTATGGTCATGCACCCAATGTAAGGGGTTTATTCTTATTGAATCTCGATAGTGATGATACACATGTTCATAACATTGATGCCAAAAGATGTAGGATTGATAATGATAATACCACTTTCTTGTGGCACTACCGTTTAGGTCATATTGGTATAAAACGCATGAAGAAGCTCCATGTTGATGGACTTTTGGAGTCACTTGATTTTGAATCACTTGACACATGTGAGCCATGCCTCATGGGCAAGATGACTAAGACGCCGTTCTCTGGAACAATGGAACAGGCAAGTGACTTGTTGGAAATCATACATACTGATGTGTGTGGTCCGATGAGCATTGAGGCGCGCGGTGGATATCGTTATTTTCTCACCTTCACTGATGACTTAAGTAGATATGGGTATATTTACTTAATGAAACATAAGTCTGAAACGTTTGAAAAGTTCAAGCAATTTCAGAGTGAAGTTGAGAATCATCATAACAAGAAGATAAAATTCCTACGATCTGATCGAGGAGCAGAACATCTGAGTTATGAGTTTGGCAGTCACTTAAGACAGTGTGGAATTGTTTCACAATTGACACCGCTTGGAACACCACAGCGTAATGGTGTGTCCGAACGTCGTAATCGAACCTTATTGGATATGGTGCGATCTATGATGTCTCTTGCCAATTTGCCACTATCGTTTTGGGGTTATGCATTAGAGACAGCTGCATTCATTTTAAATAGGGCACCATCGAAATCCGTTGATACGACGCCATATGAACTGTGGTTTGGCAAGAAGCCAAAGTTGTCGTTTCTTAAAGTTTGGGGATGTGATGCTTATGTCAAAA
The DNA here is from genome assembly GCA_039707655.1 of Elymus sibiricus. Taxonomy (NCBI): domain Eukaryota; kingdom Viridiplantae; phylum Streptophyta; class Magnoliopsida; order Poales; family Poaceae; genus Elymus; species Elymus sibiricus. The sequence goes on along the minus strand of CM077675.1, from coordinate 310,307,073 downwards.
AGCTTCAGCCTGAAAAGCTGGAACCCAAAGCGGAGAAATGCGTCTTCATAGGATACCCAAAAGAGACAGTTGGGTATACCTTCTATCTCAGATCCGAAGGCAAAGTGTTTGTCACTAAAACAGAACATTTCTTGAGAAAGAGTTTCTCTCGAAAGAATTGAGTGGGAGGAAGATAGAACTTGATGAGGTTGTTGAACCTTTACTTCAACCAGAGAGTAGCGCAGCGCAGAAAGATGTTTCTGTAGAGCCTACATCAGTTGAAGAGGAAGTTAATGATGATGATCATGAAGCTTCGGATCAAGTTGCTATCGAACCTCGTAGGTCGACAAGGATGCGTACTGCTCCTGAGTGGTACGGCAACCCTGTCTTAGAGGTCATGTTGTTGGACAACGATGAACCTACGAGCTATGGAGAAGCGATGATGGGCCCGGATTTTGAGAAATGGTTAGAGGCCATGAAATCCGAGATGGGATCCATGTATGAAAACAAAGTATGGGCTTTGGAAGTATTACCTGAAGGGCGAAAGGCCATTCAGAACAAATGGATCTTTAAGAGGAAGACGGACGCGGACGGTAATGTCACCGTCTATAAAGCTCGACTTGTGGCAAAGGGTTTTTCACAAGTTCAAGGAGTTGACTACGATGAGACCTTCTCACCCGTAGCGATGCTTAAGTCCGTCAGAATCATGTTAGCAATAGCTGCCTTTTTCGATTATGAAATTTGGCAGATGGATGTCAAAACAGCGTTCCTTAATGGTTTCCTTAAGGAAGAGTTGTATATGATGCAACCAGAGGGTTTTGTCGATCCAGAGAATGCTGACAAAGTTTGCAAACTCCAGCGATCCATTTATGGACTGGTGCAAGCATCTCGAAGTTGGAATCTTCGCTTTGATGAGGTGATCAAAGCGTTCGGGTTTATACAAGTTTACGGAGAAGCTTGTATTTACAAGAAAGTGAGTGGGATCTCTATAGCGTTTCTAATATTATATGTGGATGACATATTGCTGATTGGAAACAATATAGAAATGTTGGAAAGCGTGAAGGAATATTTGAACAAGAGTTTTTCAATGAAGGACCTAGGAGAAGCTGCTTTCATATTAGGCATCAAGATCTATAAAGATAGATCGAGACGCTTAATAGGACTTTCACAGAGCACATACCTTGACAAAGTTTTGAAGAAGTTCAAAATGGATCAGTCCAAGAAGGGGTTCTTGCCTGTATTGCAAGGTGTGAAGTTGAGTAAGACTCAATGCCCAGTGACTGCAGAAGATAGAGAAAAGATGAGTGTCGTCCCCTATGCTTTAGCCATAGGCTCTATCATGTATGCAATGCTGTGCACAAGACCCGATGTCAGCCTTGCCATAAGTATGGCCGGAAGGTTTCAAAGTGATCCAGGAATGGAACACTGGACGGCGGTCAAGAATATCCTTAAGTACCTGAAAAGGACTAAGGACATGTTTCTCGTTTATGGAGGTGATCAAGAGCTCGTCGTAAAGGGTTACGTCGATGCAAGCTTTGACACTGATCCGGATGACTCTAAGTCTCAAATCGGATACATATTTATTCTTAATGGGGGTGCGGTAAGCTGGTGCAGTTCCAAGCAAAGCGTGGTAGCTGATTCTACATGCGAAGCGGAGTACATCGCTGCCTCGGAGGCGGCGAAGGAAGGTGTCTGGATGAAGGAGTTCATGACAGATCTTGGACTAGTGCCCAGTGCACTAAACCCAATGACTCTATTCTGTGACAACACTGGTGCCATTGCTCTAGCCAAGGAACCAAGGTTTCACAAGAGGACCAGACACATAAAGCGACGTTTCAATTCCATCCGCGATTACATCAAGGAGGACGACATAAATATTTGCAAAGTACACACAGATCTGAATGTTGCAGATCCGATGACTAAACCTCTTCCAAGGGCTAAACAAGATCAACACCAGAACTGTATGGGTGTTAGATTCATTACAATGTAAATCACATATCAAAGTACACACGGGAGGGGTACCGGGGACTATCGGGAGGGGCGTCTCGACCCAAAGGGCCTCATGGGCTGTGGGAGGAGTCAAGCCAGCCCTTAGTTGGCTGGCCGAACCCTCCACTAAGGCCCATGCGGCTAGGGGTGGGAAAAACCCAAAGGTGGAAAGGGTTTCCAAGTGGGGAAGTGGAATCCTACTCCTAGTAGGATTGGAGTAGGACTCCTCCACCTCCCACTTCGGCCGCACCAAGGGGCAGCCCTTGGGCCGCCGGCCTCCCTCCCCTTCCTCCTATATATACTAGAGGGAGAGCGGGCAAAAGCACTTCAACCCTAAGCCACGGTGCAGCCCTCTCTCCCAATAGATCAAGTCCTCTAGTTTTCAGCAGCGCTTAGCCGAAGCCCTACTGGAATAGTTCCACCACCGCCGCCGCCGCGCCGTCGCGCTGCAGGAGAACTCATCTACCTCTCCGCTCCCTCTTGCTGGATCAAGAAGGCGGAGATCGTCATCGAGTTGTACGTGTGCTGAACGCGGAGGTGCCGTCCGTTCGGTACTAGATCGTGATTGGATCGTGGGACGCTCGGCGATTTGGATCGCGAAGACGTTCGACTACATCAACCGCGTTTCTTAACGCTTCCCGCTTAGCGATCTACAAGGGTATGTAGATCCACTCTCCCCCTCGTAGATGCTCATCACCATGGATAGATCTTGCGTGTGCGTAGGAATTTTTTTTGTTTCCCATGCAACGTTCCCCAACAGCCACGAGGAATTTTTTTTGTTTCCCATGCAACGTTCCCCAACAGCCACGAGGTGGGCACAACCCACCTGGGGGGTGGCGTGCCCTGGTGTATCGTGCCCAGCCAGGGCACCCCCTCCGGTGGTTCTTGGCTCCAGTATTTTTATTTATTGTAAAATAATTCTCTGAAAAGTTTCGTCCAATTCCGAGAACTTTTATTTCTGCACAAAAACAACACCATGGTAGTTCTGCTGAAAACAGCGTCAGTCCGGGTTAGTTTAATTCAAATCATGCAAATTAGAGTCCAAAACAAGAGCAAAACTGTTAGGAAAAGTAGATATGACGGAGGCATCATACTACATCACAACCATTTTAATGCATGCTGACATCCAAGATAAATCATTATCCACTCCTGGCTACTTAAGCTTGGCATGAGCAACTATAATCTTTAATTGTCATTGCAAACATGTTTGATCATAATATGCTAAATCATGGATCATTTTTGTTTCCCATGCAAATTGTCATTGCAACCATTTTTGTTTCCCATGCAACGTTCCCCAACAGCCACGAGCTTCTCTCTGCCACAGTCACTTCATCAAATATCGTCATTATTGCCTTTCACTTGCACGACCGAATGATATGAAAATAATAATAGTGCAAGAGTGTCGTGGACTAAGCTATAATCTGCAAACATTTTATTCAAAAGAAGAAGACAAAGTAATTTGGGCTCTTTGTTAGATTAACAATAATGCATATGAGAGCCACTCAACATTTTCATCGTGGTCTTCTCCTTGGTACGACTCAAATAAAAGGAAAAGAATTTCAGAGAAACACACTGAAATATTTTTTTTGAGTTTTTGTTTTTTCTTAAAGAAAGCAAATCAAAGAAGGAAAAACAAAGACGAGAAAAAACTATTTACACGGGAAAATTCCCAACAAGTAAAAGAAGAAACGAGAAATCTTTTTGGGTTTTCTTTTGCTACTACAATTAATTTAAACTAGAAAGAAAAACCGAAAAGAAGCAAGAAATATTTTTGGATTTTCTCAAAGTTTTTCAAACACGCAAGAAGAAAGCAAGAAAATAAATCTAGCATGGATAATACAACGAAAAAGTGTGGACACCGACAACTGGAATGAAATATGTGAACATGAATGTAATGTCGGTGGAAATACGTACTCCCCCAAGCTTAGGCTTTTGGCCTAGCTTGGTAATCACCATCCGTAGCCTGGATAATAGTCTGAGTGATAGCCCACCGAGGCTCTTGGTGCAGCCTCCTCAGCCCGTCTAGCAGCTTCAACCTCCGCATTATACGCGCGGGCCTCGCTCTCGAGAACGTAGTATCTTCTCTTACTGTGATAATCAAAGAGAGCAGGAACAGGCAAGACAACAGGTATAATGGGGTCGTTATTGAACCTCAAGTTGTAAGTATAATTAGTGATTGTACCCTTAAGGAACTTATGACGTTTCATGGCCTCAAAGTCTAAGTACTGAGTAGGTAAAATGGGATCGTTAGGCCAAGGTGATACACGTAGCTTCTTAGCTACACGGGAGGCATAGATCCCACCGTAAAAGTGACCACTATTAGCGTTGTGTTGCAATCTCTGTGCAACGATTGCTCCAAGATTATAACGTTTAATTCCTGTTATAGTAGTGTGTATAAGACTCAAATCAGGGGTACACAATGTGTTGCAATCTTGCTTGCCTACGATGCATTTGCCATTAAAGAGTGCAAAGTAGTGTATAGATGGGAAATGGATGCTTTTTACTCTACCTTGTACCACTCCCCTATCTTCACCGTAGCAAAGATTAACCAAAAATGACTCATACTCAGATTTTGGTGGTTCGTCTAGTGAACCCCAATATGGAATTTTGCACGCTTCACACAACACATGTAAAGGCATGGTAAAGGGATGGTCATAAAGGTTAAATGAAACTCTAGACTCACGAGGAAAATATTTAAATTTCTTTGTGAATGTTTTTGTGAGGTCGAGATGTTGGATGCACTCATCTGCGATGAAGGGTGCCAGTTCTGCGTTGTGGATAAATTGCTCGAATTCCTCCTTGATACCTGCTCCTATCATGAATTCGTTACATGGCCATAAGCATGATTTGGTAGCGGTATCCTGCATCGAGCTTGCACTTGGCTCAACATAAGACCGTCGTATTGAGCCACTACTCGATGATGCCTCCGAGGATTGTCTCCTCGAAGAACTCCTTCCAAAGAAGTTCATTTTATTCGTGTACAAATTTCTGAAAAATTTTGGTCCCAAAATGTTTTCAACAAAACTTCGTAAGATTGATAGCAACTACTCCTAGGGGTGCCTACACGCCATTTTAAGCATTCAAACTACTTAGAACTCTAAGAATTCCACATGCAAGCCCATCTACAGCAGCACCAAGAGTAGCTAATTATTCTAAAAATAAACCACTAAATCAAAAACTAATTGGAGCAATGGAGGAGTCACATACCAAGTAGCAATACCCCAAAACAGTTTCGGAAACGGAGCTTCGAGCAAAGAGATCAAAATCCGCGGGTTTGAGAGCAAGAACACGAGAGAGAGAGAGCTATGGTGATTTTTTCTATAGGTGGGAGATGGAATGGGCTAAGAAGATAAGTGAGGGGACCCACGTGGGGACCACAACCCACCAGGGCGCGCCTGGGGTTGCTGGCGCACCCTGGTGTCTTGTGGGCACGAGGTGCACCCCCCCTCTAATGTTATTTGCACCAGAAATTCAGAAATATTCAGAAAAAAATCGTGTTAAATTTTCAGGACATTCTGAGAACTTTTATTTTTGGGTCATTTTTATTGCACAGAGAAATCAGAAAACGGGATAAACATGGCATTTTATTTTATTAACTAAGAAAAATAGAAAACAAAAGGTGGGAGCAGAAGGTTGTGCCTACTAGATTCATCAACTTCATACCTCTCAAAAATGATCCATTAATAAGTTTGATCAAGTCTTATTAACAACCACTTTCGATTAGCATGAAACCGAAGAATTTTCGTAAATCACTAAGTTACCTCAATGGGGATATGCATATCCCCAATAATAAGTATGTCATATTTCTTTTTGGCAGTAGGTAGAGGTAGTTGAAAACTTCCAATAGTGAGTGTCGGAGATTCTTCAATAACATTTATACCATTCACTTGGAATTTTTTCTTCGGAAAGTGCACCGTATGCTCATTACCATTGATATGAAAAGTGACTTTGCTTTTATTGCAATCAATAACAGCCCCTGCAGTATTCAAAAAGGGTCTACCAAGGATAATCAACATGTTGTCGTCCTCGGGCATCTCAAGAATAACAAAGTCTGTTAAGATAGTAACATATGCAACAACAACGGGAACCTCCTCACAAATACCGATAGGTATGACAGTTGATTTGTCAGCCATTTGCAATGATCTTCAATAGGTGTGAGTTTATTCAAATCAAGTCTTTTATATAAAGAGAAAGGCATAACACTAACACCAGCTCCCAAATCACACAAAACAGTTTTGACATAATTTCTTTTAATGGAGCAGCGTATAGTTGGTATTCCAGGATCTCCAAGTTTTTTAGGTACTCCATCCTTAAAAGAATAATTAGCAAGCATAGTGGAGATTTCAGCTTCAGGTATCTTTCTTTTATTAGTGATGATGTCTTTCATGTATTTTGCATAAGGGGCCATCTTTAAGATATCAGTTAAGCGAGTACGCAAAAAGACTAGCCTAATCATTTCAGCAAAGCGTTCAAATTCTTCATCATCCTTTTTCTTAGATGGTTTAGGTGGAAAAGGCATGGGTTTCTGAACCCATGGCTATATTTCTTTACCATGTTTTCTAGCCACAAAGTCTCATTTATCATATCGTTTATTTTTAGGTTGTGGGTTATCAAGATCAACAGCAGGTTCTATTTCAACATCATTATCTGGTTCTTTATCATTATTTGGTTGGGTGTCCTCATGAACATCACTATCATTTTCATTATCACTAGGTGAATGTTCATTACCAGACTGATTTTCACCATCAAAAATAGAGACATCATTATTATCAGGAGGTTTTTCTATCTCATGTTCACTAGAGGTATGCAAAGTCCTATCATTTTTCTTTTTCTTTTTCTTTTTAGAAGGACTAGGTGCATCAGTGTTAATTCTCTGAGAGTCTTGTTCAATTCTTTTAGGGTGTCCTTCAGGATAAAGTGGTTCCTGAGTCATTTTACCTCTTCTAGTTGCTACTCTAACAGCAAAATCATTCAATTATTATTCATTTCATTAAGCAATTCTCTTTGAGATTTAGCAACTTGTTCTAATTGGGTTTGAACCATAGAGGCATGTTTCCCTACACCTCTAACATCATTACTGATTCTAAATAACAAGTCACTCAAGCGAGCAATCATATCAGAATTATATTTCAATTGTTTCACAACACTCGCATTGAAGTGATATTGTTTCCTATTGTAGTTGTCAAACTCATATAAGCATTGACTAGAATGTTTATTGTAAGGGATATCACCTTCATCAAACTTTAATAAAGAATTTACCTCTACCACCTGTTGAGGTGGTGGTGTGTCAAGGCCATGTATTTCTTCAATAGGTGGTAAATTCTTAACATCCTCAGCTTTAATACCTTTTTCCTTCATACATTTCTTTGCCTCCTGCATATCTTTAGGACTGAGAAATAAGATACCCCTCTTTTTCGGAGTGGGTTTAGGTGGTGGCTCAGGGAGAGTCCAATCATCATAATTCTTCAATATATTATTAAATAGTTCCTCAGCTTGTTCAATAGTTCGTTCCCTGAAAACACAACCAGCACAACTATCTAGGAAGTCCCTAGAAGCACCAGTTAGTACATTATAGAAGATATCAAGTATTTAATTTTTCTTAAGAGGGTGATCACGCAAAGCATTTAGCAATTGGAGAAGCCTCCCCCAAGCTTGTGGGAGACTCTCTTCTTCAAATTGCACAAAGTTAAATATTTCCTGTAAGGCAGCTTGTTTCTTGTGAGCAGGAAAATATTTTTCAGAGAAGTAGTAAATCATATCCTAGGGACTACGCACACAACCAGGAGCAAGAGTATTGTACCATATATTAGCATCACCCTTTAATGAGAACGGAAATAATTTGAGAATATAGTAGTAGCGAATCTTCTCATCATGAGCAAAAAGGGTGGCTATATCATTCAACTTAGTAAGATGCGCCACTACAATTTCAGTTTCATAGCCATGAAAAGGATCAGATTCAACCAAAGTAATTAACTCTGGGTCGACAGAGAATTCATAATCCTTATCGGTAACAAAGATAGGTGAAGTAGCAAACTTAGGATCACATTTCATTCTAGCATTCAAAGTCTTTTCCTTATACTTGCATATTAATTTCTTAAGATCATCTCTATCCTTACAAGAAAGGATTTCTCTAGCTATCTCCTCATCCATAACATAACCCTCAGGTATCTTAGGCAATTCAAATCTAGGAGAGCTAGGTCTAATAGGTGTTTCATAGTTCTCAGTTTCAAGGACTTCATCAGTTTCAGTAATCTCATCAGTTTCAGTAATTTCATTCTCTTTAGCTCTAGCAATTTGTTCATCAAGAAATTCACCTAGTGGCACATTATCATCAAGCATGGTACTAGCATCATCATAAGCATCATTCATAGCAGAAGTAGCATCATCAATAACTTGTGACATATCACGATTGATAGCATGTGGTGGTGTTGCAAGCTTACTCATAACCTAAGGTGAATCAAGTACGGAGCTAGATGGCAATTCCTTACCTCCCCTCGTCTTAGAGGAAAAAATCTTGGTTCTTGTATCCTTCAGATTCTTCATAGTGATAAATTGATATAAATCCCAAGTGACTCAACAAATATAGCTATGCTCCCCGGCAACGGCGCCAGAAAAAGGTCTTGATAACCCACAAGTATAAGAGATCGCAACAGTTTTCGAGGGTAGAGTATTCAACCCAAATTTATAGATTCGACACAAGGGGAGCCAAAGAATATTTGCAAGTATTAGCAGTTGAGCTGTCAATTCAACCACACCCGAAGATTAAATATCTGCAACAGAGTGATCAGTAGCACAGTAATATGATAGTTTTGATAACAGTAGCAATAGTAACAGTAACAGCAATGATTTTGTAGCAAGTGTAACAGTAGTAGTAGCAATAGTAACTTAGCAAGAAAAATATGTGGAAAACTCATAGGCATTGGACCGGTGAATTTGTTGGATGATATTCATCATATAACAGTCATAACCTAGGGCGATACAGAACTAGCTCCAGTTCATAAATATAATGTAGGCATGTATTTCGTAAATAGTCATACGTGCTTATGGAAAAGAACTTGCATGACATCTTTTGTCCTACCCTCCCGTGGCAGCGGGGTCCATAAGGAAACTAAGAGATATTAAGGCCTCCTTTTAATAGATAACCAGAACAAAGCATTAACACTTTGTGAATACATGAACTCCTCAAACTACGGTCATCACCGGAAAGTATCCCGACTATTGTCACCCCGGGGTTTACGGATCATAACACATAGCAGGTGCATATGACCAGCAAGATCGGATCAAGAACATAGATATAACATAAACAGTTCAGATCTGAAATCATGGCACTCGAGCCCTAGTGACAAGCATTAAGCATGGCAAAGTCATAGCAACATCAATCTCAGAACATAGTGGATACTAGGGATCAAGCCCTAAAAAACTAAACTCAATTACATGATGGATCTCATCCAACTCCTCACCGACCAGCGAGCCTATGAAGGAATTACTCACTCCTGGCGGGGAGCATCATGGAATTGGCGATGAAGGAGGGTTGATGATGACGAAGACCGAAGATTCCCCTCTCCGGAGCCCCAAACAGACTCCAGATCTAGCCTCCCGATGAAGAATGGCGGCGGCTCCGTCTCGGGACGCGATAAAACTCCCTCTCCTATTTTTCTCTCCGAAAATAGGAATTTATAGTGCTGGAATTAAGGTCAGGGGGTCCACGAGGTGGGCACAACCCACCGATTGCCCATCGTATACCAGGAAATCCTCGAAAATTTCCTCGCCCTCACTTCTACCATGATTTTGTACATCATGGACAACCCAAAGAATGTCATGCAGGTGCGCCTCCGGCCCACCCAAGACGAAAAGCCCATTTTCTTCATATTTTTTGTCATAGAAGTAGGAGCCCACCACATCCATGACGATAAGTATTTTTCACTACTGGAATCAGGGACTTTGCCATCTGCCAGCTCTTTGCCGTCTGCTGGCAGATGGCAAAGAGGATATTTGCCGTCTGCTTTTATAAAGCAGACGGCAAAGAACATGCTGATGGCAAAGAGGCTCTTTGCCATCTGCACTTCTTTGCCGTCTGCCAGCAGACGGCAAAGAACAAAGTGGGCCCCACTTGGTACTGCACTTGCCAGGCCACACGGGCCACTTCTTTGCCGTCTGCTGGCAGACGGCAAAGAACTCTTTGCCGTCTATCAGCAGACGGCAAAGAGGTGAGGGCGGCCCACAGTGTAACGGCGGGGACGGGCTAACGGCCCCCCTCTTTGCCGTCTGCCAGCAGACGGCAAAGAGGGGGCTTAATTTTCGCCATCCCCCCGCGCCTCCCGCCTCTCTCTCTTTCTCTCACCTCTCTCTCTCTCACACCCGCGCCCGTTCCCCTCTCTCTCACCGCCGCCGCCGCCGCCCCCTCCCCGCCCTCTCGCCGCCGCCCCCTCCCCCCCTCTCTCACCGCCGCCGCCGCCCCCTCCCCGCCCTCCACCACCGCCTGCCCCCCTCCCCGTGGCGCACCTCCACCACCGCGGCGCCGCCCCCTCCTCACGGCCCTCCTGCCGCCGCCGCCCCCTCCCCGGCGGCCTCCTCTCCTCGCCGCCGGCCGCCCTGCCCCCTGCCCCTCTCTGGTGAGCTTCCCCTGCCCCCCTTTTAATTTTTTTTTTCTGTTTTTCTAATTAGATTTTTAGTTTTCTGTTTTTAGATGTTTTGCAAATAGTTGTTTAGGTGTTTGGGTAAATAGGAAAAAATATTTAGACATTTAGGTAGAAAAAAAACCTAGAAGAAAAAAAAGAAGAAAAGAAGATGAAAAAAAAGGAAAAATAAAAAAGAAAAAGAACAAAAAATAATAATAAGAAGAAGAAACAGAAGAAGAGGAGGAGGAGAAGAAAAAAGAAGAAGAAGAAGAAAAAAAAAAGAGGAGAGGAGGAGAAGAAGAAGAGGAAAAAAGGAAAGGAAGAAGAAGAAGAAGAGGAGGAGGAGGAGAAGAAAAAAGAAGAAGAGGAAGAAGAAGAAGAAAAAAGAGGAGAGGAGGAGAAGAAGAAGAGGAAAAAGGAAAGGAGGAAGAAGAAGAAGAAGAAGGAAAAAAAAGGAAGAAAAGGAAGAAAAGAAAGAAGAGGAAGAAGAAGAAAAGAAAAAAAGAGAAAAAAACCCGACCCCGACACGGCACCTCGACCCCGACCCGACACCCCGACCCCGACACCCCGACCCCGACCCCGACCCGACAACCCGACCCCGACCCGACACCCCGACCCCGACACCGACCCCGGCACGGCACCCCGACCCCGACCCCGACCCGACACCCCGACACCGACACGGCACCCCGACCCCGACACGGCACCCCGACCCCGACACCCCTGACACCGCGACACCACGACACCCAGACACGACACCCCCCGACACCCCGACCCCGACACCCCGACACCCCTGACACCCCGACACCACGACACCCAGACACGACACCCCCCGACACCCCAACCCCGACACGACACCCCGACACCCCGACACCACGACACCCCGACACCACGCCACCCAGACACGACACCCCCGACCCCCGACACCTCTTCGGCCTCCTGTTGACCGAAAAGGTGCTCTTCGGCCTTCCAGAGGCCAATGGGGTCATATATTTGTGAATTATGAGTTAGGAAGTATATTTCCCGATTTTGTTAAGAAAAACATCATATATATTTGTGTTGATCGGGTGGATTTAAATGTGCAGTTCTTTCGGGGCTGCGAGGGTCTGGTGTTCGACGACCTCCCCGTGCGTTCGACGAGCTCCGCCCCTGCGTTCGTGGGTGAGCACAAATGACATCTCCTCCTCCCCCCTTCATTTGCTCTGTTCCGGTCTTCGTGCCGATGAAACTTGCTAGCTATAGGTGTCAATCATCAGTATGCGTGACCACTATGCGTCTCCCGTTCGAAAGGGTTACATCTATAAATATGCATGCATTTGCATATTTATAACCGTGATTCTTTCGAATTGTCCAACGTTATCCATGGACAGCCCGAGTATGTGTAGATTGGGTTCGTTTTCCCATATGCTCTGCTCCGGATCCGATGCAGAATTTCGTCAGTGCCTCCCTGTTGTTCTCCGGGTACACATCCTCTCTGCTTATTGCCGAGACGTGTATCAGGAGAACAGCGGGGAGGTGCTGCCGAAATTTTGCGTCGGATCCGGAGCAGAGCATGGGAAAACGAACCCAATCTACACATACTCGGGTGGGATTAGGACCTATCTTTACCTACTAGCGTCTAGGTTGCATGGACGTAATAAAACTGACAAACTCTATTAACTGATGAATATGGTTTGCTGAATTATGTATATATTTCTTGTGTGTTTAGTAGGTAGGCAAGATGAGTGATCGTGCTTGGATGTACACCGGTCACCCTAGTCAGAAAGAAATGACCATTGAATGGTTAACAAAAACCAAGGGGTTTCTGAGCGCCGCATTTGCAAATGGCCAGGATATAACCTGGTGCCCCTGTGTCCGGTGCGACAACCATAAAAAGTGGACACGGGATGAAATGGGTAAACACTTGCAGAAGTGGGGTTTTACGACTGATTATACGGTGTGGAGATTTCATGGTGAGTCTGCCCAACGTGCCAGAGCTGAGGTGGTTCGTCGTCGCACCGACGAGCATGGTACCGGGATCGAAGACATGGTGCAAGACTTTGATGATGCTCGGGATTCGGACGATGAGATGGAGGAATCTGCAAAGGCCTTCTATGAAATGTTGGAGTCTTCAAAACGTCCTCTCCACGAGCACACTGAGCTTTGTCAGCTGGATGCCATCGCGCAAGTAATGGCTCTCAAGGCTCAGTTCAACCTGGGCAGAGAATGCTACGACGCGATGATGACGATATTTGGACGCTTTCTACCCAAAGGCCATGTATTGCCAGCAAACCTGTACCAGTCGGACAAAATCCTACGTGCGCTTAAGATGCCCTATGAGAAGATAGATGCCTGTGAGAATGGATGTGCCTTATTTAGGCTTGAGTATGCGGGCTTCAACTATTGTCCCATTTGCAAGTCTTCCAGGTATGTTGTGGTAGACAACGGTTGGGTGAGAAGAGTCAGACCAAAATCCCAGTTAATGTTCTTCGGTATATGCCAATCATACCAAGACTTCAACGTCTTTTCATGGTCGAAGAGACGGCCAGACAGATGACGTGGCATAAATTGGGCAAAAGAACCGAACTAGATGCAGATGGGAATCCGATGTTGGGACACACTTCAGACGCTTTTGCGTGGAAGCACTTCGATGCTTTACATAAGGACAAAGCGGCAGATCCAAGGCATCCTCGAGTCGCCATCAGCACGGATGGGTTCCAAGTGTTTGGTATGACGGCAACCCAATACAGTTGCTGGCCTGTATTTGTCATTCCACTCAATCTCCCCCCGGAGAGATTATGAAAAGAAAGAACATTTTCTTGACGTTGATAATTCCAGGGCCCAACTATCCGGGGAAGAATATGAATGTGTACATGCAGCCGCTTAAGGATGAATTGCAAGAAGCTTGGGATAATGGGATCAAGACATATGACGCCGCTACAAAACAAAACTTCAAAATGCATGTGTGGTACATGTACTCGACGCATGACTTGCCGGCGTATGCGCTATTCGTTGGCTGGTGTGTGCATGGAAGGTTCCCGTGCCCCACATGCAAGGCAGCTCTTCAGTTCCGTTGGCTGCAGGCGGGTCGCAAGTATTCTTGCTTCGACTTGCATAGACAGTTCCTGGATCCTGGCCATAAGTTCAGAAAAGACAAGAAAAATTTCATGAAAGGTAGAGTTGTCAAAAACTCTGCACCACCTGCATTGATAGGCCAACAGGCCCTGGATCAGTTAAACGCTCTCGAGCCTAATCCAGAGCGTCCAGGATATTTCAAAGGGTATAATTCGGAACACGCCTGGACTCACAAGATATGCTTGTGGGATCTGCCTTACTTTAAAGACCTCATTTGCCCACACAACATCGACGTGATGCACACTGAAAAGAATATCGCCGAGGCCCTTTTTGGTACATTGTTCGGCATAGAGGGGAAGTCAAAGGATAACCCTAAGGCTAGAGTCGATCAAGAGGCTCTATGTGATAGACCGTTACAAAACATGCGACAACCGAAAGGAAAGAAGAACTGGAGGAAGCCAAAGGCATGGTTCAATCTTGGAAGGCCAGCTATGAGGGAAATGATCTTGTGGGTGAAAATGCAGTTGATGTTCCCCGATGGGTATGCAACGAATCTAAAGAGGGGAGCGAGTCTTGACAAATTGAAAATATTTGGTATGAAGAGTCATGATTGGCACATATGGCTTGAGCGGGTAATGCCGGTGATGTTGCGTGGCTTTATCCCTGAGGATGAATGGCTAGTACTGGCAGAGCTGAGCTATTTCTTCCGTGATCTTTGTGCGAAAGAACTATCGCCTGACGTGCTAGACGAACTGGAAGAGTTGGCGCCGGAGTTGATCTGCAAGTTAGAAAAGATCTTTCCACCGGGATTCTTTAATCCAATGCAGCATTTGATTTTGCATCTCCCGACCGAGGCAAGATTGGGGGGGCCTGTGCAAAATCGTTGGTGCTTCGCAACTGAGAGGATGCAGAAGACGCTTCGAGCAAAATGTAAAAATAAACGTAGAATTGAAGCATCGATGGCCGAGGCATTCATTACTGAGGAGGCCGCAAACTTCGTGACAGCGCACTACAAAGCCAAGAATCGTCATTTGCATAATCTGAAGCCTCGGTACAATGATGGCGACCGTGAAAAAGGTCGATCCAACCTCAGCCTATTCAAAGGGAACCTCGCACCAGCCGGTGCTTCGAAAGCAATACCGTTGGATGTCGAAGAATGGCGGACCATTTCGTTGTATATCTTCAACAACCTAACAGAAGTGCGGCCGTACATCGAGTAAGTTCTCGGTACATTGTTTCGCAACTTCTAATTCCTTTGAAATGCTCTTATTCCCGGATATGTGATACAGTCGATACGTCGCCAAATTCTCGGATGGAGCGGTGATCCAAAAGGATTCCATCGAAGAGTATGAGCTTCTGGCAAAGCATGTAGGAGGCTATCCCGGTTTCATCTCTTGGTTCAAACAAACGGTAATTTCCATTAGACCATTTCATTTCTTCGTCTAGTTTGCGGCTAATGCAACAATCCTTTCGTATTAAACTTGTAGGCTAATGCAGAGTCTATGGACTCCGAATTGAGACAAGTCGCAAATGGTTTTGACTATAAGGTCCGTTCATTTGACAAATACGACATCAACGGGTATCGCTTTTGTACCTATGGCAAAGAGCTATCTATGGCCGACCGAAAGTCTACAAATTGTTGTGTCTCTGCTATCGGCGAAGGAGGTACCGAGTATTATGGAAGAGTTGAAGCAATTTATGAACTTCTATTCTATGGTGCAAACCCACCGAAAGTCGTAGTCTTCAAATGTTATTGGTTCCAGCCGAAGGAGACTAGAAGGACTCATGAACATCTAGGGCTAGTCGAAATCAAACAAAGCACCCATTTGGATGTTCCCGATGTCTATATTACGGCTCAACAGGCAACCCAAGTTTTCTATCTACCGTGGGCCTGCCAAAGTGATCCAAATCTCAAAGGTTGGGATGTCGTTTATGAAGTGCCGCCACATGTTAGACCACCTCCCCCCAATGAAGAGGATTATGAACCTCACATTAACCCAGACACATATGAAGGAGAATTCTTCCAAGAAACACGTCTTTCCAAAAAACGTTTCAAGAACCGCTCTACTTCACCTCAGAACATTGAAGTAGACAGCGGCAGTGAATCCGAGCCTAAACCGGAACAAGAAGAGCCGGAACAAGAAGAGGTTACTGCTGCGGATGACCTGTCAATGCTTGACCAATTACGTACAGGAGGCCTTCCACATGTTGATGCATTTATTGATGATGATGATGAGCACGTCATTACTGATAGTGATGATGATGATGCATTTATTGACCCCGAAGCATATATAGACGATGATGATGCATTTATTAATGATGACGATGAAGATTAATATTATAGTTCATGTCAGGTATTCAATTATTATTATGTACATATATATTATTAATTGGTTCATGTTAGGTATTCAATTTTTTATTATGTTCATGATGATGATACGCTTAAATTATATTCATGTCAGGTATTCATTTTTTTAATGTTGTACTAACTTCGTTTACTCTTTGTCATTGCAGGTGTTGACAGATGGTGGGCGCGGGTCGAGAGCGCTCCGAGGCTCCTTCCTCGGCACGTGGTGGGAGGGGTACTTCCATCCCACCCCACCATCTCCGGAGAGCGCTGGATCTCAGTATGCAGACACCGGCGGGCGCTTCTTCTTCGACCGGGAGAGGTCGGGGGAGGGAAGAAGGTTGGTAGAGGTGGACGTGGCGGCGGGAGAGGTAGGAAGGCTGCTACTACGCCTTCCTCGCCGCCACCCCCAGCTGATTCACCCGACCACAGGAGTGCTCCGTCTGAGATGGAGCAGCCTGAGGTGCAGCCGTCTCGGACTCCGGTCCACGAGCCTCAGGCCGACGAGCCTACGACAGACGAGGCTACGACAGACACGCCTACGGCCGACGAGCCTGGGGCCGACGAGCGTCGGGCCGCCGAGCCTTCGTCCCACGAGACTGGGGATCACGCTGAGTCGCAGCAGAACCCAGGTGCGGGCTCGTCGAGTGGCCGTGCTGAGGGTGGCTATAGTTCTGATAGCTATAGCGAGAGTGAGTGGGTTGAGGGGCGCAAAGTCTACTAGCGTGGTGGTACAAAGCTCCCGCCCACCCCGGCGACCCCCAACCAGAGGTGGTTGATTGCGCCGCAGGGGGAGAAGTAAGTGCATTTACTCTTTTTTTAACCTTTTGTCTTCACGTTTCTTCGAATATCTAATGCGTTGGCCTTGTCATACTGCAGGTCTTGGACACACGGGCCTGGTTGCCGCAAGCCCAACAGTGTCCTTGGCGTGATTTGTCGCCAGAGCTTCCCGGGGTGGGTCACGTTGCCCGGTGAGGGCCGGGTTCCAGAGCTAGGAATGACCTGGGAGCACTACTTGGCTGCCCCGGCCCCGCCGGGGCATAGGATCGGCGATGTCGAGTGCCACACGGTCGCCGACATTGTGATCCAGATGTTTTGGGTAATTTCTCCTTTGCCGTCTATGTTGTGTTTTCTTCTTTGATTGGCAACCCTAGTGATTGTACTAATCCGTGTTTTCTTGTTTGATTGCAGACCTTCTACAGGTGTGCTGAGGGACAGGAGGAGGCCGCGGCTCGGGTTATCGGCAACGAGTGCAGGCGCCTACTTCAAAACTTTCGGCACGAGGCTCGGACGCAGGCTATTCGAGACTACTACGCCTCGACTGGTATTCGGAGGAAAAAAGAGAAGTGTCACCTCAACTATCTGAGTAAGGAGAAGTACATGAAGGTAATTACCTATTCTTAAGGCCTTGTACTTAGTTCCTTGATTTGATTCGTATGCGTAGCGCTCAAATTTCTCTTGCTTAACTTAGGTGCCCCCGAGATGGTGTGCGGATAGGATGGACTGTTGGGAGGCGTTGGTGGATGAGTGGTGCACTCCCCAATGGCGCAACGTCCACGACGGTGCAAAGGAGAAGCGTGCCCAAATGAAAGGTGTCCCACACCATCTAGGCAGCGTCAACCTACGTGGGTTCGGGGAAAATTGGGTATGTGGTTTGCTTCATGATTCATGCAAATTCATTCTTCATGCTAGCTTGAGCCCTTAACAAATACTCTGTTCCTCTCTTTTAGGCGCGGCACAACAAGGCTCCAGTGCCAGAGCTGTTCGACCTCTATGCCATGTCCAATACTGCCTCGTACAAGAAGGCCAAGGCATTCTCTGAGTCTGACCTCGATGATCCAGAGAAATTCAGCAACCGCGCCTCCCACAACAAGCTTGTGAGGTACAGAGACGAGGGGAAGGCGAGGAAAGGGCCGGAGTTTAACCCGAGCCAGCAACCTCTTGATCCAGAGCTGGTGATGATATCTGGTGGCGGGAGGCACCATGGCTTGTTAGCCATTGGGGATGGACTGATACGTTATACTAGCACTCTCCCGCAGATCAAGAAGCGCCAGACCAGCTCCGATCCTGAGATAAGGCCTCGTGCACGGCCAATGGAGCTCGAATTCCAGGTTAGTTATACGGACTCAGATACCTTTCCTCCATTACATTGTGTGTGCGGCCGTCGATGATTACAATGCTAACGAGTGGTGTTGCAGGCTGCTATTGAGGCAGAGAGAGCGAAGACCCAGGCTGCTCTTGAGGAAGCAGAAGCGAGGACCCAGGCGCTTCTAGAGGAAGAGAGACGGCAGGCGGCGGCGAGGGAGAGGGAGGCGGAGGAGAGGACGGCTAAGCTATTGGAGGAGGAGAGGAACCGGAACGAGGCGGGTCAACGGGCCCTATACGAGCTCTTCGTGGTAAGTTTCTTCTGCATATTAGCCAAATCATGCACGTAATGTTCCTTTCATTACTAACTAATACGACTGACTCGAGAAAACCAAATGTGCAGAGCATGTGCGAAAAGAATGGCACGACCCCTCCGCCGATGCCAGTCATTGCTCCGGCGGGCACGGTGAGTTTCATTTGAATGGTCATTAGTTACTAGTCTTCACATTTGAGTTGCATCATGCTAACGATACACTGCAAATGATCTTTGGTGCAGCATAACTCCCGACAAGCATCGACCGATGCTTCTCCGTCTGCCACTGGCGCGACCGGTCCTTCACCTACATCTAAGTGATGACGGTAAGTTTTCCCAAGTGTTTAGCTTAACAAAATGACTCAATATGCTTAGCTAGCTAAAAAATGACATAACAACATTAATTAGCTCCAAAATGACCTATTTAACCTAGGATAGCTCTAAAATGACGTATACTTAGCATTTATTTCTCCAAATAATGAATAAGATGAAAGAAAAACAAGGAAGAGGAGGAAAAGAAGGAATAGGAGGAAGAAGAAGAAGAGCTCCTCTTCTTCTTCTTCTTCATCTTCTTCATCATCATCATCATCTTCTTCTTCTTAGCATTTATTCCTCCAAAATCACTTAATATGCTTAGCTAGCTCAAAAATGACATAATAACCTTAATTAGCTCAAAAATGACCTATTTAACCTAGGATAGCTCTAAAATGACCTAAACTTAGCATTTATTTCTCCAAAATGACTTTAATATGCTTAGCTAGCTAAAAAATGACATAACAACCTTAATTAGTTCCAAAATGACCTATTTAACCTAGGATAGCTCTAAAATGACCTATACTTAGCATTTATTCCTCCAAAAATGGATTTATATGCTTAGCTAGCTCAAAAATGATATAATAACCTTAATTAGCTCCAAAATGACCTATTTAGCTCCAAAATGACTTAATATGCTCCAAAATGACCTATTTAGCTCCAAAATGACTTAATATGACCTATTTAGCTCCTTCTTCTTCTTCTTCTTCTTCTTCTCCTTCTCCTTCTCCTTCTCCTTCTCCTTCTCCTTCTGCTCCTCCTTCTCCTCCTTCTCCTCCTCCTCCTCCTCCTCCTCCTTCTCCTCCTTCTCCTTCTTCTCCTTCTCCTTCTTCTTCTTCTTCTTCTTCTTCTTCTTCTCCTTCTTCTCCTCTATTCCTTCTTCTTCTTCTTCTTCTTCTTCTTCTTCTTCTTCTTCTTCTTCTTCTTCTTCTTCTCCTTCTTCTCCTTCTCCTTCTCCTTCTCCTTCTCCTTCTCCTTCTCCTCCTCTTCTCCTTCTTCTTCTTCTTCTTCTCCTTCTTCTTCTTCTTCTTCTTCTTCTCCTCTATTCCTTCTTCTTCTTCTTCTTCTTCTTCTTCTTCTTCTTCTTCTTCTTCTTTCTTCTTCTTCTTCTTCTTCTTCTCCTTCTTCTTCTTCCTCTTCTTCTTCTCCGTCTTCTCCTTCTCCTTCTTCTTCTTCTCCTTCTCCTTCTTCTCCTTCTCCTTCTTCTCCTTCTTCTTCCTCTTCTTCTTCTTCTTCTTCTTCTTCTTCTTCTTCTTCTTTTTCTTCTTCTTCTTCTTCTTCTTCTTCTTCTTCTTCTTCTTCTTCTTCTTCTTCTTCTTCTTTTTCTTCCTCTTCTTCTAGTCTTCTTCTTCTTCTTGTAATTTCTTACTCCCATTTTTGTAGGTTTGATTCACTTCATGGAAGGGCAGAATGCTACTGTTTACATATTAGATGTTTGTGAAACTATGTATATATGAATTGGATGTATGATGTTTGATGACGATGGTGAAACTATGTTTGATGTTTGAAACTACGTTTGATGTATGATGTTTGATGTTTGAAACTATGTGATTCTGAATATATATATATATATGTGTTTGAATTTCTGTGAAAATGAATTGATATAACAAAAAACAGAAAAAACAGGGGCTATATAGCCACTTTGCCGTCTGCTAGCAGACGGCAAAGCTCTTTGCCGTCTGCTGGCAGACGGCAAAGAGGCCACGTGGCAGCAGCCTGTGCAACCTGGGCTGGCCTATGTGGCCTCTTTGCCGTCTGCTGGCAGACGGCAAAGAAGGAAAGTTGTTTGCCGTCTGCCAGCAGACGGCAAAGAGCCTGCCTGGGCCCAGCTGAAGCCTGACGTCAGCTGACGTCATCTACAGCTCTTTGCCGTCTGCTGGCAGACGGCAAAGAAGGAAAGTTCTTTGTCGTCTGCCAGCAGACGGCAAAGAGCCTGCTTGGGCCCAGCTGAAGCCTGACGTCAACTGACGTCATCTACAGCTCTTTGCCGTCTGCCAGCAGACGGCAAAGAGCGCCGTTAGCCACCTAACGGGGATGGAACATTTTCTGTGCCGTCCATGCTCTTTGCCGTCTGCTGGCAGACGGCAAAGAAGGAAAGTTCTTTGCCGTCTGCCAGCAGACGGCAAACACTCCGGCTGAAAGCGGCCTTTGCCGGCAGCCGTTCAGCCGGAGTGTTTGCCGTCTGCTGGCTGACGGCAAAGCCTTTGCCGTCCGCCAAGCATGCCTTTGCCGTCTGCTATAGCAGACGGCAAAGTGCCTGATTCCAGTAGTGTTTGTCACAATTATCGTCTTGGAAGTGTCACATCCATGACAAAAAAAGTTTTCGTTCGGGCCATAGTGTCACAGATGTGTCTTTTTTGTAGTGTGAAGCTTTGCCTTTATGCTTTGCATTTTTAGGGGTCCATGTATCCATCCTATACCCATACCTACATTGAACTTTATATGAAATATTCTTCGAGTAGCAATAGTTCAATGATATATATGTTGTTATTAATTACCAAAACCACCCCGGGATTAGATGCACTTTCAGCGGGGATGGGGCTTAACCTGAATCAATCAGGGGAACCTTAGTCGAACAGAGTACGCAAAAATTTCTAAACCCAAAACAACCAGGGAACCTGAATCGAACAGAGTACACAAATTTTTCTGAACCTGAATCAAGCAGGGGTGCGGCAGCTGCGGTGCCTGTGCAGGGACGGGGCTGTCGCGGGGTCAGCACTCACCAAGGTCGAACCCTGAAGAGCAGGCGCGGATTTGGCTGCCACCATGGCCTGCTCAATGGCAGACAAGGAAGGAGGCAACAGGGAGGAGTTCGCCATGGAGAAGGAAGGAGGATCGTCCGCAAGCCGAGGCAGTTGGGAGGAGCTCGCCATGGCGACAAGGAGGGACTCGAGGAAGGCGACGGGGAGCTAACGGCACGGCGAAAGGCAGATTCCTTGAGCTTCGTGGGGGAGCTGCGGCGCGGCGAAAGGGAGAAGGGAACTACGCGGGGGAGGCGCGGTGTGACGACACAACGTGGGGAACTGCGAGGCATCGCCGGCGAGTGGGCGAGCAAGCGCGGTCGGGGAAGGAGGAAGAGGACGGGATGGGGACTACGGGTTAGGTCGGGAAAAGATAAAGGGCATTTTTGCAAAATGTACGCGACGACATTCTTTTGCGAATGGGGGGGGGTATTTATTTAAGTGCGTATGTCACTCCAATCCTATATTTTTCCTTTTCTTTAGAAGAATCCTATATTTTTCCTTTTTTTAGAAACACCTGTAATTTGATTCGTACTCATAACAATTACGTGTACACTGATTTGGATCTAAGATCTAAGAAAATACAAAGTAACTCATACGACTAAGAATTACAATGAAATCTCTTGAAAACACCCTCTTCATTGTATCAATCGCTGCTAGAAAAAATACTCCACGAACTTTGGTGAAGAGGCTGCAATTAGGCTGGAGCAATGGTGATGTCATTCTTTCACCCATATGAACATTATCAATAATGGTTTTTGAAAGCACCTTGAGTCACCCATCCAAAAATACAAGAAGCCTTGATCGATGAACGTACTTGGGCCGAGGATGATCCTTTAGAAATGTAGGCCGTCGGATCATAATATTTCCACCATTGCGTCGATGGAAGATTTCAACTCCACAAAGAATGAAACCAACAAAAAAAAGCTTGACACACTAACATAAACTCATCAGATCTGCGCGGACAGAAAACTCTCTAATCTCATGATACTGCCAGAAGAACGAGAGTAAATTTATTCTCACAAAATACGATGATCACTAGATGATGACGAAAACTATAGGATTCTTGAAGATGCGAGGTCCCCCACCTCTCAGCGCCAAGATGGCAACCGGAGGCGAGGGGACCATCAGCGGTGGCTGCAACCCTAGCAAGGATTTGGTCTTGGTGCGGGCCTGGGGAGGGCAGACGCAAAGGCGCTCGCCATCATGGGCTCTATAATTTTCCCATACATGTATTTTCAGAATCCTGCAAATTAAACACGCCCTTAGTTTTTTTGCGAACCAACCTGTGGTTGGATGGTTAGAGGGACTGTGGTATCCCCAGCCCACCAGGGTTCAAATCCTGGTGCTCGCATTTATTCCTGGAATTATTCCAGGATTTCCGGCGATGCGCATTCAGTGGGAGGAGACGTTCCCGTTGACGACGAGGTGCCTACGGTGACTTCGTAAATTTCAAGATGATATGCCGGCTCAGTCTCTCGGAGGTGTTCATAGGGGTAGGGTGTGCGTGTGTGCGTTCATAGGGGTGAGTGTATGCGCGTGTATATGAGCGCTTGCGTCTGTACTGTGTTAAAAAAAAAAACACGCCCTTAGTTTTTTTACAACCCCAACACATGACGAAACAATGGGCCCATTTAACACATTGCACCGCACCCGCACAAAGGCCCATGCGACCGTTCGGTCCAGCCCAAATTCTACCGCGAAACCCTAGTGCTCGGCCGAACGACCTATAAATTCCCATCCCACCGCTCCTTCCCAAACCCTAGAAGCCCCCTGCCTCCTGCGCCTCCACTTCCATCGCCCCCCAAGGTAAGCGCCGCCGCCGCAGCCCTTCTTTCCCACCTTGCCGCCTCGCCGCAGCCCTTCTTTCGTCCCCTTGACTGCTTTGTTTCGTGTCTTTGCTCTCGCAGACCGCAGATCCGTTCCGGTGAGAATCCGTCGCCATGTCTTCCAGCGAGGTCGCCTGCACCCTTGCCGCCCTCATCCTCCACGATGACGGGATCCCCATCACTGTAAGTTGTTCGTCTTGGTTTCTTTTCCATCGCGCGTTTCCTGGTTGGTTTTCGTTGTCTCAGGGTTTGGTTGCTTTGCCTATGCAGTCTGAGAAGATCGCGACGGTGGTGAAGGCTGCCGGAATCAAGGTTGAGGCCTACTGGCCCGCGCTCTTCGCCAAACTCCTGGAGAAGAGGAGCGTCGATGACCTCATCCTCTCCGTCGGATCTGGTAAACCTCTCCCGCTCTGTAGTTTATCCAAGGCATTGATTCACGTGCCCCGTTGTTTACTTCGAAGTAAATACTGTATATCATATTGTTGCCACTGTCTCTAATCTAATTTATGTAAAGTACTTTGATCTGCTTCTTGATTTGTCTGTGCAAGTAGAGAATCCATAACTTCACTTCATGTTAGAAAACTTAAATTAAAGGATGATCTTCCTAGTCGAGACTTGTAGTTGTAGATGTATCTCTTGGCAGTTCTGTTTCCTGAATTTAATTCTACGTTTAAATTTATAGTCATTCCTGTTTGACCAATCTTGTGCATTGTAATAATAGAGAATGAGTGCTATTTGGGAGGATTGTAATTTATCATGAGCTGCAACAGGCAGTGGTTCAATGCTTTGCATGTACGTTCACTGTTGCCTTTTATTTTGTCAATGTAGTAATGATTTTGATTCGTTTCCAGGTGGAGGTGGTGCTCCAGCTGCTGCTGCTGCTGCTGCCCCGGCTGCTGGTGGTGCTGCTGCTGCCGAGGAGAAGAAAGAAGAGAAGAAAGAGGAGGCCAAGGAAGAGAGCGATGATGACATGGGCTTCAGCTTGTTCGACTGAGCAGTTCAATTCCAGTTCCTCTGTGGAATCTCCTATGCTAAACACTTTTATGTGCTTTTAGGTCGAATTTTGAAGATTTAATATGTTATGTTTGTGACCTAAGTATCTGTGCAATGAGTACCGTAAACCTCCTTGGGATGGTCTTATTAGAATGAAATTGGTTCTACATTATGTGCCTTGAGCTATCTTAAGTTATGCTTGGTTGAGTAGCTGTTTCTTGATTTCCTTTCTCTGGCAAGTTGACTGGCTATGTTGTCAGTACCTTGTTTTTAAGCTCCGTCTCGTTTAATTATGGTGTTCCTGTTTTGTGCCAATTAGTTGTGAGCTTAATCTGCTCGTCTGTGTCTGTTTGTATGTCTGCTCTTCTTGTGTTTCTAAGCTGCAGGCTCTTGGGTATATCAACTGAAAAGTATCTAAGTGGTGGTTAATGTATGTGATATTGGAGCTTGCACAGCTGCATACTGGAATTTAGAGGGCTGGAGATAAGCGGACTCGAACCACTGACATCCGCCACAGGGTAAACCACCGCCTCTCAGGCCTCCCCGACGGGTTCTACCATAGAGGCCAACGATGGACAATAACTCCCCCCCGAACACAGCTTACAACTTTCATCGTACTGTGCTCTTCAAAGAACAACTCTTCTCAAAAATCTTAAAACAAAAGGTGCTGAGTTGGAATCCCATTCTAAGGATTCTTGTGGTTCCGGAGAATCCAGTTACAGGAGAACCAGGAACAACGAAACTCCAGTTCCTCACACAGACAAACCCTAAACCCAAGATAAATTGGTGCCATACAAAAATTTAGGCTGTTTTGGAGTAGTCTGCTGGCCAATTAGGAAAATCAAAATGAATACTAGGAGAAATAAATAAAATTGATATTGTTGGTTTCATGAATACTAGGAAAAGTAAAAAATTACTAACATTGTTTGAATGAATTGTATTTTCTTTGTGAAAAATACATGGGTTTCATTCCTTAATCTTGACACTACTACCTCTCCGGTTTATAAGGCTTGCGCGTATATCTAGGTTGATAAATAGACTAACATAGTACAAAATTTATATCACAAAAAATATATCATTAAAAACTTCAAATCATCTACTTTCTAATGTATAATTTTTAAACAATACAAATCATTTTATGTTGATCAAATTATTGATTTAGGGATATGCTCAAGCCTTATAAACCGGAAAGATGGGTTTCATTCAGGACGTGGATTTTTGGCTCTGGGAAGCATATGCTCCCTAATTTTTGTAGATGTTCATATTAGTGTGGCAAGTGTGTTTGCCAATTTCCATGCCATATGGGACAACGATGTTTCGTCGGTGAAAAAAACAAAATTAAGTGTAACATTTGGAGGTAACATTTGGCGTTCGACTTGTTTTTTTGTACAGGTCAAAATGCTTATGTTTTTCCCCTGCAAATTTGCATGTACCATTTGAATGTGACAATGAACACATACATTTTTTTTCAATTTTTTTTGGCATTTGTAGAATTCAGTTTCAACACGCAGGAACATATGCTCCCTAGAGCCAATTTTTTTTGGCATTTGTAAAATTCAGTTTCAACACGCAGGAACACACGCAGGAACACTAGTAGAAGATCGGCCTACCTCAATTTCAGATTCTGATTTTACTATTCAAGTGGGTGCGTGTGGAGCCATGGCTGACCTTTTTTTTTGCTCTAGGGAGCACATGCTCCTGCGTGCTAAAACTGAATTTTACAAATGTAACTTTTTTTGGAAAAAAAAATAGATGTGTTCAGTGTCACACCAAAGGGTACATCAAATTTGCATGTGAAAAACTTAAGCATTTATCTTTAAATGTTACACTTAATTTTGTTTTTTTCGCCGACGAAGCACTACTATCTCATATGGCATGAAAATTGGCAAGCACACTTGCCACACTTATATGAACATCTACAAAAAAAAAAATCAGAATTTTAAAATTTATTTTGATTTTACTGTTCTATAGAGTACTTATTTTGATTTTACTGTTCATTAGGGAGTATTTATTTTGATTTTATTAGGGAGCATATGCTCCCCGAGCCAAAAATCCGCGTCCTAAAGATTTTGCTTATATCCGTTCAACTTTTCTCTCTTCTACATCCATCACACTTTCTTTCTTGGCTCGCTGATCTAATTAATAAGCAAAGCAATCCGGTCCGGAAATGCAGATTCAATCTTTTTATTTTCTGAGAAGATTATTCTATTGTAGAGTTTCATCGAAAAGTGTCCGAGACCACTGAACGACCACTACCGCCGACGAAGTCTTTGTTGAACTCAACTCACGCATAGATCTAAAGCACCTGACATTAAATATCGCCATCTTATGAGCAACGGACAAACCCTAAGAGGGACTAAAGCCCGGAAGACAAACTCAAATAAGAAACTTCCATCCGTCGCACCCACGAGGACTATAATCCCTAACCTGAACTACTAACCAGAGTGAAGGCACTAGGAATTAACGGGCTCACCGCCAGTTAGGGGAAGAAACGAGAGGAAGTCGCACCAGATTCAATCCTTTTAACAACAGAAAATTCAAGGCTTGTATTTATGAAGATATCTGGCTGGCTTGTTTTGCGTGGTAGGTTGAACAATTTGTTTGACCAAAAATATGTTAACTTTCGTGTGTGATACACAAATGCGCATAATGAAGAATAATAGTGGATAACAAAACTTTTGCGACTCAAATGCCACCATTTACAAAGCCGTGGACAAAATTCTGGAAAACCCTACATGTGTACATTTGGCCTACAAAAAGGCTGAAACCTTAATCCTACCTGTTCCGTGGTGGATCATCCAGGAAAAAGGCTACAAAATTAAGCCAGCTACTCCAGCCCCTCGTATATCAGTATCTATCCTGATCTACTAATGGTATCAACAGATGCTTACGGATGACGATCACTTGTGCTTAACATGCCTCTTGTGTGGAGCGGTTGTCCCAAAGGTCATCCACGTTCACTGGACGCTGCGCAGTGATCCTGGCTGGTGTCATCTGAGGTGTATGCTGACTACCCCCATTCACAAGCACTGTAACAAGGATCAAGACCCAGAAACCTCAGCTAATGTTGCTTCGGTGAAGGATGTTCTTGTCCCATCTCCTTGCTTTTCCCTTCTCGATAAGTGCCATTAAGAACTGCAACGTGCCCTCTGCATCTTCGATGCTTGGCAGCTCGACACTGAAATGAAATAGTGGGATGAAGGCTGAGCTCAAGGCAATGTCTCTTGATCTGCCTCTTTTGTCCCTCGGCGATGTTTCGCCGTTGCTCCCAACAATATTCACTACCTCCTGAGCTCTATCCAGATGAACAATAGACTTCAGGTTCATCTCAGTTTCAATCGCCCACTGTGGGTCAGGAGGAACACCAGCAAACTGGGGTGACCCCAAATCCACCAAATACCGGCTCGAGACTAGCAGGAGCAGTTTCTCACTAAGCACAAGGAACTTTCCTGGCTCTCGGAGTGTCTTGCACACGACAAATGTCTCATCCTTCAGCCTGCCACCATCAGCTTGGACAAGCAAAGATACCCCAACCGCCTCTTCCCAGGAGTATGGGAACAAAGGGCGATCTCCGGCCACAGGCCTCGAGAAACGGACACGCAGGCGGTTGGATTCATGAGGATTGCTTCGGTTTCTTATGCTCTGTGCAGTTCTGCCTGTGGCTTCAAGAATACTGGCCATAGGCCTAGCCACAAGCCCAGCTGTTCCCATTGCTATACCTGTAAAATAGATACAGTTGGTCAATGTCTGAAACAACAAAAGCTGTCTTCAAGGGCCTATCGAGTGGCATTACCTGAGATAACCCCAGGAAGGCCATGTTTCTCAGCACCTCTGATTGGTGATTGGAGGAGCCCAGTCAGACCCTACACAACAAGATTGAAATGCACACAATGTATGCTGCTTTAGAGACAGGTCCAGCAATATTCTATGGCGCATACTGAAGAATGAACGCGTAAATAATACTCCCTCCGTAAAGAAATATAAGAGCGTTTAGATCACTATTTAATACTCCCTCCGTAAAATAGTGATCTAAACGCTCTTATATTTATTTACAGAGGGAGTAGCTGTGAACCGTGACAGATTTTCTTTCCAATAGTATGGTAGTGGCCGGACGCAGTTACTAAATGGTGTACAACACTATGGAGCAAGAACAGGTCATCAGGTTCCAATTCAAAGAGTCATCTAAGATTTGGGTGTTACATCAGGACAGACATTGGCTATAAAGGTAAATCAGTAATACTTGATCAAGAGAGATGGCTTTCACCTCTAGAAACCCATTCAGCACTCCTTCCCCATGCAAACCTAGCTGTCTGTCCCGTTCATCCAGCTTGGAAGTGGCTTGCTCATCATATGTAAACGCAACAAGGCCCTGCATAACAAATTTCCATGAGCTATGAGAGCCCATGACTTCTGGAGAGCGTAATTTCCAATGGTCAAACTGGAGCTCAGATAATACCTTATAGGCAGTTTTACTAAAGTGGGAAGTGGCGCTACTGACTGCATAAACCGTACTGCCAATAAGATTTTTTGAACCTTGTGCGATACCGTTTAATAGCTCAACAGGACTCTGTCAAAGAGTAAATCAATAGAACTTTAAGAAAAGAAGGATTAAAGAATTGCTGGTTCCTTACAAAAAACTGTGTTTACAAACCTGCAATTTCCCTTTCCTTGAGGCAGACATAAAGTCTTTTAAGCCAAATCCAACATTCCTGGCAAAACCCATAGGATTCCCTATAACGCCAGCAGAGCCAAAAACCTGCACTTACAGTATATCACAACAAATTCTGCTCCCAAGACACATGTAGTAAGTATGTAATACTGTGGGACATTGGAAATACAGATTATATAAACCAAGGTAGTTCTATAGAATTCAATACTGCCTTTAACGTGGTTGCAGCCACTCACACTGCAGAAGATCTGAGGGGAGCAACAAATTTCCATGTTGTTTTGGTTCCAGGATTGTTCGATAAGCTTATTAAGGTTATTTTGGACATTAAAGAAGACGCCCCCCCCCCAAAAAAAAAAGATATACTTGACTAGAAAGAATACTAGCTTGAATGGTGCCAATTTACCTTATAGAGTTCATGAAGCAACTGCCTGCTATAGTGCCTCACAAGAATGTCCTGGATGGATTGCCAACTTGCCATAAGATTTTCTACCATTATTTCTCCTAGATGAACTGGTACTCCTTCAACGTCAATGAGAGCCATAAGGCCTCTCTGCAACCAAAGTGCTTAATTAAGATGGCATACAAGGAAATACCCTAGTAAATAACTTCAGAGCCTACAAACAGATCAAGTGCTGTGAACAATCCATGTGCATATGTGCTACCAGGTCAACACTATCTACACTAGATAAGAATTCAGGACAAGCAAATATGTCACTTTGCACTCATATAGCATTGTCCAACCTAAGACAAAGCCACATATAATCTACTGCCTCCGTCCCAAAATAAGTGTCGCACATTTAACACTAAATTAGTACAAATTTTGTACTAGAGCAGCGACACTTATTTTGGGACGGAGGGAGTACTATTTTGTAAACTGTATCAATCAGCAGCACACTCTCTGAGAAAAGAGAACTCAATGGATCCAGCTTTCATAGAAAGAATGCTGCTACTATCGGAGTATATAAAATAAACACGTGTAGTTCCTCCAAAACGAAAGGAAGAAAGAACTTATGTAGATTACAGAAGCACACACAATGCTCTGATGTGAACACCTCTTATAAAGAAATTCAGTTGTAGTACAGAACGAAGTAATTAACATTGTAGGGCCTGTAGAAATGTATAAGCATATAACTATCCTTTAAGAAGCGCGGTCAAATATTAATATACTCCCTCCGTTCCTAAATATAAGTCTTTTTAAAGATTTCACTAGGGGACTACATACGGATCAAAATGAGTGAATCTACACTCTAAAGTATGTCTATATACATCCGTATGTAGTCTTCTAGTGGAACCTCTAAAAAGACTTATATTTAGGAACGGAGGGAGTAGAAACAAAAAACATTTTCTTTTGCATAATATTTCCAGAAGTGGCATGGAGTATTGTTCCACCTGAATTGCAGTACTGTTGTTGAAGCTTGTGCTGGGGTCTGAGACACCTTCATTCCTATTGAGCCATGGAGTGCTAGTAAAACTACAGAAACGACAGTCACTGGTAAGTTGATAATGGTTTTTTGCAGTGGTGTTCGGAAACATAAACAGAGAAGAAATAACCTGAAAGTTAACTTGACAGGAGTCAACTCAAACAATTCAATATATACTTTTTTCTGTTTCCTGGCTAATAGGTGTATCTGTTGCCATGGTGCACCAATCGGGATAACAGAAGGCAGCAGTCCACTGTCTTGATCAGTGTCCACTGTGTAGGAGCTTTGGGGCTTGTCTGACAGATTTTTTGAGATTTTTGCATATTCACCAAAAATATCAGTAGCACCACATAAAATACTTGAGTCTACACTTTTCTCCAACAGACCAAAATGCACTCTAGAGGAAACGGATCTAAAAAAGTCAATCATGCTCAGGACAAGTCGTTCTTCAAGTTCAAGGCAGAAAGGTGCTACACTGTGAACCACCAAATGAAGAAAATTACCACAAGTTCAGATATAAACATCTGAAATAACTTAAACTGATAGTGTAAATAATACCTGATGTTTATACGTTGATACGAAAGAAATGATGTATCTCTAGTTCTCCATTTTACTGCAGCAAACCGCAGCACAGGTTCTGGGGTATTAGAATTTTTACTCTCATTTAGAGATTTCAGCTTGGTATCTTTACTCTTCAAAAAATTAATCGATTTTCCCTTGTGACTTCCCTCAAATGACAGCATCACAGGGTATGGGCTGTCAGAGAACTGATTATCAATTTGCATACTTGGTATTTCAACCGTAATCCGCTGCTGATCTAAGCTCTGCATGGCAACAAATGTCATATCCTTGGCAGAAGCAAACAACAATTCCTGGCAAAAAAGAAACGAAGTATATTAAAATAAATGCAGTGCTGAAAATTTCTTGGTAGGATTCAGCCTCAATCATAGCACTCTGTTCACCTGAGGGGAAGAGCTTATCAAAGATATGCCCATGAATGGTAAGTGTATTTTGATAACTTCAGTGAAGTTCAACTCGATCTCCTGTTTGTGATCAGCATCCTTTGGTTCCCTTGATCCAAGGACACCTGCTTCTTTTGTGTCCATGTTGTGACAATTTGAATCAATAATACTGAGCACCTGCAGTTTATTATCGCAATGAAAAACTAACAAGAGAAATATATTGATAAATCTTGATAGCTACTGGTCCTCGGAAAATAACCTTTATTGCTCCCTCCGCATGCACCGAGATGCCGAATTTTCTTTCGGCTTTCTGGCAAAAATATATTAAACAGAACCAGGTCAGAAAGCAACTGAAAAATATCAACGATATTAATAAGCAGAACCGACCAAGATTGTCATAAATAAAACCAAGCATAAAACCAGCCTTTTCTCTTTCTTTGATGTGATGAAGTAGTGATTTTCCTGGCCGTTATAAATAAAACCATGTGAAATCGGGCAACACAATTCCTATTGTTACAAAGCTTTCTCCACACACAAAATTCGCAAGCATAAACGGTGCGTAAGTAAAAGGACTTGTTATTAACTGATTATTATTTGATAAAGCCTCTTTAAGTTTAGCAACTCCAGTCAATATTATCGTGTTAATAACAAAAATGCCGAGTTAGCCCTTGATCTATTCAGCTAGCAGCAGCTACAAAACATTGAACTACCTCAGGTGTGGAAGGTAGGGCCACATGAACATCATCACTGAGAACATCAAGACTGTATGTACCCAAACTTCGTTCCCCAGGAACCTGTACGGGAGAGAAACCATGTTGTATACTTGCTTGGGAGATTAAACTGAAAAAATAAGTTATTTAAAAATAACTGAAGAAAGAGGCTCAATAAAGTACCTCAACAATAAGACGGTGAGGATAGCAAGGTTCATCCCAGGCATATTGACATGACGTGTAAGGATATACAATTGTTTCAATAGATTCACATCTCTGCTGATATATCCGCAGTTTCTGAATTAAAAAAAAAACAATCGTAAACTTTTTTTTTTGACAACGCCGGCCTGAACCATATATTACCATAGTAGAACCAATTACAGCATGCGACATGCATGTGGGAGATACACGGGGTTTGAGAAGAAGATACAGTAGGACTATATTCTCTCAGCAAGGTGTAACAAGAGCTATTTACCTCGAGTGAAAAGTTGTCAATCCTGTAAGGTACAAAACCAGTCTTGTCATCAGACAGCAGAATCAGTATTGTACCGGTAGTACTATTGTTTCTTCCAGCAATTTTTTTGCTATGTATGTCTATATCAGCATTTTGTACTTCCACTCGAACCATATTTGATACACCTGAGGCACTATTCCTCATTTTCACTTGAGCATCTCCCAGGCGGTCAGGGAAAAAGCTACCAGACCATTGCCATCCTGGCCCATCAAATCGAATCGAGACAAGCAACTCTCTGCAAACAGAGTTTCCTCAGAACAAACTGTAAATACTTGAAAAGGGTCTATGGAGAGCACATATAACCATACCATGCTGATAAAATTGACGATTGAATTCAGTTTAATATTCCAAATCCAAATTTCTAAAATATACATGAATGAATTGTTGGCTCATACATATGAATTGACCATTTCTTACAAATCAAACTAAGCAAGCTAGTTAAGAAAAGAAATTACATATCTGGCTAAGCTCCAGATACAAAGGATAATAACTCACCTGGCTGTATCAGCCCAGTGAAGAAAAGCGTGTTGTCCCGAGCTTAAATGCTTAGAAAATCTTGTTCCCTTTTGTTTATAGAACATATCATTGCTGCATGCATTACAAATTACATATCTGGAAAAACAGGGGAAAAGAGGTAGAATAACAAATTAGCCAGGCCACCCTAGAATGAAAAAGTTACATGTCAGAAAAAAAAGAAAAAAACTGAAAATTAGTTTTGATTGGATGCTACAGCCTTAAGGTACAGTGGAATCCTCGGAAAAATTATGTCTGAATTTATAGCATTTCAGGACTACAGACAATGACAAAGTAAATCATGTAAAAGGAATGAACCAGCCAAGGCTACTGCAGAACTCCAGCGTGCTAAGTTTCATTTGTTATGGGTAAATGATCATGGTGTTTTTCTGTTTTGCTTTTCTTTCTAGTGAGAGAAACCGACTCCAATACTCATTGTAACTTGATAGATAACGACGAGCACTGAAACAATCTCGTCGCCATTACAAGAAGTTTGAATTACCTCGGCTGGAAAGCAATAGCCTTTGTCCTCCCAAAGAGTTCTGTCGAAACAGGTACAGATGTTACGGAAATTAAGAAGGCACTAGAAGTAGATGACTGTGGAATAGTGAGACTCGTTGAACCACTGGCAGGGACAAGGAGAAATGGACTCGACCAATCTCGTCGAGTTGTTTCAGTCCCACTATTAGGTACAGATGCATTCAGCTTAACTGAAAGTTCAGTTGCAGGTATATGTCCAGCAGGAGCAAACATATAAGCTTTAGCCTCTTTGTCACATTCTTTCTGCGCATGCTCGCTGTTATTTGCAACTCTTCTGTTTGAATGAGAGCTGTGCCCATCAATAAAATCCAACTGTGGCATTTTACTTGCAAAGTGCCTGGTAAAAGAAACGAACAAGTTATTTCAAATAAGAACCGAAAGACAAAGTTAGTTTTTAAGACACGCATATGAATGCTTTAAGGGCCATAGCCACTGACTGTATGGATGGGTCTTCTGAAACAAGAGAAAGGCCATTTTTCCCAAGCACATGTCTTGTGTGCCCATCTAACTCAAAACTGCAAGGGATCAAAAGGGTGGACCCGCTCCTCTCATAGCTGATTTCTGTGACTGTAAGCAAGAGATCTGTGCAATTGTACAAAAGAAATGGCACGGAAAGGCACAGCTCTCTTGCACCAGAATGAGCATCTGTTGCTTTCTCCAGCATAACATTGAAAGGACCTGCCAAAGAAACCACCACCGAAATTTTAGCTATGCACTATCAACTTATTCAGAGTAGAGAGAAAGGCTGAACAACATACATTTCGACACATTTGAGTAGAATGCAATTGTCTCTGTTAAGGAGAATTTCAAGTCATTTGATGTGGCTCCACTAGAGAACGATTCCACATGGGGAAACTTTATGGTCACGGATCTGTAATCTTGAATATGAAATGTGATTCCAAGATCGTTGGAGGGGTCAACAAAATAAATAGAGGCGGTGCCCACCTGTGAATATCATTCAGTAACGAATTAGCGAAATAATAGAGTCAAGGTAATATATATGTATGGCATCAGAAACTTACCTCCTTAAGTGAAACCTGATGTGCAACCCCACCATTATCTATTGTCAAAGATACACACACAGGGAGATAGTTCTTTATGAGAAGAGGTGTACTAAGTCGGACTTGCCGGATGAAACGTGTTCTTGTTAAAACCTGCTTAGAAGCCCTTGGAGCAGTATTTCCAAGAATTGGTTGTGCATTCAAATGGTCAGTGCAGTACTGACCTTTCTGGGCACTGCTAGATAAAGGGACAGTGTACTCTTCAACAGATACGCAGCAGCGAAATGGATCATTACTAGGGTGAGAAGGATAGCACACAGATGATTTCATAAAACCCACCCTGCTTTCACGTGAAAGCAAACTTGATAAGGAGTGGGTTTCACTCCACAAATAAGTTCTGCCAACAGGATGCCACCTAATCTGGCCAGCCTCAGACAAATGAACTGGCAGGGGAATCTCTTTGTTTGGAAGAATTGGCCCTATTACCTGCAGGATAAAGTTTCTTGAGAAATCTCATGTTTTCCTTGTGAATCATCAATTAACCAAGAGTGCTCTACAGTGAGTAGCTGAGAAGTTGATATTAGGTAGCAAATCAGGTATACAAGAACATGTTTAGAAGAGTAAAATGCACAAATTTGAACACGGCAAACCATGCAATTACTCTGTGCATTGTGCATGAATAGAATTACGAGTTTAAAGCTACTGGTAGCAGGCAATCTATCGGAGTTCATGGTAGGATTGTCCTTTGGCAACACGGTCAACTTTTATTTCATATATAAATAAACATTTTGACTCCAAATGTGACTTCAAAGTTTGAAATTCAGCCACCAACCACCTGTTTTCCCCCAATTTCCAATAGTTACTTTTCGCATTTTCTTTAATTTAGAACATTAATGAATAATAAAGACACAATGAGGCCAACATTAATCTATTCTCGTACTTTGATAGTACTTTTATCAACATTTTTCTCAAAACAGTTGCAAGATAAAATTAGGAAGAATATATATATACCTTTGAAGAAACACCAAATGGTATATCAAACCGCAGCTCAAGGGGCATTGATGTAGCATTGAAGAGTATGACCTACAAAAAGAGATCATAAGCCCGTGTATGCGGATAATGATGCAACTGATCATTCAAAAGGTTATTACCGTTGAGTAAACTCGTACAAGTTTGCTATAATTCTGCAAGGAAACATCGAGTACAACAGGCACAATTAATCCATCATGATGGCTACCCTTTCTACCAGATCCAAATGCTTCCAAGCTTTCCTCGCCAAGAATTGGCTTCTTACTTGAAGAGAAGTTGACTTCAAAGAAGTAAATGCCCACAAGGTCAATTGACATTGGCTTAGAGGACCCGGAAGTCCCATCAAATTCAATGGAAATCATATAGTGTGAGACCGCACTCATCCATTTCTCGATGAGGTGTTCAGATGATCGTGCTTCCCTGTGCTGGAAGAAGAATTCATCTAGAGTTTCTTCAACATATATCGGGACAGAATATCCTGCCGGCACAGAATTCTCATCTACTACAGAGAAACTATCAATGTCATCTGAATTAACAGCACCACGATACACCTTGAAACTAAATGGCAATGATGTGTCATTTGAGAGAATATATGGTGCGTATCTCCTGGTGTGCACATCATCACGGCTTAACCTCACGATCCCCGGATCTTCTCGAAGATCACCTCCACTAGTTGGATTGAGAGAATCTGTAATCATCTCACTAAGTCTGAAGATAGCCTACATATGCAAATGAAGAAATCAGAGCAACATACTTGAGAATTGGGACTCAAAAGCACATACAGATATCACACACTGCTAAGTTAAATTTAAGAAAAATGAACTTCTAAGCTAAATAAGTGTCAATGCTCCTTGAGAACAGATATATAGCTACATTCTATCTGCAGACCCCACTGCCCTGATCCCTGAATCACGTTAATCAAGATGATAATGGCAGTAGAAAACTATAATGTTAATCACTTGAAGACAGGACAGAACAATAATTTGCCTCTTGACAAGTTTGAAAATACAGTATGTCAAGATCATGTACCTCGATCAAGGGCTCTGATATATTAACATTAAGCTGCTTGCTTGAATTTATTGACACCTCAGTAATGGGAGATACATCCAGTGCATGATCAGCACATTTTCGAAGTATGTTTAACTGAAAACTTGAGGGCTCTATAAAAGGCTCCCACATAACCTACACACATATAAATTGTTATTCCTTTATATCATGAAAAACATGATACATCAGACAGCAAAGAAGCATAACTTTACCTTGTCGATGTTGTTGTAATTTATCAGAAAGTCAACAAAAGCAGAAACTTCAGTCTCAACACCCATTTGACTAAATTGCAGTGACAAGTTCTTCACCAACGTCTCTATAACAGGCCCATGACTGCTCCACTGTCAAGAAAGCATTACCCAAAACCAGAATGAGCTAAATGTTGAAGCTTACAAAGAAGATATGCCAATCAGCATATTTGAGTACACAAAAAGACACATAGACATAAAAAAATGTTTGTCTGATCAATTAAAAATGGACATTTTTTTTGTTAGGGGCAAAGTAGACTTCAAAGTCATCTTACAGATTCAGTTGCAAGGTTGACCAAATAAAGCTAATGATCCATTACTGCTGAAGGTACAGAATCGTTTTTGGAAGGCACCAGCTAATGTTTCATTCTGTGACATTTTTTACATTGTTCAGCTCGCTTCAATACTTCATGGCGCTCCTTTCTTAAAAGCAATATATTCAAATTATTTTTGACGCTTTATCTACCGAATGGCCAAGAAAATGGCTAAGTCGCATGAGACTGCAAGTATTTTCTAGTGATGCTCCACCTCACAAACCCGAATAAAACATCCAACAAATAGCCGATCTAAGGATATTTGTTACACACCTAAGCCTTGATGGCATTTCATTACAGCAAGTTAACAACTAGCAATGTAGCATAACTTACCCTTCCATCATTTAGCAGGAGAGAACCTTTTCTTAATCCCGCCTTGAATGTCACAGAACAAAATGAGGAAGCTGATGACGATGATTTAGGAAATCTGAGTTCTATACTACGCCAGAAACTAAATATCTGGTGTGAGAAACTAACATCCATGTATTCTGCTTGTAGATCAACAGAAAGATGTAGCATGTCAGTTTCTGATTGATGAATATAGCCACCAGCTTTAATCTTAGATATATGCATGAACGGAACAGAGGCACCCTTGCTCACTTGGATCATCTCCAGTATTACTTTTACTCTATCTAAATCACATTTGAACTTCACCCAGCTTTCACCTAACATGACCACAAAATGTTTACTCTCAAAAGTTAAGGTGATAAATTTGCAACCTCTTGGTTCAATGGATTGAGCATCATTTGCATGGTGGATCAAATAAGAACCAG
Source organism: Elymus sibiricus (assembly GCA_039707655.1). Classification (NCBI taxonomy): domain Eukaryota; kingdom Viridiplantae; phylum Streptophyta; class Magnoliopsida; order Poales; family Poaceae; genus Elymus; species Elymus sibiricus. The sequence continues at coordinate 310,269,075 of CM077675.1, read as the reverse complement.
AATTCCCATCAACCCTTGGATAATTGCTATTCTCATTTTGTTCTTTCTCCCAGATAGGTACATGAACAACAACAGCAATATTTTCACATGTTACCACCAAGTAAGAATTGTTTTGTGATTCTGATTCAAGAAATGATGACATTGCAGAGCCTGAAAAATGAGGCGAAGCTGGTGGATGCCCCACATGCAAACTGTTGTCTTCCTTTCTTATGTAGGAATGAAAATGGTTGATAATGACATCCCAATCAACTAAATATAACCAAGTCTCGAATAAGGGTAGAGTGATTAATATCTCATCTCGAGCAGCATGATGCTTTGTGAACTTGATTAGAACAGGAGATGATGGCCCATCCGAAACTATGGAGACAAGAGTGTGGCCACCAGATGAGTGTAGAGCTAAAGAGACAATATCCATGTCAATATGCTCAGGTTTTTCATTAACCATTACAGCAGAAACATCAAACTCAAGGTTTGCAGTGGCAACCTTCTCCAATGGCAAATCTTTATCTTTTGAGTGACCAAAGAGAACCACGAGATCCTTGATAGAAATAGTAATATTAATAGGCTCATTAGATTCAATGCTCTGCTCATTGGATCTTCTACGTTCTAAAAACTGACGGGCATTGCCTTCGTACATTTTACTTTCTTTGACAATTGAAGTTAACTCGTCAGTAATACGAAAAACTGTCTCCATCCCATCCATAAAATACAAATCTGTACAAGATAAGAGAGAGTACGGTATTATTGCATAACCACTACATATCAAGAAATGTTTAAAAGAAGATAGTATCAACCCAAATCTATACCTTCAGAAATCAAATTGCATTTTGATATTTTGCTCATAATGAAAGTGGCCAACAAAGGCTGCTCGGAGCAGGATAGTTCTTTGCAAGGAACTTGAATCCATATACGGGCATCAAGCTTTTCCACAAGAGGGTGTATTCTTGCAGGCATGTCCTCATCAAGCTTCGGGATAAATTTTGTTTGCTCGTTCAGGAATACAAGTGATATGGATGCATTTCTTGAACATAGGCTGATGACATCAGCTCTACTGGAAAGAGTACATTCTAAACTGAAGAATTCTTTGGGAATACGCTTGACAAATTCTGCTGAAATCCCAGTTGGAATGAACTCGCAGAAAAAATATGGAACACCAAGCTTTATACAAAAAAGTTCTTGATTTTCAACAGGAAAAAGTATAACACAATCACATATCTCAATTTTGTAGGTGATACTGTCATGCAATTCTCCAGAACACTCAAGATTGTTACTTGCCACAGAGTGATGCTCTTCCACCATAGGATCCCAATCATCCAATAAAAAATATCCAATAAACATTGCCAGCAATTTTGTTGGTAATACACAACAAACATTTTGGGTTGCAATACATACTTCAGTCGAGAGGGCAGACAAGTCCTTTTTGACACGGACGTTGAGTACATTAGAATTACCATGTGAATAAGTCCCCCAGAGTACCTCACTGACACTTGGTGATGTCCACGGTGAAGCAAGCACTATATCTTTAGCAGACAATAATAGGTCCCATGAGGTTGCATCTGCCAGTGAGAATGTTGCTATAGACTCAGGAACAGTAAGTGTTGCTAAAATACCACATGATTCATGGAAATGTGTTCTAACTGAAACAAGTGATAAATCCAGAAGAGTCGTGCTGACATTATTTGTGTTATTCGGCGAGTTAGATGAACAGCTAGAATGCTCAGTTTTACTCTGTACATTGCTTGCAAGCTCTGGTGCAGAGTAACCATTTAAACCTGAAGTCTCATGACACTGTTTACTCTTTGAAGATGTAATATCTACGGCCTGAACATCTTGAGTTTCTAAACATCCAAAATTAGATATGATATCAGCATGTAAAAAGGGGAAGTGATCAACAGGAACTCCTCCAAATGATGTGCTCTTCGCTCCACAGATATCTGACAATGAAAGCTTGGGAAATTTTGCATTGGCTGCTTTAGGTTTTATGGAACTCTGGTCCATCGTTGAGGACATAACAGCACTGCCACCTGGAGATACTTCATCAAGATTGCTCAAAAACTTCTTTATCTGACCAAGTACAGATGGATGAACATGCAGATCAACATCATTTAAGTTCAACTTGTACACATGATGTATTTGATCATTATATTTGTGAGTCCTGTAATGCAGCTTTAAGCAAGTCTCAGCAGCAGAACTTTCAGGAAAACCTGTCAAGTCTACACAAGTGCTAGTTTTGTAGTTTCCTGATGAAAATAGCACATGCGAATTCAATTTGTTCTTCAGATCAGTGGAAGTAATTTCAACCATCTTGGTGATGACCCAAAGTTCTGACAATTCCCACACAGCATACCTACAAATAACAACACCAATTCACACATAAAAATCACAGGAGATCATCAGGATTGCAAGATTGTGAAAATTGATAACCTCATATCAATATCTCCAACACCAACAGTGATGAGTGAACATTCCTTGCCATTGTCTTCAAGGTCAATCCTTAAACTCAGTTTGTCCAGCTTAAGAGATGCAGACATATTTAAGGCTGGTTTATTGGGCCCACTAGTCTTGGTATCAACGGAAGTGTTGCTTCCAACTAGGTTACTTTCTTTCAGATAGGTACACAAATTAACAACAGCACTGTACATTGTCCGAGAGAAGTAGATATTGGCAGATCGCACAATAGAAGCAACCTGCCAAAATGGTTCCACAAAATATTTTTACAGACACTTACATATAAAGAGGGAAAAGAAAGAAAATAGACATATAGTATAAACCAGCTAACCATCTTCTGTATGCATTTCTATAAATATATAAGAACCCAGAACATCAAAACCATACAAGACACCTATCCTTCACAAAATATTACCTCCAATTGTTTCAGCATTGGTTCATCCAAGAATATACACAATCCAAGGACAATAGAAGCGTCCAGTTTGACCAGTGTAGAGGTTATATCATGTCTAGCCATCAACATCTTCACCTGCAAGCAGACATATATATTTCTCACTGGTCCGTGTGGATGTTGAATGAAAATTAACTGAAGAGCATCTACACAAGGCCTAACCTCGAATCCGGTGAGGCTAACCTCAAAATGATTATATAGGTCATCCAATTGCAACCCAGGTAGCAGGTTGTCAGAAAAACAAGTAGAAGTTTTCTTCGACATGTAATCAAGAAAATAATTGTTATCTTGTGTCTGAGAATCATCGTCAACTGTATCTTTGGATCGCATGGATAAATCTTCAGCCTCAAAAACCTGCAATTTGTACTTGTTTCAACGACAAAGCTACCTACTATGAACCAAAAGTTTTAAAATAAAGAGGAACATCAAGAACCGTCTTTCTTTCAATTACATTGAGCTGGAAAGATGTCAGATTTTCTCACTGCATGTGAGTGCCTGTGAGTGGAATGGGGTGGGGTGGGGGGTGGGCGGGTCACTTGATATCGGCTGGTGATGTAGTACACGCCCTCTAAAGTAAAATTCATCCACTGAACCGATCTTTTACCACTGCATTGGCTGTTGTTGCATGACATAGCTGTTTCTGTTGCCTAATTCGGTGACGTGGACAAAAGGAAAAGTAGTCTATGGCTATGCTATGCAGAATATTACATGCTTAGATACTTACTCAAATTCACTTATTGTCATAAACACAGTTAAGCAGTTTCTTTAGCCTGTCATTATATTTTGCCAGCATGCATTCACCATGACCAAGTGCTACACCTCTACGTACTGGCATCTCACCGACCTGGCTGGCTATCTCCTCCTGCCACTCCCATCCTTTACCATTAACTATGTATTGTCTTTCATTTAAACAATTATGTCCTTTGTTTCAAAATACAAGAACTAGAGCGCTTCACCTCAAGGTTAAGAAATTTTCAAACTAAGGTGAGCGGAAAAAAGGTCAACCTTTTCACCCTTTTCAAAATGTACAGTTCGACCCAATTCTACCATACAGGAAAAATACATCCTACAACCAGGTGTACTTACACCCACGTCTCATATACTACCATCGGGTAGTATATATACTACTTCATCATTTTGAGTATGTTCATATACAATTACTAGATGCTCCAAATCGAACTACGTGGAATAATTGCAATTAAGCCCATAATTTTTAGTATATTTTTAAAATGCATTCATATTTGTACATAGTAGTACTTAAGAAGTACTCCCTCTGTAAACTAATATAAGACGTTTTAAATCACTAAAGTAGTGTATATATTCCTATATACTACTCCCTCCTATCCATATTACTTGTCACTCAAACGGATGTATCTAGCACTAAAATACGTTAAGATACATCCGTTTGAGCAACAAGTAATATACATACTACACGTACATACCCCCTGGTAGGGTATGATAGATACTACCTATACTGTATGAAACACACATGGGTGTAACTTCGACATTTATTTCCATTTAGGGGCACTTTATAAAACAAAATCAGGGGAAAATGATACCTTATATTATGAAACACTAGGAGGCTTACGATCATGGTTATAGGTTATAGCCATCCAAGTTTGCCTAGTTCCATAACTTATCTACTACAATGTCAAATTTATATTTCCAACTTGAAATAAACAGAACTCATTCGATTTATCAGAACCTTGGTTGGGTCCAAAATTCCCATAAACCCATTGATCGTAGTAATACCGTGGAACTAACATGCTCCATTGTCAAAATGTAAAACACTGCTGTTTATCACTGGCACATACCATAGTAAGTTCTCTTCCACAATCATATGATGGTAGCTTAATGACGAAATGGTGAATCCTTAAATCCCAGAGAAGTTTCTTTTGGTTCACAGACATGTACCTAGAATCATGTTTAAACAATGACCCAAGTTCTACTGGCAATACCACAGTATGGAAAATATAGAAGTAAATGGGGGAGAACTTACTCTAGTTTGGAAAGAAGTCTTGTTCCAAAATTATCAAAACGGTTTAGCGAGGAAAGCACCTGGGTGAATGCAGAATGGCTAGAATATTATTTGGCATTTAAACTTGTATAACTTCCTCCAGGTGATAAAAATCTTGAACCAAGTGAGAGTTAACAGTATATTTAAGTATTCGAAAGGCACAACAAGTAACAACAAAGTGGGCTGATGCCAAGTCCAGGACAAAAAGTGTATGCCTAAAAATCAAGCTGATCTAGGAACAACATTTGTGAGAGAATAGCATATTCAAGATTAGAGGATTTGAGTCAGGGCCTCCACTATAGTTTTCGTTCAAAAAGGATAGGAGGATTCAACTACGCACTTCTCGGAATGGAGGAAAAACAGATTTTACAGAGTGGGGACTATAGTTGCAGTGGACGTTACTTATACAACACATGTGGTCACAAATTAGTTTCAATTGATAATCCAACTACATTATTGGCTATTGCATCTATCTCTTGCTTCATTAACAGTGGTTAGCTATATTGAGCAAAATCATATAACAAAGCAAGACACCAGAAAATACTGCATCTCTCCCAAACAGTGGAGTATAGATGTACAGCATGAATGCTTACCCTATCATGCTGGAATTGGAAAGAGGAAAACAAATCATAGATGTGCAGGAGATTAAAGAAGAGTTCTGGTTCGTATATGGCATTGAATTCCTGGACAACAACCTAACAAATAACAGGCAAAATAACTAGAATCAGCAATTAAGGACACCGCAGAGGTACTATGTGATGAAATCAGCTCTCTTCTGGAAAGAATACAGGTACCCGTGTTGAAGCTTCTGAGTTTTCGTTTGACTTCGGAAAGTCGACTTGAATACTGATAACAGGTGCGCCTAGACCATCACCAGTGCTACACTAAAATATGTTAAAGATTAAAGACATACAGTTCAGAGAAGGGTCCAAAAAGAACATCAGAATCAAACTGTAATGTGTACCTTTTCAGCCAGCAAGACTTTACTTTTATTCAAAGGGTTAGTTATCTCAAGTGAATCAAGCCAAGCAAGGATAGTTGCTGAATCGTCCCATATTTTATATTCAGTACCAAGACCAGTAAACATCCCATCGATAAGCTTCATGCCAAACCTAGTAACCAATCAATATAGTAAAGTTAGACGATGAAAAAGGGCCTCTCATATAAGCCAAACCATATAAACAGGAAATGGAAAATCAGGCAGCAAATAACAGCATAGTAAGAAGCAATTAGTTATTGCTTAAAACAGAATGAATCAATGGAGTGTTTGCCATTAGAGTGGTCTTTTGGAGTACTTATGCCTTACTATTTTGGGAAATAATAACTAATAGGCACAGACTGTTAGAGCCATCACGGAAATATTAACCAAAAATGGCAAAGATTATCACTCACTAAATTACTTCTATGGCACACAATAGCAATGCCACACTGGCTGTAAAGCTATTATGACAAATAACAAATTTTTGCAACATAAAATATGAAATAACCAGAGAGATGAACAGGAAAGAGACACTTGCCTAGAGGTGACAGTTGTGAGTATTTGAGGAATAGATAGTCTCAAAGAGTAGTAGTTTTCCTTTGTCAGATGATTTTCAGCAGAAGAAACAGGATGAAATTCTGTTCCCTCGTATATATCCTGAATGAAAAACTAAGATGTTAGAACTGCCTGTTCCTAAATATCAATTGCATTAAAATTGGCTGCCTTGCACAGAATAAGTGAAGAGCTGTATACTTCAGAGTATAACCTTAATAATGTCTTCTGAAACAACACCAGCAAATGAACTAGTGTCAGCTGTTCCACCAGCACCAAGCATTCCAAGAGAAAGCCAGTTTAACCATCCTCGGCCTGCCCCTGCTGACGGCTCATCAGTTCGAGGACTTCCTGGACTAGAAAAGTTGTCTTTTGTAGATTTCACAGACAAATCCTGCCAATATCCAGCGAGATTTTAGCACAGGTGCCCATTTCCAGCCCACTGCCTCCACCCTGCCCGCGGAAAGAGGCACAAATGTGTTCTAACCTCTAAAAACATATAAATACGTGCGCTCTATGGAAGGACCTAAACAACTGCAGATTTCATTCTTGTGTTGAAAAATGAGAAGAAAGAAACCAATATAAACCCTTGAAGTATCATTATCCAAGATTAAGAACATATGGCCATGGGCTAGGCAAGTGGTAAAGCGATAATGCACATGGATGTTAGATGTAAAATGTTTAGGTAAAGAGTACTGTTTTTAGTGGCTCAAATGCCTATAGGTGGGCAGTTTCAACTTTAGCGCTTAAACTGATACTTGATGAAAATAATTCACAGTATCACTGTATTATTCTTCACATGAAGTGTCAAGTACCTGTAGTCGTTGCTCTGCAATTGTTCTGTAGCTAACTATATCATCTATATCACATTCTTTGTCCAGAGTTTCCAGCTTTTGTAGAATGTCTTTACTTACAAGCTGAAATAGCAAAACTTCAACAAAGTAAGCTAGTGGAAAGCATGGTATGAACAAACAGTAACATAATGTACATCCTGTATTATTATATTATCTAAAATCGATACGAAATTAGTCTATACAAAGAAATGTTGTTTACTAGCAAGAGGGAATAGATGTGCAGTATGATGTACTCCCTCCGTTCAGAAATATAAGATGTTCTAACCTTTTTTCTGCTTCGGATGCATAAAGACCCATTTTAGTGTTTTTGTTCATCCTCTTTAGTCCGTATGTAGTCCATATTGAAATATCTAAAACATCTTATATTTATGAACGGAGGGAGTATATACACAAGCTAGAATGGTTGCAGAATCAGAATCACCAACCTAAGCCGGGGTTATGTAGCCTGTGTGACTAATAAACTAAATTAACATATTTAACAGGATCTAGACAAACAACTCTCTGTTCATGTGTGCGTCAGAACCATTTACAAAATTATGAGAAAATGCATGTTATACTGAGAAAATCACACGACCTGTCCTTTCTGCAAAAGCTCCAATTTCGTTCGGTACAAATTGACATATTTCCGACGGTACTCCCTGTTAAAATACAAACAGGCACACACATTAATCTAGAAAACAATAGAAGAGAACAAGTGTGGATGGAAGATATTTTTCTGTTCTTAATATCACTTAAAACAAGATCATCAAGCAGCACCACATCAGTGCAACAGGTTTGTAAGCAAGTAAACACAAATTCTTAAATCATCAAATTGGAATTGTTTAAACAACAAAGCCTTATCTTCTGCTTACCAAATAAATAAAAACAAGATCAATGGTTGTTAGGTCAGAACAACAAACCAAGTCAGCGATAGCTAGTATCATCTATAGCAATGAAAATGCCAATCTTCTATTCCTATCTGTCAGCACATAGGCTCCATGTGTGGTTCAGGTGCGAAGCTCTGAGCTCCCTGAAGCTTTTTAAAAATATCAAGAAAGTAGAACATATATTTACGAAATAATTTAATGAATTTGCTATCATTGACAATCTATACTTGACATAGAAAAATAAAGCCATTCAATCATCAGGCTCCCTAGTTGCCCTCAGAAACAAAATTCAAGCAACCTTCAAACCCATATTTACACTTGTTTTCAATAATTTTATATTATCCTGTCTAGCAATAGTTGCTGTCCATTCAACTATAGTTTTTCTGCTCATTTCACACCTTGCCGATCAAGTTGAACAAGGAAAGAGCTAATACAAAACTCACAGTCGCTTCCCCAAGAACCTCCAAGAGGTTTTCTTCAGTCTTCTTTCAACGTCTGCCATGATAGAATTCTTGGCATACTGCCACCACATTATCTGCCAACCTTTATGCCTCTTAGATAAAAAGCTCTCATGCGGGCGGTAACGACCATATCTGTGAAATAGCACCAAAAAACATTAGAGGTGGTTCTGATTTGGTGTCAGATTTCATTTACCATCAGCAAATCCTCAAGCCATTTACTGTTTGTATTCAGCAAATCAGTGAAATCAAGGAGTTCCTTATTTCGAGCACAGGTTTAAATGCTAGGAAATTTTACAGTGGCCAGCATTATTCCATCAAAGGCAGACGATGAAGGGGAGTATTGTGTATTAAGGCGTACATTTAGGCTGGAACGAGATTTCATGACGAAAAAAGTAATAATAAAGCCTATGCTTGTCTATGAACAAATACATGGAACCTATGTCGGTAATCGGATAAAAGTTTTTGGTCGTGTAAATAGGCCAGCGTACTTTGTTTGCAGAGCACAGATGGTGAAGTGATCGCAGAGATTCAAAATTTGCTGAAGCTGGATTTCGTCTATTGATAGAACCTGCAAAGAAGATGAAACATGCAAGGATAAATCAACTCTGAAGTGTTTAACACATCAACACTGCTAAAAACACAAGAAATAACGAACCAATGCAGTTAGTTCTGCAGTCATGTCATACTGAGGCACACCATCACGCTTTCCGGAGTTGTTGGCCTGTGATTACAGATGAAATTTCATTAGAACAAGCTGCTCGGCATTCAGCAAAAAAGAAGAAGGGCTGATCTGAAAGTAAACATAAAGCTTCTGAAACCCTGTTGACCAAACAAGACTACCTTATAATACCATAATTGATGAGAATATGTACAGAGAAGAGATGCACTTACAAGCACAGACACAGTCACACAAAATGGATTTATAAGATAATCATCTCTTGGGTGGGCCAACCCGAGACTGAAATAAGACTGAGCATCAGTAGGAGCACCAACATCATATAGATTCTGCTGTTCTTCTAACTGTTGACAGTAAATTCCAACATTCGATATATTTATCTTCTTGTTCACTTCATCTTGTCTGGACCTAGCCATCAATGACCTAAAGTGCCCCAAAAAATACACATTTACAATCAATGAATCAAATGTTTGAAATACCAAATGTTTTTTCCAAAAAAAATGCAAGCAGCATATATTTTACTATGCAATGACAAACAGTCCTGATGGTTTCATGATATATATCGCACAGCAGCTATACCCACACATAAAACCAAGTCCGTAAAGCATGCCACTGTACAATTTTAGGCCACCGCAGTTAACTGTCAAGACATTTACAAAGTGTGGCATTTAGGATTCCTTCAGGACTCATAAGTCAAATCAGCTACGCAGAAACACTGTGTAGAGTTGTGCTCCAGTGTTAAGTTGATTACTTTAAAAAATCCAATGATTTTTAACACTTTAAGAAACTTCACTGGCTTCCAAGCATTTTCGTTACTTTTACTCACGCATCTCAGTTTTATATGCCTCTAAATAATTTTAATTCCTAATTAAAATTTAGTGATCTTCAGTACTACAACCGTCAGGTTGTATACAAAGAATATTAGACTTAACTAGCAGGTTGAAGCTTTGTTATCGGTTCAAATAATAAGGATAAGACGGCTTCGGTAACTCACATGGCAAAACTTTGCTTCTGTGTATCTGTTTGTATCGAGAGACTGTTGAATTCCAAACCAAATATGAAGCTCCCCTGTATATTACCAAGAAAAACAGCTATATCTGAGAATCAGCAGAAAAAAAAAATATAACACTGAAGATAAGAATGGAATATATGGGGATACACGTGCGAAATGCACTTGAAAAGTAATGAGTTTGCTGCTAGGTTTATCTGTAGCGCAACCGTTGATGTTTCAGATTGCAAAGAGCATCGACGAAGTTTCTATGAAATATCGACCCGTGGGTATTCTGAGACAGTTTTATTAACAATATGAAAAATTGATATGTATGCAGATATCAGACTAATTCCTTCTGAGTTCAAAACAAGGTGCAAAATGTGGCAACACATAAAGTACTACTTAACCTTTACGCTTTAGAAATAGCAGGTATGCCTCTGCAAACCTACCATTGGGTTATACTATCCAAATTCCAAACTCCAAAAATTGACCATTACATGATATTTGGAAGAAGAAAATCAAGCAGTGTAATTCCAAACACTAGGTAAAAATAAAGAAAAAAGGATGATAATTTGATGGACAAGAACTATGGAGACATAGAGGGGACGTGGATGAGTTTTGGAGATTGTCTCTTCATGGATTTATAAATAATAAAAGAGATAGTCCACAACCATAAGTGCCTCAAAATCTGATCAATACAAATTAAAACCAACTGTCTACATGATAGCATAGCACGCCCAAAGATGGGTAATTATTAGTGTGGAATACTTTCTAACCTTTTTCATCTGGCAACAAAAGCATACTTGAATATATGATATAAACTTGCGTACCTGATCGTTGTGGGATTCAACATATATGATGTGAACATTTCGTATGGAAACTTGGATATTGTCCAGTATCTGCCAAACGGAGCAAAATTAACAGTGTTTTGGCACATCAATGTTACTATTGTTCAAAGAAGAAAACTGTAAGCTTGTTACCTTTGCTGACATGTAGGATAGAAGTGATTGCCCCGTTTGGTTATCTAGAAGTCAAAAGAATTAGGGTTTTCAGGAATACCTTTCAGTGTGTTAACTCGATAAATAAACATGCAATTTGCAAACGTTATATTAACAGTATGATAAACATAAGCAAGTAAGTGTTACGAATTGGTAACAGCTAGTTCATCACTGGCAGCCTTCAGATCTCTCATACAATTTGATAGATAAAAATGTCTTCGGAATGTGTGTTTGTATCTTGGTGACACTGATCTACACATTTAGTAGTTAGCATATGTACCTATAGATAGCTGATTTTTATATAATGCATGCTAATGCACATGCAAGAAGATAAACACAAACAGTAAGGACATGAAACCTGAAGTTACCACTAGCAGTCTAGCACAAACAGCTGAAGTTAGCGTGTCGATCAATATTGAAGTGAATTGCAGTGATAAACTGATCTCTGAAATTTGCAAAAAAATGATGAAGAGCACAGGAATCGAGACTGACCTGTCACTCTTCTGGAAAATTTGGCGAGCTCTATAGCATTAAGTTTAGCCAATTTTCCAGCTAGTTCTCTCTTACCAAGTGAATCGGATCCCCACTGATAAAGAAACAGTGTATTTATTGGGTCAACACGGTGTAAACACCACTTGCAAGCTAATTGAACAATGTAAAACCAGATTCAGTGACGTGCCTCAGAATCCTCCCGTGGATATGCACATACAAACACATCTTCTATAACAATAATTATAGGGTCCCATCCAAGTTTTTTCCATGGAATCTTTATGCTTAGCTTCCCGATTCGTCCTGTGGGAACAGCAGAATGGAAACTTACGACTTAACATAACACATAGTTTTACCTAGGCGTGAAAAAAATAGCAAAAATAGTGTAGATAGCAAACAGTCTGAGTGGGGTCATAGATCATACCAGTCTTGAGTGCGAAAGGCAGCTGCAGGTAGTCAAAGGCTTCCAGAATGAGCTCTACATTTTCCAAATTTATTTCCTCTGCACAGAATGAAGTCATCAAAAGCTTAGCCACCATCAGGATCAGAGAGACAGCACAATCCAGAGCTAAGGCGCAAAATGTTGACAGTTCTAAGAAGAGTTACTTGGCAATATATATATCAGTATCCATCACCGATGCAAAGCATAAACAGGCGTAACAACAGAATCAATACAAACCGTGCATGCACATAAAAATCCCAGTACGATCAAACCCAATGCCAGTCACGCCTTAATCAAAACTCAAACATCTGCAGCACTAAACGCAGCCATGGAATTAACCAGAAAATTTACTGCTGCGGCAGCCCGAGGGGCGACGAATTGGAGAACAGCAGGGACCAGGACAAGCGCTGGCTCGCGGGTGACTGGGCCAACCCCAAGTAGCGGAACGCGGGGGCGTGGTCTCTACTCGCTAGTGCTCTTGGGAGGGGATCGAGTACGAACCGTTCCAGATGCCGATCTTAAGCTGCTCCTTCTGGATGCCCTTGACGTAGCGGCCGAGCAGGCCGGCGAGCACCTGGCTCACCACCCCCTCGAACATGGCGGCGGCGGCGGTGGAGGAGGAGTCTCCCTAGCGAACCCGCGCTCCCATGGGGCGGGAGAGGAGAGGGCAAGGAGGCGATGGGTAGAGTCGAGGAGGGGCCGAGGCCGTGGAGGGAAGGGAGTGTGGGGAGAGGAGAGGCGAGTTGGGTTTGGGACTTCCGTTTGCTTGGAGGAGGAGGCGGAGGAGGACGGCGGCGATTCCTGTCGTTGATGTTCTTTTTTTTTTTTTTTTTAACACAGTACAGACGCAAGAGCTCACATACACGCGCATACACTCACCCCTATGAACGCACACACGCACACCCTACCCTATGAGCACCTCCGAGAGACTGAGCCGGCATATCATCTTGAGATTTACGAAGTCACCGTAGGCGCCTCGTCGTCGACGGGAACGTCTCCTCCCACTGAATGCGCATCGCCGGAAATCCTGAAATAAATCCAGGAATAAATGCGAGCATCAGGACTTGAACCCTGGTGGGTTGGGGATACCACGGTCCCTCTAACCATCCAACCACAGGTTGGTTCGCCCTGTCGTTGATGTTCGGGCATTCGGGCTCGGTGCGTGCGACCGTGCGATGTACGCGTGTACGGTACTCGACCTGTATCGCTGTATGTCCGCCTATCTGACAAACGTATTTTTTTTTCTTTTCTTTTTTTCCTTTTGAGAGAACCGGAATGTTAGAAATCTGGGATGGCAAATATGTTGTCGCCAGCATGAATAAAACTGAGCATGATAACAGGAATGTTAGATTTATCATGCTTAAAAGTCTGACGTTAGATTTGTAGCAAAATCCAAGAGAGAAAGTTGTTACTGCACAATCTCCGCAAAACAATTCAAAGAAACATGAATTATGTCTTCGTTTTCTTTTAAATATCACATCTTAGAGAGTTCTACATCACAACCCTCACTAACTAACCTCATAAAAAAGCATCTCTAGCTAAATAATGTGAACGCTGATTTCTCCTCCTTGACCAATGGCTCATAAGCCGATTTATCCAGCTCCATAGCGTCAACTTTGTTGCCATATTCTTATTTTCGGTTTCTAAACTCAACTTGTGCACTGTTTGATTCAGTTTTGATTTGATACAGATCGCATCGTGGATTCGCTTCAAGGGCAAAGCTGGTTCGTAGTGATACAAGGCCATGTTTGTTTCCCGAATAACTTATGGATTTGCCTCAGTCGCAAAGCTAATTCATCGAATCAGTTTCATCACCGAAGTACACTTTGAGGTGTTTCAACAAATTGCACAAAAAAGGACCTTGAATCCAGATTCAGCTTCTCTTGCAAGGATAATTCAAAATAGTTGTTTGTTTCAGATTTTAGATTCAGTTTCACTAACAAAGGTGGTTTCACTAGCAAAGTTGATTCAAAATAGATGTTTGTTTCCGATTTCATATTCAGCTTCGCTGGCAAAGTTGAGTTTGGTGCCTGAAGCTCAAACAAACGAAGCCTTATTAATGTTCATTACCAAATGTGTTCAAAAAAAATGTTCATTACCAATGGGCGTCTGCATAGTATTAGCTTCACAAGCTCATGATGAATGGCGATTGCAAAAAATAGCACGAACCAACAAGAGATGTGCCACAGTGGCCCCTAAGGACCATGTCATGTCTACTTTACTAGAGCACCATCAAAAGTTTGACTCCTTCGAACGAATTCCAACTAGCCACCATCATCGACTAATGCAAGTTCTACCCCTCCTCTAGCACAATAGCATTCCGGTTGCCACATAACGTGGATCTTCAGTTGGCCCGCTATTTCTTGAATCGTTTCTGGCTAGCTAGAGTTTGTATACTGAAATCATGATCAAAGTCTTCAAACATTAAACAGTTATTCCTTACCATTAAAGGAACTAATTCCTTATCTCTCTCTGAGACGAAACAAAAACTAACGGAGAAGGAACATTTACGTCATAGTCGGCAACAACACATTTTCGAAAACAACTAAGAGTGCGAGCATCACTAAGAGTGTCGGCAGTCATCTCCTCAAGTCCACAGGTGAAAGAGCATGGTGCCCCCACGTGTGGTTTTGGTAATTGATGACATTCTCTATGGACTAATGGTTGCCTTGAGTTATATTCGTAGGATTTGTCCATAGGCATTTCTTGAAGTCCATTTGTTGGTTTCAAGGAGATTGTGTGATGACCAATGTGCTATTCAAGGTATTATCCAAAGATTGGTCATAGAGAAGACATGATACGAGGTTTATCAAGACTAAGTCAAAGAGTGAATCAATTTGATCAACACACAAAGCGTACAAGATGTACCGAGAGGGGTCAAGTGATCCTATGGTATGGTAAGCATTGTCCATTATGCTTTGTGTACTAACCCATGGTCTACGTGAGAGTTCTATGTGGGGTTAGGTATGTTTCCATGGGCTTGTGTCAAGAGGAAGATCTCATACAAGATACAACCCATGGAGGATGACATCAAGTGGTGATCGTCATCAAGATTGCGGTGTGCAAGTTCAAGTGGAGCATCACGAAGAGATCATGCTTGAAGCTTGCCATCCATTATGGTGACAATAGACTTGTGAAGATGTGTCGAAGAGTGGCTCACCCGTAGTGGAGTATGGGGGAGCAATCAACCAGTCTTCATCGATCTAACGCAATCAAGAAAGGTGGTCCAACTTGAGGAAGTCAAGATCGTCATCATCTACCTCAAGTGGACTATGTGCAAGGCAAAGGTTTGTCCTTGATAGGTTTTCTATTTTACCGGTCTCATGGTGATAGTTGGGAGACCGGGTTATAGGATCGATTGTCGTACTATCAAGGGGCTCTCAAGTGAGTAGCTTGATCGTATCATTCGTAGAGAGCTCAAACCATTGCATCCTTGCATCTTCTCTCTTGGGTATTGTTTGGTGTTTCTCTTTGTGAGTTTTAGAGCTTATGGTCATCTTCATGACAAGCTCGAGTTCATCAAAAACGGAGTTCATATGCATCTTCTATGATGTTTTTGATGTTGGAGTTTATGTCGGTGCTTCTATGATGGAGGTTTCACTCCTCTATATCATAGGCATACTCCCCCTGCCACTTCTTACTATAAAAAGTTGTTGTTGGATAGTATTTGTTGTCATCTATCTAACAAGCTTGAGTTTGCTCAATTCGGAGCTCATTTACAGAAGTTATGGTAGTTCTGGTGTTCCTGCATTCATCTGTTTTCCTTAGGTTTCTTTGTAGCACTCCCGCGGTAGTACCGCTCTGGGAAGCGGTAGTACCGATTTTAAGCAGTACTTTCGTTGTCCAGTAGCGCGGCTACTACCGCTGCTTCTGGGGACTCGACTTTCCGTGTCGGGTTGCGCTGCAGTAGAACGGTAGTGCGAGCGGTAGTACCGCCCGCTCACTACCGCTCTACTTTCGCTTATCCAGTTGCTTCTGGTTCTGTCGCGCTCTTAGCGATAGTAGGGTGGCAGTGGGTGTGTGGTACTACAGCTTATATGCGGTAGTACCGCTCACACTGGGTGGTAGTACTGCTGTTGCGGTACTGCCACACTCCACTGGCCTGCCCTGTCTCCATAGGCCCCTGAGCTACAACCCCAGCGGTAGTACCGCTCCGGCGGCACTACCGCCTCATGGCTCCTCGCCATTGCACTGCTCTATAGGTACTGCCGTCCAAGCGGTAGTATCGCTCTCTGGAGCGGTAGTACCGCTTATGTGCGTGCTGTGGGCATAACAGTTGGATTTGGGAGGGCTTGTTTAAGCGGGTCTTCTTCCCCGATGGTTCTTATCCTTTGAGCTCGTGTTTTGCCCCCATTGTTGACTTTCTTTGAGCTTGCTATCTCTCAATCTCTCCAATGATTCTTGCTAGTTCTTGAGGGAAAAGAGAGAGGAGATCTAGATCTACATTTCCACCAATCACTTTCTCCTCTAAGTGAGGGGAACCCCTTGGATCTACATCTTGGAGTTCTTTGTGTTCTCCTTGTTCTTCCTCTCATATTCCTCCATAGCTTTTGTTGTGGTGGTGGGATTTGAGAGTGAGGGACTTGGGCACTCCGTGTGTCCTTACCATTGCATTTGGTGCATCGATTTGAGTTCTCCACGGTGATACGTGGAAGTGAAAGGTGAGAAGCTTATTACTCTTGGGTGTTTGGGCACCCTAGAGCTTGTTCCTCTTGGGTGCATTGGTGCCCTAGATGGCTGGTGTTGTCGAAGCTCAATCATTGTGGTGTAAAGCTCCAGACAAGCTTCGGGAGACTCCAATTAAGTTGTGGAGAGTACCCCGAGCAATTTGTGCGGGTACCGGTGACCGCCCCCAAGGGTTTCCAATTATACGGGTTTGGTGACCGCCCTCAAGGGTCACTTAGTGGAATCACAACATCTTGCATTGTGCGAGGGCGTGAGGAGGGCTTCTTGGGGAGCATTGTGCCTCCACACCGCTCCAAACATAGATTTGCATCCGCAAGGGTGTGAACTTCAGGATACATCGTCATCTCCGCGTGCCTCGGTTATCTCTTACCCGAGCCCTTTACTTATGCACTTTACTTTTTGATGGCCATAGTGTTTCATGTTATATATCTTTCTATCACTTAGTTGTTTGTCTTGCTTAGCATAAGTTGTTGGTGCACATAGGTGAGCCTAGTTGTTTTAGGTTTTGTGCTTGATAAATTAAACGCTAGTTTTATTCTGCATTTGTTCAAGCCTAAACCGTAATTATTTTAAAGCACCTATTCACCCCCTCTAGGCGTCATCCACGATCTTCCAATATGCAACACAAAAACTCTAGCTCTTATCTGATGTCTATATATCTCATCGCCCACAGCGAAGCCATTATCGAGCATTCTCCATGCATGCACATTAGCATTGTGTGAAACGGTCAAGAACTCTAGATCGTGAGCTACCCTTGACCAGATCAGAGTTGCAGAGCTTCAAGATTGGCGATGTCAGCACAAGTGTCTCGTTGTTGACGCTAAAACGACAAACATGTGTTTTGATCCCTCATGAGCCGGGGCTACCACCACCCTCTTAATTATCCGGCCATTGGTTGGTTCTCGAACATTGCAACTTCTTTTCAAAATCCCAATGTCGTTAGTCCAATCCTCATTGTGAAATGTAAAAAACAAATGATTGCGAGTTCGTGACATTGTTTTTGGTAATGGCGGAGCCACCACCCAGTACCATGCGCAACCAACAAAAAAGTAATAAGAGAAACGCACAGACCAATCAATCGTATCGGTCTTATTGAAGAATTTGGAATGAAAAGAGGAGTAATGCTTCCTAGCACGGGACAGAGAATAGGACCACTTAGATCGAAATAGCATTCACATAAATGTTCTAACATAGAGTTTGCTCATGGTTTCTTCCTTGAAATAATAGCAACCATGAAGAACTAATGAAGCTTTTCTATGGGCAAGCAGTTGCCATCCAGGAGCCTTTGTACGTGGCCCAGGCTCTTTGATTGAGTTGGTTTCGCCCCCATTTTTTCGAATATGCGACACAAAATGTGTGTTTTTTTTTTCAGTATACGACAAAACATTTTTTTAGTGCCATAAAAGCCAAGAGCAACATATCAAACTATAAATCTATAACATTTCCATGAAAATAACATCAACTATGTCGAGAATTCTGAAAACAAATTATGTCATTTTGGAGACATTGTGATCATTTAATCATGGTGACAATTGTCAAAAATATGTGATTTGATCGATTTGGTTGATTTGTAGTGCGCTATAAATTGTCAAGACATGGAAATATTTGGGAAAAAACTTGCCGCAATTCAGTGCATCTAGCCATTAATGCCATGGCTACATATCCCTCCCGCTTAGAGCAACTCTAACTGAGTCGTCATATCAGCTTGACTGACATAAAATCGCCAATACGGCTATTTTGGGCCTAAATGGCACTTTAGAAAAGTCGCCATATGCCCCATGTCGCCATAAATTGTGTATTACGCTTCGAAACGAGCCCACGTGCTGCCATATTTGGAGGCTGGGCAATGCGATATGGTGTGCCCTCCATCCACCCAAATATTGGCGCCACAGACATTCCAGGACACACTCCCTTCCGTCGCCGCCTCCATCCCCATGCCCCCTTCGTTTGCTGCCACCGCCCAGAGCGCCGTGATATGGCCACAACCTCCGCTCTAGCTATTCCTAGATTGTCTTCACCCCTTTTTCCACCATCACACCTTCTTCCTGTCGTCACCCCTCCCGTTCCCGCTAGGAGGTAAACTTCCCCCACCTTTTCTCATTGATCTAGTTTAGAGTCTCATAGTTTCGTGTAGATGACATAGGATTCACAGTATGTGTATATGGATTTGATGGCGAAGCTTATGTTTTTTGATGATCCGTTCTCAGATTTGAACTCCAGCTCCAAGAGTGAAATGTTGGACGCGGAAGAAGATGTGATCATGTTGATGGTCGTTGAATAGATAGTATCCACTGGAAAGAAAATGAAGTGTGAGGGATCACAGGTTTCTCGTGCTACGTTTCGTCGAGACAGAAAAGAGAGGCCACAAACGACTGATGCAAGAATACTTTGTGTCGGGTAGCTGAAACTCTGGTGGAGGTTTATGGAAAGCAGTTTCTGCGAGCACTCAATGTTGAAGACACAGTCAGGATTCTGGCGATGCATAAAGCAAAAGGCCGGTATGGGATGCTAGGGAGTGCTAACTGTAGGCATCGGAAGTGAAAAAATTTGCCCTGCAGCTTGACACAACCAATTCATCGGGCATTGCAAGGATCCAACAATAATTATGGGAGTTGTTGCCTCCAAAGATCTGTAGGTCTGGCATTGCTACTTTGGGTTGCGTGGATCACAATTGGAAGGACCGAGATGATGACTAGAGGGGGGGGGGGGTGAATAGGTGTTTTGAAACTTTTACACATTTGGCTTTATCCTAATGCATAATTAAACTAAACAGATACTTTTCAAGCACAAATCCTAAATATGATAGGCTCAACTGAGTGCACCAACAACCTATGCTAAGCAAGATAGGCACTTAAGGAAACTAGCAAGCACAAACTATATCACAAGATATGGAAATGTAGGAGCAACTAAGTAATTCAAACTAGCACAAGATATATCAATATGAGCAAAAGGTGTGGGAATGAGATAACCACAAATGAGTTAGTGACGCGAATTTATCCCGAAGTTCACACTCATGAGAGTTCAATCATCCAACACGCCAACTTTCTAGAAACCGTGTGGGTTTGTTGAGGTCATCGCCCACGGTGTTGTTTGAGAAAACGTCTGCCATAGGAAAACCCAATAAGCAGCCTAATTACCCTATTGTTTATAATCCATTTAGTTATCAAATTGACATTTCATATCAAACACACAATATATTTCATATTCGTATTACGGCAACCAGGATTTCATAATTGAAATCACATTATAGTACAACATCATATAGGCATATACTACCTTGCTACCCAATTACACAACAGGACCAAGTTTCACATGCAACATCAAAAACCTTTGGAAAGTAGCATCACAAACGACAAATAGACATATGAGTCTCGTCTAGAAAACGGTTGAAGCAGAAGGCGAATATTGAGCCTTCAATGATGTTGAAGGTCCTTGCAACTGTAGGACAGTGCATGTGGATGATTGCTCGCCCATCCTTCGTCCTCTTGAGGAAGACTTCAAGATTATACCATGGGTGTTGTATGAATACCTTCCTCGCCTCTTGACCATACAGGTGGTTTGAAACGTAATCATCGATGAACTGCCTTGGAAAGGACTGAAAACAAAGACATGCATAAATATCTTTTCTAAAATTTGAAATGTGGCAAAGGAAAAAAGACAAGGTGAAAGAGATAGTACCATCCTATAGTTCACTGATGTCTTCTTCATTGTGCAGACAAATATCTTGTTGTTTTTCGTTGCTAATTTGTTTATCTTAACAATTTTTCTAAGTTTCTTGATTTGACTGATATTCATGGACACCTCATTTACCCACATGCAAAATGGGCCGAACAGTGGGTCTAAACCTCTTACAGCAGGACCTACATGTGCAAGAACAAATGTTTAAAAACATATATATTAGAATGGTTACTGCAATTGCACAATAATGTGCTATTAGCCAAAGTACCATGCATGCGCAAACCTCGATGGTAAACTTCAGTGTCTTCCATTGTCCCCCCCTGCAACGTACGAGATATATATTGATCAGGTTATCAGTGAGATTTGGCATAATATCAGTAAAATATGTTGATGAAAAATAAACACATTGCAGATCCAACAGATTAATTCGAGCCACATGGAAAAGCCAATTATCTAAACTAAGCATGCTAAGAACTAGGAAAGACAACAATTTTATATGTTTCACATGTATTTAGTACATCTCAATTCTTTGAATTTCTCACATGCATAACAATACAATTGTACCAACAACAATCGAACATCACATTGCAAAACTGAACCAAACAATTAAATGATCACCACAACAAATGAACCAAACACTCAGCTAAGCACCACATTGCACAATAAACATACTAGAAGATCAGATTGCATAGTAGCATTACATTGGACATTTAATTCTAAAGGAAAGGCAGGAGCAACACATGCAACAGGTAAACCAAACAAACTTAACCGACGTAGCTAGCTGAACATAGGTCCTTAGTAATTAATCTAAAAAACAAGCTATTCCTCATCGTCGGAGCTATCGATGATGATGGGCTCCTTAAACTTGGAAGCCAACGAGGCCTCCACATCGTGGGTGCCCTCATCGTAGTGGTGAGCGGCCCGAGCCTGTCCGGGCACCAACCTGCTGGCTCTAGAGCTGAGGTAAGCACGAGCATGCTGAGAAAACACCTTGTAGTCTTTGTCGAAGGCACCAACGGTGCCCTTGAGAAAACACCACGAGCTGTCGTTTAAAGCAGCCAACCGCGTGGCGGTGATGGTGGCCTCGATGGCGAGGTGTGATGACCCACAAGTATAGGGGATCAATCGTAGTCCTTTCGATAAGTAAGAGTGTCGAACCCAACGAGGAGCAGAAAGAAATGACAAGTGGTTTTAATACAGAAGTAGCGGTGATAGGTAGTTTTGTACAAGGCAATTCGTAACAAGTAACATAGTAGCAATGGTGCAACAAGGTGGCCCAATCATTTTTATAGCAAAGGAAAAGCCTGAAAGTTCTCTGATAACCCACAAGTATAGGGGATCGCGACAGTCTTCACGGGTAGTATTTCACCCTAATTTATTGATTCGACACAAGGGGAGCCAAAGAATATTTATTGGCCATGACAGTTGAGTTGTCAATTCAACCACACCTACAATATCTCTCTGCAGCAAAAGTTTTAGTAGCACGGCAAATAATAGTAGTAGCGGTAACAGTGATAGCAGCAGTTTTGGTAACAGTAGTGACACTAGCAATTGAGTAGCAGGTCTGACAGTAATAGCAACAGTAGTAACTTAGCAAGATTCAGTATATGTAAAGCGTAGGCCATGGTGCAATGATGGAACGATATGGATGACATCAATCATGTAACAATTACACACTAGAGCGACACAGAACTAACTCCAATTCATCAATATAATGTAGGCATGTATTCCGTATATAGTCATACGTGCTTGCGATAAGAACTTGCATGACATCTTTTGTCCTACCCTCCCGTGGCAGCGGGTTCCTATTGGAAACTAAGGGATATTAAGGCCTCCTTTTAATAGAGAACTGGTACAAAGCATTAACGCATAGTGAATACATGAACATCTCAAACTATGGCACTCACCGAAAAGAATCCCAATTCTTGTCACCTTGGGGGTATGCGGATCAAGACACGTAATAGGTGCATACAACTTGCAAGATAGGATCCAAATCAATCTTATATTCAGAGATAATATAATATGTTCAGATCTGAAATCATGGCACTCGGGCCCTAGTGACAAGCATTAAGCATAGCAAAGTCATAGCAACATCAATCTCAGAACATAGTGGATACTAGGGATCAAGCCCTATCAACTTAACTCAATTACATGATCAATTCCATCCACACCCATCACCGACAAGCAAGCCTACAGAGGAATTACTCACGCTCGGTGGTGAGCATCAGGGAATAGTTGATGGAGAAGGGTTGGTGATGACGACGACGACGATCTCCACTCTCCAGAGCCCCAAACGGACTCCAGATCAGCCCTCCCAAGGAAGAACAGGAGGTGTCGGCGGCTCGGTGAGGACCCACAAGTATAGGGGATCAATCGTAGTCCTTTCGATAAGTAAGAGTGTCGAACCCAACGAGGAGCAGAAGGAAATGACAAGCAGTTTTCAGGAAGGTAATTTCTGCAAGCACTGAAATTGTAGGTAACAGATAGTTTGATAGCAAGATAATTGATAACGAGCAAGTAACGGTAACGGTAAATAAAGTGCAGCAAGGTAGCCCAATCCTTTTGTGGCAAAGGACAGGCCAGAACAGTCTCTAGTAATAGGCAAAGTGTTCTTGAGGGTACACGGGAATCTCATCTAGTCACTTTTATCATGTTGGTTTGATTCGTGTTCGCTAATTTGATAATTTGATATGTGGGTGGACCGGTGCTTGGGTGCTGTTCTTACTTGAACAATCTCCCACTTATGATTAACCCCCTCGCAAGCATCCGCAACTACGAGAAAAGTATTAAGATAAAATCTAACCATAGCATTAAACATTTGGATCCAAATCAGCCCCTTACGAAGTAGCGCATAAACTAGGGTTTAAGCTTCTGTCACTCTAGCAACCCATCATCTAATAACTACTCCACAATGCATTCCCTTAGGCCCAAAGATGGTGAAGTGTCATGTAGTCGACGTTCACATGATACCACTAAGGGAATCACAACATACATATCATCAAAATATCGAACACACATCAAATTCACATGATTACTTGCAACATGACTTCTCCCGTGACCTCAAGAACAAAGGTAACTACTCACAAATAATATTCATGCTCAAGATCAGAGGGGTATTGAATAGCATAATGGATCTGAACATATAATCTTCCACCAAATAAACCATATAGTAATCAACTACAAGATGTAATCAACACTACTAGTCACCCACAGGTACCAATCTGAGGTTCCGGTACAAAGATTGAACACAAGAGATGAACTAGGGTTTGAGAGGAGATGGTGCTATTGACGATGTTGATGAAGATTGGCCTCCCAAAGATGAGAGGGGTGTTGGTGATGACGATGTCTTCGATTTCCCCCTCCGGGAGGGAAGTTCCCCCGGCGGAATCGCTCCGCCGGAGGGCAAAAGTGCTCCTGCCCAAGTTCCGCCTCGAGACGGCGGCGCTCCATCCCGAAAGTCCTCTCCTTATTTTTTCTAGGTCAAAAGACCCTATATACCAGAAGATGGGCACCGAAGGTGGGCCGAGGAGGGCACAACCCACCAGGGCGCGCCTGGGGGGCCTGGCGCGCCCTGGTGTCTTGTGCCCACCAGGGTGGCCCCCTCCGGTAGTTCTTTGCTCCAGTATTTTTCATTAATTCCAAAAATATTCTCCGTAAAGTTTCAGCTTCATTGGAGATGTGCAGAATAGGTATCTCTGATGTGCCTTTTTCAGGTCCAGAATTCCAGCTGCCGGTATTCTCCCTCTTATTGTAAACCTTGCATATTATGAGAGAAAAGGCATTAGAATCACTCCCTAAAGCATTATTATTCAAGAAAACATAACAAATAACAGTAGGAAATCATGATGCAAAATGGACGTATCAACTCCCCCAAGCTTAGACCTCGCTTGTCCTCAAGGGAAAAACCGATATTGAAAAGCATGTCCACATGGTTTGAGAGAGAGGTGTCGATAAAAACAAAATACGGACACAGTAGCATCATGCTTATTATCATAACAGCAACAAACTCTATCATAAAACTTATTCATATATCTTTCATCATATAACTTCTCATGAACAAGTAACAATTCATCACAACATAGAAGTATAAAGCATAAACCTTATTGAAAACCAACAAACTATGTTCTCAGTCAACTTTGCAACTACAATTCATCATATTTTCAGGAAGGGTCTCATGTAGGAGCCTTTTGGCAAGTTCACATACTCAACCATCATTTAGTCTTCTATGATTGCTAACACTCAGAGCATACCCATGAGCAAAAAGTTTCAACCGGACACATAGAAAGATAGGGGCTTATAGTTTCGCCTCCCAACGCATTCACCTCAAGGGTGATGTCAACAATAATAACTCATGCCTACTCATATTCAGCTGGATATATGCGCCTAGATCTTTCCTCACCACATGATGCTTGCAAAAAGAGAAAAGTAAAAAGGAATAGGGGAGAATATTTGACTCTTGCCTGAAAGCAAATACATAAAAGTAAAAGATAGGCCCTTCGCAGAGGGAAGCAGAGGTTGTCATGCGCTTTTTGGTTTGTATGCCCAATCCCTTAATGTAAAAGAACGTCACGCTATATTGCCCCCTATGATAGCAACCTTTATTATGCAGTCCGTCGCTTTTATTGCTTTGCCATCATAAGTTCGTATAACGCTCAATTTTCTCTTACACTAATTGATCAAACACATTTAGAAGCAAATTTTATTGCCTTAGTGCACCGATGACAACTTACTTGAAGGATCTTACTCGATCCATAGGTAGGTATGGTGGACTCTCAAAACATGAATTTGGGTTTTGGGTTTTTGGATGCACAAGTAGTATTTCTACTTAGTGCGGAATTTTTGTCTAGCAAAGATATTGAGCAAGCACCACATGTTGAAGGATCTATGACAATATAACTTCTATGTGAATATGAACAAACATAAATCATTATGTTGTCTTCCTTGTCCAACGTCAATAATTTTGACATATAATATTTAATGGGGGCTCACAATCATAAAAGATGTCCAAGATAGTGTATTTGCATGTGAATATTTTCTTCCCTTATTAATTCCTTCATGAATTGCATCATTGACCAATGCTATGTTTGTCCATCTCCAACAAATTTTACCACTTATACTTTTCCTTATGTGATGTTGTTACTTACCATAAGAGTAGCATATGATTCTTTTAATTTATTTCTCTTTCCTTTTATTTTGATTGCAACAAGAAAGTAGAGAGGAAAAAACTCAAACTAAACTTTATTATACAACTCTCACTCGATTACATAGATAGATAGACCACGAAACTAACACACGAAAATAGATCATGCTAAACTTTTATTCAACTAAATCAAAGGGAAGCTATAGATCGAACTAAAATAGGTAAAGGTGAATAAAAGTGATGGTGATATGATACCGGGGCACCTCCCCCAAACTTGGCTCAAGCCAAGGGGAGTGCCCACACCCGTGTGCTCAAGTCTCCTTTGGTGGTGGTGATGAAGAAGGTGGTGGTGATGATGTGGTAGGCTTGTCCTCCAGCTTCCAGGGCAAGGGCTCACCATCAAAAGTTGACACAAGAGTTCCCTGAGTCCTGCAACTGGTAGCTAAACTCATACCTTTAAATCTTGCTTCATATTCAAAAACTTGCTTTTGAAGATCATAAACTTGACATTGCAGAAAATTTATTTGCTCGTTGAGGGTGGAGATGGTGTCCTTCACAAACCGGCCATCCACCATCTGATCACGGGTGAATTCCGTGATCATGGAGTGATTGGCACTAAGTCCACGATCCACCATCCTTTGGCACTTGAAGATGTCTTGTTCCACCGCCTCGAGCCTAGCCTCCACGCTTCCGGTCCTCTTGGGTCCCTGAACATCGCGGATGTGGAGCACCCCCTCACGCATCTCAATGGCTTGAGGGTGCTTCATCACCTCCGGCACGTACGGGTTGATGACCTTCTCAAAGAACTTGTCCTTGGAGGAGCTTGGTGGAGCCATGGAGATCTAGATCTGACGAGAAAACAACACGAAACAAGAACAGAGGATTTTTCTGTGTTGCGGTCGTCAAAACAGTAGGGGGGTATATATAGAGAATTTTTATTCTTGGGAAACAAGCATATGGAAAGAAAACGGAGTCGGGAAGGTGTCCGAGGTGGGCACAACCCACCAGGGCGCGCTTGGCAGGGCTGGCGTGCCCTGGTGTATCGTGCTCACCTCGGTTGCCTTCCGGTTTATTTCTTATTTTCCTAATTTTTCTAATATTCCAAAACTAACAAAAAATATTTTTGCGGATTTTTCGGAGTCCGTTTACTTACCGTATCACGTACCTCCTATTTTTTTTCAGAATTCTGGAGTGTTCCGAAGGTTTCTTTTATGTGATCCTCCGGTGTCATGGTTTGGATAACATTGCTTTCAACTTTAATAGGCGTACCTGAGATATAGTGCTTAATTCTTTGTCCATTGACCACCTTCGGGTTAGTACCTTCGACATTATTAATCTTGATAGCTCCAGAATGATAAACCTCTTCGATAATATAAGGTCCTTCCCATTTGGAGAGAAGCTTACATGCAAAAAATCTTAAACGAGAGTTGAACAAAAGAACATAGTCTCCTATTTTGAATTCCCGCTTTTGGATTCTTTTGTCATGCCATCTTTTTACTTTTTCTTTGAATAGTTTGGCATTTTCATAGGCTTGGGTTCTCCATTCATCTAGTGAGCTAATATCAAATAGCCTTTTCTCACCGGCAAGTTTGAAATCATAATTGAGTTCTTTAATTGCCCAAAATGCATTGTGTTCTAACTCTAGAGGCAAATGACAAGCTTTTCCATATACCATTTTGTATGGAGACATACCCATATGATTTTTATAAGCTGTTTTATAGGCCCAAATTGCATCATCTAATTTCTTAGACCAATTCTTTCGAGACCTATTGACAGTTTTTTGTAATATCAATTTTATTTCTCTATTGCTAAGTTCAACTTGACCACTAGATTGAGGATGATAGGATGATGCAATTCTATGGTTAACATCATATTTAGCAAGCAACTTACGGAAAGCACCATGAATAAAGTGTGAACCACCATCAGTCATTAAGTATCTAGGGACTCCAAACCTCGGGAAGATAACTTCTTTAAGCATTTTAATATAGGTGTTGTGATCAACACTACTAGTTGGAATAGCTTCTACCCACTTAGTGACATAATCAACAACAACCAAAATATGAGTGTACCCGTTAGAGGAAGGAAAAGGTCCCATATAATCGAAACCCCAAACATCAAATGGTTCGACAACAAGCGAATAATTCATAGGCATTTCCTGACGCTTACCGATATTACCAATTCTTTGACATTCATCACAAGACAAGACAAACTTTCGGGCATCCTTGAAGAGAGTAGGCCAATAAAAACCAAATTGCAATACCTTGTGAGCAGTTCTATCTCCCGCATGATGTCCTCCATAAGCTTCAGAATGACATTTCCGTAGGATTTGTTCCTGTTCATGCTCAGGTACACAACGTCCAATAATACCATCTACCCCTTCTTTATAAAGATGTGGGTCATCCCAAAACTAATGTCTTAAATCATATAAGAATTTTTTTCTTTTGTTGGTATGTGAAACTAGGTGGTATATATTTAGCGACAATGTAGTTAGCATAATCAGCATACCAAGGAGTGTTTTGAGAAACATTTATTGCCGCTAACTGTTCATCAGGAAAACTATCATCAATAGGTAGTGGGTCATCAAGAATATTTTCTAACCTAGACAAGTTGTCAGCTACGGGGTTCTCAACTCCCTTCCTATCAACAATATGTAAGTCAAATTCTTGAAGCAAGAGAAGCGATCTAATGAGTCTAGGTTTAGCATCTTTCTTTTCCATAAGATATTTTATAGCAGCATGATTGGTGTGAACAATAACTTTGGAGTTAACAATGTAGGATCTAAATTTATCACAAGCAAACACAACTGCTAAAAATTCCTTTTCAGTAGTAGCATAATTTCGTTGGGCATTGTCTAGAGTTTTACTAGCATAATGGATAACATTCAATTTCTTATCAACTCTTTGTCCTAGAACAGTGCCAACAGCATAATCACTAGCATCACACATAATTTCAAAAGGCAAATTCCAATCAGGTGGTTGAACGATAGGTGCAGAGGTTAAAGCTTTCTTGAGTGTTTCAAAGGCTTCCACACAATCATCATCAAATACAAAAGGGATATCCTTTTGCAAAAGATTAGTAAGAGGCCTAAATTTTTTAGAGAAGTCTTTAATAAACCTCCTATAGAAACCAACATGACCAAGGAAACTTCGAATACCTTTAATATCTTTAGGACTTGGCATTTTCTCAATTGCATCAACTTTAGCTTTATCCACCTCGATACCTCATTCAGATATTTTAGGCCCCAAGACAATACCTTCATTAACCATAAAGTGGCACTTCTCCCAATTCAAGACAAGATTAGTTTGTTCACATCTCTGCAAAACTCGATCAAGGTTGCTTAAGCAATCATCAAAAGAAGTCCCATAAACGGAAAAATCATCCATGAAAACCTCCACAATCTTTTCACAAAAGTCAGAGAATATATCAGTCATACATCTTTGAAAGGTTGCAGGTGCATTGCATAAACCAAAAGGCATACGTCTATAAGCATAGGTTCCAAAAGGGCAAGTGAAGGTGGTTTTCTCTTGATCAAATTGTGACACGTGTATTTGAGAGAAACCAGAATATCCGTCCAGAAAACAAAAGTGTGTGTGCTTAGATAATCTTTCTAGCATCTGATCAATGAAAGGCAGAGGGTAATGATCTTTTCTAGTAGCTTTATTTAATTTTCTAAAATCAATTACCATTCTATAGCCAGTGACAATTCTTTGCGGAATGAGTTCATTTTTGTCATTGGGAACAACGGTAATACCTCCTTTCTTAGGGACACAATGAACGGGACTTACCCATCTACTAGAAGCTATGGGATAGATTATACCTACTTCCAGAAGCTTTAATATTTCAGTTCTTACTACTTCTTTCATCTTAGGATTCAATCGCCGTCGGTGATCAACAACGGGTTTAGCATTAGGTTCCATATTAATCTTGTGCTGACATAGAGTGGGACTAATGCCCTTAAGATCATCAAGAGTATATCCAATAGCAGCCCGGTGCTTCCTCAGAACTTTTAATAATCTTTCTTCTTCATGTTCTGAAAGGTTAGCACTAATAATAACAGGATATATCTTTTTCTCATCAAGATAAGCATACTTCAAAGTGTCAGGCAATTGCTTTAATTCAAACACAAGATCACCTTTAGGTGGAGGAGGACCTCCAAGAGTTTCAATAGGCAAATTGTGTTTCAGGAGAGGTTGTTGTTCAAAGAAAATTTTATCTATTTCATTCCTTTCATGCAAGTGCATATCATTTTCATGGTCTCGCAAATATTGTTCTAGTGGATCGGTAGGTGGTACGGCAATAGAAGCAAGACCAATTATTTCATCCTTACTAGATAATTCTCTATCGCGAGGTTGTCTACTAAACTTGGAAAAATTAAACTCATGAGACACATCACCAAAACTGACACCGACAGTTTGTTTTTTGCAATCTATCTTAGCATTGACGGTGCTCAAGAAAGGTCTACCAAAGATAATGGGACAAAAGTCATCTTGTGGGGAACCAAGAACTAGAAAATCAGTAGGATATTTTACTTTTCCACACAAGACTTCAACATCTCTAACAATCCCAAGTGGTGTGATAGTGTCTCTATTAGCAAGTTTAATAGTAACATCGATGTCTTCTATTTCAGCGGGTGCTATGTCATTCATAATTTCTTGGTATAAGTTAAAAGGAATAGCACTAATACTAGCACCCAAGTCACATAAACCATGATAGAAATGATCTCCTATTTTGACCGAGACAACAGGCATGCCCACTACGGGTCTATGTTTATCTTTTTCATCAGGTTTGGCAATTCTAGCAGCTTTATCACAGAAGTAGATAACATGCCCATCAATATATTCTACCAAGAGATATTTGACCATAGCAACACTAGGTTCTACTTTAATTTTCTCAGGAGGCTTAGGTGCTCTAATATTACTCTTGCGAACCACAGTTGATACCTTAGCATGTTCCTTTATCCTAACAGGGAAAGGTGGTTTTTCAATATAAGCGGTAGGCACAACTGGATCAACATTGTAAATGATGGTTTCATCTTTAGCTATGACCGGTTCTTTAATTTCTTATTTAATAGGGGGATGATATTTAAACCACTTCTCCTTAGGGAGGTCAACATGAGTAGCAAATGCTTCACAGAAAGAGGCTACTATCTCAGAGTCAAGGCCATATTTAGTGCTAAACTTGTGAAAAGCATCGGTATTCATAAAATATTTAACACAATCAAACTCAAGATTTATACCTGACTCATTACCTTCGTCGAGTTCCCAATCTTCAGAGTCGCGTTTAATTCTTTCCAAGAGATCCCACTTGGATTCAATAGTCTTCTTCATAAAAGAACCAGCACAAGAAGTATCGAGCATGGATTGATCATTATGAGAAAGCCGAGCATAAAAATTCTGAATAATAACTACTCTCAGAATATCATGATTGGGGCATGAATATAACATTGACTTAAGCCTCCCCCAAGCTAGAGCGATGCTTTCTCCTTCACGGGGCCAAAAATTATATATGTAATTCCGATCACGATGAACTAGATGCATGGGATAAAACTTTTGATGAAATTCCAATTGCAATCGATTCCACTTCCATGATCCGATATCATCACATAGGCTATACCATGTCAATGCTTTTCCCTTCAAAGATAAAGGGAAAACCTTCTTCTTAGCTTCATCTCTGGGTAGACCTGCAAGCTTAAATAATCCACAAATTTTGTTCACATATAAGAGGTGCATATCAGGATGTTAGGTTCCATCTCCTGCATAAGGTTTAGCAAGCAGTTGTTCTACCATACCTGAAGGAAATTCATAACCAATATTTTCAGTAGGTGCAGTAGGCTGAGGGGCAACTAATTGTGGTTCCGGTCGAGGTGAAGATACCCCGAACAAACCCCTCAAAGGATTGTTTTCCATAGTAGCAAGTAACAATAAATATCAGCACGTAGTATAAGTCTTTCCTTACCGATTTCCACTTACCAAGAGCGCTTCACTCCGCGGCAACGGCGCCAGAAAAGAGTCTTGATGACCCACAAGTATAGGGGATCAATCGTAGTCCTTTCGATAAGTAAGAGTGTCGAACCCAACGAGGAGCAGAAGGAAATGACAAGCGGTTTTTAGCAAGGTAATTTCTGCAAGCACTGAAATTGTAGGTAACAGATAGTTTGATAGCAAGATAATTGATAACGAGCAAGTAACAGTAACGGTAAATAAAGTGCAGCAAGGTAGCCCAATCCTTTTGTGGGAAAGGACATGCCAGAATAGTCTCTAGTAATGGGCAAAGTGTTCTTGAGGGTTCTATAGATCTAGCAATATGAGCATCAAGCAAATCACCAAGTGGCACAATTTCAATTCCATCATGTGTACTAATAGTAGTATCATTAATTTTAGTGGTAGCATCATCAAGTTCATGTGACATATCAGGACGATCAACAGGTGGTGGTGTAATAAGCTGATTCAAAACATAAGGTGGATCAAAAGCAGAGCTAGATGGCAGATCCTTACCTACTCTCGTACTAGAGGGGACGATCTTATTTCGATTATCTTTCAAATTCTTCATAGTGGCAATTGTATATCCTCAAGTTTAATACAAATAGAGCTATGCTCCCCGGCAACAACACCAAAAAAAGGTCCTGATAACCCACAAGTATAGGGGATCGCGACAGTCTTCACGGGTAGTATTTCACCCTAATTTATTGTTTCGACACAAGGGGAGCCAAAGAATATTCATTGGCCTTGATAGTTGAGTTGTCAATTCAAACACACCTACAATATCTCGTTGCAGCAAAAGTTTTAGTAGCACGGCAAATAATAGTAGTAGCGGTAACAGTGATAGCAGCAGTTTTGGTAACAGTAGTGACAGTAGCAATTGAGTAGCAGGTGTGACAGTAATAGCAACAGTAGTAACTTAGCAAGATTCAGTATATGTAAAGCGTAGGCCATGGTGCAACGATGGAAAGATATGGATGACATCAATCATGTAACAGTTAAACACTAGAGCGACACAGAACTAACTCCAATTCATCAATATAATGTAGGCATGTATTCCGTATATAGTCATACGTGCTTGCGATAAGAACTTGCATGACATATTTTGTCCTACCCTCCCGTGGCAGGGGGGTCCTATTGGAAACTAAGGGATATTAAGGCCTCCTTTAATAGAGAACCGGTACAAAGCATTAACACATAGTGAATACACGAACTCCTCAAACTATGGCACTCACCGGAAAGAATCCCAATTATTGTCACCTTGGCGGTATGCGGATCAAGACACGTAATAGGTGCATACAACTTGCAAGATAGGATCCAAATCAATCTTATATTCAGAGATAATATAATATGTTCAGATCTGAAATCATGGCACTCGGGCCCTAGTGACAAGCATTAAGCATAGCAAAATCAATCTCAGAACATAGTGGATACTAGGGATCAAGCCCTATCAACTTAACTCAATTACATGATCAATTCCATCCACACCCATCACCGACCAACAAGCCTACAGAGGAATTACTCACGCTCGGTGGTGAGCATCATGGAATAGTTGATGGAGAAGGGTTGGTGATGACGACGACGACGATCTCCACTCTCCAGAGCCCCAAACGGACTCCAGATCAGCCCTCCCGAGGAAGAACAGGAGGTGGCGGCGGCTAGATGATGACCCACAAGTATAGGGGATCAATCGTAGTCCTTTCGATAAGTAAGAGTGTCAAACCCAACGAGGAGCAGAAGGAAATGACAAGCGGTTTTCAGCAAGGTAATTTCTGCAATCACTGAAATTGTAGGTAACAGATAGTTTGATAGCAAGATAATTGATAACGAGCAAGTAAGGGCAACGGTAAATAAAGTGCA
Source organism: Elymus sibiricus (assembly GCA_039707655.1). NCBI lineage: Eukaryota > Viridiplantae > Streptophyta > Magnoliopsida > Poales > Poaceae > Elymus > Elymus sibiricus. The sequence goes on along the minus strand of CM077675.1, from coordinate 310,235,509 downwards.
GCAAGGTAGCCCAATCCTTTTGTGGCAAAGGACAGGCCAGAACAGTCTCTAGTAATAGGCAAAGTGTTCTTGAGGGTACACGGGAATCTCATCTAGTCACTTTTATCATGTTGGTTTGATTCGTGTTCGCTACTTTGATAATTTCATATGTGGGTGGACCGGTGCTTGGGTGCTGTTCTTACTTGAACAATCTCCCACTTATGATTAACCCCCTCGCAAGCATCGGCAACTACGAGAAAAGTATTGAGATAAAATCTAACCATAGCATTAAACGTTTGGATCCAAATCAGCCCCTTAGGAAGTAGCGTATAAACTAGGGTTTAAGCTTCTGTCACTCTAGCAACCCATCATCTAATAACTACTCCACAATGCATTCCCTTAGGCCCAAAGATGGTGAAGTGTCATGTAGTCGACATTCACATGACACCACTAAGGGAATCACAACATACATATCATCAAACTATCGAACACATATCAAATTCACATGATTACTTGCAACATGACTTCTCCCGTGACCTCAAGAACAAAGGTAACTACTCACAAATAATATTGCTCAAGATTAGAGGGGTATTGAATAGCATAATGGATCTGAACATATAATCTTCCACCAAATAAACCATATAGTAATCAACTACAAGATGTAATCAACACTACTAGTCACCCACAGGTACCGATCTGAGGTTCCGGTACAAAGATTGAACACAAGAGATGAACTAGGGTTTGAGAGGAGATGGTGCTGTTGAAGATGTTGATGAAGATTGGCCTCCCAAAGATGAGAGGGGTGTTGGTGATGACGATGGCTTCGAGTTCCCCCTCTGGGAGGAAAGTTCCCCCGGCGGAATCGCTCCGCTGGAGGGCAAAAGTGCTCCTGCCCAAGTTCCGCCTCGAGACGGCGGCGCTCCGTCCCGAAAGTCATCTCCTTATTTTTAATAGGTCAAAATACCCTATATACCAGAAAATGGGCATCAGAGGTGGGCCGAGGAGGGCACAACCCACCAGGGCGCGCTTGGGGGGCCTGGCATGCCCTGGTGTCTTGTGCCCACCAGGGTGGCCCCTTCCGGTAGTTCTTTGCTCCAGTATTTTTCATTAATTCCAAAATTATTCTCCGTAAAGTTTTAGCTTCATTGGTGATGTGCAGAATAGGTATCTCTGATGTGCTTTTTCAGGTCCAGAATTCCAGTTGCTGGTATTCTCCCTCTTTGTGTAAACCTTGCATATTATGAGAGAAAAGGCATTAGAATCACTCCCTAAAGCATTATTATTCAACAAAACATAATAAATAACAATAGGAAATCATCATGCAAAATGGACGTCTAACTCGGTCTTGTATGTTGCGATGAAAACTTCTCTCTCATTTTTCTCTCCGAAAATAGGAATTTATAGGAGTGAAATTAGGGCCGGTGGAGCCTCGTGGGCCCCATGAGCTATCAGGGCGCGGCCAGGGGGGTGGTCACACCCTGATGCCTCCTGGCCCACAGGCACACCCCCTTCGGTGGATCTTTGCTCCATAATTCATCATATATCCCAGAAATAATTCACAAAAAGTTCCTTCCAATTCTGGGAACATTTATTTCTGCACAAAAAATAACACCAAAGTAGTCCTGCTGAAAACAGTGTCAGTCCGGATTAGTTTCATTCAATTCATGCAAATTAGAGTCCAAAACAAGAGCAAAAGTGTTTGGAAAAGTAGATACGTTTGAGATGTATCAGACGTCGCGCGTTCAGCCGAGGCATTAGCGGGCACAGGGGATGGCCAGAGCTAGCGGCAGCAGGCTGCGACCAGAGCTAGTAGGGAACAGAACCAGCACTAGGGCTGTTAGAGAGAAACGGGAGGAGTGCATCTGGCGCGGCGGCTCACCGTGAAGGCACACGAAGGCCTGGTGAGAGGTTAGGAGCAGCAGCGGCGTCGGAATCGTCGGAGAGGCGCTGGCGGCCGAAGAGGAAGAAGCGGTCGACCTCGGCGTTTTGGCGACCTCCTGCTTTAGCTGCTCCTTGGAATAGAGGAATACGACCTCACCGGAGCTCCTGGACATGTCGGTGCGGCAAACGGTGGCCAGTGACCACAAGCACGGCGATGGCTGCGCTCGGGCGAGCAACAGATCGAGAGAGAGAGAGAGAGCGAGAGGAGAGGGAAAAGGGAGGGGGTCTAGGGTTGTAGTGGGGAAGTGGAGGAGGGGAGCTCGTGGTGTCGGGGGGGGGGGGGCGTGTTGGGGAACGCGACAGAAAACAAAAATTTCTGAACTGCGAGCACGCCAGGATCACTATAGAGATGCATACAAGGTTTTGATCTGATCATTACCGACTCGTAGCGCAGCGGAAGTAGAGTCAATGAAGATCAGTGGTGCAGATCCCCGCAGCTAGGATTTTATAACCTCCCAACCGCGAGGATGTATTCCCTCGTCGGACAGCCCTTCGGGAGGCGGTCTGACAGTCCCTCGGACGATGTCACGGACAGCCCTTCGGGAAGACCCTCGAAGCTCAAACGGTAACTCGGACAGCCCTCCGAGAGGACCCTCGAACAGCCCCTCAGGCAAAAGATCAAAACTATGACCTCTCTACGGGGTTGCACACATACGGTGTCAGCTATCTGGCAGGGCTTCGCCATCTAGAACTAGTTCCTGCCAGAACCCAGACAGCCTTTCGGCTCTACGAAACTATTTCGTGAGGAGGGAGAGAGAAGGCCATATCATGCATGGCATTTGTATGTGAGAAAGAGTGAGTGTGGAGAGTGCATCTCCACCTCTATTTATAGGAAAAACCCAAGGGGTAGGGTGGCACTTGAAATACCCAAAAAAACCATCACATGGAGTTTCCAAAGGGGCAAAATGGGAAGGCTAGAGGACCTCCATGGAGGAGATCCTCCCTTGGCCCGCCACCACAAGTGGGCCCCCCATGAGGGGCTCTCATCCATCCATGTCATCCCAAGATATTTTGGGACAAAGCCCAAAAAGGTGGCTTTCCATAAAGTAACCATAAAGTGCTTTTTTACTATTCACGAAACCATTTTTTCGCGACCGTTAAATCCGAAAATATTTCCGTGGGTATTAGAATAATTCCAGTACCCACTAAAACAATTCTGGATGCGTTCTGAAACATTTTCAGATCAATGATTTTCATCTGCGAAAAGCAACCAAAGCGGTTCCGGCAGTCCGGAACATTTCCGGTTTTTGTCTCCGAAAAATCCCAGAAGTTACCGGAACAATTCTGGTTCCCTCCAATAATTTCCAGGCGTATGCCGAAACCAATTTGACTTAATGGTATACTCCGAAACAACTTTTAGGTTTTACCGAAACTCTTCCGGTGTTCTCTCTCCGGAACTCTTCCGTTGTCCCCGAAACTTTTCTGGTGATTTCCCCTCACACTCCCTGTCTAGTATTCAGTAGATAGATGACCCTTAAGTGTGTGACCCTATAGGTTCGGTGAAGTATAGACATGAGCAGAACACTTTCCGATCAATGATCAACATCGGAGCCGTGGACACCCATATTGACCCCTATACCCACACGAATAAAATATTCGAGTGAACCATTAGTTTGGCGTGTGCTATTCCTGTTGCTTCACTATATGATACAAAACTCGGAGGTGAGACTTGTCGGCATCCCCATGGATCAACACCTTGTCCATCATGCCAGTTACCTCGTTACCAGTTTTGTTCTCCTTTCTCGTTTCCGTGTATCGGCATCCCTGTGATCAAATCACATTGTGTCTGGCCAGACGATGATGGATACAGCAACACCGAGAGGGCCCAAGAATATCTCTCCATCGTCGGGGGAGCAAATCCCAATCTTGAGCTACCAAGTTACTTGTCATTCTTTTCCGTGAACCCGTAAGCCGCCGTAATAGCCACCCTGTTACAGATGACGTTTAACAAACCCCAAAGTTCACGAAGCAAGCACGAAGGAACTCGATACTCTCATGGTCTAAGGAATTATGCAAACGTTAACTATCTCTGTGTTATTAACCATTAACTTGTGACGAATGTATCTCATAGCATAACATCAATTCGGGTCGATTCAACACAAGTGTTCTACCAACATTGTGCCCTCAAAATTGCTCGCATAGACATGCCCATGATCAGGAAAACAGGATCATCATGCAATACTTGAGCTAGTCTTAGAGGCATGACTAGGAATACTTTTTACCATTTATTGTACCACACGTGCACATGAGTTTCCCTCCGAGCCTCGTGGATATTGTAGACTCGAGAATCATTGCAGTTATAGCATGGATCATAAACATTCATTACAAACTAGGAGATACAAAGTAACTGTTATTACTACCTCTAGGGCATATCTCCTACAGACTCCCACTTGCACTAGAGTCATAATCCAGTTACATGGCTTCCTTAACACCGATGGCTATCCGATGTTGCTCATGCTTTGCTCGTGGGAGAGGCTTCGTCATCGGGTCTGACACATTCAGATCCGTGTGAACTTTGCATACTTTCACTAAACCCGCTTCGACATGATGTCGAATGAGTTTATATTTGCGTTCAATAGGTCTTGTCTTATGGTGCGAACTTGGCTCCCTTGCCTGAGCCATGGCGCCACTATTATCACAATAGATCTCCACCGGGTCCAGAGCACTTGGAACCACACCAAGGTCTTCAAGAAATTGCTTGATCCCGACAACCTGCTTGGAGGCTTCTGAAGCAGCAACATATTCCGCCTCCGTCGTAGAATCCGCCACAGTCTTTTGTTTGGAAATTTTCCAATCAACTGTGCCACTGTTCAATATGAAAACATAGCCTGATTGAGATTTGAAGTCATCTAGGTCAGTCATGAAGCCTGCATCAGTGTAACCACTTACAATGAGCTCTTCATCACCTCCGTACACAAGGAGTAAATCCTTGGTCCTTTTGAGGTACTTAAGAATATTTTTTATTGCGGCCCAGTGTTCCAATCCTGAATCACTTTGGTACCGGCTGCTAACACTTAGTGCATAGGAAACATCCGGTCTTGTACATAGCATGGCATACATAATAGAACCAACTGCCGAAGCATATGGAACATCATTCATTTGTACTCGCTCATCGAGAGTCCGAGGACACTGATTCTTGCAAAGCACTGTGCCAGGTGACATGGGGAGTAGGCCTTTCTTGGAGTTCTCCATGTTGAACCTTTTCAACACCTTGTCAATGTACATGCTTTGGCTAAGTGCTATTAGGCGTTTTGATCTATCCCTATAGATCCTGATGCCCAATACGTATGCTGCTTCGCCTAAGTCTTTCATTGAAAAACTCTTCTTCAATGATTCTTTTATTTCGTTAAGAAAAATCACGTCATTTCCAATCAACAATATGTCATCCACATACAAGATTAGAAATGCTTTTGCGCTCCCACTAAACTTCTTGTAAACACAAGATTCTTCGTCATTCCTGATGAAGCCAAACTGTTTGATCACTTCATCAAAATGAATGTTCCAGCTCCTTGCTGCTTGCTTCAGACCATAAATGGCCTTCTGAAGTTTGCATACCTTTCCAGCATCCTTATGAACGACAAAACCTTCAAGTTGTATCATGTATACATCTTCTTTGAGATTTCTATTTAGGAAAGCCGTTTTGACGTCCATCTGCCATATTTCATAATCGAAATAAGCAGCAATTGCTAGTAATATCCAAACAGACCTAAGCATAGCTACGGGCGAGAAAGTCTCGTCGTAGTCCTCTCCTAGAACTTGCGTGAACCCTTTCGCGACAAGTCTAGATTTGTGGATTGTAATGTTACCATCCGCGTATGTCTTCCTTTTGAAAATCCATTTACAACCAATGGGCTTTACGCCTTCTGGAAGTTCTTCCAAGTTCCAAACTTGGTTTTCGTACATGGATTCCATTTCGGATTTCATGGCTTTGTGCCATTCCCTTGAGGTGGGCCCCGCCATTGCTTCCTTGTAGTGCGCAGGTTCATAGTCTTCAAGAATGAAGATTTCGTTATGAAACCACTCAGGTGGCTGGATAGCCCTACCTGATCTGCGCGGTTCAGTTACAACCTTGTCTGAAGTTACCGCATCATATGCGACGACTTCCGGTTCGGTTGTATGGATAATTTGCGGAATTTCTTCTGGTTCCTTAGCCATATCAACGGTCGCTGAAGATTCACTAATCTCATTAAGTTGTACTGTCCTCCCACTTAATTCTTTAGCGAGAAATTATTTCTCGAGAAAGTGTCCAACCTTTGCGAGAAACACTTTGCCCTCGGACTGGTGGTAGAAGGAATATCCAATGGTGTTATTTGGATAACCTACAAAGTAACATTTGTCTGATCTAGGTTCCAGTTTGGTTGGTTGTAAACGTTTTACGTATGCCTCACAACCCCAAACCTTGAGATGCGACACACTAGGTATCTTCCCATACCACATCTCATGTGGTGTTGTCTCAACAGATTTAGACGGTGCTCTGTTTAATGTATAAGCGGCAGTAAGTAGTGCGTGACCCCAAAAAGATATCGGTAGATCTGTAAGAGACATCATCGACCTCATCATGTCTAACAGGGTTCGGTTACGTCGTTCCGACACTCCGTTTCACTGTGGAGTTCCAGGGGGGCGTAAGTTGTGAAACGATTCCACGGTCACTCAGATGTTGGCTAAACTCATGACTAAGATATTCGCCCCCACGATGTGATCGTAGAAACTTAATCCTTTTGTTACGATGATTTTCTACCTCATTCTGAAATTCGTTGGACTTTTCAAAGGTTTCCGACTTATGCTTCATCAAGTAGATATATCCATACCTACTTAAATCGTCAGTAAAAGTCACGAAGTAGAAATACCCACCCCTTGCGATTGTGCTCATTGGACCACATACATCACTATGTATTATTTCCAATAATTCACTCGCCCGTTCAGGATGACCCATGAACGGTGTCTTGGTCATTTTCCCCATCAAGCAAGCCTCACATGTGTCAAATGATTCAAAATCAAAAGACGGTAAAACTCCAACTTTTTGGAGTCTTTTCATGCGTTTCTTTCCGACGTGGCCAAGACGACAATGCCACAAGTAAGTGGTGGTGGTATCAGCCTTCTTAAGACGTTTAGCATTCACATTAAAGACATCATTTTCACATTCAAGATTTAGTATGAAAAGCCCCCCAACAATGGGTGCAAATCCATAAAACATATCCTTATAATAAAGTGAACAACCATTGTTCTCAGACTTATAGGAGTACCCATCATGCACTAAACATGATCCGGAGATAATGTTTCTACACAATGTCGGAACAAAATAACAGTTACTTAGTTCTAAGGTAAATCCTGAAGGGAGACGTAGAGGCATAATGCCGACGGCTTGAGCGGTGATCCTAGCACCGTTCCCGACGCGCATCACTACTTCATTCTTTGCCAGCTTGCGCACCTCCTGAAGCCCCTGTATCGAGTTGCAAATGTGAGCAACCGATCCGGTATCAAATACCCAAGACTTAGAATTTTCGCTAGCAAGCAAAACGTCAATGACATTAACTTGTATAACAGTTATACCTTTTCCAATTTTCCCGGACTTATTATCTTCCAGATACTTCTTGCAGTTTCTCTTCCAGTGTCCTGTGCCTTTGCAGTAGAAGCACTCAGTTTCAGCCTTGGCTCCGCCCTTAGAGCTGTTTTGGGAGCTGGTCTTACCGGCGCCCTTGCCCTTCTTGGACTTGCCTTTCTTTTTGAAACTGGCGGTTTTATTCACAAGCAACACTTGCTTGTGATTTTTCCGCAGTCCTCCTTCAGCAGTTTTCAACATGGCAAGCACCTCATTAGGTGATTTATCCATCCCATTCATGTTGTAGTTCATGATAAAACTGTCGTAAGACAGGGGGAGTGAACCGAGCAACATGTCCATAACATGGGCTGGTGGAAGTGGAAATTCCAGGGTATTAAGCCTTTCAACGTAGCCAATCATATTGACCACGTGCTCGCCAACTGAACTGCCCTCATCCATCTTGGTCTCCGTTAAGATTTTCATGGTATTAAACATTTTCAGATCAATGATTTTCATCTCCGAAAACCAACCAAAGCGGTTCCGGCAGTCCGGAACATTTCCGGTTTTTGTCTCCGAAAAATCCCAGAAGTTACCGGAACAATTCTGGTACCCTCCAATAATTTCCAGGCGTATGCCGAAACCAATTTGACTTAATGGTATACTCCGAAACAACTTTTCAGTTTTACCGAATCTCTTCCGGTGCTCTCTCTCCGGAACTCTTCCGTTGTCCCCAAAACTTTTCCGGTGATTTCCTCTCAGACTCCCTGTCTAGTATTCAGTAGATAGATGACCCTTAAGTGTGTGACCCTATAGGTTCGGTGAAGTATAGACATGAGCGGAACACTTTCCGATCAATGGTCAACATCGGAGCCGTGGACACCCATATTGACCCCTATACCCACACGAATAAAATATTCGAGTGAACCATTAGTTTGCCGTGTGCTATTCCTGTTGCTTCACGATATGATACAAAACCCCGAGGTGAGACTTGTCGGCATCCCCATGGATCAACACCTTGTCCACCATTCCAGTTACCTCGTTACCGGTTTGTTCTCCTTTCTCGTTTCCGTGTATCGGCATCCCTGTGATCAAATCACATTGTGTCTGGCCAGACGATGATGGATACCGCAACACCGAGAGGGCCCAAGAATATCTCTCCATCGTCGGAGGCGCAAATCCCAATCTTGAGCTACCAAGTTACTTGTCATACTTTTCCGTGAACCCGTAAGCCGCCGTAATAGCGACCCTGTTACAGATGACGTATAACAAACCCCAAAGTTCACGAAGCAAGCACGAAGGAACTCGGTACTCTCATGGTCTAAGGAATTATGCAAATGTTAACTATCTGTGTGTTATTAACCATTAACTTGTGACGAATGTATCTCATAGCATAACATCAATTCGGGTCGATTCAACACAAGTGTTCTACCAACATTGTGCCCTCAAAATTGCTGGCATAGACATGCCCATGATCAGGAAAACAGGATCATCATGCAATACTTGAGATAGTCTTAGAGGCATGACTAGGAATACTTTTTACCGTTTATTGTACCACACGTGCACATGAGTTTCCCTCCGAGCCTCGTGGATATTGTAGACTCGAGAATCATTGCAGTTATAGCATGGATCATAAACATTCATTACAAACCAGGAGATACAAAGTAACTGTTATTACTGCCTCTCGGGCATATCTCCTACAGGGCGCCCTTATCCCCTCCCGGCTAGGTCGGCGAGGTGGTCGGGGGAGACCACGGGGTTCAATTGCTCGAACAGTGAGGAGGGAGACGACCGCGGGGGGGATATGGGCTTGGCCCGCTGGGCCTGTCCCTGTGGCCTAAGGCCCAGGGGCAGGGGGCTTTTTTTCTTTTCTTTTATATTTTTTACTTTTATGTTTTCTTTTATTTAATTCTGTTTTAGATTTATTTTAATACCGTTTGACTTTTGTAAAATATGAGACTTGGCTACATATTTACTTTGCATTATTTGGCAGTGCCACAAAAGTTTGGGAGACAAATGAAATAGTTTTGGATTCTTCATAATTAGAAAAGCATTTTAAATAATGTTTTGGCCTCTGTTTCATCTAGTTTAGGGCACTTAACCTCTTTATCAAATGTTGGTTTCTACCTCACAATTACTCAGGGATTATTTGCAACATTATAAACATTTTTGTTCTTATGTTAGAAGAAATAATTATTTTATTTTATTTTAAATTTGAATTTGGCTGTGATTTTGGACAAGTGGCAAATTGCATAGTAATCATGATGACATGGCCACCATCAGGGGGAGATTACTATAGCATGATTCTCGGGGTGTTACATCTAAGATCTGGGGGTCGAACGCATGGCAGCCATCCCGGCCTCATCCACGCGTGCGACCGCAATTCACTTCTTCGCTGCCAAATGCTCCTTGAGATCCTGGCTATATTGCATGCACCATGGATTTCAGCGGTGATAATTTGGGGGATGGGGCGGTGATTTGGGTGGAAGGTGTCGCGCCGGCGGTCGGGGCATGTGGAATGGAGAAGGAGGGGTGGAGGGGGGGTATGGGGAAGGCATGGATTACCTGACTAGATGGACGAGGCCGAGCAACAGGAAGGAGCATCTCCAGCGAGGAGGCGGCGCTACAAGCAAGCAGTGAAGGTTTGAACTTGAAGAGGAAGGAGGAAGGAGGGTAAATGTGGCTTTTAGTTGGTACGAGGGGTGGGGGTAGATATTTCCGCGGTAGCCCAAAATTTTCGTTCGTTGAAGTGAAAAACTGACACGCAAAGTCTCATCGGACACGATCCCTTATTCCGATATCGAAACATCACAAATGATTCCTATAGCTTACCCTGTGTGTGATGAGTTTGAACGTGCAAATTTTGGTATTCAATCTTTCAGAGTAAGATATTGGATACTACATCGCACACGATTCGTGCTAACAAACTGTGTGTGATGTACTTGAATATCATTTTGATTTGGAAGAAGAAATGGGGATACAACGGCAAATTTGTTCCGAATTTCCCTTGTTACAGTGGTCATCCACATCATTGCATAATTTAACATCACTTGCTAATTAGGGTACTACACAAAAGATCCTACCGCACAGCCCGTACTTACTTAATCGAGCAATTAAATAGAGGTGGTTGACCTAAACATTACTCTAACAAAAGACTAGCACTCTAAACAAATACTAATATTCCGCCTGGCGCTCGTCGATCTCCACAACCTCCCCCATGAGCAGCTCGCGCTCGACGACCTTCGGGGGAAGGGGCTCCATGGCATCTATCGCCACATACTCCACAAGCATCTCGCAGTTCGCGTCCACCATCTCTTTGGAAAAGGCCGCCACGAGCCGGGTGTGGGCGGCTGATACGTCTCCAAAGTATCTATAATTTTTGATTGCTCCATGCTATAATATTATCATTCTAGGATGCCTTTTTGGGTATTTATTTACCAATTCATATTATTTTTTAGCACTAACCTATTAACCCTATGCCCAGTGCCAGTTGTTGTTTTCTGCATGTTGTTGGCTTTTCAGGTTTACAGTACCAAACGAAATCCAATTGCCCAAAACTTTTTTTATGTTTTTTTCTGGACCAAAAGAAGACCCGGAAGCTTTGGGAGGAGACCAGAGGCCACAAGAGGGAGCGACCACACAACAAGACACGTCTAGGGGGTGGCCGCGCCCTGATGTGTGCTGGCTCCCCTAGCGTCTCCCGATGCCCCTCTCTGGCCTATAAATTCTAATATTTCCCAAAAACCCTAGGGAGCAACCAGAAACACTTTTTCCGTCGCCGCAAGTCTCTGTTCCTTCGTGTGCCCATCTGGAGCCCTGTTCTGGTGCCTTTTCGGAGGGGGGAATCGATCACGGAGGGCCTATACATCAACCTTGCTGCTCCCATGGCGATGTGTGAGTAGTTCCATACAGACCTACGGGTCCGTAGTTAGTACCTAGATGGCTATCGCTCTCTCTTGATCTTCAATACAAAATTGACCGCATCTTCGCAGTGATCTATTCGACGTAATCACTTTGTGCGGTGCGTTTGTTGGGATCCAATGAATTGTGGGTTTATGTTCAGATTATTCATGAAAAAGATTTGAGTCTTCTCTGAATTCTATTATGATTCTTGTTTGCATGATCATTATAGCTTCGCAAATCTCTCCGATCTATTGAAATAGTTTGGCCAACTAGATTGATATTTCTTCAGTGAGAGGGGTGCGTTGTAGTGGGTTTAATCTGGCGGTGGTCAATATCCCAGTGACAGAAGGGGACAAGACACGTCTGTAAGGGCATATTTCTTCCCTATTAGTTTTGGTGATTGATGACAATGCTTTTGCGGACTAACCGGGTGGAGTAAGCTTTCATAGATTATCAGGTGGCATGAGACGGTTATTTTCCCATCGGTGATTAAAAAGAGAAGACGGGTTGTTTCTGACGATTTTGTGTTGGTGGACCCGAGTCATAAGAAATCCGTACTATCAAGAGGGGGTCCGCATTTTGAAAGGTTAGGTGGAATCAAACACGTATACATTTTGTCGGTGTACTAAAGTTTGGGTCCTTTAGTACCCCATACTTGTGCACGGGCAGTTGTAGCCACACCAACGGCAAGGCCTGTCGGGGGACAGTTGAACGCAAGTACAAGACTATCAAGGGAGCATTCAAGCCAATAATCAGAAGACAGAAGACCGAAGGCTAGGCCCCCGGCAAGATCTTGCTGGGATGGCTCGCGGCCCCGGCAAGACTCACACCCGGCAAGACCTCGCCACCCTGTCACCGCTCCAGTGCAGCGGCCAGCTTGTCTTTTAGATGTTGTCCTCCTGGATACGTGTCAGGCGCTAGCGGCGGATGGGCTTGAGCGGTGCTGATGGGACGGCCCCTTTTTCCGTCCCCAAGAAGCTAAGGGACACCTCAACGGGGCATTAAATGCATTTGTCCTAAGCCGTCAGTATTAGGTATGATAACACTGTTGCATCTTTACACCTCTTGTACTTCGCCACTGTTGGTGACCCCTTCGAACGTATAAAAGGAGGCCTCTGCAGCTTTGGCAGCATTGACGGCCTCCTTCAGTTTGCCGGCGTAATCTGTGACCAGAGCCTCGAGGGCCTCCTTGTGCTTCTGCTCCAGCTCCTGGGTCCGCTGCGCGACAAGCTTCTCAATTTCTTCGTCCTTGCCACGAAGCTTGTCGGCAAGCGCCTTCTCGCGAGCAGTGAGGTCCTCCTCATAAGCATCGAGCCCGACGCGGCGCTCTGTCAGGCGGGCTTCCTCTGCAGCGGCCTGTTGTTTGGCCTCTTCTTGTGCATTCTCAACATCGGACTGCTTCATGAGGAGCTCGTTCCAGTTTTGGCTCAGCTGCTCTTGGCTCGTCCTCAGCTCCTGAAAGGCTTCAGCATACCAGGCTTGTGTTTCCTCGACACGCTTCTGGAAATCTGCCTCCGCTGCTTCGACAACTGCTGCCCTGGAATTCAGCTTCTCTTTCCGGGCGCGGTGAAGTGCTTGAAGCTTCTGGAAGTTGCTGCTCATGGCTTGGAGGAGCTTTTCTCCTTCGAATTTGTTGCTGCTGGCGTGTGTTCGTCGACAATCTCGAGCCCAGCAGCGGCGACGATGTCTTCGTCGAAGATTTCCCCTTCGGTCGGCACCCCAATGCTTGTCGTGCCTAGTATGCTGACGAACAGGTTGTCGCCAACTTTGAGGTATCTGCTTGAGGAGGGGGCTTCGGATGTTGACGGCTGATCCTCAACAGCCGCCTCACTGGCAACTGGGGGCTCCGTGGCCGGCGTAGCGCCTGGCGCTCCTGCGGTAGGAATGCCGTCAGTATGGTCACCGGACTCCTTGCCGGCCCTCTCAGCAGACTCCTTGGTGGCCTCTTCCTGTGTGGCCTTGGCGGCCTCGGCGGCTTCGGCGGCAGCATTCTTGGCGGCCTCGTCAGTGGCAACCCTGTCGGCCTCGGCGGCAGCATCCCTGGCGGTCTCATTGATAACAGCATCGACATCCATGTGTTCTGTCGAGGGAAGATCTGAAGGCCAAGGAAACAAACAAGGTACGACTGAGGAGGAAGTTCAAGAAGACAAAAAGAAAGATAGAATAACAAGTATTCTGAGGCAAACGGTTTACCTGTGTCAAGCTGTTGAGAGGTGGCTTCTCCTTTCCCGGCAACACCAGTTGCCGAAGTAGGACCACCAGAGCCCACGCTTGCCGGTTCCTCTTCGTCGCGATAGAGCTCGCTAGAAGAAACCCTTGCCGAAGATCCATCTCCAGGCGGCGTAGTTGACGATGGCGGCGCATCAGGGATGGCTCTTGATGGTGCTCCTTGTTGCCGCTCCCCTCCTACAAGCCCGGTGATGTTAGCAGAGAAGATACACACCCCGACACTTGCCAGCGGAAAGTGAGTAGTGAACTCACGCTGGGGGCTGTGTCGGGGGCTGCGTTGAGGACTTGACTCCGGGCTGATGTTAATCAGCTCTGGCGCACCTGAGGTGCTTGCCGGCGGCTCATCGCCCGTCGAAGTCTTCGCTCTCTTTGCCATCCTCTGCGCCAATGTTTCCGCGTCATCTCTGCGGAAACAAGCCAAAGCAAGACAAATTAGTTAAGCAAAACCGGAAACTCAGAAGATAAAATATGTGACAGGACCCTTACTCTTCTTCTTCCGAGCTGAAGGCAGAGAGGTCGAAGTCGACTTCCGCCACGGTGCTCATGCGAGGAGGTGAGGGAGTGGTCCTGGGTCGCTTGGCTGCGGCGGAAGAAGAAGGCTGCTGGGTTGAGGCACCAGAGGTGGCTTTCCGAAGAACTCGCTTCATCCTTTTCTCGGGAGCTGAGGGCTCCTCGTGCAGCTCTTCCTCAGCTGTACCTCTGGCAGAAGGGCCCTCGGCAGATGTGCCACTCTGCTCTCCGGCAACCTCGCCCTGCCCGGCAAGTTTTCCCTCAGACACCACTTCTTCTTCATTGGCTTCCTCTTCCGTGAAGCCAGCGCTGCCGGCCTCCGCGGCAAGATCCGCCTCTTCTGCCCTGCTGGCGATGTACGCCACCTCTTCCTCAAGGGTGGGGTGGATGAGGATTGCTTCTTCCCGGATGGCCTTCTCCGATAGATTGTCAAAGAATTCCTATGCCTGCTCTGTGGATGGCTCTTCCCAAGTTCTGTCAAGGCCGTGAGCATTACACGCCGGCATCATGGCGATGATTGAGGCCAGAGCAGAGTTGTTGCACAAAGGGATCACGCTAGCCGGCAACTTGAACCTGGCGTCAGTCCTGAACAGCCTGCGGCAGAGGGCTGTGTGCTGCATGACCGTCAAGTTGTTGTTCAGCCCGGGGCGCAGCCTCATGATATCTGCCACATTCCGGAACTCCCAAGCTGGTCTCCCTTTGTTCATCAGAGGGGCGATGCGCCGGCGAAGGAAATTAGCACCAATCATCTCTATTGTGAGCCTGACAGCTTTGAGGCGGTGGATCCTGGTGATTGCCATTGTGAGCTTCTCATCTTGAGGATCGAGGTCGCTCCAATCCTGACCACGAGCCATCTTTGTTTGTCGAGGCGCACAGAAGGGCTGAGGGTCATTCTCCTGAATCCAGCACCACATGGCCCGCCATTCTTCCCACTTCTCGCGGTAGACCCCGTCTGGATATACCTCCTTGTTCCATGTTCTTGGAATCCAGGTGATGGAACCAGAAAGGGCTTCTCCCGCTTGGATACGAGGAATGAAGAAGTGGCGGAAGAGGGCTGTGTTGGGGACTACCCCGGCAAAATTTTCGCAAAGATGTGCAAAAACTGACATACATGTCACAGCATTCGGCGTAAAATCCAAGAGTTGGAAGCCGTATGTGTACATTATGTCGTTGAAGAAATCAGAGAAAGGGGGACAGAGCCCGCAGTAGAAATAGTCAACAAAGAAAGGGAATTTATCTGGGCCACCCTTGGAGGAACCTGGACTCACGCGAGTAGCAGGATGTGCTTTCGTCTCCCTCGCCCACATGCAGAGGTACCGATCCTTCAGGGCGTTCGCATCGAGCGCTGAAACGAAGACGGCGTGCTTCTTCCGCATCTTCACCAGCTCGCTCTCCGGGACGGCGGCTTTCACCCCCTTGCCCTTGCTCGCCTTGGGCGGCATGGCGACAGTGGAAGCAGAGACTGAGGACGGTGAGGGCGCGGCGGCGATGGATGAGTGGGAGAGACTCTGTTTCGGGCTCGAGGAAGGAGACGACGGCGGTTCCCAGATTGGAAAAGACAAGAGGTATATGAGCAGCGCCTCTGCGGTTTCCTTTTTATGGGGAAGGCGCGAGGCAGCCTCTTTACTTATCAATGTGAAAACACCTTTGCGAGCGCGTGGCTGTAACGGCCGCTCCGCGCACGTATCCCACATCGCGCATTCATCGCGCGTCGTGGGGGGGGGGGGCGCAGTAAGCAGAATGATTACATCGGTTAACTCCTGCCACGCGTGCCCGTGCACTGTTTGGGCCTAGCCCAACAACGCCTCGCACTTATGTATGGCCTAGGCCCGGGGGCTCCTGTCGGTGTACTAAAGTTTGGGTCCTTTAGTACCCCATACTTGTGCACGGGCAGTTGTAGCCACACCAACGGCAAGGCCTGTCGGGGGACAGTTGAACGCAAGTACAAGACTATCAAGGGAGCATTCAAGCCAATAATCAGAAGACAGAAGACCGAAGGCAGGGCCCCCGGCAAGATCTTGCCAGGATGGCTCGCGGCCCCGGCAAGACTCACACCCGGCAAGACCTCGCCACCCTGTCACCGCTCCAGTGCAGCGGCCAGCTTGTCTTTTAGCTGTTGTCCTCCTGGATACGTGTCAGGCGCTAGCGGCGGATGGGCTTGAGCGGTGCTGATGGGACGGCCCCTTTTTCCGTCCCCAAGAAGCTAAGGGACACCTCAACGGGGCATTAAATGCATTTGTCCTAAGCCGTCAGTATTAGGTATGATAACACTGTTGCAACTTTACACCTCTTGTACTTCGCCACTGTTGGTGACCCCTTCGAACGTATAAAAGGAGGCCCAAGGCGTAGCTACAGAGGGGAGGACCTTCTGGCCCATTCTGCATGCGTAGCGGCTGTGTACTGTTCATCACATAGCGCTCCTGAAGCTTGGGCATAAACACATCCAATACACTAAAGCAGGAGTAGGGTTTTACGCTTCTCAGCGGCCCGAACCTGGGTAAAAATCCTTCGCGTTGATTGTTGGATCTGCTCTTTGTGCAAGCCTTTCTCCCTGCCGAACAGATATCAATAAAGCCTGTCCAAAAGATCCTTTTCCCTTTCCGTGCATCGACCAGATTGTGGACTCCACTGCCGGCTGCGATTTGCTTTCATTTCTTGACGCCTATTCAGGATATCATCAGATTTTCATGGCAAAGGAAGACGAAGAGAAGACCGCATTTATCACCCCATGTGGTACGTATTGCTTTTTACGTATGCCTTTCGGGTTGAAAAGTGCTGGTTCAACATTTGTGAGAGCGGTCCAGATTGGTTTTGGGCCCCAGTTACATAGAAATATGGAAGCTTATATGGATGACATAGTGGTCAAAACCAAGGACAAGGCAACGCTCATACAAGATTTAGAAGAAACATTTGCAAATCTGCGCAAGATCAATTTGAAGCTCAATCCTGAGAAGTGTGTGGTAGGCATTCCGTCCGGCAAGCTTCTTGGGTTCTTTGTATCTCAACGTGGAATCGAAGCGAATCCCGACAAGATCAAGGCAATTGAGCAGATTGAAGCACCAAGACGTATCAAGGATGTGCGTCGTCTTGCCGGCTGCGTTGCTGCTCTAAGTAGGTTCATCTCCAAGTCTGCTGAGCGCGCCCTGCCCTTTTTCAAAATCTTGAAAAAGGCAGGTCCCATGAAGTGGACTCCGGAAGCGGAGGCAGCGCTGCAAGATTTGAAGAGGTACCTCTCCTCTCCGCCAGTACTAGTCGCGCCAAAACCACAAGAGCCGTTGCTGCTATATCTAGCGGCAACGAATCAAGTGGTGAGTGCTGCGTTAGTGGCAGAGAGAGAAGTCGATGAAGAAACAGCAGTAGCGGCAAGACCGCCAAGCGACGAGCTGGGATCTTCCCCGGCAGAGCTTGGTGACGACAAGGCAGGATCTGCGCAGTCAAATGAAGCAACGCAGAAGAAGAAGATGGTGCAGCGCCCCGTTTATTTTGTCAGCTCCCTTTTGCAGGGGGCTAGATCAAGATATTCTGGTGTGCAGAAGTTGCTCTTCGGCCTCCTTATGGCCTCGAGGAAGCTGCGCCATTACTTTCAGGCACATGAGATCACTGTCGTCACTCGCTTTCCATTGCAGCGGATTTTGCGAAACCTAGATGCAACCGGCAGGATTGTGGAGTGGGCTTTGGAACTGTCAAGTTTTGGTCTCAAGTTTGAAAGTACTTCAACTATTCAGAGCAGAGCCTTGGCGGAGTTCATTGCAGAATGGACCCCAACGCCAGACGAGGAGATTCCAGAGACAACTCTCCCCGGCAAGGAAACAAATCAAGAGTGGATTATGTATTTTGATGGGGCTTTCTCGCTGCAAGGCGCCAGTGCCGGCGTGCTGCTTGTCGCACCCACCGGAGAGCACCTCAAATACGTGATTCAGATGCACTTTCCCCGGGAGAGGTCAACAAATAACACTGCAGAGTATGAAGGGCTGCTTGCCGGTCTCAGGATCGCGGCAGACCTTGGAATTAGAAAGCTCATCGCCAGAGGTGATTCGCAGCTTGTTGTCAAGCAGGTGAACAAAGATTATCAAAGTCCATTAATGGAGGCTTATGTCGATGAAGTGACGAAATTGGAAGAGCGTTTTGACGGTCTGCAAATGGAGCACGTTCCTCGTGCGGAAAACAGCATTGCTGATGACTTGTCAAAGCGCGCTGCCCTTAAGTTACCTGTGGAACCAGGAACTTTTGTGCTTCGATTGACTCAACCATCCGTAACACCATCAATGGGACAAGAGAAAAGAAGGAAGTTGAGTTCCGGCAAGTATTTTCCGGCAGAGCTCCCAGGGGCCGCCGGCAATGAAGTTGCCGGGAACGACACCAAGCTTGCCGGTGAGCGACAGGCTCCGGCAGGACCTCAGGTTTTTGCCGTAGAGACAAACGCTCCCGCCGAGCTTGCCGGGGAACAACCGGCTCCGGCAGGGCCACGAGCTTTTGCTGTAGAGACAAATGCTCCCACGGCAGAGGACATGCCTTTAGTCCTTGTTGTCGAGCCCCAGGCTCCAGCATGGGCGCAACACATCGTCCATTTCCTTCAAACAGGAGAACTCCCCGAAGAACAGGAAGAAGCGGAGAAAGTAGCCCATCGGTCTAATATGTACCAGTTTGTGGACAATGTCCTGTACAAAAAGAGACCGAACGGTGTGAAATTGAAGTGTATTCCTCGGGAGGATGGACTGGAGCTGTTGGCAGAGATACATGGAGGCATATGTGGTTCCCACATAGGATCGAGAGCTCTTGCTGGTAAGGCATTCCGGCAAGGTTTCTTTTGGCCCACTGCTCTCCAGGATGCAACTGCACTAGTAACCAAGTGTGAAGCGTTCCAGTTCCATTCAAAGAAATTACATCAACCAGCTCAAGCTCTTCAGACAATCCCTCTTTCCTGGCCATTTTCGGTCTGGGGGATCGACATCTTGGGCCCTTTTCCCCGTGCTACCGGGGGCTTTGAGTACTTGTACGTCGCAATCGACATGTTCACAAAGTGGCCGGAAGTGGAAGCAGTGAGAAAGGTGACATCACAGTCAGCCGTCAAGTTCTTCAAAGGACTAGTTTGTCGTTTTGGTGTGCCTAACAGGATCATCACCGACAACGGTACACAGTTCACGAGCCACACCTTCATGCAGTATGTCCAAGACCTTGGCGGCAAGATATGTTTTGCTTCTGTCGCTCATCCAAGGAGCTACGGCCAGGCGGAAAGGGCAAATGCTGAAGTGCTGCGAGGCCTCAAGACAAGGACTTTCGACAAGCTGCACAAGTGCGGAAGGCGCTGGATTGATGAGTTATCGGTGGTTCTTTGGTCAATCAGAACGACACCAAATCGAGCCACTGGCCAGACACCCTTCTCCCTAGTATACGGGGCGGAAGCAGTTCTCCCCACGGAACTCACATACGGGTCACCTCGAGTGCTCGCCTATGATGAGCTCGAGCAAGAGCAATTGCGGCAAGATGACGCTGTGCTCCTTGAGGAAGATCGTCTTCAGGCTGCTGTGCGAGCTGCACGCTACCAGCAAGCCTTGCGCCGCTACCATAGCCGCAAGGTTCGTGCCCGAAGTCTTGAGGAAGGCGACCTTGTTCTTCGGCGCGTTCAGTCGGCCAAGAATTCCAACAAGTTGACGCCGAAGTGGGAAGGCCCTTATCGGGTAGTACGAGTCACCAGGCCTGGCGTAGTCCGCTTGGAGACCGAGGATGGCGTTCCAGTGAGCAACTCCTGGAATATCGAACATCTTCGTAAGTTTTATCCATAAGGCGCGGTTGCCGGGTCTCCCGGCAACCACCTTTTGTATGAGTCTTGCCGCCAAGGCATGTAATCCTTTGTACAAAGCCAGGCGCAGACCCTGTGCATAGTTCAATAAGATTAAGTGTTTTACAATTCTTGTCGATTTTCATGTTTACTTATATGCATGCTTATCTGAGACATTGTATTACACTTGCTTCCGGTAAGCATTAACGAACCGCCAAGGTTCCATATCTCTATTGTCTCTTCTTTCTTTTTCTCAAAGGACAGAAGGTTCCCTCGCATGCAAGTTTGCCGGGGGGGAATGATGGTATGGATACCGACAGGCGACGTTCAAGGTTGACATCTTGCCGGAAGGAGTACAACAACGAAAAGCTAAGTTGCAGAAACTTTGAACAAATTTTTGTTTTGTAAGGTTATTCTCCTTGAACGATTTCGGCCTGTGTATGGGAAACCTGCACGCGAAGGAACCTTGTCATGATCGGTTGCGCCCTTACTCTGTTTCGAGTACGCTCAACAGTTTAAGCGGCTGCACTGAGAACGTCAAGGCTTCTTGCCGGTAGCGGCACCGCCAGCAGGCTGCTAAAGTCCCGCACCTAGCGCTCGCGGCAAGGGTGCGCGCGCCGGCCAGTTGCCAATAAGCGTAGGGCATGTACCATACAAAAAGAGATTAGACAAGGGAAATAGCATACATTCATCCAAAGCATAGCAAGTTATATTACAATAATAGCTGCCGCAATTCTAACATAAGACAAAATTGTCTTTGGCATGGAATGGTGGCGACAAAGAGAAGTGAAGCGGCTAGTCCCTGCGCTGGCCTTCGACCCTCTTGACCTGGCCCACCTTGTCGACGATGGGCGCGACAAGCTCCTCGAGTGCCTTGAGGTCCACGTCCTTCGGCAAGCGGTCAAGGACGTTGGCGAGGTTGATGCCGGGGTTCTTGTGCGCCACTTTGATGAGCACCTTTTGGAGGACGGCCCGACAGAGTTTGCGGGATTCATTGGCCAGATGGGTTGCCCGGTCAGAGTGGAGCTGCTTCACGGCGTCAATCAAGCCTTCGAAGAACATGGTCAACTTGATGCTCGTAGACACCCTGTCATCGGAAGAATAGTTGAAGCCTTGCAGGCCCATGGTGGACAGTTGTGCTGCAAGCCTCTCTGCGACATCGATGAGGTGCTCGGTCCAGATCTACACACCTGACACATAGTCATTATGGGTGACGACAGCGCTCTTGAGCAGGTCCTTCTCATTCTAGAGATCTCTGATCAAGGCCTTCTCACGAGCCCTGCTGCCCTCAAGAGTCTCATTCAGCGTGGTCAGCTTCAGCTCCAGATCGGCAATGGATTCCTTGGCTGAGGAGAGCTGCTTGATCTTGTCGGACATGTCAATTTGTATCTCTGCCAAGCTGTAGAGAGCCTTATCTCTTTCTGCTTCGAGCGTCGTGATCTTCTTGCCGTGATCCTCAAGGTCCGCCTCCAGCTTCTTCACCTTATCGGCAAGCTCGTTCTTGGCGGCCTCTACAGCTTCGGCAGCATTGACGGCCTCCTTCAGTTTGCCGGCGTAATCTGTGACCAGAGCCTCGAGGGCCTCCTTGTGCTTCTGCTCCAGCTCCTGGGTCCGCTGCGCGACAAGCTTCTCAATTTCTTCGTCCTTGCCACGAAGCTTGTCGGCAAGCGCCTTCTCGCGAGCAGTGAGGTCCTCCTCATAAGCATCGAGCCCGACGCGACGCTCTGTCAGGCGGGCTTCCTCTGTAGCGGCCTGTTGTTTGGCCTCTTCTTGTGCCTTCTCAACATCGGACTACTTCATGAGGAGCTCGTTCCAGTTTTGGCTCAGCTGCTCTTGGCTCGTCCTCAGCTCCTGAAAGGCTTCAGCATACCAGGCTTGTGTTTCCTCGACACGCTTCTGGAAATCTGCCTCCGCTGCTTCGACAACTGCTGCCCTGGAATTCAGCTTCTCTTTCCGGGCACGGTGAAGTGCTTGAAGCTTCTGGAAGTTGCTGCTCATGGCCTGGAGGAGCTTTTCTTCTTCGGATTAGCTGCTGCTGGCGCGTGGCTCGTCGACAATCTCGAGCCCAGCAGCGGCGACGATGTCTTCGTCGAAGATTTCCCCTTCGGTTGGCACCCCAATGCTTGTCGTGCCTGGTATGCTGACGAACAGGTTGTCGCCAACTTTGAGGTATCTGCTTGAGGAGGGGGCTTCGGATGTTGACGGCTGATCCTCAATAGCCGCCTCACCGGCAACTGGGGGCTCCATGGCCGGCGTAGCGCCTGGCGCTCCTGCGGCAGGAATGCCGTCAGTATGGTCATCGGACTCCTTGCCGGCCCTCTCAGCAGACTCCTTGGTGGCCTCTTCCTGTGTGGCCTTGGCGGCCTCGGCGGCTTCGGCGGCAGCATTCTTGGCGGCCTCGTCAGTGGCAACCCTATCGGCCTCGGCGGCAGCATCCCTGGCGGTCTCGTTGATAACAGCATCGACATCCATGTGTTCTGTCGAGGGAAGATCTAAAGGCCAAGGAAACAAACAAGGTACGACTGAGGAGGAAGTTCAAGAAGACAAAAAGAAAGACAGAATAACAAGTGTTCTGAGGCAAACGGTTTACCTGTGTCAAGCTGTTGAGAGGTGGCTTCTCCTTTCCCGGCAACACCAGTTGCCGAAGTAGGACCACCAGAGCCCACGCTTGCCGGTTCCTCTTCGTCGCGATAGAGCTCTCTAGAAGAAACCCTTGCCGAAGATCCATCTCCAGGCGGCGTAGTTGACGGTGGCGGCGCATCAGGGATGGCTCCTGATGGTGCTCCTTGTTGCCGAAGCAAGACAAATTAGTTAAGCAAAACCGAAAACTCAGAAGATAAAAGATGTGACAGGACCCTTACTCTTCTTCTTCCGAGCTGAAGGCAGATAGGTCAAAGTCGACTTCCGCCACGGTGCTCATGCGAGGAGGTGAGGGAGTGGTCCTGGGTCGCTTGGCTGCGGCGGAAGAAGAAGGTTGCTGGGTTGAGGCGCCAGAGTTGGCTTTCCGAAGAACTCGCTTCATCCTTTTCTCGGGAGCTGGGGGCTCCTCGTGCAGCTCTTCCTCAGCTGTACCTCTGGCAGAAGGGCCCCCGACAGATGTGCCACTCTGCTCTCCGGCAACCTCGGCCTGCCCGGCAAGTTTTCCCTCAGACACCACTTCTTCTTCATTGGCTTCCTCTTCCATGAAGCCAGCGCTGCCGGCCTCCGCGGCAAGATCCGCCTTTTCTGCCCTGCTGGCGATGTACGTCACCTCTTCCTCAAGGGTGGGGTGGATGAGGATTGCTTCTTCCCGGATGGCCTTCTCCGATAGATTGTCAAAGAATTCCTATGCCTGCTCTGTGGATGGCTCTTCCCAAGTTCCGTCAAGGCCGTGAGCATTACACGCCGGCATCATGGCGATGATTGAGGCCAGAGCAGAGTTGTTGCACAAAGGGATCACGCTAGCCGGCAAGTTGAACCTGGCGTCAGTCCTGAACAGCCTGTGGCAGAGGGCTGTGTGCTGCATGACCATCAAGTTGTTGTTCAGCCCGGGGCGCAGCCTCATGATATCTGCCGCATTCCGGAACTCCCAAGCTGGTCTCCCTTTGTTCATCAGAGGGGCGATGCGCCGGCGAAGGAAATTAGCACCGATCATCTCTATTGTGAGCCCGACAGCTTTGAGGCGGTGGATCCTGGTGATTGCGATTGTGAGCTTCTCATCTTGAGGATCGAGGTCGCTCCAATCCTGACCACGTGCCATCTTTGTTTGTCGAGGCGCACAGAAGGGCTGCGGGTCATTCTCCTGAATCCAGCACCACTTGGCCCGCCATTCTTCCCACTTCTCGCGGTAGACCCCGTCTGGATATACCTCCTTGTTCCATGTTCTTGGAATCCAAGTGATGGAACCAGAAAGGGCTTCTCCCGCTTGGATACGAGGAATGAAGAAGTGGCGGAAGAGGGCAGTGTTGCGGACTACCCCGGCAAAATTTTCGCAAAGATGTGCAAAAACTGGCATACATGTCACAGCATTCGGCGTAAAATCCAAGAGTTGGAAGCCGTATGTGTACATTATGTCGTTGAAGAAATCAGAGAAAGGGGGACAGAGCCCGTAGTAGAAATAGTTAACAAAGAAAGGGAATTTATCTGGGCCACCCTTGGAGGAACCTGGACTCACGCGAGTAGCAGGATGCGCTTTCGTCTCCCTCGCCCACATGCAGAGGTACCGATCCTTCAGGGCGTTCGCATCGAGCGCCAAAACGAAGATGGCGTGCTTCTTCCACATCTTCACCAGCTCGCTCTCCGGGACGGAGGCTTTCACCCCCTTGCCCTTGCTCGCCTTGGGAGGCATGGCGACAGTGGAAGCAGAGACTTAGGACGGTGAGGGCGCGGCGGCGATGGATGAGTGGGAGAGACTCTGTTTCGGGCTCGAGGAAGGAGACGACGGCGGTTCCCAGATTGGAAAAGACAGGAGGTAAATGAGCAGCGCCTCTGTGGTTTCCTTTTTATGGGGAAGGCGCGAGGCAGCCTCTTTACTTATCAATGTGAAAACGCCTTTGCGAGCGCGTGGCTGTAACGGCCGCTCCGCGCACGTATCCCACATCGCGCATTCATCGCGCGTCGTGGGGGGGGGGGGGGCGCAGTAAGCGGAATAATTACATCGGTTAACTCCTGCCACGCGTGCCCGTGCACTGTTTGGGCCTAGCCCAACAATGCCTCACACTTATGTATGGCCTAGGCCCGGGGGCTCCTGTCGGTGTACTAAAGTTTGGGTCCTTTAGTACCCCATACTTGTGCACGGGCAGTTGTAGCCACACCAGCGGCAAGGCCTGTCGGGGGACAGTTGAACGCAAGTACAAGACTATCAAGGGAGCATTCAAGCCAATAATCAGAAGACAGAAGACCGAAGGCTGGGCCCCCGGCAAGACTCACACCCGGCAAGACCTCGCCACCCTGTCACCGCTCCAGTGCAGCGGCCAGCTTGTCTTTTAGCTGTTGTCCTCCTGGATACATGTCAGGCGCTAGCGGCGGATGGGCTTGAGCAGTGCTGATGGGACGGCCCCGTTTTCCGTCCCCAAGAAGCTAAGGGACACCTCAACGGGGCATTAAATGCATTTGTCCTAAGCCGTCAGTATTAGGTATGATAACACTGTTGCAACTTTACACCTCTTGTACTTCGCCACTGTTGGTGACCCCTTCGAACGTATAAAAGGAGGCCCAAGGCGTAGCTACAGAGGGGAGGACCTTCTGGCCCATTCTGCATGCGTAGCGGCTGTGTACTGTTCATCACATAGCGCTCCTGAAGCTTGGGCATAAACACATCCAATACACTAAAGCAGGAGTAGGGTTTTACGCTTCTCAGCGGCCCGAACCTGGGTAAAAATCCTTCGCGTTGATCGTTGGATCTGCTCTTTGTGCAAGCCTTTCTCCCTGCCGAACCATAAAGGGATCCACGCGACCCCATAGGTGTCGTACGCCGACACATTTGCACCACTCTCCTCTCCCAGAGCTTCCGATCTTTTCCTCTCTACCCTTCTGTCTTTGATAAGCGGAAGTACCGCCCTGATGAGCGGCAGTACCGCTCTGGCATTCTGGATTTTATTGAGCGGAAGTACCGCTCCACCGGAGTGGTAGTACCGCGCTGTTTGGTCTAGAGTCCCTCACGGGCGACCAAACATGTGTCTGGTCCCCCACGCCACAATGGGCGGAAGTAGGGCGACATCATGAGTGGAAGTACCGCTCCTCTGGGCGGTACTACCGTGTTGTCCCCCGGTACTTCCGCCCGGTCCGCCCCTACTACTGCACCAAGCGGAAGTACCACTGGTAGGAGCGGTAGTACCACTCCAGCGGCACTACCGCCTCCCTTACTATGTCAGCTGCATGGAACGGCTAGATCATTGGTGCAAGCGGAAGTACCGCTCCCCTGAGCGGTACTACCGCTTATGCACTTATTGTGGGCAGAAAAACGGTCAGATTCTTCCCCCTATTTAAGTGGGTCTTCTTCCCCAAAGAGACTCACCTCTTTTGCCAAAAAGCTCCATTGTTGCTCCTAAGCTCATTCTTGCCCGATCTCTCTCCCTAGCCATCGAATTTTGTTGATGCTCTAGGTTATGGAGGAGAGGGCCTTGATCTACACTTCCACCAAGTGAAATTTGAATCCCCCACTAATCCCTTGTGGATCTTGTTACTCTTGGGTGTTTGAGCACCCTAGACGGAATATGTCACCTAGAAGCCATATTCCATTGTGTTGAAGCTTCATGGTGCTGTTGGGAGCCTCCAATTAAGTTGTGGAGATTGCCACAACCTTGTTTGTAAAGGTCCGGTCGCCGCCTTCAAGAGCACCACTAGTGGAATCACGACATCTCGCATTGTGTGAGGGCGTGAGGAGAATACGGTGGCCTTAGTGGCATCTTTGGGAGCATTGTGCCTCCACACCGCTCTAACAGAGACATACTTCCCCTGAAAGGGAGGGAACTTCGGTAACACATCCTCGTCTCCATCGGTTCTACTTGTGGTTACTTTTTACCTTTACTTTGAGCAAGCTTTACTTATATTGTATCGTTTGCTTGCTTGTGTTGTTATTGCTGTTAACAACATATAGGTTGCTCACCTAATTGCATATCTAGACAACCTATTTGTTGCTAAACCTAATTTGCTAAAGAAAAGTTAAAAACTGGTAGTAGCCTATTCACCTCCCCTCTAGTCAACCGTATCAATCCTTTCAATTGGTATCAGAGCTACGTCTCTTTATTAAGGGTTTTACCACCCAAAGAGTATGGTTAACGATGGGGATCAGGTTGTGGATTCACCCGACGCCGGGGACTGAAGCATGGTCCCCGAGAGGATTTAGATGAGGCAATGTCCTCACTTAAATCTTCTATGATGACTAAGCTCAAGTCCATGCTTAAAGATTTCCTTGATAGTCTCACACTTTCTACCGATCCACCACAAGTGGTTAATCCCACTAAATCGACATCGGATGTCCACTCCGGTAAGGAGGGGCCTAGCACTGACAAGAACAAGTTACCTCAAAGAAATAGTGGGTTGGGTACCGTTGCTTCGGTACCCCCTCCCGTGTCTATGGAGGACTGGTGCACCCACTGTCGGTGTCAAAACCGGCAGATCTCGGGTACGGGGTCCCGAGCTGTGAGTCTTGGATCGATGGTAACAAGGGGACGAAGGAGACGATGTTTACCCAGGTTCGGGCCCTCCTATGGAGGTAAAACCCTACGTCCTGCTTGATTATATTGATGGTATGAAGGTTACAGAGTTGATCTACCTCGAGATCGACTAGCTAAAACCCTAGATGAGTTTCTCTGTCGTACAATCTAAAACCCTCCCAGTTTATATAGACACCGGGGGGTACCTAGTGTTTACACATGACAAGACTCCTGCCGAGAATGGCGACGTTGATTCCCTCATCTTGACTTGGAGTGCACGATGCGCCTTCGGGACTTCCTTCTAGAACACAGGGTCTTGATGTATCCGGCCCCTCCCACGACAGTTAGAGTGCGGCCCATCAAGCTGGTCTATTGAGAGACAAGCCAGCGGCCCGAGGACCCCTTAGTCCAGGACTCCCTCAGTAGCCCCCAAACTAGCCCCCAACGCCAAAGGTCTCAGTTTTGACAGCTTCACTTGATCAGAGTCTTCGGCTTGTGGGGTGAGTTCTTGTTCCCATTAAAGATCGGCTGATACATGTCCGGCTTCCGATCACACGATAGCCCGAACACCATGAGTTGTCCAGTCCCGAAGGCCAAACGTCAAAGTGTAAACAGTGTTTTTTTCTGACAACCTTCCTGACGAAGGGTCGTGGCCTACCACGACTGCTGCACCAGTTATGAAAACTCGATTTGCAGTTCGAGGCTGTTTTTACATCAGCACGACTCATCAATGTATAGATCGTGCTCCGTTTCACACGGGATATGATTAGCATCCCAAGTTCCTTTTGCGCGTGCATAACGGTACACACGTCTTGGGAAGCGGAGAGATTTGCGGCGTAGTAGAGGGAGGTTAATCGGTGTTACGCCCCATAAAAAGGGTAAAAAACCCCAAGGCTTGTTCACGCTTCCCCTTCGCATCCTCCGCTTTCCCAATCTTCCCAAGCTCCGAGAGCCCAGATCCAGCTCTTCCTCAACTTCCCCTCCAAGCCTAATGGCGGGTTCGGGCTCCATGGGCAAGTGGGAGGCCTCCACGGTCACAGATCAGGATATCCGGGAGCTAAAGCTCGCCGGCTACCTCCCCGCCAACGTCTTCCACCGCGCTCCAGAGGCGAAGCAAGTCGTCCCCACCCCTAAGCCAGGCGAAAGGGTGGTCTTCGTCCCCCATTTCATCCGGGGACTGAGCTTCCCGCTCCACCCCTTCGTCAGGGGCCTCATGTTCTTCTACGGGTTGGACTTCCATGATCTTCCCCCGAACTCTTTCATGCATATTTCGGCTTTCATAATCCTCTGCGAAGCCTTCCTGCGGGTCGAGCCGCACTTCGGCCTGTGGCTCAAGGTCTTCAACGTCAAGCTGAAGATAGTCGCGGGCGAGCACGCAGACTGCGGAGGGGCGGTAATCAACAAGCTCCCTCGCGTTGAGTGGCCAACTGGCACCTTCATCGATACAATCAAGATCTGGCAAAAGGAGTGGTTCTACATCACCGAACCAAGAGATGAGATCTGGGCCGTGCCTGCCGAGTTCAAATCCGGACCCCCTACGAGATTGACCTCATGGCTCAGGAAGGGCCTTGACTGGGGGTCGGATGCAGAGGTGAAACTGCTGCAGAAGCACATTACCTCGGTGATCAAGGCTAAGGCCGAACTGGTCGATGTGGTCCAGGTCATGCTCCACCGCCGAATCCTCCCCTGTCAGCGCCGGGCCTCCCCAATGTGGGCTTACCGGCGTCAGCACGAGCCTACCGTGCGCCAGCTCTTCTGCACTACCTCCGAAAATTTGTGGAAGGCATTATTCAAGCCTCGGAAAAGCTGGCCGGCCAAGGAAGAGGATTCGGGCCTAAGCACCAATAACCCACCTACCCAGGTACGGTATAATTTTAATCCATTAGCTCTGTTTTCTTTGACAAAAAGACTGAACGCCTTCCCCCTCACTTCCGCAGAAATGGATGAGCAAAACCGTGAGAGTTAACTGTCCCGCACCACAACCCGAAGACCCCAGGTCGGAGTTGTTGTCGGCGATGCTCGTCGTGGCACCGTACTCGGCGCCCGAAAAGAAGGAGAAGAAGAAGAAGGCCAAAGAAGGTCTCCGCATAAAGGACCAGTCGGACGCCATGTCCGAGGAAACCCATGCCTCCTCTAGCCACGAGGAAGAGCATGAAGACGGGGGGGGGTGGGGGTGGGGAAGGCATTTCCCCCCTCACAAGAAAGAGGGCGGCGTCGCAGGACTCTGCGGAGGATGTATCTCCTCCTACCCTGAAGAGGGCACGTCGGCCGAGGTTGATCCTGGCTGACGATAGCTCGGACTCTGACGCAGAGTCCGAGGACTTCGAGAGGGTTCCCCGACAGAACCTAAGGGTTAAGCCCCCAGCTCAAAGGTATGAATCCGAAGACTCCCTGGGTAATTTATGCAAAGTTTTCAATGTTTTAAATGCAAGAACGTCTTTTAACTCGCAGCCCACCGCACGTTCTCCCTACCGACCAAATATCGGATGGGGAGTCTCCGCCCGCCGAGCTGGCAGAGAGTGGGACTACGTCACACCCCACACCTCCCAGGGCCACGAAGGATGCCGTGGAGGTGTCATCCCGCCAGGCTCCTTTGGAGCCGAACACAGGCAGTGGGGGTGACCATGCCATGGCCAAGGTCGATGCCTTGGCCGCTGAAGAACAGGGGGAGAAAACTCCCCTGTCCGCCAAAGACCAGGGGGAGAAGACTCCCCTGGCCGCTGAAGAGGAAGGGCGGAGGGATGTCCAGTCCCCTCCGAGGAAATCTCCGGAGCATGCTGTGCCTCCGGAGCTACCAACTCAGTCCCCGATCAGAGATCGGGCTGGCCGGTCACCACCGGTGCCACCGACGACTGGGTGACCGGTTATGGAGGAGGCTCTATCAAGCGCCCCCATCTCCGAGGATCACCACACTCTTATGGGTGCGGTTTTGCAAGGCATTCAGTCCGTTAACAGCGGACTGAAAGAGGCCTTCAATGGTCTCTTGACGGGCTTCAAGGTGAGTCACGTAATACCCGTTTCCCGAGCAGTCTTAACTTTATTAAGTTTATGCTATATTTATATATGTAGTAGCCCCCGAGCCCCGGGTGGTTTTGCAAAAACGCGCCCGGGGGTCAAAATACTCAGGACCGAGCATAGTGTCATATCCTTGATGGTTCGGGGGTTGGAATGCATATAACTGGATGTGTGTATTCTTTATTTTTTGTAGGCCTTGTCCTCGGCGGCGGCCGTTAATGCCGCTGAGCTTACCGAGCTAAATCGGAAGCTCAAGATCTCCGAAGAGGAGCTTGATAGCCTGAACAAGAGGTTCGACGAGGCACAAGGTAAGCCGAATTGTAACATCCGGGCTGTATATATTTAGTGATCCGCACTGGTAACCCAGTGTAATTATTTACTTGTTGCTTCCACAGCTTCAGCTGCGGAGGTTGAAAAACTCAAGGCCGAGCTCGAAAAGATGAAGCAAGAGGCTGCGAATGAGAAGGCGGCCGCCGAACAAGCAGCCGCTGCACTCTCCACTTTGAAAGCTGCGAGTGCTAAGCAGGAGGCCCGGGTGGAGGAGGTGCAGTAGGAGCTCAAGGACGCCAGCGCGAAGTGCGAGGCCCTTGAGCAGAAAGGCAAAGAGCAAGCCACTGAGCTATCCACGATGAAATCCGAGCTTCAAAAGGAGCGGGTGGACAGGCGGTCCTTTGAAGAGGAGGTTCGCCAAGTCCGGGCTGTCACATATGGTAAGCCGTATTCACTACAGTGCGCCTTTGGTGGTAGCAGGTTTGCTTTGCTCACCCAGGTGTGGCGTTCCTCAGGCGTCTGTGCAAATCTCCCGAAGAGTGCAACGGACGCGAACAAGTTCTATGCTTCGCGGGGGGAGGATGATGAAGCTTGGCTATTCTGGGCACAATTTGATTCCCCCGAGCGCTCTCCTCTTCTAAGCGAGCAGATGAAGCAACTGATGGAGCTGCACAGGATGGCGGAGCCGGCCATGAAGGATCTCTGCATCCGGCTGTGGCCTGAAGAGCCGTTGCCGAGCAGCTACTTCGGCTTGGTGCAGAAACTATGCGATGCTGCGCCTCGGATTGACGCGCTAAGGCATTCTTCATGCATCGAGGGAGCTCGAATGGCCTTTGCAAAGACCATGGTGCACTGGCCGAAGCTCAAGCCGACCGAGATGGCCACCGCACCTCCGCCCCCTGGAAAGGAGCATAGGCGCCCCGAGCTATACTTCTCCGCAGTGATGGAGGGTGCTCGGGCGATAGAGGCCCAATGCTCGAAGGATGTTTCTTATGAATGAGCGCGTAGTAATATGTCCGAAGACTTTTAACGCTGTATAATTAAAGTTGCATGGTTTATCATGTCTTATAAGTTTTTAGTGTTTATTTTGACTCCCATGTGGCCGTTTTAAACATGTGTCTGGTCCCCCACGCCACAATGGGCGGAAGTAGGGCGACATCATGAGTGGAAGTACCGCTCCTCTGGGCGGTACTACCGTGTTGTCCCCCGGTACTTCCGCCCGGTCCGCCCCTACTACTGCACCAAGCGGAAGTACCGCTGGTAGGAGCGGTAGTACCACTCCAGCGGCACTACCGCCTTCCTTACTATGTCAGCTGCATGGAACGGCTAGATCATTAGTGCAAGCGGAAGTACCGCTCCCCTGAGCGGTACTACCGCTTATGCACTTATTGTGGGCAGAAAAACGGTCAGATTCTTCCCCCTATTTAAGTGGGTCTTCTTCCCCAAAGAGACTCACCTCTTTTGCCAAAAAGCTCCATTGTTGCTCCTAAGCTCATTCTTGCCCGATCTCTCTCCCTAGCCATCGAATTTTGTTGATGCTCTAGGTTTTGGAGGAGAGGGCCTTGATCTACACTTCCACCAAGTGAAATTTGATTCCCCCACTAATCCCTTGTGGATCTTGTTACTCTTGGGTGTTTGAGCACCCTAGACGGAATATGTCACCTAGAAGCCATATTCCATTGTGTTGAAGCTTCATGGTGCTGTTGGGAGCCTCCAATTAAGTTGTGGAGATTGCCACAACCTTGTTTGTAAAGGTCCGGTCGCCGCCTTCAAGAGCACCACTAGTGGAATCACGACATCTCGCATTGTGTGAGGGCGTGAGGAGAATATGGTGGCCTTAGTGGCATCTTTGGGAGCATTGTGCCTCCACACCGCTCTAACAGAGACATACTTCCCCTGAAAGGGAGGGAACTTCGGTAACACATCCTCGTCTCCATCGGTTCTACTTGTGGTTACTTTTTACCTTTACTTTGAGCAAGCTTTACTTATATTGTATCGTTTGCTTGCTTGTGTTGTTATTGCTGTTAACAACATATAGGTTGCTCACCTAATTGCATATCTAGACAACCTATTTGTTGCTAAACCTAATTTGCTAAAGAAAAGTTAAAAACTGGTAGTTGCCTATTCACCTCCGCTCTAGTCAACCGTATCAATCCTTTCAATTGGTATCAGAGCTACGTCTCTTTATTAAGGGTTTTACCACCCAAAGAGTATGGTTAACGATGGGGATCAGGTTGTGGATTCACCCGACGCCGGGGGCTGAAGCATGGTCCCCGAGAGGATTTAGATGAGGCAATGTCCTCACTTAAATCTTCTATGACGACTGAGCTCAAGTCCATGTTTAAAGATTTCCTTGATAGTCTCACACTTTCTACCGATCCACCACAAGTGGTTAATCCCACTAAATCGACATCGGATGTCCACTCCGGTAAGGAGGGGCCTAGCACTGACAAGAACAAGTTACCTCAAGGAAATAGTGGGTTGGGTACCGTTGCTTCGGTACCCCCTCCCGTGTCTATGGAGGACTGGTGCACCCACTGTCGGTGTCAAAACCGGCGGATCTCGGGTACGGGGTCCCGAGCTGTGAGTCTTGGATCGATGGTAACAAGGGGACGAAGGAGACGATGTTTACCCAGGTTCGGGCCCTCCTATGGAGGTAAAACCCTACGTCCTGCTTGATTATATTGATGGTATGAAGGTTACAGAGTTGATCTACCTCGAGATCGACTAGCTAAAACCCTAGATGAGTTTCTCTGTCGTACAATCTAAAACCCTCCCGGTTTATATAGACACCGGGGGGTACCTAGTGTTTACACATGACAAGACTCCTGCCGAGAATGGCGACGTTGATTCCCTCATCTTGACTTGGAGTGCACGATGCGCCTTCGGGACTTCCTTCTAGAACACAGGGTCTTGATGTATCCGGCCCCTCCCACGACAGTCAGAGTGCGGCCCATCAAGCCGGTCTATTGAGAGACAAGCCAGCGGCCCGAGGACCCCTTAGTCCAGGACTCCCTCACCCACCTCATATAGTTAATCTTGGTCCTCCTCCTAAACTGGTTAAAAATGATTTTGCTAATTGGATTTTTCGTATCAAGTCTCATTTGAATCACAGCTCAATTCAACTTTGGAGAATCATTGAGCAAGGATAATACCCGCATGATCCAAACAACCTCACCCCGAGAGAAGAGGCCGACAATCAACTCAGTCACTCTGCCTTGTTCATTCTTCAAGCTGCAGTGCCTCCCGAAGATCTAGCTCACTTGCATCCCTTCACTCGTGCTAAGGATTGTTGGGAACACATTGTCTCTTTATACAAGGGCAGCTGAAGCATTCAATGGTCCAACTTTGAGGTAGTGTTTGATGAAGCTGATGAGTTTGTGATGATTGAAGACGAGGACCCTCGTGAGCTTTATCGGAGAGTGACAACTCTTGCCGTCGCTCTTCAAGATCATGGGAGCAAGGATACGGATGGCAACTGGATCATGCGTAAGTTTCTCAAGGCCTGATACGTCTCCAACGTATCTATAATTTTTGATTGGTCCATGCTGTTATATTATCATTCTTCGATGTTTTACAATCATTTTATAGCAACTTTATATCATTTTTTGGGACTAACCTATTGACATAGTGCCAAGTGCCAAGTGCAAGTTGCTGTTTTTTGCTTGTTTTTTACTTCGTAGAATATCAGTACCAAAGGAAGTCCAACCGCGACAAAACTTTTTGGAGATTTTGTTTGGACCAGAAGACATCCAGGGAGCGAAAGAAGTACCTGGGAGGAGGCCCAGGGGGCCCATGTCGGGACCCCAATCCTAAGCCATACAAATCTAGCATGTAACATATCACATAGCTTTGCGGCCTCACGCACGGTAATCCCCATGGCTGACACCTTACCTTGGCCGGGACCGTTTGCGTCTTTTGGCTCACGTATATGATTATGTCGCCAGCAATCATACGCCAGAGAACTCGGGTCGACATGACTAGTCATAGAACCCAAGTGGCACATCCGTACAGGAACAGGCATACATAACCTAACAGTGCAGGTGTCGGTCATCAGCGTGTGTAGACGAGTCATAGCAAGCTACATGGACTCCATTACACCGTGAGACATCTCTATCATCAACTGCGTGTAGACGAGTCATAGCAGGCTACATGGACTCCATTACACTGCGAGACATTTCCCCGTAGGGAGAGACACAACAGCAAAGAAGGATACACGCCGGTCAATCAATGTGTCCGGAGCAGTAGCAAGCTACCATGGCTCAGTGGAAGCACAAAGAGGCATTTTCCCGTAAAGAGGCTACTAGAGGCACACAACTAGGTGTCGAATCCCACACATACCAATGCATTTCAAACATACACGCAATATGCACGATATGTGTAGATACAACATAGCATCACAACATAACTCTATGACTCAAGTATTCATTAATGACTCATAAGAGCCAACATAGTGTGATATTACAAACAGGGGTCACATGACCCAACACTCAAGTCATACAAGCATCAAGCGGAAACAAAACATGTCTAGGTACAGACATCTACTAAAGTGGCCGGAGGAGCCTGAAAAGCTACAACGACCCTACCAAAGGAGCCAGACCTCTGTCTGGGATTCCCAAGCTAATCCGGTCAACATCGAACTTCACGTCGTAAGAATCACTAATGAGACTGAAGTCTCATCTGCAAAAACATAAATAAGCAAACGTGAGTACAAAGGTACTCAACAAGACTTACATCAGAACTATCTACATATGCATCATTGTCAACAAAGGGGTTGGTGGAGTTTATTGCAGCAAGCTAGCTTTGACTCTTGGCTAACCCATACTACGACTACAAGTAGTATCTCTGAGATGGGATAGCGCACGTGAGTCCACATATTCACCAAATCAATACACCACTATGGATCCACTCCCGTCTTCCTACGAGAAGGCCATCCATAGCACTCACGCTTATCTTGCGCATTTTAGAGTATCCATTTCAATTGTCTATGAACCATATAAGTTTCCAAGTAGTCCATTTCCGAGGACGCGGCTATTCGAACAGATCATTCACCCTGCAGGGGTATACTTCTTCACACATGCTCCCGCCACTTATCGCCATGTGCACACAAAAAGGCACCTCGGCAACCTTCAAGAGGAAGCCCAGTGAGGGAGTCGGCCACGGACGTTAACTTACAACGACTCACGTCCAAGGTAGTCGCCTATCTGAGTTGGAACCCATAATGGAAGTCCGGCCGAGGTTTCCAACATGGCCTCAAACGTTGTGAGCAGGGCCCCAAGCCGGTCCCGACTGGGCCGTTCATCCACTTCGCAGGCCGTGCCACACCTATCAACGTTTCGAACTACTGCGACTCCTGGACTGAGAATAGGGAAGTTAATAGGCCGAGAGGGGTCGAGTTACCGGAACCCAATGTGCGGTAGAATCTTGTCTTGGAACACAAACACCAGATCTCAGGTCCTAAGAGCAGTTTCAATGAGACAACCCGCCATGTACTCCTACATGGCCTCTCATCGCTACCTTTACCAAATCGGATTCACACACTTAACTCTCACACAGTAGGACATGAACACCACCATTCCAATTCATCGCCCAGATGGATCAGACCCAACACAACTCTAAGCATAGCAGGCACAGTAAGCAAGCATGGATGAGTAAGCACAACAAGGCTCAAGCAGTTGCTACTCATGATAAGTGGTTTCAACTATTTACTGTGGCAAGGACAGGTCATGCAAAGGAATGGGTTCAACTACCGAGAACATGTAATAGTTGAATCGCATTGTCCTAATGCATTGAAATGTGAGCAAGAGCAAGAGAGTGGGATTGTATCGAAATGCTCAAGGGGGGTTGCTTGCCTGACACTTTTGAAGATAACAACGAGTCTTCATCGGTGACATCGATCTCAACGTCGTAACAACGGCTATCGAGAGAGAACAACCACCGGCGAACAAGAAAGAACAACATTCAATCCATGCAATGCTCAATCATGATGTATGACATGTCAAATTAAGGTACTGAATTGACCTAGAGTGATAATTAACAAAGTTAACTGAAGTGGGGTTCAAACAAGTTTGAATTCCAACTCCAAATGTTATTTCATAAATTGTCCTAATCATGAAATGTCCTGCTTGGTGATGTTAACTTGCTCATACATGCATGATCATGGCATAAACAGATTCATTGGATTTTTTTGATCATTTTTCATATATAAATTATTTTCATCCGAGTTATAGATTATTTTCTATGATTTTTAGAAGTTTTAAACATTTTCTGAAATAGATAAATCAATTAAGATTTATCATAATTCCAGAAATTAATTACCGCGTCAGCAACATGTCAAGGTGATGTCATCAATCATCCACAGTCATATCTGACATGTGGGACCCATGTGTCATTAACACACTGCTTAACAAAGGGTTAATTAGGCTAACCCGAAATAGTTAGTAGGTTAGTTAGTGAACTGGGTCCACCTGTCATTGTGTCAAGGCTTAATTAGTGGCGTCATTAGCCACTAATGACGTTGCCACGTCGGCTTCGCCGGAGTGTGACCGGCGGCGACCAAAACGGACGGCGGAGGTGTCGGGTTTTCGCCACAGGCGACCGTTTTGCGTGTGTTTTGGTGCTTTAGAACACTGGGACATGCGCGCGTCAGGTGGGGCTAGCGGGAGGAGCTGGGGTGGTCCGTAGCGATGGCGGCGTCGACAAAAGCGGCGGCCGGAGCTCAGACAACGTCGGCAACAACGCTACGAGGCACGTAAGAGCAATGGGAGGGGTTCTCCGTGCTCCTGGGAGCGTGCAGAGAACATAGGCATGCTCATACACGAGCTTCGGTGGTTAGAACGACGACGGCGACATGGCCAGCGGCGATGGGCTTCGGCCGGGGCGGCTAGTCTAGCTAGAGAGCAACCGCGACGAAGGAGACAAGGGGGAAAGAGTCACTGGCTCACGGCGGTTCGGATGAGCAGGACAGTGGGCTCGGGGACGCTCTCCCAGTGACGAATTGAACGCTGGCGGCCGGTGGATCCCGGGGTTGAGGATGACCTCATGGCGATGATGGAGGCCGTTCGGTGATGCTTGGCTCAGCGGAGACGTACAGGGGGTCATGGCAGAGCTCCTGGACAGCACGGGGGAAGGAGAGAGGCGCGGCGGCTATGGCAATTACGGCGTCGAGCTCGCGGCCGAAACGACCATGGCGATGGGCCGGTGAGGGAGAGGCGAGGGGGAAGAATGGAGGGGTTGGTGAGGTCGGGACGGCAGCACGGAGCTTATCCCGCTTGTCGTGCTGGCGAGGGAGGAGCAGGCAGGCAGGCAGGCCGTGCTCAGTCTCGCCTCTGCCTGTTGGCAGAGGTTGAAGACGGGCATGCCCCTGGTGGGCTGGGCTGCTCTATTGGGCCGGCCAGGTAAGCTTCTTATTTTTTTATTTCTGTTTGTTTGTGTTTTTATTTAATCTGGCCACTGTTTAAAATTCCAAACAATTTCAAACCAGTGCCAAAGCTCCTATTAAATAATTAGGGTGTCCAAATGGATTTACCCAAGAGCATACAAAATATTTCAGGGACATTTGAATTTATATTCTGCTTATATGAATATAAATCCAAATCAAATATAATATTGATTTAATTTCCAGGGCCAAAATATTCCTTAAAAATGTTCCACAATTCTGGTTTGATATATAACTCTTGCCAAAATTGTCAGAGCTATTTTTGAGGCATTCTGGATTCATTGGAAGCATTTTTAGTGCTTCTTTTCCCTTTGTTTAAGTTTTGAGGCTTCCACTTTCCTCAATTCAAATTCCAGGAATGTAAATATGATGCATGATGCATGATGCTTTCACTGCTACTAAGATAAATATTTGCAACCAAATATTATAGGGCTGTGACAGCCCAGAAGACACCAGGGCGCGCCAGAGGCCCCCGACACGCCCTGGTGGGTTGTGGTGGCCTCGGGACTACCCTCCACCATCTCTGAGCTCTATAAATACCCAGATATTTCAGAAACCCTAGAGGAGTCGACGAAAAATACTTCTAGCCTCCGCAAGTTCCAGAACCGCGAGATCCAATCTAACACCATCACGGAGGGGTTCATCATCCTCATTGGTGGCTCTCCGATGATGCGTGAGTAGTCCACCATAGACCTACGGGTCCGTAGGAAGTAGCTAGATGACTTTATCTCTCTCTTTTGATTCTCAATACAATGGTCTCTTGGAGATCTATTTGATGTAATGACTTTTTGCGGTGTGTTTGTTGGGATCCGATGAATTTTGTGTTTATGATCAGTTTCTATCCATGAATATTATTTGAGTCTTCTTTGATCTCTTATATGCATGATTACTTATAGCCTCGTATTTCTTCTTCGAATCTTTGGTTTAGTTAGGCCAACTAGATCGATTTTTCTTGCCATGGGAGGAGGTGCTTTGTGATGGGTTCGATCTTGCGGTGTCCTCTCCCAGTGACAGAAGGGGCAGCGAGGCACGCATGCATCGTTGCTATTAAGGATACCAAGATGGGGTCTATTCCTACAATAATAGATCTTGTCTACATCATGTCATCGTTCTTATTGCATTACTCCGTTTTTTCCATGAACTTAATACACTAGATGCATGTTGGATAGCGGTCGATGTGTGGAGTAATAGTAGTGGATGCAGAATCTTTTCGGTCTACTAATCTTGGACATGATGCCTATATAATGATCATCGCCTTGGATATCGTCATGATTATTTGATCTTCTATCAATTGCCCAATAGTAATTTGTTCACCCACCGTGTGCTATACTCATGAGAGAATCCACTAGTGAAACCTACGACCCCCGGGTCTACTTTTCCAACATATTGCTTTCCGATCTATCTTTTGCCGCTTTTTGTATTCAGATCTATTATTCCAAAAACCCAAAAATACCTTGCTGCACTTTTTATTTGCCTCTTTTATTTTGTGTTCTTGTGCGATCTATCTATCCAATCTACTACAATCTAATCTATCTTTTTACCGTGGAGAGATTGACAACCTCTCTTATGTGTCGGGTTGCAAGTATTTGTTCTTTGTGTGCAGGTACAATTTACATAGTGTTGCGTGGTTCTCCTACTGGTTCGATAACCTTGGTTTCATAACTGAGGGAAATACTTACCGTAGCTGTGCTGCATCATCCCTTCCTCTTTGGGGAAATACCGACACAGTCTCAAGCCACGTCAAAGGAATTTCTGGCGCCGTTGCCAGGGATACATCATCAACATCTATCAGGTTCCTAATCACAAATCTCATCTCCTTGCAATTACATTATTTGCCATTTGCCTCTCATTTTCCTCTCCCCCACTTCACAAATTTGCCGTTTTATTCGCCCTCTTTTTCGTTTGCCTTTTTCTCGTCAGATCTCTTGTTTGCTTGCATTCTTGTTTGTGTAGTCACGATGACTCAAGAAAATACCAAATTGTGTGATTTTTCCAATACCAATAATAATGATTTTATTAGTACTCCGATTGCTCCTCTTGCCACTAGTGCGGAGTCTTGTGATATTAATGCCGCTTTGTTGAATCTTGTCATGAAAGATCAATTTTCCGGTACTCCTAATGAGGATGCCGCGTCCCATCTAAACACATTCGTAGAATTGTGTGATATGCAAAATAAAAAAGATGTGGACAATGATATAGTGAAGTTGAAATTATTTCCTTTCTCCTTGCGGGATCGTGCAAAAATCTGGTTTTCTTCTTCTCCTCGCAATAGTATCGATTCTTGGAATAAGTGCAAGGATGCTTTTATTACTAAGTATTTTCCTCCCGCGAAAATTATTTCCCTTTTAACTTAAATCATGAATTTTAAGCAACTTGAGCATGAACATGTTGCACAATCTTGGGAAGGAATGAAATTGATGCTATGAAATTGTCCTACTCATGGTTTAAATCTTTGGATGATCATACAAATTTTTTATGCAGTATTGAATTTTGTCTCTAGAAATCTTTTAGATTCCACCGCGGGTGGTACTTTTATGGAAATTACTTTGGGTGAAGCTACTAAATTGCTAGATAATATTATGGCAAATTATTCACAATGGCATACTGAAAGAGAACGTACCAGTAAAAAAGTTAATTTGGTTGAAGAAATTAGTACTTTGAGTGAAAAAGTTGATGCTCTTATGAAGTTGGTTTCTAGTAAAAATGCTCCTATTGATATTAATGATGTGCCTTTGTCTACTTTGATTGAGCAAAATAGTGATTCCGTAGATGTGAATTTCATCTCGCGAAACAATTTTAATAACAATGCTTATAGTGGTAATTTTAATCCTAGGCCTTTTCCTGGAAATTCCTCTAATAATTATGGTAATTCTTCTTACAATAATAATAGGAACCCCTCTGATCCTGAGAGTAATATTAAAGAATTTATCAATGCTCAAATTTTTTTCAATACTACGATAGAAGAAAAGTTGAATAAGATTGATGATATGTCTAGAAGCATTGATAGAATTTCCCATGATGTAGAAAATCTCAAGTTGAAAGCTTTTGCACCTAAGATTGATGAATCAATCAAAGATTTATATGTTTCTATGGATGAAAGTAAGAAAAGAATCGCCATGCTTAGCTCTAAAAGAGAATTCTTAGAAAAAGCGTTTTCTAGTGATTGCTTTCATAAAAATGATGAAGATCTTAAAGTGATTGGTGTTTCTTATATTGATTCCTTGTTTAGTAATATTAAAATTTATTATAAAGGGACTAAAGTAGAGTCAACTTTATCTAGAAGGCGTCCCAATGATTTGGAGGGTGAAAGTCTTGATGAAAGTGGGTTTGAAGAGGTCAAAACGTTAACTAGTGACGTGCCCACTATTTTGGATTGCAAAGATTTTAATTACGATAGTTGCTCTTTGATTTAATGTATTTCTTTGCTGCAATCCATGATAAATTCACCCCATGCTTATGAACAAAATAAAGCTTTTACTAAACATATTGTTGATGTCATGATGAAATCGTTTGAAGAAAAGTTGGAGTTAGAGATTTCAATTCATAGAAAATTACATGATGAGTGGGAACCTACCATTAAAGTCAAGATTAAAAAATTATGAGTGCTTTGCTTTTATGTGACTTGGGTGCTTGTATTTCCACAATTCCAAAATCTCTATGTGATGTGCTTGGTCCTACCAATATTGAAGAATGTTCTCTTAATTTGAACTTGGCGGATTCTACTATTAAAAAGCCTTTGAGTAGAATTAATGATGTTCTTATTCTTGAAAATAGGAACTATGTGCCCATATATTTTATTGTTCTTGATATTGATTGCAATCCGTCTTGTCTCATTATACTTGATAGACCATTTTTTCGCACTATAGGTGTCGTGATTGATATGAAAGAAGGTAATATTAAATTTCAATTTCCACTAAGAAAGGTGTAAGTGCATCTAGTGCCCCTTAGTGATTTTGGTGTATTGAAGACTTATAGGTTAAGGGACTAATATGTGTGTGAGCGTACACATGCTCTATAAGTCACTGAGGAGTTTGATATATACGAAGAATGTCGACCCCTAAAAATGAATGTCTTCAGCTAAAGACTTTGGTGAAGACTTTGGTATTTCCCCAAAGACTTTGAAGATGAAGAAGTTGGTGCGACCTTGAAGATATGAACAAGGACTATGAAGCGTGAAGACTTTTGTTTTCTTAGTTTCATTTCCTTTCTTTGAGTCATAGGAAACACCGTACTGTTAAAGGGGGCCGAGGTAATACTAAGGAAAAAATTCCAACTGATGCTCAACTCACTAGCCTCAACATAACCAATCCTTCGAGTGAAGCCTTTGGAAATCTCTTATAGTTCAGTCAAGTTCTTCAGTGACAGAGACGATGTTCTTCTGGTCTATGAGGAAATTGGTCTAACTGAGGAGTTAGGATTTCGCCAGTGCGAATTGCCTACCATGAGGAATATGATAAGCTCTGAGGAATTTGACAGTTCAAATTCCGACCGTTGCTGTGCTTTGCGCCAGTTGTCCACATATTTTATCCACCTAACGGTCATATCATTGGGGGGCATTTATGTCTTATCATGTCGGGTTGCACCCTGGCTATAAAAAGCCGCCCCCACAACCACTAGCTGGTTGGCTGCTCAGAGAGAGATTGCCACTTGTCATTTGAGAGCAACCCATTCCTCGAGGACTTTGAGAGAAAATCATCAGTGAGGAAAAATCCCAAAACCCAAACCACCAAAGCCCAAAGTGATTGAGCATCACTGAAGAGATTGTTCCTGTGTGCAACCGACGCTTTTTACCTTTGAAGACTGTGTATCTTCCAGACGGTTAGGCGTCATGGTCTAGAGCATCCAGCAGTCAATTGTGAATCGCCGGGTGACCGAGTTTGTGAGGGTTTGGAAGTCTACCCTGAAGACTTACCACGAGTGTTGGGCAAGGTCTATGTGACCTTAG
Source organism: Elymus sibiricus (assembly GCA_039707655.1). NCBI lineage: Eukaryota > Viridiplantae > Streptophyta > Magnoliopsida > Poales > Poaceae > Elymus > Elymus sibiricus. The sequence continues at coordinate 310,192,828 of CM077675.1, read as the reverse complement.
CTCAAGGAGATTACGGTAAGGACTATGTGTCCTATGGTTTAAATACCTAGCCGCTCCGAACCAGACGTACGACTGTCACATCAGTTGGAACTGGGTCATCAAACCATTGTCTTCAGCGAGCTCCTGGTTCCATTTCCTCAACCCCTTCTTTTCTTCGAAGTATTTTTTGATGAATCTGATCGTTACTGTCTGAAGAATTTGACTGAAGACTTTCTCAATTTCCTCATCTCAAATTCTTCAGTCACTTTATCTTCTACCTGCTTATCCTGTTCACGCTATTTATGCTCTGTGTATGTTTCAATTCATCATGATGACTATGCTACTGATCTGTTTCGCATGCACTTGAGTACTTATTCCGTGTTAGTAGTTCGTCACTTAACTAATTCCTCAACTAGTAATTCCTCAGTGACGAATTTATAAAAATCGCCTATTCACCCCCCTCTAGTCGATATAACGAACTTTCAATTGGTATCAGAGCAAGGTACTCCCTTGTTCTGTGTGACTTTGGTTTAACCACCTAGAGTTTTAGTTATGTTGACTGCAGGCATGATCAAGGTCTCAGCTGGGTGTCCTACCTTCGATGGGATGGACTACCCCTACTAGAAGAACAAGATGCGCATGCATCTTGAGGCAATTGACAACGATCTCTGGTATGTTGTGGAAAATGGTGTTCCCTTTGTCACTCCCACTATCAACGCTGCTGATGTGAAGAGATTCAAGCAACTCGATTCTCAAGGGAAGAATATCATATGTGGCCATCTGAGCAAAGGTCAGTATGGCAGAGTGGGTGCTTTGGAGACTGCTAAGCTTATCTGGGATAGGCTGTCCAAAGTCAATGAAGGTGTTTCAACTCAACGTGACTCTCGAGTTGATGTTCTTCACAATCTCTTCAATCGCTTCAAAAGACTCGACAACGAAAATGTTCAACAAACTTTCGATCGCCTCACTGATATCTCTAATGAGCTTCAGGCTCTTGGTGCCACTGACATCACCGACCATGAGGTGGTGAAGAAACTGCTGAGATCTCTTGATTCCTCATTCGATACACTTGCTTTGATGATCCAAGAACGTGGAGACTACAAGTCACTAGATACTGCTGATATTCTTGAGAGACTCAATACTCATGAATTCCAGCAAGCTGAGAAGAGAGACCTCTACGGGCCAAGTTATCAAAGATCTCGTGCTTTGAAGGCCAAGGCAATTTCCTCATCCGAAGACGAAGAATCCGATAGTAGCCTTGGTGATCCTGAAGAACTGAGTCAGGAGCTAGCAATGCTCGTGAGGAAATTCCAGAAGTTCTCAAGGAGAGGTCAGTTTGGAAAATCATCAAGAAGTGGCTTGAAGAACTCATAATCTTCATCAAGCGACTACAAGAAGAGAACTTGTCACAAATGCAAGAAATCTGGCCACTACATTGCTGACTGTCCTCTCTGGGAAAAAGAATCAAAGGAGAAGAAATACAAGGATGATAGTTCTGACGACTCAAAGAAAAAGAAGAAATCTTCAAAGTCCACAAAGTCCTCCTCTTCAAAGTCCTCATCGCACAGGAAGAATAACTTAAGAAAGGCTCGGGCACTCATTGGCAAGGAAATGGACTCTGAAGAAGAATCTGAAGAATATGAAGAAGAGGAAGAATCTGAAGTGGAATCTGACTATGGTGTGGCTAGTCTAGCCCTCGCTACTGCCTTCGTCAGCAAGTCAATCTTCAACACTGAGGAAAGTGATGATGACTCCAACCTTGACAACGATGACTATGCTCCCACCTATTGCTTCATGGCAAGTAGTGCCCAGGCAACCACAGTGTGCCCTGTCTTTGATGGATCTGACTATCCCAAATGGAAAGTCCTCATGCGGAAGCACCTCATATCGAAGAACAACGAGCTATGTACTATTACTGAGCTTGGACTGACAGATCTCTGCAAGATGGCAAATGCTGATGACATTCATACGTACACACAGCTGGACGCTCAGGCAAAGAATATCCTCTGCTCTAGCTTGTCAAAGGTCATGTTCAAGAGCATCTACCACCTTCAGAATGCAAAGCTTATCTGGGACATGCTCTCTGATGTTCATGAAGGCTATCGCACTCGTCAAGATCCCATGTTCATCGAATACAAGAACTTCCTCAAAACGCTGAAGACTGTTCCAACTTCATCTTCCTCATCTATGTGCCTCATGGCAAAAGGTTCAAAGGTACTCACATATCATTCCTCATCTGAATCTAGTGAATGTGAATCTGATGAAAACCTCAAACCTAGCTATTTCAGACTTGCTAATATTGCCACCAAACAACAAACTACCTTGGAAAAGCTTCAGAAACTGCTAGACAAAAGCGATGGCCTATTGAATGAGGAAATGGATCGCACTCAAACTCTGACTAAGGGACTTCAAAGTCTTCAGTCTAAGTTTGATAACCTTCAAAGTAGACATGATGCTCTCTTAGTCGATCATGAGAAGCTTTCTTATGAATTTATTCAAAGAAAGCAAGATCTTGAGAAACTAAGGGTGTCTCATGAAGATCTTCAAAGGGATAATGATTCTTTCCTTGCTCAACAGATCAGTTCCGCTCAGGAAGATTTTGTTCCACCTTGCTTGAAATGCATCGAACGTGAAACTGCTCATTCCTCACCTGAAAGTTCAAATGCTTCTATTGCTGCAAATTCTTCAACTATTACTGTGGTCACAAATTCCTCATCTGAGGATACCACAAGTGTGACTAATGAAAATGCAGGGTTGAAGGAATTGTATGTGACAGGCATATACGAAAGTCTCAAAGGGCATCAAACCCTTTGCGATGTGCTCAAAAAGCAGATTCTGAACAGGAACCCTAGGAAAGAGGGTATTGCATTTGAGAGAAAACTCAATGCTGATGGACCCTACTGGAAATCTGAGCAGTATCCCAAAACCTCATGGGTTGCTGAAAAGGACCTCCTTTAGATCCATCCACTTTATCTGGTTTTACTTGTGAATTTTCATATTCCTCTGATGAGTCATTTGACTCCAACTATAAACTGTTCAAAAATCAAAATGGTGAAGTATTTGCCAGATATGTTGGTACTAACTGCAGGAACGGTCCTCCAATGAAGAAAATCTGGGTTCCCAGAAGGTACCTTGAAAATCTTCAGATGAATGTCATCATGACACCACCAGTGAAGAACAGGAACCCCAGATCAAATTCTTCATATGGACCAAAGTCTTCAAAAGGACGAAAGTCCTCACATGGACCAATTTCCTCATATGGTCAAAAATCATATCATTCTCGTGCTAATGCCTCTGTTCCCAGGGAAAATCTAAGGGTCATGAATATGTGCATAATTCCTCAAATCATTATGTTCATAAGTCCTCGAAGAATTTCTCTGCATATTCATATGAGTACTCTAACCCCCGTCCTGTGAAACGAAGTGCACTTGCTTCAATGCCACCATTCTCATATGGAGCTCGCAGAATGATGAACTCTTTGTCACCCCTCCAGATGTGGGTGGTGAAGAAATTGAACTAATCTCTTATGTAGGGTCAGGTCTCCAGACAAACTTGAACGTCTGATGAATTTGCTGGAGACCTGATGAAATGCTTGAAGGGGCGCAAGCTAATCATGAAGAAATGAATTATTCATTTCTCACGTCCTCATATTACTTTGCTTACTATTCTATGTGATGAAATTCAATCTGATGAATTTGATGTCATATTCTTCACTCTGAAGCATATGCGGTCGTAAGCTGTACTAATTCATCTGCAGGATGAAACTCCCAAAACAACTGAGTGGGTCCTCGACAGTGGATGCACCAACCACATGACTGGTGACAAGAACCTATTGATGAACATCCCATTGGCCCCTTCTCATCTGAAGCATATCACCTACGCTGATAAAGGAAAAAGCAAGGTATTGGGTCTAGGTAAGGTTGCAATTTCGAAGGATCGACACATGGATAAGGTGATGCTTGTCAAATCCCTTGGATTCAACCTCATGTCTGTCTCAATGCTTTGTGATCTTGATATGGTTGTCAGCTTTGGCAAATACTATTGTGTTGTCATCATGGAATCTAACAAATCCAAAGTCTTCGAAGGCTTTAGGAGAGGAGACTTGTATATTGTTGATTTCTCTACAGGTCCACAGCCGGCCACATGTCTACATGCAAAAGCCTCAGAAGACTGGTTATGGCATTGATGACTTGGACACGCTGGCATGAGGAACTTGAACACGCTCGTGAAGAAAAAGCACGTCATTGGTATTGAGGGTGTCAAATTCCTCAAGGATCACTTGTGTGGGGCTTGTGAGTCTGGAAAGATGACCAGATCCAAGCATCCATCCAAGACCATCATGACTACTACTCGTCTTTTGAATTGCTTCATATGGATCTCTTTGGCCCCACTCACTATGCCACACTAACAAATACTCCATGCTTATATGGTTTTGTCATTGTTGATGATTACTCTCGCTATACTTGGGTGCACATTATTCTGTATAAATCTGAAGTGCAGAATGTCTTCAGACGATTTTATTCAAGGGCCTCGACGAATTTCGGCGTCAAGATCAAGCATATCAGGAGTGATAATGGGACTGAGTTCAAGAACACAGGTCTTGATGATTATCTTGAGGAACTTGGTATTACTCATGAGCTATCTGCCCCTTATACTCCTCAGCAGAATGGCGTCATGGAGCGCAAGAATAGGACTCTTGTTGAGATGGCTCACACCATGCTTGATGAATACAAGACCCCTCGTTGCTTCTGGCCTGAGGCAATCAATACTGCTTGCCACATCATCAACATGGTATATCTTCACAAATTCCTCAAGAAGACGTCATATGAACTCCTCACCGATAAGAAACCCAATGTGAGTTATTTCAAAGTCTTCGGTGCAAAATGCTGGATTAGAGATCCTCACCACAGTCTAAATTTGCACCAAAAGCACATGAAGGTTTTATGCTTGGTTACGGAAAGGACTCGCACACCTACAGAGTCTTCAACACCTATCACAACAAGGTTGTTGAAACTATAGATGTGCGGTTCGATGAAACTAACGGCTCGCAAAGAGAGCACCTGCCTCCTGTGCTAAATGAAATGCCACCTAAGGAATCCATTAGGTTCAAGGCCACTGAAGATGTGATCCCTACTGAAGAACAACTACTCTCTAAAGAAGTTGTACCCAACGTTGAAGACATTCATGCTGATACAACTGAAGAAAATGACGCTGAAGAAAATGCTCAGCCTCAACAAAGTCTTCAGCCTGCTCATCCACGACTTGCAAATGAAGTGCAGATTGCGAAAATCCTTGACGACATCAATGCACCAGGTCCTCTCACTCGCTCAAGAGCTTCTCATTTGTCTAACTTTTGTGGGCACTTTGCTTTTGTCTCTATCACAGAGCCCACCAAAGTTGATGAAGCATTCTTGGAGCCTGAGTGGATTCAAGCCATGCAAGAGGAATTGCATCAATTCAAGCTCAACAACATGTGGGAACTCGTCAAACGTCTAGATCCTTGCAAGCACAATGTCATAGGTACCAAGTGGATCTACCACAACAAACAAGATGAACTTGGTCAGGTAGTGAGGAATAAGGCCCGTCTTGTGGCACAGGGCTACACACAGGTTGAGGGAATTGACTTTGATGAAACTTTTGCACCTGTTGCTAGACTTGAAGCTATTTGCATATTGCTTGCCTATGCTAACCATCATAATATCATTTTATATCAAATGGATGTGAAAAGTGCATTCCTCAATGGTAAGCTTGAGGAAGAAGTATGTTGCTCAACCCCCGGGTTTTGAAGATCCTAAGTTTCCAGACAAAGTCTTCAGACTCAACAAGGCTCTCTATGGCCTCAAGCAAGCCCCTCGGGCGTGGTATGACACACTGAAGGAATTTCTCATGAAGAAAGGCTTCAAACCCGGTTCACTTGACCCAAATCTTTTCACAAAATCATATGATGATGAATTATTTGTGTGTCAAATATATGTGGACGATATTATCTTTGGATGTACTGAGAAACGTTACAGCGACGAATTTGCCTATATGATGAGTGAAGAATACCAAATGTCTATGATGTGAGAGCTCAAATTCTTCCTAGGGCTTCAAATCTGTCAACAACGCAATGGCATCTTCATCTCTCAAGAGAAATACCTCAAGGATGTCCTGAAGAAATTCGGCATGCAGGATTGCAAAGGCGTCAAGATTCCTATGCCCACATCGGCTCAACTCTGCACTGACAAAAGTGGTAAAGATTTGGATCAGAAGGTATATCGCTCCATGATTGGTTCTTTATTGTACCTATGTGCATCTAGGCCAGATATTATGCTTAGTGTTTGCATGTGTGCCCGATTTCAAGCAAAACTGAAGGAATCACACCACAAGGCTGTGAAACATATTCTTCGATATCTAGCTCACACACCAACACTAGGATTATGGTACCCCAAGGGCTCAGATCTTGACCTCATTGGATATTTTGATTCTGATTATGCTGGTGATCGTGTGGACCGCAAGTCAACGTCAGGCACTTGTCATTTCCTCGGACGATCCTTAGTCTGTTGGTACTCGAAGAAGCAGAACTGCGTGTCACTATCTACTGCTGAAGCTGAGTACATTGCTGCTGGATCTTGCTGTGCTCAATTGCTATGGATGAAGCAAACCCTCAAGGACTATGGCATCAACGTGAAGAATGTCCCTCTCTACTGCGACAATGAGAGTGCCATCAAGATTGCTCACAACCCAGTTCAACACTCAAAGACCAAGCACATTGACGGGGTTATTACCCCTGGGTATGCCAAGACACGGGAGTTCGGGCTTTTTTGAAAACAATACGACCGGCTGGTCCGGGGCCGGCTGGCGAGCGGCCGGCACGCGGCTGGCTGGCCAGGAGCCGGCCGCCCGGTGTCTGATCGGCCTGCAGCCGGCCGCTCCGCGGCTGGCCCTCCCGCTGACCTCCGGACGGGCAAGCACTTGTCCCCTCCTACCACGACCAAGTACAATGACAAGACGCGACCTCCACGATAGACTCCGGCGTGGCTACAGCAACCGCTGACGCGCAGGCACGCATGGTTACAGTCCGGGCGGTCGTACCACTGACCACGACCGATCGAGACCCGGCGGAGCGACAGTGCAGCCACGCCGCCGTCCACTCCATTACCTGCCCCGGCGTGGCTACAGCGTGGCCGGCCGTACCGCTGACCACGGCCGGCAGGCGCAAGACAACGCCGCATAGTGCGGCCGGTGCCGCGGCAGGTAAGCGCGGGCCAACAGCAGCGGCCGGCTGGCGGGCCCCAGTCGGCGATGGGACCGCGCAGCCGGCGGGCCCTACAGGCGACAAGACGGCTCAGTCGGCGGGACCATGGGCCGGCTAGAGAGGCTGCCAGCCGGGTCCCCCCTTTCAGTACCTTATGAATATTGTAAGCCGGGGGGTTGGCCTATAAAACCCCCCGATGCCCCATGCATGGGCAAGCATTCTCCCCATCTCTCACACCCACTTCCACATAGCGAGGCAAGAAGAGCCGGCTGCTCCTTCTTCCTCCTCAGGCCAACAGCTCAAGGAGCACCATTGTAACCCCCATCACCCATCAACTAGACAAGCAGGACTAGGGGTGTTACCTCCCACGGAGGTCCCCGAACCTGGGTACATCGCGTGTCTCTCACCGCTTGTCCCCAATCCCGTAACCGTAGCCCGTCGGCGTCCTTCGGCCCCAACCACTCTCGATAAGCCACCCCATGGCATCTGTCGTGAGAAAACGACGACAGTTGGCGCCCACCGTGGGGCTTTCCGCGGCGCCGGCCGGAGCCATGCTCCGGGCGGGGCCCTTCGCTGACTCCACCGGACGCCTTGCGTCCGAACCGGTCTGCATGCCCATGGAGCCCGCCCTCGCGGAAGCTTCCGCGACACCCAGCATCGTTCTCGCCTTCTCTGCGGCCAACATGAGGGCTGCCCAGGTGGCCTACGAGGATATGGCCGCCATGGAGGGCGAGGAGCGCGCGCAGCAGGATCAACACATCAAGGACCTCATCGCCGCCGCCCACACGCAGCAAGCCGGCCTCGACCCGGCCGGCGTCAACTCCGAGCTCCCCTGCCCCGAGGGCGATGGCCTCGGGGCGGCCGACGGCCGCCAGCGGGCACAACACTCTTCCGCCCCTCGCGCCTCCGGCCGGAAGACCGACGGAGGTCGCAGCCGACGTTCCCAGCACGGGAACGAGCAGCCGGCCGTCAACAGCCGGCGCAACGACGCCCGGGCTGGCGGCAGCCGGCGCAGCCGAGACCACACCCCGCCCCCTCAGCGGGAGCATGCGCGCTCGCCCCCTCCGGTCATCCGCGCCGAGCTCGTGGCCCGGCTCGGGCCGCGTGTCCCCCACAGTGAGAACGACGCCCGCCTCCGCCTGGACCGGCTGGCGCAATCCGCCCTTCTCGAGGAGGAGGGCCCATTCGGACCGGCGTGCTTCGCCCCCCGGATCCGCAACGAGCCGTTCCTCACCGGCTTCACGCTCCCTCGCGACACCCCAAAGTACAACGGCGCGGCCAAGCCGGAGGACTAGCTGATCGATTACAACACTGCCGTCGGCATCGCCCGGGGCAACAAGCGGGTCGCCGTGCGCTACGTCCCCCTCATGTTGATCGGTTCGGCCCGGACTTGGCTCAACAGCCTCCCGGTCGGTAGCATCAACACCTGGACGGACTTCGACGAGGCGTTCGTCCGCAACTTCACCGGCACCTACAATACTTCACCAATGGCTGCCGAGACGGCACCCTCCTCAAGCACAAGCTCATGTGATCCGAGCCGACCTCCTTGGCCGACCTCATGATCAAGGCGGGCAAATATGCTAACGCCGACTCCTCTATGAGGATCAAGGTCGGCGCTCCCAGCAAGGCCATCCAGCCACTGGCACCCCCGCGGCCAGCGGGCGACAGCCGGTCGCAGCAGAACAACAAGCGGAAGGCCGACCAGCCGGATCCCCGCTACAGGAGTAAGCAGGTGGCCACCATCGAGGAAGAGCAGCCGGCTGCCCAGGCCCCCAGCCAGCGCCCGCGGACTGGTAAGGCCGCCTGGCAGCCTAAGCTCACCTTCGAGCAAATGCTCGACGCGCCCTGCAAGATGCAATCCGGGGCGAAGCCGGCCACACACACGCTCCGGTAGTGCAGCTTCTCCCAGCGGCTAGCCCGGGGCGAGGGCCTTCTGGTCCCTCCGCCTCCGGCTCTCCGAGCACCGGCTCCGGCTCCTGCGCAGCCACCTGCTCCGGCTCCGGCTGCCAACGATGGCCGCCTTCGTGACCAGTTCCCCGACCAGGACAGGGCCTATGTCGTCTTCACTAGCGAGGGAACCGACAAGCATAGCCAGCGCCAGCGTCAGCACGAGGTGAATGCCACCGTCCCCTCGGTCCCTCAGTTCATGCACTGGTCCGAACGGCCGATTACCTGGAGCCGGGCGGACCACCTGGCGGTGATGCCGAATCCCGGCAGCTATGACCTTGTCCTCGATCCCACCATCGCCTCCGAGAGGCTCACCCGCCGCTTCTCGCGGGTGCGGATAGACGGGGGCAGCAGCATCAACATCCTCTACCGCGACACACTGCTCAAGCTGGGGCTCAAGGAGAAAGACCTGCAGCTGAGCCGGACGGTTTTCCATGGCATTGTGCCGGGAAAATCCTGCACCCCCATCGGCAAAATCCGGCTCGACGTCCTCTTCGGCAACAAGAGCCACTTACGTCGCGAGCCGATATGGTTCGAGGTGGTGGACCTCAACAGTCCCTACCACGCGCTGCTGGGCAGGCCGGCCCTCGTCAAGTTCATGGCGGTAGCCCATTATGCCTACCTCAAGCTCAAGATGCCGGCCCCCAAGGGCATCTTCACCATCGACGACGACTACAAAAAGTCGATCGAGTGCGCGCGCGACAGCAGCCGGCTGGCCGAGGCCCTGGAAATAGCGGAGGAGAGGCGGCAACTCTACCGGCTCGTGGCTCATGCCTCTAATCAGTCGGCCATGCCGGCTCCTTCGTCCCAGTCGACCAGCGAGGCATCGTTCCAGCCGTCCAAGGACACCAAGAAGGTGCCACTCGACCCGGCCAACTCCAAGCAGTGCGTCACCATCAGCGCCCACCTCAACAGCAAATAGGAAGGCAAGCTCGTCGACTTCCTCCGTGAGAATCGGGACATCTTTGCGTGGTCTCCAAAAGACATGCCGGGTGTGACGAGGAAGTACGCTGAGCACAAACTTCATGTCCGGCTGGATGCCAAGCCGGTCAAGCAACCCCTGCGCTGTTTTTCCGAGGAGAAGCAGCGTACTATAGGAGAAGAGATCGCCCGGCTGCTCGCAGCCGGCTTCATCATGGAAGTGTTCCACCCGGACTGGCTGGCCAACCCAGTCCTGGTGCTGAAGAAGAACAAGACCTGGCGCATGTGTATTGACTACACCAGCCTGAACAAGGCTTGTCCCAAGGACCCTTTCGCCCTGCCCCGGATCGATCAAGTCATCGACTCCACGGCCGGCTGCGATTTGCTGTCCTTCTTGGACGCATATTCCGGCTACCACCAGATCAAGCTGGACCCAGCCGACCGGCTGAAGACCTCCTTTATCACCCCTTTCGGGGGCCTACTTCTACATCACCATTTCCTTCGGCCTGAAGAATGCGGGCGCTACCTTCCAGCGCTGCATGCAGAAGTGCCTCCTGCCCCAGATCGACAGGAACGTCCACGTCTACGTGGACGACATCGTCGTCAAGACCAAGAAGCATTTCAGCCTCCTCGACGACCTCCGAGAGACCTTTGCCAACCTGCGCGAGTACAAGATCAAGCTCAATCCAGAGAAGTGTGTTTTCGGCGTGCTAGCCGGCCAGCTCCTGGGTTTCTTCGTGTCCGCCTGCGGCATCGAAGCCAACCCAGAGAAAATCAGAGCCATCGAGAGCATGCACAAGCCGGCCAAGCTCCACGACGTCCAGAAGTTCGCCGGTTGCCTTGCCTCGCTCAGCCGGTTCGTCAGCCGGCTGGGCGAGAAGGCCCTACGCCTCTACCAGCTCATGAGGAAGATGCCCAAATTTGAGTGGACCGACCAAGCGGACGAGGCGATCCGCGACCTTAAGCACGCGCTCTCCAGCGCTCCCGTCCTAGCCGCGCCGACTAAGAAGGAGACAATGCTCGCGTACATCGCGGCGACCACCCGCGTGATCAGCGTCGTTCTAGTGGTGGAGTGGCCGGAGGAGGGCAAAGTGCTGCCGGTCCAATGCCCCGTCTACTACCTCAGCGAGGTGCTCTCCGCCTCCAAGCAGAACTACCCCCACTACCAGAAGATGTGCTACGGCATATACTTTGCCGCCAAGAAGGTCAAGCAGTACTTCTAGGAGCACACCATCACCGTGGTGAGCACGGCGCCGCTCGGTGAGATCATGAGCGGCCGGGACGCCACCGGCCGAATCGCCAAGTGGGCCATCGCCCTCGCCGACTATGAGATTTGGTACAAGCCGCGCACCGCCATCAAGTCACAGACGGTGGCTGACTTCCTTGTCGATTGGGCCGAGACCCAGTTCGTGCCGCCTCCCCTGGATTCCACACACTGGCGCATGCACTTTGACGGCTCGAAGATGTGAACCGGCCTGGGAGCCGGCATCGTCTTGTCGTCCTCGAAGGGGGACCAGCTCAAGTATGAGCTCCAGATCCTCTTCGCCGCCTCCAACAATGTGGCCGAGTACGAGGCGCTCGTCCACGGCCTCCGGCTCGCCAAGGAAATCGGGATCCGGCATATCCTCTGTTTCGGCGACTCCGACCTCGTGGTGCAACAGGTCTCTGGCGAATGGGACGCCAGGGACGCCAACATGGCCAGCTATCGTTTCCTCGTCCAGCAGCTCACCGGCTCCTTCGAGGGCTGTGAGTTCCACCACGTCCCCCGAGCGGACAATGAGGCAGCCGATACGTTTGCAAAGATCAGCTCCACCCGGCAGGCCATCCCAACCGGTGTTTCCCTCGAACGGCTGCTCAAGCTATCGATCAAGCCCTCTGCCGAATCAGAGTCTATCTTCGTGCCGGCTGACGCCGCCGGCTCTTCGCCAGGTCCGGCGGCTCCACCAACGTCACCAACCCCGGCTGCCGTGTCGGTCCCGTCGGCTCCGACATGTGACAACCCCGTGGCGGCCGGCTCCGGCTCCACGGCCGTCATGATGACGATCAACGCCTCCCCCCTGTCTCAGTCTCGGGGACTGACGAGCGGGTCCCGGGGACTGGCGAGCCGGTCCCGGGGACTGGCGAGCCGGACCCGGGGGCTCCGGCTGCCCCTGGCCATCCACTCGAGCTCGAGTCGGCTCTCGTCTCGGCCCCCTCATGGGCCCAGTCCATTCTGGTTTTCCTCTTGCACGGCGAACTCCCCCCTGACGAGGCCACGACAAGGCAAATCCAGCGCCGGGCCCGGGCCTACAACATCACCAACCGCGATCTGGTTCATCGTAGCACAACCGACGTGTTCCAACGCTGCGTCGAGCCAGAGAAGGGTCAAGAAATCCTCCGCGACATCCACCAGGGCGAGTGCGGGCATCACGCCACCTCTAGAACCCTGGTGGCCAAGGCATTCCGCCACGGCTTCTACTGGCCGACGGCTTTGGAAGAGGCGAAGCGGCTGGTCGACAAATGCGAGGGGTGCCAACGCTTCAGCACACAGAGCCACCTGCCGGCAACAGCCCTCCAGACCATCCCACTCTCGTGGCCCTTTGCCGTCTGGGGGCTGGACATGGTGGGGCCTTTCAAAACCGCGCGGGGCGGCATGACGCATCTACTGGTGGCTGTCGACAAGTTCACCAAGTGGATTGAAGCTAGGCCCATCAAGAAGCTGGACGGCCCCACGGCCGTCCGATTCATCAAGGACATCACGGTCCGCTACGGCGTTCCTCACAGCAACATCACCGACAACGGCACAAATTTCGCCAAAGGCCCAATGGCGCGTTTTTGCTCCCAGGAGGGCATCCGGCTCGACCTCGCTTCAGTGGCCCACCCGCAGTCAAACGGCCAGGCAAAGAGGGCGAACGGCCTGATCCTGGCCGGCCTCAAGCCCCGGCTCGTGGCGCCACTCGTGCAATCGGCCGGCTGCTGGATCGATGAGCTGCCGGCTGTCCTTTGGAGCCTCAGGACCACGCCCAACCGGTTAACCGGCTACACCCCTTTCTTTCTCGTATATGGGCCCGAGGCGGTCATCCCCACGGACATCGAGTTCGACTCGCCTCGAGTCACCCTATATACGGAGAAGGACGCAAAGGAGGTGAGAGAAGACGGCGTTGACCTACTCGAAGAAGCACGCGAGCTGGCCCTGAGCCGGACGGCCATCTACTAGCAGAAGCTCCGACACTACCACAGCAAGCGGATCCGGCCCCTTTCCTTCCGCGAAGGAGACCTGGTGCTCAGGCGGATCTAGCGAACCGCCGGCCAACACAAACTGTCCTCCCCATGGGAGGGCCCGTTCAGCGTCAGCAAGGCGCTACACAACAACGCGTACTATCTAATAGACGCCCAGAAGTCGCAGAAGCGCAAAAGAGACGCCTCCGGCGAGGAGACGGAGCGCCCGTGGAATGCGGCGCTCCTTCGTCCGTTCTACTGCTAAAAAGAACCAGTGTATGTATGTATCTTCCCTCGTGTTGAAACCTAATGAATGCAATGGTGTCCCAAGCCGGCACTTGGGGCACGCCCCTTTTCAATTCCATCAAGGCATGTCATTTCTTAAGCAAAGCACCCGGGCCCGGCTCCCTGGGCCCGGGGGCTCGCCGGCTCTTCTCCAAGATGGTCAAGTAGTGTGAACAAGAAATCTCCCCCCCTGCCCAGTTACAGACCAGCCTCCGGCTGTCCGGCTGGCAGGACTCTGGGATGGGAAGAAACTTACCACACGAACGCCGCCTGAAGAGTAGTAGCCGGTTAGGCCCAACTCTAGCCGGACGACTCTAAGGCCTGCACGGTTTCCCCAAGGACGATGCCCCGTCCCTGCCCCAGTCCGGCTCCCGGCTGGCTGGCAGGCGGGGTGGAAGCCAGAAGGAAGCGTTGCGTGAGATACGAGTCGAAAGGTAAAAAGCAAAGGTTGAGCCGGCACGCAAACACTTCAAATTTCAAGCAAACTTATAGACAAAGGGTCAAGGCCACAGGCCGAAGATTCTTTACAATACACCCCCAGTGGGTGGAAATGTGTTCTAACGAGTCTTATAGCAAAAGATAAAAGACACAATAAGCGCAGGGCCACTTAGGTGTTCGGTGCACCACCAGCTGGCTCGACAGACTGCCTTGGGGTGGCCGCCGCCTTCGGATCCGCCTCCATGGCCTCCGTGGCCTCGGTGTCGCTGCCGGTGCTGGAGGCGGTGCTCTCGTTGGCAACCTCCTCATCCTCGGGCCCTTGGGGAATGCCGAAGGAGTCCTCGGCAACCGGCTCGCTATCCTCGCCAAGCGCCGGCAGGAACTCGTCCGGGTCGACGTACGAGGCCAGCTCGTTAGCCCGACGAACGAGGGTGCCTTCGCGAGCGACCCGCTCCGCCTCGGGAACCTTTCGCATCCTTGCCAGCCGGTCCATGTCGACACCACGGTACCACGACGTGACGAGCCGAAGGGGCATCTGCGCCCCGGAGCGGGCCGTCGAAGCCTTCCAGGCCTCAAGCCGCGCCACCGCGTGCTCCAGCCACAGCACCACGCGGCCGTCCGGGATCTCGCGACCCGGCCAGAGGGCTGAAATAACCTCCAAGCCAGCTGCGTTGAGCTGGTCCATGCAGCGCTGCAGGAAAATTAGCTGGTTCTCAATAGCCAGCGCAAACTCCGGCAAGTCCCAGCCAGCGTGCGCCTCAATCTCCTGCCCGCGCTGCCGCAAGCACTCGCGATGCTCCGCCATGACCCGCTCGGCACGACGCTGAGTATCCGGAAACCGATCTAAGGGAGAGGGAAGAATCAGAAAACGGGTCGAAACAGCCGGCAGAGGAAGAAAACTTAAAAACAAGAAGCTTACGCTGAAAGGCTTCGTCCAGCTCAATTGCAAACTGGAGGCCCAAGCTCCGCTCCCTCTCCCGCACCTCCTCCGCCCGGACGAGGGCGGCTTTACGCCTCTCAAGCTCGCCCCCAAGGCGTGTCACCTCGTCCTGCAGGACGGTGGCCCGCCGGTTGGCGTCGGCCGCCTGCTTCGCGGCCTCCTCCCGGGCCGCCACTTCCTTCTGCAGCTCCACGGTAAGGCGCTCCTGTTCCGCCTGACCATCAACGACCAGGCCGCCCAGCCGGTCCCTCTTCGATGTGACCGCCTGGAGTTCCCGCTCCAGCCGGTCCCGTTCGGAGGCCACCTCGTCCCTCTTCTGCCGAATCGGGGTCAGGATGTCCAGTTCCTCTGCAAAAATCCCAACCCAAGTTACTTAAAGAACGGAAGACTCGAGCCGACTGCCGAGCAACCGGCCTGACTCTCGGGGGCTACACCCAGTGGGTGCGCTCGCGCGCCCCCATTGGAACAAGCATACCCCGCGCCTTCCTCAGCTCCTCCTGAACCTGGAAGTAGCCGGCCTTGCCTCGGTTGTGGATGGCGACCGCCTCGTCAAAAAGCGCCTATCGCTTGGCGTTTTCAGCCTACTCTGCGCCAGGAGATGAAAAAAGTTAGACAGCGAAAAAAGTAGATCCTGCCCGGCTGCCACGCAGCCGCGCAGCCAGCTCGAATCTTGGGGGCTACACCCAGTGGGTGCGCTCGCGCGCCCCACTGAAAATTCAACGTAGGCTTAGGAATCTCACCTCCACCGCCTCCTCCACGCGCCAAAAGTTGCTCTCGGCGGCCTCGGCAAACCTGGCCAGCCCCTCACGGCAGTGCGCCATGTTGCGGCCCGGCTCCCCAGGCACAAGGGCCTGGCTACCGGCTGGCGGGGGCGGGGCGGCTGGGCCGCGGGCCAACGCCTTCCATTCCCGGAGCACGTCGAGCATGCTCCTCCTCGAGCAGCCCGCCCCGCCGCTCGACCCTGTGTCCACAGCGGCGCCAGCCGGCGGGGGGTTGGTAGTGACCACGAGGGTGCGGGAGCCAGCCCCGGACTCCCCTACGACCGGCGCAACCGGCTCCGCCGCCTGCCGGACCGCCTCGATAGCCAGGATGACCGGCTTGCTCCCTCCACCGAGCGCCGTCTCCGGTGCGACCGGGGCGGCGGGTTCCTCTGCCACTAACCGGCTCGACGGAAGGCAGAGTCACAGCTTGCTCCGCTCGCTGGACCGCCTCCCTAACCGGCTCGGGGACCGCGTCCGTCGGTAGGGCCACCTCCACCAAAGGCGGGGCCGTGGCTGTCTCAGGCACCGGCTCCAGCGGCTCGCTCGAGGGCGGCCTCGACATCCGCGTCGATTCCGCCGCCGAGTCCGACGCGCGCGCCGGGTCCGAGCGCAGCCTCCACCTCCCGTCGCTCGAGGCTGCCGAACGCGAGGGCGCGCCCTTCGCCCCCCCTTCGCAGCTCGCATTTCGGCGAGCCTCCTCTTCTCCTCCCGTACCGTGGCCGCGTGCTTCTGGGCCTGCCGGCTGGTAGCATCCACCGGATCGGCGGCCGACTCCGTGTCATGGAGTTCAATGGCCTCGCTGGGAAAGAAGGAAGAAGGGCCCTCAGGTGCTGACAGTCTCAAAATACGAAACCACCTACGAAAATCAGGAAAAACACTTACCCGACAACAACGGGAAGGGGATGCCTGGCCCGGGGCGGCGGCTTCGCGACGGCCGCGCGCACTTTCTTATGAGCCGACTGCTACGCCGACGGCTGCCCCGTGGCCGGCCTCTTCTCCCGCCGGGAGGCTTCGACCGTCCGGCCACGAGCCGGCTGCTCCTCGCTCCTTCCACGTGGCTCCCGCCGAGCTGTGGGGGGAGGCACGTCCAAGATCCAGACGTCATCATCATCATCATCATCATCATCGGTCCAATCTCTGATCGTGGGTTCGGAGTTGAACTCACCAGCCGCTCTGGACCCGCCGGCTCCCGGGTCACCCATCGTCCCGTCCTCCTCGACCTCCCCCAAGGACTTGACCTCTTCCTTGACGCCCCCTCCTAGCTCAAAATCGTCCGGGTAGGAGTCGGCGCGGTCCGCCTGGAACACCTGAGGGTGCGGACCATCCGGTGTGTTCTGTCGAACAAAGCGCTGCGGTCAGCATGGCACGTGAGCATGGAGGCCGGCTGAAGAAACACAAAAAGAGGAAAGACACCGCGACGGGACGTACCAGGGGCGCCGGGTCGAACCGGTTGTACATCAACTTGCCGAAGTGCCATGTGCGCGGCGCCAACTTAAAGTTGGTGACGGCGTTCACCCGCTCCGCCACCTGGGCCACTGTCAGCTCGAACGTGGATAGCCGGCAAGGGTCCTGCCGGCCTCCCATGTCGCATATCCGGTGCGGCCTCAGCTGCAGGGGCAGCACCTGGCAGTCGATGAAGGCGGCCACCAGATCGGCCACGACCAGCCCTTCCCCGCTCCTCATGGTGTGGAGCCGGCCCAGCGTCCCGATAAGCTCCCCGACCGCCACGTCGACCGTCCAGTTCGCCCCCGTGGACGGGACATTGACGAAGGGCGGCAGCCGGATGTAGTCTCGTGCCGGGTCGACGTTCTTCACGTAGAAGAACGTCCGGTTCCACTTCTTGTCGGATTCAATGAGGGTGAGGCGGGGGAAAAGCGTGCCGCGAACGCACACCACCGCGCCCCCGCAGGCGTACTCCTCGTTGCCGTTCTTCAAGCTCTTGAGATAGAAGAGTTTCCTCCACAGCTCCATGAAGGGGAGAAGGCCGAGGTAGCCCTCGCAGAGAGTCACAAAGCTCGACAGCTGCAGAATGGAGTTCGGCCCCAAATGATGCGGCTGAAGATCGAAAGTGTCAAGGAAAAACCTGAAGAACTGGCTCGCCGGCAGACCGAAGCCGCGCGAGAAGTGCGAGGCGAAAACCACGAATTGCCCCTCCACGGGCTCAGGCACCACCTCTCCGCCCGGAGGATGGGCGGCGACGCGGTCCTTCGGCGGCAGCATGCGGGCGCGGCGGAGGTACGCGATGTCCTCCTCGGTGACGACGGAGCCGCCCCAACTACCGGAGGTACCATCGGCCATCTCTGAGGGTGACCGGCGCGGAGGAACGAGCGAGTGGCGCAGCGGCGCGGACTCGAAGAGACGAATGCGAGAGGAGGAAGACGGCGGCGAGAGGGGCGCGCTAACTGCCTCCGCCTCTCCCCCTCCCCTTATAAGGGGCGAAGCCCGGGGGACGTGGGGATTAACTGCGCCCACCTCCCCCGGGAAACCCGCAGGGCGTGGGCACCTCGGGTCGTGGTCGCCGGGGTCTAGGCGTAGAAGATCCCTGCCTGCGGCCCGAGGCCTACTAGGCTAGGCCCGTGGCCTGCTGGGCTAGGCCCGTGGCCTGCTGGGCTAGGCTCGAGGCGACGTCCCATCACACCCCCAGGGGCTGAGCCCTTGGCATCACAGCGCCCCGCGTGGCACGTCGCAGCCCAGCGCAGGTCCCGGGGCGGCGCAACAGAACCCAAGGCGATGAGCGCGACCGCCGGCGTGGCTAGTCGATCGGCTCCACACACCAGGACGGTGCCGCCGGATGAAGCCGCCGGCTCCCCTTCGTCGGAAGGACGCGGGACCCCGTCGGCTTCGGGGACTACTGACGGGGTTATTACCCCTGGGTATGCCAAGACAGGGGAGTTCGGGCTTTTTTGAAAACAATACGACCGGCTGGTCCGGGGCCGACTGGCGAGCGGCTGGCAGGCCCGCTGCCAGCAGGTACGCAGCTGGCTAGCCAGGTGCCGGCCGCCCGGCGTCTGATCGGCCAGCAGCCGGCCGCTCCGCGGCTGGCCCTCCCGCTGACCTCCGTACGGGCAAGCACTTGTCCCCTCCTACCAAGACCAAGTACAACGACAAGTAGCGACCTCCACGATAGACTCCGGTGTGGCTACAGCAACCACTGACGCGCAGGCACGCATGGTTACAGTCCGGGCGGTCATACCGCAGACCACGACTGATCGAGACCCGGTGGAGCGACAGTGCAGCCACGCCACCGTCCACTCCATTACCTGCCCCGGCGTGGCTACAGCGCGGCCGGCCATACCGCTGACCGCGGCCGGCAGGCGCAAGACGACGCCGCATAGTGCGGCCCGTGCCGCGGCAGGTAAGCACGGGCCATTAGCAGCGGCCGGCTGGCGGGCCCCAGTCGGCGATGGGACCGCGCAGTTGGCGGGCCCTACAGGCGACAAGACGGCTCAGCCGGCGGGACCATGGGCCGGCTAGAGAGGCTGCCAGCCGGGTCCCCCCTTTCAGGACCTTATGTATATTGTAAGCCGGGGGTTGGCCTATAAAACCCCCCGACGCCCCATGCACGGGCAAGCATTCTCCCCATCTCTCACACCCACTCCCACATAGCGAGGCAAGAAGAGCCGGCTGCTCCTTCTTCCTCCCCTAGCCAATAGCTCAAGGAGCACCATTGTAATCCCCATCACCCATCAACTAGACAAGCAGGACTAGGGGTGTTACCTCCCACGGAGGTCCCCGAACCTGGGTACATCGCGTGTCTCTCACCGCTTGTCCCCAATCCCGTCATCGGAGCCCGTCGGCGTCCTTCGGCCCCAACCACTCTCGATAAGCCACCCCATGGCATCTATCGTGAGAAAACGACGACACACATCCAGATTCGTCATCATTTTCTTCGTGACCATGTGATGAAGTGCGATATCTTCCTCGACCACGTGAAGACTGAAGAACAACTGGCTAATATCTTCACAAAGCCCTTGGATGAGAAGAGATTTTGCAAGTTGCGGTGTGAGCTACATATCTTAGAATCTTCAAATGTTCTTTGAAAGGACACACATCCTAACACTTATGCAAAATTGATGACTTTGATGTGCAACACACGAAGTATCGTTTTTCTTCAATCAATGAAGACTAACTCTCTAAGTGTGAAGAAATTAATGAAGACTCTGATTCTCAGAACCCTACGACAATTGTACGCGGTGTCTGAAATCATCATTCTTATACGATGGGTCACGCCACCAACCACAGTTGAAATTCTTCATATTTGAGTTTTTCCTCATTTTGCAAATTCTTCAAAATCTTCAAATCCTTCAAGTTTGCAAAATCCTCAAATCTTCAAATTCCTCAAACTTTCAACTTAAGTTCTTCATTGACTATATAATTATTGAGTTTTTCAATGTCCTCAACAACATTCACTTATAGCTATTTCTTCAAGTTGATTTTCTTCTAAGTGAATGTGATCGGACCCGTTCCCCCTCTATGCTAATCTCAACCAAGTCTGTTCACAAATTCTTCATATGCGTTCTACTTTGAAAGCCGTTCAAAGTCTTCACTGTGTCCTTGACAGCTGAAGAATTTGCGAACGAAACTTTAAAATTTTCAATTTCAATTTGTGGCGTTTGCCGCTCAAACCGTTCCGATTCCCACGACTGGATAACCCACGATCCTCCACTATCTACACTACACAGTACGTGGGTGACACATGTCGCGTGGATAGCAAGGGTCAGGGGTATACTGGTCCAAAATCTTCGAACCAGTTGTTTTTTACTACTGCTATAAATACCCCCTCCCTTCCACCAGCTCGGGTTACTCTTCACTCCAATCTCTCCCGAGCTCCAGACCTAGCGCCGTCGCTAACCTCATCATCGCCGGAGAGGAAGAGCTTAGCTGCCTCGACCTCGCCGTCGTCGTACTCGCATCGGCCGCGGAAGTCTTCACTCCGCTGCCGCTGTAGCTGTCTCCCTATGCCAAGCTAGGGCGTGGGAGATCTGAACTGACGAGCTTCTCCACTTTGCTTCTGTGTTCGTCGTGTTCTTCATCTGTGGTAATTCAAAATTTTATTACCGTTTGATTCATATAAATCTCTCAAAATCCTCAAAAGGTGTTTATTCTTCATCAATCCATCTCTTAAACACCAAATAACTTCCTGCTCTTGATTTGTTTTGCTAAGTTATAATTTTCTTCAAGATTCCTCAACTGTGTGGATTTTCAAATCTGTACAACTCTGGAACCTAAGTCAAAAACACTTAGCGAAATTCTTCAAGTCATCTATGGTCAAATTCCTCAAACTTGATACTTTTGCTAAAATTTCTGAGAACGCATATGACCTCTTCAAATTCTTCGCACCTATACTCTATTCATAGGTACAAAATGTCAACTGATGAATCTCTAGGTTCTCATCAACTTAACTCATTTGCAGCGTTCCTCGAAAAGAAATTGCACACTTCGTTAGAATCCTCAAGAGCATAAAATCCTCAGCTGAAGAAAATGGCTGATGGCAAAAGACCTCAGAAAGGACGAAGACGCCAGGAAGTGGAAACTGCCTTTGAGATTCCTGATGATTTATATGAGGAATATTGCACACCAGATGAAGCCACACATGGCAAAGAAACCCAAAAGCAGTGCAAGATCCGTATCCAGAGGATTGAAAGGAGATGGGCTCGAGAATGGAGAGAATACAGATATGTCACTCCTAAATATATGAAGAAGTTTGCAGTCAAAAACTCCGTGCGACAGGCCACCTTTGGCTCAAGGTCAACGTGCTGATCCCACCAGTATCAAATCTGGTGAAGACTTTCCTCATGAATGGGAAAAGAATCAAGCCAAGCTGGCAAAAAGGCAAAAGAAGCAGTGAAGAGATTCAATGAGGAATCTGCTGCTACTATCGCTGCTGGGGCTTCTACAAGTAACACTGCCCCAAAGAAAGTAGTGATGAAGAAATCTGCTGTGAAACCAAAGTCCTCAGCACCGAAATCTTCAGCTCCAGTTTCTTCATAGCACATGCCTCAAAACAAAATCATCAAGGACCCCTATTGTCTCCTCAGTGGCTGCTCAATCCTCAACTGCCGTTGCCAAGTCCTCAACCCCTGTACACCTTGCAACGCGTCAAAGGGCAGATGGTTTTACAATTCCTTCAGGAACATCTACCAGTTCCTCAGCACGAGCACAATCTTCAACCAGTCCCACTTTGCTGAAGATTAAAGCAACTACAGGACGAGGCAGAAGGCCGAGTCCTCACGGCAAGAAAGTTTCCTTTCATGTTCCATCCGGATCTTAGGATGATGAGGCTGATGATGAAGAACTGGCTGCTATAGTCAGAAACAAGCAAGAGAGAGTGGCACAAGCAAAGGGGACGCAAATTCCTCTCATGCTAGACCCGAAGATCGTGCTGGACTTCATTGATATATGGCATCAGGACCCGAACACTCCCATTGATGACCTGAAGCTACCACCTGGCCCCAGTCATGTTCTCGCTGCCTTCATAGGTGACGAAAAATGGAAGCATGAGCAGGCCAGAAGGGCCAAGAAAGCTCAACTGAAGAAAGAGCGATTCATGAAGGACAATGTCCTCAACCCGATGCCAAATCAGCTTGTCTCAGTACAAAGAGACATCGAAAACCTCAGTGAGAAGTACAACAAGCACTCCTTAGATTGGGAAGGTGCCAAGGGCAGATTCATCACGATGGCTGAACGAGTCATCAAGGACCATAACACTAGGGTTGCTGCTTGCACACAACCACAAAATCCTCAGGCAAGCTCTTCTACCCAGCCTCCTGAAGAAACTGCCAGTGCAGCTGGAGAGATTCCTGCTGCTGAAAAAATTCCCAGGGCAACTCCAAATGTTGCGCCTGAAGAAATTGACAGGCCAGCTGAAGAAACTGCTGCGCCTGAAGAAATTGCCAGGGCGACTGCATCAGTCGTGCCTGAAGAAACTGCTGCACCATCTTCACCCCATGCTCCCCCAGCAAAATCCTCAAGGGTGAAGAAAATCACACTTCCTTCTGCATCAGAGGAGAAGAAAACCAAAGCTGCAGAAAAGGTAGCTGCTCTGAAAAGGAAAGCATCACCATCTGCTGATTTCTCAGCAATGAAGAAGTTGAAGACACTGCCCAGTTCTTCAACAGAGCCCAATGATGCAACACCTTTGTCATTAATCCCAGCTTATGAGCTTATACCATTCGGTGAAGAGTATCACATTGATGCTGATGAAAATCAATCTGCTGCTTCAGAACCAGTTGATGACGAAATTCAGATTGATGAAAATGCTCCAACACCGTTGAAATCATCTCCCAGCCTCAGTTAACTGCTGAAGAGGCTGGTGTTGAAGAAATAGAAGAGGATGTGGACATTGGATGCACCACTCCAGTTATACATGATGAATTCTGGAAAGAAGCTCACCCAAATTCACCAATGGCCACCCCTCTTACACAGATTCCTCAGTCTCCAGCACAGACTGAAGAAATTCAAACAGAGAGTGCAGAACAACGAACTCCTCTCCAGCCGCCCAATGAAGAAATTCCAGCTGCATCAGCTGGTGAAGAGCATATTCCTCAGAATACTGAAACTGCCATTGTGACAAGGGAGGTTGGGAGATGCTTCAAACCAAATTTGCAACCCAAGCCTGCACTGCCTTTCAAAAGGCGACCCAAATTCCTCAAGGAGAATTTCTATGATGAACACCATTTCTTCACTGGTGCAAATCCTTATGACTCTCTGAGGATTCACCAAAAGATATTTTGGACTACAACTCAAGCCAACTTTTATAGTGCAATGCTATTTCAGAAAGACAAGGTATTTCAGCACTATCAAATTCCTCATGCTGACATGGAGAACATCCCTTGCTTCACCCCTATCCTCAGTATTCTTCATGATGCTGGTCTACTGCCATTCTGCGTTGACATCTGTGATTGGAATGAAGAACTCATTCTTCAGTTCTATGCTACACTGCACATCTCAGGAGATGCTGAAAATATCAACACATGGGTACTTGACTGGATGACTGAGAACACCCATTACACTGCTCCAGCAACTGAGTTGCTTCACGTTGTTCCAGTCAGTATCCCCTCAGCTGATGCCAGATGCCTCTACGAGGAACCTGAACTTCCAAATCATCTCATGCAAGTACTGATGAAGCCTTTGGCTCCAGGTCAGGCTCCTAGAACCACTTTTCAAGTGAAGGATTTGCTGTATGTGCCCCGCACTATATACCGCATCATGACCAAAACCCTCAGTCCTATCAAGGGTCACAACAATGAAGAAGAAGATGTGGTAGGCATAATGAAGAATCTGCTGTTCAACATCATCCACGGGATTCCTATAAATCTTCGTGACTTCTTCATGAGGACATTGGCCAATATTGCTCTTTCTCCGTTTGAACTGAAGCCATATGCTCCTTGGATCATGAAATTAATCAGAGCAAGATCCTCAATTCCTTATGAAGCTGATTTTCAAAATCATTACAGTTACCTTCCCCCAATTGAAGTCCTCAAGAACACATTTTCCTCAATTGATGGGAAGGGAAAATCTATCATTGATGAAGGATCTCTTCCTCTAAATGGTCAATTCCGTCCTGCTGCATCCTATTCCACAAATGATGACACAATACTCAACAGCCAGAGCCACGGCTCAAAAGCCCCTTGAAACAGCTCCAGGAGTGATGACTGATCGCGAGTTACTCCTCAGTCTTCACCAAAAGGTCGATCGCAACCACAAGTGGGTCAAGAGGTAGTTTGGTGCAATTCTTCGGGATATGACTGTCACGCACAATGCAGTGAGGAAAAACCACTACTATCTGCATGAAGTCTTCGACCGCACATGGGCCACTCTTGAGCATCTGTATACCCCTGAAGAACTTGCTGAGAAGGAATTTCAGAGGTATTTTGATTGGTCTTATCCTCCCAAGAAGAAGTACAAGAAGCTTCCAATTCCTCAGCTCGTTACAAGTTCATTTTCTTCATCACGCGGAACTAAATCCAATGAGGATATTGACGACACTGCAGCAGGCCCTGCATCGACAAACAACCCCGACAACGCTGGCGCCCCTCCACCACCTTCAAGATGAAATTCTTCAGGGGCGTTAGTCCTCAATTTTGTCCCTTTTGGTCACTTGATTACAAAGGGGGAGAAATTTGAGTTAGTCTTCAAGCGGGTCTATATATGGACTGTTTAATTTTGTTTAAGTTATAACTCTCGCTCTTCTGAAGTGTTTGATGATTGAGTTGTAAACTTAAGTCCGATGGTGGTCTGAAACTTTTGAACTGCTTTCTGCATGCTTATTTCCTCAAGTATCTTAATGCACGCATGCTGAATTTCCTCAGACACCATTTTCCATCATGCATTTCAATTTCCTCATGGTATATATAAAATGTGTGTATGGATTACAAGATATAGGGGGAAATCTCCAAGACTTTATCCTGCCATGTGCATTTGCAGTCCAAAGCAAATTCCTCAATGTGCACATCTTCAGGGGGAGTTCCTCTATATCTTGCAATCAAATTCCTCAAACTCAGTACTTACACTTCATGTGTTTATCCCCGTTGAAAACTTACCCTATTTGTCATCAATCACCAAAAAGGGGAAGATTGTAAGTGCATCTAGTGCCCCTTAGTGATTTTGGTGTATTGAAGACTTATAGGTTAAGGGACTAATATGTGTGTGAGTGTACACAGGCTCTATAAGTCACTGAGGAGTTTGATATATACGAAGAATGTCGACCCCTAAAAATGAATGTCTTCAGCTGAAGACTTTGGTATTTCCCCGAAGACTTTGAAGCTGAAGAAGTTGGTGTGACCTTGAAGATATGAACGAGGACTATGAAGCGTGAATCCTTTTGTTTTCTTAGTTTCATTTCCTTTCTTTGAGTCATAGGAAACACCGTACTGTTAAAGGGGGCCGAGGTAACACTAAGGAAAAAATTTCAACTGATGCTCAACTCAAAGGCCTCAACATAACCAATCCTTCGAGTGAAGCCTTTGGAAATCTCTTACAGTTCAGTCAAGTTCTTCAGTGACAGAGACAATGTTCTTCTGGTCTCTGAGGAAATTGGTCTGACTGAGGAGTTAGGATTTCGCCAGTGCGAATTGCCTACCATGAGGAATATGATAAGCCCTGAGGAATTTGATAGTTGAAATTCCGACCGTTGCTGTGCTTTTGCGCCAGCTGTCCAGATATTTTATCCACCTAACGGTCATATCATTGGGGGGCATTTATGTCTTATCATGTCGGGTTGCACCCTGGCTATAAATAACCGCCCCTGACAACCACTAGGTGGTTGGCTGCTCAGAGAGAGATTGACACTTGTCATTTGAGAGCAACCCATTCCTCGAGGACTTTGAGAGAAAATCATAAGTGAGGAAAAACCCCAAAACCCAAACCACCAAATCCCAAAGTGATTGAGCATCACTGAAGAGATTGTTCCTGTGTGGAACCGACACTTTTTTACCTTTGAAGATTGTGTATCTTCCAGATGGTTAGGCGTCATGGTCTAGAGCATCCAGTAGTCAATTGTGGATCGCCGGGTGACTGAGTTTGTGAGGGTTTGGAAGTCTACGCTGAAGACTTACCACGAGTGTTGGGCGAGGTCTGTGTGACCTTAGCTCAAGGAGATTACGGTAAGGGCTGTGTGTCCTGGGACTGTGTGTCCTTTGGTTTAAATACCAAGCCGCTCCGAACCAGACGTACAACGGTCACAACAGTTGGAACTGGGTCATCAAACCATTGTCTTCATCGAGCTCCTAGTTCAATTTCCTCAACACCTTCTTTTCTTCGAAGTATTTGTTGATGAATCTAATCGTTACTGTCTGAAGAATTTGACTCAAGACTTTCTCAATTTCCTCATCTCAAATTATTCAGTCACTTTATCTTCTACGTGCGTATCCTGTTTACGCTACTTATGCTCTGTTTATGTTTTAATTCATCATGATGACTATGCTACTGATCTGTTTCGCATGCACTTGAGTACTTATTCCACTGCTAGTAGTTCGTCACTTAACTAATTCCTCAACTAGTAATTCCTCAGTGACGAATTTATAAAAATCGCCTATTCACCCCCCTCTAGTCGATATAACGCACTTTCAAAAGGGTATGGAATACTTACCTAGAACAAGAATTAAGCCACCATATGAATCAATCATGAGAGCATGCTATGGAGCAAAAACTCAAGATGACAATACTTGAATCTATGTATTATGCCTAGCTAGGGGCGTAAAACGATAGCACTTGTTGGGAGGCAACCCAATGAATAAATTTATTTTCACCTTTTTATTTCTGTTCTTGAGTGTTGACACAATTATGCTAGTGTTATGATTGTGTTTTTATGTTTTAATTAGTGTTTGTGCCAAGTAAAGCCTTTAGGATGATTCACAAGATGAGTAGAAACAATGCTGAATCTGAAACAGAAACTTTGACTCCAGTGCAGGAATTTTCATTTTTTTACTGGAGCGTGATAATGGGCTGAAATTTTAACACATTATTGCTATACAATTTTTTTAGGTTTTACTTTTTTTTCAGAATTGTCAGAGTAACAGAAGTATGGTTAGAGTATAGATTAGTACAGACGGTTCTGTTTTTGACAGATTCTGTTTTTGTTGCATTGTGTGCTTGTTTTGATGATTCTATGGTTTGTGTTGAAGGGTATAAGCCATGGTAAAGTTAGAATACAGTATATATAATGCAATAATAAAATATGAATGGGTTTTCAACAGTACTTAAAGTGGTGATCTGCTTTATTATACTAACGGATCTCACGAAGGTTTTGTTGAGTTTTGTGTGATTGAAGTTTTCAAGTTTTGGGTGAGATCACGATGGATGAAGGAATACGGAGTGAAAAGAGCCTAAGCTTAGGGATGCTACAGCACCCCCAAGATAATATCCAAGAAGAAACAAGCAATTTAAGCTTGGGATGCCCCGAGTGGCATCCCCTCTTTCTTCTAACGACCATCGGTATTTTACTTGGAGCTATATTTTTATTCGTCACATATCATGAGTTTTGCTTGGAGCGTCTTGTATTATTTGAGTCTTTGGTTGATTTGATTTTTAGTTTTTCACAAGTATCCTTGCTGGACACACCTATTTGAGAGAGCCAAAATTATGCTATGATTTGTTAGAATTGCTCTATATGCTTCACTTAAATTTTTTGAGCTATGGAATTGCTCTAGTGCTTCACTTATATCTTTTCGAGCACGGTGTGCTTTAAATTTTTGAAGAAATACTCTCATGCTTTGCTTAGATTAATTTGAGAGTTAGTAAATTTGAAAGAAACACTCTCATGCTTCACTTAGATTAATTTGAGAGTTAGTAAACTTTGAAGAAATCCTCTCATGCTTCACTTATATTATTTTGAGAGATGATATTTTTATGCTCATGTTCTTCACTTAAATTTATTTGAGCTTGTCAAGAGCAATGTAAATATATGAAACTAGTCCCAAAGTGATAGATATTCAAGAGGGATATAATAAAAACTTTCATGAAGATCATTGGACAAATTAAACTTGATTCCTTGTAATAGTTCTGAGACATGATGATAGTAATATGCGAGTCATGTTGGTGAGTAATTATGCTTTAGTAAGAATGTTGGTGCCATCTCTAAACTTGATTCCAAGCCAATTTGTATGTGCCATCTCTAAATTTTCAAAATAAATTTTCTCTTTTGTGTGCTCGTACTGCTCTTGAAACGGTGGGGAGTGTCCAATATTTTTCCATGCTAGATGTGTTATTCTCAAAATGAGTGTTTATTCACTTGTCATTGCACCAGAGTGCGGCAGTAATAGGGATGCCCATTCCCGAAATGAAAAAGAAAAAAAATATTTACTTTATGTTGTCAAATAATAAATTCCTTGGAAAGTGTTGGTATGGAAGGCAACCGTGGATACGGCCCGCCATGGAAAGTAAAAGTTTGGTGAAAAAAGGAATAAACTTTATTTTCTGTTTGGGAACCGCCTATGATATATCTAGAATGGAAAGTATTGTGAGCTACTTTGTCATTTTCGTTAACAGGAAAAGCATGCCACCCAAAATATTTTTCTCTCTCAATTGAAAACTTTGAGCTATGGCACCTCTACAAATCCCTACTTCCCTCTGCGAAGGGCCTATCTATTTACTTTATGCAATTTTTATTTTTTACTTTGAGTCTCCATCTTCTCTTATAAGCACCAACTAGGGGGCACTATGATCGTACTTGAGCATTGGGTATAGCTAATATTTGAGTGTGCTTCATGAATGGATCAATGATTGAGCATGATGGGCTAGGGATAACTTTCTTTAGTGTTGATATTTTGAAAGACATGGTTGCTTGTTGACATGCTTGAGTATTGAAGTCATCATGTTAAAACTAGACTATTTCTTTGAATCACCTATAAGTCCAAATGTCCATGCTATACAAAAGAAAAGAATATGATGAACATATTAGGCAGCATTCCACATCAAAAATTCTGTTTTTATCATTTGCCTACTCGATGATGAGCAGGAATTAAGCTTGGGGATGCTGATACGTCTCCAACGTATCTATAATTTTTGCTTGTTCCATGCGGTTATATTATCATTCTTGGATGTTTTACAATCATTTTATAACAACTTTATATCATTTTATGGGACTAACCTATTGACATAGTGCCAAAGTGTCAGTTGCTGTTTTTGCTTGTTTTTTACTTCGCAGAAAATCAATACCAAACAGAGTCCAATCGCGACGAAACCTTTTTGGATATTTTTTCTGGACCAGAAGACACCCAGTGGGCCAACGAAGTACCGGAGAAGTGGGCCGAGGAGACCACAACCCACCAGGGCGCGCCAGGGGGGGCCCGGCGTGCCCTGATGGGTTGTGCCCTCCTCGGGGCCCCTCTCCACCGCCTCTGATGCCTATAAATTCCCAAATATTCCAAAAACCCTAGGGGAGTTGACGATACACAATTCCAGCCGCCGCAAGTTCCAATCTAAACACCATCACGGAGGGGTTCATCTTCCTCATAGGTGCCTCTCCGATGACGCGTAAGTAGTCCACCATAGACCTATGGGTCCGTAGGCAGTAGCTAGATGGCTTCCTCTCTCTCTCTCTCTCTCTCTCTCTCTCTCTCTTATGATTCTCAATAGAATGGTCTCTTGGAGATCTATTTGATGTAAAATTTTGCGGTTTGTTTGTTGGGATCCGATCAATTTTGAGTTCATGATCAGTTTCTATCCATGAATATTATTTGAGTCTTCTTTGATCTCTTATATGCATGATTACTTATAGCCTCGTATTTCTTCTTTGAATCTTTGGTTTAGTTAGGCCGACTAGATCAATTTTCTTGCCATAGGAAGAGGTGCTTTGTGATGGGTTCGATCTTGCGGTGTTCTTTCCCAGTGACAGAAGGGGCAGCAAGACACGCATGTATCGTTGCTATTAAGGATAACAAGATGGGGTCTATTCCTACATGAATAGATCTTGTCTACATCATTTTATCGTTCTTATTGCATTACTTTGTTTTTCCATGAACTTAATACACTAGATGCATGCTGGATAGCAGTCGATGTGTGGAGTAATAGTGGTAGATGCAGGCAGGAGTCGGTCTACTTATGTTGGACGTGATGCCTATATAATGACCATCGCCTTGGATATCGTCATGACTATTCGATTTTCTATCAATTGCCCAACAGTAATTTGTTCACCCACCGTGCGCTATACTCATGAGAGAAGCCACTAGTGAACCCTACGGCCCCCGGGTCTACTTTTCCAACATATTGCTTTCAGATCTATCTTTTTGCATCTTTGTTTTCAGATCTACAAAACCAAAAACCCAAAAACATATTGCTGCATATTTTATTTGCTCTTTTTATTTTGTGTTCTTGAGAGATCTATCTCTCCTATCTATCACTACCTAATCTATCTTTTTACCGTAGAGAGATTGACAACCTCTCTTTCGCGTCGGGTTGCAAGTATTTGTTGTTTGTGTGCAGGTGCTGCTTATTGGGTGGTGGTGATCCTCCTACTGGTTCGATAACCTTGGTTTCATAACTGAGGGAAATACTTACCGTCGCTGTGCTGCATAATCCCTTCCTCTTTGGGGAAATACCGACGCAGTCTCAAGCCACGTCACGACCCACTAAGACCGTGACTTGCCTAATGGCTAAAGTTGACGTGGGATGGCTTTGGCATCGCCGGCTAGTCCATGTCAATATGAGATCTTTGCAAAGTCTCCTCAAAGGGGATCACATTCTTGCACTAACAAACGTAAGTTTTGCCAAAGATCATGCTTACATTGCTTGTGTTGAAGGAAAGCTACATGAGAAGGCTCATCGACCCACGACTACCATCTACTCGAAGAGGACCTTGGATCTCCTTCACATGGATCTCTTTGGTCCCCCATCTTTTGATAGTCTTGGGGGAAGAAAGTATTGCTTGGTGATTGTTGATGATTACTGAAGATACACATGGGTATACTTCTTCGAGAAGAAGTATGAGACCCAACAGGCCGTCATCAACGTTTCAAATGAAGTGCAACGCCAACATGAAGCAACGATTTTGATGATTAGAAGTGGCAACGGCACTAAGTTCAAGAACTACACCTTGTATGAGTTTCTTAGTGATGAGGGGATAAAGCATCAATATTCCACACCATATACCCCTCAACAAAATGGTGTTGCAGAGAGGAAGAACCGGACGTTGATGGATGTGGCAAGGACCATGATGGCGGAGTTTAAATCTCCTAACAAGTTTTGCACCGAAGCAATCAACACCGCGTGTCATGCATCCAATCGGCTCTACCTATGCAAAGGCCTGAACAAGACTCCATACGAGATACTTACCGGTAATAAGCCCAACCTCAAGTACTTCCGGGTGTTCGGTTGTAAGTGTTTCATTCTAAAGAAAGGTGTTCGTTTGTCTAAATTTGAATCTAGAGCTCATGAGGGCATATTTGTTGGTTATCCTACAAACTCTCATGCTTACCATGTTCTCAACAAGTCCACAGGACTCATCGAGGAGACGAGTAACGTAGAGTTTGATGAAAATAATGGCACCCAAGTGGAGCAAAGTGGTCTTTGTGATGTAGGTGATGAAATTCCTCCCCAAGCCATAAGAAGGATGGGTGTGGAACACTTCCTACCTATTGAGGAACCCCTTGTGGCTGAAGGAGAAGGATAATGTTCCACGCAAGTGGAACCATCACTGACACAAGACCCACACGCTTCCGAAGAACAAAGTGAAGGCTCTCAACCTCGTGAACAAGATCAAGGGCAAGATCAGCCTCATGGTGATGATGATACATCACAAGATGCTCAAGATCAAGTTCACAACCCCGAGCAAGCTCAAGATCAAGATCATAATCAGGAACAAGAGCAAGCTAGTGATGTCTCTCAAGTAGTCAAGACGATACACCGCAACCTTCCATGGAAGAGATTTTAGAAAGACGAATGCCAAGATTGCTTCCAAGCTTAGAAATACGCAACACATTCTAAAGAACGCCTATGGAAGCATGAATAGAGGGGTAACCACTCGTTATCAATTAACAAACTTTTGTGCACATCACGCGTTTGTTTCTTGCATTGAACCCCTCAAGGTATGATAACCCACAAGTGTAGGGGATCGTTTGTAGCCTTTTTCCATAAGTAAGAGTGTCGAACCCAACGAGGAGCTAAAGGTAGAACAAATATTCCCTCAAGTTCTATCGACCACCGATACAACTCTACGCACGCTAATGCTTGCTTTACCTAGAACAAGTATGAAACTACTTTGCGGGAATAAAACTAGAAGTACTTTGCAAGATAATAAAGAATGTGGAAATAAAAGTTAGGTGTTGTTTTAATAAAAGAACAATAAAAGTAAATAGCTTAGCAGAGAGCTTTTTGTGTAACGCAAGAGAAAGATTGTCTCTAGGCAATTGAATATAATATGATAGATACTTGTTATATGCAATGAGGGAGAGGCCTACGCTAACACACTTTCCATACATGGATCATATGCACTTATGATTGGAACTCTAGCAAGCATACGCAACTACCAAAGTTCATTAAGGTAAAACCCAACCATAGCATTAAGTATCAAGTCCCCTTTACTCCCACACGCAACAACCCACCTACTCGGGTTTGTGCTTCTGTCACTCACGCAACCCAACATATTGCAACACCCTACAACGGGGATCCCTCACGTTTGCGCGACACGGAGGGCACCATAGGACAGCACCATATCAACATACAACTCACATCCATAACATCATACCACAATTAACCCATAGGACAAAAGAGATCTACTCAAACATCATAGGATAGCCAAATATCATTGGGAAATAATATATAGAGTTGAGCACCATGTTTAGGTAGAGATTACAGCGGGGAAGAGAGGTGTTACACCGCTGCATAGAGGGGGAGAGAGTTGGTGTTGACGACGGCGAAGTTGTTGGTATAGATCGCCGTCACGATGATTGCCCCGGTGGCGTTCCGGCGCCACCGAGAGAGAAGGGGAAAGAGCCCCCCTCCTTCTTCTTATTCCTTGGCCTCCCCCCTAGATGGGAGGAGAGTTCCCCCTATGGTCCATGGCCTCCATGGCGGCAGAGGGGCAGGAGCCCCTCCTAGATTGGATCTCCCTCTCTGTTCTCTTCCGTTTCACGTTCTCGTTTTCTGGCCGAAACCCGTTTCTTATATTCCCGGAGATCCGTAACTCCGATTGGGATGAAATTTTGAGGGGATTTTTATCCAAAAATTAGCTTCCTTGCACCCGAAGGAGAGCTCCAACCGACTTACGAGGTGGGCACAAGACACCACCACGCGTTTGGGCCCCTAGGGCGCGCCCTGATGTATCGTGGGGGTTGTGGGCCTCCGTTTGCATTGATTCCACTTCTAAAAATTCACAAATATTCCAAAAACAATCTCCGTAAATTTTGATCCCGTTTGGACTTTGTTTGATATGGATATTCTGCGAAACAAAAAACATGCAACAAACAGGAACTGGCACTGGGCACTGGATCAATATGTTAGTCCAATAAATCATATAAAATGTTGCCAAAAATATGTGAAAGTTGTATAATATTGGCATGAAACAATCAAAAATTATAGATACGACAGAGACGTATCAACATCCCCAAGCTTAATTCCTGCTCGTCCTCGATTAGGTAAATGATAAAAAAGATAATTTTTGATGTCGAATGCTACCTAGCATAATCTTGATCATATATCTAATCTTGGCATGAATATTAAGACACAAGTGATTCAAAGCAATAGTCTAGTTTTGACATAAAGACATTAATACTCAGGCATCCCAACAAACAATCATGTCTTTCAAAATATCAAGGCTAAAGAATGCTATCCCTACAAAATCATATAGCCTTGTCATGCTCTGTCTTCTTAACACAAAGTATAAATCATGTACTACCCTGGTGTTAGCCAAGCAATTGGTTCATACTTTTTAACGCTCTTCAGCATTTTCAACTCTCATGCAATACATGAGCGCAAGCCATGGATATAGCACTATGGGTGGAATAGAATATGGTGGTAGGTTTCAAAGGGGTAGAAGTGGAGAAGAAAGTCTCGCATCAACTCAGCGTATCAACGGGCTATGGAGATGCCCATCAATAGATATCAATGCGAGGAGTAGGGATTGCCATGCAACGAATGCACTAAGAGCTATAAGTGTATGAAAGCTCAATATGAAAACTAAGTGGGTGTGCATCTAACTCTATAATGAAAAATTCCCACTAGTATATGAAAGTGACAACATAGGAGACTCTCTATATGAAAAACACGGTGCTACTTTGAAGCACAAGTGTGGAGTTAGCATGCCCCTTCTTTCTTTGTCTCTCATCTTTTTTTCTTTTTTTCTTTTTTTCTCTTTTTCTTTTTTTTCTTTTTTTCTTTTTCTTTTTCTTTTCTACATATTATTTCTTTGTCCGGAGCCTCATCCCGACTTGTGGGGGAATCATAGTTTCCATCATCCTTTCATCACTAGGACATGCTCTAATAATGAATAATGATGATCATCACACTTGTATTTACTTACAACTCAATATTACAACTCGATAGTAGAACAAAGTATGACTCTATATGAATGCAATGATCTAGCATAGCAAAGATATCAAAAAACGGACAAGCCATGGAAACATCATGCTAGCTATCTTACGATCATGTAATGCAATATGACAATGAATGCTCAAGTCATCAAAACGGAAGCGGTGGAAGTTGCATGGCAATATATCTCGGAATGGCTATGTAAATGCCATAATAGGTAGGTATGGTGGCTGTTTTGAGGAAGATATAATAAGGCTTATATGTGATAGAGCGTATCATATCACGGGGTTTGGATGCACCGGCGAAGTTTGCACCGACTCTCGAGGTGAGAAAGGGCAATGCACGGTACCGTAGAGGCTAGAAAGTTGCGAAAAGGTAAGAGTGCGTATAATCCATGGACTCACATTAGTCATAAAGAACTCACATACTTATTGCAAAAGTTTATTGTCCCTCAAAGCAAAGTATTACTACGCATGCTCCTAGGGGGGGGGTTGGTAGGAGTTAACCATCGCGCGCCCCCGACCTTCACACAAAGATAGACAATCAAGAATAAATTGTGCTCCAACTTCCTAGCATAACGGGAGACTATACGTGCATGCTTCGGGAATCACAAACCTTAACACCAATATCTTACTAAACACGATCATCCACTAGTACCTCCCACATATTATCATCTCTATATCGCAAAACAATTGCAAGGAATCAAACATATCATATTCAGTGATCCCTAAGTTTTATGTAGGATTTTATGACTAACCATGCAAATGACCAATTCCTGTTGACTCTCTAAATAGATATAAGTGAAGCAAGAGAGTTTAATTCTTTCTAAAAAATACCATGCTCTAATAAATATAAGTGAAGCAAAAGAGCATTCTACGAATAACGGTTTTCTATGTGAAGAGAAACAGGCAATCCAAACTTCAAATGATATAAGTGAAGCACATGAAGCATTCTATAAAGCCATACTCAAAATATATAAGTGAAGTGCAACGAGCATTCTATAAATCAACCATGGACTATCTCATACCAGCATGGTGCATAAAATAAAAATGAAAACTAAACACAAAAGACGCTCCAAGATTTACACATATCACATGAACGAAACAAAAACGAAAACATACCGATACTTGTTGAACAAAGATGGGATGCCTTCCGGGGCATCCCCAAGCTTAGACGCTTGAGTCTCCTTGGACATTTACTTGGGGTGCCTTGGGCATACCCAATCTTGAACTCTTGCCTCTCCTCCTTCTTCTCATATCGAGACCTCCTCGATCTTTGAACACTTCATCCACACAAAACTTAACAGAAGACTGGTGAGATCCGTTAGTATAATAAAGCAAATTCCTACTTTAATTACTGTTGAAAACCCATTCATATTTTATATTTGAATTATCCCTGCTCTATTATAACTTTTCCATGGCTTATACCATCGATAAAATCGATAGTTTCATCAAAACAAGCAAAACAATGCATCAAAAACAGAATCTGTCTTAAACAGGACAGTTTGTAGTAACTGAACTTTGACCATACTTATATAACTCCAAAAATTCTGAACAATTAGGACGAAATAAACATTTTGTATAGAAATACTGTGTAAAAATTTCAGAAACTTTTGACATTCCAATAAAAAATGTAAATTCACGCACTACAGCCAAAGTTTCTGTTTTTACAGCGCACATACCAACAAGCAATCTAATCATACTAAAGGCAAATCTTGGCACATTATTTTTATAATACAATGGATTTGTACAAGGGGATAATTATTTTTGTTGAAAATTTTCTGTGATTCAAGATTCACAAAGTTTCCATGGGCATGAACAAAAGTTCAAGGACGTCCCCCACTTCAACGGTGCTCATCATCTCTCTCACTTTCACCTTTCTTTTTGTGAAGTTTTAGGTTCCCCTCTATTTTTTTAAAACTTTAGAAAAGCACTCAACAGAATAAAATGACTCTCTAAGACTTCCGGGTTGTTTCCCTGGCAGCGCTTTCTTTAAAGCCATTAAGCTAGGCATAAATTGCTCAAGTAATGGATCCACCCGGATCCCAAGGTATATCAAAGCCAATTTTAATTAACAATGATTTCTAATTTAGTAGTGAGCACAAAGTGATATATATCATGTGACAACGAAGTCTAACTCTCTTCCTATGCATCGGCATGTCATATAAGAACAATTCATGCACATTAAGTAAAGGCCAATACATAGCATAAGTAGTTTCTTGCAATTTT
This sequence comes from Elymus sibiricus, assembly GCA_039707655.1. Taxonomy (NCBI): domain Eukaryota; kingdom Viridiplantae; phylum Streptophyta; class Magnoliopsida; order Poales; family Poaceae; genus Elymus; species Elymus sibiricus. The sequence goes on along the minus strand of CM077675.1, from coordinate 310,155,931 downwards.
ATAGTATTGGAAACATAGAGAGGTGAAGATTCGGTTCCTCTCTCATAATAATTGCAAGTAGGAGAAGCAAGCACATGCATATTATATTCATCAAAATCATCATGTGTAGTAGCAAAACGCAACCCATCAATATAATCCTTAATAAGAGCAAACTTCTCCGATATAGTGTAGTAGGGAGAATTCAAAAAGATAATAGGACTATCATGTGTGGTTGCAATAACAACAATTTCATTATTAACATAAGGAACTATAGAAAGTTCGTATTCATAAGCATAATTCATATTGGTATCTTGTCCACAAGCATAGCAAGCATCAAGTTCATCAAAAAGGGATATTTCAAAAGAATCCAAGGGATCATAGCAATCATCATAGCATTCATCATGGCATTCATCCTTCGGTATGTATGAAGGGAAATTAAACAATGTATGAGTTGAAGAGTTACTCTCATTAGAAGGTGGGCACGGGTAGCTAATCCGCTCTTCCTCCTTTTGTTCTTCGCTCTTCTCCTCATATTTTTCATCTAATGAGCTCACAGTTTCAACAATTTCTTCTTCCATAGATTCCTGCAAAATATTAGTCCCTTCCAAGGCAGCGGTCATTCTTTCTTAAATTCAATAATATCAGCATTGTAATCATAATTCTCATAGCAATATTTAAGTATGGCAAGATTTTCAGATTCGTAAGAAACATCATCATACTTTTCCATCAAAGAAGCAACTTCATAAGCACCTTTAAAAGCAACAAATTCTTCTATTCGTTCCACATCATAGTAATCATAAATACCTTTAGCATAAGAAGCTAAGGTTTCATTATCATTAAATTTGCATGAAAAGGGAAGGTGTGGAGCATTCATCCTAGAGCAACAAGTAATATCATATCTCAAGCATAGCTCCCGAGCATACCAATGCAACATATGAATTTGATCCCATAACAATTTCCCTTTTTGAGTCAAGCGATAGTCTCTAAAGTATTCACGTTGATCCAACAATACCCCAATTATCAAGTTGAATGGGGTCTTCTCAAGATTATCAAAGTACTATTTAATACTTTGCACATAACTAGCATCGAGGGTTTTAGGAGGTTCCCCATCTCCATGAGTAGCAAGTACCACTAATTTTTTGGTGTTTCGTGTTCCATATCCATAACTAAAGATATAAAACAACTAATAATAGAAAATAAAATTTACTTAGTGATAAAGCAAACAAGCACACACGAGAATATTCACCCCACGCTATTGCTCCCCGGCAACGGCGCCAGAAAAAGGTCTTGATAACCCACAAGTGTAGGGGATCGTTTGTAGCCTTTTTCGATAAGTAAGAGTGTCGAACCCAACAAGGAGCTAAAGGTAGAACAAATATTCCCTCAAGTTCTATCGACCACCGATACAACTCTACGCATGCTAATGCTTGCTTTACCTAGAACAAGTATGAAACTACTTTGCGGGAATAAAACTAGAAGTACTTTGCAAGATAATAAAGAACGTGGAAATAAAAGTTAGGAGCTGTTTTAATAAAAGAACAATAAAAGTAAATAGCCTAGCAGAGAGCTTTTTGTGTAACGCAAGAGAAAGATTGTCTCTAGGCAATTGAATATAATATGATAGATACTTGTTATATGCAATGAAGCAGAGGCATACGCTAACACACTTTCCGTACTTGGATCATATGCACTTATGATTGGAACTCTAGCAAGCATCCGCAACTACCAAAGTTCATTAAGGTAAAACCCAACCATAACATTAAGTATCAAGTCCCCTTTACTCCCATACGCAACAACCCACCTACTCGGGTTTGTGCTTCCTTCACTCACGCAACCCACCATAGGCAAATCATGAACATATTGCAACACCCTACAACGGGGATCCCTCACGTCTGCGCGACACGGAGGGCACCATAGGACAGCACCATATGAACATACAACTCACATCCATAACATCATACCACAATTAACCCATAGGACAAAAGAGATCTACTCAAACATCATAGGATAGCCAAATATCATTGGGAAATAATATATGGAGTTGAGCACCATGTTTAAGTAGAGATTACAGCGGGGAAGAGAGGTGTTACACCGCTGCATAGAGGGGGAGAGAGTTGGTGTTGATGGCGGCGAAGTTATTGGTGTAGATCGCCGTCACGATGATTGCCCCAGCGGTGTTCCAGCGCCACCAGGAGAGAGGGGGAGAGTGCCCCCTCCTTCTTCTTATTCCTTGGCCTCCCCCCTGGATGGGAGGAGAGTTCCCCCTCTTGTCCATGGCCTCCATGGAGGAGGAGGGGTAGGAGCCCCTCCTAGATTGGATCTGTCTCTCTGTTCTCTTCTGTTTCACGTTCTCGTTTTCTGGCCGAAAACCGTTTCTTATATCACCAAGGCTACTGTCAGATTCTTCACCTTCGGATGAGGAAATTGCCTTAGCCTTCAAAGCACGAGATCTTCCATAGCTTAGCCCATAGAGGTCTCTCTTCTTAGCTTGTTGGAATTCATGAGTATTGAGGATCTCAAGAATATCAGCAGGATCCAGTGACTTGTAGTCTCCACGTTCTTAAATCATCAAAGCAAGTGTATCGAATGAGGAATCAAGAGATCTCAGCAGTTTCTTCACCACCTCATGATCGGTGATGTCAGTGGCACCAAGAGCTTGGAGCTCATTGGAGATATCAGTGAGACAATCGAAAGTTTGCTAAACACTTTCGTTGTCGAGTCTTTTGAAGCGGTTGAAGAGATTGCGAAGAACATCAACTTGAGAGTCACGTTGAGTTGAAATGCCTTCATTGACTTTGGACAGCCTATCCCAGATAAGCTTAGCAGTCTCCAAAGCACTCACTCTGCCATACTGACCTTTGCTCAGATGGCCACATATGATATTCTTCGCTTGAGAGTCGAGTTGCTTGAATCTCTTCACATCAGCAGCGTTGATAGTGGGAGTGACGAGGGGAACACCATTTTCCACAACATACCCGAGATCGTTGTCAATTGCCTCAAGATGCATGCGCATCTTGTTCTTCTAATAGGGGTAGTCCGTCCCATCGAAGGTAGGACACCCAGCTGAGACCTTGATCATGCCTGCAATCGACATAACTAAAACTCCAGGTGGTTAAAGCAAAATCACACAGAACAAGGGAGTACCTTGCTCTGATACCAATTGAAATTGCGTTATATCGACTAGAGCGGGGGGTGAATAGGCGATTTTTACAAATTCGCCACTGAGGAATTACTAGATGAGGAATTTGCTAAGTGACAAACTACTAACAGCGGAATAAGTACTCAAGTGCATGCGAAACATAGCAGTAGCATAGTCATCATGATGAAATGAAGCATACAAAGAGCATAAGTAGCGTGAACAGGATAAGCAGGTAGAAGATAAAGTGACTGAAGAATTTGAGATGAGGAAATTGAGAAAGTCTTCAGTCAAATTCTTCAAACAGTAACGATCAGATTCATCAACAAATACATCGAGGAAATAAAGGGGTTGGGGAAATAGAACCAGGTGCTCGATGAAGACAGTGATTTGATGACCCAGTTCCAACTGTTGTGATAGTCGTACATCTGGTTCGGAGTGGCTTGGTATTTAAACCAAAGGACACACAGTCCTAGGACACACAGTCCTTACCATATTTTCCTTGAGCTAAGGTCACACAGACCTTGCCCAACACTCATGGTAAGTCTTCAGGGTAGACTTCCAAACACTCACAAACTCGGTCACCCGGCGATCCATAATTGACTACTGGATGCTCTAGACCATGACGCCTAACCGTCTGGAAGATACACAGTCTTCAAAGGTAAAAAGTGTCGGTTCCACACATGAACAATCTCTTCAGTGATGCTCAATCACTTTGGGTTTTGGGTTTTTCCTCACTGATGATTTTCTAACAAAGTCCTCGAGGAATGGGTTGCTCTCAAATCACAAGTGTAAATCTCTCTCTGAGCAGCCAACCAGCTAGTGGTTGTGGGGGGCGGCTATTTATAGCCAGGGTGCAACCCGACATGATAAGACATAACTGTCACCCAATGATATGACCGTTAGGTGGATAAAATATCTAGACAGCTGGCGCAAAGCACAGCAACGGTCGGAATTTGAACTGTCAAATTCCTCAGGGCTTATCATATTCCTCACGGTAGGCAATTCGCACTGGCGAAATCCTAACTCCTCAGTCAGAACAATTTCCTCAGAGACCAGAAGAACATCGTCTCTGTCACTGAAGAATTTGACTGAGCTGTAAGAGATTCCCAAAGGCTTCACTCGAAGGATTGGGTTGTGTTGAGGCTTTTGAGTTGAGCATCAGTTGGAAATTTTTCCTTAGTATTACCTCAGCCCCCTTTAACAGTACGGTGTTTCCTATGACTCAAAGAAAGGAAATTAAAATACAAAAACAAAAGTCTTCATGCTTCATAGTCCTTGTTAATATCTTCAAGGTCACACCGAATTCTTCAGTTTCAAAGTCTTCAGGGAAATACCAAAGTCTTCAGCTGAAGACATTCATTTTTAGGGGTCGACATTCTTCGTATATATCAAACTCCTCAGCGACTTATAGAGCCTGTGTACACTCACGCACATATTAGTCCCTTAACCTATAAGTCTTCAATACACCAAAATCAGTAAGGGGCACTAGATGCACTTACAACCTCCCCCTTTTTGGTGATTGATGACAAATAGGTTATGTTTTCAACGGGGATAAACATATGAAGTGTAACTACTGAGTTTGAGGAATTTGATTGCAAGATATAGAGGAACTCCCCCTGAAGATGTGCATATTTGAGGAATTTGCTTTGGACTACAAATGCACATGGCAGGATAAAATCTTGGAGATCTCCCCCTATATCTTGTAATCCATATACACATTTAACATATATCATGAGGAAATTGAAATGCATGATGGAAAATGGTATCTGACGAAATTCACATGCTTGCATTAAGGTACTTGAGGAAATAAGCATGCGGAAAGCAGTTCAAAAACGTCAGACCACCATCGGACTTAAGTTTACAACTCAATCAACAAACACTTCAGAAGAGCGAGAGTTGTAACTTAACAAAAATAGCCCATATAAAGAGACCCGCTTGAAGACTAACCCAAATTTCTCCCCCTTTGTCATCAAGTGACCAAAAGGGACAAAATTGAGGACTAACGCCCCTGAAGAATTTCATCTTGAAGGTGGTGGAGGAGCGCCAGCGTTGTCGGGGTCGGTTGGTGGGGTAGGGCCTTCAGCAGTATCTTCCATGTCTTCAGCTTCATCTGTTGCACGCGATGAAGAAAATGAACTTGTGACGAGCAGAGGTACTTTGACCTTCTTGAATTTCTTCTCAGGAAGATGAGCCCAGTCAAAGCTCTGCTGAAAATCCATCTCATTGAGTTCTTCAGGAGTATTGAGATGTGAGAGGATGGCCCCGGTGCGGTTGAGGATTTCATGCACCTAGTAATGATTCTTCCTCACTGAGTTCTGCGTCACAGTCATGTTCTGAAGAATTGATTTGAACTGACGCTTGACCCACTTGTGATTATGATCAACCTTCTGATGAAGACTTAGAAGAAGCTCACGATCGGTCATCACACGAGGGGCAGAAGCTCGAGGATTTTGAGCTGAGGCTTTTGCAGCAGAATATTGTGTGGCAGAGTCATCATTGGTGGAGTAAGATGCAGCCTTACGAAATTGACCATCCAATGGACAAGTGCCTTCATCAATTACAGCCTTGCCTTTTCCTTCAACTGAAGAAAATGTCTTCTTGAGGACTTCAATTGGAGGCAGGAAACTGAAGTGATTCTGAAAGTCGGACTTGAAGGGAATTGAAGACCTTGATCTGATGAATTTCATAATCCAGGGAGCATAAGGCTTCAACTCGAATGGTGACACAGCTATATTGGCCAAAGTCCTCATGAAGGAATTGTGATAATTGATGGGAATCCCATGAATGATGTTGAACAGCAAATTTTTCATGATGCCAACAATTTCTTCTTCTTCAGAGTTGCGGCCTTTGATAGGACTGAGGGTTTTAGTCAATATACGATATATTGTCCTGGGCACATATAGCAAATCCTTCACTAAGAAGGTGGTTCTTGGAGGTTTGCCTGGCGCCAAAGGCTTCGTCAGCACTTGCATCATGTGATTTGGCAGTTCAGGTTCATCATAGATGCATCTTGCTCCTTCTGAAGGAATTGGAATTGGGACACAGTGAAGCAATTCTGTTGTTGGAGCAGTGTAGTGGGTGTTGCCAGACATCCAATCCAGAATCCATGTGTTGATATCAGAAGCTTCACCAGAAATATGCAGGGTTGCATAAAATTGAAGAATTAGCTCTTCATTCCAATCGCAGACATCAGCACAGAATGGCAGAAGCCCAACGTCATGAAGAACAGTGAGCACAGGAGTGAATCAGGGGATGGACTCCATATCCACGTGAGGAATTTGATGATGCTGGAAGACTTTGTCCCTGTCAAATAGTACAGCAGCATAGAAGTTCATCTGAGAAGGAGTCCAGAACCTTGAGCGTCCAACTCTTGCAGATTCATATAGATTTGGCCCTGTGAAGAATATGTGTTCGTTGAAGAAATTAGCCTTGATGAATTTGGGGCGCTTTGTGCCTTTGAATGGCAGCTTTTGCTTCGGATGAAGATTTGGCTTAAAGCGCCGTCCAATCTCACTTGGCACAATTGCAGTTTCCTGAGTCTGAGGAATTTGTTCAACAGGTTCCTCATGTGCACTTGGGGCAGCATTTTCATCAGCTGATGCAGCTGGAATTTCTTCATGGATGGATTGGAGAGGGGTATGATGTTCTTCAGACCCTGTTTGAATTTCTTCAGTTTGCGCAGGGGACTGAGGAATCTATGCAGTAGAGGTGGCCATTGGCGAATTCGGGTGTGCTGCTTCCCAAAATTCGTCATTGATGACTGGAGTAGTAGATCCAATGTCCACATCCTCATCCATTTCTTCAACACCAGCCTCTTCAACGGTTAACTGAGGCTGAGGTGATGATACCAGTGGGGTTGAAGCATTTTCTTCTACCTTTGTTTCTTCGTCAATCTGCTCTAAGGAAGCAGCAGACTGAGTTTCTTCATTGTCCTCAGGAATCACATATTCTTCTCCAAAAGGACCAATTTCATATGATGGGACTGAAGAAATTGGAGTAGCATCAATTGGTTCGTTTGAGGAACTTGGCAAAGTCCTCACTTTCTTGGGAGCTGAGGATTCTGCCGAGGATGATGCTTTCCTTTTCTTTGTGGCTTCCTTCTCCACGGCCTTTGTTTTCTTCGCTTCTGATGCAGAAGGATGTGTGACCTTCTTCACCCTTGATGATTTTGATGGGGGAGCATAGGGTGAAGATGGAGCAGTTTCTTTAGGTACGACTGATGCAGTCGCCCTGGCAGTTTCTTCAGGCGCAGCAGTTTCTTCAGCTGGCCTGTCAATTTCTTCAGGCGCAACATTCGGAGTTGCCCTAGTAATTTCTTCAGCAGCAGGAATCTCTCCAGCTGCGCTATCAGTTTCTTCAGCAGGTGGAGCAGAAGTGCTTGCCTGAGGATTTTGTGGTTGCGAAGAAGCGACAACCCTTGAGTTGTGATCTTTGATGACTTTGTCAGCAATGTTGACAAATCGAACCTTGGCACCTTTCCAATCAGCATAGTACCTGTCAAATTCATCGCTGAGGCCTTTGATGTCCTTTTGTACAGCGACAAGTTGATCAGGCGTCAGATTCAGAACGTTGTTCTTCATGAAGCGCTGTTTCTTGAACTGAGCCTTCTTTGCTTTTCTGGCCTTCTCAAACTTCCACTTTTCTTCACCGATGAAGGCAGTGAGAACATGACTTGGACCAGGAGGAAGTTTCAAGTCATCAATGGGTGTGTTTGGATCATTGTGCCATATATCAATAAAGTCTAGCACAGTCCTTGGATCTAACATGAGAGGAATTTGAGTGCCCTTTGCCTGAGCCACTCTCTCTTGTTTGTTTCTGACGATTTCAGCGAGTTCATCGTCATTAGCTTCATCATCCTCAGATTCTGAGGGGACGTGGAAAATCACTTTCTTCTTATGAGGACTTGGCCTCTTGCCGCGTCCTGCAGTAGCTTTTACTTTCACTAAGGTGGGACTGCTTGAGGAATGTGCTTGGGCTGATGAAGTTGCAGATGCCCCTGAAGCAATTGAAAAACCAGCAGTCCTCTGACACGTTGCAAGGTGCACTGGAGTCGAGGACTTGGCAGCAGCAGCTCAAGATTGTGCAGCCACTGAGGGCATTGCAGGAGCCTATGAGGATTTTGCCTGAGGCATTTGCTGTGAAGAACTTGAAGCTGAAGACTTTGGTGCTGAGGATTTTTGCTTCACAGCAAATTTCTTCACTACGGATTTCTTCGGAGCAGGTGCACTAGCAGAGGCCCCAGTAGATGCAGCAGCAGCAAAGTCTTCATTGAATCTTTTCACAACCTCTTTTGCCTTTCTTGCCAGCTTGGCTTGATGCTTTTCCCATTCATGAGGAAAATCTTCACCAGACTTGAGACTGGTGGGATCAACACGTTGCCCTTGAGCCAAAGGTGGCCTATTGCACGGAGGTTTGATAGCAAATTTCTTCATATATTTTGGAGTGACATATCGATATTCTCTCCATTCTCGTGCACATCTCCTCTCAATTCTCTGTATACGGATCTTGCGCTGCTTTTGAATTTCTTTGCCATGAGTTTCTTCATCAGGAGTGCAATATTCCTCATACAAATCATCAGGTATCTCAAAGGCAGTTTGCACTTCAGTTCGCTTTCCTCCTTTCTGAGGTCTTTTCCATCTGCCATTTTCTTCAGCTGAGGATTTTGAACTTTTGAGGATTCTGATGACGTATGCAATTTTTCTTCAAGAAACGCTGCAAATGAGTTAAGTTGATGAGAACCTAGAGATTCATCAGCTGACATTTGTACCTGTGAATAGAGTATAGGTGCGAAGAATTTGAAGAGGTCATATGCGTTCTCAGAATTTTTTGCAAAAGTATCAAGGTTGAGGAATTTGACCATAGATGACTTTGAAGAATTTCACTAAGTGTTCTTGACTTTTAGGTTCCAGAGTGTAGATTTGAGAATCCACACAATTGAGGAATCTTGAAGAAAATCATAACTTAGCGAAATAAATCAAGAGAGGAATTTGTTTGGTGCTTAAGAGACGAATTACTGAAGAATAAACACCTTTTGAGGATTTTGAGAAATTTATATGAATCAAACGCGGTAATAAAATTGCATTTTAATTACCACAGATGAAGAACATGATGAATAGAGAAGTGAAGTGGAGGAGTTCGTTAGTTCAAATCTCCCACGCCCTAGCTTGGCAGAGGGAGACAGCTACAGCGGCGGCGGAGTGAAGACTTCCGCAGCCGATGCGAGTACGACGACGGCGAGGTTGAGACAGTGAAGCTCATCCTCTCCGGTGACGATGAGGTTAGCGGTGGCGCTAGGTATTGAGCTCGGAAGGGATGGAAGTGAGGAGTAACTCGAGCTGGAGGAAGGGAGGGGGTATTTATAGCAGCAGTGAAAAATGAACTGTCTGAAGATTTTGGATAGTTATACCCCTGACCCTTGCTATCCACGCGACATGTGTAACCCACGTACTGAGAAGTGGAGATAGTGGGGGATCGTGGGTTATCCAGTCGTGGGAATAGGAATCGGTTTGAGCGGCAACCGCCAAAAATTTGAAATCAAAAATTTTAAAGTTTCGTTCGCAAATTCTTCAGCTGACAAGGACACAATGAAGATTTTGAACATGTTTCAAATAGAACGCATATGATGAATTTTTGAACAGTCTGGGTTGAGTTTAGCATAGAGGGGGAACGGGTCCGATCCCATTCACTTAGAAGAAAATCAACTTGAAGAATTAGCTACAAGTGAATGCTATTGAGGACATTGAAAACTCAAAATTTATATATATATATATGTATATATATATATATGTATATATATATATATATATAGTCAATGAAGAGAAACTCACATGAAGAACATCAGTTGAAAAGTTTGAAGAATTTGAAATTTTAAGGAATTTGCAAACTTGAAGAATTTGACAATTTGAAGAATTTGCAAAATGATGAAAAACTCAAACTTGAAGAATTTCAACTGTGGTTGGTGGCGTGACCCACCGTATAAGAATGATGATTTCAAACACCGCGTACAATTGTCGTAGGGTTCCGAGAATCAAATTCTTCATTAATTTCTTCACACTTAGAGAGTTAGTCTTTATTGATTGAAGAAAAACGTTACTTCGTGTGTTGCACATCAAAGTCATCAATTTTGCATAAGTGTTAGGATGTGTGTCCATTCAAAGAACATTCGAAGATTCTAAGATATTTAGCTCACACCGCAACTTGCAAAATCTCTTCTCATCCAAGGGCTTTGTGAAGATATCAGCAAGTTGTTCTTCAGTCTTCACGTGGTCGAGGAAGATATCGCCCTTCATCACATGGTCACGAAGAAAATGATGACGAATCTGGATGTGCTTGGTCTTTGAGTGCTGAACTAGGTTGTAAGCAATCTTAATGGCACTCTCATTGTCACAGTAGAGAGGGACATTCTTCACGTTGATGCCATAGTCCTTGAGGGTTTGCTTCATCCATAGCAATTGAGCACAACAAGAACCAGCAGCAATGTACTCAGCTTCAGCAGTAGATAGTGACACGCAATTCTGCTTCTTCGAAGACCAACAGACTAAGGATCGTTCGAGGAAATGACAAGTGCCTGACGTTGACTTGCGGTCCACACGATCACCAGCATAATCAGAATCAGAATATCCAATGAGGTCAAGATCTGAGCCCTTGGGGTACCATAATCCTAGTGTTGGTGTGTGAGCTAGATATCGAAGAATATGCTTCACAGCATTATGGTGTGATTCCTTCGGTTTTGCTCGAAATCGGGCACACATGCAAACACTAAGCATAATATCTGGCCTCGATGCACATAGATACAATAAAGAACCAATCATGGAGCGATATACCTTCTGATCGAAATCTTTACCACTTTCGTCAATGCAGAGTTGAGCCGATGTGGGCATAGGAATCTTGACGCCTTTGCAATTCTGCATGCCGAATTTCTTCAGGACATCCTTGAGGTATTTCTCTTGAGAGATGAAGATGCCATTGCGTTGTTGACAAATTTGAAGCCCTAAGAAGAATTTGAGTTCTCCCATCATAGACATTTGATATTCTTCACTCATCATATAGGCAAATTCGTCACTGTAACGTTTGTCAGTACATCCAAAGATGATATCGTCCACATATATTTGGCACACAAATAATTCATCATCATATGATTTTTTGAAAAGAGTTGGGTCAAGTGAACCGGGTTTGGAGCCTTTCTTCATGAGGAATTCCTTCAATGTGTCATCCCACGCCCGAGGGGCTTGCTTGAGACCATAGAGAGCCTTGTTGAGTCTGAAGACTTTGTCCGGATACTTAGGATCTTCAAAACCCGGGGGTTGAGCAACATATACTTCTTCCTCAAGCTTACCATTGAGGAATGCACTTTTCACATCCATTTGATATAAGATGATATTGTGATGGTTAGCATAAGCAAGCAATATGTGAATAGCTTCTAGTCTAGAATAGGTGCAAAAGTTTCATCAAAGTCAATTCCCTCAACCTGTGTGTAGCCCTGTGCCACAAGACGGGCTTTATTCCTCACTACCTTACCAAGTTCATCTTGTTTATTGCAGTAGATCCACTTGGTACCTATGACATTGTGCTTGCTAGGATCTGGGCGTTTGACAAGTTCCTACACATTGTTGAGCTTGAATTGATGCAATTACTCTTGCATGGCTTGAATCCACTCAGGCTCCAAGAATGCTTCATCAACTTTGGTGGGCTCCGTGATAGAGACAAAAGCAAAATGCCCACAAAAGTTAGACAAATGAGAAGCTCTTGAGAGAGTGAGAGGACCTGGTGCATTGATGTCGTCGAGGATTTTCTCGATCTGCACTTCATTTGCAAGTCGTGGATGAGCAGGTTGATGACTTTGCTATGGATGAGCAATTTCTTCAGAGCCATTTTCTTCAGATGTATCAGCATGAATATCTTCAACGGTTGGTACAACTTCTTCAGAGAGTGGTTGTTCTTCAGTGGGAATCACGTCTTCAGTGGCCTCGAACATAATGGATTCCTTAGGAGGCATTTCATCTAGCACAGGAGGTAGGTGCTCTCTTTGCGAGCCGTTAGTTTCATCGGACCACACATCTACAGTTTCAATAACCTTGTTGTGATAGGTGTTGAAGACTTTGTAGGTGTGCGAGTCCTTTCCGTAACAAAGCATAAAACCTTCATGTGCTTTCGGTGCAAGTTTAGAGCTGTGGTGAGGATCTCTAATCCAGCATTTAGCACCGAAGACTTTGAAATAACTCACATTGGGTTTCTTGTCAGTGAGGAGTTCATACGAAGTCTTCTTGAGGAATTTGTGAAGATATACCCTATTGATGATGTGGCAAGCAGTATTGATTGCCTCAGGCCAGAAGCGACGAGGGGTCTTGTATTCATCAAGCATGGTGCGAGCTATCTCAACAAGAGTCCTATCCTTGCGCCCCACAACGCCATTCTGCTGAGGAGTATAAGGGGCAGATAGCTCATGAGTAATACCAAGTTTATCAAGATAATCATCAAGACCAGTGTTCTTGAACTCAGTCCCATTATCACTCCTGATATGCTTGATCTTGACGCCGAAATTCGTCGAGGCCCTTGAAGAAAATCGTTTGAAGACATTCTACACTTCAGATTTGTACAGGATAATGTGCACCCAAGTATACCGAGAGAAATCATCAACAATGACAAAGCCATATAAACATGGAGTATTTGTTAGTGTGGCATAGTGAGTGGGACCAAAGAGATCCATATGAAGCAATTCAAAAGGACGAGTGGTAGTCATGATAGTCTTGGATGGATGCTTGGATCTGGTCATCTTTCCAAACTCACAAGCCCCACACAAGTGATCCTTGAGAAATTTGACACCCTCAATACCAATGACGTGTTTTTTCTTCACGAGCGTGTGCAAGTTCCTCATGCCAGCGTGTCCAAGTCTTCTATGCCATAACCAGCCTTCTGAAGCTTTTGCAAGTAGACATGTGGCTGGCTATGGACCTGTAGAGAAATCAACAATATACAAGTCTCCTCTCCTAAAGCCTTCGAAGACTTTGGATTTGTCAGATTCCATGATGACAACACAACGGTATTTGCCAAAGATGACAACCATATCAAGATCACAAAGCATTGAGACAGACATGAGGTTGAATCCAAGGGATTCGACAAGCATCACCTTATCCATGTGTCGATCCTTCGAGATTGCAACCTTACCTAGACCCAATACCTTGCTTTTTCCTTTATCAGCGTAGGTGATATGCTTCAGATGAGAAGGGGCCAGTGGAATGTTCATCAATAGGTTCTTGTCACCAGTCATGTGGATGTGGTTGGTGCATCCACTGTCGAGGACCCACTCAGTTGCTTTGGGAGTTTCATCGTGCACATGAATTAGTACAGCTTACAAACGCATATGCTTCAGAGTGAAGAATATGATATCAAATTCATCAGATTGAATTTCATCACATAGAACAGTAAGCAAAGTAATGTGAGAACGTGAGAAATGAATGAATCATTTCTTCATGATTGGCTTGCGTCCTTTCAAGCATTTCTTCAGGTCTCTGGCAAATTCATCAGACGGTCAGTTCGTCTGGAGACCTGACCCTGCATAAGAGATTAGTTCAATTTCTTCACCACCCACATCTGGAGGGGTGGCAAAGAGTTCATCATTCTGCGCGCTCCATATGAGAATGGTGGCATTGAAGCAAGTGCAGTTCATTTCACAGGACGGGGCTTAGAGTACTCATATGAATATGCAGAGAAATTCTTCGAGGACTTATGAACATAATGATTTGAGGAATTATGCACATATTCACGACCCTTAGATTTTCCCTGCAAAACAGAAGAATTAGCACAAGAATGATATGATTTTTGACCATATGAGGAATTTGGTCCATGTGAGGACTTTGGTCCTTGTGAAGACTTTGGTCCAAATGAAGAATTTGATCTGGGGTTCCTGTTCTTCACTGGTGGTGTCATGATGACATTCACTTGAAGATTTTCAAGGTACCTTTTGGGGACCCAGATTTTCTTCATTGGAGGACCGTTCCTGCAGTTAGTACCAACATATCTGGCAAATACTTCACCATTTTGATTTTTGAACAGTTTATAGTTGGAGTCAAATGACTCATCAGAGGAATATGAAGATTCACATGTAAAACCAGAGAAATTGGATGGATCTACTGGAGGTCCTTTTGTAGCAACCCATGAGGTTTTGGGATACAGCTCAGGTTTCTAGTAGGATCCATCAGCATTGAGTTTCCTCTCAAATGCAATACCCTCTTTCCTAGGGTTCCTGTTCAGAATCTGCTTTTTGAGCACATCGCAAAGGGTTTGATGCCCTTTGAGACTTTTGTATCTGCGTGTCACATATAATTCCTGCAACCCTGCATTTTCCTCAGTGACACTTGTGGTATCCTCAGATGAGGACTTTGTGACCATGGAAATAGTTGAAGAATTTGCAGCAATATAAGCATTTGAACATTCAGGTGAAGAATGAGCAGTTTCACGTTCGATGCATTTCAAGCAAGGTGGAACAAAATCTTCTTGAGCGGTACTGATCTGTCGAGCAAGCAAAGAATCGCTATCCCTTTGAAGATCTTCATGAGACACCCTTAGTTTCTCAAGATCTTGCCTTCTTTGAAGAAATTCATAAGAAAGCTTCTCATGATCGACTAAGAGAGCATCATGACGACTTTGAAGGTTATCAAACTTAGACTGAAGACTTTGAAGTCCCTTAGTCAGAGTTTGAGTGCGATCCATTTCCTCATTCAACAGGTCATTGCTTTTGTCTAGCAGTTTCTGAAGCTTTTCAATGGCACTTTGTTGTTTAGTAGCAATATTAGCAAGTTTGGAATAGCAAGGTTTCATGTAATCCTCAGATTCACCATCACTTGATTCAGAGGGGGAATGGTGTTTGAGTATCTTGGCACCTTTTGCCATGAAGCAATAGGTGGGAGCATAGTCGTTGTTGCTGACGTCGGAGTCGTTGGAGTTGCCATTTTCCTCATCGTTGAAGATGGACTTGCTAACGAAAGCAGTAGCGAGAGCTAGGCTTGCCACACCAGGGTCCAACTCCTCCTCAGATTCCTCCTCTTCCTCATATTCTTCAGATTCTTCTTCAGAATCCATTTCCTTGCCAATAAGTGCCCGAGCCTTCCTTAAGTTGTTCTTCCTGTGCGATGAGGACTTTGAAGACTTTCAAGATTTCTTCTTTTTCTTCGAGTCATCAGAACTATCATCCTTATATTTCTCCTTCTTTGATTCTTTTTCCTAGAGAGGACAGTCAGCAATATAGTGGCCAGATTTCTTGCATTTGTGACAAGTTCTCTTCTTGTAATCGCTTGATGAAGATTCTGAGTTCTTCATGCCACTTCTTGATGATTTTCCAAACTGACCTCTTCTTGAGAACTTCTAGAATTTCCTCACGAGCATTGCAAGCTCCTGACTCAGTTCTTCAGGATCACCAAGGCTACTGTCAGATTCTTAGCCTTCGGATGAGGAAATTGCCTTAGCCTTCAAAGCATGAGATCTTCCATAGCTTGGCCCGTAGAGGTCTCTCTTCTTAGCTTGTTGGAATTCATGAGTATTGAGTCTCTCAAGAATATCAGCAGGATCTAGTGACTTGTAGTCTACACGTTCTTGAATCATCAAAGCAAAGTGTATCGAATGAGGAATCAAGAGATCTCAGCAGTTTCTTCACCACCTCATGATCGGTGATGTCAGTGGCACCAAGAGCTTGGAGCTCATTGGAGATATCAGTGAGACGATCGAAAGTTTGCTGAACATTTTCGTTGTCGAGTCTTTTGAAGCAGTTGAAGAGATTGCAAAGAACATCAACTCGAGAGTCACGTTGAGTTGAAATGCCTTCATTGACTTTGGACAGCCTATCCCAGATAAGCTTAGCAGTCTCCAAAGCACTCACTCTGCCATACTGACCTTTGCTCAGATGGCCACATATGATATTCTTCGCTTGAGAGTCGGGTTGCTTGAATCTCTTCACATCAGCAGCGTTGATAGTGGGAGTGACGAAGGGAACACCATTTTCCACAACATACCAGAGATCGTTGTCAATTGCCTCAAGATGCATGCACATCTTGTTCTTCCAATAGGGGTAGTCCGTCCCATCGAAGGTAGGACACCCAGCCGAGACCTTGGTTATGCCTGCAGTCGTCATAACTAAAACTCCAGGTGGTTAAAGCAAAATCACACAGAACAAGGGAGTACCTTGCTCTGATACCAATTGAAAGTGCGTTATATCGACTAGAGGGGGGTAGGCGATTTTTAGAAATTCGTCACTGAGGAATTACTAGATGAGGAATTTTCTTAGTGACGAACTACTAACAGCGGAATAAGTACTCAAGTGCATGCAAAACATAGCAGTAGCATAGTCATCATGATCAAATGAAGCATACACAGAGCATAAGTAGCGTGAATAGGATAAGCAAGCAGAAGATAAAGTGACTGAAGAATTTGAGATGAGGAAATTGAGAAAGTCTTCAGTCAAATTCTTCAAACAGTAACGATCAGATTCATCATCAAATACATCGAGGAAATGAAGGGGTTGGGGAAATAGAACCAGGTGCTCGATGAAGACAGTGATTTGATGACCCAGTTCCAACTGCTGTGACAGTCGTATGTCTGGTTCGGAGCGGCTTGGTATTTAAACCAAAGGACACACAGTCCCAGGACACACAATCCTTACCGTATTCTCCTTGAGCTAAGGTCACACAGACCTCGCCCAACACTCGTGGTAAGTCTTCAGGGTAGACTTCCAAACACTCACAAACTCGGTCACCCGGTGATCCACAATTGACTGCTGGATGCTCTAGACCATGACGCCTAACCGTCTGGAAGATACACAGTCTTCAAAGGTAAAAAGCGTCGGTTCCACACAGGAACAATCTCTTCAGTGATGCTCAATCACTTTGGGTTTTGGTGGTTTGGGTTTTGGGTTTTTCCTCACTGATGATTTTCTAACAAAGTCCTCAGGGAATGGGTTGCTCTCAAATGACACGTGTCAATCTCTCTCTGAGCAGCCAACCAGCTAGTGGTTGTGGGGGGCGGCTATTTATAGCCAGGGTGCAACCCGACATGATAAGACATAATTGCCCCCCAATGATATGACCGTTAGGTGGATAAAATATCTAGACAACTGGCGCAAAGCACAACAACGGTCTGAATTTGAACTATCAAATTCCTCAGGGTTTATCATATTCCTCACGGTAGGCAATTCGCACTGGCGAAATCCTAACTCCTCAGTCAGACCAATTTCCTCAGAGACCAGAAGAACATCATCTCTGTCATTGAAGAATTTGACTGAGCTGTAAGAGATTCCCAAAGGCTTCACTCAAAGGATTGGGTTGTGTTGAGGCTTTTGAGTTGAGCATTAGTTGGAAATTTTTCCTTAGTATTACCTCGTCCCCCTTTAACAGTACGGTGTTTCCTATGACTCAAAGAAAGGAAATGAAACTACGAAAACAAAAGTCTTCACGCTTCATAGTCCTTGTTAATATCTTCAAGGTCACACCGAATTCTTCAGCTTCAAAGTCTTCAGGGAAATACCAAAGTTTTCACCAAAGTCTTCAGCTGAAGACATTCATTTTTAGGGGTCGACATTATTCGTATATATCAAACTCCTCAGCGACTTATAAAGCCTGTGTACACTCACACACATATTAGTCCCTTAACCTATAAGTCTTCAATACACCAAAATCACTAAGGGGCACAAGATGCACTTGCAGCTGCCAAAAATATGTGAAAGTTGTATAATATTGGCATGAAACAATCAAAAATTATAGATACGACGGAGACGTATCAAGGTACAAGAGGCACTCGAGGATACGGAATGGTTTGAAGCCATGCATGATGAACTCAACAACTTTGAGCACAACAAAGTGTGGCGATTGATGCCAAGACCAAAGGAGAATCACAATGTCATTGGAACCGATCTTTAAGAAAAAGCAAGATGTGAACGGTGTAGTCATTCGCAACAAGGCAAGATTGGTGGTCAAGGCTACTCCCAAGTCGAGGGTATCGACTACGGTGAAACTTTTGATCCCGTCGCTAGCCTTGAATCTATTTGCATGTTGCTTGCAAATGCATCTCATCATGATTTCAAATTATATCAAATGGATGTGAAAAGTGATTTTATTAATGGTCCGCTTAAGGAGTTGGTATATGTCAAGCAACCCCCAGGGTTCGAGGATCCTAAGTTCCCCAATCATGTATATGTTCTCGATAAGGCACTCTATGGCCTTAAACAAGCCCCGCGTGCGTGGTATGAGCACCTTACCGAGATGTTGCAAGATCGCGGGTTTGAAATTGAGAAAATCGATCCCACTCTTTTCACAAAGAGGGTTAACGGGAACTTGTTCGTATGCTGAAAGCACAACTTCTCCCTAGGTGGTTTCGGAAATTAATAACAGCATATATTTCATTGGACTAACGTTTCAAGCAAGTATATTTCAGGAAAGTTCAATGAATGGATTGGCAAAAGGATTGTAAGGAGATCCCCGAGATGCAAGGAACATCTATTGGCAACAAGCTTGAAGACTACATTTTATATTTTGTGAGAAATTACACCTTGAGTCCATAGGAAAGCCAACACTATTAAAAGGGCATGAGGTGTCTATGATGATCTGGTGGCTCAAGTGCTTAGAGATTAGCCACCAAAAATACACATGAAATTCTCCCACAAAATCTCTGTCTAAACCCTACCACTAAAATCGGTGCCACCAACTTTTCAGAATCGGCCCCACCGAGTTTAAACCCTAGACAGATCCTAGCCAAAACCCTAGTATCGATGCCACCAACTTTCCAGTTCGGTGCAACCGAAATTAGTGACCAACATTCTGGTATTCTATTTTCAAGAATCGGAATTTCCGAGTTTTGAGAATCGGTCTCATTGAGATTTGGAAAAACCGCCTAGGTCACCCATATCGGTACCACCGAGATTTATATACCGGTTTCACTGAAAAGCCGAAAGTTGCCACATTTTGCACTAGTCGGTGCAACCGAGTTTTTACTCCAGTTTCACCGACTTAGGCAATAATGTTGTAACGGTTGGAGTTTTTGAGATGCCTGTATATACCCCTCCACCTCCTCTCACTTGTAGAGGAAGCACTTAGAACATACCTATACTTGCCCCATCCATTTTTCTGAGAGAGAACCACCTACTCATGTGTTGAGATCAAGACCTTTCATTCCAACCATATGAATCTAGATTTCGAGTGTCCCCAAGTTGCTTTCCACCCAATCAACCTCTTCTACCAAGCCAAATCTATGAAAGAGTGATTATGTGTTGAGGAGACTATATTTTGAAGCACAAGAGCAAGGAGATCATCATTGTTACCACATCTATTACCTTTTGGAGGGCGGTGCCTCCTAGATTGGTTAGGTGTCGCATGCAAGCCTCCTTCTTCATGTTGTGGAGTTGAACCAAGAAGTTTGTACGGGCGAGGAGATTGCCTACTTCGTGAAGATCTACCCATAGTGAGGCTAGTCCTTCATGGACGGAAGCCATGATGGAATAGACGAGGTTGCTACTTTGTGGACCATAACGGGTGGAGCCCTCCGTAGACTCTCGCGACTGCTACCCTTCGTGGGTTGAAGTCTTCATCAGCGTGGACGTACGATAGCACCACCTATCGGAACCACGGGAAAAATCTTCGTGTCATCAATTGCGTTTGATTCTCCTCTCCCTACCTTTACTTTCATCTGCTATACTCTTAGACTTGCATGTGTAGGGTGTACTTGACTTGCTACAATTGCTAAAACTTGCCAACACTTAAAATTGGGAAAACGCTAGATTTTTATTTGGTCAAGTAGTCTAATCACCCCCCTCTAGACATACTTCGGATCCTACAAGTGGTATCAGAGCATTGGTCTCCATTGAATTGGTCTCACAACCTAGGAGAGTATGGCGTCTAGTGAGGGAAGTTATCATCGTAGAGGTCCATATTTTGATGGTACAAACTTTGCTAGTTGGAAGCACAAAATGAAAATGCATATTCTTGGTCATAACCCCGCCGTATGGGCTGTTGTTCGTGTTGGATTGCAAGGTGAATTCTTTGGTGATGGATCGTGAAGCGACCGTGGAAGAATTGAAGATGTTGCAATACAACGCTCAAGCATGCGACATCCTATTCAACTGCTTATGCCCCGAAGAGTTCAACAAGATAAGCCGTCTTGAGAATGCAAAGGAAATTTGGGATACTTTGGTTGATATGCACGAAGGTACCGAATCCGTCAGGGAATCTAAGTTGGATGTGCTACAAAGTCAACTTGACAAGTTCAAGATGAAGGATGCTGAAGGAGTCGCGGAAATGTACTCTAGGCTTGCTCTCATCACAAATTAGATTGCCGGTTTAGGAAGTGAAGAGATGACCGACAAATTCATCATCAAGAAGATCCTTAGAGCCTTGGATGGAAAGTACAACACCGTGTGCACATTGATCCAAATGATGCCAAACTACAAAGATCTCAAGCCTACGGAAGTCATTGGAAGGATTGTTGCTCATGAAATGTCACTCAAGGACAAAGAAGAACTTCACACCAAGTCAAGCGGTGCATACAAAGCTACAAGTGACACTCCCGCTACTTCAAGTGACAACCTTGTCACCAATGAAGATATAAGCCTCATGGTCAAGAAATTCAACAAGTTCTACAAGAGTAGAGGCAAAGAGAGAAGCTCCAATTCAAGATATGAAGAGAAGCGTTCCTCTAGTCGTGACCAGAATTGTTACAAATGTGGAAGGCCTGGACACTATTCCAATGAGTGCATGCCCCCCCCCCACACACAAAACAAGAGAAGATTCACCTAGAATAAGAATCTCAAGAGATGAATCACCTCGTAGAGAGAGGAGTAGAGAAGATCGCTATGAACGAAGACCCTCCCGGAGAAGCAAGGACTCGGAGAAGAAGGATAAATACACCAAGAGATACACAAGAAGAAGCCATCAAGCTCATGTTGGTGAATGGGTTTCCGACTCTGATTCGGACAACCAATCCGAGAGAAGCTACCACTCCAACTCCGACTATAGTCAAGATGGAGGTGTTGCTGGATTAGCACTCGTAACCTCCAACTCCTATGACATATTTGATTCACCAAATGAAGGAAGTGGAAGTTTCTTCATGGCTAAAGGCCCCAAGGTATCACACCCCGAATACATTGACTTCAATAGTGATGAGGATGATTTACTAGGAGATGATGACTTGCTCTTTAACAAAACTAGTGATGTTAGTCAAAATGAACTTGATAATAATCATGCTAGTCAAGATAAGTCATGTGATGATGATAGAAGGAGATTTAGAGTCTAACTAAAGAACTAAACACTCTTAAGTTAGCTCATGAATCTACTCAAGAAGATCACAGAGAGCTCTTAATAACTCATGAGAAGCTACACTTCGAGAAGCTAAATTTAGAGCAAGAATGATACGGGGCACACCCGTGTGTTTTGATGTTTCACGATTTGGAGGGGGGTTCCGCGAAGAACACAAAGAACGCGGGGAAGAACGAGGAGAAATCACGAGAGAAACACTCAAGAACAAGTCCAATCACACATCCACTAGACTCACATACACATAAGATCCACAAAGGTACAAGAACAACAAAGGGAAAGAGGATACATGGTAGAGTTCAGCCCAAATACCAAAGGGAGATGAGGCCTTGAAATCCCAGAGGACCTTCCCTAGATAGGGGCCTTGACATCCATAGGATCTTCTCACACGTGGAGGTCGCAATCTCCAAGGAGAAGTATATGGAAGGAGCAATGCTCAACTAATCTATGAGCTAAACCATTAGTGACCCTAGAATGGAGGTGGGGGTGGAGTATATATAGTCTTGGCCACGAAGGGGTAAGTGGAGAAGGGATACAAGGCCCAAGTCCCGCGGCTGCGCACAGGTGGGTCCGGACGTCCGGAGGCTGTCGGACGTCCGACGGCTCGCGAAGGACCAGACATCCGAAGGGCGTCGGACGTCCGTGGCTCGGTCGTCCGGAGGTCTTCGGATTTCCGTCATTTCGGTGCAGGTGTCTTGGCGCTGGATTTCCGGATGGGCTCGGGCGTCCGGGCGCTGGAGTTTGTCGGACGTCCGGAAGGGGTCGGTCGTCCGGGCGCTGTAGATTGTCAGACGTCCAGTGGCTTCCGGTCGTCCGGCCGCTGTAGACTTCTGCAGCTCCGTCTTCTTCCATCTCCGCTTCCAAGCTTCCTTCGCGGATGGTGTAGTTGTTCCTTGGCGCTTGCACTCCTCCTCGTCATCCGTGAAGCTCCGACAATACCTATGCATGCACACGAGGGAAGTGTCAAGTAGTATACCATCCTCAAAGGGGCCAAGTGAACACGTGTAAAGGAGATGATTCACCTTTATGTATGTGGAGTTGATGTCGCACGTGTCGCTTGTCAAACAGACTCTTGTCATGGTGATGTCCGTAGGATGCTCCGCATCATCCCCTCCCCCTTGGGAAAGACCCGTCCTCCGATCAAAATCAAAATCACCATGAGAAGGAAATGGTTTCACCGTGTGGAAGTGGACGATCACCAAGCACTCTCCAATGTCTCACCGTCTAGGAATTCCTTCAAAAGGAGCAAATATGACAAACACTTGGAAAAACATATGTGGTTAGCGTTAGTGCAAAACCAAGCATTCAAGCGGTTATTCACCGAACAAGTGTCGTCATCATGCATAACATATGGTGTGACAAGGGATTGTGTCATGACATGTAAGCATATGGATTGAGCACAATCTAAGGCATCATGGAGACAAGCATGAAAATGTGAGGTAGTGATGCAAATATGTGTGACGATAGAACGAGCATCTACCTCAAGGTCATAGCACGCATGCTCAAAGCAATCAACAAAGGGTCTATGATATGCATAGGAATCATTCACAACACCAAATAATATGAAGTGTCTAAACACATGGGGCAATCCAAAGTGAAAGGCAATCCAAGCATAATGTGCATATGGTGTAGTGAAGATATAGGGGCACTCAACACAATAGAAAGAGCAATTTGTCATCATGTGTGAGGCAATCAAGTCAAGCATGTAGCAAGCAATCGGGCATGGCATATGTGAAGAAATGACATTGTTGCAACCAAACATATGATAGGAGAAATCAATCCACAATGTGGATGCAACACACAAGGCATATATGTCATGAGGCATGGCAATGTGGAAATCATGAGGAAAAGCAATAACACTATCATGTGTGCAAGTAAGTGGTCCAAGATGACCAATATATGCCATGGTACAAGCAACACAAGTAGGATGAGCCACAATATCCATGCTCAAGAAGGATGTCACCTCAAAAGCATGACCTTGTGCGTCCGTCACAATGCCGATGCGCAAGCAAGTGCGATGTAAAAACGCGCCGGTGTAGCATGGTCGCTCTCAAGAGCTCGAATCGTCAGCTCACATGAAGTGGAAGTTGACATGTAGTCGAAGTATCCTACACATACACACAACAAAGAAAAGAATGTATGTGCATGGTATACAAACACATCATCCATCATGATGGTTCTATTCTCTTGCACATAATAATTAGAAGCAAAAGTGCATGAATAATATGATGCAACAATGGCTCTATTCATGGCACTAGGCATATGGTGCAAAGAAGGAAGG
Source organism: Elymus sibiricus (assembly GCA_039707655.1). Taxonomy (NCBI): domain Eukaryota; kingdom Viridiplantae; phylum Streptophyta; class Magnoliopsida; order Poales; family Poaceae; genus Elymus; species Elymus sibiricus. The sequence continues at coordinate 310,132,245 of CM077675.1, read as the reverse complement.
CAAGTATGTTTCACATGAAAGATGTCAAAAACTCCAATAATATGAGAGAAAGCTATGGGGGCAATCTCATTAGGAAGATCAAAAGTATTGTTGCAGTCAATACATGGCAAAACATCGAGCATGAGAGAGGCAACATGTGGAGACATATGACAATAAGCAATATCAATCATGTGCAAAGCATGGCAATGTTTTTCATCAACCGCATAAAAGAAGCAAGTATTAATCATCAGTGATGCAACATAAGCAAGCATAGTAATCAAGATATGGGAACTAGTAGTGCGAAGATGCAACATACTAGAGGAAATCATGGTAATCATGTCATGTGTGCGAATAGTGGGCATACATAATGCACATGACATATCACAAGCAAGAAAATGAGATATGAGCAAAGTATTGTCATTGCATTGGCAAGAAGTCTTATGTGCATCGCAATGGAACATCATGACTCTCCCAACAAAGAAGCAATAATAGCATGGATCGCAAGGTGAACATAGCAATAGCAACTAGGATCTCCACCAAGCATGCAAATACACATAGTAGTAGTATAATTATGAATCATGGGTAAATGCAAGCAAGGGTCACAATCTCATGATAAAAGCATAGAATGAGGCATAGCATGCAAAGTGAACACGAAAACATGAGCATAAGATAACAAGTGGTATATAGCCCATAGTCATGTGAGAACCAAGTAGAAGAGGTGCGCGTAGTCCTTGCGCGAGGGGAATGGTTGGAGACACATTCCGATGAATCCCAAAGCATCGGTGCTCTCAAGAGCTCTTTTCGTCAACTCATGGGATTGTGAGGTTGATGAGTAATCATGAGTACCTACACACAACAAAGGAAAAGGGAAAATTGTGTGCGCGTGGTATATGTATACATCATCCGTTAGGATGTGCATGTGCTTGTGATCATTAGCACAAAATATCCAATGCTCAAATAAGTGAGATGCGTGATATAAGAACATGTCATCCATCATGAAAGGTTTGTTTTTATGTATAGCATAATGGAGACTAGAAATATGTAGTGCATCATGTGAATTATCTTGAGCATTGGTATTCATGATATGCAGATGGTGCACACAATTATAGGGATCATGCAATGGATGGGATGGAACAAAATCTCCTAGCATGTATGAGGAAACTATTGGGGTCTCCTCATGTGCAATAGCGGAAGCATAATGCAGAGAGTATGGACAACATCCAAAACAATGCATTTCCAAATGATGGAGATCATGGCATGGCATATGAAAATTATTGCGCAAATGATGCAAAGGAAGCATGGCAATATCATCACAAGAAAAGCAAATGCCAATAACCATGGGCTTCTCGTCTATGCCATATGATCAAATGGGATTAATTTTTATGGTATATGCATAGTCACTACGGTGAGATTGCAAAGATGCAATATGGGAAATTTCACGCATAGCATATGACAAGTTTAGAGGGTTGTCAAACATGATGTGACCAATAGAATTTTCACATGTTATCCTATGGAGTATGTCATCACAACTAGGTAATTGTACATGCTCATCATCATATTCATCAAAAATAGGTGGCACATCAAAGCATGAAGAAGACATAGTATGTGGTGTATTCAGGAGGTGATCAACATCATGCACGCAATCAATGTCAAGATATTCCACTAGTGGGACAAGCAAAGAACCTTCACCTATGTTACCTTTAGAGCTCCGCTCATGTGATTTAGGTGAGGTAGGAACTACCAACTCGTGGTCAACGTCATGATGGAACCATGCGGGGGTGCATCATCGTCCACCATGGCCATCGTCATTCCCATTGGAGGGATGGAATCGTCGAGGGTAGGCACGTCGCCATGTAGGAGACCTTGCACCAAAGAAGAAGACACAATAGGAGTAGATGTTAAGTTGTTAGAAATCATAGTGGCCTCACGTGCCCTCTCAACTACCTCACTCACTAAGTGTTGTGGCTCACTCACTCCCTCTAGGATGCTCTCACTCATATGGTTGGTTGAGTCACTCAAATGGTGGTGATGGCTCTCAACCTCACATAAGAAGTTTGGCATATTTTCGTGTATGGAGCTAGTGGTGGTCACACTCATCCTCTCATAGGAAATGCACTCAATGTCACATATGGTGGAGTCACTCATCTCACTCATGTGTTGGTGGCTCTCCTCACATGGAAATTGGGGCATCTCGTCATATGTGGGTGTCGGAGAGAAGTAGGTGCAAACGTCTCCATGCTCAACTCCGTTCGCCGCCTCGGTTGAAGGGATAGTCCCATGCTCAACCTCCTCATCCATAACGCCTTCGAAGATGAATGCCGTGGGGTGTGGCAAAACATCAATTTCCTCCAAGACCGAAGGGAACATCCCAAGCTCGGCCACGGTGCTTGACTCCAAGTATGAGTCCCATGTGGGCGCCGTCTTCAAGTCGGTGAAGAGGGTCATGCTCGCCGCAATGGTCAAAGGGAAAATCCCATGCTCGACCGTCTTGTCGTTGCTGCCTTTTATGAGGGCCGAAGATGGCACCTCGTCGCGCGCTTCCATGACCGAAGGGAGATTCCCATGCTCGGCCATCTTCCTTGGGATGCTTCCAAAAATGGAAGGGTCATCCATGCGTGTAGTCGGTCGCCTTGGTGTTGGCGTCGGAGCTTGTAGTTGATGGCGTTCTTCATCTTGGCGCGCTTGTTTCTTGCCGTTGTCTTGGCGATCGTCTCGAAGATGAGGACGTTGTCGCGTGATGCTTGCTTCGGTTGGGCGCTCTGACAATTTGCGACTTGAGCGTCTCGGCCTAGAAGATGACGAAGGGGAAGAAGACTTGTAGTTGGCCACCATGTGTCAAAGTTGATCCATGTGAGTGTCCAACTTGTTGTCGATGTAGTCTCTTTTCCGAGCTTCGGAGTGTCGTATGTCGATGGCGAGTCGCTCGAGTTTTTGGTTGATGTGGTTGTTCATGTTGATGTAGTCGTCGAAGACCAAAGATGTCGTGCTTTGCCTAGCCATTGCAAGACTCGAGCAAAGGTGAGTGGGAAATGAGATAAACAATACCAAAATACCGTTTACCAAAGTTAAGGATGTATCTCATGTCACTCAATATGAATTGAGAGAATAGTGGAATTGGTACCGGACTTCTTCACTCACACCTACAAAGTAAAGCTTATCGAGTGGCTTGGTTAGGACAAGTGGCAAAAAATTCAAGCAATTGTTAATCCAAGATATCGAAAATGTTGAGGAAGATTCACAAAATTGCAATGCAAAGCAAATAGATCAATATCTATGGTGGCACTAGGAACACACACACGGATAGATAAATGGGATCCGCGAGAGACCCGGGAAAAGCTCGTGTTGCACGCATACTAGAAGAGACAATAGCTCGATTGCTCAAATGGGATAGATACGTGCTTGTGCACCAACCTATGAGAGTAAACGTGCTGTCTTCAATCCCACGTATGCTATGTATGTATGATCCAAGAGTATGTACTATGCAAAATGGCTCAATGCTATTGCTATTGCTTATAAGCTCTTTTGTATCTCCTCTTTTGCTTAAAAGCTTTTTGCTCTTTTTTTTCCTATGCTTGATGCTCGAACCAAGATATGAGACAAGTATGATGGATGGCACAATGTAGATAACAAGATATTTGCACGCTAAAAGTAGCTATGCGGCATAAGAGTAACACTACGGTGCACAAGTAACATGGCCCAACAATTCTCAACTCGCTAGTCTCAATGGGTAAGGTACGCAATACGCTCGAAGCGATCAATGCAATGGCAAGGATATAGACAAGGATGTCGTCGATGTTACCGTCCTTGCTTACAGTTGGGGTGCCAAATGGCGAAGTGGCCGATGTCGATGTCGAGGCCGTGACGATGATGAGCGGCGGTGTTGTCGATGTAGAAGCATCCCTAACTAGCCGAAACACCTTAGGAAACGGAAACCGTAACTCAAAATCTCAAACAAAATTGGGTTATGTTGGCGGAAGTTTATGGTGGAAATGCTAGGCGGAAGTTATGGTGGAAGCCTAGGCAAACTTGCCAAAATTTCAAAAATATGATGGAGTCAAATTGTTTTGGAAGTTTTTTGTGGGATGGAGGGTGTCAATAGCTACAAAACGAGCTAAAGAACGTCAAAATCGGAGTTCGGATGAATTAGTTATGGCCGAAACAAAATTTCAACCGAATCAATTTCTACAGGTGTCGGACGTCCGAGAAGTGACGGACAACCGGGGGTCGGACGTCTCGAAGGTCCGGAAATCCAAGATTTTGGCTCTGTTTAGGTGTTCCGGACGTCCGGAAAGTGTCGGACGTCCAACGGTTCGGAAGGGTCCGGATGTCCGGAAAACGTCGGATGTCCGGTGGGTCTGGGTCAACTCGAGATCTCAGATCCGGGACGCGATTTTGGACGCAAATTTCGATTTTCGAGGTTAAAATTGATGGGGAAAAAGAAAATTTAGGTGGATTTCGCGGTGGGAAAGCTAGATCAACTTGCCAAACACGAATTCCATGGATCAAAATCAACAAAATCTCACAAGAACCAACAAATCACAAAAAATTTGGTGAGGCTATTTTCGGTGGAGATTTTCGAATTGGGATAAAAACACACAAAATTAGGCTAGAAAATGAAGGGGGGACTCCAAATTCGTGAGAAACGTGGCTCTTGATACCAATATGATACGGGGCACACCCGTGTGTGTCGATCTTTCATGATTTGGAGGGGGATTCCACGAAGAACACGAAGAATGCAGGGAAGAACGAGGAGAAATCACGAGAGAAACACTCAAGAACAAGTCCAATCACACATCCACTAGACTCCCTATCGGATTTCGGGCTACGCAAAACCCTAAGAAGTTCGAACCCAGGGGCGTGTGCTAAGATCTCCAACAACTTCACCCCCTCCAACCTCACAACACAATGACCCCGCTCGATGGCAAGGAAGAAGATAACACACGAGAGTTTACCCAGGTTCGGGCCGCTGCGAATCATAAAACCCTACTCCTGCTTTTGGTGGATTGCCTCGCGAGGAGGTTAGTGGACGAACTGGTACAGTGGTGAGTTGCCTCGCGAGTGTGTTTTCGGTGGTGTCTGATCCCCCCCTCTACAGAGCAGCCTAGCCTCTATTTAAGTGGTGAGTTGCCTCGCGAGGGAGTCCTGGTTTAAGGTGTCCTTGGGAGACCGACCTATTTCTTATGGGCCGGACTGTATGGGCCATTTGCTGAGCACTGGATTGATCGAAGACCCTGTTTCCAGGAATGAGGCTTCGAGGATCGTGGCATATTCTCCACGTTTGGAGTAGTGAATATGCATGTTTATCCCTTCGACGTGTAACCGACCATGTGTAAACCCTAGGTACCCTCGGCGTCTATATAAGCCGAACGGTTTTAGGTTGTAGGCCAACAGAACTCATCTAGGGTTTTATTCATACGATCTCGTGGTAGATCAACTCTGTAACCCTTATACCATCAATATAATCAAGCAGGACGTAGGGTATTACCTCCATAGGAGGGCCCGAACCTGGGTAAAACACTGTCCCCTTCGTCCTGTGTTACCACCGATTCTAGTCTCGCAGCTCGGGACCCCCTACCCGAGATCCGCCGGTTTTGACACCGACATTGGTGCTTTCATTGAGAGTTTCGCTGTGATCGCCAGAAGGAATCGATGGCTCGTCTTGTCATCAACGAAGAAGTTCGCAACCCGGGCACTTTCGTCCCCGGACAGATCTTCGCTTTTGGCAGCATTGTGCTGCACGTCGACCCGACCGGCCATCTAGGCCATGTCGGAAGTTTCGCCCCTGATCATGAGGTCAGATTCGGGAACTTAGAGTTCTCCGTAGATTCTCGGGCGATCTATCGCTAGCCGGGCTCGCAGTCTCACCTGCCACGCCCGAAGACTGTGAGGCTTTAACCTCAGACCCATCTTTCGGCCCCGCCCACAGGATCTATCCCGGTGAGGGCCCGCCTCTTAGTCCGGATCCGGTCATAGTGCCAGACGTCCGGACATCTGTTCTTGCCAAACACTCTCCCTGCGCGGACGCATCGGAGGTTCCTTCCGGAAGCTCTGGGCAGGCCGACCCGATCGAGCTCTCGATACTCAACGAGGCTCTAGATCGGATCTCGTCGATGAAGATTACCGACGACCCAACCCCGATCTGTTCTCAGATCGGGCATCAGACGGGTCAGGATGAATTTTTTGTCCCACCCACCACCCACTTGGTAGCCACTGTCGAGGATTTAACCGACATGTTGGACTATGCTTCTGAGGAAGCAGACTGCATGGATGAGGAGGATCGCGAACTCACCCCCGTTAACACCGGACGGTGGACTGCCACCTCCACATATGACGTCTACATGGTGGACACTCCGAAAAACGATGGTGACAAATCGGAGGAAGCGCCGTCAAGACACCGAAAGCCGCATAAACGGTCAAAAGGAAAAAAGGGACAAAAAGTTATCGATGGCGCCGGGGACGGAGACACCCGGAAGACCTCAGCGATCCCGAAACCCCCGAGCACCCGTTAGAGGGTCAGGAGAAGCCGGAAGACCAGCGCAACCCCGACGATCTAGATGATCCCGAGGAAGACGATTACCTCCGCTCTATCGAGTGGGAGGACAATGCGGAAGCTGATGACTTCACCATCCCCGATAATCCTGCAGATCAGGAACTATTCAGGCAACAGCTTATAGCCACGGCCCGCAGCCTGAAAGCAAAAGAACGTCAGCTTAAAGCCGAACAAGACAACCTCAACGATCGATGGACCAGAGTCCTCTCAGCTGAGGAAGGATACGGTACCGGTCTATCGGACCAACCCAAGAGCAATGCACGCAGAAGGCTGCTGCCACAATTCGATGACGAGCTCACTAATACGCCGTCTCCCAAACATACCCCATACGACAAGCCAGACCGCCCTCCTCGAGGACGAGACAGGACGGCTGACGACACTGGCTATAGGCCGACGATACCCCATAGACGGGGAAAGGAGCCACTAGAGCCTGATGACAGGTTCGACCTGCGACACGACCTGGACCACAGAGCAGGTCGTACGCGATCCATCTACGGATCCAGAGGATACTCACCCGATAGACGGGAAGGGTACCGGCCTTGGTTCGACCGCGACAATGAAGATCTGGAACGAAACCGATCTAGGACAGACGCCGATCACCGGCGCGTCATAGCTCAGGTCAGAGGCACTGCCCACTCACTATGCTTCACGGACGAGGTGATGCGGCATCAGTTCCCGGAAGGGTTTAAACCCGTAAACATAGAGCAATACGATGGGACAACTGACCCAACCGTATGGATCGAGGATTTCCTCCTCCACATCCACATGGCGCGAGGAGATGACCTCCACGCCATCAAATACTTACCCCTGAAGATCAAGGGGCCAGCTCGGCACTGGTTAAATAGCCTCCCCGAAAACTCCATTGGGTGTTGGGAGGACCTAGAAGAGGCATTTCGATCTAACTTCCAGGGCACTTATGTCCGGCCGCCGGACTCCTCCGATCTAAGCAACGTCGTCCAGAAGCCAGGAGAGTCCGCGCGGCTATTCTGGAATCGTTTCTTGACCAAGAAAAACCAGATTGTGGACTGCCCGGATGCCGAAGCAATAGCTTCTTTCAGGAACAATATTCGGGATGAATGGCTGGCTCGTCAGCTCGGCCAGGACAAACCAAGGACAATGTCCGCCCTCACATCACTCATGACCCGCTTTTGCGCGGGCGAGGATAACTGGCTAGCGAGACGTAGCCACAACCCCGATGACCCCGAAACCTCTAAAGTTCGGGATGGAAACGAGAAACCGAAGCGCAACAAGAACAAGCACCGGCACAATAATAGTGATGTCGATGACACGGCTGTTAACGCCGGCTTCCGCAACTCCCGGCCTGGGCAGCGGAAGAAGCCTCCTAAAGGCAAACACGACGGACCCACCCCGCTGGACAAGATTCTGGAGAGGCCTTGCCAGATCCATGGCACCCAAGAGAAGCCCGCCAACCATACCAACCGTAGAGTTTGGGTCTTCAAACAGGCCGGCAAGCTAGCATCCGAGGACCAAGGCAAGAGCCCACGCAGCGAGGACGAGGATGAACCCCGCGGTCCGATCGGTGGCAGACAAAAGAAATTCCCTTCAGAGGTGAAAACAGTAAACATGATATACGCCACCCATATACCCAAAAAGGAGAGGAAGCGCGCCCTTCGGGATGTCTACGCCATAGAGCCGGTAGCCCCGAAGTACAACCCATGGTCGGCATACCCGATCACCTTTGATCGACGTGACCATCCGACCAGTATCCGTCATCTGGGTTCGGCCACACTCGTCCAAGACCCGATCATAGACGGATATCACCTCACTAAAGTCCTGATGGACGGAGGAAGTAGCCTCAATCTGATTTACTCAGATACGGTGAAAAAGATGGGCATAGATCCGTCAAGGATCAAGCCCAGCAACACTACCTTTAAAGGAGTGATCCCACGCGTCGAAGCCCGGTGCACAGGCTCTGTAAGCCTGGAAGTAGTGTTCGGCTCGCCCGATAACTTTCGAAGTGAGGACTTGATCTTCAACATCGTACCTTTTCGCAGCGGCTATCATGCCCTGCTCGGCCGTACAGCATTCGCTCGCTTTAACGCCGTCCCGCACTACGCATACCTCAAGCTCAAGATGCCCGGCCCCAGGGGGTCATTACTGTCGACGGCAACACAGAGCGCTCCCTCCGAACTAAGGAACATCCGTTGGCCCTGGCAGCTGAATTCCATTACACTGATGATCGGCAAGCGCCGACATCTGCCGTAAAGGCACCCAAGGCTGGGAAGCGAGCTCGGTCTCAATCCGAAGTACCAGAACCTTCTTCTCCCCATAAATAGGGACTCGCCCCACATCGCACGGCCCTAGAACCGGCAAAGTATGTGCCGAGGAGGCACAACTTCGCGCTCAAAATTCCATGGGCGACGGTGGGAAAAAAATTATTAAATGGTAAGTGTTCGGCTAGACCGAACTATCACCATCAACATGTCTTCGGACACACTACAGGTACCATAAAGTACCTGCCACGGCGTAAAGCTCATTCACATTTCGGCGACTTCTCAAGACTTTTTCTCCAAAGTCCACTCGCCGAACATTACACCCATCATGGTATACAACTCCTTGGGAGACCAGGAGCGGACAAGCGACAGGGCACATCGAGGACGTCAGGTCACCTATCGAAGACCCTTGGTACACCCCTCCTGTAAGGTTTATATTTCATTTTTAATACCTGTAAGCAGTTGTATCGGCAATTCGAATAATAAGAGTTGATGAGTAAAATACAGATGTATCTTGCATGATCGTTTCGCTGTTTTTGGCGCACTCTCTATTTTCCCTCTCTTCTTGCGAACCTGTTTGGTATACTATGCGATGCAACCGGCTAATAGACCGGGGGCTCGAACTAAAGAAAATCGCCTTAAGCACAACTGGTTTTTGTGTTCGGCGTCTTGGAATTCCGCTTTATATGCATTGGTTCCGAACTATGTCTTGGGTCAATAGTTGGGTTGCTTGGCTCCTGTGCTTGCCCCTTTATGTTCTGCTCGTTCGGCTAAAAGGGCAAAGGGAGAACCGCTGCGATTGTGTTTCCGGCTAGCCTGGTCAAGCACCTCAGCGGAGAAAGCCAAAAACTGACTGTCATGGTAGGCGAGAACTGGTCTGCGAGTCCGAGCTTAACTAAATCTCGTCAGAGGTTACTCCGTGTCATACGATGGGTTTGGTATTAGCACAAACCATGTGATATAGGCTTTGGCCACGGCTCATCCGAACATCACAAATACTTGGGGGCTAGTCATCAGCCCCCCGCACTCCTTTCTCGGGCCCCTACGGCTAAGTGAAAGCAATAAAGCATTATGGTCTGATTGCCTTATCCGCCCCACGCTACCGCCTTCGGGTACCGATAGTTCGGCTAAGGGTCACAGTGCGTTGGCAGAGACACCCCGCGTAGTATCTACATGGGGGCTGAAGCCGACGACTCGCCGCTTTCAGTTTTAACGGCCACACAGGAGTTATAAAGGATGCAAAACATAAAAGACATGATAAACCATGCATCTTAAATATAAACGCGTTAAAGAGTCTTCGGACATATTACAACGCCTTTACTCATACACGTTTTCTCTCGAACATTGCGCCTCTATTGCCCGAGCACCCTCCATTACGCCGGAGAAGTACAGCTCGGGGCGCCTATGCTCCTTTCCAGGAGGCGGAGGGGCGGTGGCTATCTTCATTGGATCCAGCCCCGGCCAGTGCACCTTGGCCTTCGCAAAGGCCATCCGAGCTCCCTCGATACAAGAAGATCGCCTTAGCACGTCGATCCGGGATGAGGCGTCGGTCAGCTTCTGCACCAGGCCGAAGTAGTTACCCGGCAACGGCTCGTTGGGCCATAGCCGGATGCAGAGATCCTTCATGGCCGGCTCAGCCATCCGGTGTAGCTCCATCAGCTGCTTCAGCTGCTTAACAAGGAGAGGAGAGCGCTCGGGGGCTTCAAACTGCGCCCAGAACAGCCGAGCTTCATCTCCTTCTCCCCGCGAACCATAGAACTGGTTCGCGTTCGCTATGCTCTTCTGGAGGTCCGAGCAGGCGCCTGAGGAACGCCATACTTGGGTAAGCAACTCGAACTTGCAATCCCCGTAGACACACTGCAATAAATACGGCTTACCATCCATTATAGCCTTGGCCTGGCTGACTTGCTCTTCAAAAGACCGCCTATCCACCCGCTCCTTCTGGAGATTGGTTTTCATGGTGGATAGTTCGGCGGCCTGCTCCTTGCCTTTACGCTCAAGGTCCTCGCACTTTTGGCCGGCGTCCCTGAGCTCCTGTTGGATTTCCAACACCCGAGCCTCATGCTTGTCGCTGGTGGCTCTCAGGGCGGAGAGTGCGGTAGCCGCTTCTTTGGCTGCCGCCCTCTCAACCGCAGCCTCCTGCTTTGCCTTCTCAAGCTTGGCCTTGAGTTTCTCAATTTCTTTCGCTGAGGCTGCGTAAGCATTAAAACACATCAAAAATACTGCTTCGACAGTACGGTGATGAAAAATTTATATATTCTAGTCCGGCTTACCTTGCGCCTCGTCAAATCTCTTATTCAGAGCTTCGAGCTCATCTTCGGAGCTCTTGATCTTCTGATTCAGCTCGTCTAGCTCGGCAACATTAACGGCCGCCGCCGATGACGAAGCCTGTACAAAACAAAACCATATCAAAATCACACGGGTTCACAACTTCTGAACTATCATAAATATGATCCTATGTCCGGTCCCCTTAAGGACTGTTAGACCATTCCGAGCAAATACTGTTTTATACATAGTTCGGATAATGATCTATACTTGACCCCCAGGCAAGTTTTTCCAAACTTACCTAGGGCTCGGGGGCTGCCGTGTATATAATCCTAACTCAAAGAAATTAATATTTCAAAGAACAGAGCATCACGTGGCTCACCTGAAAGCCCGTCAGGAGACCGTTGAATGCCTCCTTCAGTCCGCTGTCCACGGACTGAATGCTCTGCAATACCGCACCCATAAGGGTGCGGTGCTCCTCGGAGAGGGAGGCGCTTGACAGAGCCTCCCCCATAGCTGGACACCCATTGGTCGGTGGTGCCGGTGGGGATCGGTTGACCCGATCTCCGATTCGGGGATTGAACCGATGCCTCCGGAGGCACAGTGCGCTCCAGAGACAGCCTTGAAGGTGACTGGACATCTCCTCGTCCGGTCTCCTCAGTGTCCGGGAGGGGCTCGTCCCCCCGGTCTTCGGCGGCCGAGGCGTTAGCCTCGACCATGACATCGTCGCCCCACCTCCAGTGTCCGGCTCCAAAGGAGCCTGTTGGGAGGACACCTCCGTGGCATCCTTCGCGGCGCCCGGAGGAGAGGGGTGCGACGCGGTCCCGCTCTCCGCTAGCTCGGCGGGCGGGGTCTTCCCGTCCGAAACTTGATCGGTGGGGAGAACTTGTGGTGGGCCTCAAGTCAATAAGGCGCTCACATGTTAATCATATTCAAAACTTAGTGCTAATAGCTCGGGAGGTCTTCGGATCCGTACCTTCGAGGTGGGGGCTTGACCCTGAGGTTCCTTCGCGGAACCCTCTCGAAATCCTCGGACTTGGTGTCCGAGTCCGAACTGTCGTCGGACAGAACTACATGTGTCCGGCGCGCTTTCTTCTGGGCGGGAGGAGGTATGTCCTCTGAGGCGTCCGATGATGCCGCCCTCTTTCCTGCGAGGGGGGAATCGCCTCCCTCCTCACCCTCGTGATCCTCCTCTTGATTCAAGGAGGCATGGGTTTCCTCGGACGCAGCCTCCGGCTGGTCCCTGATGCGCAGGCCTGTTCGCCCTGGTTTCTTCTTCTGCTCCTTCTTCTCTGGCGCCTTGTAAGGCTCCACGACGAGCATCTCCGACAGCAGCGGGGACCTAGGGTCTTCGGGCTATGGAGCCGGGCATTTGATGCCCGTAGCCTTGCGCAACCATTCCTGTGGAAAGTAATTGGAAAGCACTTAGATTTTCTTCGGAAAGACAAAGCCGATCTAATAAAACTATGTTATACCTTGGAAGGAAGCTTATCGGCGCGCAGGCCCTGGTCCTCCTTCTTGGTCGGCCACTTCTCCTGCGCCTTGAACAGCGCCTTCCATAGCTTCTCCCGAGTGGTGCGGAAGAGCTGACGAATCGTAGGATCGTCGTCAGTCCGCTAAGTCCACATAGGAGAGCCCCGACGCTGGCAGGGGAGGATGCGCCGCCAAAGCATGATCTGGACCACGTTGGTCAGATCGATTCCGTCCTTGATCATGGAGGCGATGCCCCTCTGCAGGTCATCCACCTCTGTGTCCGACCCCCAGTCGAGGCCCTTTCGGACCCATGAGGTCAATCTGGTCGGGGGGCCGGATCTGAATTCGGCAGGAACAGTTCCGCCCTCCTACCTTGGCTCGGTGATGTAAAACCACTCTTTTTGCCAAGTCTTGATGGTGTCGATGAATGTGCCGGATGGCCATACTGCGCATGGAAGCTTGCTGATGACCGCCCTGCCGCAGTCTGCGTGTGCGCCTGCGACACACTTCGGCTTGATGTAGAAGATCTTGAGCCACAGTCCGAGGTGTGGTTCTACCCGCAGGAAGGCCTCGCAGACGATGATGAAGGCTGATATATGCATGAAAGAGTTCGGCGGGAGGTCGTGGAAGTCAAGTCCGTAGAAGAACATGAGGCCCCTCACGAAGGGGTGGAGCGGGAAGCTCAGTCCTCGGATGAAATGAGGAATGAAAACCACCCTCTCGCCTGGTTTGGGGGTGGGGATCACCTGGCCCTCCTCCGCGGCGCGGTGGAAGATGTTGGCGGGGAAGTAGCCGGCGTCCTTGAGGTCCCGGATGTCCTGGTCTGTGACCGTGGAAACCTCCCACTTGCCATTGGATCCTGAACCGGCCATGTCTGAGCTCGGAGGACGAAGGGTGGAAAACCTAGATCTGGGCTCTGGGTGCTCAGGAGATTGGGAAAGTGAGGGTGCGAATGGGAAGTGCGGCTAAGCCTTGGAGTTTTCTTTCCCTTTTATTGGGCTTGTCGCCGGTTAGCCTCCCATCTGCGCCGAGAATCCCTCCGCTTCCCAAGGCGTGCGTGCCGTTATACGCGCATGATTAAACATATCCCGTGTAAAACGGAGCACGATCTGTGCATTGATGGGTCGTGCTGATGAAAACGGCCTCGAACCGCGAATCGAGCTTTTGTGACTGGTTTAGCGGTCGTGGTGGGCCGTGACCTTTCATCTAAAAGGTCGTCAGGGAACACTGTTTACTCCTTGACGTTTGGCCTTCAGGGTCGGGTTATACATGACGTTCGGACGATCTATGATCGGAAAATTACACGTCGTCGGAGGCTGAGCTAAACTCGGCCGATTACTATTTGGAGAAAGGAACTCGCCTCGCAAGCCGAAGACTCTGATCATTTGAAGACCCTGGAGCTTGGACCCTTGGCGTTGGAGGCTAGTTCGGGGGCTACTGAGGGAGTCCTGGTTTAAGGGGTCCTTGGGAGGCCGACCTATTTCTTATGGGCCGGACTGTATGGGCCGTTTGCCGAGCACTGGATTGATCGAAGACCCTGTTTCCAGGAAGGAGGCTTCGAGGATCGGGGCGTATTCTCCACGTTTGGAGTAGTGAATAGGCATGTTTATCCCTTCGACGTGTAACCGACCATGTGTAAACCCTAGGTACCCTCGGCGTCTATATAAGCCGAAGGGTTTTAGGTTGTAGGCCAACAGAACTCATCTAGGGTTTTAGTCATACGATCTCGTGGTAGATCAACTCTGTAACCCTTATACCATCAATATAATCAAGCAGGACGTAGGGTATTACCTCCATAGGAGGGCCCGAACCTGGGTAAAACAATGTCCCCTTCGTCTCCTGTTACCACCGATTCTAGTCTCACAGCTCGGGACCCCCTACCCGAGATCCGCCGGTTTTGACACCGACAGGCGCCGCGACGCTTTTCGTCAAGATCTTTGGGGAGGACGGCAGGCGCTTGGGGTGCTGCCCGGAGGGCGGCGGCAGCGGCGATCTTGGAGGTGAGCTTGCCCTTGGCGACGGCTGCCATGCTTCCAACAGCAGCAATACCTCCTCTGAGGAGAGCCCGAGCGACGACAGCTATGACGCCCCGCCACGCCGGCGCACCCGGACTTCGGGAGGAAGCCAGCCGCGACGGCGCCGCTCCCCCGCCCGGGAAGCGGCCACGCCGTCGTGCCACCGCGGTGCCATCAAGGAGGAGGAGGACTCCGATTGAGCGCCGGCGCGCCGAGGCCGGGGCCTCAGGAGCGGTATCCCCCGGGGGGGCTCCTTCACCTTTTCTTCTTTTGCCTGTAATCAAAAATCATGGGGGGCCCTTCCGGGTGTGTAACGAACTTTGGCGCTTGCGCCCTTTTATTAGCACTCTCATTACGCATTACGGTCACTGCGTTACCGTTAACCGAGACTTCCCCTTGATCGTGGCTAGAGTACTTAGCTTGATGCGTTCGTGGCGGGCTTCCGCGTCGTGAGGTCTGGCAATGGCGCCTCGCGAGCTAGTGGCACTTGGAGAGCTTAGGGAGGTTCCTCCTTCGTCATGAGGTTTGGCAGTTGGGAGGGCCCCTTTCGGCACTCTGCGTCTGCAGGGCCTGATCTCGTGCATGCCCCGCCACCGTTGGGGTGCCCGGATCACCAGGACGAGACCAAAGGGGCATGGCCTCGACCGCCATTGGTGCGTCCGGATCACCAGGACGAGACCAAGGGGCGAACGAGGAGCCACGCGACCAGTGAGGCTCCTGAGGCGTGATGCTCAGGAGCCCCCCTTTGACGCTCAAGTGGCGCTCTACGTCGGCGGGGCCCGATCCCGTGCATGCCTCATCCACCGTCGGGGCGTCCGGATCACCAGGACGAGACCAAAGGGGCGAGGCCTCGACCGCCATTGGGGCGTCCAGATCACCAGGACAAGACCAAAGAGCGAGCGAGGAGCCACGCGACCAGTGAGGCTCCTGGGGCGCGATGCTCAGGAGCCTCCCTTGACGTTCAAGCGGCGGCCAATCCTTTCTGCCTTGTCCCGGGGGGCGTGAGCCTCCAGGGGTTTTTAAGACAGCGCATCGGGCCGTGGCGGAGCCCCCGAGCGAGGGTGAGGCTGCGCGCGCCTGCTAGCTCGCTCGAGAGCACCAAGCGAGGACCAGGACGCCAAGGCCACATGGGGACCAGGACGCCAAGGCCTTGGCGAGGTGCGTGCACCGTGCCAGTAGCCCCCGCTCGCGGGGCGCGGGAGGGAGAGGCTAGCAGGCGTTATCTCAGAGGAAGAAGTTTCAAGAGAGAGGACTGCAAGAAGAAAAAAATGCCGTCCCTTTTCCTTTAATAGAGTCAATAAAAACCTCGGATTTGGTTCCAGGAAAATGGCAAATTCGAACACAAGAAAAGCAAAGAACAGCCGCGTCCGACACCTAGGCTAGTCTTCATCTTCCCCCAGCGCGGAACATAGGGCATCCACGTTGCGTGGGCATAGTCATTGGAGGACAGTGTTGTCCGCCAGTGCGGAGCATGGGGCTTCCACTTTGGCGTGGGTGGGAACCCCTCCACGTCCTCGGGGGGCTCCGGGCGTATACAGCCCACTCATTATTACGTGAGAGTGTCACGGGTAGAACTTGCGGAGGTGCTGGATGTTCTAGGCATTCTGGATGGGGACTCCGTCCTTAGTCTCCAGACGCACAGCGCGAGGTCTGGAGATGCGGGCAACCTTGAACGGGCCTTCCCACATGGGCAAGAGCTTGTGCAAGCCTTGCCTGGAAAGGACCCGCCTCAGGACGAGGTCTCCGACTTCGAGGGTCCTGGAGCGGATGTTACGGCAATGGTAAGGCCGCAGTGCCTGCTGGTACCTCGCAGCTCGAAGCGAGGCCTGGCGATGGGCCTCCTCCCCGAGCACGAGGTCCGTCCCCCACGAGGCATCCTGACGCTCCTCGTCAAATGCCAAAACCCGCGGGGATTGGTGCTTGACTTCGTGTGGGAGGACAGCTTCGGCTCCGTACATGAGGAAGAACGGGGTCTCGCCGGTGGGCTTAGTCACGGTGGTGCGGATAGACCACAACACGGACCGAAGCTCATCGACCCAACCCCTGCCGCTGGCCTCAAGCTTCTTCTTGAAGCTCCTCGCCTTGAGGCCCCGTAGGACCTCCGCGTTGGCGCGCTCTGCCTGACCGTTGCTTCGCGGGTGGGCCACTGAGGCATAGCATATCTGCGTTCCAAGGTTAGCGCAATAGGTCCTGAAGAGGTTACTTGTGAACTGCGAACCATTATTGGTGATGATGCGGTTGGGGACGCCGAAGCGGCTCACGATGCCCTTGATGAACTTGACGGCCGATCCGGCGGGAATGGTGCGGACGGGCTCCACCTCCGCCCACTTGGTGAACTTGTCGATGGCGACGTAGAGGTAGCGGTACCCGCCTGCTGCTCGCGGAAAGGGCCCCAGTATATCCAGCCCCCAGACCGCGAAGGGCCAGGAGAGCGGGATGGTCTGGAGGCCCTGCGCGGGCTGATGAATCTGCTTGGCATGGAACTGGCAGGCCTCACAGGACCGGACCAGCTCGGTGGCGTCGTCGAGTGCCGTAGGCCAGTAGAAGCCGGTCCGGAACGCCTTCCCTACAAGGGTGCGTGACGAGGAGTGGTGTCCGCAGTCTCCTCCATGGATGTCGGCCAGCAGCTCGCACCCCTGTTCCCGGGATACGCACCGCAGCGCGACGTTGTTCTGGCGCCTGCGATACAGCTCGCCGTCCCACAGACAACAAGTCGTGGCCTGTTGTACCACACGCTCCGCGTCTTCCTCCTTTTCCGGTAGCGTGCCGTGAAGCAGGTACACCCTGAACTCCTGTGTCCAGTCGTCGACTTGGGGCTCCAGCGCCAAGAGCAGTCGGGCTCCTGAGGGCGGACCGCAAGGTGGGACCCCTGAGGGTGGTGCTGGGGGTAGCTCTCCACTCCGCGGCGCTTGGTCCCCGGTCGACGGTGCCGCGGATGGCTTGAAGAGCCGCTCCTCGAAGACGCCCGGCTCCTGAGGCTCGCGACGCGACGCCCTCTTGGCGATGTCATCGGCCTCCTTGTTCACGCCGCACGGGATGTGCTGCAGTTCCAAGCCCTGGAAACGTTTTTCAATCTTACGTACCTCTTCCAAGTATGCCTCCATGTGCTCGTCCTCAAGCGTATACTCCTTGTTGGAGAAGTTGACGAGGAGCTGGGAGTCACCCTTGATGGTGAGACGCTGAATCCCCAAGGCGGCCGCGGCCTTGAGGCCGGCTATTAAGCCCTCGTATTCCGCGATGTTGTTGGAGACTTTCTCACCATGCTGGAAACAGAGTTGCACGGCGTAGTAGAGCTTGTCCCCGGTCGGGAAGACGAGTACAACGCCGGCCCCTGCTCCCCTGCGCGCGAAGGCCCCATCAAAGTGCATGATCCAACCCTCAGGCGCCTCGTCGCCGGGGGCAAGGGACTGGCCCTTGTCCAGCCCCCGGTCGGGAGCGTCCGTCCATTCGGCTACAAAGTCCGCCAGGGCTGCCCCCTTGATGACCCTAGTGGTGCTGAACTCTATGCTCAAGGCCTGCAGCTCGATGTTCCATTCTGCCACCCTCCCTGCTGCGTTGGGGTTGCGCAGCACTTTCTCCAAGGGGTACGCAGAGACGACCTTGATAGGGTGCCCCTGGAAGTAATGGCGCAGTTTTCTTGAGGCGGCAAGAAGTGCGAGCAAGAGCTTTTGCTGCATAGGGTAGCGCGAGCGTGCATCCCGCAACACGGTGCTGACGTAGTACACCGGATGCTCGATGAGGGAGAGGCCTTGCGCGCCGCCCCTCTACGCTGCGGGCTGATGAGGCCCAGGCGCCTCGGGGGCCGCCGGGGCAACTGAGGCCTCAGGGGCGTTGTCTTGGGGAGGTGAAGGCTCCTTGGCGTCGTGTGAGTCACCTTGCTTCTTGCCCGGGGGCCCACCTGCGCCTGAAGGCGTAATGCGCATGCCGGCACGCTCTTCCCTGATCGCCACAAGCGCAGCACTGGCGGAGTGCGGGGTGGCGGCCAGGTATAGCAGTAGGGGCTCCCGGGGACGAGGTGCCACCACTACTGGTGGACTCGTGAGGTACTGCTTGAGGTCCTCAAACGCCGCATCCGCCTCCAGAGTCCATTCGAAGGGGCCCTTCCTCTTCATGAGCTTGAAGAACGGCAGGGCCCGCTCGCCAAGCTTTGAGATGAAGCGCCCCAAGGAGGTCACGCAGCCCGCCAGCTTCTGCATTTCCTTGAGGGTCTGAGGCGGACTCATCTTGCTTATAGCCTTGACCTTCTCCGGGTTCGCCTCAATCCCTCGGTGCGACACCAAGAAACCGAGCAGTTTGCCTGACGGGACTCCAAAGACACACTTCTCGGGGTTGAGCCTCAGGTTCACCCGCCTCAAGCTGGCGAACGTCTCCTCCAGGTCCTCGATCAAGGTCCTGGCTTCTCGCGACTTGACCACGATGTCGTCAACGTAGGCTTCCGCGTTCCTCCTAAGCTGCTGCCCCAGGGTGATGTGCATCAGCCGCTGGAAGGTTGCGCCAGCGTTCCGTAGCCCGAAGGGCACGCACGTGTAGCAGAACACACTGCACGTGGTGAGGAAGGTTGTCTTCTCAACGTCTTCTACCGCCATCTTGATCTGGTGGTAGCCCGAGAAAGCGTCCAGGAAGCATAAAAGGTCACACTCGGCGGTGGAGTCCACGATCTGGTCGATGCGCGGCAGCGGGAACGGGTCCTGGGGGCAGGCCTTGCTGAGGTTCGTGAAGTCGACACACATGCGCTCCTTTCCACACTTCTTCAAGACGACTACCGGGTTGGCTAGACACTCCGGGTACTGCACCTCTCGGATGACTCCGGCCTCCTTCAGCTTGCCAACCTCTTGGGCGATGAACGCCTGCTTCTCTTGAGCCTGCCTCCTCGCCTTTTGCTTCATTGGGCATGCATTGGGACACACCATGAGGTGGTGCTCAATCACATCCCTCGGGACCTCCACCAGGTCAGAAGCGTTCCAAGCGAACTCATCCTTGTTTGCGCGGAGGAAGGCCACCAACGCCTCCTCCTGCTCCTGGGGTAGGCCGGCGCCTATGGTGAAGGTAAGGCCAGGATTCTCGTCGCCTACGGGCACCTGCTTCGTCTTAGCCCGGTTCTGAGAGAACAGCTGCTTCTTCCTCACCGGCGCGACGTCGACGATGCCCCCGGTGCCCTCCGTGGACTGCGTAGCGTCCCCAGCATTGGGGCGCGCCGCGGCCGCCGCTTTGTAGGCGAGCTTGAGCGCGTGGGCTGGGTCCTTGGCGTCTCCGGCGACGGAGAGGATGCCGCCGCTCCCGGGCATCTTGATGACGTTGTAGCCCGGGTGCGTTGCCGCCATGAACTGGGCGAGGGCGGGGTAGCCAAGTATTGCGTTGTAAGGGAGGTGGATGTGGGCAACGTCGAAATCGATCTGCTCGGTGCGGTAATTAAAGCGGGTGCCGAAGGTGACGGGGAGGCGCACCCGCCCCAAGGGGGCGACGGAGCCCCCGGCTACCCCAGAGAAGGACCTTGAAGGGGCGAGCTGGCCTTGGGGCACCTATAGCGCGTTGAGGGTTGATACGTCTCCAACGTATCTATAATTTTTGATTGTTCCATGCTATTATATTATCTGTTTTGGATGTTTTATATGCATTAATATGCTATTTTATATTATTTTTGGGACTAACTTATTAATCTAGAGCCTAGTGCCAGTTTCTGTTTTTTCCTTGTTTTTGAGTATTGCAGATAAGGAATATTAAACGGAGTCCAAACGGAATAAAATCTTCGGAATGATTTTTCTTGGACCAGAAGAAACCCAGCAGACTTGGAGATGAAGGCAGGAGACCTGCCGTGAAGTCACAAGCCACCAGGGCGCGCCCCCTGGCTTGTGGCCCCACGGCAGCCCTCCTAACCCTATTCTTCGGCCTATAAATTCCCAAATATTCCCTGGATACCAAAGGGAGCCACGAAAATACTTTTCCGCCACCGGAAGCCTCTGTTCCCGTGAGATCCAATCTTGGAGCCTTTTCCGGTAATCTGCCGGAGGGGGAATCGATCACGGAGGGCATCTACATCAACTCCATTGCCCCTCCGATGATGCGTGAGTAGTTTACCACAGACCTTCGGGTCCATAGCTAGTAGCTAGATGGCTTCTTCTCTCTCTTTGTTCTTCAATACCATGGTCTTCATGATCTTCATGGAGATCTATCCGATGTAATACTCTTTTGCGGTGTGTTTGTCGAGATCCGATGAATTGTGGGTTTATGATCAGCTTATCTATGAATATTCTTTGAATCTTCTCTGAATTCTTATATGCATGATTTCATATCTTTGCAAGTCTCTTCGAGTTATTGGTTTGGTTTGGCCAACTAGATTGGTAATTCTTGCAATGGGAGAAGTGCTTAGTTTTGGGTTCAATCTTGCGGTGTCCTCACCCAGTGACAAAGTAGGGGTAGCGAGGCACGTATTTGTATTGTTGCCATCGAGGATAAAAAGATGGGGTTTTCATCATATTGCTTGAGTTTATCCCTCTACATCATGTCATCTTACCTAATGCGTTACTCTGTTCTTCATGAACTTAGTACTCTAGATGCAGGCAGGAGTCGATCGATGTGTGGAGTAATAGTAGTAGATGCAGAATCGTTTCGGTCTAGTTGACACGGACGTGATGCCTATATGCATAATCATTGCCTTGGATATCTTCATAATTATTCTCTTTTCTATCAATTGCTCGACGGTAATTTGTTCACCCACCGTATTATTTTCCTTCATGAGAGAAGCCTCTAGTGAAACCTATGGCCCCCGGGTCTATTTTCCTCTCCCCCACTTCTAAAACGATTTTCAAAAAAAAACAAAAAGATTTGCCTTTTTATTCGCCCTTCTTCCATTCGTCTTTTCATTTACTTTTTGTTTGCTTGTGTGTTAGATCGCTTAAACTCGTGGCTAGCCTTGCTACTATCGATAGTACTCCCGAGAATGAAGTTCTTAATTTTAAGCAAAGGGAGGGAGAAAACTTAAAAGATGCTTGGTATAGAATTTGCAATGCTCAAAATAGATCTACTCGTAAGCAATCTACTACCGTTCTCCTTCGCAATTTTAATGTGGGTGTATCTCCTTGGAATAGATATGTTTTGGATACCATTACGGGAGGAAACTTCTTGGGTAGCCATACCTTTGATTCTTATAATGCTATGACGAATTTGGTAGGTTCACCCCCACTCATGGTTAATGAAACAATCTTAACTTTGGAACATGTGATGCGAAGGCTTGATATTATTGAAAATAAAGTTGCTAATATAGAGCTCATTGAAAACTTGGATAAAAAGATTCATAATCATATTACTCAATATGGATCCAAGGTAGGAGTTACTTTAAAAAACCTAAGGGAAAAGGAACCCATAGTTAATCAAAAATTGGATCAAGATTCCTCTAGAATTGGAAAGCTAGAGGACATTATTACCAACTTGGGTTCCGCTTTTGCCTCTGTTCAAACCACTCCAAAATTTCCTCCTCCTAAGACTGCCAAGTTTATTTATGTTCCCCAAAATAAGGGTGAATCCTCTAGAAAAGGGGATGAAGATCTTAAGATGATAAGTGTTCACCCTAGCTTTATCAATATTGTTAGGGAACCTATTACTACAAGTGAATTTCTTAGTTTCTTGCCTAGGACTATGATTATTGATAAAACCAAAGGATCTCCTAGGGTTTACGAGTGTGCAATTGAGGAGTTGCATACCAAAGATGGCAATACCTAGATCTATTGCGTTATGCCTAGCTAGGGGCGTTAAACAATAGCGCTTGTTGGGAGGCAACCCAATTTTATTTTTATGCTTTTGTTTTTGAGTTTTTTACACATTATTACCTCTGTAGTAATTGTGTTTTCTTGTTTAAATTAGTGTTTGAGCCAAGTAAGACCTTTGGGATGGTCTATGGTGTTTGTGATTTGATCTTGCTGAAAAACAGAAACTTTTTCTCTCAGTACAAGAATTTTGTAAATTCACTGGAATGTGCTTTTGATCTGAAAGTTTTACACAAGATTGATATACAAATTTCCCTGATTTTCCTAATTTTTCAGAATTTTTGAAGTTACATAAGTATTCGAAGTCTATAGATTGCTACAGACTGTTCTGTTTTAGACAGATTCTGTTTTCTTGGTGTTGTTTGCTTATTTTGATGTATCTATGGGTTGTATCGGGGGGTATGAACCATGGAGAAGTTGGAATACAGTACATATTACACCAATATAAATAAATAATGAGTTCACAACAGTACCTAAAGAGGTGATTTATTTTTCTTATACTAACGGATCTCATGAGTTTTCTGTTGAGTTTTGTGTTGTGAAGTTTTCAAGTTTTGGGTAAAGATTTGATGGACTATGGAAAAAGGAGTGGCAAGAGCCTAAGCTTGGGGATGCCCAAGGCACCCCAAGCCATATTCAAGGATACCAAAAAGCCTAAGCTTGAGGATGCCCCGGAAGGCATCCCCTCTTTCGTCTTCAATCCATCGGTAAATTTACTTGAGGCTATATTTTTATTCACCACATGATATGTGTTTTGCTTGGAGCGTCTTGTATGATATGAGTCTTTGCTTTTTAGTTTGCCACAATCATCCTTGATGCACACATCTTTTGAGGGGGACACGCATTAATCGTGAATTTATTAGAATACTCTATGTGCTTCACTTATATCTTTTGAGCTAGGCAATGTTGCTCTAGTACTCCACTTATATCTTTTTAGAGCACGGTGGTGTTTTATTTTATAGAAATTATTGAACTCTTGTACCTCACTTATATTATTTTGAGAGTCTTTAAACAGCATGGTAATTGGTTCAGGTTATGAATTTAGTCCTAATATAATGGGCATCCAAGAGGGATATAATAAAAACTTTCATATTAAGTGCATTGAATACTATGAGAAGTTTGATTCCTTGCATATAGTTTTGAGATATGAAGATGGTAATATGAGAGTCATGCTAGTGAGTAGTTGTGAATTGGAAGAAATACTTGTGTTAAAGTTTGTGATTCCCATAGCATGCACGTATGGTGAACCGTTATGTAACGAAGTCGGAGCATGATTTGTTTAATGATTGTCAACCTTTGTGTGAGGGTCGGGAGCGCGCGATGGTTAACTCCTACCAACCTCTCCCCTAGGAGCATGCGTCTAATGCTTTGCTTCGATAACTAATAGACTTTTGCAATAAGTATGTGAGTTCTTTATGACTAATGTTGAGTCCATGGATTATACGCACTCTCACCCTTCCACCTTTGCTATCCTCTCTAGTACCGCGCAACTTTCGCCGGTGCATTAAACCCACCTTCCTCAAAACAGCCACCATATACTTTCCTCAAAACAGCCACCATACCTACCTATTATGGCATTTCCATATCCATTCCGAGATATATTGCCATGCAACTTCCACCGTTCCATTTTTCATGACACGCACCATCACTTTCATATTGCATATAGAATCATATTTTGTTCTAGGTATCGAGTT
Source organism: Elymus sibiricus (assembly GCA_039707655.1). Lineage (NCBI taxonomy): Eukaryota > Viridiplantae > Streptophyta > Magnoliopsida > Poales > Poaceae > Elymus > Elymus sibiricus. The sequence goes on along the minus strand of CM077675.1, from coordinate 310,108,275 downwards.
GTAATTTTTGAGTTGTAAGTAAATAAAAATGTGATGATTTTCACTATTAGAGCATTTGTCCCATGAGAGAAAAGGATGATGGAAGCTATGAATCCCTCACAAGTTGGGATGAGTCTCCAGACTTTACAAATAATAAAAGAGGCCAGCGAAGCCCAAATAAAAAAAAAGAGGCCAAAGATGCCCACCAAAAAAATGAGAGAAAGAGAGAAGGGACAATGCTACTATCTTTTTCCACACTTGTGCTTCAAAGTAGCACCATGATCTTCATGATAGAGAGTCTCCTATTTTGTCACTTTCATATAACTAGTGGAATTTTTCATCTTATGCACAACCACTTAGTTTTCTTTTTGAGCTTTCATACACTTATAGCTCTAGTGCATTCGTTGCATGGCAATCCCTACTCACTCACATTGATATCTATTGATGGGCATCTCCATAGCCCGTTGATACGCCTAGTTGATGTGAGACTATCTTCTCCTTTTTCCTCACAACCTCCACCATATTCTATTCCACCTATAGTGCTATATTCATGGCTCACGCTCATGTATTGCGTGAGAGTTGAAAAGGTTTGAGAACATAAAAGGTGTGAAACAATTGCTTGACTTGTCATCGGGGTTGTGCATGATTTAGATACTTTGTGTGGGGAAGATGGAGCATAGCCAGACCATATGATTTTGTAGGGATAACTTTCTAAGGCCATGTTATTTCGAAAGGACACAATTGCCTTGTTGGTATGCTTGAAGTATTACTGTTTTTATGTCAATATTAGACTTTTGTTTTGAATCTTATGGATCTGAATATTCATGCCACAATAAAGAATATTACATGGATAAATATGTTAGGTAGCATTCCACGTCAAAAATTCTGTTTTTATCATTTACCTACTCGAGGACGAGCAGGAATTAAGCTTGGCGATGCTTGATACATCTCCAACGTATCTATAATTTTTTATTGTTCCATGCTATTATATTATCTGTTTTGGATGTTTTATATGCATTAATATGCTATTTTATATTATTTTTGGGACTAACTTATTAATCTAGAGCCTAGTGCCAGTTTCTGTTACGGGGATCCAAATTCGTGAGAAACGTGGCTCTTGATACCAATATGATACGGGGCACACCCGTGTGTGTCGATCTTTCATGATTTGGAGGGGGATTCCACGAAGAACACGAAGAACGCGGGGAAGAACGAGGAGAAATCACGAGAGAAACACTCAAGAACAAGTCCAATCACACATCCACTAGACTCACTGTCGGATTTCGGGCTCCGCAAAACCCTAAGAAGTTCGAACCCAGGGGCGTGTGCGAAGATCTCCAACAACTTATCCCCCTCCAAACTCACAACACAATGACCCCGCTCGATGGCAAGGAAGAAGATAACACACGAGAGTTTACCCAGGTTCGGGCCGCTACGAAGCATAAAACCCTACTCCTGCTTTTGGTGGATTGCCTCACGAGGAGGTTAGTGGACGAACTGGTACAGTGGTGAGTTGCCTCGCGAGTGTGTTTTCGGTGGTGTCTGATCCCCCCCTCTACAGAGCAGCCTAGCCTCTATTTATAGCGGCCCGGGTCCTCCTCCCTTATCACAATGGCGGGAAGGGATCCCACAACGGCCAAATTTGAAAGGGGACAGGAAGTACATCTTATCCTGACGAAAGGTGGTCTTCGCCTGCAAAGTAGGTGGTGGTGACGCGGTGGTGGGCTCGCTGGTGACATCCGTCCTGCCGCGCCCGCTGGCTTGGTCTCGTTGCACCAGAGTGGAAACCTTTGGAGGGGCGCCTCGGGAACCTGCGCTCGTCCTTGTCTCATTTGCACCAAAGAGGAAACTGTCCCCTCTGGCGAGCTGGCGCCCGCCTAGCCCGGCTGGAGTCACCCTTGACCTCCCGAGGCCGAACACTGCATAGAGATCACCGCCGCTCAGGAGGGAGTCAGGGGAGGCCTACTCCCCCGCGGGTCTTGGCACTGTTTCCCTCGCGAGGTTGGGGTCTCGCGAGGGCCTTGTGCTGAGTGAGGCCGCGCTGGGCCGTACTTGGTCATCGAGGTGGGCCACGCCCTGGGCCGCAGGCAGGCAAGTCTGGGTACCCCCGTTCCCAGGACGCCGACACTCACATACACATAAGATCCACAAAGGTACAAGAACAACAAAGGGAAAGAGGATACATGGTAGATTTCATCCCAAATTCCAAAGGGAGATGAGGCCTTGAAATCCCGGAGGACCTTCCCTAGATAGGGGCCTTGACATCCATAGGATCTTTTCACACGTGGAGGTCGCAATCTCCAAGGAGAAGTATATGGAAGGAGCAATGCTCAACTAATCTATGAGCTAAACCATTACTGACCCTAGAATGGAGGTGGGGGTGGAGTATATATAGTCTTGGTCATGAAGGGGTAAGTGGAGAAGGGAAACAAGGCCCAAGGCCCGCGGCTGCGCACAGGAGGATCCGGACGTCCGGAGGCTGTCGGACGCCCGACGGCTCGCGAAGGACCGGACATCCGGAGGGCGTCGGACGTCTGTGGCTCGGTCGTCCGGAGGTCTTTGGATTTCTGTCATTTCGGTGCAGGTGTCTTGGCGCCGGATTTCCGGATGAGCTCGGGCGTCTGGGCGCTGGAGTTTGTCGGTCGTCCGGAAGGCATCGGTCGTTCGAGTGCTGTAGATTGTCGGACGTCCGGTGGCTTCCGGTCGTCCAGCTGCTGTAGACTTCTGCAGCTCCGTGTTCTTCCGTCTCTGCTTCCAAGCTTCCTTCGTGGATGGTGTAGTTGTTCCTTGGCGCTTGCACTCCTCCTCGTCATCCGTGAAGCTCCGACAATACCTATGCATGCACACGAGGGAAGTGTCAAGTAGTATACCATCCTCGAAGGGGTCAAGTGAACACGTGTAAAGGAGATGATTCGCCTTTATTTATGTGGAGTTGATGTCGCATGTGTCACTTGTCAAACAGACTCTTGTCATGGTGATGTCCGTAGGATGCTCCGCATCAAAGAACATGAGTTTCTTAAAGCTATCAATGACGATCTTCAAAAGAAGAGTTCTTCTTATCTTGCCAAACAACTACTCTTGTCCACATTTGTTTCACAAGTTAAATCTAAGCAAAGTAGTAACAAAGCAAAGAAAGGTTCTTCATCTAGTAGCAACAATACTAATGCTAAAACTAATAACGTTGCTTCTAGTAGCTCTCTTGATTCCACTAATGATTCTCTTAGCCAAGTTACACCTGAGCAAGAAAACGATTTATTAAAAGGGATATAGAGAAAGGTGTCTACAAAAGTTTTGCCGGATGTAAGCAATTTGAGGATATTGTACGCAAGAATGGAGGATACCGGAAGAACCATGTCATTGGCTACTTCAACGCCAATGGAGTTGAATGGGAAGAAGGTCAATACCCAAGCCGAAGTTTGTTCCTCAAAGGGAGAAGTATGATCATACTATCCCCAAGGGAACAAAAGATCAAGATGACCTTCCACCACAAGACCACAAGCTCAAGGGCAAGGACAAGCTTCAAGAGGATATTGGCACATTTGAAGATGAATCCCAAGCCATGGTCAAGTGGGTTCCCAAGGCTACTACAATCTCTACTTCAACAAGTGCTACTTCGACTCCAAGGATCCCCATCAAGTTGATGTGGGTCCCAAAGAACAAGAACTAGAGAAGTTCTTGAGGGGTGACTCCGCCAACAAATTCACTCACATTCATTATTGGCAAGAATCATTGCAATCAACTCCAACCTTATGCAATGGTCCAGGGAGTCACAAACCCCTCATAGGTGAGCAAGGGGCAAGGTGATTAAAGAATCAATGGACATCATCTAAATGTGTTTCACTCCATGTCCATAGATATCCTTGTATTTGTTCCTTGTATGGGACTAACCCATGTAGGTGAGAAGAGTACGAAACAACAAGGATTGCTCCCAACTAAAGAAGATCTTCATCAACTATGAGCATCCACTACTACTACACCAACATGAAGTCTTCAATGACCAAACCCATGGTTAGTTTATCCCTCTAAGGGGGGATGTCACATCAAGGGGGAGCTTTACTCTAAGACTTGAGTCCAAGCATCTCTTAAGATGTGAACACATTAAATGCTTTATGTAAAAGTGGTAACCCCACTTGTGCTTAAACGATGAGTATGACCTATGATCAAGTATTCTTACTTGGCTCCTAAGTCAATATACTCATATATAGATGACTCCATCATCGCCAAAGTGCTTGGTAGATACTAGAGTGGTTTTGCATGTTTGCCATATTTCATTTGACATCTTATTGTGTGAGCATGTTGGTATGCATATCTTTACTGATTCGAGGATATACAATTGTTGTTATTTGGCTTTCATTTTTCTTTGCCAATTGGATATACAAGAATGCGTAAGTACCTCCCTCTAGCTATCTATGCTTTCTCGTCTCAAATTCTATTCTTGCTTCATCACAAAAAAATTGAGCAAGCACTTCTCGGACCCTCTGTGTGAGGAGCACTCGGAGTTCCGTTTAGACAAGAGCTAACTTCAAAAACCTCCCATGTGCCACTCGGTGTAACCAACCCCCAAAACCCGGTTCCACGGAAGCACTTGGGTTGATCAGGTTTTTTGACCTCGGTACAACCGATTCTGCATTCTCGGCCCCACCGAGTTCCTCTGCCACCTAGCAGTTAAGAAACTCGCTCGCACCGGAATTTTGTAATCGGTGACACCGACATCTGAAGGGTATTTATATCCAGCGGACCCGATTTTTGAAACCAAATCTTCAATCATCGTCCTCCACAAACCCCTGCTGTCACGCTCGAGTCTCCGGACGTCCCCTCGCCTCCCGTGCGCCCTCGCCACAGGAGTCCTCCGCCGTCGACGGGAATCTACCCCGCCGTCGCCGCCGTAGCGGAACCTTCACCGAATTAGGGTAAGGTTTCGGCCCCTTTTGCGCTCCCCAATCTGATTCTTGCGCATTAGGTTAAGTCCATCGATAAGCCACGATTTGCAATGCTCCTATCCAGAAGAAATCTCCAGTAGATTAGGTGAACGAAACTTTTTAGGTTTAGGTTTACGCCATGTGTGTCTCAGTGTCTCTAAGTTGATATGAATCGGTATCGCCGATTCGGGGTCTAGGGTTACTGAGAACATTCTCAGTGAAACCGAGTTTCTCTTTTCGGTGAAACGGAAGAGGGTTGCCAAGTTTTGTCATATGAGGATGTGTGTCTCGGTGGCTCCGAAAACTCAAACTCGGTGGAACCGAAACCCACTTAGCTAAAACTTAAGACTAAGATTTTGAGTTCAAAATTTGCAAAAACTGCTGTGTTTTGTGATGCTCATCCATTCCACTCTTCTATAATCTATTCACAGGGACACCATGCATGTGTCAGAGGACAGTGACAATGATTTCAGAGAGCAAAGTGTTGATTTGGATGCTGGCACTAGCCCAGAGGCTAGTTCATCTTCTAAGGACCCTGGCACCCCTAGTTCTCATGGTTTGCCCAAGGCAGCCACTAGGGCCAGGAAGAAGCTCAATTTAGATGAAGAAGATTCAGATTTTGGGCCTGAGGAGGTCCTAGCTCAGAAACAGCAAGGAAGGAAGAAGAAAGCTGCTGATGAGGCCACTTCTGCCAAGAGGCCTGTAAGGAAAGAGTATGCCAATTCTGAAGCTATGAGAGCACCAAAGAGTGCTAGGGCAGGTATGAATCTCACTCTTGAGTCACCTAGGACTTCTAAGTCCATGCCCAAGAAACCAGGCCAGAAGAGAGCCAGGAAGAGGATTGTTCGTGTGGTTGGCAGACCAACCTCTATGTTTGAGGATCCAATAGAGCAGGAGGAAGAGGAAGAGGAAGAACCAGTTGCAAAGCCCCCTCCTTCCAAGAAGAAGTTGTTGGCTGATGCAATGACTAGCCAGGATGCATCCAAGGCCAAGCCAACTACACCCAAGAAGCCATCTGCCCCCAAGTCCAAGAAGACCACAAGGGATATACCTCTTGCTGAGAAGAACAAGAGATCTTCCACCAAGGATGAAGAGGAAGATGTTGTTGTGTTGAGGAAGCTGAGACCCCATCTGCCAGAGCATAATGATGATCACCCAGTGGCAGAGGACATGAAGAGGAGGAAGGATCAAGGGCTCAGGACATGGAGAGCATCTTATCCATATTCTATCAGGAGAAGGACTGCTGTAGATGCTCGCTTCCACCCCAAGGAGCAGCAAGATTTCTATGAGACTGTGTTGCTAGACAAGAGTCCTGCAGTTAGAGACATGATATATGTTGATTGGAAGTTCATTAAGGAGAATGAAGACTACTTCCCTCATGTGCTAGAGAACTTCAAGGCCATAGACATTGATGCATTTGTTGGCAGAGAGTTCACTGCATGGAATGATGAGATGATCTTGCAATTCTACTACACAGCTCATTTTTATCCAGATGGGTAGGTAGCATGGATGACTGAGGGAACCAGATACCAGTCTACAGATGATGAGTGGGCTACCATCTTAGGAGCCCCAAAAGTTGAAGAGGGAGATCTGGATGTCTATGCCGAGGACAAGATGAGTCACAATTCCATGGCCAATATGTATAAGTCTACCCCTGCTGCTTATGTCAAGACTCATAAGCTTGGCTCTGTCTACTATCTGCAAGCTGGATTAACCACTACCAACGACATCATGAGATACACTTTGATGCCAAAGTCTGGAGATGATAAGATGATTAGGGGTTACTCCATCAACATAATGCATCATGTAGACACCCAAACAAGATTCTGAGTGATGGATTTGATTGTTGAGACAATCAAGAGGACAGCTGCTGATCAGAAAAGATCATGTGGATATGCTCCATACATTCAGATGCTCATAAATTCCAAAGCTGGAAAGAGCCTATATGCACTTGATCGTCCACACCTGCCACTCTTGCCAGACTTTGAGGACAACGTTGTGGTGATGGATCCTTCTCATCCCACTTCAGCTACTGCACAGGCAGAGGCAGAGGTAGCTAGAGCCACTAGTGCTCAGATTCTGGGGACGAAGAGCGATCAAATGTCCTATCTTATCAGCTCTATCCAAGGGATCGAAAAGAATGTGGCTGAGATCCTCAAGAACCAGAAGAGTCTTGAGAGGATTGTGGAGACAAAATTTCATGATCTTGACAGCAAGGTTGATGAGCTGACAGTGACTGTCAATGAGCTAAAACAGGAAGTGGATGCAGTGCCCTGTCCCCACTCCAGTGATGATGATAGTCCTCCTCTCTGGCCCGATACTCAGTTCAAGACTCAAGCCAGATCGTCTACCGTGCCTGCTCCAGAGTTGAGGCCTTCCTCGTCAGCACCAGCTACTGCTCCATCAGCTCCTTCTGCACCTTTAGCGTCTACTCCACCACCTCAAAGGACTTCAGCTGAAGCATTCGCTAACGCCCTTCTTTCGACTCCTTCAACAGCTACCGGAGGAGATCAAGCCCAGAGAGACGATTAGCTCTACATACTTTGAAGAGCCCAGATAGTCCTCCTCTCTGGCCCGATACTCAGTTCAAGACTCAAGCCAGATCGTCTACCGTGCCTGCTCCAGAGTTGAGGCCTTCCTCGTCAGCACCAGCTACTGCTCCATCAGCTCCTTCTGCACCTTTAGCGTCTACTCCACCACCTCAAAGGACTTCAGCTGAAGCATTCGCTAACGCCCTTCTTTCGACTCCTTCAACAGCTACCGGAGGAGATCAAGCCCAGAGAGACAATTAGCTCTACATACTTTGAACTTTTTGGTAGCTTGTTGCCAAAGGGGGAGAAGTGTATAGATCATAGGGCTTCGAGAGAGAGTGTTTTGTCTTTTGGGTTGCTCTCTTTGTGTTAAAAACATTTGGTTTATCACTTGGTTGTTCTTAAACTTCGTCGTGTTTGATCATACACTTGCTTGATGATGCTACTATTTCCTATCCATGTGATGTTAATATTATGATCATTCACTCATTTTTGGTGTCATGTGCCTTGTAATTCATTCATATCATTTATGCGCACCACCAAGTTGTATGTGACATGAAAGAGTTGCCCACACTCCTAATCAATTGTGCATTTGCATTCAAACGCAAATTTTTAAATAGTGCACAAATTTAGGGGGAGCTCTTGCTTATCACATACTTCTCAAAGCGACGATGCTACTCATTGTTTTATCCCTATCAAAGCTTTGATCTATATATTGTCATCAATTACCAAAAAGGGGGAGATTGAAAGCACAACTTCTCCCTAGGTGGTTTTGGTAATTAATAACAACATATATTTCATTGGACTAATGTTTCCACCAAGTATATTTCAGGAAAGTTGAATGAATGGATTGGCAAAAGGATTGTGAGGATATCCCCTAGATGCAAGGAACATCTATTGGCAACAAGCTTGAAGACCCTACATTTTACATTTTGTGAGAAATCACACCTTGAGTCCATAGGAAAGCCAATACTATTAAAAGGGGATGAGGTGTCTATGATGATCTGGTTGCTCAAGTGCTTAGAGATTAGCCAAGAAAAATACACATGAAATCCCCCCCCCAAAATCACTGTCTAAACCCTACCAGTAAAATCGGTGCCACCAACTTTTCAGAATCGGCCCCATCGAGTTTAAACCCTAGACAGATCCTAGCCAAAACCCTAGTCTCGGTGCCACCAACTTTCCACTTCGGTGCAACCGAAATCAGTGACCAACTTTCTGGTATCCTATTTACAAGAATCAGAATTTCCGAGTTTTGAGAATCGGTCTCACCGAGATTTGGAAACTGCCTAGGTCACCCATATCGGTACCACCGAGATTTATATTTCTCTCACTGAAAAGCCGAAAGTGGCCACATTTTGCACTAGTCGGTGCAACCGAGTTTTTACTCCGGTTTCACCAAGTTGGGCAATAATGTTGTAACGGTTGGATTTTTGGAGATGCCTATATATACCCCTCCACCTCCTCTCACTCGTAGAGGAAGCACTCAGAACATACCTACACTTGCCTCATCCATTTTTCTGAGAGAGAACCACCTACTCATGTGTTGAGATGAAGACCTTCCATTCCAACCATATGAATCCTTATTTCTAGCCTCCCCAAATTGCTTTCCACCCAATCAACCTCTTCTACCAAGCCAAATCTATGAGAGAGTGATTGTGTGTTGAGGAGACTATCTTTTGAAACACAAGAGCAAGGAGTTCATCATTGTTACCACATCTATTACCTTTTGAAGGGTGGTGCCTCCTAGATTGGTTAGGTGTCGCCTGGGAGCCTCCTTCTTCGTGTTGTGGAGTTGAACCAAGAAGTTTGTACGGGTAAGGAGATCGCCTACTTCGTGAAGATCTACCCATAGTGAGGCTAGTCCTTCGTGGACGAAAGCCGTGATGGAATAGACGAGGTTGCTACTTTGTGGACGCTAAAGGGTGGAGCCCTCCGTGGACTCTCGCGACCGCTACCCTTCGTGGGTTGAAGTCTCCATCAGCATGGACGTACGATAGCACCACCTATCGGAACCACGGGAAAAATCTTTGTGTCACCAATTGCGTTTGATTCTCCTCTCCCTACCTTTACTTTCATGTGCATGTCTTTACTTTCCGCTGCTATAATCTTAGACTTGCATGTGTAGGTTGTACTTGACTTGCTACAATTGCTAAAACTTGCCAACACTTAAAATTGGGAAAAGGCTAGATTTGTATTTGGTCAAGTAGTCTAATCACCCTCCCTCTAGACATACTTCGGATCCTACATATGCCAACTATATGTTGATGATATTATCTTTGGTTCTTCTAACAATTTTTTAAATGATGAGTTTGCCGCACTAATGGCCAAAGAGTTTGAGATGTCCATGATGGGAGAGTTGAAGTTCTTCCTTGGATTCGAAGTCAAGCAACGAAGTCAAGGAACTTTCATCAACCAAGCAAAATATACTCAAGACATGCTCAAGAGGTTCAAGTTGGATGATCTCAAGCCGGCCAAGGCCAACACTCCCATGCCGCCCAAATGCCAACTTGACAGTGATCCCAATGGTAAAGCCGTGGATCAAAAGGTATATCGCTCCATGATTGGATCCTTGCTTTATCTTTGTGAATCTAGGCTGGATATCATGTTGAGTGTGGGAATTTGTGCACGATTTCAATCCGCACCTAAGGAGAGTCACTATGTGGCTGTCAAGCGAATCTTTTGATATTTGGCTCATACCCCAAACTTTAGCTTATGGTACCCCAAAGGTGCTTCATTTGATCGCATAGGATATTCGGACTCGGATTGGGCGGGAGACCGTGTGGAGCGGAAGTCAACTTCCGAAGGTTGCCAATTCCTTGGTCGCTCTTTGGTAAGTTGGTCTTCAAAGAAACAAAATTGTTTTTCTCTCTCCTCCACCGAGGAAGAGTATGTATCTGTAGCAAGTTGTTGTGCATAGTTGCTCTGGATGAGGCAAACTTTAAAGGATTACGGTGTCACTTGTGACAAAGTGCCCCTCTGCTGTGACAACGAGAGTGCTATTAGGATCTCCAACAACCCGGTGCAACATTGCAAGACGAAGCACATTGAGATACGTCGTCACTTCATCCAGGATCACATCAAGCGTGGAGAAATTGATCTTATCCACCTCAATACCAATGAGCAACTTGCGGATATTTTCACGAAGCCATTGGATGAAGCAAGATTTCGCGAGTTAAGGCATGAGCTAAATATCATTGATTCGAGCAAGGTGGCTTGAAGTATTGCACACCCCACCACACTCATCATTATGTCTTGTTTAGATGTGGGATTGGACATAGGGGGAAGTAGTTCTCTCAATGAACTATTCCGCCCCTTATTATGCATAAATTGATCAACTCTTTCACATTAGCCATTTTTTATGGTGCTTGTGCTTCAAAGACGAGTTTTGGTCATGGGCCCAAGGTTAAAATCTTTGCGGTGCCATACCAATTGACTCAAACATAGGTGGCTTCGGCCACCGCCCTTCCTCCTCATGAGGTATTTTGCTATTTAAAAGCTTATTCTTTTATTTACATCTCTCCAAGTTCTCTTCTTTGTCTCGATATCTCTATTTTTGCCTTGGTGTGTCCTCTCTCTCATTGCGTAAGTCATATTTCTCTGTGTATGTTTTGGCTGGGCTATATTCTTTGGGTCACTAGCGGTACTTCCGCTGGGCTGGCCGGTACTACCGCGCCCGCCCATGGTACTATCGCCTCGGGTCTTCCAGGATGGGTTAAGTGATGGGCACGGGGAGTCCTAACTCCCCCATACCTTTCACTTGTCCCCTCCTCATGCCCTCTCTCTCCGGCGACCGAATTTTGCCCCGGGGGCCGGCTTCGATCCCCCGATCTCGTGTCGTCTCCTACATTTCTGTCCGGAGGGATCGTTCCCCACATATTCCTCGTGCCATGGCCACCGGTATTGCCCTCATCCGTCTTTCTTTTGTCTCTTATTTTGAATCTTTGGATTTAGGACAATGCATGTGGTAGTTTTTGATTTTCCTTGTCTTTTTAGGGATAAGTTGGAGGTGTCTTGCATGCTAGATAGGATTGTAGTCAAAGGTCAATGTTTAAGAAAGTCTACGTCACCGGAACTATCGGTTCCTTACCGCAGAAGTTCTTCCGGCAGGCAGGGCGGTACTATCGTCGGCACTTGGACGGTACTACCGCTTATAGCGGTACTACCGCTCCTATACCAGCGATACTACTGCTTTGCCTACAGCGAAACTACTGCTGCGGGGAGCGGTACTACCGCTGGTAACTCAGCTTTTCAGACTTCCTGTGAACTTCTTCTGCTCTTGTTTGTGTTCTTTTTTGACTTCTCCAATCGCTTTACTCTTGCTTTTTCCCTTGTTATTTCTTTTTGGGTTCCAGGTGATGGCAATTCCCCTCCTCGTGCTCGTTGCATGAATCCATGTCATATGGGTGGTTCCAAGTGGCCTAGGACTTTGCAAAAGGATGTGTCTGGTTCCAGTGCTCAACCCCAACGACAAACTATAAAGAAGTCTGTTACAAAGAAGATTAAACCTCCTCCCGACATGAATGGCAAAGAATTTCTGGAATTCCGACAGCGCAACCCCTATAGTCGCTCTGAGAACGAGGTATTTGTTGGGCGTCCCTTCTGGAACAAGGAGCAATCTCTCATTTATGTTGGGATTCTGAAGAACAAGACTAGCCTTTATGTGCATGATGCCAAATCCATTGACACGGGGTACATGAGCAGTCGTCCTAACATTGAGTACTTCGCTGAAGCTCATGCTTTGTGCCAGTAGTGGGGTCTGTTTCCTATCATCGGCCTCAACAAGGACTTCTGCTGCGAGGCAGTGGCTTAGTTTTATGCCACCGTCCACTTTCACAATGATGATGCCATGACTTAACTTGGATGACATGTGGCCAAGTGTTGCACTCTAACTGGAAGACTTTCATGAACTCATTGGGCTATGCTGATAATGGGTTGGATGAGCCTGTTGGCCTCCGGCAACACACTAACACTACTGCAATCCACAAGTCCAAGCTAATTCGCTATTCCAGGGTTGTGAAGACTGCCAAGGGTACTCTCACTGAGGTCATTCCATTTCTGGACATTATGCATCGTATCTTTCACAACACTCTTTTCCCTCGAGTTGGGAACAAGGATCAGGTTCACTCTTGCCTTGTAAATTTGATGCTGATGTGCAACAAGGAGAAGGGAAAAGACTCTACTTTGGATGTTTCCCACATTATGTGGAAGGAGCTTCGCTTTGCTGTGCTTGACCGGAAGGTGCCCATGCATCTATGGCCCCTATCTCTTTAAGCAGATTTAAGACACTTGGGCTGTGATGTTCCCTGGCGAGCCTGTTGTGACTGAAAACATGGTGCATCACGGTATCCCGAAGCTTCGTGTGAAGGAGAATTGGGGCGTTGCGGCTTCTGGCCCTGAAATTGCCCCCACCGACTCTGATGATGAGGAAGAGCCAGATTACAGAGATGACACTTATGCTCCACCTTCTAAGACCGTTCCATCGTGCGCTGCCAAGCTCTCAGCAAAGATGAAGTATCTTCTTTGTTTCCAGGCAAAGGGTCAGCGTAACGCTCATGTGGCGGCAAAGAAGGCCCGCAGCCGCGACAAGTTGATCATGAGGAAGATATGTATCGACGTTCACAGTGGCTCTAAGGACAGGATCACTGATGAAGAGGTGTGGTTCAAGAAGAACTGTCCATGGCCTGAGACCGAGTCAGAGGAGGAGGAATCAAATGAGGAGCATGATGACGAGGAGGATGATGATGTGGAGGAGGACGATTGAGCACTTCTTTGGACTTACCATCACTTCGGATCATTTTTAGTCCTCTGTCCCTTTTTGGCGTCTCGATGACAAAGGGGGAGAGAGTGTTTAGGGATTTGTTGAGTCACGAGTGCTCTTTACCTTGCCTTTCTATTTTTGCTCGTGAACTCTATCATTTGCTTTGGTTTGGTTTGTGCTTGTGAGACCTAAAAGACCAAGTCGTATGGTGTGAGACATATGCTACCTCCTCTATTATCTTTATATATCTTATTACGTGAGTTATGCTTATATTGTGCCCTTTGTGGATGCTCATATAACCTATCTTGCATACATGTCTAGTGTTCATTCTTTTATGCAAGTAGTTGTCGGTATATAAAATATAGGGAGAGTATTGATCCTAGTGTGTGTACTTTGCATTCAAAAGCATATCTAAGAATAGTACACACATCTAGGGGGAGCTCGTCTATATTTTGTAGATGTTGGTGTCGGTGCACTAGGACAGGGGTATCCAGTGCCCCTGACTTATGCACAGGCAGTAGTAGCAAAAACCCGTTGGGAAGAGCTACCATACCACCAAGCAAGCATTCAAGAACAAGACCCCGGCAGCAACGACCTGCAGAAGGCCAAGCAAACACCGGCAAGACCAACACAACGGCCCAGGAGGGGCCCAAAGCGTGCCAACCACATCCCCGGAGCCTACCGAGGACCAAGGCGTGCACATCTTAGGAAGACCCGGCAAGCCATCCCCCGGCAGGCACGAGCTGACCAGCCACCGCTCCACTGCCTCACGACGCCAGTCACTTATCGATGCGGTGTCGATCCCTCAAGCGGCTAAGTGGCTCTCGCTAAGCACGTGGCGACGTACCGGAAGGCAGATTATACCCATTTGACACCCGTCCAGCAGCGTGTCAAGACCCTAAGCAACGACTAGCTAGGCGGTGGCAAGAGCTTGCCGGTGATGCACCCCCGAGTGCCACCTAGTCTAGCAATCATGGTATTTTGTCCTAAATGCCAGAGTTATGTATGATAGCTCTGTTAGCTATCTAATCGATAGATAATGACTGTTTTGCCATTGTGGTTGCCCCTTGCACTATAAAAGGAGGCCCAAGGCAACCTAGCTCAAGATTCGGACCTTTGGACACTTGTACTCACGTAGTAGCTCTCCTCGACGGCAACCCTTGCCGGGATTGAGCGTTGCGTGTTCTTCGTGTTCCTACGATCAATCCACCAAAAGTAGGAGTAGGGTTTTACGCTTCAGAGTGGCCCGATCGTCGCGCTGCCTCACGCTCTCCGCTCTTTGTGCAACGTGACCCCCCTTGCCGAACCACAAACGGGCCGCTGGTCCCGTAGGTGATCGTGTGCATCCGTGCCCCGACATCTTTGGTGCGCCAGGTATGGGGCATGCATCATTTGCGCGAACTCGAGTTCGTGAATGGCGAGTCGATCTTCTTCATCCATGGCTCCCAAGAAGAAGCCCGGCGCGACCACACATCCCTCCACTTCAAAGGCTCCCTCGCACGCAGCCGCAGACGCTGTGGGCGCTGCGGCGGCTGCGAATGAGGCGGGCGTCATGGGCGACACGGCTGGTGTAGGAGGCGCCACCGTCGTGTCCCCCGCGGCCGAGGTTGGACCAAGGAACGCCGGAGAGGAGCAACAGCAACAACATCCTGGCGAGCATGCCCCTGGTGCCACGGGTAGAGAAAACGACCAATCACCGCCTCCCCGCCGCGCGGATGGCCGTGGTCGTCACGGCGGCGCACAATCCGGAGCGAGCCGTGACCCCCCGTATGTGCCCATCACCAGCGCGGCTACTGGACGCACGCCTCCTCCAGAACAAGACGCAGCGTCGAACGGAGCCGCAAACTCGTGGACTCGGCCTCCCCCACGTCAGACCGCCCCGGCGAGCGACGCACGGCGACGCCCCTCTTGGTTCCACCAGGAGCCGGGCGACGTCGCGGTCCGTCTCTTTCGCCATGCCAGACATGGCGTCGGAAGCAATTGTGCGAGCCCAGCTTCTGCTTAACTTCCTGCCGGCGGCTGACAAGATGGATGAGTGGAGAGCTACCATCCAAAGCTTGATATCCTTTGTCGAAGCCAACAAATCTCCGCATGCAGGGCCATCACGACACACGCATACGGCTATGGCGGCCCCAGCCGGCGATCGTGTCGAGGGGACCACACCAACGGTGCAGTCCCCTCCACGACAGCAAACCCAGGAGCAGTAGCGGCGAGCTTCACATGCTGACGAGTTCGATGAAACATCCATGGCCTCGTCCGGCCCACGCGATCGCCAGGACCAGCGGCGTGTCCTCGAGGATCGGCGGAAAGAAGACGCGCGCATCACCATTGAACGGCGTCGAGAAGCACACCGTCAGTCTGACAGGCGCAATGGCCCAGGCGCTGGCGACCCCGCGCCCAGTGCTGGCGGGTGCCTGCCTTATGAGGTGGGGTGCCCTGCCTTCACTCGCGTGCTGTGGCAGGTCCGCTGGCCATCGGCCCGAGCTTTCAAACCAGAGCTGACGGAGAAGTATGATGGAAAGCTAAACCCGACGGAGTTTCTGGGCATCTACACGATAGCCGTTCAGGCTGCCGGAGGAAGGGATGAGAAGGTGCTCACCAACTATTTCCCTTTGGCACTCAAGACAAATGTGAGATCGTGGCTGATGCACCTACCAGAAAACTCCATCTCATCATGGGCTGATCTGTGCAATGAATTCGTCGGTGCCTTCATAGGCGGCCATCAGGAGCCAGGACAGCCCAGTCATCTGCAAGTCCTGCCGCAAAAAGAAGGAGAGACCTTGCGGAAGTACATTCAGAGATTCAGTCGACTACACAACATCCCAGAAATACACCCCGCTGCCGTGATTGCCGCGTTCCATTCGAACATGCACAACAGAAGGATGCGGGCCAAGATGAATGTGAAACTCCCCAAGACTGTTGATGAGTTGTACACAATGGCGGACAAGTGTGCTCGTGCTGAGGAAGGAAGGCGACTCCCCGGAGAGGAGGCTGGTGTCGAAGTCGACTCAGACGATGACGACGACGACACCCCCGGCTCGAAGGGGAGGAAACGAAGGCGTAACAAGAAGCGCAAGGGAAAAGCAGTGTTGGCTTTGGAGAGCTCTGGTAATCTCTCTGCCGGCAAGAAGGCCAAGGCCGAGACCCCCGGCAAGGAAGCTGCCGCATGTGCTGATTGCCGGGAGGCCGCAGCGGCAGAGAAAATTGGGAAGTCCAACGGACCGTACTGCAAAATCCACCGCACCAAGGGCCATGATCTCCAAGAGTGTCGTCAAGTTGAGAAGCTTGTCGAGAAGCAGAAGGCGGAG
Organism: Elymus sibiricus; assembly: GCA_039707655.1. Classification (NCBI taxonomy): domain Eukaryota; kingdom Viridiplantae; phylum Streptophyta; class Magnoliopsida; order Poales; family Poaceae; genus Elymus; species Elymus sibiricus. The sequence continues at coordinate 310,091,777 of CM077675.1, read as the reverse complement.
TACGAGAAGCGTGACAAAGAGAAGGGCCAAGACGCTACTGCGAGGAAGGGCCATGGCGGCAGAGGAGGCCGCCGCGGCAAGGCTCCGCAGCATAAGGGAAGGCCAGCCAGAGGCCGTGAGAAGAAAGAAACAGAGGATATGAGTGAGGATGAGGATGACGAGGATGATTCCAGTGATCGAGAATTCCAGAGCACAACCGAAGCCATGTGTTTTGACGGGGGTGCATCTTTGCACTCCTCTCACCGGCAGCTCAAGCAATGGGCACATGAGGTCAACGCTGTGGAACCGGCTACATAATCCAAAAGGCCACTCAGATGGTCCCGCATGCCTATCATCTTTGATGAGGAGGACCATCCTGATCGCACCACCGCGGTCGGATGTTTGCCATTGTTGGTTTCTCCAACAATCCGCAACCTCAAGGTCACCAAGATGTTAGTTGACGACGGGGCAGGATTGAACTTGATCTCCCCAAAGGTGGTCGAGAGGCTGCAAATCCCCGACGGAGAGCTCAAGGCTACGGGTACTTTCGAAGGAGTCAACCCCGGCAGGAGCCGACCTAAGGGAAAGATCACTTTACCTGTGAAGTTTGGTGGGGAGTTAAACTACAGAACCGAGAAGGTGGTGTTCGATGTGGTTGAGCTTCCCCTGCCTTACAACGGAATTCTTGGTCGCCCGGCCCTGGCAAAGTTCATGGCAGCATCCCACTATGCTTACATCACTTTGAAGATGCCAGGACCCATTGGAATCATCTCTATCCCGTCCGATAAATAGGATGCAGTCATATGCGTGGATAAGATATATCGAGACGCGGTAGCAACTGAGGTCGCGGAAGCGCCAGCTCCCGCCAAGGAGTCAAGGAAAGATAGGAAGTCTAGCAGGGACACCGACAAGGACTCCGGGAAGCATGTCTCTTCGGAGTGCGCTGCACCTGTCGAGGACCTGCCGGAGAGTTCCACTAGCAAGAAAGCCAAGGTCACCTATCCTGAGACGAAGAAGATCCCGGCAGGGTAGGACGGCGTTGGTGGCATGTTCACCATCAGTGCCACACTCAATGACAAATAGGAAAGCGTGCCCATTGCCTTCCTGCGGGCGAATGTTGATGTGTTTGCTTGGTAACCATCTGACATCCCCAGTGTTCCCGGGGAGGTAATCGAGCACCACCTTGCTGTCTGCCCCCACGCCAGGCCCATCAAGCAAAAGGTTAGGAAGCAAGCTTTGGAGCGGGAGCAGTTTATCGCCGAAGAGATCAAGAAACTTGAAGCAGCTGGTTTGGTCAGAGGGGCATTGCACCCAACTTGGCTTGCCAACCCGGTAGTGGTGCGCAAGGCAAATGGGAAATGGAGGCTCTGCATAGATTTCACTGACCTGAACAAAGCATGCCCGAAGGACCCTTTCCCCTTGCCGCGCATCGACCAGATTGTTGATTCCACCTCTGGGTGTGACTTGCTTTCCTTCTTGGACGCTTACTTCAGATACCACCAGATTTTCATGGCTAAGCAAGATGAGGAAAAGACCGCGTTCATAACTCCGTTCGGCACGTACTGCTTTGTACGGATGCCCTTCGGGTTAAAGAGCGCTAGTTCTACCTTTGCCAGAGCCATGCAAACTGGATTTAGACCGCAGTTGCACAGGAATGCAGAAGCCTACATGGATGATATAGTTGTCAAGACCAAGGATGAAGCAACTCTCATACAAGACTTGGAAGAGACTTTTGCAAACCTGCGCAAGATCAATTTGAAGCTGAACCCTGAAAAGTGTGTATTTGGCGTTCCATCCGGCAAGCTACTTGGGTTCTTTGTGTCTTAGCGAGGAATAGAAGCAAATCTTGATAAGATCAAGGCAATTGAGCAGATACAAGCACCCAAGACCATCAAGGATGTCAGACGTTTGACCGGATGCGTTGCCGCGCTAAGTAGGTTCATCTCCAAATCCGCCGAACGCGCCCTGCCGTTCTTCATGATCCTGAAGAAGGCAGGCCCGGTAAAGTGGACCCCGGAAGCAGAAGCAGTGCTGCAAGATCTGAAAACTTACCTTTCTTCCGCTCCCACCTTGCTCGCTCCTAAACCACAAGAAACGTTGCTGCTATACTTGGCGGCAACGAATCAAGTGGTTAGTGCAGCGCTGGTGGCGCAGCGAGAAGTAGATGAGGACGCAGCCGCTGCAGCCGATGCTGCCGGGGACAAAACCGAACATCTGTGGCAGGACCCAATGTAGAACCAGGGGAATCTCGGCAAGCTGACGAAGGCAGCTCCAAGGAAGTGGCGAAGAGGAAAGTGGTGCAGCAGCCGGTGTACTTTGTCAGCTCCTTGTTGCAGGGGGCTAGGTCAAGGTACTCTGGAGTGCAAAGGCTGATCTTCGGCCTCATCATGGCCTCGACGAAGCTGCGCCACTACTTCCAAGCCCACGAGATCACAGTCGTCACTCACTTTCCGCTGCAGCGCCTATTGAGGAACCCCGAAGCCACCGGCAGGATAGTTGAGTGGGCCCTTGAGCTGTCAAGTTTTGGTTTGAAGTACGAGAGCACTTCCACAGTTCAGAGCAGGGCGTTGGCGAAGTTCATTGCAGAATGGACACCCACGCCAGATGAAGAAATCCCAGAGACAGTCCTCCCCGGCAAAGAAGCACCCAAGGATTGGATCATGTACTTTGACGGTGCTTTCTCGCTCCAGGGTGCCGGAGCAGGTGTGCTCCTCATCGGTAGGGATGGCAATTTTATCCATGGATCCGGATACCCGTGGATACCCAACCGGGTTGGGCAAGGGTATGGAGCGCATTTCTGCCCATGAATCCATGGATCTGGATACCCGCGAAAAGCCGGGTTGGGCACGATTATAATTTTTGCTCCATGGATATCCAATGGATACCCATATGACACGTGGGCCCACATGGTAGTAACACTAGACTAGGCAAATGTCCAACCCCAAGTTACTCACGGTCACAGAAGGCCAAAGCCCGGCCCATGTTCCCTAAACCCCCACAACCCCACTAACGTAATTATTAAACCTAATCTAAGTAAATGAACGATGATGAGTTAAATTGATATTTGAGAAGGCTTCATGCTGATTTCTCTATGCCCATGGAGCTCCATGGGTATCTGGGTATCCAATGGATTTGGGCATAGGCACAATTTTTGCCCATGGATAAATTGGTGGATGGGCAGAGGGTAGGAAGATGGGTCACGGGTTGGATTTGGACCAGCTCCACCCGCCCCAAACCCGACCCATTGCCATCCCTACTCATCGGAGAACACCTCAAGTACGTGGTTCAGATGCACTTCCCTCAGGAGGAAGCCACCAACAACACCGCTGAATATGAGGGGCTCCTTGCCGGACTCAGGATCGCGGTGGAGTTGCGAATCAAGAGACTGATCATCCGAGGGGATTCACAGCTCGTGGTGAAACAAGTCAACAAAGATTATCAGAGCCCGTTGATGGAAGCATACATGGAAGAAGTGAGGAAACTGGAGGAGCGCTTTGATGGATTGCAAGCCGAGCATGTGCCCCGTGCGGAAAACACCATCGCTGATCATCTGTCAAAATGCGCCGCGCAAAAACTCCCTATGGAACCAGGAACCTTTATCCTTCGCCTCACTCAACCCTTAGTATCCCCATCAACGATGGCCAAGAAAAGAAGAAAGCTGAACTCCGGCAAGCATTTCCCGACCGAGCTTCCTGAAGCCGATGGTAGAGAAGATGCCGGGGACAGTCTCGTTTCGCCTGGTGAGCAGCTTTCTCCTACGGAACCCCAGGTTCTCATGGTCGAGACGAGCACTCCCACGGATGAGGAAATGCCTTTAATCCTAGTTGTCGAGCCCCAGGCTCCAACTTGGGCACAACACATAGTCCATTTCCTTCAAACAGGAGAACTCCCCGATGAGCAGGAAGAGGCCGAAAAAGTAGCCCGTCAGTCAAGTATGTACCAGTTTGTCGATGACACTCTATACAGAAAAAGACCCAACGGCGTGAAATTAAAGTGCATTTGCCGGGAGGACGGACTAAGGATGTTGGCGGAGATTCACGGAGGTGTATGTGGTTCGCACATTGGATCTAGAGCTCTTGCCAGAAAAGCCTTCCGGCAGGATTTCTACTGGCCCACTGCCCTCCAAGATGCAACCGAATTGGTCACCAAGTGTGAGGCCTGCCAGTTCCATTCCAAGAACATCCATCAGCCAGCGCAAGCTCTCCAGACGATCCCTTTGTCCTGGCCCTTCTCGGTCTGGGGGCTCGATATTTTGGTCTCCTTCCCCCGTGCTGTCGGGGGCTTTGAGTTCTTGTTCATAGCAATCAACAAGTTCACAACGTAGCCTGAGGTAGAGCCAGTAAGGAAGGTGACCGCACAGTCAGCTATCAAGTTCATGAAACGACTGGTGTGCCGTTTTGGAGTACCCAACAAAGTGATCACCGACAACGGTACCCAGTTCACGAGCCGCGCCTTCATGCAATACATCCAAAACCTTGGAAGCAAGGTCTCCTTCGCCTCTGTTGCCCATCCAAGAAGCAACGGGCAAGTCGAGAGGATGAATGTTGAAGTGCTGCGAGGTCTCAAGACAAGTACTTTTTATAGACTGCGGAGGAGCGGCAAGCGCTGGATAGATGAGCTGTCGGTGGTTCTTTGGTCCCTCAGAAAGACACTGAATCGAGCTACTGGCCAGACGCCCTTTTCCCTCATGTACGGGGCGGAAGCAATGCTCCCCACGGAACTCATATATGGGTCACCTCGAGTACTTGCCTACGATGAAGTAGAGCAAGAGCAGCTACGGCATGACGATGTCATGCTCCTCGAGGAAGATCGCCTCCGGGCTGCTGTGCGTGCTGCATGCTACCAGCAAGCCCTGTGCCGCTATCATAGTCGCAGGGTACATGCCCGGAGCCTTGAGGAAGGCGACCTTGTCCTTAGGCGTGTTCAGTCCTCCAAGGGTACCAACAAGTTGACGCCAAAGTGGGAAGGCCCATACTGGGTAGCACGAGTCACCAGACCTGGCGCAGTCCGTCTGGAGACCGAAGATGGCACTAAGGTGCTTAACTCATGGAATATTAAGCATCTTCGTAAGTTCTACCCGTAAGGCGCGGCTGCCGGGCGCAGTCCCCGGCAGCCACCTTTTGTACAAGCCTTGACGAAGTTGCATGTAACCCTTCGTACAAAGCCAGGCGCAGACCCTGTGCAACAATAATAAAGCTAGGCATTGCATCATATCATTGCATTACACATTCGTTATGCATCTTTTATGATTGCAATATCGACGCCTATTTAAGTTCTAGAGATTTGTTAGGGTACTTGTTGAGCCTATAATCCTTGATTACTACACTCTCCTCTCAAAGGATAGAGGCCTCTTGCCCTATGTGTTTTGCCACCAGGTAAATATAGAAAGAGGATGAAGGAATAAGGACGGCAGCCCAGCATACTACAGAAAGGGATACTGCCTAAAAAGAGATAAGTCTAAACACATATCCCAAGTTTTATGTTTGTTAGCTCCCTTAAAGGAAATCCTTTCTCTCTTTTCGAACGTGCTCGGTGAAGTTCCCCCATGTGGTAAAACCTTGGTCGGGACGAGTTGTTCCCCAGCTCATGATACTTATCAACTCTGAGGGACCGTGCCGATACCGACAAGGACCCTTGCCGGAGAACAACACCAGCCTGCTGCCGGGGGCTCGCTCCCCTTTTGGCGCTCGTGGTTAATAGTGACCCGGCAGGCGGTCCCGTGTGGCGAGGACAAACACATTGACACAGTAGAAACAAAGAGAGAAAAGGATAGTACTCATGGAAGTAAAATAACATTCATTCATTCGTTTGTTGATACAAATTGGATAAAAATTACATTACAATTAACTACAACTTGGCGAACGCCTACATCTTTTGACTTATAAAAAGATAAATGCCCCGTAATGCCTTTCTTGTCCCTCTCCTCCTAGGAGTTAGGTGAAGAAGAAGTAGAGGGCAAAAGGAGCGCCTGGCTAGGATTCGGCGCCTCCTCGCCAGGACCAGAGGGACGCGTCCGAAGAGCAGAAGGGCCCCATCCCCAGGCAGGGCGAACGAAGCCGACGGAGCGGACAAGACCGACAAGGGGAAGAAGGCGAAGGGCAGGTGCAGATGGTGGCGCTGCCGGAGCCTAGCTAGTGATGATGGTGCTGCCGGGGGGCGCGATGCATCGAAGCCGTCATCCGTGCTCCTGAAGCGTCGTGGGTCCCCGACCGCCATTGTCTTCCTCATCGCCACCGCTCGAGGGAATGCCTCCGCCATCGTCCGAGCTCCCAACGCGGCAGCCAAGGGGCCCCACAGAGAGCATGGTCGTCCCCGGTGGCCAAAGGTGGGGAATTTCCCCCGCCCTTAAGAAGCGCGCGCGAGCAAAGAACTCCCACCCATGCGCGCTATCCATAACACTATGGGTGGAGAACTTTACCGCGATAGATGGTGAACCACAGCTGCAACCACACACACACAATCAACGGCCGTGCGAATGATCTTTCTCCATCACCCTAAAGAAGGAGTGCGGGGACCACGGTCCACCACGACGCTGTGTTCCCATTATAGACTCGAGCGCGGTGTCGACCGCACGGCGCTCCATCAAAACTGAAGAAGCGGGTGACGCAACAGCAGGCGCGCCACCGCAGCTGTCCCCGGCGCGACCACCGCGCCGTCCGCTCCCCCATCCGAGACTCCTCCGGCCAACTTTTAGCCCGAAGTCGTCGGTCCAGAGCAGGGACTGAGCGTGGACATAAGAAGAAGGCTCGGCGATGACGAGCACACTCGCCAGGCCCTTCCCCCTAACCATCAGGGAGGAAGGGGCGACTCGAAGGTGAACCTGAATGGAAGGGCGAGCAATGTAGACTTGGGAGTCAGGAGGAGATGGAGATGGATGAGCATCGCCACCGTAACCCCCTGATTTATAGGGGAGAGCACGGGGACTGGCTCTCCCTCGCTCCAGAACGGACGCCCATTTCCACCAATCCCACTACCCATGACTCACGGGCGAACAGGTAACCGCCCCATTGCTCCAATCCATGGTACTACGGTTTCTGCCACGATCAGGCCTTTAAGTCATGAGCACCCACCGCAAGCTCCTCGCTATGCATGCGGTGCGCGTGGCGGAAACGGCCTGAAGTGGTGGGACAGTGCTGACTAGTAAATTGGCAGTTACCCCCTCACATTGCGCGCCTGTGCATAAATTTTGGGCCTGACCCAACGGCACTGGGCAAGCGCATGTGGGCCAGACATGGGGGCTCCGGTCGGTGCACTAGGACAGGGGGTATCCAGTGCCCCTGACTTATGCACAGGCAGTAGTAGCAAAAACCCATTGGGAAGAGCTACCACACCGCCAAGCAAGCATTCAAGAACCAGACCCCGACAGCAATGACCTGCAGAAGGCCAAGCAAACACCGGCAAGACCAACACAACGGCCCAGGAGGGGCCCAAAGCGCGCCAGCCACGTCCCCGGAGCCTGCCGGGGACCAAGGCGCGCACATCTTAGGAAGACCCGGCAAGCCATCCCCCGGCAGGCATGAGCTGACCAGCCACCGCTCCACCGCATCACGACGCCAGTCACTTATCGATGCGGTGTCGAGCCCTCAAGCGGCTAAGTGGCTCTCGCTAAGCACGTGGCGACGCACCGGAAGGCAGATTATACCCAGTTGACACCCGTCCAGCAGCGTGTCAAGACCCTAAGCAACGGCTAGCTAGGCGGTGGCAAGAGCTTGCCGGGGATGCACCCCCCAGCGCCACCTAGTCTAGCAATCATGGTATTTTGTCCTAAATGCCAGAGTTAGGTATGATAGCTCTGTTAGCTATCTAATCGATAGATAATGACTGTTTTGCCATTGTGGTTGCCCCTTGCACTATAAAAGGAGGCCCAAGGCAACCTAGCTCAAGATTCAGACCTTTGGACACTTGTACTCACGTAGCAGCTCTCCCCGACGGCAACCCTTGCCGGGATTGAGCGATGCGTGTTCTTCGTGTTCCTACGATCAATCCACCAAAAGCAAGAGTAGGGTTTTACGCTTCACAGCAACCCGAACCTGGGTAAAAATGCCAGTGTCCCGATCGTCGCGCTGCCTCACGCTCTCCGCTCTTTGCGCAACGTGACCCCCTTGCCGAACCACAAAGGGGCCTCTGGTCCCGTAGGTGATCGTGTGCATCTGTGCCCCGACAGTTGGGGTTTGCTTTATTTCTTATGATATCCTTTATGCAAATACCGCGTTGTCATCAATCCGCCAAAAAGGGGGGGATTGTAAGGGCAAATTTCTACCCTATTAGTTTTGGTGATTGATGACAATGCTTTTGCAGACTAACCGGGTGCAGTAAGCTTTCAGAGATTATCAAGTGGCACGAGACTGTTATTTTCCCCTCGGTGATTAAAAACATAAGACGGGTTGTTTCTGACAATTTTCTGTTGGTGGACCTGAGTCGTAGGAAATCCGTACTATCAAGAGGGAGTACGCATTTGGAAATGTTTGGTGGTATCAAACACGTACACATTTGCACCACAATCCTCTCCCGGAGCTTCTAATCTTTTCCTCTCTGCCCTTCTGTCTTTGATAAGCGAAAGTACCGCCCTGATGAGTGGTAGTACCGCCCCAGCGGTACTGCCGCCCAGAAGTACTAAGCGCTCTTCCGCTTAAGTTTTCCTTCTGGCATTATGGATTTTATTGAGCGGAAGTACCGCTCCACCGAAGCGGTAGTACCGTGTTGTTTGGTCCAGAGTCCCTCGCGGGCGACCAGACATGTGTCCGGTCCCCCACGCCATAATGGGCGGAAGTAGGGCGGCAACATGAGCGGAAGTACCGCTCCTCTAGGCGGCACTACCGTGATGTTCCCTGATACGTCTCCAACATATCTATAATTTTTGCTTGTTCCATGCTGTTATATTATCATTCTTGGATGTTTGACATTCACTTTATAGCAACTTTATATCATTTTTTGGGACTAACCTATTGACATAGTGCCAAAGTGCCAGTTGTTGTTTTTGCTTGATTTTTACTTCGCGGAATATCAGTACCAAACGGAGTCCAATCACGACGAAACTTTTTGGAGATTTTTTTTTGACCAGAAGACACCCAGTGGGCCAAAGAAGTGCCAAAGAGGTGGGCCGTGGAGACCACAACCCACCAGGGCGCGCCAAAGGCCCCAGGCATGCCCTGATGGGTTGTGCCCTCCTCGGGGCCCCTCTCCACCGCCTCTGATGCCTATAAAATCCCAAATATTCCAGAAACCCTAAAGGAGTGGACGAAAAACACATCCAGCTGCCGCAAGATCCAATCTAACACCATTACGGAGGGGTTCATCATCCTCATTGGTGCCTCTCCGATGATGCGTGAGTAGTCCACCATAGACCTACAGGTCCGTAGGCAGTAGCTAGATGGCTTCCTCTCTCTCTCTCTCTTTTGATTCTTAATACAATGGTCTCTTGGAGATCTATTTGATGTAAACTTTTGCGGTGTGTTTGTTGGGATCCGATGAATTTTGAGTTCATGATCAGTTTCTATCCATCAATATTATTTGAGTCTTCTTTGATCTCTTATATGCATGATTACTTATAGGCTCGTATTTCTTCTTTGAATCTTTGGTTTAGTTAGGCCAACTAGATCGATTTTTCTTTCCATGGGAAGAGGTGCTTTGTGATGGGTTCGATCTTGCGGTGTCCTCTCCCAGTGATAGAAGGGGCAGCGAGGCATGCATGTATCATTGCTATTAAGGATAACAAGATGGGGTCTATTCCTACATGAATAGATCTTGTCTACATCATGTCATTGTTCTTATTGCATTACTCCGTTTTTCCATGAACTTAATACACTAGATGCATGCTGGATAGCGGTCGATGTGTGGAGTAATAGTAGTAGATGCAGAATCGTTTCGGTCTACTAATCTTGGACGTGATGCCTATATAATGACCATCGCCTTGGATATCGTCATGATTATTTGATCTTCTATCAATTGCCCAACAGTAATTTGTTCACCCACCGTGTGCTATACTCATGAGAGAAGCCACTAGTGAAACCTACGGCCCCGGAGTCTACTTTTCCAACATATTGCTTTCCTATCTATCTTTTTGCCGCTTTTGTTTTCGAATCTATTATTCAAAAAACCCAAAAATATATTGTTGCACTTTTTATTTGCTCTTTTTATTTTGTGTTCTTGAGAGATCTATCTCTTCAATCTATCACTACCTAATCTATCTTTTTACCGTAGAGAGATTGACAACCTCTCTTTTGCGTCGGGTTGCAAGTATTTGTTCTTTGTGTGCAGGTGCTGCTTATTAGTTGGTGGTGATCCTCCTACTAGTTTGATACCTTGGTTTCATAACTGAGGGAAATACTTACTATCGCTGTGCTGCATCATCCCTTCCTCTTTGGGGAAATACCGACGCAGTCTCAAGACACGTCAAAGGAATTTCTGGCGCCGTTGCCGGGGAGGAAGCGGTCTCTTGTACGTGCCAATCTCTGGCGCTGAGGAGTCACCATCATCATCTACCAGGTTCCTAATCACAAATCTCATCTCCTTTTAATTACATTATTTGCCATTTTCCTCTTGTTTTCCTCTCGCCCACTTCACCCTGTTTGCCATTTTATTCGCCCTCTTTTTCGTTTGCCTTTTTCTCGTCAGATTTCTTGCTTGCTTGCAATCTTGTTTGCGTAGTCACGATGACTCAAGAAAACTCCAAGTTGGGTGATTTTTCCAATACTAATAACAATGATTTTATTAATACTCCAATTGCTCCTCCCGCCACTAGTGCGGAGTCTTGTGATATCAATGCCGCTTTGTTGAATCTTGTCATGAAAGATCAATTTGCCGGTACTCCTAATGAGGATGCCGCATTCCATCTAAACACGTTCGTAGAATTGTGTGATATGCAAAAGAAAAAAAGATGTGGACAATGATTTAGTGAAGTTGAAATTATTTCCTTTTTCCTTGCGGGATCGTGCAAAAATTTGGTTTTCCTCTTTGCCTCGCAATAATTCTTGGAATAAGTGCGAGGGTGCTTTTATCACTAAGTATTTTCTGCCCGCGAAAATTATTTCCCTTAGGACACAAATCATGAATTTTAAGCAACTTGAGCATGAACATGTTGCACAATCTTGGGAAAGAATGAAATTGATGCTAAGAAATTGCCCTACTCATGGTTTAAATCTTTGGATGATCATACAAAAAAAATTATGCGGGATTGAATTTTGTCTCTAGAAATCTTTTAGATTCCGCCGCGGGTGGTACTTTTATGGAAATTACTTTGGGTGAAGCTACTAAATTGCTAGATAATATCATGGCAAATTATTCACAATGGCATACCGAAAGAGCACCTACTAGTAAAAAGGTTAATTCGGTTGAAGAAATTAGTACTTTGAGTGATAAGGTTGATGCTTTGATGAAATTGGTTGCTAGTAAAAATGCTCCTATTGATATTAATGATGTGCCTTTGTCTACCTTGATTGAGAAAAATAGTGATGCCGTAGATGTGAACTTTGTCTCGCGAAACAATTTCAATAACAATGCCTATAGAGGTAATTTTAATCCTAGGCCTTTACCTGGAAATTCCTCTAATAATTATGGTAATTCCTATGGTAATTCTTCTTACAGTAATAATAGGAACACCTCTGATCTTGAGTAATATTAAGGGAATTTATCAATGCGCAAAAGGCTTTCAATACTACGATAGAAGAAAAGTTGAATAAGATTGATGATATGTCTAGAAGCATTGATATAATTTCTCATGATGTGGAAAATCTCAAGTTGAAAGATTTTGTGCCTAAGATTGATGAATCAATTAAAGCTTTATATGTCTCTATGGATGAAAGTAAGAAAAGAACCGCTATGCTTAGAGCTAGAAGGGAATTCTTAGAAAAATCGTTTTCTAGTAGTTGCCTTCATAAAAATGATGAAGATCTTAAAGTGGTTGGTGTTTCTTCCATTGATTCCTTGCTTAGTAATATTAATATTGATGATAAAGGGACTGAAGTAGAGTCAACTTTATCTAGAAGGCGTCCCAATAATTTGGAGGGTGAAAATTTTGATGAAAATTTTGATGAAAGTGGGTTTGAAGAGGTCAAAACTTTAACTAGTGATGTCCCCACTATTTTGGATTGCAAAGACTTTAATTATGATAGTTGCTCTTTGATTGAATGTATTACTTTGATGCAATCCATGTTGAATTCACCCCATGCTTATGAGCAAAATAAAGATTTTACCAAACATATTGTTGATGCCATGATGAAATCTTTTGAAGAAAAATTGGAGTTGGAGATTTCTATTCCTAGAAAATTACATGATGAGTGGGAACCTACTATTAAGGTCAAGATTAAAAATTATGAGTGCTTTGCTTTATGTGATTTGGGTGCTATTTCCACGATTCTGAAATCTTTATGCGATGTGCTTGGTCTCACCAATATTGAAGAATGTTCTCTTAATTTGCACTTGGCGGATTCTACTATTAAAAAGCCTTTGGGAAGAATTAATGATGTTATTATTCTTGCAAATATGAACTATGTGCCCATAGATTTTATTGTTCTTGATATTGATTGCAATCTGTCTTGTCCCATTATACTTGGTAGACCATTCTTACGTACTATTGGTGCCGTGATTGATATGAAAGAAGGCAATATTAGGTTTCAGTTTCCACTAAGAAAGGGTATGGAACACTTCCCTAGAACAAGAATTAAGTCACCATATGAATCAATCATGAGAGCATCCTATGGATCCAAAACCAAAGATGACAATACTTGAAACTATGCGTTATGCCTAGCTAGGGGCGTAAAACGATAGCGCTTGTTGGGAGGCAACCCAATGAATAAATTTATTTTTGTCTTTTTCTTTCTGTTTTTGAGTGTTGACACAATTATGACTCTGTTATGATTGTGTTTTTATGTTTTATATAGTGCTTGTGCCAAGTAGAACCTTTAGGGTGATTCATAAGATGAGTAGAAGCGATGCTGAATCTGAAACAGAAACTTTGCCTCCAGTGTTCGAATTTTCATTTTTTTTACTGGGACGTGATATTGAGCTGAAATTTGAACACAGTATTTATATATAAATTCTTTACGTTGTACTAATTTTTCAGAATTTTTAGAGTTAGAGAAGAATGGTTAGAGTACAGATTACTACAGACTATTCTATCTAAGACAGATTCTGTTTTCGTTGCATTGTGTGCTTGTTTTGATGAATCTATGGGTTATATTGAAGGGTATGAGCCATGGTAAAGGTAAAATACAGTAGGTATAATGCAATAATAAAATATGAATGGGTTTACAACAGTACCTAAAGTAGTGATTTGTTTTATTATACTAACGGATCTCACGAAGATTTTGTTGAGTTTTGTGTGATTGAAGTTTTCAAGTTTTGGGTGAGATCACGATGGATGAAGGAATAAGGAGTGAAAAGAGCCTAAACTTGGGGATGCTACATCACCCCCAAGGTATATCCAAAGAGAAACAAGCAACTAAGCTTAGGGATGCCCCGAGTGGCATCCCCTCTTTCTTCTAACGACCATCGGTATTTTACGTGGAGCTATATTTTTATTCATCACATATCATGAGTTTTGCTTGGAGCGTCTTGTATCATTTGAGTCTTTGCTTTCTTTGCTTTTTAGTTTGTCACTTGTATCCCTTCTGGACACACCTATTTGAGAGAGCCAAAATTATTCTATGATTCGTTAGAATTGCTCTATATGCTTCAGTTAACTTTTTGAGCTATAGAATTGCTCTAGTGCTTCACTTATATCTTTTTGAGCACGGTGTGCTTGGAAATTTTTGTAGAAATACTCTCATGCTTCACTTAGATTAATTTGAGAGTTAGTAAATTTTGAAGAAATCCTCTCATGCTTCACTTATACTACTTTGAGAGATGAAATCTTTGTGCTCATGTGCTTCACTTAAATTTGGTTGAGCTTGTCAAAAGCAATGGCAATATATGAAACTAGTCCCAAAGTGATAGATATCCAAGGAGGATATAATAAAAACTTTCATGAAGATCATTGGACAAATTAAACTTGATTCCTTGTAATAGTTTAGAGACATGATGATAGTAATACGTGAGTCATGTTAGTGAGTAATTATGCTTTAGTAAGAATATTGGTGTTAAGGTTTGTGATTCCCTATGCAAGTACGAAAGTCAATAGTTATGCAATGAAATTACATCCTACTTATGGTGCATTATTCGATGTTAGTTATGCTCAATGCTCCCTTATGTGAATTTTTGTTTCTTGGTTGGATGCTTCTCAATCTATTTGATAGCTTCCACTTGTACTAAGTAGAAATACTACTTGTGCATCCAAAATCCTTAAACCAAGTTTTGCCTTATGAGTCCACCATACCTACCTATATGCGGTATTTCCATGCCGTTCTAAGCAAATTTGTATGTGCCATCTCTAATTTTCAAAATAAATTTTCTCTTTTGTGTCCTCGTACCGCTCATGAAACGGTAGGGGGTGTCCAATATTTTTCCATGCTAGATGTGTTATTCTCAAGATGAGTGTTTATTCACTTGTCATTGCACGAGAGTACGGCGGTAATAGGGATGCCCATTCCCGAAATGAAAAAAGTAAAAAAATACTTTATGTTGTCAAATAATAAATTTCTTGGAAAGTGTTGGTATGGAAGGCAACCGTGGATATGGCCAGCCATGGAATGTGAAAGAATGGTGGAAAAAGGAATAAACTTTCTTTTCTGTTTGGGAACTGCCTATGATATATCTAGGATGGAAAGTATTGTGAACTACTTTTTCGTTTTTGTTGACATGAAAGGCATGCCAATCAAAATATTTATCTCTCTCAATTTAAACTTTGAGCACTGGCACCTCTACAAATCCCTACTTCCCTCTACGAAGGGCCTATCTATTTACTTTATGCAATTTTTATTTTTACTTTGAGTCTCCATGTTCTCTTATAAAGCACCAACTAGGGGGGCACTATGATCATACTTGATCATTGGGTGTAGCTAATATTTGAGTGGGTTTCATGAATGGATCAATGATTGAGCATGATGGGCTAGGGATAAATTTCTTTAGTGTTGATATTTCGAAAGACATGGTTGCTTGTTGGCATGCTTGAGTATTGAAGTCATTATGTTAAAACTAGACTATTGCTTTGAAACATCTACAAAAGAAAAGAATATGAGATGAACATGTTAGGCAGCATTCCACATCAAAAAAAATGTTTTTATCATTTACCTACTCGAGGACGAGTAGGAATTAAGCTTGGGGATGCTGATACGTTTCCAACATATCTATAATTTTTGCTTGTTCCATGCTACTATATTATCATTCTTGGATGTTTTACAATCACTTTATAGCAACTTTATATCATTTTTTGGGACTAACCTATTAACATAGTGCCAAAGTGCCAGTTGTTGTTTTTGCTTGTTTTTTACTTCGCGGAATATCAGTACCAAACGGAGTCCAATCGCGACGAAACTTTTTGGAGATTTGTTTTGGACCAGAAGACACCCGGTGGGCCACAGAAGTGCCAGAGAGTGGGCCGGGGAGACCACAACCCACCAGGGCGCGCCAGAGGCCCAAGGCGTGCCCTGATGGGTTGTGCCCTCCTCGGGGCCCCTCTCCACCGCCTCTGATGCCTATAAATTCCCAAATATTCCAGAAACCCTAAAGGAGTCGATGAAAAACACATCAAGCCGCCGCAAGTTCCAGAACCGCGAGATCCAATCTAACACCATCACGGAGGAGTTCATCATCCTCATTGGTGCCTCTCCGATGATGCGTGAGTAGTCCACCAGAGACCTACGGGTCCGTATGCAGTAACTAGATGGCTTCCTCTTTCTCTCTCTTTTGATTCTCAATACAATGGTCTCTTGGAGATCTATTTTATGTAAACTTTTGTGGTGTGTTTATTGGGATCCGATGAATTTTGAGTTCATGATCAGTTTCTATCCATGAATATTATTTGAGTCTTCTTTGATCTCTTATATGCATGATTACTTATAGCCTCGTATTTCTTCTTCGAATCTTTGGTTTAGTTAGGCCAACTAGATCGATTTTTCTTGCCATGGGAAGAGGTGCTTTGTGATGGGTTTGATCTTGCGGTGTCCTCTCCCAGTGACAGAAGGGGAAGCGAGGCACGCATGTATCATTGCTATTAAGGATAACAAGATGGGGTCTATTCCTACATGAATAGATCTTGTCTACATCATGTCATCGTTCTTATTGCATTACTCCGTTTTTCCATGAACTTAATACACTAGATGCATGCTGGATAGCGGTCGATGTGTGGAGTAATAGTAGTAGATGCAGGCAGGAGTCGGTCTACTTATCTTGGACATGATGCCTATATAATGAACATCGCCTTGGATATCGTCATGACTATTTGATCTTCTATCAATTTCCCAACAGTAATTTGTTCACCCACCGTGTGCTATACTCATGAGAGAAGCCACTAGTGAAACCTACGGCCCCCGGGTCTACTTTTCCAACATATTGCTTTCCGATCTATCTTTTTGCCGCTTTTGTTTTCAGATCTATTATTCCAAAAACCCAAAAATATATTGCTGCACTTTTTGTTTGCTCTCTTTATTTTGTGTTCTTGAGAGATCTATCTCTCCAATCTATCACTACCTAATCTATCTTTTTACCGTAGAGAGATTGACAACCTCTCTTTCGCGTCGGGTTGCAAGTATTTGTTCTTTGTGTGCAGGTGCTGCTTATTAGGTGGTGGTGATCCTCATACTGGTTCGATGCCTTGGTTTCATAACTGAGGGAAATACTTACCGTCGCTGTGCTGCATCATCCCTTCCTCTTTGGGGAAATACCGACGCAGTCTCAAGCCACGTCATTCCCCGATACTTCCGTCTGGTCCACCCCTACTACAGCATGATACGTCTGCAACGTATCTATAATTTTTGCTTGTTCCATGTTGTTATATTATCAATCTTAGATGTTTTACAATCATTTTATAGCAACTTTATATCATTTTTTTGGGACTAACCTATTGACATAATTCCAAAGTGCCAGTTGTTGTTTTTGCTTGTTTTTTACTTCGTAGAATATCAGTATCAAACGAAGCCCAAACACCGCGAAACTTTTTGGAGATTTTTTTTGGGCCAGAAGACATCCAGTGGGCCAAAGAAGTGCTAGAGAGGATGGTCGAGGAGACCAGAACCCACCAGGGCGCGCCAGAGGCCCCTGGCGCGGACTGGTGGGTTGTGCCCTCCTCGGGACGCCTCTCCACAGCCTTTGATGCCTATAAATACCCAAATATTCCAGAAACCCTAAGGGAGTCGACGAAAAACACATCCAGCCACCGCAAGTTCCAGAACCGCGAGATCCAATCTAACACCATCACGGAGGGGTTCATCATCCTCATTGGCGCCTATCCGACGATGCGTGAGTAGTCCACCATAGACCTACGGGTCCATAGGCAGTAGCTAGATGGCTTCCTCTCTCTCTCTTTTGATTCTCAATACAATGGTCTCTTGGAGATCTATTTGATGTAAACTTTTGCGGTGTGTTTGTTAGGATCCGATGAATTGTGAGTTCATGATCAATTTCTATCCATGAATATTATTTGAGTCTTCTTTGATCTCTTATATGCATGATTACTTATAGCCTCATATTTCTTCTTCGAATCTTTGGTTTAGTTAGGCCAACTAGATCGATTTTTCTTGCCATGGGAAGAGGTGCTTTGTGATGGGTTCGATCTTGCGGTGTCCTCTCCCAGTGACAGAAGGGGCAGCAAGGCACGCATGTATCGTTGCTATTAAGGATAACAAGATGGGGCCTATTCCTACATGAATAGATCTTGTCTACATCATTTCACCGTTCTTATTGCATTACTCCGTTTTTCCATGAACTTAATACACTAGATGCATGCTGGATAGCGGTCAATGTGTGGAGTAATAGTAGTAGATGCAGAATCGTTTCGGTCTACTAATCTTGGACATGATGCCTATATAATGATCATCACCTTGGATATCGTCATGATTATTTGATCTTCTATCAATTGCGCAACAGTAATTTGTTCACCCACCGTGTGCTATACTCATGAGAGAAGCCACTAGTGAAACCTAGGGCCCCCGGGTCTACTTTTCCAACATATTGCTTTCCGATCTATCTTTTTGCCGCTTTTGTTTTTAGATCTATTATTCCAAAAACCCAAAAATACCTTGCTATGCTTTTTATTTGCTTCTTTTATTTTGCGTTCTTGAGAAATCTATCTATCCAATCTATCTTATCTTAATCTATCTTTTTACCGTAGAGAGATTGACAACCTCTCTTTCGCGTCGGGTTGCAAGAATCTGTTCTTTGTGTGCATGTGCTATTTACGTGGTGTTGGTGATCCTCCTACTGGTTCGATACCTTGGTTTCATAACTGAGGGAAATACTTACCGTCGTTGTGCTGCATCATCCCTTCCTCTTTGGGGAAATACCGACGCAGTCTCAAGCCACATCAAAAGAATTTCTGGCGCCGTTGCCGGGGAGGAAGCAGTCTCTTCTACGTGCCAATCTCTGGCGCTGAGGAGACACCATCGACATCTACCAGGTTCCTAATCACAAATCTCATCTCCTTGCAATTACATTATTTGCCATTTGCCTCTCGTTTTCCTCTCCCCCACTTCACCAAATTTACAATTTTATTCGCCCTCTTTTTCATTTGCCCTTTTTCTCATCAGATCTCTTGATTGGTTTACCTTGTCGTTATGGCTAGTTCTTCCTCTATTGCGTGTACTCCCGAAAATGAAGTTCTTAATTTTAAGCAAAGGGGAGGGGAGAACCTAAAAGATGCTTGGTATAGGATTTGCAATGCTCACAATAGATCTATCCATAAGCAATCTACCGTTTGTCTTCTTCGCAATTTTTATGTGGGCATCACCACTTGGTATAGATGCTTCCTTGATACGATTACCGGTGGGAATTTCTTGATGTGTCCATATTTTGATGCTTTTAATGCTATGGGAAGTTTAGTGGGATCGACATCTCTCATGATTAATGAAACAACTTTAACCCTCGAGCATGTTATGGAAAGGCTAGATGTTATTGAAAAGAAAATGATTACCAAAGAACATCTTGAAAATTTTGATAAGAAAATGCATAATCTTGCTAATAAAATTGGGTCAAAAGCGGGAGATGCCTTTAAATTGTTGAAGGAAAAGGAAACCGTAGTTAACGAAAGAATAGAAGAAAGTCCTTACCGGATAAATAAGTTGGAAGAAATTTTTAGTAACTTGGGTTCGGCCTTTTCTTGTGTTAAAACTATTGAAAAAACTCCCTTAAAAAGTTGTAAGACCACGCATGTCACTAAGAACAAAGGTGCTACATCTAGTAGCCACAAGGGAGATCTTAAAATGATTAGTATTCATCCCGATTTTGTTGAAATAGTAAAAGACCCTATTTACAAGAATGAATTTTTCAGTCTTATTCCTAGAAGCGTTGTCATTGAGAGTATGCATGCTAAATTCTTGAAAAAATCTAGTTGTGTGATTGTAGAGTTAAAAACCAAAGATGACAATACATAATCTATGCCTTATGCCTAGCTAGGGGCGTAAAACGATAGCGCTTGTTGGGAGGCAACTCAATGAATAAATTTATTTTCTTATTTTTCTTTCTATTTTTGAGTGTTGACACAATTATGCCTCTATTATGATTGTGTTTTTTATGTTTTATTTAGTGTTTGTGCCAAGTAAAGCCTTTAGGATGATTCATAAGATGAGTAGAAACAACGTTGAATCTGAAACATAAACTTTGCCTCCAGTGTGCGAATTTTCATGTTTTACTGGACATGATAATGAGCTGAAATTTTAACATAGTGTTGCTATACAAATTCTTTACGTTGTCCTAATTTTTCAGAATTTTTAGAGTTACAGAAGTACGGTTAGAGTACAGATTACTACAAATTGTTCCGTTTTTGACAGATTCTGTTTTCGTTGCATTGTGTGCTTGTTTTGATGAATCTATGGTTTGTATTGAAGGGTATAAGCCATGGTAAAGTTAGAATACAGTATATATAATGCAATAATAAAATATGAATGGGTTTGCAACAGTACTTAGAGTGGTGATTTGCTTTATTATACTAAAGGATCTCACGAAGGTTTTGTTGAGTTTTGTGCGATTGAAGTTTTCAAGTTTTGGATGAGATCATGATGGATGAAGGAATAAGGAGTGAAAAGAGCCTAAGCTTGGGGGTGCTACAGCACCCCCAATATAATATCCAAGGAGAAACAAGCAACTAAGCTTGGGGATGCCCCGAGTGGCATCCCCTCTTTCTTCTAACGACCATCGGTATTTTACTTGGAGCTATATTTTTATTCGTCACATATCATGAGTTTTGCTTGGAGTGTCTTGTATTATTTGAGTCTTTGCTAGATTTGCTTTTTAGTTTGTCACAAGTATCCTTGCTGAACACACCTATTTGAGAGGGCCAAAATTATGCTATGATTTGTTAGAATTGCTCTATATGCTTCACTTAAATTTTTTGAGCTATGGAATTGCTCTAGTGCTTCACTTATATCTTTTTGAGCATGGTGTGCTTGGAATTTTTTGTAGAAATACTCTCATGCTTCAATTAGATTAATTTGAGAGTTAGTAAATTTTTAAGAAATCCTCTCATGCTTCACTTATACTATTTTGATAGATGAAACTTTTATGCTCATGTTCTTCACTTAAATTTGTTTGAGCTTGACAAAAGCAATGGCAATATACGAAACTAGTCCCAAAGTGATAGATATTCAAGAGGGATATAATAAAAACTTTCATGAAGATCATTGGACAAATTGAACTTGATTCCTTTTAATAGTTTTGAGACATGATGATAGTAATATGAGAGTCATGTTAGTGAGTAATTATGCTTTAGTAAGAATATTGGTGTTAAGGTTTGTGATTCCCTATGCAAGTACGAAAGTCAATAGTTATGCAATGAAATTACATCCTACTTATGGTGCATTATTCGGTGTTAGTTATGCTCAATGCTCGTTTATGTGAATTTTCGTTTCTTGGTTGGATGCTTCTCAATCTATTTGCTAGCCTCCACTTGTACTAAGTAGAAATACTACTTGTGCATCCAAAATCCTTAAACCCAGTTTTACCTTATGAGTCCACCATACCTACCTATATGCGGTATTTCCTTGCCGTTCTAAGCAAATTTGTATGTGCCATCTCTAATCTTCAAAATAAATTTCCTTTTTGTGTGCTCGTACCGCTCATGAAACGGTAGGGGGTGTCCAATATTTTTCCATGCTAGATGTGTTATTCTCAAGATGAGTGTTTATTCACTTGTCATTGCACGAGAGTACGGGGTAATAGGGATGCCCAGTCCCGAAATCAAAAAGAAAATTTACTTTTTGTTGTCAAATAATAAATTCCTTGGAAAGTGTTGGTATGGAAGGCAACCGTGGATACGGCCAGCCATGGATTGTGAAAGAATGGTGGAAAAAGGAATAAACTTTACTTTATGTTTGGGAACCGCCTATGATATATCTAGCATGGAAAGTATTGTGAACTACTTTGTTGTTTTCGTTGACAGGAAAGGCATGCCACTCTAAATATTTTTCTCTCTCAATTTAAACTTTGAGCTCTGGCACCTCTACAAATCCCTACTTCCCTCTGCGAAGGGCCTATCTATTTACTTTATGCAATTTTCATTTGAGTCTCCATCTTCTCTTATAAAGCAACAACTAGGGGCACTATGATCATACTTGAGTATTGGGTGTAGTTAATATTTGAGTGTGTTTCATGAATGGATCAATGATTGAGCATGATGGGCTAGGGATAACTTTCTTTAGTGTTGATATTTTGAAAGACATGGTTGCTTGTTGGCATGCTTGAGTATTGAAGTCGATGTGTGGAGTAATAGTGGTAGATGCAGGCAGGAGTCGGTCTACTTATCTTCGACGTGATGCCTATATAATGATCATCGCCTTGGATATCGTCATGATTATTTGATCTTCTATCAATTGCCCAACAGTAATTTGTGCACCCAACGTGTGCTATACTCATGAGAGAAGCCACTAGTGAAACCTACGGCCCCCGGGTCTACTTTTCCAACATATTGCTTTCCGATCTATCTTTTTGCCGCTTTTGTTTTCAGATCTATTATTCCAAAAACCAAAAAATACCTTGCTGCACCTTTTATTTGCTTCTTTTATTTTGTGTTCTTGAGAGATCTATCTATGCAATCTATCTTATCTTAATCTATCTTTTTACCGTAGAGAGATTGACAACCTCTCTTTCGCGTCGGGTTGCAAGTATTTGTTCTTTGTGTGCAGGTGTTGTTTACGTGGTGTTGGTGATCCTCCTACTGGTTCAATACCTTGGTTTCATAACTGAGGGAAATACTTACCGTTGTTGTGCTGCATCATCCCTTCATCTTTGGGGAAATACCGACGCAGTCTCAAGCCACGTCATAGCACGAAGCGGAAGTACCGCTGGTAGGAGCGGTAGTACCGCTCCGGTGGCACTACCACCTCCCTGACTATGTCAGCTGCGTGGAACGGCTAGATCTTTTGTGCAAGCGGAAGTACCACTCCCCTGAGCGGTACTACTGCTTATGCACTTATTGTGGGCAGAAAAATGGTCAGATTCCTTCCCCCTATTTAAGTGGGACTTCTTCGCCAAAGAGACTCACCTCTTTTCCCAAATAGCTCCATTGTTGCTCCTAAGCTCATTCTTGCCCGGCCTCTCTCCCTAGCCATCGAATATTTTTGATGTTCTAGGGTTTGGAGGAGAGGGCCTTGATCTACACTTCCACCTAGAGAAATTTGATTCCCCCCACTAATCCCTTGCGGATCTTGTTAATCTTGGGTGTTTGAGCACCCTAGACGGAAGAGGTCACCTCGAAGCCATATTCCATTGTGGTGAAGCTTCGTGGTGGTATTGGGAGCCTCCAATTAAGTTGTGGAGATTGCCCCAACCTTGTTTATGAAGGTCCGTTCGCCGCCTTCAAGAGCACCACTAGTGGAATCACGACATCTCGCATTGTGTGAGGCGTGAGGAGAATACGGTGGCCTTAGTGGCATGATACGTCTCCAACGCATCTATAATTTTTTATTGTTCCATGCTAATATATTATCATTCTAGGATACTTTTTGGGTCTTTATTTACCAATTTATAATATTTTTTAGCACTAACCTATTGACCCAGCGCCCAGTGCCAGTTGCTGTTTTCTGCATGTTTTTGCCTTTTCAAGTTTACAGTACCAAACGAAGTCCAATTGCCACGAAACTTTTTGATGATTTTTTCTGGACCAAAAGAAGACCTAGAAGATTCGGAAGGAGGTCGGGAGGTGCACGAGGGCCTATAAATTCTCTAATATTGCAAAAACACTGGAGGCAGTCCCGAAACCCTTTTTCCGCCGCCGCAAGTCTCTGTTCCGTCGTGAGGCCATCTGGAGCTCCATTTTGGCACCCTGTCAGAGGGGCGATCGATCACGGAGGGCCTCTTCATCAACCTTGCTGCCCTCATGATGATGTGTGAGTAGTTCACCACCTACGGGTCCATATCTAGTACCTAGATGGCAATCTCTCTATCTCTTGATCTTCAATACAATGGTCATCGCATCTTCGCTTTGATCTATCCGATGTAATCCTATTGTGCAGTGTGTTTGTTGGGATCCGATGAATTGTGGGTTTATGTTCAGATTATTCATGAAAATTATTTGAGATACCTCCAATATATATTGTCTCTTAATTGCATGATCATTATAGCTTCGTAATGCTCTCCGATCTATTGATGTGCTTTGTCCAAGTAGATTCATATTTCATCTGTGGGAGTGGTGCGTTGTGGTAGGTTCGACCTGACGAGTTTCTGTATCCCAGTGACAAAGTAGGGGACAAGATGCGTCTTTGTGTTTTTACTACTAAGGATAACACGATGGGTTTCATTCATATTGATTGAGTTTACTTTGTCTACGTCATGTCATCGTTCTCCATGCATTACTCTGTTTTACTTAATACTCTAGATGCATGCTGGATAGCGGTCGATGAGTGGAATAATAGTAATAGGTGCAGGTAGGAGTCGGCCTATTTGTTTATGGACGTGATGCCTATATACACATGATCATTCCCGTGAAAATCGCATAACTATCCGCTTTTCTATCAATTGACAACAGTAATTTGTTACCAACCGTATGCTGCCTACATGAGAGATTCCGCTAGGGAAAATTATGGCCCCCGGGTAAACCTGGGCATACCCTGGGCCGGGCCGAGTTTCAGGCCAGGCTTGAGAAAGCCCGAACTAGAAAACTCAGGCCCGAGCCCGGCCCGGCCCGACCGCCGGGCCTAATAAGTCGGGCCCAAACCCATCCCGAGCCCGAAAAATCCCGACAAAGCCCGGTCGGCCCGGCCCGACCACGGTTAAAAAATACTTTTTTGGAAGCCCGAGCCCGGCCTGATCTACCTGTCGGGCTCATTTTTCAGGCCCGAGCCCGGCCCGATGGCATGATCAGGCCCGGCCCGGCCCGGGATTTTCGGGTCGGGTCGGGTCGGGCCGTCCCGGCCGGGCTGCCCATGCCCAGGTCTACCCCCGGGTCTATTCACTTATATATTTACAAATGCTACAATTACCTTGCTGCCTTTATTTACCTTTTATTTTATTTTGCAATTTATATTTATCAACAATTATCTACACAATCCATTTGCTTGCAAATAACGAGATCAAGGGGATTGACAACCCTCTTGCCCACGTTGGGTGCAAGTTGTTTGTTCGTTTGTGTGCAGCCGCTGAAGACGGTTGAGGATTGATATTCCTATTGGTTCGATAAACCTTGGTTTCATAATTGAGGGAAATACTTACCCACTTTGTGTTGCAATTACCCGTTCCTCTTCATGGAATACCCAACGCAGATCACAAGTATCAGGAAGGATTTCTGCCGCTGTTGGCGGGGAATATCATCCTCAACTATCAAGTAACTTCACACAAATTTCCATTCACTTGTTCTTATTTTTATTTGCTATTATATTTAGCTTGTCTCATAAAAATCAAAAATACAAAAATATTTATCTTTGCTTGTTATTAGTTTGTTCTTCGTCATGGCTACTTCTTCTTCCGCTCGCTTTACTCCCAATGATGATGTAGTAAATTTCAAACAAAGGGGAGGAGAAAACTTAAAAGATGCATGGTATAGGATTTGCTTTGCTCAAAATAAAGTAACTAAAAAGTTATCCACCACTACCTTCCTTCGCAATTTTTATGTTGGTGTGACCACTTGGTATAGGTTTGTACTTGACACCATCACCGGTGGAAACTTTTTAATGATTCACACCTTGGATGCCTACACCGCAATTGAAAATCTTGTAGGTACACCACCCATTATTGTTAATGAAACAAATTTGACCTTGGAACATGTTATGCAAAGGATTGATGCTATTGAAAAGAATATGATCACAAACAAACCAATTGAGAAGTTGGATTAAAAAACTTCATAATCATATCACTCAACTTGGGTCACGGGTAGGAATGACTTTGAAAACCTTAAAGGAAAAAGACACTACTATTGATGAGAGGATAGAACAAGGTTTGAATAGAATTGGTAAAATGGAAGAGGTCATTGACAAAGTAGGTTCCGCCTTCACACCTTCTAAAGCTAATGCTAGTACCTCTCACAACAAAAAATCCAAGTTCATATACATTCCCAAGAGCATTAGTACACCTCCTACCAAAAGGAACGAGGATCTAAAGATGATTAGTGTTCATCCCAACTTTATAAATTTGACAAAGTAACATATTGCCAAGCCTCCTATTTCCCCTATTATCCATGGTTGTGTTATCAAGGAGCTTGATGTCAAGGATGACAATACTTGAAACTATGCATTATGCCTAGCTAGGGGCATAAAACAATAGCGCTTGTTGGGAGGCAACCCAATAGTTATCTTAAATTTTTGCTTTAAACTTTCTGTTTATTTTTAATAAAATGATTATTGCCTATGTAATGATTATGTTTTTGTGTTTAAATTAGTGTTTGTGCCAAGTAAAGCCTTTGGGATGACTCACAGGATGAGTAGAATCGATGCTGAAACAAAACAGAAACTTTTGACTCCAGTACAGGAACTTTATTTTTTTACTGCACTGTGATAATGATCTGAAATTTTTACACAGTATTTCTATATAAACTTTAGAGGTTTTCCTAATTTTTCAGAATTTTTAGAGTTACAGAAGTATAGGTTCTCTACAGATTACTGCAGACTGTTCTGTTTTAGACAGATTCTGTTTTTGTTTGCATAGTTGCTTGTTTTGATTATGCTATGGATTGTAACGGGGGATATAAGCCATAGAGAAGTTAGAATACAGTACTATTATTAATTTATGAAATTGGAATCAATTTATAACAGTACCTAAAGTATGCAATATGTTTCTTATACTAACGGATCTCGCGAAGTTTTGTTGAGTTTTGTGTGATTGAAGTTTTCAAGTTTTGGGTATTATCGTGATGGACAAAGGAATAAGGAGTAGCAAGAGCCTAAGCTTGGGGATGCCCAAGGAACCCCAATGTAACATTTTAAAGGAGACTCAAGCGTCTAAGCTTGGGGATGCCCCGGAAGGCATCCCCTCTTTCGTCTCAAATCCATCGGTATGTCACTTGAAGCTATATTTTTATTCGTCACATGATATGAGTTTTGCTTGGAGCGTCGTTTGCTTTTGTTTGCTTTTACTTTCAGTTTGCCACAATCATTGTTTGCTCGACACACCTATTTAAGAGAGACACACCTTCATCATAATTTGTTAGAATACTCTATGTGCTTCACTTATATCTTTTGAGCTTAGCAGTTGCTCTAGTACTTCACTTATATCTTTTTTAGCACGATGGCGTGTAGATTTTATAGAAATGATTTCACTCTTGTTCTTCACTTATATTTGTTTGAGAGTTAAAAATAGTGACGGTAATTTGCATGGATCATAAGACTAGTCCAAAAATATTAGGTATTCAATGAGTGATAATCAAAACCATCATGTAGCACATATAGAGAAATTATGGGTCAATGATATTGATGTAGTAATATGAAATAGGTGTGAGTTCATAATTGTTAAACTGTAGAAGTGTCGATATTAAGAGAGGTTGACCCTTTTGTTCATCTAAAAATTAAAGAGGCGTGGTGATGATGTGTGAGCATTTCTACTACTCGTTGAAATCCTAGTGTTGTTTCGGGCCGGAAGCGCGCGATGGTTAACTCCTACCAACCTCTTCCCTCCGGGCATGCGAGTAATACTTTGATTTATGATAACTAATAAAAACTTTGCGATGAGTATAGAGTTATTTATGACTAATGTGAAACCATGGACATACGCAATCTCACCTTTTCATATTTTGCTGGCCTCTTCGGTACCGTGCATAGCCCGTTCTCACCTCGAGGATCGGTGCAACTTTCGCCGGTGCATCCAAACCCCGTGACATGACACACTCTGTTGCACATAAGCCTCATTATATCTTCCTCAAAACAGCCACCATACCTACCTATCATGGAATTTCCATAGCCATTCCGAGATATATTGCCATGCAAATTCCATCGTCACTTCATATGACTAGTTCGTTCATCATCATATTGCTTTGCATGATCATATAGAGCTGACATAGTATTTGTGGCAAAGCCACCGTTCATCATATTTTTGATACATGTCACGCTAGATCAATGCACATCCTGGTACACTGCCAGAGGCATTCATACAGAGTCATATCTTCATATCAGTTCTCCATATCGAGTTGTAAGTAAATAAAAGTGTGATGATCATCATTATTAGAGCATTGTCCCAGTGAGGAAAGAACGATGGAGACGATGATTCTCCCAAAAGTCGAGATGAGACTCCGGACGAAAAAATAAAGATGGAGTAGGCCAAATGAGCCCACCATCCATTCAAAAAATGAGAGAAAATGAGAGAAGGGACTTTGCTACTATCTTTTACCACACTTGTGCCTCAAAGTGGCACCATGCTCCTCATGTAGAGAGTCTCATGATATATCACTTTCATATGCTAGTGGGAATTACCTATTCATTATTACAAACTTGGCTTGTATATTCCTATGACGGGCTTCCTCAAATGCCCGAGGTCTTCATGAGAAAGCAAGTTGGATGCACACCCCACTTAGCTTCATTTGAGCTTTCATACACTTATAGCTCTAGTGCATCATTTGCATGGCAATCCCTACTCCTTGCATTGACATCTATCGATGGGCATCTTCATAGCCCGTTGGTACGCCTAGTTGATGTAAGACTATCTTCTCCACTTGTTACCCCTTTGATATCTACCACCATACTCTATTCCACTTAAATGCTATGTCCAATGGCTCACGCTCATGTATTGCGTGAAGAATAAAAGGTTGATGCATATTGAAAAAGTATGATCCAATTGCCTGACTTGGACACCGTGGTGCTTGACATTTGCATTAATGTGGTGAAGATGGAGACATGCCTTGCTAATATAATAAGATGAATGGGGGGTAAACATTTCTTAAGGATCGTATACTTTTAAGGATTAATGATTTTGTTTCTTACATTTTAATTATTGCTATGTTAATATTTGTTGATTCATCTTTTCTCAATGAGCATACATGCATAAGATTACATAGTGGATAGCATGTCACATCAAAAATTCTGTTTATATCATTTACCTACTCGAGGACGAGTAGGAATTAAGCTTGGGGATGCTTGATACGTCTCCAACGTATCTATAATTTTTTATTGTTCCATACTGATATATTGTCATTCTAGGATACTTTTTGGGTCTTTATTTACCAATTTATAATATTTTTGAGAACTAACCTATTGACCCAGTGCCCAGTGCTAGTTGTTGTTTTTTGCATGTTTTTGCCTTTTCAGGTTTACAGTACCAAATGAAGTCCAATTGGCACGAAACTTTTTGACGATTTTTTCTGGACCAAAAGAAGACCTAGAAGCTTCGGATGGAGGTCGGGAGGAGCACGAGGGTCCCACCACACATCAGGGCGCGCCCTAGGGGGACGCGCCCTGATATGTGGTGGCCCCCTCATGGCTCTCCTGACGTCCCTCTTCGGCCTATAAATTCTCTAATATTGCAAAAACCTTGGAGGCAGTCCCGAAACCCTTTTTCCGCTGTCGCAAGTCTCTGTTCCGTTGTGAGGCCATCTGGAGCTCCGTTCCAGCACCCTGCCAGAGGGGGGATCGATCACGGAGGGCCTCTTCATCAACCTTGCTGCCCTCATGATGATGTGTGAGTAGTTCACCACAGACCTACGGGTCCATAGCTAGTACCTAGATGGCAATCTATGTATCTCTTGATCTTCAATACAATGGTCATCGCATCTTCGCTTTGATCTATCCGATGTAATCCTATTGTGCGGTGTGTTTGTTGGGATCCAATAAATTGTGGGTTTATGTTCGGATTATTCATGAAAAGTATTTGAGATACTTCTGATATATATTGTCTCTTAATTGCATGATCATTATAGCTTCATAATGCTCTCCGATCTATTGATGTGCTTTGGCCAAGTAGATTGATATTTCATCGGTGGGAGTGGTGCTTGTGGTAGGTTCAACCTGGCGAGTTTCTATATCCCAGTGACAAAGTAGGGGACAAGATGCGTCTTTGTATTGTTGCTACTAAGTATAACACGATGGGGTTCATTCATATTGATTGAGTCTACTATGTCTACATCATGTCATCGTTCTCCATGCATTACTCTGTTTTACTTAATACTATAGATGCATGCTGGATAGCGGTCGATGAGTGGAGTAATAGTAATAGGTGTAGGCAGGAGTCAGCCTATTTGTTTATGGATGTGATGCCTATATACACATGATCATTGCCGTGAAAATTGCATAATTATCTGCTTTTCTATCAATTGCCTAACAGTAATTTGTTACCCACCGTATGCTGCCTACATGAGAGACGCCGCTAGGAGAAACTATGGCCCCCGAGTCTATTCACTTATATATTTACAAACACTACAATTACCTTGCTACTTTTATTTACCTTTTATTGTATTTTGCAATTTATATTTATTAACAATTATCAACACAATTCATTTGCTTGCAAATAACGAGATCAAGGGGATTGACAACCCTCTTGCCCGCGTTGGGTGCAAGTTGTTTGTTCATTTGTGTGCAGCCGCTGAAGACTGTTGAGGATTGATAATCCTATTGGTTCGATAAACCTTGGTTTCATAACTGAGGGAAATACTTACCCACTTTGTGCTGCAATTACCCATTCCTCTTCACGGAAAACCCAACGCAGATCACAAGTATCATGGCATCTTGGGGAGCATTGTGCATCCACACCGCTCTAACGGAGACGTACTTCCCCTCAAAGGGAAGGAACTTCGGTAACACATCCTCGTCTCCATCGGTTCCACTTGTGGTTACTTATTACCTGTACTTTGAGCAAGCTTTACTTATATTGTATCCTTTGCTTGCTTGTGTTGTTATTGTTGTTAGCATCATATAGGTTGCTCACCTAGTTGCATATCTAGACAACCTATTTGTTGCTAAACCTAATTTGCTAAAGAAAAGTTAAAAACTGGTAGTTGCCTATTCACCCCCCCCCCTCTAGTCAACCATATCGATCCTTTCAACGTCTTTGTATTGCTGCCAGTAAGGATAAAAGGATGGGGTTAAATCATATTGATTGAGTTTTCTTTGTCTACATCATGTCATCGTTCTCCAAGCATTACTCTGTTTCTCATGAACTTAATACTTAGAGAGGCAATCATATAATCGCTCTCGGCATGGAGTAATAGTAATAGGTGCAGGCAGGAGTCGGACTATTTGCTTATGGACGTGATGCCTATATACACATGATCAT
Source organism: Elymus sibiricus (assembly GCA_039707655.1). Taxonomy (NCBI): domain Eukaryota; kingdom Viridiplantae; phylum Streptophyta; class Magnoliopsida; order Poales; family Poaceae; genus Elymus; species Elymus sibiricus. The sequence continues at coordinate 310,061,093 of CM077675.1, read as the reverse complement.
TGTCGTGAATAAATATTGCATAACTATGCGCTTTTCTATAAATTGCTCAACAGTAATTTGTTTACCCACTGTATGCCTACTACATGAGACATGCCACTAGAGAAAACTACGGCCCCCGGGTCTATTCACTTATATATTTACAAAAGCTTTCATTACCTTGCTGCCATTTATTTACTTTTATTTTATTTTAAAATTTACATTATTCAACTACCATCTACACACTTCATTTGCTTGCAAATAACGAGTCCAAGGGGGATTGACAACCCTCTTGCCCATGTTGGGTGCAAGTGTTTGCTTCTTTGTGTGCAGTCGCTGAAGACGGGGGTTGCGTGCTACTCCTATTGGTTTGATAACCTTGGTTCTCACTGAGGGAAATACTTATCTATACTGTGCTGCATCACCCGCTCCTCTTCGCGGAAAACCCAACACAGATCGCAAGTATCAGCGGCTGCGGCCCAGGCGTTGACGGCCTCCATCTCGGCTAGGGAGGCCGCCGACGACGGATGACTACTCGAGTGTTCTTGGCGATTGCCAACTCTTCGGACGTGGGTTGTTGACCGGTGTCCGAGAAGGTCGCTGCTATTTGTGTGGTGACCGCCACAAGATGGGCGTGGGCGGCCTCGGCATAGGCGTGGGCAGCCACCATCAGGGCTACGGAGGCCATCGAGGAATGGACAACTGCTGTGTCATTCTCGCCATTTGCTATCCCCGTTGCGGATGTTGCTGCCGCCATCTCAGCTGCAATAGTTTCCCTTTTGGTTGATGCAGCTGCTCTAACAGAGATTGCGACCGCACTCATGGATGTTGTGAGTGTGCTCATGGCTGATGTGGATGAGCTCGGGCCGGAGTGGGTCGCCGAAGTTGCCCGCACGACGCGGATCCACGTCCCCATCTTTCACCGATGACATTTGAATAATAAAATGGACTTGGGGAGCAAGTGTGGTTGACGCAGCAGCGGTGTACTGTAGCCAACTAAGCTTTCGGCGTAAGCCATATATATACGAGGGTTGGCCCAAGATATTTTATATTGCATCACACACGATTCATGATCATGAACTGTTTGTGATGTACTTGATTTTCATATTGTTTTAAAATGAAAAATAAGGTTACATCTGCAAAGGAATGTGTTTGGATTGCAATAACATTTATCTACAATGAACATGCAACTATAGGAGCGTATGTTAAAATATGGAATTATTCAAAGTTCGTTTGGCCTTTTTATACATTAATTCAGTTTTTTAGACATTTAATGTGCATAGTTCAAATATGAACTGCGAGCACATGCTCCAGTGCTCCAAAATGAGTTTAAAAATCATATATGTGTCCTTGGGTGCGTGGTTATGTCCAATGTAAGAAATGGGAATGAATTTCAAACATCTCAGCATTGTGGCTCAGCCACAAACATTGAGAATCTTGATTATTAAATTCCAGTAAATCCAAATCTCGCCTGAAATTCATGAAACTTGGTATGGTGTCATGGCATGTCACATATATGCCGTGGTAAAAAATTGTCCAATTTGGGACAAGTTTCGGTACAAGCCTTTTTTACAAACCGGAGCTTATCACATGAAGCTTTGGGGTTCCGATAGGGAACTTGTCACCTTTTGTGGACAAAACAACATTTGCTGCCTCTTCTCGCCTTGAATTTTTTTTCTATAGGCAACATAGACCAATAGGACTGTCATACTAAAATATGTAATTATTCAGTGTTCGTTTGACATTTTTTATATATTAATTGAGTTTTCTAGGCATTTAATGGGCCTAATGCAAAATTGAACTGCAAGCAGATGCTTGGGTGCACCAAAATGGGTCGAAAAATCATAAATGTGTCCATGACTGCATGTTTAGATCCCATGCAAGAAATGAGAGTGAATTTCAAACATCTAGGTGTCGTGGCTCGGCCATATACATTGAGAATCTATGTTTTAAATTCCAGTAAATTCAAATCTCGTCAGAAATTCATGAAACTTGGCATGGTGTCATGGCATGGCACATCTGTGCCATGGTAAAAAAATTGACCAATTTGGGACAAATTTCGGCACAAGCCTCTTACAAACCGGAGCTTCTCACAAGAAGCTACGTGGTTCCGATAGGGAACGTGTGTCACCTTTTCTGGGTGAAACGACATCCGCGGCCTCGTCTCGCCTTGAATTTTTTTTTCTAGAGGCAACATAGGCCAATAGGAGTGTGGTGCTAAAATATGGAATTATTCAGGGTTCGTTTGGCATTTTTATACATTAATTGATTTTTCTAGGCATTTAATGTGCATTATTCAAATTTGAACTACAATCACAAGGTCCAGTGCACCAAAATGGGTTGAAAAGTCATAAACATGTCCCTGGCGCTGCATGTTTAGGTCCCATGCAAGAAATGGTAATGAATTTCAAACATCTCGGCGTCGTGGCTCGGCAATAGACATTGAGAAACTAGGTTTTAAAATTTCAGTAAATCCAAATCTCGTCAGAAATTCATGCAACTTACACGGTGTCACGAGGCACATATGTGTCATGGTAAAAAATTGTCCAATTTGGGACACGTTTTGGCACAAGCCTCTTACAAACCATAGTTTCTCACAAGAAGTTGCGTGATTCCGATAGGGAACGTGTGTCATCTTTTGTTGACAAAACGACATCTGCTGCCTCTTCTCGCCTTGAATTTTTTTCTAGAGGCAACATAGTCCAATAGGAGTGTCGTGCTAAAATATAGAATTATTCAGGGTTCATTTGGCTTTTTTATACATTGATTGAGTTTTCTAGGCATTTAATGTGCATAATTCAAATTTGAACTAAAATCGCAAGGTCCAGTGCACCAAAATGGGTTGAAAAAACATAAACATGTCCCTGGCTGGATGTTTAGGTCTCATGCAAGAAATGTGAATGAATTTCAAACATCTCGGCATCGTGGCTCGGCCATAGACATTAAGAATCTAGGTTTTTAAATTCCAGTAAATCCAAATCTCGTCTGAAATTCATGAAACTTGGCATGTTGTCATGACATGATACATATGTTTCATGGTAAAAAATGTCCAATTTGTGACATGTTTTGGCACAAGCCTCTTACAAAGCAGAGCTTCTCATAAGAAGCTACGTGGTTCCAATAGGGAACATCTGTCACCTTTTGTGGACGAAACGACATCCGTTGCCTCTTTTCGCCTTGAATTTCTTTTCTAGAGGCGGCATAGACCAATAGGAGTGCCGTGCTAAAATATGGAATTATTCAGGGTTTGTTGGCCTTTTTTATACATTAATTGAGTTTTCTAGGCATTTAATGTGCATAATTCAAATTTGAACTACAATCACAAGGTCCGGTGCACCAAAATGGGTTGAAAAATCATATATGTGTCCATGGCTGCATGTTTAGGTCACATGCAAGAAATGGGAATAAATTTGAAACATCTTAGCGTCGTGGCTCGGCCATAGACATTGAGAACCTAGGTTTTAAAATTTCTGTAGATCCAAACCTCGTAGGAAATTCATGAAACTTGGCATGGTCATGACATGGCACGTAAAGGCATCGTAGGATTTATTTTCCAATTTGAGATATGTTTCCGATTTTTTTCCTACAACCAACATTCAGAGTATTGGTTTAAATATTAGCAAATTCAAAACTCACACGAAATTCATGAAATTGAGCAGGGCGTCGTGATATAGCACAAATATGTTGTGGTATTTTTGTCTCCATTTTGAGAGAAGGCGCAAACATGAAAACCCAACAAAGGCAGTTTGGAACAAAAAGTTGTCACGTTACCATCGCAAACGGTCGTATTATTTATAAATCGTGGGCGTTCTACTGACTATTTACGTGTTGCCATGCGTCACCTCTTTATTGGCCAGGAGGTGCCGTGCGGACAACTGTTTGAGTAGATGGGAGGCCTGTGAGCTGTACGCTGCGCAGGCTCACATGGTTCCTTTGACACTAAGCCAAGTGAAAATTTGACGTGAAGGATTGGTGCGCATCACGTCATCACAAATCGATTATGTCTGATGATCGTGTGCTTTTACAGATAATTCGGTAAGATTTGCATCTGTCATATTGGGTAAATTTCCATTTGTCAAATTGGAAACATTGGCATTTGTCAATCTAGTAACATTGGTATTTGTCAACATTGTAACACTAACATTTGTGAAATTTTACAAGAACCAAATCACTAGTACGGTGTAATTTTGTAACTGAAATTCAATAAACATTGATTTCATTCATAGATTAAGCAGATGTTCTTTGTACAAAATAATTCAACTCGACAGTTGAACCGAACACACTTTTCCCCAATTGTTGCCAACCACGTACTGAAATAGCTAGTTCAACTATATATACTAGCTAATTTAAAATACATGGTACAGTTCAGCCTTATCTATAGTTAGATGAACTGAACAAAATAGCCCCTAAATACTACTACGGAAGGGGCTTTGTACTAATTCCAGCAGCCTCTCCTCTGTCGGGCGCTCTCAGTAAGAGGAAGAGGAGGAGGAGGAGCCTACTGACATGCTTGAAGAGTCGAATCCATCGCCCTCCGCCGCTGCCCTCCGCTACTCCTGACGCGCCTCCTCGAAGCGGTGGGACTCGGCGTAGATCTCCGCATTCCGCGCAACTACTACAGCTTCTGCTGCGGCCACGGTGGCGATCAGCTTCATTGCGTGCGCAACCTGGCGCTCCTCCTCCTCCTCCTCTAGGAACTTGATGTAGCGTGCAAGGTTGCTGACGCAAAAGCCAAGCGACTAGACTTTGGCGGCCTCCTCCTCCCGCCTTCGGGCCGTGGTGGAAGAGCGAGTGATGGTCCCAACGGTTGACGATGCGATGGCGGCCAAGGCGGACGATGGTGTGGTGGTGGCCAAGGCGGTCGCTGGTTGGGTGGCGGCAACGACGGCCGGCGGTGGGGCGGCGGCCACCGGCAATAGCTGCCTTCGGTCAGCGGTGGCGGAGCATGTGGTAGGTGCCCTGCGCACACCCAACAGGGGCGCCACACACACTACATGCTTCCGAGAACTATGTCGCCGACACGGTGCAGCTTCCGAGCTGGAGCTGTCCTCTGGAGGAGTGGCTGAGCGATGACGAGGGACTGATGCCATTGGCGATTGAGGGAGAAGCAAACCAGAGAAGCTACAGGGAGGGAGGGGATGAAGGCGATGTGGAGTTGCTGGCCGTGAGGGTTTATATTGGGGCTTTGGGCGATTTCGCCGAGCCGGGAGGGAAGCTTGCGCGGGAACGGACTCACCTCTCTCTCTTCGAGCCGATGCGTGGCCAAACGAAACCCCTCGTGTGGTGCCGAAGCATGCACTGGAATCCTCGGGCGGGAACGCGGTGACAAGATGGGACAGAGGAGGAAGAAATGATAAGTACACAAACGATTAATAATAATAAAACGTTTGTGTTTTATTACATAACAAACGACCGCTCTCTGCACACCGTCACGAACTCCTCTACGCAGGAGCTTGCTCGCGGTTGAGGTGGCCGCGGAGCGCTCTGCTCGCGTCCTTGCGTGCGCGCTTTCCCGGCGTTCATCCACGCGTGAACGATCACGTACGTTTGGGAAGCCATATGCATGCGGTTCGCCGTGCTCGGCACCACCATGCAGTTACGTGCGCCATGATGCACTTAAGCGCGCAAAAACTGCCATGCGGACATGCCGAAATTCCAGGTCGTTCGACGCCCACCCGTTTATTCCCGCGGCCATTTACCTTCATTTCTTCAACATTCCGATCACACCATACAACACAAGAAGCACACCCACGATGACAAAAACAGAGAGGATGCACATCTCTTCATCTCTTCAACCTTCCCGCGTGGATCCAATGGCGGCGATCCCGGCAGCTACAGGCGTCGAGCGGCAGTTCACCATTGTTGCCAAAGTGGACACCCACATAAGGAAGACAGACCTCTCGGCGGTGTACACCAATGACCCGGGCGCGGTGAAGAACTCCACTGATGACCCACAAGTATAGGGGATCAATCGTAGTCCTTTCGATAAGTAAGAGTGTGGAACCCAACGAGTAGCAGAAGGAAATGACAAGCGGTTTTCAGCAAGGTAATTTCTGCAGGCACTGAAATTGTAGGTAACAGATAGTTTGATAGCAAGATAATTGGTAACGAGCAAGTAACGATAACGGTAAATAAAGTGCAGAAAGGGAGCCTAATCCTTTTGTGGCAAAGGACAGGCCAGAACAGTCTATAGTAATAGGTAAAGTGTTGTTGAGGGTACACGGGAATTTCGTCTAGTCACTTTTATCATGTTGGTTTGATTCGTGTTCGCTACTTTGATAATTTGATATGTGGGTGGACCGGTGCTTGGGTGCTGTTCTTACTTGAACAACCTCCCACTTATGATTAACCCCCTCACAAGCATCTGCAACTACAAGAAAAGTATTAAGATAAAATCTAACCATAGCATTAAACGTTTGGATCCAAATCAGCCCCTTACGAAGTAGCGCATAAACTAGGGTTTAAGCTTCTGTCACTCTAGCAACCCATCATCTAATAACTACTCCACAATGCATTCCCTTAGGCCCAAGGATGGTGAAGTGTCATCTAGTCGACGTTCACATGACACCACTAAGGGAATCACAACATACATATCATCAAAATATCGAACACATATCAAATTCACATGATTACTTGCAACATGACTTCTCCCGTGACCTCAAGAACAAAGGTAAATACTCACAAATAATATTCATGCTCAAGATCAGAGGGGTATTGAATAGCATAATGGATCTGAACATATAATCTTCCACCAAATAAACCATATAGTAATCAACTACAAGATGTAATCAACACTACTAGTCACCCACATGTACCAATCTGAGGTTTCGGTACAAAGATTGAACACAAGATATGAACTAGGGTTTGAGAGGAGATGGTGTTGTTGAAGATGCTGATGAAGATTGGCCTCCCAAAGATGAGAGGGGTGTTGGTGCTGACGATGGCTTCGATTTCCCCCTCCGGGAGGGAAGTTCCCCCGACGGAATCGCTCCGCCGGAGGGCAAAAGTGCGCCTGCCCAAGTTCCGCCTCGAGATGGCGGCGCTCCGTCCCGAAAGTCCTCTCCTTATTTTTTTAGGTCAAGAGACCTTATATACCAGAAGATGGGCACCGGAGGTGGGCCGAGGAGGGCACAACAACCCACCAGGGCGCGCCTCGGGGGCCTGGCGCGCCCTGGTGTCTTGTGACCACCAGGGTGGCCCCCTCCGATAGTTTCTTGCTCAATATTTTTTATATATTCCAAAAATATTCTCCGTAAAGTTTCAGCTTATTTGGAGATGTGCAGAATAGGTATCTCTTATGTGCTTTTTCAGGTCAAGAATTCCAGTTGCCGGTATTCTCCCTCTTTGTGTAAACCTTGCATATTATGAGAGAAAAGGCATTAGAATCACTCCCTAAAGCATTATGATTCAACAAAACATAATAAATAATAGTAGGAAATCATGATGCAAAATGGACGTATCAACTCCCCCAAGCTTAGACCACGCTTGTCCTCAAGCTAAAAGCCAATATAAAAAGCATGTCCACATGGTTTGAGAGAGAGGTGTCGATAAAAACAAAATACGGACATAGTAGCATCATGCTTATTATCATAACAACAACAAACTCTAGCATAAAACTTATTCATATAACTTTCATCATATAACTTCTCATGAACAAGTAATAATTCATCACAACATAGAAGTATAAAGCATAAACCTTATTGAAAACCAACAAACTGTGTTCTCAGTCAACTTTGCAACTACAATTCATCATATTTTCAGGAAGGGTCTCATGTCGGAGCCTTTTGGCAAGTCTACATACTCAACCATCATTTAGTCTTCTATGATTGCTAACACCCACAGCATACCCATGAGCAAAAAGTTTCAACCGGACACATAGAAAGATAGGGGCTTATAGTTTCGCCTCCCAACGTACTCACCTCAAGGGTGATGTCAACAATAATAAATCATGCTCACTCACATCCAACTGGATATATGTGCCTAGATCTTTCCTCACCACATGATGCTTGCAAAAATAGAAAAGTAAAAAAGAATAGGGGAGAATAATTTGACTCTTGCATAAAAGTAAATACATAAAAGTAAAAGATAGTCCCTTCGCAGAGGGAAGCAGAGGTTGTCATGCGCTTTTTGGTTTGTATGCCCAATCCCTTAATGTAAAAGGAAGTCACGCTATATTGCCCCCTATGATAGCAACCTTTATTATGTAGTCTGTCGCTTTTATTACTTTGCCATCATAAGTTCGTATAGCGCTCAATTTTCTCTTACACTAATTGATCAAAACACGTTTAGAAGCAATTTTTATTGCCTTATTGCACCGATGACAACTTACTTGAAGGATCTTACTCGATCCGTAGGTAGGTATGGTGGACTCTCAAAGAATGAATTTGGGTTTTGGGTTTTTGGATGCACAAGTAGTATCTCTACTTAGTGCGGAATTTTTGGCTAGCAAAGATATTGATCAAGCACCACATGTTGAAGGATCTATGACAATATAACTTCTATGTGGATATGAACAAACATAAATCATTATGTTGTCTTCCTTGTCCAACGTCAACCATTTTGACATATGATATTTAATGGGGGCTCACAATCATAAAAGATGTCCAAGATAGTGTATTTGCATGTGAATCTTCTCTTCCCTTATTAATTCTTTCATGAGTTGCATCATTGACCAATGCTATGTTTGTCAATCTCCAATAAATTTTACCACTTATACTTTTCCTTATGTGATGTCATTACTTACCATAAGATTAGCATATGATTCTATTCATTTATTTCCTTTTCCTTTTATTTTGATTGCAACAAGAAAGTAGAGAAGCAAAAAACTCAAACTAAACTTTATTATATATAGCTCTCACTCGATTACATAGATAGATAGACTACGAAACTAACATACGGAAATAGATCATGCTAAACTTTTATTCAACTAAATCAAAAGAAACTAAAGATCGAACTAAAATAGGTAAAGGTGAATAAAAGTGATGGTGATACGATACCGGGGCACCTCCCCCAAGCTTGGCTCAAGCCAAGGGGAGTGCCCATACCCGTGTGCTCAAGTCTCCTTTGGTGGTGATGATGAAGTAGGTGGTGAAGAAGTGGCCTTCTTCTTCAACTTGTATTTCAGCATAAAATTTTCCTCCCTTAGATCATCATTCTCCAACTCGAGCTTTAATATCCTTTTGCATAATGCCGCCTTGCTCTCCTGCAGAAAACGAGATGGAATAAATTGAACCTCAGGTTTGTGTCCTCTAGGGAGGCTTGACTTCTTGAATTCCACATGCATGTCTCCGGGTTGAGGTAGTGGGTCATCCTCTTCCTTAGAGCTATCATCATTTGTTTCCTTCATGACAGCGTCTTCCTCCTCGTCTGAGGTCCATCCATAATGCTCCACTTCTCCATAGATCTTGGGGTTTGCAATATAGTCAGCAACATAGCTCTCCTCCTCTGAATCTTGAGACAACATATTTTCAGATATGTCGGGAAAACAACACGAAACAACAACAGAGGATTTTTCTGTGATGCGGTCGTCAAAACAGTCGAGGGTATAAATAGAGAATTTTAATTCTTGGAAAGCAAGCATATGGAAGGAAAACGGAGTCAGGAAGGTGTCCGAGGTGGGCACAACCCACCAGGGCGCGCTTGGCAGGGCTGGCCCGCCCTGGTGTATCGTGCTCACCTCGGTTGCCTTTCGGTTTATTTCTTATTTTCCAAATTTTTCTAATATTCCAAAACTGACAAAAAATATTTTTGCGGATTTTTCGGAGTCCGTTTACTTACCGTATCACGTACCTCCTGTTTTTCAGAATTCTGGAGTGTTCCGGAAGGTTTCTTTTATGTGTTCCTCCGGTGTCATGGTTTGGACAACATTGCTTTCAACGTTAATAGGCGTACCTGAGATATAGTGCTTAATTCTTTGTCCATTGACCACCTTTGGGTTAGTACCTTCGGCATTATTAATCTTGATAGCTCCAGAACGATAAACCTCTTCGACAATATAAGGTCCTTCCCATTTGGAGAGAAGCTTACCTGCAAAAAATCTTAAACGAGAGTTGAACAAAAGAACATAGTCTCCTATTTTGAATTCCTGCTTTTGGATTCTTTTGTCATGCCATCTTTTTACTTTTTCTTTGAATAGTTTGGCATTTTCATAGGCTTGGGTTCTCCATTCATCTAGTGAGCTAATGTCAAATAGCTCTTCTCACCGGCAAGTTTGAAATCATAATTGAGTTCTTTAATTGCCCAAAATGCTTTATGTTCTAACTCTAGAGGCAAATGACAAGCTTTACCATATACCATTTTGTATGGAGACATACCCATAGGATTTTTATAAGCTGTTCTATAGGCCCAAAGTGCATCATCTAGTTTCTTAGACCAATTCTTTCGAGACCTATTGACGGTTTTTTGTAATATCAATTTTATTTCTCTATTGCTAAGTTCAACTTGACCACTAGATTGAGGATGATAGGGTGATGCAATTCTATGGTTAACATCATATTTAGCAAGCATCTTACGGAAAGCACCATGAATAAAGTGTGAACCACCATTAGTCATTAAGTGTCTAGGGACTCCAAACCTCGGGAAGATAACTTCTTTAAGCATTTTAATAGAGGTGTTGTGATCAGCACTACTAGTTGGAATAGCTTCTACCCACTTAGTGACATAATCAACGGCAACCAAAATATGAGTGTACCCGTTAGAGGAAGGAAAAGGTCCCATATAATCAAAATCCCAAACGTCAAATGGTTCGACAACAAGTGAATAATTCATAGGCATTTCCTGACGCTTACTGATATTACCAATTCTTTGACATTCATCACAAGACAAGACAAACTTACGGGCATCCTTGAAGAGAGTAGGCCAATAAAAACCAGATTGCAATACCTTGTGAGCAGTTCTATTTCCCGCATGATGTCCTCCATAAGCTTCGGAATGACATTTCCGTAGGATTTGCCCCTGTTCATGCTCAGGTACACAACGTAATAATACCATCTACTCCTTCTTTATAAAGATGTGGGTCATCCCAAAAGTAATGTCTTAAATCATAGAAGAATTTTTTCTTTTGTTGGTAAGTGAAGCTAGGTGGTATGTATTTAGCAACAATATAGTTAGCACAATCAGCATACCAAGGAGTGTTTTGAGAAACATTTATTGTAGCTAACTATTCATCAGGAAAGCTATCATCAATAGGTAGTGGGTCATCAAGAATATTTTCTAACCTAGACAAGTTATCAGCTACGGGGTTCTCAGCTCCCTTCCTATCAACAATATGTAAGTCAAATTCTTGAAGCAAAAGAACCCACCTAATAAGTCTAGGTTTAGCATCTTTCTTTTTCATAAGATATTTTATAGCAGCATGATCGGTGTGAACAATGACTTTGGAATCAACAATGTAGGATCTAAATTTATCACAAGCAAACACAACTGCTAAAAATTCTTTTTCAGTAGTAGTGTAATTTCGTTGGGCACTGTCTAGAGTTTTGCTAGCATAATGGATAACATTCAATTTCTTATCAACTCTTTGTCCTAGAACAGCACCAACAGCATAATCACAAGCATCACACATAATTTCAAAAGGCAAGTTCCAATCAGGTGGTTGAACGATAGGTGCAGAGGTTAAGGCTTTCTTGAGAGTTTCAAAGGCTTCCACACAATCATCATCAAAAACAAAAGGGATATCCTTTTGTAAAAGATTAGTAAGAGGCCTAGAAATTTTAGAGAAGTCTTTAATGAACCTCCTATAGAAACCAGCATTACCAAGGAAACTTTGAATACCTTTAATATCTTTAGGACATGGCATTTTCTCAATTGCATCAACTTTAGCTTTATCCACCTCAATACCTCGTTCAGATATTTTATGCCCCAAGACAATACCTTCTTTCACCATAAAGTGGCACTTCTCCCAATTCAAGACAAGATTAGTTTGTTCACATCTCTACAAAACTCGATCAAGGTTGCTTAAGCAATCATCAAAAGAAGTCCCGTAAACGGAAAAATCATCCATGAAAACCTCCACAATCTTTTCACAAAAGTCAGAGAATATAGCAGTCATACATCTTTGTCAGGTGCATTGCATAAACCAAAAGGCATATGTCTATAAGCATAGGTTCCAAAAGGGCAAGTAAAGGTGGTTTTCTCTTGATCAGATTGTGACACGGGTATTTGAGAGAAACCAGAATATCCGTCCAGAAAACAAAAGTGTGTGTACTTAGATAATCTTTCTAGCATTTGATCAATGAAAGGCAGAGGGTAATGATCTTTTCTAGTAGCTTTATTTAATTTTCTAAAATCAATTACCATTCTATAGCCAGTGACAATTCTTTGTGGAATGAGTTCATTTTTATCATTAGGAACAACGGTAATACCTCCTTTCTTAGGGACACAATGAACGGGACTTACCCATCTACTATCAGCTATGGGATAGATTATACCTGCTTCCAGAAGCTTTAATATTTCAGTTCTTACCACTTCTTTCATCTTAGGATTCAATCGTCGTTGGTGATCAACATCTGGTTTAGCATCAGGTTCCATATTAATCTTGTGCTGACATAGAGTGGGACTAATGCCCTTAAGATCATCGAGAGTATATCCAATAGCATCCTGGTGCTTCCTCGGAACTTTTAATAATCTTTCTTCTTCATGTTCTGAAAGGTTAGCACTAATAATAACAGGATATATCTTTTTCTCATCAAGATAAGCATACTTCAAATATCAGGCAATTGCTTTAATTCAAACACAGGATCACCTTTAGGTGGAGGAGGACCTCCAAGAGTTTCAATAGGAAAATTGTGTTTCAGGAGAGGTTGTTGTTCAAAGAAAATTTTATCTATTTCATTTCTTTCACGCAAGTGCATATCATTTTCATGGTTAAGCAAATATTGTTCTAATGGATCAGTAGGAGGCACGGCAATAGAAGCAAGACCAATTATTTCATCCTTACTAGATAATGCTTTATCACGGGGTTGTATACTAAACTTGGAAAAATTAAACTCATGAGACACATCACCAAAACTGACATCGACAGTTTGTTTTTCACAATCTATCTTAGCATTGACGGTGTTCAAGAAAGGTCTACCAAAGATAATGGGACAAAAGTCATCTTGTGGGGAACCAAGAACTAGAAAAACAGTAGGATATTTTACTTTCCCACACAAGACTTCAACATCTCTAACAATCCCAAGTGGTGTGATGGTGTCTCTGCTAGCAAGTTTAATAATAACATCAATGTCTTCTATTTCAGCAGTTCTTTGTATAGGGTAAAAGGGATAGCACTCACACTAACACCCAAATCACATAAACCATGATAGAAATGATCTCCTATTTTGACTGAGACAACAGGCATGCCCACTACGGGTCTATGTTTATCTTTTTCATCGGGTTTAGCAATTCTAGCAGCTTCATCAGAGAAGTAGATAACATGCCCGTCAATATTTTCTACCAAGCGATATTTAACCATAGCAACACTAGGCTCTACTTTAATTTGCTCAGGGGGCTTAGGTGCTCTAATATTACTCTTGCGAACCACAGTTTATACCTTAGCACGTTCCTTTATCCTAACAGGGAAAGGTGGTTTTTCAACATAAGCGGTAGGCACAACTGGATCAACATTGTAAATGATGGTTTCATCTCTAGCTATGACCGGTTCTTTAATTTCTTATTTAATAGGGGGATGATATTTAAACCACTTCTCTTTAGGGAGATCAACATGAGTAGCAAATGCTTCACAGAAAGAGGCTACTATCTCAGAGTCAAGTCCATATTTAGTGCTAAACTTGTGAAAAGCATCGGTATTCATAAAAGATTTAACACAATCAAACTTAAGCTTTATACCTGACTCATTACCTTTGTCGAGTTCCCAATCTTCAGAGTTGCATTTAATTCTTTCTAAGAGATCCCACTCGAATTCAATAGTCTTCTTCATAAAAGAACCAGCACAAGAAGTATGGAGCATGGATTGATCATTATGAGAAAGCCGAGCATAAAAATTCTGAATAATAACTTCTCTTGGGATATCATGATTGGGGCATGAATATAAGATTGACTTAAGCCTCCCCCAAGCTAGAGCGATGCTTTCTCCTTCACGAGGCCAAAAATTATATATATAATTCCGATCACGATGAACTAGATGCATGGGATAAAACTTTTGATGGAATTCCAATTGCAATCGATTCTAGTTCCATGATCCAATATCATCACATAGCCTATACCATGTCAATGCTTTTCCCTTCAAAGATAAAGGGAAAACCTTCTTCTTAGCTTCATCTCCGGGTAAACCTGCAAGCTTAAATAATCCACAAATTTCATTCACATATAAGAGGTGCATATCAGGATGTTCAGTTCCATCTCCTGCATAAGGTTTACCACGCAGTTGTTCTACCATACCCGAAGGAATTTCATAATCAATATTTTCAGTAAGTGTGGTAGGTTGAGGGGCAACTAATTGTGGTTCCGGTCGAGGTGAAGATACCCCGAACAAACCCCTCAAAGGATTGTTTTCCATAGAGCAAGTAATAATAAATTTTAGCACGTAGTATAAGTTTTTCCTTACCGATTTCCACTTACCAAGAGCGCTTCACTCCCCGACAACGGCGCCAGAAAAGAGTCTTGATGACCCACAAGTATAGGGTATCAATCGTAGTCCTTTCGATAAGTAAGAGTGTCGAACCCAACGAGGAGCAGAAGGAAATGACAAGCGGTTTTCAGCAAGGTAATTTCTACAGGCACTGAAATTGTAGGTAACAGATAATTTGATAGCAAGATAATTGGTAACGAGCAAGTAACGATAACAGTAAATAAAGTGCAGCAAGGGAGCCCAATCCTTTTGTGGCAAAGGACAGGCCATAACAGTCTCTAGTAATAGGTAAAGTGTTCTTGAGGGTACACGGGAATTTCGTCTAGTCACTTTTATCATGTTGGTTTGATTCGTGTTCGCTACTTTGATAATTTGATATGTGGGTGGACCGGTGCTTGGGTGCTGTTCTTACTTGAACAACCTCCCACTTATGATTAACCCCCTCGCAAGCATCCGCAACTACAAGAAAAGTATTAAGATAAAATCTAACCATAGCATTAAACATTTGGATCCAAATCAGCCCCTTACGAAGTAGCGCATAAACTAGGGTTTAAGCTTCTGTCACTCTAGCAACCCATCATCTAATAACTACTCCACAATGCATTCCCTTAGGCCCAAGGATGGTGAAGTGTCATGTAGTCGACGTTCACATGACACCACTAAGGGAATCACAACATACATATCATCAAAATATCGAACACATATCAAATTCACATGATTACTTGCAACATGACTTCTCCCGTGACCTCAAGAACAAAGGTAACTACTCACAAATAATATTCATGCTCAAGATCAGAGGGGTATTGAATAGCATAATGGATCTGAACATATAATCTTCCACCAAATAAACCATATAGTAATCAACTACAAGATGTAATCAACACTACTAGTCACCCACAGGTACCAATCTGAGGTTCATGTACAAAGATTGAACACAAGAGATGAACTAGGGTTTGAGAGGAGATGGTGTTGTTGAAGATGTTGATGAATATTGGCCTCCCAAAGATGAGAGGGGTGTTGGTGATGACGATGGCTTCGATTTCCTCCTCCGGGAGGGAAGTTCCCCGGCGGAATCGCTCCGCCGGAGGGCAAAAATGCTCTTGCCCAAGTTCCACCTCGAGACGGCGGCGCTCCCTCCCGAAAGTCCTCTCCTTATTTATTTTTTAGGTCAATATACCTTATATACCAGAATATGGGCACCGGAGGTGGGCCGTGGAGGGCACAACCCACCAGGGCGCGCCTGGGGGGCCTGGCGTGCCCTGGTGTCTTGTGCCCACCAGGGTGGCCCCCTCCGGTAGTTTCTTGCTCCAATATTTTTTATATATTCCAAAAATATTCTTCGTAAAGTTTCAGCTTATTTGGAGATGTGCAGAATAGGTATCTCTGATGTGCTTTTTCAGGTCCAGAATTCCAGCTGCCGATATTCTCCCTCTTTGTGTAAACCTTGCATATTATGAGAGAAAAGGCATTAGAATCACTCCCGAAAGCATTATTATTCAACAAAACATAATAAATAACAGTAGGAAATCATGATGCAAAATGGACGTATCATCCACCAACACTAATGAGCAGCTGCTTGCTGAGGATGACAAGTACAAAGTGGTCGGCTTCGACCTCAAGTACACCGATGGTCGTGTGGGGTATGATCAGAAGGTTCCCGTCGCCCAGTTGTGTGTGCGCCATCACGTCCTCGTCTACCACTATTGTCTAGCCACAAGGTCTTGCAGCGTTTCACTAGGTTTGTCAACAACCCCGATTACAGGTTCGCAAGTGGACACCACCAACGATCTAAAGGTGCTCAAGACTTCGGGCTTGGCCTGCCAGAAGATTGTCGACATCCAAGGGCAGTACAGGGTCTGGGGCAGCAAGAAGGAGAAGGACTCCCTGGTTGACCTTGCCGCGGCCATCATCGACCCCTACTACAGAGACATGAAGGCCGAGTGCGACAAGGGACAAGCCTGTCCGGCACAAGGCCTGGGTGAACGAACTGGATGAAGAACACGTCAAGTATGCGGCCAAGGACGTGTACACAAGCTACGAGATGTACAGGAGGATCGATGACATGAGGAAGTGCCTCCTTCCCGCAGACGGCGAGGGATAGCCACAAGCAGGGCAGCGGCGACAACCGTCATCACAACAAGTAGATGATTTGATGATCGTCTACTTCTTGTATTTTTTTTATTGAGGAATGTACATGTGTTGTGTAGTCACTTATGTAATTGGATGTTCAATTTGGTTATGCAACTATATTATTGTTCTGTAGACAGAGCATATGTGTTGTGCAAACGGAGCAAATCACATCTCATACAATTAAACTAAGAAACACATCGGTGATGATTTCATCAATCGCTGACAATTGTTTACCAGCAACCGTTTGCCCACAACACACACAACTTGGAGGAATCGTCTCTGTTATTATCTGTCTTCCCACATGATTCTGATTACTGACTTGTTTGCCGGGTATCACACACATTTTCTTACGCTGGATCGTTTGTGTTCTGCTAGAACAGCGCAAACAATTTATTCGAGTAAACTGTTTATCGTACATCGCTAGGATGTGTATTTGATGGATCTGTTGTTGCACATAGTTCATGTTATTAGCGACGGATCTAGAACTAAACCATTTGCGATTCATGCACCGCACACAGTGTGGTCGAAGAGTCTTTGATTGATGTGTCGTCTTAGGACCTTCCTGCAGTAGTGTGTCATCAATGTCTTGCGGAGATCTCATCCATTTCAAAGGCTAGCTGCCGATACTTCTCCACCTTGCAACCCCACATGAATGGCCATCAACATGACCAAGGCTACTATCTAGCCGATGGCATCTATCCATCCTGGTCTAAATTTGTGAAGACAATTTCTAAGCTCGAGAGCAGGAAGCATAAGCATTTTACCAAGGCGCAAGAAGCTCAAAGGAAAGACATTAAAAGGGCATTTGGAGTGCTGCAATCAAGGTTTGCAATTGTCCGAGGGGCCGCTCATTTCTAGAACAAGGTTATGTTGGCAAATATCATGACATGTTGTGTTATGTACTTATCTTACACAACATGATCATAGAGTATGAGAAGGATATGCTAGGGCCCATTGACTATGAAAATAGCAACCAGTTAGGCGTCGCAAAAACCCAAACCGCGTTCAGGCATTTCTTAGCCATACCGAAAGATCGAAGACCGGGCCTCCTATCATTGTTGAAGGAGGATTTCATTTACCATCACTCATGGTTGGCTAGGAGAAGGGATGCTTAAATTGCTTTAAATTTCATTCATTTTCACTTTAACAATTATGTGATCGGATTATTTGTTGCATTTGGATTATTTGTTGTATTCAGATGAATGTTTTATAATGATATTTGTTGAATTATGCTCATTGTTTGATCTAAATTGTTGTAAATATGCTAGAAAGAACAGATGACTCAATGGAAGATGGGTCCTACATGCAGCATAAATATGACCGCTGCCGCTGCCTCCATATCCGATATGGTGATCAGCTAATCGCCAATATGGCGATCAGCTGATCGCCAATATGGCGACTCTGCTAGAACTGTTCTTACACTCTTTTCATACTCT
The DNA here is from genome assembly GCA_039707655.1 of Elymus sibiricus. Taxonomy (NCBI): domain Eukaryota; kingdom Viridiplantae; phylum Streptophyta; class Magnoliopsida; order Poales; family Poaceae; genus Elymus; species Elymus sibiricus. The sequence goes on along the minus strand of CM077675.1, from coordinate 310,042,982 downwards.
TCGCGAAATTCAGGAACCTATTGGGAAAAAAATAATACTTGTGCCCAAGCCAGACCTGCATCATGAACAGACCTTTGACAAACCATGTACTCTTCTTGGACAATATGTTTGCATTTTGCAAATTAATGTACTACTCCCTCCGTCCCATAATATAAGAGTGTTTTTGACACTAGTGTAGTGTCAAAAACGCTCTTATATTATAAGGCGGATGGAATACTTTGCAATTACCCTTAATCAAACTATAAATGTTTTACATTCTGCAAAATAGAAAGAAAAAAACAGCCACATTGAGAATTCAGGAACAAAGGTGTCCCGTTTCAGATATTGTGACCATTTAATCAGAGCTTTCCTGCATTCATTTTCACATATCGGATATCTTACATACACGATGCAAAACCTTCACTATGCAGTAGCTCTGTTCAAACTTTCCCTCCGAGTTCATGTAAATGCATGGCGTCGGAAGGCAAAAAATCATAGCTCTGAGAACCCAGACCACAGCACGACAACTGCTACGTCTGCGTCTACCGAATAATTTTCATGAGTTTACATGAGCAGCACAAGGATGCCTCCAACCATTGGCTGTCAAGACTCCTGAGCTTGTGGCAGAGCAGCCTCGCGACGTTCCCAGCATCGCCGGTGCACCTCCTCCATTCTCTCTGCTGGGTTGCAGATACCGGAGCAGTTCCAGTCGAAGGATGCCCCACATGGGTTCCCAGCCTGCGCCTTCCATTCGCAGTCTGCATGATCAGAGAAGATGACACATGAAAATGTGCGTCACCTGCCGTGTGTTTCCACAATCTGAACAGCAAGCAGAAGTGCTTTGCAATTGCAGCAAATGCCAGGTAGACTGATGTTGGATGGTAGCAAATGCCAGGTAGACTCTGCATCACATTATCAGAACACGTACCAGGGTTGGCAATGATGGTTGGTGAAGTAACTATATTCCCAGAGTTAGAGAGACAAGAACAACGTACTGATGGTCTAAAATCAAAATAATGTACCTATGGTCGCTCGCCACATTGTACATAGAAGATAGGGCCATGTGTTGTGTCCATGCCTACTGAAGTGCAAGAGACAAAAGAGTAACTGAGATAGAAGATAGGTCAACACCCACTAGATTTGCAAGCAACAGGCACTCGCGTCGTCTTATTCTGAGGTCATTCAGGTTGAGTAATCAAGTAGTAACCACCAAGTGATGGTAACATTCAGATGAATGAAATATTCATGTGATGTACCGATATGTTTGGTGTAAAGAGCAACTTCTGGGGAGCTGGGGGACAGAAAGGTGGTAAAGGCAAGTCTTGAATCTATGTGCTAACGAACACTGTAGTTGGTAAGACAATTGTATCATCTTTTTCTCAGTACAAAATTCAAAATGATTGGCTCAACTACTTAGTACTGTAAAGCATATAACTTCCAGGTTAAGCGATGTCATAATGAGCATGCAATAATTATCTAGATAAAATAGGACAGTATGCTGAAGCAAAATGGAAAGTCAACAATAAAGAAGCGAGATGCCAACCTGGAGGAATACCACAACAAAGGCTTCTCTCATCAACATGCTCAACATCCAACCCAATCAACCAAGAACCAAATGATACATCTTCATTTGTATATTTGTGCAAGATATGCCTGAAAATGATGTCCAACAGATATGAGTTGAAGCAGTAATGTAATCCATTTTATCAGGCATTGCATATCCACATCAGAAATTTAGGACTCACTTGTTTGCTGATACGTAGGTCGCCAAGTCCCTTGTTATAGCATACAGCTGCCGTGTTGCGTGCCTAAAGTAGTTGTTACCCGCAGTCCCAAACTTCCAATGATCTGGTTCGTAATACTTAGATTCACTGTGAACATTAAGCAGGCATTACAACATTATAGTACTCCATCTTTTAGAAGAAATGACAGTAAAATGAAGCTATCTATTTGGGAGCATCTCTAGTAGGACCTGTCATTGTAAATAAGAGAATGCAAAACTCATCATCTTCACTATCCGATCAGAATGGGAATGAATAATCCCAAAAATGAAACAATTGATTTGCTAGCAAGTAGCATGACTAACTTCCACAATCGGACGGATGATACGTCTTTCCCCACACCACTCGACAGTTCATATCACGAGTTTGCATTATCATTTAAAAAATGGAAGCTCTCGCCTGAGGCCTCACACATTTCTCCATATGTTTAGTATTTGAATCAATTGGAGGCAATATGGGTTTCTGGAGTATTACTTGTTAGCAATCACAGGTCCGGATTTCATGCAGCCGATGTACACCCGAGGTTTTGACCTATGTCGTGCCAAAATCGATCTGGTAATACCTGTGTTAAGAGAAAAAATCTCAGCGCATGAGAATAGCGGTGAATCATTCTCCAGCAACAAAGGGTTCTGTGCTGGCATACCAATGTTGACATGAACATCATCGTCAACTTTGACATAGAAATCAGCATCCCACGTGGACAGAGCAGTTGAAAGAAACATCTGAATCTTCAAAGGAAGTCCATCCTGGCCTTCAACGTGATTCTGCAAAGGGCGTCGATATTGTTAGTCATTGGTGAAGTAAAAGCTAAAGTAGTTGAAAGTAGTCAGACCCAGCATACAAGTCTAAGAATATCATTGTATTCTTTATCTTCTGCGTCCAAGGCACGCTCCACTTCACTGTCAGGACCAGGATTTGCACTACGATATGTAAGCACCGAAACTCAGTAGCGTGTCAAGCAGGAACATTGACAATTTCTTTCCCAGATTTAAACTCAGCCATACCTTCGTCCAATAACAAAACGCATGACAATCCCCTTGTCCTTCTCCAGCCTTCGCAAACGCTCACCTAGAGACAGAGCACTGTATTGTATTAGACAGAAAACCATTGGAAGTACCAAGTCTTAGAGGCTCTACCTTGTGGCACCCACGTCTTCCTGAGAGAGTCTCTGCGCCTCCGATTGTCGAACGTGGTCATGATGCCCATGACGAAAAGCAATCTAGGTCGCATGTTTCCCTGGTCAGCGGCTGAATCACTCGGCGACGCGCCTTGGCTCCTCATCTGCGCGGCTCTAGCGGCGGCCAGGCGCATCTCGATGTCCGATATCGTCCTGTCCAACGCGCTGCCAAAACAGAAGCAGAATAAGCGAATCCAAACCAGAAGGGAAGATTCATGGCCGCTCAAGGTTCAGGCATTACATGACGACTTCGCGGGTTTGCGCTTGGCTCAGCACGGCCCTCGAACGGCCAGAATTCGCCTGCAAAACCGGGCTGGTTGGCAATGTGCGGCCGGATAAACATCAACGGAAGAGAGGGGGGCGAATCGGAGCGGCGCATTACCTTGCTGGGGCAGTCGGGTGGCTCGGGAACCGCCCAGTAGCTGCAAAAGTAGAGCAAACATCACCACCTCCGCCTACGAAACCGACGAGCATTGGAGCAGCTCGCGGCGAGAGGAAGGGATTGGGGGCGGGTAAGGCGTGGAGAGCGATAATAAATCCGGGAGAAACGGCGGATTTGGTGGGTAGGGGGGGCTGAATGCGAACCGGTTGACGACGCAGACGCCGAGGAGGAAGCAGGCGGCGCAGAGCGCGGCCACGCACCTCGTGGGCACGCGCCCCGGCGGCGCCCTGTGGTGCGGCCTGGCCGCGGCCATCGCTTTGCCCGTGCTCACGTCGGATTCCTAGTTCGAACGGGAGGAGAGGGAAAGCCGGGGGAGAGGGAGAGGGAGAGAGAAAGAGAGAAAGCTCTTTGCCTTGGCCTGCTCTGCTCACCTGCAATGCACTGGCGCTCAGTGCTCCGTGGACTCGGCTCATATGCACCTCCGTGATTTTTGGCTCCTCGAGCTTGCGGAAAGTGTAGTTCCTTTATGTGCATTTATTTATAAGTTTTTTGGAGTATCCATTTGTAAAAATCGATTATTATTTATTTAAAGACAATGGAATCTTTTATACTTCCGGTCTTGGTTTTATGTACTCCCTCCATCCAGGTGCATAGAGCATCTAACGAAAATTTATAGTATTCTCGATATATTAGTCACAATGTTGTAAAGGAGTTTCTTATTTCTCGTGATCATTGATTTTTATTTTACATGCTGCTATTTTCATTGCCTGATGCATTAAATATCATTTGCATGTTGTTTTTAAGGAATTAATGACATGAAAAACAAACCTAGCGATCGGCTCCTCGCAATTTTTCAAGCGGTCCAAATAAAGGATTCATTATTGCTATTGATTTTTGGTTTAGCATTCTTCATCCAATCTCCACGCACCTAGCTTACAATGCAGCTCCTTAGATGCCCTAGGCACATGGACGGAGGAAGTACTACTAATGCATCGAGACCACTCAGAAAATATTGAAACCCTTTTATATTATATTATTGGTCCGTCGATTGGTCCGGACGCGCTTTTTCTTGCAAACTCAAAACAAACTTGAAAGACTTTACATGAGTCCAGACAACAACCGTATAGGACACCCCCGACCCATCCAAACCCACAAAAAACCATCTCGGACCCGCGCCTTCATCCTCCCATCTTTTTTTACATCCGTTTTCTTTTCTACCTTCGTTGCCGCTCCACCACCCCGATCGTCCCGACACATCCTTGACGGAACACGATGACTTCGTCACCTTCATCGTTGCACCAGGGCTTCATGTCGCTTGTCCTCCACCGTCGTTCCACGCCTCTCTTCCCTCTATCGCACAGGTATCATTCGCCCCTACGGTATTCAACATGCCCGGCTACTATCTGGTTGACGGTATCTATCCTCCACATGCTACCTTTGTCAAGACAATATCTGAACGAGTTGGCCAAAAAAATCTCACTTTGCCCAAAAATAAGAAGCAGTTGGAAATGATGTTGAGAGGGCATTTGGAGTTCTGCAGGCACGTTTTGTAGTTGTTCGTGGACCTGCTAAACAATGGGATCCGGAGACCTTGTGGGAGGCGATGACATATTGTGTGATCATGCACAACGTGATCGTCGAGAATGAGAACAAGGATGCTGTTGTAGGTATTGAAACTGGGAACATGGTGTTGGAAATATGCCCTAGAGGCAATAATAAATTGGTTATTATTATATTTCCTTGTTCGTGATAATCATTTATTATCCATGCTATAATTGTATTGATTGGAAACTCATATACATGTGTGGGTACATAGACAACACTGTGTCCCTGGTATGCCTCTAGTTAACTAGCTCGTTGATCAAAGATGGTCAAGGTTTCCTGGCCATAGACATGAGATGTCATTTGATAACGGGATCACATCATTAGGAGAATGATGTGATGGACAAGACCCAAACTATGAACGTAGCATATGATCGTGTCAGTTTATTGCTATTGTTTTCTGCATGTCAAGTATCTGTTCCTATGACCATGAGATCATGCAACTCACTGACACCTGAGGAATACTTTGTGTGTATCAAACGTCACAACGTAACTGGGTGACTATAAAGATGCTCTACAGGTATCTCCGAGGGTGTCTGTTGAGTGGGCATGGATCAAGACTGGGATTTGTTACTCCGTGTGACGGAGAGGTATCTCAGGGCCCACTCGGTAATACAACATCACAACAAGCCTTGCAAGCAATGTGACTAAAGTGTTAGCCACGGGATCTTATATTATGAAACGAGTAAAGAGACTTGCCAGTAACAAGATTGAACTAGGTATAGAGATACCGACGATCGAATCTCGGGCAAGTAACATACCGAAGAACAAAGGGAACAACATACGGGATTAACTGAATCCTTGACATAGAGGTTCAACCGATAAAGATCTTCGTAGAATATGTAGGAACCAATATGGGCATCCAGGTCCCGCTATTGGTTATTGACCGTAGAGGTGTCTCGGTCATGTCTACATAGTTCTCGAACCCGCAGGGTCTGCACACTTAACGTTCGGTGATGTTTCGGTAGTATAGAGTTATGTATGGTGGTGACCGATGGTTGTTCGGAGTCCCGGATGAGATCTCGGACGTCACGAGGAGCTCCGGAGGTAAAAATTGATATATAGGAAGTCCCGTTTTGGTCACCGGAAAAGTTTCGGGTATTTCGGTAGTGTACCGGGAGTGTCGGGAGGGGTACCGGGGACCATCGGGAGGGGCGTCTCGACCCAAAGGGCCTCATGGGCTGTGGGAGGAGTCAAGCCAGCCCTTAGTGGACTGGCCGAACCCCCCACTAAGGCCCATGCGGCTAGGGGTGGGGAAAACCCAAAGGTGGAAAGGGTTTCCAAGTGGGGAAGTGGAATCCTACTCCTAGTAGGATTGGAGTAGGACTCCTCCACCTCCTACTTCGGCCGCACCAAGGGGCAGCCCTTGGGCCGCCGGCCTCCCTCCCCGTCCTCCTATATATACTAGAGGGAGAGAGGGCAAAAGTACTTTAACCCTAAGCCACGGTGCAGCCCTCTCTCCCAATAGATCAAGTCCTCTAGTTTTCAGCAGCGCTTAGGCGAAGCCCTGCTGGAATAGTTCCACCACCACCGCCGCTGCGCTGCCGGAGAACTCACCTACCTCTCCGATTCCTCTTACTGGATCAAGAAGGCGGAGATCGTCATCGAGCTGTACGTGTGCTGAACACGGAGGTGTCGTCCGTTCGGCGCTAGATCGGGACGGATCGTGATTGGATCGCGGGACGCTCGGCGATTTGGATCGCGAAGACATTCGACTACATCAACCGCGTTTCTTAACGCTTCCCGCTTAGCGATCTACAAGGGTATGTAGATCCACTCTCCCTCTCGTAGATGCTCATCACCATGGATAGATATTGCGTGTGCGTAGGAAAAAATTTGTTTCCCATGCAACGTTCCCCAACAGTGGCATCATGAGCTAGGTCTATGTGTAGATGAGATCACGAGTAGAACACAAAGGAGTTTGTGGGCGTTGATATTCAGATTGCTTCCTCCCTTGGTCTTTTCTTGATTCGGTGGTATTGTGGGATGAAGCGGCCCGGACCAACCTTACTCGTACGCTTAGGAGAGACCGGTTCCATCAACTGACATGTAACTTCGTTGCATAAAGATGGCTGGCGGGTGTGTGTCTCTCCTACTTTAGTTGGATCGGATTCGACAAAGGCGGTCCTTGAGAAGGTTGAATAGCAATTTGTGTATCAGCGTTGTGGTTTTTGCGTAGATAAGAATTGTTCTTGCTAGATACCCGTAGCAGCCACGTAAAACATGCAACAACAATTAGAGGATGTCTAACTTGTTTTTGCAGGGTATGTTGTGATGTGATATGGCCAATTACATGATGAGGTATATGTGATGTATGAGATGATCATGTTTTGTATAGAATATCACGACTTGCATGTCGATGAGTACGGCAACCGGCAGGAGCCATAGGGTTGTCTTTAATTTATTTTCGCTGTTTTGCTTTACTTTATCGCTATGAGTTAGCTATAGTCGTGGAAGCAACAGTCGGCGCGACAACCTCATGGCGACACGTTGATGGAGATCAAGATGATGGAGATCATGGTGTCATGCCGGTGACGATGGAGATCATGCCGGTGCTTTGGAGATGGAGATCAAAAGCACGAGTTCATGGCCATATCATGTCACTTATGATTTGCATGTGATGTTAATCCTTTTATGCATCTTATTTTGCTTAGGACGACGGTAGCATTATAAGGTGATCCCTCACTTCAATTTCAAGATAAATTGTGTTCTCCCCAAGTGTGCACCGTTGCAAAAGTTCGTCGTTTCGAGACACCACGTGATGATCAGGTGTGATAGACTCTACGTTCGCATACAACGGGTGCAAGACAGTGTTGCACGTGTGGAACACTCGGGTTAAACTTGACGAGCCTAGCATGTACAGACATGGCCTCGGAACACAAGAGACCGAAAGGTCGAACATGAGTCATATAGTAGATATGATCAACATGAAGATGTTCACCATTGAAACCACCTCAACTCACGTGATGATCGGACTTGAGTTGGTGGATTTGGATCATGTGACACTCGAATGACCAGAGGGATGTCAATTTGAGTGGGAGTTTTAAGTAATATGATTAACTAAACTCGTTATCATGAACATAGTCAAAATGTCTTTGCAAATTATGTTGTAGATTACTAGCTCGCGCTGTAGCTCCCTTGATTTTTATATGTTCCTAGAGAAATAGAGTTGAAAGATGATGGTAGCAATAATGCGGACTGGGTCCGTGATCTGAGGATTGTCCTCATTGCTGCACAGAAGGCTTATGTCCTTAATGCACCGCTCGGTGCGCCACCCCCTCCAGCGTCATCTGTAGATATTGTGAATATCTGACAGGCACGTTCTGATGACTACTTGATAGGTCAGTGCGTCATGCATTATGGCTTAGAATTCAGGCTCCAAAACGTTTTGAACGTCACGGAAGATATGAGATGTTCTAAGAGCTGAAATTGGGATCTCAGACTCGTGCCCGTGTTGAGAGGTATGAGACCTTCAACAAGATTCTTTGCCTGCAAGATGAAGGAGAATGGCTCAATTGGTGAGCATGTGCTCAGATTGTCTGGGTGCTACAATCGCTTGAATCGAGTGGGAGTTGATCTTCCAGATAAGATAGTGATTGATATAGTTCTCCAAGTCACTGTCACTAAAGCTACTAGAGCTTCGTGATGAACTATAAAATGCCAGGGATGGAAATAATGATCCCTGAGCTATTCGCGATGTTTGACACCGCGAAGGTAGAAATCAAGAAGGAGCATCAAGTGTTGATGGTTAGTGAAACCACTAGTTTCGATAAGGGCAAGGGCAAGGAGGGAAACTTCATGGATGGCAAGTCAGTTGCTGCTCCAGTGAAGAAACCCAAGGTTGAACCCAAACCCGAGACTAAGTGCTTCTATTATGAGGAGAGCGGTCATTGAAGAGGAACAACCCTAGATACTTGGTAGATAAGAAGGCTGGCAACGTCGACAGAAGTATATTTGATATACGTGTTATTGATGTGTACCTTACTGGTACTCCTAGTAGCACTTGGGTATTGGATACCGGTTCGGTTGCTAAATGTTAGTAACTCGAAATAAAAGCTACGGAATAAACGGAGGCTAGCTAAGGGTGAGGTGATGATGAGTGTTGAAAGTGTTTCCAAGGTTGATGTGATCACCATCGGACGCTCTCTCTACCTTCGGGATTAGTGATGAACCTAAATAAATGTTATTTGGTGTTTGCGTTGAGCATGAACGTGATTAGATCATGTTTATTGCAATACAATTATTCATTTAAGTTAGAGAATAATGGTTATTCTGTTTACATGAATAATACCTTCAATGGTCATGCACCCAATGAGAATGGTTTATTGAATCTTGATCGTAGTGATACACATGTTCATAATATCGATGCCAAAAGATACAAAGTTAATAATGATAGTACCACATACTTGTGGCACTGCCGCTAAATGTCATATTGGTGTAAAGCGCATGAAGAAGCTCCATGCTGATGGATCTTTGGACTCATTCGATTTCGAATCGGTTGAGACATGCAGACCATGCCTCTTGGGCAAGATGACTGAAGACCCCGTTTTCCGATATGATGGAGCGGGCAAGTGACTTATTGGAAATGATACATGTTGATGTGAGCGATCCAATGAGTGTTGTAGCGTGCGGTGGATATCGTTATTTTCCTACCTTCACTGATAATTTGAGTAGATATGGGTATATTTCTTAATGAAACACAAGTCTGAAACGTTTAAAAAGTTTGAACAAATTCAGAGTGAAGTTTGAGATCATCGTGACAAAAAGATAAAATGTCTACGATATGATCGTGGAGGTAAATATCTGAGTTACGAGTTTGGTATACAACTTAAGACAATGTGGAAGTTGTTTCACAACTCACGCCACCTGGAACACCATAGTGTGATAGTGTGTCCGAACATCGTAGTCATGCTGTATTGGATATGGTGCATACTATGATGTCTCTTATCAATTTGCCACTATCGTTTCGGGGTTATGCATTAGAGACAACTACATTCACTTTAAATAGGGCACCATCTAAGTCCATTGAGATGACACCGTATGAATTTTGGTTTGGCAGAAACCTAAGCTGTCATTTCTTAATGTTTGGGGCTGCGACGCTTATGTGAAAAAAGTTTTAACCTGATGAGCTCGAACCCAAAGCGGACAAATGCATCTTCATAGAATACCCTAAGGTAACAGTTGGGTATACCTTCTATCTCAGATCCAAGCGCAAAGTGTTTGTTGCTAAAACGGGTCCTTTCTCAAGAAAGAGTTTCTCTCGAAAGAATTGAGTGGGAGGAAAGTAGAACTTGATGCGGTTGTTGAACCGTTACTTCAGTTGGATAGTAGCACAACGCAGAGAGATGTTTCTGCGACGTCTACACCAAGTGAAGAGGAAGCAAATGATGATGATCATGAAGCTTCGGATCAATTTACTACCGAACCTCGTAGGTCGACAAGGACTCGTACCGCCCCTATGTGGTACGTTAATCCTGTCTTGGAGGTCATGTTGTTAGACAACAGTGAACCTACGAGCTATGAAGAAGCGATGGTGGGCCCGGATTCCAACAAAATGGCTAGGAGCCATGAAATCCGAGAAAGGATCCATGTATGAAAACCAAGTATGGACTTTGGTAGACTTGCCCGTTAAACGGCAGGCCGTTGAGTACAAATGGACATTTAAGAAGAAGACAGACGCTGATGGTAAATGTCACCATTTATAAAGCTCGACTTGTCGCAAAGAAGTTTCCGACAAAGTTCAAGGAGTTGACTACGATGAGACTATCTCACCCGTAGCGATGCTAAAGTCTGTTGGAATTATGTTAGCAGTTGCTACATTTTTCGATTATGAAATCTGGCAGATGGATGTCAAAACAGAGTTTCCATAACGGTTTCCATGAGGAAAGGTTGTATGTGATACAACCAGAAGGTTTTGTCAGTCCTAAGGATGCTAAAATGTATGCAAGCTCCAGCGATCCTTCTATGGACTGGATCAAGCATCTCGGAGTTGGAATATACGCTTTGATGAGGTGATCAAAGTTTTTGGGTCTATACAAAGTTTATGAGAAACTTGTATTTACAATAAAGTGAGTGGGAGCACTATAGAATTTCTGATAAGTATATGTGGATGACATATTGTTGATCGGAAATGATGTAGAATTTCTGGAAAGCATAAAGGGTTGTTTGAAAATGAGTTTTGCAAAGGAAAACCTGGTAAGAAGCTACTTAAATATTGGGCATCGGGATCTATATAGATAGATCAAGACGTCTGATAAAACTTTCAATGAGGACATACCTTGACAAGATTTTGAAAGAGTTCAAAATGGATCAGTCAAAGAAAGAGTTCTTGCCTGATTTGTAAGGTGTGGAGTTGAGTGAGACTCAAAGCTCGACCACGGCAGAAGAAAGAGAAAGGACGAAGGTCGTCCCCTATGCCTTATCCATAGGCTCTGTATAGTATGCCATGATGTGTACCGCACCTTGTGTTGTAACACCCCCAGTGTTAAGCCACAGTAACCTCAGATTAATGGTGCCTTGTCATCAAGATTGTTTAAGCCAAATTGCCCATTGACAAAAATCCAGATCAAATTAAAAGTTCAAATAAAAGGTGAGATAAGAAATTCATAAACCTGAAAACTAAAATCATGTTGGGGTTGCAAATATTCCCCTGGTATTTATAAAATTGCAACACACATTTTAACATGTATTTAAGTGCCTCTAAAACATTTTATCAGGGGCCAAAACAATTATTAAATCCCCTTTTGAATTTTTGCAGTTTTCAAATGTTTTCAAAAGGTCCCCAACCTTTTTGTGGCAGTGCCATAAATGGCATTGAAAATAATGGGTTTTGTGCCATATTTTTACTAAAGGTATTTTATTACTAAAATATATAATAACAGAAGCAAATAAAAAGAAAAGCTAAAAAATAAAATAAAAAGAAAAAGAAACAAACAACCCCCCGGCCCAACTGGGCCGTGGCCCAAATGGGCCAACCAGGCTGGCCCATCCCCGGGGTATAACCCACCCCCGAAACCCTAGCCCCACCCTGTGCCCCCCCACTCGCCTGTCCCCCCCCCCCCCCCCCCCGCGCCTCTCACCTCTTCCCCTCCCGATCCAGTGGGATCGGAGCAACCGCCCCGGCGCCACGCTTCGGCGCCGCGACCGCCGGCCTCCCCCCGGCGCCGCCCCGCCGCCGCATCACCGCGTCGCCCCGCCGGCCGCCGCCCTCCCTCACGCCACTGCCACCGCCGCTTCCCCCCCCCTCCCGGTGAGCCCCTACGGGCTCCTCCCTTCCCCCCTACGTTTCTCCTTCCCTCCGGCCGGCTTACCCCCCTCCCGCCGTGCGCCGCCCTGCTAGCCCCCCCCCTCCCGCAGTCGCTCACCCCGCCCGCGCGCGCGTCCAGCCCGTGGCCACCCGCTGGCCACCCCGTATGCGCGCTCCGGCGTCCCCTCGCTTCGGCTGCGCCCGCGGCCCGCGCTCACCGCCAGCCGCACCACCGCGCGCGCCGCGCGTCACCGCCGCCGCTGCAGCCTCGCGCAGGCCATGCCCCACGCCCTGCCCCTCTTGCCCCGGCCGCGCCCCGCTCGCCTCTCGCCCGCCCGCGGCCGCCGTGCCTCCCCCTGCGGCCCCGCTCCCGCACGCGCCCGACCGCGCGCGCCGCGCTCGCCGCGGCCTCGCCTCACTCGCCGTCGCCACGCGCTCGCCCGCGCCCGCTGTCGCCCATCGCCGTGCCCGTTGTGGCCTTGGGCCATTGACAGTCGGGCCCCGCCCTCTGTGCCGCTGACGAACGGGGCCCAGCCCTTGTTAAAACGGAAATTAAAAAGAAATTAGAAAATGAATTAAACTGTTAAAAAAATGAATTAATAAATATATTAATTAGTAATTAATTAATTAATTAAAAGGATTAATTAGTTAATTAAGACTGATTAGTTTAATTAGTTAATCTGTTAATCTTAACAGAGTATGACAGGTGGGTCCCACCCCCTTAATTGATCCTGATTAATATTAATTAAACTCTAATTAAAATTGAGTCAATGATAGGTGGGGCCCACTGGTCAGTTTGACCAGTCAAAGCCCCTATTGACTGTTGATGTCAGCATGACATCATGCTGATGTCATAATTACATTATTGAATTAAAATAATCTATTTTAATTTCTGAATATTAATAAAACTTTAAAAATTAATATAAAATAATCCGTAACTCGGATGAAAATAATTTATACATGAAAGTTGATCAGAAAAATCCCACGAATCCGAATACGCTGTCCGTTCATCTGTCACATGCTCCTAGCATGATGAACATGGACATTTAGCATTAGGATCATCTGTCCGGTAGTAGCCCGAGACCGGGAAAATATCGTCAGATATTCTTCCACCCCATCTGCGACGTGTAGTACTGCGTTAGTGCATGCCTAGCTCTGCATATTGCCATGTCATGCGTCGTGTTGCATCTGTGCTTTATATTTATTGTTTCTTCCCCCCTCTTCTCTCCGGTAGACCCCGAGACTGACGGTGCTGCCGGGTATGACTACACCGTTGACGATCAGCCCTTTGCCGCAGAGCAGCAAGGCAAGTAAACCCCCCTTGAGTATTCCGATATCGCCTATTCCTTTTCTTTTTATTCTTGCATTAGATTTTTGCTACTGTATTAGTTAGCTCCTATTCTGATGCATAGCCTGTTTTTGATAAACTGTTACTATACCTGCAATCATATCAACTGCTTAGGATAGGTTGATCAATGAATCCCCAGTGACCCCTTAGTCCCAGTTGCTCCTTCTTCTTCATCGACGACTCGACGACTCGAAGACCCGAAGACTCGGTCAACCGACCGACGAGCCAGGCCCCTCACATCACCGCACACCCCTTAAGTATGGCACTGCAGAGCTACTACCGAGTGCCGAGGGTGATACCTCACTTAGCACTCCCGGTGTTAATTCTGTAGCGTAGCTAGTCGGTCGTGGGTATCGAGGGTGATTCCTCCTTCCCATTTATCGATAGCGACTCTTGTCATACACATACCTCGAGTGGGATCCATCGAGGGTGATTCCTCGGATATCCACTTGGTGTATAAACACACAGTTACTTCAACTTGACTTTGTTTACATGTGAAAGACGGGACTTGAGGGACAGGCGGTACCACCCTGGTTGAGGTGGACCTGAGTTCCCGACAGTCTTGAGACGGGTCGGCCCCAAGGGTACCCGTGTGTAAGATGTGGTGGGATGAGCCGGTAAGGCATCCAAAAGGTTATGTTGAGGCGTGGACGGGCAGGAGAGGCCCTTGCCACACATCCTCGAGTTGGGATGACGGGACCACGCTTTATGGGTCGCGCTTGCCCCGCGTTAATAAAATGCTAATGGGTTGGGTATTTGATCTGAGTTGGGTCGTTGGCCTTTTTACGCACCAAACCATCGCGTGGGAGAAGTTATGGGTACTCAGCGTCGTTGTATCAGCCGAAGCTCTTCGGACGTCAGCAATGGAGCGGCGCGCGTCGGATTGGACTGGACGGTACAGCTCTTGGACTGGAGTGTGCTAGGTCTGCTTCCGGCCGCCCACACATCATGCAGGAGCGCGTAGGGCAAGTGGGCCCATGATGTCTACTACGCAACCTTCTTCTTGTAGACTCGTGTTGGGCCTCCAAGCGCAGAGTTTTGTAGGACAGTAGCAAATTTCCCTCAAGTGGATGACCTAAGGTTTATCAATCCGTGGGAGGCGTAGGATGAAGATGGTCTCTCTCAAGCAACCCTGCAATCAAATAACAAAGAGTCTCTTGTGTCCCCAACACACCCAATACAATGGTAAATTGTATAGGTGCACTAGTTCGGCGAAGAGATGGTGATACAAGTGTAATATGGATGGTAGATATAGGTTTTTGTAATATGAAAATATAAAAACAGCAAGGTAACTAATGATAAAAGTGAGCACAAACGGTATTGCAATGCTTAGAAACAAGGCCTAGGGTTCATACTTTCACTAGTGCAAGTTCTCTCAACAATACTAACATAGTTGAATCATATGTAAATCCCTCACGTGCGACAAAGAGTTCACTCCAAAGTCACAAATAGCGGAGAACAAACGAAGAAATTATTGTAGGGTACGAAACCACCTCAAAGTTATCTTTTCCGATCAATCGTATGAGCTATCCCTATAAGTGTCACGAACAACCCTAGAGTTCGTACTAGAATAACACCTTAAGATACACATCAACCAAAACCCTAATGTCACCTAGATACTCCAATGTCACCACGAGTACCCATGGGCTTGATTATACGATATGCATCACACAATTTCAGATTCATCATGTTCAATCCAACACAAAGAACTTCAAAGAGTGCCCCAAAGTTTCTACCGGAGAGTCAAGAAGAAAACGTGTGCCAACCCCTATGCCTAGATTCCCAAGGTCACGGAACCCGCAAGTTGATCACCAAAACATACATCAAGTGGAGCAATAGAACATCCCATTGTCACCACGGATATCCCATCGCAAGACATACATCAAGTGTTCTCAAATCCTTTAAAGACTCAATCCGATAAGAAAACTTCAAAGGGAAAACTCAATTCATCACAAGAAAATAGAGAGGGGAAAACTCCATATGACTCATCTATATTAATAAAGCTCGCGGTACATCAAGATCGTGTCATCTCAAGAACACGAGAGAGAGAGAGAGAGATCAAACACATAGCTACTGGTACATACCCTCAGCCCCGAGGGTGAACTACTCCCTCCTCGTCATGGAGACCGCCGGGATGATGAAGATGGCCTCCGGTGATGGTTTCCCCCTCCGGCAGGGTGACGGAACGGGCTCCCGATTGGTTTTTCGTGGCTCTGGAGGCTTGCGGTGGCGGAACTCTCGATCTAGGTTTCTTTCTGGGGGTTTTGGTATTTATAGGAATTTTTGGCATCGGTCTCACGTCAAGGGGGTGCTCGAGGAGTCCACAAGCCAGGAGCACCCTCCCGGAGGGGTAGGGCACGCCCCCTGGCTTGTGGCCTCCTCGGTCACTTCCTGGCCCAGCTCCGGTGCTTCGGGGGTCTCTTTTGGTCCATAAAAAATCACCGTAAATTTTCAGCCCATTCCGAGAACTTTTATTTCTGCACAAAAAACGACACCATGGTAGTTCTGCTGAAAACAGCGTCAGTCCGGGTTAGTTCTAATTAAATCATACCAAAATCATATAGAATTATTGTAAACATGGCATGAATACTTCATAAATTATAGATACGTTGGAGACGTATCAGCATCCCTAAGCTTAATTCATGCTCGTCCTCGAGTAGGTAAATGATAAAAGAAATAATTTATGAAGTGTGAATGCCACCTAACATATTCATCATATTCTTTCCTTCTTTGTATAGCATGGACATTTGGACTTGTAAATGATTCGAAGCAATAGTCTAGTTTTAACATAATGACTTCAATACTCAAGCATGTCAACAAGCAACCATGTCTTTCAAAATATCAACACTAAAGAAAGTTATCCCTAGCCCATCATGCTCAATCATTAATCCATTCATGAAACACTCTCAAATATTAGCTATGCCCAATGCTCAAGTACGATCATAGTGCCCCCTAGTTGGTTCTTATAAGAGAAGATGGAGACTCAAAGCAAAAATAAAAATTGCATAAAGTAAATAGCGATTGGCCTGCAAAAATAAAAAACTTGTTCTGTTCTTTTTTGTAATTAGGGGAAGTAGGGATTTGTAGAGGTGCCAGAGCTCAAGGTTTAAATTGAGAGAGAAAAATGTTTTGAGTGGCATGCTTTTCCTGTCAACGAAAACGACAAAGTAGCTCACAATACTTTCCATGCTACATACATTATAGGCGGTTCCCAAACAGAATGGTAAAGTTTTTACTCCCCCTCAACCAATCAATCACACTCCACGGCGAGCCGAATCCACAGGTACCGTCCATACAAACAACAATCCTGGGGGAGTTTTGTTTCATTATATTTTGATTTGATTTTTGAGCATGGAACTGGGCATCCCGAATACGAGGCACTTTCTCGTGAATGATAGTGAATCAACACATATCGTGAGAATAACACACCTAGCATGGAAAAATATTGGATACTCCCCACCGTTTCATGAGCGGTACGGGCACACAAAAGAGAAAATTTATTTTTAAAATTTAGAGATGGCACATACAAATTTGCTTGGAACGGCATGGAAATACCGCATGTAGGTAGGTATGGTGGACTCATAAGGCAAAACATGGTTTAAGGATTTTGGATGCACAAGTAGTATTTCTACTTAGTACAAATGAAGGCTAGCAAATAGATTGGGAAGCAACCAAACCAAGGAACGAAAAATCACATAAGTGAGCATTGAGTCATAACTAACACCGAATAATGCACCACAAGTAGGATATAACTTCATTGCATAACTATTGACTTTCGTGCATGCATAGGGAATCACAAACCTTAACACCAATATTCCTACTAAGCATAATTACTCACTAACATAACTCACATATTACTATCATCATCTTTCAAAACTATTACAAAGAATCAAGTTTAATTTGTCCAATGATCTTCATGAAATTTTTATTATATCCTCCTTGGATATCTATCACTTTGGGACTAGTTTCATATATTGCCATTGCTTTTTAGCAAGCTCAAACAAATTTAAGTGAAGCACATGAGCATAAAGATTTCATTCCTCAAAAAGGTATAAGTGAAGCATGAGAGGAAATGACAAGCTACTCTCGAAAGATATAAGTGAAGATCAATGAGTAGTCAAACAATTAAGTAGCTATGTGAGGACTCTCTCTCTCTCAATAAATATTTTCAGATCTGAGTATTTTATTAAACAGCAAGCAAAAGAAAAAAAGCACTCCAAGAATAGCACGCATCATGTGAACGAATAAAAATTTAGGCTCAACATAGGCTAACCGATAATTGTTGATGAAGAGAGGTGGGATGCGTAGCATCCCCAAGCTTAGATGCTTGAGACTTCTTGAAATATTTACTTGGGGTGCGTTGGGCATCCCCAAGCTTGAGCTTTTGTATCTCGTTCAATCCTCTCATATCATGGTTTCACCTATTCTCAAAAACTTCATCCACACAAAACTTGAAAAGAACTCGTGAGATAGGTTAGTACACATAATAATAAATCAACTCTTTATGTACTGCCAAGACAAGTTGCATAATAATTTTCAAACATTAGGTACTGTATACTATCATTTCCACAATTTATATCTACCAATATAGGCTATAAAAACTATAGGATAAGTAGATAACAAAACTATGACAACAATCTGTCCAAACAGAACAGTCTGTAGCAATTTATGAAAACAGTGTACTTCTGTAACTCAAAAAATTATGAAAATTTAGAACATGCTATAAAATTTTATACGACTATACTGTGTAAAATTTCAGAAACTTTCCATGTTCCAGTAAAATATGAAAATTCAAACACTACAGCAAAAGTTTCTGTTTTTTTACACAGCACACATCAAACATGCAATGCAAGCATCCTAAGGCAATTCTTGGAACTTTTTATTGAAAAACACGATTATAAATAACACATAACAGAGAACAACAAAATAAAATGACGCTCCAAGCAAAACTCATATTATGTGGCGAATAAAAATATAGCTCCAAGTAAGATATACCGATAGTGTTGAAGATGATGGAGGGGATGCCTTCCGGGGCATCCCCAAGCTTAGGCGCTTGAGTCTTCCTTGGATATTACCTTGGGGGTGCCTTGGGCATCCCCAAGCTTAGGCTCTTATCACTCCTTATTCTCCTCATATCGGTGTCTCACCCAAAACTTGAAAACTTCAATCACACAAAACTTAACGGAACTTCGTGAGATGGGTTAGTATAATAAATAAAGATCATTCACTTAGGTACTGTCAAGACAAGATTCATAATTGTTCTCACATAATACGTACTGTATTCTATCATTCCAATAATTTATATCACTGAATATAAGCTATGGGAATACTAAAACAAGCAAACTATGCATGCAAAACAGAATCTGTCAAAAACAGAACAGTCTGTGAAGATATGTAGTGTGACCATACTTCCATGTCTATAAAAATTCTGAAAAATTAGGAAAATCTAGGAAATTTGTATATCAAGACTGTGTAAAAAATTCAGATCAAAACCACGTTCCAGTGAATTTACAAAATTCCTGGACTGAGAGCAAAAGTTTCTGTTTTTGCACAAAATCAAGTCAACTATCATCCACACTATCCCAAAGGCTTTACTTGGCACTTTATTGAAACAAAAGCTATAAAACATGATTATACAGTAGCTTAATCATGTGGACAAACAAAAACAGTAGGTATAAATATTGGGTTGTCTCCCAACAAGCGCTTTTCTTTAATGCCTTTTTAGCTAGGCATGATGATTTCAATGATGCTCACAAAAAAGATAAGAATTGAAAGACAAAGAGAGCATCATGAAGCATATGAATAGCACATTTAAGCCTAACCCACTTCCTATGCATAGGGATTTTGTTAGCAAACAATTTATGGGAGCAAGAATCAACTAGCATAGGAAGGCAAAACAAGCATAACTTCAAAACTTTGAACACATAGAGAGGAAACTTGATATTATTGCAATATGTAGAAGCATAAGATCCTCTCTCATAATAATTTTCAGTAGCATCATGAAGGAATTTCACAACATAACTATCACATGAAGCATTATCTTTATGATCCACAAGCATAGAAAATTTGTCACTCTCCACATAAGCAATTTTCTTCTCATTCATAATAGTGGTTGCAAACTCAACAAAATAACAATCATGAGATACTTGATTGACATAACCACTTTGAATATTAAAATCATGATGACAAGTTTCATGGTTACTATCACTCTTTATAGCATACATGTCATCATCATAATCATCATAGATAGGAGGCATGCCATCATCATAATAGTTTTGCTCATCAAAACTTGGGGGACTAAAAATATCATATTCATCAAACATAGCATCCCCAAGCTTGTGGCTTTGCATATCATTAGCATCATGGATATTCAGAGAATTCATACTAACAACATTGCAATCATGCTCATCACTCAAAGATTTAGTGCCAAACATTTTAATAACTTCTTCTTCTAACACTTGAGCACAATTTTCCTTTCCATCATTTTCACGAAAGACATTAAAAAGATGAAGCATATGAGGCAACCTCAATTCCATTTTTTTGTAGTTTTCTTTTATAAAACCAAACTAGTGAAAAACAAGAAACTAAAAGATTCAATTGCAAGATCTAAAGATATACCTTCAAGCATTCACCTCCCCGGCAACGGCGCCAGAAAAGAGCTTCGTTGACGGGATGTGAGTGCCGCTTACCTAGCCTCCCCGACAACGGCGCCAGAAAAGAGCTTGATGTCTACTACGCAACCTTCTTCTTGTAGACTCGTGTTGGGCCTCCAAGCGCAGAGTTTTGTAGGACAGTAGCAAATTTCCCTCAAGTGGATGACCTAAGGTTTATCAATCCGTGGGAGGCGTAGGATGAAGATGGTCTCTCTCAAGCAACCCTGCAATCAAATAACAAAGAGTCTCTTGTGTCCCCAACACACCCAATACAATGGTAAATTGTATAGGTGCACTAGTTCGGCGAAGAGATGGTGATACAAGTGTAATATGGATGGTAGATATAGGTTTTTGTAATCTGAAAATATAAAAACAGCAAGGTAACTAATGATAAAAGTGAGCACAAACGGTATTGCAATGCTTAGAAACAAGGCCTAGGGTTCATACTTTCACTAGTGCAAGTTCTCTCAACAATACTAACATAGTTGAATCATATGTAAATCCCTCACGTGTGACAAAGAGTTCACTCAAAAGTCACAAATAGCGGAGAACAAACGAAGAAATTATTGTAGGGTACGAAACCACCTCAAAGTTATCTTTTCCGATCAATCGTATGAGCTATCCCTATAAGTGTCACGAACAGCCCTAGAGTTCGTACTAGAATAACACCTTAAGATACACATCAACCAAAACCCTAATGTCACCTAGATACTCCAATGTCACCACGAGTACCCATGGGCTTGATTATACGATATGCATCACACAATTTCAGATTCATCATGTTCAATCCAACACAAAGAACTTCAAAGAGTGCCCCAAAGTTTCTATCGGAGAGTCAAGAAGAAAACGTGTGCCAACCCCTATGCCTAGATTCCCAAGGTCACGGAACCCGCAAGTTGATCACCAAAACATACATCAAGTGGATCAATAGAACATCCCATTGTCACCACGGATATCCCATCGCAAGACATACATCAAGTGTTCTCAAATCCTTTAAAGACTCAATCCGATAAGAAAACTTCAAAGGGAAAACTCAATTCATCACAAGAAGATAGAGAGGGGAAAACTCCATATGATTCATCTATATTAATAAAGCTCGCGGTACATCAAGATCGTGTCATCTCAAGAACACGAGAGAGAGATCAAACACATAGCTACTGGTACATACCCTCAGCCCCGAGGGTGAACTACTCCCTCCTCGTCACGGAGACCGCCGGGATGATGAAGATGGCCTCCGGTGATGGTTTCCCCCTCCGGCAGGGTGCCGGAACGGGCTCCCGATTGGTTTTTCGTGGCTCTGGAGGCTTGCGGCGGCGGAACTCCCGATCTAGGTTTCTTTTTGGGGGTTTTGGTATTTATAGGAATTTTTGACATCGGTCTCACGTCAAGGGGGTGCTCGAGGAGTCCACAAGCCAGGAGCACACTCCCGGGGGGTTAGGGCGCACCCCCCTGGCTTGTGGCCTCCTCGGTCACTTCCTGGCCCAGCTCCGGTGCTTCGGGGGTCTCTTTTGGTCCATAAAAAATCACCGTAAATTTTCAGCCCATTCCGAGAACTTTTATTTCTGCACAAAAAACGACACCATGGTAGTTTTGCTGAAAACAGCGTCAGTCCGGGTTAGTTCTAATCAAATCATACCAAAGTCATATAGAATTATTGTAAACATGGCATGAATACTTCATAAATTGTAGATACGTTGGAGACGTATCAGCCCACGACCCCTGTGTGCTTAGGATTTAGACCGGCGGGCTGGCCTCTTCGTTGAGCCTAGGTGGGGCGACGACGTGCTGCTATCCCGAGGCCAGGCATGACCCAGGAAAGTGTGTCCGGCCGGAGGTGATCAGGCATGTTGGAAATGCAGTGCACCCCTGCAGGGATGAACAAACTATTCGAATAGCCGTGTCCACGGTAACATGACGACTTGGAGTTATACTTTGACCTTCTACAACTATAATTGAGACTTTAAATTGAAATGAATGTTGGCTCCGAGATTGCTTCCTCGCAGGGAGTCGAGGAAGAATCTCTGGGCATGGTTACTTAATAAAATTGCTACAATAATATGACTATATATGAGATACCAGTCTACTCTCTTCTAATGCTGCAAGATGCTGAAGATGCTAGTCTTCGATAGGACTAGGCCTTCCCCCTATTCTTGCTTTCTGCAGTCAGCCCAGATATAACCCCTTTCCTTGATACTGATGCATCTTAGCATAGTTCTGATGTCAGTCTTGCGAGTACTTTGGATGAGTACTCACCACTGCTTTGCTTTCTCTTTCCCCCTCGATTCGATTCTGCGTTCAGACGATGGAGCCCAGGAGATGGAGTACGCCGGAGACCACTACTTCACCGCCGCTGGAGCCTACTACTACGTGGAGAGTGCCGACGCTCAGGAGTAGTTAGGAGGTTCCCAGGCAGGAGGCCTCGCCTCTTTCGATCCGCTGCTTATGTTTGTGCTAGCCTTCTTAAGGCAAAATTTGTTTAACTTATGTTTGTACTCAGATATTATTTGCTTCCGCTGACTCATGCTTGTTGAGCTTTGTATTCGAGCCCTCGAGGCCCCTGGCTTGTAATATGAAGCTGTATGACTTTAATTTGTGTCTAGTGTTGTGTTGTGATATCGATCAGTGAGTCCCTAATCTTGGTCGTATGCATTGCGTGTTTGATTAGCGTACGGTCGAAATTGGGGGCGTCACATGTGTGCCTTGCCATGAGTCTGTCAAGGGGTACAAGAGTGGTCCAGGAGTGGATCACTGGACAGCGGTCAAAATTATCCTTAGTAACTGGAGGACTAAGGAAATGTTTCTCGATTATGGAGGTGATAAAGAGTTCGTCGTAAAGGGTTACGTCGATGCAAGCTTTGACACCAATCCGGATGACTCTAAGTAGCAATTCGGATACGTATAGTGGAGCAGCCATTTGGAATAGCTCCAAGTGGAGCGTGGTAGCATCTGCAGTATAACATATAGATTTGCAAAGAACACACGGATCTGAATGTTGTAGACCGTTGACTAAAGACCTCTCTCACATGCATAGCATGATCGAACCCCAGAACTCATTGGGTGTTAGATTCATAACAATGTAAATCACATGGTGACGTGAACAAGATTATTGACTCTAGTGCAAGTGGGAGACTGTTGAAAATATGCCCTAGAGGCAATAATAAATTGGTTATTATTATATTTCCTTGTTCATGATAATCGTTTATTATTCATGCTATAATTGTATTGATTGGAAACTCATATACATGTGTGGGTACATAGACAACAATGTGTCCCTGGTATGCCTCTAGTTAACTAGCTCGTTGATCAAAGATGGTCAAGGTTTCCTGGCCATAGACATGAGATGTCATTTGATAACGGGATCACATCATTAGGAGAATGATGTGATGGACAAGACCCAAACTATGAACGTAGCATATGATCGTGTCAGTTTATTGCTATTGTTTTCTACATGTCAAGTATCTGTTCCTATGACCATGAGATCATGCAACTCACTGACACCTGAGGAATACTTTGTGTGTATCAAACGTCACAACGTAACTGGGTGACTATGAAGATGCTCTACAGGTATCTCTGAGGGTGTCTGTTGAGTGGGCATGGATCAAGACTGGGATTTGTTACTCCGTGTGACGGAGAGGTATCTCAGGGCCCACTCGGTAATACAACATCACAACAAGCCTTGCAAGCAATGTAACTAAAGTGTTAGCCACGGGGTCTTGTATTACGGAACGAGTAAAGAGACTTGTCAGTAACGAGATTGAACTAGGTATAGATATACCGACGATCGAATCTCGGGCAAGTAACATACCGAAGAACAAAGGGAACAACATACGGGATTAACTGGATCCTTGACATAGAGGTTCAACCGATAAAGATCTTCGTAGAATATGTAGGAACCAATATGGGCATCCAGGTCCCGCTATTGGCAATTGACCGTAGAGGTGTCTCGGTCATGTCTACATAGTTCTCGAACCCGCAGGGTCTGCACACTTAACGTTCGGTGACGTTTCGGTAGTATAGAGTTATGTATGGTGGTGACCGAAGGTTGTTCGGAGTCCCGGATGAGATCCCGGACGTCACGAGGAGCTCCGAAATGATCCGAAGGTAAAGATTGATATATAGGAAGTCCCGTTTTGGTCACCGAAAAAGTTTCGGGTATTTCAGTAGTGTACCGGGAGTGCCGGGAGGGGTACCGGGGACCATCGGGAGGGGCGTCTCGACCCAAAGGGCCTCATGGGCTATGGGAGGAGTCAAGCCAGCCCTTAGTGGGCTGGCCGAACCCCCCACTAAGGCCCATGCGGCTAGGGGTGGGAAAAACCCAAAGGTGGAAAGGGTTTCCAAGTGGGGAAGTGGAATCCTACTCCTAGTAGGATTGGAGTAGGACTCCTCCACCTCCTACTTCGGCCGCACCAAGGGGAAGCCCTTGGGCCGCCGGCCTCCCTCCCCTTCCTCCTATATATACTAGAGGGAGAGAGGGCAAAAGTACTTTAACCCTAAGCCACGGTGCAGCCCTCTCTCCCAATAGATCAAGTCCTCTAGTTTTCAGCAGCGCTTAGGCGAAGCCCTGCTGGAATAGTTACACCACCACCGCCGCCGCGCCGTCGCGCTGCCGGAGAACTCACCTACCTCTCCGCTCCCTCTTGCTGGATCAAGAAGGCGGAGATCGTCATCGAGCTGTACGTGTGCTGAACGCGGAGGTGCCGTCCGTTCGGCGCTAGATCGGGACGGATCGTGATTGGATCGCGGGACGCTCGGCGATTTGGATCGCGAAGACGTTCGACTACATCAACCGCGTTTCTTAACGCTTCCCGCTTAGTGATCTGCAAGGGTATGTAGATCCACTCTCCCTCTCGTAGATGCTCATCATCATGGATAGATCTTGCGTGTGCGTAGGAATTTTTTTGTTTCCCATGCAACGTTCCCCAACACATGGGTGATCGTATCGAACTTCCATACCAGAACCCGGTAACATTTAATGATTTTGTTCAAATGCATCAACAAATTCGGCATCGAGGAACTCATGAGCAAATGAAGGAAGATCTGATCGAGGATCCGTAAGCAGTTAAAGGGAACAACATTATTGGAGTGTAATGTTTAAATTAGAACTTGTGCCGCATCTAACATTTGGACTTTTTTAGCTAAAACGGAACTAGATACGTGGCTATTTTGAGCATGTGGATGTATGTGGGCCTTTAAGAAAATTAGAGGCGGGTGTATGCGTCTAGCTTTGGATGCCGGGTTTTGTATCTGTGTCTGCGAACTGGTCTACCAGTCTGCGAATAGATGCAATGTCCAATTCGCATGTCAACGGAGGTGCACTAAGTTGAACTACTCTTGATTTGGCTTGTCCTATTTTTTTACTCAAGTATGAGTGTCATATTATTTTTTAATCAAATGGCCGTGCACAACGAATCCTTATGTGGTACTTATATAGTATTGTAATCATCTTGTATGGTCTCTTGACTATACCCTAATTTCATTTTGTCACATGCCATTGATGTTTTTGTGTGATATGTTTTCAATGCAAAAATTATGTCACTGATCTTGAGATGTACATGATTTTATATAGATAAATTTCAAAAGGTATTCCTTAATTTAACATTATTTTTGTGGTGGTTGTGATGGTTGATATATGTGGGCTAAAAGCGTTATTGTGCTTGTAATATGATTAAATTAACATTTGCTAATGTTTATTTAAAAATGCACAATACTTTCTTTTATAGTTTTTCTTTAACACTTGTATTGTAAAAAGGTAGGAGACATGTAATTTTTATTAAAAATATACATGTGGATGTTAAGAAAAATGTACTTGATTCATCTTTCGACCCTGCAAAAAAAAAACTTGATTCATCTTTCGAGCATGTTAGTTATTTTTTGTCAAAAATAAAGGGTATGTGGTAGAATGAGCTTTGCACGTGCACCGTCACCAGTGACACTTGGAAGGAGAGACATATACAGAACTACTCTCTTCATTCCAAGTATAAAATTCACCTTTATTTTGTCATAGTTTCCAATGCATGATGCCGAATAGGACTCCACTTATAACACGATTACGAAAATAGCAAAATGGCACATGTGTTTTTTTTCCAAGATTTATATTTGCCATGCCATATACTTTCACATATATCAGTGGTCAAAGTCTGAATCATGCGTTCTATGTTTTCTCTACGATACAATGAAACAAATTAGTAAAAATAACTAGTATAATTTACAAGGTCCTTCTATTTGTTACCGTACAATCTGTAAAAAAGTTCCTTGTGCTCGAGACTCTTTGCTCGTCTGTCTGAAAATGCTGAAGCTTACAAGCAAAGTAAGAGAAAACCCATAAGCAAGAAAAACAAAGTGAAACCCCACAATAGTCAAGTATTGCCAGTATTATTTTTCCTTTAACTTGACACTAGTCCAGTACCAAGTACCAAGACGTACTTTCCTCTAAAAAGAAAGCGCCAAGGCGTACTTTTCCTTCCAGCTAAAAAAAAAGCAGCATTGTTTTTCCATCGAGCAAAAGAATTTCCATCACCCTATGCACCGGGTCCATATCGGGGACAGCAGCATTAATCATCGGCGCAGGCTGCAGCAAACCTGCCTCCATTCTGTACTCTCACAGCTCGAAACGGTCATGTCCTCTGGCGCGGCGGGTGAAAGCGCCTCGCTGAACCCGGCGCACCAAGACCAGACCGACGGGGCCGCACCGACGACTAGCGTCCCCCCGGCCCCCTAGAGCAAGGACACCAGCAGGTGTGCCGGCGCCGGCCCCGGTGCACGAGGTCCACGGCGGAAGGTTCGTGGGGCTGCCGCTCGCCCCCCGCAAAATGCCGTGGCACGAATCCACGCGAGCCACCGCCGCGCGCACGTCCTTTGGACTCTACAGTAAAGGCTCCCTTTTGGGCAGTGGGGGACGGGAGGAAATTTGTTTTGCCGGGCCCACCGTCGTCGGTTAGTGTTCGTGGCGCAGCCGCGGTTTGCAGCGGAGCGTACTTGATGAGTGATGAGATGACTCTTGTTAGTACTAACTGATTTGCTAATAAGCTTTTTGGGAAGTAATTACCCTCTGCCTGCCTGTATAAAAAATAGCAGTGGCATGGAGCGCGTGGCAGCTTTGGCACCTTGGTTCTCTCTTTCTTTCTCTCTCTCTGCAAGCCTGTATGATGTGAAGATTTTGCAAACAGACACTGGGATGCAGCCGATGTTGGGGGGTTTCAGCATAGTTTTTCTGGAGGTAATAGCACTCCAAGTCCTAGAACTTGTCTAGGATGTGACGATTTGATCCTACAACTTGCGAAATGACCATATCCAGTCCTACAACTTGCAGCAGATGTGCATATTTAGTCCTCAGCCAATCACAGCCCGCCAACTAGAGCAAGGTGGACTGGGGGGGTCAGCTCGTGTCTATTTGCAAAGAGCCCCCTGCCTTTCTAGGACCCTAGCCAATCCGTCATGCTGCATATTCAGTCAGCACGTGATCTCGGCCAAGGCGTCCAGTTGCTCGAGCCGGTGGCGCGAGCTGCTCGGGCTCAAGAGGGCAGCCGCGGCGCAGAGCCCAAAGTCGACGCCCTCGCAGTCGCCGTCGCCAGCGGCCGCATCGGCGAAGGAGAACGACGACGACGGGCTCGTCGGCGAAGAGGTCGCTCAAGTTCCTCCTGCAGCGGAGCAACGGCGGGCGGGCGTCCACCGGCACGGCGTCGGACCTCGCGTCGGCGCCGCTCCTCCGCGACAGCTCCGACTCGGAGGCCTCGCTCTCGCTCGCGTCCTCCCGCTTCTCGCACTCTTCCTCCTCGTCCTCCTCCGGCCACGACCACGACGGCGTCAACCGTTGCTTCTCCCTCGACTCCGCCGCCGACCCCAACCCTCCCCGCCTCCGCCTGGTCCGCTCCTCGCACCGCGCGGCCCACAACCCGGCGCGCCGCCGGCCGTCGCCACCCAGGCAGCAGGACGCGTCCAGGTGCCTCTCCGTGGACTCCCCGCGCATGAACTCCTCGGGGAAGATCGTGTTCCAGCAGGGCCTGGAGCGCAGCTGCAGCTCCCCGTGCAGCCTCCAATGCGAGGCACCCAAAGACTTGCGATGCATTACTCGAGAGCGAGGCCTCCGAGTCGGAGCAATGTTGAGGTAATTAGAATGACAGGAGTAATGCATTTGTGATCTTGTTTCTTGCAAGCAACCAAGTCAGAATCAGATGTGCTAGCTACAACGGCCTTGAGGATTGAGATGTGAGAAGAGCAAAACTCCAAATTTACAGTCAAGGGAAAAAAGAGAGGAAGAACAGTCAATTGATTTGACCTTCTCATCAGCATCCCGAAGAAAGCACAAACCAAATCAGTTAAAAATCCCAACCAAACAGAGCGCTATGCATCCTTTCATCCATCAGTGCGTCCCTAGCCTAGCCCGTCGCTTTCCATGCACGATCGCCATATCTTCGACCAGACGGATTCGATCACCCGCATGGCTTCGGCAGCTTGCCGCTCCACCGCTGCGGCGTCGGCGTCTGCTTCCGGCCCTGGGTCGACGACTGCGACGACAGCCGAGCTGAGGACGAATCCTTGCTGGCCGCCGACTCCTTCTTGTCCTTAAAGAACGCGAACACCGGCCGCGAGCAGACCGGCACGTTGAGCACCACGGACGCCACGCGGACGCCGGACAAGTAGGACCGGTCCACGGCGCAGGCCATGGACCGCGACCTGGCGGTGGCGTGGAGGCTGCACGGGGAGCTGCAGCTGCGCTCCCTGTCAAGCTCAAGCAAGCATGCATGCACACGTAATCTTTTACTGAACCTCCGGCGTACGTACACACGCACGACATCTTCCTCCCTCCCTTCCATCCTTCACAGGGGAAACCGGCTAAAGTCACGGCCTGTCTTCCAGCGCAGCAGCCCGCCATTGCCACTGGCGGAAGCTCCTTGCCATGGAAGACCCTAGCCAATCCGTCAAGCTCAAGGTTGTCCTGCGGGTTAATTAGGCAGAAAGGCAAGGGGGTCTTTGTAAATAGACACGAGCTGACCCGCCCGGTCCAGCTGGCTCCAGTTGGCGGGTTGTGATTGGCCGAGGACCAAATATGCATATCAGTTGCAAGTTGTAGGACTGGGCAGGTCATTTCGCAAGTTGTAGGACCAAATCGTCACATCCTGAACAAGTTCTAGGACTTGGGATGCTATTACCTCGTTTTTCTGTTACAGAAAGTGGTTCGGCCTCGTGTTGTATCTTGAATCCCGTGTCACACGTAAAGTGCACGTTTGAATATTTGTCCATCTAAGCTCTCAGATGCGGCACTACTATATGAAATCACGAGGGGGGACGAAACCGATGATGGTGTGCGTGCACAGTAATCGTCATCATTTTCAATTTCATCCCTTTCGGTTCGGGTTCCATTTTATTGGACCGTTGATAATGAAGCTAGTATTAGCTACGCATTGCCTTGCACATGGGCATGTGTTGGTGAATGTAAGGTTTGGCTGCATGATTGGGACATAGTCATCAGCCACCCATGAGCTAAATCAATGTGATGATGCCAAAGTAGTACTAGGTGATTACGGGTTTGCTGGAAATGCTGTACCTGCTTCTCCTTTTTGGTGACGCCGGAGATGGTGTGCATTCGCATACGCCTATCCTAAAAGTATAAGACCTTTTTCCTTAATTTTTTGCTCATCTAGCATATTCTCTATCCTGGAAAGTTCAATTTGTCAATTCTTCAAAATGGTTAACTTAACGCAACATACTCTCTCCGTTCAGAAATACTTGTCGAAGAAATGAATGTATCTGGATGTATTTTAATTCTACATACAACCATTTTTATCCATTTCCCCGACAAGTATTTTCGGACGGAGGAAGTATTAATTTAAAACTTGAACAGCTAAGCGCACGCAATTCAAATACGTAAAAAATATTCTCAAGTATAATAATTCCAATTCGAACACAAAATGTGGTCTAAATGAACTAAGAATTAGGATAAATTTGATAAAAACACAAGAACTAGGAATTATTCCATGGTCAATGCATACATACAATGGATCCAAACCCCCTCACTGCATCTTTGCACGCGCCAACCTTACACCTTCAATCAAGATCCCCTTCAAAGTTCGGACTGTACGGTACAGACAATTTCGCACTCCGACAAAGTGCATTAAATGTATGCAAACCGGTCTGGAAGTCCGAAATCCCACGAATCGTAAGAGGTTTGTGGACGTACTGGCATCCGCCATGTAGAGCTTTTCTGTTTCGGCGATGCCGCAGAATCCGCATCTGAGTATGCTGAGATTTTTGGCTGCCAGATCGGGCAATTCCCGATTCGGTATCTTGGCATTCCAATTCACTATCGGCATTTAACTATCGCTGAGTGGAAGCACGTGGAAGAAAGACTTGAGAAACGTTTAGCTAGTTGGAAGGCCAAACTCTTGTCGTATGGGGGGCGGTTGATTTTGATCAATTCCGTCCTCAGCAACATGGTTCTATACATGTTGTCATTCTTTCACTTACCGAAAGGGGTTCTTCAGCGTCTCGATTATTTAAGATCCAGATTTTTCTGGCAGTGTGATAATGAATCCAAGATATATCGGCTGGCTAGGTGGAGTATTTTATGCCGCCTAAAAGTCAAGCGGGCCTTGGAATTCAGGATATTGAGATTAAAAACAATGCTCTTCTGAATAAATGGGTTTACAAACTACTTACTGAGAATGAGGTGTGGCACGAAATCATTCGTAACAAGTACGTGGGGTCCAAAGTCATTTCTCAAGTTCTTTGGAAACCTGGTGATTCACATTTTTGGAGTGGCGTGATGAAGGATAAGGAATTATTTTTCCAATTTGGCACTTTCCCGGTTAGGGGTGGTTTTCAGGTTCGATTATGGGAAGACACCTGGCTGGGGGCACTCCACTTATGGTGCAGTATCCTAGCTTATACAGGATTGTCAGACATAAATTTGTCACGATGAAACAAGTTTTAGGACAAGAAACCCCTGATATTTCTTTTCGAAGGGACCTTGTTGGGCCTCGCGTGGTAGCATGGAATGAATTACTCACTCGTCTGGAGGTCATTCAGCTGTCGGGAGAACCAGACAAGTTTCGATGGAATTTGCATCAGAACGGAAGCTTTTCAGTCAAATCCTTGTATGATGCATTGGACATACTGATGTTCCGGTTGATAACAAGAAATTGTGGAAGCTTAAAATTCCTCTAAGAGTGAAGATATTCCTCTGATTTCTAAACAAAGGGGTCATTTTAACTAGAGATAACTTGTCACGACGTAACTGGCAAGGTAGCAAAACTTGTGTCTTTTGCCAACATGACGAGTCTATTAAACACTTATTTTTTGAGTGTAAATTTGCTTGTTCGGTCCGGGCCATAGTTCAAGTAGCTTCAAATCTATATCCCACACATAGTGCATGTAACATGTTCAGCAATTGGCTGCGGGGTATTTTTTTGAAAGAAAAGGCAGACAATGATCTGCCTTATGCATTCAAAACGAGCCATAGCTCGGATGACCGAAGTCAATTACATGTAGAGTTTGCTGAAGCAGGTAGCTTCAGACCAGGAGAAGAGTTACAAGAGGAGCCAAAACAAAGAGAGGGAGAAAATGCGAGGAAATACAAAGTATATCTCAAGTTATGAACTTTTCCGCCCAGAGAGTGATCAAGTCTAGGTCCGTAGACTTCTTAGCGCGCGTGCTCCACAGTCTTAGCAGCTCCGTTGTGTTACTACAGATGCGCCTCCCTGTCCATAGGATGGAATTGAAAATCCTGTCATTCCTGGCTTGCCAAGCTAAAACTGCGCAAGCTGCAAAAATGGTGTACCACAGGTGTCCCAGAGCATGTGATTGAGCTACTTGATCGACAAAAACAGCTATATTGGGCGCCCCATTTGCAAGTTCAGTGAGCTGTAGCTTGTCCCAAAGAATTTGGCCATACCGACAGCTCAGAATTATGTGACTAATAGTCTTAGTGGCTGGGCATAAATCACAATCTACCACTGGGGCAGCAGCTGTCCAGTGCTTCCTGATCATGTTGTCTTTCGTGTTGAGACGACTCATGTATGCCAGCCATAAGAAGATTTTATGTTTGAGGGGAATAACCTTATGCCATATATATTTATGAGCCTCCCATGTCATTCCTCTGAAGGTCAACAAGTTATAAAAATATTTTGCTGTCAAACCTCCATGAAAAACTAAAGAAGAACGTGTGTCATGCATATTGGTGTTCGGTTGATAGTTTGCCAGGCTCAGAAGTAGACACTCTAACTCAGTGGATGCTTGTGGTGATAAGTTGGCATGTAATTTGATGGTCCAGGTACCTTGTGTGTATTGAGAAGAGATGTTGCACTGATTTTCCTGGGCATATGTATATAAAGTTGGAAAAGTTAAGTATAACCTGCCCATGTGAGACCATTTGTCATGCCAAAAGGAGATAAGTGAGCCAGCCCCCAAGGAGCAGCAAGAAGCATGTTGGACCATTGGAATAACTTCCTTGATTGTCTTCCAGATGACAGTATCCGTGTTGGAGTTCTTTGTGGCGATCCTTTGCTGGCAATACCTTTGCCCGAACCATTGATAGCAGGGAAGATTTGATGCTTGGAGAATCCTCGCCGCAAATTTACATATGAGGGCAATGTTGTGTGCTTTAAGGTCCCTGATACCCAGACCCCCAGCTTGAGTAGATGTGATCACTTGATCCCAAGAGACTAAGCAGTGTCCACCATTTGCAGAATTTTTTCCCTGCCAGAGGAATGACCTCAGTAGCCGTTCAAGCTTAATGATCGATTCTTTAGGCCACATGAAGCATGCCATATAATAATTAGGGATCGCTGCCAACACTGAGTTGATCATAGTGACTCTTCCTCCCCGAGATAGGAAAGTAGCTAGCCACCCTGACAATCTCTTGTCCACCCGCTGAATAACGGGCACTAGTAGGCCGTGCGAGATATTGTAAGTAGAGAGTGGTAGGCCAAGGTAGGTGCGGGGGAAAGAAGATAATGGACAACCCAAAAGCTCTGAAATCAAAACCGCTTGAGAATCCTCCATGCTGATGGGCACCAGAGTGCTCTTGCTGAAGTTTATTTTGAGACCAGAGAAAGCGGAGAAAGTATCTAGCATTTCTTTGATGACACCGGCCTGGGCTAGATCCCCTTTAAACAAAATCAGCGTGTCTTCAGCATATTGCAGTATTGGGAAGAAGGAGTTCACATTGAGTGGGTGAGATAAGATGCCCTCATGATGAGCCTTGCAACATAGATGTTGTAGGACATCTGCAACCAAAATGAATAGGTATGGGGAGACCGGGTCCCCTTGCCACAGCCCGCATTTGTGATTGAAAGATTCACCAGTTTCACCGTTGATCACAATTTGTGAAGAGCTAGAGGACAGAAGCATGTCAATCCATTTGATCCATCGTTTAACAAAACCTCTGGCTTGGAGGATAGTTAACAACGCTGTCCAACTAACGTTGTCAAAGGCTTTCCTGAAGTCCAGCTTGAGAGCCATCATAGGTAGTTTCCTTTTGTGTGCACACTGTACCAGTTCGGCTGCGAGGGCAAAATTCTCTGTTATAGATCTGGCTGGCAGGAAGCCAGATTGCAGCTCGTGCACTAACTCTCTGGTGATACGCTGCAGTCTGATGGCTAAAACTTTTGTAAGCAGCTTTGGAGCGGAGTGGACCAAAGAAATTGGCCTAAAATCTGAGATTTCCAGAGAGGTGTCTTTCTTGGGCAGCAAAGTAATAAGAGGAGTATTTATCCCGCGTAGATCAGCTTTCATCTCATAAAACTCTTGAAAAAAATTCAGCAAGTCATCCTTGATCAAGTGTGAGCACCTCTTATAAAACTCGTTAGTGAAACCGTCAGTCCCTGGGCTTTTGTTGTTTGGCTATCTCAGCCCATGTGAAAGGTGTGGAGGCAGTAGATAGATCTGTAGTATCATATAGTGCATCCAGTGGAACCACAAGCAGAGATGGGGCTGCAGTTCCTATCAGCGCTTTGTAATAATCCGTGGCTATTTGAAGCTTCGCCTTGTCATTGAAATGCTCGACCCCTCCCTGAACAAGGACTCTGATCCTGTTATTTCTTGAGTGACTGTTTGCAGCAGCGTGGAAGAATCTTGTGTTCTCATCACCAGAGATGCAAAAGCTAATCTTGGCTCGTCGTTTCCACATTGCTGTTTGCCACAATATCAGCTGCGCAGCTTTTGCTGAGGCATGTTTTCTCAAAGAGAGTTCCAGCTGAGAGAGGATTCTCCTTCTTCGACTGCATCCAAATATGCAACCGCATGTTTGTTGTTGTCAATGAGTAGAGGTATGCCAAGCCTCCTTCTACTCCAACTTCTTAAAGCAGCTCTGACGCGTCTCATCTTGAAGTTCAGCAAAGTGGGAGAAGCTGTGATGTGTCTGTGACCTCGGTTCCAACCGTCAGTGATGAGTTTCATGGTGTCCTCCCTCTCCAGCCAATAATTCTCAAACCGAAAAAGTTTGCTTCTGCGTACTTGGTCATCAAACTGCAGCAGGATTGGAGTGTGATCCGAGGTTATAGCAGGAATTACTGTTGCAGAAGTATTCAGATATGTCAAGTTCCATTCTCCATTAACCAAACATCTGTCAATGCGCTCCAAGGTTGGGTTAGATCTCTTATTCGACCATGTGAACTGCATGTTATCAGTTTGGATGTCATCCAACCCAGCTGACCGGATCCAATCATTGAAAATTTCCATAAGGTTCCAATTCAAACGACCTCTGGATTTCCCAAAATAAAACCTATACATGTTGAATGTTGGGTTCTACCGTAGGTGCATCGCATGCGAATTAAAAATTTCCTACGCGCAGAACATCGAAGAACATGCTACGGAGATGGATCATGGCTCGTTACCACTAGACGCGCAGTACCGTGCAGTGGAAGTAGAGTTGGGGCAGCGTGTTCGCGTGGTCCGTCTCCTCCTCGTTCGATCTCCCTCGAACGGCCGATCCGATCTCCCTCGCGCAGCCGATCGCTGGGTCCCACGTACAGGTTCACCGGAGCGGCGCAAGTGCACTGCCTCTAACGGTATCCACACGTGCAGGAGGAACACCGTGCGGCGGACTGCTAGGTCCGATCACACAGTCAGCGGCGAGTGGAGGTGGCTAGTTGCAACACATGCAAAGCCCTAATGATGACGCCGAAGCGATCAACTAGATGGGTGTGCCGCTGTCGGTGTCAAAACCGGCGGATCTTGGGTAGGGGGTCCCGAGCTGTGAGTCTTGGATCGATGGTAACAAGGGGACGAAGGAGACGATGTTTACCCAGGTTTGGGCCCTCCTATGGAGGTAAAACCCTACGTCATGCTCGATTATATTGATGGTATGAAGGTTACAGAGTTGATCTACCTCGAGATCGACTAGCTAAACCCTAGATGAGTCTCTCTGTCCTACAATCTAAAACCCTTTGGCTTATATAGGCGCCAAGGGTCATTAGGGTTACACATAGTCGGTTGCCCACCGGAGGGGAAAACATGCCTAATCTACTATCTCAAACTTGAAAGACACGCCACGACTCCTGAGGTCTCCTCCATAGCAACGAGGCCTCCGATCAATCCCATCCTCAGCGAGCAGCCCATGAGCCCGGCCTATGAGAAATAGGCCGGTAGTCCGTGGACCCCTTAATCACGGACTCCCTCAGTAGCCCCCGGACTAGCCTCCAATGCCGAGGTATATCCGGACAATCTTGCGCATTGAAGTCTTTGGCTTGCGAGGCGAGTCCCTCTATCCCTTCTTGCTCGGCAACCATCCCGTCATCGGAGAATTCTCAAATGTTGAGAATTTGCGGGACCCACTGTAGTAACTTTCAGCGCTTCTCGATCCTTGTGCGCCGAGGGGAGATGAGCGGCCCGGCAGCTTTTTACAAGACTGCCCCTCCCGCAAGGGAGGCACCACCTATTTAAACAAGTCAAATTGTGGTCTGGGTCACATCTTCCTCTTCTTCCCCATCAGAAAAAACTTCAAGCGAGAGATCACCATAAAAACATGGCGAGCGCCCCCAGCTCTTCCTCGCGTCCTTACGGCTCTCGTCCCGAGGATTGGGCAAGTTGCTCTGTATCCCTCCTTCGGCTGCATGACCTCGAGACCCAAGGGTATCTTCCTTCCTCGGATCTGGCGGCTACCCGCGCCGGTTTGACTTCTTTTGACAACGAAGCCTTCGCGGAGAACTTCCCTAATCCTAACAAGGGAGAGCGGGTATGCTTCGTGCCTTTCCTCTTACGGGGCCTAGGGTTCCCCATTCATCCTTTCCTGAGGGGATTACTGGAGTTCTATGGGATCCAGCTCCATCATCTTACCCCCGGATCTATTCTGCATATCTCGGGCTTTGTTGCCCTTTGCGAAATGTTCCTGGGCTGCGAGGCGCACTTTGAATTATGGAGGAAGTACTTCTGCCTCGTCCCCCGAACTCGGGGTGAGACAATTCGGGAAGTCGGAGGAGCCGAAGTATGCCGCATAGCCGGGACAGGGTATCCAGTGGGGACACCGAAGAAGGAGTCTGAAGAATGGTCTTCGGAATGGTTCTATATTGAGGACGTTCCCCTATTCGATCCAGCTCGGAGGGGTTTGCCCGAATACTCCGACGCCCCTTTGAAAAAAAGGTTCACTTGCCGACCGAAGAGTTCATCCCAAGAGGACGGTGCTGAAGTTCAACGCTTGGCCGCCCATGTAAGGATACTGGCTCATCACAAGCTGACCATGATTGACGTGATGGCTGCCGCCATCACCCGATGCGTTCAACCTCTTCAGCAATGGATACATCCTTTGTGGCGTTACAACGGAACAAGTGACACCACCCGCTCCCGACGGCTGGGCCCTGCCAACCAAGCGGCATTGGTACTCACACTTGCCGACCTGTACAAAGGAGAAAAAGAAGACTTCGTTCGGCTACCGGTTAAGGAGGGCTACTCGAGTTACAACCCCATCGAATGGGTAAGCCTTTCGACTTTGCGACCTGAGTTCGGGTTTTTTATTTGCCCTTTTTGACCAAAGCTTTCAATCTGCGCAAACAGGAATGGAGGAGCTTTGTCGAGACAGTCAACTGTCCGGCCCCCCAACCAGAGAACTATTCTCGTGATGACGATCCAGGATTTCATGACGATCCGGAGCTGTCAATTGAGTATGAAGATGGGGTCTTTTACCAAGAGGGCCTTGATCGATCCAAGGTGGCTATCATAGCCGATCACCCCGGATCACTCCCTTCCTCCACTACAGGCAAGAAGAAAAATTCTTCCCGTAAAAGGCAAACGTCCTCCGTCGACCCAAATATGCCGGTTTCCACCCCCAAGCGTCGTCGGTCCTCGCGACGAACGTCGGCTACAGCAGCAATGCCCGGACCGGGCATCAACAGGAGTCCTTCATGTGAGCCGGTCATGGAGACGGCGCCGACCACTCGTTCAACCAAAAGGTACTTCGTTCGGCCGCTTAATCTATTGTTATTATGATCGATAAGATCTCACAGAAGATCTTATGTCGAAAATACTCAGGAAACGAGTACAACCATCTTCTGCCGAGGACGTTGCCGGGATGCCGGGCAACACTCATGAATCAAGATCTTCTGCTCATGCTGAACCTGCCGCGGAGGGCCCCATGGTCAATCTGGCCCCTGAAGACTCCGGGGACGTAATATCGGTCACTAAATCCGAAGTAGAGAGCGCGATGAACCACCGGCGGCGACGAGAAACCCTGCGCCACCCGGCGTTTTCCGAACAAGAGTTCAATGCTCTATGCTCGGCAGACGCACACATCGGAGCTGCCCGAGCTGGGCTTGGGGAAGCCGTGAAACTGATATCATCCATCCTGAAGGTGAGTGATTGATTTTGAGAATCCGGACACATATGTAAACCCAGTAGCCCCTGAGCCTTGAATTGGTCGGGACGACCGAGTTAAGGATCCGCATATTGTTTTATGGATGATGCAGGCTTCAAGGCAGCAGAATGAGCAATTGGCCAATGAATTGGAGGCGAGCCGAACACAGGTGGAAGCCGTGAAGGCCGAACTTGAAGAAGTGAAGAATTTTACCCTGGAGGCGCATGGTGAGTATATCTATTCTGCTGATCTTAGTATATAATCCCATGCTGACGCGAGGGTACTTTTTAGCAGCTGAATCTATAGGGCAGTTGCAAAAAGATTTAGATGCAGCCCGAGAATCTCAGAGGTACGCCGAGTCCCAGTATGAGGCCAGCTGCCTTTCGTTGCAACGAAACCTGGAGGAGAAGAAACGCCTCCAGGCGGAAAACAAGCAGCAAGCCGAAGAAATTGAGAGTTTAAAGACTCAATTGGCCCAGACCCAAGAAGAGAACCAGAAATTACAGAGGGGCATGTTCGGTAAGTGTGATTATAACGTCGAAGGTTATCTCTCCTACATGAAGTGTAATGGACATGCCTTGTCTCATGTATAGGTCTCCTAACCGGGCGGCTTGAAGAAGAGATCGGCTCCTACCGGGGGAGCCTTCTGAAGGAACTGTCCGCCGTGCATGAGCGGGCTCGGAAGGCTATGAGGAGCATGATAAAAGCGCCATGGCCTGCCGAGAAGCCTCCGGAAGGGATGACCGAACTAGCCGATCGGTTCAAGGAAGCCCGTAGTCGGTTCGAGCTATGGAAGACATCGGCCTGCCGGGAGGGAGCACGAGAGGCATGGGCGATGATCAAGACCTGTTATACCGGTCTTAACCCCGAGCATATGGCTCGGGTTGGGCCAGCAGGGCCTGACGGGCAAGAAGTGCCACTTCACTTGGTGTACGACCAAGTGATGCCTGCCGCTCGTCTCTCGCAGGAAGATTGCGCCCTGGATGCCTTAATAGACAATCTTGACCGGCAGCCAGATGTGTGATTCTAAGTAACTATGTACTTTAAATCAAAAAATTGCTCCGTCTGTGTTGTAAACTTTGTCTTAACCGGCCATCGGCTTCGACCTCCCGTGCTAAGAGCTTGGGAGTGTTCCGTATAAAATATCCCTTGATAAGAGGGAATTCTTTCAAGGAACCAGGCAATCTGGCCATTTGGTGCGAATAGACAGAAGATGCACAGGGAGATATGTTATATTACTGCTTAGCGTAAGAAACATCTTCCAAAGAAAATAGTACCTCTATCGGTGCCTTCCTTTAGGTTGCTACGTAAATCGTGGATAATAAGGCCGTATACTGCTAGTATGCGACTAATGGCCCTTTTGAGAAAAGAAGCCCGAGTAATGGTAATAACAACCATAATTTTATTTGTTGCTTCTGTCGTAGCCGACCAATTTTCTACTGAAGATAGCTAGCTTTTGGCTTCACCCGTCTGAGGTACGTATCCGGATAACCCGGTCGTAGCAATCGCAGAGGTGCTCCCTTTACCCTCTAGCCGAACAATCGGGAACGTAGAGGGTAAACACAGGAGCGAGGCAACCCAGCTTGGCAAAAATCTTAGTTCGAATTGATGCATATAATGGCTTAAAAATCGACAAGGGAAACATGCATACACAGGAAATGTGAATAGATGCTTAAAATATATAATCATCGGCTTCGGAAAGAAGCCCCCAGGTGTTTTATTCGGGTCTAACATTTGAGGATGTATGCCGAAAGACATAAAACGAGTTCGGTTTAGCCGAACATAAACTTGGGGAGAGAAAAAATCCGAACCTGCCAAACATTAAGGTGGAAGGGAAGGAAAATGAAAAGAAAGAAAAAGAAAAAGGAGGGTAAAAAGTATGACGACACCGGTCTAGCCGCAAAAACGCCGAAGACGAGCTGCGTTCCATGGGTGTGGTTCGAGGCGGTTATCTGGCGGGCTTCGAAGACGATAAGCCCCTCCTGCGAATACTTCGTCGATTATGAAAGGGCCCTCCCATTTGGGATTGAGTTTATGCTTTTGCTTCTCGGGGAGCCGTAAGACGAGTTCACCCACATTATACGCTTTTGCCCTGACCTCCCTGCTTTGGTAACGCCGGGCCTGCTGTTGATAAAAAGTAGAGCGAGCCCGAGCTATGTCGCGCTCTCCTTCTAAGGCGTCCAAGTCGTCCTGCCGATCTAACTCGGCCTCCTTTTCTTCGTACATGCGCACCCTTGGTGCATCGTGAATAATATCACAAGGAAGGACTGCTTCTGCCCCGTAGACCATGAAAAACGGTGTGTATCCTGTTGATCGATTCGGGGTGGTACGCAGGCCCCACAGAACGGAGTCAAGCTCCTCCACCCAATGGCAGTCGGACTCATGAAGAGATCGGACCAGACGTGGTTTAATACCACTCATGATGAGGCCGTTGGCCCGTTCAACTTGTCCATTAGTCTGCGGGTGATACACCGATGTGTAATCGAGCTTGATGCCCATTTTTGTACACCAGTTTTTTACCTCTTGGGCGGTGAAGTTGGATCCGTTGTCCGTTATTATACTGTGGGGGACGCCGTAACGGTGTACCACGCTGGATATAAAGTCGACCACTGGCCCGGACTTGGCTAATTTGACAGGTTTTGCTTCGATCCATTTGATGAACTTGTCCACCATGACCAGCAGATATTTATTCTTTTTGGTCCCCCCTTTAAGTGGTCCGACCATATCCAGCCCCCAGATCGCGAAAGGCCAGGTAATCGGAATAGTCCGGAGAGCTGTTGGGGGCATGTGGCTTTGATTTGCAAAAAGTTGACAGCCCACGCAATGCTGGACAAGTGACTGGGCGTCTGCTCGGGCGGTGGGCCAGAAAAAACTAGCCCGAAAGGCCTTGCTTACTAAGGCCCTTGCCGCGGCGTGATGGCCGCCCATTCCTGCGTGGACTTCGGCCAAAAGCTTCCTTCCTTCTTCCTCAGATATGCACCGCTGGAGTACTTCGGTGGTGCTTTTCTTGTATAACTCACCCTCGTGGACTTTATAGGCCTTGGATCGCCGAATTATGCGTCTCGCCTCTGTCTGATCGTCGGGGAGTTCTTAGCGAAGAAGGTAGGCGAGGAAGGGCTCGGTCCATGGTGCAATTACTGCCATGACCTCATGAGCCGAAGGCGTTTCGTCCATTACGGAGCCGCCGATGATTTGGTCGTCTGGTTCATTTATAGGGGGAACAACCTCTTCCGCGCTGATGGATCCGGTGCCCTTATTGTCGTCCTGCCAAACCACCGATGGCTTGAAGAGCCGTTCAAGGATAGTGTTTTTTGGGACAGGGTCGCGTTTGGCCCCCATGCGGGCTAGTAAGTCAGCGGCCTGGTTGTTGTCTCTAGCGACATGATGGAATTCCAGCCCCTCGAACCGTGCGGATATTTTAAGGATGGCGTTTCTATATGCCGCCATCTTCGGGTTTTTGGCATCGAATTCGCCGTTGATTTGAGAGATGGCCAAGTTGGAGTCTCCCCGTACCTCCAGCCGTTGTATACCCATGGAAGTTGCCGTCCGAAGACCGTGCAAAAGTGCTTCATACTCGGCTGCATTGTTGGAATCGGCATACATGATTTGCAACACGTATCGGACATTGTCGCCTGTGGGAGATGTGAGAATAACTCCAGCCCCCAGTCCGGCCAGTGTTTTGGATCCGTCAAAGTACATCGTCCAATGGGAGTATGTATTATATTCCCTGGGGAGCTCGGCCTCCGTCCATTCAGCGAGGAAATCTGCCAACACCTGAGATTTAATAGCTCGTCGTGGCTTATAGGCGATTTTGAAAGGAAGGAGTTCAATGGCCCATTTGGCTATGCGGCCAGTGGCGTCCCTGTTATTGATTATGTCGTTCAGGGGTACTTCGGATGCCACCGTAACCGAACACTCTTGAAAGTAGTGTCATAGTTTCCGTGATGCCATAAATACTGTATAGGCTATCTTCTGGTAATGCAGGTATCTGGACTTGCATTGCGTTAG
The DNA here is from genome assembly GCA_039707655.1 of Elymus sibiricus. Taxonomy (NCBI): domain Eukaryota; kingdom Viridiplantae; phylum Streptophyta; class Magnoliopsida; order Poales; family Poaceae; genus Elymus; species Elymus sibiricus. The sequence goes on along the minus strand of CM077675.1, from coordinate 310,001,024 downwards.
CACTTCTGACACATAGTAGACTGGCTTCTGTATCCGGAATTTGTGACCCTCCTCCTCTCGTCCGACGACGAGCACTACGCTAACCACTTGGTTGGTGGCCGATATGTACAATAACATTGGTTCACCGGCGCCTGGTGCTGTGAGTATGGGGTTGCTTGCCAGCAGTGTTTTAATTTCTTCTAACGCAGCAGCTGCTTCATCGGTCCATTCGAAACTGTTGGTCCGTTTCAGCAACCTGTAGAGCGGTAAAGCCTTTTCACCGAGACGGGAAATAAAGCGGCTTAACGCCGCCATGCAACCCGCCAACTTTTGGACATGCTTTAGCTCCGTGGGAATTGCAAGTTCCGATAGGGTGCGGTTCTTAGCCGGATTCACTTCTATTCCTCTATGGGAAACAATGAATCCGAGCAGTTTACCAGCGGGAACTCCGAAGACACATTTCTCCAGATTGAGTCGTATATCGTACTCGCGTAAGCTGGCAAAGGTTTGCCTTAGGTCGTCGATCAGCTGGCTGACGTGTTTGGTTTTAATGACCACGTCGTCCACGTATGCCTCGACTGTTTTACCGACCTGTTTTTCGAGACAAGTCTGGATCATGCGCTGGTATGTAGCCCTAGCGTTTTTAGCCTGAAAGGCATTGTGTTGAAGCAGAATGGCCCGTAGGGGGTGACGAATGCTGTTGCAGCTTGATCGGATTCCTTCATTTTGATCTGATGGTATCCGGAGTAAGCGTCGAGGAAGCACAGTGAGTCGTGTCCGGCTGTGGCGTCAATAATCTGGTCTATTCGTGGTAGGGGGAAAGGGTCCTTAGGGCAGGCCTTGTTAAGGTCTTTGAAGTCGACGCACAGCCGCCAGGATTTGTCTTTCTTTGGTACCATCACCAGGTTTGCCAACCATTCGGGGTGCTTGATCTCCCGTATGAATCCGGCCTCTAGTAATTTGGCTAGTTCTTCACCCATAGCTTGTCGTTTAGACTCGGAAAAGCGGCGTAGAGTCTGTTTGACAGGTTTGAAGCCTGGGATTATATTCAGACTATGTTTTGCCAGCCGCCGTGGGATTCCTGGCATATCGGAAGGATGCCAGGCGAAGATGTCCCAGTTTTCTCATAAGAATGCTCGCAGCGCCTCGTCCACCATGGGGTCCAGTTGAGCTCCGATGGACGCTATCTTATTAGGGTCCATTGGGTGCACCTGAAATTTAACAATTTCATTTGCAGGTTTAAAGGACGTGGGTTTGGGCCTTTTGCTAAGGATCACATCGTCCTTGTCCACTGTTGACCGGAGAGCGGTCAATTCCTCTGCAGCAAAGGTCTCAGCTAGTGCCTCGAGGGCGAGCGCTGCTGTTTTGTTCTCGGCTCGAAGGGCTATATTCGGGTCACTGGCGACTGTGATTACCCCGTTTGGGCCTGGCATCTTGAGCTTCATATACCCGTAATGGGGTATAGCCTGGAATTTTGTGAAGGCGTCACGCCCCAACAGGGCGTGGTAGCCACTGGGGAAGGGCACGATATGGAAGAGAAGTTCTTCAGATCGGTAGTTTTCGGGCGTGCCGAACACTACATCCAGGGTGACACGTCCTGAACAACGCGCCTCTTTCCCAGGGATGATCCCCCGGAAGGTTGTGTTGTTGTGCTCGATGCGAGATCGGTCGAACTGCATTTTTTCCAGGGTGTCTTCGTAGATGAGGTTTAAACCACTGCCGCCATCCATTAGCACCTTCTGTAGCCTGAAACTATCGACGATGGGGTTTAGGACCAGTGTGGCCGGTGTTTGACCGGGACGGATGGTTGGTTGGTCAGTGTCTCCGAAGGTGATTGGTATGTTTGCCCATGAACTTGTTGCCGCCACATGGTAGACCTGTTCGAGTTCTCTAAGAGCTCTTTTCCTCCAGTTCCTGGAGGGGAACGTTTCGTAGATCGTCAGGACTTCAACATTGTATTCTGGCGGCGTTGTGAAGCGCCTGTTCGGCGGTAGTGCCTCGAGGATGGCCTCTCCGCTTTTTGCGACCTGCCTGACGACCCAGCAAGCTCTGAGGCTGTGAGTCGGGCTTGTGTTCAGCAATACAGAATGTATAGGGCATGGCTTGTCCAATATTCCGTCGAGGACAGTTCTGGCCCCCGTAGGGGGTCTATTTCTCTTTTCGGCGGGTTCGTGTTCGGCTAGCCGCTTCGGAGGTATCCACTTTTTCCGATCTCCTCTAGGGTGTTCGGTAAAGGCTGGTTTCGAAAGTAGCCGTTCGGCTTGCCAGGTGCTCTCCATGGCACAATATTTTTGTACCAGGTCCGATAGCTCGGTGAAGCCGCGGATGTGTCGACGGGATAGGGCATTGAGGATCCCTTCATCGTGACAATTGCGACTGAAGGTTGCCATTATCTCCTGGTCACTAGAGCCTGGTGTAGGGTAACGCAGCAGAAAACAAAAAATTTCCGACCAACGCACCAGCCCAGGACCACTATGGAGACTGCATACAAGGTTTGATCTTTTCGTTACCGACTCGTAGCGCAGCGGAAGTAGAGCCGATGACGATCGGCGGTGCAGATCCCCGCAGCTAGGATTTACAACCTCCCAACTGCGAGGATGTATACCCTCATCTGCCCCTCGGACAGCCCTCCGGGAGGCGGTCGGACAGTCCCCCGAACGGTGTCGCGGACAGCCCTTCGGGAGGACCTTCGAAACTCGGACGGTCACTCGGACAACCCTTCGGGAGGACCTTCGAAACTCGGACGGTCACACGAACAGCCCTTCGGGAGGCACTCTCGAACTAAGACCGAAACTACGATCTCTCTACAGAGTTGCACACATACGGTGTCATCTATCCGGCAGGGCTTCGCCGTCCAGAACTAGTTCCTGCCGGAACCCAGACAACCTTTCGGCTCTACGAAACTATTTCGCGGGGAGGGAGAGAGAAGCCAGACAAGTCTATGGCATGTGTATGAGAGCAAGGATGAGGTTTGGGCAGCCTCCTCACCTCCTATTTATAGGAAAACAAAGGGGTAGAGTTGCCATTCCAAAAACCCAAAAATGCCCCCACTTTATGTCATACACAAAGGGCATAAGAGGGAAAAAGGATGCCATGTGGAGCTCCATGGAGCTCCACTCACCTTGGCCGGCCACCCCCTTGCCCCCCCATGAGGGGCTTCCTTGGCCCCCAAGGCCTTCTAGAAGCCTTTTGGGAAATATCCCAAAAGGTGGTTTTCCAAAAATATCCAAAAAGCACTTTCACTATTCACGACGACATTTTTCAGCGTCCGTTCGAACTGAAAATATTTATGTGGGCTTAGAACATTTCCAGTACCCACTAAAATAATTTTCAATGCGTTCCGGAACAATTCCGGATTAGTGATTTTCATCTGCGAAAAGCATCCGAAGCGGTTCCGGCAGCTCCGGAACATTTCCGGTTTTTCTTCCGGAAAATTCCTAGAAGTTTCCAGAATGATTCTGGCACCCTCCAAGAATTATCAGGCATGTGCCGAAACCAATTTGACCTAATGGTATCCCCTGAAACAACTTTTCAGTTTTACCAAAACTGTTCCGGTGTTCTCTCTGCGGAACTTTTCCGCTGTCCGAAACTTTTCCGGTGTCCGAAACTTTTCCGGTGATTTTCTCTCAGACTCCCTGTCTAGTATTCAGCAGATAGATGACCCTTAAGCGTGTGACCCTATAGGTTCGGTGAAGAATAGACATGACCCGGAACCCCTTCCGATCAATGATCAACATCGGAGCCGTGGACACCCATATTGACCCCTATACCCACACGAATGAATATTCGAGTGAACCTCCAGTTGCCGTGTGCTATTCATGTTGCTTCACTATATGTTACAAATACCCGAGGTGAGACATGTTGGCATCCCCGTGGATCAACAACTTGTCCACTATGCCAGTTACCTCGTTACCGGTATCGTTCTCTTTTCTCGTTACCGTGTTCCGGCATCCCTGTGATCAAATCACCCTGTGTCTGGCCAGACGATGATGGATACCGTAATTACCGAGAGGGCCCGGAGATATCTCTCCATCGTCGGAGGAGCAAATCCCAATCTTGAGCTATCAAGTTACTTGACACACTTTTCCATGAACCCGTAAGCCGCCGTAATAGCCACCCATTTACGGATGACGTTTAACAAACCCCAAAGTTCATGAAGCAAGCATGAAGAAACTTGATACTCTCATGGTCTAAGGAATCATGCAAACGTTAACCATCTCTGTGCTATTAACCATTAACTTGTGACGAATGTATCTCATAGCATAACATCAATTCGGGTCGATTCAACACAAATGTTCTCCTAACATTGTGCCCTCAAAATTGCCGGCATAGCCATGCCCATGATCAGGAAAACAGAACCATCATGCAACACTTGAGCTAGTCTTAGAGGCCAGACTAGGAATACATTTTACCGTTTATTATTCCACACGTGCATATGAGTCTTCCTCCGAGCCTCGTGTTATAGCAGACTCGAGAACCATAGCAGTTATAGCATGGAACATAAACATAATTATGAACTTGGGGATAAATAATAACATTTATTATTGCCTCTAGGGCATATCTCCTACACCTGGTACTCTGTCTCTAATGAGGAGGAGTCTAGCCCAAAAATGATGAACCGACTCCCCTGGTAATTGTTTGACATCCCGTAAGTCCGAAGACTTGGACTCTCCTGCGGTGCTTGAATGCTCGACTTGGGTGGTGGGTGGGAAAAAATTTAGTTCCGCGCCACGATGTGATTCCAGAATCACGGGGTTCAAGTTGCGTGCTAAATCGGGGACCGATCCCAAACTATTTCCGGAACGAACTCCAGAGTTTGGGTTACAGACGGGGTCCTGATGATCGGAAATTGGGGTATAAACCGTCCTTAATTCCGGTTGTTGGGGGGACGAACCTCCAGCCGGATACTCAATGGTGGCGACTAGGTGAGTGATCAAGGGGGTGCGAATCTCCCTATCGTCGGGTTTAAGCCCGATCCGGTCATAGACCGTCGTCTGATTGTCGGTCATGCCCATGGTTTGAATCCGATCGAGTAACTCGTTTAAGGACGAGGCGTCGGTGGGGCGCGTGTCGCCGAAGCGCGCGGGGTCAATCCGCAGCGTCGTGGTCCCGGAGTCGCTCGACAGCGAATCCAGGTTACGTTCGGCCACGGCGGGTCCGGGCACAACGAGTGGGTTGGGCGTTCTAGACGGCCCGGGGGTAAAGGCCGCCCCAGAGGTGGGGCCCGACGCTCCCAGCGTCGAGGCGTCGGGATCTGCGGGCTCCTCCATGAGAGCTGAGGGCTCCAGCCAAACAAGCTCTCCCCGTGAATCGGTGACGAACTCTAAGGTTCCGAATCTGATTTCTTGATCGGGGAAGAAGCTTCCGATCTAGCCAAGATGGTCAGTCGGGTCGGCACGCGACAAGACGCCGCCGCCTGCGAAGATCTGACCAGGGATGGGGACATCCTGGCTACATATCTCGTTGCTTATCACAAGGTGAGCCATCGATTCTTTCGGCGATCACAGGGGAACTCTCAATGAAAGCACCAATGTCGGTGTCAAAACCGGCGGATCTCGGGTAGGGGGTCCCGAGCTGTGAGTCTTGGATCGATGGTAACAAGGGGATGAAGGATACGATGTTTACCCAGGCTCGGGCCCTCCTATGGAGGTAAAACCCTACGTCCTGCTCGATTATATTGATGGTATGAAGGTTACAGAGTTGATCTACCTCGAGATCGACTAGCTAAACCCTAGATGAGTCTCTCTGTCCTACAATCTAAAACCATTCGGCTTATATAGGCGCCAAGGGTCATTAGGGTTACACATAGTCAGTTGCCCACCGGAGGGAAAAACATGCCTAATCTACTATCTCAAACTTGAAAGACACGCCACGACTCCTGAGGTCTCCTCCATAGCAACGAGGCCTCCGATCAATCCCATCCTCAGCGAGCGGCCCATGAACCCGGCCTATGATAAATAGGCCGGCAGTCCGAGGACCCCTTAATCACGGACTCCCTCAGCCGCACCTCCACTATATATAGGCATCCGTCGCGAGCTCAACTCTTGGGCCTCGCACAGATCCTAAAGCCCACGTGTTCCTTCCCTTAAGCGCGCGACCCCATAGGTTCTCGTTCACTTGGTCGCGAGTCAGACCACGTCCGGCTCGACCAGTCGGTAGCGGCCTCTAGCAAAGCGTGCCGATTCCAAGTGTCCGATGAAGCTGGTTAGGCGAACCTGTACTTCACAATTCCATTCCCTTTGCCACACGATATATGTTGTCATGCTCAAGGCGACATGGTCATCCTTGTTGCAGCACGACCTCTTTCTCGTTCCGGTGAATCCGACCAACACTTCGGATTGTCTCATAATCCTCATCGCATGGCCATGCTTATCCAGGTCGGATCACCCGAGGGGTCCCAGAGTATATCTCTCCTCATCGGAGGGGCAAATCCCATCTTGCTTGACCACGTCTCGCGGCATGGGTCTGGACAAGCCCGAAACCTACCTTTTATAACTACCCTGTCACGGAGTAGCGTTTGGTCGGCCCAAAGCAAGTCTGTCACCATCCCAAGTACATGCGCCAGCTCAGGTCTTAGGACATAGAACGTATGTTGTACTAGAGACTCACAGATGACCTATCGCTGCGTCTCATAGTTGGGTCTGTCCAACTCAGACCTTATCTCGACTCGGATCCAACTACGTCGAATCTGACCAGATCTTTCTGAGTCCATATTATCCGGCTAGCATCCAATGCTACATGGTCAGTGAGACTGGACCATCCACCGTGTCATATGCTAGTCTAACTGGTTGTGCGTCCACACAGCCCTTTCGACTAGGGACCATTTAGGACAGTTATCATACAATGCATAGTCTCACAAACAAGTCACGTACTTGTGAATACACATCATTGATAATGTCCAAGGACTATCTTTATTCATAAACACATAGGAAATATCATCATACATGATTGCCTCTAGGTCATATCTCCAACAGTCTCCCACTTGCACTAGAGTCAATCAAATAGACATCGAATGCCCATAGCTCTAACGTGCCCCTCATGCTTGGGTTGTGGAAGAGGCTTAGTCAACGGATCTGCAACATTTTCATCCGTATGAATCTTGCATAAATTAGTATCTGCATTCTTTACGAGCTTTCGTATCGGGTGATACTTTCGGTCTATGTGCCTGGTCTTGTGGTGTTGTCTCGGCTCCTTGGCCTGTGCGATGGCACCTGAATTGTCACAATACAGGTCCAACGGTTTTGCCCAGCCCGGGAACACACCAAGATCCTCTAGGAACTTCTGAATCCAAACACCTTCCTTTGAGGCTTCACTAGCTGCAATGTATTCGGCCTCTGTTGTGGAGTCGGCCACCGTATCTTGCTTGGAACTCGTCCAGCTCACTGCTCCTCCATTCATGACATACACGAATCCAGTTTGCGATCGACAATCATCCCTGTCGGTTTGGAAATTAGCATCAACGTAACCCTTTACGCAGAGCTCCTCCTCACCTCCATAAACTAGGAACATCTCTTTAGTCCTTTTCAGGTACTTCAAGATAGTTTTCACCGCTGCCCAGTGACTCTCACCTGGGTCAGCCTGGTATCTGCTTGTTAAGCTTATTGCAAAGGCAACATCAGGTCGAGTACATAGCATGGCATACATGATGGATCCTATTGCCGAAGCATATGGAATCCTACTCATTCGGTTTCGCTCATCAGAAGTTGTAGGACTCTGAGTCTTGCTTAGCCTTATACCATGTGAGATGGGCAAGAACCCTTTCTTGGCCTCACTCATGTTGAACTGCTTCAACACTTTGTCTATGTACGTGCTCTGGCTTAAGCCGAGCAGCCTCTTCGATCTATCTCTATGGATCTTGATGCCTAAAATGTATACTGCTTCTCCAAGGTCTTTCATCGAAAACTTGCCACTCAATGATTCCTTGACTGAGTTCAGCATCGAAACATCATTTCCGATCAGCAGTATGTCATCCACATACAGGATCAAAAAATACTACCGAGCTCCCACTAGACTTCTTGTATAAACAATAGTCCTCTTCGTTCTTGATGAAACCAAGGTCAACGATGACTTCATCAAAACGAATGTTCCAACTCTGAGCTGCTTGCTTCAATCCATAAATGGATCTCTTGAGCTTGCATATTTTACTAGCATTATTTGGATCAACAAAACCTTCGGGCTATATCATGTATACATCCTCCTTTAAATTTCCATGAACGAAAGTCGTTTTGACATCCATCTGCCATATGTCATAATCGAAATATGCAGCTATAGCTAGTATGATCCTCACCAACTTTAGCATCGCTACCGGCGAGTAGGTCTCATCATAGTCAATTCCTTGAACTTGTCCATAACCTTTAGCGACAAGCCGAGCTTTGTGGATCTGAACATTTCCATCCACATCGGTTTTCTTCTTAAAGACCCATTTGCAACCAATGGCAATTATGCCAGGTGGCGGATCAACCAAGTCCCAGACTTGATTATCATCCATGGACTTTAACTCGGATCTCATGGCCTCCAGCCATGCCTCGGAATCTGGGCTCAAGATCGCTTCTGCATACGTGGCCGACTCGTCGCTTTCTAGCAACAACACGTCACGCACTCTGCGCAATCTTTCCGACCTCCGTGGTTTAGGTGCCGACTCCACTACGGGTTCCCTGACCAACTCCGGTATGATGTTATCACTAGCCAAGTCGTCCCCAAGTGGATCTCGAATTTCTTCGAGTCGCACCGTTCTCCCACTGGCTTCCCGACTGAGAAACTCTTTCTCTAGGAAAACCCCGTTCCGAGCAACAAACACTTTGTTCTCTTCTCGGTTGTAGAAGCTGTATCCCAAGGTTTCCCTCGGATATCCCACGAATATGCATTTATTTGACTTGGGTGTAAGCTTGTCCGACATGAGTCGCTTGACAAATGCTTCACAACCCCAAATCTTTAGAAAAGACAAACTAGGACTCTTTCCAGTCCACATCTCATGTGGTGTCTTGTCTACGGATTTTGATGGTACCCTATTAAGTGTGAAAGCTGCAGTTTCTAGAGCGTATCACCAGAATGACAAGGGTAAATCCGATTTGCTCATCATTGATCGGACCATGTCCAACAAGGTTCGATTTCTCCGCTCTGACACGCCGTTTCTCTTCGGCGTACCCGGAGGTGTGAGCTGAGGTACTATACCTCGGCTTTTTAGATGATCATCAAACTCCCGGCTCATGTACTCACCTCCATGATCTGATCGTAGAAGCTTTATTGTGTTGCCGAGCTGATTTTCAACCTCGTTTTGAAACTCTCTGAACTTTTCAAAAGTTTCCGACTTGTGCCTCATCAAATATATATATCCATATCTACTCAAGTCGTCGGTAAAAGTCACGAAGTACTGATAGCCACCTCTGGCCATTGTGCTCATTGGACCACACACATCACTGTGTATAAGCTGCAACAGCTCGGACGCCCTTTTGCAACTCTTTGCAAAAGGAGACTTAGTCATCTTGCCTAGTAAGCATGATTCGCATGTCTCGAACGACCCAAAGTCGGACGAGGTTAGGAGTCCATCATCATGGAGCTTCTTCATGCGTTTCAGACTAATGTGTCCAAGTCGGCAGTGCCAGAAGTATGTCGGATTTATCTCATTAGGCTTATGCCTCTTGACATTCATGTTATAGACTGGTTCCGTTTCCAGATTCAAAATAAATAACCCATCTACAATGGGTGCATAGCCGTGGAACATTCCATTCAAATAAAGTGAACAACCATTGTCCTTTAAACTGAATTCATAACCCTGACTCATCAAGCATGAGGCAGAAATAATGTTCCGACTAAGTGCGGAAATGTAATAACAATTATTCAATTCCAAAATAAATCCAGAAGGAAGCTTGAGCTGCATCGTGCCGACCTCCAATGCAGCAACTCTTGCTTTGTTGTCGACCCTGATGTCAATCTCCCCTTGTGCCACACGCCTAGTTCTTATCAGCCCCTGCATCGAGTTGCATATATGAACAACCGATCCGGTATCAAATATCCAAGAGCTACTAGGTATGTCAACAAGGTAAATGTCTATAACATATGTAACAAGTGTACCTTTGCCTGAAGAAGCATTTCCGGCCTTCTTGCCATGCTCAGCAAGCGACTTGCTACAATTCCTTTTCCAGTGACCAGTTTCCTTGCAATGAAAGCACACGATCTTTGAGTCCGGTCCCGGCTTCGGCGCAGCGGTGGAGACAACCTTCCCCATGCACTTTGCCGTACCCTTTTTCTTGGACCAACTCTTCTTGAACTTAGCCGAGTTCTGCACCATCAACACTTGATGTGTGCCTTTCTTAATATCTTGCTCTACCACCTTAAGCATCCCATGCAATTCAGTGAGCTTCGTATCCATGCCGTGCATATGATAGTTCGAGACGAACGTCCCATAGCTAGGTGGAAGAGAACCCAGAATTGCATCCGTGGATAGCTCGTCCCCAAGTGGGAAGCCTAACTGATCCAAAGCTTGCACGTACCCGATCATCTTGATCACATGCGGGCTTAGTGGATCACCCTCTTTCAACTTACAATCCGTCAAGGATTGCCAGACATTGAACCTTTCGGTCCTATCCTACACCTGAAACATGCTCTTGAGACTCTCGATCATATCGAAAGCGTCAACGTTTTAGAAATGCTGTTGCAAATCGGGCTCCATACAAGCCAGCATGAGGCAGTTGATCTCGTTTGATTCATCAATGAGTTTCTGATGGGCATTCTTGGTTGTGGCACTAGCATTCTTGGCAGGTTCCTCTGGAAGTGGATCCTTTAGAACATGTTCCTTTTTATTGTGCTTGAGAACAATTCTCAAATTTCTATACCAGGTGGTAAAGTTTGTTCCATTCAGTTTATCCTTTTCCAGAATTGATTTCAATGCAAAGTTGGGTTGAGCAGGTGGTGCCATTGATCTACAACAGAAAATATGCAATCACTAAGCAATGTGTTTATGTAGAGTAATTCAAGCCTTAAACAGAACTACTCCCACTAAAGTTGGCATCCCTCCACAAACTCTCAGTGATTCAGGACCCGTCTAGCGCGAGCGACTAGTGAGCTTTAGCATCACCGCTAGCCAACTTGCCTATTCGGTAAGCAACTCCTTGCTAATCGTATCTCTATACGACTCCTGTCGGTCGGGTAGGTATCTTATACCCCGGCTCCCAACCTTCTTTGCCACAAGGCCCAAAACCGTTTTGATAGCCTTGTCAAGTTAACCTGATGTAGTGCATGTCCGTGTCCGACACGAACCCTCCAGTTCAAGGACACCTAGTGGCACCTCAATTTTATGAGCCCACCACTAGACGTACTTGATGTGTGAAGGTGCAACATCCGGAATGGCAATGTGCTTGATATTAACGAGGGATCTTTCTACCATTTTAACATGCATAGAAACAAGAAGCAATATCAATCACATATAAACATAAATATGTGAAATAGTATGGCTCCTTCATGGACATCCTTCCAGGCTGGCTCCAACTCCAATGACCAAGGAGGAACTCCATCTTGTTCGTCACACCGGGACGCCAAAGACTCGAACTTGATCGCTGTTCTCCAACTACTACAACTAGTAATGAATTTACACAGAATCACAAGTCGACACGCAGGTCGTTATACAATATAATGACACCAGTTTGGCTCCTGCCGGCTGACAATCATGACACGCAGGTCATGTTAAATTACACACATGCATCACATACATATGAGCCATACTATTCACATCAAACCTGCAAAACAAAGTTATGCATAGAATCGCATTCTACCGGTTTGTGTATCGTGTACGAAATACAAGACACTACGCACACGTTTTCGGAAATCACAGATCGAATCTGTATTCCGATCACGCCGGATTTTCTGATCTGACCGATCTCATCGATCATCACGAACCCAATTCGGATTTACGTTTCACTGTTAACCCCGATGGAGGATACCGACCGGTAGGGGTAGGTTGTGTCACGACCTCATCGATTCTGATGGACATAAAATATAGCCTCAACGACCCCGATGTGCAGTTGATCTCATCAACCGTGCACATAGCCGATCTCATGAACGACGACAGATCTCATCCGCCGCCTCCACATATCAAATATGCATCCGATCTGAATCCAAATCCTATAACCTCGCTCTGATGCCACTGTTGGGTTCTACCGTAGGTGCATCGCATGCGAATTAAATTTTTCCTACGCGCAGAACATCCAAGAACATGCTACGGAGATGGATCACAGATCGTTACCACTAGACGCGCAATGTCGTGTAGCGGAAGCAGAGTTGGGGCAGCGCGTTCGCGTGGTCCGTCTCCTCCTCGTCCGATCTCCCTCGAACGGACGATCCGATCTCCCTTGCGCAGCCGGTCGCCGGGTCCCACGTACAGGTTCGCCAAAGCGGCGCAAGTGCACCGCCTCTAACGGTATCCGCGCGTGCAGGAGGAACACCGTGCGGCGGACTGCTAGGTCCGATCACACAGTCGGCGGCGAGTGGAGGTGGCTAGTTGCAACACATGCAAAGCCCTAATGATGGCGCCGAAGCGATCAACTAGATGGGTGTGCCGCACCTCCACTATATATAGGCATCCGTCGCGGGCTCAACTCTTGGGCCTCGCACGGATCCTAAAGCCCACGTGTTCCTTCCCTTAAGCGCGCAACCCCTTAGGTTCTCATTCACTTGGTCGCGAGTCAGATCACGTCCGGCTCGACCAGTCGATAGCGGCCTCTAGCAAAGCGTGCCGACTCCAAGTGTCCGATGAAGCTGGTTAGGCAAACCTGTACTTCAAGGCGACACGATATATGTTGTCATGCTCAAGGCGACATGGTCATCCTTGTTGCAGCATGACCTTTTTCTCGTTCCGGTGAATCCAACCAACACTTCGGATTATCTCATAATCCTCATCGCATGTCCATGCTTATCCAGGTCGGATCACCCGAGGGCCCCAGAGTATATCTCTCCTCATCGGAGGGGCAAATCCCATCTTGCTCGACCACGTCTCGCAGCATGGGTCTGGACAAGCCCGAAACCTACCTTTATAACTACCCTGTCACGGAGTAGCGTTTGGTCGGCCCAAAGCAAGTCTGTCACCATCCCGAGTACATGCGCCAGCTCAGGTCTTAGGACATAGAACGTATGTTGTACTAGAGACTCACAGATGACCTATCGCTGCGTCTCATAGTTGGGTCTGTCCAACTCAGACCTTATCTCGACTCGAATCCGACTACGTCGAATCCGACCAGATCTTTCTAAGTCCATATTATCCGGCTAGCATCCAATGCTACATGGCCAGTGAGACCGGACCATCCACCGTGTCATATGCTAGTCTAACTGGTTGTGCGTCCACACAGCCCTTTCGACTAGGGACCATTTAGGACAGTTATCATACAATGCATAGTCTCACAAACAAGTCACGTACTTGTTAATACACATCATTGATAATGTCCAAGGACTATCTTTAATCATAAACACATAGGAAATATCATCATACATGATTGCCTCTAGGGCATATCTCCAACATTGAAGTCACCAAGCAACACCCATGGTCCTGTGATATTATTTGCAACCTGCTCCATCACCTGAAAGAACTCTGTTCTCCCCTCATCTTCACAAGGTGCATAAACTGTGGTGAGTGTGAAATTCATGCTGCTACTGGTGCTCAATTTTTTTGCCGTAATGTGGTATTTGTGCTGGCTTAGTATTTGACAGTTGAAGACTGACTGATCCCAGGCTACAAGGATCCCCCTTGCTGAACCTTCCGCTGGTACATAGGAGAAAGAACGCAGCTTAGTAGGCAATATTTCTCTTTCCCTGACACGATTGATTTCGGACAACTTTATTTCCTGGAGACATAAAATACTAGGAGAACATGAGGTAAAAGTTTGTTTAGCCAGCACACATTTGTCAGGGTCCCCTAGACCACGCACATTCTAGTTTAAAATCTTCATATGATAAGGTGTGTCAACTCCCATACTAATGCATAGCATAACCAGACATGGAGTTCATGGCTATGTTTTAGCGTGTGAATTGCTGGGTATGCATGGTAGTGTAGAAAAAATAAATAGAGATGCAACGAGGAGATAAATAAACTGGAGCCATCCATAGATATGAGTGAAAACACAAGATACAAATGCAATACAGAGCTAAGCATAAACTGCCTGGACCCACAAAGCAGTACCAGGGCAGACATGCCTATGACCGAAGACACATCGACACTACGGGCGAACATATGAGAGACCGGACTCCTAATGCATACTAGGAAATTAACTGACACTGGCTCCATGGCTAACAATAGCACACTAACAAAGATGAAACTACTAAACATCAGTGGCAGTGTTCTCAGCTGCAGAGTTTGAAGAGGGCGATGCATGGGAGATAATTTCTTCAGCATTGAGATCGCAGCATTTCGTTAGCTGCCGAAGCTTGGCCCTGGTGAGCGGCCGTGGGGTCTGCTGGAGCGGCATCTGAAGCAGGGAGGAGACCTCGTGAAACTTGACCTTCTTTCGTGCACCGCTGTGGTGGCCAAAACGATTAGTGCCGCTGCTGCGGCTGGAGTTGGATGGCATAGCCGCTTCCTTCCTCTTGGATGCTCTCTCCACCGAGCCCACTCGCACCCCGTCATAGGTTTGCCGAATGCGCGGGTTGCGGCGCGGAGAATCCGCCAGGGGGATATGCTGGCTCTGCTCCCTAGCAGCAGGGGTTGGCTGCGGGGTATTGATAAACAATTTTCTACACATCTACTTGTTGGGGCGACTGTCTTATGTTGGGCATTGTGGCTTACCAGAAATGATGTGATCTTTAACAATAAATCTATTTTATCTTCTGTGCAGGTTATTCATGCATGTACACGATGTCTTCGTACTTGGTTTATCCTGCAGAGGCCGGAGGACAGAGACCTTTTTATGATGGCGTCTACACAGCTGGAGCATACGGCTGGGAGGTTTTCTCTCAACATGGATGACGGTGTAATCTTCGGATAGGATTTACCCCACCCTAGACTGGACTTATTTATTTTTGCTGTAAAACAATTTTATTTTTAGGCTTGTTAGACTTGTTGGCTGTGTGCATCGCGCTATGCAAAAGCCGGGCATTCTTTCAACGTTGTATCACCTCGATATATCAATGGAACGAAATGTTCTTTATTGAAAAAAAATGTTTCGCTCTAAAATCATCGTCGCGCGATCATGTCACTCATTGAGCAGTTGAGAGCAGACGTTCCTACAGCATTCATGTCGGTCAAACTGACGCGACCACACGGGTGACCGGCTTGAAGCGGCTACCGAGAAGCCTATTCCGGCCTGGATGGCGTAAAAAAAAACAGATCGCGAAAACCTTTCAAGATGAGTGAAATCGTGCTAAACTTTGACCAAAGTCAGAACAGTGATTTTAGGCATTACACCTGGATACTGCAGCGCACGCACGCACGCCGGCGACGCACACCTCCTGCTCAAGCACGCTGCACGCACCCCTCCTGCTCAGCCTGCCGCACGCCGATTGCGCCGCCTCCCTCTCCCTCGCCCCTGCGTCTCGCCGCCGCACGCGCTCCATCGCCAAACGCAGCCCGCGCTCGCCGCCCGGCCCTAAACCTCCAAACCCTACCACCGCGTGTCCTGCAGCTGCCCCCGTCGCCGCGCCTGCCGTTCCGCTTCTTCTTCGTCGTCGGGACTCCTCGTTCCTGCCGTGTCCACCCCGTCCGCAACCTTTGGCCATTGGGACTTGAGGTATGAGCTTCTCAGACCCCACCGGTCTCCACCATTTCTCGGTGCGCGGATGCGCACCCCGCGCGCCATCGTGATCCGCCGCTGAATTTCGAAACCCCGAGCTGTTAGCCGCTACGTTACTTGAATTTTTCTACCACCCAAATTGACACCTATCTGAATGCCAGGATGTCCAACTCCAACGTCACAGTGTGTGTGCGATTCAGGCCGCTGAGCCACAAAGAGAGGAAGGCCAATGGCAAGGTCTGCTTCAAGAAATTGGACTCCGAGTCTTTTGTTTTCAAGGTTTGGACACTCTTCTGCCTTTAGCTCTGTGATGTGAGGCACGCAGATGAGTGTTCATGTGCAGTTTCTCGCACGATGCACAGTTGTATTTTGACCCAGATCACTGAATTTGTTCAGACTATTGCATGCCTGCAGCCTTATGTTATAATATTAGCCTGCTTGATATCCCCTGCACAACTACATAGTACTTATGAAACTAGTAGCTGGAATGAAAGTATGAAACCAGTAGCTAATAAAGTGAAGAACAATGCCTTATCTGTTTTTACTTTTGTTAAGATTGTTAACGAAAAATCCCTTGTGATCTTGTTGGTATGATTTTTGTGCTTCCTCATGGTTGATTAGTGTGTTTTCCCTGACGTGTTGCGTAATACTTGGGTTAGGATGAGCGGGACGAAGATGTCATATTCAGCTTTGACAAGGTGTTCTATGATGACGCGGAACAGTCTGATGTGTACAATTTCCTTGCAGCGCCCATCGTTGCAGGTTTTCATTCTTTTTGTTTCTTTCAAAATTTATGCATAAGGTAGTCAGAGCTTTTTTGTATTGCTACAGTTTTATCATGACTGGACACTTCAGTAGCCACCATAGTACTAATTGAGTAATTAATATTTCGAACAGATGCTGTCAATGGAATAAACGGGACCATAATTTCTTATGGTCAGGTATGTGTTCATGCAAACACCATGTATCCTCATTTACCAGCTTTACACAAATGTTTGGGAAAACTTATGCATAGATAAACCCCCATTGTCTGTTAAAGCAAGGCTTGGCCTACTTATAGTCTCAAACTTACACTAAGCAGTGCATCTAAGAAATGAGATACTTCTGCCTGTAAACAGTGCTAACATTTTATTTGAACTTTGCATTTGTACAGACTGGGGCTGGAAAAACATATAGCATGGAGGTAAAGTGAACTTCCTTGGGCTTAAATTTATGGGATGATCACTGAATGTGCCACTTCAGCTTTGGCCTAACGTGTTTGTTTGATTTGGATGTTGAAACAGGGGCCAAGCATCTTGCACTGCAATGAGCTGAAAACCGGACTGGTTCAGCGTGTTGTAAATGATCTTTTTGAATGTTTAAGAACATCGATAGACATTACTACATGGACTGTGAAATTGTCAATGGTAAAATACCATTTTCGTGAGCAGATTGTGAATTCACGTTGATAGATCTTTACTTACACTATTTTACGATTTCTCAGGTGGAGATATATTTGGAAAAAGTAAGGTGAGAATATGCTTGATATTTGTGTATGGATCCTGTGTAGAGTTTCTTTTATAAAATGCTGCTAGGAGGGGAATTGAGTTTTTTCTCCTTACATCCCAGGGACCTTCTTGACTTGTCCAAGGACAACCTACAAATCAAGGAGAGTAAAAGCCAAGGGATTTTTATTTATGGAGCAACAGAGGTCAGACAGAAATGCATCTGTACTTCCAGTTTGATTTCCCTTTTGTATATGTAAGAAAAGAAGTGTTCAGCATGTGTCCTTTGAGGGCTTCTTTTCATGTGTGGTAACTATGAAACTATAACTGCAGATATCGATTATGAATAGTTCAGATGCCTTGGAGCGCCTTTCTGTAAGTTTTGCTAGGGTTTCCTTGTTTCTCTTTTAATCACAGTTGATTTTTTCCTGGAGCGCCTTTCTGTAAGTACATGCCAGATTATTTTTGTTTACTGGTCTAAATTACAGGAAGGAATTGCCAACAGAGCTGTTGGAGAAACACGTATCCTCTATCTACCGTTTCTGAACAGTTGAAAAACATTTCAATGTTGTAAATTTTGTCGTCCTAAATGAATATGTAGAAATGAACCTGGCCAGCAGTAGAAGTCACTGCGTGTACATTTTCTCCGTGCAGCATGGATCCACTGCAGATGATAAGTATGCTCGAATAACAAACATCAATAGTTGAATAGCTGTTTCCCTTTTAAGTTGATGTAATTGCATATAACCATAACCGTGCATAACCTTTTTTATGCAATTCATGCTAACTCAACAGGTTGCCTTGTGCTCCTTCATGTTATAGTAGGCATCGATTTCTGCGTTAATGCAGTTCCTCTTTCTTTGTGCTATAGACTGTTATATCTGTCTGGATTATATGTGGGCAGCTAGTAACTTTCTTTTAATCTTACAGGGTAAGGGCCGGGAAGATTGTTCTTGTTGACTTGGCTGGTTCAGAGAAAGTTGAGAAAACTGGTGCTGAAGGGCGAGTTCTTGATGAGGCGAAAACAATCAACAAATCGCTCTCAGCTCTTGGAAATGTTATCAATGCCCTAACAACTGGTAAGTGGCAAATACAAGTATACAACAATACTCTGTGCAAAGACTAAACACAAAACGTAGTTACTCCACTATTGTACCTTTCTGATTAATGATCAGCTTTACTTATCTTTTTTTTCATCTCCAGCTAAACCAAATCATGTGCCTTACCGTGACTCAAAGCTTACGCGCATACTTCAAGATGCACTGGTCTGTCAAAAAATTCTTCAGTATTTCCAAATCTGCAGGTTTGTTTACATGGCTGTTGCTTGCAGGGTGGCAGCTCAAGAGCTGCATTGCTATGCTGCTGTTCTCCTAGTTCGTCGAACGCACCAGAAAGTCTGTCTACCATTCGCTTCGGAACCAGGCATATCCCTTAAACATTGCATACTTGCATAATTTTTGTACTATTGCTGTGCTGCAGTTTATCATAGCTCTATATCAATATCCGTCCAGGACGAAGCTCATAAAGACTCAACCCAAACTGATTCCCACCGAAGTGGACAGCGTCAAGAAGCCCACCTCCTATTCTCATGATCAAGATGATCCGCGTGGCAGAGCACCAAGCAAGGCTGGTAGCAGCCAGTCTGAGGTGTCCGATCTGGGCCTTGATTCTTGCGATCATGATGATTTGCGTGACAGGATACTGAGCAAGGTTAGTATAGCAAGCAACTAACCAGCAGTGGTCGATTCGGTCCCACCCTATGTTCTGTGCAGCAGATATATCTCACTTGCCACTGAAAATGTCTGTGCAGCTAAGGTTGAGCCTGAAGGAGGAGGACGTGGATCTGCTGGTGGAGCTGTTTGTGCAGGAAGGGATCATCTTCGACCCCGACACAGCGGTGCCGGACATCGACCTGGCGCTCGAAGATGTCGCGAGCCGGCAGATCGTGTCGCTCGTGCAAGCAGTGGAGGAGCTCACAGAAACTGTGCAAGAGGTATGTGTAGCACCAACCAACCTGCGTCCTCCTGCTGTTCCTGCTATCCAGCTCTCCAAGGTGCAGTAACTCTTGAGTGCGTGCCGATTGTGCAGCTCACTGACGAGAACGAGAAGCTGAGGCATCAGCTCGAGGTCGCGCAGGAGATCGCGGCCCGCGCCCAGTGCGCCGCCGCGGACCGGAGCCGTGGTGCCCTGTTTGGTTTTGTGCCGGCGGCCGTCCTCTGCCCGTTCGGGTTCGTGCCAGACTGATGGCTCGAACAGACAGCCGGCGTCACGTAGATTCCGCGAATATTGCTGCCATAAACATCACAGCAACGTTAATCTTGAGTGCCTCGAGGATCATGAGTATGACAGATTCTTCTTTTTTTGCCAGAGTGTGGCAGATTCTTGTGTGGTGCTTTCTCATGCAGTGCCACCTTAAGTCCTTACCAAATTGTGTTAGCGTTTTCAGACTTGCTTTCTTGATACCGCTGATAGACGAAGGCGTGCTTGGATCAGTAAATGATGAAGGAGTCTCGTTCACAAAAGGAAAAATAATTGTATATGTTATTTTAGTCTAAAAGATAATTGTATATGTGTTACATACTTACATGAGTGGAGCCGGAGCTAATGTCACCCCCGATGCACCAGTTTAATAAGGCGTAATTTTTTTAAACAAAGGTGTACTAAATTAAATAAAAGTAGGACCTTTATAACTACCAAACGTTCGGATTTTAGCAATACTTTTCCGTACACTTCTCCCTCTAATTACATGCACATATGCACTAGAAGATGAAAAGCTGATGTCATCCTAGATTTTTTCTTTTTTCAAACTTCATAATGTTTTGTAGATCAAACCGTCGCTCCGATTGAAAAACCGTCTTCACAATTTTTTTTTGTCTCGACGAGATCTTCGAAACTAGATCCCATGTTGATATGTTCTGATGACTTTTTTTTCGGATCAAAAGTTACCACATCTGGGCTACGTAAGTTATCACGTCTGTCATACATAAGTTACCATGCCATTTACACAAAAGTTTCCGGGGTATGTTGTCGACAAACTTTTATCCCGAGGTCAAAAAGTGATTATGGTGTTTGCAGTGAGTTATCATCTTTGTTTGTGTATATTACCATGTTGCAGAAAAGTTATTGAGGTATGTTTTTCAACAATTTACGTTCCCTCGGTCCAAAAATTATCACGATATTTGTATATGAGTTATCATTCCTCATGTGCGTCTATTATCATATTGTTTACACATGAGTTATTGGAAGGTATTTTTTAACAGAACTTTGCGGCTCATATCGAGTAAAGTTCGTTTAGGTGTGTGTTGGGCTTGGTCGATACCAGACCGCCCGTTGACCACCTATGATCAGGTCTGTGTTGTGTAAAATACCATGTCATTTATGTAGAAATTATCGGGGATATGTTTTTAACAACTTCTTTCACACGGGTCAAAGTTACCGCCATTTTTGTACGTAACTTATCAGGTAAGCGATTGAATATTACCGTATCATCACATAAAAGTTATCGGGGTTATGTTTTTAAAAGAAAAAAACCTCATAGTCAAAGTTATCATAGTGTTTGTACGTGAGTTATCAGCTCTATTGTGCGTATATTACCATGCTATTTACACGGAAGTTACCGGATGTATGGTTTTCAACAACTTATCTCCTGGGGGCAAAGAGTTACCGTGGTGTTTCTACATGAGTTATCAACTCTGATGTGCTTATATTACCATCCTATTTACAGAAAAGCTACCGGGGTTTATTTTTTAATAATTTCCCCGCGAGTCAATGGTTAGCATAGTGTTTGTACGTGAGTTATCACCTTTGTTGTGCGTATATTACCATTATTTACACATAGATTACCGGTATATATTATTCAACATATTTTTTTCTCGGATAAAAAAGTTACCATGATGCTTGTACGTGAGTTATCAGATCAGCGGTGCATAAGTACCATGCTATTTTTATTGAAGTTATCGGGGTATGTTTTAATACTTTTTCCTCATGTCAAAACTTACAACGGGTGTTTGTATGTATATTATCAGGCCCACGGTGCGTAAATTACCGTGTAATTTACACGAAAGATACCGGGGTATTTTGCAACATTTTTTTTCCGGATCAAAGTTCGGGTATCTCCTCAAGAATCACGATATGTTTTATCCCTAAAAAATAAGGTCTTAGCCATGAAAACTGGACCTAAGCATGCGTGCAATTTACACAAGAAAACTGGACCTAACCATGCGTAAAATTTACTGAAGAAAGAGACAACCATGGTTAAAATTTACACAAGAAAATTGGGACCAAACCATGAAAGGAAAAATGATAGGAAAAATAAAAAAAATAAGACTGGTGAATAAACTGCACAATTAGCTGGTCCAATTTTTGGTTCTGTAGACAGAATACGCGTGCGTGTCAAATAGAATTGAAAGCCTTAGTGAACAAAGACACTATCTAGCCGAGTGGTAACACCTCCGTGCACTCACGGTATTGACCCAGGTTCGACTCCCATCAATTGCATATTATTTTTACGTGCTCAGCAACGCTCCATGTACCTTCTGGACAGTATCAAATTCGTTCGGATCTGAACACAAAATCTGAACGTTTGGAAATTACAAATTTCGATAAAAGTATGCTTCATAGCTCCTAGCATAGATTACCAGACATAAAAGAAGACGGTATAAATAAAATAAAATATAGTGGTCAAAATGCTTACTATAAATCTATAATAGTGAAACAAAGTACATAATTGCTTAAAAAGATGTCTTATATTTCTGAATTCCAAACTATATCTCGCGAGACACCTAGGTTTGGTAGGCTATACAATGAAAAGTAGAATTAAACTTTCAAGTGGAACAAAGTAGAATGATGAAACGAAGGTGCTTTTTTCAGAAGCATGACATACCTACGGTTGACAAATGCGAATATACACATAAGACATGGGAATGGCATACCTATCAAATTCGTTCGGATCTGAACACAAAATCTGAACGTTTGGAAATTACAAATTTCGATAAAAGTATGCTTCATAGCTCCTAGCATAGATTACCAGACATAAAAGAAGACGGTATAAATAAAATAAAATATAGTGGTCAAAATGCTTACTATAAATCTATAATAGTGAAACAAAGTACAGAATTGCTTAAAAAGATGTCTTATATTTCTGAATTCCAAACTATATCTCGCGAGACACCTAGGTTTGGTAGGCTATACAATGAAAAGTAGAATTAAACTTTCAAGTGGAACAAAGTAGAATGATGAAACGAAGGTGCTTTTTTCAGAAGCATGACATACCTACGGTTGACAAATGCGAATATACACATAAGACATGGGAATGGCATACCTACGGTTGACAAATGTAAATATACACACAAGACATGGTAATGGCATACCTACGGTTGACAAATGTAAATATACACATAAGACATGGGAAATTGCCTAACGCTGTCTTGTTGTAAAATAATACTACCTCTATTTCTAAATATAAGATGTTTTTCGGTTCAAGAAAACACAGACATATGCATACCAGACAGAAAAGGAGGACTGGGGCGCGTTGATCTGCGGCGTGCGAGTAAATTGCCGAAAGCCACCACATTTGTGGCTACGGTACTCCAAAACCACCACTTTTGCCAGAAATCACAAAAACCACCACTTCCGCGGCAAGTGGGTAACAAAATGCACTAAACGAGCTGTGAGCCGAGACTAAGTGAAAACCTCACAGTTATGGCCCACCTGTCGGAACCACGTGGCCAGGGCAAACGGCAGAGCCCAGACGACCGTTACCCCCGCTCGTTAATCTCACTGCCCCGCGCGTGGTAGGGCATTTGACCTCTCTTCTCTGCTTATTCTCCCCTCACACCGCACCTGCCGCCGCCGTCGCCGCCATCTGCCACCGCGAGCAGCTTTGCACCTCCGACGGGAGGGAGACATGGTTTCTTGGTCTGATGGTTCTGACTCGTCCTCGTCGTCTGACGATGATTGTGTACCCAGGTTAGCTTCTGCTCATGTGCATCTAGGGTTCGGGTTCTAGGGAGAAAGGGGAATTTCTGTTCCCTATAGAAATTGAACTCATTTTCCTTATGTTTAGGCACCTGCGACCATGGAGTGCACGGAATGGAGCGGCCTGGCTCTGAATCATCCTGCATGTTGTGAGCATTGAGCCCCCTGTGAGAAGTTGGTGGCGTTTGAATCCACTGATAGCGGCAGGAGGTTTCTAGGCTGTGCAAAAAAGGTAAGCTAGCAGTGCAATTAGGTGTTAAAGTGTACACACTTTATTGCTTAGCTGTTTTACTGATTTTGTGAAATATGTGAAAGTGTAATGTTCTGTTCATAATTCTTTACATAAGTAGGCAGTGCAGGCAGTTCTTTATGCTCAGGCCATTATTCTTGATATAAAATTATAAGTCTGCCATAGTCTTCTTCATAAGTATTTGAGCTCTATAGTACTTATCATTATTTTTGTTGTATATTATTATCAGTAATGTTGCTCTATCTTATATTTCTACAAGTAAAAACATTAACACAATTAAATAGTTCCAGTGGTTTTGCATTGTTTTCACTAAATTGGTTTTGCATTGGTTTAATGTTATTTCCTTTTTCACACATTAATAGGATGGACCCAAGTGCAAGTATGTGGAATGGATTGATTCTGAGTGGCCAATCCCATTGAAGCAAGCTTTAGCTACTATCTGGACTATGTATGAGAAGGAGTTGACCGACAGGTTGAGACAGAATGTACTTAACGCTGAAGAAGTCTGCAAGGTACTGGAAGATAAGAGGAAGATGGAAAATGACCTGAGGTTCTTTAAAGTTGACTTTGCTAAAATGGTGTCTGGCAAGGAGGATGCAATTGCCCAGTTAGGCAATGCACAGATAGCTCTTAGTGACATGAAGGAAGAGCTTCAGAAAAAGAACTTGGCTATCAAAGCAGACACTAACATCCATCAGGTGCTAAGGGCCAAAGCAGAGAAAGAGAGAGACCAAGAGAAGCTAGAGAAGGTGAAGCTGCTGCAGGAGATGGACCAGATCAAGGAGAGGGACAGTTTGTTGGAGGAGAGGGAGAAGTTCAAGCAAGAGAAAAGGCACCTGGAGTACACCATAGGTGACCTGTTCAAAGAGAAGGAGGCCACCAAGGGGAAGATCAGGAAGATCAAGGAAATAGTTGATGAATGATTCAATGTTGTTGTAGTACTATCTGCTATTTGTGGCACTAAAACTGCAAGACATTTGTATTGAATTTGTGCTGGATTTAATTGTGTTGCTGGATAATGCTATTAATGTGCCTTATTTATGTTTGATGTATTTCTCTTTATCTGTGTTTGAGTTATTTGTGCCACATTTGTGCTAAATTTAATTTTTGTTTCTGCCTTATCAGGGGTAAGAGGAAATTTTGTTGATGATCCCTATTTTAGGTTAGGGTTCTTTTGGTAGGTGTCGAGGGGTCTATGACCCCTATTTTAGGGTAGGGTTGTTTTGGTTGGTGTCAAGGGGTCGATGACCCCTATTTTAGGGTAGGGTTCTTTTGGTAGGTGTCGACGGGTCGATGACCCCTATTTTAGGTTAGGGTTCTTTTGCTAGGTGTCGAGGGGTCGATGACCCCCTTTTTAGGGTAGGGTTCTTTTGGTTGGTGTCGAGGGGTCGATGACCCCTATTTTAGGTTAGGGTTCTTTTGCTAGGTGTTGAGGGGTCGATGACCCCTATTTTAGGGTAGGGTTCTTTTGGTTGGTGTCGAGGGGTCGATGACCCCTTTTTTAGGGTAGGGTTCTTTTGGTTGGTATCGAGGGGTCGATGACCCCTATTTTAGGGTAGGGTTATTTTGGTTGGTGTCGAGGTTTGTTTCTAACATCCATGATATATTTGACCCCTACTTGTCTTTGATTCATTAATCATTGTCACAATTGGTTTGTTTATAACATCCAAGATATATTTGTTGAAGACCTCACTTATGTCATTAACCACCAGGTCTGTTTTGCAGTTTGTGTCCATTTCATGCCTAGCCCATGTGTGTACTAGAATACCAGATAACCACCTCCAGGCATCCTCACACTCATTCTTAAAATTGGACATGGCTACATCAAAACCATGTTTTGTGTAGGAATAACTAGCATTGTCCATGCATTTTTTTTCCAGATCTTCACCTCTAAATCCAGCTCTTTGAAAATTTGCATAAAATGTGCCTTAAACAGAATCTCTGTGGGTAGTTTGGAAGTACAACATTGACAACATTAAGCAGGCCCTGCTTTCACAAACACCTAAATGTTACTACTTTGCAAATCAACACAAATGGAAGTAACTAGGTTTGAAACTAAGAACACAACACTAATAAACAATCAGAACAAAACATGACAAATGAAGAAACTAAGTACTCCAATATTAAACTGCAGCAAAAGAGAACATAGATCACTGACCTTCTGCCTATCTGACATGATGGTGTATTTGCCAAACTTGCCCTCTTCTGTGCCTCCCAGAGCATACTTAAGTTGGGTGAGAAACCAGCTCCAACTTAGTGTGTCCTCCACTCCTACAATTCCGAAAGCAATAGGATACATGTTGTTGTTGGCATCCCTACCAGTAGCTGCTAGGATTTGTGCTCCAGTTGTAAGCTTAATGAAGGATCTATCCAAACCAATGAAAGGCCTACATCCATTTAGAAAACCCTCCCTAGGTGCATTGAGACAAAAGAAAAGACCATGGAATCTTGGACCTGGATGTGGGTTTTCATTTGTGCTTTTTGGAGTGACAGTTGTCACAATGCATCTAGATCCTGGATTGCATAAATTTAACAGTTTCAATGTAATCAGACAACCTATGATACTGCTTCTTATGATCTCCTAGGACAATTTCCTTTGCTGCCTTTTTAGCTCTCCATGCCATCATCTTTGGAACTTCAATTCCAAATTTCCTCTTTGCCTTGTCTACCAATGTTGGCACAGTTGTGTTTGGGTCTGATCTAATTGTCTCTAGGATAGTGTTTCCCAGCCACTTTGAGCTCACTTTACTATGTTTGTCACTGGTTGGACACGTATGTTCTGCACTAAACTTCTTTATACAAAATGTTTTCTCATGCTTGATCTGAGAAGCAACAATATAAAAAGGTCATCCTTTTTCCTTGTGCTCACACCAGGCAATAACCCTGTCCTTGCAGTTCCTGTGATATCTAAAAGACCTCAGCTGCTTGATGTGAAAGTTAAGAAGAGCACTCCTAAATTGGTACACATCTTTGAAACATAGATTCAAACAAAATTGTTGCTCTGGATTGAGTCTGCTTTCATCATACCAATTTCTTTCCTTTGTCTTCTCTGCTCTTGTTTTCCTTCCTGAGGGAGTAATAAAAGACATAGGCTCATTGCCATCATCATCCCGTGAGTCCAAAAAACCAAGATTTTCATCCTCATCATCACAGGGAAACCAGTCAGGCTCAATTGGATCATTGGCTGATGAGTGTGATCTTGTTGTTGGCCCTACTCTCTTTGCAATCTTAAGCACATGCTGCTACAGTACTCCATCTTCACTGAAATGATGTTGTTCAGCTTCCTTTGCAGCTTGTTCAGTGTGGTCTTCCTCTTACTGCTCCTCAGGAACATCATAAATGTCCTCTGGTTCTGTGTCACCCTCACAGTGCAGTGCTGCCTTCTTCTTCATATCTGCTACAGTTGACTGCAGATCTGCACTATCTTCACAAGAGCTATCCTCCTCACTTTCTGAATCCAGATCCATTTCTGCATAATTGCCACCGTCTTCTATCTGAGAGTTATGGTATTGATCAAAAGCTTATGTCTGGAGAGGTGACATTGTTTGGATGGGCTTGTAATTTACACTTTGTTGTGTGCACAGGAGCAAGCACTCATCTATGCATGTGCCTGACAAACCTGAACCAACATAATCACCAAATTCCTTATGGGCCACACCTTCTTCACTGACTGCAAATACTAAAGGAGGGTCAATGCTGTATTCTTCATCAGATATCTCTACTGGTGCTGCGGCCTTTCTCTTTCCCTTCTTTGCTGGAGAGACAACAATTGCCTGCTGCCTCTTGCCCTTAGTAACTGACAATGTGATCCTCTTGTTGTCCTTGTATTGCCTCAGCATTTCATCCACCTTCATCTGACTGTCCAGCAGTTTAAAACCATCCAATCCTATTCCATCACTGCTCATGTAATACATGCAGTCTGAAAAATTGTAGCCATTGTCAAGCAGCAGAGACATAAGATTGTAATATCTTATGCCTTTCTTAAAGAACTTAGTCCTGATGTATTTAATCCCTTCAAACTCAATATGAAAGTCCCACTGCTCATAGCTCAACCTACAATACCAATTAAAAAGTACATGTTACTATAACACAGACTACAATTTAAATACCTAAATTTGTAGAACACAGACTACAAGTACACTGTAAACTAACAATGTAAATATACCCTAAATTTGTAGAACAAAGAATGCAACTACAATTTAGAGGCTATAGGAAACCCTAATCACCACTAAATTCAGAGGCTATAGGAAACCCTAAATCGACCTAAACCTCAACTACATTCAGATCGTAAATCAAACAATAAAAGGGAAAAAGTAGAAGAAAGAGGTTGTACGTCTTGTTGCCGGCGTTAGTAGGGAGGACTGCTGCAGCCGACGGCGCCCGTGCCGCCACCGCTGCGGAAGCCTTCTTTGCACAGCAAGGAGATGGCCTACCGGCCCTTCATCTTCAACGGATCTGGATCCAAATGGAGCAGCACGCGCCGCCGCCGCCCCGGCCACCCCCGCCGCCGCCGCCGCACACGCCCTATGCCCGAGCCACGGCGAGAGCGGGCCGTCCTCTGAGGAGGACGACCCGAAGTCTACCCCAAGCAGGTTCCGCCCGCGACTCCGTCCGGATCTGGAGTCGCCGTCGTCATCACCCTCGACATCGCCGGAGGAAGTGGTCGCCATGGTTTTCGCTCGCAACAAAGGAAAGGGAGGGGAATGAGAGCACCACGCGCGGGGCAGTGCGCTTAACGAGCGGGGGTCAGCCGTTTGCCCTGGCCACGTGGTTCCGACAGGTGGGCCATAATTGTCAGGTTTTCACTTAGTCCTGGCTCACAGCTCGTTTAGTGCATTTTGTTACTCACTTGCCGCGGAAGTGGTGGTTTTTTTGTGATTTCTGGCAAAAGTGGTGGTTTTGGAGTACCCTAGCCACAAATGTGGTGGCTTTCAGCAATTTACTCGCGCCGTGCCAGATGTGTACTTTCAGAAGGGATCAAGCATATGTTATAGAAGTCAGCTAGCGATAATGTGTGAGGTTCAACATAAAGATTAAACTGCACTTTAGGAGGGTTGTTCCTCCCTAGATAAGTAAAACTTTGCGCAAAGGAATTTGTAAGGATGTGATATTGGTCACACTTATCTGCGAGGAACTCGGTTAACCCAGCGTTTGCGACAAACTGAGCGAACTCTTGGTGGATCCCAGCCTCCTCCAGGAAGGCATCATGCGGCCATTCGCACGGCCGCACCTCCACCTTTCTTGGAGTGTGAAGATCATTGTCCGATGATTCCCTAATCACTCCCTTGGCATTTCTCTTAGAGGAGAACTTCCTAAAGATATTCATTTTATTCCTATAAAAATTCTGAAAAAAAATTAGTCCACAAAAATTTGTCAACAAAACTTTGTAAGATTGTTAGCAACTACTCCCAAGCATGCATAGAGGCCATATTGAGCATTCAAACTATTTAGAACTCTAAGAATTCAACATGCAAGCTCATCTACAGCAACACCAAGAGTAGCTAATTACTCTAAAAATAACCCACTAAAACAAAAACTAATTGGAGCAATGGAGGAGTCACATACCAAGTAGCAATCCCTCCAAACAGTTTCGGAAACGGAGCTTCGAGCAAAGAGATCGAAATCCGCGGGTTTGAGAGCAAGAACACGAAAATGGTGGCTGTGGTGATTTTTTTCTGGAGGTAGGTGACAATGTGGGCTAAAGAGATAAGTGGGGGGCCTACGTGGGGGCGGTGGGGCTGGCGCACCCTGTGCACTCCCCTCAGGTGTTATTTGCACCAAAAAATTCAGAAATATTCAGAAAAAATTCGTGTTAAATTTTCATGCATTCTGAGAATCTTTATTTTTGGGTCATTTTTTATTTCACGGAGAAAATAGAAAACAGGATAAACATGGCATTTAATTTATTTGACTAACTAAAACAGAAAATAAAAGGTGGGAGCAGAAAGTTGTGCTTACTAGATTCATTGACGTCATACCTCTAAAAAATGATTCATTAATAAGGTTGATCAAGTCTTATTAACAACCACTTCCGATTAGCATGAAACCGAAGAACTTTCGTAAAACACTAAGTTACCTCAATGGGGATGTGCATATCCCCTACAATAAGTATATCATATTTCTTTTTGGCAGTAGGTAGAGGTAATTGAAAACTTCCAATAGTGATGGTCGGAGATTCTTCAATAACATTTATACCATTCACTTGAAATTGTTTCTTCGGAAAGTGCAACGTGTGCTCATTACCATTAATATGAAAAGTGACCTTGCTTTTATTACAATCAATAACAGCCCCTGCAGTATTCAAAATGGGTCTACCAAGCATAATCGACATGTTGTCGTCCTCAGGCATCTCAAGAATAACAAAGTCCGTTAAGATAGTAACATTTGCAACAACAACGGGCACATCCTCACAAATACCAATAGGTATGGCTGTTGATTTGTCAGCCATTTGCAATGATATCTCAGTAGGTGTGAGTTTATTCAAATCAAGTCTTTTATATAAGGATAAAGGCATAACACTAACACCGGCCCCCAAATCACACAAAGCAGTTTTAACACAATTTCTTTTGATGGAGCAAGGTATAGTTGGTATTCCGGGATCTCCAAGTTTTTTAGGTACTCCATACTTAAAAGAATAATTAGCAAGCATGGTGGAGATTTCAGCTTTAGGTATTTTTCTTTTATTAGTGATGATGTCTTTCATATACTTTGCATAAGGGGCCATCTTCAAAATATCAGTCAAACGGGTACGCAAAAAGACTGGCCTAATCATTTCAAGAAAGCGCTCAAATTCTTCATCATCATTTTTCTTAGATGGCTTAGGTGGAAATGGCATGGGTTTCTGAACCCATGGCTCTCTTTCTTTACCATGTTTCCTATCCACAAAGTCTTTCTTATCATACCGTTTATTTTTAGGTTGTGGGTTATCAAGATCAGGAGCAGGCTCTATTTCAACATCATTATCCGGTTCTACATAATTACTAGGTTGAGAATCATTGTGAACATCATCATTATCATTTTCATTATCACTAGGTTGATGTTCACTACCAAATTGAATTTCAGCATCAGAAATAGAGACATCATTATTATCAGGAGGTTTTTGTGTCTCAGGTTCACTAGAGGTATGCAAAGTCCTATCATTTTTCTTTTTCTTCTTCTTCTTAGAAGGACTAGGTGCATCAGGATTAATTCTCTGAGAGTCTTGTTCAATTCTTTTAGGATGACCCTCAGGATAAAGTGGTTCTTGCGTCATTCTACCTCCTCTAGCAGCAAAGTCATGCATATTACTATTCATTTCATCAAGCAATTCTTTTTGAGACTTAGCTACTTGTTCTAATTGGGTTTGAACCATAGAGGCATGCTTTCCTACACCTCTAACATCATTACTGATTCTAAATAGCAAGTCACTCAAGCGAGCAATCATATCACAATTGTATTTCAATTGTTTCAGAACATGAGCATTGAAATGATCTTGCTTCATAATATAGTTATCAAACTCATATAAGCATTGACTAGGAGGTTTATTGTGAGGAATGTCACTTTCATTAAACTTTAATAAAGAATTTACCTCTACCACCTGTGGAGGTGGTGGTGTGTCAAGGCCATGTATTTCTTCAATAGGTGGCAAATTCTTAACATCCTCAGCTTTAATACCTTTTTCCTTCATAGATTTCTTTGCCTCTTGCATATCTTCAGGACTGAGAAATAAGATACCCCTCTTCTTCGGAGTGGGTTTAGGCGGTGGTTCAGGAAGAGTCCAATCATCATAATTCTTCAATACATTATTCAATAACTCCTCAGCTTGTTCAACAGTTCGTTCCCTGAAAACACAACCAACACAACTATCTAGGAAGTCCCTAAAAGTATCGGTTAGTCCATTATAAAAGATATCAAGTATTTCATTTTTCTTGAGAGGATGATGAGGCAAAGCATTAAGCAACTGGAGAAGCCTCCCCCCAAGCTTGTGGGAGACTCTCTTCTTCAATTTGCACAAAGTTAAATATTTCCTGTAAGGCAGCTTGTTTCTTATGAGTAGGAAAATATTTTTCAGAGAAGTAGTAAATCATATCCTGGGGACTACGCACACAACCAGGAGCAAGAGTATTGTACCATGTCTTAGCATCACCCTTTAATGAGAACGGAAACAACTTAAGGATGTAATAGTAGCGAATCTTCTCATCATGAGCAAAGGAGGGTGGCTATATCATTCAGCTTAGTAAGGTGTGCCACTACAGTTTCAGTTTCATAGCCATGGAAAGGATCAGATTCAACCAAAGCAATTAACTCTGGGTCGACAGAGTACTCATAATCCTTATCGGTAACACAGATAGATGAATTAGCAAACTTAGGATCACATTTCATTCTAGCATTCAAAGTTTTTTTTCTTATACTTGCATAGCAGTTTCTTAAGATCGTCTCTATCCTTGCAAGAAAGAATTTCTATAGTTATCTCCTCGTCCATAACATAACCTTCAGGTATCTTAGGCATTTCAAACTTAGGAGAACTAGGACTAATAGGAGTTTCATAATCATAATCAGTTTCATAAGCTTCATCAGTTTCAGCAATCTCATTTTCTTTAGCTCTAGCAATTTGTTCATCAAGAAATTCTTCTAGCGGCACATTATCATCAAGCATGGTACTAGCATCATCATAAGCATCATTCATAGCAGAAGTAGCATCATCAATAACTTGCGACATATCAGGATTACTAGCATGTGGTGGTGTTGCAAACTTACTCATAACAGAAGGTGAATCAAGTGCAGAGCAAGATGGTAGTTCCTTACCTCCCCTCGTAGCAGAGGGAAAAATCCTGGTCCTTGGATCCTTCAGATTCTTCATAGTGATAAATTGATATAAATCCCAAGTGACTCAACAAATATTGCTATGCTCCCCGGCAACGGCGCCAAAAAAAGGTCTTGATAACCCACAAGTATAGGGGATCGCAACAGTTTTCGAGGGTAGAGTATTCAACCCAAATTTATAGATTCGACACAAGGGGAGCCAAAGAATACTTGAGATTATTAGCAGTTGAGTTGTCAATTCAACCACACCTGGAGATTAAATATCTGCAGCAGAGAGATCAGTAGCACAGTAATATGATAGTTTTGATAGCAGTAGCAATAGTAACAGTAGCGGTAACAGTAGTAGCAATAGTTTTGTAGCGGTTGGAACAGCAGCAACAACAGTAGTAACTTAGCAAGAACAATAAGTGGAAAGGTCGTAGGCACTGGATCGGTAACTCGTTGGATGATATTCATCATGTAACAGTCATAACCTAGGGCGATACAGAACTAGCTCCAGTTCATCAATGTAATGTAGGCATGCATTCCGTAAATAGTCATACGTGCTTATGGAAAAGAACTTGCATGACATCTTTTGTCCTACCCTCCTGTGGCAGCGGGCTCCATAAGGAAACTAAGGGATATTAAGGCCTCCTTTTAATAGAGAACCGGAACAAAGCATTAACACATGGTGAATACATGAACTCCTCAAACTACGGTCATCACCGCGAAGTATCCCAAATATTGTCACTATGGGGTTGACGGATCATAACACGTAATAGGTGCATATGACTAGGCAAGATCGGATCAAGAACATGGATATAGAGATGATAACATAAACGGTTCAGATCTGAAATCATGGCACTCGGGCCCTAGTGACAAGCATTAGGCATAGCAAAGTCATAGCAACATCAATCTCAGAACATAATGGATACTAGGGATCAAGCCCTAACAAAACTAAATCGATTACATGATGAATCTCATCCAAATCCTCACCGACCAGCAAGCCTACGAAGGAATTACTCACTCCCAGTGGGGAGCATCATGGAATTGGCGATGGAGAAAGGTTGGTGATGACGAAGACCGAAGATTCCCCTCTCCGGAGCCCCAAACGGGCTCCAGATCTGGCCTCCCGATGAAGAACAGGAGGTGGCGGCAACTCTGTCTCGTGAAACGCGATAATTCTTTCTCTCCTATTTTTGCTCCAAATTTAGGAATTTATAGTGGCGGAGATAGGGCAAGTGGGGCCCCGAGGTGCCCAGCCCCCACCAGGGCGCACCGGGAGGGGGCTGGCGCGCCCTGGTGGGTGCTGCGCACCCTGGCCCCCCTCTCCGGTGGTTTCTGGCTCCAGTGTTTTTTATATTTTCCAAATAAATCTCCAGAAAGTTTCGTTCCATTCCGAGAACTTTTATTTCTGCACAAAAAACAACACCATGGCAATTCTGCTGAAAACAGCGTCAGTCCGGGTTAGTTCCATTCAAATCATGCAAATTAGAGTCCAAAACAAGGGCAAAAGAGTGAGGAAAAGTAGATACGTTGGAGATGTATCAAGTCCCCCAAGCTTAAACCTTTGCTTGTCCTCAAGCAATTCAGTTGATAAACTGAAAGTGATAAAGAAAAACTTTTATGAACTCTTTTGTTCTTGTTTACATATATATACTTAAGTAGCACCCAGGTTTTCAGCAAAGATTATGACTAACCATGTCAACAATAACTCTTAGGAATTATATTTACTCATATCAATAACATAAGCAACTAGCGAGCAATAATAATACATCTCAAGCGCCAACATTTTGTCAAAACAATCGTGATACAATATGACAACAGTGGTATCTCGCTAGCCCTTTCTGAGACCGCAAAACATAAATGCAGAGCACCTCCAAAGTTCAAGCAGCGACTAAACATTGTAATTCATGGTAGAAAAGATCCAGTCATGCTGCACCCAACATCAACTATACACAATGCATGAGGATGACAATAGTGCTCTCAGGTCTGGCGCTTATTTGAGAAGGTGATGACTCAACATAAAAGTAAATAGATAGTCCCTTCGCAGAGGGAAGCATGGATTTGCAGCGGTGCCAGAGCTCAAAGTTTAAAACAGAGATAGATATAATTTTGGGAGGTACACCCTTCCTGTCAACGTCACGACCAAGAGTTATCAATATCTTCCATGATAAACAAATTAGCGGCGGTTCCCAAGCGGTAAAAGTAAAGGTTTACTCCCCCTCCACCAACAATCACACTCCACGGCGAGCCACATCCACGGGTGCCGTCCAAACCAACAACATTTCTGGGGGAGTTTTGTTTAATTATTTTTGATTTTTGATTTCGGGACTGGGAATCCCTATTACCGCCCCTCTCTTGTAAGGACAAGTGAATAAACACTCGTCATGAGAATAACCCGCTTAGCATGGAAGATACTGACCACCCCCTGTCGCTCCATGAGCGGTCCAGGCACACAAAACAGATGTTTATTTGAAATTTTAGAGGTGGCACATGCAAATTTACTTTGGAACGGCAGGGTAATACCGCATATAGGTAGATATAGTGGACTCATCTGGCATAACTTGGTTTAAGGGTTTTGATGCACAAGCAGTATTCCCGCTTAGTACAGGCGAAGGCTAGCAGTTAGATTGAGAAGCGGCCAGCTAGAGAGCGAAGACGGTCGTGAACATGCATTACATATACTCAACATTGAATACTAGCATGAGTAGGATATGGACACCATGAACATAAATATCATGAAGGCTATGTTGGTTTTGATTCAACTACATGCGTGAACATGTGCCAAGTCAAGCCACTTGAAACATTCAGAGGAGGATACCATATCATCATACCGCATCACAACCATTTTAAATGCATGTTGACACCCAAGATAAATCATTATCCACTCCTAGCTACTTAAGCATGGCATGAACAACTATAATCTCTAATGGTCATTGCAAACATGTTTGATCATAATGAGCTGAATCAAGGGATACTAGGTTAAACATATTTACAAAAACAAAAACAAGTTGAGTTCATACCCGCTTTTCTCTGCCACAGTCAATTCATCAAATGTCGTCATTATTGCCTTTCACTTGCACGACCGAATGATAAGAGAATAATAATAGTGCAAGAATGCCGTGGACTAAGCTAGAATCTGCAAACATTTTATTCAAGAGGAGAAGACAAGATAATATGGGTTCTTCGTTAGGTAGACGATAATGCAGATGAGAACCACTCAACAATTTCATCGTGGTCTTCTCCTAGGTATGACTCGAGTAAAAGAAAAGAATTTCAGAGAAACACACTGAAATATTTTTGGAGTTTTTGTTTTTTCTTGAAGGAAGCAAATTAAAGAGGAAAAACAAAAACGAGAAAAACTATTTACACGGGATAGCTCCCAATAAACAAGAGAAGAAGCAAGAAATCTTTTTGGGTTTTCTCAAAGTTTTTCAAACACACAAGAAGAAAGCGAGAAAACAAATCTAGCATGGATAATACAATGAAAAGTATGAACACCGACAACTGGAATGAAATGTGTGAACATGAATGTAATGTCGATGGAAATGCGTACTCCCCCAAGCTTAGGCTTTTGGCCTAGCTTGGTAATCACCATCCGTAGTAGCCGTCCGGTCCCAAGTCGTAGTGAGGCGGAGGCGGCACCTGGGCATCCCACCCCTGGTGCTCCTCCTCAGCAGCTGCTAGTTTGTTCCGGTAAGCTATAATGTCATCTGGCATAATCCTGTATCCGTTCCTGGCGATAGGATCAAACAAAGCAGGTGCAGGCAACGGGATAATATCACGTGTTTCCTTGCTAAATATTAAGTTATAGTGAATATCACGTGGAGAGTCAATTACATCAAGAAAATGGTGAGCCTGCAATGTCTTATGATCGAGGTAAACTCGGGGTAAGAGGTAATCATGTGGGCGAAAGGGGATTCTAAAGTGATTCGCTAAGCGAGTAGCATAAATACCACCATGTATCTTTCCCTTAGTTTTATTGAGATGTAAGTGCCGGGCAATAATAGCCCCCATACTAAAGGTGTGATCATCATAAAGTGCATGGCATAAAATAGTGAGGTCAGGAGCACTGAGTGAGCTAACCTTCTCCCTAGCGGTTAAACACTTAGTGATGACTAAGGCGAAATAATGTACTGAGGGAAACTGTAAGCTAATAGCAGTAGCGCTCGACACGCCTCTATCCTCACCCATGGTTAATGCGAGGAGAAAATCTTCAAACTCAGATGGCCTAGGTTCTCTCAAGTCCCCAACAGAAGGGATCAAGCATATGTTACAGAAGTCAGCTAGCGATAACGTGTGAGGTTCATCATAAAGATTAAACTGCACTTCAGGAGGGTTGTTCCTCCCTAGATAAGTAAAACTTTGCGCAAAGGAATTTGTAAGGATGTGATATTGGTCACACTTATCTGCGAGGAACTCGGTTAACCCAGCGTTTGCGACAAACTGAGCAAACTCTTGGTGGATCCAGGCCTCCTCCAGGAAGGCATCATGCGGCCATTCGCACGGCCGCACCTCCACCTTTCTTGGAGTGTGAAGATCATTGTCCGATGATTCCCCAATGACTCCCTTGGCATTTCTCTTGGAGGAGAACTTCCTAAAGACATTCATTTTATTCCTATAAAAATTCTGAAAAAAATTTAGTACACAAAAATTTGTCAACAAAACTTTGTAAGATTGTTAGCAACTACTCCCAAGCATGCATAGAGGCCATATTGAGCATTCAAACTACTTAGAACTCTAAGAATTCAACATGCAAGCTCATCTACAGCAGCACCAAGAGTAGCTAATTACTCTAAAAATAACCCACTAAAACAAAAACTAATTGGAGCAATGGAGGAGTCACATACCAAGTAGCAATCCCTCCAAACAGTTTCGGAAAAGGAGCTTCGAGCAAAGAGATCGAAATCCGCGGGTTTGAGAGCAAGAACACGAAAATGGTGCCTGTGGAGATTTTTTTTCTGGAGGTAGGTGACAATGTGGGCTAAAGAGATAAGTGAGGGGGCCTACGTGGAGGAAACCACCGACCAGGGCGCGCCTGGGCGGGGGGGGGGGGGCTGGCACGCCCTGGTGGGTGCTGCGCACCCTGTGCACTCCCCTCAGGTGTTATTTGCACCAAAAATTCAGAAATATTCAGAAAAAATTCGTGTTAAATTTTCAGGGCATTCTGAGAATCTTTATTTTTGGGTTATTTTTTATTTCACGGAGAAAACAGAAAACAGAATAAACTTGGCATTTAATTTATTTGACTAACTAAAACAGAAAATAAAAGGTGGGAGCAGAAAGTTGTGCTTACTAGATTCATCGACGTCATACCTCTAAAAAATGATTCATTAATAAGGTTGATCAAGTCTTATTAACAACCACTTCCGATTAGCATGAAACCGAAGAACTTTCGTAAAACACTAAGTTACCTCAATGGGGATGTGCATATCCCATACAATAAGTATATCATATTTCTTTTTGGCAGTAGGTAGAGGTAATTGAAAACTTCCAACAGTGATGGTCGGAGATTCTTCAATAACATTTATACCATTCACTTGAAATTGTTTCTTCGGAAAGTGCACCGTGTGCTCATTACCATTAATATGAAAAGTGACCTTGATTTTATTGCAATCAATAACAGCCCCTGCAGTATTCAAAAAGGGCCTACCAAGGATAATCGACATGTTGTCGTCCTCGGGCATCTCAAGAAAAACAAAGTCCGTTAAGATAGTAACATTTGCAACAACAACGGGCACATCCTCACAAATACCAATAGGTATGGCTGTTGATTTGTCAGCCATTTGCAATGATATCTCAGTAGGTGTGAGTTTATTCAAATCAAGTCTTTTATATAAGGATAAAGGCATAACACTAACACCGGCCCCCAAATCACACAAAGCAGTTTTAACACAATTTCTTTTGATGGAGCAAGGTATAGTTGGTATTCCGGGATCTCCAAGTTTTCTAGGTACTCCATCCTTAAAAGAATAATTAGCAAGCATGGTGGAGATTTCAGCTTTAGGTATTTTTCTTTTATTAGTGATGATGTCTTTCATATACTTTGCATAAGGGGCCATCTTCAAAATATCAGTCAAACGGGTACGCAAAAAGATTGGCCTAATCATTTCAAGAAAGCGCTCAAATTCTTCATCATCATTTTTCTTAGATGGCTTAGGTGGAAATGGCATGAGTTTCTGAACCCATGGCTCTCTTTCTTTACCATGTTTCCTATCCACAAAGTCTTTCTTATCATACCGTTTATTTTTAGGTTGTGGGTTATCAAGATCAGGAGCAGGCTCTATTTCAACATCATTATCTGGTTCTACATCATTACTAGGTTGAGAATCATTGTGAACATCATCATTATCATTTTCATTATCACTAGGTTGATGTTCACTACCAAATTGAGTTTCAGCATCAGAAATAGAGACATCATTATTATCAGGAGGTTTTTGTGTCTCGGGTTCACTAGAGGTATGCAAAGTCCTATCATTTTTCTTTTTCTTCTTCTTCTTAGAAGGACTAGGTGCATCAGGATTAATTCTCTGAGAGTCTTATTCAATTCTTTTAGGATGACCCTCAGGATAAAGTGGTTCTTGGGTCATTCTACCTCCTCTAGTTACTACTCTAGCAGCAAAGTCATGCATATTACTATTCATTTCATCAAGAAATTCTTTTTGAGACTTAGCTACTTGTTCTAATTGGGTTTGAACCATAGAGGCATGCTTTCCTACACCTCTAACATCATTACTGATTCTAAATAGCAAGTCACTCAAGCGAGCAATCATATCACAATTGTATTTCAATTGTTTCAGAACATGAGCATTGAAATGATCTTGCTTCATAATATAGTTATCAAACTCATATAAGCATTGACTAGGAGGTTTATTGTGAGGAATGTCACTTTCATTAAACTTTAATAAAGAATTTACCTCTACCACCTGTGGAGGTGGTGGTGTGTCAAGGCCATGTATTTCTTCAATAGGTGGCAAATTCTTAACATCCTTAGCTTTAATACCTTTTTCCTTCATAGATTTCTTTGCCTCTTGCATATCTTCAGGACTAAGAAATAAGATACCCCTCTTCTTCGGAGTGGGTTTAGGCGGTGGTTCAGGAAGAGTCCAATCATTATAATTCTTCAGCACATTATTCAATAACTCCTCAGCTTGTTCAACAGTTCGTTCCCTGAAAACACAATCAGCGCAACTATCTAGGAAGTCCCTAGAAGTATCGGTTAGTCCATTATAAAAGATATCAAGTATTTCATTTTTCTTGAGAGGATGATCAGGCAAAGCATTAAGCAACTGGAGAAGCCTCCCCCAAGCAGAGTGATCAGTAGCACAGTAATATGATAGTTTTGATAGCAGTAGCAATAGTAACAGTAGCGGTAACAGTAGTAGCAATAGTTTTGTAGCGGTTGGAACAGCAGCAACAGTAGTAGTAACTTAGCAAGAACAATAAGTGGAAAGGTCGTAGGCACTGGATCGGTAACTCGTTGGATGATATTCATAATGTAACAGTCATAACCTAGGGCGATATAGAACTAGCTCCAGTTCATCAATGTAATGTAGGCATGCATTCCGTAAATAGTCATACGTGCTTATGGAAAAGAACTTGCATGACATCTTTTGTCCTACCCTCCCGTGGCAGCGGGCTCCATAAGGAAACTAAGGGATATTAAGGCCTCCTTTTAATAGAGAATCGGAACAAAGCACTAACACATGGTGAATACATGAACTCCTCAAACTACGGTCATCACCGCGAAGTATCCCAAATATTGTCACTATGGGGTTGACGGATCATAACACGTAATAGGTGCATATGACTAGGCAAGATCGGATCAAGAACATGGATATAGAGATGATAACATAAACGGTCAGATCTGAAATCATGGCACTCGGGCCCTAGTGACAAGCATTAGGCATAGCAAAGTCATAGCAACATCAATCTCAGAACATAATGGATACTAGGGATCAAGCCCTAACAAAACTAACTCGATTACATGATGAATCTCGTCCAACTCCTCACCGACCAGCAAGCCTACGAAGGAATTACTCACTCCTGGTGGGGAGCATCATGGAATTGGCGATGGAGAAAGGTTGGTGATGACGAAGACCGAAGATTCCCCTCTCCGGAGCCCCAAACGGGCTCCAGATCTGGCCTCCCGATGAAGAACAGGAGGTGGCGGCGGCTCCGTCTCATGAAACGCGATAATTCTTTCTCTCCTAGTTTTTTCTCCAAATTTAGGAATTTATAGTGGCGGAGATAGGGCAAGTGGGGCCCCGAGGTGCCCAGCCCCCACCAGGGCGTGCCGGGAGGGGGCTGGCGCGCCCTGGTGGGTGCTGCGCACCCTGGGCCCCCTCTCCGGTGGTTTCTGGCTCTAGTATTTTTTATATTTTCCAAAATAAATCTCAAGAAAGTTTCGTTCCATTTCGAGAACTTTTATTTCTGCACAAAAAACAACACCATGGCAATTCTGCTGAAAATAGCGTCAGTCCGGGTTAGTTCCATTCAAATCATGCAAATTAGAGTCCAAAACAAGGGCAAAAGAGTGAGGAAAAGTAGATACGTTGGAGACATATCAGGCAATTGATAGAAGATCAAATAATCATGAAGATATCCAAGGCAATGATCAATATATAGGCATCACGTCCTAGATTAGTAGACCGAAACGATTATGCATCTACTACTATTACTCCACACATCGACCGCTATCCAGCATGCATCTAGTGTATTAATTTCATGGAGAAACGGAGTAATGCAATAAGAAAGATCACATGATGTAGACAAGATCTATTCATGTAGGAATAGACCCCATCTTGTTATCCTTAATAGCAACGATACATGCGTGCCTCGCTGCCCCTTCTGTCACTGGGAGAGGACACCGCAAGATCGAACCCATCACAAAGCACCTCTTCCCATGGCAAGAAAAATCGATCTAGTTGGCCTAACTAAACCAAAGATTCGAAGAAGAAATACGAGGCTATAAATAATCATGCATATAAGAGATCAAAGAAAACTCAAATAATATTCATGAATAGAAACTGATCATGAACTCAAACTTCATCGGATCCCAACAAACACACCGCAAAAAGTCATTACATCAAATAGATCTCCAAGAGACCAATGTATTGAGAATCAAGAGAGAGAGAGAGAAAGCCATCTAGCTACTACCTACGGACCCGTAGGTCTATGATGGACTACTCACGCATCATCGGAGAGACACCAATGAGGATGATGAACCCCTCCGTGATGGTGTTAGATTGGATCTCGTGGTTCTGGAACTTGCGGCGGCTGGAATTGTGTTTCGTCGACTCCCCTAGGGTTTCTGGAATTTTTGAGGATTTATAAAGCTGAGAGGCGGTGGAAAAGACCTCCGTGGGCCCCACGATAGATTAGGGCTCGCCGGGGGCCTCTGGCACACCCTGGTGTATCATGGGCCCCACGGGCCTCCCCCAGGTGCTTCCTTGGCTCCCAAGTTGTCTTCTGGTCCAAAAAAATCTTCAAAAAGTTTCGTGGCAATTGGACTCCGTTTGGTACTGATATTCTGCGAAGTAAAAAACAAGCAAAAACAGCAACTGACACTGGGCACTATGTCAATAGGTTAGTCCCAAAAAATGATATAAAGTTGCTATAAAATGATTATAAAACATCCAAGAATGATAATATAACAACATGGAACAATAAAAAATTATAGATACGTTGGAGACGTATCAGCATCCCCAAGCTTAATTCGTGCTCGTCCTCGAGTTGGTAAATGATAAAAACAGAATTTTTGATGTGGAATGCTGCCTAACATGTTCATCACATATTATTTTGTTTTGTAGCATGGACATTTGGACTTTTAGATGGTTCAAAGCAATAGTCTAGTTTTGGGATGAAAACTTTAATACTCAAGCATACCAACAAGCAACCGTGTCTTTCAAAATATCAACACTAAAGAAAGTTATCCCAAGCCCATCATGCTCAATTAATGATCCATTCATGAAACACACTCGAATATTAGCTACACCCGATGCACAAGTATGATCATAGTGCCCCCTAGTTGGTGCTTTATAAGAGAAGATGGAGACTCAAATAGAAGTAAAAATTGCATAAAGTAAATAGATAGGCCCTTCGCAGAGGAAAGTAGGGATTTGTAGAGGTGCCAGAGCTCAAAGCTTAAATTGAGAGATACATTTTTTGAGAGCATGCTTTTCATGTCAACGAAAACGACCGAGTAGTTCTCAATACTTTCCATGCTAGATACATCATAGGCGGTTCCCAAACAGAAAATAAAGTTTATTCCTTTTTCCACCATTCTTTCACACTCCATGGCTAGCCGTATCCACGGTTCCCAAACAAAAATTTAAAGCACACCGTGCTCAAAAAGATATAAGTGAAGCACTAGAGCAATTCCATATCTCAAAAAATTTAAGTGAAGCATATAAATCAATTCTAACAAATCATAGCATAATTTTGGCTCTCTCAAATAGGTGTGTCCAGCAAGGATACTTGTGACAAACTAAAAAGCAAATCAAGTAAAGACTCATATAATACAAGACGCTCCAAGCAAAACTCATGATATGTGATGAATACAAATATAGTTCCAAGTAAAATACTGATGGTTGTTAGAAGAAAGAGCGGATGCCACTCGGGGCATCCCCAAGCTTAGTTGCTTGTTTTTCCTTGGATATTATCTTGGGGGTGCCATATCATCCCCAAGCTTAGGCTCTTTCCACTCCTTATTCCTTCATCCATCGTGATCTCACCCAAAACTTGAAAACTTCAATCACACGAAACTTAACAAAACCTTCGTGAGATCCGTTAGTATAATAAAGCAAATCACCACTCTAAGTACTGTTGCAAACCCATTCATATTTTATTATTGCATTATATCTATTGTATTCTAACTTTACCATGGCCTATACCTGATACGTCTCCAATGTATCTATAATTTTTGCTTGTTCCATGCTGTTATATTATCATTCTTGGATGTTTTACAATCATTTTATAGCAACTTTATATCATTTTTTGGGACTAACCTATTGACATAGTGCCAAAGTGCTAGTTGCTATTTTTTCTTGTTTTTTTACTTCGCAAAATATCAGTACCAAATGGAGTCCAATCGAGGCGAAACTGTTTGGAGATTTTTTTTGGACCAG
Organism: Elymus sibiricus; assembly: GCA_039707655.1. Classification (NCBI taxonomy): domain Eukaryota; kingdom Viridiplantae; phylum Streptophyta; class Magnoliopsida; order Poales; family Poaceae; genus Elymus; species Elymus sibiricus. The sequence continues at coordinate 309,957,712 of CM077675.1, read as the reverse complement.
AAGAAGGCCAGTGGGCCAAAGAAGTTACCAGGAGGAAGCCCAGGCTGCCCACAACCCACCAGGGTGCGCCAGGGGCCCCGGGCACGCCTTGATGGCTTGTGGTCGCCTCGGGAGTCCCCTCCACCGCCTATGATGCCTATAAATTCCCAAATATTCCAGAAACCCTAGAGGAGTCGACGAAAAACACATCCATCCACCGCAAGTTCGAGAACCGCGAGATCCAATCTAACACCATCACAGAGGGGTTCATCATCCTCATTGGTGCCTCTCCGATGATGCGTGAGTAGTCCACCATAGACCTACGGGTCCGTCGGCAGTAGCTAGATGGCTTCCTCTCTCTCTTTTGATTGTCAATACAATGGTCTCTTGGAGATCTATTTGATGTAAACTTTTGCAGTGTGTTTGTTGGATCCAATGAATTTTGAGTTCATGATTAGTTTCTATCCATGAATATTATTTGAGTCTTCTTTGATCTCTTATATGCATGATTACTTATAGCCTCGTATTTCTTCTTCGAATCTTTGGTTTAGTTAGGCCAACTAGATCGATTTTTCTTGCAATGGGAAGAGGTGCTTTGTGATGGGTTCGATCTTGCGGTGTCCTCTCCTAGTAACAGAAGGGGCAGCGAGGCACACATGTATCGTTGCTATTAAGGATAACAATATGGGGTATATTCCTACATTAATAGATCTTGTCTACATCATGTCACCGTTCTTATTGCATTACTCCGTTTTTCCATGAACTTAATACACTAGATGCATGCTGGATAGCGGTCGATGTGTGGAGTAATAGTAGTAGATGAAGAATAGTTTCCGTCTACTAATCTTGGACGTGATGCCTATATAATGATCATCGCCTTGGATATCATCATGATTATTTGATCTTCTATCAATTGCCCAATAGTAATTTGTTCACCCACCGTGTGCTATACTCATGATAGAAGCCACTAGTGAACCCTACGGCCGCCGGGTCTACTTTTTCAACATATTGCTTTCCGATCTATCTTTTTGCCGCTTTTGTTTTCAGATCTATTATTCCAGAAATCCAAAAATACCTTGCTCCACTTTTTATTTGCCTCTTTTATTTTGTGTTCTTGGGAGATCTATCTATCTAATCTATCATATCCTAATCTATCTTTTTACCGTAGAGAGGTTGACAACCTCTCTTTCGCGTCGGGATGCAAGTATTTGTTCTTTGTGTGCAGGTGTTGTTTACGTGGTGTTGGTGATCCTCCTACAGGTTTGATACCTTGGTTTCATAACCGAGGGAAATACTTACCGTCGCTGTGTTGCATCATCCCTTCCTCTTTGGGGAAATACCGACGCAGTCTCAAGCCATGTCGAAGGAATTTCTGGCGCCGTTGCCGGGGAGGAAGCGGTCTCTTCTACGTGCCAATCTCTGGCGCCGAGGAGACACCATCGACATCTACCAGGTTCCTAATCACAAATCTCATCTCCTTGGAATTACATTATTTTCCATTTGCCTCTCCCCCCACTTCACCAAATTTGCCGTTTTATTCGCCCTCTTTTTCATTTTCTTTTTTCTCGTCAGATCTCTTGCTTGCTTGCAATCTTGTTTGCGTAGTCACGATTACTCAAGAAAACACCAAATTGTGTGATTTTTCCAATACTAATAATAATGATTTTATTAGTACTCCGATTGCTCCTCCCGCCACTAGTGCGGAGTCTTGTGATATTAATGCCGCTTTGTTGAATCTTGTCATGAAAAATCAATTTGCCGGTAATCCTAATGAGGATGCCGCGTCCCATCTAAACACATTCGTAGAATTGTGTGATATGAAAAAGAAAAAATCTGTGGACAATGATATAGTGAAGTTGAAATTATTTCCTTTCTCCTTGCGGGATCATGCAAAAATTTGGTTTTCTTCTTTGCCTCGCAATAGTATCGATTCTTGGAATAAGTGCAAGGATGCTTTTATTACTAAGTATTTTCCGCCCGCGAAAATTATTTCCCTTAGGACTCAAATCATGAATTTTAAGCAACTTGAGCATGAACATGTTGCACAATCTTGGGAAAGAATGAAATTGATGCTAAGAAATTGTCCTACTCATGGTTTAAATCTTTGGATGATCATACAATTTTTTTATGCGGGATTGAATTTTGTCTCTAGAAATCTTTTAGATTCCGCCGCGGGTGGTACTTTTATGGAAATTACTTTGGGTGAAGCTACTAAATTGCTAGATAATATTATGGCAAATTATTCACAATGGCATACTGAAGGAGCACCTACTAGCAAAAAGGTTAATTCGGTTGAGGAAATTAGTACTTTGAGTGATAAGGTTGATGCTTTGATGAAGTTGGTTGCTAGTAAAAATTCTCCTATTGATCTTAATGATGTGCCTTTGTCTACTTTGATTGAGCAAAATAGTGATTCCATAGATGTGAATTTCGTCTCGCGAAACAATTTCAATAACAATGCTTATAGAGGTAATTTTAATCCTAGGCCTTTTCCTAGAAATTCCTCTAATAATTATGGTAATTCCTATGGTAATTCATCTTACAATAATAATAGGAACCCCTTTGATCTTGAGAATAATATTAAAGATTTTATCAATGCTCAGAAAGCTTTCAATACTATGATAGAAGAAAAGTTGAATAAAATTGATGATATGTCTAGAAGCATTGATAGAATTTCTCATGATATGGAAAATCTCAAGTTGAAATCTTTTGCACCGAAGATTGATGAATCAATTAAAGCTTTATATGTCTCTATGGATGGAAGTAAGAAAAGAACCGCTATGCTTAGAGCTAAAAGAGAATTTTTAGAAAAATCGGTTTCTAGTGATTACTTTCAGAAAAATGATGAAGATCTTAAAGTGATTGGTGTTTCTTCCATTGATTCCTTGTTTAGTAATATTAAAATTGATAATGAAGGGATTGAAGTAGAGTCAACTTTAGCTAGAAGGCGTCCCAATGATTTGGAGGGTGAAAATCTTGATGAAAAAATTGATGAAAGTGGGTTTGAAGAGGTCAAAACTTTCACTAGTGATATGCCCACTATTTTGGATTGCAAAGACTTTAATTTTGATAGTTCCTCTTTTATTGATTGTATTTATTTGCTGCAATCCATGTTGAATTCACCCCATGCTTATGAACAAAATAAAGCTTTTACTAAAGATATCGTTGATGCAATGATGAAAACCTTTGAAGAAAAGTTGGAGTTAGAGATTTCTATTCCTGGAAAATTACATGATGAGTGGGAACCTACCATTAAGGTCAAGATTAAAAATTATGAGTGCTTTGCTTTATGTGATTTGGGTGCTAGTGTTTCCACGATTCTGAAATCTTTATGTGATGTGCTTGGTCTCACCAATATTGAAGAATGTTCTCTTAATTTGCACTTGGCGGATTCTACTATTAAAAAGCCTTTGGGAAGAATTAATGATGTTCATATTCTTGCAAATAGGAACTATGTGCCCATAGATTTTATTGTTCTTGATATTGATTGCAATCCGTCTTGTCCCATTATACTTGGTAGACCGTTTTTACGCACTATAGGTGTCGTGATTGATATGAAAGAAGGCAATATTAGATTTCAGTTTCCACTAAAAAAGGCCATGGAACACTTCCCTATAACAATAATTAAGCCACCATATGAATCAATCATGAGAGCATCCTATGGAGCAAAAACCAAAGATGACAATACTTCAATCTATGCCTTATGCCTAGCTAGGGGCGTAAAACGATAGCGCTTGTTGGGAGGCAACCCAATGAATAAATTTATTTTACTATTTTTATTTCTTTTTTTGAGTGTTGACACAATTATGCCTCTGTTATGATTGTGTTTTTATGTTTTATTTAGTGTTTGTGCCAAGTAAAGCCTTTAGGATGATTCATAAGATGAGTAGAAACAACGCTGAATCTGAAGCAGAAACTTTGCCTCCAGTGTGCGAATTTTCATTTTTTACTGGAGCGTGATAATGAGCTGAAATTTTAACACAGAGTTTCTATACAAATTCTTTACGTTTTACTAATGTTTCAGAATTTTTAGAGTTACATAAGTATGGTTAGAGTATAGATTACTACAGACTGTACTGTTTAAGACAAATTCTGTTTTCGTTGCATTGTGTGCTTGTTTTGATGAATCTATGGTTTGTATTGAATGGTATGAGCCATGGTAAAGTTAAAATACAGTAGGTATAATGCAATAATAAAATATAAATGGGTTTGCAACAATAATTAAAGTAGTGATTTGCTTTATTATACTAACGGATCTCACGAAGGTTTTGTTGAGTTTTGTGTGATTGAAGTTTTCAAGTTTTGGGTGAGATCACGATAGATGAAGGAATAAGGAGTGAAAAGAGCCTAAGCTTGGGGATGCTACAGCACCCCCAAGATATATCCAAAGAGAAACAAGCAACTAAGCTTGGGGATGCCCCGAGTGGCATCCCCTCTTTCTTCTAACGACCATCGGTATTTTACTTGGAACTATATTTTTATTCGTCACATATCATGAGTTTTGCTTGGAGCGTCTTGTATCATTTGAGTCTTTGCTTGCTTTGATTTTTAATTTGTCATTAGTATCCTTGATGGACACACATATTTGAGAGAGCCAAAATTATGCTATGATTTGTTAGAATTGCTCTATATGCTTCACTTAATTATTTTTTGAGCTATGGAATTGCTCTAGTGCTTCACTTATATCTTTTTGGGCATGGTGTGCTTGGATTTTTTTTGGAGAAACACTCTCATGCTTCACTTAGATTAATTTGAGAGTTAGTAAATTCTGAAGAAATCCTCTCATGCTTCACTTATACTATTTTGAGAGATGAAACCTTTATGCTCATGTTCTTCACTTAAATTTGTTTGAGCTTGCCAAAAGCAATGGCAATATATGAAACTAGTTACAAAGTGATAGATATTCAAGGAGGATATAATATAAATTTTCATGAAGATCATTGGACAAATTAAACTTGATTCCTTGTAATAGTTTTGAGACATGATGATAGTAATATGTGAGTCATGTTAGTGAGTAATTATGCTTTAGTAAGAATATTGGTGTTAAGGTTTGTGATCCCCTATGCAAGTACGAAAGTCAATAGTTATGAAATGAAATTACATCCTACTTATGGTGCATTATTCGGTGTTAGTTATGCTCAATGATCGTTTATGTGAATTTTCGTTTCTTGGTTGGTTGCTCCTCAATCTATTTGCTAGCCTCCACTTGTACTAAGTAGAAATACTACTTGTGCATCCAAAATCTGTAAACCCAGTTTTGCCTTATGAGTCCACCATACCTACCTATATGTGGTATTTCCATGCCGTTCTAAGCAAATTTGTATGTGCCATTTCTAATTTTCAAAATAAATTTCCTTTTTGCGTGCTTGTACCGCTCATGAAACGGTAGGGGGTGTCCAATATTTTTCCATGCTAGATGTGTTATTCTCAAGATGAGTGTTTATTCACTTGTCATTGCACGAGAGTACGGCGGTAATAGGGATGCCCAGTCCCGAAATGAAAAAAAATGAAAATTTACTTTTCGTTGTCAAATAATAAATTCCTTGGAAAGTGTTGGTACGGAAGGCAACCGTGGATACGGCCAGCCATGGATTGTGAAAGAATGGTGGAAAAAGGAATAAACTTTTCTTTATGTTTGGGAACAGCCTATGATATATCTAGCATGGAAAGTATTGTGAACTACTTTGTCATTTTCATTGACAGGAAAGGCATGCCACTCAAAATATTTTTCTCTCTCAATTTAAACTTTGAGCTCTGGCACCTCTACAAATCCCTACTTCCCTCTGCGAAGGTCCTATCTATTTACTTTATGCAATTTTTATTTTTTATTTGAGTCTCCATCTTCTCTTATAAAGCACCAACTAGGGGGCACTATGATCATACTTGAGCATTGGGTGTAGTTAATATTTGAGTGTGTTTCATGAATGGATCAATGATTGAGCATGATGGGCTAGGGATAACTTTCTTTAGTGTTGATATTTTGAAAGACATGGTTGCTTGTTCGCATGCTTAAGTATTAAAGTCTTTATGTCAAAACTAGACTATTGCTTTGAACCATCTAAACGTCCAAATGTCCATGCTACAAAGAAAAGAATATGTGATGAACATGTTAGGCATCATTCCACATCAAAAATTCTGTTTTTATCATTTACCTACTCGAGGACGAGTTGGAATTAAGCTTGGGGATGCTGATACGTCTCTAACGTATCTATAACTTTTGCTTGTTCCATGCTGTTATATTATCATTCTTGGATGTTTTACAATAATTTTATAGCAACTTTATATCATTTTTTGGGACTAACCTATTGACATAGTGCCAAAGTGCCAGTTGCTGTTTTTGCTTGTTTTTACTTCGCAGAATATCAGTACCAAACGGAGTCCAATCGAGACGAAACTTTTTGGAGATTTTTTTTGGACTAGAAGAAGGCCAGTGGGCCAAAGAAGTTACCAGGAGGGAGCCCAGGCCGCCCGCAACCCACCACTGCGCGCCCTGATGGGTTGTGGCCGCCTCGGGAGTCCCCTCCACCACCTCTGATGCCTATAAATTCCCAAATATTCCAGAAACCCTAGAGGAGTCGACGAAAAACACATCCAACCGCCGCAAGTTCCAGAACCGCGAGATCCAATCTAACACCATCACAGAGGGGTTCATCATCCTCATTGGTGCCTCTCCGATGATGCGTGAGTAGTCCACCATAGACCTACGGGTCCGTAGACAGTAGCTAGATGACTTCCTCTCTCTCTTTTGATTCTCAATACAATGGTCTCTTGGAGATCTATTTGATGTAAACTTTTTGCGGTGTGTTTGTTGGGATCCGACGAATTTTGAGTTCATGATCAGTTTCCATCCATGAATATTATTTGAGTCTTCTTTGATCTCTTATATGCATGATTACTTATAGCCTCGTATTTCTTCTTTGAATCTTTGGTTTAGTTAGGACAACTAGATTGATTTTTCTTGCCATGGGAAGAGGTGCTTTGTGATGTTTCGATCTTGCGTTGTCCTCTCCCAGTGACAGAAGGGGCAGCGAGGCACGCATGTATCGTTGCTATTAAGGATAACAAGATGGGGTCTATTCCTACATGAATAGATCTTGTCTACATCATGTCACCGTTCTTATTGCATTACTCCGTTTTCCATTAACTTAATACACTAGATGCATGCTGGATAGCGGTCGATGTGTGGAGTAATAGTAGTAGATGTAGAATCGTTTCGGTCTACTAATCTTGGAAGTGATGCCTATATAATGATCATCGCCTTGGATATCGTCATGATTATTTGATCTTCTATCAATTGCCCAACAGTAATTTGTTCACCCACCGTGTGCTATACTCATGAGAGAAGCCACTAGTGAACCCTACACCCCCCGGGTCTACTTTTTCAACATATTGCTTTCCGATCTATCTTTTTGCCGCTTTTGTTTTCAGATCTATTATTCCAAAAATCCAAAAATACCTTGCTGCACTTTTTATTTGCCTCTTTTATTTTGTGTTCTCGAGAGATCTATCTATCCAATCTATCATATCCTAATCTATCTTTTTACCGTAGAGATTGGCAACCTCTCTTTCGCGTCGGGTTGCAAGTATTTGTTCTTTGTGTGCATGTGATGTTTACGTGGTGTTGGTGATCCTACTACTGGTTCGATACCTTGGTTTCATAACTGAGGGAAATACTTACCGTCGATGTACTGCATCATCCCTTCCTCTTTGGGGAAATATCGATGCAGTCTCAAGCCACGTCAATACCCTCCAATACAAACCATAGATTCATCGAAATAAGCACACAATGCAACGAAAACAGAATCTGTCAAAAACAGAACAGTTTGTAGTAATCTGTACTCTAACCATACTTATGTAACTCAAAAAATTCATAAAAATTAGGAAAACGTCAGAAATTTGTATATCAATCTTGTGTAAAAAATTCAGATTTTTTTGTCACTTCTGTGATTTTTGAAAATTCTGCTACTGGACGCAAAATTTGTGTTTTTCAACAAGATCAAATCTACTATCACCCAACATAATCCCAAAGGCTTTACTTGGCACAAATAGTAATTAAAACATAAAAACACAATCATAACAGTAGCATAATTGTGTCAACACTCAAGAACAGAAAGAAAAAGGTAAAAATAATTTTTATTCATTGGGTTGCCTCCCAACAAACACTATCGTTTTATGCCCCTAGCTAGGCATAATGCATAGATTCAAGTGTTGTCGTCTTTAGTTTTTGCTCCCTTTGTAAGGGCTTTCTCAAAACCGAGAGGCACTTTACGCTTCCCCAAATTTTCAAGAAAAGAGACCATCTTGAGATCTAAAATATCCAAACGCTTATTGCAAAGAGTAATCAAAGTATTCATGCGATTGAGGTTTCCACTAATATGTTTAAGAGGTTCATTATATTTTTGCAATTAGACCAAATGTTTATGTAAATCACCCAATTTGTCTATAATTTGAACCCCTTCTTGTGTAAAAGAAAACCCCTTTTTTGGTGGATGAATCCCCAATATCCCTTCCAAAATTTCGTAAGCGGTATTGGCATCATGCTCAATAAAGTTCCCTTTTGCGGCAAAATCCAAGAGTTGTCTATGATGCAAAGCTAATCCTATGTAAAAATTTCGAAGCAAAATCTTTGCATCCCCATTTAGATTGCAAATGCGATAGGATTCCACAACCTATACCAAGCATCTTTAAGATTTTCCCCTAGTTTTTGTTTGAAGTATAGAACTTCAAAATCTGGTGACAAGGGGGGGGGGGTGTAGTGATGCTAGTCATAGCAATAAGGTAAGCGGACAAGAGATCTGACGAGAAAAAGGCAAACGAAAAAGGGGGCGAATAAGACGACAAATTTTTGTGAAGTGGGGGAGATGAAAATGAGAGGCAAATGGCAAATAATGTAAATTGCAAGGAGATGAGATTTGTGAATAGGAACCTGATAGATGTTGATGATGTCTCCCTGGCAACGGTGCCAGAAATTCCTTTGACGTGGCTTGAGACTGCTCGTATTTCCCCAAAGAGGAAGGGATGATGCAGCACAACTACGGTAAGTATTTCCCTCGGTTATGAAACCAAGGTTATCGAACCAGTAGGAGAGCCAAGCAACACTATGTAAACGGTACCTGCACACAAAGAACAAATACTAGCAACCCGACGCGTAAGAGAGGTTGTCAATCTCTCCACGGTAAAAAGATAGATATGATTGTATTAGATTGGATAAATAGATCGCACAAGAACACAAAATAAAAGATGCAAATAAAAAATGCAGCAAGATATTTTTTGGTTTTTGGAATAATAGAACTGAAAACAAATGCGGAAAAAGATAGATCGGAAAGCAATAGATTAAAAGAATAGACCCGGGGGCCGTAGATTTCACTAGTGGCTTCTCTCAAGAAAATAGCACACGGTGGGTAAACAAATTACTGTTGGGCAATTGATAGAAGATCAAATAATCATCATGATATCCAAGGCAATGATCAATATATAGGCATCACGTCCAAGATTAGTAGAACGAAACGATTCTGCATCTACTACTATTACTCCACACATCGACCGCTATCTAGCATGCATCTAGTGTATTAAGTTCATGGAGAAATGGAGTAATGCAATAAGAACGATGACATGATGTAGACAAGATCTATTCATGTAGGAATAGACCCCATCTTGTTATCCTTAATAGCAACGATACATGTGTGCCTCGCTGCCCCTTCTGTTACTAGGAGAGGACACCGCAAGATCGATCCCATCACAAAGCACCTCTTCCCATGGCAAGAAAAATCGATCTAGTTGGCCTAACTAAACCAAAGATTCGAAGAAGAAATACGAGGCTATAAATAATCATGCATATAAGAGATCAAAGAAGACTCAAATAATATTCATGGATAGAAACTGATCATGAACTCAAATTTCATCGGATCCCAACAAACACACCGCAAAAAGTCATTACATCAAATAGATCTCCAAGAGACCATTTTATCGAGAATCAAAAGAGAGAGAAAGTCATCTAGCTACTGCCTACGGACCCGTAGGTCTATGGTGGACTACTCACGCATCATCGGAGAGGTACCAATGAGGATGATGAACCCCTCCGTGATGGTGTTAGATTGGATCTCGTGGTTCTGGAACTTGCGGCGGCTGGAATTGTGTTTCGTCGACTCCCCTAGGGTTTATGGAATTTATGAGGATTTATAGAGCTGAGAGGCGGTGGAAAAGACCTTCGTGGGCCCCACGATACATCAGGGCGCGCCGGGGGCCTCTGGCACGCCCTGGTGTATGATGTGGCTTGAGACTGCGTCGGTATTTCCCCAAAGAGGAAGGGATGATGCAACACAACAACGGTAAGTATTTCCCTCAGTTATGAAATCAAGGTATCGAACCAGTAGGAGGATCACCAACACCACGTAAACAACACCTGCACAAAAAGAACAAATACTTGCAACCCGACGTGAAAGAGAGGTTGTCAATCTCTCTACGGTAAAAAGATAGATTAGGATAAGATAGATTGGATAGATAGATCTCTCAAGAACGCAAAATAAAAGAAGCAAATAAAAAGTGCAGCAAGGTATTTTTGGGTTTTGGAATAATAGATCTGAAAACAAAAGCGGCAAAAAGATAGATCGGAAAGCAATATGTTGAAAAAGTAGACCCGGGGGACGTAGGTTTGACTAGTGGCTTCTCTCATGAGTATAGCGCACGGTGGCTGAACAAATTACTGTTGGGTAATTGATAGAAGATCAAATAATCATGACGATAACCAAGGCGATGATCATTATATAGGCATCACGTCCAAGATTAGTAGACCGAAATAATTCTGCATCTACTACTATTACTCCACACATTGACCGCTATCCAACATGCATTTAGTGTATTAAGTTCATGGAAAAACTGTTGGAAATATGCCCTAGAGGCAATACAAAATTGGTTATTATTATATTTCCTTGTTCGTGATAATAGTTTATTATCCATGCTATAAGTGTATTGATTGGAAACTCAAATACATGTGTGGGTACATAGACAACACTGTGTCCCTAGTATGCCTCTAGTTAACTAGTTCGTTGATCAAAGATGGTCAAGGTTTCCTGGCCATAGACATGAGATGTCATTTGATAACGGGATCACATCATTAGGAGAATGATGTGATGGACAAGACCTAAACTATAAACATAGCATATGATCGTGTCAGTTTATTGCTATAGTTTTCTGCATGTCAAGTATCTGTTCCTATGACCATGAGATCATGCAACTCACTGACACCGGAGGAATACCTTGTGTGTATCAAACGTCACAACGTAACTGGGTGACTATGAAGATGCTCTACAGGTATCTCCGAGGGTGTCTGTTTAGTGGGCATGGATCAAGACTGGGATTTGTTACTCCGTGTGACGGAGAGGTATCTCAGGGCCCACTTGGTAATACAACATCACAATAAGCCTTGCAAGCAATGTCACTAAGTGTTAGCCACGGGATCTTGTATTACGGAACGAGTAAAGAGACTTGCCGGTAACGAGATTGAACTAGGTATAGAGATACCGACGATCGAATCTCGGGCAAGTAACATACCGAAGAACAAAGGGAACAACGTACGGGATTAACTGAATCCTTGACATAGAGGTTCAACCGATAAAGATCTTCGTAGAATATATAGGAACCAATATGGGCATCCAGGTACCGCTATTGGTTATTGACCATGGAGGTGTCTCGGTCATGTCTACATAGTTCTCGAACCCGCAGGGTCTGCACACTTAAGGTTCGGTGACGTTTCGGTATAGTAGAGTTATGTATGGGGGTGAACGAAGGTTGTTCGGAGTCCCGGATGAGATCCTGGACGTCACGAGGAGCTCCGGAATGGTCCGGAGGTAAAGATTGATATATAGGAAGTCCTGTTTTGGTCACCGGAAAAGTTTCGGGTACTTCGGTAGTGTACCGGGAGTGCCGGGAGGGTACCGGGGGCCATCGGGAGGGGTGTCTCGACCCAAAGGACCTCATGGGCTGTGGGAGGAGTCAAACCAGCCCCTAGTGGGCTGGCCGAACCCCCCACTAAGGCCCATGCGGCTAGGGGTGGGAAAATCCCAAAGGTGGAAAGGGTTTCCAAGTGGAGAGGAGGAATCCTACTCCTAATAGGATTGGAGTAGGACTCCTCCACCTCCTATTTCGGCCAACCCTTGAGGGTTTGAGGCTGCCTCCTCCCCTCCCTCCCTCCTATATATACTAGAGGATTTAGAGGGGAGAGCTAACCCTAATTGCCACGTGCTCCCTCTACTTCCTCTAGATCGTTTTCTCCTTTAGTCTAGTTTCGGCGGTGCTTAGGCGAAGCCCTGCCGGAATAGTTCCACCACCACCGTCGCCGCGCCGTCGCGCTGCCGGAGAACTCATCTACCTATCCGCCCCCTCTTTCTGGATCAAGAAGGCGGAGATCGTCATCGAGCTGTACGTGTGCTGAACGCGGAGGTGTCGTCCGTTCGGCGCTAGATCGGAAGGACCGTGATCAGGATCGCTAGACGATTCTTGATTTGATCATGGGACGGATCGTGATGGGATCGTGGGACGGATCATGATTGGATCGCGAGATGGATCGTGATGGGATCGCGGGACGCTCGGCGATTTGGATCGCGAAGACGTTCGACTACATCAACCGCGTTTCTTAACGCTTCCCGCTTAGCGATCTACAAGGGTATGTAGATCCACTCTCCCTCTCGTAGATGCTCATCACCATGGATAGATCTTGCGTGTGCGTCGGAAATTTTTTGTTTCCCATGCAACGTTCCCCAACAGTGGTATCAGAGCTAGGTCTATGTGTAAATAAGATCTCGAGTAGAACACAAAGGAGTTTGTGGGCGTTGATATTCGGATTGCTTCCTCCCTTGGTCTTTTCTTGTTTCGGCGGTATTGTGGGACGAAGCGGCCCGGACCAACATTACTCGTACGCTTACGAGAGACCGGTTCCATCAACTAACATGTAACTTCGTTGCATAAAGATGGCTGGCGGGTGTCTGTTTCTCCCACTTTAGTCGGATCAGATTTGACAAAGGCGGTCCTTGAGAAGGTTGAATAGCAATTTTTGTATCACCGTTGTGGTTTTTGCGTAGGTAAGAATTGTTCTTGCTAGATACCCGTAGCAGCCACGTAAAACTTGCAACAACAATTAGAGGACATCTAACTTGTTTTTGCAGGGTATGTTGTGATGTGATATGGCCAATTACATGATGAGATATATGTGATGTATGTGATGATCATGTATTGTATAGAATATCACGACTTGCATGTCGATGAGTACGGCAACCGGCAGGAGCCATAGGGTTGTCTTTAATTATTTTCGTCGTTTTGCTTTACTTTATCGCTATGAGTTAGCAATAGTCGTGGAAGCAACAGTCGGCGCGACAACCTCATGGCGACACATTGATGGAGATCAAGATGATGGAGATCATGGTGTCATGCCGGTGACGATGGAGATCATGCCGGTGCTTTGGAGATGGAGATCAAAAGCACAAGTTCATGGCCATATCATGTCACTTATGATTTGCATGTGATGTTAATCCTTTTATGCATCTTATTTTGCTTAGGACGACGGTAGCATTATAAGGTGATCCCTCACTTAAATTTCAAGATAAAATTGTGTTCTCCCCGAGTGTGCATCGTTGCGAAAGTTTGTCGTTTCGAGACACCACGTGATGATCGGGTGTGATAGACTCTACGTTCGCATACAACGGGTGCAAGCCAGTGTTGCACGTGCGGAACACTCGGGTTAAACTTGACGAGCCTAGCATGTACAGACATGGCCTCGGAACACAAGAGACCGAAATGTCGAACATGAGTCATATAGTAGATATGATCAACATGAAGATGTTCACCATTGAAACCACCTCAACTCACGTGATGATCGGACTTGAGTTGGTGGATTTGGATCATGTGACACTCGAATGACCGGAGGGATGTCGATTTGAGTGGGAGTTTTTAAGTAATATGATTAACTAAACTCATTATCATGAACATAGTCAAAATGTCTTTGCAAATTATGTTGTAGATTACTAGCTCGCGCTGTAGCTCCCTTGAATTATTTATATGTTCCTAGAGAAATAGAGTTGAAAGATTATGGTAGCAATAATGCGGACTGGGTCCGTGATCTGAGGATTGTCCTCATTGCTGCACAGAAGGCTTATGTCCTTAATGCACCGCTGGGTGCACCACCCCCTCAAGCGTCATCTGTAGATGTTGTGAACATCTGACAGGCACGTTCTGATGACTACTTGATAGTTCAGTGCGTCATGCAGTACGGCTTAGAATTGAGGCTCCAAAACGTTTTGAACGTCACGGAACATATGAGATGTTCTAAGAGCTGAAATTGGGATCTCAGGCTCGTGCCCGTGTTCAGAGGTATGAGACCTCCAACAAGATTCTTTGCCTGCAAGATGAAGGAGAATAGCTCAATCGGTGAGCATGTGCTCAGATTGTCTGGGTACTACAATCGCTTGAATCGAGTGGGAGTTGATCTTCCAGATAAGATAGTGATTGATATAGTTCTCCAAGTCACTGTCACTAAGCTGCTAGAGCTTCGTGATGAACTATAAAATGCCAGGGATGGAAATAATGATCCCTGAGCTATTCGCGATGTTTGACACCGCGAAGGTAGAAATCAAGAAGGAGCATCAAGTGTTGATGGTTAGTGAAACCACTAGTTTCGAGAAGCGCAAGGGCTAGGAGGGAAACTTCATGGATGGCAAGTCAGTTGCTGCTCCAGTGAAGAAACCCAAGGTTGAACCCAAACCCGAGACTAAGTGCTTCTATTATGAGGAGAACGGTCGCTGAAGCGGAACAACCCTAGATACTTGGTAGATAAGAAGGCTGGCAACGTCGACAGAAGTATATTTGATATACGTGTTATTGATGTGTACCTTGCTAGTACTCCTAGTAGCACCTGGGTATTGGATACCGGTTCGGTTGCTAAATGTTAGTAACTCGAAATAAAAGCTACGGAATAAACGGAGGCTAGCTAAGGGTGAGGTGACGATGAGTGTTGGAAGTGTTTCCAAGGTTGATGTGATCACCATCGCACGCTCTCTCTACCTTCGGGATTAGTGATGAACATAAATAAATGTTATTTGGTGTTTGCGTTGAGCATGAACGTGATTAGATCATGTTTATTGCAATACGGTTATTCATTTAAGTTAGAGAATAATGGTTATTCTGTTTACATGAATAATACCTTCAATGGTCATGCACCCAATGAGAATGGTTTATTGAATCTTGATCGTAGTGATACACATGTTCATAATATTGATGCCAAAAGATACAAAGTTAATAATGATAGTACCACATACTTGTGGCACTGCCGCTAAATGTCATATTGGTGTAAAACGCATGAAGAAACTCCATGATGATGGATCTATGGACTCATTCGATTGCGAATCGGTTGAGACATGCGGACCATGCCTCATGGGCAAGATGACTAAGACCCCGTTTTCCAGTATGGTGGAGCGGGCAAGTAACTTATTGGAAATGATACATGTTGATGTATTCGGTCCAATGAGTGTTGTAGCGTGCGGTGGATATCGTTATTTTCCTACCTTCACTGATGATTTGAGTAGATATGGGGATATTTACTTAATGAAACACAAGTCTGAAACTGTTGAAAAGTTCAAACAAAATCAGAGTGAAGTTTGAGATCATCGTGACAAGCAGATGAAATGTCTACGATATGATCATGGAGGTAAATACCTGAGTTACGAGTATTGGTATACAACTTAAGAAAATGTGGAATTTGTTTCACAGCTCACACCACCTGGAACACCATAGTATGATGGTGTGTCCGAACGTCATAGTCGTGCTCTATTGGATATGGTGCGAACTATGATGTCTCTTATCGATTTGCCACTATCGTTTTGGGGTTATGCATTAGAGACAACTACATTCACTTTAAAAGGGGCACCATCTAAATCCGTTGAGATGACACCGTATGAATTTTGGTTTGGCGGAAACCTAAGCTGTCATTTCTTAATGTTTGGGGCTGCGACGCTTATGTGAAAAAGGGTTTTTCACCTAATGAGCTCGAACCCAAAGCGGACAAATGCATCTTCATAGAATACCCTAACGTAACAGTTGGGTGAACCTTCTATCTTAGATCCAAGCACAAAGTATTTGTTGCTAAAATGGGTCCTTTCTCGAGAAAGAGTTTCTCTCGAAAGAATTGAGTGGGAGGAAGAAAGAACTTGATGAGGTTGTTGAACCTTTGTTTCAACCAGAGAGTAGCGCAGCGCAGAAAGTTGTTTCTGTGGAGCCTACGTTAGTTGAAGAGGAAGTTAATGATGATGATCATGAAGCTTCGGATCAAGTTACTATCGAACCTCGCAGGTCGACAAGGATGCGTACTGTTCCTGAGTGGTACGGCAACCCTGTCTTAGAGGTCATGTTGTTGGACAACGATGAACCTACGAGCTATGGAGAAACGATGATGGGCCCGGATTCCGAGAAATGCTTAGAGGCCATGCAATCCGAGATGGGATCCATGTCAGAAAACAAATTATGGGCTTTGGAAGTATTACCTGAAGGGCGAAAGTCCATTCAGAACAAATGGATCTTTAAAAGGAAGACGGACGCGGACGGTAATGTCACCGTCTATAAAGCTCGACTTGTGGCAAAGGGTTTTTCACAAGTTCAAGGAGTTGACTACGATGAGACTTTCTCACCCGTAGCGATGCTAAAGTCTGTTGGAATTATGTTAGCAGTTGCTGCATTTTTCGATTATGAAATCTGGCAGATGGATGTCAAAACATCGTTTCCTTAACGGTATCCATGAGGAAAGAATGTATGTGATACAACCGGAAGGTTTTGTCAGTTCTAAGGATGCTAAAATATATGCAAGCTCCAGCAATCCTTCTATGGACTCGAGCAAGCATCTCGGAGTTGGAATATATGCTTTGATGAGGTGATCAAAGTTTTTGAGTCTATACAAAGTTTATGAGAAACTTGTATTTACAGTAAAGTGAGTGGGAGCACTATAGAATTTCTGATAAGTATATGTGGATGACATATTGTTGATCGGAAATAATGTAGAATTTCTGGAAAGCATAAAGGGTTGTTTGAAAAGGAGTTTTTCAAAGGAAAATCTGGAATGAAACTACTTAAATATTGGGCATCTTGATCTGTAGAGGTAGATCAAGACGTCTGATAAAACTTTCAATGAGTACATACCTTGACAAGATTTTGAAAGAGTTCAAAATGGATCAGTCAAAGAAAGAGTTCTTGCTTGATTTGTAAGGTGTGGATTTGAGTGAGACTCAAAGCTCTACCACGGCAGAAGAAAGAGAAAGGACGAAGGTCGTCCCCTATGCCTTATCCATAGGCTTTGTATAGTATGCCATCCTGTGTACCGTACCTGTGTGTGCCTTGCCATGAGTCTCTCAAGGGGTACAAGAGTGATCCAGGAGTGGATCACTGGACAGCGGTCAAGATTATCCTTAGTAACTAGAGGACTAAAGAAATATTTCTCGATTATGGAGGTGATAAAGAGTTCGTCGTAAAGGGTTACGTCGATGCAAGCTTTAACACCAATCCGGATGACTCTGAGTAGCAATCCGGATACGTATAGTGGAGCAGCCATTTGGAATAGCTCCAAGTGGAGTGTGGTAGCAGTGTCTACAGTATGACATAGAGATTTGCAAAGTACACACGCATCTGAATGTCGCAGACCCGTTGACAAAAGACCTCTCTCACATGCAAAGCATGATCGAACCCCAGAACTCATTGGGTGTTAGATTCATAACAATGTAAATCACATGGTGATGTGAACTAGATTATTGACTCTAGTGCAAGTGGGAGACTGTTGGAAATATGCCCTAGAGGCAATAATAAATTGGTTATTATTATATTTCCTTGTTCATGATAATCGTTTATTATCCATCCTATAATTGTATTGATTGGAAACTCAAATACATGTGTGGGTACATAGACAACATTGTGTCCCTAGTATGCCTCTAGTTAACTAGTTCGTTGATCAAAGATGGTCAAGGTTTCCTGACCATAGACATGAGATGTCATTTGATAACGGGATCACATCATTAGGAGAATGATGTGATGGACAAGACCCAAACTATAAACATAGCATATGATCGTGTCAGTTTATTGCTATAGTTTTCTGCATGTCAAGTATCTGTTCCTATGACCATGAGATCATGCAACTCACTGACACCAGAGGAATACCTTGTGTGTATCAAACATCACAACGTAACTGGGTGACTATAAAGATGCTCTACAGGTATCTCCGAGGGTGTCTGTTGAGTGGGCATGGATCAAGACTGGGATTTGTTACTCCGTGTGACGGAGAGGTATCTCAGGGCCCACTCGGTAATACAACATCACAATAAGCCTTGCAAGCAATGTGACTAAGTGTTAGCCATGGGATCTTGTATTACGGAACGAGTAAAGAGACTTGCCGGTAACGAGATTGAACTAGGTATAGAGATACCGGCGATCGAATCTCGGGCAAGTAACATACCGAAGAACAAAGGGAACAGCGTACGGGATTAACTGAATCCTTGACATAGAGGTTCAACCGATAAAGATCTTCGTAGAATATGTAGGAACCAATATGGGCATCCAGGTCCCGCTATTGGTTATTAACCGTGGAGGTGTCTCGGTCATGTCTACATAGTTCTCGAACCCGCAGGGTCTGCACACTTAAGGTTCGGTGACGTTTTGGTATAGTAGAGTTATGTATGGTGGTGACCGAAGGTTGTTCGGAGTCCCGGATGAGATCCTGGAAGTCACGAGGAGCTCCGGAATAGTACGGAGGTAAAGATTGATATATAGGAAGTCCTGTTTTGGTCACCGGAAAAGTTTCGGGTACTTCGGTAGTGTACCGGGAGTGCCGGGAGGGTACCGGGGGCCATCGGGAGGGGTGTCTCGACCCAAAGGACCTCATGGGCTGTGGGAGGAGTCAAACCAGCCCCTAGTGGGCTGGCCGAACCCCCCACTAAGGCCCATGCGGCTAGGGGTGGGAAAATCCCAAAGGTGGAAAGGGTTTCCAAGTGGAGAGGAGGAATCCTACTCCTAATAGGATTGGAGTAGGACTCCTCCACCTCCTATTTCGGCCAACCCTTGAGGGTTTGAGGCTGCCTCCTCCCCTCCCTCCATCCTATATATACTAGAGGATTTAGAGGGGAGAGCTGACCCTAATTGCCACGTGCTCCCTCTAGTTCCTCTAGATCATTTTCTCCTTTAGTCTAGTTTCGGCGGTGCTTAGGCGAAGCCCTGCCGGAATAGTTCCACCACCACCGCCGCCGTGCCGTCGCGCTGCCAGAGAACTCATCTACCTCTCCGCCCCCTCTTGCTGGATCAAGAAGGCGGAGATCGTCATCGAGCTGTACGTGTGCTGAACGCGGAGGTGCCGTCCGTTCGGCGCTAGATCGGAAGGACCGTGATCAGGATCGCGAGACGATTCGTGATTTGATCGCGGGACGGATCGTGATGGGATCGCGGGACGGATCGTGATTGGATCGCGAGATGGATTGTGATGGGATCGCGGGACGCTCGGCGATTTGGATTGCGAAGACGTTCGACTACATCAACCGCGTTTCTTAATGCTTCCCGCTTAGCGATCTACAAGGGTATGTAGATCCACTCTCCCTCTCGTAGATGCTCATCACCATGGATAGATCTTGCATGTGTGTAGGAAATTTTTTGTTTCCCATGCAGCGTTCCCAAACAAAAACGAAGTAATGCAATAAGAACGGTGACATGATGTAGACAAGATCTATTCATGTAGGAATAGACCCCATCTTGTTATCCTTAATAGCAACAATTCATGCGTGCCTCGCTGCCCCTTCTGTCACTGGGAGAGGACACCGCAAGATCGTACCCATCACAAAGCACCTCTTCCCATGGCAAGAAAAATCGATCTAGTTGGCCTAACTAAACCAAAGATTCGAAGAAGAAATACGAGGCTATAAGTAATCATGCATATAAGAGATCAAAGAAGACTCAAAAAATATTCATGGATAGAAACTGATCATGAACTCAAACTTCATCGGATCCCAACAAACACACCGCAAAAGTTTACATCAAATAGATCTCCAAGAGACCATTGTAATGAGAATCAAAAGAGAGAGAGAGGAAGCCATCTAACTACTGCCTACGGACCCGTAGGTCTATGGTGGACTACTCACGCATCATCGAAGAGGCACCAATGAGGATGATGAACCCCTCCATGATGGTGTTAGATTGGATCTCGCGGTTCTGGAATTTGCGAGTGCTGGATGTGTTTTTCGTTGACTCCTTTAGGGTTTTTGTAATATTTGGGAATTTATAGGCATCAGAGGTGGTGGAGAGGCGTCCCAAGGAGGGCACAACCCACCAGGTCATGCCAGGGGCCTCTGACGCGCCCTGGTGGGTTGGGATCTCCTCGGCCATCCCTTCTAGTACTTCTTTGGCCCACTGGATGTCTTTTGGCCCAAAAAAATCTCCAAAAAGTTTCGCGGTGTTTGGGCTTCGTTTGGTACTGATATTCTGTGAAGTAAAAAACAAGAAAAAATAGCAACTGGCACTTGTTGGAAATATGCCCTAGAGGCAATAATAAAGTAGTTATTATCATATTTCCTTGTTCATGATAAATGTTAATTATCCATGGTAGAATTGTATTGATTGGAAACTCAAATACATGTGTGGGTATATAGACAACACCGTGTCCCTAGTGAGCCTCTATAGGACTAGCTCGTTGATCAAAGATGGTGAAGGTATCCTGGCCATAAACATGAGTTGTCATTTGATAACGGGATCACATCATTAGGAGAATGATGTGATGGACAAGACCCAAACTATGAACGTAGCATATGATCGTGTCAGTTTATTGCTATTGTTTTCTGCATGTCAAGTATCTGTTCCTATGACAATGAAATCATGCAACTCACTGACACCAGAGGAGTACCTTGTGTGTATCAAACGTTGCAACATAACTGGGTGACTATAAAGGCACTCTACAGGTATCTCCGAGGGTGTCTGTTGAGTTGGCATGGATCAAGACTGGGATTTGTTACTCCGTGTGACGGAGAGGTATCTCAGGGCCCACTCGGTAATACAACATCACAATGAGCTTGCAAGCAAAGTGACTAAAGAGTTAGCCACAGGATCTTGTATTACGGAATGAGTAAAGAGACTTACCGGTAACGAGATTGAACTAGGTATGGAGATACCGACGATCGAATCTCGGGCAAGCAACATACCGATGAACAAAGGGAACGGAGTATGGGATTAAATGAATCCTTGACATAGAGGTTCAACCGATAAAGATCTTCGTAGAATATGTAGGAGCCAGTATGGGCATCCAGATCCCGCTATTGGTTATTGACTGTAGAGGTGTCTCGGTCATGTCTACATAGTTCTCGAACCCGCAGGGTCTGCACACTTAACGTTCGGTGACGATTTGGTATTGTTGAGTTATGTATGATGGTGACCAATGGTTGTTTGGAGTCCCAGATGAGATCCCGGATGTCACGAGGAGTTCCGGAATGGTCCGGAGGTAAAGATTGATATATAGGAAGTTATGTGTTGGTCACCGGAAAAGGTTCGGGCGTCACCGGTAGCGTATCGGGGGTGCCGGAAGGGTTCCGGGGGTCCACCGGAAGGGGCCACGAGCTTCGGAGAGCTCCATGGGCTGTGAGAGGGGGCGCACCAGCCCCTCCCACGAAGGCCCATGCGGTTGGAAGGGTGGGGGCCAAGCCAAAGGGGGCCGCCGACCCTTGCCTTGGGTGGCAAGGCACCCCCTTGGCCGCCGCACCAACCCTAGGGGAAACCCTAGGGAGGCAGGCCCCCTCCTCCCCCCTATATATATGTGAGGGGAGGGAGGGCTGCCCACACCTAAGCCACGGCGCAGCCTCTCCCTCCCTCATAGATTGCTTCTCCTCTAGCTAGATTTGGTTTTGCTTAGCGAAGCTCTGCCGGATCACCTCCACCACCACCGCCGCCACGCCGTCGTGCTGCCGGAGAACCCATCTACCTCTCCACCCTCGCTTGCTGGATCAAGGAGGCGGAGATCGTCGTCGAGCTGTACGTGTGCCGAACGCGGAGGTGCCGGCCGTTCGGCGCTAGATCGTGATTGGATCGCGGGACGGCTTGCGATTTGGATCGCGAAGACGTTCGACTAAATCAACCGCATTTCTTAACGCTTCCCGCTTAGTGATCTACAAGGGTATGTGGATCCGAACTCTCCTCTCGTAGATGCTCATCTCCTAGATTGATCTTGGTGAAGCGTAGGAAATTTTTTGTTTCCCATGCAACGTTCCCCAACAGTGACATCATGAGCTAGGTCTATGCGTAGATGACATCACAAGTAGAACACAAAGGAGTTTGTGGGCGTTGATATTCAGATTGCTTCCCTCCTTAGTCTTTTCTTGATTTAGCGGTATTGTGGGATGAAGCGGCTCAGACCAACCTTACTCGTTCATGTACGAGAGACCGGTTCCATCGACTGACATGTAACTTTGTTGCACAAGATGGCTGGCGGGTGTCTGTCTCTCCCACCTTATTTGAATCGGATTCGACAAAGGCGGTCCTTGTAGAAGGTGAAATAGCAACTTGTATATGACCGTCGTGGTTTTGCGTAGGTAAGAATCGTTCTTGCTAGATACCCATAGCAGCCACGTAAAACATGCAACAACAAATTAGAGGATGTCTAACTTTTTTTTGCAGGGTGTGATGTGATATGATATGGCCAGAAACATGATGTGATATATGTGATGTATGAGATGATCATGTTTTGTAATAGTTTATATCGACTTGCATGTCGATGAGTACGGCAACCGGCAGGAGCCATAGGATTGTCTTTAATTAATTTGTGTCATTTGCTTTACTTTATCGCTATGAGTTAGCAATTGTTGTAGAAGCAATAGTTGGCGCGACAACCTCATGGCGACACATTGATGGAGATCAAGATGATGGAGATCATGGTGTCATGCCGGTGACGATGGAGATCATACCGGTGCTTTGGAGATGGAGATCAAAAGCACAAGTTCATGGCCATATCATGTCACTTATGATTTGCATGTGATGTTAATCCTTTTATGCATCTTATTTTGCTTAGGACGACGGTAGCATTATAAGGTGATCCCTCACTAAAATTTCAAGATAAAATTGTGTTCTCCCCGAGTGTGCACCGTTGCAAAAGTTCGTCGTTTCGAGACACCACGTGATGATCGGGTGTGATAGACTCTACGTTGCATACAACGGGTGCAAGCCAGTGTTGCACATGCGGAACACTCGGGTTAAACTTGACGAGCCTAGCATGTACAGACATGGCCTCGGAACACAAGAGACCAAAAGGTCGAACATGAGTCATATAGTAGATATGATCAACATGGAGATGTTCATCATTGAAACTACCTCATCTCACGTGATGATCGGACTTGGGTTGGTGAATTTGGATCATGTAGCATTCGAATGAACGGAGGGATGTCAATTTGAGTGGGAGTTTTTAAGTAATATGATTAACTAAACTCATTATCTTGAACCATAGTCTAAGTAATCTTTGCAAAATTTATTTTGTAGATCAATGGCTCGTGCAGTAGCTCCCCTAAATTTCAATGCGTTCCTAGAGAAAGCCAAGCTGAAAGATGATGGAAGTAACTTTGTAGACTGGGCCCATAATCTGAGGATTATCCTCACGGCTTCCCAAAAGGCTTATGTCCTTGATGCACCGCTCGGTGCGCCACCCGCTCTGGTGTCGTCTGCAGACGTTGCGAACGCCTAGAAGGCATGCTCGGATGACTACTCAATAGTTCAGTGTGCTATGTTGTATGGCTTAGAATCGGGACTTCAAAGGCGTTTTGAACGTCATGGAGCATATGAGATGTTCCTGGGGTTGAAGTTTTTCTTTGAGAAAAATGCCCTGATCGAGAGGTATGAGACCTCCGATAAGTTCTATGCTTGCAAGATGGAGGTGAACGGGTCTGTCAGTGAGCACATACTCAGAATGTCTGGGTATTCCAACCGTCTGGCTGAGTTGGGAATTACTCTCCCGCCAGAGGCGATCACTGACAGAGTTCTTCAATCACTGCCACCTAGCTACAAAAACTTTGTGTTGAACTATAACATGCAAGGGATGAACAAGTCAGTCGCCGAGCTGTTTGTGATGCTGAAAGTCGCTGAGTCAGAAATCCAGAAGGAGCATCAAGTGTTGATGGTCAGTAAAACCACTAGTTTCAAGAAGAATGGCAAGGGCGGGAAGGGTAACTCCAAAAAGAGTGGCAAAGCAGTTGCCCCTCCCGTGAAGAAACCCAAGGCTGGACCCAAGCCAGAAACTGAGTGCTTTCATTGCAAGGGTACTGGCCACTGGAAGCGGAATTGCCCCAAGTATCTGACCAACAAGAAGGCGGCCAACACCAAACAACGTATATATGATATACATGTTATTGATGTGTACCTTACCAACTATCGTTGTAGTGTCTGGGTATTTGATACCGGTTCGGTTGCTCACATTTGCAACTCAAAGCAGGAACTACGGAATAGACGGAGGCTGGCAAAGGACGAAGTGACGATGCGCGTGAGAAATGGTTCCAAGGTTGATGTGATCGCCGTCGGCATGCTCGCTCTTCGATTACCATCGGGATTGGTGATGAACCAGAATAATTGTTATTTAGTGCCAGCGTTGAGCATGAACCTTATATCTGGATCTTGTTTAATGCGAGACGGTTACTCATTTAAATTAGAGAATAATGGTTGTTCTATTTATATGGGTAATATCTTTTATGGTCATGCACCCAATGTGAGGGAGGTCTGCACATACCTAAGCCACGGGGCAGCCTCTCCCTCCCTCATAGATTGCTTCTCCTCTAGTTAGATTTGGTTTTGCTTAGCGAAGCTCTGCCGGATCAGCTCCACCACCGCCGCCGCCATGCCGTCGTGCTGCCAGAGAACCCATCTACCTCTCCGCCCTCACTTGCTGGATCAAGGAGGCAGAGATCGTCGTCGAGCTGTACGTGTGCTGAACATGGAGGTGCCGTCCGTTCGGCGCTAGATCGTGATTGGATCGTGGGACGGCTTGCGATTTGGATCGCGAAGACGTTCGAGTACATCAACCGCATTTCTTAACGCTTCCCGCTTAGTGATCTACAAGGGTATGTGGATCTGAACTCTCCACTTGTAGATGCTTATCTACTAGATTGATCTTGGAGAAGCGTAGGAAATTTTTTGTTTCACATGCAACGTTCCCCAACAGCACTTTGGCACTATGTCAATAGGTAGGGATGAAAATGGAGCGGAAACGAACGGAACTAGGTGCTACCAGATTTGTTTTCATATTGTTTTGTAGAAACAGAAACGAATACAGAAACGCCGGAAATGAATATGGAAACAGATACTACCGAAAACAGACACAGAGCGAATACGGAGCAGACACGGAAACATAAGTGGGCATTGTCCAGAAATTTAAAACCCCTTGAGTCGTGTAGAAAAAATAAAACAAAAAATATAATAAACCATGGCTAAAAATAATATGATTATGTTGGTACCTTAGGATAGTATAGTAGTAGTACCAGACAATTGTATATATGGTCTAGTTGAGTACGTATGTGGTAATAGAAGTAAGGCCTCAAATGATCCATTATGATCATTGTGTCATTGTGCGTTGTTTGGTAGTTGTCCTACAAAGCAGCCATAGGCCTATACAAAAAATGAAAATTTCATATTCACGGAAACGGAAAGTTCCGTTTCCACCCCTGTTCCACCGGAAAACACCGTTCCATTTTTGTTTCCGTTTCCGCATAAAAAATTCCATTTCCATTTTCGTTTTGCAAATTTCCATTTCCGTTTTCATATTTCCTCTTCATTTTCATTTTTCCTCCGGAAAAGCGGAAAGTTTCCACTCCATTTTCATCCCTATCAATAGGTTAGTCCCAAAAAATGATATAAAGTTGCTATAAAATGATTGTAAAACATCCAAGATTGATAATATAACAACATGGAACAAGAAAAAATTATAGATACGTTGGAGACGTATCAGCATCCCCAAGCTTAATTCCTACTCGTCCTCGAGTAGGTAAATGATAAAAACATAATTTTTGATGTGGAATGCTACCTAACATGTTCATCACATAATATTTTCTTTTGTAGCATGGACATTTGGACTTTTTTTAGATGGTTCAAAGCAATAGTCTAGTTTTGACATAAAGACTTTAATACTCAAGCATGCCAACAAGCAACCATGTCTTTCAAAATATCAACACTAAAGAAAGTTATCCCTAGAACATCATGCTCAATCATTGATCCATTCATGAAAGACACTCAAATACTAACTACACCCAATGCTCAAGTATGATCATAGTGCCCCCTAGTTGGTGCTTTATAAGAGAAGATGGAGACTCAAATAAAAATTGCATAAAGTAAATAGATAGGCCCTTCGCAGAGGGAAGTAGGTATTTGTAGAGGTGCCAGAGCTCAAAGTTTAAATTGAGAGAGAAAAAAATATTTTGAGTGGCATGCCTTTCCTGTCAACGAAAACGAAATAGTAGTTCACAATACTTTCCATGCTAGATATATCATAGGCGGTTCCCAAACATAAAGTAAAGTTTATTCCTTTTTCCACCATTCTTTCACAATCCATGGCAAGGAAATACCGCATATAGGTAGGTATGGTGGACTCATAAGGCAAAACTGGGTTTAAGGATTTTGGATGCACAAGTAGTATTTCTACTTAGTACAAGTGGAGGCTAGCAAATAGATTGGAAAGCAACCAACCAAGAAACCAAAATTCACATAAACGAGCATTGAGCATAACTAACACCGAATAATGCACCATAAGTAGGATGTAATTTCATTGCATAACTATTGACTTTCGTACTTGCATAGGGAATCACAAACCTTGACACCAATATTCTTACTAAAGCATAATTACTCACTAACATGACTCACATATTACTATCATCATGTCTCAAAACTATTACAAGGAATCAAGTTTAATTTGTCCAATGATCTTCATGAAAGTTTTTGTTATATCCATCTTGAATATCTATCACTTTGGGACTAGTTTCATATATTGCCATTACTTTTGTCAAGCTCAAACAAATTTAAGTGAAGAACATGAGCATAAAAGTTTCATCTCTCAAAATAGTATAAGTGAAGCATGATAAGATTTCTTCAAAATTTACTAACTCTCAAATTAATCTAAGTGAAGCATGAGAGTATTTCTACAAAAGTTTCCAAGCACACCGTGCTCAAAAATATATAAGTGAAGCACTAAAGCAATTCCATAGCTCAAAACATTTAAGTGAAGCATATAGAGCAATTCTAACAAATCATAACAAAATTTTGGCTCTCTCAAATAGGTGTATCCAGCAAGGATACTAATGAAAA
Source organism: Elymus sibiricus (assembly GCA_039707655.1). Lineage (NCBI taxonomy): Eukaryota > Viridiplantae > Streptophyta > Magnoliopsida > Poales > Poaceae > Elymus > Elymus sibiricus. The sequence goes on along the minus strand of CM077675.1, from coordinate 309,930,412 downwards.
ACTAAAAAGCAAAGCAAGCAAAGACTCAAATGATACAAGACGCTCCAAGCAAAACTTATGATATGTGACGAATAAAAATATAGCTCCAAGTAAAATACCGATGGTCGTTAGAAGAAAGAGGGGAGGCCACTCGGGGCATCCCCAAGATTAGTTGCTTGTTTCTCTTTGGATATATATTGGGGGTGCTGTAGCATCCCCAAGCTTAGGCTCTTTTCACTCCTTATTCCTTCATCTATCGTGATCTCACCCAAAACTTGAAAACTTCAATCACACAAAACTCAACAAAACCTTCGTGAGATCCGTTAGTATAATAAAGCAAATCACTACTTTAAGTATTGTTGCAAACCCATTTATATTTTATTATTGCATTATACCTACTGTATTTTAACTTTACCATGGCTCATACCATTCAATACAAACCATAGATTCATCAAAACAAGCACACAATGCAACGAAAACAGAATTTGTCTTAAACAGTACAGTCTGTAGTAATCTATACTCTAACCATACTTATGTAACTCTAAAAATTCTGAAACATTAGTAAAACGTAAAGAATTTGTATAGAAACGATGTGTTAAAATTTCAGCTCATTATCACGCTCCAGTAAAAAATGAAAATTCGCACACTGGAGGCAAAGTTTCTGCTTCAGATTCAGCGTTGTTTCTACTCATCTTATGAATCATCCTAAAGGCTTTACTTGGCACAAACACTAAATAAAACATAAAAACACAAACATAACAGAGGCATAATTGTGTCAACACTCAAAAACAGAAAGAAAAATAGTAAAATAAATTTATTCATTGGGTTGCCTCCCAACAGGCGCTATCGTTTTACGCCCCTAGCTAGGCATAAGGCATAGATTGAAGTATTGTCATCTTTGGTTTTTGCTCCATAGGATGCTCTCATGATTGATTCATATGGTGGCTTAATTATTGTTATAGGGAAGTGTTCCATGGCCTTTTTTAGTGGAAACTGAAATCTAATATTGCCTTCTTTCATATCAATCACGACACCTATAGTGCGTAAAAACGGTCTACCAAGTATAATTGGACAAGACGGATTGCAATCAATATCAAGAACAATAAAATCTATGGGCACATAGTTCCTATTTGCAAGAATATGAACATCATTAATTCTTCCCAAAGGCTTTTTAATAGTAGAATCCGCCAAGTGCAAATTAAGAGAACATTCTTCAATATTGGTGAGACCAAGCACATCACATAAAGATTTCAGAATCGTGGAAACACTAGCACCCAAATCACATAAAGCAAAGCACTCATAATTTTTAATCTTGACCTTAATGGTAGGTTCCCACTCATCATGTAATTTTCCAGGAATAGAAATCTCTAACTCCAACTTTTCTTCAAAGGTTTTCATCATTGCATCACCGATATCTTTAGTAAAAGCTTTATTTTGTTCATAAGCATGGGGTGAATTCAACATGGATTGCAGCAAATAAATACAATCAATCAAAGAGCAACTATAAAAATTAAAGTCTTTGCAATCCAAAATAGTGGGCATATCACTAGTGAAAGTTTTGACCTCTTCAAACCCACTTTCATCAATTTTTTCATCAAGATTTTCACCCTCCAAATCATTGGGACGCCTTCTAGCTAAAGTTGACTCTACTTCAATCCCTTCATTATCAATTTTAATATTACTAAACAAGGAATCAATGGAAGAAACACCAATCACTTTAAGATCTTCATCATTTTTCTGAAAGTAATCACTAGAAAACGATTTTTCTAAAAATTCTCTTTTAGCTCTAAGCATAGCGGTTCTTTTCTTACTTTCATCCATAGAGACATATAAAGTTTTAATTGATTCATCAATCTTCGGTGCAAAAGATTTCAACTTGAGATTTTCCATATCATGAGAAATTCTATCAATGCTTCTAGACATATCATCAATTTTATTCAACTTTTCTTCTATCATAGTATTGAAAGCTTTCTGCGCATTGATAAAATATTTAATATTATTCTCAAGATCAAAGGGGTTCCTATTATTATTGTAAGATGAATTACCATAGGAATTACCATAATTATTAGAGGAATTTCCAGGAAAAGGCCTAGGATTAAAATTACCTCTATAAGCATTGTTATTGAAATTGTTTCGCGAGACAAAATTCACATCTATGGAATCACTATTTTGCTCAATCAAAGTAGACAAAGGCACATCATTAAGATCAATAGGAGCATTTTTACTAGCAACCAACTTCATCAAAGCATCAACCTTATCACTCAAAGTACTAATTTCCTCAACCGAATTAACCTTTTTGCTAGTAGGTGCTCCTTCAGTATGCCATTGTGAATAATTTGCCATAATATTATCTAACAATTTAGTAGCTTCACCCAAAGTAATTTCCATAAAAGTACCACCCGCGGCGGAATCTAAAACATTTCTAGAGACAAAATTCAATCCCGCATAAAAAAATTGTATGATCATCCAAAGATTTAAACCATGAGTAGGACAATTTCTTAGCATCAATTTCATTCTTTCCCAAGATTGTGCAACATGTTCATGCTCAAGTTGCCTAAAATTCATGATTTGGTTCCTAAGGGAAATAATTTTCGCGGGCGGAAAATACTTAGTGATAAAAGCATCCTTGCACTTATTGCAAGAATCGATACTATTGCGAGGCAAAGAAGAAAACCAAATTTTTGCACGATCCCGCAAGGAGAAAGGAAATATTTTCAACTTCACTATATCATTGTCCACATCTTTTTTTCTTTTGCATATCACACAATTCTACGAATGTGTTTAGATGGGACGCGGCATCCTCATTAGGAGTACCGGCAAATTGATCTATCATGACAAGATTCAACAAAGCGGCATTAATATCACAAGACTCCGCACTAGTGGCAGGAGGAGCAATCGGAGTACTAATAAAACCATTATTATTAGTATTGGAAAAATCACACAATTTGGTGTTTTCTTGAGTCATCATGACTACGCAAACAAGATTGCAAGCAAGCAAGAGATCTGACGAGAAAAGGGCAAATGAAAAAGAGGGCGAATAAAACGGAAAATTTGGTGAAGTGGGGGAGAGGAAAACGAGAGGCAAATGGCAAATAATGTAATTGCAAGGTGTCGTGGGAAACGAACACCTATGGGATCAAGGAGATCCCTTACGGTTCGGCAAGGGGAGAGGGTTGCACAAAGAGCAGAACTAACGAACAGCACGCGGGGGATTTACCCAGGTTCGGGCCGCACGGATGCGTAAAACCCTACTCCTGCTTTGATTGTATTATTGTGAATGTTCTTGGCCAAGTTCTGGGAGCTACAGTAGCAGCTATGCATGCAGAATGGGCTTTCGAAGTCCCCTCCTTTTGCGTCTCGGGCCTCCTTTTATATTAGTCCAAGGGGCTACCACAGTGACGTACAAGATAAGGCATGAGGTGGAAAGTAACTACAGTGTTACCACAGTATTATCGTACCTAACCCTGACGGCTTAGGACAAACTCATTAAATGCACCGTGAGGTGTCCGTCGAGGTGTCCCTTAGCTTCTCGGGCTTGGAAAAGCTTTACAGGGGATGGGCAAAAGCAGCCATCCCATCAACACCGCTTAAGCATCGCGTGGCCAGTATTACGCCACGTCACCATGAGGACAAGCCCTAAACGACAAGGCTGGCCGCTGTACTGGAGCGATAGCGCTGTACTGTGCAGAGCCTTGCCGGGGCTGAATCCTTGCCGGGCCCGGGGCTTGCCGGGACCGAATCCTTGCCGGGCCCGGGGCTTGCCGGGACCGAATCCTTGCCGGGTCCGGGGCTTGTCTGGCGCGAGGCCTTGCCGGCAAGGGTCTTGTCTGGCGCGAGGCCTTGCCGGCAAGGGTCTTGCCGGGCCTCCGCAACCCTTTGGTCTTCTGTTTTCTGGTCTGATCGTTGACTTGAATGTCTGCTTGTCGTCTTAGTCTCGTGATTACTCCTAGCTATTCCCTGGCAAGGCTTGCCGCGGAACGGCTACAACTGCCCGTGCACAAGTAAGGGGTACTAAAAAGACCCATACTTTGGTACACCGACACAAGGAGACGAGATTTGTGATTAGGAACGTGGTAGATGTCGATGGTGTCTCCTCGTCGCCAGAGATTGGCACGTAGAAGAGACCGCTTCCTCCCTGGCAACGGCGCCAGAAATTCCTTTGACGTGGCTTGAGACTGCGTCGGTATTTCCTCAAAGAGGAAGGGATGATGCAGCATAGCAACGGTAAGTATTTCCCTCAGTTATGAAACCAAGGTATTGAACCAGTAGGAGGATAACCAACACCACGTAAACAACACCTGGACACAAAGAACAAATACTTGCAACCCGACGCGAAAGAGAGGTTGTCAATCTCTCTACGGTAAAAAGATAGATTAAGATAAGATAGATTGGATAGATAGATCTCTCAAGAACGCAAAATAAAAGAAGCAAATAAAAAGTGCAGCAAGGTATTTTTGGGTTTTTGGAATAATAGATCTGAAAACAAAAGCGGCAAAAAGATAGATCGAAAAGCAATATGTTGGAAAAGTAGAACCGGGGGCCGTAGGTTTCACTAGTGGCTTCTCTTGATTATATAACAGTTCCACACTAGGGTGACACATAACTAGCTCCAATTCATCAAAGTAATGTAGGCATGTATTCCGTATATAGTCATACGCGCTTGCGATAAGAACTTGCATGACATCTTTTGCCCTATCCTCCCGTGGCAGTGGGGTCCTATTGGAAACTAAGGGATATTAAGGCCTCCTTTTAATAGAGAACTGGAACAAAGCATTAACACATGGTGAATACATGAACTCCTCAAACTATGGCAATCACCAGAAAGAATCCCAATTATTGTCACCTTGGATTATGCGGATCATGACACGTAATAGGTACATATAACTTGCAAGATAGGATCCAAATCACTCTTATATTCATGAAAACATAATAGGTTCAGATCTGAAATCATGGCACTCGGGCCCTAGTGACAAGCATTAAGCATAGCAAAGTCATAGTAACATCAATCTCAGAACATAATGGATACTAGGGATCAAGCACTATCAAACTTAACTCGATTACATGATCAATTCCAACCAATCCCACCACTGTCCAGCAAGCCTACAAAGGAATTACTCACTCCCGGTGGTGAGCATCATGGCGGTGTTGATGGGGAAGGGTTGGTGATGACGACGACGACGATTTCCCCTCTCCGGAGCCCAAAACAGGCTCCAGATCAGCCCTCCGGAGGAAGAACAGGAGGTGGCGGCGGCTCCGCCTCGTGAAACGTGATGAAATCTTCTCTCTGATTTTTTTTCTCCACGGATGTGAATTTATAGGACTGGAATTAGGGTAGGAGGGGCCACGAGGGCCCCACAAGCCAATAGGTCACGCCACTAGGGGCGCGGCCTGTTGCGTGGTGGCCCCCTGGCACACCCCCTCCAGCAGTTCTTTGCTCCAAAATTCATTATATATTCCAGAAAAAATCCACAAAAAGTTTCGTCCAATTCCGAGAACTTTTATTTCTGCACAAAAATAACACCAAGGTAGTTGTGCTGAAAACAACGTCAGTCCGGGTTAGTTTCATTCAAATCATGCAAATTAGAGGGCAAAACCAGAGGAAAGGTGTTTGGAAAAGTAGATACGTTTGAGACGTATCAACTCCCCCTAGCTTAACTCATTGCTTGTCCTCAAGCAATTCGGTTGATAAACTGAAAGTGATAAAGAAAACTTTTACAAACTCTTTTGTTCTCGTTGTTATACACATGCTTAGCTAGTGCTCAAGTTTTCGGCATAAATCATAGATAGACGCATCCATGACAACAACTAAGTATTATGTCAACTCATGGCAATACATAACCAGCTAGAAAGCAATAATAAAACATCTCCTATGACAACAATTTGTCAAAACAATCATAATACAATATGGTGACATGGTATTTCGCTAGCCCTTTCTGAGACTGCAAAACATAAATGCAGAACACCTCTGAGATCCAAGCAGCGACTAAACATTATAATTCAGGTAGAAAATATCCAGGCATGCTCATATCCAACATTAACTAGACTAAATGCATAAGGATGACAATAGTGCTCTTGAATCTGGTGCTTTTAGTAAGAGGATGACGACTCAGCATAAAAGTAAATAGATAGGCCCTTCGCAGAGGGAAGCATTGATTTGCAGAGGTGCCAGAGCTTGAAGCTTAAAACAAGAGTGAAAATATAATTTTTGAGTGGTGCACTTTTCTTGTCAACGTTACGACAAAGGTTTTCAACATTTTCCATGCTAAACTCATTATTGGCGGTTTCCAAACAGAATAGTAAAGTTTACTCCTATCCACCATTCAAACACATTCCATGCCTGGCCGAATCCACGGTTGCCCTCCAAACAATCAACTGTCCCAAGGAGTTTGTTTAATTTATTTCGATTATGTGGGACTGGGCATCCCTCTTACAAGCCTCTCTCGTGCAATGACGGCGAATAAATGACCGTCCCAAGAATAACTTTCTTAGCATGGAAAATATTGATCGCCCCGTCGCTCCATGAGCGAGACGAGTGCACAAAATGGATGTTTATTTGAATATTCAGAGATGGCACATGAAAATTTACTTGGAACGGCAAGGTAATACCGCATATAGGTAGGTATGGTGGACTCATGTGGAGTAACTTGGTTTAAAGATTTTGGATGCACAAGCGGCATTTTCGCTTAGTACGAGTGAAGGCTAGCAATAGGTTGAGAAGCGACCAGCTAGAGAGCAACAACGGTCATGAACATGCATATTGAATAATTAACATTGAACGTAGCATGAGTAGGATATGAACACTCTGAACTTAAACATCATGAAGGCTATATTGGTTTTGATTCAACTACATGTTTGCACATGGGCCAAGTCAAACCGCTAGAATTTCTCAGAGGGAAATACCATACTACCATACCATATTATAACCATTTTAATGCATGTTGACACACACGATAAATCATTATTAACTCCTAGCTATTTAGGCATGGCATGAGAAGCTATAATCTCTAATTGTCATCACGAACATGTTTACTCATGATATACTGAATCAGAATCAAATTGGCTAAACATATTTACAAAAACGGAAAACAAGAAGAGTTCATACCAGCTTTCTTTGCCACAATCACTTCGTCAAATTTCGTCATTATTGCCTTTCACTTGCATGATCGAATGGTGTGATAATAATAATAGTGCAAGAATGTCGTGGACTAAGCTGGAATCTGCAGGGCAGTTTAAGACAAAGGAGAAGACAAGCTAAAATTGGCTCTCTGTTTGATCATCAATAAAGCATATGAGAGCCACTCAACATTTTCATCGTGGTCTTCTCCTTTCGACAAATCAACAAAAGAAAAGAAATTCAGAGAAACACACTGAAATATTTTTGGAGTTTTTGTTTTTCTTGAGCAAGCAAATGGACTAAGGGAAAAACAAGAACGAGAAAAACTATTTACGCGGGAGAGCTCCCAACAAGCAAAAGAAATCTTTTTGGGGTTTTCTTTTAAATTCTACAGCTAGAAAAATAAAGAAATGAAAAACCGAAAAGAAGCGAGAAATATTTTGGGATTTTCAAAGTTTTTCAAACACACAAGAAGAAAGCGAAAAATAAAGCTAACATGGATATACAATGGAAGAGGATGAACACCGACAATTTGTATGAAGTGTGAGAACATGAATGTAATGTTGGTGAGAAATACATATTCCCCCAAGCTTAGGCTTTTGCCTAGCTTGGTAATTACCATTGGTAGTAGTCGTCAGGTCCGGAAAAGTACTTCTGCCGAGGTACCCGAGAGTCCCATGCCTGGGCCTCGGCCTCCGGAGCAGCAAGCTCGTTCCGGTAAGCAATGATGTCCTCTGGCATTATTTTGTATCCGTTCTTGGCATGATAGTTAAACAAAGAAGGTGCAGGCAAAGGAATAATATCGCAAGTCTTCTCGCTAAACACTAGGCTGTAACAAAGGAGGTGTAGTGATTCGGGTTTCTAGAGAAACTGGTGTTCCTCCAAAGATAGATGGTCGAGGTACACCTCAGGCAACAAATAATCAGTAGGGCGTATAGCCACCTCAAAGCGCTTGGCCAAGCGTGCAGCATAAATACCACCATGAATTTTGCCTCTAGTTCGGTTAAGATGTAAGCGGCGTGCAACAATAGCTCCTAAGTTGTAAGCATTATCACCATAAAGTGCACGGCGCAAAATAGCAAGGGTGGGAGCGCTGAGGGCACCACCCTGCCCCATAGCAGTTATGCATTTTCCTATAAACAGAGAAAAATAATGCACAGATGGAAAATGCAGATTGGTGGCTCTGGCATGTGAAACGCCCCTGGTTTCTCCTACAGTCAAGGTATGAATAAAATCCTCAAACTCCTCAGCTTTAGGTTCTCGCACTCCCCCGTCAGAGGGAAGCAGACATATTTCACAAAATTCAGGCAGAGGTAACTCATAGTTCTCGGCATATAGAGCAAAGCGTACCATGGGAGCACCGGGCGTATTAATGAAGTAAAAGTTTTACACGAAGGAATTAGTAAGGAGATAGTGTTGGTCACACTTATCTGCGATGAAGTTGGTTAGCCCAGCATTTGCAACAAATTGCATGAACTCTTCATAAAAACCCGCTTCACTAATGAAAGGTATATGTGGCCATTCACAGGGCCTAACTTCCGCATTGCGAGGGAGGTTGATATCGCTATCCCGAATCCTCCTAGAAACTCCCTTAGGGCTCCAGCTTGAAGATCCTTTCCTTAGAAAGTTCATTCTCCTAAGAACAATTTTCTGAAATTTTTGGACCACAAATTAATGTCAACAAAACTCTGTAGGAATGGTAGCAACTACTCATAATGATGTCTAGAGGTCATATCAAGCATTCATATTACTTGGAACTCAAAGAATTCAACATGCAAGCTCATTTTCTGTAGCACCAAGTGCAGCAATTTATGCAAAATACAAACCACTAGGACAAAAACTAATTGGAGGAATGGGAGAGTCACATACCAAGGAACAATTCCTCAAAACAGTTTCGAAAATGGAGTTTCGAGCAAAGAGATCGAAAATTTCACTTTCTGGGTGAAGAACACGAGAGAGAGATGGCTAGGGATTTTTGCTGGAGGTAGGAGAAGGAGTGGGAGGAAGAGATAAGGCAGGGGGCGCCGGTGGGCCCCACAAGCCAACTGGCCGCGCCACCAGGGGGCGTGGCCTGTTGTGTGGTGGCCCACTGGCACACCCCCCCTGCAGTAATTTTTACACCATTTTTTTTATTTATTCCAGAAAAAATCATGTTAAAATTTCGTGGCAATCTGAGACTTTTTATTTTTGAGGTATTTTTCATGCATGGGAAAAATAGAAAACAGGAATTTCATGGAATTTTATTTTTATTCTTACTAAGAAAACAGAATATAAACTTGTGATATAGAGAGTTGTGAATACTCAATTCATCAATCACATGCCTTTCGAAAAGAATTCATTAATAAGGTTGATCAAGTCTTATTAATAAACGTTTCCGATTAGCATGAAACCGAAGAATTTTCATATGTCACTAGGTTACCTCAATTGGGATTTGTATCTCCCCAACAATAAAATTATAATATTTCTTCTTCTTGGCAGTAGGTAGAGGAATTGTAATATCTCCAATGATAATCGTGGGAATAGGATCAATGACATTAATATTATTAACCAAAGTTTGCTTCTTCGGAAAATATACGGTATGTTGCTTGCCATTGATATAAAAGGTAACCTTGCTTTTATTGCAATCTACAACAGCCCCTGCAGTATTTAGAAAAGGTCTACCAAGGATGATCGACATATTGTCGTCCTCTGGCATATCAAGAATAACCAAGTCTATTAAGATGGTAACATTTGCAACCACGACGGGAACGTCCTCGCAAATTCCAATAGGTAAAGCAGTGGATTTATCAGCCATTTGCAAAGATATCTCGGTAGGTGTGAGTTTACTCAATTCAAGTCTTTTATAAAGGGAGAAAGGCATAACACTAACACCGGCTCCTAAATCACATAAATCAGTTTTGACATAATTCTTTTTAATATAGCAAGGTATTGTGGGTATGCCCGGATCTCCCAACTTCTTAGGTACTCCACCATCAAAGGAATAATTAGCAAGCATGGTGGCAATTCAGTTTCAGGTATCTTTCTTTTATTAGTGATAATATCTTTCGTATACTTACCATACGGAGGCATTTACAATATATCAGTCAAGCGGGTGCGCAAATGGACAGGTCTAATCATTTCAGCAAAGTGCTCAAAATCTTCATCATCTTTAGTTTTAGTGGCTTTACGAGGGAATGGCATATGTTTTTGGACCCATGTCTCTCTTTCCCTTTCGTGCTTCCTAGCAACAAAGTCCCTCTTATCATAATGATTATTTTTAGAAGGTGAGTTATCAAGATCCTCAACAGGTTCAATTTCCACATCATTATCATTTTCTTTGTTATCATCCGGTTGAACATCTACGTGAGCATCATCATCATTATGATCATTTTCATTGTCACTAGGTGTATGCTCACTACCAGACTGTGTCCCAGCATCAGAAAGAGAAACTTCATTATTTTTCTCAACAGGTTTTTCTATAACAGGTTCACTAGAAGCATGCAAGTTCCTATCATGTTTCTTTTTCTTCTTCTTCTTAAATGAACTAGGTGCATCTTCATTAATTTTCTGAGAATCTTGTTCAATTCTTTTAGGATGACCTTCAGGATAAAGAGGTTCTTGGGTCATTTTACCTCCTCTAGTCACTACTCTAATAGCATGATTATTTATATTATTCATTTCAGCAAGCAAATCATTTTGTGATTTAGCGACTTGGTCTAATTGGGTGTGAACCATAGAAGCATGTTTGCCTAAACCTTTCACATCATTTGCAATTCTAAACATCAAGTCACTTAAGCGATCTATCATCATAGCATTACGTTGCAATTGATTCCTAACATAATTGTTGAAGTGTTCTTGCTTAACAATGTAATTATCAAATTCATCCAAGCATTGTTCAGGAGTCTTAGTATAAGGTATATCACTTTTATTAAAGGAACGGAGAGAGTTTACCTCTACTACCTGTGTCGGGGTGTCAAGTCCATGTATTTCTTCAATAGGTGGTAATTTATTGACATCCTGAGTTCTAATACCTTTCTCTTTCATATATCTTTTTGCTTCTTGCATGTCTTCGGGACTAAGGAATAGAATGCCTCTCTTCTTTTGAATAGGTTCCGGAGGTGGTTCGGGGAGTGTCCAATCATCGGCATTTTGCATTATGTTATTCAATAATTCTTCGGCTTGTCCAACAGTTCTTTCCCTGAAAACACAACCAGCACAACTATCTAGGAAATCCCTAGAAGCATCAGTTAGTCCATTATAAAAAATATCAAGTATTTCATTCTTCTCAAGAGGACAATCAGTCAAAGCTCGCAGTAACCGGAGAAGCCTCCCCCAAGCTTGAGGGAGATTCTCTTCTTCAATTTGAGCAAAGTTAAATATTTCCTGTAAGGCAGCTTGTTTCTTATGAGCAGGAAAATATTTTGCAGAAAAGTGGTGAAGCATATCCTGGGGACTATGTATGCAACCAGGAGCAAGTGAAAGGAACCATTCCTTCGCCTCACCTTTTAGCGAGAAAGGAAAAAGCTTAAGGATGTAATAGTAGCGCATCTTTTCTTCATTGGTAAACAGAGCAGCAATAACATTCAGTTTCATAAGGTGTTCGACAACAGTTTCATTTTCATAACCATGGAAAGGATCAGACTCTACTATAGGAATTAACTCAGAGTCTACAGAGAACTCATAATCCTTATCAGTAACAAATATGGGAGAAGTAGAAAATTTAGGATCACGTTTCATTTTCTCCATCATACATTTTTCTTTTAATTTGCATAATAGTTTCTTCCCATCATCTCTATTTTCACAAGCAAGAATGTCCCTAGCTACCTGACCATCCATAACATAACCTTCAGGTACAAAGGGCAATTCATATCTATTAGGTGAGCGAGGGGTAATAGGTGATTCAAAGTCTACCTCAGTTTCAGCATTCTCAAGTTCTCTAGCTTTAGCAATATGAGCATCAAGTAATTCATTCAGTGGCACAGGTTCAGTTTCAACATGTGTAGCAATAGTTTCATCATTAATTTCAGAAGTAGCATCCTCAAGTTCATGTGGCATATCAGGACGATCAACAGGTGGTTGTGTAACAAGCTGATTAAAAATAGAAGGTGAATCAAAAGCAGAGCTAGATGGCAGTTCCTTACCTCCTCTCGTGCGAGAGGGGACGATCTTAGTTCGATTGTCTTTCAGATTCTTCATAGTAGCAATTGGATATCCTTCAGTTAACACAATAAATAGAGCTATGCTCCCCAGCAACGGCGCCAGAAAAAGGTCTTGATAACCCACGAGTGTAGGGGATCGCACTTCACGGGTAGTATTTCACCCTAATTTATTGATTGGACACAAGGGTAGCCAAAGAATATTTATTGGCCTTGACAGTTGAGTTGTCAATTCAACCGCACCGAGGATATCTCTCTGCAGCAAAGACTTAGTAGCACGGCAAATAGTGGTAGCAAAAGTAACAGTAGTAGTGACAGTAGCAGTTTTGTAGCAGGTGTGACAGTAGCAATAGCAATAGTAACTTAGCAAGATTCAGTATATGTAACGCGTAGGCGCGTGGATCGGTGATGGATAATGATTTAGATGACATTGATCATATAATAGTTACACACTAGGGTGACACGGAACTAGCTCCAATTCATCAATGTAATGTAGGCATGTATTCCGTATATAGTCATACGTGCTTGCGATAAGAACCTGCATGACATCTTTTGTCCTACCCTCCCGTGGCAGCGGGGTCCTATTGAAAACTAAGGGATATTAAGGCCTCCTTTTAATAGAGAACCGGAACAAAGCATTAACACATGGTGACTACATGAACTCTCTTCAAACTACGTCAATCACCGGAAAGAATCCCAATTATTGTCACCTTGGGGTATGCGGATCATGACACGTAATAGGTACATATAACTTGCAAGATAGGATCCAAATCACTCTTATATTCATGAAAACATAATAGGATTAGATCTGAAATCATGGCACTCGGGCCCTAGTGACAAGCATTAAGCATAGCAAAGTCATAGTAACATCAATCTCAGAACATAATGGATACTAGAGATCAAGTCCTATCAAACTTAACTCGATTACATGATCAATTCCATCCAATCCCACCACCGTCCAGTAAGCCTACAAAGGAATTACCCACTCCCGGTAGTGAGCATCATGGCGGTGTTGATGGAGAAGGGTTGGTGATGACGACGGCGACGATTTCCCTTCTCCAGAGCCCGAAACAGGCTCCAGATCAGCCCTCCGAAGGAAGAACAGAAGGTGGCGGCGGCTCCATCTCGTGAAACACGATGAAATCTTCTCTCTGATTTTTTCCTCCGCGGATGTGAATTTATAGGACTGGAATTAGGGTCGGAGGGGCCACGAGGGCCCCACAAGCCAACAGGCCGCGCCACTAGGGGCGCGGCCTGTTGCGTGGTGGCCCCCTGGCACACCCCCTCCAGCAGTTCTTTGCTCCAAAATTCATTATATATTCTAGAAAAAATCTACAAAAAGTTTCGTCCAATTTCGAGAACTTTTATTTCTGCACAAAAATAACACCAAGGTCAGTCCGGGTTAGTTTCATTCAAATCATGCAAATTAGAGGGCAAAACCAGAGTAAAAGTGTTTGGAAAAGTAGATACGTTTGAGACGTATCAACCGGCTAGCAGCACGGCCATGTCCGGTAAGACGGAGCGCATGCAACATGGGTTGAAGGAAGGAGCAGCTCGACGCCGTTGGCCATCGGGGCAGCAAGCCGCGGAACCAACCTATCGGTGAATCGCCGGCCACCCGGTCCGATCCTTGGCACCCACCCACCCCGCCGCGCCACCGGACGGGGAAGTCTCACCAAAGGGACCGTCGTCCCTGATCCATGGATCGCAGCCGCCGTACCAGGGTCGAGCAGCCGGAGAAGGGCCCCTTCGTCGCCTTCCTCGGAGCCATCCGGACTTTGCCGAAGGGCGCCTCAGGGGACGACGAGGGGAGGAAGGTGCGACGGAGGAGGAATCCGGCGTTGGGATCGCGATCGCGAGTCCTGGCCAGAGCTAGCCGCGTATGTCTCTCGATCCATTTTTCATGGAGCTAGCTGCGTCTGTCTCCCGATCGATGCATTGGTCATATGACATACAAGTGTGGTTGTGTTGTCTATGCACGCAGAGGAATCCATCAATCGATTCCTTTGGTTCCTATCCATTTTTTCTCAAAATCACTTTTCTCTGAGGAACTCTCTTTTTTTCTGAGGAAAATGTCATCATGGCGGTTTATATTTCATGTGCAAACATTGATACATCGTTTGTCAAGACATCTACTAGAAAATCCGAAGGCTCCGATTTCCAGAAAATAGTTCTAGAGTCCTCCGGATTTCTAGCCAACAAATCTGCCGTCATATTGGCCTCCCTAGGACAATGAGAAAAATGTATGGAAATAAAGTTACGAGCTAAAAACGAGCATTCTTCATAAATTGCCGCTGCCGGACCAAGTGAGTTTCCTCCGTTTTGCATGATCTCAATAACTTCCGTGCAATCACCTTCCACGCAAAATTTGTTGCATTCAATTTCATTGGGAAGGAGGAGTCCATCTCGTAAGCCCCGTGCTTCTGCCGTTGCCGCATCTTCTACGAATGGGATGTTACTGCATGATGCTGCCACAAAGAAGCATGTATCTGCGGAATCGCAGTTGTCGCCCAGGTGCCGCTGTCACTATCGAAACCAACATCAAAATTCAGTTTAAGCATGCCCTCCGATGGCTTCTCCCAGCCAGTGGTTAACGAGGTTTCCATGATGGAAAGGGAGGGCGGCTCGTTTATGGCTGATCTGCTAATGTCCAAGAACCTAACAAAGGCGTTGGTCAGTGATGTCCACAGCAATGACCTTGTAGCGACGGCGATGTGGTATTTGTGGTGAGAGCGATACATGTATACCCATGGTGAGGAACTATATGAACCTACTAGATCGGCGCAAACAATAGTACCACTTGTGAAAAATCAGTGACATTCGATTATGGGTCTTGGACTGGTTAGGGAAAGCTTAGAGATGAAGAAAAGGACATGGTGTTGCATTGCTGGTATGAGTTTTGGAATGCTAGAAATAATCCAAGGAGATGAAGCGCTGAGGACCCAAAATCAATAAAAGACGGAGTGATTAGGTTAGCTTATGAGTGGAAGAGCATCAAGGACGCACGGACAAGACAAGCTCAGGGAAGAGTGGTCGCGGCGTGGTGCAAACCAGTTGATGGTTGGTTCAAAGCAAACTCGGACGACGCTCTACCTAAACAGCAAGGATCTGGAGGTGGTGTTGTTGTCCTTCGGAACGATCATGGCGACTTTGTGGCAGGGGCTCCCCCCCCCCCCCCCCCCCCCCCCCCCCCAATATATTTGATCCAGAGACGGCGTAACTACTTGCATGTCGTTGGGCGATCCTACTATCTCAAGAGATGAATGTCCACGGGCTAATCTTGGAGACAAACTCTCGGGTGGTTGTGAGAAAGATTGTGGGCAGGTAAAAGGACCTCTCGACTAATGGGCAACTAGTTCAAGAGGCGAAGGTTCTACTTACTTCTTTTCATGAGTTTAGAGTTGCTTAGATGTGGAGATCGGCGAATAAAGTCGGACCTATCTTAGCTAGGAAAGGTTGCATGGACTCGTTATGTAAAACTTGGTTACATGTTCCCCCGAGTGCGCTAGCTCGAAGGTTACAACTGACACAGTCGTGAACTATGAATAAAATAGCAATTATTTCCTCTAAAAAAAGCTTAACAAAATTGGTCCCTAGTTTTGTGGGTTTTGTTTTGAGAAACTGAAACAGGAGAAAAAGGGATTTGCAATTCAGCAAAAAAAAAACAGATGCGCCGACTTTATACATTATTTAATTAAACAAATTATATCAGATTGAAGAAATCAAACTACACATGGACAAAAAAATCTGATACAACCAAAAGTTGCATCATAATTCTTTGACATCGCTGCCTCTTTTCTCATCTTTATCGTCACATTTTTCGCAGCTATTGCTGTACTGCATGTACTCTAGCAAATAGCATATACTACGTGGCTAAACATCGGGCCGCTCATCTCGTCCCTGTCAGGAAAGCTCGGCACTCGACGCCGGTTTCCTTCTTCCCCCCGTGCTCGGCTGCTCTCCCTCCCTCCTCCCTATCCGACCGCCATGGCCTCCGCCCCTGCCCTGTATCACACCTTGCTTCACTTTCACAACCCGACCCATTCTCACCACCTATCCTCTCCCCCAACACGCCACCGCCACCGCTGCCTCGCCCTCTCCTCCGCCGCCGCGCGCCTCCCCAACCCCGCCCCCTCTCGTTTCGGCCCGGTGAGCAGAGCCAGCGCGAGTCAACTAGCGTTCGAGACAGAGGAGGAGGCGCCTCGGTGGCCCGCTACGCAGGCGCAGTCTGACAACGAGGATGACGAGCAGGAGTGGGCCGGCGGCAATGGCACGGCGGCGCACGGGGAGGAGGAGCATTACAGCGGAGAGCCGGCGGCCGAGGATGGGAGCGGGTGGACGCGGCGGCAGCCGCGACCGCGCGAGCTGTTCGTGTGCAACCTGCCGCGCAGGTGCGGCGTCGACGAACTGCTCGAGCTCTTCGGGCCCTACGGCACCGTCCTCTCCGTCGAGGTACGCTCCCTTGCATTGCACGCGGTCGCGCGCCTGCTCTGCTGTCGGATTCATAGTGCTATTATACGCTACACGGTGTTTATCATCCATGGAGAAGAATTGCACGGGCCAGCTGAACACCAGTGATCCCCCCTGGCTGGTTGGCTCCAAGTGGCTTGGGACATGGGGGATAGGAGATAGGCATGGCCGTGCAGCCATGGACCATGGTATTGCCCCAGGCCTATAACTGACCATCCTTGTAAATCTCCAACAAATATGCAATAAAATTATAAAATAGTGATGATATAGTACGTACTACATCCTTGTAAATCTTAAGGTAGCTTAGACCTAGGACAGAGGGAGTATATCATCTTCATAGAATTAAGTGAAGTTACTAGGCAACCCCATAGATATAGTTTAACTCACCACCATTAAGCCTAGCAACTCCACAAATCTCAACGGATGCTCTGAAATCTGAATCACCTGTTACGCAGCAGGTATGGACGTATGGTATCAGATGATTCTCATTTTCATGTCTCTCGTGGCGCTTATTAGTCGTTAATATTCAATCGACATACCAGTGACCTGAACTTGGTGCCTTTTGGCTAGTATCTGTTGACGGATGTCTTGGTTTAGGTCTCAATAGAATCTACATTCTAATTGCTGTCTTAGTTATAAGCGTAATTGCATATGATATGTATGATGGTGTCACATCCTTGGGTATTATTTTGTTGTTTCCATTAAGATTCTAGAGGCTCATTTTGATGTTAATATTTGAAGTTGTTAACAACCCGCAGGTTTCTCGTGATGCCGAGACCGGGATTAGTCGAGGATGCGGTTTTGTTACGATGCGTTCTCTTGCAGAAGCTAGAACAGCCATCAATGCTCTCGATGGATTTGTGAGTCATACAATGGCTTCATTTTAACTGTAGTTTCTTCTCAACTTGCACATTGTCTAGAAATGAAATTGTTCCGTGTCCAATTACAAATCGCTCTCTTTTACTTCCATGTTTCTCTTATAGGACCTGGATGGCCGTGAGATGTTTGTAAAACTAGCGGCTCACGTCGTTGCTAGTAGGAGAAATCCCGGTGGCCTGTCCCATACACCACCCATGAAGGACCATATATTTGAAAGTCGATACAAGATCTATGTTGGCAACCTTGCATGGTCTGTTCAACCTAAACACTTGAGGGAACACTTTACTCAGTGTGGAACTGTTGTTAGTACAAGGCTGCTGACAGATCGCAAAGGAGGGAGAAGTCGTGTCTATGGATTCCTTTCGTTTTCTTCAGCCGAAGAGCTTGAGGCTGCTCTGCAGCTTAACAATACGGTACAATTCTTCAACTTCTGTATTTTACTACTTATTCCGTCGGAGTTTGATATTAGAATGGAACCGCAAATCCTTGTTAAATTTATTTCAAGAAACTTCATATATGCATCTTCTTCAGAATCTGCAGCTGGCGTAAGTTTGTATAAGAAAGTCCTATATACTCCCTCTGTCCCATAATATAAGAACGTTTTTGACACTACACCAGACCTGGCCAAACGGGCCGTGCCTAACGGGCCGGCCCAGAAGCACGGGGCGCCGGCACGCTACGGGCCGGGCCCGGCCCGAGTTAAACGGGCCGTGCCAGGCACGCAGCCCGCCTTGGGACGTGCCTGGGCCGCTACCCCCAGCACGCGGGCCAGCACGGCACGGCCCAATTAGCTCGTGCCGGCCCGAGGCACGGCCCGGCACGGCCCGGCACGCGGCACGGCCCAGCAGGCCCGTTAGGAGGAGCGGGGGGAACTGGGGGCCTGGGGGGGGGGGGGCAGCGCTCGGCGCTCGCTGCCTCCTGCCTCGCTGGTCGCTGCCTCGATCGGTGGGGGAGCGGGGGGCGGGCCGGCGGGGTAGCCGTTGGAGCCGGTTAGGGGGGGGGGGGGGGGTTAATAGGGATTAGGGTGGTTTTTTTAATAAAATGCATATATTCGAAATTTTGACCGTTGGAGGGTCAAATTAGTCCGAAAATTGTCAAATTTTTGCTATAAATAGGGCTGCCCAGCCCACATATTTCTCACACTCAAACATGGATGACCATCCCAATACTAGCTTCCCACTCTCCGATTTTTTACATATTTTTACATATTTTTTACATATTTTTATGCCATTTTTTCCCTATTTTCTGGCGAAAATATGCATAGACGTGCCAATCGGGCCGGCGTGCCTAATCGTGCCGCGGGCCGGCCCAGTTATCTCCCGTGCCGTGCCTGGGCCGGGACCCCGAGCACGCGGGCCGGCACGGCCCGGCCCGATTAGTAAACGTGCCTCGGCGGGCCGTGCCGTGCCGGGCCCGTTTACTAGCGGGCCGGGCCGTGCCGTGCCGGCGGCCCGTTTGGCCAGGTATGCACTACACTAGTGTAAAAAACGCTCTTATATTATGGGACGAAGGGAGTAAGTAACATGGGATTACATTTGTATCAGAAAGTTTCTACATAACCTGAATCTTACCAGTAGCTCCATGATATCTAAGCACCTCCATTTCATATTTTGGCTGATTACACTCTGCTTCTATATACATCTTTTTGTGTCACTCTCAATGATATTGCGACTATGTTGACAACTATCATATCTTATCTCGACTTGCAACAGGAATTTCATGGACGGGATATCATTGTCAGAGAAGCTCATGTAAAATTGCCAGATACACCAAGCCAAACCCTTGAGAGTTAGACATGAAAGCTCCTGTGTTTTTTGTTTTGTTTTGTCTGGCTTATTTGCCAATTGAGTTCATTGTTCAGGCAGAGTCTGCGCAAGCGCAACTGAGTAGCTAACATCTTCTATATGTACGGAGTAATGGAGCGCTTTGTACCATTGCAATTTTGCCGAAACACAATCATTGACATGAGTTGCCTGACTGGGTTGAACGATTTACCGGTGGCCTGAAATCTTGTGAAGAGCATAATTCGAAGATGAGATATTGACGATTCATTCTTAGTCAGAATCAAGCGATTGATTTTCATTTGCCTCTTCTTCTTTGATGCCACATAGTCACACGATCTGTGGTCTTCCACGATTGTATCACACATGAGGATGTTGCCAAGGGTGTGTGCATTTGCTTGATGCTTTGGCATCGAGGTCAATAAAGTCTTCTTTTTCAAAGAAAAATGGATGTTGCCATGTGTAACATGAGGATGTTGCCAGGGTGTGTACAGGTTTCCAGGACACTTCTTTTTTTCATGCCAAATTTGAAAACTTTGCCAACATTGTTTGAAATAGTTGGCCATTTGGTTTTGATCTCAAAATTGGTAGGTTATGTTTTCTTTAGTTCTTCAGTCGACTTTTGCAGCTTAAATATGTCGAGGAACGAGGGTGCAAATTTATAATTTGTTCATGTAACATACTCCCTCTATACTATAATATATGATGTTTTAGCAGTTCACAAATTGAACTGCTAAAACATGGTATATTATGGTACGGAGGGAGTAATATGAACGCATTAGCATGGCAACATCCCAGACAACCTAGGCTAAAGGAAGTTAGCCTGCGAACACATTACATAAGATATCCCCAAAACTTATGAAACCATTCATACTAAAGGACTAGCATGTCAACCGTACCAAATCAAAATTCTCCTTTGATGCCATATTATTTTGTGTGCATGTTTGAATGCTTTAACTAGAGGCTTCGTTCAAAGTACATCTAAACCGTTGAGTAAGAGCAAACCAAGCAATGTATATGATCTCTAGCCGAAGAGCAACATGTACTATCTGAAAAAACGCACGGTAACTGCTAACTGTAACTGACAAAATCTGGGTACATTATAACAGTCGTTTAACAGACAGAACAGTGAAACCATAAAGGTTTTACAGCATCCTTCAGGCAAACATAGAAAATTTGCAGAATCTACTTGGCTCCAAACTCTCATAAAGCATTACATAAGAATGGTTTCTTGAACAATCAAGCTTTAATCAGCTAAGAGCACACCAGATGCATATCTCCCTTAGGCCACCAGAGTGCTGGCGGTGGTAGACTCGCTGCAGAGACGAAAGAATTGTGTTAGCAAAACATTTGTTGTATGAGGTAACATGATTGGTAACATACATTAGGAATACTAATATAAGTCCAACGAAAATGCTTTGCATACAACAAAAAGCAGTCCTATCTGTGTACGAAATTCATCCAGGCCATACAACAAATGCAACAGACGGCGAATATAAACTGTCGTACCATTATCATTGAACTGCCTTTGGTTCAACAACAACGATGTTTCACATTACATAGATGCAATTTTCACGGTTTATTTAGTACCTTTGCCTTGGGCTACACAATGTATTTTAAAAGACTAAAATGCACCCTCATAAATGGCTGATATTGCTCGGTACATCAGATAACCAATGATTTTTCCAACTCAGTAATCTTTGCTACAGTACTATGTTCATATAAATTTAAATGCAATTTCATCATTATAGATTTGTTTCAGAATGACATGATTCAGCCAACAGAACAGACCGCCACTGAGTAGGAATTTAAATTAGATAAATGCAATTGCAGAAATGTTGCAGTTTGAAGAACACATTGTATGTGTCACCCAGACACCCATAAGCAGGACAGGGACAGAAATGTCAGACTCACAACCAGTTGCATTTTTCAAAACTGCAGACATTTCAGTTGGGTTGATCTAATTTCTCTTTAAAATAAGTATTGTGATCTTCATCAAATTCCTATTTCATATCCAAACTACAAAAGTAGTTAAACATTATCATGCTAGCAAACTGAATTTATTTAATAACACACAAAATGCCGGAAGTGGCTATATCATCACTGCATAACATCAATCTAGTCAAGCTATTGCATCATGTACTTATGATTTTCGTGTGCACACTGAAACAGCAGTGTCAACTACAGTTTGCCAGTACGGGAATGCCTTACCAACACCAGTTAGCAGCACATCCGCCACAAACATAACTAAGCTTAACCACAGGCATAACTAAGTAGCTTAGGATCTCATTTCTCTAAAATTCCTGTCCCAGGAGGACAGAACAGCCAACAGATTAGCATCTAAATACAGGATAAGTGGCATGCATTGACGACAGAATATCACAGGTACTCCTACTCAACAAGCTATATGTAGCACACATTCTACAGCTCATATGTAGCAGGTGGCACACATACAACGAACTGTTCACTGCACATTGCCTACTAAACTGATCAGACCTCACAATTCACCAAAGCTATATCAGAAGAAAGATTAATGGCATTGGAAGTGAGTGACTTACTACTTCCAGGTGGGCGGGAGCTTCTTGGTGCGCTTGTAGTAGCGAGCGAGGCGGTGGATCCTGCTCTCCACAAGGATGAGCCTGAACTTAGAGTCCTTGTCCTTCCTGTTCCTCTCCAGATGCTTCCTTATCGCCACCGCCTTCTTGATCAGAAAGTAGAGGTCCTCCGGGATCTCTGGCGCCAGCCCTGCGCACCAAAACTCACACAATCAATCCACTCATCAACACATGGAGCAATCTGAGAAAGAAGGAGTGGGGATCTAATCTATCCTGACCATGGGCCTTGAGGATGCGGAGGATCTTGCTCCCGGTGACGCTCTTGACGAGGGGGATGCCGTGCTGGTCACGGAGCAGGACGCCGATCTGCGACGGCATCTGGCCCTTCTTCGCGGCCTTGGTGATTAACTCGTCCACCTGCACACGAGCCCGACGCACGCATCAGCCAGCCATATCACATCGAATCAAGGGGGCGAAGAGAAGGCGAGGCTTCTTCTTACATCGGCGACGGCGGTCTTGACCCAGCTCGGTGGAGTCCTCTTGTACGGCAGCGCCGACGACGAGATGCCCTTCCTGCGTCACAGAGTCGCGGAGCCGCCATTAGACCAGAAAATTCACCTGATTGCGGTAGCAGTGCGGGGGGGGGGGGGGGGGGGGGGGGGGGGGGGGGGGGGGGGATTACCCGCGGCTGTGCATGCGCCCCATGGCTGCGGCTGCTGCTGCGGCGAGGGGAGTGGCGGCGGCGGCGGCGGCGGGAAGGGCGAGAGAGGCGCGAGTGGTGAGAGGATAGAAAAGAGCCTGGTTAGGGTTTTGGGGTTCCACTTATTTGAGGGCTTTCT
The DNA here is from genome assembly GCA_039707655.1 of Elymus sibiricus. Lineage (NCBI taxonomy): Eukaryota > Viridiplantae > Streptophyta > Magnoliopsida > Poales > Poaceae > Elymus > Elymus sibiricus. The sequence goes on along the minus strand of CM077675.1, from coordinate 309,907,660 downwards.
TATATTTTGGTCCTTGAGGTATGCCCATTTTAGATCCATGATCACGCCGCGTTGCAACATGGACTGGGCTAGTATGGGCCTTCAAAATCAGCTTTGCTGGTGAAAACGACTTCGCTCGGGAAAAAAAACCCGGTGAAAACGCCCACATTCCGCTTCTCTAAGAGCATCTCCAACAACAACATGCGCGCAACGCGCGGCTCCCAAAAACTGTTTTAGCGCGCGTAAATATCAGTTTTTAACGCGTCGACGGGCGCTGGCTCCAGCGGCCGCCGTAAAATATAGCGCGCGGCGCTCAAGCAGGCGCTGAAAAAACACGGCGCGCGCGTCTATCTGAAACAACATATGCACTCCAAAAACAAAACCAAAAGATCAAACACATAGAAATAAATCAACAATAATAAATAGTTCAATTTTATTACTACTCAAACTAATAGCTTATCATCTAGTACAACAAATAGTTCAACAATACAACATCAAACAACCAAATAAATCATGCATTTTGTCGGCCATTCCATTCCCACCACTCCTCGATAAGATCGTTCTGAAGATCATCATGCATTTCGGCACGCCGAATAGCATGATAGGAGGCAACAAATCGTGCCACCCTCGCAGCACTCCGCCGCACTCGCACGGGATGTCCCAAGAGCTCATACTGAGAGTAGTCTAAATTTTGGCCACGTTCATTCTCGATGATCATATTATGCATGATCACACAAGCGTGCATGATGTACCAAAGGATCTTTTGATCCCAAAATCTAGCCGGACCTCTCACAATAGCAAATTGGGCTTGCAAAATCGCAAATGCTCTCTCCACATCTTTCCTAGCCGCCGCCTGAGCATTGTGAAAATCTAGATTTTTCTTACCTTGCGTTTTTTTCAACGGCTTCACAAATGTTTGCCACTTTGGATAGATGACATCCGCAAGATAGTAACCATAGTTATATGTATGGCCATTTGCTACGAACTGTATCGGTGGTAGATCACCATTTGCAATCTTGTTCATCAGTGGTGACCGATTAACAACGTTGATGTCATTCAAAGATCCAGACATTCCAAAAAAAGCATGCTAAATCCAAGTCTCTTGATCGGCCACCGCTTCAAGGATTATAGTGGAACCCTTTTTCGCGCGTGGAATTGTCCATGCCATGCCTTAGGACAGTTCTTCCAACTCCAATGCATGCAATCTATTGAGCTAAGCATACCTGGGAACCCGCGAGCTTTGTTCATCTCCAAAAGCCTTGCGGCGTCTTCAGCATTGGGAGATCTCAAATACTCTGGGCCAAACACTTGCACAATTCCGACTGCAAAGCGCTTGACACACATGATGGCTTGACTCTCACCCATGGCCAAGTGGTCATCAACTAGATCAGCTGGAATACCGTATGCTAACATACGCAAAGCGGCTGTCACCTTTTGAAAGGTGTTATGCCCGAGTTCTCCAGCGGCATTCCTCCTTTGCTGGAAAAAACGATCATGGCTCGCTAGTTTCTCTGCAATGCGCCTGAACAACCCGGTGCTCATCCTAAAACGGCGCCAGAAATACGACTCGGGGTATGTGGGATTCTCCAAAAAATAGTGCCTCATCAATCTGTTGTCGACATCGATCTTGTCCCTCCAAATTTTCTGCCGACCCATAATCGAGCCACCGTGCTTCGGTTTTTTATTGATGTGCATAGCTACGATGATTGCAAGGTCCTCTTCCTCTTCAATATCAAATTCTTCTTCGGAAGAATTATATGATGAACTCATCTACAATATTGAATTTAAACTAGTCTATAAAAACTATGAACAACAAGCATCAAATTAATGTAAAAAATGTGTAGTTTGAGCAATATATACCTTGTGGGCGTTCTGTCGAACACCTTGTGGGCGCCGAGCGCCGATGGGCGGCCGAGCGCTTTTCGCCGCAGGAATGGCACGCGCAAGGGCCGGCGGCGACTAGAGGGAAGGGGGAGGAAGCTACAGCGGCGCGGGATAGGTCGGGGAAACACCGTCGGGTCGCCGGAGCAAATGGGTGGCGCGGCGGCGGCGCGGGCGCTAGGGTGGAGGGAGGTGGGAGACGAGGCGCGAGCGCTCGACTGCTTCCGCGCGCGGGAGCGGGCGCACCAAATAAGCGGCGCGCGATGCCGTTTCGCTCCGCGCGCGGAAGCACTTATGCCGCGTGCGCGGTTTTTGGGCGGCCGCTGGAGCGCCTGGTTCCGCTGTGCGCGCGCTAAAACGGGAAATTTTGCAGCGCGGGGCGTTTTTTGGGCGCGCATCTCCAACATGCGCCTAAAAAAGGCCTCCCGCGCTAAAGACTGATATTTTTGTGCGCCGGAGTGCTCCAGAAGAGGCTGTAAAATAGGGCGCGCAAAAAAAACGTCAGCGCCCGCGCTGCAAACGTTGGGCGCGCTGGCTTCCGGGCTGCATATTTGGAACGTCGGATTGTGCGCGCTGGCCGATTGGACGCCATATTTTACAGCGCATGTTGGAGCAAACATTCTCCAGCGTGCTAAAAAACGCTATTTCGGTGCTGAATATTTTTTTTAGCGCGCGTCTATTTGAGATGCTCTAAGATGAAAATCCCTAGCCGCGCCCCCAGCTTGCGAGAAACTTCGTGGGTCTTCTTATTGTCCCCCGAAACTTCTAGAGTTTCTTATTGTTCACAAAAAATTATCAAATTTTTTTATCGTGTTTAAACTTTTGTAGGTATGATTTTTTTACGAAACAAAAAACATGGAAAAAACAGAAACTAACACCGGACACTAAATTAACTAGATGATACCCCGCGCGTTGATGCGGAAACTTTGTAGTGTTTTAGTAGTATTAAGTAGAATTCATGGAGTGCTAGATAGTGAAACTATGAAAGTTATTCTATAATGCAGTTCCAGGTCAGCGAGGTCTGCCATTAGTGTAACGAATAGATATCAAAGTGATTACCACATATATAGGGACAATATATTAATAATTTGGTATGGAAATAGAAATTGTCCAAAAAATTACTAATGAGAGTCCTGCTCTATTAACACCCGGCGAAGGAGGTGTCTGGATGAAGGAGTTCATGACAGATCTTGGAGTAGTGCCTAATGCGCTTAACCCAATGACTCTGTTTTGTGATAATACTGGTGCCATTGCTCTAGCCAAGGAGCCAAGATTTCACAAGAGGACCAGACACATAAAGCGACGTTTCAATTCCATCCGCGATTACATCAAGGAGGACGACATAAATATTTGCAAAGTACACACGGATCTGAATGTTGCAGATCCGATGACTAAACCTCTTCCAAGGGCTAAACATGAACAACACCAGAACTGCATGGGTGTTCGATTCATTACAATGTAAATCACATAGTGATGTGAACTAGATTATTGACTCTAGTGCAAGTGGGAGACTGTTGGAAATATGCCCTAGAGGCAATAATAAATTAGTTATTATTATATTTCCTTGTTCATGATAATCGTTTATTATCCATGCTATAATTGTATTGATTGGAAACTCAAATACATGTGTGGGTACATAGACAACACTGTGTCCCTAGTAAGCCTCTAGTTAACTAGCTCGTTGATCAAAAGATGGTGAAAGTTTCCTAGCCATGGACATGAGATGTCATTTGATAACGGGATCACATCATTAGGAGAATGATGTGATGGACAAGACCCAAACTATAAACGTAGCATATGATCGTGTCAGTTTATTGCTATTGTTTTCTGCATGTCAAGTATCTGTTCCTATGACCATGAGATCATGCAACTCCTTGACATCGGAGGAATACCTTGTGTGTATCAAACGTCGCAACGTAACTGGGTGACTATAAAGATGCTCTACAGGTATCTCTGAGGGTGTCTGTTGGGTTGGCATGGATCAAGACTGGGATTTGTTACTCCGTGTGACGGAGAGGTATCTCAGGGCCCACTTGGTAATACAACATCACAATGAGCCTTGCAAGCAATGTGACTAAAGTGTTAGCCACGAGATCTTGTATTACGGAACGAGTAAAGAGACTTGCCGGTAACGAGATTGAACTAGGTATAGAGATACCGACGATCGAATCTCGGGCAAGTAACATACCGAAGAACAAAGGGAACAACATACGGGATTAACTGAATCCTTGACATAGAGGTTCGACCGATAAAGATCTTCGTAGAATATGTAGGAGCCAATATGGGTTATTGATCGTAGAGGTGTCTCGGTCATGTCTACATAGTTCTCGAACCCGCAGGGTCTACACACTTAACGTTTGGTGACGATTAGTATAGTTGAGTTATTTTGTTGGTGACCGAAGATTGTTCGGAGTCCCGGATAAGATCCCGGACATGACGAGGATCTCCGGAAGAGTCCGGAGGTAAAGATTGATATATGTGATAATAGTGTTTTGATCTCCGGAAGGGTTCCGGAATTCACCGGAAGGGGTTCCGGATGTTTACCGAAGTGTTCGGGTGCAGCAACACTTTATATGAGCCAAAGGGGTAAAGCCCACGAGGTATTGGAAAGTGCAAAAGGAAGTTTTGCTGCTGCCTTAAGCGGTACTACCGCTGGTAAGGCAGTACTACCGCGTAAGCGGTACTACCGCTCGTGAGCGGTACTACCGCTTGTACGCGGTACTGCTGGAATCCGAGTGGGACTCTTTCCGTGCGGGCCAAACCGACCTTGTGCGGGCAAAACCGACCTTGTGAAGGCTTTCTCTCCAAGTTTAGACCCCAGGGCTCAACATATAAATAGAGGGGCAGGGCTAACACACGGGACACATCAAGATTTCCCAAGCCGTGTGTCGGCAACCCTAACCCTCTAAATCCTCCCGTCATAATCTCCGTAGTGCTTGGCGAAGCCCTGCAGAGATTGTTCCTCACCACCATCACCACGCCGTCGTGCTGCCGGAACTCATCCACTACTTCACCATCGCTCGCTGGATCGAGGAGGTGAAGGCGTCATCAAGCCGTACGTGTGTTGAACGCGGAGGTGTCGTCCGTTCGGCGCTAGATCGTGTTTGGATCGAGGGACGACTTGCGATTTGGATCGCGGAGACGTTCGACTACATCAACCGCGTTTCTTAACGCTTCCGCTTAGCGATCTACAAGGGTATGTAGATTCACTCTCCCTCTCGTAGATGCTCATCACCATGGATAGATCTTGTGTGTGCGTAGGAAATTTTTTGTTTCCCATGCAACCTTCCCCAACACTCTCATCACATCACATCCATCGTCTCCCCCATCTTCGGCTGTCGAGGATGGCTGGTGGAGGCGAGGGAGATAGACAGGTTCGGCCGCTCGATGCCCTCATTTCGAATTGCCTAAACTTTTCGCAAGATTTACTGAAGAGATCGAGTGACAGGGTTCGAGAGGACTCACAACAACAACATCGATAACAGGAAGAGATTAAGCGCTTTGACTTTGCGGGCAGCTTGGAGAGACATATGTACTAATCGGGAGACAAACGGAAGCTGAGTAGTGCAATGGAGGGACTCTTGATTTCCTAGTAGTGCTATCAACCCGCCTTTACAGATCCGAGGGGGACTGTTGGTTGCCTAGATCATAACTACACGAAGCAAGCGACTCAGGTGGCTAGAGGAAGGGGATGGGACATTAAGGACAGTATAACCGAACCCTCTAGGAGCTCTCTCAGGCATTCACGATAATGGCCATCAGATTTCCTCGCCTGACCGTTCTCGATCGTCTGATGCGTCTGCCCCCGAGCGTGGGCTGCTCCTGGGCCGAATGCCCTAGGGGCTGCTATTCCCGAAACCAAAACGGAGCCCTCTCGCTCGCCTATGCAAACTGACGTATGATTCTGGACGGATGGTCATGATAGATTGATAGTGATACACGTTAGTTTCAGTTTCACTTCCCACCTGCCAGCCGTGAATTACGCATCTCGCGTGGCCTCCCCATCTCCTCCACCCGTCGGACCCCGACACCAATGGCGGCGCTGCTGCCCGAGGACCCGCGGCCGAGCCTACTTCACCCTCCACCTCCTCCCTGCGCCGCCGTCTCAGCGTGCTCCTTGGCAAGATTGACGTGTAGCCACCGTGTCCGACGTCCACCTTCTAGGCCGCCTCCGGAAGTCGTTGTACTACCACCGCATGCCCCGCCGCGCGCACTCGGACCACACCCTCGAACCCTCTGCGGTGCCTACCGTCGCGCCGACGCTAAGCCGGACCAGCGCCGCCCGTGCACGGCCTGAATCCGGCGCCTCACGGGCCGACGGCTACGAGGAGAGCCACTACTCCATTGACACCGACCAGTCAAACTCCACTGCTACGGCCTGCGAGGGCAGCTAGGTACCCAGTAGTCGCTAACCTAGCTTCGCGAGTCAGACAACGGGAAACGGTGTGCACCATGCTTGCAGCAGGTTTGATTATTTTCTCAAGCAAACTCTCATCCCAGTTTAGTTTTCATATCCCTTGTTACATAAAACATTCCTGGCATTGATTTCCTTAACAATTTACATGTCATGTGTTTGATACATTGCACAAGAGGAACTATTGTGCTCAATGGTCTTTGATTTCTATGTGCGAGGAGTACAACATCGACTCACTATACTAGATGCAATTAACATCCATTTTGCTTGTTGCAACTGATGTCCATGTGAAACTTACCATATATTATGTTTCAGGTAGAAAGTGTGTTGGCTCAAGATCATTGGGGCTGTTTACTTTTTAGTATTTGGTTAGTTGAATTTGGATTATATCATTATATGAGACATTTGAATTAAGAGATGGAGGATTTGATTATGTTGCCAAAGGTTCTCTCAAGGTTAATTCACTAATTATCCATCTTTTCTATTCAGAGTGAAAGTATATAGTACAGTTATAACTCACTGTTTGGTTACACATTTTAAGTCATTACTTGCTACAAGTATCACTGACAGCGTGTTAATAGAGATGACCTCTTGAGTACTGTTTGTAGTTTATATATGTGAATTCAATATGTGTCATATTGTGATTTGAACCACCATAGAGTTATTACTTGGTTTAGACCTGGGTAGTGATCTGGCCTCCAAATATTTGTAGAAATTCCTATCATTCAATCGAAAAAAATGATGGGCGCAGCAACACGCGCCATCCATGATCTAGTGGGACTGGAAGGTGTGGCCCTATCAAAGGGATCATGACGTGGCTTCACCAAATTGCAGAAGCGGAAGGATTAGGGAGTGTAGGGTTAGTGCTGATGTGGCTGTAGGTGAATGGATGCTGATGTGGATAGCTTGCATGTTTAGTTAAATAGGTTAGTGGGGATGAACTATTTAGGTATTATAGATAGGTTATTTCATAAAAGTAATATATAAAATGACATATAAAGCATATAAAGGTGATAACATAATAACATTTAACAATTAAAAATTATGAATACGTTAGAGACATATCAGTACTCTAACGGGCTTGGACCCGAAGGACATCCTCAAGGGTATCGTTGTGGAGCCTTTCCACTCGGAGAAATCGCGAAGCCTCCTCTTTTGACCATTTCTTCTTTGTCTACAGGAGTTCGCAATTATTGGGCCTATCTGTTAGAGCCTCCCCTGCCCGACCTTCTAAAACGACGTGGATATCGCCTAGAGAAGGGGGGGAATGTGCGCTTTAAAATAATTACAGTTTTGGCTTGAACAAATGCGGAATAAAACTAGCATTTAATTTGTCAAGCACAAAACCTAAAATAACTAGGCTCATCTATGCGCACCAACAACTTATGCTAAACAGGATAAACAACTAAGCGATAACAAGATATATAACATGAATCACTATGGCTATCACAAAATAATGTGCATAAGTAAAGGGCTTGGGTAAGAGATAACCGAGCCATGTGGAGACGACGATGTATCCCGAAGTTCACGTCCGTGCGGATGCTAATTTCCGTTTGGAGCGGTGTGGAGGCACAATGCTCCCTAAAATTCCACTAGGGCCACCGTAATCTCTTCTTGCCCTCGCACAATACAAGATGCCATGATTCCACTAAGGGACCCTTGAGGGCGGTTACCGAACCCGTACAAATGGCGACCCTTGGAGGCGGTCACCGAACCCGTACGATTGGCAACCCTTTGGGGCGGTCATCGGAACCCATACAAATTGCTCGGGGCAATCTCCACAACTTATTTGGAGACCCTGATGCTTGCCCGGAGCTTTACACCACAATGATTGAGCTTTGTGGCACCACCAATCGTCTAGGGCGCCCAAGCACCTAAGAGGCACAAGCTCTAGGGTTCCCAAACACCCAAGAGTAATAAGCTTCTCAACTTTTCACTTCCACGTATCACCATGGAGAACTCAAACGGATGCAACTAATGCAATGGCAAGAACACACGAAGTGGTCAAGTCCCTCACTCCGAAATCCCACTAGAACAACAAAAGCTATCTAGGAATATGAGAGGAAGAACAAGAAAAACACACAAGAACTCCAAGATCTAGATTCAAGGGGTTCTCCTCATATAGAGGAGAAAGTGATTGGTCGAAATGTGGATCTGGACCTCCTCTTTCTTTTCCCTAAAAGAGAATCAAGAATCATAGGAGGAATTGAGAGTTATCAGGCTTCAAGAGGTCAACAATAGTGGGGGGAAAAGCTTGCAAGAGGATTAGAGTTGGAGGAGGAAGAAGGGGTATTTATACCCCCAAGGAAATATGGCCATTGCACACAACCGCCACCCCGGGCACCCGGACTAAAGGGGTCCGGACACCCGGACTCACCAGAGAAAAATCCCTGCAAAACGAAGGGGTTCGGGCACCCGGGGGTGAAACCCCGGGCACCCAGGGGAGGTGCGCACAGGAAGGTCCAACACCTGGGGGTGGAAACCCCGACCGACTTTCGGGTAACCCATTTCTAAGAATCGGAATTTCCGAGTTTTGGTAATCGGTCTCACCGAGATTTAGAAACTGCCTAGGTCAGCCAATTCAGTCACACCGAGATTTACATATCGGTCTCACCGAAACGCCAAAAGTTGCCACATTTTGCACTAGTCGGTGCAACCGAGTTTTTGGTTCGGTTTCACTGAGTTGGGCAATAATGTTGTAATGGTTGGATTTTTGGAGATGCCTATATATACCCCTCCACCTACATCTCACTCGTAGAGGAAGCACTCAGAACATATCTACACTTGCCCCATCCATTTTTCTAAGAGAGAGCCACCTACTCATGTGTTGAGATCAAGATCCTCCACTCCAACCAAATGAATCTTGATTTCTAGCCTCCCCAAGTTACTTTCCACCCAATCAACCTCTTCTACCAAGCCAAATCTATGAGAGAGTGATTGTGCGTTGAGGAGACTATCTTTTGAAGCACAAGAGCAAGGAGTTCATCATTGTTACCACATATATTACCTTTTGAAGAGTAGTGTCTCCTAGATTGGTTAGGTGTCGCTTGGGAGCCTCCGTCTTCGTGTGTGGAGTTGAACCAAGAAGTTTGTAAGGGCAAAGAGATCGCCTACTTCGTGAAGATCTACCCATAGTGAGTCTAGTCCTTCATGGACGTAAGTCGTGATGGAATAGACGAGGTTGCTACTTTGTGGACCCTTACGGGTGGAGCCCTCCGTGGACTCTCGCGACTGCTACCCTCCGTGGGTTGAAGTCTCCATCAGCGTGGACGTACGATAGCACCACCTATCGGCACCACGGGAAAAATCTCCGTGTCTCCAATTGCGTCTGATCCTCCTATACCTTCCCTCTACTTTCATGTGCATGTCTTTACTTTCCGCTACTATACTCTTAGACTTGCATGTGTAGGGTGTGCTTGACTTGTTATAGCTGCTAAAACTTGCCAACATCTAAAATTGGGAAAATGCTAGATTTTTAATTTGGTCAAGTAGTCTAATCACCCCCCCTCTAGACATAATTCGGATCCTACAAGTGGTATCAGAGCTTTGGTCTCCATTGCATTGGTTTCATAACCTAGGAGAGTATGGAGTCTAGCGAGGGAAATTATCATCATAGAGGTCCATATTTTGATGGTACAAACTTTGCTAGTTGGAAGCACAAAATGAAAGTGCATATTCTTGGTCATAACCTCATCGTATGGGATGTTGTTCATGTTGGATTGCAAGGTGAATTCTTTGATGATGGAAAGGAACCGGATCGTGAAGCGACCGCGAAAGAATTGAAGATGTTGCAATACAACGCTCAAGCATGTGACATTCTATTCAACTGCCTATGCCCCGAAGAGTTCAACAAGATAAGCCGTCTCGAGAATGCAAAGGAAATTTGGGATACTTTGGTTGATATGCACGAAGGTATCGAATCCGTCAGGGAATCTAAGTTGGATGTGCTACAAAGTCAACTTGACAAGTTCAAGATAAAGGATGGTGAAGGAGTCGTGGAAATGTACTCTAGGCTTGCTCTCATCATAAATGAGATTGCCGGGTTAGGAAGTGAAGAGATGACCGACAAATTTATCATCAAGAAGATCCTTAGAGCCTTGGATGGAAAGTACGACACCGTGTGCATATTGATCCAAATGATGCCAAACTACAAAGATCTCAAGCCTACGGAAGTCATTGGAAGGATTGTTGATCATGAAATGTCACTCAAAGACGAAGAAGAGCTTCACACCAAGTCAAGCGGTGCATACAAAGCTACAAGTGATACTCCCGCTACTTAAAGTGACAACGTTGTTACCAATGAAGAGATAAGCCTCATGGTCAAGAAGTTCAACAAATTCTACAAGAGTAGAGGCAAAGAGAGAAGCTCCAACTCAAGATATGAAGAGAAGCGTTCCTCTAGTCATGACCGGAATTGTTACAATTGTGGAAGGCCCGGACACTACTCCAACGCATGCATGCCCCCCCCCCCCAAAAAAAAGAAGAGAAGAGTCACCTAGAAGAAGAAGCTCAAGAGATGAGTCACCTCGTAGAGAGAAAAGGGTAGAGAAGATCGCTATGAATAAAGACCCTCCCGGAGAAGCAAGGACTCGGAGAAGAAGGACAAGTACACCAAGAGCTACACAAGAAGAAGACATCAAGATCATGTTGGTGAATGGGTTTTCGTCTCCGATTCCGACAACCAATCTGAGAGAAGCTACCACTCCAACTCCGACTATAGTCAAGATGAAGGTGTTGCCGGATTAGCACTCGTATCCTCCAATTCCTATGACATCTTTGATTCACCAAATGAAGGAAGTGGAAGTTGCTTCATGGCTAAAGGCCCCAAGGTATCACACCCCGAATACATTGACTTCAATAGTGATGAGGATGACTTACTAGGAGATGATGACTTGCTCTTTGATAAAACTAGTGATGTTAGTCAAAATGAACTTGATAATAATCATGCTAGTCAAGATAAGTCATGTGATGATGATAAGAAGGAGATTGAGCGTCTAACTAAACAACTAAACACTCTTAAGTTAGCTCATGAATCTACTCAAGAAGATCATAGAGAGCTTCTAAGAACTCATGAGAAGCTACGCTTCGAGAAGCTAAATTTAGAGCAAGAACATGAGTTTCTTAAAGCTATCAATGACGATCTTCGAAAGAAGATTTCTTCTTATCTTGCCAAACGACTACTCTTGTCTACATTTGTTCCACAAGTTAAATCTAAGCAAGCTAGTAACAAAGGCAACAAAGGTTCTTCATCTAGTAGCAACAATGCAAATGGTAAATCCAATGATGTTGCTTCTAGTAATTCTGTTGATTCCACTAATGATCCTCTTAGCCAAGTTACACTTGAGCAAGAAAACAATTTATAGAAAGGAATTATAGAAAAAGGTGTCTACAAGAGTCTTGCCGGAAGTAAGCAATTTGAGGTGATTGTACGCAAGCATGGAGGGCACTGGAAGAACCAAGGCATTGGCTACTTCAACGCCAATGGAGTTGAATGGGAAGAAGGTCAATACCCCAAGAGGAAGTTTGTTCCGCAAAGGGAGAAGTATGATCCTACTCTCCCCAAGGGAACAAAAGACCAAGATGACCTTCCACCACAAGACCACAAGCTCAAGGGCAAGGACAAGCTTCAAGAGGAGATTGACACATTTGAAGACGAATCCCAAGCCATGGTCAAGTGGGTTCCCAAAGCTACTACAAGCTTTACTTCAACAAGTGCTACTTCAATTCCAAGGATCCCCATTAAGTTGATGTGGGTCCCAAAGAAGAATAACTAGAGAAGTTCTTGAGGGGTGACTCCGCCAAAAAAAAATCACTCACATTCATCATTGGTAAGAACTAATGCAATCAACTCCAACCTTATGCAATAGTTCAAGGAGTCACATAATCCCTGATAGGTAAGCAAGGGACAAGGTAATTAAAGAATCAATGGACATCAGGTATATGTGTCTCACTCCGTGTCCATAGATATCCTTATATTTGTTCCTTGTGTGGGACTAACCCATGTAGGTGAGAAGAGTACGAAACAACAAGGATGAATCCCAACTCAAAATGATCTTCATCAACTATGAGCATCCACTACTACAACACCTACATGAAGTCTTCAACGACAAAACCCAAGGTTAGTTTGTCCCTCTTAGGGGGGATGTCACATCAAGGGGGAGCTTTACTCTAAGACTTGAGTCAAAGCATCTCTTAAGATGTGAACACATTATAAGCTTCATGTAAAAGTGGCAACCCCACTTGTGCTTAAACGATGAGTATGACCTATGATCAAGTATTTTACTTGGCTCCTAAGTAAATATACTCATATATAGATGACTCTGTCATCGCCAAAGTGCTTGGTAGGTACTAGAGTGGTTTTGCATGTTTGCCATATTTCATTTGTCATCTTAATGTGTGAGCATGTCGGTATGCATATTTTTGCTCATTCAAGAATATCCAATTGTTGTTATTTGGCTTTAATTTTCTTTGGCCAATTGGATATACAAGAATGCCTAAGTACCTCCCTCTAGCTATCTATGCTTTCTCGTCTCAAATTCTATTCATGCTTCATCACAAAATTTGAGCAAGCACTTTTCAGACCCTTTGTGTGAGGAGCACTCGGAGTTCCGTTTCGACAAGAGCTAACTTCCAAAACCTCCCATGTGTCACTCGGTGTAACCAACCCCAAAAACTCGGTTTCACCGAAGCACAAGGGTTGATCTGGTTTTCAATCTCGGTACTACCAATTCCTAAATCTTGGTGTCACCGATGTTCTCTGTTGTCAGGCAGTTGAGCATCTCGGTGGAATCGATATTTCTGAATCGTTGTTACCGACAGTAGGTAGGTATATATATCCGCGGACACGAGATTGAAAAATTCTTCAAACACTCGGTCTCCCGCACCCCACTGTTGTCACGCTCGAAGTCTACGGACGTCCAACTTGTCTCCCATGCGCCCTCGCCGCCGGAGTCCGCCGCCGTCAACGGCAATCCTCCTCGCCGTTGCTGCCGTAGCGAGGTCTTCACTGCATCAGGGTAAGATCTCGACCCCTCTTGCCCTCCAAGTTCCGAATCTTGCACATTAGGTCTTGTTCATCTTCTTGCCACGGACTACAATGCATCTATCCACAAGAAATCTCCATTAGAATAAGCGAACGAAGAAATTTTAGGGTTAGGTTTCCTCCATATGCGTTTCGGAGTCAGCGACTGGAATTGAATCGGTGTCACTGATTCATGTTTTAGGGTTCTGAGAACTTTCTCGGTGAGACCGAGTTACCTTTTTTGGTGAAACCGAAAAGGGTGGCCAAGTTTCTGTTAAAGAGAAAGTCAGTCTCAGGCACTCCAAAAATCCAAACTCGGTGGAACCAAAACCCACATTGCAGAAATCTAAAACTAAGATTTTGAGTTCATTTTTTGCAAAATATCTGTGTTTTGTGATGCGTATCCCCTCCACTCTTCTACATGTATTCACAGGGACAGCATGTCTGGTTCAGAGGACAGTGAGAATGATTTCAGGGAACCAAGTGTTAATCTTGAAGCAGGCACTAGCCCAGAGGCTAGCTCTTCTTCTAAAGACCCTAGCACCCCCGGTTCTCATGGCTTGCCCAAAGCAGCCACTAGGGCCAGGAGAAAGCTCAACTCAGATGAAGAAGATGCTGATTTTGTGCCTGATGAGGTGATAGCCAAGAAGCAGCAAGAGAAGAAGGAAAGAGCTACTAAGAAAAATTCTGAAGAGGTCACTTCTTCCAGGGGGCATGTAAGGAAGGAATATGCCAGCCCTGATGTTGTGAAGGCTCCTGAGACTGCCAAGAGAGGAATGACTATCACTCTTGAGAATCCAAGCTCCTCCTGGCAGATCAACTCCTTGGCTAAGAAGCCAGCTCAGAAGAAGAGAGAGAGGAAGAGAATTGTCCATGTGGTTGGTAGGCAAACTTCAATGTATGAAGACCCAGCTGAGCTTGAGGAAGAGGAAGAGGAAGAACCAGCTGCAAACCCTCCTCCTTCCAAGAAGAAGAAGCTTTTGGGTGATGCTATGCCTAGCAAGCCACCTTCCAAGGCTAAGCCAACTGCTCCCAAGAAGTCAACTGCCCCCAAGACCAATAAAACCACCAAAGACATCCCTCTAGCTGAGAAGAACAAGGGTTCTACTACCATGGAAGAAGATGTTGTTTTGAGGAAGCTGAGACCTCACCTGCTAGAGCACAATGATGATCATCTAGTGGCAGAGGATATGAAGAAGAGAAAGGATCAAGGGCTCAGGAAATGAAGAGCAGATGATCCATATGCTACTAGGAGAAGGACATTTGCTGACCAGAAGGGATCTTGTGGATACGCTCCATATATCCAGATGCTTGATGTCTACTACGCAACTTTATTCTTGTAGACTCGTGTTGGGCCTCAAAGCGCAGAGTTTTGTAGGACAGTAGCAATTTTCCCTCAAGTGGATGACCTAAGTTTTATCAATCCGTGGGAGATGTAGGATGAAGATGGTCTCTCTCAAACAACCCTGCAATCAAATACAAGAAATCTCTTGTGTCCCCAACACACCCAATACAATGGCAAATTGTATAGGTGCACTAGTTCGGCGAAGAGATGGTGATACAAGTGCAATATGGAGGGTAGATATAGGTTTTTGTAATCTGAAAATATAAAAACAGCAAGGTAGCAAGTAACAAAAGTGAGTACAAACGGTATTGCAATGCTTGAAAACAAGGCCTAGGGTCCGTACTTTTGCTAGTGCAATCTCTCAACAATGCTAATATAATTGGATCACATGACCATCCCTCAACGTGCAATGAAGAATCACTCCAAAGTTCTTATCTAGCGGAGAACATAAGAAGAAATTTTTTGTAGGGTACGAAACCACCTTAAAGTTATCCTTTCCGGTCGATCTATCCAAAAGTTCGTACTAAAATAACACCAAGTTATCCTTTCCGATCAATCTATCTAGAGTTCATACTAAAATAACACCATATGATATGCATCAACCAACTCTAATGTCACCTAGATACTCCAATGTCACCACAAGTATCCATGAGTTAATTATACGATAAGCATCAAATAATTTCAGATTCATAATACTCAATCCAACACAAAGAACCTCAAAGAGTGTCCCAAGATTTCTATCGGAGAACATGGTATGAAAACATGCAATCAACCCCTATGCATAGATCCCCTAGGTCACCGGAATCCGCAAGTTGATGCCTCAACATATATCAAGTGAATCAATAGAATACCCCAATGTCACTACGGGTATCCCACGCAAGACGTACATCAAGTGTTCTCATCCAAGATATTCAATCCAACATAACGACATCTCAAAGGGAAAGATTCAATTCATCACAACATGATAGCAAGGGAATAACATCATATGAACCGACTATATTAACAAAGCCCGTGATACATAAAGATAGTGACATCTCAAGAACACGAGAGAGAGAGAGAGATTGAACACATAGCTACTGGTACATACCCTCAGCCCCGAGGGTGGACTACTCCCTCCTCGTCATGGCCTCCGCCGGGATGATGAAGATGGCCACCGGAGATGATCTACCCTCTCCGGCAGGGTACTGGAACGCCTCCAGATTGTTTTTTCGTTGATATAGAGAGTTGCGGTGGCGGAACGGAGAGTCTAGGGTTATTTCTGATGGTTTCTATATTTATAGGATTTTTGGGCGTCGGTTTCACGCGAAGATGGGCCACGAGGAGGGCACAACCCACCTGGGCGCGCCAGGACACATGGGCGCGCTAGAGGGGCCTGGCGCGCCCAGGTGGGTTGTGCCCACCTCGTGGGTCTTCTAGCCCTCCAACGAAGCATCTAGTGCCTCTTTTGTTCCAAAAAAATCGTCAAAAAGTTTCGGGCGATTCCGAGAACTTTCATTTTCTGCACAAAAACAACACCACGATAATTCTGCTGAAAACAGCGTCAGTCTGGGTTAGTTCTAAATAAATCATATAAAGTGCATCAAAACCATATAAAAGTATTGTAAACATAGGCAATCATGGCATGAATATTTCATAAATTATCGATACGTTGGAGACGTATCAATGCTCATCAATTCCAAAGTTGGAAAGAGCCTCTATCTACTTGATCGTCCACACCTGCCACTCCTGCCAGATTTGGAGGATAACGTTGTGGTGATGGATCCTACTCATCCCACTTCAGCTACATCACAGGCAGAGGCCCAGGCAGAGGCAGTAAGAGCCACTAGCGCTCAAATTCCAAGGACGAAGAGCGATCAAATGGCCTATCTTATCAGCACTATCCAAGGGATAGAGAAGAATGTTTTTGAGATCCTCAAGAACCAGAAGAATCTTGAGAGGATAATGGAGACGAAAATTCATGCTCTAGACAATAAGGTGACTGAGCTGACCAAAATTGTCAATGAATTGAAGAATGAAGTGGATGCAGTGCCCAGCCCCCACTCTAGTAATGATGATGATAGTCCTCCTCTCCAGCCTCACACTCAGGTTAGGACACATGCCAGATCGTCTGTCGTGCCAGCTCCAAAGTTGAGACCATCTTCATCAGCACCTACATCAGCTCCATCAGCTCCCTCAGCACCTTCAGCATCTACTCCACCACCTCAGAGGACTTCAGCTGAAGCATTCGCAGACGATGTTCTTTCGACTCCTTTTCAGCTACCGGAGGAGATAGAGTCTAGCGCTTAGCTCTATACCTTTGAACTTTTTGGTAACTTGTTGCCAAAGGGGGAGAAGTGTATAGATCATAGGGCTTCGAGAAAGAGTGTGTGTTTTGTCTTTTGGTTGCTCTCTTCGTTTCAAAAACATTTGGTTTATCATTTGGTTGTTCTTAAACTCCGTCGTGTTTGATCATACGCTTTGCTTGATGATGCTACTATTTTCTATCCATGTGATGTTTATATGATGATCATTCACACTTGTTTGGTGTTATGTGCATTGTAATCCATTCATATCATTTATGCGCATCGCCAAGTTGTATGTGACATGGAAGAGTTACCCATGATCCTAATCGATTGTGCATTTGCATTCAAACACAAATTTTAAATAATGCATAAATTTTGGGGGGAGCTCTTGCTTATCACATACTTCTCAAAGCGACGATGCTATTCATTGTTTTATCCTTATCGAAGCTTTGATCTATATGTTGTCATCAATTACCAAAAAGGGGGAGATTGAAAGCAAAACTTCTCCCTAGGTGGTTTTGGTAATTAATAACAACATATATTTCATTGGACTAATGATTCCACCAAGTATATTTCAGGAAAAGTTCAATGAATGGATTGGCAAAGGATTGTGAGGAGAACCCCTAGATGCAAGGAACATATATTGGCAACAAGCTTCAAGACTCTACATTTTGCATTTTGTGAGAAATCACTTTTGAGTACATAGGAAAATCAACACTATTAGAAGGGGATGAGGTATCTATGATGATCTGCTTGCTCAAGTGCTTAGAGTTAGCCACCAAAAATACACATGAAATTCTCCCACAAAATTCTCTGTCTAAACCCTACCACTCAAAATCGATGCCACCAAGTTTTCAGATTTGGCCCTACCGAGTTTTACCCTAGACAGATCCTAAGCCAAACCCTAAGGTCTCGGTGACACTCACTTTCACTTTCGGTAAAACCGAAATCAATGACCAACTTTTGGGCAACCCATTTCTAAGAATCGTAATTTCCGAGTTTTGGAAATCGGTCTCACCGAGATTTGGAAACAGCCTAGGTCAGCCAATTCGGTCACACCAAGATTTATATATCGGTCTCACCAAAACGCCAAAACTTGCCACATTTTGCACTAGTCGGTGCAACCGAGTTTTTGGTTCGGTTTCAGCGAATTGGGCAATAATTTTGTAACGGTTGGAATTTTGGAGATGCCTATATATACCCCTCCACCTACCTCTCACTCGTAGAGCCAGCGCCGGAGCTCAGGCCGCCGGCAGCGGCGGCAGGCCTTCGCCCCGGGACAACCGCAGGGTCCAGTTGCACGGTTGGGTCGTGTGCGTAGATGGCTTCGTGTTGCTGCAGTGCTTGCACGACGCATCAAGCATCTGCTCAAAGGTGAGCTTGGGTTGCCAGGTGGTCTTGTTGGTTCACTGGCATCGGCTGTCGCCCTGCTCGTCTGGCTGCACTTTCTCAACAACCGCAACTTATCGGCTGTCGTACTAGGCATCGGGCTGCTCGCCCTTCTTCTTGTTGTTGTTCTCCTGCTGCTGTTGCTGCTTGTTGTCTCCAGCCGGCCGGGGGTTGGCCGGCTGGGCTTGCACTGCCTTGTCGGTTGCGTCAAGCCGGACTTGGATGCGCATCATGGAGTCGTCCGTGGCGTACTCATCCGCCTTGGCCATGAGCTTCGCCAGCGTGGCCGGCTCGGAACACATAAGCTTGTGCTTGAGCAGGGTGTCATCTCGATAGCCCTCGGTGAAGTATTGGACCGCCTGCACCTCGTGGATCCCCTCACAGGAGTTGTGCAGCTCGGTCCTACGCATGAGGTAGTCACGGAGGGACTCGTCCGGCCCCTGGATGCACATGGAGAGCTGGCAGGGTCGGCCCGAGTGCTTGTAGGTGCCAGTGAAGTTGCGCACGAACGCTTCCTCGAAGTCAACCCAGGCATTGATGTTGTTGGGCGGCAGGCTGTTCAGCCACGTCCGGGCCGAGCCAAGCAGCATGAGGGGGACGTAGCGCTCTGCCACGTGCTTGTTGCCGATGGCGATGCCGACGGCTGTGACGTAATCGATCAGCCAGTCTTCCGGCTTGGCCATGATACGTCTCCAATGTATCTACTTTTCCAAACACTTTTGCTCTGGTTTTGACCTCTAAGTTGCATGATTTGAATGAAACTAACTCGAACTGACGTTGTTTTCAGCAGAACTACCTTGGTGTTATTTTTGTGCAGAAATAAAAGTTCTCGGAATTGGACAAAACTTTTTGTGAATTATTTTTGGGAGTTATGATGAATTATGAAGCAAAGAACTGCCGGAGGGCGTGTGCCAGGGGGCCACCACACATTAGGGCGCCCCCCCTAGGTCGCGCCTGGTGGCTTGTGGGGACCTCAAGGCTCCTCTGACCCTAATTTCAGTCCTATAAAATCACATCTTCGGAGAAAAAAATAAGAGAGAGGTTTTCATCATGTTTCACGAGATGGATCTGCCGCCACCTCCTGTTCTTCCTCGGGAGGGCTGATCTGGAGTCCGCTTGGGGCTCCGGAGAGGGAAAATCGTCGCCGTCGTCATCACCAACCCTTCTCGATCAACACCGCCATGATGCTCACCACCGGGAGTAAGTAATTCCTTTGTAGGCTTGCTGGACGGTGGTGGTATTGGATGAGATTGATCATGTAATCGAGTTAAGTTTGATAGGGCTTGATCCCTAGTATCCACTATGTTCTGTGATTGATGTTGCTATGACTTTGCTATGCTTAATGCTTGTCCCTAGGGCCCGAGTGCCATGATTTCAGATCTGAACCTATTATGTTTTCATGAATATAAGAGTGATTTGGATCCTATCTTGCAAGTTGTATGCACCTATTACGTGTCTTGATCCGCATACCCCAAGGTGACAATAATTGGGATTCTTTCCGGTGATTGTCGTAGTTTGAGGAGTTCATGTATTCACCATGTGTTAATGCTTTGTTCCGGTTCTCTATTAAAAGGAGGCCTTAATATCCCTTAGTTTCCAATAGGATCCCATTGCCACGGGAGGGTAGGACAAAAGATGTCATGCAAGTTCTTATCGCAAGCACGTATGACTATATACGAAATACATGCCTACATTATATTGATGAATTGGAGCTAGTTCTGTGTCGCCCTAGTGTGTAACTGTTATATGATCAATGACATCTAAATCATTATCCATCACCGATCCATGTGCCTACGCTTTGCATGTACTGAATCTTGCTAAGTTACTATTGCTACTGCTACTGTCACAACTGCTACAAATTGCTGTTGTCACTACTACTGTTACTTTTGCTACTACTATTTGTCGTGCTACTAAACCTTTGTTGCAGAGAGATATCCGAGGTGCGGTTGAATTGACAACTCAACTGTCAAGGCCAATAAATATTCTTTGGCTCCCCTTGTGTCGAACCAATAAATTAGGATGAAATACTACTCGTGAAGACTGTTGTGATCCCCTATGCTTGTGGGTTATCAAGACCTTTTTCTGGCGCCGTTGCCGGGGAGCATAGCTCTATTTATTGTCTTAACTTGAGGATATCCAATTGCCACTATGAAGAATCTGAAATATAATCGAACTAAGATCGCCCCCTCTCGCACGAGAGGAGGTGAGGAACTGCCATCACGCTCTGTTTTTGATTCACCTACTGTTTTGAATCAGCTTGTTACACCATCGCCTGTTGATCGTCCTGATATGTCACATGAACTTTATGATGCTACCTCTGAAATTAATGATGATACTATTGCTACACATGTTGAAACTGAAACTGTGCCACTGAATGAATTAATTGATGCTCATATTCCTAAAGCTAAAGAACTTGAAAATGCTAAAACTGATGAGGACTTTGAATCACCTATTACACCTCGCTCTCCTAATATATATGAATTGCCTCATGTACCTGAAGGTTATGTCATGGATAAGGAAACCGCTAGTGATTTCTTTGCTTGTGAAACTAGAGATGACTTGAAGAAGCTACTATGCAAACTGAAAGAGAAATCTATGATGGAGAAAATGAAATATGATCCTAAATTTGCTACTTCTCCTATATTTGTTACTGATAAGGATTATGAATTCTCTGTTGACCCTGAGTTTATTCCTATAGTAGAATCTGATCCTTTCCATGGTTATGAAAATGAAACTGTTGTCGAACACCTAATGAAACTGAATGATATTGCTGCTCTGTTTACCAATGATGAAAATATACGCTACTATTATATCCTTAAGCTTTTTCCTTTCTCGCTAAAAGGCGAGGCCAAGGAATGGTTTCTTTCTCTTGCTCCTGGTTGTATGCGTAGTCCCTAGGATATGCTCCATTATTTTTCTGCAAAATATGTTCCTGCTCATAAGAAACAAGCTGCCTTACTGGAAATATTTAACTTTGTGCAAATTGAAGAAGAGAATCTCCCTCAAGCTTGGGGGAGGCTTCTCTGGTTACTTAGAGCTTGGCCTGATTGTCCTCTTAAGAAAAATGGAATTCTCGATATCTTTTATAATGGACTAACCGATGCTTCTAGGGACTTCCTAGATAGTTGTGCTGGTTGTGTTTTTAGGGAAAGAACTGTCTGTCAAGCTGAAGAATTATTGAATAACATATTACAAAATGCCAATGATTGGACACTTTGTGAACCACCTCTTGTCACTTGCTACTATGGAAAACAATCCTTTGAGGGTTTTTTTCGGGGTATCTTCACCTCGACCGGAACCACAATTAGTTGCCCCTCAACCTACTGCACCTACTGAAAATATTGGCTATGAAATTCCTTTGGGTATGGTAGACCAACTGCTAGCTAAACCTTATGCAGGAGATGGAACTGAACATCCTGATATGCACCTAATACATGTGAATGAAGTTTGTGGATTATTTAAGCTTGCAGGTTTACCCGGAGATGAAGTTAATAAGAAGGTTTTCCCTTTATCTTTTAAGGGAAAAGCATTGACATGGTATAGGCTATGTGATGATATTGGATCATGGAACTGGAATCGATAGCAATTAGAATTCCATCAAAAAAATTATCCTATGCATCTAGTTCATCGTGATCGGAATTATATATATAATTTTTGGCCTCGTAAAGGAGAAAGCATCGCTCTAGCTTGGGGGAGGCTTAAGTCAATGTTATATTCATGCCCCAATCATGATATCCCGAGAGAAGTTATTATTCAGAATTTTTATGCTCGGCTTTCTCATAATGATCAATCCATGCTCGATACTTCTTGTACTGGTTCTTTTATGATGAAGACTATTGAATTCAAGTGGGATCTCTTAAAAAGAATTAAATGCAACTCTAAAGATTGGGAACTCGACGAAGGTAATGAGTCAGGTATAAATCTCAAGTTTGATTGTGTTATATCTTTTATGAATACCGATGCTTTTCACAAGTTTAGCACTAAATATGGACTTGACTCTGAGATAGTAGCCTCTTTCTGTGAATCATTTTCTACTCATGTTGATCTCCCTAAGGAGAAGTGGCTTAAATATCATCCCCCTATTAAAGAAGAAATTAAAGAACCGGTAAAAGCTAAAGATGAAACCATCATTTATAATGTTGATCCAGTTGTGCCTACTGCTTATATTGAAAAACCACCTTTCCCTGTTAGGATAAAGGAACATGCTAAGGTATCAACTCTGGTTCGCAAAAGTAATATTAAAGCACCTAAGCCCTTTGAGATAATTAAAGTAGAACCTAGCGTTGCTATGGTTAGAGATCTCCTGGTAGAAAATATGGATGGGCATATTATTTACTTCTGTGATGAAGCTGCTAGAATTGCTAAACCCGATGAAAAAGATAAACATAGACCCGTAGTGGGCATGCTTGTTATCTCAGTCAAAATAGGATATCATTGCTATCATGGTTTATGTGACTTGGGTGCTAGTGTGAGTGCTATCCCTTTTACCTTATACCAAGAAATTATGAATGACATAGCACCCGCTGAAATAGAAGACATTGATGTTACTATTAAACTTGCTAATAGAGACACCATCACACCATTTGGGATTGTTAGAGATGTTGAAGTCTTGTGTGGGAAAGTAAAATACACTACTAATTTTCTAGTTCTTGGTTCCCCACAAGATGACTTTTGTCACATTATCTTTGGTAGACCTTTCTTGAGCACCGTCAATGCTAAGATAGATTGTGAAAAACAAACTGTCGGTGTTAGTTTTGGTGATGTGTCTCATGAATTTAATTTTTCCAAGTTTAGTAGACAACCTCGTGATAAAGAATTATCTAGTAAGGATGAAATAATTGGTCCTCCTCCACCTAAAGGTGATCCTGTGTTTGAATTAAAGCAATTGCCTGACACTTTGAAGTATGCTTATCTTGATGAGAAAAAGATATATCCTGTTATTATTAGTGCTTACCTTTCAGAACATGAAGAAGAAAGGTTATTAAAAATTCTGAGGAAGCACCGGGCTGCTATTGGATATACTCTTGATGATCTTAAGGGCATTAGTCCCACTCTATGTCAGCACAAGATTAATATGGAACCTGATGCTAAACCCGTTGTTGATCACCAACGGCGATTGAATCCTAAGATGAAAGAAGTGGTAAGAACTGAAATATTAAAGCTTCTGTAAGCAAGTATAATCTATCCCATAGCTGATAGTAGATGGGTAACTCATGTTCATTGTGTCCCTAAGAAGGGAGGTATTAAATGTTGTTCCTAATGATAAAAATGAACTCATTCCACAAAGAATTGTCATTGGCTATAGAATGGTAATTGATTTTAGAAAATTAAATAAAGCTACTAGAAAGATCATTACCCTCTGCCCTTCATTGATCAAATGCTTGAAAGATTATCTAAGCACACACACTTTTGTTTTCTAGATGGATATTCTGGTTTCTCTCAAATACCTGTATCACAGTCTGATCAAGAGAAAACCACCTTTACTTGTCCTTTTGGAACCTATGCTTATAGACGTATGCCTTTTGGTTTATGCAATGCACCTGCTACCTTTCAAAGATGTATGACTGCTATATTCTCTGATTTTTGTGAAAAGATTGGGGAGGTTTTCATGGATGATTTTTTCGTTTACGGAACTTCTTTTGATGATTGCTTAAGCAACCTTGATCGACTTTTGCAGAGATGTGAACAAACTAATCTTGTATTGAATTGGGAGAAGTGCCACTTTATGGTTAATGAAGGTATTGTCTTGGGGCATAAAATATCTGAACGAGGTATTGAGGTGGATAAAGCTAAAGTTGATGCAATTGAGAAAATGCCATGTCCTAAAGATATTAAAGGTAGAGGTTCATTAAAGACTTCTCTAAAATTTCTAGGCCTCTTACTAATCTTTTACAAAAGGATATTCCTTTTGTTTTTGATGATGATTGTGTAGAAGCCTTTGAAACACTCAAGAAAGCCTTAACTTCTGCACCTATCGTTCAACCACCTAATTGGAACTTGCCTTTTGAAATTATGTGTGATGCTAGTGATTATGCTGTTGGTGCTGTTCTAGGACAAAGAGTTGATAAGAAATTAAATGTTATCCACTATGCTAGTAAAACTCTAGACAGTGCCCAACGAAATTATGCTACTACTGAAAAAGAATTTATAGTAGTTGTGTTTGCTTGTGATAAATTTAGATCGTACATTGTTGATTCCAAAGTCATTGTTCACACCGATCATGCTGCTATAAAATATCTTATGGAAAAGAAGGATGCTAAACCTAGACTCATTAGGTGGGTTCTCTTGCTTCAAGAATTTGATTTACATATCATTGATAGGAAGGGAGCTGAGAACCCCGTAGCTGATAACTTGTCTAGGTTGGAAAATATTCTTGATGACCCACTACCCATTGATGATAGCTTTCCTGACAAGCAGTTAGCTGCAATAAATGTTTCTCAAAACACTCCTTGGTATGCTGATTATGCTAACTACATTGTTGCTAAATATACTAGTTTCACATACCAACAAAAGAAAAAAAAATCTTCTATGACTTGAGACATTACTTTTGGGACGACCCACATCTTTATAAAGAAGGGGTAGATAGTATTATTAGACGTTGTGTACCTGAGCATGAACATGAACAAATCCTATGGAAATGTCATTCCGAAGCTTATGGAGGACATCATGCGGGAGATAGAACTGCTCACAAGGTATTGCAATCTGGTTTTTATTGGCCTACTCTCTTCAAGTATGCCCGTAAGTTCGTCTTATCTTGTGATGAATGTCAAAGAATTGGTAATATTGGTAAGCATCAGGAAATGTCTATGAACTATTCACTTGTTGTTGAACCATTTGATGTTGGGGTTTTGATTATATGGGACCTTTTCCCTCCTCTAATGGATACACCCATATTTTGGTTGCTATTGATTATGTCACTAAGTGGGTAGAAGCTATTCCAACTAGTAGTGCTGATCATAACACCTCCATTAAAATGCTTAAAGAAGTTATCTTCCCGAGGTTTGGAGTCCCTAGATATTTAATGATTGATGGTGGTTCACACTTTATTCATGGTGCTTTCCGTAAGATGCTTGCTAAATATGATGTTAACCATAGAATTGCATCACCTTATCATCCTCAATCTAGTGGTCAAGTTGAACTTAGCAATACAGAAATAAAATTAATATTACAAAAAACTATCAATAGGTCTCGAAAGAATTGGTCTAAGAAACTAGATGATGCACTTTGGGCCTACAGAACAACTTATAAAAATCCTATGGGTATGTCTCCATACAAAATGGTATATGGAAAAGCTTGTCATTTGCCTCTAGAGTTAGAACATAAAGCATTTTGGGCAATTAAAGAACTCAATTATGATTTCAAACTTGCCGGTGAGAAGAAGTTATTTGATATTAGCTCACTAGATGAATGGAGAACCCAAGCTTATGAAAATGCCAAACTATTCAAAGAAAAAGTAAATAGATGGCATGACAAAAGAATCCAAAAGCGGGAATTCAAAATAGGAGACTATGTTCTTTTGTACAACTCTTGTTTAAGATTTTTTGCAGGTAAGCTTCTCTCCAAATGGGAAGGACCATATATTATCGATGAGGTTTATCGTTCTGGAGCTATCAAGATTAATAATGCCGAAGGTACTAACCCGTAGGTGGTCAATGGACAAAGAATTAAACACTATATCTTAGGTACGCCTATTAATGTTGAAAGCAATGTTATCCAAACCATGACACCGGAGGAACACATAAAAGAAACCTTCCGGAACACTCCATAATTCTGAAAAAGAGGAGGTACATGATTCGGTAAGTAAACGGGCTCCGAAAAATCCGCAAAAATATTTTCTGTCAGTTTTTGGAATATTACAAAAATTAGGAAAATAAGAAATAAACGGTAAAGCAACCGAGGTGAGCACGATACACCAGGGCGCGCCAGCCCTGCCAGGCGCGCCCTGGTGGGTTGTGCCCACCTCGGACACCTTCCCGACTCCGTTTTCCCTTCATATTCTTGCTTCCCAAGATAAAAAATTCTCTATATATACCCCCCGATTGTTTTGACCACCGCATCGCAGAAAAATCCCATGTTCTTGTTTCGTACTGTTTTCCTATCAGATCTATCAAGCCAGGCATCGTGTCTTCTCCCTCCTCCAATAACGTAGAAGAAGATGCCTGGCTGATGAAGATGGAGCTGAAGAGAGAAGAGCCAAAAGAAGCCAATAATGAAGACAAGGGCAAGGAAGCTATGAAGGATCAAGCTCCAGAAGGAGGGCAATCCATACTAACAGAAAAGGAGGAAGTAGAAGATATCCTTCAACCTTATTACAATCATCTCACCCCCACTAAAATTGAAGCTTTTAGGGCTTTCGAAGCAGTTCGTGTTTAGAATACATTTCTCACTCGTGAAAATATTTTGCTAGAGGAGCACATCATCACCCTTCAGAGAGTCATCTGCAAATTGGAGTACCTATTGAGTCTGTAGTGTGACACATCATCATCATCACCACCACCAAAGGAGATTTGAACACACGGGTATGGGCACTCCCCTTGGGGGAGGTGCCCCGGTATCGTATCACCATCACTTTTATTCACCTTTACCTATTTTTGTTCGATCCTTAGCTTTTTCGTGATTTAGTTGAATAAAAGTTTAGTATGATCTATTTTCGAGTGTTAGTTTCGTGATCTATCTATCTATGTAATCGAGTGAGAGTTATATAATAAAGTTTAGTTTGAGCCTTTGCTTCTTTACTTTCTTGTTGCAATCAAAATAGAAAGGAAATAAATGAAAAGAATCATATGCTAATCTTATGGTAAGTAATAACATCACATAAGGAAAAGTATAAGTGGTAAAATTTATTGGAGATTGACAAACATAGCATTGCTCAATGATGCAATTCATGAAAGAATTAATAAGGGAAGAGAAGATTCACATGCAAATACACTATCTTGGACGTCTTTTATGATTGTGAGTCCCCATTAAATATTATATGCCAAAATTGTTGACATTGGACAAGGAAGACAACGTAATGATTTATGCTTGTTCATATTCACATAGAAGTTATATTGTCATAGATCCTTCAACATGTGGTGCTTGCTCAGTATCTTTGCTAGCCAAAATTCCGCACTAAGTAGAGATACTACTTGTGCATCCAAAAACCCAAAACCCAAATTCATGTTTTGAGAGTCCACCATACGTACCTACGGATCGAGTAAGATCCTTCAAGTAAGTTGTCATCGGTGCAAAAAGGCAATAAAAATTGATTCTAAATGTGTTTGATCAATTAGTGTAAGAGAAAATTGAGCGTTGTACGAACTTATGATGGCTCCTATCCATAATTAAACCATGGCTGTCGTTTATTCGGTCAGCCATGGTTTGTGTATGGATGGTGGATAGGAGTAAACTTTACTATTCTGTTTGGGAACCGCCAATAATGAGTTTAGCATGGAAGATATTGAAAACCTTTGTCGTAACATTGACAAGAAAAGTGCACCACTCAAAAACTACATTCCGATCTTGTTTTAAAACTTGAGCTCTGGCACCTCTGCAAATCAATGCTTCCCTCTGCGAAGGGCCTATCTATTTACTTTCATGTTGAGTCATCATCCTCTTACTAAAGGCACAAGACCGGACAGCACTATTGTCATTCTTATGCATTGAGTCTAGTTAATGTTGGATCTGAGCATGACTAGATCTTTGCTATTCTGAATTATAATGTGTAGTCGCTGCTTGAACCTCAGAGGTGCTATGCATTTATGTTTTGCTATCTCGGAAAGGGTAGTGAAATACCATGTCACCATATTATATCATGATCGTTTTGATAAATTGTTGGCATGTGAGATATCTTATTATTTGCTTGCTAGTTAGTTATGTATTGCCATGAGTTGATATGATGTTTAATTGCTATCATGGATGTGGTCATTTATAATTTATGCTGAAAACTTGAACACTAGCTAAGCATGTGTATAACGACGAGAACAAAAGAGTTTGTAAAAGTTTTCTTTATCACTTTTAGTTTGTCAACTGAATTGCTTGAGGACAAGCAATGAGTTAAGCTTGGGGGAGTTGATATGTCTCCAACATATCTACTTTTCCAAACACTTTTGCTCTGGTTTTGACCTCTAATTTGCATGATTTGAATGAAAATAACCCAGACTGACGTTGTTTTCAGCAGAACTACCTTGGTGTTATTTTTGTGCAGAAATAAAAGTTCTCGAAATTGGACGAAACTTTTTGTGAATTATTTTTGGGAGTTATGATGAATTATGAAGCAAAGAACTGCCGGAGGGCGTGTGCCAGGGGGCCGCCACACATCACGGCGCCCCCTAGGCCGCACCCTGATGGCTCGTGGGGCCCTCGAGGCTCCTCCGACCCTAATTCCAGTCCTATAAAATCACATCTTCGGAGAAAAAAAATAAGAGAGAAGTTTTCATCGTGTTTCACGAGACGCATCCGCCGCCACCTCCTGTTCTTCCTTGGGAGGGTTGATCTGGAATTCGTTTGGGGCTTCGGAGAGGGGAAATCGTCGCCGTCGTCATCACCAACCCTTCTCCATCAACACCGCCATGATGCTCACCCCCGGGAGTGAGTAATTCCTTTGTAGGCTTGCTAGAAGGTGGTGGGATTGGATGAGATTGATCATGTAATCGAGTTAAGGTTGATAGGGATTGATCCCTACTATCCACTATGTTCTAAGATTGATGTTTCTATGACTTTGCTATGCTTAATGCTTGTCACTAGGGCCCGAGTGCCATGATTTTAGATCTGAACATATTATGTTTTCATGAATATAAGAGTGATTTGGATCCTATCTTGCAAGTTGTATGCACCTATTACGTGTCTTGATCCGCATACCCCAAGGTGACAATAATTGGGATTCTTTCCGGTGATTGCCGTAGTTTGAGGAGTTCATGTATTCACCATGTGTTAATGCTTTGTTCCGGTTCTCTATTAAAAGGAGGCATTAATATCCCTTAGTTTCCAATAGGACCCCGCTGCCACGGGAGGGTAGGACAAAAGATGTCATGCAAGTTCTTATCGCAAGCATGTATGACTATATACGGAATACATGCCTACATTATATTGATGAATTGGAGCTAGTTCTGTGTCGCCCTAGTGTGTAACTGTTATATGATCAATGTCATCTAAATCATTATCCATCACCGATCCATGTGCCTACGCTTTACATATACTAAATCTTGCAAATTTACTATTGCTACTGCTACTGTCACAACTGCTACAAATTGCTGCTGTCACTACTACTGTTACTTTTGCTACTACTATTTGCCGTGCTACTAAACCTTTGTTGCAGAGAGATATCCCAGGCGCGGTTGAATTGACAACTCAACTGTCAAGGCCAATAAATATTCTTTGGCTCCCCTTGTGTCGAACCAATAAATTAGGGTGAATACTACCCGTGAAGACTGTTGCGATCCCCTATACTTCTGGGTTATCAGGCCATCCCGTTGTACTTGGGGATGTCGCAAGGCAGCGTGAGGCTCCTGGGGAAGGGCTCGTTGTGGATGCGTGTGCCGAAGCAGGCCGAGCCGACGAAGTCCTCCTCCTCCACCAAGTGGGACTACGCCAGCTGCTCGATGCATCTTTGAGCATCGTGCTCGTCCTGAGGCTCGCGGGGCCTCATCCGGTCAGTGAGCGCCGGGTGCACGGCCGGCCGATCCCGCCGCACAGGCGAGGCCCGCGGAGCCGGCTCGCAACGGCCATCGTCTTCGATATCGTCCAGCGGGCTGGTGACAGCCGGCTTGTCATGGTGGCGCTGGGCGCGGCCACCGCAGTGCCGACGGGACCGGTAGCTAGAGGCGTCCGGCAAGGACGCCTCTAGCGTTTGCTGACGGCCACTGGCTAGAAGCTGAGCAGCACCCCGAAGAGGAGGGGACTCCAAGACAGAAGCGGCCGATTCAAACTACACCTGTAGCGTGTTGGTGGCGATGACGATGTCGCGGACGCGCCGCTCCTGCTGCTGACGCTCCTCGCCCTCCACATTTTCCAAGTCGGCCATGGCCGCCTGGGCGGCCCTCATGTTCTAGACCGGGGTGTCTCAGGTGCCCCGGCCCGCGCCTAGAAACTCGGCGACCGCGCAGCCATGGCGACGCACTTCCCCATGCCGACTGGGCTCGGTACCAGCTGGGGTGAGTCTGTAGGCGATGTTCTAATCGCGTTGTGCAGACTCCATCCGGCACTGCTCGGTGGCCTCTACAAGCAACTGCTTGTGGGTATCCTCGAGCTCAGCCGTGGTAGCAGCTGGGTCGACAGCACGTGTGATGGGGGTACGCAGGTTCTGCATGGCAGAACGAAGGGGGTTGGACTGGCCGGCCCGAGCCACCGCCACGGCCGGAGCCGCCGTTGGCATCGGTGGCTAGCACCTCAACGTGGACACAAATGTCGTCGACGTCGTCGGGGACGCCTCTATCGGCGGACGACATCGGGTCGGAAGGTGAGCACCTCGCTAAGCTACTCGTCGGGGATGAGCGCAACAAAGATGCGCAGCTCGCCGAAGGGGGCGATGGAGCCGCCTGCGCGGCAGGCGACGCCCGTGCCAAGCGTCGCGCCTTCTCTGGAGGAACCAGACATAGCAGACATGCAAACTAGCCCATGCGCGATGTGCTCGCCGGAGGAAGTGAAGGGTCTCATTCGTAACGTGACTCTGGCTGAAGCCGCGAACGGCCCCACGATGGGCGCCAACTGTCGTGGTGTTCTCACGGCAGATGCCATGGGGTGGCTTATCGAGTGTGGTTGGGGCCACATGACGCCGGTGGGTTCCGAAGGCGAGATCGGGGACAAGCGGTGCGAGACACACAATGTACCCAGGTTCGGGGCCCTCCATGGGAGGTAACGCCCCTCGTCCTGCCAGAGTGACTAAAGATGATCACGAATACAGGTTGCTCCTTGAGCTGTTTGGGTGGAGGAGGAAGAAGGAGCTCTAGCCCTGCCTTCCTGCCTCATATGTGGGTGTATGTATGGAAAATGGTCGCCCCTCTACTAGGAGGGTTCCTTGGGGGTTTTATAGGTCAACCCCCTAGCTTACAATACGCATGGGAAATGGGGGCGGGCCTCGGCCGCCAACCTCTCTGGCCGGCCGTAGGGCCGGCCGGCTGTGGAGTCTTGTCGGTGGTAGGGCCCGTCGGCTGCTCGCCACTAGGGATGAAAATGGAGTGGAAAGTTTCCACTTTTCCGAAGGAAAAATGAAAACGGAGAGGAAATATGAAAACGGAAACGGAAATTTGCAAAACGGAAATGCAAATGGAATTTTTTATGCGGAAACGGAAACAAAAACGGAACTGTGTTTTCCGGTGGAACAGACGTGAAAACGGAACTTTCCGTTTCCGTGAATATGGAATTTCCATTTCTACTATAGACCCATGGCTACTTTGTTGCCCGACTACCAAACAACGCACAATGATATAATGAGCATAATGAGCATGATGGATCATTTGAGGATCACCTTTTACTACCATACACACCCTATATGAAATAGTTATGTACTACTACAATGCTATCCTATTTTGCTAACACAACCATATTATTTTGTAGCCATGTTAACAATTCCATAAATTTGTTTCGTTTTTGTGTGTATTTCTCTATGATTCAAGTGTGTTGTAAGTTCCGGTCAACAAAAAGTTTTGTTTCCGTGTCCGTTCTGTATTCGCTCCATGTCTGTTTCCGGTAGTATCTGTTTCCGTATTTGCTTCTGGGGTTTCGGTATTCGTTTCCGCTTCTGCAAAAAAATATCAAAACAAATATGATAGCAACCAGTTCCGTCCGTTTCCGCGCCGTTTTCATCCCTACCCGCCACTATGGCATGTACATGCCCGCGTGAGGGAGTGGGTAGCGCTCGCTGCTACAGGACCGGGCCGCTCCGTCAAGGTCAGCGGTACTGGCGGTCCTATAGCCACGCATTGCCCCGTCGTGGGGGTCATGTCTTGTCCTTGTAATTTCGTATGGGCGGATGGGACAGGCGCTGACCCCGCCGGCCACCGCCGTTCTGGCCAGGGGAGCCGGTCAGCGCCGAGTCGGCCCGCACTTTGGCCGGGCCGACCCGCGTGGTCAGCCGGTAGGCTGGCCAGCCGGCCAGAGGAGCGCTACCACCCCAAATGTTTTGGAGAATTGTCTCCTCCGCATTGGCCTACCCAGGGGTTACATCCCCAACACCTCTCTTGCCCCCATCTTGGCCACCGCGGCCCTCTTCTTCTCCGCCTTCGAGTCGTCTCTCTTCGGGGCCATGGATGCTTGGAGGAGGAGAGGCTGAGGAAGTGCGCGGACGATGTGGCGCGGTGGCCGAGTGCTCTATGTGCGCGAGGAAGAAGAAGCAGAATGCGAAAGGGGCGGATTGCTGGAGAAGGAAACGGTGATTTGAGCCCCGCGCCCGCAATTGCCTTCTTATGGGGAATGCATGGGTGATGGCTCCTCTATGACTCGACGTGGGTGCGCCTTTTCACGCGCACGACCATGAAGAGCCGTTTCGCTCCACCACTCCCACACCCTGCATTTAATGCACCATCGTGGGTGCGGCCACGTGTGTTTGTGCATGTTTTTGGGCCTAGCCCAACAAAGCCTGGCACGCGTGTGTGGCCCATGCCCGGGGGCTCCTGTCGGTGTATTAAACATGGGTGTTTATACCTCAGACTTATGCACGGATAGTAGCAACTTTCCTTGTCGGCAAGGGCATGTCGGAGGACTACCTTCAATGACAATCAAGACTACAGAGAAGACCTCCACACAGGTCATCGAGCAGTACTATCGAATGTTGGAAATATGCCCTAGAGGCAATAATAAATTGGTTATTGACCGGAGAGGTGTCTCGTTCATGTCCACATGATTCTCGAACCCGTAGGGTCTGCACGCTTAACGTTCGGTGACGATATAGTATCGACCTAGCTGGTACAACTGCTTCACCACCACCTGGAGTACTACGTGACCCGAGGGAATCACCCGTCGGGCGGTGGTTGCTCCGGAAGCATCGACCTAGCTGGTACAACCGCACCACCATGCAATACAACCGCCTGAGTGGGCAAAACAACACTTGGTAGAAAATGGGGCTCTCTCCTCAAAACGGAATTATGTATGTGGGTACAATATGAGTGTGTACGTGTATTGATTCACCCAGTACCTGTGTAGCTTAGGCACACGGTTAGTACGCAAATTGCATTGTCATCGACACCAAAACACTTAAGGCGGGAAATGCCCTTACAATTTGGGATATTTACATTTATTCTTGGGTATTGAGGTTAAGAAAACTAGAAATGGCATTCGTTTATCACAAGGAAAATATGCGACTGATTTGCTAAACAGATTTGGCATGCAAAGCTGCAAACCTTCACCAACTCCCTTTTCTAGCTCAGAACCATTGTCTTTGATAGTGGGAGAACTCCTGAGTGAGGAAGATAGTACCATTTACAAAAGTATACTTGGTGCACTTCAGTATTCAACTCTTACTCGACCTAATATTTCCTTTGCAGTAAATAAAGTTTGTCAGTTTCTTCATGCACCCCTTACTGTTCATTTGGACAACAACAAAACACATTTTAAGGTATGTGAAGAACACCTCGTGCATTGTTTTAAAGTTCAACAAATCTACCTCCACTCATATTAGTGCCTTTTTTATGCGGATTGGGTTGGTTGCTTGGATGAAAGAAGGTCAACTGGTAGGTTTGTTATTTTTTATGGACCAAATCTAATTTCATGGTGTGCAAAGAAACAAACTATTGTTTCTAGGTCAAGCACACAGGCAGAATATAAGGCGTTAGCAAATGCAACAACTGAGGTGATTTGGGTTCAGTCTATACTCAAAGAACTTGGAGTGTCACAAGCTCAACCTTCCAGCCTTTGGTGTGATAACCATGGTGCAACTTACATCTGTGATAATCCAGTGTTTCACGCCAGAACTAAGCATATTGAAATAGACTTATACTTTGTCAGAGAACGAGTGGCAAATAAACAATTAGAAATCACATTTATTCCTTCTAAGGATGAGCTTGCATATGATTTGACAAAAGCATTGCCCACGCAAAATTTTCAAGAACAAGTGTAATCTCAACCTGACGTCTTGTTGAAGTTGTGATTAAGGAAGGGTGTTAAACATCAAGAATAAACGTACATGGTTAGGTTATTAGGAGTTCATGCTTGTATTATTGTAACTCTCTTCTTTAATCTCTCATTTAAACCTCCGTGTATCTTTATTTTTCTCAATGTGCTATGCACAATTGTAATAATTGAATGTATGCATTCATGAGATAAGTCCATCCTATGAATATATAACATGTGGGATCTCCACCAGGTGAGTTGAGACGCTTCACATATTCTCACACCATCAAGGGCCAGAGAGTTATTCCCCGTGATAGGATTGTCGGTCCACGGCTTCTTTACACAAACTACTTCACAACGGTCCCAACGTTCCATGAAACTTTCTTTCATGCAATTGATGTAGAAATATGGATGGGAGAGACCACAATCCTGAGCACTACAATGCAATTTGCATGCACTGTGGTGAAGTTGTTCGGACCAGAGTACCTGAGAGATCCAACTATGAAGGACACAGAAAAATTGTTAGCAATTGGGGCATCAAGAGGATTCCCATGTATGGTAGGTTCAGTTGATTGCATGCATTGACAATGGAAGATCTGCCCAAAAAGTTTGCATGGTCAATACAAAGGTCACGTCAGAGAAGCCACCATCATACTTGAAGTAGTGGCATCACATGATTTGTGGATTTGGCATGCTTTCTTTGGCATGTCAAGTTTGTGCAATGACATCAATGTGCTTCAACGATATCCTTTGTTCAAGAGACTACGATGGGGAAGCTCCACCTTGCAAATGTTATCTATGCTCAGTGGGTGGCGTTTATAAAGAACATATCTGATCCCCAAGGCAACAAATAAACCCGCTTCGCAACGATGCAAGTGGCATCTTGGAAGGATATGGAGAGGGCATTTGGAGTGCTCCAAACTCGTTGGGGTGCTGTTTGTGGAGCTGCGGTGATGTGCAAACCAGACACTTTAACAGCTCGTGACATGTTGTGTAATCCTGTAGAACATGGTTTTCGAGGATGAAGGTGAAGGAGAAACGCTCGCACGCATGATTTGAGAAGCCCGGTGTTTAGGTCCTCCTGAAATAAGAGGCAGAGAGCATTGCCAACTTTCTAGAGATGCATCGACAACTACAAAATCAACAGATGCATATGCAACTTCTGGATGATCTTGTCGAGCATATGTAGACGCACACTGGAAATCAGTAAACTTGTCTTTTAATTTATCAATTATGCACCATGAACAATATTTATGTTTGAACTATGTTTGAATTATGTACTATTATGTATGAACTATTTTATGTTTGAACTATGTTTGGATTACTATTATGTACGAACTATTTGTATTTGTGTACACTAAATTATGTTTGTCCAAAATAATCAGCTGTTGGGGAACGTTGCATGGGAAACAAAAAATTTCCTACGCACACGCAAGATCTATCCATGGTGATGAGCATCTATGAGAGGGAGAGTGGATCTACATACCCTTGTAGATCGCTAAGTGGGAAGCGTTAAGAAACGCGGTTGATGTAGTCGAACGTCTTCGCGATCCAAATCGCAATCCGTCCCGATCTAGCGCCGAACGGATGGCACCTCCGCGTTCAGCACACGTACAGCTCGATGACGATCTCCGCCTTCTTGATCCAGCAAGAGGGGGCATAGAGGTGGATGAGATCTCCAGCAGCACGACGGCGTGGTGGTGGTGGAGTTATCCCCGCAGGGCTTCGCCTAAGCACTACCGGAATCTATTTGGTGGAGGAACTAGAGAATAGAGAACTAGCACGTGGTCGTGTGTCTTTGGGGGATCTATTCCTCTAGTATATATAGGAGGGGGGGAGGCAGCCTCCTTAGGGTTTCCCCTAGGGGTCTGCCGAACCAGGGCAAGGAGGAGTCCAATCCACTTCCTACTAGGAAGTGGATTCATATTAGGAAGGAGTCCTATTCCTTCCTATCTCCACCTTTTTTCCTCTTGGGCATATGGGCCCTTATGGGGTCAGTTCCCCAGCCCATTAGGGGCTGGTGCGCCATCTCTTGGGCCCATGTGCCCCCCTGGGGTGGGTGGGCCCCACCCGGTGGACCCCCGGAACCCATTCGTCACTCCCGGTACACTACCGGAAATACCCGAAACTTTTCCGGAACCCAAATACCACTTTCCTATATATAAATCTTTACCTCCGGACCATTCTAGAGCTCCTCGTGACGTCCGGGGTCTCATCCGGGACTCCGAACAACCTTCGGTCACCAACACATATATCTCAATACTACCGAAACGTCACCGAACGTTAAGTGTGCAGACCCTGCGGGTTCGAGAACTATGTAGACATGACCGAGACACCTCTACGGTTAATAACCAATAGCGGGACCTGGATGCCCATATTGGTTCCTACATATTCTGCGAAGATCTTTATCGGTTGAACCTCTATGTCAACGATTCAGTTAATCCCGTATGCTGCTCCCTTTGTTCTTCGGTATGTTACTTGCCCGAGATTCGATCGTCGGTATCTCTATACCTAGTTCAATCTCATTATCGGCAAGTCTCTTTACTCGTTCCGTAATACAAGATCCCGTGGCTAACTCTTTAGTCACTTTGCTTGCAAGGCTTATTATGATGTTGTATTACCGAGTGGGCCCTGAGATACCTCTCCGTCACACGGAGTAACAAATCCCAGTCTCGATCCATGCCAGCTCAACAGACACCCTCGGAGATACCTGTAGAGCACCTTTATAGTCACCCAGTTACGTTGCGACGTTTGATACACACAAGGTATTCCTCCGGTGTCAGTGAGTTACATGATCTCATGGTTATAGGAACAGATACTTGACATGCAGAAAACTATAGCAATAAACTGACACGATCATATGCTACGTTCATAGTTTGGGTCTTGTCCATCACATCATTCTCCTAATGATGTGATCCCGTTATCAAATGACATCTCATGTCTATGGCTAGGAAACCTTGACCATCTTTGATTAACGAGCTAGTCTACTAGAGGCATACCAGGGACACAGTGTTGTCTATGTATCCACACATGCAATTGAGTTTCCAATCAATACAATTATAGCATGGATAATAAACGATTATCATGAACAAGGAAATATAATAATAACCACTTTATTATTGCCTCTAGGGCATATTTCCAACATTAGCATGCATGTATTTGCATGGATTTGGTGTTTTGAAAATAGAAACCGCGGTTTGCAAATGCCAAATTTTGATGGCGCTCTTAGAGCATCTACAACCACGTCCAAGGCCGGAGATGACGTTGTTGGATGGATTTGCTTACGTGGTGAAGTTGTCCGGGCGGACACTGCATATACGCATGGCAAATATGGATTGGATTTGGGGAGCGTCGGTGAAAGGACGTGGATGTCGCCTAGAGGGGGGGTGAATAGGCGATTTAAAATAATTACGGTTTAGGCTTGAACAAATGCGGAATAAAACTATCATTTAATTAGTCAAACACAAAACCTAAAACAACTAGGCTCACCTATGTGCACCAACAACTTATGCTAAGCAAGATAAACAATTAAGTGATAGCAAGATATATAACATGAAACAATTTGGCTATCACAAAGTAAAGTGCATAAGTAAAGGGCTCGGGTAAGAGATAACCGAGGCACGCGGAGACGATGATGTATCCCGAAGTTC
Organism: Elymus sibiricus; assembly: GCA_039707655.1. Lineage (NCBI taxonomy): Eukaryota > Viridiplantae > Streptophyta > Magnoliopsida > Poales > Poaceae > Elymus > Elymus sibiricus. The sequence continues at coordinate 309,869,676 of CM077675.1, read as the reverse complement.
ACACCCTTGCGGATGCTAATATCCGTTTGGAGCGGTGTGGAGGCACAATGCTCCCCAAGAAGCCACTAGGGCCACCGTAATCTCCTCACGCCCTCGCACAATGCAAGATGTCGTGATTCCACTAAGGGACCCTTGAGGGCAGTCACCGAACCCGTACAAAAAAGGTTGGGGCAATCTCCACAACTTAATTGGAGGCTCCCAACAACACCACGAAGCTTCACTACAATGGATTGTGGCTTCGAGGTGACCTCAAATGCTCGGGGCAACCTCCACAACCTGATTGGAGCCCCCGACGCTTGCCCGGAGCTTTGCACCACAATGATTGAGCTCCGAGGCACCACCAACCGTCTAGGGCGCCAAAGCACCCAAGAGGAACAAGCTCTAGGGTGCTCAAACACCCAAGAGTAATAAGCTTCTCAAACTTCACTTCCACGTATCACCGTGGAGAACTCAAACCTATGCACCAAATGCAATGGCAAGGGCACACGGAGTGCCCAAGTCCTTCTCTCCCAAATCCCACCACAACAACTAATGCTATGCTGGAAAATGAGAGGAAGAACGAAGAAGAACACCAAGAACTCCAAGAAATAGATCCAAGGGGTTCCCCTCACATAGAGGAGAAAGTGATTGGTGGAAATGTGGATCTAGATCTCCTCTCTCTTTTCCCTCAAGAACTAGCAAGAATCATTGGTGGGATTGAGTTAGCAAGCTCAAAGAAGGGGGGCAAAAACGAGCTCAAAGGATAGAGAACCATTGGGGAAGAAGACCCCCTTAAATAGGTCCCCACGAATCTGACCGTTATGTGCAGAATAACACAGGGGCGGTACAACCGCTAAGAAGACCGGTACAACCGCTGGGACCGAGCACGGGCGGTGGCGAGGCAAAGTCCCGAGCGGTACAACCGCTCTGGACACCGGTAGTACCGGTCAAAAAGATTTGACCGGAACAACCGGGCCACCACGGCCCAAGAACCGCACCAAAACAGAACCCCGTTCGGTGGTGGGGCGGTGCTGGGCCGATACAACCGCCTCAAGCCACTCTCCATGGTTGGCCAGATCTTGGGCGGTACAACCGCCCGGAGGCAGCGGTACAACCGATGGCATCAACCTGTGAGCAGCGACCCCAGGGTATCACCCCTGGGGCGGTAGTTGCATCGGACGTACCGGCCAAGCGGTACAACCGCTTGGACCAGCGGTACAACCGTATCAAGAAAACAGGTAAGACCAGAACTGCCATAACTTCTGCACATGAGCTCCGAATTGAGCAAACTCAAGCTTGTTGGATTCAGGACGACAAGAGCAATCCAACAGCGACTGGGTATAATAAGAAGAGGCGGTATAAAAAATCCAATGATATAGAGGTGTGAAACCTCTATGAATGAAGAACCGACAAAAACACCAACATCGAAAACATCATAGAAGATGCATATGGACTCCGTTTCGATGAACTTGAGCTTGTCATGAAGCTGACCATAAGCTCAAGAACCCACATAGAGAAAATCCAACCAAGAACCAAGAAAGATGATGATGCCAAGAATGCAATGGTTTGAGCTCTCAACGAATGATACGATCAAGCTACTCACTTGAGAGCCCCCCTTGATAGTACGGCTATTGATCCTATAACCCGGTCTCCCAACTACCACCATGAGACCGGTAAAATAGAAAACCCTATCAAGGTAAAACCTTTGCCTTGCGCATAGTCCACTTGAGCTAGATGATGACTATCTTGTCCTCCTCAAGATGGACCACCTTTCTTGATTGCGCTGGCTCGATGAAGACTAGTAGATTGCTCCCCCATAATCCACTATGGGTGAGCCATTCTTAGGCACATCTTCACAAGTCCATTGTCATCACAATGGACGGCAAGCTTCAAGCATGATCTCTCCGTGATGCTTCACTTGAACTTGCACACCGCAACCTTGATGACGATCACCACTTGATGTCATCTTCCATGGGTTGTATGGGATCTTCCTCTTGACGCAAGCCCATGAAAATATACCTAACCCCACAAAGAACACTCACGTAGACCATGGGTTAGTTCACAAAGCGTAATGGACAATGCTTACCATACCATGGGATCACTTGATCCCTCTCGATATATCTTGTATGCTTTGTGTGTTGATCAACTTGGTTCACTCTTTGACTTAGTCTTGATCATCCTTGTATCTTATCTTCTTTCTTCATAAAGATGATGTCTTGAAGGTAAACATGAATGCTCACACAATCTTCTTCTTCAAGACATGCTTGCAATAAGCTCAACTCTCACATGACCAATCTTTGGATAAAACCTTGAATACCACCTTGGTCACCATATAAACTCCTTGAAACCAACAGATGGACTTCAAAAAGTACATACGGACAAATCCTTCGAATATAACTCAAGGCAACCATTAGTCCATAGGGATTGTCATCAATTACCAAAACCACACATGGATAAATGTGCTCTTACAGCCGGTCTATCCTTTCTTCTCCCTGTCTGGAGAGTTCGATGGTCAATCCTTTCTTAGGGAAACTCTAACGCACGATCCAAGCGGACGTCTATTTTGTCTGGATTTCGTCCGTTTGGAGGTTGTAATGGGGCGGCGGCCGTCCGGATTTCTGGATGCGTCGGTCGTGCGCCCAACGCGCCGCCGCTTTTGGTCGCATCTCGTCCGCCCAAGTATAGCAAATAGTTCGAATCAAACATCATCTGAAATAGTCTTACAACCCAATCGAAATAATAACAATATTAAATAGTCTTTTACAACCCAATCGAAATTTGTTTGCATGAAGAGAGATTTAACCGACATATCTACTGGTTGCCAATGTGAACCCACATGTGCTCAACCAAGTCATCCTGAAGCTGCGCATGAGTCTCCTTATCACGCAGTTCACAATGAAATTAAACAAACTGTTGAAAGGTTGCAGGAGGTTTGTGCTTAGGCTTAACATTTTCACCCTGGAAATCGAACCCTTGATCGTAGATGCTATCACCATGCTCATCCTCCACGATCATTTTGTGCATGATCACACAAGAAGTCATCATCTTCCAAAACTTCTGAGTGCTACATGTCAATGTAGGGTTTCGAACGATACCCCATCGAGATTGAAGCACACCAAAAACACGCTCCACATCCTTCCTAGCACTCTCATGCACTTGGGCAAACCTCTGTCTCTTCTCCTCTTATGGATTGGGTATGTTCTTCACAAGAGTTGACCACTCAGGATAGATACCATCAGTTAGGTAATATCCCTTGTTGTAATAGTGACCATTGATCTCAAAGTTAACCTTTGGGGCGTGGCCCTCTGCAAGCCTTGCAAACACTGGAGAACGCTGAAGCACGTTGATATCATTGTGAGAACCAGCCATGCCTAAGAAAGAATGACATATCCATAGATCTTGTGAAGCCACCGCTTCAAGTATGACAGTGGCACCTTTCACATGCCCCTTGTACTGCCCCTGCCAAGCAAATGGACAATTCTTCCATTTTCAATGCATACAATCTATACTACCAAGCATGCCTGGAAAGCCCCTATCGACATTGATCACCAACAACCTCTATGTACCAGCGGCAGTTGGCTCTCTCAGGTACTTAGGGCCGAACACGGCCACCACGGCCTTGCAGAAACTATACATTAACTGGAGACATGTGGACTCACTCATATGCACATACTCATCCACAAGATCATCAGGAATTCCATATGCAAGCATGCGGATAGCGGCAATGCATTTCTGGCAATAAGAGAAGCCAAGCTTGCCAAGGGCATCCTCTTTGCACTCAAAGTATGGGTCAGATCCTACCACTCCCTCCCGAATACAATTGAAGGCATGTCTCCTCATTCAGAAACAGCGACGAAATTGATGTGGTTTGAAGAGTTCGGTATTCTCAAAGTAACTCCCTATTGCGGTTCAAGGACGGAGCATGGCCGGGCCTGAACAGAGGCCGCTTCCTACTATTGTGGTCATGGATGACCAATGCAGCCACCACAAGCTCTTCATCATCCCAAAACAAATCATCCGATGAACAAATGAAGTTGTGAAAGAAATACCCATTCCTATTATCCATGGTACCTTGTGAGCAAAGCGTCAAACACCTTGCGTTATGGTGGAGACGTGGTCATAGCTTCCCTCCCACCGGTAACAAGGAACCCCGAACGCCGGCAAAAAACTCTTCCGAAACGCAGGCGTTGGCCAGCTATGTCATGGCATGGTCGTGTTTCTGACGGCCTTGGTGAAAGTCGACGAGGCCAGGGAACGAGCATGGCGGCAACAATGACAGGGGTGGAGGGAGGGCAGGGGAATCGAAAATGGGCATCTGTGTCGGGCCAAGGATGGACAAGGACGCTTGTTTTGTTCGTTGGCCAGCTATGTCATGGCATGGTCGTGTTTCTGACGGCCTTGGTGAAAGTCGACGAGGCCAGGGAACGAGCATGGCGGCAACAATGACAGGGGTGGAGGGAGGGCAGGGGAAGAGAAAATGGGCATCTGTGTTTGTTCGTTTACCCACAAACGGACGCGACAGACCGTTTGGGTCGTTGGAGTTGCCCTTATCTCCTGTCCGGACAGTTCAATGGGACGTCCGGACAGGCCACCCAGACGTTTATTGGTAAGCACGTTGATTTGCAGCCACAGTACGATTTTTCTATGCTAAAATCCACATCACGTTGAGTTGCAGCCACAGTACGATTTTTCTATGCTAAAATCCAGACCAATACGCATTTACCCGCAATTTAAACAACACACAAACGTTCATTTTCCAATCAACTTTCAAAAGTGAGTATGTGTTAGTTTCTTTCAAGTAACAGACTAAAAAAGAATGGGTGCGCACAAGTTAAAAACTACAAATAACCATATAGTTAGTCAAACCATTCGTCTCGAGAAGATGCACTGAAAGTAACTACGATCACACAACACAAATACCACAACATCTAAAGTTTAACTGATGAAATGTGGATGCATGCCAAATGTAACAAGACAGAATTGCAAAACCAAAAATGGTTTATGGGATTCTCTGAGTAAACATAGAAAATTTGGTCCCTTGTTCATCTAAATCGCTCCAAACTCAAAAGCGTTACATAAAATTGATGATATGTAGAACAAGACCATCCTGAGCTGGTAAGAGCACACCAGATGAAGAGCCCTCCTAAGCCACCAGAGTGCTGGCTGTGGTAGACTCGCTGCAGATAATCAAGGATAAATTGTCAGATTACAGTCTATTAACAACTGGAGGTATGAAAAGGCACACAAATCCAGAAGGCAAAGCAACTTAGCAAAAATACAAGCAAGGCTGAATGAATCACAATAAACAGGTTGTGAAGTTCAACAAGCCTAAGAATGGTAGAGATTGTTAAACTAAAACAGGTCCATTCTCCACTTTTGCTACATGTAGGGTATGAAGTATCACACGAAAGATCAAATGTATATGTGAGAATGCTAAAAAATCCAGCAAAAAATCTATTAATGAAATAACAGGAAAAAGATGCACACTCACTCAGCTCTAGAAGATGAAAGAAAATGCACCAGCCTATCATACCTAACCTGACAACTAATACCACAACCAAATATTCACACAACAGCTTGGAACAAAGCATCATATGTCATCCTTGATTGAATAAGCTACTGAGTGACATGAGTGTCATCCTTGATTGAATAAGCTACCAAGTGACATGAGTTTACAACACAGGTCTATGCACTATACTGTTGGCACTAGTCTATTTCACCTAAAATTGCAGCAAACAGATGTCATCCTTGATTGAATAAGCTACTGAATGATAGGGGTTTACAAAACTAATAAAATCATAGCAACTATGCTGCATTAATACCAAGATAGCAAACACATATGCATAGGACAGCTTGGAACAAAGCATCCACATGTTAAGCATACGAAGTTGTTGAACAGATAACAGGACAGGCAGCTCTCCACCTAAAATGGCATTAGAGCAGCACAGCTGATCAACCTAGAGCTTTCTAGCTAGTAATTTGCAGAATCAACTGGTGTAACGCAAAATTGATACTAACATAACCGATTAGCACTACCAAGTTGTCACGTTAAATATCAGTATCCCTAACTAAGGTAAAAGGTTAAGGAGCAGAGTAACTTACTACTTCCAGGTGGGCGGGAGCTTCTTGGTGCGCTTGTAGTAACGGGCAAGACGGTGGATCCTGCTCTCAACAAGAATGAGCCTGAATTTGGAGTCCTTGTCCTTCCTGTTCCTCTCAAGATGCTTCCTAATGGCCACGGCCTTCTTAATCAAAAAGTACAGATCCTCGGGGATTTCCGGCGCCAGGCCTACACATAAAATCCTCAGAACATCAACACACTCGTACAAGCATGGCCACGCAAGAAAAATGGGAATGGTGTCTAAGGAACGGATCTGACCATGAGCCTTGAGGATGCGGAGGATCTTGCTTCCGGTAACGCTCTTCACGAGGGGGATACCGTGCTGGTCACGGAGCAGAACACCGATCTGCGAGGGCATCTGACCCTTCTTCGCAGCCTTCGTGATCAACTCGTCGACCTGCGCAAGACACAACAGCATCAGAATCACTCCAATCGGAAGAATTACGCCAGGTCGGAGAGCAACCAAAGGGGGCTCACATCAGCGACGGCGGTCTTGACCCAGCTCGGGGGAGTCCTCTTGTACGGCAGCGCCGACGACGAGATACCCTTCCTGCGCCACACAGTCGCGGAGCCGCCATTAGACCAGATAAACCACTGAAGCGAAGCAACGATGGTACGGGAGAACGGGTGCGAGGCGTTACCCGCGGCTGTGCATGCGCCCCATGGCGTCAGGCGAGGGGTTTAGCTCCGGCGGCGGCGGCGGCGGTTGCCTGCAGCAGCAGCGGCACGAAGGGCGAGAGGGGCTCGAGCGGCGGCGCGATTGAGGCGTGCGGGTTAGGGTTTTGGGGTGCTACTTATAATGAGCGGCGGCGCTGGGAGTGTGGTGCTAGGGCTGCGTCGCTTTGGGCCAGGCCGTCAGTATGTGTTGGCCCGGTTAGGATGGTTTCTGGGCCCATTGGACGCCTTAGCTTGGAGTTTCTTCTTCTTTGTCTAAAACATTACTACCAAATGATTCTAAAAAAAAATATGACTACCAAATTTATGCTCTAAGGGCTAGTTCTTTTATAGCTTATATATTCTAGAAGCCCAAACTAAAATTTTATTTTAGAAACCTACTAATTAAAGGTCAACTAGTAGGCTTCTAAAATAAAATTTCAGTTTGGGCTTCTAAAATATAAGTTAGGTAGGGAGCAACTTATTTTCATAGCCCAAAATAAGCTACAAAAGAACTGGCCCTAAAATCTGGAGTTTCTTATCAGGCGTCATCATTCTCATTTGCACAGTTTTCCATGGTATATTGTCTCGTGTGAGTGTGAGCATTGTGTTGTTATTGTTTAAAAAAATGCAAAATTTTTGCGCTGTTATTTGTGGCTCCGAAGATGGGAAGACAATATTGTTTCAAGTTTAGAAATACTGACTCGTTTCTTTTTCTTCTCGGTCCTTTTATCTCTTAGTCCTACTGAATTAGAATGGTCATAAAATAATACGTGGAAAACCAGAACATCAGTTGTGCAGGAGTTTGTTAGGGTTTGCATGATGAATGGTTGTAATCTCGCATCTGAGATGCCATGCCAATCTCCACGCAGATCCAGTCGTTCTGTTCACTCGGGTGTATAATGATCGGTTTCAATCAGGAAACACTGGTGAGGGCATGGGCATCTTTCGATAACACATCCATCTTTTCATATGTATATAACACGGACATCTTTTGATAACACAATCATCTTAATATTGAAACCGTGGACTGATTCTCCATGTCCAATATATTAGCTAGAAGAAGGCAAGCCTTGGCGCAGCGGTAAAGTCGTTGCCTTGTGACCATGAGGTCACGGGTTTGAGTCCTGAAAACAACCTCTTGCAGAAATGTATGAAAAGGTTACGTACTATAGACCCAAAATGGTTGGACCCTGCGCATGTCCGACCTGTATCGCACTGTATCCCCATGATTGTGCCGCTAGTGTCAAACCTGCGCATGTCCGACTCTCTCACACCGCATGCCGCACCCGACTCAACCTTTTGTGGGATAATACTAGAGCCATAAAATGCAAAAACATCCCTCAAAAGTTTTAGTATATACCTTTTGTATCAGAATTTGCATATGTTAGTGACTCTTCTTCATATAGAAAATTTCATCCACTCAATACAATAAATTAAATTATTATTCATGTGCCAAAATAAAACCATCCACTCAATATATACCTTTTGTCATGTTGATTTACTTGGTGGCGCTATTGCCCATTTCGTCTTAACAAGACATGTGTGATGTTCCAAAAAAGGAGCTTATGTGTTGTCTGCGCAGCTTTGATGGTAGTTTTATGCATGTAGCTGAGGAAAGTGTGCCTGAAGGAGGTTAAGCAGTGACACGGATGGGGCGTCGTGTTAGGATAGGGACCTATGGTGGTTTTGAGTCATACTTATTAGGATAGGCGCATGCGTTTTTTTTCTCACCACTGCAACGGCTTCAGTCAGGTTGTGAAAAGAAGAATGAGAGAGATAGCGATGAGGTGGTGCTGCACTGCTAACTGAATTTTACCATTGTTGGTGCTAGCTGAACTTTGTGGTAGCTAAATTTTGCTGTCGCTGGTGCTAGCTGGATTTTGCATAGACATAGCGCTCATTTAGATGATCCAGGTATGGAATTTTTGGTGCTAAGATTTCTACAGATGGTACATCAAGTGGCTGACTGTGCCTTTTTTTTTAACAACGCAGTCTTGCATTCTCTAGGGAGGCTGTGCAAGTCCTTTCTACCGATTGGAATTTGGGGATTTGATGATTTCTTTTGGATTTAACATGTCTATTTGATCAGCAAACATGAGATGCAAAACATGTTTTTCCAGTAAAAAAAGAATTCATGGACTGAAGCTCCTACAGATTTGAAGTTGCATGCTGGATCGACTTCATGTTTTATTCAGGGTTTATCAATTTATCACCCCCATTAGTTCAGTCATGAAGAGAAAGATATGCAGTTTTTTATGCCAAAAGGTGTTATGTCATGGCGAAGGATTTGGTTTTCATAGTGTAAGTTAACTGATGATGCATGTCATGGACTAGGATTTGGTTCCAACATAAGCAACACATATTCATCTTGCCCACTGTCCCGTCAGTGGATGTCAGTCCCATTTTCCTGATCCTACACTTGAGCCAAGAATTCATGGCCCTGTTTCTAAACAGGTTGCAGTAACCAGTTTGTCACTACTTCAATGGATATAATGGAGTATACTCGTCATTGTGTATGCAAAAGCATGTTTCTGAAGTACTTAACACATGCGGCTCTCTAAAAGAATTCATGACCGAATTTGTTGAATGGATAGCGCTGGCATCAGTTACAACATGTAATTGCCTTGCAAAGTTGCATAGAGAACAAGCTATGTGGGAATTTCTTCCAATAGCAGCAACCTCCGAACAAGCAAAACTATACTCTTGAAATAACTTCCAGAACCACAGTTCTCTATTTTCTTTCTATTTTTACGTTTCCCTGTGTTGGATTTCCATGTACTGAACACTCTCCTTAATCAATGAAAGCAACGCCTGATTTGCCTTCATATCAAAAAAACACAATGTGTACAGTACGAGGCGATGTATAGCAGGAACAGAAAAAAAAATGTTGCTCGAAGGTGTGTGCAAGTGTATGATTTCCTAGAATTATTTACTTGGCAGAAGTTACTATATTCTCAATATATGTCACGTTTTTAATTATCTAAAAACTAAAAATTACTACTTGAGTTATAGTAATGCAAGTGATTAAAATCCCTTGCTAATTAAAAATGTAGTTTCTTTTATTTCACCACAATGGTTTTTGGAAAATTATCATGCATGTTTCTAATACTACATTGGTTGAAATAAGTACTAACTTGATTGGCGAAGGTTAACTTTGTGTCGTAATATATTTACTCTACCAATTTCTATGTAAACTATTTTATTTATGACCAATTCGTCGCCATGGGATTGACCACCATAGAAGACGGTGTTGAAGAGAAAAGACAACAAGAATGAATCGCTAGGGGCATCAAAGATTTTTTTTCTTCCATTGCAACGCACTGACAAGTTTGCTAGTTAATTTTAATCATCTTCACAACACCTTAATTAAAAATCATTGCACCTTAATTATACCTTCATTAGCAAACAAATCATCACACCACATATCACATCATTTTCAGAACACCTAAATCAGGTGCACCTTAATTACACTTTCATTAGGTAATAAATCGTGACACCACATATCTCGTAATTTGAAAACATATTAGCCAAAAATAATGCCGCCGCACACCTTCCACCACCATACCTTCTCCTCCGAAACTGCCTTCTCTTAGGTAAAAAAACTATCGCACTGTATCCCCATGATCGTGTCGCCAGTGTCGAATCTGCGCCTGTCCGACTCTCTCACACCGCATGCCGCACCCGACTCAACCTTTTGTGGGATAATAGTATAATACTAGAGCGATAAAATGCAAAAACATCCCTCGAAAGTTTCAATATATACCTTTTGTATCAGAATTTGCATATGTTAGTGACTCTTTTTCATATAGAAAATCTCATCCGCTCAATACAACAAATTAAATTATTATTCATGTGCCAAAATAAAACCACCACTCAGTATATACCTTTGTCATGTGGTGGGTCTTGGAGAAACACAAAGTTCCAGCAAAGTACATTACCCTAATAAAGGACATGTACGATAATGTTGTGACAAGTGTTCGAACAAGTGATGGCGACACTGATGACTTCCCGATTAAAATAGGACTGCATGAGGGGTCAGCCTTGAGCCCTTATCTTTTTGCCTTGGTGATGGATGATGTCACAAGGGATAAACAAAGAGATATCCCATGGTGTATGCTCTTTGCGGATGATGTGGTGCCAGTTGATGATAGTCGGACGGGATCAATAGGAAGTTAAAGCTATGGAGACAAACCTTGGAATCGAAAGGTTTTAGACTTAGTAGAACTAGAACCGAGTTCATGACGTGCGGTTTCAGTCATACTAGGCACGAGGAGGAGGAGGAGGAGGAGGAGGTTAGCCTTGATGGACAGGTGGTGCCTCAGAAGGACACCTTTCGATATTTGGGGTCAATGCGGCAGAAGAATGGGGATATCGATGAAGATGTGAATCATCAAATCAATGCCGAATGGATGAAGTGGCGCCAAATTTCTGGAATTCTGTGACAAAAGAGTGCCACAAAATCTAAAAGGCAAGTTATATAGTACGACGGTTCAACCCGCAATGTTGTATGATGTGGAGTGTTGGCCGACTAAAAGACGACATGTGCAACAGTTAGCTGCGGCGGAGATGCGCATGTTGAGATGATGTGTGGTCACACAAGAAAGGACAGAGTCCGGAATGATGATATATGAGATAGAGTCAGGGTAGCACCGATTAAAGAGAAACTTGTCCAACATCGCCTGAGATGGTTTGAGCATATTAAGCACAGGCCTTCAGAAGCTCCAGTGCATAGCATATGACTAAAGTGTGCTGATAATGTCAAAAGAGGTCAGGGTAGACCGAACTTGACATGAGAGGAGTCTGTAAAGAGAGATCTGAAGGACTGTAGGATCACCAAAGAACTAGCCATGAATAGGAGTGCGCGAAAGATTGCATCCATGCGCAGAGATCTGATGGGTTTCACCTCTAACCTGCCCCAACTTGTTTGGGACTACGTATATTTAGTTTAAGCCCCAAGTAGCCTTACCAAAAAATTTGGTGTGACAAATGTAAGGGTGTGACCAAAATTTTGGTAAGCTAACATTGTTTGGATTGTGTCCATAGGACAGTCCAATTTTCTTGCCGCGGTACATGCGCTTGCAGTCCGTGGACCCACTAATTTAACTACTCCAAAAGAATCGTCTGCCTTGTTGCATGCATCACTTATAGTAATAAAAAAATAGAAAGCACCTGGGACCCACCATGGCAGAAAGGGCAGGGCATGATGCCAATTTTTCGGCAGAGCTTCTCCGCACCCACGGCTCGCCCGCTTGTTGGCTGAAATTACTTGGGCTTCCGGCGGCTAGCTTTGGCGAGACAATTGTTTGGGAACAATCCAAATGACCACCAAATTCTATGGGCAAGCCAAAATTTTGGTATGGTATGTTTTGGTTGTGATCCAAACACACCCTAAAGGCTTTGTTGTTGTTATTGCCGCCAAAATAAAAGGGTCGCGATAACACCCACACGTGTGGTAGGAGCAACAACAGCCCACACGATCAATGATCACAGGTTGCACCACGTCACCGCATGCATGCACGAGTGACGAAACTGATGATGTTAACAAGAATCTTTTGTATTTTTAGTTTTTAAAATGTTTTATCTCTTAAATAAAAAATCCGATTGAAAAATCGTTTTCACCATTAAATCCGTCGCGACAAGATCTTCAAAACAAGATCTCATATTGATATGTTTCGACGACTTTTTTATGTTTAAAGTTGCCATGTCTATTGCACATGAATTGCCATCATGATTACACTGAAATTGCCATGATATGTTTCAACTACTTTTTCTTCTACGTTTAAAATAAACTTTGACATGTTATAAAAAAGGAAATTAACAAACTAAAATTTCCATGATGAATTACTACAATTTGCCATGATCCATGAAATAATTTTGACATGGTTCATAAGTAAAAAAGAAATATGTCACCACTTATTTTAAAAATGCATGGTCACTGGCTCAAATTTGCCATGAACCACAAACTAAAATTGCCATGGTGAATTACTTAAATTTATCATGATACATGCACTAAAATTTGCCATGGGTCAGACAAAAAATGTTTTTCATGTTCTAAATACTAGAATTGTCATGGTCAAAATACTAAATTTGCCATGATCTATAAACTCAATTTGCCATGATGAATTACCAAAAGTTGCTGTGATCCATGAATTAAATATGTCGTGGTTAATTACTAAAATTTTCCATGGCGAATTAATAAAAAAATTGTGAAAAGTAGTTGAAATACAATGGTAGCTTTAAATCCAGAAGAAAAAACTAGATGAAACATGTCATGGCAACTTTATTATAAACCTTATGGCAACTTCAGTGTAAACATGTGGGCAACTTGTAGCCCCCCAAAAAATGTCGTCGAAATATATCAATATGGGATCTAACTTTAACGATCTCGTCGAGACGGATTTAATGGTGAAAACAGATTTTTAATTGGATATTCTATTTAAGAGATAAAACATTTTTAGGTCTAAAAAACCAAAAAGATTCCGCTCATGACATATGTTTGATGTGACAAGATGAATGGTCATAGAGGCGTGTGGACCATGTTGTCTCGTGCCACACGTGTGGGCGTTATCATTTAGGAAATAAAACCATTACTTCATTAGTAGTGCATTATTATGATCTATTGCTTTTTAATATTTAGTAAGACATCACTAAACTTGAAATATTTATTTTTGCAGAATGTTTGCCTATTAACTAGGCTGAACGTGCTTTTTCTTCGTAAGGAATAGGTGCATTGTACGTTGTTTCAGCCAAAAACATATGAAAGGATCGATATGGTTGACTAGAGGGGGGGGTGAATAGGCAACTACCAATTTTTAGCTTTTCTTAACAAATTAGGGTTAGCAACAAAATAGGTTGTCTAGATATGCAACTAGGTGAGCAACCTATATGATGCTAACAATCACAACATGAGCAAGCAAGCAAGATACAATACAAGTAAAGCATGCACAAAGTAAAGGTAAGAAGTAACCACAAGTGGAGCCGGTGAAGACGAGGATGTGTTTTCGAAGTTCCTTCCCTTTGAGAGGAAGTACGTCTCCGTTGGAGCGGTGTGGAGGCACAATGCTCCCAAGAAGCCACTAAGGCCACCGTATTCTCCTCACGCCCTCACACAATGCGAGATGCCGTGATTCCACTAGTGGTGCCCTTGAAGGCGGCGACCGAACCTTTACAAACAAGGTTGGGGCAATCTCCACAACTTAATTGGAGGCTCCCAACACCACCACGGAGCTTCACCACAATGGAATGTGGCTCCGAGGCGACCTCAACCGTCTAGGGTGCTCAAACACCCAAGAGTAACAAGATCCGCAAGGGATTAGTGGGGGGAATCAAATATCTCTTGGTGGAAGTGTAGATCGGGGCCCTCTCCTCCAAACCCTAGCAAATCAACAAGATCTATTGGCTAGGGAGAGAGATCGGGCACTTTTGAGCTTTGGGGCAACAATGGAGCAAAGAGAGGAAAGAGGTCGGTCTACTTGGAGAAGAAGACCCCCTATTTATAGGAGGGGAAAATCCAACCGTTATCTGCCCACAGCCCGCACACAAGCGGTACTACCGCTCTGAGGAGCGGTACTACTGCTTGGGCGGTAGTTCCCGTCTGTCCAACGCGAGCAACAGAGAATTGGAGCGGTAGAACCGCACCAAGCGGTACTACCGCTCAACTCAGCGGTACTACCGCGTAAGATATCGCAGGACAGAGGAAACAGAGGTAGTGGGGTAGTACTGGAACGGCAGTACCGCAACAAGCGGTGCTACCGCTCTACTACCGCCCCACTACCGCTTAAGAGAAATGGGCAACCGAACCGAGCACACCACCTCACACAAGGGCGGTAGTGGCAACGGTAGTAGGGGCCGGTAGTACCGCACCAAGCGGTACTACCGCTCGACTACCGCTCTACTACCGCTTAGCGGAAAACAGCACCAGAGAGGGGTTTCTCCAAGCGGTAGTGCTGCGGTAGACCACAGCGGCAGTACCGCTCTAAGCGGTACTACCGTGGTACCGAGCGGTACTACCGCTTGGGTGCATTCAAATTGCCCAAAGATAACAGAGGGATGCTCCATGTTGCGGGAAGGTTATGTGGGTGCAAATGGGTTGTGTACGTGTTGATTCCACCCATACCTTCCAAAGCGGACCCCCTCTTAATAGTACGGGTTTCCTACGACTCAAATCCACCAAAAAGAAATCGTCGGAAAAACACCGTCTTCACTCTTTACCATCGAGGGGAACAAACCGTCTCGTGCCACCTAATAAAATCTGAAATGCTCAAAGCACACGGTTAGTCCGCAAACGCATTGTCATCAATCACCAAAACCATTAGAGAGAAATATGCCCTAACAATCTCCCCCTTTTTGGTGGATTGATGACAACACCCGATTTGCATAGGGAATATTAAATAATACAGTGCGAACCGAAACTCTACAAAATATAGACGGGCTCCCCCTAGATGTGTGCACTATTTGGATATGCTTTTGGAATGCAAAGCACACACACATAGGATCAACACTCCCCCTATATTTTATAGACAAGGCAATACTTGCAACAAACATAATATGAATTTTAATCATAGATGCAAGTATGAGCATGAAGTAAAAGGGCAACAACATAATCATAGCTCCACATACTAGGATAACGACATAATAGGATAGAATAGAGATAAGCGTATGTCTTACACCATACAAGCATAGTCTCCATGTCTCACACGAAAGCAAATAAGATAAAAGAGTTCACAAGCGGGAAATCGAGACAAATAAAAACGAGCTTGTGACTCGGCAACCCATGCAAATCCCCGGTCCTAAACTCTCTCCCCCTTTGACATCGAGACGCCAAAAAGGCAAAGAGTGACTAAACAACCCGAGGTGGTAGCCCTACTCCGCATCCTCGTCCATGGAGTCCTCGGTCCCATCCTCATCACTGCCATCCTCTGATTCCTCAACAATCTCCTCATCACCCTGGCCCCTAGCAGCAGCAGACGGAGCAGAAGTGCCAGCATCATCCTCCGAGTCAGTCCACGTGTCATGCTCAGAAATCCACCTATCCTCAGGCGTGATGGTCTTCTCTGAACCGCTGGGAGCATCAATCTCCATCTTCCTCATCATCGCAATCTGACGGCGGCGATCAAGCTTCTCCTTAACATGAGCCTGGTACAAGCGGTGCTGAATGTCTGACTGGAAGCAGAACAGCTTCTTGACCTTCCGCTTGAGCTTGGCAGCCCAAGATGGCTGCTCTGAGGGTGGAATATACTCAGGCTCATCAGACTCTCCGGACTCAGCACCCGAAATCTCAACCTCAGGAACTGAACCCCAGTGCTCCTTCTGCCTCAGCTTGGTAATATCATGAGAAGCCATAGGACCGGTCTCAAGCCTCTCCTCAGGAAACAGCCTGTGCCAAGTGTCCACAATTAGCTTGAAGATCATAGGAGCATAAATGGGAACCTTCCGGCCATAGGCTGCCGAGCGGAGCTCACTCCACATAACATGAGACACGTCCAGCACACAAGACTTGCCCTTCTCCTTTTGACAGATGACCAACATATCAACCAGGTACCCATGTACCATGTCAAAGTTTCCCACGCGAGGGAAAAGAGTGTTCCTGAGAATGCGATGCATAATATCCAGAAACGGAATCAGCTCCTTAGTTTCTCCCTTGCCAGTCTTCCTGATGTGCATGTACCGAAGCAGCTTGTCCTTGTGGGACGGAGACGGATTCCTGTGGGGGCGAAGGCCAAGAGAGTTGTCCAGCCCCTCATCTCCATAGCCCAGACTGTTCATGAAGGTCTTCCAGGTAGACTGCATCTGTCTACCATGAGTCATCCACGTGAGAGTCCTGTTATCATCAGTCCCAAAGTGCACTGTGGCAAAGAACTGCGCCACTAACTCAGGATCGAAGTCGTTGTTGAAGGTGATGATTTTGACGATGTCAAACTGCTCACAAAGCGCCAGAGCCTCACCAAAGTAAGCCATGTCAGTCTTCATGTGAGCAATGTCAATGGACTTGGTCTTGACAAACGTATTCTTCTTGCCCTTGATCACATCATGGTACGTTGCAGCTTGATCTTTGTTCCAGAAAGGGCGTCTCACCAGAGCAGGGTCCTGAGGACGAGTGTAGGGATTGTGCCTATGGTAGGCCCAATACTCTTTGGCATTCATCTCTGACACTAACTTGGCCTGCTCCTTCTTCTTCTTGGCAACGGTCTTCTTGCTTGTCCTCCTGGCAGATGCTGGTGGAGCCTCTTCTTCTTCATCACTTGCATAACTGGCTGGCTGAAGATATCGAGTGCGACCACGCTTCGGATTCTTGCGACGAGCCACATGAGGACCGGAGCTACTACCACCTGAACCAGACACACAAACACGAGGGAAAGCAGGTGAAAAAGATATGCATAAGCCAAGAAATAAGAGTGAGGGAGAGGAACCAGTTGTAACGATTCAGAAGATGTGGATCTCAAACGGTAGTACCGCCCTGACAGCGGTAGTACCGCCTGGGAGACGAGCGGTAGTACCGCTGGCCAGTGGGCGGTAGTACCGCTTAAGCGGTAGTACCGTCCATGACCAAGCGGTAGTACCGTGGTCTGCACAGGCGCACAGCCGTGCCAGATCCGGTAGTACCGGAGATCCAAAACTTCGAAATCGACACAAAAAGCACCTATCCTCCTATCTAGCAGTCAAACCTCGTCCTACTCATGTCACAATCTAGCCAAAGATTGATGTTTCACCACGCATTGCCCAAAAGCCTAGATTCAAAAGATAGAACCATAGGAACAAGAAATGGGGGCAATACCGGCGTCCATAGCACGAGGGAGTGGTGGGGATCGACTCCACCGGTCGGAATCGAGGAAGACGGCGCGGAAACGGCGTACCGGAGGCGGCCGCCGCGGCTTCTCTTCGCTGCATAGAGAGAGAGAGGCGTGGGGAAGAAGAGATGAATGGGTATGGGGAAGTAACTTCCCCTGCCCCCACTTAACCCTTCCCGCAGCCCTCTAAGCAGTAGTACTGCTACGGAGAGCGGTAGTACCGCTTTGGCACTACAAACAGCAGAAGGCCGGTAGCGCCGCTCCCAGCGGTAGTACCGTGCGTAGTGGGCGGTAGTACCGCTTAAAGCGGTAGTACCGTCCAGACACAGCGGTAGTACCGCTTGCAGCTCAGAAAACAACCAGGGTCAAAATTTGAAGTGGTGGCTTATGCAACTTATAAGAGGTTTGAGATGAGATGGGCTTGGGTTTGAGACTCGAAAACCAGCAAATGGGAAAGGTCACTCCAAGGTTTAAAAAAACAAAAAAAAAACGGAGAGCAAACTTGGAGCGATCCAGAACACAACAAGACCAAAAAGACTAGAAAAAGCAATGAAAACCACAAGAGAGCCAAACCCTCCCAAAAGAGAGGGTCGGTGGCCGAAGCCACCTTTGTTTGAGTCGAATGGTCTGGCACCGCGAAGATTTTAACCTTGGGCCCAAAACCAAAACTCATCTTTGAAGCACAATTACCATCATAAATGGCTAATGTGAAAGACTTTGATTAATTTATGCATAATGGGGGGAGGGAGAGTTCATTGAGAGAACAACACTCCCCCTATGTCCATGCCTACATCTAGAACAAGATAAACATGATGAGTGCGGTGGGATGTGACGAGAATCAAACCACGTTGCTCGAATCAATGATATTTAGCTCATGCCTTAACTCGCGAAATCTTGCTTCATCCAATGGCTTCGTGAAAATATCCGCTGGTTGCTCTTGAGTGCTAAGATGAATAATATCAATCTCTCCACGCTTGACGTGATCCCGAATGAAATGATGACGAATCTCAATGTGTTTCGTCTTGTTATGTTGCACCGGGTTGTAGGAGATCGCAATTTCACTTTCATTGTCACAGAAAAGAGGCACTTTGTCACAAGTGACACCGTGATCCTTTAAAGTTTGCCTCATCCAAAGCAATTGAGCACAACAACTTGCGGCAGCTACATACTCGGCCTCGGTGGTGGAGAGAGACACACAATTTTGCTTCTTCGAAGACCAACTCACCAAAGAGCGACCAAGGAATTGGCACCCTCCGGAGGTTGACTTCCTATCCACACGGTCTCCCGCCCAATCCGAATCCGAATAACCCATTAGATCAAAGCTTGCTCCTTTGGGATACCATAAGCCAAAGTTTGGGGTATGAGCCAAATATCGAAAGATTCGCTTGACTGCCACATAGTGACTTTCCTTAGGCGCGGCTTGAAACCGTGCACATATTCCCACACTCAACATGATATCTGGTCTAGATGCACAAAGGTAAAGCAAGGATCCAATCATGGAACGATATACCTTTTGATCCACCGCTTTACCATTGGGATCTATGTCAAGTTGGCACTTGGTAGGCATTGGAGTCTTGGCCGGCTTGACATCATTTAACTTGAATCTCTTGAGCATGTCTTGAGTGTATTTGGCTTGGTTGATGAAGGTTCCTTCTCTTCTTTGCTTGACTTCGAATCCAAGAAAGAACTTCAACTCTCCCATCATAGACATCTCAAACTTCTCGGTCATTAGTGCGGCAAACTCATCATTGAAAGCTTTGTTAGGAGAACCAAAGATAATATCATCAACATATAGTTGGTATATGAACAAATCCCCTTTAACCCTCTTAGTAAAAAGAGTGGGATCGATTTTCCCAATTTCAAACCCACGGTCTTGCAACAACTCGGTAAGGTGCTCATACCATGCACGTGGGGCTTGTTTAAGCCCATAGAGTGCCTTATCGAGCTTGTATACATGATTGGGGAACTTGGGATCCTCGAACCCCGGAGGTTGTTTGACATATACCAACTCATTAAGAGGACCGTTAAGAAATGCACTCTTCACATCCATTTGTTGCAATTTAAAATCATGATGAGAAGCATATGCAAGCAACATACGAATAGATTCAAGACGAGCAACGGGAGCAAAGGTTTCACCGTAGTCGATACCCTCGACTTGGGAGTAGCCTTGTGCCACCAATCTTGCCTTGTTTCGAGTGACAACACCGTTCGTATCTTGCTTGTTCTTGAAGATCCATTTGGTTCCAATGACATTATGATTCTCCGTTGGCCTTGGCACCAATGTCCACACTTTGTTGCGCTCGAAGTTGTTGAGTTCATCATGCATGGCTTCAAGCCAATCCGTGTCCTCGAGCGCCTCATGTACCTTTTGGGGTTCAACACACGAGACAAACGCGTAATTCTCACAAAAGTTTGATAATTGTTTACGAGTGGATACCCCTTTCTTTAAGCTTCCATAGACATTTTCCAGGATATGTCCTTTTTTCTCGAGTTTGGAAGCAATCTTGGCGGCACGACGCTCCAATAGCTCCTCCGGTGTCACTTGAGGAGGATCATCTTGAACATCTTGAGCGTCATCTTGAGCTTGCTCTTGATCATGAGCTTGCCCTTGATCTTGAGCTTGCTCGGTGTCGTGATCTTGATCTTGGGCATCATTTGGTGCATCACCATTATCTTGAGGTTGATCTTGCCCTTGATCTTGATCACTTGGTTGAGGGCCTTCGGATTGTTCTTCGGAAGCGTGTGGGTCTTGTGTCGGTGATGGTTCCACTTGCGTAGAACATTGTCCTTCTCCTTCCACCACAAGGGGTTCCTCAATGGGTAGGATTTGACCCACACCCATTCTTCTTATGGCTTGAGGAGGAATTTCATCACCTATATCACAAAGACCACTTTGCTCCACTTGGGAGCCATTATTCTCATCAAACTCCACGTTACACGTCTCCTCAATGAGTCCAGTGGACTTGTTGAGAACACGGTAAGCACGAGAGTTTGTAGCATAACCAACAAATATGCCCTCTTGAGCTCTAGAATCAAATTTAGATAAGCGATCACCTTTCTTGAGAATGAAACACTTACAACCGAACACCCGGAAGTACTTGAGGTTGGGCTTGTTGCCGGTAAGTATTTCATATGGAGTCTTGTTCAAGCCTTTGCGGAGGTAGAGCCGATTGGATGCATGACAAGCGGTGTTGATGGCTTCGGCCCAAAAGTTGTATGGAGACTTGAACTCCGCCATCATGGTTCTTGCTGCGTCCATCAACGTCCAGTTCTTCCTCTCCGCTACACCGTTTTGTTGAGGGGTATATGGTGCGGAATATTGATGCTTGATCCCCTCATCACTAAGAAACTCATCCAAGGTGTAGTTCTTGAACTCGGTGCCGTTGTCGCTTCTAATGATCAATATCTTTGCATCATGTTGACGTTGAGCTTCATTTGCAAAGTCGATCACGGTTTGTTGGGTCTCGCTCTTCCTCTTGAAGAAATATACCCAAGTGTATCTTGAATAATCATCCACAATCACCAAGCAATACTTTCTTCCCCCAAGACTATCAAAGGATGGCGGTCCAAAGAGATCCATGTGAAGGAGCTCCAAGGGCCTCTTCGAGTAGATGATAGTCGTGGGTCGGTGAGCCGTCTCATGTAGCTTTCCTTCGATACAAGCACTGCAAGCATGGTCTTTGGCAAAGCTCACATTTGTTAGTCCTCGGATGTGGTCCCCTTTGAGGAGACTTTGCAAAGATCTCATATTGACGTGGGCTAAATGGCGATGCCAAAGCCATCCCACGTCAACTTTAGCCATTAGGCAAGTCGCAGTCTTAGTGGGTCGCTCCGAGAAGTTAACCACATAGAGACCGTTCTCGACATGCCCAACAAAAGCTACTTTAAGAGTCTTGCTCCACAAAAGGGCCACGGTATCAATATCAAAGAACGTTGCAAAGCCCATAATAGCAAGTTGACGAACGGAAAGTAAATTGTATGCAAGGCTCTCAACAAGCATGACCTTCTCAATGGACAAGTCCGGTGAGATGACCACCTTGCCGAGACCCAATACCTTTGACATCGAGGCATCACCATATTGAACATGGGTGGGCATAGATGAACTTGCTTGAACGTCCACCACCAAGTCCTTGCTTCCGGTCATATGATTTGTCGCTCCACTATCAAGCAACCATGACACCCCACCGGAAGCAAACTCCTACATAAGATTAATGCTTGGTTTTAGGTACCCATTCTTGAATGGGTCCTTTCATGTTAGTAACAAGGGTCTTAGGAACCCAAATAGACCATTCAATGTACTCATAAGAAGAACCAACGAATTTGGCATAAACATGCCCATCACTAGCACGACATAAAACATAAGAAGGGTTAAAATTGCCGGCTTTGTTGGGATGGGTGGTCTTGCCCCTTTTGACATTACCACCCACCGCCTCGTTCTTCTTCTTCTTCTTAGGAGCACCCTCTCCCTCTTTCACAAATGTATCTTTGAGAGGGAGAGCTTGCTTGGTCTTGCTTTTCTTGTTTGACTTCTTCTTCTTCGACTTGGGTGCAAATCCAAGTCCCTCCTTGGCCACAACTTCCTTTTGATTGCTCAAAAGTTCGTTGAGGTTTTTCTCACCTTGTATGCACGACACAAGGCCTTTCTCGAGTTGCTCTTTCAACTTGGCATTCTCCTCAACAAGATGTGCATGCTCACAACAAGGGTTAGTTGCACGAGCATTATCAATTAGAACAAAAGGAGGACAAGTGGCAATTTCTTTAGTTAGCTTCACTTGGAGTTGATCATGAGACTCCTTGAGTGTAGCATGAGCACTTTTCAAGGCCTTGTGAGCCTTGTCAAGTAAGTCAAACTCCTCTTCGAGTCTAGCATGGCCAACCCCAAGTTCGGCCTTCTCATTTTTAAGCATATTAGCAAGAACTTGAGCATGATCACGATCTTTCTTTAATTTAGCAAGATCTAGATTGTGTGTCTCCTCAAGAGCCACTCTATGACCTTGCTCTTCCTCAAGAGCAATAGAAAGATCGGCAATCTCATCGGCATAATCTCTACTATGCCCTTCCAACTTAGAGATTGTCTCTTCATGAGAATCTATGATTTCATTTGCCTCACCTAATTGTTCCAAGAGAGCCACAAAGTGCTTCTTGGTCTCACCTTTGAGCTTGGCCATGAACTTGTCAAATTCATTTTCCTCCACCTTTGCCTCCTCACTTTCTTCCACACAATTCATCAAAGAAGGAGTGGAAGAAATGCTAGTTTTGATGTTGGAGGTTACCTTGTTGGTGGCCTTGGCCATGAGGCACTTGTGGGTGGTGATGGAGTTATCGTTGGGGGAGTCGAAGAGGGACACCTTTGGTGATGGAGAGGAGGCGATGGCGACGGAGGCCGTAGCAACCCCTTCACCATTTGCATCTTCATCATCATCGGAGTCGTACTCTTCTTGCACCACCAAACTCTTTTGAGGCACCTTCTTGTTGAACTTGTTCTTGCTTGGGAAGGACTTGCCCTTGTCTTTACGGATGAGCTTGCCACCATTTTCCTCCCTATTCTCATACGGGCAATCGGCGACGAAGTGACTCACATTACCACAGTTGTAGCAAGTCCTCACACGTTGACTTTTGCCTTTAGAGCCATTAGTCTTGTTTCTTGAAAAGTTGGGCTTCGAGTTTCTTTTGTTGCCCCAAAATTGTCTTGATGCAAGAGCCATGTGCTCGTGGTATGCATATTTGGTGTCTTCGGGGCAATCTTCATCCTCACAATCTTCATTTTCTTCTTCCTCTTCATGAACTACCTTGGCCTTCAAAGCAAGGTTGGGCTTCTTTGAGCGTTGAACACGAGCAAGTGCGTTGTCGGCGGTCTTGTTCAAAATGTTCATAGCAATAAACTCATCCAACACATCACTAGAGGACAAGGTGTGGAAGTCCGGTCTTTGACGAATCACGGAGGACATGCTCTTGTTGTAAGGCATAATGGCCTTGAGAAATTTGCGCTTGATCCAATTGTCATCCGTGTCCTTGCTCCCGTGATCTCGGAGTGAGACCGCAAGAGTAGTCAATCTCCGGTAAAGCTCACGAGGATCTTCATCTTCATTCATAACAAACTCATCGGCCTCATCAAGAATAACCTCAAAGTTGGAGCGTTGAATGCTTGAGCTTCCCTTGTACAATGAGTTGATATGCTCCCATGCATCTTTGGCAAGAGTGAATGGGCGCAAATGTGGAAGCTCTTCGGGAGGCATGGTGGCTTGAAGAATGAACAAGGTGGATGCATTGAGTTGGTTGTCCACTTCTTCTCTTGGGGACAAGTTGCTTGGGTCATGCGGATAATAGCCTTGTTCAATGATTCTCCAAAGTTGAGTTGAGCTATAATTCAAATGAGACTTAATACGAAACACCCAATTAGCGAAGTTAGTCAAATCAAGCTTAGGAGGAGGACCATGATTGTTTATATGAGGTGAGGGGACCGGTCCTCCATAGACCGGGGGAGGGGGAACCGAGGCGTGCGTTCCCATCCCATTCTTACCATGAGGGGAAGATGTTTGAGAGTCTTTAGCCGCTTCCTTGCCGGAATTGACCTCCGATGCCGGTGCGGTGGGATTAACCACAAGCAACGGATCGGGAGTGGACTTCAACCCCTCAAGGAGTTCTTTAAGCATGGACTTGACCTCGGCCGTCATAGACGTCTTAAGTGAAGCCATAGCTTCGTTTAAGACGTCTCGGGTGACCGTGTTCATCTCCACAGCCTCGGGCACTTCCTCAACCCGTTCCCCGTCGTCAACCATACTCTTCGGGTGGTGAAACCCTTAATAAAGAGACGAGGCTCTGATACCAATTGAAAGGATCGATATGGTTGACTAGAGGGGGGGTGAATAGGCAACTACCAATTTTTAGCTTTTCTTAACAAATTAGGGTTAGCAACAAAATAGGTTGTCTAGATATGCAACTAGGTGAGCAACCTATATGATGCTAACAATCACAACATGAGCAAGCAAGCAAGATACAATACAAGTAAAGCATGCACAAAGTAAAGGTAAGAAGTAACCACAAGTGGAGCCGGTGAAGACGAGGATGTGTTTCCGAAGTTCCTTCCCTTTGAGAGGAAGTACGTCTCCGTTGGAGCGGTGTGGAGGCACAATGCTCCCCAAGAAGCCACTAAGGCCACCGTATTCTCCTCACGCCCTCACACAATGCGAGATGCCGTGATTCCACTAGTGGTGCCCTTGAAGGCGGCGACCGAACCTTTACAAACAAGGTTGGGGCAATCTCCACAACTTAATTGGAGGCTCCCAACACCACCACGGAGCTTCACCACAATGGAATGTGGCTCCGAGGCGACCTCAACCGTCTAGGGTGCTCAAACACCCAAGAGTAACAAGATCCGCAAGGGATTAGTGGGGGGAATCAAATATCTCTTGGTGGAAGTGTAGATCGGGGCCCTCTCCTCCAAACCCTAGCAAATCAACAAGATCTATTGGCTAGGGAGAGAGATCGGGCACTTTTGAGCTTTGGGGCAACAATGGAGCAAAGAGAGGAAAGAGGTCGGTCTACTTGGAGAAGAAGACCCCCTATTTATAGGAGGGGAAAATCCAACCGTTATCTGCCCACAGCCCGCACACAAGCGGTACTACCGCTCTGAGGAGCGGTACTACTGCTTGGGCGGTAGTTCCCGTCTGTCCAACGCGAGCAACAGAGAATTGGAGCGGTAGAACCGCACCAAGCGGTACTACCGCTCAACTCAGCGGTACTACCGCGTAAGATATCGCAGGACAGAGGAAACAGAGGTAGTGGGGTAGTACTGGAACGGCAGTACCGCAACAAGCGGTGCTACCGCTCTACTACCGCCCCACTACCGCTTAAGAGAAATGGGCAACCGAACCGAGCACACCACCTCACACAAGGGCGGTAGTGGCAACGGTAGTAGGGGCCGGTAGTACCGCACCAAGCGGTACTACCGCTCGACTACCGCTCTACTACCGCTTAGCGGAAAACAGCACCAGAGAGGGGTTTCTCCAAGCGGTAATGCTGCGGTAGACCACAGCGGCAGTACTGCTCTAAGCGGTACTACCGTGGTACCGAGCGGTACTACCGCTTGGGTGCATTCAAATTGCCCAAAGATAACAGAGGGATGCTCCATGTTGTGGGAAGGTTATGTGGGTGCAAATGGGTTGTGTACGTGTTGATTCCACCCATACCTTCCAAAGCGGACCCCCTCTTAATAGTACGGGTTTCCTACGACTCAAATCCACCAAAAAGAAATCGTCGGAAAAACACCGTCTTCACTCTTTACCATCGAGGGGAACAAACCGTCTCGTGCCACCTAATAAAATCTGAAATGCTCAAAGCACACGGTTAGTCCGCAAACGCATTGTCATCAATCACCAAAACCATTAGAGAGAAATATGCCCTAACAACATATCATGTCACACTGTCACCCTTCACCGTACCTTCAAGAGGAAAATACAATGTAAGAGCACATTTCTCCATGTGTGGTTTTGGGTAATTGATGACAATCCCTATGGACTAATGGTTGCCTTAAGTTATATTCGAAGGATTTGTCCATAAGCACTTCTTGAAGTCCATCTGTTGGTTTCAAGGAGTTTATATGGTGACCAAGGTGGTATTCAAGGTTTTATCCAAAGATTGGTCATAGAGAAGAGAAGATACAAGGTTGATCAAGACTAAGTCAATGAGTGAATCAAGTTGATCAACACACAAAGCGTACAAGATGTACCGAGAGGGATCAAGTGATCCCATGGTATGGTAAGCATTGTCCATTACGCTTTGTGTACTAACCCATGTTCCCTGTGAGTGTTCTTTGTGGGGTTAGGTATATTTCCATGGGCTTGCATCAAGAGGAAGATCCCATACATCCCATGGAAGATGACATCAAGTGGTGATCGTCATCAAGGTTGCGGTGTGCAAGCTCAAGTGAAGCATCACGGAGAGATCATGCTTGAGGCTTGCCGTTCATTGTGGTGACAATGGACTTGTGAAGATGTGCCGAAGAGTGGCTCACCCATAGTGGAGTATGGGGGAGCAAGAAAGGTGGTCCATCTTGAGAAGGACAAGATCGTCATCATCTAGCTCAAGTGGACTATGCTCAAGGCAAAGGTTTGACCTTGATAGGTTTTTCTATTTTACCGGTCTCATAGTGGTAGTTGGGAGACTGGGTTATAGGATAGATAGCCGTACTATCAAGGGGGCTCTCAAGTGAGTAGCTTGATCGTATCGTTCGTTGAGAGCTCAAACCATTGCATTCTTGGCATCATCATCTTTCTTGGTTCTTGGTTGGTTTTTCTCTTTGAGGTTTCTTGAGCTTATGGCCAGCTTCATGACAAGCTCAAGTTCATCGAAAACGGAGTCCATATGCATCTTCTATGATGTTTTCGATGTTGGAGTTCTTGCCGGTTCTTCATTGATAGAGGTTTCACATATCTATACCATTGGCATTTTTATACTGCCTCTTCTTAGGATAACCAGTTGCTGTTTGGATAGTACTTGTCGTGTGCTATCCAACAAGCTTGAGTTTGCTCAATTCGGAGCTCGTATGCGAAAGTTATGGCAGTTTCAGTGCCAGAGCTGTTTTTCTCTGAACAAGCGGTAGTACTGCTCGGTAGCACGGTAGTACCGCTTGGGCGGTACTTCCGCTATGTACTACCGCTTATATTTGCCTTCTGGTGCCTACAGGGGTCTCTGGCCATTTTCAGCGGAAGTACCGCTCTCCCCAGAGCGGTAGTACCGCTCCAGCGGTACTACCGCCCTGAAGAGCCGCTCGAACTACCGCTTATTTTTTTAAGCGGAAGTACCGAGCGGTACTGCCGCCCTGAGGATCCGCGGCCTCTTTCGCATCCTTTTTTCTTCCGGTCTTCTGGGATTTCTGAGCGGAAGTACCGCTCCCTCCAGAGCGGTACTACCTCTTTGTTGTTCTAGGACGGGTATAAGCGGAAGTACCGCTCCCCTGAGCGGTACTACCGCTTGTGTGCGGGCTGTGGGGGGTAACGGTTGGATTTTCCCCCACCTATAAAAGGGGGTCTTTTTCCCCATTGCTCCTCAACTCTTAAGCTTGTGTTCTTCCCCCATTGTTGACCTTCTTCGAGCTTGCTAACTCTCAATCCCTCCAATGATTCTTGCTAGTTCTTGAGGGAAAAGAGAGAGGAGATCTAGATCCACATTTCCACCAATCACTTTCTCCTCTTTGTGAGGGGAACCCCTTGGATCTTGATCTTGGAGTTCTTCGTGTTCTTCTTCGTTCTTCCTCTCTTTTTCCTCCATAGCATTAGTTGTTGTGGTGGGATTTGGGAGAGAAGGACTTGGGCACTCCGTGTGCCCTTGCCATTGCATTTGGTGCATAGGTTTGAGTTCTCCACGGTGATACGTGGAAGTGAGAAGTTGAGAAGTTTATTACTCTTGGGTGTTTGAGCACCCTTGAGCTTGTTCCTCTTGGGTGCTTTGGCGCCCTAGACGGTTTGTGGTGCCTCGGAGCTCAATCATTGTGGTGCAAAGCTCCGGGCAAGCTTCGGGGTCTCCAATTAGGTTGTGGAGATTGCCCCGAGCATTTGAGGTCACCTCGGAGCCACAATCCATTGTGGTGAAGCTTCGTGGTGTTGTTGGGAGCCTCCAATTAAGTTGTGAAGTTTGCCCCAACCTTGTTTGTACGGGTTCGGTGACCGCCCTCAAGGGTCCCTTAGTGGAATCACGACATCTTGCATTGTGTGAGGGCGTGAGGAGATTACGGTGGCCCTAGTGGCTTCTTGGGGAGCATTGTGCCTCCACACCGCTCCGAACGGAGATTAGCATCCGCAAGGGTGTGAACTTCGGGATACATCGTCGTCTCCGCGTGCCTCGGTTATCTCTTACCCGAGCCCTTTACTTATGCACTTTACTTTGTGATAGCCATATTGTTTCTTGTTATATATTTTGCTATCACTTAGCTGTCTATCTTGCTTAGCATAAGTTGTTGGTGCACATAGGTGAGCCTAGTTGTTTTAGGTTTTGTGCTTGACTAATTAAACGATAGTTTTATTCCGCATTTGTTCAAGCCTAAACCGTAATTATTTTAAAGCGCCTATTCATCCCCCCTCTAGGCGACATCCACGTCCTTTCATACAACCAACCAGACAACAAAATGGAATGTGATATAATATGAAGAAAAATCAAGTATGACTTCATTGTGGTTCTCCATCAAACACAAACCCGAATTTTCTGAGAAGAGAACACGTGGCAAATCAAGTATGGCCGCTTCATTGTGGTTCAGAGAAGGGTTCTGTCTGGTCCTCTCGAGTGAATTACAAAAAAACACCACATTTGCAGCTGTCGAGCAAAAATGCCACCACATTCCTTGCGCGTCGTAAAAATCCACCACTTTCCCTGTAAATTTTTTCAATAAACACAAATGGCCGATTTGGAGCCGTTAACTACGATTTCCGACGGAATGGGCCCACATGTCGGGTGCCACATAAGACTAGTGTAACGGCCAGCGGGTGACGGCCGTTAGCGCGGGCTAGGTCATACCCGCCCCCTTCCCTCTGCCCCCCTCCCGATTCTCTCCTTCTCCCCCCATTCTCCTTCTCTCCCTCGAGCCATGGCGACGGCTGCTAAAGCGAGCGGTGAGGGCGATACAGTAGGCGGTGGCGAAGGGACAGGAGGTGATGGTGATGGCTTCTCGGAGGTGGACAACTAGCTTGGCAGCAGTAGCTTGCCGACGCAGCGAGCTGCTTCGCCGAAGCGGGCCCATTCCCCCCCCCCTTCACCGCCGGAGTTTGATATCGAGCGGCGAGCGGCGGCGACCTTGGCCCGCCAGATAAAGGCTTCCGGCGCTGGCCACGGTCATGAGTGGGCTTCAGGTTTCGGCTGCGTCTGGTAAGTGTTTCTGCATCTCTCCCTCATTGTTGCATTTTAGGTTTTCTCTTATTTAGGTATAGTGATTATTTGCTTGATAGGGATTTAGTGTTATGGATTAGTGCGTGTGACAGTAGCTCAGATCTCTGCTAGTTAGAGGGTAGGGTAAGTGGTTTGAGGGAGGGTTAGTGATCTGTTTACATGTGACTGTTTGTGTTTGAAAGGCAATTTTATCTGTTATATGTGTAGTAGATTGGTCGAATGTAAGATTCTTTTGTTATCATTAATAGACAGTGATTGTTAATTATGATGTTATTTATATTTTTTTGTAGTTTGAATGATGAGATATGGGAAATTAGGTTTCATTTTCAAGGCAGAGACAACTTGGAGAGGACCATTTCTCTTTCAGAAATAACATTCATAAACATGTTAGCACTGATGGTGACTGAGGAGGGATGTACTGAAGATGACTACATGTTCTATGTGAAAGATGAGGGACAGGGGTCAGCAGGAATGCAGGTCATAGATAGTGAAGAAGTTGTAGAGGAGATGCTTGACCAGTATGCTCCTAATAAGTTGTTGAACATCACTGTAATAAAGGCTACTGAGGCTAATCCTGGAGATTTGAACATAGGAAACTCAGGTGAGGCCCAGATACCAATAGTCCGGCAATCCAACATAATCAGTATAGATGAGGCTGGGGTATTGTTTCCTTTTGAAAAAGCTACCAGTGAGGAGTTGTATTATGTGCCTATATGTACTGCACAACCAGGTGAAGATCTTGTTTTTCTGAACACACAAGAGAGCATGAATTTGCAGAAGGCCAAGGGTAAAAAGAAAGCTCAGGAATAGTATGGCCCCTCAGATGATGAAGGATTTGTTGATTTCAACTAGTGTGAGTACAAACCAGAAGAGCGTAACAGAGCTATAGAGGAGGAAAATGAGATTATTGATCAACTGAAGCAGATGAGGAAACAGGGAGAAGATCATGTGACTCACTTTGAAGAAGACACAGAGGTGGAAGAGATGTGCCCAGAGGTGGAGGACTCAGACACATAACCTGAGACAATACTTCCTCAAACATTTAAGACAGTTGGAAAAGCATGACCAACTACAAGATCTCACCATCAGGCTGAGACAGAGGTCATTCCTGATTTCATTCCATCTGATGATTCAGGATGTTTCCCTGGAGACTATGGCATGAGTGATTCAGATGATGAGGCTGGTATAGAAGCTATACCACTTCCTTCTGGAAGAAAGAGCCAAGCCAAGAGGGGTAAGCCTAGGAAGTGGTATGATGAGACAAGGCCAGATGCTCATGAGCAACTCTGCTTGAAATTGTGCTTTACTGATGTGTATCAATTTAGAAGAGCCCTTAGGAACTATCATATCAAGATATTTAGAAATTTTCATTACCACAGGAACTGTAAAGATAGGATCATAGTGTGGTGCACAAAAAGGGAAAGTGGATGTCCATTCTACATGACTGCATCAAAAATTGCTCATGAGAGCACATTCTGCATCAAGAAGTTGAATGTACTGCACACATGTGGTGCACATGGAGAGAAAACCAAAGTGATAGCAGATTGGATAGCCAAAACTTGTGAGCAACAACTGAGGAAAGATCCATGGCCTGGAGTGGATGCAATATTGAAGAGAACAAAGACCAAATTTGGAGTGGAAGTGCCAAAGAGCAAGGCCTACAGGGCAAGATCAATGGCAATTAAAGTGGTGCAAGGTGACATGAAAGGACAATACACAAGGCTTAGGGATTATCTTCAAGCAGTGCTTGATACTAACCCTGGGAGCAGATGCATTGTTACAACCACAGTGTTGAGCTCAAGCCTAGCCCTAATCCAAGGTTCCACTACATGTTTTACTGCTTGAATGCTTCCAAGGAGGGTTTTTTGAATGGTTGTAGACCCTTCATGGGTATGATTTGTTGTGCTTTCTTATTGTGGTTGTTGTTTATGCTTTGTTTCCTTGTTATGATTGTTGTTCCCTTATTGTTTCAGGATTAGATGGGTGTTTCATAAAACTCACTACTGGGCAACAGATACTGGCTGCCACTGGCAGGGATGGGAACAACAACATATTTCCAATTGCTATTGAAATTGTTGACAAGGAGGACACAGATAGTTGGACTTGGTTTCCCAGTCAGCTCAGGGCATGCATTGGAGAGGGGAACGAATGGGGCAACTACACCATCATCTAGAAAAGACATGACCAATATAGCATGGCCTAGCCCCATTTAAAATGCTGAGATAAACAAGGATAGCAATTTTAACTAAACTAGCCCCATTTTAACTCCTCATGCTGAACATAACATAACCAAGGATAGCAATTTCATGGTACTCGTTACATAACCAGGGAAAGTTTACTAAGTACTCATTACATAACCAAGGATAGTTTAATAGGTACTCATTACATAACTAGGATAGTTAATAAGGTACTCATTACATAACTAGGATAGTTAATAAGGTACTCATTACATGACATAAGCTAGAGTGGATTCCCAAAATATACATTTCCAAGGCCAATTATATTGTTCCAAGGCCACTTAATTACTTAACACGGCTAGTGAACATTGATAGCAGTTCACTCATCAAGTATAGCCTTCATCTTGGCAAGTTTTTCCTTGTTGCCTTGACCAGCTTTGAGGAGATCTCCAACAACATACTCTAACTTCTTCTTCTCCTCTTTCAGAAGATCCCTGACATGCTTTATCTCATCCCTCTCCTTCCTGGTATTCCTGATGATTTCTCCATGAGATCTAGCAATGCACTTGAGCTCCTTGTTATCAATAACAAGCTTTTCAAATTCCTCCTTCATCTTGTCATTCTCAAGCTTCTCCTTCTCCTTGTCAATAGCCAACTTCTGCATCTGCTTGTCTACATCCATCTCCTTCTTCTGCAGATCTTCATCATTCTGCCACTCCTTGTTTTGGTGTTGTGTATCCCTCCAATCAAACAACTTTGTCACATCTTCCACCAGCTGGCTGTACTGAGTGCCAAGACTCTCCAACTCCAGCTTCAGTTTGGCAGTCTCTTCCTGATGGGCCTGATGATCCAGCATCCTGCCATGATTTTCCTCATGAAACATCTCCCGAACCTTCACAAGGCATCTTTGAAGTACACCAGGCCATGGGGCATCAACCCACTCAGAAACTCCACAATCAATGCCACCCTACAATAAATTATTCAACTTCAGGTTAAACTGCCCAAATAACAACCAATCAAAATGCAGAGACTAAATGCTCTTTCACTAAAAATGGAACAATTTCTGAATCTAATACAAATACATCCACTACATGTAATAGATATGCATAGACCAGACTGAATCAAATCCAAATAACTGAATCTTTGCACTAAAAATGGAACAATTTCTGAATCTAATACAAATACAGTGACTGAATGTAATAGATATCTGAATCTTTCTACATTAACTGAATCTTTCTACTAACTACAGAGACTCAATCTAATACAAATGCAAAGACTCAATCTAATACAAATGCAGAGACTCAATCTAATACAAATAACTGAATCTTTCTACTAAAAATGGACTGAATTAACTGAATCTGTCACAAGTTAACTGCAAATGTACTGAGAGACTGAATCAACTGAATCTAGCTCAAGTTAAATACATTAACAAACACAAGAATGACTGAATTAACTGAATGATTCAAATATATATGGACTGAATTAACAAACATGCAAATCACCTAACCATGAGAAGAAGAGAGGGATGAGATCTAACCTGCACCCCACAGCCATAGAACCTCCTACCAGTGTGAATCCCCTCAAATGCAACATATTTGGAACAGGGGGCAAGGTGAAGCCTGCATTTGATGCCGGGATCTGAAGCTTTACCACAGAATGATGCGTCCACTGTTGTGTCAGGGTTCTCCTGCATTTGTTGTGCACACATTATCCATTGTTACACAACAAGTGCTTGAACAGGATCTGAAAAGGAAACTAAACATGAACCCTAACCCTCTCTAACCCTAACCCTAGGTAAAGAGCAGATCACTTACTCACAGCTCCATATTCATGCCGACAAACTCCTCCTCGCTGCTCTCCTCACCGTCATTCCAAGACGACATCACTGAACGGCGACGATGACACATTGGCTCGGCGGCGAGGGGTGTGGCGGCGAGAGCGATGGGAGGGGGACAGGAGGGGAGAGCAGAGAGAGAGTGAGCGGAGTGCGCGCGGCGATTCGTTTATGACCTAGCCCACGCTAACGGCCGTCACCCGCTGGCCGTTATGACATGTGGGCCCATTCCGTCGGAAATCGTAGTTAACGGCTTCAAATCGGCCATTTGTGTTTATTGAAAAAAATTACAGGGAAAGTGGTGGATTTTTGCGACGCACAAGGAATGTGATGGCATTTCTGCTCGACAGCTGCAAATGTGATGGTTTTTTGTAATTCGAGGAAGTTGCTATCAGAGAATTGTGATAGAATATGGAGGAAAACAAGAGACACACATTATGCCGCTGATAAGACATGCAGATACTAGTTCATAATTGCAGAGCGACGAACGATTAAACAGC
Organism: Elymus sibiricus; assembly: GCA_039707655.1. Taxonomy (NCBI): domain Eukaryota; kingdom Viridiplantae; phylum Streptophyta; class Magnoliopsida; order Poales; family Poaceae; genus Elymus; species Elymus sibiricus. Next base: position 309,835,744 of record CM077675.1, on the reverse strand, counting down.
AAACACATCCACTGCACGTGATCCGCAGCGAATATTCTGAATGCAGATCGACTATATACCAAACACACCAGACACCTTGAAACAAGCTAGGGCAAACAAGCAGCTTATCTATTCCAAGATGTATGGCTAGCTGCGACCTGCGAGGAGCAAGTGATTAACAGAATCTACCAGAGATTCAGCAAGATAACTTACAAATGAAGAACAGAGGTGACTGGTGCAGCAAGAATCACATGTTGGATAAATGAACAGTCATTTTTACTTCCTTTGAACTTTCTTCAACACAGCGGACCACAACCAATCATAAATTTCCATGTCCAAATAAAGCATGGCAAAAATCTGACTACGCAGAAAGATTCTCAACATAAGAATTCATGCATCGCATCTGATGTATATTATACATTCAACAGTCGGATTTTGGTCCCTTCAACAGCTGAACCCCATACCTAATGCTATCTACAAAAAGAACATCAGCGGCTGCCCTTGTGTAGACTAACAACAAAAGGCAGCATGCCTCGACAAAAAGTAGTCGGCCAACATAAAAGCATGTAGGTTTCATTACCACGGATCAACAACACGAACTTATACAAATCAAGCCATATCGACAGAGGATTTAGGTTAGAAGTTACTGAGGTGGTTCATGAATCATGGCAATATTGATGAGCATGGACAAGCTCCGAGAGAACATATACCAATCTGGTAATATAATTCCTTATATGCCACTGGAAATTTACACGATTCCAACACGTGTCAATGACATTACGGCACTGCCCCACGTGTCACTCACACAAAGAGTGGCAAATATGGAGTCCAGAAACTTCCAGTGACAAATAAGGAATATGTATAAACAAACGGTAAGTTGACGAGTAGACTGAACTCTTCTAAGCATAAAAGATATATTGGTTACTAAAACAACTCGTCCAAATGAACTGATATCATTACTGTCTGATTACGATATAAGGTTGCTCCAGTGAAACCATAACAAATTCGTAATATTGTAGGTAAACTGAAAATGCTGGCTTGTGAAATGTTTTTTGCAGATATTATTAGACTATAGTTCTGCTGCTCTATATATGCCTAAATTTGATCCAGAACCATACAGTCCCAAGTATAAGATTAAAGCAGGCATGACATCATATTGAACTCATAGGGTTACACTACAATACTTACTGTGAAAAAGGCGAACAATGGGGCATGAGTACAGCAAAACAAAGAACAATAAATGACCCAGCAAAACTAGATAGAGTTCCTGATATTGTAGGTGAACTGAACCATAGATTGGATTGCATGTTCGCTTTCAACATGTATCGGTATATCATAGAAGAACCTTATTGTTGTGTGGCAATAAATTCAAGAGAGGCCTGTCAAGTGTCAACAGCCCCGTGATAATAACCGATCAACTGAAACAAGAATGACCATCCTGGCGGAAACAAATTATGCCAACGGTAGAGGTCCTACAACTTCATAATAAATCCAGTTCTCCTGTGCTAGCATCAGAAATTATAGGATGCGATCAATTACAAGAAACACATTGTAAGATGTATTAACATAAATGCATAAACTAGCGCATTTCACTGGTTTCTGATTAAGCAATCAATCAATCATAGAAAGTAACATGATCCACGCTTTACATTGCAATACCATCCGACAGATCCATTAATCCATAATCACACCATTTTTTATCCAAACCCTAGGGCAGTTGGGGAACCACACCGAAACCAAAGCACAAAACAGAAGCGCAGCAGATCAGATCAGATGATACGAAATAAAATCACGCGAAGAAAAGAGTTATTAAATACGAAGAAGTCTGAGCAGGCTGGGAGACGGATCAATCCACTACTTGGCGACGATGCGGCGGATGAAGTCGTCGTAGCGGATGGTGCCGTCCGCGGCGACGTCGACCTCGCGGATCCACTCGTCGAACTCGTGCGGCTCGAGCTTCTCGCCGATGGAGGTGAGGACGTGGCGGAGGTCCGCGACGGAGACGGTGCCCGACGCGTCCTTGTCGAGGACGCGGAAGGCGTCGCGGAGCGGGCGGTCGAAGGGCTCCGGGCGGAGGTGGGCGCGCATGAGGTCGAGGAAGCGCGGGAAGTCGAAGGGGGCCGTGAGCTTCTCCTGGGCGGTGATGTCGCGGAGCTGCGCCTGCGTCGGGTTCCCACCCAGGGAGCGCATGAGGACGCCGAGCTCCGAGGGGGCGATGCGGCCGTCGCCGTCGGTGTCGAAGAGGGAGAAGGCCTCCCGCATCGACGCAACCTGCTCCTCGCTCAGCTCCTTGCCGGCCATCGCCGCCGGTGGGTTCGGATCGGGGATTTGAGATCTCGCGACGCGGGGCGGTGAGGTGAGGTGCGTCTGTCTCAGGGAAGAAGTCCGCGTTTGATTGATTTGGTGGTGAGGAGCATGTGAGAGGGGAGAAATGAAACGTGGGGTTAGTGGCCGTGGTGCCGTGATCGATTGTTTTCTTCGGCCGTGCTGCAGGGAGGTGGCCTTTCGGGCTACTTTCTCTAGGGAACGCCGTGTCGTAACCAGGGCTTGGCCTGCGTATGGACGGATCATGCGAGAAATGCGAGTAGAATCGGCCCATGTCCCCTCAGGTTTTAACCCAACCAAATTTCTTTTTGTAGGATTTTCCCTGAAAAAAACACCTGAGAAAACAAACTGAAGTGAGTTATACCCCTAAAAAAAAACTGAAGTGAGTTATTGCCTAATTTGGACCTCACCCCATTTGTCCATGACCCTCAAATTCATACAAACACGTGCAATGTCGATCAACACACACAAACACATACGATAGGATAACCGGGCATAACAAGTTCATACACACACGATATATTAGGAATAGGATCATATAGTAATACTAGGACTAGATAAGATAAAACTAGGCAGATAGAAGAAGATCTTTAGTGCTTCGTCTTCTCCTTGTCCTTCCCGTTGTGATCTCCGGGACAACGGTGGTACATCGTGAAGACGTTGTAAAGATCGTCGTCCAAGGGTCATGGGAGGATGAGCTGGAGGAGGAGGAGAGCCAGGTAAGAAGTCAGGAGGCATGGGTCTGCGAGCCGGCTAATTTTGGCGGCGATAGGAGCTTGCTCAACCATGAGTTGCTTCAATGCCTCGATGCCCTACTGCAATGCCTTGGGATTGTTGCGGCGATAGCGGGCTTCCGTCTTGGCTTTGGTCAACGAACAACACATGGCGTCATGGACTAGTCGCTCCTCGTTAGACTCCGAAGGCACGGTGACCAGGGAAAAGTGGTTGGATCCGGCTCGGGTCACTTGCCCGACGCGACGAGCTACCCGTGCCTTGGACTCGGGGAGCGTCTCAGACTCGGAGGATGTGGCACAATCAACCAGTGCCGCTCAGGAGTCCAGACCGACTGTGATGCCCCGAAGCTACAAATGCCTCATCGAGCCATTGGGGACAGTGCAAACCTCAACAAGTTGCGGACGCACTCATTAGCCAGGCTGTTGGACGGCAACATAGTTGGTAGAGCCATGTGGAGCCATCGAGGACTACACAGAGCTTGAAGAGTCATCCTTGTTGTCGATGACGACATTGAGGGTGAGCTGCTCGTTTATACATCTCGAACATATTTATAAATTTTATTGTTAAATGATATTATATTATCATTTTTATACACTTTCTATAGCATTATATTGTTTTCTGGACTAACTTATTAATTTAGTGCTCAGTTTCAATTCATGTTTTTCTGCTAGTTTTTTGGTTTTGTAGAAACTCAATATCTAAGGAGGTCAAAATACGCTACCGATTTAACACATTTTTGGGGGGCAACAAAAAACAATCTTGCGGTGTTCTACATCCCAGTAACACGATCGAGACAAGACACATATTTGTATTGTTGCTAATAATGATAAAACGACGGGGTTTAATCTTATTGCTAGATTTCTTTCTGTCTACATTATGTCATTTTACTTATTGTAATACTTTGTTTCTTGTAAACTTAATATCTTAGGATGCATGATGGATAGCAGTCTTGGGATGGAGTATCGGCAGTAGATATCAGTAAGTTTAGTGGTCTACTCATCCCAGACGTAATGCCTATACGAGAGTATGCCATGAATAATCATAGTTATAAAGATTGCTATTTTTGTCTATTGCTAATTTGTTACCATGCTGATTGCTTGCTTTCGGGAGAGAGATACCTCTAGTGAACCTATGGTCCCCGAGCCTATTTTTCCATGAATACAAAACTTTCACAAAATTGTGTATTTACTGTTTGCCGTTTCACTATATCATTTTCTATCAATTTGCTTTTAACCTTGTAACTAGCAAGACAAGGGGCTGACAACCCCCTTGCCATGTTGGATGCAAGTATTTTATCTTGTTTGTGTGTAAATGTTGCTTATCTTGACAGCTTGTTGACTATCACTGGTTCGATTTAACCTTGGTTCTTAATGAAGAAAAATATTTATTGCTATCTATATCACCCTTGCTCTTCAGCGAAACCTAACGACTCCTATGAAAGTAGAACAGACGTTTCTGACGCCGTTGCCGAGGAACCATCTTCTACCAAATCAGATGCCTTCATTCCCTCATGGATTTTTATGGGTTCTTTGGGTTTTTCTTCGATTCCAATGTGTTTCTTTAGTTCCTTTTCTTCCTTTTCTTCGCTTTTTACCGTTTTTATTTTCTTTTCTTCCTTTTTAACACATGTCTGCAATTTTTCACACACATTTGTATATTTTATGTATGCATCAAGAACATGTTCGTATACTCGTTTAACATTGTTAAATACATGGTTAACATTTAACAAATTTATATTTGATGACTACATTTTTAATACACATTGTACAATTTTGGTAAATATCAGGAACATTTTTATTACACATGTATTTTAAAATATATGATTAATACTTTTTATACACGGTCAACATTCTTTCTAATGTTTAGATTTACATGTTCTACATCTTTTGTATATATTAGGAACATATTTTTGTACACTTTCAATATTTTTTAAATAGGTGATTAACATTTTTCAAAATAATTTGTGATTGATGCTACTTTATTCATACACATTGTACATTTTTGGTATATCAGTAAAAATAATAATACATGTTTAGTTGTAAAAAAATATATGATTGATTTCTTATACATGATCAACATTTTCTTAAATTTTATGTATTATGTTCAAAAAATGAATACACGTTCGACATTTTTTGTATACATGAGGACCAATTTTTTGTACACCTTTATCATTTTTTAAATAGATGATTAACATTAAAAAAATTGTGGTTGATGACTAGATTTTTTCATACACATTGTATATTTTTGGTATATATCAGAATCACTTTTTATGCAAGTGATTTTTAAAACAAATATATGATTTTTTTTATACAAGGTCAATATTTTTTCAAATGCTTGATTAACTTTTTTTTCAATACATGGCCAGTTTTTTTCATAGAGAGAGAGAGAGAGAGAGTAACACTATTTGTAGTTGATGACCCACGAGTATAGGGGGTCAATCGTACTCCTTTCGATAAGTAAGAGTGTCGAACCCAACGAGAAGCAGAAGGAAATGACAAACGTTTTCAGTAAGGTAATTTCTACAAGCACTGAAATTGTAGGTAACAGATAGTTTGATAGCAAGATAATTGGTAACGAGCAAGTAATGGTAACGGTAAATAAAGTGCAACAAGATAGCCCAATCCTTTTGTGGCAAAGGACATGACAGAACAATATCTTATAATAGGCAAAGTGTTCTTGAGGGTATACGGGAATTTCGTCTAGTCACTTTTATCATGTTGGTTTGATTCGCGTTCGCTACTTTGATAATTTGATATGTGGGTGGACCGGTGCTTGGGTGATGTTCTTACTTGAACAAACCTCTCACTTATGATTAACCCCCTCGCAAGCATCCGCAACTACGAGAAAAGTATTAAGATAAAATCTAACCATAACATTAAACGTTTGGATCCAAATCAGCCCTTTACGAAGTAGCGCATAAACTAGGGTTTAAGCTTCTGTCACTCTAGCAACCCATCGTCTAATAACTACTCCACAATGCATTCATGCTCAAGATGATGAAGTGTCATGTAGTCGACGTTCACATGACACCACTAAGGAAATCACAACATACATATCATCAAAACATCGAACACATATCAAATTCACATTATTACTTGCAACATGACTTCTCCCGTGACCTCAGGAACAAAGGTAACTACTCACAAATAATATTCATGCTCAAGATCAGAGGGGTATTGAATAGCATAATGGATCTGAACATATAATCTTCCACCAAATAAACTATATAGTAATCAACTACAAGATGTAATCAACACTACTAGTCACGCACAGGTACCAATCTGAGGTTCCGGTACAAAGACTGAACACAAGAGATGAGCTAGGGTTTGAGAGAAGATGGTGTTGTTGAAGATGTTGATGAAGATTGGCCTCCCAAAGATGAGAGGGGTGTTGGTGATGACGATGGCTTCGATTTCCCCCTCCGGGAGGGAAGTTCCCCCGGCGGAATCGCTCCGCCGGAGGGCAAAAAGTGCTCCTGCCCAAGTTCCGCCTCGAGACGGCGGCGTTCCGTCCCGAAAGTCCTCTCCTCTTATTATTTCTAGGTCAAAAGACCTTATATACCAGAAAATAGACACTAGAGGTGGGCCATGTTGGGCACAACCCACCAGGGCGCGCCCTCCAGTAGTTATTTGCTCCAGTATTTATTATATAATCCAAAATAATTCTTCATAAAGTTCCAGCTTATTTGAAGATGTGCAGAATAGGTATCTCTGATGTGCTTTTTCAGGTCGAGAATTCCAGCTGCCGGTATTCTCTCTCTTTGTGTAAACCTTGCATATTATGAGAGAAAAGACATTAGAATCACTCCCTAAAGCATTATTATTCATCAAAAAATTATAAATAATAGTAAGAAATCATGATGCAAAATGGACGTATCAACTCCCCCAAGCTTAGACCTCGCTTGTCCTCAAGCGAAAGCCGATATTGAAAAGCATGTCCACATGGTTTGAGAGAGAGGTGTCGATAAAAACAAAATACGGACATAGTAGCATCATGCTTATTATTATAACAGCAACAAACTTTATCATAGAACTTATTCATATAACTTTTATTATGTAACTTCATCATATAACTTCTCATGAACAAGTAACAATTCATCACAACATAGAAGTATAGAGCATAAACCTTATTGCAAACCAACAAACTATGTTCTCAGTCAACTTTGCAACCTCAATTCATCATATTTTCAGGAAGGGTCTCTTGTCGGAGCCTTTTGGCAAGTCCACATACTCAACCATCATTTAGTCTTCTATGATTGCTAACACTCATAGCATACCCATGAGCAAAAAGTTTCAACCGGACACAGAGAAAGATAGGGGCTTATAGTTTCGCCTCCCAACGTACTCACCTCAAGGGTGATGTCAACAATAATAACTCATGCTTACTCACATCCAACTGGATATATGTGCCTAGATCTTTCCTTACCACATTATGCTTGCAAATATAAAAAGTAAAAGGGAATAGGGAAGAATACTTTGACTCTTGCATAAAAGTAAATACATAAAAGTAAAAGATATGACCTTCGTAGAGGGAAGCAGAGGTTGTCATGCGCTTTTTGGTTTGTACGCCCAATCCCTTAATGTAAAAGAATGTCACGCTATATTGCCCCCTATGATAGCAACCTTTATTATGCAGTCCGTCGCTTTTATTACTTTGCCATCATAAGTTCGTATAACGCTCAATTTTCTCTTACACTAATTGATCAAACACATTTAGAAGCGATTTTTATTGCCTTAGTGCACCGATGACAACTTACTTGAAGGATCTTGCTCGATCCGTAGGTAGGTATGGTGGACCCTCAAAACATGGATTTGGGTCTTGGGTTTTTGGATGCACAAGTAGTATCTCTACTCAGTGCGGGATTTTTGGCTAGCAAAGATATTGAGCAAGCACCACATGTTGAAGGATCTATGACAATATAACTTCTATGTGAATATGAACAAACATAAATCATTACGTTGTCTTCCTTGTCCAACGTCAACAATTTTGACATATAATATTTAATGGGGGCTCACAATCATAAAAGATGTCCAAGATAGTGTATTTGCATGTGGATCTTCTCTTCCCTTATTAATTCTTTCATGAATTGCATCATTGACCAATGCTATGTTTGTCAATCTACAATAAATTTTACTACTTATACTTTTCCTTATGTGATGTCATTACTTACCATAAGATTAGCATATGATTCTTTTCATTTATTTTCTTTTTATTTTGATTGCAACAAGAAAGTAAAGAAGCAAAGGCTCAAACTAAACTTTATTATATAACTCTCACTCGATTACATAGATAGATAGATCACGAAACTAACACTCGAAAATAGATCAAACTAAATTTTTATTCAACTAAATCACGAAAAAGCTAAGGATCGAACGAAAATAGGTAAAGGTGAATAAAAGTGATGGTGATACGATACTGGGGCACCTCCCCCAAGCTTGGCTCAAGCCAAGGGGAGTGCCCATACCCGTGTACTCAAGTCTCCTTTGATGGTGAAGATGATGAAGGTGGTGGTGATTAAGCGGTAGGTTTGTCCTCCGGCTTCCAGAGCAAGGGCTCACCATCAAAAGTTGACGCATGAGTCCCCCGAGTCCTGCAACTGGCAGCTAAACTCATACCTTTAAATCTTGCTTCATACTCAAAAACTTGGTTTTGAAGATCATAAATTTGGTTTTGCAGAAAATTGATTTGCTCGTTGAGGGTGAAGACGGTGTCCTTCATAGACCGGCCATCCACCGTCTGATCACGGGTGAATTCCGTGATCATGGAGTGATTGGCACTAAGTCCACGCTCCACCATCTTTTGGCACTTGAAGATGTCTTGTTCCACCGCCTCGAGCCTAGCCTCCATGCTTCCCGTCCTCTTGGGTCCTTGAACATCGCGGATGTGGAGCACCCCTTCACGCATCTCAATGGCTTGAGGGTGCTTCATCACCTCCGGCAAGTACGGGTTGATGACCTTCTCGAAGAACTTGTCCTTGGAGGAGCTTGGTGGAGCCATGGAGATCTAGATCTGACGAGAAAACAACACGAAACAAGAACGGAGGGTTTTTCTGCGATGCGGTGGTCAAAACAATCGGGGATATATATAGAGAGATTTTTTATCTTGGGAAGCAAGAATATGGAAAGAAAACGGAGTCGGGAAGGTGTCCGAGGTGGGAACAACCCACCAGGGCGCGCCTGGTAGGGCTCGCGCGCCCTGGTGTATCGTGCTCACCTCGGTTGCTTTCCCGTTTATTTCTTATTTTCCTAACTTTTGTAATATTCCAAAACTAACGGATAATATTTTTACGGATTTTTCGGAGTCCGTTTACTTACCGTATCACGTACCTCCTCTTTTTCAGAATTCTGGAGTGTTCCAGAAGGTTTCTTTTATGCGTTCCTCCGGTGTCATGGTTTGGATAACATTGCTTTCAACATTAATAGGCGTACCTGAGATATAATGTTTAATTATTTGTCCATTGACCACCTTCGGGTTAGTTCCTTCGACATTATTGATCTTGATCGCTCCAGAACGATAAACCTCTTCGATAATATATGGTCCTTACCATTTGGAGAGAAGCTTACCTGCAAAAAATCTTAAACAAGAGTTGAACAAAAGAACATAGTCTCCTATTTTCAATTCCCGCTTTTGGATTCTTTTGTCATGCCATCTTTTTACCTTTTATTTGAATAGTTTGGCATTTTCATAAACTTGGGTTCTCCATTCATCTAGAGAGCTAATATCAAGTAACCTCTTCTCACCGGCAAGTTTGAAATCATAATTGAGTTCTTTAATTGCCCAAAATGCTTTATGCTCTAACTCTAGAGGCAAATGACAAGCTTTTCCATGTACCATTTTGTATGGAGACATACCCATAGGATTTTTATAAGCTGTTCTATAGGCTCGAAGTGCATCATCTAGTTTCTTAGACCAATTCTTTCGAGACCTATTGGCAGTTTTTTGTAATATTAATTTTATTTCTCTATGGCTAAGTTCAACTTGACCACTAGATTGAGGATGATAGGGTGATGCAATTCTATGGTTAACATCATATTTAGCAAGCATCTTACGGAAAGCACCATGAATAAAGTGTGAACCACCATCAGTCATTAAATATCTAGGGACTCCAAACCTCGGGAAGATAACTTCTTTAAGCATTTTAATGGAGGTGTTGTGATCGGCACTACTAGTTGGAATAGCTTCTACCCACTTCGTGGCATAATCAACAGCAACCAAAATATGAGTGTATCTATTAGAGGAAGGAAAAGGTCCCATGTAATCAAAACCCCAAACATCAAATGGTTCAACAACAAGTGAATAATTCATAGGCATTTCCTGACGCTTACCGATATTACCAATTCTTTGACATTCATCACAAGACAAGACAAACTTACGGGCATCCTTGAAGAGAGTAGGCCAATAAAAACCAGATTGCAATACCTTGTGAGCAGTTCTATCTCCCGGGTGATGTCCTCCATAAGCTTCGGAATGACATTTCCGTAGGATTTGTTCTTGTTCATGCTCAGGTACACAACGTCTAATAATACCATCTACCCCTTCTTTATAAAGATGTGGGTCATCCCAAAAGTAATGTCTTAAATCATAGAAGAATTTTTTCTTTGTTGGTATGTGAAACTAGATGGTATATATTTAGCGACAATGTAGTTAGCATAATCAGCATACCAAGGTGTGTTTTGAGAAACATTTATTGCAGCTAACTGTTCATCAGGAAAGATATCATCAATAGGTAGTGGGTCATCAAGAATATTTTCTAACCTAGACAAGTTGTCAGCTACGGGGTTCTCAGCTCCCTTCCTATCAACGATATGTAAGTCAAATTCTTGAAGCAAGAGAACCCACCTAATGAGTCTAGGTTTATCATCTTTCTTTTCCATAAGATATTTTATAGTAGCATGATCGGTGTGAACAATAACTTTGGAGTCAACAATGTAGGATCTAAATTTATCACAAGCAAACACAACTGCTAAAATTCCTTTTCAGTAGTAGCATAATTTCGTTGGTCATTGTCTAGAGTTTTGCTAGCATAATGGATTGCATTTAATTTCTTATCAACTCTTTGTCCTAGAACAACACCAACAACATAATCACTAGCATCACACATAATTGCAAAAGGCAAGTTCCAATCAGGTGGTTGAACGATAGGTGCAGAAGTTAAGGCTTTCTTGGGTGTTTCAAAGGCTTCTACACAATCATCATAAAAAACAAATGGAATATTCTTTTGTGAAAGATTAGTAAGAGGCCTGGAAATTTTAGAGAAGTCTTTAATAAACCTCCTATAGAAACCAGCATGACCAAGGAAACTCCGAATACCTTTAATATATTTAGGACATGGCATTTTCTCAATTGCATCAACTTTAACTTTATCCACCTCAATACCTCGTTCAGATATTTTATGCCCCAAGACAATACCTTCATTCACCATAAAGTGGCACTTCTCCCAATTCAAGACGAGATTAGTTTGTTCACATCTCTGCAAAACTCGATCAAGGTTGCTTAAGCAATCATCAAAAGAAGTTCCGTAAACGGAAAAATCGTCCATGAAAACCTCTACAATCTTTTCACCAAAATCAGAGAATATAGCAGTCATACATCTTTGAAAGGTAGCAGGTGCATTGCATAAACCAAAAGGCATACGTCTATAAGCATAGGTTCCAAAAGGACAAGTAAAGGTGGTTTTCTCTTGATCAGATTGTGATACATGTATTTGAGAAAAACCGGAATATCCATCCAGAAAACAAAAGTGTGTGTGCTTAGATAATCTTTGTAGCATTTGATCAATGAAGGGCAGAGGGTAATGATCTTTTCTAGTAGCTTTATTTAATTTTCTAAAATCAATTACCATTCTATAGCCAGTGATAATTCTTTGTGGGATGAGTTCATTCTTATCATTAGGAACAACGGTAATACCTCCTTTCTTAGGGACACAATGAACGGGACTTACCATCTACTATCAGCTATGAGATAGATTATACCTGCCTCAAGAAGTTTTAATATTTCAGTTCTTACCACTTCCTTCATCTTAGGATTCAATCGCCGTTGATGATCAACAACGGGTTTAGCATTAGGTTCCATATTAATCTTGTGCTGATATAGAGTGGGACTAATGCCCTTAAGATCATCAAGAGTATATCCAATAGCAGCCCGGTGCTTCCTCAGAATTTTTAATAACCTTTCTTCTTCATGTTCTGAAAGGTAAGCACTAATAATAACAGGATATATCTTTTTCTCATCAAGATAAGCATACTTCAAAGTGTCAGGCAATTGCTTTAATTCAAACACAGGATCACCTTTAGGTGGAGGAGGACCTCCAAGGGTTTCAATAGGCAAATTGTGTTTTAGGAGAGGTTTTTGTTGAAAGAAAATTTTATCTATTTCATTTCTTTCACGCAAGTGCATATCATTTTAATGGTCAAGCAAATATTGTTCTAGTGGATCGGTAGGAGGCACATCAATAGAAGCAAGACCAATTATCTCATCCTTATTAGATAATTATTTATCACGGGGTTGTCTACTAAACTTGGAAAAATTAAACTAATGAGACACATCACCAAAACTGACATCGACGGTTTGTTTTTCACAATCTATCTTAGCATTGACGGTGCTCAAGAAAGGTCTACCAAAAATAATGGGACAAAAGTCATCTTGTGGGGAACCAAGGACTAGAAAATCAGTAGGGTATTTTACATTCCCACACAAGACTTCAACATCTCTAACAATCCCAAGTGGTGTAATGGTGTCTCTATTAGCAAGTTTAATAGTAACATCAATATCTTCTATTTCAGTAGGTGCTATTTCATTCATAATTTCTTGGTATAAGGTAAAAGGAATAACACTCACCCTAGCACCCAAATCACATAAACCATGATAGCAATGATCTCCTATTTTAACTGAGACTACGGGTCTATGTTTATCTTTCTTATCAGGTTTAGCAATTCTAGCAGCTTCATCACAAAAGTAGATAACATGCCCATCAATATTTTCTACCAAGAGATCTTTAACCATAGCAACACTAGGTTCTACTTTAATTTGCTCAGGGGGTTTAGGTGCTCTTATATTACTCTTACGAACTACAGTTGTTACCTTAGCATGTTCCTTTATCCTAACAAGGAAATGTGGTTTTTCAATATAAGCACTAGGCACAACTGGATCAACATTGTAAAGGATGGTTTCTTCTTTAGCTATGACCGGTTCTTTAATTTCTTCTTTAACAGGGGGATGATATTTAAACCACTTCTCCTTAGGGAGATCAACGTGAGTAGCAAAGGCTTCATAGAAAGAGGCTACTATCTCAGAGTCAAGTCTATATTTAGTGCTAAACTTGTGAAAAGTATCGGTATTCATAAAAGATTTAACACAATCAAATTCAATCTTTATACCTGACTCATTACCTTCGTCGAGTTCCCAATCTTCAGAGTTGCGTTTAATTCTTTCTAAGAAATCCCACTTGAAATCAATAGTCTTCTTCATATAAGAACCGACACAAGAAGTATCGAGCATGGATTGATCATTATGAGAAAGCCAAGCATAAAAATTCTGAATGATAACTTCCCTCGGAATGTCATGATTGGGGCATGAATATAACATTGACTTAAGCCGCCCCAAGCTAGAGCGATACTTTCTCCTTCACGAGGCCAAAAATTATATATATAATTCAGATCACGATGAGCTAGATGCATGGGATAAAACTTTTGGTGAAATTCCAGTTGCAAATGATTCCAGTTCCACGATCCAAGATCATCACATAGCCTATACCATGTTAATGCTTTTCCCTCCAAAGATAAAGGGAAAACCTTCTTCTTAGCTTCATCTCCGGGTAAACCTACAAGCTTAAATAATCCACATATTTCGTTCACATATAAAAGATGCATATCAGGATGTTCAGTTCCATCTCCTGCATAAGGTTTAGCAAGCAGTTTTTCTAGCATACCCAAAGGAATTTCATAAGTAACATTTTCAGTAGGTGCTGTAGGTGGAGGGGTAACTAATTGTGGTTCCGGTCGAGGTGAAGATACCCCGAACAAACCCCTCAAAGGTTACCGATTTCCACTTACCAAGAGCGCTTCACTCCCCGGCAACGGCGCCAGAAAAGAGTCTTGATGACCCACAAGTATGGGGGATCAATCGTAGTCCTTTCGATAAGTAAGAGTGTCGAAGCCAACGAGGAGCAGAAGGAAATGACAAGCGGTTTTCAGCAAGGTAATCTTTGCAAGCACTGAAATTGTAGGTAACAGATAGTTTGATAGCAAGGTAATTTGTAACGAGCAAGTAACGGTAATGGTAAACAAGGTGCAGCAAGGTAGCCCAATCCTTTTGAGGCAAAGGACAGGCCAGAACAATCACTAGTAATAGGCAAATTGTTCTTGAGGGTACACGGGAATTTCGTCTAGTCACTTTTATCATGTTGGTTTGATTCGTGTTCGCTACTTTGATAATTTGATATGTGGGTGGACTGGTGCTAAGGTGTTGTTCTTACTTGAACTAACAACCTACTTATGATTAACCCCCTCGCAAGCATCCGCAACTACGAGAAAAGTATGAAGACAAAGTCTAACCATAACATTAAACATGTGGATCCAAATCAGCCCCTTACGAAGTAGCGCATAAACTAGGGTTTAAGCTTCTATCACTCTAGCAACCCATCATCTAATAACTACTCCACAAGGCATTCCCTTAGGCCCGTGAATGGTGAAGTGTCATGTAGTCGACGTTCACATGATACCACTAAGGGAATCACAACATACATATCATCAAAATATCAAACACATATCAAATTCACATGATTACTCGCAACATGACTTCTCCCGTGACCTCAAGAACAAAGGTAACTTCTCAAAAATAATAATTATGCTCAAGATCAGAGGAGTAATGAATAGCATAATGGATCTGAACATATGATCTTCCACCAAATAAACCATATAGTAATCAACTACGCAAGGTAATCAACACTACTAGTCACCCACATGTACCAATCTGAGGTTCCGGTACAAAGATTGAACACAAGAGATGAACTAGGGTTTGAGAGGAGATGGTGCTGTTGAAGATGTTGATGAAGATTGGCCTCCCAAAGATGAGAGGGGTGTTGGTGATGACGATAGCTTCGATTTCCCCCTCCGGGAGGGAAGTTCCCCCGGCGGAATCGCTCCGCCGGAGGGCAAAAGTGATCCTACCCAAGTTCCGCCTCGAGGCGGCGACGCTTCGTTCCGAAAGTCCTCCTCCTAATTTTTTTTAGGTTTTTTGGGAATTTATACCAGAAGATGGGCCAGGCTGGGCACAATACACCAGGGCGCGCCCAGGGGGGCCTGGCGTGCCCTGGTGGGTTGTGCCCACCTGGTGGCCCTCCTCCGGTAGTTTTCAGCTCCAGAAATTTTTATTAAATACAAGAATAATCTCCGTAAATTTTCAGCTTCATTGGAGTTGTGCAGAATAGGTATCTCTGACGTGCTTTTCTTGGGTCCAGAATTCCAGCTGCCGGTATTCTCCCTCTTTGTGTAAACCTTGCATATTATGAGAGAAAAGGCATTAGAATCACTCCCCAAAGCATTATTATTCATCAAAACAAAGTAAATAACAGTAGGAAATCATGATGCAAAATGGACGTATCAATCGTTTGTAGCCTTTTTCGATAAGTAAGAGTGTCGAATCCAACGAGGAGCTAAAGGTAGAACAAATATTCCCTCAAGTTCTATCGACCACCGATACAACTCTACGCACGCTAATGCTTGCTTTACCTAGAACAAGTATGAAACTACTTTGTAGGTGATAGGATAGTTTGCACAAATAACACTAAAAGTACTTAGCGGGAATAAAACTATGAGTAAAAAGCAAGATAATGAAAGTTAGTTGTTTAGTAGAAAGCTTTTGTCAAACAAGAAGGTTATTTGTCCCTAGACAATTGATAACTAGACCGATAATCATTCTTGCAATTTTATATGAGGGAGAGGCATGAGCTAACATAATTTCCGTACTTGGATCATATGCACTTATGATTGGAACTCTAGCAAGCATCCGCAACTACCAAAGATCATTAAGGTAAAACCCAACCATAGCATTAAGTATCAAGTCCTCTTTACTCCCATATGCAACAACCCACCTACTTGGGTCTGTGTATTCTGTCACTGACGCCACCCACCATAGGCAAATCATGAACACATTGCAACACCCTACAGCGAGGATCCCTCATGTTTGCGCGAGACGGAGGGCACTGTAGGACAGCACCATAATAAAATATACAATCATACCAACCACGATCATCAATTAGCCCATAGGACAAAGCTGATCTACTCAAATATCATAGGATAGCCATATATCATTGGGAAATAGTATATGGAGTTGAGCACCATGTTTAAGTAGAGATTACAGCGGGGAGAAGGGGAGTTACACCACTGCATAGAGGGGGAGAGAGTTGGTGTTGACGGCGGCGAAGTTGTTGGAGTAGATCGCCGTCATGATGCTTGCCCCGGCGGCGTTCCGGCGCCACCGGGAGAGAGGGGGAGAGAGCCCCCCTCCTTCTTCTTCTTCCTTGGCCTCCCCCCTAGATGGGAGGAGAGTTCCCCCTCTGGTCCATGGCCGCCATGGCGGCGGAGGGGCAGGAGCCCCTCCTAGATTGGATCTCCCTCTCTGTTCTCTTCTGTTTCACGTTCCTATTTTCTGGCCGAAAACCGTTTCTTATATTCCCGGAGATCCGTAACTCCGATCGGGCTGAAATTTTGAGGGGATTTTTATCCAAATATTAGCTTCCCTGCGGCCAAAGGAGATCTCCAACCGACATACGAGGTGAGCACAACCCACCAGGGCGCGCGTGGGCCACCTGGCCGCACCCTGGTATCTTGTGGGGGCTGTGGGCCTCCGATTGCGTTGATTCCACTTCTCAAAATTCACAAATATTACAAAAAAAATCTCTGTAAATTTTTATCGCGTTTGGACTTCGTTTGATATGGATATTCTGCGAAACAAAAAACATGCAACAAACAGGAACTGGCACTGGGCACTGGATCAATAGGTTAGTCCAATAAATCATATAAAATGTTGCCAAAAATATGTGAAAGTTGTATAATATTGGCGTGAAACAATCAAAAATTATAGATACAACAGAGACGTATCACAAGACAATTTATCATTGCTTCTTTTATCATTTGATTTCGTCCGTAGCCGGACCCTGTCTTCTGGATGATGTATGGATATTTTGTGTGGAGTTGTAAGATAGCTTGTGGCGATTGTAAGCCAACTCATATACTCATCTCTTCCTACTTGTATGCAATGATTACTTGTACTTGCGAAATGACTAGATGCGCTTCTATCCCCGTCGAGGCCCTCACGCCTTAATAGGGATAGGACCGCATCTTGGGCGTTACATCATCGCCTTGGATATCGTCATGATTATTTGATCTTCTATCAATTGCCCAACAGTAATTTGTTCACCCACCGTGTGCTATACTCATGAGAGAAGCCACTAGTGAAACCTACGACCCTCGGGTCTACTTTTCCAACATATTGCTTTCCGATCTATCTTTTTGCCGCTTTTGTTTTCAGATCTATTATTCCAAAACCCCCAAAATACCTTGCTGCACTTTTTATTTGCCTCTTTTATTTTGTGTTCTTGAGAGATCTATCTATCCAATCTATCCTATCCTAATCTATCTTTTTACCGTAGAGAGATTGACAACCTCTCTTTCGTGTCAGGTTGCAAGTATTTGTTCTTTGTGTGCATGTGCTGTTTACGTAGTGTTGGCGATCCTCCTACTGGTTTGATACCTTGGTTTCATAACTGAGGGAAATACTTACCGTCGCTGTGCTGCATCATCCCTTCCTCATTGGGGAAATACCGACGCAGTCTCAAGCCACGTCAAAGATACCTCGAACAAACCCCTCAAAGGATTGTTTTCCATAGTAACAAGTGACAATAAATTTCAGCACGTAGTATAAGTTTTTCCTTACCGATTTCCACTTACCAAGAGCGCTTCACTCCTCGGCAACGGCGCCAGAAAAGTGTCTTGATGACCCACAAGTATAGGGGGTCAATCGTAGTCCTTTCGATAAGTAAGAGTGTCGAACCCAACGAGGAGCAGAAGGAAATGACAAGCGGTTTTCAGCAAGGTAATTTCTGCAAGCACTGAAATTGTAGGTAACATATAGTTTGATAGCAAGATAATTGGTAACGAGCAAGTAATGGTAACGGAAAATACAGTGCAGCAAGATAGCCCAATCCTTTTGTGGAAATGGACATGCCAGAACAGTAT
This sequence comes from Elymus sibiricus, assembly GCA_039707655.1. Classification (NCBI taxonomy): domain Eukaryota; kingdom Viridiplantae; phylum Streptophyta; class Magnoliopsida; order Poales; family Poaceae; genus Elymus; species Elymus sibiricus. The sequence continues at coordinate 309,817,469 of CM077675.1, read as the reverse complement.
CTTATAATAGGCAAAGTGTTCTTCAGGGTACACGGGAATTTCGTCTAGTTACTTTTATCATGTTGGTTTGCTTCGCGTTCGCTACTTTGATAATTTGATATGTGGGTGGACCGGTGCTTGGGTGCTGTTCTTACTTGAACAAACCTCCCACTTATGATTAACCCCCTTGCAAGCATCCGCAACTACGAGAGAAGTATTAAGATAAAATCTAACCATAGCATTAAACGTTTGGATCCAAATCAGCCCCTTACGAAGTAGCACATAAACTAGGGCTTAAGCTTCTGTCACTCTAGGAACCCATCATCTAATAACTACTCCACAATGCATTCCCTTAGGCCCAAGGATGGTGAAGTGTCATGTAGTCGACGTTCACATGACACCACTAAGGGAATCACAACATACATATCATCAAAATATCGAACACATATCAAATTCACATGATTACTTGCAACATGACTTCTCCCGTGACCTCAAGAACAAAGGTAACTACTCACAAATAATATTCATGCTCAAGATCAAAGGGGTATTGAATAGCATAATGGATCTGAACATATAATCTTCCACCAAATAAACCATATAGTAATCAACTACAAGATGTAATCAACACTACTAGTCACCCACAGGTACCAATCTGAGGTTCCAGTACAAAGACTGAACACAAGATATGAGCTAGGGTTTGAGAGGAGATGGTGCTGTTGAAGATGTTGATGAAGATTGGCCTCCCAAAGATGAGAGGGGTGTTGGTGATGACGATGGCTTCGATTTCCCCCTCCGGGACGGAAGTTCCCCCGACGGAATCGCTCCGCCGTAGGGCAAAAGTGCTCCTGCCCAAGTTCCGCCTCGAGACGGCGGTGTTTCGTCCCGAAAGTCCTCTCCTCTTATTATTTCTAGGTCAAAAGACCTTATATACCAGAAGATGGGCACCGGAGGTGGGCCGTGCTGGGCACAACCCACAAGGGCGCGCCTGGGGGGCCTGGCGCGCCCTGGTGTCTTGTTCTTACCAGGGTGCCTCCCTCCGGTAGTTATTTGCTCCAGTATTTATTATATAATCCAAAATAATTCTCCGTAAAGTTTCAGCTTATTTGAAGATGTAGAGAATAGGTATCTCTGATATGCTTTTTCAGGTCCAGAATTCGAGCTGCTGGTATTCTCCCTCTTTGTGTAAACCTTGCATATTATGAGAGAAAAGGCATTAGAATCACCCCCTAAAGCATTATTATTCATCAAAACATTATAAATAACAGTAAGAAATCATGATGCAAAATGGACGTATCAGTAGTAACAATATTACTAGTAGACTGCCCGTGCGTTGCCACGGGCCAAAAAATAAATTTGTAAACAAAGCTCATTTTCCTCCCCACAAACGAGCACATTACACACAATGTTCAACCACAACACAAATGCATGCACCTTCTCTCTATTCTTACAAACAGTACACACTCCTCTGGTGCTCTTTTCCGCTGAACTTGTCATACATCACCTTCTATGTCTATACATCATTCATCCTCTCAATCCACCACCTTGTCAATTGTTTTGTTGTCTCGAACGGTACAAAAACAACCATGTCACTTTTTTCCTGATTTATTCCTAGTCCAAGGAAGCTAAATCTGGTCGAATGCCCTTGTGTTGCTATCGAACAACAAACTTATCTATGAAAACATATGTCAAAATATCATCATATGCAGTGTGTATATCACATGCTTAGCACTATGTTGTGACAAATAGTTCTTTTCAACCTCTCGCTTTCCTCTAAATATGTTTCTCCAATCATGCATTTCAGCCAAATATCTACTTTCACGTGCTCCTTAATTACCCGTGCGTTGCAGCAGAGCATAATACACTGATCGTGTCAAACATATATCTTTACTATTACTCTTCTACTTTTTCCTTCAATCACTATCTCCACTCCCCAATCCAAGCATGGTACCATCATTGTCACATCTGACTCACAATCCCTCAACCCTGTCGCACCCACACTTCAAAATTATAATCATTGTGTTAACTTAAGATAAACTATAGTTCGCAAAAAAACAAAAAGACAAATTATAATCATTGTACTAACTGAAGACAGATTCATTTATATTCACACTGTAGTAAACAAAACAAATTATTTGCATAGCATCTACTCCCTCCGTTCCTAAATGTAAGTCTAAAGTATGTCTATATACTCATTTTGCTCCCTATGTAGTCCGTTCCTAAATGTAAGTGTAAAGTATGTCTATATACTCAGTTTGCTCCGTATGTAGTCTATAGTGGAATCTCTAAAAAGACTTATATTTAGGAACGAAGGGAGTATGTGTGAGTGACCACAAAATAAACGACATTAGTAGTGCAATACATGAAAGCATTGTGTAGCTTAACAAGAATGATTTTAACAAACACCAACAACTTTAAATGAGATCATCTGGGTTAAGAACCAGAAGTACGTTTTGGCACCATGCTTCTCTTCCTAAACGCTAAGCGGACCTTCCAATTATTAATAATTTATAAAACTGTCGATGCCATATTAAGTCTGATTCACTCTTAACTCTCCAACGCCAGAACCGACTGGATTGCAGCCACCTCAGATTCGGTGCTACACATAACCCGCATTACATCTATGCATCGGTAAATACACTTGCTAATCACATCAATTCGAAAACACAATGAGGTTCCTAAGCACTTAAGAACTTCGAATACCTTGCACAGGGAGACCTTGCATATCCAGTAATGAACTCATCGGGATTGAATCATTCGGCAATGAAAAATTGCTGGACTGCAGCACGCCCGTCCGCATCCCGTCATTTCCATCCACACTCAGCATCAAGTTCTGACTACCAACGTTGACATGTATGCACCATACTCGACCCTCCTATCGGCTCACTCCATGACTCCTAACTCACCCATAGCCTAACTAACTTTTGGTGTGGCATCACTCCCAACCTCAATCTTCCGTGACCTTCCTTGGTTGGTTTGCCATCCGCTCCTCTTTCTTATCCTCATCAACAAATCATGTAATCTATACAAATATAACTTCAGGTCAAAGACTCCGTCAGCTCATTACAACAATCTAAAGTCACCTCAATGTTCTCTGCAAACCATTATGTCTGAATATTAGAAAATAAATACAGATGAATTGAAATATGAAAAGCAAGGCATCAAACCTCATAGAGAAAGACTATTATTTATTTCTCAACTCAGATACTAAAACTACACAGGAGTGTATAACTATTACTTATTCTGAATACAAATATTGTACTAAACAGAAAAATAAATTATTGTGACCATTCTCTACATTTATCTTCTAGAACACAAATTTATGCACTCAAGACACATACATTTGCAAGTACTTTTTACTGCTAACACCAACATTGAGCTAAAATAGACCTAACATAAAATCTGAGATTGGCATATAGCACAAGAAAGAGCTAAAATAGTTCATCATGTACCCTAGATATGTACTCTACAGTACATCTACATCACTCCATTGCCCACAGTCGACAAACGACACACCTTTTTCTTACATCACCGCACTGTGGCACTGCTTCAAAGAATTGGTATGCATGGACCACAATGCCAGCAAAACCTAGCCACCATGACCTGTAAAACCCTTGATGCTCTTTTAGTTTTATCATGGACCTTCATGGTAGAACGTCGACGTTTGAAGATGAAGTTGGATATTATGACTTCAAAGAGCATTGATGCTGTTTTAGTTTTATGATGGAGCTTGTAATATATTCCACGTATACAAATATATATATATATATATATATATATATATATATATATATATATATATGTCGAGTAAATTACTCATGTACAGGTTGTAAATAAATTCGTCACACAGAAAAAGAAAACGAATTGACGGAATTAATTTCAAAAACCTAATATCCAACGCATTTCATGTAGTTAACAAGTTTAACATTATTGTTTTAGTTACAACTCATTTCTTAGCACGTAAATATGACGTGAGATCAAGCAGTAAAAACATCTAACGGGTTATCTAAGTAGTACAAAATTTACTTATTGTTCGAGAGAGAAAACATACCCTGCGCAAGTCTCTTTTTCTGCATTACATGGCTGAGAGAAACACCAAACAAAAGCTTCTAAACTGTCAGAATGAAACCAAACAACCGATCTTCATAGGAAAATTGTCTTAAGTTACTTAGCTGGCCTAAGAGCATCTTAATCACGTAATTTGTCTTGCACAATGTGTCAACGATGCCCATCTGCTATATAGGATTCTGCGCAATTCACAGATGTATTATCTGAAAGTTAAACTTACGTCTAGTCATCTCCTGAAATATTCAAGTAAGACCCCATGTGTGGACCAGGTTGTTCTGCATTACATATGTGTGTAACTCGTTACAGACAAAAAAATTCAATCCACCTGAATTATTTAGTCTAGCATGATATGTGCTAAGCAATCACTCCTAGCAATTTCAGTACCTGGCCATATGCCAACGCATCTCCAAGCATCCTGGTAATGTGCCATCACCTCCACAAACCTGTGTGAGTTGCAAGATTGATTGATTTCATATGCGCATCATAAACATAATGGTCTTGCTGTTGGTTAAAGAGGGAGAGTAGATATACCCGGTGCGGCTCCACGAACTGTTCGAGTCCTCGTCAGCGTCTAGCACATCCCGAGCCTCGACGGGCACATGTCTGGGAATCCGGTGTACACCATCCTGCTCATGTCGCTGGTGTGGCAGACAAGAGGACTCGGCCACGAGGCGGTGCAGCAACGGGAACGCTCCCTAGTCTATTGTGGTGGAGGTGTGGTCCATGTGCGTTGCAACGGGGCATACATGTTTAGATGGTTCGATACTAATCAGTGTCTAATATATGCATTTGTGATCCTCATGCCCATTAGGCGGTATTATTGACTTTTGCCTTTAAATCCGTCTTGTTCTTGAACCTGGGATAAATTATACCCTTCTTTAGTGATCATTCTTAGTTATGTATGTACACTCAATAGAACAACAGGATAGCTCAAAAATTTGAAGACACTCCCAACTAATATGTTCCCTTAATTTTGTGTGATTGTGATGCTTCCTCCAACAGCAAATGCAGTATGAAATGGTGTTTTTAGGCATTGTAAGAATCCAAATTCATTACATTTGATAAAGTTTCATTAAAAGAAACATGCCAGAAAATCATGTCATGTATCATGTATGGGGCATGCTCATCCAAGATTACCAATACCCAATCCATGTATAGGGAATCTCCTTTTCTTCTACAAATAAGCGATAGTCATTAATTCTAAAATCAATGGATACATGCATTTCTTCTCACCTTTTCAGCATTCAACATGACATGTTGGTAGCAACATGATATGATTCTTAATTCCAAAAAAGAAATCATGAAGTTTTGTTCACTCGAGAATAAAACCACCTCCCTGGAATCATAACAAGCTAAATGTTCTCCCACCCTCCCCTATACCAATTAGAATAGATCCATCACAGTATGTTCCATAATATATAATTGGGAGTTACTAAGTACTGGTGGCTGGAATAACCCTTCCATGCAAGTAAACCATATACCCAAGTCATGAAGTTTTATATAAAGATATGGAGGCACCATATTTTCTTGATTCCTGATGCGACAAACAAAATTTCACCTCCAACTAAGTAAGATGTATATTCTCCTGAAAGATGAACTGACCAAATGCAAGCTAAGGGCTGTTTCAAACTTTATGTCTTCGGACAGATTGGTGCAGAAATAGCTATTGTGTGCAACAAAGAGAAGTGCTTTCCGAAGAAGTAAACAAAGGAGTAGGCAATTAAACAAAGAGAAACATTAGCATGGTTCAATAAGAAATGCAGATTATTCACTTGCATTAGCAATATAATGATTTAAGTGTGGAGGACAGGAAAAAACACTTTTTATTTCTCTATATACAGTCCCAAAGTTTATGCCTTACAAGTGTTAGCTGATGCAACCACACAAAAATTCGAAATCTACTGTATCACACTCATCTAGTAATCATCCGTGCGTCGCAACGGGAGCATGAATACTCTTAACGATTTAACATCAGTTGTGTCAAACATATTTTAGTCTGCATGCACAACAAACGACTTGTTAAGAAAACAACATTGTCCTGATCAGTAATTGTTAAGAAAAATACGTTTAGATGTGTTAGTGATAACTCACATGCCAGCTGCCACCACCACCACACACACATCGGTATTTTTTATCACTGCCCAAGGATTTGATCATTTGCTTAAGACAATAAACCTGCAATCTCTTCGTCTGAAAAGATCTTTGCAAAAAATCCAACTATAATAGAAGAGATATGCAACTTCTAAGCAAGAAAAATAACCGTAAGTTCAAATCCTAACACTTTCAGTAACCTTATTAGTTGTTTCTTGCGTTGAAATTCCTATATATTGATCACCATAATACCAAGTGGTTAATATGATGCAGTGCACGTTGTTGTTTTTCCGGAAATGACAGGAGCTACTGAAAAAAGCAAAAACTATAGCCTAAGTGTTTACTCGTGAGAGATCTGACCTAAAAGCTTGTGAGCAAGTTGGTCCAACCAATGATCAAGAAAGGTCAACAATTTTGTTGTCAATAAACTAAGATGAAACAATCTGAAAAAATATGCTTCCAAACAAACAATTTTGGATGTCCAAGCTCAAAGAATCAGAAACAAGATTGCAAAATGGAGTGAGATATGACTACATGGTTGATGTCGAGACGAGCGACCAGAATTTGTAGACCCGATGGTGCTTTTGTGGGGGCAGTACGACGTCGACGAGTTCATCGTCACTTCGGAGTTCCGCACCCGCCGCAACCAGGGATGGAGAAGGTAGAACCCTCGGATTGGGAGTGGGACTCGCATCCGTTGCCGCCGCTGCAATGACAGCAGCAGCAGGCGTAGGAGAAGCCCCATATGTCGTCGGCAGATTCCCTGTAGCCCTGTGTGCCATGCCTCCCTTTGGACGCTATGGCAGTACCGCCTTGTGCTCGTCGGCTTCCTCACTCGGAGCCCCCACCAGGGCACGATTCCATATACAAGCCGCCACACCGAGGGCGAGTGAGGAGGCGCCATAGCAATAGCTCCTTGTGCTCGGCGGCCCTGGAAGGCCAGGAGATCGATCTGGCCCGCGCCCTCCTCGACGTCGAGGGCGAAGTAGCTCCGGGTAGCTACATCCCTTCGTCTGAAAGAACATTTGCTCCCTTGGTGGTTTTGGTAATTAATAACAACATATATGTCATTGGACTCATGTTTCCACTAAGTATATTTCAAGAAAATTCCAATGATGAAATGGCTATAAATTGTGAGGAGATATCCCAAGATGCAAGGAATGGATTGGCAAAGCTTCAAGCTAGAAGAATCTCTTTTTACTTTGTGAGAAATCACTATGAGCCCATAGGAAAGCCAATACTATTAAATGGGGGTAAGGTATTGTTGGTGAACAAATTGCTCCACGTGCACAAGTGCTAGACACCAAAAACACCGAAGCTCTCCCACAAAAATACTCTGTCAAAACCCTAATCCACAAAATCGGTGCCACCAAGTTTTCATCCGGCCCTACCAATTTTCTATCCAAGACAGAACCCTAGCCAAACCCTAGAATTTCGGCACAACCGAGACTGCATCGGTGCAACCGAGTTTTGGTGACCACGGTTCGGGTGACTGATTTCATAGAATCGGAAATTCCGAGTTTATGCTTCGGTCTCACCGAGTTTTGGGAACTGCCCTCGGCCACTCATTTCGGTACCACCGAGATTCCTATATCGGTCTCACCGAGATTCCGAAAGTTGCCACATTTTGAACAGATCGGTACAATCGAGTTTTGCTTCGGTTTCACCGAGATGGTCAATAATGTTGTAACGGTTGGATTTTTGGAGATGCCTATATATACCCATCCACCACATCCCACTCGCAAGAGAAGCACTCAGAACAGTTCCCCACTTCCCATATCCAAATTTCTGAGATAGAACCAACTACCCTTGTCTTGAGATCAAGATCATCCACTCCAACCATATGGATCTTGATTTCTAGCCTCCCCAAGTTGCTTTCCACCAAATCAATCTCTTCTACCAAGCCAAATCTGTGAGAGAGTGATTGAGTGTTGAGGAGTCTATCATCTTGAAGCACAAGAGCAAGGAGTTCATCATCACTATCAAGCCTATTACCTTTTGGAGGGTGGTGCCTCATAGTTTGGTTAGGTGTTGCTTGGGAGCCTCCTACTTCGTGTTGAGGAGTTGAACCAAGAAGTTTGTACGGGCAAGGAGATCGCCTATTTCGTGAACATCTACCCATAGTGAGGCTAGTCCTTCGTGGACGGAAGCCGTTATGGAATAGTCAAGGTTGCTAATTCGTGGACCCTTATGGGTGGAGCCCTCCGTGGACTCTCGCGACCGTTACCCTCCGTGGGTTGAAGACTCCATAAACGTGGATGTACGATAGCGCCACCTATCGGAACCATGGGAAAAATCTTCGTGTCTACAATTGCGTTTGATCTTCTAACCCTTACCTCTATTACATGTGCTTGTCTTTACTTTCTGCTGCTATACTCTTAGACATGCATGTGTAGGGTGTGCTTGGCTTGCTATCATTGCTAAAATCTGCCCACAACTAAAATTGGGAAAAGGTAGAATTTTTATTTGGTCAAGTAGTCTAATCACCCCCCTCTAGACATACTTTCGATCCTACAAGCGGTATCAGAGCATTGGTCTCCATTGCATTGGTTTCACAACCTAGGAGAGTATGATGTCTAGTGAGGGAAATTACCACCGTAGAGGTCCGTACTTTGATGGTACAAATTTTGCTAGTTGGAAGCATAAGATGGAAATGCATATTCTTGGTCATAACCCCGCCGTTTGGGCTGTTGTTCGTGTTGGCTTGCAAGGTGAATTCTTTGGTGATTGAAAGGAACCGTATTGTGAAGCAACCGCGGATGAATTGAAGATGTTGCAATACAATGCTCAAGAATGTGACATTCTTTTCAACTGCCTTTGCCCCGAAGAATTCAACAAAATCAGCCGTCTTGAGAATGCAAAGGAAATTTGGGATACTTTGGTTGATATGCACGAAGATACCGATTCCGTCAGAGAATCTAAGTTGGACGTGCTTCAAAGCCAACTTGACAAGTTCAAGATGAAGGATGGTGAAGGAGTCGCGGAGATGTACTCTAGGCTTGCTCTCATCACCAATGAGATTGCCGGCTTAGGAAGCAAAGAAATGACCGACAAATTCATTATCAAGAAGATACTTAGAGCTTTGGATGGAAAGTATGACACCTTGTTCACATTGATCCAAATGATGCCAAACTATAAAGATCTCAAGCCTACGGAAGTCATTGGTAGAATTGTTGCTCATGAGATGTCACTCAAAGACAAGGAAGAACTTCACAACAAGTCTAGCGGTGCTTACAAAGCCACAAGTGATGCTCCCGCTACTTCAAGCGACAACCTTGTTACCAATGAAGAGATAAGCCTCATGGTCAAGAAATTCAACAAGTTCTACAAGAGTAGAGGCAAAGAGAGGAACTCCAACTCAAGATATGAAGAAAGGCATTCATCTAGTCGTGACCAGAATTGTTACAATTGTGGAAGGCCCGGACACTACTCCAATGAGTGCACGCCCCCCCACAAAAGAAGGGAAGAGTCACCTAGAAGGAAGAGCTCAAGAGATGAGTCACCTCGAAGAGAGAGAAGGAGTAGAGATGATCGTTATGAACGAAGACCCTCAAGGAGAAGTAGGAATTCGAAGAAGAAGGACAAGTACACCAAGAGCTACTCAAGAAGAAGACATCAAGCTCATGTTGGTGAATGGGTTTCCGGCTCCGATTCGAACAACCACTCCGAGAGAAGCTATCACTCCGACTCCGACTATAGTTAAGATGAAGGTGTTGCCGGACTTGTACTCGTTTCCTCCAACTCCTACGACATATTTGATTCACCAAATGAAGGGAGTGGAAGTTGCTTCATGGCTAAAGGCCCCAAGGTATCACACCCCGAATATCTTGGTTTCAATAGTGATGAGGATGACCCACTTGGAGATGATGACTTGCTATTTGATAAAACTAGTAATATTAGTCAAAAATGAGCTAGACAATGATCATGCTTGTCAAGATAAGTCGTGTGATGATGATAAGAAGGAAATAGAAAGACTAACTAAAGAATTAACCACTCTTAAGTTAGCCCATGAATCTACTTTAGAAGATCATAGAGAGCTTGTAAGAACTCATGAGAAGCTACGCTTTGAGAAGCTCAACTTGGAGCAAGAACATGAGTTTCTTAAAGCAATCAATGACGATCTCCGAACGAAGACTTCTTCTTATCTAGCCAAACGACTACTCTTGTCTACATTCATTCCACAAGTTAAGGCTAAGCAAACTAGTAACAAAGGCAAGAAAGGTTCTTCAACTAGTAGCAATAAAAATGATAAATCCAATGATATTGCTTCTAGTAGTTCTATTGATCCCACTAACGACTCTCTTAGCCAAGTTACACTTGAGCAAGAAAATGATCTATTGAAAGGGATTATAGAGAAAGGTATCTACAAAAGTCTTGCCGGATGTAAGCAATTTGAGGAAATTGTACGCAAGCACGAAGGATACCGGAAGAACCATGGCATTGGCTACTTCAACGCAAATGGAGTTGAATGGGAAGAAGGTCCACACCCCAAGCCCAAGTTTGTTCCTCGAAGGGATAAGTATGAACATACTCTTCCCAAGGGAACAAAAGCTCAAGATAACCTTCCACCACAAGATCACAAGCTCAAGGGGGACAAGCTTCAAGAGGAGATTGACTCATATGAAGATGAATCCCAAGCTTTGGTCAAGTGGGTTCCCAAGGCTTCTACAAGCTCAACTTCTATAAGTGCCACTTCAACACCGAGGATTCCCATCAACTTGATGTGGGTCCCCAAGAAGAAGAACTAGAGAAGTTCTTGAGGGGTGACTCCGCCAATGAAATTCACTCACATTCATTATTGGCAAGGACTAGTTGCAATCAACATCAACATTATGCAATAGTTCAAGGAGTCACACATTCCCTCAAAGGTAAGCAAGGGACAAGGTAATTAATGAATCCATGGACATCATCCTGTATGCTTTGCACTCCATGTCCATAGATATCCTTGTATTTGTCTCTTGTGTTTGGGACTAACTGATGTCTACTACGCAACCTTCTTCTTGTAGACTCGTGTTGGGCCTCCAAGCGCAGAGTTTTGTAGGACAGTAGCAAATTTCCCTCAAGTGGATGACCTAAGGTTTATCAATCCGTGGGAGGCGTAGGATGAAGATGGTCTCTCTCAAACAACCCTGCAACCAAATAACAAAGAGTCTCTTGTGTCCCCAACACACCCAATACAATGGTAAATTGTATAGGTGCACTAGTTCGGCGAAGAGATGGTGATACAAGTGTAATATGGATGGTAGATATAGGTTTTTGTAATCTGAAAATATAAAAACAGCAAGGTAGCAAGTAACAAAAGTGAGCAAAAACGGTATTGCAATGCTTGAAAACAAGGCTTAGGGTTCATACTTTCACTAGTGCAAGTTCTCTCAACAATACTAACATAGTTGAATCATATGTAAATCCCTCACGTGCGACAAAGAGTTCACTCCAAAGTCACAAATAGCGGAGAACAAACGAAGAAATTATTGTAGGGTACGAAACCACCTCAAAGTTATCTTTTCCGATCAATCTTATGAGCTATCCCTATAAGTGTCACGAACAGCCCTAGAGTTCGTACTAAAATAACACCTTAAGATACACATCAACCAAAACCCTAATGTCACCTAGATACCCCAATGTCACCTCGAGTACCCATGGGTTTGATTATACGATATGCATCACACAATTTCAGATTCATCATGTTCAATCCAACATAAAGAACTTCAAAGAGTGCCCCAAAGTTTCTACCGGAGAGTCAAGACGAAAACATGTGCCAACCCCTATGCATAGATTCCCAAGGTCACGGAACCCGCAAGTTGATCACCAAAACATACATCAAGTAGATCAATAGAACATCCCATTGTCACCACAGATATCCCATCGCAAGACATACATCAAGTGTTCTCAAATCCTTAAAGACTCAATCCGATAAGTAAACTTCAAAGGGAAAACTCAATTCATCACAAGAAGATAGAGAGGGGAAAACTCCATATGATTCATCTATATTAATAAAGCTCGCGGTACATCAAGATCGTGTCATCTCAAGAACATGAGAGAGAGAGATCAAACACATAGCTACTGGTACATACCCTCAGCCCCGAGGGTGAACTACTCCCTCCTCGTCATGGAGATCGCCGGGATGATGAAGATGGCCTCCGGTGATGGTTTCCCCCTCCGGCAGGGTGCCGGAACGGGCTCCTGATTGGTTTTTCATGGCTCTGGAGGCTTGCGGAGGCGGAACTCCCGATCTAGGTTTCTTTTCGGGGGTTTATGTATTTATAGGAATATTTGGCGTTGGAATCACGTCAGGGGAGTGCTCGAGGGGCCCACAAGCCAAGGGGGCGCGCCCTGGGGGGCGCCCCCAGGCTTGTGACCTCCTCGGTCACTTCCTGGCCCAGTTTTTTGCTCCAGTATTTTATATATTTTCCAAAAATATTCTCCATAAATTTTCAGCCCATTCCGAGAACTTTTATTTCTGCACAAAAACAACACCACGGTAGCTCTGCTGAAAACAGCGTCAGTCCGGGTTAGTTCTAATAAAATCATACCAAAATCATATAAAATTATTGTAAACATGGCATGAATACTTCATAAATTATAGATACGTTGGAGACGTATCAGCATCCCCAAGCTTAATTCCCGCTCGTCCTCGAGTAGGTAAATGATAAAAGAAATAATTTATGAATTGTGAATGCTACGTAACATATTCATCATATTCTTTTCTTCTTTGTATAGCGTGGACATTTGGACTTGTAAATGATTCAAAGCAATAGTCTAGTTTTAACATAATGACTTCAATACTCAAACATGTCAACAAGCAACCATGTCTTTTCAAAATATCAACACTAAGGAAAGTTATCCCTAGCCCGTCATGCTCAATCATTGATCCATTCATGAAACACACTCAAATATTAGCTATGCCCAATGCTCAAGTACGATCATAGTGCCCCCTAGTTGGTGCTTATAAGAGAAGATGGAGACTCAAAGCAAAAATAAAAATTGCATAAAGTAAATAGATAGGCCCTTCGCAGAGGGAAGTAGGGATTTGTAGAGGTGCCAGAGCTCAAGGTTTAAATTGAGAGAGAAAAATATTTTGAGTCGCATGCTTTTCCTGTCAATGAAAACGACAAAGTAGCTCACAATACTTTCCATGCTAGATACATTATAGGCGGTTCCCAAACAGAATGGTAAAGTTTTTACTCCCCTCCACCAATCAATCACACTCCACGGCGAGCCGAATCCACGGGTACCGTCCATACAAATAACAATCCTGGGGGAGTTTTGTTTCATTATATTTTGATTTGATTTTTGAGCATGGAACTGGGCATCCCGAATACCAGCCACTTTCTCGTGAATGATAGTGAATCAACACATATCGTGAGAATAATGTAGGAGATATGCCCTAGAGGCAGTAATAACAGTTATTTTGTATCTTCGAGTTTGTAATGATTGTTTATGATCCATGCTATAACTGCAATGATTCTCGAGTCTGCAATATCCACGAGGCCCGGAGGGAAACTCATTTGCACGTGTGGTATAATAAACGGTAAAATTTATTCCTAGTCTTGCCTCTAAGACTGGCTCAAGTATTGCATGATGATCCTGTTTTCCTGATCATGGGCATGGCTATGCCGGCAATTTTGAGGGCACAATGTTGGTAGAACACTTGTGTTGAATCAACCCGAATTGATGTTATGCTATGAGATTCATTCGTCACAAGTTAATGGTTAATAACACAGAGATAGTTAATGTTTGCATAATTCCTTAGACCATGAGAGTATCGAGTTCCTTCGTGCTTGCTTCGTGAACTTTGGGGTTTGTTAAACGTCATCCGTTACTGGGTGGCTATTACGGCGGCTTACGGGTTCACGGAAAAGTATGGCAAGTAACAAGATAGCTCAAGATTGGGATTTGCTCCTCCGACGATGGAGAGATATTCTCGGGCCCTCTCGGTGTTACGGTATCCATCATCGTCTGGCCAGACACAGTGTGATTTGATCACTGGGATGCCGGAACACGGAAACGAGAAAAGAGAACAAAACCGGTAACAAGGTAACTTGCATAGTGGACAAATTGTTGATCCACGGGGATGCAATAAATCTCACCTCGGGTGTTTGTGACATATCGCGAAGCAACTAGAATAGCTCACGGCAACTGGAGGTTCACTCGAATATGCATTCGTGTGGGTATAGGGGTCAATATGGGTGTCCACGGCTCCGAGGTTGATCATTGATCGGAAGGGGTTCCGGGTCATGTCTATACTTCACCGAACCTATAGGGTCACACGCTTAAGGGTCATCTATCTGCTGAATACTAGACAGGGAGTCTGAGAGAAAGTCACCGGAAAAGTTTCGGTGACAACGGAAGAGTTCCGGAGAGAGAACACCGAAAGAGTTTCGGTAAAACCGAAAAGTTGTTTCGGAATATATTATTAGGCCAAAATGGTTTCGGCACTCACCTGGAAATTCTTAGAGGATCTCAGAATTGGTCTGGGAACTTCTGGGATTTTTCCGGAGAAAAAACCCGGAAATGTTCCGGAGCCGCCGGAACCGCTGTTGTTGCTTTTCGCTGATGAAAACCACCATATCGGAAATGTTTCGGCACAAGCCGAGAATAATTTTAGAGGGTACCGGAAATGTTCTGGGACCTTCCGGAATTTTTCAGAAGAAACGATCGCGGAAAAACATCTTGTCCCAGCGCGAGGGGACAAGATCCCACGAATCGGGGGTTGCATGTTTGTGGCTTTTTGTCTAGGGAGCACCCATGTTTCTAGGAGACATGTTGGTGGCTTGTTGGCCCCCCCATGGGGGTTACAAGGGTGTGGCCAGCCATGGAGGGCTCCTCCATGAGGCCCCACTTACATTACCTTTTAGCCCTCCATGTGGGACATGTAGCTTGGGTATTTTGGTATTTCCTCCCCCACCCCACCCCTTGCCTTGGCCTATAAATAGGAGGTGAGTGGGCTGCCCAAAGATCATCCCTTCTCACATACACATGCCATTTGACTTGTCTGGCTTCTCTCTCCCTCCCCGCGAAATAGTTTCGTAGTGCCGAAAGGCTGTCTGGGTTCCGGTAGGAACTAGTTCTGGACGACGAAGCCCTGCCGGATAGATGACACCGTATGTGTGCAACCCCGTAGAGAGGTCGTAGTTTCGATCTTTTGCCCGAGGGGCTGTTCATGTGTCCTCCCGAAGGGCTGTCCGAGTTTCCGTTCGAGTTTCGAGGGTCCTCCCGAAGGGCTGTCCGTGACATCGTCCGAGGGACTGTCCGACCGCCTCCCGAAGGGCTGTCCGACGAGGGAGTACATCCTCGCGGTTGGGAGGTTGTAAATCCTAGCTGCGGGGATCTGCACCAACGATCTCCACCGACTCTTCTTCCGCTGCGCTTCGAGTCGGTACGGATCAGATCAAACCTTGTATGCAGTCTCCATAGTGGTCCTGGGCGTGCTCGCTGTACCGAATTTTTTTGTTTTCTGTCGCGTTCCCCAACAGTGGCATCAAGAGCCATGCTATGCGTAGATGCAGGTTACGATCTAGAATACATGGAGATGTATGGGTATTGCATAATATAATTTTGGAGCAGATGAGATCTATTGCTGAAAATTATTTATGCGGGTAGCAGATGAAATCTATTACCCGATGTTCCTGTTGCTTCCCCTGAATTTGCGTAGTCCTGATCTTGACGGCATGGTGGAATCTCACAAAGTTCTGGCAATCCGCGATCCTTTCATGCTGCTCCTGAGTATGCTGATTGATAGATCAACGAATTGCTAACAGTTCTTTGGGTTCCACCATAGTTAAAGAAAGATGGATGTTTCGCAGACGAAAGGGCAATGCAGATATGATCTGCACGGGGGTCATGCATATGACGAAGTTTAGTATGGGGCTCGAGATTTTATTATCTCGTGTTTCATACACTCCGCAATGTTAATCTAGCGACTTGAATTATCATACTTGATGATGGACGTTGGTAGCTTCGGTTTGTTCCGAAACCTTAGAAGCCAAGTAAAATAAAATTTTGCATAAACCGATTAGAGGCGTCTAACTTGGTTTTGCAGGATGGTTTGCATGTGATGTGGTATAGCAAGTCTCATATTAATTTGATTATGTATGAGATGACTATATGATGTAATTAACATGACCTGCGTGTCATGATTCGGCATGATGGCTGGAGCCATATGATTGCACTTTAATGACCTGCGTGTCAACCTTATGTAATGCACTTATTTTATTAGCTATAGAGATAGCAATATTATCTGATGCATTGACAAGGTGGTGGCAATCTTCGCGAAGGTGAACACTGACGCGAATGCCGAAGACGAAGAAATACTTGACTTCTCCGTCAGAAGGGGCTATACCATATCATGCTATTATGAATTGCCTGAGATGTTTATCCCTCTTGATGCACCCTTCTTGATTGCGCGGTAGTCGCTTTTTATTAGGGTGATCTCTCACTAAAAGTATCAAGTAGTTAGTGTTCTCCCAAGTGTAGCACCGTCACAACATCTATCCTTTCGGGGTGCGCCATGGATGCATGGGTACGGACGATTGGAGAAATGTAAGGCGGGTGAGGTCAGACCTCGCAGCAAGATCACTTGGTTGTCTTGACGTTCATGGCAAGATCGTCCTGAGCTCGGAACACACGCATCGAAAGATGAACAAGATTCATATAGAGATGTGATCAGCAAGTTGGCCTACCAATTGAAATCCTCGTCATGAGATGATGATTCTATGATGTTGAATTGATATTTGGATCTTGAATCACTCATAATCAATTTTGAGAGATATTGATTTGAGTGGGAGCGCACTTTAGAATAAAATTGTTTATTCACTAGTGCAAAAATCATTGTGGACAAAGTCTAAGTGATACTTGTTTTTCCGTTGTAGATCAAATGGCTCGCAACAACGCGTTCAACTTAGGTCCGATGTTAGAGAAAGAGAAGTTAGCTGCGAATGGAAACAACCATGCGGACTGGGTCCGTACCCTGAGGATTGTCCTGAGGAGTGCTAAGAAAGTGTACGTGCTTGACGGACCTCTTCCACCTAAGTCGGCAGCAACCGTCCCGGCAGATGAACAAAATGTCTGGGCCACTAAGGATGATGACTTCAACTTAGTGCAGTGCCTCATGCTGTCTTGCATGAGTTCAGAGCTTCAAAAACGTTTTGAATTCCATAACTCCTTTGATATGATCAAGGAACTGGATGCTCTGTACAAGTTTAATGCACGGTCTGAACGTTTTGATATCATGAAAATGATGATGGAGACCAAGATGGCTGAGGGCAGTTCAGTTGGCGAGCACGTAGTCAATATGATTGGCTACGCTGAAAGGCTTAAAACCCTGGAATTTCCGCTTTCGCCAGAGCATGTTATGGACATGTTGCTTGGTTCACTCCCCCCGTCTTACGGCGGTTTTATCATGAACTACAACATGAATGGGATGGACAAAACAGCAAATGAGGTGCTTGTCATGCTGAAAACTGCTGAAGGAGGACTGCGGAAAAATCACAAGCAAGTGTTGCTTGTGAATAAAACTGCCAGTTTCAAAAAGAAAGAAAAGCCAAAGAAGGGCAAGGGCGCCGGTAAGACCGGCTCCCAAAGCAAATCTAAGGGCGGAGCCAAGAATGAAACTGAGTGCTTCTACTGCAAGGGCAAAGGACACTGGAAGAGAAACTGCAAGAAGTATCTGGAAGATAAGAAGTCCGGGAAAACCGGAAAAGGTATAACTGTTATACAAGTTACTGTCATTGACGTTTTGCTTGCTAGCGAAAATTCTAAGTCTTGGGTATTTGATACCAGATCGGTTGCTCACATTTGCAACTCGATACAGGGACTTCAGAAGGTACGCAAGCTGGAAAGGAATGAAGTCGTGATGCGTGTCGGGAACGGCGCTGGGATCGCCACTCAATCCGTCGGCATTATGCCTCTACGTCTCCCTTCAGGATTTATTTTGGAACTAAGTAACTGTTATTTTGTTCCGGCATTGTGTAGAAACATTATCTCTGGATCATGTTTAGTACACGATGGGTACTCCTACAAGTCTGAGAACAATGGTTGTTCACTTTATTGTAAGGATATGTTTTATGGATTTGCACCCATTGTTGGGGGCCTTTTCATACTAAATCTTGAATGTGAAAATGGTGTCTTTAACGTGAATGCTAAATGCCTTAAGAAGGCTGATACCACCACCACTTACTTGTGGCACTGTCGGCTTGGCCACATCGGAAAGAAACGCATGCAAAGACTCCAGAGAGATGGAGTTTTACCGTCCTTTGATTTTGAATCATTTGACACATGTGAAGCTTGTCTGATGGGGAAAATGACCAAGACGCCGTTCACGGGTCATCCTGAATGGGCGGGTGAATTATTGGAAATAATACATAGTGATGTATGTGGTCCAATGAGCACAGCCGCACGGGGTGGGTATTTCTACTTCGTGACTTTTACTGATGATTTAAGTCGGTATGGCTATATCTACTTAATGAAGCATAAGTCGGAAACCTTTGAAAAGTTCAAAGAATTTCAGAATGAGGTAGAAAATCATCGTAACAAAAAGATTAAGTTTCTGCGATCTGATCGCGGAGGCGAATATCTTAGTCATGAGTTTGGCCAACATCTGAGTGACCGTGGAATCGTTTCACAGCTTACGCCTCTCGGAACTCCACAAAGAAACGGAGTATCGGAAAGACGTAACCGAACCCCGTTGGACATGGTAAGGTCGATGATGTCTCTTACAGATCTGCCGATATCTTTTTGGGGTCACGCACTAGAAACTGCCGCTCACACACTAAACAGAGCACCGTCTAAGTCTGTTAAGACGACACCACATGAGATGTGGAATGGGAGGAAACCCAGTTTGTCGCATCTTAAAATTTGGGGATGTGAGGTACATGTAAAACGTTTACAACCTACCAAACTCGATCCCAGATCAGACAAATGTAACTTTGTAGGTCATCCAAAAGAAACAGTTGGGTATTCCTTCTACCTACCCTCCGAGCACAAAGTGTTTGTCGCTAAAAGCGGAGTCTTTCTTGAGAAAGAATTTCTCGCTAAAGAATTGAGTGGGAGGACAGTACAGCTTGATGAGATTAGTGAATCTTCGGCGACAGTTGATATGGCTAAAGAACCGGAAGAAATTCCGCAAATTATCCCTACAACCGAGCCGGAAGTTGTCGCATATGATGAGGAGACTTCAGACAATGTTGTAACTGAACCGCGTAGATCAGGTAGGGCTATCCAGCCACCTAAGTGGTTTCATAACGAAATCTTCATTCTTGAAGACGATGAACCTGCGCACTACAAGGATGCGATGGCGGGGCCCAGCTCAAAGGAATGGCACAAGGCCATGAGATCCGAAATGGAATCCATGTACGAAAACCAAGTTTGGAACTTGGAAGAACTTCCAGATGGCGTAAAACCCATTGGTTGTAAATGGATTTTCAAAAGGAAGACGGACGTGGATGGTAACATTACTATCCACAAAGCTAGACTTGTCGCGAAAGGGTTCACGCAAGTTCTAGGGGTAGACTACGACGAGACTTTCTCGCCCGTAGCTATGCTTAGGTCTGTTCGGATATTACTAGCAATTGCTGCTTATTTCGATTATGAAATATGGCAGATGGATGTCAAAACGGCTTTCCTAAATGGAAACCTTGAAAAGGATGTATACATGATACAGCCAGAAGGTTTTATCGATCCTAAGAATGCTGGAAAGGTATGTAAGCTTCAGAAAGCCATTTATGGTCTGAAGCAAGCATCAAGGAGCTGGAACATTCGTTTTGATGAAGTGGTCAAAGAGTTTGGCTTCATCAGGAACGATGAAGAATCTTGTGTTTACAAGAAGTTTAGTGGGAGCGCAAAAGCATTTCTAATCTTGTATGTGGATGACATATTGTTGATTGGAAATGACGTGAATTTTCTTAGCGAAATAAAAGACTCATTGAAAAGGAGTTTTTCAATGAAAGACTTAGGCGAAGCGGCATAAGTATTGGGCATCAGAATCTATAGAGATAGATCAAGACGCATGATAGCGCTTAGCCAAAGCACGTACATTGACAAGGTGTTGAAAAGGTTCAACATGGAGAACTCCAAGAAAGGCCTACTCCCCATGTCACCTGGCACAGTGCTTTGCAAGAATCAGAGTCCTCGGACCCTTGATGAGCAAGTGCAAATGAATGATGTTCCATATGCTTCGGCAGTTGGTTCTATTATGTATGCCATGCTATGTACAAGACCGGACGTTTCCTATGCACTAAGTGTTAGCAGCCGGTACCAAAGTGATCCAGGATTGGAACACTGCGCCGCAGTCAAGGGTATTCTTAAGTACCTCAGAAGGACCAAGGATTTACTCCTTGTGTACGGAGGTGATGAAGAGCTCATTGTAAGTTGTTACACTGATGCAGGCTTCATGACTGACCCAGATGACTTCAAATCTCAATCTGGCTATGTTTTCATATTGAACGGCGGCGCAGTTGATTGGAAAAGTTCCAAACAAAAGACTGTGGCGGATTCTACGACGGAGGCGGAATATGTTGCTGCTTCAGAAGCCTCCAAGAAAGCTGTCGGTATCAAGCAATTTCTTGAAGACCTTGGTGTGGTTCCAAGTGCTCTGGACCCGGTGGAGATCTATTGTGATAATAGTGGCACCATGGCTCAGGCAAGGGAGCCATGTTCGCACCATAAGACAATGCATATTCAACGCAAATATAAACTCATTCGACATCATGTCGAAGAAGGTTTAGTGAAAGTACGCAAAGTTCACACGGATCTGAATGTGTCACCCCGATGACAAAGCCTCTACCACGAGCAAAGCATGAGCAACACCGGATAGCCATTGGTGTTAGGGAAGCCATGTAACTGGATTATGACTCTAGTGCAAGTGGGAGTCTGTAGGAGATATGCCCTAGAGGCAGTAATAACAGTTATTTTGAATCTCCGAGTTTGTAATGAATGTTTATGATCCATGCTATAACTGCAATGATTCTCGAGTCTGCAATATCCATGAGGCCCGGAGGGAAACTCATTTGCACGTGTGGTATAATAAACGGTAAAATTTATTCCTAGTCTTGCCTCTAAGACTGGCTCAAGTATTGCATGATGATCCTGTTTTCCTGATCATGGGCATGCCTATGCCGGCAATTTTGAGGGCACAATGTTGGTAGAACACTTGTGTTGAATCAACCCGAATTGATGTTATGCTATGAGATTCATTCGTCACAAGTTAATGGTTAATAACACAGAGATAGTTAATGTTTGCATAATTCCTTAGACCATGAGAGTATCGAGTTCCTTCGTGCTTGCTTCGTGAACTTTGGGGTTTGTTAAACGTCATCCGTTACTGGGTGGCTATTACGGCGGCTTACGGGTTCACGGAAAAGTATGGCAAGTAACAAGATAGCTCAAGATTGGGATTTGCTCCTCCGACGATGGAGAGATATTCTCGGGCCCTCTCGGTGTTACGGTATCCATCATCGTCTGGCCAGACACAGTGTGATTTGATCACTGGGATGCCGAAACACGGAAACGAGAAAAGAGAACAAAACCGGTAACGAGGTAACTTGCATAGTGGACAAATTGTTGATCCACGGGGATGCAATAAATCTCACCTCGGGTGTTTGTGACATATCGCGAAGCAACTGGAATAGCTCACGGCAACTGGAGGTTCACTCGAATATTCATTCGTGTGGGTATAGGGGTCAATATGGGTGTCCACGGCTCCGAGGTTGATCATTGATCGGAAGGGGTTCCGGGTCATGTCTATACTTCACCGAACCTATAGGGTCACACGCTTAAGGGTCATCTATCTGCTGAATACTAGACAGGGAGTCTGAGAGAAAGTCACCAGAAAAGTTTCGGTGACAACGGAAGAGTTCCGGAGAGAGAACACCGAAAGAGTTTCGGTAAAACCGAAAAGTTGTTTCGGAATATATTATTAGGCCAAAATGGTTTCGGCACTCACCTGGAAATTCTTAGAGGATCTCAGAATTGGTCTGGGAACTTCTGGGATTTTTCCGGAGAAAAAACCCGGAAATGTTCCGGAGCCGCCGGAACCGCTGTTGTTGCTTTTCGCTGATGAAAACCACCATATCGGAAATGTTTCGGCACAAGCCGAGAATAATTTTAGAGGGTACCGGAAATGTTCTGGGACCTTCCGGAATTTTTCAGAAGAAACGATCGCGGAAAAACATCTTGTCCCAGCGCGAGGGGACAAGATCCCACGAATCGGGGGTTGCATGTTTGGTGGCTTTTTGTCTAGGGAGCACCCATGTTTCTAGGAGACATGTTGGTGGCTTGTTGCCCCCCCCCCCATGGGGGGGACAAGGGTGTGGCCGGCCATGGAGGGCTCCTCCATGAGGCCCCACTTACATTACCTTTTTACCCTCCATGTGGGACATGTAGCTTGGGTATTTTGGTATTTCCTCCCCCACCCCACCCCTTGCCTTGGCCTATAAATAGGAGGTGAGTGGGCTGCCCAAAGATCATCCCTTCTCACATACACATGCCATTTGACTTGTCTGGCTTCTCTCTCCCTCCCCGCGAAATAGTTTCGTAGTGCCGAAAGGCTGTCTGGGTTCCGGCAGGAACTAGTTCTGCACGGCAAAGCCCTACCGGATAGATGACACCGTATGTGTGCAACCCCGTAGAGAGGTCGTAGTTTCGATCTTTTGCCCGAGGGGCTGTTCGTGTGTCCTCCCGAAGGGCTGTCCGAGTTTCCGTTCGAGTTTCGAGGGTCCTCCCGAAGGGCTGTCCATGACATCGTTCGAGGGACTGTCCGACCGCCTCCCGAAGGGCTGTCCGACGAGGGAGTACATCCTCGCAGCTGGGAGGTTGTAAATCCTAGCTGCGGGGATCTGCACCAACGATCTCCACCGACTTTTCTTCCGCTGCGCTTCGAGCCGGTACGGATCAGATCAAACCTTGTATGCAGTCTCCATAGTGGTCCTGGGCGTGCTCTCTGTACCGATTTTTTTTGTTTTCTGTCGCGTTCCCCAACAAATAACACACCTAGCATGGAAAAATATTGGATACTCCCCACCGTTTCATGAGCGGTACGGGCACACAAAAGAGAAAATTTATTTTGAAAATTTAGAGATGGCACATACAAATTTGCTTGGAACGGCATGGAAATACCGCATATAGGTAGGTATGGTGGACTCATAAGGCAAAACTTGGTTTAAGGATTTTGGATGCACAAGTAGTATTTATACTTAGTACAAATGAAGGCTAGCAAATAGATTGGGAAGCAACCAAACCAAGAAACGAAAATTCACATAAGCGAGCATTGAGTCATAACTAACACCGAATAATGCACCATAAGTAGGATGTAACTTCATTGCATAACTATTGACTTTCGTACTTGCATAGGGAATCACAAACCTTAACACCAATATTCCTACTAAAGCATAATTACTCACTAACATGACTCACATATTACTATCATCATGTTTCAAAACTATTACAAAGAATCAAGTTTAATTTGTCACATGATCTTCATGAAAGTTTTTATTATATCCTCCTTGGATATCTATCACTTTGGGACTAGTTTCATGTATTGCCATTGCTTTTTTGACAAGCTCAAACAATTTTAAATGAAGCACATGAGCATAAAGATTTCATCCCTCAAAAAGGTATAAGTGAAGCATGAGAGGAAATGACAAGCTACTCTCAAAAGATATAAGTGAAGATCAATGAGTAGTCAAACAATTAAGTAGCTATGTGAGGACTCTCTCTCTCTCTCAATAAATATTTTCAGATCTGAAGTATTTTATTCAACAGCAAGCAAAAGAAAAATATCACTCCAAGCATAGCACGCATCATGTGAACGAATAAAAATTTAGGCTCAACATAGGCTAACCGATAATTGTTGATGAAGAGAGGTAGGATGCGTAGCATCCCCAAGCTTAGATGCTTGAGACTTCTTAAAATATTTACTTGGGGTGCCTTGGGCATCCCCAAGCTTGAACTTTTGAATCTCGTTCAATCCTCTCATATGATGGTTTCACCTATTCTCAAAAACTTCATCCACACAAAACTCGAAAAGAACTCGTGAGATAGGTTAGTACACATAAGAATAAATCAACACTTCATGTACTGCCAAGACATGTTGCACAATAATTTTCAAACATTAGGTACTGTATAATATCATTTCCACAATTTATATCTACCAATATAGGCTATGGAAACTATAGGATAAGTAGATAACGAAACTATGACAGCAATCTGTCCGAACAGAACAGTCTGTAGCAATCTATTAAACCAGTGTACTTCTGTAACTCAAAAAATTATGAAAATTTAGGACATGCTAAATAATTGATATGACATCACTGTGTAAAAATTTCAGAAACTTTCCACGTTCCAGTAAAATATGAAAATTCAAAAACTACAGACAAAGTTTCTGTTTTTACGCAGCACTCATCAAAACATGCAATGCAAGCATCCTAAGGCAATTCTTGGAACTTTTTATTGAAAAACAAGATTATAAATAACTCCTAACATAGAACAAAAAAATAATATGACACTCCAAGCAAAACTCATATTATGTGACGAATAACAATATAGCTCCAAGTAAGATATACCGATAATGTTGAAGACGAAAGAGGGGATGCCTTCCGGGGCATCCCCAAGCTTAGGCACTTGATTATTCCTTGGATATTACCTTGGGGGTGCCTTGGGCATCCCCAAGCTTAGGTTCTTTTCACTCCTTATTCTCCTCATATCGGTGTCTCACCCAAAACTTGAAAACTTCAATCACACAAAACTTAACGGAACTTCGTGAGAAGGGTTAGTGTAGTAAAGATAAATCATTCACTTAGGTACTGTCAATACAAGATTCATAATTGTTCCCACATGATACCTACTGTATTATATCATTCCCATAATTTATATCACTGAATATAAGCTATGGGAACACTAAAACAAGCAAACTATGCATGCAAAACAGAATCTGTCAAAAACAGAAAAGTCTGTGAAGATCTGTAGTGTAACCATACTTCCCTGTCTCTAAAAATTCTGAAAAATTAAGACAAGCTGAATAATTTGTATATGAAAACTTTGTAAAAATTTCAGATCATTATCACGCTCCAGTAAAAAATTAAAAATCCTGTACTGGAGTCAAAAGTTTCTGTTTTGGTTCAGCATCAATTCTACTCATCTTGTGAGTCATCCCAAAGGCTTTACTTGGAACTTTATTGAAATAAAAGGCACAAGGCATGATTACTACAGTAGCTTAATAATGTGATCACACAAAAACAGAAAGGAAAAGTGTTGGGTTGTCTCCCAACAAGCACTTTTCTTTAATGCCTTTTAGCTAGGCATGATGATTTCAATGATGCTCACATAGGAATAATAATTGAAACATGCAAAAGAGCATCATGAATCTCATGACAAGCACATTTAAGTCTAACCCACTTCCTATGCATAGGGGTTTTGTGAGCAAATAATTTATGGGAGCAAGAATCAACTAGCATAGGAAGGCAAAACAAGCATAACTTCAAAACTTTGAACACATAGAGAGGAAACTTGATATTATTGCAATTCCTACAAGCATATGTTCCTCCCTCATAATAATTTTCAGTAACATCATGAAGGAATTTCACAACATAAATATCACATAAAGAATTATCTTCATGATCCACAAGCATAGAAAATTTGTCACTCTCCACATAAGCAATTTTCTTCTCATTCATAATAGTGTGAGCAAACTCAACAAAATAACTATCATGAGATACTTGATTGACATAACCACTTTGAATATTAAAATCACGATGACAAGTTTCAAGGTTACTATCATGAGCTATCCCTATAAGTGTCACGAACAGCCCTAGAGTTCGTACTAAAATAACACCTTAAGATACACATCAACCAAAACCCTAATGTCACCTAGATACCCCAATGTCACCTCGAGTACCCGTGGGTTTGATTATACGATATGCATCACACAATTTCAGATTCATCATGTTCAATCCAACACAAAGAACTTCAAAGAGTGCCCCAAAGTTTCTACCGGAGAGTCAAGACGAAAACATGTGCCAACCCCTATGCATAGATTCCCAAGGTCACGGAACCCGCAAGTTGATCACCAAAACATACATCAAGTAGATCAATAGAACATCCCATTGTCACCACAGATATCCCATCGCAAGACATACATCAAGTGTTCTCAAATCCTTAAAGACTCAATCCGATAAGTAAACTTCAAAGGGAAAACTCAATTCATCACAAGAAGATAGAGAGGGGAAAACTCCATATGATTCATCTATATTAATAAAGCTCGCGGTACATCAAGATCGTGTCATCTCAAGAACACGAGAGAGAGAGATCAAACACATAGCTACTGGTACATACCCTCAGCCCCGAGGATGAACTACTCCCTCCTCGTCATGGAGATCGCCGGGATGATGAAGATGGCCTCCGGTGATGGTTTCCCCCTCCGGCAGGGTGCCGGAACGGGCTCCTGATTGTTTTTTCGTGGCTCTGGAGGCTTGCGGAGGCGGAACTCCCGATCTAGGTTTCTTTTCGGGGGTTTCTGTATTTACAGGAATATTTGGCGTTGGAATCACGTCAGGGGAGTGCTCGAGGGGCCCACAAGCCAGGGGGCATGCCCTAGGGGGGGGGGGGCGCCCCCTAGGCTTGTGACCTCCTCGGTCACTTCCTGGCCCAGCTTTTTTCTCCAGCATTTTTTATATTTTCCAAAAATATTCTCCGTAAATTTTCAGCCCATTCCGAGAACTTTTATTTCTGCACAAAAACAACACCACGGTAGCTCTGCTGAAAACAGCGTCAGTCCGGGTTAGTTCTAATAAAATCATACCAAAATCATATAAAATTATTGTAAACATGGCATGAATACTTCATAAATTATAGATACGTTGGAGACGTATCACTAACCCATGTAGGTGAGGAGAGTAAGAAACAAAAAGGATTGCTCCCAACTCAAGATGATCTTCATCAACTATGAGCATCCACAACTACATCACCCACATGAAGTCTTCTACGACAAAACCCAAGGTTAGTTTATCACTCTTAGGGGGGATATAACATCAAGGGGGAGTTTTACTCTAAGACTTGAGTTAAAGCATCTCTTAGAATGCGACAACATTAAATGCTTTATGTAAGAGTGGTAACCCCGCTTGTGCTTAAAAGATGAGTATGACCTATGATCAAGTATTCTTACTTGGCTCCTAAGTCAATATACTCATATATAGATGACTACGTCATCGCCCAAGTGCTTGATAGATGCTAGAATGTTTGTGCATGTTTGCCATAATTTCATTTGATATCTTATTGTGTGAGCATGTTGGTCTGCATATCTTTACTCATTCGAGGATATCCAATTGTAGCTATTTGGCTTTTCTTTTTCTTTTGCCAATTGGATATACAAGAATGCCTAGGACCCCTCTCTAGCTATCTATGCTTTCTCACCTCAAGTTCTATTCATGCTACATCACAAAAACTTGAACAAGCACTTGTCGAACCCTCTGTGTGAGGAGCACTCGGAGTACCGTTTCGTCAAGGCTGACCTCACCAGTGCAGAAATGGCTAGCCACAACTCTTGTTCGTGGCGCGCCATTTCTCACCAACGCCAGCACTAATATTTTCAAATAGTGTTGGTGTTGGCTAAATTGAAACGCCATAGCTATTCGATTAGTGCTGGCGTTGCACTTTAGCCCCGGCGTTGCAAATTAGGCCCATTAGGCCCACACCAGCACTAATCTATCTAATCCCCGCCCCGCGCCCGGCCTACTCCCCACTCTCTCGAGCCCCAACTCTTTCGTCCTCCTCTCGATCCCCGCCGCCGCCCGTAGCCGCCCCTTCCGCCGCCGCCCGTCGTAGCCCCGCCCGACGCCGCGCGTCGCTGCCCCACTCGACCACGTGCCCGACGCATCCCGTCGCCCCCCCGCCCGACATCGCGCCCGAAGCCGCCCCGCTCGACCACGCGCCCGACGCATCCTATCGCCGCCGCGCCCGTCGCCGCGCCCGAAGCCGCCTGACCCGATGCCGCCCGCAGACCCTCCTCGCCGCCGAGCACTGGTATTTTGCTATCTCCGCTTTTATTATGCAAAGAAAAAATTATAATGCTACAATGCTAGAAAGAACTGGTATTGGGTATTGCTATCTCTGGATGTAGAGTATTGGGGGTATTGGGTATTTTGCTATTTGAATCTTAGTAAATGTTGTAGAAAAAACTAGAATGCTAGAAAGAACCGTTACGCTGCATATCTCATTCATTTTCTTATGTGGTTCGGTGTAGCCTTATGTGGCACTCGACTATTGTAAAGAAGATGTAGTTATAATTAAACTTATAGCATGGTATGGCATATATGGTAAACGTAAGCTATCTATGCATTAGAACACTCTTTTTAAGGCATAGATAGCTTACGTTTACCATATATGCCATACGATGCTATAAGTTTAATTATAACTACATCTTCTTTACAATAGTCGAGTGCTTAAACAATACATATGTATTCTAATGCATTTTGGTAGGCTCATTCATTTCATTCTTTATGCATTAAACACTCTTTTCATTCTTTAGCCAAATAGCATGGCCGACTCTAGCCTGTGGGTAGGCTCCTCTGATCATTGGTCGGGGTTTTTGAAGATAAAGGCGACATGAGCACCAACCAGGTAATTAAGGTTACAAAAACATGCATTAGCATTGCAAACATCCATATATATATATATATATACGTATCTAACCACTAATTAATTGTTCATGATTTGAAACCCTTGGCAGGCATACTTAGGAGGCCCGTCTTCGCCGGCTGTCATTGTGCAGTCTTCAGGTGACGTCGACGTGCTCAGTCACGACCTGATCGTGTCACGTCAGAGCACCCTCAAGGTCCTGCAGGAGTTGGATGACTCCCTGATGAAGGAGAAGGGAAAAATTATCGATGACAATGTTATTGTCTAAGATAAGATTTCCAGTCTCGAAGGTCAGATCACGGCACTGAACCTCAAGATAGCTGAGATCAATAAGGACATAGAAGTCCTGAAGGCCTAGAGGACTCAGCTGAAGACGGAGAAAGAGCATTACATCAAGGAGGGGCAGACGAATAGGAATAAGCTTCGTGAGATGAAGTTAGTCCTTAGGAAAAACTAGCTAGCTAGGTAGTGTCGATCAAGAGAGGGGAAGATCGATATATACATTGTCAGAAGTAATTGGTACTTTCCTTTTGTGAATGAAATGTTTGGTATCTTTTGTGAATGAAATGTTTAGTATCTTTTGTGAAGTTAGTATTTTTTCTTATTAGCTAAATATGACAGTGCTGGCGTGCAGCTCTATCCAACGCCAGCAGGTATTCAAAATGCTGTTGGCGTCGTCTCCAACGCCACGAGTATATTTTAACTGTGGTGCCTTATTGCTGGCGTAGGGTGTCTACGCCAGCAAGGCCATTTTGGCCACGCCATAGCTAGGCTTTTCTGCACTAGTGCCTCCAAAACCTCCCTAAAGTGCAACTCGGTGTAACCAACCAAAAAATCTCGGTTCCACCAAATGCCTAGGGTTGATCTGTCTTTGCACCTCGGTACTACCGATACCATAATCTCGGCTTCACCGAGTTTCCCTGTCAACTGACAGTAGAGGAACAAACTCGGTGACACCAAAATTTTAGTATCGGTGACACCGATAGTGAAGGGTACTTAATCCGGCGGACCCGACGTTTTGAAATTTCATCTTCAAATGCCAAGTCCCCAACCCTAAGCTGCCGCACAAGGACCCTTTGGTCGTCGCCCTTGCCTCCCCGAGCGCCTTCGCCGTTGGGATCAACGCCGTCGACGGAAATCTCCACCGCTGTCGCCGCCATAGCGGATTCATCGCCAAGCTAGGGTATGAATCCGGCCCCTTGTGCGCCCCTCTATCCGATTCATGTGCATTAGGTTACTTCCATCTACAATCCACAGTGTGAAATCGTTCTATCCCACAAGAATCATCCATAGATTAGAAAACGAGGAAATTCTAGATCTGAACTCCCACAATATGCATCTCGGTGACATCGAGTCGATAGAATCGGTTCTACCGATTCAGTTTTCAGGCTTTCCGAGAACCACTTCGGTGAGACCGAGTAGTTATTTTTGGTTACACCGAAAAGGCTGCCCAAGTTTCTGTTAAGAAAGTGGTCAGTCTTGGTGACTCCGAAAATTTCAACCCGGTGGTACCGAAATATATTTTGCAGTAGTTCATACCCAAAGTTTCTGAGTTTAAATTTTGAAAAATGTCTGTGTTTTTGTGATGCTCAACCTTTCTTCTCTTCTATACTCCATTCACAGGGACAGTATGTCAGCTTCAGGTGATAGTCAGAATGACTCCAGAGAGCCTAGCATTGATGAAAATCCAGGCACTAGTCCTGAGCCTAGCTCATCTTTAGAAGATCCAGGCACCCAAGTTCTCATGGGTTGCCTAAGGCTGCTACAAGAGCCAGGAGGAAATTGAACTCAGATGAAGAGGACTCCGATTTTGTGCCAGAGGAGGTTCTTGCCAAGCAAAGGCAAGACAAAGCAGACAGAGCTGCCAAGAAGTCTGCAACTGAAGCCACCTCATCTAGGAGGACAGTGAGGAAGGAGTATGCCAGCACAAAGGCTATGAAAGCACCAGAGAGTGCTAGGGCTTCCATGTCAATAGAGCCAGCCAAGAGCTCTATGCCCAAGAAGCCAGCTGAGAAGAAGAGAAGCAGGAAGAGAATTGTTCATGTTGTTGGAAGACCTACTTCCATGTATAAAGATCCAGAAGAAGCTGAAGAAGTGGAAGAGCCAGCTGCCAAAGCTCCTCCCAAGAAGAAGAAGAAGCTTCTAGCAGATGCTATGCCCAAGGATGCACCAGCTAAGAGCACCAAATCTGGTCCCAAGAAGCCTTCAGCACCCAAGAAGCCCAAGAGGACCGCCAGAGATATCCCTCTTGGTGCCAAGAACAAGAGACCTACCACTATGGATGAAGAGGAAGAAGTTTCTGTGTTAAGGAAGCTCAGACCCCATCTGCCAGCTCATGATGATACTCATCCCATAGCTGAGGACATGAAGAAGAGGAAAGACTCAGGGCTGAGGCTATGGAGAGCAAATGACCCTTATGCCTCCAGGAGAAGGACTGCTGTTGATCCAAGATTTCACACCAAGGAGCAGCAAGATTTTTATGAGACTGTCTTGCTAGATAAGAGCCCAGCTGTCAGTGATATGAGATATGTAGACTAGGACTACATCAAGAAGAATGAAGATTATTTTCCCCATGTGCAAGAGAACTTCAAGGCCATTGACATTGAGGCATTTGTTGGTAGAGAGTTTACCCATTGCAATGATGAGACGATCATGCAATTCTACTCCACAGCTCATTTTTATGGAGATGGTAGAATTGTCTGGATAACTGAAGGTGTCAGGTATGAATCCACAATGGAAGAGTGTGCTACCATCTTAGGAGCCCCACATGTAGAATATGGTGATCTGGATGTGTACTCTAAAGCCAAGATGAATCATAATTCCATGGCAACGATGTACAAGAAGATTCCTGCTGACTATGTGCATTCACATAAGTTTGGCTCACTATACTATCTGCAGGCAGGACTGACCACCACCAACACCATCATGAGGTACACTTTGATGCCCAAATCAGGTGATGACAAGATGATCCGAGGATACTCCATAAACATGATGCATCATGTAGACCTTCACACCAGATTCAGGGTCATGGACTTGATTGTTGAGACTGTGAAGAGGACTGTTGCTGATCAGAAAAGATCATGTGGATATGCACCATATATTCAGATGCTTATCAACTCAAAGCTTGAAAAGAATGTATATGCACTTGATCGACCACATATGCCTCTCCAGCCAGAGTTTGAGGACAATGTTGTGGTGATGGACCTAGATCATCCCACTTCATCTACTGCACAGGCAGTAGCTGAGGCAGCCAGAGTCACTAGTACTCCAGTGCTAAGGACAAGGAATGAGCAGTTGGACCTCATCCTTAGCTCAATCCAAGGCATGCAGAATGACATCACGGGGATTCTGAATAACTAAAAGAGTCTGGAAAGGATTGTTGAAAACAAGTTTCATACTTTGAACAACAAGGTGGATGGGCTGACGAAGACAGTTGATGAGCTCAAGAAGGAGGTGGACTCAGTACCTCTTCCCCACACCTCAGAGGATGATGATGATGATGACAGTCACCCTCTCAGGCCTAGCACTCAGTTCAAGACCCAAGCTAGATCCGCGACAGTGCCAGCTTCAGAGTTGAGACCATCCTCATCAGCACCTGCTGCAGCTCCTTCAGTCCCACCAGCTCCATCAGCACCTCCAGTGTCTACTCCAACCCCTTCCATGACATCGGCAGAAGTCTTCGCAGATGCGGTTCTCTCGACTCCTACATCAACAACCGGAGGAGATCAGCCCCAGAGAGACGATTAGTCCTATACCTTTGAACTTTTTGGTAACTTGTTGCCAAAGGGGGAGAGGTTGTATAGATCATTAGGGCTTCGAGAGAGAGAGAGAGAGAGAGTGTTGCTTTTTATCGCTCTCCAAAACTTTAAAATCTTTTGGTTGGTCGTTTGTGTTAAACTTGTTGGTGTTTGATCATGCACTTCTTATGTGTTGCTACTACGTCTTATCTTTTGAGATGCTTATGAGATGATCATTCACTTCTTGCTTGATGTGTTGTGCTATGTTGTTCATTCATATTATTCTCGCACACCACTAAGCTGTATGTGACATGGAAGAGTGCCCCATGAACCTAATCGATTGTGCATCTGCATTCAAACGCAAATTCAAAATAGTGCACAAATTTAGGGGGAGCTCTTGCTTATCACATACTTCTCAAAGCGATGACTCTATTCATTGATTATATCATATGTCGAAGCTTTGATCTATATGGTGTCATCAATTACCAAAAAGGGGGAGATTGAAAGCACATTTGCTCCCTTGGTGGTTTTGGTAATTGAAAGATCGTGGATGTCGCCTAGAGGGGGGGGGGGGGTGAATAGGCGCTTTAAAATAATTACGGTTTAGGCTTGAACAAATGCGGAATAAAACTAGCGTTTAATTTGTCAAGCACAAAACCTAAATCGACTAGGCTCACCTATGTGCACCAACAACTTATGCTAAGCAAGATAAACAACTAAGTGATAGCAAGATATATAACTAGAAACAATATGGCTATCACAAAGTAAAGTGCATAAGTAAAGGGCTCGGGTAAGAGATAACCGAGGCACGTGGAGACGACGATGTATCCCGAAGTTCACACCCTTGTGGATGCTAATCTCCGTTAGAGCGGTGTGAAGGCACAATGCTCCCCAACAATGCCACTAGGGCCACCGTATTCTCCTCACGCCCTCGCACAATGCAAGGTGCCGTGATTCCACTAAGGGACCCTTGAGGGTGGTCACCGAACCCGTACAAATGGCAACCCTTGAGGGTGGTCACCGAACCCGTACACTTTGGCAACCCTTGGGGGCGGTCACCGGTACCCGACAAATTGCTCGAGACGATCTCCACAACCTAATTGGAGACCCCGACGCTTGCCCGGAGCTTTACACCACAATGATTGAGCTCCGAGGCACCACCAAGCCGTCTAGGGCGCCAAGGCACCCAAGAGGAACAAGCTCTAGGGTGCACAAACACCCAAGAGTAATAAGCTTCTCAACTACTAACTTCCACGTATCACCGTGGAGAACTCAAACCGATGCAACTAATGCAATGGCAAGAACACACGAAGTGCTCAAGTCCCTCTCTCTCAAATCCCACCAAAGCAACAAAAGCTATGGAGGAAAGTGAGAGGAAGAACAAGGAGAACACCAAGAACTCCAAGATCTAGATCCACAAGGTTTCCCTCACATAGAGGAGAAAGTGATTGGTGGAAAGATGGATCTAGATCTCCTCTCTCTATTCCCTCAAGAAGGAGCAAGAATCATTGGAGGGATGGAGAGATAGCAAAGCTCTAGAAGGTCAACAATGGAGGAGAGAGAGCTGCAAGGGGATAAAAGAACCGTTGGGGGCAAGGGGGAAGAAGACCCCCTTTTATAACCCCCCACCAAATCGAACCGTTACCTGTGCTGGACGCACTCAAGCGGTACTACCGCTCCAAGGAGCGGTACTACCGCTTAGAGCGGTACTACCAGCCGAAGCCAGTGAGTACAGCAAGCACAGGAGCGCGGTAGTGCCGCACAAAGCGGTACTACCGCCCCCACAAGCGGTACTACCGCAAAGGTTTGTAGAACAGCTCAGAAACGAGGTAGTGGAGCGGTACTGGAGCAGTACTACCGCCGCAAGCGGTACTACCGCCCTACATCCGCTCTACTACCGCTAAGGAGAATAGAGCAACAGAAGCTTGCACACTCTTCGAAATACAAGCAGTAGTAGCAGCGGTAGTGGAGGGCGGAAGTACCGCACTAAGCGGTACTACCGCTCTACTACCGCACTACTTCCGTTTAACAAATATCGGCAACAGAGACGTGCACAGAAGGAATTTCCCAAGCGGAACTAGCAGCGGTAGTAGAAACCGGAAGTACCGCCCAAGCGGTACTACCGTGCTACTACCGTGCCACTACCGCACAAATAAATTAGGCAACAGAAGAAAATCCCACAAGCGGTACTCGCTGCGGTAGACCACAGCGGTACTACCGCATAAGCGGTACTACCGTGGTACCGAGCGGTACTACCTCTTGGGTGACAAGAAAACTGCCCAGGGACTGAAACTGCCATAACTTTTGCAAATGAGCTCCGAATTGAGCAAACTCAAGCTTGTTGGATAGATAACGACAAGCATTCTGAGTTTAAATTTTGAAAAATGTCTGTGTTTTTGTGATGCTCAACCTTTCTTCTCTTCTATACTCCATTCACAGGGACAGTATGTCAGCTTCAGGTGATAGTCAGAATGACTCCAGAGAGCCTAGCATTGATGAAAATCCAGGCACTAGTCCTGAGCCTAGCTCATCTTTAGAAGATCCAGGCACCCAAGTTCTCATGGGTTGCCTAAGGCTGCTACAAGAGCCAGGAGGAAATTGAACTCAGATGAAGAGGACTCTGATTTTGTGCCAGAGGAGGTTCTTGCCAAGCAAAGGCAAGACAAAGCAGACAGAGCTGCCAAGAAGTCTGCAACTGAAGCCACCTCATCTAGGAGGACAGTGAGGAAGGAGTATGCCAGCACAAAGGCTATGAAAGCACCAGAGAGTGCTAGGGCTTCCATGTCAATAGAGCCAGCCAAGAGCTCTATGCCCAAGAAGCCAGCTGAGAAGAAGAGAAGCAGGAAGAGAATTGTTCATGTTGTTGGAAGACCTACTTCCATGTATAAAGATCCAGAAGAAGCTGAAGAAGTGGAAGAGCCAGCTGCCAAAGCTCCTCCCAAGAAGAAGAAGAAGCTTCTAGCAGATGCTATGCCCAAGGATGCACCAGCTAAGAGCACCAAATCTGGTCCCAAGAAGCCTTCAGCACCCAAGAAGCCCAAGAGGACCGCCAGAGATATCCCTCTTGGTGCCAAGAACAAGAGACCTACCACTATGGATGAAGAGGAAGAAGTTTCTGTGTTAAGGAAGCTCAGACCCCATCTGCCAGCTCATGATGATACTCATCCCATAGCTGAGGACATGAAGAAGAGGAAAGACTCAGGGCTGAGGCTATGGAGAGCAAATGACCCTTATGCCTCCAGGAGAAGGACTGCTGTTGATCCAAGATTTCACACCAAGGAGCAGCAAGATTTTTATGAGACTGTCTTGCTAGATAAGAGCCCAGCTGTCAGTGATATGAGATATGTAGACTAGGACTACATCAAGAAGAATGAAGATTATTTTCCCCATGTGCAAGAGAACTTCAAGGCCATTGACATTGAGGCATTTGTTGGTAGAGAGTTTACCCATTGCAATGATGAGACGATCATGCAATTCTACTCCACAGCTCATTTTTATGGAGATGGTAGAATTGTCTGGATAACTGAAGGTGTCAGGTATGAATCCACAATGGAAGAGTGTGCTACCATCTTAGGAGCCCCACATGTAGAATATGGTGATCTGGATGTGTACTCTAAAGCCAAGATGAATCATAATTCCATGGCAACGATGTACAAGAAGATTCCTGCTGACTATGTGCATTCACATAAGTTTGGCTCACTATACTATCTGCAGGCAGGACTGACCACCACCAACACCATCATGAGGTACACTTTGATGCCCAAATCAGGTGATGACAAGATGATCCGAGGATACTCCATAAACATGATGCATCATGTAGACCTTCACACCAGATTCAGGGTCATGGACTTGATTGTTGAGACTGTGAAGAGGACTGTTGCTGATCAGAAAAGATCATGTGGATATGCACCATATATTCAGATGCTTATCAACTCAAAGCTTGAAAAGAATGTATATGCACTTGATCGACCACATATGCCTCTCCAGCCAGAGTTTGAGGACAATGTTGTGGTGATGGACCTAGATCATCCCACTTCATCTACTGCACAGGCAGTAGCTGAGGCAGCCAGAGTCACTAGTACTCCAGTGCTAAGGACAAGGAATGAGCAGTTGGACCTCATCCTTAGCTCAATCCAAGGCATGCAGAATGACATCACGGGGATTCTGAATAACTAAAAGAGTCTGGAAAGGATTGTTGAAAACAAGTTTCATACTTTGAACAACAAGGTGGATGGGCTGACGAAGACAGTTGATGAGCTCAAGAAGGAGGTGGACTCAGTACCTCTTCCCCACACCTCAGAGGATGATGATGATGATGACAGTCACCCTCTCAGGCCTAGCACTCAGTTCAAGACCCAAGCTAGATCCGCGACAGTGCCAGCTTCAGAGTTGAGACCATCCTCATCAGCACCTGCTGCAGCTCCTTCAGTCCCACCAGCTCCATCAGCACCTCCAGTGTCTACTCCAACCCCTTCCATGACATCGGCAGAAGTCTTCGCAGATGCGGTTCTCTCGACTCCTACATCAACAACCGGAGGAGATCAGCCCCAGAGAGACGATTAGTCCTATACCTTTGAACTTTTTGGTAACTTGTTGCCAAAGGGGGAGAGGTTGTATAGATCATTAGGGCTTCGAGAGAGAGAGAGAGAGAGAGTGTTGCTTTTTATCGCTCTCCAAAACTTTAAAATCTTTTGGTTGGTCGTTTGTGTTAAACTTGTTGGTGTTTGATCATGCACTTCTTATGTGTTGCTACTACGTCTTATCTTTTGAGATGCTTATGAGATGATCATTCACTTCTTGCTTGATGTGTTGTGCTATGTTGTTCATTCATATTATTCTCGCACACCACTAAGCTGTATGTGACATGGAAGAGTGCCCCATGAACCTAATCGATTGTGCATCTGCATTCAAACGCAAATTCAAAATAGTGCACAAATTTAGGGGGAGCTCTTGCTTATCACATACTTCTCAAAGCGATGACTCTATTCATTGATTATATCATATGTCGAAGCTTTGATCTATATGGTGTCATCAATTACCAAAAAGGGGGAGATTGAAAGCACATTTGCTCCCTTGGTGGTTTTGGTAATTGAAAGATCGTGGATGTCACCTAGAGGGGGGGGGGGTGAATAGGCGCTTTAAAATAATTACGGTTTAGGCTTGAACAAATGCGGAATAAAACTAGCGTTTAATTTGTCAAGCACAAAACCTAAATCGACTAGGCTCACCTATGTGCACCAACAACTTATGCTAAGCAAGATAAACAACTAAGTGATAGCAAGATATATAACTAGAAACAATATGGCTATCACAAAGTAAAGTGCATAAGTAAAGGGCTCGGGTAAGAGATAACCGAGGCACGTGGAGACGACGATGTATCCCGAAGTTCACACCCTTGTGGATGCTAATCTCCGTTAGAGCGGTGTGAAGGCACAATGCTCCCCAACAATGCCACTAGGGCCACCGTATTCTCCTCACGCCCTCGCACAATGCAAGGTGCCGTGATTCCACTAAGGGACCCTTGAGGGCGGTCACCGAACCCGTACAAATGGCAACCCTTGAGGGTGGTCACCGAACCCGTACACTTTGGCAACCCTTGGGGGCGGTCACCGGTACCCGACAAATTGCTCGAGACGATCTCCACAACCTAATTGGAGACCCCGACGCTTGCCCGGAGCTTTACACCACAATGATTGAGCTCCGAGGCACCACCAAGCCGTCTAGGGCACCAAGGCACCCAAGAGGAACAAGCTCTAGGGTGCACAAACACCCAAGAGTAATAAGCTTCTCAACTACTAACTTCCACGTATCACCGTGGAGAACTCAAACCGATGCAACTAATGCAATGGCAAGAACACACGAAGTGCTCAAGTCCCTCTCTCTCAAATCCCACCAAAGCAACAAAAGCTATGGAGGAAAGTGAGAGGAAGAACAAGGAGAACACCAAGAACTCCAAGATCTAGATCCACAAGGTTTCCCTCACATAGAGGAGAAAGTGATTGGTGGAAAGATGGATCTAGATCTCCTCTCTCTATTCCCTCAAGAAGGAGCAAGAATCATTGGAGGGATGGAGAGATAGCAAAGCTCTAGAAGGTCAACAATGGAGGAGAGAGAGCTGCAAGGGGATAAAAGAACCGTTGGGGGCAAGGGGGAAGAAGACCCCCTTTTATAACCCCCACCAAATCGAACCGTTACCTGTGCTGGACGCACTCAAGCGGTACTACCACTCCAAGGAGCGGTACTACCGCTTAGAGCGGTACTACCAGCCGAAGCCAGTGAGTACAGCAAGCACAGGAGCGCGGTAGTGCCGCACAAAGCGGTACTACCGCCCCCACAAGCGGTACTACCGCAAAGGTTTGTAGAACAGCTCAGAAACGAGGTAGTGGAGCGGTACTGGAGCGGTACTACCGCCGCAAGCGGTACTACCGCCCTACATCCGCTCTACTACCGCTAAGGAGAATAGAGCAACAGAAGCTTGCACACTCTTCGAAATACAAGCAGTAGTAGCAGCGGTAGTGGAGGGCGGAAGTACCGCACTAAGCGGTACTACCGCTCTACTACCGCACTACTTCCGTTTAACAAATATCGGCAACAGAGACGTGCACAGAAGGAATTTCCCAAGCGGAACTAGCAGCGGTAGTAGAAACCGGAAGTACCGCCCAAGCGGTACTACCGTGCTACTACCGTGCCACTACCGCACAAATAAATTAGGCAACAGAAGAAAATCCCACAAGCGGTACTCGCTGCGGTAGACCACAGCGGTACTACCGCATAAGCGGTACTACCGCTTGGGTGACAAGAAAACTGCCCAGGGACTGAAACTGCCATAACTTCTGCAAATGAGCTCCGAATTGAGCAAACTCAAGCTTGTTGGATAGATAACGACAAGCACTATCCAACAACGAAGAAGTGGCAGGGAAGATATGCCTAACATATAGAGATATGCCTAACATATAGAGATGAGAAACCTCTATGAATGAAGACCCGGCATAAACTCCAACATCGAAAACATCATAGAGGATGCAAATATGAACTCCGCTTTCGATGAACTCGAGCTTGTCATGAAGATGACCATAAGCTCAAAAACTCACAAAGAGAAACATCAAACAAGAACCAAGAAAGATGATGCAAGAATGCAATGGTTTGAGCTCTCTACGAATGATATGATAAAGCTACTCACTTGAGAGCCCCCCTTGATAGAACGGCTATCGATCCTATAACCCGGTCTCCCAACTACTACCATGAGACCGGTAAAATAGAAAACCTATCAAGGGCAAACCTTTGCCTTGCGCACAGTCCACTTGAGCTAGATGATGACGATCTTGATCTCCTCAAGTTGGACCACCTTTCTTGATTGCGCCGGCTCGATGAAGACTAGTTGATTGCTCCCCCATACTCCACTATGGGTGAGCCACTCTTCGGCACATCTTCACAAGTCCATTGTCACCACAATGGACGGCAAGCTTCAAGCAGTGATCTCTTCGTGATGCTCCACTTGAACTTGCACACCGCAATCTTGATGACGATCACCACTTGATGTCATCCTCCATGGGTTGAATGAGATATTCCTCTTGACGCAAGCCCATGGAAACATACCTAACCCCACATAGAACTCTCGCATAGAACATGGGTTAGTACACAAAGCGTAATGGACAATGCTTACCATACCGTGAGATCACTTGATCCCACTCGGTACATCTTCTACGCTTTGTGTGTTGATCAACTTGAATCACTCTTCATATTTAGTCTTGATCGACCTTGAATCTTTCCAACTCTCTTCATTAGGATGATGTCTTGAAGGTAAACATGAATGTTCACACAATCTTCTTCTTCAAGACATGCTTGCAATAGGCTCAACACTCACATGACCAATCTTTGGATAAATCCTTGAATAGAACCTTGGTCAACACATATTCTTCTTCTAATAACCTTGAAACCAACAAATGGTCTTCAAGCAATGCCTATGGACAAACCCTTCAAATATAACTCAAGGCAACCATTAGTCCATAGAGATTGTCATCAATTACCAAAACCAAACATGGGGGCAGCACATGTTCTTTCAGAAATTAATAACAACATATATGTCATTGGACTCGTGTTTCCACTAAGTATATATATTTCAGGAAAAGTCCAATGATGGAATGGCTATAAATTGTGAGGAGATACCCCAAGATGCAAGGAATGGATTGACAAAGCTTCAAGCTAGAAGACTCTCCTTTTACTTTGTGAGAAATCACTTTGAGTCCATAGGAAAACCAATACTATTAAAATGGGTAAGGTATTGTTGGTGAACAAATTGCTCCACGTGCACAAGTGCTAGACACCAAAAACACCCAAGCTCTCCAACAAAAATACTCTGTCAAAACCCTAATCCACAAAATCGGTGCCACCAAGTTTTCATCCGGCCCTACCGATTTTCTATCCAAGAAAGAACCCTAGCCAAACCCTAGAATTTTGATACAACCGAGACTGCATCGGTGCAACCGAGTTTTGGTGACCACGGTTCGGGTGACTGATTTCATAGAATCGGAAATTCCGAGTTTATGCTTCGGTCTCACCGAGTTTTGGGAACTGCCCTCGGCCACTCGTTTCGGTACCACCGAGATTCCTATATTGGTCTCACCGAGATTCCAAAAGTTACCACATATTGAACAGATCGGTACAACCGAGTTTTGCTTCGGTTTCACCGAGATGGTCAATAATGTTGTAACGGTTGGATTTTTGGAGATGCCTATATATACCCCTCCACCACATCCCACCGCAAGAGAAGCACTCAGAACAGTTCCCCACCTCCCATATCCAAATTTCTGAGAGAGAACCACCTACCCTTGTGTTGAGATCAAGATCATCCACTCCAACCATATGGATCTTGATTTCTAGCCTCCCCAAGTTGCTTTCCACCAAATCAATCTCTTTTACCAAGCCAAATTTGTGAGAGAGTGATTGAGTGTTGAGGAGTCTATCATCTTGAAGCACAAGAGCAAGGAGTTCATCATCACTATCAAGCCTATTACCTTTTGGAGGGTGGTGCCTT
This sequence comes from Elymus sibiricus, assembly GCA_039707655.1. Lineage (NCBI taxonomy): Eukaryota > Viridiplantae > Streptophyta > Magnoliopsida > Poales > Poaceae > Elymus > Elymus sibiricus. The sequence continues at coordinate 309,775,937 of CM077675.1, read as the reverse complement.
CTAGTTTGGTTAGGTGTTGCTTGGGAGCCTCCTACTTCGTGTCGTGGAGTTGAACCAAGAAGTTTGTACGGGCAAGGAGATCGCCTACTTCGTGAAGATCTACCCATAGTGAGGCTAGTCCTTCGTGGACGGAAGCCGTTATGGAATAGTCAAGGTTGCTACTTCGTTGACCCTTATGGGTGGAGCCCTCCGTGGACTCTCGCGGCCATTACCCTCCGTGGGTTGAAGACTCCATAAACGTGGATGTACGATAGCGCCACCTATCGGAACCATGGGAAAAATCTTCGTGTCTACAATTGCGTTTGATCTTCTAACCCTTACCTCTATTACATGTGCTTGCCTTTACTTTCCGCTGCTATACTCTTAGACATGCATGTGTAGGGTGTGCTTGACTTGCTATCATTGCTAAAATCTGGCCACAACTAAAATTGGGAAAAGGTAAAAATTTTATTTGATCAAGTAGTCTAATCACCCCCCTCTAGACATACTTTCGATCCTACATGGTCACGCGTTAAGTCCTTGTGAGGCAGAACCTCTATCATATAAAATAACCAGTTTTGTGCAAGAGCTTTTGTGGTAGCCATCATAAGTTCCAGTAGCTTCTGGTCAACAAGGACCCATACACATCTCACCATCGAGCACTCGATGTGGCCATGTCTCTATAAGTGTTTCATTCCACACACGGTGCAATCATCTTTATCGGTCATATTCTTGTGTTTTTTCAAATCTCCAGTTGGCAAAGAATGTCAAACAAGTCGTCATAAGCACATTTTTTAACTTGGCCGGCACCAACACATTCCACAAAGAGGTCCAAGACTTGTCTGTTGCCGAGTTATCTGGAGATCCTGCTCTACTTTGCAACCAATCCTCCCTCCTCTTCTTTACCGCAGTTGCTCTCCTGGAGTTGCCTTTTGCTCGAAAAAAAACAGTACTATCCGTGCTGGGCCTTCAACATGTCGAGATCTAGAGAACGGGCTTTTGATCCACCCCACACGGCCCGATCTCCTTGGTCCCACAACATGACAAGTCCTCCATAGCCCGTTCCCCTCTCACCGCCGCCCATCCGCGCCGGCCGACGGGGACGCCACCGCTCGGGCACGGCGTGCGTGTTTACCCGTCGAGCTCTCGCTGCGCGGCCTATCGAGCCGACACTGCGGTGCCGCCTCGGTACCGTACGGAGCGGCGGTTTCCCCCACGAGGCAGCACCCCCGCGCGCGCGTGAGCGGGGCTGCCGTGGGCCCGTTGCTTCGGCGGCCGACGCGGGCAACGCGTGCGAGTGGCTCTGTGGTGGAAATGCAGAACGATGCGCCTCGGAATCATAAGTTGTCGAGCTCAAGCTTCTGAATCCGAGCACTCTGTCCTCATTTGTTACATTAATGTTCTTGGTTGACTCATTTCTGTGGAAAAACGTCGAGGGCTCGCTAACTAGAGGATTTATACATTTATCTTCTTTAAAATATTTGATGACATGCGTGGATTTATACATTTATGTTGGTAATACTTCCTTACACTTTAATACACATCCAGTGCGAGGAACTGCATTACACCTTATATAGGCCTACGACATCTAATATCTTGCTGTATTTGCATTGCATAGCAGAGGAGAACTGGGAAAATGAAGTGTGTAAAGTCCTGGCAAACAATGTTGACTTGAGCCATATCTAGTACAGGACGGAAGAAAAGCACAATGTTCATCACCGCGTCTGTTAAGAACTTAACATCTCCATCACCGCCTGCTTCGAAGGGGAACTGCATTTTCAGTGTGATCATCACATGCTAACCTTGCAATAAGGAAGCATGCAAGCAAAATGAGAGCAACGAGTGCCCCCACGGTGATTCCAATAACTAATGCACGACGCAAGTTGTTCCGTCGCTTCCCAGAGGCTGAAGATGGTCCTGAGTTGCAGTCGTTGTTGATCATAGGTCCGCATAGCTTTGGATTCCCACTGTAGCTGGAATTTGAAAAAGAATCAAACTGTCCTCCACTTGGAACTTCCCCTTCTAGCTTGTTGTTAGAAACATCAGATCTAGAAAGGAAATGCAGTCCATTCAGTGCAGATGGTATTGCACCTGTGAGCTGGTTGTTTGACAGATCAAGAATTTGCATGTTTGTGAGGTTGCAGATTTCTTGTGGTATTTCACCAGTTAAGCTATTGGAGCTTAAATTCAGGATGTCCAGCATTTTTAGCTGACCAATCTCAGGGGGGATTACACCAGTGAAATTATTGTTGTCCAGACACAGTTTGCCGGGAAAAGCACCGACCGTCCGGTATTGACGTGATGGCGTCCAAAATACAGGCAACTCAAGGAACCTTGTGTCCAACTTGGCAGCATTTCTCTCTGATAGTAACATCGACATCTTTGTCAATGCAGCTGGTATATCCCCTGTAAGTTTGTTGCTTGATATATCTAGAAAGAACAGGAAGCCCAGTCCATCAATCCAGGATGGTATTTGTCCAGTGAGTTGATTTAACGATAAATCTAGCATCTCCAATTTTGCAAGCTTTGATATCCAAAGAGGGATTTGCCCGGTCAATGGACAGTCATCTATGGTCAATACCTGAAGATTCTCAAAACCATCAAATGTTTCATCACGTGGTATGTTTTCACCCCTGAAATTGGTTCCCATCATCAGGGAGGTGAGATTCTTGCATCTCTTGAGCATCTGAAGTGTATTTGTGATATTTGTAAAAGAGTTGCCGGTAATTGAAAAGAAGGAGAGGGACCTGAGATTTCCAATGCTTGGTGAGAACTGGCCATGAAATCGATTGAAAGCCAGGCGTAACGCAACTAGGTTGGTGCATGAGTAGATACTTTCAGGAATTGTACCAGTGAAGTTGTTCATTGAAAAATCAGCTGTCCTCAGATCCAACATGGTGAAATTCACTTTGCTAAGCTCCCCGGTGAAACTGTTGTTTCTGAGGGTAATGTATCGAGATTTGAGCAGTTACCTAGGGCTGATGGCAGTTCACCAGACATATTGTTGTGATCCAAGTAGAGTTTCTTTAATCTTCTTAGCTGGCCGACAGAAGCCGGAATCTTGCCACTGAGACCAGTCGATCCAAGATCAAGGACAGTCAGACTGCTTAATTTGACTATATGGGAACCATCAAGAACTCATTGCAAACCATTGTTGGCTATAGAGAGGCGCTCCAGTGAGGTAGCATTGAAGAGTCCGTCAGGGAGAGCTCCAGTAAGGTTGTTGTGGTCAACTTTGAGCACTCTCAGCACAGAGCAACTACCAAGCCCCAGAGAAATATTGCCGCTGAATTGGTTATATGAGAGATCAAGCATGGCAAATGATAGGGCATTGATGCAGATAGAAGATGGTATTTGTCCTGTAAAGCTGTTATTGCTTGCATTAAGAGCAACCAGATTCTTCGTCACCTCCCATGTTGTTAATGGGAACTGTCCTGTGAAGGAATTGCTTGAGATATTCAGTACCTGGAGAGGAAGGCTGGGGTTTGAGGATTGCATCTCTTGTAGATGACCTTTGAGGCGGTTGAAGCTGACGTCGAGGGCAATAATGCTTCTGGAGAAAACTAATTCTGTTGGTAGACTGCCTTCGAGTGAATTCTGGGACAGGTTGAGGTGCAACAGGCCTGTAAGATTGACGAGGGATGGCGAGATGTCCCCTTTGAGACCTCTGGCGGCCAGCAAGACATCTGTGACTGTCCCATCGCTGCTGCAGATGATACCTTCCCATTTGCAGCAGTTTTTGCCATTCACCCATGAAACATTGAGACCGCTGTTGCCATCTGGCATGATCCCATCTAGGAAGTTAATGAGAGAGTTATTCTCCTGCTCGGTGCAGGAGCTGGTAGGAGAGGCAAAGAAGAGCAGGAGGACAACAGCAAGTCCAAGGAAAGGCATAGATAAACTTTTGTTGTTTCTGGGCGAGGAAGGGAGCTCTTGCATGGTGTTCTCATGAATCTCGCCTGAAAACCATATGGCTAGTTGTACTGCTCTGAACACTACTAAAAGCCGCCTGAGATTTTTAGTACTGAAGCCATGAGGAAAACAGGAAAAGGATGGTGTTGCCGTGCTCAATGGCTTGCCGTCTTATCTCTTATGTAAACTGGATGAACATGCAAACAGGTACCAAAGATTTCCTCTTATTTTGAGGAAAGCTATACTTCTGGAAGCTGAAGACTGAAGAGGAGCAGTGACTTAGTCCGAAGGCATGCAAATGGATGCAGTCAACTAATTTGAAATTTCTGCAAGTAGTTGAAACTGGATGTGTACTGCAAATGATAAAATCATAAGTCAACTCTTGAGAGAAGGATACCTACAAGAATACGCGGGTTGCTGGGTAAGTATGGTTGGTCGTTGTACTTAATTTATCCTACTACCAGTAAGTAGTCGGGTAGAAGTCTATCTGCTGTTATAGTAGTCACTGTCAAAAAATATACAATTTTGGCCATTTTGATTGGAACCACATGTGGAGAGAGCCCTGGTAATATGGACACACTGAAGAAAAGTACTACCCCCTCCGATCCAAAATAAGTGTCGCAGTTTTGAACTAAGCAGTTCGAAACTGCGACACTTATTATGGATTGGAGGTAGTAACAGTTAACAATTCAGCATACAGGTAATGTAAAAGATGTAAAATCTTTATAAGGAGTTACCCGCACATATTGTATTAATGGTACATGTATAACTTATTGCTCCTTCAGCCTAAGTGGTCCTTGTCAGCAGGCGAACAAGGAGTCGAGTACTTGTCACTGAAGCCCTTGCTAGGGTACTGCCGATCAGTGTTTGGGCTATCAAAAGGACTAACCATCCTTTGCCATACTGAGTACCAGTGGCCTGCTGAGTACCTGCAGTCTGTTGACTGCTTGAGCATGGTGAAATGATATTATGGTCCAAAACTCCAAGTGGAGCTCCTCTAGTCTCCCGAGCTGACCTACAAATTCGGCGAGCTTGCGGCAAGCTGAAATTCTCATATAAAGTTGCTATTCCAGGCTCTGACAGTGACTGGATTGTTCATCACCTCCCACGTTGTGTACATGGAAGGTACTCCGTAACCTCTAAAGAAGGTACTCCCAGTTTGACGTGCAGTGTGCAGGCTGTCATAGGATAGGAACTATTGTCAGTAGCGTCACACCGACGTGTTGATGTAATTCTTGGTTGCTTACATGCCAAATTATGTGCATATTTTCATGCAGGCATATTTAGCATGTGGGGTCTCCAGGAACGACATTATGCTTTTCTCGCTAATGCAAGAGGTTTATCTAATGGAGCACTTATTTGGTTATAGCCATGTTTATTTGATAACATATCATTAACAAACCTGAGCTAACATTGCAGGCCTGTTACAAGGTTGGTGGACAGTCCTTGAGTGCAGCTGAAATATAGTTTATAATTCTAAAGATAAAGAACCTAGCACACCGGCCACAAATTATATTATCTGTTCCTCATTTGTTGATTTCATTTCTTTGTCATGCAAGTCAAGATTCATCTTACTGTTTTCCCTCCCTTTTCAGTCTTTGATGTTAGCCCTTCACAAGTTCAGAGTCACCAAGGAGCACAAGAGATGTTCGGTCGATGACACGGAGCCCCTGGTGTTGTTTGAACTTAGTAGTGGAATGATCTCTTCACCTGCTGTAAGTGGATGAGTTCATCTTGGTAACAAGTAATACACTGGCAATGTGTAAAATAAACCAAAGCTACAAGTACAACTGACCATTGCTGTAAGTATTTTAAACATGATGAAACAACTTGCTATCAAACACGTCAGGATTTTCTCAGCCGAGAAAGTTCAACAACTCCAAGAATCAATGAGACTACATCCAAGGATCGGTCGACATCAACGACAAGGGGAAGCTCTGCTGCAGAGCTACGCCAAGGGCGCCGTGGAGGACTCTCTGCCTGGTAACAACAAGCACTAATCATGCTACCTGACTGCCGGTTTTTCCATGGTCAGGACGTTGACATGGAACTATTGTCAGTAGCGTTACACCGACCCCGATGGCTAGTATTCTGAATGTCTTGCTGGAAGTTTTGCCTTGAGAATTGGAGACAAATGACTGATGGCCAAATTGAGGCATAGCTGGATGATGGTGTCGCTGGCCAAGTTTTTGACCGTTCAAGATAATCATACTATCTTTTTAACCGGTAGCTCGTTTTGCTGTACTAACTTTGAAGTTCAGAGTTGCTACTAGTCAGACAGCCAGAAACAGAACTGTTCTGTTTCTAGATCATCAGCTCTTATACACAAGCCCCTTTATTAGCACACAAGATGCAGACAAACTAATGGACTTTACAGAGGAAAAAGAATCGGTCACCTCAAGATCTACAAAGCATTTACTGTACAGAGCAAGGCTACTCTCTCCGTTTCCAAGCGTGTCAAAATGCGCACTGCTCCTGGTTTCTCTTCAGGAGGAAGATGAGAAGCTGGGCATGAAGCTGAAGGTACAGAGGAGAAGAGGAAGGGGAAGAACTGCAAGACCTGTGAAGGTCGCCAACCTTTTTTTGACGAAAAGGCAGGGACTCTGCTTTTCATTGCGATTAAAAGGAATAAATAGTTACAAATACAAAATCAGAGTAGAGAGTGAGGGGTAAGAGGTGATTCAGAGGTACATCAATCAGGTTCTAGAGGACGCTCTACAAGGGCCAGCGCTCGCTTGCGTCCAGCATCCACCCAATCCTTTGCCTCAGTTTGAATCTTCTGAAACAACTGGCATGGGCGGCTGGAGTTATTTTTGAAAATTCTTTCGTTTCTTTCCTTCCAAAGGTTCCACCACGAAAAAGGGTTTCCCCCGCTTTGTATTACAAAGCAACCAACCGATACAGCCAACGATAGGTGCTGGGGCGGAAGTAGCACAGTCACACCCAAAAGAAACGAAAGAGAAAAAACAGAAGAAGAAATGCCGACAACGGCGGATCGACAAAAACGAAGAAGCTTCACGACCACTGCGGCCACCGGAGATCTCCCACCAAGCTCCAAGGCTCCGAAGCGCCGGTACCAATCAACACCTCCAAGAAGGATCGCGACGATGATGACGCTGCTGCCAAGGGTTTCCCCCGGTACGCAACGAGGCGAGAGGAAGGGTAGCCCCGACGCCCTCCAGGAAGGTCCGGCGGCACCCACAGGCGCCACCGCGTCGGTGTCGGCCACGCCGACAGGGGTTTCCCCCGATCCCAACCTTCACCTCGGATGCTTCGGAGCCCGCCACCAAACCGACCACCATCTTGCGCCAAAGCTGTCATGAAGCCTCCACGCCGTCTCACCACGGCACCACGAGGTGAGGTCTGCACAGCGAGGAATTGGAGCCGGGACTAGGGGCAGCAGCACCGTCGGCACGCGGGAGGGCTCAACCTCCACCGTTAACGACGGTAGCCGACCGGACACAATAGCAGGAGCATACCAGGCCCGTTGGCCCACATGCCCGGCCGGCCCCTCCACGCCCGTAAAGCTCCCGCCATCGCGCTGCAGCAGGTACGCCGTCAGCGTCGCCGCCCCCCGTCCAAGATGCTCCGCCTCCTCACCACACAGACGACGACGAAGCCACGCCGGGGGACGGCCCGCTAGGACCCAGATGGGGCCCGCCGGGCCCGGATCTGGGCCGGGGTCGCGCCGCCGGCCGTCCCGCGCCACCACGCCGCCCCGCCGCCAAGGGCCACACCACCACCTCGCGTGCTGCCGGCCACCACCGCCGGGTGACCGGGCCGCCGCCTAGCCGAGGAGCACCGCCGCCGCCCCATGCCCCGGGCAAGGGAGCTGCGCGCGGGGACTGAAGGTCCCGCCGCCGCCAGCACCACCCGGGCCTGCGCCGGGGGCGCCCGCCGGCGGCGGCGGGGAGGGATGGGGGAGGGGGACGGCCGAAGGGGAGCGGGGTCGCGCGCCGCCCCGGCCACCTCCCGGGGAGGCAGCGCAGGGGCGGATCAGGGAGGGGGGGGGGGAGAGGAGGGGCGGGGGAGGAGGGGGAGACGGGGCGGCCGGCGGCCGGCGGCGGCGGGGGAGGAGGGGGAGGAACCCTAGCTCCAAAGGTTCCACCAAACCAGGGCTAAAATTGATCTCCATGATTTCGCCAACATTTCCCATTGTAATTGAGTGAAGTTGTGTACTATGAATTCAGATTATGTATCAGTCATTGTAATTCCCTTGTAATCCAGCGTATTTATGTCAATGAATATGTGGATTCAAATATTCAGTGAAGTAAACACAATTGTCGTCAAGTACTGTATTTATTTTCTCTGATATTGGCACCAATTGTATGGAATATTTTTTTTTGCGAAATTGTATGGAACGAAATTTGCAGCAGTTGCCAAAATTTTGCAAGCACACATGAGTTACAAAATTGCACTGAAAGAAATTTGTAGCAGTTGAAAAATTCAGACAGCAAGTACACATGAGCTGTTGGCAACAATGATGCATGTATGCACCAGGATTCAGGGAAACATGCCTTTTGCGCCTTTTTGATGCGACAAATAAATTCTGCATTTTTGAGGTGTAAACTTTCCTAGACAGAGCACACATATCTGTTCTTCTCCGGGAAAATAGCAGTAATCTGGAATAGTAGTTCAAGCACAGAGGTGATTTTCTTGGTGGAATCATCACATCCAATGCTTTTACATAAAACATACTACAACAGATTGAAAACATAGAAAGAGGTCTGGTGCTACTTGCGTACTACTCTCAGATCCAATGCTTTTACATAGAACAATCCCTTGCATTAATTGATCAATTGTGATCATAATGCACACTAATTGATGGCCAAATGAAGAATCTCACTCGCACTACTGAAAAACATGCCAGTGAAATACTCCTACACTACACACTTGCAACCATGACTAGTACTGACGTCTAAGCAAGACTAGCACCAACAAGGCTGCACTGCTGATGATTTCTTCCTCTGCTTCCATCACTTGAGCACTGATCCGTGCTGGATTTGCATCGCTTGAGCAAAGTCCCGTCGACGAGCCATCTCGAGGAGCTGAGCTTGATAACGCCATGCTTGCTGTCTTGCTTGGAGCAGCTCCTCAGGTGACTTGGTCACGTCGGAGTAATGGATCCAGGGGTCGTTGAACTGCACGGTGTCCGCCATCTGCTCCACCTTTTGCCGGGCCTCTGCTCTGCTGCGCTCGATGTCCCGCCGACGGCTGGCCTCTTCTTCGGAGGCAGAGAGAGCCTTTTCACGGAGAGCCATGGTTTGGCGAGCCTTCTGGATCAGTTCGCGCATGCTGGTCGGCGGCTTCGATTGCGTCGCGCTCGCCGGAGATTCGGCGACCTGGTTCTTGATCACGGAGGGGTTGAGGCACGTCAGACTCTTCCGATCCTTACTGCTGCTGGGACACGGAAGCTTGATGTTGTTCTTGATGTTGGCGGCGACCGCGACATGGAGCTCGCCCCCGGAGCAGGCACCGCGTACGCGCTTCGGTGCCGGCGGCTGCACGTCGCGCACGGATCCGGGACGCTTTGGCCTCTTGGCAGCCGCGGGGTTCGCCATCAAGGCAGGGTTTAGGCGCACGCGGGAGGAGCAGGAGTGCAGGTTGGCGGCGGCGGCGGCGGCGGCGCTGCTACGGCGCGGAAGCAGAGACGGCGGGAGCACCGTGGTGCCGCCCATGGTCGTGGCGGCGGAGTCGCGAGAGCAGGGATCCGGCGGCGGGACGAGAGGGAGGAAGAGGATGCGGTGGAGGCCGATGAGATGGATGGGGAATTGGGGAACTGGCGGCAACCACTATATCTGGCTAGGGTTTGAATCCGAGTTGGCCCAGGAAAGAACGGCGCTGGCGAGCAAGAAAGAACGCGCTGGATTTGAAGGCGGGAGAGAGAAGTGGCGGCAAGCAATTTGAATCCGAGTCGGCCCCGGCATGCATAGCTAAAACGCGCACCTTCGTTTTTGAATCCGAGAACTGTCGGCAAGCAATTCAGACATTAGTGCTATTTGAATCCGAGTCTCAAGATCCAAATTGCTTGCTAGCTTTCCATCTTTCCAAGCAATTTGAATCCGAGTCTGAATCCGAGTCGGCCCAGGTACAAATCTAAAATGAGTTTTTCTTTCATAAAGCCCTCCTGTCAGGTACCCTAATCTTGCGTGTGTTTCTAACTGGAAACTTGTCCACTGTAATAGTTCCTTATGCATTGTTAACTTTCCAGCCTTCAGTTCAGAGTTAAACATCTTAACCAGCATGGTGCATTCATAACTTTTTTTTAAACTTGAACAACGCTTATTTTGATATCCTCGTGTGTCCATAGTGTGTGCAGCTACAGATCTTAACTCGGAGTTCTGTGATTGCTGCTTCTCAAGTTGAAAAGATTTCGAGATCCCTATCTCTGGATGCAGTAGAAAATAGGAACAACAGAACATGAAACATCACACGTTTTGAATTACAATGTAGCTGATGGAAAATCAGTTTGGTAGCTGGTACCACAGAAACATGTTTATTTTCATTATACAAAACTGGTCTTAATATATATCTCGAATATATACAAAACACATTGAGGCCTACACTTCTACTAATCTACTTCCTGTGTTTCAAATTATAAGATGTTTTGGTAGGCTAAAATGGCCTAAAAAATGTCTTATAATTTGGAACGAGGTAGAGTAATCCTTTCCATTTGAGTGTCAAAGTGCCTACTCCTGGTTTTCCCCTCTCCATCTCTGGTTCATGATCTACCTCACCGAATACGTGAATTCATCAACTAAACATAATAATATTTGAATTCAGTGAAGTAAACACCATTGTTGTCAAGTATTGATTGTCTGTGGAATGTGACATGAAATTGATCTGATATTGGCACCAATTGTATTGAACAAATATTGCAGCAGTTGCAAAATTCAGAGAGCAAGTGCACATGAGCTTTTTGGTGTCCTCCTGATACGACAAACAAATTCCGCATTGTTGAGATGTAGACTTTTTCTTTTCAAAAACAACAGTCTGTTGGAACAGTTCGAGCGCAAAACCAATCTTCTCGGTTTAATTGTGTGCCTGATGTTATTCATGAAAAATGCTAATAGGAGGGGGAATACATCAGATGAAAACATAGGAAGAGATCTAGTGGCAGATATTTGCATTAATCAGATCCAACGCCTTTACATTTACCAAAATCCCTTGCATTAATGGATCAACTGTGATCATATAATCCCCTAATAGTTCATAGGGTAGGAACTATTGTCAGTAGCATCACACCGACCGCGATGGCTAGTATTTTGAATTTCTTACAGGAAGTTTTGCCTTGAGAATTGGAGATAAATGATTGGTGATGGCCAAATGGAGGCAAAGTTGGATGATGGTGTCGCTGGCCAAGTTTTAACTGGTCGTTCGTTTAACTGCTGATGGCAAGTGCTATTTAGCGAAGGAAACATCAATATTAACCCTGAAGATCAGAGCTGCTACAAGTCAGACAACAAAAACCAGTCACCCCAGGAGCTACAAAACATGTACAGATCTAATCTTTCCATTTCCCAGCATGTCAGAATGCACGCTCCTAATTTCTCTCCATGAGAAAGTCGAGAAGCTGTGCAGTTTGAATTCTAATTCCCTGAATTCCCTTAACTCAGTGGATCCATGTCAATGAACATGTTACTTAGTTGCAGTAAACACCATCGCCGTCAAGTAATGCTTTTCTCTGCAGTGTGACATGAAACTGGCCTGGCATATATACCAACTGTACTGTATGAAATTTATAGCAGTTGCAAAATTCAGACAACATATCTGTTCTTCTCCAGGAAAATAGCATATACACCAATTGTATGAATGAAACATGCTTTTTGGCGCCTTCCTGATGCAACAAATAAATTCTACATTGTTGAGGTGTACACTTTTGTAGACGGAGCACACATATCTGTTCTTCTCCGGGAAAATAGCAGTAATCTGGAATAGTAGTTCAAGCAGAGAAGTGATCCTCTTGGTGTGATCATCACATTCAATGTTTTTACTTAGAACATACTACAACAGATTGAAAACATAGAAAGAGATCTAGTGCTACTTGCATATATCACATCCAATGTTTTTACATAGAACAATCCATTGCATTAGTTGACCAATTGTGATCATAATGCACACTAATTAATGGTCAAATTAAGAATCTCACTCGCATTACTGAAAAACATGCCAGTGAAATACTCCTACACTACATCCTCTGCTTTGCTCAGCTAAGCAACACCAGCACTGCATACTCTGCTTCCTCTGCTAAGCTCAGCTACGTAAGACTCTGCTGGGCGGATAGAGCTTTGGATTTAATTAGAAACATAGCAGCGATGAAACCTATGAATGAGTCCGATATTAATAATCTTGGGTTCACAGCATTACAGAGTCTCTGTGAGGATCTTGTTCCCACGGAGGGCTTTGAAAATGTGGACGAGGATTTGGGTTCATAGGGGTATATGGCCTCTTTGCAACCAGACGTCATTTCTACCACTGGTCTGGAAGACGCAGAGGAGATGCAGGATAAACCAAAAAAACCTTGGAAGAGGAAGGTTTATCCCACATCGGCAGTGCGTAGAAGTGCGAGAGTGAATGTCACGCCCAAGATGCGATCCTATCCTTATTTTGGCACGAGGGCCTCGACAGGGATAGAAGCGCATCTCGTCGTGTTGCAAGAATGGATATCATTACAAGTACATGTACAGAAGAGGTGAGTATATGGAATTGGCTTACACTCGCCACAAGCTACATCAATATCACATCAATACAATAACACATACAAACATCATACAGAAGAGCAGGGTCCGACTACGGACGAAAACAAACGATAAAATGACATCCATCCTTGCTATCCCAGGCTGCCGCCTGGAACCCATCCTAGATCGGTGAAGAAGAAGAAGAAGAACTCCAAATCAAAACAAGCATCGCGCTCACGTCATATCATCGCATTACCTGTACCTGCAACTGTTGTTGTAGTAATCTGTGAGCCACGGGGACTCAGCAATCTCATTTCCAAGGGTATCAAGACTATTAAAGCTTAATGGGTGAGGTAAGGTTAAGTGGTGAGGTTGCAGCAAGCGACTAAGCATATATTTGAGTGGCTAACTTACGAGTACAAGAATAGAGGGGGATGATTGTCGAATAAACGGACGTGAACTAGTAATGATCTCTAAGAGACCCTGAACACCTATTTACGTCAAACATAACCCCACCGTGTTCTCTCTCGGATAAGGACTCACGAGAAGAGACAGCCACGGTTACGCACACGGTTGGTGTATTTTATTTGAGTTTACTTCAAGTTTGCTATGACCGGGTGTTAAACAAAGTTTCCAAGTTTGCCACATAATCGTGGGCACGGCTTTCCGAAAGATTTAACCCTGCAGGGGTGCTCCAACTCATCCATCACAAATTAACCACACGCAGCGAGAATAACCTCGACCACGAATCTCGTGATCTTCCTAGGCAATTCCATTGGAAAACCTCAACCTCGAGATAGCCCAAAGTATCGGAATTCCTCGCACAAGACGTTCGAGAAAGGTAAAACAAGTCCAGCAAGACCGCCCGACGTGTCGACGAACCCGATAGGAGCCGCGTATCTCGTTCTCAGGACACGACAGATAAGCGAAGCGTACGGTGGCCTGATAGACATCTCCCGAGTTGCCCCGGGTTGGCCCCGCACGGTGCTCTAGTTTGGACCAACACTCATGAGGAGCACTGGCCCGGGTTGTTGATTAAAGATCCTCGGGGTCCGGAAAGCCCCTATGCAATTTTATTAGTTATTAGGCAAATGTAGTACCAATGTTGGGCCTTGCCAGACAAGTTTTATCCTAAAACGAAAATCAAGGGGGTCCCCATAACAACCCCGCGCATGTAAGGAGCGCTCGTTTATGGAACATAACACCGGTACACAAGTAACTAGGGCGGCAAGAGTGGAACAAAACACCGAGCAAAAGGCCAAGCCTTCCACCCTTTACCAAGTATATATGTGCATTAAATTAAATAGCAATAATATTGTGATATAACAAAAGGATATCCATGTTGCACATGGAAAGAGCTTGCACCTGCAACTAGCAACGCTATAAGAAGGGCTGAGCAAGCGGTAACATAGCCAAACAATGTTTGCTGGGACGTGGAGGGGTTAGAGGCTTTTCATGGCAATTTGGGAGGCTTGACATACAAATGGTAGGTAGCGAGACAGCGATAGAAACGAGACAACTAGCATGGCAATGATAGTAATGGTATCCAGGGAAATGATCATCTTGCCTGAGATCCCGCTTGGAAGAAGAACGAGTCCATGAAGAAGGCGAAGCAACGTAGACGAACGAATCCTCACACTCCGAAGCGGTTTCGGAACTCTATCGAGAAGAAGCAATCGGAAACAACAATCAACACACGGGAACACCACAACAAATGCATGACATGATGCGCAGCAATTATGATGCATGTCCGGTTTAAATATGCAAGGCATGGCAATCACAACAAACAAACACTACACATTAAGTGAAGCTCAATATGCAACGAGTTGCATATTGACGAAACTCCACATTTGAATATTTAGTTCACTCTCGTTTAGGTACACAACAATATTAAATGTTGTTAAACATGGCAAGAGGTGAAGCATAAGTAAACTACAAATCTAGGCATATTAAATGAGGCCGGAAACAACATGTAGCATTTCCGAAATGACCCCATATGTTAATTTCGAAATTGGTCCAGATCTGAACTAATCAGGTTTTATATTTGTTAAACAGCAAAATAAAGTGAACCATGCAATTCTACACGTCTTTCTAGTCGATTTACATATATAGAACGTTTGAAACGGAGCTACGGTGTAAAAGATATGACATCCGCAAGATGCATATGACATGAATGCAAATGCATGCAAACACCCACCACAAACATGTTAAATGATAGATGCATCAAGTTATTATGAAACTACATGGAATTCTAGTCAAGTTACATATGCAACATGTTCAAAACGGAGCTACGGTTCAACCACAACAAGCAACACAAGTTTTTGTTCAAATCTGCCCAAAACAGCAAGATAGCGTTTTGCACACATGAAAACAACAAGGTACAAGATTCTAAAATGCACAAGCTAAGCATGGGGCAGTATCTTACAACACACACATCATTTCATCTTCACATATAATACTCAAAAGAGACATGGATCACATGGTACGAAGCTCACAACATGGCAACAAAATATGGCAGATTAGGACTTAGTGAAAATAACAGGTTTTTAGCATGGCAGATTTTCATGGAGGCATATTGACAGCAGTAAAACTATATGCTACAGGGCATATAATGGCATGAAAATCTACAGCATGGTAGAGGGCATGATGCACTACAAATCATTACTTTATGGCAACATCAAATTATGCTCAGATTCATGGCAAGCATCAACACAACATGGCATATTGAAGAAAACAGATTTAATTATGATGCAAAACCTATTCATGCAAGCTATTGACACAACATGGTAGAGCATAACATGCTTAATAAAAGACTCCATGGTGGCATCACCAAAAGACTCCTAGAACACTAGCAAATCCCATGGCAAGACAGCAACAAATAACAGATTTCCAGACTTAGAAATATTTTGGACCCTCAAAACAACAAATTTTTATAGCATGTTAGCAACAAGGAAACAACACCTAAACGTGCATTTCTATGACAACCAAAAATACCAGGGCCTAGCTCACATGTTCAAGGGCATATCTCATGTTCAAAATTATTTCATATCATGCATGGATTAAATCACACGAAATAGACAAAAGGGCATCATGGCAAAAATGACATGCACTCAAACTTCCTCCAATGACAAAACTAAATGCACAGTTAATTTCTATGGATTTTTCTACCCCGAAAACACATATAATATGCATAGGTTCATGTGGGAAAAAACGTCACAATTAATTATGCAAGTATGGCCTAATCCCCTTTCTAGCAATTATAAATGCAAGTTAAATGCAAATATTACAATGAACCATTTTGTCATGTATGAAAATGCGATGCTGATAATATGAACATTTTTAAAATATGATTGGATTAAATCCCGATGCACGGTCAAGTAATTAAGCGCAATGCAAAACCATGACAATTATGCAATTAACAGAAAATGGCATGTCAATTATTATTATCATGGATGAAAGTGCGATATTATGAATCTTCACAAAATTCTACACGTTTTACATATATAAAAGTGTTACATGCGATGCACGGTTATTTATCTAAGAGCAATGCGAAATATGACATTTCTCTGAAATTATGCAATGCAATAGATAATTACTAAATTCGCTCATAGGAAAAAAAAAACACAACGGGCTGAATCTCCGAGCGCTGGATATAAAAACGTGCCTAGGGCGGGGCTTAGGGGGCGCTCACCATGGGCTTCGGCCTACACGAAGGAGAGGAAGGCCGGACGAGGCGATGGAGTGGCCTGGCCCCTGCGGACCGGTGGCCCACGCGGCCCCTCGTGCGGTCAACGCGACGGATCGGGCGCCTCGATCCCGATAGGGACAGGAGACCCTTGCCAGGCGACGGCGACGACAGCTCGCGAGGTTCTCCGGCGGGGTCCAGGGGCGGCAAGGTCGGGGATGGGGTCCCGCGGCCCGGATCTGGCCGGATCCGGCCGGCGGCGAGGCCCACGGCGCAGCGGCGAGCTCCTGGAGGCAACCATGGCAGGCGAGGCTGACCTGCGGGAGGAGAAGACCAGCGGGAGGTGAGGAGATGGAGAGAAGAGGAAGAAGACGGAGAGGGACGGCGGTCAGGCTCCGGCGAACGGTGCTCCGGCGACCTTGCCGGACGGCGGCGCGAGGCGAAGCTGGATGGCATCGGGTGCGGGGAGCTCGGGCTCGGGAGCTTCCCTGGCTGCGGGCGGCGGCGGCTGTGGTCGCCCGGACATGTCCGGGTTGGCCGCGGACATGTCCGGTAGGTGGGGGAGCAGACTGCGGCGGCGGCGGCGGCTGGCATAGGATTGGGGGCGCGGATTTCGAGGGGAGAGGGGGTTAGGTCCATTTTTGGACGTGGGGAACGTCCATTTATAGCCAGGGAGGTCTAGGGTTGGGGTTTTTGCACCGATTCGAGCCGTGCGATCGTAATCGGACGGCTTCGGTCGCGGGGTTGGGTTTGGTGGGCTAGGCGGGCTGTGGAGAGGGGTGTGGGCCAAGAAGAGAGGGAGGTTTGCGGCCCGTGACAGAGTTTTATAAACCGAAAACGTCCGAGGAATAAAACGATGACGGTGCCGCTACAGCTGACCGTCCGGGTATCATACGACCTCTGATTGCGACGAAATTTGGCAGGCGGCCTACTTACAATATATTACTACCGCTCGCCAGGTTCCGACCCAATCCGAGAAAGTTTTACGCGCACTTTTAAAAACAATATTCTAACGATGCCGCGGGCGCGTGCGTGTGTGGTTGGTCTCAAAATGGTCACCGACGAGAACGGAGAGAACCGGCAACTACGAACGGATGCAAGTTTTGAAAACATGACGATGCTATGAAGATGATGCAAATGATGCGATGACGAATGCGACAAACAACCGAATCACACGACGAGAACGGAAATAAAAGGAGAATCTTCTGGAGCGTCGGTCCCGGGTTGTTACAGTGAAACAAAAGAAAAAAAATCCATGATGATACATGAAAGGGATCTTTTGGAATAACAGAGGTCTAGCGGACTTGGCTAGAAGGAGATTCCCGAGAGAAACATCGATAGAGCATAAATTAGATTTTATGGCTCTTCTAGAGACGGGTAGAGATAATTATACTACACAATTTCTCAACACCATTTCATGTGGGGTGGATTTTGATTAGCATTGTCTACCACCAAGGGGTAGGTCTGGTGGGATCTTACTTGGGGTGAAGTGCGAATCATTAGAAGTGTTGAATGTGGTTTATGGAGATTTTGCCGTCAAATTTCGGGTTAGGTCAAAAGTTGATGGTTTCAGATGGGCTTTGGTGGCCGTATATGGGGCGACGTAGCCTGAGCTTAAATCCGATTTCCTCGGTGAGAATTTGTGGGGATGAAAGGCTTCCCATTCTGGTTGGGGGAGACTTCAATATCATTAGAAGACAAGAGGAAAAAAATTATGACAACTTCGATGGAAGATGGTCATTTATGTTCAACATGATTATCGAGAGTCTCGATTTGAGGGAAATTGAGCTCACTGGTAGACAATTCACGTGGGCTAACTCACTACCGGTGCCAACATATGAGAAGTTGGATCGGGTTCTGACCAGTGTAGAATGGGAGCAGAAATATCTGCTGGTCACAGTCCATGCTTTACAAAGGGCCATTTCGGATCACACACCACTACTTGTCGATTCTGGGGAAGCGACTCATGTGGGTAACATAAATATTTTCTCTTTTGAATTAAGTTGTTCGAGAGAGAAGGATTCATGGATCTCATTGCTACAGAATGGGCCAAGGAATCTGGTGGGTCATCTAGTATGGATAGGTGGCAAAACAAAATTAGACACTTGCGCCAGTTCTTGAGAGGCTGGGCCAAGAATCAAAGTGGCCTTTACAAAGTGGAAAAAGAGAGTCTTATTCATCTCATTAATGAGTTAGATGTGAAAGCAGAGTCTACACTTCTTAATATGTCAGATCGGAATATTAAGATTGAGGCTGAGAAGAAGTTGCAAATTCTTCCAAGAGAGGAGGATATGAAATGTGCCCTTTGAGCAAAGGTGACGAAGGTGGTCCATGGGGATGATAACACACAATTCTTTCATATGATCGCAAATGGCAAACATAGGAAGAAGAAAATAATTCAACTTGAACAGGATGAAGGCACAATTGTAGGACATGAGAACCTAAAATTGTACATCTCCGAGTACTACACGAAACTTTTTGGTGCACCCGAAGATAATTTTGTTTCTCTAGATGAGAGCACAACAAGTGAAATACCTCAGCTCAGCTCAGAAGAGAATGAGGTATTATCAGCTCCATTTACTGAGAAAGAGGTGTTTTACGCAATAGCACAAATGAAACAAAATAAGGCATCGGGACCGGATGGGTTTCCGGCGGAATTTTATAAAAAGTGTTGGCATATTATAAAGGGTGATCTTTTGCCTATGTTCCATGATTTGTTTAATGGTCAGCTGCAGCTATTCCACCTTAACTTTGGAACAATAACGTTGTTGCCAAAGAAGGTGGAGGCTATTCGCATTGAGCAGTTCAGACCAATATGTCTGCTCAATGTCAGTTTCAATTTTTTTACAAAGGTTGGCACGAATAGGTTGACACAGATAGCCCATTCGGTAGTCCAACTGACACAGACAACTTTCATGCCTGGAAGACATATCCTAGAAGGGTTGTCGTCTTACATGAAACGCTGCACGAAATGCATACCAAGAAACTCGATGGGGTTGTTTTTAAAGTGGATTTCGAGAAGGCGTATGATAAAGTCAAATGGCCCTTCCTTCAATAGGCCTTAAACATGAAGGGGTTCAACGAATCCTGGAGGGATCAGGTGGATGCTTTCATTCAAAAAGGTAGTGTTGGAATTAAAGTTAATGATGACATTGGGCATTATTTTCAGACCCATAAAGGACTGAGACAGGGAGACTCCATGTCTCCCGTGTTGTTCAACATAGTAGCGGATATGTTGGCAGGTCCTTATCGGTCGGGCTAAAGAGAATGGCCAAGTAGGAGGACTTGTCCCACACCTTGTATAGGGGGGAGTGTCCATACTAGGACTATGAAGCTTATTCTATGTTTATTTGAGCAGTTGTCTGGACTAAAAATAAATTTTAACAAGAGCGAATTGTTATGCTTTGGGAGAGCAAATGAGGAACAAGAAGCTTACAGACAACTTTTCAGATGTGAGATGGGATCACTACCATTTAGTTACCTAGGGATTCCAATTCACCATAGAAGATTGACGAATAAGGAATGGAGATGTATCGAAGATAGATTCGAAAAAAGGCTATAAGTTGCTGGAAGGGCAAGCTTATGTCTTATGGGGGCAGGCTTGTATTGATAAATTCGGTTCTGACAAGCCTGTCGATGTTCCTTTTATCCTTCTTTGAAGTACCGGTAGGTGTACGAAAAAGACTAGACTTTTATCGATCTCGGTTCTTCTGGCAGTGTGAGGAAGCTAAGAAGAAATACATATCGGCAAGGTGGGATATTATCTGCAGACCCAAAGACCAAGGGGGTCTAGGGGTTGAAATTTTTGAGGTGAAGAATAGATGCCTGCATAGCAAGTGGTTATACAGGCTATCTACTGAGATTGAAGGGATGTGGGAACAAATCTTGAGGAATAAATACTTACGTTCAAAGACATTGGTCCAGGTCACCACTAGACCAAACGACTCACCTTTTTGGAAGGGGTTAATGAAGATGAAGGTAACCTTCTTTCAGCGGGTGAAGTTTTTAGTTGGTAATGGTACCACAACCAGATTCTGGGAGGACACATGGCTTGGGGATACACCTTTAGCCCTACAATATCCGTCCTTATATAATATTGTACAATGCAAGGAAGATTACGTTACCACAGTATTACATACAATACCTCTTAATATCCAATTCCGGCGATCTCTAGTGGGAGAATGTTGGGATTCCTGGCTGCACTTGGTCAGACGATTGATGGATGTGCAACTCTCTGACCAGCCCGATATTATTCACTGGAAATTATCTATGAATGTACTTTTTCAGTGAAATCAATGCACATGTATTTAATTAACTCTGGGCCTCTTTCGAGATCATTGCATTTTTGGAAGATTAAAGTGCCGCTAAGAATTAAAATATTCATGTGGTTTGTACACAGGGGAGTTGTACTAACCAAGGATAATTTGATAAAGCAAAGATGTGTGGGCAGTTCTAGATGTTGCTATTGTGATCAAAATGAAACAATACGACACCTCTTTCTCGATTGTCCACTAGCAAAATTATCATGGCATACTGTTCATATAGCATTCAACATCAATCCACCAACGAGCATTAATACGCTATTTAGTACGTGGCTCAATGGAGTAGACGGAACTATAGCGAATCATATCCGGATTGGAATATGTGCATTATTTTGTGCCATATGGAACACTAGAAATGATATGATCTTTAATGGCAAGATCTTCAACATTTTTTTGCCGGTTATCTACAGAGCCACGGCTTGGATCCGTACGTGGTCGTTACTCACTCATGCGGCTACAGGGAGCTTATGGTTATTAGGTGCAACCGATGGGAGACGGTCGCATGGGCTATCTTCAGCCGATTTGGATGTCGAGCTAATAATAGGCTAGGTGTATAGGCATCGTAGCTTGATTTTGGTCTTGCCGGATGTGGCCATTTTTATTTCACGTACTTGCTTTTGTTATGCTGAGTTTGTGAGCCTATCATGGATCTAAAACATTGTTTTTATACTTGTTTAATAATATGGCTGCATGCATCAATTGATGCAGAGGCCAAGGGCTTCGTTCCTCCTTTTCCAAAAAAAGTAAGACTCTGCTTCCACTTCTGCCGATTTCTTCCTCTGTTTGGATCACTTGAGCACTCATCCGTGGATTTGCATCGCTTGATCAAAGTCCCGTCTGACGTGGCTTGAGACTGCGTCGGTATTTTCCCAAAGAGGATGGGATGATGCAACACAACGACGGTAAGTATTTCCCTCAGTTATGAAACCAAGGTATCGAACCAGTAGGAGGATCACCACCACTACGTAAACAGCACCTGCACACAAATAACAAATACTTGCAACCCGACGCGAAAGAGAGGTTGTCAATCTCTCTACGGTAAAAATATAGATTAGGTAATGATAGATTGGAGAGATAGATCTCTCAAGAACACAAAATAAAAAGGGCAAATAAAAAGTGCAACAAGGTATTTTTGGGTTTTTGGAATAATAGATCTGAAAACAAAAGCGGCAAAAAGATAGATCGGAAAGCAATATGTTGGAAAAGTAGACCCGGGGCCCGTAGGTTTCACTAGTGGCTTCTCTCATGAGTATAGCACACGGTTGTTGAACAAATTACTGTTGGGCAATTTATAGAAGATCAAATAATCATGACGATATCCAAGGCGATGATCATTATATAGGCATCACGTACAAGATTAGTAGACCGAAACGATTCTGCATCTACTACTATTACTCCACACATCGACCGCTATCCAGCATGCATCTAGTATATTAAGTTCATGGAAAAACAGAGTAATGCAATAAGAACGGTGACATGATGTAGACAAGATCTATTCATGTACGAATAGACCCCATCTTGTTATCCTTAATAGCAACGATACATGCGTGCCTCGCTGCCCCTTCTGTCACTGGGAGAGGACACCGCAAGATCGAACCCATCACAAAGCACCTCTTCCCATGGGAAGAAAAATCGATCTAGTTGGCCTAACTAAACCAAAGATTCGAAGAAGAAATACGAGGCTATAAGTAATCATGCATATAAGAGATCAAAGAAGACTCAAATAATATTCATGGATAGAAACCGATCATGAAGTCAAAATTCATCGGATCCCAACAAACACACCACAAAAGTTTACATCAATTAGATCTCCAAGATGCCATTGTATTGAGAATCAAAAGAGAGAGAGGAAGCCATCTAGCTACTGCCTACGGACCCGTAGGTCTATGGTGGACTACTCACGCATCATCGGAGAGGCACCAATGAGGATGATAAACCCCTCCGTGATTGTGTTAGATTGGATCTCGAGGTTCTGGAACTTGCGGTGGCTGGATGTGATTTTCGTCGACTCTCCTAGGGTTTCTGGAATATTTGGGAATTTATAGGCATCAGTGGCGGTGGAGAGGGGTCCCGAGGAGGGCACAACCCATCAGGGCGCGCCCGGGCCCTCTGGCGCGCCCTGGTGGGTTGTGGTCTCCTTGACCCTCCCCTCTGGCACTTCTTTGGCCCACTGGATGTCTTCTGGCCCAAAAAAAATCTCCAAAAAGTTTCGTCGCGATTAGAATCCATTTGGTACTGATATTCTGCGAAGTAAAAAACAAGCAAAAACAGCAACTGGCACTTTGGCACTATGTCAATAGGTTAGTCCCAAAAAATGATATAAAGTTGCTATAAAATGATTGTAAAACATCCAAGAATGATAATATAACATCATGGAACAAGCAAAAATTATAGATACGTTGGAGACGTATCAGCATCCCGAATCTTAATTCCTACTCGTCCTCGAGTAGGTAAATGATAAGAACATAATTTTTGATGTGGAATGCTGCCTAACATGTTCATCACATAATCTTTTCTTTTGTAGCATGGACATTTGGACTTTTAGATGGTTCAACGCAATAGTCTAGTTTTGACATAATAACTTCAATACTCAAGCATGCCAACAAGCAACCATGTCTTTCAAAATATCAACACTAAAGAAAGTTATCCCTAGCCCATCATGCTCAATCATTGATCCATTCATGAAACACACTCAAATATTAACTACACCCAATGCTCAAGTACGATCATAGTGCCCCCTAGTTGGTGCTTTATAAGAGAAGATGGAGACTCAAAGTAAAAAAATAAAAATTGCACAAAGTAAATAGATAGGCCCTTCGCAAAGGGAAGTAGGGATTCGTAGAGGTCCCAGAGCTCAAAGTTTAAATTGAGAGAGAAAAATATTTTGAGTGGCATGCCTTTCCCGTCAACGAAAACGACAAAGTAGTTCACAATACTTTCCATGCTAGATATATCATAGGCGGTTCCCAAACAAAAAATAAAGTTTATTCCGTTTTCCACCATTCTTTCACGATCCATGACTGACCGTATCCACGGTTGCCTTCCATACCAACACTTTCCCAAGAATTTATTATTTGATAACATAAAGTATTTTTTTTTCATTTTTTCATTTCGGGACTGGGCATCCCTATTACCGCCATACTCTCGTGCAATGACAAGTGAATAAACACTCATCTTGAGATAACACATCCAGCATGGAAAAATATTGGATACCCCCTACCGTTTCATGAGCGGTACGAGCACACAAAAAGGAAATTTATTTTGAAAAGTAGAGATGGCACATACAAATTTGCTTAGAACGGCATGGAAATACCACATATAGGTAGGTATGGTGGACTCATAAGGCAAAACTGGGTTTAAGGATTTTGGATGCACAAGTAGTATTTCTACTTAGTACAAGTGGAGGCTAGCAAATAGATTGAGAAGCAACCAACCAAGAAACGAAAATTCACATAAACGAGCATTGAGCATAACTAACACCGAATAATGCACCATAAGTAGGATGTAATTTCATTGCATAACTATTGACTTTTGTGCATGCAGAGGGAATCACAAACCTTAACACCAATATTCTTACTAAAGCATAAGTACTCACTAACATGACTCACATATTACTATCATCATGTCTCACAACTATTACAAGGAATCAAGTTTAATTTGTCCAATGATCTTCATGAAAGTTTTTATTATATCCTCCTTGAATATCTATCACTTTGGGACTAGTTTCATATATTGCCATTGCTTTTTGACGAGCTCAAACAAATTTAAGTGAAGCACATGAGCATAGAGATTTCATCTCTCAAAATAGTATAAGTGAAGCATGAGAGGATTTCTTCAAAATTTACTAACTCTTAAAATAATCTAAGTGAAGCATGAGAGGATTTCTTCAAAATTTACTAACTCTCAAATTAATCTAAGTGAAGCATGAGAGGATTTCTTCAAAAGTTTCCAAGCACACCGTGCTCAAAAAGATATAAGTGAAGCACTAGAGCAATTCTATAGCTCAAAAAGTTTAAGTGAAGCATATAGAGCAATTCTAACAAATCTTAGCATAATTTTGGCTCTCTCAAATAGGTGTGCCCAGCAAGGATACAAGTGACAAACTAAAAAGCAAAGCAAGCAAAGACTCAAATGATACAAGACGCTCCAAGCAAAACTCATGATATGTGACGAATAAAAATATAGCTCACGGTAAAATACCGATGGTCGTTAGAAGAAAGAGGGGATGCCACTCGGGGCATCTCCAAGCTTAGTTGCTTGTTTCTCTTTGGATATATCTTGGGGGTGCTGTAGCATCCCCAAGCTTAGGCTCTTTTCACTCCTTATTCCTTCATCCATCGTGATCTCACCCAAAACTTGAAAACTTCAATCACACAAAACTCAACAAAATCTTCGTGAGATCCGTTAGTATAATAATGCAAATCACTACTTTAAATACTGTTGCAAACCCATTCATATTTTATTATTGCATTATACCTACTGTATTTTAACTTTACCATGGATCATACCCTTCAATACAACCCATAGATTCATCAAAACAAGCACACAATGCAACGAACACAGAATCTGTCTTAAACAGAATAGTCTATAGTAATCTGTACACTAACCATACTTATGTAACCCTAAAAATTCTGAAAATTTAGGAAAACGTAAAGAATTTGTACAGAAATACCGTGTTAAAATTTCAGCTCAATATCACGCTCCAGTAAAAAAATGAAAATTCGCACACTGGTGGCAAAGTTTCTGTTTCAGATTCAGCATTGTTTCTACTCATCTTATGAATCATCCTAAAGGCTTTACTTGGCCCAAACACTAAATAAAACATAAAACACACAATCATAACAGAGGCATAATTGTGTCAACACTCAAAAACATAAAGAAAAAGATGAAAATAATTTTATTCATTGGGTTGCCTCCCAACAAGCGCTATCGTTTTACGCCCGTAGCTAGGCATGATGATTTCAATGATGCTCCAATAAAAAGTAGTAATTGAAATATGCAAGAGAGCATCATGAATCTCATGACAAGCACGTTTAAGTCTAACCCACTTCCTATGCATAGGGATTTTGTGAGCAAACAATTTATGGGAACAAGAATCAACTAGCATAGGAAGGCAAAACAAGCATAACTTCAAAACTTTGAACACATAGAGAGGAAACTTGATATTATTGCAATTCCTACACGCATATGTTCCTCCCTCATAATAAATTTCAGTAGCATCATGAAGGAATTCAACAATATAACTATCACATAAATCATTCTTTTCATGATGCACAAGCATAGAATTTTCATTACTCTCCACATAAGAAAATTCCTTTTCATCCATGGTAGTGGGAGCAAACTCAACAAAATAACTATCATGAGACACTTGATTTACATGACCACATTGCAAATTAGAACCATGATGATAAATTTCATGGTTATCATTACTCATTATAGCATACGTGTCATCACCATCATCATAAATAGGAGGCATGCAATCATCATAATAAATTTGCTCATCAAAACTTGGGGAAAAAATATCATCTTCATGAAACATAGCATCCCCAAGCTTGTGGCTTTGCATATCATTAGCATCATGGATATTTAGAATTCATACTATCAACATTGCAATCATGCTCATCATTCAAGGAACTATCATGAATCACCTTATAAATTTCTTCTTTCAACACTTCATCAAAATTTTTAGATTCATGATTTTCAAACAAAACTTCATAGAGATAATCAAGTGCACTCAACTCACTAGCAATTGGTTCATCAAAATTTGGTCTTTTGAAAAGATTAGCAAGTGGATGAGGATCCATATCAATAGATTTTTAGCAAGCAAAGATGCAAGCAAATAGAAGGCCCATGGCAACACAAGCAAAGATAGCAAACAAGCAAAAAGGCAAACGGAAAAGAGGACGAATAAAAACGGCAAATTTTGTGAAGTGGGGGAGAGGAAAACGAGAGGCAAATGGCAAATAACGTAATTGCAAGGACATGAGATTTGTGATTAGGAACCTGGTAAATGATGATGGTGTCTCCTCGGCGCCAGAGATTGGCACGTAGAAGAGACCGCTTCCTCCCCGGCAACGGCGCCAGAAATTCCTTTGACGTGGCTTGAGACTACGTCGGTATTTCCCCAAAGAGGAAGGGATGATGCAGCACAACGACGGTAAGTATTTCCCTCAGTTATGAAACCAAGGTATCGAACCAGTAGGAGGATCACCACCACTATGTAAACAACACCTGCACACAAAGAACAAATACTTGCAACCCGACGCGAAAGAGAGGTTGTCAATCTCTCTACGGTAAAAAGATAGATTAGGTAATGATAGATTGAAGAGATAGATCTCTCAAGAACACAAAATAAAAAGGGCAAATAAAAAGTGCAGCAAGGTATTTTTGGGTTTCTGGAATAATAGATCTGAAAACAAAAGCAGCAAAAAGATAGATCGGAAAGCAATATGTTCGAAAAGTAGACCCGGGGCCCGTAGGTTTCAATAGTGTCTTCTCTCATGAGTATAGCACACGATGGGTGAACAAATTACTGTTGGGCAATTGATAGAAGATCAAATAATCATGACGATATCCAAGGCGATGATCATTATATAGGCATCACGTCCAAGATTAGTAGAACGAAACGATTCTGCATCTACTACTATTACTCCACACACTAGTGTATTAAGTTCATGGAAAAACGGAGTAATGCAATAAGAACAGTGACATGATGTAGACAAGATCTATTCACGTAGGAATATACCCCATCTAGTTATCCTTAATAGCAACGATACATGCGTGCCTCGCTGCCCCTTCTGTCAGTGGGAGAGGACACCGCAAGATCGAACCCATCACAAAGCACCTCTTCCCATGGGAAGAAAAATCGATCTAGTTGGCCTAACTAAACCAAAGATTCGAAGAAGAAATACGAGGCTATAAGTAATCATGCATATAAGAGATCAAAGAAGACTCAAATAATATTCATGGATAGAAACTGATCATGAACTCAAAATTCATCGGATCCCAACAAACACACCGCAAAAGTTTACATCAATTAGACCTCCAAGAGACCATTGTATTGAGAATCAAAAGAGAGAGAGGAAGCCATCTAGCTACTGCCTACGGACCCGTAGGTCTATGGTGGACTACTCACGCATCATCGGAGAGGCACCAATGAGGATGATGAACCCCTCCCTGATGGTGTTAGATTGGATCTCGAGGTTCTGGAACTTGCGGCGGCTGGATGTGTTTTTCGTCAACTCTCCTAGGGTTTCTGGAATATTTGGGAATTTATAGGCGTCAGAGGCAGTGGAGAGGGGTCCCGAGGAGGGCACAACCCATCAGGGCGCGCCCGGGGCCTCTAGCGCGCCCTGGTGGGTTGTGGTCTCCTCGACCCTCCCCTCTGGCACTTCTTTGGCCCACTGGATGTCTTCTGGCCCAAAAAAATCTCCAAAAAGTTTCGTCACGATTGGACTCCATTTGGTACTGATATTCTGCGAAGTAAAAAACAAGCAAAAACAGCAACTGGCACTTTCGCACTATGTCTATAGGTTAGTCCCAAAAAATGATATAAAGTTGCTATAAAATGATTGTAAAACATCCAAGAATGATAATATAACATCATGGAACAAGCAAAAATTATAGATACGTTGGAGACGTATCAGCATCCCCAATCTTAATTCCTACTCGTCCTCGAGTAGGTAAATGATAAGAACAAATTTTTTGATGTGGAATGCTGCCTAACATGTTCATCACATAATCTTTTCTTTTGTAGCATGGACATTTGGACTTTTAGATGGTTCAACGCAATAGTCTAATTTTGACATAATAACTTCAATACTCAAGCATGCCAGCAAGCAACCATGTCTTTCAAAATATCAACACTAAAGAAAGTTATCCCTATCCCATCATGCTCAATCATTGATCCATTCATGAAACATACTCAAATATTAACTACATCCAATGCTCAAGTACGATCATAGTGCCCCCTAGTTGGTGCTTTATAAGAGAAGATGGAGACTCAAAGTAAAAAATAAAATTGCACAAAGTAAATAGATAGGCCCTTCGCAGAGGGAAGTAGGGATTCGTAGAGGTGCCAGAGCTCAAAGTTTAAATTGAGAGAAAAATATGTTGAGTGGCATGCCTTTCCTGTCAACGAAAACGACAAAGTAGTTCACAATACTTTCCATGCTAGATATATCATATGCGGTTCCCATACAAAAAATAAAGTTTATTCCGTTTTCCACCATTCTTTCATAATCCATGGCTGACCGTATCCACGGTTGCCTTCCATACCAACACTTTCCCAGGAATTTATTATTTGACAACATAAAGTAATTTTTTTCTTTTTTTTTCAGTTCGGGACTGGGCATCCCTATTACCGCCGTACTCTCGTGCAATGACAAGTGAATAAACACTCATCTTGAGAATAACACATCGAGCATGGAAAATATTGGATACCGCCTACCGTTTCATGAGCGGTACGAGCACACAAAAAGGAAATTTATTTTGAAAAGTAGAGATGGCACATACAAATTTGCTTAGAACGGCATGGAAATACCGCATATAGGTAGGTATGGTGGACTCATAAGGCAAAACTGGGTTTAAGGATTTTGGATGCACAAGTAGTATTTCTACTTAGTACAAGTGGAGGCTAGCAAATAGATTGAGAAGCAACCAACCAAGAAACGAAAATTCACATAAGCGAGCATTGAGCATAACTAACACCAAATAATGCACCATAAGTAGGATGTAATTTCATTGCATAACTATTGACTTTCGTGCATGCATAGGGAATCACAAACCTTAACACCAATATTCTTACTAAAGCATAATTACTCACTAACATGACTCACATATTACTATCATCATGTCTCACAACTATTACAAGGAATCAAGTTTAATTTGTCCAATGATCTTCATGAAAGTGTTTAGGGTTTTTTACATCGGTGCCCTTGGTTCCTTAGTTGTACTCATTCATCCCCATGCTCTTAACTTTTGCTCGCTTTCCCCCACTCCCTTGTCCGAAACCCTCAGAAATGGTCACAGCGGAGGATGCCGTCGGGTCAATGGTTTGACCGTTAACCCTGACGAGTGGGGCCGTGTCGGAACGGATCCTCCTTTGCCCATTCTGACCCGTGGGGCCGCATTGAGACACATCGGATGGGCTTGTTTGAACCTCGAGTTCGAGCCCTACAGCACCGCGTTGCTCCGCCCCTGTCACAGCCCTAGCTAGCTTGCCTTGTGTTTGCATTTCATGCATGCATTGTTAAGTTCAAATGAACTTGAAATAGGGATTTTCAAAACCCTAGCACTCCATTTTCAAATAAATCCAACTAGCTAAGTTTTCCAATGACCCAAAATGGCCTTCACAAACCCTAGCAAATGGGATTTACCACAAATCAAATAACCGGTCCAAACCAACAATTTTTAGGTTTCAAAAGAAATATTTTAAATCAATGAAAAATACTGTTGGAATTATTCTAGTTAATTTTGGATTTCATAAATAATTAAATCTGTCAAAAAAATAAAAGAAAATGTTCCTTGTGTGTGGAATAATCCACTCAACCACAGGAGCAAGTTTTCAGAATTTTCAAAATTGATTTGAGTTGGAATCAGACCAAAACAGAGACTAAATAATAGAAAAAAGAAGGAAATTAATAAAAGAGGGCGAACCAACCTGGGCCTTACATGTCTAAAGGATTCGGCCCAGCCCACCAGGGGCTGGACCGTCTTCTACCTCTCGCCAGTAGGACGAGAGGCGTGTGCCCGCGACGCGCACGGCCACCGACGGCCACCTCCTGCTTCCACCGACCGCCTGGAGTTGGCTAAGGATGCCACGCACGTCCCCAAAGCCCACTCGCTCACTCCCGCACACTCTCCTCACCTCTCCCTCGCTCTCTTGCTCACGGCCGAAGCGGCCATGACCGCACCGCCGTCGCGCACGCAGCCACCGGCCTCCGCTAGCCTCATGAGCGTGTCCCCTAGCTTTGTCGCTCCACGCTACTCCCTCTCACCGATGGAAGCTCCCCGAGGAGAACCAAGACGTCCCCATCAAGCCCATCCTCACCGCCGATGGCCGATGGCCGCCGTCGTCGATTCACACGCCTCAGGCTGTCCCCGAGCTCGCCGTCCGCGCCGTCGACCCCGCAGTGAGCCTCTGCTTCGAATCCCCCTTCTCCCCTCGTCAATCTCGAGCTCAACCGCCGCCCCATTGCTGACCGAGCTTGCCGCCGCTCGGGCTCTTCGCCGGCGCAACTCCGGCGACCATTTGGTCACCCCGGCATGTCCATCGCGCTCGCAGCCCCACGTAGAATCCGTTTAGTGCCTTGCCCCACTCGCCTGCATGCTATAGCGGCGAAGCGCAGGTGCCCGAACGCCGGCCGCCGCAAATGAGCTCGCCGCCATCGATTTCAGCCACCCCAGCTCCGGCTGAGGCCACCGTCGGCCGCGACTCCAGCTCTCCAGAGAGCTCAGCCGTGCGTCGAACGGCGCCCCGTGCTGCGTTTCCGAGCCACCTCGCTGCGTCTGGCCTTGCCGGCGGCTTAACGCCGGCGGGTTTGACCCCGCTGACAGGGTTTTGACCCTCCCAGGGTCACTGATGGGTGGGCCATCCCCTTGGTTTATTTAGTTTTAACTTTTAATTAGGTTAATTACTCCGTTTAATTATATGGGTCACTGACAATGGGCCCAATGCCTGCTAATTAGTAATTAGGTTAATTTAACCCTGGTTAAATTGCAGAGCCACTGACGTATGGACCCCACACGTCATGTTTGACCTTGGTCAGCTCTGCTGACCTGCTGACACCAGAGTGACGCCATGCTGACATCATTATTGATTTTTTTGGACTTTCTTATTTAGAAATAAATCAGGGAATTCCAGAAAATGTTAGAAACTTTGAAAAATCATAGAAATTCAACCGTAACTCAAATAAAAATAATTTATATACGAAAAATGATCAGAAAAATCCAATGAATCTGTTTATGCCATGATCATGCATGTTTGAACAAGTTAACATTGTAGGGAAACGCAGCAGAAAACAAAAATTTCCGACCTACGCACCAGCCCAGGACCACTATGGAGACTGCATACAAGGTTTGATCTTTTTCGTTACCGACTCGTAGCGCAACGGAAGTAGAGTCGACGACGATCGGCGATGCAGATCCCCGCAACTAGGATTTACAACCTCCCAACCGCGAGGATGTATACCCTCATCCGCCCCTCGGACAGCCCTCCGGGAGGCGGTCGGACAGTCCCCCGGACGGTGTCACGGACAGCCCTTCGGGAGGACCATCGAAACTCGGACAGTCACTCGGACAGCCCTTCGGGAGGACCTTCAAAACTCGGACAGTCACTCGGACAGCCCTTCGGGAGGCACTCTCGAACTAAGACCGAAACTACGATCTCTCTACAGAGTTGCACACATACGGTGTCATCTATCCGGTAGGGCTTCGCCGTCCAAAACTAGTTCCCACCGGAACCCAGACAGCCTTTCGGCTCTACGAAACTATTTCGCTGGGAGGGAGAGAGAAGCCAGATAACATCAGATGGCATGTCTATGTGAGAAAGAGTGAGTGTGGAGTGTGCATCTCCACCTCTATTTATAGGAAAACCCAAGGGGTAGGGTGACACTTGAAATACCCAAAATGCCCTTCACAAGGGCACAAAGGTAAAAGCAAGTGGGCAGCCCTTATCCTTCCATGTCATCCCTAAAGATATTTGTGAGTAAAGCCCCAAAAGGTGGCTTTCCATAAAGTAATCCAAAAAGCACTTTCACTATTCACGACGACATATTTCACCGTCCGTTCGAACTGAAAATATTCATGTGTGCTTAGAACATTTCCAGTACCCACTAAAATAATTTTCAACGCGATCCGAAACAATTCCGGTTTAGTGATTTTCATCTGCGAAAAGCATCTGAAGCGGTTCCGGCAGCTCCGGAACATTTCCGGTTTTCATCCCGCAAAATTCCAGAAAGTTTCCAGAACGATTCTGGCACCCTCCAAGAATTATCAGGCATGTGCCAAAACCAATTTGACTTTATGGTGTACTCCGAAACAACTTTTCGGTTTAGTGATTTTCATCTGTGAAAAGCAACTAAAGCGGTTCCGGCAGTCCGAAACATTTCCGGTTTTTGTCTCTGAAAAATCTCAGAAGTTACCAGAACAATTCTGGTACCTTCCAATAATTTCCAGGCATGTGCCGAAACCAATTTGACTTTATGGTACACTCCGAAACAACTTTTCGGTTTTACCAAAACTCTTCCGGTGTTCTCTCTCCGGAACTCTTCCGTTGTCTCCGAAACTTTTTTCGGTGAATTTCTCTCAGACTCCCTGTCTAGTATTCAACAGATAGATGACCCTTAAGCGTGTGACCCTATAGGTTCGGTGAAGCATAGACATGACCCGGAACCCCTTCCGATCAATGATCAACATCGGAGCCGTGGACACCCATATTGACCCCTATACCCACATGAATGAATATTCGAGTGAACCTCCAGTTGCCGTGTGCTATTCCTGTTGCTTCGCGATATGTTACAAATACCCGAGGTGAGACATGTTGGCATCCCCGTGGATCAACAACTTGTCCACTATGCCAGTTACCTCGTTACCGGTATTGTTCTCTTTTCTCGTTCCCGTGTTCCGGCATCCCCGTGATCAAATCACAAAGTGTCTGGCCAGACGATGATGGATACCGTAACACCGAGAGGGCCCAGAGATATCTCTCCATCATCGGAGGAGCAAATCCCAATCTTGAGCTATCAAGTTACTTGACATACTTTTCCGTGAACCCGTAAGCCGCCGTAATAGCCACCCAGTAACGGATGACGTTTAACAAACCCCAAAGTTCACGAAGCAAGCACGAAGGAACTCGATACTCTCATGGTCTAAGGAATTATGCAAACATTAACTATCTCTGTGTTATAAACCATTAACTAGTGACGAATGTATCTCATAACATAACATCAATTCGGGTCGATTCAACACAAGTGTTCTACCAACATTGCGCCCTCAAAATTGCCGGCATAGCCATGCCCATGATCAGGAAAACAGGATCATCATGCAATACTTGAGCCAGTCTTAGAGGCCAGACTAGGAATACATTTTACCGTTTATTATTCCACACGTGCATATGAGTCTTCCTCGGAGCCTCGTGGTTATTGCAGACTCGAGAACCATAGCAGTTATAGCATGGAACATAAACCTAATTATGAACAGGGAGATAATCAATAGCATTTATTATTGCCTCTAGGGCATATCTCCTATAGACTCCCACTTGCACTAGAGTCAATAATCTAGTCAATGCTAATGCACGTTACACCTATGGCATACTGGTGTAAAATATGCTTCGTATGTGGTATAGCCTGATGTCCAACGGATCTGACGACTTCAGCTCCGTGTGTAACTTTGCATATCCTCGCGTTTTCACGCTTTCAGAAAATTCATATTTTGTGTGGACTTGGCTTTGCATATGTGTGAATCATTGGTCGAAACCTAATTCCTCAGACTGAGTTATGGAGCAACTATCTGCAATAGTGTCCCATAGACCAAAGCCATCTTGGAACCATACTAAGTTCATGAATGAACTATATGATTCAACAACTTCTTTGTCGCTTCTTAAGCGTCAACATACTTAGCCTTTGTTATAGAATTCGCCACAGTATCTTGTTTGGAACAATTTCCAACTACCGTGCCATCATATTGTGTATTACACAAAACCCTTAACTTAAATCGAAAATCGCATGGAGCATTGATGAAGACTGTATCGATGTAATTACTTACAACGAGCACTTCATAATCTCTGCTTGCGAGAAAACATGTCATCACTACTACTCTAGTACTCAATGACATCTTTCACTGTTGTCCTATGATCAGTACTTTGATCACTTTGGTATCCATACTCACAACAACTTTTGGAGTATCGGACATATCTGGTTGTTTTACATACCATGGAATACATGATTAATCCAAACACAAGAGTGTGTGGAATCTCCATCATGTATTTTACTCATCAGTGTTTTAGGACACCGAGTCTTGCAAAAACTCTTTCCATGTGACTTCGGCAAGAATCACTTCTTGGCGTTTTAAATGCTAAAAAGTTTTAGCATCTTGTCAATATGTATTCATTGCTTAGCCTCATTAGGTAAATCTATCTCCATAGATCATCATGCCTAATATTGAGGCTATTTAGCCCAAGCACTTCATCGGAAAAACTATTTTCAAATGAAGTTCTAATTCGTGTCAAGAAATTTATTTCCAATTAACAATGTGTCAAGTACACAAGGTTTTTAGAAATATTATTATGCTCCCACTTACTTTCTTGAATCACAAGCATCTTCGATACCCATTTGATGAAGTCAAACCCCTTTGACCATTCCATCAAAAACGAAGATTCCAACTCCACTTTGCTCTCTTCTGTCCATCGCTGGAACTCTGAAGTTTGCATACTTACTAGCATCCTCTGGATTGACAAATTACTTTGGACTGTATCACATACAAGTCCTAGGTTTCATTTCCATTAGATGGAAATCCTTTTGTCATCCATGTTTCATATCTTATGATTGAAATATGTATTAATTGCTAGTTCAACCCGAACCGACTTTAAGCATCGCTACGGTGAGACAATCTCATCGTAGTCAACTCCTTGAACTTGTTATTGCAACAAGTCGAGCTTTATGGATAAACATTTTATCCGTATCAGGTTTTAGTTCCATAAATATTCGTTAGACTCTAAGTCTTCCGAAAGGTGTATCAAGATTTTAATCTCGAATCACTTATAGGAAAACTATCTTGGATTGTATTGGCATTTAGCCAATTCCGGAGTCAGGGCCCATCAACGCTTCCTTGTGTATTGTAGGTATACTGTTGTCTAACAACAATATCTCGTTTGCGCACCTGATAGGTTTGCACGAGCTTTGCCTACGTGGTTCAGCTGCAAGTTCGACCGAAGTCCATACATTTTATTGTAGAGACTTCCGTATCAGTCGCAGTAGGAAACTCCGGAATCACTTCCAAGGTTTCTTTCCTTTGATCTGATGACGAAGATACTGGTTATCTCGTCGAGTTGCACTGTCCTCCCACTCACCTTTTGTAAGAACTATTCTCTTTAAAAGCATACCGTTTTGTGGCAAAATCCTTTGCCTCGGTATAGTGGTGGGGGAATACCCAATGACTTGGGATAACCTACAAAGTAGCACTTTGCTGATTTGGAATAGGTTTGTAACCTTTTACACAAGCCCCATATTCCAAATGTTAAGAAAAGATATAACATGGTTGGGCGTACCATACCATGGCGTCATTTCAACAGACCTGATGGATCTCTTTTCAGTGTAAAAGCCGCAGTCACTAAAGCATCACTCTTTAAAAGGGGTAATGGCAAATTTATTTATGTCAACTTTGATCTTACCATGTCATGAATGGTTCGATTACATCTACACGGACTCTCCACTTACAGTGGTGTTCCGGGAGGTGCAAGTTATGAAACCCCTTTCACAACTCATCAGACATTCGCTAAACTTGTAAATCAAATATTCCTTTCTGCAATCGAATTGTAGAAACATAATTTTCTTGTTACAACAACTTCTACTTCATTTTTGAAAACCTTTCGAATGATTTTAAAAGATCCAGACTTACGTCTCATCAAGTAAATATCCATATATCTACTTGAGTCATTTCTGAAGAGAGATAAATCCACTACTTGCAACAACATTTATTGAACTACACACATCAAAATGTATGATCACCAATAAGTTTGTTGCTCGTTCCTTATGGCCTGTGAACGGTATTTCAGTCACTTCACTTTTCGGACGAAAGTTGCAAGTGTCAGATGATTCAAAATCAAACAACTTCAAAATCCATCATAATGGAATTTTTCCTTGCGGGTTTCTCCAATGTGACCAAATGCAGTGCCACACATGTGTGGTATTCTTTTAGTCTTGCGACATTTAGCGTCAGTGTTATGGATGTATCATATTTCCATCAATATTCATAACATACATCCCATCTAGGATGGAAGCATGGCCCTTCATGTTATTCATAATACTGAACAACAATTGTTGTTTTTATGAACAACTCTTTTGCAACAAACATTGTGCAATGGGCTAGAGTGTATGAAACTCTAAAATGAATTATGAAAGTAAACCCAGAGGTAATGTATTATTATCAATATTCATAACATACGTGTCATTCATAATGAAAGTATGGCCCTTATGTTATTCATAACACCGAACATCAAAAGTTCTCTTATGAACAACCTTTTTGCAAGATACCTTATGCAAAGGGCTAGAGTGTGAAACTCTAAAATGAATTATGAAAGAAAATACATAGGGAATACACCTATGGAAGGCATAGTAACATTTACTATGTTCCCTGCATGTATCTAAACCTCATTCCTGGCTAGTCTTTCAGGCCATAGTAGTTCTTACATCGAGTTGCAACAGAATGCAATCGAGCGGGTATCTTTGTGATTAACTCACAATACCCAAGAATTAGTGATTAACATGTTTAACCATAATTCCCAAGAACTATATCTTTGACCAGCCTTCTATACATCAAAAACCTGTATGACATTCATACATGAGCTGGATATTCCAGTCTTCTTTCCTTTTGCCTTTATACTTCTAACAGTTTAACTTTCAGTATTTCTCCTACTCTCAGAAGAAGCATCCAACTTAAGAGTGGCGTTAGCCCCGGACTTCCTAGGCGTGAAAGTCTTACTAACACCCTTCGGACACTTCCTTTCTCTTTAAGTTGTTGTTTTATTCACCTTTCATCATATGACAGGCGTTCTCCTGGATCCCTCTCTTATCAGTCTAATGCATAGTAAACTCCTTTACTAATAGTTTGCAAACAAACATTGCTTTGGATATCTCATATCTTTTAGCCTTTGTCTGTCTCTGAAAATGATTTTCAGATTCCATGAATATCACATAACTATCCAAACTTTCGAAGTTCGGGTCTCATGGAAGCAAACATATTGCATTTTGACTGAAAAGGAATTATAGCTTTTGGATCGAAGGACGAGAGTCATATGATCCATAGCATTAGCGGGAGAATACCGAAAGCATGCGATAGGACAAAGTCCTTCTCGGCACTCTTGAGGACAATCCTCATATTACGTTACCAACCGTAAAGTTTTAACCAGATATTTAACAACTATTCAATTTTAACAGGGAAGGTGGAAACACGAGCCATTCTTCTACAATTATTATGCAAATCACACTTAGACAGTGTTCAAAATTAATTGCACTGAGAATTAAAAGAAGTTAATTCAACAGTGCGCTCCCACTCAAATCAATATCTCTCATAATTGATTGTGAGTGATTCAAGATCCGCATTTCAATTCAACGCCATTGATGGTAGCATCACAGATGACGAAAATCTCAATCGGTAGGCAAACTTGCCAATCACATCTCTATGTGACTCTTGTTCATCTTTCGATGCGTGTGTTCCGAGCTCATGACTTTCATGCCTGAACGTCAAGACAACCAAGTGATCTCGCTGCGAGGTCTCAACTCATCCGCCTCACACTTCTCTAATCGTTCGTACCCATGGTAGCATGGCGCACCCCGAAAAGTTAGGTGCCGTGACGGTGCTACACTTGGGAGAACACTAACTACTTGATATTTTTGTGAGAGATCACCCTAATAAAAAGCGACTACCGCGCAATCAAGAAGGGTGCATCATAAGGGATAAACATCTCAGGCAATTCATAATAGCATGATATGGTATAGCCCTTTCTGACGGAGAAGTCTTTCATTTCTTCGTCTTTGGCATTCGCGTCGGTGTTCACCGTCGCGAAGATTGCCACCACCTTGTCGATGCACCAGATAATATTGCTATCTCTATAGCTAATAAAATAAGTGCATTACATAAGGTTGACACGCAGGTCATTAAAGTGCAATCATATGGCTCTAGCCATCATGCCGAATCATGACACGCAGGTCATGTTAATCAAATTACATCATATAGTCATCTCATACATAATCAAATTAATATGAGCACTGCTATACCACATCATATGCACATGCAAACCATCCTGCAAAACCAAGTTAGACGCCTCTAATCGGTTCATGCAAAAACTTGTTTTACGTGGCTTCTAAGGTTTCGAAACAAACCGAAGCTACCAACGTCCATCATCAAGCATGATAATCCAAGTCGCTAGATTAACATTGTGGGGTGTATGAAACATGAGATAATAAAATCTCGAGCCCCATACTAAACTTTGTCATACGCGTGACCCCCGTGCAGATCATATCTGCATTGCCCTTTCGTCTGCAAAACATCCATCTTTCTTTAACTATGGTGGAACCCAAAGAACCGTTAGCACTTCGTTGATCTGTCAATCAGCATACTCAGGAGCAGCATGAAAGGATCGCGGATTGCCAGAACTTTGTGAGATTCCACCATGCCGTCAAGATCAGGACTACGCAACTTCAGGGGAAGCAACAAGAACATCGGGTAACAGATTTCATCTGCTACCCGCACAAATAATTTTTAGTAATAGAACTCATCTACTACCTAATTATATTGTGCAACACCCATACATCTCTATGTATTCTAGATCGCAACCTGCATCTACGCATAGCACGGCTCTTGATGCCTCTGTAGGGAAACGCAGCAGAAAACAAAAATTTCCGACCTACGCACCAGCCCAGGACCACTATGGAGACTGCATACAAGGTTTGATCTTTTTCGTTACCGACTCGTAGCGCAGCGGATGTAGAGTCGATGACGATCGACGGTGCAGATCCCCGCAGCTAGGATTTACAACCTCCCAACCGCGAGGATGTATACCCTCATCCGCCCCTCGGACAGCCCTCCGGGAGGCGGTCGGACAGTCCCCCGGACGGTGTCACGGACAGCCCTTCGGGAGGACCATCAAAACTCGGACAGTCACTCGGACAGCCCTTCGGGAGGACCTTCAAAAGTCGGACAGTCACTCGGACAGCCCTTCGGGAGGCACTCTCGAACTAAGACCGAAACTACGATCTCTCTACAGAGTTGCACACATACGGTGTCATCTATCCGGCAGGGCTTCGCCGTCCAGAACTAGTTCCCACCAGAACCCAAACATCCTTTTGGCTCTACGAAACTATTTCGCTAGGAGGGAGAGAGAAGCCAGATAACATCAGATGGCATGTGTATGTGAGAAAGAGTGAGTGTGGAGAGTGCATCTCCACCTCTATTTATAGGAAAACCCAAGGGGTAGGGTGACACTTGAAATACCCAAAATGCCCTTCACAAGGGCACAAAGGTAAAAGCAAGTGGGCAGCCCTTATCCTTCCATGTCATCCCTAAAGATATTTGTGAGTAAAGCCCCAAAAGGTGGCTTTCCATAAAGTAATCCAAAAAGCACTTTCACTATTCACGACGACATATTTCAGCGTCCGTTCGAACTGAAAATATTCATGTGGGCTTAGAACATTTCTAGTACCCACTAAAATAATTTTCAATGCGATCCGAAACAATTCCAGTTTAGTGATTTTCATCTGCGAAAAGCATCTGAAGCGGTTCCGGCAGCTCCGGAACATTTCCGGTTTTCATCCCGGAAAATTCCAGAACGATTCTGGCACCCTCCAAGAATTATCAGGCATGTGCCGAAACCAATTTGACTTTATGGTGTACTCCGAAACAACTTTTCGGTTTAGTGATTTTCATCTGTGAAAAGCAACTAAAGCGGTTCCGGCAGTCCGGAACATTTCCGGTTTTTGTCTCTGAAAAATCTCAGAAGTTACCGGAACAATTCTGCTACCTTCCAATAATTTCCAGGCATGTGCCGAAACCAATTTGACTTTATGGTACACTCCGAAGCAACTTTTCGGTTTTACCGAAACTCTTTCGGTGTTCTCTCTCCGGAACTCTTCCGTTGTCTCCGAAACTTTTTTCGGTGAATTTCTCTCAGACTCCCTGTCTAGTATTCAACAGATAGATGACCCTTAAGCGTGTGACCCTATAGGTTCGGTGAAGCATAGACATGACCCGGAACCCCTTCTGATCAATGATCAACATCGGAGCCGTGGACACCCATATTGACCCCTATACCCACACGAATGAATATTCGAGTGAACCTCCAGTTGCCGTGTGCTATTCTTGTTGCTTCGCGATATGTTACAAATACCCGAGGTGAGACATGTTGGCATCCCCGTGGATTAACAACTTGTCCACTATGCCAGTTACCTCGTTACCGGTATTGTTCTCTTTTCTCGTTCCCGTGTTCCGGCATCCCCATGATCAAATCACAAAATGTCTGGCCAGACGATGATGGATACCGTAACACCGAGAGGGCCCAGAGATATATCTCCATCGTCGGAGGAGCAAATCCCAATCTTGAGCTATCAAGTTACTTGACATACTTTTCCGTGAACCCGTAAGCCGCCGTAATAGCCACCCAGTAACGGATGACGTTTAACAAACCCCAAAGTTCACGAAGCAAGCACGAAGGAACTCGATACTCTCATGGTCTAGGGCATTATGCAAACATTAACTATCTCTGTGTTATAAACCATTAACTAGTGACGAATGTATCTCATAGCATAACATCAATTCGGGTCGATTCAACACAAGTGTTCTACCAACATTGCGCCCTCAAAATTGCCGGCATAGCCATGCCCATGATCAGGAAAACAGGATCATCATGCAATACTTGAGCCAGTCTTAGAGGCCAGACTAGGAATACATTTTACCATTTATTATTCCACACGTGCATATGAGTCTTCCTCCGAGCCTCGTGGTTATTGCATTCTCGAGAACCATAGCAGTTATAGCATGGAACATAAACCTAATTATGAACAGGGAGATAATCAATAACATTTATTATTGCCTCTAGGGCATATCTCCTACAAACATCACTAAGTAGGACATTTCATGAATAGGATAAATTAATAAATAGTGTTGGAGTTGGAATTTAACATATATTTGAATTCCACTTCACTTAATATGACTACCTATTGCACTAGGTTAATTCAATGCTTTAACATGCCATATCATGCATCGGGTTTGTTGCATTGCATTGAATGTGTTCCTTTCCTGTTTTGTCGGTGGTGTTCCTTCCCGGTAGATGATGATTCCGACGTTGAGATCGTTGTCACCGATGAAGACTCATTGTTATCTTCAGAAGTGTTAGGCAAGCAACCCCCCCTTGAGCATACTGATATGAACCCACTCTCTCGCTCCTGCTCTCATTTCAATGCATTAGGACAACAATGATTCAACTGTTACATGTTCTCGGTAGTTGAACCCATTCCTTTGCATGACCTGTCCTTATCACAGTAAATAGTTGAAACCACTTAGCATGAGTAGCAACTGCTTGAGCCTTGTTGTGCTTACTCATCCATGCTTGCTTACTGTGCCTTCTATGCTTAGAGTCGTGTCGGGTCTGATCCATCTGGGCGATGAATCGGAATGGATGTGTTCATGTCCTGCCGTGTGAGAGCTAAGTGTGTGAATCCGATTTGGTAAAGGTAGCGATGAGAGGCCATGTAGGAGTACATGGTGGGTTGTCTCATTGGGACCGTCCTTAAGAACTGAGTTCTGTGTTTGTTATCCAAGACAAGATA
Organism: Elymus sibiricus; assembly: GCA_039707655.1. Taxonomy (NCBI): domain Eukaryota; kingdom Viridiplantae; phylum Streptophyta; class Magnoliopsida; order Poales; family Poaceae; genus Elymus; species Elymus sibiricus. Next base: position 309,733,822 of record CM077675.1, on the reverse strand, counting down.
CTACCGCACATTGGGATCCTTAATTGACTCTCTCGACTTATTAATTGCCTTGATCTCTGTCCAGGAGTTGCAACTAGTTTCTGGTGTTTGTAGGATGTGCTGGCGGCCGTGCATAGCGCTGACCGGAGGGGTAGGCTATGGCGCGGTAGATGCACCGTGGCCCGGTGTACCAAGCGTAGTACCATCCGTCGAGGTGGGCTTGGGAACCCTGCACACATTGTTTGGGGCCGTAATGGAAACTTCGGCCGGACTTCCTTGCGGGTTCAGTCTCAAATAGGCGATAAACCTGGACTAGAGTCTTGTGTGGTTAACGGTCGTGGCCGACTCCCTCGCTGGGCTTCCGCTTGAAGGTTGCCGAGGTGCCTTTTTACGTGCACATGGCGGTAAGTGGCGGGAGCGTGTGTGAAGAAGTATACCCCTGCAGGGTGAAATAATCTGTTCGAATAGCCGCGTCCTCGGATATGGACTACTTGGAAAACTTATGTGGTTCATAGACAAGTAAAATGGATACTCTAAAATGCTCAAGATAAGTGTGAGTGCTATGGATGGCCTTCTCGTAGGGAGACGGAAGTGGATCCATAGTGGTGTATTGATTTGGTGAATATGTGGGCTCGTGTGCGATATCCCACCTCAAAGACACTACTTGTAGTCGTAGTACAGGTTAGCCAAGAGTCAAAGCTGGCTTGCTGCAATAAACTCCACCACCCCCTTTGTTGATAATGATGCATATGTAGATAGTTCTGATGTAAGTCTTGCTGAGTATACCTTTGTACTCACAGTTGCTTAAATTATGTTTTGCAGAGGAGACGTCAGTCTCATTAGTGATTCTTACGACGTGAAGTTCGATGTTGACTGGATTAGCTTGGGAATCCCAGACAGAGGTCTGGCCCCTATGGTAGGGTCGTTGTAGCTTTTCAGGCTCTTCCAGCCTCTTTTATTAGATGTCTGTACCCAGACATGTAACTTCCGCTTGTTGCTTGTATGCTCTGAATGTTGGGTCTTGTGACCCCTCCTGCTTGTAACATTATCCTATGTTGGCTCTTCGGAGCCTCCTAAATAAATGTTATGTTGTAGAGTTTTGTTGTGATGCCATGTTGTATCTACGCATATCGTGCATAGTGCGTGTATGATTGAAATGCATTGGTATGTGTGGGATTCGACACCTAGTTGTGTGCCTTTAGTAGCCTTCTTTACGGGGAAATGCCTCTTTGTGCTTCCATGAGCCTTGGTAGCTTGCTACTGCTCCGGGCACATTGATTGACCGGCGTGTATCCTTCTTTGCTGCTGTGTCTGTCCCTACGGGGAAATGTCACGTGGTGTAATGGAGTCCTTGTAGCTTGCTACAACTCATCTACACACGCTGATGACCGACACCTGCATTGTTGGGTTACGTATGCCTGTCCCTGTACGGTCGAGCCACTTGGGTCTATAACTAGTCATGTCGACCCGGGTTCTTTGACGTGTGAATGCTCGCGACATGTTCATATCCATGAGCCAAAATGCGCAAACGGTCCCGGCCAAGGTAAGGTGGCAGCCGTGGGTTACCGTGCGTGAGGCCGCAAAGTGGTGTGACATGTTACAGGCTGGATTCATATGGCTTAGGATCGGGGTCCCGACAGTGTTGGTATCAGAGCTTGACTGCCTGTAGGATTACCAAGCCAAACTGGTCGATGTTGAGTCTAGAACTGCTTTAGTTATATAAGGGAATTGATTGTGGAAGGGAACGTAAGATTCTTTTTACTCCTTTCCTCGTGACATTCTAATTCTGAGTCACCCTCTTCTTTATTCTACGAGGTTAAGAATTAGGCTTCCCATCTATCTATCAGGATGACGAGTTACTATGCTGCAGACTTATAGGATAGTTGATGTGTTCCTGGATCGATGTCTCTATAGGAATTCAGTTGTTTTGTTGTCAGTTTCATGCAGGTTGCCTCATATTTCATGCCCGTACAGCCGTTATGCTGTCCGAGTTATCCAAGGTTAATAAAATCTGATGCAATTGCAAATTCCTTCCTCCTGTTCTCGATGTCTTTTAGGCCAGACAAAGCACACTAACTATTGTGTTGGGGTACTTTATTACCTCGACGTGTTTGATGAAGGTGTTTAGGAAACCATGTTATCCAAGTGAGCCACCCAATAGTATAGTTGTGTTTTGTGCTCCCAGTGTGATAACTCTGGCCATCGTTATCGAAAGCATGCTGTGATGCTACGTAGTCAATAGGTATTCTGTTCCTGGGTTTTTGAATCCAAGGATCATTCTGCTCATTCCCGTTGATAGTATTTGCTCGTTCCTTTAGGATATTAGTAACCTTGGTATAGTCTTCAAGGTTTGTGGTACATCATTCTTCCAATACCATGAACCAGTTATGGCAGAAGTTCCTCGAGAACTGAAGGTCATAACCAGAGTGCTCTTGATGAGTTCTCCATTCTATAGTTGTGAGCCTGCCAATTCTTTCCTTCTTCATGGTTTATCCGGAAGAATTATGTTGAACTCGTTCGACGTGCTAACCATGCATCTACAACTCAGAAAAAAATTATGTGCTTTTGAGTTGCCCCTTTTCAGTTGTATTCTGACCTTTATCTATCCTTGGATAGTCAAGAGTAGTTGTGCATTCATGTTCATTGATGTCTATTATTCTTGTGGTCTGTCAAGCCATTCTATTTCTGAATGACTAGGAGAAACAAACTCCAGTACCTTATCCATTTCTTGGATTGGGTCAAAGCAGTTGTAATCCGCAGATCAAAATGCCAATTCAGCTTTTGCTCTGTTCTACCTTGAAGTATTACCTTCTTCATGTCAAGATTGTCATGAGAATTGCACCCCCTCTTATGAACTCTTGATACAGTGATACTTCTCGCCATCATTATTCATTCCTCGGTATCCATGTTGGTTGTAACTGGAATGCCGACAAGTGAACCATGATGCGTGAACTCAATACTCCTAGCAACCCCGTTGCTTGGTGGTTAATGGACAATAATTTCACTCTTAGTGTGATGGTCATTGAATTGTCATTCTAAGATTGACCGTGCTACCTAGTCCATCTTTCCTGGTGCATTCTTCGATTAATGAGTTAGTTTGTGCCAAGCTCTTTTGATCATATCGTCTGGTCCTGAAAAGCAAGATTGTTCCCGAGCTTGATAACATATCGGTGGTCCGTGATTTTCCGAATATCTTCTCGGAAGTATCACCAGGTTGTTCCCTGACCGTTATGTTGAGTTCGTGACCAAGTTGGTTTCCTGTAAGCCACCCCTTCTGCAAGACTCTGTGTTAGATACCCCTGAGCTAGTTGGTTAAGCTAAACAACAACTTGGAGAGTTGGAAGATAAAAGCTTCGTCTAACTTAGTTCATTCAAAAGGGATATCTCGTGTGTGTGTCGAAGAAAGATGATATGTTCACCGATTGATCCTTGTGATCAATTGTTGCATCTATTGTCTTGTCCAATCTTTGATTTGAGCATGGATTATCATCAAATCAAAATCAGAACCATCGATCATCGTAATGTTGTCTTACTCGTGGATGCCTCCTCGAGCTTGCACCATTATATCCCTGGGTCTGACCAATGCTACTACCTTGCTCACATAAGTTGTGGAATTCCATCTATATGGATATTTCGATGAAATGTTGTTGAGTCCATCGGCAACATTTTCATTTGTTCCATGATTCATGTTGGACATTTAGCTAGTATTGGAAACCTTGTAGGCAATATCTTCGTGTTTTCGTTCATGGAGTATATGTTTGGTGAAAGAAGTGACTTCCTCTAGCTCATGTGCATTTGATGTAAGTTGCCGCCATGAGTTCGAGAAAAGGTTGTTTTTCTTTCTTTGGAATCATCCCAAGTCATTCATGCATGTGCGAAGTATGCTATGGTTTGAGAGATTAGCTACCTCCATTCTATATGTATTACCTAGCAATCCAAGCCACTGATTGATTTGTTCAAGGAAAATAAGTTAAGTGTTAATCCTGAAGGGCCCTGACGGACGTGCACAAAACTTTGTTACCTCTAATGATGGTTCCCACCCAGAACTCAGTAGTGTTTTGTTGTAAGATTTCTATGTGATTACAATTGTCTTGGACAGTGTGTCCACATGTGTCTTGCAATCCAGCTCATGTTTTGGAGTTGGCTACCGTGGTTCATTTCCCGAGAATCTCGCAACGCCATCTCATCGATTTGTGTTGCAAACTTTCTTTTCAGACATGCTGGGTCTGAAGTACTCTGACACCAACCATATCTGAATCTCAGGCAGATATAATGGTTGGAACGTTTCTCAAGTATTAGAATATTGGTCTACCTAAGACCCGACAAAGTGATGTTGTGGCTAACATACCTAATCGGAAGACCTGATATTGTAATATCTTGTATCAGCAACAGTAGCCATTTTCCCCATGAGGACTTTGTATGAGTTATTCTAGAAGTTGTTCCTCATGGACCCTTGGAACCCCCGAAGTCCGACCTATACTTGATGTTCTAGATACCTAGCAATGTCTATATTTTGGGTATGCTAGTACAACAAGGAGAACATTAGAAGCGGAGTGCTAAATGTCTCTCGGTCGATCATCCAGATTTCATTCCTTGGCATAGCTAAGGTGAAAATTTGAGAAAGTGTTGTCTTCCTTTGCATCTGTATCCTCCATCACTAGTCATCATGGTAGTATGATGAGTCACCAAGATCATGGCATAGATGCTGGTAAAATCTTGATGAATATGGAGATGCTCAAGTTCTTGAGAGCACGCTCAGGCACTGGGTTATCCCCTCGGTATTAATTGGAATGTGCCTTCCGTTTGCCGAGTTATCCTATAACTCCAGTTTCCTTTCCAAACTGAGTATGCCATTCGTTCGAACTCTTTCAAACGATCGTTGTGGATTGCCTTAGGCTGTTAAGAAGAGTTTCCATGATCTCTGGATCAAAAGTAATTCTTTTTGCCACTTAAGGGAATAACTCTACGAGTCACCCCCCTAGGGTGCCCCGTTATGGTATTATGGCAACCAACTCCTCACTACTTTGAAACTCACGCACCATCTACCCTAAGTGTGGAACTGTTGCCTACCAAATTGAACTTCCGTCATCTGCCTCGTTCCGTCGTTCCAGATGTGTGTTCCGTGTCACAACTCAAGAGACGTTTTGACGTCTCGTTCCATGAGTTGATCATGAGTTGCTCGATCTTCGAGAAGATCGATTCCTGTAGAGTTTTCCTGTTCCTCTGGTCGTTATGTTTGGATGAAGATCCCAAAGGAAAGGATGTCGAGATCATCATGGTGCCATGAATCAACATCTTCGAGAAGGGCAATTGGATCATGAAGATAGCGATAGCTTAGTGTCCCCTCTGTCCTCTTACCCTACGACTGAATCTCGGGACGAGATTCTTGTTTAGTGGGGGTGAGTTGCCACAGCCCTAGCTAGCTTGCCTTGTCTTTGCATTTCATGCATGCATTTTTAAGTTCAAATGAACTTGAAATAGGGATTTTCAAAACCCTAGCACTCCATTTTCAAATAAATCCAACTAGCTAAGTTCTCCAATGACCCAAAATGGCCTTCACAAACCCTAGCAAATGGGATTTACCACAAATCAAATAACTAGTCAAAACCAACAATTTTTAGGTTTCAAAAGAAATATTTTAAATCAGTGAAAAATACTGTTGGAATTATTCTAGTTAATTTTGGATTTCATAAAGAATTAAAGCTGTCAAAAAAATAAAAGAAAATGTTCCTTGTGTGTGGAATAATCCACTCAACCACAGGAGCAAGTTTTCAGAATTTTCAAAATTGATTTGAGTTGGAATCAGACCAAAACAGAGACTAAATAATAGAAAACAGAAGGAAATTAATAAGAGAGGGCGAACCAACCTGGGCCTTACCTGCCCAAAGGATTCGGCCCAGCCCACCATGGGCTGGACCGTCTTCTACCTCTCGCCAGTAGGACGAGAGGCGTGTGCCCGCGACGCGCACGGCCACCTCCTACTTCCACCGACCACCTGGAGTTGGCTAAGGATGCCACGCACGTCCCCAAAGCCCACTCGCTCACTCCCGCACACTCTACACGCCTCTCCCTCGCTCTCTTGCTCACGGCCGAAGCGGCCATGACCGCACCGCCGTCGCGCACGGAGCCACCGGCCACCGCTAGCCCTATGAGCGTGTCCCCTAGCTTTGTCGCTCCACGCTACTCCCTCTCACCGACAGAAGCGCCCCGAGGAGAACCAAGATGTCCCCATCGAGCCCATCCTCACCGCCGATGGCCGATGGCCGCCGTCGTCGATTCACACGCCTGAGGCCGTCCCCGAGCTCGCCGTCCGCGCCGTCCACCCCGCAGTGAGCCTCTGCTTCGAATCCCCCTTCTCCCCTCATCAATCTCGAGCTCAACCACCGCCCCATTGCTGACCGAGCTTGCCGCCGCTCGGGCTCGTCGCCGGCGCAACTCCGGCGACCATTTGGTCACCCCGGCATGTCCATCGCGCTCGCAGCCCCACGTAGAATCCGTTTAGCGCCTTGTATCGCTCGCCTGCATGCTATAGCGGCGAACCGCAAGTGCCCGAACGCCAGCCGCCGCAAATGAGCTCTCCGTCGTCGATTTTAGCCACCCCAGCTCCGGCTAAGGCCACCGTCGGACGCGCCGCGACTCCAGCTCTCCAGAGAGCTCAGCCATGCATCGAACGGCGCTCCGTGCTGCGTTTCCGAGCCACCTCGCCGCGTCTGGCCTCGCCGGCGGCTTAACGTCGGCGGGTTTGACCCCGCTCACAGGGTTTTGACCCTCCCAGGGTCACTGGCGGGTGGGCCATGCCCCTGGCTTAATTAGTTTTAACTTTTAATTAGGTTAATTACTCCGTTTAATTATATGGGTCACTGACAGTGGGCCCAATGCCTACTAATTACTAATTAAGTTAATTTAACCCTGGTTAAATTGCAGAGCCACTGACGTATGGACCCCACACGTCAGGTTTGACCCTGGTCAGCTCTGCTGACCTGCTGACACCAGAGTGATGCCATGCTGACATCATTATTGATTTTTCTGGATTTTCTTATTTAGAAATAAATCAGGAAATTCCAGAAAATGTTATAAACTTTAAAAAATCATAGAAATTCAACCGTAACTCAAATGAAAATAATTTATATATGAAAAATGATCAGAAAAATCCAATGAATCTGTTTATGCCATGATCATGCATGTTTGAACAAGTTAACATCACTAAGTAGGACATTTCATGAATAGGATAAATTAATAAATAGTGTTGGAGTTGGAATTTTGCATATATTTGAATTCCACTTCACTTAATATGACTACCTATTGCACTAGGTCAATTCAATGCTTTAACATGCCATATCATGCATCGGGTTTGTTGCATTGCATTGAATGTGTTCCTTTCCTGTTTTGTCGGTGGTGTTCCTTCCCGGTAGACGATGATTCCGACGTTGAGATCGTTGTCACCGATGAAGACTCATTGTTATCTTCAGAAGTGTCAGGCAAGCAACCCCCCCTTGAGCATACTGATATGAACCCACTCTCTCGCTCCTGCTCTCATTTCAATGCATTAGGACAACAACGATTCAACTATTACATGTTCTCGGTAGTTGAACCCATTCCTTTGCATGACCTGTCCTTGTCACAGTAAATAGTTGAAACCACTTAGCATGAGTAGCAACTGCTTGAGCCTTGTTGTGCTTACTCATCCATGCTTGCTTACTGTGCCTGCTATGCTTAGAGTCGTGTCGGGTCTGATCCATCTGGGCGATGAATCGGAATGGATGTGTTCATGTCCTGCCATGTGAGAGCTAAGTGTGTGAATCCGATTTGGTAAAGGTAGCGATGAGAGGCCATGTAGGTGTACATGGTGGGTTGTCTCATTGGGACCGTCCTTAAGAATCGAGTTCTGTGTTTGTTATCCAAGACAAGATACTACCGCACATTGGGATCCTTAATTGACTCTCTCGACTTATTAATTGCCTTGATCTCTGTCCAGGAGTTGCAACTAGTTTCTGGTGTTTGTAGGATGTGCTGGCGGCCGTGCATAGCGCTGACCGGAGGGGTAGGCTATGGCGCAGTAGATGCACCGTGGCCCGGTGTACCAAGCGTAGTACCATCCGTCGAGGTGGGCTTGGGAACCCTGCACACATCGTTTGGGGCCGTAATGGAAACTTCGGCCGGACTTCCTTGCGGGTTCAGTCTCAAATAGGCGATAAACCTGGACTAGAGTCTTGTGTGGTTAACGGTCGTGGCCGACTCCCTCGCTGGGCTTCCGCTTGAAGGTTGCCGAGGTGCCTTTTTACGTGCACATGGCGGTAAGTGGCGGGAACGTGTGTGAAGAAGTATACCTCTGCAGGGTGAAATAATCTGTTCGAATAGCCGCGTCCTCGGATATGGACTACTTGGAAAACTTATGTGGTTCATAGACAAGTAAAATGGATACTCTAAAATGCTCAAGATAAGTGTGACTGCTATGGATGGCCTTCTCGTAGGGAGACGGAAGTGGATCCATAGTGGTGTATTGATTTGGTGAATATGTGGACTCATGTGCGATATCTGTCACGCCCAAGATGCGATCCTATCCTTATTTTGGCACGAGGGCCTCGACAGGGATAGAAGCGCATCTCGTCGTTTTGCAAGAATGGATATCATTACAAGTACATGTAAAGAAGAGATGAGTATATGGAATTGGCTTACACTCTCCACAAGCTACATCAATATCACATCAATGCAACAACATAACAAACATCATAGAGAAGAGCAGGGTCCGGCTACGGACGAAATCAAATGAGAAAAAGACATCCATCCTTGCTATCCCAGGCTGCTGCCTGGAACCCATCCTAGACCGATGAAGAAGAAGATGAAGAAGAACTCCAAATCAAACAAGCATCGCGCTCACGTCAAAGCATCGCATTACCTATACCTGCAACTATTGTTGTAGTAATCTGTGAGCCACGGGGACTCAGCAATCTCATTTCCAAGGGTATCAAGACTATTAAAGCTTAATGGGTGAGGTATGGTTAAGTGGTGAGACTACATCAAGCACTAAGCATTTATTTGAGTGGCTAACTTACGAGTACAAGAATAAAGGGGGATGATCGTCGCATAAACGGACGTGAACTAGTAATGATCTCTAAGAGATTCTGAACACCTACTTACGACAAACATAACCCCACCGTGTTCTCTTTTGGAGCAGGCCTCACGAAAAGAGACGGTCACGGTTACGCACACGGTTGGTGTATTTTATTAGAGTTTACTTCAAGTTTGCTATGACCGGGTGTTAAACAAAGTTTCCAAGTTGCCACGTAACCGCGGGCATTGCTTTCCGAAAGATTTAACCCTGTAGGGGTGCTCCAACTCATCCATCACAAACTAACCACACGTCGCGGGAATAACCTCGACCACGAATCTCGTGATCTTCCTAGGCAATTCCATTGGAAAACCTCAACCTCGAGATAGCCCAAAGTATCGGAATTCCTCGCACAAGACGTTCGAGAAAGGTAAAACAAATCCAGCAAGGCCGCCCGACGTGTCGATGTACCCGATAGGAGCTGCGTATCTCGTTCTTAGGACACGACGGATAAGCGAAGCGTACGGTGGCATGATAGACATCTCCCGAGTTGCCCCGGGTTGGCCCCGCATGGTGCTCTAGTTTGGACCAACACCAGCAGCACTGGCCCCCTGTATTATGTTGAATAACGGACCTCGGGTAGCGCTAACTCCCTATGCGTCAAATTCATTATTAGTGTTATTATTTTGGGCAAATGTAGTACCAAAGTTGGGCCTTGCCAGACAAGTTTTTATCGTAAAACGAAAATCAAGGGGGTCCCCATAACAACCCCGAGCATGTTAGGAGCGCTCAATTATGGAACATAACACCGGTACACAAGTAACTAGGGTGGCAAGAGTGGAACAAAACACCGAGCAAAAGGCCAAGCCTTCCACCCTTTACCAAGTATATATGTGCATTAAATTAAATAGCAATAATATTGTGATATAACAAAATATCCATGTTTCACACGGGAAACATCTTGCACCTGCAACTAGCAACGCTATAAGAAGGGCTGAGAAAGCAGTAACATAGCCAAACAATGTTTTGTTGGGATGTGGAGGGGTTAGAGGCTTTTCATGGCAATTTGGGAGGCTTGACATACAAGTGGTAGGTAGCGAGACAGCGATAGAAACGAGACATCTAGCATGGCAATGATAGTAATGGTATCCAGGGAAATGGTCATCTTGCCTGAGATCCCGCTTGGAAGAAGAACGAATCCGTGAAGAAGACGAGCCAACGTAGTCGAACGAATCCTCACACTCCGAACGCTTTCGGAACTCTATCGAGAAGAAGCTATCCGAAAACAACAATCAACACATGATCAACACCACAACATATGCATGACATGATGCGCAAACAAAGATGATGCATGTTATGCATGACATGGGAAACACAACAATCAACTCCTACACATTAAGTGAAGTTCAATATGCAACGAGTTGCATATTGACGAAACTACACATTTGAATATTTAGTTCACTCTCGTTTAGGTATACGACAATATTAAATGTTGTTAAACATGGCAAGAGGTGAAGCATAAGTAAACTACACATCTAGGCAAGTTTAAATGAGGCCGGAAACAACATATAGCATTTCCGAAACGACCCCATATGTTAATTTCGAAATTGGTCCAGATCTGAACTAATCATGTTTTATATTTATTAAACAGGAAAATAAGGTATACCATGCAATTCTACACGTCATTCTAGTCGATTTACATATATGAAACATCTCAAACGGAGCTACGGTCTAAAAGATATGACCTTCACAAGATGAACATGACATGAATGCAAAATGCATGAAAATGACAACCACAAGTACTTGAAAACATGGATGCAACATTATAATATGATACTACATGCAATTCTAGGCAAGATTCATATATGGCATGTCCAAAACGGAGCTACGGTTCAACCACAACAACCAACACAAGTTTTAGTGCAAATCTGCCCAAAACAGCAAGATAGCATATTGCACACATGAAAACAACAAGCTCCAAGATCCTAATATGCACAAACTAAGCATGGGGCAGGAGCATATAACACACACTTCATTTCATCTTCACATATCATACTCAAAATAGTCATGGATCACATGGTAGGAAGCTCACAACATGGCAACAAAATATAGCAGATTATGACTTAGTGAAAATAGCAGTTTTTAGCATAGCAGATTCTCATGGAGGCATATTGGCAGCAGTAAAACTATATGCTACATGGCATATTATGGCATGAAAATTAACAGCATGGTAGTAGACATGATGCACTACAAATCATTCCATGGTGGCAAGGTCTAATTATGCATAGAATCATGGCTAGCATCATCACAACATGGCATTATGAAGAAAACAGATTCTCAGACTTAGTGAAAATTAGAGTAGACATGTGCAGCAGTTTTTAACAGATTGACATATTGGACAACAGAAATAACTATGATGCTAAAACTCTACATGAGAACAAATGGCACAACATGGCAGAGCATAACATGCTTAACAAAAGACTCCATGGTGGCAACACCAAAAGAGCTATAGATCAATAGCAAACCACATGGCAAGACAGCAACATAATAACTCAGTTTCAGACTTAGAATTATTTAGACCCCTCAAAACAGCACATTTTATAGCATGTTGGCAACAAGAAAATAACACCTAAACATGCATTTCTATAGCAACCCAAAATTCCAGGGCCTAGCACACATGTCAAAGGGCATATCTCATGTTTGCAACAATTCCAAAATATGCATGGATTAATTCACACGAATTAAACAAAAGGGCATCATAGCTAAAATGACATGCACACAAAAATGCTCAAATGACAAAACTAATTGTGCTGATAAATTCTATGGGTTTTTCTACCCCACAATCATATATAATATGCATAGGTTCATGTAGGAAAATATGTCACAATTAATTAGGCAAGTTTATGGCATAAACCTATTAGCAAAGTTATGTATGCAAAATAAATGCAACCAACACATGAAATATTTTTAGCATGCATGAAAAAGGCCTATAAAAATGCTACACATTTTACATGCAAGGTTTGATTAATTTGGATGCACGATTCAATAATTATGCACAATGCAACAAACATGATATTTATGCAAAATAAGGAAAACAACATGTTAAACATTTTAAAACATGGATGAATGTGGCATATTACGAATCTACACAAAATTCTACACGTTTTACATATATAAAACATTTGGATATGATCCACGGTTTATTAATTATGAGCAATGCAAGTAATGATTTTTTTTTCGGTAATGAAAATGCCCTGGCTAATTAGATAAATTCGCATACTCTAAAAAAACGACTATGGGCCGAATCTGGACAGAGCATGGGCTACACACAGGATGCAAGCTAGCAATATTGCGCATAGGGCGCCAAATAGCACGCGGAGGGGGATGGATTTGGGCTCACCACAGTGGGCCATGCCCATGTCGGTGGAGCTGTTGAGGGAGGCCGGATCTGGGCTGAGGCGGTACACAGGGCAACGGCCGGCTGGGCTGGCGGATGTGGCGCGGCCCACCTGGCCCACACGCGGGACGGGAGGCGAGCGAGGCGCTGCGCGTCTCCTTCCTCGTGCTCCCGTAGGGAGCAGAGGCCATGGCGGCGTTGGGGGACTCCGGTGACGTGGGGATGGCGTGGAGCCGCGATTCGGTGGCGGTCCGGCCGGATCTGGACGGATCTGGTGCTGAGGGACTCGTCCCCGGCGACGGCGAGCTGCGGGGCCACGCGGCCGGACTCCGGCGTCTCCATGGCGGCTCCTGCGGGGGAACACAGAGAGAGAGGGAGATGAGAGAGAGAGAAGTGGGATGAGCAGAGGGAAGGAGCGGCGAGGTCCTTGCCTGGCGGCGGTCGCCGGCGAGGGGCGGGGATGGCACACGGCGGCGGCGCAGCTCACTCCGGCGAGGGGTGGCCTTGGGCAGCGGCTGCGGGCTCCCAGGCGAACGGCGACGCGCGCGGGGCTGGCTCGGGCCCCGGATGGGCTTGGGCGGGCCAGATCCGGGCCCGGGCGGGCCTGGCGCGAGGTGGGAGGAGGCAGGGCGCCAAGTGGCTGCGGGAGAGAGGTGGGAGGCGGCTGGCGGCAGCGCGGATCCCTAGGTAGCTAGGTTTTTCCGAAAATGGACGAGGAGATGTCCATTTATAGCAGGGGAGGGCTAGGTTTGGAGTTTAGGGGTGGTTTCTCGACCCTCCGATCGCGATCGGCCGGTCCGGCCGGAGGGGTAGGTGTTAGGTGGGCTAGTGGGCTGTGTAGAGTGGGTTGAGCCAAGAAGAGAGGGAGGTTTGCGGCCCGTGACAGAGTTTTGAGACACTGAAAACGCCCGACGAATAAACCGATGACGGTGCCGCTACGGTCGACCGTTCGGGTAACAAACGAACTCTGATTGCGACGAAACTTGGCAGGCGGTCTACCTACAATATAACAAGACCGCATGCCAACTTCCGACCCAATCCGAGAAAGTTTTATGAGCGCTTTTAAAAGCAATATTTTATCGATGCCGCGGGCGCGTGCGTGTGTGGTTGGTCTCGAAACGATCGTCGACGAGAACGGAAAGAACCGGCAACTACGAACGAATGCAAGTTTTTCAAAAACGAGAGACAATGCTATGCAGATGATGCGAATGATGCGATGATGAATGCGACAACCGAACGAATCACACGACGAGAATGGAAAACAACGGGAATCTTCTGGAGCGTCGGTCTCGGGCTGTTACAACTCTCCTCCACTTACAAGAGATCTCGACCCGAGATCTTAGAATGAAAAGGGGAAGGGAAAGAGAAGAGGAAGAGGAATAGGAAAAGGAGAGGTGAAACTTAGTTGCTTCTTTGACAAAGGAGTGAAACTAAAGAACCTTGAAGATTAGAAGATATGAAGAATGACATGAGAAACCACAAGAATTCAAAAGAAATTTCGGCAGCATTACGATTGGATAGAGAGGCGATAGTTAATAAAATGGAAAGAACTTGACAACAGGGCACAACGCTCCGGTTAAGGATAAGCAAAGAAGAACATGAGCTTGAAAAACCGAGATGATGGGATGAATAGAGCAACATCAGAATGCCTCCGGAACAAACGAATAGAAGCTAGATCATTAGAAGGAAAGAACGGAGAAGAAAATGACAACTCCTACCTCCATTGAATCTGAAAAGCATCCTAACAATAAGAGATTAATGGAGTTGTTGGAAATCAACAACGAAAGAAAAGACTTGTTGTGGGCTTATGGAAAACATCTCAAAATAATTAGGTGACAACCAGCCACAAACAAAAACAATTGGTTGCTTGGGAGCAATAGATATGCAAAACTTCTTTCACCAAGAGGATACATAGAAAACTTGGATCATTGATAAGCACCATGATAGCAACAATCCTTAGGAAATGCTTTTAGGTGAAATCCAATCCAAGATAACTACGAGAAGAAAAGATGGGTTTACATATCTCATTCTTGACAAATTCTCTTAGAGACTCCTCATGAATCAAGAATGCTATAACACCATCTCAAAAGATAAGGGAGAAAGAATTGCACTTTGAGATGCAAGATAAAGAATAGTTGAGCTATTCCAACAAGAATATTGAAGAACACTTCGAGAAGGAATTGAATACTTGAAGAACCATCATGAAGAACCTCCGGAAAGAACTCCGAATCGAAAGGATAATAGAAAGGAATTGAAGGTTGCAAAAGAACAAGATAGAAGCCTTGCAAAGATTTAGATGAAGCTTCGCGACGAGATAATTGAGAAAACTTGGAACTCCAAAAAAAGGATGAACAACTTAGAATCGGGAATTGATATCATGAACAAACCTTCGGAAGATGGATTGAAATTTCTTGATGAAATAAGAATAAGAATTATGTTATGCTTATCCTTCACCAAGTTAAATTGATGACAAGCAATGGATTTGCATATGACTTATTCTTATGAAAATATTGAAGAGAGATATAGCACAAACTTGAAGAAGTCTTGAACGAACCCCCGGTGAGAATTGAAATGAATGGGAATACTTCGTACGAATGGATATGCATGAGAACGAAGAGATCACGATCCACCTAATAGAAACTTGAACAAGGCACCGGAATAATTGAGATACGAATGAAGAGACAACAATTGAGAAGAATTTGAGAACGAAAGCTGAAAGCTAAGAACGAAGAAATCTTCTGAAATTATGGCCTTCGGAGGATCGAGAAATGAGACAACACTGAAAAGCTCCGGATACATATGGAAAGAATTACTGATGATCGAAAACAATTAGAGAAGATAGCAACAAGCTGAAACCAAGAACCTTCAAGAGACTGGACAAGATTTAAAAGAAACATTCCTTCGGTCTTCAATGTTGAGAATGATGACGAGAAACAACATCATGAATTACCGAGACACTCCGGAACAACGAATAAGGAAAAGGTTGAGGCAGCGATGAAAGAGATTTAGAAACGATCTTGGAGCAGGAATATAACTGATGAATTCATTCTTACGTCACACTTGAAAAGAACTTGAGATCTCCGGAAAAGAAAAGAAGAGCCAGGTAATATCCTGGGGAAAACCTGTGGGTTATGGGCCCACTCAAAGAAAACACCGTTGAATTGATTGCTTGGAAAGAGAGATTGCACCGGTACAATTGAAAACTTGATGAGGTCAGACCCTCAAATAATTTGAAAGGAATTGAATGAAAACACGAATATTCTGAGATATCTTCAGCACTCCGGATAAAATAATGAGAGATGAATAACAAGAGAGGCTTGGATAAGAACTTCCGACATGGGAGAGCATTTAGAGATGAGCACCGAAAACTTGGATTGAATCCACCGAAAAGAAAAACAAAGATGAAGACTAAGAAATGATGAACTTGAGCACTTGAGCATCTTCACAAAGAATCACCGGATACATCACGGAAGAGAAGATAGCGGAAGCATCACAAGAATAGAAAAGGCACTCGAATGAGAATTTAATCTTTGAAAGAAAAGGGCGGGAGGGCGGGGAAAAACAAAGACAACTTGATACCAATGAGATGAACTCCGGAAAGAAATACGAGGATTGATCTTGCAATTATTGGAGAGGGTTGAATTAACCTGATGAGAAACACACCGGTTAGGAAAGATATGAAATCACCACTTGACATCGAAGCAACTCGAATTACCATACTCCCAAACAACACAAAGGGTGAGGCTTGAGAATTAAGCTGGAAACAAATACATAACCCACCATGCATTTGTTAGGAGGATAATCCTACGTAACTACTTGAATTCCCACCTATGAATTTCCGAAGTCGTTCTTGTTTATGCGATTCGGGTTGCGGACCCAGGAACGTACCCAAGGTAATCAGCTACAACTGCACCCGCAACCTTCCACACCATAATCCAAGAAACTCCGCAAACTCGTCTACCTCAGACACTCGTAATCACAACGATACTAAACATGGCAGTACCCTGGACGGTCTCCCCAGTACTGGGTGACTCCAAACTTATCTCGCCACGAAAAGTATTGAAGCAATTTCGAACATCCTCCGTCCTGAGATACTAAGGAAACTGAATGATAACGATGTGCAAAAATCCCTCGGAGCTCTACTCCTCGATAACAGGAGGCACCAAGACAGAATTCCTTCACATCGGCATCATATAGTTTCCAAAATACCCGCGTGATCCTAAAATTTTTTTTGAGCGAGAAGAGGAGTAGAATCAAAATTCCTAAGTCGAATACCTCACCAGAGCATAGAAGAGGAGTAAAAGAAACCTACTCTCCGATATAACTTGACTCAAAATAGTTTTTCACTAGACTCGACTCGGCCAAGGTTCGATCAATCAAGGGGGCTCCTAGGTCGGTACAGGCTCTGATACCAACTTGTCACGCCCAAGATGCGATCCTATCCTTATTTCGGCACGAGGGCCTCGACAGGGATAGACGCGCATCTCGTCGTTTTGCAAGAATGGATATCATTACAAATACATGTAAAGAAGAGATGCGTATATGGAATTGGCTTACACTCGCCACAAGCTACATCAATATCACATCAATACAACAACATAACAAACATCATACAGAAGAGCAGGGTCCGGCTATGGACAAAATCAAACAAGAAAAAGACATCCATCCTTGCTATCCCAGGCTGCTGCCTGGAACCCATCCTAGATCGATGATGAAGAAGAAGAAGAACTCCAAATCAAACAAGCATCGCGCTCACGTCAAAGCATCGCATTACCTGTACCTGCAACTGTTGTTGTAGTAATCTGTGAGCCACGGGGACTCAGCAATCTCATTTCCAAGGGTATCAAGACTATTAAAGCTTAATGGGTGAGGTATGGTTAAGTGGTGAGACTGCAGCAAGCACTAAGCATTTATTTGAGTGGCTAACTTACGAGTACAATAATAAAGGGGGATGATCGTCGCATAAACGGACGTGAACTAGTAATGATCTCTAAGAGATCCTGAACACCTACTTACGACAAACATAACCCCACCGTGTTCTCTTTCGGAGAAGGCCTCACGAAAAGAGACGGTCACGGTACGCACACGGTTGGTGTATTTTATTAGAGTTTACTTCAAGTTTGCTATGACCGGGTGTTAAACAAAGTTTCCAAGTTGTCACGTAACCGCGGGCACGGCTTTCCGAAAGATTTAACCCTGCAGGGGTGCTCCAACTCATCCATCACAAACTAACATTACGCCGCGGGAATAACCTCGACCACGAATCTCGTGGTCTTCCTAGGCAATTCCATTGGAAAACCTCAACCTCGAGATAGCCCAAAGTATCGGAATTCCTCGCACAAGACGTTCGAGAAAGGTAAAACAAATCTAGCAAGGCCGCCCGACGTGTCGACGTACCCAATAGGAGCCGCGTATTTCGTTCTTAGGACACGACGGATAAGCGAAGCGTACGGTGGCCTGATAGACATCTCCCGAGTTGCCCCGGGTTGGCCCCGCATGGTGCTCTAGTTTGGACCAGCACCAGCAGCACTGGCCCCCTGTATTATGTTGAATGCCGAACCTCGGGTAGCGCTAACTCCCTATGCGTCAAATTAATTATTAGTGTTATTATGTTGGGCAAATGTAGTACCAAAGTTGGGCCTTGCCAGACAAGTTTTATCGTAAAACGAAAATCAAGGGGGTCCCCATAACAACCCCGAGCATGTTAGGAGCGCTCAATTATGGAACATAACACCGGTACACAAGTAACTAGGGTGGCAAGAGTGGAACAAAACACCGAGCAAAAGGCCAAGCCTTCCACCCTTTACCAAGTATATATGTGCATTAAATTAAATAGCAATAATATTGTGATATAACAAAATATCCATGTTTCACACGGGAAACATCTTGCACCTGCAACTAGCAACGCTATAAGAAGGGCTGAGCAAGCGGTAACATAGCCAAACAATGTTTTGCTGGGATGTGGAGGGGTTAGAGGCTTTTCATGGCAATTTGGGAGGCTTGACATACAAGTGGTAGGTAGCGAGACAGCGATAGAAACGAGACATCTAGCATGGCAATGATAGTAATGGTATCCTGGGAAATGGTCATCTTGCCTGAGATCCCGCTTGGAAGAAGAACGAATCCGTGAAGAAGACGAGCCAACGTAGTCGAACGAATCCTCACACTCCGAACGCTTTCGGAACTCTATCGAGAAGAAGCAATCCGAAAACAACAATCAACACATGATCAACACCACAACATATGCATGACATGATGCGCAAACAAAGATGATGCATGTTATGCATGACATGGGAAACACAACAATCAACTCCTACACATTAAGTGAAGTTCAATATGCAACGAGTTGCATATTGACGAAACTACACATTTGAATATTTAGTTCACTCTCGTTTAGGTACACGACAATATTAAATGTTGTTAAACATGGCAAGAGGTGAAGCATAAGTAAACTACACATCTAGGCAAGTTTAAATGAGGCCGGAAACAACATATAGCATTTCCAAAACGACCCCATATGTTAATTTCGAAATTAGTCCAGATCTGAACTAATCATGTTTTATATTTATTAAACAGGAAAATAAGGTATACCATGCAATTCTACACGTCATTCTAGTCGATTTACATATATGAAACATCTCAAACGGAGCTACAGTCTAAAAGATATGACCTTCACAAGATGAACATGACATGAATGCAAAATGCATGAAAATGACAACCACAAGTACTTCAAAACATGGATGCAACATGATAATATGATACTACATGCAATTCTAGGCAAGATTCATATATGGCATGTCCAAAACGGAGCTACGGTTCAACCATAACAACCAACACAAGTTTTAGTGCAAATCTGCCCAAAACAGCAAGATAGCATATTGCACACATGAAAACAACAAGCTCCAAGATCCTAATATGCACAAACTAAGCATGGGGCAGGAGCATATAACACACACTTCATTTCATCTTCACATATCATACTCAAAATAGTCATGGATCACATGGTAGGAAGCTCACAACATGGCAACAAAATATAGCAGATTATGACTTAGTGAAAATAGCAGTTTTTAGCATAGCAGATTCTCATGGAGGCATATTGGTAGCAGTAAAACTATATGCTACATGGCATATTATGGCATGAAAATTAATAACTCAGTTTCAGACAGCAACATAATAACTCAGTTTCATAATAACTCAGTTTCAGAACATAATAACTCAGTTTCAGTTTCAGAGTAATAACTCAGTTTCATAATAACTCAGTCAAGGTGGATCAATAGCAAACCACATGGCAAGACAGCAACATAATAACTCAGTTTCAGACTTAGAATTATTTAGACCCCTCAAAATAGCACATTTTATAGCATGTTGGCAAGAAGAAAATAACACCTAAACATGCATTTCTATAGCAACCCAAAAGTCCAGGGCCTAGCACACATGTCAAAGGGCATATCTCATGTTTGCAACAATTCCAAAATATGCATGTATTAATTCACACGAATTAAACAAAAGGGCATCATAGCTAAAATGACATGCACACAAAAATGCTCAAATGACAAAACTAATTGCGCTGATAAATTCTATGGGTTTTTCTACCCCACAATCATATATAATATGCATAGGTTCATGTAGGAAAATATGTTACAATTAATTAGGCAAGTTAATGGCATAAACCTATTAGCAAAGTTATGTATGCAAAATAAATGCAACCAACACATGAAATATTTTTAGCATGCATGAAAAAGGCCTATAAAAATGCTACACATTTTACATGCAAGGTTTGATTAATTTGGATGCACGATTCAATAATTATGCACAATGCAACAAACATGATATTTATGCAAAATTAGGAAAACAACATGTTAAACATTTTAAAACATGGATGAATGTGGCATATTACAAATCTACACAAAATTCTACACGTTTACATATATAAAACATTTGGATATGATGCACGGTTTATTAATTATGAGCAATGCAAGTAATGATTTTTTTCGGTAATAAAAATGCCCTGGCTAATTAGATAAATTCGCATACTCTAAAAAACGACTATGGGCCGAATCTGGACAGAGCATGGGCTACACACAGGATGCAAGCTAGCAATATTGCGCATAGGGCGCCAAATAGCACGCAGAGGGGGATGGATTTGGGCTCACCACAGTGGGCCATGCCCATGTCGGTGGAGCTGTTGAGGGAGGCCGGATCTGGGCTGAGGCAGCACACAGGGCAAGGGCCGGTTGGGCTGGCGGATCTGGCACGGCCCACCTAGCCCACACGCGGGACGGGAGGCGAGCGAGGCGCTGCGCGTCTCCTTCCTCGTGCTCCCGCAGGGAGCAGAGGCCATGGCGACGCTGGGGGACTCCGGTGACGTGGGAACGGCGTGGAGGCGCGATTCGGCGGCGGTCCGGTCGGATCTGGACGGATCCGGGGCTGAGGGACCCGTCCCCGGCGACGGCGAGCTGTGGGGCCGCGCGGCCGGACTCCGGCGTCTCCATGGCGGCTCCTGCGGGGGAACACAGAGAGAGAGGGAGATGAGAGAGTGAGAGAAGTGGGATGAGCAGAGGGAAGGAGCGGCGAGGTCCTTGCCTAGCGGCGGTCGCCGGCGAGTGGCGGGGACGGCACACGGTGGCGGCGCAACTCACTCTGGCCAGGGGTGGCCTTGGGCAGCGGCTGCAGGCTCCCAGGCGAACGGCGGCGCGCGCGGGGCTGGCTCGGGCCCCAAATGGGCTTGGGCGGGCCAGATCCGGGCCCGGGCGGGCCTGGCGCGAGGTGGGAGGAGGCAGGGCGCCAAGTGGCTGCGGGAGAGAGGTGGGAGGCGGCTGGCGGCGGCGCGGATCCCTAGGTAGCTAGGTTTTTCCGAAAATGGCCGAGGAGATGTCCATTTATAGCAGGGGAGGGCTAGGTTTGGAGTTTAGGGGTGGTTTCTCGACCCTCCGATCGCGATCAGACAGTCCAGCCGGAGGGGTAGGTGTTAGGTGGGCTAGTGGGCTGTGTAGAGTGGGTTGAGCCAAGAAGAGAGGGAGGTTTGCGGCCCGTGACAGAGTTTTGAGACACCGAAAACGCCCGACGAATAAACCGATGACGGTGCCGCTACGGTCGACCGTTCGGGTAACAAACGAACTCTAATTGCGACGAAACTTGGCAGGCGGTCTACCTACAATATAATAAGACCACATGCCAACTTCTGACCCAATCCGAGAAAGTTTTATGAGCGCTTTTAAAAACAATATTTTATCGATGCCGCGGGCGCGTGCGTGTGTGGTTGGTCTCGAAACGATCGTCGACGAGAACGGAAAGAACCGGCAACTACGAACGAATGCAAGTTTTTCAAAAAACGAGAGACGATGCTATGCAGATGATGCAAATGATGCGATGATGAATGCGACAACCG
The DNA here is from genome assembly GCA_039707655.1 of Elymus sibiricus. Taxonomy (NCBI): domain Eukaryota; kingdom Viridiplantae; phylum Streptophyta; class Magnoliopsida; order Poales; family Poaceae; genus Elymus; species Elymus sibiricus. Next base: position 309,712,009 of record CM077675.1, on the reverse strand, counting down.
AACGAATCACACGACGAGAATGGAAAACAACGGGAATCTTCTGGAGCGTCGGTCTCGGGCTATTACAATATCCCACCTCAAAGACACTACTTGTAGTCGTAGTACAAGTTAGCCAAGAGTCAAAGCTGGCTTGCTGCAATAAACTCCACCACCCCCTTTGTTGATAATGATGCATATGTAGATAGTTCTGATGTAAGTCTTGCTGAGTACCTTTGTACTCACGGTTGCTTAAATTATGTTTTGCAGAGGAGACGTCAGTCTCATTAGTGATTCTTACGACGTGAAGTTCGATGTTGACCGGATTAGCTTGGGAATCCCAGATACAGGTCTGGCCCCTATGGTAGGGTCGTTGTAGCTTTTCAGGCTCTTCCAGCCGCTTTTATTAGATGTCTGTACCCAGACATGTAACTTCCGCTTGTTGCTTGTATGCTCTGAATGTTGGGTCTTGTGACCCCTCCTGCTTGTAACATTATCCTATGTTGGCTCTTCGGAGCCTCCTAAATAAATGTTATGTTGTAGAGTTTTGTTGTGATGCCATGTTGTATCTACGCATATCGTGCATAGTGCGTGTATGATTGAAATGCATTGGTATGTGTGGGATTCGACACCTAGTTGTGTGCCTTTAGTAGCCTTCTTTACGGGGAAATGCCTCTTTGTGCTTCCATGAGCCTTGGTAGCTTGCTACTGCTCCGGGCACATTGATTGACCGGCGTGTATCCTTCTTTGCTGATGTGTCTGTCCCTACAGGGAAATGTCACGCGGTGTAATGGAGTCCTTGTAGCTTGCTATGACTCGTCTACACACGCTGATGACCGACACCTGCATTGTTGGGTTACGTATGCCTGTCCCTGTACGGTCAAGCCACTTGGGTCTATAACTAGTCATGTCGACCCGGGTTCTTTGACGTGTGAATGCTAGCGACATGTTCATATCCGTGAGCCAAATGGCGCAAACGGTCCCGGCCAAGGTAAGGTGGCAGCCGTGGGTTACCGTGCGTGAGGCCGCAAAGTGGTGTGACATGTTACAGGCTGGATTCATATGGCTTAGGATCGGGGTCCCGACAGCCCCCTCCGTCGCCGTCGTGCCCTCCAACCTCTAACCCCATTCCGCCTCCGCCGCCGTCATGCCCTCCGCCAGATATAAACCCACATCCCCATCTGGATCAAGCAGCGATGTCGGGGGAGCAGGCTCTCTAGCCCGTGGACTGTGGAGAGGATTGGGTGGAATTGGCGGCGGATAATTCATGGATTACACCTAGGTAAGCGTCGTTTTCCCCCCTAACTGATTTGCTGATTCGTAAATTCGGCCCTTTTTGACCGCTAGTCGCATGAATCGTTCAAATTTTGCCGAATTGTTCCCGGCCTAACATCACCCACTATTTGAATCGAATAGGATTGATCCTGCGCTTGCTTTCCGGCTGTCGGTTAGGATGGAAGTTAGTGTGCTGCGCGGTAGAAAACCGCAATTGCTTATTGGATTTTACTATCCGAAGGTGGTAGAAACCAGTACGACGTTCAAAGATTTGCTCGCGGCGCTCCGAAATTCTTCATATGGATGGAGCCCTGCCGATGCTATTGAACTAAAATATTTCAGCTGTACCGAGCAAAAATTTATACCACTAACTTGCAATGAGCATCTGGGATTGCTCTTTTCTTTGAATGCTGAAAGCCGCTTCGGTAAAATCCATATCGAGGTGCTTCAGCCATGCAATGATCGTGGGAAGCGGAAGAGTGTTCAGGAATCTTCTGCCTCTGCTAACGGAGAGCGCCCCAGCACTCTTTGTAGGTCGAAACCAAGCAGAGCTAGTGGTTCTGAAAGTCACAATATATTTTCTGCCGTTTCTTGTGTCGTTTCTCTTGTCGCTGCCGCACCCGATGTAGTACATGATGGAGAGCCAGACGAAGAGGTGCCTCAACATGATGACGAGGATGAGAATATGTTCCCTGACCTTGTAGATATTGCCAGTAAACAAGCAATGGAAGCTGAATTTCAGGAGCAACCTATCAGCCATGCTAGATTTGATGACACTGACGATGAAGAGAGGGAGGAGAACATCGACAGCTTAGTTATAGATGAATATGATGGTGAGGAAATGCCAACAATTGAGTGGAACAGGGAAGATCCTCAGCTTGGTGTCGGCACCATATTCCAGTCGATGGTGGACTGCCGTAATGCAGTGACTACATACTGCATTCTCACACAAAATACATATGTGATTGAAAGGAGTGAGCCATCAAGGTTCACCGTTCGTTGCCCATATGATAGGTGTAGATGGAGGTTGCATGCATCACGTATGTTGAGTAGCAAGTTCATTCAGGTTTGTGTATTTCAGTATATGCAGATTCTATGTTCAGATCATTGTGTAATGTTTTCAGATCATATTTTTTCCAGATAAAAAGGAACCCACACCAGCACACTTGTCCACCTGGAGGGGGAGGGGGAAGGCTAAAACAAAGCTAGCAAAGAGTAGATGGGTGGCAGATGCAATTTTGGATTGGTTGAGAGAAAAACCAACACTTGGTCCAACAGAACTCCAAGGGAAGCTATTTGATAAGTACAAGATTGTTGTACCTTACATGAAGATTTTTTCTGGTAAGAAAATAGCTCTTGACAGGATTAATGGTCCTTGGAATGAGAGCTTTCAGTTGCTCTACACATTTAAAGCTGAAGTGGAAGCTGCTAGTCCAGGGAGTGCTGTAGAGATTGAGAAGCATACGGTTCCATACAAAATAAAAGGGAAGTCATTTGAGAAGGAGTGCTTCAGGAGGGCTTTTGTTTGTTTCAAGGCTTGTTGGCAGGGGTTTCTGGATGGTTGCAGGCCCTATTTGGCTATTGATGCAACTGCTTTGAATGGAAGGTGGAGAGGACAACTGGTGGCAGCTTCTGCAGTTGATGGACACAACTGGCTATTCCCAGTTGCATTTGGTGTGGTGGAGGCAGAGTCCGAGGAAAGTTGGGTCTGGTTTCTGCAGGATTTGTGCAACCTTATAGGTACACCCCCAGGTTTAGGTATACACACAGATGCTTGCAAGGGTTTGGAGAGTGCAGTGGAAATTGTATTCCCTGGAGTGGAGCATAGGGAATGTATGCGACACCTAGCGCAGAATTTCAGAAGAAAATTCAAAGGTAAAGTTTATGATGAGAACTTATGGCCAGCATCATACACATGCAGTGAGAGGAAGCATGAGCATCATTTGAGAGTGTTGTATGCTCACAATTCTCTGGTGAAGGAGTACCTAGATGCATATCATGGAAAGTTGTGGTCAAGAAGCAAATTCAATACAATATGCAAAGTGGACTATGTGACCAGCAACCTGGCAGAGTGTTTCAATTCAAAGATTAAGTCATTGAAAGGGCTTCTCATATGGAAAATATTTGATAAGATTCGGCAGATGATCATGATAAAGATGGCTCTTCGCAAAAGAATCGTAGAAAAAGAATATGTTGGCCATCTCATGCTCCCATCTCTTATTAAGGCATTGCATGTCAAGGCAAGAGGACCGAGCATAATGAAATGCATTCGAGCGGCAACACACGAGGCTGAGGTAACATATACTGACAGTAAAAACAGGGAATGGAGGTATCCAGTTAACCTAGCAACTAGGGAATGCAGTTGTAGGCAATGGCAGCTCCATGGGAAGCCATGCATACATGCCCTACATCTGATGACTGTTATCGGTCGTGAAGATGGTGAAGTTGATCAGTACATCTCTGAATATTTTTTTGTTGCCAGATTCAGGGTTGCTTATGCTTCCAACGTGCCTGCACTCTTGGGAAAAGACCAATGGAACATAGTAGATCCAGAGTTCAAACTACATTCTCATGTACTGACTAGGCCACGAGGAAGACCAAGGAAGAACAGATACATAAGAGGTGAAGAGGGTCGTGTAAAAAGACAGCGTAAGTGCAAAAAATGTGGAACCCTAGGGCACATTGCTAGGAAATGTACCAATCCAGTGGATGCTTCATTCGGAGAAGAGGAACAATGGGCAGCAACAAATGCAGAGGATAATGCAGCATTAGAGCAGATTGCAGCTAATGCAGGGGAGGATGCAACATTAGAGCAGATTGCAGCTAATGCAGGGGAGGATGCAGCATTAGAGCAGATTGCAGCTAATGCAGGGGAGGATGAAGCATTAGAGCAGATTGCAGCTAATCCAGAGGAGGATGAAGCAATAGAGCAGATTGCAGCTAATCCAGAGGACAATGCAGCATTAGAGGAGAAAGAAGCAACTAAATTAGCACTGCCAGCAGCTTGGTATGTGTGCAACAACCTTCCGTTTTTGTGCATTTCTTCTGTTTTTTATCGATGGCTTATACTCTTTTTTCTGTTTGATCTAGCTCTAGGGAAATTAAAGGAAAAGGAGAGAAAAGGCCAAGAGAGAATGAAACTTCGGTTCAGCCATCATCTCGACAGCAACCAACCGAAGTGAAGACCAAAAGGAAGAAGAAAAGGGTGGATATCCCAGCTAGGGAAACCAGGAGCAAGTCTGTTAAATCTTCTAGTAACACAAGGAGCAAGGCAAAGATGTGAACTTTGAACGTTGAATGCAAGTTGTAAACTTTGAACTTTTAGGCTTTGTAATAATTCAAAATTGGGTCCCTTCAAATTTAGAGGCAAAATTTGAATTTGAACTAACCTTTCAATTTTAAGGATTTGTAATAATTCAAAATTGAAGGGAACATTTGAAGTCCATTTGTGATGTGATGTTTGCAAAATTTGAATTATTGTTTGGGACTAAAGGCTTTGTTGTTGTTGTTGATGATGATGATGTCGGCAAAATTTGAATTATTACACGTGACAAAATTTGTATAATGAAAAAAATAAGTTCAGATCCTTCTTATTGACACTAAGACGAAGCTTTGGTGATTTTCTTGATTTTTTTAAAAAAATCGCAAACCTAAACCCACTATCACTCTCTTCTCGAACTCTATACAACCTCGTACGTGATAGCTCATTTTTGTGAAGGAGTTTTCATGAAAATGTTCATAAACCAATGTTATTTTTTTTGTCATAACCATGTCACATACAACGGCATTGTGCGCAGGTCTTCCATTTTTTTGATTTTTTTGAATTAGTTATGCTCATTTGAACTTGGAAATGGTAGCTCACCTCAAACAAAGATTTTTCATAAAAATGGCCCTAAACCAAGTTTATATTTTTAATGGTAAATATGTCTTATAATACGATGATCCGCGAAGGTTTCATATTTTTTTGATTTAGTTAAGGTCATTTGAAAAGTTGGTCAAACCTAAAATAACCCCGCTGACCGGCTCAAAACCCCGGAGCATCTATCCAAACCCTAGCGTCGAACTGCGGCCATCTGATCATACCCCAGCGCCAAATGTCAGCCCTTAGATATGGCCTTCTAGAAGGAATTCCGAGGGCAGGCTATGTGCCGTTGGATCACATGGACTGCTCCGCATCGTTGGATCGTTGGGAGATCCGCGAGACGGCGAGAGGTTGGTTCTTCTCGCCCACCAATGCGGCATTGCCTCCCCTTTCCTCTGCTTCTTCTTCTGCGGCGACGACAGGAGCCCCTCGTCTGCTTCGTCTTCCCCGGCGATGAGATATGTCGAGCTCCACCTCAGCCTCCCGCCCCGCGTGGATCCAGTATGGTCAACTGCCCATGCAACCATGTCCTGACTGCCCACGCATCGCGCCACTGAAACGGTTGACTTCGAAGGAGGACAGGAACGGCAACTTTGGGCGCGAGTTCGTGAAATGCGAGAGCAAGCCAGAGGGGCTGGTTAGATCTCATGATTTTCCTCTTTGATTTTAATTCTTTTTCGTTGGATCTGGGATTTAGGGCTCATGATTTCGTTTCAGATCATGAAGAAGTGCACACATTTTGAATGGTTGGATGACTACATTCTAAGGCTTCAAGGGGGGGGGGGGCTTGATTCAATTCAATGGGGCCGCAACCCGGGAGCTCAATCTGCCGTCAGCCGTGCGGAATTTGGTCTCTGAAAGTCCTACTCCGACAGTTGGGGATGCGGATCTGAAGGGAGAATTAAAGAAGATGAACAAGAACTGGAGGCAGATGATTCAATTGAACAAGTAGGCGAATCTGATAGCTTTAGGATTTTATTTTTGTATAGTTGCCCTAGAATTTGCTTACTTGCTGGTCATCACTCGTTCGAGATGTTATTAGTGTGGTGTAAGCTTAATTTGTGGATCATGTGCTCTTTGGGATGCTAAAACTATGTCACTGTCTCCAGCTCTGGTTGGGCCGTCGCATGGCGTTGGATGTCGAAGGCCCAAAGAAAAAAGAGGCCTACAAAATAGTGCACACGTTGGCTCTGTTTTTTTGGCTTATTGATTTGATTCGTGCGTGCACGCGCTTTCTCCTCGTCCGCCTCGGGGACGCGTGGTGGCCTTCCAACTACACCCATAGCCCGAAGTAAATGCGCACACGCGGCAGGCCCCGGTAGTCAGCCACCCATGTTCGGGTCGTCGTTCTTCTTTGAGTGGAAACCGTGGACAGTACTCCGTCCAGGTGCATAGCCTAGGCGTGTATGGTATGGATTGGAATGAAAACATTAATTAGCATGTGTTTTTACGCGCACTTAATGAACTATTTTGGGACAATGCACTACCGGTTGCCGTTCACATGCACAGGTTGTATGCAAATGACTGGACAGAGGGAGTAGCTTCCACCCTTCCAAAGCCCGGCCTGCAGTTGTCCCCTCCACCCCCGGCAGGATCGACAAACCTAGACCACCGGCGACAGTTCAAAAAATTTAGCTTTTTTTATTCTTCTTTTCAACATCGACATGGCTCATTTTCATCATTTTTACACTTCAACTAGCCCATTAGCCGCGTGTGCCAAAAGGTTTTGTGCGTTTATACGGTGATGTTTTGAGGTTTTATCATTTTTTAAGAAGAGGACTCCTCTGCTTGATGTTTTGATACGGTGAGGGAACATGTTTTATGCGTTGTTTGAAGCCAAGGTCTAAATATCACCGAATGGGCCACAAAATAACAAAGAAAACTAGCAAGCATAACATAGATAGATAGTTCTTCATTTAGGGTAGCAAGCATAACATAGATAGATAGTTCTTACATAAAACATTATATAACACGACATACATAAAATAACATAGAAATAAAGCCCTAGGGTCTAACACCCTAGGGCAAGACAAGCTTCTCCGCGCCTCCTCTTCGCTGCTCCGCGCCTCCTCTTCACTCCTCCGCCTCCCTGCCGTTCTCGCCGAGGAGGTAGGGGAGGCTGTGGATGACGTTGTGGTTGGAGAAGATCATATCCACATCCGTGAAGATGTTGTAGGTTGTGAATGCGATGAGCTCGCACCCACACCAAAACACCTTCCTGAGCAGGTGGAACGCATCGAACCTATTGTTGAAGGTGGCGATGAGCCCTGACGGCGGAGAGCTGGAGTTTGGACATAGTTCCTCCAGTCGGAACATGACCGGCGAGCCCGCCGGGAGGTGGGCGAAGCCCGCACGGAGGAACCACTGGGCCAAATCCTAGCCAGTCCTCTAGCGTGAGATCGTCCACACGCGAAGCGTCTTCTCGACGACGACACCGGCGGGGTACCGCACCTCCGGCCTAACTGGTGGCATCTGGAAGGTGGGGCCGTAGTACCGCATCTTCACCTAGCTTGGAGAGTGCTCTGGATTGGGGTGAAGAAGAGAAGGGGAGCGGTGCAAATGGATGTGTGGAGAATAGGTGGAGGGGTGGGCGGTTTAAATAAGGGCATCGGCCGCATGTTTGCTACGTTCAAATGCCGCACGTCGATCGGTATGCCCTAGACTTTAATTGCCACGCTGAATTGATGCTGCCGGAGGTCAAAGGCTGAGACGGTATGAACTGTGAACTGTGAATCGATCGAGGAGGCGCGTGCGAGAAGGGACGAACCAGCAGCAGCGACAGACGCTGCGTCTGTGGCGGCTCACAGGAAGGCTGCGTCCATGGCGGCGCGCATCGGCGCATGCAGGTAGGCTGGCTGGATCATGTCGCGCATGCATACCAGGCTTATCGTGGCGGCGTGCATCAGCGCATGCACGCGGGCGTTTAATGCAACGTCCCAAGCGAAACCACGGCCCAACGGTCCAACCAGCGCCACCGTCCAACGCGGCCCCACTTGGCAGGTCCAACGGGTGACACAGTCCAGCGCGGACCCACACGTCAGAATGGTCAAAGGAGGGCGGCACACTCCAACGCGGCCCCACTTGGTAGGTCCAACGGGCGACTGATGACCCACAAGAATAGGGGATCAATCGTAGTCCTTTCGATAAGTAAGAGTGTCGAACCCAATGAGGAGCAGAAGGAAATGACAAGCGGTTTTCAGCAAGGTAATTTCCGCAAGCACTGAAATTCTAGGTAACAGATAGTTTGATAGCAAGGTAATTGGTAAAGAGCAAGTAACGGTAACGGTAAACAAGGTGCAGCAAGGTATCCCAATCTTTTTGAGGCAAAGGAGAGGCCAGAACAATCACTAGTAATAGGCAAAGTGTTCTTGAGGGTACACGGGAATTTCGTCTAGTCACTTTTATCATGTTGGTTTGATTCGTGTTCGCTACTTTGATAATTTGATATGTGGATGGACTGGTGCTAAGGTGCTGTTCTTACTTGAACTAACAACCTTCTTATGATTAACCCCCTCGCAAGCATCCGCAACTACGAGAAAAGTATTAAGACAAAGTCTAACCATATCATTAAACATGTGGATCCAAATCAGCCCCTTACGAAGTAGCGCATAAACTAGGGTTTAAGCTTCTGTCACTCTAGCAACCCATCATCTAATAACTACTCCACAATGCATTCCCTTAGGCCCATGAATGGTGAAGTGTCATGTAGTCGACGTTCACATGACACCACTAAGGGAATCACAACATACATATCATCAAAATATCAAACACATATCAAATTCACATGATTACTCGCAACATGACTTCTCCCGTGACCTCAAGAACAAAGATAAGTACTCACAAATAATAATCATGCTCAAGATCAGAGGAGTATTGAATAGCATAATGGATCTGAACATATAATCTTCCACCAAATAAACCATATAGTAATCAACTACGCAAGGTAATCAACACTACTAGTCACCGACAAGTAACAATTTGAGCTTCCTGTTGGGGATATAACCCCGTGGTAAGACCCGCCCAGGAGGGGCCGGGTCATACCTGGCGGCTCATAATCAAGACCTTAAGGTGGGCCGAAAGATGAAGACCTGGCCGCATGGCGGCTTACCGAAACGGGCCAAGGCGAAGGCCCAGAGACGGAGGATGACGTGACACCCGGACGGCTAAGCCGCCCGGAGACGGCTTGCCCAGGATGGCAAGGCGGCTTAGAGACAGTATTGATTACGTTGTATGAGTCGGTTTGGGATTCATGTAACTCAGGGCCTCGACCTCCTATATAAAGGCGAGACCCTGGGGCGGCTTAGACAGAAACCAATCAATCGAGAACTAGGTCAAGCGAACCCGCTCCCTTGTAATCGATACTACAATCAATACAGCACAAGCAGGACGTAGGCTTTTACCTCTTCTTGAGGGGCCGAACCAGGGTAAACTCGTGTCCCTCGTCTCAACCAACCCCATTGAGTCCACCGTCTTAGCGATGGCCTCGAACCTAAGTCTTCGGACATCTGCCGTGACAAAACCACGACAGTTGGCGCCCACCTTGGGGCTAGCGCTCGGTGGTGTTGAGTTCTCAAAGGGCTCTCTCCCAAGGATCGAGGGATACGCTGTTGGCAGGATGACCAAGAGTCGCTGCGGCCGGCTCTACATCGACGACGCCGGCTGGGGCCCCGAGGCCGACTCAATTGAGTACGGGTTCCGGGTCCCCTTCGGCGGAATCCATGTCTTCATCGGCAAGATCGGCGGATCTGAACCCGGGCCGGACATCTGCACCGACATCGTCGAGCCGACCCGGCACGAGCAACTCGCCCGGCGCGTGCGACCCGCCCGTGCTAACCCGGGCAAAAAGCATGTCTTCATCGGCTTCACCCAGGGCATGGAGCTTGAAGGCTCTGTGTCTCGGGAAGAAACTCTCATCTGCTCAGAGGATGGATCCTCCAGCGGAGAGACGGAATCGATCTATCAGCTTCATAACGGTGGGCTCGGGGGCTACGCCGGGCCTTACCCCGAGTCCGAGTATCATGAGCCGAAGGATTACGAGCCGTCGAGCCGCGCTGCCATATTCATGGCGGGTTCAGCGCCGGCTCCTAGCAGCACAACCGCCGGTGCGACCGGATCTGGGGCTGGCAGGCCACCGGCTCAGGTTCTTTTGGATCTGATGAACGAGCTTACAACCTTGATGGAAACTGAGGTTACTGCTGAAAATCAAGCAGCCCGTAACGCGGAGATCACGAGGTTGAAGAACCAGATGACCGGAGTCCAACAGGAGATCAACGCGTTGAAGGCTCAGATGGATGCTGAGGCGGAGCGTCTCAGGGCAGATGCTTTCTGTTTTGAGTTAGAGCAGCACTCTGCGGCGGTGGTTCATCGGATGAGGCATCAGTCCCGCCTGCCGGATCAGTATGAAGCCAGAAACCTTTTTAACACGCCAGGGACGGGACGGAATGTGCCTTTGACCGTAACCCGGACGGCGGAAGTACCTGGAAGCCGGGCGGCGGTTCAGCATCAGCAGCCAGACCCGCCCCGACGGAACCAAAACCCGCCACAGTTTTTTCCGACGCCACCGGGTCATTATTCTAACCCGGCGGAGAACATGGTGGCGGCGGCCACCAGGCTTGACACAATTCCCATCCCCGACGAGGCGCCTTTTGTAGAGGAGGTGCGGAACACTATTGGATACCTGCGGATGGCGGTTGCCCAGCAGTAGAAGTATACTTACAGCCGGAGCCGCGTGCATTCAACTCCCAGCCCCAGCCGCAGCTACAGCCGGTGTTATGAGTCGCCGGCGGTTTCTAGTAGTGAACGACATCGGAACCCGCCACGAGTCGATCGGGCGGCTCTGGATGCTTAGGCGCTGGTGGATCGGGCAAGAGCACAGTGAGAAGTGGCGGCTCTGGCGGCGGCGGCGGCTCATCAGGAACCCACAATTGCACCTTCTGTCTCAGTAGGGGCAGGATTAACCTCCAGGGCTGTGGGAGTGCCGTGTTTAGCGCCGGCTCTACGGAACGAGCGTCTGCCGAAGGATTTCAAGGGTCCTCGCAAGGTGCCCAATTATACTGCTGACCTACCTCCAGAGGCTTGGATCGAAAGCTATGAGCTGGCCATGGAGATGTTAGACGTCAGTGACGCAGTATGTGCCAAATATTTTATCATGATGCTGGAAGGGCCGGCTCGCACGTGGTTGAAGGGCTTGCCACCCAACACCATTAATTCCTGGTCTGAATTAAAGGCGAAATTCATCAAAAATTTCCAAGGAACGTGCAAGCAGCCCATGACGATTGTGGATCTGGACCATTGCGTGCAGCGTGATGACGAGTCGGCTCATCACTAGGTCCGGCGGGTCTCAACCATCATCCACTCTTCTGAACAGATTACGGCGGCTCAAGCAGTTTTGGTTCTAGAGAAGAATTTCCACTTTACACCTTTGAAGTAGAAGCTTGGCCGGCTCAAGCGCACGTGCCAGGATATGGGGGAGCTCATGGCGGCTCTCACCAAGTATGCAGACTCCGATAACACGAAGGACCCTGGCTCCGATGATGAGAAATCGGGTCAAGGTAAGAAAAGCAACGATTATGGCAAGAATCGAACTCGGGAATTCCATGTTGTAACTTGTAACCGAGTGCTGCTAGCCACCGGAGAAAAACAACAATGGCAAGGGTCAACAAGCAAAACACGACCGGAAATAGTAACCCGGGCAAGCGGAAGAACCCGGACGGCGGGTCAGAATTGGTGGCGAACACCAGCACTGGGAACAATCGTGCTAAGGGCAATGGGAATTTCAGGCCACCCTTTAACAAGGGCAAAGCTCCTTTCAACCTGGAAGAGATGCTCAATAAACCTTGTCTAGAGCACAGCCGGCCTGATAAGCCGGCAGGCCATACATGGAGGGATTGCAGTATTATGCGGCAGTTTCGGGATTACAGCCTTCAACAGCATCGTAATAACGGTAATGGGCCATCAGGCGGCTCAGGGCCGGGCGGATCAGGAGCCGGTTTTGGTGCTGGCGGCTCAGGATCCAGGTACCAGGGTCAAGGCAATCAAGGAGGTCATCATCAACAGTCTGGCGGTGGAGGCCAGCAGCAGAATAACCAATCGGGGTACCAGACTAACCCGAAACAGCTCAGTGGGGGTCAGTATCATGTTTTTACAACCAGCCTCGACAAGCGAGACCGGAAGGTGCGCAAGCGGGCGGTTAATGCAGTCATGCCGGCTCTCCCGCAGTATTTGAAGTGGTCCGAGTATGACATAACTTGGAGTAGGGAGGATCACCCGCCGCGTGTTGATAACCCGGGGCAGCTGGCTTTGGTAGTTTCCCCCCAAGTGGGAGGATACGTGTTCACTAAAGTGCTTATGGATGGTGGCAGCAGCATCAACATCCTGTATTATGACACTTTCCGCCGGATGGGTTTGCTTGACAAGGATCTTAAGCCCTCTTCAACAGTTTTTCACGGTGTGGTGCCCGGAAAATCAGCTTATCCAGTGGGAAAGATTTCTTTGGAGGTAGCTTTTGGTGATGAATTTAACTACAGGGTGGAGTCTTTGTGGTTTGAAGTTGTCAAAATCAAAAGCCCATATCATGCTCTGTTTGGACAGCCGGCTTACGCCAAGTTCATGGCTAGGCCTTGCTATGTTTACTTGCAACTCAAGATGCCCGGGTTGAATGGGACGATTACCGTGCATGGTGATCGGAAGACAGCTCTTGAGTGTGAGGAAGGTGATGCAGCTTACGCAGAGTCGAGTTGTGCCGAGGCAGAGCTCAAGTTTTATAAGGAAAATGTCGACCCGGAAGATATGACTCCGCTAAAGAAGCCTAACACGGAATCTGAGCCGCCCCTCAAGTTTGTGGCAGAAGATACCAAGTTGGTGGACTTTAAGCCGGGCGACTCATCACAGCAGTTCACTATTGGGGCCAATATGGATCCCAAATAGGAAAGCGCGCTCATCGAATTCATCTGTGAGAATCGGGACATCTTTGCATGGAAGCCTTCTGACATGCCGGGTGTACCGAGAGAATTCGCTGAGCACCACCTTAATGTGGATCCTAAGTTTAAGCCGGTCAAACAGTTCCTCTGGCGATTCAATGAGGAGAGGCGTAAGGCTATTGGAGAAGAGGTGGCCCGGCTCTTGGCAGCAGGGTTCATCGTTGAAGTTTTTCACCCGGAGTGGTTAGCTAACCCGGTGCTAGTGCTTAAAAAGAATGGCACGTGGCGTATGTGTGTGGATTACACGGACCTTAACAAGGCATGTCCAGTTGACCCGTTTGCTCTCCCCCGTATCGACCAGATTATTGATGCAACGGCGGGTTGTGAGAGTTTATGCTTCCTGGACGCTTATTCAGGGTATCATCAGATCAAGATGGCAGTTAAAGACCAAGAGAAGACGGCTTTCATTACGCCTTTTGGTGCTTTCTGCTATGTGTCTATGCCTTTCGGGCTCAAGAGTGCCCAGGCGACTTACCAGCGTTGTGTGCAGAACTGTCTTCATGGTCAAATTGGGCGCAATGTTCATGCTTATGTGGATGATATTGTGGTCAAATCAAGGAAGAAGGAGACTCTACTTGACGACCTGAAGGAAACGTTCGATAATTTGCGGGTTTACAAGATGATGCTTAACCCGGCAAAGTGTGTTTTCGGTGTACCTGCAGGCAAGCTCTTGGGGTTTCTAGTCTCTGAGCGTGGTATTGAAGCTAATCCGGACAAGGTAAAGGCTATTACCTCCCTGTCTGAGCCGGCGTGCATCAATGACGTTCAGCGCCTGGCGGGTCGGATCGCTGCATTAAGCCGGTTCATAAGCCGCCTAGGTGAGAAGGCTATTCCTCTGTATCAGATGATGAAGAAAACAGACAATTTTGTCTGGAGTAAGGCGGCGGGTGAAGCGTTTGAGGCGCTCAAGAAGCAGCTGGTTGAGCCGCCGGTCTTGGCCGCTCCGGCTGAGAAGGAACCTTTGCTCCTCTATGTGGCAGCTAACAACAGGGCAGTCAGCACCACGATTGTTGTGGAGCGTAAGGAGGCAGGAAAGGAATACCCGGTTCAGAGGCCGGTTTACTACGTCAGTGAAGTCCTGATAGAATCCAAGCAAAGGTACCCACATTGGCAAAAACTAATATATGGGGTGTTCATGGCGAATCGCAAGTTGAAGCATTATTTCTTGGGACACCAGATCACCGTGGTTAGCTTTGCCCCGTTGGGTGACATAATTCAAAATAGAGAAGCCACTGGCAGGATTGCTAAGTGGGCATTGGAGCTTGGGCCTCTTAATCTGAAATATGTGCCTGCACGGCTGTCAAGTCTCAAGCCTTGGTGGACTTTATAAACGACTGGACAGAGTGTCAGTCGCCCGAGGAGAAGCCGGATAACACATACTGGACAATTCACTTTGATGGATCCACACAGTTAGAAGGGTCAGGGGCAGGAGTTGTCTTAACTTCCCCTAGAGGTGACAAGTTTTGTTATGTGTTACGGTTGATGTTTCCCTGTACTAACAATGCAGCTAAGTATGAGGCTTTACTTCATGGCCTCCATGTGGCTAAGGAGATGAATCTGAGCCGGGTTAGATGTCTTGGCGACTCAGACCTCGTGGCTCAGCAAGTTTCAGGCACGTGGGATTCCAAAGACCCACGGATGGCGGCTTATCGTCAGGCGGTGGATATCATTGCTGGACACTTCAAGGGTTATCAGGTGGATCATATTGACCGTCGCAAGAACGAGGCAGCTGATGCATTGTCAAGGCTGGGCTCTCAGCGTAAGCCGGTGCCGCCTAACGTTTTCTTGGATGTGTTATATCATCCGTCTGTTAAGCTACCTTCAGAGGAGGATCTGGCCGTACCTGACCCGGAGGGGCAGCTGGTGGCGGCTCTGCATGCTATCCCTGACTGGACGTTGCCTTACCTGGCGTACTTGACTCGCGGTGAGTTGCCCGAGGACGAGACCTTGGCGAGACAAATCATAAGGCGATCTAAATCTATGACTATCATCAATGGCGAGTTACATAAGCGCAGCGTCGCTGGCATTTTTCAGCGTTACGTTTCTCCAGAAGAAGGTAAGGAGATCTTAAATGAAATTCATGCCAGCGATTGTGGTCATCACGCCGGTTCACAATCTTTGGTGGCCAAGGCTTTCCGGCATGGTTTCTTCTGGCTGACGGCTCATAAAGACGCAGAGGACTTGGTTCTCAAGTGTGATGAATGTCAGAAGTTCGGGCGACGTGCTCACGTACCGGCTCAGGAATTGCGGATGATTCCAATTACCTGGCCATTTGCGGTCTGGGGGCTTGATATGGTCGGGCCCTTCAAGAGATCTAAAGACAAGAAGACCCACCTTTTGGTGGCGGTGGATAAGTTTACCAAGTGGGTTGAGGCTGAGCCGGTCAGCAAGTGTGACGCGGCCACGGCGGTTCAATTTCTCAAAAATTTAATCTACCATTTTGGTTACCCTCACAGTATCATCACGGACAATGGCACAAACCTATCCAAGGGGGCTATGCAGGCGTTCTGTGAAAGTGAGCACATCCGGCTTGACGTTTCTGCGGTTGCTCATCCATAATCCAATGGTCAGGCAGAGCGTGCTAACCAGGAGATCTTGAGAGGCATCAAGCCCCGGCTTATGGTTCCTTTACAGCGAATGCCGGGTTGTTGGGTAGAAGAGTTACCATCAGTTTTATGGAGCATCAGAACTACTCCCAACAGGTCAACAGGCTATACGCCTTTCTTCATGGTTTATGGTGCAGAAGCCGTGTTACCAAGTGATATACGTCATGACTCGCCGAGGGTGGCGGCTTACGTTGAGACAGATAATGAGACAGCGCGTCAGGACGCGTTAGATGCTTTGGATGAAGAGCGTGATCTGGCGGCGGCTCGATCGGCGATTTATCAGCAAGACCTGCGTCGCTATCATTGCCGCAGAGTTAAGACCCGGACGTTTCAGGAAGGCGACTTGGTGTTGCGTTTGATTCAATATCAGACGGATGCGCACAAGCTCTCTCCCCCATGGGAAGGACCCTTTGTGATCAGCAGAAATCTCAACAATGGGTCATACTATCTCATTGACGTACGAAACGAGTCACGCACTTCTGGGCAGGAGACCCACCGGCCGTGGAATATCGCTCATCTGCGGCCTTACTATACTTGAGTCATCGACTCCCACCATTGTACATCATCATTGTATATATCACTTATATATATATATAATAAAGTTGGGGAACGTTGCATCGGAAACAAAAATTTTCCTACGCACACGCAAGATCTATCCATGGTGATGAGCATCTACGAGAGGGAGAGTGGATCTACATACCCTTGTAGATCGCTAAGCGGGAAGTGTTAAGAAACGCGGTTGATGTAGTCGAACGTCTTCGCGATCCAAATCGCCGAGCGTCCCGCGATCCCATCACGATCCATCTCGCGATCCAATCACGATCCGTCCCGTGATCCCATCACGATCCGTCCCGTGATCAAATCACGAACCGTCTCGCGATTCTGATCACGGTCCTTCCGATCTAGCGCCGAACGGACGGCACCTCCGCGTTCAGCACACGTACAGCTCGATGACGATCTCCGCCTTCTTGATCCAGCAAGAGGGAGCGGAGAGGTAGAAGAGTTCTCCGGCGGCGTGACGGCGCGGCGGCGATGGTGGTGGAACAATTCCGGCAGGGCTTCGCCTAAGCACCGCTGAAACTAGACTAGAGGAGAAAATGATCTAGATGAAATAGAGGGAGCACGTGGCAATTAGAGTTATTTTTCTCCTCTAAATCCTCTAGTATATATAGGAGGGAGGGAGGGGAGGAGGCAGCCTTAAACCCTCAAGGTTAGGCCGAAATTGGAGGTGGAGGAGTCCTACTCCAATCCTACTAGGAGTAGGATTCCTCCTCTCCACTTGGAAACTCTTTCCACCTTTCCACTTTTGGGTTTTTTCCACCTCCAGCTGCATGGGCCTTAGTGGGGGGCTTGGCCAGCCCACTAAGGGCTGGCTTGACTCCTCCCACAGCCCATGAGGCCCCTTGGGTCAAAATACCCCTCCCGATGGTCCCCGGTACCCCTCCCGGCACTCCCGGTACACTACCGAAATACCCGAAACTTTTCTGGTGACCAAAATGGGACTTCCTATATATCAATCTTTACCTCCGGACCATTCCGGTGCTCCTCGTGATGTCCAAGATCTCATCTGGGACTCCGAACAACCTTCGGTCACCACCATACATAACTCTATACTACCGAAACGTCACCAAACCTTAAGTGTGAAGACCCTGCGGGTTCGAGAACTTATGTAGACATGACCGAGACACCTCTACGGTCAATAACCAATAGCAGGACCTGGATTCCCATATTGGTTCCTACATATTCTACGAAGATCTTCATCGGTTGAACCTCTATGTCAAGGATTCAGTTAATCCCGTATGATGTTCCCTTTGTTCTTCGGTATGTTACTTGCCCGAGATTCGATCATCGGTATCTCTATACCTAGTTCAATCTCGTTACCGGCAAGTCTCTTTACTCGTTCGATAATACAAGATCCCATGGCTAACACTTTAGTCACATTGCTTGCAAGGCTTGTTGTGATGTTGTATTACCGAGTGGGCCCTGAGATACCTCTCCATCATACGGAGTAACAAATCCCAGTCTTGATCCATGCCAACTCAACAGACACCCTCGGAGATACCTGTAGAGCATCTTTATAGTCACCCAGTTACGTTGTGACGTTTGATACACACAAGGTATTCCTCCGGTGTCAGTGAGTTGCATGATCTCATGGTCATAGGAACAGATACTTGACATGCAGAAAACAATAGCAATAAACTGACATGATCATATGCTACGTTCATAGTTTGGGTCTTGCCCATCACATCATTCTCCTAATGATGTGATCCCGTTATCAAATGACATCTCATGTCTATGGCCAGGAAACCTTGAACATCTTTGATCAACGAGCTAGTTTACTAGAGGCATACTAGGGACACAGTGTTGTCTATGTACCCACACATGTATTTGAGTTTCCAATCAATACAATTATAGCATGGATAATAAACGATTATCATGAACAAGGAAATATGATAATAACTAAATTATTATTGCCTCTAGGGCATATTTCGAATAGTCTCCCACTTGCACTAGAGTCAATAATCTAGTTCACATCACCATGTGATTTACATTGTTATGAATCTAACACCCAATGAGTTCTGGGGTTCGATCATGCTTTGCATGTGAGAGAGGTCTTTAGTCAACGGGTCTGCGACATTCAGATCCGTGTGTACTTTGCAAATTTCTATGCCATACTATAGAAACTGCTACCACACTCCACTTGGAGCTATTCCAAATGGTTGCTCTACTATACGTATCCGGACTGCTACTCAGAGTTGCCCGGATAGGTGCCAAAGCTTGCATCGACGTAACCCTTTACGACGAACTCTTTATCACCTCCATAATCGAGAAACATTTCCTTAGTCTTCTAGTTACTAAGGATAATCTTGACCGCTGTCCAGTGATCCACTCCTGGACCACTCTTGTACCCCTTGACAGACTCATGGCAAGGCACACACCAGGTGCGGTACACAGCATGGCATACTATACAGAGCCTATGGATAAGGCATAGGGGACGACCTTCGTCCTTTCTCTTTCTTCTGCCGTGGTCGAGCTTTGAGTCTCACTCAACTCCACACCTTACAAATCAGGCAAGAACTCTTTCTTTGACTGATTCATTTTGAACTCTTTCAAAATCTTGTCAAGGTATGTCCTCATTGAAAGTTCTATCAGACGTCTTGATATATCTCTATAGATCAAGATGCCCAATATTTAAGTAGCTTCATTCCAGGTTTTCCTTTGAAAAACTCCTTTTCAAACAACCCTTTATGCTTTCCAGAAATTCTACAGCATTTCCGATCAACAATATGCCATCCACATATATTTATCAGAAATTCTATAGTGCTCCCACTCACTTTATTGTAAATACAAGTTTCTCATAAACTTTGTATAAACCCAAAAACTTTGATTACCTCATCAAAGCATATATTCCAACTCCGAGATGCTTGCTCCAGTCCATAGACGGATTGCTGGAGCTTGCATACATTTTAGCATCCTTAGGACTGACAAAAACTTTCTGGTTGTATCACATACAACCTTTCCTCACGGAAATCGTTAAGGAAACTCTGTTTTGACATCCATCTGCCAGATTTCATAATCGAAAAATGCAGCAACTGCTAACATAATTCCAATAGACTTTAGCATCGCTACGAGTGAGAAAGTCTCATCGTAGTCAACTCCTTGAACTTGTGAAAAACCCTTTGCCACAAGTCGAGCTTTATAGACGGTGACATTCCCGACCGCGTCCGTCTTCCTTTTAAAGATCCATTTGTTCTGAATGGCCTTTCGCCCTTCAGGTATTACTTCCAAAGCCCATACTTTGTTTTCATACATGGATCCCTTCTCGGATTTCATGGCCTCTAACCATTTCTCGGAATCCGGGCCCATCATCGCTTCTCCATAGCTCGTAGGTTCATCGTTGTCCAACAACATGACCTCTAAGACAGGGTTGCCGTACCACTCAGGAGCAGTATGCGTCCTTGTCGACCTACGAGGTTTGATAGTAACTTGATCCGAAGCTTTATGATCATCATCATTAACTTCCTCTTCAACTAACGTAGGCTCCACAGAAACAACTTTCTGCGCTGCGCTACTCTCTGGTTGAAACAAAGGTTCAACAACCTCATCAAGTTCTATCTTCCTCCCACTCAATTCTTTCGAGAGAAACTCTTTCTCGAGAAAGGACCCATTTTAGCAACAAACACTTTGTGCTTGGATCTGAGATAGAAGGTTTACCCAACTGTTACGTTAGGGTATTCTATGAAGATGCATTTGTCCGCTTTGGGTTCGAGCTCATCAGGTTGAAAACCTTTTCCACATAAGTGTCGCAGCCCCAAACATTAAGAAATGATAGCTTAGGTTTCTGCCAAACCAAAATTCATACGGTGTCATCTCAACGGACTTAGATGGTGCCCCTTTTTAAAGTGAATGTAGTTGTCTCTAATGTATAACCCCAAAACGATAGTGGCAAATCGATAAGAGACATCATAGTACACACCATATCCAATAGAGTACGACTACGACGTTTGGACACACCATCACACTATGGTGTTCCAGGTGGCGTGAGTTGTGAAACAACTTCCACATTGTCTTAAGTTGTATACCAAACTCGTAACTCAGATATTTACCTCTTACGATCATATCGTAGATATTTTATCTTCTTGTCACGATGATCTCAAACTTCACTCTGAATTTGTTTGAACTTTTCAAATGTTTCAGACTTGTGTTTCATTAAGTAAATATCCCCATATCTACTCAAATTATCAGTGAAGGTAGGAAAATAATGATATCCACCGCACGTTACAACACTCATTGGACCGAATACATCAACATGTATCATTTCCAATAAGTCACTTGCCCGCTCCATCATACCGGAAAACGGGGTCTTAGTCATCTTGCCCATAAGGCATGGTCCTCATGTCTCAACCGATTCGAAATCGAATGAGTCCAAAGATCCATCAGCATGGAGTTTCTTCATGCGTTTTACACCAATATGACATTTAGCGGCAGTGCCACAAGTATGTGGTACTATCATTATTAACTTTGTATCTTTTGGCATCAATATTATGAACATGTGTATCACTACGATCAAGATTCAATAAACCATTATCATTGGGTGCATGGCCATTGAAGGTATTATTCATGTAAACAGAATAACCATTATTCTCTAACTTGAATGAATAACCGTATTGCAATAAACATGATCTAATCATGTTCATGCTCAACGCAAACACCAAATAACATTTATTTAGGTTCATCACTAATCCCGAAGGTAGAGAGAGCGTGCGATGGTGATCACATCAACCTTGGAAACACTTCCAACACTCATCGTCACCTCACCCTTAGCTAGCCTCCGTTTATTCCGTAGCTTTTATTTCGAGTTACTAACATTTAGCAACCGAACCGGTATCCAATACCCAGGTGCTACTAGGAGTACTAGCAAGGTACACATCAATAACACGTATATCAAATATACTTCTATCGACGTTGCTAGCCTTCTTATCTACCAAGTATCTAGGGTTGTTCCGCTTCTGCGACTGTTCTCCTCATAATAGAAGCACTTAGTCTCGGGTTTGGGTTCAAGCTTGGGTTTCTTCACTGGAGCAGCAACTGACTTGCCATCCATGAAGTTTCCCTCCTAGCCCTTGCCCTTCTCGAAACTAGTGGTTTCACTAACCATCAACACTTGATGCTCCTTCTTGATTTCTACCTTCGCGGTGTCAAACATTGCGAATAGCTCAGGGATCATTATTTCCACCCCTGGCATTTTATAGTTCATCACGAAGCTCTAGTATCTTAGTGACAGTGACTTGGAGAACTATATCAATCACTATCTTATCTGGAAGATCAACTCCCACTCGATTCAAGCGATTGTAGCACCCAGACAATCTGAGCACATGCTCAACGATTGAGCTATTCTCCTTCATCTTGCAGGCAAAGAATCTTGTTGGAGGTCTCATACCTCTCAACACGGGCACGAGCCTGAGATCCCAATTTCAGCTCTTAGAACATCTCATATGTTCCGTGACGTTCAAAACGTTTTGGAGCCTCAATTCTAAGCCGTAATGCATGACGCACTGAACTATCAAGTAGTCATCAGAACGTGCCTGTTAGATGTTCACAACATCGACAGACGACGCTTGAGGGGGTGGCGCACCGAGCGGTGCATTAAGGACATAAGCCTTCTGTGCAGCAATGAGGACAATCCTCAGATCACGGACCCAGTCCGCATTATTGCTACCATCATCTTTCAACTCTATTTCTCCAGGAACATATAAAAATTCAAGGGAGCTACAGCGCGAGCTAGTAATCTACAACATAATTTGCAAAGACATTTTGACTATGTTCATGATAATGAGTTTAGTTAATCATATTACTTAAAAACTCCCACTCAAATTGACATCCCTCCGGTCATTCGAGTGTCACATGATCCAAATCCACCAACTCAAGTTCGATCATCACGTGAGTTGAGGTGGTTTCAATGGTGAACATCTTCATGTTGATCATATCTACTATATGACTCATGTTCGACCGTTGGGTCTCTTGTGTTCCGAGGCCATGTCTGTACATGCTA
This sequence comes from Elymus sibiricus, assembly GCA_039707655.1. Classification (NCBI taxonomy): domain Eukaryota; kingdom Viridiplantae; phylum Streptophyta; class Magnoliopsida; order Poales; family Poaceae; genus Elymus; species Elymus sibiricus. The sequence goes on along the minus strand of CM077675.1, from coordinate 309,689,758 downwards.
GGCTCGTCAAGTTTAACCCGAGTGTTCCGCATGTGCAACACTGGCTTGCACCCGTTGTATGTGAACGTAGAGTCTATCACACCCGATCATCACGTGGTGTCTCAAAACGACGAACTTTCGCAACGGTGCACACTCGGGGAGAACACAATTTTATCTTGAAATTTTAGAGAGGGATCACCTTATAAAGCTACCGTCGTCCTAAGCAAAATAAGATGCATAAAAGGATTAACATCACATGCAAATCATAAGTGACATGATATGGCCATGAACTTGTGCTTTTGATCTCCATCTTCAAAGCACCGACATGATTTCCATTGTCACCGGCATAACACCATGATCTCCATCATCTTGATCTCCATCAATGTGTCGCCATGAGGTTGTCGCGCCGACTGTTGCTTCCACGACTATTGCTAACTCATAGCGATAAAGTAAAGCAAAAACGGCGAAAATAATTAAAGACAACCCTATGGCTCCTGCCGGTTGCCATACTCATCGACATGCAAGTCGTGATATTCTATACAATACATGATCATCTCATACATCACATATATCTCATCATGTAATTGGCCATATCACATCACAACATACCCTGCAAAAACAAGTTAGATGTCCTCTAATTGTTGTTGCAAGTTTTACGTGGCTGCTACGGGTATCTAGAAAGAACAATTCTTACCTATGCAAAAACCACAACGGTGATACAAAAATTGCTTTTCAACCTTCTCAAGGACCGCCTTTGTCAAATCCGATCCGACTAAAGTGGGAGAAACAGACACCCGCCAGCCATCTTTATGCAACGAAGTTACATGTCAGTTGATGGAACCGGTCTCTCGTAAGCGTACGAGTAATGTTGGTCCGGGCCACTTCATCCCACAATACCGGCGAAACAAGAAAAGACCAAGGGAGGAAGCAATCTGAATATCAACGCCCACAAACTCCATTGTGTTTCTACTCGAGATCTCATCTACACATAGACCTAGCTCAGATGCCACTATTGGGGAACGTTGCATGGGAAACAAAAATTTTCCTACGCACACGCAAGATCTATCCATGGTGATGAGCATCTATGAGAGGGAGAGTGGATCTACATACCCTTGTAGATCGCTAAGCGGGAAGCGTTAAGAAACGCTGTTGATGTAGTCGAACGTCTTCGCGATCCAAATCGCCGAGCGTCCCGCGATACCATCACGATCCATCTCGTGATCCAATCACGATCCGTCCCGCGATCAAATCACAAACCGTCTCGCGATCCTGATCACAGTCCTTCCGATCTAGCTCCGAACGGACGGCACCTCCGCGTTCAGCACACGTACAGCTCGATGACGATCTCCGCCTTCTTGATCCAGCAAGCGGGAGCGGAGAGGTAGAAGAGTTCTCCGGCGGCGCGACGGCGCGGCGGCAATGGTGGTGGAACAATTCCGGCAGGGCTTCGCCTAAGCACCGCTGAAACTAGACTAGAGGAGAAAACGATCTAGATGAAGTAGAGGGAGCACGTGGCAATTAGAGTTATTTTTCTCCTCTAAATCCTCTAGTATATATAGGAGGGAGGGAGGGGAGGAGGCAGCCTCAAACCCTCAAGGTTTGGCCGAAATTGGAGGTGGAGGAGTCCTACTCCAATCCTACTAGGAGTAGGATTCCTCCTCTCCACTTGGAAACTCTTTCCACCTTTCCCCCTTGGGTTTTTTCCACCTCCAGCTGCATGGGCCTTAGTGGGGGGCTTGTCCAGCCCACTAAGGGCTGGCTTGACTCCTCCCACAGCCCATGAGGCCCCTTGGGTCAAAATACCCCTCCCGATGGTCCCCGGTACCCCTCCCGGCACTCCCGGTACACTACCGAAATACCCGAAACTTTTCCGGTGACCAAAATGGGACTTCCTATATATCTATATTTACCTCCGGACCATTCCGGAGCTCGTCGTGACGTCCAAGATATCATCCGGGACTCCAAACAACCTTCGGTCACCACCATACATAACTCTATACTACCAAAACGTCACTGAACCTTAAGTGTGCAGACCCTGCAGGTTCGAGAACTTATGTAGACATGACCGAGACACCTCTACGGTCAATAACCAATAGCGGGACCTGGATGCCCATATTGGTTCCTACATATTCTATGAAGATCTTCATCGGTTGAACCTCTATGTCAAGGATTCAGTTAATCCCGTATGCTGTTCCCTTTGTTCTTCGGTATGTTACTTGCCCGAGATTCGATCGTCGGTATCTCTATACCTAGTTCAATCTCGTTACCGGCAAGTCTCTTTACTCGTTCCATAATACAAGATCCCGTGGCTAACACTTTAGTCACATTGCTTGCAAGGCTTGTTGTGATGTTGTATTACCGAGTGGGCCCTGAGATACCTCTTCGTCATACGGAGTAACAAATCCCAGTCTTGATCCATGCCAACTCAACAGACACCCTCGGAGATACCTGTAGAGCATCTTTATAGTCACCCAGTTACGTTGTGACGTTTGATACACACAAGGTATTCCTCCGGTGTCAGTGAGTTGCATGATCTCATGGTCATAGGAACAGATACTTGACATGCAGAAAACAATAGCAATAAACTGACACGATCATATGCTACGTTCATAGTTTGGGTCTTGCCCATCACATCATTCTCCTAATGATGTGATCCCGTTATCAAATGACATCTCATGTCTATGGCCAGGAAACCTTGACCATCTTTGATCAACGAGCTAGTTTACTAGAGGCATACTAGGGACACAGTGTTGTCTATGTACCCACACATGTATTTGAGTTTCCAATCAATACAATTATAGCATGGATAATAAACGATTATCATGAACAAGGAAATATGATAATAACTAAATTATTATTGCCTCTAGGGCATATTTCCAATAGTTGGCATCCCTGCAAGCCGGGGCCTCTGCCTATTATATACTTCAGATTGTGCAAAAGTTGACTCAACCACAAGGTCATTTGGGGGCTTCCAACCCGTCGGGTTTAGCTTACACACCCTCTTGATCGGCTCTTCAGCCACCGTCAGGCCGGGTTATATACCCAAAAAAGTTGACTCCGTCAACAAGGTCATTTGGGGGCTTCCAACCCGCCGGGTTTAGCTTACACACCCTCTTGATCGGCTCTTCAGCCACCGCAAGTTCGAGTTAAACCTGCCTGTATGCTGTTGCTGCTCCGCTAGGTGACCCGCCGAACTCTTACCAGTTAATCTCGATTAGAGACCCTGAGCTGTTCAAAGTATTTGACAGTCACTCTCGCTAGAGACCCTGTACTGGTCAAGGTTAAACCGGCGGCTCTTGTCATGTGAGGTCCGGCTTACGGAAAGCGAGGATAAACTCACCCATCTGCTGCCGACTCTCCGCTATGTGGCCCGTTCGTACTCTTAAACATTTACTCTTTTAAAGACCCTGCACTGTTTAAGGTTCAAACAACGGATTTATGTCACGTGAGAGGTAGCTTATGGGCCCTGGGGGTACTCATGCCCTGCTGCGTCTCTCTCTGGTTCGTTACGCTCTTATCAGTTAATCTCGCCTAGAGACCCTGAGCCGCTCAAAGCAATTGACGGTCACTCTCACTAGAGACCATGTACCGTTGAGAGTTCAAGTAGCGAATCCACCCAGAAGAACCGGCATATGAGTTTTTGAAAAACAAAGAAGAAAAAGCAAGGTCAGGAAAGATTTAACATCTCCGGGTCGTGCTTTTTCAAGCCGCCCTTACAGCAATACAGAGCATATTCTGTCTTGTTTGTTTTTGCAGGGTTTATCTCCTAAGATGAGCCGCCGTGAAGTATGATGACAAGATATTATGAGCAGAACACAAGGCAGATAAAATTGCATTAAGTAGCACGGTTTAAGGCAGTCAAGTTTTTCTACGCCTATTACAAACTCCCCAGGGAGCCCAAAATACAACGGACTTAAAGTTTTTTGTACACTTCCAGCCTCGGCGGTTCAGAAAGCCGGGTTATCAGTTTCAAAAGCAAGTGTTCAGCTCGATGGCGGGTCATCCTGCGCCGGGTCTTCGACCTCTTCGATCTGAAGATTGTCCACATCCCAGTTGCAGTTTGTTAAAGCTTCAAACTGAGCCTCGTCAAAGAGGGGGGACGGGTCAATTTCAGGGGCAAAGAGTTGCTTACGGCGTGCAGGAGTTAGGTCCCTGGCTTCAAAAGTTGGGCAGTGCACTCGTTTGCTGTCCTCGCCGTAAGCCGCCTGGTACGTAGTCAGGTCAACTTCATCAGCCAGTGTTGATGCGAGTACTCTGGAAGCCTTCATACACTTGGCATAGTCAGCTTCTGTGAAATCTGAGCCGTCATCTTTATTGGACGGAAAGCCATCCATCATCTCTTCTGCAGTCAGTTCAGGGGCAAAGGCCAAAGACCGACTTAGCGCGGCCATTGCTCCCTTCCTAGCGGCTGATCGTTTGAGCTCTTCGATTTGCTTAGGCAGAGTTGACAAGAGCTCTATCACTCCCTTCATGAATTTGGGGATGCTTTTTTCAGTTAACATGGCTTTGATGGTGCAAAGGGTCCCGCAGTATAGTTGTTCTGTCAATGTGTATACTGCTTTCAGCTTCAACAAGCTGTCAGAAGATAGCTAGCGGCTTCTTTGACCTGCAAGGAAATTAGGCATTATAAGCCGCCTGCACAATTTTTTCAAACAAGGCAAGGAAATTTTATAAGTCTTCAATACTTACCAAAGATAGCAGAAGTCATCCTGGATATATGGCGCTTCAGGGTTTGTAGCTCCTCTGATACAAGCTTGAGCTATTTGTCAGCTTCATCTGCGCGCTTTGACAGGGCGGCTTGCTCAGATTCAGCAGTCTTCTGGAAGGCAGCAAAATCAGCCTGAACCTTCTCAAGTTCTTTGACGGCAATCCGCCATTTTTCTTCCGCCTCAGACCGGGCGGTTTGTTGCGAAGCAAGGCTTTCTTTTACGCCGGTCAGATTAGACTCGGCCGCGTCCAAGGCTTCCTGTATTGCACAAAAACAAAACAGTTCAGGAGGTTTAAGTCGCCAGGATGAGATATTTGAAGATGATTGATGAAGCTGTTATGCTACAAGTCTCAAGCAGATTGCAAGCAATATACTTGACACTTGGGGGCTAATGTTTGTGTTTTCTCTCCAAGTCTACAATGAAGTTCCGGCTCATCTTCGTAAAGTTAAGCTGGCACTTGGGGGCTACACATGGCGTTTTCCAAGTTTACAGTGAAGTTCCGGCTCATCATTTTTATAATGACCCGGACTTGGGGGCTACAATTGGATCAACTTTTCAACTCAGTACCGGCTTAAATATCTATATTAACCCGATACTTGGGGGCTACAAGCTAGGCCATTCGAATTATGACAAGGATTGGAAGACCCGGTCTACTATTTGCAATACTAAACCAGCTCTTGGGGGATACATAAGGGTACAAGGAAAAGCAAGAGAGGAGTACCTCATATTTCTTTTTCATCAGTCCAACAAGTTTCAACTCCATATTACGGCTTGTGGAGAGGCGGTTCAGATAACCAACATGTAACTCATCTGCAGTCAGCTTCTCCAACACGGGGAATTCAAAATCAAGTTTCTCAGGCGAGGAAGCTTCAGCCTTGCTGGTGTGTTTTGTCAGTACATGTGGTTTGGGAGGTTGATAACCCGTCCCAGTGATGATAACGTCCAGAAGAACTATGTCTTCGACGGCAGTTGAAGGGCTGGACGGCTTAGGATCAGCCTTTGGAGGACTCTCCGGAGTGGCCATGTCATCATCAGCCGGCTCAGAGGGCTGAGGAACGTCAGCAGATGCATCTTTTCTAGCCTCAGTGGGCTCAGCATAAGGTGCAGGGGAATCCGTCTTAGTAGTCTCTGGTTCTTGAGCGGTAGGAGCAGTGGTAGACCCGCCTGTCTTCCTTCGTTTTGCTTGAGCCCTGGAAAACAAAAAGATTGTCACATAGAGGACAAGGATGGTAAAAAGGTATGATGTAAATACAAAGGTACGCACTCTGGGTTGATCTTCAGAGGAGGCAGCTTGGTTGCAGTAGAGTCGCCAGATGAAGGAGGCGTCTCCTAAAAGAAGGTTAAGACGATGAAAGCTGAGTAAGGTTACAATGTAAGAACTAAAAACTGGACTTAGTTAAAAGAGTACCTCAGCCGGCCGTTTCCGCGGAGTCGGAGAATTTGATAAGCCGGTCAAGAGCTCTTCAGAGACGGCGCTCCGGGTCTGACGTCGGGAGTTGTGCTGTTGCTTTTTCAAAAGAAAATTGGGGTCTAAATAAGCAAGGGCATGAGAAAATGGGACTTTCCGGATGACCCGCCGTATTCTCTCTGGTGGAATGTTTTTTGAGTCAGAGGAAATGTAAGTTACCTCAGGGGCATCTGCATGGCTTGTTTCCGTTTCCTCCTGTGAATAATTATCGTCAATAAGTTGCATAAAGAGACGGCCAAGAGAGTCAAGTTCTACCTCCGAGTCGTCAAGCTCAGGTGGTTCCTGAGCGACAGTTTTCTTCTTCTGGGCGCGGGTTTTACCTACCTTAGGCTTCCTCACAGGAGGGTTATACTTTTTCTTCCAGAAAGAAGAGCCGGCCTGCGCATAAGCCGCCAAAAAGGTTAAAAGGAGCAAGGTAAAAGGTCAAGACAATAATGACCAATTTTGTGGAAAAAGATTTCTTACAGCTGGAGCCGGGTTCTTGACACAGAAAGGTTTCAGCCCAACCTTGTTGCAAACTGCTTGCTTTTCGCCAAGAAGTGTTTTGACGGAGGAGTTGATGTCTTGTTCTGTCAGAGGGGTGGTATTGAAGCAGAGAGTATCATTGGGCTCACCCGTGAATTGGTGCATGAGTCGGTCACGCCGGCTCAGTGGCAAGATCTTCCAGCTAACCCAGCAGCGGGTTAAGTCGACGCCAGTTAAACCATTGGCCATTAAGGCCCTGATCTTCGTGAAAGCTGGAGCATATTTCGCTCGCTCTGCAGCGGACATCCGGTCTGGGAGATCTCCAGTGTTGCGAATCCGGGTAGGACGATAACCCGGCAGCGGATTTTCTTCTTTGGGAGAAGTGTCTTTGCAGTAAAACCAGGTTCTGTTCCAATCCTTGGGGTGACTTGGTAAGATAGCTGCTGGATAGGGCAAGTCTCTCTGTCTCTGGATAGAAACGCCGCCAAGCTCCAAACTTGGTCCAGCCGCCACTTCAGTTTGGCGGTTGACGTAGTAGTAATCACGGAAGAGGTCAACAGACGGCTCTTCTTGCAGGTAAACTTCACATAAGACCTGAAACTGGCACATGTTGGTGACAGAGTTTGGACCTATGTCTTGAGGGTGAAGCTTGAAGAAGTGAAGAACGTCCCGGAAGAATTTCGACCCGGGCGGGCTAAACCCACGAAGGAGGTGATCAGTGAATACGACAACTTCTCCTTCCTTAGGAGTAGGTATTATCTCTGGCCCGGGAACCCGCCAATGTATAACCTCCTGAGCCGGCAGGATACTCGATTCTACAAAGTCGAGTAGAAGTTGCTCGGTGACTCCGGAGCCGACCCAATCGCAGGATGAGGGAGCTCTTGACATGCTGGCGGGTTAAAATGTGAGAAAGTGCAGAAGGTGGCGGGTTAGAAATACTAGATAACTAAGGCAGCTATGATCAGCGTTAAACCGCCGATGCATTTTATCAAGAGAACCGGCAATGCAATGACGGGTTAAGTGGACAAGGCAATGCTGAGAATATTGTAAGTGTGGATAAACAGGTTTCACACATTGCAACCGTGACTGCAAGATCTACAGATGAAGATAAATGAAAATATATTCAAAACCTAAAAGGGGGGAGTGGAAAAACAGGCGGACAGCATGTGGATGTGATTTCTATGCAGATCCAAAGCAAGTGGGCATTGGCATTAAAAGGACAACCGCAATGGATAGACAAGTAATATAAGACTCAAGGGGCCATTTACAATCTATATTACGAAGAACAGCGAAGAACCTGCGAAGAACACTAGCGAAACCCGATGAACTCGGGGGATCCTAATGGAGAAGATTCTAGATTCGACAAGGGTTGAGAACGATACCTCTTGGATGCGGATGGGCTGGCGAAACTCTGGACCGAGTCAGGTTGATGCAGCGGCCGACGTCGGAGGCGATGGCGAGGTCCGGTCGGATGCGGCGGAGCTTTGGAGGCAAGGCTGACTGAGGGAGGAAGAAGACAGCGGCGGCAGGAAAAAAGGCACCACGTGTTACTTATGGGATGGGATGGCAATAGTGCGCGTAAAAATCGAAGAGGCACAGTGATGATTGACCGGAAGGGGCGCCTCAATTTTCGGGCTGACCGTTTAATGAGAGGATCTATTGCGAACGTCACAGAATCTTTTCAGAATATTCGACATGACGTCACGGCGGGTTATGAGTTTCCTTTTTCAGGTGAAGAAATTGGAGACTCGCCGCCAAGTAAGTTTGAAGATTGACATGAGCAGGCTCAACTCAATCTGGGGCCTAATGTTGGGGATATAACCCCGTGGTAAGACCCGCCCAGGAGGGGCCGGGTCATACCTGGCGGCTCATAATCAAGACCTTAAGGTGGGCCGAAAGATGAAGACCTGGCCGCATGGCGGCTTACCGAAACGGGCCAAGGCGAAGGCCCAGAGACGGAGGATGACGTGACACCCGGACGGCTAAGCCGCCCGGAGACGGCTTGCCCAGGATGGCAAGGTGGCTTAGAGACAGTATTGATTACGTTGTATGAGTCGGTTTGGGATTCATGTAACCCAGGGCCTTGACCTCCTATATAAAGGCGAGACCCTGGGGCGGCTTAGACAGAAACCAATCAATCGAGAACTAGGTCAAGCGAACCCGCTCCCTTGTAATCGATACTCCAATCAATACAGCACAAGCAGGACGTAGGCTTTTACCTCTTCTTGAGAGGCCGAACTTGGGTAAACTCGTGTCCCTCGTCTCAACCAACCCCTTTGAGTCCACCGTCTTAGCGATGGCCTCGAACCTAAGTCTTCGGACATCTGCAGTGACAAAACCACGACAGTTCCGGTACAAAGATTGAACACAAGAGATGAACTAGGGTTTGAGATAAGATGGTGTTGTTGCAGATGTTGATGAAGATTGGCCTCCCAAAGATGAGAGGGCTGTTGGTGATGATGATAGCTTCGTTTTCCCCCTCCGGGAGGGAAGTTCCCCCGGCGAAATCGCTCCGTCGGAGGGCAAAAGTGCTCTTGCCCAAGTTCCGCCTCGAGGCGGCGGCGCTTCGTCCCGAAAGTCCTCCTCTGATTTTTTCTAGGACAAGAGTGACCTTATACCAGAAGATGGGCACCGGAGGTGGGCCTGGGTGACCACAACCCATCAGGGTGCGCCCAGGGGGGCCTGGCGCGCCCTGGTGGGTTGTGCCCACCTGGGAGGCCCCCTCCGGTAGTTTTCAGCTCCAGTATTTTTTATTAAATGCAAAAATAATCTCCGTAAAATTTCATCTTCATTGGAGATGTGCAGAATAGGTATCTCTGACGTGCTTTTCTTGGGTCTAGAATTCTAGCTGCCGGTATTCTCCCTCTTTGTGTAAACCTTGCATATTATGAGAGAAAAGGCATTAGAATCACTCCACAAAGCATTATTATTCAACAAAACAAAGTAAATAACAGTAGGAAATCATGATGCAAAATGGACGTATCAACTCCCCCAAGATTAGACCTCGCTTGTCCTCAAGCGAAAGCCGGTATTGAAAAGCTTGTCAACATGGTTTGAGAGAGAGGTGTCGATAAAAACAAAATACGGACATAGAAGCATCATGCTTATTAACAGAACAACAAAAAACTCTAACATAGTAACTTATTTCAATACATTTTTATCATAAAGCTTCTCATGAACAAGTAACAATTCATCACAACATAGAAGTATGAAGCATAAACCTTATTGAAAACCAACAAACTATGTTCTCAGTCAACTTTGCAACTACAATTCATCATATTATCAGGAAGGGCCTCATGTAGGAGCCTTTTGGCAAGTCCACATACTCAACCAGCATTTAGTCTTCTATGATTGCTAACACTCACGGCATACCCATGAATAAAAAGTTTCAACCGGACACATAGGAAGATAGGGGCTTATAGTTTCGCCTCCCAACGTATTCACCTCAAGGGTGATGTCAACAATAATAACTCATGCCCACCCATATCCAACTGGATATATGTGCCTAGATCTTTCCTCACCACATGATGCTTGCAAAAGAAAAGTAAAAAGGAATAGGGAAGAATACTTTGACTCTTTGCATAAAAGTAAGTGCATAAAAATAAAAGATATGCCCTTCGTACAGGGAAGCAGAGGTTGTCATGCGCTTATTGGTTTGTATGCCCAATCCCTTAATGTAAAAGAACGTCACGCTATATTGCCCCCTATGATAGCAACCTTTATTATGCAGTCCGTCGCTTTTATTACTTTGCCATCATAAGTTCGTATAACGCTCAATTTTCTCTTACACTAATTGATCAAAACACTTTTAGAAGCAATTTTTATTGCCTTGTTGCACCGATGACAACTTACTTGAAGGATCTTTCTTGATCCATAGGTATTTATGGTGGACACTCAAAGAAAGAGTTTGGTTTGGGTTTTTGGATGCACAAGTAGTATCTCTACTTAGTGCAGAATTTTTGGCTAGCAAAGATATTGGGCAAGCACCACATGTTAAAGGATCTATGACAATATAACTTCTATGTGGATACAAACAAGCATAAATCATTACGTTGTCTTCCTCGTCCAACGTCAACAATTTTGACATATAATATTTGATGGGGGCTCACAATCATAAAAGATGTCCAAGATGGTGTATTTGCATGTGAATATTCTCTTCCCTTATTAATTCTTTCATGAATTGCATCATTGACCAATGCTATGTTTGTCAATCTCCAACAAATTTTACTACTTATACTTTTCCTTATGTGATGTCATTACTCACCATAAGATTAGCATATGGATATTTTTATTTGTTTCATCTTTCTTTATTTTGATTGCAACAAGAAAGTAGAGAGGCAAAAACTCAAACTAAACTTTATTATATAACTCTCACTCGATTACATGGATAGATAGTCCACGGAACTAACACACGAAAATAAATCATGCTAAACTTTTATTCAAGTAAAGCAAAGGGAAACTAAGGAACGAACTAAAATAGGTAAAGGTGAATTAAAGTGGTGGTGATACGATACCGGGGCACCTCCCCCAAGCTTGGCTCAAGCCAAGGGGAGTGCCCATACCCATGTGCTCAAGTCTCCTTCGGCGGTGGTGATGAAGAAGGTGGAGGTGTAGAGGAAGCCTTCTTGTTCAACTTATATTTAAGCATAAAGTTTTCCTCCCTTAGATTATCATTCTCCAACTCAAGCTTTAATATCCTTTGGCATAAGGCCTCCTTGCTTTCCTGCAGAAAACGAGATGGGATAAATTGGACCTTAGGTTTGTATCTTCTAGGGAGGCTTGACTTCTTGAATTCCACATGCATGTCTCCGGGTTGAGGCAATGGATCATCCTCTTCCTCAGAGTTGTCATCTTTTGTTTCCTGCATGGTAGCATCTTCTTCCTCCTACGAGGTCCATAGATTGGGGTAAATTTCCCTAAAGATCTTCGGGTCTGGAACATAGGGATCAACATGGCTCTCCCCCCCCCCCGAATCTTGAGATGACATATTTCCAGATTTGCTAGGGAAACAACACGAAACAAGAACATAGGATTTTTCTGCGATGCGGTCGTCAATACAGTCGGGGGTATATATAGAGAATTTTTATTCTTGGGGAACAAGTATTTGGAATGAAAACGGAGTCGGGAAGGCATCCGAGGTGGGCACAACCCACCAGGGCGCGCCCTGGTGTATCGTGCTCGCCTCGATCACCTTCCGGTTTATTTTTTTATTTCCAAAATTCTAGAATATTCCAAAACTGACAAAAAATATTTTTGCGGATTTTACGGAGTCCGTTTACTTACCGTATCACGTACCTCCTATTTTTAAGTATTTTGGAGTGTTCTGGAAGAATTCTTTTATGTGTTCCTCCGGTGTCATGGTTTGGATAACATTGCTTTCAACATTAATAGGCGTGCCTGAGATATAATGCTTAATTCTTTGTCCATTGACCACCTTCGGGTTAGTACCTTCGGCGTTATTAATCTTTATAGCTCCAGAACGATAAACCTCTTCGATAATATATGGTCCTTCCCATTTGGAGAGAAGCTTCCCAGCAAAAAATCTTAAACGAGAGTTGAACAAAAGAACATAGTCTCCTATTTTGAATTCTCGCTTTTGGATTCTTTTGTCATGCCATCTTTTTTACTTTTTCTTTGAATAGCTTGGCATTTTCATACGCTTGGGTTCTCCATTCATCTAGTGAGCTAATATCAAAAAGCCTGTTCTCACCGGCAAGTTTGAAATCATAGTTGAGTTCTTTAATTGCCCAAAATGCTTTGTGTTCTAGTTCTAGAGGTAAATGCCAAGCTTTCCCATACACCATTTTATATGGAGACATACCCATAGGATTTTTATAAGCTGTTCTATAGGCCCAAAGTGCATCATCTAATTTCTTAGACCAATTCTTACGAGACCTATTGACAGTTTTTTGTAATATTAATTTTATTTCTCTATTGCTAAGTTCAACTTGACCACTAGATTGAGGATGATAGGGTGATGCAATTCTATGGTTGACATCATATTTAGCAAGCATCTTACGGAAAGCACCATGAATAAAGTGTGAACCACCATCGGTCATTAAATATCCAGGGACTCCAAACCTCGGGAAGATAACCTCTTTAAGCATTTTAATGGAGGTGTGGTGATCAACACTACTAGTTGGAATAGCTTCTACCCACTTAGTGACATAATCAACCGCAACTAAGATATGAGTTTACCCGTTAGAGGAAGGAAAAGGCCCCATATAATCGAAACCCCAAACGTCAAATAGTTCAACAACAAGTGAATAATTCATAGGCATTTCCTGACGCTTACCGATATTACCAATTCTTTGACATTCATCACAAGACAAGACAAACTTATGGGCATCCTTGAAGAGAGTAGGCCAATAAAAACCAGATTGCAATACCTTATGAGCAGTTCTATCTCCCGCATGATGTCCTCCATATGCTTCGGAATGACATTTCCGTAGGATTTGTTCCTGTTCATGCTCAGGTACACAACGTCTAATAATACCATCTACTCCTTCTTTATAAAGGTGTGGGTCATCCCAAAAGTAATGTCTCAAGTCATAGAATTTTTTTCTCCTTTGTTGATAAGTGAAGCTAGGTGGTATATATTTAGCGACAATATAATTTGCATAATCAGAATACCAAGGTGTGTTTTGTGAGACACTTATTGCAGCTATCTGTTCGTCAGGGAAACTATCATCAATAGGTAGTGGGTCATCAAGAATATTTTCTAACCTAGACAAGTTATCAGCTACGGGGTTCTCAGCTCCTTTCCTATCAACGATGTGTAAGTCAAATTCTTGGAGCAAGAGAACCCACCTAATGTGTCTAGGTTTAGCATCTTTCTTTTCCATAAGGTATTTTATAGCAGCATGATCGATGTGAACAATAACTTTGGAGTCAACAATATAGGATCTAAATTTATCACAAGCAAACACAACTGCTAAAAATTCTTTTTCAGTAGTAGCATAGTTTCGTTGGGCACTGTCTAGAGTTTTACTAGCATAATGGATAACATTCAATTTCTTATCAACTCTTTGTCCTAGGACAGCACCAACAGCATAATCACTAGCATCACACATAATTTCAAAAGGCAAGTTCCAATCAGGTGGTTGAACGATAGGTGCGGAGGTTAAGGCTTTCTTGAGTGTTTCAAAGGCTTCCACACAATCATCATAAAAAAGAAAAGGAATATCCTTTTGCAAAAGATTAGTAAGAGGCCTAGAAATTTTAGAGAAGTCTTTAATGAACCTCCTATAAAAACCAACATGACCAAGGAAACTTCGAATACCTTTAATATCTTTAGGACATGGCATTTTCTCAATTGCATCAACTTTAGCTTTATCCACCTCAATACCTCGTTCAGATATTTTATGCCCCAAGACAATGCCTTCATTAACCATAAAGTGGCACTTCTCCCAATTCAAGATGAGATTAGTTTGTTCACATCTCTGCAAAACTCGATCAAGGTTGCTTAAGCAATCATCAAAAGAAGTTCCGTAAACGGAAAAATCATCCATGAAAACCTCCACAATCTTTTCACAAAAAATAGAGAATATAGCAGTCATACATCTTTGAAAGGTAGCAGGTGCATTGCATAAACCAAAAGGCATACGTCTATAAGCATAGGTTCCAAAAGGGCAAGTAAAGGTAGTTTTCTCTTGATCAGATTCTGACACACGTATTTGAGAGAACCTAGAATATCCATCTAAGAAAAAAAGTGTGTGTGCTTAGATAGTCTCTCTAGCATTTGATCAATGAACGGTAGAGGGTAATGATCTTTCCTAGTAGCTTTATTTAATTTTCTAAAATCAATTACCATTTTATAGCCAGTGACAATTCTTTGTGGAATGAGTTCATTCTTATCATTAGGAACAACGGTGATACCTCCTTTCTTAGGGACACAATGAATGGGACTTACCCATCTACTATCAGCTATGGGATAGATTATACCTGCTTCCAGAAGCTTTAATATTTCAGTTCTTACCACTTCTTTCATCTTAGGATTCAATCGCCGTTGGTGATCAACAACGGGTTTAGCATCAGGTTCCATATTGATCTTGTGCTGACATAGAGTGGGACTAATGCCCTTAAGATCATCAAGAGTATATCCAATAGCAGCCCGGTGCTTCCTTTGAACTTTTAATAATCTTTCTTCTTCATGTTCTAAAAGGTTAGCACTAATAATAACAGGATATATCCTTTTCTCATCAAGATAATCATACTTCAAAGTGTCAGGCAATTTTTTCAATTCAAACACAGGATCACCTTTAGGTGGAGGAGGACCTCCAAGAGTTTCAATAGGCAAATTGTGTTTCAAGAGAGGTTGTTGTTCGAAGAAAATTTGACCTATTTCGTTTCTTTCACGCAAATGCATATCATTTTCATGGTCACGCAAATTTTGTCCTAACAGGGAAAGGTGGTTTTCAATATAAGCAGTAGGCACAACTGGATCAACATTGTAAAAGATGGTTTCTTCTTTAGCTATGACTGGTTCTTTAATTTCTTCTTTAATAGGAGGATGATATTTAAACCACTTCTCCTTAGGGAGATCAACGTGAGTAGCAAATGCTTCACAGAAAGAGGCTACTATCTCACAGTCAAGTCCATATTTAGTGCTAAACTTATGAAAAGTATTGGTACTGATAAAAGATTTAACACAATCAAATTCAAGCTTTATACCTGACTCATTACCTTCGTCGAGTTCCCAATCTTCAGAGTTGCATTTAATTCTTTCCAAGAGATCCCACTTGAATTCAATAGTCTTCATCATATAAGAACCAGCACAAGAAGTATCGAGCATGGATTGATCATTATGAGAAAGCCGAGCATAAAATTCTGAATGATAACTTCCCTCGGAATGTCATGATTGGGGCATGAATATAACATTGACTTAAGCCTTCCCCAAGCTAGAGCGATACTTTCTCCTTCACGAGGCCAAAAATTATATATATAATTCCGATCACGATGAACTAGATGCATGGGATAAAACTTTTGGTGAAATTCCAATTGCAAACGATTCCAGTTCCACGATCCAAGATCATCACATAGCCTATACCATGTCAATGCTTTTCCCTCCAAAGATAAAGGGAAAACCTTCTTCTTAATTTCATCTCTGGGTAAACCTGCAAGCTTAAATAATCCACAAATTTCGTTCACATATAAAAGATGCACATCAGGATGTTCAGTTCCATCTCCTGCATAAGGTTTAGCAAGCAGTTGTTCTAATATACCCGAAGGAATTTCATAAGTAACATTTTCAGTAGGTGCTGTAGGTTGAGGGGAAACTAATTGTGGTTCCGGTCGAGGTGAAGATACCCCGAACAAACCCCTCAAAGGATTGTTTTCCATAGTAGCAAGTAGCGATAAATTTCAGCACGTAGTATAAGTTTCTCCTTACCGATTTCCACTTACCAAGAGCGCTTCACTCCCCGGCAACGGTACCAGAAAAGAGTCTTGATGACCCACAAGTATAGGGGATCAATTGTAGTCCTTTGGATAAGTAACAGTGTCGAACCGAGGAGCAGAAGGAAATGACAAGCGGTTTTTAGCAAGGTAATTTCTGCAAGCACTGAAATTGTAGGTAATAGATAGTTTGATAACAAGGTAATTGGTAACGAGCAAGTAACGGTAATGGTAAACAAGGTGCAGCAAGGTAGCCCAATCCTTTTGAGGCAAAGGACAGGCCAGAACATCACTAGTAATAGGCAAAGTGTTCTTGAGGGTACACGGGAATTTCATCTAGTCACTTTTATCATGTTGGTTTGATTCATGTTCGCTACTTTGATAATTTGATATGTGGGTGGACCGGTGCTAAGGTGTTGTTCTTACTTGAACTAACAACCTTCTTATGATTAAACCCCTCGCAAGCATCCGCAACAACAAGAAAAGTATTAACACAAAGTCTAACCATAGCATTAAACATGTGGATCCAAATCAGCCCCTTACGAAGTAGCGCATAAACTAGGGTTTAAGCTTCTGTCACTCTAGCAACCCATCATCTAATAACTACTCCACAATGCATTCCCTTAGGCCCATGAATGGTGAAGTGTCATGTAGTCGACGTTCACATGACACCACTAAGGGAATCACAACATACATATCATCAAAATATCGAACACATATCAAATTCACATGATTACTCACAACATGACTTCTCCCGTGACCTCAAGAACAAAGGTAACTACTCACAAATAATAATCATGCTCAAGATTAGAGGAGTATTGAATAGCATAATGGATCTAAACATATAATCTTCCACCAAATAAACCATATAGTAATCAACTACACAAGGTAATCAACACTACTAGTCACCCACAAGTACCAATCTGAGGTTCCGACTAGGGTTTGAGAGGAGATGGTGCTGTTGAAGATGTTGATGAAGATTGGCCTCTCAAAGATGAGAGGGGTGTTGGTGATGACGATAGCTTCGATTTCCCCCTCTGGGAGGGAAGTTCCCCCAGCGGAATCGCTCCGCCAGAGGGCAAAACTGCTCCTGCCCAAGTTCCGCCTCGAGGCGGCGGCGCTTCGTCCCGAAAGTCCTCCTCTGATTTTTTTCTAGGTCAAGAGTGACCTTATACCAGAAGATGGGCACCGGAGGTGGGCCTGGGTGACCACAACCCCTCAGGGAGGCTCCCTCCGGTTGTTTTCAGCTCCAGTATTTTTTATTAAATGCAAAAATAATCTCCGTAAAATTTCAGCTTCATTGTAGTTGTGCAGAATAGGTATCTCCGATGTGCTTTTCTTGGGTCTAGAATTCCAGCTGCCGGTATTCTCCCTCTTTGTGTAAACCTTTCATATTATTAGAGAAAAGGCATTAGAATCACTCCCCAAAGCATTATTATTCAACAAAACAAAGTAAATAAAAGTAGGAAATCATAGTCCAGCGTGGCCCCACACGCCAGAGTTAACGGTCAAACCATTGACCCGACGGCATCCCCCCATGTGACCATTTCTGTGGGTTTCAGAATAAGGAATGGGGAAAAGTGAGCAAAAGTTAAGAGCGTGGGGATGAATGAGTACAACTAAGGAACCAGGGGCACAAGAATAGAAATCCCAAGTTTTTATTATATCCTCCTTGAATATCTATCACTTTGGGACTAGTTTCATATATTGCCATTGCTTTTTGACATGCTCAAACAAATTTAAGTGAAGCACATGAGCATAGAGATTTCATCTCTCAAAATAGTATAAGTGAATTATGAGAGGATTTCTTCAAAATTTACTAACTCTTAAAATAATCTAAGTGAAGCATGAGAGGATTTCTTCAAAATTTACTAACTCTCAAATTAATCTAAGTGAAGCATGAGAGGATTTCTTCAAAAGTTTCCAAGCACACCGTGCTCAAAAAGATATAAGTGAAGCACTAGAGCCATTCTATAGCTCAAAAAGTTTAAGTGAAGCATATAGAGCAATTCTAACAAATCTTAGCATAATTTTGGCTCTCTCAAATAGGTGTGTCCAGCAAGGATACAAGAAACAAACTAAAAAGAAAAGCAAGAAAAGACTCAAATGATACAAGACGCTCCAAGCAAAACTCATGATATGTGAAGAATAAAAATATAGCTCCAAGTAAAATACCGATGGTCATTAGAAGAAAGAGGGGATGCCACTCGGGGCATGCCCAAGCTTAGTTGCTTGTTTCTCTTTGGATATATCTTGGGAGGGGGTGTATCATCCCCAAGCTTAGGCTCTTTTCACTCCTTATTCCTTCATCCATCGTGATCTCACCCAAAACTTGAAAACTTCAATCACACAAAACTCAACAAAATCTTCGTGAGATCCGTTAGTATAATTAAGCAAATCAATACTTTAAGTACCGTTGAAAACCCATTCATATTTTATTATTGCATTATACCTACTGTATTTTAACTTTACCATGGATCATACCCTTCAATACAACCCATAGATTCATCAAAACAAGCACACAATGCAACGAAAACAGAATCTGTCTTAAACAGAACAGTTTGTAGTAATATGTACACTAACCATACTTATGTAACTCTAAAAATTCTGAAAAATTAGGAAAATGTAAAGAATTTGTATAGAAATACTGTGTTAAAATTTCAGCTCAATATCATGCTCCGGTAAAAAAATGAAAATTCGCACACTGGTGGCAAAGTTTCTGTTTCAGATTCAGCATTGTTTCTACTTATCTTATGAATCATCCTAAAGGCTTTACTTGGCACAAAAACTAAATAAAACATAAAACACACAATCATAACAGAGGCATAATTGTGTCAACACTCAAAAACATAAAGAAAAATATGAAAATAATTTTATTCATTGGGTTGCCTCCCAACAAGCGCTATCGTTTTACGCCCCTAGCTAGGCATGGTGATTTCAATGATGCTCACATAAAAAGTAGTAATTGAAATATGCAAGAGAGCATCATGAATCTCATGACAAGCACGTTTAAGTCTGACCCACTTCCTATGCATAGGGATTTTGTGAGCAAACAATTTATGGGAACAAGAATGAACTAGCATAGGAAGGCAAAACAAGCATAACTTCAAAACTTTGAACACATAGAGAGGAAACTTGATATTATTGCAATTCCTACACGCATATGTTCCTCCCTCATAATAAATTTCAGTAGCATCATGAAGGAATTCAACAATATAACTATCACATAAATCATTATTTTCATGATGCACAAGCATAGAATTTTCATTACTCTCCACATAAGCAAATTCCTTTTCATCCATGGTAGTGGGAGCAAACTCAACAAAATAACTATCATGAGACACTTGATTGACATAACCACATTGCAAATTAAAACCATGATGATAAATTTCATGGTTATCATTACTCATTATAGCATACGTGTCATCACCATCATCATAAATAGGAGGCATGCAATCATCATAATAAATTTGCTCATCAAAACTTGGGGAAAAAATATCATCTTCATCAAACATAGCACCCCCAAGCTTGTGGCTTTGCATATCATTAGCATCATGGATATTTAGAGAATTCATACTAGCAACATTGCAATCATGCTCATCATTCAAGGAACTATCATGAATCACCTTATAAATTTCTTCTTTTAACACTTCATCAAAATTTTCAGATTCATGATTTTCAAACAAAACTTCATAGAGATAATCAAGTGCACTCAACTCACTAGCAATTGGTTCATCAAAATTTGGTCTTTTGAAAAGATTAGCAAGTGGATGAGGATCCATATCAATAAATTTTTACCAAGCAAAGATGCAAGCAAATAGAACGCACATGGCAACACAAGCAAAGATAGCAAACAAGCAAAAAGGCAAACGGAAAAGAGAAGGTATAAAAACGGAAAATTTTGTGAAGTGGGGGAGAGGAAAACGAGAGGCAAATGGCAAATAATGTAAGTGCAAGGAGATGAGATTTGTGATTAGGAACCTGGTAGATGATGATGGTGTCTCCTCGGCGCCAGAGAAGAGACCGCTTCCTCCCCGGCAACGGCGCCAAAAATTCCTTTGACGTGGCTTGAGACTACGTCAGTATTTCCCCAAAGAGGAAGGGATGATGCAGCACATCGACAGTAAGTATTTCCCTCAGTTATGAAACCAAGGTATCGAACCAGTAGGAGGATCACCACCACTATGTAAACCGCACCTGCACACAAAGAACAAATACTTGCAACCCGACGCGAAAGAGAGGTTGTCAATCTCTCTACGGTAAAAAGATAGATTAGGTAATGATAGATTGGAGAGATAGATCTCTCAAGAAGAAAAAATAAAAAGGGCAAATAAAAAGTGCAGCAACGTATTTTTTGGTTTTTGGAATAATAGATCTGAAAACAAAAGCGGCAAAAAGATAGATCGGAAAGCAATATGTTGGAAAAGTAGACCCGGGGCCCGTAGGTTTCACTAGTGGCTTCTCTCATGAGTATAGCACACGGTGGGTGAACAAATTACTGTTGGGCAATTGATAGAAGATCAAATAATCTTGACGATATCCAAGGCGATGATCATTATATAGGCATCACATCCAAGATTAGTAGACCGAAACGATTCTGCATCTACTACTATTACTCCACACATCGACCGCTATCCAACATGCATCTAGTGTATTAAGTTCATGGAAAAATGGAGTAATGCAATAAGAACGGTGACATGATGTAGACAAGATCTATTCATGTAGGAATAGACCCCATCTTGTTATCCTTAATAGCAACGATACATGCGTGCCTCGCTGCCCCTTCTGTCACTGGGAGAGGACACCGCAAGATCGAACCCATCACAAAGCACCTCTTCCCATGGGAAGAAAAATCGATCTAGTTGGCCTAACTAAACCAAAGATTCGAAGAAGAAATATGAGGCTATAAGTAATCATTCATATAAGAGATCAAAGAAGACTCAAATAATATTCATGGATAGAAACTGATCATGAACTCAAAATTCATCGGATCCCAAAAATCACACCGCAAAAGTTTACATCAATTAGATCTACAAGAGACCATTGTATTGAGAATCAAAAGAGAGAGAGGAAGCCATCTAGCTACTGCCTACGGCCCCGTAGGTCTATGGTGGACTACTCACGCATCATCGGAGAGGCACCAATGAGGATGATGAACCCCTCCGTGATGGTGTTAGATTGGATCTCTAGGTTCTGGAACTTGCGGCGGCCGGATGTGTTTTTCGTCGACTCTCCTAGGGTTTCTGGAATATTTGGGAATTTATAGGCGTCAGAGGCAGTGGAGAGGGGTCCCGAGGAGGGCACAACCCACCAGGGCGCACCCGGGGCCTCTAGCGCGCCCTGGTGGGTTGTGGTCTCCTCGACCCTCCCCTCTGACACTTCTTTGGCCCACTAGATGTCTTCTGGCCCAAAAAAAAATCTCCAGAAAGTTTCGTCGCGATTAGACTCCGTTTGGTACTGATATTCTGCGAAGTAAAAAAACAAGCAAAAACAGCAACTAGCATTTTGGCACAATGTCAATAGGTTAGTCCCAAAAAATGATATAAAATTGCTATAAAATGATTGTAAAACATCCAAGAATGATAATATAATAGCATGGAACAAGAAAAAAATTATAGATATGTTGGAGACGTATCACCGTCGATGAGCCATCTCGATGAGGTGAGCTTGATAACGCCATGCGTCTTGTCTTGATTGGACCGGCTCCTCAGGGGACTTGGTTACGTCGGAGGGATCGATCCAAGGGTCGTTGAACTGCACGGTGTCTGCCATCTGCTCCATCTTTCGCTGCGCCTATGCTCGGCTGCGCTCGATGTCACGCCGATGGCTGGCCTCTTCTTGGGAGGCTGAGCGAGCCATGGTGCGGCGAGCCTTCTCGATCAGTTCGTGCATGCTGATCTACGGCTTCGGTTGCTGAAAGCACATTTGCTCCCTTTGTGGTTTTGGTAATTAATAACAACATATGTGTCATTGGACTCATGTTTCCACTAAGTATATTTTAGGAAAAGTCCAATGATGGGATGGCTATAAGTTGTGAGGAGATACCCCAAGATGCAAGGAATGGATTGGCAAAGCTTCAAGCTAGAAGACTCTCATTTTACTTTGTGAGAAATCACTTTGAGTACATAGGAAAGCCAATACTATTAAAAGGGGGTAAGGTATTGTTGGTGAACAAATTGCTCCACGTGCACAAGTGCTAGCCACCAAAAACACCCACAAGCTCTCCCACAAAATACTCTGTCTAAACCCAACTTCACAAAATCGGTGCCACCAAGTTTTCATCCGGCTCTACCGATTTTCTACCCAAGACAGAACCCTAGCCAAACCCTAGCTCTTCGGTACAACCGAGTCAGCATTGGTGCAACCGAGATTTGGTCACCACGATTTGGTTAACTGTTTTCATAGAATCGGAAATTTTGAGTTGATGTTTCGGTCTCACCGAGTTTTGGGAACTGCACTCGGCCACTGGATTTGGTACCACCGAGAGTTCTATATCGGTCTCACAGAGATTCCGAAAGTTGCCACATTTTTGACATATCGGTAGAACCGAGTTTTGCTTCGGTTTCACCGAGATGGCCAATAATGTTGTAACGGTTGGATTTTTGAAGATGCCTATATATACCCCTCCACCACATCCCACTCGGAAGAGAAGCACTTGGAACAGTTCCCCACTTCCCATATCCAAATTTCTGAGAGAGAACCACCTACCCTTGTGTTGAGATCAAGATCATCCACTCCAACCATATGGATCTTGATCTCTAGCCTCCCCAAGTTGCTTTCCACCCAATCAATCTCTTCTACCAAGCCAAATCTGTGAGAGAGTGATTGAGTGTTGAGGAGTCTATCATCTTGAAGCACAAGAGCAAGGAGTTCATCATCACTATCAAGCCTATTACCTTTTGGAGCGTGGTGCCTCCTAGATTGGTTAGGTGTTGCTTGGGAGCCTCCTACTTCGTGTTGTGGAGTTGAACCAAGAAGTTTGTACGGGCAAGGAGATCGTCTGCTTCGTGAAGATCTACCCATAGTGAGGCTAGTCCTTCGTGGACGGAAGCCGTTATGGAGTAGTCAAGGTTGCTACTTCGTGGACCCTTATGGGTGGAGCCCTCCGTGGACTCTCACGACCGTTACCCTCCGTGGGTTGAAGACTCCATAAACGTGGATGTGCGATAGCCCCACCTATCAGAACCACGGGAAAATCCTTGCGTCTCCAAATTGCGTTTGATCTTCCTATCTCTACTCTCTCTTACATGTGGTTGTCTTACTTTCCGCTACCATACTTGTTGACTAGCATGTGTAGGGTGTATTAGACTTGTTATAATTGCTAAAACTGCCCACCAATTAACTTGGGAAAAGGTTAGGTTTTAATTCTTGCAAGTAGTCTATTCACCCCCCCCTCTAGACGTCTCTTCTATCGATCCCCTCAATTGATATCAGAGCTTTGGTCTCCATAGCTTCGGTTTCATCACTGTGGAGGAAGATGGATGTGTCTAGTTTGGAGAGTATTAGTTGTAGAGTGCCCGTTCTCGATGGGGAGTACTATAGTCAATGGAAATATGAGATGCTTGAGCTATTCAATGAATTTCATTTAAGCAAGTATGTTAAGAACCCCTATGTACCTCCCATTGATCCCTTACATTCCACACACGAAGAGGAAATTGATATGCTACGCAATCTTAGAACTGTTAATCTTATTATTAGAGGATTGCCTAGAATTGTGTTTGATCAAATGAAGAATTTTGAATGTGCTTATACTTTGTGGAATGATTTGGAGAAACGATATCCAAATTATTCATTAAGTAATCTTGATGAAATTCTTCATAAAACTATTGACTTCACAAAATGATGCCTAGTGATTCTAAGTTTGACGACTATCTATTTGAGCTTAGAGACCTCATGCGTGCTAAAGGAGATGTCATAACTATCAACAACATCATTGTTGAAGCCATTCGCATTCATAACCTTGAACATTGTCATGATCACAACTCTCACGAATCTCTTGTTTCTTATGACGAGGATTTCCCAATTGATGATGACAATGTGGAACATAGCTACTACGACGAAGATGAATTGTTCAACATCGAGTATGAGAAGACAATGAAGAATCTAAGTCTCATGTCAAACTTCAAGGATTACATGTCCGGAGGAAAAGAGTGGATTCTCGATAGTGGATGCACCGATCATATGACCGGAGATAGAGACATGTTTGAAGAGATCGCAGCAAACCATGGACCGCGAAGGTATGTAACTTTTGGAGACAACTCCAAGGGTAAGGTACTTGGTCTTGGTAAGGTGGCCATATCCCATGATAGCTCTATACAAAACATCATGCTTGTTGAATCCCTTGGCTACAATCTTCTTTCCGTATCTAGACTTGCCGACTTTGGTTTTAATGTGCTATTTACCAAAGTAGATTGCCAAGTGTTTCGTCAAGATAATCATAACATGGTCTTTACCGGTTTCCGTAGAGGTGATCTATATATTTTCGATTTCACTAAGAGATCCAAACCTCGTACTTGTCTTATTGCAAAATCTTCTAAAGGTTGGCTTTGGCAAAGAAGACTAGGACATGTTGGTATGCGTAATCTAGACAAGCTTATCAAAGGTGATCATATTCTTGGTGTTAAAGATGTTATCTTTGACAAAGATAGACTTTGTAGTGCTTGTCAAGCCAGAAAACAAGTAGGTGGAAGTCATCCCGTAAAGAATATCATGACTACTAGGAGACCACTCGAGATGCTTCATATGGATCTTTTTGGTCCCAACGCTTACAAGAGCCTTGGTGGAAATTCCTTTGCTCTAGTTATAGTTGATGATTTTTCCAGATTTTTGTGGGTATTCTTTCTTGATGATAAGTTGCGGGTACAAAAGATCTTCAAGAACTTTGCTCGCAAAGCCCAAAATCAGTTTGAAGTGAAGGTCAAGAAAGTTCAGAGCAACAATGGATCGGAGTTCAAGAACACAAATGTAGACACCTTTCTTGACGAAGAAGGGAGTCTACATGAGTTCTCGGCTACGTACACGCCTCAACAAAATGGAGTTGTTGAGAGGAAGAACCAAACTCTTATTGAGATGGCAAGAACGACGCTAGACGAATACAAGACGCCAAGACACTTTTGGGCGGAAGCCATAGAAATAGCTTGTCATGTCACAAACCGACTCTATCTTCACAAGCTTCTCGGTAAAACGGCATACGAGCTACTCACCAGTAACAAACCCCAAGTTGGATACTTTCGGGTATTCGGCTCCAAGTGTTACATTCTTGATAAGCATCGTCGTTCTAAATTTGCTCCTAAATCTCATGAAGGTTTTCTACTCGATTACGGATCAAACTCTCACACTTACCGTGTCTACAACAACTTCACTCGAAAAGTTGAAGAGACGGTAGATGTGAAGTTTGATGAATCTAATGGTTCGCTGATGTCTACTACACAAATTTATTCTTGTAGACTTTGTTGGGCCTCCAAGCGCAGAGTTTTGTAGGACAGTAGCAATTTTCCCTCAAGTGGATGACCTAAGGTTTATCAATCCGTGGGAGGTGTAGGATGAAGATGGTATGTCTCAAACAACCCTGCAATCAAATACAAGAAATCTCTTGTGTCCCCAACACACCCAATACAATGGCAAATTGTATAGGTGCACTAGTTCGGCGAAGAGATGGTGATACAAGTGCAACATGGATGGTAGATATAGGTTTTTGTAATCTGAAAATATAAAAGCAGCAAGGTAGCAAGTAACAAAAGTGAGCACAAACGGTATTGTAATGCTTGAAAACAAGGCCTAGGGTCCGTACTTTCGCTAGTGCAATCTATCAACAGTGCTAATATAATTGGATCACATAACCATCCCTCAATGTGTAACGAAGAATCACTCCAAAGTTCTTATCTAGCGGAGAACATAAGAAGAAATTGTTTGTAGGGTACAAAACCACCTTAAAGTTATCCTTTCCAATCGATCTATCCAAGAGTTCATACTTAAATAACGCCAAGTTTTCCTTTCCGATCAATCTATCTAAGAGTTCGTACTAGAATAATACCGTATGATACGCATCAACCAACTC
The DNA here is from genome assembly GCA_039707655.1 of Elymus sibiricus. Taxonomy (NCBI): domain Eukaryota; kingdom Viridiplantae; phylum Streptophyta; class Magnoliopsida; order Poales; family Poaceae; genus Elymus; species Elymus sibiricus. The sequence continues at coordinate 309,663,684 of CM077675.1, read as the reverse complement.
TAATGTCACCTAGATACACCAATGTCACCACAAGTATCCATGAGTTAATTATATGATACGCATCAAACAATTTTAGATTCATAATACTCAATCCAACACAAAGAACCTCAAAGAGTCCCCAAGATTTCTATCGGAGAACAAGGCATGAAAACATGCAATCAACCCCTATGAGTAGATCCCCAAGGTCACCAGAATCCGCAAGTTGACGCTATAACATATATCAAGTGAATCACTTGAATACCCCAATGTCACTACGGGTATCCGCATGCAAGACATACATCAAGTGCTCTCAAATCGATAAAAGTATTCAATCCGATAATAACAAAATCTCAAAGGGAAAACTCAATTCATCACAACAAGATAGAGAGAGAAAAACACCATATGATCCAACTATATTAACAAAGCCCGTGATACATCAAGATCGTGCCATCTCAAGAATACGAGAGAAAGAGATTAAACACATAGCTACCGGTACAAACCCTCAGCCCCAAGGTGGATTACTCACACATTATCATGGTGAGAAAGAGAGAGTTGTTGATGGAGAGGTGCAGCCCCAAAGAGATGGAGGCGATGGCGGCCACGGCGCTGGCGACGGGCGGAGGCCCCTTGCCCCCCCCTTATTACTTGGTCTCTCCCCTTCTTGGCGGCTGCCAAGGGAGAGGCAAATTCGTGGCTTTTGGTGGCTCTCCAGAAATTAGGGGTTTTCTCTCCTTATATGTGCCCCTGTGGTGCTCTATGGCCCTCCGATGGATGGACCCTTGATCGAATGGCTCTTGGGCACCTCTAGAACCTTCCTAGAGACTCCTCACAGGCCTCATGAGCTCTCAAAGTCGTGGCTTGTCCGAATACATGGTAAGAGTTGGACTCAATCACGTCATCAATTCTCGTAATCCCGTAATCAGATATTTTCCTCCAGTAAAACGGGTCTACAGATCGCATCCGAACTCCGTTTTGGACGAATTTGGAGTCCAGAATCAATGACATAAAATTCCCCACACTTTCCTAGTTTTAGCTTTTTCCATTTGACACCGTCTTTGGGGGTCAAACTGACGATCTCTTAAAACTGTTTGTGGACAGATTTCAGGAAAGTCAGAGTCCTCCTCCAACAAGGCTCCTTTTGCGTTTTGTTCGCCAATTTCCAATTAATTCCTACACATCAAAGTATGAAACAAGAACTTGTGCAATTTTGCAACTATTAATAGGTTAGTCCCAATAAATCATAAAACCATAGTAAAAACATAGGCAAATATGACATGAATACTTCATAAATTATCGATACGTTGGAGATGTATCATTCGCAAGTCGAACAATTGCCAAATGATGTAGGAGATAAGGAACCTTCGGAAGCTATCCAAGACTTGTCCATTGACAAGATTCGTCCCATGGAGGTGAAGGAAAGTACTTCGTCAGTTCAAGTGGAAGCCCCTACTTCACGTCAAGGTGAACCTCAACATGGCATGGAGGCATCCACAAGCGGTACACGACAAGATGAAGTGGAGGAAGAAGTTCATCATGATGATCCACCGCAACCACCTTCACCACCACCTCAAGGCAACGACACCTTCAACAACAACGAAGAAGAAGATGATGATGAAGAAGCTCCACCATCCAACAAGCAAAAGCTACCCCGAGTTCGAGGAAGAGTGGACAAAAATCATCCTCTAAATCAAATCTTTGGTGACATACAAACCGGGAGGATAACTCGCTCTGAAACTCGACTAGCTAATTTTTGTGAGCATTATTCATTCATATCTAGTATTGAGCCCTTGAAGGTAGAATAAGCTCTTTAGGATCCAGATTGGGTGAATGCCATGCACGAGGAGCTACACAACTACAAGAGGAACGAAGTGTGGACACTTGTAGAGAAGCCCAAGGACGAGCAAAACATCATCGGAACCAAATGGGTGTTTCGGAACAAGCAAGATGAAGATGGTCAAGTCATTCGCAACAAGGCACGTATCGTAGCGCAAGGCTACACGCAAGTAGAAGGTATGGACTACGGTGAGACCTATGCACCCGTTGCTAGACTTGAAGCTATCCACATTCTTCTTGCTTATGCTAATCACCATGATATCACGCTTTATCAAATGGATATTAAAAGTGCATTCTTAAATGGTGAGATTGAAGAAGAGGTCTATGTTAAACAACCCCCTAGTTTTGTTAATCCTAAGAAACCTAATCATGTCTACAAGCTTCGTAAAGCTCTTTATGGTCTTAAGCAAGCCCACGTGCTTGGTATAAATGCTTAACGAAGTTTCTCATTGAAAAGGGTTTTGAGATTGGTAAAATTGACGCAATCTTATTCACTAAAAGAGTTAATGGTGAACTATTTGTGTGCCAAATTTATGTGGATGGTATTATCTTTGGATCTACTAACCCACAATTTAGTGAGAAATTTGGAAGGTTGATGTCCGAGAAGTATGAGATGTCCATGATGTGTGTGCTGAAAATTTTCCTTGGTTTGCAAATCAAGAAAACGAGAGAAGGAACTTTCATCTCTCAAACCAAGTATACCAAGGACTTAATCAAAAAGTTCAACATGCAAGAGTGTAAAGGTATGAAAACTCCTATGCCTACTAGTGGACATGTTGATCTTACCAAGGAGGATTAACCGGTTGATCAAAAGGTTTATCGATCTATGATTGGTTCATTGTTATATCTATGTGCCTCCCGACCCGATATCATGCTTAGCGTTTGCATGCGTGCTAGATATCAAGATTCTCCTAAAGAATGCCATCTTAAGGTCGTAAAAAGAATTGTGAGATACTTGATACATACATCAAACTTTGGCATATGGTATCCCAAGGGATCTTCCTTTAATCTTGTTGGCTATTCCGACTCGGACTATGCCGGAGACAAGGTTGATAGAAAATCCACCTCGGGTACTTGTCAATTTCTTGGTAGATCTCTTGTGTCTTGGTCCTCCAAGAAACAAAACTCGGTATCTCTATCTACTGCCGAAGCGGAATACATTGCCGCTGGATGATGTTGTGCTCACTTGCTATGGATGACTCAAACTCTTAAGGACTATGGCATACATGTGAGACATGTACCATTGTTATGTGACAATGAGATCACAATCAAAATTGCTCACAATCCCGCGCAACATTCTCGAACTAAGCATATTCAAGTTCGACATCATTTCATTCGTGATCATGTTGCCAAAGGAGATGTCAATCTCAAACATGTTCGTACTGAAAAACAATTGGCTGATATCTTTACTAAGCCACTTGATGAGAAAGTGTTTTGTCACTTGAGGAGTGAGTTGAACATCCTTGATGCTTCAAACTTCAGCTAGACTCACTCGGTTGCATGCAAGGGCATGAGCTTACATGATACTTCGATGATACACTTCACATGCAATCTTATACCATGGAAATATATGCTCCCATGTATTGCAACTAATCTTTTGTAGGTACTTGGAAGAACTTCATTCCACAAGATTACCAACAACTTCAATCATAAGCAATCTTGTCATGACCAAGTATCCACAACCCTTTTTGTTGATGGAAGGAAGAAGACAACTCAACCATATCCTTGACATATATTTGATGTGATCACATTTGCAATTCTCAATTGATATCATGTCAAATGGATATATCTTGTTCTTCCTTGCATGACTAACCCATGTAGGTGAAAAGAGAACCAAAACAAACAAGGATTGCTCCCAATTCAAGATGATCTTCATCAACATCGAGCATCCACACAAGCTCTTCTACATGCTACATCATCAACATCACTCAAAGGTATGTACTCATATCCTTGAAAAAGCTTTACTCCAAGTCATGAGATAAAGCAACTCAAGTGATGTGAAAACATTAAAATGCTTAATCAAAAATGGTAACCCCATTTTGAGCTTAACGATGAGTATGACCTATGATCAAGTATTCTTGCTTGGCTCCTAAGTCAATATACTCTAATATAGGTGACCTAGTGACCGACCATCATCTAGATGAAGCTTCCAGTGTGGTTTATTCTCTATTTGCAAAATTTCTTGGAACCACTCAAATCTTCTCTAGTTGATATTTCTTTGTAAAGTCTTTTGTATTTCCTTTGAAGTTTTTCTACATTCTATTACAAGTTTTCCAAACTCATTTGCAAGTTTCTAAAAACATTGCCAAGTTTCTGTTTACTCCTCGGAGTCTCCGACTCAAACCACTTGGTTTCATCGATTTAGCTGATAAGCTACATGACCACAATTCGGTTCCACCTACTCGTTTGTCTCGGAGCCACCGGTTTTGATTTCTTCTATGGTTTGTGTTCATATTAGCAAATCTTTATTTCTTCAGTGAACCCTTTTGATATATATATATATAAAGGGGGAGGAACTTTATTCTAGGATCCCTAACTCAAAGGAGGAGAAGTCTTACAAGCTCTCAGATCAGAGAAAGAGGGATAAATTATATTATATGTTCCCTCAGTTTCTTTAAAATGCCCTCTATGATTCTCATTGTTTCATGAACCCCACATTCTATGACCCTTGTTCTCAAGGATCCCTTCTGACTCCATGATCCCTTTGTCTGACCCTGTGTATGGACCTTTTTGGAAATTAATGCCAAAGGGGGATAAATACCAAAGATTCAATGCTAAGGGGGAGATACATGCTTCAATGCAAAGGGGGAGAATATCAAAGCTTATGCTTACATAGACAAGGGGAGAATACCAAAGTAGGGGGTGAAGTTTCGTTGTTTCAGAAAGGAGAGAGAGCATGCCTAGTATTGTTCTAATTTGATACTCTTATTTGTTATTCTCATGTTAGACTTGTCTCACCCTATCCAATCCCAATATCTACATGCTAAGATTCAGGGGGAGAGGATGACCTACTATTTCACATCTAGGGGAGAAAGTTCTAAATGGTCTTGGAGACGTATCAATCTTAAGGAACACTATCTTCTATACGTTCTCCACATCTTGGTACTGTTGAGTTCTATTGCTTTTTGATTTGTAGAATACTATTGTGTTTCCTAACACTGTTTTCTCAAGAGTGCTTCTACTACTAGACTGCTCAAGAACTCAAGGTAAGTATATGCATCAAATCCTTGATCAAGATGATCTCTTGCTTCTTGCACATATTGTTTGCAAGAGTAAAGTCTTGAACAAGGATGTAACTCATTCACATATATCTGATGCATATATCCAAGATACACATGACTCATCATATCCCTTCTACTATATATGTGTCCATGCATTCCAAAGCAACTATCCTCAAAAGGATTGCACACATTTAGGGGGAGCAAGTTTTAGTCATGTGTCTCTCAAAGTCTTCATTATATCTATGCATATCTTTATTTGAAGCTTTGATTGTATGTTGTCATCAATTACCAAAAAGGGGGAGATTGAAAGCACATTTGCTCCCTTGGTGGTTTTGGTAATTAATAACAACATATGTGTCATTGGACTCATGTTTCCACTAAGTATATTTCAGGAAAAGTCCAATGATGGGATGGCTATAAGTTGTGAGGAGATACCCCAAGATGCAAGGAATGGATTGGCAAAGCTTCAAGCTAGAAGGCTCTCATTTTACTTTGTGAGAAATCACTTTGAGTCCATAGGAAAGCCAATACTATTAAAAGGGGGTAAGGTATTGTTGGTGCACAAATTGCTCCATGTGCACAAGTGCTAGCCACAAAAACACACACAAGCTCTCCCACAAAATACTCTCTCTAAACCCAACTTCACAAAATCGGTGCCACCAAGTTTTCATCCGGCTCTACCAATTTTCTACCCAGACAGAACCCTAGCCAAACCCCAGCTCTTCGGTACAACCGAGTCAGCATCGGTGCAACTGAGATTTGGTGACCACGATTCGGTTAACTGTTTTCATAGAATTGGAAATTCCGAGTTTATGTTTCGGTCTCATCGAGTTTTGGGAACTGCCCTCGGCCACTAGTTTCGGTACCACCGAGAGTTCTATATCGGTCTGACCGAGATTCCGAAAGTTGCCACATTTTTGACATATCGGTATAACTGAGTTTTGCTTCGGTTTCACCAAGATGGCCACTAATGTAATAACGGTTGGATTTTTGGAGATGCCTATATATACCCCTCCACCACATCCCACTCGGAAGAGAAGCACTCATAACACCCACTTCCCATATCCCAATTTCTGAGCGAGAACCACCTACCCTTGTGTTGAGATCAAGATCATCCACTCCAACCATATGGATCTTGATCTCTAGCCTCCCCAAGTTGCTTTCCACCCAATAAATCTCTTCTACCAAGCCAAATCTGTGAGAGAGTGATTGAGTGTTGAGGAGTCTATCATCTTGAAGCACAAGAGCAAGGAGTTCATCATCACTATCAAGCCTATTACCTTTTGGAGGGTGGTGCCTCCTAGATTGGTTAGGTGTTGCTTGGGAGCCTCCTACTTCGTGTTGTGGAGTTGAACCAAGAAGTTTGTACGGGCAAGGAGATCGCGTACTTTGTGAAGATCTACCCATAGTGAGGCTAGTCCTTCATAGACGAAAGCTGTTATGGAATAGTCAAGGTTGCTACTTCATGAACCCTTATGGGTGGAGCCCTCCGTCAACTCTCGCGACCGTTACCCTCCATGGGTTGAAGACTCCATAAACGTTGATGTACGATAGTGCCACCTAGCGGAACCACAGGAAAAATCCTTGCGTCTCCAAATTGCATTTGACCTTCCTATCTCTACTCTCTCTTACATGTGCTTGTCTTACTTTCCGCTGCCATACTTGTTGACTAGCATGTGTAGGGTGTATTAGACTTGATATAATTGCTAAAACTGCCCACCAATTAACTTGGGAAAAGTTTAGGTTTTAATTCTTGCAAGTAGTCTATTCATCTCCCTCTAGACGTCTCTTCTATCGATCCCCTCAGTTGCGTCGCGCTCTCTGGAGATTCGGCGACCTCTGGATTCTTGCCGCTACTGGGACATGGAAGCTTGTTGCCGTTGTTGATGTTGGTGGCGACCGCGACGTGGAGCTTGCCCCCGGAGCAGACACCGCGTACGCGCTTCGGTGCCGGCGGCAGCACGTCGTGCTCGGATTCGGGGCGCTTTCGCCTCTTAGCACCCGTGGGTTCACCATCAAGGCAGGGTTTACGCGCACGCGGGAGGAGCAGGAGTGCAGGTCGACGGCGACGGCGGTGCTACAGCGCCGGAGTAGAGACGGAGGAAGCACCGTGGCGCCGGTCATGGTCGCGGCGGTGGAGTCGTGGAAGCAATGATCCGGCGACGGAAGGGAGGATAAGGATGTGGTGGAGGCCGATGAGATTTAGATGGATCGGGAATTGGGGAGACAGGGCGAGCAAGAAAGAAGAGATGCGGGAGGGGTGTATATCTGTCGACGGTTTGAATCCGAGTATAGCTGGAAAGCGCGGGGATTTGGACAGTTACCGAGTATATCTTTCCTTTCCAACTTATTTCAGGAAGAAAACAACGACAACAACACTTCTACGTGCTGAAACAGAAAAAAAATGTTTTTATCATCTCGATTACACACAAATCCCTTTATCAATACACAATACATCACAAAGAAACTATTGGCTCGAAATTACAGTGGAAAAATAATCTACAGAAGACGTACAGAGCTAATCTCTCGATATTTGCTAGAATATTCACATGCACGAGTGTGCATATTATATATTATAGAAGAAATGGGTGAAAAGACCCTCCACAAGGTTTACATCCTTACAAGGCTTTCAATAGCCTCCACCACCACTCATGCTACCAGAAAGTGAATTACTCGCCACTAGCCTGCCTATATAATCTGCTAAAGAGGAACTCTAGGTCATCCTTAAGCAGTCCCGCCGACTTCCACGTGCGACCTTCGCGATCAATATTCCGCAGTGCCGTTTGAAGTGATGGTGTTTCGCCGTCGAAAACAATTGCATTGCGATGTTTCCACAATTCCCATAAGCATAGAGTAATGATCTCCCTGAGGTCTCTAGGTGTGCAATGGGCCACCATCTGTGTGGAGCACCACTCCACCAAGTCGTCGTCCGCCGGTGGTGCCTATCCGGGAGCCCCCAGGGAAGTCCAAACCCAGAGCCACAACGTTTGTGAAAAAACACACGTTAGAAGTATGTGGTTTATAGTCTCCACATGCTGGTTGCAGAAGGGGCACACAACCTGGTGAGGTAGCCCTTGTCATGCCAAGCGGTCCGAGGTCCAGCGGCGGTTTCACATCACTAGCCACGCGAAGAAGCGGCATTGTAGGGGTGCTTTCTGTTTCCATACAAAATCCGCATATGTTGCCACTTCTCTCCCTATGAACTTTGTCACGTATGCCGATCAGATCGAGTAGTTTCCATTTGCCTCCCAGGCCCAGCGGATGACATCTTCTCTCTCTTCCTGCAACTCCACCTCTGCCACTCTGCCCCATAGCATCAGGTATTCCTCAATGTTTTGTAGCCCGAGGTTAGGTCCAACATCCCTCGCCCATGTGCTGTCCTGAAGGGCTTGCCGCACTGTTTGTGAGGCCCTCGTTCTAGGGGCGATCACATCATATATGTTGGGTGCCATATCTTGTACCCGGTTGCCATGAAGCCATCTGTCTTCCCAAAAAAGTATCGTGTCACCATTTTCAATGATTGCCTTTGTTGTTGCCTGGAAAATTTCTCGTCTTCACGTGTGACATTTATTTCGAACTCTGCCCATGGCTTGTGTACATCCATACGTTGCAGCCATAGCCATCGTGCCTGAAGTGCGACATTCAGCCAACGCAGGTTGGGAATGCCAAGACCACCGGCCCAACGTGGTGTACAAACCTACTCCCAAGCCACTGAGCAGTTACCTCCATGGGCCTCCCGCTTCGCGCACCATAGGAAACCGCGACAAATTTTCTCCAAGGCCAATAGTGTCTTCAGTGGTAGCTCAATGGCCATAAGAACATATATTGGAATAACAAAAAGAAACGATTGGACCAATAGCAGCCTGCCACTCTTTTGTAGTGAGGTCCCTCTCCATGTTGGTAACTTATTTGCTAGCTGATCCACACGATATTGGAATTGAGCTGCAGTCAACTTCCTGGTGCTCAGTGGCATCACAAGATATTTGCACGGGAAAGAGCCGATCTTGCAGCCGAGGATCTCCTTTGTCATTTCTCTCTGGACTTCAGAGCAATGTATTGGCATAGCCGCATTTTTCTGGAAATTTACCCGCAACCCGAAGGCCATTCCGAAGCTCTCTAGGATCTCAGCACAACAGCGAAGCTCCACCTCCCTCGGTTTTAAGAATATCATCACATCATCCGCATAGATCGAGAGTCGCTGGTGCAAACCTCTTGGCGCCAGGGGTTCTATCAAACCATTTGCTACCACTCTCGAGAACATCCTGTGTAGCACCTCCATGATAAGGATGATCGATCATGGGCGATATAGGATCCCCTTAGCGCAGCCCTTGCATTGGGGAGATCGGCATGCCCGGAACACCATTGATCAAGACTCTGGTTGAAAAACTAGCTAGTAGCCTGCATATCCATCCTATCCACTTGGAGGTGAAGCCCTCAGCCGAAAGCACTTCAATCAAAAATGGCCATGATACGTCTCCAACATATCTACTTTTACTCTGGTTTTGGACTCTAATTTGCATGATTTGAATGGAACTAACTTGGACTGACGCTGTTTTCAGCAGAACTACCTTGGTGTTATTTTTGCGCAGAAATAAAAGTTCTTGGAATTGGACGAAACTTTTTGTGAATTATTTTTGGAATAAATAATGAATTATGGAGTGAAGATCCACCAGAGGGGGGCTGCCCGTGGGCCACAAGCCAACAGGGCGCGCCCACCCCCCTAGGAGCGCCCTGATGACTTGTGGGGCCCACGAGGCTCCCCCGACCCTAATTCCACTCCTATAAATTCTCATCTTCAGAGAAAAAAATCAGAGAGAATATTTCATCGCATTTCACGAGAAGGAGCTGCCGCCACTTCTGTTCTTCCTCGAGAGGGCTGATCTGGAGTCCGTTTGGGGCTCCGAAGAGGGGGATTCGTCGTCTTCATCACCAACCCTTCTTCATCAGCACCGCCATGATGCTCACCATCGGGAGTGAGTAATTCCTTTGTATTGGGATTGGATGAGATTGATCATGTAATCGAGTTAAGTTTGATAGGGCTTGATCCCTAGTGTCCACTATGTTCTGAGATTGATGTTGCTACGACTTTGCTATGCTTAATGCTTGTCACTAGGGCCCTAGTGCCATGATTTCAGATCTGAACCTATTATGTTTTCATGAATATAGAGTGCTTTGGATCCTATCTTGCAAGTTGTATGCACCTATTACGTGTCTTGATCCGCATACCCCAAGGTGACAATAATAGAGATTCTTTCCGGTGATTGCCGTAGTTTGAGGAGTTCATGTATTCACCATGTGTTAATGTTTTGTTCCGGTTCTCTATTAAAAGGAGGACTTAATATCCCTTAGTTTCCAATAGGACCCCGCTGCCACGGGAGGGTAGGACAAAAGGTGTCATACAAGTTCTTATCGCAAGAACGTACACTACTACAGAATGGTCCAAACACGACACATCAATCAGAGACCCTTCGACGAAACTGTGTGCGATGCATGAATCGCAAACGGTATAGTGCAAGCTCCGTTGCTAACGGCACAAACTGTGTGCGAAGGTGGATGCATCAAATACGATTCAGAAAGTAGTTACGTGTGCGATCTACGGCAGACAGTTTGTTCTTATGAACCGTTTGTGATTAGGGAAGATAACAGAAGCGGTTACGAAAACTACATACGTGTGCAAAGTACGGCATACAGTTCACTCGGATAAACTGTGTGCGCTGATACAGCAGAACACAAACAACTCGGCATAACACGATGTGTGCGATATACAGCAAACAGGTGAGTAATAAGAATCGTGTGCGAACACCAGAAATAACACAGACGATTCATACTGACAAGCTGTGTGTGTTGTGGGCAGACGGTTGCTGCCAAATAATTGTCAGCGATGGATGAAATCATTACAGACGCTACATTGGGAAGTGTCGTTTGCCTGTATTAATATCGCATACGTTTTATTATTTTGACCGTGTGCCTCCGCTCAGTCCGTCCTCCTCTCTCATGTCTTATCACCGCGTTGCCGCCCGAGTATTCCTGTGCACACTTCGGCACCGCTTTTGGGTTTTGGCCACACGCCCGCTCGATGATCCCGTTCCCGCTCAGAACCGCGCAGGTTCCCCCACGCAAAACCGTCCTACGGCTCTAGCTTCCCGCCATGCTCGGTGAAATCCCCAATCCTTGCCGGCCTGCTATATAAACCCTCACGGCCGGCGACTCCACATTGCCTTCATCCCACCTCCCCGTAGCTTATCTAGTTTGCTTCTCCCCCAATCGCCAATGGCACCGGCCGTTCGTCGTCGCCCAGCCACTCCGCCAGAGGACAGCTCCAGCTGGGAGGCTTCACCGCGTCGGTGCGGCAGTCCTCTGAAGCGTGTAGTGCACGTGGCATCCCTGGTGGGTGTGCGCACGCCACCAACTGCACGCTCCACCACCGCTGCCCGAAGGCAGCTGCTGTCGGTGGCCGCCACCACGCCGACCGCCACTGGGGCCGCCACCCCACCATCGTCCGTCTTTGCCACGACCCCACCGTCAGGCTGCGGGGTCATAACCCGCGCCGCCACCAAGGCCCGAATGCGGGAGGTGGAGTCCGCCAAAGGCCCACCGCCGGGCTTCTGCGTCGCAACCCTTACGCGCTACATCTACTTCCTAGAGAAGGAGGTGGAGCGCCAGGTCGCGCACGCGAAGAATCTCACCGACACCGTGGCCGGAGGAGAAGCCGCAGTGGCGGCGCGGAATGCCGAGATCTACGCATGTAAGTGCATCTAGTGCCCCTTAGTGATTTTGGTGTATTGAAGACTTATAGGTTAAGAGACTAATGCGTTTGTAAGTGTACACGGGCTATATAAGTCGCTGAGGAGTTTGATACATTCGGAGATTATCGACCCCTAAAAATGTTTGTCTTCAACTGAAGACTTTGGTGAAGACTTTGCTGAAGACTTTGGTATTCCCTGAAGACTTTGAAAAAGAAGAAGTTGGTGTGACCTTGAAGATATAAACGAGGACTATGAAGCATGAAGACTTTTGTTTTTATTGTTTCATTTCCTTTCTTTGAGTCATAGGAAACACCGTACTGTTAAAGGGGGCCGAGGTAATACTAAGGAAAATTTCCAACTGATGCTCAACTCAAAAACCTCAACCTATCCAATCCTTCGAGTGAAGCCTTTGGAAATCTCTTGCAGTTCAGTCAAGTTCTTCAGTGACAGAGACGATGATCTTCTGGTCTCTGAGGAAATTGGTCTGACTGAGGAGTTAGGATTTCGCCAGTGCGAATTGCCTACAAGTGAGGAATATGATAAGCCCGAGGACTTTCATAGTTCGAAATTCCGACCGTTGCTGTGCTAAGTGCCAGCTGTCCCCAATCATCCTATCCACATAACGGTCATATCATTGGGGGCATATATGTCTTATCATGTCGGGTTGCACCCTGGCTATAAATAGCCACCCCCCACAACCACTAGTTGGTTGGCTGCTCCGAGAGAGAACTGACACTTGTCATTTGAGAGCATCCCATTCCTCGAGGACTTTGAGAGAAAATCATCAGTGAGGAAAAACCCCAAAACCAAACCACCAACCCAAAGTGATTGAGCATCACTGAAGAAATTGTTCCTGTGTGGAACCGACGCTTGTTACCTTTGAAGACTATGTATCTTCCAGACGGTTAGGCGTCATGGTCTACTGCATCCTGCAGTCAATTGGGGATCACGAAATGACCTTGGTCTAGAGCATCCAGCAGTCAATTGTGGATTGTCGGGTGACCAGTTTGTGAGGGTTTTGGAAGTCTACCCTGAAGACTTACCACGAGTGTTGGGCGAGGTCTGTGTGACCTTAGCTCAAGGAGAATACGGTAAGGACTGTGTGTCCTGGGACTGTGTGTCCTCTGGTTTAAATACCAGGCCGCTCCAAACCAGACGTACGACTGTCACAGTAGTTGGAACTGGGTCATCAAACCATTGTCTTCATCGAGCTACCTGGTTCCATTTCCTCAACCCTTTCATTTCCTCGTATACTAGTTGATGAAATTGATCGTTACTGTTTGAAGAATTTGACTGAAGACTTTCGCAATTTCCTCACCTCAAATTCTTCAAGCTACCTTGTTCCTCACCTGCTTATCCTGTATCACGCTACCTGTAATCTATGCATGCTTTATTTCATGATGATGACTATGCGATCGCTATGCTTCATATGCACTTGAGTACTTATTATGCTGCTAGTTATTCATCACATTTCAAATTCCTCAAGTTGAAATTCCTCAGTGATGAATTTGTAAAAATCGCCTATTCACCCCCCTCTAGTCGATATAACGCACTTTCAATTGGTATCAGAGCAAGGTACTCCCTTGTTCTGTGTGATTTTGGTTTAACCACCTGGAGTTCTAGTTATGTCGACTGCAGGTATGATCAAGGTTTCCGCAGGATGTCCTACCTTCGATGGGTCAGACTACCCCTACTGGAAGAACAAGATGCGCATGCATCTTGAGGCTATTGACAACGATCTCTGGTATGTTGTGGAAAATGGTGTTCCCTCCGTCACTCCCACGATCAACGCTGCTGATGTGAAGAGATTCAAGCAACTTGATTCACAAGCGAAGAATATCATCTGTGGCCATCTGAGCAAAGGTCAGTATGGCAGAGTGAGTGCTTTGGAGTCTGCTAAGCTTATCTGGGATAGGCTATCCAAAGTCAACGAAGGTGTTTCCACTCAACGTGACTCCCTTGTTGATGTCCTTCGCAATCTCTTCAACCGCTTCAAAAGACTCGACAATGAAAATGTTCAACAAACTTTTGATCGTCTCACTGATATCTCCAACGAGCTTCAAGCTCTGGGTGCCACTGACATCACCGACCACGAGGTGGTGAAGAAACTGCTAAGACCTCTTGATTCCTCAGTCGATACTCTGGCTTTGATGATTCAAGAATGTGGAGACTACAAGTCACTTGATCTTGCTGATATACTTGAGAGACTCAATACTCATTAATTCCAACAAGCTGAGAAGAGAGACCTCTACGGACCAAGCTATGGAAGATCTCGTGCTCGGAAGGCAAAAGCAATTTCCTCATCCGAAGACGAAGATTCTGATAGTAGCCTTGGTGATCCTGAAGAACTGAGTCAGGAGCTGGCAATGCTCGTGAGGAAATTCCAGAAGTTCTCAAGGAGAGGCCGATTTGGAAAGTCATCAAAAAGTGGTCTGAGGAAATCAGATTCCTCAAGCGACTACAAGAAGAGAACTTGTCACAAATGCAAGAAGTCTGGTCACTTTATCTCTGACTGTCCTCTCTGGGAAAAAGAATCAAAGAAGAAGAAATACAAGGACTACAGTTCTGATGACTCGAAGAAAAATAAGAAATCTTCAAAGTCCTCAACTTCAAAGTCCTCATCTTCAAAATCCTCATCGCACAAGAAGAATGGCTCCAGAAAGGCTCGGTCTTTCATTGGCAAGGAAATGGATTCTGAAGAGGAATCTGAAGAATATGAAGAAGAGGAAGAATCTGAGGTGGAGTCGGAATCAGGTGTTGGGTCTATCACCTACGCTGACAAAGGAAAAAGCAAGGTATTGGGTCTAGGTAAGGTTGCAATCTCCAAGGACCGACACATGGACAAGGTGATGCTTGTCGAATCCCTCGGGTTCAACCTCATGTCTGTCTCAATTGCTTTGTGATCTTGATATGGTTGTCATCTTTGAAAAATATCGTTGTGTTGTCATCATGGAATCTGACCATTCCAAAGTCTTCGAAGGCTTTAGGAGAGGAGACTTGTATATTGTTGATTTCTCTACAGGTCCTCAGCCTGCCACGTGCCTACTTGCAAAGTCCTCAGAAGGCTGGCTATGGCATCGACGACTTGGACATGCTGGTATGAGGAACTTGCACACGCTCATGAAGAAAAAGCACGTCATTGGCATTGAAGGTGTCAAATTCCTCAAGGATCACCTCTGTGGTGCTTGTGAGTCTGGGAAGATGACCAGATCCAAGCATCCCTCGAAGACAATCATGACCACGACTTGACCTTTTGAATTGCTTCATATGGACCTCTTTGGCCCCACTCATTATTCCACACTAACAAATTCTTCATGTTTGTATGGCTTTGTCATTGTTGATGATTATTCTCGTTACACTTGGGTGCATATTATTCTGTACAAGTCTGAAGTGCAGGATGTCTTCAGACGATTTGCTTCAAGGGCCTCAACAAACTTCGGCGTCAAGATCAAGCATATCAGGAGTGATAATGGGACTGAATTCAAGAACACCAATCTTGATGAATATCTTGATGAACTTGGTATTACTCATGAGCTATCTGCCCCATATACTCCTCAGCAGAACGGTGTCGTAGAGCGCAAGAACAGGACTCTTGTTGAGATGGCTCGCACCATGCTTGATGAATACAAGACTCCTCGACGCTTCTGGCCTGAGGCAATTGATACAACATGCCACATCATCAACAGGGTATATCTTCACAAATTCTTTAAGAAGACATCATATGAACTCATGACTGGCAAGAAACCCAATGTAAGTTATCTCAAAGTCTTCGGTGCAAAATGCTGGATAAGAGATCCTCACCACAGTTCTAAATTTGCACCGAAAGCACATGAAGGTTTTATGCTTGGCTACGGAAAGGACTCGCACACCTACAGAGTCTTCAACACCTACCATCACAAGGTTGTTGAAACTGTAGATGTGCGGTTCGATGAAACTAACGGCTCGCAAAGAGAGCACCTGCCTTCTGTGCTAGATGAAAAGTCTCCTGAGGAATCCATTAAGTTGAAGGCTACTGAGGATGTAGTACCCACTAAAGAAAATCCTCAACCTACTGAGGAAGTCATTCCAACCAATGAAGACATTCATGCTGATACACCTGAAGAAAATGGTGCTGAAGAAAATCCTCAGCCACGTCAACCTGCTCATCTGAGAATTGCAAATGAAGTGCAGATTGACAAAATCATCGACAACATCAATGCACCAGGTCCTCTCACTCACTCAAGAGCTTCACATTTGACTAACTTTTGTGGGTATTTTGCTTTTGTCTCTATCATAGAGCCCACCAAAGTTGATGAAGCTTTCATGGAGCCTGAGTGGATTCAAGCTATGCAAGAGGAATTACATCAATTCAAGCTCAACAACGTGTGGGAACTTGTCAAGCGGCCAGATCCTCGCAAGCATAACATCATAGGTACCAAGTGGATCTACCGCAACAAGCAAGATGAAAATGGCCTTGTGGTAAGGAATAAGGCTCGTCTTGTAGCTCAAGGCTACACACGGGTTGAAGGAATTGACTTTGATGAAACTTTTGCACCTGTTGCTAGACTTGAGGCTATTCACATATTGCTTGCTTATGCTAACCATCATGATATCATTTTATATCAAATGGATGTGAAAAGTGCATTCCTCAATGGTAAGCTTGAGGAAGAAGTATATGTTGCTCAACCCCCAGGTTTTGAAGACCCTAAGCATCCTGACAAAGTCTTCAGACTCAACAAGGCCCTCTATGGCCTCAAGCAGGCCCCTCGGGCGTGGTATGACACTCTGAAGGAATTCCTCATGAAGAAAGGCTTCAAACCCGGTTCACTCGACCCAACCCTTTTCACTAAATCCTATGACAATGAACTGTTCATATGCCAAATATATGTAGACGATTTTATCTTTGGCCATACTGACAAACGTTACAGTGATGAATTTGCCTATCTGATGAGTGAAGAATATCAAATGTCTATGATGGGAGAGTTGAAATTCTTCTTAGGTCTTCAAATTCGTCAGCAAGACAATGGCATCTTCATCTCACAAGAGAAATACCTCAAGGATGTTCTGAGGAAATTCAACATGCAAGACTGCAAAGGCGTCACAACTCCAATGCCTTCAAAAGGTGACGTCTGCACTGACGAAAATGGTAAAGATTTCGATCAGAAGGTATACCGCTCCATGATTGGCTCTTTATTGTATCTATGTGCATCTAGGCCTGATATTATGCTGAGTGTTTGCATGTGTGCCCGATTCCAAGCAACACCGAAGGAATCACACCATAAGGCTGTGAAACATATTCTTCGATACTTAGCTCACACACCAACGCTTGGATTATGGTATCCCAAGGGCTCAAATCTTCACCTCGTCGGATACTCAGCTGCTGACTATGCTGGAGATCATGTGGATCGCAAGTCAACCTCTGGCACATGTCATTTCCTCGGACGATCCTTAGTCTGTTGGTCCTCAAAGAAGCAGAACTGCATGTCACTTTCTACTGCTGAAGCTGAGTACATTGCTGCTGGTTCATGCTGCGCTCAGTTGCTGTGGATGAAGCAAACCCTCAAGGACCATGGCATCAAGGTGAAGAATTTGCCTCTCTACTGCGACAATGAGAGCGCTATCAAGATTGCTTACAACCCTGTTCAGTAGTCCAAGACCAAGCACATCCAGATTCATCATCATTTTCTTCGAGATCATGTACTCAAGGGCGACATCTCCATCGACCACATCCCCACTGAAGAAAAACTGGCCGATATCTTCACTAAGCCCTTGGATGAAAAGAGATTTTGCAAGTTGCGGTGTGAGCTAAATATCTTAGAATCTTCGAATGTTCTTTGAAAAGACACACATCCTAACACTCATGCAAAATTGATGACTTTGATGTGCAACACACGAAATAACGTTTTTCTTCAATCAATGAAGAATAACTCTCTAAGTGTGAAGAAATTAATGAAGAACTTGATTCTCAGAACCCTACGACAATTGTATGCGGTGTCTGAAATCATCATTCTTATACGGTGGGTCACGCCACCAACAATAGTTGAAATTCTTCAGAGTTGAGTTTTTCATCATTTTGCAAATTCTTCAAATTTTCAAATTCCTCAAGTTTGCAAATTCCTCAACTTTTCAAATTCTTCAAACTATGAAACTGATGTTCTTCATTGACTATATATATATATATTTTTGAGTTTTCAATGTCCTCAACAGCATTCACTTATTGCTAATTCTTCAAGTTGATTTTCATTTAAGTGAATGTGATCGGACCCGTTCCCCCTCTATGCTAAACTCAACCCAGTCTGTTCACAAATTCTTCATATGCGTTCTACTTTGAAACTCGTTCAAAGTCTTCACTGTATCCTTGACTGCTGAAGAATTTGCGAACGCAAACTTTAAAATTTTCACTATCAAATTTTTTCGGCGCTTCCCGCTCAAACAGTTCCGATTCCCACGACTGGATAAGCCACGATCCCCCACTATCTCCACTTCTCAGAACATGGGTGACACATGTCGCATGGAGAGCAAGGGTCAGGGGCAATCTGGTCCAAAATCTTCGGGCCGATTCGTTTTTACTGCCACTATATATACCCCCTTCCCTTCACTGTGCTCGAGTTACTCCTCACTCCCATCTCTCCCGAGCTCAAACCTAGCGCCGACGCTAAAATCATCGCCGCCGGAGAGGAAGAGCTTCACTGCCTCGACCTCGCCATCGCCGTACTCGCATCGGCCGCGGAAGTCTTCACCCCGTCGCCGCTGTATCTGTCTCCCTCTGCCAAGCTAGGGCGTGGGAGATCTGGACTGACGAACTTCCCCGATTTCATCTCTCTGTTCGTCGTGTTCTTCGTCAGGGTAAATAAAATCTAATTTTACTGCCCTTGTTTGATCTTCATGTCTTCCACAAAATCCTCAAAAGTGTTTATTCTTCAAGAATCATCTTCTTAAACACCTCACATATTTCAATCCCGTGATGTTTTTCTGTAAGTTATGATTTTCTTCAAGATTCCTCAATTGTGTGGCTCAACATATTCACACAACTCTGGAACCTAAGACAAAGAACACTTAGTGAAATTCCTCAAGACATCTATGGTCAAAATCCTCAACTTGATGTATTTTGAAAAATTTCTGAGAACGCATATGACCTCTTCAAATCCCTCGCACCTATACTCTGTTCACAGGTACAAAATGTCTGCTGATGAATCACTAGGTTCTCATCAACTTAACTCATTTGCAGCATTTCTTGAGGAAAAACTGTATACATCTTCAGAATCATCAAGAGTTCAAAGTCATCAAGTGAAGAAAATGGCAGATGGTAAAAGACCTCAGAAGGGTGGAAAGAAGGCTGAACAGAACACTGCTTTTGAGATACCTGAGACTCTCTATGCCGGTTACTGTACTCCTGATGAGGCCATTCATGGGAAAGAGACAAAAGAACAGAGAAAAATCAGGATTCAGAGAATTGAACGGGGGTGGGCGAAGGAGTGGAGAGACTATCGCTATGTCACTCCCAAATACATGAAGAAATTCGCCCTCAAACCTCCTTGCAAAAGGGCTCCTCCTGCTGATGATCAAGAAGTCGATCCCACTAGCATTGCTTGTGGTGAAGACTTTCTAGCTGAATGGGCAAAGCATCAACTAAAACTTCAGAAAACTGCCAAAGCTGCTGTGAAGAAATTCAATGAAGATTCTGCTGCTGCTGCTTGCCGGAGCCTCTGCTAGTGCTCCAAAGAAATCGATGGTGAAGAAGTCTGCAGTGAAGCCAAAAACCTCAACTTCAAAGTCCTCACTGCAAAATCCTCATGCAAGTTCTTCAAAGGCCACTAAAATGCCTTCAGTAGCTGAACAATCATCAGCTGCTATCGCAAAGTCCTCAACACCTATACATCTTGCAACATGTCAGAGGACTACTGGCTTCTCAATTGCTTCAGGAGTCTCTGCAAGTTCCTCAGCCCAAGCACAGTCTTCAACAAGCCCTACTTTGATGAAGTTAAAGAGAACTGCTGGACGAGGTCAGAGACCAAGTCCTCACAATAGCCAAGCTACTGTGAATGTACCCTCAGGATCTGAGGATGATGATGAGGCTACTAACGAAGAATTGGAAGAAATCATCAGAAACAGTCAGCAGAGAGCTGCAATAGCCAAGGGCAGCTCTGTTCCTCTCATGCTGGATCCTAAGATGATCCTCAACTTCATCGACATATGGCATGAGGATCCCAGCACTCC
Organism: Elymus sibiricus; assembly: GCA_039707655.1. NCBI lineage: Eukaryota > Viridiplantae > Streptophyta > Magnoliopsida > Poales > Poaceae > Elymus > Elymus sibiricus. Next base: position 309,643,709 of record CM077675.1, on the reverse strand, counting down.
TCTTTCCTCACTGAACCTACCTCTTGGTGTGGACCATGTCCTCACACACTTCATAGCTGAGGAAAAATGGAAGAGAGAACAAGCTCAGAGAGCTAAGAGAAGCAGGGCCAGAAAAGAAAAGTTTCTGAGGAACAATGTGATGAATTTGACTCCCAATCAACTCGTCACAGTTCAGTCTAAGATTCGCTGCCTTACTGAAGAACAAGCAAATTATGATGTTGAATGGAAGGGCACCAAAGTAAGATTCGTCAGGGCAGCCCAAGCTGTAGTTAAGGACCACAACTCAAGGGTTGCAGCTCAATTGCAACCGCAAATTCCTCAGGCTGAAGAATCTGCTCAGCCTGCTGAAGAAACTGCACGCGCAGCTGAAGAAATTCAGGCTGCTGAAGAACCTGTCAGGGCAACCTCCACTGTTGCGCCTGAAGAAACTGCCAGGCCAGCTGAAACTTTTGCTGCGCCTGATGAAATTGAGACCACTAGGACGACTGCATCAATCGTGCCTGAAGAAACTGCCCCCCCTTCACCCTCTGCTGAAACTGCAAAATCCTCAAAGGTGAAGAACAACAACCTTCCTTCTGCATCAGAAGTGAAGAAACCTAAGGCTGCGGAGAAGAGAGCCACTAAGAAAAGAAAAGCATCAACTTCAGATTCCTCAGCTGTGAAGAAGTTGAAGACTATGCCAAATTCTTCAACTGAGCCCATTGATGCAACTCCAATCTCCTCTGTACCTGCCTATGAGATAATTCTATTTGGTGTTGACTATGTCACTCCAAATGATGAAGATGAAGAAGATCATTCTGCTGCTTCCTCAGAGCAGATTGATGAAGAAATTGAGGTGGAAGCAAATGCCTCAACCCCACTGGTATCATCGCCCCAGCCTCAGTTGACTGCTGAAGAGGCCGGCGTTGAAGAAATGGAAGAGGATGTGGACATTGGAAACACAACTCCTCTTATCAATGATGAATATTGGGAAGCGGCACACCCAAATTCACCAATGACCACTCCCCTGACTCAAATTCCTCAGTCTCAAGCCCAGACTGAAGAAATTCATACAGGATCTGATGACTTGGCTGCACCTGTCCCTGAAGATATTTCAGCTGCATCAGCTGAAGAAATTGCTGCTCAAACTGCTACTGAGGAAACTGCTATTCAAATTCCTCAATCTGAAGAAGTTCCTCCTATGCCAAAGGAAATTGTGGGCCGCTTCAAGCCAAACCTTCAGCTGAAGCCCAAGATGCCTTTCAAAAGCTCAAAGCGCCCCAAATTCATCAAGACCAATTTCTTCAACGAGCACATCTTCTTCAATGGGCCAAATCCTTATGACTCTGCAAGGGCCGGTCGCACCAGATTCTGGACACCCACACAGATGAACTATTATGCATCAGTGCTATTTGACAAGGAGAAAGTCTTCGAGCATCAGCAAATTCCTCATGCGGACATGGAAACTATCCCATGCTTCACACCGGTGCTCGCAGTCCTTCATGATGCAGGAATTCTTCCATTCTGTGTGGACATATGTGATTGGAATGAAGAGCTAATTATTCAATTCTATGCCACCTTGCACATCACAGGTGATGCCTCTGATGTCAATGCTTGGGTCTTGGACTGGATGACTGGATCCACTCACTACACTGCTCCAGCTTCTGAACTACTTCGGTCAGTCCCAGTTCCAATTCCCTCAGAAGGAGCAAGATGCCTGTTTGATGAACCTGCTCTGCCCAATCACATGATGCAAGTGCTGATGAAGCCATTGGCTCCTGGACGAACTCAAAGGACTTCCTTCCTTGTGAAGGATTTGCTTTATGTGCCCAGGACAGTCTATCACATTCTGACCAAAACCCTCGGTCCTCAGAAGGGCCACAACTCTGAAGAAGAAGAAGTGGATGGAATCATGAAGAACATGATATTCAACATCATTCATGGGATTCCCATAAATTACCATGATTTCTTCATGAGGACTTTGGCCAATGCTGCTTCAGCCCCATTTGCATTGAAGCCTTACGCTCCCTGGATCATGAAATTCATCAGATCAAGGTCTTCACTTCCATTCAAGGCTGACTTTCAGAATCACTTTAGCTTTCTGCCTCCAATCGAACTCCTTAAGAGCTCATTTTCTTCAGTTGAGGGAAAAGGCAAAGCTGTCATTGATGAAGGTACTCGTCCATTGGATGGTCAGTTTCGCAAAGCTGCATCTTATTCCACCAATGATGACACTGCTACCCAAGATTCTGCTGCAAAAGCCTCAGCGCAAAATCCTCAAGAAACTGCCCCTCGTGTGATGACTGATCGAGAGCTTCTTCTAAGTCTTCATCAGAAGATTGATCGCAATCACAAGTGGGTAAAGCGTCAGTTTCGTTCACTTCTTCGAGACATGACTGTCACGCACAACTCTGTGAGGAAGAACCACTATTATCTTCATGAAGTCTTTGACCGCACATGGGCCATCCTGTCTCACCTCAAGACTCCTGAAGAACTCAAGGAGATGGAATTTTAGCAGGACTTTGATTGGTCCATCCCTCCAAGGAAGAAATGGAAGAAAGTTCAAGTTCCTTAGCTGGTTACAAGCTCATTTTCTTCATCACGCCAGGCGGATGAAGCTGAGAATATTGACGACACTGTTGCGGGCCCTGCATCAACGAATGACCCCGACAACGCTGGCGCTCCTCCACCACCTTCAAGATGAAATTCTTCAGGGGCGTTAGTCCTCATTTTTTGTCCCTTTTGGTCTTCGATGACAAAGGGGGAGAAAATTTGAGTTAGTCTTCAAGCGGGTTGTCGTCGTTTTCTCACCGGGGGTGCCCCGAGACGGCAGATGCCATGGGATGGCTTAAGAGGTGAGAGCAAGGCTGCAATGGAGATCCGGGACGGGTATGCGGATAGCACGCGGTGGTTTACCCAGGTTCGGGGCTCTCCGGAGAGATAATACCCCTACTCCTGCATGTCTGTATATATGTGGTAAATCTGGTACAGAGTTGCTCCTGGAGCTGTATTATAAATGTGTGTATGAGCTAGTGTGGGCAAGATGGCTTGGAGCCTCATCCCCTGAGTGTGTGTCCGTGAGAGAGTCAGAGAAATGAGAGGGGGCTTGGTGCCCTTTTATAGTGTGGGCATGGGCATGGTGGGTGGTGGCCCACCCACCAACTACACTATACCAGATGTCAAGTGAGATGACAAGTGAGGTGACGCATGATGCAGTCAATAGTGCGCCACTATTGGGGTGCAGTGAGGTGACGCGTGATGCAGGCTACAATGTCTTCATGTCGTGTCCGACGGGACGTGGCAGTTGACCTCGCGCAGTAGGCCGGCTGGAGCAACCGAGCAGGGGTCGATCGGAGCAGTCGGCTGGCGCCGCCGAGCAGGGGGCCGACTGGAGCAGCCGGGCAGAGGGGCGTTGGCCGCCCCGTTGTTTTAAAACGACGAGTCGTCTTCTTGAGCCTACCCGGGGGTAATCCCCCCGACAGTAGCCTCCGAGCCTCCGGGCGACTTGGAGAGTCGGGCGGAGGGTTTTTGCCGCTGGGGTTGTTGTTGCAGAAGTCGTTGATGACGGTCGATTGCAGGTCGGGGACGACGCGGCTTGCTTCCAGCGGGGGCGCGCCAGCGCACCCGCTGGGTGTAGCCTCCGAGCCTCCGTGCGACTCGAAGAGTCGGGCGGAGGGTCTTTGCTGTCGCTGAAATAGACGGTGGCGTCGAGGACGTCGGGCGCGGAGGCGGGGTCCGCTGGCTGATGGGTGCGGAGCCCAGCTGGGGGCGGCGCAGGGTCCGCCGACTGATGGGCGCGAAGCCCTGCCGGAGGCGGACGCGGGGCCCGCCGGCTGTTGGGCGCGAGGCGCTGCCGAGGGTGGACGCGGGTCCGCCGGCTGATGAGAGCGGGGTGCTGCCGCCGGCGGACGCGGGGTCCGCCGGCCGATGCGCACGCGGCGCTGCCGAGGGTGGACGCGGGGTCCGCCGGCTGATGAGCGCGAGGCACTGCCGAGGGCGGACGCGGGGTCCGCCGGCTGATGAGCACGAGGCGCTACCGCCGAGGGCGGACGCGGGGTCCGCCGGCTGATGAGCGCGAGGCGCTGCCGAGGGCAGACGCGGGGTCCGCTGACTGATGAGCACGAGGCGCTGCCGAGGGCGGATGTGGGGTTCGCCGGCTGATGAGCGGGAGGCGCTGCCGAGGGCGGACGCGGGGTCCGCCGGCTGATAAGCGCGAGGCGCTGCCGAGGTCGGACGCGGGGTCCGCCGACTGATAAGCGCGAGGCGCTGCCGAGGGCGGACGCGGGGTCCGCCGGCTGATGAGCGCGAGGCGCTGCCGAGGGCGGACGGGGGGTCCGCCGGCTGATGAGCGCGAGGCGCTGCCGAGGGCGGACGCGGGGTCCGCCGGCCGATGAGCGCGAGGCGCTGCCGAGGGCGGACATGGGGTCCGCCGGCCGATGAGCGCGAGGCGCTGCCGAGGGAGGAGGCGGGGTCCGCCGGCTGTAGAGCGCGGGGCGCTGCCGAGGGCGGACGCGGGGTCCGCTGGTTGATGAGCGCGAGGCGCTGCCGAGGGAGGATGCTGGGTCCGCCGGCTGGAGAGCGCGGGGCGCTGCTGAGGGCGGACGCGGGGTCCGCCGGCTGATGAGCGCGAGGTGCTGCCGAGGGCGGATGCGGGGTCCGCCGGCTGATGAGCGCGAGGCGCTGCCGAGGGCGGACGCGGAGTCCGCCGGCTGAAGAGCGCGGGGCGCTGCCGAGGGCGGACGCGGGGTCCGCCGGGTGATGAGCGCGAGGCGCTGCCGAGGGAGGATGCGGGGTCCACCGGCTGATGAGCGCGATGCGCTGCCGAGGGTGGACGCGGGGTCCGCCGGCTGATGAGCGCGGGGCCCTGCCGGGCGTAGCCTCCGAGCCTCCGAGTGAGGAGGTTCCTCATGGAAATGATCGTGCAAAAGACAAGTTTAGTCGATGCAGATATATCAAATATTTGATTTTGGCAGTGCAAGTTTATGCAGAGGGTGCCGACTCGGTTTCACCCGAGCCCCCTTCAGTCTTTTTCATGTTCTCTCCGATCTTTGGCTTTTGCTCTTGCTAGCCGGACAGTCGGGGGCCGGTCTGTAGCTGAGGCGAAGAGTGGGCCGCGGAGTGGAGCGTACAGTACTCGGACTCTGGGAGAAGACTCGACCGAGCAGATACTCGTAAATGAAACGACCAGATCGCCCAAGCCGTTTTCTCCTCAGACGCTTTTCGCGTGCGGTGACCTCCAGCTTGTGCTCTCGCTAGCCGGATAGTCGCAGTGCGAGCTGTAGCTGAGACAAAGAGTGGGCCTTGGTACCGTACACGCTACTAAGCCGCCCCGTGGGAACGAACGTATCGGGCCAAGCGGCCGGCCCTGGGCGAGACTTAGCTGGCGCCGGGGCAAACAGTACACCAGCAGAATAAATGCGGAGATGGCCCCCGAGGGTCGCTCGGGGTTATTCGTTTTGTGTGTATGGTGCAAGGATATGCGGATGGAGATCTCACATTGCTTTTTGGTGCCGGCGAGGCATTTTTTGTTGATGTCGGCCAGCGTGGCTTGCAGCCGACGTGGTCCGACTGATACGCGCGACGCGCCGCCGGGCGCGGACTTGGAGTCCGCCGGCTCATGGGCGCGAGGCGCTGCCAGGTGTGGACGCGGAGTCCACCGGCTGGCTATTTCCAGCGGGGGCGCGCCAGCGCACCCGCTGGGTGTAGCCTCCGAGCCTCCGGGCGACTCGAAGAGTCGGGCGGAGGGTCTTTGCTATTGCTGAAGCAGATAATGGCATTGGGGACGCCAGGTGCGGACGCGGGGTCCGACGACCGATGGGCGCGGGGCCTTGCCAGGTGCGGACGCGTGGTCCACCGGCTGGTGTGTGGGGGGCACTGCCGAGGGTGGACGCGGGGTCCGCCGGCGGTTGCTCGCGAGGCGCTGCCGAGGGCGGACGCGGGGTCCGCCGGCTGATGCGCGCGAGGCACTGCCGAGGGCGGACGCGGGGTCCGCCGGCTGTTGAGCGTGAGGCGCTGCCGAGGGCGGACGCGGGGTCCGCCGGCTAGTGGGCGTGAGGCGCAGCCGAGGGCGGACGAGGGGTCCGCCGGCTGTTACGCGCGAGGCGCTGCCGAGAGTGGCTTCCGAGCCTCCGAGTGAGGGGGTTCATTCGTTTTTGGTGCCGGCGAGGTGGTTGCTGTCGAAGACGACCGACGTGACCTTCTGAGGGCAGGAAGCGTCGGCGTGCCGGGGCACCCGCTGGGTGCGGCCATCGAGGCCAGGACGGTCGAAGGGCGTGCATGCCGGCCGGGCCCACCGGCCGGGCGTCGGAGCGATTGGGTGACCGGGCTGGTGTCGAGGCAGGCGGGCAGGTCGGACGATGAAGTGGGCAGGTGGGGACCGGGCCGGTCCAGCGAGGCGGCTGTTGAAGCGGTCGTTGTCGATGATGATCGGTGCGGCCTTATGCGGGCGGAGCACGCCGGCGTGCCGGCGCACCCGCTGGGTGTGGCCATCGAACCTCCAGCGGTTGATGGTCGTGTAGGTCAGGTGACCGGTGCCGAGGCAGGCAGGCAGGCCAGCCGGCCACGTGGCGAAGCAGACGGGCGGTCCAGCAGATTCAGCGGACGGGGGACAGCCGGCTCTGTATCTCTTTTTTTTTTTGCAGCAGGGCAGCCGGCCCTTTTCTTCTCTGTTTTCTAGCCAGCAGCAACCTGGCCCCACGGGCTGCCGACACGGCAGGCCAGCGGCAGGGCGGGCGGAGCCGGCCGCCCGGGTGGTGGGCGGAACCGGCTACGGGAGGGCGGCAGCCGGCGGCAGGGGAGGCCGGCTGCTGGAAGGCGGCAGCCGGGCGCGGGGTAGGCCGGCTGCGGGAAAGCGGCGGCTGGGCGCAGGGGAGGCCGGCTGCGGGAAGGCGGTAGCCGGGCGCGGGGGAGGCCGGCTGCGGGAAGGCGGCAGACGGCGCGACGGGGAGCCGGCGCAACTGGGCGGAGTAGCGATGGCGGGCGAAGAGCCGCGGCGGACGGAGCCGGGGCGGCCAGGCGCGGGCAGGCGCGAGCCGCGGGCGCCGGGTCCTGGGCGCGGCCTCGAGGAGACTGGGCGGCCGATGCGAGGCACGCGGGTGCGCGCGTAGATGCGACGACGGACGTGGCGGAGAGGGCCGCAGGGACGTGTTTACGGCCGTGGGGGAGCTCGCGGGAACGGGAGGCCGGGGCGCCCACTGGGCGTCGGAGGCGGCCCGGCGATTCGGGCGGGGCAGCGCGTGGTGACGTGGAGACGCGGCCGCGCGGGGACTGAGCGGCGCGGGAGGAGCGGAGGCGACGCGAGGTGGAGGGGCTCAGGAGCGAAGCCGCAGGGGCAGCCCGAGCGGAGGGAGGCGGGGCTCGACCGGCGCTCGGGGTGGAGGGGAGGCCGGCCGCCTAGCCCGAGCGCGGGGAAGGCCGGATCGGAGGCGCGCGGGCAGTGGGCAGGGTGCCCGCGGCGGTGCAGGCGCGGGGGCGGAGCGGCGTGCAGCGTGCGGTGGTTGGGGGCACGCGGACGGATGCTCGTGGCGCAGAAGAGAGCGAGGCGGGCGGTGTCGAGGCCGGCGGCGAGGACGCGCCATCCCGCACGGCCATCCCGGGGCCGTGTCGATGTCGAGCCTCCGAGCGCCGGCGGAGAGACGGCGGCGACGTCGCGGTGGTGGTGACGAAAATGGCGAGGCCGACGACGAGGGCGCATCGCGCCGCGCGGACGCCCCGGGGGCATGTTGATGTCGTGCCCTCGAGCGCGGCCGGAGAGACGGCGGCGACGTCGCGGCGATGATGATGAAGACGGTCCCGCCCGGACCGTGGTTCCAGCAGCAGCTTGCCCCACGGTGGGCGCCAACTGTCGTCGTTTTCTCACCGGGGGTGCCCCGAGACGGCAGATGCCATGGGATGGCTTAAGAGGTGAGAGCAAGGCTGCAGTGGAGATCCGGGACGGGTATGCGGATAGCACGCGGTGGTTTACCCAGGTTCGGGGCTCTCCGGAGAGATAATACCCCTACACCTGCATGTCTGTATATATGTGGTAAATCTGGTACAGAGTTGCTCCAGGAGTTGTATTATAAATGTGTGTATGAGCTAGTGTGGGCAAGATGGCTTGTAGCCTCATCCCCTGAGTGTGTGCCCGTGAGAGAGTCAGAGAAATGAGAGGGGGCTTGGTGCCCTTTTATAGTGTGGGCATGGGCATGGTGGGTGGTGGCCCACCCACCAACTACACTATACCAGATGTCAAGTGAGATGACAAGTGAGGTGACGCATGATGCAGTCAATAGTGCGCCACTATTGGGGTGCTGTGAGGTGACGCGTGATGCAGGCTACAGTGTCTTCATGTCGTGTCCGACGGGACGTGGTGGTTGACCTCGCGCAGTAGGCCGGCTGGAGCAGCCGGGCAGGGGTCGGTCGGAGCAGTCGGCTGGCGCCGCCGGGCAGGGGGCCGGCTGGAGCAGCCGGGCAGAGGGGCGTTGGCCGCCCCATTGTTTCAAAACGTTGAGTCGTCTCCTTGAGCCTACCCGGGGGTAATCCCCCCGACACGGGTCTATATATATGGGCTGTTTTTTGTTTAAGTTACAACTCTCGCTCTTCTGAAGCTTTTGTTGGTTGAGTTGTAAACTTAAGTCCGATGGTGGTCTGACGTTTTTGAACTGCTTTCCACATGCTATTTCCTCAAATTATCTTAATGCACGCATGCTGAATTTCCTCAGACCCCATTTTCCATCATGCATTTCAATTTCCTCATGATATATATTAAATGCGTGTATGGATTACAAGATATAGGGGGAGTTCTCCATGTTTTTAACCTGCTATGTGCATTTGCAGTCCAAAGCAAATTCCTCAAATATGCACATCTTCAGGGGGAGTTCTTCTATATCTTGCAATCAAATTCCTCAAACTCAGTACTTACACTTCATATTATTATCCCCATTGAAAACTTAACCTATTTGTCATCAATCACCAAAAAGGGGGAGATTATAAGTGCATCTAGTGCCCCTTAGTGATTTTGGTGTATTGAAGACTTATAGTTTAAGAGACTAATGCGTTTGTAAGTGTACACAGGCTCTATAAGTCGCTGAGGAGTTTGATACATTCGGAGATTATCGACCCCTAAAAATGTATGTCTTCAACTAAAGACTTTGGTGAAGACTTTGGTCAAGACTTTGCTGAAGACTTTGGTGAAGACTTTGGTCAAGACTTTGCCCGAGTATTCCTGTGCACACTTCGGCACCGCTTTTGGGTTTTGGCCACACGCCCGCTCGATGATCCCGTTCTCGCTCAGAACCGCGCAGGTTCCCCCACGCAAAACCGTCCTACGGCTCTAGCTTCCCGCCATGCTCGGTGAAATCCCCAATCCTTGTCGGCCTGCTATATAAACCCTCACGGCCGGCGACTCCACATTGCCTTCATCCCACCTCCCCGTAGCTTATCTAGTTTGCTTCTCCCCCAATCGCCAATGGCACCGGCCGTTCGTCGTCGCCCAGCCACTCCGCCAGAGGACAGCTCCAGCTGGGAGGCTTCACCGCGTCGGCGCGGCAGTCCTCTGAAGCGTGTAGTGCACGTGGCATCCCTGGTGGGTGTGCGCAGGCCACCAACTGCACGCTCCACCACCGCTGCCCGAAGGCAGCTGCTGTCGGTGGCCGCCACCACACCGACCGCCACTGGGGCCGCCACCCCACCATCGTCCGTCTTTGCCACGACCCCACCGTCAGACTGCGGGGTCATAACCCGCGCCGCCACCAAGGCCCGAATGCGGGAGGTGGAGTCCGCCAAAGGCCCACCGCCGGGCTTCTGCGTCGCAACCCTTACGCGCTACATCTACTTCCTAGAGAAGGAGGTGGAGCGCCAGGTCGCGCACGCGAAGAATCTCACCGATGCCGTGGCCGGAGGAGAAGCCGCAGCGGCGGCGCGGAATGCCGAGATCTACGCATGTAAGTGCATCTAGTGCCCCTTAGTGATTTTGGTGTATTGAAGACTTATAGGTTAAGAGACTAGTGCGTTTGTAAGTGTACACGGGCTCTATAAGTCGCTGAGGAGTTTGATACATTCGGAGATTATCGACCCCTAAAAATGTTTGTCTTCTACTGAAGACTTTGGTGAAGACTTTGCTGAAGACTTTGGTATTCCCTGAAGACTTTGAAAAAGAAGAAGTTGGTGTGACCTTGAAGATATAAATGAGGACTATGAAGCATGAAGACTTTTGTTTTTATTGTTTCATTTCCTTTCTTTGAGTCATAGGAAACACCGTACTGTTAAAGGGGGCCGAGGTAATACTAAGGAAAATTTCCAACTGATGCTCAACTCAAAAGCCTCAACCTATCCAATCCTTCGAGTGAAGCCTTTGGAAATCTCTTGCAGTTCAGTCAAGTTCTTCAGTGACAGAGACGATGATCTTCTGGTCTCTGAGGAAATTGGTCTGACTGAGGAGTTAGGATTTCGCCAGTGCGAATTGCCTACAAGTGAGGAATATGATAAGCCTGGGGACTTTCATAGTTCGAAATTCCGACCGTTGCTGTGCTAAGTGCCAGCTGTCCCCAATCATCCTATCCACATAACGGTCATATCATTGGGGGCATTTATGTCTTATCATGTCGGGTTGCACCCTGGCTATAAATAGCCACCCCCCACAACCACTAGTTGGTTGGCTGCTCCGAGAGAGAACTGACACTTGTCATTTGAGAGCATCCCATTCCTCGAGGACTTTGAGAGAAAATCATCAGTGAGGAAAAACCCCAAAACCAAACCACCAACCCAAAGTGATTGAGCATCACTGAAGAAATTGTTCCTGTGTGGAACCGACGCTTGTTACCTTTGAAGACTGTGTATCTTCCAGACGGTTAGGCGTCATGGTCTAGTGCATCCTGCAGTCAATTGGGGATCACGAAGTGACCTTGGTCTAGAGCATCCAGCAGTAAATTGTGGATCGCCGGGTGACCAGTTTGTGAGGATTTTGGAAGTCTACCCTGAAGACTTACCACGAGTGTTGGGCGAGGTCTGTGTGACCTTAGCTCAAGGAGAATACGGTAAGGACTGTGTGTCCTGGGACTGTGTGTCCTCTGGTTTAAATACCAGGCCGCTCCAAACCAGACGTACGACTGTCACAGCAGTTGGAACTGGGTCATCAAACCATTGTCTTCATCGAGCTACCTGGTTCCATTTCCTCAACCCTTTCATTTCCTCGTATACTAGTTGATGAAATTGATCATTACTGTTTGAAGAATTTGACTGAAGACTTTCGCAATTTCCTCACCTCAAATTCTTCAAGCTACCTTGTTCCTCACCTACTTATCCTGTATCACGCTACCTGTAATCTGTGCATGCTTTATTTCATGATGATGACTATGCGATCGCTATGCTTCATATGCACTTGAGTACTTATTCCGCTGCTAGTTATTCATCACATTTCAAATTCCTCAAGTTGAAATTCCTCAGTGATGAATTTGTAAAAATCGCCTATTCACCCCCCCTCTAGTCGATATAACGCACTTTCAACGCAGAGTCCCGTCGCGTCGAGGAGGGGCATCTTGAGCATCGGAGGGCAGCACTCGCAGGCAACAGACACGTCTCTGCCAACTCGTCGGCGGGCTCCTCCTCCAGTTGCTCTTACTGAGCGCGCTCGATTCTGCTGGAAGTAGTACAAAGCCCCTCCGTAGTACTAGTATTTAGGGGCTATTTTGTTCAGTTCATATAACTATAGATATGGTTGAACTGTACCACATACTTTAATTAGCTAGTATATAGTTGAGCTAGCTAATTCAGTACGTGGTTGGCAACAATTGGGGAAACGTTTGTTCGGTTCAGCTGTCGAGTTGAACTGAATTGTACAAAGACCAGTGCTTAATGTATTAATGAAATCCATGTTTAAAGTTTATTTTAGTTGCAAAATTACACCCTAATTGTGATTTTGTTTCTGCAATACTTGACAAATGCCAGTGCTACAATGTTGACAAATGCCAGTGTTACTAGATCGACAAATGCCAATGTTTCCGATTTGACACATGGCAATTTACCCAATACGATAGATGCAAATCTTCCCGGATTGTATGTACTAGGCACACGGATCATATTGGAGAAACGTTTGCGATGATGCATTGGACCAATCCTTCGCGCCAATATTTTGACTTGGCTTACGGGCGAAGATAGTTGTCGATCTTCAAACGAGTATTCAACCTGAACCGTTTGTGATGTGTGTTCATTCAGATAAAACTATGATGGTTTTTAGTTTGCTACGTGAATTCAGAGATAAACACTTAGTTCATCAAACCATAGATTTCATTCAGTCAAGCTTTCACTTTATATTCATACAATCGAGATACGATATAAAGAAAACTAGTTGCGGCAGCGATGGCGTTCTCGTGCTCCGGGGCGCAGTTGTACAGTTCTTCAACCGAGACCAGAATGTTATGGACTTCACAATCAAAGAGCCGGTCGTCGGGCGCGGGGCCGGGGGGCAGCGACTAGCGGCGCTGCGAGAAAGCTGTCGACGGCGGCGGCCCAATCCGCTGAGGGGGGCGTGACAGGTGCAGGCACGCGCATGGGCACATGCGCGGTGGGTGCAGGCGCGCGCAAGGGGTCGGCCGCCGTCGGTGCGGGCACGCGCACTGGGACCGGCGTGCCATGTGCAAGGGCGTGCACGAGCACGGGGGCGGGAGGAGGCGCTAGAGCTTGCACGTACACGAGCTCACACGGGTCGGCGTGGACCTCCCTGACGCCCGCGGTTTCCAGCGCTGCGATGATGCTGGGTGACCATCCCGTCAATGCCACAGGGATGGTGGCTGGCGCGGGCGCGGCGATGGTTGATGGCGAGTGCGTCGGGGCAGCATCCGCTGCGGCATGCAGCTCTTCCAGGGCCATGTCAATGGCGTCCCATTCGTCTTTATGTTCTATCTCTTCCGGCTCGGTGTCAACTTCACCAAACCGGAAGACTAGTGGCATATGATCCTTCTGCACCATGGCGTAGGTCGCCGTGGAGGTCTGAAGATGGAGGGGAATGTGAGGCGAAGATATATGGAGGATTGTGAGTGAGTGGGCAGTAAAGCCGCGTATTAAATAGCGGCTCGGGCGCCATTGATGGACAGGTTGGAAGCGAGGAGGGCGGATACGGAGGTCAAAGGGCTCGATTCCCGGTGAGTCTTCGGCGTACTGACCGCTCGCCTCCCGATGAGCCTGCGCGGCGGATGCCAGCTCGCACGCCTCGTGTCAACTCAAGCAGCTGCTCGCACGGCACCTCCAAAGCCCTAGCCAATAAAAGAGTGCGACTCTTGGCAGCACATAAAGGGCAGTAGAATGCCAACGGTTAGAAATAATGCAACCGTTTGCGTTGAAACGTGACAGTTCTTTGTTCCAAAATGCTTTTGTTTGCTATTAATGACACGAAAAATACCACAACATATTTGTGCTATATAATGACGCCATGCCAAATTTCTTGAATTTTGTGTGAGTTCTAGATTTACTATAATTTAATTAATATTCTCAATGTTGTCTCTAAAACAAAATATATATTAAAAAACAAGTATCAGATAGGAAAACAAAATGCTATGATGCCTTTACGTGCCATGTTCATGAAACCATGCCAAGTTTCATGAATCTCCTGATGAGTTTTAGATTTACATGATTTAAAACCCTAGTTTCTCAATGTTTCTGTGGCCGAGCCAAGACCCCGAGATGTTTGAAATTCATTCACATCTCTTGCATGGGACCTAAAGATGCATGCACACTAATATGGTTTTCAACCCATTTTGATGCACCGGACCTTCTGATTGTAGTTCGGATTTGAATTGTGCACGTTAAATAATGCATATAAAGTCAATTAATGTATAAAAAGGCCAAACGAATCATGTATATTTTCATATTTTGGCACGACACTCTCATTTCGGTATATGTTGCCTATAGAAATAGTTCAAGACGAGAAGAGGCAACGGATGTCGATTCGCCCAGATAAGGTGACACATTCCATATCGAAACAACAAAGCTTCACATGATAATTAATCTTTGGTTTGTGCTAGGCTTGTGCCAAAACTTGTCCCAAATTGGAAATTATTTTACCAGGGCACATATGGGCCATGCATGTTATGACACCATGCCAAGTTTTATGAATTTTCTGACTAGTTTTTGATTTACACATGATTTAAAACCCGAGTTTCTCAATGTTTTTGTGGCCGAGCCAAGACCGCGAGATGTTTGAAATTCATTCCCATATATTGCATGGGATCCTAAAGATGCATGCACACTTATACGGTTTTCAACCCATTTAGATGCACCGGTCACTCTGATTATAGTGCAAATTTGAATTATGCATGTTAAATAATGCATATAAAAGTCGATAAATGTATAAAAAGACCAAACGAACCATGTATAATTTCATATTTTGGCACGATACTCTCATTTTGGTATATGTTGCCTATAAAAATAGTTCAAGACGAGAAAAGGCAGCGGATGTCGATTCGCCCACATAATGTGACACATTCCATATCGAAGCAACAAAGCTTCGCGTGATAATTAATCTTTGGTTTGTGCGCGGTTTGAGCCAAAACTTGTCCCAAATTGGACATTATTTTACCAGGGCGCATATGAGCCATGCATTTTATGAGACCATGCCAGGTTTCATGAATTTTCTGACTAGCTTTTGATTTCACATGATTTAAAACCCGTGTTTCTCAGTGTTTGTATGACCGAGCCAGGACCGCGAGATGTTTGAAATTCATTCCCATATATTGCATGGGATCCTAAAGATGCATGTACAGCTTATACGGTTTTCAACCATTTTGATGCACCGTACCTTGTGAATGTAGTTCAAATTTGAATTATATATGCACGTTAAATAGTGCATATAAAAGTCAATTAATGTATAAGAAGCCCAAACGAACCATGTATAATTTCATATTTTGGAACGACGCTCATTTTGGTATATGTTGCCTCTAGAAATATATAGTTCAAGATGAGAAGAGGCAGCGGAAGTCGATTCGCCCACATAAGGCGACGCGTTCCTTATCGAAACCACAAAAGCTAGCTGCCCCATGAGTAGCTGAGGTTTGTCAGGGCTTGTGCCAAAACTTGTCCCAAATCGGACAATTTATCATGAGAACACATATGAGCCATGCCATGACACCATGCCAAGTTTCCTGATTTTCTGACGAGTTTTTGATTTATACATGAATGTAAAACCAAGTTTCTCAATGTATGTGGCCGAGTCAAGACCCCGAGATGTTTGAAATCCATTCCCATATCTTGCATGGGGCCCAAAGTAGCCATGGACACTTATATGATTTTTCAACCCATTTTGATGCACCGGACCTTGTGATTTTAGTTCAAATTTTAATTATCCACATTGTATGCCTAGAGAACTCAGTTAACGTATGAAAATGAGAAAAGAACCCTGAATAATTCCATATTTTAGCAAGACACTCTTACTGGTGCGAGTTGCCTCTAACAAAAGTTCATGCCGAGAAGATGAGCGGATGTCGTTTTGCCTACGTAAGGCGACGTTTTCCTTATCGGGATCTCAAAGATTGAAGTGACAAGCTCTGCTTTGTAAGGGACTTGTGGCTAAAATTGTCCCATGTTGGACAATTTTTTTACCATGGCACATATGTGCCATGTCATGACAACATTCCAAGTTTTTAGAATTTCTGACGCGTTTTGGATTTACAGTAATTTAAAAACCAAGTTTCTCAACATTTGTGCCCGAGCCAAGATGCCGAGATGTTTGAAGTTCATTCCCATTTATTGCCCGTGACCTAAAGATGAAGCCATGGACACTAATATGATTTTTCATCCCATTTTGATGCACGGACATTGGGACGATAGTTCAAATTTGAATTATACACATTAAATGTCTAGAAAACTCAATTAATTTATAAAAATGCCAAACAGACCCTGAATAATTCCATATTTTAGCACGACACAGCTATTGGTCAGTGTTCACTGCACATAAATCTTATTGCAAACCAAACACCGTCCTTTGTCGAATTAACCTCATTTTTTGTTTTAAAAACATTTTGAAAATTAAGTCTTTCACAAACAGTTGACGTTCATGAATCGTTTGTGATGCAGTACAAAATATCTTGGGCCAATCCTCGTAATGAATGGCTTAGGCCTAAAGTTTTGTCGTATGCAGTACACCGCCGGGCAGTTTACCGCACTGACTCCTCAGACCATTTTACTTTTCAATCGTCGCCGGTGAAAGATGGGGACGTGGATCCTCGTCGTGAGGGCAACTTCAGCAACCGACTCCGGCCCGAGCACGGCCGCATCAGCCATGAGCGCGCTCTCAACATGCTAGAACGTGGCCGCTACCTCTGACAGAGTGGCTGCAGCAACCGAAAGGGAAGCTGCTCCAGTTGAGAGGGCAGCAGCAACAACCGCGACGGGGATAGCAAATGGCGAGAACGGCACATCAGCTGTCAGTTCCTCGGCGGTCGCCGTAGCCCTGATGGCGGACGCCCAGTCCCATCTCAAGGCCGCCCACGCCCATCTCGTGTCGGTCGCTACACAAATCACATCTGCCTTCTCTGACACCGGTCGACAACCCACCTCCGTTGATTTGGTAATCGTTGAGTGTGCTCTAGCAAGCGTCCGTTCTTCGGTGGCCTCCCTAGCCAAGATTGTGGTTGTCCATGCCCGGAGCAAGGCCGCCCACACCCGGCTCATGGCGGCCTTATCCAAAGAGATGGTGCACGAATACTGCGAGATGCTGGAGTATGTGGCGATGGATCCCATGGATCTCCATTCCCCGGAGTTCGTCGAGCGGGAGCTGGTCATCGAGGAGGCGGCGGAGATCGACGAATGCCAGGCGGAATATTAGTCTCTGTCTAGAGCGATGGTGTTTTGTTAGAGTAATGTTTAAGTCAATTAACTAATGTTTATTAGTTGCTCGGTTAAGTAAGTGCGGGCGGTGATGTAGGCTCTTTTGTGTAGTACTCAAATTTGCAAGTGTTGTTAAACTAAGCAATGACCAATGTAACGAGGAAAATTCGGACCAAAATTTGCCGCCGTATCCCCATTTTCTCTTCCAAATGAACATGAAATGCAAGTACCGTGTGCAACGTAGTATCTGATATCTTACGCCGGAAGCTTGGAGACCAAAATTTCCACGTTCAGTCTCATCACACATGGGATAAACTATAGGACACGTTTGTGTTGTTGAATATCGCACACAGTTATGGTAATGGTACTGTGTCCGATGTGACTGTGCGCGCTACTTTTTCGCCGCACCGAACGAAATTTTGGGCTGCCGCGCAAATATCTAACTCCCCCGCCCCTCGTACCAACCAAAAGCCACATTTCCCATTCCCCCTGCTCCCCCCCTTCATTTCCTAAGTTCAAACCTTCACTGCTTGCTTGCAGCGCCACCTCCTCGCCGGTGACGCTCCTTCCTGCTGCTCGGCCTCATCTTGCTAGTCATAGTCAGGTAATCCAAACCTTCCCCATACCCACTCCCCCCTCCACCCCCACCTCCTCCATTCCACATGGCCCGACCGCCCGCGCAACACATTCCACCAAAATAACCGGCCCACCCCCCACATAATCGCCGCCGAAAGACATGGTGCACGCAGTATAGCCAGGATCTCAAGGAACACCTGGCAGCGGAGAAGCAAATCGCGACCGCACGCGCGGATGAGGCCGCGATGGCTAACATGCGTGCTGACCCCCAGATCTTGGAGCAGCATCTAGACGTCGAGGCCACCGTCGACGCCTCACGCGCGGACGCCGCCACGCTGTTGGCTACTTTGAACAACAGCTCGTTGTGTTTTCTCCACGGCTCCACTGTTGCCTTCGACGACGACTCCGAGTTGTCTCTTAGCGTGCCTGAAACGTCTCCAACGTATCTATAATTTTTGCTTGTTCCATGCTGTTATATTATCATTCTTGGATGTTTTACAATCATTTTATTACAACTTTATATCATTTTTCGGGACTAACCTATTGACATAGTGCCAAAGTGCCAGTTGCTGTTTTTGCTTGTTTTTTACTTCGCAGAAAATCAGTACCAAACGGAGATAAAACGCTGTAGGAATTTTTGTGGATTTTTTATGGACCAGAAGAAACCAAACGGGCCAAAGGACACCAGAAGAGGGGGCCCAGGGTGGCCAGCACCCATCAGGGCGCGCCAGAGGCCCCCTGGCGCGGCCTGATGGGTGCTGGGCTCCTCGGGCACCCCCTCAACTCATTATCGTGCCTATAAATTCCATGGAAATCCAAAAATCCTAGGGGAGTCGACGAAACACAATTCCAGCCGCCGCAAGTTCCAGAACTGCGAGATCCAATCTAAACACCATCATGGAGGGGTTCATCTTCCTCATAGGTGCCTCTCCGATGATGTGTGAGTAGTCCAGCATAGACCTACGGGTCCGTAGGCAGTAGTTAGATGGCTTCTTCTCTCTCTCTTATGATTCTCAATACAATGGTCTCTTGGAGATCTATTTGATGTAAACTTTTGTGGTGTGTTTGTTGGGATCCGATGAATTTTGAGTTCATGATCAGTTTCTATCCATGAATATTATTTGAGTCTTCTTTGATCTCTTATATGCATGATTACTTATAGCCTCGTATTTCTTCTTCGAATCTTTGGTTTAGTTAGGCCGACTAGATCGATTTTTCTTGCCATGGGAAGAGGTGCTTTGTGATTGGTTCGATCTTGCGGTGTTCTTTCCCAGTGACAGAAGGGGCAGCAAGACACACATGTATCATTGCTATTAAGGATAACAAGATGGGGTCTATTCCTACATGAATAGATCTTGTCTACATCATGTCATCATTCTTATTGCATTACTCCGTTTTCCCATGAACTTAATACAGTAGATGCATGCTGGATAGCGGTCGATGTGTGGAGTAATAGAGGTAGATGCAGGTAGGAGTCGGTCTGTCTATCTTGGACGTGATGCCTATATAATGATCATCGCCTTGGATATCGTCATGACTATTCGATTTTCTATCAATTGCCCAACAGTAATTTGTTCACCCACCGTGCGCTATACTCATGAGAGAAGCCACTAGTGAACCCTACGGCCCCCGGGTCTAGTTTTCCTATCATATTGCTTTCCGATCTACGTTTTTTGCAATCTTTGTTTTCAGATCTACAAAACCAAAAACCCAAAAACATATGGGAAAATTTTGTTTCTGCCACTCTAGCTTTTGCCAATTTTCCTTATGCCACTCTAAATTTTGACATTTTACTTTTGCCACTGTTAGCTTTTGACAATTATCACAATTGCCATTCTGTGGCATAAACAAAAAATTTAGAGTGGCAATTGGGATACATTATTAAAGCTAAGAGTGGCAAAAGTGAAATAAAATTATTTTGCTTTTGCCACGGAATGTCAATTGTGATAATTGTCAAAAGCTAAGAGTGGCAAAAGTGAAATGCCAAAATCCGGACTGGCATAAGGAAAATTGGCAAAAGCTAGAGTGGCAAAAACAAAATTTTCCCAAAACATATTGCTGCATATTTACTCTTTTTATTTGTGTTCTTGAGAGATCTATCTCTCCTATCTATCACTACCTAATCTATCTATTTACCGTAGAGAGATTGACAACCTCTCTTTCGCGTCGGGTTGCAAGTATTTGTTGTTTGTGTGCAGGTGCTGCTTATTGGGTGGTGGTGATCCTCCTACTTGTTCGATAACCTTGGTTTCATAACTGAGGGACATACTTACCATCGCTGTGCTGCATCATCCCTTCCTCTTTGGGGAAATACCAACGCAGTCTCAAGCCACGTCAAAGGAATTTCTGGCGCCGTTGCCGGTGAGGAAGCAGTCTCTTCTACGTGCCTATCGTAGGCGCCGAGGGGACTCCATCATCATCTACCAGGTTCCTAATCACAAATCTCATCTCCTTACAATTACATTATTTGCCATTTGCCTCTCGTTTTCCTCTCCCCCACTTCACCAATTTGCCGTTTTATTCGCCCTCTTTTTCGTTTGCCCTTTTTCTCGCCGGATCTCTTGCTTGTTGCTATGACTAGCGTTACTACTCCCCCTTTGTCACCAGATTTTGAAGTTCTATACTTCAAACAAAAACAAGGGGAAAATTTAAAAGATGCCTGGAATAGGCTAATGGAATCCTATCGTATTTCCAATCTAAAAGGAGATGCAAAAGTTTTGCTTAGAAATTTTTATATTGGATTGGCTTTGCATCATAGAGAGCTTTTGGATTTTGCCTCAAAGGGCAATTTTATTGAACTTAATGCAAGCGCCGCTTATGAAGTTTTGGAAGGAATCTTGGGGGTTCCTCCACCAAAAATGGGGCTTGCTGTTTCACAAGAGGGAGTTCAAATTCTTGACAAATTGGGTGACTTACATAAGCACCTGGTCGAGTTACAAAAATATCACGAACCCCTCAAGCATATTAGTGGGAACCTCAATCGTTTGAACACTTTGATTACCCTTTGCAATAAGCGTTTGGATATTTTGGATCTAAAGATGGTTTCCTCTCCTGAAAATTTGGGTAAGCGTAAAGAGCCCCCCGGATTCGATAAGGCCCTCACAAGAGTGACCAAAACCAAAGATGACAATACTTGAATCTATCCAATATGCCTAGCTAGGGGCGTAAAACGATAGCGCTTGTTGGGAGGCAACCCAATGAATAAATAATTTTTTGCCTTTTCCTTTCTGTTTTTGAGTGTTGACACAATTATGCCTCTTTTATGATTGTGTTTTTTTGGTTTATTTAGTGTTTGTGCCAAGTAGAACCGCTAGGATGATTCATAGGATGAGTAGAAGTGATGCTGAATCTGAAACAGAAACTTTGCGTCCAGTATATGAATTTTCATTTTTTTTCTGGAACGTGATCTTGAGCTGAAATTTTAAGACAGTGTTTCTATACAAATTCCTTACGTTTTCCTAATTTTTCAGAATTTTTAGAGTTACAGAAGTATGGGTATGGTACAGATTACTACAGACTGTTCTGTTTGAGACAGATTCTGTTTTTGTTGCATTGTGTGCTTGTTTCGATGAATCTATGGCTTGTATTGAAGGGTATAAGCCATGGTAAAGTTAAAATATAGTAGTTATAATGCAATTATAAAATTTGAATGGGTTTACAACAGTACCTAAAGTAGTGATTTGCTTTCTTATACTAATGGATCTCACGAAGATTTTGTTGAGTTTTGTGTGATTGAAGTTTTCAAGTTTTGGGTGAGATCACGATGGATGAAGGAATAAGGAGTAGCAAAAGCCTAAGCTTCGGGATGCTACCGCACCCCCAAGATATATCCAAAGAGTAACAAGGAACTAAGCTTGGGGATGCCCCCGAGTGGCATCCCCTCTTTTTTCTAACGACCATCGGTATTTTGCTTGGAACTATATTTTTATTCGTCACATATCATGTGTTTTGCTTGGAGCGTCTTGTATCTTTGCTTGCTTTGTTTGTTAGTTTTCCCTTTGTATCCTTGCTGTACACACCTATTTGAGAAAGCCAAAATCATGCTATGATTTGTTAGAATTGCTCTATGTGCTTCACTTAAACTTTTGAGCTATATAATTGCTCTAGTGCTTCACTTATATCTTTTTGAGCATGGTGTGCTTGGAAACTTTTGTAGAAATACTCTCATGCTTCACTTAGATTAATTTGAGAGTTAGTAAAACTTTGAAGAAATCCTCTTATGCTTCACTTATACCTTTTTGAGAGATGAAATCTTTATGCTCATGTGCTTCACTTAATTTTGTTTGAGCTTGCCAAAAAGCAAGGGCAATATATGAAACTAGTCCCAAAGTGATAGATATCCAAGGAGGATATAATAAAAACTTTCATGAAGATCATTGGACAAATTAAACTTGATTCTTTGTAATAGTTTTGAAACATGATGATAGTAATATGTGAGTCATGTTAATGAGTAATTATGCTTAGTAGGAATATTGGTGTTAAGGTTTGTGATTCCCTATGCATGCACGAAAATCAATAGTTATGCAATGAATTTACATCCTACTTGTGGTGCATTATTCAGAGTTAGTTATGTTCAATGCTCACTTATGTGATTTTTCGTTTCTTGGTTTGGTTGCTTCCCAATCTATTTGCTAGCCTTCATTTGTACTAAGTAGAAATACTACTTGTGCATCCAAAATCCTTAAACCAAGTTTTGCCTTATGAGTCCACCATACCTACCTATATGCGGTATTTCCATGCCGTTCCAAGCAAATTTGTATGTGCCATCTCTAAATTTTCAAAATAAATTTTCTCTTTTGTGTGCCCGTACCGCTCATGAAACGGTGGGGAGTGTCCAATATTTTTCCATGCTAGATGTGTTATTCTCAAGATGAGTGTTTATTCACTTGTCATTGCACGAGAGTGCGGCGGTTATAGGGCTGCCCATTCCCGAAATGAAAAAGAAAAAAAATTACTTTATGTTGTCAAATAATAAATTCCTTGGAAAGTGTTGGTATGGAAGGCAACCGTGGATACGGCCCGCCATGGAAAGTGAAAGTTTGGTGGAAAAAGGAAGAAACTTTATTTTCTGTTTGGGAACCGCCTATGATATATCTAGCATGGAAAGTATTGTGAGCTACTTTGTCGTTTTCGTTGACAGGAAAAGCATGCCATCCAAAATATTTTTTCTCTCTCAATTTAAAACTTTGAACTTTGGCACCTCTACAAATCCCTACTTCCCTCTGCGAAGGGCCTATCTATTTACTTTATGCAATTTTTATTTTTGCTTTGAGTCTCCATCTTCTCTTATAAGCACCAACTAGGGGACACTATGATCGTACTTGAGCATTGGGCATAGCTAATATTTGAGTGTGTTTCATGAATGGATCAATGATTGAGCATGATGGGCTAGGGATAACTTTCTTTAGTGTTGATATTTTGAAAGACATGGTTGCTTGTTGACATGCTTGAGTATTGAAGTCATTTTGTTAAAACTAGACTATTGCTTTGAATCATTTACAAGTCCAAATGTCCATGATATACAAAGAAGAAAAGAATATGATGAACATGTTAGGCAGCATTCCACATCAAAAATTCTGTTTTTATCATTTACCTACTCGAGGACGAGTAGGAATTAAGCTTGGGGAAGCTGATACGTCTCCAACGTATCTATAATTTTTGCTTGTTCCATGCTGTTATATTATCATTCTTGGATGTTTTACAATCATTTTATTACAACTTTATATCATTTTTTGGGACTAACCTATTGACATAGTGCCAAAGTGCCAGTTGCTGTTTTTGCTTGTTTTTTACTTCGCATAAAATCAGTACCAAACGGAGATAAAACGCTGCGGGGATTTTTGTGGATTTTTTACGGACCAGAAGAAACTAGATGGGCCAAAGAACACCAGAAGAGGGGGCCCAGGGTGGCCAGCACCCACCAGGGCGCGCCAAAGGCCCCCTGGCGCGGCCTGATGGGTGCTGGGCACCTCGGGCACCCCCTCAACCGACTATCGTGCCTATAAATTCCCTGGAAATCCAAAAAACCCTAGGGGAGTCGACGAAACACAATTCCAACCGCCGCAAGTTCCAGAACCACGAGATCCAATCTAAACAGCATCACGGAGGGGTTCATCTTCCTCATAGGTGCCTCTCCGACGATGCGTGAGTAGTCCACCATTGACCTACGGGTCCGTAGGCAGTAGCTAGATGTCTTCTTCTATCTCTCTTATGATTCTCAATACAATGGTCTCTTGGAGATCTATTTGATGTAAACTTTTGCGATGTGTTTGTTGGGATCCGATGAATTTTGAGTTCATGATCAGTTTCTATCCATGAATATTATTTGAGTCTTCTTTGATCTCTTATATGCATGATTACTTATAGCCTCGTATTTCTTCTTCGAATCTTTGGTTTAGTTAGGCCGACTAGATCGATTTTTCTTGCCATGGGAAGAGGTGCTTTGTGATGGGTTCGATCTTGCGGTGTTCTTTCCCAGTGACAGAAGGGGCAGCAAGACACGCATGTATCGTTGCTATTAAGGATAACAAGATGGGGTCTATTCCTACATGAATAGATCTTGTCTACATCATGTCATCGTTCTTATTGCATTACTCTGTTTTTCCATGAACTTAATACACTAGATGCATGCTGGATAGCGGTCGATGTGTGGAGTAATAGAGGTAGATGCAGGTAGGAGTCGGTCTATCTATCTTGGACGTAATGCCTATATAATGATCATCGCCTTGGATATCGTCATGACTATTCGATTTTCTATCAATTGCCCAACAGTAATTTGTTCACCCACAGTGCGCTATACTCATGAGAGAAGCCACTAGTGAACCCTACGGACCCCGGGTCTACTTTTCCTATCATATTGCTTTCCGATCTACGTTTTTTGCAATCTTTGTTTTCAGATATACAAAACCAAAAACCCAAAAACATATTGCTACATATTTACTCTTTTTATTTGTGTTCTTTAGAGATCTATCTCTCCTATCTATCACTACCTAATCTATCTATTTACCGTAGAGCGATTGACAACCTCTCTTTCGCGTCGGGTTGCAAGTATTTGTTGTTTGTGTGTAGGTGCTGCTTATTGGGTGGTGGTGATCCTCCTACTGGTTCGATAACCTTGGTTTCATAACTGAGGGAAATACTTACCGTCGCTGTGCTGCATCATCCCTTCCTCTTTGGGGAAATACCGACGCAGTCTCAAGCCACGTCAGTGCCCGTGCTTTCCTCAACTCCATAGCAGGCAGGTTGGTGCCCGGACAGGCTGAGGCAACTCATCACTACGAGGAGGGAACCCACGATGTGGAGGCCTCGCCCTCGTCCAAGCCCAGCGTTATCGATATCTCCAACGATGAGGACTATCTTGTTTTTTAAACTTAATTACTAGTGACCTGTGTTCAGCTAGCTACGCCTGTTACGCATGTTTATTTTACCTGCTACATGTGCTGCTCCTGCCTTCCCTTAAGAAACTCTACTGAAATATGCAATGTAATGCTAGTATGCAATCTGACCTTCTACTACTATGTTGTATTGTGGAATGTGATGCTCAGTTAACTGTTTGGTTTAGTTGTTTTGGTGATCATCTGCAATGTGATGTTCAATTATTGTTGGTACAATTTTGTTTTGTTATGCACGTGAAACCTACAATTGCTATATTTCATAGTTCTTAGCGCGCTTGGCTTTTCCATGTGGCTTGAATTCATATGTTGGATATGCAATGCGTTTATCTTTCATTCACAGATTTTACTGATCAACATCTATTCTTAAACACGTTACAGGGGGAACAATGGGAGACACTAAGGTTTACCATCGAGGTTTGCACTTTCATGATCCTTTGGCTAATAGTACATTATTGTGCAATTGCAGGAACCATTCTAATATTTAGGTTTCTAACAATAATTTGGTCTTGCACATGTAGGTCCTGCCTTAAGAGGTTTAGACCCACTGTTCGACCCATTTTGCATGTGGGGAAATGATGTGTTCATGAATATCAGTCAAATCAAGAAACTCAGAAAGATTGTTAAGATAAAGAAACTTGCGACGAAAAACAACAAGCTGTTTGTCTGCACAATGAAGAAGACATCAGTGAACTATAGGATGGTACTATCTCTTTTACCTTGTCTTTTTTCCCTTTGTGACATTTCAATTTTTAGTAACGCAATTTACACATATCTTTGTTTCTAGTCCTTTCCAAAGCAGTTCATAGATGAGTACGTCTCAAACCAAATGTATGGTCAAGAGGCGAGGAAGGTATTCATACAGCACCCACGGTATAATCTTGAAGTCTTCCTCAAGAGGATGAAGGATGGGCAGCAACCATCCACAGGCACTGGCATAAAGTTGCAAGAACCTTCGACATTAGTGAAGGCTCAATATTTGCCTTCCACTTCAACAGTTTTCTAGACGAGATTCATCTGTCTATTTACCGTATATGATGCTATTTTCCAAAGGTTTTAGATGTTGCATGTGAAACTCGGTCCTGTCGTGTAATTGGGTATCTAGGTACTATATGCCTATATGATGTTGTACTCTGATGTATTTCACTTATGAAATCCTGGTTGCCGTAATACGAAATGAAATATATTGTGTGCTTCATATGAAGTATCAATTTGTTTACTAGTTGGATTATAAATAATAGAGCAATTAGCCTGATTATTGGGGTTTCATATTGCAGACGGTTTGTCATAGAACACCGTCAGCGATGACCTCACCAAACCCACACGCTTGCTGGAAAATTGGCGTGTTGGATCAGTGAACAATCACACATGATTTCCGGCGCAAACTGTGTGCGTTAGAACACCCATTCGCAAACGTTTTCACATAAAACGTGTGTGTGATGGACAGCCCTATGCCAAACAGTTTCTTCTAGGCACCGTGCGTGATGGCCACCCCTAACACAAACGATGTTAAGCAGAAAAATGTGTGTGATGTACAATACGAACAGAAACATATGTTTGGGATTCACTGTGTGGGATGATATGCACATCTCACACGATTTCTCCTAAATACCTGTTTGGGATAGTCCTTCCAATCGCACACGACATAATTTTGCCTATCGTGTGTGACCGGGAGCAGGCATCGCCAACGGTTTTTTCGGGTCGTGTGGGATAGCCCCCCCCCCCAATCGCCCACACATGCAAGGCGACGGTTTGAGACTACGTCACGGAAAGGGGTTAAAACCCGTTTGTATAGCAGTCACCTGCACTAGTGGTATGACTATATATGGAATACATGCCTACATTACATTGGTGAATTGGAGCTAGTTCTGTGTCGCCCTAGTGTGTAACTGTTACATGATTGATGTCATCTAAATCATTATCCATCACCGATCCACGTGCCTATGCTTTTCATACACTGAATCTTGCTAAGTTACTATTGCTGCTGCTACTGTCACAACTGCCACAAAATTACTGCTGTCACTATTACTGTTACTTTTGCTACTATTACTTGTCGTGCTACTAAATCTTTCCTGCAGAGAGATATCCCAGGTGTGGTTGAATTAACAACTCAACTGCTAAGGCCGATAAATATTCTTTGGCTCCCCTTGTGTCAAATCAATAAATTAGGGTGAAATACTACCCGCGAAGACTATTGCGATCCTCTATACTTGTGGGTTATCAGCCCACTGTACTGAGTCAAATGCCTTGGAAATATCCAACTTGAGAATGATCGCCCGTGTCCTTAGAGCGTGCAAGCGTCTGGTCGTGCCCTGTACCATCATGAAATTATCATGAATGGATTGTCCACGCACGAAAGCACTCTGATGAATCCCAAACAACTGCAGCAGATCGTCCGTGACGCGGATCGGAAATGTCTTTGCAAAGATCTTGATCGCGCCATGGACAAGACTCACTGGCTGGTAATCTCGTATATCCACCGCTCCATCTATCTTGGGAATGAGTGTGATCAGGGCCGTGTTCTCTCGGTATTTCAATGCGTGTTCTGTAGGTGAGGGACGTGAGTTTGTCGCCCGCCCGACAAAGGGTGCCTCTAGACCTAACCATAAACCAAGAGGCGGATACCACACGTTTCGTGGCGGAATGGGTCGCGGCCGGACGTCGAGGGGGGGGAGGGCATTCCTTCACGGCGTGATCATACCAACGTGTGGAACACGTCAGCAACGGCTGTGCTCACGATGTCTGCTAGCGGGGCACTACCTGGAGAGGCTCTCGATGTGGGGGCTGCATTGGCTACTGTCACGGTACCGGACAGGATGACTTCTACCGGGGCTCCATATGTTGCTAGTGACATGGCGAGTTAGAAATCCAACGGTGACAAAGCTAATAAAGGGGCACGCAAGAAGGAAAAGATGTGGTGTTACAGATGCGATGAGCCTGGGAACTTTGCAGTGACGTGCACGACATAGCTATGTGATATTTGTTTGAGGCGACGTCATCAGACAGTGGAATATCCTCTCCTCTCGGCACCAAAGCCACTACTTATGATCTATGGTGTGGTTGATAGCAGGCTTATGTTTTTTGAGATTCCATCACCACTGCCGAGGCACCTCGCCAGGAGAGTTCGAGGACCGGTATAGTTTTTCAGGTGACGGGAGGGACTCCAACAGAGGAGCAGAACATTCAGCAACTACGCAGGTTGGTGACAGCTAACTTTCAGTGGTCCCTGGTCAGGATTGATGAGCAGGTATACAAGGTAGACTACCCGAGGAAGAAGGATCTGATGCACCTCCCAGGCTTTGGCATTAACAGAGTGCCAACCAGTTCTTGTTTTCTCGAGTTCGGGGTATGTAGGAACCAGGAACCGGTGAGTATACCTCTTCACAAGGATTGGGTGAGACTACAGCGGCTCCGTCGCAACCCCTTAATGATTTTCTGACAACTTGGAGCCTTGGTCAGCTTCTGGGTAAGACTGAGCAGGTGGATATACCATTAACACGTGCTGATGGTATTGCAAGACTACATGTCAGCATACTAGAGATCGAGTTTGTAACAGCGTATGTGCCATGGCCATATAAAGGTATGACTTATGATCTCAAAGTTACTATTGAGGGGGCCACTAATCTGGCAGAGGGGGCTACTGGCTCTGAGGATGATATGTCCGAGGGAGGAGGAGATCCAAAGGATGATGCCAAGGATCATGACAAACAGGATGAGGTCCCTAAATCAACAGAGAAGCACTTCAGACAGTCTCTATGCCAGCCGACAAGGGGATGATACCATCTATGACTCCAATGGCAGGGAAGAGGTTGGCTTGTTTGGTTCGACTTCTGCTCCTAGTACGCTATGGGGATACCATGCTGAGGCAGATGATCCCGAGGAGCATATGATGCCTCCCTTACCTCCGACATCGTCGGCATCTACGAGTAGGACTCCGGGGCATGTGGCCTCGGGGTGGTATCCACCGGTTATTGAGGTAGCTCTGATTTAGCGCACGCCGACCATGACAGGGCAGGTAGCGCCTTCTCCGACGCCTATGAGGGAGGCGAGCCCGCGACAGGGGGACCTTGATGCGGCCAGCACAGTCACCTCAGGGGAGGCTGAGTTTTGTTCCGACAGAGGAAGTGGTGGGGAGTCCTGGGCAGGAGGCTCGGCACTCACCCACCATATCACTGACTACTTTGCCGGTCCGACAACCTACCTTGCTGGGTGGGTTGACGGGATCGGTGGGGGAGTTCGGCATGCACAATGAGCTGGCTTCTGCTTCGGTTGCCTGCTCCATGCAGGCGCCATCCCCTCCTTCCTCGCGAAGGATGGCAGTGCCTTCGGCGACCGTAATGGTTCCTACCGGACACCGAAAGGAGGTCCAGTCTCGATGGACCACACTACGGAGGAGGTGATCGCATTCGATGGCATATTGGATCCGATGACCGGTGACAGGCAGCTGAGTCAACGAATTCAGGCCTAGCCGGATGCCGATGATCTTCAGTTGGGGAGGTCCATGCAAGCGGCCAAGCTGAGGGACATATGAAGCCACACTTATTTTCATGGAACATGATATGGCAAAGGCTAAGAATATGAAGCTAGTCCTCTCTCCCTTCGAGAGTTGTCGGGATTGAAGATCAATTTTAACAAAAGTGAACTGGTCTGTTTTGGAAGAGCCAAAGAAGAACAAGATTCATACAAACAATTGTTCGGGTGTGAATTGGGATCCTGACGTGGCTTGAGACTGCGTCGGTATTTCCCCAAAGAGGAAGGGATGATGCAGCAGAGCGACGGTAAGTATTTCCCTCAGTTATGAAACCAAGGTATCGAACCAGTAAGAGGATCACCAACACTACGTAAACAACACCTGCACACAAAGAACAAATACTTGCAACCCGACTCGAAAGAGAGGTTGTCAATCTCTCTACGGTAAAAAGATCGATTAGGATATGATAGATTGGATAGATAGATCTCTCAAGAACACAAAATAAAAGAGGCAAATAAGAAGTGTGGCAAGGTATTTTTGGTTTTTTTGGAATAATAGATCTGAAAACAAAAGCGGCAAAAAGATAGATCAGAAAGCAATATGTTGGAAAAGTTGACCCGAGGGCCATAGGTTTCACTGGTGGCTTCTCTCATGAGTATAGCACACGGTGGGTAAACAAATTACTGTTGGGCAATTGATAGAAGATCAAATAATCATGACGATATCCAAGGCAATGATCATTATATAGGCATCACGTCCAAGATTAGTAGACCGAAACGATTCTGCATCTACTACTGTTACTCCACACATCGACCGCTATCCAGCATGCATCTAGTGTATTAAGTTCATGGAAAAACGGAGTAATGCAATAAGAACGGTGACATGATGTAGACAAGATCTATTCATGTAGGAATAGACCCCATCTTGTTATCCTTAATAGCAACGATACATGCGTGCCTCGCTGCCCCTCCTATCACTGGGAGAGGACACCGCAAGATCGAACCCATCACAAAGCACCTCTTCCCATGGCAATAAAAATCGATCTAGTTGGCCTAACTAGACCAAAGATTCGAAGAAGAAATACGAGGCTATAAGTAATCATGCATATAAGAGATCAAAGAAGACTCAAATAATATTCATGGATAGAAACTAATCATGAACTCAAAATTCATCGGATCCCAACAAACACACCGCAAAAGTTTACATCAAATAGATCTCCAAGAGACCATTGTATTGAGAATCAAAAAGAGATAGGAAGCCATCTAGCTACTGCCTACGGACCCGTAGGTCTATGGTGGACTACTCACACATCATCGGAGAGGCACCAATGAGGATGATGAACCCCTCTGTGATGGTGTTAGATTGGATCTCGCGGTTTTGGAACTTGCGGCGGTTGGATGTGTTTTTCGTCGAATCCCTTAGGGTTTCTAGAATATTTGGGAATTTATAGGCATCAGAGGGGGTGGAGGGGACTCCCGAGGCGGCCACAACCCATCAGGGCGCGCCCGGGGCCCCTGGCACGCCCAGGTGGGTTGTGGGCGTCCTGGGCTCCCTCCTGGTAACTTCTTTGGCCCACTGGCCTTCTTCTGATCCAAAAAAAATCTCCAAAAAGTTTCGTCATGATTGGAGTCCGTTTGGTACTAATATTCTGCAAAGTAAAAAACAAGCAAAAACAGCAACTGACACTTTGGCACTATGTCAATAGGTTAGTCCCAAAAAATAATATAAAGTTGCTATAAAATGATTGTAAAACATCCAAGAATGATAATATAACAGCATGTAACAAGCACAAATTATAGATATGTTGGAGACGTATCAACATCCCCAAGCTTAATTCCTACTCGTCCTCGAGTAGGTAAATGATAAAAACATAATTTTGGATGTGAAATGCTGCCTAACATGTTCATCACATATTCTTTTCTTTTGTAGCATGGACATTTGGACTTTTAGATGGTTCAAGGCAATAGTCTAGTTTTGACATAAAGACTTTAATACTCAAGCATGCCAACAAGCAATCATGTCTTTCAAAATATCAACACTAAAGAAAGTTATCCCTAGCCCATCATGCTCAATCATTGATCCATTCATGAAACACACTCAAATATTAACTACACCCAATGCTCAAGTATGATAATAGTGCCCCCTAGTTGGTGCTTTATAAGAGAAGATGGAGACTCAAATAAAAATAAAAATTGCATAAAGTAAATAGATAGACCCTTCGCAGAGGGAAGTAAGGATTTGTAGAGGTGCCAGAGCTCAAAGTTTAAATTGAGAGAGAAAAATATTTTGAGTGGCATGCCTTTCTTGTCAACGAAAACGACAAAGTAGTTCACAATACTTTCCATGCTAGATATATCATAGGCGGTTCCCAAACATAAAGTAAAGTTTATTACTTTTTCCACCATTCTTTCACAATCCATGGCTGGCCGTATCCATGGTTGCCTTCCATGCCAACACTTTCCAAGGAATTTATTATTTGACAACAAAAAGTAATTTTTTTCATTTCGGGACTAGGCATCCCTATTACCGCCGTACTCTCGTGCAATGACAAGTGAATAAAACCTCATCTTGAGAATAACACATCTAGCATGGAAAAATATTGGACACCCCCTACCGTTTCATGAGCGGTACGAGCACACAAAAAGGAAATTTATTTTGAAAATTAGAGATGTCACATACAAATTTGCTTAGCACGGCATGGAAATAACGCATATAGGTAGGTATGGTGGACTCATAAGGCAAAACTGGGTTTAAGGATTTTGGATGCACAAGTAGTATTTCTACTTAGTACAAGTGGAGGCTAGCAAATAGATTGAGAAGCAACCAAACAAGAAACGTAAATTCACATAAACGAGCATTGAGCTTAACTAACACCTAATAATGCACCATAAGTAGGATATAATTTCATTGCATAACTATTGACTTTCGTACTTGCATAGGGAATCACAAACCTTAACACTAATATTCTTACTAAAGCATAGTTACTCCCAACATGACTCACATATTACTATCATCATGTCTCAAAACTATTACAAGGAATCAAGTTTAATTTGTCCAATGATCTTCATGAAAGTTTTTATTATATCCTCCTTGAATATCTATCACTTTGGGACTAGTTTCATATATTGCCATTGCTTTTGACAAGCTCAAACAAATTTAAGTGAAGAACATGAGCATAGAGATTTCATCTCTCGAAATAGTATAAGTGAAGCATGAGAGGATTTCTTCAAAATTTACTAACTCTCAAATTAATCTAAGTGAAGCATGAGAGTGTTTCTTCAAAAATTCCAAGCACACCGTGTTCAAAAAGATATAAGTGAAGCACTAGAGCAATTCCATAGCTCAAAAAGTTTAAGTGAAGCATATAGAGCAATTTTAACAAATCTTAGCATAATTTTGGCTTTCTCAAATACGTGTGTCCAGAAAGGATACTAGTGAAAAACTAAAAAGCAAAGCAAGAAAAGACTCAAATGATGCAAGACGCTCCAAGCAAAACTCATGATATGTGATGAATAAAAATATAGCTCCAAGTAAAATACCGATGGTCGTTAAAAGAAAGAGGGGATGCCACTCGGGGCATCCCCAAGCTTAGTTGCTTGTTTCTCTTTGGATATATATTGGCGGTGCTGTAGCATCCCCAATCTTAGTCTCTTTTCACTCCTTATTCCTTCATCGATCATGATCTCACTCAAAACTTGAAAACTTCAATCACACAAAACTCAACAAAACCTTCGTGAGATCAAACTTTGACGTGGCTTGAGACTGCGTCGGTATTTCCCCAAAGAGGAAGGGATGATGCAGCACAACGACGGTAAGTATTTCCCTCAGTTATGAAACCAAGGTATTGAACCAGTAGGAGGATCACCAACACTACGTAAATAGCGCATGCACACAAAGAACAAATACTTGCAACCCGACTCGAAAGAGAGGTTGTCAATCTCTCTACGGTAAAAAAATAGATTAGGATATGATAGATTGGATAGATAGATCTCTCAAGAACACAAAATAAAAGAGGCAAATAAAAAGTGCAGCAAGGTATTTTTGGTTTTTTTGGAATAATAGATCTGAAAACAAAAGCGGCAAAAAGATAGATCAGAAAGCAATAAGTTGGAAAAGTTGACCCGGGGGCCATAGGTTTCACTGGTGGCTTCTCTCATGAGTATAGCACACGGTGGGTAAACAAATTACTGTTGGGCAATTGATAGAAGATCAAATAATCATGACGATATCCAAGGCGATGATCATTATATAAGCATCACGTCTAAGATTAGTAGACCGAAACGGTTCTGCATCTACTACTGTTACTCCACACATCGACCGCTATCCAGCATGCATCTAGTGTATTAAGTTCATGGAAAACGGAGTAATGCAATAAGAACGGTGACATGATGTAGACAAGATCTATTCATGTAGGAATAGACCCCATCTTGTTATCCGTAATAGCAACGATACATGTGTGCCTCGCTGCCCCTTCTGTCACTGGGAGAGGACACCGCAAGATCGAACCCATCACAAAGCACCTCTTCCCATGGCAATAAAAATCGATCTAGTTGGCCTAACTAAACCAAAGATTCGAAGAAGAAATACGAGGCAATAAGTAATCATGCATATAAGAGATCAAAGAAGACTCAAATAATATTCATGGATAGAAACTGATCATGAACTCAAAATTCATCGGATCCCAACAAACACACCGCAAAAGTTTACATCAAATAGATCTCCAAGAGACCATTGTATTGAGAATCAAAAGAGAGAGAGGAAGCCATCTAGCTACTGCCTACGGACCCGTAGGTCTATGGTGGACTACTCACACATCATCGGAGAGGCACCAATGAGGATGATGAACCCCTCCGTGATGGTGTTAGATTGGATCTCGCGGTTCTGGAACTTGCGGCGGCTGGATGTGTTTTTTGTCGACTCCCTTAGGTTTTTTGGACCATTTGGGAATTTATAGGCATCAGAGGCGGTGGAGGGGACTCCCGAGGCGGCCACAACCCATCAGGGCGCGCCCGGGGCCCCTGGCGCGCCCTTGTGGGTTGTGGGCGGCCTCGGCTCTCTCCTGGTAACTTCTCTGGCCCATTGGCCTTCTTCTGGTCCAAAAAAATATCTCTAAAAAGTTTCGTCACGATTGGACTCCGTTTGGTACTGATATTCTGCGAAGTAAAAAACAAGCAAAAACAGCAACTGGGACTTTGGCACTATGTCAATAGGTATTCCCAAAAAATGATATAAAGTTGCTATAAAATGATTGTAAAACATCCAAGATTGATAATATAACATCATGGAACAAGCAAAAATTATTGATACGTTGGAGACGTATCAAATCCCTACCATTTACATATGTAAGTATAGCAATTCATCATCACAAGTTATCGAATAAGGGGTGGAAATGCATTGAAGATCGATTAAAAAAACTAAGCTGCAGGAAGGATAAGCTTATGTCTTATGGTGGAAGGTTTGTTCTGATCAAATCGGTGTTGACAAGCATGCCAATGTTTCTACTGTCTTTCTTTGAAGTGCCTGTAGGGATACATAAAAGATTAGACTTCTATCGATCGCGTTTTTTGGCAATGTGATGAAAATAAGATAAAATACAGGCTTTCCAAATGGGATATTATCTGTAGACCGAAGGACCAGGGTGGGCTAGGGATTGAAAACTTAGAGGTCAAGAATAGATGTCTGCTCAGTAAGTTGCTGTATAGGTTGTCTATTGAGACTGAAGGTATGTGGGTGCAAATTTGGTGGAATAAGTACCTACATTCAAAAACTCTAGCCCAGGTTATTGTCAGACCTAATAACTCTCCTTTCTGGAAGGGGCTAATGAGAACGAGAGATGCCTTCTTTCACAAAACCAAATTTATCATTTAGGAACAGTAACACGACTAGATTCCGGGAGGATACTTGGTTAGGGGAGACACCACTAGCCACACAATATCCTTCTTTGTACAATATTGTGCAACATAAGGAAGCTTATGTGGCTACAATATTACATACTATCCCCCTGAATATCCAGTTCAGAATGTCTCTAGTAGGATACTGATGGGATAGTTGGTTACATCTCGTGCGGAGGTTCACGGATGTTCACCTCTCTGATGAGCCACACATGATTCACTAGAAATTATACATCAATGGGATATTTTCTGTCAGGTCTATGTATCTAGACCTAATAAACTCTGGTCCAATTCCAAAATCAAGTCATATTTGGAAGATTAAAGTCCCTTTGAGAATCAAGGTATTCATGCGGTTTGTTCACAAGGAAGTGATTCTTACAAAGGATAACTTAGCCAAGTGAAGATGGGAGGGTAGTAAGCGATGTTGCTTTTGTGATCAAGATGAGACTATAAAACACCTCTTTCTCACATGTCCGCTCGCCAAACTTCTATGGCGTATGCTTCAAGTGACCTTTAATGTTAACCCTCCGTCTAGTGTTAACACATTATTTGGATCGTAGCTAGATGGAGTGGAGCCGAGTATTGCATGACATATTCTCATAGGAGTATGTGCATTACTGTACCGAAAAAGGCTTTCGCCACGCTTTATAAAAACGCCACGACCATTACAGATGAGGGATACAAGCACACACACCCCTGTTAGGGATACCAGCTATATAAGGAAGCACCAAAAGCTACAACAAGAACCAAAAACAGGGACTAAGCTAAGCCAAACTAAGCACAAGACTAAGGAAGCTAGCTAGTTACTGGCAATAAGCCCAAATCTTCTCGGACTGCCTCAACATTCCTCATCAATCAGGCCACCACTGCAAGGCACAATACACACAATGAGCAAGGTGAATAGGAAACCCTCAGTTTGACGGAGGAAGGACCAATAAATGACGCCTCCAAGGAAGGGATCGGCGTTCGCAGACGTCATCGTCGTCGGCCTGACAAGATCAAGCACGACATTCGCTGGCGCCCCACCAACCAACCCGAGAGAGCATCACTGCACAGATAATCGTACCCGATGCAACCTGACTAAAGAATACCACCGGCAGCCTACCCATATGACACCGATCCCAGCAACCCCCTGGTCTTGGGATGACCTCGCACACCAAGCTGACTACCATCTAAAAGAGGCCATGGTCACAATGGGGTAAGTTGCCGACGACGAGAAGCCCCTAGGAGAACCTTGGTACCAAATTTAGATGAGCACCACCGAAGAAAATGCCATGGACGGAGGACACAATAACGTCGACGATGCCAGATGGCCTGGGGAGGATGAACAGGAAACAACGCCTCCGAGGAGGAGAATGGCGTCCGTAGACGTCAACGTTGCCAACAACGGCCGATGCCTTGCACAACTTTCGCTGCGCCTTCCTTCCCAGGGCACTTCAAGGTGACCACCATGACGAGGAAGAAACCACCATGTGCCGTCTCGAGAACACCACCAGTCCCTGTCCAGCCACCCGGCCAATGCCGTTTTGGGCCCCTACCGGCGACGGAACCACACATGGACGAGCGGATGTCGGCAATCCAGACTCCCTGGTCATGGCCAATAGTCCAGCACATGACACCAAAATGTCGAGAACAAGGCAGACTATGGGCGATATGAACTGTAGAAACGACAAGATTTTCAACGTGCAACCTCTCATAATTTTTTGCAGGTCATTTATAGAGCCACGTCTTGGAACCGTACGTGGTCCTTACTTAGTCATGCGGAAGCCAAGGAGCACATGGCTATTGGGTGCAACCGTTGGAAGACGGTAGCACGGGTTATTTACAACCGGTTTGGATGACGGTCCAATAATAGACTAGCTCTTTAGTCATCTAGTACTATTTTCACCGGTTGTGGCAAATTTATTTTTTATCTTACTTTGGCTCTTTTGAGAGTGACTTATGTATCACAGAACTCTTGTGCGACATTTTAGCTTAATAATATGGCTATGGCTGCATGCATCATTCAGATGCAGAGGCCGGGGTATTCCTCCTTTTCTTAAAAGTAAAAAAAATCTTTCATATGGGTTGGTAATAGGGCTGGCCTTTTTTAGATAAAATGGGAGTGAATTACAACACATTGTAACATGGATTCCACAATTTTTTTGCTTCAGAGAAGAACACAGTGAAGTGATCTATCCCATTGTATTTGTAGGCTTTCAGAGCTTGAGCGTGAGTGCAATTTTTGTCCTTCCTATTGCTGACTTGGGGAAAAAAGTTGGTGCGATGGCGAAAAGTGTCATACCTCAACTTGAGGGGACGTTGTACATGTTTATAGGCAGGGGCGCACCTCCCTGATAGCGCATACAGTTGGAGATTACAACCTGGAGAGGAAGCTAGGTAGAGATAAGAATAGAATTACATAAGTTGAGATATACTCTAATTAACAGCCGAACTACCTAGAAAATATCAAGTGGAGTCCTCCTGTCACGTACGGATGTTTGACACCCTCCCTCAATCACAACTTCATCAAGTTGACATTATGCTTGAAATCTTTAAAACTCTGTGTGGGCAAAGCTTTGGTAAACCCATCTGCAATTTGATCCTTGGAGTGTATGAACCGAATGTCTAAGAGTTTATTAGCAACTCTTTCTCTGACAAAATGAAAATCTATGTCAATATGTTTTGTTCTTGCATGAAAGACTGGATTTGCTGAGAGATATGTGGCACCCAAATTATCACACCACACACAATGAGGTTGAGTACTTTTCACACCAAGTTCCTTAAGAATGGAATGTACCCATATGATTTATACCGTGGCATTGGCCAGTGCCTTGTACTTTGCCTCTGTACTAGACCTAGAAACTGTAGCTTGTTTTCTGGCACACCATGATATTAGGTTGGGTCCAATAAAATACTACAAAGCCACCAGTTGAGTATCTATCATCCAAACATCCTGCCCAATCTGAGTCAGAAAAGGCACTAACAAAAGTGGAAGATGACCTGCTAAAGTTAAGACCAAAACTCAAAGTATTCTTCACATATCTGACTATATGTTTACCGGCAGTCAAATGAACTGTGGTTGGTGCATGAAGGAACCGACACACCTTGTTGACAGCAAAAGAAATATCAGGTCATGTAAGTATCAAATATTGAAGTGCACCTGCTAGACTTATGTATTTTGTACTGTCCTCTGGACTTAAGAGTGTTCCTTCTGTGAGAGACAGCTTTTCCGTACTAGACAAAGGAGTGGTTGTAGGTTTACAACCTTGCAAGCCAGCCTTTCTTACCAAATCAGTTGCATATTTTCCTAGGAGAGATGAAGTCCATCCTTGTGCTTCTTTACTTCAATCCCTATGAAATAATGTAGTTCTCCAAGATCCTTAAGAGCAAATTATGTACTTAAGTCCTTCAAAAGTACTGCTATTGCCTCATCATCAACATATATGAGAACAAATATGGATGTATTGGACTTATTGTAAATGAACAATGAGGTGTCATATTTTGAAGGAACAAAGCCAAGTGCCTGCATCATTTTGCTAAGACGAGAATACCATGCCCTTGGAGCTTGCTTCAACCCACATAGTGCTTTATCAAGCCTGCATACATGAGAGGGTGCATGTTTGTTTTCAAATCCAGGAGGTTGTTTCATGTACACTTCCTATTCCAGAACACCATGAAGAAACGTGTTCTGCACGTCTAGGTGTCGAAGGCTCCATCCCCTGGAAACAGCAATAGACAAAACAAGACGGATGGTGGCAGCTTTTACAACTGGACTATAAGTGTCCTCATAGTCTATGCCATACCGTTGTTTAAAACCTTTTGCAACTAGTCTGTACTTGTAGCGATCAATTGTTCCATCAGATTTTCATTTGATCCTAAAGACCCACTTGTAGTCAATAAGATTTGTACCTTGATGTGGAGGAACCAAATGCCATGTCTTATTTTTTTGTAATGCCATGTATTCTTCATACATTGCCTTCCTCCACTTCTCATCACCAAGAGCCTCCTCAAGTGTATTGGGCTCACCTGGTTCACCTGTAGAACAAACCATACCATATTTGGTTATGTGTTTATAATTAACAGGTTGAATTACCCCTTGTTGTAGTATAGTGCGTCGTGTTAATAGGACAGGATCATCTTGTGCCGCAGAAGATCCCGTGGATTGGTCGGGAGACAAATCTGCACCCGATCCCGAGGCAGATTCGCCTACGCCAGCAGCTTCGGCGCGATCTGGTGATGGCTGGATGCGGTCCGGATCTTCTGTGGCAGGCGGTTGCTGCTCAGAACAGGAGAGCGGCACAGAAGATCTCGACCGAGTGGGCGACGTGGGGCCGCGGGAATCAATGCCTGATCTCGCGCCTGCCGGGCGAGCCGCGTCGCGATGCTTGTAGACCACGGGTTGGTTCATGAAGTGCGCGCCGTCCGGGCCAGCAGCAAACAACCGCGTGGCAGCCGGCGATTTGCGCGGGTCGGTGGGCACGCCACTCCCAGCAGCGAATTGTTGCGTGTCCGATGCTGAGGCGCGTGCGGGCGTGCCTGTCACGCCTGGCACTGCGTCTATTACCGCCGAATCCGGCGACACGGATCCCGCAACGGATCGCCTGCTCTGCGAGTAGATCCCGAGGAGGATTTGCCCCCTTCACCGTGACACATGTGATTTGGCGCGTTTTGATAGATTTCTTCATCATTTTTCGAACTATTTTTTTGTTGTTTTCTTCGATGTGGTCTCCTATATCAACACAAGACTCATGCATATGGTTAGGAGGATTAGTCAGCATATGATCATCACAGCTATTATTTCCCCCTTGATCATGACCGGAAAGATAAGGTGGCAAGAGAAGAATTTCTTTGTGTAGCAAAGCTCCGGCA
This sequence comes from Elymus sibiricus, assembly GCA_039707655.1. NCBI lineage: Eukaryota > Viridiplantae > Streptophyta > Magnoliopsida > Poales > Poaceae > Elymus > Elymus sibiricus. Next base: position 309,603,756 of record CM077675.1, on the reverse strand, counting down.
TTGGGATGTAGATCAGCGAAGGGAAATTTTATCTCATCAAAGACAACATCACGAGAGATGTAGACACGACCAGTGGAAATATCAAGGCATTTTACACCCTTATGTTGAGCACTATACCCAAGAAAAACACATTGTTTTGACCGAAACATGAGCTTGCGATTGTTGTAGGGACGAAGATTTGGCCAACAAGCGCTGCCAAATACACGAAGAGATGTGTAGTCTGGTTTTGTGTGGAGAAGTCTTTCTACTGGAGTTTCATTGTTGATGACACGACTAGGGAGCATGTTTATAATGTGCACGGCAGTAAGGAAAGCTTCATCCCAAAATTTTAGAGGCATGGAGGCCCCAGCCAAAAGAGCCAGACCAACTTCAACGATGTGCCTATGCTTGCGTTCAGCAGAGCCATTTAGTTGGTGAGCATGGGGACATGACACATGATGAGATATGCCAAGGGTTTGGAAGAAGGATTTTAATTTTTCATATTCCCCTCCCCAATCATATTGGACAGAAAGAATTTTGCTATGAAACTTACGTTCAACGAGTGCTTGGAAATTCTTAAAAACTTGAAATACATCGGATCTTTTCTTAAGAAGATAGATCCATGAAAAATTGTTGTAGTCATCAATAAAGCTCACGTAGTATGTGTGTCTACCAATGGAACTGGGGGAAAAACCCCACACATCAGAAAAGATTAATTGCAATGGTTAAGTAGAAACGCTAGTGGAAATGGGATACGGTAAATGATGACCTTTTGCTCTTTGGTAAGAATCACAGATGGTTCAACATTACGCTCACCAACAAACGGGAGATTATTCTTTCTAAGCAAACGTTCAACTAAAGAAAATGAAGCATGTCCTAAACGATCATGCCATCGTGTGGACGAAAGCTTGATAGCACCACAAGCTTGTTTATTGAGTCTTCTAACCTCCGGAATCAACGGGAAAAGACCTCGAACACATCTACCTCGATAGAGAGTTTTCTTCGTGACCTGATCCTTAATCAAAAAGAAGAAAGGATGAAACTCAATATAGACATGACTGTCAAGAGTAACTCTATGGACGGATAGAAGAATTTTGTTGGCACTAGGGACATGAAAGATTTTTCCAAGATGAATTTTACGATGCGGGGTACTAATAACTGAATGACCAATGTGACATATCCTCATACCTGCACTACTAGCGGTATGAATTTGGTCCTTGCCATGATACTTCTCCCTGAGAGTCACCTTCTCTAGTTCATCAGTAAGATGATTTGTGGCGCCGCTGTCAAGATACCAGTTGGTATCGACGCCGTACGAGCCTACAGCACCAACAGCAACCTTCTCTTCATCGTCAGAGGAGGCTTCGTCTTCATCGAACTGGTACCAGCAGTCTTTTTCCGTATGACCTGGCTTGCCACAGATCTGGCAACACACAACATCGGGGCGAGACGCCGGACCCGCCGCGGCGGCCCCAGGTGTTGGTGGAGGTGGGGCGCCCGCTACGGGAATTGGAGCCGCCGTTGCTGCCGCCGCTCCCCTTCTTGCCTTTGGAGCAAGGAGGGCCGCGATGACGCGAGTAGCCGCCGCGCCCACGCGCCGCGGCATTAGCAGAAGACTTGAAGCCGCTCTATCCCTGGTACTGTGCCACCCTCTAATCAAAGTTGCTAAGCATTGAAAAAAGCTCATCAAGGGATACTGGGGTGGTGCGGGAGTCGAGGGCGGAAACAAGAGGCTGGTAGTCCATGTCGAGGCCATGGAGGATGTAGGAGATGAGCTCATCATCCTGGAGGGGCTTCCCGGCGGTGGCTAGCTCATCGGCGAGGCCGCGCATCTCGGCGAAGTAGGTGGCGACGGTCTTGTTGCCCTTCTGGGAGTTCACCAGGGAGGCTCGGATGTTGTTGACGCGGCTAAGCGACTGCGAGGAAAACATGCCCGACAGCGCCGCCCAGAGCTCGTGCGCCGTGGTGATCGCGATCACCTGTACAAGCACCTCCTTGGTGAGATTGTTCAGCAGGTACCCGAACACCTGCTGATCAACCTGCTCAGTTGATTCCTTCCCATCCTTGTCCTTGGTGGAGAGGATCCTGGCCGGCTCCGGTATGCTGCCGTCGACGTAGCCGAAGATGCCTGCGCCCCTTAGCTGCGGCGTGACCTGCGCGCGCCAGAGAATGTAGTTCGTGCGGGAGAGCCTCTCCGTAACTTGGCCATTGAGACCAACTTGGGAGGCACCGGAGGAGGACGACATGGCTGCATTGATGGAGATTGGATCTAGACGATGTGGAAGAGAATAGCTCTGATTACCATGTGCGATGGCGGAAAGCGTCGTACCTCAACTCGAGGTGACGCCGTACAGGTTTATAGGCAGGGGCGCACCTCCCTGATAGCACATACAGTTGGAGATTACAACTTGGAGAGGAATCTAGGTAGAGATAAGAATAGAATTACATAAGTTGAGATATACTCTAACTAACAGCCGAACTACCTAGCAAATATCAGGTGGACTCCTCCTGTCACGTACGGATGTTTGACACGTCACTTCTTGTTGACAACAAGGAAAGGCACCTCTTTTAAAAAAAAATCAACCACTCTACTGACCCTACTTAGGGTCGACTGAATGATATCCGGTGGGCGAACGTTCGGAAAAACAACCATTATCTATTTCTGAAAATTCACCATGAGAATGCCACCTACCAGAACCAGCATATTCTCATAGTTCCAGGTATACTCAGATGAAAAAAGAAGACTCATAGCTGGAAGTTTAAACAATTTAATCCTATGGATTATTTGTAAATATTATACAGTTCATCAATCTAAGCATAAAGATGCCTTTCCATAAAAAAGTATAGATACTATAAAGACTTCCCAAGTCAAATGCAAACATATTGTATGACCCGGGGATAATAGTTCCTAATGAATTAATTAAATAAGCAAAGCATGCAAAATATGTGCTCTGAGGCTGAACTTATTCAAAAACTTAATAATTGAACTATATGTGTGAGTTAGTAATCTCTCCTATATACTTTCGGATGCACTGAAAAGGAAAGACTGTATTAATGTAAAGAAGCACACCTCATTTTTTTTTCGTTCTAAATACATGATTCATAAGCAGAGGACTGCCAAGAGAAGAACATAGCAAGCATTTAGGGGTTAAAATGGCAAGAACAATGCAATCAGAGGAGAAAGCAGTAATGAGACTACACAAATTCCAAAATATTGTCCAATACTATCTGAAGAGAAAGCAGTATGTACTTCCAGTCTGTTGACTTCTTGAGCATGGCCAAAAGCTAAATTCTCGTGTAAAGTTGCCGTGATAGGCTCTGACCGTGACCGGATTGTTCATCACCTCCTCATATTGTACATGGAAGGTACTCAGTATCCTCTAAAGAAGGTACCCCCAGTTTGACGTGCAGTGTGATGGCTAGTATTCTGAATGTCTCGCTGAAAGTTTTGCCTTGAGAATTGGAGACAACACATTGGTCATGGCCAAATGGATGCCAAGTTTTGACCGTTCAAGATGATCATACAATATCCTTTTCTAAAAAGTTCGTTTAAGTGCCGATGACCCTGAAGTTCAAATCTGCTACAAGTCGGACAACCATAAACAGAACTGTTCTGCGTCCACATCATCTTGACATTTCAAGCTATGCTAAAAGAATTGATCACCTCAGGATCTACATTTAGTTGAGTTGACTCTGCATGAAGCTGTGTAGTTTGAATCAAGACATTTTAACTCCCTTAACTCAGTGGATCCATGTCAATGAATATGCTAATTAAGTGAAATAAACACCATTGCCGTCAAGTATTGATTGTCTCTGCAGTGTGACATGAAACTGGTCTGGCAATTGCTCTGAACGAAATTTGCAGCAGTTGCAACATTCAGACAGCAATTACACATGAGCTATTGGCGCCTTCTTGACGCGACAAATGCATTCTGCATTGTTGTGGTGCAAACTTTTCTAGACCGAGCACACATATCTGTTCTTCTCCAGGAAAATAGCAGTCATCTAGAATAGTAGTTCAAGCACAGAAGTAATCAGATCCAATGCTTGCATACGACAGACTGAAAACATAGAAAGAGATCTGGTGCTGCTTGCATACATCCGACCCAATGCTTTTACATAGAATAATCCCTTGCATTAATTGATCAATTGTGATCATAATGCGCGCCAATTAATGGGCAAATTAAGAATCTCACTCGCACTACTGACGACTCTGTTTCCTCTGCTTTGTTCAGCTAAGCAAGACTACCACCAAGAACAACAAGGCTGCACTGCTGATGATTTCTTCCTCTGCTTCGATCACTTGAGCATAGCTTGAGCACTCATCCGTGGATTTGCATCGCTTGAGCATAGTCCCGTCGACGAGCCATCTCGATGAGCCGAGCTTGATAACGCCATGCTTGCTGTCTTGCTTGGAGCAGCTCCTCAGGGGACTTGGTCACGTCGGAGTAATGGATCCAGGGGTCGTTGAACTGCACGGTGCCCACCATCTGCTCCACCTTTCGCCGCGCCTCCACTCGGCTGCGCTCGATGTCACGCCGACGGCTGGCCTCTTCTTCGGAGGCAGAGCGAGCCTTGTCGCGGAGAGCCATGGTGATGCGAGCTTTCTCGATCAGTTGGCGCATGCTCATCTGCGGCTTCGATTGCTCCGGAGATTCGGCGACCTGGTTCTTGATCACGGAGGGGTGGAGGCACGTCGGACTCTTCCGATCCTTGCAAATGCTGGGACACGGAAGCTTGCCGTTGTTCTTGATGTTGGTGGCATGGAGCTCGCCCCCAGAGCAGACACCACGTACGCGCTTCGGCGCCGGCGGTTGCACGTCGCGCTCGGACCCCGGACGCTTTGGCCTCTTGGCAGCCGCGGGGTTCGCCATCAAGGCAGGGTTTAGGCGCACGCGGGAGGAGCAGGAGTGCAGATCGGCGGCGGCGGCGGCGCTACGGGGCGGGAACAGAGCCGGCGGAAGCACCGTGGTGCCGCCCATGGTCGCAGCCGTGAAATCGCGAACACTAGTCGGCGTTGGGAGAGAGAGGAAGATGGATCGAGGGAGGCTGATCAGAGGGCGAGGTCAGATGGATCGGGAATTGAGGAAACGGGGCGAGCAAGAAAACAGGAACGCGGCAAGCAATTTGAATCCGAGTCGGCCCCGGGATAGCTAAAACACGCACCTTCGTTTTTGAATCCGAGAACTGTCGGCAAGCAATTCAGACATTAGCGCTAGGTTGGAACGATGGCAAGCACTCGAATTCAGACATTAGTGCTGTGCTAGGTTGGAGCCAAACTCGGATTCAAATTGCTTGCCGTGTTCCTTGCATAAAGACTGGAATCTTTGGGATAAATGGCTTCTGATTACTGTAATAGTTCGCTTGCTGTGTTAACTTTCCTACCTTCAGTTCAGAGTTAAACATCTTAACCAGCAAGGCATGGTGCATCAAGGTCTTTTTTCAATCCAGAGCAGCGCTTATTTGGAGATCCTGATGTGTTTGTAAGTGTGTGCAGCTGCTGATCTTAAGTCGGAGTTATGTCATTGCTGCTTGTCAAGTTGAAGTTTTAGTTGCAAACGGTTATTATTCTCCGGACATGAGCAACCTGGCTAAACTTCACCAAGAACTGGCTACAGTAGTAGCAGAAAAACATGAAACATTATATGTTTGGATAACAATGTAGCTGATGGAAAATCAGTCTGGTAGCTGGTACCACACACACACATGTATTTTTATTTATTTTTGAAAAGAGACAAAAGATTTGCCAAGAGGAATAGAGTTAACGTTCATGTTACAACACATACGGCGCCGCAACAGCCCAAATAAAAGTAATCAACTACTCTCGCGGCCTATGATATATTCCAACTTTCTAGCACCAATTGTTACCCAAAGCATGGCCTCTTTCTTGATGTTGGCGAGGAGGACCGTCGGCGGAGCACTCTTCTGATGGAACACTCGCGCGTTTCTCTCGTTCCAAATGGTCCTGGCGATGAGCATGGTGAGCGAGGCCATCACATTCCTGTTGGGGATAGATGCATCGGAAAGGCCCACCCACCAATCTTTGATGTTTTCTGAGAGATGCCATAAGGAAGTATCAATGCTCACCAGCTGGAGCCATTCCTTGATTAATCCCCAAAGGCGGATAGAGAAGCGGCATTTGTAGAAAAGGTGGTCCACAGACTCTTGCTCTCGCTTGCACAGTTTTGAAAAGCCAACGGTCCTCCTCGCCAACATCAAGAAAAGGTGGTCCACAGTTTGGCCATCCATGCTTTTCCAATCTATCCGCCGTCCAAACTCTGCTTTGAATAGCCAACCAAGCGACGAACTTGACTTTGGGGGGAGCCCAAGCCTTCCACACGGTGTGTTTTATACGGGATTTAATTGTGCCAAGGAATTGCGCTTTGTATGCCGACTTGGCCGTGTATTGGCCGCAAGCAGTGTGCTTCCACACAATATCATCCACGACGTCTGCTTCAAGGTGGAATCCACAAATCGTTGTCCAAAGGGTGACAAACCGACTCAAGTGATTCAACGAAAAGGAGGACGAGATGTGTATTCTCGAGACCCAAGCATGGTTGTTTAGAGCTTCGTGCACCTTCCAGTTTTTCCTCTTGGACGCCTCGTAACTCAGAGGTGCAATGTCCCTTGGCTTGCGGTCATTCACCCATGGCGCGTCCTAGAAAGGCGTCCTTGCTCCATTTCCAACAAAGATGGACGTGGAGGCATAGAACAAGGCAGAGTCCATCTTGTCGCAGGGGTTTCCCATGCCCACCCAAAGCTTGGTTAGGTCTTTCCATTCAAACCACAACCAACGCAGACATAGAGGGCGAGCAAAATTCTCCGTGTTAAGTATGCCAAGGCCGCCAAGGTCCTTCGGCCTACACACCGTGTCCCAATTTACCTTGCATTTTGCACCAGTGGTTTTGTCCGTGTCCTCCCAAAGAAAGGCTCTCTCAAGCTTGTTTATGTTGTGCAACATGGACAGTGGCACTATGAGCGGTGTGATGGAGAAGATGAGCTGCGAAGACATAACCGACTTCACAAGGGCACACCGCCCAATAGTAGTGATATTTTGACCATTCCAGATGGTCAACTTTGCGGCCTCCTTGTCCTCAAGGTACTGAAAGTCGACCTTTCTCAGTTGCCACACCGAGAGAGGAAGCCCCAAGTATTTCAAGGGGAAGGAATCCCGCGTCGCAGGTAGGGCCTGAAGGGTGCTTGTCAAGTTGAGCTGTCTACAACGTATGGGAAGCACTGAGCTCTTCTCGAAGTTTGTGGCTAGGCCGGTGACATTGCCAAATAGATGTAGGATGGACGCTAGGTTGTCAATGTCTTTTCTGATTGGTGCCATGAAGACCGCTGCATCATCCGCGCATAGGGAGGTCCTTAAAACCGCCACACCCACGAATCTTGTGGAAGAGTCCTTTTCTTGTTGCTGAGGGATCACTAGAAGAGTGTCTAGAGGGGGGGGTGAATAGACTACTAGCAAGAATTTAAAACCTAACATTTTCCCAAGTTAATTGGTTGGCAGATTTTAACAATTATAGCAAGTCTAGCACACACTACACATGCATGTCAACAAGTATGGCAGCGGAAAGTAAAGACATTGCACATGAAAGTAAGGAGATGAGATAGGGAGATCAAACGCATGAGGGACACGAAGATTTTTCCTGTGGTTCCGATAGGTGGTGCTATCGTACGTCCACGTTTATGGAGTCTTCAACCCACGGAGGGTAACGGTCGCGAGAGTCCACGGAGGGCTCCACCCATAAGGGTCCACGAAGTAGCAACCTTGACTATTCCATAACGGCTTCCGTCCACGAAGGACTAGCCTCACTATGGGTAGATCTTCACGAAGTAGGCGATCTCATTGCCCGTACAAACTTCTTGGTTCAACTCCACAACACGAAGTAGGAGGCTCCCAAGCGACACCTAACCAATCTAGGAGGCACCACCCTCCAAAAGGTAATAGGCTCGGCAATGTCGATGAACTCCTTGCTCTTGTGCTTCAAGATGATAGACTCCTCAACACACAATCACTCTCTCACAGATTTGGCTAAGGTGGAAGAGATTGATTTGGTGGAAAGCAACTTGGGGAGGCTAGAGATCAAGATTCATATGGATAGAGTGGAATGACTTGATCTCAACACATGCGTAGGTGGCTCTCTCTAAGAAAATAGGATGGGGCAAGTATGGAATAGTTCTGAGTGCTTCTCTTTCAAGTGGGTGGTGGTGAAGGGGTATATATAGGCATCCCCAAAAATCCAACCATTACACCTAAAGTGACCAACTCGGTGACACCGATGTGTTAATCTCGGTGGTATCGAAGTGACCAAAAGGTGACAACTTTTGAATCTCGGTGAGACCGATATATAATTCTCGGTGGTACCGATTAGGTGACCAACGGTTAGATTGCGCAATCTCGGTGACACCGATCCAACAAACTCGGTGGTACCGATTTTGTGAATCGAGGTAACAGAAAGTTGGCAACCCAAACTCGGTGGCACCGAAGTGGAATCGGTTGCACCGATGTGCTAGGGTTTGGCATGGGTCTGTCTGAGTTTGGGAATCGGTGGCACCGAGTGGAAAGTGTTGGTTGCACCGATTTTGGATATTTGACTTTGGACAGACTTTTGTGGAAGAGCTTGTGGGTGTTTTTGGTGACTATCACTTGTGCACGTGGAGCATCTTGTTCACCAACAGTACCTTACCCCCTTTTAATAGTATTGGCTTTCCTATGGACTCAAAGTGATTTCTCACAAAGTAAAATGTATAATCCTCTTGCTTGAAGCTTTGCCAATCCATTTCCTTGCATCTTGGGGTATTTCCACAATCTCCATAATCCTTTAGCCAACCCTCTCTGTGGACTTCATCTGAAATACACTAGTTAAAAGTATTAGTCCAAGAGACATTGTATGTTGTCATGAATTATCAAAACCACCAAGGGAGCATGTTGTGCTTTCAGTTGCCAGCTTGATAATCTTGTGCAGTGGGTCAATGGCTATGGAAAATAGCAAGGGGAAGAGCGGATCCCCTTGTCGGAGACCCTGACCGTGAGGGATGGGCTTGCTAGGCACACCATTCAGTAGAATGCACGAGGATGAGGAGTACAAGAGGGCAGCAATCCAGTCACGGAACCTAGGCGGGAACCCAAGCCCCTGAAGAAGGTCCAAGATATACTCCCATTTGACCAAGTCAAAAGCGTTCCGAATGTCAAGTTTGAACAAGAGGGACGTTGTTTTACGCAAGTAAAGGCATCGCGCAAGATTGCAAACATAAATGAAGTTATCATGGATACTTCTCATCTTTATGAAGGCACTCTGGGCATTCGAGATTAGCTTATGCATATGGGGAGCAAGGCGGATGGCCAAGATCTTCGCAATAATCTTTGCAATGGAGGGTATGATACTAATAGGGCGGTAGTCAGCAATATCCTCGGCCCCCTCCTTCTTCGAGAGAAGCACGACATTGGCGGTGTTGAGCCAATGGAGGCCGGTAGTCCTCTGGTTGGCAAAGGAGGATACCACCATCATGACGTCCACCTTGATGGTACTTCGACATTTTTTAAAGAAGAGACCGGTAAAAACATCCGGCCCAGGGGCCTTGTCTCCAGGCAATTGGTTAATGATGTCACACACCTCGTCCTCAGTTATGGGGTCCCTGAGGCAAGACAAACCGTGGGTCTTTAAATCCAGCTCCTCCCAGTTAAAGTCCATGGATCTTGCCTCCCCCTTTTCTATCACACTGGAGAAGTGTGCATGGACTAGTTGTTCCTTTTGCTCATGATATGTAACCCAGCCTTGGTTGTGTTTAAGCCGATGAATGTGATTTTTTCTCCTCATGGCATTGACCCGTCGGTGGAAAAAAATTTGGTATTTGCGTCCCCTTCTCTGAGGTTGTATAATGGGGCACATTGCTTCTTGAGGGCACGCTCAAACACAAGAAACCCAATGATCCTCCTTTTCAGCCTAGATCGAAGGTCCTCTTCTGAGCTAGAGAGTTGTCTGGACTCCTGAGCAATGTCCAGGCGTAGGATGATAAGAAGAGCCGCATGGTGGAGCAACTTTGCTCTTGAGAACAACCCCTTACTTCAGGCAGACAAGCAGTTAGCCGTTGTTTTCAATTTGTGGTGCATCACATGGAAGGACTCAATGTGCACGGTCTACTCATTCCACGCCTCAGAGACGACATCCTGGATCCCGGGAGGGCGGCCCAAAAAATTTCAAACTTGAAGGTATGTGGCCTCTGCGGACCTCTGTTATCGGCAAGCAATAGCGGGCAATGGTCGGAAACTGACGAGGATAACGCATAAAGAATATGTGTGCCGAATTGGATGTCCCACTCCGTGTTGCAAAAGAAAGAGTCAAGCTTGCACAACGTCGGGTTTGACCGCTCATTTGACCATGTGAAGCGTCTGTATATTTTCACTCCATAAAACTGCAAATATGTACGCTATCTAAGCCGTAAAAAGCCCATAATTCTTACTCACATTTTATTATCATTTCTGCTTCGGTACAACCCCTGAGTATGTGAATGGAAAAGATTTCTCCATAGCTCTTCACAGTAAAGGGTAGAATGTTCTTTCTTAAAAATATGTAGACCGCGTCGATACGGAAGAAGCACTTCGCCTTAAGCATCTATAATGACGAACGACACCATTAGCACACGCACAATTGAAAGAAATAGGTGAGAAAAGGGGGAGCACACAGGGACCGATCCCTCCAGGATGATGGGCAGCACTGCTAGCCATTCGGCCACTCGGGCTCGCGTCAGGTTCATGCTGAAGCAGTACGTCGCGACATACTTGAGGCGAAACGAGCGAGTTATTCACTGGTTTTTCCGGGTTTTTGTTTTTCTTGTTTCTAAACCATGTTTTATTCTGGTTCTCTTTTTCGTTTTCTTTTTTTTTATGTTTTACAAATGCGCGAACTTTTCAAATTTTGGAAAATCAAATTCGTGAACTTTATCTTAAATGTGTGAATCTTTTTCAATTTCTCGAACTATTTTTGCAACTTTTTTAGTGAACTTTCTTTTGAAAATCTGAAAAAAAAATCAAACCCGTGAACATTTTTTTCAAAATCGATAAACTTTTTTTAAATCCGTGAACTCTTCGGTGGGCCCAAGGGCTAAGAATTTTTTCTTTTCTATTTCTATCATTTTTCTTCTCCTTTTTAAACTTTATTATTCCTTTGAAACTTGTTCCATAATTTGAAAAAATTGTTTGTACTACCAGAAAAATGTTCTTGTTTTCAGATATTGTTTACAAATTTAGAAATTTTCTAGAATTTCATAAAATGTTCCCATTTTCATTTTTCTCACTAATTTAAGGAATGTTTGCGTTTAATAATGATATTTTTAAAAACTACGTTGTTTATGATTTTTGTTCACAAGTTTCATCAATTGTCGGGAATTTGTTAACAATTTTGAAAAGAATGTTCAAGTTTGTAAAAATTGCATATATAATTTGAAATTCCAAAAATGTTGACAAATTTCTAGAAATGGTTAAGACATAAAAAGCTGTTCATGTTGATTGATAATGGCGTAAATTACAATTAAGAGAAGCATTCAAATTAGGAAAATTACATGCTCACAAATGCACGTGGCTCGCATAGTCTGACACTCATCTTAACTGATGTTTTTTTCGGACTATTTATAAATGACCCCAACTTCTTGGAACAATCTAACACGACATATGAGGCATCCATGATAGATTTAAACGACTTCCGACACCGTTTGCATGTTGCGACACGTCTGATCATTTATCGGACAAGAAAACTACATACAATGCAAAACTTGTCAAAAATCCCAACAACTTAGCATGATGTCTTGAATTGGTCATATAAGTTGTTGGAAAATATTTGGGCCATCTGACAGATGTAAAAAAATAACGAGTTTTCAAGCAGACCCTTCTGCCCGAACACTCTTCGTTGAACATGGTCTATTTTTGGAAATTCTTGAAATGACCTCAACTTTTGCAAGTAGGTGGGCATTCCCATGGTAAGCATCTATGCTTGGTTTGGACGACTTTAGACACCGTATGCAAGTTGCGACATGTCCGGCCATTTATGAGCCTTTTTTATTCAATAAAACTCCAGAAAATGTAAAACTTGATGAAAACCAAAAAAATCTTAGACTGGTATCTTGGATTGGTCATACGAAGCCATGAAAAAATTGGGGCCATTTAAGGGCGTCGAGAAACGAGGTGCTCCAACCGGACCCTTCTAGCCTTACCCGAACACTCTCCGTTGAATATGGTATCTTTTTGAAAATTTCAGTACTAACTCTAAATTTTACAAGAAGGTGGGCATTCCTATGTTAGGCATCCATACCTGGTTTGAATGACTTTCGACACCGTATGCATGTGGCAACACGTCCATCCATTTATCGGCCTTTTATATCGAAAAAATCCAGAAAATGCAAAACTTGTCAAAAACTCAAACAACTTTCCATGGTGCCTTGAATTGGTCATATAAGGCCATGAGAAAATTGGTCCCATTTCAAGAATGTCGAGAAACAATATGCTCTTAGACGGAGCCTTCTGGCCTACTTAACACCCTCCGTTGTACATGGTCTATATTTGGACATCCTTCAAATTAACCCAACTTTTTGAAGCATGTGGGCATGCCCGTTTTAGGCATCCATGTCAAGTTTGAACGATTTCTAACACCGTTTGCAAGTTGCGACATGTTCGGCCATTTGTTGGCCTTTTTTTATCGGGAAAACTCCAGAAAATGAAGAACTTGTCGAAACCCAAACAACTTGGCATGATGTCTTGAATTGGTCGCGGAAGGCCATGGAGAAAAATTGGGGCCATTTCAAGGATGCCAAGAAACAATATGCTCTCAGCTGGAACCTTCTCGCACCCGAACACCCTTCGTTCAACATCCTTGAAATGATCCAACTTTTGCAAGTAGGTGGGCATGCTCATGGCATGTCAGCTTTAAATATTTTTGACACCGTATGCATGTTGCGACAATTTTGATCATTTTTTGACCAGAAAACTTTAGAAAGTGCAAAATTTATCGAAAACCAAAACAACTTGACATGGTGCCTTCAATTGGTCATACAAGAAAATAAATAAAATAATAAATAATTTGACGGATGTCGAGAAAAACAAACATTTGATTTTTTTAACAAATATTTAAAAGAGCTAGCATTAAAAAACAGAAAAGGAAAAAAAAACAGGAAAAGAAATAATGAGAAAAAACCTGGATTTTCCTCAAGTAAGTCACGCTTTACTATTACTAGTATAATGCCCATGTGTTACCACGGGCGACACTAACACATAAAAACTAATCAATGATCAAAGGGTATTTGGTTCAGGTGAGTCGAAAATAGATATAATACCGACATCTTAATGTCTATTATTAAAGCGTAGTTGTTATGTTGTTCGACATCTTAATCTCTACTATCCAACCGAAACCATCTCATGACGAAACGAAAGAAGCCCTAGTTAATCGACCACCCATTAGGTCCTTCCTTCTTCCACGTGCGAACCCCCACACACTTGATTGCTCCTTCGCAGTCACTTTCGACCACATGTACCATTTGATGCTGCCTTGTCTCGCTCCCTCTGTCATCCAGACCCCACTCCCTTGCTGCCTCTCTGCCCCGTCTACAGGAATGCCTCACCATGGACCAAGTGAGCCTTTCAAAACCATAGTATCCTTTCCTCCCCATGTCGCATCTACTCTCTTCCAGATCATCTCGGCTTTCCCACCTTCACTAAGTACGGCGATGGGAACCGAAGAACCCAGTTCCCTCCTTTGAAACCGTAGTATCCTTTCTGTTGGGGAACATTGCAAGGGAAACAAAAAAATTCCTACGGACGCGCAAGATCTATCTATGGAGATTCATAGAAACAAGAGGGGAGAGTGTGTCTACGTACCCTCGTAGACCATTAAGCAGAAGCGTTTAAAACACGGTTGATGTAGTCGTACGTCTTCACGATCCAACCGCGATCCGCCCCAATCAAGCGCCGAACGGACGTGTTGGGGCACGGATGCTCATGATCACCTATGGGACCAGAGGTCCCTTGTGGTTCGGCAAGGGGGGTCACGTTGCACGAAGAGCGGAGAGCGTGAGACGGCGCGACGATCAGGACACAGGCATTTTACCCAGGTTCGGGCCGCTGCTAAGCGTAAAACCCTACTCCTGCTTTTTGGTGGATTGATTGGAGGAACACGAAGAATGCTCAGCACCTAACCCCGGTAAGGGCTGCTGCCGGGGGAAGAGCTGATACGCGAGTACAAGTGTTCGGGGGTCCGAATTGCCAACCTTGATCTAGGTTGCCTTGGGCCTCCTCTTATAGTGCAAGGGGTTACCACAATGGCAAAACAATCATTATCTGTTGACTAGATAGCTAAGCAGAGCTATCATACCTAACTCTAGCATTTGGACAAAATGCCATGATTACCTACCTAGGTGGCGCTCGGGGGTGCATCCCCGGCAAGCTCTTGCCACCGCTTGGCCGGTCGTTGCTTATGGTCTTGACACGCTGCATGGCGGGTGTCAACCGAGCGTAACTTGTATCCCGATGTGTCGCCACGTGCTTAGCGAGAGATGATTAGTCGCCTGAGGGCTCGACACCACATCGATAAGTGACAGGCGTAGCGATGCGATGGAGCGGTGGCTGGCTGGCTCACGCCTGCCGGGGAGTGGCCTGCCGGGTCTTCTGGGAGGTGTGCATGTCTTGGTCCCCGGCAAGCGTCGGGGACGTGCTTGGCGCGTTGCAGTCTAGGCTTGGGCTGCCGCGTTGAGCTTGTTGAAGTCTTGTCTTGATTGTTGCCGGGTTGGCTTGACTTTCTGCAGGTTGTAGCTGCTGGGCGCCGGTAGCTGTCTGTCCGTGCACAAGTTAGGGGAAATGAACACCCCTGTTTGTTTACTCCGACAGGACGGCACCTCTGCGTTCAGCACACGTGCGGCTTAGTGGCGTCTCCTCCTTCTTGATCCAGCAAGCAAGATAGGAGAAGTAGATGGGATCTCGACCAACACGACGGCGTGGTGTAGATGGTGGTGAAGTAGTGCCGGCAGGGCTTCGTTGCGCGCTGCCGGAACTAGGAACGGAGGAGCAACAGAGCAACAAGAGAGAGGGAGGCTCCAAGGGGCTGATGTGTCCTCTTGGAGGCACCCCTCCCCTCTATATATAGGTTGAGGGGCATGGTGGCAAGCCCTCCAAGCCCTAGGTCTGGCGCACCAAGGGGGAGGAGGTGGACTCCTAGTCCAATTCCCACCTTTCCATACACACGTGGACTTTCCACCTTTCCCAGCCGCATGGGCCTTGAGGGACTTGTGCGCCTGGCCCAATAAGGCCAGGGCGCCTCCCCTCAGCCCATGATGACCCTTGGGACGTGGTGGAACCCTTGGTGGACTTCCGGACTCCTCTGGAAGTCTCCGGAACCTTCTGGAAGCTTCTTGGTACAATACCGGAAAAACCCAAAACTTTTCCAGTAGCCAAAATATGACTTCCCATATATAAATCCTTACCTCCGGACCATTCCGGAGCTCCTCTTGACGTCTGGGATCTCATCTGGGACAAACAATATTTGGTCACCAACATACATATCCCAATACCACTCTAGCATCACCAAACGTTAAGCGTGCGGACCCTACGGGTTCGAGAATCATGTAGACATGACCGAGACACCTCTCCGGTCAATAAACAATAGCGGGACCTGCATGCCCATATTGATTCCTACATATTCCACGAAGGTCTTTATCGGTCGAATCACGATGTCAAGGATTCAGTCAATCCCGTATGCAGTTCCCTTTGTCTATTGATATGTTACTTGCCCGAGATTCGATCGTCGGTATATCATACCTAGTTCAATATCGTTACCGGCAAGTCTCTTTACCCGTTCCGTAATACAATATCCCATGACTAACTCCTTAGTCATATTGCTTGCAAGCTTCTTGTGATGTTGTATTACCGAGAGGGCCTAGAGATACCTCTCCGTCATACGGAGTGACAAATCCCAATCTTGATCCATGCCAACCCAATAGACACCCTTGGAGATACCTGTAGAGTACCTTTATGATCACCCAGTTACGAAGTGAGTTTGAAACACACAAGGCATTCCTACGGTGTCAGGGAGTTGCATGATCTCAGAGTCTTAGGAACAGATACTTGACATGAAGAAAGAAGTAGCAACAAACTAAGTGATATGATCAAATGCTACACTTACGGTTGGGTCTTGTCCATCACATCATTGTCCTAATGATATGATCCATTATCAAATGACAACTCATGTCTATGGTCAGGAAACCTTGACCATCTTTGATCAACGAGCTAGTATAGTAGAGGCTCACTAGGGACATGGTGTTGTTTATGTATCCACACATGTATTTAAGTTTCCGATCAATACAAATCTATAATGGATAATAAACGATTATCATGGATAGGTAAATATGATAATAACCACTTTAATATTGCCTCTAGGGCATATTTCCAATACTTTCCTCCCCTGTGACATATATTCTCCTCTGGATCATCTCGGTTTTCTCTCCTTCACTAAGTCTAGCGACGAAAACCGAAGAACCCAGTCCCCATCCTTTTCTCCCCCATCACATCTATTGTCCTTTGGATGATCTCGGTTTTCCCTCCTTCACTAAGTCCGGCGACGGGAACCAAAGAACCCAGTCCACATCCTTTGAAACCGTAGTATCCTTTCCTCCCCCCGTCACATCTATTCTCCTCGGGATCGTCTCGTTTTCCCTCCTTCGCTAAGTCCGGCGACAAGAACCGAAGAACCCAGTCCACATCCATTCATGCATGCAATTAAGGAAGTAGATGTGTGGTCCGCGAGGTTGTAGCCATCGCCCATCGTGGCTTCTGAAATCCAGTGAGCGCCTACAGTATAGACTCTCGGTTGGTAGAAATAATCATATGTCAAGCATATAAATCCAAAATATTGATCAAATTATATCACTCATTCTTCCATGGTGAAGAGAGTTAAAAGAGTTGTTAGAACTCATTTGTCAAATATACGATTCCCTCCGACACATATACTACTCCCTCCGAACCATATTAATTGTCGATGACTTAATACAACTTTGTACAATTTGTTGTACAAAGTTGTAGTAAGTCAACGCCAAGTAATATAGATTGGACAGAGTACTATATAATTTTCTGAATGAAAACCGCATCATTTCATGGTATAATATTCTCAAGAAAGCATGCTATAGCCAAGAGATCAATGCCTTACACACATTATTTCATAGAATAAGTTAGTAATGTATCATCGAGGACAAGATCCAAAGTTGCTTTGCATTCATCAGTATCAAAAGTTGTACAACAAGACAACCTATTAATCTGACATACCTACCTTTAGACAACAACTCAATGAAAATTTTCTTGTATGAAAAGAGTTGCTTAATCTGAATACAAAAAGGAATTGGGCCAACACATGTTGATGTTCTTGGAGTAATAGAATAGACAACTTGAGAAAAATTAACACATGCCCAAACTTAGGTGCACCAAAAGAATCAAGTATGCATTAAGGAATGACTTATGCAACACATCTGATGCAATGAGAAGTTCAAGATACATATATCAGATTACACACTGCTATCTTTTGACATAAGTGGGAGAAATGCTCGTTAGTTATACCGGAGAGCAAACCACTTGAGTGCCTCTTGGTAATAAAAGTCCTTGAGGAAAATTTTCTATCAATGCAGTTGAGTACCACTTCATCTTCGACAATTGCCTTCAGAACCCATATTGAGCTACATCTCCCCGTCGGCATTTCTTTTCAAGCGTGCAAGTAAAATATAAATTGAATTTCACACCTCACAAACTAAAAAATCAACTACAGAATTCTAATATCTAAATATGAGAGAATTGTACACATCATTCTGTTATAACATTTTTATCTAGATCTTGGATGTCCGAGCCACCAAATCTCAATGGAACCAAGCTTTAAACATGGTAGCTTGAAGTAATGCCGCATAATTTCTGCATTTTTATAGCCATTTAATAGTATAGATACATTGTTGTGTTTCATCTCATTTAGTCCACTTACTATTTATCCAGAAATATGGGTGCACACCTTGACATTCCATCCTGTATATCCTTGCTGCTTTGAATACTTAATATGGAACTCATGAGAGGCATACATGATTCCATTAGGCAGTACCTCTCCTGTAAACAGTTTGTACAGAACCTTTAGTATAGAAACAACATTTGACAACAAGTTATGGTGTATTCTGAGATCAATAGAATACAACATTTTGATGTGCTAACCCAAAAAGAATAACATGCATGTTTACTTCTGTTCCACAATTTGCAATGTATCCCTAGTAATGATCCTTTTCTAATACCTAGAGGCGAGATAAGCAATCTAATACTCCCACCTCGAACATCATGGAATGGATACCATAGTTTCTCTTGATGCCGAGATCACAGAAGTTGTTGATGGAGAAGTGATGAAGCAAGGACAGTGCTCCATAATCAAAATCCACATTATATGGGTACCCTTTGTCAGAAGAAAAAGATGGCGTGAGATTGTATTGTTTTATTGGTGTTGGTGACGCACTTTCGAATAGAACAAGCCAATTTATTCCAATATAATCTTCCACTTTATTGAAACTATATATCAAAATCATGTTGCTATTAAACTTCAAACCAAATGGTGGAACGATTCCATGGATCACGATATTTATTTCTTTGTAAGACCGAACATAGAAAACAATTGAGCAGCCATCTTTTCTTTCGGATGCCATTAATTGTTCAAGATCTTGATAGTTCACGCTCTAATGAACTGACAACATGCATCCCTTGCTCTTTTTTGTAATTTATATAGTTTACTATCTATATACACAATATGCTAGTGCTCAGAATAAAAATCAGCAGAAAAGCAACGCGGCTGTGGGCATACCCATGACAACAATCATAGTTTCCCAATATATTGAAATATGTGAAGATTAAAGAGTACCTGATTCAATAGATCACTGAATCCACTCTTTACTCGCATCATTTTCTCTAGAACCTTTTGAAGTGTTCCTGGGAACTGTAACAACAGTAAAGTTTCACATGTATGAGCAGTATAAAAACTACAACAGAGTAATCCATTGTTTGAACTAATCAACAATAAGAGAACATAAGTTAGACCCTGGTAATTACTGGAAATGAGGTGTGGGATGAATAATAAAACTTATGTGTGGGGGGGAGGGAGGGTCAATCCCCTTGTCAGAAGCAGTCGCCAACGTTCAGGAGCCGCTCGGACATCTAGAAGGCATGGGGACCGCGACCACACCAACGCTTGACATTGGGTATGGTAGGATGTCCTCGTAGTCCTGCAGGAGGCTATAGTAGCCTATCCACGCCATGTATGCGTCTCCTCTTCCGAGGGTACCACCGTGGGTGAGTCTGGTGAAAGCACATTTGCTCCCTTGGTGGTTTTGGTAATTAATAACAACATATATGTCATTGAACTAATGTTTCCACTAAGCATATTTCAGGAAAAGTTCAATGATAGAATTGGCAAAAGGATTGTGGAGATACCCCAAGATGCAAGGAAATGGATTGGCAAAGCTTCAAGCAAGAGGACTCTACATTTTACTTTGTGAGAAATCACTTTGAGTCCATAGGAAAGCCAATACTATTAAAAGGGGGTAAGGTATTGTTGGTGAACAAAATGCTCATACGTGCACAAGTGATAGTCACCAAAAACACCCACAAGCTCTTCCACAAAAGTCTGTCCAAAGTCAAATATCCAAAATTGGTGCAACCAACACTTTCCACTCGGTGGCACCGATTCCCATACTCAGACAGACCCATGCCAAACCCTAGCTTGTCGGTGCAACCGATTCTGCATCGGTGCCACCGAGTTTAGGTTGCCAACTCTCTGTTTAGCCATCTTCAGTCTTCGGTACCACCGAGATTTGCCCATCGGTCTCACCGAGTTTCTGGACCAACTCTCTGGATAGCCATTCACCTGATCGGTACCACCGAGAAATGTGGATCGGCGCCACCGAGTTTCTGGACCAACTCTCTGGTAAGCCTTGGTCAAGAATCGGTACCACCGAGATGTGAAGATTGGCGTCACCGAGTTTCTGCAATCTGACCGTTGGTCACCTGATCAGTACCACCGAGAGTTATATATCGGTTTCACCGAGATTCAAAAGTTGTCACCTTTTGGTCACTTTGGTACCATCGAGATTAACACATCGGTGTCACCGAGTTGGTCACTTTAGGTGTAACGGTTGGATTTTTGGAGATGCCTATATATACCCCTTCACCACCACCTACTCGAAAGAAGAAGCACTCAGAACTATTCCATACTTGCCCCATCCAGTTTTCTGAGAGAGAGCCACCTACTCATGTGTTGAGATCATGCCATTCCATTCCAACCATATGAATCTTGATCTCTATCCTCCCCAAGTTGCTTTCCACCAATCCCATCTCTTCCACCAAGCCAAATCTGTGAGTGATTGTGTGTTGAGGAGTCTATCATCTTGAAGCACAAGAGCAAGGAGTTCATCGACATTGCCGAGCCTATTACCTTTTGGAGGGTGGTGCCTCCTATATTGGTTAGGTGTCGCTTGGGAGCCTCCTACTTCATGTTGTGGAGTTGAACCAAGAAGTTTGTACGGGCAAGGAGATCGCCTACTTCGTGAAGATCTACCCATAGTGAGGCTAGTCCTTCGTGGACAGAAGCCGTTATGGAATAATCAAGGTTGCTACTTCATGGACCCTTCGTGGGTGGAGCCCTCCATGGACTCTCGCGACCGTTACCCTCCGTGGGTTGAAGACTCCATAAACGTGGACATACGATAGCACCACCTATCGGAACCACGGGGAAAAATCATCGTGTGTACAAATTGCGTTTGATCCTCCTACCCTTCCTTTACTACTCATGCTTGTTGTTACTTTCCGCTGCTATACTCTTAGACATACATGTGTAGGGTGTACTTGACTTGCTATGAATGCTAAAATTTGCCAACACTAAAAATTGGAAAAAGGCTAGATTTTTATTTGGCAAGTAGTCTAATCACTTCCCTCTAGACATACTTTCGGTCCTACAAGTGGTATCAGAGCTTTGGTCTCCATTACATTGGTCTCACAACCTAGGAGAGTATGGCGTCTAGTGAGGGAAATTATCATCGTAGAGGTCCGTATTTTGATGGCACTAATTTTGCTAGTTGGAAGCACAAAATGAAAATGCATATTCTTGGTCATAACCCCGCCGTATGGGCTGTTGTTCATGTTGGCTTGCAAGGTGAATTCTTTGGTGATGGAAAGTTACCGGATCGTGAAGCGACCGCGGATGAATTGAAGATGTTGCAATACAACGCTCAAGCATGCGACATTCTCTTCAACTGCCTATGCCCCGAAGAATTCAACAAAATCAGCCGTCTTGAGAATGCAAAAGAGATTTGGGATACTTTCGTTGATATGCACAAAGGAACCGAGTCCGTGAGAGAATCCAAGTTGGATGTTCTTCAAAGTCAGCTTGACAAGTTCAAGATGAAGGATGGTGAAGGAGTCACGGAGATGTACTCTAGGCTAGCTCTCATCACCAATGAGATTGCCGGCTTAGGAAGCGAAGAAATGACCGACAAATTCATCATCAAGAAGATACTTAGAGCTTTGGATGAGAGATACGACACCATGTGCACATTGATCCAAATGATGCCCAACTACAAAGACCTCAAGCCTACGGAAGTCATTGGAAGGATTGTTGCTCATGAGATGACACTCAAAGACAAAGAAGAGCTTCACAACAAGTCTAGCGGTGCTTACAAAGCCACAAGTGATGCTCCTGCAACTTCAAGCGACAACCTTGTCAGCAATGAAGAGATAAGCCTCATGGTCAAGAAATTCAACAAGTTCTACAAGAATAGAGGCAAAGAACGAAGCTCCAACTCAAGATATGAAGAGAAGCGTTTGTCAAGTCGTGACCGCAATTGCTACAATTGTGGGAAGCCCGGACACTACTCAAATGAGTGCACGGCTCCCTACAAACGAAGAGAAGAGTCACCTAGAAGACGAAGCTCAAGGAATGAATCACCTCAAAGAGAGAGAAGGAGTAGAGATGATCGTTATGAACGAAGACCCTCAAGGAGAAGTAGAAATTCGGAGAAGAAGGACAAGTACACCAAGAGCTACACAAGAAGAAGACATCAAGCTCATGTTGGTGAATGGGTTTCCGGCTCCGACTCCGACAACAACTCCGAGAGAAGCTATCACTCCAACTCCGACTATAGTCAAGATGAAGGTGTTGCCGGACTTGCACTAGTGACTACCAACTCCTATGATCTATTTGATTCACCAAATGAAGGGAGTGGAAGTTGCTTCATGGCTAAAGGCCCCAAGGTATCACACCCCGAGTATCTTGATTTCAATAGTGATGAAGATGATTTGCTTTGTGATGATGACTTGCTCTTTGATGAAACTAGTGATGTTAGTCAAAATGAACTTAATAATTCTCATGCTAGCCAAGATAAGTCATTTGATGATGATAAGATGAAAATAGAACAACTAACTAAAGAACTAAACACTCTTAAGTTAGCTCATGAATCTACTCTCGAAGATCATAGAGAGCTTGTAAGAACTCATGAGAAGCTACGCTTCGAGAAGCTCAACTTGGAGCAAGAGCATGAGTTTCTTAAAGCTATCAATGACGATCTCCGAAAGAAGACTTCATCTTATCTAGCCAAACGACTACTCTTGTCTACATTCATGCCACAAGTTAAATCTAAACAAACTAGTAACAAAGGCAAGAAAGTTTCTTCATCTAGTAGCAACAATAAAAATGCCAAACCTAATGATGTTGTTTCTAGTAGTTCTATTGATTCCACTAATGATGATTCTCTTAGCCAAGTTACACTTGAGCAAGAAAATGCTTTATTGAAAGGAATTATAGAGAAAGGTATCTACAAGAGTCTTGCCGGGTGTAAGCAATTTGAGGAAATTGTACGCAAGCACGGAGGATACCGGAAGAACCATGGCATTGGCTACTTCAACGCTAATGGAGTTGAATGGGAAGAAGGTCAATACCCCAAGCCCAAGTTTGTTCCTCAAAAGGAGAAGTATGAAAATACTCTTCCCAAGGGAACAAACACTCAAGATGACCTTCCACCACAAGACCACAAGCTCAAGGGCAAGAACAAACTTCAAGAGGACATTGACTCATATGAAGATGAATCCCTAGCTTTGGTGGAGTGGGTTCCCAAAGCTACTTCAAGCTCAACTTCTACAAAGGCTACTTCAACACCAAGGATCCCCATCAAGTTGATGTGGGTCCCCAAGAAGAAGAACTAGAGAGTTCTTGAGGGGTGACTCCGCCAATGAAATTCACTCACATTCATTATTGGCAAGAACTATTTGCAATCAACATCAACTCTATGCAATAGTTCAAGGAGTCACATATTCCCTCAAAGGTAAGCAAGGGACAAGGTAATCAACAAATCAATGGACATCATCACACATGCTTTGCACTCCATGTCCATAGATATCATTGTATTTGTCTCTTGTGTGTTGGGACTAACCCATGTAGGTGAGAAGAGTAAGGAAACAACAAGGATGCTCCCAACTCTTGGTGATCTTCATCAGCCTTGAGCATCCACCACTACCTCACCAACATGAAGTCTTCATCGACAAAACCCAAGGTTAGTTTATCCCTCCAATGGGGGGATGTCACATCAAGGGGGAGCTTTACTCTAAATACTTGAGTTAAAGCATCTCTTAGTATGTGACAACATTAAATGCTTTATGTAAAAGTGGTAACCCCACTTGTGCTTAAACGATGAGTATGACCTATGATCAAGTAATCTTACTTGGCTCCTAAGTCAATATACTCATATATAGATGACTCCGTCATCGCCAAAATGCTTGTTAGATGCTAGTATGTATGTGCATGTTTGCCATGATTTCATTTGACATCTTATTGTGTGAGCATGTTGGTCTGCATTTATTTATCCATTCGAGGACATCCAATTGTTGCTATTTGGCTTTTGATTTATGTTTTGCCAATTGGATGGAAAAGAATGCCTAGGACCACTCTCTAGCTATCTATGCTTTCTCACCTCATATTCTATTCATGCTGCATCACAAAATTTGAACAAGTACTTTTCGATCCCTCTGTGTGTGGAGCACTCGGACTTCCGAATCGACAAAGGACAGACCATAAAAACCTCCCAAGTGCATCTCGGTGGAACCAACCCAAAATTCTTGGTCTCACCGAATACCTAGGGTTGATCTGGTTTTCAATCTCGGTACCACCGATTCCATATTCTCGGTTACACCGAGTTTCCCTGTCAGCCGACAGTTGAGGAACTCGGTGACACCGAAAATTTAGAATCAGTGTCACCGACAGCGAGGGGTATATATGCTGTGGACCCGATGCTTTGAAAATCAATCTTCAAACCGTCGTGCCCCAAAACCCAAAGCTGCCGAACAGGACCCCCTGGTCGTCGCCCTTGTCTCCCCGCGCTCCTCCGCCGCTGGGATCCTCGTCGTCGACGGGCATCTTCACCGCCGTCTTCGTCGTAGCGGATCCGTCACCGAGTTAGGGTATGGATTCGACCCTTCATTGCGCTCCCCGTCCGAATCTTGTGCGCTGAAGCTTATTCCATCGATAATCCACCATGTGCAATCCTCCCTATCCTCTAAAAGGTCCAGTAGATTAGCGAATCGAATTTTTTTAGATTTAGTTGCCCGCAAAATCGCATCTCGGTGATACCGAGTCAGAAAAATCGGTTCCACCGATTTATTTTTTGTGCTACTGAGGACAGTACTCGGTGAAACCTAGTGGTAGTTTTCGGTCCCACCAAAACTGCTGCCAAGTTTCTGTTAAGAGTATTGTGAGTCTCGGCAGCACCGAAAATGTTGACTCGGTGACACCAAAATCCTTTTTTGCTGTGAACTACATCTAAGATTTTTCTGTTCAAACTTTCAAAAATAGCTGCATTTTGTGATGACTCATCCTCTTCTGCTCCTCTATACTCTATTCACAGGGTCAGTATGTCAGATGCTGAGGACAATGAGAACAACTTCAGAGAGCAGAGTGTTGAGTTGGATTCAGGCACTAGTCCTGAGTCTCGTTCCTCTTCAGATCCAGGCACCCCCAGTTCTCATGGGTTGCCCAAGGCTGCTACTAGGGCCAGGAAGAAGCTGAATTTAGATGAGGAGGATTCAGATTTTGTTCCAGAGGAAATACTTGCCAAGAAGCAAGACAAAGCTGCTAAGAAGTCTGCTAATGAAGACACCTCTTCCAGAAGAGCTGTCAGCAAGGTTTATGCTAGCTCTGAGGCTATGAGAGCACCTGAGAGTGCTAGGGCTACCATGAACATTGAGCCCCCAAGGAAATCTATGCCTAAGAAGGCAGGGGAGAAGAAGAAGAGAGAGAGGACAAAATTTGTCAAGGCTAAAGTTCTCCCATCTACTCCTGAGTATCTAGATGAGGAAGAAGAAGAGGAGGAAGAGCAAGTTGCTAAGGCACCTCCCAAGAAGAAGCAAAAGAAGCTTTTGGCAGATGCTATGCCAAAGCAAGGTCCCTCCAAGAGCACCAAGTCCGCCCCCAAGAAGGCTGCTGCTGAAAAGTCCAAGAGGTCATCCAGACAGATTCCAGCTTCTGAGAAGAACAAAGGAACTACCTCCAGAGATGAGGATGAGGATGCCTTGTCTGCATTGATGAAGCTTAGACCACACCTTCCTGGACATAATCCCAGACATCCACTTGCTAAGGACATGAAGAAGAGGAAGGATTCTGGTTTGAGGGCATGGAGAGCTATTGATCCATATGCCCAAAGGAGAAAGTCAGCTGTGGACTACAGATTCTACACCAAGGAGCAACAAGATTTCTATGAGACTGTGCTGCTTGACAAGAGTCCAGCTGTGAGTGACATGAGATACGTTGACTGGAAATACATCAAGGCTAATGAAGATTATTTTCCAAATGTCCAAGACAATTTTCATTGCATTGGCCTAGATGAGTTTGTTGGCAAAGAATTCACTGCATGGAACGACGAGATGATCATGCAATTCTACTCCACTGCTCACTTCTATGGAGATGGTAGAATTGTATGGATGACAGAAGGAGCAAGATACGAATCTATTGTTGATGAATGGGCTGCTATCTTAGAAGTCCCAGAGGTGCAAGATGGTGACTTGGATGTCTACTCTGAATCCAAGGAGAGCCATGATTCCATGAAGGACATGTACAATGCTATCCCTGCTGCCAACTTGAAATCACACAAGTTAGGGTCCATTTACTTCCTCCAGGCTGGCCTCCGCACCATGAACACTATCTTGAGGCACACCTTGATGCCTAAATATGGAGATGAGAAGATGATTCGAGGCTACTCCATCAACATGCTGATCCATCTTGATAGACACACCAGGATACGAGTGATGGACTTGATTATAGAAACTGTGAAGAGGGTTGCTGCTGATCAGAAGCGCTCATGCTGCTATGCACCCTACATTCAGATGCTCATCAACTCCAAGCTGGAGAAGCACATTTTTGCTCTGGACAAACCCCATTTGCCCCTACAGCCAGATTTAGAGGACAACATTGTGGTGATGGACCCAGAACATCCCACATCAGCTGCAGCTCAAGCACAGGCAGAGGCAGAGGCAACTAGAGCCACTAGTGCTTAGGTCCCCAGATCCAGGAACGAGCAAATGGATCTTTTGATCTCAACCGTTCAAGGCATGCAGTAGGACATCAAGGACATACTGGGGAATCAGAACAGTCTTGTCAGGATCTTTGAGAACATGATCAAGACCCTTAATGACAAGGTAGATGGGCTGACCAAGACAGTCAATGAGCTCAAGAAGGAAGTTGACTCTGTGCCTCTTCCTCAATCTACTGATGATGATGATGATGATGAGGATGACTCTCCTCTCAGGCCAGGCACACACTTCACTACCCAGGCTAGATGAGCCACAGTGTCAGCTCCAGATTTGAGGCCCTCTTCATCAGCACCTGCTACTGTCACCTCAGCTCCATCAACTCCAGTGCCTCTAGTTGCTACACCAACTCCATCCACGATGTCAGCAGAGATCTTCGCCGACGGAGTTCTCTCGACTCCTTCATCAACAACCGGAGGAGATCAGCCCAAGAACGTTTAGCTATATCTCTTTGAACTTTTTGGTAACTTGTTGCCAAAGGGGGAGAAGTGTAGATAGATCTTTAGGCTTCGAGTGAGAGAGCATTTGGTTTTTATCGCTTTTTCAAATAGTTGATTCTTTGACTTGTTTGTGTTGAACTATGTGGTGTTTGATCATACGCTTAATGTGTGTTGCTACTATTTCCTATCATTATGTTGCTTATGAGATGATCATTCACCTTTGCTTGTTTGTGTTGTGCTATGTTGTTCATTCTTATTATTCTCGCACACCACCAAGTTGTATGTGACATGGAAGATGTGCCCCATGTACCTAATCGATTGTGCATTTGCATTCAAATGCAAATCTAAAATAATGCACAAATTTAGGGGGAGCTCTTGCTTATCACATACTTCTCAAAGCGACGATTATATTCATTGATTATATCATATGTCGAAGCTTTGATCTATATGTTGTCATCAATTACCAAAAAGGGGGAGATTGAAAGCACATTTGCTCCCTTGGTGGTTTTGGTAATTAATAACAACATATATGTCATTGAACTAATGTTTCCAATAAGCATATTTTAGGAAAAGTTCAATGATAGGATTGGCAAAAGGATTGTGGAGATTGTGGAGATACCCCAAGATGCAAGGAAATGGATTGGCAAAGCTTCAAGCAAGAGGACTCTACATTTTACTTTGTGAGAAATCACTTTGATTCCATAGGAAAGCCAATACTATTAAAAGGGGGTAAGGTATTGTTGGTGAACAAAATGCTCATACGTGCACAAGTGATAGTCACCAAAAACACCCACAAGCTCTTCCACAAAAGTCTGTCCAAAGTCAAATATCCAAAATCGGTGCAACCAACACTTTCCACTCGGTGGCACCGATTCCCATACTCAGACAGACCCATGCCAAACCCTAGCTTGTCGGTGCAACCGATTCTGCATCGGTGCCACCGAGTTTAGGTTGCCAACTCTCTGTTTAGCCATCTTCAGTCTTCGGTACCACCGAGATTTGCCCATCGGTCTCACCGAGTTTCTGGACCAACTCTCTGGATAGCCATTCACCTGATCGGTACCACCGAGAAATGTGGATCGGCGCCACCGAGTTTCTGGACCAACTCTCTGGTAAGCCTTGGTCAAGACTCGGTACCACCGAGATGTGAAGATCGGCGTCACCGAGTTTCTGCAATCTGACCGTTGGCCACCTGATCGGTACCACCGAGAGTTATATATCGGTTTCACCGAGATTCAAAAGTTGTCACCTTTTGGTCACTTCGGTACCACTGAGATTCACACATCGGTGTCACCGAGTTGGTCACTTTAGGTGTAACGGTTGGATTTTTGGAGATGCCTATATATACCCCTTCACCACCACCTACTCGAAAGAAGAAGCACTCAGAACTATTCCATACTTGCCCCATCCAGTTTTCTTAGAGAGAGCCACCTACTCATGTGTTGAGATCATGCCATTCCATTCCAACCATATGAATCTTGATCTCTAGCCTCCCCAAGTTGCTTTCCACCAATCCCATCTCTTCCACCAAGCCAAATCTGTGAGAGAGTGATTGTGTGTTGAGGAGTCTATCATCTTGAAGCACAAGAGCAAGGAGTTCATCGACATTGCCGAGCCTATTACCTTTTGGAGGGTGGTGCCTCCTAGATTGGTTAGGTGTCGCTTGGGAGCCTCCTACTTCGTGTTGTGGAGTTGAACCAAGAAGTTTGTACGGGCAAGGAGATCGCCTACTTCGTGAAGATCTACCCATAGTGAGGCTAGTCCTTCGTGGACGGAAGCCGTTATGGAATAGTCAAGGTTGCTACTTCGTGGACCCTTCGTGGGTGGAGCCCTGCGTGGACTCTCGCGACCGTTACCCTCCGTGGGTTGAAGACTCCATAAACGTGGACGCACGATAGCACCACCTATCGGAACCACGGGAAAAAATCATCGTGTCTACAAATTGCGTTTGATCCTCCTACCCTTCCTTTACTACTCATGCTTGTTGTTACTTTCCGCTGCTATACTCTTAGACATACATGTGTAGGGTGTACTTGACTGGATATGAATGCTAAAATCTGCCAACACTAAAAATTGGGAAAAGGCTAGACTTTTATTTGGTCAAGTAGTCTAATCACCCCCCTCTAGACATACTTTCGGTCCTACATCTGGGAGTATGAGGCAGCAATCAAGCATTATATCCCTCAGCCCATCGAAAGAACCATATAATTTGAAAAATTAAAGTTATTAAGTGCAAAGCCTTGTATGTTATTTTGAACATCATTGGGCACACTAACCCGATAGTTTTCTAGATGCCTCCTCCTTTCGTTTCTCACACTATTCTACTGGAGTATGATCAAAGTTGCAAATAGTTACACAACATGTAGCAAGTATACGTGACCTAGTCCTCAAACATACATTGCTACCCTACAATGGTTCTACAATATATTTGTAGCCCCGACGATATAGATCCAAACAACAATACAAAATTAAAAACGGAATACTATAAAACAAAATTAATTCTATATCACACAGAAGAATTAGTAAATGTGTCATGTACCAACATCATATCACCTCCATAAATATGAAAAATCAGGTTCATTTCTTATCAGTGTATCCTCTTGAAAGCATTGTGTTAATATTAGTCATGAAGCTTACACCTGGTAGTTCGCCAAAATGAAAATATTCCACTGTATAAACTTGAGACTCAAGTTTCAAATAAAACCATGCGTTTGCCTTCAATTCAGAAGCAGGTTCATATAATTTCTTAAACAATTTGTAGAGATAAAAAATAAATAAATAATTGTAGATGTATGACTAAGTTGTTGACCATGTTTCTCCTTCTCCATGTCGAAAACATGATTTTCTTGTGTTGCTTAATCAGTTTTTAGTATTTTGAGCAAGGTAGTCACATTTAATCAACGAAAAAAAAATCTAGGAGCGAAGATAAAGACTCAAGAACTAACATTAGCAACAACTACCGTATCCCCCTGGACCTATATTTCTACTACCATTTCGCAGTATTTTTTCGCACATTGCTACAAAATTACTAACAATGAAGGAGAAAGTACATATATCCGATCCACCACAAATGTATTGAACGTGTCAAGTATAAATCTGATATGTTTAGCATGGAAACACGTTTATATGCAGGAGCCAACATATTTTATGAAAGATACTTTTCCTCACATTCAATTGTCATCTCCTATGCATATGTATGTTGCTGATAAATAGTTTTGTTTCCATGACAAAAACTTCAAATCTAGACTGGGAGGATAGAAAACACTCAAAGAAGACAAAGTCATGCATGAATAGGATGTTGATGGTATGCTCATCTTGGTCCCTCTGTACATGCAAGAATTTATCAACATAGATACATTAAATTAGACCCGGAGAGTAGATTTGTTTTAGTTACCTTTGTACATAACATGTTTTGGTTCCCCTGGTATTTATCTTCTTGATTGTCGAGCAATTTCAGAGAAAGCAAAATATCCATACGTGAACATTGTACCATGAAATTCCATCCCTCAAGTTGTAGATATGCCTACTTGCCGGCGACCATTTTCCTCCAATCACTATGCATGAAATTTAGGACTCGCTCAGATTGAGATTACGAAAAGTAAAGCCACAAAGACAGACAATCGTTCCCACATCCTAGTACATGAAATTTAGGACTCGCTCAGATTGAGATCACACACGTGTGTACCCCATGCCGCTATTCAGTTTCTCATGAACTTAATGTATGGTAGTTGCGAGTGGTTGGAAGGACCTCCTAGTGAGCTGGTTCCTCTCCTTTCATCCGATCTGATACTTAATAAATAGGGGTTCCAACTTTATAATTTAGACACCAAAGTGCAAGCCCACACAAATCCTAGTACATGAGGCAAGAACGTATGGCAGGCAGAGAGTATCAGAGGGTCATTCATGGGGACGCACCTCAGGACTATCACAAATGGCGACGACGACATCGAGGAGCCTGGTCCCCATCGAGAGCAACGGATCAATCCAGAGCATGTTGAGCCCGTAGAGCATCATAAACAGTATCCCGACGAAGTAGGCCCACCATGTCGACCTCCGGTCGGCCAGCCAGAACACGATCGATTCCTCCTGACAACGGCTCCTGCTCCACCAGCATCCTCGTCCCCCTCACCCTTACCATCCAGGTCCACCACGACACCATGAACCATAGCTTGGTCCGGGGCGAGGAGAGGATGACAGGACTACATGAGAGCAAATTCGGGCGGGAGGGGAGGCGGAGGAGGTGTAATTGCTGGTGGTAATGGAGGGGTGGGGACGTGGAGAGGTGGAAGCGGTAGTGGGAGGCCATGGACGTGGGAGGTGGAGGCGGGGGGAGTGGCTGGAGGCAAGAGGGAGGCGTCTAGGGTTCGCTCGATCGTGTGGGGAAAGAGTTGAGACCATAAGAGAGGGGTGCTGACCCAACACGAAAAAACCAAGGTGAGAGAAAAAATCGGTGGGAGGTGGGGAGGTGGATCGATCGATCGGGAGGGAGGGAACGACCTATGTATTTCCATGATTAAGTAGAGATGATGTTCCATAACAAATTAAGTAGGTATAATGCTTTCATAATGAGATTTGATTGTCATGATTTATACATGTTAAGTTTATTAAAAATCCATTATTTATTTCCTAAAATATGTTATCTATTTCCTAAAACAAATTGCACTAATGAGAGGGATCGTTGATTTGGATAAGTTAGGAAAGTTAGATTAAAAACTATAATTTGTTTCCTGAAAATCTACTATTTGTTTCCTAAAACAAATTGCATTAATGAGAAGGATCAATTTATTTGGATAAGTTTGAAAGTTCGAATCGTGATCTATTGTATGTTAGAAAAATGCTGGTTTGCAATAAAAGAGTGTGGGGAGGAAAATAAACCGATGTATAAGAAAACAAGTATGAAAAAGGATGGTGGGAGGTGAGACGAAAAAACCCGAATGAAAATAAACCTGGGTACCACGCTACTAACTCCCCCCCTTAGGAGTAGATATATGATGATGGGAGGAGGGATGAATAAACCAGACAATGGTTGGAGGGGAGACGGAAAAGAACCTGAAATGAAATATTAATTAATGTAATTTGATGATGTATGGAAATATTAATTAATGTGATTGAGCGACTTATGATAAGTTTAATTAATTCAGATTTGGTCTTTAAACATTCATTAGAAATTAATCTTGATTGATTCTTTTACATAAATGCATTACTAAATATATGATAATGGGAGAAGGGACAGAAAAAACCACACGAAGGTGAGAGGGGTGACGAAAAAACCCTAGAACATAAGCTACCAACTCCCCCTTTAGGAGTGAAGGTATCACAAAGCTGACAGTGGCTCGCATCGCCGAGATAGCTAAAACGCGCACCTTTTTGAATCCGAGAACTCTCGGCAAGCAATCCAGACATTAGTGCTAGATTGGAAAGATGGCAAGCAATTTGATTCTGAGTCTCAAGATTCAAATTCAGACATTAGGCATGGCTAAAACGCGCTGGAATATTAACATTTGCTAACGTGATCACGCCATCTTTCCACTACTCAACTCTAGCCCATGTAGATAAGCTCGTCCCGCATAAATCGCTTACGGTACTGCGTAAACTAAATTTGCGGGACAGAGGTCAACGCAAAAAACAGATCCCGCATACACTTACGACATATTCAAACTAGAGTTCGCGCCACATATTACATGACCATAGTGCAACAAACCGAAACAGAGTTCATACGGAAACAATGCATAAAAACGAAATTAACTATATATACTCACCATCGTCGTCGCCGGGCTTTTTACAGTGGAGGTAGTACTCGATGAGCGAGTTGTAGAGGACGAAGGCGAGCTGGTACTTGATACGTTTCCAACGTATCTATAATTTTTGTTTTTTCCATGCTATTATATTATCCTTCTAGGATACTTTTTAAGCATTTACTTGTTGTTTTATATTATTTTTGAGACTAACCTATTAACCCACTGCCAAGTGCCAGTTGCTGTTTTCTGTATGTTTTTGGCGTTTCAGGAATACTGTACCAAACAAAATCCAAATACCCTGAAACTTTTTGATGATTTTGTTCTGGACAAAAATAAGACCTGGAAGCTTCGAAGGAAGACCGGAGGGCACACGAGGTGCCCCCAAGCCAACAGGGCGCACCCAGGGGATGGCTTCTCCCTGATGACTTAGGGCCATCTCCCAGCTCCTTTAGCCCGGATCTCTTCACTACAAATTGTCATATATCCCAAAAACCCTAGGGAGCCTCTCGAAACACTTTTTCCGCCTCCGCAAGTCTCTGTTCCGCTGTATGCCCATCTGGAGCCTTGTTTCGGTGCCCTGTCGGAGGGGGATCGATCACGAAGGGCCTCTACATCAACTTTCACTACAGGAATCAGGCTCTTTGCCGTCTGCCATGGCAGACGGCAAAGGGCACAACCACGGACGGCAAACGCCTTTGCCGTCCGCTAGCGGACGGCAAAATTTTGGGCCGAATAAACTCCGGCAAAGGGGTTCTTTGCCGTCTGCCTTGGCACAGCGGACGGCAAAGGGTTTTGCCGTCAGCCAATTACAAATTTGCCATCTGCCGCGAACATAACAGACGGCAAAACCGTGCTTTTTGCCGTCAGTCAAAATGTGTTCTTTGCCGTCATCCGAACTGAACTATAGACGGCAAAGATTGTTTTTCATTTATTTTTTCCTAAAACAGTGACATCACAGCAGAGCATCTCGCTAGTCAAACAAGACAGGTTTAGCATACGGACGTTTTGGATTCGCTGCCTTTCATTCATCGTAGGTTGATTTACACAGAAGTTACACCGCTGTCCTGAAAATTTACACAAAGGACCTAGACAGTAAAAATGAAAAGCAATGAAGTCCTTCTCCACCGCAGCAACAGGGGCTTCACCGCCGGCCGTCCTTCTCGCCGGGGACAAACCACACGGACTTCCATGCCGCCTACTTGCCCTGCTCGCCTACTTGCCCGCACCGGCCATGCCTTGCTAGCGCCGCCCGCCCGCGCTCGCTCGCAGAGGCCACCCGCACCGGCCCACAGCGGCTATGCCCCGCTAGCGCCGCCCACCCGCGCTCGCTCGCAGCGGCCTCCCGCACCGGCTGGAGCAGAGGAAGGGGAGGCCGGAGGATTCCGCAAGGGGGCGGAGCAGAGGAGGGGGGGGGGGGGGGGGGGGGGGCGGGGCGGAGGCCTGCCGGCGGCGGCAAAGAGTTTGCTGGCCGGAGGACCGAGGCTGGTGGCGTTGGCGCAGGTGAGGGCCACTGCCGCTCAGCCGCCGCGTTTCTGTGGATGACAGAAGAGATCGAGGGAGATGAGGGTGCGGGTGGGGTGGGAACGTGGGATGCCTCGTCCCCTCGTGGGTGTGGGAGCGTGGAGCTGCCCCTCCACGTCATCGATCCAGGAGAATCTGGTTCCAGCCAATAGGAAACGTTCATATAAGTTGTGTTTCTTTACCCTATTAGATTTAGCAAAATAAATAGGTTAAAATTTAGTAAATTTTCTGAAATTTTTACTACGCCTTCTACAAACTATAAACCAATAGTATGTCGAATTTCATACACTTTAGACCTTGTTTACACTCTCAAATAATTTGAGAAGTTGAAACTATTCATTCGCCTACAATAAAAAAACAGACATCAAAGTCTTTGCCGTCTTCCAAATGAAAACAGACGACAAAGTGAGCTCTTTTCCGTCTGCTAGCGGACGGCAAAGAGCCGAAAAGCAGACGGCAAAGAGCCCACGGACGGCCCAGTTAACCTAACCAAACCCCACGGGCCAGTGGGGCCCAGGTGGGCTCTTTGCCGTCTGCTTTCCGGCTCTTTGCCGTCCGCCAGCAGACGGCAAAGAGCTGACTGATGGCAAAGACACTTTTGCCATCTGCCGACTCTTTGCCGTCCTCTTTCACCTAGCTGACGGCAAAGACCCTCTTTGCCATCAGCCAGCAGACGGCAAAGACATGGAAGACGCCAAATGATCCGATTCCAGTAGTGTTTGCTACTCCCATAGTGATGTGTGAGTAGTTCACCACAGACCTACGGATCCATAGTTAGTACCTAGATGGCTATCTCTATCTATGTTCATCATTCCCAAGATCACCGCGATTCCCGCTGTGATCTATCTTATGTAATCAATCTTTGCGTTGTGTTTGTTGGGAACCGAAGAATTGTGGGTTTATATTCAGATTATTCATGAAAATATATTGAACCCTTGCTGGTTATTTATATGCATGATTGTTATAGCTTCGTAATGCTCTCTGATCTATCGGTTTGGTTTGGCCAACTAGATTGATTTATCTTCAAGTGAGAGTGGTGCGTTGTAGTGGGTTTAATCTTCCAGTGCTCAATCCCAGTGACAGAAAGGGACATGACACGTATTGTATTGCTTCCACTAAGGGTAAAACGATGGGGTTCATTCATATTAATTGGATTTACTTTGTCTACATCATGTCATCATCTGATACGTCTCCATCGTATCTATAATTTTTGATTGTTTCATGCCAATAATATACAACTTTCACATATTTTTGGCAACATTTTATATGATTTATTGGACTAACCTATTGATCCAGTGCCTAGTGCCAGTTCCTGTTTGTTGCATGTTTTTTGTTTCGCAGAATATCCATATCAAATGAAGTCCAAACGCGATAAAAATTTACGGAGATTTTTTTTTGGAATATTTGTGAATTTTGGGAAGTGGAATCAACGCAAACGGAAGCCCACAGCGAGCACGATACACCAGGGTGCGACCAGGGGGCCCAGGCGCGCCCTGGTGGGTTGTGCCCACCTCGTAAGTCGGTTGGAGCTCTCCTTCGGGCGCAAGGAAGCTAATTTTTGGATAAAAATCTCCTCAAAATTTCAGCCCAATCGGAGTTACGGATCTCCGGGAATATTAGAAACGGTTTTCGGCCAGAAAACAGGAACGTGAAACAGAAGAGAACAGAGAGGGAGATCCAATCTAGGACGGGCTCCTGCCCCTCCGCCGCCATGGAAGCCATGGAACAGAGGGGGAACTCTCCTCCCATCTAGGGGGGAGGCCAAGGAAGAAGAAGAAGGAGGGGGCTCTCTCCCCCTCTCTCCCGGTGGCGCCGGAACACCACCGGGGCAATCATCGTGACGGCGTAACACCTCTCTTCCCCGCTGTAATCTCTACTTAAACATGGTGCTCAACTCCATATATTATTTCCCAATGATATTTGGCTATCCTATGATGTTTGAGTAGATCTATTTTGTCCTATGGGTTAATTGTGGTATGATGTTATGGATGTGAGTTGTATGTTGATATGGTGCTGTCCTACGGTGCCCTCCGTGTCGCGCAAACGTGAGGGATCCTCGCTGTAGGGTGTTGCAATATGTTCATGATTTGCCTATGGTGGGTTGCTTGAGTGACAGAAACATAAACCCGAGTAGGTGGGTTGTTGCGTATGGGAGTAAAGGGGACTTGATACTTAATGCTATGGCTGGGTTTTACCTTAATGAACTTTGGTAGTTGCGGATGCTTGCTAGAGTTCCAATCATAAGTGCATATGATCCAAGTACGGAAAGTGTGTTAGCGTATGCCTCTCCCCCATTGCATGTAACAAGTATCTATCATATTATATTCAATTGCCTAGGGACAATCTTTCTCTTGCGTTACACAAAAAGCTTTCTACTAAGTTATTTACTTTTATTGTACTTTTATTAAAACAGCACCTAACTTTTATTTCCACGTTCTTTATTTTCTTGCAAAACTATCTTTACACCTACTAAATACTTCTAGTTTTATTCCCGCAAAGTAGTTTCATACTTGTTCTAGGTAAAGCAAGCATTAGCATGCGTAGAGTTGTATTGGTGGTCGATAGAACTTGAGGGAATATTTGTTCTACCTTTAGCTCCTCGTTGGGTTCGACACTCTTACTTATCGAAAAAGGCTACAAACGATCCCCTACACTTGTGGGTTGTCAAGACCTTTTTCTGGCGCCGTTGTCAGGGAGCAATAGCGTGGGGTGAATATTCTCGTGTCTGCTTGTTTGCTTTATCACTAAGTAGTTTTTATTTTATGCTCTTGTTTTCTATCTTTAGTTATGGGTAGGAAACGCAAAATACCAAAAAAAATAGTTGTACTTGCTGCTCCAAAAGTTGAGGAACCACTAGTGTTCCGTATTACTGAAGAATATTATTTGGATCATCTTCGATCCATTTGTGCTCGTGCTGAAAACCCAACTAGCTTAGTTGAGGGAAAATCATTAAATGAGCATGCTTATTATGTGCGACACCGCATATGTCAAAAAGGGAAACTCTTGTGGCATCAAATTAATACTTTGTGTTGCTATGCTAGGAATTTATGCGAAATACATGATTTTACTTGTTGTTCTGAAGAAACTAAAAAACATCTTCCCTACCAATGTGTGTTTAATGATAATGAAATACTATCTTCTTATGCCAAGGAAGCCTATTGTTATTTTGATGTTGAACAAATTGAAGAATTTGCTGCTTTTAAGGGTGCATATGAAATTGCTTCTCTGATTGAAAAGTATGATGCTACTCTTTACAAATCTAAATTTTTTGCCATACTTAAATATTGCTATGAAAACTATGCTTCTAATGCTTAGGTTAAAGAATTTATTGAAAGAATGACCGCTGCCTTGGAAGAGACTAATATTTTGCAGGAATCTATGGAAGAAGAAATTGATGAAATTGTGAGCTCATTAGATGAAAAAGATGAGGAGGAGAGCGAAGAACAAAAGGAGGAAGAGCGGATTGATCACCTGTGCCCACCTTCTAATGAGAGTAACTCTTCAACTCATACATTGTTTAATTACCCTTCGTGCTTACCGAAGGATGAATGCTATGATGATTGCTATGATCCCTTGGATTCATTTGAAATATCCCTTTTTGATGAACTTGATGCTTGCTATGCTTGTGGCCAAGATGCCAATATGAATTATGCTTATGAAGATGAACTTGCTATAGTTCCTTATGTTAAGCATGAAATTGTTGCTATTGCACCCACACATGATAGTCCTATTATCTTTTTGAATTCTCCCAACTACACTATATCGGAGAAGTTTGCTCTTATTAAGGATTACATTGATGGGTTGTGTTTTGCTACTACACATGATAATTTTAATGAATATAATATGCATGTGCTTGCTGCTCCTACTTGCAATTATTATGAGAGAGGAACCAAATCTTCACCTCTCTATGTTTCCAATACTATGAAATTGCAAGAAACTGTTTATACTATGCATTGGCCTTTACTTGATGTGCATGAATTGTTCTTGTATGACATGCCGATGCATAGGAAGAAGGTTAGACTTTGTTTTCACATGATATATATCACTTTGTGCTCACTACTAAATTACAAATCATTGTTAATTAAAATTGGCTTTGATTTACCTTGGGATCCGGGTGGATCCATTACTTGAGCACTTTATGCCTAGCTTAATGGATTTAAAGAAAGCGCTGCCAGGGAGACAACCCGGAAGTTTTAGAGAGTCATTTATTTCTGTTGTGTGCTTTTATAAAGTTTAAAAACAAGAAAAATATAGAGGGGAACCTAAAACTTCACAAAAGGAAAGGTGAAAGTGAGAGAGATGATGAGCATCGTTGAAGTGGGGGATATCCTTGAACTTTGTTCATGCCCATGGAAACTTTGTGAATCTTGAATCACGGAAACTTTTCTGACAAAAATAATTATCCCCTTGTAAAAATCCATTGTATTATAAAAATAATGTGCCAAGATTTGCCTTTAGGATGATTAGATTGCTTGTTGGTATGTGCAGTGTAAAAACAGAAACTTTGGCTGTAGTGCGTGAATTTTCATTTTTTACTGGAACGTCAAAAGTTTCTGAAATTTGTACACAGTATTTCTATACAAAATGTTTATTTCTTCCTAATGTTTCAGAATTTTTGGAGTTACAGAAGTATGGTCAAAGTTCAGATTCAAACTGTCCTGTTTAAGACTGATTCTGTTTTTGATGCATTGTTTTGCTTGTTTTGATGAAACTATCGATTTTATCGGTGGTATAAGCCATGGAGAAGTTATAATACAGCAGGGATAATGCAAATATAAAATATGAATGGGTTTTCAATAGTACTTAAAGTAGAAATTTGCTTTATTATACTAACGGATCTCACCAGTCTTCTGTTAAGTTTTGTGTGGATGAAGTGTTCGAACATCGAGGAGGTGTCGATATGAGGAGAAGGAGGAGAGGCAAGAGTTCAAGCTTGGGGATGCCCAAGGCACCCCAAGTAAATATCCAAGGAGACTCAAGCGTCTAAGCTTGGGGATTCCCCGGAAGGCATCCCATCTTTCTTCAACAAGTATCGGTATGTTTTCGTTTTCGTTTCGTTCATGTGATATGTGTAAATCTTGGAGCGTATTTTGTGTTTAGTTTTCACTTTTCTTTTATGCACCATGCTGGTATGATATATGCCATGGTTTATTTATAGAATGCTAATTGCACTTCACTTATATCTTTTGAGTATGGCTTTATAGAATGCTTCATGTGCTTCACTTATATCATTTGAAGTTTGGATTGCCTGTTTCTCTTCACATAGAAAACCGTTATTCGTAGAATGCTCTTTTGCTTCACTTATATTTATTAGAGATTGGTATTTTGTAGAAATAATTAAACTCTCTTGCTTCACTTATATCTATTTAGAGAGTCAACAGGAATTGGTCATTCACATGGTTAGTCATAAAATCCTACATAAAACTTAGGGATCACTGAATATGATACGTTTGATTCCTTGCAATTGTTTTGCGATATAGAGATGATAATATGTGGGAGGTACTAGTGGATGATCGTGTTTAGTAAGATATTGGTGTTAAGGTTTGTGATTCCCAAAGCATACACGTATAGTCTCCCGTTATGCTAGGAAGTTGGAGCACAATTTATTCTTGATTGTCTATCTTTGTGTGAAGGTCTGGGGCGCGCGATGGTTAACTCCTACCAACCTCCCCCCTAGGAGCATGCGTAGTAA
The DNA here is from genome assembly GCA_039707655.1 of Elymus sibiricus. NCBI lineage: Eukaryota > Viridiplantae > Streptophyta > Magnoliopsida > Poales > Poaceae > Elymus > Elymus sibiricus. The sequence continues at coordinate 309,563,769 of CM077675.1, read as the reverse complement.
TACTTTGGTTCGAGGGCTAATAAATTTTTGCAATAAGTATGTGAGTTCTTTATGACTAATGTGAGTCCATGGATTATACGCACTCGTACCTTTCCGCAATTTGCTAGCCTCTACGGTACTGCGCATTGCCCTTTCTCACCTCGAGAGTCGGTGCAAACTTCGCCGGTGCATCCAAACCCCGTGATATGATATGCTCTATCACACATAAGCCTTATTATATCTTCCTCAAAACAGCCACCATACCTACCTATTATGGCATTTCCATAGCCATTCCGAGATATATTGCCATGCAACTTCCACCGCCTCCGTTTTGATGACTTGAGCATTCATTGTCATATTGCATTACATGATCGTAAGATAGCTAGCATGATGTTTTCATGGCTTGTCCGTTTTTTGATATCTTTGCTACGTTAGATCATTGCATTCATATAGAGTCATACTTTGTTCTACTATCGTTGTAATATTGAGTTGTAAGTAAATAGAAGTGTGATGATCATCATCATTCATTATTAGAGCATGCCCCAGTGATGAAAGGATGATGGAAACTATGATTCCCCCACAAGTCGGGATGAGGCTCCGGACAAAGAAAAAAAGAAAAAACAAGAAAAAAAGAAAAAGAAAAAAAATGAAAAAAAAAATGAAAGAAGTAAAAGGGGCATGCTAATTCCACACTTGTGCTTCAAAGTAGCACCATGTTTTTCATATAGAGAGTCTCCTATGTTCTCACTTTCATATACTAGTGGGAATTTTTCATTATAGAGTTAGATGCATACCCACTTAGTTTTCATATTGAGCATTCATACGCTTATAGATCTTAGTGCATCCGTTGCATGGAAATCCCTACTTCCCGCATTGATATCTATTGATGGGCATCTCCATAGCCCGTTGATACGCTGAGTTGATGCGAGATTTTCTTCTCCACTTTTACCCCTTTGAAACCTACCACCATATTCTATTCCACCCATAGTGCTATATCCATGGCTTGCGCTCATGTATTGCGTGAGAGTTGAAAATGTTGAAGCACGTTAAAAAGTATGAACCAATTGCTTGGCTGACACCGGGGCAGTACATGATTTATACTTTGTGTTAAGAAGACAGAGCATGATAAGGCTATATGATTTAGTAGGAATTGCGTTCTTTAGCCTTGATATTTTGAAAGACATGATTGTTTGTTGGGATGCCTAAGTATTAATGTCTTTATGTCAAAACTAGACTATTGCTTTGAATCACTCGTGTCTTAATATTCATGCCATGATTAGATATATGATCAAGATTATGCTAGGTAGCATTCCACATCAAAAATTATCTTTTTTATCATTTACCTACTCGAGGACGAGCAGGAATTAAGCTTGGGGATGCTGATACGTCTCCGTCGTATCTAGAATTTTTGATTGTTTCATGCCAATATTATACAACTTTCACATATTTTTGGCAACATTTTATATGATTTATTGGACTAACCTATTGATCCAGTGCCCAGTGCCAGTTCCTGTTTGTTGCATGTTTTTTTGTTTTGCAGAATATCCATATCAAACGAAGTACAAACGCGATGAAAATTTACGGAGATTTTTTTGGAATATTTGTGAATTTTGGGAAGTGGAATCAACGCAAACGGAAGCCCACAGCGAGCACGATACACCAGGGCGCTGCCAGGGGGCCCAGGCGTGCCCTGGTGGGTTGTGCCCACCTCGTAAGTCAGTTGGAGCTCTCCGGGAATATAAGAAACGGTTTTCGGCCAGAAAACAGGAACGTGAAACAGAAGAGAACAGAGAGGGAGATCCAATCTAGTACGGGCTCCTGCCCCTCCGCCGCCATGGAAGCCATGGACCAGAGGGGGAACTCTCCTCCCATCTAGGGAGGAGGCCAAGGAAGAAGAATAAGGAGGGGGGCTCTCTCCCCCTCTCTCCCGGTGGCGCCGGAACACCGTCGGGGCGATCATCGTGACGGCGATCTACTCCAACAACTTCGCCGCCGTCAACACCAACTCTCTCCCCCTCTGTGCAACGGTGTAACACCTCTCTTCCCGCTGTAATCTCTACTTAAACATGGTGCTCAACTCCATATATTATTTCCCAATGATATTTGGCTATCCTATGATGTTTGAGTAGATCTCTTTTGTCCTATGGGTTAATTGTGGTATGATGTTATGGATGTGAGTTGTATGTTGATATGGTGCTGTCCTTTGGTGCCCACCGTGTCGCGCAAACGTGAGGGATCCTCGCTGTAGGGTGTTGCAATATGTTCATGATTTGCCTATGGTGGGTTGCTTGAGTGACATAAACATAAACCCGAGTAGGTGGGTTGTTGCGTATGGGAGTAAAGGGGACTTGATACTTAATGCTATGGTTGGGTTTTACCTTAATGAACTTTGGTAGTTGCGGATGCTTGCTAGAGTTCCAATCATAAGTGCATATGATCCAAGTACGGAAAGTGTGTTAGCGTATGCCTCTCCCCCATTGCATGTGACAAGTATCTATCATATTATATTCAATTGCCTAGGGGCAATCTTTCTCTTGCGTTACACAAAAAGCTTTCTACAAAGTTATTTACTTTTATTAAAACAACACCTAACTTTTATTTCCACGTTCTTTATTTTCTTGCAAAACTATCTTTACACCTACTAAGTACTTCTAGTTTTATTCCCGCAAAGTTGTTTCATACTTATTCTAGGTAAAGCAAGCATTAGCGTGCGTAGAGTTGTATCGGTGGTCGATAGAACTTGAGGGAATATTTGTTCTACCTTTAGCTCCTCGTTGGGTTCGACACTCTTACTTATCGAAAAAGGCTACAAATGATCCCCTGCACTTGTGGGTTATCATCATCCTCCAAGCATTACTCTGTTTTTACTTAATACTCTAGATGCATGCTGGATAGCGGTCAATGGGTGGAGTAATAGTAGTAGATGCAGGCAAGAGTAAGTCTACTTGCTTATGGACGTGATGACTATATACATGATCATTGCCGTGAATAAATATTGCATAACTATGCGCTTTTCTATCAATTGCCCAACAATAACTTGTCTACCCACCGTATGCTTTCTTCGAGAGAGAAGCCTCTAGCGAAAACTATGGCCCCCGGGTCTCTTCACAAATTTATTTACAAAAACAACAAATACCTTACTGCCATTATTTACTTTCTTTTTAGTTTCAATTTATATTTATCAAATTATCTATCTATCACTACTTATCGCTTGCAAGTAAGGAGTTCAAGGGGATTGACAACCCTCTTGCCTGCGTTGGGTGCAAGTGTGTGATCTTTTGTGTGTAGGCGCTGACGATGGGAAATTGTGTGGTTCTCCTATTGGTTCGATAACCTGGGTTCTCACTGAGGGAGATACTTACCTCTACTGTGCTGCATCATCCCCTCCTCTTCGGGGAAAATCCAAACGGAGTGCACAAGTATCAGTACTCCTCCTTCAACGCCTCCACCCGCACCGCTGCAGCTTCGTCTTTGATGGAGGCGACCTTCCTCGCGTCGAACCATGCCTTTTGCGCCGCCCGAAGATGGTTGACCACGGGTGAGAAGATGCGGCCGAGCCTCTCGAAGTTGCTCTAGGCCCGGCGGCTGGAGCTGCGGTAGAGGGCGCCGCACGTGCGCGCCTACTCCTTGCACCACTCCTCCACCGGAGGACGGAGGGAGGAGGTGTCGGCCTTGTGGTCGTTGTGGCGCTTGCTAGGCAGATCGCAGCCGCGAATGCTGAACCCCCCTCAGCCACCCCTTCCGCTACCCGCGCACGACATCTGGAATCAGATATGGTGGCTACGCTCGCCGCAAACGGTTGTCAGAGGAGAGTGATTTCTCGTCGGAGTAGAGAAATTTGCTGTAGAGAGGATAAAGGAAATGGAGGATGGGGACTCTAAAAATGGACGACTCCTGTATATATGTGGCATTCGGGGGCGGTATACGAGCATAAAACTTTTACGGGTCGGGCCATTTTTGGCGGACCAGTTCGGGTTGTTTATTTTGTCCGTCTCGTAAAACCACTAGAAAAACATGGCCCCACAATCTTTACGGGATCTGCTAGAGGTGCGCTCATGTACTCAAGGTAAAGTGCCATTACAGAAAAAAAGAACAACACTTGGACGTGTATTAACCCAACAAACTAGTTGAAAAAAAATCTGTTTTTGTGCCTTCATCATCTCGATGTACACATGACAGTACAAATAAACTAATGTCCTTTATAGTTAATACTTCCTTTTGTGTGATCCGATAATGGAACTGAAAGTACCTCCCTCCTATTTCCCCAAGGATGTGACCTTGGGTTATTGAACCTGCGAGAGGAGGGTTCCCTTAATGTGATGGTCTCTTGTAAGCAATTGTTAAAAGATTAATTCCATCTTTTGATCGGATCAATCAAGCTAATAGTGATGTAAGACTTTTAATAAAAAGAATGTATGAGTATGAGGTATTTCATGCTTACAACTATGTATTTGTGTTGGTACCAGATAGGATATTAAATTGTGCGATGGAAAGTCACCCATCAAGATGTGCTTGTTACAAAGCGAAGTGGGGGATGTGTCCAAATAACATCTTGACCGACATGAGTCCTGCATCAAGAATCTGCTGTCCTACCGCTGGCCCTATCGATTTCGTGGGGTTACCTTGATAATTAAGATTATAATAATTAGGCAAGAGCTTTGTGTTTTTTGATCACTACACCTCTGTTGGGGAACGTTGCATGGGAAACAAAAAATTTCCTACGCACACACAAGATCTATCCATGGTGATGAGCATCTACGAGAGGGAGAGTGGATCTACATACCCTTATAGATCGCTAAGCGGGAAGCGTTAAGAAACACGGTTGATGTAGTCGAACGTCTTCGCGATCCAAATCGCAAGCCGTCCCGTGATCCAATCACGATCCATCCCGATCTAGCGCCGAACGGACAGCACCTCCGCGTTCAGCACACGTACAACTCGATGATGATCTCCGTCTTCTTGATCCAGCAAGAGGGGGCAGAGAGGTAGATGAGATCTCCAGCAGCACGACAGCGTGGTGGTGGTGATGGTGGAGTTATGCCGGCAGGGCTTCGCCTAAGCACTACCGGAATCTATTTGGTGGAGGAACTAGAGAATAGAGAACTAGCACGTGGTCGTGTGTCTTTGGGGGCTCTATTCCTCTAGTATATATAGGAGGGAGGGGGGAGGAGGCAGCCTCCCTAGGGTTTCCCCTAGGGGTCGGCCGAACCAGGCAAGGAGGAGTCCAATCCACTTCCTACTAGGAAGTGGATTCATATTAGGAAGGAGTCCTATTCCTTCCTACCTCCACCTTTTTTCCTCTTGGGCATATGGGCCCTTATGGGGTTGGTTCCCCAGCCCATTAGGGGCAGGTGCGCCACCTCTTGGGCCCATGTGCTGCTACTTCTTGAGCTTGCGTTGGTTTTCCCTTGAAGAGGAAAGGGTGATGCAGCAAAGTAGATAAGTATTTCCCTCAGTTGTTGAGAACCAAGGTATCAATCCAGTAGGAGGTACAAGCAAGGCCCCAATCTTTGCACCTACACAAACAATCAAACACTTGCACCCAACGCTATAAAGGGGTTGTCAATCCCTTCACGGTTACTTGCAAGGATGAGATCTGATAGAGATAGATATAAAAGATTACTAAAACGAAAAGTAAAATAAAAGTAAATAGATTGCAGCAAAGTATTTTTGGTATTTTTGGTTTATAGATCTGAAAATATAATATGGAAAATAGACCCGCGGGCCATAGGTTTCACTAGAGGCTTCTCTCTTGAAGGAAAATAATACGGTCGGTGAACAAATTACTGTCGAGCAATTGATAGAAAAGCGCATAGTTATGACGATATCCAAGGCAATGCTTATGCATATAGGCATCACGTCCGTATCAAGTAGACCGAATAGATTCTGCATCTACTACTATTACTCCACACATCGACCGACTCCTGCCTGCATCTAGAGTATTAAGTTCATGAATAACAGAGTAACGCATTAGGTAAGATGACATGATGTAGAGGGATAAACTCAAGCAATATGATGAAAACCCCATCTTTTTATCCTTGATGGCAACAATACAAATACGTGCCTCGCTACCCCCACTTTGTCACTGGGTGAGGACACCGCAAGATTGAACCCAAAACCAAGCACTTCTCCCATTGCAAGAATTACCAATCTAGTTGGCCAAACCAAACCAATAACTCGAAGAGACTTGCAAAGATATGAAATCATGCATATAAGAATTCAGAGAAGATTCAAATAATATTCATAGATAATCTGATCATAAATCCACAATTCATCGGATCTCGACAAACACACCGCAAAATAGTATTACATCGGATAGATCTCCATGAAGATCATGAAGAACATGGTATTGAAGATCATAGAGAGAGAAGAAGCCATCTAGCTACTAGCTATGGACCCGAAGGTCTGAGGTGAACTACTCACGCATCATCGGAGGGGCAATGGTGTTGATGTAGATGCCCTCCGTGATCGAATCCCCCTCCGGCAGATTACCGGAAAAGGCCCCAAGATGGGATCTCACGGGAACAGAGGCTTGCGGCGGCGGAAAAGTATTATCGTGGCTCTTTTTGGTATTGGGGGAATATTTCTAAATTTATAGGCAGAGAATTAGGGTTGGAGGAGCTATGGGGAGCCCACAAGCCAGGGGGGCGCGCCCCCCCCAGGGGCGCGCCCAGGTGGCTTGTGGCCCACCCGTGGGTCTTCTGGCCTCTTCCCCAAGTCTCCTGGGTTCCTTCTGGTCCAAGAAAAATCATCGTAGAATTTTATTCCGTTTGGACTCCGTTTGATATTCCTTTTCTGCAATACTCAAAAACAAGGAAAAACAGAAACTGGCACTGGGCACTAGGTTAATAGGTTAGTCCCAAAAATAATATAAAATAGCATATTAATGCATATAAAACATCCAAAATAGATAATATAATAGCATGGAACAATAAAAAATTATAGATACGTTGGAGACGTATCAAGCATCCCCAAGCTTAATTCCTGCTCGTCCTCGAGTAGGTAAATGATAAAAACAGAATTTTTGATGTGGAATGCTACCTAACATATTTATCCATGTAATATTCTTTATTGTGGCATGAATGTTCAGATCCATAAGATTCAAAACAAAAGTTTAATATTGACATAAAAACAATAGTACTTCAAGCATACTAACAAAGCAATCGTGTCCTTTCAAAATAACATGGCCAAAGAAAGTTATCCCTACAAAATCATATGGTTTGGCTATGCTCCATCTTCCCCACACAACGTATTTAAATCATGCACAACCCCGATGACAAGTCAAGCAATTTTCACACCTTTTATGTTCTCAAACCTTTTCAACTTTCACGCAATACATGAGCGTGAGCCATGAATATAACACTATAGGTGGAATAGAATATGGTGGAGGTTGTGAGGAAAAGGAGAAGATAGTCTCACATCAACTAGGCGTATCAACGGGCTTTGGAGATGCCCATCAATAGATATCAATGTGAGTGAGTAGGGATTGCCATGCAACGGATGCACTAGAGCTATAAGTGTATGAAAGCTCAAAAACAAACTAAGTGGGTGTGCATTATAATGAAAAATTCCCACTAGTATATGAAAGTGACAAAATAGGAGACTCTCTATCATGAAGATCAAGGTGCTACTTTGAAGCACAAGTGTGGAAAAAAAGATAGTAGCATTGTCCCTTCTCTCTTTTCTCTCATTTTTTTATTTTATTTTGGTGGGCATCTTTGGCCTCTTTTTTTTTATTTGGGCTTCATTGGCCTCTTTTATTATTTGTAAAGTCCGGAGACTCATCCCAACTTGTGAGGGAATCATAGCTTCCATCATCCTTTCCTCTCATGGGACAATGCTCTAATAATGATGATCATCACACTTTTATTTACTTACAACTGAAGAATTACAACTCGATACCTAGAACAAAATATGACTCTATATGAATGCTTCCGGTGGTGTACCGGGATGTGCAACGATCTAGCATAGCAAATGACATCAAAAAACGGACAAGCCATGAAAACATCATGCTAGCTATCTTACGATCATGCAAAGCAATATGAAAATGATGGTGCGTGTCATAATAAACGGAATGGTGGAAGTTGCATGGCAATATATCTCGGAATGGCTATGGAAATGCCATAATAGGTAGGTATGGTGGCTGTTTTGAGGAAGGGAATATGGTGGGTTTAATGCACCGGCGAAAGTTGCGCGGTACTAGAGAGGCTAGCAATGGTGGAAGGGTGAGAGTGCGTATAATCCATGGACTCACATTAGTCATAAAGAACTCACATACTTATTGCAAAAGTCTATTAGTTATCGAAGCAAAGTATTAGACGCATGCTCCTAGGGGAGAGGTTGGTAGGAGTTAACCATCGTGCGCTCCCGACCCTCACACAAAGGATGACAATTAATAAACAAATCATGCTCCGACTTCGTTACATAACGGTTCACCATACGTGCATGCTGCGGGAATCACAAAGTTATAACACAAGTATTTCTACCAATCCACAATTACTCACTAGCATGACTCTAATATCACCATCTTTATATCTCAAAACTATATGCAAGGAATCAAACTTCTCATAGTATTCAATGCACTTTAAATGAAAGTTTTTATTATATCCCTCTTGGATTCCCATTATATTAGGACTAAATTCATAACCTAAACCAATTACCATGCTGTTTAAAGACTCTCAAAATAATATAAGTGAGGTACGAGAGTTCAATTATTTCTATAAAATAAAAAAACACCACCGTGCTCTAAAAAGATATAAGTGAAGCACTAGAGCAAAATTGCCTAGCTCAAAAGATATAAGTGAAGCACATAGAGTATTCTAATAAATTCATGATTCATGCGTGTCCCTCTCAAAATATGTGTGCAGTAAGGATGATTGTGGCAAACTAAAAAGCAAAGAATCATATCATACAAGATGCTCCAAGCAAAACACATATCATGTGGTGAATAAAAATATAGCCTCAAGTAAATTTACCGATGGATTGAAGACGAAAGAGGGGATGCCTTCCGGGGCATCCCCAAGCTTAGGCTCTTTGGTATCCTTGAATATTCCTTGGGGTGCCTTGGGCATCCCCAAGCTTAGGCTCTTGCGACTCCTTATTCCATAGTCCATCAAATCTTTACCCAAAACTTGAAAACTTCACAACACAAAACTCAACAGAAAACTCGTGAGATCCGTTAGTATAAGAAAAATAAATCACCACTTTAGGTACTGTTGTGAACTCATTCTTTATTTATATTGGTGTAATATATACTGTATTCTAACTTCTCCATGGTTCATACCCCCCGATACAACCTATAGATACATCGAAATAAGCAAACAACACAAAGAAAACAGAATCTGTCAAAAACAAAACAGTCTGTAGCAATCAGTAAACTTCGAATACTTCAGTAACTCCAAAAATTCTGAAAAATTAATAAAATCTGGGAAATTTGTATATAAATCTTGTGTAAAAATTTCAGACTCATTCGACGCTCTGGTGAATTTATAAAATTCCTGGACTGAGCGCAAAAGTTTCTGTTTTTCAGCAAAATCAAATCAACCATCACCGTAGACCATCCCAAAGGTCTTACTTGGCTCAAACACTAATTAAAACAATAAAACACAATTACTACAGAGGTAATAATGTGTAAATAACTCAATAAAAGAAACAAAAACAAAAAAAAAACATAAAATAAAATTAGGTTGCCTCCCAACAAGCGCTATTGTTTAACGCCCCTAGCTAGGCATAACACAATAGATCTAGGTATTGTCATCTTTGGTATGCAATCCATAAGTAGCTCTCATAATAGATTCATAAGGTAATTTAATTTTCTTTCTAGGAAAGTGTTCCATGCCTTTCCTTAACGGAAATTGGAATCTAATGTTTCCTTCTTTCATATCAATAATTGCACCGATTGTTCTAAGGAAAGGTCTACCAAGAATAATAGGACATGTAGGATTGCAATCTATATCAAGAAATGAAATTTATGGGAACATAATTCCTATTTGCAACAATAAGAACATCATTAATCCTTCCCATAGGTTTCTTAATAGTGGAATCCGCTAGAGGCAAATTTAAATAGCAATCATCAAGTTCATGGAAACCTAGCACATCACATAAAGTTTTCGGAATCGTGGAAATGCTAGCACCCAAATCACACAAAGCATGGCACTCATAATCTTTAATTTTAATCTTAATAGTAGGTTCCCACTCATCATAAAGATTTCTAGGTATAGAAACTTCCAACTCAAGTTTTTCTTCAAAAGATTTCATCATAGCATCAACGATATGTTTAGAAAAATCTTTATTTTGATTATAAGCATGCGGAGAATTCAACATGGATTGCAACAAGGAGATACAATCAATCAAAGAACAACTATCATAATTAAAGTCCTTGAAATCCAAAAGAGTGGGTTCATTGCCATTTAAAGTTTTGACCTCTGCAATCCCACTTTTATCCATTTTAGCATTAAGATCTATAAACTTCGAATCATTGGGACGACTTTTAACTAAAGTTGACTTATCTCCAGTCCCATATTTATCAAGATTTGTATTAGAAAGCAAAGATTCAATAGGAGTCACATCAATCACTTTAAGATCTTCATCATTATTATCACGAGAACACACTTTTTCAAGCCATTCACGCTTAGCACGCATTCCAGAGGTTCTTTCCTTACACTCATCAATAGAAGTTCTCATAGCTTTTAAAGACTCATTAATATCACGCTTGGGTGGAGTAGATCTAATTTTCAAAGAATCAATCTCAAGCGAAATTCTATCAACGTTCCTAGCCAAATCGTCAATCTTGAGCAATTTTTCTTCAATCGTAGCATTGAAAACCTTCTGCGAACTAATAAATTCTTTAATATTATTCTCAAGATCAGAGGGCATCTTATTATAATTTCCATAAGGATTGTTGTAGGAATTACCATAATTATTAGAGGAATTACTAGGAAACGGCCTAGGGTTGAAATTACCTCTATACGCGTTATTACCAAAATTGTTCCTACCAACAAAATTCACATCCATAGATTCATTATTATTTCCAATCAAAGAAGACAAAGGCATATCATTAGGATCAATAGGAGCACTCTTACTAGCAAACAATTTCATTAATTCATCCATCTTTTCACTCAAAGTATTTATTTCTTCAATAGCATGCACTTTTTTACTAGTAGGAGATCTTTCGGTATGCCATTGAGAGTAATTTGCCATAATATTATCTAGGAGTTTAATAGCTTCTCCTAATGTGATTTCCATAAAAGTACCACCCGCGGCGGAATCTAAAATATTTCTAGAAGCAAAATTCAATCCCGCATAAAAATTTTGTATAATCATCCATAAACTCAAACCATATGCGGGGCAATTTCTAATCATTAGTTTCATCCTCTCCCAAGATTTTGCAACATGCTCATGATCAAGTTGCTTAAAATTCATTATGTCATTCCTAAGGGAGATGATCTTAGCGGGCGGAAAGTACTTGGAAATAAAAACATCTTTACACTTATTCCATGAATCAATACTATTTTTAGGCAAAGATGAAAACCAAGTTTTAGCACGATCTCGTTGTGAGAACGGAAATAGCTTCAATTTAAAAATATCATTATCCACATCTTTCTTCTTTTGCATATCACACAACTCAACGAAAGTATTTAGATGGGATGCGGCATCTTCACTAGGAAGGCCGGAAAATTGTTCTTTCATAACAAGATTAAGCAAAGCGGCATTAATTTCATAAGATTCCACACTAGTGGTGGGAGCAATCGGAGTACTAATAAAATCATTATTATTAGTATTGGAGAAGTCACACAATTTGGTATTCTCAGACATCGTGACAAAGCAAGCAATCTAGCACACAAGCAAACAAAAAGCAAACGAAAAGACGAACGGAAGAGGGGCGAATAAAAAGGCAAATCTTTTTGTTTTTTTTTCTGAAAATCGTTTTTGAAGTGGGGGAGAGGAAAACGAGAGGAAAATGGCAAATAATATAAATGCAAGAGATGAGTTTGTGATGGGTACTTGGTAGGCTTGATGTCTTGACTTGCTATGTATCCTCCCCGACAACGGCGCTAGAAATCCTTCTTGCTACTTCTTGAGCTTGCGTTGGTTTTCCCTTGAAGAGGAAAGGGTGATGCAGCAAAGTAGATAAGTATTTCCCTCAGTTGTTGAGAACCAAGGTATCAATCCAGTAGGAGGTACAAGCAAGGCCCCAATCTTTGCACCTACACAAACAATCAAACACTTGCACCCAACGCTATAAAGGGGTTGTCAATCCCTTCACGGTTACTTGCAAGGATGATATCTGATAGAGATAGATATAAAAGATTACTAAAACGAAAAGTAAAATAAAAGTAAATAGATTGCAGCAAAGTATTTTTGGTATTTTTGGTTTATAGATCTGAAAATATAATATGGAAAATAGACCCGGGGGCCATAGGTTTCACTAGAGGCTTCTCTCTTGAAGGAAAATAATACGGTGGGTGAACAAATTACTGTCGAGCAATTGATAGAAAAGCGCATAGTTATGACGATATCCAAGGCAATGATTATGCATATAGGCATCACGTCCGTTTCAAGTAGACCGAAACGATTCTGCATCTACTACTATTACTCCACACATCGACCGACTCCTGCCTGCATCTAGAGTATTAAGTTCATGAAGAACAGAGTAACGCATTAGGTAAGATGACATGATGTAGAGGGATAAACTCAAGCAATATGATGAAAACCCCATCTTTTTATCCTTGATGGCAACAATACAAATACGTGCCTCGCTACCCCTACTTTGTCACTGGGTGAGGACACCGCAAGATTGAACCCAAAACCAGCACTTCTCCCATTGCAAGAATTACCAATCTAGTTGGCCAAACCAAACCAATAACTCGAAGAGACTTGCAAAGATATGAAATCATGCATATAAGAATTCAGAGAAGATTCAAATAATATTCATAGATAATCTGATCATAAATCCACAATTCATCGGATCTCGACAAACACACCGCAAAAGAGTATTACATCGGATAGATCTCCATGAAGATCATGAAGAACATGGTATTGAAGATCATAGAGAGAGAAGAAGCCATCTAGCTACTAGCTATGGACCCGAAGGTCTGAGGTGAACTACGCACGCATCATCGGAGGGGAAATTTGTGTTGATGTAGATGCCCTCCATGATCGAACCCCCCTCCGGTAGATTACCGGAAAAGGCCCCAAGATGGGATCTCACGGGAACAGAGGCTTGCGGTGGCAGAAAAGTATTATCGTGGCTCTTTTTGGTATTGGGGGAATATTTCTGAATTTATAGGCGGAGAATTAGGGTTGGAGGAGCTACAGGGGGCCCACAAGCCAGGGGGCGCCCCCCCAGGGGCGCGCCCAGGTGGCTTGTGGCCCACCCGTGGGTCTTCTGGCCTCTTCTCCAAGTCTCCTGGGTTCCTTCTGGTCCAAGAAAAATCATCGTAGAATTTTATTCCGTTTGGACTCCGTTTGATATTCCTTTTCTGCAATACTCAAAAACAAGGAAAAAACAGAAACCGGCACTGGGCACTAGGTTAATAGGTTGGTCCCAAAAATAATATAAAATAGCATATTAATGCATATAAAACATCCAAAATAGATAATATAATAGCATGGAACAATCAAAAATTATAGATACGTTGGAGACGTATCATGTGCCGCCCCGGGGTGGGTGGACCTCACCCGGTGGACCCCCGGAACCCATTCGTCACTCCCGGTACACTACCGGAAATACCCGAAACTTTTTCGGAACCCAAATACCACTTTCCTATATATAAATATTTACCTCCGTACCATTCTGGAGCTCCTCGTGACATCCGGGATCTCATCCGGGACTCCGAACAACCTTCGGTCACCAACACATATATCTCAATACTACCGAAACGTCACCGAACGTTAAGTGTGCAGACCCTGCGGGGTCGAGTACTATGTAGACATGACCGAAACACCTCTATGGTCAATAACCAATAGCGGGACCTGGATGCCCATATTGGTTCCTACATATTCTACGAAGATCTTTATCAGTTGAACCTCTAAGTCAAGGATTCAGTTAATCCCGTATGCTGTTCCCTTTGTTCTTCGGCATGTTACTTGCCCGAGATTCGATCATCGGTATCTCTATACCTAGTTCAATCTTGTTATCGGCAAGTCTCTTTACTCGTTCCGTAATACAAGATCCCGTGGCTAACTCTTTAGTCACTTTGCTTGCAAGGCTTATTGTGATGTTGTATTACCGAGTGGGCCCTGAGATACCTCTCCGTCACACGGAGTAACAAATCCCAGTCTCGATCCATGCCAGCTCAACAGACACCCTCGGAGATACCCTTAGAGCATCTTTATACTCACCCAGTTACGTTGCGACGTTTGATACACACAAGGTATTCCTCCGGTGTCAGTGAGTTGCATGATCTCATGGTCATAGGAACAGATACTTGACATGCAGAAAACAATAGCAATAAACGGACACGATCATATGCTACGTTCATAGTTTGGGTCTTGTCCATCAGATCATTCTCCTAATGATGTGATCCCATTATCAAATGACATCTCATGTCCATGTCTAGGAAACCTTGACCATCTTTGATCAACGAGCTAGTCTATTAGAGGCATACTAGGGACACGGTGTTGTCTATGTACCCACACATGCATTTGAGTTTCCAATCAATACAATTATAGCATGGATAATAAACGATTATCATGAACAAGGAAATATGATAATAACTAAATTATTATTGCCTCTAGGGCATATTTTCAACAGTCTCCCACTTGCACTAGAGTCAATAATCTAGCTCACATCACCATGTGATTAACATTGTAATGAATCTAACACCCAATGAGTTCTGGGGTTCGATCATGTTTTGCATGTGAGAGAGGTTCTATTCAACAGTCTGCAACATTCAGATCCGTGTGTTCTTTGCAAATCTATATCTCATACTGCAGATGCTACCACGCTCCACTTGGAGCTATTCCAAATGACTGCTCCACTATACGTATCCGGACTGCTACTCAGAGTCGTCCGGATAGGTGTCAAAGCTTGCATCGACGTAACCCTTTACGACGAACTCTTTATCACCTCCATAATCGAGAAACATTTCCTTAGTCCTCTAGTTACTAAGGATAATCTTGACCGCTGTCCAGTGATCCACTCCTGGACCACTCTTGTACCCCTTGACAGACTCCTGGCAAGGCACACACCAGGTGCGGTACACAGCATGGCATACTATATAGAGCCTATGGATAAGGCATAGCGGACGACCTTCGTCCTTTCTCTTTCTTCTGCCATGGTCGATCTTTGAGTCTCACTCAACTCCACACCTTACAAATCAGGCAAGAACTCTTTCTTTGACTGATCCATTTTGAACTCTTTCAAAATCTTGTCAAGGTATGTACTTCATTAAAAAATCTTATCAGGCATCTTGATCTATCTCTATAGATCCTGATGCCCAATATTTAAGTAGCTTCATTCCAGGTCTTCCTTTGAAAAACTCCTTTCAAACAACCCCTTATGCTTTCCAGAAATTCTATATCATTTCCGATCAACAATATGTCATTCACATATACTTATCAGAAATTCTATAGTGCTCCCACTCACTTTATTGTAAATACAAGTTTCTCATAAACTTTGTATAGACCCAAAAACTTTGATCATCTCATCAAAGCGTATATTCCAACTCCGAGATGCTTGCTCCAGTCCATAGAAGGATCGCTGGAGCTTGCATACATTTTAGCATCCTTAGGACTAACAAAACCTTTCGGTTGTATCACATACAACCTTTCCTCTAGGAAACCGTTAAGGAAATGATGTTTTGACATCCATCTGCCAGATTTCATAATCGAAAAATGCAGCAACTGCTAACATAATTCCAACAGACTTCTAGCATCGCTACGGGTGAGAAAATCTCATCGTTGTCAACTCCTTGAACTTGTCGGAAACTTCTTTGCGACAAGTCGAGCTTTATAAATGGTGACATTTACCATCAGCGTCTCTCTTCTTTTTAAAGGTCCATGTGTACTCAACGGCCTGCCGTTTAAATGGCAAGTCTACCAAAGTCCATACTTGGTTTTCATACATGGATCCTTTCTCGGATTTCATGGCTCCTAGCCATTTGTTGGAATCCGGGCCCACCATCGCTTCTTCATAGCTCGTAGGTTCACTGTTGTCTAACAACATGACCTCCAAGACAGGATTGACGTACCACTCAGGGGCGGTACGAGTTCTGGTCAACCTACGAGGTTCGGTAGTAACTTGATCCGAAGCTTCATGATCATCATCATTTGCTTCCTCTTCACTTGGTGTAGGCGTCGTAGAAACATCTTTCTGCGTCGTGCTACTATCCAACTGAAGTGACGGTTCAACAACCTCATCAAGTTCTACTTTCCTCCCACTCAATTCTTTCGAGAGAAAACTTTTTCTCGAGAAAGGACCCATTTTAAGCAACAAACACTTTGCCCTTGGATCCGAGATAGAAGGTATACCCAACTGTTTCCTCGGGGTATCTTATGAAGGTGCACTTTTCCGCTTTGGGTTCGAGCTTATCAGACATAAGCGTCGCATTCCCAAACTCTGAGAAATGACAGCTTAGGTTTCTGCCAAACCAAAATTCATACGGTGTCATCTCAATGGACTTAGATGGTGCCCTATTTTAAAGTGAATGTGGTTGTCTCTAATGCATAACCCCAAAACGATAGTGGGAAATCGATAAGAGACATCATAGTACGCACCATATCCAATAGAGCACGACTACGATGTTCGGACACACCATCACACTATGGTGTTCCAGGTGGCGTGAGTTGTGAAACAACTTCCACATTGTCTTGAGTTGTATACCAAACTCGTAACTCAGATATTTACCTCCACGATCATATCGTAGACATTTTATCTTCTTGTCGCGATGATCTCAAACTTCACTCTGAATTTTTTTGAACTTTTCAAATGTTTCAGACTTGTGTTTCATTAAGTAAATATCCCCATATCTACTCAAATCATCAGTGAAGATAAGAAAATAGCGATATCCACCGCACGCTTCAACACTCATTGGATCGCTACATCAACATGTATCATTTCCAATAAGTCACTTTCCCGCTCCATCATATCGGAAAACGGGGTCTTAGTCATCTTGCCCAAGAGGCATGGTCCGCATGTCTCAACTGATTCGAAATTGAGTGAGTCAAAAGATCCATCAGCATGGAGTTTCTTCATGCGCTTTACACCAATATGACCTTGGTGGCAGTGCCACAAGTATGTGGTACTATCATTATTAACTTTGCATCTTTTGGCATCAATGAACATGTGTATTACTACGATTGAGATTCAATGATCCATTCACATTGGGTGCATGACCATTGAAGGTATTATTCATGTAAACAGAATAACCATTATTCTCTAACTTAAATGAATAACCGTATTGCAATAAACACAATCTAATCACGTTCATGCTCAACGCAAACACCAAATAACATTTATTTAGGTTCATCACTAATCCCGAAGGTAGAGAGAGCGTGCGATGGTGATCACATCAACCTTGGAAACACTTCCAACACACATCGTCACCTCGCCCTTAGCTAGTCTCCGTTTATTCCGTAGCTTTATTTTGAGTTACCAACATTTAGCAACTAAACCGGTATCTAATACCCAGGTGCTACTAGGATTACTAGTAAGGTACACATCAATAATACGTATATCAAATATACTTCCGTTGACGTTGCCAACCTTCTTATCCACCAAGTATCTAGGGTTGTTCCACTTCAGTGACCGCTCTCCTCATAATAGAAGCACTTAGTCTCGGGTTTGGGTTCAACCTTGGGTTTCTTCACTGGAGCAGCAACTGGCTTGCCATCCATGAAGTTTCCCTCCTTGCCCTTGCCCTTCTTGAAACTAGTGGTTTTACTAACCATCAACACTTGATGCTCCTTCTTGATTTCTACCTTCGCGGTGTCAAACATCGCAAATAGCTCAGGGATCATCTCCATCCCTGGCATTTTATAGTTCATCACGAAGCTCTAGTAGCTTAGTGGCAATGACTTGGAGAACTATATCAATCACTATCTTATCTGGAAGATCAACTCCCACTCGATTCAAGCGATTGTAGCACCCAGACAATCTGAGCACATGCTCACCGACTAAGCTATTCTCCTTCATCTTGCAGGCAAAGAATCTTGTTGGAGGTCTCATACCTCTCAACACGGGCACGAGCCTAAAATCCCAATTTCAGCTCTTAGAACATCTCATATGTTCCGTGACGTTCAAAACGTTTTGGAGCCTCAATTCTAAGCCGTAATGCATGACGCACTGAACTATCAAGTAGTCATCAGAACGTGCCTGTCAGATGTTCACAACATCTACAGACGACGCTTGAGGGGGTAGCGCACCGAGCGGTGCATTAAGGACATAAGCCTTCTGTGCAGCAATGAGGACAATCCTCAGATCACGGACCCAGTCCGCATTATTGCTACCATCATCTTTCAACTCTATTTTCTCTAGGAACGTATAAAAACACAGGGGAGCTACAGCGCGAGCTATTGATCTACAACATAATTTGCAAAGATATTTTGACTATGTTCATGATAATGAGTTCAATTAATCATATTACTTAAGAACTCCCACTCAAATCAACATCCCTCAGGTTGTCTAAGTGTGACATGATCCAAATCCACCAACCCAAGTCCGATCATCATGTGAGATGAGGTGGTTTCAATGGTGAACATCTCCATGTTGATCATATCTACTATATGACTCATGTTCGACCTTTCGGTCTCTTGTGTTCCGAGGCCATGTCTGTACATGCTAGGCTCATCAAGTTTAACCCGAGTGTTCCTCATGTGCAACACTGGCTTGCACCCTTTGTATGCGAACGCAGAGTCTATCACACCCGGTCATCACGTGGTGTCTCGAAACGACGAACTTTCGCAACGGTGCACACTCTGGGAGAACACAATTTTATCTTGAAATTTTAGCGAGGGATCACCTTATAATGCTACCATCATCCTAAGCAAAATAAGATGCATAAAAGGATTAACATCACATGCAAATCATAAGTGACATGATATGGCCATGAACTTGTGCTTTTGATCTCCATCTCCAAAGCACCGGCATGATCCCCATCGTCACCGGCATGACACCATGATCTCCATCATCTTGATCTCCATCAACGTGTCACCATGAGGTTGTCGCGCCAACTATTGCTTCTACAACTATTGCTAACTTATCGCGATAAAGTAAAGCTAAAACGGTGAAAATAAATTAAAGACAACCCTATGGCTCCTGTCGTTTGGCGTACTCATCGACATGCAAGTCGTGATATTCTATACAAAACATGATCATCTCATACATCACATATATCTCATCATGTAATTGGCCATATCACATCACAACATACCCTGCAAAAACAAGTTAGACGTCCTCTAATTGTTGTTGCATGTTTTACGTGGCTGCTACGGGTATCTAGCAAGAACGATTCTTACCTACACAAAAACCACAACAGTGATACACAAATTGCTATTCAACCTTCTCAAGGACCACCTTTGTCAAATCCGATCCAACTAAAGTGGGAGAGACAGACACCCGCCAGCCATCTTTATGCAACAAAGTCACATGTCAGTTGATGGAACTGGTCTCTCGTAAGCGTACGAGTAAGGTTGGTCCGGGCTGCTTCATCCCACAATACCGCTGAATCAAGAAAAGACCAAGGGAGGAAGCAATCTGAGGATCAACGCCCACAAACTCCTTTGTGTTCTACTCATGATCTCATCTACGCATAGACCTAGCTCTGATACCACTGTTGGGGAACGTTGCATGGGAAACAAAAAATTTCCTACGCACACGCAAGATCTATCCATGGTGATGAGCATATACGAGAGGGAGAGTGGATCTACATACCCTTGTAGATCGCTAAGCGGGAAGCGTTAAGAAACGCGGTTGATGTAGTCGAACGTCTTCGCGATCCAAATCGCAAGCCGTCCCGCGATCCAATCACGATCCGTCCCGATCTAGCGCCGAACGGACGGCACCTCCACGTTCAGCACACGTACAGCTCGATGACGATCTCCGCCTTCTTGATCCAGCAAGAGGGGGCGGAGAGGTAGATGAGATCTCCAGCAGCACGACAGCGTGGTGGTGGTGATGGTGGAGTTATCCCGGTAGGGCTTCGCCTAAGCATTACCGGAATCTATTTGGTGGAGGAACTAGAGAATAGAGAACTAGCATGTGGCCGTGTGTCTTTGGGGGCTCTATTCTTCTAGTATATATAGGAGGAGGGGGGAGGAGGCAGCCTCCCTAGGGTTTCCCCTAGGGGTCGGCCGAACCAGGCAAGGAGTCCAATCCACTTCCTACTAGGAAGCGGATTCATATTAGGAAGGAGTCCTATTCCTTCCTATCTCCACCTTTTTTCCTCTTGGGTATATGGGCCCTTATGGGGTCGGTTCCCCAGCCCATTAGGGGCTGGTGCGCCACCTCTTGGGCCCATGTGCCCCCCCGGGGTGGGTGGGCCCCCGGAACCCATTCATCACTCCCGGTACACTACCGGAAATACCTGAAACTTTTCCGGAACCCAAATACCACTTTCCTATATATAAATCTTTACCTCCGGACCATTCCGGAGCTCCTCGTGACATCCGAGATCTCATCTAGGACTCCGAACAAACTTTGGTCACCAACACATATATCTCAATACTACTGAAACGTCACCAAACGTTAAGTGTGCAGACCCTGTGGGTTCGAGAACTATGTAGACATGACCGAGACACCTCTACGGTCAATAACCAATAGCGGGACCTGGATGCCAATATTGGTTCCTACATATTCTACGAAGATCTTTATCGGTTGAACCTCTATGTCAAGGATTCGGTTAATCCCATATGCTGTTCCCTTTGTTCTTCGGCATGTTACTTGCCCGAGATTCGATCGTTGGTATCTCTATACCTAGTTCAATCTTGTTATCGGCAAGTATCTTTACTCATTCCGTAATACAAGATCCCGTGGCTAACTCTTTAGTCACTTTGCTTGCAAGGCTTATTGTGATGTTGTATTACCGAGTGGGCCTGGAGATACCTCTCCGTCACACGGAGTAACAAATCCCAGTCTCGATCTATGCCAGCTCAACAGACACCCTCGAAGATACCTGTAGAGCATCTTTATAGTAACCCAGTTACGTTGCGACGTTTGATACACACAAGGTATTCCTCCGGTGTCAGTGAGTTGGGTGATCTCATGGTCATAGGAACAGATACTTGACATGCAGAAAACAATAGCAATAAACTGACACGATCATATGCTACGTTCATAGTTTGGGTCTTGTCCATCACATCATTCTCCTAATGATGTGATCCCGTTATCAAATGACATCTCATGTCCATGGCTAGGAAACCTTGACCATCTTTGATCAACGAGCTAGTCTATTAGAGGCATACTAGGGACACGGTGTTGTCTATGTACCCACACATGTATTTGAGTTTCCAATCAATACAATTATAGCATGGATAATAAACAATTATCATGAACAGGGATATATGATACTAACTAAATTATTATTGCCTCTAGGTCATATTTCCAACAACCTCTTGAATCCCCAAGCATTAGATATGTGTTACCATACTAAACCTTTATGTCACTGGTGTTTAGAATAACACTTCATGTTCTCCTTGTTCCTAGCCTTCCCATGACTCGATCTCCATGATTTTGGGTACCTGCTGGGATGAAGAACGCGGACAAGACAATAGACATCTACGTAAAAACTTTATGCTACACATACGGGACGTTAATTCAAAGCTCTTCCATTGATCCCCACAACGAATACAGAGGGTTGCAAGGCCTATGCCCCAACTCATACCTTACCGAACTACTCACACATGGAGATTAGATCGCAAGAAGAAAAAATTAAAGAACACATCTTGAAGATTGATTGATTGGTAATATGTCTTACAATGATTGCCTTGTGCGATGCACGATTACAAGTATGGACTAGAGGAAGATGAACTATGGTGGTGATGGTTGCTATGGATATCAGACGGTGGCGGCTAGGGTTGATGAAGGAGATGAACATGGTTTTGTTGTGGATGACTTCCTCGATGTTGTGTTGACATTTCGGCGTGGTCCCCTTTATAAAAGTTGATCAGGTGGACGATGCGCCTCGGAATCAACAACATAAGACTGCTCATATGAGCGGTCGCGGATATTTGAAACATCGTCTTTTGCTCTGACGCCTCTGGTGTGCCCCCTGTTGATTTCCTCTATCTCCTCTTTCACTTCTTTGCATGTTTTGACTTGATTTAGTCCATTTGCAGTCCATTTCCTGTAGATGCACAATAACGAGAGGATTTGTGGAATCCTTTGCATTCATTAGTCATTAGTGTCAATATTGGAGCAAATGTCTTGATTTAAAAAATATCTCGGTTTAAACAAAGGTGAAATGAGTGTAAAAATATCACCCATCAACTCCCCTAAGCTTCAACTTGAACGTCCCGGAGAAACATGAAGAGAAATCCGAATCATAAGGAACTCAGTTGTTTAAACTGAAATAACGAGAAGGTTTTGGTTCACTCATGATTGGTACGCCTAGATAGCCCTCCGCTTCTTGACCTGAAAAATTAGTATAGCTGTAGCGACGGCATGGTTTATTATGCAAATGTTAGTGAAGCAAAGATAATCAATACAAAGTTTTTGATCTACTAGATAAAACAACTTTGTAACACTCAGTTCTATTTATTCTAGACAACACTTGCTTGCCTGGAATGGACGGAAGAGTTTTCTTTGATAGAGCCATAAAGACATAAGTTAGGTAGTGAAAGGCATGTAGAAAGACATTATGCTTTAGTGCTCAATGACATACCCACAATTATCTCATCATCAAGGCTCTCAAGTACTTTGTTTTAATCATTGTTTGCGGGAACTTTAGTCCTCACATGAAGGGGATTATGCCAAATAAATGATCAAGTATAGTGTTTCGCTGTAGATTAATTTTAGGAATTATTGATCTCTGATAATTGTCTCTTTTGAATTTTATGATCAGCTCCAGGCATTTACCACATACACACATATTCAAGAGAAATCCTAGTGATATTCGTTTGTAGTCTTGCCACTATGTACGGTAATAAACTCATAGCCGAAATATGAGTTGTAGCTCTAGTGGACCGTTCATTGGCTAGCGGAGTCCTCAGCATAACGTCAAAAAGGTGACAAAGCCACATTTACACACATACATGTGTATATAGTAGCAAGGGCCATGGCACCAACGAGAAGCTTTAACACCATGTAAGAGATACAACACAAATTTTGGCATACTCTCATTCACCCTTCAACTAAGTTCCTTTAGACAATTTAATCCACAAGTGCTATCAAGTCTTTTAAAATTAACAACATGGGGTTGAGCATTTCAAACATCATCTACTCTACTATTATCTCAACTCCCAACTCTTTGAAGACTTTCTCTAGTGCACGGTTATTCTTAGTTAAGATCATTTCATTTAAAAACAGTCCCACGGGAAGTCTTGGTTACCTAGATTAAACAGACAAAGGCTACTAAATTATTTCAGCTACTGGACCAAAACCTTTGTTTTAATTATCCCTCTTGCACACATCAAACATACTACTACTACATCTACTCTAAGTATTTCAAGTGAAAAATACGGGAGTCGTAGGACATACATTCACGGTTGTGAATTTGCACACTTCTCTTCCTTGTTCTTGCATTCCTCGTTGTCCGTCGTTGTCGGAGTCTGGGATCTGCGTCCAAGATCTTCTCCAAGAACTAAGGTTCGAACATTGGGGGGCTTTGCTTGGCAACCTATGAGTCGACGACAACTACGGCGAGATCACGACGGGGACACGCGAGCTACCCAGGTTCGGGTCACCGTGCGGTGTAATACCCTACTCCTGCCTGTGTTGGATTGCTCTGCAATGGAGAGTCGGAGGCTCGAGGTGCACGAGGTGTGGGGGAGAATGGTTCCATCCCCTTACGTGGAAGTGGCCCTGTCCCTCTTGTAGTGCCTTGGTCCTCTTGCCAAAAAATATGAGCGGGAAAGGGTGGCCACGGGGTGGCAATTCGAAGGGGGACAAGCGCGCAGGCTTATCCTGACTAAAGGCGGTCTCCGCCTGCTAAAGTAGTCATCCTGACGCGCTAGTGGGCTCGGCGATGACCTCCATCCTGGCAAGCCGCGTCAGCATGGTCTTCTTTCATCGGAATAGCAAGCTTTGGGAATCTGCTTTGGGGAAGGCAGCGGTCGCTGCACTTTAATCACCATAGAGGAAATCCTCCCTGTCCGTGCGTGCTGGAACAGCCTCTGTCGTCCCTGTCTGTGCGGGTGCGTCACCCACGTGATGGGCGCGGAGCCCCGCGGCTAGCGCAGTACGACCTACTTTGTGAGGCGGCCTCGCGAGGCGATCTGGTGGTTGGTGGCCTCGGCAGGGCTTGATTTGGCGGCAAGGGGCCTCACAAGGCTTGCCCCTCGCGAGGCGGCTCCCTACGGAGCGGCTGGGGTAGAGCCATCTTATATGGGCCGGCCCAAGTGTCGTCCTCAGGGCCAGCGGCAGACGTGCCATGGTACCCTGGTTCCCACTGGGCTGACAGTAGCCCTCGGGCCCACGGCACGCACGTTCCGCCTGTTAGGAGGGACAAAACGACGCAGGGCCCGTTGAGCTACCGGGCCTAGAGGTGACGTGTGGCAGTTTTTACGGGGCGGGGACGCCACCACTCCCCATGACGCCTCGAAACCGCTGTCCTGGCGATAAAGCCTGCCCGCGCAGGGCACAACCACATCATTGCTGCGCCATCCCCAACTCGTCCTTCGTCTTGCGCGTGAGAAGCTCCTCCTCCCTTTCTCTTTGCACTTCCAATTTCTCCGGCGGCCCCAGGCAAGAGATAGAAGAAGAAAGACACCGCGCCGGGGCCATCGATCCCGCCCGAGCCGGGGGCGCACGCTGTTGTTACCCTTGATCCTCAACGAGGAAGGCCTGGACAAGGTGCGGCCGATGACTGCCGACGCCTACAACGGGAACGGGGCGACGAAGATCTGGCCGGCGTCCGCCCCGCGGCTATGCGAGGGGGCACGACGTTCCCGTTCTTCCTCCACTCCGTCTTCGCAGGGTTGGTGCCTCCCGTCTCTGATTTCTTCAACAACGTGCTCAACCACTACCAGGTCTGCGCGCTGCACCTGCACCCGATCTTGGTCCTCCTTCTTTCCATCTTTGCCTACCTCCGCGAGGCTTTCCTGGGGGTGATGCCATCCGCGGCTTTTCTCCGGAAGTTCTTCTGCCTTAGACTGACCGCAGCGGACCGGTGTTCGGCCTGTGCGTCATTCCAGATGGCCGTGGGTATGCATGCGAACATCATTGACATGCGGATTCCCGAGGAGGTGCAAGGCTTTAGGGAGCGCTGGGTCTACATGGACACGTGCCAGTACATCCTCCTTCTCGAAGTCTCGGAGGCGCTAGCGGTGCAGAGCTCCGGGTGGGGGCACGCCGAGCTGCCCGACACCGCACTGGAGCTAGTCATGGCGAGGATGCACGTGCTACAAGCCGGTGGGCTCACAACGGGCATGGTCGTTAAGGAGTTCGTGCGCAAGCACATTGCTCCCCTCTAGAGGCACGCATGTCCGGTATGGACTACCTCGGGCCTAGGGGACCCCATGAGGCTGAGCGTCGATCGCCTCGCCTCGGATGAGGTGGAGGGACTGGCGAATGTTCTCCTTGCCGTGAGGACGCCGTTTCCGCCGCCAGAGGCGGCTCCAATCTATTGCTTTGGAAACTGGGAGGACGTGGGGTCAAGCATGTCGCAGTTTGATCAGTGGGGGCTGGTGTCGCAGGTCATGTGGGTCCCCGCGACAATCCGATCTAGGTGCTCCCGATCCCTGGAGGCGATGATGACGTCGAGCTGTCGGCCGCGGCAGACGCCAGGAGCGAGGCGTCGACGCCCCTGCCGACCCACCACCCGACGGCGGTGGAGGCCTGCAGCAGTGGTGGCAGCGACATTGGGGGGCCCTGAGTCGGGGCCCTGCGGTCTGTGCCCCCGGAGGAGGGGACCCTTGGAAGGGGAAGCCCTTCTATTGGCGGGGCGATCCCGCCCGTCGAGGCTTCGGGAGGGGGCTAGGCAGGCCTCGCGGAGGGGCCCCGGGAGGATGCCTCAGCAAACCTCGAGGAAGCGGCGGCAGCAGCTGCCCGGGAGGGCAGCTAAAGAGGTGGCGATGGGTCTCCAGAGACGAGTAAGCCTCCTTGCCCTGCGCACACCTCGCGCTTACCGCTTCACCTTGCAGGGCTTCGCCTGATCCCCAGCAATGCAGGAGGATCTCCCTGCCGAAGAAGAGGAAGGAGGAAACCTAGGACGAGGATGTCGCGGGGCCTGCCGGGGCTGAACGAGAGTTGGGAACGGACGACATGCTGGCGCCCCCGCCGAGCCCTGAGGAGGGTGGTGGAGTCACCGAGGAAGAGCCTGCGGCCTCCGCCCAGTGGCCGCCCGAGGAGGTCTTCCCTCCTTCCGGAGGTGGAGAGCCTCCGGAATAGGTTCACAACAAGGGGAAGGCAGGCACCGAGGTGGCGGCCACCACAAGCCTCGAACGATCGCCAGGGCACCATGAGCCAGAGGTGGCTGCGCCCAGCACTCCCCACACGACCGAGCTACCGGCAGGAGCGGGAGCCAAGGTGGAGGTCGAGGAGGAGCCTGTCCACATGGAGGGGAATGAGGCCCCCTTAGGTGGAGACCTGGGAAGGTCTGGTGACGCAGCAGCCCCCGGGCCCTCAGGGCAGCCGGGGGCGGAGGAGGAGGGGTCGGGCGCGTCTTGGGATTTAGTCCCGGTGAGCCACAACACCCTACTGCGGGACGTGACTCTGTGCCACGCCCGATCGGCCCTCTTCTCCGTGGAGACCGACATCATGGCCAAGGAGGAGAACCTCCACCGGGAGCAGGAGCGCCTCGCGGGAGGCATGCGGCAGCTGAACGTGGCCGCAGCCGAGCTGGGCCACCGCCAAGCCGACATCGTGCGGAGGGAAAGCGAGGAGGTCGTCCGGAAGACCCAGGAGCTCCTCGAGGGGGCGATCTGGGACGCGAGAGAGGTCACCCGATGCCTTGAGGAGGCTATGCTAGTGGAGCATCCCGCGGCTCGCGAGGCGGTGGTCGCCCGGTGCGAGGGCAGGGCGGCGGTCCTGGAGCTGGACATGGAGGTCCAGGAGCGTGAGCTCCTGCAGACCACCGTCGAGTTGGAGAGGGAGCAAGAGCACCTGGAGAACCTGGATCGCGCCGTGGCGGCCGGCGAGGCCTCCTACAAAGAGCACCCATCGAAAGCCAACGTCACGCTAGAAGAGAAGGTTGCAAAGTACAAGGCATGTGTCGACAAGCAGGCCGAGGACAAGGTCGAGCGGAAGACCAAGGCCCGTGCCGACACCTACTCCTAGAACTTGCAGAAGCAGGAGGACCGCTTCACGAAGAGGCGTGGTGAGCTTGATGCCGACATCGCTAGACTCAAAAAGCAACTCGCGGCGTCGGAGGCCGAGAAGCGAAGCATGAAGGAGCTCTAGGCCATGAGCCGCCGTGAGCTGGAGGAGCTCCACGCACATGTGGGAGCCGTCAGCGACGAGGCGCGGTGGACCCGTGACGAGGCTGCCCAGAGATGCGGGGAGCAGCACCTGCACTCCAAGATGTTCCAAGAGCTCGCGGAGCGCGCCCGCTGTGCTGTAGCCGCCTTTTCTGTCGAGAGGGTGGAGAACCCTCGGGAAACCGACAACGCCAGCTACCTAGCCTTCTTCACGAGACTCGTGGAGCAGCCGGAGGCTGGCTCCACCCAGTGGAATGAGATCCACGACGCCGAGTGATACGTCTCCAACGTATCTATAATTTTTGATTGTTCCATGCTATTATATTATCTGTTTTGGATGTTTTATATGCATTAATATGCTATTTTATATTATTTTTGGGACTAACCTATTAACCTAGAGCCCAGTGCCAGTTTCTGTTTTTTCCCTGTTTTTGAGTTTTACAGAAAAGGAATATCAAACGGAGTCCAAACGGAATAAAACTTTCGCGATGATTTTTCTTGGACCAGAAGACATCTAGAAGACCTGGAGAGGAGGTCAGAAGACCTGGCAGCAGACGATAAGCCGCCAGGGCGCGCCCTAGGGGGGGGCATCCCCCTGGCTTGTGGGTCCCCTGGAGGCCTTCTAACCCTAACTCTTCGCCTATATATTCCCATATATTCCCAAACCATCAGAGGGAGCCACAAAAATAATTTTCCGCCGCCGCAACCTTCTGTTCCCATGAGATCCCATCTTGGGGCCTTTTCCGGTAATCTGCCGGAGGGGGATTCGATCACGGAGGGCTTCTACATCAACTCCATTGCTCCTCCGATGAAGCGTGAGTAGTCTACCTCAGACCTACGGGTCCATAGCTAGTAGCTAGATGGCTTTTTCTCTCTCTCCGATCCTCAATACCATGTTCTCCTCGATGTTCTTGGAGATCTATCCGATGTAATCTTCTTTTGCGGTGTGTTTGTCGAGATCCGATGAATTGTGGATTTATGATCAGATTATCTATGAATATTATTTGAATCTTCTCCGAATTCTTATATGCATGATTTCATATCTTTGTATTTCTCTTCGAGTTATTGGTTTGGTTTGGCCAACTAGATCGGTAGTTCTTGCAATGGGAGAGGTGCTTAGTTTTGGGTTCAATCTTGCGGTGTCCTCACCCAGTGACAAAGTAGGGGTAGCGAGGCACGTATTTGTATTGTTGCCATCAAGGATAAAAAGGTGGGGTTTTCATCATATTGCTTGAGTTTATCCCTCTACATCATGTCATCTTACTTAAGGCGTTACTCTGTTCTTTATGAACTTAATACTCTAGATGCAGGCAGGAGTCGGTCGATGTGTGGAGTAATAGTAGTAGATGCAGAATCATTTCGGTCTACTTGACACGGACATGATGCCTATATGCATAATCATTGCCTTGGATATCGTCATAACTTTGCGCTTTTCTATCTATTGCTCGGCAGTAATTTGTTCACCCACCGTATTATTTTCCTTCAAGAGAGAAGCCTCTAGTGAAACCTATGCCCCCCGGGTCTATTTTCCATTATATATTTTCAGATCTATAAACCAAAAATACCTTGCTGCAATTTTATTTACTTTTATTTAGTTTTACTTTTAGTAATCTTTTATATCTATCTCTATCAGTTCTCATCCTTGCAAGTGACCGTGAAGGGATTGACAACCCCTTTATAGCATTGGGTGAAAGTGTTTGATTGTTTGTGCAGGTGCATAGATTGGGGCCTTACTTGTACCTCCTACTGGATTGATACCTTGGTTCTCAAAACTAACGGAAATACTTATCTCTACTTTGCTGCATCACCCTTTCCTCTTCAAGGGAAAAACCAACGCAAGCTTAAGAAGTAGCACCGAGTGCCGCGACCTCCTGAGCCAGGCGTCGACCCGCATCTTCAGCAACTTGCTGCGCGTCGACAGCGACTTCGACTTCGACCAGGTGCTATCTCCGGTTCCCAAGGAGCTTCGAGGCGAGCTTGCAAGGGCGGTGGAGGACCACATGGCGAGCTTGCTGGAGCGGGTCGAGGCAGCTTATGACACGTGGGTCGATGTAGCATATGACAGGTGGGTATGTTATCTCTATCATTTGTTAATGACCGATTGTGCACACCCCCGAGCAGCCCCCCATCCCACAAAGAAGCCATGGTCGCAGCTTGCCTCGATCGCCGGATCTGATTCCGGTGCCGACCAACGAATACACGTCCGCCACGACAACAATATTATTTTTGTGCCTGCATTGTCCCTCAAGGCCAACCGACCGCTGATGACCCACAAGTATAGGGGATCAATCGTAGTCCTTTCGATAAGTAAGAGTGTCGAAGCCAACGAGGAGCAGAAGGAAATGATAAGCAGTTTTCAGTAAGGTATTCTTTGCAAGTCCTGTGAGTAACAATGATAGATAGTTTTGTAGCAAGATAATTCGTAACAAGTGAAAAGTAGCAAAAGTAACAAGTGTGCAGGAAGATAGCCCAATCCTTTTTATAGCAAAGGACATGCCTGGAAGTACTCTTATATGAGTCAAGCACTCCCAAGGACACATGTGAATATCCATCTAGTCATGTTCGTCATGTTGAGTTGATTCGTGTCCGTTACTTTGATAATTTGATATATGGGTGGACCGGTGCTAAGGTTCTATTCTTACTTGAACAAGCAACCTACTTATGATTACCCCCTCTCGCAAGCATCTGCAACTACGAAAGAAGAATTAAGATAAATCTAACCATAGCATGAAACATGTGGATCCAAATCAGCCCCTTATGAAATAACGCACAAACTAGGGTTTAATCTTCTCTCACTCTAGCAACCCATCATCTACTTATTACTCCACAATGCCTTCCTTTAGGCCCAAATATGGTGAAGTGTCATGTAGTCGACGTTCACATGACACCACTAAAGGAAGCAACATATACATATCATCAAAATATCGAACGAATATCAACTTCACATGATTACTTATAACAAGACTTCTCCCATTTCCTCGGGAACAAAAGTAACTACTCACAAATCATTACCATGTTCAATATCATAGGTATAATAAATATGATTAATGATCTGAACATGTTATCTTCCACCAAGTAAACAAACAAGCATCAACTACAAGATGTAATCAACACTACTAGTAGCCCCCTGGTACCAATCTACGGTTTTGAGACTAAGATTGGATACAAGAGATGAACTAGGGTTTGAGATGAGATGGTGCTGGTGAAGATGTGTATGAAGATTGGTCCTCCCACGAAGCAGGAATCGTTGGTGATGACGATGGCATTGATTTCCCCCTCCCGCAGGGAAGTTTCCCCGGCAGAATCTCTCTGTCGGAGAGCAAAAGGGCCTCTGCCCAGGTTTCCGCCTCGAGACAACGGCGCTTCACCCCGAAAATATCGTCTTGATTTTTTCTAGGTCAAAACACATCATATAGTAGAAGAGGGGTGATACGTATCCAACGTATCGATAATTTATGAAGTATTCATGCCATATTCACCTATGTTTACAATAATTTTATATGGTTTTGATGCACTTTATATGATTTATTTAGAACTAACCTGGACTGACGCTGTTTTCAGCAGAACTACCGTGGTGTTGTTTTTGTGCAGAAAATGAAAGTTCACGGAATCGCACGAAACTTTTTGACGATTTTTTTGGAACAGAAGAGGCACTAGACGCTTCGTGGGAGGGCCAGACAAGCCACGAGGTTGGCACAACCCACCAGGGCGCGCCCGGCCCCCTCGGCGCGCCCTGGTGTATCGTGCCCACCTGGTAGCCCATCTTGGCGTGAAACCGACGCCCAAAAATCTTGTAAATATAGAAACCATCAGAAATAACCCTAGACTCTCTGCTCCGCCGCCTCAACTCTCTGTATAGACGAAAAACCAATCTGGAGACGTTCCAGTACCTTGCCAGAGAGGGGAATCCATCTCCGGTGGCCATCTTCATCATCCCGGCGGAGGCCATGACGAGGAGGGAGTAGTCCACCCTCGGGGCTGAGGGTATGTACCAGTAGCTATGTGTTTAATCTCTCTCTCTCATGTTCTTAAGATGTCACGATCTTGATGTATCACGGGCTTTGTTAATATAGTTGGATCATATGGTGTCTTTCCCTTACTATCTTGTTATGATGAATTGAATCTTTCCCTTTGAGATATCGTTATGTTGGTTTGAATATTGGATTTGAGAACACTTGATATATGTCTTGCATGTGGATACCCGTGGTGACAATGGGGTATTCTATTGATTCACTTGATATATGTTTTGGTACTCAACTTGCGGATTCCCGCGATGACATTGGGGTAATCTATGCATAGGGGTTGATGCATGTTCTTGTCCTATGTTCTCCGATAGAAATATTGGGGCACTCTTTGAGGTTCTTTGTGTTGGATTGAGTATTATGAATCTGAAATTGTTTGATGCGTATCGTATAATTAACTCATGGATACTTGTGGTGACATTGGAGTATCTAGGTGACATTAGAGTTGGTTGATGCGTATCATATGGTGTTATTCTAGTGCGAACTCTTAGATAGATCGAACGGAAAAGATAACTTGATGTTATCTTAGTACGAACTCTTGGATAGATCGATCGGAAAGAATAACTTTAAGGTGGTTTCGTACCCTACAAACAATTTCTTCTTATGTTCTCCACTAGATAAGAACTTTGGAGTGATTCTTCGTTGCGCGTTGAGGGATGGTTATGTGATCCAATTATATTAGCATTGTTGAGAGATTGCACTAGCGAAAGTACGGACCCTAGGCCTTGTTTCCAAGCATTTATACAAAGTTTTGCTCGCAGTTTACTATTTGTTACCTTGCTGTTTTTATATTTTCAGATTACAAAAACCTATATCGACCATCCATATTGCACTTGTATCACCATCTCTTCACCGAACTAGTGGACCTATACAATTTTCCATTGTATTGGGTGTGTTGGGGACACAAGAGATTTCTTGTATTTGATTGCAGGGTTGTTCAAGAGAGACCATCTTCATCCTACACCTCCCAGTGATTGATAAACCTTAGGTCATCCACTTGAGGGAAAATTGCTACTGTCCTACAAAACTCTGCGCTTGGAGGCCCAACAAAGTCTACAAGAATAAAGTTGCGTACTAGACATCAAGCTCTTTTCTGGCGCCGTTGCCGGGGAGGTGAGTGCTTGAAGGTATGTCTTTAGATCTTGCAATTAAATCTTTTAGTTTCTTGTTTTTCACTAGTTTGGTTTTATAAAAGAAAACTACAAAAAAAATGGAGTTTAGGTTGCATCATTTGTATCGTCTTTATAACGTCTTTCGTGAAAATAAGGATTCCGAAAATTGTGCTCAATTGGTAGAGGAAGAAATTATGAAAATACGCAATGAGAATTCCTTGAATGATGAGCATGATTGCAATGTTGTTAGTATGAATTCTATGAATATCCAAAATACTAATGATGATTGCACTAGTCATGATAAAAATGTTTCCTATAAGCATGTCAATTTTTGTGGAGTGCATAAAGTTTGTGAAGACGTGCCTTATATGGATGATAGATTTTGTAAGAAGCATAAACATGATAGAACCAATTTTTTGCTCAAAGTTATAGATGAATTTGCTACAAAATTGTGTTCTCTTTGTCCTATCACTTGTGAACTTTGCAATAAAGTTGGTCATCTTAATTTCCAATGCAAACTTTTTCATGATCAAATCATGGCCAAATATTGTAATGACTTGATCACCCTTGAACTTTATAATGAGCTTTCTCTATTTTTGGGGAGTGAAGAATTGACACATAAAAATAGTTGGTTTGAAGTATTCATTCTCACGGACGACATTGAAACTAATCTAAAAAATATCTATATGTTTTGCATGGTAAATTGCAATGAGAATGCTTATATTGCCAACTATAGAAAGATGGGAAAACCAATAGAATATAAAAGGAATACTAATGAAAGGGTAAATATTCCCACTTTCCCTCCTATTGTCTCTCATGATGAAATAGGTGACGAGGAGGTGCTCCCTATTCAACCAATCTCATAAATAAGAAGCTCGAAGAAATTAATTAAACCCACACATGATGTGGTGAAGAAGAAGAAAAGAAGAAAGAGTATAGGTAAAAAGGTATCTCTTCCAAATGATGTTGCTCCTATTATTGTTGTGCCTCACGAGGATGAATCAAAAATAATTGTGGAAGATGATACACTTGATGATGATTTTGTTATGTCTATTGCTTGTTGTGATGACTATGATTGGGAAGAAAATGATACTTCTTATAATCTTGAAAATATTTTTGGCACCAACTTTGTAAATTGTGATGATAATAATTGTTATGCTATTGGTGCTATTCATACTATTAATGATGAGAGTGATTATGCTTATGATATGCCAAGCCACAAGCTTGGGGATGCTATGTTTGATGAGAGTGACATGTTTGAGAATTTATTTGCTGCAATTAATGTTTGTCCCAAACTTGGGGATGTTATGCCTAATGAAGATGATCTTTTTAGTTCTCCTACTTTGAATGATCAAATTTGTTATGATGATTGCATGCCTCCTATTTATGATGATTGTGATATTTATGAAAGTGGGTTTGGAAGAGTGTCAACTTTAGATAATTATTATCCCACTATCTTGGAGGGTGTTGAATTTTATTATAATGATAAATGTTGATTTGGAGAGGTCATGTCTTTATTTAGTAATGATTCCACTATTTCGGAAGAGGTTTCACTTGACTATGATGAGAACAAACTTGCTACTTATGATGATTATTGTGATGATACTTATGTTATAAAAAGTAGTGATAATTATTGTCATAATTTTTAATATCCTTTTACTGAACATTACTCTTTTAATGTGGAAACAATTTATAGTATTCGAGTTTCATTTCATGCTCCCACTATTATGAATGAGAAGAAATTTGCTTATGTGGAGAGTAATGAAAATTCTATACTTGTGCATCATGAAAATAATGCTTTATGTGATAGTTATATTGTGAAATTCCTTCATGATGCTACTGAAAATTATTATGAGGGAGGAACATATGCTTGTAGGAATTGCAATAATATCAAGTTTCCTCTCTATGTGTTCAAAGTTTTGAAGTTATGCTTGTTTTGCCTTCCTATGCTAGTTGATTCTTGTTCCCATAAATTGTTTGCTCACAAAATCCCTATGCATAGGAAGTGGGTTAGACTTAAATGTGCTTGTCATGAGATTCATGACGCTCTCTTTCACGTTTCAAATACTATTCCTATGTGAGCATCATTGAAATCATCATGTCTAGCTAAAAGGCATTAAAGAAAAGCGCTTGTTGGGAGACAACCCAACACTTATACTTTCTGTTTTGATGTGTTCACATGATTAAGATACTCTAGTAATAATGTTTTGTGCCTTTTATTTCAATAAAGTGCCAAGTAAAACCTTTGAGATGACTCACAAGATGAGTAGAATTGATGCTGAACCAAAACAGAAACTTTTGACTCCAGTACTAGAATTTTAATTTTTTAATGGAGCGTGATAATGATCTGAAATTTTTACAAAGTCGTCATATACAAATTATTCAGGTTTTACTAATTTTTCAGAATTTTTAGAGACATGTAAGTATGGTTACACTACAGATCTTCACAGACTGTTCTGTTTTTGACAGATTCTGTTTTGCATGCATAGTTTGCTTGTTTTAGTGTTCCCATAACTTGTATTCAGTGGTATAAATTATGGGAATGATATAATACAGTAGGTATCATGTGGGAACAATTATGAATCTTGTTTTGACAGTACCTAAGTGAATGATCTTTACTTATTATACTAACCCATCTCACGAAGTTCCGTTAAGTTTTGTGTGATTGAAGTTTTCAAGTTTTGGGTGAGACACCGATATGAGGAGAATAAGGAGTGACAAGAACCTAAGCTTGGGGATTCCCAAGGCATCCCCAAGGTAATATACCAGGAAGACTCAAGCGTCTAAGCTTGGGGATGCCCCAGAAGGCATCCCCTCTTCCGTCTTCAACACTATCGGTATATCTTACTTAAAGCTATATTTTTTATTCGTCACATGATATGTGTTTTGCTTAGAGCGTCATTTTATTTTGTTGTTCTCTGTTAGGTGTTAATTACAATCTTGTTTTTCAATATAAAGTTCCAAGAATTGCCTTTAGGATGCTTGAATTGCATGCTTGATGTGTGCTGTGTAAAAACAGAAACTTTTATTGTAGTGTTTGAATTTTAATATTTTACTGGAACGTGGAAAGTTTCTGAAATGTTTACACAGTGTTTTCATATAAATTATTTAGCTTGTCCTAAATTTTCATATTTTTTTGAGTTATAGAAGTGCACTGGTTTAATAGATTGCTACAGACTGTTCTGTTTGGACAGATTGCTGTCATAGTTTTGTTATCTACTTATCCTATAGTTTCCATAGCCTATATTGGTAGATATAAATTGTGGAAATGATAGTAAACAATAGATGATGTTTGAAATTATTATG
Organism: Elymus sibiricus; assembly: GCA_039707655.1. Taxonomy (NCBI): domain Eukaryota; kingdom Viridiplantae; phylum Streptophyta; class Magnoliopsida; order Poales; family Poaceae; genus Elymus; species Elymus sibiricus. The sequence continues at coordinate 309,527,837 of CM077675.1, read as the reverse complement.
CAACTTGTATTTGCAGTACATAAAGAGTTGATTTATTATTATGTGCACTAACCTATCTCACGAGTTCTTTTCAAGTTTTGTGTGGATGAAGTTTTTGGGAATAGGTGAAACCGGGATATGAGAGGATTGATCGAGACACAAAAGCTCAAGCTTGGGGATGCCCAAGGCACCCCAAGTAAATATTTCAAGAAGTATCAAGCATCTAATCTTGGGGATGCTACGCATCCCACCTCTCTTCGTCAACTATCGGTTAGCCTATGTTGAGCCTGAATTTTTATTCGTTCACATGACATGTGCTATCCTTGGAGTGCTATTTTTATTTAGTTTGCTGTTTGAATAAAATACTCAGATCTGAAAATCTTTATTGAGAGAGAATCCTCACATAGCTACTTAATTGTTTGACTACTCATTGATCTTCACTTATATCTTTTGAGAGTAGTTTGATGTTTACTCTTGTGCTTCACTTATATCCTAAGAGTAAATTATGAATGAATGAAATATCAAAAATCTGAAATTATCAATGTGCTATATTCTTAGTAGCAACTTCACATTTGGTTTATAAAGTAAAATCTATTGAAGTTTGACAATCACAATATTGGTCATACAAGCAATTCGTGAATGATTAGTATAAGGAAGAGAACTTTCACATACAAATATATTATCTTGGACATCTTCTATGATTGTGAATACCCATTAATTATTTTCAAACTTGAGCAAATTAGTTGAAGTTGGACAAGGAAGACAACGTAATGAGTTATGGTTGTGTATATTTGCATAGAAGTTATATTGTCATGGATCCTCCAACATGTGGTGCTTGTTTAGAACCTTTTGCTAGCCAACACTTCGTACTAAGTAGAGATACTACTTGTGCATCCAAATCCTTGAGCCAAGTTTCTTCCATAAGAGTCCACCATACCTACCTATATATGGTATTTCACTGCCATTCCAAGTAAATTTGCATGTGCCACCTCTAAAATTTAGAATGAACACCTGTTTTGTGTGCCTGGACCGCTCATGGAGCGACAGGGGGCGGTCAGTATCTTCCATTTTAAGCGGGTTATTCTCATGATGAGTGTTTATTCACTTGTCCTTGCACGAGAAGGGCGGTAATAGGGATTCCCAGTCCCGAAATAAAAAAATGCAAATAATTAAACAAAACTCCCCCAGGAATGTTGTTGGTATGGACGGTACCTGTGGATTCGGCTAGCCGTGGAGTGTGTTTGTTGGTGGAGGGGGAGTAAACCTTTACTTTTACCGCTTGGGAACCGCCGCTAATGTGTTTAACATGGAAGATATTGATAACTTTTGGTCGTAATGTTGACAGGAAGGGTGCACCTCCCAAAATTATATTCATCTCTATTTTTAAACAATGAGCTCTGGCACCTTTGCAAATCCCTGCTTCCCTCTGCGAAGGGACAATCTATTTACTTTCATGTTATTTACTATTCATGTTGAGTCAACTTCTTATTCCAACCTCAGTCTATTAGTTGGCAAGCATCATGTGGTGGGGAAAGATCCAAACATATATATCCAGTCAAATATATTTGACCATGATTTATTATTGTTGACAATTATCTCTATGATAAATGAGTTGGGAGGCGAAACATTAAGCCCCTATCTTTCTCTGTGTTCGATGGATGCCATTTGTTCTAAAAATATGCTTTGAGTACTAGCAATCATAGAAGACTATATGATGATTGAGTATGTTGAGCTCTTACTTAGAATTTATTGAGAATAAGTTGAATTGCAATTGTTTGGTGACTAAGAACATAGGTTGTCAAGTTTCAAGAGAATTCATTGTTTGAACCGTAACATGTGAATTAGTTGCTACTTTATCATGATGAGTTTTATTGGAAAAAGTTGCTGGTTATGATGCTAGAAAATTGACTGAAATGATCAATGATCTAACTTATATATCATGCTAGAATTCACACTTCATAAATTAGTTCTTTTATCATTTACCTACTCGAGGACGAGTAGGAATTAAGCTTGGGGATGCTGATATGTCTCTAACGTATCGATAATTTATGAAGTATTCATGCCATATTCACCAATGTTTACAATACTTTTGTATGGTTTTGATGCACTTTATATGATTTATTTAGAACTAACCCGGACTGGCGCTATTTTCAGCAGAACTACCGTGGTGTTGTTTTTGTGCAGAAAATGAAAGTTCTCAGAATCGCCCGAAACTTTTTGACGACTTTTTTGGAACAAAAGAGGCACTAGACGCTTCGTGGGAGGGCCAGACGAGCCACGAGGTGGGCACAACCCACCAGGGCGCGCCAGGCCCCCCCTGCGCGCCCTGGTGTATCGTGCCCACCTCGTGGCCCATCTTGACGTGAAACCGACGCCCAAAAATCCTATAAATATAAAAACCATCAGAAATAACCCTAGACTCTCCGCTCCGCCGCCGCAACTCTCTATATCGACGAAAAACCAATCTGGAGACATTCCAGTACCCTGCCGGAGAGGGGAATCCATCTCCGGTGGCCATCTTCATCATCCCGGCGGAGGCCATGATGAGGAGGGAGTAGTCCACCCTCGGGGCTGAGGGTATGTACCAGTAGCTATGTGTTTAATCTCTCTCTCTCTCTCATGTTCTTGAGATCTCACGATCTTGATGTATCACGGGCTTTGTTAATATAGTTGGATCATATGGTGTGTTTCCCTTACTATCTTGTTGTGATGAATTGAATCTTTCCCTTTGAGATATCGTTATGTTGGATTGAATATTGGATTTGAGAACACTTGATATATGTCTTGCATGTGGATACCCGTGGTGACAATGGGGTTTTCTATTGATTCACTTGATATATGTTTTGGTACTCAACTTGCGGATTCCCGCGGTGACATTGGGGTAATCTATGCATAGGGGTTGATGCATGTTCTTGTCCTACGTTCTCTGATAGAAATCTTGGGGCACTCTTTGAGGTTCTTTGTGTTGGATTGAGTATTATGAATCTGAAATTGTTTGATGTGCATCGTATAATTAACTCATGGATACTTGTGGTGACATTGGAGTATCTAGGTGACATCAGAGTTGGTTGATGTGTATCATATGGTGTTATTCTAGTACGAACTCTTAGATAGATCGAACGGAAAAGATAACTTGATGTTATCATAGTACGAACTCTTGGATAGATCGATCGGAAAGAATAACTTTAAGGTGGTTTCGTACCCTACAAACAATTTCTTCTTATGTTCTCCGCTAGATAAGAACTTTGGAGTGATTCTTCGTTGCACGTTGAGGGATGGTTATGTGATCCAATTATATTAGCATTGTTGAGAGATTGCACTAGCGAAAGTACAGACCCTAGGCCTTGTTTCCAAGCATTTATACAACGTTTTGCTCGCTGTTTACTATTTGTTACCTTGCTGTTTTTATATTTTCAGATTACAAAAACCTATATCTACCATCCATATTGCACTTGTATCACCATCTCTTCGCCGAACTAGTGCCCCTATGCAATTTTCCATTGTATTGGGTGTGTTGGGGACACAAGAGATTTCTTGTATTTGATTGCAGGGTTGCTCGAGAGAGACCATATTCATCCTACACCTCCCATGGATTGATAAACCTTAGGTCATCCACTTGAGGGAAAATTGCTACTGTCCTACAAAACTCTGCGCTTGGAGGCCCAACAAAGTCTACAAGAATAAAGTTGTGTAGTAGACATCAAGGGAGCGGAGGCCATCTGTGGGCCTGCCAAGCCATCAGGGCGTGCTCAGGGGTGGGCGTTCCCTGTTGGCTGGGCACCAACAGGTGGCCCGTCTCTGGAATTCACATATATTCCACAAAAATTCCTCGTGAAGTTTCAGGTCATTTGGAGTCCATAGAATTTTCAGACTTTTTCTTGGTTTTCAGGTCTAAAATTCGAGTTTCCGGTAATTTCCCTCTTTGTGATGTACCTTGTAAATTAAGAGAGAAAAGGCATAAGAATTGTATCATAAAGTGGAATAATTACCAAGAATACTATAATTATCGATAACAAATCATGATGCAAAATGGATGTATCAACTCACCTAAGCTTAGACCTCGTTTGTCCTAGGGAAAGCCAAACTTGATAATAATGACCACATAATTAGAGAGGGAGAGAGAGAGAGAGGTGTTGATAAAAAAATACGGACATGCAAGCATCATGAATATTATCATAACAGCAAGTTCTTATCATATAGCTTCTCATAAACAAGTAACCATCTATCCACAACCTTGAAGTATGAAGTATAAACTTTATTGACAACCAACAAACTACGTTCTTAGCCATTGTGACAATCACAATTCATCATATTTCAGAGAAGAGTCTATGTAAGAGCTTTTCATTTTAGCAAGTTCACATAGTCAACCATCATTTAGTCTTCTATGATTGCTGACACTCAGTGCATATTTTTGGAGCAAATGTTTCCATCAGACACATAGGAAGATAGGGGCTTCATTATTTCTGCCACCCAACTTATTTACCTCAAGGATAATGTCAACAATAATGACTCATGATCACCTATGTCCAACTGGATATATGTGCCTGGATCTTTCCCCAACACATGGTGCTTACCAACTAAAGAATTAATAGGTCAGAATAGGGATAAACATTATTGACTCTTGAATAAAAGTAATTACATGAAAGTAAAAGATAGGCCCTTCGCAGAGGGAAGCAGAGGTTGTCATGCACTTTTTATTTTTGGATGTGCAAGCTCTTAATGTAAAGGAACATCACTTCATATTGCCCTTATGATAGCAACCTTTATTATGTAGTATGTTGCTTTTATTCCTTTGCCATCACAAGATCATACAAAGCTTATTTTCCCTTACAATAAAAGATCATACATATTTAGAGGCAGTTTTTATTGCTTTATGCACCGATGACAACTTACTTGAGGGATCTTATTCAATCCATAGGTAGATATGGTGGGCTCTCATGGCAAGATACTGGGTTTAAGGGTTGTGGATGCACACGTAGTATCTGTACTTAGTGCGGATTTTTGGCTAGCAAAAGATCCTAAGCAAGCACCACATGTTAGAGGATCCATGCCAATATAACTTCTATGTGAATGTAAACAAACATAACTCATTATGTTGTCTTCCTTCTCCAACATTAACAATTCGATCATTATATAATATTTGATGGGGGCTCACAATCATAAAATAAATCCAAGATAGTATATTTGTATGTGAATCTCCTCTCCTCTTTCATAATTTTGCATGGATTGTATCAATGACTAACACTATGTTTGTTAACTCCCAACAACTTTTATCAAACACACTTCTTTCTATGTGAAGTCATTACTCCCCATGGCATCAACATATGATTTTTCTATTTTTTATTTCATTGCTATGATTGATGCGTGAGAGTAAAGCAAACAAACTCAACTAATCTTTATTATATAGCTCTCACACTCGATTACAAGTGTAGATAGATCACAAAGAAAGCACTCTAAGCAAAGCAATACTAAACTTTTATTTCACTAGATCACGAAATAGCTAAGGATCGAACTAAGATAAATGATAATGGCAAAAGTGGTGATGATACGATACCGGGGCACCTCCCCCAAGCTTGGAACAAGCTAAGGGTGGTGCCCATACCCGTGTACTCAAGTTTCCTTCGTGGGTGATGGTGGTGTTGAAGTGGTAGGCTTGTCCTTCAAGAGATATTCCAGGTTATCGATTATCCTCTGAAGGGTCTGGTTCTGCTCTTCCAGCAAAATAACTTCATGGGTGAGTGCAGTGTTCTGAGCACAGATGGATTCCATATCATTCAATGCATCAATTTCAGGTAAAGAAATATCGTCATAAAGAGGTAATAGCATATCTCCATTGTTGGAATCCTCAAAGAGGCGATTAGCATAGTTTCCTTCGAATCCCTTGGTTTCTTACTCATCCTTCCTCGTAGCAGCTTCCGGAGCCTCCGACTTATCCTCCTGTCCTGAGGAAAACTCATAGTAGACCTCGCTGTAGGGACGTTTGCCCGGTGAAGGCCGGACTATGTGATGCTTCTTAAGGAGAATTGGGGGAGCCATGGATGTTTCACTGAATAATGGGTCCTGACAGAAAAATAGCTCGAAACAAGGGCATAGGAGAAACTTGTGATGCGGTGGTCAAAACATAGGGGAGTATATATAATGAATTTTTCTAGGTCAGAATACGTGTCCAGGAAGAAAACGGAGTCCGGGAGGCACACGAGGTGCTCCCGAGCCATCAGGGCGCGCCGTGGGGGGGGGGGAGGGGTGGCTGATACGTGTGCAACGTATCGATAATTTATGAAGTATTCATGCCATATTTGCCTATGATTACAATACTTTTGTATGGTTTTGATGCACTTTATATGATGTATTTAGAACTAGCCCGGACAGACGTTTCTTTCAGCAGAATTACCGTGATGTTGTTTTTGTGTAGAATATAAAAGTTCTCGGAATCGCCTGAAACTTTTTTATGATTTTTCTGGAGAAAATAAGAAATACTGGAGCGAAGAACCACCAGAAGGGAGCCACCTGTGGGCCATAAGACAACAGGGCACGCCCACCCCCTGGGCGCGCCCTGATGGCTTGTGGGGCCCACATGGCTCCAGTTGACGTGATTCCAACGCTGAAAAATCCTATATATACAGAAACCTCCTAAAGTTAACCTAGAACTTCTGCTCCGCCGCCGCAACTCTTTGTATCGAAGAAAAACCCATCTGGAGCCTTTCCAGTACTCTACCGGAGAGGGGAAATCATCACCGGTGGCCATCTTCATCATCCCGGTGGAGGTCATGACGAGGAGGGAGTAGTTCACTCTCGGGGCCGCATCGCGAGTTTCTCCTGTGTTCTTGTTTCGGGCTGTTTTTCTGACAGATCTAGATAGCCATGACTTCCACAAGTTCATCTAAAGACAAGTTCTTCGAGAAGGTCATCAACCCCTACTTGCCTGAGGTGATGAAGCACCCTCAAGCAATTGAGATGCGTGAGTGGGTGCTCCACATCCGGGATGTTCAAGGCCCCAAGAAGGAGGGAAGCGACAAGGCCAGACTTGCAGAAGTGGAGCAGGAGATCTTCAAGTGCCAAGGGATGGTTGAACGTGGGCTGAGTGCTAATCACTCTATGATCATGGACTTCATCCGCGAGAACAAGCTTGACACAATGAGCGTAGGAGAAGCTCTCTTCAAACTTCAAGAGCGGATGGAGCACCTTCAAGATAAAATCTATGAACTCCAAACCCAGAACTGTGAGTATGAATCTAGGTCTAAAAGGATGAGCCTCGCTGCTGATTTCAGGATTCTAGAGACAAGAGTTTCTTTCCATGATGGGGAGCCTATGCCTTGGAAGATGGAGGATTTCCGCACACCACCACCATCACCGAAGAACACTTGAGTACAAGGGTATGGGCACAACCCCTAGCTTGTTCCAAGCTTGGGGGAGGTGCCCCGGTATCGTATCACCATCACTTTCCACCGTCATCTTTTATTTTAGTTTGATTTTTTGCTATTTCATGGTTTAGAGAAATAAAGTTTCAGATTTTCTTAGAATTTTGCTTTGAGTTCTACGTATCCTTGTAATCGAGTGTGAGAGTTATATAATAAAGATAAGTTGAGCTCGTGTGCTTTACTCTCTTGCACCAATCATCATAGCATAAAAATAAAAGAATAGTAAAGATCATATGCTTATCCCATAGGAAGTAATGACTTCACATAAAAAGAAAGTATGAACTATGAAAATTGTCGGGAATAGAACAAACATAGCCTTAGTCATTGTTATAATCTATGCAAGATTATGATTGAGAGGAGAAGATCCACATACAAATATACTATCTTGGACATCATCTATGATTATGAACCCTCACCAAATATTAAATAATGATCAAGTGTTGAAGTTGGACATGGAAGACAACCTAATGGTCATGATTGCTTGCATTTGCATAGACATTATATAGACATGGACCTTTAACATGTGATGCTTCCTTTAGAACTTTTGCTAGCCAAAATTTTTGCACCAAGTAGAGATACTACTTGTGCAAGCATAACCCCTTGAACCCAGTTTCTTTTTGTAAAAGTTCACCTTACCTACCTATGGGTTGAATAAGATCCTTCAAGTAAGTTGTCATCGGTGCATAAGCAATAAAAAATTCCTTTAATCATGTATGATCTTTAATTGAAAAGGAAAATAAGCGTTGTACAATTTTGTGATGGTGAAGAAATAAAAGCGACTGAGTGCATAATAAAGTTCGCTATCGCAAGGGGCAATATAAAGTGAAGTTCCTTTGCATTAAGAGATTGCACATCTAATCAAGTAGAAGCGCATGACAACCTCTGCTTCCCTCTACGAAGGACCTATCCTTCACTTTCATAAAGTTTTTACTTCTACCCAAGAGTCATTAATATTTTCCCCTCTTTCAAGTTATGAACTCTCTTAGTGGCAAGCATCACATGTTGAGGAAAGATCCAAGTGTATATATCCAGTTGAATGTAAGGAATCACGATTCATTATTGTTGACATTATCCTTGAGGTAAATGAGTTGGGTGGCAAATGAAGCCCCTATCTTCCTATGTGTCCGGTAAAAACATTAGCTCCAAAAATATGCAATGAGTGTCAACAATCATAGATGACTAAATTGATAGTTGAGTATGTGGGATTGCTACAATGAAAGCTCTTATATAGACTCTTCTCTTGAATATGATGAATTATGATTATCACCATGACTAAAAGCATCGTTTGTTGGTTGTCAATAAGGTTTGTGCTTCATACTTCGATAATTGTGAAGAAATCTTCACTTGCTTATGAAAAGTTATATGATGAAATTCTTTCTGCTATAATGATATTCATGATGCTCCTATGACTGTATTCTATTTTTATCGACACCTCTCTCTCAAATTATGTGGTCATTACTCTCGAGTTCGGCTTTCGCTTGAGGACAAGCGAGGTCTAAGCTTGGGGGAGTTGATACGTCCATTTTGCATCATGATTTCTTATTCATATTTATGTTATTCTTGTCCATTATTCCCTATTATGATACAATTCTTATGTCCTTTCTCTCTGAATATGCAAGGTACATAACAAAGGGGGAGTTATCTGGAAACTGGAATTCTGGACGTACCATCACAAAGGGGGAATTATGTGTGGTGGGGCGCTGGCTGGCCTCCCGAGGCCCCTCTTCTCCTATATGGTGTGTTTTACCCTAGAAAAAATCATAGGCCACCTTTCAGGACGAAGCGCCACCGTCTCGAGGCGGAAACCTGGGCCGAGGCCCTTTTGCACTCCGGCAGTTAGATTCTGCGGGGAAATCCCTCTCCGAGAGGGGGAGATTGACGCCATCGTCATCACCAACGTTTCCCCCTTCGTGGGAGGACCAATCCTCATCAACATCTTCACCAGCACCATCTCATCTCCAACCCTGTTTCATCTCTTGTATTCAATCTTTGTCTCAAAACCTCAGATTGGTACCTCCGGGTTACTAGTTGTGTTGATTAAGTCTTGTTGTTGATGCTTGTTGGATTACTTGGTGGAAGAAATTATGTTCAAATCCTTAATTATTATTATTGCACCTCTGATCTTGAACATGTTGATGAGGTGTGAGTTGTTACTATTGTTCCTGAGGACATGGGAGAAGTCTTGTTATAAGTTATCATGTGAAGTTGGTATTCGTTCGATATTTTGATAATATGTATGTTGTTACTTCTCTTAGTGGTGTCGTGTGAACGTCGACTACATGACACTTCACCAGGCTATGGTCCTAAGGGAAGTCATTGTGGAGTAACAAGTAGATGATGGGTTGCTAGAGTGACAGAAGCTTAAACCCCAGTTTATGCGTTGCTTCATAAGGAGCTGATTTGGATCCACATGTTTCCTGCTATGGTTAGATTTATCTTAATTCTTCTTTCATAGTTGCGGATGCTTGCAAGAGGGGGTAATCATAAGTAGGTTGTTAGTTCAAGTAAGAACAACACCTTAGCACCGGTCCACCCACATATCAAATTATCAAAGTAGCGAACGCGAATCAACTCAACATGATGAACATGACGAGACATAATTCCCATGTGTCCTCGGGAGTGCTTGCTTAATATAAGAGTACTTTAAGGCTTGCCCTTTGCTATAAAAAGGATTGGGCTATCTTGCTGCACCTTTGCTACTATTGCTACTTGTCACTTGTTACGATTTATCTTGCTACAAAACTATCTACTATCGTTACTTACAGCAGTTGCAGAGAATACCTTACTGAAAACTGCTTATCATTTCCTTCTGCTCCTCGTTGGGTTCGACACTCTTAGTTATCGAAAGGCTACGATTGATCCCCTATACTTGTGGGTCATCAGCAGTCTTGTTGAGAGAGGCGCGCGACAGGCATTACCTGGTCATATACCAGGTGTAGAGGTATCTCTTGACCATCTGGCCCTACCGGCCCGACTCGAGCCAAGCGCTCAGGATTAAGCTTGGTGAATCTCGTCTTCACCATGGACCATGCCTCCCGTGCCCCTTCCTGACAGGCTAATGTTTTCTATATCTCGAATCGATGATGAGCTCCTTTGAAACGGTCCGCCAATTCGGCCATACCTTCCGGTGGACTTTGAGATGGCCATAGCGCCTTGAACATGCTCTTCATCGCCTTTCGGCCCCGTTCATGTACAATGGATAAAGCCCTCAAAAGGTCCTCTTTATACGAGTTGGCCTCTTCTTCGGGACGCCCAGTTAAAAGAACTGCCAAGAGACATGGTGTGCTCGTTAGTTCACATATAATCTGTATACGGAACTATGAGTTCGAAGTTCACTTACCAAATGTACCACCTTTCAATCTCTGATTTTCTTCACGGGCATAGGCCAGCTGGGTTTTTAAATACTCGATTTCACCAGCCTGTCATTGATTCTCCGTCTGAAGTTTATTCTTTTCTTCAAGATTCCGGGTCAGTACTCGATGGACAACCTCGAGTTGCGATTCCGCATACCTTTGCGACTCTCTCACTGCATCCAGAACTTTTTGTAGTTGACCTATGGATTCGGCTTCTATAAAGCAAAACCTAATTAGATATTGATGCCTTGAGCACTTACGTATCACCCGAAGCTGCTACTTATCGTGCACTTTCCTAGTGAATTTTTTCACTCCTTCTAGCTCGGACTTTGCAGCCTCTAGCTGTGTCCGGCTGGTCTCAAGGTCTTCAGACAGTTTGTCATTTTGCTCCCTTGCGGCCTATGGAAAGGCAACAAGTGGATGTTGTTATACCCTTAATATGGTCATCTTGCCCACGTTAAGGCTCGGGGGCTACCGGATTGGGATTCATATTCGGTCATTGAAATTATTCCTTACCCGAAGATTATCTCGCATAATATTGGCGATACCTTCAAGTCCTAATTGGGCGGCACCAAGGTGCATATCCACCGAATCAAGAGCATTAATCTCATGATCTGTTAATGCGGGGTGGTGTAGTGATCCCTTCCGACGTCGGTGGTTCAATGCACTTTCTACCTCCGAATTAGTGGTGGAAACATTACCTGCCTCTTCTGGATGCTCTCCGTGGCAGGGGCTCCCACATTACCACCTACGGATGTGGGACGCCGTTGTTCAAGGTCGTCACCTTGAAACTGCCCGTTGTCTTCGGGCATTGGGGCTTGTGTTCGGCTCCTATAATAGGTCGATCGAGATCGCAAAAATTCATAAGAAGTGGCAAGCAACGTTCAACTCGTAAAAAGTTTGAGTCATTACCTTTTGGGGGGAGGAGCAATCGAAGTAGCTCCTCTGGTGGCTCCGCGCTTGACAGCCCCTTGTGTGGGTTCTGCTGGAGACACATTCTCCTATGTTCGGCATGCGCTACGGTGGCCCTTGGGAACGGGGAGAGATGCCTCTGAAGCCATAGGAGGTGGGCGCCTTTTTTGTGTAGGAGCCTTCTTGTTACCTCCGTTTTGGGAGACAAGTATCCTCGGATGATCGACTATGATGGCAACCGTAGAGCCATCAAGACTCTCTTGGTAAAAAACTCCGTCCTGAAAAATGATCGAAGTGTTCGGATCATCGTGAAATCCTGGGTCATCGTCTCGAGAATAACTCTCCGGTTGAGGGGAAGGACAGTTGACTGTCTCGACCCAGCGCCTCCAGTTCGGTTCGGCAAAATTTCAATAGATTTTGTAAGTCGAAAACTAGTATGAAAATACCTAAGGTAAGGGAATAAGATTGCACTCACCCACTCGATGGGATTTTGGTTTGAATATCCGTCCCTGACGTTCAAGTTAGTGAACCCGTCTTTTTCTCCTTTAAAGAGATCGGCCAGTATGGCAGCCATAGCTTCTTGGTTGGCAGGACCTTCCCACTTATAGCGGGTCACGTCATTTGAGCCATTATAACGCCACAAAGGGTGCATCCTTTGTTGAAGGGGTTGGACGCATCGCCTGATGACCATGGCCATCACTTCAATGATGGTCAGCCCGCAGTGTGCTAATAGCTTCACCTTGGTGACAAGTCGTCTAACTTCGGCACTGTCCTTTTGGTGAGAACTTCTCGGGCGCCAGTTGAAACGCTTCTTCAAAGGAGCAGGGGAGAATTTGGGAAGACCCCTTCGAGCTGGGTCGAATAAGGGGACATCCTCAATATAAAACCACTTGGAGGTCCACTCCTCGAGGTCCTTTCCGGACTACCCATAGGGTATCTTGAACCGGCTATGCGACACACTTCGGCCAGACCAACTTCCAGAATTGAGCCCTCGTGAGTATGGGGAACAAGACAGAATAATTTCCTCCACAATTTGAAGTGGGCTCGCAACCCAAAAACATCTCACACAGGGCAACGAAACCCGTAATATGGAGGATAGATCCAGGGGTGAGGTGGTGGAGTTGGATCCCATAAAATTCTAATAAATGTTGGAAATATGCCCTAGAGGCAATAATAAAAGTAGTTATTATTATATTTCCTTGTTCATGATAATCATTTATTATCCATGCTATAATTGTATCGATTGGAAACTCAATTGCATGCGTGGATACATAGACAACACTGTGTCCCTAGTATGCCTCTAGTAGACTAGATTGTTGATCAAAGTTGGTCAAGGTTTCCTAGCCATAGACATGACATGTCATTTGATAACAGGATCACATCATTAGGAGAATTATGTGATGGACAAGACCCAAACTATGAACGTAGCATATGATCGTGTCAGTTTATTGCTATTGTTTTCTGCATGTCAAGTATCTGTTCCTATGACCATGAGATCATGTAACTCACTGACACCGGAGGAATACCTTGTGTGTATCAAATGTCACAACGTAACTGGGTGACTATAAAGATGCTCTACAGGTATCTCCGAAGGTGTCTGTTGAGCTGGCATGGATCGAGACTGGGATTTGTTACTCCGTATGACGGAGATGTATCTCAGGGCCCACTCGGTAATACAACATCACAATAAGCCTTGCAAGCAATGTGACTAAGTGTTAGCCACGGGATCTTGAATTACGGAACGAGTAAAGAGACTTGCCGGTAACGAGATTGAACTAGGTATAGAGATACCGACGATCGAATCTCGGGCAAGTAACATACCGAAGAACAAAAGGAACAGCGTACGAGATTAAGTGAATCCTTGACATAGAGGTTCAACCGATAAAGATCTTCGTAGAATATGTAGGAACCAATATGGGCTTCCAGGTCCCGCTATTGGTTATTGACCGTAGAGGTGTCTCGGTCATGTATACATAGTTCTCGAACCCGCAGGGTCTGCACACTTAACGTTCAGTGACGTTTCAGTAGTATTAAGTTATGTATGGTGGTGACCGAAGGTTGTTCGGAGTCCCGGATGAGATCCCGGACGTCACGAGGAGCTCCGAAATGGTCTGGAGGTAAAGATTGATATATAGGAAGTCCTGTTTTGGTCACCGGAAAAGTTTCCGGTATTTCCGGTAATGTACCGGGAGTGCCGGGAGGGTTCCGGGGGTCCATCGGGAGGGGCCACCCACGCCGGAAGGCCACATGGGCCTTAGGGGTGGCGCACCAGCCCTTAGTGGGCTGGGAAAGCCAGCCCCTAAGGGCCCACGCGGCTAGGAGGTGGGAAAAGGCAAAAGCCCAAAAGGGGGAAGGGTTTCCAAGTGGGGGAGGAATCCTACTAGGAGTAGGATTGGAGTTGGACTCCCTCTCCTCCCCACTTCGGCCGACTCCTAGGGGCAGCCCTAGGGGCGCCGGCCCCTCCCCTCCCTCCTATATATACTAGAGGGAGAGAGGGCCAAAGACACCCAACCCTAAAGGCCACGGTGCAACCCTCTCTCCCAATAGATCTTCTCCTCTAGTCTTCAGCAGTGCTTAGGCGAAGCCCTGCTGGAATAGTTCCACCACCACTGCTGCTGCGCCGTCGCGCTGCCAGATAACTCATCTACCTCTCCGCTCCCTCTTGCTGGATCAAGAAGGCGGAGATCGTCATCGAGCTGTACGTGTGCTGAACGCGGAGGTGCCGTCCGTTCGGTACTAGATCGTGATTGGATCGCGGGACGGCTAGCGATTTGAATCGCGAAGACGTTCGACTACATCAACCGCGTTTCTTAACGCTTCCCGCTTAGCGATCTACAAGGGTATGTAGATCCACTCTCCCTCTCGTAGATGCTCATCACCATGGATAGATCTTGCGTGTGCGTAGGAATTTTTTTGTTTCCCATGCAACGTTCCCCACAGTGGTAACAAAGCTAGGTCTATGTGTAGATGAGATCACGAGTAGAACACAAAGGAGTTTGTGGGCGTTGATGCTCAGATTGCTTCCTCCCTTGGTCTTTTCTTGACTCAGCGGTACTGTGGGATGAAGCGGCCCGGACCAACCTTACTCGTACGCTTACGAGAGACCGGTTCCATCAACTGACATGTAACTTCGTTGCATAAAGATGGCTAGCGGGTGTCTGTCTCTCCTACTCTAGTTTGATCGGATTCGACAAAGGCGGTCCTTGAGAAGGTTGAATAGCAATTTGTGTATCACTGTTGTGGTTTATGCGTAGGTAAGAATAGTTCTTGCTAGATACCCGTAGCAGCCACGTAAAACATGCAAGAACAATTAGAGGACGTCTAACTTGTTTTTGCAGGGTATGTTGTGATGTGATATGGCCAATTACATGATGAGATATATGTGATGTATGAGACGATCATGTATTGTATAGAATATCACGACTTGCATGTCGATGAGTACGGCAACCGGCAGGAGCCATAGGGTTGTCTTTAATTTATTTTTTCCGTTTTGCTTTACTTTATCGCTATGAGTTAGCAATAGTTGTAGTAGCAACAGTTGGCGCGACAACCTCATGGCGACATGTTGATGGAGATCAAGATGATGGAGATCATGGTGTCATGCCGGTGACGATGGAGATCATGCCGGTGCTTTGGAGATGGAGATCAAAAGCACAAGTTCATGGCCATATCATGTCACTTATGATTTGCATGTGATGTTAATCCTTTTATGCATCTTATTATGCTTAGGACGACGGTAGCATTATAAGGTGATCCCTCACTGAAATTTCAAGATAAAATTGTGTTCTCCCCGAGTGTGCACCGTTGCGAAAGTTCGTCGTTTCGAGACACCACGTGATGATCGGGTGTGATAGACTCTACGTTCACATACAATGGGTGCAAGCTAGTGTTGCACGTGCGGAACACTCGGGTTAAACTTGACGAGCCTAGCATGTACAGACATGGCCTCGGAACACAAGAGACCGAAAGGTCGAACATGAGTCATATAGTAGATATGATCAACATGAAGATGTTCACCATTGAAACCATCTCAACTCACGTGATGATCGGACTTGAGTTGGTGAATTTGGATCATGTGACACTCGAATGACCAGAGGGATGTCAATTTGAGTGGGAGTTTTTTAAGTAATATGATTAACTAAACTCATTATCTTGAACAATAGTCTAAGTTGTCTTTGCAATATTTATGTTGTAGATCAATGGCTCGCGCAGTAGCACCCCCGAATTTTAATGTGTTCCTAGAGAAAGCTAAGTTGAAAGATGATGGAAGTAACTTTGTGGACTGGGCCCGTAATCTAAGGACTATCCTTACGGCTTCCCAAAAGACTTATGTCCTTGATGCACCGCTTGGTGAACCACCCGCTCCAGTAGAGTCTCCAGACGTTGCGAACGCCTGGCAGGCACGTTCTGATGATTACTCAATGGTTCAATGTGCAATGGTGTATGGCTCAGAACCGGGACTTCAAAGACGTTTTGAATGTCATGGATCATATGATATGTTCCAGGAGTTGAAGTTTATCTTTCAGAAGAATGCCCGGATCGAGAGGTATGAGACCTCCGATAAGTTCCATGCCTGCAAGATGGAGGAGAACGGGTCTGTCAGTGAACACATACTCAGAATGTCTGGGTATTCCACCCATCTGGGTGAATTGGGGATGCCCCTTCCGCCAGAGGCGATCACTGACAGAGTTCTTCAATCATTGCCACCTAGCTACAAGAGCTTCGTGTTGAACTATAACATGCACGGGATGAACAAGTCAGTCGTCAAGCTGTTTGCGATGTTAAAAGTCGTTGAGTCTGAGATTCAGAAGGAGCATCAAGTGTTGATGGTCAATAAAACCACTAGTTTCAAGAAGAATGGCAAGGGTAAGAAGGGTAACTCCAAGAAGAGTGGAAAAGCAGTTGCCCCTCCCGTGAAGAAACCCAAGGCTGGACCCAAGCCAGAAACTGAGTGCTTTCATTGCAAGGGAACTGGTCACTGGAAGCGGAACTGCCCCAAGTATCTGGCTGACAAGAAGGTGGCCAACACCAAACAAGGTATATATGATGGCTGTGTTTGTTACAGCTTCCGGAGCCAGTTTCTCGTGGGAAAAAACTGAAGCTGGAACAAACGCCTATTCTACGGCAGCTGTGGAGGCAAAGCCCAAAAGCGATTCGGGCCTCTTCTAGTGTAGTCTGTCGAAGCACGTCGGGACGTACTTTGGCGCTGAAGCTGCTTCCCACGGCCGTCCTGCCCCTGCGGTTGTTCTAATTTACATCAAAGTTGCCATCGCCCGCTCACCATCTCTCCCTCGGTCCCTCCCGTCCCGAGCTCCCTTTTGTACGAACATCTAATTAACACAGAACATCTAATTATATGTACGGACATCTAAATATATTTGTACAAACATCTAATTATATGTACGGACAAGCTACATAGATTAGTATTTGTACGAACATCTAATTATATGTACGGATTATGAATTATATGGATGGTCTAATCCTTTAGCTCTCTTTTGTACGGATTATTAGTTATATGGACTATCTTTTGTATTGTGTGAACAATTGTTACTTGCATCGACTAGCGATGTGACAACATAATTCTTTTGCTCTCTATTATTCTATGTATATATGAGCAAGAAAGTGAGAGAATTAATATTATGAAATATTTTATGCATTACCATAGAACAAATCATTCCCTGTCAGTCAAAATACCATTTAAACAATCTATTAACACAGAATCAACAAGTTACACTGATCTCAGAACTCTAAGGGCATTTCAGGCTTTTCACCAGCTCACAGTCGTTTCCACAGCTGCGTTGCCAAACAGCTAACCTTCACTACAGCTGTTTTCTTAGCACAACAGTTTTGCTAGCACAGCAAGTCCACAGCTGAATCTGTTGAAACTGAAGCCCAAACAAACACAGCCTATATACATGTTATTGATGTGTACCTTACCAACTCTCGTTGTAGTGCCTGGGTATTTGATACCGGTTCGGTTGCTCACATTTGCAACTCAAAACAGGAGCTGCGGAATAGACTGAGGCTAGCAAAGGACGAAGTGACGATGCGCGTGGGAAATGGTTCCAAGGTTGTTGTGATCGCCATCGGCATGCTCGCTCTTCGATTACCATCGGGATTAGTGATGAACCTGAATAATTGTTATTTAGTGCATGCGTTAAGCATGAACATTATATCTGGATCTTGTTTATTGCGAGACGGTTACTCATTTAAATCAGAGAATAATGGTTGTTCTATTTTTATGAGTAATATTTTTTATGGTCATGCACCCAATGCGAGGGGTTTATTCTTATTGAATCTCGATAGTGATGATACACATGTTCATAACATTGATACCAAAAGATGTAGAGTTGATAATGATAGTACCACTTTCTTGTGGCCCTGCCGATTAGGTCATATTGGTGTAAAACGCATGAAGAAGCTCCATGCTGATGGACTTTTGGAGTCCCTTGATTTTGAATCACTTGACACATGTGAAACATGCCTCATGGGCAAGATGACTAAGACCCTGTTCTCTCGAACAATGGAACGGGCAAGTGACTTATTGGAAATCATACATACTGATGTGTGCGGTCCAATGAGCATTGAGGCGCGCGGTGGATATCGTTATTTTCTCACCTTCACTGATGACTTAAGTAGATATGGGTATATTTACTTAATGAAACACAAGTCTGAAACGTTTGAAAAGTTCAAGCAATTTCAGAGTGAAGTTGAGAATCATCGTAACAAGAAGATCAAATTCCTGCGATCTAATCGAGGAGGTGAATATCTGAGTTATGAGTTTGGCAGTCACTTAAGACAATGTGGAATTGTTTCACAACTGACACCGCCTGGAACACCACAGCGTAATGGTGTGTCCGAACGTCGTAATCGAACCTTATTGGATATGGTGCGATCTATGATGTCTCTTGCCGATTTGCCACTATCGTTTTGGGGTTATGCATTAGAGACAGCTGCATTCACTTTAAATAGGGCACCATCGAAATCCGTTGAGACGACGCCATATGAACTATGGTTTGGCAAGAAGCCAAAGTTGTCGTTTCTTAAAGTTTGGGGATGTGATGCTTATGTCAAAAAGCTTCAGCCTGAAAAGCTGGAACCCAAAGCGGAGAAATGCGTCTTCATAGGATACCCAAAAGAGACAGTTGGGTATACCTTCTATCTTAGATCCGAAGGCAAAGTGTTTGTCGCTAAAAACGGAACATTTCTTGAGAAAGAGTTTCTCTCGAAAGAATTGAGTGGGAGGAAGATAGAACTTGATGAGGTTGTTGAACCTTTACTTCAACCAGAGAGTAGCGCATCACGGAAAGATGTTTCTGTAGAGCCTACATCGGTTGAAGAGGAAGTTAATGATGATGATCATGAAGCTTCGGATCAAGTTGCTGTCGAACCTCGTAGGTCGACAAGGACGCGTACTGCTCCTGAGTGGTACGGCAACCCTGTCTTAGAGGTCATGTTGTTGGACAACGATGAACCTACGAGCAATGGAGAAGCGATGATGGGCCCGGATTCCGAGAAATGGTTAGAGGCCATGAAATCCGAGATGGGAGCCATGTATGAAAACAAAGTATGGGCTTTGGAAATATTACCTGAAGGGCGAAAAGCCATTCAGAACAAATGGATCTTTAGGAGGAAGACGGACGCGGACGGTAATGTCACCGTCTATAAAGCTCGACTTGTGGCAAAGGGTTTTTCACAAGTTCAAGGAGTTGACTACGATGAGACCTTCTCACTCGTAGCGATGCTTAAGTCCGTCAGAATCATGTTAGCAATAGCTGCCTTTTTCGATTATGAAATTTGGCAGATGGATGTCAAAACAGCGTTCCTTAACGGTTTTCTTAAGGAAGAGTTGTATATGATGCAACCAGAAGGTTTTGTCGATCCAGAGAATGCTGACAAAGTTTGCAAACTCCAGCGATCCATTTATGGACTGGTGCAAGCATCTCGGAGTTGGAATCTTCGCTTTGATGAGGTGATCAAAGCGTTCGGATTTATACAAGTTTACGGAGAAGCTTGTATTTACAAGAAAGTGAGTGGGAGCTCTATAGCATTTCTAATATTATATGTGGATGACATATTGCTGATTGGAAACAATATAGAAATGTTGGAAAGCGTGAAGGAATATTTGAACAAGAGTTTTTCAATGAAGGACCTAGGAGAAGCTGCTTTCATATTAGGCATCAAGATCTATAGAGATAGATCGAGACGCTTAATAGGACTTTCACAGAGCACATACCTTGACAAAGTTTTGAAGAAGTTCAAAATGGATCAGTCCAAGAAGGGGTTCTTGCCTGTATTGCAAGGTGTGAAGTTGAGTAAGACTCAATGCCCAGTCACTGCAGAAGATAGAGAAAAGATGAGTGTCGTCCCCTATGCTTCAGCCATAGGCTCTATCATGTATGCAATATTGTGCACAAGACCCGATGTCAGCCTTGCCATAAGTATGGCCAGAAGGTTTCAAAGTGATCCAGGAATGGAACACTGGACGGCGGTCAAGAATATCTAAGTCTCAAACCGGATACGTATTTATTCTCAATGGGGGTGCGGTAAGCTGGTGCAGTTCCAAGCAGAGCGTGGTAGCTGATTCTACATGCGAAGCGGAGTACATTGCTGCCTCGGAGGCGGCGAAGGAAGGTGTGTGGATGAAGGAGTTCATGACAGCTCTTGGAGTAGTGCCTAGTGCATTAAACCCAATGACTCTGTTCTGTGACAACACTGGTGCCATTGCTCTAGGCAAGGAACCAAGGTTTCACAAGAGGACCAGACACATAAAGCGATGCTTCAATTCCATCCACGATTACATCAAGGAGGAGGACATAAATATTTGCAAAGTGCACACGGATCTGAATGTTGCAGATCCGATGACTAAACCTCTTCCAAGGGCTAAACATGATCAACACCAGAACTGTATGGGTGTTAGATTCATTACAATGTAAATCACATAGTGATGTGAGCTAGATTATTGACTCTAGTGCAAGTGGGAGACTGTTGGAAATATGCCCTAGAGGCAATAATAAAAGTAGTTATTATTATATTTCCTTGTTCATGATAATCGTTTATTATCCATGCTATAACTGTATTGATTGGAAACTCAATTGCATGTGTGGATACATAGACAACACTGTGTCCCTAGTATGCCTCTAGTAGACTAGCTTGTTGATCAAAGATGGTCAAGGTTTCCTAGCCATAGACATGAGATGTCATTTGATAACGGGATCACATCATTAGGAGAATGATCTGATGGACAAGACCCAAGCTATGAACGTAGCATATGATCGTGTCAGTTTATTGCTATTGTTTTCTGCATGTCAAGTATCTGTTCCTATGACCATGAGATCATGTAACTCACTGACACCGGAGGAATACCTTGTGTGTATCAAACGTCACAACGTAACTGGGTGACTATAATGATGCTCTACAGGTATCTTCGAAGGTGTCTGTTGAGCTGGCATGGATTGAGACTGGGATTTGTTACTCCGTATGACGGAGAGGTATCTCAGGGCCCACTCGGTAATACAACATCACAATAAGCCTTGCAAGCAATGTGACTAAGTGTTAGCCACGGGATCTTGTATTATGGAACGAGTAAAGAGACTTGCCGGTAACAAGATTGAACTATGTATAGAGATACCGACGATCGAATCTCAGGCAAGTAACATACCGAAGAACAAAAGGAACAGCGTATGAGATTAACTGAATCCTTGACATAGAGGTTCAATCGATAAAGATCTTCGTAGAATATGTAGGAACCAATATGGGCTTACAGGTCCCGCTATTGGTTATTGACCGTAGAGGTGTCTCGGTCATGTCTACATAGTTCTCGAACCCGCAGGGTCTGCACACTTAACGTTCGGTGACGTTTCGGTAGTATTAAGTTATGTATGGTGGTGACCAAAAGTTGTTCGGAGTCCCGGATGAGATCCCGGACGTCACGAGGAGCTCCGGAATGGTCCGGAGGTAAAGATTTAGATATAGGAAGTCCCGTTTTGGTCACCGGAAAAGTTTCGGGTATTTCCGGTAATGTACCGGGAGTGCGGGGAGGTTTCCGGGGGTCCATCGGGAGGGGCCACCCACGCCGGAAGGCCACATGAGCCTTAGGGGTGGTGCACCAGCCCTTAGTGGGCTGGGAAGGCCAGCCCCTAAGGGCCCATGCGGCTAGGAAGTGGGAAAAGGCAAAAGCCCAAAAGGGGGAAGGGTTTCCAAGTGGGGGAGGAATCCTACTTGGAGTAGGATTGGAGTTGGACTCCCTCTCCTCCCCACTTCGGCCGACTCGTAGGGGCAGCCCTAGGGACGCCGGCCCCTCCCCTCCCTCCTATATATACAAGAGGGAGAGAGGGCCAAAGACACCCAACCCTAAAGCCACGGTGCAACCCTCTCTCCCAATAGATTGTCTCCTCTAGTTTTCAGCAGTGCTTAGGCGAAGCCCTGCTGGAATAGTTCCACCACCACCGCTGCGGCGCCGTCGCGCTGCCGGAGAACTCATCTAGCTCTCCGCTCCCTCTTGCTGGCTCAAGAAGGTGGAGATCATCATCGAGCTGTACGTGTGCTGAACGCGGAGGTGCCGTCCGTTCGGTACTAGATCGTGATTGGATCGCGGGACGGCTAGCAATTTGGATCGCGAAGACGTTTGACTACATCAACCGCGTTTCTTAACGCTTCCTACTTAGCGATCTACAAGGGTATGTAGATCCACTCTCCCTCTCGTAGATGCTCATCACCATGGATAGATCCTGCGTGTGCGTAGGAAATTTTTTGTTTCCCATGCAACGTTCCCCACAAGAAACCCCTTATGTAAGGATGGATAGGAAATCCCAAACCTCGTAAAAGGAAGGGAACAAAGCATACCCTCTCCTCCTTGCGAGGAGTGGGAGATTTCTCCACGAAAGATTCACCATTTGTGGAAGTCAATCCAGAATGGAAGGGCGTCAGATCTGAAGAGGGAAGGTATCCTTGAACTTCTAGATTACGCAGGCGGACAAGGGAAACTGAGCAGCTCGCCCAGTCGCCTGGGATAGGACCATGAGGATGTGAGGAGGAACCTAGGACGTTCACCATGATTCTCTGGTGTTTTGCTCGATAAAGGAGAGGTGCGATGGATTACTCAATGCTCGTCAACTCTATTTAAATGGGTGGTTCACCCCAAATCCTTGAGGGGCATTTTTGGAATTAACTGTCCCCGATTGGCGCACTAGAATCGAGGAGTCAGAGGAAGACCGAGAGTTGTGGGCCATGCGACGCTTTGACGTTCGGAGATACGCCAGCAGAATTGGAGTTGGCCAAACTATGAAGGGATAACTCGCCCCGCAAGCCGAAGAATTTGGACGTACAAATGCTAAGATGTTACTGCGGCATTGGAGGCTAGTGGGGGGCTACTGATGGAGTCCGGGATTAAGGGGTCCTCAGGTTGCCGGCCTATTTTTGCGAGCCGGACAGTGGGCCGCCTTGTGATTGTCAATGAAAGTCCGGATACCATCACCAAAATGGAATCTCTCAGGTCGTGACGTGCACTCCAAGTACAAGTCGATGGGTTCGGCATGTTCCTTTCCTCATGTAACCGACATTGCGTAACCCTAGATACCCCTGGTGATTATATAAACCAGAGGGTTTTAGTCCGTAGGACAAGTGAACTCATCTAGGGCTTTAGTTCATCGGATCTCGAGGTAGATCAACTCTGTAATTGTCATACACATCAATACAACCAAACAAGAGGTAGGGTTTTACCTCCTCAAGAGGGCCTGAACCTGGGTAAACACTGTCCCCTTCGTTTCCTGTTACCCATTGATCCAAGATCCACAGCTTGGGACCCCCAACTCGAGATCTGCCGGTTTTGACACCGACACCCACTTCCTCCCTCCCGCCACACACGATCCCACCCCACCAACTCCCCCGATCCACTTCCTCCCCGCCCTCACGCAGACACACCTCTCCTTCCTCGTGCAACCTCTCACGGCTCCGCCCCGCGACCGCGCCCAACTCCGGCCATGGCCACGGCCCTCAGACTGCGACGGCCGGCAACGAAGACCCCAGCCCCGCGGCATAATGCCACCCTACCCCGCCCCGCGACGCCGGCATCCATGGGCAAGGCACCCGCGCCGCCCTGCGACGGCCGGCCTCCACGACCTCGCCACCTTCCCCTCCGGGTGAGGGCGCTGCGCGCCAGCTTCGCCCTGCCACCTTCCCCTCCAGGCGCGGCCACCTCCCCTTCCTCTCCCCTCCTAAGATCCGAGAGCCTCTGCCGAATTCCCGCCACCGCTGCAGTCGCCCCGCCTCGCACCCGAGCGCTGGTGTCCCCGAGCCGCCTCAATCCGGATCGAGCACCGCCGCACCGACCCACGCCTCTAGCGGCCCTGCAGTTGTCGTCGTCTAGGTGAGGAGTGATACGTCTCCAACGTATCGATAATTTATGATGTATTCATGTCATATTTTCCTATGTTTTTACTATGGTTTTATGATTTATTGGGACTAACCTATTAATAGTTGCAATATTGCACAAGTTCTTGTTTCACACTTTGATGTGTAGGAATTAATTGTAAATTGTCAAAAAAACGCAAAAGGAGCCTTGCTGGAGGAGGACTCTGACTTTCCTGAAATCTGTCCACAAACAGTTTTTAGAGATCGTCAGTTTTACCCCCGATGACGGCGTCAAATGGAAAAATCTAAAACAAGGAAAGTGTGAGGAATTTTATGGCATTGATTCTGGACTCCAAATTCGTTCAAAACAGAGTTCGGATGCGATCTGTAGACCTGTTTTACTGAAGGAAAATATCTGATTACGGGATTACAAGAATTGATGACGTGATTGAGTCCAACTCTTACCATATCTGATGTATTCGGCCAAGCCACGACTTTGAGGACTCATGAGGGCTGTGAGGAGTCCCTAGGAAGGTTCTAGAGGTGCCCAAGAGCCATTGGATCAAGGGTCCATCTATCGGAGGGCCATAGAGCACCACAGAGGCACATATAAGGAGAGAAAAACCCTAATTTTGGGGGGGGGGGGGGGGTGCCACCAAGAGCCACGAATTTGCCTCTCCCTTGGCAGCCGCCAAGAAGGGGAGAGGCTCCTCCATTGCAGCACCAAGACCAAGGAAGAAGGGGGGCAAGGGGCCGCCGCCCGTCGCCACCGCCACCGCCCGTCGCCGGCGCCGTGGCCGCCATCGCCTCCGTCTCTTTGGGGCTGCACCTCTCCATCAACAACTCTCTCTTTCTCATCATGATAATGTGTGAGTAATCCACCTTGGGGCTGTGGGTTTGTACCGGTAGCTATGTGTTTAATCTCTCTCTCTCTCTCCTATTCTTGAGATGGCACGATCTTGATGTATCACGGGCTTTGTTAATATAGTTGGATCATATGGTGTTTTCCCCTCTCTATCTGGTTGTGAGGAATTGAGTTTTCCCTTTGAGATTTTGTTATTGTCGGATTGAATACTTTTATGGATTTGAGAGCACTTGATGTATGTCTTGCATTCGGATACCCGTAGTGACATTGGGGTATTCAAGTGATTCACTTGATATATGTTATGGCGTCAACTTGCGGATTCCGGTGACCTTGGGGATCTACGCATAGGGGTTGATTGCACGTTTTCATCCCTTGTTCTCCGATAGAAATCTTGGGGCACTCTTTGAGGTTCTTTGTGTTGGATTGAGTATTATGAATCTGAAATTATTTGATGCGTATCGTATAATTAACTCATGGATACTTGTGGTGACATTGGAGTATCTAGGTGACATTAGAGTTGGTTGATGCGTATCATATGGTGTTATTCTAGTACGAACTCTTAGATAGATTGAACGGAAAGGATAACTTGATGTTATCTTAGTACAAACTCTTGAATAGATCGATCGGAAAGGATAACTTTAAGGTGGTTTCGTACCCTACAAACAATTTCTTCTTATGTTCTCCGCTAGATAAGAACTTTGGAGTGATTCTTTGTTGCACGTTGAGGGATGGTTATGTGATCCAATTATATTAGCATTGTTGAGAGATTGCACTAGCGAAAGTACGGACCCTAGGCCTTGTTTTCAAGCATTGCAATACCGTTTGTGCTCACTTTTGTTACTTGCTACCTTGCTGTTTTTATATTTTCAGATTACAAAAACCTATATCTACCATCCATATTGCACTTGTATCACCATCTCTTCGCCGAACTAGTGCACCTATACAATTTGCCATTGTATTGGGTGTGTTGGGGACACAAGAGATTTCTTGTATTTGATTGCAGGGTTGTTTGAGAGAGACCATCTTCATCCTACACCTCCCACGGATTGATAAACCTTAGGTCCTCCACTTGAGGGAAAAGTGCTACTGTCCTACAAAACTCTGCGCTTGGAGGCCCAACAAGAGTCTACGAGAATAAAGTTGCATAGTAGACATCAAGGAGTGATACGTCTCCAACGTATCTATAATTTTTTATTGTTCCATGCTGATATAATATCATTCTATGATACTTTTTGTGTCTTTATTTACCAATTTATAATATTTTTGAGCACTAACATATTGACCCAGTGCCTAGTGCCAGTTGTTGTTTTCTGCGTGTTTTTTTGCTTTTCAGGTTTACAGTACCAAACGAAGTCCAATTGCCACGAAACTTTTTGATGATTTTTCTGGACCAAAAGAAGACCTGGAAGCTTCGAAGGAGGCTAGGGGCCGCACGAGGGCTGCACAAGCCAACAGGGCGCGCACTAGGGGGGTTGCGCCCTGATGGCTTGTGCCGCCCTAGGCTACCTCCCGACGCCCCTCTCTAGCCTATAAATTCTCTTTCACCCTAAAAATAACAGAGGCAGTCCCGAAACCCTTTTTCCGCCGCCGCAAGTCTCTGTTCCATCGCGAGGCCATCTGGAGCTCTGTTTCGGCACCCTGCCGGAGTGGGGATTGATCACGGAGGGCCTCTACATCAACCTTGCTTCCCTCATGATGATCTGTGAGTAGTTCACCACATACCTACGGGTCCATAGCTAGTACCTAGATAGCAATCTCTCTATCTCTTGATCTTCAATAGAATGATCATCACATCTTCGCTTTGATCTATCCGATGTAATCCTATTGTGCGGTGTTTTTGTTGGGATCCGATGTATTGTGGGTTTATGTTCAGATTATTCATGAAAAGTATTTGAGTCACCTCTAAATATTAAGATTCTTATTTGCATGATCATTATAGCTTCGTAATGCTCTCCGATTTATTGATGTGCTTTGGCCAAGTAGATTGATCTATCTTCAGTGGGAGTGGTGCGTTGTGGCAGGTTCAACCTGGCGAGTTTCTATATCCCAGTGACAAAGTAGGGGACAAGATGCGTCTTTGTGTTATTGCTACTAAGGATAACACGATGGGGTTTATTCATATTGCTTGAGTTTACTTTGTCTACATCATGTCATCGTTCTCCATGCATTCCTCTGTTTTACTTAATACTCTGGATGCATGCTGGATAACGATCGATGAGTGGAGTAATAGTAATAGGTGCAGGCAGGAGTCAGCCTATTTGTTTATGGTCGTGATGCCTATATACACATGATCATTGCCGTGAAAATCGCATAACTATCTGCTTTTCTATCAATTGCCCAACAGTAATTTGTTACCCACAGTATGTTGCCTACATGAGAGATGCCACTAGGGAAAACTATGCCCCCCGGGCCTATTCACTTATATATTTACAAACGCTACTATTACCTTGCTGCCTTTATTTACTTTTTATTTTATTTTGCAATTTATAATTATCAACAATTATTTACACAACTCATTTGCTTGCAAATAACGAGATCAAGGGGATTGACAACCCTCTTGCCCGCGTTGGGTGCAAGTTGTTTGTTCATTTGTGTGCAGCCATTGAAGACGGTTGAGGATTAATATTCCTATTGGTTCGATAAACCTTGGTTTCATAATTGAGGGAAATACTTACCCACTTTGTTCTGCAATTACCCGTTCCTCTTCATGGAAAACCCAACGCGGATCACAAGTATCAGGGAGGATTTCTGGCGCCGTTGCCGGGGAATATCATCATCAACTATCAAGTAACTTCACACAAATTTTCATTCACTTGTTTATCTTTTTATTTGCTGTTATATTTAGCTTGTCTCATAAAAATAAAAAATACAAAAATATTCACTTTACTAGTTTGCTAGTTTGCTTGCTTGCCTAGCTATGTTATCTTTATCTTTATCAAAAACAAACAGAAAGTTAAAAAGCAAAAATTAAGATAAATGGATCCTCATCCACTTTCTAATCTTTTCAAAAGACCTGATTTTATTGAACCAATTGCTAGTGAGTTGAGTGCGCTAGAATTTCCTTATGAGGTTTTGCTTGAAAATCATGAATCTAAAAACTGTGATGAAGTGTTAAAAGAAATTTATAAAGTGATTCATGATAATTCCTTGAATGAAAAGCATGATTGCCATGTTGCTTATATAAATTCTATGAATATCAATTGTGCCAATGATCATGATTTGGGTGATAATCATGATGTTCCTTGTGATCTTGATAATTCTATCCTTCATGATGAATCTATTATTGAGTATGATATTCGCCACACTACTAAAAGTGGGGTTGGAAGAGTGTCAACTTTAGGTAATAATGATCCCACTACTTTCAAGAATGATCGATATTATGATAGTTATATTGTTGAGTTTGATTATGATCCTACACATAATGAGAGAGGCAAACATGGTTATAAGAATTTTGCATATTACTCAATTTCCTCTCTTTGTGTTGAAATTGTTAATGCTTCACTCTTCCTACTTGCATATGTTAGACACTTCTTGTCTTGATAATTTGTTTGCTTATAAAATGCCTATGCATAGGAAGTATGTTACACTTGAATGTGTTTGTCACATTTTTTATGATGCTCTGTTTGTGCTTTACCTCTTGTCTTTTATGTGAGCATCATTATTATCCTAAGCCTATCTTGATGGCTATAAACAAAGAGCTTGTTGGGAGACAACCCAATAGTTACATTTATTTATGTTTTTTTTATAACATGATTAGTGCCTCTGTAATGATTATTTTTTTGTGTTTAAATTAGTGTTTGTGCCAAGTAAAGCCTTTGGGATGACTCACAAGATGAGTAGAATCGATGCTGAAACAAAACAGAAAATTTTGACTCCAGTACAGGAATTTTAATTTTTTACTGGAGCTTGATAATGATCTGAAATTTTTACACAGTGTTTCTATTCAAATTTTAGAGGTTTTTATAATTTTTCAGAATTTTTAGAGTTACATAAGTATAGGTTATCTACATATTTCTACAGACTGTTCTGTTTTAGACAGATTCTGTTTTTGCTTGCATAGTTGCTTATTTTGATTATGCTATGGATTGTATCGGGAGTATAAGCCATGGAGAAGTTATAATACAGTACCTATTATGCAATTATTAAATTACAATCAATTTATAACAGTACGTAAAGTATGCAATATGTTTCTTATACTAACGGATCTCACGAAGTTTTGTTGAGTTTTGTGTGATTGAAGTTTTCAAGTTTTAGGTGTTATCATGATGGACCACGGAATAAGCAGTAGTAAGATCCTAAGCTTAGGGATGCCCAAGGCACCCCAAGGTAATATTTTAAAGGAGACCCAAGCGTCTAAGCTTGGGGATGCCCTGGAAGGCATCCCCTCTTTCGTCTCAATCCATTAGTATGTCACTTGAAGCTATATTTTTATTCGTCACATGATATGTGTTTTGCTTGGAGCGTCGTTTGCTTTTGTTTGCTTTTACTTTCAGTTTGCCACAATCATTGTTTTCCGGACACACCTATTTAAGAGAGACACACCTTCATCATAATTTGTTAGAATACTCTATGTGCTTCACTTATACCTTTTGAGCTTAGCAGTTGCTCTAGTACTCCACTTATATATTTTTTAGCACGGTGGCGTGTAGATTTTATAGAAATGATTTCACTCTCATTCTTCACTTATATTTGTTTAAGATTTAATAAATAGTGATGGTAATTTGCATGGGTCATAAGACTAGTCCAAAAATATTAGGTATTCAATGAGTGATAATCAAAACCATCATGTAGCACATATAGAGAAATTATGGGTCAATGATATTGATGTGGTAATATGAAAAAGGTGTGAATTCATAATTTTTAACCCGTATAAGTATCGATATTAAGAGAGGTTGACCTTTTTGTTAATCTAGAAATTAAAGATGTATGGTGATGATGTGTGAGCATTTCTATTCCTCGTTGAAATCCTAGTGTTGTTTCGGGTCGGAAGCGCGCGATGGTTAACTCCTACCAACCTCTTCCCTCGGGGCATGCGTGTAGTACTTTGATTTATGATAAAACTAATAAAACTTTGCAATAAGTATATGAGTTCTTTATGACTAATGTGAAACCATGAACATACGCAATCTCACCTTCTCATATTTGCTAGCCTCTTCGGTGCGGTGCATTGCCCATTCTCACCTCGACGATCGGTGCCACTTTCGCCGGTGCATCCAAACCCCATGACATGACATGCTCTGTTGCACATAAGCCTTATTATATCTTCCTCAAAACACCCACCATACCTACCTATCATGGCATTTCCATAGCCATTCCGAGATATATTGCCATGCAAATTCCATCGTCACTTCACATGACTAGTTCGTTCATCATCATATTGCATTGCATGATCATATAGAGCTGACATAGTATTTGTGGCAAAGCCACCATTCATTATATTTTTTATACATGTCACGCTAGATCATTGCACATCCTGGTACACTGCTAGAGGCCTTCATATAGAGTCATATCTCCATATCAGCTCTCCATATCGAGTTGTAAGTAAATAAAAGTGTGATGATCATCATTATTAGAGCATTGTCCCAGTGAGGAAAGAATGATGGAGACTATGATTCTCCCACAAGTCGAGATGAGACTCCGGACGAAAAATAAAGATGCCAAATGAGCCCACCTTTTGAAAAAAAAATGCGAGAAAATGAGAGAAGGGACTTTGCTACTATCGTTTTCCACACTTGTGCCTCAAAGTGGCACCATGCTCCTCATGTAGAGAGTCTCATGATATATCATTTCATATGCTAGTGGGAATTACCTATTCATTGTTACAAACTTGGCTTGTATATTCCTATGACGGGCTTCCTCAAATGCCCAAGGTCTTCATGAGCAAGCAAGTTGGATGCACACCCCACTTAGCTTCATTTGAGCTTTCATACACTTATAGCTCTAGTGCATCATTTGCATGGCAATCCCTACTCCTTGCATTGACATCTATCGATGGGCATCTCCATAGCCCGTTGGTACGCCTAGTTGATGTGAGACTATCTTCTCCACTTTTTACCCCTTTGATATCTACCACCATACTTTATTCCACCTAAATGCTATGTCCAATGTCTCACGCTCATGTATTGCGGAAGAATAAAAAGTTGATGCATATTGAAAAGTACGATCGAATTGCCTGACTTGGACACCGTGGTGCTTGACATTTGTATTAATGTGGTGAAGATGGAGCCATGCCTTGCTAATATAATAAGATGAATGGGGGTAAACATTCTTTAAGGATCGTATACTTTGAAAGAACGATGATTTTGTTTCTTACACTTTAAATATTTCTATGTTAATATTTGTTGATTCATCGTTTCTCAATGAGCATACATGCATAAGATTACATAATGGATAGCATGTCACATCAAAAATTCTGTTTTTATCATTTACCTACTCGAGGACGATGAGGAATTAAGCTTGGGGATGCTTGATACGTCTCCAACGTATCTATAATTTTTGATTGTTCCATGTTGATATATTAACATTCTAGGATACTTTTTGGGTCTTTATTTACCAATTTATAATATTTTTGAGCACTAACCTATTGACCCAGTGCTGAGTGCCAGTGGCTGTTTTCTGCGTGTTTTTGCTTTTCAGGTTTACAATACCAAACGAAGTCCAATTGCCATGAAACTTTTTGATGATTTTTTTTGTACCAAAAGAAGACCTGGAAGCTTTGGAAGGAGGCCGGGGGCCGCCCAAGGGCCGCACAAGCCAACAGGGCACGCCCTAGGGGAGCGCGCCCAGATGGCTTGTGCCCCCCTCGGCTGCCTCTTGACGCCCCTCTCTGGCCTATAAATTCTCTTTCACCCTAAAAATAATAGAGGCAGTCCCAAAACTCTTTTTCCGCCACCGCAAGTCTCTGTTCCGTCGCGAGGCCATCTGGAGCTCCGTTCCGGCACCCTACCGGAGGGGTGATCGATCATGGAGGGCCTTTACATCAACCTTGCTGCCCTCATGATGATGTGTGATACGTCCATTTTGCATCATGATTTCCTACCGTTATTTATAATGTTTTGATGTATAATAATGCTTTAGGGAGTGATTCTAATGCCTTTTCTCTCATAATATGCAAGGTTTACACAAAGAGGGAGAATACCGGCAGCTAGAATTCTGGACCTGAAAATGCACATCAGAGATACCTATTCTGGACATCTCCAAATAAACTGAAACTTCATGGAGAATTATTTTGGAATAAATAAAAAATACTGGAGCAAATAACTACCGGAGGGGGGCCACCAGGTGAGCACAAGACACCAGGGCGTGCCAGGCCCCCCAGGCGCGCCCTGGTGGGTTGTGCCCAGCACGGCCCACCTCCGGTGCCCATCTTCTGGTATTTAAGGTCTTTTGACCTAGAAAAAATAGAGAGAGGACTTTCGTGATGGAACGCCGCCGTCTCGAGGCGGAACTTGGGCAGGAGCTGTATTGCTCTTCACCGGAGCGATTCCGCCGGGGGAACTTCCCTCCCGGAGGGGGAAATTGAAGCCATCGTCATCACCAACACCCCTCTCATCATTGGGAGGCCAATCTTCATCAACATCTTCAACAGCACCATCTCCTCTCAAACCCTAGTTCATCTCTTGTGTTCAATCTTTGTACCGGAACCTCAGATTGGTACCTATGGGTGACTAGTAGTGTTGATTACATCTTGTAGTTGATTACTATATGGTTTATTTGGTGGAAGATTATATGTTCAGATCCATTATGCTATTCAATACCCCTCTGATCTTGAGCATAAATATTATTTGTGAATGGTTACCTTTGTTCTTGAAGTCACGGGAGAAGTCATGTTGCAAGTAATCATGTGAATTTGATGTGTTCGATATTTTGATGATATGTATGTTGTGATTCCCTTAGTGGTGTCATGTGAACGTCGACTACATGACACTTCACCATCCTTGGGCCTAAGGGAATGCATTGTGGAGTAGTTATTAGATGATGGGTTGCTATAGTAACAGAAGCTTAAACCCTAATTTATGCGCTACTTCGTAAGGGGCTGATTTGGATCCAAACGTTTAATGCTATTGTTAGATTTTATCTTAATACTTTTCTCGTAGTTGCGGATGCTTGCGACGGGGTTAATCATAAGTGGGAGGTTTGTTCAAGTAAGAACAGCACCCAAGCACCGGTCCACCCACATATCAAATTATCAAAGTAGCGAACACAAATCAAACCAACATGATAAAAGTGACTAGATGAAATTCCCATGTACCCTCAAGAACACTTTGCCTATTATAAGAAACCGTTCAGGCTTGTCCTTTGCCACAAAAGGATTGGGCTACCTTCCTGCACTTTATTTACCGTTACTGTTACTTGCTTATTACCAATTACCTTGCTATCAAACTATCTGTTACCTACAATTTCAGTGCTTGCAGAAATTACCGTGCTAAAAACCGCTTGTCATTTCCTT
The DNA here is from genome assembly GCA_039707655.1 of Elymus sibiricus. NCBI lineage: Eukaryota > Viridiplantae > Streptophyta > Magnoliopsida > Poales > Poaceae > Elymus > Elymus sibiricus. The sequence continues at coordinate 309,494,510 of CM077675.1, read as the reverse complement.
CTGCTCCTCGTTGGGTTCGGCACTCTTAGTTATCGAAAGGACTACAATTGACCGCATATACTTGTGGGTCATCAAGACTCTTTTCTGGCACCGTTGCCGGGGAGTGAAGCACTCTTGGTAAGAGGAAATCGGTAAGGTAAAACTTATACTACGTGCTGAAATTTATTGTCACTTGCTACTATGGAAAACAATCCTTTGAGGGGTTTGTTCGGGGTATCTTCACCTCGACCGGAACCACAATTAGTTGCTCCTCAACCTACTGCACCTACTGAAAATATTGGTTATGAAATTCCTTCGGGTATGGTAGAACAACTGCTAGCTAATCCTTATGCAGGAGATGGAACTGGACATCCTGATATGCACCTAATACATGTTAATGAAGTTTGTGGATTATTTAAGCTTGCAGGTTTACCCGGAGATGAAGTTAAGAAGAAGGTTTTCCCTTTATCTTTGAAGGGAAAAGCATTGACATGGTATAGGCTATGTGATGATATTGGATCATGGAACTGGAATCGATTGCAATTAGAATTCCACCAAAAGTGTTATCATATGCATCTAGTACATCGTGATCGGAATTATATATATAATTTTTGGCCTCGTGAAGGAGAAAGCATCGCTCTAGCTTGGGGGAGGCTTAAGTTAATGTTATATTCATGCCCCAATCATGATATCCCAAGAGATATTATTATTCAGAATTTTTATGCTCGACTTTCTCATAATGATCAATCCATGCTCGATACTTCTTGTACTGGCTCTTTTATGAAGAAGACTATTGAATTCAAGTGGGATCTCTTGGAAAGAATTAAACGCAACTCTGAAGATTGGGAACTCGACGAAGGTAATGAGTCAGATATAAAGCTTAAGTTTGATTGTTTTAAATCTTTTATGAATACCGATGCTTTTCACAAGTTTAGCACTAAATATGGACTTGACTCTGAGATAGTAGCCACTTTCTGTGAATCATTTGCTACTCAAGTTGATCTCCCTAAGGAGAAGTGGTTTAAATATCATCCCCCTATTAAAGAAGAAATTAAAGAACCAGTAAAAGACAAAGATGAAACCATCATTTACAATGTTGATCCAGTTGTACCTACTGCTTATATTGAAAAACCACCTTTCCCTGATAGGATAAAGGAACATGCTAAGGTATCAACTGTGGTTCGCAAGAGTAATATTAAAGCACCTAAGCCCTCTGAGCAAATTAAAGTAGAACCTAGTGTTGCTATGGTTAAAGATCTCTTGGTAGAAAATATTGATGGGCATATTATTTACTTCTGTGATGAAGCTGCTAGAATTGCTACACTTGATGAAAAAGATAAACATAGACCCGTAGTGGGCCTGCCTGTTGTCTCAGTCAAAATAGGAGAACATTGCTATCATGGTTTATGTGATCTAGGTGCTAGCGTGAATGCTATTCCTTTTACCTTATACCAAGAAATTATGAATGAAATAGCACCTGCTGAAATAGAAGACATTGATGTTACTATTAAACTTGCTAATAGAGACACAATCACACCACTTGGTATTGTTAGAGATGTTAAAGTCTTGTGTGGAAAAATAAAATACCCTACTGATTTTCTAGTTCTTGGTTCCCCACAAGATGACTTTTGTAACATTATCTTTGGTAGACCTTTCTTGAACATCGTCAATGCTAAGATAGATTGTGAAAAACAAACTGTCGGTGTTAGTTTTGGTGATGTGTCTCATGAGTATAATTTTTCCAAGTTTAGTAGACAACCTCATGATAAAGAATTATCTAGTAAGGATGAAATAATCAGTCTTGCTTCTATTGCCGTCCCTCCTATCGATCCACTAGAACAATATCTGCTAGACCATGAAAATGATGTGCACTAGCGTGAAAGAAATGAAATAGATAAAATTTTCTTTGAACAACAACCTCTCCTAAAACACAATATGCCTATTGAAACTCTTGGAGGTCCTCCTCCACCTAAAGGTGATCCTGTGTTTGAATTAAAGCAATTGCCTGACACCTTGAAGTATGCTTATCTTGATGAGAAAAAAATATATCCTGTTATTATTAGTGCTAACCTTTCAGAACATGAAGAAGAAAGATTATTAAAAATTCTGAGGAAGCATCGGGCTGCTATTGGATATACTCTTGATGATCTTAAGGGCATTAGTCCCACTCTATGTCAGCACAAGATTAATATGGAACCTGATGCTAAACCCATTGTTGATCACCAACGATGATTGAATCCTGAGATGAAAGAAGTGGTAAGAACTGAAATATTAAAGCTTCTTGAAGCAGGTATAATCTATCCCATAGTTGATAGTAGATGTGTAAGTCCCGTTCATTGTGTCCCTAAGAAAGGCGGTATTACTGTTGTTCCTAATGATAAAAATGAACTTATTCCAAAGATAATTGTCACTGGCTATAGAATGGTAGTTGATTTTAGAAAATTAAATAAAGCTACTAGAAAGGATCATTACCCTCTGCCTTTCATTGATCAAATGCTAGAAAGATTATCTAAGCACACGAACTTTTGTTTTCTGGATGGATATTCTGGTTTCTCTCAAATACATGTATCACAATCTGATCAAGAGAAAACCACCTTTACTTGTCCTTTTTGAACCTATGCTTATAGACGTATGCCTTTTGGTTTATGCAATGCACCTGCTACCTTTCAAAGATGTATGACTGCTATATTATCCGATTTTTGTGAAAAGATTTTGGAGGTTTTCATGGATGATTTTTCCGTTTACAGAACTTCTTTTGATGATTGCTTAAGAAACCTTGATCGAGTTTTGCAGAGATGTGAAAAAACTAATCTCGTCTTGAATTGGGAGAAGTGCTACTTTATGTTTAATGAAGGCATTGTCTTGGGGCATAAAATATCTGAACGAGGTATTGAGGTGGATAAAGCTAAAGTTGATGCAATTGAGAAAATGCCATGTCCTAAAGATATTAAACGTATTCGGAGTTTCCTTGGTCATGCTGGTTTCTATAGGAGGTTTATTAAAGACTTCTCTAAATTTTCTAGGCCTCTTACTAATCTTTTACAAAAGGATATTCCATTTTTTTTTGATGATGATTGTGTAGAAGCCTTTGAAACACTCATGAAAGCCTTAACTTCTGCAGCTATCGTTCAACCACCTGATTGGAACTTGCCTTTTGAAATTATGTGTGATGCTAATGATTATGTTGTTGGTGCTGTTCTAGGACAAAGAGTTGATAAGAAATTAAATGTTATCCATTATGCTAGCAAAACTCTAGACAGTGCCCAACGAAATTATGCTACTACTGAAAAAGAATTTTTAGCAGTTGTGTTTGCTTGTGATAAATTTAGATCCTACATTGTCGACTCCAAAGTTATTGTTCACACCGATCATGCTGCAATAAAATATCTTATGGAAAAGAAAGATGCTAAACCTAGACTCATTAGGTGGGTTCTCTTGCTTCAAGAGTTTGATTTACATATAATTGACAGGAAGGGAGCTGAGAACCCCGTAGCTAATAACTTGTCTAAGTTGGAAAATATTCTTGATGACCCACTACCTATTGATGATAGTTTTCTGGATAAACAATTAGCTGCAATAAATGTTTCTCAAAACACTCCTTGGTATGCTGATTATCCTAACTACATTGTTGCTAAATATATACCACCTAGTTTCACATACCAACAAAAGAAAAAATTCTTCTATGACTTAAGACATTACTTTTGGGATGACCCACATCTTTATAAAGAAGTAGTAGATGGTATTATTAGACATTGTGTACCTGAGCATGAACAGGAACAAATCCTATGGAAATGTCATTCCAAAGCTTATGGAGGACATCATGCGGGAGATAGAACTGCTCACAAGGTACTGCAATCTGGTTTTTATTGGCCTACTCTCTTCAAGGATGCCCGTAAGTTTGTTTTGTCTTGTGATGAATGTCAAATAATTGGTAATATCGGTAAGCGTTAGGAAATGCCTATGAATTATTCACTTGTTGTTGAACCATTTGATGTTTGGGGTTTTGATTATATGGGACCTTTTCCTTCCTCTAATAGGTACACTCATATTTTGGTTGTTGTTGATTATGTCACTAAGTGGGTAGAAGCTATTCCAACTAGTAGTGTTGATCACCCCACCTCCATTAAAATGCTTAAAGAAGTTATCTTCCCGAGGTTTGTGGTCCCCAGATATTTAATTACTGATGGTGGTTCACACTTTATTCATGGTGCTTTCCGTAAGATGCTTGCTAAATATGATGTTAACCGTAGAATTGCATCACCCTATCATCCTCAATCTAGTGGTCAAGGTGAACTTAGCAATAGAGAAATAAAATTAATATTACAAAAAACTGTCAATAGGTCTCGAAAGAATTGGTCTAAGAAACTAGATGATGCACTTTGGGCCTATAGAACAACTTATAAAAATCCTATGGGTATGTCTCCATAAAAAATGGTATATGGAAAAGCTTGTCAGTTACCTCTAGAGTTAGAACATAAAGCATTTTGGGCAATTAAAGAACTCAATTATGATTTCAAACTTGTCAGTGAGAAGAGGTTATTTGATATTAGCTCACTAGATGAACGGAGAACCCAAACTTATGAAAATGCCAAACTATTCAAAGAAAAATTAAAAAGATGGCATGACAAAAAAATCCAAAAGAGGGAATTCAAAGTTGGAGACTATGTTCTTTTGTACAACTCTCGTTTAAGATTTTTTGCAGGTAAGCTTCTCTCCAAATGGAAAGGGCCATATATTATCAAAGAGGTTTATCGTTCTGGAGTTATCAATATTAATAATGCCGAAGGTACTAACCCGAAGGTGGTCGATGGACAAAGAATTAAACACTATATCTCAAGTACGCCTATTAATGTTGAAAGCAATGTTATCCAAACCATGACACCGGAGGAACACATAAAAGAAACCTTCCGGAACATTCCAGAATTCTGAAAAAGAGGAGGTACGTGATATGGTAAGTAAACGGACTCCAAAAAATCCGCAAAAATATTTTCTGTTAGTTTTGGAATATTACAAAAATTAGGAAAATAAGAAATAAATGGGAAAGCAACTGAGGTGAGCACGATACACCAGGGCGCGCCAGCCCTACCAGGCGCGCCCTGGTGGGTGGTGCCCACCTCGGAGACCTTCCCGACTCCGTTTCCCTTCCATATTCTTGCTTTCCAAGATAAAAAAAATCTTTATATATACCGCGACTGTTTTGACCACCGCATCGCAGAAAAATTATGTTCTTCTTTCGTGTTGTTTTCTCGTCAGATCTAGATCTCCATGGCTCCACCAAGCTCCTCCAAGGACAAGTTCTTTGAGAAGGTCATCAACCCGTACTTGCCGGAGGTGATGAAGCACCCTCAAACCATTGAGATGCGTGAGGGGGTGCTCAACATCCGAGATGTTTAGGGACCCAAGAAGACAGGAAGCATGGAGGCTAGGCTCGAGGCGGTGGAACAAGACATCTTCAAGTGCCAAAGGATGGTGGAGCGTGGACTTAGTGCCAATCACTCCATGATCACGGAATTCACCCGTGATCAGATGGTTGATGGCCGGTCTATGAAGGACACCGTCTTCACCCTCAACGAGCAAATCAATTTTTTGTTCGATCCTTAGCTTTTTCGTGATTTAGTTGAATAAAAGTTTAGTATGATCTATTTTCGAGTGCTAATTTCGTGATCTATCTATCTATGTAATCGAGTGAGAGTTATATAATAAAGTTTAGTTTGAGCCTTTGCTTCTTTACTTTCTTGCTGCAATCAAAATAGAAGGGAAATAAATGAAAAGAATGATATGCTAATCTTATAGTAAGTAATGACATCGCATAAGGAAAAGTATAAGTGGTAAAATTTATTGGAGATTGACAAACATAGCATTGGTCAATGATGCAATTCATGAAATAATTAATAAGGGAAGAGAAGATTCACATGCAAATACACTATCTTGGACATCTTTTATGATTGTGAGCCCCCATTAAATATTATATGCCAAAATTGTTGACGTTGGACAAGGAAGACAACGTAATGATTTATGTTTGTTCTTATACACGTATAAGTTATATTGTAATAGATCCTTCAACATGTGGTGCTTGCTCAATATCTTTGCTAGCCAAAAATTCCGCACTAAGTAGAGATACTACTTGTGCATCCAAAACCCTAAACCCAAACTCATGTTTTGAGAGTCCACCATACCTACCTATGGATCGAGTAAGATCCTTCAAGTAAGTTGTCATCAGTGCAATAATGGAATAAAAATTGCCTCTAAATGTGTTTGATCAATTAGTGTAAGAGCAAAATTGAGCGTTGTACGAACTTATGATGGCAAAGTAATAAAAGCGACGGAATGCATAATAAAGGTTGCTATCATAGGGGGCAATATAGCGTGACGTTATTTTACATTAAGGGATTTGTCAAACAAACCAAAAAGCGCATGACAACCTCTGCCTCCCTCGGCGAAGGACCTATCTTTTACTTTTATGTATTTACTTTTATGCAAGAGTCAACGTATTCTTCCCTATTCCTTTTTACTTTTTCCATTTGCAAGCATCATGTGGTGAGGAAAGATCTAGGCACATATATCCATCTAGATATGAGTGAGCATGAGTTATTATTGTTGACATCACCGTTGAGGTGAATACGTTGGGAGGCGAAACTATAAAGCTCCTATCTTTCTATGTGTCCGGTTGAAACTTTTTGCTCATGGGTATGTTGTGAGTGTTAGCAATCATAGAAGACTAAATGATAGTTGAGTATGTGGACTTACCAAAAGGCTCCGACACGAGAATCTTCCTGAAAATATGATGAATTGTAGTTGCAGAGTTGACTGAGAACATAGTTTGTTGGTTTTCAATAAGGTTTATGCTTTATGCTTCTATGTTGTGATGAATTGTTACTTGTTGATGAGAAGTTATATGATAAAGTTATATAATAAAAGTTATATGAATAAGTTCTATGATAAAGTTTGTTGCTGTTATGATAATAAGCATGATGCTACTATGTCCGTATTTTGTATTTATCGACACCTCTCTCTCAAACCATGTGGACATGCTTTTCAATATTTGCTTTCGCTTGAGGACAAGCGAGGTCTAAGCTTGGGGGAGTTCATACATCCATTTTGCATCATGATTTTCTACTGTTATTTATAATGTTTTGACGTATAATAATGCTTTAGGGAGTGATTCTAATGCCTCTTCTCTCATAATATGCAAGGTTTACACAAAGAGGGAGAATACCGGCAGCTGGAATTCTGGACCTGAAAAAGCACATCAGAGATACCTATTCTGCACATCTCCAAATAAGCTGAAACTTCATGGTGAATTATTTCGGAATAAATCAAAAAATACTGGAGCAAATAACTATCGGAGGGGGGCCACCTGGTGAGCACAAGACACCAGGGCGCGCCAGGCCCCCCAGGCGCGCCCTGCTGGGTTGTGCCCAACACGGCCCACCTCCGGTGCCCATCTTCTGGTATTTAAGGTCTTTTGACCTAGAAAAAAATATAGAGAGGACTTTCGGGACGGAACATCACCGTCGCGAGGCGGAACTTGGGCAGGAGCACTTTTGCCCTGCGGCGGAGCGATTCCGCCGGGGGAACTTCCCTCCCGGAGGAGGAAATCGAAGACATCGTCATCACCAACACCCCTATCATCTTTGGGACGCTATTCTTCAACAGCACCATCTCCTCTCAAACCCTAGTTCATCTCTTGTGTTCAATCTTTGTACCGGAACCTCAGATTGTACCTGTGGGTGACTAGTAGTGTTGATTACATCTTGTAGTTGATTACTATATGGTTTATTTGGTGCAAGATTATATGTTCAGATCCATTATGCTATTCAATACCCCTCTGATCTTGAGCATGAATATTATTTGTGAGTAGTTACCTTTGTTCTTGCGGTCACGGGAGAAGTCATGTTGCAGGTAATCATGTGAATTTGATATGTGTTCGATATTTTGATGATATGTATGTTGTGATTCCCTTAGATGTGTCATGTGAACGTCAACTACATGACACTTCACCATCCTTGGGCCTAAGGGGATGCATTGTGGAGTAGTTATTAGATGATGGGTTGCTAGAGTCACAGAAGCTTAAACCCTAGTTTATGCGCTACTTCGTAAGGGGCTGATTTGGATCCAAACGTTTAATGCTATTGTTAGATTTTATCTTAATACTTTTCTCATAGTTGCGGATGCTTGCGAGGGGGTTAATCATAAGTGGATGGATTGTTCAAGTAGAACAGAACCCAAGCACCGGTCCACCCACATATCAAATTATCAAAGTAGCGAACGCAAATCAAACCAACATGATAAAAGTGACTAGATGAAATTCCCATGTACCCTCAAGAACACTTTGCCTATTATAAGAAAATGTTCTGGCCTGTCCTTTGCCACAAAAGGATTGGGCTACCTTGCTGCACTTTATTTACCGTTACCGTTACTTGCTTGTTACCAATTACCTTGCTATCAAACTATCTGTTACCTACAATTTTAGTGCTTGCAGAAATTACCTTGCTGAAAACCGCTTGTAATTTCCTTCTGCTCCTCGTTGGGTTCGACACTCTTACTTATCGAAAGGACTACGATTGACCCCCTATACTTGTGGGTCATCAATGTGTGAGTAGTTCACCACAGACCTACGAGTACATATCTAGTACCTAGATGGCAATCTCTCTATCTCTTGATCTTCAATACAATGGTCATCGCATCTTCGCTTTGATCTATCCGATGTAATCCTATTGTGCGATGTGTTTTTTGGGATCCTATGAATTGTGGGTTTATGTTCAGATTATTCATGAAAAGTATTTGAGTCACCTCTAAATATTAAGATTCTTATTTGCATGATCATTATTGCTTCATAATGATCTCCGATTTATTGATGTGCTTTGGCCAAGTAGATTGATCTATCTTCAGTGGGAGTGGTGCGTTGTGGTAGGTTCAACCTGGCGAGTTTCTATATCCCAGTGACAAAGTAGGGGACAAGATGCGTCTTTGTGTTGTTTCTACTAAGGATAACACGATGGGGTTTATTCATACTGCTTGAGTTTAGTTTGTCTACATCATGTCATCATTCTCCATGCATTACTCTGTATTACTTAATACTCTAGATGCATGCTGGATAGCGGTCGATGAGTGGAGTAATAGTAATAGATGCAGGAAGGAGTCGGCCTATTTGTTTATGGATGTGATGCCTATATAAACATGATCATTGCCGTGAAAATCGCATAACTATCTGATTTTCTATCAATTGCCCAACAGTAATTTGTTACCCACCGTATGCTGCCTACATGAGAGATGCCGCTAGGGAAAACTATGGCCCCTGGGTCTATTCACTTATATATTTACAAACACTACTATTACCTTGCTGCCTTTATTTACTTTTTATTTTATTTTGCAATTTATAATTATCAACAATTATTTACACAACTCATTTGCTTGCAAATAACGAGATCAAGGGGCTTGACAACCCTCTTGCCCGCGTTGGGTGCAAGTTATTGTTCAGTTGTGTGCAGCCGCTGAAGACGGTTGATGATTAATATTCCTATTGGTTCGATAAACCTTGGTTTCATAGCTGAGGAAAATATTTACCCACTTTGTGCTGCAATTACCTGTTCCTCTTCACGGAAAACCAAACGCAGATCACAAGTATCAAGCAGGAACTCCACCTTGACCCCTTCCCCTGCTCCTCTCACCGGATCTGGCGGCTGCCAGAACACGGCCCTTCCTCCAACCTCACATCCCTCACCTCGCCAGCAACACCCCTTGCCAGAACTACTATGCAGTTCGGTGAGTGTATGTCATGCGGTTTGGCGGGTCATGTCGTGCAGTGCGGTGTGCGGCATGGGCATTGATACGTCCATTTTGCATCATGATTTCTTATTCATATTTATGTTATTCTTGACCATTATTCCCTATTATCATACAATTCTCATGCCCTTCCTCTCTGAATATGCAAGGTACATCACAAAGAGGGAATTATCTGGAAAACTGGAATTCTGGACCGAAAAACCGAGAAAAAGGCAGAAAAATCACCAGACTCCAAATGACCTGAAACTTCACAAGGAATTTTTATTGAATATATGAGAATTTATGGGCCAAAAATATACCAGAGGGGGGCCACCAGCCAGGCACAAGCCATCAGGGTGCCCCCCTCAGGCCGCACCCTGATGTGTGGTGGGGCCTTGGCTGGCCTCCTGAGGCCCCTCTTCTCCTATATGATGTGTTTTACCCTAGAAAAAATCATAGGAAGCCCCGCCGACTCGAGGAGAAAACCTGGGCAGAGGCCCTTTTGCACTCCGGCAGTCAGATTCTGCCGGGGAAATCCCTCTTTGGGAGGGGAGATCGAAGCCATCGTCAGCACCAACGCTTCCTCCTTCGTGGGAGGACCAATCCTCATCAACATCTTCACCAACACCATCTCATCTCCAACCCTAGTTCATCTCTTGTATTCAATCTTTGTCTGAAAACCTCAGATTGGTACCTGTGGGTTACTAGTTGTGTTAATTACATCTTGTAGTTGATGCTTGTTGGATTACTTGGTGGAAGAAATTATGTTCAGATCCTTAATTATTATTATTGCACCTCTGATCTTAAACATGTTGATGAGGTGTGAGTAGTTACTATTGTTCCTGAGGACATGGGAGAAGTCTTGTCATAAGTTATCATGTGAAGTTGGTATTCGTTCGATATTTTGATGTTATGTATGTTGTTACTTCTCTTAGTGGTGTCATGTGAACGTCGACTACATGACACTTCACCATGTTATGGGCCTAAGGGAATTCATTGTGGAGTAACAAGTAGATGATGGGTTGCTAGAGTGACAGAAGCTTAAACCCCAGTTTATGCATTGCTTCATAAGGGGTTGATTTGGATCCACATGTTTCATGCTATGGTTAGATTTATCTTAATTCTTCTTTCGTAGTTGCGGATGCTTGCAAGAGGGGGTAATCATAAGTAGGTTGTTAGTTCAAGTAAGAACAGCACCTTAGCACCGGTCCACCCACATATCAAATTATCAAAGTAGCGAAGGCGAATCAACTCAACATGATGAACATGACTAGACATAATTCCCATGTGTCTTCGGGAGCGCTTGCTTAATATAAGAGTATTTTGAGGCATGTCCTTTTATATAAAAAGGATTGGGCTACCTCGCTGCACCTTTGTTACTATTTTTACTTGTCACTTGTTACCATTTATCTTGCTACAAAACTATCTACTATCGTTACTTACAACAGTTGCAGATAATACCTTCCTGAAAATCGCTTACCATTTCCTTCTGATCCTCGTTGGGTTCGACACTCTTACTTATCGAAATGACTATGATTGATGCCCTATACTTGTGGGTCATCAAGACTCTTTTCTGGCGCCGTTCACGGGGAGTGAAGCTCCTTTGGTAATTGGAATTGGTAAGGAAACATTTTCTATACGTGCTGAAATTTACTGTTGCTTGTCGCTATGATCGGTCACCCTTTGAGTGGCTTGTTCGGGGCATCTTCGCCCGAAATTGTTCCTCAACCTACTGAACCTACTGAAAATGTTTATTATGAGATTCCTTCGGGTATGCTTGAAAAACTCTTATCACACCCATATGATGGGACGACTCATCCTGATTATCACTTGATATTTGTCGATGAAGTTTGTGGATTATTTCAGCTTGCAGGGTTGTCTAGAGACAAACTTAAGAAGAAAGTTTTCCCTTTATGTTTGGAGGGAAATGCATTAATTTGGTACAGGCTATTCGGCGATATTGGATCATGGGACTGGAACCGCTTGAAGTTGGAATTTCATCAGAAGTTTTATCCTATGCATCTAGTTCATCGTGATTGGAATTTTATTTATAATTGATGGCCTCATGAAGGAGAAAGTATCGCTCAAGCTTGGGGGAGGCTTAAATATATGATGCACACATGGCCCAACCATGAGATCTCAAGAAACACTATTATGCAAAAAAAATATGCTCGGCTTTCTCATGATGATCAAGCACTACTCGATTCTTCTTCTACTGGTTCCTTCATGAAGAGGACTATTGAATTTCAATGGGATCTTCTGGAAAGAATTAAACACAACTCCAAAGATTGCGAACTCGACAAAGGTAAAGAGTCAGGTATAAAGCTTAGGTTCGATTGTGTTCAATCTTTTATGAAAACCGATGCATGCTATATGTTGAGTAATAAATATGGCCTTGACTCTGACATAGTAGCTTCTTTCTATGAATCATTTGCTACCCATGTTGATCTCCCTAAGGAGAAGTGGTTTAAGTACCATCCACCCATTGAAAAGCAATCAGAGAAACCTATTAAAATTGAGAAGGAAGAAATAATTGTTAGCCATGTTGATCCAATTGTTCCTACTGCTTACATTGAGAAGCCACCTTTCCCCGTTAGAATTAAGGAACACGCTAAAGATACAACTGTGGTTAATAAAAGTCACGCTAGGACACCTACACCTCCTGAACAAATAAATGTTGAGCCTAAAGTTGCTATGGTTAAAGATCTTCTACTTGATAATGTTGATGGGCAGGTTATCTATTTCTGTGTTGAAACTACTAGAATCGTAAAACCTGTTAGACGTAAGCAAGATGAACTAGATAAGAGTAAACCAGTTGTTGGCATGCCTGTGGTTTCAGTTAAAATTGGAGATCATTGATATCACGGTTTGTGTGATATTGGTGCTAGTGTTAGTGCTATACCTTTTACCTTATATCAAGAAATTATGAATGGCATAGCACCTTCTGAGATTGAGGGCATTGATGTTACTATTAAACTTGCAAACAAAGACACTATTACACCACTTGGGATTGTTAGAGATGTTGAAGTCTTGTGTGGAAAGGTCAAGTACCCCACTGATTTCTTAGTACTTGGTTCAAAACAAGACAACTTTGTCCCATTATATTTGGTAGACCTTTCTTGAATACTGTTAATGCTGAGATTAATTGTGTTACTGAGAAGGTTAAAGTAAGTTTTGGCGATGCGTCTCATGAATTTAATTTATCTAAGTTTAGTAAACAACCGCATGAGAAAGAATTACCAAGCAAAGATGAGATTATTGGTCTAGCCTCTATTGTCGTACCTCCTACCAATCCGTTAGAACAATATTTACTAGACGATGAAAATGATATGCATATGAATGAGAGAAATGAGATAGATGACATATTTCTGAAACAAACGCCTGTTCTTAAACACAACTTACCAGTTGACATTTTAGGGGATCCCCCTCCACCCAAGGGAGATCCCGTGTTTGAGTTAAAGACTTTACCTGATACTTTGAAATATGCTTACCTTGATGAAAAGAAGATATATCCTGTTATTATCAGTGCTAACCTTTCAGAGGATGAAGAAAAAAGATTACTTAAAACTCTGAAGAAGCATCGGGCTGCTATTGGATATACTCTCGATGATCTTAAGGGCATTAGTCCCACTCTATGTCAGCACAAGATTAATATGGAACCAGATGCTAAACCTGTCGTTGATCATCAACGCCGCTTAAACCCTAAGATGAAGGAAGTGGTAAGAACTGAAATATTAAAGCATCTGGAGGCAGGTATAATTTATCCTACTGCTGATAGTAGATGGGTAAGTTCTGAACATTGTGTTCCTAAGCTGTTGTCCCTAATGATAAAAATGAACTTATTCCACAAAGAATTGTAACTGGTTATAGGATGGTGATTGATTTCAGGAAATTAAACAAAGCTACTAGGAAAGATCATTATCCTTTACCTTTTAATAATCAAATGCTAGAAAGATTATCTAAGCACACACACTTTTACTTTCTTGATGGATATCCTGGTTTTTCTCAAATACCTGTGTCAAAGGAGGATCAAGAGAAAACTACTTTTACTTGCCCTTTTGAAACATATGCTTATAGACATATGCCTTTTGGTTTACGCATTGCACCTGCTACCTTTCAAAGATGTATGATGGCTATATTCTCTGATTTTTGTGAAAAGATTGTTGAGGTTTTCATGGATGATTTTTCCATTTATGGAACTTCTTTTGATGATTGCTTGAGAAACCTTGATCAAGTTTTGCAGAGATGTGAAGAAACTAATCTTGTTTTGAATTGGGAGAAGTGCCATTTTATGGTGAATGATGGTATAGTGCTTGGGCAAAAAAATTCTGAACGAGGTACTGAAGTGGACAAAGCCAAAGTTGATGCCATTGAGAAGATGCCATGCCCCAAAGATATCAAAGGTATAAGAAGTTTCCTTGGTCATGCTGGTTTTTATACGAGTTTCATTAAAGATTTCTCAAATATTTCTAGGTCGTTAACTAATCTTCTTCAAAAAGATATTCCTTTTGTTTTTTATGATGATTGTGTAGAAGCTTTTGAAATACTTAAGAAAGCCTTGATTTCTGCACCTATTGTTCAACCACCTGACTGGAACCTACCATTTGAGATTATTTGTGATACTAGTGATTATGATGTTGGTGCTGTTCTAGGGCAAACAGTAGACCAGAAATTGAATGTTATCCATTATGCTAGTAAAACCCTAGATGCTGCTCAAAGAAATTATGCCACCACTGAAAAGGAATTTTTAGCAGTTGTCTTTGCATGTGATAAGTTTTGACCTTATATCGTTGATTGTAAGGTAACTATTCAAACGGATCATGCTTCTATTAAATACCTTATGGAAAAGAAAGATGCTAAACCTAGACTTATTCGGTGGGTGCTTTTGCTTCAAGAATTTGATTTGCATATTGTTGATAGAAAGGGAGCTGAGAACCCCATAGCAGATAACCTGTCTAGCATGGAAAATGTTCTTGATGACCCACTACCTATTTATGAGAATTTTCCTGATGAGCAACTTGCTGCTATAAATACTTCACGTAGTACTCCTTGGTATGATGACTATGCTAATTATATTGTTGCTAAATATATCCCACCTAGTTTTACATATCAATAAAAGAAAAAATTCTTTTATGATTTACGACATTACTTTTGGGATGACCCACATCTTTAAAAAGAAGGAGTAGATGGTATTATTAGACGTTGTATACCTGAGCATGAACAGGAACAAATCTTAAGGAAGTGTCAGTCTGAACCTAACGGAGGACACCATGCTGGTGACAGAACTACACACAAGGTATTACAATCTGTTTTTTATTGGCCTACTCTTTTCAAAGATGCTCGTAAGTATGTCCTTTCATGTAATGAATGTCAAAGAGTTGGTAATATTGGTAAACGTCAAGAAATGCCTATGAATTATTCACTTGCCATTGAACCATTCGATGTTTGGGGTTTTGACTTTATGGGACCTTTTCCTTCCTCAAATGGGTACATTCATATTTTAGTTGCTGTTGACTACGTTACTATGTGGGTAGAGGCTATTCCAACCAGTAGTGCTGATAATAACACCTCTATTAAAATGTTTAAGGAAATTATTTTTCCGAGGTTTGGAGTCCCTAGATACTTAATGACTGATGGTGGTTCACATTTTATTCATGGTGCTTTCCGTAAACTTCTAGCTAAATATGATGTTAACTATAGAATTGCATCACCTTATCACCCTCAGTCTAGTAGCCAAGTTGAATTGAGCAATCGAGAACTAAAACTAATCTTGTAGAAGACTGTTAATAGATCTAGGAAGAATTGGTCTAAGAAGTTAGACGACGCTCTGTGGGCCTATAGAACTGCTTATAAGAACCCCATGGGGATATCCCCATATAAAATGGTATATGGAAAAGCTTGTCATTTGCCTCTTGAACTAGAACATAAGGCTTATTGGGCAATTAAAGAACTGAATTATGATTTTAAAATGCCGGTGAAAAGAGGTTATATGACATTAGCTCGTTAGATGAATGGAGGACACAAGCCTATGAGAATGCTAAGTTGTTTAAACAAAAAGTTAAAAAATGGCATGACAAAAGGATTCAAAAACGGGAATTCAATGTGGGAGACCTTGTGCTTTTGTACAACTCTCGTTTCAGGTTTTTTGCAGGAAAACTCTTATCCAAATGGGAAGGTCCATACATTGTCGAAGAGGTCTACCGCTCCAGTGCTATAAAAATCAATAACTTCGAAGGCAAAAACCCGAGAGTGGTGAATGGGCAAAGAATCAAGCATTATATTTCAGATACAACCATTAATGAACAGACTAATGTCATCCAAGTAATAACACCGGAAGAACACATACGAGAGGCCTTTCGGAACACTCCAGAAACCTGGAAAAGAGGTAGGTATGTGGTACGGTAAATAAACCGACTCAAAAAAAATTCTGTTGGTTTTAGTATTTTAGAAAAAATCCAAAAATAAAACAGAGTCAGGGGGACCCACGAGGGAGGCACAAGCCAACAGGGCGCCTCCCCGGGGCGTGCCCTGATTGCTTGTGCGGCCCTCGTGTGCCTCCCCGACTCCGATTTTCTCTCGAACACGTATTCTGACCTAGAAAAAATCATTATATATACTCCCATATGTTTTGACCACCGCATCGCGAGTTTCTCCTCTGTTCTTGTTTCGAGCTATTTTTCTGACAGATCTAGATCACCATGACTTCCCGAAGTTCATCTAAAGACAAGTCCTTCGAGAAGGTCATCAACCCCTACTTGCCGGAGGTGATGAAGCACCCTCAAGCTATTGAGATGCGTGAGGGGGTGCTCCACATCCGGGATGTCCAAGGCCCCAAGAAGGAGGGAAGCGACAAGGCCAGGATTGAAGAAGTGGAGCAGGAGATCTTCAAGTGCCAAGGGATTGTTGAACGTGGTCTGAGTGCTAATCACTCCATGATCACAGACTTCATCCGCAAGAACAAGCTTGCACAAGGAGCATGGGAGAAGCTCTCTTCAAACTTCAAGAGCGGATCGAGCACCTTCAAGATCAAATCTATGAACTCCAAACCCAGTACTGTGAGTATGAAACCAGGTTTAAAAAGATGAGCCTCGCTGCTGATTTCAGGATCCTAGAGACAAGAGTTTCTTTCCATGATGGGGAGCCTATGCCTTGGAAGATGGAGGATTTCCACACACCCCCACCATCACCGAAGAACACTTGAGTACATGGGTATGGGCACAACCCCTAGCTTGTTCCAAGCTTGGGGGAGGTGCGCCGGTATCGTATCACCATCACTTTCCACTGTCATCTTTTATTTTAGTTTGATTTTTAGCTATTTCGTGGTTTAGAGAAATAAAGTTTCAGATTTGCTTAGAATTTTGCTTTGAGTTCTACCTATCCTTGTAATCGAGTGTGAGAGTTATATAATAAAGATTAGTTGATTTTGTGTGTTTTACTATCTTGCACCAATCATCATAGCATGACAATAAAAAGAATAGTAAGGGTCATATGCTTATCCCATGGGAAGTAATGACTTCACATAAAAATAAAGTATGAGATATGAAAATTGTTGGGAATAGAACAAACATAGCCTTAGTCATTGTTATAATCTATGCAAGATTACAATAGAGAAGAGAAGATCCACATACAAATATACTATCTTGGACATCATCTATGATTACGAACCCTCACCAAATATTGAATAATGATCTAGTGTTGAAGTTGGACATGGAAGACAACCTAATGGTCATGATTGCTTACATTTGCATAGAAGTTATATTGGCATGGATCCTTTAACATGTGATGCTTTCTTTTGAACTTTTGCAAGCCAAAATTCCCGCACCAAGTAGAGATACTACTTGTGCATCCATAACCCCTTGAACCAAGTTTCTTTTTATAAGAGTCCACCTTACCTACCTATGGATTGTATAAGATCCTTCAAGTAAGTTGTCATCGGTGCATACGCTATAAAAATTGCCTTTAATCATGTATGATCTTTTAATGAAAGGGAAATTAAGCTTTGTACGATCTTGTGATGGGGAAGAAATAAAAGCGACGAAGTGCATATTAAAGTTCGCTATCACAAGGGGCAATATAAAGTGAAGTTCCTTTGCATTAAGAGATTGCACATCTAATCACATCAAAGCACATGACAACCTCTGCTTCCCTCTGCGAAGGGCCAATCTTCCACTTTCATAAAGTTCTTAATTTTATTCAAGAGTCATTAATATCTTACCTTCTTTTAAATTATAAACTCTCTTAGTGGTAAGCATCACTTGTTGAGGAAAGATCCAGGCATATATATCCAGTTGAATGTAAGAAACCATGATTCACTATTGTTGACATTATCCTTGAGTAAAATGAGTTGGGTGGCAAATGAAGCCCCTATCTTCCTATGTGTCCGGCAAAAATATTAGCTCCAAAAATATGCAATGAGTGTCAACAATCATAGATGACTAAATGATAGTTGAGTATGTGGGTTTGCTACAATGAAAGAACTTATATAGACTCTTCTTTTGAATATGATGAATTGTGATTATCACCATGACTAAAGGCACCATTTGTTGGCTGTCAATAAGGTTCATGCTTCTTACTTCGATAATTATGAATAGATCTTTACTTGATTATGAGAAGTTATATGATGAAATGCTTACTGCTATAATGATATTCATGATGCTCTGATGTCCGCATTCTGTTTTTATCGACACCTCTCTCTCAAATTATGTGGTCATTACTCTCGAGTTCGGCTTTCGCTTGAGGACAAGCGAGGTCTAAGCTTGGGGGAGTTGATACGTCCATTTTGCATCATGATTTCTTATTCATATTTATTTTATTCTTGCCCATTATTCCCTATTGTCATACAATTCTTGTGCCCTTTCGCTCTGAATATGCAAGGTACATCACAAAGAGGGAATTATCTAGAAAACTGGAAATCTGGACCGGAAAACCGAGAAAAAGGCAGAAAAATCACCAGACTCCAAATAACCTGAAACTTCACGAGGAATTTTTATTGAATATATGTGAATTTATGGGCCAAAAATATACCAAAGCAGGCCACCAGCCAGGCACACGCCATCAGGGTGCCCCCCCAGGCCACGCCCTGATGTGTGGTGGGACCCTGGCTGGCCTCCCGAGGCCCCTCTTCTCCTATATGGTGTGTTTTACCCTAGAAAAAAATCAGAGGAAACCTTTCGGGATGAAGCGCCGCCGTCTCGAGGCAGAAACCTGGGCAGAGGCCCTTTTGCACTCCGGCAGTCAGATTCTGCCGGGGAAATCCCTCTCCGGGAGGGGGAGATCGAAGCCATCGTCATCACCAATGCTTCCTCCTTCGTGGGAGGACCAATCCTCATCAACATCTTCACCAGCACCATCTCATCTCCAACCCTAGTTCATCTCTTGCATTCAATCTTTGTCTCAAAACATCAGATTGGTACCTATGGGTTACTAGTTGTGTTGATTACGTCTTGTAGTTGATGCTTGTTGGATTACTTGGTGGAAGAAATTATGTTCAGATCCTTAATTATTATTATTGCACCTCTGATCTTGAACATGTTGATGAGGTGTGAGTAGTTACTATTGTTCCTGAGGACATGGGAGAAGTCTTGTCATAAGTTATCATGTGAAGTTGGTATTCATTCGATATTTTGATGATATGTATGTTGTTACTTCTCTTAGTGGTGTCATGTGAACGTCGACTACATGACACTTCGCCATGCTATGGGCCTAAGGGAAGTCATTGTGGAGTAACAAGTAGATGATGGGTTGCTAGAGTGACAGAAGCTCAAACCCCAGTCTATGCGTTGCTTCATAAGGGGCTGATTTGGATCCACATGTTTCATGCTATGGTTAGATTTATCTTAATTCTTACTTCGTAGTTGCGGATGCTTGCGAGAGGGGGTAATCATAAGTAGGTTGTTAGTTCAAGTAAGAACATCACCTTAGCACTGGTCCACCCACATATCAAATTATCAAAGTCGCGAATACGAATCAACTCAACATGGTGAACATGACTAGACATAATTCCCATTGTCCTCGGGAGCGCTTGCTTAATATAAAAGTACTTTCAGGCCTACACTTTGATATAAAAAGGATTGGGCTACCTTGCTGCACCTTTGTTACTATTGTTACTTGTCACTTGTTACGATTTATCTTGCTACAAATCTATCTACCACTAGTGCAGGCGCTTGCTATACAAACGGTTTTTAACCCATTTCCGTGACGTAGTATCAAACCGTCGCCTTGCATATGTGGGCGATAGGGGGGGGCTATACCACACGGCACGGAAAACCCGTTGGCGATGCCCGCTCCCGGTCACACACGATAGGCAAAATTATGTTGTGTGTGATTGGAAGGGCCATCACAAACAGGTATTTTGGGGAAGTCGTGTGAGATGTGCTTTGCATCCCACACAGTGAATCCCAAACGTACGTTTTTGTTCGTATTGTACATCACACACAATTTTATGCATAACATCGTCTGTCTTAGGGGTGGCCATCACGCACGGTGCCTAGAAGAAACTGTTTGGCATAGGGCTGTCCATCACACACACGTTTTATGTGAAAACGTTTGTGAATGGGTGTTCTAACGCACACAGTTTGCGCCCGGAAGTCGTCTGTGATTGTTCACAGATCCAACCCGCCAATTTTCCAGAAACCGTGTGGGTTTGTTGAGGTCATCACTGACGGTGTTCTATGACAAACCGTCTGCAATATGAAACCCCAATAATCAGCCTAATTGCTCTATTATTTATAATCCAGCTAGTAAACAATTTGACACTTCATATCAAGCACACAATATATTTCATTTCGTATTACGGCAACCAGGATTTCATAATTGAAACACATCAGAGTACAACATCATATAGGCATATACTACCTAGCTACCCAATTACACAACAGGACCGAGTTTCACATGCAACATTTAAAACTTTTGGAAAATAGCATCATATACGGTAAATAGACAGATGAATCTCGTCTAGAAAACAGTTGAAGAGGAAGGCAAATATTGAGACTTTGCTGATGTCGAAGGTTCTTGCAACTTTATGCCAGTGCCTGTGGATGGTTGCCCGCCCATCCTTCATCCTCTTGAGGAAGACTTCAAGATTATACCTTGGGTACTGTATGAATACCTTCCTTGCCTCTTGACCATACAGGTGGTTTGAGACGTACTCATCGATGAACTGCTTTTCTAAAGGACTGGAAACAAAGGTATGCATAAATTTCATTTCGAAAAATTGAATGTCACAATGGGAAAAAAGACAAGGTAAAAGAGATAGTACCATCCTAAGTTCACTGATGTCTTCTTCATTGTGCAGACAAACAACTTGTTGTTTTTCGTCGCAAGTTTCTTTATCTTAACAATCTTTCTGAGTTTCTTGATTTGACTGATATTCATGAACACATCATTTCCCCGCATGCAAAATGGGTCGAACAGTGGGTCTAAACCTCTTATGGCAGCACCAACATGTGCAAGACCAAATTATTGTTAGAAACCTAAATATTAGAATGGTTCCTGCAATTGCACAATAATGTGCTATTAACCAAAGGATCATGAAAGTGCAAACTGTCGGCGTCAAATCCGACATATCTCGTAGTAGGGGTCCTAAGCTAGGCGTCTTGGAGCGATGGTAACATGGACACAGGATTTTACCCAGGTTCGGGCTCTCTCAAGGAGATAATACCCTACGTCCTGCTTTTGATTGTATTCATATGGGGGATAGTACATAGTACAATTATCTACCACGAGATTATTGTAATGAATATGAGATTGCCTATTGACTAGCCTGGCCTCGGTTTATATAATGCACCGTAGGCCTAGGGTTTAGAGGAGTCCTTGTCTTGTGTGCCAAGTCTTGTGGAATCTCCCTTGTATGCATCATGGGCTGCCCGAAGTGGCCCATTAGTGAATTACCCTGGGGGTCCTCGGCCCGACCCACTAGTCGGGAGATGACGTGGTGAGTACCCCCTAGTCCAGGACACCATCAGTAGCCCCCTCAACCGGTCTTCAAGTTGGGGACGCTCCTCGGTTCTTCCGAACTGTTCTCCGTCTTCAGACGCTGGTCTTGAAAATTGGTTCAACAAATCTTCCTATCTCCAATCTTGAGGATCGCTGAGGTGTATCCGAAGAGTTCACATGTCGGGCATCCGAGGAGCCCCTTTAAGGTCTCGGCCTTTATCAATGACTTGTAATTTTTTACGCCACACAACCGGTTTGAAGTGTTTCCCGTGCGGCGGTGTCCTCTTGCGTTCGAACTCGAGCGTCGGACTGCATCCGAGGTGTCTTTTTTGCATCCGAGCTCCAACGCCGGACTGTGTCCGAGCTCCAACGCCAGATTGTATCCGAGGTATCTTTTTGCAGCCGAGCTCCAATGCCGGTATGCATCCGAGGTGTCATACATTACCTCGGTCTTGAAAAGGTTGAAGGAGTTCAACCGAGCTTAATGCCGAAAATGCCCTTTATGGAGCCAACCACTTGCATCCAAGCTTTATGCCGGACTGCTTCCAAGGTGGTGCACCACCTCGGTCTCGGGCTGTTTTTTACCGGATTTATTTCCGATCGACGCAATTTATTTACTACCGAGATGTATAGCCAGTAGCCCTCAAGGTGTGCGTCGGTCTAAAACCCGAGATGCACCTGAAGGAAATAATAAAACCACAGATCCCAGTAGCCCCTGAGACTTAGGTCGATATGTGAAATCGGCCTGAGGATCAAGTCCTTGCTCGGCAGCATACTTAGGAACAGAAATGTGGTGCGCCATAGTTTCCGAGACTCAGGTTGGGTGCGGCCGACCAACCTGAGGATCGAATCTCCTTGGAAACCGTATTGCACTTTTGAATTTGTTGCATTGAATAGGTAATGCAGTAGCCCCCGAGCCTTAATTTGGGCACGGGTGGTCGAATTTAAGGATCGACATTTGTTTGACACAAACGTTGTTAGGTTCGACACAATTTATGTATAATGATTCTATGTATCCAAGTACTTTGCATCATTAATGCTCGGATCCGCATTGTACAAGACTTTGTTGACCGACCATCGGCTTCAACCTCCTCGGCCAGTAGCCGAGGAGTGTTTGTCCTACTTTATAAAGCCTTTATAGGGGCAAAGATTTACGGCAAACAAGGCAATCCGGCCATACGATTTTATAAACAAAGGTACGTGGAGAGATATGTTATATTACTATTTAACGTAATAAACATCTTATAGGAAAAATAGTTCCTTTATATGTTCCTTTTCCCAGGCTATCATGTTGACCATGATCGTGAAACCTCACCTCCGATCAATGTGGGAGGAAAATAGCCAGGATTTAGTTTGGGAAATGTTCCCGAAATTAGTGGTCTTTGATGAACCGAAATTTTCACTTTCGTCGTTGCCGACCAATTATATTCTAACTTTCGGCTTCACCCAGTCTGAGGTACTAACCCGGATGACCCGGAAGTAACAATCACAGAGGAGCTCCCTTTACCTCCTAGCCGAACAATCGGGAATGTAGGGGGTAAGCATAGGAGCCAGGTAACCCAGCTTGGTCAAAATCTTAAGACAAATTGATGCATATTTATGGCTTTATAACGATGACTACGGAAGGCAGAACTCGCATATTGAATACAAATGCTTCTTATGCTATATGCTATTTTGACTCCTTTGTGACCGTTTATCACTTAGTCATAGGAGCTTAAAGTTTGGGAGGCCAGTTACTAGCCCCCGGTTAATGTTCGGCGTCAGCCGAGGTCAAGCCGTTAACACTTCGACCAATTTTATGAAAGGCCCATGAGGTAACCTCTATCGGTCTATAGTTTGACAGAGTCATCGGATCGCTGACCAGTTTGCGCTCATTGTGACAGTCAGTTTTCGGCTTTCTCCACTGAGGTACTTGACCAGTTAAATCGGAAGTACAATCGCAGTGGTTCTCCCTTTGCACACCTAGCCGAACAAAGCGGAATGTAGGGCACAATCATAGGAGCAGGGCAACCCAACTATTGACCGAAGACACAATTCGAAACTCATGCATATAAAGCAATATCCGAGAACGTTTTGTCGAGGACTGCATGGAGTACCTCGGCTTTTGGTGAGTTCAGCGCTAACAACAGACCCCCTTTAATATTGCCCATGGTTGAAATGCGTCTCGCGTTGTAATGCGAGAGTTATGCTCGGAAAAACCAAAAAACTTATGGAAAAACTTTATGTTTAAATAGAAAAAAAATTTGTGCCAATACAAAATTAGCCTAAAATTTAATTTGTGCTCCTGTCGTGCTTTAACATGATACATCCGATCTCCGGACTTCAAGCGGGTCAGCCTTTGGCTTCAACCTCCATATCCCGAAGGCGGAGTGTTTCTTCGAGGCCTGTTTAGCGAACTAAACTCGAGCGGCTTTAGAAAGAAAACCAGGCTATCTGGCTATTGACCACACACTAGTGTCGAAAAAAGGAGTAGTAGAAAAAGTCTTTGCAACGACCAAGAGAAGAACATATTTATGTAAAACGGCTCATATAAATTTAACAGCCCCCAGTTATCATGGGAAAAATAAGTGTTTTTAACAAACAACGCTATTAACAAGCTAAGTTTTTAACAAACAACTTTTTTGTTTAACACAAGTATAATGCTAGGTAGAACCGCACAGGAATTAAAGATTGAAAAAAGGTTGAGCATGAAAGCGACTTAGCTGGTTAATGTGCTCGGTGTGACGTGTGCCGAGCTTGTAGTGGGTCAAGATCCCAACCACCAAGCCGGTCATGAGGTAGCCGACGAAGAGCTCGGTTTGATGAAGTGACAACACAACATTTCTGAAGGGCCGAGGAGAAACCCCCGGTCCAGCCGAGGAGACGGAGTAGTTCAGTAGGGTGACGGTGAAGCCCCGACGTCAGTCAACCAAGTCGACGACACAATTTGGTTGATGGAGGCGGGACGATGATGTAGGCACGCCAAGGTGACCGCATGACACAACCGAAGTCGATTACCTATACACACAACATAGTGCAGGCCAAGAGTAATAACAACTAAAGTTAATAATATATTAAAAAAAATTCTTCTACTTAGTTAATTTAAGTGAAGCAAATAATTAAAGGAATATGGCCTGCGCATCGAGGTACCTGAGCAAAGAGCTCCGTTTGATGAAATGGCGACACTGCATGGTCGATGTGACGAGGCAAAGTCCCCGATCCAGCTAACATGACGAAGCTAGTCGGCTGGTGACGCCGAAATCCCTGGAGCAGGTTGATGAAGAGACGACGAAGCCCCCGGTCTAGCCGAGGTGACGGAGCAGGTCGGTAAGGTGACGCTAGAGCCCCCATGCGAGCCGACGTGTCGAAGCAGGTCGGCGTGATGGACGTCGGTTTGAACAAGTGAGGGTGCGGCGATGCCGACGCAGGTCGGAATTTGTGACGCGGTCAATGCTGGCTTGATGAAGCAATGGAGCGCCCGACCCATACAACCCGCGGATGACGAGGTTCTCTTGATGATTATTCGGCCCTCGCTATGCTGAACTCTTGGTCGGCTAACCGAGATGATGAGAAATTTTCCTTCAAAAAGGACGTCCGACAACTCGTTCATGAAAAAGATGAACTCGGGTCGGATTTGTATTCGCGCAGAAAATAGAACCAAAATTCGTTGTACTCATCGGACGTTTCCCGGAGTTTGGATGGTCGGATCGAGCTGAAATTTTGAGGGTTGATCGACAATGGAATTCCGCAGTCGATCAACGGTTGGATCTTCCAAACGATGTCCGAGTTGGGCTCTGGACTCCCCTCTCTAAACTCATCCAGATTCACGTCCAGATTTGACAGGGCTCCGCTATTTCGTAGATCGCCGAAGATTCCTCCATCGGAATACGACAAAATTTTACGGGGTCATTAGAGACTCAATTCCGCACAGTTCCACCAAAGGATTCTTCAAAACGATGCTTGAGGAGGCGGTGGCGGCGAGCAGAAAACCTGCTGTCCAGAAGAACTGCACGGTTGCACGGGTCATTGTTGACGTTGAGCCCTCGAGCTCCATGAATGATTATACCATGATCATGATAGAGAACGGAGTTGAAGTTGGACACCCATCCAATCTTGATGATCCGACGTAGAGCGCTGTCTTGGGTCAAGCCGAGGTGACTAGTCGAGCCGGCGACGAAGATGCCGACGTCGACAATAATGCTCGGTTCTGATGTGTAGATCGCGCCGGAGCCGATCTAAATTCCCATCGCACCGCGGCGACTGGCAGCAGGCTCTCAATGAGAGCACCAATGTTGGCGTCAAATCTGATATATCTCGTAGTAGGGGTCCTAAGCTAGGCGTCTTGGAACGATGGTAATATGGACACAGGATTTTACGCAGGTTCGGGCTCTCTCGAGAAGATAATACCCTACGTCCTGCTTTTGATTGTATTCATATGGGGGATAGTACATAGTACAGTTATCTACCACGAGATTATTGTAATGAATATGAGATTGCCTATTGACTAGCCTGGCCTCGGTTTATATAATGCACCGTAGGCCTAGGGTTTAGAGGAATCCTTGTCTTGTGCGCCAAGTCTTGTGGAATCTCCCTTGTATGCATCATGGGCTGCCCGAAGTGGCCCATTAGTGAATTACCCTGGGGGTCCTCGGCCCGACCCACTGGTTGGGAGACGACGTGGTGAGTACCCCCTAGTCCAGGACACCATCACAAACCTCGATGGTAAACCTCAGTGTCTCCCATTGTTCCCCCTGTAATGTGTTTAAGAATAGATATTGATCAGGTTTTAAGTGAGATTTGGCGTGCTATCAGTAAAATATGTTAATAAAAAATAAACGCATTGCAGATCCAACATATGAATTCAAGCCACACGGAAAAGCCAAGCATGCTAAGAACTACGAAATATAGCAATTGTATGTTTCACATGCATAACAAAACAAAATTGTACCAACAATAATCGAACATCACATTGTAGATGATCACCAAAACAACTGAACCAAATAGTTAACTCAGCATCACATTGCACAATAGAACATATTAGAAGGTTAGATTGCATAGTAGCATTACATTGCATATTTCACTAGAATTTCTTAAGGAAAGGCAGGAGCAGCACATCCAACAGGTAAAACAAACATGTGTAACAGGCGTAGCTAGCTGAACACCGGTCATTAGTAATTAAGTTTAAAAAACAAGATATTCCTCGTCGTTGGAGATATCGATAACGATGGGCTTGGACGAGGACGACGGCGAGGCCTCCACATCGTGGGTGCCCTCCTCGTAGTGGTGAGCTGCCTCAGCCTGTCCAGGCACCAACCTGTCGGCTCTGAAGTTGAGGAAAGCATGGGCACACTGAGAAAACAACTCGTAGTCGTCGCCAAAGGCAACAACAGAGCCCTCGAGAAAACACAAGGAGCTGTTGTTCAAAGCAGCCAACTGCGCGGCGGCATCCGCGTGTGAGGCGTCGACGGTGGCCTCGAGGTCTAGGTGTTGCTCCAAGATCTGGGGGTCAGCACGCATGGCAGCCATCACGGCCTCATTCGCGAGTGCGGTCACGATTTGCTTCTCCGCTGCGAGGTGCTCCTTGAGATCCTGGCTATACTGCATGCACCATGTCTTTCGGTGGCGATTATGTGGGGGGTGGGCCGGTGATTTTGGTGGAATGTGTCGCGCCGGCGGTCGGGGCATGTGGAATGGAGGAGGAGGGGTGGAGGGGGAGGGGGATGAGGCCGAGCAGCAGGAAGGAGCGTCGCCGGCGAGGAGGCGGCGCTGCAGGCAAGCAGTGAAGGTTTGAACTTAGGAAAGGAAGCGGGAAGCATGGGGAAATGTGGCTTTTGGTTGGTACGAGGGGCGGGGGAGGTAGATATTTGCGCGGCAGCCCAAAATTTCGTTCGGTGCGGCAAAAAAGTAGCGCGCACAGTCACATCGGACACAGTACCTTTACCATAACTGTGTGCGATATTCAACAACACAAACGTATCCTACAGTTTATCCCGTGTGTGATGAGACTGGACGTGGAAATTTTGGTCTCCAAGCTTCCGGCATAAGATATCGGATACTACATTGCACACGGTACTAGCATTTCATATTCATTTGGAAGAGAAAATGGGGATACGGCGGCCAATTTTGGTCCGAATTTCCCCCGTTACATTGGTCATCGACGTCATTGCTTAATTTAACAACACTTGCAAATTTGAGTACTACACAAAAGAGCCTACAGCACTGCCTGCACTTACTTAATCGAGAAACTTATAAACATTAGTTAGTTGACCTAAACATTACTCTAACAAAAAACCATCGCTCTAGACAGAGACTAATATTTCTCCTGGCATTCGTCGATCTCTGCCGCCTCCTCGATGACCAGCTCCTGCTCGACGACCAGCTCCCGCTCGACGACCTCCAGGGAAAGGAGATCCATGGGATCCATCGCCACATACTCCAGCATCTCGCAGTCTTCGTCCACCATCTCTTCGGATAAGGACGCCATGAGCCGGGCATGGGCGGCCTTGCTCCGAGCATGGACGGCCACAATCTTGGCTAGGGAGGCCGCCGACGAACGGATGCCTTCTCGAGCACACTCAGCGATTACCAACTCAATGGACATGGGTTGTCGACCGGTGTCGGAGAAGGCAGATGTCATTTATGCAATGACCGACACGAGATGGGCGTGGGCGGCCTCGAGATGGGACTCAGCGTCCGCCATCGGGGCTATGGTGACCGCCGAGGAACTGACAGCTGATGTGCGGTTCTCGCCATTTGCTATCCCCGTCGCGGTTGTTGCTGCCGCCCTCTCAGCTGCAGCAGCTGCCCTTTCGGTTGCTGCGGCCGCCCTGTCGGAGGTAGCGGCCGTGTTCAAGCATGTTGAGAGCGCGCTCATCGCTGATGCGGCCGCGCTCAGGCCAGAGTCGGTTGCTGAAGTTGCCCTCGCGACGGGGATCCATGTCCCCATGTTTCACCGGCGGCGATTGAAAAGTAAAATGGTCTAAGGAGTCAGTGCGGTAAACTGGCCGGCGGTGTACTGCAGCCAACGAAGCTTCCGGCCTAAGCCATGCATTATGAGGATTGGCCCAAGATATTTTGTACTGCATCACACACGATTCATGAACGTGAACTGTTTGTGAAAGACTTGATTTTCAAAATGTTTTTAAAACAAAAAATGAGGTTACTTCGACAAAGGACGGTGTTTGGATTGCAATAAGATTTATCTGCAGTGAACACTGACCAATAGCTGTGTCATGCTAAAATATGGAATTATTCAGGGTCTGTTTGGCATTTTTATAAATTAATTGAGTTTTCTAGACATTTAATGTGTGTGATTCAAATTTGAACTATCGTCCTAATGTCCGTGCATCAAAATGGGATAAAAATCATATTAGTGTCCATGGCTTCATCTTTAGGTCACGGGCAAGAAATGGGAATGAACTTCAAACATCTCGGCATCTTGGACCGGCCACAAATGTTGAGAAACTTGGTTTTTAAATTACTGTAAATCCAAAACGCGTCAGAAATTCTAAAAACTTGGCATGTTGTCATGACATGGCACATATGTGCCATGGTAAAAAAAATCGTCCAACTTGGGACAATTTTAGGCACAAGTCCCTTACAAACCGGAGCTTCTCACTGCAATCTTTGTGGTCCCGATAAGGAACAAGTCACCTTACGTGGGCAAAACGACATCCGCTCATCTTCTCACCATGAACTTTTGTTAGAGGCAACGCGGACCAGTAAGAGTGTCTTGCTAAAATATGGAATTATTCAGGGTTCTATTCTCATTTTCATACGTTAATTGAGTTCTCTAGGCATATAATGTGGAGAATTAAAATTTGAACTAAAATCACAAGGTCCGGTGCATCAAAATGGGTTAAAAATCATATAAGTGTCCATGGCTACTTTGGGCCCCATGGAAGATATGGGAATGGATTTCAAACATCTCGGGGTCTTGGCTTGGCCACATACATTGAGAAACTTGGTTTTACATTCATGTATAAATCAAAAACTCGTCGGAAATTCATGAGAAATGGCATGGTGTCATGGCATGGTTCATATGTGCCCTGATGAAAAATTGTCCGATTTGGGACAAGTTTTGGCACAAGCCCCTTACAAACCTCAGCTACTCATGGGAAGCTAGATTTTGTGGTTTCGATATGGAATGCATCACCTTATGTGGGCGAATCGACATCCGTTGTCTCTTCTCGTCTTGAACTATATGTTTCTAGAGGCAACATATACCAAAATGAGTGTCGTTCCAAAATATGAAATTATACATGATTCGTTTGGCCTTTTTATACATTAATTGACTTTTATATGCATTATTTAACATGCATAATTCAAATTTGAACTACATTCACAATGTACGGTGCATCAAAATGGGTTGAAAACCTATAAGTGTACATGCATCTTTAGGATCCCAATATATGGGAATGAATTTCAAACATCTCGTGGTCTTGGCTTGGCCATACAAACATTGAGAAACACATGTTTTAAATCATGTGTAAATCAAAAACTAGTCAGAAAATTCATGAAACTTGGCATGGTGTCATGACATGCATGGCTCATATGTGCCCTGGTAAAATAATGTCCAATTTGGGACAAGTTTTGGCACAAGCCCCTCACAAACCAAAGATTATCACAGGAAGCTTTGTTGTTTAAATATGGAATGTGTCACCTTACATGGGCGAATCGACATCCGCTGCCTCTTCTCGTCTTGAACTATTTCTATTGGCAACATATACAAAATGAGAGTGCCGTTCCAAAATATAAAATTATACATGGTTCGTTTGGCCTTTTTATACATTAATTGACTTTTATATGCATTATTTAACGTGCATAATTCAAATTTGAACTACAATCACAAGGTCTAGTGCATCAAAATGGGTTGAAAATCATATAAGTGTGCATGCATCTTTAGGTCCCATGCAAGATATGGGAATGAATTTCAAACATCTCGGGGTCTTGGCTCGGCCACAGAAACATTGAGAAACTCGGGTTTTAAATCATGTGTAAATCAAAAACTCGTCAGAAAATTCATGAAACTTGGCATGGTGTCATGACATGCATGGCTCATCTCTGCCATGGTAAAATAATGTCCAATTTGGGGCAAGTTTTGGCACAAGCCCCTCACAAACCATAGCTTCTCACGGGAAGCTTTGTTGTTTCGGTATGGAATGTGTCACCTTACGTGGGCGAATCGACATCCGCCGCCTCTTCTCGTCTTGAACTATTTCAATAGGCAACATATACCAAAATGAGAGTGTCGTGCCAAAATATGAAATTATACATGGTTCGTTTGGCCTTTTTATACATTAATTGACTTATATATGCATTATTTAATATGCATAATTCAAATCCAAACTACAATCACAAGGTCCGGTGCATCAAAATGGGCTGAAAACCATATTAGTGTGCATGCATCTTTAGGTTGCATGCAAGATATGTGAATGAATTTCAAACATCTCAGGGTCTTGGCTCGGCCATACAAACATTGAGAAACTCGGGTTTTAAATCATGTAAATAAAAAGCTCATCAGAAGATTCATGAAACTTGGCATGGTGACATGAACATGGCACATAAAGGCGTCATAGCATTTTTGTTTTCCTATTTGAGACTCGTTTTTTAATATATATATATTTTCTTTTAGAGCCAACATTGAGAATATTACGTTAAATTATAGTAAATCTAGAACTCACACAAAATTCAAAAAATTGGGCATGGCGTCATTATATAGCACAAATACATTGTGGTATTTTTCGTGTCATTAATAGCGAATAAAAGCTTTTTGGAACAAAGAACTGTCATGTTTCCACGCAAACGTTTGCATTATTTTCAAACCGTTGGCGTTCTACTACCCTTACATGCTGCCAAGCGTCGCACTCTTTTATTGGCTAGGGCTTAGGAGGTGCCGTGCGAGCAGCTACTTGAGTTGATAGGAGGCGTGCGAGCTGGCCTCCGCTGCGCAGGCTCATCGGGAGGCGTGCGGGCAGTACGCCGAAGGCTCACCAGGAAGCGAGCCCTTTGACCTCCGTATCCGCCCTCCTCGCTTCCAACCTGTCCATCAATGGCGCCCGAGCCGCTATTTAATAGGCGGCTTTACTGCCCACTCACTCACAATCCTCCATATATCTTCGCCTCACATTCCCCTCCATCTTTAGACCTCCACGGCGACCTACGCCATCGTGCAGAAGGATCATATGCCACTAGTCTTCCGGTTTGGTGATGTTGACACCGAGCCGGAAGAGATAGAACATAAAGATGAATGGGACGCCATAGACATGGCCCTGGAAGAGTTGCATTACGCAGTGGATGCTGCCCCGACGCACTCGCCAGCAAACATCACCGTGCCCGCGCCAGCAACCATCCCCGTGGCATTGACGGGCTGGTCACCCAGCATCATCGCAACGCTAGAAACCGTGGGCGTCAGGGAGGTCCCCACCGACCCGCGCGAGCTCGTGTACGTGCAAGCGCCAGCGCCTCCTCCTGCCCCCGTGCTCGTGCGCGCCCTTGCACACGCCACGTCGGTCCCAGTGCGCTTGCCCGCACCCATGGCGACCGACCCCTTGCGCATGCCTGCGCCCACCGCGCCCGTGCCCATGCGCGCGCCTCCACCCGTCGCGGCCCCCTTAGCGGATTGGGCCGCCGCCGTCGACATTTTTCTCACAGCACCACTAGTTGCCGCCCCCCCCCCCCCCCCCGGCCTCGCGCCCGTCAATCGCGCGACGACCAGCTCTTTGATTGTGAAGTCCATAACAGTCTGGTCTCATTTGAAGAACTATACAGCTGCGCCCCGGAGCTCGAGAACGCCGCCGTAGGAGGCCGCCGCCGCCGCCGTAACTAGTTTTCTTTATATTTTATCTCGATTGTATGAATGTAAAGTGAAAGCTTGACTGAATGAAATCTATGGTTTGATGAACTAAGTATTTAACTCTGAATTCACATAGCAAACAAAAAACCATCATAGTTTTATATGAATAAACACTCATCACAAACGATTCATGTTGAATACCCGTTTGCAGATTGACAACTATATTTCCTTCGCCCATAAGCCAAGTCAAAATATTGGCTCCAAGGATTGGTGCAATGCGTCATCGCAAACGTTTCTCGAATATGATCCGTGTGCCTAGTATAGACAATCCGAGAAGATTTGCATCTATCATATTGGGTAAATTGCCGTGTGTCAAATCGAAAACATTGGCATCTGTCGATCTAGTAACACTGGCATTTGTCAACATTGTAGCACTGGCATTTGTCAAGTTTGGTAGGAACAAAATCACAATTAGGGTGTAATTTTGCAACTGAAATTCACTTTAAACATGGATTTCATTCATACATTAAGCATTGGTCTTTGTACAATACAGTTCAACTCGACAGCTGAACCGAACAAACTTTTCCCCAATTGTTGCCAACCACGTACTGAAATAGCTAGTTCAACTATATATACTAGCTAATTTAAAGTACATGGTACAGTTCAACCATATCTATAGTTAGAAGAACTAAACAAAATAGCCCCTAAATACTAGTACTACGGAGGGGCTTTGTACTACTTCCAGCAGAATCGAGCGCACTTAGTAACATCAAGTGGAGGAGGAGCCTGCCGACGAGTTGGTGGAGTCGTGTCCGTTGCCTGCCAGTGCTACCCTCCGACACTCAAGACACCCCTCCTCGAAGCAACGGGACTCTGCGTAGATCTCTGCATTCCGCGCTGCCGCTGCGGCTTCTCCTGCGGCCACGGCGTCGGTGAGCTTCTTCACGTGCGCGACCTGGCGCTGCACCTCCTTCTCTAGGAAGTAGATGTAGCGCGCAAGAGTTGCGACGCAAAAGCCCGGCGGCGGGCCTTTGGCGGACTCCACCTCCCGCATTCGGGCCATGGTGGCGGCGCGGGTGATGACCCCTCCGCCTGACGGCGGGGTCGTCGCAAAGACGGACGACGGTGGGGTGGTGGCCCCGGCGGCTGCCGGCATGGTGGCGGCCACGGCGGCCACTGGCAGCAGCTGCCTTCGGGCAGCGGTGGTGGAGCGTGTAGTTGGTGGCATGCGCACACCCACCAGATATGCCACATGCACTACACGCTTCAGAGGACTGCCACGCCGACGCGGTGAAGCCTCGCAGCTGGAGCTGTCCTCTAGCGGAGTGGCTGGGCGACGACGAACGGCCGATGCCATTGGATATTGGGGGAGAAGCAAACTAGACAAGCTACGGGGAAGGGGATGAAGGCAATGTGGAGTTGCCGGTTGTGAGGGTTTATATAGCAGGCCGGCAAGCATTGGGGATTTCACCGAGCCGGGCAAGAAGCTAGAGCCTTAGCACGGTTTTGTGCGTGGGAACCTGCGCGGTTGTGCGCGGGAACAGGATCATCGAGCGGGCGCGTGGCCAAAAGCGGTGCCGAAGCGTGCACTCGAATCCTCACGCGGCAACGCGGTGACAAGACGTGAGAGAGGAGGACGGACTGATGCGGAGGCACACGGGTCAAAATAATAAAACATCTGCGATATTAATACAGGCAAACAACACTTCCCAACGTAGCATCGGTAATGATTTCATCCATCGCTGACAATTATTTGGCAGCAACCGTCTGCCCACAACACACACAGCTTGTTAGTATAAATCGTTTGGGTTATTTCTGGTGTTCGCACACGATTCTCATTACTCACCTGTTTGTTGTATATCGCACACATCTTGTTATGCCAAGTCGTTTGTGTTCTGCTGTATCAGCGCACATAGTTTATCCGAGTGAACTGTATGCCGTACTTCGCACATGTATGTAGTTTTGCTAACCGTTTTTGTTATCTTAGCTAATCACAAACGGTTCACAAGAACAAACTGTTTGTCGTAGATCGCCCACGCAACTACTTTCTAAATCGTATTTGATGGATCCACCTTCGCACATAGTTCGTGTCATTAGCGACGAAGCTTGAACTATACCGTTTGTGATTCATGCATCGCACACA
Source organism: Elymus sibiricus (assembly GCA_039707655.1). Lineage (NCBI taxonomy): Eukaryota > Viridiplantae > Streptophyta > Magnoliopsida > Poales > Poaceae > Elymus > Elymus sibiricus. The sequence continues at coordinate 309,459,915 of CM077675.1, read as the reverse complement.
GTTTCGTCAAAGGGTCTCTGATTGATGTGTCGTGTTTGGACCATCCTGCAGTAGTGTACTATCGTTACTTATAGCACTTGCAGACAATATCTTACTGAAAACTGCTTATCATTTCCTTTTGGTCTTCATTGGGTTCGACACTCTTACTTATCGAAAGAACTACGATTGATCCCCTATACTTGTGGGTCATCAGGCATGCAGTCTGCTGCGGGGTGACCGATGTGTTTGTGCAGTTCGGATAGCAGGTGGATGAACGTTTTATTTTGTGTCTGATTTTTAGTGTCATGCGAATGTGATGCATGGATGTATGAACATGTAATGTGGCTAAAGTGTGAATATGCAGCTCACTTGCTTCGTACAGGCAAAACGAGCCTTGACAACGGCAATTTTCGAAAACAATATATGTCGGTTAGCTGAAAAGAAGAGAAGAAACCTTCACAAGAAGTTTAGTTTCTTAAGGTTACATGTCGCTTCATCCTTGTAGAAGTTAATATATCATGTCTACAATTCAAGAAAAGAAAATGTATGTCGCGCACTTTTGATCTAGCTAGTGTTGACTTTCTGTGAATGTATGTGTGTGTGGCTTTGTAAAACAACAAATGTATGTATTGTGTATATGAGCATCGTCAGCGGCCGTAGATAGTGGGGCAAAACAAAGAGTGTGCGTGCAATTTGTTTAGCTCGGTCATGCAGTACTTTCTTTTTGTTTTGTGTGGTTCACTTATTTGTTAAATTACTCGAAGAATATTCATGGGAGGTAACATTTTTTTATGCAATGTAATTTTTAATGCAGTCCACTTGCCCTATTCATGGAGCCCACTAACATTGATCATGTTGTCCGGATGAATTTACGAAAGAAGTTAAACAGAAAAAAAACATCTCAAAAGAAACTCTCTTCTCATTAGATGTAGTTCACTCGTTCAGTCCTTGTGGTCCACTCGACTCGTCTCTGCGTTCGAGTGATGTGGTTCACTTCGATATATGTCGCGGTTCATTTGCCCTTGTCTCTGTGGTCCACGCTCGTTCATAAAAAAGTAAAAAAATATGACAAAAACTCACAAAAACTCGTGTGATAAAATTTATCTGCGACAAACGAAACCATGCAGTTTGCTCGCTGATAACCCACAAGTATAGGGGATCGCAACAGTTTTTGAGGGTAGAGTATTCAACCCAAATTTATAGATTCGACACAAGAGGGGCCAAAGAATATTTGAGAGTATTAGCAGTTGGGTTGTCAATTCAACCACACTTGGAGATTAAATATCTGCAGCAAAGTGATCAATAGCACAGTAATATGATAGCAATAGCTGCAGTGGCAGTAATGGTAACAGTAGCAGTAGTAGCAATAGTTTTGTAGAAGTTGGAACAGTAACATCAGTAGTAACTTAGCAAGAATAATAAGTGGAAAACTCGTAGGCACTGGATCGGTGAACTCATTGGATGATATTCATCATATAACAGTCATAACATAGTGCGACACAGAACTAGCTCCAGTTCAGAAATGTAATCTAGGCATGTATTCCGTAAATAGTCATACGTGCTTATGGAAAAGAACTTGCATGACATCTTTTGTCCTACCCTCCCGTGGCAGCGGGGTCCATAAGGAAACTAAGGGATATTAAGGCCTCCTTTTAATAGAGAACCAGAACAAAGCATTAACACATGGTGAATACATGAACTCCTCAAACTACGGTCATCACCGTGAAGTGTCACAAATATTGTCACTATGGGGTTGACGGATCATAACACGTAATAGGTGCATATGACTAGGCAAGATCGGATCAAGAACAAACTGTTTGTCATAGTTTGAGGAGTTCATGTATTCACCATGTGTTAATGCTTTGTACTGGATGGTGATAACATAAACGGTTCAGATCTGAAATCATAGCACTCGGGCCCTAGTGACAAGCATTAGGCATAGCAAAGTCATAGCAACATCAATCTCAGAACATAGTGGATACTAGGGATCAAGCCCTAACAAACCTAACTCGATTACATGATGAATCTCATCCAGCTCCTAACCGACCAGCAAGCCTATCAAACAATTACTAACTCCCGGTGAGGAGCATCATGGAATTGGCGATGGAGAAGGGTTGATGATGACGAAGACCGAATATTCCCCTCTCCGGAGCCCCAAACGGGCTCCAGATCTGGCCTCCCGATGAAGAACAGGAGGTGGAGGCGGCTCCATATTGTAAAACGCGATGTAACTTTCTCCCTTATTTTTTTCTCCGAAAATAGGAATTTATAGTGCCAGAATTAGGGTCAGTGGGGCCACGAGGTGGGCACAACCCACCAGGGCGCGCCTGGGGGGGCTGGCGCGCCCTGGTGTATGCTGCCCAGCCTGTGGCCCTCCTCCCGTGGTTCTTGACTCCAGTATTTTTTATTTATTCTAAAATAAATCTCCAAAAAGTTTCGTCCAATTCCGAGAACTTTTATTTCTGCACAAAAACAACACCATGGTAGTTCTGCTGAAAACAGTGTTAGTCCGGGTTAGTTTCATTCAAATCATGCAAATTAGAGTACAAAACATGGGCAAAAGTGTGACGAAAAGTAGATACGACGGAGACATATCAACTCCCCCAAGCTTAACCCATTACTTGTCCTCAAGCAATTCAGTTGACAAACTGAAAGTGATAAATAAAAACTTTTACGAACTCTTTTGTTCTTGTTTACATATATATGCTTAAGTAGCACCCAGGTTTTAAGCAAAGATTATGACTAACCATGCCAACAATAACTCTTAGAAACAATATTAACTCATATCAATAACATAAGCAACTAGCGAGCAATGATAAGATATCTCAAATACCAACACTTTGTCAAAACAATCATGATACAATATGACAATAGTGGTATCTCGCTAGCCCTTTTTGAGACCACAAAACATAAATGCAGAGCACCTCCAAAGTTCAAGCAGCGACTAAACATTGTAATTCATGGTAGAAACGATCCAGTCATGCTGCACCCAACATCAACTATACACAATGCATGAGGATGACAATAGTGCTCTCAGATCTGGTGCTTATTTCAGAAGGTGATGACTCAACATAAAAGTAAATAGATAGTCCCTTCGTAGAGGGAAGCATGGATTTGTAGCAGTGCCAGAGCTCAAAGTTTAAAACAGAGATAGATATAATTTTGGGAGGTACACCCTTCCTGTCAACGTTACGACCACAAGTTATCAATATCTTCCATGCTAAACAAATTAGCGGTGGTTCTGTCGGATTTCGGGCTCCGCAAAAACCCAAAGAGGTTCGAACAAAGGGGTGTGTGTGAAGATCCCCACCAGCTTCGACCTCAAGCTCATAGCTCGACAGCCTAGCCCGACGAACTCACTCGATTGCGGGGTAGAAGATTAGCACCCAAGGATTTACCCAGGTTCGGGCCGCTGCGAAGCGCAAAACCCTACTCCTGCCTTTTGGTGGATTGACTCACGAGGAGGTTGGTGGATGAACTAGTACAACGGTGAGTCACCTCGCGAGGGTGCTCGGGTGGTGTTTCTTGTCCGTCCCCCTCTCTACGGAGCAGCCTATCCTCTATTTATAGCGACCCGGGTCCTCTTCCCTTATCGCAATGGCGGGAAGGGATCCCACAACGGCCAAATTCGAAAGGGGACAAGGAGTACACCTTATCCCGATGAAAGGTGGTCTTCGCCTGCAAAGTAGCCGGTGGTGATGCAGAGGTGGGCTCGGAGGTGACGTCCGTCCTGCGGGGCTCGTGGTCTTGGTCTTGTTGCACCGGAATGGAAACCTTTGGGGGTGCTTTGGGAACCCGCGTACGTCCTTGCCTCCTTTGCACCAAAGAGGGAACTGTCTCCTCTGCGCGCGCTGGTGCCCGCCTGGCCTGGCTTGCATCACACCTGTCCTCCCGAGGCTGGGTGCTGCATAGGGATCTCCGCCCCTCGGGAGGCGACCTGGGGAGGCCTCCTCCCTCCGGGGGTCTTGGCGTCGTCCCCCTCGCGAGGGTAGGGCTCTCACGAGGGCCTTGTCTTGAGTGAGGCCGCACTGGGCCGCACCTGGCTATTGAAGCGGGCCACGCCCTGGGCCGCAGGCTGGCAGGTCTAGGTACCCCCGTTCTCAGAACGCCGATACCAGTCCCCAGGCCCAAGGCGCGCCTGGGTTGGCTTCGGGGCGAAGCCGAAGTAGCCAGCCTAAGAGCCGCGGGCCCCAACCGCCTGCGGGCCCAACCTGACGCGTGGCGCATAACGAGGCGCGGACGCCTCCACTTCCCCATGGCGCCTCGACAACCGCTCTGGCTGACTAGCAACCGGCGCACGTCGCAGGTCCATCATTGCCCGAGACGAGGGGGGTGCCGGTTGGCCTCCACCCAGCTATAAATGGGTGGAGGGGACGGAGCCCCCATCCCATTCCTACTTCTCGCTCCCCCGCCTTCATCCTTCGCCTTCTCGATCATGACGCCGGTGAGGAGGTTTTCTGTTCCCGAGAAGGGGAAAGCCTGCCAGGAGGGGCCGGACCAGCAGCCTCCCAAGAGGAGCCGGGGCCATCCTCGCAAATATACCGAGGCGTCGGCGGCGGCGCCCCGTGGCCGCGGTCGTGCCTCCGTGAAGACTGGTGCCTCTGCTGGCGTAGGCGGAGGTGGCAGGCTCGGCGGCCGTGGCCGAGGAGGGAGACTCGCAGTAGGTGTTCGGCCTTCGCGCCCGCGGGCCCATATGACCGATGCGGGCCAGGAGTTCTTGGTGCTGGTGGAGAGGCCGGCGATCACCTGGTTGCAGCTCCCGCGCTTCTTCGTGGAGATGCTGCGGGCCGACGAACCCGCAGGTCTGTGGCTGCAAGCCAATGGTTGTTGTAGCGGCGCGTTGTGGGTGGAGGTCGAGGTTACCCCCGCAGGCTACGCCTTCTTGAGTCGCGGGTGGCAGACCTTCGCCCGCGCCCACGGCCTGGAGGGGAGGCTCACTCTCCACTTCAAACACGACGGCGCCGCGGCGCTTTTCGTCAATATCTTCGTGGAGGACGGCAGGCGCTTGGGGTGCTGCCCGGAGGGCGTCGGCGGCGGCAATCTTGGAGGTGAGCTTGCCCTTGGCGACGGCCGCCATGCTTCCAGCAGCAGCGACACCTCCTCCGAGGAGAGTCCGAGCGACGACAGCTACGACGCAACACCGCGTCGGCGTGCCCGAACTTCGGAGGGTAGCCAGCCGCGACGGCGCCGTTCCCCCGCCCGGGAAGCGGCTATGCCGGCGCGCCGCCAGGGGTCCGTCAAGGAGGAGGACTCTGACTGAGCGCTGGCACGCCGGAGCCAGGGCCTCAGGAGTGGCAGCCCCCGAGGGGGGCTCCTTCGCCTTCTTCTTCCTTTGCTTTCCCTGTAATCAAAAAATCATGAAGGGCCCCTCTAGGCATGTGTAATGAATCCCTGGCGCTCGCGCGCCCTTACTTTAGCACTCTCATCATGCATCTCGATCCCTGTGTTACTGTTAATTGAGACCTCCTGTTGGTCGTGATTAGGGTACTTAGCTTGATGCGTCTGCGGCGGGCCTCTGCGTCGTGAGGTCTGGCAGTAGCGCCTGAGGAGCTTGGGGGTCTTGGGGGGTTCCTCTTTCATGTGAGTGAGGTGGTTTGGGAGCCTTTTCGGCACTCTGCGTCAGCGGGGCCCAATCCCGCGCATACCTCGACCGCCGTTGGGGCGTCCGGATCACCAGGACGAGACCAAGGAGCGAGGAGCTACGCGATTAGTGAGGCTCCTAAGGCGCGTTGCTCAGGAGTCCCCCTTGACGATCAAGTGGCGCTCTACGTCGGTGGGGCCCAATCCCGTGCATACCTCGACCGCGGTTGGGGCGTCCGGATCACCAGGACGAGACCAAGGGGCGAGGGGCTACGTGACCAGTGAGGCCCCTGAGTCGTGTTGCTCAGGAGTCCCCCTTGACGCTCAAGCGGCTCCCATACCTTTTTTGCCGGTTCCTGCCCCGAGAGGTGTGAGCCTCCAGAGGCTCCAAGATAACGCGCCGGGCCGCGGCAAAGCCCCCGAGTGAGGGTGAGATGGCACACGCCTGCTAGCTCACTCGAGAGCGCCACGCGAGGACCAGGACGCCAAGGCCTTGGCGAGGTGTAAGCACCGTGCCCGTAGCCCCCGCTCGCGGGGCGCGAGAGGGAGAGGTTGGCAGGTGTTAACCCGAAGAAAGAAACTTAAAGATAGAAAACTGCAAGGAGAAAAATCACCGTCCCTTTTTCTTTAAATATAGTTGAAAAGCGTCGAGTTTCATTCCAGAAAAATGGCAAATTCGAATACAAGAAAGGCAAAGAACAGCCGCGTCCGGCACCTAGGCCAGTCTTCGTCTTCCCCCAGCGCAGAGCATAGGGCATCCACGTTGCGTGGGCATAGTCATTGGAGGATAGTGTTGTCCACCAGCGCGGAGCATGGGGCTTCCACTTGGGCATGGGTGGGAACCCCTCCGCGTCCTCGGGGGGCTCCGGGTGTATACAGCCCACTCATTATTACGTGAGGGTGTCACGGGTAGAACTTGCGGAGGTGCTGGATGTTCCAGGCATTCTGGATGGGGACCCGTCCTGAGTCTCCAGGCGCACGGCGCCAGGCCTGGAGACGCGGGCGACCCTGAACAGGCCCTCCCACACGGGCGAGAGCTTGTGCAAGCCCTCCCTGGAAAGGACCCGCCTCAGGACGAGGTCTCCGACTTCGAGGGTCCTGGAGCGGACGTTACAGCAATGGTAACGCCGCAGTGCCTGCTGGTACCTCGCAGCTCGGAGCGAGGCTTGGCGACGGGCCTCCTCCCCAAGCACGAGGTATGTCCCCCGCGAGGCATCCTGACGCTCCTCGTCGAATGCCAAGACCCGCAGGGATCGATGCTTGACCTCGTGTGGGAGGACGGCTTCAGCTCCGTAGACGAGGAAAAACGGGGTCTCACCGGTGGGCTTAGTCGCAGTGGTACGGATGGACCACAACACGGACTGAAGCTCATCGAGCCAAACCCTGCCGCAAGCCTCAAGCTTCTTCTTGAAGCTCCTTGCCTTGAGGCCCCGTAGGACCTCCATGTTGGCGCGCTCTGCCTGACCGTTGCTTCGTGGGTGCGCCACCGAAGCGTAGTATATCTGCGTTCCAAGTTAGTACAATAGGTCCTGAAAAGGTTGCTTGTGAACTGCGAACCGTTGTCGGTGATGATGCGGTTGGGGACGCCGAAGCGGCTCACGAGGCCCTTGATGAACTTGACGGCTGAATCGGCGGGGATGGTGCGGACGGGCTCCACCTCCGCCCACTTGGTGAACTTGTCGATGGCGACGTAGAGGTAGCGGTATCCGCCGGCCGCTCGCGGAAAGGGCCCCAGTATATCCAGCCCCCAGACCACGAAGGGCCAGGAGAGCGGGATAGTCTGGAGGCCCTGCGCGGGTTGATGAATCTGCTTGGCATGGAACTGGCAGGCCTCGCAGGACTGGACCAGCTCAGTGGCGTCGTTGAGCGCCGTAGGCTAGTAGAAGCCACTGCGGAACGCCTTCCCTACAAGGGTGCGTGACGAGGAGTGATGCCCGCAGTCTCCTCCGTGGATGTCGGCCAGCAGCTCGCGCCCCTGTTCTCCGGACACGCATCACAACACGACGTTGTTCGGACGCCTGCGGTATAGCTCGCCGTCCTGCAAACAATAAGCTATGGCTTGACGTACCACATGCTCTGCGTCTTCCTCCTTCCCTGGTAGTGTGCCATGGAGTAGGTACATCTTGAACTCCTGTGTCCAGTCGTCGGCCTGGGGCTCCAGCGCGAGGAGCAGTCGGGCTCCTGAGGAAGGGCCACAAGTTGGAGCCCCCGAGGGCGATGCCGGGGGAAAATCTTCGCTTTGCGGCGCCTGGTCCGCGGTTGGAGGTGCCGCAGATGGCTTGAAGAGCCTTTCCTCGAAGATGCCTGGCTCCTGAGGCTCACGGCGCGATGCCCTCTTGGCGATGTCATCGGCCTCCTTGTTCGCGCCGCGCGGAATGTGCTGTAACTCCAAGCCCTGGAAACGCGTTTCAATCTTATGTACCTCTTCCAAGTATGCCTCCATGTGCTCGTCCTTCGGCGTGTACTCCTTGTTGGAGAAGTTCACGAGGAGCTGGGAGTCGCCCTTGACGGCGAGGCGCTTAACCCCCAAGGCCGCCGCGGCCTTGAGGCCAGCGATCATGCCCTCATACTCCGCGATGTTGTTGGAGACCTTCTCGCCGTGCTGGAAGCAAAGCTGTACAGCGTAGTAGAGTTTGTCCCCGGTCGGGGATATGAGCACAACTCCGGCCCCCGCTCCCCTGCGCGCGAAGGCCCCGTCGAAGTGCATGATCCAACCATCGGGCGCCTCGTCGCCGGGGCTGAGGGACTAGCCCTCGTCCAACCCTCGGTCGAGAGTGTCCGTCCATTCGGCCACGAAGTCCGCCAGGGCCGCTCCCTTGATGACCCTGGTTGTACTAAATTCCAATTTGAAGGCCTGCAGCTCAATGTTCCACTCTGCGACTCTCCCCGCGGCGTTGGGGTTGCGCAGCACTTTCTCCAACGGATACGCAGAGACGAACTTGATGGGGTGGCCCTGGAAGTAGTGGCGCAACTTCCTTGAAGCGACGAGAAGCGCGAGCAGGAGCTTCTGCTGCATAGGGTAACGCGAACGTGCGTCCCATAGTACGGTGCTGACGTAGTACACCAGGTGCTCGACGAGGGAGAAGCCTTCTGCGCTGCCCCGCTCCGTAACGGGCTCATGAGATCCTGGTGCCTTGGGGGTCGCCGGGGCATCCGAGACCTCAGGAGCATCGTCTTGAAGAGGTGAGGGATTCGGGGCCTCCTGTGAGTCACCTTGCTTCGCGCCCGGGGACCCACCTGCGCCTGAGGGTGTTGCGCGCGCGCTGGCACGTTCTTCCCTGACCGCCATGAGCGCAGCACTAGCGGAGTGCGGGGTGGCAGCCAGGTATAGCAATAGGAGCTCCCGAAGGCGGGACGCCACCATTACTGGTGGACTCGTGAGGTATCGCTTGAGGTCCTCGAATGCCGCATCTACCTCCGGAGTCCATTCGAAGGGCACCTTCCTCTTCATGAGCTTGAAGAACGGTAGGGCGCGCTCGCCAAGCTTGGAGATGAAACGCCCCAAGGAGGTCACGCAGCCCGCCAGCTTCTGCATTTCCTAGAGGGTCTGAGGCGGACTCATCTTGCTTATAGCCTTGATCTTCTCCAGGTTTGCCTCGATCCCCCGGTGCGACACCAGGAAACCGAGTAGTTTACCCGACGGGACCCCAAAGACACACTTCTCGGGGTTCAGCCTCAGGCTCACTCGCCGCAGGCTGGTGAATGTCTCCTCCAGGTCCTCGATCAGGGTCTTGGCTTCTCGCGACTTGACCACGATGTCGTCGACGTAGGCCTCCGCGTTCCTTCCGAGCTGCTGCCTGATACGTCTCCAACGTATCTATAATTTATGAAGTATTCATGCCATGTTTACAATAATTTTATATGATTTTGGTATGATTTTATTAGAACTAACCCGGACTGACGTTGTTTTCAGCAGAACTACCATGGTGTCGTTTTTTGTGCAGAAATAAAAGTTATCGGAATGGGCTGAAAATTTATGGTGATTTTTTATGGACCAAAAGAGACCCCCGAAGCACCGGAGCTGGGCCAGGAAGTGACCGAGGAGGCCACAAGGCTAGGGGGCGCGCCCTACCCCCCCCCCCCCCCCCCCGGGGAGGGTGCTCCCGGCTTGTGGACTCCTCGAGCACCCCCTTGACGTGAGACCGATGCCAAAAATTCCTATAAATACCAAAACCCCCAGAAAGAAGCCTAGATCAGAAGTTCCGCCGCCGCAAGTCTCTGTAGCCACGAAAAATCAATCTTGGCCCTCTCTGGTACCCTGCCGGAGGGGGTCACCATCACCGGAGACCATGGAGGAGGAAGACGGAGGGGCCATCATCACCATGGAGGCCAAGGACCAGAGGGAGAACCTCTCCCCACCTAGGGGGGAGGCTATGGAGGAGGAAGCACAAGGGGGAGACCCTATCCCCCTCTCTCTCGGTGGCGCCGGAGTGCCATCGGGGGAACCATCGCCGCGGTGAACGTCTTCATCAACATCACCTCCTTCATCACCGTCCTCATATCTTTTCAGCGGTCCACTCTCCCGCATCCCACTGTAATCCCCTACTTGAACATGGTGCTTTATGCCACATATTATGATCCAATGATGTGTTGCCATCCTATGATATTTTGAGTAGATTTCTTTTGTCTTATGGGTTGATTGATGATCTAGATTGGTTTGAGTTGTATGTTTATTTTGGTGCTGTCCTATGGTGCCTTCCGTGCCACGCACATGTGAAGGATTCCCGCTGTAGGGTGTTGCAATACGTTCATGATTCGCTTACAGTGGGTTGCTAGAGTGACAGAAGCTTAAACCCGAGTAAGGGGGTTGTTGCGTATGGGATAAAGGGGACTTGATGCTTTAATGCTATGGTTGGGTTTTACCTTAATGATCTTTAGTAGTTGCGGATGCTTGCTAGAGTTCCAATCATAAGTGCATATGATCCAAGTAGAGAAAGTATGTTAGCTTATGCCTCTCCCTCATATAAAATTACAATAATGATTATCGATCTTGTTAACAATTGCCTAGGACAATTCCGCACACTGACCCATCATTATTCCACACTCGCTATTTGTAATATATTGTAATATATTCTAACGTTATGATAACAGCACCTATTTTATATTTTAGTTCTCCGATATCATGCAAAGCTATTCTCTTCATACCCACAACGTAGTTTTATTTCTCGTTTCTAGTTGGAAGCAAACGTTCGGCGTATGTAGAGTCGTATCAGTGGCAGATAGGACTTGAGAGAATATTGATCTTACCTTTAGCTCCTTGTGGGTTCAACACTCCATACTTATCACTTCCACCTTTGGAAATTGCTATGATTATTCCTTGCACTTGGGGATTATCAAGCTCTTTTCTGGCGCCGTTGCCATTCTCGTGTGTGCTTGTTTGCTTGTTTGCTTTCTTCACTAAGTAGATTTTGTTTTCCCTTTTTGCTTTCTTTAGTTGTGGGTGAAACAAACAAAAAAATTAAATAATGAAAAATACAAAAAGAATTACTTGCCTCTTATGCCTAAGAAGTTTTTCAAAAAGAGAAGTGATTGGAAGGTTGTGCATTGGAGAAGTGAGGGTCGACCTTGAACACTTGTGTTCATGCTCATGGAAACAATGTAGAATTTTTCATGGAAGCTTCCCAAAAATAATTATCTCCTTGTATATATCCATTGTATTATAAAAATAATGTGCCAAGATTTGCTTTTAGGATGATTAGATTGCTTGTTTGCTATGTGCGGTGCAAAAACAGAAACTTTGACTGTAGTGCATGAATTTACATTTCTTACTGAAATGTAAAAAGTTGCTGCAATTTTTACACAGTACTGCTATATAAATTGTTTAACTTGTCCTAATGTTTCAGAATTTTTTGAGTTACAGAAGTATACGAAATTTCCAGATTGCTGCAGACTGTCCTGTTTTTGACAGATTCTGTTTTCTATGTGTTGTTCACTTATTTTGATGAATCTATGGGTTGTATCGGGGGGGTATGAACCATGGTGAAGTTGTAATACAGTAGATATAATGCTAATATGAAATTGGAATGAGTTTACAACAGTTCGAAAGGTAGTAATTTGCTTTATTATACTAACGGATCTCATGAGGGTTTTGTTAAGTTTTGTGTGGATGAAGTGTTCGAAGATCGAGAAGGTATCGATATAAGAAGAATACGGAGAGACAAGAGTTCAAGCTTGGGGATGCCCAAGGCACACCAAGTAAATATTTCAAGAAGATTCAAGCATCTAAGCTTGGGGATGCCCCGGAAGGCATCCCATCTTTATTCTTCAACAATTATCGGTATATCTCGGTTTTTGTTTTGTTCACATGATATGCGTCTTTAGTGTTTTTGTTTTCCTTTATGCACCCTTCTAGTATGAGATAGTCCTTCATTGATTTGTAGAATGCTTCATGCGCTTCACTTAAATCTTTTGAGTATGGCTTTGTAGAATGCTCTTTGTGCTTCACTTAAATCTTTTGAGTATGGCTTTATAGAATGCTTCGTGTGCTTCACTTATATATTTTGAGCTTTGATATTGGTTAATATATATTAATTGTAGAATGCTCTATGAACTTCACTTATATCTTTTAGAGTATGAATAAAATTATCATCGGAATTAGGCTTGGAAGAGTATCATTAAAATGTCATGCCTAGCTAAAAAGGCATTAAAGAAAAGCGCTTGTTGGGAGACAACCCAATATTTACCCCTACTGTTTTTGTGTGTTATAATGATTATGATACTGTAGTAACTATGTTTTATATGTTTTCTTTCAATAAAGTCCCAAGTAATGCCTTTGGGATGATGTGGTTGATAGTTGACTTGATTCTGTGCAAAAACAGAAACTTTGGTGCCCAATCCAGAATTTTTATAAATTAACCAGAGAGTCAAAAGCTTCTGAATTTTTTACACATGATTTATTTACAAATTTACTAGGATTTCCTAATTTTTCAGAATTTTTGGGGCTGCAGAAGTATGGTCATTGTTCAGATCATTACAGACTGTTCTGTTTTTGACAGAATCTGCCTTGTTTGCATAGTTTGCTTGTTTTAGCATTTCCATGGCTTATATTAAGTGATATAAATTGTGGAAATGATAATTTACAGTAGACATTATGCGAGAACAATTATGGATCTTGTATTTGACAGTACCTAAGTGTATAATTTGCTCTTTATCATACTAACCCATCTCACGAAGTTCCGATAAGTTTTGTGTGATTGAAGTTTTCAAGTTTTGGGTGAGATATCGATATGAAGAGAATAAGGAGTGGCAAGACCCTAATCTTGGGGATTCCCAAGGCACCCCAAGGTAATATTCAAGGAATATCCAAGCAACTAAGATCGGGGATGCCCCGGAAGGCATCCCCTCTTTCGTCTTCAACATTATCGGTAACATCACTTAGAGCTATATTTTTATTCGTCACATGATATGTGTTTTGCTTGGAGCGTCATTTTATTTTGTTAGGATTTGCTTGCTGTTATTTATATTAATGTTTTGCATCTTTTATTTCAATAAAAGTGTCAAGGGTAGCCAGCACCATGCTCAATTTGCAAGTATACGAGTTGCTGTTTCAAAACAGAAAGTTTGCTGTTAGTGCAAAAATTCCCTAGAATAGTCAGTATGTCATAAAATCTTGAAATTTTGACACAGAATGACTTTATAAATTCTATACAGTTTGATAAAGTTTCAGAATTTTTGGAGTTAATTAAGTATGGATCTTGCTGCATTCTTTATAGACTGTTCTGTTTAGGCAGATTGCTGTTATGTTTGCATTGTTTGCATATGTTGGCTTGTTTAATGATTCTATTTGAGGATGGAAGTATTAAATATGCAGAGGCATTTATTATGCAATGTCAAATAATAATTTTAGCGATTTGCTACAGTAGGGAATGATAAGGTTATGCATTGATTTATGCTAACTTATCTCACGAGTTCTTGTTGAGTTTTGGGTGTATGAAGTTTTTGAGATTTAGGAAAACCGTGATATGAGAGGAATTAAGGAGACACAAGAGATCAAGCTTGGGGATGCCCTAGGCATCCCTAATTAATATTTCAAGAAGTCTCGAGCATCTAAGCTTGGGGATGCCCCGGTAGGCATCCCACCTTTCTTCTTCAACAATTATCGGTTAGTATCGGTTGAACCTAAGTTTTTGCTTCTTCACATGATATGTGCTATCCTTAGAATATCATTTTATTTTGTTTTTCTGTTTGAATAAAAGCATTGGATCTGAAATTTTGAATAAGAGAGAGAGTCCCCACATGGATATTTAACTAATTGACTACGCATTGATCTTCACTTATATCTTTTTGGAGTAGTTTGTCATTCACTCTCGTGCTTCACTTATATCCTATGAGTAAATGGTTGAATGAATTGAATATCATAAATTTTAAACTAAATATGCTTCATATACTTATCCCATGGGGAGTAATGACTTAACACATAATAAGTATAGGTGGTAAAATTTATTGAAAGTTAGCAAACACCGCATTGGTCACTTGAACAATTCATGAAAGAATATTGAAGGAAGAGAGATTCCACATATAAATATACTATCTTGGACATCTTCTATGATTGTGAGCTCATTAATTATTTTCAAACTCGAGCAAATTAGTTGAAATTGGACAAGGAAGACAACTTAATGAGTTATGTTTGGGTATATTTGTATAGAAGTTATATTGTTATGGATCCTCCAACATGTGGTGCTTGCTTCCACCTCATACTAGCCAAAACTTCCGCACCAAGTAGAAATACTACTTGTGCATCCAAACACCCTTAAACCAGTTTTGCCATGAGAGTCCACTATACCTACCTATGGATTGAGTAAGATCCTTCAAGTAAGTTGTCATCGGTGCAAAAAGCAATAAAAATTTCTCCTAAATATGTATGATCTTTTATTGTAAGGGAAAATAAGTGTTGTACGAACTTGTGATGGTAAAGAAATAAAAGCGACGGACTGCATAATAAAGGTTGCTATCACAAAGGGCAATACAACGTGACGTTACTTTGCATTAAGGGTTTGCACATCCAAAAACAAAAAGCGCATGACAACCTCTGCTTCCCTCTGCGAAGGGCCTATCTTTTACTTTCTAGTACTTACCTTTATGCAAGAGTCATGGTGATCTTCATCGCTTCCTATATTTCGCCTTTTTCTCTTGGCAAGCGTCATGTGTTGGGGGAATGATCTAGACATATATATCCAAACAAATATATTTGATCATGAATTATTATTGCTGACAATTATCTATATGATAAATAAGTTGGGAGGCGAAACATTAAGCCCATATCTTTCTCTGTGTTCGATGGATGCTATTTGTTCTAAAAATATGCTTTGAATGTCAATAATCATGGAAGACTATATGATAGTTGAGTATGTGGAATTTGCTAAATCAAAGCTCTTACATAGACCCTTCCTGAAAACAAGGTGAATTGCAATTGTTCGATGACTAGGAATATGGTTTGTTAGTTTTCAAAAACTTTCTGGTCTATACTTTAACATGTGAATAGCTTGTTACTTGATCATGAGAAGTTTTATGAGATGAGCTATTGTTTATGGTTTATATTGATGCTAGAAAAAGTGATTGGAATTATCATTGATCAAACTTGTGCACTTGCTAGCATTCACACTTCATAAATTATTTCTTTTATCATTTACCTACTCGAGGACGAGCAGGAATTAAGCTTGGGGATGCTGATACGTCTCCAACGTATCTATAATTTATGAAGTATTCATGCCATGTTTACAATAATTTTATATGATTTTGGTATGATTTTATTAGAACTAACCCGGACTGACGCTGTTTTCAGCAGAACTACCATGGTGTCGTTTTTTGTGCAGAAATAAAAGTTCTCCGAATGGGCTGAAAATTTATGATGAATTTTTATGGACCAAAAGAGACCCCCGAAGCACCGGAGCTGGGCCAGGAAGTGATCGAGGAGGCCACAAGGCTAGGGGGCGCGCCCTACGCCCCCCCCCCCCCCCCGGGGAGGGTGCTCCCGGCTTGTGGACTCCTCGAGCACCCCCTTGACGTGAGACCGACGCCAAAAATTCCCATAAATACCAAAACCCCCAGAAAGAACCCTAGATCAAAAGTTCCGCCGCCGCAAGTCTCTGTAGCCATGAAAAATCAATCTTGGCCCTCTCCGGCACCCTGCCGGAGGGGGTCACCATCACCGGAGACCAGGGAGGAGGAAGACGGAGGGGCCATCATCACCATGGAGGCCAAGGACCAGAGGGAGAACCTCTCCCTACCTAGGGGGGAGGCCATGGAGGAGGATGCACAAGGGGGAGATGTGACGCCCCCAATTTCGACCGTACGCTAAACATACACGCAATGCGTACGACCAAGATTAGGGACTCACTAATTAATATCACAACACAACACTAGACACAAATTAAAGTCATACAGCTTCATATTACAAGCCAGGGGCCTGGAGGGCTCGAATACAAAGCTCGACAAGCACGAGTCAGCGAAAGCAGTTAATATATGAGTACAGACATAAGTTAAACAAGTTTTGCCTTAAGAAGGCTAGCACAAACATAAGCAGCGGATCGAAAGAGGCGAGGCCTCCTGCCTGGGAACCTCCTAACTACTCCTGAGCGTCGGCACTCTCCACGTAGTAGTAGGCTCCAGCGGTGGTGTAGTAGTCGTCTCCGGCATACTCCATCTCCTGGGCTCCGTCGTCAAAACGCGGAATTGTATCGAGGGGGGGGGGGAAGAGGAAGCAAAGCAGCGGTGAGTACTCATCCAAAGTACTCGCAAGACTGACATCAGAACTATGCTAAGTATGCATCAGTATCAAGGAATGGGGTTATATCTGGGCTGACTGCAGAAAGCAAGAATGAGGGGGAAGGCCTAGTCCTGTCGTAGACTGGCATCTTCAGCATCTTGCAGCATTAGAAGAGAGTAGACTGGTATCTCATATATAGTCATATTATTGTAGCAATTTTATTAAGTAACCACGCCCAGAGATTCTTCCTCGACTCCCTGCGAGGAAGCAATCCCGGAGCCAACATTCATTTCAATTTAAAGTCACAATTATAGTTGTAGTAGATCAAGGTACAACTCCAAGTCGTCCTGTTACCGTGGACACGGCTATTCGAATAGATAAATTCTTCCCTGCAGGGGTGCGCCGCATTTCCAACACGCTTGATCACCTCCGGCTAGACACACTTTCCTGGGTCATGCCCGGCCTCAGGATATCAACACGTCGTTGCCCCACCTAGGCTCAACAGAGAGGCCAGCCCGCCGGTCTAAATCCTAAGCACACAGGGGTCGTGGGCCCACTTTCCCTACGCGCTCCTGCACGATGCGTACGCGGCCGAGGTCAGCCCTAGCACACTCTAGTCCAAGAGATGTACCATCCAGGCCACTCGGGCGCGCGCCGCTCCATTGCTGACGTCCGAAGAGCTTCGGCTGATACAACGACGCTGAGTACCCATAACTTCTCCCACGTGATGGTTTGGTGCGCAATAAGGTCAACGACCAACTCAGATCAAATACCCAACCCATTAGCATTTAATTAATGCGGGGCAAGTGCGACACATGAAGTGCGGTCCCGTCGCCCCATCTCGAGGATGTATGGCAAGGGCCTCTCCTGCCTGTCCACACCTCATCATCATCAAACCGTGGGTACCCCTCAGGGCCGACCCATCACCAACATGTTTCTGTAACCCGGTCATAGTAACTGTGTGTATAAAACATCAAGACGGAACCTGAGGAATCACCCTCAAAGGGTCCCGCTCGATGAAACCATCAAGGTGGACTTAGAGGAATCACCCTCGAAGGTCCCACACTTGAGGGGTTGCACGACAGAGTCATCGTCGGGAGTGGTGAAGGAGGAATCACCCTCGATAACCACGACCGACTAGCTGCACTACAGAGCTAGCATCATGAGTACTTCATGAGGTGTCACCCTCGGTACTCGACAGTAGCTCTGCAGAGTCGTATAACTAAGGGGTGTGCGGTGATGTGAGGGGCCTGGCTTGTCGGTCGGTTGACCGAGTCTTCGAGTAGTCGGGTCGTCGATGAAGAAGCAGGGGCAACTGGGACTAAGGGGGGTCACAGGGGATTCATTGATCAACCTATACTAAGCAGTTGATATGATTGCAGGTATAGTAGCAGTTTATCAAAAACAGGCTATGCATCAGAATAGGAGCTAACTAATACAGTAGCAAAAATCTAATGCAAGATTGAGAGGGAAAGAAATGGGCGATATCGGAAAGCTCAAGGGGGGTTGCTTGCCTTGCTGCTCTGCGGCAAAGGCCTGATCGTCAGCGGTGTAGTCGTACCCGGCAGCACCGTTAGTCTCGGGGTCTACCGGTAAGAAGAGGGGGTGAGAAACAATAAATATAAAGCAAACAGATGGATCACATCCATGAAATGACAAATAGCAGAGCTAGGCATGCACTAACGCAGTACTACACGTCACAGACGGCTCGGAAGAATATCTGACGATATTTTCCGGGTCTCGGGCTACTACCGGACAGGCGAAATCGATGGAAAAGTTCCATGTTTGCTATGCTAGGAGTACGTGACAGATTAACGGACAACGTATTCGGATTCGTGGGATTTTTCTGAGCAACTTTCATATATAAATTATTTTCATCTGACTTATAGATTATTTTATATTAATTTTCAAAGTTTTATTAATATTCTGAAATAAAAAGATTTAATTTAATTCCAAAAATTCATTTATTGAATCAGCATGACCTCATGCTGGCGTCAGCAGTCAACCCAGCTGTCTGAGGTCAAACCTGACAGCTGGGCCCCACCTGTCATAGACAGTGCGCTAACCAGGGTTTTAATTTAAACTAAACAGGTTAGTTAAAGGGGGTGGGCCCCATCTGTCAGTGCCTCATTAGGTTAAACTAATTAACAGAATTAATTAAACTAACTTAATTAATTAAAAAGTTGGCTGGGCCCACATGTCATACACAGGGTGGGGTCGGGCCCCACCTGTCATTTACTGGCCGAGCCCAGTCAGCACGGTTGACCTGGTCAACAGGTCAACCAGGGACTCAGGGCCCGCAGGTCAGTGACCCTGTGGGTGGCCCCGGTCCAACCCCGTCGGCGGTCGGCGGTAGCGGCGTCCGTCGCCGGAGAAGCTCCGGCGAGCACCGGAGATCACGGCGGGGCTCGGGTTTCGTGTGTGGTGCACCAAATAGAGCCATTCTTGGCGCGTTCGCGAGCTGGCGTCGTCGTCTTTCCATTCCAACCATCGGGAGCTACTGCGGTGGCCGATGCTGAGCGCTACGTCGACGGCGGCGAAAGGAGCTTCGGGCGACCATGGCAGCGAGCAAACCGGGACGAAATCGAGCAAACTACCGCGCGGGATCGAAGCTAGGGACGTCCCGGAGCAAGCCCGTGGCACGCACGGGTGCTCAAACGCATGCACGGCACGAGCACATCGGCAATGGCGGGCGGCGGAGCTCGGGTTCGGGAGCCGCTTGCTACGGTGTCCTACTGGAGCTACGAGGGAAAAGGGGAGGTCGCGGGGGAGCTCACATGCGGTGACGGGAAGGCCCGGAGCAGTGGTGATGCCGTGACGGCGATGAATCGACGACGGCGAGCTCTCTGATCCAAGGAGGATGAAGAACGGGGCGAGGTCGCAGGGGCTCCCGGGGCTCGGTCCGGTGCTCGAGGAGGACGAGGCCGTCGCTGCGGAGCTCGTGGGCGTCTTGGCTGGGCACGGGAGGCACGGAGGGCACGGCTAGCCGGCGGCCATGGCGACGGCGGCGCTCGGATGCGGGTGAGGGAGGAGAGCGGCGGCGCGAGGAGAGAGCGAGGGGGGATCTGAGGGCTAGGGTTAGCCAGAGGGGGCGCGGGGGCGGCCTTATACCCACCGGGCCATCGCCGGCGAGCTGGTCCGGCGGGGACGCGCCCGGTCACCTGCGCGCCTCGGTCGCCCTCCTGTAGAGGTTGGGGACGAACGAGGGGGCCGCTGGGCCGGCCTGGGCCTGCCACTGTGGCCTAAGCCCCAGGGCAGGGGTGTTTTTCTTTTTATTTATTTTCTGTTTTGTTTTCTGTTTTTATTATCAGTCTCATTTATTTTCTTGCTATAATTCCTTTCAGCAAAAATGTGTGACATGGTCCAATAAATATATTGCAATATTCTACATGGTCACATACACTTTGGGCATTTTTTGAAAATGTTTGATTTATCAAAATGATTTTAAGAGCACTTTAAAATGCAAAATGGTGCTGTTATTGAAGGTGGGGTCCACACCAGGTTGAGGGTGATGTTGTTTTCCTCAACAACAATTGTTTTGTGATTTATCACAAGGGTGCAACATTTTTCCTTTGCTGTTTGCCAATTTATTTTATCACCATAAAATTCAATGCCCTTTTTAATGGAATTTGAAATGAGATATGAATTTTCAATTTGATCATATCTTGTTTAGCAAAATGATTAGGCACTGATCATGGTCATCACTGTGCTTAATTACAATGATCACTGTAGCCAAAATCCAGGGTGTCACAGGAGACCCTCTTCCCCCCTCTCTCGGTGGCGCCGGAGTGCCATCGGGGGAACCATCGCCGCGGTGATCGTCTTCATCAACATCACCTTCTTCATCACCGTCCTCATATCTTTTCAGCGGTCCACTCTCCCGCATCCCGCTGTAATCCCCTACTTGAACATGGTGCTTTATGCCACATATTATGATCCAATGATGTGTTGCCATCCTATGATGTTTTGAGTAGATTTCTTTTGTCTTATGGGTTGATTGATGATCTAGATTGGTTTGAGTTGTATGTTTATTTTGGTGCTGTCCTATGGTGCTCTCCGTGCCGCGCACACATGAAGGATTCCCGCTATAGGGTGTTGCAATACGTTCATGATTCGCTTATAGTGGGTTGCTAGAGTCACAGAAGCTTAAACCCGAGTAAGGGGGTTGTTGTGTATGGGATAAAGGGGACTAGATGCTTTAATGCTATGGTTGGGTTTTACCTTAATGATCTTTAGTAGTTGTGGATGCTTGCTAGAGTTCCAATCATATGTGCATATGATCCAAGTAGAGAAAGTATGTTAGCTTATGCCTCTCCCTCATATAAAATTGCAATAATGATTACCGATCTTGTTAACAATTGCCTAGGACAATTCCGCACACCAACCCATCATTATCCCACACTCGCTATTTGTAATATATTGTAATATATTCTAACTTTATGATAACAACACCTATTTTTACATTTTAGTTCTCCGATATCATGCAAAGCTATTCTCTTCATACCCACAACGTAGTTTTATTTCTCGTTTCTAGTTGGAAGCAAACGTTCGGCGTACGTAGAGTCGTATGAGTGGCAGATAGGACTTCAGAAAATATTGATCTTACCTTTAGCTCCTTGTGGGTTCGACACTCCATACTTATCACTTCCACCTTTGGAAATTGCTACGATGATTCCTTGCACTTGGGGATTATCATTGCCCCAGGGCGATGTGCATCAACCGCTGGAAGGTCGCGCCGGCGTTTCGCAGCCCGAAGGGTATGCACGTGTAGCAGAACACACCGCACGTGGTGAGGAAGGCCGTCTTCTCGACGTCCTCCACCGCCATCTTGATCTGATGGTAGCTTGAGAAGGCGTCCAGGAAGCATAGGAGGTCGCACTCGGCGGTGGAGTCCACGATCTGGTCGATGCAAGGTAGCGGGAACAGGTCTTGGGGGCAAGCCTTGTTGAGGTTCGTGAAGTCGACGCACATGCGCTCCTTCCCGCACTTCTTCGGGACGACCACTGGGTTGGCCAGCCACTCCGGGTATTGCACCTCTCGGATAACCCCGGCTTCCTTCAGCTTGCCGACCTCCTGGGCGATGAACGCTTGCTTCTCATGGGCCTGTCTCCTAGCCTTTTGCTTTACCGGGTGTGCGTTAGGGCACACCATGAGGTGGTGCTCAATCACATCCCTCGGGACCCCCACCAGGTCGGATGCGTTCCACGCAAACGCATCCTTGTTTGCGCGGAGGAAGGCCACCAGCGCCTCCTCCTGCTCGGGAGGGTGGCCGGCGCCGATGGTGAAAGTGAGGCCAGGGTTCTTGTCGTCTACAGGCACCTGCTTCGTCTCAGCCCGGTTCAGGGAGAATAGCTGCTTCTTCTTCACTGGCGCGGCGTCAATGGCGTCCCCAGCGTCCTCCGAAGCCTGTGTGGCATCCCCGGTGTTGGGGCTCGCCACAGCCACGGCCTTGTAGGCGAGCTTGAGTGCGTGGACCGCATCCTTGCCGTCTCTGGCGACGGAGATGATGCCGTTGCTCCCAAGCATCTTGATGACGTTGTAGCTTGGGTACGTTGCCTCCATGAACCTGGCGAGGGCGGGGTAGCCAAGGATTGTGTTGTAAGGGAGGTGGATGTGGGCGACGTCGAAGTCGATCTGCTCGGTGCGGTAGTTGTAGTTGGTGCCAAAGGTGATGGGGAGGCGCACCCGCCCCAAGGGGACGACGGAGCCCCTGGCCACCCCAGAGAAGGGCCTTGAGGGTGCGCGCTGGTCGTAGGGCACCTGAAGCATGTTGAAAGTCTCCACAAAGAGGACGTTGAGGCTGGCCCCGCCATTTATGAGGGTCTTGGTGATGGCCACGTTGTTTATGGTCGGTGTACACAGCATGGGGAGCGTGCCGGCGGTGGACGTTGTCCTGGGATGGTCGTCGGGGCCGAAGGTGATGTCAACCTCTGGCCACGTTCGAAGGTGCGGGGCCTCGAGCCATGGCCGAACCACGCTCGCCTGGTGGAGAAATTGCTTGACCTGGCGGCTGGAAGTGGGCGCCTGGGATCTGCCGAGGATGCATGCGACGACGTCGGCCATGGAGCTGATGAATCGAGGCCTGACTGTAGCCGCGGATGGAGAGGCTTCGACATGCCCCCTACCTGGCGTGCCAAATGTCGGATTTCGGGCTCCGCAAAAACCCAAAGAGGTTCGAACACAAGGGCGTGTGCGAAGATCCCCACCAGCTTCAACCTCAAGCTCGCAGCTCGACAGCCTAGCCCGACGAACTCACTCGATTGCGGGGAAGAAGATTAGCACTCGAGGATTTACCCAGGTTCAGGCCGCTGCGAAGCTTAAAACCCTACTCCTGCCTTTTGGTGGATTGCCTCACGAGGAGGTTGGTGGATGAACTAGTACAGTGGTGAGTCACCTCGCGAGGGTGCTCGGGTGGTGTTTCTTGTCCGTCCCCCTCTCTACGGAGCAGCCTATCCTCTATTTATAGCGACCCGGGTCCTCTTCCCTTATCGCAATGGCGGGAAGGGATCCCACAACGGCCAAATTCGAAAGGAGACAAGGAGTACACCTTATCCTGACGAAAGGTGGTCTTCGCCTGCAAAGTAGCCGGTGGTGATGCAGAGGTGGGCTCGGAGGTGACGTCCGTCCTGCGGGGCTCGTGGTCTTGGTCTTGTTGCACAGGAATGGAAACCTTTGGGGGGGTGCTTTGGGAACCCGCGTACGTCCTTGCCTCCTTTGCACCAAAGAGGGAATTGTCTCCTCTGCGCGCGCTGGTGCCCGCCTGGCCTGGCTTACGTCACCCCTGTCCTCCCGAGGCTGGGTGCTGCATAGGGATCTCCGCCCCTCGGGAGGCGACCTGCGGAGGCCTCCTCCCTCCGGGGGTCTTGGCGTCGTCCCCCTCGCGAGGGTAGGGCTCTCGCGAGGGCCTTGTCTTGAGTGAGGCCGCACTGGGCCGCACCTAGCTATTGAAGCGGGCCACGCCCTGGGCCGCAGGCTGGCAGGTCTGGGTACCCCCATTCCTAGAACGCCGACAGGTTCCCAAGCGTTAAAAGTAAAGGTTTACTCCCCCTCCACCAACAATCACACTCCACGGCTAGCCGCATCCACGGGTACCGTCCAAACCAACAACATTCCTGGGGGAGTTTTGTTTATTTATTTTTTATTTTTGAATTTGGGAATGGGAATCCCTATTACCGCCCCTCTCATGTAAGGACGAGTGAATAAACATTCATCATAAGAATAACCCGCTTAGCATGGAAGATACTGAACGCCCCCTGTCGCTCCATGAGCGGTCCAGGAACACAAAACATATGTTCATTTGAATTTTTAGAGACGGCACATGCAAATTTACTTTGGAACGGCAGGGTAATACCACATATAGGTAGACATAGTGGACTCATCTGGCATAACTTGATTTAAGGTTTTTGATGCACAAGTAGTATTCCCACTTAGTACGGGCGAAGGCTAGCAAATAGATTGAGAAGCGGCCAGCTAGAGAGCGAAAACGGTCATGAACATGCATTACATATAATAAACATTGACTACTAGCATGAGTAGGATATGGACACCATGAACATAAATATCATGAAGGCTATCTTGGTTTTGATTCAACTACATGCGTGAACATGTGCTAAGTCAAGCCACTTGAAACATTCGAAGGAGGATACCATATCATCATACCACATCACAACCATTTTAATGCATGTTGACATCCAAGATAAATCATTATCCACACCTAGCTACTTAAGCATGGCATGAACAACTATAATCTCTAAGGGTCATTGCAAACATGTTTGATCATAATATGCTGAATCAAGGATACTAGGTTAAACATATTTACAAAAACAAAAACAAGTTGAGTTCATACCCGCTTTTCTCTGCCACAGTCACTTCATCAGATATCGTCATTATTGCCTTTCAGTTGCACGACCAAATGATAAGAAGATAATAATAGTGCAAGAGTGCCATGGACTAAGCTAGAATCTGCAAACATTTTATTCAAGAGGAGAAGACAAAGTAATATGGGCTCTTTGTTAGACAAACAATAATGCATATGAGAGCCACTCAACATTTTCATTGTGGTCTTCTCCTTGGTACGACTCAAATAAAAGGAAAAGGATTTCAGAGAAACACATTGAAATATTTTTGGAGTTTTTGGTTTTTTTCTGAAGAAAGCAAATTAAAGAGGGAAAAACAAAAACGAGAACAACTATTTACACGGGAAAGCTCCCAACAAGTAAAAGAAGAAGCGAGAAATCTTTTTGGGTTTTCTTTTGATGCTACAATTAAATTAAGCTAGAAAGAAAAACTAAAAAGAAGTAGGAAATATTTTTGGGTTTTCTCAAAGTTTTTCAAACACACAAGAAGAAAGCGAGAAAACAAATCTAGCATGGATATTACAATGAAAAAGTGTGAACACCGACAACTGGAATGAAATGTGTGAACATGAATGTAATGTCGGTGGAAATACGTACTCCCCCAAGCTTAGGCTTTTGGCCTAACTTGGTAATCACCATCCGTATGAATAATAATCTGGGCGATGGCTCACCGAGGCCCTCGGTGCAAACTCTGCGGCCCTCCTGGCAGCTTCAACCTCCGCATTGTACGCATGGGCCTCGCTCTCAAGGACATAGTATCTTCCCCTACTGTGAAAATCAAAGAGAGCAGGAGTAGGCAAAGTGACAGGCACAACTGGTTTTTTATTAAATCTCAAGTTATAGGTGTAGTTAGTGGTCGTTCCTGTAAGAAACTTATGGCGCTTCATAGCCTCAAAGTCTAAATATTGAGTAGTTGCCTGATTGCTGTGCGGTATGTGGTATGCTGGGCCATCTTCACAAAGAACATGGCAACAGAGTTCACCCTGCATTGGCTCTGGTCTTCAAAGACCTCAGGGCGTCGTGGTTTATGCATACTGGTCGTGGGCCGGGTGCTGGTCGAGGCCGGTGTGGAAGTCAGCGGGGCAGAGGAGGTAGGTCCGGTGGACGGGGAAACGAACACAATGCCTATGCCTACTCCGATGGGAAGGATGGTTTTGATGAGCAGAACGACGATTTGGATGATGAAATGGCCAAAGCTGAAATCAATAGAAAGAGAGGCTCTCAGCGTGCCACGGATAGCCTGACCCGAATTACTCACCCACAACATAGAATGGCTTTGATGAACCGGGGGGAGCTGCCTGCTTTACCTCCACCGTCAATTCCTTCTAGTCCTAGTGCCAAGCAGGATCCAAAAAGAGCAAGAGTGGTGACTAAAGTTGAGAGGATACAGTCAATGAAGAATGGAGTGCAAACTAAGTCTGACCCAAAGTTGGCGGGTCCCGGAGAGGGTAGAAGCTTTAGTATGCACTCTTGGTTATGATCAAATTTATGCTATTGATAGTCAGGGTAGAAGTGGTGGCAATGGTATTTTTTGGAACAATGAAATAAAGTTAGATATTCTCAGTTACGCTGTTTATCATCTTGATTGCTCTGCCCTAGAGTCAGGTTCAGACCCGTGGAGTTTGACAGTGGTGTATGGAGAAGCTCAGACTCATCTCAGACACCAAACTTGGTCCACCCTAAAAAACATAAGCACTTCAAGTAGCCATCCGTGGTTGTGTCTTGGCGACTTCAACGAAGTGTTACGTCCGTAAGAACATGTTGGAGTTGGGCAAAGGAGTAATGCACAAACCCAAGCTTTTAGAGATGGTGTTGACGTTTGCATGTTGCTAGACATTGGCTACTCAGGGCCGTTTTGGACCTTTGAAAAAAGGGTCACTGGAGGAACTTTTACAAGGGTGCGACTAAAAATGGATGCTCTTAATTCTCCCTTGTGTTACTCCCCTATCTTCACCATAGCAAAGATTAACTAAAAATGACTCATATTCAGATTTTGTTGGCTTATCAAGGGAACCCCAAGATGGAAGTTTGCATGTTTCACTGAATAAGTCTAGAGCCATGGTGAAAGAACGGTCATAAAGGTTGAATGAAACTCTAGACTCACGAGGAAAATATTTAAATTTCTTTGTGAATGTTTTCGTGAGTTCAAGATGTTGAGGACACTTATCTGCGATGATGGGAGCAAGTTCTGTATTGTGGATAAATTGGTCAAATTCCTCCTTAATACCTGCACCTTCCATGAACTCGTCGCACGGCCACAAGCATGATTTGGTGGCGGCATCTCGCATCGAGCTTTCGCTTGGCTCAACATAAGACTGTCGAACCGAGCTTCCACTTGATGAGGCTTCTGAGGATCTCCTCCTTGAAGAACTCCTAAAGAGTTGCATTTTTATTTGCGAACAAATTTCTGAAATATTTTTGAGACACAAAATTTTGTCAACAAAACTTCGTGAAATTGATAGCAACTACTCCTAAGCATGCATAGAGGCCATATTGAGCATTCAAACTACTTAGATCTCTAAGAATTCAAAATGCAAGCTCATCTATAGCAGCACCAAGAGTAGCTAATTACTCTAAAAATATCCCACTAAATCAAAAACTAATTGGAGCAATGGAGGAGTCACATACCAAGAAGCAGTCCCTCCAAACAGTTTCAGAAATGGAGCTTCGAGCAAAGAGATCGAAATCCGCTAGTTTGAGAGCAAGAACACGGGAATGGTGGCTGTGGTGATTTTTTTCTGGAGGTAGGGGATGATGTGGGCTAAAGAGATAATTGAGGGGGCCCACGTGGGGGCCACAACACACCAGGGCGCGCCTGGGGGTGCTGGCGCGCCCTGGTGTCTTGTGGGCACTAGGTGCAACCCCCTCTGGTATTATTTGCACCAGAAATTCAGAAATTTTCGGAAAAAAATCGTGTCAAATTTTCAGGTCATTCTGAGAACTTTTATTTTTGGGTCATTTTTTTATTGCACGGCGAAAACAGAAAACAGGAAAATCATGGCATTTTATTTTATTTAACTAACTAAAACAGAAAAATAAAAGGTGGGAGCAGAGAGTTGTGCTTACTAGATTCATTGACTTCATACCTCTCAAAAATGATCCATTAATAAGGTTGATCAAGTCTTATTAACAACCACTTCCGATTAGCATGAAATCGAAGAACTTTCGTAAAACACTAAGTTACCTCAATGGGGATGTGCATATCCCCAACAATAAGTATATCATATTTCTTTTTTGGAGTAGGTAGAGGTAATTTAAAGCTTCCAATAGTGATGGTCGGAGATTCTTCAATAACATTTATACCATTCACTTGGAATTGTTTCTTCGAAAGGTGCACCGTGTGCTCGTTACCATTGATATGAAAAGTGACTTTGCTTTTGTTGCAATCAATAACAGCCCCTGTAGTATTCAAAAAGGGTCTACCAAGGATAATCGACATGTTGTCGTCCTCGGGCCTCTCAAGAATGAAAAAGTCCGTTAAGATAGTAACATTTGCAACAACAACAACGGGAACATAATCACAAATACCGATAGGTATGGCAGTTGATTTGTCAGCCATTTGCAATGATATTTCAGTAGGTGTGAGTTTATTCAAGTCAAGTCTTTTATATAAGGAGAAAGGCATAACACTAACACCGGCTCCCAAATCACACAAAGCTGTTTTGACATAGTTTCTTTTAATGGAGCAGGGTATAGTTGGTATTCCAGGATCTCCAAGTTTTTTAGGTACTCCATCCTTAAAAGAATAATTAGCAAGCATGGTGGAGATTTCAGCTTCAGGTATCTTTCTTTTATTAGTGATGATGTCTTTCATATACTTTGCATAAGGGGCCATCTTTAAATTATCAGTTAAGCGGGTACGCAAAAAGACTGGCCTAATCATTTCAGCAAAGCGCTCAAATTCTTCATCATCCTTTTTCTTAGATGGCTTAGGTGGAAATGGAATGGGTTTTTGAACCCATGGCTCTCTTTCCTTACCATGTTTCCTAGCCACAAAGTCTATTTTATCACAACATTTATTTTTAGGTTATGGGTTATCAAGATCAGCAGCAGGATCTATTTCAACATCATTATCTGGTTCTTTATCATGGTTAGGTTGAGCATCTTCATAAACATCGTCATTATCATTTTCATTATCACTAGGTGAATGTTCATTACCAGACTGAGTTTCAGCATCGGAAATAGAGACATCAATATTATCAGGAGGTTTTTGTATCTCAGGTTCACTAGAGGTATGCAAAGTCGTATCATTTTTATTCTTCTTTTTCTTCCTAGAAGGACTAGGTGCATCAATATTAATTCTCTGAGAGTCTTGTTCAATTCTTTTAGGATGACCCTCGGGATAAAGTGGTTCTTGGGTCATTCTACCTCCTCTAGTTACTACTCTAGCAACATCATTCATATTATTATTCATTTCATCAAGTTATTCTTTTTGAGATTTAGCAACTTGTTCTAGCTGAGTTTGAACCATAGAGGCATGTTTTCCTACACCTCTAACATCATTACTGATTCTAAATAGAAAGTCACTCAAGCGAGCAATCATATCAGAATTATATTTCAATTGTTTTAGAACATGTGCATTGAAATGATCTTGCTTCAAAATATAGTTGTCAAACTCATATAAGCATTGACTAGGATGTTTATTGTAAGGGATATCACCTTCATCAAACTTTAATAGAGAATTTACCTCTACCACCTGTGGAGGTGGTGGTGTGTCAAGGCCATGTATTTCTTCAATAGGTGGCAAATTCTTAACATCCTCGGCTTTAATACCTTTTTCCTTCAAAGATTTCTTTGCCTCTTGCATATCTTCAGGACTGAGAAATAAGATACCCCTCTTCTTCGGAGTGGGTTTAGGTGGTGGTTCAGGAAGAGTCCAATCATCATAATTCTTCAATATGTTATTCAATAATTCCACGGCTTGTTCAACAGTTCGTTCCCTGAAAACACAACCAGTACAACTATCTAGGAAGTCCCTAGAAGCATTAGTTAGTCCATTATAGAAGATATCAAGTATTTCATTTTTCTTAAGAGGATGATCAGGCAAGGCATTAAGCAACTGGAGAAGCGTCCCCCAAGCTTGTGGGAGACTCTCTTCTTCAATTTGCACAAAGTTAAATATTTCCTATAAGGCAGCTTGTTTCTTATGAGCAGGAAAATATTTTTCAGAGAAATAGTAAATCATATCCTGGGGACTACGCACACAACTAGGAGTAAGAGTATTGTACCATGTCTTAGCATCACCCTTTAATGAGAACGGAAATAACTTAAGGATGTAATAGTAGCGAATCTTCTCATCATGAGCAAAGAGGGTGGCTATATCATTCAGCTTAGTTAGGTGTGCCACTACAGTTTCAGTTTCATAACCATGGAAAGGATCAGATTCAACCAAAGTAATTAACTCTGGGTCGACAGAGAATTCATAATCCTTATCGGTAACAAAGATAGGTGAAGTAGCAAACTTAGGATCACATTTCATTCTAGCATTCAAAGTCTTTTCCTTATACTTGCGTAGTAATTTCTTAAGATCGTTTCTATCCTTGCAAGAAAGAATTTCTCTAGTTACCTCTTCGTCCATAACATAACCTTCAGGTATCTTAGGCATTTCAAATAGAGGAGAAGTAGGACTAATAGGTGTTTCATAGTCATCAACCGTTTCATAAGCTTCATCAGTTTCAGCAATCTCATCAGTTTCAGTAATTTCATTCTCTTTAGCTCTAGCAATTTGTTTATTAAGAAATTCTCCTAGTGGCACATTATCATCAAGCATGGTACTAGCATCATTCATAGCAGAAATAGCATCATCAATAACTTGCGACATATCAGGATTACTAGCATGTGGTGGTGTTGCAAGCTTACTCATAACAGAAAGTGAATCAAGTGCAGAGCTAGATGGCAGTTCCTTACCTCCCCTCGTCTTAGAGGGAAAAATCTTAGTCTTTGGATCCTTCAGATTCTTCATAGTGATCAATTGATATAAATATCAAGTGACTCAACAAATATAGCAATGCTCCCCGGCAACGGCGCCATAAAAAGGTCTTGATAACCCACAAGTATAGGGGATCGCAACAGTTTTCGAGGGTAGAGTATTCAACCCAAATTTATAGATTCGACACAAGGGGAGACAAAGAATATTTGAGAGTATTAGCAGTTGAGTTGTCAATTCAACCACACCTGGAGATCAAATATCTGCAGCAAAGTGATCAGTAGCACAGTAATATGATAGTTTGATAGCAATAGCAGCAGTGGCAGTAATGGTAACAGTAGCAGTAGTAGCAATAGTTTTGTATCAGTTGGAACAGTAACAACAGCAGTAACTTAGCAAGAACAATAAGTGGAAAACTCGTAGGCACTGGATCGGTGAACTCATTGGATGATATTCATCATATAACAATCATAACCTAGGGCGACACAGAACTAGCTCCAGTTCATAAATGTAATGTAGGCATGTATTCCGTAAATAGTCATACGTGCTTATGGAAAAGAACTTGCATGACATCTTTTGTCCTACCCTCCCGTGGCAGCGGGGTCCATAAGGAAACTAAGGGATATTAAGGCCTCCTTTTAATAGAGAACCGGAACAAAGCATTAACACACGGTGAATACATGAACTCCTCACACTACGGTTATCACCATGAAGTACCCCAAATATTGTCACTATGGGGTTGACGGATCATAACACGTAATAGGTGCATATGACTAGGCAAGATCGGATCAAGAACATAGATATAATGGTGATAACATAAACGGTTCATATCTGAAATCATGGCACTCGGGCCCTAGTGACAAGCATTAGGCATAGCAAAGTCATAGCAACATCAATCTCAGAACATAGTGGATACTAGGGATCAAGCCCTAACAAAACTAACTCGATTACATGATGAATCTCATCCAACTCCTCACTGACCAGCAAGCCTACGAAGGAATTACTCACTCCCGGTGGGGAGCATCATGGAATTGGCGATGTAGAAGGGTTGATGATGACGAAGACCGAAGATTCCCTTCTCCGAAGCCCCAAACGGGCTCCAGATCTGGCCTCCCGATAAAGAACAGGAGGTGGCGGCGGCTCCGTATTGTAAAACGTGATGAAACTTTCTCCCTTATTTTTTTTCTCCGAAAATAGGAATTTATAGTGCCAGAATTAGGGTCAGTGGGGCCACGAGGTGGGCACAACCCACCAGGGCGCGCCTGGGGGGGCTGGCGCGCCCTGGTGTTTACTGCCCAGCCTGTGGCCCCCCTTCGGTGGTTCTTGACTCCAGTATTTTTTATTTATTCTAAAATAAATCTCCAAAAAGTTTCGTCCAATTCTAAGAACTTTTATTTTTGCACAAAAAACAACACCATGGTAGTTCTGCTGAAAACATCGTTAGTCCGGGTTAGTTTCATTCAAATCATGAAAATTAGAGTCCAAAACAAGGGAAAAAGTGTGAGGAAAAGTAGATACGACGGAGACGTAACACTTGCCCTTCTGATGCAGTGTGTTTTTCGGTCTGAAGCAGTGCGTTCTTCTGTCTGATGCGGTTCACGAGTCGATTTTGGTGTCACGGAAAATAGAGTGTCCGTATTTCATTAAAATCAAAAGTGCTCTTAAACCGTAAGGAATTTGAGAGAGTGTTCTACATGAAAAGGTTGCGCCCCATCGATATCTTTTCAATGTCTTATCATTTGCTTCGTTCTGACACGCGATTTTGAAAAATTCATGAAAATACGCTCGCTGCCACTCGTCTAAAATTCATTTAAAACCATAAGGAATCTTAACAAATGCCCAACATATGAAAGTTGCACATATTTCACAGCTTTCCAACGCCATATCACACGCCTCGTTCTGACAAATGGTTAAAAAACTGCGTCGAAAACCGTACCCAAAAAATCGAAAAAAATTGAAAAACAGATTTCCGCGTTTTGGTAAATTTGAAACTGCTCTCAAACCGGAAAGAATTAGAGAGTGTAATCTACATGAAAAAGTAGCGGCTCTACAATATGTTTCCAACGCCTTATCGTGTGCTTCATTCTGACTAGCCGTTTAGAAAAAATTGTGAAAATACGCTCGCTGTCACTCGTCGGGCGTCCACCGTTTTCAAAACTGCTCTTAAACCACATCGAATCTCGAAAAGTGTTCAACATGGCAAAGTTGCGCATTTTCCATAGCTATCCGACGGTATATTATACGCCATGTTCAAAGAAACGGTTTAAAAATGGAGCGAAAACAGTGCCAAAAAACGCGTGCAGTTTTTTATGCTCACATTGCAGTGTACTTTGGCTAACAGTGCAGTTCTTTTAGCTTTCGGAGGAGGTTCAGATGTGATGTCAGAATATATATATAGTAGCTTGGATTCAGGAGGAGAAAATAATGGGTGGAGGAAGAAGAGTGATTTTGTGGTACAAAAATGTTGGCTATCTTTCATTAAATATGTCATCTGATGTGCTTGGTCCTTTCAAAGATTTATGTTTGACATAGTTAATATTAATATTGAACCACAAGAATTTATTGCTCACATGATGGAATGAGAATGGAATGAGATGAGATTTCAACGTCCGGACTGTGCTTGATCCGTCATGCAACCATGAAAAATACAACAACTCTGAGGACCTTGTATAGATAATATATTTGAATCTCAATTGCACATGAGAAAAAAGGATGTGTGAACTGTACCTAACCTCTTGTAGCATTTGCGGGAAATTGTCAGAGAGCCACTAGCTGAAGTTCTTCTGCAATGAAGGCGAGGATTTGGAAAACCTTGGCTAGCATGGACCAACTAGTGTACTCTTGGATGGCGATGTCACCTGGTGGCAACATGGTGTACTCCTGGACGGGGGTGTCGTCTGGTGGCAGTGGGGTGTGGCAACATACAATAAAAGGAAAAGTGAGGGAGTGAAAAAAATACCGGAATGGGACTATCCAAAAAAGATTCGGTACTAGGAGGCAGGTTACATGGGGAGGTAGGACGGGAGGACGAATGGAATGGGAACCTTGATGTTTATAATTCGTCGAAGAGCAACCAGTGCTAACTGTTATTTGCTTGCAACAACAAGCTGTGTTATAGCTCTTGTCATACTTCTGTATTCATATTAGTGTCAGTTTCACTTGTTTTCTAAATAAATTATAATATAGGCAAGAATTGGTTTATTTTCGTCTCTCCTCCCACCACTGCGGTTGATCCATTATGCAACCATGAAAAATACAATAATTCTGAGGACCTTGTATGGATAATTTATTTGAATCTCAATTGCACATGTGAAAAAGGATGTGTGAATTGTACCTAACCTCTTGTAGGATTTGCGGGAGATTGTCAGCGAGCCACTAGCTGAAGTTCTTTGGCAATGATACTCCTGGATGACGATGTCGCCTGGTGGCAACAAGGTGTACTCCTAGACGGGGGTGCCTTCCAGTGGCAGTGGGGTGTGTCAACGTACAATAAAACGAAAAGTGGGGGAGTAGAAAATACCGAAACGGGAATATCCAAAAAAAGATTCGGTACCAGGAGGCATGTTACATGGGGAGGCAGGACGGGATGAACGGAATGGGAACCTTGATGTTTATACTTGGACGAAGAGCAACCAATGCTAACTATTATTTGCTTGCAACAACAAGTTGTGTTATAGAACTGTTGCCATGGTGCCCATCTAAGTGTAGGAGTGGATTAAAAAGTTTACCCTTTGAAGTCATTTTTTGTTGCTGTATGGAGTATAACCATAAATTCGTGTGCTCCAGAGTGGTGGAGTCAATGATCCATCATTAAGTTTAAATGTTGTCTTAGCCCCTCCAAACGCTAAAATTTCCCTCTAATTTTAAAGCTTCTAGGATATACTATAGCCGCCAAATGTTACCACTGAGCCAAAATTAAGTTTTGAGTTGTGAGAGAGGGAGAAGTGTGTGTGTGTGTGTGTGTGTGTGTGTGTGTGTGTGTGTGTGTGTGTGTGTGTGTGTGTGTGTTTGTGTTTGTGTGTGTGTGTGTGTGTGAGAGAGAGAGAGAGAGAGAGAGAGAGTGAGAGAGAGATAAAGGAGCGGCCTTGGAAGATAGAAGGGGAGGAAGAGAGATGGAAGGTGGTAGACAGAGTGGGGGATCGAGAGACATATATAGGGTGTGAAAGAGAGGACTGAGGAGAGAGGGAAACTGGCATATTACAATGAGAGAAAGAAGAGATAGAGAGAGCTTTAGTGTGAAATTTAGCACAATTGCACCGTTTTCTGTTTTAAACTTAAAGTGTGTGTTGATGGAGGGGGAGGGATTGGGAGCCAGATATGTCACTAATTGAGGTGGGCTGGCGAACATGGACTCGGGTTGCGGAGATAGTTGGTGGTGAAAGAAAAAGATGTTTGAGTCATTTATATATATATAAAAGTAGATATAGTAGTGCATGAGAAATATGTAGGTATATGTTTACTTGATTATATTTTCATGCTAATTATATATATTGCTTGTGCAGGATGGTTAAGAGTTGAGAAATAATTTTTTATTATACTTGCTGAAATATCGTGCAAATGCAGCTAAAGGCAATATTTCTGATCTTCAAGGTGAATGTCTTAAGCACATCAAGTAGATCTTAGTTTGTAAAATATATTTATTTATATCATTGCTCTCTATGTATACATCCTCGAGTTACATTGTGGGTGAAGTGGATTTCAATTATTTTTTGATTGTTGCATGCTATCTTGTTTACACATACGAAATATGATATACATTATATGTGCAATCAGGAAAAATCTATACCAACAAAATTTGATATGCTTTGTATTCAATGGTGCAATCAGAAAAGATAAATTAAAAGCCTGTGGCAACGCACGGTCATTCTACTAGTAGAAATAAATGTCAACATTCATGTGTTATGAAGGCTCTGCAAAAAAAAAAAAATAACCAATTTTTTAAAATGGCCATGCACTTTTAGAAATATTCACGTATACTTTTAAAAACATTCATATAATTGAAATAATAAATATGAATTATAACCATATTGGTAAA
The DNA here is from genome assembly GCA_039707655.1 of Elymus sibiricus. Lineage (NCBI taxonomy): Eukaryota > Viridiplantae > Streptophyta > Magnoliopsida > Poales > Poaceae > Elymus > Elymus sibiricus. The sequence continues at coordinate 309,424,834 of CM077675.1, read as the reverse complement.
ATATAGTATAAGAAACATAGTTTAAAATTAAATTTAGATATTATTTTAATTTTTCAAATATTTGGTTAATTAACGCATATTTTTATAATTCATAATTATCTCATATAAGAAAATGTTTGTATAACTAAAAATATTTGTAATTTAAAATGTTTACATGAATATTCACACGTGGATTATATTTGCATTATATGAAAAATAAGAAAATAATCCACAAGTGAAATTGTACACCAAGGAATATTCATAATATTTAGTAAATGTAGTTCTCCATAATTATGTATTATTTAAATATAATCCATGCATGTATAAAAAAAATCACTAAAGATATATTTTATTTAAATAACATTTCTAATATAATCTATGACTGTATATTTTAAATGGTTGTATTAAGTATATATTTTTAAACACTCATGGATTGTATTCAAAATAGTATTTTAGAAATAATAGTAAATATTTCAAAAACATTATAGGAACATTTTTAGTAAGATATTTTATCGCAAACCTCTGTATACTTATTTTGGGGGCACACGAATATTTGTTTACCATGAGGTTATTATTTATGCACTACAAATATTCATAACCGAAAGCATGGCATGGGGCCTTGTTAATGATTTTTATTTATCAATATACATGCACACGGAGATTTGTTGACCACAAGGTGATTATAAATAACACATGAATATTTGAATCTAAGTTTATTATTATGATTACCATTTGCATACTTTTTTTCATCTTAAAAAGCAATAATGTGTGCTAAATGGGCCGCACTAATGGACCGCAACTGTTTTCACATAGGCTACATTAACTTTCCGGAGCTATCATTTGCATGAAGTCCTCTTGGCGTGGTGGCCATCAAGGGCTTCTCTTTGACTGTAGGTTGCACGTTCAAGTCCACTACGTACCATTTTTTCATACAAGGTCCACTAAACGATATAGTTCCCTCTCGTTAGGGTTTCTTTTTCTCCCGAGGAGATCGCCGTCGTCGTGGAGTTTCGTGGTTGTCCGTACCGTCAATTCCTCAAGGTCTGCCTTGACTCCCTGTTGCGGTCCTTGTGATAGCGGCGGGGCTTGGAAGACTACTGGGGCCGGGGGGTTAGGGTTAATCTCAAGGACCCAATCGATCTCATCAGGTAAGGAATCCAACATGGCGTCAGAAGGAGCCTCTGTTTCGGCGGAGGTCAATGACGTGGAGCAGCTGATGAAGGAACTCGGATCACAGGAGGAGGATCTGGATGATGTGGTTTTTGACGAGCAGACCGCTCCGGAGAAGGAGATCCGCTGGGTAGCCCTAGCTAGGGTTCATACGGAGAAAACTTACAACCAAACATGGTTTTTCCGGAATACGCGGTCAGCTTGGGATCTAGCGCAGGAGGTGAAGTTTTGGCCCTTGGAGGCGAATCTCTACACCGTGCACTTTTCGTGCTTAGGAGATTGGGAGAGGGTCATGTAGGATGGCCCATGGCACTTTCGGGGTGATGCAGTAATTCTAAAGCCGTGTGATGGGGTGACCAAACCAACAATGATCAAGCTAGACACAATTGACGTTTAGATACAGATTCACGATGTACCTGAGTTATACGCCCATCTAGTAAAACCTCTTGCTGCAAAGGTGGGGGAAGTCCTCTTTGCTGAGCCACCTTCACATGATTTCGTCGGAAATTTCTACCGTGTTTGGGTTAGAATCGAGGTGACCAAGCCATTGAAGAATGCAGTCTCCATGATCAGGGACTCGAAGCGCCAGATTTATAGAGTGAAGTTCGAGAAGTTGCCTGATTGCTGTGCGGTATGTGGTATGCTGGGCCATCTTCACAAAGAACATGGCAACAGAGTTCACCCTGCATTGGCTCTGGTCTTCAAAGACCTCAGGGCGTCGTGGTTTATGCATACTGGTCGTGGGCCGGGTGCTGGTCGAGGCCGGTGTGGAAGTCAGCGGGGCAGAGGAGGTAGGTCCGGTGGACGGGGAAACGAACACAATGCCTATGCCTACTCTGATGGGAAGGATGGTTTTGATGAGCAGAACGACGATTTGGATGATGAAATGGCCAAAGCTGAAATCAATAGAAAGAGAGGCTCTCAGCGTGCCACGGATAGCCTGACCCGAATTACTCACCCACAACATAGAATGGCTTTGATGAACCGGGGGGAGCTGCCTGCTTTACCTCCACCGTCAATTCCTTCTAGTCCTAGTGCCAAGCAGGATCCAAAAAGAGCAAGAGTGGTGACTAAAGTTGAGAGGATACAGTCAATGAAGAATGGAGTGCAAACTAAGTCTGACCCAAAGTTGGCGGGTCCCGGAGAGGGTAGAAGCTTTAGTATGCACTCTTGGTTATGATCAAATTTATGCTATTGATAGTCAGGGTAGAAGTGGTGGCAATGGTATTTTTTGGAACAATGAAATAAAGTTAGATATTCTCAGTTACGCTGTTTATCATCTTGATTGCTCTGCCCTAGAGTCAGGTTCAGACCCGTGGAGTTTGACAGTGGTGTATGGAGAAGCTCAGACTCATCTCAGACACCAAACTTGGTCCACCCTAAAAAACATAAGCACTTCAAGTAGCCATCCGTGGTTGTGTCTTGGCGACTTCAACGAAGTGTTACGTCCGTAAGAACATGTTGGAGTTGGGCAAAGGAGTAATGCACAAACCCAAGCTTTTAGAGATGGTGTTGACGTTTGCATGTTGCTAGACATTGGCTACTCAGGGCCGTTTTGGACCTTTGAAAAAAGGGTCACTGGAGGAACTTTTACAAGGGTGCGACTAAAAATGGATGCTCTTAATTCTCCCTTGTGTTACTCCCCTATCTTCACCATAGCAAAGATTAACTAAAAATGACTCATATTCAGATTTTGTTGGCTTATCAAGGGAACCCCAAGATGGAAGTTTGCATGTTTCACTGAATAAGTCTAGAGCCATGGTGAAAGAACGGTCATAAAGGTTGAATGAAACTCTAGACTCACGAGGAAAATATTTAAATTTCTTTGTGAATGTTTTCGTGAGTTCAAGATGTTGAGGACACTTATCTGCGATGATGGGAGCAAGTTCTGTATTGTGGATAAATTGGTCAAATTCCTCCTTAATACCTGCACCTTCCATGAACTCGTCGCACGGCCACAAGCATGATTTGGTGGCGGCATCTCGCATCGAGCTTTCGCTTGGCTCAACATAAGACTGTCGAACCGAGCTTCCACTTGATGAGGCTTCTGAGGATCTCCTCCTTGAAGAACTCCTAAAGAGTTGCATTTTTATTTGCGAACAAATTTCTGAAATATTTTTGAGACACAAAATTTTGTCAACAAAACTTCGTGAAATTGATAGCAACTACTCCTAAGCATGCATAGAGGCCATATTGAGCATTCAAACTACTTAGATCTCTAAGAATTCAAAATGCAAGCTCATCTATAGCAGCACCAAGAGTAGCTAATTACTCTAAAAATATCCCACTAAATCAAAAACTAATTGGAGCAATGGAGGAGTCACATACCAAGAAGCAGTCCCTCCAAACAGTTTCAGAAATGGAGCATCAATGACACAGTTCTGGTTTTGATCCCCAAGGTAACGAACCCATTCCTACTAACTCAATTCAGACCTATCAGTTTGTGCAATGTGCTCTACAAGATAACATCCAAGGTGGTGGCAAATAGGTTGAAGCATATTTTACCGGACATTATTTCTGAAGAACAAACGGCATTCGTCCCCGGGAGGCTCATCACACATAACATCATTAGTGCATATGAATGCTTACACTTTATGAAGTGCAACAAGGCCAAAGCAAACAACTATTGTGCATTGAAACTCAATATGATGAAGGCATATGATAGGTTGAAGTGGAATTACTTGGAAGTCATGATGCTGAAATTGGGGTTTGATCAAGCATGGGTGCACACGGTCATGGGCATGGTCCGGTCAGTATCCTTCTCAGTTTTGTTTAATGGAGAAAGACTTGAACAATTTGTGCCAAGTAGAGGTATCCGACAGGGAGATCTAATCTCCCCATATCTTTTCTTAATAGCGGCAGAGGGCCTTTCATGCCTCCTGAAATCCAGCTCTTCGTCATCTTTGGGCGGCATCAAGGTGGCTCCTACAGCTCCGGCTGTGAATCACCTTCTTTTTGCTAATGACAGCCTACTGATGTTTAAGTCAAGTAATGATGGGGCAGTTGAAGTATCAAACCTACTGGAGAGATATTGTTTATCTATGGGGCAACGGATAAATCATGACAAGTCTTCCATCTTCTTCAGTCGGGGTTGCCCGCAAGGGGTACGCGATAGTGTAAAAACTACTATGCAGGTTCATAATGAATCTCTCAGTCACAGGTACCTGGGCATGCCCAGTGACGTGGGCCACTCGAAAAATGGGATGTTTAAACAATGACGAGATCGAGTATGGGAGAAGGTTAGAGGTTGGATGGAGAAACTCTTGACCGCGGTAGGGAAAGAAGTGTTGCTCAAATCAGTGGCGCAGGCTATTTCGGTGTACTCAATACAATGCTTTTGTCTACCCCGAGGTTTATTAGACAGTGTAACCTCTCTGATCAGGCAGTTCTGGTGGGGAAGTAAGCAAGGAAAACGAAAGTAGGCATGGGTAGCATGGGACGTGATGACAAGGCCCAAACACTTGGGAGGGCTTGGCTTTCGTGACCTAGACATTTTCAACCTAGCTCTTATAGCGAGGCAACCGTGGCGCATGATACAAAAACCTGAAGCTCTCAGTACCCGAATTTTGAAGGCTTCATACTATCCGCACTCATCCCTTTTGGAAGTTGAATTGGGAGCTCACCCCTTATAGATTTGGCGAGTTGTTCTGGACGGGAGAGATGTCATGGTACAAGGCTTGATAAAGCATATGACAACTGGATCCCTTGGGATAGGATCAGGAGGCCCATAACGTCGCTTGTGCCTGACCCACCTACGAGGGTGTCCGAACTCATTGACCATACCACTAGCTCATGGAAGGAGCAACTGGTCATGTCTGTCTTTATACCCATCGATGTGGAGGCAATCCTGAAAATTCCCCTTTGCACCAGGCAAACACCAAACTTTTGGGCATGGAGTGAGGAGAGAAGGGCCCTCTTCATAGTTCGAAGTGCTTACAGAATAATTCAAAGGACTAAGCTAGAAAGAGAAGCATGGTTGTATGGAGAAGAAGGATCTTCCCATACTAATTCCGACATCATGGGCTGGACGAACTTGTGGAAAATCAGGGTGCCATCTAAACTGAAAACTTTTTTGTGGCATCTGGCGCAACACTCAATACCAACTACGGGTCTCCTACACCATCGTCATATGTCCACAACTAGTGCTTGTCATCTTTGTGGTGTAGAGGACACATGGAAACATGCATTGTTGGACTGTGCAGTTTCGAGGAGCACTTGGGCTTTGGCATCAGATGCAATTATTGAGCAGCTAAGTGCCAATGTGAATGATGATGCAAAGAGATGGCTCTTTGCAATGCACGAGAAGTTGTCTGAAGATGAGTTCATTACCTTTGTGGTGACACTTTGGGCTTTGTGGGGAGCCCGACGGTAGGCGATCTATGAAAATATATACCAAAGTCCGTCCACGATTAATAGCTTCGTGCAGTCATACTTGTCTGAGCTTCAAGCCATCAAGCATTCCCCTACAGCACCGAATCCTGCAGCTTCGGACAGCCCGGCACGCTGGATAGCGCCACAACCGGGTCTCATGAAATCAATGTGGATGCTGTAGTGGGTAGAGGAGGTTCTATGGAGCTGTTGGGGCTGTTTGCAGGAATAGAGATGGAATTTTCCTTGGGGCATCAACACTAGTTTTCCCAAGAATCTCTGATCCAGCCACTCTTTAATCCCTAGTAATCAGAGAGGCTCTCTCCTTAGCAGATGATCTTTATGATAACAATATCCAAGTGGCTTCGGATTGCAAAGTGGATGTGTAGGATATTCGCCTGAACAACCCAGCTGTCTATGGAGCGATTGTACATGAAATTATATGTCGTGGGAGTAATACTGACAGTAGTACGGGGGGAATGTACGAGTAAGGGCGAAGCCTAGCTATGGAGCAAGTGTCACACTCGTATTTAAAGAGTTCGGACCCCACTCGGAAGTGGTAAAAGTCCTACGTCTCGAGCCCTGGGGCTAAGTGTTGCTTTGTGTATGTTTTTGATTACAGGGAGTTCGTAACCCTTGCTCTGGCATCGGGGGGTGACTTATATAGAGTGCGCCACCGCCAGCCGAGTGCCATTACGAGGGTCATTAATGCTAGTAACTGCCGGAGTTACTGGAAACAGCCGTGTTAACTACGAGCGTTACAAGTAACGTAGTATTTACAACACTTAATGTGAGTTAAGTCCCTCGAACGTTGTAGCTCCCACGCCACCTCTGCTTCTTCATGTACGGGTGCCTAAGCTAGGCCGAGTGGTTGGTAACGTCCGAGTGACTTCCAAGGATCCGATTGCATCTTGTACATTCGTTCGAGTGCTACGATCGTCCAGGGACTTCCGTGAACTTGTAGGACCCTAGGTGTGTCCTAGATGCGAGGTCTATGACCCTACCCAGGGTAGGTGACCTTGTCAGTAGCCCCCGAATCGGTTGAGGTTTTGGGAGTCGAGTGACCAGTCGTACCATGACATTGGTGGCGTTTCGAGAACGCTTGGAAACGTGTCGGGTCATTTCTCACCCGGTATTGAAACCGCGACCGGTTCAGTTTAAGTAACTTCTGAATGGCTCGAACAGCCTGACTGTTCAAGTCACTCGACATGATGCAGATCAGTTCTCGGCAGAGATAATCTTAAGGCTTGAAGATGAGACTATTGAACCTTTTGTTTGACCTTCAATCGGATACTCTTGAATCAGTTAAAGATTCGTCCGAGTGCTCGATGGGTCTTTTCGGTTCACTTGGTGAGTTTTGGCGCGTCGGAATGCACCAGCGAACACGGAGTTCACTCGGTGAGTTTGGCGCGTCAGAACGCACCAGCGAACACGGAGTTCACTCGGTGACTTTTGGCGTGTCGGAACGCACCAGCGAACACGGAGTTCACTCGGTCAGTTTTGGCGTGTCTGAACGCACCAGCGAACACGGAGTTCACTCGGTCAGTTTTGGCGCGTCGGTATGCACCAGCGAGCATAGAGTTCACTAGGGCCGTGGCATTGCGAAATCTCCGGCGATTTCGAAATCGTGGGGAAGCCCGCGCATGCGATCGTGACGGTTGTGTCAGGAAAGTGGGGGAAGTGGCCGCGGCGCCTCGATTTTCGCGCCGTGAATTTCGCCACGCGTCCCCGCAATGCTGCCCTAGAGATATCGTGGATCTGCATGCGCCCATTGATCGCGCGGTTGCCGCAGATCCGACGGCCGGGATTCCGCCGAGTTGGAGTATTAAAGAAGGCCGGGAGGGAGATAGGAAAAAATATCCTCATTCTCTGCCTCTCTGATTTCCTCCTCTGCTCAGCCGAGAGCTTCTTCCATGCCACCGATTCGCTGATTCGTTGCTGCTCCTCGCCGGAGATGACGAAGAGCGCCACCACGAGAGACGAGAGGGCGAAGAAGTCCTCGCGTGAGTCCTCCTCGAGCGCGGGCGCTTCTGCTGGCTTCGTCCATGGTGACTGGCTGGCCTCTTGGGCCACCGCCAGCCGGTTGAAGGACCTAGAGGGCCAGGGTCTCCTGGTCACCGGAAGCTGGAGGCTACCGAGAAGGGGAAGGTCGAGCCCGCGCCGCGCAAGAACGAGAGGGTCCTCCTCACAACTCACCTCGACCGAGGTTTTTCTTTGCCCCCACATCCTTTTTTCCGTGCGTTCTTGGATATTTTCGGGGCCCAACTTCACCATCTTACCACAAATTCTATCACCTATCTGGCTGCTTTTGTTTCTCTCTGTGACAACTTCCTTGGTTGCAACCCACACTGGGGTTTATTCAAACACCTGTTCACATGCCGAGTGATGAGTGTGAAGAAAACCATTTTGACTGAGGAGAAGACGAACATAGTTCAGCTGTGTGGGGGCCTAGGCATCCAATTGAGGGGTAAAGGTAGTTTCCCTTCGATGCCTTTCCCGGACACGGTTAAGGGTTGGCAGTCGACTTGGTTTTACTGTGAGGACATCTCAGTCGGAGAGGGTCAGTCGGGCCTCCCACCATATTCGGCCGAACGCATTCGGCGACTCCCTAAGTTGACTGTGTCCAAAATTATGCTATGATTTATTAGAATTGCTCTTTATACTTCACTTAAATTTTTTCAGCTATGGAATTGCTCTAGTGCTTCACTTATATCTTTTTGAGCACGGTGTGCTTTGAAATTTTGAAGAAACACTCTCATGCTTCACTTAGATAAATTTGAGAGTTAGTAAATTTTGAAGAAATCCTCTCATGCTTCACTTATATTATTTTGAGAGATGAAACTTTTATGCTCATGTTCTTCACTTAATTTATTTGAGCTTGTCAAAAGCAATGTGAATATATGAAACTAGTTCCAAAGTGATTGATATTCAAGAGGGATATAATAACAACTTTCATGAAGATCATTGGACAAATTAAACTTGATTCCTTGTAATAGTTTTGAGATATGATGACAGTGATATGTGAATCATGTTGGTGAGTAATTGTGCTTTAGTAAGAATATTGGTGTTAAGGTTTGTGATTCCCTATGCAAACACGAAAGTCAATAGTTATGCAATGAAATTACATCCTACTTATGGTGCATTATTCGGTGTTAGTTATGATCAATGCCCGGTTATGTGAATTTTCGTTTCTTGGTTGGTTGCTTCTCAATCTATTTGCTAGCCTCCACTTGTACTAAGTAGAAATACTACTTGTGCATCCAAAATCCTTAAACCCAGTTTTGCCTTATGAGTCCACCATACCTACCTATATGCGGTATTTCCATGCCGTTCTAAGCAAATTTGTATGTGCCATCTCTAATTTTCAAAATAAATTTCCTTTTTGTGTGCTCGTACCGCTCATGAAACAGTAGGGGGTATCCAATATTTTTCCATGCTAGATGTGATATTCTCAAGATGAGTGTTTATTCACTTGTCATTGCACGAGAGTACGGCGGTAATAGGGATGCCCAATCCCGAAATGAAAAAGAAATTTACTTTATGTTGTCAAATAATAAATTCCTTGGAAAGTGTTGGTATGGAAGGCAACCGTGGAGCTATCTATTTACTTTATGCAATTTTTATTTTTAATTTGAGTCTCCATTTTCTCTTATAAAGCATCAACTAGGGGGCACTATGATCGTACTTGTGCATTGGGTGTAGTTAATATTTGAGTGTGTTTCATGGATGGATCAATGATTGAGTATGATAGGCTAGGGATAACTTTCTTTAGTGTTGATATTTTGAAAGACATGGTTGCTTGTTGGTAAGCTTGAGTATTAAAGTCTTCATGTCAAAACTACAATATTGCTTTGAACCATCTAGAAGTCCAAATGTACATGCTACAAAAGAAAAGAATATGTGACGAACATGTTAGGTAACATTCCACATCAAAAATTATGTTTCTATCATTTACCTACTCGAGGACGAGTAGGAATTAAGCTTGGGGCTGTTGATACATCTCCAACGTATCTTTTATTTTTGCTTGTTCCATGTTGTTATATTATCATTCTTGGATGTTTTACAATCATTTTATAGCAACTTTATATCATTTTTTGGGACTAACCTATTGACATAGTGCCAAGTGCCAGTTGCTGTTTTTTGCTTGTTTTGTACTTTACAGAATATCAGTACCAAACGGAGTCCAATCGCGATGAAACTTTTTGGAGATTTTTTTGGACCAGAAGGAGGCCAGTGGGCCAAAGAAGTAACCAAGATGGAGCCCAGGCCGCCCACAAGACACCAGGGTGCGCCAGGGGCCCTGGGCGCGCCCTGGTGGGTTGTGGCCGCCTTGGGAACCGTCTCCACCACCTCCGAGCTCTATAAATACCCATATATTCCAGAAACCCAAGAGGAGTCGACGAAAAATACTTCTAGCCGCCGCAAGTTCTAGAACCGCGAGATCCAATCTAACACCGTCACGGAGGGGTTCATCATCCTCATTGGTGCCACTCCGATGATGCGTGAGTAGTCCACCATAGACCTACGGGTCCGTAGGCAGTAGATAGATGGCTTCCTCTCTCTCTTTTGATTCTCAATACAATGGTCTCTTGGAGATCTATTTGATGTAATGCCTTTTTGCGGTGTGTTTGTTGGGATCCGATGAATTTTGAGTTCATGATCAGTTTCTATCCATGAATATTATTTGAGTCTTCTTTGATCTCTTATATGCATGATTACTTATATCCTCGTATTTTTTCTTTGAATCTTTGGTTTAGTTAGGCAAACTAGATCGATTTTTCTTGCCATGGGAAGAGGTGCTTTGTGATGGGTTCGATCTTGCGGTGTCCTCTCCCAGTGACAGAAGGGGCAGCGAGGCACACATGTATCGTTGCTATTAAAGATAATAAGATGGGGTCTATTCCCACATGAATAGATCTTGTCTACATCATGTCACCGTTCTTATTGCATTACTCCATTTTTCCATGAACTTAATACACTAGATGCATGGTGGATAGCGGTCGATGTGTGGAGTAATAGTAGTAGATGGAGAATCGTTTCGGTCTACTAATCTTGGACATGATGCCTATATAATGATCATCGCCTCAGATATCGTCATGATTATTTGATCTTCTATCAATTGCCCAACAGTAATTTGTTCACCCACCGTGTGCTATACTCATGAGAGAAGCCACTAGTGAAACCTATGGCCCCCGGGTCTACTTTTCCAACATATTGCTTTTCGATCTATCCTTTCGCCACTTTTGTTTTTAGATCTACTATTCCAAAAACCCAAAAATACCTTGCTGCACTTTTTATTTGCCTCTTTTATTTTGTGTTCTTGCGAGATCTATTTATCCAATCTACAATCTAATCTATCTTTTTACCGTGGAGAGATTGACAACCTCTCTTTCGTGTCGGGTTGCAACTATTTGTTCTTTGTGTGCATGTACTGTTTACATAGTGTTGCGTGATCCTCCTACTGGTTCGATACCTTGGTTTCATAACTGAGGGAAATACTTACCGTCGCTGTGCTGCATCATCCCTTCCTCTTTGGGAAAACACTGACACAGTCTCAAGCCACGTCAATGGACTAGAGCTTCTCGACGTTGACCGTCGGGGTGTAGAACCCATAGTTTTCTAGTGGGAGCACGCTGAGCGCACCCACTGGGTGTAGTCCCCGAGACTGCCGTCGACTGAAGCAGTCGGCGGTAGTCTGAGAATCCGAATGATTTCGATGTTGGCAACACATTCCGAATGATGAGATACTTGTCGAAGAGGATGCGGTGATGGTCCATGGACCAGAGCCTCTCGACGTTGACCGTTGGGGTGTAGAACTCATAGTTCTCCAGTGGGGGCACGCTGAGCGCACCCACTGGGTGTAGTCCCCGAGGTTGCCGTCGACTGAAGCAGTCGGCGGTAGTCTCAAAATCCGAATGCAGCACGATCCGAATGATGAGATACTTGTCGAAGAGGATGCGGTGATGGTCCATGGACTAGAGCCTCTCGACATTGACCGTCGAGGTGTAGAACCTGTAGTTCTCCAGTGGGGGCGCGCTGAGCGCACCCACTGGGCGTAGTCCCCGAGGCTGCCGTCGACTGAAGCAGTCGGCAGTAGTCTCAAAATTTGAATGATATTGGTCTTTAACCTTATACTTGAGTTTGATTGTTATCACTGATGTTTCCTGATTTCTTGTCGGCAGAGCGTGTGCGAGCTCGGGAGTCGTTACAATGCCCTAGAGAAGGAGGTACGGGACTTGCGTCGCAGTCTCGAAGCTGATAAGGCCAAGAGTACTCGTCTGGAGCAAGAAAAGTGATCACTCGGAGGTAATCGAATCTTGACCGAGTACTTTGAACTTGAACATTTTTCCCTGTCCGACTGAAAGTACTTCACCAGATGTACGTAGTGAGAATCTTCAACTTACTAAGAGATTCCGGCCTTCCATTTCTATACAGACCATGAAGGAGGCCCTGGAAAAGAAAGACCATGAACTGGCAACTGCCCAGAAGGAGGCCAGTCGGAAAACGAAGGAAGCTGAAGACAAGCTGAAGTCCCTCGAGAAGTGGGGGGAGGAGAAGAAAGCACTGGAGGATGTTGCCAAGAGGAGCACTACGGAGGCTGTCGAGGCCGAGGCGAATCTAAAGCAAGTCGCGTCCAAAAAGCAGGAGCTGGAGAAGCTCATTGAGGACCACTGCAGCGAGATGAACGACGGGCTCAAAGGTACGCATTAGGCATAACCAAGTCCCAAATCATTTCACTTCAACTCTTCTCCTCCATTAAGTCTCTTTTTCCGAATTTTCATCAGATCTATGCTGGGACGCCGAAGAGGAAACTTCCAACATCGAGAAGGAGTTAGATCCGAGTGCGGGTCTTATTCGTGACAGCTCGGCTCTTGCACTACTTCGACTCAACGAGCGCACTGCAGAAGCGACTATCTTCCTCAACTGTTTACGCGAAACAGCCAAGGAGATTGACAAGGAAGTCACTGATGACCCACAATTATAGGGGATCTATCGTAGTCCTTTCGATAAGTAAGAGTGTCGAACCCAACGAGGAGCAGAAGGAAATGACAAGCGGCTTTCAGTAAGGTATTCTCTGCAAGCACTGAAATTATCGGTAACAGATAGTTTTGTGATAAGATAATTTGTAACGGGTAGCAAGTGACAAGTGTAACAAAGGTGCAGAAAGCTGGCCCAATCCTTTTTATAGCAAAGGACAAGCCTGGACAAACTCTTATATAAAGCAAAGCGCTCCCGAGGACACATGGAAATCTGTCAAGCTAGTTTTCATCATGCTCATATGATTCGTGTTCGTTACTTTGATAATTTGATATGTGGGTGGACCAGTGCTTGGGTGCTGTCCTTACTTGGACAAGCCGCCCACTTATGATTAACCTCTCTCGCAAGCATCCGCAACTACAAAAGAAGAATTAAGATAAATCTAACCATAGCATGAAACATATGGATCCAAATCAGCCCCTTACGAAGCAACGCATAAACTAGGGTTTAAGCTTCTGTCACTCTAGCAACCCATCATCTACTTATTACTTCCCAATGCCTTCCCCTAGGCCCAAATAATGGTGAAGTGTCATGTAGTCGACGTTCACATAACACCACTAGAGGAGAGACAACATACATCTCATCAAAATATCGAACGAATACCAAATTCACATGATTACTTATAACAAGACTTATCCCATGTCCTCAGGAACAAACGTAACTACTCACAAAGCATATTAATGTTCATAATCAGAGGAGTATTAATTATCATTCAGGATCTTAACATATGATCTTCCACCAAGTAAACCAACTAGCATCAACTACAAGGAGAAATCAACACTACTAGCAACCCACAGGTACCAATCTGAGGTTTTGAGACAAAGATCGGATACAAGAGATGAACTAGGGTTTGAGAGGAGATGGTGCTGGTGAAGATGTTGATGGAGATTGACCCCCTCTCGATGAGAGGATCGTTGGTGATGACGATGGCTTCGATTTCCCCCTCCGGGAGGGAAGTTTCCCCGGCATAACAGCTCCGCCGGAGCCCTAGATTGGTTCTGTCCAAGTTCCGCCTAGAGACGGCGGCGCTTCGTCCCGAAAGCTCCCTTATGATTTTTTCCAGGTCAAAACCCTCCATATAGCAGAAGATGGGCACCGGAGGCCTGCCAGGGGGCCCACAAGCCACAGGGGCGCGCCTAGGGGGTAGGGCGCGCCCCCTGGCTTGTGACTCCCTGGTGGGTCCCCTCTGGTATTTCTTTTGCCCAATATTTTTTATATATTCCAAAATAATTCTCCGTAGATTTTCAAGACTTTTGGAGTTGTGCAGAATAGGTATCTCAGATTTGCTCCTTTTCCAGTCCAGAATTCCAGCTGCCGGCATTCTCCCTCTTCATGTAAACCTTGTAACATAAGAGAGAAAATGCATAAGTATTGTACCATAATGTGTATTAACAGCCCATAATGCAATAAATATCGATATAAAAGCATGATGCAAAATGGACGTATCAACTCCCCAAGCTTAGACCTCGCTTGTCCTCAAGCGAAAGCCGAAATCGATAAATATGCCCACATGTTTAGAGATAGAGGTGTCGATAAAATAAAATACGAACATGAAGGCATCATGGTTATCTTTAGAACAGCAACATATATTGACATATAATTTCTTATGCTAGAGTAACAATTCATTCACAAGGTAAAGTATGAATCAAGAACTCTATTGAGAACCAACAAACTATGATCTTAGTCATTGAAGCAATTCCAATTTATCATAACGTAGAAAAGAGTCAATATAAGAGCTTGTAAAACAAATCCACATACTCAATCATCTTTTAGTCTTTCATAATTGCTAACACTCACGTGGTACCTATGAGGTCAAAGCTTCAATCGGACACAGAGAAAGATAGGGGCTTATAGTATTGCCTCCCAACTATTTACCTCAAGGGTAATGTCAACAGAAATAACTCATGCTCACCCACATCCGAGTGGATATATGTGTCTAGATCATTCCACAACACATGACGCTTGCCAAGAGATAAAGGCGAAATAAAGGGAGTGGTGAAGATCACCACGACTCTTGCATAAAGGTAAGTACTAGAAAATAAAAGTAGCAGATAGGCCCTTCACAGAGGGAAGCAGAGGTTGTCATGCGCTTTTATAGTTGGATGCACAATCCCTTAATGCAAAAGAACATCACTTTATATTGCCCCTTGTGATAGAGAACTTTATTATGCAGTCTGTCGCTTTTATTTCTTCCATATCACAAGTTCATATAAAGTTTATTTTCCTCACACTAATAGATCATACATATTTAGGGAGCAATTCTTTATTGCTTGCACCGATGACAACTTACTTGAAGGATCTTACTCAATCCATAGGTAGGTATGGTGGACTCTCATGGCAAAACTGGGTTAAGGGTGTTTGGATGCACAAGTAGTATCTCTACTTGGTGCGGAAGTTTTGGCTGATATGGGGTGGAAGCAAGCGTCACATGTTGAAGGATCTATAACCATATAACTTCTATTCGGAAATAAGCAAACATAACTCATTTTGTTGTCTTCCTTGTCCAACATCAACTTCTTAGCATAAAATATTTTAATGAGTGCTCACAATCATAAAAGATGTCCAAGATAATATATTTATAGGTGAACCTCTCTTTCGTTATTACTTCCTTTTAATTGCCACAATGACCAATCGCTATGTTTGTCAACTCACAACAAGTTTCAATCGACATACTTCTTATATGTGAAGTCATCACTCCCCATAAGATCATCATATATACTCTTTGCTTTTATTCTATACTTCTTTCTATTTCTTTTTCTCAAGATCATAGCAAACAAGCAAAGCCCTCAACTCAAAACTACTCTTTATTATATAACTCTCGGACTTGCTTACATAGGGGGAACATAAAGCAAAACTCAAAACTAGATCACACTAAAGACCTTATTGTACTAGATCAAGATATAACCAAAAGGATCGAACTAAGAAAAACGATAAAAGTAAAAGATGTGATGGTGATACGATACCGGGGCACCTCCCCCAAGCTTGGCACATGCCAAGGGGAGTGCCCATACCCATGTGTTTAGTTGTCTTGCTTCGGAGGTGGCGATGTTGGAGTTGTTGATGAGATCAGAAGCTTGT
Source organism: Elymus sibiricus (assembly GCA_039707655.1). Classification (NCBI taxonomy): domain Eukaryota; kingdom Viridiplantae; phylum Streptophyta; class Magnoliopsida; order Poales; family Poaceae; genus Elymus; species Elymus sibiricus. Next base: position 309,409,201 of record CM077675.1, on the reverse strand, counting down.
CTAGTTTCCTCTAAAGCATAAAATTCTGTTCCCGCAGATTTTCTACTTCCTTCTCGAGCTTCAATATCATTTTACATAATTCTTGCTTGCTCTCCTGCAGAAAACGAGAAGGGATAAATAGAACCTTCGGTTTTCTCCTTGTATTTGGGAGGCTCGGTTTCCAGAACTCCACGTGCATATCTCCTGGTCGAGGCAGGGGGATCTCCTCTTCATCCGAGCTTTCTTCCTCATACTTGACTTCTAGTTCCTCCTCCGAGAACAATCCATAAGGATCTAAGTCCCCATACAGCTTGGGATTGGCAAGATAATGCGATACATAGCTCTCCCCATCAGAATCTTGGGACGACATCTTGCTCTAAATCTGCTGCAGAAACAGCTCAAAACGAAAACAGGAGATATTGTCATGATACGAAGGTCAAAACCTTCGGGAGATTATATAATGAATTTTTACCGACCCGAAGGAGTATACTACAAGAAAACGGAGTCCGGAGGGTACACGGGGTGGCCACAAGCCACAGGGGCACGCCCAGGGGGTAGGGCGCGCCCCCTGGCTTGTCGCCTCCTCGTGCACTCTTCGGACTACTTTAAATTTTCCTAATTTATTAAATATTCCAAAACGGATAAAAATTGCCATTGGAAAAGTTTTGGAGTCGATTTGCTTACCGTAACACATACCTATTCCTTTTCGGAGTCTGAAACGTTCTGGTAGGTCTCCCTAAAGTACTCCTCCGGAGTTATGGTATTGATAATATTGGTTTCAACATTTATGGGAGTACCTGAGATATAATGTTTGATTCTTTGCCCGTTTACCACCTTCGGATTTGTGCCTTCGGCGTTGTTGATCTTGATGGCACCGGAACGATATACTTCCTCGATAATGTAAGGCCCTTCCCATTTAGAGAGAAGTTTTCCTGCAAAAAATCTTAAACGAGAATTGTATAGCAAGACATGGTCACCTACATTGAATTCACGCTTTTGTATCCTTTTATCATGCCATCTCTTGACCTTTTCTTTAAACAACTTGGCATTCTCATAGGCTGGGTTCTCCATTCATCAAGTGAGCTAATGTCAAATAACCTCTTCTCACCAGCAAGTTTGAAATCATAGTTGAGCTCTTTAATTGCCCAATAAGCTTTATGTTCTAGCTCTAGAGGTAAGTGAAATGCTTTACCATAAACCATTTTATACGGAGACATACCCATAGGGTTTTTATAAGCAGTTCTATAAGCCCATAATGCATCATCAAGTTTCTTAGACCAATTCTTTCTGGATCTATTAACAGTCTTCTGCAAGATCAATTTAATTTCTCTATTGCTCAATTCTACTTGACCACTAGACTCAGGATGATAAGGAGATGCAATTCTATGATTAACATCATACTTAGCAAGCAATTTACGGAAAGCACCATGAATAAAGTGTGAACCACCATCAGTCATTAAATATCTAGGGACTCCAAATCTAGGGAAAATAACTTCTTTAAGCATTTTTATAGAAGTGTTATGATCAGCGCTACTAGTTGGAATAGCTTCTACCCACTTAGTAACATAATCAACAGCAACTAGAATATGAGTATACCCGTTAGATTGTGGAAAAGGTCCCATATAATCAAAACCCCAAACATAAAATGCTTCAATAACAAGAGAGTAATTCATAGGCATTTCCTGACGTCTACTAATATTACCAATTCTTTGACATTCATCACAAGATAAGACAAACTTACGAGCATCCTTGAGGAGAGTAGGCCAATAAAAACCAGATTGTAGTACCTTATGTGCAGTTCTATCTCCAGCGTGGTGTCCTCCGTAGGCCTCGGAATGACACTTGTGAAGGATCTGTTCCTGTTCATGCTCAGGCACACAACGTCTAATAACGCCATCTACTCCTTCTTTATAAAGGTGTGGATCATCCCAAAAGTAATGTCTTAAATCATAGAAGAACTTTTTCTTTAGTTGGTATGTGAAACTAGGCGGTATAAATTTAGCAACAATGTAATTAGCATAATCAGCATACCATGGAGCATTACGCGAAGCATTTATGACAGCTAATTGTTCATCAGGAAAGCTATCATCAATAGGTAGTGGGTCATTAAGAACATTCTCTAATCTAGACAAGTTATCTGCTATGGGGTTATCAGCACCCTTTCTATCAATAATATGCAAATCAAATTCTTGTAGCAGAAGAACCCATCTAATAAGTCTAGATTTAGCATCTTTCTTTTCCATAAGGTATTTAATAGCAGCATGATCGGTGTGAACAGTTACTTTGGAATCAACAATATAAGGTCTGAACTTATCACAAGCAAACAGAACCGCTAAAAATTCCTTTTCAGTGGTAGCATAGTTTCTTTGAGCACTGTCTAGAGTTTTACTAGCATAATGGATAACATTTATTTTCTTATCAACTCTTTGTCCTAGAACAGCACCAACAGCATAATCACTAGCATCACACATAATTTCAAAGGGTAGGTTCCAATCAGGTGGTTGAACAATAGGTGCGGAAATCAAGGCATTCTTAAGAATTTCAAATGCTTCTACACAATCATCATAAAAAACGAACAGAACATCTTTTTGCAAAAGATTAGTGAGAGGACTAGAAATCTTAGAGAAGTCTTTAATAAACCTCCTATAGAAACCAGCATGACCAAGGAAACTTCTTATACCTCTGATATCCGTAGGACACGGCATTTTTTCAATAGCATCAACTTTAGCTTTATCAACTTCAATACCTCTTTCGGAGATTTTGTGCCCCAAGACAATACCTTCATTAACCATAAAGTGGCACTTTTCCCAATTCAAGACAAGATTAGTTTCTTCACATCTCTGCAAAACTCGATCAAGGTTGCTCAAGCAATCATCAAAAGAAATTCCGTAAACGGAGAAATCATCCATGAAAACCTCAACAATCTTCTCACAAAAGTCAGAGAATATAGTCATCATACATCTTTGAAAGGTAGCAGGTGCATTACATAAACCAAAAGGCATACGTCTATAAGCAAAGGTACCGAAAGGACAAGTAAAAGTGGTATTTTCTTGATCCTCTTTTGACACAGGTATTTGAGAGAAACCAGAATAACCATCTAGAAAGCAAAAATGTGTGTGTTTGGATAGTCTTTCTAGCATTTGATCAATAAAAGGTAGAGGGTAATGATCTTTCCTAGTAGCTTTATTTAATTTCCTAAAATCAATTACCATTCTATATCCTGTAACAATTCTTTGCGGGGTCAATTCATTTTTATCATTAGGAACAACGGTAATACCTCCATTCTTAGGAACACAATGAACGGGGCTAACCCATCTACTATCAGCGATAGGATAAATTATACTTGCCTCCAGAAGCTTTAGTATTTCATTTCTTACCACTTCTTTCATTTTAGGATTTAACCATCGTTGGTGATCAACAACTGGTTTAGCATCAGGCTCCATATTAATTTTATGCTGACATAGAGTGGGACTAATGCCCTTAAGATCATCAAGAGTATATCCAATAGTAGCACGGTGCTTCCTCAAAGTTTTCAATAATCTCTTTTCTTCATGCTCTGAAAGGTTAGCACTAATAATAACAGGATATATCTCCTTTTCATCAAGATAAGCATATTTCAGAGTATCAGGTAATTGTTTAAGCTCAAACACGGGATCACCCTTGGGTGGAGGAGGATCCCAAGTATTTCAACAGGCAGGTTGTGTTTCAAAATAGGTTGCTGATCAAAGAAAATCTTATCTATTTCATTCCTTTCATTCATATGCATATCATTTTCATGGTCTAGCAAATATTGTTCTAAGGGATCAGTAGGAGGCACAGCAATAGAAGCAAGACCAATAATTTCATCTTTACTAGGCAATTCTTTGCCATGGGGTTGTCTACGAAATTTAGAGAAATTGAACTCATGAGACACATCCCCAAAACTTACAGTAACAGTTTCTTTCTCACAATCAATCTTAGCATTAATAGTATTCAAGAAGGGTCTACCAAATATAATGGGACAAAAATCATCTTGTGGGGAACCAAGAACAAGAAAATCAGTAGGATACTTTATTTTCCCACACAAGACTTCAACATCTCTAACAATCCCAATTGGTGCAATAGTATCTCTATTAGCAAGCTTAATGGTAACATCAATTTCCTCTAATTCAGTTGGTGCAATATCATTCATAATTTCTTGGTATAAGGTAAAGGGAATTGCACCCACATCACACAAGCCATGATAACAATGATCTCCTATTTTAATAGAAACAACAGGCACGCCAACAATAGGTCTATGTTTACCTTTAGTATCGGGTCTAGCAATTCTAGCAGCTACATCACAGAAATGAATAACATGCCCATCAATATTATCAACCAAGAGATCTTTAACCATAGCAATACTAGGTTCAACTTTAATTTGTTCAGGGGGCATAGGTGTTCTAGTACAACTCTTACGAACCACAGTTGAAGCTTTAGCATGTTCCTTTATTCTAACAGGGTAGGGTGGTTTCTCAATATAAGCAGTAGGAACAACAGGATCAGCATTATAAATAATAGTTTCTTCCTCAACTTTAATAGGTTCAACTACTTTCACTTCAATGGGAGGATGATATTTAAACCACTTCTATTTGGGGAGATCAACATGAGTAGCAAAAGATTCACAGAAAGAAGCTACTATCTTAGAGTCAAGTCCATATTTAGTGCTAAAATCACGAAAAGCATCGGTGTCTATAAAGGATTTAACACAATCGAACTTAAGGTTTATACCTGACTCCTTACCTTCGTCGAGTTCCCAATCTTCAGAGTTGCGTTTAATTCTTTCCAATAAGTCCCATTTGAATTCAATATCTTTCTTCATAAAGGAACCAGCACAAGAAGTATCCAGCATGGATTGATCATTACGAGAAAGCCGAGCATAAAAATTCTGAATAATAATTTCTCTCGGGAGCTCATGATTGGGGCATGAATATAACATTGACTTAAGCCTCCCCCAAGCTTGAGCGATTATTTCTCCTTCACGAGGCCAAAAATTATAAATATAATTCCGATCACGATGAACCAGATGCATAGGATAAAACTTCTGATAAAATTCCAATTTCAATCGGTTGTAGTTCCATGATCCGATATCATCACATAGCCTATAACATGTCAATGCCTTCTCCTTCAAAGATAAAGGAAACACCTTCTTCTTGACATCATCCTCGGGCAAACCTGCAAGCTTAAATAATCCACAAACTTCATCCACATAGATTAAATGCAAATCAGGATGTAGTGTTCCATCTCCTGCATAAGGATTAGCTAGCAGTTTCTCTATCATACCCGAAGGAATTTCATAATAAATATTTTCAGTAGGTGCAGTAGGTTGAGGAGCAACTCTTTGTGCTTCCGGTCGGGGTGAAGATACCCCGAACAAGCCCCTCAAAAGATTATTTTCCATAGTAACAAGTGACAGTAAATTTCAGCACACTATATAAATTTTTCCTTACCAAATTCCACTCACCAAAGGCGCTTCACTCCCCGGCAACGGCGCTAGAAAAGAGTCTTGATGACCCACAAGTATAGGGGATCTATCGTAGTCCTTTCGATAAGTAAGAGTGTCGAACCCAACGAGGAGCAGAAGGAAATGACAAGCGCCTTTCAGTAAGGTATTCTCTGCAAGCACTGAAATTATCGATAACAGATAGTTTTGTGATAAGATAATTTGTAACGGGTAGCAAGTGACAAGTGTAGCAAAGGTGCAGCAAGGTCGCCCAATCCATTTTATAGCAAAGGACAAGCCTGGACAAACCCTTATATAAAGCAAAGCGCTCCCGAGGACACATGGGAATCTTTCAAGCTAGTTTTCATCATGCTCATATGATTCGCGTTCGTTACTTTGATAATTTGATATGTGGGTGGACCGGTGCTTGGGTGCTGTCCTTACTTGGACAAGCCTCCCACTTATGATTAACCTCTCTCGCAAGCATCCGCAACTACAAAAGAAGAATTAAGATAAATCTAACCATAGCATGAAACATATGGATCCAAATCAGCCCCTTACGAAGCAATGCATAAACTAGGGTTTAAGCTTCTGTCACTCTAGCAACCCATCATCTACTTATTACTTCCCAATGCCTTCCCCTAGGCCCAAATAATGGTGAAGTGTCATGTAGTCGACGTTCACATAACACCACTAGAGGAGAGACAACATACATCTCATCAAAATATCGAACGAATACCAAATTCACATGATTACTTATAACAAGACTTATCCCATGTCCTCAGGAACAAACGTAACTACTCACAAAGCATATTAATGTTCATAATCAGAGGAGTATTAATTATCATTAAGGATCTGAACATATAATCTTCCACCAAGTAAACCAACTAGCATCAACTACAAGGAGTAATCAACACTACTAGCAACCCACAGGTACCAATCTGAGGTTTTGAGACAAAGATCGGATACAAGAGATGAACTAGGGTTTGAGAGGAGATGGTGCTGGTGAAGATGTTGATGGAGATTGACCCCCTCTCGATGAGAGGATCGTTGGTGATGACGATGGCTTCGATTTCCCCCTCCGGGAGGGAAGTTTCCCCGACAGAACAGCTCCGCCGGAGCCTTAGATTGGTTATGTCCAAGTTTCGCCTCGAGATGGCGGCGCTTTGTCCCGAAAGCTCCCTTATGATTTTTTCCAGGTCAAAACCCTCCATATAGCAGAAGATGGGCACCGGAGGCCTGCCAGGGGGCCCACAAGCCACAGGGGCGCGCCCAGGGGGGTAGGGCGCGCCCCCCTGGCTTGTGACTCCCTGGTGGGTCCCCTCTGGTATTTCTTTCGCCCAATATTTTTTATATATTCCAAAATAATTCTCCGTAGATTTTCAGGACTTTTGGAGTTGTGCAGAATAGGTATCTCAGATTTGCTCCTTTTCCAGTCCAGAATTCCAACTGCCGGCATTCTCCCTCTTCATGTAAACCTTGTAAAATAAGAGAGAAAAGGCATAAGTATTGTACCACAATGTGTATTAACAGCCCATAATGCAATAAATATCGATATAAAAGCATGATGCAAAATGGACGTATCAGTCGCTCCTGAAGAGGAGTCCCCGAGTGACTTGGATGCCCTCATCAACCGTCTGCGAGACATGCCACGCCGAGTGCAATTATGGAAGAAATCCACAGCCTGCGCTGGCGCAGACATTGCTCTCTCCCTCGTCCGCTTGCATTGCAAAGGCATAGACGAGGAGAAGTTGAAGTCGCTGACGGTCGTCAACTAAAAGAGCGCCAAGATCGAAGATTTCATAGAGACTTTCCTGCTGGCGGCCACTCGGATTGCAGAGGTTATCGACCTCGACAACTTCACCGACGCAGCATCCCCGACAGCAGCCGAGTGAACCTCGGATAAAAAACTTTTAAATGGTATTTGCCTCAGTATGCGGAGTGATTTCTGTACCTGTATGTTTGCCTTGACTTTGCGGCCACAACCATCTGCACTTTTGCTTCGAACTGCATGACATTTGAATGCCTTTATTTGACTGTTTTGAGCACTTGGCCCGATTTTCCCGAGTGTGGATGCTGTCCTCACTCGTCGTAATTTTTAACTTAGGCGAAATCAGGTTCGCAGCTAAGTCCCCGAGTGAGGATGATGTCCTCACTCGGAGTAGGTTTTTAGATTAGGCAAAATCAGGTTCGTAGCTAAACCCCCGAGTGTGGATGATGTCCTCACTCGGATTAGTTTTTAACTTAGGCGATACGGGGTCACAGCTAAGCTCCCAAGCATGGATGACGTCCTCAATAGGATTAATTTTTTAACTTAGGCGAAATCAGGTTCGCAGCTAAGCCCCTGAGTGTGGACGATGTTCTCACTCGGAGTTGATTTTTAACTTAGGTGAAATCAGGCTCGCGGCTAAGCCCCCGAGTGTGAACGATGTTCTCACTCGGAATAGTTTGTAACTTAGGCGAAATCAGGTTCGCAGCTAAGCCCCCGAGTGTGAACGATGTTCTCACTCGGAGTAGATTTTTAACTTAGGCGAAATCAGGTTGGCGGCGAAGCCCCCGAGTGTGAACGATGTTCTCACTCGGAGTAGAATTTTAACTTAGGCGAAATCAGATTCGCGTCTAAGCCCCCGAGCGTGAACAATGTTCTCACTCGGAGTAGATTTTTAACTTAGGCGAAATTAAGTTCGCGGCTAAGCCCCCGAGTGTGAACGATGTTCTCACTCGGAGTAGATTTTTAACTTAGGCGAAATCAGGTTCGCGGCTAAGCCCCCGATTGTGAACGATGTGCTCACTCGGAGTAGATTTTTAACTTAGGCGAAATCAGGTTCGCGGCTAAGCCCCAGAGTGTGAACAATGTTCTCACTCGGAGTAGATTTTTTACTTAGGCGAAATCAGGTTCGTGGCTAAGCCCCCGAGTGTGAACGGTGTTCTCACTCGGGGTAGATTGTAACTTAGGCAAAATCAGGCTCGCAACTAAGCCCCCGAGTGAGAATGATGTTCTCACTCAGAGTAGATTTTTAACTTAGGCGAAATCAGGTTCGCAGCTACGCCCCCGAGTGTGAACGATGTTCTCACTCGGGGTAGTTTGTAACTTAGGTGAAATCAGGTTCGCAGCTAAGTTTATCCACGCACCCCTTGGGGATGAGGAAAACAAACAAAAGTAAAACAAAATTCGACAAAGAGTATGGAAAGTAAAGACTTTTATTCATCGAATTCACTCGGAAGTTCACTACAGGAATGACAGAGTGTTTTTATACTAAGTGTAGAACTTGCGGAGTAGGTCCGCGTTCCATGCTCGGGGCTCTTCCGCACTGGTTTTGAAGTTATACAACCGGTAGGCTCCATTGTTCAGGACTTTGGAGATTGCGAAAGGCCCTTGCCACGGAGGCGCTAACTTGTGTGGCTTCTGCTGATCCAATCGGAGAACAAGGTCACCTTCTTGAAAAGCGTGCCTTCTGACTTGTCTGTCGTAAAGGCGTCTCAAGTCTTGCTGATATAGCGTCGACCTGATCAAGGCTAACTCTCCCTCTCTCTTCCTCCAAGAGGTCCAGACCATCCTGGCGTGCTACTTCTACTTCGTCTTCATTGTAGAGTTCCACTCGGGGAGCGTTGTGGCGAACATCACTCGGCAGAACCGCTCGGACCCGTATACCATAAAGAAAGGAGTGCGCTTGGTTGAACAATTCGGAGTCGTCCGAATACCCCAGAGGACAGACGGTAGCTCCTCAACCCAAGCGCCAATAGCGATTTCCAGATCCCTCATCAGTCGGGATTTCAATCCTTGAAGAATCATCCCGTTTGCTCGTTCTGCTTGTCCGTTCGACTGCGGGTGAGCTACGGAAGCATAATTGACCTGAGTACCCTGAGTGTCGCAGAACTCACGGAATTCATCCGAATCAAAATTCTTCCCATTATCAGTGATGATATCATGGGGAACTCCGAATCTGAAGATAATTTGCCGAATGAAACTGACAGTAGTAGCCGCATCCAAGCTTTTGATGGGCTTCTCTTAGACCCACTTGGTGAACTTATCCACTGCAACCAGCAGATGGTAAACCCACTCGACCTGGTACGCAGGGGGCCGACCATCTCGAGGCCCCACACGGCAAACGGCCAGGTGAGCGGGATGGTCTTGAGTGCGGATGCAGGCTTGTGTGTCTGACTCTTGTAAAACTGACATCCAACACAAAGATAGACCATGTCCTTTGTTGCTGCGTTGGCTCGGGGCCAGTAAAACCCTGCACGAAACGCCTTTGCGACCAACATCCGAGAGGACGCGTGATGGCCACAGGTTCCCGAATGAATCTCGTGCAAAATTTGCAGCCCTTCCTCTAGGGATATGCATTTTTGCGCCACGCCTGTAGTGCTTTTCTTGTATAGCTGCTCTCCCATCACTTCAAAGGATTTGGATCATCGGACGATCCGTCGGGCTTCCTCTTCATCCTCAGGGAGCTCTTGCCGGAACAAGTAAGCTAAGTAAGGTTGGGTCCACTCGGGAGTGATCACCAACATTTCTTGAACGAGATCCACTACAGCCGGAATATCAACCTCAGTCGGATAAGAAGGTCCGACTGCCTGTGGGGGCTCTTCAGTAAAAGGATCTTCTTTGACTGAAGGAGAACGCAGGTGCTCAAGAAATATGCCCTTTGGAACGACCCGTCGAGTAGAGCAGATTTTGGCCAGGTCATCGGTGGTCTGGTTCTTCGCTCGCGGTATATGGTGCACCTCCAAGCCTTCAAAGTTCTTTTCCAACTTCCGGACTGCAGTACAGTATCCAGTCATGGCTGGACTCCAGATATCCCATTCCTTCATTACCTGATTGACCACGAGGTCCGAGTCACCGAATATCATCAAGCGTCGGATACCGAGCGAGATAGCCATTCGGAGCTCGTACAGGAGGGCTTCGTACTCGGCCTCATTGTTTGACGAGTCGAAATGGATTTGAAGGACGTAGCTCAATCGGTCTCCTCTAGGGGAAAGGAAAACTACTCCAGCTCCGGACCCTTGAAGCATCTTAGATCCATCAAAAAACATGGTCCAGTGTTCGGGAACACTTGGTGCTGGCTGTTCCTGCTCTATCCACTCGGCCAAAAAGTCCACAAGTGCTTGAGACTTGATCGCCTTTTTGGCTTCAAACTTGATCTCCAATGAGAGGAGCTCAATCGCCCATTTTGCCACTCGGCCCGTGGCGTCTCTGTTATGCAGGATTTCCGACAGGGGGGAATCGCTGATAACTGTGACCGAGTGCTCTTGGAAGTAATGAGCTACCTTCTTCACAGTGAGGTAAATGCCATAAACCAGCTTCTGATAGTGTGGATACCTTTTCTTGGAAGGAGTCAAGACCTCCGAAATATAATAAACGGGCCTCTACACTTTGAATGCTTTTCCCGATTCCTCGCGCTCCACAGTGAGGACAGTACTTGACCACTTGGCTAGTAACCGCGATGTACAAGAGCAAAGGCTCTCGGCTGCCCGGAGCAGCTAACACCGGCTAGGTGAAAAGCAAGGCCTTGAGCTGATCGAATGTGGCTTGCGCTTCAGGGGTCCATTCAAAGGTATCGGACTTCTTCATCAATCGGTAAAGAGGCAAGGCCTTCTCACCGAGACGAGATATAAATCTACTCAGGGCTGCAAGGCATCCCATGAGCTTCTGAACGTCATGCAGACGGGCAGGTTTCTTCATTCGGACGATGGCGCCGATTTTGTCAGGATTAGCATCGATCCCTCGTTCGGAAACAAGAAAACCGAGTAGCTTACCCGAGGGCACTCCGAATATGCATTTTGCAGGATTGAGTTTTATTTGAAAACGGCGAAGTTTGGCGAAGGTTTCAGCGTGGTCAGCTAGGAGGTCAGAACCTTTCCTGGACTTGACCACGATGTCATCCATGTAAGCCTCTACGTTCTGACTGATTTGCTCTTGCAAACACTTATGAATCATGCGCATAAAAGTTGCCCCAGCATTCTTGAGACCGAATGGCATAGTGATGTAGCAGAAACACCTGAATGGGGTGATGAAAGTTGTTTTTATTTCATCTGGTCCATTGATAACCCACAAGTGTAGGGGATCATTTGTAGCCTTTTTCGATCAGTAAGAGTATCGAACCCAACGAGGAGCTAAAGGTAAAACAAATATTCCCTCAAGTTCTATCGACCACCGATACAACTCTACGCACGCTAATGCTTGCTTTACCTAGAACAAGTATGAAACTACTTTGCGGGAATAAAACTAGAAGTACTTTGCAAGAAATAAAACTACGAGTAAAAAGCAAGATAATAAAAGTTAGTTGCTTAGTAGAAAGCTTTTGTCAAACAAGAAGGTTATTTGTCCCTAGGCAATTGATAACTAGACCGGTAATCATTCTTGCAATTTTACATGAGGGAGAGGCATGAGCTAGCATACTTTCTCTACTTGGATCATATGCACTTATGATTGGAACTCTAGCAAGCATCCGCAACTACTAAAGATCATTAAGGTAAAACCCAACCATAGCATTAAGTATCAAGTCCTCTTTACTCCCATATGCAACAACCCACCTACTCGGGTCTGTGTATTCTGTCACTCACGCCACCCACCATAGGCAAATCCTGAACACATTGCAACACCCTACAGCGGGGATCCCCCACATTTGCGTGAAACGGAGGGCACCGTAAGACAGCACCACAATAAAATATACACTCATACCAACCACGATCATCAATTAGCCCATAGAACAAAACGAATCTACTCAAACATCATAGGATAGCCACATATCATTGGGAAATAATATACGGAGTTGAGTGATACGTCTCCGTCGTATCTATAATTTTTTATTATTTCATGCCAATATTCTACAACTTTCATATACTTTTGGCAACTTTTTATACTATTTTTGGGACTAACATATTGATACAGTGCCCAGTGCCAGTTCCTGTTTGTTGCATGTTTTTTGTTTCGCAGAAAATCCATATCAAACGAAGTCCAAACGGGATAAAAACTTACGGAGATTTTTTTTGGAATATATGTGAATTTTGGGAAGTGGAATCAACAGAAGGCGGTGCCCGAGGGGCCCACAAGCCATAGGGGCGCGCCCTGGGGGGTAGGGCGCGCCAGACTGGCTTGTGGAGACCCTGTAAGGCGGTTGGTTCCCTTCTTTCGCCGCAAGAAAGCTAATATCCGGATAAAAATCGTGTTAAAATTTCAGCCCAATCGGAGTTACGGATCTCCGGGAATTTAAGAAACGGTGAAAGGCCAGAATCTGGGAAGGAAGAAACACAAGGAAACAGAGAGAGAGATCCAATCTCGGAGGGGCTCTCGCCCCTCCACCGCCATGGAAGCCAAGGACTAGAGGGGAAACCCTCCTCCCATCTAGGGGGGAGGTAAAGGAAGAAGAAGAAGGAGGGGGCTCTCTCCCCCTCTCTCCCGGTGGCGCCGGAACGCCGCCGGGGCCATCATCGTGACGGCGATCTACACCAACAACTTCGCCGCCGTCATCACCAACTCTCTCCCCCTCTATGCAGCGGTTCAACACCTCTTCTCCCCACTGTAATCTCTACTTAAACATGGTGCTCAACGCTATATATTATTTCCCAATGATGTATGGCTATCCTATGATGTTTGAGTAGATCCGTTTTGTCCTATGAGTTGATTGATGATCATGATTGGTTTGAGTTGCATGTTTTATTATTGGTGCTTTCCTATGGTGCTCTCCGTGTCATGCAAGCGTGAGGGATCCCCGCTGCAGGGTGTTGCAATGTGTTCATGATTTGCCTATGGTGGGTTGCTTGAGTGACAGAAGCATAAACCCAAGTAGGTGGGTTGTTGCATATGGGAGTAAAGAGGGCTTGATACCTTATAATGCTATGGTTGGGTTTTACCTTAATGATCTTTAGTAGTTGCGGATGCTTGCTAGAGTTCCAATCATAAGTGCATATGATCCAAGTAGAGAAAGTATGTTAGGTTATGCCTCTCCCTCATATAAAATTGCAATAATGATTACCGGTCTAGTTATCGATTGCCTAGGGACAAATAACTTTCTTGTGACAAAAAGCTCTCTACTAAGACTAACTTAGTTGTTTCTTTATCTAAGCAGCCCCTAGTTTTTATTTACGTGCTCTTTATTATCTTGCAAACCTATCCCGTTACACCTACAAAGTACTTCTAGTTTCATACTTGTTCTAGGTAAAGCGAACGTTAAGCGTGCGTAGAGTTGTATCGGTGGTCGATAGAACTTGAGGGAATATTTGTTCTACCTTTAGCTCCTCGTTGGGTTCGACACTCTTACTTATCGAGAAAGGCTACAATTGATCCCCTATACTTGTGGGTTATCAAGACCTTTTTCTGGCACCGTTGCCGGGGAGCAATAGCATGGGGTGAATATTCTCGTGTGTGCTTGTTTGCTTTATCACTAAGTAATTTTTATTTTCTGTTATTAGTTGTTTTCTATCTTTAGTTATGGGTAGGAAACGTAAAATACCAAAAAAATTAGTTATACTTGCTGCTCCAAAAGTTGAGGAACCACTAGTGTTTCGCACTACCGAAGAATATTACTTGGGTCATCTTCGATCCGTTTGTGCTCGTGCTGAAACCCCAACTAGCTTAGTTGAGGGCAAATCATTAAATGAGCATGCTTATTATGTGCGACACCGCTTATCTCAAATAGGGAAACTTTTATGGCATCATATTAATACTTTGCAACGCTATGCTTGGAATTTATGCGAAATTTATGATTTTACTTGTTGTTCTGAAGACCCTAAAAACACCTTCCCTACCAATGTGAGTTTAAGGATAATGGAATTGTATCTTCTTATGCCAATGGTGTTTATAATTACTATGATATTGAGCTATTGAAGAATTTGTTGCTTTTAAGGGTGCTTATGAAATTGCTTCTTTGATTGAAAAGTATGATGCTACTCTTTACAAATCTGAAAGTTTTGCCATACTTAAATATTGCTATGAAAACTATGCTTCTAATGCTTATGTTAAGCCATATATTGAGGACTCCTCCACTGTCCAAGAGGAGACTAATATTTTGCAGGAAACTATGGAAGAAGAAATTCCTGACACCGTGAGCTCATTAGATGAAAAAGATGACGAGGAGAGCGAAGAACAAAAGGAGGAAGAGCGGATTAGCTACCCGTGCCCACCTTCTAATGAGAGTAACTCTTCAACTCATACATTGTTTAATTTCCCTTCGTTCTTACCGAAGGATGAATGCTATGATAATTGCTATGATCCCTTGGATTCGTTTGAAATATTCCTTTTTGATGAACTTGATGCTTGCTATGCTTGTGGCCATGATGCCAATATGAATGATGCTTATGGAGATGAACTTGCTATAGTTCCTTATGTTAAACGTGAAATTGTTGCTATTGCACCCACACATGATAGTCCTATTATCTTTTTGAATTCTCCCAACTACACTATATCGGAGAAGTTTGCACTTATTAAGGATTATATAGATGGGTTGCCTTTTACTATTACACATGATGATTTTGATAGATATAATATGCATGTGCTTGCTGCTCCTACTTGCCATCATTATGAGAGAGGAACTACATCTCCACCTCTCTATGTTTCCAATACGATAAAATTGCAAGAAACTGTTTATACTATGCATTGGCCTTTACTTTGTGTGCATGAATTGTTCTTTTATGACATGCCGATGCATAGGAAGAGAGTTAGACTTCGTTGTTGCATGATATATGTTACTTTGTGCTCACTACTAAATTACAAATCATTGTTAATTAAAATTGGCTTTGATATACCTTGGGATCCGGGTGGATCCATTACATGAGCACTTTATGCCTAGCTTAATGGCTTTAAAGAAAGCGCTGCCAGGGAGACAACCCGGAAGTTTTAGAGAGTCATTTTATTCTGTTGTGTGCTTTTATTTAGTTTAAAAAACAAAAAAAATAAAGAGGGGAACCTAAAACTTTTTCAAAAAGAAAAGTGAAAGTGAGAGGGACGAGCATTGTGAAAGTGGGAGCTAGCCTCTAACTTTGTTCATGCCCATGGAAACCTTGTGAATCTTAATTACAGAAACTTTTCAACAAAAATAATTATCCCCTTGTATAAAGCCATTGTATTATAAAAATAATGTGCCAAGATTTGCCTTTAGGATGATTAGATTGCTTGTTTGGTGTGTGCAATGCAAAAACAGAAACTTTGGCTGTAGTGCGTGAATTTACATTTTTTACTGGAATGTCAAAAGTTTCTGAATTTTTACACAGTACTTCTATGCAAATTTTTTATTTTGTCCTAATTTTTCAGAATTTTTAGAGTTACAGAAGTATGGTGAATGTTCAGATTACTACAGACTGTCCTGTTTTTGACACTTTCTGTTTTTGATGCATTGTTTTGCTCGTTTTGATGAAACTATCGATTGTATCGGTGGTATAAGCCATGGAAAAGTTATATTACAGTAGCTACAATGAAAAAACAAAATATGAATTGGTTGGCAACAGTACTTAAAGTTGTAATTTGCTTTATTATTACTAACGGATCTCACGAGGGTTTTTGTTAAGTTTTGTGTGATTGAAGTTTTCAAGTTTTGGGTGAGATCACGATGGATGAAGGAATAAGGAGTGGAAAGATACTAAGCTTGGGGATTCCCGAGGCACCCCAAGGTAATATTCAAGGACTCCCAAGAAACTAAGTTTGGGGATGCCCCGGAAGGCTTCCCCTCTTTCTTCTAACAACCATCGGTAATTTTACTTGGAGCTATATTTTTATTCATCACATGATATGCGTAAATCTTGGAGCGTCGTGTGCTTTTTATTTTTATTTTAATAATGCACCATGCTGGTATGAGAAAGTCCTTGGTTGATTTATAGAAGGCTCTTTGCACCTCACTTATATCTTTTGAGTATGGCTTTATAGAATGCTTCATGTGCTTCACTTATATCATTTGAATTTTGGATTGCCTGTTTCTCTACACATAGAAAACCGCCATTTGTAGAATGCTCTTTTGCTTCACTTATATTTGTTAGAGAGTGGGCATATCTTTTGTAGAAAGAATTAAACTCTCATGCTTCACTTATATCTATTTAGAGAGTCAACAGGAATTGGTCATTCACATGGTTAGTCATAAAATCCTACATAAAACTTGTAGATCATTGAATATGATATGTTTGATTCCTTGCAATAGTTTTGCGATATAAAGATGGTGATACTAGAGACATGCTAGTGAGTAATTGTGGATTGGTAGAAATATTTGTGTTAAAGTTTGTGATTCCCGTAGCATGCATGTATGGTGAACCGTTATGTGAAGAAGTCGGAGCATGATTTATTTATTGATTGTCATCCTTTGTGTGGAGGTCGGGAGCGCGCGATGGTTAACTCCTACCAACCTCTCCCCTAGGGGCATGCGTCTAATACTTTGTTTCGATAGTTAATAGATTTTTGCAATAAGTATGTGAGTTCTTTATGACTAATATTGAGTCCATGGATTATACGCACTCTCATCCTTCCACCATTGCTAGCCTCTCTAGTACCGCGCAACTTTCGCCGGTGCATTACACCCACCATATTCCCTTCCTCAAAACAGCCACCATACCTACCTATTATGGCATTTCCATAGCCATTTCGAGATATATTGCCATGCAACTTCCACCGTTCCGTTTTTTATGACACGCACCATCATTGTCATATTGCTTTGCATGATCGTAAGACAGCTAGCATGATGTTTTCATGGCTTGTCCGTTTTTTGATGTCATTTGCTATGCTAGATCGTTGCACATCCCGGTCCACCACCGGAAGCATTCATATAGAGTCATATTTTGTTCTAGGTATCGAGTTGTAAGTAAATAAAAGTGTGATGATCATCATTATTAGAGCATTGTCCCATGAGAGGAAAGGATGATGGAAGCTATGATTCCCTCACAAGTTGGGATGAGTCTCCGGACTTTACAAAAAAATAAAAGAGGCCAAAGAAGCCCAAATAAAAAAAAAGGCCAAAGAAGCCCACCAAAAAAAACAAAAAAAATGAGAGAAAAGAGAGAATGGGCAATGCTACTATTCCTTTTTCCACACTTGTGCTTCAAAGTAGCACCATGATCTTCATATAGAGAGTCTCCTATGTTGTCACTTTCATATACTAGTGGGAATTTTTCATTATGGAACTTGGATTGCATATTCCAATGATGGGCTTCCTCAAATTGCCCTAGGTCTTCGTGAGCAAGCAAGTTGGATGCACACCCACTTAGTTTCTTTTGAGCTTTCATACACTTATAGCTCTAGTGCATCCGTTGCATGGCAATCCCTACTCACTCACATTAATATCTATTGATGGGCATCTCCATAGCCCGTTGATACGCCTAGTTGATGTGAGACTATCTCCTTCTTTTTGTCTTCTCCACAACCACCATATTCTATTCCACCTATAGTGCTTTATCCATGGCTCATGCTCATGTATTGCGTGAAAGTTGAAAAAGTTTGAGAATACTAGAGTATGAAACAATTGCTTGGCTAAAACCGGGGTTGTGCATGATTAAATACTTTGTGTGATGAAGATGGAGCATAGCCAGACTATATGATTTTGTAGGGATAACTTTCTTTTAGCCATGATATTTTGAGAAGACATGATTGCTTTATTAGTATGCTTGAAGTATTATTGTCTTAATGTCAAATGATAGACTATTGCTTTGAATCACTCATGTCTTAATATTCATGCCATGATTAGATTATATGATCAAGATTATGCTAGGTAGCATTCCACATCAAAAATTATCTTTTTTATCATTTACCTACTCGAGGACGAGCAGGAATTAAGCTTGGGGATGCTGATACGTCTCCGTCGTATCTATAATTTTTGATTGTTTCATGCCAATATTCTACAACTTTCATATACTTTTGGCAACTTTTTATACTATTTTTGGGACTAACATATTGATCCAGTGCCCAGTGCCAGTTCCTGTTTGTTCCATGTTTTTTGTTTCGTAGAAAATCCATATCAAACGAAGTCCAAACGGGATAAAAACTTATGGAGATTTTTTTTTTGGAATATATGTGAATTTTGGGAAGTGGAATCAACAGAAGGCGGTGCCCGAGGGGCCCACAAGCCATAGGGGCGCGCCCGGGGGGGTAGGGCGCGCCAGGCTGGCTTGTGGCCACCCCGTAAGGCGGTTGGTGCCCTTCTTTCGCCGCAAGAAAGCTGATATCCGGATAAAATCGTGTTAAAATTTCAGCCCAATCGGAGTTACGGATCTCCAGGAATTTAAGAAACGGTGAAAGGCCAGAATCTGGGAAGGCAGAAACACAAGGAAATAGAGAGAGAGATCCAATCTCGGAGGGGCTCTCGCCCCTCCGCCGCCATGGAAGCCAAGGACCAGAGGGGAAACCCTCCTCCCATCTAGGGGGGAGGTTAAGGAAGAAGAAGAAGGAGGGGGGCTCTCTCCCCCTCTCTCCCGGTGGCGCCGTAATGCCGCCGGGGCCATCATCGTGACGGCGATCTACACCAACAACTTCGCCGCCGTCATCACCAACTCTCTCCCCCTCTATGCAGCGGTTCAACACCTCTTCTCCCCGCTGTAATCTCTACTTAAACATGGTGCTCAACGCTATATATTATTTCCCAATGATGTATGGCTATCCTACGATGTTTGAGTAGATCCGTTTTGTCCTACGGGTTGATTGATGATCATGATTGGTTTGAGTTGCATGTTTTATTATTGGTGCTGTCCTATGGTGCTCTCTGTGTCGCGCAAGCGTGAGGGATCCCCGCTGTAGGGTGTTGCAATGTGTTCATGATTTGCCTATGGTGGGTTGCTTGAGTGACAGAAGCATAAACCCGAGTAGGTGGGTTGTTGCATATGGGAGTAAAGAGGACTTGATACTTAATGCTATGGTTGGGTTTTACCTTAATGATCTTTAGTAGTTGCGGATGCTTGCTAGAGTTCCAATCATAAGTGCATATGATCCAACTAGAGAAAGTATGTTAGCTTATGCCTCTCCCTCATATAAAATTGCAATAATGATTACCGGTCTAGTTATCGATTGCCTAGGGACAAATAACTTTCTTGTGACAAAAAGCTCTCTACTAAGACTAACTTAGTTGTTTCTTTATCTAAGCAGCCCCTAGTTTTTATTTATGTGCTCTTTATTATCTTGCAAACCTATCCCGTTACACCTACAAAGTACTTCTAGTTTCATACTTCTTCTAGGTAAAGCGAGCGTTAAGCGTTCGTAGAGTTGTATCGGTGGTCGATAGAACTTGAGGGAATATTTGTTCTACCTTTAGCTCCTCGTTGGGTTCGACACTCTTACTTATCGAGAAAGGCTACAATTGATCCCCTATACTTGTGGGTTATCATTGAGCACCATGTTTAAGTAGAGATTACAGCAGGGAAAATGGGAGTTACACCGCTGCATAGAGGGGGAGAAAGTTGGTGTTGACGGTAGCAAGATTGTTGATGTAGATCGCTGTCACGATCCTTGCCCCGGTGGCGTTCCGGCGCCACTGGGAGAGAGGGGGAGAGAGCCCCCCCTCCTTCTTCTTCTTCCTTGGACTCCCCCCTAGATGGGAGGAGAGTTCCCCCTCTGGTCCATGGCCGCCATGGCGGCAGAGGGGCAGGAGCCCCTCCTAGATTGGATCTCCCTCTCTGTTCTCTTCTGTTTCACGTTCCTGTTTTCTGGCCGAAAACCGTTTCTTATATTCCCGGAGATCCGTAACACCGATCGGGCTGAAATTTTGAGGGGATTTTTATCCAAAACTTAGCTTCCTTGCGGCCAAAGTAGAGCTCCAACCGACATACGAGGAGAGCACAACCCACCAGGGCGCGCCTGTGCCCCCTGGCCATGCCCTGGTGTCGTGGGGGGCTGTGAGCCTCCGATTGCGTTGATTCCACTTCTCAAAATTCACAAATATTCCAAAAAAAAATCTCCGTAAATTTTTATCGCGTTTGGACTTCGGTTGATATGGATATTCTGCGAAACAAAAAGCATGCAACAAACAGGAACTGGCACTGGGCACTGGATCAATAGGTTAGTCCAATAAATCATATAGATTGTTGCCAAAAGTATGTGAAAGTTGTATAATGTTGGCATGAAACAATCAAAAATTATAGATATGACGGAGACGTATCAGCATCCCCAAGCTTAATTCCTGCTCGTCCTCGAGTAGGTAAATGATAAAAAAGATAATTTTTGATGTGGAATGCTACCTAACATAATCTTGATCATATATATCTAATCATGGCATGAATATTAAGACACAAGTGATTCAAAGCAATAGTCTAGTTTTGACTTAAAGACTTTAATACTCAGGCATCCCAACAAACAATCATGTCTTTCAAAATATCAAGGCTAAAGAATGCTATCCCTACAAAATCATATAGCCTTGTCATGCTCTGTCTTCTTAACACAAAGTATAAATCATGTACTACCCCGGTGTCAGCCAAGCAATTGGTTCATACTTTTTAACGCGCTTCAGCATTTTCAACTCTCACGCAATACATGAGCGCAAGCCATGAATATAGCACTATGGGTGGAATAGAATGTGGTGGTAGGTTTCAAAGGGGTAAAAGTGGAGAAGAAAGTCTCGCATCAACTCAGTGTATCAACGGGCTATGGAGATGCCCATCAATAGATATCAATGCGAGGAGTAGGGATCGCCATGCAACGGATGCACTAAGAGCTATAAGTGTATGAAAGCTCAATATGAAGCTAAGTGGTTATGCATCTAACTCTATATGAAAAATTCCCACTAGTATATGAAAGTGGCAACACAGGAGACTCTCTATATGAAAAACATGGTGCTACTTTGAGCACAAGTGTGGAATTAGCATACCCCTATTCCTTCTTCTTTCATTCATTTTTTTCTTTTCTTTTTTTTATTTTTTTACTTTTTCTTTTTTTTCTATTCTTTTCTTTTTTTTATTTCTTTGTCCAGAGCCTCATCCCGACTTGTGCGGGAATCATACTTTCCATCATCCTTTCATCACTGGGGCATTCTCTAATAATGAATAATGATGATCATCACACTTCTATTTACTTACAACTCAATACTACACCGATAGTAGAACAAAGTATGACCCTATATGATTGCAATGATCTAGCGTAGCAAAGATATCAAAAAACGGACAAGCCATGAAAACATCATGCTAGCTATCTTATGATCATGTAATGCAATATGACAATGAATGCTCAAGTCATCAAAACGGAGGCGGTGGAAGTTGCATGGCAATATATCTCGGAATGGCTATGGAAATGTCATAATAGGTAGGTATGGTGGCTGTTTTGAGGAAGATATAATAAGGCTTATGTGTGATAGAGCGTATCATATCACGGGGTTTGGATGCACCGGCGAAGTTTGCATCGACTCTCGAGGTGAGAAAGGGCAATGCACGGTACCGTAGAGGCTAGCAAATTGCGGAAAGGTAAGAGTGCGTATAATCCATGGACTCACATTAGTCATAAAGAACTCACATACTTATTGCAAAAGTTTTATTAGCTCTCTCGAAGCAAAGTATTACTACGCATGGTCCTAGGGGGGAGGTTGGTAGGAGTTAACCATCGCGCGCCCCCGACCTTCACACAAAGATAGACAATCAAGAATAAATTGTGCTCCAACTTCCTAGCATAACGGGAGACTATATGTGCATGCTTTGGGAATCACAAACCTTAACACCAATATCTTACTAAACACGATCATCCACTATTACCTCCCACATATTATTATCTCTATATCGCAAAACTATTGCAAGCAATCAAACATATCATATTCAGTGATCCCTAAGTTTTATGTAGGATTTTATGACTAACCATGCAAATGACCAATTCCTGTTGGCTCTCTAAATAGATATAAGGGAAGCAAGAGAGTTTAATACTTTCTACAAAAGACCATGATCTATTAAATATAAGTGAAGCAAAAGAGCATTCTATGAATAACGGTTTTCTATGTGAAGAGAAACAGGCAATCCAAACTTGAAATGATATAAGTGAAGCACATGAAGCATTCTATATAGCCATACTCAAAAGATATAAGTGAAGTGCATTGAGCATTCTATAAATAAACCATGGACTATCTCATACCATCATGGTGCATAAAATAAAAGTGAAAACTAAACACAAAAGACGCTCCAAGATTTGCACATATCACATGAATGAAACAAATCCGAAAACATACCGATACTTGTTGAAGAAAGATGGGATGCCTTCCGGGGCATCCCCAAGCTTAGACGCTTGAGTATCCTTGGATATTTACTTGGGGTGCCTTGGGAATCCCCAAGCTTGAACTCTTGCCTCTCCTTCTTCTCCTCATATCGAGACCTCCTCGATCTTCGAACACTTCATCCACACAAAACTTAAGAGAAGACTGGTAAGATCCGTTAGTATAATAAAGCAAAATACTACTTTAAGTACTGTTGCAAACCAATTCATATTTTATATTTGCATTATCCCTGCTGTATTATAACTTTTCTATGGCTTACACCACCGATAAAATCGATAGTTTCATCAAAACAAGCAAAAAAAATGCATCAAAAACAGAATCTGTCTTAAACAGGACAGTCTGTAGTAATCTGAACTTTGACCATACTTATGTAACTCCAAAAATTCTGAAAAATTAGGAAACATTAAGCATTTTGTATATAAATACTGTGTAAAAAATTCATAAACTTTTGACGTTCCAGTAAAAAATGAAAATTCACGCACTACAGCCAAAGTTTCTGTTTTTACACCGCACATACCAACAAGCAACCTAATCATCCTAAAGGCAAATCTTGGCACATTATTTTTATAATACAATGGATTTGTACAAGGGGATAATTATTTTTGTTGGAAAAGTTTCCGTGATTCAAGATTCAGAAAGTTTCCATGGGCATGAACAAAAGTTCAAGGACGTCCCCCACTTCAACGATGCTCATCATCTCTCTCACTTTCACCTTTCCTTTTGTGAAGTAATAGGTTCCCCCCTATATATATTTTTTGTTTCTTAAACTTTATAAAAGCACACAACATAAATAAATGACACTCTAAAACTTTCGGGTTGTCTCCCTGGCAGCGCTTTCTTTAAAGCCATTAAGCTAGGCATAAAGTGCTCAAGTAATTGATCCACCCGGATCCCAAGGTATATCAAAGCCAATTTTAATCAACAATGATTTGTAATTTAGTAGTGAGCACAAAGTGATATATATCATGTGACAATGAAGTCTAACTCTCTTCCTATGCATCGGCATGTCATACAAGAACAATTCATGCACATTAAGTAAAGGCCAATGCATAGTATAAACAGTTGCTTGCAATTTTATAGTATTGGAAACATAGAGAGGTGAAGATGTAGTTCCTCTCTCATAATAATTGCAAGTAGGAGCAGCAAGCACATGCATATTATATTCATCAAAATCATCATGTGTAGTAGCAAAACGCAACCCATCAATGTAATCCTTAATAAGAGCAAACTTCTCCGATATAGTGTAGTTGGGAGAATTCAAAAAGATAATAGGACTATCATGTGTGGGTGCAATAGCAACAATTTCATGCTTAACATAAGGAACTATAGCTAGTTCATCTTCATAAGCATAATTCATATTGGCATCATGGCCACAAGCATAGCAACCATCAAGTTCATCAAAAAGGGATATTTCAAAAGAATCCAAGGGATCATAGCATTCATCATAGCCTTCATCCTTCGGTATGTGCGAAGGGAAATTAAACAATGTATGAGTTGAAGAGTTAATCTCATTAGAAGGTGGGCATGGGTAGCTAATCCGCTCTTCCTCCTTTTGTTCTTCGCTCTCCTCCTCATATTTTTCATCTAATGAGCTCACAATTTCAGCAACTTCTTCTTCCATAGGTCCCTGCAAAATATTAGTCTCTTCCAAGGCAGCGAACATTTTCTCAATAAATTCAATAATATTAGCATTGCAATCATAATTCTCATAGCAATATTTAAGTATGGATAAAATTTCAGATTCGTAAGGAACATCATCATCATACTTTTCAAGCAAAGAAGCAATTTCATAAGCACCTTTAAAAGCAACAAATTCTTCTACTTGTTCCACATCATAGTAATCATAACTACCTTTAGCATAAGAAGCAAAGGTTTCATTATCATTAAATTTGCATTGAAAGGGAAGGTGTCAAGCTTCTATATTAGAGCAACAAGGAAAGTCACATCTCGAGCATGCATCCCAAGCAAACCATTCCAGTATTCTAATTTGATCAGATAAGTTTTTCCCTTTTTGAGATAAGCGATAATACCTAGAGTACTCACGTTGATCCAATGTGTATCCCATTATAAAGTTCCTTGAGGATTTCTCGGGATTATCGAAGGAGTAATTAACATGTTTCACATAACTAGCATCGAGGGTTTTAGGAGGTTCCCATCTCCATGAGTAGCAGGTACCATTAATTTTTTTGGTGTTTCGTGTTCCATATCCATAACTAAAGATATAAAACAACTAATAACAGAAAATAAAAATTACATAGTGATAAAGCAAACAAGCACACACAAGAATATTCACCCCACGCTATTGCTCCCCGGCAACGGCGCCAGAAAAAGGTCATGATAATCTACAAGTGTAGGGGATCATTTGTAGCCTTTTTCGATAAGTAAGAGTGTCGAACCCAACGAGGAGCTAAAGGTAGAACAAATATTTCCTCAAGTTCTATCGACCACCGATACAACTCTACGCACGCTAATGCTTGCTTTACCTAGAACAAGTATGAAACTACTTTGCGGGAATAAAACTAGAAGTACTTTGCAAGAAATAAAACTATGAGTAAAAAGCAAGATAATAAAAGTTAGTTGCTTAGTAGAAAGCTTTTGTCAAACAAGAAGGTTATTTGTCCCTAGGCAATTGATAACTAGACCGGTAATCATTCTTGCAATTTTCCATGAGGGAGAGGCATGAGCTAACATACTTTCTCTACTTGGATCATATGCACTTATGATTGGAACTCTGGCAAGCATCCGCAACTACTAAAGATCATTAAGGTAAAACCCAACCATAGCATTAAGTATCAAGTCCTCTTTACTCCCATATGCAACAACCCACCTACTCGGGTCTGTGTATTCTGTCACTCACGCCACCCACCATAGGCAAATCATGAACACATTGCAACACCCTACAGCGGGGATCCCCCATGTTTGTGCGAGACGGAGGGCACCGTAGGACAGCACCATAATAAAATATACACTCATACCAACCACGATCATCAATTAGCCCATAGGACAAAACGGATCTACTCAAACATCATAGGATAGCCACATATCATTGGGAAATAATATACGGAGTTGAAGACCATGTTTAAGTAGAGATTACAGCGGGGAAAAGGGGAGTTACACCGCTGCATAGAGGGGGAGAAAATTGGTGTTGACGGTAGCAAGATTGTTGATGTAGATCGCCGTCACGATCCTTGCCCCGGCGGCGTTCCGGCGCCACCAGGAGAGAGGGGAGAGAGCCCCCTCCTTCTTCTTCTTCCTTGGCCTCCCCCTAGATGGGAGGAGAGTTCCCCCTCTAGTCCATGGCCGCCATGGCGGCGGAGGGGCAGGAGCCCCTCCTAGATTGGATCTCCCTCTCTGTTCTCTTCTGTTTCACGTTCCTGTTTTCTGGCCGAAAACCGTTTCTTATATTTCCGGAGATCCTTCTGTCACTGGGAGAGGACACCGCAAGATCGAACCCATCACAAAGCACCTCTTCCCATGGCAAGAAAAATCGATCTAGTTGGTCTAACTAAACCAAAGATTCGAAGAAGAAATACGAGGCTATAAGTAATCATGCATATAAGAGATCAAAGAAGACTCAAATAATATTCATGGATAGAAACTGATCATGAACTCAAAATTCATCGGATCCCAACAAACACACCACAAAAAGTCATTACATCAAATAGATCTCCAAGAGACCATTGTATTGAGAATCAAAAGAGAGAGAGGAAGCCATCTAGATACTGCCTACGGACCCGTAGGTCTATGGTGGACTACTCACGCATCATCGGAGAGGCACCGATGAGGATGATGAACCCCTTCGTGATGGTGTTAGATTGGATCTCGCGTTTCTGGAACTTGCGGCGGCTGGATGCATTTTTCATCGACTTCTCTAGGGTTTCTGGAATATATGGGTATTTATAGAGCTCAGAGGTGGTGGAGAAGGTTCCAGAGGCAGCTACAACCCACCAGGGCGCGCCCGGGGCCCCTTGTACGCCCTGGTGTCTTCTGGACGACCTGGGCTCCCTCCTGGTTACTTCTTTGGCCCACTGGCTTCCTTCTGGTCCAAAACAAATCTCCAAAAAGTTTCGTCGCGTTTGGACTCCGTTTGATACTGATATTTTGCGAAGTAAAAAACAAGCAAAAACAACAACTGGCACTTGGCACTTAGTTAATAGGTTAGTCCCAAAAAAATGATATAAAGTTGTAATAAAATGATTGTAAAACATCCAAGAATGGTAATATAACAGCTTGGAACAAGCAAAAAGTATAGATACGTTGGAGACGTATCAGCATCCCCAAGCTTAATTCCTACTCGTCCTCCAGTAGGTAAATGATAAAATCAGATTTTTTGTTGTGGAATGCTGCCTAACATGTTCGTCACATATTCTTTTCTTTTGTAGCATGGACATTTGGACTTTCTAGATGGTTCAAAGCAATAGTCTAGTTTTGACATAAAGATTTTAATACTCAAGCATGCTAACAAGCAACCATGTCTTTCAAAATATCAACACTAAAGAAAGTTATCCCTAGCCCATCATGCCCAATCATTGATCCATTCATGAAACACACTCAAATATTAACTACACCCAATGCACAAGTATGATCATAGTGCCCCCTAGTTGGTGCTTTATAAGAGAAGATGGAGACTCAAATTGAAAATAAAAATTGCATAAAGTAAATAGATAGGCCCTTCGCACAGGGAAGTAGAGATTTGTAGAGGTGGCAGAGCTCAAAGTTTAAATTGAGAGAGAAAAATATTTTGAGTGGCATGCCTTTCCTGTCAACGAAAACAACAAAGTAGTTCTCAATACTTTCCATGCTAGATACATCATAGGCGGTTCCGAAACATAAAGTAAATTTTATTCCTTTTTCCACCATTCTTTCACAATCCATGGCTAGCCGTATCCACGGTTGCCTTCCAAACCAACACTTTCCAAGGAATTTATTATTTGACAACATAAAGTAAATTT
This sequence comes from Elymus sibiricus, assembly GCA_039707655.1. Taxonomy (NCBI): domain Eukaryota; kingdom Viridiplantae; phylum Streptophyta; class Magnoliopsida; order Poales; family Poaceae; genus Elymus; species Elymus sibiricus. The sequence goes on along the minus strand of CM077675.1, from coordinate 309,381,662 downwards.
CTTTTTCATTTCGGGACTGGGCATCCCTATTACCGCCGTACTCTCGTGCAATGACAAGTGAATAAACACTCATCTTGAGAATAACACATCTAGCATGGAAAAATATTGGATACCCCCTACTGTTTCATGAGCGGTACGAGCACACAAATAGGAAAATTATTTTGAAAATTAGAGATGGCACATACAAATTTGCTTAGAACGGCATGGAAATACCGCATATAGGTAGGTATGGTGGACTCATAAGGCAAAATTGGGTTTAAGGATTTTGGATGCACAAGTAGTATTTCTACTTAGTGCAAGTGGAGGCTAGCGAATAGATTGAGAAGCAACCAACCAAGAAACGAAAATTCACATAAACGGGCATTGAACATAACTAACACCGAATAATGCACCATAAGTAGGATGTAATTTCATTGCATAACTATTGACTTTCGTGCTTGCATAGGGCATCACAAACCTTAACACCAATATTCTTACTAAAGCACAATTACTCACCAACATGACTCACATATCACTATCATCATGTCTCAAAACTATTACAAGGAATCAAGTTTAATTTGTCCAATGATCTTCATGAAACTTTTTATTATATCCCTCTTGAATATCTATCACTTTGGGACTAGTTTCATATATTGTCATTGCTTTTGACAAGCTCAAACAAATTTAAGAGAAGAACATGAGCATAAAGATTTCATCTCTCAAAATAGTATAAGTGAAGCATGAGAGAATTTCTTCAAAAGTTACTGACGTGGCATGAGACTGTGTCGGTATTTCCCCAAAGAGGAAGGGATGATGCAGCACAGCGACGGTAAGTATTTCCCTCAGTTATGAAACCAAGGTTATCGAACCAGTAGGAGGATCACCACCACCCAATAAGCAGCACCTGCACACAAACAACAAATACTTGCAACCCGACGCTAAAGAGAGGTTGTCAATCTCTCTACGATAAAAAGATAGATTAGGTAGTGATAGATAGGAGAGATAGATCTCTCAAGAACACAAAATAAAAAGAGCAAATAAAATATGCAGCAATATGTTTTTGGGTTTTTGGTTTTGTAGATCTGAAAACAAAGATGCAAAAAGATAGATCGGAAAGCAATATGCTGGAAAAGTAGACCCGGGGGCCGTGGGGTTCACTAGTGGCTCCTCTCATGATTATAGCGCACGGTGGGTGAACAAATTACTGTTGGGCAATTAATAGAAAATCGAATAGTCATGACGATATCCAAGGCGATGATCATTATATAGGCATCACGTCCAAGATAGGTAGACCGACTCCTGCATGCATCTACCTCTATTACACCACACATCGACCGCTATCCAGCATGCATCTAGTGTATTAAGTTCATGGAAAAATGGAGTAATGCAATAAGAACGATGACATGATGTAGACAAGATCTATTCATGTAGGAATAGACCCCATCTTGTTATCCTTAATAGCAATGATACATGCGTGTCTTGCTGCCCCTTCTGTCATTGGGAAAGAACACCGCAAGATCGAACCCATCACAAAGCACCTCTTCCCATGGCAAGAAAATTCGATCTAGTTGGCCTAACTAAACCAAAGATTCGAAGAAGAAATATGAGGCTATAAGTAATCATGCATATAATAGATCAAAAAAGACTCAAATAATATTCATGGATAGAAACTGATCATGAACTCAAAATTCATCGGATCTCAACAAACACATCGCAAAAGTTTACATCAAATAGATCTCCAAGAGACCATTGTATTGAGAATCATAAGAGAGAGAGGAAGCCATCTAGCTACTGCCTACGGACCCGTAGGTCTATGGTGGACTACTCACGCATCATCAGAGAGGCACCTATGAGGAAGATGAACCCCTCCGTGATGGTGTTTAGATTGGATCTCGAGGTTCTGGAACTTGCGGTGGCTAGAATTGTGTTTCGTCGACTCCCCTAGGGTTTTTGGAATATTTGGGAATTTATAGGCATCAGAGGCGGTGGAGAGGGGCCCCAAGGAGTGCACAACCCATCAGGGCGCGCCGGGGGGCCCGGCGCGCCCTGGTGGGTTGTGGTCTCCACGGCCCATGTCTCCGGCACTTCTTTGGCGCACCGGGTGTCTTCTGGTCCAGAAAAAATCTCCAAAAAGTTTCGTCACGATTGGACTCCGTTTGATATTGATATTCTGCGAAGTAAAAAAAACAAGCAAAAACAGCAACTGGCACTTTGGCACTATGTCAATAGGTTAGTCCCAAAAAATGATATAAAGTTGTTATAAAATGATTGTAAAACATCCAAGAATGATAATATAACAGCATTGAACAAGCAAAAATTATAGATATGTTGGAAGCGTATCAGCATCCCCAAGCTTAATTCCTACTCGTCCTCGAGTAGGCAAATGATAAAAACAAATTTTTTGATGTGGAATGCTGCCTAACATGTTCAGCATATTCTTTTATTTTGTATAGCATGGGCATTTGGACTTGTAAATGATTCAAAGCAATAGTCTAGTTTTAACATAATGACTTCAATACTCATGCATGTCAACAAGCAACCATGTCTTTCAAAATATCAACACTAAAGAAAGTTATCCCTAGCCCATCATGCTCAATCATTGATCCATTCATGAAACACACTCAAATATTAGCTATGCCCAATGCTCAAGTATTATCATAGTGCCCCCTAGTTGGTGCTTTATAGGAGAAGATGGAGACTCAAAGTAAAAGTAAAAATTGCATAAAGTAAATAGATAGGCCCTTCGCAGAGGGAAGTAGGGATTTGTACAGGTGCCAGAGCTCAAGGTTTAAATTGAGAGAGAGAAAATATTTTGGGTGGCATGGCTTTCCTGTCAACGAAAATGACAAAGTAGCTCACAATACTTTCCATGCTATATATATCATAGGCGGTTCCCAAACAGAAAATAAAGTTTATTCCTTTTTCCACCAAACTTTCACTTTCCATGGCGGGACGTATCCACGGTTGCCTTCCTTACCAACACTTTCCAAGGAATCTATTATTTGACAACATAAAGTAAATATGTTTTTTATTTTTCATTTTGGGAATGGGCATCCCTATTACCGCCGCACTCTCGTGAAATGACAACTGAATAAACACTCATCTTGAGAATAACACATCTAGCATGGAAAAATATTGGACACTCCCCACCGTTTCATGAGCGGTACGAGCACACGAAAGAGAAAATTTATTTTGAAAATTTAGAAATGGCACATACAAATTTGCTTCGAACGGCATGGAAATACCGCATATAGGTAGGTATGGTGGACTCATAATGCAAAACTTGGTTTAAGGATTTTGGATGCACAAGTAGTATTTCTACTTAGTACAAATGGAGGCTAGCAAATAGATTGAGAAGCAACCAAACCAAAAAATGAAAATTCACATAAGCGAGCATTGAGCATAACTGACACCGAATAATGCACCATAAGTAGGGTGTAACTTCATTGCATAACTATTGACTTTCATGCATGCATAGGGAATCACAAACCTTAACACCAATATTCCTACTAAGCATAATTACTCACTAGCATAACTCACATATTACTATCATCATGTTTCAAAACTATTACAAAGAATCAAGTTTAATTTGCCCAATGATCTTCATGAAAGTTTTTATTATATCCTCCTTGGATATCTATCACTTTGGGACTAGTTTCATATATTGCCATTGCTTTTTGGCAAGCTCAAACAAATTTCAGTGAAGCACATGAGCATAAAGATTTCATCTCTCAAAAAGGTATAAGTGAAGCATGAGAGGATTTATTCAAAATTTACTAACTCTCAAATTAATCTAAGTGAAGCATGAGAGTATTTCTACAAAAATTTCCAAGCACACCGTGCTCAAAAAGATATAAGTGAAGCACTAGAGCAATTATATAGCTCAAAAAGTTTAAGTGAAGCACATAGAGCAATTCTAACAAATCATAGCATAATTTTGGCTCTCCCAAATAGGTGTGTACAGAAAGGATACAAAGGAAAAACAAACAAGCAAAGCAAGCAAAGATACAAGATGCTCCAAGCAAAACTCATGATATGTGACGAATAAAAATATAGCTCCAAGTAAAATACCGATGGTTGTTAGAAGAAAGAAGGGATGCCACTCGGGGGCACCCCCAAGCTTAGTTGCTTTAAACTCTTTGGATATATCTTGGAGGTACAGTATCATCCCCAAGCTTAGGCTCTTGTCACTCCTTATTCCTTCATCCATCGTGATCTCACCCAAAACTTGAAAACTTCAATCACACAAAACTCAACAAAATCTTCGTGAGATCCGTTAGTATAATAAATCAAATCACTACTTTATGTGCTGTTGAAAACCCATTCATATTTTATTATTGCATTATACCTACTGTATTTTAACTTTACCATGGCTCATACCCTTCAATATAACCCATAGATTCATCAAAACAAGCACACAATGCAACGAAAACAGAATCTGTCTTAAACAGAACAGTATGTAGTAATCTATACTCTAACCATAGTTCTGTAACTCTAAAAATTCTTAAACATTAGGAAAACGTAAGGAATTTGTATAGAAACACTTTGTTAAAATTTCAGCTCAAGATCACGTTCCAGCAAAAAATGAAAATTCATATACTGGACGCAAAGTTTCTGTTTCAGATTCAGCATCACTTCTACTCATCCTATGAATCTTCCTAAAGGCTTTACTTGGCACAAACACTAAATAAACCATAAAACACAATCATAACAGAGTAATAATTGTGTAAACACTCAAAAACAGAAAGGAAAAAACAAAAATAAATTTATTCATTGGGTTGCCTCCCAACAAGCGCTATCGTTTTACGCCCCTAGCTAGGCATAACGCATAGATTCAAGTATTGTCATCTTTGGTTCTAGATCCATAGGATGCCCTCATGATTGATTCATATGGTGTCTTAATTCTTGTTCTAGGGAAGTTTTCCATACCCTTTCTCAAGGGAAATTGAAAACGAATATTGCCTTCTTTCATATCAATCACGACACCTATAGTGCGTAAAAACGGTCTACCAAGTATAATGGGACAAGACGGATTGCAATCAATATCAAGCACAATAAAATAAATGGGCACATAGTTCCTATTTGTAAGAATAAGAACATCATTAATTCTTCCCAAAGGTTTTTTAATAGTGGAATCCGCCAAGTGCAAATTAAGAGAACATTCTTCAATATTGGTAAGACCAAGCACATCACATAGAGACTTCGGAATCGTGGAAACACTTGCACCCAAATCACACAAAGCAACGCACTCATAATTCTTAATATTGACCTTAATGGTAGGTTCCCACTCATCATGTAATTTTCTAGGAATATTAATCTCCAACTCCAACTTTTCCTCAAAAGATTTCATCATGGCATCAACGATATGTTTAGTAAAAGCTTTATTTTGCTCATAAGCATGGGGTGAATTCAACATGGATTCAGCAAAGAAATACATTCAATCAAAGAGCAACTATCAGAATTAAAGTCTTTGCAATCCAAAATAGTGGGCACATCACTAGTTAAAGTTTTGATCTCTTCAAACCCACTTTTATCAAAAATTTCATCAAGATTTTCACCCTCCAAATTATTGGGATGCCTTCTAGCAAAAGTTGACTCTACTTCAGTCCATTTATCTGAAATCTTAACATTACTAAACAAGGAATCAATAGAAGAAACACCAAATCACTTTAAGATCTTCATCTTTTCTATGAAGGCAATCACTAGAAAACGATTTTTCTAATATTTCTCTTTTAGCTCTAAGCATAGCGGTTCTTTTCTTACTTTCATCCATAGAGACATATAAAGCTTTAATAGATTCGTCAATCTTAGGCACAAAAACTTTCAACTTGAGATTTTCAACATCATGAGAAATTCTATCAATGCTTCTAGACATATCATCAATCTTATTCAACTTTTCTTCTATCGTAGTATTAAAAGCCTTTTGCGCATTGATAAATTCTTTAATATTACTCTCAAGGTCAGAGGTGTTCCTATTATTACTGTAAGAGGAATTACCATAGGAATTACCATAATTATTAGAGGAATTTCTAGGAAAAGGCCTAGGATTAAAATTACCTCTATAAGCATTGTTATTGAAATTGTTTCGCGAGACAAAGTTCACATCTACGGAATCACTATTTTGCTCAATCAAGGTAGACAAAGGCACATCATTAAGATCAATAGGAGCATTTTTACTAGCAACCAATTTCATCAAAGCATCGACCTTATCACTCAAAGTACTAATTTCTTCAATCGAATTAACTTTTTTACTAGTAGGTGCTCTTTCGGTATGCCATTGTGAATAATTTGCCATGATATTATCTAGCAATTAAGTAGCTTCACCCAAAGTAATCTCCATAAAAGTACCACCCGCGGTGGAATCTAAAAGATTTCTGGAGACAAAATTCAACCCTGCATAAAATTTTTGTATGATCATCGAAAGATTTAAACCATGAGTAGGACAATTTCTTAGCATCAACTTCATTCTTTCCCAATATTGTGCAACATGTTCATGCTCAAGTTGCTTAAAATTCATGATTTGTGTCCTAAAGGAAATAATTTTCACGGGCGGAAAATACTTAGTGATAAAAGCATCCTTGCACTTATTCCAAGAATCAATACTATTGCGAGGCAAAGAGGAAAACCAAATTTTTGCACGATCCCGCAAGGAAAAAGGAAATAATTTCAACTTCACAATATCATTGTCCACATATTTTTTATTTTGCATATCACACAATTCTACGAACGTGTTTAGATGGGACGCGATATCCTCATTAGGAGTCCGGCAAATTGATCTTTCATGACAAGATTCAACAAAGCAGCATTAATATCACAAGACTCCGCACTAGTGGCGGGAGGAGCAATAGGCGTACTAATAAAATCATTGTTATTAGTATTTGTAAAATCACACAACTTGGTGTTCTCTTGAGTCATCATGACTACGCAAACAATATTGCAAGCAAGGAAGAGATCCGGCGAAAAATAAGTCAAACAAAAAAGAGGGCGAATAAAACGGCAAATTGGTGAAGTGGGGGAGAGGAAAACGAGAGGCAAATGGCAAATAATGTAATTGCAAGGAGATGAGATTTGTGATTAGGAACCTGGTAGATGATGATGGAGTCCCCTCGGCGCCTACGATAGGCACGTAGAAGAGACCGCTTCCTCCCCGGCAACGGCGCCAGAAATTCCTTTGACGTGGCTTGAGACTGCGTCGGTATTTCCCCAAAGAGGAAGGGATGATGCAGCACAGCGACGGTAAGTATTTCCCTCAGTTATGAAACCAAGGTTATCGAACCAGTAGGAGGATCACCACCACCCAATAAGCAGCACCTGCACACAAACAACAAATACTTGCAACCCGACGCGAAAGAGAGGTTGTCAATCTCTCTACAGTAAAAAGATAGATTAGGTAGCGATAGATAGGAGAGATGGATCTCTCAAGAACACAAAATAAAAAGAGCAAATAAAATATGCAGAAATATGTTTTTGGGTTTTTGGTTTTGTAGATCTGAAAACAAAGATGCAAAAAGATAGATCGGAAAGCAATATGTTGGAAAAGTAGACCTGGGGCCGTAGGGTTCACTAGTGGCTTCTCTCATGAGTATAGCGCACGGTGGGTGAACAAATTACTATTGGGCAATTGATAGAAAATCGAATAGTCATGACGATATCCAAGGCGATGATCATTATATAGGCATCATGTCCAAGATAGGTAGACTGGCTCCTGCCTGCATCTACCTCTATTACTCCACACATCGACTGCTATCCAACGTGCATCTAGTGTATTAAGTTCATGGAAAAATGGAGTAATGCAATAAGAACGATGACATGATGTAGACAAGATCTATTCATGTAGGAATAGACCCCATCTTGTTATCCTTAATAGCAACGATACATGCGTGTCTTGCTTCCCCTTCTGTCACTGGGAAAGAAGACCGCAAGATCGAACCCATCACAAAGCACCTCTTCCCATGGCAAGAAAATTCGATTTAGTTGGCCTAACTAAACCAAAGATTTGAAGAAGAAATACGAGGCTATAAGTAATCATGCATATAAGAGATCAAAGAAGACTCAAATAATATTCATGGATAGAAACTGATCATGAACTCAAAATTCATCGGATCCCAACAAACACACCTCAAAAGTTTACATCAAATAGATCTCCAAGAGACCATTGTATTGAGAATCATAAGAGAGAGAGGAAGCCATCTAGCTACTGCCTACGGACCCGTAGGTCTATGGTGGACTACTCACGCATCATCGGAGAGGCACCTATGAGGAAGATGAACCCCTCCGTGATGGTGTTTAGATTGGATCTCGAGGTTCTGGAACTTGCGGCGGCTGGAATTGTGTTTCGTCGACTCCCCTAGGTTTTTTGGAATATTTGGGAATTTATAGGCATCAAAGGCGGTGAAGAGGGGGGCTGAGGAAGGCACAACCCATCAAGGCGCGTCGGTGCCCCCTGGCGCGCCCTGGTGGGTTGTGGTCTCCACGACCCACCTTTCCGGCACTTCTTTAGCCCACTGGGTGTCTTCTGGTCCAGAAAAAATCTCCAAAAAGTTTCGTCGCGACTGGACTCCGTTTGATATTGATATTCTGCGAAGTAAAAAACAAGCAAAAACAACAGCTGGCACTTTGGCACTATGTCAATAGGTCAGTCCCAAAAAATGATATAAGGTTGTTATAAAATGATTGTAAATCATCTAAGAATGATAATATAACAGCATGTAACAAGCAAAAATTATAGATACGTTGGAGACGTATCAGTTTCTAAATCTCAAATTAATCTAAGTGAAGCATGAGAGTATTTCTTCAAAATTTCAAAGCACACCGTGCTCAAAAAGATATAAGTGAAGCACTAGAGCAATTCCATAGCTTAAAAAATTTAAGTGAAGCATATAGAGCAATTCTAACAAATCATAACATAATTTTGGCTCTCTCAAATAAGTGTGTCCAGCAAGGATACTAGTGACAAACTAAAAAGCAAATCAAGCAAAGACTCAAATAATACAAGACGCTCCAAGGAAAACTCATGATATGTGACGAATAAAAATATAGCTCCAAGTAAAATACCGATGGTCGTTAGAAGAAAGAGGGGATGCCACTCGGGGCATCCCCAACCTTAGTTGCTTGTTTCTACTTAGATATTATCTTGGGGGTGCTGTAGCGTCCCCAAGCTTAGGCTCTCCTTACTCCTTATTCCTTCATCCATCGTGATCTCACCCAAAACTTGAAAACTTCAATCATACAAAACTCAACAAAACCTTCGTGAGATCCGTTAGTATAATAAAGCAAATCACCACTTTAAGTACCGTTGCAAACCCATTCAAATTTTATAATTGCATTATAACTATTGTATTTTAACTTTACCATGTCTTATACCCTTCAATACAAACCATAGATTCATCAAAACAAGCACACAATGCAACGAAAACAGAACCTGTCTCAAACAGAACAGTCTGTAGTAATCTGTACTCTAACCATACTTCTGTAACTCGAAAAATTCTGAAAAATTAGGACAACATAAAGAATTTTTATAGCAACACTGTGTTCAAATTTCAGCTCATTATCACACTCCAGTAAAAAACGAAAATTCGTGCACTGGAGTCAAAGTTTCTGTTTCTGATTCAGCAGTGTTTGTACTCATCTTATGAATCATCCTAAAGGCTTTACTTGGCACAAACACTAAATAAAACATAAAAACACAATCATAACAGAATCATAATTGTGTCAACACTCAAAAACAGAAATAAAAAGATGAAAATAAATTTATTCATTGGGTTGCCTCCCAACAAGCGCTATTGTTTTACGCCCCTAGCTAGGCATAAAGCATACATTCAAGTATTGTCATCTTTGGTTGTTGCTACTTTTGTCAGGGCTTTCTCAAACCCGGGGGGGGGGGGGGGGGGGGCTCTTTGCGCTTCCCCAAATTTTCAGGAGAAGAGACCATCTTGAGATCTAAAATATCCAAACACTTGAGTAATCAAAGTATTCATGCGATTGAGGTTTCCACTAATATGTTTAAGAGGTTCATTATATTTTTGCAACTCGACCAAATGCTTATGTAAATCACCCAATTTGTCTAAAATTTGAACCCCCTCTTGTGTAAAAGAAAACACCTTTTTGATGGAGGAATCCCCAATATCCCTTCCAAAATTTCGTAAGCGGTGTTTGCATCAAGCTCAATAAAGTTCCCTTTAGCGGCAAAATCCAAGAGTTGTTTGTGATTCAAAGCTAATCCTACGAAAAAATTTCAAAGCAAAATCTTTGCATCTCCTTTTAGATTGCAAATGCCATAGGATTCCATTAGCCTATGCCAGGCATCTTTCAAATTTTCCCCTTGTTTTTGTTTGAAGTATAGAACTTCAAAATCTTGTGACAAAGGGGGAGTAATAACGCCAGTCATAGCGACAAAGTAGGCAAACAAGAGATCTGACGAGAAAAAGGGAAACGAAAAAGAGGGCAAATAAAACGGCAAATTTGGTGAAGTGGGGGAGAGAAAGACGAGAGGGAAATGGAAAATAATGTAATTGCATGGAGATGAGATTTGTGATTAGGAACCTGATAGATGTTGATGATGTCTCCTCGGCACCAGAGATTGGCACGTTAAAGAGACTGCTTCCTCCCCGGCAACGGCACCAAAGATTCCTTTGACGTGGCTTGACACTGTGTCGGTATTTCCCCAAAGAGGAATGGATGATGCAGCACATCGACGGTAAGTATTTCCCTCAGTGATGAAACCAAGGTATCAAACCAATAGGAGGATCACGCAACACTATGTAAACAGCATCTGCACACAAAGAACAAATACTTGCAACCCGACGCGAAAGAGAGGTTGTCAATCTCTCCAAGGTAAAAAGATAGATTAGGTTGTAATAGATTGGATAGATAGATCTCGCAAGAACACAAAATAAAAGAGGCAAATAAAAAGTGCAGCAAGGTATTATTGGGCTTTTGGAATAATAGATCTGAAAACTAAAGCGGCAAAAAGATAGATCGGAAAGCAATATGTTGGAAAAGTAGACCCGGGGGCCGTAGGTTTCACTAGTGGCTTCTCTCATGAGTATAGCACACGGTGGGTGAACAAATTACTGTTGGGCAATTGATAGAAGATAGAATAATCATGACGATATCCAAGGTGATGATCATTATATAGGCATCATGTCCAAGATTAGTAGACCGAAACGATTCTGCATCTACTACTATTACTCCACACATCGACCGCTATCCAGCATGCATCTAGTGTATTAAGTTCATGGAAAAACGGAGTAATGAAATAAGAACGGTGACATGATGTAGAAAAGATCTATTCATGTAGGAATAGACCCCATCTTGCTATCCTTAATAGCAACAATACATGCGTGCCTCGCTGCCTCTTCTGTCATTGGGAGAGGACACCGCAAGATCGAACCCATCACAAAGCACCTCTTCCCATGGCAAGAAAAATCGATCTAGTTTGCATAACTAAACCAAAGATTCGAAGAAGAAATACGAGGCTATAAGTAATCATGCATATAAGAGATCAAAGAAGACTCAAATAATATTCATAGATAGAAACTGATCAGGAACTCAAAATTCATCGGATCCCAACAAACACACCGCAAAAAGGCATTACATCAAATAGATCTCCAAGGGACCATTGTATTGAGAATCAGAAAAGAGAGGAAGCCATCTAGCTACTGCCTATGGACCCGTAGGTCTATGGTGGACTACACACGCATCATCGAAGAGGCACCAATGAGGATGATGAACCCCTCCATGATGGTGTTAGATTGTATCTCTCGGTTCTGAACTTGCGGCGGCTGGATGTATTTTTCGTCTACTCCTCTAGGATTTCTGGAATATTTGAGTATTTATAGAGCTCAGAGGCGGTGGAGAAGGTTCCCGAGGCGGCCACAACCCACCAGGGCGCGCCCTGGTGTCTTGTGGGCGGCCTGGGCTCCCTCCTGATTACTTCTTTGGCCCACTGGCTTCCTTGTGGTCCAAAAAAATCCCCAAAAAGTTTCGTCGCGATTGGACTCCATTTGATACTGATATTCTGCGAAGTAAAAAACAAGCAAAAACAGCAACTGGCACTTGGCACTAAGTCAATAGGTTAGTCCCAAAAAATGATATAAAGTTGCTATAAAATGATTGTAAAACATCCAAGAATTATAATATAACAGCATGGAACAAGCAAAAATTATAGATACGTTGGAGACGTATCACGCCACCGCCAGCCGAGTGCCATTACGAGGGTCATTAATGCTAGTAACTGTCGGAGTTACTGGAAACTGTCGTGTTAACTACGAGCGTTATAGGTAACGTAGTATTTACAGCACTTAATGTGAGTTAAGTTCCTCAAACGTTGTAGCTCACACGCCGCCTCTGCCTCTTCACGTCCGGGTGCCTAAGCCAGGACGAGTGGTTGGTAACGTCCGAGTGACTTCCAAGGATCCGAGTGTTGGAAATATGCCCTAGAGGCAATAATAAAATGGTTATTATTATATTTCCTTGTTCATGATAATCGTTTATTATCCATGCTATAATTGCATTGATTGGAAACTCAAATGCATGTGTGGATACATAGACAACACTGTGTCCCTAGTATGCCTCTAGTAGACTAGCTTGTTGATCAAAGATGGTCAAGGTTTCCTGGCCATAGACATGAGATGTCATTTGATAACGGGATCACATCATTAGGAGAATGATGTGATGGACAAGACCCAAACTATGAACGTAGCATATGATCGTGTCAGTTTATTTGCTATTGTTTCTGCATATCAAAGTATCTGTTCCTATGACCATGAGATCATGCAACTCACTGACACCCGAGGATTGCCTTGTGTGTATCAAACGTCACAACGTAACTGGGTGACTATAAAGGTGCTCTACAGGTATCTCCGAGGGTGTCTATTGAGTTGGCATGGATCAAGACTGGGATTTGTTACTCCGTGTGACGGAGAGGTATCTCAGGGCCCACTCGGTAATACAACATCACAATAAGCCTTGCAAGAAAAGTGACTAAAGAGTTAGTCACGAGATCTTGTATTACGGAACGAGTAAAGTGACTTGCCGGTAACGAGATTGAACTAGGTATAGAGATACCGACGATCGAATCTTGGGCAAGTAACATACCGAAGAACAAAGGGAACATCATACGGGATTAACTGAATCCTTGACATAGAGGTTCAACCGATAAAGATCTTCGTAGAATATGTAGGAACCAATATGGGCATCCAGGTCCCGCTATTGGTTATTGACCGTAGAGGTGTCTCGGTCATGTCTACATAGTTCTCGAACCCGCAGGGTCTGCACACTTAACGTTCGGTGACGTTTCGGTAGTATTGAGTTATATGTGTTGGTGACCGAAGGTTGTTCGGAGTCCCGGATGAGATCCTGGACATGACGAGGAACTCCAGAATGGTCCGGAGGTGAAGATCCATATATAGGACGAAGGGAATCGGAGTCCGGAAGCGTTCCGGGGGTACCGGGTTATGGCCAGGAGTACCGAAAGGGGTTTCGGGGGGGCCCCGGCAAGTGTTGGGGGGCCTCATGGGCCAAGGGGAGGGGGCACACCAGCCCACTAAGGGGCTGTGCGCCCCTCTCATCCCATCTCACGTAACCAGGGGAGGTGGGGCGCCCTTCCTAGGGCAGCCGCCCCCTTTGCCTTGGGGGCCAAGGCTCCTAGGGGGTGGGAGGGCCAAAACCCATCTAGGGTTGCCCATCTAGGCCGTCGGCCCCCTTAGGGGAAACCCTAGGGGCGCCACCCCTCCTCCCTTCCCCCTATATATAGATGAGGAGAGGTAGGGCAGCCGGACCCAAGAAAAGCCACGTGCTGCCTTCTCTCTCTCTAGATTGCTTCTCCTCTAGATCTGTTCGGTATAGCTTAGCGAAGCTCTGCCGGATTAGCTCCACCACCACCGCCACCACGCCATTGTGCTGCCGGAGAACTCATCTACCTCTCCACCCTCGCTTGCTGGATCAAGGAGGTGGAGATCGTCATCGAGCTGTATGTGTGCTGAACGCGGAGGTGCCGTCCGTTCGGCGCTAGATCGGGACGGATCGTGATTGGATCGCGGGACGCTCGGCGATTTGGATCGCGAAGACGTTCGACTACATCAACCGCGTTTCTTAACGCTTCCCGCTTAGCGATCTACAAGGGTATGTAGATCCACTCTCCCTCTCGTAGATGCTCATCACCATGGATAGATCTTGCGTGTGCGTAGGAATTTTTTTGTTTCCCATGCAACGTTCCCTAACACCGAGTGCATCTTGTACATTCGTTCGAGTGCTACGATCGTCCAGGGACTTCCGTGAACTTGTAGGACCCTAGGTGTGTCCTTGATGCGAGGTCTATGACCCTACCCAGGGTAGGTGACCTCGTCATTATACATCGCCAATCTCTTTTAAATACTTGTAATATTAGTCATGAGTTTAGGAGCTCGAATGTTGAGGCTCACAAACTCGCGAGGCATGCTTTATCCCTAGGAACTGGTCGTCATGTTTGGTTTGGCCAGCCTAATGGTCTTGATTTCGTCCCTGTAAATATTGTGACGGTTGAATAAAAAGTCTCGGAGTTTGTCTAAACGAAAAAACTACGTACCATTTTTCATTTTAAATCACATGACAGGCGGGGCCCACTTTCATATATAGACATACAAGTATTCAAATAATCTTGTTTTGTTGTTACAAGTGGACCCCATGTCATGTCATTGCCATATCAGCCACATACGGTGCCACGTCGGCATATTTTAAGTACATGGATGAGATTAGCATCGTATTTACGTCTGTGTCAAGTTTTAAAATCGGTTCGGCGTATTTTTCAAGTTGAGACACTAAACTGAAAATATGTGGCAAGTTCAAGCACCACTGATGTATTTACCTCCATATTGTCCGACAATCGCATGCAACATGTATTCCCTGTCTAGTCGTATAAGTGGTTGGGTAAAAAACATCCAAAGCAGTTTCATATTGGTATTGGCATTGGTCCCCGCAAAAACATGATATTGTGGTATGTTTGTCCATGAATTGCTTTTCATCCTCCTAAAGTGTTACGGATTTATCTAAGACGAATAATTCGGAAGGAAGAGAATAGTAATCAATAGTCAGAGGCCGACAAGCTAGTGCAGCAATGGCTTTCTTCCTGCGTGGGGTCGGCACCCCGTGAACGCGGGCTGGACCTCCCTTAGATGCTCAGGCCACTGAACAGTGGACAGCAAGAGGCGGTACAGCTGACGAACAAAAAGCTGCGATGTTCTCTTTCTGGTGAAATGGCAGGGGAAGAATCCCTGGTTTCGTTTTCTGTTGAAATGGACGGGAAGAACCCCTGGTTTCGGCCCCCGTGATCTCCTTCGGATCGAAGGATTCACATGTTGGGGATGAAGAACCACCCAAAAGACAAACCCGACGTCTTGATCGCATCTGGAAAACCAAACAAAAACCAAACGTCTTCCTGATCGCATCTGGAGCTGTAGTAGTCCATGGCCGCTGGGTCTGTTCCACCGGCGAGCCGAGACATCCGAAATTCGAAACCTGCCCTGGTGAGTGGGCCGTTCTCCACGTGGCCTCTTAACTCCGGGGCGGCGAGGAGCTCCAGGGCCGGAGGGCCTACCTTTGTCCCCCCTTGACCCGTTTATTTATGCGCTGGGTGCGGTGCCATGCGGCGCCCTGATTTAATACTCCGACCAACCAACACGCTCCCCATTCAAATTTTGAAACCGGGCCGGATTAAGCACCAACGGAAGCGCAGATCGCACATCGCACTTGACACGACAGATTACTCTTTTTAGTAATAGTGGTAATCGGGTTTGGCAGGACAGGATGTCCACAAAAAGCTTGCGTGATTTGGCGTGTACGGAGATCTGGAGTTTTTGAATTAGTTACTGCGATGCTTTACCTGAATTAGCAAGTGAATTGCCCCCTAATCATTGTGGGCAGTGGGCGTAGGCGTAGCAGGCAGGGGCCTGTTCGGAGCGACTAGTGTCAATCGGCACCGTAGCATTCAACGGGTCACGTGTGGTCAATCATGTGCGCGCGCGCATGCCTCCCGAGATCGTTGGAAATTCTTACCAGCCGGATTAACACGGACGGAAACACAGATCGCAGAGGAACTAGGAAAAAGTTGTCCGTCAAAGCTCGCATGATTCGGCAAGCACGTAGGTGTGCATGCAATGCATGGGCCTATAGCTACCCGCCTAGCCGGAATGAGCCACTTTCAGTTTCAAATAATTATTACCGGTCTCGATTCTTTACCACGCTGACCTACTACATTCTGTTGATCCCACCATGCACGTGACTACTCAGTCTCCAGAGTTTCCCATGGTCAAAGCCTTGCAGAAGCTAAGCATCTGAAATGCTGCGAGCATATAATACACTAGCGGACAGAGGCGCGGCGACACGTCACGTCCGTGAAAGATCCCGGTCAAATGTGTGTTGTTGTCACGACAAAGTTTTGTCGGATTTAGAGCATCTACAGCCGGACCTAGCAAATATGACCCCTTAAACGCCCGCGGACGCGACCGGTCAGTGACCGGGCGTGTCCGTTTTGAGCCCCTATAATTTGGTCCGCGCAGCCACACTTCTCATTTTTCTTCTCATATGTCCGGTCACTTGCACGTGATTGATGGAGAAGAAGAGAGAGAAAGAAAATAATGAATAAGAAAAGAGAAAAGGTGGTCCGGAATGGGGTCGCGTCCTACGTGGCGGACTGACCGGGCGTGTCCGGGCGCGTCCGCGAGCCCTCATATCGTCCCCATATTTGAGATGGATATGAGGGGTGCCGGTCAGTCCGAGCGTTTGAGACGGATATGAGGGGTCCGGTTAGGTCGCATTTTTGTGACCGGTCAGTGACCGGGAGGGCGTTCCGAGCGTTTGAGGAGCATATAGGGGGTCCAGCTGTAGATGCTCTTATGAAGAATGCTAGAACACTGGTTACATTTCTCCGAACCGAAATTGCTTAAGCTTAAGACATGATTTTGTAGAGCCCAGGTATGGCAAGAAGTCGAGCACTCCAAGATTTTAGTGATGTATAGTATGGTCCGTATCTTGCCGTAGCTTTTTTTATTTTTGTTTATTAAGAAAAAAAAGTTATCTATGAAGTACTTAGTGTACCAATATTACTGCATACAAAAAAAAATCAAATTGAAGTTATCATGTAGAATTTATATTCTTAAGTACATATTTCATAAAGGCATGATGCATGTCAAACCAAACCAGAGATCCAACTAAAATCGAGAATGAACTAATGACGTACATGTTACATGATGTAACTAATATAAGGAGCAATTCACCCAAGAAAAATAGCTAATAGGATCAAGCTAGATCTAATTACATGGAGAAAAATACCCAATGCCATAATTCAGAATACCAGCTGGGCAAGTAACTTCATCGGCCCAGGGATCGAAGCTGGTCTTCGATCTGCCATCAGCATACAATGAAGCAAAATGTCAAATGATGACCTGATGCAGATTTTCTTTCCAAATAATGAATAAGTAAATGTCATTTACACCATAAATGATACATCACAATTACAAAAATATATATTAATAGATTCCATGACGTTGCATTACCTTGCAGTTATTGTTATCATGGATTGGTATTTTCCATTAATGTATGAAAATTTTGTAATCGTTCATCTTCTCAAGCAAGAACATGAGAGCAAGCATCCAAACCAAAGTCCTACCCACCTATAGGCATTTGAAGATATAAGTTCAAACATACAAAAATTTCTTCTCACCTAAAAGGTTCTCATATATTTTAAACTGGGTGAGTGAGAGAGAGAGAGAGAGAGAGAGAGAGAGAGAGGAGAGGGAGAGAGAATAGCAGAGAGAGAGAGACAAAGAGAGACAAAGAGAGAGAGAGATGTAGTTGGCATGGCAGGCAGCAAGCATTTTAAGCAACGGGCTCACCGGAGAGCAAGAACAACGGGTGGAGACGGGGCTCAGAGGTCAAGGAGATCAGAAGTCATGGATGTTGGCGGAGGTGAAGACCGACAACGTGCGGTTAACAAACTTTGAGGAACTTAGAGGGCACAGATAGGCATTTGGCGACGTTGCGGTGGACCAAGCGCTTCAGTCTGAGGTTGGTTCCAATGGACTAGTGCTTAGAGGGGGTGCTAAGTGTATTAAAAACCTTAGCAACTAGTCTCCCCAATGCATAGGTGCTTAGCTTTTGTTGCTAAGCTTCCCTCATGAAATTGTTTAATAGTTAAACTTCTTCATGCATTGGTTGCTAGTCATTTTACATAGGTTCACGTGCTTAGAACCGGTTCTTCCTGGGGTCACCATAATGCTCTCTCTCCTCTTTAATTGCTTTGCCACATCACCTTTTTGCCTATGTGACATCCTTAGCACCGATGCATTGGAACCAGCCTGAGGAGCTCATGCTCCTTACCCAACCTACTATTGTGGCTCCTCAACCTCCCCCTTGCCGGTTGCCGCGACCGCGATCGGCCCTTCGAGTTGGCACTCATCTCCATGCAGCATGCTGCCATGCCGCTCTCAACGCTCGCGTCCCTCCATGCCCACCTCGTTTGCTGCCTCCTCCGTTGCCACGCCCATGCGACACTCATGGTCACCGTGCGTTCTCAGTTGACGGTTGGATCAGGATTGTCGAATGATATCCATTTTGTGAGCTAGCAGGTGGGACAGGTAGGCTGCTCATTACAATAGCTAGAACTTGGTGTTGAACTATTTTTCATAGACACTCATAGCTGGCTACTTTGGTTGCGTCAAGTTTCAGCATAAATATGCTAGTCACCAGCATAAATATGCCAGACACCACAACACTTTACTACATCTACTACGCTCGATGTTGCAGAAAGGAAATCCCTTCTCTATTAACCAACATATATACTTCAAATACATCTAGTAATGAGGCCTCTTTGCTTGAGTCAAATGGTTTATTTTCTAAAGATCTAAAATAACTGCAGCTAGAGTTCCCGAAGTACACTGGGTAAAAACGCATTTTGGGATTTGTATCCCAGACTGACCAAGATGGTTATTAGTTCAACCTTGTGGATATTGGACGTAATAAAGTCTTATATTATGGGACGGGGGAGTAGATACCTGGAGGAGGGCAACAAAATGAAGGAACACTTAAGAACTCATAAAGCATGGGGGAAAAGGTCCAGATTCATGAGCTCGTGTCTGCAGTAGCAACAGAAGAAAGAAGAAACTGAGATCAATACGCGTGTCATGAAACATTCAGAATCCACCCATCTATTTCAGAGGAGAGGAGGAGGGGTGAGATGGATGTGTGACCTCGTACGTGCTGCTGTTGCACCTAACGGTGGTTCCGTGCTCCTTGGACTTTGTTTCCTTGGCTTTTGGAGAGCATCAACGGCGATTTGACCATCGCCCAATGGGTGGTGGATGCTTTGGTTTGCCAGCGAGCTATCAATGATTGGACCGACATGCGACAACATATGCGTCGGTGGATGAAGGAGCAATAGTCAGAGCGGCAACTAACAACATGACAGAAAATAGAGGATATGAAGACATGGGTGGAAGCGCAAAAAAAGGATCTCACCTGTGAGAATCTTGCCGTTGGAGTTGTCGGGCATTCGTGTTGGAGTCATGCTTTCCCGAAAAGACCGTGGACACAATAATATCGCTGACACTGGTAGAACGGAGGGAGAATCGACTCCTTTGAGACATCATTCTCATCGTACTTGTGGTGGCCGAGGAGGACGACGAAGCTCACGTGTTGCCTCCTCGTTCTTCGTTTTACTCCCTCTGTTGATGCTCCTCGGCATGGTCTTGTGGAAGAAGAGATCGCCGCGTACTTGTTGAGCCAGCGCCGGACAACCTGATGTAGGAGAGGGTTGTGCTATATGGGAAAGATGAGGATCATGCGTCTCCGTGTGCGCCAGGGAGAATATCTGAAGATGGGAAAGATGAGGATCAAGTTATACGGGGCATTTTTTTCTCCTTTGAGGGTAAGAGGTGGACAATTGTTGACCGCGAGATATTTCTACTACCAGATTCTACAACGGTGCAAACCAACCTCTGGTTGGATGGTTAAGAGGATAGTGGTATCCCCTGCCCACCAGAGTTCAAGTCCCAGACTTGACATCGGTGCTCGCATTTTCCTGGATTTATGCCAGGCTTTTCAGCGATGTGCATTCAATGGGAGGAGTTGTTCAAGTCGACTATGAAGGCGTCTATGACGGCTCTGTCAATCTCAAGATGATGTGTCGGCTCAGTCTCTCAGAGGTACGTGCGTTCATAGGGTTGAATGTATGTGTGTATATATGAGCATATGTGTCTGTACCATGTTAAAAATAAAGATTCTTGTGAGAAGATTATGTCTCTCAGAGGTTCTCATAGGGGTAGAGTGTGCATGCACGCGTTTATAGGGTTGAAGATTTATTCCAGGCCTTTCAGCGATGTGCGTTCAGTGAGAGGAGATGTTCCTGTCGACTACGAAGGCGTCTATGGAGGCTCCATCAATCTCAAGATGATGTCTCGGCTCAGTCTCTCAAAGGTGCTCATAGGGGTAGAGTGTGTGTGTGCGTGTGTTCATATGTTTGAATGTATGTGTGTGTATATATGAGCGTTTGTGTATGTACCGTGTTAAAAACAAAGATTCTTGTGAGAAAATTAGTGTCTCTCAAAGGTGTTCATAAGGATAAAGTGTGCGTGCACACGTTTATAAGGATGAATGTATGTTTACATATATGAGTGTCTATGTCTGTACTGTGTTAAAAACAAAGAGATTAATTTTGATAGACTGACTGTGAACCAACCAGAACAGATCCAGATCGAACAAAAAAAGACTGTACAACAAAAATTGAACCAAATAAAAAAGCAAAGACACGTGTAAGTCAAGGAGGAGCTAACGCCCAACAATGCGGAAGCACGAGAGGCCTTCTAGCTTAGCACCTTTAATACTTGTGTATATATGGTTTGAATGAAACCATTCGAACGTATGTCACCGAGCTTCGTTCGCCACTCCTGATTTTTCTTGCGAACCAGGAGCATCCCGGGTATCTCCAACGCCGACCCTCAAAATGTTAACATCAGTCCGGACCCATTATGTTATCCAGCTCGGTGTCTTATCAATCCACGAAACGGTCCGGATGTCCGTTTTCCGTAAATTTGAAGCAAATTGGGGGGGGGAGGCTTTGATGAAAATATGCCCTAGAGGTAATAATATTATATTATTATGTTTCCATGTTTATAATTAAGAGTTTATAGTTTATATTCTATGCTATATCTGCTATGATCCTGGAATATGTGATTCACTTGAAAACTCATATGCATGTGTGGAACTATGCATGTGTGGAATGATAAACTGTAAAATCAGATTCCTAGTATCGCCACTAAGAATAGCTCAAGTGTTGTTATGGTCATATTTTCCGGATCTTAGGATACCGTTAAGTGTAACGATAGTCCTAAAACAACTTTGAGAATATGACGTTGGAAGAACGATCATATTGAATCACCCAAACTTGTTTGTTATACTTTGAGATACAATCTCACAAGTCAATTGTTACGGAGAGTTAACATATGCTTTAGTTTCGTATACCATGAAAGTATCGTAGTTTCTTCTTACCGTACGATGGACTTTGGGGTTGCTCAAACATCATATGTAATATGGTGATTATAAGGACAACTTATAGATTCATAAAAAGTTTGACAAGGGGCTAGATAGCTCAAGAGTGCGATTTTCTCCTCCGACGATGAAGATATATTCTTAGGGCCCTCTCGGTGTGACGACATCCATCATCATCTAGCCAGACACATGTGACTAGGCACGGGCATGTCGGAACATGTCAACGAGAAAGAAGAACAAAACTGGTAACGAGGAGACCGGTATAGTGAGCATGAGAATGAGTCAAGAGGATACCGATATATCTCACCTCGGGTTTTGTAAAGTGTTGCAAAGCAAAGGGAATAACAAATGGTAAGCAAAGGTTCACTCGAATGTCATTCGCGTACTCATAGGGATCGATATGGACGTCCACGATTCCGCTATCGGTCATAGAACGAAAGGCGTTTTGTTCATGTCTATGTTTTACTGAACTTACAGGGTCACAAGCTTAAGGTAATCATGATCTGCTGAGTGTTAGTAGGCAGGAGTAATGAGAAAATATTTATGAAATAGTTTTATTAATATTCGAAATAGTTTCGAGAGGAATTGAAAGCGTTTCGAGGTCACCAAAAGGGTTTTGGAGTTTACCAGGTAATACCAAGTAATATAAATATATAGGTAGAAAATGTTTCCGCATATGTAAATAAATAATAAAAGTCTCTAATAAGAGTTAGAGGCTTTTATATTTAATTAAATATCAATGGGCTTTAAAGGCCAAGTAGTGGAAAGGATATTGGGCCACATAGGTGTTGGAAGTATGACCTAGAGGCACTAAAAATGTATTATTATATTTCCGTGTTCATAATTAATAGTTTATATTCTATGCTATAACTGCTATGATCCTGCAATATGTGATTCAGTAGAAAATCATATGCATGTGTGGAATGATAAACGGTAAAGAATAGGTTCCTAATCTTGCCTCTAAGACTGGCTCAAGTGTTGTTGATGATCATGTTTTCCTGATGTTAGGATATCGTTAAGTGTAAAGATAGCCCTAAAACAACATTGAGAGTATGACGTTAGAAGAACGATCATATGTAATCGACTCAAACCTGTTTGTTATACTTTCAGATAATATCGTTTGAAACCAATTGTTATAACACGGAGTGTTAAAATGCGTTTTTATTCCTTACATCATGAGTATCATAGTCACTTCTTACCATACATTGGACTTTGAGGCTTCTCAAACGTCATCTGTAACATGATGATCATAACGCCAACTTATAGGTTCATCGGAAAGTTTGACAAGAGACTAGATAGCTCGAGAGTGGAATTTGTTCCTTCGAGGATGGAGAGATATTCTTAGGGCCCTCTCGGTGTGACGACATCCATCATCACCTGGCCAGACACAGGTGACTACGTCACGGGGATGCCGGATCATATCAACGAGAAAGAAGAACAAACCGGTAACGAGGATATTGGTATAGTGAACATGTGTATGACTCAAGAGGATATCAAGACACCTCAGGTTTTGTAAAGTATCGCGAAGAAAAGGGAATATAACATGATAACCAAAGGTTCACTCGAATGTCATTCCTGTGCTCATAGGGATCAGTATGGACGTCCACGGGTTCGCTATCGGTCATTGAACAAAGGGGTTTCGTTCATGTCTATGTTTAACTGAACCTACAGGGTCACAAGCTTAAGGTAATCATGATCTTCTGAGTTTTATTAGGATGAGAGTATTGATGATTTATTTGTGAAATATTTTCACTAATATTCGAAATAGTTTCGAGAGGAACCGTAAGCGTTTTGAGGTCGCCGAAGTGTTGGAGTTTATCGGGCAATACTAGGTATTGCCGATAAATAATATATACGTAGAAAATGTTTCTGAAGATGTTAAATTAGTAATAAAAGCCTCTAATAATAGTTAGGAAGCCTTTATATTTAATTAAATATCAACGGCCCTTAAAAGGCCAAGAGGTGGAAAGCTACTTGGGCCACTTAGGCCCAAGTGGAGGTGGCGCCCTCCTTCCCACTTCAGGAAGGGATGGGAGGCCGAATTGGAGGGGGGGCCTCCTCTTGGTCAGCTAGGGAGGGGAGTCCTTTCCCTCCTTGTGGTGCCCTCCCTCTTCCCTCCAACCTATATATACTAGAGGGTTCTAGCACTTTTGAATACACAAGTTTTGAAGCTTCCTCTAGTTCTCTAGTTTTAGTTCTAGTTGATCCTAGTTTATAAATTAGAGCTAGACGTATATCCTCTAATCCTCATACTTAGAAGCCTAGTGTGGTTCTAATCTTCTCCCTCTAATTCTCCGGTGGCGATTAGCTCCAAACGGTGAAGCGCTACTGGACCGTGAAGACCATACGCTTGCAGCTCATAGAGAGGACGTGCTTTCGTCTTCCGTTCGAGGGACTGTTCGTGGGATTGTTCATCTACGGATCAAGGTACTCCAAGTATGATCTACGCCGACTCGTCTTCTTCCGCTGCGACTCAGAGTTGGTAACAATCAGTGTCCAAACCGTTATTGCATGTTCATTGTGTTCCTGGTTGATCGTAGGGCATTTTTTTTGTTTTCTAATATGTTTCGAACAGTGGCATCATGAGCGGTTCTATGAGTAGATGCAGGTTTCGATCTAGATCACACGTGGATGTGAGGTCTTGATGTTCTTGCTATGCTTCCCTCGAATGTTGCTTTGGTTCAGTTCATTGACGGCATGATGTAGCTTTGTACAAAGTTCTAACAATCGACCAACTCTGGCTGTCGACGATCTGCTACAGTTCTTTGGGTTTCATCATAGTCATGAATAGTGAACCATCACAAACACAAGAGGGCGATGATGATGAACGGTCTTCTAGGGGGTCATGCGTATTTGACGAAGTTTAGTGTGGGGCTAGATATTTTTAATGAAGTCTCTTCCCTCACACACCTCGAAAGTTAATGTTATCCAGAAGTGTTATACAGAAACCCTATAAGCCTGATGACCCACAAGTATAGGGGATCTATCGTAGTCCTTTCGATAAGTAAGAGTGTCGAACCCAACGAGGAGCAGAAGGAAATGACAAGCGGTTCTCAGTAAGGTATTCTCTGCAAGCACTGAAATTATCGGTAACAGATAGTTTTGTGATAAGATAATTCGTAACGGGTAGCAAGTAATAAGTGTAACTAAGGTGCAGCAAGGTGGCCCAATCCTTTTTATAGCAAAGGACAAGCCTGGACAAACTCTTATATAAAGCAAAGCGCTCCCGAGGACACATGGGAATTACTGTCAAGCTAGTTTTCATCATGCTCATATGATTCGCGTTCGTTACTTTGATAATTTGATATGTGGGTGGACCGGTGCTTGGGTGCTGCCCTTACTTGGACAAGCCTCCCACTTATGATTAACCCCTCTCGCAAACATCCGCAACTACGAAAGAAGAATTAAGATAAATCTAACCATAGCATGAAACGTGTGGATCCAAATCAGCCCCTTACGAAGCAACGCATAAACTAGGGTTTAAGCTTCTGTCACTCTAGCAACCCATCATCTACTTATTACTTCCCAATGCCTTCCTCTAAGCCCAAATAATGGTGAAGTGTCATGTAGTCGACGTTCACATAACACCACTAGAGGAGAGACAACATACATCTCATCAAAATATCGAACGAATACCAAATTCACATGATTACTTATAACAAGACTTATCCCATGTCCTCAGGAACAAACGTAACTACTCACAAAGCATATTCATGTTCAAAATCAGAGGAGTATTAATGATCATCAAGGATCTGAACATATGATCTTCCACCAAGCAAACCAACTAGCATCAACTACAAGGAGTAATCAACACTACTAGCAACCCACAGGTACCAATCTGAGGTTTTGAGACAAAGATCGGATACAAGAGATGAACTAGGGTTTGGAGAGGAGATGGTGCTAGTGAAGATGTTGATGGAGATTGACCCCCTCTCGATGAGAGGATCGTTGGTGATGACGATGGCTTCGATTTCCCCCTCCGGGAGGGAAGTTTCCCCGGCAGAACAGCTCCGCCGGAGCCCTAGATTGGTTCTGCCCAAGTTCCGCCTCGAGACGGCGGCGCTTCGCCCCGAAAGCTCTGTTATGATTTTTTCCAGGTCAAAACCCTCCATATAGCAGAAGATGGGCACCGGAGGGCTGCCAGGTGGGCCACAAGCCACAAGGACGCGCCCAGGGCGGTAGGGCGCGCCCCCTGGCTTGTGACAGCCTAGTGGGCCCCCTCTGGTATTTCTTCCGCCCAGTATTTTTTATATATTCCAAAATAATTCTCCGTAAATTTTCAGGACTTTTGGAGTTGTGCAGAATAGGTATCTCTGATTTGCTCCTTTTCCAGTCCAGAATTCCAGCTGTCGGCATTCTCCCTCTTCAGATAAACCTTGTAAAATAAGAGAGAAAAGGCATAAGTATTGTAGCAAAATATGTAATAACAGCCCATAATGCAATAAATATCAATATAAAAACATGATGCAAAATGGACGTATCAAAGCCACATAATTAAAATTTGCCAAACCGACTAGAGGATGTCTAACTTGATTTTCTAGGTTTGCATGTGATGTGGTATAGCCTTCGTCATGATAATGAGTTTATGTATGACTGATAACCCACAAGTGTAGGGGATCGTTCGTAGCCTTTTTCGATAAGTAAGAGTGTCGAACCCAACGAGGATCTAAAGGTAGAATTAATATTCGCTTCAAGTTCTATCGACCACCGATACAACTCTACGCATACTTAACGTTCGCTTTACCTAGAACGAGAATAAAACTACTTTGTAGGAAGAATACTAGAAGTACTTAGTAAGTGTAAAAATATATGTTTGCAAGATAAAGAAGAAAAAGTAAATAAAATTTAGGGGCTATTTAGATAAATATTAATTAAGTTAATTGTTTAGTAGAAAGCTTTTTGTAGCACAAGAGAAAGATTTGTCCCTAGACAATCGATAACTAGACCGGTAATCATTGTTGCAGTTTTATATGAGGGAGAGGCATACGCTAACATACTTTCCGTACTTGGATCATATGAACTTATGGTTGGACCTCTAGCAAGCATCCGCAACTACTAGAGACCATTAAGGTAAACCCAACCATAGCATAAACACTTCAAGTCCCCTTTACTCCCATACGCAACAACTCACTTACTCGGGTGTAAGCTTTTATCACTCTAGCCGCCCACTATAAGCGAGTCATGAACGTATTGCAACACCCTACAACGGGAATCCTATAGCAACCCGACCCAATACGGTTAAGTCTTTGTGCTTTCTGTGCCATCCCTGGATCAATATGCTGGCACACACAGTACATCAATGTATATATCAAAGTGCAATCACATATAAATAACGTAAAACTGATATATATACCTCATAAGTCTCAGCGGAAACAGTCAAACGGGGTGAAGTCCCATCAACGCCAATGGCAAGTTGAGTGTAGACCGTAACCCTATACCGTACTCTTACTCGTCGTACAAAAATCCTGCAACATAAGACGTTGCAGCCGTGTAGGTCAGTACATTGAATGTACTGGCAAGATCACCATAAAAGCAAAATGATAAAGGCTAATCTATATGCAAAAGCTTTGTGGCTCTGTGTGAGTTTTTGCAGAAAAGCTGGTTTTATTTTCCCTACAACAAAGGAGTCAAACGGAAAATCACTACAAAAGTTGGTTGTTAATGAGATGGTTCGGCCAACCAATTCTCATATCCCAAAATCATTAATAAACCCACTCATCATAATTAATAATTGTGTTGAGACTGGCTGATAGTATCATCTCTGGTGCTCAAGTTGTCCGTAACCGGGGACACGGCTAATCGATTAGTTTAACACTCTGCAGAGGTTTGTACACTTTACCCGCAAGATTCGATCCCTCCGTTGTCGTCCTCGCACTGCCTGTTGTTTGAGGACCGGATGACCGAAACATGATCTTTCATCGAGCTTCTCGAACCACCGCCAGTGCCCATCCAATCCTACCATTCTTCTACATCTCCTAGCACCGATCTAGCCCGAGTCACTCGATGATCAACCAAGCCAGAGCCCGTAATGACTTGCGGTTGCACACGTAAGCTATCCGGCCTTAAAGTATCCATCCATCTCTTTGAGCCTGGGTGGCATTCCGTCGGGATAATCACAGGTAGATAACAGGATTCCCGGGCATAACCATGATAGATATCAGGCTGCCAGATGCATGTCCAATCCACCCAGAGGTATATTGAGTCCTTGAATTCTTGAAGTCTTGATCATCATGCAGGTCTTGAAATATTAATCCTCACGACACTCTTGTATCACACATCCAAACCCCGTGTACTAAAGCGTAGTAATTATGAAGTAACGTCCCTTCCCGGGCAATGGTAACAGGGTGTTGGGTTTCTCCTACCTCATGATACTACCTCAAGTTCAAGCTCAATATCCTACTGGATGTAAGGTGGAAAGATAGATTCTAATGCAAATAAAACATAGGTATTGTAAGATGATCAAAGTGAACTTGCCTGGTAAGTTGATGAAGATAAAATGCTCTCAGAAAAACTTAATAGAACTATTCGTCACTCTCCGATGAAATCTATATAGTCAAACATTGCACTCATAAGCAATCATACTAGCAATCAATCTAACAATAAAATTGCAAAAGCAAGTATTAAGCACACTAGTGTTGAGATGAAGGAAATACTTAAGACAAAAGTTAAAACAACAAAACTTCATCAAAGCAACCAAGAATAGTTTTCCTATAAATATCCTATTATCAACAACAACAAAGATAAAACTTAACAAAATTTATTTTAGTAAATATTTTACTAGCAAAAAGAATTACTTTTGAAGAACAAAATAAAGAAACTATGAAAAGTAACGCCCTAAACAAAATAGGTTTTTGTCCTAGTAAAACACAACAGCAAATAAAACATCAAAATAAATAAAATAACAAATAACAAAATATAAAACAACTAAGTTAACAGAAAATATTTTTCATAAAATTTTGTTAGCAAAAATAACTAATTGAAAAGCTTTTATTAAACTCTACTCATGACCTAAACAATGTTAACCTTGGATTAAACCAAAAACAATTTCAACTTTAATACAAATTGTTTCTGATCTAAAATAAAGTTAGCAGAGATTAAAACTTATAGAACAAGTTAATGAAAATATTTTCCAAAAGAATTTAATTAGCATTGAAATCAATTTCATGTTATTTATTGAACTAGAATTGATTCCATGCAAATCAATCTTAAAATAACACAAACTAAAATAAAAATAATTTTGTTGAAAAGCTACTATTTACTAACAAAATCTTAAAACAATTTATCACAAGTGACAAAAGGAATTAAATTTAAATTATTTAAAACAAATAAATTAAAGGCTAAAACAAGCATAACTAAACAATACTGTTTTTGGTGTAAAACCCTAATTTAAAATATTCTAAAATTTCTCAAATTAAACCTACTGATAAATAAAGTCACAAGTGACCAACAACAAACAGAATCAACCCAAAACCTATTTTTAAACTCAAGTTATTCACAAAATAAGATTTGACAAATCTGTTTGAATTCAAATTTAAAATTTTCAAACATGGTCAAACTTAGTATGTACAGAAACCTCATAATTTTCTTAACCTAATTCAAAAAGAATCACTCAAAAACAATTAAAAACATAAAAGATAGTTGTATATTTGTTTGGTTGGCGTTTGTGGTGTTGTTCGACACTCTGTCGACGGGGGTGGGCTCGTGGCCCTTTGTATCTGGTTTTCGTCCAGTTTTCCGTAATTAACCGGGCAACTCTGTTTTTCTTAATGAATGCAGAAATCTGCCATTTTGAAAGAAAAAAATTCCCTAATCATGGATTGTGGGTTTTCTGCAATGATTTTCGTATGTCACTTATCTCTTGATACTTTAAACCCCGAGACTTTAATACGGTATACGGTCGATTCGGCCAAAAATAAAAGGTTTATTAGTTTGTTACATTTTCCCTGATACTTTAAACCTCGAGACACCATCAAATGAAAATTCACTTGGACACATGTTGGGAGGGGCGGAGCTCCGTTGGGGCCGAACCGGGCCATGGCCCGCCCAGGTTTTTCGCAATTTTTTGTACGTATGCTATGCTTCATACCCCACGAGACCATGACACCGTTACGAATCGATCCAAGTCAAGGTTTCGCACGAGCGGACACAGCAAGAGCAACGGGATCGCACAACTTGCTCGCTGCTAAACGCATGCTTCATGCTGCTTGCTCCACGGTTCTGCCCGCTTCCATGCAACCTCGCTGTGGAGCCATCCTCCCTCCCCTGGCTCCGGCCTCCTCACAGGCCAGTCCTGACCCTGGCTGTTGGGATCCTGTCGTAGTGCCGCCCATATGCCTCCAGCCTCTGCCTCTACAGACCGGTGCAATCCGTTGCGCTACCAACCGGGACTGCAAGTCTGCTGCCGACGCGGAGTAGAGCTCGATGTTCACCTCGCGACGACTGTGCCGATGCATTTTAGTGTAAGAAGATAATCGAAACAAGGCATAATAATGTATTACCTCGGTCCCAAAATTCTTGTCTTATATTTGTGTAGATACAGATACATCTAATATCAAAATGTGACTAGATACATCCATTTTTTGACAAATTTAAGAAACGAATTTTAGAACGAAGGCAGTAGATATTAGTATCATGCCGGTAACTTGTTTATTACTCCCTCCGTTCACTTTTATAAGTCGTTTCACACAACTCAAATTGAGTTGTTTTACATTTGTGTCTGAAATGGCTACAAGGCCTTATAAAAGTGAACAGAGGGAGTAACATATAGGGTGAAAATCAATGAGAGCAAAAGGTATCGAGTAGTCAATAATGCATAAAGGAATGTGTGATATTTTTTAGTCTGGCCCGTCCAACTTTTTCTTTGAAGCTCCGCCACTGCATGTTGGCCTATTGGTAGCAACATTGTAATAAATGTATATAAACCTGTCGGAAAAGAAAAGAAATGTGACTCAACTTGGAGTATGGTAGTACAGTACCGTATTTGTTCATCTTCAGGTGATTTTTTTTTTTTTTTTGCGGGACATCTTCAGGTGATCGTACTGACTCACTTGACACAGATACGGTATCCGATTCATCCTATATACGCACGGACGACAGGTGCACGTGTAATCGAACGCGAGTCGCAAATCCCCCTAAACCCCCTCCGCTTTCCACCTTTTCACCGTCCATCTAAACGCCTTTTGACTGACTGACCCCACCATCCCCACATCGTCCTTTTTACCGCAAACCCCTCTATAAGCCCCCAAATTCCAACTCCTCCGCACACCCGAAGACCGAAGCTACTCTGCTGTTCTCTGTCTCTGCGTCTCCGCCTCCCCGTTCCCCATGGCGTCCCCGAACGCCCCGCTTGGCCGTGCCACCCTCATCATGCTCCTCCTCGCCTCCGTCGCCGCGGCCTCCTCCTCGTCCGATTCCGGCAATGCCGAGACGGACGCGCTGATGGAGATCAAGGCGGCGCTGGATCCGTCGGGGCGCGCGCCGGCGCTGGCGTCGTGGTCGCGCGGCGGGGACCCGTGCGGCCGCGGCGACTACTTCGAGGGCGTCTCCTGCGACGCTCGCGGGAGGGTCTCCGTCGTCTCCCTGCAGGGCAGGGGGCTTTCCGGGAGCGTCTCGCCGGCGGTGGCGATGCTCCCGGGAATCACCGGGCTGTACCTGCACTACAACGAGCTGAGCGGGGCGATCCCTCGCGAGCTCGGCGACCTCCCGGAACTCGCGGAGCTCTACCTCGGCGTCAATAATCTGTCCGGGGGCATCCCCGTCGAGCTCGGCCGCCTCCATCGCCTCCAAGGTACTGTACTGACTCCTGAGTCCTGAGCGAGTTCTTCAGTTTTGAAAGTGGTATTGGCACCCAAAAAATAACGCTAGATTGTTATCTTTGTGATTTGGCACTGTTCCTGAATTTGATGACATACGGTACCCATCTAGTAGTACGCAGAATTTGAATTTGGCAAGCACCATTAGTATATACTACTGTATTTGAGGTGGCTCGCCCTCCCAGTTTCTTGTCTGCTGCTGATTACCTATGAAAGGACCAAAACTTTGAATTCTTCTGACTACATTTTGGCACATGCGGACTCCTTGCACGGCTACTTGATGTGTGCATTCAACCTCCGAAATGCGATCCACATTTATTCCCTCTACATGGACCGTTCCTACAGCTCACAGTGGCCATTATAATTAATTATATGTCCACTTCTAGGATTTGATTAATTAACCGTACCAAAAACTTGGAGTCATAATCAATTTGCAACAGTGATCGATTCTTCTTCTCTAATGGTAAATGTCTGAGAAGTTTGTGTTCTTCTTTCCTGCAGTGCTGCAGCTGGGCTACAACCAGCTCTCAGGGAGCATCCCTACTCAGCTGGGTGAGCTCAAGAAGCTCACTGTTCTTGCCCTTCAGTCCAACCAGCTCACCGGGGCGATACCGGCTTCTCTAGGGGACTTGACGGAGCTGACACGGCTGGACTTGAGCTCCAATCACCTGTTTGGCTCCATCCCTTCCAAGCTTGCCGGTATCCCGCATCTTGCAACACTGGACCTCCGCAATAACACACTTTCAGGAAGTGTTCCTTCTGGTAGGCAGTCTTCAACAATGTTGTTCATGTTTACAATGTCACTGCCTCTGTTGCCATCTGAATTGTCTTGTCTCCGATGATATTTTGTAGGTCTTAAGAAAATGGGTCACGGATTTAAGTTCGACAACAATTTAGAGCTCTGTGGGTCTCATTTTGATTCCCTGAAAGCCTGTCCTAACGAGGACAACGTCGATGATCAAATGCCGCATAAACCTGAATCAACCTCCATCAAACCACAGCAAACTCCACAAAATACAAGCCAAACCTCAAATTGCGAAAACGGCGCATGCTCGAGGTCATCAACACTCTCTTCGGGAGCTGTTCTTGCCGGAACAATTATAATTATAGCTGGTGTGGCGGCTTGTGGTCTATCTGTCTTCTCGTGGCACCGCCGGCAGAAGCAGAAGGTTGGTTGTTCTGTGGAGAGCTTGGAAGGCAGGCCTAGTTTGGAGAAATCATATGAAACATATCAGAAGAGTGCCTCCTCGCTTATCAATGTCGAGTATTCCAGCGGCTGGGATACTTCGTCGGAGGGATCGCAGCACGGAGCAAGGCTGTCGCCGGAGGGCTCCCCGAGTGTGAGGTTCAATCTCGAAGAGGTGGAGTGCGCGACACAGTACTTCTCAGATATCAATGTGCTTGGCAAGAGCACCTTTGCGGCCACACATAGAGGGATAATGCGTGATGGCTCGGTCGTCGCCGTCAAGAGCATCAACAAGAGCAGCTGCAAGTCAGAGGAGGCCGACTTCTTGAAAGGGCTCCGCGTGCTTACGTCGCTGCAGCATGAGAACCTTGTTGGCTTAAGGGGTTTCTGCCGCTCCCGGGCTAGAGGGGAGTGCTTCCTCGTCTATGAGTTCATGGCGAACGGTAGCCTTTCACGGTATCTGGATATCAAGGACGGCGACGCCGAGACGAGGATCCTCGACTGGCCAACTCGGGTCTCCATCATCAAAGGCATTGCCAAAGGTATAATATACACCACCATTTCTATCCGTTGGAGTGTGAAATAGAAAGCCTAAGCTTTTGGAACCATCTTAATTATTACTAGTAGTATTATTTTGCTACACTGAAGCTGCATTTTATAAAAGAAGCACATTAAAGATGGTCTGAGTTTGATGCACATGCTGAAATTCTGAATTGTTTCAGGAAGTTTGTACATAATCTAGCAACTTGTTCTACTCGCTGCACATGCTGAAATTCTGAATTATTTCAGGAATCGACTACCTGCACAGCAGCAAACCAAGCAAGCCGCCTCTTGTCCACCAGAACATCTCGGCAGACAAGGTGCTCCTGGACCACCTGTTGGTGCCCCGCCTCTCCGGCTCCGGCGTGCACAAGCTGCTGGCCGACGACGTGGTGTTCTCCACGCTCAAGGGCAGTGCCGCGATGGGGTACCTGGCGCCGGAGTACACGACCACCGGCAGGTTCACGGACAAGAGCGACGTGTATGCCTTCGGGGTGGTCGTGTTCCAGGTGCTCACGGGGAAGAAGGCGGTCTCGCAGCACCTCCTCCGCTGCCCCGTCGGCGACGCGGAGCCCAGCGGTGGCGCCAAGCTCGACGACCTTGTGGACCCCCGCCTCGGGGCCAGGTTCTCGAGGCCCGAGGCGGCGAAGCTGGCCGGGATCGCACTGCTGTGCACCAGCGAGGCGCCGGGCCAGCGCCCCGCCATGGCCGCGGTGCTGCAGCAGCTCGGCGCCAGCCAGTAATGACTAATGAGTGATCGTTGCCGCTGCGTTAACTTCTTTCTTGTTAGCTAAAGCTGCCTCCAGCTCCATCGATCGGTTGGTACGTTCCTTGCTCAGGAACCTGACAGTTCGTCTCAAGCTAAGTTTCTGCTCAGTAGCAGTTGTTAATCAGTGGTTGCATCAATTTGGCAGTGACCACTTAAGTCTGCTCCGGTGACACTGATCACTGATGTATCGTCATCTTTTTTTCCCTCTCTGCTGTATCTGTAAATGTGTGGTGTGCCGTGCTATTATCAGGTTGTAAATGCGCGGAAATAAAGTCGAGCCTGTTTTGAGATTTCAAATGTGACGATGGCCCATGCTACTATACCTATGTGCTGTACTACTGTATTATGTTAGCTGATGCGAGGCACGCGGCACGCATGCTGCATTTAGGAGCCTCGGTCCTCCCCTGACCTCAGTCTGGACTCTGCTCCGGCGCCATGTTGTTGTTACTGATCTTTGTTGCGTTGCAGGTTCCGGCCGGATCTGAGAGTAAAAGTGACAGCACCACTACCACCTCTTCTGTGAGGCTGCATTTCCTTCTGGGAGGCGCTTCAGATCAGATCGGGTATTAAAACGCGGCATCAGATGCTGGTCCTGTTACTTTTGCTTCGGGGCAGGATCGACTGTAACTCGTTTTATCTTTTTGACTGTCGGCTGTAATTCTTGTTGCAGGGAAAACATGTTCTTTTGTCAGAAAACCTCAGGTTTGACACGCAAGACGGACACCGTATAGTCTTCAAGGCAATCAGACCGACCGGCTGTGGGAAACCGTATGCATGAATGCTAATGAAAATATCCGTACCGTACCATACTGTCAATTAATTTTGACGCCCCTCTGTTGTAGCTTGAGGCCAGTGGCGGCGCCATGGTAGGGGCCAACATGGTCGGCCGCCCCGGGTAGCCAAAAATACGTATACAAAAAAATACGATTCGTTCTAATACATGGGCCAATACATGTGGGGATTTGCATCAGACACACAGGCCAGTTGCACTCCATAGCCCAAAACTACTCAGCACGGTCAGCACTGGTCGTACAGGTATTCCAGCATATCCCCCAATCGAGCCGGGGAGAATATCATACGAAAATCAACATTCAATGAAAACTTCATGGAAACCATATTTTAAAGTTTTAAAAAAATCTGAAAAAATTACGGGATGTTAAGAGGATGATGTTTTATTGCCACGCCAAATTTCAGGTTGAAACACAATTACGAGATGTGAGCTATGAAAAAGATGTTTTATTGCCACGCCAAATTTTATTGCCACCCTAAACCCTAAACCCTAAACCCTAAACACACCTCGTAATTGTGTTTCAACCTGAAATTTGGCGTGGCAATAAAACATCATCCTCTTAACATCCCATATTTTTTTCAGATTTTTTTGAAGCTTTTCAAAAAAAAAAATCGTGGTTTTCACCTATTTCAACCGAATGTTGGTTTCCGTATGATATTCTCCCATCGAGCCAGGCAGCAGCGAGAGTAACCTAGCCGTCGCCGGCTCGCCGCCACAAGCCCACAAAGCTCCGCCTCGCCGGGCCGCCGGCTCGCCGCCAAAGATCTCTGCCTCGCTGGGCCAGCGGCCGCGGGCACCTGATCCACATCCGCCGTCCGCGTACCAAGTTGAGGCCTATGCTTAGCTCACTTTTATGAATTTTGTTACTCCTAGTACCTGTTTTCATGGCGTTTTCATACTAGTAGTACAATTTTTCATTCAGTATGCCATCTGGCGGCTAACATAACCACGTTTACGAGTTTGCTTTGTGCTTTGGAGTATATTGCAAAATGACAGGAGGAATACCGAAGCACAACAGCTTTTACGGAATGGGCTCGATCAAGCCCAAGGAAGCCCAGTTTGGGCTGGGTTTCACGCAGGTGGCGTTGGCATGATATTAGGGTTTTCTACACCGGCCGTGTCGGAATTCTACCCTCACGATCGATCACAAGAAAATCGACAAACACACACGCACAATTTTTTTTTTGCCAAGGGCACCTATCATATCCTTTTTCTTTTATTTGGTCATCTAATTATTGTACATCTAAATAACTCAATCAAGCATAATAAAATACCCACATGAATCTTCATGTAAGATCAATAACATAAAACTTAGATATGCAATACTTATTACACATGTAGATGTACTTTAGCAATACTTATTGCACATCTAGACGTGCTTTAACAAAAATGTTTCTTTTTGGATCCGATAACGCCCAAACGTTCAGGATTTGATCATGGCAAATCCAACGTTTTAGATGGCAACTTTAGTGACATGAGAATGGCAAGTTTAGTGGTAAGCATGGCAAATCCGTGTCTAGCGTATTTTTTTGCTAGAAAATTTCTGTATGTGTCAGCTAAACTTGTCATACTCATATCACTAAAATTGCCAACGAAAAGGTACGATTTGCCACGGGCAAATCCCAAACGTTTGGGATTTATCATTTTTGTTTTTTTTCCTATTTTCTCATGATACACAATCTGATGTTAAAAACTCATGGATACACATGTGCATATATAGCAGACGCAGCAACTGCCTCAGACCTGACGTACTAAACGTTAACTCTGCCTAAGCTGATCGACTACTACTAGCTCGTACCCCTTTACTGCTAGCGTTTTTCATGCCTCCCACGAGTCCCACCGGCGTCGGCGCTGGTTTGCCTCGTGTCCTGTGGCCTTAGAGCCATGGAGGCGTGGTGGATTCTGGCCTTTGTCGGTGGGAGGCTCTGTTTTTTTATGTCTTTTTGAATTTTGTTAGGGTTTTTGTCCTGTTCAGAGAGGCGACGTGGCAGCGGTGGCTCTCTGAAGAAGAAATAAGGTTCTTTTCGTCTAGCCCCCATCCACCGGTGCTTTTAGCATCGTTGAAGGGTGTGTGAAGGTTTGTCTCCGGCGGATCTTGCGGATTCGACGCTTGTCTTTGGTGGATTCATGTGGATCCGGTCTTCGTACTTTTGTGTTTGTGTGTGCATTATACATGGCCATCCGTCGGGCCGGGCCGGGTTTCAGGCCGGGTGTACCAAAGCCCGACACAGAAAACCTAGGCCCGAGCCCGGCCCGGCCGTTCGGCCTAAAAATCAGACCTAATCCCGGCCCATCAGTCAAAAAACCCGTCGAGCCTCGAGCCGTGCCTATTCCTTAAAGTGCAAATACGACGGGCCCGAGCTCGGCCCGACCCGGCCATCGGGCTCAAAATCTAGGCTCAGGCCCGGCCCGTGAGCAATGTCGGATTGGGCCGGGTCGGGCTTTTACGGGCCGGGTCGGCCGGGCCGGGCTGCCCATGGCCAGGTACAGTCTACATGCACTAGTAGAAATCAGGCCTTTAGTCCCGGTTGGGAAGGGCCTTTAGTCCCGGTTCCCCAACCGGGACTAAAGTATAGAGACTAAAGGGTCTAAGGCTTTAGTCCCTGTTGGCTACGAACCGGGACTAAACCCTCGCCACGTAGGCGGCAGAGCGTGCCAGGGCATGGGGACCTTTGGTCCCGGTTGGTAGTACCAACCGGGACTAAAGGTTGAGGCTTCATTTTTTTTCATTTTGTGTTTTCCATTTAATTTTTTCCTCTAATTCAACATGATCACTTGCATCCATCCACTTTAATCAAATATATGTCATATAACTCATCATCATCTTACTCATCTAACAACTCATCATCATCAACCATACCAAGTTAAAATCTCATAAAACAAAAAAAAGATAAAATGACATAGTCCTCCCACGACCTAGTCCTCCCTCCTAGGTAAAATGACATAATTCAAAATAACACCTATGTCTCCATGATGAAGCAAATAGATCCAACGGTCTCCAACTTGTGGCTTGCGATCCTTTTCTATTTGTCCCCATGCTTCAATTTGGAGCCGTCTTGGTGGTTTGCGCTCAGTCGAGTATGCAAAAGAGAACTCGGGCTGGAAGGGGCTTTCAATTGTCATATTACCTTCGAGTTGCATGAACGGAGGCACAACTTCATTTGGCAGTTTCTGTTGAAGAACATAATAGTAGCCTAGTTAGCAATGTAATCAATACCATTTACGCAACAGTACTAGTGTACTTAATTAGCAACTCTTACCAAGATATTTCGGCGAATGTCATCCGCCCTCAACCTATGCACTAGTGTCCTGTACAATGTATAATTTGGGCCAGTTCCCAAATTATACGGGAAGATCTCCCTACCAACTAGGACACCAATAACAAAGTTGATAAGATCATCCTTCTCCTCCCAAGTTAGATGTGATCCATAAGTGTAGTGTGTCGTGTCGATTATGTTCTGTAGTTCACTCGAAGAAACGAAATAAGCTGT
This sequence comes from Elymus sibiricus, assembly GCA_039707655.1. NCBI lineage: Eukaryota > Viridiplantae > Streptophyta > Magnoliopsida > Poales > Poaceae > Elymus > Elymus sibiricus. The sequence goes on along the minus strand of CM077675.1, from coordinate 309,343,576 downwards.
AAATTATAAATTAACAAATTTAGTATGGATGAACACCAAATATTTTTAAATATAGAATGCAAATTACTTGACAAATATGCATGGTTGACAAACTCACATGGAGGTAAAACAGGAAGCATATCGACATCCACCCAGATGTCGATGTTTCCTTCAATATGATCTTCAGGACGAAGATCGAAGGTTATTTCCATATCCTCCTGAAATCCATATGCCTTGCAAAGAGCTTCCCAATTTGAGCACCCTAATTATGTGTTATTAGGTGCATTCATTACTTTCACCAGAAATGTGTGACCATGTTTAGTCCTCAGGTTGGCTGTCCTCGTCTCGAAACTCTCGTGATCTTCGAAACCGAGCCTCTCCAAGAAATACCGTCTTGCATGACAGGGGATGAACTAGTCGAATTGTATAAAACAAAAATTACGCGTTGAAGGAAAGAAATAGAAGTCATGCTTAATTACGAAAAAACAGTTGTCATCGTTGCGTACCGTAGAAATATCAAAGTCCTCGTAAAGCTTCATGGTGAAGAACCTACCGTCTCGCAGCCCAGGCTGGTCGCAAAGACCCTTATCTTCACCGCAAAGTTCACACGCTTGGATCCTATCGTCGTCTGATGACGACGACATTTCCTGTGTTCATGATTCAAGAATTACGGCACGCTTGGATCCTAATGCGTGTGTGACTTTCGGTCCGTCGAGGCTTTCCTTAAATAACTCTCCTATCTCATGGTGTGTTGGTGCGCACTCTCTCACACTGATATGGTGGTGTATATATGTTGGTGGACACTCTCTCACAGTAATAGTTCGACCGTCGGTGATGGACGTCTCCCCTCTTCTCTTCTTGCGCATTATACCGACGAATATATCGCAAAGAAGAGAAGAAAGAGGAGGCGTCCCCCACGACAACAGTCGGGATTCCTCCATCAAGAACACACATGAAAGTCACACAAGGAGCAACGACAGACCGAAAGTCACACACGCATTATACCGATAAAATATCACTAATACATTTATAATGAACTCGAATATAATACCAGTAATACATCATCTCGAATAATCCAGTTAATGCATCATCAAATATTAACTAATACATCTCGAATATTATCATATAAGATCACTAATACAGATCGAATACTATCGAATAATCTAAGTCACTAGCGGTTCCTGAGTCGCGGGTGGTGGACACCTAAAGATAAGGAACCATCACGGGATCATAACTAGGGTGAGATCCCTGAAGAATCTGCCAGGTATTGTTGAACCTGGCGTCCAACGCTGCCATGTAGCGACGGACGTGCTCGTCCTCCTCCCTGACACGACGACGTACCACCTCCGCGGGGGCCCGCTCCCTCTGCACCGAAAGTGGCCCACGTGACCGCCACCAAAGAAGCTCCAGGTCGACGACGAGACCAGGATTCCTCACCAAGCTCCGAGCCCGGGAAGGTAGCACCTCCCAGTGCCAGCCCGGCGGAGCCCAGTCCCGGACATTGTGCCTCTCAAGGATGTCGACGCCGACTCGACGACGACGAGGATGCGGGCCAGGCATCGTCGACGTCGAGACAAATTCCTATGAGAACATTTTCTTATCGTTTAATCACTAATTTTTTCAAAACCCAAGAATTTTGAAAACCCAATAATTTTTCTCCAATCTAACATACACATACTAATTTTTCCTAGGACTCCTAATTAACTAAAATGTAAAATAACTAAAACATAAAAAGCATCATAAACAAAATCATCTAACAATATCAATCTACTTATCCATCTACTACAATTTTCTTAACACATTGTTTAATAAAAAAATGTTGCATACCAACCACAAAAATTTTCATAACACTAAAAAGATGTTCTAACAATATTTGCACGTTTTTAATCAATATGTGTGTGTGTGTGTGTGTGTGTGTGTGTGTGTTTGCGGCACCGGCCGGCGGAAGTCGGAGGATGGACGGGGCGGCGGGGCGGCGGAGATGGATGGGGCAGTGGCTCTCGGGCATCTCCGGTGGTGGCTCTAGGTGGGGGATGGGCTCGGGGAGGGGCGGCACCCATGCATGGCGGCAATGGCGCGCGGATGGGGGGGGCGGCCATGCATGCATGGCGGCAATGGCGGACGGGGAGGGGGGCTTCAGGAGGAGAGGGAGGAGAGGGAGGAGAGTGGCTCACAGCGGTCTCGGTGGCGAGTTCGAGGGAGAAGAGGCGCGCGGGGAGCTCCGGCAGCCTGGCGGCGTCGGGGCAGGGCGGCGTCGGGTGCAGAATGGGAGAGATTGGGGAAGAAACGGTAGTTATAAAGAGGGACTCTTTAGTCCCGGGTTGAGGCTCCAACCGGGACTACAGGTCCTCCCGGGATTCGGCGGGAGAAGGTCTTTTCGGCGCCCCAAATTCCGCGTGGGAAGGGACCTTTAGTCCCGGTTGGTATAACCAACCGGGACTAGAGCTGTATTTTCTCTTTTTTGTTTTGTTTTGTTTTTCTGATTTCTTTTTTTATATTTGGACTAACTGTTAGAATATTTATAGTTTTTGAATGAATCTTTTGGCCTTAGGTCAAAACAATTACAAACTTTCTGTTAGTGCCAGTAGTTTTCAAATTGAAATAGTTTAAATTTGAATTCATTTGAAATTTGTGTGAAATAGTAATTTGTGAATAACTTTACTTTAAAAATAGACTTTTGAGTGATTGTTTTTCCCGTTGTTTAATATTAGTATGTTTTATCATTATGTTAAAGTTGGGAATTTTTAGGATAATTTAAAAAGGCGTTTTAATCAAAATCAGATTCTGTTTAACTCTTTTAGTTTTATACGTACATTCATTTGTTTTAGTCAAAATCACCCAACTGAACTCTGAAAAGGTTGAAACTTGGCATGGTATCATCATTTCACCCACATAGCATGTGCTAAAAAGTTGAGAGCGTTACGGCAAAAACTGGATGCACTTCGTGTACAAAATGGACAATCTCCTTCGAAGTATCGAGGGTTCGGACGAAAACTCGTGTGTTACAAAAGGATTTCAATTTTTTTAAACTTATTTCAACTCCAGACTTTTTGTGCATTCAATATGAACCATTAGAAGCCACATACTAAAATTTCAACCCTTTCTAACTTCACTTGCTATTTTTCATGCATTTAATGATTTGTTTTGAGCTAAATGATCCTGAAATTAAAAAAACACCACAAGTTAACTCTGAAAAGGTTGAAACTTGGCATGATACCATCATTTCACCCACATAGCATGTGGTAAAAAGTTGAGAGCGTTACAACAAAAATTGGATGCACTTCGTGTACAAACTGAACCATCTCCTTCGAAGTATCGGGTGTTTGGACGAAAACTCGTGTGTTACAAAAGGATTTCAATTTTTTTAAACTTATTTCAACTCCAGACTTTTTGTGCATTCAATATGAACCATTAGAAGCCACATACTAAAATTTGAACCCTTTCTAACTTCACTTGCTAATTTTCATGCATTTAATGATTTGTTTTGAGCTAAATGATCCTGAAATTAAAAAGCACCACAAATGAACTCTGAAAAGGTTCAAACTTGGCATGGTACCATCATTTCACCCACATAGCAAGTGGTAAAAAGTTGAGAGGGTTACAACAAAAACTGGATGCACTTCGTGTACAAACTGAATCATCCCGGCTACTCACTAGAGAAGAAAAGTGATGATGGTGCAGCCAGTCACATCCCAGACTGGGATCTTGGGGTATAAAACTTTTTCTTTGCGTGTGTCCCTTGATTATTGAGCCGTAACCATGGACAATCTTCATCATTTAACATGATGCTTGGGTCAGTCTTCACTGCGAAGGGAGGAATTTCATCAAACTTTTCATAATCTCTTGACATATCTGTCTTGTCCTCCACTCCCACGATGTTTCTTTTCCCAGAAAGAACTATGTGGCGCTTTGGCTCATCGTATGATGTATCCGCTTTCTTATCTTTTCTTTTTTTCGGTTTGGTAGACATGTCCTTCACATAGAAAACTTGCGCCACATCATTGGCTAGAACGAATGGTTCGTCTGTGTGCCGAAGATTGTTGAGATCCACTGTTGTCATTCCGTACTGCAGGTCTACCATTACCCCTCCTCCTCCATTCAGATTGGCCCATTTGCACCGGAACAAAGGGACCTTCAAATCACCTCCATAGTCAAGTTCCCATATCTCCTCTATGTAACCATAATATGTGTCCTTTTCCTTGGTGTTTGCCGCATCGTCAAAGCGAACACCACTGTTTTGGTTGGTGCTCTTTTTATCTTGGGCGATAGTGTAAAATGTATTCCCATTTATCTCATACCCTTGGAAAGTCAATATAGTCGAAGATGGTCTCTTGGCCAACAAGTACAAGTCATCTTCAACATTGTCGTCATTCATGAGATGTGTTCGCAACCAACCACCGAAAGACTCAATGTGTGTACGTTGAATCCAGGGGTCAGACTTCTCCGGGTTCTTCGAGCGTATAATATCCATGTGTTCCTCGATATATGGGGTGACCAAGGTAGAATTCTGTAGAACTGTGTAGTGTGCTTGCGCCCAAGAATGCCCGTCCGTACATATTATTGATTTTGGTCCAAGCGTGCCTTTTCCACGCAGTCTCCCCTCATGCCGCGATTGAGGAACACCAATCGGCTTAATGTCAGGAATAAAGTCAACACAAAACTCAATAACCTCCTCTGTTTCATGGCCCTTGGAAATGCTTCCTTCTGGCCTAGCACGGTTACGAACATATTTCTTTAAGACTCCCATGAACCTCTCAAAGGGGAACATATTGTGTAGAAATACAGGACCCAGAATGGCAATCTCTTTGACTAGGTGAACAAGGACGTGCGTCATAATATTAAAGAAGGATGGTGGGAACACCAACTCAAAACTGACAAGACATTGGACCAAATCATTCTTTAAGCTTGGTAGGATTTCCGGATCGATTACCTTCTGAGAAATTGCATTGAGGAATGAACATAGCTTCACAATGGCTAATCGAACATTTTCTGGTAGAAGCCCCCTCAACGCAACCGGAAGCAATTGCGTCATTATCACGTGGAAGTCATGAGACTTTAGGTTCTGAATTTTTTTCTCCGCCATATTTATTATTCCCTTTATATTCGACGAGAAGCCAGATGGGACCTTCATACTGAGCAGGCATTCAAAGAAGATTTCCTTCTCTGCTTTGGTAAGAGCGTAGCTGGCAGGACCTTCATACCGCTCATGCATGTCGTCGTTTTCGTGCGCATGTTGCTGGTCCTCCCGTGCCTCCGGTGTATCTTTTGTCTTCCCATACACGCCCAGGAATCCTAGCAGGTTCACGCAAAGATTCTTCGTCACGTGCATCACGTCGATTGCAGAGCGGACCTCTAGGACTTTCCAATATTCTAGCTCCCAAAATATAGATTTCTTCTTCCACATGGGTGCGCGTCCCGCAGCGTCAGTCGGAACAGATTGTCTGCCAGGACCCTTTCCAAATATTACTTGTAAATCCTTGACCATGTCAAGTATGTCATCACCAGTACGGAGGACGGGCTTTTTCCGGTGATCTGCCTCACCTTTGAAATGCTTGCCTTTCTTTCTTAAGGCATGCTTGGCCGGAAGAAATCGACGATGTCCCAAGTACACATTCTTCAAGCATTTGTCCAAATATATACTTTGGGTATCATCTAAACAGTGCGTGCATGCATGGTATCCCTTGTTTGTTTGTCCTAAAAGGTTACTAAGAGCAGGCCAATCATTGATGGTTACAAAGAGCAACGCTCGCAGGTCAAATTCCTGCTGTTTGTGCTCATCCCACACACGTACACCTTTTTTATTCCACAGCTGTAAAAGTTCATCAACTAATGGCCTTAGGTACACATCAATGTCGTTGCCGGGTTGCTTAGGGCCTTGGATGAGCACTGGCATCATAATGAACTTCCGCTTCATGCACAACCAAGGAGGAAGGTTATAGATACATAGAGTCACAGGCCATGTGCTATGCTTGCTACTCTGCTCCCCGAATGGATTAATGCCATCTGCACTTAAACCAAACCATACGTTCCTTGGGTCATCTGCAAAGTCCGGCCACTCTCTCTCGATTTTTCTCCACTGCGACCCATCAGCGGGTACTCTCAACTTCCCGTCTTTCTTACGGTCTTCTTTGTGCCATCGCAACGGCTTGGCATGCTCTTTGTTTTGGAACAAACGTTTCAACCGTGGTATTATAGGAGCATACCACATCACCTTGGCAGGAATCCTCTTCCCGGGGCGCTCGCCCTGAACATCATCGCGATCGATCTTATATCGCAATGCATTGCATATCGGGCATGCATCCAAATTCTCGTACTCACCGCGGTAGAGGATGCAGTCATTAGGGCATGCATGTATCTTCTGCACCTCCAATCCTAGAGGGCAGACAACCTTCTTTGCTTCGTATGTACTGTCGGGCAATTCGTTGTCATTTGGAAGCTTATTCTTCATTATTTCAGCAACTTTTCAAATGCCTTGTCAGGTACACCATTCTCTGCCTTCCATTGCAGCAATTCGAGTGTGGTACCGAGCTTTGTGTTGCCATCTTCGCAATTTGGGTACAACGCTTTTTTGTGATCCTCTAACATGCGTTGCAACTTCAACTTCTCCTTTTCATTTTCGTAGTTTCTCTTTGCATCAGCAATGGCCCGACCAAGATCATCTGCGGGCTCATCTGATGCCTCAGCTTCTTCTTCTTCATTCTCTTCCCCCATTGTACTACCATCATATTCAGGACACCCATGATAGTTGTCGTCATCCTCTTCTTCATTCTCTTCCATTAGAACCCCTCTTTCTCCATGCTTGGTCCAACAATTATAGCCGGACATGAAACCAGACGTAAACAGGTGGACGTGAATCTGTTTTGAGCTAGAGTAAGTCTTATTATTCTTACACACACTACATGGACAACACATAAAACCATCCCGCTTGTTTGCCTCAGCCGCACGCAAAAAACTCTGCACGCCATTAATGAACTGGGGAGAGCGTCGATCAACGTACATCCATTGCCGGTTCATCTTCATTACACAACACCGAGAAGACCAAATTAATACAAGTTCATACACAAAGTTCATACACACTTACTCTCATAAAACAACATAAAACTATCTAGCTAAAACATTTTAAATGCAACAACAAATGCGATCAAAATCGCAACTAAGGTAAAAATTGATCCAACAACATAATGATACCAAGCCTCTTTATTAATGGCATATTTTCTAATCTTTCTAATCTTCAAGCGCATTGCATCCATTTTGATCTTGTGATCATCGACGACATCGGCAACGTACAACTCCAATTTCATCTTCTCTTCTTCAACTCTTTTCAATTTTTCTTTCAAATCCTCGTTTTCTTTTTCAACTAAATTTAACTTCTCGACAATAGGGTCGGTTGGCATTTCCGGTTCAACTACCTCCTAGATAAAAATATCTATATCAACTTCATGGGCATAATTGTCATTAACACGAAATGCAACAAATAGTTGTAAAAGAGAATATATCACATCTGAATCGTAAACCGGACGAGGGCCGATGGGCACGGATATCATAACCATGGCACTATATAGCACAACAATCATACAAGTAAGAAAACTATGCAAGTAAGTATCTAAATCATACAAATACGATTTTATTTATCAAAATGATAAGAACACAAGAAGAGGCTCACCAAGGTGGTGCCGGTGACGGGACGGTGCGGTCGATCGACGGTGGTTAGGACGGGAACGGGAAGGCACTGTAAGTAAACCACACCTACACATATGCAAACTAAGAAGTTAATTTGAGCTCACATTGCATATAAATCAAAAAAACTACCACATAATTACACCCAAACTAAAACCCACAAATCACTATACTTATAAAGCATAGCACGAGCTGATCTAGCAATAAGAGATGAAAGGACAAAGTTGCTAACCTTTGTGGACACTTGGATGGATTGAGGTGCCTCAAATCTTGACAAATCTTGGAAAAAAATGGAGGGAGGAGCTCAAGCTAGGGGAAGAACAGAGAGGGAAATTCGAATGGAGAAAACAGAGAAATGGAGCCGTTCTGGACGAAGGGTTTATATAGCGAGAGCTTTAGTCCCGGTTGGTTATACAAACCGGGACTAAAGGTTGACGTATAGTCCCGGTTTGTATCACAAACCAGGACTAAAAGGTCTCGTGGGGGGCCCAGGCTGACACCAGCCTGCCACCGCACCTTTAGTCCCGGTTTGTGATACAAACCGGGACTAAATGACCCAAATGAACCGGGACTAATGGGGCCGTACCCCCTGACAGCTCCTAGCCGTTGGAACCGGGACTAATGAACACATTAGTCCCGGTCCAAAGCAAAACCGGGACTAAAGGTTGAAACGAAAGGCCTGTTTTCTACTAGTGATGTTGGATCCTTCCGATCTACGCTTTTCTTAATTAACGGCGGTAGCTGTTCTGGTGCGCTGGTTCTATATATGGTCTTAACGCGATGACTTTCCGACTGTCTACTGCAACATGGTTTGTCCGGCTTCGATGGGTAGGGACGATGATGACGCTACGCCTTCGGCTTTTTCCGGTGCTTTAGTCGTTGTTAGATGGTCTACGAACCTGGATATAATTTCTATTTTGTTCTTTATACTATACCTTGTTGAATAGGTTGAAGGTTTCCGCCAATGAAAGCTGTGACTACTACTAGGACTCAGTTTCCTAGTCCTACGCGTACATTGACTCCTGATGCAACACGTATCGCTACCTGCTACCAAGTACCAACTATACGTACAGACCAGTGATATAATCTTGCATGGCAACTAACTCAAAACAAATCGACCCGGTGGTGCGTAGAGCGCAAGAAGGCGAGCGACGAGCAAGGATCGATGCCAAGGCGGCGCGGCGGCTGCCGTGGGCGGAAGCGTCAGCGGCATCACCTCTACATCGTCGTTGATGACTGGTCCTATGGATACTTCATCCGCAAGGTAAACCTGATGGCCGCCGTCTCCGGCGAAGCCGACGACGAAGTGCCGCACCTGCCTCCGCCGATCTTCCGCTTGGAGGCCACGCATGGGGCCCGGGAGTACTTGGCGTCGGCCTTCGGCACCAGGATCTTGGCGATGAATACCAGGGACCCCGGAGGCCGCAGATTGTTGTCCGGGACCTTCGTCCCCATGCTGGACGTCCGCTCGATGAGCATGACCTTTGCCCCCGGGCAGGAGTATCCGATCAATCCCATCTACCTCTCCGTCTGTTGTGTTAATCACATCGCTTAGAGTCTGTTTGTTTTTTCCATTATGGACTGCATTAGCTGGTAGGTCCAACATGCATTTGTTTTAGGTGTGAGTCAGGTCAGAGGCGTGCTGTGTTCACGCTGCGGCCGTGAGAGTTTTGCGTGCGTTTTAGTTAGGCCACGTCGTGTGGATCGTGGGATGACGCGGTCAGATCGCGGCGTGGCGTTAGTATCGGATCACTAGCTGATCCATCTTGTTCGCATCTAATAAGACTAAGGGAAAAACAGAAAAGCTGGTCAGCCAGTTGGCACAGCGAGAAAAACGTCTCTGTGTGCTCTGTTCTTCGTCTCCCACCTCGAGTGAGTTGCCGATTTGCAACGACAAGTGGCATCAGAGCCTTCTAGACCTCCTGCGGACATGGCCGGCAGTAAGGCGGCGACGGATGGGACCAAGGCGGGTGGCGCCGGGTCGAAGACGCCGCCGCGTTCACGGTCCCCGTCGCGGTCGCCCCCTCCGAGGAGGCGCGGCCGGAGCCGCACGGTGCGCGGACGCGAGCTCGCGGCACCGTTGGTGCAGAAGGTGATCCGGGAGTCCGGATCGGCAAGTTGGCCGATGCTCACGAAGACGAACTACAGCGACTGGTCTCTACTGATGAAAGTGAAGCTGGAGGCGCGTGGCTACTGGGACGCCGTCGAGCACGGCGACGTCGACTTCCACGAGGACCGCATGGCGTTGGAAGCCATCCTTGGAGCGGTGCCGCCCGAGATGCTGGGCACGCTGGCCATCAAGCCGACGGCGAAAGCGGCGTGGGAGCGATCGCCACCATGCACATCGGCGGTGACCGGGTGCGCGCAGCCAAGGCGCAGTCCCTAGCCCGGGAGTTCGAGACCATTGAATTCCATGACGGCGAGTCCGTGGATGATTTCGCGATGCGGTTGGGGTCCATGATCACCAACCTCAACATCCTTGGCGACAAGGTCTCCGAGGAGAAGGCCGTCCGCAAGTTCCTGCGAGTTGTGCCGCCGCGCTACTCACAGATCGCCCTCTCGATTGAGACGCTCGTCGACCTCAGCACGCTGAGCATTGAGGACCTGACGGGGCGCCTTAAGGCCGCCGAGGAGCGGTACGGGAACGACGGTGACACGCGCGCCGGCGGCAGCCTGCTGCTCACTGCCGAGGAGTGGGCGGCACGCACCAAGGAGCAGGCGCAAGGCGAATCATCACGCGGGAAGGCCGCGGGCCGCGGCGGCCGCGGTGGCGGCCGTGGCAGAGGCCAGCGCGGCGGAAAGGGCAAAGATGTCGCGCCCAGTGGCGGCACGGCTGGTGGCGGACATGGCTCGTCTAACGGCGGCCACCGCTTCAAGGGGACCTGCTACAACTGCGGGACCCAAGGACACATGTCCAAGGACTGTCGCAAACCGCGCAAGCCGCGCCAGGAGGAGGCGAACATGGTGCAGGCGCAGGAAGAGCAGTCGGGACTGCTCTTGGCTATCTGTTGCGGCCTCACGCTCACTCCGGACGAGCCGGCGAACCAGTCCGTCTACCTCAACGAGAAGAGCGTGGTCCCTCAGGATGCGCCGCGCAATGGCTGGTACCTTGACACAGGGGCGAGCAATCACATGACAGGTGAACGTGGTGCGTTCGCGACCCTGGACGAGTCGGTGACAGGCGTCGTGAAGTTTGGCGATAACTCATCAGTACAGATCAGAGGCAGAGGTTCCGTGCTGTTTAAATGCAAGAACGGATCACATCGGGTACTCTCCAAGGTATATTACATTCCCAGTCTCCACAGCAATATTGTGAGTATTGGACAGCTAGACGAGATTGGGTGCAGAATTGTCATCGAGGACGGCGAGCTGTCTGTGTTTGATCAAGAAAAGATCCTGCTGGTGCGCGTCAAGCGGACAAGGAACCGGCTCTATGTGATGAACCTGAACATTGCAGAGCCGGTGTGCATGCTGGCACGAGCGACGGACACCGCGTGGCAGTGGCACGCGCGGTTTGGACATCTGCATTTTCGCGCTCTCCATGACCTGGGCACAAAAGGCATGGTCACGGGCATGCCTGCAGTCGAGCAGGTGCACCAACTCTGCTCCGGGTGCACTATTGGCAAGATGCACAGGAAGCCGTTTCCAGCTGCCTTGACGTACAGAGCGGAACGGCCTCTCGAATTGTTCCATGGAGATCTCTGCGGGCCGATCTCACCAACGACTACAGCAGGCAACCGGTACTTTTTACTGGTTCTGGATGACTACAGCAGGTTTATGTGGGTTGAGATGCTGCGCACAAAGGATCAAGCCCTGGAGTTCTTCCGCAAGATCAAGGCGATCTCTGAAAATGAGCGTGGCCTGAAGCTGCTGGCTTTCAGGAGCGACCGCGGCGACGAGTTCAACTCCATGGCGTTCGCAAGCTACTGCAACGAGTCTGGTGTGAAGCGGGACACGACGGCGCCTTACTCCCCACAGCAAAATGGCGTCGTTGAGAGGCGCAACCAGACGGTGGTGGAGATGGCGCGCTGTCTCCTAAAGGGGATGAATGTGCCCTCTGTCTTCTGGGCCAAGGCGGTGAAGACGGCGGTTCATATCCTCAATCGATCGCCGACGCGCGTGCTAGACGGGATCACGCCATATGAGGCGTGGCATGGGCGGCGACCAAATGTCGCCTACTTCCGCACCTTTGGCTGCAAAGTTCACGTCAAGACCGTTCGTCCAGGAGTCACAAAGCTTGCTGACCGGTCCGTACCCATGGTGTTCCTTGGCTATGAAGACGGCAGCAAGGCCTACCGGGTGTATGACCCGGAGGGACGAAAGCTCCATGTCACAAGGGACGTGGTGTTCGAAGAACAGGTTCCCTGGAACTGGGACACGACTCCGGGCACGTCAACTACGGAGGCGCCGTCCAGCACATTCACCGTCGAGTACCAGGTAGACGATACCATTGTGAACTGCAGCGGCTCCGAGCTGCACGCTGGATGCAAGACGCCGACGACACCAGGCCCGCGGGAAGAACCGCGACCACTGTCCGAAGAGCCGCGGACGCCGTCGCCCTCTCCGGTGCAGTTTGTCTCGCCGCCGACCGGCGAGGAGGTCGACACTGAGGGGGTGCCGCTGCGTTTCCGCGCTGTGGACGACGTCACCGAGCACGCACGCCCTGTCACACTGGAGTACAGCGGGCTGTGTTTGGTGGCAGCGGAGGAGCCGGCCGACACTGAGCAAGCGCTGAGCGAAGCCTGCTGGAAGGAGGCAATGGACGCGGAGATGCAAGCCATCACTGAGAACGAGACATGGGAGTTCTCTGAGCTCCCACATGGTCACCGCGCCATTGGCCTAAAATGGGTTTTCAAGGTCAAGAAGGATCCTCAAGGTAACGTGGTTAAGCACAAAGCACGCCTGGTAGCTAAAGGTTTTGCGCAGAGACAGGGCATCGACTTCGACGAGGTGTACGCGCCGGTGGCACGGATGGAGACCGTGCGTGTTCTAATCGCCCTTGCAGCACACGGCGGTTGGGAAGTACATCACATGGACGTGAAATCAGCTTTCCTTAACGGAGAGCTTGCCGAGGAGGTCTATGTTCAGCAGCCGCCGGGGTACGTCGACGCCGGCCATGGACAGAGCGTGCTCCGTCTGCGGAAGGCCCTCTACGGTCTCCGTCAGGCGCCCCGTGCTTGGAATGCCAAGTTGGACGCCACTCTACTAGAGCTGGGCTTCGAGCGCAGTCCGCTCGAACATGCTGTGTACCGGAAGGAGGAATGGAGATCCAACCTTGCTTGTGGGGGTGTACGTGGATGATCTTATCATCACGGGGAGCCGCGTCGACAAGATCAATGAGTTCAAGGCCCAGATGATGGAAATGTTCAATATGAGCGACCTTGGTTTGCTGTCTTACTATCTTGGCATTGAGGTTGAGCAGACCAGGAGCGCGATCACACTCTGCCAGAGCAGCTATGCCCGCAAGGTTGTTGAGGATTTTGGCATGAAGGGCTGCAACCCCTGCTCCACTCCCATGGAGAACCGGCTTAGCCTGTCGAAGGATGATGGCAGTGCACGGGTGGACGCCACTAAGTACCGGAGCGCGGTGGGCAGCCTCAGGTACCTCGTCAATACGAGGCCGGACATCGCTCATGTGGTGGGGATCGTAAGCAGGTACATGGAAGCTCCATCCTCCCAACATTATGCAGCTCAGAAGCACATACTACGCTACATCAGTGCAACAGCAGATCATGGGCTGTGCTATGAGAAACACACAAATGGAATACCGAGTCTGGTTGGATACAGTGACAGCGATCACACCGGGGACGTCGACGACCGGAAGAGCACCTCGGGAATCCTTTTCTTCCTCGGTGGCAGTCCGATCTCTTGGGCCTCACAAAAGCAGAGAATCGTTGCCCAATCATCTTGTGAGGCGGAGTACATCGCTGCCACACTTGCCGCATCGCAGGGAGTCTGGTTGAGCAGGTTGATCGCTGATCTGATGGGAAAAAAGCCAGAGAAATGGGAGCTGTTCGTTGACAATAAATCTGCAATAGCTCTCAGCAAGAATCCGGTATTCCACGACCGTAGCAAGCATATTGACCTCAGATACCACTACGTCAGAGAATGTGTGGAGGCTGGGGTAGTGCACATTGATCATGTGAGCACGGATGAGCAGATAGCAGATGTGCTAACCAAGTCACTGGGGCGTGTCAAGTATTTGGAGCTGCGGCAGAAGTTGGGCATCGTCGAGCTCAGGAGGAAGCGCCGTGCTTAAGGGGGTGATTTGTTGTGTTAATCACATCGCTTAGAGTCTGTTTGTTTTTTCCATTATGGACTGCATTAGCTGGTAGGTCCAACATGCATTTGTTTTAGGTGTGAGTCAGGTCAGAGGCGTGCTGTGTTCACGCTGCGGCCGTGAGAGTTTTGCGTGCGTTTTAGTTAGGGCACGTCGTGTGGATCGTGGGATGGCGCGGTCAGATCGCGGCGTGGCGTTAGTATCGGATCACTGGCTGATCCATCTTGTTCGCATCTAATCTCTACCTAATATTAAAGGACGGATCGTTTCTCCACATTATTTCGTCCATTAAAATATTTTCGTACGTCCTCTTTTTTTTCGTCTGTCGTTGTAGGAAAAATTGCGTTCCGTAATAAATAAAAACTAAAATTGCGCTCTGAAAGACTCGAACCCTGCCCGTTTACTTCACGTACACTCCCATGAACCAGCTCACCTAGCAAACCAACTGTGCCACAAAATAGGAAGACACCCTTTTATATAGATGATAGAGATAAACGAGTCAAAAAAAACTTCCTACTAGGTACGAGAATCCGTACCAGTGCACACGTGACATGTTCAATAGAAATCTGAATCCTACTAGCAATAGGAATTTGGATCCGAGTCGGAGTCCTAGATACAGGAATCCGTATTATGCACAAGTCTATCTATACCTAATATTAAAGGGAGGATTGTTTCTCCACTTTTTGTGGTCCAAGCTGAGTTTTCATCCGTCGTCCGTTTGCTTATTTGTTGTTGTTTAAATTTTTTTTGCAATAGCTGAGACTCGAACCGTGGTGGCAAGGATGAGTTCAAAACACACTGGCCAACTGACCCAGGGAGCGTTGTTTCCTTCATCAAAGGAAGCGGAATTCTTATTGCGTAGCAAGTAGCAAGTCTTGACAGAAATAAATAAATGCAGAGTCTGTCCGTAATATTTTTTATTTGAGGGTTTCCGTCAGTAATATTTTTTGTACGTTATATCCTTGACTCGATGCTGCGATTCGTACGTCATCCCATGCGCTACAAGCTGCATAAAAAATAGAATAAATCACCCTAAGTAATCTTTATCTTTACTTTTACTTTTTCTAATATAAAATTAAAGAGAGGATTGTTTCTCCACTTTTTTCGTTTATATGGTGGGACTCAGAAATTTTTTCCTCCGTCAGGTGTTTTCTCGTTCGTACGTAAAAAAGGAAAATCTTTACAACGCATAAAGCTGCGATGGGCCGGTCCATTAGCGGATGATGTACCAACAAGCAATAGCTCCCGTGCAGTGAAAGATGTCGAAGAAAAATGAGTACTGCGCTGACCTGGCCAAACAGGCCGGCCCGGCACGACACGGCCCGGCCCGCCGTAAACGGGCCCGGCACGGCACGGCCTGCCCAAGCACGTTTAGTAAACGGGCCGTGCCGTGCCAGCCCGTGGGCTGCGCTTCCAGGCCCAGGCACAGCCTGATTGCTAAACGGGCCGGCCCGTTGGCCCGTTTAGCATGATGGGCTATACATTTTCAGCCTGTTGGGCTCATTTTTAGGTGTATTGGGCTGTATTTTAAGTATATATATTTAAAAAATCTAAAAATACATTAAAAAATAAACGGCCCGTGCCGTGCCGGCCCGCATGCCCAGCCTCCAGGCCCAGGCACGGCCCAAGGCGTGTCGCGTGCCGGGCCCGGCCCGTTTACGGTTGTGTCGTGCCTGGCCCATGATGGGCCGTGCCAGCGTGCTCGCGGGCCGGCCTGGTTAGCCCGGCCCGTTTGGCCAGGTCTGGTACTGCGTCGCTCCTGCACCAGTGAAAAATGTCCCCGGAAAAAAAAAGTATCGCGCCACAAGGACTAGAACCTGTGCGCAAAGGCTAGACCGTTTAGACTCTTAGCCACTCGACTAAGCAGGAGGTTGTGTTTACTCTGCAGCGCGACGTTTTAAATTAAACTACCAATCACATCAGATACGGAGAGCAAAAGAAAACATTTTTTTGGAAAAGCTGAATATATTTTATAACGCAAATATTTTGCAAAGTTGTGAACAAAAAATTTAAATCGAACACTTTAAAAAAGAATTTTTTTTTTGTTTTTTGAAACCTGAATATTTTCAAAACACGAAGAATTTTTGAAAACTAGCAGGCACTATATCCTAAAGTTTTTTCAGATTTGCAAACAATTTTTAAAAACACATTTTTTTTAATTTTGAATTTGAAAAGGCAAAGATTTTGTCAAAATATAAACTAATTTTGAAAACTAGGAGGTAATGTAGCTAACATCTTTTTAATCTATACCTACTAATAAAACTGGATGAATTTTTTAAATACACCCACGGATGCATTGTTTTAGTTCAATTTATTAAACTAGGGGTGTGGAAGGAATCTTTTTCTCCATCGCGTCCTCACCTACGACCAGCCTAGCTCGGCCCAGTGATACCCGTCATAATGCACAAGGAGTCCAACTAAGATTTCATGGACTATCTCACACAAACTACTCAATATATATGATAAGACAGACATATATTATGTGGAGTGCTTTTCTCTATTATATTAGCCGTATGATTAAAAAGATCTTTGTTCAATGCTCATGATCTCGTTGGACACAAAGGATGTTCAAGGACCTGACCAATCTTGGTTAGTGACAACTGCTACTGCGATCACCAGAGACGAGGACTACAAAGAGGACAAGCAGAAATATGGAGGACGTGGACCTGAGGATGAGGCATTAGTTATGTTTATTATGTTAGGGGCATGAGGGTGAGGTCTTTAGTCATGCTCAATAGGTAAAGGCGTGTGGGGATTGTTTTTTCCCGTTGCAACGCACGGGCATGTTTGCTAGTAAGACTAAGGGAAAAACAGAAAAGCTGGTCAGCCAGTTGGCACAGCGAGAAAAACGTCTCTGTGTGCTCTGTTCTTCGTCTCCCACCTCGAGTGAGTTGCCGATTTGCAACGACACCGTCGGCAATAAGCTGTTCAGTCTGAGCGAAGGCTCGTCCTTGGAGATGCTCGTCTGGGAGCCGACCTGCCCCCCGCCGCTGGGTCGATCCCGCAGCGTGGAGTGGTCGTGGGAACGGCTCCCGGATCCGCCGTTCAAGGTTTGTGCCGTCACCTCCTACGCCGTGCACCCCGACGGGCGGACCTTCCTTGTGAGCACCACCAAGATGGACATCACTGACCCGGAGGAGGAGGATGCCACCTTCGCCTTTGACACGGAGGAACTGTTGTGGAAACGACTTGGCAAGTGGGCGCTGCCCTTCGCCGGCCGCTGCCACTTTGACCCGCAGCTCGACGCCTTTGTCGGGCTCTCCAAAGACCCGGACACCCTCGGCCAACTCTGCTCCTGCTATGCGCTCAGCTCCACCACCGGCCTGGCCCCGGCGTGGAAGCTCGGCAAGGAGAATCTGTTCAGCGAGGACCCGGCCGAGAGGCATGTAGGCGCTACCCTCGTCTACATGGGACACCACCGCAAATTCTGCCTCGTACAGTGTGTCTCCATTGAGGACGAGGACGAGGGATATGTGCGACCACCCGGTTGCAGTGTCTCCATCGACAGCGCTCATCAAGAGCTCAAAGATGATCAGGAGTTCAAGGAGGAGGTCGAGGGATGTGTGCGACCATCTGGCTATGTCTCCATTCAGGACGACTACGTTCATCAGGAGCTCAAAGATGATCAGGGGTTCAAGGAGGAGGAGGGATACATGCGATCACCCGGCCGCTATGTTTCCATTGAGGACGACTACGTTTATCAGGAGCTCTATGATGATCAAGAGTTCAAGGAGAATGGCGAGGGATACGGGCGACCACCCGGCCGCTGTCTGTATCGTTTGACCACGTTCTCTCTCAGCCACGACACGAATGGAGACCTGACGACTAACAAGAGCCTTCCGGTGCAATACTACAAAGTGCCTGAAGCAACCACTGAGCGGTTCCTCGCTCATGATCCTGTGGCATTTTGGATGTAAAATTATAAAATCATGTCATGATAATGAGTGGTGGTTTTCACTTTCAATGAGATTTCGATGGAATTCACTAAATTTCACTAATTTCAGCAGACACTGAAATATTTACGTTTCGGCCAAAATATTTCAGCAATTTCAGTAGTACACATAAGTTCAAATATTTTTTTAAAAAAAATCAAAATCTTAATTGAACTCATGTGAATATTTCGGCCCTTTGACCGAAATGAAGACTGAAATCGGTGATTTCGATTGGTGCTGAATTTTTTGTGAAACTGAAATTGAGAACCACCCCGTGTTTATTTTTCACTCAGTCACACTGTTGCCTTCCTATGTTTTCACGTGTATGACATGACATCAAGAAAAAAGGATTCCATGCATGCCATGTCATATTTTTTCTGTATCGAGTTTCTTTTAGCTAGAGCTTCACTGATTTTAACTCGCTAGCTTAGTAAGGTGCAAATAACACTCAAGACGTCGTCGCCTGTCGATACTAGCAAAGGTATGCATCATTTTAGTAAGTTTTTTATACGCGATGATTTTTCTATATCTTATCTGTATCTGATGATGTACCATTAGTTGCATGCTTTTCATTCCTCTATCTGAATGTGTGTGCTAGTGTGTGTGTGTGTGTGTGTGTGTGTGTGTGTTGTTGTCCGAAGAAACTCTGAATGTATGCAGATTGGCCATGAAAGCTGCATGACAAAGATAGATTTAGAATAGAAAGAAGATGTAGGCCTCCATACATTGTAATTAAACTTGTACATGAACATCCAAGCATTTGTTGAATGACTCATAAGTAAAAATCGTGACAAAACTGTACAATGATGTGTTTTATACCTTTGTATATCTACAATTGCTTTATTGCTCAGTGATGTCATTACTCACTGAGTTGCTAAACATATTATAGTGAACACCTGGCTATTGTTCATTGTTGTAAGATCAAGTATGACATAGGGTGATTTTAATGCTAGAAAGATGTATTCCCCAGGCAGTCAGGCTGCAGCTTATGTGTCCTGTTTGCGGAGAAATGTGCAGATAGCTTGGAGTCTGATGAGTACGGTCATGCCAATGCTACATGGAACTATTCCTTTTGTGAAACCTGGTTGGCTGGGACCTGGAATTGCCTGAAAAAAGTGCCTCTGTTTGGCATGATAAATTAGGATGCAGTGCAGTTTATAATTCAGTGGAAAGCTGTTGAGTAAATAGGCAATTTTCCGATCAGATTAATCCACGAAATAATGACTATCATGGCATTGACTAGATTAATGACATACTGATGACTAATAACCAGACTAGCATGTACCACACATATAGTTGAAACATCTATGCATGCAAGTAGTACTGCTAAGATTGAAACAAATAGGAGCGGGATAAACGCGTTATACCCTCCAATAGGCCAGTTGGCCGTAGCAGCAGCGTTGGCGGCGGCAGCGTCCTCGGCTGCCTTCTTGTCGGCTTCGAGCTTCTCGGCAGCGGCACGGTTGACGTCGGTTGGGGACGACATGGTGACGATGATGAAGGCGACGTGGACGTAGAGGAAGTAGACGACTGGAAGCGAGCAGTCGCGTAGTCACTCCCCAAAAACCTAATCGCCCCTCTCCCGTACAGGATCCGGAGAGGCGGGGTTTCGGAGGCCTGCTCTCCCGTCGACCGTGTACGCGGTGAACGGGACGGGATCGCCGGCGGCAGCAGCAGCAAAAGGAACGACGTGGGCGAAGCGCGTGGAGGCAGATGTGATCTGTTTTTCCGTGGCGGCTAGGGTTGGCCGAAGCCCTGCTTATGTAGGCGGCGCCGGGGTGGAGAGACGTGGGCTGGACCCACGTCCGAGTCGGTACGTATTCTCCGTTCCCGACCGGCAAAAATAAGCGCATAGGTATGAGCTTGGCTCAGCTCAATCCCGCGTCGCGTCGTGACGAGGCGGGCGGCAGAGGAGTGCATGAGGGTCTCTTCTCTTCTCATGCTCCAATATCATGTAGAAGAGAGCACCTTATAAAGAGGTCCAACTCCCTCTCCACTAGCAAGGTGGTACTAAACTTCCCACCCCCTTGTCATGCCACCTACATGGGCCCTTAGAGATTTTTCTGAAATTGTCTTATGGGCCTAAAGCCCATCTCAGATTTCAACAAAAGCATCATGTACAGAAAGCTACACATTGTTCACAACTACAGTTAAGACAGTAAAAGCTTATAAATGAAAGAAGTATAAGGCGCACTGGTGTTTCTCCTTTCCCTCTATATTTGGCGACTTTGATCACTGTGTTTTCTTCCCATTTTAAGCATTTTGTCGTACGGCTGCATCGATGTCATGTTCATGCTTTGTCAAATGATGATGAAGTCATGAAGTCATCGATAGCGATCAGTTTATTCAAGCAGTATAACTGAATGAGGTTGTCATTGACCGAGGAGGTGGAGACAACCTAAAAAGATTGATTCTTGTAGAAGATTTTCATTTTAATACTTCTTGACATAAGTTTTGCATTCGCTAATTATTAATTATTGTATCTCGCCGTGTTATCAGGAGTTTGTCAGTAACATGCATGCTGGAGTGAAGGCATGTGCACTACTAGGTTGCACAGACTAGGGGCTTAGAAATTACACTTCTGCTTCAGTAGACCCCCCTAACACATTGATGGTTGAGATTGCACGATACCCCTTCATAACAAAAGGCAAGATGGGCAATTTTAGAAGAAGTGGCCGCGCGCCGGTCCGCCGCTGTGGGACCACCGTACACTAATACGGTTTGTATACCGGCCACGCGCGTGTTTTTTTTAGTTTACGTGGCCACGTCAGCGTGCACGGATGGTACGTGCCGTCCTTTTCGCCGATTGCCGCGCCTTCCCTGCCTCGCCATCCGCGCCACCGAGACGTCAGTTCCGCCTCGCCTCCCGCGCCGCCGAGCGGTCAGCGCTGCCTCGCCATCCGCACGGGCGCCTCGGCTGCTGAGCGGTCAGCGCCGCCTCGCCATCCGCACGGTCGCCTCGGCTGCCGCTCCTTCACATCGGCCGCCGCGCCGTTTCGGTCGAAGACCGCACCTTCGCCTCGGCCGGCGCGCCTTTTCTCTCGAAGGCCGCGCCTTCGCGTCGGCCGGCTCGCGCGTCGGCTGCCCTCCCGCGGCTATATAAGTCCCTCCCGGCTTCTTCCCTTGCCGCCCCTCACCCCGAGCTCTCCTTCCCCTCCCGGCTTCTTCCCTCGCCGCCCCTCACCCCCCCGGATCTCTCCGCCGTCCCCTCACCCCTCACCTCGCCCCTCACCCCCCGGATCTCTCCCGCCGTACCCTCACCCCTCGGTCGCCGACGATGCCACGTGGACGGGGTTGTTTCGGGCGCCGGTGGTTCGGTGGAGGCGGGGCTGGCAGCAGCCGCCGTGGAGATGGCGCCGGCGGCAGCAGTGGCAGGCGTGGTGGTGGCGCCGCACCGGCAGGCCTCTGGCCGTTGAGCCTTACGGGGCCTCAGACGGTGGACATCTGCTGTCACGGCATCCTTGTGCCGCCGTCGTGCCGCCTAGCGAGCGGGTGGCACGTCACCACGGACGGCTACGCCACGCCGGGCCCCGCTCAACCAGGCCCGTGGAACCCCGAGGGCCGCCAGGCTTTTTGGGAAGGACGCGACTTCGACACCGTCGTCGCCTTCTACAAGACCCGGGGCCTTCGCGCCGACGGGCCAAACCCTCCCGTGGCGCCCCCGGCTGTCCCGCCCCCTCGTGGGGGCCGCCGAGCATGTGCCCCCCAGCCGCTCCCACCGCTGCCCCGACGGCGCCACCGTTGATCATTCCGCCGGAGCTCGCCGCGATGCAGGAGGAGGGGGATCCCTTGGAGTCACTGGGGTTGATCCGCACAATCCGAGACTCAACCCGGGAGACGACCTGGGTTCCCCCGCCGAAGTTGATTGACCCGAGGGACCCGGCGGACGAGCCGGGGTACTGGCAGGCGATAAGGGACTCGACGGAGACGCTAGCGCAGCAGGGGTTGTCGAATGAAGAATTCTTTGCGCACTTCGACGGCTCCGATGACTCCGGCGGCTTTGATGACTTCGACGACTCGGACGGCGGCGACGATGGCGTCGACAATGGCGGCGCTGGAGTAGTTGTGGATCTTGTTGATAGCGACTAGGCGTAGTTAGGTTTTATTTCATCGTTTTTAATTTCGAATGTACAATTTCGTTCAATAAATGATGTAAGATATCCTAAAATATGAGCGAAATTATTTTGCTTTTATGTATTATATAATGTTTTAATATTTTATTAGTTACTTAATAATTGGTTTTAGTTTGGTTTTTTTACTTTTAATTCGATTGAATGGAAAAGTATTGACAAATATTGCCACGAACTTTGTAAAATACCATATGTTTATCTTTATTTATTTACATTACATAATAATAAAGTGGCTAATGAAATGAAATGAAACTTTGCTTGTTGCAAACGGTGTACGTGACTACATCCATGAAACAAAAATTTGCGAGCACGTGTATGCACGGTCAGATTTTAAAAGAAGGCCACGCAAGATTTTGATGAAAGCAGAGATCAAACGCACGTTGCGTCACGTCGGGCGTTGTTTTAGGATTTTTTCACCGGTAAAATTGTGTAAAATGCATACACTGTTGAAAAGGTACGAAACTTGGCATGCATGCTTGTAATGATGGTACAATTGTATGAAAATCAAATTGGGTTCATCTGAAGAACGTCGAAAAAAAATGTGCTTCGCGACGGTCCCTTTGCTCCTACCCGAATGGCCTCCGCAGAAGAAGGTCAAATTTAGTTCATCTTCAGAATGACCCCATAATTTGCAAGCGGGTTGGCATGCCTAACACATTACTCAATGCAAAATGTTATCGAGTTCCGACAATATACGCACGTTGCGTCACGTCTGGTGGTTGTTTTAGGGGTTTTTCACCCATAAAATTATTGAAAATGCATTCGGTGTTGAAAGCTACGAAACTTGGCATACATGCTAGTCATGATGGTAAAAGTGTATAAAATAAATTTGGGTTCATTTCAAGGATGTCAAAAAAAACATGGTTCGCGACGGGCCCTTTGCCCGAACGGCCTCCGCAGAAGAAGGTCAAATTTTGGTCATCTTCAGAATGGCACCAAATTTTGCATGCACGTGTCAACATCCATTCTAGCCCCCCATGCAAGATTTCGACGAATCCGGACACCAAACACACGTTGCGTCACGCCCGGGGGGTGTTTTCGGGTATTTTCCTCTGGAAAACCATAGAAAATGCATGCAACGTAGAAAATTGTTGAAAATTGGCATGGATGCTTGTGGTGATGCTGCCTGGGTGTGGAAAAGTTTTGTGTCAATCTGTGGAGTTGAAAAAAAAACCGTCCTTCGGAGGTGGCCTCCGGTAGACCCGAACAGTGCTGGTTACACAAGGTGTTGATCATTGCATGCATGAAAGGAAACAAAAATTTGGCAGTATGTCTGCATGACCGAAGCAGGGCCCCACGCAAGATTTCGACGAATCCGGACACCAACCGCACGTTGCGTCATGTCCGGGCGGTGTTTTCGGGTATTTTCCTCTGAAAAACCATAGAAAATGCATGCAACGTAGAAAATTGTTGAAAATTGGCATGGATGCTTGCGGTGATGCTGCCTGGGTGTGGAAAAAGTTTTGTGTCATTCTGTGGAGTTGGAAAAAAACGTCCTTCGGAGGTGGCCTCCGGTAGACCCGAACAGTGCTGGTTACACATGGTGTTGGTGATTGCATGCATGAAAGGAAACAAAAATTTGGCAGCATGTCTGCATGACCGAAGCAGGGCCCCACGCAAGATTTTGACGAATCCGGACACCAAACGCACGTTGCGTCACGTCCGGGTGGTGTTTTTGGGTATTTTCCTCTGGAAAACCGTAGAAAATGCATGCAACGTAGAAAATTGTTGAAAATTGGCATGGATGCTTGTGGTGATGCTGCCTGGGTGTGGAAAAAGTTTTGTGTCATTCTGCGGAGTTGGAAAAAAAACGTCCTTCGGAGGTGGCCTCCGGTAGACCCGAACAGTGCTGGTTACACATGGTGTTGGTGATTGCATGCATGAAAGGAAACAAAAATTTGGCAGCATGTCTGCATGACCGAAGCAGGGCCCCACACAAGATTTCGACGAATCCGAACACCAAACGCACGGTGCGTCACGTCCGGGCGGTGTTTTCGGGTATTTTTCCTCTGGAAAACCGTAGAAAATGCATGCAACGTAGAAAATTGTTGAAAATTAGCATGGATGCTTGTGGTGATGCTGCCTGGGTGTGAAAAAAGTTTTTTGTCATTCTGTGGAGTTGGAAAAAAACGTCCTTCGGAGGTGGCCTCCGGTAGACCCGAACAGTGCTGGTTACACATGGTGTTGGTGATTGCATGCATGAAAGGAAACAAAAATTTGGCAGCATGTCTGCATGACTGAAGCAGGGCCCCACGCAAGATTTCAACGAATCCGAACACCAAACGCACGCTGCGTCACGTCCGGGCGGTATTTTCGGGTATTTTTCCTCTGGAAAACCGTAGAAAATGCATGCAACGTAGAAAATTGTTGAAAATTGGCATGGATGCTTGTGGTGATGCTGCCTGGGTCTGAAAAAAGTTTTGTGTCATTCTGTGGAGTTGGAAAAAAAACGTCCTTCGAAGGTGGCCTCCGGTAGACCCGAACAGTGCTGGTTACACATGGTGTTGATGATTGCATGCATGAAAGGAAACAAAAATTTGGCAGCATGTCTGCGTGACCGAAGCAGGGCCCCACGCAAGATTTCGATGAATCCGGACACCAAACGCACGTTGCGTCATGTCCGGGCGGTGTTTTCGGGTATTTTCCATTGGAAAACCGTAGAAAATGCATGCAACGTAGAAAATTGTTGAAAATTGGCATGGATGCTTGTGGTGATGCTGCCTGGGTGTGGAAAAAGTTTTGTGTCATTCTGTGGAGTTGAAAAAAAACGTCCATCGGAGGTGGCCTCCGGTAGACCCGAACAGTGCTGGTTACACATGGTGTTGGTGATTGCATTCATGAAAGGAAACAAAAATTTGGCAGCATGTCTGCATGACCGAAGCAGGGCCCCACGCAAGATTTCGACGAATCCGGACACCAAACGCACGTTGCGTCACGTCCGGGCGGTGTTTTTGGGTATTTTCCTCTGGAAAACCGTAGAAAATGCATGCAACGTAGAAAATTATTGAAAATTGGCATGGATGCTTGTGGTGATGCTGCCTGGGTGTGGAAAAAGTTTTGTGTCATTCTGTGGAGTTGAAAAAAAAACGTCCTTCGGAGGTGGCCTCCGGTAGACCCGAACAGTGCTGGTTACACATGGTGTTGGTGATTGCATGCATGAAAGGAAACAAAAATTTGGCAGCATGTCTGCATGACCGAAGCAGGGCCCCACGCAAGATTTCCACGAATCCGTACACCAAACGCACGTTGCGTCACGTTCGGGCGGTGTTTTCGTGTATTTTCCTCCGGAAAACCGTAGAAAATGCATGCAACGTAGAAAATTGTTGAAAATTGGCATGGATGCTTGTGGTGATGCTGCCTGGGTGTGGAAAAAGTTTTGTGTCATTCTGTGGAGTTGAAAAAAAAAAGTCCTTCGGAGGTGGCCTCCGGTAGACCCAAACAGTGCTGGTTACACATGGTGTTGGTGATTGCTGCTACTTCTTGAGCTTGCGTTGGTTTTCCCTTGAAAAGGAAAGGGTGATGCAGCAAAGCAGATAAGTATTTCCCTCAGTTGTTGAGAACCAAGGTATCAATCCAGTAGGAGATACAAGCAAGTCCCCAATAGATGCACCTACACAAATAATCAAGCACTTGCACCCAACGCTATAAAGGGGTTGTCAATCCCTTCACGGTTACTTGCAAGGATGAGATCCGATAGAGATAGATATAAAAGATTACTAAAACGAAAAGTAAAACAAAAGTAAAAAGATTGCAGCAAAGTATTTTTGGTATTTTTGGTTTATAGATCTGAAAATATAATATGGAAAATAGACCCGGGGGCCATAGGTTTCACTAGAGGCTTCTCTCTTGAAGGAAAATAATACGGTGGGTGAACAAATTACTGTCGAGCAATTGATAGAAAAGCGCATAGTTATGACGATATCCAAGGCAATGATTATGCATATAGGCATCATGTCCGTGTCAAGTAGACCGAAACGATTCTGCATCTACTACTATTACTCCACACATCGACCGACTCCTGCCTGCATCTAGAGTATTAAGTTCATGAAGAACAGAGTAACGCATTAAGTAAGCTGACATGATGTAGAGGGATAAACTCAAGCAATATGATGAAAACCCCATCTTTTTACCCTTGATGGCAACAACACAAATACGTGCCTCGCTACCCCTACTTTGTCATTGGGTGAGGACACCACAAGATTGAACCCAAAACTAAGCACTTCTCCCATTGCAAGAATTACCAATCTAGTTGGCCAACCAAACCAATAACTCGAAGAGACTTGCAAAGATATGAAATCATGCATATAAGAATTCAGAGAAGATTCAAATAATATTCATAGATAATCTGATCATAAACCCACAATTCATCGGATCTCGACAAACACACCGCAAAAGAGTATTGCATCGGATAGATCTCCATGAAGATCATGAAGAAGATGGTATTGAAGAACATAGAGAGAGAAGAAGCCATGTAGCTACTAGCTATGGACCCGAAGGTCTGAGGTGAACTACTCACGCATCATTGGAGGGGCAATGGAGTTGATGTAGATGCCCTCCGTGATCGAATCCCCCTCTGGCAGATTACCGGAAAAGGCTCCAAGATGGGATCTCACGGGAACAGAGGCTTCCGGCGGCAGAAAAGTATTTTCGTGGCTCTTTTTGGTATTGGGGGAATATTTGGGAATTTATAGGACGAAGATTATGGTTAAGAGGCCTTCAGGGGGGCCACAAGCCAGGAGGGCGCCCCCCTCTAGGGTGCGCCCTGCAGGCTTGTCGTCTCCCGGCAGGTCTCCTGCCCCCCCCTCTCCAAGTCTGGCAGGTTTCTTCTGGTCCAAGAAAAATCATATCGAAGATTTTATTCCGTTTGGACTCCGTTTAATATTCCTTATCTGCAATACTCAAAAACAGAAACTGGCACTAGGCTCTAGGTTAATAGGTTAGTCCCAAAAATAATATAAAACAACATATTAATGCATATAAAACATCCAAAACAGATAATATAATAGCATGGAACAATCAAAAATTATAGATACGTTGGAGACGTATCAAGCATCCCAAGCTTAATTCCTGCTCGTCCTCGAGTAGGTAAATGATAAAAACAGAATTTTTGATGTGGAATGCTACCTAACATATTTATCCATGTAATATTTTTTATTGTGGCATGAATGTTCAGGTCCATAAGATTCAAAAAAAAAGCTTAATATTGACATAAAAACAGTAATACTTCAAGCATACTAACAAAGCAATTATGTCCTTTCAAAATAACACGGCCAAAGAAAGTTATCCCTACAAAATCATATGGCCTGGCTATGCTCCATCTTCCCCACACAAAGTATTTAAATCATGCACAACCCCGATGACAAGTCAAGCAATTGTTTCACACCTTTTATGTTCTCAAACCTTTTCAACTTTCACGCAATACATGAGCGTGAGCCATGGATATAGCACTATAGGTGAAATAGAATATGGTGGAGGTTGTGAGGAAAAGGAGAAGATAGTCTCACATCAACTAGGCGTATCAACGGGCTATGGAGATGCCCATCAATAGATATCAATGTGAGTGAGTAGGGATTGCCATGCAACGGATGCACTAGAGCTATAAGTGTATGAAAGCTCAAAAAGAAACTAAGTGGGTGTGCATCCAACTTGCTTGCTCACGAAGACCTAGGGAAATTTGAGGAAGCCCATCATTGGAATATGCAAGCCAAGTTATATAATGAAAAATTCCCACTAGTATATGAAAGTGACAAATTAGGAGACTCTCTATCATGAAGATCATGGTGCTACTTTGAAGCACAAGTGTGGAAAAAGGATAGTAGCATTGTCCCTTCTCTCTTTTCTCTCATTTTTTTGGTGGGCATCTTTGGCCTCTTTTTTTTATTTGGGCTTCATTGGCCTCTTTTATTATTTGTAAAGTCCGGAGACTCATCCCAACTTGTGAGGGAATCATAGCTTCCATCATCCTTTTCTCTCATGGGACAACGCTCTAATAATGATGATGATCACACTTTTATTTACTTACAACTCAAGAATTACAACTCGATACCTAGAACAAAATATGACTCTATATGAATGCTTCCGGTGGTGCACCGGGATGTGCAACGATCTAGCATAGCAAATGACATCAAAAAACGGACAAGCCATGAAAACATCATGCTAGCTATCTTACGATCATGCAAAGCAATATGAAAATGATGGTGCATGTCATAACAAACGGAACGGTGGAAGTTGCATGGCAATATATCTTGGAATGGCTATGGAAATGCCATAATAGGTTGGTATGGTGGCTGTTTTGAGGAAGGTATATGGTGGCTGTTTTGAGGAAGGTGGGTTTAATGCACCGGCAAAAGTTGCGCGGTACTAGAGAGGCTAGCAATGGTGAAAGGGTGAGAGTGCGTATAATCCATGGACTCACATTAGTCATAAAGAACTCACATACTTATTGCAAAAGTCTATTAGTTATCGAAGCAAAGTATTAGACGCATGCTCCTAGGGGAGAGGTTGGTAGGAGTTAACCATCGCGCGCTCCCGACCCTCACACAAAGGATGACAATCATTAAACAAATCATGCTCCGACTTCGTTACATAACGGTTCACCATACGTGCATGCTACGGGAATCACAAACCTTAACACAAGTATTTCTACCAATCAACAATTACCTACTAGCATGACTCTAATATCACCATCTTTATATCTCAAAACTATATGCAAGGAATCAAACTTCTCATAGTATTCAATGCACTTTATATGAAAGTTTTTATTATATCCCTCTTGGATGCCCATTATATTAGGACTAAATTCATAACCTAAACCAATTACCATGATGTTTAAAGACTCTCAAAATAATATAAGTGAGGTACGAGAGTTCAATTATTTCTACAAAATAAAACACCACCGTGCTCTAAAAAGATATAAGTGAAGCACTAGAGCAACATTGCCTAGCTCAAAAGATATAAGTGAAGCACATAGAGTATTCTAATAAATTCACGATTAATGCATGTCTCTCTCAAAAGATGTGTGCAGCAAGGATGATTGTGGCAAACTAAAAAGCAAAGACTCATATCATACAAGACGCTCCAAGCAAAACGCATATCATGTGGTGAATAAAAATATAGCCTCAAGTAAATTTACCGATGGATTGAAGACGAAAGAGGGGATGACTTCCGGGGCATCCCCAAGCTTAGGCTCTTTGGTATCCTTGAATATGGCTTGGGGTTCCTTGGGCATCCCCAAGCTTAGGATCTTGCCACTCCTTATTCCATAGTCCATCAAATCTTTACCCAAAACTTGAAAACTTCACAACACAAAACTCAACAGAAAACTCGTGAGATCCGTTAGTATAAGAAAAATAAATCACCACTTTAGGTACTGTTGTGAACTCATTATTTATTTATATTGGTGTAATATCTATTGTATTCCAACTTCTCCATGGTTCATACCCCCCGATACAACCCATAGATACATCAAAATAAGCAAACAACACAAAGGAAACAGAATCTGTCAAAAACAGAACAGTCTGTAGAAATCTGTAAACTTCGAATACTTCTGTAGCTCCAAAAATTCTGACAAATTAGGAAAATCTGGGAAATTTGTATATCAATCTTGTTTAAAAATTTCAAACTCATTCGACGCTTTGGTGAATTTATACAATTCCTGGACTGAGCGCAAAAGTTTCTGTTTTTCAGCAAAATCAAATCAACAATCACCGTAGACTATCCCAAAGGTCTTACTTGGCTCAAACACTAATTAAAACAATAAAAACAATTAATACAGAGGTAATAATGTGTAAAGAATTCAAAAACAGAAACAAAAACAAACAAAAAACAGAAAATAAAATTGGGTTGCCTCCCAACAAGCGCTATTGTTTAACGCCCCTAGCTAGGCATAACGCAATAGATCTAGGTATTGTCATCTTCGGTATGCAATCCATAAGTAGCTCTCATAATAGATTCATAAGGTAATTTAATTTTATTTCTAGGAAAGTGTTCCATGCCTTTCCTTAACGGAAATTGGAATCTAATGTTTCCTTCTTTCATGTCAATAATTGCACCAATCGTTCTAAGGAAAGGTCTACCAAGAATAATAGGACATGTAGGATTGCAATCTATATCAAGAAAAATAAAATCTACGGGCACATAATTCCTATTTTCAACAATAAGAACATCATTAATCCTTCCCATAGGTTTCTTAATAGTGGAATCCGCTAGATGCAAATTTAAAGAGCAATCATCAAGTTCATGGAAACCTAGCACATCACATAAAGTTTTCGGAATCGTGGAAACGCTAGCACCAGAATAACACAAAGCATGGCACTCATAATGCTTAATTTTAATCTTAATAGTAGGTTCCCACTCATCATAAAGCTTTCTAGGTATAGAAACTTCCAACTCAAGTTTTTCTTCAAAAGATTTCATCATAGCATCAACGATATGTTTAGTAAAAGCTTTATTTTGATTATAAGCATA
This sequence comes from Elymus sibiricus, assembly GCA_039707655.1. NCBI lineage: Eukaryota > Viridiplantae > Streptophyta > Magnoliopsida > Poales > Poaceae > Elymus > Elymus sibiricus. The sequence goes on along the minus strand of CM077675.1, from coordinate 309,313,112 downwards.
CGGATAATTCAACATGGATTGCAACAAGGAAATACAATAAATCAAATAAAAACTATCATAATTAAAGTCCTTGAAATCCAAAAGAGTGAGTTCATTGCTATTTAAAGTTTTGACCTCTTCAATCCCACTTTTATCAATTTTAGCATTAAGATCTATAAACTCCGAATCCTTGGGACAACTTTTAACTAAAGTTGACTTATCTCCAGTCCCATCTTTATCAAGATTTATTTTAGAAAACAAAGATTCAATAGGAGTAACATCAATCACTTTAAGATCCTCATCATTATTATCACAAGAACACACTTTTTCAAGCCATTCACGCTTAGCATGCATTCTAGCGGTTCTTTCCTTACATTCATCAATAGAAGTTCTCATAGCTTTCAAGGACTCATTAATATCATGCTTGGGTGGAGTAGATCTAATTTTCAAATAATCAATCTCAAGCAAAATTCTATCAACGTTCCTAGCCAAATCATCAATCTTGAGCAATTTTTCTTCAATCGTAGCATTGAAAACCTTTTGCGAACTAATAAATTCTTTAATATTATTCTCAAGATCAGAGGGCATCTTATTATAATTTTCATAAGGATTGTTGTAGGAATTACCATAATTATTAGAGGAATTACTAGGAAACGGCCTAGGGTTGAAATTACCTCTATACGCATTATTACCAAAATTGTTCCTACCAACAAAATTCACATCCATAGATTCATTATTATTTCCAATCAAAGAAGACAAAGGCATATCATTAGGATCAATAGGAGCACTCTTACTAGCAAACAATTTCATTAATTCATCCATCTTTTCACTCAAAGTATTTATTTCTTCAATAGCATGCACTTTTTTACTAGTAGGAGATCTTTCGGTATGCCATTGAGAGTAATTCGCCATAATATTATCTAGGAGTTTAGTAACTTCTCCTAATGTGATTTCCATAAAAGTACCACCCGCGGCGGAATCTAAAAGATTTCTAGAAGCAAAATTCAATCCCGCATATTTTTTTTGTATAATCATCAATAAACTCAAACCATGTGCGGGGCAATTTCTAAGCATTAGTTTCATCCTCTCCCAAGATTGTGCAACATGCTCATGATCAAGTTGCTTAAAATTCATTATATCGTTTCTAAGGGAGATGATCTTAGCGGGCGGAAAGTACTTGGAAATAAAAGCATCTTTACACTTATTCCATGAATCAATACTATTTTTAGGCAAAGATGAAAACCAAATTTTAGCACGATCTCGTAGTGAGAACGGAAATAGCTTCAATTTAACAATATCATTATCCACATCTTTCTTCTTTTGCATATCACACAACTCAACGAAAGTATTTAGATGGGATGCGGCATCTTCACTAGGAAGGCCGGAAAATTGTTCTTTCATAACAAGATTAATTTCATAAGATTCCGCACTAGTGACGGGAGCATCGGAGTACTAATAAAATCATTATTATTAGTATTAGAGAAGTCACACAACTTGGTATTCTCTTGATTCATCGTGACAAAGCAAGCAATCTAGCACACAAGCAAACAAAAAGCAAACGAAAAGACGAACGGAAAAAGGGCGAATAAAAAGGCAAATCTTTTTGGTTTTTTCTGAAAATCGTTTTAGAAGTGGGGGAGAGGAAAACAAGAGGCAAATGGCAAATAATGTAAATGCAAGAGATGAGTTTGTGATGGGTACTTGGTAGGCTTGATGTAGTTCTCCCCGGCAACGGCGCCAGAAATCCTTCTTGCTACTTCTTGAGCATGCGTTGGTTTTCCTTTCAAGAGGAAAGGGTGATGCAGCAAAGTAGATAAGTATTTCCCTCAATTGTTGAGAACCAAGGTATCAATCCGGTAGGAGATACAAGAAGGTCCCCAATAGATGTACCTACACAAATAATCAAACACTTGCACCCAACGCTATAAAGGGGTTGTCAATCCCTTCACGGTTACTTGCAAGGATGAGATCCGATAGAGATAGATATAAAAGATTACTAAAACGAAAAGTAAAACAAAAGTAAAAAGATTGCAGAAAAGTATTTTTGGTATTTTTGGTTTATAGATCTGAAAATATAATATGGAAAATAGACCCGGGGGGCATAGGTTTCACTAGAGGCTTCTCTCTTGAAGGAAAATAATACGGTGCGTGAACAAATTACTGTCGAGCAATTGATAGAAAAGCGCATAGTTATGACGATATCCAAGGCAATGATTATGCATATAGGCATCACGTCCGTGTCAAGTAGACCGAAACGATTCTGCATCTACTACTATTACTCCACACATCGACCGACTCCTGCCTGCATCTAGAGTATTAAGTTCATGAAGAACAGAGTAACGCATTAAGTAAGAGGACATGATGTAGAGGGATAAACTCAAGCAATATGATGAAAACCCCATCTTTTTACCCTTGATGGTAACAATACAAATACGTGCCTCGCTACCCCTACTTTGTCACTGGGTAAGGACACCGCAAGATTGAACCCAAAACTAAGCACTTCTCCCATTGCAAGAATTACCAATCTAGTTGGCCAAACCAAACCAATAACTCGAAGAGACTTGCAAAGATATGAAATCATGCATATAAGAATTCAGAGAAGATTCAAATAATATTCATAGATAATCTGATCATAAACCCACAATTCATCGGATCTCGACAAACACACCGCAAAAGAGTATTACATCGGATAGATCTCCATGAAGAACATGGTATTGAAGAACATAGAGAGAGAAGAAGCCATCTAGCTACTAGCTATGGACCCGAAGGTCTGAGGTGAACTACTCACGTATCATCGGGGGGCAATGGAGTTGATGTAGATGCCCTCCGTGATCGAATCCCCCTCCGACAGATTACCGGAAAAGGCTCCAAGATGGGATCTCACGGGAACAAAGGCTTCCGGCGGCGGAAAATTATTTTCGTGGCTCTTTTTGGTATTGGGGGAATATTTGGGAATTTATAGGACGAAGATTAGGGTTAGGAGGCCTGCAGGGGGGCCACAAGCCAGGAGGGCGCCCCCTAGGGCGCGCCCTGCAGGCTTGTCGTCTCCCGACAGGTCTCCTGCCCCCCTCTCCAAGTCTGGCAGGTTTCTTCTGGTCCAAGAAAAATCATATCGAAGATTTTATTCCGTTTGGACTCCGTTTAATATTCCTTATCTGCAATAATCAAAAACAATGAAAAAACCGAAACTAGCACTAGGCTCTAGGTTAATAGGTTAGTCCCAAAAATAATATAAAACAACATATTAATGCATATAAAACATCCAAAACAAATAATATAATAGCATGGTACAATAAAAAATTATAGATACGTTGGAGACGTATCAATTGCATGCATGAAAGGAAACAAAAATTTGGCAGCATGTCTACATGACCGAAGCAGGGCCCCACGCAAGATTTCGACGAATCCGGACACCAAACGCACGTTGCGTCACGTCCGGGCGGTGTTTTCGGGTATTTTCCTCTGGAAAACCATAGAAAATGCATGCAACGTAGAAAATTGTTGAAAATTGGCATGGATGCTTGTGGTGATGCTGCCTGGGTGTGGAAAAAGTTTTGTGTCATTCTGTGGAGTTGGAAAAAAAACGTCCTTCGGAGGTAGCCTCCGGTAGACCCGAACAGTGCTGGTTACACATGGTGTTGGTGATTCCATGCATGAAAGGAAACAAAAATTTGGCAGCATGTCTGCATGACCGAAGCTGGGCCCCACGCAAGATTTCCACGAATCCGGACACCAAACGCACGTTGCGTCACGTTCGGGCGGTGTTTTCGTGTATTTTCCTCCAAAAAACCGTAGAAAATGCATGCAACATAGAAAATTGTTGAAAATTGGCATGGATGCTTGTGGTGATGCTGCCTAGGTGTGGAAAAAGTTTTGTGTCATTCTGTGGAGTTGGAAAAAAACGTCCTTCGGAGGTGGCCTCCGGTAGACCCGAACAGTGCTCGTTACACATGGTGTTGGTGATTGCGTGCATGAAAGGAAACAAAAATTTGGCAGCATGTCTGCATGATCGAAGCATGGCCCCACGCAAGATTTCGACGAATCCAGACACCAAACGCACGTTGCGTCACGTCCGGGCGGTGTTTTCGGGTATTTTCCTCTGGAAAACCGTAGAAAATGCATGCAATGTAGAAAATTGTTGAAAATTGGCATGGATGCTTGTGGTGATGCTGCCTGGGTGTGGAAAAAGTTTTGTGTCATTCTGTGGAGTTGGAAAAAAACGTCCTTCGGAGGTGGCCTCCGGTAGACCCGAACAGTGCTAGTTACACATGGTGTTGGTGATTGCATGCATGAAAGAAAACAAAAATTTGGCAGCATGTCTGCATGACCGAAGCAGGGCCCCACACAAGATTTCGACGAATCCGGACACCTAACGCACGTTGCATCACGTCCGGGCGGTGTTTTCGGGTATTTTCCTCTGGAAAACCATAGAAAATGCATGCAACGTAGAAAATTGTTGAAAATTGGCATGGATGCTTGTGGTGATGCTTCCTGGGTGTGGAAAAAGTTTTTTGTCATTCTGTGGAGTTGGAAAAAAAACTTCCTTCAGAGGTGGCCTCCGGTAGACCCGAACAGTGCTGGTTACACATGGTGTTGGTGATTGCATGCATGAAAAGAAACAAAAATTTGGCAGCACGTCTGCATGACCGAAGCAGGGCCCACGCAAGATTTCGATGAATCCGGACACCAAACGCACGTTGCGTCACGTCCGGGCGGTGTTTTCGGGTATTTTCCTCTGGAAAACCGTAGAAAATGCATGCAACATAGAAAATTGTTGAAAATTGGCATGGATGCTTGTGGTGATGTTGCCTGGGTGTGGAAAAAGTTTTGTGTCAATCTGTGGAGTTGAAAAAAAAAACGTCCTTCGGAGGTGGCCTTCGGTAGACCCGAACAGTGCTGGTTACACATGGTGTTGCTGATTGCATGCATGAAAGGAAACAAAAATTTGGCAGCATGTCTGCATGACCGAAGCAGGGCCCCACGCAAGATTTCGATGAATCCGGACACCAAACGCACGTTGCGTCACGTCCGGGTGGTGTTTTCGGGGATTTTCCTCTGGAAAACCGTAGAAAATGCATGCAACGTAGAAAATTGTTGAAAATTGGCATGGATGCTTGTGGTGATGTTGCCTGGGTGTGGAAAAAGTTTTGTGTCATTCTGTGGAGTTTGAAAAAAAACGTCATTCGGAGGTGGCCTCCGGTAGACCCGAACAGTGCTGGTTACACATGGTGTTGGTGATTGCATGCATGAAAGGAAACAAAAATTTGGCAGCATGTCTGCATGACCGAAGCAGGGCCCCACGCAAGATTTCCATGAATCCGGACACCAAACGCACGTTGCGTCACGTCCGGGCGGTGTTTTCGCGTATTTTCCTCCGGAAAAGCGTAGAAAATGCATGCAACGTAGAAAATTGTTGAAAATTGGCATGGATGCTTGTGGTGATGCTGCCTGGGTGTGGAAAAAGTTTTGTGTCATTCTATGGAGTTGGAAAAAAACGTCCTTCGGAGGTGGCCTCCGGTGGACCCGAACAGTGCTGGTTACACATGGTGTTGGTGATTGCATGCATGAAAGGAAACAAAATTTTGGCAGCATGTCTGCATGACCGAAGCAGGGCCCCACGCAAGATTTCGACGAATCCGGACACCAAACGCACGTTGCGTCACGTCTGGGCGGTGTTTTCGGGTATTTTCCTCTGGAAAACCGTAGAAAATGCATGCAACATAGAAAATTGTTGAAAATTGGCATGGATGCTTGTCGTGATGCTGCCTGGGTGTGGGAAAAGTTTTGTGTCATTCTGTGGAGTTGAAAAAAAACGTCCTTCGGAGGTGGCCTCCGGTAGACCCGAACAGTGCTGCTTCGGTCATCAATGTAAAAAATACATCAGTCATCAATATTCTCTATTTCGAGAATATGCAGAACCATTATGAGCCTTGATCTGTTAAATATAGGTGAAGATTCATAATAATCCTGCATATCCTCCAAATAGGGTTTAATGAACACCGACGCTTATTAAAGTTGCAAAAAATTTATACTTAAGGTAGTCCAGATTATATGACCGGGGCGAGGTGGGACTAATGCCTATGACGGCCAACCGCGGGGCTAACGGTGTTAACTAATCCGGGCCCGCCGCGTGGCAACGAATTTGACCGGGGCCGACCCGGCCAGCGAATATACCGCGCTATTTGCGGGCGCGCATGCAGACGAAGCAATCTCGCCGCCCAACCTAGCCGCGCCTCCACGATCTTGCCGCTAGCAATTGCCGCCCCCATCGCGATCTCGCAGCCCGTCATCTTCCCCACCATTGCCGCCCACCGCGACCTCGCCCCGTCCCTAGCCGCGCGCCTTCCGCCCCCACCGCCATCTCGCAGCGAACTCGCCGCAAACCCTAGCATCCCGTGGTACCGTCGCGCCGCGATCTCGCCGCCAACCCTAGCAACCCTAGCATCTCGCCGCCAACCAGCGCGCCCCGATCTCACCGCCAACCATAGCATCATGGTGGTAAGTGATTTGTGAGTCTTCATCTTGGCCGCGCCGCCGTTTTGGCTGTAGTAACTTCCACCTTGGCCGCGTCGTTCATGTAGCTCATCTACACCCCCGCCGAACTTGTGGTGTGCCGGCCGGCGCATCATACACCCGCTGACTGACGGCACGCACGACGACATGAAGGTATGATTAAACACGCAATTCTATATGTAAATTTTCTATAGCCGCGGACTGTGTCAAATATCTAATACTTAGTATATTTTTTAGTATGGATGAATATGGTGAAATTTATTGCTCTGTCGAGAAGTGGTGCTCGTTGGTGAATAAGTTGACCAATAGGCAACGAAAGAGGCTTGGTGGCACTGGCTTAAGAAAAATGTTGTTAATTCCTAGTGTCCAAATGAGGAAGTGTTTGTTGAAATTTATAATTAAAACATATGATGCCACTAGGAAAACCTTCGTTATGCGACCGAAAAATGGTGATTTAACTCTGCACGCTAATGATATATTTCACATATTTGGCCTAGAGAATAAGGGAAAAGATGTGATGAAAGTATTAGGCAAAGTAGGGGATGATGCAAAGGAAAGGGTTCCTTCTCATTTCTTGGATACGAGGAATGGAGAAATAGTGATAGATGAGTTGATCCAACACATTGTTACTAGTGGGGCTTATGACGACGACTTTGTGCGGAGAGCTGTGTTGGTTCTGTTAGGTACAATCATTGCACCGCACTCGACCAAACATGTCCCTCATAACTTCTACAAATTGGTGGAGGATGTTGATGCCATAAAGTCATTTAATTGGAACTCGTTCACGTTACGCGTGTGCATGACTGGCATCACAAAGACCATAAAAGATCTCTCAAAATTTAAATGGCCGGTGGGAAACCTGGTGCTCATTCAGGTAAATCAGAACTGTAAGTTGTGAATAATATTTCTCTGCTTTTACGATGATTAAATCTTTTCATATTCATGCAGTACATGTATTGGGAGAAAGTGCAACCAGCAGCCGTAGAAACATACGATCCTCTTTCGTCTGAGTATCCTCTTCTGATAAACTGGTCGGAAATTGAGGAAGGGAAGCGTGACCAGTACGACACAGACAACGGCCGTGGTCATGGAAAGGTATATGTTTATGGTTTCAACTTCAACCATTGATTTGAGTACTTAACGGACCACTTACTTAAATTCGTTTAATATTTTACAGATTGATAACATAATTAGTGAAGAGTACAGAAATGCTAAAATAGCCAAAGAGGGAATAATTCCAGAGGAGATACCTGAGCCACGAAAGCGTAAAGGTGTTCGAAAAGGTAATAATGCCGAGGCTTCATCGAGTACGGACACCACACTAGATCAAGTCATGAAATGCATAAAAGATATGCAGAAAGAAATGCGTCTCATTCCTGATAAATGTGCTGAGGTAGTGATTAATGCATGCTTTATTTTACACTGCCCTTTATTTTATGTTTACATGGACATAATGTTGAAGAGTGTGTAACGTTTTGGATGTTTTTGTAGGTACTCATCGAGAAACTGAAGAAGAGAGGTCTTATCTTCAAACCATCAAACAAGAAGGATGATGAGGATTGCACTTTGCTAAGCGAAAGTTATGAGTGGAAGAGCAAGTTTAAGGGAAAACATTTTGATGAAGTAAATTCAACTCCTTTGAATGAAAGTGAAGAGTGGAAGAAAAAGTACAAACCAAAATATTTTGATGAAGGTAATTCAACTCCTTCGAATGATCGTACGAAGGAGAAGAATGGACTATCTTCCACGGGCGTGAAAGAGAAAACATCCGGTAAAGGTGATGCAACCGACCCCCTTGTTATTATTGATAATGGTGATTCACCCGCGGTATCATCTGCATCATTAGCAACAAATGAATTTCCTTCAGTCACTCGAACCCCACAAAATGTTAACACGGTATCAGGCGGGTCTAGCACTGAAAAGTCAGAGGAAATTAGTATTGACAGTCTTAATACCCATTTAAGGAATGCCATTCGTAATGGTACAAAGGAGCCAGTTGGGAAGCGCAAGCGAACACAATCAAAATACTATATGTCACCTTACCTGCAGAAAGGTAGAAGCAAACGTGTTAAAAAAAGTAAGTTATGTTGGAAATATGCCCTAGAGGCAATAATAAATTAGTTATTATTATATTTCCTTGTTCATGATAATCGTTTATTATCCATGCTATAATTGTATTGATTGGAAACTCAAATACATGTGTGGGTACATAGACAACACTGTGTCCCTAGTAAGCCTCTAGTTGACTAGCTCGTTGATCAAAAGATGGTGAAGGTTTCCTAGCCATGGACATAAGATGTCATTAGATAACGGGATCACATCATTAGGAGAATGATGTGATGGACAAGACCCAAACTGTAAACGTAGCATATGATCGTGTCAGTTTATTGCTATTGTTTTCTGCATGTCAAGTATCTGTTCCTATGACCATGAGATCATGCAACTCCCTGACATCGGAGGAGTACCTTGTGTGTATCAAACGTCGCAACGTAATTGGGTGACTATAAAGATGCTCTACAGGTATCTCCGAGGGTGTCTGTTGGGTTGGCATGGATCAAGACTGGGATTTGTTACTCCGTGTGACGGAGAGGTATCTCAGGGCCCACTCGGTAATACAACATCACAATGAGCCTTGCAAGCAATGTGACTAAAGTGTTAGCCACGAGATCTTGTATTACGGAACGAGTAAAGAGACTTGCCGGTAACGAGATTGAACTAGGTATAGAGATACCGACGATCGAATCTCGGGCAAGTAACATACCGAAGAACAAAGGGAACAATATACGGGATTAACTGAATCCTTGACATAGAGGTTCAACCGATGAAGATCTTCGTAGAATATGTAGGAACCAATATGGGCATCCAGGTCCCGCTATTGGTTATTGGCCGTAGAGGTGTCTCGGTCATGTCTGCATAGTTCTCGAACCCGCAGGGTCTACACACTTAACGTTTGGTGACGATTAGTATAGTTGAGTTATTGTCTTCGTGACCGAAGGTTGTTCGGAGTCCCGGATAAGATCCCGGACATGACGCGGATCTCCGGAAGAGTCCGGAGGTAAAGATTGATATATGTGATAATAGTGTTTTGATCTCCGGAAGGGTTCCGGAATTCACCGGAAGGGGTTCCGGATGTTTACTGAAGTGTTCGGGTGCAGCAACACTTTATATGGGCCAAAGGGGTAAAGCCCACGAGGTTTTGGAAGTGCAAAAGGAAGTTTTGCTACTGCCTTAAGCTGGTAAGGCAGTACTACCGCTACTGTAGCAGCGGTACTACCGCTTGTGCGCGGTACTGCAGGGATCCGAGTTGGACTCTTTCCCTGCGGGCCAAACCGACCTTGTGCGGGCAAAACCGACCTGGAGGAGGCTTTTACTCCAAGTTTAGACCCCAAGGCTCAACATATAAATAGAGGGGCAGGGCTAGCACACGGGACACATCAAGATTTCCCAAGCCGTGTGTCGGCAACCCTAACTCTCTAGTTCTCCCGTCATAATCTCCGTAGTGCTTGGCGAAGCCCTGCAGAGATTGTTCCTCACCACCATCACCACGCCGTTGTGCTGCCGGAACTCATCTACTACTTCATCATCGCTCGCTGGATCGAGGAGGTGAAGGCGTCATCAAGCCGTACGGGTGTTGAACGCGGAGGTGCCGTCCGTTCGGCACTAGTTCGTGTTTGGATCGAGGGATGACTTGCGATTTGGATCGTGAAGACGTTCGACTACATCAACCGCGTTTCTTAACGCTTCCGCTTAGCGATATACAAGGGTATGTAGATTCACTCTCCCTCTCGTAGATGCTCATCACCATGGATAGATCTTGCGTGTGCGTAGGAAATTTTTTGTTTCCCATGCGACGTTTCCCAATAGTGGCATCTGAGGTAGGTCTATGCGTAGATGAGATCTCGAGTAGAACACAAACGAGTTGTGGGCATGGGTGTATACATATTGCTTGTCGTTACTAGTTGATACTTGATTCGGCGGTATTGTGAGATGAAGCGGCCCGGACCGACATTACGCGTACGCTTACGCGAGACAGGTTTCACCGCTACGTTCACTCGTTGCATAAAGGTGACTGGCGGGTGTCTGTCTCTCTCACTTTAGTTGAATCGATTTCAATGAAGAGGGTTCTTTTAGAAGAACAAAAAGCAATCACTACACCACGTTGTGGTTTTGCGTAGGTAAGAACGGTTCTTGCAAACCCGTAGCAGCCACGTAAAAATTGCAACAACAATTAGAGGACGTCTAACTTGTTTTTGCAAGGTATGTTGTGATGTGATATGGCCAATTACATGATGAGATATATGTGATGTATGAGATGATCATGTGTTGTATAGAATATCACGACTTGCATGTCGATGAGTACGGCAACTGGCAGGAGCCATAGAGTTGTCTTTAATTATTGTATGACCTGCGTGTCAATCATTAAGCGCTATGTAATGCTTTACTTTATCGCTAAACGTTAGCAATAGTGGTGGAAGCAACAGTCGGCGCGACAACCTCATGGCGACACGTTGATGGAGATCAAGATGATGGAGATCATGGTGTCATGCCGGTGACGATGGAGATCATGCCGGTGCTTTGGAGATGGAGATCAAAAGCACGAGTTCATGGCCATATCATGTCACTTATGATTTTCATGTGATGTTAATCCTTTTATGCATCTTATTTTGCTTAGGACGACGGTAGCATTATAAGGTGATCCCTCACTTAAATTTCAAGATAAATTGTGTTCTCCCCGAGTGTGCACCGTTGCGAAAGTTCGTCGTTTCGAGACACGCCGTGATGATCGGGTGTGATAGACTCTACATTCACATACAACGCGTGTAAGCCATGTTGCACGTGCGGAACACTCGGGTTAAACTTGACGAGCCTAGCATGTGCAGACATGGCCTCGGAACACAAGAGACCGAAAGGTCGAACATGAGTCATATAGTAGATATGATCAACATGAAGATGTTCACCATTGAAACCACCTCAACTCACGTGATGATCGGACTTGAGTTGGTGGATTTGCTCATGTTACACTCGAATGACCGGAGGGATGTCAATTTGAGTGGGAGTTTTTAAGTAATATGATTAACTAAACTCATTATCTTGAACAAAAGTCTAAGTTGTCTTTGCTATATTTATGTTGTAGATCATGGCTCGCGCGGTAGCACCCCTGAATTTTAATGCGTTCCTAGAGAAAGCTAAGTTGAAAGATGATGGAAGTAACTTTGTGGACTGGGCCCGTAATCTAAGGATTATCCTTACGGCTTCCCAGAAGGCTTATGTCCGTGATGCACCGCTTGGTGATCCACCCGCTCCAGTTGAGTCTCTAGACGTTGTGAACGCCTGGCAGGCTCGTTCTGAAGATTACTCAATAGTTCAATGTGCAATATTGTATGGCTTAGAACCGGGACTTCAAAGACGTTTTGAACGTCATGGGGCATATGAGATGTTCCAGGAGTTGAAGTTTATCTTTCAGAAGAATGCCCGGATCGAGAGATATGAGATCTCCGATAAGTTCTATGCTTGCAAGATGGAGGAGAACGGTTCTATCAGTGATCACGTACTCAGAATGTCTGGGTACTCCACCCGTCTGGCTGAATTGGGGATGCCCCTTCCGCCAGAGGCTATCACTGACAGAGTTCTTCAATCATTGCCACCTAGCTACAAGAGCTTCGTGTTGAACTATAACATGCACGGGATGAACAAGTTAGTCGCCGAGCTGTTTGCGATGCTGAAAGCCGCTGAGTCTGAAATTCAGAAGGAGCATCAAGTGTTGACGGTCAATAAAACCACTAGTTTCAAGAAAAATGGCAAGGGTAAGAAGGGTAACTCCAAGAAGAGTGGCAAAGCAGTTGCTCCTCTCATGAAGAAACCCAAGGCTGGACCCAAACCAGAAACTGTGTGCTTTCATTGCAAGGGAACTGGACACTGGAAGCGGAACTGCACCAAGTATTTGGCTGACAAGAAGGCGGCCAACAACAAACAAGGTATATATGATATACATGTTATTGATGTTACCTTACCAACTCTCGTTGTAGTGCCTGGGTATTTGATACCGGTGCGGTTGCTCATATTTGCAACTAAAAACAGGAACTGCGGAATAGACGGAGGCTGGCAAAGGACGAAGTGACGATGCGCGTGGGAAATGGTTCCAAGGTTGATGTGATCGCCGTCGGCACGCTCGCTCTTCGATTACCATCGGGATTAGTGATGAACCTGAATAAATTTTATTTGGTGCCTGCGTTAAGCATGAACATTATATCTGGATCTTGTTTATTGCGAGACGGTTACTCATTTAAATCAGAGAATAATGGTTGTTCTATTTATATGAGTAATATCTTTTATGGTCATGCACCCGATGTGAGGGGTTTATTCTTATTGAATCTCGATAGTAATGATACACATGTTCATAACATTGATGCCAAAAGATGTAGAATTGATAATGATAATACCACTTTCTTGTGGCACTGCCGTTTAGGTCATATTGGCGTAAAACGCATGAGGAAGCTCCATGCTGATGGACTTTTGGAGTCACTTGATTTTGAATCACTTGACACATGTGAGCCATGCCTCATGGGCAAGATGACTAAAACGCCGTTCTCTGGAACAATGGAACGGGCAAGTGACTTGTTGGAAATCATACATACTGATGTGTGCGGTCCGATGAGCATTGAGGCGCGCGGTGGTTATCGTTACTTTCTCACCTTCACTGATGACTTAAGTAGACATGGGTATATTTACTTAATGAAACACAAGTCTGAAACATTTGAAAAGTTCAAACAATTTCAGAGTGAAGTTGAGAATCATCGTAACAAGAAGATTAAATTCCTACGATCTGATCGAGGAGGAGAATATCTGAGCTATGAGTTTGGCAGTCACTTAAGACAATGTGGAATTGTTTCACAACTGACACCGCCTGGAACACCACAGCGTAATGGTGTGTCCGAACGTCGTAATCGAACCTTATTGGATATGGTGCGATCTATGATGTCTCTTGCCGATTTGCCTCTATCGTTTTGGGGTTATGCATTAGAGACAGCTGCATTCACTTTAAATAGGGCACCATCGAAATCCGTTGAGACAACGCCATATGAACTTTGGTTTGGCAAGAAGCCAAAGCTGTCGTTTCTTAAAGTTTGGGGATGTGATGCTTATGTCAAAAAGCTTCAGCCTGAAAAGCTGGAACCCAAAGCGGAGAAATGCGTCTTCATAGGATACCCAAAAGAGACAGTTGGGTATACCTTCTACCTCAGATCCGAAGGCAAAATGTTTGTCGCTAAAAACGGAACATTTCTTGAGAAAGAGTTTCTCTCGAAAGAATTGAGTGGGAGGAAGATAGAACTTGATGAGGTTGTTGAACCTTTACTTCAACCTGAAAGTAGCGCAACGCAGAAAGATGTTTCATGATGATGATCATGAAGCTTTGGATCAAGTTGCTATCGAACCTCGTAGGTCGACAAGGACGCGTACTGCTCCTGAGTGGTACGGCAACCCTGTCTTAGAGGTCATGTTGTTAAACAACGATGAACCTACGAGCTATGGAGAAGCGATGATGGGCCCGGATTCCGAGAAGTGGTTAGAGGCCATGAAATCCGAGATGGGATCCATGTATGAAAACAAAGTGTGGACTTTGGAAGTATTACCTGAAGGGCGTAAGGCCATTCAGAACAAATGGATCTTTAAGAGGAAGACGGACGCGGACGGTAATGTCACCGTCTATAAAGCTCGACTTGTGGCAAAGGGTTTTTCACAAGTTCAAGGAGTTGACTACGATGAGACCTTCTCACCCGTAGCGATGCTTAAGTCCGTCAGAATCATGTTAGCAATAGCTACCTTTTTCGATTATGAAATTTGGCATATGGATGTCAAAACAGCGTTCCTTAACGGTTTCCTTAAGGAAGAGTTGTATATGATGCAACCAGAAGGTTTTGTCGATCCAGAGAATGCTGACAAAGTTTGCAAACTCCAGCGATCCATTTATGGACTGGTGCAAGCATCTCGGAGTTGGAATCTTCGCTTTGATGAGGTGATCAAAGCATTCTAGTTTATACAAGTTTACGGAGAAGCTTGTATTTACAAGAAAGTGAGTGGGAGCTCTATAGCGTTTCTAATATTATATGTGGATGACATATTACTGATTGGAAACAATATAGAAATGTTGGAAAGCATGAAGGAATATTTGAACAAGAGTTTTTCAATGAAGGACCTAGGAGAAGCTGCTTTCATATTAGGCATCAAGATCTATAGAGATAGATCAAGATGTTTAATAGGACTTTCACAAAGCACATACCTTGATAAGATTTTGAAGAAGTTCAAAATGGATCAGTCCAAGAAGGGGTTCTTGCCTATTTTGCAAGGTGTGAAGTTGAGTAAGACTCAATGCCCAGTGACTGCAGAAGATAGAGAAAAGATGAGTGCCATCCCCTATGCTTCAGCCATAGGCTCTATCATGTATGCAATGCTGTGCACAAGACCCGATGTCAGCCTTGCCATAAGTATGGTCGGAAGGTTTCAAAGTGATCCAGGAATGGAACACTGGACGGCGGTCAAGAATATCCTGAAGTACCTGAAAAGGACTAAGGACACGTTTCTCGTTTATGGAGGTGATCAAGAGCTCGTCGTAAAGGGTTACGTCGATACAAGCTTTGACACTGATTCGGATGACTCTAAGTCGCAAACCGGATACGTGTTTATTCTTAATGGGGGTGCGGTTAGCTGGTGCAGTTCCAAGCAAAGCGTGGTAGCTGATTCTACATGCGAAGCGGAGTACATCGCTGCCTCGGAGGCGGCGAAGGAAGGTGTCTGGATGAAGGAGTTCATGACAGATCTTGGAGTAGTGCCTAGTGCGCTTAACCCAATGACTCTGTTTTGTGATAATACTGGTGCCATTGCTCTAGCCAAGGAACCAAGATTTCACAAGAGGACCAGACACATAAAGCGACGTTTCAATTCCATCCGCGATTACATCAAGGAGGACGACATAAATATTTGCAAAGTACACACGGATCTGAATGTTGCAGATCCGATGACTAAACCTCTTCCAAGGGCTAAACATGGACAACACCAGAACTGCATGGGTGTTCGATTCATTACAATGTAAATCACATAGTGATGTGAACTAGATTATTGACTCTGGTGCAAGTGGGAGACTGTTGGAAATATGCCCTAGAGGCAATAATAAATTGGTTATTATTATATTTCCTTGTTCATGATAATCGTTTATTATCCATGCTATAATTGTATTGATTGGAAACTCAAATACATGTGTGGGTACATAGACAACACTGTGTTCCTAGTAAGCCTCTAGTTGACTAGCTCGTTAATCAAAATATGGTGAAGGTTTCCTAGCCATGGACATGAGATGTCATTTGATAACGGGATCACATCATTAGGAGAATGATGTGATGGACAAGACCCAAACTATAAACGTAGCATATGATCGTGTCAGTTTATTGCTATTGTTTTCTGCATGTCAAGTATCTGTTCCTATGACCATGAGATCATGCAACTCCCTGACATCGGAGGAGTACCTTGTGTGTATCAAACGTCGCAACGTAACTGGGTGACTATAAAGGTGCTCTACAGGTATCTCCGAGGGTGTTTGTTGGGTTGGCATGGATCAAGACTGGGATTTGTTACTCCGTGTGACGGAGAGGTATCTCAGGGCCCACTCGGTAATACAACATCACAATGAGCCTTGCAAGCAAAGTGACTAAAGAGTTAGCCACAGGATCTTGTATTACGGAACGAGTAAAGAGACTTGCCGGTAACGAGATTGAACTAGGTATAGAGATACCGACGATCGAATCTCGGGCAAGTAACATACCGAAGAACAAAGGGAACAGTATACGGGATTAACTGAATCCTTGACATAGAGGTTCAACCGATGAAGATCTTCATAGAATATGTAGGAACCAATATGGGCATCTAGGTCCCGCTATTGGTTATTGGCCGTAGAGGTGTCTCGGTCATGTCTGCATAGTTCTCGAACCCGTAGGGTCTACACACTTAACGTTTGGTGACGATTAGTATAGTTGAGTTATTGTGTTGGTGACCGAAGGTTGTTCGGAGTCCCGGATAAGATCCCGGACATGACAAGGATCTCCGGAAGAGTCCGGAGGTAAAGATTGATATATGTGATAATAGTGTTTTGATCTCCGGAAGGGTTCCGGAATTCTCTGGAAGGAGTTCCGGATGTTTACCGAAGTGTTCGGGTGCGAGAACACTTTATATGGTCCAAGGGGTAAAAGCCCACGAGGTTTTGGAAGTGCAAAAGGAAGTTTTGCTACTGCCTTAAGCTGGTAAGGCAGTACTACCGCTACTGTAGCAGCGGTACTACCGCCCAAGCGGTACTACCGCTACTGAAGCAGCGGTACTACCGCTTGTGCGCGGTACTGCAGGGATCCGAGTTGGACTCTTTCCCTGCGGGCCAAACCAACCTTGTGCGGGCAAAACCGACCTGGAGGAGGCTTTTACTCCAAGTTTAGACCCCAAGGCTCAACATATAAATAGAGGGGCAGGGCTAGCACACGTGACACATCAAGATTTCCCAAGCCGTGTGTCGGCAACCCTAACCCTCTAGTTCTCCCGTCATAATCTCCGTAGTGCTTGGCGAAGCCCTGCAGAGATTGTTCCTCACCACCATCACCACGCCGTCGTGCTACCGGAACTCATCTACTACTTCATCATCGCTCGCTGGATCGAGGAGGTGAAGGCGTCATCAAGCCGTACGTGTGTTGAACATGGAGGTGCCGTCCGTTCGGCACTAGTTCGTGATCGGATCGAGGGACGACTTGCGATTTGGATCGCGGAGACGTTCGACTACATCAACCGCGTTTCTTAACGCTTCCGCTTAGCGATCTACAAGGGTATGTAGATTCACTCTCCCTCTCGTAGATGCTTATCACCATGGATAGATCTTGTGTGTGCGTAGGAAAATTTTTGTTTCCCATGCAACGTTCCTCAACAGAAAAAACCCATCAGAAAGATATGAAGATGCCCAAAGTCTCCTCTTCCTATACATCCTGTTAAGCCATTCTTCAGTTTTATCTCTTTTCCATTTATTGACGAAAGCGGTGCATCTCTGCTCAAAGTTTCCTTGAGAGGTGGCATAGTACAAGAGTGACCTGAACTCATCATGTGACTTGTAATGTAGGTGCTTTTGCATATTTTTCTCGATATTCCAGGAACAAAGACGATGGAACACATCCGGAAGGATAGTCCGTATCGCTCTGATCATTGTAGCGTCACCGTCTGTGATTATTGACTTTGGCTTCACCTGACAGTTTGCCCTCATAAATGTCTGCAGCAACCACACGTATGTCCCTTCGGTCCCGTCAGAAACAATTGCACAACCAAATACTGTGGTGCAATGGTGGTTATTTACACCGACAAAGGGGATGAACGGCATGCCATATCTGTTCATCTTATATGTGTTGTCGAAGACGACCACATCTCCGTAGTCTTGATAGTCCCTCCTTGACTGTGCATCGCACCAGAACATACTCGTTAGTCGCCCTTCATTATCAAGCACATACTCAAAAAAAGTCAGGGTCCTTCGCCTTTCTGCTCCTCATAATGCCAACTGCCGTCTCAGCATCACCCTTTGCAATGAGTTTCATTTTTTCTCTGCAGCACAGATTATAAATGTCCCGCCTGATAAGCCCGCACTTATCATACGAACCGTATCTGCTGATGAAGTTGTCCATTATGATATGCTTTCTTATCCCTGCCGCTTCCAGTGCCAATATCTCTGCCCTCTTGCCATCTCCAATCCGTCTGTGTGACCACAAAAAACAAACCTCGTCGGGGCGAGCCATCGCGTGGTTATGATCATCCACGAATGACGTGACAAACCAAACTCCACGTTCTCTGTCCAGCTTGACCACCATGTGTGCACCACAATCGCAACGAGTCTCGGGTCTAAGCCTGCGCTTGCGGCCCTCCATGGTTAAGAATTTGCTCTGCCTTCTTCCCGCCCTGGAGCAAAGAAACCGCCGGTACCGTATAATTCCTGAACCACCTTTCGCTCGTTTCACCTTCTGTTTTCTGATGCTAAACCCATGCTCTTTGGCGTGATTGTTGTAGAATATGTATGCATCCCCTTGCGATCGAAATGTCATAGCCATGATCTTCCAATGTGTCTCCAACATTTGCTGCTGCCTTTGAGCCTCCTCAATGTCCATATCTGCATCATCGTGATCACCTATAGTATCATCTGACTCCTCCTACAAAATTACATATGAAACTGTGTCAACTACTGTCGTTTGTTTCATACTATTTTTCGATGTATAACATGTATGAACGAACCTGGCTCAAGTTATCTGCGAATGATTCCTGAAAACTATTTTGCACATTGTCAACATCCACATCTTCCTGCAAATTTAAACAAAAACAAATAGTTAGACCTGCCATAATTTGCTAATTAAAAAATGAAATCAAAATACATGCCACTTACGTTTTCACTATTCGCACCATGTTCATTATTATGAAAATCCTCCGAAGGTAAGATATCATATGACGAGCATGAATCGTTGTCGCTGCTGTCATCATCTTCGTTAACACTATCGGTTTCAGTGTTAGTCACCTTATCAGTATAATTCTCATCCCTCGTGAATGCGGTTTCTTCGTCCATGTCAACACCTAACTCGCAGAACTGCCCAACATTGAAAATTTTCCTTGTGTTAAAATTCGTACAGTGGATCATACCGAAGAATAATTTGCAACGCTAACCACATGAACTAAATCACCACCATTCATCATGCTAGGTTTAGATGCCAAACCTTGGGCCGCGGTGTACACGTCGCCGGTGTAGGACGATGGGGCCTTCAGGGAGGGGGGCTCCAGCTTGATTCTAGCCGGCGACGACGTGGAATACGAGGAAGCCGCGGGATTTATGGACGGATCCGTGGCTGGGGACGACGGTGGTCGGTCGCGGCGGAGGACGACGGCGGTCGGTCGCGGCGGAGGCGGCGCCGTTCACGTCCACGGCGTGGAACGACGACGGTGAGATGCGGCGTGGGACGGGGTTGGAACGTTGTTCGAACGAGGCGACAGCGTTGTTCCACACCTCTGGCCGGCGGCGGCGATCGGCCAGTTGGAGAAAGGGAATGGACCGGGAGGAGCGTGATCGCAGGGGCGGGCGCGAAGATCGTGCACCTTCCTGTTTTCCCCCGTACGCGGGCGGGCGCGAAGATCGTGCACTCTGTACGCGAGCGGCTGGCAGATCGTTTTTTTTTTTGGACGATCCGGCGCGCGGGTATACGTACGGCGGCCTGCAGTGTACACTACGAGGTGGGTATACGTTTTTTCCGGATGACCATTCTGCCCTTATACGTTTCTTAGGGGGGTCTACCGAAGCGCGGCCCTAGAAATTAACTGCCGGATATCAAAGATTCTGGTCTTGAGATTGAAGGCTTGGGTCCTGTGGAGGAATCAGCTTGAAGTCAGCAAACACATCATTTAATTCTACAATTACTGTTCAGCATCATTTTATATCGATATGGTTTCTACAGTCAAGTCAAACAGTTTTGCTTTGCTGTTCTTTCAGCAAAAAGTGTGCTTTTTTCCACGCAGCATCTTTATTAAAAATTTCTAGTCAACTAGTTCTGGCAGGATATGAAGCTTGATATAAGCTCTGTCATATAGTCCAGCAGATAAGATGTTTATCATGCACGGTCTTGTGTAGATTCGGGCGTGAGACTCTTTTTATGCAGATTTGTGAGTGCATTCTGTGGCTCAGTGTAGTACTTAACTATTCATCACAATATTGTGCACTGTCAGGCTCCTCCTACTTGTACTCCCTCCGTTCCTAAATATAAGTCTTTTTAGAGATTTTAATAAGGAGCTACATACGGAGCAAAATGGATGAATCTATACTCTAAAGTATGTCTATATACATCCGTATGTAATCCCCTAGTCAGTGGCGATTCTAGTAGGGGGGCTTCAATAGGCTGAAGCCTACCCTTCAAAATCCTATTTCAGCTAAATATACCATATGACAATTACATCGAGGTACTTTACATATAACAATTACAACATATTTACTAATTAGGCTTAGTATTTGATGTTTTGAGCCTACCCTCCATTGTCATGCTAGATTCGTCACTGCCCCTAGTGAAACCTCTTAAAAGACTTATATTTAGAAACGGAGGGAGTACTTGGAAAAGGGAGCCTCTCAGCACCATTCTGGTGAGAAATGATCTAAAGCATTGATACCTAACTGAAGAAACTGACGAAGTGTCAAATGTTAACTGAAGAGGAGTGTAGAGAACCTGACGTGCACGCTGAGTTATCATGTGGGGTCTCGGTTCTCACCTGCTGACGTCTTGCATCAGTGGAAAGGGTTTTGTGCAAATGCCTACTTGCCAAAGGAATAATTGCATGGTAACAGCAGTTTAGGTCACTAGTGTTCTTCTTTTATCTCAGAAAGAATCTGAACCAAATCACTAGAACTAATGCTACATGCATGTTACAGATGAAATCCTTCCATATACACAAATCATATACATGCGTTTGTCAGTCAAATCCTCTAAATATTCAATTTCGACGAGCATTGATAGGCCATCGTTGGGAGGCCTGGCTACACCTAGTGAGGAGACTCATGGATGTCCAGTTCAGACGAGTCTGATAGGCTTCAATGGAAGCTAACGACTAATGGTATTTTTACAGTGAAATCGATGTATTTGAACCTTATTGATACAACGATCATCCCCAAATCGATTCATATTTGGAAAGTCAAAGTATCCTTAAGAATCAAAGTCTTCATGTGGTTTGTGCACAAGAAGGTGATTCTCACTAAGGATAATCTGGCTAAACGTAATTGGGGGGGGGGGGGGGGGGGGGATACACGATGTACCTTCTGTGATACCGAGGAAACCATCAAACACCTCTTTCTCCAATGTCCACTTGCAAGAATTCTATGGCAGACGGTTCGTATAGCCTTTAATATTATGCCTCCAGATAGCATTGACACGTTGTTTGGAACGTGGCTAAATGGAGTCGACACGATTAATGCCAGACACATTCGTATAGGAGTATGTGCACTTCTTTGGGCTACATGGAACTGCAGGAATGACATGGTTTTTAACAGACAGACGCATATAATTTTTTTGCAGGTATTACACAGAGCATCGGCGTTGATCCGTACATGGTCATTACTCACTCCTGCGGAAACCAGGGAGCCTTTGGTTACTGGGTCTACCCGGTGGGAGATGGCAGCGCGGGATATCTACAACCGGTTTGGATGGCAGTCCAATAATAGGATAGATGGTTAGGCATCTAGGCCTATTTTAGCCGGTTGTGGCACTTTTGATTTATTCACTTACTCTGTTCATTCGGAGACTATGCGGAACCGCATATTATTTGTTTCTTTTCATTAATAAAGGGGCTGTATGCATCGCGCTGATGCAGAGGCTGGAGGTACTCCTCCATTTCTAAAAAAAATATACATGCGTTTGAACAAATTTGGGGAAGATGACCGTACGCACCGACAAATGAGGCTCGTAACGGTCACATACGAACAAATGGGAGGCCAAAGCAGCCTAGTCCAGTTGGAGATGCTCTAGGTAAGGAATAACTATCAAGTTCATATCATTGTGATTGTGCAACGAATGAAGTTCTATGTCCATTTGAACTCAAATGTTAAAGCACTCGAGTCAAAGGTATATGAGATAAAAAAAATATGTACAACAAACTATATCTGCTTCGGTGGTTCAATTAAGAAAGTTAAGTAAATTAAAGGTGAACATATGAGTTTATCGGATTTTGTCACGTATCGATCATGGGAGAAGGCAGAGGATGACATATAAAGGTGGTGGTGGTAGGGAGCCAATCTTATTAAGCGCTTGGCGTGGCGAATACTTTTTTTTTTTGAGGGGTGCGTGGCGAATACTTTGTTATTCCTTCGTCGCGCACACACCACCCCTCCAGCGATGCATTCATTAACAGGCCGGCCCATTATATCATACTATGCGAACCGGTTTGCTGAACCGCCTCCCGGTTTTGTCCATGATTGTTTTTTCAAATTTGCAAACTTTTTTCAAACATGTGGTTCTGTTTCAAGTTTCTGAAGTTTTTAACTTTCGTGAACCTTTTTCAAATTTGTGAACTATTTTTGAATTCGCGGTTTTTTTTCAATCTCATGAACTTTTTTACCAATTCGCGACCATTTCTCAATGTGAACTATTTTCCAAATTCGCAGAATTTCTAAAAATACATGAACTTTTTGTGAACTCATTTTTTCCTTTCAAATTACTATTTTTTTCTCAAATTTGTGAATACAATAAAAAATTATAAACTTTTTTCAAATTCACAAAACATTTTTCAAATTGTTTTTTTAATTTAGGTTTTTTCATGTATATTTTTTATCTATAAAAAACTGGAAGTCGGGTTTTTCATGAACCATTGATTGTTTTAATGTGATAATCGAATGGCGAGGGAACCAAGCCATAAAGCACCGACCGAGCGACCAGGCGACAAGGCAAGCTACCGATGAAATCAGTAGTTAAGGGGTACCTCTTGCAAAGGTCACTCCCACCTCCTCAGGGGCTTACCCATGACAGCCAGAAAGTTTTTCCTTTTTTCATAGATTCATTTTTCAAAACGTTTTATCTCTTAAATCATGCGTCCAAATCGTGAATCGTTTTCACCCTTGGATTTCTCGCATTGAGATCTTCGAAACTAGATCCCATCCTAATAGGTTTCAATGTTTTTTTATAAAATAATCCAGAAGAAAACCTTTAGAAAAAACCATAGTCGAAAACATGTTTTTTCCTTCACTTTTTTTTACTTTTTTGAGACTTCGAGAGGCACAACTGTGCTTCTCGTGAAAGCAAATCAGTACCTCCACAAAAAACTAATACGTGTTTCTTGAGAAAAAAAACACACATGTTTTCCTCTTCCGAGAGGTGTGCCTCTCGTGGAAGCAAATCTATGCCTACATGAGAAGCAAATCTGTGTCTCTCGTGAAACAAAAACAATACATTTTTTTCTTTTTCAAGAGACACAATTGTCCCTCTGACGCAAGCAAACCCGTGTCTCGTGTGAAAGCAAAAAAAGAAAACGTGCCTTTTTTTTCCTTTTTGAGAGGCATAATTGTGCCTCTTACAGAAGCAAAGTTGTGCCTCCAGACGAAGCAAATATGTGCTTTTAATGAAGAAAAAGTAAATTGTTTTCATGTAGTTTTTTCTTTCAAAAATCTTTGGAAAACCAGACGAAAACCGAAAAAACCAAAGAAACATTTAAACCCCGAAAAACGTGTACAGAAAATTTGAAAAAAAATCTGAGGGAACGTCCGACACACATAACCCATGACGGTGGCTTGGCGCGCTCTCAGCCCACCAAAAGTGACCCTTAATTGACTCGCGCAAGGATACCCGTAAGTTTCTTTCTCTCGGCTACCGGCGACCGATGACCAGCCAGTGGCCCAGCAAAGGCAAGTGCTATTGGGCTGCGGCCTGTTTGGTGTCAACTCGAGCTATAAGAGCTGATTTGGAAGGTGTGATAACTCTCGGATGCCCCTACACCCTCTATGAACAGTAAATTCAAAAAAATAAAAAAAATAAAAAAAATAAAACTTTGCGACATCAAATATGGTCAAACTTTATAGATTCTTGCAAGTATCATAACAAAATATCATGTAGAGAGAGGTGTACACACCGGTTTGAGATTTCAGTGCTAAAAGTGCTTAAAATTTCAAGCACCGGAATCCTTTTCTTGTGTATAGCTCCTCAAATTATTTTTGGCATGAAAACTTGCAAACACCTATAAAGTTTGATCATATT
This sequence comes from Elymus sibiricus, assembly GCA_039707655.1. NCBI lineage: Eukaryota > Viridiplantae > Streptophyta > Magnoliopsida > Poales > Poaceae > Elymus > Elymus sibiricus. The sequence continues at coordinate 309,288,849 of CM077675.1, read as the reverse complement.
TGATGTTGCAAAGTTTTAGATTTTTTTGAATTGGTTCTCTATTTTTTTTGAACTTACTGTTCGTTGAGGGTGCAGGGGCACCCGGGAGAGCTGAAAAACCACTCTCGTGTCCAAGGCTTTTTATAAACTTGTGGTGTGATACCCTTTGGTTGGGCCTGGTTGATTGGCAAAATAGAGTTTTTTTTAATTGAGAATTGCGTAATAGAGATGATCAAATTAATGAATAATATAGACTCCGAGTCGGAGTACCGGTTCGAGTCCAGGTGTCGCTCGCAGTCCGTGCCGTAGACAAATCAACGCGTTTTCCCAACGTGCATGCACATATATATACGTCAACTCGTTGTATCTCCACCTCCCTGCCTAAACTCGTTAATTGCCTCCCTGGCGATCGAACCTGCGTGCACCGGCACGGACGCAATGGCGGCTTCCGCCGGAAAGAAAGAGGCAGCCTGGCCTCCCACCATGGCGCGGTACGAGCGGCTGGAGAAGCTGGGCGAGGGCATCAACGGGGAAGTGTTCTGTTCAAGGCGTGGGACACCCAGGACAACCTGATCGTCGCCGTCAAGCGGCTCAGCGGGAGCGGCGACGACGGCTTCATTATTTCCGGCCTACCGGAGGTCATGAGGGAGGCCATGTGCCTGGGCGCGTGCCGCGGCATCCCCTCGATCGTGCAGCACCGCGCAACCTGCGTTGCGGCATGCCAACGCGAGGCCAGCGACTCCTACATCGTGATGGACTACGTCGGGCGCCTCAACCTACGCGGCTACATGCAGCGCCGGGTCCGTCGTCGTAGGCCGTTCTCCGAGGACGAGGTGCGCCGGATCATGAAGCAGCTCGTGGAGGGGCGTCCTGCACCTCGACATCAAGCCGGAGAACGTGCTCCTCGACGACGGCACCGAGGACAGGAAGCAGAGGCCCAAGAAGGGGGCCGTCTGTGAGGTTCTGTCTACTAATTCACTCAATCGCCATGATTTCAATTACAAGGTCAAGCTACAGGAGGAAGAAAGAGAGATTACAGAAAGGGGAGGAAGAAGATGAAGCCAAGCCTCGGCCGAAGCCACCGTCCTGATCCTAGCCAAACATTCCCTGGTCCTCCCTTGTTGATTTATAATAACTGGTCCTTCTACCAACTGGGCTGGGCCGAGCCGGATAAGGGAGGCCCATGGTAAGGTTGCTGACAATCCCCCCTTCTTAAATTTCGGCTTGCCCTCAAGCCGATTACATATCAAACCACCAGGATCCCAAAGCATTTGTCTCGCAAACTGAAACCAATTACTAATCATCTCACCCGGATCCCAAGTCATTTGCAAAGCTTGGGAGGTTAGTTCACCACGAACCACAGTTGGAAGCAATGCCTTCGGTTGATCCAATTTACACCAAAGAGTCAATCTTGTAAATACTGGACACTGGGAGTTGTAGGCCTCTTCGGTACTCACTGACCAGAGCACCCAAACAATCTTCCATACCATCCAAGGAGAAGCACTAGCTTTTACAAATTGACAGCTGACCATCTCAATATTAGAGTACTCGACAATGGATTGCAGATGTGTATTGTCAGAAACAGAGCAAGCATAGGAATACTGAGCTTGGACACTGATAACCATGCTGAAACCATATATCTTCACAGACAAGGGAAAGCAAGAAACGATTATGTGCACAGTTGCAGTCTCCCAAACCATCAGGCAACTGAATTCAAACCCCAGTTGTACAAAATGGCCATGATAGAAAACAGAGGCATGAGCTTGTGAAAGGGTGCAGTTCACCAACTCAAGAAAAGAGCACTGAACCCTGATTTTCAGAGATTTTTCGTCAAAGAACTCAACATGATCTTGAATTTTTTCGCACCAAATCACTGCTGCTGAACACTCACATAAGAACCAAATTGAGATCTTGTCGAGGACAGAAAAATAATAGCAGAGTGACCAAGCGATTTTCCACTGAACTTGTTCCGAAATAGAGAATGAAACAACTCCACGGATGCAAGATAGAAGTTCATGATGTAATAATGCATCATTGAATGACCAAGCAATCCTCCATTGCTGCAACTCAAAACCACAGGAACTAGAGTGTGTCTTGAAGCAGGAGCTAATATTGTCTTGTAAGGGCCCAATCAACCATGCAATCTCCCACTGAATGTGTGCAAACATATATCCATGTAATAAGGATTTTCCCATAGGGAAGAACTGGAACCCATTCTTCAGCAGAGAAGCTCCGAATGGCCTGCAGAGAATGCCCTGAGTTGAGGACCATGGAAATTTCCACTCGAGCAGCTCAATACCACACTGAATAATTTGCCCGACAACAGTGTACAACAAAGTAGCAAACATGGCCATTATGGTCTGCGTCCACTTGCAATTCAATTTATGTGACCAAAAACTACCAGGCATCTTGCATACAAACAGTACCACTATAGCTATGTTCTCTGTTTTTCTCCAAACCATCAGCCGCTTGTAAACATGATCATGAATAGCTCGCAATTGTGTTGAAATTAGGCAAGGAGAACATGGTTGCTGATGTTGAATACCAGGGGTGTGCAGAATCTGTAGCTTCGGCGGCGGCCAAGCCGGGCACCGTTCCTTTCCTATGCCATGAGATTTCCTGTCAACTATACTGGGAACCTTGACTTGAATCACCTTGCGCGATATAACGTCAACAAGCTTGGTAATGTCAACGTTGCCAATGACGCTGGCGTCAAGCTCCCAGCTGAACATTGGTCGCATGGGAGCACGCTCAGAACCAGTGAACATGGGTACGATTGATTGTCGAGTGTTCAGCTTCAGCAAGGCCACATTGTCGTCATCAGCTTGTTGAGGCTTTTCATTGAACAACTTGTGTGCCGAATCCAGTTGAGTATTGGAAACAAACAAGGTAAGGGATAATGCAGAGGACTGGGCGTCGACGAGCATCATGGTGTGCGTGCCGACTTCAGAGCATTCAGTCGAACATTTGACAGGAGTTAGCTTGCCAAGCGTGATATCCAGCAAGGGATGCAACATTTCAATGGTTGTAACCTCTGTGGGTGTAGGAGCCGAAGTGGATACATCAAACAGAGCCATGGAACCAACCTCCGTGCTCACCTCACACGTAGCAGGAACGACACAGGTCGAGGTTGCCGATGGTGCTGCTGTAGGAGTGGGCGTGGCTCTTGTTGCATTGCTTCCTTCTCCTGAGCACTCGGTCGAACACATGGTGGGTGTAGCTAGAGCAAGTTCCGAATCGTCTGAGGAGGACACTGCTGCCATGGAGGTGGAAGAGGAGAAGGCCGTAGATTGTTCTGGGGACACAGCTAGCTCGGGTAGGGGCACCTTGTTGACCTGGATGGCGTTGGCGATGGGGTAGAGACACAACGTCGAACAGGTGATGGGCGTCTCCAGCACACGGTCCGCCTCGCTCTGCATGGTGGACGTTGTGGTGAGGTCGGCATCGTCGCGCATCGCGGCTGGAGCAGAGGCAACCGGGGCGGTGACTGGTACTGCACTAGTGTCTCCTCCTGGACTCGCCGAGATAGTGGTGGCCGACGCGGCGAGGGAGACGACGCCCCATGATGCGGGGGCGGCTGAAGTCGCGCTCGACACGGGGATGCCCGTGGCTGCTGCTGCTGCTGGAGCGGGGTTGGAGGAAGAGGCAGCAATCTCCGATTCATGGGAATCGTCAGTCGTGATGCCGCCGCTCGAGACACACAGAGGCCTGGTCGAGCGCGTCGTTGACGAACTCGAAAACGCCAGGTCGAGGCTGTGCTTGGCGTCGGGGAAGTCATTGCTCGCAGCCGGCGTGGATAGAGCAGGCGCGGTCGCAGTGGCGGCCACGATTTCGTTGGCCCGCTCAGCGTCGTCGCGGTCAGGAACTCGATTCCATTTCAGGCGGAGGTCGCCGAACGCCGCCTCCACGCCCTTGTCTAGCCTCGCCTTGGACTCAGTGAAGCACCGGTCCGGATCACGGGCCAGCTGGGCCCTGAGCACCTCATATGTTGCCCGACCCTCCGGCGAGAGAGTTGCCAGGAGCTCCGCGCGCCGTCGTGGGTCCATGGAACTGATTGGGAAAAAAATTTGGGTGGATTTTTGGTGCAGAATCGAACGGCTCTGATACCAATTGTGAGGTTCTGTCTACTAATTCACTCAATCGTCATGATTTCAATTACAAGGTCAAGCTACAGGAGGAAGAAAGAGAGATTACAGAAAGGGGAGGAAGAAGATGAAGCCAAGCCTCGGCCGAAGCCACCGTCCTGATCCTAGCCAAACATTCACTGGTCCTCCCTTTGATTTATAATAACTGGTCCTTCTACCAACTGGGCTGGGCCGAGCCGGATAAGGGAGGCCCATGGTAAGGTTGCTGACACCGTCGAAGCCGATGTTCGCGGCGAGCTCAAGGACGACCGCATAATCTATAAGATCGGCGGTTTCGGGATGTCCCAGAAAGGGCGGGGCAAGAGATAGCCGGAGGTGATTATTCTGACGCCGTACAGCGCGCCGGAGCTCCTCCTGCACTCTTGCGAGTACGACGATCGCGTGGACACGTGGGGACTCGGATGCATAATGGCCGACCTCCTCTCGGGCACCGGCGCCTCCACGTTCGACGGCGAGTCGGACATAGAGATCATGGCTAAAGTGTTTGGCATCATCGGCACGGAGGGGATCAAGGACTGGTCTGGATACTCGGGGCTAGCGGCAGGTCAGAAGTCGAAGCTGCCGGGTAAGAGGAGCATCAGCCGCCTTCGGCACAAGTTTCCCAGTGGCAAGTTGTCGTCGGCCGGCTTCGAGGTGCTCAGCGGGCTGCTGGAGAGTAACCCGGAGAAGCGGCTTACCGCAGCGGAGGCGCTCCAGAAGCCTTGGTTCGACAACCGACCACGTGGCTTTGGCGGTTTCTTCAAGTCGTGCTTGGTTGGAGTCCTACCGGAGACATAGAATTAATTTTGGCCACTCCACATGCTTTGTCCTTTTGTTTTTCGTGGCATGTCCTTCTACAAAAATGTATTTTTTGAGATAATTACCATAATGTAATCATTGCTGAAGTATTGTATTTAAGAGATGTTTTATTTAATTGGCTTATAGGAAATATAATTGTATTGTCTTAGCATTCGTCTTCGTCAACCTCGTCGTCGCCACTGCCAAACGTCTGAAGCGGTGCAACCGGCACCCCATCCCAGCGCTCTGCCTCCTGGTGATTCGTCCACGGCGCCGGGAGCTTGGGCGGCTTCGGTGCGGCGGCTGGTCCCCCTCGCTTTGGGGCGCCGTCGTCAGCGGACAACTATGTGCCACCCAACCTCCACACGCAAGGGCATGTTTTCTTCGACGCTCTATCAAGGCCCGATTGGGTGGAAAGAGGAATAAAATGGCGCGAAGGGGGTTGGTAGCAGGATACGTGACGTGAGAAAGTAGAGTAAGAAACAAAAAACGGAGATGATAGGCAACAAGGAATGGAAACAATCACCTCTCCCAGTTGGTCACATCCTCTTTAAAAATATATAACACACAACCGGACACAACTCACTTTAAATATATAACACACATAACCGGACACAACTCACTGACACTACGATATGTCTTACATCACGGACACACGACCCCTTGTCATGCACCAACATCTTTAGTCAACTGCGTTGATAGGTGCAGGTATGACATTCTCCCCCTTTAGATACCCTCCACCTTGACGAGATGGCTACAGTTGGAAAACGGTGGCATCAGACATTCTAGTCCTCCCAAGTAGTGGCGCCGACTGGTAGCGATGACTACTGCATTTTGAGACGGACCACTAGTCTTTGGCTCCATTTCATCATATATCGCTCGAGAATGGACTCTGGTTTGAGCTTGCGCGCCATCATGAGTTGTAGCTCATCAAAGACGGGTGTGTAGTCCCGCAAAAATGGCTTCAATTGTGAGACATAGAAGACGGGGTGGATGCGTTTGTCGTTCGACAACTTAAGCTTGTAAGCCAGGTGTTCGATGCGCTGATGCACCTCGAAAGGCCCAAAGAATTTGTATGGCAGCTTCCCGCATGGGCGGTTCGCGATGGAGTCTTGGGCGTATGCTTGCATCTTAAGAAGGACTTCTTCTCCCATGCTGAACTGCCATGCCGTGTAGTGGCAATCGACCTTGCATTTGATGCGAGTTTGTGGCCGATGTAGTTGCTAGTGGTAGCGAGCCGTGTGGCTTGGCCAACGTCAATGGCTAGTGTAGTACTATGCGGCCACATAGGCGACTCACCCATATTTAGCTCCATGTTGTAGACTGCTTTGAAAGGCGAACACTTGAGTGAGGAGTGGAAGGCGGAGTTGTATCAAAGTCTTGCCATCAGAAGCCATCTTCTCCACTTGTTGGCGCCTTGTGCATGGCGAATAGGAGGTACATCTCCAAACACTGGTTCACTTGCTCACTCTAGTCGTCGATTTGTGGGTGATAGGAAGTCGAGTACTACAACTTTGATCCCCGTTACAACGAGCACCTCACGCCGCATGTGACCGGTGAAGATGCAGTCGTGATCCGGGATGATGGTTTTCGGAACGTCGTGTAGCTTGACGATGTCATCCCAAAACGTGTGTACCACCTGTTGTGTCATGAAAGGTTGATGAAGTGGTGCAAAATGCATGAATTTCGTGAAGCGATCCACCACCATCATGACATCGATGCCATCATATTTCGGCAGCCCCTCGACAAATTCCATCATCAGATCGGTCCATGGACCCCCAGGCACAAGTAAAGATGGAGGAGACTCGCGGGTCGTGAGTGCTCATGCTTAGCGGCACACGGAGGATTGCTTCATATAGTCATCGACAACTTGCTTTTGCCTACGTGAAGAGAAGAGCTAGTCCACACACTGGTGCAGTCACCCCAAAGTGTCCCCACCACGCTATTGTGGAGGGCACTGATGAGCTTCGACTGCAGGGCGGTGTTGGCGCCCATCCAGACGCCGTCGTGGTGATGGATAATGCTCTGTCGCAGCTCGAGTGTTGCTCGTCTGTGCTATGAACATTGAGTTGCATCAACAAGTCTTGGGTGTCTACATCCGTGTTGTAGGAGTTGGCTACCTCCTAGATCTATCTGGGCTGGCAGTCCGAGAGCTTGTTTATTGACAACAAGTTGCCGACGCATGACAAGGTGTCCGTCGCGCCGTTCTCGATGCCTCGCTTGTACTAGAAGGAAAATTGGAGGCCACCAATTTTCACATGGCCTTGCGTTGTAGTGTGGTGAAGAGGTGTTGATGCCCCATCGAACACAAACTTTTATGATTTTTGACAATGATGAAGGGGTAGTATAGTAGGTAAGCATGCCACCTGTCCACAACCATCATGATGGCAATAAATATTTTCTCATACGTCCATAAATTTTGGTTACTCACGCCTAAAGCTTTTCTTAAGAAAGCGAATGGGTGGCTACCTTTCACTAACACGGAGGGTCCTTCTCGATAGAGAATGGCTTGGTGAATTCCGTTAAGGAGAAGACATGTGTGGTCCTCATGGACAGTTTGAACAGATCGAATGCCACTTGTGCGTAGTGTGCACTCAATTCATGTCTTGTTCCACGAGTGGGTGAGTGGTTTGGCGAGGATGCCGGACTTAGGTGCAAACTTGCGGTAATAGTCGTTAATGCCCAAGAAACCATGCAGCTTGATGGCATTGATGGAAGTCGGGCATCACTGCATGGTTTTCATCTTCTCATCATCCATGGCCACTCCATGTCGAGATATGACATGCCCAAGGTAGTCGATGCGGTCTTGGGCGAACGAGCATTTAGACAGCTTGGCATAGAGTTTGTGTTGCCGGAGCAAGGCCATCACGCGACTAAGATGGTCCCCATGTTCCTATGACGAGGCTCTATACACAAAGATGACATCTAAGAAGACAATGATGAACTTACGCACACATTCAACGAAAGATCGAGTTCATGAAGCACCGAAACATAGCCGGCGCATGGGTTAAGCCAAAGGGCATGACACATAATTGAAAGTGCCATGGTGCATTTTGAACGACGTCTTTCTCCTCGTCGGGTGGATTCATACAAACTTGATGGTAACCGGCGCAAAGGTCCATCTTGGAGAAGAACACTGCCTCGACGAGTTTGTCGAGTAGCTCGTCGACGTTGGGCAACGGGAACTTGTTCTTCACTGTAATATCATTGAGCCGACGATAGTCGACGGAAAACCGCCATGTGCCGTCTTTCTTCTTGACAAGGAGCACCGACGTCGCATACGATCTCATACTATGTGTGATCACCCGTGACATGAGCATGTTGTTCACATGTTGTTTGATCTATGCGTCGTGCCAGGCAAAGAATACAGATAATACAATTTTCAATGTAATTTTTTTATTGGTCATTATGTGTCCAATTGTCTTTCCATTGTAATGGTATTGATTTGCTCGATAATTATCAGATCTAAGATGCTCTTTGGGTGTCTTTTCCTCAAAACAAAATGTGGGTTGATATGTAAGGTCCTGTGGAGTCCTTAAAGCAATAAAGCACACAAAAAAATATTACAAAAACCCGAAGAGGGAGAAAGTTCATGTAACACATGAAAGATTTTTTTTTTCTATAAGACATACTCCCTCCGTCCGGAATTACTTGTCATAGAACTGGATGTATCTAGACGCATTTTAGTCCTAGATACATCTATTCCTTTTCGTTTTGGCGACAAGTAATTTTGGACGGAGGGAGTAATATCTTAATAGAATTCCTATAGAGTTAGACTGTGTGAAACCAATCCTTAGGAATTTTGGTGGTTTCATTCCTTTGATCTGAAGGACCTTTAGAGAAGAAGAAGAAAAGTCTATGGGTTGAGTCCTACATATTTCGATGAAAAACCTTCAATCTAAATTGGTGTGTCATCTTGACTTGAATATCTGCATGATTTTAGGACCTATTTTCATTTGTTACATTGATCAACAATTAATATTTTTTAGGGAAGATCAACATTTACTCTATAATCTGATGCAACTAAAATTAAAGTCAATAGATATATATTAAAATGTGCTTATTTATGACTATGTTATTGTTTAAGGACACAAGGTGACCCTGCTTTTTCAGGGTAAAAAGGAGTAGGTAAAATGCCTCGAGCCGAGATTCGAGTACCAAGCGTTACAACGCTGAAGTATGAGCCTCGTGTACTAACGATTGCTTCTACACAAGGCTCATACGAGGCGCTACAGCGCTGAAGTACGTAACTGATACAACAGACCTAGAAAAAGCTTGAACGACCTTTAACAAAAGAGTACCTATATCGAAAACAGACACAGGTGGGTAGGTGATGAAATTAAAATGAATAAATAGAAAAGGCTATCTGGATTTTTGAAAAAATTCTAAAATATCACATATAGAACACAATAGACTAATTGTTGGTCAAATGGTTGTCTTAACCAATCAAACTAGTCCATAAAATAAATAAGAGGAAGTACTTCCATATAAGCTTGGTTTTGAACACTGACATGTTATATAAAACATAGTTTGTACTACTCATTTCTTCTATGAGATGGGAAAAAAACTACCACTCCGATCCAAAATAAGTGTCGTAGTTTTGAACTGGGGTTCATTCAAAACTGCGACACTTATTATGGATAAAAAACTCGAAGACATTGGCAGTCACAAATTTACATTTTGGAATCTATTCATGCTCGGATGGACCACTTTTATAGTGCCACCCATGCAGTAAGTAGCACATTGTTCTTAGGGCATCTCTAGAAGATTCCCTAAAAGCTACATTTGAGAGGACTAATTTTTCGTTTACGGAATTAGCTACATTTGAGAGCAATTATTTTTCGTTTACGGAATTAATCCCTAGCTAGCGAAACGTATAACTCCTCAAAATTATAAGTTTGCATCCCATAAAAGGACCCCCTAAACATCTAAGCCTATATTCCTCCAACGAGGGCAACTCCGAGAATAAGTAGGGAGACGACCATGTCGCTCGCACCCGCTACCGCGCACTGCCCACCTTGCCATCGGCCGCCCCGGTGCACCCCTTCGCCTGTGGCTCCTTCCCTCGGTGCCGCCTCCTTTGTCCACAATCTCGGGCGAGATTTTGGTGAACTTTTAGTTTTCTTTTTGTTGTCTACAGCCACGGTGGCGCTTCTCCCTGGCGTCCCTGGCCAGGTAGCACTCTTCCATATTGTCACCGTCTATGAGCAGAGCAACAGCATGAGCGGACTAGCTCCTACAAAGGAGAAACATCACCTACAACTTTTATGCACAGAGAAATATGGCCGTGACATCGACTCCAATGATTCATTGCATTCCGGACCACACCATCATGCCACTAGGAGAAGGAAGATGAGAAGGGCCCATTCAGAAGTGCTCAAAACGTGGCTGGTGAAGGATGAATTTCACCTACCTTTTCAACTACTTCGCATGCGCATGTGTGTTTTGTAAGCCTTTCTCAAATTACTTTTACGGATCATTTATCCTAGGCCGACATATTAACCACTTGAATGAAAGTACAAGGAAGAAGAAGATGATGAACATGATGAAGATGAAGAGAGGCTTCCATTCCATGTGAGGTCAAGTTGATTTGAGGGATCAACTTTAGGGGACATGCTAAATGAAAAGAAGTTTAATCCCCTAAATTTTAACATTTTTGGGGGATAAACGATACGTTTTGCCATTATAGGATATAGGGAATATGCTCTAAGTGTAATTTTTGTTCAGTACCATGAAATGTGGCGAGCCAACTCATAGATATCGCTAGGTGCCCACATTTTGGGGGAGAATCCTTTTGAGAAGGGCATCATAGTTAAAACAAAAGCAAAAGACCTAACATTGTGATCCATACTCGGTAGCATGAGTGCATGGCCATCACTCCATTACCTAGAAAAGAGCCAGGGTTACATGGTGAGCGTCACCCCCCATCCAAGGGCACGATGAACTCCGCCTGCTCGTCATCACGCAAGGGGCTTCAGATATGGGTAATCCTTCCGCATCCTCTCCTCCGAGAGAACATCGTCCGCATCTTGAGGGGTCCACATGACTCGAACACCCTGAAACAGTGTAGTCAATTAGCAAAGCAGCAAACTAAGATATAATATCAGATGAACTCATCGATCAATTCGCTGATTTATTGAACAGAAAGGAAACGGCATGCATACCCGAAGTTCACTTGCAGGCATAGAGTTCAGCCTTGCCACTACTGCTTCCAGATCTGCAGGGCTTTTGATCGCCTCGGGGAGGTTTATTGTTCCATTAGCAGCAACAAGAATGGTAACCTGGAGAGTTCGGAAATCATAAAAAAAAACTCTCACATCATCACAGTAGTGTGAGACATTCATGTTTCACCAGAAAAGAAAAAGGAAAGCTTCAGTTCATAAGAATCACGGAACCAAGATGTGACAGGACATAGTTAGAAGTAAATACAGGATAGCCAAAAAGTTGGAAGAATTTTCTGTCGAACATACCACTATGTACTCGTTTCTGCTGCCATCTGTTTTCATGGAGTAGGTTTTCTTTTGTTTGACCCCGTTCGAGTTCGAAAGTGTTTCTTCATCAAATTTGCTCCTCTCCTCCACAGAAATCCTGTCAAAATGCTTCTTCCAAGAACCCTCTATGTCTGTTGTGACAACCTAAAGTAGATGGAATGGAAATTGCAGGATTCAGTGATTCACTCTGCAGGGTTACGTGCATACCTCATATAAATCGTCATCACAGCAAGAAGCAGCCGCATGTATATAAAAGTGTCAACACCCAAAGTTTATAAATAATACAGTGTATACTTTCTATCAACAAAGGTTTTAAGAACTTATATGCATTCTTACTGATAAGCATGAAGAGATGAAGCAATGCTGGTGACGGTGTAAGGAATACATGGTCTCTGCAAAATGGTGAATCGTCAGAATAGACCAAACAAAGTAGCAGTATTACTGCTAATCTTCAGATATCAACATGAGATGGTATGTAAGTAAGCTTAGTATGATGGGAAACTTTGTAGCATTATGTTCTGATATCCGTTACTATGTATTCAAGTGCTTGAACAACATTTGTGTGCACTAATCAGTACTAGACAGTCTATACCCCTTATATCCCTTATTCTGAATATAAATAAGCTTAGTTACAGTGAATGCTAACATTTGGCAATTTTTAAATGACATGTATCTATATATGCACAGCAAAATAGTTGTTCATCTCGTCAAAACAAATACAGTACATGTTTACCACCAAGCTATTTGCAATAAATTAAGTACACATCCAGATTCCTTGTTTTTAATGATCCATCTAAGTTCAGTTCCAATTTGCCACTGCACTTCATAAGCAGAGACACCTGACTGGTTACATTGCTACTTTTCCAATATACTGTATATTTTTACATATACTATGATTGATTAGACATTCTACTTTTGAGAAGAGAATAAAATTTAAATTTGAACTAGTATTTCAAAAGCATAAACAAAGGAGACATGCAACTAGAACAGCGAACATGGAAGCCAGTCAACAGGAGGAACCTTAGAGATCAATAGCATCGCCTGACTATTATTATAACAAACTAGAGACATATGTCAACGAGGCACTCAAGCGTAAAACGCATCAATTCAGAACTGGCGGTCTTACCGGTCAATATGAACTTATACCACCATCGGCTCGAACCCTCCACCCTCTCAGCAATGGAATTCAGATCCTTTTGGACCGATTTTACCATCGCCGTATCACGCAGCGCAACCTGAATCACGAGTAAATTCCAATGAAATATACAATTACATATATAACAGTAAGTAATCAGTGATCAAGGAGCTAAGGTCCTAAACTGAACTGCATTTGGACCACGAAATCAGGAGAGATCGAACCTGGAGCTTAACCACGGCCGTCGTCTCGCCCAGCAGTTTCTGCAAGGCGAAAAAGAGGGCAACCACACCGGCGGACCCCAAGGCGCGAAAATAACTTATAGAGCATAGGCCTGAGGAAACCCCCTTATCCAGCCACTCATTTACGCATCGCAATTCGTGCAAACACTTTTCTTTTTTTTGTTACTCTCACATAATACAACATTTAAACTTCAAACATTGCAGAACAACAAAACATTCTAACAAGAATGTGGGTAAAAACTTTCGGATTTTTTCGTGCAACCTAAATACGAAAAACAACATTTTTTAATCTAAAAAAAATCTGATTTCGTATATTTATGTTGGACCAAAAAATCTGAAAGTTTTTTCCCACATTCTAGTTAGAATGTTTAGTTGTGCTGCAAAGTTTGAAGTTCAAATGTTGTTTTATGTAAGAGAAAGAAAAAAGAGAAAAACTGATGTAGTAACTTAGTTGTCTAGCACAAATCTTAAAGCAATATTGATGGGTGAGGATAAGGGGTGTCTAGAAGCCCAAGCTTCAAAAATCCGCGTCCCCCCAAGGCGAAGGTGCCCCAGAACCACAGGTCCGAGCTCCAGCCCAACGGAGGAGCCGCTGCTGTGCCGACCGACTCGTGAGTCGCCTCCGCCCCCACCTTCTTCTTCGGCTTAGAGGAGAAGGACATGGATGACCAATCTATAGAATTGGTAGTGGAGTCATCGTAGGACGAGGAGGAGGAGGAGGAGGAGGAGGAAGACGAACTAGAGGAGTCGTCACACCCGTCGTAGGAGCCGCCGGACAGGGCCAGCGCGGCCTGCGGGGTCGCCGCCGCTGCCACCGCGACGAGCAGGGGGGAGACACCGAGCAAGATGTTACGGGGCTCCGGGTAGGAGATGGGATTGTCATCCTTGCCGCGCGCACCGATGGGAGCCAGCGGAGGCGTCGCTGCGGCGCGGGACCGGAGGAGGACCGACGGCGAGGGGGCGAAGAGGAGGAAGGGGTTGGACGGCGGTCCGCAGCATGGGAGAGCTACCAGTGGGTGGTGCGCATGGGTGGTGATCGCCGCCATTGGGAGCGAAGGAGCCGAGGGTTTAGAGCGGAGGGCTTTGGAAGTAAATTGGAAATATAAATTCCGCACAATAGTAAGAAAAATCTCAACCATGTAAGTACAACAGAAACCCAATTCACGCGGCAGCATAAAAGGAAATTATGTGCTTATAAATAAGACTAGCAAAAGGACCTGTGTGTTGCATCGGGAGAAAAAAAAATCATAATCTTCAATGGTCATGACCATATTTCCCTGCATCACGGAGATACACTATCACTCTCAATTTCGTCAAATCATGAACAATTTTTGAACTCGTGCACATAATTGAAATGGTGAACATTTTTCAAATTCGTGAATACTTTTACAAATTTTTGAACATTTTCCAAAATAATAAAACATTGAATTCATGAACATTTTATACTATTTGCAAATATTTATTTAAAATTTTGAATATTTTTCTAAATAATTTTCTTCAATCGACGGACATTTCCAAAATGGACAAACAATTTTTTGAAATTGGTGGAAAATTTATGAAATTCACAAACATTTTTTCATTTAATGAAGATTTTTCTGTTTAACGCACATTTTTGGAAATTCATGATCATTTTTTGAATCAGCGAATATTTATGAATGAGTAAACTATTTTGTAAGTCACGAACAGTTTTTGAATATTTAAGATATTTTCCCGTTCATGAACATTTTTTGAATTGGCGAAATTTTGTTCAATTTCATTAACATTTTTTAATACATGAACTTTTAAAAGTTCTTGAATATTTTTTTTACTTCCCGAACAATTATTTTCAAATTTTTGAACATTTCTTGGACAAGCAAACATTTTATTACAAAATCGAGACCAATTTTTGAATCCACAATTTTTTTATGATTTATTAAATATTTTATTCCCCAATTTTCATTTTTTTTTAAAAAATTGGACCTTTTTTGAAGTCCCAATTTTTTCCACAAACTTCTTTGAACTTTTATAAAATTGTGAACATGTTTTGAATCTGCAACCATTTTATTTCAAAATTTTCATTTTTTACATTTTTGATTTTTTCTAAAGTCCCAAATTATGTAAAGTAGAAAAAACGAATACGTTTTTTTTTTAGAAAAACAGGCCTCCCGGACCGGCCCAAATGGGCGCGCTGCGTCTTCCTACAGTGCGCAGAACGCAGTATAGGAGGCCCCTGCTGCATGGGCCGGCCCAGGCGGGGATTCTCCTGTGTGAATTTTTTTTATCACTTATATGTGGCATTGATGGGTAATATTTTACAACTTTGGTGGCAATTTTTGTGACGTATCGCAAGAAGCAAATAGTACCTTTATTATTAGGTATAGAAAATGGCAACTAAAAAAACTTCAATGTATCAGCAAGGGCATCTCCAATACCGACCCTCAAACTGTCTGCATATATCCGGACCGCACGGTCACGACCGCGAAAACCATCCAGCGGGCCTGTATCGGTCTGCCGAGCTGTCCGAACGTGTGTTTCTTTCAAGCAAACCGAAGACAAACGTGGGGCGTTTTCTGGGCCTCCGGACCGCTGCCCGCCATGGCCCACCAAAAAACCCTCCCTCATCCGCGCACGCTTCCCGCTCGAAATGGTCAGCGTCGCTCTAGAGCGTCAGTGGCCATATTCATTCCCGGCCAGAGCAGACGCGATCTATCACTCGCGCCGGTCGAGAGAGCGCCGCTCGGGCCGCTTCCCGGTGCACACATCTGCCCCGCGCTCAAATGACAACATGACCACCTGTTTATCCCTCTCCACCCACATTAATGACACGCGGTTGTCGAGAAACCTATTCCGGCGTCACCCATTTGTCCGCATGCCGCCCACCATTGTCATTCGCCCCACTATGTATACTTCAGCCTCGGCCATAGCCGGCACTCATTATCCTTTGGTATCTTTCTCTTCTCCGCACCATTCTCATGGCCTCCTTGCGCTCCAAACCTCTCTCGGACGGGCTCATGCGAGAGCAGAAGAAGGAGATGTCCACCATTGCTGCTAGCTGGTGATAACCCACAAGTATAGGGGATAGCGTCAGTCTTCGAGGGTAGTATTTCATCCAAATTTGTTGATTCGACACAAGGGAAGCCAAAGAATATTTATGAGCCTTAGCAGTTGAGTTGTCAATTCAACCACACCTGAAAATATCTTTCTGCAGCAAAATGTTTTGTAGCACAGTAGTTTGATAGTTTCAATATAGTAGCAATAGTAACAGGAACAGTAACTGTAGTAGTTTGTCATAATTGTAATAGCAGCAACAATAGTAACTTAGCAAAGCGTAGGCATTGGATCAGCGATGGATATTTGTGTTGGATGAAATTCATATGTAACAGTCACAACCTAGAGCAACACATAACTAGCTACAGTTCATCAATGTAATGTAGATATGTATTATGTATATAGTCATACGTGCTTATAATAAGAACTTGCATGACATCTTTTGTCCAACGCTCCCGTAGTAGCGGGGTCCAAAGGGAAACTAAGGGATATTAAGGCCTCAATAGTGCAGGTGGCTCCTGTCGGCGTTCTGGGAACGGGGGTACCCAGACCTGCCTGCCTGCGGCCCAGGGCATGGCCCACCTCGTCAGCAAAGCACGGCCTGGCGCGACTTCACTCAGGACAAGGCCCTCGCGAGGACCCCAGGCTCGCGAGGAAGAACAACACCAAGATCAGCGGGGGGTGGTCCTCCTCAGTCCCCCTCCGGAGCGGCAGAGATCTCTATGCAGAGCCCGACCTCAGGAGTCAAGGATGACGCAAGGAAGGACAGGCGGGTGCCAGCGCGCTAGGCGGCGCAGTTTCCCCTTTGGTGCAAAGAGAGCAGGGACGTACGCGGGTTCCGAAAGCGCCTCCCAAAGGTTTCCATTCCGGTGCAACAAGACCACGACCACGAGCCCCGCAGGGCGGATGTCATCGCCGAGCCCACCTCTGCATCATCGATAGCTACTTTGCAGGCGAAGAGCACCTTTGGACAGGACGGGGATGTACTCCTTCCCCCCTTCAAATTTGGCCGTTGTGGGATCCCTTCCCGCCATTGCGATAAGGGAAGAGGACCCGGGCCACTGCTATATATAGAGGCTAGGCCGCACCATAGAGGACAACCCGGGACGGACCACAAGACAAGGCTGAGAGCCAAGAACACCACTCGAGCGCCCTCGTGAGGCTCCTCACCACTGTACTAGTTCATCTACCACACCTCCTCGAGAGGCAATCCACCAAAGGAGGAGTAGGGTATTACGCTTCGCAGCGGCCCGAACCTAGGTAAACCACCGTGTTCATCTTCTTCCTTGTCATCGTGCGAGTTCGCCGTAGTAACCATCGAGTAGCGAGCTTAGTAGGGCGAGGCTGCAGGGTATCTTCGCACACGCCCCTGTGTTCGAACCTTGAGGGTTTTGCGGAGCCCGAAATCCGACATTTGGCGTGCCAGGTAGGGGGCGTGTCGGAGTCTTCCTCAAGCCAAGTTCTTCTCCCACCTCGCTGCTCCGATGTCTGACGCCCGCCGAGCCCGCGCCGAGCGTCGAGCTGCCCGCGTCGCCCAGACGGCACCCGTGGGCCGTGCCGGCGCGCGCCGGTCTCCCTCGCCTGCGGCCAATGCCGCCACGGGCCCGGAGGCCCACGAACAACAAGACTCCTCCCAGCCGGTCACCACGCGGCGCGACGGCCACACCGCCACCCCGTCGATCGTTCCAGCTACTGGGTCGTCCTCCCATGTTCGGCCCGGGCCGGCGCGCGGTTCCGGCGCTCTCGCCATGGCGAACGAGCTGCTCCGCTACCGCCCCGCCCCCGACTGGCTTCGGCGCATCGCGGAGCTCGTCAGTGCTGCAGGAGACGCTTCCGCGCTCTCCTACTCGTTTCGACCCCGGCCTTCCCTGGCAGACAATGTGGCCCGCGATGCGCCACCACCTCCTCCGCAACGTGACGTCGATCCCGAGCCCAGGCGCGAGGCGCGCCCGCGCGACCAGCCCCGCGAACCGCGGGCAAGGACGAGAGATGAAGTAAGCTGCCAGGTGGTGCCCCGGCCGCGCGTCGACGTGTGTGCGCTCCCCGCGCTGCCGAACCAGTGTCGCGACCGGGCACCACTCGAGGCGGCCCCTCAGGAGCGTCAAGACCGCCCCCCCGCACACGTAGCACCCGTCGAGCCGGTGGGGTGCCTCGCCATCGCCCCGGAGCTCCATCCAACCACGTGGCCCTGCAAGTTCATGCCTGACCTACCCCCTCGCTACGACGACACCCCGGATCCTACCGAGTTCCTACAGCTCTACTCGCTGAGCATCCGGGCGGCCGGTGGAGACGACAAGGTCATGGAGTGTTGGTTCCCCATGGCGCTCAAGGGCGGCGCGCTCTCCTGGCTCCTCAACCTCGTGGAGGGGTCCATCACCTCCTGGGACGACCTGCGCAAGCGCTTCGTCACCAACTTCCAAGGTACCCGCGACCGCGCGCTCACCGTGAACGACCTGCAGCGTGTAAAGCAGCAGGAGGGAGAGACCCTGCACATGTTCATACAGCGCTTCACGACCACGCGCCTCAAGGCCCCAGCGTCGAACCGCGTCTTCAAGCAGTTCACGCGGGAGGTGAACGCGGTTCTTCCACAGCCCGAAGCCATGCGTCCCCTCAAGTGGCCCCAGACTGCAATTACCTTCGATTCGAGGGATCAGCTCAGGTGCTCGGCCATGGCTGGCATGCTCCCCATGCTGTGCACTCCGACCATCAGCAACGTCCTCGTCACCAAGACCCTCATCGACAGTGGAGCGGGGCTCAATGTCCTCTCCATTGAGACCTTCGAAACGCTCCAGGTGCCGTACGACCAGCTCATGCCAACCAAGCCCTTCTCGGGAGTCATTGACGAGTCCATCGTCCCCATCGGGCAAGTACGCCTGCCCGTCACCTTCGGCGGACGCAAGAACTACCACACCGAGATCATCATCTTCGACGTCGCCCACATCCACCTCCCATACAACGCAATCCTTGGGTACCCGACCCTCGCCAAGTTTATGGCGGTGACTAATCACGGCTACAACGTCCTCAAGATGCCAGGAAGTGGCGGCATCATCACCGTCGCCTGCGATGAGAAGGATGTCGTCTGCTCCCTTGAGCGTGCTTACCACGTTGCGGCAGCCGAGCGCTCGGACGACGAGGAGGATGCCCTGCCTCGGGAGGATGCACGCAAGAAGAAGAAGCAGCTCCTTCCCGCGGGGCGCCAGGGGGCTGGAACCTCCAAGGGCGGAGCCTCCGGCTCTGCGCCCGGTAACGGGGCCCCACCTTCCATCGCATAGGAAAGCGCGCTCGGCGCCCTCCTTGGGTCGGGCACGGGGGCTTCCATCCGGGAGGCCCTCGGCTTGGCCTGTGAGACAAGGGAGGCGCTCGGGCACAACCAGGAGGCGCGTCCTGACGCGCATCTGCCAGAGCCAGGAGCACGGCGCGAGGCGCCGAGCTCGCGAGAGTCAGTCATCAAAGCGATCGAAGAGCTTCAGGAGGCACAGGCCAAGCGAGGCGGGGACTGCCCTGCACCACCAATCGCAGCCGCCATCGTCGGCCCGGTCGACCAGCCACGCGTCTGCGTCAACACGCTCGCAATCAACAGGGCCGCGTCCCAGGACCTCTTTTGGCCAACACGCGCCGACCACGGGTGGGTCTACCCGCACAACTATGTCCGCATGCCCTTTGGCCTGGCGAACGCTGGCGTCACGTTCCAGCGCCTTGCCCGGGCCATGCTCATACCTTGCCTGGCAAGGCGCGACGAGGAGTTGGAAGAGATGCCCGGACCAAGCAGGGGTCCCGAGCCCCGGGAGACGACGGGCTACGACGGCAGCTTCGACTCTTCAGCGGCACGGCCGCCAGGTGACTTTTTGTTGGTCTTTGCCAGGTAACTTTTTGGTTTACTCCGTTTGAGGGCGCCCACCGGGCCGCATTACCCTTGGGCGACCAGGGCGTACCCCTGCAGTCGCCGCATTTACGCACATTTCAGTAGTTTCTCATGCATGTGATATGCTTCCTAACGTTTCCCCTTGCCTGCACGGCTCCTTGCCGGCATGAATGTCGCCACACCCGAATGATCCTACCTTCGACCGCCTCATGAGAGGACTGGGCACGGCGTCTGTGCTCGGGTCCGTCCCTGCAGCGTTGATAAATCCATTGGCTGAGCTCTGTCTGACGGGCCAGCCCCGTTCACGTCACCTCCTGGGGTCACTGGTGCTTGGCCCTCTCGTGCGATGGTCCTAGGAAGCACGTTCGGCGCAAGCTTCTCCAAATTTGTAGGACCTCGGACGGCGCTATCTACAAGAAGACCCAGGCGCAAACCGCCTTTGAGGTAGGGGCCTCGCGAGGCCAAAGCGCCCTCGTGAGCTCCCAAATACACCTCCCAGTTCTACCGTGCCAGCCACGCGTACGAACTCAATGGGCTGTACACGCCCGGAGCCCCCCGAGGACGCGGAGGGGTTCCTTCCCACGCAATGTGGAAGCCACAGCTCCGTGCTGGCAGACAACACGGTCCACCAATGACTGTGCCCACGCAATGTGGAAGCCACAGCTCCGTGCTGACGGACAACACGGTCCACCAATGACTATGCCCACGCAATGTGGAAGCCACAGCTCCGTGCTGGCGGACAACACGGTCCACCAATGACTATGCCCACGCAATGTGGAAGCCCTACGCCCCGTGCTGGGGATAAACAACTGAGGGCGCCCCAGCGGCTGCATCCAACCTCAGGAAAGCTCCTTGCGGCCCCGTTTCGCTGCATTCCCTGGGATGTTCGCGTGAGGGGGCTGCATGGGGGCTACTACCGGGCTGAGCCTGGTACACGCCACCTTCCCAGGTCTGCCAAACCTGGTCTTCACGCGCTCCTCTCAGGAAAAGCCGACAAGGAAAGGTATGGGAGCCGCTCGTACATCAAGGGGGACTCCTGAGCATCGCGACTCAGGAGCCTCACTGGCCACGTAGCCTCTCACCCCTAGGAACTGTCCTTGGTGATCCGGACGGCCCAACGGCGGCTGAGGAATGCGCGGGGCCGGGCCTTGCCGACGCAGAGCTCAAAGCGCTCAAAACCCCTAAGGAGGACGCTGGAGCTCGTACGTCAAGGGGGACTCTTGAGCATCGCGACTCAGGAGCCTCACTGGCCACGTAGCCCCTCACCCCTTGGAACCGTCCTTGGTGATCCAGACGGCCCAACGGCGGCTGAGGTATGAGCAGGGCCAGGCCCTGCCGACGTAGAGCGCAAGGTGTTCAAAATTTCCAAGTTAACCCAATCTTCACCATGTTCCCTTCATGAGGGATGCTCGTACGTTAAGGGGGACTCCTGAGCATCGCGACTCATGAGCCTCACTGGCCACGTAACCCCTCACCCCTTGGAACCGTCGTTGGTGATCCGGACGGCCCAACGGCGGCTGAGGTATGCGTGGGGCCGGGCCCTGCCGACGCAGAGCATCACAGCAAGCAAGAAGGAAACAAGGCGAAGAGAGGAATCACACAGTTCAACAATTATTACAAGCATTAAAAGTTTTCGCAAACACGAACAAGTTTAACGCCTCCGCGAGGCACGATGAATGTTGCAGGAAAGAAACAAGGAAGAGAAATTAGGAGGAGCCGCCGCCACCACTCGTCCCGTCTGCAGGGAGCTCATCGTCGACATCGCTGGCGTCGCTTTCTTCGTCGCCAACCCCTGCAGCCTCAGGAGGCAGAGGAACGGTGACGCAGGTGAACTTCTTCACTAGCGCCTCTGAGGGATCACTAGAAGAGTGTCTAGAGGGGGGGGGGGTGAATAGACTACTAGCAGGAATTTAAAACCTAACCTTTTCGCAAGTTAATTGGTTGGCAGATTTTAACAGTTTTAGCAAGTCTAGCAAGTCTAACAGCCCTATACATGCATGTCAACAAATATGGCAGCGGAAAGTAAAGACATTGCACATGAAGTAAAGAGTTGAGATAGGTAGATCAAACACAATTGGAGACGCAAGGATTTTTTCCCGTGGTTCCGATAGGTGGTGCTATCGTACGTCCACGTTTATGGAGTCTTCAACCCACGGATGGTAACGGTCGCGAGAGTCCATGGAGGGCTCCACCCATAAGGGTCCACGAAGTAGCAACCTTGACTATTCCATAACGGCTTCCGTCCACGAAGGACTAGCCTCACTATGGGTAGATCTTCACGAAGTAGGCGATCTCCTTGCCCTTACAAACTTCTTGGTTCAACTCCACAACACGAAGTAGGAGGCTCCCAAGCGACACCTAACCAATCTAGGAGGCACCACCCTCCAAAAGGTAATAGGCTCGGCAATGATGATGAACTCCTTGCTCTTGTGCTTCAAGATGATAGACTCCTCAAGACACAATCACTCTCTCACAGATTTGGCTTGGTGGAAGAGATGGGATTGGTGGAAAGCAACTTGGGGAGGCTAGAAATCAAGATCCATATGGTTGGAGTGGATGATCTTGACCTCAACACAAGGGTAGGTGGTTCTCTCTCAGAAAACTGGATGGGGCAAGTATGGAATAGTTCTGAGTGCTTCTCTCTCGAGTGGGTGGTGGTGAAGGGGTATATATAGGCATCCCCAAAAATCCAACCGTTACACACAAAATGACCAACTCGGTGACACCGATGTGTTAATCTCGGTGGTACCGAAGTGACCAAAAGGTGGCAACTTTTGAATCTCGGTGAGACCGATATAGGAAACTCGGTTGCACCGATAAGGTGACCAACGGTCAGATTGCCCAATCTCGGTGACGCCGATCCAACAATCTCGGTGGGACCGATATTGTGAATTTGCGTAACAGAAAGTTGGCAACCTAAACTCGGTGGCACCGAAGCAGAATCGGTTGCACCGAAAGGCTAGGGTTTGGCTTAGGTCTGTCTGAGTTTGGGAATCGGTGGCACTGAGTGGAAAGTGTTGGTTGCACCGATTTTGAATATTTTACTTTGGACAGACTTTTGTGGAAGAGCTTGTGGGTGTTTTTGGTGACTATCACTTGTGCACGTATGAGCATTTTGTCCACCAATCAAAACCTTACCCCCTTTTAATAGTATTGGCTTTCCTATGGACTCAAATTGATTTCTCACAAATGTAAAATGTAGAGTCCTCTTGCTTGAAGCTTTGCCAATCCATTTCCTTGCATCTTGGGGTATTTCCACAATCTCCACAATCCTTTTTGCCAACCCTCTCTATGGACTTTATATGAAATACACTAGGTAAAAGTATTAGTCCAAGAGACAATGTATGTTGTCATGAATTATCAAAACCACCAAGGGAGCATGTTGTGCTTTCAATCTCTCCCTTTTTGGTAATTGATGACAACATACAATCAAAGCTTCAAATAGAGATATGCATGGATAAAATGAAGACTTTGAGAGACACATGACTTTGATTTGCTCCTCCTAAATGTGTGCAGTCCTTTAAAGGATAGTTGCTTTGGAATGCATGGACACACATATAGTAGAAGGGATAGAATGAGTCATGTGTATCTTGGCTATATGCATCAAATATATATGAATGAGATGCATCCTTGTTCAAGACTTCACTCTTGCAAACAATATGTGCAGGAAGCAAGAGATCATCTTGATCAAAGATATGATGCATATACTTACCTTGAGTTCTTGAGCATTCTTGTAGTAGAAATACACTTGAGAAAACAATGTTAGGAAACACAAGAGTATTCTACTAGGCAAAAGCAATAGAACTCAACAGTACCAAGATATGGAGAACATATAGAAGATAGTATTCTTAAGATTGATATGTCTCCAAGATCATTTAGAACTTTCTCCCCTTAGATATAAGAATAGTAAATCATCCTCTGCCCCTGAATCTCAGCATGTAGATATTGGGATTGGATAGGGTGAGAAAAAGATCTAAAATGAGAAAAGATCTAAAATGATCGCCATTAGAAAGTATGTAAATATCTTTTCTCCCCCTATTTTGGCGTTCTCCCCTTGTCTATATGAGTATAAACATTGAAAATTCGCTCTCCCCCTTGATCATGTCTCCCCCTTTGCATATGCATGTATCTCCCTTTAGCATGAAGCTTTGTTTTTCTCCCCCTTTGGCATGAATTTCCAAAAAGGTATAAAAAAACACGGGGATAGATATAGGGATCATTGATAAGAAGGGATCCTTGAGAACAAGGGTCATTGAATGTAGGGCTCATAGAAAAGAAAACTGAGGGAATCATTGAAAATAATTTCTCTCCCTTTCGATTTTGTATGACTTCTCCTCCTTTGAGTTAGGGATCCTTGAATAAAGAATTTCTCCCCCTAAGTTTAGCTTTGTTATTCTTCCCCTAAGTTTTTTTTATAGAAAGGGATCATCGAAGTAACAAAATCATCACTCGAAGATCATAAAAGAGACATGGATTTGCAACTGCGAACACAAATAAGAAAAGAAAACAAATCGGTGACTTCGAGACAGATAAATCGGTGGTACTGAGATTTTGTGGTGCAGCTTGTCTGCAATTTCGGTAGAACCGAGTTATTTGTATCGGCGGCTCCGAGGCTAAAATAGAAACTTGGCAGTGGGATTTTGAAGTAACATTCAAAAGAAATTTTCAAAAGAAAAGCAAAAGTTTTTACAAGAGAATATCAACTAGAGAAGATTTGAGTGGTTCCAAGAAATCTTGCAAAACAGAGAGTGAACCATCCAAAATACTTAACTAGATGATGGGCGGTGACAAGGTCACCTATATTTGAGTATATTGACTTAGGAGCCAAGCAAGAATAGTTGATCATAGGTCATACTCAACGTTAAGCTCAAAATGGGGTTACCATTTATCGATTAAGCATTCTAATGTCTTCATATCACTTGAGTTGCTTTAGCTCATGACTTGGAGTAAAGCCTTTTCAAGGATATGAGTACATACCTTTGAGTGATGATGATGACGTGGCTTGTAGGTGAACTTGTTGAGGATGCTCGAGGTTGACGAAGATCATCTTGAGTTGGGAGAAATCCTTCTTGTTTTAGTACACTTGTCACCTACAAAGGTTAGTCATGCAAGGAAGAACAATAGATATATCCATTTGACATGATACCAATAGAGATTTAGCAATGATCACATCAAGTATATGTCAAGGATATGGTTGAGTTGTCTTCTTCCTTCCATCACCAAGAGGGGTTGTGGATACTTGGTCATGACAAGATTGCTTATGATTTGAATTGATGGCAATCTTGTGGAATGAAAATCTTCCAAGTACCTACAAAAGGTTAGATGCAATACGAGGGAGCATAGAATTCCATGGCATAAGATAACATGTTAGGATTACATGGAAATATCAAGAAAGCTCACGCCCTTGCATGCAACCGAGTGAGTCTAGCTCAAGTTTGAAGCATCAATGATGTTCAACTCACTTCTCAAATAGCCAAATGTTTTCTCATCAAGTGGCTTAGTAAAGATATCGGCCAATTGCTTGTTAGTGCGAACATGCTTAAGATCAATATCTCCTTTGGCAACATGATCACGAATGAAATGATGTCTAACTTGAATATGTTTGGTTCGAGAATGTTGCACAGGATTATGACCAATTTTAATAGCACTTTCATTGTCACAAAGTAATGGAACATTTCTAACATGGATTCCATAATCCTTAAGCGTTTGTGTCATCCATAGTAATTGCGCACAACAAGATCCAGCAGCAATATACTCAGCTTCGGCAGTAGATAGAGATACCGAGTTTTGTTTCTTGGAGGACCAAGACACAAGAGATCTACCCAAAAATTGACAAGTACCCGAGGTGGATTTTCTATCAACCTTGTCACTGGCATAGTCCGAATCGGAATAGCCAACAAGGTTAAAGGAAGATCCCTTGGGATACCAAATGCCAAAGTTTGGTGTTTGTATCAAATATCTCACAATACGTTTCACGGCCAAAAGATAACACTCTTTAGGTGTAGCTTGATATCTAGCACACATGCAAACACTAAGCATAATATCGGGAGGAGAGGCACATAGATATAGCAATGAACCTATCATAGATCGATAAACCTTTTGATCAACCGGCTCATCCTCCTTGGTAAGATCAACATGTCCACTAGTAGGCATGGGAGTTTTCATACCTTTGCACTCTTGCATGTTGAACTTCTTGATCAAGTCCTTCGTATACTTAGTTTGAGAGATGAAAGTTCCTTCTTTCGTTTGCTTGATTTGCAAACCAAGAAAGAATTTCAGCTCACACATCATGAACATCTCATACTTCTCGGACATCAACCTTCCAAATTTTTCACTAAATTGTGGGTTAGTAGATCCAAAGATAATATCATCCACATAGATTTGGCACACAAATAATTCACCATTAACTCTCTTAGTGAATAAGGTTGCGTCAATTTTACCAATTTCAAAACCTTTTTCAATGAGAAACTTCGTTAAGCATTTGTACCAAGTACGAGGGGCTTGCTTAAGACCATAAAGGGCTTTACGAAGCTTGTAAACAAGATTAGGTTTCTTAGGATCCACAAAACCAGGTGGTTGCTTAACATAGACTTCTTCTTCAATCTCACCATTTAAAAAGGAACTTTTAATGTCCATTTGATAAAGCGTGATATCATGGTGATTAGCATAAGCAAGAAGAATGCGAATAGCTTCAAGTCTAGTGATGGGGGCGTAGGTCTCACCGTAGTCCATACCTCCGACTTGTGTATATCCTTGGTCTACGAGACGAACCTTGTTCCGTACGACTTGACCGTCTTCGTCTTGCTTGTTCCGAAACACCCATTTGGTTCCGATGATGTTTTGCTCATCCTTGGGCTTCTCCACAAGTGTCCACACTTCGTTCCTCTCGAAGTTGTGAAGCTCTTCATGCATGGCATTCACCCAATCCGCGTCTTCAAGAGCTTGTTCTACCTTCAAGGGCTCAATGCTAGAGATGAAAGAATAGTGCTCACAAAAGTTAGCTAGACGAGTTTTCGAGCGAGTGATTCTCCCTGTTTGTATATCACCAAAGATTTGGTTTAGAGGATGGTTCTTGGTCACTTGTGCTCGAACTCGGGCCAGCTTCCGATTGTTGGATGGTGGAGCTTCTTCATCATCATCATCTACTTCATCTTCGTTGTTGTTGAAGGTGTCATTTCCTTGAGGTGGTGGTGAAGGAGGTTGTGGTGGATCTTCATGATGCACTTCCTCTTCTTCATCATCTTGTCGTGTACCGCTTGTGGATGCCTCCATGTCATGTTGTGGTTCACCTTGACGTGAAGTAGGGGCTTCCACTTGAGTTGATGAAGTACTTTCCTTCACCTCCATGGGACGAATCTTGCCAATGGACAAGTCTTGGATAGCTTCCGAAGGGTCCTTATCACCTACATCATTTGGCAATTGTTCGACTTGCGAACCATTAGATTCATCAAACTTCACATCTACCGTCTCTTCAACTTTTCGAGTGAAGTTGTTGTAGATACGGTAAGTGTGAGAGTTCGATCCGTAACCGAGTAGGAATCCTTCATGAGATTTAGGAGCAAATTTAGTACGACGATGCTTATCAAGAATGTAGCACTTTGAGCCGAATACCCGAAAGTATCCAACTTGGGGTTTGTTACCGGTGAGTAGCTCGTATGCCGTTTTACCGAGAAGCTTGTGCAAGTAAAGTCGGTTTGTGGCATGACATGCTGGTTCCACGGCTTCTGCCCAAAAGTGTCTTGGCGTCTTGTATTCATAAAGCATCGTTCTTGCCATCTCAATGAGCGTCCGGTTCTTCCTCTCAACAACTCCATTTTGTTGAGGCGTGTACGTAGCCGAGAACTCATGTGAGACACCTTCTTCGTCAAGGAAGGTATCCACATGGGTGTTCTTGAACTCCGATCCGTTATCGCTCCGAACCTTCTTGATCTTTACTTCAAACTGATTTTGCACTTCGCGAACAAAGTTCTTGAAGATCTTTTGAACCTGCGACTTATCATCAAGAAAGAATACCCACATAAATCTGGAAAAATCATCAACTATAACTAGACCACAGGAATTTCCACCGAGACTCTTGTAAGCATTGGGACCAAAAAGATCTATGTGAAGTAACTCAAGTGGTCTCCTAGTAGTCATGATATTATTAACGGGATGACTTCCACCTACATGCTTTCCATCTTGACAAGCACTACAAAGCCTATCTTTGTTAAAGATAATATCTTTAACACCAAGTATATGATCAACTTTGATAAGCTTGTCTAGATTGCGCATGCCAACATGTCCTAGTCTCCTATGCCAAAGCCATCCTTTAGAAGATTTTGCAGTAAGACAAGTACCTTAGTGAAATCAACAATGTATAGATCACCTCTACGGAAACCGGTAAAGACCATTTTATGATTATCTTGACGAAACACTTGGCAATCTACTTTCGTGAATAGCACATTGAAACCAAAGTCGGCAAGTCTAGATACGGAAAGGAGATTGTAGCCAAGAGATTCAACAAGCATAACATTTTGAATAGAGCTATCATGGGATATGGCCACCTTACCAAGACCAAGTACCTTACCCTTGGAGTTGTCTCCAAACGTTACGTACCTTCGTGGTCCATGGTTTGGTGTGATCTCTTCAAACATTTCTCTATCTCCGGTCATATGATCGGTACATCCGCTATCGAGAATCCACTCTTTTCCTCCGGACATGTAATCCTTGAAGTTTGCCATGAGACTTAGATTCTTCATGATCTTCTCATACTCGATGTCGAACAACTCATCTTCATCATAGTAGCCATGTTCCACATTGTCATCATCAAGTGGGAAATCCTCGTCATAAAGAACAAGAGATTCGTTAGGATTGTGATCATGACAATGTTCAAACTTATGAATGCGAATGGCTTCTACAACGATGTTGTTGATAGTTGTGACATCTCCTTTAGCACGCATGAGGTCTCTAAGCTCAAATAGACAATCATCAAACTTGGGATCACTAGGCGTCATATTGTGGAAGGCAATAGTTTTATGAACAATTTCATCAAGATTACTCAATGAATAACTTGGATATCGTTTCTCCAAGTCATTCCACAAAGTGTAAGCACATACAAAATTCTTCATTTGATTAAGCACATTTCTAGGTAAAGCTCTAACAATAAGATTGACAGTTCTAAGATTGCATAGCATATCAATTTCCTCTTCGTGTGTGGGATGTAAAGGATCAATGGGAGGTACATAGGGGCTCTTAACAAACTTGCTCAATTGAAATTCATTAAACAGCTCAAGCATCAAGCTTATTCATTGACTATAGTACTCTCCATCAAGAATGGGCACTCTACAACTCAAACTCCCTATACTAGACACATCCATCCTCCTCCTCGGTGGTTAAACCGAAGCAACGGATACCAATGCTCTGATACCAATTGAGGGATCACTAGAAGAGTGTCTAGAGGGGGGGGGTGAATAGACTACTAGCAGGAATTTAAAACCTAACCTTTTCCCAAGTTAATTGGTTGGCAGATTTTAACAGTTTTAGCAATTCTAGCAAGTCTAACAGCCCTACACATGCATGTCAACAATATGGCAGCGGAAAGTAAAGACATTGCACATGAAGTAAAGAGTTGAGATAGGTAGATCAAACGCAATTGGAGACGCAAGGATTTTTTCCCGTGGTTCCGATAGGTGGTGCTATCGTACGTCCACTTTTATGGAGTCTTCAACCCACGGAGGGTAACGGTCGCGAGAGTCCACAGAGGGCTCCACCCATAAGGGTCCATGAAGTAGCAACCTTGACTATTCCATAACGGCTTCCATCCACGAAGGACTAGCCTCACTATGGGTAGATCTTCACGAAGTAGGCGATCTCCTTGCCCTTACAAACTTCTTGGTTCAACTCCAGAACATGAAGTAGGAGGCTCCCAAGCGACACCTAACCAATCTAGGAGGCACCACCCTCCAAAAGGTAATAGGCTCGGCAATGACGATGAACTCCTTGCTCTTGTGCTTCAAGATGATAGACTCCTCAACACACAATCACTCTCTCACAGATTTGGCTTGGTGGAAGAGATGGGATTGGTGGAAAGCAACTTGGGGAGGCTAGAAATCAAGATCCATATGGTTGGAGTGGATGATCTTGACCTCAACACAAGGGTAGGTGGTTCTCTCTCAGAAAACTGGATGGGGCAAGTATGGAATAGTTCTGAGTGCTTCTCTCTCGAGTGGGTGGTGGTGAAGGGGTATATATAGGCATCCCCAAAAATCCAACTGTTACACACAAAATGACCAACTCGGTGACACCGATGTGTTAATCTCGATGGTACCGAAGTGACAAAAAGGTGGCAACTTTTGAATCTCGGTGAGACCGATATAGGAAACTCAGTTGCACCGACAAGGTGACCAACGGTCAGATTGCCCAATCTCGGTGACGCCGATCCAACAATCTCGGTGGGACCGATATTGTGAATTTGCGTAACAGAAAGTTGGCAACCTAAACTCGGTGGCACCGAAGCAGAATCGGTTGCACCGAAAGGCTAGGGTTTGTCTTAGGTCTGTTTGAGTTTGGGAATCGGTGGCACCGAGTGGAAAGTGTTGGTTGCACCGATTTTGAATATTTGACTTTGGACAGACTTTTGTGGAAGAGCTTGTGGGTGTTTTTGGTAACTATCACTTGTGCACGTTTGAGCATTTTGTTCACCAATCAAAACCTTACCCCCTTTAAATAGTATTGGCTTTCCTATGGACTCAAAGTGATTTCTCACAAATGTAAAATGTAGAGTCCTCTTGCTTGAAGCTTTGCCAATCCATTTCATTGCATCTTGGGGTATTTCCACAATCTCCACAATCCTTTTTGCCAACCCTCTCTATGGACTTTATCTGAAATACACTAGGTAAAAGTATTAGTCCAAGAGACAATGTATGTTGTCATGAATTATCAAAACCACCAAGGGAGCATGTTGTGCTTTCAGCCTCCACGGTGCCCTTCACTGCCGCCGCAGCGCTGCTGCGGACCTCGGGGGCGACCAGGCAGATCACAGAGTCGAAGTCAAACCCCGGCTCGCGAAGGTGAAGATGGTTGAAGACGCGTGTCGCAGCCTCAGAAAAGAGGTCGCGGCACTCGCTCTCCAAGACCCCCTCCACCTTGGCAATGGCGCCCTCCAGCGCCTCGGCAAGCTTCGAAGCGAGCCCCGCGAAGCCGCTCTCTGAAGCCACCAGGGGCTCAGTAAACCCTTCCCGGTAGAGGGAGTGGAGCGCTTGGCGAAGCCTGGGCTCGACGGGGGGAAGGGCGCTGAGCTCCGCGGCCTTTTTCTCCACGGCCTCAGTTAGAGCCTTTTCCCTGGCTTCGAGTAGGGCCTTTCCCAGGGCAACCTCCCTTTCCAGCGCGTCCAGGCGCTCTCGCGCCGCGGCACGGTCGGCCGTCACCTGGGACGGCTCGAAGTCCCGATCGGCAAGCTGGGCCTTGCAGGTCTTGAAGGTTTCCCCCTGCTGACGCAGCTGCTCCGCAAGCGTGGACTTCTCCTCCTGAAGAACCTTCAAGCAGGACTCCGCCTCGTCACAACGCCTTACAGCAGACGCCGCGTCGGTCAGTGCCGCTGATACGTCTCCAACGTATCCACTTTTCCAAACTCTTTTGCCCTTGCTTTGGACTCTAATTTGCATGATTTGAATGGAACTAACCCGGACTGACGCTGTTTTCAGCAGAATTGCCTTGGTGTTATTTTTGTGCAGAAATAAAAGTTCTCGGATTGACCTGAAAATTTACGGAGAATATTTTTGGAATTAATAAAAAATATTGGCCAAAGAATTAACTGCAGGGGGCACACCACCTGGCCACAAGCCAGGGGGGCGCGCCCCTGTGGCTTGTGGGCCCCCTGTTGCTTCTCCGACCTCGTTTCCACTTCTATATATTCCTATTCGGGGAAAAAAAATCAAGAAGAAGAGTTCATCGCGTTTTACGATACGGAGCCGCCGCCACCTCCTGTTCTTCCTCGGGAGGGCAGATCTGGAGCCTGATTTGGGCTCCGGAGAGGGGAAATCGACGCCGTCGTCATCACCAACCATCCTTCATCACCAATTTCATGATGCTCTCCGCCGTTCGTGAGTAACTCCATCGTGGGCTTGCTGGACAGTGATGGGTTGGATGAGATTTACCATGTAATCGAGTTAGTTTTGTTAGGGTTTGATCCCTAGTATCCACTATGTTCTGAGATTGATGTTGCTATGACTTTGCTATGCTTAATGCTTGTCACTAGGGCCCGAGTGCCATGATTTCAGATCTGAACCTATTATGTTTTCATGAATATATATGTGTTCTTGATCCTATCTTGCAAGTTGTAGACACCTATTACGAGTTATGATCCGCATCCCCTAGGGTGACAATAACTGGGATTCTTTCCGGTGATTACCGTAGTTTGAGGAGTTCATGTATTCACTAAGTGCTAATGCTTTGGTCCGGTTCTCTATTAAAAGGAGGCCTTAATATCCCTTAGTTTCCAATAGGACCCCGCTGCCACGGGAGGGTAGGACAAAAGATGTCATGCAAGTTCTTTTCCATAAGCACGTATGACTATATATGGAATACATGCCTACATTAGATTGATGAATTGGAGCTAGTTCTGTGTCACCCTATGTTATAACTGTTGCATGATGAATGCCATCCGACATAATTATCCATCACTGATCCATTGCCTACGAGCTTTTCGCATATTGATCTTTGCTAAGTTACTTTTCCGTTGCTACTGTTACAATCACTACAACACTGCTATTGTCACTTTGCCATCATTACCGTTACTTCCATACTACTTTGCTACTGAATACTTTGCTGCAGATATTAAGTCTTTCAGGTGTGGTTGAATTGACAACTCAGCTGCTAATACTCGAGAATATTCTTTGGCTCCCCTTGTGTCGAATCAATAAATTTGGGTTGAATACTCTACCCTAGAAAACTGTTGCGATCCCCTATACTTGTGGGTTATCAAGACCTTTTTCTGGCGCCGTTGCGGGGGAGCATAGCTCTATTCTCTGAGTCACTTGGGATATATATCTGTTGATCACTATGAAGAATCTGAATGATGCTAAAACTAAGATCTACCCCTCAACTACGAGGACAGGTAAGGAACTGCCATCTAGCTCTGCTCTTGATTCACCTTCTGTTATGAGTAAATTTGCGACACCACCACCTGCTAGTAATTCTGATATGTCGCAAGTAATTGATGATGCTACTTCTGCTATGCATGATGCTTATGATGATACTCTGCTTGATACTACTGTGCCACTAGGTGAATTTCTTGATGAACAAATTGCTAGAGTGAATGCTGAAACTGATGATATCTCTGAATCTGATGAAATTATTGAAACTGAACAATATGATACACCTGCTAGACCTAGCTCTCCTAGATATGAATTGCCTGATATACCTGAAGGTTATGTTATGGAAGGAGAGGTAGCTAGAGACTTTCTTTCTTGTAAGGATAGAGTTGATCTTAAGAAATTGCTTCGCAAGTGGAAAGAAAAATCTTTGAATGCTAGAATGCAATATGATCCCAAGTTTGCCACTTCACCTATCTTTGTTACTGATAAGGATTATGAGTTCTCTGTCGATCCTGAGATAATTACTTTGGTTGAATCTGATCCTTTCTATGGTTATGAATCTGAAACTGTTGTGGCACATCTTACTAAATTGAATGATATAGCCACCCTATTTACTCATGAGGAAAAAATTCGCTATTATTATATTCCTAAGTTGTTTCCTTTCTCATTAAAGGGTGATGCTAAGATATGGTTTAATTCTCTTGCTCCTGGTTGTGTGCGTAGTCCCCAGGATATGATTTATTACTTCTCTGAAAAATATTTTCCTGCCCATAAGAAACAAGCTGCCTTGCAGGAAATATTTAACTTTGTGCAAATTGAAGAAGAGAGTCTCCCACAAGCTTGGGGGAGGCTTCTCCAATTACTGAATGCTTTGCCTGAGTACCCTCTCAAGAAAAACGAAATACTTGATATCTTTTATAATGGACTAACCGATGCTTCTAGGGACCACCTAGATAGTTGTACTGGTTGTGTTTTCAGGGAACGAACTGTTGAACAAGCTGAACTACTATTGAATAATATATTGAGTAATGATAATGATTGGACTATTCCCGAACCAGCTCCGAAGCCAACTGCGAAGAAAAGAGGTATTCTATTTCTCAGTCCTGAAGATATGCAAGAGGCAAAGAAATCTATGAAAGAAAAAGGTATTAAAGCTAAAGATGTTAAGAATCTACCACCTATTGAAGAAATACATGGTCTTGATAACCCGACACAGGTAGTAGAGGTAAATTCTCTCCGTAGATTTGATGAAGGAGATATTCCTTATAATAAGCCTGCTAGCCAATACTTGGATGAGTTTGATAATTTTGTTGTGAAGCAAGAAAATTTCAATGCTTATGTTAGTAGACAATTGAAACATAATGCTTACATGCTTGATCGCTTGGGTGATTATTTGAGTAGAACTGTCAATGATCTTAAGCTTATTAGTAAACATGCTTCCATGGTAACTACCCAAGTAGAACAAGTACTTAAGGCTCAAAATGATTTGCTTAATGAAATGAATAGTAAGAACAATGATCATTCTGTTAAAGTTGTGACTAGAGGTGGTAGAATGACTCAGGAACCTTTGTATCCTGAGGGCCATCCTAAGAGAATGGAGCAAGATTCTCAGAGAGTTAATACTGATGCGCCTAGTCGTTCTAATAAGAGCAGTAAAAAGAATGACGATAGGACTTTGCATGCTGCTAGTGAACCTGTTATAGATACACCTGAGAATCCAAATGATATTTCTATTTCTGATGCTGAGACACAATCTGGTGATGAACATGAGCCTAGTGATAATATTAATGATGATGTTCATGTAGATGCTCAACCTAGTAATGATAATGATGTGGAGATTGAACCTGCTGTTGATCTTGATAACCCACAACCTAAGAATAAGAGACATGATAAAAGAGACTTTATTGCTAGGAAGCATGGTAGAGTAAGAGAACCATGGGTCCAAAAACCGATGCCTTTTCCTCCTAAGCCATCCAAGAAAAAGGATGATGAAGATTTTGAGCGCTTTGTTGAAATGCTTAGACCTGTCTTTTTGCGTATGCGCTTTACTGATATTTTGAAAATGTCTCCTTATGCTAAGTATATGAAAGATATTGTGACTAATAAAAGAAAGATACCGGAAGCTGAGATTTCCACCATGCTTGCAAATTATACTTTTAAGGGTGGAATACCAAAGAAACTAGGAGATCCCGGAGTACCTACTATACCTTGCTCTATTAAAGGAAATTATGTTAAAACTGCTTTATGTGACCTTGGAGCTGGTGTTAGTGTTATGCCCTTCTCTTTATATCGTAGACTTGATTTGAATAAGTTGACACCTACTGAAATCTCTTTGCAAATGGTTGATAAATCAATTGCTTTACCCATCGGTATTTGCGAGGATATGCCTGTTGTGGTTGCAAACGTTACCATCTTAACGGACTTTGTTATTCTTGATATTCCCGAGGACGACAATATGTCGATCATCCTTGGTAGACCCTTTTTGAATACCGTAGGGGCTGTTATTGATTACAACAAGGGCAATGTCACTTTTCATGTTAATGGTAATGAGCATACGGTACACTTTCCGAAGAAACAACCTCAAGTTCATAGTATCAACTCAATTGAAAAGGTTTCAACGATTATTATTGGAGGCTTTGAATTCCCTCTTCCTACTACCAAGAAGAAATATGATATACTTATTGTTGGGGACATGCATATCCCCATTGAGGTAACCTAGTGTTATTCGAAAATTCTCCGGTCCCATGTCATTTGAAAAAGTTTGTCAATAAGACTTGATCAACCTTATTGATGGATTCTTTTGAGGAGCATGAGATTGATGAATTTAGAAGGCACAACTTCCTGTACCCAACTTTCACTTTCTGTTATTTAGATTAAATAGAGTAAAAATGCTATTATTCTCCTGTTTTCTGTTTTATCCGTGCAATAGAAAAATGACCTGAAAATAAAAGTCCTCAGAATGCCCTGAAAATTTAGTATGATTTTTTCTGGAATATTTTAGAATTTTTGGCACTGAGTATGCATCAGGGGGCTGCACCAGTGGGCCACAAGCCTGCAGGGCGCGCCCACCCCCTGGGCGCGCCCCCCTGGCTTGTGGGTCCCACGTGGGGCCCCCTCACTTATTCCAGCCACCATCCACTTCGTCTTCCTCTAGAAAAAATCCCACCATTGCTCAAACCCGTGTTCTAGCTCATTTTGCTGCCATTTTCGATCTCCTTGCTCAAAGCTCCATTTGCAAAACTGTTTTAGGGGATTGCTCATCGGTATGTGACTCCTCCAATAGTCCAATTAGTTTTTGTTCTAGTGCTTTATATATTGCAAATTTTTGCTGCTATGGTGACCTTGTTCTTGAGCCTGCATGTTAAATTTATATGATCCCAAGTAGTTTTGATGCATGATATAGCTTCTAGGCACTTGTGGGAGTAGTTGCTATGAGTTTTATTGAGTTTTGTTCATTTTTTTGGAGTCACTAAAAATTTCAGAATGAATTTTCAGCAAAAGAGATGTTGAGGAGAATGTATCAAGGTGGTTCCTCGAGCAAGAAAACTCCGAGACTCGCATTACGTGAGCCCGATTTTGAACCACCAAGGGAAGCTCAAGTACGGCCTTGTGAATGGCCGTCGGATCAATTCATGGACAATGCCGGGTTGAAGGAAGAATTTTATGCGTACATAAGGAATGCTGGCCTAGAGGATTTTATTTCAGATCGATGCAAGCAATATTATCGACTCACCGATTCTTTCGTGCGGAGGTTTGAATTTTCATCCAAGCATAATTCCCATTCTGTTCTATTTAATCTTTATGATAAGTCCTATACCATGGACCTAGAGGATTTTAATGATGCATGCAAAATTTCACAGTGGGATAGCCATAGCGATCCTCATTAAAATGAATTTAATGATTTCCTTGCTAGCATCACGGTGGGAGAAACTAGAACCATTACATAAGCTACTTTGGGGATCATTCACTTTCCTGCCATACATTATTTTGCTCTCTTCATAGGTAGATGCATTAACGGTAAACATGACCATAGCCACCTTTGCGTACCTGATCTCAGTATTCTTAAAAGTGCGGTCATAGGAGATAGATGATTTAACCTAGGGGCTATTATTGCTAGGAGATTACATCTTAACGCTAAGGATGGAGATTTCTTTGGTGGAATTTATGCCACTCGTGTAGCTAAGTATCTTGGGGTACCCATAATAGAGAATGATATTGAGTTACCCCCTGCTTTTCTTGATTATGAGGCTTTGGTGCTCTACCAGTTCCTTGAGAGAGACGAACAGTCCATCCTTTACCGACTAATTTTTGACAGACAACATGCTGTCCATATTACTCTTCCTGCTCCTGCCTTCTTTAACTTTCAGGAAAACGAAGACGCTTTATAACCAGAGAGGAGGCAAACGAGTACGAGAGAGAGGCGGAAGCCGCTCGCCTCCACGCTGCAGCTGTTCAGGCAGTAGCCGCCATAGTCCAGTACCACCCCAATTATGACTTCGGATATTATCCGGGCCAGCCGTGGCCCTAGACCAACTTAGGCCAAAAGCCTAAGCTTGGGGGAGTACGTATTTCTCACCGACATTACATTCATGTTCACACACTCATTCCAGTTGTCAGTGTTCATACTTTTTCATTGTGCCATCCATGGTAGTTTATTTCTTCTTTTGCTTTCTTCTTATATGTGTTTAATTAATCTTGAGAAAATTCAAAAAAATTAGTTCTAGCTTTATCTTCTAGTTTGTTTAGTGTAGTATTAAAAGAAAACCCAAAAAGATTTCTCATTTTTCTTTTGCTTGTTGGGAGTTTTCCCGTGTAAATAGTTTTGTTTTCTTCTTTGGGTCGTAAGGAGAAGACTGCGATGAAAATGTTGAGTGGCTCTCATATGCATTATTGTTTATCATCAGAGAGCCCATATTACTTTGCCTTCTCCTTTGAGTATTATTTGCAGATTCTAGCTTAGTCCAATGCACGTGCACTCTTATTGTTATTCACATCGTTCGGTCGTGCAAGTGAAAGGCAATAATGACGATATATGATGAAATGATTGAGATGGAGAAAAGCTGGTATGAACTCGACCTATTTTGTTTTTGTAAATATGATTAGCTCATCGTTCTTAATTCAGCCCGTTATAGATGAAACATGTTTGCAATGACAATTAGAGATTATAGTTACTCATGCCATGCTTAATTAACTAAGAGTGGATAATGGTTTGTCTTGAGTGCCAACATGCATATTAAAATGGTTGTGATGTAGTATGATAGAATGGTATCCTCCTCTGAATGACTCGAGTGGCTTGACTTGGCACATGTTCACGCATGTAGTTGAAACAAAATCAACATAGCCTCCACGATGTTTATGTTCATGGTGATTTATATCCTACTCATGCTTGCATTCAATATTGGTTAATCTTAAAGCGTGTTGATGACTGTTGTTGCTCTCTAGTTGGTCGCTTCCCAGTCTTTTGCTAGCCTTCACTTGTACTAAGCGGGAATATTGCTTGTGCATCCATCTCCATAAACCCAAAGTTGTTCCATATGAGTCCACCATACATACCTATATGCGGTATTTACCTGCCGTTCCAGT
The DNA here is from genome assembly GCA_039707655.1 of Elymus sibiricus. Lineage (NCBI taxonomy): Eukaryota > Viridiplantae > Streptophyta > Magnoliopsida > Poales > Poaceae > Elymus > Elymus sibiricus. The sequence goes on along the minus strand of CM077675.1, from coordinate 309,250,535 downwards.
AAATTTGCATGTGCCACTCTCCAAACCTTCAAATAAATATTCCGTTATGTATGCCCAAATCGCTCATGTAGTGACTGGGGACTGTCAGTATCTTCCATGCTAGGTGGGTCATTCTCACGATTTGTGTTGATTCACTATCATTCATGAGAAAGTGGCTGGTATTTGGGATGCCCAGTTCCATGCTCAAAATTCAAATCAAAATATAATAAACAAAACTCCCCCAGGATTGTGTTTGTATGGACGGTACCCGTGGATTCGGCCCGCCGTGGAGTGTGATTGATTGGTGGAGGGGTTGTAAAATTTTTACTATTCTGTTTTGGAACCGCCTATAATGTATCTAGCATGGAAGATATCGAGATCTCTTAGTTGTTATGTTGGCAATGAAAGCATACCTCTCAAAATTATTATTCATCCCTATTTTAAAAGCTCGAGCACTGGCACCTCTGCAAATCAATGCTTCCCTCTGTGAAGGGCCTATCTATTTTACTTTACTGTTGAGTCATCACCCTCTCATAAAAGGCACCAGTTAGAGAGCACCACCATCATTTGTATCCTTTGCTATTAATTGATATTGAGTGTGAGTATGAATGGATCTCTTTTACCATGAATTACAATGTCTAGTCAGTCCTTGTTCACCAGAGCCGCTCTGCATTTATGTTTTGCGGTCTCAGAAAGGGCTAGCGAGATACCATTATGTCATATTGTTTCATGATTGTTTTGATAAAATTGTTGTCACCCGAGACTGATTATTATTGCTCGCTAGTTGATTATGTTATTGATATGGGTAAATGTGAGACCTAAATGTTATTGTGAATGTGGTTAGTCTATAATCTTTGCTGAAAATCTGAACATAAGTTAGACATATTTACAATAGCAAGATCAAACAGAGTTTGTAAAAGTTTTTCTTTATCACTTTCAGTTTATCAACTGAATTGCTTGAGGACAAGCAAAGGTTTAAGCTTGGGGGAGTTGATACGTCTCCAACGTATCCACTTTTCCAAACTCTTTTGCCCTTGTTTTGGACTCTAATTTGCATGATTTGAATGGAACTAACCCGGACTGACGCTGTTTTCAGCAGAATTGCCTTGGTGTTATTTTTGTGCAGAAATAAAAGTTCTCGGATTGACCTGAAAATTTATGGAGAATATTTTTGGAATTAATAAAAAATATTGGCGAAAGAATTAACTACAGGGGGCACACCACCTGGCCACAAGCCAGGGGGCGCGCCCACCCCCCTAGGGCGCGCCCCTGTGGCTTGTGGGCCCCCTGTTGCTTCTCTGACCTCGTTTCCACATCTATATATTCTTATTCGGGGAGAAAAAACTCAAGAAGAAGAGTTCATCGCGTTTTACGATACGGAGCCGCCGCCACCTCCTGTTCTTCCTCGGGAGGGCAGATCTGGAGCCTGATTTGGGCTCCGGAGAGGGGAAATCGACGCCGTCGTCATCACCAACCATCCTTCATCACCAATTTCATGATGCTCTCCACCGTTCGTGAGTAATTCCATCGTGGACTTGCTAGACAGTGATGGGTTGGATGAGATTTGCCATGTAATCGAGTTAGTTTTGTTAGGGTTTGATCCCTAGTATCCACTATGTTCTGAGATTGATGGTTCTATGACTTTGCTATGCTTAATGCTTGTCACTAGAGCCCGAGTGCCATGATTTCAGATCTGAACCTATTATGTTTTCATGAATATATATGTGTTCTTGATCCTATCTTGCAATTTGTAGACACCTATTACAAGTTATGATCCGCATCCCCCAGGGTGACAATAACTGGGATTCTTTCCAGTGATTACCGTAGTTTGAGGAGTTCATGTATTCACTAAGTGCTAATGCTTTGGTCCGGTTCTCTATTAAAAGGAGGCCTTAATATCCCTTAGTTTCCAATAGGACCCCACTGCCACGGGAGGGTAGGACAAAAGATGTCATGCAAGTTCTTTTCCATAAGCACGTATGACTATATATGGAGTACATGCCTACATTAGATTGATGAATTGGAGCTAGTTCTGTGTCACCCTATGTTATAACTGTTGCATGATGAATGCCATCCGACATAATTATCCATCACTGGTCCATTGCCTACGAGCTTTTCGCATATTGATCTTTGCTAAGTTACTTTTCCGTTGCTACTGTTACAATCACTACAACACTGCTACTGTCACTTTGCCATCATTACCGTTACTTCCATACTACTTTGCTACTGAATACGTTGCTGCAGATATTAAGTCTTTCAGGTGTGGTTGAATTGACAACTCAGCTGCTAATACTCGAGAATATTCTTTGGCTCCCCTTGTGTCGAATCAATAAATTTGGGTTGAATACTCTACCCTCGAAAACTGTTGCGATCCCCTATACTTGTGGGTTATCAGCCGCCCCGCGGGCTTCCTTGGCCGACACGGCCTCCTTCTCGCTCTTCGCCATGGCGGCCTCGGCCTGGCCCCAGACCGCCATGGCAGAGGCGTCGGCCTGGGGCCACCCGGAGAGAATCCCCAGGCGCCCACTCGCGAGGTGATCGTCGGCACCCGTGAGGGCATCCCGAACTTGCCCCAGGGCGGTGAAGGCCCCGTCCAAGACGTCGAGGCCGCACGACGAAGGCATCAAGGCCTCCCCCGGAGGAGTCGCCCGTGCGATCACAGGCGATGTCCCCAGGGAGACCGCAACACGAGGGGCAGGAGGCTCCGGAGGCTGCGCAGCGACCACGGGCAAGACGGACACAGACGGATCGACGGGCGGCTGGCCCTCTGGACAGCGGCACCAACGCGCCCTCGAGGACAGGAGCGACCACGCCAACAGGCATCGGGGGCTCGGGGGGCTCCGCGGCGGTGACCAGGCGGGTTGCCTCGCGAGCCCCCACCCCCCCGGAGGCAGGCGCCTCGTCAGGCGACGACAAGAGCGGGCGGTGCATCGGAAGACGCCTTCGGCTAGACGCTCGCCTTCTTCTTCCTCATCCTCAATGCGGTGGCGTTCCTGGTTACCAAGCAAAGGGGAATCATCAATACTCAAGCTACCGGCAAGCGACCGAGGCCGAGCCGGATTACTTACTCTTCAACGCCGACCCACTTCCTCTTCCTCTCCGCCCCGACGAGCATGGGGGCGCCCTCGCCTTTCTCGGTGAAGACACCACCACGCGGGGGAACAGAGGCACTGTCTGCAAGGGTAGCCGCTGGAGGGATCGCTATGGCCCCGGCCTCGTCCGCCTTGCCCGCGGGCCGCGATCCCGGCGGGAGCGAGGCCGGCACTTCAATCGCCTTGCTGGCAGCGGCAGGGCACACCGGAGGAGACTCCGCTCCGCGCTTCCTGGGGGTCGCCAGGCAGGCGGACCAGGTGGCACGAGGGGCCGGCCCTGGCCCCCTGCGGACCTTGGCGGGACGTGGAGAGCTTGCAACAGAAACTTCACCAATATCGTCGTCGTCCTCAAAGTCATGCAAGAGCATGCTCTGCGACGGGGGAGATACCCCCGCCGGGTCGTCATCAGCCGTCTCCTCCGAATCCTCCCCGCCCGTGGTGTCACCGGAGGACACCATCACCGGGGAGTCAAGGCCCTCGGCTGGGGAGTGCCCTAGTTCGTCGAAGACAGGCATCGCGGAGACCAGATCGGCTACGTCATCGCAGTGGTACAGTGGGGCGTAGGCGTCGGGGAGATCGCCGGGGTCGCCGTTGAGCAGGGTTGCCATAGCCCTGTTCAGTTCCTCGGGGGTTATGCATGCGGACCGAAGCCTGAGGTTGTCGCCGCTGCCCTTATAGTCCCACAAGGGCCTAGAATGAGATTGGAGGGGCGCCAGGCGCTGCGTCAAGAACTCCTTCACTATCATCCCCCCAGTCAGTTTCCTGGCACTGATATCGCGAGAAATTCGTTCCAGGACGGGCCTGGCCCGGGGGTTGGAAAGCTTTGCGGAGCTCCACGCGGGGGTCTTCTCCGGCAGCCCCTTCGGCAGATCCAAGCGGGGGTTGGAGCTATTGAGATCCATGAAGACCCAGCAGTGCCTGAAGTTCTCCACCATCTTCCCAGCCTTTAAGAGCATGTTACCGCTCTAGACCGCGATGAAGGATATGCACGCCGACAGCTGTGCGCCGTCGTGCACGCGCAAGCTGAAGAAATATTGGAAGAGGGCCACCGAAGGCTTCACGCCCACGGAAGCCTCGTAGTAGAAGGCAAAGACGGACAAGAGCAGGATGGAGTTGGGCTGGAGATGAAGGGCTTGAATCCCGTAGTGGTCGAGGATGGCGGTGAAGAACATGGAGAAAGGCGGGACGAGCCCGGCGAAAACGCTATGAAGGAAGAAAGGATAGGCCGACCTGGACGAGGGCAGCTTCTCCGAGGAGCCGCCCCATATCAAGGTCCGTCCGCACTCGTTGGTCTCGTCGGCCGTCGACGGGAGCACCGGGACGAGGTCTCCGTCCTTGGCAATGGTGGACTCCGAGAGCGCCGGTGAGATAGGAGCGGAGGCTGAGTTCTGGGCCTCTAGCCTCGGCTTACCGGCGGGAGCCATTGGGAAGCTCGCGGGGCCGACGCGGCAAGGAGGCGGACGGAGCGGCGCCGGATCTGGAGAGGTCTCTGCTAAGGCCGGGGATCAGGGAGTAAGAGCAGGTGCGTAGAAGAGGAAAGCAGTAATGGCTCGGCGCTGGAAGTCAGGCTTTTGTAGATTCGGGCAGGCCGAAGGGACGTTGGACGCCCGACACCAACCGCACGACGCGCGCCGGTCCTGGCCCGCAGGTGTTTGGGGCCCGCGGCACTTCGGGCCGTCCTTAAGACTTCGCCCGGAAGCCAGCTCGAGCGCGCCTTGGGCCCGGGGGCTACTGTCGGCGTTTTGGGAACGGGGGTACCCAGACCTGCCTGCCTGCGGCCCAGGGCATGGCCCACCTCGTCAGCCAAGCACGGCCTGGCGTGACTTCACTCAGGACAAGGCCCTCGCGAGGACCCCAGGCTCGTGAGGAAGAACAGCACCAGGATCAGCGGGGGGGGGGGGGGGGGTGGTCCTCCTCAAGCCCCCTCCGGAGCGGCAGAGATCTCTATGCAGAGCCCGGCCTCAGGAGTCAAGGATGACGCAAGGAAGGACAGGCGGGCGCCAGTGCGCCAGGTGGCGCAGTTTCCCCTTTGGTGCCAAGAGAGCAGGGACGTACGCGGGTTCCGAAAGCGCCTCCCAAAGGTTTCCATTCCGGTGCAACAAGACCACGACCATGAGCCCCGTAGGGCGGATGTCATCGCCGAGTCCACCTCTGCATCATCGACAGCTACTTTGCAGGCGAATACCACCTTTGGACAGGGCGGGGATGTACTCTTGTCCCCCTTCAAATTTGGCCGTTGTGGGATCCCTTCCTGCCATTGCGATAAGGGAAGAGGACCCGGGCCACTGCTATACATAGAGGCTAGGCCGCACCGTAGAGGACAGCCCGGGACGGACCACAAGACCAGGCTGAGAGCCAAGAACACCACTCGAGCGCCCTCGCGAGGCTCCTCACCACTGTACTAGTTCATCTACCACACCTCCTCGAGAGGCAATCCACCAAAGCAGGAGTAGGGTATTACGCTTCGCAGTGGCCTGAACCTGGGTAAACCACCGTGTTCATCTTCTTCGTCGTCATCGTGCGAGTTCGCCATAGTAACCATCGAGTAGCGAGCTTAGTAGGGCGAGGCTGCAGGGGATCTTCGCACACGCCCCTGTGTTCGAACCTTGAGGGTTTTGCGGAGCCCGAAATCCGACAGCTCCTATACAACAATTTTTACCCCCTTTCCGCTACGTAGTTTTAAACCGTCACCTTGCCTGTGTGGGCGATAGGGGGGGCCTATCCCACACGACACAGATAAATCGTCAGTGATGCCTCCATCCGGTCACACACGCCACACAAAAATAGAGCGTGCGCGATTGGGTTGCAGAAGTTGTGTGAGATGTGGTTAGCATCCCACACACAGAATCCCAAAGATACGTTTCCGTTCGTATTGTACTTCACACACAATTTTCTGCATAACGTCATCTGTGATAGGGGTGGATATCACACACGGTGCATAGAAGAAACTGTTTGGCATAGGGCTGTCCATCACTCACACTTTTTATGTGGAAACGTTTATCAAAGGGTGGCCTAACGCTCACAGTTGTCGTCAGGAAGTCGTGTGTGATTGTTCACTGATCCAACACGCCTACTTTCCAGAAACCGTGTTGGTTTGTTGAGGTCATCGCTGACGATGTTGTCTGAGAAACTGTCAGCAATAGGAAACCCCAATAATCAGCCTAATTGCTCTATTATTTATAATCCTGTTAGTAATCAAATTGACACTTCATATCAAGCACGCAACATATTTCATATTCGTATTACGGCAACCAGGATTTCATAATTGAAATACATCAGAGTACAACATCATATAGACATATATTACCTAGCTACCCAATTACACGACAGGACCAGGTTGCACATGCAACATCTAAAACCTTTGGAAAGTAGCATCATAGACGGTAAATAGATAGATGAATCTCATCTAGAAAGTTGTTGAAGCGGAAGACAAATGTTGAGCCTTCACTGATGTCGAAGGGTCCTTGCAACTTTAGGCCAGTGCCTGTGGATGGTTGCCCGCCCATCCTTCATCCTCTTAAGGAGGACTTCAAAATTATACCGTGGGTGTTGTATGAATACCCTCCTCGCCTCTTGACCATACAGGTGGTATGAGACGAACTCATCTATGAACCGCTTTGGAAAGGACTTGAAACAAAGATATGCATAAATTTTGTTTCGAAAAATTGAAATGTCGCAAAGGGAAAAAAGACAAGGTAAAAGAGATAGTACCATCCTATAGTTCACTGATGTCTTCTTCATTGTGCGGACAAACATCTTGTTGTTTTAGAGATTTGGAGAATTCTCCAACTTGGGAAGCAAGGCTCTAGGCTCCCCCTCCTAGCTCCTTGCGCCGGTGGCCAATCCGTCCCCGGTGGCCACCCACCTTGGAGAGCTTGCTTCCATCTCTCTAGCCGGACATGGAGCCCCCCTTGCTCAACTTTGCTCGAGGTAAGGAGTTTCAACTTGCCATGTGACAGAAGTTTGGACATCCAGTGGTGTTTTCACCTGGTTTTCGCTAAAGAGAGTTTGTGCTTGTGGTCTCGTTCTGTCGTGCTCGTTTTCGTTTGGATGTTCACACGGTTAGTATTGCCCTCCTAGCACGCTTTGGAGGTTACCCACAAGGTTTTAGAGTTCTTCATCTCAAGGATCGATCTTTCAAGTTCTCGATGGCCTCTAAGGCAGTTGGTTTTGAGATTTACAATAGGGGCCGTATTGTTGAGAGAGATTTCGAAGTGTTTTTTAGCCTCTCGGGATCGGGTGGTCCAAATTGGAGACATGAAGAGAAGTTATTCTATTAAGAAGAGGATAATTCATGGACTTTAGTTACTCGTTCGAATCGTTCTCCTTCTCAACCAAACATCGGTGATCACCGGTGGCAATCTGTTTTCCTGCGGTTATCCAATATTGAGGCTGTTAATTCTTTGGTGGTTAATAGGGAAGTTAATGACCAGGTTAATGAGGAGGGTGTGATCCCTGCCTCGGGTCAAAGAGGCGCCAATCAGGAAATTTCAAATAGTGGTCCACGTTGCTTTGTGTGTGATGAGCTGGGCCACATAGCCAGATTCTGTCCGAAGCTGCGCCTACCTGGGCTTTATGCTTGCATGCGATTTGCCACATTCCAAGGTGCACTGGAGAAGGCCTAGGAGCCAGGTGTGGTCAGCGACTGGTTTCGGTCAATCAGACCGGCGTGGGACCCACCATTGGTTTCCTCTTTTAATGACTTATGTTTGGGAAGTTTTCCTAATTTCCTGTCCCGATTGGGACTTGCCTCCTCGGCTTCTCATCCCTCTGCTTCTCAACTGCAAATCCCTCCTGCTGCTCGGGTCACCTCGCCACTTTCATCACCCCTGCATCTTGCCGATGACGAGGCAATGGCGAACATCCCCATCGACCCACACCCCTTTGTCCTGCATGGCTTTGAAATCCAGCAAGTTGAGGGCCACAATGCTGTGGCGAGGATTGTTCTTCCTCCTCGGCCGCGGAAGCATGAAGACTGGGCGATTGCCACTATCCATCCCCTCCCCGGTGAGGTATTTTGTCCCAATGTCAGGGAGGTCCTTGAAGAGTTTGTTGTAGAGCATAAACATCCGGGTTTAAGAGACATTGAGAGGTCGCCTTTTGGAGAAGCTTATGTCAGGCTGTCGCATGTTCGTGATAGAGATAAGATCGTATTGGATAGTCCACATGCCTTTGGGTATTGTTGACACACGAACGCGTCACGCGTACCCTCGACGCCGGGGGTGATGCACCGCAGCTCATGTCGAGGGAGGTCCTACCGGTAGCGCGATATGCAAGACAACCCGGCGGGCGCTTTTAAGAACCCGAAACCCCACATGCCCAGGAGGGACCCCTTCAGGGAGTGCGGCGGCTATGGGTTGCTCTAGGTCGATTCGATCGCCCCTAGAGCCTCGGGATTCGCAGCTCTCCAAAACGAAGAACGACGAAGAACGAGGAAGCAATAACGAGGGAGAGATAAAACTAGGGTAAAAGATGTAGATGTGTTTGTTCGATTGGGTGTTGTTTCAATCGGCCATCACCTCTTCTATTTAAGAGGGGGTTGGACTTCCCGTACAAGTCATGGATTCATCTTGGCTTTCCTTACAAGAAAATTACATCAATTCACGTCCTTTGCCTTGCTCCTTGCGTGGGCCGTGGGATCTCCACATGATCTCCGATGAGAACGGGATAAACATCACTTGTTCGCCTTGACGGAAAGAATAACTCATCGCGCGCCAATTCCTTATACAAGGCCGTCTTGATAACTCCACGGGCTCATCCTTCAACTGGGGTTGGACTCAACATGCAACAGCGGCAAACCATATCAGCAAGCCTTTTATCTCGGGCGGCAAGATTTCATGCTGGCAATCTTTCCACTCGAGCGGCAAAATTTCATGTCGGCAAGCTATATTGGCAAGCCCCTCACATCGGCAAACCATGCCAGTAAGTCTTCCACACCGGCAAGCCTTCGAGAACTGGCAAGCACTTATCCTCGGCAAACAATTTTCCCGGCAAGCATTCAACTCCATCTGCTGTCCTCCAAGTTATCTCTCGAGCTGTCACCTTCCCGGAATTATCATCAAGATATCTTGCCGGGTTGCCTTGCCGGATCATCCCCTTGTCGGATGGTTTCCTTGCCGGATCAACTCTTGCCGGGTTGTCGTTTCGCCGGGTCATCTGGAGTATCTTGCTGAGTCACCTCCTTGGCGGGTCATCTCTTGCTGGGTCATATCCTTGTCGGGCTGCGTCCTTGCCGGGCCGTCTTCCTGCCGGATCGCCTCCTTGCCGGGCCGTCTCCTTGCCGGATCTCTTCCTTGCCGGGCCGTCTCCCGCCTCTGTTTGGGTCTTTACTGAGATCGGCAAGCACTTAAAACCGGCAAGCCCTCAAAACCGGCAAACCCTTTTACGCCGGCAAGCTCTTCGCTCAGGCGGCAAGATTTCATGCAGGCAAGCTTCCTACATCGGCAAGCTTTTCGTGTTGGCAAGCTTTTCGCCAGTAAGTCTTTCATGCCGGCAAGCCTTTCACAAGCAATTCTTTCACGCCGGCAATATGAACTTCTTCGTATAGAAGATCTTGCCGCTTGAGTCCACCTTTACTGTATTCTGCATCGTGCCAAAATCAGGTGTCAACACATGCCCCCCTGCTTTTCGGCAAAGCTTGTGTGCCGAAAAATAATTTGCATTAGGCTTGTTCTAAGGACGATGTCAACACTCCATTGGCCATTTATATTCTTAGGGCGATAATCATATATCGGCCATTGCCTATTTAGGCTTCCTGCCACACACTTGGGTGGTATTTCTTCAGATATTTGCCATTGAGAGCTCGAGGTAGCAATGTTCCTTGCATGGATTCCACCAAATACGAATTTCCGGAAACTATTCTTGCAATCTTGAAAGGACCTTCCCAGCTTGGAGACCACTTCCCGAATTTTCTGTCCTTTGAACCAATCGGTAGAATCACCTTCCACACAAGATCACCAATCTGAAAATTCTTCAACTTGACCTTCTTATTGTAAGCTCTTGCTACCCTCAACTTGTCCCTTTCTATGGCTTTTAATGCAGCCAACCGTTTATCGGCAACCTCGTCAATATTGTCCATCATCAAGTTATAAAAGTCCACTGCCGATAAATCGTTTTGTTTGGCTATTCTCAAAGCATTCAAATTCACCTCCACCGGTAAAACGGCCTCTTGACCATATACGAGCTCATATGGAGTTACCTTCGTCGCACCATGCCTTGAGATTCTATGTGCCCACAAAGCCTCGGACAATAATTCATGCCACCTCCTTGGGTTATCTTCAATCTTCTTCTTGATGAGCTTGATCAAAATTTTATTGCTAGACTCAGCTTGTCCATTGGCTTGGGCATAATACGGAGAGGAATTGAGCAATCTTATCTTATATGATTCGGCAAATTCTCTAACTTGATGTGACATGAAAGATGAACCTTGATCCGTAGTTAATGTTTGCGGAATGCCGAATCTATGAATAATGTGCTCACTTATGAATTGAATTACCTCCGTATGCGTCATATTCTTGAGAGGTATTGCTTCAGACCACTTAGTGAAATAGTCAGTTGCCACCAACACGAACCGATGCCCCTTTGAAGAAGAAGGATGAACCTCTCCAATGAAGTCTAATCCCCAACCTCTAAAAGGCCACGGCTTGACAATAGGATGTAACATAGCAGCGGGAGCTAACTGAATATCACCAAACTTTTGACAAGCTTCACATCCTTTATAATACCTGCAGCAATCATTGATCATCGTCGGCCAATAAAATCCAGCACGTCGTAGTAACCACTTCATCTTGGGAGCCGACTGATGAGTACCACAAATTCCTTCATGAACCTCTCCCATAGCAACTCTTGCTTGGTCCTCGTCCAGACACTTCAAAAGAACATCTTCAACTGTTCGGCGATAAAGACCATCGTCTCTCATTGTATATTTGAAAGCCATGCGCCGAACAGCCCTGTCCACCCTTTCGCTCGGATTGCACAAGTAATCGATAATGGGTTTCCTCCAATCATGATTTTCACCTGTACTAGATTTATTATTAGGGACCGAATCAGTGGGCTCTGGTTCGGCCTCTCCTATATTAGCAAAACAAGACATCGGCTTTTGAGAGATATGAAACATGCCATGATCGACATGATAGCCGGATGCTTGTTGTGCCAACTCATTTGCTCTCCAATTATCATGTCTAGATAAATGAGCAATGCTAAAATGATCCAAAGTAGAAATTATATCTAGACATTTATCAAGATAAACATTAAGTGATTCGTCTAAACATTGAAAAACTTTGGATACCTGTTGTACTACTAATAACGAATCACCAAAAGCCTCAATATGTGTAGCACCTATGGCCAGCAACATCTCTAAACCGAATAACAATGCTTCATATTCGGCTTGATTATTTGTGCAAAAATACTCTAAGCAGCATGAGGCTTCAAAAACAGCACCATGAGGAGATATATAAGCAATACCAACACCTTGGCCGTTGCTACAAACTGAACCGTCAAAATATAATCTCCATGGTATTAACGAGACAAGGTTTATTTCAATATCCTGCTTGTCATTAATCCGATGCTCAACAATAAAATTAGCAACAATTTGGCCTTTCATGGATTTTAGAGATTCATAAGCCAAATCATACTTAATTAAAGCATAAGCCCATTTACCAATTCTACCACTAAGAATTGGTCTATGCAACATGTATTTAATGACATCGGTTTGACAAGCTACTATGCAAGAACTTGGCACTAGATAATGTCTCAATTTTGTGCAAGCATAGTATAAGCATAGGCATAATTTTTCAATAAAAGTATACCTTGTCTCGGCATCCAATAGACGTCGGCTCAAATAAGTGATAGTAAGCCCTCAAAACCGGCAAACCCTTTTACGCCGGCAAGCTCTTCGCTCAGGCGGCAAGATTTCATGCAGGCAAGCTTCCTACATCGGCAAGCTTTTCGTGTTGGCAAGCTTTTCGCCAGTAAGTCTTTCATGCCGGCAAGCCTTTTGCCAGCAATTCTTTCACGCCGGCAATATGAACTTCTTCGTATAGATGATCTTGCCGCTTGAGTCCACCTTTACTGTATTCTGCATCGTGCCAAAATCAGGTGTCAATAGGTATGTGTTCATTTCTTTTGTAAAGCATGATGAGGGACGTAATCGTTGTCGAGTTCAGCTTAATAGGCTAGTTTGGCTGCTTGTTACTGGGGTGCCATTTGATTTCCGCACTACTGAGGACCTAGTCAGAGCAGTTAGCCCGTTTGGCCGTTTAATTTCTTGGGAAAAAGAGGATGATCATATGGGATGCATCTTGATTAAGGCTAGGGTTAAGGACTTGGAAGTAATCCCTAAGAGTTTGCGCTGGTCTGAAGGAGAAGATTTTGAGGAAGATTCTTGGTCCTCTTCTGTTGAGGTGCTTATGAGTGAGATGTTGGGAGGAGGACCAGCAGATGAGGACCCAATCCCACCTGACAATGTGGATCCTCACTGAGGGAGTCCGGGAGTAAGGGGTCCTCAGGCTTTCGACCTATCCCGTGTGGGCCGAACTAATGAGCTGCTCGGTGGCCGTTGTGGGAGGAACGAACTACAAAGATACTCCGTGATCAGGAAGGAAGCCTCAGGTGCTGTGGTGTTTCCTCCAAGTCACAGATGGTAGAATAGGTGTGTTTGAACCCTCGATAAAAACCGACTACATGTAAACCTAGGGGCTCCTGGTGTCTATATAAACCAGAGGGTTTAGTTCATAGAGCCCAAGTCAACTCATCTAGGGTTTTAGCTCATCTGATCTCGAGGTAGATCAACTCTGTAATCATCATACTCATCAATATAATCAAGCAGGACATAGGGTTTTACCTCCTCAAGAGGGCCCGAAGCTGGGTAAACATCGTCTCCTTCGTCCCCTGTTAACCATTGATCCCAGATCCATAGCTCGGGACCCCCTACCCGAGATCCGCCGGTTTTGACACCGACATTCGTGCTTTCATTGAGAGTTCCGCTGTGAATCGCCCAAGGATCGTTGGCTCGCTTAATCCTAAGCGATGAAGTCTGCAACAGGGACATCTTTGTCCCTGGCCAGATCTTCGCTTTCGGAAGCATCGTGCTGCATGCCGATCCGACCGGCCGCCTCGGCCAGGTCGGAAGTTTCACCCCCGACCAGGAGGTCAGGTTCAGGAACCTAGAGTTCATCGCCGACTCCTGGGGAGATCTTGTTTTAACAAAGCTCTCGGCTCCCCTTGAAGAGCCCACAAGCCCCGACACCTTGACTTCGGGAGCGGTGGATTCCGCCACTAGGGCGGCCTCTGACCCTGGTTTAGACCTAAAGCCTAGCCTAGTCAATACGCCTGGATCAGCATCGGCCGCACATAGCCCGAGGGCGTCCTTGAACGACCCCAAGGGAACAGCGCCGCGAATCGACCCCAGGCATTCATATACGTGGACCCCGCTGAAATCTTATCCTTGAATGAGTTACTCGGCCGGATTCAAGCCATGGGCATGACCAACGGCCAACCCTCGATCTACAGCCAGATCGGGCTTAGGCCTGACGACAGGGAAATTCATGTCCCACTGGTGACACACTTGATCGCTATCGTCGAGTGCTTGGCCGGAAGTATGCCCCCTCAACCACTGGAGTTAAGAACGGTTTACACCCCGGTCTCCGACCACCTGGATCCCTCTCACGGTCCGAATTCCGGGCTTCACCCTGGTAATGATTCGGGATCAGTGGCCGATCTGGCACACGACCTAGGGTTCGTGCAGTAAGGCCCCGTCGATACTACACACTCCAAACCCGTCGTGCCAGACCCCACAATGGCACGAGACACGGCCGTCAGGATCTCGGACTCGCATCTCATCGGAGTACGAAATTTTGCCCCACCCACCATCCAAATCAAGCATTCTCCAAGAGCAGGAGAGCCCAGCACATTGGGTTTACGGGAGGTCAAACAACAGCCAGGGGAATCGGTCCACCATTTTTGGGCCAGGTTCCTCCCTAACAAAGACATGACAAAGGGCTGTAGCGGCCAGGAGATGATAGAAACCTTTCGGCATACAGCCATGATGAAGGAATTCTCAACGCCCTCGCCCGTCGCCGCATTCAACACTTCTCCGAGCTGTCGGACCTAGTGCGCAAGTATTGCACCATGGAAAGCACATGGAAAGCACAACAAATGGGCATGGAGCCAGTCCATACCGAACAACCTAGAGGAGTTCAGAAGAGGCTCACACCCCCACGACGGCCGGCCAAACACGAGCCCGCCGAGAAAAAGAATAAACACCCTACAGAAGCCGGAACTGTCCTCGATGGTCTATTGGACAAGCCATGCCCCATACACTCCATCTTGCTAAACATGAGCCCGACTCACAGCCTTCGAGCTTGCTGGGTTAGGCAAGTCGCACAGAGCGGAGAGGCCATACTCGAGACTTTCAGCAACGCCACCCGAAAACAACGCCGAGGTCCTAACGATCTATGAGACGTTTTCCTCCAAACACCAGAGGAAAAGAGCTCTTCGAGAACTCGATCAAATAAACCAGGTGGCATCGACAAATTCATGGATAGACACGCCGACTACTTTCGGCGCGGATGGCCAACCGATAACCCGCATAGCGCGAACACCTGCCACCCTGGTCCTCAACCCCATAGTAGATGGCTTCAGGTTGCACAAGTTGCTAATGGACGGTGGTAGTGGCCTAAACCTCATTTACGAGGATACCTTGGACAAGATGCAATTCGATAGATCTAAAATCGAACAAAGCAACACAACTTTCCAAGGAATCATCCACGGGAAAGAGGCGCGTCGTACAGGACGAGTTACCCTCGATGTAGTATTCATCACTCTCGAGAACTACAGATCCGAAGAACTTCTTTTCCATATTGTGCCCTTTCACAGTGGCTATCATTCTCTATTAGGGCGCGATGCCTTCACAAGGTTTCATGCTATGCCACATTACGGTTATATGAAGCTCAAAATGCCGGGACCCAACGGTGTGATCACAATTATAAGTGACCCGGATAGAGCGCTCCGAGTTAAAAATAAAACAACATCACTAGCCCTCGAGGCACTAGCCGAGACCCTCGCTCTAGAGGAACTGACCACACTCCGTTCTATAGTGGATAAGGACGATGTAATCCTCGGCAAAAGCAAAATCCACATCCTTCAAACCCGCAGATGAAATCATCAAATTTCAGGTGCACCCAACATACCCCAATAAAACAGTGTCCATCGGAGCTCAGCTGGACCCCACGGTTGATGAAGCACTGCACAAATTTTTGCGTGAAAATTGGGACATATTCGCCTGGCACCCCTCAGATATGCCAGGAATCCCACGAAGGCTGGCGGAACACAACCTGAACATAATCGCTGGCTTCAAGCATGTCAAAGTGGCATTACGCCGATTTTCCGAACCTAAGCGTCAAGCTATGGTCGAAGAACTTGTCAAACTACTTGAAACCAGATTCATTCAAGAAATCAAACTATCCAAGTGGTTGGCAAATCTGGTCATGGTACCGAAGAAAGACAAATCCTGGTGGCTATGCGTCGATTTCAAAGATCTTAATAAAGCCTGCCCCAAGGATCCTTTCCCCTACCCACATTGACCAGATCATCGATGCCACTGCCGGATAGGACTCACTGTGCTTCCTGGATGCCTATTCAGGATACCATCAGATCAAAATGAAGCAGTCCGATCAAGCCGCAACCGCCTTCATCACCCCCTATGGGCCATTCTGCTTTAATACAATGCCCTTCGGGTTAAAAAATGCAGGCGCCACATACTAGCGCATGATTCAGACATGTCTGGAAAAACAAATCAGCAAAACAGTCATGGCATACATAGACGACGTGGTCATCAAGACCAAACACGTCAGCCAGTTGGTGGAGGACCTCAGACAAACCTTCGCTAGTCTGCGGGAATACGATATACCGCTCAACCCGGACAAGTGTGTCTTCGGAGTCCCCACCGGTAAACTACTCGGATTCATTGTCTCCCAAAGAGTAATAGAGGCTAATCCCGCCAAGATCCGAGCCCTATCCCAACTAGCGATTCCCACGGAGCTAAAGCACATTCAGAGACTAGCAGGCTGTGTGCGGCGTTAAGCCACTTTATCTCCCGCCTTGGTGAAAAGATCTGCCACTCTACAGGCTGCTGAAACGGACCAAAAACTTTGAGTGGACCGATGAAGCAGCAGCCGCACTGGAGGAAATCAAGACACTGTTGGCCAGTAACCCCATACTAGCAGCCCCTGGTGCTGGTGAACCGATGTTACTATACATCTCAGCCACCAACCAGGTCGTCAGTGCGGTTCTCGTCGTAGAGAGGGAGGCCGAGGGCCACAAATTCCGGGTACAGAAGCCAGTCTACTATGTATCAGAAGTGCTCACTCCGTGCAAGTCCAGGTACCCACATTATCAGAAGATAGCCTATACAGTGTTTATGGCATCACGCAAGCTCAGGCACTACTTTCAGGAGTGTTCGGTCACGGTGGCATCCGAAGCACCCCTAAATGATATATATAATCAACAACAGGGACGCCAATGGCCGCATAGCTAAATGGGCCATTGAACTCCTTCCGTTCGAAACCACTTGCAAGCCATGCCGAGCTATTAAATCTCAGGTGTTGGTCGATTTTCTTGCTGAATGGATGGAGGCTGAGCTCCCCAGAGAATACAACACATATTCACATTGGACAATTTACTTCGACGGGCCCAAGACACTTGCCAGACTAGGGGCTGGAGTTATCCTCACATCCCCACCGGAGACAACATCCGATACGTATTACAGATCATGTATGCCGACTCAAACAATGCGGCCAAATACGAGGCACTGTTGCACGGACTCCGGATGGCAACATCAATGGGTGTACAACGGCTCGAAGTACGGGGAGACTCTAATCTCGCCATCTCACAAATCAATGGTGAATTCGATGCTAGAAACCCAAAAATGGCAGCATACAGAAATGCCGTCCTCAAGATATCCACATGGTTCGAGGGGCTAGAATTCCACCATGTCTCCAGAGACAACAATCAAGCCGCCGACATCCTCGCCCGCATGGGCGCCAAATGCAACCCTGTCCCTAAGAACACCTTCCTAGAGAGGCTCTTCAAGCCATCCGTGGTATGGCAGGACGATAGGAAGGACGCTATAGCCAATGGAGCAGAACAGGTCATCCCCCCTATAGTCAAACCAGATGAGCAAGTCATCGGCGGCTCCGCAATTGAAGAAACACCTTCGGCTCACAAAGTCATGGCAGTAATCGCACCATGGACCGAGTCCTTCCTTGCCTACCTTCTACGCAAAGAACTCCCCGATGACCAGACGGAGGCGAGGCGCATAATCCGGCGATCAAAGGCCTACAAGGTCCATGAGGGTGAGTTATACAAAAAAGCACTACGGGGGTCCTCTAACGGTGCATATCCGAAGAAGAAGGAAGGCAACTCTTGGCCGAGATTCACACAGGCATGGACGGCCATCACGCAGCAGCGCGGGCCCTGGTAAGCAAGGCCTTTCGAGCCGGGTTCTTCTGCCCCACCGCTCGAGCGGACGCCCACACACTCGTCCAACATTGCGTCGGTTGTCAGCTCTTTGCAAATCAAAGCCACATGCCCCCAATGGCTCTTCGGACGATACCTATTACATGGCCTTTCGCGGTCTGGGGTTTAGATATGGTCGGACCACTTAAAGGGGGGACCAAGAAAAAGAAATATCTACTGGTCATGGTCGACAAGTTCACTAAATGGATCGAAGCAAAACCATTAAGTTCAGCTAAGTCGGGGCCGGACATCGACTTCATATCAGGCGTGGTGCACCGTTATGGTGTCCCACACAGTATAATAATGCACAATGGATCCAACTTTACCGCCCAGGAGGTAAAGGACTGGTGCGCTAACTTGGGCATCAAGCTCGACTACGCCTCGATGCATCATCCGCAGACCAATGGACAAGTCGAACGGGCCAAGGGCCTCATTATGAGCGGTATTAAACCTCGTCTTGTCCAATCTCTTAAAGAATGTGACTGTCATTGGGTGGAGGAGCTTGACTCCGTACTATGGGGTTTGCGCACCATCCCGAATTGATCAACGGGATACACACCGTTTTTTATGGTGTACGGGGCCGAAGCGGTCCTCCCCTGTGACATCATCCATGATGCACCTAGGGTGCGCATGTACGAAGAAAAAGAGGCCGAGCTAGATCGGCAGGACGACCTAGACGCCTTGGAAGGAGAGCGCGATATAGCTCGGGCTCGATCTACTTTTTATCAACAGCAGGCTCGGCGCTACCAAAGCAGGGAGGTTCGAGCAAAAGCATATAATATGGGCGAACTTGTCTTACGCCTCCCAGAGAAACAGAAGCATAAACTCAACCCCAAGTGGGAGGGCCCTTTCATAATTGATGAAGTACTGACAGGAGGAGCTTATCGCCTTCATAACCCGCAGGACAATCGCCTCGAACTGAACCCATGGAACGTAGCTCGTCTTCGGCGCTTCTACGGCAAGACCGGTGTCGTCACCTTCTCTAAACCCTTGTATTCCCCCCTTCCTTATTTACTTTTACAGGATTGGTTAGATTTTCCCAGGCTGTGTTCGGTTAAACTGAACTATGTTAAGTTTTCATCGGCATACATTCTCAAATGTTTTACCCGGTAACACCTGGGGCTTCTTAATGAAGCAAAGCAATATTATTTTCCGCATCTATTTGTCTTGTATCCATCCTTCCAGCATCGTTTTGCGCCATTTTATGCACCAATTGGGCTTAAGATTTAGCCAAGCCGGGTTGCCTTGCTCCTGTGCTTACCCCCTACATTCCCGATTGTTCGGCTAGGGGGTAAAGGGAGCAACTCTCTGATTGTTACAACCGGGTTACCCGGATACGTACCTCAGACGGGTGAAGCCGAAGGCTAGCGTTCTTAAGAAACAAGTTGGTCGCCACAAAGGAAGGAAATATAGTTGATGCTCTTCACCACAAACAGGGATTATTCCCCCAAAGTAGCAAACTATCCGCATACTACGGGTACATGGCTATGACGTCTACGATCTACGTAGCAACCTGAAGAAAGGAACCCATAGAGGAACTATTTTCTTCGAAAGATGTTTCCTACGTTAAACAGTAATATAACATACCTCCCTATGCGCGTTTTGTCTATTCGCACTAGAAGGCCGGATTGCCTAGTACTCCGAAATAATTTCCTGTTATTGCAGGATACATAGTACGGAACATTCCCTAGCTATTGGCGAGGGAGGCAGAAGCCGATGGCCGGTTAAGACAACGTTTACAGCACGGATGGAGTCGGTTTGATGTAAAGTACATAGCTACGTAGAATTAAACACTAGGTTGTCAGTCGAGATGATCTATTATGGCATCCAAGGTGCAATCTTCTGGTGAAATACGAGCGGCGAGCATCAGTTGGTCATAAACCAAGTCCAGAGGTACCTCTCGACCATCTGGCCCTACCGGCCCAACCCGAGCCAAGTGCTCTGGGTTGAGTTTGGTAAAGTGATACGTCCATTTTGCATCATGATTTCCTACTATTATTTATTATGTTTTGTTGAATAATAATGCTTTAGGGAGTGATTCTAATGCCTTTTCTCTCATAATATGCAAGGTTTACACAAAGAGGGAGAATACCGGCAGCTGGAATTCTGGACCTGAAAAAAGCACATCAGAGATACCTATTCTGCACATCTCCAATGGAGCTAAAACTTTATGGAGATTATTTTTGGAATTAATAAAAAATACTGGAGCAAAGAACTACCGGAGGGGGCCACCCTGGTGGGCACAAGACACCAGGGTGCGCCAGGCCCCCCTGGGCGCGCCCTGTGGGTTGTGCCCTCTTCGGCCCACCTCCGGTGCCCATCTTCTGGTATATAATCACTTTTGACCTAGAAAAAAATAATAGGAGGACTTTCGGGACAGAGCGCCGCCGTCTTGAGGTGGAACTTGGGCTGGAGCACTTTTGCCCTCCGGCGGAGCGATTCCGCCGGGGGAACTTCCCTCCCGGAAGGGAAAATCGAAGCCACCGTCATCACCAACACCCCTCTCATCTTTGGGAGGCCAATCTTCATCAACATATTCAATAGCACCATCTCCTCTCAAACCCTAGTTCATCTCTTGTGTTCAATCTTTGTACCGGAACCTCCGATTGGTACCTGTGGGTGACTAGAAGTGTTGATTACCTTACGTAGTTGATTCCTATATGGTTTATTTGGTGGAAGATTATATGTTCAGATCCATTCTGCTATTCAATACCCCTCTGATCTTGAGCATGATTATTATTTGTGAGTAGTTACCTTTGTTCTTGAGGTCACGGGAGAAGTCATGTTGCAAGTAATCATGTGAATTTGATATGTGTTCGATATTTTGATGATATGTATGTTGTGATTCCCTTAGTGGTGTCATGTGAACGTTGACTACATGACACTTCACCATTATTGGGCCTAAGGGAATGCATTGTGGAGTAGTTATTAGATGATGGGTTGCTAGAGTGACAGAAGCTTAAACCCTAGTTTATGCGCTACTTCGTGCTACTTCTTGAGCTTGCGTTGGTTTTTCCTTGAAGAGGAAAGGGTGATGCAGCAAAGTAGATAAGTATTTCCCTCAGTTGTTGAGAACCAAGGTATCAATCCAGTAGGAGGTACAAGCAAGGCCCCAATCTTTGCACCTACACAAACAATCAAACACTTGCACCCAACGCTATAAAGGGGTTGTCAATCCCTTCACGGTTACTTGCAAGGATGAGATCTGATAGAGATAGATATAAAAGATTACTAAAATGAAAAGTAAAATAAAAGTAAAAAGATTGCAGCAAAGTATTTTTGGTATTTTTGGTTTATAGATCTGAAAATATAATATGGAAAATAGACCCGGGGGCCATAGGTTTCACTAGAGGCTTATCTCTTGAAGGAAAATAATACGGTGGGTGAACAAATTACTATCAAGCAATTGATAGAAAAGCGCATAGTTATGACGATATCCAAGGCAATGATTATGCATATAGGCATCACGGCCGTGTCAAGTAGACCGAAACTATTCTGCATCTACTACTATTACTCCACACATCGACTGACTCCTGCGTGCATCTAGAGTATTAAGTTCATGAAGAACAGAGTAACGCATTAGGTAAGATGACATGATGTAGAGGGATAAACTCAAGCAATACGATGAAAACCCCATATTTTTAACCTTGATGGCAACAATACAAATACGTGCCTCGCTACCCCTATTTTGTCACTGGGTGAGGACACCGCAAGATTGAACCCAAAACTAAGCACTTCTGCCATTGCAAGAATTACCAATCTAGTTGGCCAAACCAAACCAATAACTCGAAGAGACTCGCAAAGATATGAAATCATGCATATAAGAATTCAGAGAAGATTCAAATAATATTCATAGATAATCTGATCATAAACCCACAATTCATCGGATCTCGACAAACACACCGCAAAAGAGTATTACATCGGATAGATCTCTGATAACCCACAAGTATAGGGGATCGCAACAGTTTTCGAGGGTAGAGTATTCAACCGAAATTTATTGATTCGACACAAGGGGAGCCAAAGAATATTCTCGAGTATTAGCAGCTGAGTTGTCAATTCAACCATACCTGAAAGACTTAATATCTGCAGCAAAGTATTCAGTAGCAAAGTAATATGGAAGTAACGGTAACGATGGCAAAAGTGACAGTAGCAGTGTTGTAGTATTTGTAACAGTAGCAACGGAAAAGTAACTTAGCAAAGATCAATATGTGAAAAGCTCGTAGGCAATGGATTAGTGATGGATAATTATGTCGGATGGCATTCATCATGCAACGGTTATAACATAGGATGACACAGAACTAGCTCCAATTCATCAATGTAATGTAGGCATGTATTCCATATATAGTCATACGTGCTTATGGAAAAGAACTTGCATGACATCTTTTGTCCTACCCTCCCGTGGCAGCGGGGTCCTAATGGAAACTAAGAGATATTAAGGCCTCCTTTTAATAGAGAGCCGGACCAAAGCATTAACACGTAGTGAATACATGAACTCCTCAAACTACGGTAATCACCGGAAAGAATCCCAGTTATTGTCACCCTAGGGGATGCGGATCATAACTCGTAATAGGTGTCTACAACTTGCAAGATAGGATCAAGAACACACATATATTCATGAAAACATAATAGGTTCAGATCTGAAATCATGGCACTCGGGCCCTAGTGACAAGCATTAAGCATAGCAAAGTCATAGCAACATCAATCTCAGAACATAGTGGATACTAGGGATCAAACCCTAACAAAACTAACTCGATTACATGGTAAATATCATCCAACCCATCACCATCCAGCAAGCCTACGATGGAATTACTCATGAACGGCGGAGAGCATCATGAAATTGGTGATGAAGGATGGTTGGTGATGACGACGGCGTCGATTTCCCCTCTCCGGAGCCCAAATCAGGCTCCAGATCTGCCCTCCCGAGGAAGAACAGGAGGTGGCGGCGGGTCCGTATCGTAAAACGCGATGAACTCTTCTCTCTGATTTTTTTCTCCCCCCGAATAGGAATATATAGAAGTGGAAACGAGGTCGGAGGAGCAACAGGGGGCCCACAAGCCACAGGGGCGCGCCCCCCTGGCTTGTGGCCAGGTGGTGGGCCCCCTGCAGTTGATTCTTTCGCCAATATTTTTTATTAATTCCAAAAATATTCTCCGTAAATTTTTAGGTCAATCCGAGAACTTTTATTTCTGCACAAAAATGACACCAAGGCAATTCTGCTGAAAATAGCGTCAGTCCGGGTTAGTTCCATTCAAATCATGCAAATTAGAGTCCAAAACAAGGGCAAAAGAGTTTGGAAAAGTAGATACGTTGGAGACGTATCAACTCCCCCAAGCTTAAACCTTTGCTTGTCCTCAAGCAATTCAGTTGATAAACTGAAAGTGATAAAGAAAAACTTTTACAAACTCTGTTTGATCTTGCTGTTGTAAATATGTCTAACTGATGTTCAGGTTTTCAGCAAAGATTATGAACTAATCACATTCACAATAACATTTAGGTCTCACATTTACTCATATCAATGGCATAATCAACTAGCGAGCAATAATAATAAGTCTCGGATGACAACAATTTTATCAAAACAATCATGATACAATATAACATAATGGTATCTCGCTAGCCCTTTCTGAGACCGCAAAACATAAATGCAGAGCACCTTTGAAGAACAAGGACTGACTAAACATTGTAATTCATGGTGAAAGAGATCCAGTCATACTCATACCCAAAATCAATTAATAGCAAAGTATACAAATGACGGTTGTGCTCTCTAACTGGTGCCTTTTGTAAGAGGATGATGTCTCAACAGTAAAGTAAAATAGATAGGCCCTTCGCAGAGGGAAGCATTGATTTGCAGCGGTGCCAGAGCTCGAGCTTTTAAAACAGAGATCAATAATAGTTTTGAGCGGTATGCTTTCATTGCCAACATAACAACTAAGAGATCTCGATATCTTCCATGCTAGATACATTATAGGCGGTTCCCAAACAGAATAGTAAAGTTTTTACTCCCCCTCCATCAATCAATCACACTCCACGGCGGGCCGAATCCACGGGTACCGTCCATACAAACACAATCTTGGGGGAGTTTTGTTTATTATATTTTGATTTGAATTTTGAGCATGGAACTGGGCATTCCGATTACCAGCCACTTTCTCGTGAATGACAGTGAATCAACACATATCGTGAGAATAACCCACCTAGCATGGAGGATACTGACAGCCCCCAGTCGCTACATGAGCGATTTGGGCATACAAAACGGAATATTTATTTGAAGGTTTAGAGTATGGCACATGCAAATTTACTTGGAACGGCAGGTAAATACCGCATATAGGTACGTATGGTGGACTCATATGGAACAACTTTGGGTTTATGGAGATGGATGCACAAGCAGTATTCCCGCTTAGTACAAGTGAAGGCTAGCAAAAGACTGGGGAGCGACCAACTAGAGAGCGACAACAGTCATCAACATGCTTTAAGATTAACCAATATTGAATGCAAGCATGAGTAGGATATAAATCACCATGAACATAAACATCGTGGAGGCTATGTTGGTTTTGTTTCAACTACATGCGTGAACATGTGCCAAGTCAAGCCACTCGAATCATTCAGAGGAGGATACCATTCTATCATACTACATCACAACCATTTTAATATGCATGTTGGCACTCAAAACAAACCATTATTAACTCTTAGCTAATTAAGCATGGCATGAATAACTATAATCTCTAATTGTCATTGCAAACATGTTCAACCCATAATGAGCTGAATCCTGGACGATGAGCTTTTCTCCATATCATTCATTTCATCATATATCGTCATTATTGCCTTTCACTTGCACGACCGAACGATGTGAATAGTAATAAGAGTGCACGTGCATTGGACTAAGCTGGAATCTGCAAACAATAACTCAAAGGAGAAGGCAAAGCAATATGGGCTCTATGTAAGATAAACAATAATGCATATGAGAGCCACTCAACACTTTCATCGTGGTCTTTTCCTTACGACCCAAAGAAGAAAAGAAAACTATTTACACGGGAAAGCTCCCAACAAGCAAAAGAAGAACGAGAAATCTTTTTGGGTTTTGTTTTAATATTACAACTAAAAAAACTAGAAGGTAAAGCTAGAACTATTTTTTTTTGGATTTTCTCAAGATTAATGAAACACAGAAGAAGAAAACAAAAGAAGAAATAAACTACCATGGATGGTACAATGAAAGAGTATGAACACCGACAACTAGGATGAGTGTGTGAACATGAATGTAATGTCGGTGAGAAATACGTACTCCCCCAAGCTTAGGCTTTTGGCCTAAGTTGGTCTAGGGCCACGGCTGGCCTGGATAATATCCGAAGTCATAGTTGGGGTTGTACTGGGCTACGGCGGCTACTGCCTGAACAGCTGCAGCGTGGAGGCAAGCAGCTTCCGCCTCTCTCTCATACTCATTTGCCTCCTCTCTGGTTATAAAGCGTCTTCATTTTTCCTCCGCACGAAAGAATCGGTGAGTTGATAATATTGCTTGCATCGGTCTGAAATAAAATCCTCAAGGCCAGCATTCCTAATGTACACGTAAAACTCTTCCTTGAACCCGACATTGTCCAAGAATTGATCCGACGGCCATTCACAAGGCCGCACTTGAGCTTCCCTCGGTGGTTCAAAGTCGGGCTCGCGTAACGCGAGCCTCGGGGTCTTCTTGCTCGAGGAACCACCTTGGTATATTCTCCTTAACATCTCTTTTGCTGAAAATTAATTCTGAAATTTTTAGTGACTCTAATTGAAAGTAAACAAAACTCAACAAAACTCATAGCAACTACTCCCACAAGTGCCTAGAAGCTATATCATGCATCAAAACTACTTGGGACCATACAAATTTGACATGCAAGCTCAAGAACAAGGTCACCACAGCAGCAAAAATTTGCAATATATAAAGCACTAGAACAAAAACTAATTGGACCATTGGAGGAGTCACATACCGATGAGCAATCCCCTAAAACAGTTTTGCAAATGAAGCTTTGAGCAAGGAAATCGAAAATGGCAGCAAAATGAGCTAGAACACGGGTTTGAGCAATGGTGGGATTTTTTCTAGAGGAAGACGAAGTGGATGGGTGCTGGAATAAGTGAGGGAGACCCACGTGGGACCCACAAGCCAGGGGGGCGCGCCCAGGGGGGGTGGGCGCGCCCTGCAGGCTTGTGGCCCACTGGTGCAGCCCCCTCATGCATACTCAGTGCCAAAAATTCTAAAATATTCCAGAAAAAATCATACTAAATTTTCAGGGCATTCTGAGGACTTTTATTTTCAGGTCATTTTTCTATTGCACGGATAAAACAGGAAACAGGAGAATAATAACATTTTCACTCTATTTAATCTAAATAACAGCAAGTGAAAGTTGGGTACAGAAAGTTGTGCCTTCTAGATTCATCCATCTCATGCTCCTCAAAAGAATCCATCAATAAGGTTGATCAAGTCTTATTGACAAACCCTTTTCGAATGACATGGAACCGGAGAATTTTCGAATAACACTAGGTTACCTCAATAGGGATATGCATGTCCCCAACAATAAGTATATCATATTTCTTCTTGGCAGTAGGTAGAGGGAATTCAAAACCTCCAATAATAATTGTTGAAACCTTTTCAATTGAGTTGATACTATGAACTTGAGGTTGTTTCTTCGGAAAGTGTACTGTATGCTCATTACCATTAACATGAAAAGTGACATTGCCCTTGTTGCAATTAATAACAGCCCCTGCAGTATTGAAAAAGGGTCTACCAAGGATGATCGACATACTGTCATCCTCGGGAATATCAAGAATAACAAAGTCCGTTAAGATAGTAACGTTTGCAACTACAACAGGCACGTCCTCACAAATACCGATGGGTAAAGCAGTTGATTTATCAGCCATTTGCAAAGAGATTTCAGTAGGTGTCAACTTATTCAAATCAAGTCTACGATATAAAGAGAAAGGCATAACACTAACACCAGCCCCAAGATCTCATAAAGCAGTTTTAACATAATTTCCTTTAATAGAGCATGGTATAGTAGGTACTCCGGGATCTCCTAGTTTCTTCGGTATTCCACCCTTAAAAGTATAATTAGCAAGCATGGTGGAAATCTCAGCTTCCGGTATCTTTCTTTTATTAGTCACAATATCTTTCATATATTTAGCATAAGGAGACATTTTCAGAATATCAGTCAAGCGCATACGCAAAAAGACAGGTCTAAGCATTTCAACAAAGCGCTCAAAATCCTCATCATCCTTCTTCTTGGATGGTTTAGGAGGAAAGGGCATGGGTTTCTGAACCCATGGTTCTCTTTCTCTACCATGCTTCCTAGCAACAAAGTCTCTTTTATCACATCTCTTATTGTTAGGTTGTGGGTTATCAAGATCAATAGCAGGTTCAATCTCCACATCATTATCATTACTAGGTTGAGCATCAACATGAACATCATCATTAATATTATCACTAGGCTCATGTTCATCACCAGATTGTGTCTCAGCATCAGAAATAGAAATATCATTTGGGTTCTCATGTGAATCTATAACAGGTTCACTAGCAGTATGCAAAGTCCTATCGTCATTCTTTTTCCTACTCTTATTGGAACGACTAGGTGCATCAGTATTGACTCTCTGAGAATCTTGCTTAATTCACTTAGGATGGCCCTCAGGATACAAAGGTTCCTGAGTCATTCTACCACCAATAGTCACAACTTTAACAGAATGATCATTGTTCTTACTATTCATTTCATGAAGCAAATCATTTTGAGCCTTAAGTACTTGTTCTACTTGGGTAGTTACCATGGAAGCATGTTTACTAATAAGCTTAAGATCATTGACAGTTCTACTTAAATAATCACCCAAGCGATCAAGCATGTAAGCATTATGTTTCAATTGTCTACTAACATAAGCATTGAAATTATCTTGCTTCACAATAAAATTATCAAACTCATCCAAGCATTGGCTAGCAGACTTATTATAAGGAATATCTCCTTCATCAAATCTACAGAGAGAATTTACCTCTACTACCTATGTCGGGTTATCAAGACCATGTATTTCTTCAATAGGTGGTAGATTCTTAACATCTTCAGCTTTAATACCTTTTTCTTTCATAGATTTCTTTGCCTCTTGCATATCTTCAGGACTGAGAAATAGAATACCTCTTTTCTTCGGAGTTGGCTTTGGAGGAGGTTCGGGAATAGTCCAATCATTATCATTGCTCAATATATTATTCAATAGTAGTTCAGCTTGTTCAACAGTTTGTTCCCTGAAAACACAACCAGCACAACTATCTAGGTGGTCCCTAGAAGCATCGGTTAGTCCATTATAAAAAATATCAAGTATTTCATTTTTCTTGAGTGGGTGATCAGGCAAAGCATTAAGTAATTGTAGAAGCCTCCCCCAAGCTTGTGGGAGACTCTCTTCTTCAGTTTGCACGAAGTTATATATTTCCTGCAAGGCAGCTTGTTTCTTGTGGGCAGGAAAATATTTTTCAGAGAAGTAATAAATCATATCCTGGGGACTACGCACACAACTAGGAGCAAGAGAATTAAACCATATCTTAGCATCACCCTTTAATGAGAAAGGAAACAACTTAAGAATATAGTAATAGCGAATTTTTTCCTCATGAGTAAATAGGGTGGCTATATCATTCAATTTAGTAAGATGTGCCACAACAGTTTCAGATTCATAACCATGGAAAGGATCAGATTCAACCAAAGTAATTAACTCAGGATCGACAGAGAATTCATAATCCTTATCAGTAACAAAGATAGGTGAAGTAGCAAACTTAGGATCATATTGCATTCTAGCATTCAAAGATTTTTCTTTCCACTTGCGAAGCAATTTCTTAAGATCATCTCTATCCTTACAAGCAAGAAAGTCCCTAGCTACCTCTCCTTCCATAACATAACCCTCAGGTATATCAGGCAATTCATATCTAGGAGAGCTAGATCTAGCAGGTGTCTCATAGTGTTCAGTTTCAATAATTTCATCAGATTCAGAGATATCATCAGTTTCAGCATTCACTCTAACAATTTGTTCATCAAGAAATTCACCCAGTGGCATAGTAGTATCAAGCAAAGTACCATCATAAGCATCATGCATAGCAGAAGTAGCATCATCAATTACTTGCGACATATCAGAATTACTAGCAATTGGTGGTGTCGCAAGCTTACTCATAACAGAAGGTGAATCAAGTGCATAGCTAGATGGCAGTTCCTTACCTGTCCTCGTAGTTGAGGGGTAGATCTTAGTCTTAGCATCTTTCAGATTCTTCATAGTGATCAACAGATATATATCCCAAGTGACTCAGAGAATAGAGCTATGCTCCCCGGCAACGGCGCCAGAAAAAGGTCTTGATAACCCACAAGTATAGGGGATTGCAACCGTTTTCGAGGGTAGAGTATTAAACCCCAAATTTATTGATTCGACACAAGGGGAGCCAAAGAATATTCTCGAGTATTAGCAGCTGAGTTGTCAATTCAACCACAACTGAAAGACTTAATATCTGCAGCAAAGTATTCAGTAGCAAAGTAATATGGAAGTAACGGTAACGATGGCAAAAGTGACAGTAGCAGTGTTGTAGTATTTGTAACAGTAGCAACGGAAAAGTAACTTAGCAAAGATCAATATGTGAAAAGCTTGTAGGCAATGGATCAGTGATGGATAATTATGTCGGATGGAATTCATCATGCAACGGTTATAACATAGGGTGACACAGAACTAGCTCCAATTCATCAATGTAATGTAGGCATGTATTCCATATATAGTCATACGTGCTTATGGAAAAGAACTTGCATGACATCTTTTGTCCTAACCTCCCGTGGCAGCGGGGTCCTAATGGAAACTAAGGGATATTAAGGCCTCCTTTTAATAGAGAACCGGACCAAAGCATTAACACGTAGTGAATACATGAACTCCTCAAACTACGGTAATCACCGGAAAGAATCCCAGTTATTGTCACCCTGGGGGGTGCGGATCATAACTCGTAATAGGTGTCTACAACTTGCAAGATAGAATCAAGAACACACATATATTCATGAAAACATAATAGGTTCAGATCTGAAATCTTGGCACTCGGGCCCTAGTGACAAGCATTAAGCATAGCAAAGTCATAGCAACATCAATCTCAGAACATAGTGGATACTAGGGATCAAACCCTAACAAAACTAACTCGATTACATGGTAAATCTCATCCAACCCATCACCGTCCAGAAACCTACGATGGAATTACTCACGAACGGCGGAGAGCATCATGAAATTGGTGATGAAGGATGGTTGGTGATGACGACGGCGTCGATTTCCCCTCTCCGGAGCCCAAATCAGGCTCCAGATCTGCCCTCCCGAGGAAGAACAGGAGGTGGCGGCGGGTCCGTATCGTAAAACGCGATGAACTCTTCTCTTTGATTTTTTTCTCCCCGAATAGGAATATATAGAAGTGGAAACGAGGTCGTAGGAGCAACAGGGGGCCCACAAGCCACAGGGGCGCGCCCTAGGGGGGTGGGCGCGCCCCCTGGCTTGTGGCCAGGTGGTGGGCCCCCTGCAGTTGATTCTTTCGCCAATATTTTTTATTAATTCCAAAAATATTCTCCGTAAATTTTCAGGTCAATCCGAGAAATTTTATTTCTGCACAAAAATAACACCAAGCCAATTCTGCTGAAAACAACGTCAGTCCGGGTTAGTTCCATTCAAATCATGCAAATTAGAGTCCAAAACAAGGGCAAAAGAGTTTGGAAAAGTAGATACGTTGGAGACGTATCAATCTCCATGAAGATCATGGAGAACATGGTATTGAAGAGCATAGAGAGAGAAGAAGCCATCTAGCTACTAGCTATGGACCCGAAGGTCTGAGGTGAACTACTCACGCATCATCGGAGGGGCAATGGAGTTGATCTAGACGCCCTGTGTGATCGAATCCCCCTCCGACAGATTACCGGAAAAGGCCCCAAGATGGGATATCACGGGAACAGAGGCTACCGGCGGCGGAAAAGTATTATCGTGGCTCTTTTTTGTATTGGGGGAATATTTCTGAATTTATAGGCCTAGAATTAGGGTTGGAGGAGCCACGTGGGGCCCACAAACCAGGGGGGCGCCCCCCAGGGGTGCGCCCAGGTGGCTTGTGGCCCACCCGTGGGTCTTCTGGCCTCTTCTCCATGTCTCCTGGGTTCCTTCTGGTCCTAGAAAAATCATCGTAGAATTTTATTCCGTTTGGACTCCGTTTGATATTCCTTATCTGCAATACTCAAAAACAAGGAAAAAATAGAAACTGGCACTAGGCACTAGGTTAATAGGTTACTCCCAAAAATAATATAAAATAGCATATTAATGCATATAAAACATCCAAAACAGATAATATAGTAGCATGGAACAATAAAAAATTATAGATACGTTGGAGACGTATCAAGCATCCCCAAGCTTAATTCCTGCTCGTCCTCGAGTAGGTAAATGATAAAAAACAGAATTTTTGATGTGGAATGCTACCTAACATATTTATCCATGTAATATTCTTTATTGTGGCATGAATGTTCAGATCCGTAAGATTCAAAACAAAATCTTAATATTGACATAAAAACAATAATACTTCAAGCATACTAATAAAGCAATTGTGTCCTTTCAAAATAAGATGGCCTAAGAAAGTTATCCCTACAAAATCATATGGTCTGGCTATGCTCCATCTTCCCCACACAAAGTGTTTAAATCATGCACAACCCCGATGACAAGTCAAGCAATTGTTTCACACCTTTCATGTTCTCAAACCTTTTCAACTTTCACGCAATACATGAGCGCGAGCCATGGATATAGCACTATAGGTATCAATGTGAGTGAGTAGGGATTGCCATGCAACGGATGCACTAGAGCTATAAGTGTATGAAAGCTCAAAAAGAAACTAAGTGGGTGTGCATTACAATGAGAAATTCCACTAGTTATATTAAAGTGACAAAATAGGAGACTCTCTATCATGAAGATCATGGTGCTACTTTGAAGCACAAGTGTGGAAAAAAGATAGTAGCATTGTCCGTTCTCTCTTTTCTCTCATTTTTTTATTTTGGTGGGCGTCTTTGGCCTCTTTTTTTATTTGGGCTTCATTGGCCTCTTTTATTATTTGTAAAGTCCAGAGACTCATCCCAACTTGTGAGGGAATCATAGCTTCCATCACCCTTTCCTCTCATGGGACAATGCTCTAATAATGATGATCATCACACTTTTATTTACTTACAACTCAAGAATTACAACTCGATACCTAGAACAAAATATGACTCTATATGAATGCTTCTGGTGGTGTACCGGGATGTGCAACGATCTAGCATAGCAAATGACATCAAAAAACGGACAAGCCATGAAAACATCATGCTAGCTATCTTATGATCATGCAAAGCAATATGAAAATGATGGTGCGTGTCATAATAAACGGAACGGTGGAAGTTGCATGGCAATATATCTCGGAATGGCTATGAAAATGCCATAATAGGTAGGTATGGTGGCTGTTATGAGGAAGGGTATATGGTTGATTTAATGTACCGGCGAAAGTTGCGTGGTACTAGAGAGGCTAGCAAAGGTGGAAGGGTGAGAGTGCGTATAATCCATGGACTCACATTAGTCATAAAGAACTCACATACTTATTGCAAAAGTCTATTAGTTATCGAAGCAAAGTATTAGATGAATGCTCCTAGGGGAGAGGTTGGTAGGAGTTAACCACCGCGCACTCCCGACCCTCACACAAAGGATGACAATCATTAAACAAATCATGCTCCGACTTCGTTACATAACGGTTCACCATACGTGCATGCTACGGGAATCACAAACTTTAACACAAGTATTTCTACCAATCCACAATTACTCACTAGCATGACTCTAATATCACCATCTTTATATCTCAAAACTATATGCAAGGAATCAAACTTCTCATAGTATTCAATGCACTTTATATGAAAGTTTTTATTATATCCTTCTTGGATGCCCATTATATTAGGACTAAATTCATAGCCTAAACCAATTACCATGCTATTTAAAGACTCTCAAAATAATATAAGTGAGGTACTGATACGTCTCCAACGTATGTATAATTTTTGATTGTTCCATGCTATTATATTATCTGTTTTGGATGTTTTATATGCATTAATATGCTATTTTATATTATTTTTGGGACTAACCTATTAACCTAGTGCCTAGTGCCATTTTCTGTTTTTTCCTTGTTTTTGAGTATTGCAGATAAGGAATATTAAACGGAGTCCAAACAGAATAAAATCTTCGCGATGATTTTTCTTGGACCAGAAGAAACCTACCAGACTTGGAGAGGAGGTCAGGAGACCTGCCAGGAGGCGACAAGCCACCTGGGCGCGCCCCTTTGGGGGGGGGGGGGAAAGGGCACCCCCCTGGCTTGTGCCCCCCCGGTAGGCCCTCCAACCCTAATCTTCCGCCTATAAATTCCCAAATATTCCCCCAATACCAAAGAGGGCAACGATAATACTTTTGCGCCGCCGGAAGCCTCTGTTCCCGTGAGATCCCATCTTGGAGCCTTTTCCGGTAATCTGCCGGAGGGGGATTCGATCACGGAGGGCATCTACATCAACTCCATTGCCCCTCCGATGATGCGTGAGTAGTTCACCTCAGACCTTCGGGTCCATAGCTAGTAGCTAGATGACTTCTTCTCACTCTATGTTCTTCAATACCATGGTCTCCATGATCTTCATGGAGATCTATCCGATGTAATACTCTTTTGCGGTGTGTTTGTCGAGATCCGATGAATTGTGGGTTTATGATCAGATTATCTATGAATATTATTTG
This sequence comes from Elymus sibiricus, assembly GCA_039707655.1. Lineage (NCBI taxonomy): Eukaryota > Viridiplantae > Streptophyta > Magnoliopsida > Poales > Poaceae > Elymus > Elymus sibiricus. Next base: position 309,217,185 of record CM077675.1, on the reverse strand, counting down.
AATCTTCTCTGAATTATTATATGCATGATTTCATATCTTTGCAAGTCTCTTCGAGTTATTGGTTTGGTTTGGCCAACTAGATTGGTAATTCTTGCAATGGGAGAAGTGCTTAGTTTTGGGTTAAGTCTTGCGGTGTCCTCACCCAGTGACAAAGTAGGGGTAGCGAGGCACGTATTTGTATTGTTTCCATCAAGGATAAAAATATGGGGTTTTCATCATATTGCTTGAGTTTATCCCTCTACATCATGTCATCTTACTTAATGCGTTACTCTGTTCTTCATGAACTTAATACTCTAGATGCAGGCAGGAGTTGGTCGATGTGTGGAGTAATAGTAGTAGATGCAGAATCGTTTCAGTCTACTTGACACGGACGTGATGCCTATATGCATAATCATTGCCTTGGATATCGTCATAACTATGCGCTTTTCTATCAATTGCTTGACAGTAATTTGTTCACCCACCGTATTATTTTCCTTCAAGAGAGAAGCCTCTAGTGAAACCTATGGCCCCCGGGTCTATTTTCCATATTATATTTTCAGATCTATACACCAAAAATACCAAAAAAAGATTGCAGCAAAGTATTTTTGGTATTTTTGGTTTATAGATCTGAAGATATAATATGGAAAATAGACCCGGGGGCCATAGGTTTCACTAGAGGCTTCTCTCTTGAAGGAAAATAATACGGTGGGTGAACAAATTACTGTCAAGCAATTGATAGAAAAGCGCATAGTTATGATGATATCCAAGGCAATGATTATGCATATAGGCATCACGTCCGTGTCAAGTAGACCGAAACGATTCTGCATCTACTACTATTACTCCACACATCGACCGACTCCTGCCTGCATCTAGAGTATTAAGTTCATGAAGAACAGAGTAACGCATTAGGTAAGATGACATGATGTAGAGGGATAAACTCAAGCAATATGATGAAAACCCCATCTTTTTACCCTTGATGGCAACAATACAAATACGTGCCTCGCTACCCCTACTTTGTCACTTGGTGAGGACACCGCAAGATTGAACCCAAAATTAAGCACTTCTCCCATTGCAAGAATTACCAATCTAGTTGGCCAAATCAAACCAATAACTCGAAGAGACTTGCAAAGATATGAAATCATGCATATAAGAATTCAGAGAAGATTCAAATAATATTCATAGATAATCTGATCATAAATCCACAATTCATCGGATCTCGACAAACACGCCGCAAAAGAGTATTACATCGGATAGATCTCCATGAAGATCATGGAGAACATGGTATTGAAGAACATAGAGAGAGAAGAAGCCATCTAGTTACCAGCTATGGACCCGAAGGTCTGAGGTGAACTACTCACGCATCATCGGAGGGGCAATGGAGTTGATGTAGATGCCCTCCGTGATCAAATCCCCCTCCGGCAGATTACCGGAAAAGGCCCCAAGATGGGATCTCACGGGAACAGATTCTTCCGGTGGCGGAAAAGTATTATCGTGGCCCTTTTTTTATTGGGGGAATATTTCTGAATTTATAGGCGGAGAATTAGGGTTGGAGGAGCCACGGGGGGTCCACAAGCCAGGGGGCGCCCCCTCAGGGGCGCGCCCAGGTAGCTTGTGGCCCACCCGTGGGTCTTCTGGCCTCTTCTCCAAGTCTCCTGGGTTCCTTCTGATCCAAGAAAAATCATCGTAGAATTATATTCCATTTGGACTCCGTTTGATATTCCTTATCTGCAATACTCAAAAACAAGGAAAAAACAGAAACTAGCACTGGGCACTTGGTTAATAGGTTAGTCCCAAAAATAATATAAAATAGCATATTAATGCATATAAAACATCCAAAACAGATAATATAATAGCATGGAACAATAAAAAATTATAGATACATTGGAGACGTATCACTTCGTAAGGGACTGATTTGGATCCAAACGTTTAATGCTATGGTTAGATTTTATCTTAATACTTTTCTCGTAGTTGCGGATGCTTGTGAGGGGGTTAATCATAAGTGGGAGGTTGTTCAAGTAAGAACAGCATCCAAGCACCGGTCCACCCACATATCAAATTATCAAAGTAGCGAACACGAATCAAACCAACATTATAAAAGTGACTAGATGAAATTCCTGTGTACCCTCAAGAACACTTTGCCTATTACTATAGATTGTTCTGGCCTGTCCTTTGCCACAAAAGGATTGGGATACCTTGCTGCACCTTATTTACCATTACCGTTACTTGCTTGTTACCAATTACCTTGCTATCAAACTACCTGTTACCTACAATTTCAGTGTTTGCAGAAATTACCTGGGTGAAAACCGCTTGTCATTTCCTTCTGCTCCTCGTTGGGTTCGACACTCTTACTTATCGAAAGGACTACGATTGATCCCCTATACTTGTGGGTCATCAAGACTCTTTTCTGGCGCCGTTGCCGGGGAGTGAGGCGCTCTTGGTAAGTGGAAATCGGTAAGGAAAAACTTATACTATGTGCTGAAATTTATTGTTACTTGCTACTATGGAAAACAATCCTTTGAGGGGTTTGTTCGGGGTATCTTCACCTCGACCGGAACCACAGTTAGTTGCTCCTCAACCTACAGCACCTACTGAAAATATTGGTTATGAAATTCCTTCGGGTATGGTAGAACAACTGCTTGCTAAACCTTATGCAGGAGATGGAACTGAACATCCTCACATGCACCTATTATATGTGAACGAAATTTGTGGAATATTTAAGCTTGCAGATTTACCCGGAGATGAAGCTAAGAAGAAGGTTTTCCCTTTATCTTTGAAGGGAAAAGCATTGACATGGTATAGGCTATGTGATGATCTTGGATCGTGGAACTGGAATCGTTTGCAATTGGAATTCTATCAAAAGTTTTATCCCATGTATCTAGTTCATCGTGATCGGAATTATATATATAATTTTTGGCCTCGTGAAGGAGAAAGCATCGCTCTAGCTTGGGGGAGGCTTAAGTCAATGTTATATTCATGCCCCAATCATGACATCCCGAGAGAAGTTATCATTCAGAATTTTTATGCTCGGCTTTCTCATAATGATCAATCCATGCTCGATACTTCTTGTGCTGGTTCTTATATGAAGTAGACTATTGAATTCAAGTGGGATCTCTTAGAAAGAATTAAACGCAACTCTGAAGATTGGGAACTCGACGAAGGTAATGAGTCAGGTATAAAGCTTGATTTTGATTGTGTTAAATCTTTTATGAATACCGATACTTTTCACAAGTTTAGCACTAAATATGGACTTGACTCTGAGATAGTAGCCTCTTTCTGTGAAGCATTTGCTACTCACGTTGATCTCCCTAAGGAGAAGTTGTTTAAATATCATCCCCCTATTAAAGAAGAAATTAAAGAACCGGTCATAGCTAAAGTTGAAACTATCATTTACAATGTTGATCCAGTTGTGCCTACCACTTATATTGAAAAACCACCTTTCCCTATTAGGATAAAGGAACATGCTAAGGTATCAACTGTGGTTCATAAGAGTAATATAAGAGCACCTAAGCCCCCTGAACAAATTAAAGTAGAACCTAGTGTTGCTAGGGTTAAAGATCTCTTGGTAGAAAATATTGATGGGCATGTTATCTACTTCTGTGATGAAGCTGCTAGAATTGCTAAACCCGATGAAAAAGATAAACATAGACCCATAGAAGGCATGCATGTTGTCTCAGTTAAAATAGAAGATCATTGCTATCATGGTTTATGTGATTTAGGTGCTAGTGTGAGTGCTATCCCTTTTACCTTATACCAAGAATTTATGGATGAAATAGCACCTGCTGAAATAGAAGACATTGATGTTACTATTAAACTTGCTAATAGAGACACCATCACGCCACTTGGGATTGTTAGAGATATTGAAGTCTTGTGTGGGAAAGTAAAATACCCCACTGATTTTCTAGTTCTTGGTTCCCCACAAGAAGACTTTTGTCCCATTATCTTTGGTAGACATTTCTTGAGCACCGTCAATGCTAAGATAGACTGTGAAAAACAAAATGTCGGTGTCAGTTTTCGTGGTGTGTCTCATGAGTTTAATTTTTCCAAGTTTAGTAGACAACCTCATGATAGAGTGTTATCTAATAAGGATGAAATAATTGGTCTTGCTTCTATTGCTGTGCCTCCTACTGATCCATTAGAAAAATATTTGCTTGACCATGAAAATGATATGCACTTGCATGAAAGAAACGAAATAGATCAAATTTTCTTTGAACAACAACCTCTCCTAAAACACAATTTGCCTATTGAAACTCTTGGAGGTCCTCCTCCACCTAAAGGTGATCCTGTGTTTGAATGGTAACAATTGCCTGACACTTTGAAGTATGCTTATCTTTATGAGAAAAAGATATATCCCGTTATTATTAGTGCTAACATTTCAGAACATGAAGAAGAAAGATTATTAAAAGTTCTAAGGAAGCACTGGGCTGCTATTGGATATACTCTTGATGATCTTAAGGGCATTAGTCCCACTCTATGTCAGCACAAGATTAATATGGAACCTGATGCTAAACCCGTTGTTGATCATCAACGGCGATTAAATCCTAAGATGAAAGAAGTGGTAAGAACTGAAATATTAAAGCTTCTGGAAGCAGGTATAATCTATCCCATAGCTGATAGTAGATGTGTAAGTCCCGTTCATTGTGTCCCTAAGAAAGGAGGTATTACCATTGTTCCTAACTCATTCCACAAAGAATTGTCACTGGTTATTGAATGGTAATTGATTTTAGAAAGTTAAATAAAGCTACTATAAAAGATCATTACCCTCTGCCTTTCATTGATCAAATGCTAGAAAGATTATCTAAGCACACACACTTTTGTTTTCTAGATGGATATTCTGGTTTCTCTCAAATACCTGTGTCACAATCTGATCAAGAGAAAACACTACAGGAGCAGCCGGACTGGAGGAGCCGGACAGGAGCAGCAGGACTGGAGCAGCCGGACAGGAGGAGCCGGACAGCTACAGTGTCGCCAGGAGCAGCCGGACAGGAGGAGCCGGACAGCTACAGTGTCGTCAGCTATAGTGTCGTCATCTACCTTCTTCATTTATCTTGTCGATTCGTCAGGCCTGGCTTACCGGGGGTGCCCCCCTGGTGTTTTAAAATGTTGAGTCGTCTCCCTGAGCCTACCCGGGGGTAATCCCCCCGACAAGTCCGGACATGGCGGAGAAGCAGAGGTGGCGGTCACGCCACAGTCTTCGACGCGACTAAGTGCAGTCGTGCAGGACCCTCATGTTCGAGACCTCCTTCGCAAGAGTACGACTAGCGAGAGAGCTGCTTCTAGAGAGGAGGCCAAGCTGGCGCAACTTGAAGTAGACTCGAAGACTCCATTGTATGACGGTTGCGATCCCGAGGTGACCCGCTTGAGTTTCACGCTCGAACTTCTAAAGACGAAGGCCAAAAGCAAATGGACAGACAAAAGCCTCGATGAGCATTTGAAGTATCTACATAATAAAGTTCTTCCCGCGGGGAACCTGTGTCCTACTAGTGTCGATGAGGCCAAGAAAATCGTTTGCCCTTTTGATTTGCCGCACATTAGGTACCACGCATGCATCAACGATTGCATCATTTATCGGGGGGAGCACGCGGAAAAAACCAGCTGTCCAGTGTGCAATGCTTCTCGATACAAGAAGGCAGGAAAGAAAGCTCCTCAGAAAGTTGTATGGTACTTTCCGATCACTCCCCGTCTGCAGCAGTATTTCGTAGATCCTAAGGAAGTAAAGCTCATGCACTGGCACGCGGAGAGGAAGAAGCCCAACGATGGAGATGATCCGAAGCTGAGACACCTCATAGATGGTAGCCAGTGGAGAGCATTCAACACCATATATGGATTTGCTGCAGAAGATCCAAGGAACATCGTGCTTGGTGCGAGTACCGATGGCATGAATCCGTTTGGAAACCAAAACACCAACCACAGCACATGGCCCATCTTTGTATGGATGTACAACCTCCCCCCATGGAAGTGCATGAAGACAAAGTACATACACATGAGCATGTTGATTCAAGGGCCGAAACAACCGGGAAATAATATTAACCTGTATATGGGGCTTCTGAAAGAGGAGCTAGACACATTATGGAAAACACCAGCATGGACATGGGACGGCAGCAAAGGAGAGTATTTCTATATGAGAGCCGCGCTGATGACGACGGTGCACGACTATTTCGGTTACGGTACACCTCAGGCCAGGTGTGCCACGAATACTGCGGATGCACGAGGTGCATGGATGATACAACGTCTCAGAAGCTTACGTCAACGAAAGATGGCGGGTCCGGGAAAATCGTGTACATGGGGCATCGTAGATGGCTCGAGAAGGATGACTCGTGGAGAAAGCGTGGAGATCTATTCAATGGGTTGACTGAGCATCGAGGACCTCCACGTAAGAGAAGCGGCGCCGAAATCAACGAGCTATTGAAAAACTGGGGACAGTGCCCCACGCCGGGAACGATGAAAAAGGCGCCGAAGCCGCTACTGAAGGTATGGAAAACGAGGTCTGTTTTCTGGGACTTGGAGTACTGGCCCAATCACGACACGCCTCATTGCCTTGATCAAATGCATATCACGAAGAATGTCCTCGAGAGCTTGCTTGGCACCCTGATGAACGCGAGGCGATGCCGAGGGCGGACGCGGGGTCCGCCGGCTGATGAGCGCGGGGCGCTGCCGAGGGCGGACGCGGGGTCCGCCGGCTGATGAGCGCACGACGCTGCCGAGGGCGGACGCGGGGTCCGCCGGCTGATGAGCGCGAGGCGATGCCGAGGGCGGACGCGGCGTCCGCCGGCTGATGAGCGCGAGGCGATGCCGGGGGCGGACGCAGGGTCCACCGGCTGATGAGCGCGAGGCGATGCCGAGGGCGGACGCGGGATCCACCGGCTGATGAGCGCGGGGCGCTGCGGAGGGCGGACGCGGGGTCCGCCGGCTGATGAGCGCGGGGCGCTGCCGAGGGCGGACGCGGGGTCCGCCGGCTGATGAGCGCGAGGCGCTGACGGGGGCGGACGCGCGGTCCGCCGGCTGATGAGCACGGGGCGCTGCCGCGGGCGGACGCGCGGTCTGCCGGCTGATGAGCACGGGGCCCCGCCGGGATTGGCCTTTGAGCCTCCGGGCGAGGAGGTTCCTCATGGAAATGATCATGCAAAAGACAAGGTTAAATCGGCGCAGATATATCAAATATTTGATTTTGGTGGCGCAAGTTTTATACTGAGGGTGCCGACTCGGTTTTGTCCGAGCTCCCGTCAATCTTTTTCATGTGCCCTCCGTTCTTTGGCTTTTGCTCTTGCCAGCCGGACAGCCAGGAGCCGGTCTGTGGCTGAGGCGAAGAGTGGGCCGCGGGATGGAGCGTACAGTACTCGGACTCTGGGAGCAGACTCGACCGAGCGGATACTCATAAATGAAATCACCGGATTGCCCAAGCCGTTAACTCCCAGGGCGCTTTTCGCGTGGGGGGACCTCCGGCTTGTGCTCTTGCTAGCCGGATAGTCGCGGTGCGATCTGTAGCTGAGACAAAGAGTGGGCCTTCGGTATCGTGCACGCTACTAAACCGTCTCGTGGAACGAACGAACGGGGCCGAGCGGCCAGCCCCGGGCCGAGACTAGCTGGCTTCGGGGTAAACAGTAAAGTTGCTGTAGTAAATGCGGAGATTGCCACCGAGGGACGCTCGGGGTATCCGCTGTTTGTGCGTGGCACGAGGGTATGTGGGTGGAGAGCTCACATTGCTTTTTGGTGCCGGCGAGGCGGTTTTTGTTGATATCGTCCAGCGTGGCTTGCAGCCGACGTGGACCGACTAGCGTGCGCGAGGCGCCGCCGGGCGCGGACGTGGAGTCCGCCGGCTCATGGGCGCGAGGCGCTGCCGGGTGTGGACGCGGAGTCCACCGGCTGGCTGTTCCCAGTGGGGGCGCGCCAGCGCACCCGCTGGGTGTAGTTTCCGAGCCTTCGGGCGACTCGAAGAGTCGGGCCGAGGGTCTTTGCTGCTGCAGAAGCAGACAATGGCGTTGGGGACGCCAGGTGCGGACGCGGGTTCCGATGACCGATGGGTGTGGGGCCCTGCCGGGTGCGGACGCGGGGTCCGCCGGCCGGTGTGCGCGGGGCACTGCCGAGGGCGGACGCGGGGTCCGCCGGTTGTTGTGCGCGCGGCGCTGCCGAGGGCGGACGCGGGGTCCGCCGGCTGATGCGCGCGAGGCGCTGCCGAGGGCGGACGCGGGGTCCGCCGGCTGTTGCGCGCGCGGCGCTGCCGAGGGCGGACGCGGGGTCCGCCAGCTGATGCGCGCGAGGCGCTGTCGCGGGCGGACACGGGGTCCGCCGGCTGGTGAGCGTGAGGCGCTGCCGGGAGTGGCTTTCAAGCCTCTGGGCGAGGGGGTGCATTGCTTTTTTGATGCCGATGAGGTGGTTGTTGTTGAAGACAACCGGCGCGGCTCGGCACTCGCGGAGCGCGCCGGCACACCCGCTGGGTGTAGCCTTCGAGCCTCCGGGTGCTCGAAGGGGGTCCCGGCAGATCGGGTCCGACCGAACGGGCGTCGAGGCGGACGGGGGCCGGGCCGGCTCCTCAGCCGGCCAGGCGTCGGAGGCGGCAGGCGGACCGGTTGGCCAGGTGACGGCGCAGGCGGGACGGACGGCAGCGCAGGCAGGGCGGGTCACGCCGGCCGTCCGAGTGGCGAAGCAGGCGGACGGGCAGGCAGACATTTTTTCTTTTCTTTGGCCGGCTTGTGGGCAGCCGGACGCTTTTTTTGTTTTTTTTGGTAGCCGGCCGCTTTTGGCCTTTTCCCAGCCAGCAGCATCCTTGCCCCACGGGCTGCTGACACGGCAGGCCGGCGGCGAGGCGGGCGGAGCCGGCCGTCCGGTGGAGGCGAGAGGCGGCCGGCTGGCGCGGGAGCGAACCGGCAGGGGAGCGCGGGGGCGCCGGAGCCGGGGCGACCCGCAGCAACATGCGGCAGAGCGCCAGCGGGGGCGCGGGAACCGGCCGGCGCAGGAGGCGGCGAGCGCGCGGTCGGGTGACTCAGCAGCTCGACCGGGTGGAGGCGGCACGGCTGGTGCGGGAGCGAGCCGGTGGGGGAGTGGCAGGATGCGGCAGCCGGCTCGGGGAGCAGCGGCGCAGTGGACGGCGAGGCGAGCCGGACGCGGTGCCGGCCGTGAGCGTGGACGCGGCCGGAGGCTGGGAGGCGGAGCTGGCACAGCAGGCACGCGGGGGAGGCGGTCAGACCCGGTGCGGTGACAGTGGGCAGACGGCTGACGGGCGGGCGGAGCCGGCCGCGGGGCACACGGTGCGCGCGGGTTGCGGTGGAGCCGGCCGGAGCCGGCGGCCAGCGGGGGCGGCCGGGGGGCGAGCTGGCTGGGGCGAGGCGGAGCCGGCCGAGCGCGGAGAGCCGGTGCGGCGTGCAGATGTGGTTGCCAAGCGTGGCCGGAAGCAGCGAGGTGTGCGGACGCGCATTGAGGCGGCGCAGGTGCGCGACGGCAGAGCCGGCGCAACGGCGCTGATGGCCCACGGGGACGAAGTGCGAGGGGGCGGAGCCGGCCGGTGCGGCGAGCGGGATGCCGGCGCTGGCGGCCAGCGCGGGCGTGCGGGCGTGGTAGCGCAACAGGGGAGCCGTTGGTGGTGAGGCGAGCCGGACGCGGTGCCGGCCGTGGGCGCGGATGCGGCAGGAGGCCGGGAGGCGGAACCCGTCACAGCCGGCACACGGGGGAGGCGGCGTAGGCAGAGCTGGCGGGCCGATGTAGCGCCCAACTGTCGTCGGCGTGAAGGAGCTCGCGCGAGCGGACCGGAGCCGGCGGGAGCGGCGGTGGGCGCGCGCGGAGATGGAGCAGAGTAGGCGGGAGCTAGCCAAACGGGCGAGACGGCCAGCCGGAAGGGCGGGGCGTAGCGGAACGGCGGGGTGCCCCACCCCCGGTGGTCGCGGGCGCCCGAGGTGGAGACGGCAGGAGGAGCGAGGAGCAGCGCGCGGAGCTGCGCGGCTGGCCGGAGCGAGACGGCGCCGCGCACGCAGGCGTGGACGGAGGCGGAGCGGATGAGCGGCCATGGACGGAGCGAGGCGACGTAGCGCGCCCACGCGCGGACGGAGGCGGAGTGGAGCCGCGCCGAGGCGGCGCACGCGCACGCGGACCGTCGGCAGACGAGCGCCGCCCCGTACGGTCGTGCCGGGGGCGTGCCGGTGTCGAGCCCCCGAGCGTCGTAGGAGACGGCGGCGATGCCGCGGTGGTGGAGAGCGACGCGGGCGGTATCGAGGTCGATGGCGAAGGCCCGGCGTATCGCACGGTCGCCTCGGGGGCGAGTTGATGTCGAGCCCTCGAGCGCGGCCGGAGAGGCGGCGGCGACGCCACGGCAGAGCTGGCGAAGATGGCGAGGCCGACGACGAAGGCGCGCCACCTCGCGCGGCCGCCCCGGGTTCGAGTTGATGTCGAGCCCTCGAGCGCGGCCGGAGAGGCGACGACGACGCCACGGCGGAGCTGGCGAAGATGGCGAGGCCGACGACGAATGTGCGCCGCCTCGCGCGGCCGCCCCGGGGGCGAGTTGATGTCGAGCCCTCGAGCGCGGCCAGAGAGGCGATGGCGACGTCGCGGCGATGATGACGAAGATGGTCCCGCCCGGACCGCGGAACCAACAGCAGCTTGCCCCACGGTGGGCGCCAACTGTCGTCGTTTTCTCACCGGGGGTACCCCGAGACGGCAGATGCCATGGGATGGCTTGAGAGGGGAGAGCAAGGCTGCAGTGGAGATCCGGGACGGGTATGCGGATAGCACGCGGTGGTTTACCCAGGTTTGGGGCTCTCCGGAGAGATAATACCCCTACTCCTGCATGTCTGTATATATGTGGTGTATATGTAATATAGGGTTGCTCCTGGAGCTGTATCTGAGGAGGAAGAGGGAGCTGTGAGCTCCTTACCCTGGCCTCGTATCTGTGCATGCGTGAGCATGAGTGAGAGGGAGAGGATGAGAGGAGGCCTCCCGTGAGGGTGTGTGTGGCTGCCTCTTGGAGGCCCCCCTGGTGCCCCTTATATAGGGAGGCCCAGGGGACAAGGGGTGGCCAACCAGCCAACTATCTACTATTGGAGATGACAAGTGATGCAGGCTACAGTGCGCCACTATTGGAGCGCAGTGAAGTGACGGGTGCACAGTGGGGCACTATTCGCCAATAGTGCCCAACTGTAGCGGGGTGGCAGGCTCTGCAGTCCGTCAGCTACAGTGTTGTTAGCTCGTGTCCGACGGGACGCCTGGAGGTGACTTCGTCAGGCTGCAGCTGGCAGCCAGACAGGAGCAGCCGGACAGGAGCAGCCGGACTGGAGGAGCCGGACAGGAGCAGCCGGACTGGAGGAGCCGGACAGGAGGAGCCGGACAGCTACAGTGTCGCCAGGAGCAGCCGGATAGGAGGAGCCGGACAGCTACAGTGTCGTCAGCTACAGTGTCGTCATCTACCTTCTTCGTTTATCTTGTCGATTCGTCAGGCCTGGCTTACCGGGGGTGCCCCCCTGGTGTTTTAAAATGTTGAGTCGTCTCCCTGAGCCTACCCGGGGGTAATCCCCCCGACAAGTCCGGACATGGCGGAGAAGCAGAGGTGGCGGTCACGCCACAGTCTTCGACGCGACTAAGTGCAGTCGTGGAGGACCCTCATGTTCGAGACCTCCTTCGCAAGAGTACGACTAGCGAGAGAGCTGCTTCTAGAGAGGAGGCCAAGCTGGCGCAACTTGAAGTAGACTCGAAGACTCCATTGTATGACGGTTGCGATCCCGAAGTGACCCGCTTGAGTTTCACGCTCGAACTTCTAAAGACGATGGTCAAAAGCAAATGGACAGACAAAAGCCTCGATGAGCATTTGAAGTATCTACATAATAAAGTTCTTCCCGCGGGGAACCTGTGTCCTACTAGTGTCGATGAGGCCAAGAAAATCATTTGCCCTTTTGATTTGCCGCACATTAGGTACCACGCATGCATCAACGATTGCATCATTTATCGGGGGGAGCACGCGGAAAAAACCAGCTGTCCAGTGTGCAATGCTTCTCGATACAAGAAGGCAGGAAAGAAAGCTCCTCAGAAAGTTGTATGGTACTTTCCAATCACTCCTCGTCTGCAGCAGTATTTCGTAGATCCTAAGGAAGCAAAGCTCATGCGCTGGCACGCGGAGAGGAAGAAGCCCAACGATGGAGATGATCCGAAGCTGAGACACCTCATAGATGGTAGCCAGTGGAGAGCATTCAACACCATATATGGATTTGCTGCAGAAGATCCAAGGAACATCGTGCTTGGTGCGAGTACCGATGGCATGAATCCGTTTGGAAACCAAAACACCAACCACAGCATGTGGCCCATCTTTGTATGGATGTACAACCTCCCCCCATGGAAGTGCATGAAGACAAAGTACATACACATGAGCATGCTGATTCAAGGGCCGAAACAACCGGGAAATAATATTAACCTGTATATGGGGCTTCTGAAAGAGGAGCTAGACACGTTATGGAAAACACCAGCATGGACATGGGACGGCAGCAAAGGAGAGTATTTCTATATGAGAGCCGCGCTGATGACGACGGTGCACGACTATCTCGGTTACGGGTACACCTCAGGCCAGGTGTGCCACGAATACTGCGGATGCACGAGGTGCATGGATGATACAACGTCTCAGAAGCTTACGTCAACGAAAGATGGCGGGTCCGGGAAAATCGTGTACATGGGGCATCGTAGATGGCTCGAGAAGGATGACCCGTGGAGAAAGCGTGGAGATCTATTCAATGGGTTGACTGAGCATCGAGGACCTCCATGTAAGAGAAGCGGTGCCGAAATCAACGAGCTATTGAAAAACTGGGGACAGTGCCCCACGCCGGGAACGATGAAAAAGGCGCCAGAGCCGCTACTGAAGGTATGAAAAAGAGGTCTGTTTTCTGGGACTTGGAGTACTGGCCCAATCACGACACGCCTCATTGCCTTGATCAAATGCATATCACGAAGAATGTCCTCGAGAGCTTGCTTGGCACACTGATGAACATGTCGGAGAAGACCAAGGACGGGCCGAAGGCAATTAAAGACTTGGAAGATTTGAAGATCAGGAAAGATCTCCACCGTAAAAAGTCGACGAAGGAGACGGAGACGGAGACGGAGGAGTGGGAAAGGGGCAGAAAAGTCAACAAGAAGGAGGAGAATTATTGCCCCCCTTCTTGCTTCACGTTAAGTGCGAAGGAGATCGATCAATTCATCAAGTGCCTTATGGGAATCAAAGTCAGTTCTGGTTACTGTGGGAAGATAAGAAGATTTCTAGACCCCAAGAAGAAAAGGTTTAGCAGGATGAAGTCTCATGACTGTCACGTGATGATGACGCAGATACTCCCGGTTGCCATTAGAGGGATAATGGACAAGCACGTCCGTGACACGCTTACTGGTCTCTGCAACTTCTTCGACGTTATCTCTCGAAAGTCCATCAGTGTGAAGCAGCTCCGAAGGCTACAGGAAGAGATCGTTGTCATACTATGTGAGCTTGAGATGTACTTCCCACCCGCGTTCTTTGACGTCATGGTGCATCTGTGTGTCCACATCGTGGACGACATCATCGACCTCGGGCCGACATTCCTTCACAGCATGATGCCGTTCGAGAGGATGAATGGGGTCATCAAAGGATTCATTCGTAACATGTCCTGTCCCGATGGGAGCATCGTCCAGGGGTATCTGACGCATGAGTGCATCTCCTTTTGCGAGAATTATATAGGCGTCGGAGACCCTGTTGTTGGTTTGCCCGTCAACAAGCACGATGGGAGGCTCGAAGGAGAAGGTCACAACAACGGCCGGAGGGAATTGCACGTGGACTACTCGGATCAACGGAACGACTTTGACAGGGCTAACTTAGTAGTGCTACAACAACTAGATGTGGTAGATGATTATGTGGCACGGCACAAAGAAACCATCGCAAATAAGTACCATGATAAGGGGATGCTCGAGACGGACGACGAAGTTACTGTAGAGCACAACGCTACTTTCTTGCATTGGTTCAAAGAGCAAGTTCTTGAAAATCCCCCGGAAGAGGACAGTTCGGACGGATTGCTCATACACGCCTTATCACATGGCCCCGCACCCAAACTCGCGAGCTATCAGTCATACGATATAAACGGGTACACGTTCTACACGGAGGCCAAAGACATGGACAGTGATTACCAGAATTCCCCCCTCTCCCCCCACTCTGTCGCTGCCCGAGTCCCCCACTCTGTCGCCCCCGGCCGTCGCCCCTGCCCGCTGTCGCCCCTGCCCGCCGTCGCCCCTGTCCACTGTCGCCCCTGCCCGCTGTCGCCCTCGACGCCGGCCGTCGCCCGAGCCCTCCCTCGACCTCACCGTCGCCGTGCGGGCCCGCCCTCGACCTCGCCGTCGCCTGCAGCCTCAACCTTCGCTCAACCAAGGTGAGCTCCCTCCGGCGATTCCCCGTCCTTCTTCTCTACATTAATTAGCCCGAGACGCACACCGCCGCCGCCGACCGCTTGCTAGGGTTTCCTAGTCCGGGGAAAACAGGGGCAGAGAAAAAATCGGTTCCTTCATATTTGCCCCTGTAAATGATGTGTGTGTGGTGAGGTGAGGTCCGATCTATGTATTTTTGGTTTCATCCATCACGACTACCAGCTAGGTCAACTTCTTGTGTGATTTAATTTGCCTAGGTTGATTGGGATGCTTCCTTCATGTTACTTGTTACTCCCTTTGTTTGCTGTTATAAAATGTTTTAATGTTGGTTGAATGTCGAAGAATATCTGAGTGGCCTATGTTTTGCCAGAATGTTGATTCATTTCCGTTCCGGCAAATTTCAGGCGCTCCATATGTCCACTTTTTAGCAAAGGTCATGCCGAAAATTTCCGTGATTTTCGGCATGACTTTTGCTAGAAACTAGGACATATGGAGTGCCCTGGATTTGCCGGAAGGGGAATGAATCAACATTCCGACCAAATATAGGCCCCTTTTTTCTCTTCATTATATCTTTTATTTACAATTGTTGAATAGGAAACAAGTCTAGCCACGCCTCAGCCGGGGGTTCTGCTTGCCTTGAAGAAGACCCCATCGAGGCAGCTAATCACTATTTCGATTACCTGGACGAACACCAGATGGGGGTGCATGGTGGCGGCAGTGGCACCAACCCCGACGCCGACGCCGACACCGGCACCAGCACTGGCACCGGCACCGACACCACCCCCGAGACCGGCAACGATGCTGCCGTAGCCGGTAAAGCACCGAAGCAGAAGAGGACACGAAGACCAAACGAGCTCGGCATCAGACAAATTGTGGTCACGGAGATGCACCCCAAGAAATTAGAGCGAACAGCGCCGGATGAAGCGCGCTCGTGCTGGGGCAATCAACTAGGATGCATACTCAGGGAAACTGCCAACATCAACGACGAGAAGTTGAAGAAGATACCACATATGGAGCACATGCTCCTAAAGAAGTTGCACAATAGGTTCCTGTTCCCCGGCCGCACAAAAAGCAAAGAACCGTGGGACGATGATGCCATGACAAAGATAAACAACAAGGCGATGGTGACGTTCACCAATGACTTGTCCGCCTGGAAAGTTCGGGTGAAAAAAGCGATTGATAAGAATGAACCGTGGTCCAAGATTCATGCAGACAATCCGTCACTTATGGAAGAGGACTTTGAAAAATTCAAGGAGACTTGCGCTAAAGATGAAACCAAGAAAAAGTCAGAGAAAATGAAGGCGCTCCAGGCCAGGAACACGCCTCCCCACCGCCTCGGAAGCCGTGGTTACAAGGGGAAGAGGCACGTATGGGCCAAGGAGGACGCCGAACGTGAAAATCACGGAATCCCAGACCCCTTGGCGGAGTTCACCGACCCGTTGGAGCGTGACTGGATCAGGGCCCGGTACAAGTGGGACCGCGTCAAGAAGACCTTTTACACGGACCAGAACACAAGGGAGTTCATGAGACTTCTGGTAATTGTTATATTACCACATTATCATATTAGCTTCCAATCAATTCGACTACAAGTTTTGTCACATTTTTAGTAAACAATCCACGTTCCTTTTGCAAAAAGAGCCGCACCAAAAGGCAGCCGAAAGCGACGAGTCATCACAGTCGTCGGCGAGGCCCAAGTGGGACACCCATTTCAACCGGGCCCTGAACATACTAAAAAAGGTCCCGGAGGACACACCGCCGTCCTATGGACGTGTGCACGGCGTCGGAGATGGCGCCTCGTGGAAGACGTGCTACCACGAGGAGCTAGAGGAAAGAAGGAAGAGAAAGTTGCTTACTCAACAGATCATCGACCAGAAGGTCGCGCTTGCGATCAATAAGTCCAAAGCTGAGACCAATGCAGAGTTGGAACAGATAGTGGATGCAAGGGTCAGTGCAGCGGTAGCTGGCGTCACGGCTGACTTCACATCTTCCATTTCCAGCTTGCTTCCGGCATTTTTTGAATGGACGAAGAAAAATCCAGATAAAGGGCCAGCGGACTTTCCGCTTCCCAGCTACGTCGGGAGCAATTCGGTGAACATCGCACCACCAGCACCTGCTCACGCCACCGCACATGCTCCTGCTCCTGTTCATAGCAGCCCGTCCTCTGTCTCTGGCCAACTCGGCGGGCCTTCGTCTATGGCTGAGCTCGACGCCCTCACAGTAATTACCCGTCATAGCCTTTTCACCAGCATGTCTATATAGTCTTCCGTTTCAATTGCCTTTCGGATGTTTGACGTCGCAGACATGTCTTCGTAGGCCAACGATACCCCGTTCACCCTACTGTACGACATCAAGGGCCAGAAGGTGGCCGTGGGAAAGGCAACGATCGGGAAGCCGAAGGACCGCATGTTCCACAACCGAGAGATGCCCGATGGCGTCTTCAAGGTTAACGTGGCCAGTGTCTTAGCGGGCTTCGAGGATTTGCCTCCTCCGGTAACAGTCGATGACGAGGAGACCCCTCAACGGATTGGCGCATGCAAGAGCTGGTTCTTGCCTTGGCCGAAGACTCTTCTTCGTGTCGAGGTGCCCAGTATCACACCAACGACAGCTTCTCAAGAAGGTATGAACACCACCCCACCTACCAAATTACCTGCACCTGTCGTGGCGGGTGATAGCGGACGACGCGAGGGAGAGCCTCCATTAGTGCCAGAAGACGTCTCCCCCATTGTCGAAGAAGCAAATGCTGATGATGACATGGAGGAGGATGATGATGACCCGGACAAGTATTTCAATACCGCATATGATGATGGAGGATTGATGGCTCAGGACGACGAAGACTCAGGCTTTGAGCGTGGAGATGATGACTTGATGCTGCCTGATTTGCCGGAGCCGGAACGTCCTAAGGCAGAATGCAAAAAGTCTCTCTTCAAGCGATCCTCGCAGGAGACGCCTCCAGATGCCGCCTCTACCCAGCAACAACCCGAGGGCCGTCCACTAATTAGCCCGATGACACTGGGGGTGACAGTTAGGGAAGGTATGGTGGGCTCACTACTGCCACCCGCCAAGAATCAAAGGAGGAGACCAGGCAAGAAAGGCCCTAAAGGCGCCAGAGCTGCTTCAAGCAGCCAGCCGCCTCTGAAGCCCCGGGAGGTAGACAGAATACCTGTCATAGGTGCGGAGCGTTTCCATGTCGCCGGCCACCCGATCCTACCTCAGAAAGCGCTAGAGGACATACTGAACAATGATCTAAGGAGACTTCATGATGATGTGCTGGCCAGAGAGAAAAGCCTTCTCATCTCGGGAAAACCAGGATACCAGCTTTACGCGGCTCAGGTGCCGGGTGGGAAGTTGTACGTCGAGGGATGGCCCGCGAATAAGTTCATCCTGCGATTTGACTACATCTATGACATGTTCCACATGACCAAGCTGGATTTCCAGTTCATCCGCATGTATGCGCTGTATCTCAACTACATCATCAGGATCGAGAACATAAAATATATCTGCGTCGCGGACCCGTACCATATGCATGAGAGCTTCTTGGATGCCTGCAAAGAGCACCGTGACTATGCGAGCAAGTACATCGGCGGCTTCATGATCGCTAATAAGGACAAGGAAGCGATTCTCCTGCCTTATCATCCCACGTAAGTCATCCGCGCATATCCTTTCGTAAGTGTTAATCATTCCTTTGCAAGCATGGAGGCTAATTTGAGGCGTACTTAATTTGCGCAGCGGGGGGGGGGGGGGGCGCCGTCCTCATCGTTCTGTACCCAGAATACTCCCATGCTATATACTTGGACTCATCGAAGAACATCAAGAAAAAGGATTACAAGCACATAAAGAGTGTTCTCGATAGTGCCATGTTAACCTTCAGCCTGTCTAGTGAATATATCAAGGACAAAAAGTACAGGAGGAACGGGCTGGTTTTCAGCCATAAGACCGACTTCTGCTGCATCCAGCAACCGCACATTAGTAAGGCTGATGGATTCTACCTCATGCATCACCTGCTCGAGTTCAGAAGGGATAAGCAACGCCTTCGCATGTTAGCTACTACCAACGATGCCAAGATTGTCAACTGGGCCACAAGCATAGGAAAGACACCGGATCATCGAATCCGAGCTGAGTTTTATCACGTGCAGTGTGAACTTGCCCAAGTGATCATGAAGCAGGTCCTCAAACCTATAGGGATGTTCTACCATGGGCCAATCACGCAGGATGATGTCCGAGCACTGCTAATCGCTCAAC
Source organism: Elymus sibiricus (assembly GCA_039707655.1). Classification (NCBI taxonomy): domain Eukaryota; kingdom Viridiplantae; phylum Streptophyta; class Magnoliopsida; order Poales; family Poaceae; genus Elymus; species Elymus sibiricus. Next base: position 309,198,624 of record CM077675.1, on the reverse strand, counting down.
GTGTGGACCTAAATACTTTCAAGAAGCTCAGGTCCTTCCTCCCTGACTATGAAGATTGGACTGAGGACTGATTGTCGTTGACAATATATGTGTCACTAGCGTCCAGACGAAACTATGTGATGTAATTAAACCGTGGTCCTGAACTAGCGTAGATCACTCTAGTTAATTAGTTTGGGTATGAGGAACTTCGTCATTTATGTTTACTATAGGTTGCTTGTATTTTGCTAATTATGCCTCTTTGTGTTCTTAAGTACATTATGTTGCATATTATCGTTCACGATGCAGGTACACAGATCAGAGATGGCGAAGGGCTGCTACGTCGTGTTCGTTGGGAAGGTTCCGGGAGTCTACGACCACTGGCCAGACGCTCAGGCCCAGGTGGACAAATACCCGGGTGCTAGCCATAGAGGGTTCGACAGTAGAGCCGAAGCGGAAAGTAGTTATTTGAGGTGGATGCTCCGGCAAGAGCGGGGCCGGAACCGCCGGTGCCTCAAGTACTACATAGTCGCGGTCTTGATGATGCTGATCGCTCTTCTCTTCTACATCATGGTTTAGATAGAGATGATGAAACTTGTGTGTGTGCCATGACCATGCAGTTGCACTTATTCGAGACATGACATGACTTGTGTATCGCTATTTTTGAGATGTGCTGATATTTGTGTTGAATGATGATGATGATGGTATGACGAGACTACTGTATGTGTATGATATGATGATAATAGTGTATGTTTATTGTGACCTGATGAAACTACTGTATAGAGCCTATATAAATACATCACGAATACGTAGAGGGGGTATGAATCTGTGGAAGCAGGAATTATAGCAGCAGCGCTGGAAGGCATCTAGCAGCAGCGCTGTATTAGCAGCAGCGCTTGCCTTTCCACAGCGCTACAGATAGTTAGCAGTAGCGCTGGTCAGTGCAGCGCTACTGCTAACCAGACTTAGCAGTAGCGCTGCACCGACCAGCGCTACTGCTATAACTTAGCTGTAGCGCCTTAGCAGTAGCGCTGGACCCAGCGCTACTGCTATAGGTTTTTCAAGCGCTACTAGTAGGGTTTCTCCTAGTAGTGCTTGCTCCAATGGCCGAAGGCCGCCGTCGGATCCCGCAGCAATCCCGGCACCTTGGTCCTTCCCCCTCCCTCTCCTCTACTCCCTAGCCCTCCCTTGGACACCGCAGACCGCCGCCGTCCTCAAACTCCGGCGAGGAAGCTCACCGGAGCAGGCCCTTCTGCTGAGCTCCCCGGCCGCCGCGGACCTCCGCCGCCCCGACGTTGCCGGGCGACCCAAGCTCAGCTGAGGCCACCTCCGGGTGTGGTGTGGGCCGGCGGAGCCTCTACGCTCTCCGGCTGGTCTCCTCGAGCAGCGGGGAGTCGGCCAAGCCAGCGACCGGCGCTCTCTCTGGCACCCTGTCGCGCTGGAGAAGAGAGACCAGGGAGGAGGAGAGAGAGAGGCGGCGGGCCCCGAGCGTCATATACACTGCGCTGACCGGGAGGACCCGTTGACCAGTTTAAGTGGAGGCGTATTTTAGAAAGTACGCTTTCCAAGCTAGAAAGCGTACTCTGTCCGGAGGTGCGATCTGTTTTTCAGCTAGGGACCTATTTGTAGGGATTCTTTTTATAGATTGGTCCCTGATGAGTAAACGATCATATCTTCGCGACCGTAGCTCGGAATCAGGTAAAACCAGCGCCCACGCTTTTGTATCGTCAAGCCCGTTCCGATGGTACTATTTTCACTATGTGTTTACACTGTGAAAATAACCATTTTGCCCTTGCCCTCCGATCGAGCCCTCTGAGAGAGAACCTTTCTGGCGATTTCTTCCGCGAGGTGATCGCATTTCTTCCCGGCGTATTCGTCGACCCCCAGGCAAGCCAACCTCTTCCATGAGCTCCGGACTTGCGTGATGACTTTGCTTGCACCTGTGTGTTTATCTGTATCGCCTGTTAGGCTGCACTTGCATGCACCGGTGGTGACATCAATATTAGACACTAGCATTTCCATTCATCTAGTGCCATGTCTTATTTTCCATATTGCCATAATAATGATATTGTTAATATCATTGCCATGTTGTATTATGATTGATCTCATGCCATGATTATCAGTACTATGATCTTGCTATGATAGCACTTACTATTGTCAGTGGAATAGTACGATGATGGATATGTTGAGTGGGTTGAATAAAGGATAATTAGTCGGTTGATCTTGAGTCACCTGTCCGGGCATACTCGTGCAACCACATTTTCCGGTATGGGACGGCCCTGACCGGGTCTAACTGCGTGATCTTTCACCGGTACCTCCAAAGAGGGAAGGTTATGCGCGGCGTGCTACCCTGATCAGGTAAGTGGCGATAACCTTGTGAGCCCAATTGATAGTTGAGTTTGTGCGCACGTCCCCGTTTGGGACAGTAGGCCCCGTTTGGGTCTATATAGTTTGGCCACGACGGTGGCTAGTGTCATGAGGACACATGGGCCACCCAAGGCTGACCTCCGGGGGAGGAAGAGTGCCGGTGGTACGATGAAAGGTCACGGGTCAGGCAGGTTTTGTTGAAGCAACGCTGGTCCACCCGAGTGGTCTCGAGGCCAGGGCCAGGTGCTTCATGGTGTGGGTAAAGTGTACAACCTCTGCAGAGTGTCAAAATCTATTCGAATAGCCGAGTCCACGGTATTGGACAGCCCGTCCAGACCTCAGTAGGTAGTCAACCATAGCAGTGGAAGTATTAATGGGAGAACTCATCCTGGGTAGACATCAGATGATGTCAGGAATAAGATATGTTAACCAACGAATGGCTATATGATGAGTGGTCGGATGACCACACGATTTGGATTGGACATGAAACAGTTCAGGTTGGATCATGAGTATGTCGAGGGTTGTGTGACAACCCAGAAGAGAGTAAGTTGGTATTCGGTACAGTAAGTATTGTAATCACTTAGTATGATCTTGCCATATATTATATGTTTGATCCATGCTTTTCTTGTTAGAACTCATGCCATGCTTAGGATTAATTCATGCATAGTATAGTGCTTGCTTTGTCATCTGCTTGTTTGGTTGCTATGTATTTGATTGTCTTGCGAGTACATTCAAAGTACTCACCTGGCCTTGCACGTGGCCAGTTGCAGGAGAAGATCCGTCATGCTAGAGTGTAACCAAGCCAGTCCTGTGCGTTATGGAGCCCAGCCAGAGACGTCATTGCCGATGACCCAAGACCTCTAATGCCCTTTAGTTAGCCTTGGAGCAACAGCATTGTAAGCAACAGCATTGTAATACTCCATTATATTAATAAAGCCATTTTTGTGCCTGGAATTGCTGTATCTTGTCTTTGACGTGTGCCAGATCTTATCCTGGGGCTGGCGTGCTTCGGCCCTCTATCAGGGTGCCACACTTTCCAATTGATACCGAGATATAACCCAGTGTCTGAGCGTGCTCTCAAGAACTTGAGCATTTCCATAATCATCATGGTTTTACCAACATCCATGCCAAAGATCCTGGTGACACATCATACTACCATGATGAATAACAATGGAGGATGCTGATGCAAAGGAAGACATCACTTTCTCAGATTTCACCTTAGCTATGCCAAGGAAATGAAATCTGGATGATCAACCGAGAGACATTTAGCACTCCGCTTCTAATGTTCTCCTTGTTGTACTAGTATACCTCAATTATAGATAATGCTTGGTATCTAGAACATCAAGTAAAGGTCGGACTTCGAGGTTCCAAGGGTCCATGAGGAATAACTTCTAGAGCAAGTCATATGAAATCCTCTTGGAAAAGTGGCTAAATTGCTGATACAAGATAGTACAACAATAGGTCTTCCGGCTAGGTGCGTTAGACATAGCATCACTTAACCGGGTTACGGAAAGACCAATATTATAATTCTTGGGTAACGTTCCAACCATTATGTCTGCCTGAGATTCAGATCTGGTTGGTGATAGGATGTTTCAGACTCAGTAGGTCTGAAAAAGAAAATTTGCAACACAAATCGACGAGATGGCGTTGCGAGATTCTCGGGAGATGAACTACAGAAGCCAACTCCAAAAGATGAGCTGGATTGCAAGACCGACATGAACACAGTGTCCAAGACGATTGTGGTCATATGGAGAACTTACAACAAAACACTACTGAGTTCTGGATGGAACCATCATTGGAGGATAACGAAGTCCTTATATAAGCCCGGGTTAGCTCTTAAAAATGAACCTCTTTTCCTTGAACAAAACAATCAGTGCCTTGGGGTGCTATGGGATACATATGGAGTGGAGGCGGCCAACCTATCAAACCATAGCATACTTCGCACATGCATGACTGACTTGGGATGATTCCAAAGGAAGCAAGACAAACTTTTTTAAATTCACGGCGGCAACTTGCGTCAAATGCACGTGAACTTAGAGGAAGTCACTCCTTACACCTAACATATACTCCATGTACAGAACACGAAGATATTGTCTACAAAATTTCCAGTGCTAACTTAATGTCCAACATGAGTTGTGAACAATGAAAATGTTGCCGATGGGCTCAACAACAATTCATCAAAATATCCATGAAGACGGAATTCCACAACTATGTGCGCAAGAGTATAGCATTGGTTAGACCGAAAGGGTATAATGAGGTAAGCTCAAGGAATTAGCCACAAGTAAGACAACATTGCGAGAACCCTTGGTTCTGAGTTTGATTTGACGATAGCCCATATTCAAATCAAAGGTTTGACAAGATAATGGATGCATCAGCTGATCACAAGGATCGATCGATGAAGACATCATCTTTCTCCAACACACACATACGCACACAAGGATATCCCTTCAGAACGAACTAAGTTAGGCAAAGCTGTTATCTTCCAACTCTCCAAGTTGTTGTTTAGCTTAACCAACTAGTTCCAGGGTATCCAACACAAAGTCTTGGAGGAGGGGTGGTTTATATTTAAACTAACTTGATCACGAACTCAACATAACGGCCAGGGAACAACCTGGTAACACTTCCGAGAAGATAGTCGGAAAGTCACGAACCACCGATATGTTATTAAGCTCGAGAACAATCTTGCTTTTCAAGGCAAGACGATATGATCAAAAGAGTGAAGGATTGACACAATCCGAACTCATTGATCGAGGAGTGCACCATGAAAGATGGACTAGGTAGCATGATCAATCTTAGAATGGTGATTCAATAACCAACACGCCAAGAATGAAATTATTGTCCATTAACTTCTAAGCAATGGGTTTGCTTGGAGTATTGATTTCACACGTCACGGTTCACTTGTCACCGTTCCGGCTACAACCAGCATGGAGACCAAGGAATGAACAATGATGGCGAGAAGTATCACTGCATCAAGAGTCCATAAGAGGTTGTGCCATTCTCATGACAATCTTGACATGAAGAGGGTAATACTTCGAGGTAGAACTGAACAAAAGCTGGATTGGCATTTTTATTTGCGGAATACAACTGCTTTGACCCAATCCAAGAAATGGATGAGGTACCGGAGTTTGTTTCTCCTAGTCATTCTAGAATAGAATGGCTTGACAGACCACAAGATTAGTATGCACCGATGAACACGGATGCACAACTACTCTTGACTATCCACTGATGGATGATGGTTAGAGTTCAATTGAAAAGGGGCAACTCAAGAGCACATAATTTTCCTGAGTTGTAGATGCATAGGTTAAATACGTCGAATAAAGTTCAACATGTTTCTTCCAGATAATCCATGCGGAAAGGAAAGAGTTGGCAGGGTCACAATTATAGAATGGAGAACTCATCACGAGCACTCAGGTTGTGATCTTCAGTTCATGAAGAACTTCTGCCGCAGTTGGTTCATGGTATTGGAAGAATGATAAACCACAAACCTCGAGGACTAGATCAAAGTCACTATATCCTAAAGGAACGAGCAAAATACTATCAAAGGAGTGAGCAGAATGATCCTTGGGTTCAAGAACCCATAAATAGAGTACCTACTGACTAAGTGGCATCACAGGATGCGTTCGATAATGATGGCTAGAATTAGCACACTCAAAAACACACAACACAACTAGACTATCGGATGGTTCTCTGAGATAACATGGTTTCCTAACACTTAAACAAATACGTCAAGGTAATGGAGTACCTCAACACGATAATTGGTGTGCTTTGTCAGGCCAAAAGACAATAACTCTGGAGGAAAGGATTTGCAAACGCATCAGATCATTTTAGAAACCTTGGATAACTCGGATAGCATAACGGCTGTACGGGTGTGAAATATGAGGCAACCTACACAACAAACTGACAACATAACACTGAATTCTTATGGAGACATCGATCCAGGAAGACAACAACTTTCCTATAAGTCTCTAGCATAGTAACTTGTCATCCTGATAGATAGATGAGAAGCCTAATTCTTAAACCCCGTAGAATAAAGAAGAGGGTGACTCAGAATTAGAATGACACAAGGAAAGGAGTAAAAAGAGTCTTACGTTCCCTTCAACAATCAATTCCCTTATATAACTAGAGCAGTTCTAGACTCAACATCGACCAGTTTGGCTTGGTAATCCTACAGGCAGCCAAGCTCTGATACCAACGCTATCGGGACCCCGATCCTAAGCCATATGAATCTAGCCTGTAACATGTCACACCACTTTGCGGCCTCACGCACGGTAACCCACGGCTGCCACCTTACCTTGGCCAGGACCGTTTGCGCCTTTTGGCTCACGGATATGAACGTGTCGCTAGCATTCACACGTCAAAGAACCCGGGTTGACATGACTAGTCGTAGAACCCAAGTGGCACACCCGTACAGGGACATGCATACGTAACCCAACAATGCAGGTGTCGGTCTCAGCGTGTGTATTTGAGTCATAGCAAGCTACAGGGACTCCATTACGCCATGGGACATAAATGTCATCAACTGCGCGTAGACGAGTAATAGCAAGCTACATGGACTCCATTACACTGCGAGACATTTCCCCGAAGGGACAGACACATCAGCAAAGAAGGATACACGCCGGTCAATCAATGTGTCCGGAGCAGTAGCAAGCTACCAAGGCTCAGTGGAAGCACAAAGAGGCATTTCCCCGTAAAGAGTACTACTAGAGGCACACAACTAGGTGTCGAATCCCATACCTACCGTTACACGTCACACGTACGCACGACATGTCCGATATGCATAGATTCGACTATGGCATCACAACATAACCATATAACAACACAACATTTATTTAGAAGGCTCCGAGGAGCCAACAAAGTATACTGTTACAAGCAGGAGGGGTCACATGACCCAACATTCAGGGCATACAAGCAACAAGCGGACGTTACATGTCTGGGTACAGACATCTAATTAAAGTGGCTGGAAGAGCCTGAAAAGCTAAAACGACCCTACCATAGGAACCAGACCTCTGTCTGGGATTCCCAAGCTATTCTGGACAACGTTGAACTTCACGTCGTAAGAATCACTAATGAGACTAACATCTCCTCTGCAAAAACATAAATTAAGCAACCGTGAGTACAAAGGTACTCAGCAAGACTTACATCAGAACTAACTACATATGCATCATTTTAAATAAGGGGGTTGTGGAGTTTATTGCAGCAAGCTAGCTTTGACTCTTGGCTAACCTATACTATGACTACAAGTACTTTCTTTGAGGTGGGATAGCACACACGAGTCCACATATTCACCAACTCAATACACCACTATGGATCCACTCCCGTCTCCCAACGAGAAGGCCATCCATAGCACTCACACTTATCTTGCGTATTTTAGAGTATCCATTTCACTTGACTATGAACCACATAAGTTCTCCAAGTAGTCCATATCCGAGGACGCGGCTATTCGAACAGATTCATAACCCCGCAGGGGTGTACTTCTTCACACATGCTCCCGCCACTTATCGCCATGTGCACGTAAAAAAGGCACCTCGGCAACCTTCAAGCGGAAGCCCAGTGAGGGAGTCGGCCATGGCCGTCAATCACACAAGACCCTAGTCCAGGTTTATCGCCTATTTGAGACTGAACCCGCACGGAAGTCCGGCCGAAGTTTCCGCTATGGCCTCAAACAATGTGCGCAGGGTTCCCAAGCCCACCGTTTGGGTGCCACTTGGTACACCGTGCCATTGTGTCTATACCGCATCAAAGCCCACCCCGTCGGGCAGCGCTATGCACGGCCGCCAACACTTTTCCTACAAACACCAGAAACTAGTTGCAACTCCTGGACATAGATCTAGGCAATTAATAAGTTGAGTGGGGTGATATTTCAGGGCCCAACGTGTGGTAGTAACTGTCTTGGATCACATACACAGAACTCAGTTCTTAAGGACGGTCCCAATGAGACAACCCTCCTTGTACTCCTACGTGGCCTCTCATCGCTACCCTTTACCAAATCGTGTTCACACACTTAACTCTCACATGGTAGAACATGAGCAATGCCATTCCGATTCATCGCCCAGATGGATCAGACCCGACACAACATGACTCTAAGCATAGCAGGCGCAGTAAGTAAGCAAGCATGGATGAGTAGGCACATCAAGGCTCAAACAGTTGCTACTCATGCTAAGTGGTTTCAACTATTTACTGTGACAAAGACAGATCATGCAAAGGAATGGGTTCAACTACCGAGAACAGGTAACAGTTGAATCGTTATTGTCCTAATGCAGTAAAAGAGAGCAGGAGCGAGAGGGTGGGTTTATATCAGTATGCTCAAGGGGGTTTGCTTGCTTGACAGTTCTGAAGATAGCAAAGCTCTTCATCAATGTCAACGATCACATCGTTGGAACCATCGTCTACCGAGGAGGAACAACACCGACAAAACAAGAAGGAACACATTCAATGCAATGCATCAAACAAGATGTATGATATGGCATGTTAAGGTACTGAATTCACCTAGTACAATATTTAGTCATATTAATTGAAGTGGAAATCAAATAGACATCAAATTCCATCTCCAAACTATTTATCAAATTTTCCCTAATCATCATTTGTCCTACTTGGTGATGTTAACTTGATCAAACATGCATGATCATGGCATAAACAGGTTCATTGGATTTTTTTGATCATTTTTCATATATAAATTATTTTCATTGGAGTTACGGTTGATTTGCTATGATTTTTAGAAGTTTTAAACATTTTCTGGAATTCATAAATTATTTTAGATTTAATTAAATTCCAGAAAACAATTTGGGTGTCAGCATGACGTCACTGTGACGTCATCAATCAACGGACCGTTCTCAGGTCAAATCTGACCTCCGGGCCCTACATGTCATTGACACCGTGACTAAACAGAGTTAGCTAATATAACAAACCTAATTATTAGACATGGGACCCACTTGTCATGTGCTTAGCGGGGGATTAGCGTTGGTTGACCGAGATTTGACCGGCGGTTAGCCACCGGCGACGCACATCACGGCGGAGGAGCTCGGGCTCCTTTCCCCGGTGACCAAACGGTCGGCATAGATCACCCACGCGACGCCGGAGCTCGTCCGCATCGAGTAGCGCACTTGGCCGAACCTACGGTGATCTAAAACGATGGCACCAACTGCAACGACGGCGGCCGGAGCTCGGTCTTGAGGCGAGCTGGGAAGCAGGGCATGGGGAGGCCAGCAGCGGATCTCAGCGGCACCCTGGGATCTCTAGGAGGACGACAGACACACCGGTTCGAGCCGAGAAGCTTGAGAGCTCGGAGCTCAATGGCCATGGCGGGCAGCGGCTCGGGAGCTCGGCAGACCATGGATACGGGACGGGGTCGAGCGTTTGGGTTAGGGGGAAGATTCAGGAGCTCACGGGGAGGCTGTAGGAGTGGACGGCGAGCAAGGGGACGTCCTGGGGTACTGCGGATTGATGGCGGCGACCAACGGGACAGAGGACGGTGACGGCCTCGATGTGCTCGTATCCTGGCTTCGTAGCTCGAGATCTTCTGCTGAGAGGACGGGCGTGAGGCTGCGGAGCTTTGGGACAGGCTAGAGGGTCGAGAACTGGCCAGTGGCCGTGAGAACGACGAGCGGCATGCTCTGTCTCTTCTCGGCCGTGCTCGGGGGAGGGAGCTAGAGGAAGGGGGCAAGAGCAGGGTGAGAGGGGAATGGAAGAGGAGCAAGGAGGCTTCTCAATGGCGTGCAGATGAGGATGGGGAGGCCGCGGACGTGGCTAGCAGGAGGTGGCGACCCCGGGTGCACGCGCGCGTCGACACGCCTCTGCCTACTGGCTGGAGATGGAAGAAGACCGGTTAGCCCCTGGTGGGCTGGGCCGGCTTCTTCCCTGGCCCAGGTAAGGTTTCTTTCTCTGTCTTGCTTTTTATTGCTTCTGTTTTATTTTTCTGTAGTTTGTTTGATTTGGTTTGACTACCAAATCATTTTCTAAAATCCTGAAGTTTTGCAGGTGAGCTAGATGGAGTAGACCAAAGCCTCACAAAAAGTTTCAGAATTATTGGGTTTATAAATTATTTATAGCATTTATAAACCCAATGCAAATACTTATTGTCTTAACTCAAATGCCCAAAATAAATACTTCTGTGATTCCAAAAATATTGGTTTAGGTTTTTCCTCTTGCCAATATTTTCACAGAACAACAGCAACATTTTCTTGGAGACATCTGAGGCAATTTTTATCTTGGTCATTTTGTGAAAATGTTTTCAAAGGCTTGCTAATACCTCAATTCAATTTCAACTGAATTAAAAATGCATGCATGAAAATGCAATGACAAGCAATGTAGACTAGGGCTGTGACATTATCCTACAAGTTTAATATGAAAGGATTGTTGCATTAGCCGCAAATTAGACGAAGAAATGAAATGGTCTAATGGAAATTACCGTTTGTTTGAACCAAGAGATGAAACCGGGATAGCCGCCTCCATGCTTTTCCAAAAGCTCATACTATTCGATGGAATCCTTTTGGATCACCGCTCCATCCGAGAATTTGGTGACGTATCGACTGTATCAAATATCTGGGAATAAGAGCAGTTCAAAGGAATTAGAAGTTTCGAAACAATGTATCGAGAACTTACTCGATGTACGGCCAAACTTCTGTTTGATTGTTGAAGAGATACGACGAAATGGTCCGCCATTCTTCCACATCCAACGCTATTGCTTTCGAAGCACCGGCTGGTGTGAGCTTCCCTTTGAATAAGCTGAGGTTGGATCCACCTTTTTAGGGTCGCCAGCATTGTATCGAGGCTTTGGATTATGCAAATGACGATTTTTGGCTTCGTAGTGTGCTATCATGAAGTTTGCGGCCTCCTCAGTAATGAATGCCTCGGCCATCGATGCTTCAATTCTACATTAATGTTGACATTTTGCTCTAAGAGTCTTCTGCATCCTCTTAGTTGCATAGCACCAGCGATTTTGCACGCCCCCCCCCAATCCTGCCTCGGTCGGGAGATGCAAAATCAAATGTTGCATTGGATTAAAGAAGCCCGGTGAAAAGATCTTCTCTAACTTGTAGATCAACTCCGGCGCCAAGTCTTCCATTTCATTTAGCACGCCAGGCGATAGTTCTTTCGCACAAAGAATACGAAAGAAATAGCTCAGCTCTGCCAGTACTAGCCATTCATCCTCAGGGATAAAGCCACGTAACATCACCGGCATTACCCGCTCAAGCCATATGTGCCAATCATTACTCCTGAGACCAAATATTTTCAATTTTTCGAGACTCGCACCCCTCTTTAGATTCGCTGCATACCCATCGGGGAACATCAAGTGCATTTCACCCACAAGTAAATTTCCCTTATAGCTGGCCTTCCAAGATTGAACCATGCCTTTGGCTTTGTCCAGTTCTGCTTTCCTTTCGGTTGTCGCATGTTTTGTAACGGTCTATCACATAGAGCCTCCTGATCGACTCTAGCCTTAGGATTATCCTTTGACTTCCCCTCTATGCCAAAAAATGTACCAAAAAGGGCCTCTGCAAAATTCTTTTCAGTGTGCATCACTTCGATGTTGTGTGGGCAAAGGAGGTCTTTGAAGTAAGGCAGATCCCACAAGCATGTCTTGTGAGTCCAGGCGTGTTCCGAATTATACCCCTCGAAATACCCTGGATGCTCTGGATTAGGCTCGAGAGTGTTTAACTGATCTAGGGTCTGTTGGCCTGTCAATGCAGGTGGTGCAGAGTTTTTGACAACTCTACCTTTGATGAAGTTCTTCTTGTCTTTTCTGAACTTATGGCGAGAACCAGGAACTGTCTATGCAAGTCGAAGCAAGAAAACTTGTGACCTGCCTATAGCCAAGGAAACTGAAGAGCTGCCTTGCATGTGGGGCACGGGAACCTTCCATGCACACCAGCCAACGAATAGCGCATACGCCGGCAAGTCATGCATCGAGTACATGTACCACACATGCATTGGGAAGTTTTGTTTTGTAGCGGCATCGTATGTCTTGATCCCATTATCCCAAGCTTCTTGCAATTCATCCTTAAGCGGCTGCATGTACAAATTCATATTCTTCCCTGGATAGTTGGGCCCTGGAATTATCAACGTCAGGAAAATGTTCTTTCTTTGCATAATCTGTCCGGGGGGAGATTGAGTGGAATGACAACTACATACCAACAACTGTACTGGGTTGCCGTCATACCAAACACATTGAACCCATCCGTGCTGATGGCGACTCGAGGATGCCTTGGATCTGCCACTTTATCCTTATGTAATGCATCGAAGTGCTTCCAAGCAAAAGCGTCCGAAGTGTGTACCGACATCTGATTCCCATCTGCATCTAGTTCGGTTCTTTTGCCCAATTTGTGCCATGTCATCTGTCTGGCCGTCTCTTCGACCATGAATAGACGTTGAAGTCTTGGTATGATTGGCATATACCGAAGAACATTAACGGGGATTTTGGTCTGACTCTTCTCACCAATACCTTTATCTACCACAACATACCTGGAAGACTTGCAAATGGGACAATAGTTCAAGTCCACATACTCAAGCCTAAATAAGGCACATCCATTCTCACAGGCATCTATCTTCTCATAGGGCATCTTAAGTACATGAATGTTTTGTCTGACTGGTACAGGTTTGCAGGCATTACATGGCCTTTGGGTAGAAAGCGTCCAACTAGTGTCATCATCGCGTCGTAGCATTCTCTGCCCAAGTTGAATGGAGCCTTCAGAGCCATTACTTGTGCGATGGCATCCAGCTGACAAAGCTCAGTGTGCTCATGGAGAGGACGTTTTGAAGACTCCAACATTTCATTGAAGGCCTTTGCAGATTCCTCCATCTCATCGTCCAAATCCCGAGCATCATGAAAGTCTTCCACCATGTCTTCGATCCTGGTACCATGCTCGTCGTGCGATGACAAACCACATCAGCTCTGGCATGTTGGGCAGACTCACCATGAAATGTCCACACCGTATAATCAGGCGTAAAACCCCACTTATGTAGGTGTTTACCCATTTCATCCTCTGTCCTCTTTTGAAAGTTGTCGCACCGGACATAGCGGCACCAGGTTTTTCTCTGGCCATTTGCAAATGCGGCTGTCACAAACCCCTTTGTTTTTGTTAACCATTCATTGGTCATGTCTTTCTGACTAGTGTGACCGGCGTACATCCATGCATGATCAGTCATCTTGCCTAGCTACTAGACACACAAGAAATATATATATATAATTCAGCATATATATTCATCAGTTAAACAAGTTTGTTAGTTTTATTACGTCCATGCAACCTACACGCTAATAGGTAAAGATAGGTCCTAATCCCACCCGAGTATGTATAGATTGGGTTCGTTTTCCCATGCTCTGCTCCGGATCCGATGCAAAATTTCGGCAGCACCTCCCCGTTGTTCTCCTGATACACGTCTCGACAATAAACATAGAGGATGTGTACCCGGAGAACAACAGGGAGGCACTGACGAAATTATGCATCGGATCCAGAGCAGAGCATATGGGAAAACGAACCCAATCTACACATACTCGGGCTGTCCATGGATAACGTTGGACAGTTCGAAAGAATCATAGTTATAAATATGGAAATGCATGCATATTTATAACTGTAACCCTTTCGAACGGGAGACGCATACTGGTCACGCATACAGATGATTTAATCTACCTATAGCTAGCAAGTTTCATCGGCATGAAAACCGGAACAGAGCAAATGAACGGGAGGAGGAGATGTCATTTGTGCTCACCCACGAACACAGGGGCGGAGCTCGTCAAACGCACGGGGAGGTCGTCGAACACCAGACCCTCGCAGCGACGAAACAACTGCACATTTAAATCCACCAGATCAACACAAATATGATGTTTTTTATAACAAAATCGGAAAATATATGACCTAACTCATAATTTACAAAACTATGACCCCGTCGGCCTCTAGAAGGCCGAAGAGCACCTTTTCGGTCAACAGGAGGCCGAAGAGGTGTTGGGGGTCGGGGGGTGAGTGGCGTTGGGGGCGGCGTATTAACAGCTGCGCGGGGGATTGTAATGGCGATCTATCAATGACATCTTCCCATCGCCACACGCAGGTGGAGGTGCCTGGTGTCATGCCGGGGGGTCGGGCCGTGGTGTTGCCAGGGTGTCGTGCCGGGGTGTCGTGCAGGGGGCTCACCGGAGGGGCGTCACCGGGGTGTCGTGTCAGGGTGTCATGCCGTGCTGTTGTGCAAGGGCTCATCGGAGGGGCGTCGCCGGGGTGTCGTGCCGGGGTGTCACCGCACTCATAGACCGCCCCTTCCGATTAACCTAATTCAACTAAATACACCTAATTAACCTAAGTAATAATAAACCTAATTAACCTAACTAACCTAATTGATGCAAAAAAACCTAATTGATGAAAAAACAGAGGTGGGTGGGGGTGGGCAGGGGGCTCACAGGAGGGGGGTCGGGGTAAAGGCGTCGGGGCGGGGCAAAGGGCGGCCGGCGTCGTGGTAGAGGGCGGCTAGCGTCAGGGCAGAGGGCAGAGGGCAGCGGCAGGGCGGCTGGGTGGCGGTGCGGGGGAGCGTGGCGGCGGCGGGGCGGTGGAGCGTCGGGGCGGCGGCGGCGACGGGCGGCGGCGAGAGAACGAGAGAGAGAGAGAGTGCGGGTTGGGGTGGTTTGAGCGAGAGAGAGAGAGATTGACGGGGCTGGCCGTTAAGGCAACCCTCTTTGTTGTCTGCTAGCAGACGACAAAGAGGGGGACCGTTATGGTTAGCCAATGCTGCTCTTTGGTGGGGCCCACCTCCCTCTTTGCTGTCTTCCATTTTGCACTTTATCGTCAGCTGGCCGACGGCAAAGAAGGAACTGACAGCAAAAATAGTCTTTGCCATGAGTCCTTTCTTTGCCGTCTGGTTATGCTAAGCTGACGGCAAAGACAGTCTTTGCCATCTGCTGGCAGACGGCAAAGAGCCAATAGATGGCAAATATTCTGTTTCCAGTAGTGAATATATGAAAAATACTGGAGCGACTAACTACCGGAGGGTGGGGCACCTGGTGAGCACAAGACACCAGGGCGCGCCAGGCCCCCCAGGCGTGCCTTGGTGGGTTGTGCTCAGCACGGCCCACCTCCGGTGCCCATCTTCTAGTACTTAAGGTCTTTTGACCTAGAAAAATTAAACAGAGGACTTTCGGGACGGAATGCCGCCGTCTCGAGGCGGAACTTGGCCAGGATCACTTTTGCCCTCCGGCGGAGCAATTCCGTCGGGGGAACTTCCTTCTCGGAGGGGCAAATCGAAGCCATCGTCATCACCAACACCCCTCTCATCTTTGGGAGGCCAATCTTCATCAACATATTCAACAGAACCATCTCCTCTCAAACCCTAGTTCATCTCTTGTGTTCAATCTTTGTACCGGAACCTCACATTGGTACCTGTGGGTGACTCGTAGTGTTGATTACATCTTGTAGTTGATTACTATATGGTTTATTTGGTGGAAGATTATATGTTCCGATCCATTATGCTATTTAATACCCCTCTGATATTGAGCATGAATATTATTTGTGAGTAGTTACCTTGTTCTTGAGGTCAGGGGAGAAGTCATGTTGCAAGTAATCATGTGAATTTGATATGTGTTCGATATTTTGATGATATGTATGTTGTGATTCCCTTAGTGGTGTCATGTGAACGTCGACTACATGACACTTCACTATCCTTGGGCCAAAGGGAATGCATTGTGGAGTAGTTATTAGATGATGGGTTGCTAGAGTGACAGAAGGTTAAACCCTAGTTTATGCGCTACTTCGCAAGGGTCTGATTTGGATCTAAACGTTTAATGCTACGGTTAGATTTTATCTTAATACTTTTCTCATAGTTGCGGATGCTTGCGAGGGGGTTAGTCATAAGTGGGAGGTTTGTTCAAGTAAGAATTGCACCCAAGCATTGGTCCACGTAGATATCAAATTATCAAAGTAGCGAATGCAAATCAAACCAACATGATAAAAGTGACTAGATGAAATTTCCGTGTACCCTCAAGAACACTTTGCCTATTATAAGAGTTTGTTCTGGCCTGTCCTTCGCCACAAAAGGATTGGTCTACCTTGCTGCACTTTATTTACCGTTACCGTTACTTGCTCGTTACCAATTACCTTGCTATCAATCTATCTGTTACCTAAAATTTCAGTGCTTGCAGAAATTAACTTGCTGAAAACCGCTTGTCATTTCCTTATGCTCCTCGTTGGGTTCGACACTCTTACTTATCGAAAGGACTACTATTGACCCATGGGTCATCAAGACTCCTTTCTGGCACCGTTGCTGGGGAGTGAAGCGCTCTAGGTAAGTGGAAATCGGTAAGGAAAAACCTATACTACGTGCTGAAATTTATTGTCACTTGCTACTATGGAAAACAATCCTTTGAGGGGTTTGTTCAGGGTATCTTCACCTTGACTAGAACCAAAATTAGTTGCCCCTTAACCTAATGCACCTACAGAAAATATTGGTTATGAAGTAGAGACACCATCACACCACTTGGGATTGTTAGAGATGTTGAAGTCTTGTGTGGGAAAATAAAATATCCTACTGATTTTCTAGTTCTTGGTTCCCCACAAGATGACTTTTGTCCCATTATCTTTGGTAGACCTTTCTTGAACACCGTCAATGCTAAGATAGATTGTGAAAAACAAACTATCGGTGTTAGTTTTGTTGATGAGTCTCATGAATTTAATTTTTCCAAGTTTAGTAGACAACCTCGTGATAAATAATTATCTAGTAAGGATGAAATAATTGGTCTTGCTTCTATTGCCGTACCTCCCACTGATCCACTAGAACAATATTTGCTAGACCATGAAAATGATATGCACTTGCATGAAAGGAATGAAATAGATAAAAAATTCTTTAAACAACAGCCTCTCCTAAAACACAATTTGCATATTGAAACTTTAGGAGGTCCTCCTCCACCTAAAGGTGATACTGTGTTTGAACTAAAACAATTGCCTGGCACTTTGAAGTATGCTTATCTTGATCAGAAAAAGATATATCCTGTTATTGTTAGTGCTAACCTTTCAGAACATGAATAAGAAAGATTATTAAAAATTCCGAGGAAGCACTGGGCTGCTATTGGATATACTCTTGATGATCTTAAGGGCATTAGTCCCACTCTATGTCAGCACAAGATTAATATGGAATCTGATGCCAAACCCGTTGTTGATCACCAACGACGATTGAATCCTAAAATGAAAGAAGTGGTAAGAACTAAAATATTAAAGCTTATTGAAGTAGGTATAATCTATCCCATAGCTGGTTGTAGATGGGTAAGTCCCATTCATTGTGTCCCTAAGAAGGGAGGTATTACCGTTGTTCCTAATGATAAAAATGAACTCATCCCACAAAGAATTGTCACAGGCTATAGAATGCTAATTGATTTTAGAAAATTAAATAAATCTACTAGAAAATATCATTACCCTTTGCCTTTCATTGATCAAATGCTGGAAAGATTATCTAAGCACACACACTTTTGTTTTCTGGATGGATATTCTGGTTTCTCTCAAATGCCTGTATCACAATCTGATCAAGAGAAAACCACCTTTACTTGTCCTTTTGGAACCTATGCTTATAGACGTATGCCTTTTGGTTTATGCAATGCACCTGCTACCTTTCAAAGATGTATGACTGCTATATTCTCTGATTTTTGTGAAAAGATTGTGGAGGTTTTCATGGATGATTTTTCCATTTACGAACTTCTTTTGATGATTGCTTAAGCAACCTTGATCGAGTTTTGCAGAGATGTGAACAAACTAATCTTGTCTTGAACTAGGAGAAGTGCCACTTTATGGTGAATGAAGGCATTGTCTTGGGGCATAAAATATCTAAACAAGGTATTGAGGTGGATAAGGCTAAAGTTGATGCAATTGAGAAAATGCCATGTCCTAAAGATATTAAAGGTATTCGGAGTTTCCTTGGTCATGCTAGTTTCTATAGGAGGTTTATTAAAGACTTCTCAAAAATTTCTAGGCCTCTTACAAATATTTTACAAAAGGATATTCCATTTGTTTTTGATGATGATTGTGTAGAAGCCTTTGAAACACTCAAGAAAGCCATAACTTCTGCACCTATCGTTCAACCACCTGATTGGAACTTGCCTTTTGAAATTATGTGTGATGCCAGTGATTATGCTATTGGTGTTGTTCTAGGACAAAGAGTTGATAAAAAATTAAATGTTATCCATTGTGCTAGCAAAACTCTAGACAGTGCCCAACGAAATTATGCCACTACTGAAAAAGAATTTTTAGCAGTTGTGTTTGCTTGTGATAAATTTAGATCCTACATTGTTGATCCCAAAGTCATTGTTCACACCGATCATGCTGCTATAAAATATCTTAGGGAAAATAAATATGCTAAACCTAGACTCATTAGGTGGGTTCTCTTGCTTCAAGAATTTGATTTGCATATCACTGATAGGAAGGGAGCTGAGAACCCCGTAGCTGATAACTTGTCTAGGTTAGAAAATATTCCTGATGACCCATTACCTAATGATGATAGTTTTCCTGATGAACAGTTAGCTGCAATAAATGTTTCTCAAAACACTCTTTGGTATGCTGATTATGCTAACTACATTGTTGCTAAATATATACCACATAGTTTCACATACAAACAAAAGAAAAAATATTCTATGATTTAAGACATTACTTTTGGAATGACCCACATCTTTATAAAGAAGGGGTAGATGGTATTATTAGATGTTGTGTACATGAGCATGAATAGGAACAAATCCTATGGAAATGTCATTCTGAAGCTTATGGAGGATATCATGCGGGAGATAGAACAACTCACAAGGTATTGCAATCTGGTTTTTATTGGCCTACTCTCTTCAAGGATGCCCGTAAGTTTGTCTTGTCTTGTGATGAATGTTGTCAGCGTTCTGGGAATGGGGGTACCCAGACCTGCCTGCCTGCAGTCCAGGGCATGGCCCACTTCATCGACCAAGCATAGCCGGGCGAGGCCACACTCAAGACAAGGCCCTCGCGAAGGTCCTAGGCTCGCGAGGAGGAATAGCGTCAGGACCGGCAAGGGATGGGCCTCCCCAGGCCCCCTCCGGAGCGGCGGAGATCTCTATGCAAAGCCCGGCCTCAGGAGTCAAAGATGATGCAAGGAAGGGCAGGCGGGCACCAGGGCTCCAGACGGCACAGTTTCCCCTTTGGTGCAAAGGGAGCAAGGACGTACGCGGGTTCCCAAAGCACCCCCAAAGGTTTCCATTCCGGTGCAACAAGACCGCAACCACCAGCCCCGCAGGCCAGATGTCATCGCTGAGCCCATCCCTGCACCGTCGACAGCTACTTTGCAGACGAAGACTGCCTTTGGGCAGGGCGAGCACGTACCCTTGTCCACCTTCAAAATTGGCTGTTGTGGGATCCCTTCCTGCCAAGGCGATAAGGGAAGAGGACCCGAGCCACCACTACATATAGAGGGTAGGCTGTACCGTAGAGGGGATCCGAATCCATTCCACCACTCCTCCGTCACCAAGCCACGGAGGGCCTTGAACAACTCAGGGGAGCCCTCACGAGGCTCTAAAACACTGTACTAGTTCATCCACCCCACCTCCTTGGGAGGCAATCCACAAAAGCAGGAGTAGGGTATTACGCTTCACAGCGGCCCGAACCTGGGTAAACTGTCCTGTTCATCTTTTTCCTCGCCATCGTACGGGTTCATTGTTGTATTCATCGAGTAGCGAGCTAGGTTGGGCGGAGCCACTGGGGATCTTCGCACACGCCCCTGTGTTCGAATCTTAAGGGTTTTGCGGAACCCGAAATCCGACATTTGGCACGCCAGGTAGGGGACGTGTCGGAGTCTTCCTCAAGCTAAGATCCTCTCCCACATCGCCGTTCCGATGTCTGACGCTCGCCGAGCCCGCGCTGAACGCCGAGCCACCCGTGTCGCTCAGACGGCACCTGTGGGCCGCGCCGGTGCACGCAGGTCACCCTCGCCTGTGGCGAACGCCGCCACGGGCCCTGACGCCCACGAGCAACAAGACTCCTCCCAGCCGGTAACCGCGCAGCGCGACGGCCACACCGCCAGTCCGTCGATCATCCCAGCTTCCGGGTCATCCTCCCATGTTCGGCCCGGGCCGGTGCGCGGCCAGGGCGCGCTCGCCATGGCTAACGAGCTGCTTCGCTACCGCCCCGCCCCCGACCGCTACGACAATTGGCTTCGGCGCATCGCGGAGCTCGTCAGCGCTGCCGGCGACGCTTCGGCACTCTCCTACTCGCTTCGACCCCAACCGTCCCTGGCGAACGACGTGGCGCAAGACGCGCATCCTCCACCTCCGCAACGCGACATTGACCCCGAGCCCAGGCGGGAAGCGCGCCCCCGCGACCGGCCTCGCGAACCGCGGGCGAGGCCGGGAGATGAAGTAAGCTGCCAGGTGGTTCCCCAGCCGCGCGTTGATGCACGCGCGTTCCCAGCGTTGCCGACCCAACATCGCGACCGGGCACCACTCGAGGTGGCCACGCAGGAGCGACAAGACCAGGTCCCTCCCGCGCACGCAGCACCCGTCGAGCCGGTGGGGTGCCTCGCATCGCCCCGGAGCTCTACCCAACCGCGTGGCCCTGCAAGTTCATGCCTGACCTTCCCCAGATCCAGCCAAGTTCCTACAGCTCTACTCCCTGAGCATCCGGGCGGCAGGAGGAGACGACAAGGTCATGGCGTGCTGGTTCCCCATGGCGCTCAAGGGCGGCGCGCTCTCCTGGCTCTTCAACCTCCCGGAGGCATGTATCACCTCCTGGGATGGCCTGCGCAAACGCTTCATCGCCAACTTCCAAGGCACCCGCGACTGCGCACCCACCATGAACGACCTGCGACGTATCAAGCAGCAGGATGGGGAGACCCTGCACAAGTTCATACAACGCTTCACGACCACGCGCCTCAAGATCCCGAGGGCATCAGACGAGGCCATCATCTCAGCATTCACCGACGGAGTCACTGACCTTAAGATGATGGAGGAGCTCGCCATGAATGTAACGCCCAAGATGCGATCCTATCCTTATTTTGGCACGAGGGCCTCGACAGGGATAGAAGCGCACCTCGTCGTTTCGCAAGAATGGATATCATTACAAGTACATGTAAAGAAGAGATGAGTATATGGAATTGGCTTACACTTGCCACAAGCTACATCAAGATCACATCAATACAACAACATATTGAGGAAAACAGATTCTCAGACTTAGTGAAAATTAGAGTAAGCATGTGCAGCAGTTTTAACAGATTGACATCTTGAGCAACAGAAATAATTATGATGCTAAACCTATTCATGCAAACTATTGGCGCAACATGATAGAGCATAACATGCTTAACAAAGACTCCATGGTGGCATCACCAAAAGACTCCTAGAACACTAGCAATTCACATGGCAACACAGCAATAAAATAACAGATTTCCAGATTTTTGTAGCATGTTGGCAACAAGAAAATAACACCTAAACATGGATTTCGATAGCAACCAAAAATACCAGGGCCTAGCACACATGTCCAAGGGCATATCTCATGTTCAAAATTATTTCAAAATATGCATGGATTAATTCACACAAAAAGGACAAAAGGGCATCATGGCAAAAATGACATGCACTCAAACTTCCTCCAATGACAAAACTAAATGCACAGTTAAATTCTATGGATTGTTCTACCCCGAAAACATATATAATATGCATACGTTCATGTGGAAAAATATGTCACAACTATTATGCAAGTTTATGGCCTAATCCCCTTTTTGCAATTATAAATGCAAGTTAAATGCAAATATTTCAATGAACAGGTTTTTCATGCATGAAAATGCGATGCCGATAATATGAACATTTTTAATATATGGTTGGACTAAATCCCGATGCACGTTAAATAAATATGACAATGCAAAATGATGGCATTTATGCAAAATGGTGCAAACAGCGAGTGTAACTACTTCAAACATGGATGAAAATGACACGTTAATAATCTACGCATTTTACTGAGCATTTTACATATATGAAATATTTCGATCCGGTGCACGGTTAATGAAATATGAGCATATTAAAACATGCATTTTTCTGAAATTCCTAAAGCACTGGTTAAAGAAAATCACAGCAGGAAAAAAACGTACGCGGGCCGGATCTATACACGGGCCTAAATAGAGACAAGGGCGCAACATAGCAGGGCATCGCAGCTAGGCGAGAGATAGCGGGGCAGGTGCTCACCAAGGGCCTAGAAGGCCTGTCGGTGGAGAGCCCACCAGGGCGGTCGCGACTGGGCTTGGAGGAGGCTGGGGCAGGCCAAGGCCGCGGATGGGCCTTGCCACGCTGTTGGGCCGACGGGGAATCTGCCCACGCCTCGCGGGATCGAGCGCTGGCGTCTTGGTCATCCTCCTCGCTCGATCCCATCGAGAAGGAGGTCGGCAGCGGCGGCGCCAGAATCTGGCATGGCGGGGTGAAGCGGGGACTGCGCTGGGACAACAAGGGGAGGCGGATCCGGCCGCGGACGGAGCTTGGCGGGGTCGGGGCGGACAGATCCGACGCTGGAGGGGCTGGCGGCACAGATCCGAGGCCATGGCGACGGCTACTCCCTCCACAGAGGACGTGCGAGAGAGCTTAGAGCGGGAGAGATCTGCGAGAGGAGGGCGAACAGGGCACGAGCGACGGCACTGGCCTGCGCGGCGCTCCGGTGGGACGGCGGGGTCGGACGGCCATGGGAACTACTGGGAGGAGCTCGGGGAAGGCTGCAGGGCGCTCGGGCGGCGGCTGCGGTTCGGCCAGATGGGCTTCGGCGGGCTTGGTTCGGTCCCGAGTGGGCCCTGGGGCTGAGGAGGGAGACAGGGCGCCAAGTGGCTGCGGGAGAGAGGTGGGAGGCGGCTGGTGGCGGCACGGATCCCTAGGCGGCTAGGGTTTGGCTAAAAATGGCAGGGAGGGCATCTATATATAGCAGGGGTGGCTAGGAGAGGGGTTTCTTCTTCGTTTTTGGACCGTTCGATCTCGATCGGACGTCTGGAAACGGAGAGGGGGCTAGCAGGGCCAGGTGGGCTGTGGAGAGGGGGTTCGGGCTGAGATGAGAGGGAAACAAGTGCGGCCCGACGACAGAGTTTTAAAACTGAAAAACGACCGACAATTAAACCGATACGGTGCCACTACGGACGACCGTTGAGATATCAAACGACCCCCGATTGCGACGAAATTTGGCAGGCGGTATACCTACAATATAACAAGACCGCATGCCAACTTTCGACCCAATCCGAGAATATCTTTCGCGCACTTTTTGAAAACAACATTCTTGCGATGCCGCGGGCGTGTGCGTGTGTGGTTGGACTCGAAACGGATGACGGGAAGAACCGGCGACTGCTAACGGATGCAAGTTTTCGAAAACAAGTGACGATGCCATGCACATGATGCGAATGATGCGATGATGAATGCGACAAACAAACGAATCGCACGATGACAATGAGATTAAAGGGGAATCTTCTGGAGCGTCGGTCTCGGGCTTTTACAACTCTCATCCACTTACAAGAGATCTCGACCCGAGATCTTAGAATGAGAAGGGGAAGAGAAAGAGCAAGAGGGCGAGATGAAACTTAGTTGCCTCTTTGACAAACGAGTGAAACCATAGAAACATGAAGGTTGAAAGGAGATGAAGAATGACATGAGAAACAAGCAAGAATTCAAAAGAAATTTCGGCAGCATTTCAGTAGGATAGAGAGGCAAAATTTGATAAGATGGGAGAACTTGAAAAGAGAACACAACATTCTGGTTAAATGAAAAGCCTAGAAAGAACATGATCTTAGCAAAACAAGACGGGTTGACGAGAGCAACGTCACAATGCCATCAGAACAAAAGAATAGAAGCTACATCTTTGGAGAGGAGAGAACGGAGAAGAAAATGACAACTTCTACCACCATTGAATTTGAAAACCATAGGTTGAACAGAGTTGTTGGAAATTCAACAACGAAAAGAAAAGCTTGTTGTGGGCTTATGGAAAACCATCCCAAGGTGATGAGGTGACAACCGGCCACAAATGGAAAACAATGATTGATTGCGAGCAACAAGAGATGCAAAACTTCTTACACCAAGAGGATACATTGATAACTTGGATCATTGATAAACACCATGATAGCAACGATCTTTAGGAAGTGCTTTAGGTGAAATCCAATCCAAGATAGCTCCAATGAGGAAGATGATGGATTTACATACCTCATTCTTGTCAACTACTCTTCGAGACTCCTCATGAATCAAGAATGCTATAACACCATCTCAAAAGATAAGGAAGAAAGAATTGCACTCTGAAATGCAAGATAAGAAAACTTGAGGACCTCCAACAAAATCTTGAAGAACACTTGAAAACGAAATAAATCTTGATGAACCACCATAAAGAACTTCTTGGATAACACCGGAACGAAAGGATGATAGAAAGGAATTGAAGGTTGAAAGAATAGATTATGACCTCCAAGATTAGATGAAGCTTCATGACAAGATACTTGAGAAAACTAGGAACTCCGAAAAAGAAAAGATGAAACACTTGAAATCCAAGAATTTGATATCATGAACCACTCCGGAAGAAGGATTGAAAACACATTGATTAAATAAGAATAAGAATTATGTTATGCTTATCCTTCATCAAGTTAAATTGATGACAGCAACGGATTTAGCATACCGCTTATTCTTCTTGAATTTTTTTTGAAGAGAAAGAGATATAGAGCACAAACTTGAAGAAGTCTTGAACGAACCACCGGTGAGAATTGAAACGAATGGGAATACATGAGAACGAAGAGATCAAGATTCGCCTAATGGAAAACTTGATTGAAGCACCGGATTAATTGAGATACGAACGAAGGGACAACAATTGAGAAGACTTGGAGAACGAAAGCTGAAAGCTGAGAACGAAGAAATCTTCTGAAATGATGGCCTTCGGAGGATCAAGAAATGAAAACAACTCTGAAACGCTCCGGATGGATATGGAAGAAATTACTCATGATCGAAACGAATTAGAGAGGATAGCAACAAGCTGAAACCATGAATCTTCATGAAAATGGACAAAGATTTAAGAGAAACTTTCCTTCGATCTTCCAAGATGAGAATGATAACGAGGAACACCACCAAGAATAATGAGACACTCCGGAATGATGAATAAGGAAAGGTTGAGCCAACGAAGAAATTTTTTGGAGCGATCTTGGAGAAGGAATATGACTGATGGAATACATTCTTACGTCATATTGAAAGAGCTTGAGATCTCCGGGAAAGATTAGAAGAGCCAGGTAAGATCCTGGGGAAGAACCTGTGGGATATGGGCCCACTCAACAGAAACCACCGTTTAAACGATTGCTTAGGAAGAGAGATTGCACCGGTACAAATTGAGAACTTGATGAGGTGAGAGCCTCGAAATAATTTAAGGATCTGAATGGGAACACAAGTCTTCTAAGATGTCTTCAACACTCCGGATATGACAAAGAAAGATGACTACACAAGAGAGGCTTGGATGAGAGTCTCCAACATAGGAAAGCATTTAGAGAATGGAAATGATATGATGAGCACCGAATGCTTGAATTGAATCCACCGGAGAAGAAAACAAAGATGAAGACTAAGAAATGATGAACTTGACCACTTGAAATCTTTACATGAATCACCGGATACTATACGGAAGAAAAGATAGCGGAAGCATCACATGACTAGAAAAGGCACTTGAATGCGAATTTACTCCTTGAAGAAAAAGGGTGGGAGGGTGGGAAAAAATAAAGACAACTTGATACCGATAAGAGGAACTCCGGAAAGAAATACGAGGATTGATCTTGCAAATATTGGTGAGGGTTGAATCATCTTGATAAGAACACACCGGTTGGAAATAAATTGACATGACAACCTCGGTTGAACAAAGGATTAGCATTCCCATAAAAATATGAGAATACCATTTAGAAAAGATATGAATTCACCACTTGACATCGAAGCAACTTGAATTGCCATATTCCAACAAAACAAAGGATGGGGCTTGAGAATTAAGCCGGAAACAAATACAAACCCATTTGCATTTGTTGGAAGGATAATCCTAGGTAAACTACTTGAATTCCCACCTAAGAACTCCCGAAATCTTGGTTATGCAATTGGGTACACGGATACATGGAGTTTCACATAATCACACAACTCCTAGCAGTAATACTACTCTCCAGTGTATCACATCCCTCAACACACAACCAAAGGTCTCGGAAACTCATGTACCTCAGATCCTCGTAATCACAACGATACTAAGTATGGCAGTACATCCGAACTCTCTCCACCAGTACTGGGGATGCCGGACTCCTCTCGCCAGTACCAGTATTGAAGCAATTTCGAATATCCTCCGTCCTGAGATACTAAGGAAACTGAATGATAACGATGTGCACAAGAATCCCCTGGAGCTCAACTCCCCGGAAGAAATCAAGTCAGACAGGAGGCACCAAGACAGAACTCCGTCACATCGGCATCATATAGTTCCCAAAATACCCGCGTGATCCTAAAAACTTTTTGAGCGAGAATAGGAGTAGAATGAAAATTTCTAAGTCGAATACCTCACTAGAGTATAGAAGAGGAGTAAAAGAATCCTACTCTCTGATATAACTAGACTCAAAATAGTTTTAACTAGACTCGACTCGGCCAAGTTCGATCAATCAAGGGGGCTCCTAGGTCGTTACAGGCTCTGATACCAACTTGTCACGCCCAAGATGCGATCCTATCCTTAGTTTGGCATGAGGGCCTCGACAGGGATAAAAGCGCATCTCGTCGTTTCGCAAGAATGGATATCATTACAAGTACATGTAAAGAAGAGATGAGTATATGGAATTGGCTTACACTCGCCACAAGCTACATTAAGATCACATCAATACAACAACATATTGAAGAAAACAAATTCTCAGACTTGGTGAAAATTAGAGTAAGCATGTGCAGTAGTTTTAACAGATTGACATCTTGAGCAACAGAAATAATTATGATGCTAAACCTATTCATGCAAACTATTGGCGCAACATGATAGAGCATAACATGCTTAACAAAGACTCCATGGTGGCATCACCAAAAGACTCCTAGAACACTAGCAATTCACATGGCAACACAGCAATAAAATAACAGATTTCCAGATTTTTGTAGCATGTTGGCAACAAGAAAATAACACCTAAACATGGATTTCGATAGCAACCAAAAATACCAGGGCCTAGCACACATGTCCAAGGGCATATCTCATGTTCAAAATTATTTCAAAATATGCATGGATTAATTCACACAAAAAGGACAAAAGGGCATCATGGCAAAAATGACATGCACTCAAACTTCCTCCAATGACAAAACTAAATGCACAGTTAAATTCTATGGATTTTTCTACCCCGAAAACATATATAATATGCATACGTTCATGTGGAAAAATATGTCACAACTATTATGCAAGTTTATGGCCTAATCCCCTTTTTGCAATTATAAATGCAAGTTAAATGCAAATATTTCAATGAATAGGTTTTTCATGCATGAAAATGCGATGCCGATAATATGAACATTTTTAATATATGGTTGGACTAAATCCCGATGCACGTTAAATAAATATGACAATGCAAAATGATGGCATTTATGCAAAATGGTGCAAACAGCGAGTGTAACTACTTCAAACATGGATGAAAATGACACGTTAATAATCTACGCATTTTACTGAGCATTTTACATATATGAAATATTTCGATCCGGTGCACGGTTAATGAAATATGAGCATATTAAAACATGCATTTTTCTGAAATTCCTAAAGCACTGGTTAAAGAAAATCGCAGCAGGAAAAAAATGTACGCGGGCCGGATCTATACACGGGCCTAAATAGAGACAAGGGCGCAACATAGCAGGGCATCGCAGCTAGGCGAGAGATAGCGGGGCAGGTGCTCACCAAGGGCCTAGAAGGCCTGTCGGTGGAGAGCCCACCAGGGTGGTCGCGACTGGGCTTGGAGGAGGCTGGGGCAGGCCGAGGCCGCGGATGGGCCTTGCCACGCTGTTGGGCCGACGGGGAATCTGCCCACGCCTCGCGGGATCGAGCGCTGGCGTCTCGGTCATCCTCCTCGCTCGATCCCATCGAGAAGGAGGTCGGCAGCGGCGGCGCCAGAATCTGGCATGGCGGGGTGAAGCGGGGACTGCGCTGGGACAACGAGGGGAGGCGGATCCGGCCGCGGACGGAGCTTGGCGGGGTCGGGGCGGACAGATCCGACGCTGCAGGGGCTGGCGGCGCAGATCCGAGGCCATGGCGGCGGCTACTCCCTGCACAGAGGACGCGCGAGAGAGCTTAGAGCAGGAGAGAGCTGCGAGAGGAGGGCGAACAGGGCACGAGCGACGGCACTGGCCTGCGCGGCGCTCCGGTGGGACGGCGGGGTCGGACGGCCATGGGAGCTACTGGGAGGAGCTCGGGGGAGGCTGCAGGGCGCTCGGGCGGCGGCTGCGGTTCGGCCAGATGGGCTTCGGCGGGCTTGGTTCGGGCCCGGGCGGGCCCTGGCGGCTGAGGAGGGAGACAGGGCGCCAAGTTGCTGCGGGAGAGAGGTGGGAGGCGGCTGGCGGCGGCACGGATCCCTAGGCAGCTAGGGTTTGGCTAAAAATGGCAGGGAGGGCATCTATATATAGCAGGGGTGGCTAGGAGAGGGGTTTCTTCTTCGTTTTCGGACCGTTCGATCTCGATCGGACGTCTGGAAATGGAGAGGGGGCTAGCAGGGCCAGGTGGGCTGTGGAGAGGGGGTTTGGGCTGAGATGAGAGGGAAACAAGTGCGGCCCGACGACAGAGTTTTAAAACTGAAAAACGATCGACAATTAAACCGATACGGTGCCACTACTGACGACCGTTCAGATATCAAACGACCCCCGATTGCGATGAAATTTGGCAGGCGGTATACCTACAATATAAAAAAGACCGCATGCCAACTTTCGACCCAATCCGAGAATATCTTTCGCGCACTTTTTGAAAACAACATTCTTGCGATGCCGCGGGTGCGTGCGTGTGTGGTTGGACTCGAAACGGACGACGGGAAGAACCGGTGACTGCTAACGGATGCAAGTTTTCGAAAACAAGTGACGATGCCATGCACATGATGCGAATGATGCGATGATGAATGCGACAAACAAACGAATCGCACGATGACAATGAGATAAAAGGGGAATCTTCTGGAGCGTCGGTCCCGGGCTTTACAATGAATGACGAACTATGCTCTGCCCTGGAGATGTTTAATCTGGCGAACAAGTGCACCAAGGCAGAGGAGGGCCGCCTGTCGCACCGCGGGCCTCTGGCGGCGGAGCCAGAAGAAAAGAAGACCAAGGCCAAGGAGGCAAAGCGCAAGGCCCCAGCAGTGCTTGCGGCCGAACCTGAGGCGAAGCGCAGCCGGGGTGAGGAACACCCCCCAGGGGGAAGACCGACCTGCGTCTTCCATGGCACCAACAACCACGACACCGCCGACTGCCAGGAACTCAAGCTGATCCACGCCGAGCACTTCGGTAGGCGCCCCGGACGAGCTGACCGAGGCTTCGGACGCGGCGGCGGACGCGGTGGAGGCCGTTGGGACAACCGGGAACCGCGTCAAGGGTGGCGCGATCAGCCCCAGGAGGACCGCTGGCGCGGTCAGGCTCGAGACGACCGCTGGCGCGACGGGCTTCGTGAGGACCACTAGCGCGACGACACTCCGGAGGGGTCACGACGCGGTCAGCCTCGCGAGGCCGCCCTCGTGAGGCTGGTCTACCTTTGCTGCCTCCGCCACCCAGAAGGAAAGAGGAGGACATGCAGGACGATGGGGCTGGGGGCTTCCAGGAAGTCAGGGCAATGGCTGATACGTCTCCAACGTATCTATAATTTTTGATTGTTCCATACTATTATATTATCTGTTTTGGATGTTTTATATGCATTAATATGCTATTTTATATTATTTTTGGGACTAACCTATTAATCTAGAGCCTAGTGCCAGTTTCTGTTTTTTCCTTGTTTTTGAGTATTGCAGATAAGGAATATTAAACGGAGTCCAAACGGAATAAAATCTTCGGAATAATTTTTCTTGGACCAGAAGACATCTACAAAGCTTGGAGACCAAGGCAGGAGAGCCGCCGTGTGGCCACAAGCCACAGGGGCGGGCCCAGGGGGGTAGGGCGCGCCCCCCTGGCTTGTGGGCCCATGGCAACTCTCCCAACCCTAATTTTCAGCCTATAAATTCCAAAATATTCCCTGTATACCAGAGAGAGCCACGAAAACACTTTTCCGCCGCCAGGAGCCTCGGTTCCCGTGAGATCCAATCTTGGAGCCTTTTCCGGTAATCTGCCGGAGGGGGATTCGATCACGGAGGGCATCTACATCAACTCCATTGCCCCTCCGATGATGCGTGAGTAGTTCACCACAGACCTTCGGGTCCATAGCTAGTAGCTAGATGGCTTCTTCTCTCTCTTTGCTCTTCAATACCATGTTCTTCATGATCTTCATGGAGATCTATCCGATGTAATACTCTTTTGCGGTGTGTTTGTCGAGATCCGATGAATTGTGGGTTTATGTTCAGATTATCTATGAATATTATTTGAGTCTTTTCTGAATTCTTATATGCATGATTTCATATCTTTGCAAGTCTCTTCGAGTTATTGGTTTGGTTTGGCCAACTAGATTGGTAATTCTTGCAATGGGAGAAGTGCTTAGTTTTGGGTTCAATCTTGCGGTGTCCTCACCCAGTGACATAGTAGGGGTAGCGAGGCACGTATTGTATTGTTGCCATCGAGGATAAAAAGATGCGGTTTTCATCATATTGCTTGAGTTTATCCCTCTACATCATGTCATCTTACCTAATGCGTTACTCTGTTCTTCATGATCTTAATACTCTAGATGCAGGCAGGAGTCGGTCGATGTGTGGAGTAATAGTAGTAGATGCAGAATCGTTTCGGTAGACTTGACACGGACGTGATGCCTATATGCATAATCATTGCCTTGGATGTCTTCATAATTATTCGCTTTTCTATCAATTGCCTGACAGTAATTTGTTCACCCACCGTAATACGTGCCATCATGAGAGAAGCCTCTAGTGAAACCTATGCCCCCCGGGTCTATTTTCCATCTTATACTTTCAGATCTAAAACCAAAAACACCAAAAATACCTTGCTGCAATATTTTTACTTTTGTTTTACTTTACTTTCAAGCAATCTATTCTATCTATCTCTATCAGAGCTCATCCTTGCAAGTAACCGTGAAGGGATTGACAACCCCTTTATAGTGTTGGGTGCAAGTGTTTGATTATTTGTGTAGGTACATCCATTGGTGACTTGCTTGTATCTCCTACTGGATTGATACCTTGGTTCTCAACAACTGAGGGAAATACTTATCTACTTTGCTGCATCACCCATTCCTCTTCACGAAAACCAACGCATGCTCGAGAAGTAGCAAGAAGGATTTCTGGCGCCGTTGTCGGGGAAATCTACATCAAGCCTACCAAGTACCTATCACAAACTCATCTCTTGCATTTACTTTATTTGCCATTTGCCTCTCGTTTTCGTCTCCCCCACTTCTAAAACGATTTTCCAAAAAGATTTGCCTTTTTATTCGCCCTTCTTCCGTTCGCCTTTTCGTTTGCTTTTTGATTGCTTCTGTGTTAAATCGGTTGGTCGTCTTTATGGCTCAACCCAAAGGCTTTGATCATTATCTTAGAAAGTTGGAAGATATTGAGGATAACGTTAAAAGTTTTATGTCGCTTCAGTATGATCACAATAGCTTCTTTAGGAATGAGCTTAAAGAACAAAAGACTATGTGGGAATACATGAATAAGGAACTTGATGATATGTCCAAAGAATTCTATGGTTTGAAATCTCAATTTGCTCACCTTGAAAACTTAGTGGGCCAAATTTCTAATAAACAAGCTACCTTAGTCAATAAAATGGCCGCAAAGCCAGAATCATTGAATATTGATGAAGATCTTAAAGTGATTGATGTGACTCCTATTGAATCTTTGTTTTCTAATGTAAATCTTGATAAAGATGGGACTGGAGATGAGTCAACTTTAGTTAAAAGGCGTCCCAATGATTTGGAGTTTATAGATCTTAATGCTAAGATTGATAAAAGTGGGATTGAAGAGGTCAAAACTTTAAATAGCAATGAACCCACTCTTTTGGATTTCAAGGACTTTAATTATAATAGCTGCTCTTTGATTGATTGTATTTCCTTGTTGCAATCCATGTTGAATTCTCCTCATGCTTATAATCAAAACAAAGCTTTTACTAAACATATTGTTGATGCTATGACGAAATCTTTTGAGGAAAGACCTGAGTTGGAAGTTTCTATACCTAGAAAACTTTATGATGAGTGGGAACCTACTATTAAGATTAAAATTAAAGATTATGAGTGCCATGCTTTGTGTGATTTGGGTGCTAGCGTTTCCACGATTCCAAAAACTTTATGTGATGTGCTAGGTTTCCGTGAATTTGATGATTGTTCCTTAAATTTGCATCTTGTGGATTCCACTATAAAGAAGCCTATGGGAAGAATTAATGATTTTCTTATTGTTGCAAATAGGAATTATGTGCCCGTAGATTTCATTGTTCTTGATATAGATTGCAATCCTACATGTCCTATTATTCTTGGTAGACCTTTCCTTAGAACGATTGGTGCAATTATTGATATGAAGGAAGGGAATATTAGATTCCAATTCCCATTAAGGAAAGGCATGGAACACTTTCCTAGAAAGAAAATAAAATTATGTTATGAATCTATCATCAGAGCTACTTATGGATTGCATACCAAAGATGACAATACCTAGATCTATTGTGTTTTGCCTAGCTAGGGGCGTTAAACAATAGCGCTTGTTGGGAGGCAACCCAATCTTATTTTCGTTTTCTGTTTTTTATTTCTGTTTTTGTGTGTTTTGCACATTATTACTTCTGTAATAATTGTGTTTTCTTGTTTAAATTAGTGTTTGAGCCAAGTAAGACCTTTGGGATGGTCTACGGTATTTGTGGTTTGATTCTGTTAAAAAACAGAAACTTTTGCGCTAAGTCCAGAATTTTTATAAATTTACTGGAATGTGCTTTTGATATGAATTTTTTACACAAGATTGATATACAAATTTCCCTGGTTGTCCTCATTTTTTAGAATTTTTATAGTTACATAAGTATTCGTAGTCTACAGATTGCTACAGACTGTTCTGTTTTTGACAGATTCTGTTTTCTTTGTGTTGTTTGCTTATTTTGATGAATCTATGGGTTGTATCGGGGGGTATGAACCATGGAGAAGTTAGAATACAGTAGGTATTACACAAATATAAATAAAGAATGAGTACACAACAGTACCTAAAGTGGTGATTTATTTTTCTTATACTAACGGATCTCATGAGTTTTCTGTTGAGTTTTGTGTTGTGAAGTTTTCAAGTTTTGGGTAAAGATTTGATGGACTATGGAATAAGGAGTGGCAAGAGCCTAAGCTTGGGGATGCCCAAGGCACCCCAAGCCATATTCAAGGATACCAAAAAGCCTAAGCTTGGGGATGCTCCGGAAGGCATCCCCTCTTTCGTCTTCAATCCATCGGTAAATTTACTTGAGGCTATATTTTTATTCACCACATGATATGTGTTTTGCTTGGAGCGTCTTGTATGATATGAATCTTTGCTTTTTAGTTTGCCACAATCATCCTTGCTGCACACATATTTTTGAGAGAGACACGCTGATTCGTGAATTTATTAGAATACTCTATGTGCTTCACTTATATCTTTTGAGCTAGGCAATGTTGCTCTAGTGCTTCACTTATATCTTTTTAGAGCATGGTGGTGTTTTATTTTATAGAAATTATTGAACTCTCATACTTCACTTATATTATTTTGAGAGTTTCTTAAAACAGCATGGTAATTTTTTTAGGTTATGAATTTAGTCCTAATATAATGGGCATCCAAGGGGGATATAATAAAAAATTTCATATTAAGTGCATTGAATACTATGAGAAGTTTGATTCCTTGCATATAGTTTTGAGATAATAGAGATGGTAATATGAGAGTCATGCTAGTGAGTAGTTGTGAATTGGAGAGATACTTGTGTTGAAGTTTGTGATTCCCGTAGCATGCACGTATGGTGAACCGTTATGTAACGAAGTCGGAGCATGATTTGTTTAATGATTGTCGACCTTTGTGTGAGGGTCGGGAGCGCGCGATGGTTAACTCCTACCAACCTTTCCCCTAGGAGCATGCGTCTAATTCTTTGTTTGATAACTAATAGACTTTTGCAATAAGTATGTGAGTTCTTTATGACTAATGTTGAGTCCATGGATTATACACACTGTCACCCTTCCACCTTTGCTAGCCTCTCTAGTACCGCGCAACTTTCGCCGGTACATCAAACCCACCTTCCTCAAAACAGCCACCATATACCTTCCTCAAAATAGCCACCATATATTTCCCTCAAAACAGCCACCATATCTACCTATTATGGCATTTCCATAGCCATTCCGAGATATATTGCCATGCAACTTCCACCGTTCCGCTTTTCATGACATGCACCACCACTTTCATATTGCATATAGAGTCATATTTTGTCATAGGTATCGAGTTGTAATTTTTATTTTGAGTTGTAAGTAAATAAAAGTGTGATGATTTTCATTATTAGAGCATTGTCCCGTGTGAGAAAAAAATGATGGAAGCCATGACTCCCTCACAAGTTGGGATGAGTATCCGGACTTTACAAAAAATAAAAGAGGCCAGCGAAGCCCAAATAAAAAAAAGAGGCCAAAGGTGCCCACCAAAATAAAAAAAAGGAAAAAATGAGAGAAAGAGAGAACGAACAATTGCTACTATCTTTTTCCACACTTGTGCTTCAAAGTAGCACCATGATCTTCATGATAGAGAGTCTCCTATTTTGTCACTTTCATATAACTAGTGGAGTTTCATCTTGCACGACCACTTAGTTTTCTTTTTGAGCTTTCATACACTTATAGCTCTAGTGCACCCGTTGCATGGCAATCCCTACTCACTCACATTGATATCTATTGATGGGCATCAACATAGCCCGTTGATATGCCTAGTTGATGTGAGACTATCTTCTCCTTTTTCCTTGCAACCTCCACCATATTCTATTCCACCTATAGTGCTATATCCATGGCTCACGCTCATGTATTGCGCGAGAGTTGAAAAGGTTTGAGAACACCAAAAGTGTGAAACAATTGCTTGACTTGTTCATCGGGGTTGTGCATGATTTAGATACTTTATGTGGGGAAGATAGAGCATAGCCAGACCATATGATTTTGTAGGGATAACTTTCTAAGGCCATGTTGTTTCGAAAGGACACGATTGCCTTGTTGGAGTGCTCGAAGTATTACTGTTTTTATGTCAATATTAGACTATTGTTTTGAATCTTACGGATCTGAATATTCATGCCACAATAAAGAATATTACATCGATAAATATGTTAGGTAGCATTCCACATAAAAAATTCTGTTTTTATCATTTACCTACTCGAGGACGAGCAGGAATTAAGCTTGGGGATGCTTGATATGTCTCCAACGTATCTATAATTTTTGATTGTTCCATGCTATTATATTATCTGTTTTGGATGTTTTATATGCATTAATATGCTATTTTATATTATTTTTGGGACTAACCTATTAATCTAGAGCCTAGTGCCAGTTTCTGTTTTTTCCTTGTTTTTGAGTATTGCAGATAAGGAATATTAAACGGAGTCCAAACGGAATAAAATCTTCGGAATAATTTTTCTTGGACCAGAAGACATCTACAAAGCTTGGAGACCAAGGCAGGAGAGCCGCCGTGTGGCCATAAGCCACAGGGGCGCGCCCAGGGGGGTAGGGCGCGCCCCCCTGGCTTGTGGGCCCATGGCAACTCTCCCAACCCTAATTTTCAGCCTATAAATTCCAAAATATTCCCTGTATACCAGAGAGAGCCACGAAAACACTTTTCCGCCACCAGGAGCCTCGGTTCCCGTGAGATCCAATCTTGGAGCCTTTTCCGGTAATCTGCCGGAGGGGGATTCGATCACGGAGGGCATCTACATCAACTCCATTGCCCCTCCGATGATGCGTGAGTAGTTCACCACAGACCTTCGGGTCCATAGCTAGTAGCTAGATGGCTTCTTCTCTCTCTTTGCTCTTCAATACCATGTTCTTCATGATCTTCATGGAGATCTATCCGATGTAATACTCTTTTGCGGTGTGTTTGTCGAGATCCGATGAATTGTGGGTTTATTTTCAGATTATCTATGAATATTATTTTAGTCTTTTCTGAATTCTTATATGCATGATTTCATATCTTTGCAAGTCTCTTCGAGTTATTGGTTTGGTTTGGCCAACTAGATTGGTAATTCTTGCAATGGGAGAAGTGCTTAGTTTTGGGTTCAATCTTGCGGTGTCCTCACCCAGTGACATAGTAGGGGTAGTGAGGCACGTATTGTATTGTTGTCATCGAGAATAAAAAGATGGGGTTTTCATCATATTGCTTGAGTTTATCCCTCTACATCATGTCATCTTACCTAATGCGTTACTCTGTTCTTCATGAACTTAATACTCTAGATGCAGGCAGGAGTCGGTCGATGTGTGGAGTAATAGTAGTAGATGCAGAATCGTTTCGGTCTACTTGACACGGACGTGATGCCTATATGCATAATCATTGCCTTCGATGTCTTCATAATTATTCGCTTTTCTATCAATTGCTCGACAGTAATTTGTTCACCCACCGTAATACTTGCCATCATGAGAGAAGCCTCTAGTGAAACCTATGGCCCCCGGGTCTATTTTCCATCTTATACTTTCAGATCTAAAACCAAAAACACCAAAAATACCTTGCTGAAATATTTTTACTTTTGTTTTACTTTACTTTCAAGCAATCTATTCTATCTATCTCTATCAGATCTCATCCTTGCAAGTAACCGTGAAGGGATTGACAACCCCTTTATAGCGTTGGGTGCAAGTGTTTGATTATTTGTGTAGGTACATCCATTGGTGACTTGCTTGTATCTCCTACTGGATTGATACCTTGGTTCTCAATAACTGAGGGAAATACTTATCTACTTTGCTGCATCACCCGTTCCTCTTCACGGAAGCCACCGCATGCTCGAGAAGTAGCAGTGGCCTGTATCCTGGGCGGCGCCCAGGCCCCGGCTTCAAACCGTGCCTTCAAGAAATTCACACGGGAGGTGAATGCGGCTCTCCCGAAGCCCGAAGCAATGCGCCCCCTAAATTTGTCCCAGATCGCCATCACTTTCGACTCGACGGATCAGCTCAGGTGCTCGGCCATGGCCGGCAAGCTCCCCATGCTGTGCACTCCAACCATCAGCGACGTCCTCGTCACCAAGACCCTCATCGACAGTGGAGCGGGGCTCAATGTCCTCTCCATTGAGACCTTCGAGACGCTCCAGGTACCGTACGAACAGCTCATGCCGACCAAGCCCTTCTCGAGGGTCACAGACGGATCCACCGTACCCATCGGGCAGGTGCATCTGCCTGTCACCTTCGGCGGGCGCAAGAACTACCACACCGAGATCATCGTCTTCGACGTCGCGCACATCCACCCTCTGTACAACGCGATCCTCGGGTACCCGGCCCTCGCCAAGTTCATGGCGGTAGCCCACCATGGCTACAACGTCCTCAAGATGCCAGGGAGTGGTGGCATCATCACCATTGCTTGCGATGAGAAGGATGCTGTCTGTACCCTCGAGCGTGCTTACCGCATTGCGGCGGCCGGGCGCTCGGACGACGAGGAAGACGCACTGCCTCGTTAGGACCCACGCAAGAAGAAGAAGCAACTCCTTCCCGCAGGGTGTCCTGGAACCTCAGGCTCTGCGCTCAGGTATGGGGCCCCACCTCCTATCGCATAGGAAAGCGCACTCGGCGCCCCTCTTGGGCCGGGCCCGGGGGCTCCCACCGGGGAGGTTTCCGGCTTGGCCAGTGAGACAAGAGAGGCGCTCGAGCACAACCTGAAGGCGCGCTCCGACGTGTGTCAGCGCGAGCTGGGAGCACGGCGCGTGGTGCCCAGTTCACAAGAGTCCGTCATCAGAGCGAACGAAGATCTTCGAGAAGTGCAGGCCGTGCGAGGCGGGGACTGCCCGGCACCACCAATCGCAAACGCCGTCATCGGCACGGCCGACCAGCCGTGCGCCTGCATCAACGCGCTCGCGATCAACAGGGCCGCGGCCCAGGGCCCCTTCTGGCCAGCGCACGCCGAACATGGATGGGTCTACCCGAACGCCTACGTCCGCATGCCCTTAGGACTGGCAAACGCAGGCGCCACGTTCCAGCGCCTTTACCGAGCCATGCTCATGCCTTGCCTGGCGAGGCGCGGCGAGGAGTGGGAGGAGATGCTCGGACTAAGCGAAGGTTCCGAGCCTCGGGAGACGACGGACCCATGAAGGTCGCGCTCGTGGAGGCGAGAGATCTGGCTATGACAGCAGCTTCGGCTCTTCAGCGACATGGCCGCCGGGTGACTTTTTGTTGGCTGTTGCCAGGTAATTTTTTGGTTTACTCTGTTCGAGGGCGCCCACTAGGCCGCATTATCCTCTGGTGATCAGGGCACACCCCTGCAGTCGCCTCGTTTATGCATATCTCGATAGTTTCCCATGCATCTAGTCTGTTTCCTAACGTTGTACCTTGCCTGCATGGCTGCTTGCCGGCGTTAATGCCGCCTCACCACCCTCTCTGAGTCGGTGTTTCGCAAGGGGCTGTGCGCCGCGGCCCTTCTCGGGGCACCACAGAACTGGGATGCAAGGCCCTGTCGCCTCAGGGACTTGCATCTTTGGGTGGTCAACCCCCCGCTCGGGGGCTCCGGCCGCAGCACGGCGCCTCAGCATGGAGTCTCGGGAGGCCCCACGGCCTCCTGAGGCAGCAGCCAACAGGGTGGAATGGGGGTCGCTCGAGCGTCAAAGGGGGCTCCTGAGCATCGCGCCTTAGGAGCCTTACCGGTCATATAGCCACTCGCCCCTTGGTGTCGTCCTTGGTGATCCGGTCGGCATCAAGGGTGTCGGGGCCTCGCCCCGTAGTTGCGTCCTTGGTGATCCGGTCGTATACTATGGCGGTAGGGAAATGTGCGGGACTGGGACCTGCCGACGTAGAGCCACTTGGGCGTCAAAGGGGGCTCCTCAGGAGCCTTACTGGTCATAAAGCCACCCGCCCCTTGGTGCCGTCCTTGGTGATCCGGTCGACATCAAGGGTGCCGGGGCCTAACCTCGTAGTTGCGTCCTTGGTGATCCGGTCGTACACTACGATGGTCGGTAAATGTGCGGGACCGGGACCTGCAGACGTAGAGTGCCAAAAGGACCCCCAACCTGCCTCACTCATGAAGAAGAAGAAGTCAGCAGTGCTTCGGACGGGCCCATCTACAAGAAGACTCAGGCGCAAACCGCCTTTGAGGTAGGGACCTCGTGAGGCCAAAGCGCCCTCACAAGCTCCCAGATACACCTCCCAGTTCTACCGTGCCAGCCACTCGTACGAACTCTATGGGCTGTACACGCCCGGGCCCCCCCGAGGACGCGGAGGGGTCCCTTCCCACGCAATGTGGCAGCCACAGCCCAGCGCTGGCGGAGAAGTCAACACGGTCCACCAATGACTATGCCCACGCAATGTGGAAGCCACAGCCCCATGCTGGCGTTCAACACGGTCCACCAATGACTATGCCCATGCAATGTGGAAGCCACAGCCCCGTGCTGGCGGTCAACACGGTCCTCCAATGGCTATGCCCACGCAATGTGGAAGCCCCACGCCCCGCACGGGGGGATAAACAACTGAGGGCGCCCCCAGCGGTTGCACCCAACCTCAGGAAGGTCCCTAGTGGCCCCCTTCTCGCTGCGTTCCACAGGGATGCACGCGTGAGGGAGCTGCACGGGGGCTGCTACCCAGCCAAGCCTGGCACATGCCACCTTCCCAGGTCTGCCGAACCTGGTCTTCACGCGCCCATCTCCGGAAAAGCTGGCGAGGAAAGGTATGGGAGCCGCTCGTACGTCAAGGGGGACTCCTGAGCATCGTGACTTAGGAGCCTAACTGGACCCGTAGCCCCTCACCCCTTGGGCCGTCCTTGGTGATCCGGTCGGCCCAACGGTGGTTGAGGTATGTGCGGGCCGGGCCCTGCCGACGTAGAGCTCGAAGCGCTCAAAAAACCGCTCAAAAACCATTAAGGAGGACGCTGGGGCTCGTACGTCAAGGGGGACTCCTGAGCATCGCGACTCAGGAGCCTAACTGGACCCGTAGCCCCTCACCCCTTGGACCGTCCTTGGTGATCCGGTCGGCCCAGCGGCGGTTGAGGTATGCGCGGGCCGGGCCCTGCCGACGCAGAGCGCTAAAGGTGTTCGAAAATTTCAAGTTAAACCAATCTCCACCGTGTTCCCTTCATGAGGGCTGCTCGCACATCAAGGGGGACTCCTGAGCATCGCGACTCAGGAGCCTAACTAGACCCATAGCCCCTCACCCCTTGGACCGTCCTTGGTGATCCGGTCGGCCCAACGGCGGTTGAGGTATGCGCGGGCCGGGCCCTGCCGACGCAGAGCATCACATTAAGCAAGAAGGAAAAAAGGCGAAGAGAGCAATCACACAGTCCAACAGTTATTACAAACATTAAAAGTTTTCGCGAACACAAACAAGTTTAACGCCTCCGTGAGGCACGATGTGCATTGCAGGAAAGGAGAAGGATAGAGGAGTCAGGAGGAACCGCCGCCGCCACTCGTCCCGCCCTCGGGGGGCTTGTCGTCGACATCACTGGCGTCGCCTTCCTCGGCGCCAACCATAGCAGCATCTGGAGGGGGAGAGACCGTGACGCGGGTGAACCTCTTCACCAGCA
Organism: Elymus sibiricus; assembly: GCA_039707655.1. Lineage (NCBI taxonomy): Eukaryota > Viridiplantae > Streptophyta > Magnoliopsida > Poales > Poaceae > Elymus > Elymus sibiricus. The sequence goes on along the minus strand of CM077675.1, from coordinate 309,157,611 downwards.
TCTCCATGGCGCCCTTCACCGCCGCCGCAGCGCTGACACGGACCTCAGGGGCGACCGGGCGGATCACAGAGTCGAAGTCAAACCCCGGCTCGCGAAGATGAAGATGGCTGAAGATGCGCGTAGTGGCCTCAGAAAAGAGGTCGCGGCACTCACTCTCCAAGACCCTCTCCACCTTGACGACGGCGCCCTCCAGCGCCTCGACGAGCTTCGAAGCGAGCACCGCGAAGCCGCTCTCCAGAACCGCCAGGGGCTCCGCGAACCCGTCCCGACAAAGGGCATGGAGCGCTTGGCGGAGCTTGAACTCGACGACAGGGAAGGCGCTCAGCTCCGCGGCCTTTTTCTCCTCAGCCGCGGCAAAAGTTTCCTCCCTGGTGTCAAGAAGAGCCTTCTTCGAAGCAATTTCCTTCTCCTGCACGTCCAGGCGCACCCGTTCCGCGTCCTGGCGGGTCGCCACCTGTGACAGCTCAGAGTCCCGAGCGGAAAACTTGGCCTCGCGGGCCTCGAGGTCTTCCTCCCGCCGACGAAGTTGCCCCGCAATCTTGGCCTGTTCCTCATGGAAGGCCTTCAGATGGGCTTCCACCTCTTCGCAACGCTTGGCAACGGATGCCGCTTCAACCAGCGCCTCTTCGCGTGCTGCCCGGGCAGCCGTGGCTTCCTTCTCGCTCTTCACTGCGGCAGGCTTGGCCTGACCCCAAATCGCCACGGCGGAGGCATCGGCCTGGAGCCACCCTGAGAGGAGCTCTAGGCGCCCGCTCGCGAGACGATCGTCGGCACCCCCGAGGGCGCCACAAACCTGACCCAGAGCAGCGAAGGCCCCATCCAGGACATTGTGGCCGCGCGCCGGAGGCATCAAGGGCCCCTCTGGAGGAGTCCCCTGTGCGATCGCAGGGGGCGTTCCCGGGGAGGCAACGACGCGAGGAGCAGGAGGCTCCGGAGGCCGCTCGGCGACCACGGACACGGACGAATCGGCGGGCGGATGGCCCTCAGGGGCAGGCCCTCTAGACACCGGCGTCACCGTGCCCTCGAGGGCAGGAGCAACCACGCCTGCAGGCATTGGGGGCTCAGGGGGCTTCACGACGACGACCAGGGAGGCTGCCTCGCAAGCCCCCTCGCCTTCAGCAGCAGGCGACGGCGTGTCGGCAGGGGTAGGCGGCGCGTCGGAAGTCGCCTTCGGCTTAACGCCCGACTTCTTCTTCCTCATCTTCAGCGTAGCGGCATCCCTAGTCACCAAGCAAAGGAAGGTCGTCAATGCACAAGCCATACGCATGCGAGCCAAGCCAAGTCGGGTCACTTACTCCTCAACGTCGACCCATTTCCTCTTCCTCTCCGTTCCGGCAATGATGGGGGCACCCAAGCTTCCCGCGGAGAGGGGACCACCACGCGGGGGATCAGAGACACTGTCCGTGAGGGCGGCCGCCGAGGGGATCACCATGGCCCCGGCCTCGCACGCCTCGCCTGCGAGTTGCGGCCCGGACGTGGGTGAGGCCGGCACTTCAACCGTCTTGCCTGCAGAAGCAGAGCGCAACGGAGAAGACTCCACTCCGCGCTTCCTGGGAGTCGACACGCAGGCGGACCGCGTGGCACGAGGGGCCGGTCCAAGCCCATTGCGGGCCTTGGCGACGCGTGAGGAGCCCGCAGCAGAAACTTCACCAACATCGTCGTCATCCTCAAGCTCGCGCAGAAGGGTGCCCTGCGACGGGGGAGACGCCCCTGCCGGGCCGTCGTCGGCGGTCTTCTCCGAGTCCTCCCCGCACGAGGTGTCGCCGGAGGACACCATCACCGGGGAACTGAGGCCCTCTGCAGGGAAAAGCCTCAATTCGTTGAAGACATGCATCGCGGCAACCAGATCGGCCCCGTCGTCGCGGCAGTACAGCGGGTCGTGGGCCTCAGGGCGGTCACCAGGGTCGCCGTTGAGCAGGGTCACCACGGCCCTGCTCAGCTCCTCGGGAGTTATGCACGCGGACCGAAGCCTGAGGTTGTCGCCGCTGCCCTGATAGTCCCACAAGGGCCTAGAATGAGCCTGGAGGGGCGCCACGCGCTGCGCCAGGAACTCCTTCACTATCATCCCCCCAGTCAGCTTCTTGGCGCTGATATCGCGAGAGAAGCGCTGCAGGACGGGCCCGGCCTGGGGGTCGGAGAGCTTCGCGGAGCTCCACGCAGAGGTCTTCTCCGGCAGCTGATACATATCCAATGTATCTATAATTTATGAAGTATTCATGCCATGTTTACAATAATTCTATATGATTTTATTAGAACTAACCCGGACTGACGCTGTTTTCAGCAGAACTACCGTGGTGTTGTTTTTGTGCAGAAATAAAAGTTCTCGGAATGAGCTGAAAATTTACGGAGAATATTTTTGGAAAATATAAAAAATACTGGAGCAAAGAGTCACCGGAGAGGAAGGCCGAGGAGGCCACAAGCCACAGGGGCGCGACCCCCCTAGGGTGCGCCCCTTGGCTTGTGGGCCCCTCGAGCACACCCCTGATGTGATTTCGACGCCAACCTCTCCTATAAATCCAGAAAATGCCAGAAAGAAACCTAGATCGGAAGTTCCGCCACCGCAAGTCTCCAGAGCCACGAAAGATCAATCTTGGCCCTCTCCGGCACCCTGCCGGAGGGGGTCACCTTCACCGGAGACCATGGGAGAGCTGGACGGAGGGGCCATCATCGCCATGGAGGCCAAGGACCAGAGGGAGAACCTCTCCCCACTCAGGGGGGAGGCCATGGAGGAGGAAGCACAAGGGGGAGACCCTCTCCCCCTCTCTTCCGGTGGCGCCGGAGTGCCACCGGGGGAACCATCGCCGCGGTGATCGTCTTCATCAACATCACCTTCTTCATCACCATCCTCATCTCCTTTTAGCGGTCCACTCTCCCGCAACCCGCTGTAATCCCCTACTTGAACATGGTGCTTTATGCCACATATTATGATCCAATGATGTGTTGCCATCCTATGATGTTTTGAGTAGATTACTTTTGTCCTTTGGGTTGATTGATGATATAGATTGGTTTGAGTTGTATGTTTATTTTGGTGCTGTCCTATTGTGCCTTCCGTGCCGCGCACACTTGAAGGGTTCGCGCTGTAGGGTGTTGCAATACGTTCATGATTCGCTTATAGTGGGTTGCTTGAGTGACAGAAGCATAAACCCGAGTAGGTGGGTTGTTGCGTATGGGATAAAGGGGACTTGATGCTTTAATGCTATGGTTGGGTTTACCTTAATGATCTTTAGTAGTTGCGGATGCTTGCTAGAGTTCCAATCATAAGTGCATATGATCCAAGTAGAGAAAGTATGTTAGCTTATGCCTCTCCCTCATATAAAGTTGCAATAATGATTACCGATCTTGTTAACAATTGCCTAGGACAATTCCACACACTGACCCATCATTATTCCACCCTCGCTGTTTGTAATATCTTGTAATATATTCTAACTTTAATATACCATCACCTATTTTTATAATTTAGCTCTCCGATATCATGCAAAGCTATCCTCTTCATACCCACAACGTAGTTTTATTTCTCGTTTCTAGTTGGAAGCAAACGTTCGGTGTACGTAGAGTCGTATCAGTGGAAGATAGGACTTGAGAGAATATTGATCTTACCTTTAGCTCCTTGTGGGTTCGACACTCCATACTTATCACTTCCACCTTTGGAAATTGCTACGATGATTCCTTGCACTTGGGGATTATCAAGCTCTTTTCTGGCGCCGTTGCCGGGGAGCAATAGCGTGGGGTTGATATTCTTGTGTGTGCTTGTTTGCTTTCTTCATTAGTAGATTTTGTTTTCCCTTTTTGCTTTCTTTAGTTGTGGGTGAAACATACAAAAAAAATATTAAAATAATGAAAAATACAAAAAGAACTACTTGCCTCCTGCCTAAGAAGTTTTTCAAAAAGAGAAGTGATTGGAAAGTTGTGCATTGGAGAAGTGAGGGTCGACCTTGAACACTTGTGTTCATGCTCATGGAAACAATGTAGAATTTTTCATGGAAGCTTCTCAAAAATAATTATCCACTGTATATATCCATTGTATTATAAAAATAATGTGCCAGGATTTGGTTTTAGGATAAATAGATTGCTTGTTTGCTTTGTGCTGTGCAAAAACAGAAACTTTGACTGTAGTGCATGAATTTACATTTCTTACTGGAACGTCAAAAGTTTCTGAAATTTTACACAGTACTGCTATACAAATTTTTTAATTTTTCCTAAATTTTAAGAATTTTTTTAGTTACAGAAGTATATGAAGTTTCCAGATTACTACAGACTGTCCTGTTTTTGACAGATTCTGTTTTCTATGCATTGTGCTCTTATTTTGATGAATCTATGAGTAGTACCGGTGGGTATGAACCATGGTGAAGTTGAATTACAGTAGACATAATGCTAATATGAATTTGGAATGAGTTCACAACAGTACTTAAAGTAGTATTTTGCTTTATTATACTAACGGATCTCACGAGGGTTCCGTTAAGTTTTGTGTGATTGAAGTTTTCAAGTTGTGGGTGAGACACCGATATGAGGAGAATAAGGAGTGAAAAGAACCAAAGCTTGGGGATGCCCAAGCCACCCCAAGGTAATATTCAAGGAAGATACAAGCAACCAAGCTTGGGGATGCCCCGGAAGGCATCCCCTCTTTCGTCTTCAACATTATCGGTAACCTCACTTGGAGATATATTTTTATTCATCACATAATATGTGCTTTGCTTGGATCATCATTATATTTTGTTATTCTCTGTTAGGTGTTATTTATATTCTTGTTTTTCAATAAAAAGTTCCAAGAATTTCCTTTAGGATGCTTGCATTGCATGTTTGATGTGTGCTGTGTAAAAACAGAAACTTTGGCTGTAGTGTTTGAATTTTCATATTTTACTGGAACGTGGAAAGTTTCTGAAATTTTTACACAGTACTGTCATATAAATTCCTTAGCATGTCCTAAATTTTCATTATTGTTTGAGTTATGGAAGTACACTGTTGTTATAAATTGCTACAGACTGTTCTGTTTGGACAGATTGCTGTCATAGTTTTGTTATCTACTTATCCTCTAGTTTCCATAGACTATATTGGTAGATATCAATTGAGGAAACGATAGTAAACATTAGATGATGTTTTAAAATTGTTGTGCAACTTGTCTTGGCAGTACATGAAGTGTTGATTTATTCTTATGAGTACTAACCTATCTCACGAGTTCTTTTCGAGTTTTGTGTGGACGAAATTTTTGAGAATAGGTAAAACCATGATATGAGAGGATTGAACGAGATACAAAAGCTCAAGCTTGGGGATGCCCAAGGCACCCCAAGTAAATATTTCAAGAAGTCTCAAGTATCTAAGCTTGGGGATGCTACGCATCCCACCTCCCTTCATCAACAATTATCGGTTAGCCTATGTTGAGCCTAAATTCTTATTCGTTCACATGATGCGTGCTATTCTTGGAGTGCTATTTTTCTTTTGCTTGCTGTTTGAATAAAATCATTGGATCTGAAATTCTTAGATGAGAGAGTCCTCACATAGTTATTTAATTGTTGGCTACTCATTGCTCTTCACTTATATCTTTTTCGAGTAGTTTGTCATTCACTCTCGTGCTTCACTTTTATCCTATGAGTAAATGGTTGAATGAATTGAATATCATAAATCTGAAATTAAATATGCTTCATATACTTATCTCATAGGGAGTAATGACTTCACACATAATAAGTATAGGTGGTGAAATTTATTGAAAGTTAGCAAACACCGCATTGGTCACTTGAACAATTCATGAAAGAATATTGAAGGAAGAGTGATTCCACATATAAATATACTATCTTGGACATCTTCTATGATTGCGAATACCCATTAACTATTTTCAAACCTGAGCAAATTAGTTGAAGTTGGACGAGGAAGACAACTTAATGAGTTATGTTTGGGTATATTTGTATAGAAGTTATATTGTTATGGATCCTCCAACATGTGGTGCTTGCTTCCACCTCATACTATCCAAAACTTCCGCACCAAGTACAAATACTACTTGTGCATCCAAACACCCTTAAACCAGTTTTGCCATGAGAGTCCACTATACCTACCTATGGATTGAGTAAGATCCTTCAAGTAAGTTGTCATCGGTGCAAAAAGCAATAAAAATTGCTCCTAAATATGTATGATCTTTTATTGTGAGGGAAAATAAGCGTTGCACGAATTTGTGATGGTAAAGAAATAAAAGCGACGGACTGCATAATAAAGGTTGCTATCACAAAGGGCAATACAACGTGACGTTCCTTTGCATTAAGGGTTTGTGCATCCAGAAACAAAAAGCGCATGACAACCTCTGCTTCCCTCTGCGAAGGGCATGTCTTTTACTTTATAGTACTTACCTTTATGCAAGAGTCATGGTGATCTTCACCACTTCCTATATTTCGCCTTTTTCTCTTGGTAAGCGTCATGTGTTGGGGAATGATCTAGACATATATATCCACAAAAATATATTTGATCATGAATTATTATTGTTGACAATTATCTATATGATAAATAAGTTGGGAGGCGAAACGTTAAGCCCCTATCTTTCTCTGTGTTCGATGGATGCTATTTGTTCTAAAAATATGCTTTGAGTAGCAACAATCATGGAAGACTATATGATAGTTGAGTATGTGGAATTTGCTAAATCAAAGCTCTTACATAGACCCTTCCTGAAAATAAGATGAATTGCAATTGTTTGATGACTAGGAATATGGTTTGTTAGTTTTCAAGAAACTTTCTGGTCTATACTTTAACATGTGAATAGCTTGTTACTTGATCATGAGAAGTTTTATGAGACAAGCTACTCTTCATGGTTTATATTGATGCTAGAAAAAGTGATTGGAATTATCATTGATCAAACTTGTGCACTTGCTAGCATTCACACTTCATAAATTATTTCTTTTATCATTTACCTACTCGAGGACGAGCAGGAATTAAGCTTGGGGATGCTGATACGTCTCCAACGTATCTATAATTTATGAAGTATTCATGCCATGTTTACAATAATTCTATATGATTTTGGTATGATTTTATTAGAACTAACCCGGACTGACGCTGTTTTCAGCAGAACTACCGTGGTGTTGTTTTTGTGCAGAAATAAAAGTTCTCGGAATGAGCTGAAAATTTACGGAGAATATTTTTGGAAAATATAAAAAATACTGGAGCAAAGAGTCACTGGAGAGGAAGGCCGAGGAGGCCACAAGCCACAGGGGCGCGACCCCCCTAGGGTGCGCCCCCTGGCTTGTGGGCCCCTCGAGCACACCCCTGATGTGATTTCGACGCCAACCTCTCCTATAAATCCAGAAAATGCCAGAAAGAAACCTAGATCGGAAGTTCCGCCGCCGCAAGTCTCCAGAGCCACGAAAGATCAATCTTGGCCCTCTCCGGCACCCTGCCGGAGGGGGTCACCTTCACCGGAGACCATGGGAGAGCTGGACGGAGGGGCCATCATCGCCATGGAGGCCAAGGACCAGAGGGAGAACCTCTCCCCACTCAGGGGGGAGGCCATGGAGGAGGAAGCACAAGGGGGAGACCCTCTCCCCCTCTCTTCCGGTGGCGCCGGAGTGCCCCCGGGGGAACCATCGCCGCGGTGATCGTCTTCATCAACATCACCTTCTTCATCACCATCCTCATCTCCTTTTAGCGGTCCACTCTCCCGCAACCCGCTGTAATCCCCTACTTGAACATGGTGCTTTATGCCACATATTATGATCCAATGATGTGTTGCCATCCTATGATGTTTTGAGTAGATTACTTTTGTCCTTTGGGTTGATTGATGATATAGATTGGTTTGAGTTGTATGTTTATTTTGTTGCTGTCCTTTTGTGCCTTCCATGCCGCACACATGTGAAGGGTTCCCGCTGTAGGGTGTTGCAATACGTTCATGATTCGCTTATAGTGGGTTGCTTGAGTGACAGAAGCATAAACCCGAGTAGGTGGGTTGTTGCGTATGGGATAAAGGGGACTTGATGCTTTAATTCTATGGTTGGGTTTACCTTAATGATCTTTAGTAGTTGCGGATGCTTGCTAGAGTTCCAATCATAAGTGCATATGATCCAAGTAGAGAAAGTATGTTAGCTTATGCCTCTCCCTCATATAAAGTTGCAATAATGATTACCGACCTTTGTTAGCAATTGCCTAGGACAATTCCACACACCGACCCATCATTATTCCACCCTCACTGTTTGTAATATCTTGTAATATATTCTAACTTTAATATACCAGCACCTATTTTTATATTTTAGCTCTCCGATATCATGCAAAGCTATCCTCTTCATACCCACAACGTAGTTTTATTTCTCGTTTCTAGTTGGAAGCAAACGTTCGGTGCACGTAGAGTCGTATCAGTGGCAGATAGGACTTGAGAGAATATTGATCTTACCTTTAGCTCCTTGTGGGTTCGACACTCCATACTTATCACTTCCACCTTTGGAAATTGCTACGATGATTCCTTGCACTTGGGGATTATCAGCAGCCCTTTCGGCAGATCCAACCGAGGGTTGGTGTCCTTGAGATCCATGAGGACCCAGCGGTGCCTAAAGTTCTCCACTTTCTTCCCGGCCTTCAAGAGCATGTTGCCGCTCTGGACCGCGACGAAGAAGACACACGCCGACTGTTGAGCGCCGTCGTGCAGGCGCAAGCTGAAGAAATGGCGGAAGAGGGCCACCGAAGGCCGCACGCCCACGAAGGCCTCGCAGTAGAAGGCAAACACAGACAAGAGCAAGATGGAGTTGGGTTGGAGGTGAAGGGCCTGGATCCCGTAGTGGTCGAGGATGGTGGTGAAGAACGCGGAGAAAGGCGGGACGAGTCCGACAAAGACGCTATGGAGGAAGAAAGGGTAGACCGCCTTGGACGAGGGCCGCTTCGCCAAGGAGCCGCCCCATATCAAGGTCCGCCCGTACTCGTTGGTCTCATCCGCCGTCGACGGGAGCACCGGGACGAGGTCCTCGTCCTTGGCGATGGTGGACCCCGAGAGCGCCGGCGAGATAGGAGCAGAGGCAGAACCTTGGGCCTCTGGCTTCTGCTTGCCGGCGGGAGCCATTGGGAAGCTCATGGGGCCAAGGCAGCAAGGAGGAGGACGGAGCGGCGCCGGATCTGGGGAGGCGCCAGCTAGAGCAGGAGACCTAGAAAGCAAGAGCAGGAGCGCGAGAAAGGAAAGCAATAATGGCCCAATGCTAGAAGTCAGGCTCTTGTCGATTCGAGCGGAGGCTGAAGGGACGAAGGACACCCGACATCAACCACGTAACGCGCGCTAAGCCTGGCCCGCAGGCGTTTGGGGGCCCGCGGCGCTTCGGGCCGTCCTCGAGGCTTCGCCCAGAAGCCAGCTCGAGCGCGCCTTGGGCCCGGGGGCTACTGTCGGCATTCTGGGAACGGGGGTACCCAGACCTGCCTGCTTGAGGTCCAGGGCATGGCCCACTTCATCGACCAAGCATAGCCGGGCGAGGCCACACTCAAGACAAGGCCCTCGCGAGGGTCCTAGGCTTGCGAGGAGGAACAGCGTCAGGACCGGCAAGGGATGGGCCTCCCTAGGCCCCCTCTGGAGCGGCGGAGATCTCTATGCAAAGCCCGGCCTCAGGAGTCAAAGATGACGCAAGGAAGGGCAGGCGGGGGCCAACGCGCCAGACGGCGCAGTTTCCCCTTTGGTGCAAAGGGAGCAAGGACGTACGCGGGTTCCCAAAGTACCCCCCAAAGGTTTCCATTCCGGTGCAACAAGACCACAACCACCAGCCCCGCAGGGCGGATGTCATCGCTGAGCCCATCCCTGCACCGTCGACAGCTACTTTGCAGACGAAGACCGCCTTTGGGCAGGGCGATCACGTACCCTTGTCCCCCTTCAAAATTGGCCGTTGTGGGATCCCTTCCCGCCAAGGCGATAAGGGAAGAGGACCCGAGCCACCACTACATATAGAGGGTAGGTTGTACCGTAGAGGGGATCCGAATCCATTCCACCACTCCTCCGTCACCAAGCCACGGAGGGCCTTGAACACCTCAGGGGATCCCTCACGAGGCTCTAAAACAATGTACTAGTTCATCCACCCCACCTCCTTGGGAGGCAATCCACAAAAGTAGGAGTAGGGTATTACGCTTCGCAGCGGCCCGAACCTGGGTAAACTGTCGTGTTCATCTTCTTCCTCTCCATCATGCGGGTTCATTGTTGTGTTCATCGAGTAGCGAGCTAGGTTGGGCGGAGCCGCTGGGGATCTTCGCACACGCCCTTGTGTTCAAATCTTAAGGGTTTTGCGGAGCCCGAAATCCGACAAATGTTAAAGAATTGGTAATATCGGTAAGCGTCAGGAAATGCCTATGAATTATTCACTTGTTGTTGAACCATTTGATGTTTGGGGTTTTGATTATATGGGTCCTTTTCCTTCCTCTAATGGGTACACTCATATTTTGGTTGATGTTTATTATGTCATTAAGTGGGTAGAAGTTATTCCAACTAGTAGTGTTGATCATAAAACCTCCATTAAAATGCTTAAAGAAGTTATCTTCCCGAGGTTTGGAGTCCCTAGATATTTAATGACTGATGGTGGTTCAAATTTTATTCATGGTGCTTTCCGTAAGATGCTTGCTAAATATGGTGTTAACCATAGAATTGCATCACCCTATCATCCTCAATCTAGTGGTCAAGTTGAACTTAGGAATAGAGAAATAAAATTAATGTTACAAAAAACTGTCAATAGGTCTCGAAAGAATTGGTCTAAGAAACTAGATGATGAACTTTGGGCCTATAGAGCAGCTTATAAAAATCCTATGGGTATGTCTCCATACAAAATGGTATATGGAAAAGCTTGTCATTTGCCCCTAGAGTTAGAACATAAAGCATTTTGGGCAATTAAAGAACTCAATTATGATTTCAAACTTGCCGGTGAAAAGAGGTTATTTGATATTAGCTCACTAGTTGAATGGAGAACCCAAGCTTATGAGAATGCCAAACTATTTAAAGAAAAGGTTAAAAGATGGCATGACAAAAGAATCCAAAAGCGGGAATTCAAAGTTGGAGAATATGTTCTTTTGTACAACTCTTGTTTTAGATTTTTTGCAGGAAAGCTTCTTTCCAAATGGGAAGGATCATATGTTATCGAAGAGGTTTATCGTTCTGGAGCTATTAAGATTAATAATGGCAATGGTACTAACCCGAAGGTGCAATGGACAAAGAATTAAACATTACATCTCAGGTACGCCTATTAATGTTGAAAGCAATATTATCCAAACCATGACATCGGAGGAACATATAAAAGAAACCTTCCGGAACACTCCAGAATTCTGAAAAAGAGGAGGTACGTGATATGGTAAGTAGACGGACTCCGAAAAATCCGCAAAAATATTTTTTGTCAGTTTTGAAATTTTACAAAAATTAGGAAAATAAGAAATAAACAGGAAAGCAACCGAGGTGAGCACGATACACCAGGGCACGCCAGCCCTGCCAAGCGTGCCCTGGTGAATTGTGCCCACCTCGGACACCTTCCTGACTCCGTTTTCCTTACATATTCTTGCTTCCCAAGATAAAAAATCTTTATATACCCCCGATTGTCTTGATCACCGCATCGCAGAAAAATCATACGTTATTGTTTCGTGCTGTTTTCTGTCAGATCTAAAAATATGTCGTCTCAAAATTCAGAGGGGGAGAGCTATGTTGCCAACTATATTCCAAACCCTACGGTCTATGGAGAGGTGGATCATTATGGATGGACCACGGATGAGGAGGAAGACTCCAACATGATGGTGTCGATCGCCGTCACGATGATTGCCCCGACAGCGTTCCGGCGCCCCCGGGAGAGAGGGGGAGAGAGCCCCCCTCCTTCTTCTTCTTCCTTGGCCTCCCCACTAGATAGGAGGGGAGTTCCCCCTCTGGTCCATGGCCTCCATGGCGGCGGAGGGGCAGGAGCCCCTCCGAGATTGGATCTCCCTCTCTGTTCTCTTCTGTTTCTCGTTCCCGTTTTCTGGCCGAAAACCATTTCTTAAATTCCCGGAGATCCGTAATTCCGACCGGGCTGAAATTTTGAGTCGCTTTTTTATCTAAAAATTACCTTCCTTGCGCCCGAAGGACAGCTCCAACCGACTTACCAGGTGGGCACAAGACACCACCATGCGTTTGGGCCCCTAGGGCGTGCCCTGATGTATCGTGGGGGCTGTGGGCCTCCGTTTGCATTGATTCCACTTCTCAAAATTCACAAATATTCCAAAAAAAATCTCCGTAAATTTTTATCGCGTTTGGACTTCGTTTGATATGGATATTCTGCGAAACAAAAAACATGAAACAAACAGGAACTGGCACTGGGCACTGGATCAATATGTTAGTCCAATAAATCATATAAAATGTTGCCAAAAATATGTGAAAGTTGTATAATATTGGCATGAAGAAATCAAAAATTATAGATACGACGAATACGTATCAATAGGCCAGAGAACGGGGGCAGGAGACCCACCAGGGAGGGACAAACCATCAGGGAGCACCGACCCCCCTGGGTGTGCCCTGTTGGCTTGTGCCTCCCTCGTGCGACCTCCGGTCTCCTCCCAAAGCTTTTGGGTCTTTTTTTGGTGCACAAAAACTCATAAAAAAGTTTCAGGGCAATTGGACTTGTTTTGGTACTGTAAACGTAAAAAGCCAAAAACATGCAGAAAACAGCAACTAGCACTGGGCACTGGGTCAATAGGTTAGTGCCCAAAAATAATATAAATTGGTAAATAAATACTCAAAAAGCAGTCTAGAATGATAATATAATAGCATGGAACAATGAAAAATTATAGATACGTTGGAGATGTATCACTCCTCCTACTTCTTGTGCAGATTGTCGAGGGGTACACCTCTTTGTGGGTGGTGCGAGGGATCCACGTGATGCCGCCAAAACGAGCATCGCCTTCTATGCGTGGATAGTAGAAGTGATGGAAAAGGGAAACATTCGGGACTACTCCTATGAAGTATTCACACAGATGCATGAGGATCAACAAGGTGGTCATGGCATTTGGTGTGAAATCTAGCAGCTTGAAGACATAGGTCATCATCAAGTCTGTGAAGAAAGCGGAAAAAGGGGGAACTAGCCAGCGGTAAAAGTAAGCCACAAACAATGGGTACTTCACTACACTGGGATGGGAATCTCCAGGGATCACCGCCGGTGCAGGTTGCGCCGAGGTCTGTTTCCCCAATATCAAGGCATACCTCGAGTTAAGGTCAATCCTCGTCAGAACGGAAGCGAAGAAAACGACGCCGCCGCTTCGCGCCGCTGCCAACACGTCCTTCCTCGCATCTGCGTCAAGGTCAACGACCCTCCTGGTCCTCTTTGTCGGACCGGGGATGGCGGTGGGCGCTGCTCTCTTGGGTGCCATGGCAGGCTCAACGAAGGGCGGCGAGGAAGGCGAGAGAGTAGTGTGGGGGCTTTGCGCTACACAAGGAAGACGGAGGAGGCGGCAGAAGGGGGATAATGGCTGGGATGAGCCACGTAACTGTTAATTCCCCCTCTTATAAGGGTGGAATACGTAGAGTCCGCCTCTCCCGGTCCAACGTGGCCGCGCCTTTTTAGACGCGCCCCTCAGACATCGTTTCACTCCACCTATCCCACGTCCTACATTTCATGCGCATCGTGGGCGGCCAGTAAAACCATCACCGCAACCACAGAAAGATCCGGCCACGTATGTCTATGCACTGCTTTGGCCCTAGCCCAATAGCGTCAAGGACTTAAGTGTGGCCCAGGCCTGGGGGCTCCTGTCAGTGTACTAAAGAACGGATCCTTCAGCACCTAGACTTGTGCACAAACGGCAGCGGCCTCCGGCCCAATAAGCCTTGTTGGACGGATGCTACGCTCCAAACAGCACCAAGTGAACACCAAGACTACCGGCGCCTCCTTGCCGGTGGAGAAGACCCAATAGCAGGCGCGCCCGGCAGGGCCCCATTACCAAGCCATTGCTCCACCTCACCAGGCTGATTGTCTATATCAGTTAGGTGTCAAGCGAGCAGGTGGTTAGGTAGGGCTTGTCGGGACGCATGGCAGCTCGGTAGAACAACAACAACTTTAATGACACCCGTCCATTGGCGTGGTGGAAGAATAAGAGGTAGCTGGGCGAACGACACAGAAGGAGAGACGATCCTTGCCGGGAGACATCACCAGCGTGACACCTCTGTAATGACCATTTCAGCCACTGTGGTAACCCTTTAGCCTATGAAAGGAGGTCCATGGCTACCTTTACAAAGGTCAAAACCCTGTCCATTTGCATGTGTAGCTGCGCTCTCGAGCATCCTTGCCGGGTTGCCACGCTCTCTGTACTTTGCTCACCAATAATCCACAACACACAGGACATAGGGTTTTACGCTTCCGAGCGGCCCGAACCTGTCTAAACCCCCGTGCATACATAGGTTGGTGATGCTCTTTGTGCCCGCGGATCCCCACAGTTGAACCTCAAAGGGGCCTCGCTGGTCCCATAGATTGTCGTACCTCGACACTCCCTCGGAGAGGTTACTACCATTGTCTATGATTATGTTGTGAAGATATCCGAACCGAAAGATGATATTTTTCAAGAATTTGACTGATGTTTCAGCATCACAACTGCTAACATGCTCTGCCTCCACCCACTTGGTGAATTTATCAACTGCGACCAAGAGGTAGGTCTTCTTGCACTTGGACGTCTTGAAAGGACCAACCATATCTAGCCCCTAGACTGTAAACGACCAAGTTATAGGAATCATCCGAAGAGCTTGCGTCGGCATGTGATCTTGCCTAGCATATCTTTGGCATCAATCACACGTATGAACAATATGTTCTGTGTCAGCGTGTGCGGTCAACTAGAAGAATCCATGAAGGAAAGCCTTGGCTACCAAGGAGCGAGAACTTGCATGATGACCAGAATCACGTGAGTGAATCTCGTGGATAATCTGCTGGCCTTGTTCTGGAGACACACAACATTGAAAAATGCATGTGGTGCTTACTTTATGTAACTCTCCATTAATAACTGTGTATGCCTTGGAACGCCGTTCGATCTGTTTAGACAAGATCTCATCATCAAGTAACTCCCTGCGTAATTTATATGCCAGATAAGGCTAAGTCCAGGCTGGAGTGTCATGAACAATCACCCCTAGTTCAAACCCAGGATCTAGATTAGGAAGTTCCACTTTTGTAGGCATCTTAACAGATGAACTATGAAGCTCATCCGGCAACACATTGGGAGGCACCGACTTCTTCTGAGAACCAAATGCGTGCTAAAGCATCTGCCGCCTTGTTGAGTCGTCTATCGATATAGTCTACCTGATACCCATTGAAGTGAACGGTGATGGCTATGACTACCCGCCGATACGCTGCCATGATTGGGTCATTGGAATCCCAAGTTCCTGAAACTTGCTGATAAACAAGGTCGGAATCTCCCAGACATCTAATGCGACTGATACTCATCTCCTTGGCGACACGTAAGCCATGAAGCAGAGGTTCGTACTCTGCATCATTGTTAGTGCATGGAAACAATAACCGTAGAACATATCGGAACCTATCTCCACGGGGGGGGGGGGGGGAGTTAGAACAACTCCAGCTCCCGAGCCCTCCAGTTCCAGAGACCCGTCAGAATGCCAGGTCCAATACTTAGTATCGGGTTTATCTGGAGGTGCTTGCAACTCAGTCTTGTCGTTGATGAAGTCCACCAAAGCCTGTGACTTGATAGAGGTTCTTGGCATATACTTGATATGATAGTCACCTAGCTCGATAGCCCACTTAGCAATACGACCAGTGGCATGCCTATTATGAATAATATCCGCCAGAGGTGTAGAGCTGACAACTATAAAATGATGCTCTTTGAAAATAGTGCTTACGCTTTCCAGTAGCCATGAATACCCCAAACTCCAGTTTTTGCCAGTGTGGGTAACGTTGCTTGGATTTTGTAAGTACTTCGCTCACGTATTAGACAAGCCGCTGGACAGGATACTCCTTGCCTTCCTCCTTGCACTCCACCACTACTTCTGCACTGACTGCTTTGTTATTTGCCACGATGAACAACAACATGGGTTCCTTCAATGTAGAATCTACTAAGATGGGTGCTTGTGAGAGTTGCCTCTTGAGGGCCTCGAAAGCTTCAGTAGCTTTGCCGTCCAGTTAAAGTATATGTCTTCTTCAAAAGTCGGTAGATGGGTAGGGCCTTCTCAGCGAGCCGGCTTATGAAGCGGCTTAGGGCGGCGACACACCCTGTCAGCTTCTGAACTTCCTTGAGACTGGCCGGCTTCTACAGGTTACAGATGACTTGAATATTGTCTGGGTTGGCTTCAATGCCACGCTTACCTACAGGCACCTCTAAAATGCACTTTGCCAGATTTAGCTTCATTTGATATACCCGGAGATTGGTAAATGTTTCCTTCAGGTCAGCAATCATAGTGTTGCTTTTCTCAGAATTGACCACAATGTCGTCGATGTAAGTGTGCACATTGCGGCCAATCTGTGGCTTGAGGCAGTTCTGAACGCAATGTTGATAAGCTGCGCTGACGCTCTTCAGACCAAAGGGCGTTGACGTGTAGCAAAATGCTCCAAAGGGGGTGATGAACACCATCTTCTCTTGGTCCTCTTGCTTCATCTTGATCTGATGATAGCCGAAATAAGCATCCAGAAAACATAGAGACTCACGACCAGCTGTGGATTCAATGATCTGGTCAATGGGTGGAAGGGCGAATGGATCCTTGGGACAAGCCTTGTTCAGGTGTGTGTAATCCACACACATTCTCGAAGTTCCATTCTTCTTCAGTACAATGACTGGGTTGGCTAACCACTCTGGGTGGAAGACTTCAACAATAAAGCCAGTGGCCAATAGCCGGGTTACTTCCTCTCCGATAGCCTGGCGTCTCTCGTCATTGAATTGATGGAGTTATTATCGTACAGGTTTCATCTTAGGATCATCATTTAAGCTGTGCTCAGTGAGTTCTCTCGGTACACCAGGCATGCCACAAGGTTTCCATGCGAAGATGTCCCGATTCTCACGGATGAACTCGATGAGCGCACTTTCCTATTTATCAGTGAGATGCGCCCCAATAGTGAACAGCTTGGAAGAATCACCAGGGGTAAAGTCAACTTGCTTGGTATCCTGGGCAGACTCGAACTTGATCTTAGAATCTATATCGGGTTTCTTCAGGGAAGTCATATCCCCAGGATCAACCTGCGAAGTATAAAGCTTCAGCTCTTTTCGGGGACCCCGACTCATAAGTCATGATCACCGAATGCACGTGTACAGTGATCCTTGTTGGGGGGATGACCCCGGGGTAGCCTCAAACGACCCCCTACTCCAACCTTTTGACGTGACTCAAGAACGAGCCGCCTCCCCCTACAGTCCGGCTACGCCCCGCCGGCTACGCCCTGCCGGCTACATCCCGCCGGCTACGCCTTGCGGGCTGCAACATGCCGGCCGGCTAGGGGCGTAAATGCCTGGCACCCTAGCCGGCTACACATTGGATGCCGCGGTCAGTGCCCGTGTGACCACAGTGGAGGTGGAAGTACCTCTGACTCTGGCTGACTGCGACAGGGCTTCCAACAGTGCTGGCACGCCTTCAACCACTCCATTAACTGCCCCGGCGTGGCTACAGCGAGGCCGGCCGTACCGCTGACCTCGGCCGGTTGCCACAAGACGACGCCCCGAGGGACGACCCGTGCCGTGACGTGACCGGCACGGGGACCCCCCAGGTGGGCCCTGCCGGCCCCCGACGGGACCCGCAGCCGGCGGGCCCTACCGGCGACAAGACCCCGCAACTGGGGGCCCCCACAGCCGGCTAGAAAGGCTGCCGACTGGGGCCCCCTGAGTCCTCTTATTCATATTGTAACCCGGGGGGTTGGCCTATAAAACCCCCCGGGGCCTCCCCCATGCAACGGGTCGACTCTCTCCGCAGATCACACTCACGTAGAGAGGCAGCAGGGGTAGCCGAGCCCCTTCTTCCTCCTCTAGCCATACAGCTCCAGGAGCATCTTTGTAACCTCACCATCGTCTCAACTAGACTGAGGAGGACTAGGG
This sequence comes from Elymus sibiricus, assembly GCA_039707655.1. Classification (NCBI taxonomy): domain Eukaryota; kingdom Viridiplantae; phylum Streptophyta; class Magnoliopsida; order Poales; family Poaceae; genus Elymus; species Elymus sibiricus. The sequence continues at coordinate 309,139,671 of CM077675.1, read as the reverse complement.
GTGTTACCTCCCACGGAGGGCCCCGAACCTGGGTACATCGTGTGTCCGCCACCGCTTGTGCCTGACCCCACTCCCGGAGCCCGTCAGCGTCCTCCGGCCCCAACCACTCTCGATAAGCCTACCCATGGCATCTGTCGTGACAAAACGACGACATTTGGCGCCCACCGTGGGGCCGTACGCGGCGCCGGCTGGAATCACGCTCCGGGCGGGACCCTTCACCACCTCCCTCGGCCGCCCCGCGTCCGGGTGGAAATGCATGCTCGTGGGGCTTTCTCCGGCAGGCTCTGCGGGTGACGCGGCCAGCCTCTCTGATGAGTGCCTCGGTCGCGACCTCACGCTCGACGTCGCCGCGCTCGCCGGGTGTTTCGGCAAGCTAAGTATCGCCGATGAGCCGGCGGCCGACGAGTACCCTAGCCAGGTGCTCGACTGCACCGATCCCCCCGCGTCCGTGGGTGCGCTCGCCACGGGCGAGGCCGGCGGCTCCCGCGTCCGCGTGGGAGTGATGGTCACCACCTCCTCCACCACTTCGGGCGGCGCGCGGGCCGAGGCCGACGCGGTCGCCACCCGCGCCGGGACCTCCGACCCGCTCGCCGCTACCCTCCGGGGCCTGAGCACCCCCATCGCCCCGACGGCGAACCCGGCCACCGCCACAGCCGAGCTGGAGGCAGCCCGCCGTATACTCTTCAAAGACGCCAGCGCCCTCGCGTCCGAGCGGTGCCGGATGGAAGCCGCATAGCGGGAGTACGCCTCCGCGTATGGTCTTACCCCGGCTGGCCCCGAGCCCAGCCGGCGTGGGGCTGTGCGTGACCGCGGCCGCGTGGTCGCAGAAATCCTCGGCGGCCGCCTTCCCATCTACGACACCCCCGCGGCCAACCTACGGGCCGCCAAGGTAGCCTACGAGGATCTGGCTACCTTGGTGGGTGAGGAGCGTGCCGCGCGCGAGCGGCACATCAAGGACCTCATCGACACCGCCAACGCGCAACAAGTCGGTTTCGACCCCGGCGGAGCCGTCTCCGAGCTCCCCCATCCCGAGGGCGCGGGCACTGGGGCTGCTGACCGTCAGCCGGCTCAGCACTTCAGTTCCCCCCGTCCCTCCGGCCGGCGGGCCGAGGGAAGCAACGCTCGGCGTTCCCATCTGCGCGGGAACGAGCAGCCAGCTATGAATAGCCGGCACAGCAACATGCCAGCTGGCAGGAACCGCCGCGACGAGGCGCCGGCTGGCAGTAGCCGGCGTAGCCGCGGAAACACTCCGCCTCCACGACAGGACCCGGCCCCGCCTGCCGTCCGCGCCGAACTCGCGGCCCGGCTCGTGCCGCAGGTCCCCCACAACGAGAATGACGTGCGGCTCCGCCTCGACTGGCTGGCGCAGTCAGCTCTCCTCGAGGAGGAGGGCTCGATTGGCCCGGCGTGCTTTGGCCCCCGGATCCGCAACGAGCCGTTTCTGCCCGGCTTCATGCTTCCCCGCGACACCCCGAAGTACAACGGGGCTGCCAAGCCGGAGGACTGGCAGATCGACTACACCACCGCAGTCGGCATCGCTAGGGGGAACAAGGGCGTAGCCATCCGCTACGCCCCCCTTATGCTGATCGGCTCGGCCCGCACCTGGCTGAACAGCCTGGCGGCCGGCAGCATCAACACCTGGACGGACTTCGAAGAAGCGTTTGTCCGCAACTTCACCGGCACCTACAAACGGCCTGGCCGGCCCCGTGAGCTGGCCATGTGCCTTGAGGTGCCGGAGGAGCCCCTCCGAGATTACCTCACACGCAGGACCGAGCTTCGCAACTCCTGCGAAGGGGTACACGAGGTGCAAGCCATCCAGTACTTCATCGAGGGTTGCCGAGACGGCACCCACCTCAAGCACAAGCTCCTGTGCTCCAAGCCGGCTACCCTGGCAGACCTGATGGCCAAGGCGGACAAGTACGCCACGGCCGACTCCGTCATGCAGATGAAGGCCGCCACGCCAGCCAAGCCGGCTCCGCAGCCCGCCGCGCCGCGGGCGGCTGCCGACAACCGGCAGCAGCAGAACAACAAGCGCAAGGCCGACCAGCCGGATCTCCGCTACGGGAGCCGGCAGGTTGCCTCAATCAAGGAAGATCAGCCAGCTGCCCAGGCTTCCAGCCAGCGTCAGCGCACCGGCAAGGCTGCCTGTCAGCCCAAGCTCACGTTCGAGCAGATGCTCGACCTCCCCTGCAAACACCATTCCGGCGCCAAGTCGGTCACGCACACGCTCCGGCAGTGCAGCTTCTCGCAGCAGCTGGCCCGGGGCGAGGGTCTTCCGACTCCTCCCCCGCCGCCTCCTCGTGCGCCGGCACCGCCTCTGGCTCCTGCTCCGGCTCAGGCCTCTGCTCCGGCTCAGAACGACGGCTGGCTGCTCGACCAATTCCCCGTCCATGACGGTTCCTACGTCGTCTTCACCAGTGAAGAGACGGACAAGCACGCTCAACGCCGGCTCCACCGCGAGGTGAATGCCACCATGCCCGCGACTCCCTAGTTCATGCACTGGTTCGAGAAGCCGGTCACCTGGAGCCGGGCGGACCACCCGGCCGTGATGCCAAGCCCGGGCAGCTATGCCCTCGTCCTCGATCCCACCATCGCCTCTGAGAGGCGCACGTGCCGCTTCTCGCGGGTGTTGATCGATGGGGGCAGCAGCACCAATATCCTATACCTCGACACGATGCTCAAGCTGGGGTTCAAGGTGGAGGACCTGCAAGCAAGCCGGACGGTTTTCCACGGCATCGTGCCGGGAAGGTCCTGCACCCCCGTCGGCAAGATCAAGCTCGACGTCCTCTTCGGCGGCCACAACCAGTTCCGCCGCGAACCAGTATGGTTCGAGGTAGTGGATCTCGACAGTCCCTACCACGCGCTGCTGGGCCGGCCGGCTCTCGCCAAGTTCATGGTGATCTCCCATTATGCCTACCTCAAGCTCAAGATGCCGGGTCCCAAGGGCATCATCACCATAGCCGGCGAATACAAGATGTCAATCGCGTGCGCGCGGGACGGCGGCCGGCTGGCCGAAGCCCTGGAGATAGCAGAGGAGAAGCGGTAGCTCGACCGGCTCGTGGCCCACGCCTCTGGCCAGCCGGCCATGCCGGCTCCTCCATCCCAATCGGTCGGCGAAGCCTCGTCTCAGCCATTCGACCCGGCCAACCCCAGCCAGTGCGTCACCATCAGCTCCCACCTCGACAGCAAATAGGAAAGCGAGCTCGTCGACTTCCTCCGTGAGAATCGGGACATCTTTGCATGGTCTCCCAAGGACATGCCGGGTGTTCCGAGGAAGTTCGCCGAGCACAAGCTTCACGTGCGGCCGGATGCGAAGCCGGTCAAGCAACCCCTGCGCCGTTTCTCCGAGGAGAAGCGGTGTACTATAGGAGAAGAAATCGCCCGGCTACTCGCAGCCGGCTTCATCATGGAAGTGTTGCACCCGGACTGGCTGGCCAACCCAGTCCTGGTGCTGAAGAAGAACAAAACTTGGCGCATGTGTATAGACTACACGAGCCTGAACAAGGCATGCCCCAAGGACCCGTTCGCCCTGCCGCGAATCGATCAAGTCATCGACTCCAAGGCCGGCTGCGACCTGCTGTCCTTCCTGGACGCCTACTCCGGCTACCACCAGATCAAGTTGGACCCGGCGGACCGACTGAAAACCTCCTTCATCACCCCTTTTGGGGCCTATTGCTACATCACCATGTCCTTCGGCCTGAAGAATGCAGGCGCCACCTTCCAGCGCTGCATGCAGAAGTGTCTCCTGCCTCAGATAGGCAGGAACGTCCACGTTTACGTTGACGACATCGTCGTCAAGTCCAAGAAGCACTTCAGCCTCCTCGACGATCTCCGGGAGACGTTCGCCAACCTGCGCGAATACAAGATCAAGCTCAACCCGGAGAAGTGCGTCTTCGGCGTCCCAGCCGGCCATCTTCTCGGTTTCTTCGTGTCCGCTCGCGGCATCGAAGCTAACCCCGAGAAGATCAGGGCAATCGAGCGCATGCCCAGGCCGGTCCGGCTCCGCGACGTCCAGAAGTTCACCGGCTGCCTCGCCTCCCTCAGCCGGTTCGTCAGCCGGCTGGGCGAGAAAGCCTTGCCCCTCTACGGGCTCCTGCGGAAGACGGCTCTGGTCGAGCCGGGCCGCGACTCCTTGAAGAAGCCGGCCGTGTTCGACTAGTCCGACGAGGCAGACGCGGCATTCCGCGGCCTCAAGCGGGCGCTTACCAGCGCGCCCATCCTGGCCGTGCCGGCCGAGAAGGAGCATTTGCTCGCCTACATCGTGGCAACCACGCGCGTCATCAGGGTCGTCTTGGTGGTGGAGCGGCCGGAGGAAGGCAAAGCGCTGCCAACCCAGCGCCCCGTCTACTACCTCAGCGAGGTCCTCTCCGCCTCCAAGGAGAACTACCCCCACTACCAGAAGATGTGCTATGGCATATACTTTGCCGCCCAGAAAATCAAGCAGTACTTCCAGGAGCATGTCATCACCGTGGTCAGCACCATGCCGTTGGGCGAAATCATGTGCGGCCGGGACGCCACCGGCCGGATCGCCAAGTGGACCATCGCCCTGGCCGACTACGAGATACGGTACGAGCCGCGCACTACCATCAAGTCACAAGCAATGACCGACTTCCTCGTCGACTGGGCTGAAACCCAGTTCGTGCCGCCTCCACCCGACTCCACACATTGGCGCATGCACTTCGACGGCTTGAAGATGCCAGTAGGCTTGGGAGCCGGCATCGTCTTGTCATCCCCGAGGGGAGATCGGCTAAAATACGCGCTCTAGATCCACTTCGCCGCCTCCAACAACGTGGACGAGTACGAGGCCCTCGTCCACGGCCTCCGGCTCGCCAAGGAAATCGGCATCCAGCGCATCATATGCTTCGGCGACTCCGACCTCGTGGTGCAGCAAGTCTCCGGCGAGTGGGACGCCAGGGACGCCAACATGGCCAGCTATCGCTTCCTCGTCCAGCAGCTCACCGGCTCCGAGGGCTGCGAGTTCCATCACGTCCCCCGAGCGGACAACGAGTTCCATCCCAGCCGGCGTCTCCCTAGAGCGGCTGCTCAAGCCATCAATCAAGCCCTCCACCGAATCGGAGTCCATCTTCGTGCCGGCTAACGCTGTCGGCCCATCAACAGATCCGGCTGCCCAGCCGGCACCGCCGGCATCAACACTTCCGCCGGCTCCACCGCCTCCGGCTGCCCAGCCGGCAGCACTGGTTCCGGCAAGTGAGTCGGCCACGCCCGCAGCGGCCGGCTCCGAACCCATGGCCATCATGATGGCAATCGACGCCCCTTCCACTGCTTCAGCCCCGGGGGCTGGCGAGCCGGCCCCGGAGGCTAGCAGGCCGGACCTGGGGACTTGTCCCTTGGACCCGGGGGCTCCTGCCGCTTCCAACGCCCCCTTGAGCCCGAGCCGGCTCCCGTCTCGGCCCCCTCATGGGCCCAGCCCATCCTGGCGTTCCTCCTACGCGGCGAGCTCCCCTCCGATGAGGACACAGCAAGACAAATCCAGTGCCGAGCCCCGGCCTACAGCATCATCAACCACGAGCTGGTTCATCGCAGCACCACCGACGTTTTCCAACGCTGCGTCGAGCCGGAGAAGGGGCAAGAGATCCTCCTCGACATCCACCAGGGCGAGTGCGGGCACCACGCCGCTTCCAGGACCCTGGTGGCCAAGGCATTCCGCCACGGATTCTACTGGCTGACTGCTTTGGAGGCGGCCAAGCAGCTGATCGACAAGTGCGAAGGCTGCCAGCGCTTCAGCACGCAGAGCCACCTACCGGCTTCAGCCCTCCAAACCATCCCCCTCTCGTGGCCTTTCGCCGTCTGGGGGCTGGACATTGTGGGACCTTTCAAGACCGCACGAGGCGGCACGACACATCTGCTGGTAGCTGTCGACAAATTCACCTAGTGGATCGAGGCCAGGCCAATCAAGAAATGGGACGGCCCCACGGCCATCCGGTTCATCGAAGACATCACGGTCCGCTACGGTGTCCCCCACAGCATCATCACCGACAACGGCATGAACTTCGCCAAGGGCGCGCTAGCGCGTTTCTGCTCCAAGCAGGGCATCCGGCTCGATCTGGCGTCCGTCGCCCACCCAGAGTCGAACGGCCAGGTTGAGAGGACAAACGGCCTGATCCTGGCTGGCATCAAGCCCCGGCTCGTGGCACCACTGGTCCGGTCGGCCGGCTGCTGGGTCGAAGAACTGCCGGCGGTCCTTTGGAGCCTCAGGAGTACGCCCAACCGGTCGACCGGCTACACCCCATTCTTTCTCGTGTACGGGTCCGAGGCAATCATCCCCACCGACGTCGAGTTTGATTCGCCTCAGGTCGCCCTATACACGGAGACGGACGCAAAGGAGGCAAGAGAAGACGGCGTCGACCTCCTCGAGGAGGCCCGCGAGCTGGCCCTGAGCCAGACGGCCATCTACCAGTAGAAGCTCCGGCACTACCACAGCAAGCGGATCCGGCTACTCTCCTTCCACGAGGGAGACGTGGTGCTCAGGCGGATCCAGCGAACTGCCGGCCAGCACAAGCTGTCCTCCCCATGGGAGGGCCCGTTCATCGTCAGCAGGGCGCTGCACAACAACGCGTACTATCTAATAGACGCCCAGAAGCCGCAGAAGCGCAAGAGAGACGCCTCCGGTGAAGAAACGGAGCGCCCGTGGAACGCGGCGCTCCTCCGCCAGTTTTACTGCTAAGAACTAGTGTATGTATATATCCTTCCCTTTTGGGCTTATGAATGCAACGGGTGCCCCAAGCTGGCTCTTGGGAGATGCCCCTTTCGCTCCTTTCAAAGGCTCTCCCTCGCCGGCTACTGGGTCCGGCTCCCGATCCCGGGGGCTTGCCGGCTAGTCCTGCCCTCCTCCCCCGATGCCGATCAAGTAATGTGAACTAAAACGAACCATCCCAACCCCCCCAGCCACAGACCGGCTCCCGGCTGTCCGGCTGATGGGCCGCGAGACGGCAAGGCTTAGCACACACAAAAGATCGATCGCAAAGGGGATCGCCGGCTAGGGCTAGCCGGAACAAATTCTCTTAGCCTCTGTCCCTTACCTTACCCAAAAAACTCTCACGGTTTTCAAACTCACGGCCGGCTCCCTCAAGGCGGACGCCCCGTCCCAGCTACAGACCGGCTCCCGGCTGTCTGGCTGGCGGGGCCGAAACCAAGGGGGACAAGGCTTTGAGCGAACGGAATCAAAAGAGCAAAAAAAAGGGGTAAGGCCGAGCCAGCACACATAAAAAAACAGCATTTCAGCAACAAAAGCTTTATACAACTTAAAAAGGCCCACGGCCACGAGTTCATTACATATACACCCCCAGTGGGTGGAATAGCAGTCTAACTATGCAGAAAGATAAAAGTCCGAAAGGGCGGCACCACCATCTTCTCCTCCAGCACCGCCCGCGGCGGCTGACGAAGAGGCCCCATCCTTGTCCACGGCGCGCTCTGCGTCGTCTCCCATCTCCAAGTCCGGAGCCGGCTCGGAGTCGGCATAGATGTCGGTGCTGGAGCCGGAACCTTCCTCGTCCGTCTCGGCGGCGCTACCCTCCGGGTCATCTAAGGCGAGCGTGTACCGGTCCTCGGGGACCACCACGCCATCCGCCCCGCGCTCTGGGACGTACTCTTCCCACGCGGCGAAGGACGAAAGGTCGCTTGCCCTCATGGCCAGCGCATCGGCCACCGCCTCCAACTCCGCGTCGGTACCGGCGCGCTGGGCCATGAGCAGACCCAAGTCCAGCTCGGGGTACCACGACCTCGCAATACGGAGCGCCATGCCCACGCTGGCGCGCGCTGCAGAGGCCCTCCAGGCGTTCACCCGCGCGGTCCCGAACTCCAGCCAGCTCGACAGCCGGCTCATGGAGATCGGATCCACCGCGCCGGGCCAAAGAGTGCGAACCAGCGCCTCGCCGGCCACCTGGAGCCGCTTCAGGGCCCGAACCACCTCTGACAGCCGCACCCCGGCGGCGAGCCCCACCTCAGCCAAGGTCCAGGGAGCAAGCTGCCCAATGGCTTCTCCCTGTGCCCGCTGGCCCTCACAGTGGGCCTCCACGGCCGCCTCCGCGGCCTCCTGCATACCGGGGAAAAGCTCTGGGAAGATAAAAGAAGAAGACGCGGGATGAGCAAAGTGGCAAACCAGAAAACCCAGAAGCAGCGCGCGGAAAGAGCGAGGTGTTTAAAACTCACCGCGCAGCATCCAATCCACCTCATGCCCTTGGTCCTACAGCTCCACCTCCCTGGCCGACCACTCCTGGCGCTGGCGCTCGTGCTCATCCCAGGCCGCCTGCGCTTCCTCGGCCGCCTTGGTCAGCACAGCGTCCTTGGCCTCCAGCTCCTGGCGGAGGACTTTCTTCCGCTCCTCCACCTTCCTGCGAAGGGCCGCCTCGCGGTCCGCCAGCTCTTGGTGGTGGGCCGCCTCGCGCTCCTCCTTCTCCACCTTCGCCTGTTCCGTCTCTCCGCGGAGCCGGTTGCACTCCGCGGTCAGGAGACTCCGCTGCTCCCCAAGCTGCACCACCTGGCGGCGGAGGCTGACTGTCTCGGCATGAGTGGCTGCTTGGGACGAAGACGCCGCTGTCAGCAAACAAAAGAAGAAAAGAAATCAGCCCGCCTCCGGAGCAGCCGACCTGATTCTCGGGGGCTACACCCAGTGGGTGCGCTTGCGCGCCCCTACTGGAAGATCGTGAGGTTCCATACCTTGCAGGTCCGCGGACAGGGTGGCTAGCCGGCCTTCGGCTTCCCGGTACAAGCCCAGCAGGGTATTGTACGCGGCCACCCGACGGTCGTGCGCCCCCTGCGGACAACGAAGACACATAGCAAGCATCAGGCTCGACCCGCCTACGCCCCAGCCGGCCCGAGCCTCGGGGGCTACACCCAGTGGGTGCGCTAGCGCGCCCCCACTGGAAAAGACAGAAAACGCCGAAGCAAGAGAAGAAGGGAAGAAGAAAACTTACCGCGACGGATTGCTCCAGGTGCACCAACCGGTCGTTGGCGGCTCGTGCATCTTGCGACGTCTGGGCGCGGCAGGCGGCGAACGCATCAACAACGGCGGCCACCGCCACCCTAAGGGCGCTCGGCGGTTCACCAAGGGCTGGGCGGCCAGCTGCGGCCTAGTTTTGCTGCGGCCGACCCCCGTCTGCGGGCCCCCCTTTGCCGGAGACCACCATGGGACCTGCACCTCCCGGCGCTATCGCGCCGGGGCCCCCCAACGACGAGCCCGTGGCGGCCGTCTCTTCGGTCGTCATGACCGTCCCCTCCGACGCTCCTCCTCCAGCCGCTCCTGGCCGGCTCTCCTCCGGTGTGGGCACCTCCGGAGCCGGCGCCTCCGGGGCCGGCACATCCGAAGCCGGCGCATCCGGAGCCGGGATCTCGACTGCCGGGGGCTCCCCTGCCCCCGGCGGCACATCGCCCGCCCCCGGCTGGGCGGCGGCGCGATCCATCTCCTCCCTTCCTCCAGCGCCGGCCGTGTCCGGACCCGCTGCCGCACGCGCGTCTTCAACGGCCTTCGCGTCCGCCTCTGCCCGCCGCTCGGGATCGTGGTGGTCCTTCGACCTCCTCTCCCGGCCGCGGGGGAACGGCTCCCACGCTCCGCCAGCGGCCTCTCCGCTGGTCCCTCCCGGCGGCTGACGTTTCTCCGCCGCCTCTTCCCAGGGGCGGTGCTCCTCAACGCGCCGCTCCTGCTCGGCCGCCTCGAGGTCGAGCCACGCCTGGCGCTCCCTCTCCTCGGCGGTGTCCGGCGGCGCCGTCCTCGTGGCCTTGCCGCCTGGGGTCCTCCCCAGTACGCGCACCTCCCTAATCACGGCGATATAAGGAGCAGGGGAGAAAAAGAATGAGCTAAGGAGGAGGGGGAGATGGACTCACCCGACGACGACAGGGACCGCCCTCCTCATGGGTCCCACCTGGGACACCCGCTGTTTCTTCCCACCGCCTCCGCGGCTGCCTAACGGCTGCGCGGTGCCCGCCCGTTTGAGCGCCGGCTTGGCAATAGCCAGCCGCTTCCCCTTGTCGCCCGCGTCTGGGCCGCCCCGGCTAGGCTCGTGGCTGGCTCTGCGCGGGCGCCTCCTCGGCGCCGTGACCTCGTCCTCCGTGGCCTCGGGTTCCTCCGGAACCTCTGCAGCACGCGACTCCTCTGGCTCAGCGTCATCATCGGTCCAATCCCGTAGACGCGTCGGGGGAGGGGACTCACCCGCCGATTCGGCCTCTTCGGCCTCCTCCGTCTCCGTCTCCATCTCCGCCTCGCCGGCTTGCTCGGTCGGAGCCCGCCGGCTCCACGTCATCAACGTCTTCGACCTCCTCGGGGTCCGACTCCACCACGTCGGCGGCCGGCTCCCCGTAGTTTTGCAGCTGCGGGAAAACCTGCAAGCAGGCAAAGCGGCGCACCGTCAGGCCAAAGGGAGGGGGGCGCCGTCTCTGAAAAGGGGAAGAGGGGCTGACAGCTAGTCACTCACCCGCGGCGTCGGATGGCTCCGGCTGTACGGAGTCTTCCCCCATCGCCATCCCTCTTCTTTCAGCTTCGCCGTCGAGATGGCGTTCACCCACCTCGCCCCGTGGATCGGCTTCAGCTCCTTGGTGGAGAGCCGGCAGGGATCGTGCCGCCCTCCCATCTGGCAGATGAGGTGCGGCCGGCTCTGCAGCGGCTGCACCCGGCGCGCCACCATCGCGGCCAGCAGGTCGGTGGCAATCAGCCCCTTCGTCCCAGCTGTCATCACCAGCAGGCGCTCGCAGAGCCGGTCCGCCGTCTTGGGCGCCTGTGGCGGAGCCGTCCGCCAGTTAAGCATCGCAGCCGCCGGTAGGTTGACGAAGTCGGGGAGGTTGATGTAGTCCTCCTCCGGCTTCACGTTCTTCACATAGAAGAACTCCCGCTTCCAGTTCTTCACCGACTCCTGCAGCGGGAGCTTCGGGAAGCCGGCACCCTTACGGATGTGGTTCAAGGTGCCCCCGCTGGCGGTCATGACCGTCGCCTGCGTCGCCGGGTCCTTCGCCATCTGCCGCTTGAGGAAGAAGAGCCGGAACCAGAGGTCGAGCCTCGGCTCCACCCCCAAGAACCCCTCGCAGACGGTGACGAATGCCGCCAACTGCAAGACGGCGTTGGGGCGAGTTGGTGTGGCTGCAGGCCGAACCGCGTCAGGAAGTAGCGGAAGAAGGTGCTCGCCGGCAGCCCGAGCCCGCGGAGGAAATGCTCGGCGAAGACAACCACCTCGCCCTCGCGTGGGGTCGGGGAGTTCTCTGGCCCGGCGATCCGCGCCTCCAAGTGCTCCTCCGACGGGAGCTTGCGGCGGTAGCGGAGGTGCTCAATGAACTGCTCCTCCACGATGCTGCCGTCCCACGCGCCCTTGCTCGCCATGGTTGCCGGAGGGGCTCACGGTGGCGGCGTCGGGCGCGGTTGCTCGGCTGCGATGCGAGCCTTCGACGTCGGCGGGCGGCGGCGCGACGTGCCCGCGGGCTTTGCCCTCTTGCTCTCTCTCTCGTGGCGGGAGGAGGAGGGCGACGAAGATGATGCGACTGGGGCGGGGGGAACGAAAGTGTCGTTCAGCTCCCCTCCCTTCTCCATTTAAACCCCGTGCGGTCGATCGTGGGGGGCGGATTCCTTGCGCACGACCCCCGCGATTCCCACCGCGTGCGGGGTGGAAATTATGGCGCTCGGGAACGCCAACCGTTGGCCCGAGCCGTAAAGGGTCCCTGCGCGCGGGCCGAGGCCGTGGCCGTGGAGGGCCCTGCCCCCCGGTCCGGTCTTTTCCACCGCGCGGCCTGTCAGGCCTCAGCCCGCTACGCCTTCCGTGTGGCGTGGCTTCTCCACCCAACGGGACGCCCGAGGCGGCGCGCGAAGCGTCGGCCTGCTGCGGAGCCGGCCGCCGCTTGCCTGCATCGTCCGGCCTCCGAGACACGCTGCGGCGCAAATGCGATATTCAAGCCGACGAGGACCGCCACGTTTCGTCGGCGGGCTTCCCCTGCTTCGGGGAGTACTGTCGGGGGGATGATCCCGGGGTATCCTCAAACGACCCCCTACTCCAACCTTCTGACACGACTGAAGAACGAGCCGCCTCCCCCCACAGTCTGGCTACGCCCCGCCGGCTACGCCCTGCCGGCTGCATCCCGCCGGCTACACCCTGCCGGCTGCAACGTGCCGGCCGGCTAGGGGCATAAATGCCTGGCCCCCTAGCCGGCTACGCATTGGATGCCGCGGTCGGGATGCGCATGGCTACAGTGACCCCCATCCCATCGGGGGTCAGCGCCCGTGTGACCACAGTGGAGGTGGCAGTACCTCTGACTCTGGCTGACTGCGACAGGGCTTCCAACAGTGCCGGCACGCGTTCAACCACTCCATTACCTGCACCGGCGTGGCTACAGCGAGGCCGGCCGTACCACTGACCTCGGCCGGTTGCCACAACACGATGCCCCGAGGGACGACCCGTGCCGCGACGTGACCGGCACGGACACCCACCAGGCGGGCCCCGCCGGCCCCCGACGGGACCCCGCAGCTGGCGGGCCCTACCAGCGACAAGACCGCACAACCGGGGGACCCCACGGCCGGCTAGAGAGGCTGCCGACTGGGGCCCCCCGAGACCTCTTATTCATATTGTAACCCGGGGGGTTGGCCTATAAAACCCCCCAGGGCCTCCCCCATGCAACGGGTCGACTCTCTCCGCACATCACACTCACGTAGAGAGGCAGTAGGGGTAGCCGAGCCCCTTCTTCCTCCTCTAGCCATACAGCTCCAGGAGCATCTTTGAAACCTCACCATCGTCTCAACTAGACCGAGCAGGACTAGGGGTGTTACCTCCCATGGAGGGCCCCGAACCTGGGTACATCGTGTGTCCGCCGCTGCTTGTGCCTGACCCCGCTCCCGGAGTCCGTCAGCTTCCTCCGGCCCCAACCACTCTCGATAAGCCTACCCATGGCATCTGTCGTGACAAAACGACGACAATCCTAGAGATCAATGCTCAATGAGCACATAGAAGCTGAATAACAAGAGTCTTACATCCATACATACCATCTTACACAAATAAAGACCATCAATATCAAGTCTTACATAGATAGGGCCATGAAGGCCAAACAACAAACATTAACTCGCAGCAGAAATATTGAAAGATAACGTAGACCCATGCCATCTGCCTTAACCCTACATGCATTTTGACTGGGAAGTGTCCTAATTCACATGTTCGTCACCAAGGTATTCTTCACAATATTCCTTCTCTTCCATGCCTGGCGAATTAAATAACCAGTGGCAAACCAATGAGTACTTCAAATGTACTCGCAAGCAACCCATGTTTGGTACAAGGTACAACAAAGCATGATATAGCACTAAATAGTTAACTTTGCGAAAAGCTAATTTTAATGCAATGATATATCCTATCAACATGTAGAAGCATGCATCACGAGGTTCCGTGTAACCATATGAAAAGGTTATAGATATCTATATGAATAGAGGTTGAACATCTCATGTTCAATCATCACGTCAAGTCATTCAACTCATCTCAGTAATCTCATCCTACACACACGCCAAGTTTTGTAAGACACTGGATGTAGTTTAAGCAGTACCACCCAACTGTCCTTGACCGTGGACACGGCTATTCGTATAGTTTTACACGCTACACATGTTGCGTACTTTACCCACAAGACTCGGGGAACTTCCGTGTCATCCATGACTCGCGGTATAATACGTACCCGAGGTAAGCACCCGAACAATGCCTTTCCCTTGACGACACTAAACAAAGAGTCCACTCGTTGGCCCACGTCTTCATGATGTACATCACATGAGACTCGCTCAACAGTGTACCATCCATGAAGGGACACAACGGTGTGCCCGATGTTTGTAAAAATTGTACTTGGTCGCCCTACCTAGCACGACCCCGTATCAAGAGTGACCATGTCCCTACCACCACTAGTAATGCGGGCTCTCTGCTAGCATCGAAAAAAGTAATCAACAAAGCCCCGTCCCACAAGGGGTATCGTGGTTGTACATGTAAGGTTGGGAATGGTCGACAAATCTTAAATCTAATCCATTTTTGAAAACACACACTCACAACTTGCTCCGGTACACCACTTCTTTCTCAAGTGGTTACCTAGCTCATGTTCCCCCTCGGGCATTAGTGGCACCCGACGGGGTTTTCGAAAAGTCTTTGAAAACACTTTGTTTCCAACATCATACATATACCCGTCTCGTTTGCGTAGCAACTACTTTAGCAACCTATCTACTTCCCACCCACACAACTCTAAGCATAAAGTAGAGTCATGCCATGCAAGTATCAACGAGGGAAAGTAACGGAGGCAACCCATCAAGGTGATCACCATAATCATCATGGTTTTGATGCATCAATTTAAAGTGCTATATGACATGTATAAAAAAGTTTCTTAGACAAGGTCAAGGGGCTGCTTGCCTGGCCCAACAAATTCCTCTGACTCTTCGAAGGCTTCTTGTCCAACTCCCTTGTCAACAACGCAATCTATTGTCGCAATATAACGGGCAGAAATAAGGCCACGGCAAAACAGAGAAAATAAACTACTCCTAAAAATGTGAAACCACTTTTGAAAAATACTAGGGCAAAAACTAAAAATACTAAAATTATTAGTTTCTGGTTTTGAAGTGTCAAAAATAGTGAAAAGCAATTTAACAGAAATATAAAAATGCTTTAAAGGGGTTTTAAATAAAACAATACAAAAAATTATTTTTCAAATGATGCACAAGTGGCATCAATAAATAGCTTGGATACAAGATTTGTGGAGTTGGAATTATTGGATTTGGACATTTATTTAATCCATAGGGATCTTTGGAAAAATGTTAGGAAAGAAAAAGAAAAAGGGCATTGTGCCTACTGGGCCAAAACAACTGGCCGAGCCAGCGCAGTCGGCTAAACCAGCCTAGGCGATCCAGGCGCGCACGCCTGCCTCGGTTTAAACCCGACAAGCGGGCCACAGCCGCGTAAGAGAGAGGGGGAGAGAGAGAGAGGTGGGAGGCTGACGAGCTGGCCCCACCAGGTCATCATCAACCTCCCAAACAAAGGGGCGGAAAGCTCACCAGCGACGACTTCATCCTCAGCGAGGGAAGCTGAGGGTGGGAATGAGCTCAGGGGACCGTCGTTGGTTGGGTGGAGGTCGAGGTGGTTGCCGGGGTAGCCTGGGTCGCCGGCGATGAGAGAGCCATGGCGGAGCTCTTCCGAGAGAGGTTGAAGCCGACGTTCCCTGCAGCAATCCATGCGGGATAGGGAGGGGAATGCGTCAGGGATGTGAGAAAGGCTCGTAGAAGGAGGAAATGGGGTCGGAGAGGGGTTGTACCCACAGATCTCCGGCGAGCTGATGCGGCAGACTCCGAGCTCGATCTCGAGCTTGGGAGCTCCTAGAGAGGAATGGGTGGCCTCAGGGTGCGATTGGGGTAGGGAGAGAGGAACCACATGGGAGGAAGAGGCCCGGGGTGGCCTTAAATAGGTAGGGGCGAGTTCGGCATGAACCCGTGCGCCGGCGATGAGGTTGCTCTCGCTGGAGGCCACGGGGGGCTCGACTTCGAGTCGGGGGTGCTCCTGAGGGTGGTCTACGACTAGGGGAAGAGAACAGAGAGAGCGGGGAGCGCGCGCGCGCAAGACCAGTGGTTGGCCGAGCCGGGCGGTGCTTGGGCACGCATGGCAACGGTCGCCGGAGGGAGAGGGAGGAGGGGGCGACCGATTGGAGTGTTGCGGGTGTCGAGGGAGGGCCAGGGGACAAGGTCCCTCATCCCAAGGTTGTCGGGAGCCTCGGGATATTCCGGCTACAATGCGAGGATGCACTGTAGCGTGCTTATGGCATGCCATGGCATGCTCTTGGTGCAGGGCATGGCCATTCATATCCAGACGATCTAGGGGTGTAGGAAAATGGTAGTTGATGGCTTTGAGTGCTTTGGAAGTCACTGGGAAGATGAGAGACGGAAGAAGATGATGTTGTCCCTGCTGTCCATGGGGGTAAAATGGAGTTTTACCCCCCAATCATTGATCTGAGGCTATGAGGTTTTTATTGGGGGTGCAAGGTAACTAGGAGAGGCTGTGGTAAAAAGTTGAGGTCAAGTAGAATAGTAGAAGAAATGAAATCAGGGTTTTACTATTTCAGCAGAAGGTGTTTGATGTTGGTTTGGGAAAGTAAAAAGACTCCACTTGCCATGAGATTTACCAGGATCAAATGATGGTTAGAAATGAGAGTGATCACAAGGTTTGAGCCCATTTGAAGGAAGTTTCCAATCCAAACTTGGTAAACCCCAGAAATCAACATAAATGGGTTTCTTTAGATCTGATCATGCTAAGTTATTCTCCTTGATGCACCACTTGGTATAGTGTCATCATTTGGGGATTAGAGCATGCCCAGAAAGTTTGGGATCAATTTAAGAAACTTGACAATGCAAAGTTGCTCCAATTTGGTTCTGGGCAGAAAGGGTTTTGGGATATTTTGGTGAACCAAAATGATTGGGAACGAGATGAAACTTTGCAAGATCATCACATATGGCATATGTGACTTGCTACAATTTTCCTAGATTTACTTGGGAATATTTCTTATAGAAATATTTCAAATAC
Source organism: Elymus sibiricus (assembly GCA_039707655.1). Classification (NCBI taxonomy): domain Eukaryota; kingdom Viridiplantae; phylum Streptophyta; class Magnoliopsida; order Poales; family Poaceae; genus Elymus; species Elymus sibiricus. The sequence goes on along the minus strand of CM077675.1, from coordinate 309,123,160 downwards.
TTGAAATATGCAGAATGGGGTTTGCCCAATATTTGAACATGACCATGTGTTGAAACTCATATATATGGAAAATATATGTCCATTGAGTTTCCCTAAATTTTCTCAAATATTTTGAAGGCATTAAAATAATTTTCCCATATAAAATACCATTTATGGCCTTAAGAAAAAGCCTTTAAATAAAATATGATAATAATCCGTAAAAATATCATTTGGTGGTTTTGGGAAGTCTTATATTTGGTAGGTTCCAAATAAAGTCTTTGGGGAAAAAGATTCACCCTAGTTTGAGGACTTGTAGTACAAACCTCAATTCAGGGGGTTTTGAAAACCTAAATTGAATAAATGCTTTTTGGCCAAAATAATATTTTATAAGAATATTTTTAGATCCTATACACATGGCATGATCATTGGGCAGAGAGTTGGATCAAGGAAATGAGTTCTTGAGAGAAGAAGGATTTTTGTGAATTAAAAACACAAACAAGCACTTAAGCAAATAGCAACCCATCCAAGCATCACAAGCAAACAAAAAGTTTTATTTGGTCCAACTTTTTATAAACTCATAACATAGCAGAGTGGTGCAAACACAGGGTGTGACAGACCTAGCCCCCTTACAAGAATCTCGTCTCCGAGATTCCTAGGCTAGGCGCTAAAGAGATAAGGGAACTCGGATCTAAGGTAGCCTTCACGCTCCCAGGTTGCTTCTACTTCAATGTGGTTGCTCCACTGGACCTTGAAATACTTGATGGTGCAACTTCGGGTGCAGCGCTCGGCTTCGTCCAAAATGCGAACAGGCCTCTCACGATAAGTGAGGTCTGAATGAAGGTCGATGGCTTGATGATCGATGTCCTTGTAGAGGTCGGGGCGGTTGGGAACTTGGAGGCACTTACAGAGTTGTGACACGTGGAAAATATTGTGCACATCTAATAGCTCAGAAGGTAGCTCTAACTGTTAGGCAACTTCTCCTCGTCTTGCAGTGATCTTGAAGCTGTTGATATACCTTGGTGCGAGCTTTCCTTTGACGTGGAAGCGCATGGTTCCCTTGAGAGGCGTGACTCGGAGGTAGACATGATCTCCGATGTCGAGGTCCACTTCTTGGTGGTGGGAGTCGGCGTAGCACTTCTGTCATGACTTGGCGGTCTCTTGTCGTCGTTTTCTCACAACAGATGCCATGGGGTGGCTTATCGATAGTGGTTGGGGCCGAAGGATGCCGACGGGCTCCGGGAGCGGGATTAGGCAGAAGCGGTGACGGACACACGATGTACCCAGGTTCAGGGCCCTCCGTGGGAGGTAATACCCCTAGTCCTGCTGGTCTAGGATGATGGGGAGAGGTGTTACAATGATGCTCCTTGAGCTGTATGTCTGGAGGTAGGAGAAGGAGCAACCGGCCCCACTTCCTCTGCTGTGTGCGGGTGTGAGAGGGGGGCGAATGCCTCCGTGCCTGTGTTGCTTGCCCGATGCATGGGGGCTCCGGGGGGGTTTATAGGCCAACCCCCCGGTGTACAATATTCGTAAGATATTACAAGGGGGGACCTGGCTGGCAGTCTCTCCAGCCGGCCAGGGGGCCCGCCGACCCGGCCGTCTCGTCGCCCGTAGAGCCCGCCGGCTTTCGTCAACGCCCCGTTGTCCGGGACCAACTGGACGGGCGACGGGCCATTCGTGGACGTCCTTGCGGAGCTGGCCCGGCTCAAGACCATGAGAGCCGGAGAGGGGCTGGTCGCGCCCGATTTAGTGGCCGCCTTCATCGACCGCCGGGTGCTGCCTCTGCAGTAGAGGCCGCACTGGATTTGCGACATGTCGGGCCGGCAGGACCCCTACCGGTTGTCCACCTTCGACCAGATGCCGTCCCAGGTGGCGAAGCGGGTGAACGCCATCACCAATTTCAAGCTGGTGCCGGGGACTTGGAGGTTTGGCAAGCGTCCGTACAGCCGGCACGACCCGGCGCCCATGGTACGCCCTGCTGCGGTAATTCTCTCCCCCCTTTGATTCTCCAGCCGGCCCTTCCCAGCTCACATACCATGCTGACCGCAGCACTCCGTACGACAGAACACGCCAGACGGCCCGCACGCCCAGGTTTTCCAGGCGGAGCGTGCCGAGTCCGACCTGGAGAACTTCGAGCCGGGGGGCGGCGTCGAAGAGGGGGCCGATTCCTCGGGTGAGGTCGAGGCGGACGTCGCGATGGGCGACCCGGGAGCCGGCGTGTCCAGAGTGGCTGGTGAGTTCCCCTCCAGACCCTCCATCAAAGATTGGACCCACCACCGAGATTCCTAGGCTAGGCGCTAAAGAGATAAGGGAAATCGGATCTAAGGTAGCCTTCACGCTCCCAGGTTGCTTCTACTTCAATGTGGTTGCTCCACTGGACCTTGAAATACTTGATGGTGCAACTTCGGGGGCAGCGCTCGGCTTTGTCCAAAATGCGAACAGGCCTCTCACGATAAGTGAGGTCTGAATGAAGGTCGATGGCTTGATGATCGATGTCCTTGTAGAGGTCGGGGCGGTTGGGAACTTGGAGGCACTTACGGAGTTGTGACACGTGGAAAATATTGTGCACATCTAATAGCTCAGAAGGTAGCTCTAACTGTTAGGCAACTTCTCCTCGTCTTGCAGTGATCTTGAAGCGGTTGATATACCTTGGTGCGAGCTTTCCTTTGACGTGGAAGCGCTTGGTTCCCTTGAGAGGCGTGACTCGGAGGTAGACATGATCTCCGATGTCGAGGTCCACTTCTCGGTGGTGGGAGTCGGCGTAGCACTTCTGTCATGACTTGGCGGTCTCTTGTCGTCGTTTTCTCACGACAGATGCCATGGGGTGGCTTATCGATAGTGGTTGGGGCCGAAGGACGCCGACGGGCTCCGGGAGCGGGATTAGGCACAAGCGGTGACGGACACACGATGTACCCAGGTTCAGGGCCCTCCGTGGGAGGTAATACCCCTAGTCCTGCTGGTCTAGTTGGATGGGGAGAGGTGTTACAATGATGCTCCTTGAGCTGTATGTCTGGAGGTAGGAGAAGGAGCAGCCGGCCCCACTTCCTCTGCTGTGTGCGGGTGTGAGAGGGGGGCGAATGCCTCCGTGCCTGTGTTGCTTGCCCGATGCATGGGGGCTCCGGGGGGGTTTATAGGCCAACCCCCCGATGTACAATATTCGTAAGATATTACAAGGGGGGACCTGGCTGGCAGTCTCTCCAACCGGCCAGGGGGCCCGCCGAGCCGGCCGTCTCGTCGCCCGTAGAGCCCGCCAGCTTTCGTCAACGCCCCGTCGTCCGGGACCAACTGGACGGGCGACGGGCCGTTCGTGGACGTCCTTGCGGAGCTGGCCCGGCTCAAGACCATGAGAGCCGGAGAGGGGCTGGTCGCGCCCGATTTAGTGGCCGCCTTCATCGACCGCCGGGTGCTGCCTCTGCAGTAGAGACCGCACTGGATTTGCGACATGTCGGGCTGGCAGGACCCCTACCGGTTGTCCACCTTCGACCAGATGCAGTCCCAGGTGGCGAAGCGGGTGAACGCCATCACCAATTTCAAGCTGGTGCCGGGGACTTCGAGGTTTGGCAAGCGTCCGTACAGCCGGCACGACCCGGCGCCCATGGTACGCCCTGCTGCGGTAATTCTCTCCCCCCTTTGATTCTCCAGCCGGCCCTTCCCAGCTCACATACCATGCTGACCGCATTACTCCGTACGACAGAACACACCAGACGGCCCGCACGCCCAGGTTTTCCAGGCGGAGCGTGCCGAGTCTGACCCGGAGAACTTCGAGCCGGGGGGCGGCGTCGAAGAGGGGGCCGATTCCTCGGGTGAGGTCGAGGCGGACGTCGCGATGGGCGACCCGGGAGCCGGCGTGTCCAGAGTGGCTGGTGAGTTCCCCTCCGGACCCTCCATCAAAGATTGGACTGACGACGATGATGACGATGATGATGTTCGGATCCTGGACGCGCCACCCCCCGCAGCTTGGCGGGAGACACGCGGACGGAGCGAGGAGCGGCCGGCTTGTGGTTAGACGGCCGAGGCCTCACACCGGGAGAAGAGGCCGGCCGCGGGGCAGCCGTCGACCCAGCCGCCGGCTCGCAAGAGAGCGCGAGCGGCCGCCGCGAAGCCGACGGTCCGAGCCAGGCTGGTCCTTCCCGCTGTCGCCGGGTAAGTACTTTTTCTGGACTTTTATTGGTTTTTTGGTTTTGCGAGCCGGCTAGCGCCTGAGGCCCTGTTTGTTTGTCCGCCCCAGCGACGCCATCGAGCTCCATCATACGGAGTCGACTGCCGGCCCGGTGGATGCCGCCACCCTGCAGGCTTGAGAGCACGCGGCCACGGCGCGGGAGGATTAGAGGCGGCTCGCGGAGGTGCTAGCCGCGAAGGCGGGGGCGAGGGGCGCGCCCTCACGTTCGGGGGCCTCGAACGGTGGGAGGCGGAGGCGGTCCGCCGACCCAGAATGCGCGACGGACTCCGCCGCGGAGTCGACGCGGAGGTCAAGGCCTTCGTCGAATGAGCCGCAAGAGCCGGCCGTGGAGACGTCCGGGGCCCCACTCGTGATGGAGGTGATCCAGCTAGTAGGAGCGACCTCCGAGCCGGCTGCGGAAACGGCGCAGTGGGGGCAGGCGGTGGTGACCCCTCCCGCCATCGAGCCGGCCGCGGGCGGGGAGCCCATTGCCCCGGCCGCGCCGGAGGCGGCACCGGAGGCACCCGCCGATGGGAGGAGCGATCCGGCCCTGCCGGCAGTCGAGCCAGTCCGGCAAGTGGCGGAGCCGGTGGTGCCGGTCGTGGAGGGGCCCGAGGCCGGCTCCCGAGCCTTGGTGGTCACCGCCAACCCTCCACCGGCTGCTGTTGTTGTGGACGCCGGGTCGAGCAGCGGGTCGTGCCGGTCGAAGAGGACCATGCTGGACATGATCTGGGACTGGGAGGCACCGGCCCTCGTCACGGCCGCTCCGGCCCCGCCAGCCGGTGCCCCGGCCCTCGTGCCTGGGGAGCCCGGCCGCATCATGGCGCACTGCCGTGAGGGGCTGGCCCGGTTCGCGGAGGCTGCCGAGAGCAACTTTCGGCGCGTGGAGGCGGCGGTGGAGGCAAGACTCTTCTGTCCTGTGTTGAATTATCAGTGGGGGCGCGCGAGCGCACCCACTGGGTGTAGCCCCCGAGATTCGGGCCGGCTGCGCGGCTGCATGGCAGCCGGGCCGGATCTAACCCTTTCTTGCTTGTCTAACTTTTTTGTTTTGTGGCGCGGGCAGGCTGAGAACGCCAGGCGGCAGGCGCTTTTCAATGAGGCAGTCCACATCCACAACTGCGGCAAGGCTGGCTACTACCGGGTCCAAGAGGAGTTGAAGAAAACGCAAGATACGCCTATTCCAGTGGGGGCACGCGAGCGCACCCACTGGGTGTAGCCCCTGAGAGTCGGGCCGGCTGCTCGGCAGCCGGTCCGGGTCTTCTGCGTTCGAGTAGCTCATGCTTGGTTTTTATGCAGAGGAGCTAGTCCCGATCCGGCAGAAGAGGGACGAACTGGCCTCCGAGCGGGACCGGCTGGGGCAGGAGCTCCAAGGGGCCTCATCAGAGCGGGACCGGCTGGGGCAAGTGCTCCAAGGGGCCACGTCAGAGCAGGAAAGCCTGACCGCGGAGCTGCAGCGGGAGGTGGCGGCCCGGGAGGACGCCGCCAAGCAGGCGGCCGACGCCACCCAGTGGGCCGCCGCTCTTCAGGCTGAAGTAGATCGCCTCAAGGGGGAGCTCGAGATGCGCGGGGTCACCCTTGCTCATGCGGAGGAGGCGCTGGAGAGGGAGAGGAGCGCAGGCCTTCAGTTCGCCCTCGAGATGGACGAGGCCTTCCAGAGTAAGCTTTGTTTGGGTCTTTTCTTCCTTTGCCGATTGCTTTCGACTTGCTTTTGTCTTGTTCGTTGATTCATCTCCCCCCTTAGGCCGGTTCCCGGAGACCCCATGCCACGCTGAACGGGCTGTGGCGAATCACCTGGAGTGCCTGCGGCAACGTGGGCAGGAGGTTGAGGAGGACGCCGGCTGGGACGTGGCAGAGCTTGCGCTGGCCATTGAGAATCGGCTGATCCACGTCCAGCGCTGCATGGACCGGCTCCAGACAGCCGGCAAAGAGGTGATCGCGGCCCTCTAGCCGGGTCGTGGGGCGCCGGTGGGCCATGTGGCGCTGTGGCTGGAGAATGCGGTGGCCCGGCTTGGAGTTTGGAAGGCGTCGGCAACTCGGGCCGGGGCGCAGATGGCCCTCCGGTTCGTCATGTCGTGGTACTCCGGTGTCAATCTGGACCGGCTGGCCATGATGCGCGATGTCCCTGAGGCGAAGCGGATTGCCCGCGAAGATGCCCTCATCCGCCAGGCCAACGAGCTAGCCTCGTACGTCGACCCGGAGGAGCTCTTGCCGGCACTTGGCGAGGACGGCGAGCCGGTAGCTGAGGACTACTTCGGCAACCCCCAAGGGCCCAAAGACGATGAGGTCACCGACGAGAGCACCGCTTCCAGCACTGGCAGCGACACCGAGGCCACGGAGGCCACAGAGGTGGACCCGAAGGCTGCGACCTCTTCTGGGCGAACTGTTGAGCCGGCCGGCGATGCACCGGCAGTTTGAGCGGTCCTGTGCACTTCATACCTTTTTTCCTTGTTGAGAAACTTGTTTGTCTGAGAAGACGCGTTTCCACCCACTAGGTGTGTACTGTAAGGAATCCTTGGCCAACGGCCTTATGCTTGTGGATCTGTTTGATGTTTAAAGCATTTACGTGCCGGCTCCTCCCCTGCCCCTTCGCCTTTCGTCTCCTATTTCACGCAGGGGTTCCTTCCGGCTTCCGCCCCGCCTGTCAGCCAGCCGGGAGCCGGTCTGGGACAGGGACGGGGCATCGTCCTTAGGGAAAACGCGCGGTCCTTAGAGTCGTCCGACTAGGGTTGGGGCGAGCCGGCAGAGGCGGGTTTTTAAAGGGAATACGGTCTGGTTGGACCTGCCCGGCTGCTACTCTTTAGGAGGCGTTCACGTTGTAAGTGCCTTTCTACCCCGTGGTTCCGCTAGCCGGACAGCCGGGGGCCGTTCTGTGGCTGGGTAGGGAGGGTAGGAAGCGGTTGCTTGCCCACGCTACTTGTCTGCTTCAGAGAAGAGCCGACGAGCCCCCGGGCCAGGGAGCCGGACTCGGGTGCCCTGCTTAAAAGAATGACGAGCCTTCGAGGGAATTGAAAAAGGGGTGTGCCCCAAGTGCCGACTTGGGGCCCCCATTGCATTCATAAGGGAAGATACATACATACATGGGTTTTTTCTTAACAGTAGAACGGTCGGAGGAGCGCTGCGTTCCATGGGCGTTCCGTTTCCTCGCCGAAGGCATCTCTTTTGCGCTTCTGCGACTTCTGGGCATCTATTAGGTAGTAGGAGTTGTTGTGCAATGCCTTGCTGATGATGAACGGGCCCTCCCATGGGGAGGACAGCTTGTGCTGGCCGGCAGTTCGCTGGATCTGTCTGAGCACCAAGTCCCCCTCGCTGAAGGAGAGGGGCCGGATTCGCTTGCGGTGGTAGTGCCGGGGCTTCTGCTGGTAGATAGCCGTCCGGCTCAGGGCCAGCTCGCGTGCTTCTTCGAGTAGGTCGACGCCGTCTTCTCTTGCTTCCTTCGCGTCCTTCTCCGTGTACAGGGCGACCCGAGGCGAATCGAACTCGACGTCTGTGGGGATGATCGCCTCGGACCCGTAAACGAGAAAGAAAGGGGTGTAGCCGGTCGACCGGTTAGGAGTGGTCCTGAGGCTCCAGAGGACAGCCGGCATCTCGTCGACCCAGCAGCCGGCTGACCGCACGAGGGGAGCCACGAGTCGAGGCTTGAGGCCGGCCAGGATCAAGCCATTCGCCCTCTCTGCCTGGCCGTTTGACTGTGGGTGGGCCACCGATGTGAGGTCGAGTCGGATGCCCTCCTGGGAGCAGAAGCGCGCCATCGCGCCCTTGGCGAAATTCATACCATTGTCGGTGATGATGCTGTGGGGGACGCCCTAGCGGACCGTGACATCCTTGATGAACCGGACGGCCGTGGGGCCATCCAGTTTCTTGATGGGTCTGGCCTCAATCCACTTGGTGAACTTGTCGACAGCCACCAGCAGATACGTCATGCCGCCTCGGGCGGTCTTGAAGGGTCCTACCATGTCCAGCCCCAGACGGCAAAGGCCCACGAAAGGGGAATGGTCTGGAGGGCTGTGGCCGGCAGGTGGCTCTGCGTGCTAAAGTGTTGACACCCCTTGCACTTGTCGACCAGTCGCTTGGCCTCCTCCAAGGCCGTCGTCCAGTAGAAACCGTGGCGGAAGGCCTTGGCCACCAGGGTTCTAGAGGTGGCGTGGTGCCAGCACTCGCCCTGATGGATGTCGAGGAGGATTTCTTGTCCCTTCTCTGGCTCGACGCAACGTTGGAACACGCCGGTGGTGCTGCGATGTACTAGCTCGCGGTTGATGATGCTGTAAGCTGGTGCGCGGCGCTGGATCTGCCAGGCCTTGTCTTCGTCAGGGGGGAGCTCGCCGCGTAGGAGGAAAGCCCGGATGGGATGTGCCCACGAGGGGGCCGAGATGGGGGGCGGCTCGAGCTCGAGTGGGATGCCGGGGGCAGCCGGAGCCGGCCCGTCAGTCCCCGGGACCGGCCCGCCAGTCCCCGAGACCACCTCGCCAGCCTCCGAGACCGGCTCGCCAGCTCCCGGGACCGGCTCGCCAGTCCCTGGGACTGGGACAGTGGTGATTGCCATCATGACGGCCGTAGGGTCGGAGCCAGCCGTCGCGGGGGTGCCGGATGCCGGAACCGGCAATGTTGGCGCTGCTGTTGTCGTCGGAGCAGCTGGTAGTAATATGGACTCCGATTCGGGGGAAGGCTTGATCGAAGGCTTGAGCAGCCGTTCGAGGGAGACGCCGGCTGGGATGGCCTGCCGGGTGGAGCCAATTTTTGCCAACGTATCGGCCGCCTCGTTGTCCGCTCGGGGGACGTGGTGGAATTCACAGCCCTCGAAGGAGCCGGTGAGCTGCTGGACGAGGAAGCGATAGCTGGCCATGTTGGCATCGCTGGCGTCCCATTCGCCAGAGACCTGCTGCACCACGAGGTCGGAGTCACCAAAGCAGATGATGCATTGGATTCTGATCTCCTTGGTGAGCCGGAGGCCGTGGATGAGCGCCTCATACTCGGCGACGTTGTTGGAGGCGGCGAAGAGGATCTGGAGCGCGTACTTGAGCTGGTCCCCCTTAGGGGACGACAGGACGATGCCGGCTCCCAAGCCGGTTCGCATCTTCGAGCCGTCGAAGTGCATGCGCCAATGCGTGCAGTCCGGGGGAGGCGGCACGAACTGGGTCTCAGCCCAGTCGACGAGGAAATCCGCCATGGTCTGTGATTTGATGGCGGTGTGCGGCTCGTACCGGATCTCGTGGTCGGCGAGGGCGATGGCCCATTTGGCGATCCGACCGGTGGCGTCCCGGCCGCTCATGATCTCGCCGAGCGGGGCCGTGCTCACCACGGTGATGGTGTGCTCCTGGAAGTACTGCTTGACCTTCTGGGCGGCGAAGTATATACCGTAGCACATTTTCTGTTAGTGGGGGTAGTTCTGCTTGGAGGTGGATAGGACCTCGCTGAGGTAGTAGACGGGGCGCTGGACCGGCAGCGCTTTGCCCTCTTCCGGCCGCTCCACCACCAACACGACGCTGACCACGCGGGTGGTAGCCGCGATGTACGCGAGCATCGGCTCCTTCTCAGCCGGCGCCGCCAGGATGGGCGCGGTAGTGAGTGCGCGCTTGAGGTCGCGGAATGCCGCATCCGCCTGGTCGGTCCACTCGAACTTGGGTGACTTCCTCATGAGCTGGTAAAGAGGCAGCGCCTTCTCGCCCAGCCGGCCCATGAATCGGCTGAGCGACGCAAGACAGCCGGCGAACTTCTGGATGTCGACGAGCTTGGCCGGCTTGTGCATGCGCTCGATGGCTATGATCTTCTCCGGGTTAGCTTCGATGCGGCGGGCGGACACGAAGAAACCCAGGAGCTGGCCGGCAGGCACGCCGAACACGCATTTTTCCGGATTCAGCTTGATCTTGTATTCGCGCAAGTTGGCGAAGGTCTCCCGGAGATCGTCGAGGAGGCTGAAATGCTTCTTGGTCTTGACGACAATGTCGTCCACGTAGATGTGGACGTTCCTGCCGATCTGCGGAAGGAGGCACTTCTGCATGCAGTGCTGGAAAGTAGCATCTGCATTCTTCAGGCCGAAGGACATGGTGATGTAGAAGTAGGCCCCGAAGGGGGTAAAGAAGGAGGTCTTCAGCCGGTCGGCCGGATCCAGTTTGATCTGGTGGTAGCCTGAGTAGGCGTCCAGAAAAGACAGCAGGTCGCACCCGGCCGTGGAGTCAATAACTTGATCGATCCATGGCAGGGCGAACGGGTTTTGGGACATGCCTTGTTCAAGCTCATGTAGTCGTTACACATGCGCCACGTCTTGTTTTTCTTCAACACCAGGACTGGGTTGGCCAGCCAGTCCGGGTGGAACACTTCCATGATGAAGCCGGCTGCGAGCAGCCGGGCAATCTCTTCTCCTATGGTACGCCGCTTCTCCTCGGAGAAACGGCGCAGGGGTTGCTTGACCGGCTTTGCATCCGGCCGCACGTGAAGTTTGTGCTCGGCGAACTTCCTCGGAACACCCGGCATGTCTTTGGGAGACCATGCAAAGATGTCCCGATTCTCACGGAGGAAGTGGACGAGCTCGCCTTCCTATTTGCTGCTGAGGTTGGCACCGATGATGACGCACTCCTTGGGGTTGGCCGGGTTGAGCGGCACCTACCTGGTGTCTTTGGATGGCTGGAACGACGCCTCGCCGGTTGTCTGGGACGGGGAGCCGGCACGGCCGGCTCGTTGGAGGCGTGAGCCACGAGCCGGTCGAGGGCTATCTCCAGGGCCTCGGCCAGCCGGCTGTCGTCATGAGCACACTCGATCGACATCTTGTAGTTGCCGGCGATGGTGATGATGCCCTTGAGGCCCGGCATCTTGAGCTTGAGGTAGGCGTAATGGGGGACCGCCATTAATTTGACGAGAGCCGGCCTGCCAAGCAGCGCGTGGTAGGGACTGTCGAGGTCCACCACCTCTAACCATATTGGTTTGCGGCGGAAATGGCTCTGGTCGCCGAAGAGGACGTCGAGCTCGATCTTGCCGATGGGGGTGCAGGACTTTCCCGGCACGATGCCATGGAAAACTGTCCGGCTTGCTCGCAAGTCCTTCTCCTTAAGCCCTAGTTTGAGCATCGTGTCGCGGTAGACGATGTTGATGCTGCTACCCCCGTCGACCAACACCCGCGAGAAACGGCAGGTGCGCCTCTCGGAGACGATGGTGGGGTCGAGGACAAGGGCGTGGCTGCGCGGGTTTGGCATTACAGCCGGGTGGTCCGCCCGGCTCCAGGTGACCGGCTTCTCGAACCAGTGCATGCACTGGGGGACCGAGGGTGCGACGGCGTTCACCTCGTGCCGGCGCTGGCGCACGCTGTGTTTGTCGGTTGCTTCGCTGGTGAAGATGACGTAGGACCCGTCCTGGCGAGGGAACTCGTCGTGGAGGCGGTAGTCATTGGCTTCCGGGGCCGGAGCAGGCGGCGGGGCCTGGGCCGGAGCCGGCTCGCGGGGAGCCGGAGGCAGAGGAGCCGGAAGGCCCACGCCTCAGGCCAGCCGCTAGGAGAAGCTGTACTGCCGGAGCGTATGGGTGGCCGGCTTGGCCCCAGAATGGTGCTTGCAGGGTAGGTCGAGCATTTGCTCGAAGGTAAGCTTGGGCTGCCAGGTGGCCTTGCCGGTGCGCTGACGCTAGCTGGGGGCCTGGGCAGCCGGTTGTTCCTCTTCGATGGTGGCGACCTGCCGGCTCCCGTAGCGGGGGTCCGGCTGGTCGGGCTTGCGTTTGTTGTTCTACTGCTGCCGGTTGTCAGCTTGGCTGGCGTGGCGACCTTCATCCGCATTGCGGAGTCGGCCGTGGCGTAATTGTCAGCCTTGGCCATTAGGTCCGCTAGGGTGGCCGGCTCGGAGCACAAGAGCTTGTGCTTGAGGTGGGTGCTGTCGCGGCAACCCTCGATGAAGTAATGGATGGCTTGCATCTTGTGCACCCCCTCGCAGGAGTTGCGAAGTTCGGTCCAGCATGTGAGGTAATCTCGGAGGGGCTCCTTCGGCCCCTGAACGCACATGGCCAGCTCGCGGGGCCGGCCAGGTCGTTTGTAGGTGCCGGTGAAGTTGCGGACGAATGCTTCCTCGAAGTCCGTCCAGGTGTTGATGCTGCCGGCCGACAGGCTGTTAAGCCAGGTCCGGGCCGAGCCGATTAGCATAAGGAGGGCGTAGCGTACGGCTACACGCTTGTTTCCCCTGGCGATGCCGACCGCCGTGGTGTAGTCGACCAGCCAGTCCTCCAGCTTGGCGGAGCCGCTATACTTCGGGGTGTCGCGTGGGAGAGTGAAGCCGGACGGAAACGGCTCGTTGCGAATCCGGGGGCCGAAGCATGCCGGGCCGATCGATCCCTCCTCCTCGAGGAGGGCCGACTGCGCCAGCCGCTCGATGCGGGTCCGCGCGTCATTCTCGCTCCGCGGGACACGCGGGCCGAGCCGAGCGGCGAGCTTGGGGCGAACAGTTGGGACAGGAGAGCGGGCACGCTCCCGCCGCAGAGGCAGGGTATGGTCCTGGCTGCGCCATCTGCCGCCAGCCGGCGCCTCGTTGCGGCGGTTGCCGCCAGCCGGGTCGTTGCTGCGCCGGCTATTCACGGCCGGCTGCTCGTTCCCGCGCAGCTGGGAATGCCAAACGTTGCTTCCCTCGGCTCGCCGGCCGGAGGGGTGGGGGGAACTGGAGTGCTGGGCCGGCTGACGGTCAGCAGCCCCAGTGCCCGCGCCCTCGGGACGGGGAACCTCGGAAATGGCTCCGCCAGGGGTGAGACCGGCTTGTTGCGCGTTGGCGGTCTCAATGAGGTCCTTGATGTGTCGCTCGCGTGCGGCGCGCTTCTCGCCCACCAAGGTAGCTAGGTCCTCGTAGGCTACCTTGGCAGCCCGCAGGTTAGCCGCGGGGGTGTCGTAGACGGGAAGGCGGCCGCCGAGGATTTCCGCGACCACGCGGCCGCGGTTGCGGACGTCGCCGCGCCGGCTGGGCTCGTTGCCGGCGGGGGTGAGCCCATAGGCGGAGTTATACTCGCGTTGCACGGACTCCATCCGGCGCTTGGTGGCGGCAAGCATGGTTGTCTCGTCGAATAGCAGCTGGCGAGCAGCCTCCAGCTCAGCCATAGCCGTAGCTGGGTTCGTCGTCGGCGCGATGGGGGTGCTGAGGCCCTGAAATGCGGTGCCGAGGGGGTCGGAGGTGCCGGCGCGAGTGGCCGCGGCAGCCACGTCCGCCTCCGCCCGGGCGCGGCCGGAGGTCGTGGAGGAGCCGGTGGCCATCACCCCCGCGCTGACGCGGGAGTTGCCTGCCTCGCCCGGAGCGAGTGCGCCCACGGACGAGGGCGGGCCGAGGCAGTCGAGCACCTGGCTAGGGTACTCGTCGGCAACCGGCCCGTCGGCGAGGCTAAGCCTACCGACGCGCTCGGTGAGGGTGGCGATGTCGATCAGCGGGTCGCTGCCGAGCCGCTCAACGGAGAGGCCGGCAGCGTCGCCCGCAGGGCCAGCGGAGGCGGGGTTCCGCCTCGCAGGAGCAAGCCCCATGAGCCCGCGGATCCGCCCGGACGCGGGGCGTCCGAGGGAGGTGGTGAAGGGTCCCGCCCGGAGCGTGACTCCGGCCAACACCGCGTTCGGCCCCACGGTGGGCGCCAACTATCATCGTTTTCTCACGACTGATGCCATGGGGTGGCTTATCGAGAGTGGTTGGGGCTGAAGGACGCCGACGGGCTCCGGGAGCAGGATTAGGTACAAGTGGTGACGGACACACGATGTACCCAGGTTCAGGGCCCTCCGTGGGAGGTAATACCCCTAGTCCTGCTGGTCTAGTTGGATGGGGAGAGGTGTTACAATGATGCTCCTTGAGCTGTATGTCTGGAGGTAGGAGAAGGAGCAGCCAGCCCCTCTTCCTCTGCTGTGTGCGGGTGTGAGAGGGGGGCGAATGCCTCCGTGCCTGTGTTGCTTGCCCGATGCATGGGGGCTCCGGGGGGTTTTATAGGCCAACCCCCCCAGTGTACAATATTCTTAAGATATTACAAGGGGGGACCCGGCTGGCAGTCTCTCCAGCCGGCGAGGGGGCCCACCGACCGGGCCGTCTCGTCGCCCGTAGGGCCCGCCGGCTGTGCGGTCCCATCGCCAGCTGGGGCCCGCCAGCCGGCTCTTCTATTGCCCCGCGCCCACCTGCCGCGGCACGGGCCGCCCCGCCCGGCGTCGTCTTGTGCCAGCCGGCCGAAGTCAGCGGTATGGCCGGCAACGCTGGAGCCACGCCGAGGCAGGTAACGGAGTGGACGGCAGCGCAGAGGTACTGTGGCTCCGCCGGGTCCCAATCAGTCCTCGGTCAGCGGTACGGTCTGCCGGACTGTAGCCATGCACATCCGTGCGTCAGTGGCTGCTGTAGCTACATTGGAATCCGTCGTGGGGGTCGCGTCCTATCAGCGTACCCGGCCGCAGTAGGAAGGGACGAGTACCTGCCCGCCTGGCGGTCAGCGGGCAAGCTAGTTGCGTAGCGGCCGGGCCCATCTGGCCGGGGTCCAGATGGCTGGCTCCCGTTCAGCCGGCCGTGAGCCAGCCGGCCAGGGGGCCAGCCGGCTCCTCACTACCGGTCGCGGACCAGCCGGCAGCGGGCCAGCCGGCCAGAGAGGCAGCCGGCCACAGATCAGCTGGCCGTGGGCCAGCCGGCCGTATAGTTTTTCTTCGGAAAGGAGCGGAACTCCCTCCCCTTGGCATACCCAGGGGTAATAACCCCGTCATCTCTAGACGTTCTCTCACGAGGTAAACTTGCTCTTCTGCTTTGCGGAGGATTTCTGGTCCAAAGACTAGTCCTTCTCCGGTCTCTAATCAATTGAGGGGAGTGCGGCACTTGCGCCCATACAACACCTCAAATGGTGCCATCTGAAGACTGGACTAATAGCTATTGTGGTAGGAAAACTCGGTGAATAGCAAGCAATCTTCCCACTTGGCTCCATATACCAGAACACAGGCACAAAGCATTTCCTCGAGTATCAGGTTTACTCGCTGCGTTTATCCTCTAGTCTGGGGGTGAAAAGCAGTGCTGAAGGATAACTGGTTCACATAGCTTGTTGAAACTTCTTCCAGAACCTTGAGGTGAACTGGGTACCTCGGTCTAACACAATCTCCTCTGGAACTCCGTGGAGGCTCACGATATGGTTGATGTAGATGTTCGCTAGCTGGCTTCCGTCATAGGTGGTTTTGACGGGAATGAAGTGGGCTACCTTGGTCAGGTCATCGACGATGACCCAAATGGAATCATGTCCCTTGCTTGACCTGGGCAATCCAGTGATTAAGTCCATCCCAACCTTGTCCCACTTCCATTCAGGCACTTTGAGAGGTTGCAACAATCCAACGGGTCACTGATACTGAGCTTTGACTCTCTGGCATATGTCACATTTAGCGACGAAAGTGGCTATTTCTCTCTTCATGCCATGCCACCAAAATATTGCCTTGAGGTCTTGGTACATCTTGGTTCCTCCAGGATAGATGGAATACAGAGTGTCATGGGCTTCTTGCAAGTTCAAGTTCTTGAGCTCAACCTTGTTGGGTATGCAAATGCGATTCCCAAACCATACGACTCCTTGTTCATCTACTGAGAATCCTGGGGCCTTACCTGCCTTGATCTTCCTCTTGATGCCTTCAGTACTCTCGTGTCCCTTCTAAGCTTCCTTAATATCATCCATCAAGGTATGCTTAGCTTCGAGGTTGGCCAAAAATCATGGTGTAACCAGTTCCAAGACAAAGCTTTCAAGCTCCTCATACAAGTCGGGTAGCCTTTCCTTAATCATAGCATTCAAGGAACAAGCCTTTCTGCTTAAAGCATCTGCTACCACGTTAGCCTTTCCACGGTGGTATTGAACACTGAGGTCATAGTCCTTGATCAACTCCAACCATCTTCGTTGCCTCATGTTCAATTCCCTTTGAGTGAAAATATACTTCAAACTCTTGTGGTCAGTGTATATCTCACATCACTTGCCTAGAAGGTAATGTCGACATGTCTTCAAGGCATGAACTACTGCTGCCAACTCAAGATCATGAGTAGTGTAGGTTGCTTCATGAGGGCGTAACTGTCTGGATAAATATGCTACGACTCTGCCTTCTTGCATCAGAACACTAACAAGCCTGGTTCTCGATGCATCACAATATATCACAAACTCCTTGTAACGGCGATGGCCAAAACCTGGGCTGTCACCAATCTCTTCTTGAGCTCTTGGAAGCTTTCCTCGCACTTCGGTGTCCATTCGAACTTCTTGTCCTTCTTCAAGAGATGAGTCCTAGGTCTGGCAATGCTCGAGAATCCTTTAACGAACTTGCGGTAACATCCCGCGAGTCCGAGGAAGCTTCTGACTTCCTTACATTGTTTGGGGATTGCCATTCAGTCACAGCTTCAATCTTGGCAGGATCCACTGACAATCCTTCTACAGTAAGCACATGACCCAAGAATCCAACTTCATGCAGCCAGAATTCGCACTTGCTAAACTTGGCATAAATCTGGTGCTCTCGAAGGTTCTCCAGGACCAATCGCAAGTGTTGCTCATGCTCTTCTTCAGACTTGGAAAAGATGAGTGTGTCATCAATAAAGACGATAACAAACTTGTCCAAGTACTCCATGAAAACCTTGTTCATGAGGTACATGAAATAGGCAGGGGCATTGGTTAACCCAAATGACATGACCGTGTACTCGTACAAGCCATATTGGGTTACGAATGTCGTCTTCGGAATTTCTTGGGTCCTGTTCTTCAACTGATAGTACCCAGACCTGAGGTCGATCTTGGAAAACACCTTGCCACCATTCAGCTGATCGAACAGGTCTTCAATCTTGGGGAGTGGGTACTTGTTCTTGATTGTGACTTCATTGAGAGATCGATAATCGACACAAAGTCGAATAGTATCATTCCTCTTTTCCACAAATAGAACTGGTGATCCCCAAGGGGAGGCACTAGGGCGGATAAATCCTTTCCTGAGCTACTCAGCCAATTGCTTCTTCAATTCAGCCAACTCTTCAGATCCCATCCTATAGGGCTTCTTATAGATGGGTCCTGCTCCGTGCGTTAGCTCAATGATGAACGCAATATCACGGTCAGGAGTCATTCCGGGCAGCTCAACACGAAAGACATCTGGATATTCACATACCACTGGCACTTGGTCTAACTCAATTCTCGATAGACAATTAACCCGAGGGGCTTGAGCGGAGGTAGGGTAGGGGACATACTTGATTTCAACTCCTTGGTTGTTGGTCATGGTAACAGTCCGCTTGGCACAGTCTAGCAAGCCTCGGTGCTTGGTTAACCAATTCATGCCAAGGATCACATTCAAGCCTTCTGAATCCAAAACTATGAGGTCTGCTAGGAAGTCTACCACGTTGATGTTAATCTCAACTCCTTTACATCCTATCTTGGTCCTCAAAACTGCACCCAGGGTTTGTACCATCATATGACTACTCAGAGGTGTAGGTTTCATACCAATTGCTAGAGCAAACTTTTGGGTAACAAAAGAATGCGAAGCTCCACAATCAAACAGAACGATTGCTGGGGTTGAGTTGATGAGGAACGTACCTAGTATGACGTCTGGGACTTCCTGGGCTTCCTCAGCGGTGACGTGACTCACACTACCCTTGCCATTGTTGGGCTGCTTGCGGGGAGTTTGGTTCCTTGGTGGCGCTCCACGGCCTTGTAGGATCACTAGAAGTGTGGGTCTAGAGGGGGGGGGGGTGAATAGACTACTAGCAGGAATTAAAAACCTAACCTTTACCCAAGTTAATTGGTTGGCAGATTTTAGCAATTATAGCAAGTCTAGCACACCCTACACATGCAAGTCAACAAGTATGGCAGCGGAAAATAAAGACATTGCACATGGAAGTAAGGAGTTGAGATAGGGAGATCAAATGCATGAGGGACACGAAGATTTTTCCCGTGGTTCCGATAGGTGGAGCTATCGTACGTCCACATTTATGGAATCTTCAACCCATGAAGGGTAACGGTCACGAGAGTCACCGGAGGGCTCCACCCATAAGGGTCCACGAAGTAGAAACCTTGACTATTCCATAACGGCTTCCGTCCACGAAGGACTAGCCTCACTATGGGTAGATCTTCACGAAGTAGGCGATCACCTTGCCCGTACAAACTTCTTGGTTCAACTCCACAACACGAAGTAGGAGGCTCCCAAGTGACACCTAACCAATCTAGGAGGCACCACCCTCCAAAAGGTAATAGGTTCGGTAATGTCGATGAACTCCTTGCTCTTGTGCTTCAAGATGATAGACTCCTCAACACACAATCACTCTCTCACAGATTTGGCTTTGGTGGAAGAGATTGATTTGCTAGAAAGCAACTTGGCGAGGCTAGAGATCAAGATTCATATGGTTGGAATGGAATGGCATTACCTCAACACATGAGTAGGTGGCTCTCTCTCAGAAAATTGGATGGGGCAAGTATGGAATAGTTCTGAGTGCTTCTCATTCGAGTGGGTGGTGGTGAAGGGGTATATATAGGCATCCCCAAAAATCCAACCGTTACACCTAGAGTGACCAACTCAGTGACACCGAAGTGTAAAACTCGGTGGTACCGAGTTGCTCCAAAGGTAGCAACTTTTGAATCTCGGTGAGACCGATACATAAATCTCGGTGGTACCGATAAGGTGACCAACGGTTAGTTTACCAAAACTCAATGACGCCGATCCAAAATCTCGGAATTTCTGATTTTAAGAATCGAGGCAACAAAAAGTTGGCAAGCTGAACTCGGTGGCACCGAACCAGAATTGGGTGCACCGATATGCTAGGGTTTGGCATGGATCTGTCTGAGGTGGGAATCGGTGGGACCGAGTGGAAATTGTTGGTAGCATCGATTTTCAAGATAGGCTTGGACAGACTTTTGTGGAAGAGTTTGTGGGTGTTTTTGGTGACTATCACTTGTGCACGTGGAGGATCTTGTTCACCAACTGTACCTTACTCCCTTTTAATAGTATTGGCTTTCCTATGGACTCAAGGTGATTTCTCACAAAGTAAAATGTAGACTCCTCTTGCTTGAAGCTTTGCCAATCCATTTCCTTGCTTCTAGGGGTTTCTCCTCACAACCCTTTTTGCCAACCCATCTCTCTCTATGGACTTTCACCTAAAATACACTAGGTAGAAATATTAGTCCAAGAGACAATGTATGTTGTCATGAATTATCAAAACCACCAAGGGAGCATATTGTGCTTTCAATCTCCCCTTTTTGGTAATTGATGACAACATACAATCAAAGCTTCAAATAAAGATATGCATTGATATAATGAAGACTTTGAGAGACACATGACTTAGACTTGCTCCCCCTAAATGTGTGCAATCCCTTTAAAGGATAGTTGCTTTGGAATGCATGGACACGCATATAGTAGAAGGGATATAATGAGTCATGTGTATCTTGGCTATATGCATCAAATATATATGAATGAGATGTATCCTTGTTCAAGACTTCACTCTTGCAAACAATATGTGCAAGAAGCAAGAGATCATCTTGTTCAAGGATATGATGCATATACTTACCTTGAGTTCTTGAGCATTCTAGTAGTAGAAACACACTTGAGAAAACAATGTTAAGAAACACAAGAGTATTCTACCAATCAAAAAGCAATAGAGCTCAATAGTACCAAGATGTGGAGAACATGTAGAATGTAGTATTCCTTAAGATTTATATGTCTCCAAGAGCATTTTAGAAGGTTTCTCCCCTAGGTATGAAATAGTAGGTCATCCTCTCCCTCTGAATCTTAGCATGTAGATATTGGGATTGGATAGGGTGAGAAAAGTCTAACATGAGTAGATGAAATAAACATATTTTGCTCCCCCTACTTTGGTATTCTCCCCTTGTCTATATAAGTATAAACTCTGATATTCTCCCCCTTGATTGTCTCTGCCCCTTTGCATTGAAGCATGTATCTCCCCCTTTAGCTTTTTGAAGCTTTGGTATTTCTCCCCCTTTGGCATTAATTTACAAAAAGGTCCATACTCAGGGTCAGACATAGGGATCATGGAGTTAGAAGTGATCCTTGAGAACAAGGGTCATAGAATGTAGGGTTCATAGAAAAGAATGAAAATTATAGAGAACACTAAAAATTGATGTAACACAGAGAATAATTTCTCCCTCTTTCACTGAGAGCTTGTAAGAATTCTCCTCCTTTGAGTTAGGGATCCTAGAATAAAGTTTCTCCCTTTTTTAAACAATGGAATCACTAAGGAAACAAAGATTTACTAACATGAACACAAACCAGAGAAGAAATCAAATTGGTGGCTCCGAGACAAACTGGTCGGTGGAATCGAGCTGTTGTTATGCAGCTCATCTGCTAAATTGGTGAAACCGAGTCATTTGAGTCGGAGGCTCCGAGGGGAAAGCAGAAACTTGGCAATGTTTTAGAGACTTGTAAATGAGTTTTGAAAACTTGTAACAAAATGTCAAAAGGATCTTCAAAGGAAGTGCAAAAGACTTTACAACGAAATATCAACTAGAGAAGATTTCATTGGTTCCAAGAATTCTTGCAAATAATGAATGAACCAAACAAGATACTTAACTAGATGATGGTCGGTGACTAGGTCACCTATATTAGAGTATATTGACTTAGGAGCCAAGCAAGAATGCTTGATCATAGGCCATACTCATCGTTAAGCTCAAAATGGGGTTACCATTTTTCGATTAAGCATTTTAATGTTTTCATATCACTTTAGTTGCTTTATCTCATGACTTGGAGTAAAGCTTTTTCAAGGATATGAGTACATACCTTTGAGTGATGTTGATGACGTGGCTTGTAGGTGAACTTGTTGAGGATGCTTGAGGTTGATGAAGTTCATCTTGAGTTGGGAGCAATCCTCCTTGTTTTGGTACACTTATCACCTACATAGGTTAGTCATGCAAGGAAGAACAATATATATCCATTTGACATGATATCAATTGAGAATTAGCAAATATGATCACATCAAATATATGTCAAGGATATGGTTGAGTTGTCTTCTTCCTTCCATCATCAAGAGGGGTTGTGGATACTTGGCTAAGGCAAGATTGCTTAAGATATGAGTTGATGGCAATCTTGTGGAGTGTTGTTCTTCCAAGTACCTACAAAATGTTAGATGCAATGCAAGGGAGCATAGAATTCCATGGTATAAGATAACATGCCAACTGTATCATGGAAGTATCTTGTAAGCTCATGCCCATGCATGCAATCGAGTGAGTCTAGCTGAAGTTTGAAGCATCAAGGATGTTCAACTCACTCCTCAAGTGATAAAACACTTTCTCATCAAGTGGCTTAGTAAAGATATCAGCCAATTGCTTGTTGGTACGAACATGCTTAAGATTGATATCTCCTTTGGCAACATGATCACGAATGAAATGATGTAGAACTTGAATATGCTTAGTTCGAGAATGTTGCACGGGATTA
Organism: Elymus sibiricus; assembly: GCA_039707655.1. Lineage (NCBI taxonomy): Eukaryota > Viridiplantae > Streptophyta > Magnoliopsida > Poales > Poaceae > Elymus > Elymus sibiricus. Next base: position 309,101,696 of record CM077675.1, on the reverse strand, counting down.
TAACCAATCTTAATGGCACTTTCATTGTCACAAAGTAATGGAACATTTTTCACATAGATTCCATAATCCTTAAGAGTTTGTGTCATCCACAGTAATTGAGCACAACATGATCCGGCAGCAATATACTCAGCTTCGGCGGTAGATAGAGATACCGAGTTTTGTTTCTTGGAGGACCAGGATACAAGAGATCTCCCAAGAAATTGACATGTACCCGAGGTGGATTTTCTATCAACCTTGTCACCGGCATAGTCCGAATCGGAATAGCCAACAAGGTTAAAAGAACATCCCTTGGGATACCAAATGCCAAAGTTTGGTGTTTGTATCAAAGATCTCACAATGCGTTTCACGGCCAAAAGAGGACACTCTTTAGGTGCAGCTTGATATCTAGCACACATGCAAACACTAAGCATAATATTGGGACAGAAGGCACATAGATATAGCAATGAACCAATCATAGATCGATAGACCTTTTGATCAACCGGTTCATCCTCCTTGGTAAGGTCAACATGTCCACTAGTAGGCATGGGAGCTTTCATACCTTTACACTCTTGCATGTTGAACTTCTTGATCAAGTCCTTGGTATACTTGGTTTGAGAGATGAAAGTTCCTTCTCCCGTTTGCTTGATTTGCAAACCAAGGAAGAATTTCAGCTCACACATCATGGATATCTCATACTTATCGGACATCAACCATCCAAATCTTTCACTAAATTGTGGGCTAGTAGATCCAAAGATAATATCATCCACATAGATTTGGCACACAAATAATTAACAATTAACTCTCTTAGTGAATAAGGTTCCATCAATTTTACCAATTTCAAAACCCTTTTCAATGAGAAACTTCGTTAAGCATTTATACCAAGCACGTGGAGCTTGCTTAAGACCATAAAGGGCTTTACGAAGCTTTTAGACATGATTAGGTTTCTTAGGATTCAGAAAACCAGGGGGTTGCTTAACATAGACCTCTTCTTCAATCTCACCATTTAAAAAGCACTTTTAATGTCCATTTGATAAAGCGTGATATCATGGTGATTAGCATAGGCAAGAAGAATGCGAATAGATTCAAGTCTAGCAACGGGTGCATAGGTCTCACCATAGTCCATACCTTCGACTTGCGTATATCCTTGGGCTACGAGACATGCCTTGTTGCGTACAACTTGACTGTCTTCATCTTGCTTGTTTTGAAACACCCATTTGGTTCCGATGATGTTGTGCTCATACTTGGGCTTATCCACGAGTGTCCACACTTCGTTCCTCTCAAAGTTGTGAAGCTCTTCATGCATGGCGTTTGCCCAATCCGGGTCTTCAAGAGCTTGTTCAACCTTCAAGGGTTCAATGCTAGAGATGAAAGAATAATGCTCACAGAAATTAGCTAAGCGTGTTTTAGAGCGAGTGATTCTCCCAGTTTGTATGTCACCAAAGATTTGGTTTAGAGGATGGTTCTTGGTCACTCTTGCTCGAACTTGGGGTAGCTTAGGCTTGTTGGATGGTGGAGCTTCTTCATCATCATCATCTCCTTCATCTTCGTTGTTGTTGAAGGTGTCGTTTCCTTGAGGTGGTGGTGAAGGAGGTTGTGGTGGATCTTCATGACGTACTTCCTCCTCTTCATCTTGTCGTGTACCGCTTGTGGATGCCTCCATGTCGTGTTGAGGATCACCTTGACGTGAAGTAGGGGCTTCCACTTGAGTTGATGAAGTAGTTTCCTTCACCTCCATGGGACGAATCTTGCCGATGGACAAGTCTTGGATAGCTTCCGAAGGATCCTTATCTCTTACATCATTTGGCAATTGTTCGACTTGCCAACCATTAGATTCATCAAACTTCACATCTACCGTCTCTTCAACTCTTTGAGTGAAGTTGTTGTAGACATGGTAAGTGTGAGAGTTCGATCCGTAACCAAGTAGGAATCTTTCATGAGATTTAGGAGCAAATTTAGTACGACGATGCTTATCGAGAATGTAGAACTTTGAGCCGAATACCCGAAAGTATCCAACTTGGGGTTTGTTACCGGTGAGTAGCTCGTATGCCGTTTTACCGAGAAGCTTGTGCAAGTAGAGTCGGTTTGTGGCATGACATGCTGTTTCCACGGCTTCTGCCCAAAAGTGTCTTGGCGTCTTGTATTCGTCAAGCATCATTCTTGCCATCTCAATAAGAGTCCGGTTCTTCCTCTCAACAACTCCTTTTTGTTGAGGCGTGTACGTAGCCGAGAACTCATGTGAAACACCTTCTTCGTCAGGAAAGGTATCTACATGGGTGTTCTTGAAATCCGATCCGTTATCGCTCCGGACCTTCTTGATCTTCACTTCAAACTGATTTTGTGCTTTGCGAACGAAGTTCTTGAAGATCTTTTGTACCTGCCACTTATCCTCCAGAAAGAATACCCACGTAAATCTGGAAAAATCATCAACTATAACTAGACCATAGGAATTTCCACCGAGGCTCTTGTAAGCATTGGGACCAAAAAGATCCATGTGAAGTAACTCGAGTGGTCTCCTAGTAGTCATGATATTCTTTACGGGATGACTTCCACCCACTTGCTTTCCAGCTTGACAAGCACTACAAAGTCTATCTTTGTCAAAGATAACATCTTTAACACCAAGTATGTGATCACCTTTGATAAGCTTGTCTAGATTACGCATGCCAACATGTCCTAGTCTTCTATGCCAAAGCCAACCTTTAGAAGATTTTGCTATAAGACAAGTACGAGGTTTGGATCTCTTGATGAAATCGACAATATATAGATCACCTCTACGGAAACCGGTAAAGACCATGTTATGATTATCTTGACGAAACACTTGGCTATCTACTTTCGTGAATAGCACATTAAAACCGAAGTCGGCAAGTCTAGATACGGAAATAAGATTGTAGCCAAGGGATTCAACAAGCATGACGTTTTGAATAGAGCTATCATGGGATATGGACACTTTACCAAGACCAAGTACCTTACCCTTGGAGTTGTCTCCAAAAGTTACATACCTTCACGGTCCATGGTTTGGTGTGATCTCTTCAAACATTTCTCTATCTCCGGTCATATGATCGGTGCATCCACTATCGAGAATCCACTATTTTCCTCTGGACATGTAATCCTTCAAGTTTGCCATGAGACTTAGATTCTTCATGATCTTCTCATGCTCGATGTCTAACAACTCATCTTCATCATAGTATCCATGTTCCACATTGTCATCATCAAGTGGGAAATCCTCGTCACAAGAAACAAGAGATTCGTTAGGGTTGTGATCATGAGAATGTTCAAGATTATCAATGCGAATGGCTTCTACAATGATGTTGTCGATAGTTATGACATCTCCTTTAGCATGCATGAGGTCTCTAAGCTCAAATAGATAGTCATCAAACTTGGGATCACTAGGCATCATTTTGTGAAAGACAATAGTTTTATGAAGAACTTCATCAAGATTACTTAATGAATAACTTGGATATCATTTCTCCAAGTCATTCCACAAAGTATGAGCACATTCAAAATTCTTCATTTGATTAAGCACAATCGTAGGCAATCCTCTAATGAAATTTCCTCTTCGTGTGTGGGATGTAAAGGATCAATGGGAGGTACATAGGGGTTCTTAACATACTTGCTCAAATGAAATTCATTGAATAACTCGAGCATCTTATATTTCCATTGACTATAGTACTCCCCGTCAAGAATAGGCACTCTACAACTCAAACTTCCCAAACTAGACACATCCATCTTCCTCCACGGTGATGAAACCGATGCAATGGAGACCAATGCTCTGATACCACTTGTAGGATCACTAGAAGTGTGTGTCTAGAGGGGGGGGTGAATAGACTACTAGCAGGAATTAAAAACCTAACCTTTACCCAAGTTAATTGGTTGGCAGATTTTAGCAATTATAGCAAGTCTAGCACACCCTACACATGCAAGTCAACAAGTATGGCAGCAAAAAATAAAGACATTGCACATGGAAGTAAGGAGTTGAGATAGGGAGATCAAACGCATGAGGGACATGAAGATTTTTCCCGTGGTTCCGATAGGTGGTGCTATCGTACGTCCACGTTTATGGAGTCTTCAACCCACGAAGGGTAACGGTCGTGAGATTCCACGGAGGGCTCCACCCATAAGGGTCCACGAAGTAGCAACCTTGACTATTCCATAACGGCTTCCGTCCACGAAGGACTAGCCTCACTATGGGTAGATCTTCACGAAGTAGGCGATCTCCTTACCCATACAAACTTCTTGGTTCAACTCCACAACACGATGTAGGAGGCTCCCAAGCGACACCTAACCAATCTTGGAGGCACCACCCTCCAAAAGTTAATAGGATCGGTAATGTCGATGAACTCCTTGCTCTTGTGCTTCAAGATGATAGACTCCTCAACACACAATCACTCTCTCACAGATTTGGCTTTGGTGGAAGAGATTGATTTGGTGGAAAGCAACTTGGGGAGGCTAGAGATCAAGATTCATATGGTTGGAATGGAATGGCATGATCTCAACACATGAGTAGGTGGCTCTCTCTTAGAAAATTGGATGGGGCAAGTATGGAATAGTTCTGAGTGCTTCTCATTCGAGTGGGTGGTGGTGAAGGTGTACATATAGGCATCCCCAAAAATCCAACCGTTACACCTAAAGTGACCAACTCGGTGACACCGAAGTGTAAAACTCGGTGGTACCGAGTTGCTCCAAAGGTAGCAACTTTTGAATCTCGGTGAGACCGATGCATAAATCTCGGTGGTACCGATAAGGTGACCAACGGTCAGTTTACCAAAACTCGGTGACGCCGATCCAAAATCTCGGCATTTCCGATTTTAAGAATCGAGGCAACAAAAATTTGGTAAGCTGAACTCGGTGGCACCGAACCAGAATTGGTAGCAATGATATGCTAGGGTTTGGCATGGATCTGTCTGAGGTGGGAATCGGTGGGACCGAGTGGAAATTATTGGTAGCACCGATTTTCAAGATAGGCTTGGACAGACTTTTGTGGAAGAGTTTGTGGGTGTTTTTGGTGAGTATCACTTGTGCACGTGGAGCATCTTGTTCACCAACTGTACCTTACTCCCTTTTAATAGTATTGGCTTTCCTATGGACTCAAGGTGATTTCTCACAAAGTAAAATGTAGAGTCCTCTTGCTTGAAGCTTTGCCAATCCATTTCCTTGCTTTAGGGGTTTCTCCTCACAACCCTTTTTGCCAACCCATCTCTCTCTATGGACTTTCACCTGAAATACACTAGGTAGCCAAGAGACAATGTATGTTGTCATGAATTATTAAAACCACCAAGGGAGCATCTTGTGCTTTCAGGCCTTGACCGGTGCATCTGGCTTCTTATTGGGGCATTGCTTAGAGTAGTGTCCTGGCTGACCGCATCCAAAACAAGTGACTTGACTCAAGTTGTGGTTGTTGTTGTTGTTGTTCCTTTCGCCATTGTTGTTATTGGGTTGTTTTAAGTTGGCATGGTATTGGCATACTACTGAGGCTGATAGCTTGGACGAGGTACATGAGTCCTAGCTTGCTAAGGCTGATAGGTCGGCCTGGCTGGAGCTGGCTTCCAGGGGCGAGGCTTCTGGTTACTGGAACTACCCTTACTGATCATCTTGCGCTTGCGAGTGTCTTCCATGGCATGAAGTTTTTCTTCAAGCATGAGGGCCTTGTTCACCAGGTCGAAAAAGGTCTGGCAGTCGCAGACAACAAGCTAATACTGCAGGGCTTGCTGGCATCCGTCCATGAAGCGTTCCATCTTAGCCGCCTCAGTGTTGACATCTTCAGGGGCATACCTCGACAAGAGGTTGAATTTTTGCATGTACTCCTTGACAGAGCCACTTCCTTGCTTCAGCGCTCAAAACTCACGCTTCTTGATAGCCATTATCCCAGAAGGAATGTGGGCCTTGCGGAATCCATCATTGAAATCAGCCCAAGTGATCACACGGTCGCCTTGCATGACCTTGAATCCATCCTACTAAGCTCTGGCGGTACCTCCGAGGCAGTGAGAGGCATAAAGAACCTTCTTGCGAACCTCATGGAAGTTGACTAGTGCAAGGAGGTCCTCGATGGTGTAGATCCAGTCATCGGCATCCAAAGATTCAGCGGTCTCGGTGAAGGTTGGGGACGAATTCCTCATGAACTCCGACAGAGTGGAGCGGACATTGCCATTCCTTCCTCGCTGCTGGTTGTTCACAAGGACCTGGGCCATCTGCTGAATAGCAGTAGTGTTGTCTTGGCGTTCATCCCGGAGAACTTGGAGAAACTGAGCTATGGTCATGTTCTCCAGTGGAGGTGGTGGAGGGGGAATGTCGTCATGTGGCTGCTCCTGTTGTTCTCCAGCCTAAGCAGCCCCACCAGCTCCCTGTTGCTGGCTAGATTTGCCAACGTCAGGGCTGGTGAAGGAGCTATTGTTGGTTGCAGTCACCATCCTGTTTGGAGCAGCCAAGTGAAATAACTGGGATAGATTAGAGGGAAAAACAACAATAGAGAAAGCGCGCCTAAGGGGGTTTGTATAGTGCAAGTTTTATCAAACAGGGGTCGAAATACCAAACATATAACATTAAGATAAAATAGATGATGGAGTGGCTTACATGTTGCCTAAGGCAAAAGCATGACTAGCATCGGGACACAAACAACAAAAACAAGCAACAAGCACACATGGTTTCATATGAACCATTACATGTACTCGACTTCGCATGAGGGGGTACATGACTTATCCTACTCTAGGAGTTCTCGAACTTTAGTGGTGGATTGCTCGGTCTCATACTCACGCTCCTTAGGATCTTCCTCCTTGTCATCATCAGTATGGGCATCGTCTCCGATCGAGGGGGTCGGAGAACGAGGAGGTCCATCCCGGCGATGCTTCGCCGGTGGGTCGGTGAAGAGCGCATGGTACTCCTTCGCACTCATGCGACGACGATGAGTGGGTGCATCTCTAGCTGGGGGTACTCCTCTATAAGCGATAGCTGGTCGTCCCTTAGGGGCTCCATCCTTCTTGATATTGTCTTGGCTTGACGAAGTAGCTCTCGGGTGTGGTGAAGTTCCTTGCGGAGCTTCCCTGACTCCTTCAACAGGTTGTGAGCCAGACTGTCGACGGAGAGGTTGAAGTTGGTCTGGAACCTGAGTGGTGTGCTATCTTCCTTGGATGGGAACAAGGCCCAACTCACGCCAAGATCATCCTTCTTTAAAGGTAGGTGGTGAGTAGATGGCTCATCAGCCATCTCTGGGATGATGCCTCGAAGGTGGATAAGTGCCTTGCATGCAGCCGTCTCGACTTCAAGCGCCAGGGTCTCCATCTGTTGTCCTTCAAAGAACCAACTCATCTGGGAGTCGTTTGCGCTCACGACCACATCAACGTGGTATTCTTTTGTGGTGGCATCGACCCAGTGCTCGTGGTAGAGGAAAACAGGTGTTCGGTGAAACTGTCACTTGTCCAGGCTATCCTCAAGGAGTAGGCGAAAGCCGGATGCTAGGAGGTCCTCGGGTACAACATCCATCTACAAAGGTTTGAAGGGAGGAGAGTCAGAAAGGCCTTTAAAGAGATTAGAAGAGAAGAGAAGTATAGAAACCCCCAAGTATAGGTACTAGGTATAGTTTTTGAAAAGGGTTTTATCCTAACTAACGTCCATGCTAACTAAGGCTTCCTACAATCAGGATGGCTCTGATACCAGCTCTGTGGAGACCCTGACACAAAAGTCATGATCACCGAATGCACGTGTACAGTGATCCTAGAGATCAATGCTCACTGAACACACAGAAGCTGAATAAAAAGAGTCTTACATCCATACATACCGTCTTACATAAATAAAGACCATCAAGGTCAAGTCTTACATAGATAGGGCCATGACGGCCAAACAACAAACATAAACTCGTAGTGGAAATCTTGGAAGATAACGTAGACCCATGCCATCTGCCTTAACCCTACAGTCATTCTAACTGCGAAGCGTGCTAATTCGCATGTTCGTCACCAAGGTATTCTTCACCATATTTCTGTTCTTCCATGCCTGGCCAGTTAAATAACCAAGGGCAAGCCAATGAGTACTTTGAATGTACTCGCAAGCAACCCATGTTTGGAACAAGGTACAACAAAGCATGATATAGCACTAAATAGGTAACTTTGCGAAAAGCTAATTTTAATGCAATGATATGTCCTATCAACATGTAGAAGCATGCATCACGAGGTTCCGAGTAACCATTTGACTAGGTTACAGATATCAATATGAATAGAGGTTGAACACCTCATGTTCGATCATCACGTCAAGTCATTCGACTCATCTCAGTATTTTCTTCCAACACACGCCACGTTTTGTCAGACACTGAACGTAGTTTAAGCAGCACCACCCAGCTGTCCTTGACCGTGGACACGGCTATTCAAATAGTTTTACACTCTGCAGAGGTTGCACACATTACCCACAAGACTCCGGGAACTTCCGTGTCATCCACGACTCACGGTATAATACATACCCGAGGTAAGCACCCGAACAATGCCTTTCCCTTAACGACACTAAACAAAGAGTCCACTCGTTGGCCCACGTATTCATGATGTACATCACACGAGACTCGATCAACAGTGTACCATCCATGAAGGGACACAACAGTGTGCCTGGTGTCTGTAAAAACAGTACACGGTTGCCCTACCTGGCACGACCCCGTATCGAGAGTGACCAGGTCACTCCTGCGGCTAGTAATACGGGCTCTCTGCTAGGATCGACCAAAGTAATCAACAAAGCCTCGTCCAACAAGGGGTATCGTGGTTGTACATAAGGTTCGGAACGGTCGACAAATCTTAAATCTAATCCGTTTTCGAAAACACTTACTCAAAACTTGCTCCGGTACACCACTTCTTTCTCAAGTGGTTACGTAGCTCATGTTTTCCCTCGGGCATTAGTGGCACCCAACGGTGTTTTTGAAAAGTCTTTGAAAACACTTTGTTTCCAACTTCATGCATATACCTGTCCTGTTTGTGTAGCAACTACTTTAGCAACCTATCTATTTCCCACCCACATAAATCGAAGCATAAAGTAGAGTCATGCCATGCAAGTATCAACAATGGAAAGTAACGGGGGCAACCCATCAGGGTGGTCACCATAATCATCATGGTTCTGATGCATCAATTTAAAGTACTATATGACATGCATCAAAAGGTTTCTTAGACATGGTCAAGAGGCTGCTTGCCTGGCACAACAAATTCCTCGGGGTCTTCGGAAGCATCTAGTCCAACTCCCTCGTCAACAACGCAATCTATCGTCGCAATATAACGAGAAAAAATAAGGCCACGGCAAAACAGAGAAAATAAACTACTCCTAAAAATGTCAAACCACTTTTGAAAAGTACTAGGGCAAAAACTAAAAATACTAAAATTATTAGTCTCTGGTTTTAAAGTGTCAAAAATAGTGAAAAGCATTTTAACAGAAAAAAAATGCTTTAAAGGGTTTTAAATAAAACAGTACAAAAATTAATTTTCAAATGATGCACAAGTGGCATCATTAAATAGCTTGGAATATTACAAGATTTGTGGATTTGGAATTATTGGATTTGGACATTTATTTAATCCATAGAATTTTTTGGAAAAATGTCAGAAAAGAAAAAGAAAAAGGGCACTATGCTTACTCGGCCAAAACGGCTCGCCGAGTCGGCCCAGTCGGCTAAACCAGCCTAGGCAAGCCAGGCGAGCCAGGCGCGCGCGCTTGTCTGGGTTTAAACCTGACAGGCCGGCCCCAACCGCCAGAGAAAGGGGTGGGAGGATGACGAGCTGGCCCCAGTAGGTCGTCGTCAACCTCCCGACCGAAGGGGCGGCAAGCTCACCAGTGACAACTTTGTCCACGGCAAGAGAAGCTGAGGGCGGGAATGAACTCAGAGGACCGTCGCCGTTCGGGTGGAGGTTGAGGTGGTCTCCGGGGTAGCCTGGGTCGCCGGTGAAGAGAGAGCCATGGTGGAGCTGTTTCGGGAGAGGTCAAAGCCGACATTTCTTGTAGCAATCCACGCAAGATGGGAGGGGAACGCATTAGGGAGGTGAGAGAGGCTCATAGGAGGAGGAAACAGGGTCGGAGAGGGGCTGTACCCAGAGATCTCTGGTGAGCTGATACCGCAGACTCCGAGCTCGATCTTGAGGTCGTGAGTTCCTGAAGAGGAATGGGTGGCCTCGGGGTGCGATTAGGGTTGGGAGAGAGGAACCATAGGGGAGGAGGAGGCCTGGGTGTCGGTGTCAAAACCGGCAGATCTTGGGTAGGGGTCCCAAACTATGGACCTTAGATCGATGGGTAACAGGGGACGGAGGAGACAGTGTTTACCCAGGTTCGGGCCCTCGTGAGGAGGTAAAACCCTACGTCCTGCTTGATTGTATTGATGTTTATGGAGATTACAGAGTTGATCTACCTCGAGATCGTCTAAGCTAAACCCTAGATGAGTTCACCTGTCCTCTACGAATGAGGACCCTCCGGATTATATAGACACCGGGGGTCCCTAGGGCACACATAACCGACCTTGCATAGGGAACATATACTCAGATTCTATCTTCGGAACGTGGAGGCCACGCCATTCTCTAGAGCTTTCCTTCCTGGACATGGGATCATTAATAGTTTGGCCTTCGACAGAGCAGCCCAAGAAGTCGGCCCATGAGAGATGAGCCGACGGCCCGACGACCCCTTAGTCCCGGACTCCCTCCGTAGCCCCCGAACTGGCCCTCAACGCCGAGGAATGTAGTCTTCGACAGCTTCGCGTGTCCATGGTATTCGGCTTGAAAGGTGAGTTCCTTCTATGTTCGACAGATTCCAACTTGGCTTTTCCGTATTGTAGGACAACAGCGCGGCCGCCGACAACCCCCTGACCATCGAAACGTCACGGGGCCCACAGCTTTAGTTTTTCTTCACGAAGTCCAATGGCAGCCCTCGATTCCCATGCAGAATAAAGAAAGGTGACCCAACAATCCTTTACGAAACCACCTCGAGTAGACCAGAAAAGCCATTATTTAAATAGACCGTATCCTTCATAAGCGACATCCTCTCTCGTATCTCCACCGCGAAACCCTAAAGCTCGCAAGCTCAGAGATATGGCGAGCGCTCCAAGCTCATCTTCACATCCTTTCGGTCCCCTCCCAGGAGACTGGGTAAACTGTTCCGTTTCCCGTCTTCAACTGCACGACGTCGAGGTGAAAGGGTACCTTCCTCACTCAGATCTGACACCCACCCGTGCAGGGTTAACTTGTGAAAACGGCGAGGCTTTCGCGGAGAACTTCCCCACCCCTCAAGGGCACGAGAGAGTTTGTTTCGTCTCCTTCCTTTTGTTAGGCCTAGGATTCCCCATCCACCACTTCTTGAGGGGCCTGCTAGAGTTCTACGGCCTTCTGCTCCACCACCTCACCCCTTGCTCAATCCTCCATATCTCAGGCTTCGTGGCCCTCTGTGAGATGTTTCTGGGCTGCAAGCCTCACTTTGATTTGTGGTGGAAATATTTTTGCCTCGTTCCCCGAACTAGGGGAGGGACTATCCGGGAAGTGGGCGGAGCCGAGGTATGGCGCATAGCCGGAACGGGGTACCCCATTGGGACCCCGAAGAAAGAGTCCAACGAGTGGTCTTCGAAGTGGTTTTATATCGAGGACGTGCCTTTATTTGATCCAGCTCGGAAGGGTTTATCCGATTACTCCGAGGCCCCTTTAAAGAAGCGATTCAACTGGCGACCTAGGAGTCCCTCTCGAGGGCAAAGCGCCGAGGTAAAACGCCTGTCAGCCAAGGTGAAGCTGCTAGCACACAACAAGCTGACCATCATTGACATGATGGCCACGGTGATTTCCCGATGCGTCCAGCCGCTCCAATAGCGAACGCACCCCCTATGGCATTATAACGGAACTAACGATACCACTCGTTACCGTCGGCAAGGACCGAACAATCAGGAAGCCCTGGCCGTCATCCTGGCCGATCACTTTAAAGGGGAGAAAGAAGAATTCACCCGCCTGACAGCCAAAGAAGGCTTTTTCAGCCACAACCACTTCGAATGGGTAGGTTGTACTTAAACCTCTGAATTTCAGATGCTTATCCTTGATTCTAACATTGTAAACCTTCTGTTTTTCTTTAAGACAGTTGGAGAGGTTGGGTCGAGACAGTAAATTGTCCTGCTCCTCAACTGGAGAGTTATGATCGGGATGATGATCCCGGATTCCATGATGACCCGGAGACTTCAATGATCTTTGAGGACGGGGTCTATTATCAGGAGAGTGTTGACAAGCATAGAGTGGCCCTTATGGCCGATTACCCCCAGAGCCTTGCCCCTTCGACCACGAACAAGAAGAAATCCTCATTCCAGAAGGGACGTAAGTCTCCCGCCACTCCGAACGTACCGATAACTACCCCCAAGGGTCGTCCGAATATGCGATGGACATCTTGCCAGACCGCTCCTGCAGGGCCCGCACCATACGCGGGCGAGAGGCCTAAACGAGGGGTGACGTCAGAAAACACCTCGCCCGCGCCCCCTACCAAAAGGTATTTGATCCAACTCCATCTTTTCTCTATTGTTGCCACGACCATTAATAATTTCTTTCACCGGGATACTTAGGAGGCGAGCGGAGCAGCCCGAAGACGTCGTCGGGGCGACGGAGAACGATAATCCCCCCGAACCCTCGGTCCCCGCAAGGGCAGAAGCGGAAGTCCCTGTAGCAGATCAACTTCCCGAGGATTCCGGGGGAGTCTCAGTTACCAATTCTGAGGTCGAGAGCGTGATGAATCATCGGCGTCGGAAAGAGTCCTTACGCCACAGGGCATTTTCTGATCATGAGTTAAATGCTCTCAGTTCCGTGGATGCTCACCTTGGAGCCGCCCGAGCAGGGCTTGAAGGAGCTGCCCGAATAATGTCTTTCAATATGCAAGTGAGTGGTTGGTTTTGACAACCGATCATAGGTCCCAACCCCATAGCCCCCAGACCTTGAATTGGTCGGCACGGCCGAATTAAGGGTCTGAACGTCGTGTTGCTTTGTGCAGGTTTTAAGACAACAAAACGAGAATTTGTCCATGATCTTGAATCCAATCGGACGGAGGTGGGGGCTGTAAAAGCCAAACTGGAGGAGGTGAAGAAGTTCACCAGAGAAGCACATTATAAGTAAAATGGGTTCTTTGTTAGGTGCTGAAAAAAATGGGAATGTCATCTCTAACGACGTTTTGTGGTGTAGCAGCTGAATCCCTAGGCCAAATGCAAAAGGATCTTGATGCGTCTCGTGAGGCTCAGCGGTATGCCGAGTCTCAGCTTGAGGCTAATGTCCCCGTGTTGGAGAGATGTCATGAGGAGACGCGCCAGCTCAAAGAGGAAAACCAACGCCAAGCCCAAGAAATTCACAGCTTGAAGAATCAATTGGCACAGACCCAAGAGGAAAACCAGAGACAGAAAGGCGGCATGTTCTGTAAGTAAATTTCTAACCTGGAGTGCCAGAAATTATCCTTTGTTGTGGCGTGTAAGTAATGTACCCGTTGTCATGTGTAGGCCTCTTAACTGGTCATCTAGAAGAAGAGATCGGTTCATTTGGTGCGGATCTTTTGAAAGAACTGGTTGTAGTGCACAAGTGAGCTAGGAAGGCCATGAGGTGCATGATACGAGTGCTCTGGCCGGCAGAGACACCTCCACAAGGGATGCTTGAACTCGCGGAGCGGTTTAGGGGAGCCCAAGGCCGTTTTGAGCTATGGAAGACGTCCACCTGTTGAGAGGGAGCTCGGGAGGCATGGGCCATGGTGAAGACCCGCTTCACCAAGCTCAACCTAGAACACCTGGCCCGGGTTGGGCTAGCGGGACCTGATGGGCAAGAAATTGCCCTTCACCTTGTCTATGATCAAGTCTTGCCAGCTGCTCGTCTCTCTCAAGAGGACTGCTCTTTGGACGTCCTTATAGACGGTCTTAACCGAGCTGCTTAATATGTTGGTTCTATGTAACTATGTACTTAACACCTTATTAGTTCCGTCCATGTTATAAACATTGTCTTGACCTGGCCATCGGCTCCTGCCTCCCCTGTCAATGACTGGGGAGTGTTCCTTGTTGTATGTCCTGGAGTAGCAGGAGATTTTCTGTAGGGAACTAGGCAATCCGGCCGTGTGGTTTGAATAGACGAAACGCACATTGGAGGGGTATGTTATATTACTGTTGAACGTAAGAAACATCTTCCGGAGAAAATAGTTCCTTAATGGGTTCCTTTTTCGGGTTTTTGCATCGATCGCAGATGTCCTAGCTATGTACCCGAAACCGGGCAAGTAGGAGCTATATCATGAGAGAAATCGAGATTGGTGGTGGAGACCGCTTATTGCAGCTTTTCTCGTCGTAGCCGATCAATGGTTTGACGATGTCCTTTAAGTGGTTTGACGATGTCCAGCCCCCAGACCGCAAAAGGCCAGGTGTTCGGAATTGTCCGAAGAGCTGTTAGGGGCATGTGACTTTGGTTTGCGAAGAACCCGGCCCGAAAGGCCTTGCTTACAAGGGTCGTTGCTGCCGCGTGATGGCCTCCCATGCCAGCATGCACCTCAGCCATAAGCTCCGTCCCTTCTTCTTCAGAAATGCACCGTTGGAGTACCCCAGTGGTGCTTTTCTTGTATAGCTCACCCTCGTGCACCTTGTATGCTATCGATCGACGAATTATGCGTCGTGCCTCAGTTTGGTCATCAGGGAGTTCCTTACGCAGAAGGTAGGCCAGGAAGGGCTCGGTGCATGGCGCGATTACCGCCATGACCTCATGAGCCAAAGGTGTTTCTTCGACGGTAGACCCATCAATTATTTGCTCGTCCGGTTCGTGGGTGGGAGGGGCCACCTGATCCGCACCGTTTGTTCCTGCGCTATCATCCCCGTCCTGCCATACCAGGGATGGCTTAAAGAGCCTCTCTAGGAATGTGTTCTTGGGGACGGGGTCGTGCTTTGTGCCCAGACAGGTGAGGACATCGGCGGCTTGATTGCTGTCTCTGGAGGCATGGTGGAACTCTAGTCCCTCGAATCGTGCAGAGATTTTTAGTACGGCGTTTCTATATGCCGCCATTTTGGGATTTTTGGCGCCAAATTCGCCATTGATTTGCAATATAGCGATGTTCGAATCTCCTCGTACTTCAAGACGCTGTATCCCCATTGACCCCGCCATACGTAATCCATGCAGCAGTGATTCGTATTCCGCCACGTTGTTTGAGTCCGCGTACATGATTTGAAGCATGTATCGGACGTTGTCTCCGGTGGGGGATGTGAGGATGACTCCAGCCCCCAATCCGGCGAGGGTTTTAGACCCGTTGAAGTACATTGTCCAGTGGGCGTAAGTGCTGTACTCTCGAGGGAGTTCGGCTTCTGTCCACTCGGCGAGGAAGTCGGCCAACACCTGGGATTTAATAGCTCGGCGTGGCTTGTAGGTGATTTGGAACGGAAGGAGTTCGATGGCACATTTGGATATACGGGTCGTGGCGTCTCTGTTGTTGATTATGTCATTGAGGGGTACCTCGGATGTCACAGTGACCGCACACTCGTGAAAATAGTGGCGGAGCTTGCGTGATGCCATAAATACTGTGTATGCTATCTTCTGATAGTGCGGGTATCTACATTTGCACTGAGTGAGTACCTCGGATACGTAGTAGACCGACTTTTATACTCGGAGTTTATGACCCTCGGCTTCCCGTTCTACGACGAGGACCGCGCTAACCATCTAGTTGGTGGTCGAGATGTATAATAACATCGGTTCCTGGCGAGTAGTGTTTTGATTTCCTCCAGGGCATTTGTTGCTTCATCGGTCCATTCGACGTTCTTGGTCCGTTGGACCAGCCTATAGAGGGGCAGGGCTTTTTCTCCAAGTTGGGAGATGAAGCGGCTCAAGGCCGCGACGCATCCTGCTAGTCTTTGGACATGCTTCAGCTCTGTTGGAATAGAGAGTTGGGATAGGGCTCAAATTTTAGCGGGGTTGACCTCTATTCCCCTATGTGAGACGATAAATCCGAGTAGTTTCCCGGCCGGGACTCCAAAGATGCACTTGTCCGGATTAAGTCGTATGTCGTATTCCCGTAGACTGGTGAATGTTTGCCCGAGGTCGTTGATCAATTGACCGGCGTGTTTGGTCTTGATGACCACGTCATCCACGTAGGCCTCCACTGTTTTTCCAATTTGATTTGCCAGGCATGTTTGAATCATGTGCTGGTATGTTGTGCCTACATTCTTTAATCGAAAGGCATTGTGTTGAAAAAGAATGGCCCGTAGGGGGTGATGAACGCGGTTGCGGCTTGATCGGATTCCTTCATTTTTATCTGATCGTATCCGGAGTAGGCATTGAGGAAGCACAGCGAGTCATGTCCGGCAGTTGCATCAATGATCTCGTCTATGCGGGGTAACGGAAAGGGATCTTTAGGGCATGCTTTATTGAGGTCTTTGAAGTCGATGCATAGCCACCAAGATTTGTCCTTCTTGGGCACCATGACCAGGTTTGCTAGCCACTCGGGATGTTTGATTTCTCTGATAAATCCAGCTTCGAGTAATTTAGCGAGTTTTTCGCCCATAGCTTGATGCTTTGGTTCGGAGAAAACGGCGCAAGGTCTGTTTGACAGTCTTGAAGCCTTCCATTATATTCAGGCTGTGTTCTGCCAGCCCCCGTGGGATTCCCGACATATCTGAGGGATGCCAGGCGAATATGTCCCAGTTTTTGTAAAGGAATGTGCATAGTGCTTCGTCAATTGCGGGGTCTAGCTGGGCTCCAACGGACACTGTTTTGTTGGGGTCCGTTGGATGGACATGGAATTTGATTATTTCGTCCGCCGGCTTGAAGGAGGTAGACTTCAGCCGCTTGCCGAGGACCACGTCGTCCTTGTCCACAATGGAGCGGAGCGTGGTTAGTTCTTCTGTGGCGAGAGTTTCGGCTAGCACCTCGAGGGCAAGGGATGATGTTTTATTTTCAGCCCGAAGAGCTCTATTGGGGTCGATAACGACTATGAGCACGCCATTGGGTCCTGGCATTTTAAGTTTCATATACCCGTAATGTGGTACTGTCTGAAATCTTGTGAAGGTGCCACGTCCTAGGAGGGGGTGGTAGCCACTATGAAAGGGCACAATATGGAAAAGAAGTTCTTCGGATTTGTAGTTTTCGGGTGAGCCGAACACTACATCGAGTGATACTCGTCTGGTACAACGTGCTTCTCGTCTCGGGACAATCCCTCGGAAGGTGGTGTTGCTGTGTTCGATGCGTGATCTATCGAACTGCATTTTGTCCAATGTGTCCTCGTAGATGAGGTTTAGGCCGCTGCCGCCGTCCATTAGTACTTTATTCAACCTGAACCTGTCTACTATGGGGTTTAAAACTAGGGCGGCAGGCATTCGGTCTATGTTGGATATCGGTTGGTCTGCTTCACCGAAGGTAATTGGGGTATCAGCCCATGAGTTTGCGGCCGACACATGGTGAATATGGTGGAGCTCTCGAAGAGCCCTTTTCCGTTGATTCTTCAAAGAGAACATCTCGTCGATCGTTAGGACCTCCGCGTTATGCTCGGGTAATGCTGCCGACCTAGTGTTCGGAATTGGAGCCCTTAGTATGTTTTCTCCGCTCTTCGCGACTTGTTTGACGACCCAACATTCCCCAAGGCTGTGGCTTGGGTTTGTGTTTAGCCGGACCGAGTGTATTGGGCATGGCCTTTCCAGTAGCCCGTCGAGGACCGTTCTTACTCGTGTGTGGGTTTTATTCCATTTCTCGGTGGGCTCAGATGTTGCCGGCCGTCGCTGAGGTACGCGGCTTCTCCGGATTCCTTCATGTTTTTCTGACGGGGATGCCTCCGTGCTCAATCACTGTAGTTGCCAAGTGCTCTCCATGGCGCAATATTTGTGCACCATGTCAGATAGTTCGGCGAAAGTATGAATTCGGCGCCGCCCTACGGCGTTAAGGATTCCCTCATCACGACAGTTGTGCTGGAAGGCATTGATCATGTTTTCTTCGCTGCAGTCTCTTGCCGCATTTTTCTTTAGAAGGAATCTGGCCCAGAAGTGATGGACTGATTCCCTCGGCCGTTGTTTGACCTCTTGCAGGCCCATTGAGCCAGACTTTCTAGCGTCTATCGAAGGGCTCCTGAGTTGGGTGGTGGGCGGGCTAGAATTTCATTTCCTTCCGGATGTAAATCCATGATTTCGGCGGTTGCGCACCGTGTCCTAGTGGGGTTTGACGCGGCTGGCTCGGGATGCCAGGCCTCCATAGGACTTGGTAGCGATGGTTCCGATTTGTGCGCCGATTGAATATCGGGGCCAGCTCCAGCTTCTGGGCTCTCAGGAGGGCACGAGTGATCGGCGACTGGGGTGTAAACCGTTCTTAGCTCCAACGGCTGGGGCGGATAGCCCCCAGCCGGGCACTCGACCCTGGCGACCAGATGCGTGACCGGCGTGGTACGGATTTCCCGGTCATCGGATCTAAGTCCAACCCGATCATAGATCGTAGCCTGGTCATTGACCATGCTCATGGCTTGGATCTGACTGAGTAGCCCGTGCAAGAGCGGGATCTCGGCGGGATCTTCGTTGTTCCAATACTCGGAGTCATTCCGTGATACTACTCCCCTGGGGTTCCCTGAGGGCAGGTCGGGGTATGCCGGACGGGCCAGGCTTGAGTGTCGGCCCGGGGATGATGCCCATCCTTGTATCGGGGCTTGTAGGCCAGGCATCAGGGGCCTTAGGACCTGTGGACTCTGCAAAAAGAGCCATGGGTTTCATGGGCGCTAGGTTCCCCTAGGGGTCGGCCATGATCTCGAGGCTCCCGAACCTGAAATCATTGGTAGGGGTGAAGCCTCCGACCCGACTAAGGAGACCGGTCGGGTTGGTGTGGTGGTCGATGCCGTCGAGTGCGATGACCTGCGCGGGGAGTTGGATGTTCCCGCCGCAGATCTCTTCGCCGATGATTGGACGCCCCATCGACCTTTCTAGCGATCTCACAGCGGAACTCTCAATGAAAGCACCAATGTTGGTGTCAAAACAGGCAGATCTCGGGTAGGGGGTCCTGAACTGTCGACCTTAGATCGATGGGTAACAGGGGACGAATGAGACAGTGTTTACCCAAGTTCGGGCCCTCGTGAGGAGGTAAACCCTACGTCCTTCCTGATTGTATTGATGTGTACGGAGATTACAGAGTTGATCTACCTCGAGATCGTCTAAGCTAAACCCTAGATGAGTTAACCTGTCCTCTACAAATGAGGACCCTTCAGTTTATATAGACACCGGGGATCCCTAGGGCTACACATAACCGACCTTGCATAGGGAACAGATACACAGATTCTATCTTCAGAACTTGGAGGCCACGCCATTCTCTAGAGCTTTCCTTCCTGGACATGGGATCATTCATAGTTCGGCCTTTGACAGAGCAGCCCAACAAGTCGGCCCATGAGAGATGAGCCGATGGCCGGAGGACCCCTTAGTCCCGGACTCCCTCAGTGGGGTGGCCTTAAATAGACAAGGGTGAGTTCGCCATGGACCTGTGCACCGACGAGGAGGTTGCTATTGCTGGAGGCCACGGGGGGCTCGGCTTCGAGTCGGGGGTGCTTCTGAGGGTGGTCTACGACCAGGGGAAGACAAGAGAGAGAGCAGGGAGTGCGAACTTGCGAGGCGAGTGGTTGGCCAAGCCGGGCAGCACTCGATCATGCATGGCAACGGTTGTCGGAGGGAGAGAGAGGAGGGGGCCGACTGTTTGGAGTGTTGCGGGCGTCGAGGGAGGGCCAGGAGAATAGGTCCCTCATCCCAAGGTTGTCGGGAGCCTGGGGATGCTCTGGCTACAGTGCAAGGACGCACTGCAGCGTGCTCCAGAGCACGCTTATGGCATGCCATTGCATGCTCTTGGCTCGTAGGGCATGGCCATTCATGTCCAAAGGATCTAGGCGTGTAGGAAATGGTAGGGTGGCTTTGAGTGCTCTGGAAGTCACTAGGAAGACGAGAGAGAGAAGAAGATGTTGTTGTCCCTGCTGTCCAGGGGGTAAAATGGATTTTTCACCCCCAATCAATGATGTGAGGCTATGAGGTTTTTCTGGGGGTGCAAGGTAACTAGGAGAGGCTATGGTAAAAAGTTTAGTTCAAGTAGAATAGAAGAAGTGAAATCAGGGGTTTTACTATTTCACTAGAAGGTGTTTGATGTTGGTTTGGGCAAGTAAAAAGACTGCACTTGCCATGAGATTTACCATGATCAAATGATGGTTAGAAATACTATAGAGTGATCACAAGGTTTGAGCCCATTTGAATGAAGTTTCCAATGCAAACTTGGTAAACCCTATAAATCAACATAAATGGCTTTCTTTAGATCTGATCATGCTAAGATATTATCCTTGATGCACCCCTTGGTGTAGTGTCATCATTTGTGGATTGTAGAATGCCCACAAAGTTTGGGATCAATTCAAGAAACTTGACAATGCAAAGTTGCTCCAATTTTGTTATGCGCAGAAAGGGTTTTGGGATATATTAATAAACCAAAATGATTGGGAATGAGATGAAACTTTGCAAGATCATCACATATGGCATATGTGACTTGCTACAATTTTCCTAGATTTATTTTGGAATATTTCTTATAGAAATATTTCAAATACTGGAAATATGCAGAAAGGGTTTCTGGGGGTTTTGTCCAATATTTGAACATGACCTTGTGTTGAAACTCATATATAGGGAAAATATATGTCCACTGAGTTTCGCTAAATTTTCTCAAATATTTTGAAAGCATTAAAAGAATTTTCTCCTATAAAAGAACATTTATGGCCTTAAGAAAAAGCCTTTAAATAAAATATGATAATAATCCTTAAAAATATCATTTGGTGGTTTTTGGAATTCTTATATATGTTAGGTTCCAAATAAAGTCTTTGGGGCAAAACATTCATCCTAGTTTGAGGACTTGTAGTACAAACCTCAATTTAGGTGTTTTGGAAAACCTAAAGTGCATAAATGCTTTTTGGCCAAAATAATATTTTTAGATCCTATACACATGGCATGATCATTGCACAGAGAGTTGGATCAAGGAAATGAGTTCTTTAGAGAAGAAGAATTTTTGTTAAGTAAAAACACAAACAAGCACTTAAGCAAATAGCAACCAATCCAAGCATCACAAGCAAACAAAAAGTTTTATTTGGTCCAAATTTTTATACACTCATAACATAGCAAAGTGGTACAAACACAGGGTGTGACAATCTTCTGCAGCACAAGTTGTCTCTGCATACAGTGCATCGCCTTCCTCACATTCTCGTGGAATGGCACGATTGCTGTCCACAGTAATGGTTCCCTTTGGACCAGGCACCTTGAGTTTGAGGTAGATATAACAAGGATGAGCCGTAAACCGAGCATAAGCCGGCCTGCCAAAGAGAGCATGATATAGACTCTTGAATTTGACTACCTCAAAGGCCAGGATCTCAGACCAGAAATTTTTCTCTATGCCGAAAGCAACTTCCAGATAAATCTTGCCAACCGGCAGAGCAAACTTGTCGGGGACTATGCGATGAAATATTATAGAGGAATGTTGTAGCTGAGAGTCCAAGAGATTCATCTGCTTAAAAGTGTCGTAATACAGTATATTAATACTGTTGCCTCCATCCATCAATACTTTGGTCAACGTATAGCCTCCCACCTATGGGGTGATGACCAAAGCCAAAGCGCGTGGATTCTCCACGTATGGGGGATGGTCAGCCCTAGTCCAGGTTATAGGTTGCTCAGACCAATTCAACCATTGAGGGACCGATTGAACAACTGAATTAACTATGCGACGTTGTAGCTTGTAGTCACGCTTGCAGGTTGACGTGCTGAAGACATGGTACTATCCACTGTTCAATTGCTTAGGTTTACTCTAGAACCCAGCAGATCCATTATTGTTCTGCTGCCCTTGGCGTGCTCCACGGTTGACATGTCCTTGATTCCCATCCCCCATGTTACCACCGGGATTACCTGGGTGACCACCATATGGACCGTCATTATTATGACCACCGAAGACTGCGTTTTTGAACTCTTGCATGACATAACGGTCTTCCCATGAGTGGGTAGATAGGCGGTTGGGCCTGTTGTGCTTGGGAGACGGTCCCTTCAATGCCTGCTGGTAGTTCATCGGGCGAAATCCTTGAGGCTATTTTTGAAAACCGGAGTTGTTATTCTGGCGCTGGTTCATGTAACCCGCATTGGTATTGGCGACCAAGTCGGAGCTTCCCTCATAATTTTTGTGCTTATTACCGTTGTTATGATTCCAATTGTTGTTTTGGTGACCTTTACTGTCATTCTTCTTGCCCTTGCCAATTTGTCATCATCAGAATCTGGATCTTTGGTTTTGTGAGACTCGGCGTACTTGGTCATTGTGTTCATGAGCTCATTCATGTTCGTAACGGTGCATTTAATTCACCCCAATTTATGATCAAGGGCTCACACCTGCATTTTTTCTCCAAGGCGAGTGTTGTAGTCTGTGGTGTGATACTTTCGGATGAGTGTATTATTTCCGTGACACGGCGTGCCAAATGATGAGATGATTCACCCTCCTTCTGAATGCACTGCTCAAGGTCAACGATGTTGGTTGGTCGTTTACATGTCCCCTGGAAGTTTTGATAAATCGCTCATTCAACTCCTGCCATGTGTTAATCGAATTTGGAGGCAAGTTCTTCAACCATGTCCTGGCCGGTCCTACGAGCATCATTGTGAGATACTGTGGCACCCCGGCTCAAAGAACCGGATTACTAGTGTTTCCAACCCAGAGATCATGTCTTCGGGAAACACACAACAACTTGGTATAGAATAGAACTGAACTTTATTGATAGTTGAGGGGTACAAGCTTGTATTTTACAATGATAACGAGGCCAAAGGCACCCTCGGTGCTACGACAGTATCCACATTATTTATGGAACATAGCAGGGCCTCGGAACTACTAAGTACTTCTACAGCGTAGCGGATCATAGCGGCAACTCCATCCACAGGGACTCTGCTGTGGACACTTCCTAGTTAGCGTAGCACGCAACATCAGGACCTCCATCCTCAGCTTCTCCTGCATCTGGCATGATACGCCAGGTGAGTACTTTGAATGTACTCGCAAGCTCACGACAAGCAAGAAATGCAGCAAACAATAGCATGGCAATCAACAGGTTAAGTATTCAGGCAATTCACTTACTGTACCGGCCATTAACTTACTCTTAATCGGGTTGTCCCACAACCCTCGGAATACTCATAAGCCATCGAGTACTTCTGACCATAAGAAGAGTTCTTCCATCATTACTAACATCGATATAGTTGACCATCTACTGAGGTCTGGTCGGGCTGTCCAATACTGTGGACGTGGCTATTCGAATAGATTTGTACACTCTGCAGAGGTTGTGCACTTTACCCACACCATGAAGCACCTGGCCTCGAGATCCCCTTCGGGTGGACCAGCGTCGCTTCAGTGAAACCTGCCTGACCCGTGACTCTCTCATCGTACCTCCGGCATTCATCCTCCCCCATGGAGACCTGCCTGGGTGGCCCCTGTGTCCCCATGACACCTGCCACCGTCGTGGCCAAACAAAACCGTCCCAAACGGGGACGTACAAAATTGTCCCAAACGGGGACGCCGGCACAAACAAACATCAACTGGGCTCACAGGATTATCGCCGCCTACCTGATCAGGGTAGCACGCGCGCATAACCCTCCCTCTTTGGAGGTACTGGTGAAAGATCACGTAGTTAGGCCAAGTCAAGGCCGTCCCATACCGGCAAATGTGGTTACACGAGTATGCCCGGACAGGTGACTCAAGATCAACCACTAACTTTACTTCAAGTATAGTGGGTCATCACAATAAGCATCTTAGTACTTAAATTACTTACTATGGAGTAAACAAGCATAATGCATGAAATTATGCAATGCTATGGAAATGCTACATAAAGTGGGTATCCGGGCTTGCCTTGCTCTGTTGGGTTGTTCAAACACTCTTGGTCTTCAAATGCACCACAATCTCCTTCTGAAAATATTTTTAAAATGCAACGGAAAATATCACATAATGCATTTCTGTTCACTAGAAATTCTGTGGGTATAGGAAAAATACCAAAATTTGTCAGAAAATAATAGGGCTCAGTACCAACACAATGCAAAAAGAATCAATTGAATTGGAGTTATGGATAAAAAGTTATTTAGGGTCAAAGTCTGGTCAAAATTCTGGATTAAAATGAATTTAAACAGAAAATCAGAAAGTCTCTAGCAGGCCACGTCGATGGCGTATTTTCAGAATACGCCTCCACTTACCCCCTCGCGCGCGCGGGCTGAGCCGCTGACGGGTGGGGTCGGCCCTTTTTAAAATAGAGAGAGGGAGGAAGAACAGAGAAGGGGCGGGGCTCCGGCGATGGTCGCCGGCGACAGAGACGGCGGCGGCGCTCGGAGTTGAGGGTAATGGATCGGGCGCTCGAAGATGAACACGCACGTACCCGCAGCGTTACTGGAGATGGCCGGACGGCGTCGTCCCCTTCCTCTCCGGCGGCGGCGGCGTTCGGGTGGTCGTCGGAGGAGGCTATCCCGTCGATGGCTGGCTTGGGCAGAAGGTCAAGGAGCACCATGGGAGTACCCTGAGCTCGAGGGTGAGGTCAATTGGGGCTCGGGGTGGAGGGAATATGCTGGAGGCGAGGTGGCTACAGGCGGCGGAGCTCCGGTGAGATTTCGAGGCCAGAGGGCCTCTCGGCCGTGGCTCGCTTCTCAGGAGGCCAATTGGAGGTGGAGGACGAGAGGTGAGGTGCTCGGAGAGGCTGGGGGTGGCCTTAAATAGGCGGCAGGCTAAGGCGTCCGAGCTCTCTAGAGCGGCCGGAGCTGCGGCCACGTCGCCGGGGCAAGGACGTCCAGCTGGCTGTCCGGGAGCGGCGACGCGATGGAAGAAGGCAGACGCATTGAATGGCGAAGCGATGGCCCGCTTGCTCACTGTGGCCGCACGGGCGTCACAGTACCCGAGCGCCGTGGCGGCCGCCGAGGGCGATTCTGGCGAGGGGGAAGGGTCTGGAGGGTCCAGGTGGAGGGCAACGACGATGTCGACACGTTTGGACAACATACGGCGACGCGGTTGTCTACCTCCGACGAGACCCGAGCCTGCCGGCGCCCAGAGCGCGATTTTGGCAGGCTGGCTATGCGGTCACCATGTGCACGGGCACACGCGGCGCGAGCTGGCCTGCCGGGCCGTGTCTGGAGTGTTGTCCTTGCACTCTGGAACCTCCTCGTGGCACTGGCTTGCCCAGTAAACCACTGAGATGAGAGGTAGCTTCACCAACAGTTTCTGTCTGCCAAGTTGGGGAGGTTCTGGAGAAGAAATGGGATAGAGATGGGGCCAATGGAGCTGTCTAGGGTCATCTAGGTTGGAGGGACTACAGACTGGCAAAATTTGAGAAGGTTTGAAGAAGAAATGAATATGGTTCCTTTGAAAACCACCATTCTGGTCCAGAATCAGAATGAGCTTTTGGCACTCTCATAGTTGCTCTGCTAATGATGAAACTTGGTGAAGATGAGTTATTTGGTAGTGCACACATGCCATAAAAATTATATATCAATTGTGCACCCCTAGCTTGTACTTCCTTCTCAAAGGTTCAAAATAAGCAGAAACTTGACAGAGTCCTACTGCTCAAAATTTGTACTGGACCAGATGATGTTTTTGGATATTGGGGCTAGATAGGATCCCTAGGAGTTTGGGGAATTTATTGAGAATTTTCTGAGATAGGAAAAATGGTGTTGTTTCACAATGGGCAAATTCTGGTCAGAAATAAAATAATTATTCTGGCCACAATTTTACATTGGGTAATGGAATATTTTTGGAGATTATGGAATCATATGATGATGAGAAGATGTGGGAAAAGTTTGGGAATTTATTGATCATCCAAACTATAGGTTGCTTCACAACCCATAGTGAAGACATTAATTCCCAAATATAGAAAAGGGCTTAATGGAAAAGATAAAATATTGGAGATTGATCCAGGAGTGATGAATAAAGGTTTTGGCAAAATGAGGAGGGTTTCGTATTACTCGGAGAAGATTCAAAGATTCACAGACCCAATCCAATTGAAAAGGTTTAAAAATCAACCAAGTTTGTAAATAAACTCCAAATGATTTTGAAAAGAAAAAGTTGTCAAAATCAGGGTGTCATAGATACCTAGCGCATACTCCATCGCTCACATCCATCATATGCAAGGCTTACTCGTATCTCTCAATCCAATCGGTTGGTTCCATATCTGCAATATAATTGGGTACCTTGCGGGAACCTTTGAAATATGCAGCGATGCGCTTGTTCCGTAGGGCTGGCGCGAGGCACTGGGTACCGATGGTCCTACTGACGAAATCAGACCCAGGAGCAGTGGCTACTGGGATGTTAGCAGCGGGTGGGACTCTTGTATTGCCTGCTTCCTAATGAACATGATCCACTCTTGTGTTACCAGTAGTAGCTCCGCGAGCAGCACGCGCATTGTCGACTATGACCTACGCTTCTGAAGCTGCTTGCCGACGTTGTTGTTGCTGCTCCTGCCACTCCCAACGGTGCTGCATGGTGCTCGACCCTGCTGGAATAGGTGAATCTCCATGGCGACTGGAGACTCTCTGGCTGTTGAATGGCGTTGAGTGCAGCCTATTGGGACTGTTGGAGTAGTTAGCCTGCTGCATGACTGCGGTCTGTCTCGGGACCCCGATCCTAAGCCATAAGAATCCAGCATGTAACACCTCACATTACTTTGGGGCTTCACGCATGGTTATCTCCCCGGCTGACACCTTACCTAGGCCGGGACCGTTTGCTCCTTTTGGCTCACGAATGTGAATATGTTGCTAGCATTGAAATGTCAAAGAACCCGGGTCGACATGACTTGTCATAAACCTAAGCGGCACATCCGTATAGGAACAGGCATACGTAACCCAGCAATGCAGGTATCGTTCATCAACGTGTGTAGACGAGTTGTAGCAAGCTACAGGGACTCCATTACGCCGTAAGACATTTCTGTCATTAACTGCGCATAGACGAGTCATAGCAGGCTACAAGGACTCCATTACACTGTGAGAAATTTCCCCAAAGGGACAGACACAACAGCAAAGAAGGATACATGCTGGTCAACCAATGTGTTCGGAGCAGTAGCAAGCTACCAAGGCTCATTGGAAGCACAATGAGGCATTTTCCTATAAAGAGTACTACTACAGGCACATAACTAGGTGTCGAATCCCATACATACCGTTGCACGTCACACGTACGCACGACATGCCCGATATGCATATATACAACTATGACATCACAACATAACCATATAACAACACAACATTTATTTAGAAGGCTCAAAAGATCCTTGCATAATATGTTCATATACGTAGGGGTCACATGACCCAAAACTCAAGTCATACAAGCCATGCGGAAGCTTAAAGTTGTCTGAGTACAGACAAATGAAAGGTAAAAAGGCATAAAGCCTGACTATCTACAACCCATCCCAGGGCATCAGATCGTAGCTGGGATACCAGCTACTCATCATCGTCGACGTCTAGATAGAACCCACCAGATGGGTCCTGGTTCTCATCTGCAACAGTTATTAAGCAAACATGAGTACAAACATACTCAGGAAGTCTTTAAATCAAACCTAGTCTATTCATGCTCAAGTATCAACAAGGGGAGTAGTGGGTTTCATGCAGCAAGCCAGCTTTGACTCTTGGCTAACCTGTACTACGACTACTAGTTCTTCGAAGAAGTTTGAGATAGCGCACACGAGTCCACTAACACCACATCAATACTCTACCATGGAGCCGCTCCCGTCACCTACGAGAGTGCCATCCACGGTACTCACACTTGTCTTGATACTTTTATGACTAGCCATTAAAATTGTCTATGAACAACTTAAGTTCTCCAAGTAGTCCATATCCGACGACGCGGCTATTCGAACAGATTCATACCCTGCAGGGGTGTACTCCTTCACACACGCTCTCGCCACTTATCGCTGAGTGCACATAAAAATAGGCACCTCAGCAACCTTCAAGCGGAACCCCAGCGAGGGAGTCATCCGCGACCGTCAACCACACAAGACCCGAGTCCAGGTTTATCGCCTATTTGAGACTAAACCCGCTTGGAAGTCCGGCCAAGTTTCCGCTACAGCCTCAAACGATGTGCGCGGGGTTCCCAAGCCCACCGCTCGGGTGCCACTTCGTACACCATGCCATTGCATACCGCGTCGTAGCCCACCCCTAAGATCAGCGCTACGCACGGCCTCCAGCATAGCTACAAACACCAGAAACTACTTGTAACTCCTAGGCCGAGTACTAGTTGATCCATAAATCGAGCGGGGTCATATTACAGGGCCCAGCATGTGGTAGTAACTAGTCTTGGATCACAAACACGGAACTCAGTTGCTGAGAACGGTCCCAATGAGACAACCCGCTATGTACTCCTACATAGCCTGTCATCGCTACCTTTACCAAATCGGGTTCATCATTTAGTTCATCACATCAGAAAACACTGTTTCACCCAGATGAATCAGACCTTACACAACTCTAAGCATAGCAAGAAAGCAGGGTAAAGCACATCAAGGCTCAAGCATCTACCAGGTATGCTAGGTTGCTTGGTTTAGCTATTTACTGTGACAATGACAGGTCATGCAGAGGAATGGGTTCAACTACCGAAACAGGTAACAGTTGAATTGAGTAGTCCTAATGCAATAAACAAGAGCAGGAGCGAGAGAGTGGGATGTTATCGGAATGATCAATGAGGGTGCTTGCCTTGCAGGTTGGTGGCAGGGTATTGCCCTTCAGCTCGATACTCACGTGTATCCTCGGGAGCAGGACCTACCACGATACACACAGAGTAACAATCAATACATGGCAAGTGCAACAATATGATGCATGATCATGACATGTCAACATGATTTGGATGACCTAATGCACCTAGCATCAAGTTTAAATGAAGTTGGTTTGAAACTAGGTTCAAATTCAAACTCCATGTATTATGTCACATATTGCAGTTATGAAAAATGCCAATGTTCTCCTATTTAGGTTGCTCTATCATGCATGATAATAGCATCAATGGATTCATTGGATTTTTCTAATAATTTTTCATATATAAATTATTTCAATCTGAGTTACAGATTAATTTCTATGAATTTTTGAAGTTTTAACTATTCTTTGGAATTTCTATAAACCAGAAAATCCTTTATTACGTCATCACTACATCGGCATGGCGTCAGCAGGTCAACAGACAGTTGCCAGGTCAAACCTAACCAATGGGGTCCATTGGTCCATGACACGGGCACTAAGCAGGGTTTAGATTCACTTTTAATTGCTAATTAGCAGGGCTGGGCCCACTGTCAGTGGGTCATTAGTTTAATTAAATTAATTAATTATTTTCGGGTTTAACCCAGATTTCACCAAGGGCTAGGACCCACCTGTAAGTAACCGAGGGGGTCAACCCCGTGGACAAATGGGTCGGGCTCGCCGGCGTTGAGCCACCGGCGCCACCATACGCGGCGGAGGGGGTCGAAAACCCACCTCCGGCGACCATTTGGGTGGCGGAGAGCATTTACCTAACGAGCACGCCCGTGCGCATGCAACGGAACACACCCTAGGGGCTGAGGTGGCCCGAACGTCGCCACCGACAAGCTTGGCGGCCGCTGGAGCTCGGGCGACGATGAAAACGGTGGAAAAGCATGCTATTGAGCGGAAGCTGGGCACCTAGATCATCTACGCGACCTCAATAGCGCAACGGTGGCCTCAGGTGGACCAAAGGAACACCGGAGCATCGCCGGCGTTGAGCTCGCGCGGCGGAGCTCTTCGGGCCCCAATGTAATTGGTGGCTACGGCATGCAAACGGCTGCGGGAAGAGGGGGAATCGATCCAGGGGCTCACGGCGGGTGCGGTGACGTTGAGAGCGGGATCGTGGGCGGCTTGGTTAAGGCGAATCGACGGCGGCGGTTGTCGGAGCCGAGGAGGAAGAAGAGATCGAGGGCGTCGCTCCAGGCGCTCCGGAGAAGCGTGGCTCGGCGGGGAGGTTTCCTGTGACAGGGCGGAGCTCGGGGGCTAGTCGGAGTGGCGAGGGAACGGCTGTGCTATGCATGAGACGACAGGAAGCTTCAGCTGTGGGCGGCCATGGCGACAGGGGCACGGGATCAGCGGCGTCTGGTGGGGTGGAGCCGATCGAGACGGCTCTCCCCGAGCCTATCCGGCTCGCCAGCGCGACGGGGGAGGCCAGGCAGGCAGGAGGTGTGGCGCCCTGGCCAGGCTCGCCGGGCCTCCCTTCGCCTGTGCCTACTGGCATAGGTAGGGGATGACTGGCACGGGCTAGGTGGGCCGGCCTGCCCCTGGGCGTCGGGTAAGCTTTCCTCTTTTTTTATTTCCTTTATTTCTGTTTTCCTATTTTCTGCTGTTTGTTTTATTTAATCTGGCCATTCAAACCTTAGCACAAAAGTCCTGAAATATTTATGGGATATAGTTGGAATATTTCCAAGTTCCCACAAAAGTTTCAGAAAATTTGGAGCAACTAAATAATTATAGTCCTTCTATTTGACATTTTCAGAAATGTTTATGGATTATTTAAAATGCCAAAAGGGTTGTGAAAATAAAAGTCACCTCTGAAATGTTGTTGCCAACATTTATCAGACATGGTGGACATTTTTATGGGCATTTTATATTCATTGAAAATCACAATTGTTTGAATTGGTTTAATCAAGTGGGGTGCTAGGGTTTGTTCCTCCCCATTTCAAGTTAAAAGAAAATTTAAACATGATGCATCACTCTAGCTAGCACAATTTAAGGGGGAGAACTAGGGATGTGACAACTCACCCCCACTCAAAAGAATCTTGTCCCGAGATTTAGGAGTCGTCAGGAAGAGTGCGGGGTACTCTACTCGAAGGTGGTCCTCCCTTTCCCATGTGGCTTCCTTCTCGGAGTGGTGTGACCACTGAACCTTGAGAAGCTTGATGTTTCGACGTCGAGTGGTACGCTCAGCTTGATCGAGGATACGAACAGGGTATTCTCGATAAGTAAGGTTATCTTGGAGATCAAGCGTTTCGTGGTCCACTTCGCGGACAGGGTCCGAGAAGCAACGCCTGAGTTGCGAGACGTGGAAGACATCATGAACCTTGGAAAGATGCGGTGGAAGTTCCAATTGGTAGGCAACCTCTCCTCGTTTGGCAAGAATGTGAAAGGGACCAATGTAATGAGGAGCCAACTTGCCCTTGATACGAATCGTTGGGTACCCTTCAGAGGTGTAACCTGAAGGTAAGCCTTCTCGTCAACTTCAAAAGTCATAGCCTTATGATGGCGATTATATTGGCTCTTTTGACGAGATTGGGTTGTTTTCAGCTTTTCACGAATAATGCGAACTTGCTCTTCTACATCCTGGATCATATCCAGGCCAAAGAGTTGCCTCTCTCCGGTTTCTGACGAGTTAAGAGGTGTTCGACACCTTCGTCCATAGAGAACTTCAAAAGGGGCTTTGCCCAAGCTTGACTGATAACTATTGTTATAAGCAAATTCAGCAAATGGAAGGCACTTCTCCCAATCCATGTCGAAAGAGATAACACAAGCTCTGAGCATGACTTCCAGGATTTGATTGACCCGCTCTACTTGATCACTTGACTTCGGATGGAAAGCGGTGCTAAAATAGAGATGAGTTCCCATAGCATTCTGGAAGCTTTCCCAGAATCGGGAAGTGATACTTCCATGGTCTGAGTTAATCTCCAAAGGAACACCATGAAGGGACACTATCCGAGAAATATATAGATCCGCTAGCTGGTTAGCAGTTATACTCTCCCGAACAGGAAGGAAATGAGCCACTTTAGAAAGGCGATCAATGACCACGAAGATAGGATTATTCCCTCTCTTGGTCATGGGAAAACCGGTGATGAAATCCATACCAACTTTGTCCCATTTCCATTAAGGAATAGCTAAGGGTTGAAGGGTGCCAACAGGCCTTTGATGTTCTGCTTTCATGCGACGACAGACGTCACAATTAGCAACAAACTGAGCAATTTCTCTCTTCATTCTGGTCCACCAGAACCTCTGGCGTAGGTCCTGATACATTTTGGTACTACCAGGATGAATCGTGAGAGGGGAGTCATGAGCTTCCTTAAGGATCACCTATCGAAGATGTTGGCTCTTGGGAACCACCAAGCGGTTTTGGAAAAACACAACACCCTGATCATCCTTGGAGAAATCTTTAGCGTTTCCGCTGGCAATGTTCTCCTTGATCCGAGATATACCCTTATCATACCTCTGAACAACTATGATTTGATCCCTAAGGTTAGGTTTTGCCACCAGGGTGGAAAGGAATCCTTGAGGAACAATGTGAAGGTTTAGCTTCCGAAATTCCTCATAGAGAAGCGGTTGACTTTGTTTTAACATCAGGTTATTACAATAAGACTTACGACTTAGTGCATCAGCCATGACATTGGCTTTCCCCGGGGTGTAAGTTATCCCTAAGTCATAATCTATGATCAACTCTACCCAACGTCTTTGCCTGAGATTCAAATCCGGTTGGGTGAAGATATATTTTAGACTTTGGTGGTCAGTGTATATCTCACAACGATTACCGAGAAGGTAATGTCTCCATGTCTTAAGTGCATGGACTACAGCTGCAAGCTTAAGCTCATGTGTTGGATAATTATCCTCATGTGGGCACAACTGTCGAGATGCATATGCAATCACATGACGATCTTGCATCAGAATGCAACCTAATTCTTGTTGCAAGGCGTCGCGGTAGATAACAAAGTCCTTGGAGAAATCTAGTGGCACCAACACGGGAGCAGAAGTCAAGCGTCTTTTCAGTTCCTGAAAACTGTGCTCGCATTGTGGAGTCCACTCGAACTTTTTATCTTTCTTTAAGAGTTCAGTGAGAGGCTTTGCAACCTTGGAGAAGTTCTTGACAAAGCGGCGACAATAGCTCGCTAAGCCAAGGAAACTCCGAACTTGCTTAACCGATTCAGGTTGAGTCCAATCAAGGACGGCTTGAACTTGCTTGGGATTGACAGCAATACCCCTGCCAGAGATTACGTGGCCTAGCACTGGTGCAGCGACGTGCTATACAAATGGTTTTTAACCCCTTTCCGCGACGTAGTTGTAAACCATCGCCTTGCATGTCTGGGCAATAGGGGGGTCCATCCCACACAACATGGCAAACCTGTCAGCGATGGTGGCCAACGAACGCAAATGTTTCGCAAAACTAAGCGTATGGGATGTCCGCTTCTATCACAAACGAGGGTCACCGGGCAATCGTTTGAGATATGGTGTATTGCCCATATGGTTCATCCTTGCAACTCGTATGAGATCACACTAACATCGCACGAGCTATTCTATGTTGCGCCGTTTATGATGTGCGACGAATCGCAAACAGTTCACGATTATAAAGCGTGTATGATAAGGGGGCTATCACACACATTTAGTTCCACCATGACCGTCTGTGATATGATATAAGAGTGCATACGTTTGTCATTATAAAACCGTATGCGAAGGTTGAATCTATCCCACATGTGGCGTTTTTCATAAACGTTTGTGATTTACAAAATGTCCCAAACATGGGATCCATACTTCCCAAACGTGTCGTCTAGACTAACTGTGTCGGATGAAGGCCTATCGCACGCGTTCTTCTTTGACCAACGTTTACCATGGGCACGATATCATACACAGTTCGAAATATGAAATCGTGTGTGATAAGGAGACTAACACAAACGCTGGTGTCATTAATCGCACACGTTCTTTCTCACCTGACCGTGTGCGAAGACGAGACTCATCGCACACACCGCGAATGGAGAAACGTGTGTGATGTTGAAGTTGATCGCAGACGTTTTGCTTTATCAAACTGTGTGCATTGTAATGGCCTGTAGAGCATGATTTGCCCCTAATTAAATACCTTTATTCATAATTCACGTAATTTACATTTGAAAGTAGGAATTCATGTATTTCATATCGAATCATGTTTAAATGTAGGTTTAAGAATGAATGCATAATTCGATTCACATGTACATATACTCAAGAACTACATAAGCATCAATTCTCAAAAAAAAGGAACACTACAGAAGGGAAAAATAAAGAATGATGGAACCAAGGTTGTATTAAAGATGGTAAAGAGAGAGCCGAAAGACATTTTGGTTGCTGGAGTAGGTGAAGTGGAATGCCCATATTGTGCCCTCCTCCATGCCTAACGCACGAACGACTCTAGGACAGCCCCTAGTGATTGCCACCCGCCCATCCTTCATTGTCTTCATTATGACTTCTCGATGCTCATTGTAGTCTCAATGATATATTTTAACCTTCATAGCATGTCCAGCAATCATGTACTTTGCGAGGTAATCTTGAGTAAACTGCTTTGGGAACCACTGCAAAAGAAAAATATTCAGACATTGTTGTGTGACAACTCATTATGGGCAGTACTAATAGAAGCCTACAGAGTTCGTAGTTACCATCCTACAACTCACTGTTGTGTTGGATAGAGTGTAAACAAATTGTCTAATTGGCATTGTTCGTCTCTTTTCCCTAACAATCATTTTCAGTTTCCTAACTTGATGCTGGTTCATGAATATTTCATTGCCCCACATGCAAAAAGGGTCCAAGAATGGATCTTTACCTAAGACATATGTACCTACAAGCAAGGAGCCGATATTAGAAGCTAAAATGCAGTTGCAGAATGGTGTAATATATTACTCCCTCAGTTCCACAATGTTTTGCCTATAAACATTTTGAGAAGTCAACATTTACTTACTTTGACCAAGTTTGTAGAGAAAAACATTTACATCTAGAATTACAATTCCATTCCATTAGATACATCACAAAATTTCATATTGTATACATTTTAGATGGTATATGTAGATACATCACAAAAATCTATATGCACTACATGATGGAACGAATGGAGTATAAGCGGAGGGATGAAAAGAATCTCGGTGGAAAACGTTGGCCACTCCCATTGTTGTCCTGTGCAAGTACATGTAAAGTCATGATAAGTACAACAGGCTTAACATCAACCAAGTATACGAGGTATCTACTTGAAATAAACAAAGTATATATGCTCACTATAACAACCAAATATAGCCATTTGATACTGGACAAATGCTCAATGGAACCAACCTAACAACCTGATAATGAAAAGCAAGGCATCTGCTTCAAAACTAGACAAATGCTCACTGCAATCAACCTAACAAACAGATACAGAAAAGCAAGGCATCTGCTTCAAAACTACTCAAATGGTCACTACAACCAACCTGGCAACCAAATTCAGAGAAACAAGGCATAAATGTTTAAAGCGGGAGTTAAGGGCACATGTTAACCACACTAGGCATAACAGGTGGTATTGATGAAATTGAACTGCACAGTTCATAGTTGCACATAATGAACATCACATTGTGAATAACTAAAAGAAACAAGGCATTCATGCTCACTGTAACAACCAACTATAGCCATTGAAAACTGGATAAATACTCAATGCAACCAACCTAACAACCAGATACATAAAATCACGACATCTGCTAGACAACTAGACAAATGCTCAACTAAACACTGCATAATTATCGCATAGCAAAAGCTACTACAACAATGGGTACGAGACGACTAGCTAGAAAAGGTATGATTTGCTCACAGGATGTTGCCTCACTTGTCATGGATGGGCTCCTTCCACTTGGGATATGAGGTGCCCAAGGTGCGCTCCCTGATGTGGCGGATGGGACGTTTTCCCTTGTAACAGCCGTAGTGTGTGCCTTTATCTTGGTGGATGAGATCTGACTTTGGAGCTAAGGATCCCAAGCTACCACCGTAGAACATTTCCTTCAGAAATGACAAAAGGGGCTCGATGGCATAGAAGGATCGCAAATCCATGACCGCGAGGCGGAGGAGATCAGCGGCGGGGCCTTTGAAGAGATCGACGACGGTTGAACCAGAGGCATTGCTGGTGGACCACTTAACTTGTGGCATGGCCCGAGTGAAGCCGGTGATGTTGACGAGCTTGATGTCATAGCCGGCTCTCCTGAGATACAGGAATACGCGAGCCCGCAGACTTGAAGCCTTCGGCATGGCAACGTAGGCATCGTCCTCACCGGCTCCCGCGGTGAGGTGTTCGTCCGGGATCGAAGGGTCGGCGCGGACGGCGCCCACCTCGCCAGCGTACGGTGGAGAGGCCATGATAGACCTCGTTTTACTTGTACACTCCTTGTGCTCCACGAGAGATGTGGTTGGGCTGATTGGGCTGCGACTCTCTAGAGTATGGGATGGGGATCTGGGGGAAAGGGACACCGCCGGCATCATCTAAAAACTCAGGGCGGCGATGGTGTATGTGCATCGGTGGGGACCCTAAACCTGTTTAGCTATGAGGTACGGGTAGACCGGCTGAGGTTGGTGGTGGAAGGCGGCGGCGGGGGCGAGCTAGGGTTCAAGCGGGGGAGGAAGGGGGAGGGGTGTTTGCGGATGTGCCGCTGCTGCTGAAAAATTTAGTAGTAATGGTGTGGGTGGAGATGGTGGTGGACGAGGGATGGCAACGGTTGAAATGCCTCGGCAGCTGAAAATTACTATAGCGTCGGTGTGGTGGATGAGGAAGGGCGGCATGCAGTTGAAATAACGCTTCCACTTAAATTTTGGTAAAGGAACCGGGCGGGAGCAACCAAGATCGCACATGGTCCTAACATAATAAAGTTTGTACGCTGTAATGAAATGTCGTGCCGCAAAACCACGGATTTTTGCATCGCTCAAGGCGGGTAGCTCTTTCTGAGATTTCTCAAGGCGGGCTCATCTCACACGGTTCATCCTCAATTTCAGTCGCAGACGTGCAATTCATCCTAAATTTCCACATGCCCACAAACAGATGACACAAACATTTGGCAAATTTTCACAACAAAATGCCTTATTTTGCAGCGGATTAGTTGACATTAGTTCATATGCTCAGTAATTTACAAACAGTTTGTTAATTTACATGAAGATGAACTACACAAAATATTCACTACGCCATGGATGCATACAAACGCCGTGCCTCCACCATCATCATGACCTTCCTCGGCTCAAAACGAGTATTCAGAGGAGCTCGTCAAGTCGATGAGCTCCAGTGGTTCCACGGCGGAGACCGGCGGGGCTACCTCGGCCGGAGCGACCGCGGCGCCTCTCGCTAGGTTTGCCGCTGTCGGCGAAGATGTCGTGGCGTCCACTTGGGCCATCGGGATACAGACGGGCGCCGCTCTCACTAGAGCCGCGTCCCTAGTCGCCGTGGCCACTGTTGCCAGGGCAGCCGCCGCAGCTGCAAGGCCTGCAATAGCCTCCAACGCGGCTGAGAGGCATGCGGCGGCCTGCTCCGCCTCTTTCTAGTCATGCTCCCGCCTCTTTTTGCCTTCTGCATCTGAGTTCCGCTTTCTCTTCGCACTCTCCCGCCGTTTCTGCCGCTTCATATCCCTAGCCGCATTGAGGATGGCATCCGCAGATGCGATAGATTGTTCCACACCAACACTGAGACGGCGCTCGTCCTCATCGCGCAGGAACGCATCGAGGCCCGATTCCTGGATAGACAGAGCGATGGCCATCTTCATCCGACATTGAAACTCGGGGTTGTCGTCGTCGGCGGCGGCGGCCACGGCAGATGACGGTTAACCATTGACCGACATGGAGGACAGCGCGTCGGAATCCTCTATGCCGTCGTCGTCGGCCGCGGCAGCTGGCTGTTTGTCATTGCCCGCCATGGCGGCCAACGCATTGGAATCCTCTATCACGTCGTCGTCCAACACTATCAGGACGACGCCATGCACATCCGCATGGTTGAGCACTGGTTCCATTTGGTGTGTGTGGTGGTGGTGGCGAGCTATCAGCGGAAAAATTAGCTGTTAGCCGCCGCCAGCGAGATCTTTTATAGGTCGCTGTCGGGTTTGGCTTTTTACTGTGCACATTGCCACTTTGCACTAGCTGACGCTTGCGGTTGCCACCACTAGGCAAGGCCGATTTTGCTGTGTACGGGCATCGCACATGGTTAGAGTAGCACACTCATGCCTGTTGGGGATACAATCGCATACGGTTGTTTCGTCTGTTTCGTTTGCTATTTTACATAATACTAGCATCTTTGGGATAAACAACAACAAAAAAAATGCAAGAGAGGGTCAAAACACAACCACCCCCACTAGTGGCCCAAATATATACTCCCTCTGTTCCTAAATATAAGTCTTTTTAGAGTTTTCAAAAAAATAGAGATTCTAGTACTAACTATATAGGTACGTAGTAAAATAAGTGAATCTACACTCTAAATTACGGATATATATGTAGTTCGTAGTGAAATCTCTTAAAAAAGACTTGTATTTAGGAATGGATGAAGTATATATATATACAAACATGGTGTTGTCATGTTTAAATTCACAATGCACAACTTTAATGTGTGGCACATGCTGCATTTGTGCATGCCTAAAAGTGTCCAATGTGACAGAAAAGGGTTTGATGACAAACGTAGGGTGTTTCCCCCTACACTATGTGCCGGAGGATGGGGTCCTATGAACACATGACCTAGTTCAAACTTTGTCACACATTTATCCATGTCTGACTTTTTGTAAGACAACTAAGAGAATTTATACCTTAATTTGGCCAAACCATCACATATTGTTGTCGGACAAGAGGGATATATAGATCGCGCGGTCCCACGAGTTGGCGCGTCATCGAAGATCAGTTGAGCGAGGCTAGAGGAACACCATCCCCCTGCATATGGCCAAATGTATATGCGAAAATGGTGTGGTCCGGTGTTTCAATTAATACACAATGCACTACCCTAGCTATGACGTGGCATGCACCTAGCTGAGATAACTCGGCATATATACCCCCCTTAAGATTGGTTATATATATACTACCTAGCTAGGTCGTTATGGAAGTATATATATATATATTGTTCCCCTCCCTCCACACACACATGACACGTAGCAGGGTGACGTTGCAGCGTTGTCAGTCAAATGGATGATATATAGCGACCCATCGATATATAAGCGTGTCGTCGAAAACCGCACAATGGATGCATGGTCCACACACACGCACACACACACACGCACACGCACACACACACGCACACACACGCACACACACACACACACACACACACTCGCACGCACGCGCGCGCACACACACACACACGCACACACGCACACGCACATGCACACGCACACACACACACACCGTCACCCATCCTTGGCCTTCCAGCGTTCAGTAAAAGGCATGACAGACCCTAAGGGCCCCACTGATAGGTTTGTCGTCGAAAACCGCACAATGTAGGCACATTGTCCACACACAGGCATGGGTTCACACCCACACACACACACGCACACGTGCACACGCACACACACACACACACATTGTCACCCATCCTTGGCCTTCCAGTGTTGTTAGTAAAAGGCATGACAGACCCTAAGGGCCCACCGATAGATTTGTCATCGGAAACCACACAATGTAGGCACATGGTCCCCACATAGGCATTGGTTCACACACACACACACACACACACACATCATCGATCCTTGACATTTTCGAAACAACAAAACAAAATCATGGATATTTTCAAAACAAGGAACTGGCCTTCCAGCGTTGTCAGTAAAAGGCATGACAGACCCTAAAGGGCCCGCCGATAGGTTTGTTGTCGGAAACTGCACAATGTAGGCACATTGTCCACACACAGGAATTGGTTCACATACACACACACACACGTCATCGATCCTTGACATTTTCAAAACAACAAAAGAAAATCATGGATATTTTCAACACAAGGATCTGGCCTTCGAGCGTTGTCAGTAAAAGGCATGGCAGACCCTAAGGGGCCACCCATTGGTTTCTCATCGGAAACCACACAATGTAGGCACATGGTCCACACACAGGCATTGGTTCACAAATACACAGACACACACGTCATCGATCCTTTACATTTTCAAAACAGCAAAAGAAAATCATGGATATTTTCAAAACAAGGATCTCATGATTTATTTAGCCGGAATGACATATCATGAAAGACATTTTATTTTTGCCTATAGTGATCGTATCACACCGCCTAAATGAACCTTAAAATCTAGCAACTTCCCAACCGGTCACCCATGCTTGACTACCCCACCGAAAACACGCATAACTTCTGACTTCGGTTCGACTGGGTTACGGGCTGGGAAGCTGCACCTTGCTGGTAAGAGTTGCCTCCTATCATTTACAAGGCGTGCCCCGATGGGCACTGACGTGGCTTGTGACTGCGTCGGTATTTCCCCAAAGAGGAAGGGATGATGCAGCATAGCGACGGTAAGTATTTCCCTCAGTTATGAAACCAAGGTTATCGAACCAGTAGGAGGATCACCACCGCCCAATAAGCAGCACCTGCACACAAACAACAAATACTTGCAACCGACGTGAAAGGCAGGTTGTCAATCTATCTACGGTAAAAAGATAGATTAGGTAGTGATAGATAGGAGAGATAGATCTCTCAACAACACAAAATAAGAAGAGCAAATAAAGAGTGCAGCAATATGTTTTTGGGTTTTTGGTTTTGTAGATCTGAAAACAAAGTGGGAAAAAGATAGATCGAAAAGCAATATGTTGAAAAAGTAGACCCGGGGGCCGTAGGATTCTCTAGTGGCTTCTCTCATGAGTATAGCACACGGTGGGTGAACAAATTACCGTTGGGCAATTGATAGAAGATCAAATAATCATGACGATATCCAAGGCGATGATCATTATATAGGCATCACGTCCAAGATAAGTAGACCGACTCCTCCCTGCATCTACCACTATTACTCCACACATCGACCGCCATCCAGCATGTATCTAGTGTATTAAGTTCATGGAAAAACGGAGTAATGCAATAAGAACGATGACATGATGTAGACAAGATCTATTCATGTAGGAATAGACCCCATCTTGTTATCCTTAATGGCAATGATACATGCGTGCCTTGCTGCCCCTTCTGTCACTAGGAAAGGACACCGCATGATCAAACCCATTACAAAGCACCTCTTCCCATGGCAAGAAAAATTGATCTAGTTGGCCTAACTTAACCAAAGATTCGAAGAACAAATACGAGACTATAAGTAATCATGCATATAAGACATCAAAGAAGACTCAAATAATATTCATGGATAGAAGCTGATCATGAACTCAAAATTCATCGGATCCCAACAAACACACCACAAAAGTTTACATTAAATAGATCTCCAAGAGACCATTTTATTGAGAATCATAAGAGAGAGAGGAAGCCATCTAGCTACTGCCTATGGACCCGTAGGTCTATGGTGGACTACTCACACATCATCGGAGAGGCACCTATGAAGAATATGAACCCCTCCGTGATGGTGTTTAAATTGGATCTCACGGTTCTGGAACTTGCGGTGACTTGAATTGTGTTTCGTGGACTCCCCTAGGGTTTTTGGAATATTTGGGAATTTATAGGCATCAAAGGCGGTGGAGAGGGGCCCCGTGGAGGGCACAACCCATCAGAGCACGCCGGGGGCCCCTGGCGCGCCCTGGAGGGTTTTGGTCTCCACGGCCCACCTCTCTGGAACTTCTTTGGCCCACTAGGTGTCTTCTGGTCCAAAAAAATCTCCAAAAAGTTTCGTCGCGATTGGACTCCATTTGGTATTGATATTCTGCGAAGTAAAAAACAAGCAAAAACAACAACTGGCACTTTGGCACTATGTCAATAGGTTAGTCCCAAAAAATGTTATAAAGTTGTTATAAAATGATTGTAAAACATCCAAGAATTATAATATAACAGCATGGAACAAGCAAAAATTATAGATATGTTGGAGACGTATCAGCATCCCCAAGCTTAATTCCTACTCGTCCTCGAGTAGGTAAATGATAAAAACAGAATTTTTGATGTGGAATGTTTCCTAACATGTTCATCATATTCTTTTCTTTTGTATATCATGGACATTTGGACTTGTAGATGATTCAAAGCAATAGTCTAGTTTTAACATATTGACTTCAATACTCAAGCATGCTAACAAGCAACCATGTATTTCAAAATATCAACACTAAAGAAAGTTTACCCTAGCTAGCCCATCATGCTCAATCATTGATCCATTCATGAAACACACTCAAATATTAGCTATACCCAATGCTCAAGTACGATCATAGTGCCCCCTAGTTGCTGCTTTATAAGAGAAGATGGAGACTCAAAGTAAAAATAAATATTGCTTAAAGTAAATAGATTGGCCCTTCAAAGAGGGAAGTAGGGGTTTGTAGATGTGCCAGAGCTCAAAGTTTTAAATTGAGATAGAAAATAATTTTGGGTGGCATGCTTTTCCTGTCAACGAAAACGACAAAGTATCTCACAATACTTTCCATGCTAGATATATCATAGGCGGTTCCCAAACAGAAAATAAAGTTTATTCCTTTTTCCACCAAACTTTCACTTTCCATGGCGGGCCGTATCCACGGTTGCCTTCCATACCAACACTTTCCAAGGAATTTATTATTTGACAACATAAAGTAAATATATATTTTTCTTTTTTTCATTTCGGGAATGGGCATCCCTATTACCGCCGCACTCTCGTGCAATGACAAGTGAATAAACACTCATCTTGAGAATAACACATCTAGCATGGAAAAATATTGGACACTCCCCACCGTTTCATGAGCGGTACGAGCACACAAAAGAGAAAATTTATTTTGAAAATTTAGAGATGGCACATACAAATTTGCTTGGAACGGCATGGAAATACCGCATATAGGTAGGTATGGTGGACTCATAAGGCAAAACTTGGTTTAAGGATTTTGGATGCACAAGTAGTATTTCTACTTAGTACAAATGGAGTCTAGCAAATAGATTGAGAAGCAACCAAACCAAGAAATGGAAATTCACATAAGTGAGCATTGAGCATAACTAACATCGAATAATGAACCACAAGTAGGATGTAACTTCATTGCATAGCTATTCACTTTCGTACTAGCATAGGGAATCACAAGCCCTAACACCAATATTCCTACTAAAGCATAATTACTTACTAACATGACTCACATATTACTATCATCATGTTTCAAAACTAGTACAAGGAATCAAGTTTAATTTGTCCAATGATCTTCATGAAAGTTTTTATTATATCCTCCTTGGATATCTATCACTTTGGTACTAGTTTCATATGTTGCCATTGCTTTTTTGACAAGCTCAAACAAATCTAAATGAAGCACTTGAGCATAAAGATTTCATCCCTCAAAAAGGTATAAGTGATGCATGAGAGTATTTCTTCAAAATTTACTAACTCTCAAATTAATCTAAGTGAAGCATGAGAGTATTTCTATAAAAAAATCTAAACACACCGTGCTCAAAAATATGTAAGTGAAGCGCTAGAGCAAATTCTATAGCTCAAAAACTTTAAGTGAAGCATAGAGAGCAATTCTAACAAATCATAGCATAATTTTGGCTCTCCCACATTGGCCGTACACCGCTCAATTGGTCTGAAACCGGTGAGCATCAAATCCTTGGTAATGACATGATCACTGAAGCAGA
Source organism: Elymus sibiricus (assembly GCA_039707655.1). NCBI lineage: Eukaryota > Viridiplantae > Streptophyta > Magnoliopsida > Poales > Poaceae > Elymus > Elymus sibiricus. Next base: position 309,058,425 of record CM077675.1, on the reverse strand, counting down.
AGAAATGTGCCGTGTCATTCGTGAAAATCTCAAAGCAGCTCAATCCCATCAGAAGAGCTATTATGATAGCAAGCATCGTGACATGACCTTTCAGATTGATGATTTTATCTATCTCAGAGTGTCTCCCATGAAGGGCACTCAGTGCTTTGGCATCAAAGGAAAGCTTGCTCCACACTTTGTGGGTCCTTTCAAGTTTGTGGGCAAGAGGGGAGACCTTGCCTACCAACTTGAGCTTCCGTCCAATTTCTCAAATGTGCATGATGTGTTTCATGTCTCTCAGCTCCGGAAGTGTTTCAAGACTTCCGAGTGCACCGTTGATCTCCAAGACATTGATCTCCAAGCAGACCTATCCTATCATGAGCATCCAGTTGCTATCCTTGAAGAGACTGAGCGCAAGACTCGCAACAAGTCAATCAAGTTTCTAAAGGTGAAGTGGTCACATCACTCCGACAAAGAAGCCACTTGGGAACGAGAGGACCTTCTCCATTCCGAATATCCCGAATTCTTCCGTTCATAGATCTCGGGACGAGATCCTCTTGTAGTGGGGGAGAGTTGTAACAACCCAAGTGCATTCCTTTCCAAACCTTTGTAATATCCATGTATGACCTCCATGTTTGCCCTCATGTGGTTTGAGTAATAATAATTTGCTTCATGACATTTTGCATCATGGCATCATATCATCATTCCATGAGTTGCATAATGCCTTGTTGAAGTGTTATGTTGAGTGTGAGTGTGTGTTGTGGAATCTTGTGTGCTTGGTAGCAAGATCTTTGCCTTGGTGAACCTCTCCCAAATGTTTTTATAATGCATGCCTAAACCCCTTTTTAATAGCAATTCCATATGTGGTAATTTGACTTGCTTTTTCACCTGAAATAAAATGTTGCCCTTTCACCTAATAATCTGATGAGCATGTTAGAGTAGCTCTCAATCATGTTTGAGAATATTTGCCTTGTGAATCTTTGCAAAAACAGATTCCAATAATAAATATATGTGATTTAATTGTTTGCTCTAAAAATGCCCAAACCATTTTTATTAAATAGGGCATAATTTTGTGAGTCCAAAACATATTTTCTTTCTCTCTAGTTGTTCTCCAAACCTGCCTGGCATTTTATCTTTTTTGCTGTTTTAATAATAAAGAAAAGGCTTTTGTTTTCGGGTCAGAGAGAGGGTCCAGCAGCTAGGCCTCTGCCTCCACGTAGCGCAGTAGCAGCCTCTTGCAACCCAGCCAGCCCACATACGCGCGCTCGCTCGTCTACCTCTGTACGGCAGCGTATCCAGCAGCGCCACGTTGGCGTCCGGTCGATTGGACGGCCGATGGGAGCCCTAGCCCCCTATAAATCTTGTTCGAGCCCTAGCCCTGATATCCCTTTCTCCATTCCTCCCTCCTCCTTGCCTCGCCGCCGCCGGTAAGTCCTCGCTAAGCGCTCGCCGTCGCCATGCTCTCGGTGCACCGGCCGAGCTCAAGCTCGTGCTCGGGGTAGTGCCTCTCCCTCGTCTCCGACCTCCCCGCCGGTGTAGATCGAACCCTGGGACCCCGAGTCCGAAGCCCCTCCCCCGCAAGGTCTTCTTCCTCTACTTCTCGGACAGAAGATCACCGGAGTTAGCCGCCTCGTCGTCGTCGCCTCGGTGCCTCCGCGTCGTCTCCAGCTTGTCTTCAGGTAGCTAGGTACCCCCACCTTCCTCCCTGTCGATTCTCGCCGTCGGTAGACCCTCGTAGGCCGCACCGTGTCCATGCCATCACCGTGCACCCCGCGCTCTAGGTGAGTACTCTGAAGATGTTCTTCAGAGATAAGCCGCTCAGGCCCCTCTGCGTAGCTGGCCCTCGTGCTTGCCCGTGCTTTCCCCCGTAGCGCCTAGCACCCCGCCGTGCTCGCCCATGCTCGCCGTGCAACCTGCAGCTCCTTTTCTCGCGTCCCGCAACCCTGCGGAACCAGGAGCAGCGAGTTCCCGCGCCTCGCCATCCGGTGTTCCCTTGCCGCGCTAGCCAGGGGAATGGACCCCCCTACCTAATCCGCACCCCCGCCGGTGGTTGCCTTCTCCAATGATCGCCGTCGTTGCCGCCGGCGCGCCGTGCCTCTCCCTGTCGTGGGGAAGAAGGAGACCAAGTGAAAAAGGGGCCTGTTCAAAAGAATAGAGCCCCCCATATATCCAGTTGTCAATCCCTAGCGAAGTGGTTGCACCCCCTATCTCCTTCAGGGGAGACCCGGGTTCGAGTCCCGTGGGCGCGTTTAATTCCCCCCATTTTTTCCCAAGCGTTGAGCCACTGACGGTGGACCCAGGGCCTACAGGTCAATCCCCCAGGGCCCCTGGTGTCTACGCCAGGTAGGCCCTCCTTATTTTATTTTTGTTTTGAGTGTTTTTCTTTCTGTTTGTGTTTTTTCCATTTTAGGAAAACATGCCAATTCTGGCCATATCCAAATCTGGACATAGCTATTATTGGATATGCCAAATTTGGCATGTACTAAGTCATAACTGTATGTGCAGATTTTTTCGACTTGGTTTGTGGGAGTTTTGTTCATATGTCCATAGGCATATGATAGATGATTTTGGGGTAGAAAAATGCAGTGAATCCATTGGTGGAATTAGATTTATCTTTTGAGAAAGTTTGTGAAAATGTTGTTTTGTGATGAGGTGGCATTTTGTCTTTTTCACATGAATTAATTCTTGCATCATATGATAGTCTTGTCAACATGAGATATGTTCATTGTTGTGTGTGCTATCCCCTGGTATTTTTGCATGCCATGATAGTTCATGATATGGGTGGTATTCTTGCTGTCAACATGTCACCAAAATGTTGTTTTCAAATGCTCAAATATTGCTAAGTGTTAAGATCTATTATTTTGTGCCATGTTGTCTTGATGATTCCCATAATTCCATAGCTCCTTTGAGGTTGGCACCATGTTATGAATTGATGAGCAGGTTGTCCTCTGTTAGTGTGCGACTAGTGCTTGTAGGTAGAGCTATTGCATCTTATTTAAACTTGTTGTCAACATGTCATTCTGTTAATAAGTGCCCTGTTTGCCACTTGTTGAATTTCACTAAGTCTGGAAAATTGTTATTCCCAATATGCCATGTTGTGAGGATGATAGCCATTGATATAAGCATATTTTGATGTGGCCAATATGTAGTTATTAATTGAAGTGCATGTTGTCCTCTATAACCCTGTTAATTTTCATGCCATGAAAGTCCCTCTAGCATATGTAATTGTTGCTGTCAAGATGCCATCATGTTAACTCAGATTTGTAAAACTGGTAATATTCACTAAGTCCCTAAATACTGATTCAACATGCCATCTTGTGAGCTCATTTACTATTGATCCATGCTTCCTTTCATGTTTCTGTAGATAGATGAATTGTTGAGCATACTGTATACTTCATGTCCATGCCTTGGTTGTGATTTGAAACTTGTTGTAGCTCTGGTTATGTGTGTTACAAGATGACATGTTGTTTGTGGACAGATTGTGTGTTTGAATGTTTTATGACTTGTGGGAGTTATACCCAATGGTTTTGCATGATATTTAGCTCTATTCTTTCTAGATTTTCATTTCCAATCTAGTGGCATCCTTGGAATACCAAGGAATAGCCCATGGCCTCCCTCATCTTTGTTTTGTCTCCCTTAACGTTTGTACCTTTTTGTGAGTGTTCCGTGAGTTCCGTTACTCCGTTTGCAACATTCTATATATGCATTTGCATCATTTTGATGAGGAGCATTAATTTTTGCCATGTTCATGCATGTTCAAATAACTAATATTGAGGTTCTGTCCAAAATACTGAAGAACTTAATAATTGCATCAGAAACATGACTAGCATAGGCTTGCCATGTTAAGTACTTCAATTTGGTCATGCATCATCTTGTTTGCGCATTGCACTTTGTTTGTATGTTTATTTGGTGCTGTTTCTCTTTGGGTAGACCCGAGTGTCGAGCCTGAGTATGAGGATCCCGGAGAGAATGTCTACGAGGACCCAACTCTCTATCCCTCTGAAGACCCAACTGGCAAGATGACCATACCCGGATCCCGACACTATTTTTTCTATGCTCGATGTGTCACTTCTATCATTATGTTTCGTTACCTACCACTTAAACTGTCAGCCTCCTAAATTGCCATGAAAGTCTCTTACCCCTCCACTTCCTTGCAAAACATTGATTGGCTACGTTACCGCTGCTCAGCCCTTATCTTATAGCGTTGGTAGTTGCAGGTGCAATCTGTTTCCATGTGCCAACATGGATTTCTGAGATATCACAATATTATTCCTATTTAATTTAATGCACATATATACATGGTGACGGTGGAAGCCTTGGCCTTTTTCCCGATGTTTTGTTCCACTTTTTCCGTCCTAGTTCCGAGTACCGGTGATATGTTCCATATTTTGCGCTCCTAACATGCTCGAGGTTGTTATGGGGACCCCCTTGACTATTCATTTTAGATTAAAACTTGTCTGGCATGACCCGAATTTGGTACTACATTTGCTAAAAACAACCTAATTAAAATGCATAGGGCTTAGCAACCCCGTGGATAATTAATCAACCTCCGGGCCAGTGCTCCTCATGAGTGTTGGTCCAAACTAGAGCATTGTGCGGGGCCACCCCAGCGCAACTTGGGTGATTTCTATCAGGCCACCGTACGCGTCGTTTATCTGTCGTGTCCTGAGAATAAGATACGCGGCTCCTATCGGGTTCGTCGACACGTCGGGCATTCTTGCAGGACTTGTTTTACCTTTCTCGAATGTCTTAAGCGAGGAATTCCAAGGATACTTTGGGCTATCTCGAGGTTGAGGTTTTCAAATGGAATTTCCTAGGAGATCACGGGATTCGTGGTCGAGGTTATTCCCGCGGCATGTGGTTAGTTTGTGATGGATGAGTTGGAGCACCCCTGCTGTCGGAATCGGGGCTCCACAGACCCAAGAAGGTTCGAACTCTGGGGCGTGTGCGAAGATCTCGACCAGTTCTAGCCTCAAGCTTGCCACCCCGCAGCCAAGCCTCGTAGAATTCGTGCGAGCGAACAAGAAGATGGACACAGAGATTTACCCAGGTTCGGGGCCACCTTGCGGTGTAAAACCCTACTCCTGCTTTTGGTGGATTGGCCTCGCGAGGAGGTTTGGGGATGAACTAGTCTAGTGGTTGAGCGACCTCGCGAGGGCTCAGAGGTGAGGATGGATCGATCCCTTCTATGTTGGAGGCTAGTCCCTATTTATAGTGGCCTTGGTCCACTTCCCTTATCGCACAGGCGGGAAGGGATCCCATAACGGCCAATTTTGAAAGGGGACGAGAGGTACATCTTATCCTGGCGGAAAGTGGTCTTCGCCTGCAAAGCTTCTGGGCGTGACGCAGAGGTGGGCTCGGCGATGACATCCGTCCTGCCGAGCTCTTGGTCTTGGTCTTGTTGCACTGGAATGGAAACCTTTGGGGGATCCCTTGGGAACCCACGTACGTCCTTGCCTCCTTAGCACAAAAGAGGAAAATGTCCCCTCTGCGCCCGCTGGCCCCCGCCTGGCCTTGGTCGTCATGGCTCACGTCATCGCAGGCTCCTGAGGCCGGGTACCTGCATAGAAATCTCTGCTCCTCGGGAGGCAGCCTGGGGAGTCCACTCCTCTGGAGGTCTTGGCGTTGTTCGCCTCGCGAGGCCGGGGCCCTCTCGAGGGTCTTGTCTTGGGGGGTTTGCTGCCAGGCCGTACTGGGCCGCCGAGGTGGGCCACACGCTAGGCCACACGAAGGCAAATCTGGGTACCCCCGATCCCAGAATGCAGACAGTAGCCCCCAGGCCCAAGGCGCGCTCGGGTTGGCTTCAGGGCGAAGCCAAGGAAGGAAGGCCGAAGCGCTGTGGGCCCCAATCGCCTGCGGGCCAGGCTCGACGCGTGGCGCATGACGGGACACGGACGCCTCCACTTCCCCACGTCGCCTCAGCAACTGCCCTGACTGACAAAGGATGGCGCGTGCCGCGGGGCCATCATTGCCCAGAATGCGGAGGGACGCCGGTTGGCCTCCGATCAACTATAAGTGGGCGAGGGAGACAAAGCTGTCGGCGTTCTGGATACCGGGGTACCCAGACTTGCCTGCCTGCGGCCCCGGGCGTGGCCCACCTCAACGACCAAGAATGGCCCGGCGCAGCCTCACTCGACACAAGGCCCTCGTGAGACCCTAGGCTCGCGAGGGAAGCAGCGCCAAGATCCACAGGGAGGTAGGCCACCCTAGTCCCCCTCCTGAGCAGTGGAGACTCCTATGCAACGCGCAGCCTCAGGAGGCCAAGGGTGACGCCAGCTAGGCCAGGCGGGCGCCACTACGCCAGAGGGGACAGTTTCCCCTTTGGTGCAAAGGAGGCAGGGACGCGTGCGAGTTCCCAAAGCGCCCCCCAAAGGTTTCCTCTTCGGTGCAACAAGACCAAGACCCCAAGCCCCGCAGGACGGACGTCATCACCGAGCCCACCACTGCATCACCCTCGACTACTTTGCAGGCGAAGACCGCCTTTCGTCAGGATAAGATGTACCTCCTGTCAACTTTCAAATTTGGCCATTGTGGGATCCCTTCCCGCCATTGCGATAAGGGAAGAGGCCCCGGGCCACTATAAATAGAGGCTAGGTAGCTTGGCAGAGGAAAGGAACAACGACCCCGCAAACATACCCGCAAGGCAACACACCTCTGTACTAGTTCATCCACAAACCTCCTCGTGAGGCAATCCACCGAAGGCAGGAGTAGGGTTTTACGCTTCGCAGCGGCCCGAACCTGGGTAAACTCTTGCGTGCCATCGTCTTCCTCGCCATCGAGCGGGGGTATTGTGTATTGAGTTTGGAGGGGGCGAAGCTGTTGGGGAATCTTCGCACACGCCCCTGGGTTCGAATTCCTTAGGGTTTTGCGGAGCCTGAAATCCGGCATTTGGCGCGCCAGGTAGGGGGCATGTGGGGATCCTCATCGAAACTTCGCCTCGCCTCCGCTCGGTGCATCCATGGCCAAGGGACGCCGAGCCCGCGCCGAACGACGGGCTGCCCGCGTTGCTTGGGCGACGCCGCAAGACCTCGGCATCCCGCGCTGCCTCGCTTTTCCGTCGGAAGGTGCCATCTCCATCCCGGCCTTGGACGGGCACCAGGGGCTATCATCCTCGACAACTTTACGACGAGCACTCACCACCCTGAACGTCCCCAGGGTCCACGTCGCGGCATCACCTACCCGGGCACGACGCGACCCGGCGCGCGGGCGAATCGTGTTCGTCGTGGCCCGTGAGCTGCAGCCTTTCCGCGTTGCTCAAGGACGTTATGACAGTTGGATATGCCGCGTGACCATACGCGCCACCCCGACGGGCGGGGCCGGGGCGCTTCCCCGTGGGACGGCCCAGGAGCAGGCGCGCGCCCATGACCTCGCTCAACCAGCCGCCGAGGCGCCGAGCGCGCGCGAACGCGCCGGTGACGTGCGTCGTGACCCGCACCGGCCGGAAGTACGGCCCGGCTCGCCGGGCACACGGGAGTTGGCTCCTGGCGCAGGCGGGGGCTGACGGGAGCTGCCAGCCACGGGGAGTAGGCGCCATAACGCACCCCTCGGCACCCCCGGCAACTCACCTACACCCACACCTGGGGGCTCGCGCGACTCTACCACGACCATGTCGGCGAGCGCCCGGGCCACGACGGGAGTGGCGCCGGCTACCACGACAGCAGGAGGAGCATATGCGATCCCGACGGCGGCTCTCATCGAGGCTGGTGCGAACAGCCTCGTGAGGGCAGCTGGCGGGGCCGGCCTCACGAGGATGCCAGGCACTGGTAGCCTCATGAGGCGCGCCAGCTGGTAGGGGACTACCCTTGGCAAACGCTTAGGTCCGCGGACCGGGCGTCGCCTGCCCGGGAATGGAGGGTGGAACACATGCCCATGTCCCCAGGCAGGACGACGCCAGCTAGGAGACGAAGGGTGGAACACAGGCCCATGTCACCAGGCCAGGTGTTTCCAACCTGGAGATGGAGGGTGGAACACATGCCCATGTCTCCAGGCCGGGCGCCCCCAGCCAGGAGACGGAGGGTGGAACACACGCCCATGTCCCCTGGCAGGGCGACTCCTACCCGGAGACGGAGGGTGGAACATACGCCCATGTCTCCGGGCCGGGTTTCGCTCGACCAGTGGGGAGAGCTCACGTACTCGCCCATGTCCCCGGGCCTGGTTCGGCCCGCCCGGAGACATGCGGTGGGGTACGCAAGCGGGACTCCCGGGCACCCCAGCGAGGCGCGCTGGGGCACCGCCTTGAGTGTCCGTCCCACACACGACAGAGGGCCCCTGCGCCGAGCCCCACTCGTGGCACAGGGGGCTACGACGCTGCTACAACGGCGACATCCGTCGCCGGGCTTTGGGGGGCCCAGGGCCCTGCTCCGAAATGGGCTCTCCCTGCGAAGAGCGTGGGGGGCTCGCCCCATGCTCGAGGGCCTGTTCAGGACCCACCCCACGTCGCCGCATCATGCTTGGGGGGTGGGAGCAGGCCTCATGCCAGGGAGGCATGGGGCTCTCAGCGCACCCCTAGGCCCAACCCTTGACACTCGCACGTAATAATGAGTGGGCTGTATACGCCCGGAGCCCCCCGAGGACGCGGAGGGGTTCCATGCCACGCCCAAGTGGAAGCCCCATGCTTCGTGCTGGCGGACAACACTGCCCTCCAATGGCTATGCCCACGCAACGTGGATGCCCTACTCTCCGCGCTGGGGGAAGACGAAGGCGAAGACTAGCCTAGGCGCCGGACGCGGCTGTTGGTTGCTTCTTTTTGTGTTCGTATTGCCACTTTTTTTTGAAATGGAACTGAAGATTTCGCAAATCTATTTGAAAAGGGGGCGGGAACTTTTCTCTCTTCGCGATTCCTCTTTCTGGTCTTGAAGTCTTTCCCCTTTTTGGATTGACGCCTTGCCAAGCGGGGCTCGCACACTTTGGCCCCTCCTCGTGGCCTCTCGGAGCGGGCCAGCAAGGGCCTGTCACCTTGGGGGCACTCATCACTTAAAACGGTCAACCCCCGCTCGGGGGCTCCAGCCACGGCCCGACATGACATCACGAAACCTCGGGAGGCTCAGGCACCTCCCGAGGCGGTAGCCCGTGGAAAGGTAAGGAAGTCGCTTGAGCGTCAAGGGGGACTCCTGAGCAACGCGCCGCATGAGCCTCACCGATCGCGCAGCTCCGCGCCCCTTGGTCACGTCCTGGTGATCCGGACGCTCCAATTGTGGCCAAGACCTCGCTTCCTTTGGTCTCGTCCGGTGAGCCGGACGCCCCAACGGCGGTCGAGGTCTGCTCGCGATCGGGCCCTGCCGACGCAGAGCACCACTTGAGCGTTAAAGGGGGGGGTTCCCAGGTAGTACGTCTCGAGAACCTCACCGATCGTGTAGCTCCGCGCCCATTGGTCTCATCCTGGTGATCCGGACGCTCCAATTGTGGTCGAGGCCTCGCCCCTTGGTTTCGTCCTGGTGATCCGGACGTTCCGACGGTGGTCGAGGTCTACTCAGGATCGGGCCCCGTCAATGCAGAGTGTAGAAAGGGCTCCCGGACCACCCGAAAGCAAGGAAAAAGCTCTCCCAGGCGGGATCCTCGACCTCCCTGGATGCTCCGCCTACACTTCGCTACGCTCGAGCCCGCCGTGACCCAATGAGCTAAGTACACACGCCTAACAAATGCAGAACCTTCTAATCAGTTAATGACCCCAATGCCGGGCAGGAGGCACGAGCGCTAACGTGAAAATGCAGGCACTACGGTCCGCTACGCGATCCCATAGGGATTCTTGTGGATCCAGGAGCAAGGGAGAGCAGCGCAAGGGAAGGAGTCCGGCCACTCTAGGCGGAAGGGCTAATGGTCTGTCCTCGGGGGCGACACGCTCCCCCTCAGGACGGCCCGCCCCGCGAGGACCCGACCGGACGCCGCCGCCGGTCTTAGCGCAATACCCTCGCGGGCTTTTCAGGGGGCGCTGTGGCACATCGGCAATGACGCTAGGCCCCGCAGGAGAAGCGGGGACGCGGCACGCAAAACAAATGATCAACAGCTCAAAAGGGAGAAGGAATACGAAGGTAAAAATGCAAAAGTTAACGCCCCCAGGGGCCAGGTGTTGCTTGACATGACAGGAGCCAGGAAGAGAAAACAGGGGAGGTCTAGGCGGAGGAGCCACTGTCGCCATTCGGGCCATCGCCCGCCGCGGCGCCGGAGTCGTCGCCCTCGTCGGGGAGGGGCTCCTGGACGAACCGCTCCACCAAGGACTCCACGTGTGGGCGCGTCTCGTCCCTAAGGGGCATCTGGAGTTCCTCGGGCACCAGCTCCATGACGCGGAGGAGGTCGAGCTCGGGGATGAAGCGCCGAAGGTTGGCGAAGGTTGGACACATTGTACTCATCAACCCATGAGACGCCGGTCTCCGGCGCCTCCACTTCGGCCGCGGCCTTGGCCTGCGCGCGTGGATCTTTTGCGGCCAGGGCAGTCGGTTAGCGTTCCCCAAGCGCCTTAACTCCCCTCCCTATGCGTGGCAGAAGTAGTGGGGTTCGTGCACGGCGGATCCGCTCACCACTACTCCGCGCGGGGTTTAAATGGGAGGGGAGAGGAGCAAAAGGGGTCATTCACTCCCCTGCCCCCGCACATCGTCTTCGTCGCCCGTCCCCCTCCCCGAAACAAGAGAGAGAGAGAGAGAGAGCAAGGGTCACGCATCCGCCGTGCCACCGTTCGCCACCGTCGTAAGTCGCGACGCGACAGAGCCCGCATGCCCCGCCGCCGCGACCGAGCCACCTCTGAGACGGATGGCGGGCAAAGGCGCCTGGGACGGCAGCGACGTCGACGAGGCCTACATCGAGCACCTCCGCCACCGCCGCAAGCTGCCGCCTGCGAAGAACGTGGAGGCACGCATCGCCGGAGCGGAGAACATGCCGGCCCCGCGGGAAGGCGAGGTGGTGGTCTTCGCCGAGCATTCTGCCCACGGGCTCGGCCTGCCGGCGAGCACGTTCTTCCGGCGCTTCCTCTTGCGCTTCAGGCTACAACCACACCATCTCAGCGCCAACGCCATATTGCAATTGGCGGCGTTCGTCGCCCTCTGTGAGGGCTTTTTGGGGGTGGAGCCGTGCCTCGACCTCTGGTGCCGGCTCTTCTACCTGAAGCGGCATACGGTGAAGAACAGGGCCACCGGCGAGACGGTCATGACCGCCTGCGAAGCCGCCCTCGTTCACTATCGCTCGGGAGCCGGCTTCCCCTAGCTCCCCCTGCAGGACTCGGTTAAGAGCTGGCAGAAGGGGTTCTTCTATGTGAAGAACGTGAAGCCGGCCAAGGACTTCATCAACCTCCCCGACTTCGTCAACCAGCCGCCGATCGCGATGCAGAACTGGAGGACGCCTCCGCCCCAGGCGCCCGAGACGGCGGACCGGCTCTGCGAACGGCTGCTCGTGGTGACCAAGACGGAGGGGCTTACGGCCGTGGACCTTCTTGCCACGATGGTGGCGCACCGGGTCCAACCGCTGCAGCGCCGGCCGCACCTCATCTGCCAGATTGGAGGGCGGCGTGACCCGTGCCGGCTCTCCACCAAGGAGCTGAAGGCGGTGCAGTGAGCGAGCAGGGTGAACTCCATTTCGGCCGCCAAGATGAACGAAGGCGGATGGCAATGGGGCAAGGCTTCGTACAGTCGGGACCATCCGGCTCCTCGGGTATGTGATGGGACACGCGTCCATTTTTCTTTTGAAGCCAGTGCCCCTCCCCCAGTCTGTTGACGGAGGGGCTTCTTTTGCGCGCAGGTCTTCCCTTTGTTGCAGGAGTACGGCGAGCCGGCTACCGACGTGGCGGAGTCGGACCCCGAGGAGGTAGAAGACGTCGACGACGTGGAGCCGGCCGAATCGGAGCGAGCCGGCGCGTCAGGGATCGGCGGGACGGAGGCGGAGGGAACCGAGTCGGCGGGTGAGTTCTTCCCCCAGTCTCTTTTGCGGGACTGTTCCGATGACGACGTTGAGCCGGGGGAGATGCGCGATGCAGCGGCCCCGGAGGACCCCGAAGTCTTGGGAGACGACACCACCACGCCGAGGAAGTGCGTTCGCCGGGCCGACCGCGAGCCGGGATGGGGCGACGCGGCCGCGGACGATTGGGGGAAGCAGCTGGCCAGCTTCCGGCCGGCTCCCAAGCGGGCAGCCGGTAGGCAGCCGAGCGGCAGCCGCGGAGGCGGCGGGAAGAGGCAGCGGGTTGCCCCGGCGGGCCCCATCAGGCGGGCTGTCCCTGTTAGCATTGGGTAAGTTTCTCTTTGATTTCTGGTTGGTTTCTGGTTGGCCTTCTTTCCTGATTCCGTTGTCTAGGGAACCGCATGCTCTTGGGAGGACGGCCCCTTCGGGGAGGGCCACGGCCGACGAGGCTGCGGGAACGGCACAAAAGACCGCCGCCGACGAGAGGGAGCGCGAGGCGTGGCGGGACCGGGAGGCGGATGAGCAGGAGCGGCTCGAGGAGGAGTGCCACCCGTGGGAGGAGGTGGCGCGGTAGCAGGCGCCAATCGGAGCCCGCGTGGAGGCGGCGGGCCAGTCTTGGGAACCGTTTCCCCCCGGCAGGGTGAAGAGGTCCAAGAGCACGCACGACCCCGCGTGGCGGGCGGAGGCGGACACGTAGGCCGAGGAGGAAGCGCCCGCGGCTGCGCGCGCAGCGGATGCTGCCAAGGAGGCGGAGCCGGACCGCAGTGGCGCTCCGTCGGGGGTAGACGACGTGCCGCCGGGGACCGACAACGCGCCGCCGGAGGTCCCGGCTCCGGAGGTTAACCAGGGAGGTGCCACTGGAGGTGGCGTGCCGGAGATCGAAGCTGCGGCGCCTGGAGGAGCAACCGCCGCCGGCTTGTCAGCCGGGGCGCCTGGAGCCACGCCGCCAAGGGGGCGCATCCCTTGGTCACTGTGGCTTGGGGTCCGCCTGTCCCCGCTGACTGGAACCAGACGCAGCAGTCCTGGGCCGCGGCCGGTGGCGCGCCCGGGGGCGACGCACCTAGCATCCTTGGAGCCACGGTGGCCGCACTCATCGCCGAGTTTGCCAACTGCCATGCCCAGACGGCGCAGGAGGCCCATGCAGCCAGGAGCCGGCTGGCGCATCTCGAGCAGTCCGTTACGGTAAGGGCTCGGCGTCCTTGTCTTTTTTGTCTTTCTTGCTTCAGTTTTTTCCAATGGGGGCGCTCTGGCACACCCACTGGGTGTAGTCCCCGAGACTCGGGCCGGCTGGGACGTAGGCGGGTCGAGTCTAATCACAACGCCTCTTTGCTTTTGATCTTTGCAGGCCGTTCACGACCGCCGGGTGACCACGTACAACACGCTGCTGGGCCTGTATCGGGAGGCCATGAACCGACTGGCCGTTATGTCCGCGGACTTGCGAGGTACGCGGATCTTGTCAATTTTCAGTGGGGGCGCGCGAGCACACCGACTTGGTGTAGTCCCCGGGATTCGGGCCGGCTGCCTCGCAGGCGGTTCGAATCCTTATATTTGCTTTCTTTCTGACGGGAGCGTCTTCGTGTTGCGAAGCCTCAGCTGCCGAGGCGGTCTGCCTCCATCGCCAGGTGATACAACTTGGCGAGCAGCGGGACCTCCAGACTGCGGAGTGTGACCGGCTGCACCAGGCGGCCGATCGCGCGCAGGCGGAGAAGGACGAGCTTGAGGCGGCCCATCGACGGGAGTTGGAGGAGCGGGAGGCAGCTTATCGTGAGGTGCTGGAGACCAAGGACGCCTTGCTGGCGAGGGCGGCCGAGGAAGCGAAGGCAGCACAGACCGAGCACGACCGTCGGATCCAGGACTGGTCAGCCAGGGAGGCGGCGCTGCAGGAGGAGGCGCACGTGGTGGACCGGCTTCTAGCCGGTAAGTTTTGTTGCCTTGCTTGTCTTCGTGCATCGGCTTGAGGCCGATATTTCCTCTGTCTTACACCGTGCGCCCCTTTACTCCTCAGGGCTCTTTTCGGGTACGCAGGAGGCCGCGGAAGTGGCCGTGGAGGCCCACCGTGAGGACCAGCGGGCGCAGGGAGTCCACGTCGGGCGGCTTGCCGCCTGCACCGTGGATGAGGTGGGGATCGCCGCTAAAGTGCGCCTGAACGAGGTGGTCCGGGCCATGAAGCGGCTTCAGGGGGCCGGCTCGGCACTGATTCGCACCCTCTGGTCGGGCACGGTGGAGCCGGTCTCCATGAGCCGGCTGTCGCAGTGGCTGGAAGCCGGATCCGCACGGGTGAACGCTTGGAGGGCCTCCGCGGCGCGTGCCGGAGCGGCCATGGCGCTCCGCGTCGCCAAGTCGTGGTACCCCTACCTGGACTTGGAGCTGCTCGCGGCCCAGCGTGCCGGTAGGGATGTGGAGCTGGAGGCGGCTGCCGATGCGCTGGCCGTGCGGGCCAGTGACCTCACGTCCTTTGCTCCGTGGGACGAGTACATTGCGGAGCGGACGGCATACGGCGAGGTGATCCCGGAGGACCAGTACGCGCTTGCCTTCGACGACCCGGAGGGCAGCGCCAGCGAGACGAACGATGAAGACGTCGAGTCCAGCACCAGTGACTACGTCGACACCGAGCCGGCGCGGGACTTGGGGGTGGGGGCCGACACGGAGCGTGCTGTGGCCAAGGACGGGGCTTCTACCTAAGCCGCTGCGGAGTGCGCAGGGGGAGGAGACGGTGCCGCCACTAGCTAGGGTCCTTCTGTTTTCCTGCTTTTTCTATTAGACTGCAGTTCCACCCACTGGGGGTGTAATGTTATGAACATGTGGCCTTGGGCTTTTATGCTTTTGTATATAAACTTATACTTTTCATTGTGCTGAGAAAATGTAATGCGTGCCGACTCGTCCCTGGCTTATCGTCCCTTTGAATCCGTTCTGCCCAAAACTTTGTTCCCTTCGGCTTCGACCCCGCCAGCCGGACAACCGGGAGCTGGTCTGTAGCTGGGATGGGGCGTCAACCTCTGGGGAGTCAGTCATGGGGTTTTTGGAGTCGCGAGAATGTTTAGCCAGGGCGAGTATGTCAGAGGCCGGTTAGAGAAGGTAAACGACCTGGCTAGCTATAGACGACGACCCCCTGCCAACGGCGTTCGTGTGCGCTAAGTTTCTGCCCCAAAGACCCGCCGACCGGACATCCGGGAGCCGGTCTGTAGCCGGGCGGGGTGGGAGGGGTTTTGCTTAGCTCACATTACTTTGACCGTCTTTGAGGGGTGGTGCCAGGGCTAGCCGGCGAGCCCCCGGGCCCTGGGAGCTGAACCCACGAGCCGACTCTTTGTAACAAACTGAACTAGAAGGAAACGAGAAGGGTATGCCCCGAGAGCTGCCTTGGGACACCCGTTGCATTCATAAGCCCAAAAGGGAGGATACATACATACACTAGTTTAGTAGTAAAATGGACGAAGGAGCGCCGCGTTCCACGGGCGCTCCGTCTCCTCGCCGGAGGCATCTCTTTTGCGCTTCTGCGGCTTCGGGCGTCTATTAGATAGTACGCGTTGTTGTGCAGCGCCTTGGTGACGATGAACGGGCGATCCCATGGGGAGGACAGTTTGTGCTGGTCGGCGGTTCGCTGGATCTGCCTGAGCACCAGGTCCCCCTCGCGGAAGGATAGGGGCCGGATCCGCTTGTTGTGGTAGTGCCGAAGCTTCTGTTGGTAGATGGCCGTTCGGCTCAGGGCCAGCTCGCGTGCTTCTTCGAGTAGGTCGACGCCGTCTTCTCTTGCCTCCTTTGCATACTTCTCCGTGTATAGGGTGACTCGAAGCGAATCGAACTCAATGTCCGTAGGGATGACCGCCTCGGACCCGTACACGAGAAAGAAAGGGGTGAAGCCGGTTGACCGGTTGGGTGTGGTCCTGAGGCTCCATAGGACAGCGGGCAGCTCCTCTATCCAGCAGCCGGCTGATCGCACGAGCGGCGCCACGAGCCGGGGCTTGAGGCTGGCCAGGATTAGGCCGTTCATTCTCTCCGCCTGGCCGTTTGACTGTGGGTGGGCAACTGTTGCAAGGTCGAGCCGGATGCCCTCCTGGGAGCAAAAACGCACCATTGCGCCTTTGGCGAAATTTGTGCCGTTGTCGGTAATGATGCCGTGGGGGACGCCGTAGCGGACCGTGATGTCCTTGATGAACCGGATGGCCATGGGGCCGTCCCGCTTTTTGATGTGCCTGGCCTTGATCCACTTTGTGAACTTGTTGATGGCCACCAGTAAATGTGTCATGCCGCCTCGTGCGGTCTTGAACGGTCCCACCATGTCGAGGCCCCAGACGGCGAAGGGCCAGGAGAGGGGGATGGTCTGGAGTGCAATATCCAGCAGGTGGCTCCGCGTGTTGAAGTGCTGGCACAATTCGCACTTGTCGACTAGCTACTTTGCTTCTTATAGGACCGTCGGCCAGTAAAAACCGTGGCGGAACGCCTTGTCCACCAGGGTTCTGGAGGCGCCGTGATGTCCGCACTCGCCCTGGTGGATGTCCCGGAGGATCTCTTGCCCCTTCTTCGGCTTGACGCAGCGTTGGAACACGCCAGTTGCGCTGCGATGGACCAGCTCGCGGTTGATGATGCTGTAGGTGGGGGCACGGCGCTGGGTTTGCCGGGCCGTAGCCTCGTTGGGAGGGAGCTTGCTGCGCATGAGGAAGGCTAGGATGGGCTGGGCCCAGGTGGGAGCCGTGATAGGAGCCGGTACCGGCTCGGGGTGGATTTCGGGGGCAGCCGTGACCCCCGGGCTAGTAGCCAGAGCCCCCGGGCCCGAGCCGACAGTCCCCGGGGCCGAGTCGTCAGTCCCTGGGACCGAGTCGTCAGCCCCCGAGACCGGTAGATCGATCGCCATGAGGACAAACGCGGGGGCGTCATTGGTCGGAGCCGGCTGAGTTGAAGCGGCAGTTGGAGCCGGCAGGGTTGACGGAGCCGTCGGGCCTAACGAGGGGCCAGCGGGGTCAGCCGGCATGAAGATGGACTCCGATTCAGCGGAGGGCTTGATCGACAGCTTGAGTAGCCACTCAAGGGAGACGCCGGCTGGGATGGCCTGTCGGGTGGATCCGATTTTTGCCAGCATGTCAGCCGCCTCGTTGTCCGCCCGGGGGACGTGGTGGAACTCGCAGCCCTCGAAGGAGCCGGTGAGCTGTTGGACGAGGAAGCGGTAGCTGGCCATGTTGGCGACCCTGGCATCCCATTCGCCAGAGACCTGCTGCACCACGAGGTCCGAGTCGCCGAAGCAGAGGATGCGTCGGATGCCGATTTCCTTGGTGAGCCAGAGGCCGTGGACGAGCGCCTCGTACTCGGCTATGTTGTTGGAGGCGGCGAAGAGGATCTGGAGCGCGTACTTGAGCTGGCTCCCCCTTCGGGGACGATAGGACGATGCCTACTCCCAAGCCGGTCCGCATCTTCGAGCCATCGAAGTGCATGCGCCAGTGCGTGGAGTACGGAGGTGGCGGCACGAACTGGGTCTCCGCCCAGTCGACGAGGAAGTCGGCCATCGTCTATGACTTGATGGCGGTGCGCGGCTCATACCGGATTTCGTAGTTGGCAAGGGCGATGGCCCACTTGGCGATCCGGCCGGTGGCGTCCCGGTCGCCCATGATTTCAACGAGCGTTGCTGTGCTCACCACGTCGATGGTGTGCTCCTGGAAATACTGCTTGACCTTCTTGGCGGCGAAGTATATGCCGTAGCACATCTTCTGGTAGTGGGGGTAGTTTTGCTTCGAGGTGGAGAGTAACTCGTTGAGGTAGTAGACGGGGCGTTGAACCGGCAGCGCCCTGCCTTCCTCCGGCCGCTCCACCACCAGGACGACGCTGATCCCGCGTGTGGTCGCCGCGATGCACGCGAGCGACGGCTCCTTCTCGGCCAGAGCCGCCAGGACGGGTGCGCTGGAGAGAGCGCGCTTGAGGTCGCGAAATGCTTCGTCCGCCTAGTCGGTCCACTCAAATTTGGTTGTCTTCTTCATGAGCTGATAGAGGGGCAGCGCCTTCTCGCCCAGTCGGCTGACGAACCGGCTGAGCGAGGCAAGGCAGCCGACAAACTTCTGGACGTCGCGGAGCTTAGCCGGCTTGTGCATGCACTCAATAGCCTTGATCTTCTCCGGGTTGGCTTCGATGCCGCGGGCGGACACGAAGAAACCCAGGAGCTGGCCGGCTGACATGCCGAAAACACACTTCTCTAGGTTGAGCCAGACCTTGTACTCGCGCAGGTTGGAGAAGGTTTCCCGGAGGTCGTCGAGGAGGCTGAAATGCTTCTTGGTCTTGACGACTATGTCGTCCACGTAGACGTGGATGTTCCTGCCGATCTGGGGAAGGAGGCACTTCTGCATGCAACGCTGGAAGGTGGCGCCTGCATTCTTCATGCCTAAGGACATGGTGATGTAGCAGTAGGCCCCAAAGGGGGTGATGAAGGAGGTCTTCAGCCGATCGGCTGGATCCAGCTTGATCTGGTTGTGGCCGGAATAGGCGTCCAGGAAGGATAGCAGGTCGCAGCCAGCCGTGGAGTCAATCACCTGGTCGATCCGGGGCAGGGCGAAAGTGTCCTTGGGACAGGCCTTGTTCAGGCTGGTGTAGTCGATACACATGCACCAAGTCTTGTTCTTCTTCAGCACCAGGACTGGGTTGGCTAGCCAGTCCGGTAACCGGCTGCGAGCAAGCCGGGCGATTTCTTCTCCTATAGTACGCCGCTTCTCCTCGAAGAAATGGTGTAGGGGTTGCTTGACCGGCTTCGCGTCCGGCCGCACGTGAAGTTTGTGCTCGGCGTACTTCCTCTAAACACCCGGCATGTCCTTGGGGGACCATGCGAAGATGTCCCGATTCGCACGGAGGAAGTCGACGAGCTCGCCTTCCTATTATTTGCTGAGGTTGGCGCGGATGGTGACGCACTGCTTGGGGTTGGCCGGGTCGAGCGGCACCTGCTTGGTGTCCTTGGACGGCTGGAATGACGCCTCGCTGGCCGGCTGGGACAGAGGAGCCGGCATGGCCAGCTGCTCGGAGGCGTGAGCCACGAGCCGGTCGAGCCGCCGCCTCTCCTCCGCTATCACCAGAGCCTTGGCCAGCCGACTGCTGTCACGTGCGCACTCAATCGACTTCTTATAGTCGCCATCGATGGTGATGATGCCCTTGTGGCCCGGCATCTTGAGCTTGAGGTAGGCGTAGTGGGGCATGACCATGAACTTGACAAGGGCCTGCCGGCCCAGCAGCGCGTGGTAGGGACTGTTGAGGTCCACCATCTCAAACCATATCAGCTCACGGCAGAAGTGGCTCTGATTGCCGAAGAGGACATCGAGCCGGATCTTGCTGATGGGGGAGCAAGATTGCCCCAACACGATGCCATGGAAAACCGTTCGGCTCAGCCGTAGGTCTTTCTCCTTGAGCCCCAGCTTGAGCAGCGTGTCGCGGTAGAGGATGTTGATGTTGTTGCCCCTGTCGATCAGCACCCGTGAGAAGCGGCAGGTGAGCCTCTTGGAGGTGATTGTGGGATCGAGGACAAGGGCGTATCTGCCAGGGTTTGGCATCACTGCCGGGTGGTTCGCCCGGCTCGAGGTAACCGGCTTCTCGGACCAGTGCATGAACTGGGGGACCGAGGGGACGGTGGCGTTCACCTCGTGCCGGCGCTAGCAATGGCTATGCTTGTTGGTTCCCTCGCTGGTGAAGACGACATAGGCCCCGTCCTGGTCGGGGAACTGGTCATGGAGATGGCCGTCGTTGGGGGCCTGGGCCGGCGGTGGCGCTGGAGCGCGGGGAGCCGGCGGGGGAGGAGTTTCACAGCCCAAGAATTTATTTGCAATTAGTTCTATCATCATTCATGCACATGTATAACTTCAAATTGAATTTGAATTGGGGAATGATCAAACCCTGGCACCTTGATCTTCAAATAGGTGCAGCTAAAATTATTTTCAGTGAAATCAAATTGCTCTTAGGAAACGTTCATCATTCATGGAAATAGGTGAAGCCTCTACCAAAAATGATGCACATATTTCTAGGACAATTTTGGATTTTTGAATTAATGCATATTATATTTGAATTGGGGCATTTATTTGCTATAAATAAATTAACTGCTCCAAAATTTCTGAAAATTCTTGAGGTCTTTTGGAATAACCCAAAGAGTGCCTAGAAATTATTTCAAGAATTATTAAAATGAGTTGGTATATTAAACAAATCAAAATAGATTACAGAAAAAGCAAAAAAAAATAAAAGAAAAAAAATAAAGGGAACCCACATAGCTTATCTGGCAGCCCAGTCCGATCCACCCCACACCGCAGCGCCAGAAGGATTGGGCGCGTGCCGGCGGCGCGCACGCACGCGCGAGGCCACCTCCTGGCTCCTTGCTAGCTACCCGGACACCCTGAAGACGCCACGCACAATCCCAAGCCCAACCCTCTCACTCTCGCCCGCATGCCCCGCTTCTCCCTGGCTCTCTCCCTCGGACCCAAGTGCCCCCATCGCCGTCGCTCACTGCCTCCGCGGCCACCGGCAACCCCCAGCCCCGTAGAGCTGTGCAAAGTCTCCGCCACCACGAGCTGAGCCTCTACATTGACAGAATCGAGCTGAAGCGCCACCACTCGAGCGAATCGGCCCTTCTTCAACCATAGGCCGCCGCCGTGGAATCAAAGCTCGCCGGAGAACTAGAGCATCTCCGACCTTGCCGTCGCCTCCTATGGAATCGCCGTGAGCCGCTGAGTCCTTCCCTCAACTCCTCCCTCTCGTATTATTTCTCTAGCGCCCCTCCCCGCCGGACTCAAAGCTAGACGCCACTGAGCATCTCGTCGCTGATGTTGTTCACCACCGGTGCGTCCAAGCTCAAAACCGAGCTCCTGGAGCTCCATAGAGGCCGTAGGGACATCGAACCAGCTTGCCCGCGCCCCGTAACCCCGCAGCCGTGCAAGGCCGAGCTCAGGCCGCCGCCTTGGTCATCGCTAGCCACTATTCCGGCGACCCCACGACCTCCCCTGTGCCCCGTCGGATCCGCGCGAGCACGAGCTACGCCCGAGTGCCTTCAGCGCGTGGAGCCGCCCCCTGTAGTGCAACTCCGGCGTGAAGCCGCCGCCTATTTGGTCACCACCGGCCAGCTCTGACGTGCTGACGTGGCCCATCATTAGGGGTCAAACCCCCAGCTAATTAAACCACTTCTAGCCACTGACAAATGGGCCCCACGTCACTATTAACAACAGTTTAATTTTAGTTATTAGACCTGGGTCAATGACAAGTGGGTCCCGGTCATCAGGTTTGACCTGGACCGGCCCTGTTGACCGCTGACATCATCCTGACATCAGGCTGACGCAATAAATTGATTTTTGGAATGTAGATAAGTCTAAAATGATTTATCTATTTTCATAAAATGTTTAAAACTTGTAAAATTCATAGAAAATAATCAATAACTCCAATGAAAATAATTTATATATGAAAAATGATCAGAAAAATCCAATGAATTTGTTTATGCCATGATCATGCATGTTTGAGCAAGTTAACATAACCAAGTAGGACATTTTATGATTAGGGCAATGTATGAAATATCATTTGGAGTTGGAATTCAAACTTGTTTGAATTCCACTTCAATTAACTTGGTTAATTATTTCTCTAGGTCAATTCAGTACCTTAACATACCATGTCATGCATCATGTTTGTTGCATTGTATTGAATGTGTTCCTTTCCTGTTTTGTTGGTGTTGTCCCTTCTCGGTAGACGATGGTTCCGACGTTGTGATCGTTGACACTAATGAAGAGAAGTAATATCTTCAGGATTGTCAGGCAAGCAACCCCCCCTTTGAGCATCCCGATAATATCCTACTCTGTCGCTCCTGCTCTCTTATACTGCATTAGGACAACACCGATTCAACTGTTACATGTTCTCGGTAGCTGAACCCATTCCTTTGCATGGCATGTCCTTGTCACAGTAAATAGTTGAAACCACTTAGCATGAGTAGCAACTGCTTGAGCCTTGTTGTGCTTACTCATCCATGCTTGCTTACTGTGCTTGCTATGCTTAGAGTGGTGTCGGGTCTGATTCATCTGGGCGATGGATCGGAATGGATGTGTTCATGTCCTACTGTGTGAGAGCTAAGTGTGTGAACACGATTTGGTAAAGGTAGCAATGAGAGGCCATGTAGGAGGACATGGCAGGTTGTCTCATTGGGACCGTCCTTAGGAACTGAGTTCTGTGTATGTTATCCAAGACAAGATACTACCATGCATTGGGCCCGAAACCAATGGACCCTCTCGGCTTATTAATTGCCTTGACCTCTGTCCAGGACTTGCTACTAGTTTCTGGTGTTTGTAGGTTGTGCTGGCGGCCATGCATAGCGCTGACCAGAGGGGTAGGCTATGGCGCGGTAGATGCACCTGTGGCCGGGTGTACCAAGCGTAGAACCATCCGTCGAGGTGGGCTTGGGAACCCTGCACACATCGTTTGGGGCCGTAATGGAAACTTTGGCCGGACTTCCTTGCGGGTTCAGTCTCAAATAGGCGATAAACCTGGACTAGAGTCTTGTGTGGTTAACGGTCGTGGCCGACTCCCTCCTGGGCTTCCGTTTGAAGGTTGCCGAGGTGCCTTTTTTACGTGCACATGGCGATAAGTGGCGGGAGCGTGTGTGAAGTATACCCCTGCAAGGTGAAGTAATCTATTCGAATAGCCACGTCCTCGGATATGTACTACTGGGAAAACTTATGTGGTACATAGACAACTTGAAATGTATACTCTAAAATGCGCAAGATAAGCGTGAGTGCTATGGATGGCCTTCTCGTAGGAAGACGGAAGTGGATCCATAGTGGTGTATTGATGTGGTGAATATGTGGACTCGTGTGTGCTTTCTCCCTTCAAAGAAAAGATACTACTTGTAGTCGTAGTATAGGTTCGCCAATAGTCAAAGCTAGCTTGCTGCAATAAACTCCACAACCCCCTTCGTTGATAATGATGCATATGTAGTTAGTTCTGATGTAAGTCTTGCTGAGTACCTCTGTACTCACTGTCGTGGGTTTGTCATGGCAAGATGTCCTCGTTGAGAGAACTTTAGGTGTGAGGCCATCGCAACTATGTGGTGGCTTGAGAGGGGTTGGTCGGAATCGAGAAACACGAGTTTACCCAGGTTCGGTCCCTCCTGACGGAGGTAAAAGCCATGTAGGAGTACATGGTGGGTTGTCTCATTCGGACCGTCCTTAAGAACTGAGTTCTGTGTATGTTATCCAAGACAAAATACTACCATGCATTGGGCCCGAAACCAATGGATCCTCTCGGCTTATTAATCGCCTTGACCTCTGTCCAGGACTTGCAACTAGTTTCTCGTGTTTGTAGGATGTGCTGGCGGCCGTGCATAGCGCTGACCAGAGGGGTAGGCTATGGCGCGGTAGATGCACCTGTGGCCGGGTGTACCAAGCGTAGAACCATCCGTCGAGGTGGGCTTGGGTACCCTGCACACATCGTTTGGGGCCATAATGGAAACTTCGGAAGGACTTCCTTGCGGGTTCAGTCTCAAATAGGCGATAAACCTGGACTAGAGTCTTGTGTGGTTAACGGTCGTGGCCGACTCCCTCGCTGGGCTTCCGCTTGAAGGTTGCCGAGGTTCCTTTTTTACATGCACATGGCGATAAGTGGCGGGAGCATATGTGAAGAAGTATACCCCTGCAGGGTGAAGTAATCTGTTCGAATAGCCGCGTCCTCAGATATGGACTACTTGGAAAACTTATGTGGTACATAGACAACTTGAAATGGATACTCGAAAATGCGCAAGATAAGCATGAGTGCTATGGATGGCCTTCTCGTAGGAAGACGGAAGTGGATCCATAGTGGTGTAGTGATGTGGTGAATATGTGGACTCGTGTGCGCTTTCTACCTTCAAAGAAAAGATACTACTTGTAGTCGTAGTATAGGTTAGCCAAGAGTCAAAGCTGGCTAGCTGTAATAAACTCCACAACCCCCTTTGTTGATAGTGATGCATATGTAGTTAGTTCTGATGTAAGTCTTGCTGAGTACCTCTGTACTCACGGTTGCGGAGGAGACGTCAGTCTCATTAGTGATTCATACGACGTGAAGTTCGATGTTGATCACATTAGCTTGGGAATCCTAGACAGAGGTCTGGCTCCTATGGTAGGGTCGTTGTAGCTTTTCAGGCTCTTCTAGCCGCTTTTAATAGATGTCTGTACCCAGACATGTATCTACCGCTTGTTGAGTGTATGCTCTGAATGATGGGTCATGTGACCCTCTTCTTGTAACATCATATTATGTAAGGCTCTTCTGAGCCTTCTAAATAAATGTTGTGTTGTTGTATGGTTATGTTGTGATGCCATAGTTGTATCTATGCATATCGACATGTCGTGCCTACGTGTGACGTGTAACGGTATGTATGGGATTCAGCACCTAGTTGTGTGCCTCTACTAGTACTCTTTATGGGGAAATGCCTCTTTGTGCTTCCACTGAGCCTTGGTAGCTTGCGACTGCTCCGGACACATTGATTGACCGACGTGTATCCTTGTTTGTTGAGTTGTCTGTTCCTTCGGGGAAATGTCTCACAGTGTAATGGAGTCCATGTAGCCTGCTATGACTCGTCTACGCGCAGTTGATGACATTTATGTCCCACGGCGTAATGGAGTCCCTGTAGCTTGCTATGACTCGTCTACACACGCTGATGAACGACACCTGCATTGTTGGGTTATGTATGCCTGTCCCTGTACGGATGTGCCACTTGGGTTCTACGACTAGTCATGTCGACCCTGGTTCTTTGACATTTGGATGCTAGCGACATATTCACATACGTGAGCCAAAAGACGCAAATGGTCCTGGCTAAGGTAAGGTGGCATCCATGGGGATAACCGTGCGTGAGGCCGCAATGTGATGTGATGTGTTACGTGCTAGATTCTTATGGCTTAGGATCGGGGTCCCGACAACGTTGGTATCAGAGCCTGACTGCTTGTAGGATTACCAAGCCAAACTGGTCGATGTTGAGTCTAGAACTGCTTTAGTTATATAAGGGAATAAATTGTGGAAGGGAACGTAAGATTCTTTTTACTCCTTTCCTCGTGCATTCTAATTCTGAGTCACCCTCTTCCTTATTCTACGGGGTTTAAGAACTAGGCTTCTTACCTATCTATCAGGATGACGGGTTGCTATGCTGGAGATTGATAGGACAGTTGTTGTCTTTCTAAATTAGTGTCTCCATAAGAATTCAGTGTGATGTTTTCAGTTTTCATGCAGGTTGCCTCATATTTCATGCCCGTATAGCCGTTATGTTGTCCGAGTTATCCAAGAACACCAGATAATCTGATGCAATTGCAAAATTCCTTCATCTCGAGTCAATGTCTTTTAGGCCAGACTAAGCACACTAATTATTGTGTTGAGGTACTCTATTACCTCGATGTGTTGTTAAAGAGTTAGGAAACCAGGTTATTCTAGTGAACCACCCAACAGTTTGGTTGTATTTTGTGTTTCCGGTGTGATAATTCTGGCCATCGTTATTGAAATCATCCTGTGATGCTACTTAGTCAGTAGGTATTCCATTTCTGGGTTCTTGAACCCAAGAATCATTCTGCTCAATCCCGTTGATAGTATTTGCTCGTTCCGTTAGGATATTAGTAACCTTTTTGATAGTCTTCAAGGTTTGTGGTACATCATTCTTCCAATACCATGAACCAGTTATGGCAGAAGTTCCTCGGGAACTGGAGATCTCAACAAGAGTGCTCTTCATGAGTGCTCCATTCCATACTTGTGACTCTGCCAATCCTACCTTTCTGCATGGGTTATCCGGAAGAATTATGTTGGACTTGTCGACATCCTAACCTATGCTTCTACAACTCAGAAAAATCATGTGCTAATAAGTTGCCTCTCTTCAGTTGTATCCTGACCCTCGTCTATCAGTGGATAGTCAAGAAGTAATTGTGCATTCGTATTCATCGATGCATATTATTCTTGTGGTCTATCAAGCCATTCTATTTCAGAATGACTAGGAGAAACAAACTCCAGTACCTTATCCATTTCTTGGATTGGGTCAAAGCAATTGTATTCCGCAGATCAAAATGCCAATCCAGCTTTTGCTCTGTTTTACCTTGAAGTATTACCCTCTTCATGTCGAGAATGCCATGAGAATTGCACGGCCTCTTATGCATTCTTGATACAGTGGTACTTCTCGCCATCATTATTCATTCCTCGGTATCCATGTTGGTTGTAACCGGAATATCGATAAATGAAGCATGATGTGTGAAATCAATACTCCGAGCAACTCTGTTGCTTGGTAGCTAATGGACAATAATTCCATTCTTAGTGTGCTGGTTATTGAATCATCATTCTAAAGATTGACCGTGCTACCTAGTCCATCTTTCATGGTGCACTCTTCGATCAATGAGTTAGGATTGTATCAATCCCTCACTCTTTTGGTCATATCGTCTTGCCCTGAAAAGCGAGATTGTACTCGAGCTTAATAATATATCGGTGGTTCGTGACTTTCCGAATATCTTCTCGGAAGTATTACTAGGTTGTTCCCTGACCTTTTTGTTGAGCTCGTGATCAAGTTGGTTTTTCTCTATAAACCAACCCTTCTCCAAGAATCCGTGCTGGATTCCGTAAACTAGTTGGACTAAGCCAAACAACAACTTGGATAGTTGGAAGATAAAAGCTTCGTCTGACTTAGTTCATTCCAAGGGATATCTTGTGTGTGTGTGTGTGTGTGTGTCTGTGTTGAAGAAAGATGATGTCCTCATCAATTGATCCTTGTGATCAATTGTTGCAACCATTGTCTTGTCCAATCCTTGATTTGAATATGGGCTGTCGTCAAATCAAACTCAGAACCAATGGTTCTCGTAATGTTGTTTTACTCGTGGCTAACCCCTCGAGCTTACATCCTTATACCTTATGGTCTGACCAATGCTAAATTCTTG
This sequence comes from Elymus sibiricus, assembly GCA_039707655.1. Lineage (NCBI taxonomy): Eukaryota > Viridiplantae > Streptophyta > Magnoliopsida > Poales > Poaceae > Elymus > Elymus sibiricus. The sequence goes on along the minus strand of CM077675.1, from coordinate 309,031,708 downwards.
CCCACATGGTTGTGGAATTCCATTTATATGGATATCTCAATGAATTGTTGTTGAGCCCATCTGCAACATCTTCACCTGTTCCATGATTCATGTTGTACATTAAGTTAGTATTGGAATCTTGTGTAGGCATTATCTTCAGGTCCGCACCCGAGTATGTGTATGGTGTAAGAAGTGACTTCCTCTAATTCATGTGTACCGGGTGCAAGTTGCCACCGTGAATTAAGCGAAGTTGATTTTGCTTCCTTTGGAATCATCCCAAACCAGTCATGCACGTGCAAAGTGTTCTATGGAATGGTAGACTTGCAACCTCCAATCCATATGTAACTCCTAGAACACCAAGCCACTGATTGATTTGTTCAGGGAAAAGAAGTCCATTAAGTGCTAATACTAGTTCATGCACCGGGCTTCGTTACCTCAAATGATGGTTCCAAACAAGAATTCCGAAGTGTTTTGTTGTAAGATTTCTATGTGGTCACGTTTGCCTTCGGCAGTGAGTCCACATGGGTCTTGCAATCCAGCTCATGTTTTGGAGTTGGCTTCCGTAGTTCATTACCTGAGGATCTCGCAACATCATCTCGTCGATTTGTGTTGCAAACTCTCGTTTCGGACATGCTGAGTCTGAAGTATCCTGAAACCAATTATATATGAATCTCAGGCAGATATAATGGTTGGAACGTTACCCAAGAGTTATAATATTGGTCTACCTAAGACCCGGCAAAGTGATGTGATGGCTAACGCACTTAGCCAGAAGACCGACTATTATAATATCTTATATCAGTAACATTAGCCACCTCGCCATGAGGATTTCATATGACTTATTCTAGAAGTTGTTCCCCATGGACCCTTGGAATCCCCGAAGTACGATCTTTACTTGATGATCTAGTCATAACCCCTGCATGTAATTGGGTTACGCTAGAAGATCAAGGACAACATTAGGGGCGGAGTGCTAAATGTCTCTCGGTCGATCATCCAGATTTCGTTCCCTTGGCATAACTAAGGTGAAATCTGAGAAAGTGTTGTCTTCCTTTGCATCTGTATCCTCCATCACTATTCATCATGGTAGTATGATGAGTCACCAAGGTCTTGGCATTGATGTTGGTAAAATCCTGATGAACATGGAGATGCTCAAGTTCTTGAGAGCACACTCAGGCACTGGGTTATATTCTCGGCATCATTTGGAATGTGCCTTCCATTGCCGAGTGGTTCTATAACTCTAGTTTCCTTTCCGATCTGAGTATGCCATTCTTTCGAATCCCTTCAAACGATCGCTGTGAATTGCCTTAGGCTGGTATGAAGAGTTTCAATCATCTATGTATCAAAAGTAATTCTTTTTGCCACTTCAGGGATAATCCTACGAGTCACCTTCTCTTAGGTGTCCGTTATGGTATGAAGGGCAACTAAGTCCTCGCTCCCTTGAAACCCATGATCCATCCTAGCTAAGCGTGGAATTGTTGCCTACCAACTGAACCTTCGTCATCTACCTCATTCCATCGCTCTTTTGTGTTTTGAGTCTCAGCTCAAGAGGCGTTCTTCTGTCTCATTCCATGAGTTGATCGTGAGTTGTTCGGTCTTCAAGGAGATCGATTCTTGTAGGGTTTTCCTATTTCCTTTGTCTTTGTGTTTAGATGAAGATCTCAAGAGCAAAGATTTCAAGGTCAACATGATGCAACGAACCAACATCTTCGAGATGGGCAATTGGATCATGAGGATTGTTATGGCTAGTGTCCCCTCTGTCCTCTTACCTATGCCTGAAACTCGGGACGAGATTCTTGTTTAGTGGGGGTGAGTTGTCACAGCCCTAGAATTTATTTGCAATTAGTTGCATCATCATTCATGCATCATGTATAACTTCAAATTGAATTTGAATTGGGGAATGATCAAATCCTGGCACTTTGATCTTCAAATAGGTCCAGCTAAAATTATTTTCAGTGAACCCAAAATGCTCTTAGGAAAAGTTCATCATTCATGGAAATAGGTGAAGCCTCTGCCAAAAATGATGCACATATTTCTAGGACAATTTTGGATTTTCGAATTAATGCATATTAGGTTTGAATTGGGGCATTTATTTGCTATAAATAAATTAACTGCTATAAAATTTCTGAAAACTCTTGAGGGCTTTTGGAATAACCCAAAGAGTGCCCAGAAATTATTTCAGGAATTATTAAAATGATTTGGTATATTAAACAAATCAAAACAGATTACAGAAAAAGCAGAAAACAAATAAAAGAAAGGAAATAAAGGAAACCCACCTAGCTTACGTGGCAGCCCAGACCGGCCCAGCCCACACCGCAGTGCCAGTCATCTTCTAGATCGCGCCAGAAGGACTGGGCGTGTGCCGGCGGCACGCACGCACGCGTGAGGCCACCTCCTGCCTCCTTGCTAGCTACCCGGATGCCCTGAAGACTCCATGCACGCATGCCCCACTTCTCCTTGGCTCTCTCCCTCGGACCCGAGTGCCCCCGTCGCCGTCGCTCACTGCCTCCGCGGCCACCGGCATACCCTAGCCCCGTAGAGTTGTGCAAAGCCTCTGCCACCACGAGCTGAGCCTCTACATCAATGGAATCGAGCTAAAGCGCCACCACTCGAGCGAATCGGCCCTTCTTCAACCTTAGGACGTCGCCGTGGAATCGAAGCTCGCCGGAGAACTAGAGCATCTCCGACCTTGCCGTCGCCTCCTATGGAATCATCGTGAGCCGCTGAGTCCTTCCCTCACCTCCTCCCTCTCATATTATTTCTCTAGCGCCGCTCCCCGCTGGACCCGAAGCTAGCCGCTGCTGAGCATCTCGTCGCCGATGTTGTGGTTCACCACCGGTGCGTCCAAGCTCAAAACCGAGCTCCTGGAGCTCCATAGAGGCCGTACACTACTAGGAAAATGGCTATCCCTAATATCACTATTAGTGGCGCATTATAGAGGTGCTGCGCCACTGCTATATAGCAGTGGCGCACCACCTTTAGGTGCTCCACTAATAGGGAAGTTACGAGTGGCGCACCAGGGAAGCAGTGCGCCACTGGAATTTTTTTGGATTGGGACCAGCCCTCCGTAGGCTTACCAGTGGCGCACCAGATCCAGGTGCGCCACTACTATTTTTGGTAGCAATGGCGCACCTGGCTCTGGTGCGCCACTGGTAAGCCTTGGGAGGGCTGGTCCCAATCCAAAAAAATACCAGTGGCGCACTGATTCTCTGGTGCGCCACTAGTAATACATCCTATTAGTGGCGCATTTTAATAAGGTGCGCCACTAGTAACCTGGGAGCACTATATATCTTCGGGCAGCCACCAACCACACACTCACTTCCCCCCCCTCTCTCTTACCACCTCCCACCAAATCTGGATCTAGTCGTGTTACTCCTCCTCCTCACCTCATTTGCACCCTTGATTCACCCAATTTGAGTTGTTAAATCTACTTTTCTTGATAGGTAAGTAAGGGGAAAGCTCTCTTAATTCTAGATCTACTTTCTTTTCTCCCTCCAACACACTCTCTCTCGTGTGTTGTAATGCGAGGTCGCACGTGTGTTGTTATGCGAGCTTGCACATGTTGTATGTGATCAAGGTGTTGCATATGTTTTTGTTTGTAGGTATTTGAAATGCGAGTTGCCAATATTTTGCCGGAATGTTGATTCATTTCCGTTTCGGCGAAAATCGGGCACTACGCTTTGGTCCTATTTTTAGGAAAGGTCATGCCAAATTTTTCTTTTGGTTCTAAAATATCCTTTTGCTCTATACCCCGCAGGCGACCATGCTCCGCACGATGACCGAAGGCATCGTGGCTAGGTTTTTGAGATCCGCGAAGGCCGAGATGCTTCAAAAGAACGAGACGGAGATAAGATGTCCGTGTCGAAGATGCAAGCTGATGGGCCTTTTCGACCCGGATTCCAGACAGGTGCGGGACCACCTGCTCGTGCGTGGTTTCATGGATGGCTATCGGTGGCAAGGTGATGAATATGATCATGAAGTCGTCCATGGGGGCCGGGCAAGAAATAAGTAAGGGCAGCAAGACAATAGCGGCGAGGGCAGGCGAGAAGACGAAGAATCTCCAGGACATGATCACGAAGTAGATGCAGGACACCGTCATCATGTAGAAGATGCCGGACATGATGATGAGGAAGATCAAGACGAAGGGCATGATCATGAAGATGAAGATGCCGGAGCAGACGACGATGGACCATCGATGGGCTGGGTGCAGGACCCTCATATTCAAGAGCTGCTTCTCAAGCAGACGGGTAACGCAAGAGCTGCCGCCCGAGAGAAAGCCAAACTGGATCAACTGGAGATAGACGCGGTTACTCCATTGTATGAAGGATGCAGGCCCGAGGATACCCGCCTGAAAGTAACGCTCATGGCTCTGGAGATGAAGGTAAAACACAAAATGACCGACGCATGCTTCGACGAGAACATGTCATTCTGGCACGAACGTCTTCCCAAGGGGAACAAGTGCCCGACCTGTTTCGAGGAGGCGAAGAAAATCGTGTGTCCTCTGGATTTACCGCACGTGAAATACTATGTGTGCATGAACGATTGCATCATTTATCGGGACGAGCACGCGGAGTCTACCATATGTCCGGTGTGCGGCGTCACTCGATACAAGAAGAGGAAGAAAGCTCCTCGAAAAGTGGTGTGGTACTTTCCGATCACTCCTCGTCTGCAGCGGTATTTCGCGGACCCTAAGCTAGCAGAGCTCCAGCGTTGGCACGCGGATAGGAAGGAGAAGAAGCGAGAAGATGACGGAAATGATCCGGAGATAAATAAAAAAGACAAGATGCTGAGTCACCCTAAGGATGCGAGCCAGTGGCAAGCGTTGAACTTCGAACACCCGGAATTTGGGGACCATCCAAGGAACAACATGCTGGGCGCGAGCACCGATGGAGTCAATCCGTTTGGCAGCCAGAGAAGCACACATAGCACCTGGCCTGTGTTTGTGTGGATGTACAACCTTCCCCCCTGGATGTGCATGAAGAGGAAGTACATTCACATGAGTATGCTAATTGAAGGGCAAGAAGATTGTGAAAAGATAGCTAAGATCGAATCACGACGTGTCGGCCGCGTGTGTATATGGGCATATTATATTAAGTATCATTTTTCTCAAAAAAATTTAATGAAAGTAAGATCTATGTTTTTTTTTCTAACTAAAGTTCTATGTGGTTTTGATGTGTGTAACTAGCCAGTTTCAGTTGGATAAAAAAATAAAGTTTGAGATCGTCCCTTTTTCGCCAGTGTGAGAAAAAAATATACTCACAACAAAAATACAAATATATATATATGTCGATTGTAAAATGGCTTGGAACTTATTCAGGTAGAGCTGGTAATAAAAATAAATCAAAAATTGACACTGTATCACTAATGAAAATACATCAAAAAGAAAATACATCAAAAAAAAATACATCAAAACAAATACATCAAAAAAAAAATAACAATGGCGCACCTCTGTCTGGTGCGCCATAAATATCCATATAGCAATGGCGCACCTCTGCCTGGTGCGCCATTGCTATATGGGTATTTATGGCGCACCAGCAGAGGTGCGCCATCGCTATGGGTGTATCGATAGGCCGGCTCCCGACCGCCCGTACGTTACCCTCACTCTCATCTCCTCCCCGGCCGCCGCTCTAGATCCCCTCCCCTCCGCGCACTGCCCTCCCTCGACCGCCGCCGCCGCCGTCGCCCTCCCCTCCACCGCCCTCCACCGACCTCCACCGGCTCGCCCCCGACCGCGCCTGCTCGCCCCCGACCGCCCCTGCTCGTCCCCGACTGCCCCCGACCGCCCCCGGCCGCACCGGCTCGTCCCCGGACGCGCACCTGTACGGCTACCCGAACGACGCCGCCATCCGGGCGCTCCTCCACTCCCGCTTCGACGGCGACAAGTTGGACGCGCTCAACCACCTCCCCCTCATCTCTGAGGGCGTCGCCGTCGCCCACCTCTCCCCGCAGGTCCGGCTAGCGTCCCCCTCCTCTCGTCTCATCTCACCCGGTTGATTCCGGCGACTGAATTGAGTGTGTGCTTGCGGTGCAGGCAGTCAAGAACGTGGCGGCGAGGTTGCTGAAGCTGAAGAAGCTCATCTCGTCTACCTCTATCTGCTCCACTAGGCCGAGAGGTAAGCTCAGCGCCCCACCCTCATCTGCACTCCTCCCTTTGCCTTTTGATTAGTTGAGACAGATTGAAGCTAATTAGGCAGGTTATGGAACGGGTTGTTTAAGAACAATCTCTTCTTTTAGCAAAATCGAGTTCTCTGGATGCTTGGACTCGACCATGAAATTGCTGGCATAGTGCATGGAGTGAAAAACTCGACAAAATTAAACCATGGCTGTGGGCAATCCTAGTGTACTTCCTATGTTAGTCTTACTATAATGGTGCACCCTCAGACTATTAGACTGAATTTCACTTTATGTGGGATTATAATATCTGAAGCTCTGGACATGTTGGTGACTCCAGTGAGTTTGTCAAGAGTCATGAGCTCAAGTGTCATGTAGGTGACTTGCAACTCTGGTTTGGCCTAGCATTTAGTAAACTAAATGTATGGTGATAATAGTGAGTGTAAACTGAAGACGGTCAAACACTTAATGTAAAAAAGTTGTCATTTCAAATTTTGTGGACACATGTAGCAGCATGTGGGACACTGCTGCACTGGTGTTGTCTCTGGTCACTTCTCTGACCCAACTAGACTGAATTATACTCATGGCAAAACTAGCAGAATTATAAACTAGACTGAATTGCATCATCATAAGACATCGATTTAAATAAAGAGTGAAATCAGTACTCTACTAAATCAGTACTCTGCTAGTTACAGAAGGTGGAATCCTTTTTAAGAAAAAAGTTATATAATGTGCACACTGTTTATCTGCTGCCCAATTCTGATCTTCATTCGCTTTCCATTGGTGACCAGAGATTTTCCTTGCAAGAGGACTCGTCGAAGAGGACGTCTTCATATCCTGCCAGTTCAGCTTCTTGTGTGCGCGAGGAATCTCAGCTGCAACTGACAAAAATACCAACCAACCCTATCCACCGCTGGAGCCCCTCTCTTCCGGATAGCAGATGTAAACTCAAGCCCTTGCACCTGACAGAAATTACATTTCTATGGTCATGTGATGTGATTTAATTAGCAGAACATGTGGCTGCTGCTATGAACTGTTTCCACCGGCACATATAATGCTTGTTTTTCTAGAAACCTGCCATGTTACTGGAATAATTAAGGAGCTGAAATAAAAAAGTAACTCTGTTTTGATGCACATATTAGACCTTTTATGTGTGTACACCACAGCTGAAAAGATGTATCTATGAAACTATGCATTGTGCATGCTAGACATCTATATGTACATGTGTGATTTTAAATTACTGTGCATCAAGAGGAAATTAGAGGCACGGACATTATATTTGTTTTGAAAATCTACTTACATGGGCCTTCCTTCCACAGTTCACTCTAGGTGAAGTGTTAGTGTTAAGGAAGCTACATACGGCTGTTGCCTTTCCTGTAAGTTGCAGCTATGCTATGCTAGTACTTTATGTGTGATTGCAGCTGCTTGCTTTGCTGCTGGTGGTGTGTGTGTGGTGTGTGTACTGGTGGTGTGCAGCTGCTTGCTTTGCTGCTGGTGGTGGTGTGCTGGTGGTGTGTGTTTGGCAGCAGCAGCAGCAGCATGATGCAGTATCAATGCAAAACCTTTTTATGAATCTGTGCAGGGATTTGTGCCCGTTATTGCGGAAATGTTGATTCATTTCCATTTCGGCAAAAAACGGGCACTCCTAGGTCAAGAAATTAGCAAAGGTCATGCCGAATTTTTCCTAGAATTTATTTCAATGAAAAAACAAATACTGGTGATTTAAACTGCCATTAGCAATCATATACAATCTTGAAAGTGCATGTGCTCTGTTAATAGTTTTAGGACACTATTTTTCTTGTCATGACACTTATTTTGAGTGTATATGATTGCAAATTTGCCCAGCCTGGGACTAGTGTGGGATGCACTGCCACTTGGAGCACACATCCTGAATACAATTCTACCTTTCCTAGTAGCTACCCCATTGGGTCCCTCCATTGTACTGCCCCACTTTTGTGGTTTTAATCACCACCTCCCCTTTATGCAATTCTACCTTTCCTAGTAGCTACCTGTCCATGCCCATGGTCAAATACTTCTAGAAAACATTGGCCGACTAATTAACAAAGCATGACTAAACCTGCCTTTTATTTTTCCTTTTCTAGTTTTCCTATTTAGAGCGAACATGGCCGACAACGATGAGGCCGGCGGTTCGGGCAAGCCATTCTGGAGGCTGTCCCAGGAGATGGAGGAAGAACCTCACCGCTACGAGGACGCCGCGGAAGACACCGATCCCGACTACACAACCCCTAGTGGCGTCGGGGATGACACCACTGATGGTGCCGCCGGGGATGCCACCACTGATGATGGCAGCGAACGCACAGATGGCAGCCAACTGAAGAGGCAACGGAAGGACCGGCGCCCAAACGTGCTCGGCACCGTCAAGGAGGAATTTACTGAAGTGTCCTCCACTGGGCAACCAACAGCGCCCAAAGAATTTGTTGGTGGGTACGCGGGACAACTCGGGTGCATTCTCCGGAGCACCGTCTCGATCAACACCGAGAACCTAAGGCATCGTGACCGAGGGAATTTGCGCAACCTCCTCTTCACGAAGCTGCACGAACGATACAAGTTCCCCGATGACTTCGCAAACACACGGCTCTCAGGGAATAAAGTGAATAGTGCCGCCGGCACCGAGTACGATCCGTGCGAGCCAGCCGGCACCGAGTACGATCCGTGCTCAGGACGGGCCACCAATATCCAAGGATATCTCGAGGAGGGTGCATGTGGCGGGTAGGCTGATGCTACCGACTAATCTGCTCAATGCTGCAACCCCTGCTATGCGGAGTCTGCATGACGGTGTTCTTACTATGGAGAAGCAGCGTCTCTCCGAGAATGATGTGGCATACCCGGTTTTCGTGGCCAAGGTGCCAGAGGGCAAGGGCTTTGTCGATAGCACCATGGGGCGTATGATCGTCCTGCGGTTTGATGACATCTTCGCTATGTTTAACCTTTATCCGCTGCACTACACCTTCATTCGGCTATTTTCGCTCAGTATGGAGATGCGGATCATTAGAGACAAGACCACGGACATCGTGATAGTCGACCCCTTCTACATGCGTGCCAAGATCTTGGGCAGCGCTGGGGACCGGCAAGTCGCGAGTTCATACCTCGAAGGCGTCATCCTGGCGAACCAGGATAAGGATAACTTCCTCGTGCCTTACTTTTCCGAGTAAGTCATCCCCTCACCGCCCCGTAACATATGATTTCTTCGATTTCGATCGTTCTTTTTTTTTTCTAACATTCCGTGTTTTGTGCAGTGACACACATTGCACACTCATCCTCTTAAGCCCGAAATATTCCACGGCCACGTATTTCGACTCGGACCGTCAGTCAAAGAAAGACTACACAAATATCAAGAAAGTTCTTGATGATGTTCTCCCCGGCTACGCGAAATCTGGAGGCACCTTCAGGAGGCCAATTTGTAGGTACGGCAAGCACGTGTTCACCCACACAATGACGTTCCCCTGCGTCAAGCAGCCGCCTGGCAGTCAGAAGGATGCCTACTACGCCCTCCATCACATGCGGGCGATCGTACGGAACCATCATCACCGTATGCTACCAAATGAGCTCAAAGAATGGGCCGCACGCTTGTCGGCAATCCAGGACGAGGACATCAGACAAGAATTCTTTCGCATCCAGTCGGAGTTAGCGGAAATCATCTATGAAGATGTCCTTCGTACCTCGGGGCAGTTCTACCTCAACTATCAACCGTCCAACAGTGACATAGAAACAACGCTACAAATGCAGGCTGTGAACGACCGCACATTCATGACCATCACGAAAGACGGCGGCTTCATCCACGCTCCGGTCCCTGAGTCGAGTCGAAAGTATTGATGCTATGTAGTTCTGAAATATCGATTAGCTCATGTTGTAATTAAACTTTAATGAACTTGTATGTCTCTTCAGTTTGGACAGTCGTTCAACTTATATGTAATCAATGCTATTTATTAGTAGGACCATGAACCGTGCTATTAATGTGTTGCTTTTCTCTTCCGATCCTTTTGTTGCATACTCATATATTGCTTATATATTATCAGTGAATTGCTACTAACGTTTTGTTTGTCTATTGCATAGAGATGCCGTCGTATGTCGTGTACAAGGGTAAGGTTCCCGGAGTCTACGACGACTGGGGGGAGTGTCGGAAACAGGTTTACCGTTTCAGCGGGAACAGTTACAAAGGGTACGCCACTAGGGTAGAGGCGGAAGCTAGATACGCGCGCTATCTAGCGGGAGAGAGGAGGGAGCGGAGGAGGAACCGGATGAAGACCAGTTTCATCGCGACGATGCTCATCGTGACCGCAGCTCTCTTCTATGTGATGGTAGTTTAGATGATATCGACTTTGTAATGTGACGACAAACTCGCTACTCGCGGTCTCGAGACTTGTAATGTTCTAACTTTGTTCGGTATTTTGAATTCGGAGACTAATATGATGAATTGTATTCGGAGACTAAGCTTCTATTGTATTCGATAAATCTGCTGTTTATATGTTGTGCTATTTATATTCTGTGCTGCAATGTATTTTGTAACCTGTGCAAATATCAGAAAAGCAAAAAAAAAAATTCCTAATATTCATAACAGTGGCGCACCATATAGCACTTTAGTGGCGCACATGGATTAACACATTAGTGGCGCACCATATAGCATTTTAGTGGCGCACATGGATTAACACATTAGTGGCGCATCATATGACAGTGCGCCATTAGTAACCCAGTACACATGGCCCCTTCGAGGTATATCAGTGGCGCACTTCTGGGCATAGTAATGGCACACCAGATGGTGCGCCACTGTTATATAGATTAACAGTGGCGCACCAGGGGTGCGCCATTATTATTTATTAGTAGTGGCGTGATAATAGTGGCGCACCCATAGTGCGCCACTAATAAGGAAAACAGGTGCGCCACTAATAGCCTTTTTTCTAGTAGTGGTAGGGCCGTCGAGCCAGCTTGCCCGCGCCCCGCAACCCCACAGCTGTGCAAGGCCGAGCTCCGGCCGCCGCCTTGGTCGTCGCCGGCCACTATTCTAGTGACCCCACGACCTCCCCTGTGCCCCGTCGGATCCGCGCGAGCACGGGCTACGCCCGAGTACCTTCAGCGCGTGGAGCCGCCCCCTGTAGCGCAACTCCGGCGCGAAGCCGCCTCCTGTTTGGTCGCCGCCAGCCAGCTCCGGCGTGCTGACGTGGCCCATCATTAGGAGTCAAACCCCCCTGCTAATTAAACCACTCATAGCCACTGACAAATGGACCCCACATCACTATTGACAATAGTTTAATTTTAGTTCAACCTTGATTAGACCTGGGTCAATGACAGGTGGGTCCCGGTCATCAGGTTTGACCTGGACCGGCCCTGTTGACCGCTGACATCATCCTGACGTCAGGCTGACGCAATAAATTGATTTCTAGATTTTAGATAAGTCTAAAATGATTTGTCTATTTTCAAAAAATGTTTAAAACTTGTAAAATTTATAGAAAATAGTCTATAACTAAAATGAAAATAATTTATATATGAAAAATGATCAGAAAAATCCAATGAATCTGTTTATGCCATGATCATGCATGTTTGAGCAAGTTAACATCACCAAGTAGGACATTTTATGATTAGGGCAATGTATGAAATATCAGTTGGAGTTGGAATTCAAACTTGTTTGAATTCCACTTCAATTAACTTGGTTAATTATTTCTCTAGGTCAATTCAGTACCTTAACATACCATGTCATGCATCATGTTTATTGCATTGCATTGAATGTGTTCCTTTCCTGTTTTGTCAGTGTTGTTCCTTCTCGGTAGACGATGGTTCCGACGTTGTGATCATTGACACTAATGAAGAGAAGTAATATATTCAGGATTGTCTGGCAAGCAACCCCCCCTTTGAGCATCCCGATAATATCCTACTCTCTCGCTCCTCCTCTCTTATACTGCATTAGGACAACGACGATTCAACTGTTACATGTTCTCGGTAGCTGAACCCATTCCTTTGCATGACCTGTCCTTGTCACAGTAAATAGTTGAAACCACTTAGCATGAGTAGCTACTGCTTGAGTCTTGTTGTGCTTACTCATCCATGCTTGCTTACTGTGCCTGCTATGCTTAGAGTGGTGTCGGGTCTGATCCATCTGGGCGATGGATCGGAAAGGACGTGTTCATGTCCTACTGTGTGAGAGGTAAGTGTGTGAACACGATTTGGTAAAGGTAGCGATGAGAGGCCATGTAGGAGGACATGGCGGGTTGTCTCATTGGGACCGTCCTTAGGAACTGAGTTCTGTGTATGTTATCCAAGACAAGATACTACCATGCATTGGGCCCGAAACCAATGGACCCTCTCGGCTTATTAATCGCCTTGACCTCTGTCCAGGACTTGCTACTAGTTTCTGGTGTTTGTAGGATGTGCTGGCGGCCATGCATAGCGCTGACCAGAGGGGTCGGCTATGGCGCGGTAGATGCACCTGTGGCCGGGTGTACCAAGCGTAGAACCATCCGTCGAGGTGGGCTTGGGAACCCTGCACACATCGTTTCGGGCCGTAATGGAAACTTTGGCCGGACTTCCTTGCGGGTTCAGTCTGAAATAGGCGATAAACCTGGACTAGAGTCTTGTGTGGTTAACGGTCGTGGCCGACTCCCTCCTGGGCTTCCGTTTGAAGGTTGCCGAGGTGCCTTTTTTACGTGCACATGGCGATAAGTGGCGGGTGCGTGTGTGAAGTATACCCCTGCAGGGTGAAGTAATCTATTCGAATAGCCACATCCTCGGATATGTACTACTTGGAAAACTTATGTGGTACATAGACAACTTGAAATGTATACTCTAAAATGCGCAAGATAAGCGTGAGTGCTATGGATGGCCTTCTCTTAGGAAGACGGAAGTGGATCCATAGTGGTGTATTGATGTGGTGAATATGTGGACTCGTGTGCGCTTTCTCCCTTCAAAGAAAAGATACTACTTGTAGTAGTAGTATAGGTTCGCCAAGAGTCAAAGCTAGCCTGCTGCAATAAACTCCACAACCCCCTTCGTTGATAATGATGCATATGTAGTTAATTCTGATGTAAGTCTTGCTGAGTACCTCTGTGCTCACTGTCGTGGGTTTGTCATGGCAAGATGTCCTCGTTGAGAGAACTTTAGGTGTGAGGCCATCGCAACTATGTGGTGGCTTGAGAGGGGTTGGTCGGAATCGAGAAACACGAGTTTACCCAGGTTCGGTCCCTCCTGACGGAGGTAAAAGCCTACGTCCTGCTTTGTGTCTATATTGATGATGATGACGATCTCGGTTACAAGGGTGCGGAATCGCTACCTCTAATCTCGAGTGTCTCTAATTTGTCTATCTCTCATGACTTGTCTATCTAAGACCTGTCTAATGAGACTCTAAAAACTTGACCCTCTTGGGGTGACCTGCCCCTCCTTATATAAGTTGAAGGGGTGGTTTACATGTAGAGTCCAAGTCGGATTAAGACTTAACCTATTATGACGATCCATCGCGGGCTTCTTTTCGTGGGCTTCTGAGTCCCGGACGGCTTACAACCGGGCGGCTTACAACCGGGGGGCTTACAGCCGGGCGGCTTACAGCCGGGCGGCTTACAACCGGGGGCTTACAGCCGGGTTTATCTTCAAGACTCATCTTCAGGGACTCATCTTCAGGGACTCATTTTCAGGGACTCATCTTTAGGGACTCATCTCCGGGACTCATCTTCAGGGACTCATCTTCAGGTAGTCATCTCCGGGACTCATCTTCAGGGACTCATCTCCGGGAATTAACTGTCTGTCGGGTCATAACTGTCAACCGGGTCATAACTGTCTGCCGGGTCATAACCATTCCGGGTCATAACTATCCCCCGGGTCATACCGCGGGGTATATCCCCGACACTCACAGTTGCTTAATTTATGTTTTTGCAGAGGAGACGTCAGTCTCATTAGTAATTCATATGACGTGAAGTTCGATGTTGATCAGATTAGCTTGGGAATCCCAGACAGAGGTCTGGCTCCTATGGTAGGGTCGTTGTAGCTTTTCAGGCTCTTCTAGCCGCTTTTAATAGATGTCAGTACCTAGACATGTATCTTCCGCTTGTTGATTGTATGCTCTGAATGATGGGTCATGTGACCCTCTGCTTGTAACATCATATTATGTAAGGCTCTTCTGAGCCTTCTAAATAAATGTTGTGTTGTTGTATGGTTATGTTGTGATGCCATAGTTGTATCTATGCATATCGGAAATGTCGTGCGTACGTGTGACGTGTAACGGTATGTATGGGATTCGATACCTAGTTGTGTGCCTCTAGTAGTACTCTTTATGGGGAAATGCCTCTTTGTGCTTCCACTGAGCCTTGGTAGCTTGCTACTGCTCCGGACACATTGATTGACCGGCGTGTATCCTTCTTTGTTGATGTGTCTGTTCCTTCGGGGAAATGTCTTGCAGTGTAATGGAGTCCATGTAGCCTGCTATGACTCGTCTACGCGCAGTTGATGACATTTATGTCCCACGGCGTAATGGAGTCCCTGTAGCTTGCTATGACTTGTCTACACACGCTGATGACCGACACCTGCATTGTTGGGTTATGTATGCCTGTCCCTGTACGGATGTGCCACTTGGGTTCTACGACTATTCATGTCGACCTGGGTTCTTTGACATTTGGATGCTTGCGACATATTCAAATACGTGAGCCAAAAGACGCAAATGGTCCTGACCAAGGTAAGGTGGCAGCCGTGGGGATAACCGTGCGTGAGGCCGCAATGTGATTTGATGTGTTACATGCTAGGATCGGGGTCCCGACAAGGAGACGGAAGGCCCTCGCCCCAGGCTAGCCGCTGGGAGAAGCTGCACTGCCGAAGCGTGTGCGTGGCCGGCTTCGCCCCAGAGTGCATCTTGCACGGAGTGTCGAGCATCTGCTCGAAAGTGAGCTTGGGCTGCCAGGTGTTCTTGCCGGTCCACTGGCACTGGCTGGGTGCCTGGGAAGCCGGCTGTTCCTCCTCGACGGAGGCGACCTGTTTGCTCCCGTAGCGGGGCTCCAGCTGGTCTGCCTTCCGCTTGTTGTTCTGTTGCTGCCGGTTGTCGGCAGCCGGCCGGGGCGCGGGTGGCGGCGGGATGGCCTTGCCGGACGCGCTGACCTTAATCCGCATAGCGGAGTCGGCCGTGGCGTACTTGTCCGCCTTGGCCATGAGCTCTGCCAAGGTGACCGGCCATCGAGCACATGAGCTTGTGCTTGAGGAGGGTGCCATCCCGGCAGCCCTCAGAGAAGTATTGGATGGCTTGCACCTCATGCACCCCATCGCAGGAGTTGCGGAGCTCGGTCCACCGCGTGAGGTAGTCGCGAAGGGATTCTTCCTGCCTCTGGACGCACATGGCCAGCTCGCAGGGGCAGCCAGGCCGCTAGTAAGTGTCGGTGAAGTTGTGGACGAACGCCTCCTCAAAGTCCGTCCAAGCATTGATGCTGCCGACCGGCAGGCTGTTAAGCCAAGTCCGAGCCGAACCGATCAACATGAGGGGAACATAGCGCACCGCGATGCGCTTGTTCCCCCTGGCGATGCCGACTGCGGTGGTGTAGTCGATCAACTAGTCTTCCAGCTTAGCGGTGCCGTTGTACTTTGGAGTGTCGCGGGGGAGCGTGAAGCCAGTGGGAAATGGCTCGTCGCGGATTCAGGGGCTGAAGCACGCCGGCCCGATCGGTCCCTCCTCCTCTAGTAGGGTGGATTTAGCCAACCGGTCGATGCGGGTCCGGGCATCGTTCTCGCTCCGCGGGACACGCGGGCCGAGCCGGGCGGCGAGCTCGGGGCGGACAGTCGGGGCAGGCGAGCGCGCGCACTCCCGCCGCGGGGCCGGGGTATGGCGCGACTGCGTCGGCCACCTCCTGTCGCGGCGTCGTTGCGCCGGCTCGTGACCGCCGGTGGCTCGTTCCGCTGATGGGAACGTCAGTTGCGAGACTCGGCACCCCTCCGGCCGGAGCCGCGGGGGGAAGAGGCCTGCTGGGCCGGCTAGCGCTGGCCAGCAGTCGGCGGAGCGTCCCCCTCGGGGAAAGGCATTTCGGAGCCGGCGTTGGCGCGGTCGAGCCGGGCCTGCTGAGCATTGGCTGTGGCAATGAGGTCTTGGACGTGCCGCTCCTGCTGCTCACGTTCCTCGCCCTGCAGGTCAGCAAGGTCGGCGTAGGCCACCTGGGTGGCCCTCATGTTGGCCGCCGGTGTGTCGTAGGTGGGGAGCCTGCCACCAAGGATTTCCGCGACCATGCGGCCGCGGTTGCAGACGTCACCACGCCGGCTGGGCTTGTTGCCGGCGGGGGTAAGGCCATAGGTGGAGTTGTACTCGCGCTGCGCGGACTCGATCCGACGCTTGGCGATCACGAGCGTGGTTGCTTCCGCGAGCAGCAGCTGGCGAGCTGCCTCCAGCTCAACCGTAGCCGCGGCCAGGTTTGATGTAGGCGTGATGGGGGTGTTGAGGCCCCAAAGCGCGGAGCCGAGGGGGTCGGAGGTGCCGGTGCCGACGGCCGCTGCGGCCGCCTGCGCCTCCTCCCTGGCGCAACCGGTGCTCGTGGAAGAGCCGATGACCATCACCTCCGCGTGGACGCAGCAGTCATCAATGTCGCCTGAGGCGATTGCGCCCATAAGCGAGGGCGGGTCGAGGCAGTTGAGCACCTTGCTAGGGTACTCGTTGGCAGCTGGCTCGCCAGCAAGGCTCGGCCTACCGAAGCATTCGGCGAGGGTGGTAACGTCGGACGGAGTGTCGCTACTGCACAACTCGTCAGAGAGGTCGGTGGCGACGCCCGCAGCGTGGGCAGGAATGAGGTTCCGCGCCACGGGAGCAAGCCCCACGAGCGTGCAGGTCAGCCCGGACGTGGGGCGGCCGGGGGAGTTGGCGAAGGCTCCCGCCCGGAGCATGACTCCGGCCGGCGCCGCGGATGGCCCCACAGTGGGCGCCAACTGTCGTCGTTTTCTCACGACAGGTGCCATGGGGTGGCTTATCGAGAGTGGTTGGGGCCGAAGGACACCGTCGGGCTTCGGTGACGGGATTGGGGACAAGCGGTGTGAGACACGCGATGTACCCAGGTTCATGGCCCTTCGTGGGAGGTAACACCCCTAGTCCTGCTAATATGGTTGAAGAACCGAGCGGGCTACAATGGTGCTCCTTGAGCTGTTGGCTAGGGAAGGAAGAAGAGGCCTGCAGCCGATCTTGGCCTCTCTACGTGAGCGCATGTGTGTGTCTGATCTCCCCCTGCATGGGGTGGATCCGGGGGGCTTTATAGGCCAGCCCCCTGGATTACAATATACATATACGGCACCGGAGGGGCCCGGCTGGCGGCCTCTCTAGCCGGCCAGGGGGACCCCCGGTCGAAGAGTCTTGTCGTCGGTAGGGCACACCGGCTGTAGGGTCCCATCGGCGGGGGGGGGGGGGGCACCGGCTGTCCTTCGCAATCGGCGCGTGCCTGCCGCGCCACTTCACGGGTCGCCTGGCACGGCGTCGTCTTGTGGTAGCCGGCCGTGGTCAGCGGTACGGCCAGCCACGCTGTAGCCACGCCGGGGCAGGTAATGGAGTGGTTGAAGGCGTGCGGGCACTGTGCCGACCGCCCGGTCGCAGTCGGCCGGAGTCAGAGGCACTGTTGTCTCCACTGTGGCCATGCGGGCGCTGACCTCCGATGCGACGGAGGCCACTGTAGCCACGCGTGCCCTGACCGTGGTACCGGGGGCACTGCTGACATGTTGCCCGTCAAGTCACCGCCCTGTGGAGCGTGGTGACATGACAGGCGCTGACCTGCCGGGTAGGCGGTCCTGGCGACTCCGCCTCGAGCCGGCCGGCTCGTCACAGCCGGCCTTGCAGAGCTGTACTACATGGGGAGGCGGCTCGCCCTGTAGTCATTTTTTTTTTGAAAAGCGGGAGTAATGACCCGCCTGAGGCTACCCCGGGGTTATCCCCGTGTCAATTCCTCATCATTGTCCACACAAGCCTCACACTCATCCTCCACTATCGAACAAGAGATAGTGTGGTTAGCGTGGATAGGAGATTTAGACTCAGTTTTTACCTCTTTAGCCATAAGGCATCGATGAGTGAAGGGGGTGTCCTCATTTGGAGAGTCAAAGAGGCCGGTGGATGAGGATAAGTTAGTGGCATGCAAGGCAATGGCAGCCGTCCCAGTTGGTCATCATCACCGTCATCCTCATCTCATGACATGTATTCCTCATGAAAAAGTTCCTTGTCATCTTTTCTCTTGGCGAACTTGAAGAATTTCTTCTTTTTAAGAACAAGTTTATCGGACTTGTCTTCACGTCTCTCATACGAGCAATCATGCACAAAGTGTCTTGGGCTATCACAATTGTAGCACTTTCTTCTCCCAAAACTTCTTCCTGGAAGATTTTTTTTCCTTTGTTGGGCATGGTGCCCGAGTAATTCTTGACTAAGAGAGCCAAGTCTTCCGCAAAGTCATTTACCGAACAAGTAGTGTCACCATCATCTTCACCGCACTCTTCAAGCACATCGTCTTCACTAGCTTGAGCAATTACCTTCTTCGCCTTTAAGGCAAGATTTGAGTTCTTGGTGGCTTGAGCAATTGCAAAGGTCTTCTTTGACTTGGTCTCCAAAAGCACATGGGTGGAGAAGGTAGACACAACTTGAGCTGCATTTTGATGGATCATCATCACCATGGTGTGTTCCATTAGAACCATTGCATCAATGAACTTGTCCTTGATGAAGTCATCGTTAGCCCATTCACATCCAAAGGTTCTCAGGTTTAGCACAAGAGACTTCAACCTTCGAAAAACCTCATCCGCGGTTTCACCATCATTCCTTACAAAAAAATTTACCTCTTGCTTGAGCAAGGCTAATCGAGATCTTCGAATTGCAGCATCACCCTCTAGAGCCTCTTCAAGGCAATCCCAAATTTCCTTTGCGGTCTTGAGAAGAGCAATGGAGTCACTATAGTCTTCGGTCACGGCACTACGCAAGATGTTGTGGGTGGTTGCATTGAGTTGATCATCTACCGCTTCCCTTGGAGTGAGATTTGTTGGGTCCTTCGGGTTGAATCCATTGACCACAATCCACCATAATTGCGTAGATGCACTTCGAATGTGAGACTCCATATCTAGCTTCCACTTAGCAAACGCATTAGCTTTCAAAGGGGGCGGAGGCCCAACAGGATTAATGCGAGGATGGTGTAAGGGTTGTGGTGAGTAAAAGGTTCCGAGGCATTCTACCTAGGAACTTGAGTCTGACCCGGTGATGTAAGGATTTCCCTTGAATCATCTGCATCAAGGGCCTCATTTGGATTAAATGAGTTTGATGTGGATGATGATGGCTTTAAGCGCGCATCAATTTCCTCCTTAACCGAGGAACAAACTTCTCCCAACATTGCGGTTTTAAGATCCGCAAACATTGAAAGGACATCCGCCGCAGTTAAGGGGCACCCGGGTTGGGAGCCGCATGAGCAGTGGCTTGAGGTATGACCACCTCGGCTGCGAGAGGATCTTCGTTTTCACCAAGTCCAAGCGTCGCGAGGTGACCCCCCACAGTTTCATCGCCGGCCATATCCTCTAAGGTTTTAAAACCTTATATTAGAGCACGAGGCTCTAATACCAATTGAAAGGATCGTGTAACGCCCCGGACACACCCGCCGGTGGTCGTTACTCCTGGCAGGATCTAGACTGGCCCCACAGATCAATACTAGTCTTTTCTGTGCACTTTGTCCTCACTCGTGCGCTCCCGAGACCAACTTTCCGGTTGGTCACCCATCCTAGAAATACTCCAAGCCAAGCACGCTTAACTTGGGAGTTCTGTTTGAATGGGCTCCCGGAAAAGAAGGAATTCCTTATTGATATGAGTAGTCTATCATCCCTAATATGCCAGGCTATCACATACACCCCCACTCAGAGGAACCGACGTCCTCGTCGGGTCATAGGAACATTCCCTCTCGGCACAAACGTCTGTGCATCCAGTCCAGTACATGTGCCATGCCGGGTGCCACGACGGGTCACAAATGTCATGAACAACATGACCGCGCACCTATTCGCATACATCCGTGTAACCGTGAGGGTCGGCTCTGATACCAACTTGTAACGCCCTGGACACACCCGTTGGTGGTCGTTACTCCTGGCAGGATCTAGACTGGCCCCACATGTCAATTCTAGACTTTTCTGTGCACTTTGTCCTCACTCGTGCGCACCCGGGACCAACTTTATGGTCAGTCACCCATCCTAGAACTACTCCAAGCCAGGCATGCTTAACTTGGGAGTTCTGTTTGAATGGGCTCCCGGAAAAGAAGGAATTCCTTATTGATATGAGTAGTCTATCATCCCTAATATGCCAGGCTATCACAGATCGATACGGTCGACTAGAGGGGGGTGAATAGGAGACTACAAATTTTAATCTTGTTTGTCAATTTTAGGGACAAGCGGATAAATAAGGTTCACTAGATATGCAACTAGGTGAACACAACCTATATGACAAACACAAGTAGTACTCCCTCCGTCCCAAAATAAGTGACTCGAAAATGACTCAACTTTCTACTAAAGTTAGTACAAACTTGAGTCATTTTTGAGTCACTTAATTTGGGATGGAGGGAGTACTAAATATGCTAGGCAACAATAAAGCTAACAAGCCAACAAGCATACAAAGCAAGGTAAAGTGCAGGAAAGGATTAGCCACAAGTGAGACGAGGACGCAAATTTTATCCCGAAGTTCACTCTTCCTTGGGGAAGAGCTACTTTCCGTTTAGAGCGGTGCTGGAGCCAAAGCTTGCGGAACGCCATGGAAGGCTCACCGTATCTCTTTCGAGTCACCCCCAATGGATGAGCCTCGAATCACTCGGGGTTGGTCTTGAAGGCGACCAGCACACCTTTACAAACTTCTCCGGAGCACACCACTAGCAAGGAAGCTTTCGGAGGAACCTCTAACCGCCTAGGAGCCCAAGCTCCAAGAGTAACAAATCAATGGTGAACAAATGTTGTGGGGAACACGAATTTGGTTTGGTCAAAGTGTAGATCTGGTCTTGCTCTCCAAATCCCCAAAGTCTCAACAAGTTTGGGTTGAGGGATTGAGAGTATTGAGCAAAATGAGGTGTAGCAATGGTGGAGCTCAACAAGAGATTAGGGTTAGTTTGGGAGGAGGAAGAAGGGTTTTTTTTATAGTGTTCTTGGATGGGGAGGAGAATCTGCACGTTGGACCCCGTGCGCACGGGCTAAGTCAGCCCCGTGCGCACGGGGTACTCAAAGAGGTTCGGGGTACCCCGTGCACAAGGGGGTCAAAAGATCCCGTGTGCACGGGCTACTCAGAGAGGTTCGGGGTACCCCGTCCGTACGGGGGTCAAAAGACCCCGTGCGCACGGGCTACTCAGAGAGCTACGCAGCACCCCGTGCGCACGGGGGTCAAAGACCCCGTGCCGACAGGGTGACCAGGAAGTCTCTGTAAACCAGTTCTGAGAACCGGGCACGACACTAACAGACCCCGTGGATACTTGAAGTGGTAGGTAGGCTGAAATAAAGGACATGAAGGCATTCCCACACAACATACATCCACGATGACCCCTCTTAATAGTGCGGTAATTCCTACGACTCAAATCGAACCAAAACGAAAACCTTTGAGTCATCGGAAAAACCACGCCTTTGATCTTTTTTAATTAGCGCGGGGGGGGGGGGGGGGGTCACACACCTCCATCTAGAGCTGCAAGGAATCAATCACCTGAGATAAACTATAGCAGCTCACGTTAGATCTTCTAACCATATTGCCATCACACCAAAACATAATTAAGTGATAGATGCACTTTCAGTATGGTGTACGCTCATCATCTTACTCATGCGCGTCACGTGAGGAGACTGTGCACCAAAGGTCTTGGCGAGGTTGTGCGCGCAGTGATAGGCCCATGACGTGGATAGGTACGCTGGGGTCCCGGTGCCATAGGGGCCGGTCTGGGCATAAACACCGTGCCCCAGCTCCGCTCGCGTGACGCTCAGGAGGGAGACATTGAGCACGCACAGCTTTGAAGAAAGGAAACCCAATAAAACTCCGCAAAAATCTGAAAAACCAAATCTTTATTAAAACGGGGGGGGGGGGGGTAACTCGTTTACAAGCAAGAGCTTGTGCAAGCCTTCCCTGGAGAGGACCCGCCTTAGGACGTGGTCTCCAACTTCGAGGGTCCTGGAGCGGATGTTACGGCAATGGTAGTGCCGCAGCGCCTGCTGGTACCTCACAGCTCGGAGCGAGGCTCAACGCCGGGCCTCCTCCCCGAGCATGACATCCGTCCCCTGCGAGGCATCTTGACGCTCCTCATCAAATGCAAAAACCTGCGGGGAGCGGTGCTTGACTTCGTGCGGGAGGACGGCCTCGGTGCCGTAGACGAGGAAGAACGGGGTCCCGCCGGTGGGCTTAGTCGCGGTGTTGCGGATAGACCACAACACGGACTGAAGCTCGTCGACCCGACCCTTATCGCAGGCCTCAAGCTTCCTCTTGAAGCTCCTTGCCTTGACGCCCCGTAGGACCTCCGCGTTGGAGCGCTCTGCCAGACCGTTGCTTCGGGGGTGCGGCACTGAGGCGTAGCATATCTGTGTTCCAAGGTTAGCGCAATAGGTCCTGAAGAGGTTACTTGCGAACTGCGAACCGTTATCGGTGATGATGCGGTTGGGGGCGCTGAAGTGGCTCACGATGCCCTTGATGAACTTGATGGCTGATCCGGCGGGGATGGTGCGGATGGGCTCCACCTCCGCCCACTTGGTGAAGTTGTCGATGGCGACGTAGAGGTAGCGGTACCCGCCTGCTGCCCACGGAAAGGGCCCCAGTATATCCAGCTCCCAGACCGGAAAGGGCCAGGAAAGCAGGATGGTCTGGAGGCCCTGCGCGGGCTGATGAATTTGCTTGGCATGGAACTGACAGGCATCACAAGACCGGACCAGCTCAGTGGCGTCGTTGAGCGCCGTGGGCCAGTAGAAGCGAGTGCGGAACGCCTTCCCTACAAGGGTGTGACGGGGTTATTACCCCTAGGTAGGCCGAGACTAGGGGGTTCCAACCCCTTTTGAGACAACTATACGGCCGGCTGGTCCGCGACCGGCTGGCGTGCTGCCGGCTGGTCCACAGCCGGCTGGACTAGGGCCGGCTGGCGGGCTACCGGTAGGCCTGCTACCAGCGGGCCCACGGCTGGCTGGTCGGGAGCCAGCCGCCCAACCCCTGGCCAACCTGCGGCCGGCCGGTCGCGGCTGGCCCTTCCGCTGACCTCTGGACGGGCAGGCCCCCGTCCCCTCCCACTACGGCCAAGTACACCGACAGGACGTGACCCCCACGATAGGCTCCGGCGTGGCTACTACGACCGCTGACGCGCAGGCACGCGTGGCTACAGTCCGGGCGGTCGTACCGCTGACCAAGACTATTCAAGACCCGGCGGGGCAACAGTGCCGCCACGCCGCCGTCCACTCCATCACCTGCCCCGGCGTGGCTACAGCGCAGCCGGCCGTACCACTGACTTCAGTCGGCAGGCGCTAGACGACGCAGGGCGGGGCGGCCCGTGCCGCGGCAGGTAGGCGCGGGCCAATAGAAGAGCCGGCTGGCGGGCCCCAGTTGGCGATGGAACCGCGCAGCCGGCGGGCCCTACGAGCGACAAGACGGCGCAGCAGGTGGGCCCCCTGGCTGGCTGGAGAGGCTGCCAGGGGGGTCCCGCCTTTTAGTACCTTAGGAATACTGTAAGCCGGGGGGTTGGCCTATAAAACCCCCCGAAGCCCCCATGCATCGGGCGGGCAAGCACGAGGGGATTCTCCCATCTCACACTCTCACTCTCACACAGCAAGGGAAGAGGAGCCGGCTGCTCCTTCTTCCTCCCCTAGACCTCAGCTCAAGGAGCACCATTGTAACATCACCCACCATCTAACTAGACCAGCAGGACTAGGGGTGTTACCTCCCACGGAGGGCCCCGAACCTGGGTACATCGTGTGTCCCTCACCACTTGTGCCTAATCCCATTCCCGGAGCCCGTCGGCGTCCTTCGGCCCCAACCACTCTCGATAAGCCACCCCATGGCATCTGTTGTGAGAAAACGACGACAGTTGGCGCCCACCATGGGGCCGTCCGCGGCGCCGGCCAGAGTCACGCTCCGGGCGGGACCCTTCGCCACCTCCCCCGGCCACCCTGCGTCCGGGCGGAACTGCACGCTCGTGGGGCTTGCTCCTGTGGGACGGGACCTCGTTCCCGCCAGCCCTGCGGGCGGCGCTGCCGGCCCCTCCGACGAGCGGCTTGGCAGCGACCCTCTCTTCGATATCCCCGTCCTCACCGAGCGCGTCGGCAGGCTGAGCCTCGCCGACGAGCCAGCTGCTAACGAGTACCCTAACCTGGTACTCGACTGCCTCGACCCGCCCTCGTCTGTGGGTGCCCTCGGTAATGGCCACCGGCTCCTCCACGACCTCCGGCCACGTCAGGGCGGAGGCAAAGGCGGCCGCCGCGGCCGCCCGTGCCGGCACCTCCAACCCCCTCGGCTCCGTGCTTCGGGGCCTCAGCATCCCCGTTGCGCCTACGACGAACCCAGCCACGGCTACGGCCGAGCTGGAAGCCACTCGCCGGCCGCTGTTCAATGAGGCAACCATGCTTTCCACCACCAAGCGCTGAATGGAGTCCGCGCAGCGCGAGTATAACTCCGCCTACGGCCTCAGCCCCGCCGGCAACGAGCCCAGCCGGCGCGGTGACGTCCGCAACCGCGGCCGTGTGGTCACGGAAATCCTCGGCAGCAGGCTCCCCACCTACGCCGACCTCGCCGACCTGGTGGGCGAGGAGCGGGAGCAGCATGACCGGCACATCCAAGACCTCATCGCCACCGCCAACGCCCAGCAGGCCCGGCTCGATAACGCTAACGCCGGGTCCGAAATTCCCGTCCCCGAGGGGGACGCCCTGCAAACTGCTGGCCAGCGCCGGCCAGCCCAGCAGGCCTCCTCCCCCCGTGGCTCCAGCCGGCGGGGCGCCGGCTCCCATAACGGACGCTCCTGGCAGCGAGACGACCTGTCGGCCGTCAACAGCCGGCGCAACGACACCCCGGCTGGCGGCAGCCTGCGCAGCCGGGACCATACCCCGCCCCCGCGGCAGGAACGCGCCCACTCGCCTGCCCCGAGCTCGCCGCTCGGCTCAGCCCGCGCGTCCTGCAGAGCGAGAACGATGCACGGACTCGCATCGACCGGCTGGCACAGTCGGCCCTCCTCGAGGAGGAGGGCTCGATCGACCCAGCGTGTTTCGGCACCCGGATCCGCAACGAGCCGTTCCCGGCCAGCTTCACTATCCCGCGCGACACCCCGAAGTACAACGGCACCGCCAAGCCGGAGGACTGGCTGGTCGACTACACCACCGCAGTCGGCATCGCCAGGGGAAACAAGCGCGTGGCCGTACGCTACGCCCCCCTAATATTGACCGGCTCGGCCCAGACCTGGCTTAACAGCCTGTTGGCCGGTAGCATCAACACCTAGACGGACTTCGAGGAAGCATTCCTCCGCAACTTCACCGGCACCTACAAGCGGCCCGGCCGGCCTCGTGAGCTGGCCATGTGTGTCCAGGGGCCGGAGGAACCCCTCCGCGACTACCTCACGTGCTGGACCGAGCTCCACAACTCCTGCGAGGGAGTGCACGAGGTGCAGGCCATCCAGTATTTCATCGAGGGTTGCCGCGATGGCACCCCCCTCAAGCACAAGTTCTTGTGCTCCGAACCGGCAACCCTGGCGGATCTGATGGCCAAGGCAGACAAGTACGCCACGACCGACTGCGCAATGCGGATGAAGGTCACCACGCCAGCCAAGCCAACTCCGCCGCCTGCCGCACTGCGGGCGGCTACCGACAACCGGCAGCAACAGAACAACAAGCGCAAGTCCGACCAGCCGGATCCCTGTTACGGGAGCCGGCAGGTCGCCACCATCGAAGAGGAGCAACCGACTGCCCAGGCCCCCAGCCAGTGTCAGCGCGCCGGCAAGGCCGCCTGGCAGCCCAAGCTTACCTTTGAGCAAATGCTCGACCAACCCTGCAAGCACCACTCCAGGGCCAAGCCGGCCATGCACATGCTCCGGCAGTGCAGCTTTTCCCAGCGGCTGGCCCGAGGCGAGGGCCTCCCGGCTCCTCCGCCTCCGGTTCCCCGCGCGCCGGCTCCGGCACCGGCTGCCAACAACGGCCGCCTTCACGACTAGTTCCCCAACCAGGACGGGTCCTACATCGTCTTTACCAGCGTAGGAACCGACAAGCACAGCGTGCGCTAGCGCCGGCACGAGGTGAACGCCACCGTCCCCTCAGTCCCCCAGTTCATGCATTGGTCCAAGAAGCCGGTCACCTGGAGCCGGGTGGACCACCCGGCCGTGATGCCAAACCCGGGCAGCTACGCCCTCGTCCTCGATCCCACCATCGTCTCCGAGAGGCGCACCTGCCGTTTCTCGCGGGTGTTGATCGACGGGGGCAGCAGCATCAACATCCTCTATCGCGACACGATGCTCACACTGGGGCTCGGGGCGAAAGACTTGCGAGCGAGCCGGACGGTTTTCCATGGCATCATGCCGGGAAAATCTTGCACCCCCATCGGCAAGATTGAGCTCGACGTCCTCTTCGGCGACAAGAGCCACTTCCGCCGCGAGCCGATATGCTTCGAGGTGGTGGACCTCGATAGTCCCTACCACGCGCTGCTGGGCAGGCCGGCCCTCGTCAAGTTCGTGGCGATCCCCCATTATGCCTACCTCAAGCTCAAGATGCTGGGCCTCAAGGGCATCATCACCATCGCCGGCGACTACAAGATGTCGATTGAGTGCGTGCGCAACGGTAGCCGGCTGGCCGAGGCACTGGAGATAGCGAAGGAGAAGTGGCAGCTCGACCGGCTCGTGGCTCACGCCTCTGACCAGCCGGCCGTGCCGGCTCCTCCGTCCCAGTCGGCTAGCGAGGCTTCGTTCCAGCCGTCCAAGGACACCAGGCAGGTGCCACTCGACCCGGCCATCCCCAAGAAGTGCGTCGCCATCGGTGCCCACCTCAACAGCAAATCGGAAGTAGAGCTCGTCGACTTCCTCCGTGAGAATCGGGACATTTTTGCATGGTCTCCAAAAGACATGCCAGGTGTTCCGAGGAAGTTCGCCGAGCACAAACTTCATGTGCGGCCGGATGCAAAGCTAGTCAAGCAACCCCTGCACCGTTTCTCCGAGGAGAAGCGGCGTACTATAGGAGAAGAAATCGCCCGGCTGCTCGCAGCCGGCTTCATCATGGAAGTGTTCCACCCGGACTGGCTGGCCAACCCAGTCCTGGTGCTGAAGAAAAACAAAACCTGGCGCATGTGCATCGACTACACCAGCCTGAACAAGGCCTGTCCCAAGGATCCTTTTGCCCTGCCGTGGATCGGTCAAGTCATCGACTCCACAGCCGGCTGCGATCTGCTGTCCTTCCTGGACGCCTATTCCGGCTACCACCAGATCAAGCTGGATCCGGCCGACCGGCTGAAGACCTCCTTCAGCACCCCTTTTGGGGCCTACTGCTACATCACCATGTCCTACAGCCTGAAGAACGCGGGCGCTACCTTCCAGCGCTGCATGCAGAAGTGTCTCCTGCCACAGATCGGTAGGAACGTCCACATCTACGTGGGCAACATCGTCGTCAAGACCAAGAAGCATTTCAGCCTCCTCGACGATCTCCGAGAGACCTT
Organism: Elymus sibiricus; assembly: GCA_039707655.1. Classification (NCBI taxonomy): domain Eukaryota; kingdom Viridiplantae; phylum Streptophyta; class Magnoliopsida; order Poales; family Poaceae; genus Elymus; species Elymus sibiricus. The sequence continues at coordinate 309,004,047 of CM077675.1, read as the reverse complement.
CGCCAACCTGCGCGAGTACAAGATCAAGCTCAACCCGAAGAAGTGCGTCTTTGGCGTGCCAGCCGGCCAGCTCCTAGGTTTCTTCGTGTCTGCCCGCGGCATCGAGGCTAACGCGGGGAAGATCAGGGCCATCGAGCGCATGCACAAGCCGGCCAAGCTCCGCGATGTCCAGAAGTTTGCAGGCTGCCTTGCCTCGCTCAGGTGGTTCGTCAGCCGGCTGGGGGAGAAGGCCTTGCCCCTCTACCAGCTCATGAGGAAGATGCCCAAGTTCGAGTGGAATGACCAGGCGGACGAGGCGTTTTGCGACCTTAAGCGCGCGCTCTCTAGCGCCCCCGTCCTGGTGGCGCCAGCTGAGAAGGAGCCAATGCTCGCGTACATCGCGGCGACCACCCGCATGATCAGCGTCGTGCTGGTGGTGGAGCGGACGGAGGAGGGCAAAGCGCTGCCGGTCCAGCACCCCGTCTACTACCTCAGCAAGGTCCTCTCCGCCTCCAAGCAGAACTACCCCCACTACAAGAAGATGTGCTACGGCATATACTTCGCCGCCAAGAAGGCCAAGCAGTACTTTCAGGAGCACACCATCACTATGTTGAGCATGGCGCCGCTCGGCGAGATCAAGAGCGGTCGAGACGCCACCGGCCGGATCACCAAATGGGACATCGCCCTTGCCGACCACGAGATTCGGTACGAACCGCGTACCGCCATCAAGTCGCAGACGATGGCCGACTTCCTCGTCGACTGGGCCGAAACCCAGTTCGTGCCGCCTCCCCCGGACGCCATGCACTGGTGCATGCACTTCGACGGCTCGAAGATGCGAACCGGCCTAGGAGCCGGCATCGTCTTGTCATCCCCAAAGGGGGACCAGCTCAAGTACGCCCTCCAGATCCTCTTTGCCACCTCCAACAATGTGGCCGAGTACGAGGCGCTCATCCACGGCCTCCGGCTCACCAAGGAAATCGGGATCCGGCGCATCCTCTGTTTTGGCGATTCCGACCTCATGGTGCAACAGGTCTCTGGCGAATGGGACGCCAGGGACGCTAACATGGCCAGCTATCGCTTCCTCGTCCAGCAGCTCACCGGCTCCTTCGAGGGCTGTGATTTCCACCACGTCCCCCGGGCGGACAACAAGGCGGCCGATACGTTGGCAAATATCAGCTCCACTCAGCAGGCCATCCTAGCCGGCGTCGCCCTCGAACGGCTACTCAAGCCTTCGATCAAGTCGTCCCCCGAATCAGAGTCTATCTTCGTGCCGTCCAGCGCCGCCAGCTCTTCGACCGGATCCGGCTGCTCTGCCGGCATCTTCAGCTCCGGCTGCTCTGCCGGCATCATCAGCTCCGGCTACTCAGTCGACGCCATCGGCTCCGGTTGCTCTGCCGGCACCACCAGCTCCGGCCGCCGTCCCGGCCCCGTCGGCTCCAATGTCCAACGCCCCCGCGGCGGCCGGATCCGGCTCCATGACCGTCATGATGACGATCGACGCCCCCCCCCGCTGTCCCAGTCTCGGGGACTGGCGCTCCGGTCCCGGGGGCTGGCGTGTCGGTCCTGGGGGCTGGCGAGCCGGTCCCGGGGACTGATCAGCCGGACCCGGGGGCTCCGGCCGCCTCTGGCGCTCCACTTGGGCTCGAGCCGGCTCCCGTCTCGGCCCCCTCATGGGCCCAGCCCATTCTGGCTTTCCTCTTGCGCGGCGAGCTCCCCCTGATGAAGCCACGGCAAGACAAATCCAGCGCCGGGCCCCGGCCTACAGCATCATCAACCACGGGCTGGTTCATCACAGCACCACCGGCGTGTTCCAACGCTGCGTGAAGCCGGAGAAAGGGCATGAAATCCTCCTCGACATCCACAAGGGCGAGTGCGGGCATCACGCCGCCTCCAGGACCCTGGTGGCCAAGGCATTCCGCCACGGCTTCTACTGGTCGACGGCCTTGGAGGAGGCCAAGCGGCTGGTTGATAAATGCGAGGGGTGCCAGCGCTTCAGCACGCAGAGCCACCTGCCGGCAACAGCCCTCCAGACCATCCCACTCTCGTGGCCCTTTACCGTCTGGGGGCTGGACATGGTAGGACCCTTCAAGACTGCACGGGGCGGCATGACGCATCTACTAGTGGTTGTCGACAAGTTCACCAAGTGGATAGAGGCAAGACCCATCAAGAAGCTGGATGGCCCCACAGCCGTCCGGTTCATCAAGGACGTCATGGTCCGCTACGGCGTTCCCCATAGCATCATCACCAACAACGGCACGAACTTCGCCAAAGGCGCAATGGCGCGTTTCTGCTCCCAGGAGGGCATCCAGCTCGACCTAGCGTCGGTGGCCCACACACAGTCAAACGGCCAGGCAGAGAGGGCAAACGGCCTGATCCTGGCCAGCCTCAAGCCTCAGCTCGTGGCACCCCCCTTGCGGTCAGCCGGCTGCTGGATCAATGAGCTGCTGGCTGTCCTCTGGACCCTCAGGACCACGCCCAACCAGTCGACCGGCTACACCCCCTTCTTTCTCGTATACGGGTCCGAGGCGATCATCCCCACAGACATCTAGTTCGACTCGCCTCGGGTCACCCTGTATATTGAGAAGGACGCAAAGGAGGCAAGAGATGACAGCGTCGACCTACTCGAGGAAGCACGAGAGTTGGCCCTGAGCCGGACAACCATCTACCAGCAGAAGCTCCGGCACTACCATAGCAAGCAGAGCCGACCACTCTCCTTCTGCGAAGGAGACCTGGTGCTCAGGAGGATCCAGCGGACCGCCGTCCAGCATAAGCTGTCCTCCCAATGGGAAGATCCGTTCATCGTCAGCAAGGCACTTCACAACAACGCCTACTACTTGATAGACGCCCAGAAGTCACAGAAGCGCAAAAGAGACGCCTCCGGCGAGGAGATGGAGCGCCCATGGAATGCGGCGCTCCTTCGACCGTTCTACTGCTAAGAAAAAACACATGTATGTATGTATCTTCCCTTCTATTGGAACTTAATGAATGCAATGGGGGCCCCAAGCCGGCACTTGGGGCATGCCCCTTTTCAATTCCATCAAAGGCTTTTCATTTTTAAGCAAGGCACCCGGGTCCGGCTCCTGGCCCGGGGGCTCGCCGGCTCTTCTCTGAGGCGGACAAGTAGTGTGAGCAAGCAACCCTTTCCTGCCCCCCTACCCAGCCATAGACCGGCCCCCGGCTGTCCGACTGGCGGAACCATGGGGTAGGAAGGAACTTATCACGCGAACGCCGCCTAAAGAGTGGCAGCCGGACAGGTCCAACCGGATCGTGTTACCTCTAGAAACCAGCCTCTGCCGGCTCGCCCCAACCCTAGCCGGACGACTCTAAGGCCCGCTCGTTTTTCCCAAGGACGATGGCCCATCCCTGTACCAGTCCGGCTCCCGGCTGGCTGACAGGCGGGGCGGTAGCCGGAAGGAATCCTTGCGTAAAATATGAGTCAAAAGGCAAAGGGCAAAAGGGGAGCAGGCACGCAAACATTTTGAACTTCAAGCAAGTTATAAACAAAAGGCCACAGGCTGAGGATTCTTTACATTACACCCCCAGTGGGTGGAAATGCGTCTTAAATAAACAAGTTTTTCTGCAAAAGAAAAAGATACGAAGTGCGCAGGGCCTCTCAGGCTGCCAGTGCATCGCCGGCCTGCTCGATAGTTCGCCCTGGGGAGGCCGCGGCCTTCGGGTTCGCCTCCGTGGCCTCGGTGTCGCTGCCGGTGCTGGAAGCAGTGCTCTCATCGGCAACCTCCTCATCTTCAGGTCCTTGGGGATTGCCGAAGGAGTCCTCGGCAACCGGCTCGCCGTCCTCGCCAAGCGCCGGCAGGAGCTCGTCCGGGTCAACATTCAAATCCAGCTCGTTGGCTCGACGGACGAGGGCGCCTTCGCGGGCGACCCGTTCCGCCTCGGGAACCTCGCGCATCGTGGCCAGCTGGCCCAAGTCAACGCCGGGGTACCACAACGTAACGAACCGGAGAGCCATCTGCGCCCCGGAAAGGGCCACCGATGCCTACCAAACCTCGAGCCGGGCCACCGCGTTCTCCAGCCACAGCGCCACGCGGCCCATCGGGGCCCCACGACCCGGCCAGAGGGCTGAAATCACCTCCTTGCCGGCCGTAAGGAGCCGGTCCATGCAGCGCTGAACATGGATCATCCGGTTCTCGATGGCCAGCGCAAGCTCCGGCACGTCCCAGCCGGCGTGCTCCACAACCTCCTGCCCGCGCTGCCGCAGGCACTCCCGGTGATCCGCCACAGCCCGCTCGGCGCGGCGCTGGGTCTCCGGGAACCGGTCTAGGGAAAGAAAAGAAACAACAAACAAGCCAAAAGCAAGTCGAAAAGCAGCCGGCGGAGGAAGAAGACTCGAAAACAAAACTCACGCTAGAAAGCCTCGTCCATCTCTAGGGCAAACTCGAGGCCCGCACTCCGCTCCCGCTCCAGCGCCTCCTCCGCCTGGGCAAGGGCGGCCCCGCGCATCTCAAACTCGCCCCTGAGGTGAGCCACTTCGTCCTGAAGAGCGGTGGCCCGCTGGGTGGCGTCGGCCGCCTAATTGGCGGCGTCCTCCCAGGATGCCACCTCCTTCTGCAGTTCCACGGTCAGGCACTCCTGGGCCGCCTGCCCATCCACGACGAGGCCGCCCAACCGGTCCCGCTCCGACGTGATCGCCTGGAGATTCCGCTCCAGCCGGTCCCGCTCGGAGGCCACCTCGTCCCTCTTCTGCCGAATCGGGGCCAAGACCTCCAGCTCCTCTGCGAAGAGATCGACCCAAGTTATTTAAGAGTGCAGAAGATTCGTGTCGGCTGCCGAGCAGCCGGCCCGACTCTCGGGGGCTACACCCACTGGGTGCGCTCACGCGCCCCCACTGGAACTAACGTACCTTGCGCCTTCCGCAGCGCCTCCTGGACCTGATAGAAGCCGACCTTGCCGCGGTTGTGGATGGCGACCGCCTCGTCAAAAAGCGCCTGCCGCTTGGTGTTCTCAGCCTGCTCCGCCCCAAGAGACAAGAAATTAGACAAACGAAAAAGAGATAGATCCGGCCCGGCTTCCACGCAGCCGAGCAGCCGGCCCGAATCTCGGGGGCTACACCCAGTTGCTGCGCTTGCGAGCCCCCACTGAAAGTTCGATGCAAGATAGGAGAATCTCACCTCCACCGCCTCCTCCACGCGCCGGAAGTTGCTTTCGGCGGCCTCCGCAAACCTAGCCAGCCCCTCGCGACAGTGTGCCATGATGCGGCCAGGCTCCCCAGGCGCAAGGACCTGGTTGCCGGCTGGCGGGGCCGGGTGAGGGATCACTAGAAGACTGTCTAGAGGGGGGTGAATAGACTAGTAGCAGGAATTTAAAACCTAACCTTTTCCCAAGTTAATTGGTTGGCAGATTTTAACAGTTTTAGCAAGTCTAGCAAGTCTAACAGCCCTACACATGCATGTCAACAAATATGGCAGCAGAAAGTAAAGACATTGCACATGAAGTAGAGAGTAGAGATAGGTAGATCAAATGCAATTGGAGACGCAAAGATTTTTCCCGTGGTTCCGATAGGTGGTGCTATCGTACGTCCACGTTTATGGAGTCTTCAACCCACGGAGGGTAATGGTCGCGAGAGTCCACGAAGGGCTCCACCCATAAGGGTCCACGAAGTAGCAACCTTGACTATTCCATAACGGCTTCCGTCCACGAAGGACTAGCCTCACTATGGGTAGATCTTCATGAAGTAGGCGATCTCCTTGCCCTTACAAACTTCTTGGTTCAACTCCACAACACGAAGTAGGAGGATCCCAAGCGACACATAGCCAATCTTGGAGGCACCACCCTCCAAAAGGTAATAGGCTCGGCAATGATGATGAACTCCTTGCTCTTGTGCTTCAAGATGATAGACTCCTCAACACACAATCACTCTCTCACAGATTTGGCTTGGTGGAAGAGATGGGATTGGTGGAAAGCAACTTGGGGAGGCTAGAAATCAAGATCCATATGGTTGGAGTGGAAGATCTTGACCTCAACACAAGGGTAGGTGGCTCTATCTCAGAAAACTGGATGGGGCAAATGTGGAATAGTTCTGAGTGGTTCTCTTTCGAGTGGGTGGTGGTGAAGGGGTATATATAGGCATCCCCAAAAATCCAACCGTTACACACAAAATGACCAACTCAGTGACACCGATGTGTTAATCTCGGTGGTACCGAAGTGACCAAAAGGTGGCAACTTTTGAATCTTGGTGAGACCGATATAGGAAACTCGGTTGCACCGATAAGGTGACCAACGGTTAGATTGCTCATTCTCGGTGATGCCGATCCAACAATCTCGGTGGTACCTATATTGTGAATTTGCGTAACAGAAAGTTGGCAACCTAAACTCGGTGGCACCGAAGCAGAATCGGTTGCACCGAAAGGCTCGGGTTTAGCTTAGGTCTGTCTAAGTTTGGGAATCGGTGGCACCGAGTGGAAAGTGTTGGTTGCACCGATTTTGGATATTTGACTTTGGACAGACTTTTGTGGAAGAGTTTGTGGGTGTTTTTGGTGACTATCACTTGTGCACGTATGAGCATTTTGTTCACCAACAAAACTTTACCCCCTTTTAATAGTATTGGCTTTCCTATGGACTCAAAGTGATTTCTCACAAAGTAAAATGTAGAGTCCTCTTGCTTGAAGCTTTGCCAATCCATTTCCTTGCATCTTGGGGTAATTCCACAATCTCCACAATCGTTTTGCCAACCCTCTCTATGGACTTTATCTGAAATACACTAGGTAAAAGTATTAGTCCAAGAGACAATGTATGTTGTCATGAATTATCAAAACCACCAAGGGAGCATGTTGTGCTTTCACCGGGGCGACCGGGACGAGGGCCAGCGCCCACCAGTCCCGGATCACGTCGAGCATGGTCCTCCTCGACCGGCTCGTCCCACCGCTCGACCCAGCATCCGCCTCGGCGGCAACCGGCGGGGGGTTGGTGGTAACCACCAGGGCCCGAGAGCCGGCCTCGGGTCCCTCGGCGGCCAGCGTGGCCGGCTCCACCACCTGCGGAACCGGCTCGATAGCCGGCTGAGCCGGCTCGCTCCTCCCACCGACCGTTGTCTCCGGTGCCACCCCTGGCACGGCCGGGGCAACGAACACATCTGCCGCGGCCAGCTCAACGGTGGGCGGGGCCGCTACCATCTCCCCCCGCTGGGCCGTCTCTTGGGCCGGCTCAGGAACCGCTCCCGCCGGACGGGTCATCTCCGCCATGGGCGGGGCCATGGCCGACTCCATAGCCGGCCCCCGCGGCTCGCTCGACGGAGGCCTCGACATCCGCGTCGATTCCGCCGCCGAGTCCGTCGCACGCGCTGGGTCAGCAGTCCGCCTCCGCCTCCCGTCGCTCGAGGCCCCCGAACACGAGGGCGCGCCCTTCACCCCTGCCTTCGCAGCCCGCAATTTTGCGAGCCTCCTCTTCTCTTCCCGCGCCATGGCCGCGTGCTCCTGGGACTGCAGGCTGGTCGGCTCCACCGGGTCGACGGTCGACTCCGTTTTATGGAGCTCGATGGCATCCCTGGGGTAAACAAAAGATGGGCCCTCAGGCGCTTGCCGGCTCGAAAACTCGAAGAAACCCATAAGAATTAGGAAAGTACTTACCCGGCGATGATGGGGGGGGCCTGCCTGGCCTGGGGCGGCGGCCGCTCGCACTTTCTTACGAGCTGGCAGCGGCACCGACGGCTGCCCCGAGGCCGGCCTCTTCTCCCGACGGGAGGCCTCGGCCGTCTGGCCACGAGCTGGCTGCTCCTCGCTCCGTCCGCGTGGCTCCCGCCGAGCTGTGGGGGGAGGCGCGTCCAAGATCCGGACATCATCATCATCATCGTCGTCGTCAGTCCAATCTTTGATCGAGGGTCCGGAGGGGAACTCACCAGTCGCTCTAGACCCGCCGGCTCCCGGGTCGCCAATCGCCCCATCCGCCTCAACCTCTCCCGAGGAGTTGACCTCCTCCTCGACACCTCCCCCTAGCTCGAAATCCTCCGGGTGGTATTCGGCGCGTTCCGTTTGGAATACCTGGGGGTGCGGGCCGTCCGGCGTGTTCTGTCGAAAAAAATGTTGTGGTCAGCGTGGCGTGTGAGCAAGGGGAGGTTGGCTGGAAAAACAGAGAAGGGGGGAGAATCACCACGTCAGAGCGTACCAGGGGCGCCGGGTCGTGCCGGCTATACGGCAACTTGCCGAATCTCCAAGTCCCCGGCTTTAGTTTGAAGTTGGTGATGGCGTTCACCCACCTCGCCACCTAGGCTGTCGTCAGGTCGAAGGTGGACAGCCGGCAGGGGTCCCGCCGGCCCGACATGTCGCAGATCCGGTGCGGTCTCTGCTGAAGGGGCAGCACCCGGCGATCGATGAAGGCGGCCACCAGATCAGCCGCGACCAGTCCCTCTCCGCCCCTCATGGTCTGGAGCCGGCCCAGCATCCCGACCAGATCTCTAGGCAGCCCGTCGCCCGTCCAGTTTGTCCCCGAGGACGGGGCATTGACGAAGGCCGGTATCCGGATGTAGTCCCGCGCCGGGTCGACGTTCTTCACGTAGAAGAACGTCCGGTTCCATCTCTTGACGGACTCGATGAGGGTGAGACGGGGAAACAACGGGCCCCGGATGCATATCACCGCGCCCCCGCAGGCGTACGGCTCGTCATTGTTCCTCAAGGCCTTGAGGTAGAAGAGCTTCCTCCACAACTCCACGAAGGGGAGAAGTCCGAGGTAGCCCCCGCAGAGAGTCACGAAGCTCGAGAGTTGAAGGATGGAGTTGGGCCCAAGGTGGTGCGGCTGGAGATCAAAGGTGTCCATAAAGAGGCGGCAGAACTGGCTCACCGGCAGGCCGAAGCCGCGCGAGAAGTGCCAGGCGAACACCACAAACTCGCCCTCCCTGGGCTCGGGCACAACCTCGCTGCCCCGGTGGACGGGCGGCAACGCGGTCCTCCGAAGGCAGCATGCAGGCATGGCGGAGGTGCGCGATGTCGTCCTCTATGATGACGGAGCCACCCCAACTGCCGGAGGGTCCGTCGGCCATCTCTGAGGCGATCGAACGCGATGAAACAGGTGAGCGGAGCACAGCGCGAGACGAGCGGCGGACTACGAGAGGAAGAAGACGATGGGGAGAGGGGTGCGCGAATTGCCTCCGCCCCTTCCCCTCCCCTTATAAATAAGGGGGCGACGCCCGAGGACGTGGGGATTAACTACGCCCACTCCCCCGGGGAATCCGCGGGACGTGGGCACCGTGGGCCGCAGCCGTTGGGGTCCGGCCACAGAGGATCCCAGCCTGCGGCTCATGGCCTACTGGGCTAGGCCCGTGGCCTATCAGGCTAGGCCGAGGGGGATGTCCCGTCGAGCCCCAGGTGCGGGGCCCTCAGCATCATTACGCTCCGCGTGGCGTGCCACGGTCCGGCACGGGACCCGAAGTGGCGCGACAGGACCCGAGGCGTCGGGAGCGGTTGCCGACTCGGCTGATCGATCGACCCCACGCGATAGGCAGGCGCCGCCGGATGAAGCCACCGGCTCCACCTCGTCGGAAGGATGCGGGCCCCCGCCGGCTTCGGGGACTACTCACGGGGTTATTACCGCTAGGTAGGCCGAGACTAGGGGGTTCCAACCCCTTTTGAGACAACTATACGGCCGGCTGGTCCGCAACTAGCTGGCGTGCTGCCGGCTGGACTCGGGCCGGCTGGCGGGCTATCGGCAGGCCTACTACCAGTGGGCCCACGACTGGCTGGTCGGTAGCCGGCCGCCCAACCCCTGGCCAACCTGCGGCCGGCCGGTCACAGCCGGCCCTTCCGCTGACCTCTGGACGGGCAGGCCTCCGTCCCCTCCCACTGCGGCCATGTACACCGACATGATGTGACCCCGACGATATGCTCCGGCATGGCTACAGCGACCGCTGACGCGCGGGCACGCGTGGCTACAGTCCGGGCGGTCGTACCGCTGACCAAGACTAATCGAGACCCGGTGGGGCAACAGTGCCGCCACGCTGCCGTCCACTCCATCACCTGCCCCGGCATGGCTACAGCGTAGCCGGCCGTACCGCTGACTTCGGCCGGCAGGTGCTAGACGACGCCAGGCGGGGCAGCCCATGCCGTGGCAGGTAGGCGCGGGCCAATAGAAGAGCCGGCTAGCGGGCCCCAGTTGGCGATGGGACCGCACAGCCGGCGGGCCCTACGAGCGACAAGACGGTGTAGCAGGTGGGTCCCCTGGCCGGCTGGAGAGGCTGCCAGCCGGGTCCCCCCTTTTAGTACATTAGGAATACTGTAAGCCGGGGGGTTGGCCTATAAAACCCCCCGAAGCCCCCATGCATCGGGCGGGCAAGCACGAGGGGATTCTCCCATCTCACACTCTCACTCTCACGCAGTAAGGGAACAGGAGCCGGCTGCTCCTTCTTCCTCCCCTAGACCTAAACTCAAGGAGCACCATTGTAACATCACCCACCATCTAACTAGACCAGCAGGACTAGGGGTGTTACCTCCCACGGAGGGCCCCGAACCTGGGTACATCGTGTGTTCCTCACCGCTTGTGCCTAATCCCGTTCCCAGAGCCCATCGGCATCCTTCGGCCCCAACCACTCTTGATAAGTCACCCCATGGCATCTGTTGTGAGAAAACGACGACAGGGTGTGTGACGAGGAGGGATGCCCGCAGTCTCCCCCATGGATGTCAGCCAACAGCTCGCACCCCTACTCCCTGGATACGCACCGCACCGCGACATCATTCGAGCGCTTGCGGTACAGCTCGCCGTCCCGAAGACAATAAGCTATGACCTGTCGTACCACACGCTCCGCGTCTTCCCCCTTTTCGGGTAACGTGCCATGAAGCAGCTACGCCTTGAACTCCTGTGTCCAGTCGTCGACTTGGGGCTCCAACGCCAGGAGCAGTCGGGCTCCTGAGGTTGGACCACAAGTTGGAGCTCCTGAGGGTGGCGCTGGGGCCAGCTCTTCATTCCGCGACGCCTGATCCCTAGTTGGTGGTGTCGCGGATGGCTTGAAGAGCCGCTCCTCGAAGACGCCTGGCTCTTGAGGCTCATGGCGTGATGCCCTCTTGGCGATGTCGTCGGCCTCCTTGTTCGCGCCGCGCGGGATGTGCTGCAACTCCAAGCCCTGGAAATGTTTTTCAATCTTACGTACCTCCGCCAAGTATGCCTCCATGTGCTCGTCCTTAGGCGTGTACTCCTTGTTGGAGAAGTTGACGAGGAGCTGGGAGTCGCCCTTGATGGTGAGGCGTTGAATCCCCAAGGCGGCTGCGGCCCGGAGGCTGGCGATTAAGCCCTCGTACTCCGCGATGTTGTTGGAGACCTTTTCACCATGTTGGAAACAGAGTTGCACGGCATAGTAGAGCTTGTCCCCGGTCGGGGAGATGAGAACGACTCCGGCCCCAGCTCCCGTGCACGCGAAGGCCCCATCGAAGTGCATGATCCAGTCCTTAGGCACCTTGTCGCCGGGGGCGAGGGACTTGCCCTCACCCAGCCCCCGGTCAGGAGCGTCCGTCCAGTCGGCTACAAAGTCCGCCAGGGCCGCCCCCTTGATGACCCAGGTCGTGCTGAATTCTATATTGAAGGCCTCCAACTCGATGTTCCATTCTGCCACGCTCCTGCTGCGTTCGGGTTGCGCAACACCTTCTCGAAGGGGTACGCGGAGACTACCCTGATGGGATGCCCCTGGAAGTAATGGCGCAGTTTCATTGAGGTGACAAGGAGTGCAAGCAAGAGCTTTTGCTGCATAGGGTAGCGCGAGCGCGTGTCCCGCAACACGGTACTGACATAGTACACCGGATGTTCTACGAGGGAGCGGCCTTCCACAACACGTCTCTCCACTGCGGGTTCTTGAGGCCCGGGTGCCTCGGGGGTTGCCGGGGTGGCTGGGGCCTCGGGAGCGTTGTCTCGAGGGGATGGAGATTTCTTGGCGTCCGGCGTGTCGCTCTGCCCCTCGCCTAGGGGCCCGCCCGTGCCTGAAGGCGCAACGCGCTTGTTAGCATGCTCCTCCCTGACCGCCACAAGCGCAGCACTGACGGAGTGCGGGGTGGCAACCAGGTACAGCACTAGGCGCTCCCGAGGGCGAGGTGCCACCATTACTGGTGGGCTCGTGAGGTACTGCTTGAGGTCCTCGAATGCCGCGTCTGCCTCCGGAGTCCACTGAAAGGGGCCCTTCCTCTTCATGAGCTTGAAGAACGGCAGGGCCCACTCGCCAAGCTTCGAGATGAAGCGCCCCAAGGAGGTCACGCAGCCCGCCAGCTTCTGCATTTCCTTGAGTGTATGAGGCGGGCTCATCTTGCTTATAGCCTTGACCTTCTCCGGGTTCGCCTCGATCCCCCGGTGCGACACCAAGAAACAGAGCAGTTTGCCCGACGGGACCCCAAAGACACACTTCTCGGGGTTGAGACTCAGGTTCACCTGCCTCAGGCTGGCGAACGTCTCCTCCAGGTCCTCGATCAAGGTCTTGGCTTCTCGCGACTTGACCACGATGTCGTCGACGTAGGCTTCCGCATTCCTCCTGAGCTGCGGCCCCAGGGCGATGTGCATCAGCCACTGGAAGGTCGCGCCCACGTTCCGTAGCCCGAAGGGCATGCACGTGTAGTAGAACACACCGCACATGGTGAGGAAGGCTGTCTTCTCAACGTCTTCCACCGCCATCTTGATCTGATGGTAGCCCGAGAAGGCCTCCAGGAAGCACATGAGGTCGCATTCGGTGGTGGAGTCCACGATCTGGTCGATACGCGGCAGCGGGAACGGGTCCTGAGGGCAGGCCTTGTTGACGTTCATGAAGTCGACACACATGCGCTCCTTCCCGCACTTCTTTGGGACGACTACCGGGTTGGCGAGCCATTTTGGGTACTGCACCTCCCGGATGACTCCTGCCTCTTTCAGTTTGCCAACCTCTTGGGTGATTAACGTCTGCTTTTCTTGAGCCTGCCTCCTCGCCTTTTGCTTCACTGGACGTGCATTGGGACACACCATGAGGTGGTGCTCAATCGCATCCCTTGGGACCCCCACAAGGTCAGAAGCATTCCACGCGAACGCATCCTTGTTCGCGTGGAGGAAGGCTACCAACGCCTCTTCCTGCTCCCGAGGTAGGCCGGCGCCGATAGTGAAGGTAAGGCCAGGATTCTCGTCGCCTACGGGCACCTGCTTCGTCTTACCACAGTTCTGAGAGAACAACTCCTTCTTCTTCACTGGCGCGACGTTGGCGACGTACTCAACGCCCTCCGAGGCCTGCGCGGCGCCGCCTATGCTGGGGCGCGCCGCGGCCGCAGCTTTGTAGGCGAGCTTGAGTGCGCGGGCTACGTCCTTGGTGTCTCCGGCAACAGAGAGGATGCCGCCGCTCCCGGGCATCTGGATGACGTTGTATCCCGGGTGCGTTGCCGCCATGAACTGGGCGAGGGCGGGGTAGCCAAGTATCGCGTTGTAAGGGAGGTGGATGTGGGCGACGTCAAAGTCGATCTACTCAGTGCGGTAGTTGGAGCGGCTGCCGAAGGTGACGGGGAGGCGCACCCGCCCCAAGGGGGCGACGGAGCCGCCAGCCACCTCGGAGAAAGGCCTTGAAGGTGCGAGCTGGCCTTGGGGCACCTGCAGCACGTTGAAGGTCTTCACGGAGAGCACGTTGAGGCCGGCCTCGCCGTCTATGAGGGTCCTGGTGATGGCCACACTGTTTATGGTTGGTGTGCACAACATGGGGAGCGCACCGACGGCAGCCGTTGTTCTGGGGTGATCGTCGGGGCCGAAGGTGATGTCGATCTCTGGCCATGCTCGGTGCTGCGGGGTCTCGGACCGTGGCCGGATCGCGCCTGCCTGGCGGAGGAACCGCTTGACCTGGCGGATGGAGGCGGGTGCCTGCGATCCGCCGAGGATGCAAGCGACCGCCGGGCCGACCCTATGAGCCCAGGCGCCACCGCGCGCCAAGGGCTGCCCGGCCTCAAGGGTTGTGTCGGCCATCGACACGACGGGGCGAAGAAGAAGCGAAGCTTGCTGAAGACTCCGACACGCCCCCTACCTGGCGTGCCAAATGTCGGATTTCGGGCTCCGCAAAACCCTAAGGAGTTCGAACCCATGGGCATGTGCGAAAATTCCCCAACAGCTTCGCCCCCTCCAAGCTCTCAACACGATAACCCCGCTCGATGGCAAGGAAGAAGATGGCACACAAGAGTTTACCCAGGTTCGGGCTGCTGCGAAGCGTAAAACCCTACTCCTACCTTTGGTGGATTGCATCACGAGGAGGTTTGTGGATGAACTAGTACAGTGGTGTGTTGCTCCGCGTGTGCGTTCGTTCGACCCCTTCCACTGAGTAGCCTAGCCTCTCTTTATAGCGGCCCGGGTCCTCCTCCCTTATCGCAATGGCGGGAGGGGATCCCACAACGGCCAAATTCGAAGGGGGACAGGAGGTACACCCTATCCTGATAAAAGGTGGTCTTCGCCTGCAAAGTAGTCGGTGGTGATGCAGAGGTGAGCCCGGTGATGACGTCTGTTCTGTGGGGCTTGGGGTCTTGGTCTTGTTGCACCAGAAGGGAAACCTTTGGGGGGCGCTTTGGGAACCTGCACTCGTCCTTGTCTCCTTTGCACCGAAGAGGAAACTGTCCGCTCTGGCGCGCTGACGCTTGCCTGGCCTGACCGGCATCATCCTTGACCTCCTGAGGCCTATCGTGCATAGAGATTTCCGCCGCTCGGGAGGAGGCCTGGGGAGGCCTAACCCCCTGTGGGTCTTGGCGCTATTTCCCTCGGGAGCTCGAGGTCTCGCGAGGGCCTTGTGTTGAGCGAGGCCGCCCTGGGCCATACTCGGTCATCGAGGTGGGCCACGCCCTGGGCCGCAGGCAGGCAAGTCTGGGTACCCCGGTATCCAGAACGCTGACATATGTTCCACTCGGCGACCCTGCCAGCGGCATTGGGGCTATGCAGAATCTGCTCCAAGGGGTACGCGGAGACGACCCTGATAGGGTGCCCTTGGAAATAGTGACGTAGTTTCCTTAAAGCCATGAGGAGCACGAGGAGGAGCTTCTGCTGCATGGGGTAGTGCTTGCGTGCATCCTTCAGCACCGTGCTAACGTAGTACACAGGGTGCTCGACGTGATGCGTGACCATGTTGTCCATGTCGTCTTCATCGGAGGGCTCGGGAGGCAGGACCATGGCGGCTCCCGGGTGCAAGGCGTCGGGGACCGTAGAGGTCTCCGGAGGCAAGGCGCCGGGGACCGTAGAGGCCTCGGGAGGCTAGGCGCCTGGGGCCTCCAGAAGTGGGGCCGCCTCCTGAGGGGGGACTGGGTCCCCCTGAAGCGTGCCCTCAATCGGCGCCGGTAGGGCTCGAGCAACCTCAGACGATGCTTTGTGTGCGGGCTTCTTCTTGGCACGGGCTTGCTCTTCTCATTCCACTACAAGGGCTGTGCTTGCCGTCTGTGGGGTGGCTATCAAGTATAGCAGTAGGCGCTCATGGGGGCGCGGCCCGACCATGATGGGAGGGCTTGTGAGATACCGCTTGAGGTTCGCAAAGGCCGTGTCAGCTTCAGGAGTCCACGCGAAAGGCCATGTCCTCTTCATTAGCTTAAAGAACGGTAGTGCCCGCTCACCGAACTTGGAGATGAAACGCCCGAGGGAGGCTAGGCACCCCGCTAGCTTCTGCATTTCCTTGAGGGTCCGAGGAGGTTGCATCATCTCGATGGCCTAAACCTTTTTGGGGTTCGCTTCGATTCCCTGATGGGATACGAGGAAGCCAAGTAGCTTGCCGGAGGGGACCCCGAAAACGCACTTGTTGGGGTTGAGCTTCAGGTTGACCTTGCACAGGTTGCCGAAAGTTTCTCTAGGTCTTCGATGAGCTTCTTGGCCTCGCGCGTCTTGACCACATTGTGGTCGACATAGGCTTTCGCGTTCCTCCCTAGCTGGGGCCCCAGCGCGATGTGCATCGGCCACTGGAAAGTGGCACCAGCACTCCTCAGGCCGAATGGCATGCTCACGTATCAGAATACACCGCTAGGGGAATGAAGGCCGTCTTCTCCTCGTCCTCTACCGCCATCGTGATCTAGTCGTAGCCCGAGAAGGCATCCAATAAGCACAGTAGATCACAGCAAGGAGTGGAATCCACGATCTGATCGATGCGCGGGAGCGGGAAGGGATCCCGGGGGCAGGCCTTGTTGAGACTGGTGAAGTCGACACACATCCGCTCCTTGCCGCCCTTGTTGGGGACGATGACGGGGTTGGCAAGCCACTGCGGGTAGCACACCTCACGGATGACCCCTTCCTCTTGTAGTTTTTGCACTTCTTGAACAATGAAGTGCTGCTTTTCTGGCGCCTGGCGCCGTGCTTTCTGCTTGACGGGGCACGCATTGGGGCACACTGCCAGGTGGTGCTCGATCACTTCCCTTGGGGCTCCAGTCAGATCGGTCGCCTTCGATGCAAACACATCCACGTTCTCCCTGAGGAAGGCGATGAGTGTCCTCTCCTGCTCGGGGGCGAGGCCGGCGCCGATGGTGAAGGTGTGGCCCGGGTCGCTGCCGTCGAACGGCACCTTCTTGGTCTCAGCCCGGCTCTGAGAGAATAGCTGCTTCTTCCCCACCGGCGCTATCTCGGGGGGTGACACCTCGCCCCCGCCAACCGGTCGTGCGATTGCGGCGGCCTTGTACGCATGCCCGAGGCAACTGACCGCGTCCTTCTCGTCGCATTTGATGGTTATGACCCCGATGCATACTGGCATCTTGATGACATTGTAACCAGGGTGAGTCGCCGCCATAAATTTGGCGAGCGTTGGGTATCCCAAGATGGCATTGTACGGGAGGCCGACATATGCGCCACGTCGAAGTCGATGAGCTCAGTGTGGTAATTGTCGCGTGTGCCGAAGGTGACGGGGAGGCATATCTGCCCGAGGGTGGCCATGGTTCCGCCGACAACCCCGGAGAAGGGCCTGGTGGGCTTCAGCTGGTCGTAGGGCACCTGGAGTGCCTCGAAGGTCGCGATGGAGATGATGTTGAGCCCTGCGCCCCCGTCGATGAGAGTCTTGGTAACCGTGACGTTGCTGATGGTGGAAGTGCACACCATGGGGAGAGCGTCCGCAGCAGCCGCAGACCTCGGGTGATCCCCTGCGTGGAAGGTGATGTCGTGCAGGGTCCAGCTAGGCGACGACGCGGGGCTATGCTCCCCGCAGGCAACACTCACTCTACGGAAGGAAGGCTTGAAGTGGCGGTCGGCGACCGGGGCCTAGGCCCCGCCGAGGATGCACACCACCGAACGCCGCTCTCGGCATGCCCCAGCATCCCCGTCGGGCATGAGCGGGCCGCCTCGGGACTCGGCCGAGCCGACGCGCTGGGAGAAGCGCGTCGCGGCCTCCACGCGCGATGTCGGAGGGCGGGGTGAATGGGAAGGCGCTCTGGTTCCTCTTGTCACGGTGACAGGGTTGGTGGCCGTTGTAGTCTTCGCGCCAGCGGAGTAGCGTCGACTACCTCGGCAAACGAGGGCAATCTGAGTGGTCCGGGCCGCCCTGCGCTCAGCGCGCGCACGGCGAGCGTCGGCCATGGAGTTGGTGAAGTCGGAGCCGAAACGGTGCTGGAGATTGACGGCACACCTCTACCTGGCGCGCCAAATGTCAGAATCGGGGCTTCAGGGACCCAAAAAGGTTCGAACACTAGGGTGCACTCTCTCTCTTGCCCAACTCTGCTTCGCAACCTCACGGAGACTCTCCGGCTGCTCGAGCTAAGGAAGATGAACAAGGGACACACTGTTTACCCAGGTTCGGGCCACCTCGCGGAGTAAAACTCTACTCCTGCTTGGTGGATTGCTTGAGGATGAGGATGAGTACAAGGTGTGTTCTTGCTTGCTCGGGGCCCTCTTTTTCTACGGTGGCCGGTCCCTGCCCTTAGATTGGCCTTGGTCCTCTTCCCCCGAAAGAACAAGGCGGGAAGGGTTGCCACAACGGCTAGTTTGAAGGGGGACATGACTTCAGCCTATCCTGACAAAAGTGGTCTTCGCCTGCCAAAGCTCTCCATCGTGACATGATCGTGGGCTCGGGGGTGACATCCATCCTGCCAAGCCCTCAGTCTTGGTCATCTTGCACGAGAAAGGAAACCTTTGGGGGTTGGTTTGGGAACCCGCGAGTTGGCGTTGCTCTATCACCAAAGAGGAGAATCTCTCTGTCCGCGCCAGCTGGTATGATCCTGGCATCGCTTGGCGCAGCGCGCATCACCCATATGCGGGAGCAGGGTTGTGGGGCCCTACCGGGCCAACCCCGACGGACCCGCCTCTTGAGGGTGTCGGGGACAGCCGACGAGGAGGCCTCGTGAAGTCCTTGACAATAATGTTGCCTCGCGCCTCGCGAGGCGTGGGCCCTCGTGAGAACCAGCCCTGCAAAGCTCGCAGGTGGGCCACCCAGTGTCTTAAGGCAATCGTCGCGTCGTGGGCTGTAGGTAGACGGGCCTGGGTACCCCCAGTCCCACGGGCCTGACACATCACTAGTTAATGTTTTAACCTCTCCAAACCCACTTTTTTCGGTTTTATCATTAGAATCATCACTCACCAAGCAAACGGAACTCCCTCTACCTAGAGTTGGCTCAACTCCAGTCTTTTTATAATTTATATTCAGAGAAGTAAATAAAGTTTCAATAGGAGAAGTACCAATCATTTTAATATCTTCATCATTATTCCGGTAAAGACAGGGTGGAAGAGCCTTTTCTAAGAATTCCCGCTTAGCTTTTAACTTAGCGATAGTCTCCTTACTTTCATTAATAGATATTTGGATAGATTTAATAGTCTCATTAATATCATGCTTGGGTGGCAAAGTTTTATTTTTAAGAGTTTCAACATCAAGTGGAATTATATCCATGTTTTTAGCCAAAGCATCAATGGTATGCAACTTTTGTCCTTCCATAGTATTAAAAACCTTTTTAGAACAAATAAATTCCTTAATTGTGTTCTCAAGATCAGAGGGTATCCTATTAGCATTTGAGGAAGAATTTCCATAAGAATTACAATAAGAGTTTCCATAATTATTAGAGGAGTTACCTGGATACGGTCAAGCATTGAAATTTCCTCTATAGGCATTATTTGTAAATTGTTTCGCGAGATAAAGTTCACATCAATAGCATCATTATTTTGCTCAATCAAAGTAGACAAGGGCATATCATTTGGATCAACATGAGTATTTTTACTAGCAACCATATTCGTAAGAGCATCCACTTTTTCACTCAAAGTAGCGATTTCCTCAACGGAATTTACCTTCTTACCAGTTGCAGCTCTTTCGGTATGCCATTGAGAGTAGTTTGTCATAATGTTGTCCAGAAGTTTTGCGGCCTCTCCTAAGGTCACATCCATAAAGGTACCACCTGCAGCAGAATCTAGAAGATTTTTAGACCCAAAGTTTAGTCCAGCATAGAAGTTTTGGATAATCATCTACAAGTTTAAACCATGAGTAGGGCAATTTCTAATCATCAATTTCATCCTCTCCCAAGCTTGTGCAACATGTTCTTGATCATGTTGTTTAAAATTCATAATTTGATTTCTAAGGGGATGATCTTAGTAGTAGGAAAATACTTGGCAATAAAAACATCTTTACACTTATCCCATGTTCCAATACTATTACGTGGTAAAGATGAAAAACAAGCCTTAGCTTTATCTCTTAGTGAAAAAGGAAATAATTTTAATTTCACAACATCATTATCCATATCCTTTTTCTTTTGCATATCACATAGTTCAACAAAAGTAGTAAGATGAGCGGCAAGATCCTCATTAGGACTTCCCGAAAATTGTTCTTTCATCACAAGAGTCAGCAATGCAGCATTAATATCAAAAGCCTCTGCACTAGTGGCGGGTGGTATAGGAGTACTAATAAAAGCCTCCACACATTGGAGAGTAGTATCATGCTAGGATTTGAGTGATGGATTTTGCTCCTTGTATCCGCTCAATTGCATAACCAAAAGATTTCGGGAGTCCTTAAGGTGGGAATTCAAGTAGTTACCCACTCTTATCTTCCAACAGATGCATGATGTGAGGTTGGGGTTCGACATCTAGTGGTTTGTTTTTTCACGGTCTTTCTTTCAAAGGACGGTCTCGGTATGCTTCGGAAAGCCTTGCAGTTCACTATGCCTAGGGAGCATATTCGAGTGTCATTTCAATATGACAACCCAATGTACGATCGAGCCTGTGTTAATCTTACCACAAAAATTTCGGACAAAATCTACGTTATGTATTTGTTTCTGGTTTAATTTGCAAGCCTCATCCTTTGTTTTGATGGAGTTTGGTAATTCGAGTTGCTTCGATGTCAAGTGTTGATCGCATACCTTTTCTAAACGGTGTTCTCATATTTTTGTAGGAATGCTAATCTTCTTGATCAACCGGAATAATCCTGTCATATTCCTTCCCATCCGGAGTGCTTCTCTTCAAGTGAATTCAATCTCATTTCAATATTCGCAAGATTGATCCTCATATTTCTTTCCAGAGTTTTTTTATCTATATAAGTTGTCTTTGTTTTCCCCCCTCCCCCCCTTTTTATTCTAGAGCCAGACACCTCGAATCAAGTGTCCTTCTGTTCATGTAAAGCTTCTTCACTCGTTTCCATATTTCAATCCAGTGTTTTCCGTATGGAGATTCTCAGGATCTTCAAGTTCATCATTCTTCGTGGCCGTTTTCTTCTCCCGTGTATTCAACTCAATCTCCCAGTGTTGATCTTATCCCTTTATTTGATTCAAATGTTTTTGATGTGTAAATTCTTATCCAAGCCTCTCTTGTTTATTCACCTCTCTCTATTCTATCCAGATTGGCAAAGATATCTAAGAAGATTCATTTTCTCGTTCGGAATCCGTTTAAGTTATTCGAGATTTTCAACTCATCAACTTCTTAATTTGTAGAGGTGCAATCTCTCTGTGTAAGCAATTGCTTCTACAGTGTTTTCTTTTAGTGGGCCCATAACCTAGAGGTTTTTCTCAGAACCTTACATGGCTCTTCAAAACTTTTTCGGGGATCTCAAGTTCTTTTCATATGTGTCATAAGAATGAATTCCATATATCATATTCCTCATCCAAGATCATTTTTGAATTAATTTTCCTCATTGGTTCAACATTTCTTTCTTTATCATTCTGGAGTATCTCGTTAATTTTGGTGGTGTTCCTCGCCATCATTCTATGCGTTTGGAGAACGAAGAAGAGTTTCTCTTAGATCTTGTTCGTTCCTTGAAGATTCATATTTCTAGCTTGATACTATTATTTCAAATTGTTCCCATTCATGAGAAATTCTTTCCATATCTATCCAGAGTATTTCGGAGTTGTTTTCATTTCTCGATCCTCCAAAGGCCATCATTTCAAAAGATTTCTTCGTTCTCAGCATTCAGATTTTGTTCTCAAATTATTCTCAATTGTTGTCTCTTCGTTCGTATCTCAATTCTTCCGACGCTTCGTTCAAGTTTTCTACTAGACGGATCATGATCTCTTTGTTCTCGTGTATTCCCATTCGTTCGTATTACCCTCATTCGTTTGCAAATTCTTATCGGCGTTTCTTCCAAGACTTCGTCAAGTTTGTGTTATTCTCTCTTTAATCATTTTCAAGAAGAATAAATCGTATGCCAAATTTGTTGCTTGTCATCAAGTTAACTTGATGAAGGATAAACATAACATAATTCTTATTCTTGTTTCATCAAGGTGATTTCAATCCTTCTTCCAAAGTTGTTCATGATATCAAATTATTGGTTCTAAGTTGTTCATCTTTTGTTTTCCAGAGTTCTAAGTTTTCTCAAGTATCTCGTCACAAATCTTCATCCAAATCATGGCACGGTCTCAATCTTGTTCTTTTTGCAACCTTCAATTCTTTTCTATCATCCTTTCGTTCCAGAGTTCTTTCTGATGGTTCTTCATGTTGGTCCATCAAGGATTTTGTTCTCTCTCGAAGTGTTCTTCAAGATTCTTGTTGGGGGAGGCTTAAGTATTCTTTGTCTTGCATTTCAAGTGTGATTCATTTCTCGCCTATCTTTTAAGGTGGTGTTATAGCATTCTTGATTCATGAGGAGTCTCAAAGAGAATTTGTCAAGAATGATATATTTAAACCCATTTGTCTTCCTTGGAGCTATCTTGGATTAGATTTCACCTAAAGCATTTCCTAAGGGTTGTTGCTATCATGGTGCTTATCAATGATCCAAGTATTCTCTTATCCTCTCGGCGAAACGAGTTTTCATCTCTCCATTGATTTCCACCAATTAATTGTTTCCGTTAGTGGTCGGTTGTCACCTCATAATTTTGAGATGGTTTCCATAAGCCCACAACAAGCTTATTCTTTCGTTGTTGATTATCCAACAACTTCGTGCAATCATTCTTTCTAAGGATGCTTTTCAAATTTAATTGTGGTAGAATAAGTCATTTTCTTCTCTGTTCTTTCCTTTCCAACGATATAGCTTCTATTCTTTTGTTTCGGAGGCATTGTGATGTTGCTCTCTTTGGCCGTTCATCTCGTTTTATCAAGATCATATTCTTACCTTGCTTGTCCATTTAACCGGAATGTTGTGACCCCTCTTCAAGTTCTTTTCATCTTATCAAGTTTTGACTCTCTTTTCTACCGTAGTGCTGCCCACATTCATTCTTTCTCACGACTTCTCTATCTCTTTTCAACCGGAGTGATGTTGAATTCTTTCTTGTTCTTCATACCATTCTTCATCTCTTGCATCCTTAAAGGTTCGTTGGATTCACTCGTTTCTCAAAGAAACAACTAAGTTTTACCTCTTCCTTTCTTCTCCCTCTTCCTCTTCTCATTCTAAGGTCTTGGGTCCAGATCTCTTGTTTGTGGAGGAGAGTTGTAACAGCCCGAGACCGATACTCCATATTTATTTGTGTTATTGTCGTGTGATTTATTTGGTTGTCGCATTCATCGTCGCATCATTCGCATAATCTGCATAGCATCGGCACTCCGTTGCCGTCATTTTTCAAAAATTGCATCCGCCCATAGTTGCCGGTTCTCTCCGTTCTCGTCATTGACCGTTTCGAGACCAAACACACGCACGCGCCCGCTGCATCATTAAAATATTGTTTTTAAAGTGCGTACAAAATATTCTTGGAATGGGTTGAAATTTGGCGAGCGGTCGTAAATATATTGTAGGTAAACCGCCTACCAAATTTCGTCGCATTCGGGGTCCGTTTGATGCCGCGACGGATAAACATATAGCGGCACTATAGCCGGATAAATCGTCGAACATTTTCGGTTTATAAAACTCTGTTGCCGGGCCGCAAATTCCCCACACATCTCAGCCCAACCCCTCCATCACAACCCACCAGCCCACCTAGCCTATCCACGCTGATCCGGCCGTCCGATTGCAATGGCACGGTCGAAAAACGCCCTAAAAACCCCTAATCCTAACCTCCCCGCCTATAAACAGATGTCCTACACCTCCAAAATGGGAAACCCTAGCCTCCCACATAAAATTTCGTGCCCCTCCACTCCTCATCCACCACCCAACAGCCTCCCACCGCCTCCAAGCGACACGCCGCCGTTCCCCTAGCCAGCTCCCACCACCGTAGCCCACCGAGCCCAAATCCAACCCGCCCGGTCCCAATCAGAGTTGAGCAACAGCCGCGCCAGCCCACAGCCGAGCACCGCTCGAGAGCTCGCCCGCGCTGCCCCGCCTCCGTCGGCTCCACCAACGCCGCCTCTGCGCTACTGCCTCCCCGCCATCGTCGCGCGCTCACGGCAGCGCCTTCGCCGCCGCCAAGGTCGCTAGCCCCGCCGGCACTCACCTCGCCTCATCTCCGGCCGGATCCGAGCCGGCACCGCCCGGATGCACCGCCCCGTGGCACCCTCCGGCCTCCTTCGCCCGTCCCTGCATTTGCTGGCACTGCCCGCCGTCATGGTCCGCCGCGCTGCCGCGCAATGGCCTCGGGCCTCCTCTGCCCCAGCAGATCCGGACGCCGTCGTCCCGATACGGGGTCGTCTGCCGATTCCCCGAACCAAACGCCGCGTCATGCCATCCCGTCCCGTCCCATCCAGTTTCGTCCCGCGGGGTATAAAATTCACCAAGTCCCCAGATTTTCAGCATCATAGTTGCATTTTGTGTGGACTATAGCTTTTAAACCATGCACTTGTTGAACTTGAATTATATATCGATTTTGCTCTACTCAATGTGTACTTCATCATCGTGGCATTTGCATGCATAATAGGATTCATTTACATGCTCAAAACTCTGTTGCAAAAGTCCTTCATGAATAAACTGCTAAAAATTGTTATTTTAATCAAACTTTGCTTGATGATTGCATCAAATCCATGCCTCCTTTGAACTTGTGCCAATGGAGTAATTTGAAGTATGTCATGCCTACTTGGTGGTAGTATGTTTGCTATGCCATGAAATCCATGTAGCCATTTATTTCTTGCTGTGAACATGCTTACTCAATGTTGCTAATTTTTGAGCTGTCAAAATATTTCTAAGTCTGAACTATTATGCAACTTGCTATATTGTAATGTGAATAGCCATTGATCTACAGCCCCTTTGTTGTTACCCACTTGGAGTGTTTTGTAAAGCATGTTGTGGATTGTCATTTTGTACCATTAGCTGCCATGTATAGGATTGGCATCATGGTTATTTCTTCTATCAAACATGTCTACCTGTTTAAACTGCTGCTCATCTGCACCTTGTTATTTTCACTAAGTCTGAGAATCTATTTGTTTCAAATAGCCTTTTGGTGTTGATGCTAGCCATGTTTCTGTGCATATTTTGATCATGCTGATGTTGAATGAAATGAATTCCATTATGTCAACTATCATGTTGTATATTTTCATGCCATGAAAAATTCTGTAGCATATAT
This sequence comes from Elymus sibiricus, assembly GCA_039707655.1. Lineage (NCBI taxonomy): Eukaryota > Viridiplantae > Streptophyta > Magnoliopsida > Poales > Poaceae > Elymus > Elymus sibiricus. The sequence goes on along the minus strand of CM077675.1, from coordinate 308,979,373 downwards.
TTCTTGTTGTGAATATGCCCTCAGGTTAAAACTATTTGTGAAAATCTGTTATTTTCACAAATTCCCTCGATGCTATGTTTTCTAGTCATGTTGTGAGCATCCTAGCAATTAATTCATGACTCTTTTCACCATGACCCCTTTCGATGAAATGAAGTGCATATAAGATAATACTACCCCAAGCTTTGTGTGTGCATTTTGAGTTCTTGTAGCTTGGTGTTTTGGTGTGTGGAATTGCTATGTTGCTGTTTTGGCCAGATTATAACTAAAACTTGTGTTGGTTGTTATTATTGAACCGTGGCTCCGTTTTGAACATGTTGTACATGAAACTTGCCTAGAATTTCATGTAGGTTCATCATATCATGTTGCATCCATGATTTAAAATGTTTGTGGTTGTTGTTTGCGTGCATTTTGCATTCATGACATATTATCTTGTGTTGCTCACATCTTTTAGGCCGTAGCTCCATTTTAAATGGTCTAGATATGTAAATTGCCTAGAATGACGTGTAGAATAACATGGTGCCAAATGTGAAGCAAGTCTCCATATCTTATTGGTGAAACTGAATACTTGAAATTCAACAGAACCCATGTTTCCTTCTTTTTCTTCTTTAACCATAAATCCCAAAAAAATCTACCTCCTTTCTTTTTCATGTATTTTTCTGATCAGGAAAAATAAATAATTATGTCAGTTATTTTGAAGATATTCTAATCTCGTACACACACAAATTTGCAATTATTCATCTAGTACTGGAATTTGGATTTATTTTATCGATGCAAATTGGATTTTGATAGAATGGTACATTCTGTCTAATATTTTAGATAGAAGAATGCATTTTGTTTTCCTGTTTAGTAAATATAAAATATGTTTAGTACAAATCTGGACCAAATTCTTAATTTGCATATGGGGTCGTTTCAGAAATACTATATGTTGTTTCCGACCTCATTTAGAATGCCTAGATGATGTAGTTGTTTATGCTTCACCTTTTGCCATGTTTAAAAACATTTAAACTTGCCGTGTAAATTTACGAGAGTGAACTAAATGATTCGAACGTGGAGTTTCGTCAATATGCAACTTGTTGCATATTGAACTTCACTTAATGTGTAGTATTTGATTCTTGTGCTTGCCATGTCATACATATTTAAACCCGACATGCATCATACTTGATTGCGCATCATGTCATGAATATGTTGTGGTGTTTACCGTGTCATTTGTTTGTCTCTGGATTGCTTCTTCAACATAGAGTTCCGAAAGTGTTTTGGATTGTGAGGATTTGCTCGACAACGTTGGTTCGTCCTCTTCATGGATTCGTTCTTCTTCCAAGCGGGATCTCATGAAAGATGATCATTTCCCTGGATATCACTACTATAATTGCTATGCTAGTTGTCTGGATTCTATCTCTACGTCTCGCTACCTACCACTTGTTTGTAAGAGCCTCCCAGAATGCCATGATAAGCCTCTACCCCTCCACATCCAAGCAAACCATTGTTTGGCTAAGTTACCGCTTGTTCGGCCCCTCTTACAATGTTGCTAGTTGCGGGTGCAGGTGGATCCACGTGATAACATGGATATCTTCAGATACCATAATATTCTTGCTATTTAATTTAATGCATCTATACACTTGGTAAAGGGTAGAAGGCTTGGTGTTTTGTTCCACTCTTGCCGCCTTAGTTTCCATGTACCAGTGTTATGTTCCGTATTGAGTACTCCTAACATGCTCGGGGTTGTTATGGGGACCCCCTCGATTTTCTTTTTGGGATAAAACTCTTCCGGCAAGGCCCAACATTGGTACTACATTTGCCTAACTAATAAAACTGCATAGGGAGTAATTAAACTGTGGATAATTAATCAACCCCTGGGCCAGTGCTCCTCATGAGTGTTGGTCCAAACAGGTCATGGGGCCTCCCTGATAACCCACAAGTATAGGGGATCGTAACAGTCTTCGAGGGATGTATTTTACCCAAATTTGTTGATTCGACACAAGGGGAGACAAAGAATATTTATTGGTCTTAGCAGTTGAGTTGTCAATTCAACCACACCTGGAGTATCCTTCTGTAACAAAAGTTTAGTAGCAAGGCAGAATAGTAGTAGTAACAGTAACAACAATAGCAGCAGTTTTGTAGTGATTGTAACAGCAGTAGCAGCAATAGTAACTTAGCAAGATTCGGTATATGAAAGCGTAGTGGATACTAGGGATCAAGCCCTATCAAAATAACTCGATTACATGATCAATCTCATCCACACCCATCACCGTCCAGCAAGCTTACAAAGGAATTACTCACTCCTGGTGGTGAGCATCATGTAATTGTTGATGGAGAAGGGTTGGTAATGACGACGGCGTCGATCTCCACTTTCCGGAGCCCCAAACGGACACCAAATCATCCCTCTCGAGGATGAACGGGATGTGGCGGCGGCTGTTGGGGAACGTTGCATGGGAAACAAAAAATTTCCTACGCACACACAAGATCTATCCATGGAGATGCATAACTACGAGAGGGGAAGTGCATCTACATACCCTTGTAGATCGCTAAGCGGAAGCGTATATAACGCGGTTGATGTAGTCGTACTCTTCACGATCCAATCGCGATCCGATCCGATCAAGCGCCGAACGGACGACACCTCCGCGTTCCGCACACGTGCGGCTCGATGACGTCTCCTCCTTCTTGATCCAGCAAGCATGGGAGGAGAAGTAGATGGGATATCAACCAGCACGACAACATGGTGGAGATGGTGGTGGACCAATCCCGACAGGACTTCACCAAGCATTACCGTAGATGCGATCTGAGGAGAAATCGATCTAGGGAGAGAGGTAGGGCTGCCACCGGAGCATGGGATTGTTCTCTCCAGCCCTCCCCCTCTCCTATACTATATATAGGAGGCAAGGGGAAGGGTTTGGTCGCAGCCCTAGGCCCCTCCTCCAAGGAGGGCCGGCGGCTAGGGAGGAAACTTGCCTCCCAAGGCAAGTGGACTCCCTCCCACTTAGGGTTTCCCCTTCCCCTTGCGCATGGACCTTGTGGGGCTGGTTCCCATGGCCCAATAAGGCTAGGGTGCCCCCCTACAGCCCATTCACGCCCTAGGGGCTGGAGGGATCCTTTCGAAATCCTCCGGAACCCTCCGGAACCTTCCGAAAGCTTCCCGGTACAATACCGGCAAAACCCAAAACTTTTCCGGTAGCCAAAATATGACTTCCCATATATAAATCTTTACCTCCGGACCATTATGGAGCTCATCGTGACGTCCGGGATCTCATCCGGGACACCGAACAACATTCGGTCACCAACGTACATATCCCAATACTACTCTAGTGTCACCGAACGTTAAGCGTGCGGACCCTACGGGTTCGAGAATCATGTGGACATGACCGAGACACCTCTCCGGGCAATAACCAATAGCGGGACCTGGATGCCCATATTGGTTCCCACATATTCAACGAAGATGTTTATCGGTCGAACCACGATGCCAAGGATTCAATCAATCACATATGCAGTTCCCTTTGTCCAGCGGTATGTTACTTGCCCGAGATTCGATCGTCGTTATCTCCATACCTAGTTCAATCTCGTTACCGGCAAGTCGCTTTACTCGTTCCGTAATACAAGATCTCGTGACTAACTCCTTAGCCACATTGCCTGAAAGCTTCTTGTGATGTTGTATTACCGAGTGGGCCCAGAGATACCTCTCCGTCATACGGAGTGACAAATCCCAGTCTCGATCCATGCCAACCCAACAGATACTCTCGAAGATTCCTATAGAGCACCTTTATAGTCACCCGTTTACGTTGTGACATTTGATACACACAAGGCATTCCTCCGGTGTCCGGGAGTTGCATGATCTTATGCTCGTAGGAACAAATACTTGACATGGATAAAGCAGTAGCAATAAACCGACACGATCAACTGCTATGCTTACGGTTGGGTCTTGTCCATCACATCGTTCTCTTAATGATGTGATCACGTTATCAGATGACAACTCATGTCTATGGTCAGGAACCTTGACCATCTCTGATCAACAAGCTAGTCTAGTAGAGGCTCACTAGGGACATGGTGTTGTCTATGTATCCACCCATGTATCTGAGTTTCCGATCAATACAATTCTAGCATGGATAATAAATGATTATCATGAACAAGGAAATATGATAATAACCAATTTATTATTGCATCTAGGGCATATTTCCAATAGCGGCTCGGTCTCATGAAACGCGATGAAATCTTCTCTCCTTTTTTTTCTATGTAATTGTGAATTTATAGGGCTGGAATTAGGGTTGGAGGAGCCACGTGGGCCCCATAAGCTAACAGGGCGCGCCTAGGGGGGTGGGCACGCCTTTTTGACTTGTGGCCCACAGGTGGCCCCCCTCCGGTAGGTCTTCGCTCGATAATTCTTCATATATTCCAGAAAAATTCACAAAAAGTTTCGTCCGATTCCGGGAACTTCTATTTCTACACAAAAGTAACACCATGGTAGTTCTGCTAAAAACAATGTCAATTCGGGTTAGTTTCATTCAAATCATGCAAATTAGGGTCCAAAACAAGAGAAAAAGTATTTGGCAAAGTAGATACGTTTGAGACGTGTCTACTCCCCCAAGCTTAACTCATTGCTTGTCCTCAAGAAATTCAGTAGATAAACTGAAAGTGATAAACAAAACTTTTACAAACTCTTTTGTTCTCGTTGTTATACGTATGCTTAGCTAGTGTTCAGGTTTTCAGCATAAATCATAAATAACCATATCGATGACAACACTTAGCTATTATATTCACTCATGACAATAACATAACTAACTAGCGAGCAATAATAAAATATCTCACATGCCAATTTTTTTTTTGAAACAATCATGATATAATATGATGACATGGTATCTTGCTAGCCATTTCTCAGACCGCAAAACATAATTGTAGAGCACCTCTGAGGTCCAAGCAGCGACTAAACATTGTAATTCAGGGTGGAAGTGATCCATTCACGCTCACGTCCAACATTAACTAGACTCGATGCATAAGAATGACAATAATGCTCTCAGGTCTGGTGCTTTAGTAAGAAGATGATGACTCAAGAATAAAAGTAAAATAATGTGAAAGTAAATAGAAAGGCCCTTCGCAGAGGGAAGCATTGATTTGCACAGGTGCCAGAGCTCATGGTTTAAAACAGAGATGAAATTGTAAATTTCGAGTGGTGTGCTTTTCCTGTCAACGTCACGACTGAGTTTTCAATATCTTCCATGCTAATCACATTATTGGCGGTTCCCAAGCGGAATTGTAAAGTTTACTCCCATCCACCATACATACAGAAACCATGGTTGACCGAATCCACGGGTGCCTGCCAACATATCAACTGTCCTATGAGTTTTGTTTAATTATTTTTGATTATGCAGGATTGGGCATCCTTTTTACCAGCCTCTCTTGTGCAGACAAGCGAATAAACGCCCATCTTGAGAATAACTCGCTTAGCATGGAAGATATTGACCGCCCTGTCACTCCATGAGCGGTACGAGCACACAAAACGGATGTTTATTTGAATGTTTAGAGGTGGCACATGCAAGTTTACTTGGAATGATAGGGTAATACCGTATATAGGTAGATATAGTGGAATCATGTGTAACAACTTGGGTTTAAGGATTTTGGATGCACAAGCAGCATTCCCGCTTAGTACAGGTGAAGGCTAGCAATAGATTGAGAAGCAACCAGCTAGAGAGCGAAAACGGTCATAATCATGCATTGCGAATAGTTAACATTGATCAGTAGCATGAGTAGGATATAAACACTCTGAACCAAAAAATATCATTAAGGCTACATTGGATTTGAATCAACTACATGTTTGCACATGTGCCAAGTCAAGCCGCTCGAATTACTCAAAGGAGGGTACCATACTACCATACCACATCATAACCATTTTTATGCATGTTGAAACATGAGATAAATCATTATTCACTCCTAGCTATTTAAGCATGGCATGAACAACTATAATATCTAATCATCATCACAAAACATGTTTACTCATGATAAACTAAATCAAGATTGAACGAGCTAAACATATTTACAAAAACGCAAAACAAGAGGAGTTCATACCAGCTTCCTTTACCACGATCACTTCATCAAATATCGTCATTATTGCCTTTCACTTGCACAACCAAATGATGTGATAATACTAATAGTGCAAGTGTGCCATGGACTAAGCTGGAATCTCCAAACATTTAAACAAAAAAGAAGACAAGGTAATATGGGCTGTTCGTTAGATCAACATTAATGCATATAAGAGCCACTCAACATTTTCATCGTGGTCTTCTCCTTTCACTGACTCAACAAAAAGAAAATAAATTTAGAGAAACACACTGAAATATTTTTGGAGTTTTTGTGTCACACCCTGTGTTTGTATCACTTTGCTATGCTATGGATTTACAAATTTGGAACCAATTGAAACTTTGAGTGCATCAGCTTGTTTGATTTGTTTGATGTTTGCTTGCTTGGTTGATTGTGTATGGCACTCATAGATTCTACTCCTCTCCATACTCATCTTCCTTGATCCAAAAATCTTGCCCAATGATCATACCATGTGTATAGTACCTAAAACTATTTTTATCAAAATTTATTTTGACCAAAAAGGATTTATTCAAATTAGGTTTTCAAAAACCCCTGAGTTGAGGTTTGCACTACAAGTCCTCAAATTGGGTGGATCCTTTTTGCCCAAAGGCTTTATTTGGAACCCACTATATATATGACTTCCCAAAACCACCAAATATTAATTTTAAAGATTATTTTACTATTTTATTTAAAGGCTTTTTCTTAAAGCCTGAAATGGTCTTTTATAGGGAAAAATTATTTAAATGCTTTAAAAATATTTGAGAAAATTTAGGGAAACTCAGTGGACATATATTTCCATATATATGAGTTTCAACACATGGTCATGTTCAAAATCATTGGAAAAACCCCTCAAAACCATTTCTGCCAAAATCAAGCTTTTGAAATATTTCTATAAGAAATATTCTCAAATAATTCCAAGAAAATTCCAGCAAGTAACACATGTTATATGTGATGATCTTGCAAAGTTTGATCTCAATCCCCCTTGGTTTGATTCATAAAATTATTCCAAAACTTTCTCAGTCCAGATTGAAATTTGAACAACTTTACATTGTGAAGTTTCTTCCCTTAACCCCAAACTTTGTGGACATGTTCTAATTCCCAAATAATGATGCTACACTAAGTGGTGCATCAAGGAGATTAGTCTAGCATGACTTGATCTATAGAAACCAGATTGTGTTGATTTCTAGGGTTTACAATGTTTACATTGCAAACTTTTCTCAAATCAGCTCAAATCCTGTGACCCACTCTATTTTTACCCATATTCCCATCTTATTAAATCTCATGGCCAGCAAACCCCATTTGCTTGCCAAAACCACCATCAAACACCTTCTGGTGATTTGGTAAAGTCTTTCTCTCCTTTTCCCTCCTCCCATTCACTTCAAATTTTTACCACACCTTCTTCTGATGATCTTTTACCTCCATTAAAACTTGCTTGGCCGCAGCTCCATGATTGGGGGGTGAAAACCTCCATTTTCACTTCTGGACAACATCTATTTTTACCTCCCCCTCCTTTTACCTCTACTCCCTATAGCCCCTCTAGCCCCTAGAGCATCTCTAGGCACCCCAAGTGCTAGTGGACAAGCTCCGGCACGCCCAGAGCGCGTGGACACGCCAGTGGCATGCAATACGCGCGCCGCCGCACTGTAGCAGGAGCATCCCGAGGCTCCCGACCGCATTGGGATGGGGGAAGCTGTCCCCCGTGTCCCCCTCGACGTTCGTGTCCCTCCAAACGGTCGGCCCCCACTCCATTCTCTTTTCGAAGACCTCCCGCACGCGTGCCCGGCGCCGCCCTGCTCGGCCAACCATGGGGCTCGCACGTGCGCGCACCCCCGTTCCTCCGCTCCCTTCCCTCGTGCCTAGACCCCTCCCAGGAACTCCCCAGACACGCTCTCTCTCCCCCGTGCCCTCCAGCGAGCGCTACGTCCTCGCCAGCGCACCACCGTGTGGTGGACCACGGGAAGGCTTTAAATAGCCCCTCTCGAGCCTCTCGCTTCCCTCTGATCCCTCTCTCTCGCCGTCTCAATCGCCCTCCAGAGCCCCCCTCTCAACCTCCCCGTTCCCAAGTGCTCTGGATCGACCGCGGCGTCACCGCCTTGGGTCACCGGTGTCCGCACGATAGGAACCCTCCCCGCCTCCGTTCTTCCTCGATCTGGACCCCATGGGGCTCTCTGACACGATTCCCCTTTCTCCCCGATCATTTTGCAGCTCGAGGAGACGAGTTGGAGCACGCCCGAATCACCTCCGCCGCTGCCTCCTCACCGCCGGCGACTTCGGCCACCCCCGCCGCTCCTTCGACCTCCAGGAGAACGGTGGCTCGACGCTGAGTCCGTTCCTGCCCTCATCTCCCCTCGCCGTGCCCCCCTTCACCACCGGTGAGCGCCGCCACCTTCCTGTCGAGAGGAAGGAGATGACAGGTGGCCCCCACCTGTCATCCTCTCCCTCCCTCTCTCTCCCCTCTATGAGACTGGCGCCAGGGGCCCGCCTATCGGGTTCGAACACAGACGGCGCGCGCGCCCCGGCTCGCCCAGGCCTGGCTGGCCTCTAGGCCGGCCCAGCTGCTAGCCGCCTCTGGCCCAGGGCACAGAGCCCTTTTTCTTTTTCTATTTTCTGACATTTTCCAAAATTCCCACTGTATTTATTAATTGTCGAATTCCAAATATTTTTCCACCACAAATCTTAGAATAACATGTAGTATTTTAGAGTGCCACTTGTAAAAATATTTGAAAACATTTTATGTACTATTTTATTTTAAAACCCCTTTTAGGCATTTTTAGCCTCTGTTAAAAATAGTTTTGAAAATCCTTTTCATCCCAAAAACTTAGGCAAATATTTTTAGTATTGTTTTTAGTATTTTTCAGAATAGAGTAACATTTTAGAAGTGGAGTTTGTGTTCTATTTTTGTGATGATTCTAATTATTGCCGTTATTTATCACGACGATAGATTGCGCTATTGACGAGGGAGTTGGACCCGAAGACTTTGAAGACCCCGAAGATTTTTTTGAGCTAGGCAAGCAACCCTTTGACCATGACTATGAAACCCATTACTTGCATGGCATATAGTAGTTTATTTCGTGATGTTGATCATGTTGATGTGGTGACCACTTCGGTGGGTTGCCTCCGATATTGCTACCGTTGATACTTGCATTGTGCATGACCGTACCTTCTTATGAGGGTTGTGCGGGTGGGAGTTGATAGGATACTTAGTAGATGCTACGCAAATGGGATGGGGATATGCATGGTGTTGGAGACAAAATGATTTCAAAGACTTTTCAAAAAACCCGTCGGGTGCCACTAATGCCCGAGGGAGATGAAGTTGAGTTAGGTAACCACTTGAGAAAGAAGTGGTGTACCGGAGCTAGTTGTGTGTGTTTTTTTCGAAAATGGAGAGATTTAAGATTTGCTGACCATCCCAACCTTACATGTACAACCACGATACCCCTTATGGGACGGGGCTTTGTTGATTACTTTGGTGGGTACTAGCATAGAGCCAACATTACTAGTGGCAGGAGTGACGTGGTCACTCTCGATACGGGGTCGTGCCGGTAAGGACGATCATGCGTTGTCTTCACAGGCACCGGGCACACCGTTGGTCCCTGCATGGATGTTACTTGTGATGTACATCATGTGGGCTAGGTACCAATCGAGTGGACTCTTGGTTTAGTATCGTCAGGGGAAAGGCAATGTTCGGGTACTTACCTCGGGTATGAATAATACCATGAGTCGTGGCTTGACACGGAAGTTTCCCGAGTCTTGTGGGTAAAGTGTGCAACCTCTGCAGAGTGTAAAACTATTCGAATAGCCATGTCCACGGTCATGGACAGTTGGAGGTCCTGCTTAAACTACGTCCGATGTTTTCGAAAACCTGGTTGTGTGTGTGTGTGTGTGTGTGTGTTTGTGTGTGTGTGTGTGTCTGTGTGTGTGTGTTGGTGAGAAAGATGATACTCGACTTGAGTCGGATGACTTGAAATGATGATTGAACATGAGATGTTCAGACCTTAATTATATTGATATCGATAACCTGTTGTGCGGATACTTGTATCCTCATGAGGCATGCTATTACTAGTTATCTTGATCATGTCATTGCGCTCAAAAATTAGCTTTCCGTGAAACTTACCTACTTAGTGCTATATCATGCATTGTTATTGCCTTGTTCCAAAACTTGGGTTGCTTGCGAGTACATGCAAAGTACTCATTGGCTTGCCACTGGTTATTTAATTGGCCAGGCATGGAAGAGCAGGAATATGGTGAAGAGTTCGATGGTGACAAATATGCAAACTAGGACACTTCCCAGTCAGAATGCATGTAGGTTAAGGCAGATGGCATGGGTCTACGCTTTCGATCAAGATTTCCGCTGCTAGTTGTGTTTGTTATTTGGCCCTCGTGGCCCTATCTTTGTAAGACTTGACCTTCGTGGTCTTTATTTGTGTAAGACGCTAAGTATGGATGTAAGACTGTTGTTATTCAGCTTCTGTGTGTTCAGTGAGCATTGATCTTTGGGATCACTGTACATGTGCATTCGGTGATCACGACTTATGAGTCAGGGTCCCCACATTTTGGTTTTCTCGAAGAAAGCAAATAAACAAAGGGAGAACAAGAACGAGAAAAACTATTTACACGGGAAAGCTCCTAACATGCAAAGGAAATCTTTTTGGGTTTTCTTTTAATACTACAAACTAATTAAACGGGAAAGAACAACCGAAAAGAAACGAGAAATATTTTTGGATTTTCAAAGTTTTTCAAACACACAAGAAGAAAGGGAAAATAAAGCTAACATGGATATACAATGAGAAAGGATGAACACCGACAACTAATATGAAGTGTGGACATGAATATAAGGTTGGTGAGAAATACGTACACCCCCAAGCTTAGGCTTTTTTCCTAGCTTGGTGATCAGCACTACTTTCCTGGGTAATAGTTGAAGTGGTAGCTTGTGGGGGCGTTCCTTGCCACCTCCTCAGCAAGGCGAGCGGCCTCCACTGCGGCGTTGTGCTCACGCACCTCATCCTCGAGAACGTAATATCTCTGTTTTTCCTGAAAATCTAATAGAGCAGGCGCAGGCAACATAACAAAGACATGATTATATTTATAAAACGTTAAGTTGTACTTATAACCCTGAGCACTATCCATAAGAAAGTCATGACAACGCATGGCTTCAAAATCTAAATATCTCTCAGGCGGCATAGGGTCATTAGGTTGAGGTGAGACTCTCAGTCTAGCAGCTACGCGGGAGGCATAAATTGCTCCATACAAATCACCGTTACCTGCGTTAAGGTGCAGCCTACGGGCGACAATTGCCCCCAAATTTTATTGTTTATTACCAGTCAAAGTAGTGTGAATAATGCTCAGGTCAGGAGCTCATAGTGCACTACAATCTTGCTTGCCTACTACACATTTCCCATTAAACAATGCGAAGTAGCGAATAAAGGGAAAATGGATACTTTTTATTCTAGCTTGTGTCACTCCCATATCCTCTCCAACGCAAAGACTCTCAAGGAACATATTATAATCAGATTTCTGTGGTTTGTCTAGTGATCCCGAATATAGAAGTTTGCATGCATCACAAAATTGTTTTATATTCATACTAAAAGAATTATTGTAGAGATTATACAACACTCTAGAGGTACGGGGATGATATTGAAATCCTTGCGTAAATGAACGGGTAAAATCATAGTGCTGAACACACTTATCTGCAAGGAAGTCGGTGAGGTCGGTATTATAAATATATTGATCAAACTCTTCCTTAATGCCCGCACCTCTCATGAACTCATCGCATGGTCGGTGACATGATTTAGCGTTAGCCATGACTGCCATGCTTGTTCTGGGTTTAGCATAAGCTTGTCGTACCGAGCCCTCGCTCAGTGTCTCACCCGAAGAACGCATTCTTGAAGAACTCCTCCTAAAGAGATTCATTTTCCCATGAAAAATTTCTGATATTTTTGGGCCACAAAATTATGTCAATAAAACTGTGCAAGATTGGTAGTAACTACTCATATCGGTACCTAGAGGCCATATCAAGCATTCATACTACTTGGAACTCAAAGAATTTAACATGCAAGCTCATTTTCAGTAGCACCAAGTACAAAAAAATATGCAAAATATAAACCACTAAAGCAAAAATTAATTGGAGGAATGGAGGAGTCACATACCAAGGAGCAATTCCTCAAAACAGTTTCAGGAACAGAGTTCCGAGCAAAGAGATCAAAAATCTCAGGTTGGGGAGCAAGAACACGAGAGAGAGTGTGTGATGCCCGGATAATTAAGCTACAGTAATCCCATGCTAATGATGCCATGTCACCACTGTTACTGTTGTTAATCTCGCGTTAATCGAAATCCTATTCAAATTCAAATTCAAAATAAAGTCAAAATTCAATTTTTGACAAACATGAAAACAAAAAATGTTTAAATGCACTGAAATAATTAAAACAGCAGCAAAACATTCAATTAAATACATTTTCCAAATTAATAAAATATTAAACTATTTTATTTAGCTGTCCAAATTAATGTTGCAGTGGTATAATTAGTTGTACTATTTTAGGTACCACTTTTATATTTTATAAAACTAGAACTAAAAGAAAACTAAAAAGAAAACAGAAAAGATTAAAAATAAAAAAGCAGAGACAAAACAAAGAAAAAGAAAAAAAAGGCCCGTGCTACTGGGCCTAAGTGGCCACAGTGCCGGCCCAGCCCAACACCTCCTGTCCCCTTCCTCTGTTCACCCGCGCGCGCCGCTGTCGCCTCTGCAGAGCTCGCCGCGCCGGCCCCCCACCTTCTCCCGCATGACAGCGCGTCGCTGCGCCCGTCCCTGGTCTGTTAAGGCCCCCCTCGCCCCCGTGGACAAACCCTAGCCGCCCCAGTCTTCCTCCCTCCCTCTCTCCCACCTCACCCGACGCAGCCATGGCCGTTCACCCGTAGAGCTCGCGGCCACAACCTTTCTCTCGTCGCCGCTCCGTGTCCAACTTCATCGCCGGCCTCGTCCACGTCGACTGCACCTCGCCATTGGAGTCGGGAACCACCACAACGCCCGGACGCTGTCGTCGTCTACCTCGGTCCCCCGTCGATCGCCGCCGTCGATCCACTAGCTCCGAGCCTCCCCGAGCCCGCTGCCGCCCTCTACCACTCCACTGTGAGCTCCCGTGCCTCCTCACCCCTCTGCTGCGCTCCCCGTGCCTCCTAGCCTCGACACCGAGCGCGCCCAAACTCCGGCGCCGCCACGGTCGCCGTTGCCGTCGCTCAGGGCTTTCCTCGCTCGAGCCGAGGCCATGGTTGAACGCGCCGCGCTGCCCCCGTTCGAATGCAACAGACCGCGCCCAAAACCGCCGCCCCTGGACGATTTCCGACGCGCGCCCGACCTGCCGCCGTCATTTTGGCCACCGGCGGCTGAACGCCGGCCGCCCCGCTGAGCTGGCACCCCCGGGGCCACCCCCAGGGTCACTGACCAGCGGGCCCCTGGGCCCCTTTGACCCATTGACTACGGTCAACGGCTGACTGGGCCAGTCCCAGCAGCTGACACGCAGGCCCACCCCCCTATTAAGTATTTTAAGAATAATTAAAATGTTAATTAAATCGTTAATTAATCTGTTAAATAATTAGTTAACTAAACAGTCTCTGACAGTGGGTCCCACTAGCTAATTAGTTAAATTAGTTAGTTTAATGTACTGTTTAATTAGTCTAGCCTATGACAGATGGGCCCCACCTGTCAGGTTGACCAGTCAACTGGTCGGTTGACTGCTGACATCACGCGGACGTCATTAGTCTTTTTCTGTCGAATTTAGTAATTAAAATAATTCCAGAAATTCAGTAAAACTTTGAAAAATCATATCTTTTAAACCGTAACTCGGATGAAAATAATTTATATATGAAAAATGATCAGAAAATTATGTAGAGTCCGAATATACCACCCACATACCAGTTAGTCCACTCTAACCAGGTGAACATGCAACTTTTTGCCTGTTTCAGATAAATGAATAGTGCATGACTTTAATAAAATAATTCCAAATAAATTCCTAAATTCACTAAATCACTTAGAGAGGCAAAATATCATCAGATATTATCCCGACCCGTCTGCGACATGTAATACTGCGTTAGTGCAAGCCTAGCCCTGCATATTACCATGTCATGCATCGTGTTGCATCTGTGCTTTATATTTATTGTTTCTCCCCCCCCATCTTCTTACCGGTAGACCCCGAGACTGACGGTGCTGCCGGGTACAACTACACCGTTGGCGATCAGGCCTTTGCCGCAGAGCAGCAAGGCAAGCAACCCCCCTTGAGCATTCCGATATCGACCTTTCCTTTACCTCTTATTCTTGCATTAGATTTTGCTACTGTATTACTTAGCTCCTATTCTGATGCATAGCCTGCTTTTGATAAACTGCTACTATACCTGCAACAATATCAACTGCTTAGTATAAGTTGATCAGTGAATCCCCTGTGACCCCCCTTAGTCCCAGTTGCCCCTGCTTCTTCATCGACGACTCGATGACTCGAAGACTCGGTCAACCGACCGACAAGCCAGGCCCCTCATATCACCGCACACCCCTTAGTTGTACGACTCTGCAGAGCTACTATCGAGTACCGAGGGTGACACCTCGTGAAGTACTCATGATGCTAGCTCCGTAGTGCAGCTAGTCGGTCATGGTTATCGAGGGTGATTCCTCCTTCTCCACTCCCGACGATGACTCTGTCGTGCAACCCCTCAAGTGTGGGACCCTCGAGGGTGATTCCTCTAAGTCCACCTTGACGGTTTCATCGAGCGGGACCCTTTGAGGGTGATTCCTCAGGTTCCGTCTTGATGTTTTATACACACAGTTACTATGACCTGGTTACAGAAACATGTTGGTGATGGGTCGGCCCTGAGGGGTACCCACGGTTTGATGATGATGAGGCGTGGACGGGCAGGAGAGGCCCTTGCCACACATCCTCGAGACGGGGCGACGGGACCGCAATTTATGGGTCGTGCTTTCCCCGCATTAATAAAATGCTAATGGGTTGGTATTTGATCTGACTTGGGTCGTTGGCCTTTTTATGCACCAAACCATCGCGTGGGAGAAGTTATGGGTACTCAGCATCATTGTATCAGCCGAAGCTCTTCGGACGTCAGCAATCGAGCGGCGCATGCCGAATTGGACTGGATGGTACAACTCTTGGACTGGAATGTGCTAGGTCTGCTTCCGGCCGCCCACGCATCGTGCAGGAGCGCAGAGGGCAAGTGGGCCCACGACCACTTTGTGCTTAGGATTTAGACCGACGGGCTGGCCTCTTCGTTGAGCATAGGTGGGGCGACGACGTGCTGCTATCTGGAGGCCGGGCATGACCCAGGAAAGTGTGTCCGGCCGGAGGTGATCAGGCGTGTTGGAAATGCGGTGCACCCCTACAGGGATGAATTATCTATTCGAATAGCCATGTCCACGGTAACAGGACGACTTGGAGTTGTACCTTGACCTACTACAACTATATTTGTGATTTAATTTGAAATGAATGTTTGCTCTGAGATTGCTTCCTCGCAGGGAGTCGAGGAAGAATCTCTGGGCGTGGTTACTTAATAAAATTGCTACAATAATATGACTATATATGAGATACCAGTCTACTCTCTTCTAATGCTGCAAGATGCTGAAGATGCTAGTCTTCGATAGGACTAGGCCTTCTCCCTATTCTTGCTTTCTGCAGTCAGTCCAGATATAACCCCTCCCCTTGATAATGATGCATACTTAGCATAGTTCTGATGTCACTCTTGCGAGTACTTTGGATGAGTACTCACCGCTGCTTTGCTTTCTCTTCCCCCCCCCCCTCGATACGATTCTGCGTTCAGATGTTGGAGCCCAGGAGATGGAGTACGCCGGAGACGACTACTACACCATCGCTGGAGCCTACTACTATGTGGAGAGTGCGGAAGCTCAGGAGTAGTTAGGAGGTTCCCAGGCAGGAGGCCTTGCCTCTTTCGATCCGCTGCTTATGTTTGTGCTAGCCTTCTTAAGGCAAAACTTGTTTAACTTATGTCTGTACTCAGATATTATTTGCTTCCGCTGACTCGTGCTTTGTCGAGCTTTGTATTCGAGCCCTCGAGGCCCCTGGCTTGTAATATGAAGCTGTATGACTTTAATTTGTGTCTATTGTTGTGTTATGATATCAATCAGTGAGTCCCTAATCTTGGTCGTACGCATTGTGTGTTTGATTAGCGTACGGTCGAAATTGGGGGCGTCACAAGTTGGTATCAAAGCCGACTGCCTGTAGGTTGCCCCCTTTCCAACTCCTTGGCCGAAGTTGAGTCTAGTCATTGAAAAACTTTTACTAACATAGTTGTGTGGCTTACGGGCCCACATCTCAATCGGGTGGTATTAGGATCTTTTTTTCCTCATCTGTACTCTGGGTTCTGATCTCTCTTCACTTTCGGGTTAAAGATTTTATTAACTCCAACTCTAGGTTCTCATAACTACTCCTCCCGGAGAGCCCGTCATTTCAGATGATGGCTCGATTCATCAGAAGACTTTGAAGATACTCTCCGATGTTCTCCCGAGAACTTGTGCTCATCGCTTTTGCGATTCCCTTCCACTGTCAACCCCTATGGATGACTACATGCAATTGTCGCTCATACTTTCATATCCAGTTGCTCTTATTATTACGAGGTACATCGAATTATCTTACCGGAGATTCGTTCTTCCTCGGTTGATCATGTGTTTCACAGAATTCTTTGAAACGCTATTCGATCTTCTGTAATCCTCAGTAGCCTTTTGCTCTTGACCTTTCTCACCTGCTTGGATTATGGTTAATTCCATATGTCTAGCAATATTGAGTAAATCCTTTGTGATTGTCATTTGATTTTATTTGATTCCACCTGTGTGCGAGTGCACGCAGTCATCAGTAGTTTTCTCATCGATTATCTGTCCGGCTCAGACGTCTTTCCAAACATGAGTTGGTTCTCGACAAATCAACTTTGATTGATTGTCCATCTAAGTCCATTCAACTTACTTATATTTGATCGAAGCATCTGATTCTGATACACCAATTTGGAAATCTTAATTCCTTTGGTTATTTAAGCATCGAATTATTTGGATGTTCTATAATGTGGTGCCTTGCATTCTTTCTCCCTCTGATTGAGTACCGATACTCACATCAGGCCCTTTGTGGATCGTCAGACCCATTGTTGGATTATTATCCGATAACATCCTTCACATTCTAAATTCTTGTGGTGTTCTTCCCCTGATACATGATGCCATTGGTAAATCGTGTCTTCTCCCTCTGATAAGTTGTATACTACGCTTTTGTCAGCCATGCTCTGTTGTCAAGCATGTGTTAATTACTCTTGAAGCTTGTGGTATATGTTCCTAAGATTCCCCGATGGGCTGAACCTATGCTTTCCTTAATCCGTGTGAACTCGAGAGTTTTCACAAGTCCTACTCTTCTGGTGTTTTGCCAGATAATCTTTCAAAGCTACAACCTGATTTGACACTTTACAACCGTGGTTCCGACCATGACTGTTCTTCTTTGATCCCATTTGTAGACCAGTTTAAGCACTTGTCTTCTGTGGATCAATATATCGGTCCAAGCTTTAATTCTGATCTACATCCGAGTATTACCCCTGGTATGTTGAGAAAATCATGGAGCTACATAGCTTCTTATAAGCTCCTCATCAGCTATGTTTTCCTTCACTGATTCTAGTTTCCTCGTGTTCTGAGTTGTTGGACACTCAAGGACACCGATAATTGAATCGAGTCTGCATTGCGATTCAAGAACTCTTAGTAATCTTCTTCGCTTATGAGTTTGTGCTCGATCATGTCTTTCCAAGCTGTTTGGCTACATCATCATCGTCATGCTAAGGCTTGACCATGCTGTTTATATCCTTCATCCCCGGAACACAATTCCAACAGTGCTCTAATCTTACATCGAGTTTGCAACATCATGTTGGTTGTCTTGAAGGCAATTTCGACTCTGAGCTAGCACTCTAGACTGTGGTTCCGATCACCCTTCGCTTTTTCATTTCCTTGCTTGATGTCATCACTGATCGATTACATCTTCAAGAGACTTCTCGGTAAATGTGTCGTGATCCTCATCAGCATTCTGGGCTCTTCCAGGATATCAATTAAATTCATGATGAGGGTAGCATCCTTGTCCGTGGTAATTGGTGTTGTCGTTGGCGACACCCTTGCCATTACCTTTCATGTCTTAGTTCCCGTGTTGTTTCTAACCAGGATACCGACAAATGGATTGTGATGTGTAAATTCAGCTCTTATGTCATACCAACTCTATTACCTTGGAGTTAATGAACAATAGTCCATTCTTAGTGTGTTGGCTGTTGAGTCAACATTCTAACATTGGTCGTACTACTTAGTCCGGATTTTGGTTGCACCTTTCGGTTAATGTTTATTGGTGGATGTTTCCCTCGGGTATACCTCAATATATCATCTGGTTTCGCCAATGCTATCACTTTGTTCTGCTATCACTTTGTTTACTCAATCGTGGAAATCCATCTTGGTGGAAGTCTCGACGAATTGTTGCTGAGCCCCTCAGCCACATCCTCTTCTTCTTCGTGGTTCATGATGGACATTTAAATTAGTGTTGGAAACCTTGAAAGCATTATCTTTGTGCCTAGTTCATGAAGAATATGTTTGCTAAAAGAAGTGTTTTTCTATAAGTTCACGTGCATTTTTGCCACCGTGCTTATGGGAAAATTTTGTCTCGCTTCCTCTGGAATCGTTCCAATTCATTCAGGCATGTGCGAAGTATTCTATGGTTTGATAGATTTGCTACCTTCACTCCATATGTATTTCCTAGCACGCCAACCCACCGATTGATTTGATTTAACCTAGTCCAGACTTACACATGGAACTTTGATATCCTCTATGATGGTCCCCAACCAGAACTTGATTACATTCCATTTTAGAAAACTTCCATGTGGGCACGAGTGTCCTGACCTTGTGTTCATATGTCTTGCAGTCGGGCTAATGTTCCAAGGCTTGCTTCTGTTGATCATTCCCCGAGAATCTTGCCGCATCGCCTCATAGACGCGTGTTTTCATCCTTTTTCGTTCTCAGGCTTGCTGAGCCTGAGATATTCCGACACCAACCAGATCTGAATCTCGGACAGATATGATGGTTGGAACATTATCAAGAATTATAACTTTGATCTTTATTACTCGGTAAGGTGATGTTGTAGCTAGCACACCTGGCCGGATGACCTATTGTTATAATGCTTTGTTCAGCAAGGATTGCCATTCTTCCATGGGGAAATTATAAGACTTATTTTATAAGTTGTTCCTACTAGATCCTTTGTGTATCCAAACTCCATCCTTTCCTCGAAACACCATATCATTGCTATCCCGAAGCATGGATGTGGTATACCGTTCATCAAAAGGAATAAGGTAAGCTCAATGCTAATTGTTTCTTGTTCATTTATCCAAACACCTTTGTATGGGAATGTCATGAATTTCCTCGCCCCTTTTACCTAAATGGTTATCTACTTGCTATCCTGTCATGTATATCATGCTCTGTTTTTTCCTTGGGAAAGATATACTCCTAAAACTTGAATATAACCACATTTTCCTTTCCATAGGTCTGTTTAATGTGATAAACACATTTCCTTTCCATTGGTCTGTTAATGTGATACACACATTTTCCTTTCCATTGGTTATTTTAATGTGATGAACACATTTTCCTTTCCATTGGTCTGTTTAACCTTTCTTGTAATCTAGCTTATCTAAACAGTGGTAATTCCCTGCTTAGGTAAACACCTCGGTGATCAATTCTGTCAGTAAGTCCCTGTTACTATTGTTGATAACATTCTGGTAACCGCCGGTGGACGAGAACTTTGCCTATTGGTCCGCCTCGTTTCAACGAGCAGGAAAGTGGTTCTATTTGTCCCTCGCCCTTGGTACCGATGTTGTCGACGACTTAACTGACAGCCTATGCTCTGACCTGCCCTGCTATCGTGACCGTACAAGATGTCACATGGTGGGCCCATAACCCACAGTTCCACAGGATCGAAACCTGACTCTCCTGTACACCCCTGTTGCCAAAGTTATTCCTCTCACTTGTCTTCGTATGTAATTCACGAGCCACCTTCCTAGTGATCTATTCTAGTATCAGACGCAATACTTATTCTCTTTGCTCTGGAACCCTTTTCACACTTTGCTTCAGACATCGAACGATTGTCCGTCCGTTTGAAACTTCTTATTGTACCTTCATACTTTGCTCTCGATGTGTTTTGATTGTTCAACTCGAGAGATACTCATGTGCTCATTCATGGGATAACTCCAGATGATTACCCCTTGTAACATTCTAGCGCTGTCGAGCTGCCCCTTACCTATTCGTAAGTACGTTGGAATTCCCAAAGAAAGGATGCCGGCTTCATCATAATGACCAGAAGCAGAGAAATGAAGACCTCAATGAAAGGGATTGACTTCTTCGAGAAGGACAACCCAGAACAAAAGGATCCGTTAGAATTTCGTGACCAGAACTTTCCCCCTTACTCCCCCGCTTAAATCTCGGGACGAGCTTTTTGTAGTGGAGGAGAATTGTGACGCCCGGATAATTAAGCTACAGTAATCCCATGCTAATGATGCCATGTCACCACTGTTACTGTTGTTAATCTCGCGTTAATCGAAATCCTATTCAAATTCAAATTCAAAATAAAGTCAAAATTCAATTTTTGTCAAACATGAAATCAAAAAATGTTCAAAGTGTTGCAAATATTCTCTGGATATTTGTCATGCTGAAACCACATTTTTATACAGTGTTTAAATGCACTCAAATAGTTAAAACAGGAGCAAAACATTCAATTAAATACATTTTTCAAATTAATAAAATATTAAACTATTTTATTTAGCTGTCCAAACTAATGTTGCAGTGGTATAATTAGTTGTACTATTTTAGGTACCACTTTTATATTTTATAAAACTAGAACTAAAAGAAAACTAAAAAGAAAACTAAAAAGATTAAAAATAAATAAGCAGAGACAAAACAAAGAAAAAGAAAAAAAGGCCCGTGCTACTGGGCCTAAGTGGCCACAGTGCCGGCCCAGCCCAACACCTCCCGTCCCCTTCCTCTGTTCACCCGCGCGCGCCGCTGTCGCCTCTGCAGAGCTCGCGGCGCCGGCCCCCCCACCTTCTCCCACACGACAGCGTGTCGCTGCGCCCATTCCTGGTCTGTTAAGGCCCCTCTCGCCCCCGTGGACAAACCCTAGCCGCCCCAGTCTTCCTCCCTCCCTCTCTCCCACCTCACCCGACGCCGCCATGGTCGTTCACCCGTAGAGCTCGCGGCCACAACGTTTCTCTCGTCGCCGCTCCGTGTCCAACTTCATCGCCGGCCTTGTCCACGTTGACTACACCTCGCCGTTGCAGTCGGGAACCACCACAACGCCCGGATGCTGTCGTCGTCTACCTCGGTCCCCCGTAGATCGCCACCGTCGATCCACCAGCTCCGAGCCTCCCCGAGCCCGCTGCCGCCCTCTACCGCTCCACTGTGAGCTCCCGTGCCTCCTCACTCCTCTGCAGCGCTACCCGTGCCTCCTAGCCTCGACACCGAGCGCGCCCGAACTCTGGTGCCGCCACGGTCGCCGTTGCCGTCGCTCAGGGCTTTCCCCGATCGAGCCGAGGCCATGGTTGAACGCGCCGCGCTGCCCCCGTTCGAATGCAACCGACCGCGCCCAAAACCGCCGCCCCTAGACAATTTCCGACGCGCGCCCGACCCGCCGTCGTTATTTTTGCCACCGGCGGCTGAACGCCGGCCGCCCCGCTGAGCTGGCACCCCCGGGGCCACCCCCAGGGTCACTGACCAGCGGGCCCATGGGTCCCCTTTGACCCATTGACTACGGTCAACGGCTGACTGGGCCAGTCCCAGCAGCTGACACGCAGGCCCCACCCCCCTGTTAAGTATTTTAAGAATAATTAAAATGTTAATTAAATCGTTAATTAATCTGTTAGTTAATTAGTTAACTAAACAGTCTCTGACAGTGGGTCCCACTAGCTAATTAGTTAAATTAGTTAGTTTAATCTACTGTTTAATTAGTCTAGCCTATGACAGATGGGCCCCACCTGTCAGGTTGACCAGTCAATTGGCCGGTTGACTGCTGACATCACACTGACATCATGCTGACGTCATTAGTCTTTTTCTGTCGAATTTAGTAATTAAAATAATTCCAGAAATTCAGTAAAACTTTGAAAAATCATATCTTTTAAATCGTAACTCGGATGAAAATAATTTATATATGAAAAATGATCAGAAAATTATGTAGAATCCAAATATATCGCCCACATACCTGTTAGCCCACTCTAACCAGGCGAACATGCAACTTTTTGCCTCTTTCAGATAAATGAATAGTGCATGACTTTAATAAAATAATTCCAAATAAATTCCTAAATTCACTAAATCACTTAGATAGGCAAAATATCATCAGATATTATCCCAACTCGTCTGCGACATGTAATACTGCGTTAGTGCATGCCTAGCCCTGCATATTGCCATGTCATGCATCGTGCTGCATCTGTGCTATATATTTATTGTTTCTCCCCCCCCTATTCTTACCGGTAGACCCCAAGACTGACGGTGCTACCGGTTACGATTACACTGTTGGCGATCAGGCCTTTGCCGCTGAGCAGCAAGGCAAGCAACCCCCTTTGAGCATTCCGATATCACCCTTTCCTTTCCCTCTTATTCTTGCATTAGATTTTGCTACTGTATTAGTTAGCTCCTATTCTGATGCATAGCCTGCTTTTGATAAACTGCTACTATACCTGCAACAATATCAACTGCTTAGTATAGGTTGATCAGTGAATCCCCTGTGACCCCCCTTAGTCTCAGTTGCCCCTGCTTCTTCATCGACGACTCGACGACTCGAAGACTCGGTGAACCGACCGACAAGCCAGGCCCCTCACATCACCGCACACCCCTTAGTTGTATGACTCTGCAGAGCTACTATCGAGTACCGAGGGTGACACCTCGTGAAGTACTCATGATGCTAGCTCTGTAGTGCAGCTAGTCGGTCATGGTTATCGAGGGTGATTCCTCCTTCACCACTCCCGACGATGACTCTATCGTGCAACCCCTGAAGTGTGGGACCCTCGAGGGTGATTCCTCTAAGTCCACCTTGACGGTTTCATCGAGCGGGACCCTTTGAGGGTGATTCCTCAGGTTCCGTCTTGATGTTTTATACACACAGTTACTATGACCTGGTTACAGAAACATGTTGGTGATGGGTCGGCCCTGAGGGGTACCCACGGTTTGATGATGATGAGGCGTGGACGGGCAGGAGAGGCCCTTGCCACACATCCTCCAGACGGGGCGACGGGACTGCAATTTATGGGTCGCGCTTAGCCCGCATTAATAAAACGCTAATGGGTTGGGTATTGGATCTGAGTTAGGTTGTGGGCCTTTTTATGCATCAAACCATCGCGTGGGAGAAGTTATGGGTACTCAGCATCGTTGTATCAGCCGAAGCTCTTCGGACGTCAGCAATGGAGCGGCGCGTGCCGGATTGGACTGGATGGTACAGCTCTTGGACTGGAGTGTGCTAGGTCTGCTTCCGGCCACCCACGCATCGTGCAGGAGCGCAGAGGGCAAGTGGGCCCACGACCCCTTTGTGCTTAGGATTTAGACCGGCGGGCTGGCCTCTTCGTTGAGCATAGGTGGGGCGACGACGTGCTGCTATCCCGAGGCCGGGCATGACCCAGGAAAGTGTGTCCGGCCGGAGGTGATCAGGCGTGTTGGAAATGCGGTGCACCCCTGCAGGGATGAATTATCTATTCGAATAGCCATGTCCACGGTAACAGGACGACTTGGAGTTGTACCTTACCCTACTACAACTATATTTGTGATTTAATTTGAAATGAATGTTGGCTCCGAGATTGCTTCCTCGCAGGGAGTCGAGGAAGAATCTCTGGGCGTGGTTACTTAATAAAATTGCTACAATAATATGACTATATATGAGATACCAGTCTACTCTCTTCTAATGCTGCAAGATGCTGAAGATGCTAGTCTTTGATAGGACTAGGCCTTCTCCCTATTCTTGCTTTCTGCAGTCAGTCCAGATATAACCCCTCCCCTTGATAATGATGCATACTTAGCATAGTTCTGAAGTCAGTCTTGCGAGTACTTTGGATGAGTACTCACCCCTGCTTTGCTTTCTCTTCCCCCCCCCCTCGATACGATTCTGCGTTTAGACGTTGGAGCCCAGGAGATGGAGTACGCCGGAGATGACTACTACACCATCGCTGGAGCCTACTACTACGTGGAGAGTGCCGACGCTCAGGAGTAGTTAGGAGGTTCCCAGGCAGGAGGCCTCGCCTCTTTCGATCTGCTGCTTATGTTTGTGCTAGCCTTCTTAAGGAAAAACTTGTTTAACTTATGTCTGTACTCAGATATTATTTGCTTCCGCTGACTCGTGCTTTGTCGAGCTTTGTGTTCGAGCCCTCGAGGCCCCTGGCTTGTGATATGAAGCTGTATGACTTTAATTTGTGTCTATTGTTGTGTTGTGATATCAATCAGTGAGTCCCTAATCTTGGTCGTACGCATTGTGTGTATGATTAGCGTACGGTCGAAATTGGGGGCGTCACAAGTTGGTATCAGAGCCGACTGCCTGTAGGTTGCCCCCTTTCCAACTCCTTGGCCGAAGTTGAGTCTAGTCATTGAAAAACTTTTACTAACATAGTTGTGTGGCTTACGGGCCCACATCTCAATCGGGTGGTATTAGGATCTTTTTTTCCTCATCTATACTCTGGGTTCTGATCTCTCTTCTCTTTCGGGTTAAAGATTTTATTAACTCTAACTCTAGGTTCTCATAACTACTCCTCCCGGAGAGCCCCTCATTTCAGATGATGGCTCGATTCATCAGAAGACTTTGAAGATACTCTCCGATGTTCTCCCGAGAACTTGTGCTCATCGCTTTTGCGATTCCCTTCCACTGTCAACCCCTATGGATGACTACATTCAATTGTCGCTCATACTTTCATATCCAGTTGCTCTTGTTATTACGAGGTACATCGAATTATCTTACCGGAGATTCGTTCTTCCTCGGTTGATCATGTGTTTCACAGAATTCTTTGAAACGCTATTCGATCTTCTGTAATCCTCAGTAGCCTTTTGCTCTTGACCTTTCTCACCTGCTTGGATTATGGTTAATTCCATATGTCTAGCAATATTGAGTAAATCCTTTGTGATTGTCATTTGATTTTATTTGATTCCACCTGTGTGCGAGTGCACGCAGTCATCAGTAGTTTTCTCATCGATTATCTGTCCGGCTCAGACGTCTTTCCAAACATGAGTTGGTTCTCGACAAATCAACTTTGATTGATTGTCCATCTAAGTCCATTCAACTTACTTATATTTGATCGAAGCATCTGATTCTGATACACCAATTTGGAAATCTTAATTCCTTTGGTTATTTAAGCATCGAATTATTTGGATGTTCTATAATGTGGTGCCTTGCATTCTTTCTCCCTCTGATTGAGTACCGATACTCACATCAGGCCCTTTGTGGATCGTCAGACCCATTGTTGGATTATTATCCGATAACATCCTTCACATTCTAAATTCTTGTGGTGTTCTTCCCCTGATACATGATGCCATTGGTAAATCGTGTCTTCTCCCTCTGATAAGTTGTATACTACGCTTTTGTCAGCCATGCTCTGTTGTCAAGCATGTGTTAATTACTCTTGAAGCTTGTGGTATATGTTCCTAAGATTCCCCGATGGGCTGAACCTATGCTTTCCTTAATCCGTGTGAACTCGAGAGTTTTCACGAGTCCTACTCTTCTGGTGTTTTGCCGGATAATCTTTCAAAGCTACAACCTGATTTGACACTTTACAACCGTGGTTCCGACCATGACTGTTCTTCTTTGATCCCATTTGTAGACCAGTTTAAGCACTTGTCTTCTGTGGATCAATATATCGGTCCAAGCTTTAATTCTGATCTACATCCGAGTATTACCCCTGGTATGTTGAGAAAATCATGGAGCTACATAGCTTCTTATAAGCTCCTCATCAGCTATGTTTTCCTTCACTGATTCTAGTTTCCTCGTGTTCTGAGTTGTTGGACACTCAAGGACACCGATAATTGAATCGAGTCTGCATTGCGATTCAAGAACTCTTAGTAATCTTCTTCGCTTATGAGTTTGTGCTCGATCATGTCTTTCCAAGCTGTTTGGCTAAATCATCATCGTCATGCTAAGGCTTGACCATGCTGTTTATATCCTTCATCCCCGGAACACAATTCCAACAGTGCTCTAAGCTTACATCGAGTTTGCAACATCATGTTGGTTGTCTTGAAGGCAATTTCGACTCTGAGCTAGCACTCTAGACTGTGGTTCCGACCACCCTTCGCTTCATCATTTCCTTGCTTGATGTCATCACTGATCGATTACATCTTCAAGAGACTTCTCGGCAAATGTGTCGTGATCCTCATCAGCATTCTGGGCTCTTCCAGGATATCAATTAAATTCATGATGAGGGTAGCATCCTTGTCTGTGGTAATTGGTGTTGTCGTTGGCGACACCCTTGCTATCACCTTTTATGTCTTAGTTCCCGTGTTGTTTCTAACCGGGATACCGACAAATGGATTGTGATGTGTAAATTCAGCTCTTATGTCATACCAACTCTATTACCTTGGAGTTAATGAACAATAGTCCATTCTTAGTGTGTTGGCTGTTGAGTCAACATTCTAACATTGGTCGTACTACTTAGTCCGGATTTTGGTTGCACCTTTCGGTTAATGTTTATTGGTGGATGTTTCCCTCGGGTATACCTCAATATATCATCTGGTTTCGCCAATGCTATCACTTTGTTCTGCTATCACTTTGTTTACTCAATCGTGGAAATCCATCTTGGTGGAAGTCTCGACGAATTGTTGCTGAGCCCCTCAGCCACATCCTCTTCTTCTTCGTGGTTCATGATGGACATTTAAATTAGTGTTGGAAACCTTGAAAGCATTATCTTTGTGCCTAGTTCATGAAGAATATGTTTGCTAAAAGAAGTGTTTTTCTATAAGTTCACGTGCATTTTTGCCACCGTGCTTATGGGAAAATTTTGTCTCGCTTCCTCTGGAATCGTTCCAATTCATTCAGGCATGTGCGAAGTATTCTATGGTTTGATAGATTTGCTACCTTCACTCCATATGTATTTCCTAGCACGCCAACCCACCGATTGATTTGATTTAACCTAGTCCAGACTTACACATGGAACTTTGATATCCTCTATGTTGGTCGCCAACCAGAACTTGATTACATTCCATTTTAGAAAACTTCCATGTGGGCACGAGTGTCCTGACCTTGTGTTCATATGTCTTGCAGTCGGGCTAATGTTCCAAGGCTTGCTTCTGTTGATCATTCCCCGAGAATCTTGCCGCATCGTCTCATAGACGCGTGTTTTCATCCTTTTTCGTTCTCAGGCTTGCTGAGCCTGAGATATTCCGACACCAACCAGATCTGAATCTCGGACAGATATGATGGTTGGAACATTATCAAGAATTATAACTTTGGTCTTTATTACTCGGTAAGGTGATGTTGTAGCTAGCACACCTGGCCGGATGACCTATTGTTATAATGCTTTGTTCAGCAAGGATTGCCATTCTTCCATGGGGAAATTATAAGACTTATTTTATAAGTTGTTCCTACTGGATCCTTTGTGTATCCAAACTTCATCCTTTCCTCGAAACACCATATCATTGCTATCCCGAAGCATGGATGTGGTATACCGTTCATCAAAAGGAATAAGGTAAGCTCAATGCTAATTGTTTCTTGTTCATTTATCCAAACACCTTTGTATGGGAATGTCATGAATTTCCTCGCCCCTTTTACCTAAATGGTTATCTACTTGCTATCCTGTCATGTATATCATGCTCTATTTTTCCTTGGGAAAGATATACTCCTAAAACTTGAATATAACCACATTTTCCTTTCCATTGGTCTGTTTAATGTGATAAACACATTTCCTTTCCATTGGTCTGTTAATGTGATACACACATTTTCCTTTCCATTGGTTATTTTAATGTGATGAACAAATTTTCCTTTCTATTGGTCTGTTTAACCTTTCTTGTAATCTAGCTTATCTGAACAGTGGTAATTCCCTGCTTAGGTAAACACCTCGGTGATCAATTCTGTCAGTAAGTCCCTGTTACTATTGTTGATAACATTCTGGTAACCGCCGGTGGACGAGAACTTTGCCTATTGGTCCGCCTCGTTTCAACGAGCAGGAAAGTGGTTCTCTTCGTCCCTCGCCCTTGGTACCGATGTTGTCGCCGACTTAACTGACAGGCTATGCTCTGACCTGCCCTGCTATCGTGACCGTACAAGATGTCACTGCTCCTTCTACCTTTAACCCACATGGTGGGCCCATAACCCACAGTTCCACAGGATCGAAACCTGACTCTCATGTACACCCCTGTTGCCAAAGTTATTCCTCTCACTTGTCTTCGTATGTAATTCACGAGCCACCTTCCTAGTGATCTATTCTGGTATCAGACGCAATACCTATTTTCTTTGCTCTGGAACCCTTTTCACACTTTGCTTCAGACATCGAACGATTGTCCGTCCGTTTGAAACTTCTTATTGTACCTTCATACTTTGCTCTCGATGTGTTCTGATTGTTCAACTCGAGAGATACTCATGTGGTCATTCATGGGATAACTCCAGATGATTACCCCTTGTAACATTCTAGCGCTGTCGAGCTGCCCCTTACCTATTCGTAAGTACGTTGGAATTCCCGAAGAAAGGATGCCGGCTTCATCATAATGACCTGAAGCAGAGAAATGAAGACGTCAACGAAAGGGATCGACTTCTTCGAGAAGGACGACCCAGAACAAAAGGATCCGTTAGAATTTCGTGACCAGAACTTTCCCCCTTACTCCCTCGCTTAAATCTCGGGACAAGATTTCTTGTAGTGGAGGAGAATTGTGATGCCCGGATAATTAAGCTACAGTAATCCCATGCTAATGATGCCATGTCACCACTGTTACTGTTGTTAATCTCGCGTTAATCGAAATCCTATTCAAATTCAAATTCAAAATAAAGTCAAAATTCAATTTTTGTCAAACATGAAAACAAAAAATGTTCAAAGTGTTGCAAATATTCTCTGGATATTTGTCATGCTGAAACCACATTTTTATACAGTGTTTAAATGCACTCAAATAGTTAAAACAGCAGCAAAACATTCAATTAAATACATTTTTCAAATTAATAAAATATTAAACTATTTTATTTAGCTGTCCAAATTAATATTGCAGTGGTATAATTAGTTGTACTATTTTAGGTACCACTTTTATATTTTATAAAACTAGAACTAAAAGAAAACTAAAAAGAAAACTAAAAAGATTAAAAATAAATAAGCAGAGACAAAACAAAGAAAAAGAAAAAAAGGCCCGTGCTACTGGGCCTAAGTAGCCACAGTGTCGGCCCAGCCCAACACCTCCCGTCCCCTTCCTCTATTCACCCGCGCGCGCCACTGTCGCCTCTGCAGAGCTCGCCGTGCCGGCCCCCCACCTTCTCCCGCACGACAGCGCGTCGCTGCACCCATCCCTGGTCTGTTAAGGCCCCTCTCGCCCCCGTGGACAAACCCTAGCCGCCCCAGTCTTCCTCGCTCCCTCTCTCCCACCTCACCTGACACAGCCATGGCCGTTCACCCGTAGAGCTCGCGGCCACAACGTTTCTCTCGTCGCCGCTCCGTGTCCAACTTCATCGCCGGCCTTGTCCACGTTGACTACACCTCGCCGTTGGACTCGGGAACCACCACAACGCCCGGACGCTGTCGTCGTCTACCTCGGTCCCCCGTAGATCGCCACCGTCGATCCACCAGCTCCGAGCCTCCCCGAGCCCGCTGCCGCCCTCTACCGCTCCACTGTGAGCTCCCGTGCCTCCTCACCCCTCTGCTGCGCTACCCGTGCCTCCTAGCCACGACACCGACCGCGCCCGAACTTCGGCGCCGCCACGGTCGCCGTTGCCGTCGTGCAGGGCTTTCCCCGCTCGAGCCGAGGACATGGTTGAACGCGCCGCGCTGCCCCCGTTCGAATGCAACAGACCGCGCCCGTGGAGGATTTCCGACGCGCGTCCGACCCGCCGCCGTCATTTTGGCCACCGGCGGCTGAACGCCGGCCGCCCCGCTGAACTGGCACCCCCGGGGCCACCCCCAGGGTCACTGACCAGCGGGCCCTTGGGTCCCCTTTGACCCCTTGACTACGGTCAACGGCTGACTGGGCCAGTCCCAGCAGCTGACACGCAGGCCCCACCCCCCTGTTAAGTATTTTAAGAATAATTAAAATGTTAATTAAATCGTTAATTAATCTGTTAGTTAATTAGTTAACTAAACAGTTTCTGACAGTGGGTCCCACTAGCTAATTAGTTAAATTAGTTAGTTTAATGTACTGTTTAATTAGTCTAGCCTATGACAGATGGGCCCCACCTGTCAGGTTGACCAGTCAACTGGTCGGTTGACTGCTGACATCACACTGACATCATGCTGACGTTATTAGTCTTTTTCTGTCGAATTTAGTAATTAAAATAATTCCAGAAATTTAGTAAAACTTTGAAAAATCATATCTTTTAAATCGTAACTCGGATGAAAATAATTTATATATGAAAAATGATCAGAAAATTATGTAGAATCCGAATATATCACCCATACCTGTTAGCCCACTCTAACCAGGTGAACATGCAACTTTTTGCCTGTTTCAGATAAATGAATAGTGCATGACTTTAATAAAATAATTCCAAATAAATTCTTAAATTCACTAAATCACTTAGATAGGCAAAATATCATCAGATATTATCCCAACCCGTCTGCGACATGTAATACAGCGTTAGTGCATGCCTAGCCCTACATATTGCCATGTCATGCATCGTGCTGCATCTGTGCTTTATATTTATTGTTTCTCCCCCCCTATTCTTTCCGGTAGACCCCGAGACTGACGGTGCTGCCGGTTACGACTACACCGTTGGCAATCAGGCCTTTGCCGCAGAGCAGCAAGGCAAGCAACCCCCCTTGAGCATTCCAATATCGCCCTTTCCTTTCCCTCTTATTCTTGCATTAGATTTTGCTACTGTATTAGTTAGCTCCTATTCTGATGCATAGCCTGCTTTTGATAAACTGCTACTATACCTGCAACAATATCAACTGCTTAGTATAGGTTGATCAGTGAATCCCCTGTGACCCCCCTGAGTCCCAGTTGCCCCTGCTTCTTCATCGACGACTCGACGACTCGAAGACTCGGTCAACCGACCGACAAGCCAGGCCCCTCACATCACCGCACACCCCTTAGTTGTACGACTCTGCAGAGCTACGATCGAGTACCGAGGGTGACACCTCGTGAAGTACTTATGATGCTAGCTCTGTAGTGCAGCTAGTCGGTCGTGGTTATGGAGGGTGATTCCTCCTTCACCACTCCCGACGATGACTCTGTCGTGCAACCCCTCAAGTGTGGGACCCTCGAGGGTGATTCTTCTAAGTCCACCTTGACGGTTTCATCGAGCGGGACCCTTTGAGGGTGATTCCTCAAGTTCCGTCTTGATGTTTTATACACACAGTTACTATGACCTGGTTACAGAAACATGTTGATGATGAGTCGGCCCTGAGGGGTACCCACGGTTTGATGATGATGAGGCGTGGACGGGCAGGAGAGGCCCTTGCCACACATCCTCGAGACGGGGCGACGGGACCGCAATTTATGGGTCGCGCTTTCCCCACATTAATAAAACGCTAATGGGTTGGGTATTTGATCTGAGTTGGGCCGTTGGCCTTTTTAGGCACCAAACCATCGCGTGGGAGAAGTTATGGGTACGCAGCATCGTTGTATCAGCCGAAGCTCTTCGGACGTCAGCAATGGAGCGGCGCGCGCCGGATTGGACTGGATGGTACAGCTCTTGGACTGGAGTGTGCTACGTCTGCTTTCGGCCGCCCACGCATCGTGCAGGAGCGCAGAGGGCAAGTGGGCCCACGACCCCTTTGTGCTCAGGATTTAGACCGGTGGGCTGGCCTCTTCGTTGAGCATAGGTGGGGCGACGACGTGCTGCTATCCCGAGGCCGGGCATGACCCAGGAAAGTGTGTCCGGCCAGAGGTGATCAGGGGTGTTGGAAATGCGGTGCACCCCTGCAGCGATGAATTATCTATTCGAATAGCCGTGTCCACGGTAACAAGACGACTTGGAGTTGTACCTTGACCTACTACAACTATAATTGTGATTTAATTTGAAATGAATGTTGGCTCCGAGATTGCTTCCTCGCGGGGGGTCAAGGAAGAATCTCTGGGCGTGGTTACTTAATAAAATTGCTACAATAATATGACTATATATGAGATACCAGTCTACTCTCTTCTAATGCAGCAAGATGCTGAAGATGCTAGTCTTCGATAGGACTAGGCCTTCTCCCTATTCTTGTTTTCTGCAGTCAGTCCAGATATAACCCCTCCCCTTGATAATGATGCATACTTAGCATAGTTCTGATGTCAGTCTTGCGAGTACTTTGGATGAGTACTCACCGCTGCTTAGCTTTCTCTTCCCCCCCCTCGATACGATTCTGCGTTCAGACGTTGGAGCCTAGGAGATGGAGTACGCCGGAGACGACTACTACACCATCGCTGGAGCCTACTACTACGTGGAGAGTGCCGACGCTCAAGAGTAGTTAGGAGGTTCCCAGGCAGGAGGCCTCGCCTCTTTCGATCCGCTGCTTATGTTTGTGCTAGCCTTCTTAAGGCAAAACTTGTTTAACTTATGTCTGTACTCAGATATTATTTGCTTCCGAAGACTCGTGCTTTGTCGAGCTTTGTATTCGAGCCCTCGAGGCCCCTGGCTTGTAATATGAAGCTGTATGACTTTAATTTGTGTCTAGTGTTGTGTTTTGATATCAATCAGTGAGTCCCTAATCTTGGTCGTACGCATTGTGTGTATGATTAGCGTACGGTCGAAATTGGGGGCATCACAGAGTGACTACGATTTTTTGCTGGAGGTAGGAGAAGGCATGGGCTGAATATATAAGGTAGGGGGCCCTTTGGGCGTGCCCTGATAGCTTGTGGCACACAGGTGCACCTCCCTGATGTGCTTTCAACACCATTCTTTTATATATTCTAGAATAATTCATGTTAAAATATTGTGGCATTATGAGACTTTTTATTTCTGGGTCATTTTTATTGAACGGGAAATTCAGAAAACCGGGAACTCATGGCATTTTATTTTGTTTATCTAAAAATAACAGAGAGTTGTGCTTACTAAATTCATCAACCCCATGTCTTCCAAAAAGGATCCATTAATAAGGTTGATCAAGTCTTGTTAATAACCGTTTCCGATTGACATGAAACCAATTTTTTTCGTATAACACTAAGCTACCTCAATGGGGATTTGCATATCCCCAACAATAAGAATATCATATTTCTTCTTGACAACAGGGAGAGGAAATTTAAACCCTCCAATAATGACTGTGGCAATAGGCTCAATGGTATTAATATTATTCACCGAAGATTGCTTCTTCGGAAAGTGCACCATATGTTCTTTACCATTGACATGAAAAGTAACCTTGCTCTTGTTGCAATCAATAACAGCTCCTGCAGTATTGAAAAAGGGTCTACAAAGGATAATCGACATGTTGTCATCCTCGGGCATCTCAAGAATAACAAAGTCTGTAAAGATAGTAACGTTTGCGACCATTTGCAAAGACATCTGTATAGCAGTGGATTTATCAACCATTTGCAAAGACATCTCAGTAGGTGTAAGCTTATTCAAATCAAGTCTTTTATATAAAGAGAAAGGCATGACACTAACACCGGCTCCTATATCACATAAAGTAGTTTTATCATAATTTCGTTTAATGGAGCAAGGTATTGTGGGTATACTCGGATCTCCCAACTTCTTAGGCACTCCAGCATCAAAAGAATAATTAACAAGCATGGTGGCAATTTCAGTTTCAGGTATTTTTCTTTTGTTGGTAATAATGTCCTTCATATATTTAGCATATGGAGGCATCTTCAAAATATCAGTCAAGCGAGTGCGCAAAAAGACAGGTCTAATCATTTCAGCAAAGCGTTCAAACTCTTCCTCGTCCTTACTCTTAGAAGTTTTACGAGGGAATGGCATGGGTTTCTGAACCCATGGCTCTGTTTCTCTTCCATGTTTCCTAGAAACAAAGTCTTTTTTATCATAATGTTTACTTTTAGGATGTGGGTTATCAAGGTTTTCAGCAGGTTCTATTTCCACATCATTTCCAGGTTCCTTATTACTCTCTAGCTGAGCATCTACGTGAGCATCATTATTATCATTTCATTATCACTAGGTGAATATGCACTACCAGATTGTGTCTCAGCATCAGAAATAGAAACATCATTATGATTCTCAGCAGGTTTTTTTATAACAGATTCACTAGAAGCATGCATAGTCCTATCATTTTTCTTTTTCTTTTTTCGCTAGGTGGACTAGGTGCATCATAATTAATTCTCTGAGAATCATGTTCAATTCTTTTAGGGTGACCTTCAGGATAAAGGGGTTCCTGGGGCATTCTACCTCCTCTAGTCATTACTCTAACAACATAATCATTCATGTTATCATTTAATTCCGCAAGAAAATCACTTTGTGACTCAACTTGGTCTAGTTGAGTGTGAACCATAGAAGCATGTTTACCTAGACCTTTAACATCATTAGCAATTCTATACATCAAGTCACTTAAGTGATCTATCATCATGGCATTGTGTCTTAATTGATCTTTAACATAGTTATTGAAATGTCCTTGCTTAACAATGTAATTATCGAATTCGTCCATGCATTGACTAGGAGTCTTAGTATAAGGTATATCACTTTCATGAAAGGCATGGAGAGAATTTACCTCTACTAGCTGTGTCGGGGTGTCAATTCCATGTATTTCTTCGATTGTGGTAAATTCTTGACATCTTCAATTTTAATACCTTTTTCTTTCATAGATCTCTTGGCTTCCTGCATATCTTCGGGACTGAGGAATAGAATAACCATATTCTTTTGAATAGGTTCTTGCGGTGGGTCAGGAAGTGTCCAATCATCGGCATTTTTCAATATGTTATTCAATAATTCTGCAGCTTGTCCAATAGTCTGTTCCCTGAAAACACAACCGGCACAACTATCTAGGTAATCCCTAGAAGCATCAGTTAGTCCATTATAAAAGATATCAAGTATTTCATTTTTCTTAAGAGGATGATCAGGCAAAGCTCTAAGTAACAGAAGAAGCCTCCCCCAAGCTTGAGGGAGATTTTCTTCTTCAGTTTGCACAAAGTTAAATATTTCCTATAAGGCAGCTTGTTTTTTATGAGCAGTAAAATATTTTTTCAGAGAAGTAATATATCATATCCTGGGGGCTACGAACACAACCAGGAGCAAGAGTGAGGAACCATTTCTTAGCATCGCCTTTTAGCGATGAAGAAAAAGCTTAAGGATATAATAGTAACGCATCTTTTCCTCGTGAGTAAACAAAGTGGCAATATCATTCAATTTAGTAAGGTGTCCCACAACTGTTTTTGTTTCATAGCCATAGAAAGGATCAGATTCTACTATAGTAATTAACTCAGGATAAACAAAGAATTCATAATACTTATCAGTAAGACAAATAGGAGAAGTAGCAAATTTAGGATCATGTTTCATTTTCTCCATCATAGATTGTTATTTCAGTTTACATAGTAGTTTCTTCACATCATCTCTATCATTGCAAGAAAGAAAGTCTCTAGCTATTTCCCTATCAATAACATAACCCTCAGGTACATTAGGCAATTCATATCTATTAGGAGAGCTAGGCATAATAGGTGATTCATAATCTTCATCAATTTCAGTGTTTTCGTTTTCTCTAGTCCTAGCAATATGAGCATCAAGTAAATCATCGAGTGGCACAGTTTTAGTTTCATCAAGCATAGCAGTAGCATCACAATTAATTTCGAAAGTAGCATCATCAAGTACTTGCGAAATATCAGAACGAGTAGTAACTGGTGGTGTCATAAGCTGATTCAAAATAGTAGGCGAATCAAAAGCAGAGATGGTAGTTCCTTACCTCCTCTCGTCTGACAGGGAACGATCTTGGTTTTAGCGTCTGTCGACGTACGGTGATCTATGGGGACGAAAAGGCCCCTTTCGTGGTTCGTTACGGGAAATCCCATAATGCAAAGAGCATCACCGGGCCATGCACGTGCGAGGGTTTAGATAGTTTCGGGCCGTTGGAATGTAATACCCTACGTGCTGTGTGGTTGTGGATTATTCGGGTTCACGGTACAGGAGCGTCGCTACACGGCAAGGATGCACAAAGAGCGTCGCTACGCGTGTAAATGAACAGAGTCTCGACCTTTCTAAAGGTAGCCATGGACCTCCTTTTATCATTCAGGGGGCTACCATAGTGGCTAAAACGGTCTTTACACAGAGTAAATAATGCATATCCCTCTGCTAAATTCACTGGCAACAGCGATAGTGGGAAATACCTAACTCTGACGGACTAGGACAGGCGCATTGAATGCGCCGTGAGATTGCCTCTCCTTCTATGCCATTCGCCCAGCTACCTCTTATTCTTTTTCCACGCCATAGTACGGGTGTCATTAAAGCTCTGTTGTAATCCTGGTGAGTCGCCACGCACCCCGGCCAGCTCCACCTAAACGCTTGTTCGCTCGACACCCAGGCGATGTAAACAACCAGCCTGGCGACGCGGAGCGATGGCTTGGCGGGCAGAGGTCTTGGTGGGTGCCTTAACAGCCGAGTCCTCCAGCAAGGAGGGCTTGCTGGTTCGCTCGGGCCCTTGCATGAAGAGGCTTGGTGTCCATATCTAGCTCGGCAGGGCCTTGCCGGTACGGAGGCCACTGTCGTCTGGTGCACAAGTCAGGTTACTAAGGGCCCTGTTCTTTAGTACACCAACAGGAGCCCCCGGGCCTAGGCCACACTTGTGTCCGTGACGTTTGTTGGACTAGGCCCAAAAACAGTGCAGAGGTGTCGGTGCACTAGGAACGGGGTACCCAGTGTCCCTGACTTATGCACAGGCAGTAGTAGCAAAACCCCGCCAAGACCAATCTAAGCCAGAGAAGCCGCTCTACAAGAGACCAAGGAGCACATCAAGAAGACCAAGACCCCAGCAGAGGCAGCCTACGCTGGCTAGCAACATCGGCAAGCTCAAAGCAACAGCCCAGGAGGGGCCCAAACCGCGCCAGCCACGTCCCCGATGCCTGCCAGGGACTGAGGCACGCACATCTTCAAGAAGACCCGGCAAGCCATCCCTCGGCAGGCGCGAGCCGATCAGCCACCGCTCCACCGCATCGCAACGCCAGTCACTTGCCGATGCAGTGTCGAGCCCTTAGGTGGCTAAGTGGCTCTCGCTAAGCACGTGGCGACGTACAGGAAGACAGATTATATCCATATGACACCCATCCAGAAGCGTGTCAAGACACTAAACACCAGACGGCCAAGCGGTGGTAGAAGCTTGCCGGGGATGCGACCCCGCACGCCACCTAGGCTAGCATTTATGGCATTTTGTCCTAAGTGCCAGAGTTAGGTATGATAGCACTGTTAGCTATCTAATCAGTAGGTAATGCCTGTTTTGCCACTTTGGTTGCCCCTTGATCTATAAAAGAAGGCCCAACGCAACCTAGCTCAAGATTGGGACTTTTGGACACTTGTACAAGCGTACTAACTCACCCGAAGGCATCCCTTGCCGGGGTTGAGAGCTGTGCAATCTTCGTGTTCCCCCATCCAATCCACCAAAGCAGGAATAGGGTTTTACGCTTCTCAGCGGCCTGAACCTGGGTAAAACACCAGCGTCCCGTCATCGTGCCGTCTCATGGTCTCCGCTCTTTGTGCAACGTGACCTCCCCCGCCGAACCACAAGGGACCGATGGTCCCATAGGTGATCGTGTGCATCCTGCCCCGACATCTTTGGTGCGCCAGGTAGGGGTTTTGTCATTTATGCGAACCTGAGTTCGTGAGCGGCAAGTCGATCTTCATCACCGTCTTCTTCATCCATGGCTCCCAAGAAGAAGACCGGCATGACCGCGCATCCTTCCGCTTTGAAGGCTCCCTCGCACAAAGCCGCGGGCGCCACTGGCACCGCAGCGGCCGCGAGTGAGGTGGGCGTCGTGGGCGACGCGACTGGCGCAGGCGGCGCCCCCGTCGTGTCCCCCGCGTCTGAAGCCGGAGCGAGGAACGCCGAAGAGGAGCAACAATAGCAGTGTCCTGGCGAGCTCGGCCCTAGTGCCGGGGGAGGAGAAAACCTTCATCCTCCACCTCCCCGCCGCACTGGTGGCCGCGGCCACAACAGCGGATCCCAATCTGGGGCCAGCCATGATCCTCCGGTAGCCCTTGTGATGGGCACGGCTGTTGGGCACACGCCTCGCCCAGAGCAGGACGGAGCGCCAAGCGAAGCCGTCGACCCACAAGCTCGACCTCCTCCACGTCAGACCGCCTCGGCGACCGGCGCACAGTGGCAAGGACGCGGCGACGCTCCTCTTGGTTCCGCCAGGAGTCGAGTGATGTTGCGGTCTGCCTCCTTAGCCATGCCAGCCACGGCAGCAGAAGCGATGGCGCGGGACCAACTGCTGCTAAACTTCCCGCCGGTGGCAGACAAAATGGACGAGTGGAGAGCTACCATCCAGAGTTTGATCGACTTCGTTGAAGCCCGGAAATCGCAGCATGCCGAGCCGTCAGGTTACCCGCGGAGAGCGATAGCGGCCCAAGCTGATGGTCGCATCGATGGGGCCGCGCCAACGGTGCAATCCCCTCCGCAAGAACAAGCCCAGAGGCAGCCACGACGAGCTCCACATGCAGACGAGCCCGATGAGGCATTCATGGTCTCGTCCGGCTCGCGTTATCCATGGGCTTGTCCGGCATGCACGATCACCAAGACAAGCGACGTGTCCTGAACGACCGATGGAGGGAAGACGCGCGCATCACCATCGAGCGGCGCCGGGAAGCACACCACCAACCCGTCAGGCACAACGGCCCAGATGCTGGCGACCCCGCACCAAGTGTTGGCGGGTACCTACCTTATGAGGTTGGGTGCCCTGCCTTCACTCGCATGCTGCGACAGGTCCGCTGGCCATTGGCCCGAGCCTTTAAGCCTGAGCTGACGGAGAAATAAGACGGGAAGCTAAACCCGGCAGAATTCCTGGGCATCTATACGATAGCCGTTCAAGCCGCCGGAGGAAGAGATGAGAAGGTGCTCGCCAACTATTTCCCTTTGGCACTCAAGCCAAATGTGAGATCGTGGCTGATGCACCTGCCGGAGAACTCCATTTCATCATGGGCTGATCTGTGCAACGAGTTTGTCGGCGCCTTCACAGGTGGCCACCAAGAGCCAGGACAGCCCAGCGACCTGCAAGTCCTCTCGCAGAAGGAGGAAGAAACTTTGCAGAAGTACATCCAACGATTCAGTCGAGTGCATGGCAAATTCCGGAGATACACCCTACAGCAGTGATTGCCGCGTTCCATTCGAACGTGCGCAACAGGAGGATGCGGGCCAAGATGAATGTGAAACTCCCCAAGACCGTCAATGAGCTGTACACATTGGCAGACAAGTGTGCTCTTGTTGAGGAAGGAAAGCGACTCCCAGGAGAGGACGCTGGTGTCGAAGTCGACTTCGATGACGACGACGATGCCCCTGGCTCAAAGGGAGAAGCCGAAGGCACAACAAGAAGCGCAAAGGGAAAGCAGTGTTGGCCATTGAGGGCTCTGGTAATCTTGCTGCCGGCAAGAAGGCCAAGGCCAAGACCCCTGGCATGGGAGCTATCGCGTGCGCTTATTGCTAGGAGGCCCCAGCAGCGGAGAAAACTAGAAAGTCCGACGGGTCGTACTGCAAGATCCACCACACCAAGGGCCATGATCTCCAAGAATGCCGCCAGGTTGAGCAGCATGCTGAGAAGCAAAAGGCTGAGTACGAGAAGCGTGACAAGGAGAAAGCCCAAGATGGAGCTACCGGGAAGGGTCGTGGTGGTAGAGGAGGCCATCACGGCAAGGCCCCACAACAGAAGGAAAAACTTGGTAGAGGCCGTGAGAAGAAAGAAGAAGACGACATGAGTGATGATGAGGACGATGAAGATTCCAGTGATCGAGAGTTCCAGAGGGCAACTGAGGCCATGTGTGTTGATGGGGGGTGCATCCTTGCACTCCTCTCACCGCCAGCTCAAGCAGTGGGCGCGAGAGATCAACGCCGTGGAGCCAGCCGCTGAGTCCAGAAGGCCACTCAAATGGTCCCGCACACCTATCATCTTTGATGAAGAGGATGATCCTGGCTGCACCACTGCGGTCGGATGTTTGCCGTTGTTGGTTTCCCCCAACAATCCGCAACCTCAAAGTAACCAAGATGTTAGTTGACGGCGGGGCGGGGTTGAACTTAATCTCCCCTAAGGTGGTTGAAAGGCTGCAAATCCCGGACGGAGAGCTCAAGGCTGCGGGTACATTCCAAGGAGTCAACCCTGGCAGTAGCCGACCCAAGGGAAAGATCACTTTGCCAGTAACGTTCGGCGGGGAGTTGAACTACCGGACCGAGAAGGTGGTGTTTGATGTGGTTGAGCTCCCCCTGCCCTATAATGGAATTCTTGGTCGCCCAGCTCTGGCAAAGTTCATGGCAGCATCCCACTATGCTTACAACACTCTGAAGATGCTAGGGCCCATGGGAATCATCTCCATCCCATCTGATAAGAAGGATGCAGTTTTCTGTGTGGACAAGATGTATCGGGACGTGGTAGCAGCTGAAGTTATGAAGGCACCAGCTCCCGCCAAGGAATCAAAGAAAGAGAAGAAGCCTAGCAGAGACGCCGGCAAGGACTCTCGGAAGCGCGCCTCTTCGGAGTGCGCTACACCCGTCGATGACCTGCCGGAGAGTTCCACTAGCAAGAGATCCAAGGTTGGTTACCCTGCAACGAAGAAAGTCCCGGCAGGGCAGGATGGCGCTGGTGGTACGTTCACCATCAGTGCCACCCTTAATCACAAATAGGAAAGCGCGCTTGTTGCCTTCCTGCGGGCGAATGTTGATGTGTTTGCTTGGCAACCATTTGACATCCTAGTGTTCCCAGGGAGGTAATTGTGCACCACCTTGCTGTCTGCCCTCACGCCAGGCCCGTCAAGCAAAAACTTAGAAACCAAGCCTTGGAGCGGCAGCAGTTCATTGTCGAAGAGATCAAGAATCTTGAAGCAGCTGGTTTGGTCAGAGGAGTGTTGCATCCGACATGGTTAGCCAACCCGGTAGTGGTGCGCAAGGCGAATGGGAAATGGAGGCTTTGCATAGATTTCACTGACTTAAACAAGGCATGCCCGAAGGACCCATCCCTTGCCGCGCATCGATTAGATTGTTGACTCCACTTCCGGGTATGACTTGCTTTCCTTCTTGGATGCATACTCCAGATACCACCAGATATTCATGGCCAAAGAAGATGAGATAAAAACCGCGTTCATAACCCCGTGCGGCACGTACTACTTGGTACGTATGCCCTTCGGGTTAAAGAGCGTTGGCTCTACCTTTGCAAGGGCCGTGCAGATTGGACTTGAACTTTAGTTGCTCAAAACGTGGAAGCTAACGTGGATGACATAGTAGTCAAGACCAAGGATGAAGCAACTCTCATAGAAGACTTGGAATAAACTTTTATCAACTTGCGCAAGATCAATTTGAAGCTCAACCCTGAGAAGTGTGTGTTTGGTGTCCCATCCGGCAAGCTGCTTGAGTTCTTTGTGTCTCAATGAGGAATAGAAGCCAATCCCGACAAGATCAAAGCAATCGAGCAGATACAAGCACCCAAGTCTGTCAAGGACGTAAGGTGCCTGACCGGATGTGTTGCCGCGTTGAGTAGGTTCATCTCGAAATCCCCTGAGTGCGCCCTGCCGTTTTTCAAGATTCTGAAAAAGGTCGGCCCGATGAAGTGGACCCCGGAAGCAGAAGCAGCGCTGCAGGACCTAAAAGCCTACCTTTCCTCCGCTCCCACTCTGGTCGCGCCTAAACCGCAAGAACCGTTGCTGCTATACTTGGTGGCAACGAATCAAGTGGTTACTACAGCGCTGGTGGCGTAGCGAGAAGTGGATGAAGGTGCAGCTGCTGCTACTGATATCACCGGGGGTGGAACCGAAACATCCGCGGCAGGACCAGATACAAACCAAGGTGTCACGCCCAAGATGCAGTCCTATCCCTATTTAGGCTTATGGCCTCGACGGGGATAGAAGCGCATCTCGTCGTTCGCAAGTACAGTAAAACATTGCAATACATGTAGGAAGAGATGAGTATATGAGTTGGCTTACACTCGCCACAAGCTATCTTACAAGTTCACACAAATTTATTCATAC
Source organism: Elymus sibiricus (assembly GCA_039707655.1). Lineage (NCBI taxonomy): Eukaryota > Viridiplantae > Streptophyta > Magnoliopsida > Poales > Poaceae > Elymus > Elymus sibiricus. The sequence continues at coordinate 308,937,104 of CM077675.1, read as the reverse complement.
ATCATTCAGAAGGCAGGGTCCAGCTACGGACGAAATCAAACGATAAAAGAAGCAATGTAAAACTGTCTTGCTATCCCAGGATCACCACCACGGAGCTCCCTACTCGTCTGGATACGTAACGTACATCCGACCACGTTCTTCGTCATACTCCCACTGGAGCTGAGTCACATCGTCTGGCACGTTCTCATCAACACCTGCACCTGTATTGTAGTAATCTGTGAGCCACAGGGACTCAGCAATCTCATAACCCGGGTACCGAAACTATGTAAGCCATTGGGTGAGGAATTGGTTAAGTTGTGAGGTTGCAGCAAGCGCTAAGCATATATTTGGTGGCTAACTTACGAGAACATGAATGTAAATATGGTGGCCTACGAGAGACGGACGTGAACTAGCATGATCACTAAGTGATCCTGAACACCTACTTACGTCAATCATAACCCCACCGTGTTCCCTCTCGGTTCATGTTCATGAGCAGAGACAGTCACGGTTACGCACACAGTTGGTGTATTTTATTTGAGTTTACTTCAAGTTTACTATAACCGGGTGTTAAACAAATTTCCAAGTTGCCACGTAACCGCGGGCACGGCTTTCCTAAAAGATTAAACCCTGCAGGGGTGCTCCAACTCATCCATCACAAACTAACCACATGCCGCGGGAATAACCTCGACCATGAATCTCGTGATCTTCCTAGGCAATTCCACTGGAAAACCGCAACCTCGGGATAGCACGACGAAAAAACCGGAATTCCTCACGCAAGACATTCGAGAAAGGTAAAACAAGTCTAGCAAGACCGCCCGACGTGTCGACGAACCCAATAGGAGCTGCGTATCTCGTTCCCAGGACACGACTGGATAAGCTAGTGTATAGGGCCTGATAAACATCTCCCGAGTTGCCCCGGGTTGGCCCCGCACAGTGCTCTAGTTCGGACCAACACTCATGAGGAGCACTGGCCCGGGGGGGTTGATTAATTATCCACGGCGTAGCTATGCCCTATGCAATTTTATTAAGTTGTTTAGCAAATGTAGTACCAAAGTTGGGTCTTGCCAGACAAGTTTTAATCTAAAACGAATGGTCAAGGGGGTCCCCATAACAACCCCGAGCATGTTAGGAGCGCAAAATATAGATTATAACACCGGTACTCGAAACTAGTGCGGCTCAAGCGGAACAAAACACTGAGCAAAATCCCAAGCCTTCCACCATTGCCAGATATATATGTGCATTAATTTAAATAACATAAATAGAGTGATATAACCAAAATCCATGTTGACACATGGAAAGCTTACACCTGCAACTAGCAACGCTATAAGATAAGGGCTGAGCAGCGGTAACATAGCCAATCAATGTTTGCTAGGTGGTGGAGGGGTTAGAGGCGTTCATGGCAATTTAGGAGGATGACAGTTTATGTGGTAGGTAACGAAAAACATAACGGTAAAAGCGAGACATCTAGCAAGGCAAAAATAGTGTCGGGATCCGGGTATGATCATCTTGCCTGTTGGTTCTTCAGAGGGACAAAGAGCTGGGTCCTCGTAGTTGTACTCTCCGGGATCCTCGTACTCAGGCTCAACACTCGCGTCTACCCAAAGAGAAACAACACTAAATAAACATACAAACAAGGTGCAATGCACAAACAAGATGATGCATGATCCATTTGAATTATTTAACATGGCAACCCAAAGCTAGTCATGTTTCTCATGCACTTATTTAAGTTCTTTAGTATTCTGGACAGAACCTCAAGTTTAGTTATTTGAACATGCATGATCATGGCAAATATGAATGCTTCATGGAAAATCGATGCAAATGCATATGTAGAACGTTGCAAACGGAGTAACGTAGCTCACGGTACACTCACGGCAAGGTACGAACCTTAACGGAGACAAAACACAAGATGAGGGAGGCCATGGGCTATTCCTTGGTATTCCAAGGATGCCACTGGATAGGAAATGGAAATCTAGCAATAATAGAGCTAAAGTTCAAGAAAAACTATGGAGTGTAGCTCCCACAAGTCACAAAACAAATCTACACACATCTGTCCACAAACAGCAACATGTCATCTTGCAACTCACATAACAAGAGCTACAGCAAGTTTCAAACCACTACCCAAGCATGTACAGAAACTATACAGCATGCTTAACAAATAATCCATCTACACAAAGTTGAAAGGAAGCATGGATCAATAGCAATGAAGCTCACAAGATGGCATGTTGAATCAGTTTTTAGGGACTTAGAGAAAATTCCAGTTTTATAGAATCTGAGTTAACCAGATGGCATATTGACAGCATTATTTATATATGCTAGAGGGCATTTCATGGCATGAAAATTAATAGGGTGATAGAGGGCAACATCTACAACAAAACACTAGCACTGAGCTTGAGCTAAAACATCACAGATCACATGGTAGCATCCCCTAAACATGGCATGAAAATAACTACAGATTCACAGACTTAGACAAATTTAGCATGGGCAAAACTGGACACATGTTAACAGAATAGCAACTTGACAGCAGGTTTTACATAAGTTGCAAGGGCTTAATGCTCAAGTTCTTAGCACAATTAGGTAGAGCATGAAGAGCTCAACAAAACATGAGCACAATTAGGTAGAGCATGAAGAGCTCAACAAAACATGTTAAGGCCCCAAACTCAAAGGAACAACACATCCATGGGAACCATCATCTAAACATAGCAAGAAAATAACAACATTCAACACTTAGCAAAATTTGAGACATGAAACCAGTGTTATTTCATAGCATGTTAACAGCAAGAAACCCACTTATCCACAAGATTATCATGCCAAACAAAAATACCAGGGCCTAGTACCCACAAAACACTAGCATATTCATGTTGACAAGTTTTACATATGTTGCATAGGTTAATTCATATGAAAATGACAAAATGGCATGTTGGGACAAAAATGACATTTTGCAAACTTGCTCAAAAGCCCAAACAAAGTTCGCCATTGGATTCCTTGGGAAATTCTACCCCAAAATCATGTATCACACTCATAAGTTCAAGTAGATAAAATGCCCAAAATCGCAACTGAAAAACCACACATGCACTTATAAGTCAAAACTTTCCTAATATGGCTATCCCCAAATATGGCAGTGGTCTGATTTGGCATATTAACAGAATTGAAAAAAAAACAATGAGAAGACAAAAATAAAACAAACAAATAAAAAGGGAGGGGTCCCACTGGCAGTGAGCCAAGGCCCCCTGAGTGGCTGAGAAGGTGGCCCCACTGGCCCACCTGTCACACACACACACACAGGAGCGCACACAGCAGCACACACATCACAGGAAAATAAAAAGGGGGGGCTATGCGCCCATGGGGGATCGAACCCACGCCCCCCTGGACGAGCTGGTTTGGTCGAACCACTCGGCCACACGCGCACAACTGACCAGAGAAGGACTCGGCCCGACTTGGCCCTTCCCTGGTGACAGGCATGGCCCCACGCGTCATACTCACACACACCGAGCAACACGCAATGCAACGGCGACGAACAGAGGCGGTGAGGTCGCGCCGGAGGGAGCTCCGGTTACCAATTCGAGCGGCGGAGGGCACCACTGCACGCACAAGGCCAAACTAAACACAAATACACACGCACAGGACCAACGACACGCGAGGTCACTCCCGGCGATGAAGAACGCCGGCGGCGGCGACGGGCTCGATCAGCGGCCTACGACGGCGAAAACGAGTGCTTCAGAGCAAAAACAGAACCTACTCGTCACGGAGAACATGATCATCTACTCGCGCAAGCTTGGAACGAATGGAGCTCTCATCAGCGACGAGATCCGACGGCGGCGAGAAGCTGGCTACGCGGAGGCGATGCTACGCTACGCGATTGACCGCGGGAAACTGGCAGGGACGGCGAGAAGCTCATAGAGAGGGGCTCGGCGTTGTCGACTAGGCTTGAGGGCGACAAACGGCAACGAATTCGAGCGGCTCCGAGCAGCGGGCGAGGAGGGAGAAGGCCGCGATTCCCCTGCTTCTTGGAGTCCCGCGAGGAGGCAGAGGATGTCGAGGAAGAAGATGTCGACGCGGAGCTTCCTGACGCACGCCTGCTCGAGGAACTCGCCGGAGACGCACCTGCGATGGCGATGGCTCTCTGACCTCACGGCGCTCGCTGGATCTGGAGGGACTCACCTGGCGGCGGCGAGAATGTGGCACCCCAGCTCAGCGGAAACCGGAACGCCCCGTATTCCAGCCCAGAGACAAGTCTTCTGGAATACGGCACTGGTGGCATAGAACAAATCAGCTCTTTATTACTATGGAAAAGGTTGCAAGGGAACAAGGATTACATCGGCACGATGAGACTACGCCTGCCCAGGGTAACTCTATGCTAACAGCGGAACGACCTGAGAAAGCGGAGTAACTCTCGACAGCGGAACGACGACTGCGGTGATGGACTCCACTCCGCAGGGACTCTGGCTGGAATGCGTGTCCTAGCTCGTGAACTTGACATCCTCGACAAGCAAACAAACCTGTCCTGCAAACTAGCATGATACGCCAGGTGAGTACTTTGAATGTACTCGCAAGCTCACGACAACCATACAATGCAGCAAACAATAGCATGGCAATGATCATATTAAATGCATAAGTGGTTTACTTACTGTTACCGATCATTCACTTACTCTCTTCTAGGTTGTCCCACAACCCTCGGAATACTCACTGAGTACTTCCGATCACAGGGCGAGTTCATCCATCATTATTACCATTATTACGGTTGACCACCTAGTGAGGTCTGGACGGGCTGTCCAATACCGTGGACGCGGCTATTCGAATAGATTTTTACACTCTGCAGAGGTTGCGCACTTTACCCACACCATGAAGCACCCGACCTCGTGATCCTCTTCGGGTGGACCAGCGTTGCTTCAACGAAACCTGCCTGACCCGTGACTCTTTCATCGTACCACCGGCATTCATCCTCCCCCGGAGGCCTGCCATGGGTGGCCCCTGTGTCCCCATGACACATGTGTCCTCATGACACCTGCCACCGTCTTGGCCAAACTAAACTGTCCCAAACGGGGACCTGGTACCATATAACTCAATTGGGCTCACAAGATTATCGCCGCCTACCGGGCCAGGGTAGCGCGCGCGCATAACCTTCCCTCTTTGGTGGTACCGGTGAAAGAGCACGCGATCAGACCAAGTCAAGGCCGTCCCATACCGGCAAATGTGGTTGCACGGGTAAGCCCGGACAGGTGACTCAAGATCAACCACTAAGTTCATTTAACAATTATAGTGGTTATCACAATAGGCAACTAAGCATTTAAATTAATTAATATGAATTATCATATAGCAAGCAATTGAAAGTAATTCATTTATAAATGCAAGTAATTCAATTAAATATGTAATGCTATTGAAATACTTCATGGAATGGGTGTCCTGGCTTGCCTGGGATGAAGGAACCACCGGGAAGAAGTGCGGAAAGGCCGCGGAAGGACTGCCGGAAACAGTTCTCTCCCGGAGGGGGGGCTGTTTACGGGCAAGGGCAAAGTGGTCATTTCCACTGTGTGAACACATAGTGAAAATAATACCAGCATTCCTGGCTCGATGAGACGAAGACGAGGGCTTTGGAATCACCTCGATTGGAGTTTCGAGCGAAAAGATATAAGGGTTTTGGGGTCAGGGACTTTTCTGCAATAAAAGTATTCACAACCGGGTCCCTAAGCAGTCCAGCCGGTTGCGCACCAGCTAAAAATACGTTTTCCAGCAGGGGAAACGTATTTACGCCGGGGTGCTTCCACTTAACCCAGCTGGACCGGGCCATCCTCACTGACTGGTGGGGCCGAGGCCCACTCGTCAGGGCTCTCTCTCTCTCTCCCCCGCTCCTTCTTCTTCCTTCTCTTGACGGGCCGAACAGAGGCGAGCCAGAGGCGTGGCCGGCATTGGCCCCGGCGGCTCCGGCTACCTCCGGCCGAGGGGAAGGCACCGACGGAATCGGGGAGGAGCGCCGCTTCCATCCTGCCCGGGTGTGGATGCCGCGGTGGACTGGAACGGATGCCGCTTCGGGTGCCTGCGGCGATGGGTTCGGCCGAAGATGGAGCTCATCACTACGGGGCACCTGTCGGATTTCGGGCTCCGCAATACCCTTAAGATTCGAACACAGGGGCGTGTGCGAAGATCCCCAGCGGCTTCGCCCAACCTAACTTGCTACTCGATGAACACAGCAACGAACTCGCACGATGACGAGGAAGAAGATGAACACGAGAATTTACCCAGGTTCGGGCCGCTGCGAAGCGTAATACCCTACTCCTGCTTTGGTGGATTGCCTCTCGAGGAGGTGGGGTGGATGAACTAGTACAGTGTTTTAGAGCCTCATGAGGGCTCCCCTTGAGGTGTTCGTGGCCCTCTATGGCCTAGTGGTGGATGAGTGGTGGAATGGATTCCCCAGGTCTTCTCTACGGTGCAGCCTACCCTCTATATATAGCGGTGGCTCGGGTCCTCTTCCCTTATCGCAATGGCGGGAAGGGATCCCACAATGGCCAATTTTGAAGGGGGACAGGAGTACATGCCTGCCCTGCCCAAAGGCGGTCTCCGCCTGCAAAGTAGCTGTCGACGGTGCAGGGACGGGCTCAGCGATGACGTCCATCCTGCGGGGTAGGTGGCTGCGGTCTTGTTGCACCGGAATGGAAAGCTTTGGGGGATGCTTTGGGAACCCGCGTACGTCTTTGCTCCCTTTGCACCAAAGGGGAAACTGCGCCGCCTGACGCGCTGGCGCCTGCCTGTCCTTCCCTGCGTCATCCTTGACTCCTGAGGCCGGGCCTTGCATAGAGATTTCCGCCGCTCCGTAGGGGGCCTGGGGAGGCTCATCCTTTGCCGGTCTTGATGTCGCTCCTCCTCGCGAGGCTTGGGCCCTAGCGAGGGCCTTGTCTTGAGTGGGGCGCCATGCTTGAGTGCGGTTGATTGACGAAATGGGCCATGCCCTGGGCCGCAGGCCGGCAGGTCTGGGTACCTCCGTTCCCAGAACGCCGACAGTAGCCCCCGGTCCCAAAGCGCGCTCGAGCCGGCCTCTGGGCGAAGCCTCGGAGACGGCCCGAAGCGCTGCGGGTCCCAATTGCCTGCGGGCCAGGCTTTACATGGGTCGAGTGCCCGGGCAGTGATGTCCCCGCTCCCCGAGGGCGTCAGGAACCACCCCTGGGCAAGTTGACACGACGCCCGTGTGCAGCGCTGGCCATCATTGCCCCTCCTTGAATGTTGCCGCTGCTACGGGCCTCTACTCCTCGGGCCACGCTGATGTGACTCTTCAGTGGGTAGGTGAGGCGACACGGACAGTACTGCGCTAATTGAACCACCCCGCGGCGCCCGAGAGGCGCACGATGCCTGCTCTCCCATGACGCCTCGCGACTTCAGTTACGCCTATAAATCCGCCCCGCGCCCGACAGGGGAGGGCATTGCAATCTTGAGTCATCCTCCTGCTCCCTCCGCTCCGTCCAGAAAACCCTTTCTCCTTCCCACCTTCTCGTCCTCCATGGCGTCCGGGGGAAGCGGCGTAGGCGCGGGGAAGCGCGCAGCTCCGCCGGCTCCCCCGTCCTCCTCAGGAGGCAGCGGCGGGGGGCCCTCAAGGCCGGCGCAACTTCGCGGGCGCTGGCCCCTGGTCGACGAGTGAGTATTCCGCCACCTCCCTCTTCCTTAGCTGCCTCGTCCGTCGTTCCGAGCATGATCCTCTCCTTTCCGAGGGCGCCTGTTGCCAAGAAATGCAAGCTTGGCGAGCTTCAGGAGGAAGCAGAGATGCTGTGGGCACGGCTGACGACCGCCGAGGCCGCCTTCCAAGCCGCCCTCCGGGGGCGAAGCGGAGGCCAGGGCGGAGCTGGCGTCCCTTCAGACCCAGGTCCAGGAGGCAGCCGACGCCGTGCAGGCCGCCCAGGACGAGGCGGCGCACGCCAGGCTGCTGGAATCCCTGCGCGCCAAGCAGTTCCTGGGCATCGCCAGCCGCGTGGCCAGCGCGGTGAGCCGGTTCGTTGGGGACGCCCCCGCGCTGCTGAACGTGCGCGGCGACGGGGGCTACCTTGAATTCTTCCAGAAGGTGGTGGAGGCGCTGGAGACCGGCGTCTCCAGCGTGGACGCAGACAGCGAGTCCGACGCGCGCGACCTTCTGGACCTTGCCTTGACGCTCGTCTTCTCCAACCTGCGCCACCTCGCCCCGCAGCTCGACCTCCGGCGCGTCGGGGGGCCGGTGCCTGACGGACTCCAGTGCCCTCGTCGGGACGAGGTGTGCCCGCACGTGGAGGCCATGGTGGAGCGGCATCCGGGTGCCCGCCTCCAGCGAGGAGGACGACTCTGATGCCGAGCTGGCCGGCGGCGCAGGCGGCGACGGCGGCTTCTCCTCCTAGGCGTCCTCTGTTTCCTCTCCCCAGTTCCTGTAAAGTTTGAAGAAGAACTCTGCCCCGACGGGCGTTAATCTTTTGCGTGTTACCTTCGCCTTCTTGCCTTTCGTCCTTGAATCCTGGTCGCTCGCTTGCCGTTGTCGTAGTTTAGCTTCCTTGCGCGGGGCTTGATGCTGGTTCCGCCGTGGCCCGGCGACAGCGGCCGTCTGGGCCCCCTCGAGGTGTCTCCTCACGAGGTGTTGCTTGCGCCACCGTTCGCCTGGCCGAGGGCCTTGCTGCTTGCCGTGGCTTGGTCCGCCACACCTGCACCCTTATGTTAGTGCGCACAATTCTTATCTCGCCCTCGGGTCGTTATGAGGCCAGGAGGCTCTTGCTTGGTTCCGCAGTGTACTTAGCTCGTGGGGTGGCGATGGCCTCGTTCGCAACTCCTCCCGAGACACTCCTCTGCGCCTACAGGACCCAGTCCCGCACATTTCCAGACCACCGTAATATACGGCTGAACCACCAGCACGCAACCACGGGGTTTGGCCCCGACACCTTCGACGCCGACCGGATCACCAAGGACGACGTCAAGGGGGACGAGTGGCTATATGACCGGTAAGGCTTCTGAGGCGTGATGCTCAGGAGCCCCCCTCCTGACGCTCAAACCACCCTACGTCGTCAGGTCCCAGTCCCGTGCATTTCCCGACCACAGTAATGTACGATCGGATAACCAGGACGCAACCACTGGGTCAGGCCTCATCACCCTCGACGCCGACCGGATCACCAAGGACGACGTCTAGGGAGACGAGTGGCTATATGACCGGTAAGGCTCCTGAGGCATGGTGCTCAGGAGCCCCCTTTGACGCTCGGGCGATCCCCCATTTCGTCCTGCCGACTGCTGCCTTGGGAAGCCCTCGGGCCTCCCTAGATTCCATGTTGAGGTCGGAGCCCCCGAGCGGGGGTAGACAGCCAAAAGGTGCGCGCCCCTGAGGCGGCACGGCCTCGATATCCCGCCCTGAGGTGCCTCGAGGCGGAGCGGGGCGTTTGGCCCCTTGCGAAACACCATCCAGAAAGAAAGAATCCAAGTTTGGTAAAACGAGAGAACACAGAGAGAAAAGTTCCCGCCCCTTTTTCTTTTAAACATAAAGCTTCGAAGTCCTCTGACTTCATTTCAAAAAATGGCAACTTGAACACCAAAGAAGAAGCAAGCAAATGCCATGTCCGGCCCCTAGGCTAGTCTTCGTCTTCCCCCAGCGCTGAGCGTAGGGCATCCACGTTGCATGGGCATAGCCATTGGTGGGCAGTGTTGACTTCTCCGCCAGCTCTGGGCTGTGGCTGCCACATTGCGTGGGAGGAACCCCTCCGCGTCCTCGGGGGGCTCCAGGCGTATACAGCCCGCTCATTATTACGTGAGAGTGTCATGGCCATAGATAGCGGGGCAAGCCCCCAGGCGCACGGCCTGGTCGCTCCCAACTCCATCAAGAGCCATCCCGTGCATTTCTGCCCGGTTGTGCGCCCTTACGACCCTAACCCGAATGCATCGTTCCCCGCGCGACCACAGGATTGCGCTCCCGAGGCCCAAACATGAGCATGATGCATCGGCGCGGCCATAAGGGTGTTTTTTTGATGAAGCATGCCTCATGAGGCATCCGTGCGCCCTCCGGACAAGCTCCTGAGGGCCTCGCGAGGCCCGACCTCCCGAGGTCGTGCCGGCGCTGTAGTTGCCACGGATGTCCCGCGCTGCTTGCGTCTTGCTGCTCCCCCCAGGCCATTACTCCTTAGGCCTGGGAGCTTGGTCTGGCGTCGCTTGCCCGCGGGGGCGCCAGCTTGTGCCGCGCCCCGCGGCTCGGGGGCGCCCTCCTGCTCGAGCTGCCCAGGCCTGGTGCTCCGCTGACATGAGCCCCCAGGCCCGGCTCGAGGAGGACGCCCAGGGTGTTCCTTTCTCTTGGGGGGTGCCGGCGCCTGACCCATCCCCCCGCCAGGCGGTACGACGTAGCATGGTACGTAGGGCTCCACGTAGGTGCTCAGTTCGCCTCCTGAGCCACTCGCCGGTGCGCCAGGGGCGGTCCCTCCTGGCGGCGGCGGGAAGCGGCCCCACGTGCGTCGCTCGCAGGCCCTCCTGCGCCGGGCCCCAGAGCGGAGTTGCTTACCTCTTCCACCGCCGTTGGGTGGGCGGCGTGTCTCCTGGTGTGGGTTGCTTCCTTGGCGACCCGTTGCGCCTTCACCGTTGTTGCTTGTTTGCCCGGACGCCTACGCCGCCTGCTCGCTGCGCCGGATGGCGCGCTCCCGCCTGGTCAACCCAGGCTGTTGAGGGCCCGCCGAGTCTTGGAGATGCGTGTTGGTGCATGCGTGGGGCGCCCTGTTGTTTCCTCCGTGCGCCTGGTCGTTGTAGCTGGGCTGCACCCCGAAACCAGTCACCGGCATTCGGAAGAGGAGGAGCACAGCGTGTGGCGGGCCTCGCTCAGGCCCGCCTGGTGCCGGAAGGGTCACACCGCTAGTGGGCTAGGGAACGGGCACGGTAGACGAGCCCCCAGCGCCTGGCGCTTGTGGTCTTGAAGAAGAGTGGAGGGACAACGCCCTCTGCGCGACGGTGCCCAGCTCCGCAATGTGGTCGGCCCATGCGTCGAAGCCCCCGTGCGTTGGACGGTGGCGGAGCATCTCGCTTGCCAGTGGTAACGCATCATGCGCGTCGAGGTCCCCCACGTAGGTGTGGTGAGTTGCTGGTGCCGAAGGCACCGCCCGCCCGCCGTGCGCTTGGGCGGAGCGAGAGGCGGTGACGGTGGAGACGATGCTGGTGGCCTGGTACCGACCGGCCGGGTCGACGCTGCCATGGCGGGGGCCTCCGACCGCCGCGGCGGGGTTGACAGAAGCTGACCCGCCGCGGCCTGGGGAAACTTGTTGAGCGCCGGCCATCGGAGCAGCGAAGCTTGGGAAGAACGAAGCTTGGAGAAGACCTCGACACGCCCCCTACCTGGCGCGTGAAATGTCGGATTTCAGGCTCCGCAATACCCTTAAGATTCGAACACAGGGGCGTGTGCGAAGATCCCCAGTGGCTTCGCCCAACCTAACTTGCTACTCGATGAACACAGCTACGAACTCGCACAATGACGAGGAAGAAGATGAACACGACAATTTACCCAGGTTCAGGCCGCTGCGAAGCGTAATACCCTACTCCTGCTTTGGTGGATTGGCTCTCGAGGAGGTGGGGTGGATGAACTAGTACAGTGTTTGAGAGCCTCATGAGGGCTCCCCTTGAGGTGTTCGTGGCCCTCTGTGGCCTAGTGGTGGATGAGTGGTGGAATGGATTCCCCGGGTCCTCTCTATGGTGCAGCCTACCCTCTATATATAGCAGTGGCTCGGGTCCTCTTCCCTTATCGCAATGGCGGGAAGGGATCCCACAACAGCCAATTTTGAAGGGGGATAGGAGTACATGCCCGCCCTGCCCAAAGGCGGTCTCCGCCTGCAAAGTAGCTGTCGACGGCGCAGGGACGGGCTCAGCGATGACGTCCGTCCTGCGGGGCAGGTGGCTGCGGTCTTGTTGCACCAGAATGAAAACCTTTGGGGGATGCTTTGGGAACTCGCGTACGTCTTTGCTCCCTTTGCACCAAAGGGGAAACTGCGCCGCCTGACGCGCTGGCGCGCGCCTGTCCTTCCCTGCGTCATCCTTGACTCCTGAGGCCGGGCCTTGCATAGAGATTTCCGCCGCTCCGTAGGGGTCCTGGGGAGGCTCATCCTTTGCCGGTCTTGATGTCGCTCCTCCTCGCGAGGCTTGGCCTTGTCTTGAGTGGGGCGCCATGCTTGAGTGCGGTTGATTGACGAAGTGGGCCATGCCCTGGGCCGCAGGCCGGCAGGTCTGGGTACCCCCGTTCCCAGAACGCCGACAGCACCATAGGGCAAGGAGAAGGGCAGGGAAGCTCCTATGGCTCGAGAGGGTCCTCTGGGGAAGGAATGGCGAGGGGAAGGGCTCGGCACTAGGAGAATTTAGGAGGAGACCGAGGCGGCCATGGAGTCCAATGGAAGGGCAGGGGCATCCTCGTGCTCGATGGAGTGGCTGGGGAGGCTACCGGGAAGGTGGAGAGGAGACTAGAGACGCTGCCGATGCCCGGGGAGGCTCGAGGCCATGGCTATTTATAGCCGGCCGGAGCAACCGGATCAGGACGGCCACCATGGCGGTCTTATCACCACACTGGCGCTCCGGGGCATGCGGCAGGAGACGGCGGTGTCGGCAGGGGCTCCAGGGGGACTGAGGAGCTCGGGGAGGCTTCGGGAGAGCTCGAGGGGGAAGACGACGACGTGCATGGGCTGCACAGTGCGGTGGCGGGGCTCACTGTGGCGTGAGGAGGGGGAAAGAGGAAGGGGAGAGGGGTCCAGGAGAAGGACCAGGACAAGGGGAAGCCCCTGGACATGGCTAGATGGCGAGGGAGAGGAGGAAGCCGACGAGCACAGCGCCGCGGTTTTCAGAGCTCGTTGTTTGGCTTGTCTGCCCCGTGGTCACCACGCACATGGCGTGCTGCCGAAGTCTTCTGCCTATCGGAGCTTGTCAAACAATTCCCTCACTATTCAAATGGATGAGATATGAGACTGGAAGCAGCTAGGTGGCTCTGGGATGAGAGAAATTTGCACTAGAGGATTCTGACAGCAAAGTGTTTGATGTGATCTGAGAGAGGTTGAGCAGGAGGTAAACTCTGGCCTTTGGCTGAGAGTGAACACACACTAAGATGATCACTACTGCAAATTTTCAGATCATTTAGATGGGTATAAGTGGCACTTGCTGTAGAATGGACCCTACTGGCTAGAAATGCAAAGTATGAAGTGGCACTCACATACTTGCTTGGACTGAGCTGAATTTTGGTGGAGGCTAGTTACTTAGGCATATGAGGATACTGTAAAAGTTTCATACCATTTTGATAAACCAAAATGGTACTTCCTTCACACAGCATCTTGCTGGACAGAATCTTAGGAAAATTCTAGGGAATTATTGGGTAGATGGAATGAGCCCAAATTTGGTGGAGATATGTTATATGGGTGGGAGAATGTTCTGGTATAATTTCAGAAATTATGGAGCAACATAAAATATAGTTGCTTCACAATCCAAAATAATGACCAGAAACAAAGATTTGATGATGTGGTCACATAGAAGATGGGATGATGCTCTAATCTTGAGGAGAGTCATTATTTGAGCATATGAAGATGCTTGCAAAATTTCAACTCATTTGCAAATTCTTAGCTAGCACTTGCTTCACAAAGCTTCCTCTGGATCAGAAACTTTGGAAATTTGCCAAGAAATATTTACTAGCCAAATTGAGTTGAATTTTGTCATGAGACAATGATATGGATAGGAAAACAGTGCAAAAAGTTTGGGAGCAAGCAAGCAAAGATAAATGGCACTTGCTTCACAAAATGCCATCTGGGGCAGAATAGGAAAAGGAATATTGGTGAAATAGTTTTGAACATGGCAAGGATAGGTTTTGACATATTTGAGGAAGATATGAACCCAACAATTTATGAGAATTATTTGGGAATTTTTGGAACGATAGAAATGTGGGTTGCTTCACAACCCAGGGCAAACAGGGTTATTCCTTTAATAGAAAAAGGAATATTCCCAAGAAAAAGATTATTGGGATTGGTTCAGGATGGAAATGACAAGGTCTTGGGATGGTTTAGAGGTTGGCAAGCCACTAGAGAAGAGAAATCAAGGGTGATCCTTCCAGGTTCCAAGACTACCAAACCACGGAAAAGCAAAACCAGACCAAAATCAAAAGAAAAAGAAATGGGCAAAATCCAGGGTGTTACAAACCTACCCCCCTTAAAAGAAATCTCGTCCTCAAGATTTGGGTGCTCAGGGGTCAAACATGGATATCCCCATTTGAGGAAACCATTTCCAACTCGGGTTTCCTTTTTGCCTTTGTATACTGCTCTCATTAAATTTTATCTGACTGACTGCCTGGCTTTAGCGTGGTTTGCTTTACTGGATCCTTCTTATGAATATCTTACCTCATATATTACTCTGACTTCACTCCCTTTTATGTTTGCTGACTTATCTGGATGCAATGGCTTATCCTGTCCGAAATACCTGTCCTTCTCGCAAGTCCGGGAGTTGTTCCTCATGGACGTGTTGTGTTGAAGTCCAATACGGACGACCGCCCATTGAGTTGTGAATAGATTCTCTCGGTGAACACGAAATCTTTTACTCTTTGCACTGAGTGGCTTCAAATGGCTGTGTGCCCCTCAGACTCAACTGGTGTTGCAATTCATACCGTTCTCCTGGCGGAATCGGACTCCTTGCAGGGGTTACGGAAACATCTTGGCTAGGTTCACTCCTCTTAGCATCACATCTGTACCAACGACTTGGCTGTAGCCTGTCGTGACTAGCGTAAAGGGTACGACGTTATAACGATATTATCTGCAGGCTTGACTGATGGGGGTCAGGAGGATCTTGTCCCCAGCAGGTTATCTTTTGACTGATTTCCCTAGATGAGGACACATGCTTTGAGGCAGTTATCATCCTTTTGATCGTTCCATCTGACGGGCTTGAATATCCCCTTCTAACGATTCTGAGAATCCATAGCTAGCTGAGCGGGTTGACTCGATATGGGGTCCTTGCAAATGGAATAGACCCCGTGGGTGTGTACCCATGGTGATCGGTACCGATCCATACTGTCCGGAGTTTCTGTACTATGCAACCATTATCATACCTGTATGGCCAATCTTGCTCCTTCATTAAGGTTCTCTTTGCCTGGATCCTTAGCTGAAAGAGCTTGGCCTGATGTGTTCTTGATTCTTCGGATGACCATGGGTGCTGCCAGGTACAATATTCCGGCAGGCATATTACTTAACAAGTTGTAGCTGTAGGGTAACGACCGTCTGAACCCTTGGATGAAACCGGCAAATAAAACAGTAGCCACCAGAACGGTCTTTACAACTCAGATCTGGGACATTACTGGGGTAACTCAACCCCGACTCAAGACGGCTGAAAGCAGCTCAAAGCATGAGACGGTGTCGATAAGAAGAAAGTAGCAGTTCCCTAAGACGGCGAGAAACAGCTCAGAGCATAGGGTCACTGCTATGGAAAAAAATTCAACAGCTGCCCAAGACAGCCGAAAACAGCTCAGAACACGGGCCAGTTGCTGACAAGAGAAATAAAAGTCGGCATCCACCCCGGACGGCCTAAAACAGCTCAGAACACAGGCGTGGTGCCGCCACCAAAGAAAGACGGGCAAGGGTTCATCCGTGTCCCATACAGCTTATCCATAGGTTGTTGGTCATCTCACTGAAGTGTATAACTGTCGTTCTTCTTCTTCTTACATAGCTCAGGCAATCGTCGGATTCTCACCGGGCTGGCATCATTGTATGGGTAACTCTCATGACCATGGCAGCATGTCCACCATATCTATTGAGTATATGCGGCTGAGTGCTTGATTCCTGAAGCAGGCTTGTGTCCTGACTGCCCTTTTGCCTTTTGACCAGCTGTTGCGAATCTGATCCTTGGAATGCATGGTCATATGCTGCCAACTGTCGGTGAAATAGCTTGTACTGATGTCGATACGATACCTTGCTGACGAAGATTGCATAGCTTGTGCTCAAAAGCTTTCCCTCTTAAAGACTTGCTAGGAAGACTCAGTACCTTAGGCCAGAAGCTTTTGCGGTAGTTTACTGAAGAAGCTTGAGTATCTTGTACTGGAAGATATCCATGTGCCGTAGCGGGGAAGACAGAGGGACCTTGCATCGTAAGCTTTTCTGATAGCTTGTGGAGAAAGACTGGGTTGCTTATATCTGAAGCTTTTTTTTTGCCTTATGCGGACTGAGTGCATATTATATATATATATATATATATATATATATATATATATATATATATATATATATATATCCCTTAATGTTTCTGCTGTCGGTTACTTGTTGTATGCAACAGGGTATTCGGCTATCCTTCTTGCTGAACACCGCATTCATAACACATTCTGGCTTGATTCCCGGATATAGCAAGGTTCAGATTGTGCTCATAGCAGACTCAACCGCGTATATGAATCATACCTTTGACTCGAAATGTGCTGTTGATCGGGCACATAGTCTGTCGTCTTGCTGATTCGATGATTACTGCTGTGAAGGTTGCACTGAGGTATACTTGATGCTGATAACCAATCCGGCCAGGATATCATTTATATTCAGGCCCGATATTCCCGGTATAATGCAGTCTGCTGAAAATTCCTTTTTCTTGAGCTAAGCTTCCAAATGGCTGTCTCTTCACTGATTCTTTGAGTCCAGTGTCGGTGAGTAACTTCCATAAGGGGAATAATGTAACACCAAGGGCCCAAAGAAAGAAGCAAACGAAAAGACAAAAACACCCAAAGCAACAGGATCACACACAGGCAATATCATACTCTACAGCTATTCACAGCAATAATATGCATTTCTACTTAAGCACACAAGTCTCGCAAGAACTCCGGTATTACGGTCTAACATGTTGTGGCGGTGTGCACGAAAGTGAATCAATGTGTGGAAGAAAGCTGATGAGGACGAACTTGGTGATCGTGGGTCGGAACACGGAGGTCACGACCACGTCATCATCAAGCGTATGGAGGGAAAACCGTACTTGTCCAGAGAATGAATGGCAGGGAGGGATGGCGATGAAAAGAAGGGCTCGTGGGCATTGCCCTTTTCCGATAACAAAGATCGGTAAGGGTTACCAACGCGGCTAATGGAAGGGCAAGATCCGGGATAGAAACATGTCTATCACCAAAACAATAGGGGTGGCTGAAGGAAATATATTGGTGTGGTACCTGTGCATCAATCCTGTAAGGGATTGACACACCAAGCACCTTGGCATCACTCCGCTGGGACGAAGATGACACCACACGAAGGAGCCAATATGCAAACTTGAGAGTGCATGTAGTGAATTGAAACCGATGCCACCTACACTCACCAGATCCATCGTTAGTGATAAGATATCTAGTCTATATGCATGCTATGCACAAACAAATGCAACAAACAAGTGCAGCAAACCAACTGGATCCTATACTACCGGTTACTAATGCTCGCGCTGTCTAGGGCGTCCTACAGCCAGACCTGCTCTGATACCAACGCTTGTGGCACCCCGGCTCAGAGGAAATCAGAACGCCCCGTATTCCAGCCCAGAGACAAGTCTTCTAGAATACGACACTGTTGGCATAGAACAAATCAGCTCTTTATTACTATGGAAAAGGTTACAAGGGAACAAGGATTACATCGGCACGACGAGACTACGCCTGCCCAGGGTAACTCTATGCTAACAGCGGAACGACCTGAGAAAGCGGAGTAACTCTCGGCAGCGGAACGGCGACTGCGGTGATGGACTCCACTCCGCAGGGACTCTGGCTGGAACGCGTGTCCTAGCTCACGAACTTGACATCCTCGACAAGCAAACAAACCTGTCCTGCAAACTGGCAAGATACGCCAGGTGAGTACTTTGAATGTACTCGCAAGCTCACGACAACCAAACAATGCAGCAAACAATAGCATGACAATGGTCGTATTAAATGCATAAGTAGTTTACTTACTATTACCGATCATTCACTTACTCTCTTCTGGGTTGTCCAACAACCCTCGGAATACTCACTGAGTACTTCTGATCACAGGGCGAGTTCATCCATCATTATTACCATTATTACGGTTGACCACCTAGTGAGGTCTGGACGGGCTGTCCAATACCATGGACGCGGCTATTCGAATAGATTTTTACACTCTGTAGAGGTTGCGCACTTTACCCACACCATGAAGCACCCGGCCTCGTGATCCCCTTCGGGTGGACCGGCGTTGCTTCAACGAAACCTGCCTGACCCATGACTCTTCCATCGTACCACCGGCATTCATCCTCCCCCGGAGGCCTGCCATGGGTGGCCCCTGTGTCCCCATGACACATGTGTCCTCATGACACCTGCCACCGTCGTGGCCAAACTAAACTGTCCCAACTGGGGACCTGGTACCATATAACTCAACTGGTCTCACAAGATTATCGCCGCCTACCAGGCTAGGGTAGCGCGCGCGCATAACCTTCCCTCTTTGGTGGTACCAATGAAAGAGCACGCGATCAGACCAAGTCAAGGCCGTCCCATACCGGCAAATGTGGTTGCACGGGTAAGCCCGGACAGGTGACTCAAGATCAACCACTAAGTTCATTTAACAATTATAGTGGTTATCACAATAGGCAACTAAGCATTTAAATTAATTAATATGAATTATCATATAGCAAGCAAATGAAAGTAATTCATTTATAAATGCAAGTAATTCAATTAAATATGTAATGCTATTGAAATACTTCATGGAATGGGTGTCCTGGCGTGCCTGGGATGAAGGAACCACCGGGAAGAAGTGCGAAAAGGCCGCGGAAGGACTGCCGGAAACGGTTCTCTCTCGGACGGGGGGCTGTTTACGGGCAAGGGCAAAGTGGTCATTTCCACTGTGTGAACACATAGTGAAAATGATACCAGCATGACGGGCTCGACGAGACGAAGACGAGGGCTTTGGAATCACCTTGGTTGGAGTTTCGAGCGAAAAGATATAAGGGTTTTGGGGTCAGGGACTTTTTTGCAGTAAAAGTATTCACAACCGGGTCCCTGAGCAGTCCAGCCGGTTGCGCACCAGCTAAAAAAACGTTTTCCAGCAGGGGAAACGTATTTACGCCGGGGCGCTTCCACTTAACCCAGCTGGACCGGGCCACCCTCACTAACTGGTGGGGCCGGGGCCCACTCGTCAGGGCTCTCTCTCTCTCCCCGCTCCTTCTTCTTCCTTCTCTCGACGGGCCGAACAGAGGCGAGCCAGAGGCATGGCCGGCGTTGGCCCCGACAGCTCCGGCCACCTCCGGCCGAGGGGAAGGCGCCGACGGAATCGGGGAGGAGCGCCGCTTCCATCCTGCCCGGGTGTGGATGCCGCGGTGGACTGGAACGGATGCGTCTTCGGGCGCCTGCAGCGATGGGTTCGGCAGGCGATGGAGCTCATCACTACGGGGCACCGGAGGGCAAGGAGAAGGGCAGGGAAGCTCCTATGGATCGAGAGGGTCCTCTGGGGAAGGAATGGCGAGGGGAAGGGCTCGGCATTAGGCGAATTTAGGAAGAGACCGAGGCGGCCATGGAGTCCAATGGAAGGGCAGGGGGCATCCTCGTGCTCGATGGATTGGCTGGGGAGGCTACTGGGAAGGTGGAGAGGAGACTGGAGGCGCTGCCGATGCCCGGGGAGGCTCGAGGCCATGGCTATTTATAGCCGGCCGGAGCAACCGGATCAGCACGGCCGCCGTGGCGGTCTTATCACCACACTGGCGCTCTGGGGCACGCGGCAGGAGACGGCGGTGTCGACAGGGGCTCCAGGGGGACTGAAGAGCTCGAGGAGGCTTCGGGAGAGCTCGAGGGGGAAGACAACGACGCGCACGGGCTGCACAGTGCGGTGGCAGGGCTCACCGTGGCGTTAGGAGGGGGAAAGAGGAAGGGGAGAGTGGTCCTAGATAAGGACCACGACAAGGGGAAGCCCCTGGACATGGCTAGATGGCGAGGGAGAGGAGGAAGCCGACGAGCACAGCACCGCAGTTTCCAGAGCGCACTGTTTGGCTTGTCTACCCCGTGGTCACCACGCACATGGCGTGCTGCCGAAGTCTTCGGCCTGTCTGAGCTTGTCAAACAGTTCCCTCACTGTTCAAATGGATGAGATATGAGACTGGAAGCAGCTAGGTGGCTCTGGGATGAGACAAACTTGCACTAGAGGATTCTGACAGCAAAGTGTTTGATGTGATCTGAGAGAGGTTGAGCAGGAGGTAAACTCTGGCCTTTGGCTGAGAGTGAACACACACTAAGATGATCACTACTGCAAATTTTCAGATCATTTAGATGGGTATAAGTGGCACTTGCTGTAGAATGGACCCTACTGGCCAGAAATGCAAAGTACGAAGTGGCACTCACATACTTGCTTGGACTGAGCTGAATTTTGGTGGAGGCTAGTTATTTAGGCATATGAGGATACTGTAAAAGTTTCATACCATTTTGATAAACCAAAATGGTACTTCCTTCACACAGCATCCTGCTGGACAAAATCTTAGGAAAATTCTAGGGAATTATTGGGTAGATGGAATAAGCCCAAATTTGGTGGAGATAGGTTATATGGGTGGGAGAATGTTCTGGTATAATTTCAGAAATTATGGATCAACATAAAATATAGTTGCTTCACAATCCAAAATAATGACTAGAAACAAAGATTTGATGCTGTGGTCACATAGAAGATGGGATGATGCTCAAATCTTGAGGAGAGTCATTATTTGAGCATATGAAGATGCTTGCAAAATTTCAACTCATTTGCATATTCTTCGCTAGCACTTGCTTCACAAAGCTTCCTCTAGATCAGAAACTTTGGAAATTTGCCAAGAAATATTTACTAGCCAAATTGAGTTGAATTTTGTCATGAGACAATGATATGGATAGGAAAATAGTGCAAAAAGTTTGGGAGCAAGCAAGCAAAGATAAATGGCACTTGCTTCACAAAATGCCATTTGGGGCAGAATAGGAAAAGGAATATTGGTGAAATATTTTTGAACATGGCAAAGATAGGTTTTGACATATTTGAGGAAGATATGACCCCAACAATTTATGAGAATTATTTGGGAATTTTTGGAACGATAGAAATGTGGGTTGCTTCACAACCCAGGGCAAACATGTTTATTCCTTTAATAGAAAAAGGAATATTCCCAAGAAAAAGATTATTGGGATTGGTTCAGGATGGAAATGACAAGGTCTTGGGATGGTTTAGAGGTTGGCAAGCCACTAGGGAAGAGAAATCAAGGGTGATCCTTCCAGGTTCCAAGACTACCAAACCACGGAAAAGCAAAACCAGACGAAAATCAAAAGAAAAAGAAATGGGCAAAATCCAGGGTGTTACAGAGAAAGAGAGAGGGGAAACCCTAACGAGAGGGGCACGGACGCTGAGGCTTTATAGCCCGAGCGCTGGTCGTCGTGGCTGCCACGGCGGCCAAGTGCTCGCTGCTCTGCCCCGGCGCTGTGAGAGGGAGGTGGAAAGGAGGAGGAAGAAGGCTCGGGAGGAGACGCTGACAGGCGGGCCCGGCTTGGCCACGCTGGAAAGGAGCCAGCGCGCGGGAGCTAGCTGGGCCACGGGAGGGAAGGAAGGAAGGAGGCCCAGGTGGGCCGGCTCTCTCTCTCAGCGAAAACAGAACGCAGGGGCTTTCCTAAATAAATAAAACAGCACAAAAGTAAAAAAATAACCCAGGCAAGTTTTGAAAATAATTTGGGAGGGAGAAAAAATAAGTTTTGGAATCAGCAAATTATGCTCTATTAAACAAAAATGGAGATGGCATATCTAGAGAAAAGAAATAAACCACATATATTTAAAATGGAATCTGTTTTTGCAAGATATAGAAAGGCAAATAATTTTTAAATAGGAAACCGAGCTATCTTGCATGCATACCAGAATATTTATGAAGAGAGCAACATTTTTAAAGCAATTAATTATCAAGTGGAAAACCACATGAGCATCTATTTGAAAAGAGAGGTGGGAATAGTTTTGAGAAAAAGTAGAGGAGAGGTCTTCACAACTAGATGTACACCCACTCAACACAAGCCTCCTAGCACAAACACCTCATCACACATAACAAGGCACAACAACATAATGCATACAAGAGATGATGATGAAAGATATGATGCCATGATGCTAAATGACATGAAGCACAATATATTGATAAGCAAACCACTAAGGCAAAACATGAAGGTCCACATGAAAATATATTACCAATGGCAAAGGAATGCTCTTGGGCTGTTACAACTCTCCCCTACTACATGAGGATCTCGTCCCGAGATCTAGGAACGGAAGAATTCGGGAAATTCAGAACGGAGATGGTCCTCTCGTTCCCAAGTGGCTTCTTTGTCGGAGTGATGTGACCACTTCACCTTTAGAAACTTGATTGACTTGCTGCGAGTCTTACGCTCAGTTTCTTCAAGGACAGCAACTGGATGCTCATGATAGGATAGGTCTTCTTGGAGATCAATGGTGCGCTCGGGAGTCTTGAAACACTTTCGGAGCTGAGAGACGTGAAACACATCATGCACATTTGCGAAATTTGGAGGAAGCTCGAGTATGTAGGCAAGGTCACCCCTCTTGCCCACAATCTTGAAAGGACCCACAAAGCGTGGAGCAAGCTTTCCTTTGATGCCAAAGCATTGAGTGCCCTTCATGGGAGACACTCTGAGATAGACAAAATCATCGGTCTGGAAGGTCATGTTACGATGCTTGCTATCATAATAGCTCTTCTGGCGGGACTGAGCTGCTTTGAGATTTGCACGAATGACACAACACATTTCTTCTACTTCAGTGATCATGTCATTACCAAGGATTTGACGCTCACCAGTTTCAGACCAATTGAGCGGGGTACGGCACTTCCTGCCGTAGAGAATCTCGAAAGGAGCTTTGCCGGAACTTGCTTGGAAGCTATTGTTTTATGAGAACTCAGCAAACGGGAGACAATCTTCCCACTTCATGCCAAAAGAAATCACACAAGCTCTGAGCATATCTTCACGGATTTGATTGACTCTCTCAACTTGACCACTAGTCTGAGGATGGAAAGCTGTGCTGAAACAGAGATTGGTCCCCATTGCAGTCTGGAAGGAATCCCAAAACTTGGAAGTGAAGATGCTTCCACGATCTGAGGATATGAGCTTAGGAACACCATGCAAAGAAACTATCCTTGACGTGTACAACTCTGCTAGCTGAGCTGCCGAGATAGATTCTTTGACCGGAAGGAAGTGGGCAACTTTGGTGAGCTTGTCGATGACTAGAAAGATGGCATCATTACCTCTCTTGGACTTAGGAAACCCAGTGACGAATTCCATTTCAACATGATCGAATTTCCACTGTGGGATAGGCAAAGGCTGAAGGAGGCCTGCTGGACGTTGATGTTCCGCCTTCACTCTGCGACAAACATCACACTCATTCACAAACTGAGCAATCTCACGTTTCATACGAGTCCACCAGAAGGTTTGCTTGAATTCTTGATACATCTTGGAACTTCCTGGATGAATTGAGAGGAGGGAATTATGTGCTTCATCCATGATAACCTTCCTGAGATCACCTTTCGGAACCACCAGACGGTCCTCTAAAAACAAGGTATCTTTGTCATCAACACGGAAGCACTTATACTTTGGAATGCTCTTGGCCACACCTTTCTTCACTTTCTTCACCATAGCATCAAGAAGCTGAGCTTGGTGAATCTGATCTTCTAGAGTCGGAGAGACTTGAAGATTGGCAAGAAAACCTTGAGGAACAATTTGGAGATTGAGCTTCCGGAATGCTTCACAAAGCTCGGGTTGAAGAGGCTTGAGAATAAGACTGTTGCAGTACGCCTTTCTGCTAAGCGCGTCTGCAATGACATTTGCTTTTCCCGGAGTATAATCAATGCTTGGATTGAAGTCCTCGATCATTTCCACCCAACGTGACTGCCGAAGATTGAGATTGGGTTGGGTGAAAATGTACTTCAAGCTCTTGTGGTCGGTGAACACCTCAACTGGTCTTCCCAACAATAGATGTCTCCACGTCATCAGAGCATGCACAACTACCGCCAGCTCAAGATCATGAGTGGGGTAGTTCTTCTCGCTAGGCTTCAGCTGCCGCGAGGTATAAGCCACAACTTTCTTATCTTGCATGAGAACGCCACCGAGACCTTGGAGAGAAGCATCACAAAATACTTGGAAAGGCTTGGATTGCTCGGGAGGAACAAGAACTGGAGCCGAAGTCAGCTTCTATTTGAGTGTATTGAACGCCACATCACACTCAGGAGACCACACATACTTGACATTCTTCTGAAGGAGGTTGGACAGAGGTTTAGCAATTTGAGAGAAGTTCTCGACGAATCTTCTGCAATAGCTTGCAAGGCCGAGGAAGCTACGAAGCTGCTTGACATTCTGAGGAGGCTCCCACTTCACAATTGCCTCAACTTTCTCAGGGTGCACTTTAATGCCCTCGGTAGAGATGACATGCCCAAGGTACACCACTTCATTGAGCCAAAACTCACACTTTGAGAACTTAGCATAAAACTGATGTTCTCTTAGCTTGTCAAGCACAAGCCTGAGATGCTCTGCATGCCCTTCTTCAGTCTCCGAGAACACGAGAATATCATCCAAATACACCAAGACGAACTCATTCTTGAAAGGAGAGAATATGAAGTTCATCATTCTGGAGAAGGTCGGAGGCGCATTTGCTAGACCGAAAGACATGACGGTGTACTCATAAGAGCCAAAACTCGTCCTGAAAGCAGTCTTCGGGATATCTTCTTCACGAATGCGGATTTGATGTGAGCCCATACGGAGATCTAACTTCGAGAAAACCTTGGCACCTTTCAATTGCTCAAACAACTCATTGATGTTGGGAAGCGGATACTTGTTCCTGATTGTCTTCTTGTTCAATGGACGGTAATTGACACATAGTCGGTCTGTGCCATCCTTCTTCTTGACAAACAGAACACCACAACCCCAAGGTGAAGAACTTGGTCTGATCAGACCCAGACGCTCTTGTTCATCTAGCTGTTTCTTCAATTCTTTCAGCTCTTTGGGGCCAAGCTTATAAGGATGCTTGCACACCGGTTCAGTTCCAGGCTCGAGTTCAATAACAAACTCCACTGGCCTATGAGGAGGCATTCCTGGCAACTCTTCTGGAAAGACATCTTCATACTCCGATACAACGGGAATTTGAGAGATGGCAGAAATTTCACCCTTCTCATTGAGAGAAAATAGATGAATCGTGTCATCACGAGCAGCGAAAATGATCAGATCTTCAGAAGGATGAGTCAATTGGACTTCTTTAGCTTTGCAATCGACATATGCCTTGTTCATCGCCAGAAAATCTATGCCAAGAATAAGATCAATATCGGAATTGCCGAGAACATAAGGAGAAGCCAGGAAGGAATAATTGCCCATCTTGATAGAGACATCTGGAATCACCGAGGTGGTCTTCATTGCCAAACCCGGAGAAACCACACCCAAAGGTTTACTCAACATCTCGGAATCGAAATCATGCTTGAGAGCAAATGCCCTAGACATGAATAAATGCGATGCACCAGTATCAAACAAAACTTTTGCCGGAATAGAATTAACCAAGAGATTACCCATTATCACTTGAGAAGAATCCTCTGCTTCAGCTGCATTCACCATGTTCACTCTTGCTGACTTGGGATTGTGCTTCACCATAGCACTGCCTGGGGGCCTGATAGGAGGAGGAGGCAGAAGACGCCGCTGGTTGTTGCACTTGTTGGAGTAGTGGCCCTTCTGACCACACTTGTGACAAGTAACCTCTGAGAGCGGACGGAAGTTGCCTGGAGGAGGAGCATTTGCTGACTTGGGTGCCTGAGGCCTCTGCTGAAAACCTGAGTTGGGTGGGTGGGAAGGACCACGACCACCGTGCTGCCTCTGCTGCTGAGGGGGACGAAATGGAGGAGGAGGAGGAACCCAATACTTCTGCTGCTTAGGAACAATCTGAGAGCTGGAAGAAGAAGAGTTGGATTCCCTGGATCGCTTCCTGGAATTCTCCAACCTGAGCTGAGTTGCTTCGACCTTTAGAGCCATGTTGTAGAACTGATCATACTCACGAGGCTCTTGTAGGACTAGACCCGGCTGAAGTTCATCCTTGAGACCACCTCTGAACTGGTAAATCATGGACTTCTCATCGGGAACATCTTGCTTAGCATAGCGGGCCAGATTCTGGAACTCGATGTTATACTGATAGACAGACTTGCTCCCCTGCTTCAAATTCCTGAACTTCTCACGCATCTCCTCGACAAAGCTCGTCGGGATATGATGAGCTCTGAAGTCACGGCAGAAATCATCCCAGCTAATTGCACGATCACCTCTAGAATCCTTGTACTACTGCCACCAATCTGCTGCCTGGCCCTTGAGCTGGAAAGTCGCGAACTTGACATAGTCCGTAGGTCTGACATTGCTGCACTCAAAATGCTTGTTCATGTCATGGAGCCAGTCGTCTGCATCGAGAGGCTGCTCACAACAGGTGAAGGACTTGGGTTGATTTGCGAGGAACTGGTTCAGAGTTGCGAACTGAGGCTGATTCTGAAAATTCCCTTGATGACCTTGTTGTCCCAACTCTCTTTCCTGCAGCAACCTAAGCAACATCTGGGTATTCGCATTGGTTGCGGCCATCGCTGCTTGCCAAGCCTCCGGAGGTGGAGGTGGTGGTGGGGGTGGTGGAGGATCAGACTGCTCCCCCTCATGACCTGGGTTCCCATGAGTTGCCGGAGCCATCCTGAAGATGGACAGAATAATCAGCAAATCATTGATAAGATGATTGAAATAAGCTGAATCAACGGCTTGAAAGAAATTGCAACAAAATATCATCAATTGCATTGAAACTGCAAATAGTAAGAACTCTTTCTGCAGGATCTTGATAACACCATAAGATCATGAAGCCACTTGAAATAACACAACAAGTATTGAGCTAAGGTTGCTCGGAACACATGTATAACCATTATACATCTGTCGGAAGATGATCCTAAGAACTACTAGAATTCCCACCTAAGAATTTCCGAAGTCTTTCTTGTTTATGCGATTCGGGTTGCGGACCCAGGAACGTACCCAAGGTAATCAGCTACAACTACACCCGCAACCTTCCACACCATTATTCAAGAAACTCTGCAAACTCGTCTACCTCAGACACTCGTAATCCCAACGATACTAAACATGGCAGTACCCCGGACACCTCCCCAATACTGGGTGACTCCAGCCTTATCTCGCCACGAAAAGTATTGAAGCAATTTCGAACACCCTCCGTCCTGAGATACTTAGGAAACTGAATGATAACGATGTGTAAAAATCCCTCGGAGCTCTACTCCCCGATAACAGGAGGCACCAAGACAAAATTCCTTCACATCGGCATCATATAGTTTCCAAAATACCCGCGTGATCCTAAAAAAAATTGAGCGAGAAGAGGAGTAGAATTAAAATTCCTAAGTCGAATTCCTCACCAGAGTATAGAAGAGGAGTAAAAGAAACCTACTCTCCGCTATAACTAGACTCAAAATAGTTTTTCACTAGACTCGACTCGGCCATGTTCGATCAACCAAGGGGCTCCTATGGTCGGCATGGCTCTGAATACCAACTTGTCATGCCCAAGATGCGGTCCTATCCCTATTTAGGCTTGTGGCCTCGACGGGGATAGAAGCGCATCTCGTCGTTCCCAAGTACAGTAAAACATTACAATACATGTAGGAAGAGATGAGTATATGAGTTGGCTTACACTCGCCACAAGCTATCTTACAAGTTCACAAAAATTTATTCATACATCATTCAGAAGGCAGGGTCCGGCTACGGACGAAATCAAACGATAAAAGAAGCAATGTAAAACTGTCTTGCTATCCCAGGATCACCACCACGGAGCTCCCTACTCGTTTGGATACGTAACGTACATCCGACCACGTTCTTCGTCATACTCTCACTGGAGCTGAGTCACATCGTCTGGCACGTTCTCATCAACACCTGCACCTGTATTGTAGTAATCTGTGAGCCACAGGGACTCAGCAATCTCATAACCCGGGTACCGAAACTATGTAAGCCATTGGGTGAGGAATTGGTTAAGTGGTGAGGTTGCAGCAAGCGCTAAGCATATATTTGGTGGCTAACTTACGAGAACATAAATGTAAATATGGTGGCCTACGAGAGACGGACGTGAACTAGCATGATCACTAAGTGATCCTGAACACCTACTTACGTCAATCATAACCCCACCGTGTTCCCTCTCGGTTCATGTTCACGAGCAGAGACAGTCACGGTTATGCACACAGTTGGTGTATTTTATTTGAGTTTACTTCAAGTTTACTATAACCGGGTGTTAAACAAATTTCCAAGTTGCCACGTAACCGCGGGCACGGCTTTCCGAAAAGATTAAACCCTGCAGGGGTGCTCCAACTCATCCATCACAAACTAACCACATGCCGCGGGAATAACCTCGACCACGAATCTCGTGATCTTCCTAGGCAATTCCACTGGAAAACCGCAACCTCGGGATAGCCCGAAGAAAAACCGGAATTCCTCACGCAAGACGTTCGAGAAAGGTAAAACAAGTCCAGCAAGACCGCCCAACGTGTCGACGAACCCGATAGGAGCCGCGTATCTCGTTCTCAGGACACGACCGGATAAGCTAGTGTACAGGGCCTGATAAACATCTCCCGAGTTGCCCCGGGTTGGCCCCGCACAGTGCTCTAGTTCGGACCAACACTCATGAGGAGCACTGGCCCGGGGGGGGGGGTTGATTAATTATCCACGGCATAGCTATGCCCTATGCAATTTTATTAAGTTGTTTAGCAAATGTAGTACCAAAGTTGGGTCTTGCCAGACAAGTTTTAATCTAAAACGAATGGTCAAGGGGGTCCCCATAACAACCCCGAGCATGTTAGGAGCGCAAAATATAGATTATAACACCGGTACTCGAAACTAGTGCGGCTCACGCGGAACAAAACACTGAGCAAAAGGCCAAGCCTTCCACCGTTGCCAGATATATATGTGCATTAATTTAAATAACATAAATAGAGTGATATAACCAAAATCCATGTTGACACATGGAAAGCTTACACCTGCAACTAGCAACGCTATAAGATAAGGGCTGAGCAGCGGTAACATAGCCAATCAATGTTTGCTAGGTGGTGGAGGGGTTAGAGGCGTTCATGGCAATTTAGGAGGCTGACAGTTTAAGTGGTAGGTAACGAAAAACATAACGGTAAAAGCGAGACATCTAGCAAGGCAAAAATAGTGTCGGGATCCGGGTATGATCATCTTGCCTGTTGGTTCTTCAGAGGGACAAAGAGTTGGGTCCTCGTAGTTGTACTCTCCGGGATCCTCGTACCCAAAGAGAAACAGCACTAAATAAACATAAAAACAAGGTGCAATGCACAAACAAGATGATGCATGATCCATTTGAAGTATTTAACATGGCAACCCTAAGCTAGTCATGTTTCTCATGCACTTATTTAAGTTCTTTAGTATTCTGGACAGAACCTCAAGTTTAGTTATTTGAACATGCATGATCATGGCAAATATGAATGCTTCATGGAAAATCGATGCAAATGCATATGTAGAACGTTGCAAACGGAGTAACGTAGCTCACGGTACACTCACGGCAAGGTACGAACCTTAACGGAGACAAAACACAAGATGAGGGAGGCCATGGGCTATTCCTTGGTATTCCAAGGATGCCACTGGATAGGAAATGGAAATCTAGCAATAATAGAGCTAAAGTTCAAGCAAAACTACGGAGTGTAGCTCCCACATGTCACAAAACAAATCTACACACATCTGTCCACAAACAGCAACATGTCATCTTGCAACTCACATAACAAGAGCTACAGCAAGTTTCAAACCACTACCCAAGCATGTACAGAAACTATACAGCATGCTTAACAAATAATCCATCTACACAAACTTGAAAGGAAGCATGTATCAATAGCAATGAAGCTCACAAGATGGCATGTTGAATCAGTTTTTAGGGACTTAGAGAAAATTCCAGTTTTATAGAATCTGAGTTAACCAGATGGCATATTGACAGCATTATTTATATATGCTAGAGGGCATTTCATGGCATGAAAATTAACAGGGTGATAGAGGGCAACATCTACAACAAAACACTAGCACTGAGCTTGAGCTGAAACATCACAGATCACATGGTAGCATCCCCTAAACATGGCATGAAAATAACTACAGATTCTCAGACTTGGACAAATTTAGCATGGGCAAAACTGGACACATGTTAATAGAATAGCAACTTGACAGCAGGTTTTACATAAGTTGCAAGGGCTTAATGCTCAAGTTCTTAGCACAATTAGGTAGAGCATGAAGAGCTCAACAAAACATGTTAAGGCCCCAAACTCAAAGGAACAACACATCCATGGGAACCATCATCTAAACATAGCAAGAAAATAACAGCATTCAACACTTCGCGAAATTTGAGACATGAGACCAGTGTTATTTCATAGCATGTTAACAGCAAGAAACCCACTTATCCACAAGATTATCATGCCAAACAAAAATACCAGGGCCTAGTACCCACAAAACACTAGCATATTCATGTTGACAAGTTTCACATATGTTGCATAGGTTAATTCATATGAAAATGACAAAATGGCATGTTGGGACAAAAATTACATTTTGCAAACTTGCTCAAAAGCCCAAACAAAGTTCACCATTGGATTCCATGGGAAATTCTACCCCAAAATCATGTATCACACTCATATGTTCAAGTAGATAAAATGCCCAAAATCGCAATTGAAAAAGCACACATGCACTTATAAGTCAAAACTTTCCTAATATGGCTATCTCCAAATATGACAGTGGCCTGATTTGGCATATTAACAGAATTGGAAAAAAAACAATGAGAAGACAAAAATAAAACAAACAAATAACAAGGGAGGGGTCCCACTGGCAGTGAGCCAAGGCCCCCTGAGTTGCTGACAAGGTGGCCCCACTGGCCCACCTGTCACACACACTCACACAGGAGCGCACACAACAGCACACACATCACAGGAAAATAAAAAGGGGGGGCTATGCGCCTGTGGGGGATCGAACCCACGCCCCCCTGGACGAGCTGGTTCGGTCGAACCACTCGGACACACGCGCACAACTGACCAGAGAAGGACTCGGCCCGACTTGGCCCTTCCCTGGCGATAGGCATGGCCCCACGCATCATACTCACACACACCGAGCAACACGCAACGCAACGGCAACGAACAGAGGCGGCGAGGTCGCGCCGGAGGGAGCTCCGGTTACCAATTCGAGCGGCGGAGGGCACCACTGCACGTGTAAGGCCAAACCGCACACAGACGCACACGCACAGGACCAACGACACGCGAGGTCGCTCCCGGCGATGAAGAACACCGGCGGCGGCGACGGGCTCGATCAGCGGGCTACGATGGTGAAAACGAGCACTTCACAGCAAAAACAGAACCTACTCGTCACGGAGAACACGATCATCTACTCGCGCAAGCTTGGAACGGATGGAGCTCTCGTCGGCGATGAGGTCCGACGGTGGCGAGAAGCCGGCTACGTGGAGGCGACGCTACGCTACGCGATTGACCGCGGGAAACTGGCGGGGACGGGGAGAAGCTCACAGAGAGGGGCTCGGCGTCGTCGACCAGGCTTGAGGGCGATGAACGGCAATGAATTTGAGCGGCTCCGAGCAGCGGGCGAGGAGGAAGAAGGCCGCGATTCCCCTGCTTCTTGGAGTCCCGCGAGGAGGCAGAGGATGTCGAGGAAGAAGACGTCGACGCGGAGCTTCCTGACGCACGCTTGCTCGAGGAGCTCGCCGGAGACGCACCCGCAATGGCGACGGCTCTATGACCTCACGGCGCTCGCTGGATCTGGAGGGACTCACCTGGCGGCGGCGAGAAAGGGAGAGGGGATACCCTAACGAGAGGGGCACGGACGCCGAGGCTTTATAGCCCGAGCGCTGGTCATCGTGGCTGCCACGGTGGCCATGTGCTCGCTGCTCTGCCCCGGCGCTGTGAGAGGGAGGTGGAAAGGAGGATGAAGAAGGCTCGGGAGGAGACGCTGACAGGCGGGCCCGGCTCGGCCACGCTGGAAAGGAGCCAGCGCATGGGAGCCAGCTGGGCCGCGAGAGGGAAGGAAGGAAGGAGGCCCAGGTGGGCCGACTCTCTCTCTCAGTGAAAACAGAACGCAGGGGCTTTCCTAAATAAATAAAACAACACAAAAAAAATAACCCATGCAAGATTTGAAAATAATTTGGGAGGGAGAAAAAAATAAGTTTTGGAATCAGCAAATTATGCTCTATTTAACAAAAATGGAGATGGCATATCTAGAGAAAAGAAATAAACCACATATATTTAAAATGGAATCTATTTTTGCAAGATATAGAAAGGCAAATAATTTTTAAATAGGAAACAGAGCTATCTTGCATGCATAACAGAATATTTATGAAGAGAGCAACATTTTTAAAGCAATTAATTATCAAGTGGAAAACCACATGAGCATCTATTTGAAAAGAGAGGTGGGAATAGTTTTGAGAAAAAGTAGAGGAGAGGTCTTCACAACTAGATGCACACCCACTCAACACAAGCCTCCTAGCCCAAACACCTCATCACACATAACAAGGCACAACAACATAATGCATACAA
The DNA here is from genome assembly GCA_039707655.1 of Elymus sibiricus. Taxonomy (NCBI): domain Eukaryota; kingdom Viridiplantae; phylum Streptophyta; class Magnoliopsida; order Poales; family Poaceae; genus Elymus; species Elymus sibiricus. The sequence goes on along the minus strand of CM077675.1, from coordinate 308,904,662 downwards.
GAGATGATGATGAAAGATATGATGCCATGATGCTAAATGACATGAAGCACAATATATTGATAAGCAAAACACCAAGGCAAAACATGAAGGTCCACATGAAAATATATTACAAATGGCAAAGGAATGCTCTTGGGCTATTACACAAGGGGTACCTGAGCTAGCAAGCGAAGGAAGTTTCAAGGAAGTGGCAAAGAAGAAAGTGGTACAGCGACCGGTGTAATTTGTCAGCTCTTTGTTACAAGAGGCTAGATCAAGGTACTATGGAGTGCAAAAGCTGATCTTTGGCCTTCTCATGGCCTCGAGGAAGCTGCGCCACTACTTCCAAGCCCACGAGATCACCGTTGTCACTCACTTCCTGCTGCAGCGTATATTGAGGAACCCCGAAGCCACTGGCAGGATAGTTGAGTGGGCACTAGAGCTGTCAAGTTTCGGTTTGAAGTATGAGAGCAATTCCACAATCCAGAGCAGGGCGTTCACGGAGTTCATTGTAGAATGGACACCCATGCCAGACGAAGAGGTTCCAGAGACAGTTCTCCCCGGCAAAGAAGCACCTAAAGAGTGGATCATGTACTTTGACGGCGCTTTCTCACTTCAGGGCGCCAGAGTAGGCATGCTCCTCATCGCGCCTACCAGAGATCATCTCAAATATGTGGTCCAAATGCACTTTCCCCGGGAGGAAGCCACCAACAACACCGCTGAGTACGAGGGGCTCCTTGCCGGACTCAGGATCACGGTGGAGTTGGGAATCAAGAAACTGATCATCTGAGGAGATTCTCAACTCATGGTGAGACAAGTCAACAAAGATTATCAGTGTCCATTGATGGAAGCATACATGGAGTAGGTGAGGAAGCTGGAGGAGCACTTTGATGGATTACAAACAGAGCATGCGCCACGTGCAGAAAAGAGCATCGCCGATCATCTATCAAAGTGCGCTGCACAAAAACTCCCTGTGGAACCAGGAACCTTTGTCCTTCACCTCACCCAGCCATCAGTGTCCCCGTCAACGATGACCCGGAAGAGAAGAAAGCTAAACTCCGGCATGCATTTCCCGGCAGAGCTTCCTCAAGCCACCCGTAGAGAGGCTACCGGGGATGGTCTCGTTTCACCTGGTGAGCAGCTCCCTCCTGCGGAACCCCAGGTTCCTGCGGTCGAGGCAAGCGCTCCCACGAACGAGAAAATTCCATTAGTCCACGTTGTCGAGCCACAGGCTCCAACTTGGGCACAACACATAGTCCATTTTCTTCAAACAGGAGAACTTCCCGAGGAACAAGAAAAAGCCAAAAAAGTAGCTCGTCAGTCAAGTATGTACCAGTTTGTCGATGACACTCTCTACAAAAAAAGACCAAACGGTGTGAAATTAAGGTGCATCTATCGGGAAGATGGACTGAAGTTGTTGGCAGAGATTCACGGAGGCGTATGTGAGTCTCACATTGGATCAAGAGCCCTTGCTAGGAAAACCTTCCGACATGATTTCTATTGGACCACTGCCCTCCAAGATGCAACTGAGCTAGTCACCAAGTGTGAAGCCTGCCAGTTCCATTCCAAGAACATCCATCAACCAGCGCAAGCTCTCCAGACGATCCCTTTATCCTGGCCATTCTCGGTCTGGGGGCTCGCTATTTTGGGCGCCTTTCCCCGCACCGCCGGGGGACTTGAATTCTTGTTCCTAGCAATCGACAAGTTTAAAAAGTGGCCAGAGGTGGAACCAGTGAGGAAGGTGACCGCGCAGTCAGCTATCAAGTTCATGAAAGGGTTGGTGTGCCGTTTTGGAGTGCCCAACAGGGTGATCACCGAAAACGGCACCCAGTTCACGAGCCGCACCTTCATGCAGTACATCCAAAGCCTTGGAAGCAAGGTCTCCTTCGCCTCTGTTGCCCACCCTAGGAGCAACGGACAAGTCGAGAGGATGAACGCTGAAGTGTTGCGAGGACTCAAGACAAGAACTTTTGATAGGCTGCGGAGATGCGGCAAGCGTTGGACAGATGAGCTGCCGGTGGTTCTTTGGTCCCTCGGGACGACACCAAATCGAGCTACCGGCTAGACGCCCTTCTCCCTAGTGTATGGGGTGGAAGCAGTTCTCCCCACGGAACTCATATACGGGTCATGTCGAGTACTTGCCTACGATGAAGAAGAGCAAAAGAAGCTACAGCATGACGATGCCTTGCTCCTCGAGGAAGATCATCTTCGGGCCGCTGTGCATGCTGCACGCGACCAGCAAGCCCTGCGCCGCTACCATAGCCGCAGGGTCCATGCCCGAAGCCTTGAGGAAGGCGACCTTGTCCTTCGACGCGTTCAGTCCGCCAAGGGTACCAACAAATTGACGCCGAAGTGGGAAGGCCCTTACCGGGTAGCACGAGTCACTAGACCTGGCGCAGTCCATCTGGAGACCGAAGATGGCATCAAAGTTCTTAACTCATGGAATATTGAGCATCTTCGTAAGTTCTACCCGTAAGGTGCGGCTGCCGGGCTCAGTCCCCGGCAGCCACCTTTTGTACAAGCCTTGCCGCAGTTGCATGTAACCCTTTGTACAAAGCCAGGTGCAGACCCTGTGCATGCAATAATAAAGCTAGGCATTGCATCATATCATCGAACTGCATGTTTACTATGCATTTTCTTATGTTACGATGTTATTGCTTTTAAGTTTTAGAAATCTGCTAGAGTACTTGATGAGCCTATGATCCTTGTTACTGCTCTCTCTCTCTCCCCAGAGGGCAGAAGCCTCTTGCCTCACATACTTTCCCACCAGGAAAGCAAGAAAGAAGGGCAAAGAAACGAGGACGGTGTCCCATCATACTACAGAAAGGGATATTGCCTAAAAAGATAAGTGTAAACGCATATCCCTAGCTAAGTGCTATTTGCTCCTTTAAGGAAACCTTTGCTATCCCTTTTTGGCTGTAAACGGTGGAGTACTTCGCGCCAAGGAAATACCTGTCGGGACGAGCCGTCCCCTGGATCCTATCGCGTATCAGCTCTGGTGGGCGGTGATACTAGCTTGCTGCCGGGGGCTCGCTCCTCCTTGGCGCTCGCGGTTGACACTGACCCGACAAGTAAATTAATGCGGCAAGGACAAACATGTTGATACAGTACACACAAAGGGAAAGAAAAAGGATAGTACTTAAGGAAGAGAAATAGCATTCTTTCATTCATTTACAGTACAAAATGGATACAAATACATTGAAGGGCGCCTCTTTAATAGATCTTTATTTGACTTTCTCCCTTAGGAGCAAGCTACAAAAAGAAAAAAGAGCGGACGGAGGACCCAAGCAGAAGCCCAGCCTGACCCCGTCGGGACTGGCAAGACGCGGCTCGACGTGACCACCAGCAGAGAAGACGAAGCCGAAGTCCACGAGCCTGCCATGGTCCAGCTAAGGAGAAGAGGCGGTGACCAAGTCAAGAACCCCTGGCAAATCGCTCTGCCAGGGGGTTCGCTGATGGTGATGGTGCGGCCGGCGGTCAGCTGGAGTCCAGGCCATCGTACTCCGACTTGACGGCCTGGAGCTCGCTGTCGCCGTCTTCACCGACACTGTCCTGCTCGTCGCTATCGCTCGAGGAGGAGCTTTCGTCGTCACTTGAACTCTCTTCACAGCCGCCGAGACGAGAGCCCGAACACCCATAAATCTTGATGGAGATCGTGTCGGCCTCCACCAGCTTGAAGCGGAGGACGTACCCTCCCGTGAAGTTGTGAGCGCGTGCGAAGGTTTTCCACCCGCGCCTGAGGAACATGACGCGGGGTGCCGGGAACTCGTCGTCGGCCCGCATAGCGCCGTTGCAGCAGCCATGCACGCGCAACCACATCACATGCGGCTTGTCAACCTCCATCACCGCGGCGAAAGGACGAGGGAGTCGCAAGCGGCTACGAGGAGGGCCACATAGCCCGATGATGAACTCCAGCGCCGTGCTTTCAGTATTTTCCGTTGCTGGGGAAGGAACCGCCACCGGAGGAGGGTCGGGGGCGGCGCTCCGCCTCCCCCGGCCACGAACCCCACGCTGGCCCCGGCCTCCTCCAGCTCTCCCATCGCAAGGTGACCCGAACCTGGTAAATCTTCGAGTCCATCTTCTTCCTCGCTCGCACTTGCTCAACGCAGCTAGGCCGTAGGGTGACAAGTTGAGACCTTGAGCCGGGTTAAGATCTTCGCACACGCCCCAGTGTTCGAACCTTGTTGGGTTTTGCGGAGCCCCGATTCCTATAGGCGCTGGATGAGCGCGTCTAGGCCAGACTCGGGGGCTCCTGTCGGTGCACTAGGAACGGGGTACCCAGTGCCCCGGACTTATGCACATGCAGTAGTAGCAAAACCCCGCCAAGACCAATCCAAGCCAGAGAAGCCGCTCTACGAGAGACCAAGGAGCACATCAAGAAGAACAAGACCCCGGCACAGGCAGCCTACGCTGGCTAGCAACGTCGGCAAGCTCAAAGCAACAGCCCAGGAGGGACCCAAACCGCACCAGCCACGTCCCTGGTGCCTGCCGGGGACCGAGGCACGCACGTCTTCAAGAAGACCTGGCAAGCCATCCCCCGGCAGGCGCGAGCCGATCAGCCACCGCTCCACCGCATCGCAACGCCTGTCACTTGTCAATGCGGTGTCGAGCCCTCAGGTGGCTAAGTGGCTCTCGCTAAGCACGTGGCGACGTACAGGAAGACAGATTATATCCATATGACACCCGTCCAGAAGTGTGTCAAGAGACTAAGCACCAGACGGCCAAGCGGTGGTAGAAGCTTGCCGGGGATGCGCCCCCGCACGCCACCTAGGCTAGCATTTATGGCATTTTGTACTAAGTGCCAGAGTTAGGTATGATAGCACTGTTAGCTATCTAATCACTAGGTAATGTCTGTTTTGCCACTTTGGTTGCCCCTTGATCTATAAAAGGAGGCCAAGGCAACCTAGCTCCAGATTGGGACTTTTGGACACTTGTACTAGCGTAGTAGCTCAACCGAAGGCATCCCGTGCCGGGGTTGAGCGCTGCGCAATCTTCATGTTCCCCCATCCAATCCACCAAAGTAGGAGTAGGGTTTTACGCTTCTCAGCAGCCCAAACCTGGGTAAAACACCAGCTTCCCTTCGTCGTGCCGTCTCATGGTCTCCGCTCTTTGGGCAACGTGACCTCCCCCACCGAACTACAAGGGACCGATGGTCCCATAGGTGATCGTGTGCATCCTGCCCCGACAACAGGCACACGGCTGCAATTACATGCGGTTGTGTTGATTTTCTTCTTCGCCCATGACGTGCCTTGACTACGGGTCGGGGGAACCGTGGAGCGAGGTGTTTGCTTCGAGAAGTCGCGCTTACAAAAGCCACGCCGTGGGTTCCCACACGAAGCTCACCATTGGGGGAGAGAGGCGCTTGCGCAGGCAGCACGTTCATCATTGAGCAGTCAGCCTTCAAACCGTTCTGCGACACTTGAGCTCTTTTGCCCCTTCCGCTCTGTCTTCCCCTGTTTTACTACATCCCGCGCGACACGTGTCACGCATGGGGTCTGGCATTGGCTGGGAGGGGCAGCCGCTAGCGCTGGCTGCATGCCAGTGCGCACTCACCCCCGGCGCAAAGAGCCAACCCCTCCTCTTCCCCGTTCCTATAAATAGGGAGGGGGAGAGGTGGAGCATTCTCATTCGTGCCTTTCTGCTCTAGCGCACCGTCCAGTGCCTTCTCTGCTCTTCCTCCGCCATCTACTCCAGCGCGCCATTTTAGATATGGCGAGGGGCCGTGGCCGCGCTCGTGGGTCTGGTCTCGCAGTGTAGTAACAGCGGCGGGGGTTGGCTCCAGTTCCCTTGGAAGGACGACGTCCAAGGGTCATGGAAGGGTGGCGTCCCGGGGCCATGGGGGAACGGCTCTGTCCACCCGCGGCGGCCGCAGTAGTCTACCCCTCCCGTAGCCCCATGTGGGGATCCACACAGAGGAGGACGTGCAGGAATTCGTCATGGCGATCCCCTGGCGATAGCAGAGCTGGCTCCGCCTCCCCGATCCTTTCGCGCGGTCCATGGAGGGTAGTCGTCCCCAGGGCTTTTGGCTTTGGGCGGACGGCTGCTGCAACGCGCCCGCTTGGGTGGGCGTCGACCTCTCCGCCGGGGGCGCCATGTTCCTGACATGGGGGTGGAAGTCGTTCGCCCGCTCCCGTGGTCTGGGACCCGGGAATCTCTTCCACTTCAAGTTCGACGGCTCCGCCACCCTCTTCGTGAAGATCTTCGGGGTGTCCGGAGTCCGCCTGGAGTGCTACCCGGAGAGCTCGAGCGGCAGCGACTACGACTCCTCCAGCGACAGCGATGACAACGGTAGCACCTTCGGCATCAAGCAGGAGGACTCCGACTAGATGCACACAACACCGTAGTTAGGTCCTAGGATTGATGCGGGAACGAGGCTTCATCCACGAAACCTCGTTTCCGGATCAATCACCACATCGTAGTGGCAGATCTCCTTTTGTGTTTAAATCATACACGATGTAACCCTAGGAGGAAACGAAGAAAGAATGTTGGGTATCTCTAAAACATTAAATCTTCGTCATGTATCTATGAACGTCCATTTCCCTTTACGCGACAAGACTGTGCAAGTATGTTTTCCTGATTCTTAACGCTTGCCGATGCGCACGTTCCTACCGCGGGCGCTTCTAAGGATAAATCCTGAGCACCCTTCCGGTGCTGCAGCTCCCGGCAAGGCCAACCCATCGTTTTCGTCATGGCCACTTAAGATGTTGGGCATGCTTCCAACACCCAAGCGTGCAACAATTCCAACAGGGGCCCCTAGCGTGCAGATTTTCTTGCATAAGTACCAGTCTATCAAGGGGAAGGCTCGAAAGTTTCAAAAAGTTTTCGCAACTTATCTTTTTCTCGTTGCATTTCTTGCCTCAAGGTGATCATCCATGAATGCCTCTATAGGTGTCCATACCGCCTCTCCCCCGGGAAGACTTGCATGCGGGGGTCCCTTCTCCCTTTTGAAAAAGAAAGAAGAGAAAATAGAGTAGGCTGGAACCCAGATGGTTCGACAGGTGCCTTACGCAAGTGAAAAGTGACCACAACATCTTTCGTAATATACATAAGATAAATATGTACTTTGACGAAGAGTTGTAGAAAACATAACTTTATTGACTACACACAGGGTCATCGGCTGGCTTTGTACAAAGGATTACATGCCTTGCTGGCAAATTTGCACAAAAGAGGTTGCCGGATGGCCCGGGAACCGCGCCTCACGGGTAGAACTTGCGAAGATGCTCAATATTCCACGAGTTTTGCACCGGGGTGCCATCCTTGGTCTCCAGGCGGACTGCGCCAGGCCTGGTGACTCGTACTACCCAGTAAGGGCCTTACCTCTTCGGCGTCAACTTGTTTGATCCCTTCACGGACTGAATCCATCGAAGAATAAGGTCGCCGTCCTTAACACTCTTGGCGCGCACCCTGCGGCTGTGATAGCGGTGCAGAGTGTGCTGGTACTGAGCGGCACACAGCGCATGCTGGAGACGATCTTCCTCGAGGAGCGTGGCATCGTCTTGCCATTCTTGCTCTTGCCAGTCCTCGTCAAAGGCCTGCACTCTCGGTGACCCATATGTGAGATCCATGGGGAGAACTACTTTTGCACCATAAACTAGGGATAAGGGGGTCTCGCCGGTGGCTCGATTTGGTGTCATCCTGATTGACCAAAGAACTGCCAGGAGTTCATCAATCCATAAACTAGGGATAACTGCTTTTGCACCATAAACTAGGGATAAGGGGGTCTCACCGGTGGCTCGATTTGGTGTCGACCTGATTGACCAAAGAACCGCCAGGAGTTCATCAATCCAGCGCCTTCCGTGCTTGTGCAGCTTGTCAAAAGTTCTCGTCTAGAGGCCCCGCAACACTTCAGCATTTGCCCTTTCCACTTGCCCATTGCTCCTGGGGTGAGCAACCGATGTGAAGCATACTTTGGTGCCGATGTCTTGGCAATACAATATGAAGTTGCTGATGGTGAATTGCGTGCTGTTATTGGTGATGATCCTGTTGGGGACACCAAAATGGCAAACTATCCCTCTAAGAAATTGACCGCCGCCTGCGCTGTTACCTTTCTCACCGGCTCCACTTTAGTCCACTTCGTGAACTTGTCGATTGCAACGAACAAGAACACGAAGCCCCCGGTAGCACGGGGAAAGAGCTCGACGATGTCGAGCCCACAGACTGAAAAGGGCCAGGAGAGTGGTATGGTCTGAAGGGCTTGTGCTGGTTGATGTGTTTGCTTGGCGGGGTACTGGCATGCTTCTCACGTCGTCACCACTTCCAATGAGTCTTGAAGGGCCGTCGGCCAATAGAAACCTTGGTGGAAAGCTTTTCCAACAAGGGTCAGTGATCCGATGTGGGAGCCGCAGATCCCTTCGTGTATCTCTGCCAACAGTTGACGTCCTTCTTCTCGGGAGATGCATTTCAATTTCACACCATTCAGTCTCCTTTTGTATAAGGTGTTGTCCACAAACTGGTACATGCTCGACCGTCGGGCTACTCTTTAAGCTTCTTTTGGTTCCTCGGTAAGATCTCCGGTCTGGAGGTACTGGACTATCTATTGTGCCCATGCCGGAGCATGTGGCTCGATGACAAGGACTAAAGGCGTTTCTTTCGCCGCGGGGATCCTAGCATCTATGGCAAGGACCATCGGGTTTGCCGGAGCTTGGGGATCCTCGGCAGGGGACTTGTCATTCCTGACAACTTTCTTGGTGGCCACTAGTGGTTCTGCCAGAAAATAGCCACCAGAATTGACTTTTCTCTTCTTATTCTGCCGTGCTGATGGGGTGACTGAAGGTTGGGTCAATCGGAGCACAAATGTGCATGGTTCCACATGCAACTTCTATGCAGCTCTCTTTGATAGGTCATCGGCAATGCTATTCTCGACACGGGGGACGTGCTCCATTTGCAACCCGTCAAAGCGCTCCTCCAACTTCCGTACTGTCAGAATCGGGGCTCCGCAAAACCCAACAAGGTTCGAACACTGGGGTGCACTCGCCCTCCAATCCCGCTCAACCTCACAGCTTCTCAGCGATTCCACGGTGGTGCTCTTAGGAGGAAACAAATGGGGACACGCAATCTTTACCCAGTTTCGGGCCACCTTGCGGTGTAAAACCCTACTCCTGCTTTGGGGTGGATTGGCCTCATGGGGAGGCTGAGGATGAACTAGTATAGTGGTTCGGTGGCCTCACGAGGGCTCTCGATGGTGATGAACTCGATCCAATTCGACCCCCTTCTACGATGGGAGCTCGTCCCTATATATAGGGGCTACGGTCCTCTTCCCCTGTCGAACAGGCGGGAAGGGATCCCACAACGGCCAAATTTGAAAGGGGACAAGTAGCACACCCTATCCAGACTAAAGGTGGTCTTCGCTTGCAAAGCTTCCGGGTGTGACGTAGCGGTAGGCTCAGCGATGACATCCATCCTGCCGAGCTCGTGGTCTCGGTCCTCTTGCACCGGGAAGGAAACCTTTGGGGGGTTCCTTGGGAACCCACGTACGTCCATGTCTCCTTTCCACCAAAGAGGAAACTGTCCTCCCTCTGCGCCCGCTGGCTCCCGCCTGGCTTGGTCGTCAGAGCCCATGTCACCCCGGCCTCACGAGGCCGGGTACTTGCATAGGAATCTCCGCTCCTCAGGAGGCGGCCTGAAGTGGTGCCGCTCCTCCGGAGGTCTTGGCACTGTCCTCCTCGTGAGGCAGGGGCTCTTGCAACGACCTTGACTTGGGGGGCTCGTTGCAGGGCTGCACCGGGCCTTCGTGGTAGGCCACGCGCTAGGCCGCGGGCAGGCAGGTCTGGGTAACCCCGTTCCCAGAACGCGACAGTAGCCCCCGGGCCCAAGGCGAGCTCGGGCTGGCTTCGGGGTGAAGCCAAGGAAGGGAGGCCGAAGCGCCGTGGGACCCAACCACATGCGGACCATCCCGACGCGTGGCGCTCAACAAGACGAGGATGGCTCCACTTCCCCATGCCGTCCTGGCAACCGCCCTCGTTGACAAAAAGCCTGGCGCATGCGGCGGAACCATCATTGCCCCTCCGCGCGCCTGCCTCCTGCTGCTCCTTCTTCCGTGTCTCACGCCTTCTTCGCCGGGCTTTGCGTTTGCTTCCATCGGCCCCTCTGCCATGGGTCCCAAGAGGAAAAGGGGCAGGACTTTGACAACGTCAGGGCCCCGGCCGGTGCTTGAGCCCGCGCAGGGCCAGTCCACCATGCTCAATCTTGAGGGGCTTGATAAGGTCCAGTGAGCGTTGCTGCCAGAACAAATGAGTGGGGGGCGACGATGATCTGGCCCGCCTCTCGGTCTGCGGTTGATCTGAGTGCCACCGACATCCCACTTCACCTACATGCCCTCTTCTCTGGCTTGCTACCGCCGTTTTCAGATTTTTTCAATGCCATGCTCACGCACTGCCAGATCGACGCCTTGCATCTCGACCCTGGATCTGTCGTCCTTCTCTCTGCCTTCGCGCTCTTGTGCGAGGCCTTCATGGGCATCACCCCATCCGTGGCATTGCTCCGCCATTTCTTCTCCCTCCAGTTGGTCGCTTGCCGACAATGCTCGGGATGCGTGTCGCTCCGAGTGGTGGATACGACGGCGGACGCATTCCTCGACGTCGGGCTCAGTCCGGACGCGGCGAGCTTCTGGAGGCAGTGGGTGTTTGTCGACGCCACCATGCGCAATCCCCTGCTCCAAGCCCCGACGGCCCCGGCGGAGCCGGGCGAGAGTTGGGAACACTCGAAGCTCGTCGACCCACGGCTTGTGCAGGTCACTGCCAGGTTGGGCAGTCTGAAGAAGGCGGGTGTGAAGATGGCGATGATGGTGAGGGCGTTCGTCCACCGGCGGATCGCTCCCCTTCAGCGCCATTCCCGTCCCATGTGGACTTTCACCGGCCTTGACGACGTCATGAGGCTCCAGGTGTCTTCTCTTTCCTCCGGTGCGCTGCAGGAGGCGCTCCGCCTTCTGACTGAGGGGAAGCCTCCCAAGCTTCCTGTGGATGGGCTCCCCTTGTACCGTTATCAAAACGGGAGAGCCTTCGCTTTGAAGATGCCACGCTTCGACGAGTGGGGGCTGCTTCTAGAGGGTTCCGTCGTACCTCGCGACGTTGTACCTCGCGAGGATTCCCTCCTAGTGGAACCTTGCTCCGGAGATCCTAAGGCCGGTGTCCTTCAAGTGGTCGTGGAAAAACGTCCCGAGCCGCACGTTCCTCAGGCACCCCTCTCCGCCTTTTTGAGCGGCGACGGGGTCACCCCGCCAGGGGCCGCTGCAGGCTCCCCTTCTGCGGGGTGTCGTTTGTCATGCGCCGATGGGTCGTCCCCGGATCCTCACATGTGCCGACGGAGGAGAGAACCTAGGGGTCGCAGCGGCCCAGCTCCGTGGCCCTGGAGGAAGAGGAAGTGGGTCGCTGTGGATGAGTAAGTGCCTGCCTTTCCTTCTTTTCCACATGAAGCGCGTCTCTGAATCCTTGCTCCTCAGGCCCCTTCCCGTCGAAGTTGTGGGTGTACCCCCACCATCGCCTCCCGAGGTGACCGGGCCGGGAGCGGCCCAATACCTCACGAGGCACGTGACGGTCCACGAGGAGACTACCATACCCGGGCCCAAGTTGTCCCCAGGGGACCTCTGGCCCGGGCTTCCTGCGTCTTCCTTCAGGCGATGCTCCGAGCCAGCAATGGCGGGACTGAGGCCTCCCCTGGTAGTCTTCTCCGGCGTCAGGGCGCTCGATGTGTCGACGCCCTCCTTGAGTGGTGGGGCGACTTCTCGTGAGGCCTGGCCTCGGGCTGGAGTGCAGGACCGTGGAAATCCAGCCCCCGAGTCCTCGCCGGAGGCAGATGGGCCTTTGCGCTCCCCTCCTGCCGCCCAGGGCCCGGGCCAAGCGCTGGATCTTGCTTGTAGTCGCAGCGATGTTTGGCATGGTCTCCTTCAGGACGCGGTGAGCGCGTTGGGCCGCTTCAAGACTGAGCTTGACGACATCGACTCGTACCTCGAGGCCGAGCATCGGCGCCTGGCACGTGAATGGCGTCGGCTTGAGGTCGCCATCAACTTTGGTCGTCTGCAGCACGAGCGCGCTCGCATGGAAGTCGAGGAGTCCCTTGCTGTGGCGCGAGATACTCGCGATCGCGCCCTTGAAGAGGCCCAGGCCGCGGACGGGCGGCATAAGGCTGCAGTGAGGCTTGAGGAAGAGCTTCTGGACTCCAACACCTCCCGTGAGCAGCAAGTTCAGGCCCGCACGGCCGCGCTAGCCGCCTCAGTGGGCGGGCCGTTCACGGGCGAAGCTGGGCTCCGCACCCTTGAAGATACGCTGACACTGGAGGCGGTGGAGCTGGGCCTCGAGCGCGAGCGGCTGGAGGTGATGGAGCGTCAGGTGGCTGCCGCCGAAGACTCTCTCGCCGCTCGTGAGGCGAGGATCCGAGAGAAGGCTGACGAGGAGTTTGCGCGGACCCGCAGAACTCTCGCCCAGGATTACTGTGAGAGGCTAGAGCTTCAGGAGTCCCGCTTCTGCAAGCGGCGTGATTAGCTAGGGAGTTTTATGAATATAGAGCACAAGCAAGCAATCAAACAATCAGCAATCAAGTCAAACATCACAGGCACACAAAAAAATTTAATTGGTGCTAATTTTTGAGCTATGTTAACTTAGACAGAAGAGGCAAAACACAGGGTGTGATAGGCCTACTCCCCTTACAAGAATCTCATCCCCGAGACTCCTAGGCTAGGCATAGAAAGGTGCGGGAAATCAGAGGTGAGGTAGTTTTCACGTTCCATGTTGTCCTTGCTTTGGTGTGGTTGCTCCATTGGTCCTTGATGTGCTTGACAATACGGCTCCAAGTGCATCTTTTGACATCACCTGAGAGGTGAATTGGGTTCCTGCGGTATGCTAGGTCTCACGAGGAGCGAAGGGCCGGATGTACGGGGTCCGAGCAAGGGTCTGGCTTGCGTGTGTAATCCAAGGTTGGAATACGGGGCAAAATAGTGTGCCCGCGTGCTGGTCCTAGGACTGCTCACGTTGGTTAGTAACATCCAGTTGTCTCGCGCTAACCAAAAGGGCCAAGGTCTTGCCGTAGTTTCCCGGTGACGGGGAATCGTCGACTTCGTTGGAGTAGTTGATCTTCTGGCGCTCGTGGTCTTCAAGAATAAGGACATCGAAGTTTGTCGGCGTAGGCTTCTCGTCGAGGTCTTCTGCTTGAGTGAGTTGCCCAGGTACGTTCTTCATCCATCTTTGGCCATTAGACTTCATTGTCATGGATGCACGTTTCTGGCAGGTCTTCGGGTGTTTGGTCTACTTGTCCCTCCATAGTCATTTGTGGCAAGGTTGGGCTAGTCTCGTCCTTAAGGCTAAGCTTAGAGACTTGGTGTCAAAACGGGTTCTACCATCTGGGAAGGTTTCTGAGGGGCTCCAAATAAGCTGACTATCCAGAAGTATAGAAAACCCATCTAGTCCCCAAGGTCTGAGGCTTGGCAAGCGGGGTGAACTACCTTTGACAGGTGGTTTACCATGACCGAGTCAGGGTTTACGCCCTAAATTGGATAAAAAAGGGGCTGGTAATGAAGTCATGTCAGTCATCCACTCCATTCCAGGCATCTGAAGGGAGTAGGGACGTCATGCTCATCATACACCGTCAAAGCGGTGAGGGGTGCTATCAACCTCTTGGGTCCTCCCTAGTCAAGAACTGATAGGTGACTACTTAAAATAAGGGGCTCTTTAATCCTCTTGTTTTCCAAGGGCTTCATAGTGCTTGAACGTCGGTGCTTCTTGATATAGTTTAGTTGATGTAGCCGGCAGAGGAGTGGTGGTTGACTTTTATTGCTCCTTCTTCTTCACCTTCGTGGCTTCCCAACCATAGTGGTTCTTCATCTTGCTTGGGCAAGAACGTCTTCTGCTGCAGGGAGGGTGCTTCGAGGAGTCCGACTTCTTTAAGGTATAACCTTATACTCGAGGGGCATGGTAGTTGGTGCTTATGTGGCTTACCCAAAAAGAATTAGGGTGTTCCTTTCCCTCATTGGGTAAATAAATATGTCACCCGTGAAGAAGACAACATATTTCCCCAAGTATCACACAAACACAGTGTTCGTGGGGTATGTGAGAGAAGCGGGCGTAAGTCAACCTAAAAATGGCTTGACGATGTATCCATTAATCGTAAGGTGGGGACGGTGTGGTCCTGGGGTAAGACTCGGGATCCAACCTTTGGCCAGTTAGTCTTATCCCCTTGGGGGCTGTATCTGTCCCGGGTGGTCATTTGTCAGGGGTTTGTGGTCCTTCAAAATCTAGTACTTCGTGTCCACTTCCCTTATGGACAGGATTGGTCGTGGCCGAGGTGGAGTATCGACCATAGCCTTCCGACTCAGAGCCAGGGCCTATGGTCATAATTCGACCATGTTCGGGGTTTCATGGAGCTTAGGGTGTGGGTGAACGTCTATCATCTTATCCTTGAGCACAGTTTCTTAGATGCCAACAGTACTACCTATTACTCCAAACAAACTCATCACACATCATCGAAGGTATCATCTCATGTAAGTCAACTCCAACATCACTCATGCTATTCAACTCCAAGGTTTTGAGAGAAGGACTAAACCAAAATCTCATATGCACTATAGCTAACTTATATATCTATATCCCTATGTAAAAATCCTCGGGAAAGCATACAAGCTGCTAAGCTCGATCGTGACTCTACAAATCCAAGTACTAAGCCAATCTATCCAGGTCTAGGGTGTTGTATCTCTATGCTAAGGAAACACGTAATACACCGATCCAAGATCTTGTTTCCTTCCTAATGAATCCGATCAAGTAGTCCTTAAATGCCATCAATCGTTACGTGACCCATTGCTCCTATAAACCCAATATTGAGGGAGTTCTACATAATCTCCTAGAGTTCCTATAATCCACACATAATTGCAAAGACGATTATCACAGCATCTACGTACTTCCAATCTCATGACTAACTAAACTCCAAGGTCGAGCTTATATAGATCCTTAATTTATTTTTGACAACCCCCAATCTCTTTATCTTACCATCCACCAGAAACATGGTACTACGATTAAGATCATCGGACTAACTCCAATTTACTCCGAACCATGTAGACTTACTCAACATCAACACTTTGCTAGGGTCACCTGTTTAAATCCAAATCTCATGTCCTACGAGAATTCCTACTTGTTCTCCGAGTCACCATAGTAACATCATCAATCCATGACTACTACTTGACAAAAATCAAATTGTCATACGACCAAGAATTTCAACTTGTAATCCCAATTGTCCCACTAAATTCAATTTACTCAAGGGAGAAATAGGTTATGCTACCCTATCAACTTGGTCCACCAAGTTCACCAATCACCTTGAAAGTCTCGTGATTCACCAAATGATCTCAGTTGTTTCCTCAAGATACCCATGATATGCACATCAAATCATTTGCCTACTAGTCGTATATCCCTGGAACGATCTTTCCTATGGCATCACAGCTCTGGTGCTAACTTAAGAATGAAAGACGATTGTTCCCTATGATCACTAGCTCCATAATGAACCTAGTGCTAAGCAGGGGTTATTGAGGTTCAACAGGTGCTTTGGCAATTTTGTTTATTAAACAGGTGCTTAGAGGTTTGAGCTGGGGGAGCTTGTGAGGTCTAGGTTGGTCTAGGGAGGGGTTTCCAATCTTGAGGGAAAAGCACAGCTCTACGAGAATGAATCTGGTTGAGTACGTTGCAGTCAAAGTCTTCAGCGCTAGTTGTCTATCGAGGTAGATCCTTGGTGCATCTTGTCTTGCTGGTCTTCAGTTCACGAGATGGGGGAGAGGGAGAGTAGCATAGAAAGAAGTGCATAACGGGGTGGTATAGTGCAAGTGCAATCAAACAAGTGCCGAGAGGGCCAAACACAACCAGTAGGATAAGGTAGGTGATATAGTCGCATACCTATTGCTTAGGGCAAAGTGCGACTCATACCAAAACACAAACAGATAAAACAAGCAACACACATCATGGTTCCATTCAAACCATCGCACGGACTCGACTTCGCATGAGGGTTACACGACCTATCCTACCCTAGGGGTTCTCGGACTCAGTAGTCGTGCTTGCTTCGTGTCTTGGAGAGGAGTCCACTCAGCCTTCTGGGTCTTCTTCAGCTGTCGCTATGTCTCTGGTTGTTTTTCGTCGAAATGATCCGGGTTGTGCCTGAAGATTCTTGACAACTTCACGTCTGGTGAGTTGATGACGAAGGTGGTTCCACATGGGTGTCGTTGACGGGTCTTCTGTTGTCTTCATAATCGTGCCAATGCCTTCTTGTCCTTCAAGGTGTCGAGAGTTCCAAGTGGGCAACCCTTTATGCAATGACATCAACAAGGCATGATAGAGTTCCAACTTGTCGGTCATGTTGATAATATCGACACCGAGTGCGGGGGATGAAGAGAACCGTTTTCCTGCTCACTATGGTGAGGCGGACCAAATGGCAAGGTTCTCATCCACCGGTGGTTGCCAACACAACAACGAAAAGGACAGGATTGCTCTATTAGCGATGCATATCATGACATTGCATGTCTTGTGCCCTTGTCATCTAAGGTCAAGGTGGCATCATCCTGGGGCAGTGTCGAGGGTGTCACCATCTTCTGAGTCTTGATATTCTCATCCTCCGGGAGGGTATCTTCTGTTGGTATCGTCTTGTCGTGGTGTCGTCAAACTTGTGTGAATGTCTGGCAAGGTGGCTTCCCTCCAGATTACCCACGAGGATTTCAAGGAATCCCGTGGTCAGGGGCACAAGGGTACTATCGACCGTTTGCAAGGTTTTGAAAAGTAGATGAGGAGAGCCAAAAGAAAAATGGTGGAAGTGCTAAGGCACAATCCTTCAGTTTCACTGAAAGCTTAAAGGAGGTAAGAAATATGGTAGCCTTTGCAAGTGATTTGAAGGGTCTGGGGAAAACATTTTGTCCTAACTAACGTCCATGCTAACTAAGGGCTTCCTACAGTCATGATGGCTCTGATACCAGCTCTGTGGGGACCCCGACTCATAAGCCGTGATCACCGAATGTACGTGCACAGTGATCCCAGAGATCAATGCTCACTGAACAAACAGAAACTAAATAATAAGAGTCTTACATCCGTTACGTACCGTTTTGAGGGATCACTAGAAGAGTGTCTAGAGGGGGGGGGTGAATAGACTACTAGCAGGAATTTAAAACCTAACCTTTTCCCAAGTTAATTGGTTGGCAGATTTTAATAGTTTTAGCAAGTCTAGCAAGTCTAACAGCCCTACACATGCATGTCAACAAATATGGCAGCGGAAAGTAAAGACATTGCACATGAAGTAGAGAGTAGAGATAGGTAGATCAAACGCAATTGGAGACGCAAAGATTTTTCCCGTGGTTCCGATAGGTGGTGCTATCGTACGTCCACGTTTATGGAGTCTTCAACCCACAGAGGGCAACGGTCGCGAGAGTCCACGGAGGGCTCCACCCATAAGGGTCCACGAAGTAGCAACCTTGACTATTCCATAACGGCTTCCGTCCACGAAGGACTAGCCTCACTATGGGTAGATCTTCACGAAGTAGGCGATCTCCTTGCCCTTACAAACTTCTTGGTTCAACTCCACAACACGAAGTAGGAGGCTCCCAAGCGAC
Source organism: Elymus sibiricus (assembly GCA_039707655.1). NCBI lineage: Eukaryota > Viridiplantae > Streptophyta > Magnoliopsida > Poales > Poaceae > Elymus > Elymus sibiricus. Next base: position 308,887,129 of record CM077675.1, on the reverse strand, counting down.
ACCTAACCAATCTAGGAGGCACTACCCTCCAAAAGGTAATAGGCTCGGCAATGATGATGAACTCCTTGCTCTTGTGCTTCAAGATGATAGACTCCTCAACACACTATCACTCTCTCACAGATTTGGCTTGGTGGAAGAGATGGGATTGGTGGAATGCAACTTGGGGAGGCTAGAAATCAAGATCCATATGGTTGGAGTGGATGATCTTGACCTCAACACAAGGGTAGGTGGCTCTCTCCTAGAAAACTGGATGGGTCAAGTATGGAATAGTTCTGAGTGCTTCTCTTTCGAGTGGGTGGTGGTGAAGGGGTATATATAGGCATCCCCAAAAATCCAACCGTTACACACAAAATGACCAACTCGGTGACACCAATGTGTTAATCTCAGTGGTACCGAAGTGACCAAAAGGTGGCAACTTTTGAATCTCGGTGAGACCGATATAGGAAACTCGGTTGCACCGATAAGGTGACCAACGGTCAGATTGCCCATTCTCGGTGACGCCGATCCAACAATCTCGGTGGTACCGATATTGTGAATTTGCGTAACAGAAAGTTGGCAACCTAAACTCGGTGGCACCGAAGCAGAATCGGTTGCACCGAAAGGCTAGGCTTTGGCTTAGGTCTGTCTGAGTTTGGGAATCGGTGGCACCGAGTGGAAAGTGTTGGTTGCACCGATTTTGGATATTTGACTTTGGACAGACTTTTGTGGAAGAGCTTGTGGGTGTTTTTGGTGACTATCACTTGTGCATGTATGAGCATTTTGTTCGCCAACAAAACCTTACCCCCTTTTAATAGTATTGGCTTTCCTATGGACTCAAAGTGATTTCTCACAAAGTAAAATGTAGAGTCCTCTTGCTTGAAGCTTTGCCAATCCATTTCCTTGCATCTTGGGGTAATTCCACAATCTCCACAATCCTTTTGCCAACCCTCTCTGTGGACTTTATCTGAAATACACTAGGTAAAAGTATTAGTCCAAGAGACAATGTATGTTGTCATGAATTATCAAAACCACCAAGGGAGCATGTTGTGCTTTCACATTTTACTCAAATATGGCCTCTATGGCCAAGTCTTCATATGATTGCACCGGAAATCTTCAACGATAACATGAACCCATGCCATCTGCCTTAACCCTACAGGATTCTGATTGGTAAGCGTCCTAGCTCGCATGTTCGTCACCAAGTTAATCTTCACCATAACCTGCTCTTTCATGCCTAGCCAATAAAATAACTAGTGGCAAATGAGTACTTTGAATGTACTAGCAAGCAACCCGTGTTTGGAACAAGGTTCATCAGAGCATGATATAGCACTAAGTAGGTAAGTTTTGCGGAAAGGTAATTTTGAGTGCAGTGACATGATCAGATATCTTATGTAAGCATGCATCAACAGTTGGAAGATATCCATATGAACAAGTTACAGATATCGTCATAAGCAGGGGTTGAACATCTCATGTTCAGTCATCATGTCAAGTCATCCGACTTAACTCAAGTATCATCTTTGTCACACACCAATTTTTGAGAAAACATCTAGATGTAGTTTAAGAAGGACCTCCAACTGTCCATGACCGTGGACACGGCTATTCGAATAGTTTTACACTCTACAGAGGTTGCGCGCTTTACCCACAAGACTCGGGGAACTTCCGTGTCATCCAGGACTCGCGGTATATTACATACCCGAGGTAAGCACCCGAACAATGCCTTTCTCTTGATGACACTAAACAAAGAGTCCACTCGATTGGTACACAGCCCTCATGATGTACATCATACGAGCCTCGCTCCAGATCGTACCATCCATGAAGGGACCAACGGTGTGCCCGGTGTCTGTGAAAACAGCCCATGGTCGCCCGACCTGGCATGACCCCGTATCGAGAGTGACCACGTCACTCCTGCCACTAGTAATGCGGGCTCTCTGCTAGCATCGACCAAAGTAATCAACAAGGCCCCTTCCCATATAGGGGTAGAGTGGTCGCACATATAAGGTTGGGACGGTCAGGAGACCTTAAATCTAATCCGTTTTCGAAAAACACACACACACAACTTGCTCCGGTACACCACTTCTTTCTCAAGTGGTTACCTAGCTCAACATCATCTCCCTCGGGCATTAGTGCCACCTGACGGGGTTTTCGAAAAAGGCTTTGAAAACACTTTGTTTCCAACTCCATGCATATCCCCATTCCACTTGCATAGCAACTACAAGCAACCTAACTACTCCCACCCGCATAACCCTCATAAAGAGGTAGGGTCATGCACGATGCAAGTATCAACGGTAAAGGTATCAGAGGCAACCCACCGAAGTGGCCACCACATCATCATGATCAATACAATGAAATAAAGTGCTATATGACATGCATGAAAATGGTTTCTTAACATGGTCAAAGGGCTGCTTGCCTGGCTTAGCAACGTCTTCGAGGTCTTCACACGCTTCTCATCCAACTCCGAGCACTCCGTCTACTTCGTCAACTACCGCCGGAAACAATCGCAATAAGAAACACAGCAAGCAGACAATAAAAGTGCTCTATAAATAGGAGTTTTATTTTTCATGGACACCTCTTGACGGGGGGATAACCCCGGGGTAGCCTCAAGCGGGTCATTACTCCTGCTTTTCAAAAACGACTACGGGGCGGGCCTCCTCCCCCTGTAAGCCGGCTTGGCAAGGCCGGCTGCGATAGGCCGGCTGGCCCGAGGCGGAGTCGCCAGGCCGCCTAGCTGGCAGGTCAGCGCCCGTCATGTCACCACGCTCCACAGGACGATGACTTGACGGGCAACGTGTCAGCAGTGCCCCCGGTACCGCGGTCAGGGCACGCATGGCTATAGTGACATCCGTCGCGCCGGAGGACAGTGCCCGCATGGCCACAGTGGAGGCAACAGTGCCTCTGACTCCGGCCGACCGCGACCGGGCGGTCAGCATAGCACCCGCATGCCTTCAACCACTCCATTACCTGCCCCGGCATAGCTACAGCGTGGTCGGCCGTACCGCTGACCATGGCTAGCTGCCACAAGACGACGCCGTGCCAGGCGGCCCGTACTGCGGCGCGACAGGCACGCGCTGATAGCGATGGACAGCCGGTGCCCCCCCCCCCCCACCGGCTCCCGATGGGACCCTGCCGCCGACAGGCCCTACCAGCAACAAGACTCTTCGACCAGGGGGCCCCCCGGCCGGCTAGAGAGGTTGCCAGCCGGGTCCCCCCGGTGCCGTATATGTATATTGTAATCCTGGGGGCTGGCCTATAAAGCCCCCCGGAGCCACCCCATGCGGGGGGATCAGACACACACACACATCCACTCACGTAGAGAGGCAAAGAGAGCCAGCAGGCCTCTTCTTCCTCCTCTAGCCAATAGCTCAAAGAGCACCATTGTAGCTCGCTCGGTTCTTCAACTAGACTAGCAGGACTAGGGGTGTTACCTCCCACGGAGGGCCCCGAACCTGGGTACATCGAGTGTCTCACACCGCTTGTCCCAAATCCCGTCACCGGAGCCCGTCGGCGTCTTTCGGCCCCAACCACTCTCGATAAGCCACCCCATGGCATCTATTGTGAGAAAACGATGACACCTCTGGTCATAATAAGAATAACCAAGAAGGTTTTATTGGATGTGGATCAAGTGGGAGTTCTGAATGGTGGAAATGGAGGAAATGATGATCCTATAAGATGTCTACAGGAAACATTTTTATAAAAATGAGTGGATGCACTCATCAAATAGGGAATGATTTTAGAAACATTTGGGAAGTGGTTTCACTTGATTTGGAGTTGCATGATTTTCCTAGGGATTTTCAAAGTGAGCCATATATGAAGAAATGGTACAATATTTGTCATAGCAGAATAAGTGTAAGGAAAAATGTTCACATCCTCAGACATGATTTTAGATGCACCTAGGAACTTGAATCAGTCCATTTGGAGCTATAATGAATAACCTAGAGATTTTACAAGGTGGTCCTTAATAGTTCAAATTTGAATTTAAGTTTGAACCTAACAGAAAGGTGTGGTAGAAAATAATGAAAGTGGCGCCATTAAATAGGTGGTATTTTTAGGAGAATGTAGGAACTTGAATCATCCAATTTGGAGGTTGGATGAATTTATTATTATTTATTTGCTTTATTGGAAAAAGAAAAAGGAAAGGAATTACCCTCTTGGGCTAAAACACGCACCGTGCGCTAGATAGCGACTGGGCCGGCCCAACCGCGGGAAGGCCATGGTGACGTCGATGGCGTACTCTTTGGAGTACGCCTCCTCTGCAGGGAGGTGGCAAGCGAAGGGGCGCTTCCACTTAAACCGGGGGGGCCCGGCCGGTCGGTCGCTGATAGGCGGGACCTGCCTGTCGGGTCCGTCCCTCACCTCCCGCTTGAGCAGGGAGAAATAGAGGGGGCCGGAGTGAGCGGCGCCGGCACGGCTTCGGTGGCTCCGGCCACTTCCGACGACCGTACGGCCACCGGCGTGCTCGGGGGAACACCACACTCATATTCCCGCACCGGGCGGGGGCCGAGGGCCACCAGAGCGTGGGCAATGACGGCGGCGGTTGGCGGCGACCGTGAGCCTGAGCAGGGCGACGCAGCCGACCAGAGGAGGAACGGGCTTGAGGGGAGGCTAGCGGGGGTGGATCGGGCACCTTGCCGTGGTTGGGAGAGGAGTGGTTCGGGAATGCACGAATTTGAGCGGAGGCCGACGGCATGCCTCCGGTCATTGCCGTTGATGCAGAGGATGAGAGGGAGATTGGAGGGTGTCAGGAGGTTGGTGAGAGGGGGAGAGAGCCAAGGGAGCGCAGAGGGGCTCGGGGGGGGCGGCTTCTTATAGGGAGGGCGACGGTGCCCCGCGAGCTCGTGCGCCGGCTCAGTCTCTACCGCTGCTGGAGGGCTCGGGGGGCGCATGAGTGTGTCTATGGGCTTCATGGATGTGGTCCACGACCAAGGGAAAGGAGAGGGAGGAGCCAGGGGGGCAGAGGAGCGCGCGTGTGAGCTCGCCCACTGGCCGAGCCGGGCGGCCATGGCGCGCGTGCCAGGAGGTCACATGAGGAGGAGAGAGGAGGGGGCTGACAGGGTGCCGTGTCCCGGACGCCGAGGCATCCTTGGGAGACACGAGGGGGAGGACCTAGGTGGTCGGGAGCTAGGATTGGCTGGCGGCTACAGTGCGGTCAGGCACTGTAGCGCACCCTGGAGCGCCGTTTTGACATGCCATGGCATGCCATTGGTAGCCTGGGCATGGCCAAACTTGTCTAGGGGTTCTAGGTAGGTTTAAACAATATGGGAATGGCATTGGATGCTCTGGTGATCCACCATGGTGAGAGAGGGGTGGAGAGAGAGATGGTTTTCTGCTGTCTAGGAGGGGAAATTGGGGTTTTACCCCACTTAACCATTGAGCTGAGCCATGAGATTATTACTAGGGGTAGAGGGGGCATCCTAGAGACTATGGTAAAAGTTTGGGATCAAGGAGAATAAGTTAGAGGGTGAAAACAGTGACTTTTAGAAATGACCAGAAGGTGTTTGATGGTGATTTGGCCAAGTAAATGAATTCTACTTGCCTTGAGATTTAACAGGATCAAATGGTGGTTAAAAATAGGGCTGATCACCAAGTTTGAGATTAGCTGAAGAAAGTTGCCAATGTAAACTTGGTAAACCCTAGAAATCAACGGAAATAGGTTTCTATAGATTTGGTCATGATAAGCTATTCTCCTTAACGCACCACTTTGTGTGCTGGCATTATTTGGATATTAGAGCATGCCCAAAAAGTTTGGGGTCACAAGGAGAAACTTTATAATGCAAAAAATTCCAATTGTTGAAATCAGCAGAAAGGGGTTTGGGGGGATTTGGACAAGTATATCTATTCTCCTTGATGCACCACTTGGTGTGGATGCATTATTAGAGGATTAGAACATGTCCACAAAGTTTGAGATCAACAGTAGACAGTTGCAATGTAGAGTTGTTCAAGTTTGGATCTTGACAGATAGGATTTTGGGATATTTTGGTGAACCAAAATAGTTGTGATTGAGATGAAACTTTGCAACGGGATAACATATGGCATGTGTGACATGCTAGAATTTTCATGGATTTATTTGAGAATATTTCTTATATAAATATTTCAAATGCTCGAAATAGGAAGAAATGGTTTTGGAGGGTTTTGTCCAATATTTTGAACATGACCATGTGTTGAAACTCTTATATATTGAAAATATATGTCCACTGAGTTTCCCTAAATTTTCTCAAATATTTTAAAAGCATAAAAATAATTTTTCCCTATAAAATACCATTTCTAGACTTAAGAAAAAGCCTTTAAATAAAATAGGAAAATAGTCTTTAGAATTAATATTTGGTTGTTTTGGGAAGTATTATATGTGGTAGGTTCCAAATAAAATCTTTGGGGTAAGGCATCCACCCAATTTTGAGGACTTGTAGTACAAACCTCAATTGAGGGGGTTTTGAAAACCTAAATTAATAAAATACTTTTTGGCCAAAATAATATTTTATAAAAATTAGTTTTATGTCCTACACACAAGACATGGTCATTGGATAGGAGTGTAGATCAAGTAAAAGAGTTTTGAGAGTAGGAGGGAGTTTTATGAATATAGAGCACAAGCAAGCAATCAAACAATCGGCAATCAAGTCAAACATCACAGGCACACAAAATTTTTTAATTGGTCCTAATTTTTTGAGCTATGTTAACTTAGACAGAAGAGGCAAAACATAGGGTGTGACATTGTCACGCCTTTCGTACTCTTGCTTTTGCTTCTCAGCAGGTTGTTCTACTTGGCGGCAATCAATGATATCATGGCTCTTGGTGAGGTGGATCTTGAAGTATGGCCTGCTAGTCTTCTCTCTGGCTGTGGTCTAACAGCCCGAGACCGAGGCTCCAGAAGATTCCCCTTTTATTGCGCTGTCTTCGTGTGATTTGTTCGGTTGTCGCATTCATCGTCGCATCATTCGCAGCATCCGCATTGCATCGGCACTCCGTTGTCGTCGGTTTGGAAAACTTGCATGCGTTCATAGTTGTCGGTTCTCGCCGTTCGTGTCGTCGACCATTTCGAGACCAACCACACACGCACGCACCCGCGGCATCGATAAATATTGTTTTAAAAGGTGTGTGAAAAATATTCTCGGATTGGGTCGGAACTTGGCATGCAATCTTGTTTTATTGTAGGTAGACCGCCTGGCAAATTTCTTTGCAATCGGAGGTCGTTTGATACCCGAACTGTCAACCGGACTGGAACCGTCATATGTTTATTTATCGGACGTTTTTTGGTGATTCAAAACATGTCACGCGCCTCACACCTTCTGTCTCATCTCAACCGAGCCCATCTGCATAGCCCACTAAGCCTACCCCAACCCTCTCCACTTCTGGAGCCGTCCGATCACGATCGAAGGGTCCGTGTCGGGGATATAACTCCACGGTATAACCCGCCTTACTGGGCCGGGTTAAATGTACCAACGACTCTGCAACCAAGATTGAGTGGGTCGCGTCCTGAGTACAAGATGAGTAAGGTGGCGGCTCACTAAGACGTCGGGCGGCCCAAAACCAGAAGACGGCGGCTCGCAGCCCATGAAGCTAAGGACGCCGACTAAAGTTTACTCAAGGAGCAAGATAAGTTAGAGATGTAGTAGGTCACGGGTCATATTGTGACCCGGACTCTGTTGTAAAACCTAGGGCTTGACTGGTATATAAAGGCAGGCCCCTAGGCCAGAAACTCTCAAGTCAAAACCTCTCGATAGCTAGGTTAGCCATTCCGCACCCTTGTAATCGAGATCCATCCATCCAATACACAAAAAGCAGGACATAGGCTATTACCTCCATAGGAGGGGCTGAACCTGGGTAAACCCGACTCCACCTCTCGCTTAACCTCTTCGAGTCGCCACCAAGCGGCGATGGCCTCACACCTAAGTCCTGTTACGAGGACATCTGCCAGGTTGACAAAACCACAACAGTTGGCGGCCACCGTGGGGCTCTCGCCCGGTGGAGTTGAGTTTTCGAAGGGGATCTAGTCAGGATTTGGGAAGTTTGCAGTAAGCCAGATGATTAAGAGCTACCGTGATAGGATCTGCAAACCGGTTTTGGGAGTCAATGACGACCCTATCAGACGTGGGTCATGAGATCTCACGAGAGAGATTGGGTCAGAAACCTCCAAGCCAGACATCTACATCGACATCGACGATCCGGCTCGGAGCACCCGATCCAATCAACGTCAGGACGGTCTTCGCGGCGTATTCATTGGCTTCACACAATGATTGAGCCTTTCGGCTGAGCCGAACTCCAGCGGCGACGTCCTCGTTAATTCGGACGGCGCGCCATCTATGGGAGATACAGAGTTAATCTGCCCCCTTTATGATGGCAGGCTTGGGGGCTCCTTGGAGATCAAAACCCCTGAGGAAGATAATGAGCCGCCGCGCCAAGTTACCGTCTACATGGCCGGGGCTACAGTGGTTCCAGATCCAGCCGCGCTTTGGCGGGTCAACCAAAACGCCGGCTCAGGTTATGGTTGAATGATACGTCCATTTTGCATCATGCTTTTATATTGATATTTATTGCATTATGGGCTGTCATTACACATTATGGTACAATACTTATGTCTTTTCTCTCTTATTTTACAAGGTTTACATGAAGAGGGAGAATGCCGGCAGCTGGAATTCTAGACTAGAAAAGGAGCAAATATGATAGACCTATTCTGCACAACTCCAAAAGTCGTGAAAAGTTACGGAGAATTATTTTGGAATATATAAAAAATATTGGGCGAAAGAAATACCAGAGGGGACCCACCAGGAGGCCACAAGCCTAGGGGGCGCACCCTACCCCCCAGGGCGCGCCCCTATGGCTTGTGAGCCCCCTGGAAGCCCTCCGGTGCCCATCTTCTGCTATATGGAGTGTTTTGACCTGGAAAAAATCATAAGGGAGCTTTCGGGATGAAGCGCCGCTGTCTCGAGGCGGAACTTGGGAAGAACCAATCTAGGGCTCCGGTGGAGCTGTTCTGCCGGGGAAACTTCCCTCCCGGAGGGGGAAATTGAAGCCATCATCATCACCAACGATCCTCTCATCAAGAGGGGGTCAATCTCCATCAACATCTTCACTAGCACCATCTCCTCTCCAAACCCTAGTTCATCTCTTGTATCCGATCTTTGTCTCAAAACCTCAGATTGGTACCTGTGGGTTGCTAGTAGTGTTGATTACTCCTTGTAGTTGATGCTAGTTGGTTTACTTGGTGGAAGATCATATGTTCAGATCCTTAATGATAATTAATACTCCTCTGATTATGACCATGAGTATGCTTTGTGAGTAGTTACGTTTGTTCCTGAGGACATGGGATAAGTCTTGTTATAAGTAATCATGTGAATTTGGTATTCGTTCGATATTTTGATGAGATGTATGTTGTCTCTCCTCTAGTGGTGTTATGTGAACGTCGACTACATGGCACTTCACCATTATTTGGGCCTAGGGGAAGGCATTGGGAAGTAATAAGTAGATGATGGGTTGCTAGAGTGACAGAAGCTTAAACCCTAGTTTATGCGTTGCTTCGTAAGGGGCTGATTTGGATCCATATGTTTCATGCTATGGTTAGATTTATCTTAATTCTTCTTTCGTAGTTGCAGATGCTTGCGAGAGAGGTTAATCATAAGTGGGAGGCTTGTCCAAGTAAGGGCAGCACCCAAGCACCGGTCCACCCACATATCAAATTATCAAAGTAACAAACGCGAATCATATGAGCATGATGAAAACTAGCTTGACAGAAATTCCCATGTGTCCTAGGGGGCGCTTTGCTTTATATAAGAGTTTGTCCAGGCTTGTCCTTTGCTACAAAAAGGATTGGGCCACCTTGCTGCACCTTTGCTACATTTGTTACTTGCTACCCGTTACGAATTATCTTATCACAAAACTATCTGTTATCGATAATTTCAGTGCTTGCAGAGAATACCTTACTGAAAACCGCTTGTCATTTCCTTCTGCTCCTCGTTGGGTTCGACACTCTTACTTATTGAAATGACTACGATAGATCCCCTATACTTGTGGGTCACCAAGAATCTTTTCTGGCGCCTTTGCCGGGGAGTGAAGCGCCTTTGGTGAGTGGAATTTGGTAAGGAAAAATTTATATAGTGTGCTGAAATTTACTGTCACTTGTTACTATGGAAAATAATCCTTTGAGGGGCTTGTTCAGGGTATCTTCACCTCGACCGGAAGCACAAAGAGTTGCTCCTCAACCTACTGAACATACTGAAAATATTTATTATGAAATTCCTTCGGGTATGATAGAGAAACTGCTAGCTAATCCTTATGCAGGAGATGGAACACTACATCCTGATTTGCATCTAATCTCTGTGGATGAAGTTTGTGGATTATTTAAGCTTGCAGGTTTGCCCGAGGATGATGTCAATAAGAAGGTCTTTCCTTTATCTTTGAAGGAGAAGGCATTGACATGGTATAGGCTATGTGATGATATTGGATCATGGAAATACAACCGATTGAAATTGGAATTTCATCATAAGTTTTATCCTATGCATCTGGTTCATCGTGATCGGAATTATATTTATAATTTTTGGCCTCGTGAAGGAGAAAGTATTGCTCAAGCTTGGGGGAGGCTTAAGTCAATGTTATATTCATGCCCCAATCATGAGCTCTCACGAGAAATTATTATTCAGAATTTTTATGCTTGGCTTTCTCGTAATGATCAATCCATGCTCGATACTTCTTGTACTTGTTCCTTTATGAAGAAAGATATTGAATTCAAATGGGATTTATTGGAAAGAATTAAATGCAACTCTGAAGATTGGGAACTCGACGAAGGTAAGGAGTCAGGTATAAACCTTAAGTTTGATTGTGTTAAATCCTTTATAGACACCGATGCTTTTCGTGAATTTAGCACTAAATATGGACTTGACTCTGAGATAGTAGCTTCTTTCTGTGAATCATTTGCTACTCATGTTGATCTCCCTAAGGAGAAGTAGTTTAAATATCATCCTCCCATTGAAGTGAAAGTTTTTGAACCTATTAAAGTTGAAGAAGAAACTATTACTTATAATGTTGATCCTGTTATTCCTGCTGCTTATATTGAGAAACCACCTTTCCCTGTTAGAATAAAGGAACATATTAAAGCTTCAACTGTGGTTCGTAAGAGCTATGTTAGAACACCTACACCCCCTGAACAAATTAAAGTTGAACCTAGTATTGCTATGGTTAAAGATCTGTTGGTTGATAATATTGATGGGCATGTTATTCATTTCTGTGATGAAGCTGCTAGAATTGCTAGACCTAATACTAAAGATAAACATAGACCTATTGTTGGCATGCCTGTTGTTTCTGTTAAAATAGGAGATCATTGTTATCATGGCTTATGTGATGTGGGTGCTAGTGTGAGTGCAATTCCATTTACCTTATATCAAGAAATTATGAATGATATTGCACCAGCTGAATTAGAAGAAATTGATGTTACCATTAAGCTTGCTAATAGAGATACTATAGCACCAGTTGGGATTGTTAGAGATGTTGAAGTCTTGTGTGGGAAAATAAAATATCCTACTGATTTTCTTGTTCTTGCTTCCCTGCAAGATGATTTTTGTCCCATTATATTTGGTAGGCCTTTCTTGAATACTATTAATGCTAAGATAGATTGTGAGAAAGAAACTTATACTGTAAGTTTTGGGGATGTGTCCCATGAGTTTAATTTCTCTAAATTTCGTAGACAACCCCATGATAAAGAATTGCCTAGTAAGGATGAAATTATTGGTCTTGCTTCTATTGTTGTGCCTCCAACTGATCCCTTAGAACAATATTTGCTAGACCATGAAAACGATATGCATATGAATGAAAGGAATAAAGTAGATAAGATTTTCTTTGATCAACATCCTATTTTGAAACACAACTTGCCTATTGAAATACTTGAGGATCCTCCTCGACCCAAGGGTGATCCCGTGTTTGAGCTTAAACAATTATCGGATACTCTGAAATATGCTTATCTTGATGAAAAGAAGATATATCCTCTTATTATTAGTGCTAACCTTTCAGAGCATGAAGAAAAGAGATTATTGAAAACTCTGAAGAAGCATCGTGCTGCTATTGGATATACTCTTGATGATCTTAAGGGCATTAGTCCCACTCTATGTCAGCATAAAATTAATATGGAGCCTGATGCTAAACCAGTTGTTGATCACCAGCGACGGTTAAATCCTAAAATGAAAGAAGTGATAAGAAATGAAATATTAAAGCTTCTGGAGGCAGGTATAATTTATCCTATTGCTGATAGTAGATGGGTTAGTCCCGTTCATTGTGTCCCTAAGAAGGGAGGTATTACTATTGTTCCTAATGATAAAAATGAATTGACCCCGCAAAGAATTGTTACCGGATATAGAATGGTAATTGATTTTAGGAAATTAAATAAAGCTACTAGGAAAGATCATTACCCTCTACCTTTTATTGATCAAATGCTAGAAAGACTATCCAAACACACACACTTCTGCTTTCTAGATGGTTATTCTGGTTTCTCTCAAATACCTGTGTCAAAAGAGGATCAAGAAAAGACAACTTTTACTTGCCCTTTCGGTACCTTTTCTTATAGACGTATGCCTTTTGGTTTATGCAATGCACCTGCTACCTTTCAAAGATGTATGACTGCTATATTCTCTGACTTTTGTGAAAAGATTGTTGAGGTTTTCATGGATGATTTCTCTGTTTACGGAACTTCTTTTGATGATTGCTTGAGCAACCTTGATCGAGTTTTGTAGAGATGTGAAGAAACTAATCTTGTCTTGAATTGGGAGAAGTGCCACTTTATGGTTAATGAGGGTATTGTCTTGGGACACAAAATCTCCGAAAGAGGTATTGAAGTTGATAAAGCTAAAGTAGATGCTATTGAAAAAATGCCGTGTCCCATGGATATCAAAGGTATAAGAAGTTTCCTTGGCCATGCTGGTTTCCTTGGTCATAAGAAATTTCTTGGCCTCTCACTAATCTCTTGCAAAAAGATGTTCCTTTTGTTTTTGATGATGATTGTGTAGAAGCATTTGAAATCCTTAAGAAAGCCTTGATTTCTGCACCTGTTGTTCAACCACCTGATTGGAACCTACCCTTTGAAATTATGTGTGATGCTAGTGATTATGCCGTTGGTGCTGTTCTAGGACAAAGAGTTGATAAGAAATTAAATGTTATCCATTATGCTAGTAGAACTCTAGACAGTGCTCAAAGAAACTATGCTACCACTGAAAAGGAATTTTTAGGAGTTGTGTTTGCTTGTGATAAGTTCAGACCTTATATTGTTGATTCCAAAGTAACTGTTCACATTGATCATGCTGCTATTAAATATCTTATGGAAAAGAAAGATGCTAAACCTAGACTTATTAGATGGGTTCTTCTGCTACAAGAATTTGATTTGCATATTATTGATAGAAAGGGTGATGAGAACCCTGTAGCAGATAACTTGTCTAGGTTAGAGAATGTTCTTGATGACCCACTACCTATTGATGATAGCTTTCCTGATGAACAATTAGCTGTCATAAATGCTCCGCGTAATGCTCCATCGTATGCTGATTATGCTAATTACATTGTTGCTAAATTTATATCACCTAGTTTCACATACCAACAAAAGAAAAAGTTCTTCTATGATTTAAGACACTACTTTTGGGATGATCCACACCTTTATAAAGAAGGATTAGATGGTGTTATTAGACGTTGTGTACCTGAGCATGAACAAGAACAGATCCTACACAAGTGTCACTCCGAGGCCTACGGAGGACACCACGCTGGAGATAGAACTGCACACAAGGTATTACAATCTGGTTTTTATTGGCCTACTCTCTTCAAGGATGCTCGTACGTTTGTCTTGTCTTGTGATGAATGTTAAAGAATCGGTAATATTAGTAGACGTCAGGAAATGCCTATGAATTACTCACTTGTTATTGAACCATTTGATGTTTGGGGTTTTGATTATATGGGACCTTTTCCAAAGTCCAACGGGTATACTCATATTCTAGTTGCTGTTGATTATGTTACTAAGTGGGTAGAAGCTATTCCAACTAGTAGTGCTGATCATAACACTTCTATTAAAATGCTTAAAGAATTTATTTTCCCTAGATTTGAAGTCCCTAGATATTTAATGACTGATGGTGGTTCACACTTTATTCATGGTGCTTTCTGTAAATTGCTTGCTAAGTATGATGTTAATCATAGAATTGCATCTCCATATCATCCTCAGTCTAGTGGTCAAGTAGAATTAAGTAATAGAGAAATTAAATTGATCTTGCAAAAAGACTGTTAATAGATCTAGAAAGAATTGGTCTAAGAAACTTGATGATGCATTATGGGCTTATAGAACTGCTTACAAAAACCCTATGGGTATGTATCCGTATAAAATGGTTTATGGTAAAGCATGTCACTTACCTCTTGAACTAGAACATAAAGCTTATTGGGCAATTAAAGAGCTCAACTATGATTTCAAACTTGCTGGTGAGAAGAGGTTATTTGACATTAGCTCACTTGATGAATGGAGAACCCAGGCCTATGAGAATGCCAAGTTGTTTAAAGAAAAGGTTAAGAGGTGGCATGATAAAAGGATACAAAAGCGTGAATTCAATGTAGGTGACCATGTCTTGCTATACAATTCTCGTTTAAGATTTTTTGCAGGAAAACTTCTCTCTAAATGGGAAGGACCTTACATTGTCGAGGAAGTATATCGTTCCGGCGCCATCAAGATCAACAAAGCCGAAGGCACTAACCCAAAGGTGGTAAACGGGCAAAGAATCAAACATTATATCTCAGGTACTCCCATAAATGTTGAAACCAATATTATCAATACCATAACTCCGGAGGAGTGCATTAGGGAGACCTACCAGAACGTTTCAGACTCCGAAAAGGAATAGGTATGTGGTACGGTAAGCAAACCGACTCCAAAACTTTTCCAATAGCAAGTTTTCTCCGTTTTGGAATATTTAATAAATTAGGAAAATTTAAAGTAGTCCGAAAAGTGCACGAGGAGGTGACAAGCCAGGGGGCGCGCCCTACCCCCTTGGGTGCGCCCCTGTGGCTTGTGGCCACCCCGTGTACCTTCTGGACTCCGTTTTCCTGTGGTATACTCCTTTAGGTCGGTAAAAATTCATTATATAATCTCCCGAAGGTTTGGACCTTCGTATCATGACAATACCTCATGTTTTCGTTTTGAATTGTTTCTGTAGCAGATTTAGAGCAAGATGTCTTCGCAAGAGTCGGTCGGGGAGAGCCATGTCTCTCACCCGACACCGGGGCCCGGAGCATACACCGAAGCCAACCACTTCGGGCAGGCCACGGAGGAAGAGATGGAGGCCAACTTGAAAAGGGTGGATGCCATGGAGGAAGACCGAGAAGTTACCTCTCGTCTACAACCTAGAGCCATGTTGGAGGAACTTCAGAGCTCAGCAATTCCGAATTCGGTCATCCCTCCCAATGCTAAATTTCTTACTTATGAAAATATGAAAAAGAGTGTTGCTTCTTCCCCCGCAGCAATGAAACATCCATGGGTGATCGGAGCTCTAACCGTCACTGGAAAACTTCGCAAGGAAATAATGGATCTTAGACAACAAAATAACAAGCTTGAGGAGGAGAATCGCATTCTGAGGGACATCATCGCCAAGAATATAACATCACCACCTCCGAAGAAAGACAACTAAACACATGGGTATGGGCCCTCCCCTCGGCTTGTGCCAAGCTTGGGGGAGGTGCCCCGGTATCGTATCACCATCACATCATTTACTTTTATCGTTTTTCTTAGTTCAATCCTTTTGGTTATATCTGGATCTAGTAGAATAAAGTTTTTAGTGTGATCTAGTTTTGAGTTTTGCTTTATGTTCCCCCTATGTAAGCGAGTCCGAGAATTATATAATAAAAAGTAGTTTTGAGTTGAGGGCTTTGCTTGCTTGCTATGATCTTGAGAAAAAGAAATAAAAGAAGAATAGAATAAAAGCAAAGAGTATATATGATGATCTTATGGGGAGTGATGACTTCACATATAAGAAGTATGTCGATTGAAATTTGTTGTGAGTTGACAAACATAGCGATTGGTCATTGTTGCAATTAAAAGGAAGTAATAAAGAAAGAGAGGTTCACATATAAATATATTATCTTGGACATCTTTTATGATTGTGAGCACTCATTAAAATATTATATGCTAAGAAGTTGATGTTGGACAAGGAAGACAACATAATGGGTTATGTTTGCTTATTTCCGAATAGAAGTTATATGGTTATAGATCCTTTAACACGTGACGCTTGCTTCCACCCCATATCAGCCAAAACTTCCACACCAAGTAGAGATACTAGTGCATCCAAACACCCTCAACCCAGTTTTGCCATGAGAGTCCACCATACCTACCTATGGATTGAGTAAGATCCTTCAAGTAAGTTGTCATCGGTGCAAGCAATAAAAAAATTTGCTCTCTAAATATGTATGATCTATTAGTGTGAGGAAAATAAACTTTATACGAACCTGTGATATGGAAGAAATAAAAGCGACAGACTGCATAATAAAGTTCTTTATCACAAGCGACAATATAAAGTGACGTTCTTTTACATTAAGAGATTGCGCATCCAACTATAAAAGCACATGACAACCTCTGCTTCCCTCTGCGAAGGGCCTATCTTTTACTTTTACTTTCTAGTACTTACCTTTATGCAAGAGTTGTGGTGATCTTCACCACTTCCTATATTTCGCCTTTCTCTCTTGGCAAGCATCATGTGTTGGGGAATGAACTAGACACATATATCCACTCGGATGTGGGTGACCATGAGTTATTTCTATTGACATTACCCTTGAGGTAAATAGTTGGGAGGCAAAACTATAAGCCCCTATCTTTCTCTGTGTCGAATCGAAGCTTTGACCTCATAAGTACCGCGTGAGTGTTAGCAATTATGAAGGACTAAAAGATGATTGAGTATGTGGATTTGCTTTACAAGCTCTTATATTGACTCTTTCCGATGTTATGATAAATTGCAATTGCTTCAATGACTGAGATCATAGTTTGTTGGTTCTCAATGCAGTTCTTGATTCATAGTTTACCTTGTGAATGAATTATCACTCTAGTATAAGAAATTATATATCAATAAGTATTGCTGTTCTAAAGATGATCATGATGCTCCCATGTCCATATTTTATTTTATCGACACCTCTATCTCTAAACATGTGGACATATTTATCGATTTCGGCTTTCGCTTGAGGACAAGCGAGGTCTAAGCTTGGGGGAGTTGATACGTCCATTTTGCATCATGCTTTTATATTGACATTTATTGCATTATGGGCTGTTATTACACATTATGGTACAATACTTATGCCTTTTCTCTCTTATTTTACAAGGTTTACATGAAGAGGGAGAATGCCGGCAGCTGGAATTCTGGACTGGAAAAGGAGCAAATATGAGAGTCCTATTCTGCACAACTCCAAAAGTCCTGAAAAGTTACGGAGAATTATTTTGGAATATATAAAAAATATTGGGCGAAGAAATACCAGAGGGGACCCACCAGGAGGCCACAAGCCTGGGGGGCATGCCCTACCCCCCAGGGCGCGCCCCTATGGCTTGTGGGCCCCCTGGCAGCCCTCCGGTGCCCATCTTCTGCTATATGGAGGGTTTTGACCTGGAAAAAATCATAAGGGAGCTTTCGGGACGAAGCGCCACCGTCTCGAGGCGAAACTTGGGCAGAACCAATCTAGGGCTCCGGCGGAGCTGTTCTGCCGGGGAAACTTCCCTCCCGGAGGGAGAAATCGAAGCCATCGTCATCACCAATGATCCTCTCATCGAGAGGGGGTCAATCTCAATCAACATCTTCACCAGCACCATCTCCTCTCCAAACCCTAGTTCATCTCTTGTATCCGATCTTTGTCTCAAAACCTCAGATTGGTAACTGTGGGTTGCTAGTAGTGTTGAGTACTCCTTGTAGTTGATGCTAGTTGGTTTACTTGGTGGAAGATCATATGTTCAGATCCTTAATGATAATTAATACTCCTCTGATTATGAACATGAGTATGCTTTGTGAGTAGTTACATTTGTTCCTGAGGACATGGGATAAGTCTTGTTATAAGTAATCATGTGAATTTGGTATTCGTTCGATATTTTGATGAGATGTATGTTGTCTCTCTTCTAGTGGTGTTATGTGAACATCGACTACATGACACTTCACCATTATTTGGGCCTAGGGGAAGGCATTGGGAAGTAATAAGTAGATGATGGGTTGCTTGAGTGACAGGAGCTTAATCCCTAGTTTATGCGTTGCTTCGTAATGGGCTGATTTGGATCCATATGTTTCATGCTATGGTTAGATTTATCTTAATTCTTCTTTCGTAGTTGCGGATGCTTGCGAGAGAGGTTAATCATAAGTGGGAGGCTTGTCCAAGTAAGGGCAGCACCCAAGCACCGGTCCACCCACATATCAAATTATCAAAGTAACGAACGCGAATCATATGAGCATGATGAAAACTAGCTTGACAGAAATTCCCATGTGTCCTCGGGAGCGCTTTGCTTTATATAAGAGTTTGTCCAGGCTTGTCCTTTGATACAAAAAGGATTGGGCCACCTTGCTGCACCTTTGCTACATTTGTTACTTGCTACCCGTTATGAATTATCTTATCACAAAACTATTTGTTACCGATAATTTGAGTGCTTGCAGAGAATACCTTACTGAAAACCGCTTGTCATTTCCTTCTGCTCCTCGTTGGGTTCGACACTCTTACTTATCGAAAGGACTACGATAGATCCCCTATACTTGTGGGTCATCATTGAACTTATGGCCGAGATGGCAAAACTCGTGGATACCCCTGTCACTACAGAAAACCGGGAAGAGCGCAACGTGGAGCTAACCAAGTTGCATACTCAAATGATTGAGGTACAGAAGGAGATAGATGCTAAAAACGCACAAATGGCAGATCTACAGGCTCGCATACATCAGGAGACGGAACGCCTTAAGGCTGAGGCCTGGCGGTTAGGAGTTCAGAGAGAAGCATCGGAGACGGTTTACGAGAGAAGACGCCACCATGGACTCCCCCCGAACCTTGAGCCACAACATCTTTTCAACACACCACAGCAGACACCAAGGACTGTTCAGCAACCCGGGAATCAGCCAGAGGAACCGGCTCAGCCACCGCCGGCTCAATCTCCCCCTCGGCGATTTCAGACACCGAGGGGCCATTTTTCTAATCCTGTTGACAACATGTTGGCTGCAACCCGGAATTTGGAAGCATTGCACATTAATGGATACTCTCCGCTAAAGGTTGAAGCCAGGAACGCCATCAAGATGCTGAAGACTGCTGTGGTACAACAGGCACAATATTCATATAGCCGGGACCAGATGCATTCCACTCCCTATGCTAGCAAGGTCCGCCATGTGGAGTCCCAAGTCGTCTCTAGCAGTGGGCGAAGACAGCAGCATCAAGTCTCTCTGACTCGACCCTTGCCATCAGACGCTCAGGCGGTTGTTGACGCCGCGAGAGGCGCGCGATAGGCAGAGGCAGAGGCAACAGCATGGGCGATCCAGCAGCTTCACCCTCAAACGACAGGTTTGGGGGCTGGGTCCAATAGTAGGACGATTGGTATCCCATGTTTATCTCCGATGCTCCGCACAGAGCGCATACCCAAAGATTTCAAGGGGTCGCACAAGGTGCCAAACTACACGGCAGATCTTGAGCACGCGTCTTGGATCGAGAGCTACGAATTGGCGATGGACATGCTGGATGTCAGCGACGCGGTGTGTGCTAACTACTTAACCATGATGTTGGAAGGACTGGCTCGGACATGGTTGAAAAACTTGCCGCTTAACTCCATCAACTCATGGGCTGAGCTGAAAGAGCGATTCATCAAGAATTTCCAAGGAACCTGCAAGAAGCCTATGATGATAGTAGATCTACAGCACTGCGTTCAACGAGTAGACGAGTTAGCTCACCACTAGACTCGTCGGGTTGCGGAAATCATCCACTCATCGGACAACATCACGGCGGCTCAGGCAGTCCTAATATTGGAAAAGAACTATCATTTCCAGCCCTTAGTTCTGAAGCTCAGGCGGCTCAAGCAGAAGGTGCAAGACATGGGCGACTTGATGGACATCCTTACCAGGTATGCCAAGTCAGACAGCACGAAGGATCCCGGCTCGGACGAGGACAAGACCTCCAAAGTCAAAAAGGTGAAGGAGGGAAAGGTCAGCACGGTCCAGGATGCAAACAGGGGGCTCAAAATAAACGAAAGCAACCGGATGGCGGATCAGACTTTGTGGCCAACACCAATACAGGTTTCAAAAACCAGCGCCGGAACGTCGATCCGGAGGATCTTACAATGGGAATAAACCTCGCAATTATGAGAAGGTGCTTAAAGGACCTTGTCCTGAACATAGCACCCAAGATAAGCCGGCTAGCCACTCTTGGGAGAATTGTTATATCATGTAAGAATTCCGTAGCCAGGCTTTCCAGAATAACTCAGGAGGCAATGGTGGAGGACATCCGGGTCAACATGGATCTGGCTGGTCACAAGGTGGCCCAGGTACTGGATTTCAACATCAAGGAAATCATGGCAATGGGCAACATCCTAGCCAGGGCAATCAGCATAATAACCAAGGGGGATTTCAATGTAATCCCAAGCAGCTGAATAGCGGTCAGGATAACTAGCCCTTGAAACCCTGGATGAAATTTATAATTCTGGAGAGTAACAGAGAAGAAATCTTATGCCTCCAAGAAGGGAAATAAGTTGGCCCTGAGACACCAGTCGCCTTATCAAAATCTAGCTCTGTCGGCTCTTTTTATGTAATTTCTTCCCCCTTGCAGACTTCTGTATATACTTCTTTATGTTCCAAGTATGAATGAAGCCGGCGTATTTTGTCGTTTCAACTTACAAGATGAGTTTGAGTCTTTATTTTCTAAAACAAAGGGCGCTTCGGGGCTTCTGACTCATCGAGCCTAGCTTTCTCACCCTTGTGACCTGGCATATCAATGCCACCTTATCAAGGGCATTTGGGGGCTTCTAGCCTATCGGGCTTAGCTTTCTCACCCTCTTGACCCGGCAAAATAAACGCCATATATGGTTAAACCTGCCTGTGTGCTCGATGCGACTCCGATCAGATGACCCCGTGAACTCTTGATGAGTCAATCCTCTTTTGGACCCTGAACTTGTTAAGGTTTAAACACCGGATTGAGTCATGTGAGAGCCGGCACACGGAAAGCTAGGATAAACCATGGGTTATCATACCCGCTTCATTGAAGCAAGACCCGAGCCTCAAAAGCCGGTCTTTTCTGTCAAGCCTCAAAAGCCGGCATTATAGTCATGCGTCCTTTGCATTGAAGCTAGGACCACGAAAGGTGTCTTCAACGGGGGCTACCTTATATTTCTAACCTCCGGGTAACAATTCCCAACATAAATACTATGTGATGGAACCCATCACACAAGAATATTCTAGGCACGACCCTATTTTTATCAATTTTTGTATGACATGACCGGGTCATCGGCTGCATGACAGCGACAAATTATGTTATTGCTTGAACAGGCTAACAAAAGACCTCAAGCTTAGGCATCAATTTTGGCCAAAACTCATTGAGTCGGCTTATCCATATTGTTTATTTGGCTTGTTTATTACAGCAAGTTTCAGCTTTAAAGACCGGGTTAAACGATTGAATATGCATGAGCAGCAAATCGACATGCTATCCTCCAAATTCAACATTGTTGAAAGAGGAATAGGTTATTGAAATTAAAGGCCGGGTCATTTTACCCCATTATATATTATCAAGAGACCCGTCAATGGAAGCATTGCATGGATGGGATAAGGAAACATCAAATAAAGCATGTAGCATCAAAGGAGCAAAACGTGCATGATGGCACGATAACAGTGTTCAAACTATCCCTATTACAGGCTTAAGGAAGCCACAAACTGCTTTTTCTACACATACATGGGGGCTTAAATTGACCAGGTAACAGTTCAGGAAGTTCAGATCACCAACCACATGATCCAGGTCAGTGGCAGTTAATCTTGCGCATGAGACGCCTCCGGGTTATCCATCGACTGGTCTTCTGGCTCTTGAATCTGAAGGTTGTCTGCAGCCCAGTTGCAATGAGTTAAAGCCTGGAACACAGCCTCGTCGTCAAGAATTGAAGACGGGTCAACTTCAGGGGCAAAAACATGCTCGCGCCGTTGAGGAGCCAGTTTCTTCGTTATCAGATCAGGTGGTGGAATCCGAGTACGATTCGCACCATAAGCCGCCTGGTAGCTCCTTAGCTTCATCTCGGAGACTAGCTGAGTCGACAGAATCTGAGCGTCCTTGACACAAGCCACGTAATCCTCCTAGGAGAATTCTGACCCGTCATTTCTGAATTCAGGAAAGCCCTTTGCTATCTCAACCGGGTCAAGCTCTTCTCCGTAAGCCAGTGCCCTGCTCAAAGCATATATTGCGCCCGATCGGGTGGCTGATATTTTTAGCTCTGGAATATGCTGAGGGACGATGGAGAGATTTTCCAACACATTCTTGATGTTTTTTAAGGGTTGCTTATCCCCCAATGTTGCCTTTATTCCGAGATGACTCCCGATGTAGAGCTGCTCAGTCAGAGAATAAACAGCCTTGAGCATGAGCAGACTATTATCGTAAAAGCTACTAGACCGGGGACCTGCAAAATAGAGTCAAAATATAAGTTGGCAGGCGCACTCTATCTATATTCCAAGAAGACAAGAGTATATGTATATACTTATGAAGAACACCTTGCGCCATCTGGGCAATATTTCGTTTTAACCCGGACAACTCCTCGGTGATGGACTTGAGTTGGCCTTCGGCATCCTCCGTGCGCTTAACCAGCGCCGTCTTTTCATCTTCAAAGGTTTTCTTCTCCTTTGAAAAGCCCGCCTTGATGTTTTCTATCTCAATCAGAGAAATTCGAAGCTTTTCTTCAATTTTTGCCTGGGAAGTCTGCCTTCTTTCCAGGTCTTTTTTCAAATGGCCGCGTTGGATTCGGCTGTCTTTAGAGCTTCCCGCGTCATGAATAAAGTTTACATCAAGTCCCAAAAAAATTGCAAAGCAATGTCTTTTGCACTTGGGGGCTAATGTATCTCAGCTCTTTTTTAAACATTGAAGATAAGATGAAGACCCGACTCATCTCAAGGAGATGAGCCGGCCCTTGGGGGCTATAGGTCCAAAGTTCTTCGTTGTTATTACAAGAAGACCCGACTCATCTCAAGGAGATGAGTCGGCCCTTAGGGGCTACAGGTCCAAAGTTCTTCAAAATTATTACAAGACCCGACTCATCTCAAGGAGATGAGCCGGCCCTCGGGGGCTACAGGTCCAAAGTTCTTCAAAATCATTACAAGACCCAACTCATCTCAAGGAGATGAGCCGGCCCTTGGGGGCTACAGGGTGAGCCAAAAACATTTGCAAGCCCAGCTTATCTTAGAAAGACAAAGATGGGCCTTGGGGGCTACAAAGGGATATATGATGATAGGAAAAGGAGAACATACCTCATATTTGTTTTTCATCATGCTAACTAAGCCAATTTCCATCTCACGGCTTGTTGCCAGGCGGTCTAAGCAGGCAGCATGAAGATCTTTGACACTAAAGCTCTCATAATTTGGAAGCTCCAACTTGGCCTTCCCTTTTTCTTGCAGTACCGCTTCATCTTTAGCAACAACTTTTGTTAACACCCTGGAAATCTTAGGAGCAGCATAAGCCGTCCCAGTAATGATAACTTCAGGAACATCTTTGTTTGTTGCTGGAAGATTAGGCGGATCAAGTTTAACTGCTGATGTAGCCTCAACAGTTAAGGCATCAATATTGATTGGTTCAGATGGAGGATGCAAATTATCTTGGATATCCTGAGGGTCTTCAAGATGATCAGCATGAACTTCATGAGCTGCCAGATCAGGAAGTTCCAGCTCAGGAGCCTCAGGGGTAACAGATGACCCGTGAGTTTTCCTCTTCTTGGCTTTGGCCCTACCAAGTTACAAAAGTATGATATGAAAAATGGAAAAAGCAATAGTGATGAGGATATATTCACGAAATATGATGATTCTGCTTGCTTAAGCTGGAAAGAAATATTGAGCCTCGTTGACACATATCATAAGGTGATTTCTCTCTTAGTTGATAATGCTATTTATTTTAATGAGAGCTTTATACTACCTAAATCCTTGTGTGTATGTGTCATTAGGTACATTGGAGAGGAAGGCATGGCACAAGGGAGCAAGGAGGGGAGCAAGGAGGCATTGTAGCTGGGAAGGGAGGAAGACCCTGCAGTTTCCAGGGCGGTAGTACCGCCCCACGCAAGCGGTAGTACCGCTTAGCGGTAGTACCGCTCCACTACTACCGTCCTAGTACCGCTTAGGAAATTTCTTCTGGAATCGAGCGACCCCAAGCGGTACTAAAGCGGCACTTGATATTTGTACGAGCGGTAGTACCGCTTATCACGGTAGTACCGCTTGCCATAAGCGGTAGTACCGCTCTGCCTGCGCGCAGGTTTTGGGCTGTCCAGCCCGTGTACCCCTTCGATCTCGTTTTAGACTATAAATACCCGTCCCCTAGAGTTAGTTAAGGTTAGACCACGTTTAAGATAAACCCTAGTTCTTGAGATTGCTTGTAAGCATTCATCTTGAATCCTCATCTCCAATTCGTATCGATCTGGAGATCATATACTGCAAGTTGAGTGTAATCTACTGTTCCATTGGGAATTAGTATATTGCAATTATACCGTTTCGTGGTCGACGGCTACGTGCGCAAGTGTGTGACGTTGTGAATATCCAAAAGGTTGAGACCTTTTGCATTGGCATCAGGGATCAAGCGAGGGAGAGTTCATCGGCGACATACAAGTTATCTATCATCTTCATCATCACCACCGCCGCTTACTGAGAAGATCGAGACACCCCATATCAAATAGCTTACTCAAACAGGTGAATTGATGAGGAAGTTATCCTTGATTGATGACAAAGGGTGCCATCTTGGACGCAGTCGAGTCATCCGACGAGGGTAGCATCTCCTGATTAACCAAAGGCATAGAATTCAAAACATTGACATATCAAGCTGGAATTTTCTTTGGAAAGTCGGGAATATTAAGTTCCTTAGCTGATCGTTTCCTGGCGACTGATTTATCGGGTAAACCTTCAACAAGATTGCCACTCCCACTTCGGGTTTGACGCCTAGACTGGTGCTGGGTTTTCTTCAAAATAAATCAAGTATCCAGATGAGCGTCCGGGTGAGAAAAGCCTACCTTCCGAACAACCCGCCTTGTTTTCAATGGAGGCGGACGATCTGAGTCGGAAGATATGGAAATTACCTCAACATCACCTGCACGGCTTGTTTCAACATCACCCTAACAAGTAAAGGGCGTCAGATGAATTCAAAGAAATATAAGCAAAAGGTTAATTTTACCTCTGATCGGGTATCAGTGGCGGCTGTTTCATCCATTTGAGATGGTCCTTCCACAACTGCCTTTCTTTTCTTCTTGCTCGGGGCGGCTTTAGGTTTGTTAGCCGTTGCCTTGAGGCGTCTTCGATTCCAAAAAGAAGAGTTAGCCTGCAAAATCAAACATTCAGACCAGGGAAGCAAACATTCAAAGTTTGTTCAAAAAAGTCAGATGAAGTTTTTAAAGGTTTTTACCCGAGGAGCCGGGTTAAGGGCATAAAAGGGTTTCAACCCGTCCTTACTGCAGGTCTCCAGGTTTTCACCTAACAGTTTCTTCACCATCCGGTTTATTTCGTCGGCCTCCAAGGAAAAGTTGTTGTACCGCTGAACGTCATTCAAATCGCCAGAATAGGTACACATTAAGCCATTGCGCCGACTTAATGGGAGAATTTTCCAAGATACCCAACATCGGGTCAAGTCGACCCCCGTCAACCCATTGGCTATCAGAGCCCTTAATTTTGGATAAACATGGGCGTGTTGGGAACGATGTTCTGAAGGAGCCCAACCTGGAAGCTCAAGATCCATGGGAAGACGTTCGGGCCTATAACCCGGCAAGGGATTTTCATCGGTGGGAGCGATGTTTTGGCAGTAAAACCAAGTCTTATTCCACCCTTTTGGGTGGCTTGGTAAGGTGGCGGTAGGGAAAAGGATATCCTTTCGCCTTTGAATTGAAACCCCGCCAAGTTCTAAGCCGGGGCCATCTGCACACTCTGTTTGCCGATTCAAGTAGAAAAACTCCCTGAAGAGGGAGACAGTGGGCTCCCTTTGAAGGTACACCTCACAGAATACTTGGAATTGGCAGAGGTTCGAGATGGAGTTAGGGCCCAGGTCTTGGGGGTGCAGATTGAAGAAATGCAAGATGTCTCGGAAGAACTTTGACCCGGGAGGTGAAAACCTCCTCTGCAGGTGATCCAAAAATATCACCACCTCCCCTTCCCTGGGATTTGGGGTCTCTTCTCCGAGGACGACTCGCCAGCCAATCATGTTTTGAGGCGACAAAAATCCATGCTCCTCATAATCCATAAGGATAGCGTCAGAAACTTGAGTCGCCACCCAATTGCAGGCTTTTGACTCTGACATAATGAGTCGCCTGGATAAAGTAAAGAGGGCGGCTTAAGTAAGTGGTCCAAGTGAAATGACCTAATTATTTGGAATGAAAGGGGCAAGCCTTATGGAAGACCAGAGTCTTTACAATGGCCTGAATGCATTGTCAGTTATAAAATTTAAGCTGACAAAAGTAAGGGTGACTCGTATTAAGACAATGGATTTTAGGGAATTGTTGCTTAGTATAAGGCGAACAAGTTTCTCTTGAAGCAACAACAATTTCGGATCTAAAAATGGTTCAAAAAGGTGAAAATATTTGTTAACCCTAGCAGGAGAGCATGGAAGTAATGACAGTATGGTTCCTCTAAATACAAGGAAAGATTAAGATATGTCATATGCAAAATGGAGTTGGCATCTCTACCGCTCTTCTTTGATGAGCACGTTTGTGGAATCTACTCACAGAGCTAGCAATGGCGATGAGCTGGAGGAAAGTTGACAAGGAACTCGAAGAACCTCGAGGTGCTCTATGGATCTAGTTGGAAGAAAGATGACTTACCCGAAGCAATCGACCGGAGACGGGGAAAACGCGCGGAGGATTCATCGACCGAGAAGGAATGCCGTGAGGACCTTGAGGAAGCTCGGTGAGATGAGGAAAGTTGCGGCGGTGGCGCGAGGAGCTCCCGGACTCGAGGAAGAAGAAGCAGGAAAGGGAAGTGGAAAGTGAATCCAGAGCCCTCCAGTGAATATTTAAAGGGAAGGAACCCGAAGAAGCAAATAACAGGTGCGACAATCGAGGGAATACAGTAAATTTCGAGAAACAAAGATGCCTCAATTTTTGGGATAAACGGATACGACCAGATTCGCCATGACGGCATTATTGTTTTTTCAGACTGACGACAGGTGATGTCACGACAAAGAAACGGTGGGAGAATGACAAGTGTGGGAGCAGAACAAGCCGGTGTATAGAAATCTGCTGAAGATATGAGTTCAAAGATGAGTCACCATAGGAAAAGATGAGCCGCCACAGGAAGAAAGATCTATTGACATGAATGAATTCAAATAAATCTGGGGCCTAATGTCGGGGATATAACTCCACGGTATAACCCGCCCTACTGGGCCGGGTTAAATGTACCAATGACTCTGCAACCAAGATTGAGTGGGCCGCGTCCTGATTACAAGATGAGTAAGGTGGCAGCTCACTAAGATGCCGGGCGGACCAAAACCAGAAGACGGCGGCTTGCAGCCCATGAAGCTAAGGACGCCGATTAAAGTTTCCTCAAGGAGCAAGATAAGTTAGAGATGTAGTAGGTCACGGGTCATATTGTGACCCGGACTCTGTTGTATAACCTAGGGCTTGACCTGTATATAAAGGCAGGCCCCTAGGCCAGAAACTCTCAAGTCAAAACCTCTCGATAGCTAGGTTAACGATTCCACACCCTTGTAATCAAGATCCATCCATCCAATACAAAACAAGCAGGACGTAGGATATTACCTCCATAGGAGGGGCTGAACCTGCGTAAACCCAACTCCACCACTCGCTTAACCCCTTCGAGTCGCCACCAAGCGGCGATGGCCTCACATCTAAGTCCTGTTACGAGGACATCTGCCGGGTTGACAAAACCACGACAGTCCAAAAACGCCCCCAAACCCTAGCCAAAACTACTATAAATGGAGACCCCCACGTTCATTTTTGGGCAAACCCTAGCCCCCACCTCTCCTAACCTCACTGCGCCGCCGCTCCTCATATTCCTCACCAAGCCAGCCCACCGCCGCCACTTGGCGCCGCCGTGGCCCGCCTCCCGGCCAACCCGGGGCTGCCATGTCAACGCCCGAGCCGCCTCCCAGCCAACGGTCGAGCGCCACATCGCCCCTGCCTCCTCCCCTCACCGCGCCAGCCACCGCGGCCCACTGCGGCCCGGATCAGGCCCGCTCGGGCCCGAAGCCGCCTAGCCGCCCGAGCCTCGCTCGCGGGAGAACCCTAAGCTCCCTTGACCATGCATGGAGACGGCCTCGCCGCTCCGCCACCGGCAAGCCGCCGTGCCTCCTCGTCGTTGTGCTCGCACCGCCCCTCCTCCAGATCTGGCGAGCCTCGAGCCCCGCGACGTCCCCTCCTCGCCATGATGTGGATGGCCGAAGCCAGGGCTGCTGCCGCCATCGATGCTCCATCACCGGTCCACCCGATCTCCTCGCTCCTGCCGCCCCAAGCCTCATCGTCCCCGGAAACGGACTCCCCACGTCCGGATGTGTAGGTCCTCGCACGGATCCAACAGCTCTCGCCCATCCCATGCCTTGTCGGAGTCCCGCTGTTGACCTTGCCATCGTCGGTTGGCCCCCGCTTGGGCCTCCTCCGAGTTGCGCGAGGCCCAACGGAGCCGGCCCGCTCTGTCTCTGTCTAGCGAGGCTTCAAGGCCCAATGTGAGCATCTCACTTATCCCCTGCCCGCGTGTGTTGAATAGTTAACCTGTGCTTACCGTTGTTTGCCCAGTTTCAGCAGATTGGGCCCATAGACGTTTTTTTCGTTTTGCAAATTTGTCTAATATCTGAGGAATTGCATAATAACAGATGTTGCCATGATTTTAAAATGCCAATAATTATATAACCGTGCATCATATGTAAAATTTAAAGATATGTAAAACATGTAGAATTTCGTGTAGAATCGCAATAACCCACTTCCCTCCATATTTAAAAATGTTTAACATGCTGTTTTCTTGGAGTTTGCATAAATGTCATTATTTTGCGTTGCGCATAATTATTTAACCGTGCATCGGAATTAATCATAACCTTATATGTAAAATGTGTAGATTATTTACATCCATTTGTCATGCATGATAAAAATGTTTAATGTGATGTTTGCATTTAATTTGCATAAGTGACTTGCTAAAATGGTTTATGTCCTAATATCGCATAAATGTTGCGTCATTTGTTTTATAGTAAAAACCCACATATTATATATTATTTTGGGGTAGAAAAATCCGTAGAATGTATATGTGCATGTAGTTTTGTCTTTTGAGAAAATTTGTGTGCATGTTATTTTTGCCATGATGCCCTTTTGTTTATTTTGTGTGAATTAATCCATGCATATTTTGGAATAGTTGCAAACATGAGATATGCCCTTTGACATGTGTACTAGCCCCTGGTATTTTTGTTTGCCATGTTAATCCATGTTGAGGTGTTATTTTCTTGTTGCCAACATGCCATAAAAATGTGTTGTTTTGAGGGGTCTAAATAATTCTAAGAGTGAAATTGTTATTTTGTTGTCATGTTGCCATGTGATTTGCTAGTGTTCTAGGACTCTTTTGGTGTTGCCTCAATGGCATGTGTTGTTAACCATGTTATGCTCTATCATGTTGTGACATTAGTTTCCATGTATAGGTTTTCCATAATATGTATTTACGTTGTCCAACATGCCAATCTGTTAAAAAAGTGCTGCTCATGTCTAGTCTAATTTTCACCAAGTGTGAGAATCTGTTTTCTTCAAAATGCCATGTTGTGTTGATGCTAGCTATGTTACTATGCATAATTAGACTTTGCCACTATGGAATGAATTGTAGTGCATCATGTCCTCTACCATGCTGTAGATTTTCATGCCATGATATGCCTTGTAGCATATAGTTTTATTGTTGCTAGTATGCCTTCATGAAAAATTGCTATGTTAAAAACTGTTATTTTCACCGTCCTAATCTGCTATATTTTATAGTCATCTTGTGAGCTTATTTCCTATTGATCCATGCTTCCATTCAATTTGCTGCAATGAGATGGATTGTTATGCATCATATAGACTACCTCACCATGCCCGTGTGGTGAATTTTAGTATACTATAGCTTGTTGTTGTGTGGGTTGCAATATGCCATGTTGCTGTTTTGGTCAGATTTGAACTAAAACTTGTGGTGGTTGTTGTGGTTGAACCGTTGCTCCGTTTTGTACATGCCATATATGAAACTTGCTTAGAATTCCATGTAGTTTCATAATATCTTGTTGCATCCATGTTTTGACATGTTTGTGGTTGTTGTTTGCATGCATTTTGCATTCATGACATATTCATATCATGTGTGTCATATCTTTTAGGTCGTAGCTCCGTTGCAAATATTCTATATATGTAGATCGACTAGAATGACATGTAGAATCACGTGGTGCACTTTATTTTACTGTTTAATAAATATAAAATCTGTTTAGTTCAGATCTGGACCAAACTCATAATTTGCATATGGGGTTGTTTCGGAAATACTATATGTTGTTTCCGGCCTCATTTAACATGCCTAGATAGTGTAGTTTCTTTATGCTTCACCTCTTGCCATGTTTAACAACATTTAATATTGTCGAGTAGCTAA
Organism: Elymus sibiricus; assembly: GCA_039707655.1. NCBI lineage: Eukaryota > Viridiplantae > Streptophyta > Magnoliopsida > Poales > Poaceae > Elymus > Elymus sibiricus. The sequence goes on along the minus strand of CM077675.1, from coordinate 308,856,437 downwards.
ACGAGATCGAACATAAGAATTGAACGTGGAGTTCCGTCAATATGCAACTCGTTGCATATTGAGCTTCACTTTAATGTGTAGTATTTGATTGTTGTGTTTTGCCATGTCATGCATATTTGAATGAACATGCATCATACTTGATTGTGCATCATGCCATGTATGTGTTGTGGTGTTTATCGTGTTTTTATTGTTGTTTCCGATTGCTTCTTCTCGAGAGAGTTCCGAAAGCGTTTGGAGTGTGACGATTCGTTCGACTACGTTGGTTCGTCTACTTCACGAATTCGTTCTTCTTCCAAGTGGGATCTCAGGCAAGATGAACATTTCCCTGGATACCATTACTATCACTGCCATGGTAGATGTCTCATTTCTATCTCTTGTCTTGCTACCTACCACTTGCTTGTCAAGCCTCCCAAAATGCCATGATAAGCCTCTAACCCTCCACATACCAGCAAACCATTGATTGGCTATGTTACCGCTTGCTCAGCCCTTCTTATAGCGTTGCTAGTTGGAGGTGCAAATTGTTTCTGCCGGGGAGGGACCTCCATGGTATAATCCGCCATACTGGTCCGGGTTAACATATCAACAACTCTGCAAAGTTTGAATGGGCCGTGTCCTGAATACAAGATAAGTAAGGCGGCGGCTGACTAAGACGCCAGGCGGCCCAACACCTGAAGACGGTGGCTCAAGGCCCATACGGGCGGAAGGCGCTGGCTGGTTTTCCTTGCTTCAGGAGCAAGGGGAGTTAGAGACATTATAGGTTACGAGTCACGTTATGACCCGGACTCTATTGTAAAACCCTAGGGTCTTACCTGTATATAAAGGCAAGCCCCTAGGACCGAAAGACTCAAGTTACAACCTCTCGATTGCTAGGTTAGCGATTCCGCACCCTTCTAATCGAGATCTATCCATCAAATACACAAAAAGCAGGATGTAGGCTATTACCTCCATAGGAGGGGCCGAACCTGGGTAAACCCGACTCTCTCTCATTCAACCCCTTCGAGTCGCCACCAAGCGGCGAAGGCCTCACACCTAAGTCATGTTACGAGGAAATCTGTCGGGTTGACAAAACCACGACAGTTGGCGCCCACCGTGGGGCTCTCGCCCGGTGGAGTTGAGTTTTCAAAGGGGATCCAATCAAGATTTGGGAAGTTTGCGGTGAACCAGATGGTCAAGAACCACCGTGACAAGATCTACGAGCCGGCTTGGAGCGTCAAGGACGACCCAATCAGACGTGGGTTTCGATATCCTGCGGGAGAGATTGGTTTAGAAACTTCAGAGCCGGACATCTACATCAACATCGACGAGCCCGCTCGGAGCGCCCAATCCAATCAACGCCAGGGCGGTCTTCGCCATGTATTCGTTGGCTTCACGCAAGGGGTCAGCCTTTCGGATGAGCCGGCCTCTAGCGGCGACATCCTCATCAATTTGGACGGTACGTCATCCACAGGAGATAAGAAGTCAATGAGTCGCCTCAATGGGCGGTTATTTTCTTTATGATGGTGGACTTGGGGGCTCATTGGAGACCGAAACCCCCGAGGAATACAATGAGTTGCCTCAAGAAGTCGCTGTTTACATGGCGGGGGCTACGGCGGTTCCAGATCCGTCCGTAGCTGGAGGTTCTGGCAGGTCAACTAAAACGCCGGCTCAAGCCATGACTGATCTCATGGCCGAGATGGGAAAACTCGTGGATACCCCGGTCACTGCGGAAAATCAGGAAGAGCGCAATGTGGAGCTAACCAAATTGCGTAGTCAAATAATTGAGGTACAGAAGGAGATTGATGCTGAAAACGCACGGATGGCGGATTTGCAGGCTCATATACATCAAGAGACGGAGCGCCTTAAGGCCGAGGCCTGGCGATTAGGAGTTCACAGAGAGGCATCGGAGGCGGTTTACGAGAGAAAAATGCCACCATGGACTCCCTCCGAACCTTGAGCCACAACAGCTTTTTAACACCCCACAACAGACACCAGGAACTGTTCGGCAATCCGGGAATCGGTAAGAGGAACCAGCTCAACCCCTGCCGACTCAATCTCCGCCTCGGTGATTTCAAATGCCGTGGGGCCACTTTTCCAATTCTGTTGACAACATGTTGGCTGCAACACGGAAACTCCCCTCTTGAGGTTGAAGCTAGAAACGCTATCAAGATGCTAAAGACTGATGTGGTACAATAGGCACAATATTCATACAGCCGGGATCAGATGCATTCCACTCCCTACGCTAGCAAGGGCCATCATGTGGAATCCCCGGTTGTTTCTATCAGTGGGTGAAGACAGCAGCTTCAGGTCTCTCCAACCCGTCTCATGCCATCAGACGCCCAGGCAGTTGTTGATGCTGCGAGAGGCGCATGATAGGCAGAAGCAGAAGCAGCAGCACGGGCAATCCAGTAGCTTCACCCTCAACCAGCGAGTTTGGGGGCTGGGTCCAATAGGACGATTGGTATACCATGTTTATCCCCGGCACTCCATGCTGAGCGCATGCCCAAAGATTTCAAGGGGCCTCGTAAGGTGCCAAACTATATGGCAGATATTGAGCCGGCGTCTTGGATTGAGAGTTATGAGTTGGCAATGGACATGCTGGATGTCGGCGATGCTGTATGTGCTAAATACTTAACCATGATGTTGGAAGGACCGGCTCGTACATGGTTGAAAAACTTGCCGCCTAACTTCATCAACACATGGGCTGAGCTGAAAGAGCGATTCATCAAGAATTTCCAAGGAACCTGCAAGAAGCCTATGACAATAGTAAACCTACAGCATTGCGTTCAACGAGTGTCGGCTCACCATTGGACTCGTAGGATCGCGGAAATCATCCACTCGTCGGACAGCATCACGGCGGCTCAGGCAGTCCTAATATTGGGAAAGAACTGTCACTTCCAGCGTTTGGTCCAGAAGCTCGGACGGCTCAAGCGAAAGGTGCAAGACATGGGCGACTTGATGGACATTCTCACCAGATATGCCGAGTCGGATAGCACGAAGGATCCTGGCTCAGATGAAGACAAGACCACCAAAGGCAAAAAAAGCAGAAGGAGGGAAAGGTCAGCACGGTCCAGGAGACAACCAGGGGGCTCAAAATAATAAGCGAACTCAACCGGACGGCGGGTCAGACTTTATGGCCAACACTAATATAGGTTTCAAAAATCAGTGCCGGAACGGTCGACCCGGAGGAGCTTATAATGGGAATAAACCTCACAATTATGAGGAGGCGCTTAAAGCACCTTGCCCTAAGCACAGCACCCAAGATAAGCCGGCTAGCCACTCTTGGGAGAATTGTTATATCATGCAAGAGTTCCGTAGCCAGGATTTCCAGAATAACTCAGGAGGCAATGGTGGAGGACACCCGGGTCAACATAGACTTGGTGGGTCACAAGGTGGCCCAGGGGCTGGTTTTCAACATCAGGGGAATCATGGCAATGGGCAACATCCTGGCAAGGGCAATCAGCATAATAACGAAGGAGGATTTCAAAGTAATCCCAAGCAGTTGAATAACGCTCAGTATCACTAGCACCTGAATCCCTGAATAAAATTCGTACTCTGGATGGTATCAAAGAAGAAATTTTGTCTCCAAGAAGGAAGTAAGTCAGCCCTAGGACACCAGTGGCCTTATTAAACTTAGCTCTGCCGACTCTTTTTTTTAATTTCTTCCGCCCTTTGCAGAATTCTGTATATACTTCTTTATGTTTCGAGTATGAATAAAGCCGACATATTTTTTCGTTTCAACCTACAAATTGAGTTTGAGTCTTTATCTTCCGAAGCAAAGGGCACCTGGGGGCTTCTAACTCATCGAGTTTAGCTTTCGCACCCTTGTGACCCAGCATAATAACGCCACAATACCAAGGGCATTTGGGGGCTTCCAGCCCATCGGGCTTAGCTTTCTCACCCTCTTGACCCGGCAAAAACGCCATCTATGGTTATACCTGCATGTATGCTTGATGTGACTCCGATCAGATGACCCCGTGTACTCTTGACAAGTCAATCCTTTTTTGGACCCTAAACTTTTCAAGGTTAAAACACCGGCTTGAGTCATGTGAGAGCCAGCATGCAGAAAGCTAGGATAAGCCATGCGTTATTATACCCGCTTCATTGAAGCAAGACTCGAGCCTCGAAAGCCGGTCTTCCTTGTCGAGCCTCGAAAGCCGATGGATTATCTTAACATTATAAGTATGTATTATTACACCTTTCTCATCATCATAACACCGTGCTTATGTGGGGAATTGATTTTCAAATCAGAATATATCACAAAGCTTTTGTGCTTTCCTATAAAGCCTTTTTTGCTGACTAGCATCTTGGTTAAACTGACTGGGATCGTGCAAGGTCCTTTTTAAAGGGGGCTGTTGTGTGTTTCCAAACCTCGAAAGCCAGCCCCTAAAAGCGGTATTATGTGTTAAAATTTTATCATATAAAATGTTGTGGGCACGCCTTACTTCTGTTAACAGTTATACATGAAATAACCGGGTTATTAGCCGCATGACCAGCACAAAATTATGTTATTGCTTAAGAGGCTAACAAAGGACCTCAAGCTTGGACATCAATTTTGGCCAGGACTCATTGAGTCGTCTTATCAATATTGTTTTATTTGGCTTGTTTATTATAGCAAGTTTTAGGTTCAAAATTACTACCGGCCCATGCTTGGAGGACCGATTGAGTGTGCGTGAGCAACCAATTGACAAGCCATCCTACAATCGTCAACACTGTTGAAAGAAGAATAGATTGTTAAAATCAAGAAGATCAAAGGCCGGCTCATTTTTCCCAGCTCTATCTTATCAAAAAGCCCATCAATAGAAAGACGATGAGCGGATAGGGTGGTGAAACGGCAAATAAGTATCTTGCATCAAAATTGCAAAACATGCACGATGGCACGACAACAGTTTTCGACTATCCCTATTACATGCTTAAGGAAGCCACAAATTGTTTTTCACCCATACTTGGGGGCTTAAGTTGACAAGGTAATGATTGAGGATGTTTAAATCGCCGACCGCATCATCCGGGTCAGTGGCGGTTAATCTTGCATGTGAGATGACTCCGGGTTATCCATCGATTGGTCTTCTAGCTCCTGTACCTGAAGGTTGTCTGCGTCCCAGTTGCAGTGAGATAAAGCCTGGAACACGGCCTCGTCCTCAAGAATTGAAGACGGGTCAACTTCAGGGGCAAAGACATGCTCGCGCCATTGAGGAGCCAGACTCTTTGTTATCAAATCAGGTGGTGGAATCCGAGTATGATTGGCGACATCAGCTGCTTGATAGTTCCTCAGTTTCATTTCAGAAACCATTTGAGTCAACAGAATTTGAGGATCCTTGACACAGGCTGCGTAATCCTCCTGGGAGAATTCTGACCCGTCATTTTTAAATTTGGGGAAGCCCTTTGCCAGCTCAGCTAGATCAAGCTCTTCACCGTAAGCTAAAACCCGGCTCAATGCATATATCGCGCCAGATCGGGCGGCTGATCTTTTTAGCTCTAGAATGTGCTGAGGGATAATGGAAAGACTTTCCAATACATTCTTGATATACTTTAAGGGCTGCTTATCCCCCATTGTTGCCTTGATTGCAAGGTGACTGTCAGCGTAAAGTTGCTCCGTCAGGGAGTAAACAGCCTTGAGCATGAGCAGACTATTATCATAAAAACTACTAGTCCGGGGGCCTGCAGAATAAAATCAATGCATGAGTCGCCAGGCACATTATATCTATATTTCAAGAAGACAGGAGGCTATATACACTTACCAAAAATAGTTTGGGCCATCTGGGCAATATGTCGCTTTAACCCAGACAACTCCTCAGTAATGGGTTTGAGCCGGCCCTCAGCATCCTCTATTTGAACCGGCAAACAGAGTGCGCGGACGGTCCTGGCTTAGAACTTGGCGGGGTTTCGATCCAGGGGCGGAAAGATGTCCTTTTTCCTACTGCCACCTTACCAAGCCACCCTAAAGGGTGGAACAAGACTTGGTTTTATTGCCAAAATACCGCTCCTGCTGATGAAAATCCCTTGCCGGGTTGTAGGCCCAACCGCCTCCCCATGGATCTGGAGCTTCCGGGTTGGGCTCCTCCAGAGGAACGCTCCCAACACGCCCATGTTTATCCAAAGTTGAGGGCTCTGCTAGCCAACGGGTTGAATGGGGTCGACTTAACCCGGTGTTGGGTATCATGGAGGATTCTGCCGTTAAGTCTGCGCAATGGCTTAATGTGTAATTCCTCTGGCGACTTGAACGACACTCAATGGTACATCAATTTTTCCTTGGAGGCCGGCGAAATAAACCGGATTGTGAAGAAGCTGCTGGGTGAAAACCAGGAGACTTGCAGCAAGGACGGGTTGAAACCTTTCTACGCCCTTAACCCAGCTCCTTCGGTATAAAACCTTTAAGATCTTAATACAGCTTTTTGAACAAACTTTGAGCCTTTGCTTCCTTGGTCTGAATGTTTAATTTTGCAGGCTACCTCTTCTTTCTGGAATCGGAGATGCATCAAGAATGCGGGTAACAAGCCGAAAGTCGCCCCGAGCAAGAAGAAGAATAAGGCGGCTGTAGAAGGACCATCTCATATGGACGAAACAGCTGCCACTAATACCCATTCAGAGGTACACTACTAGAAAAAAGCACATTAGTGGCGCACCACTTTTGGGTATTAATGGCGCACCATAGGTGCGCCACTATTACCACGCCACTGATAAGAAATACTAATGGCGCACCTCTGGTGCGCCATTAGTATTGCAGGTAACAGTGGCGCACCTCTGGTGCGCCATTACTATTGCTACAGGTGCGCCACTGGTAACTTTTTTTTTATTTTTTTTGATTTTTTTTTAATTTTGAAGGCGGGAAAATAGTAGTGGCGCACCGTCTAACCCCCACCGTGCGCCATTGCTCATTTTTTGCGTTTTTTTCCTTTTTTCCAATTATTTTTGTTCTTGAGCGGTTCTTGGGGTGGTCACCGGCGGCAGGCGAGCTTGAGCTCGAGTAGCCACGCTGCCTCGCAGGTCGCCTCCTCCCGTGTCGTGCCTCACTCCTCTCTCTTCTTCCTCCCTTTCCTAATCCTCTCATCTCTCTCTCTCTCTGTTGCAAGGTCAACACCATGGATGCTCGCTGCCTGAGCTCGTCGTCACCGCGCCGTTCTGAACGTCCCTGTCGCTGGATCCGGTGGCCATGGCCAACCCTCCGTTCCCCGCCCCGCCTCGCCGTGGCAATGGCCGCCGCCTGCCTCCTCGTGCAGGATCAGGAGGAGGATGAAGCCTCCGTGCCCGCTCGCACGCAGCCATGGAGGAAGTGCAGGAGGAGGAGCCATGGAGGAAGGGGAGGAGGAGGCATGGATGAAGGGGAGGAGGAGGAGCCATGGAGGAAGGGGAGGATGGGGCATTGATGAAGGGGAGGAGGAGGAGGAGGAGGAGGAGGAGGCATGGAGGAAGTGGAAGAGGAGGGCATGAGGAGGGGGGAGGAGGAAGAAGAGGTAGGGAGCAGAAAGGGGAGAAAGGGGAGAAGACAGAGCTAGGGGTTAATAAGCTGTGTCGAAACTAGTAATGGCGCACCATGGGGTGGTGCGCCATTACTAGTTTTGAAATTTCAAAACTAGTAATGGCGCACCATGGGGGTGGTGCGCCATTACTAGTTTTGAAATTTCAAACTAGTAATGGCGCACCACCCCATGGTGCGCCATTGCTAACTTGTTTTTTATTTTTTAATTTTTTGAATTTGGAAGGCGGGAAAGTTAGCAGTGGCGCACTATGCACTGGTGCGCCACTGCTAATTTTTTTTAATTTTTTTATTTTTTTACCTCCAGATCTTAAAATGGCTGTAACTTTTTTTCTGTTAGGTTTTTGAGGATTCTAAAAGATCGATAACGGGCATAGCCGGTTGAATTCAGATGTAACTTTTTGAGTAGATGCTTTTTCATATAAAAAACTTTTTCATCGGAGGTCGTATGCAAAAGTTACGGCCATTTTACCGAAACACGGCCGCTTTTTGCAAAAAAAATCAAAATTCATGTTTATTAATTTTCCTAACAACTAGAACACATAACACATGGGCATCTATTTTTTTGAATTTTTTTGAATCTTTTATCATTTTCTTTTATTTTATTTTAAGCTGAAAAGGCGATCCACCGGGGGGGGTGTTTGTGTGTGTGTGGTGGGGTGTGTCTGTGTGTGTGAGCAATAGTAATGGCGCACCCTCCCTGGTGCGCCATTGCTAACCTTAGCAATGGCGCACCAGGGAGGGTGCACCATTACTATTGCTCACACACACAGACACACCCCACCACACACACATAGCAATGGCGCACCACACCAAGGATGCGCCATTACTATGTTGCATAGTAATGGCGCACCTAGCTGTGGTGCGCCATTGCTATGTCTAGTGAGGTGGGGGGTGGGCAAAAAAAATAACAATGGCGCACTGCTCAGGTGGTGCGCCACTACTAAAAAAATAACAATGGTGCACCTGTTTCTGGTGTGCCATTGCTATATAGCAGTGGCGCACCACCACCATGGTGCGCCACTAATAGGGATATTGGCTATAGCCAGTTTTCTAGTAGTGGTAAAATTAATCTTTTGTTTATATTACATTGAATATATCTGACGCCTTTTCCTCGTCGGGTGATGTCGAAACAAGCCGTGCAGACGATGTTGAGGTAATTTCCATCTCTTCTGACTCAGAACCTTCGCCTCCGTTGAAAACAAGGCGGGTTGTTCGGAAGGTAGGCTTGTCTCACCCAGAAGCTCATCTAGATCCTTACTTTATTTTGAAGAAAACCTAGCACCAGTCTAGGCGTCAGACCCGAAGTGGAAGTGGTGATCTTGTCGAGGGCTTACCTGATAAATCAGTCGCCCGGAAACGACCAGCCAAGGTACTTAATATTCAAAATTTCCAAGGAAGTTCTGATTTGATGTGTCAACTTTTGACTCCTATGCCTTGGTTAATCAGGAGTCGCCGCCTTCGTCGGACGACTCAACTGCGTCTAAGCTGGCGCCCTTTGTCATCAATCATGGGTAAATTCCTCATCAATTCATCTGTTTGAGTAAACTATTGTTTATCCCATTCTTCTTATTATACTCTTTAACTTGGCAGGGCCAAAGCCAAGAAAAGGTAGACTGATGGGTCTTCTGTTAACCCGGAGGCCCCTGAGCCGGAGCTTCCTGATCCGACGGCTAATGAAATCCATGTTGATCATCCTGAAGACCCTCAGGATATCCAAAATGATTTACCTCCTCCATCTGAACCAACCAATACTGATGCCGTAACTGTTGAAGCTACATCAGCAGTTAACCTTGACCCGCCCAATCCTTTAGTAATAAACAAAGATACCCTTGAAGTTATTATTACTGGGACGAGTTATACTGCTCCTGAGATTTCCAGGGTGTAAACAAAGGTTGTTGCTAAGGATGAAGCGGTACTGCAAGAAAAAGGGAAGACCAAGTTGGAGCTTCCAAATTATGAGAGTTTTAGTGTTGAAGATCTTCATGCTGCCTGTTTGGACTGCCTGGCTACAAGCCGTGAGATAGAAATCGGTCTTGTTATTATGATGAGAAATAAATACGAGTATGTTCTCTTTTATATGCTATCATCATATATCCTTTTGTAGCCCCCAAGGCCCAGTTTTGTCTTTCTAAGATAAGCTGGGTCTTGCGAATGTTGGACCGACTCAACCTGTAGCCCCCAAGGACCGACTTATCTCCTTGAGATGAGTCGGGTCTTCTATAATAACTTTGAAGAACTTCGGCCCGTAGCCCTCAAGGGCCGGCTCATCTTCTTGAGATGAGTCGGGTCTTCTGTAATAACTTTGAAGAATTTCGGCCTGTAGCCCCCAAGGGTCGGCTCATCTTCTTGAGATGAGTCAGATCTTTTATATAATTTTGAAGAACTTCGACCTGTAGCCCCCAAGGGCCGGATCATCTTCTTAAGATGAGTCGGGTCTTGTTCACATCTTCAATGTCAAAAAGAACTAAGATACATTAGCCCCCAAGTGCCAAATATATTGCTTTGCAATTTGCTTGGGACTTGATATAGACTTTATTTATGATGCAGGAAGCTTTGAAGACAGAGCTTTGAAGACAGCCGAATCCAGCGTGGCTAGTTTGAAAAAAGACCTGGAAAAAGGGCAGACCTCCCAGGCAGAAGTTGAAGAAAAACTTCGCCTCTCATTGATCGAGCTGGAAAACACCAAAGCAAGCTTCTTAAAAGAGAAGAAATCCTTTGAAGATGAAAAGACGACTCTGATGAAGCGTGCAGAAAAACTCCTTGAATAGGGAGACAGTGGGTTCCGTCTAAAGATACACCTCACAAAAAACTTGGAATGGGCAAAGGTTCGATATGGAGTTTGGGCCCAAGTCTTGAGGATGAAGATGGAAAAAGTGTAAGACGTCCCGGAAGAATTTTGACCCGGGAGGTGAAAAACCCCTCTGTAGGTGATCCAAAAATATCAACACTTCCCCCTCCTGGAGGTTTGGGATCTCCTCTCAAAGGACGACTCGCCAGCCAACCACATTTTGAGGTGGCAGAAACCCATGTTCCTCATAATCCTTTAAATGAACATCAGAAACTTGTGTTGCCACCCAGTTGCAGGCTTTTGACTCTGACATGATGAGTCGCCTGGATAAAGCAAAAAATGGCGGCTTGAGTAAATGGCTCGAATTAAAAGATCTAGTTATTTGCAATGGATGGGCAAGCCTTGTAAAGAGCCGAAGCCTATACAATGGCTTACACAACTGACATGTTACAATTGTTAAGCCGGCAGAAGTAAGGGTGACTTGTGCTAAGACCAAAGGTTTTGAGAATTTAGCTAAGTGTGAGACAAACAAGTTTTTCCCGAAGCTGTAATAATTTTGGATCTAAGAGTATTTCAAAAAAGCGAGAATATTCGCTAGCCCTAACAGGAGGGCATAGAAGCAATGACACTATGGTTCATCTAATACTTTTGAAGATTCAAACATATCATATGCGAAATGGAGTTGGTATCTCTACCACTCTATTTTGGTGATTACGTTTGCGAGTTCCACTCACGGAGTTAGCAGTGGTGATGAACTGGAGAAAGATTGCCAAAGAACTCAAAGAACCTCGGGGTGCTATAATGGATCTAAGTCAGAAGGGAGATGACTTACTCGAGTGGTCACCGGTGGCGGCGGAAGCACGTAGAGGATTTGACTGACGAAGAAAAAATACCGCGACGACCTCGAGGGAGATTGCCGCGATAAGGAAGCCGTGGCGGTGGCACGAGGAGCTTTCGGACTCGAGGAAGAAGAAGGAGTGAAGAGAAGAAGTGGAAAGTGAATCAGGGGCCTTTCGGTAAATATTTAAAGGGAAGGAGCTCGAAGGGGCAACTGACAGGCGCGACAATCGAGGGACTACAGTAAATTTTGAGAAACAAAAACGCCCCAATTTTCGGGATAAATAGATATGACCAGATTCGCCATGATGTCATTATTTTTTTTCAAGATTGACGAAAGATGACGTCACAATAAATGAACATTGGGAAAATGACAAGTATGGGAGCAGAACAAGCCGGCGTTATGAAATTCATAGAAGATAAACAGTCCCGGGATGAGCCACCAAAGGAAGGAAAGATCTATTGACATGAATGGATTCAAATCAATCTGGGGCCTAATGTCGGGGATGTAACTCCACGGTATAACCCGTCATACTAGGCCGGGTTAACATATCAACAACTCTGCAACCAAGTTTGAATGGGCCGTGTCCTGAATACAAGATAAGTAAGGCGGCGGCTGACTGAGATGCCGGGCGGCCCAACACCTGAAGACGGCGGCTCAAGGTCCATAGGGGCGGAAGGCGCCGGCTGGTTTTCCTTGCTTAAGGAGCAAGGCGAGTTAGAGACATTATAGTTTATGAGTCACGTTATGACCCGGACTCTGTTGTAAAACCCTAGGGTCTTACCTGTATATAAAGGCAAGCCCCTAGGACCGAAAGACTCAAGTTACAACCTCTCGATAGCTATGTTAGCGATTCCGCACCCATGCAATCGAGATCTATCCATCAAATACACAAAAAGCAGGACGTAGGCTATTACCTCCATAGGCGGGGCCGAACCTTGGTGAACCTGACTCTCTCTCATTCAACCCCTTCGAGTCGCCACCAAGCGGCGATGGCCTCACATCTAAGTCCTGTTACGAGGACATCTGCCAGGTTGACAAAACCACGATAGTTTCCATGTGCAATTGGACACTTTTGAGATATCACAATATTATTGATATTTAATTTGATGCACATATATACTTGGTAAAAGGTGGAAGGCTTGGCCTTTTACTCAGTGTTTTGTTCCACTTTTGCCGCCCTAGTTACCTATGTACCGGTGTTATGTTCCATATTGAGCGCTCCTAACATGCTCGGGGTTGTTATGGGGACCCCCTTGACTTTCGTTTTGGGATAAAACTCTTCTGGCAAGGCCAAACATCGGTACTAGTTGCTTAATAACAACTTCAAATTTGCATAGGGCATGATCACCCCGTGGATAATTAATCAACCCCCGGGCCAGTGCTCCTCATGAGCGTTGGTCCAAACTAGAGTCGTGTGCGGGGCCAACCCGGGGCAACTCGGGAGATGTCTATCAGGCCACTGTACGTTGCGCTCATCCGGTTGTGCCCTGAGAACGAGATACGTGGCTCCTATCGGGATTGTCGGCACGTCGAGCGGCCTTGCTGGATTTGTTTTAGCTTTCTCGAACGTCTTGTGCACGGGATTTCGAGGACACTTCGGGCTATCTTGAGGTTGAGATTTTCCATCAGGATTCCACGAATACTACGGGTTATCCTGCGGTTGAGGAATTCCAACGCAGCTTGTGGTTAGTTTGTGATGGATGAGTTGGAGCACCCCTGCAGGGTTAAACTTTCATGAGAGCCGTGCCCGCGATTATGTGGCAACTTGGAAATTTGTTTAACATCAATCATAGAAAACTTGAAGTAAACTCAATTAAAATGCACCAACCGTGTGCGTAACCATGACTGTCTCTTCTCATGAATTTCTAAACCGAGATAGAACACGGTGGGGTTATGTTTGCTCGTAAGTAGGTGTTCAGGATCACTTAGTGATCATTTCTTGTTCACGTTCGTTTATACGACGATCACCCCCCCCCCCCCTTATTCTTGTACTCGTAAGTTAGCCACTCAAATAATGCTTAGTGCTTGATGCAGTCTCACCACTTAACCATATCTTACCCATTAAGCTTTGCTAGTGTTGATACCCTTGGAAATGAGATTGCTGAGTCCCCGTGGCTCACAGATTACTACAACAATAGTTGCAGGTATAGGTAATGCGAAGCTTTGACGTGAGATAGATGGTTGTTTGATTTGGATTTATTCTTCTTCTTCATCGATCTAGGATGGGTTCCAGGCCGGCAGCCTGGGATAGCAAGGATGGATGTCGCATTTGATTGTTTGATTTAGTCTGTAGTCGGACCCTGCTCTTCTGTATGGTGTTTGAATGTATTGTTGTATTGAGATGATCATATTGTAGCTTGTGGCGAGTGTAAGCCAATTCCATATACTCATCTCTTCTTTACATGTACTTGTAATGATATCCATTCTAGCAAAACGACGAGATGCGCTTCTATCCCTGTTGAGGCCCTCGAGCCAAAATAAGGATATGATCGCATCTTGGGTGTGACATGCGGCCTCGTCCTCTCCGGAACATGTCATGGTATCCTTTCCGGACCCTTCGGATTTGGCCTTCTTGCCGGAGTCGGCGTTGTTGTTGCCCTCGACAGCCATCAATGCTTTTCCCTTGCACTTCCGGTTGCGCTTTGATACGTCTCCAACGTATCTATAATTTTTTATTGTTCCATGCTATTATATTATCTGTTTTGGATGTTTTATATACATTAATATGCTATTTTATATTATTTTGGGGACTAACCCATTAATCCAGAGCCTAGTGCCAGTTTCTGTTTTTTTCCTTGTTTTTGAGTATTGCAGATAAGGAATATTAAACGGAGTCCAAACGGAATAAAATCTTCGGAATGATTTTTCTTGGACCAGAAGCAACCCAGTAGACTTGGAGACGAAGGCAGGAGACCTGCCGTGGCGTCACAAGCCACCAGGGCGCGCCCTAGGGGGGGGCGCCGCCCTGGCTTGTGGCCCCACGGCAGCCCTCCTAACCCTATTCTTCGGCCTATAAATTCCCAAATATTCCCTGGATACCAAAAAGAGCCACGGAAATACTTTTCCGCCGCCGGAAGCCTCTGTTCCCGTGAGATCCCATCTTGGAGCCTTTTCCGGTAATCTGCCGGAGGGGGATTCGATCACGGAGGGCATCAACATCAACTACATTGCCCCTCCGATGATGCGTGAGTAGTTCACCACAGACCTTCAGGTCCATAGCTAGTAGCTAGATGGCTTCTTCTCTCTCTTTGTTCTTCAATACCATGTTCTTCATGATCTTCATGGAGATCTATCCGATGTAATACTCTTTTGCGGTGTGTTTGTCGAGATCCGATGAATTGTGGGTTTATGTTCTGCTTATCTATGAATATTATTTGAATCTTCTCTGAATTCTTATATGCATGATTTCATATCTTTGCAAGTCTCTTAGAGTTATTGGTTTGGTTTGGCCAACTAGATTGGTAATTCTTGCAATGGGACAAGTGCTTAGTTTTGGGTTCAATCTTGCGGTGTCCTCACCCAGTGACAAAGTAGGGGTAGCGAGGCACGTATTTGTATTGTTGCCAACGAGGATAAAAATATGGGGTTTTCCTCATATTGCTTGAGTCTATCCCTCTACATCATGGCATCTTACCTAATGCGTTACTCTGTTCTTCATGAACTTAATACTCTAGATGCAGGCAGGAGTCGGTCGATGTGTGGAGTAATAGTAGTAGATGCAGAATCGTTTCGGTCTACTTGACACGGACGTGATGCCTATATGCATAGTCATTGCCTTGGATATCTTCATAATTATTCGCTTTTCTATCAATTGCTCGACAGTAATTTGTTCACCCACCGTAATATTTTCCTTCATGAGAGAAGCCTCTAGTGAAACCTATGGCCTCCGGGTCTATTTTCCATAATATATTTTCAGATCTATAAACCAAAAATAGCAAAAATACTTTGCCGCAATCTTTTTACTTTTAGTTTACTTTTCATTTTAGCAATCCTATCTATCTATCTCTATCAGATCTCATCCTTGCAAGTAACCGTGAAGGGATTGACAACCCCTTTATAGCGTTGGGTGCAAGTGTTTGATTATTTGTGTAGGTACATCTATTGGGGACTTGCTTGTATCTCCTACTGGATTGATACGTTGGTTCTCAACAACTGAGGGAAATACTTATCTACTTTGCCTCATCACCCTTTCCTCTTCAAGGGAAAACCAACACATGCTCAAGAAGTAGCAAGAAGGATTTCTGGCGCCGTTGCCGGGGAGATCTACATCAAGCCTACCAAGTACCCATCACAAACTCATCTCTTGCATTTACATTATTTTTCATTTGCCTCTCGTTTTCCTCTCCCCCACTTCTAAAACGATTTTCCAAAAAGATTTGCCTTTTTATTCGCCCTTCTTCCGTTCGTCTTTTCGTTTGCTTGTGTGCTAGATCTATTTGTTGCCACTATATCTGAATCTAGAGAGGTTTTTATTGAAAAGGATAGTAATAATCTTGAGGGAAATTTTGACAACTTTGCTAAAAATGACTCTCAGGAAGAACCTACTATCATGCATACGAAAAAATTCCACCTAGGTAGCGGTAATATTATTGGAAAAGGCGTTATTCAAGATTTCTTTACTTGTGCTGGTACGCTCCCTACTTTAGGAGGGTATATTCTCAATAAAACTAATAGTCTTGCGGATGCCATAACACTTCTAATAATTAAACTTGAGAGGCAATTTGTTCATATGCATCCTTGCATACAAAGGATTTTTCTTGAGTTCTCTAATATTCAGTATCCTTCTGTTAAGCGTGCCGCCACTATATTTCTAGCCCACGAGTTTAGATTTATCATGAAAGAGACTAGTGAAATCTTTGCTCATTATAAAATTAATGGTGGATGTCCCCCTATAGAGGAGATCCTTTTTAATCAAGAAGAAATAATGAGATTGCAATCCCCGAATTATGTTGCTTATAATGAAAATTTGAGAAAAAGGGTCCCTATCGAGGTTTTGATTGATAAGATTTATGAACTCAATGATAATTTTGCTATACAAAATAATGGATTAGATTTCATATTAAGAGATAGGCTTATGACTTTCCACCAAAGGAAAGCCTACAATGATGAATTGATTATACACTATAGGGGGCCGAAGGAGGAACCTATCCCTCCCGCACTTGATCTTAAGGATCCTTATCCTATTAAATTTAGCCCTTTTGATTACTTTTGCTTGCCACAAAAAAAACTTGCCACTGAAAGAAGGGAGTATGAGATGAGCATGGATGATCTCCCTTACTATTATGACAATACCTAGATCTATTGCGTTATGCCTAGCTAGGGGCGTTAAATAATAGCGCTTGTTGGGAGGCAACCCAATTTTATATTTATGCTTTTGTTTTTGCTTCTGTTTTTGAGTTTTCCACACATTATTACCTCTGTAATAATTGTGTTTTCTTGTTTAAATTAGTTTTTGAGCCAAGTAAGACCTTTGGGATGGTCTACGGTGTTTGTGATTTGATTTTGCTGAAAAACAGAAACTTTTGCTCTCAGTCCAGGAATTTTGTAAATTCTCTGGAATGTGCTTTTGATCTGAAATTTTTAAACAAGATTGATATACAAATTTCCCTGATTTTCCTAAGTTTTCAGAATTTTTGGAGTTACATAAGTATTCGAAGTTTATAGATTGCTACAGACTGTTCTGTTGTAGACAGATTCTGTTTTCTATGTGTTGTTTGCTTATTTTGATGTATCTATGGGTTGTATCGGGGGGTATGAACCATGGAGAAGTTAGAATACAGTAGATATTACACCAATATAAATAAAGAATGAGTTCACAACAGTACCTAAAGTGGTGATTTATTTTTCTTATACTAACGGATCTCATGAGTTTTCTGTTGAGTTTTGTGTTGTGAAGTTTTCAAGTTTTGGGTAAAGATTTGATGGACTATGGAATAAGGAGTGGCAAGAGCCTAATCTTGGGGATGCCCAAGGCACCCCAAGCCATATTCAAGGATACCAAAAAGCCTAAGCTTGGGGATGCCCCGGAAGGCATCCCCTCTTTCGTCTTCAATCCATCGGTAAATTTACTTGAGGCTATATTTTTATTCACCACATGATATGTGTTTTGCTTGGAGCATCTTGTATGATATGAGTCTTTGCTTTTTAGTTTGCCACAATCATCCTTTCTGTACACATCTTTTGAGAGAGACACGCGTTAATCGTGAATTTATTAGAATACTCTATGTGCTTCACTTATATCTTTTGAGCTAGGCAATGTTGCTCTAGTGCTTCACTTATATCTTTTTAGAGCATGGTGGTGTTTTATTTTATAGAAATTATTGAACTCTCGTACCTCACTTATATTATTTTGAGAGTCTTTAAACAGCATGGTAATTGGTTTAGGTTATGAATTTAGTCCTAATATAATGGGCATCCAAGAGGGATATAATAAAAACTTTCGTATAAAGTGCATTGAATACTATGAGAAGTTTGATTCCTTGCATATTGTTTTGAGATATAGAGATGGTAATATGAGAGTCATGCTAGTGAGTAGTTGTGAATTGGAATAAATACTTGTGTTAAAGTTTGTGATTCCCGTAGCATGCACGTATGGTGAACCGTTATGTAACGAAGTCGGAGCATGATTTGTTTAATGATTGTCAACCTTTGTGTGAGGGTCGGGAGCGCGCGATGGTTAACTCCTACCAACCTCTCCCCTAGGAGCATGCGTCTAATACTTTGCTTCGATAACTAATAGACTTTTGCAATAAGTATGTGAGTTCTTTATGACTAATGTTGAGTCCATGGATTATACGCACTCTCACCCTTCCACCTTTGCTAGCCTCTCTAGTACCGCGCAACTTTCGCCGGTGCATCAGACCCACCTTCCTCAAAACAGCCACCATATATTTTCCTCAAAACAGCCACCATACCTACCTATTATGGCATTTCCATAGCCATTCTGAGATATATTGCCATGCAACTTCCACAGTTCCGTTTTTCATGACATGCACCATCATTTTCATATTGCCTTCCATTCGTAAGCATTCATATAGAGTCATATTTTGTTCTAGGAATCGAGTTGTAAGTAAATAAAAGTGTGATGATTTTCATTATTAGAGCATTTGTCCCGTGAGAGAAAAGGATGATGGAAACTATGAATCCCTCACAAGTTGGGATGAGTCTCCGGACTTTATAAATAATAAAAGAGGCCAATGAAGCCCAAATAAAAAAAAAGAGGCCAGAGATGCCCACCAAAATAAATAAATAAAAAATATGAGAGAAAGAGAGAAGGGACAATGCTACTATTTGTTTCCACACTTGTGCTTCAAAGTAGCACCATGATCTTCATAATAGAGAGTCTCCTATTTTGTCACTTTCATATAGCTAGTGGAATTTTTCATCATATGCACAACCACTTAGTTTTCTTTTTGAGCTTTCATACACTTATAGCTCTAGTGCATCCGTTGCATGGCAATCCCTACTCACTCACAATGATATCTATTGATGGGCATCTCCATAGCCCGTTGATATGCCTAGTTGATGTGAGACTATCTTCTCCTTTTTCCTCATAACCTCCACCATATTCTATTCCACCTATAGTGATATATCCATGGCTCACGCTCATGTATTGTGTGAGAGTTGAAAAGGTTTGAGAATATAAAAGGTGTGAAACAATTGCTTGACTTGTCATCGGGGTTGTGCATGATTTAGATACTTTGTGTGGGGAAGATGGAGCATAGCCAGACCATATGATTTTGTAGGGATAACTTTCTAAGGCCATGTTATTTCGAAAGGACACAATTGCCTTGTTGGTATGCTCGAAGTATTACAGTTTTTATGTCAATATTAGACTTTTGTTTTGAATCTTCTGGATCTGAATATTCATGCCACAATAAAGAATGTTACATGGATAAATATGATAGGTAGCATTCCACATCAAAAATTCTGTTTTTATCATTTACCTACTCGAGGACGAGCAGGAATTAAGCTTGGGGATGCTTGATACGTCTCCAACGTATCTATAATTTTTGATTGTTCCATGCTATTATAGTATCTGTTTTGGATGTTTTATATGCATTAATATGCGATTTTATATTATTTTTGGGACTAACCTATTAATCTAGAGCCTAGTGCCAGTTTTTGTTTTTTCCTTGTTTTTGAGTATTGCGGATAAGGAATATTAAACGGAGTCCAAACGGAATAAAATCTTCAGAATGATTTTTCTTGGACCAGAAGCAACCCAGCACACTTGGAGATGAAGGCAGGAGACCTGCCGTGGCGTCACAAGCCACCAGGGCGTACCCTAGGGGGGGCGCGCCCCCCTGGCTTGTGGCCCCACGGCAGCCCTCCTAACCCTATTCTTCGGCCTATAAATTCCCAAATATTCCCTGGATACCAAAAAGAGCCACGAAAATACTTTTCCGCCGCCGGAAGCCTCTGTTCCCGTGAGATCCCATCTTGGAGCCTTTTCCGGTAATCTGCCGGAGGGGGATTCGGTCACGGAGGGCATCTATATCAACTCCATTGCCCCTCCGATGATGCGTGAGTAGTTCACCACAGACCTTCAGGTCCATAGCTAGTAGCTAGATGGCTTCTTCTCTCTCTGTGTTCTTCAATACCATGTTCTTTATGATCTTCATGGAGATCTATCCGATGTAATACTCTTTTGCGGTGTGTTTGTCGAGATCCGATGAATTGTGGGTTTATGTTCAGCTTATCTATGAATATTATTTGAATCTTCTCTGAATTCTTATATGCATGATTTCATATCTTTGCAAGTCTCTTCGAGTTATTGGTTTGGTTTGGCCAACTAGATTGGTAATTCTTGCAATGGGACAAGTGCTTAGTTTTGGGTTCAATGTTGCCATCGAGGATAAAAAGATGGGGTTTTCATCATATTGCTTGAGTTTATCCCTCTACATCATGTCATCTTCCCTAATGTGTTACTATGTTCTTCATGAACTTAATACTCTAGATGCAGGCAGGAGTCGGTCGATGTGTGGAGTAATAGTAGTAGATGCAGAATCGTTTCAGTCTACTTGACACGGACGTGATGCCTATATGCATAATCATTGCCTTGGATATCTTCATAATTATTCACTTTTCTATCAATTGCTCGACAGTAATTTGTTCACCCACCATATTATTTTCCTTCATGAGAGAAGCCTCTAGTGAAACCTATGGCCCCCGGGTCTATTTTCCATAATATATTTTTAGATCTATAAACCAAAAATACCAAAAAT
This sequence comes from Elymus sibiricus, assembly GCA_039707655.1. Lineage (NCBI taxonomy): Eukaryota > Viridiplantae > Streptophyta > Magnoliopsida > Poales > Poaceae > Elymus > Elymus sibiricus. The sequence goes on along the minus strand of CM077675.1, from coordinate 308,836,128 downwards.
ACTTTGCTGCAATCTTTTTACTTTTAGTTTACTTTTCTTTTTAGCGATCCTATCTATCTATCTCTATCAGATCTCATCCTTGCAAGTAACCGTGAAGGGATTGACAACCCCTTTATAGCGTTGGGTGCAAGTGTTTGATTATTTGTGTAGGTACATCTATTGGGGACTTGCTTGTATCTCCTACTGGAGCTAAAGTAGATGGTACGCAAATGAGATGGGAATATGCATGGAGTCGGAAAGGAAATGATTTCAAAGACTTTTTAAAAACCCCGTCGGGTGCCACTAATGCCCGAGGGAGATGATGATGAGCTAGGTAACCACTTGATAAAGAAGTGGTGTATCGAGGCAAGTGAGTGGTGTGTGTTTTCGAAAACAGAGAGATTTAAGATTTGTCGACCGTTCCATCCTTACATGTACGGCAACAATACCTCTTATGGGACGGGGCTTTGTTGATTACCTTGGTCGGTACTAGCAGAGAGCCCGCATTACTAGTGGCTTGAGTGACGTGGTCACTCTCGATATGGGGTCGTGCTGGGAAGGACGATCATGGGCTGTTTTACAAACACCGGGCACACCGTTGTGTCCCCTCATGGATGTTATGATCTTGAGCGAGGCTCGTGGGATGTACATCATGAGGGCTGGGTACCAACGAGTGGACTCTTTGTTTAGTGTCTTCAAGGGAAAGGCATTGTTTGGGTACTTACCTCGGGTATGAACAATACCGCGAGTCGTGGCTTGACATGGAAGTTTCCCGAGTCTTGTGGGTAAAGTGTGCAACCTCTGTAGAGTGTAAAACTATTCAAATAGCCGTGTCCACGGTCAAGGACAGTTGGGTGGTCCTGCTTAAACTATGTCCGATGTTTTCACAAACTTGGCATGTGTGTGAGAAAGATGGAATACACGAAACAAGTCGGATGACTTGACATGATGATTGAACAGGAGATGTTCAAACCTTGATTATATTGATATCTGTAACCTGTTCATACGGATACTTGTATCCTCATGATGCATGCTCTTACCAGTTGATTGATCATGTCATTGCACTCAAAAATTAGCTTTCCGCAACTTACCTATTTAGTGCTATATCATGCCTTGTTATACCTTGTTCCAAAATATGGGTTGCTTGCGAGTACATTCAAAGTACTCATTGGCTTGCCACTGGTTATTTAATTGGCCAGGCATGGAAGAGCTGGAATATGGTGAAGAATTCATTGGAGACAAACATGCGAACTAGGACGCTTCCTAGTCAGAATGCCTGTAGGGTTAAGGCAGATGGCACGGGTTCATGCTTTCGTTCAAGAGTTCTGCCGCTAGTTATGTTTGGTGTTTGGCCTTCATGGCCCTATCTATGTAAGACATGACCTCGAAGGTCTTTATTTGTGTAAGACGGTATTTATGGATGTAAGACTCTTGTTATTCAACTTTTGTGTGTTCAGTGAGCATTGAACTCCGGGATCCCTGTACACGTGCATTCGGTGATCACGACTTATGAGTCGGGGTCCCCACAGAGCTGGTATCAGAGCCATCCTAACTGTAGGAAGCCTTAGTTAGCATGGACGTTAGTTAGGATAAAACCCTTTCAAAACTATGCCTAGTACCTATAATTAGGAGTTCCTGCACTTCTTACCTTTTCTAAGTCTACTTCAAAACTCTACCGAGTCCTCTCCCCTAAACCTTGTATATGGCCGTCGTACCCGAAGCCCTCCTAGCATCTGGCTTTCCCCTACTCCTTGAGGATAGCCTGGAGAAGTGCTAGTATCGCCGACCACCCGTTTTCCTCTACCACGACCACTGGGTCGATGCCGTCACGAACGAGTACCATGTTGATGTGGTCGTGAAGGCAAACGACTCCCTAACTAGTTGGTTCTTTGAGGGACCACAGATGGAGACCTTGTCATTCGCACTCGAGACGGCTGCACGCAAGACACTTATCCACCTTCGAGACGTCATCCCAGAGATGGCTGACGAGCCAGCTACTTGCTACCTACCTTTCAGGAAGGATGACCTTGGCGAGAGTTGGACGTTGGTTCCATCGAAGGAGGATGGGACACCGCTCAGGTTCCAGACCTACTTCAGCTTCTCCTCCGATAGTCTGGCTCATAACCTGATTAAGGAGTCTGTGAAGCTCCGCAAGGAACTTCACCGCACCCGAGAGCTACTTCGTGAAGCCAAGACAAAGCCAGACAGGAATAAGAAGGATGGATCTCCCTAGGGACGACCAGCTATCGCTTACAAAGGAGGAGTACCTCCAGCTAGAGATGCACCCACACGTCGTCGTCGCATGAGTGCGAAGGAGTACCGTGAGCTCTTCACCGCACCACCGGCGAAGTGCCGCCAGGATGGACCTCCTCGTTCTCCGACCACCTCGACCGGAGACGACGCTCGTACGGATGATGACCAGGAGGAAGATCCGGAGGAGCGTGAGTATGAGACCGAGCACTCGACCACTTGAGTCCAAGAACCCCAAGGGTAGGATCAGTCATGTACCCCTCATGTGAAGTCGAGACCGTGTAATGGTTCATATGAAACCATGTGTGCTTGTTGTTTGCTTTTGTTGTTTGTGTTCGGATGCAAGTCGCGCTTTTGCCTTAGGCAACATGTAAGCGACTCCATCATCTATCTTATCTTAATATAACATGTTTGGTCTTTCAACCTATGTTTGATCACACTTCCACTATACCAACCCCCTTAGGCGCGCTTTCTCTATTGCTGCTTTCCATCTCGTGTACCCCAGTTGTTTGACTTGGCTGCTCCAAACAGAATGGTGACTGCAACCCGCAACAACTCCTTCACCAACCCTGAAGCCGGCAACTCCAGCCAGCAACAAGGAGATGGAGGGGCTGCTCACGCTAGAGAGCACCCGGAGCAGCCACATGGCGACATTCCCCCGCCACCACCTCCACCAGAGAACATGACCCTAGCTCAGTTTCTCCAAGTTCTCCGGGAGGAACGCCAAGCCAACACTACCGTTATCTAGCAGATGGCTCAAGTCCTTGTGAACAAGCAATAACAAGGTAGGAATGACAATGGCCGCTCCACCTTCTCTGAGTTCATTGGAATTTGCCCCCAACCTTTACAGAGATTGCTGAACCTTTGGATGCTAGTGACTGGATCCGCACCATCGAGGACCTCCTTGCACTGGTCAACTGCAACGAGGATCGTGAGAAGGTGCTTTATGCCTCTCACTGCCTCGGAGGTACCGCCAGATCTTGGTGGGGCGGATTCAAGGTCATGCAAGGTGATCGCGTAATCACCTGGGCTGACTTCAAGGAAGGGTTCTGCACCACACACATTCCTTCTGGGATCATGGCTATCAAGAAGAGAGAATTCCGAGCGCTGAAGCAAGGAAGTGGCTCCGTCAAGGAATATATGCAGAAGTTCAACCTGCTATCAAGGTATGCCTTGAAGATGTCAGCACTCAGGCCGCTAAGATCGAACGCTTCATGGAAGAACTCCAGCAAGCCCTGCATTATCAACTCATTGTCTGCGACTGCCGGACCTTCTTCTACCTGGTTAACAAGGCTCTCATGCTCGAAGACAAGTGTCGTGTCATGGAAGATACTCGCAAGCGCAAGATGATCAGCAAGGGTAGTTCCAGCAACCAGAAGCCCCGCTCATGGCAGCCAGCCCCAACCAAACCAACCTACCAGACTCAGCAGGCTAGACCTCCTGCACCTCGTCCGAGCTACCAGCCTCAGGAGTATGCCAATCCCAGGCCAGCTTACAACAACCCCAATAACAAAAATGGTGGCAACAACAACAGCGGCTCAGGCCAAGTCACTTGCTTTGGATGTGTTCAGGCAGGACACATCTCTAGGCAGTGCCCCAACAAGAAGCGAGATGCACCGAGCCCCAATGCGCCAAACCAAGGTCAAGGCCGTGGAGCGCCACCAAGGAACCCAGCTCTCCGTAACCAGCCTAATAGTGGCAAGGGTCATGTGAATCGCGTCACCACTGAGGAAGCCCAGGAAGACCTAGACGTCATACTGGGTAGGTTCCTCGTCAACTCAACTCCATCAGCCGTTTTGTTTGATTGTGGACCTTCGCGTTCTTTTGTTACCCAAAAGTTTGCACTAGAGAGTGGTATGAAGCCTACACCCCTAGGTAGCCATATGTTGATACAAACCCCGGGGTCAGTTATGAGGTCCAAAATAGGATGTTAAGGAGTTGAGATCAACATCAACGGGGTAGAGTTTCTAGCAGACCTCATAGTTTTGAACTCACAAGGCTTGGATGTGATCCTCGACATGAATTGGTTAACCAAGCACCAAGGCTTGCTAGACTGTTCCAAGAGGACTGTTACCATGACCAATAGCCAAGGAGTTGAAGTCAAGTATGTTCCCAACCCTACCTCCGCCCAAGCCCTTCAGGCTAATTGTCTGTCGGGAATTGAGTTGGATCAAGTGCATGTGGTATGTGAGTACCCAGATGTCTTTCCTGATGAGTTGCCCGGAATGCCTCCTGACCGTGACATTGAGTTCATCATTGAGCTAATGCCTGGAGCAGGACCCATCTATAAGAAGCCCTATAGAATGGGATCCGAAGAGTTGGCTGAATTGAAGAAGCAACTGGCTGAGCAGCTCAGGAAAGGATTTATTCACCCTACTGCCTCTCCTTGGGGATCTCCTGTTTTATTTGTGTCAAAGAGGGACGGAACTATCTGACTCTGTGTGATTACCGTTCTCTCAATGAGGTCACAATAAAGAACAAGTACCCACTCCCCATGATCGAAGACCTGTTCTATCAGCTAAATGGTGCCAAGGTGTTTTCCAAGATCGACCTCAGGTTTGGGTACTATCAGCTGAAAATCAGACCCCAAGACATCCTGAAGATGGCATTCGTGACCCGGTATGGCCTGTATGAATACACGGTCTTGTCATTTGGGTTAACCAATGCCCCTGCCTACTTCATGTACCTCATGAACAAAGTTTTCATGGAGTATTTGGACAAGTTTGTCGTTGTCTTCATCGATGACATACTCGTCTTCTCCAAGTCTGAAGAGGAGCATGCATGACACTTGAGATTGGTCCTAGACAAGCTTCGAGAGCACCAGCTTTATGCCAAATTCAGCAAGTGCGAATTCTGGCTGCATGAAGTTGGATTCCTGGGTCATGTGTTTACTGGAGAAGGATTGTCAGTGGATCCTGCCAAGATTGAAGCCATGACTGAATGACAATCCCCAAGCAATGTGAAGGAAGTCAGAAGCTTCCTCGGACTCGCGGGATACTACCGCAAGTTCGTCGAAGGATTCTCGAGCATTGCCCGACCCATGACTCAGCTCTTGAAGAAGGACAAGAAGTTCGAATGGACAGCGAAGTGCGAAGAAAGCTTCCAAGAACTCAAGAAGAGGTTGACAACAGCCCCAGTTTTGGCCACCCCTGATATTCACAAGGAGTTTGTGATATATTGTGATGCATCGAGAACCGGGCTTGGTGGTGTCCTGATGCAAGAAGGCGGAGTCGTAGCATACCTATCCACATAGTTACTGTAGTTCATGCCTTGAAGACATGATGACATTACCTTCTAGGGAAGCGATGTGGGATATACACAGACCACAAGAGTTTGAAGTATATTTTCACTCAAAGGGAGTTGAACATGAGGCAATGAAGATGGTTGGAGTTGATCAAGGATTACGACCTCAGTGTTCAATACCACCCTGGAAAGGCCAATGTGGTAGCAGACGCCTTAAGCAGAAAGGCTTGTTCCTTGAATGCTATGATTAAGGAAAGGCTACCTGCCTTGTATGAAGAGCTTGAAAGCTTTGGTTTGGAACTAGTTGCCCCTGGTTTCCTAGCCAACCTCGAAGCAAGGCCTACCTTGATGGATGGTATTAAGGAAGCTCGGAATGGTCATGACAGCATTGAAGGTATCAAGAGGAAGATTAAGAGAGACAAGGCCCTAGGATTCTCAGTGGATGAACAAGGAGTTGTATGGTTTGGGAATCGCATCTGCGTGCCCAACAAAGCTGAGCTCAAGAATTTTATATTGCAAGAAGCCCATGACACTCCGTATTCCATCCATCCTGGAGGAACCAAGATGTACCAAGACCTCAAAGCAAGATTCTGGTGGCATGGCATGAAAAGAGAGATAGCCACTTTTCTCGCTAAATGTGACATATGCCAGAGAATCAAAGCTAAGCATCAGCGACCCGCTGGATTGTTACAACCTCTCAAGGTGCCTGAATGGAAGTGGGACAAAGTCGGGATGGACTTCATCACCGGTTTGCCAAGGTCAAGCAAGGGACATGATTCCATTTGGCTCATCGTCGACCACCTGACCAAGGTAGCCCACTTCATTCCCGTCAGAACCACCTATGATGGAAACAAGCTAGCCAGCCTTTACATCGAGCACATAGTAAGCCTCCACGGAATTCCAAAGGAGATTGTGTCAGACCGAGGTACCCAGTTTACCTTGAGGTTCTGGAAAAAGTTTCCAGAGACCATGGGAACCAAGCTATCCTTCAGCATGGCCTTTCACCCTTAGACCGGAGGACAGACAAAATGAGTAAATCAGATACTCAAGGATATGCTCCGTGCTTGTGTTTTGGCATATGGAGCCAAATGGGAAGACTGCTTGCCATTTGCGGAGTTCTCCTACAACAACAGCTATCAGTCCAGTTTGCAGATGGCACCATTTGAGGTGTTGTATGGACGCAAGTGACGCACTCCCCTCAATTGGTCAGAGACCGGAGAGGGACTAGTCTTTGGACTCGAAATTCTCCGTGAAGCCGAAGAGCAAGTTCAACTCGTCAGAGAGCGTCTGGAGACTGCCAAGTCAAGACAGAAGAGCTACGCCGACTCTCACTGTCGAGAAGTGAACTTCTGTGTCGGAGACCATGTGTATCTCCGAGTCACGCCTCTCAAAGGAACCAAGCGTTTCCACGTCAAGGGAAAGCTTGCACCAAGATACATCGACCCCTTCAAGATCACCACGAAGCGAGGAGAAGTTGCCTACCAGCTAGAGCTACCTTCCGAGCTAGCAGATGTGCACGACGTGTTCCACGTGTCATAGCTCCGGAAGTGTCTCGAAGTTCCCAACCGCCTCGACCTCTACAAGGACATCGACCATCAAGCCATCGACCTTCAGCCAGACCTCACTTATCGTGAGAGGCCAGTTCGCATTTTGGATGAAGCTGAACATTGCACCCGAAGGCGCACCATCAAGTACTTCAAGGTCCAATGGAGCAATCACACTGAAGCAGAATCAACCTGGGAGCGTGAAGACAACCTTAGATCTGAGTTCCCTTGTCTTTTTAGCGCTTAGCCTAGGAATCTCGGGGACGAGATTCTTGTAAGGGGGTAGGTCTATCACGCCCTGTGTTGTGTCACCTTGCTATGCTAAAATTTTACAAAATTTGGACCCAATTAAAACTTCTAGAGTGCTTGTGATGTTTGACTTGATTTCCATTGGCTTGATTGCTTGCTTGTGTTGTGGCCCACAAAACTCTCCTACTCTTTAGGACTCATCTACTTGATCCAAATTTCTTGCCCAATGATCATGCCATGTGTATAGTGCCTAAAACTATTTTTATCAAATATTATTTTGGCCAAAAAGCATTTATTCAAATTAGGCTGTATAAAACCCCTGAATTGAGGTTTGTACTACAAGTCCTCAAATTGGGTGGAATGTTTTGCACCAAAGAGTTTATTTGGACCCTACTATATATAAGACTTCCCAAAATCACCAAATATTATTTTTTAAGATTATTTTCCTATTTTATTTAAAGGCTTTTATTTAAGACCAGAAATGGTCTTTCCTAGGGAAAAATTATTTTTATGCCCTAAAAGTATTTGAGAAAATTTTGGGAAACTCAGTGCACATATATTTTCCATATACATGAGTTTCAACACACGGTCATGTTCAAAATATTGGACAAAACCTTTCAAAACCCTTTTTATCTGTTTCAAGCTTTTGAAATGTTTCTATAGGAAATACTCTCAAATAAATCCAGGAAAATTCCAGAAGGTCACATGTGCCCAATGTGATGATCTTGCCAAGTTTCAACCCAATTCAATTTATTTTGGTTCACCAAAATATCCCAAAACTATTCCTGTCCAGAGCCAACTTTGAGCAAGTCTACATTGTCAAGTATTTCCAATTGATCTCAAACTATTCACACATGTTCTAATATCAAAATAATGCTGCTACACCAAGGTGTGCATTTAGGAGAATAGATTAGCATGATTGGACTAAGAAAATCAGTTTCTGCTCATTTCTGGGGTTTGCCAAGTTTACATTGGAAAATTCTTTCAATTGAGCTCAAACTTGGTGATCCACCCTATTTTTATCTCCCATTTGACACTGTAAAAACTCACTACAAGTAAGGAAGTTTTTCTTGCCCAAACCAACATCAAACACCTTCTGGTGAATTAGTAAAACCTCTGGTTTCACCAGTTAAACTATTCTCCTTCACCCCAAATTTTTACCACACCTCTCCCTCAGCCCCAGCAACCTCCAGTAAGTTTCCCATGGACACAGCTCCATTATTGGTAGGGTGAAACCCCCATTTTCTTCTCTAGACAACAAGAATCTTTCTCTCCCTTATCTTTCTTAGTCCCTCTGCCCTCCCCTTTTGCCTTTGCTGACTTCCTATGCCACCCAGGGCATCTCCAGTAACTCCCAGGCATGCCAAGAAAAGAGGGACGCGCGAGAGCGCGCGGATGCCGGCCAAATGGGCGCTCTGGAGCGCGCAGTCGCGCTCCAGAGAGTTGACCCTGCGCCCCTGACCACCTTGGGTCCTCTCCGCGCACCAGAGACCGCGTTTCGACGTCCGCAACGCGCCAGGGCAATGGCCCCGTCCTCCCCCTCTCTCGTCTGCCCTCTGCAACGCGTGCCCGGCGCCGCCCAGCTTGGCCAGTGAGCGCGCGAGCTCGGTGCCCGCCAAGAGCACACCTTGTTTCCCCTATCTTCCTCCCTAGCCCCGGACCACGTCCATGAGCACCCCAGACACGCCCTCGCGAGTCCCCGTGGCCTCTGGCCTCTGCCAAAAGCTCTCCGGCGCACCTGCGTTCGGTGGACCTCGCCCCCTCTATAAAAGGCCTCCCCGAGCCCCTCTCACCCTCTGCTCGCTCTCTCTCCTCCCCAATCGCACTCCTGTGCCACCAAATCAGCCCCGGAGTCGCCTGAGCTCGAGATCGAGCCCCAGCTCAGTCGGCTCAGCTTGTCGGAGAACTCCGGGTACAGGCCTCCCCCGACCCTCATTCTTCTTCCCCTGCTCCTCCCTCAGCTCTCTAATGAACCCTGCTCCCTTCCCCGTGTCGATTGCAGCTTGGAGCGTCGACTTCGAGCTCGGCCTAAAGCATTCCGCTACGGCCACCTCGTCGCCGGCGAACGAGAGCTCCCCGAGGCCCCTCTCCACCACCGTTCGGTTGGCGGCGACGCCCTGAGCACAACGATGGCACAAGCTCCTCACCTTGAGCCCCACATTGCCGGCGGTGAGCTCCGCCTCCCCTCTGCCCCGAGGTGGGAGATGACAGGTGGGACCCCCCTGTCATCCCCACACCTCTCTCTCCTCCCTCCCTCTCGCTGACGCAGGGGCCCGCGTGTCAGGTTTGAACCTGGCTGTCCGCGTGCCCGCAGCTCAGCTGGGCCGGCCTGGCCAGTTGGGCCAGGTTCGGCTGGCCATTTGGCCCGATGGGCACAGTAGCCCTTCTCCCTTTTCTTTTCTGTTGATTTTCCAAAAATTCCACAGAGCTAAATAAAAATCCAAATCTAGTGATTCCAATTTCTAAAAACTTTTAATATTCTGTAGTATTTGATGATGCCACTTGTGCACTTTTTGAAAATAGTTTTATATACTGGTTTTATTTAAAACCTAGTTTTGAATATTTAAAACCATTGTCAAAATAATTTTCAAAACTTTTTACACTTCAAAACCAGAAACAAATATTTTTAGTTTTTAGTATGGTATTTTACAGAGTATTGTAACATTGTAGAAGTGAATTATTTCCTATGTTTTTGCTGTGTTCTTATTTTTGCCCGTTAATATTGCGACGATAGATTGTGTTGTTGACGAGGGAATTGGATCAGAAGACTTTGAAGATCCCGAGGAATTTGTTGAGCCAGGCAAGCAGCCCCTTGACCATGCCTAAGAAACTTTTTCATGCATGTCATATAGCACCTTATGTTTCGCTGAATTGATCATGATGATGTGGTGGCCACGTTGGTGGATGCCTCGTTACTTTCTCGTTGATACTTGCATCGTGCATGGCCCTACCTCCATATGAGGGTTATGCAGGTGGGAAGTAGTTAGGTTGCTAAAGTAGATGCTACGCAAATGGGATGGGAATATGCATGGTATCGGAAAGGAAATTATTTTAAAGACTTTTTGAAAACCCCGTCGGGTGCCACTAATGCCCGAGGGAGATGATGATGAGCTAGGTAATCACTTGATAAAGAAGTGGTGTACCGAGGCAAGTGAGTGGTGTGTGTTTTTGAAAACGGAGAGATTTAAGATTTGTCGACCGTTCCAACCTTACATGTACGACCACGATACCCCTTATGGGACGGGGCTTTGTTGATTACCTTGGTCGGTACTAGAAGAGAGCCCACATTACTAGTGGCAGGAGTGATGTCGTGACTCTCGATACGGGGTCGTGCCGGGAAGGATGATCATGGGCTGTTTTTACAGACACCGGGCACACTGTCGTGCCCCCTCATGGATGTTACGATCTTCAGCGAGGCTCGTGGGATGTACATCATGAGGGCTGGGTACCAACGAGTGGACTCTTTGTTTAGTGTCGTCAAGGGAAAGGCATTGTTCGGGTACTTACCTCGAGTATGAATAATAGCGCGAGTCGTGGCTTGACACGGAAGTTTCCCGATTCTTGTGGGTAAAGTGTGCAACCTCTATAGAGTGTAAAACTATTCGACTAGCCGTGTCCACGATCAAGGACAGTTGGGTGGTCCTGCTTAAACTACGTCCGATGTTTTCACAAACTTGGCATGTGTGTCAGAAAGATGGAATACTCGAGACAAGTCGGATGACTTGACATGATTCTTGAACATGAGATGTTCAGACCTTGATTATATTGATATTTGTAACCTGTTCATATGGATACTTGTATCCTCATGATGCATGCTCTTACAAGTGGATTGATCATGTCATTGCACTCAAAAATTAGCTTTCCGCAACTTACCTATTTAGTGCTATATCATGCCTTGTTATACCTTGTTCCAAAATATGGGTTGCTTGTGAGTACATTCAAAGTACTCATTGGCTTTCCACTGGTTATTTAATTGGCCAGGCATGGAAGAGCAGGAATATGATGAAGAATTCGTTGGAGACGAACATGCGAACTAGGACGCTTCCCAGTCAGAATGCCTGTAGGGTTAAGGCAGATGCCATGGGTTCACGCTTTCGTTCAAGATTTCCGTTGCTAGTTATGTTTGGTGTTTGGCCTTCATGGCCCTATCTATGTAAGACATGACCTCGAAGGTCTTTATTTGTGTAAGACGGTATGTATGGATGTAAGACTCTTGTTATTCAGCTTCTGTGTGTTCAGTGAACATTGATCTCTAGGATCACTGTACACATGCATTCAGTGATCACGACTTATGAGTCGGGGTCCCCACACCTTCGAGCTTCCATGGAACCGTGAAATAGTTCTCTAGTTTTATGCTACCCTGTACATCACTGGAGGTGAAGATGACAACTCTAAGTGGATCATGGAGTGGATTGATACGTCTCCAATGTATCTATAATTTTCTATTGTTCCATGATGATATATTATCATTCTAGGATACTTTTTGGGTATTTATTTACCAATTTATAATATTTTTGAGCACTAACCTATTGACACAGTGCCCTGTGTCAGTTCCTGTTTTCTGCGTGTTTTTGCCTTTTCAAAGTTAAAATACCAAACGGATCCAATTTCCACGAAACTTCTGGTGATTTTTTTGGACCAATACAAGACCTAGAAGCTTCGGAGGAGGGCCAGGAGATGCACCAGGGGCCCACCACATATCCAGCCGTGCCCCATAGGGGGCGGCGGCCAGATATGTGGTAGCCACCTGGAGCATCCCCCGATGTTGTTCTCTGGCCTATAAATTCACATCTGCCCTAAAAACATCAGAAGCGCTCCCGAAACACTTTTTCCGCCGCCGCAAGCCTCTGTTCTGACGGGAGGCCATCTACACCTCCGTTCTAGCACCCTGTCGGAGGGGAGATCGATCACGGAGGGCCTCTTCATCAATCTTGCTGCCCTCGCCAAGATGTGTCAGTAGTTCACCGCAAACCTATGGGTCTATAGGTAGTACCTAGATGGCAATCTCACTCTCTCGCTCGATCTTCAATACAATGTTCATCGCATATTTGGCTTGATCTATCCGATGTAATCCCTTTGTATGGTGTGTTTGTTGGGATCCGATGAATTGTGAGTTTATGTTCAAATTATTCCTGAAAAGTATTTGAGTCAAACCTGATTAGTATGATTCTTATTTGCATGATCATCATAGCTTCATAATTCTCTCTGATCTATTGAGATAGTTTGGCCAACTACATTGCTATTTCTTCGGTGGGACTAGTGCGTTGTAGTAGGTTCAACCTGACGAGTTTCTATATCCCGGTGATAGAAGGGGACAAGTTGTGTCTTTGTGTTGTTTCTACTAAGGATAAAACGATGGGGTTTATTCATATTAGTTGAGTTTACGTTGTCGACAGCATGTCATCGTTCTCCAAGCATTACTCCGTTTGTCATGAACTTAATACGTAGAGAGGCAAGCATAGAAGCACTCTTGAAGTACAGTAATAGTAGTAGGTGCAGGCAGGAGTCAGCCTATTTGCTTATGGACGTGATGCCTATATACACATGATCATTGTCGTGAACATCGCATAATTATTCGCTTTTCTATCAATTGCCCAACAATAATTTGTTTACCCACCGTATGCTTTTCTTATGAGAGATGCCACTAGACAACTCTACGCCCCCCGGGTCTATTCACTTATAAATTCACAAACGCTATCGTTACCTTGCTGTTATTTATTACCTTTTATTTTATTTTGCACTTTACTATTATCTACAATTATCTACACAACTCACTTGCTTGCAAATAACGAGATCAAGGGGATTAACAACCCTCTTGCCGGCGTTGGGTGCAAGTTGTTTGTTCTTTTGTGTGCAGCCGCTGAAGATGGTTGAGGATTGTTAATCCTATTGGTTCCTTGGTTTCATAACTGAGGGAAATACTTACCCACTTTGTGCTGCGATTACCCGTTCCTCTTCACGGAAAACCCAACGCAGATCATGAGTATCAGGAAGGATTTCTGGCGCCGTTGCCGGGGAATACCATCTCCAACTATCAAGTAACTTCGCACAAAATTTCATTCACTTGTTCTTCTTTTTATTTGTTGTTATATTTAGTTTGTCTCATAAAAATCAAAAATACAAAAATATTTACCTTTGCTAGTTACTAGTTTGCATGTAGTTTGCTTTACTTGCTAGTTTACTTGTTGTGTGATTTCTCAAATACTAATAATACTTATCATCAATTTTTGGGAAGTCCTAATGAGGATCCCGCATCACATGTTAATACCTTTGTTGAATTATGTGATATGGAAAAGAAAAAGGATATGGATAATGATATTCTGAAATTAAAATTATTTCCTTTTTCACTAAGAGACAAAGCTAAAGCTTGGTTTTCATCTTTACCTCGTAATAGTATTGGAACGTGGGATATGTGTAAAGATGCTTTTATTGCCAAGTATTCTCCTCCTGCTAAGATTATCTCCCTTAGAAATCAAATAATGAATTTTAAACAACAAGATCAAGAACATGTTGCTCAAGCTTGGGAGAGAATAAAATTGATGATAAGAAATTGTCCAACTCATGGCTTAAACTTGTGGATGATTATCCAAAATTTCTATGTTGAACTAAACTTTGTGTCTAGAAATCTTCTAGATTCTACCGCAGGTGGTACCTTCATGGATGTGACCTTAGGAGAGGCCACAAAACTTCTGGACAACATTATTACAAATTATTCTCAATGGCATACCGAAAGAGCTCCAACTGGTAAGAAGGTAAATTCTATTGAAAAAATCGCTACTTTGAGTAAAAATGTGGATGCTCTTAGGAATATGGTTGCTAATAAAAATGCTATTTTTTATCCCAATGATATGCCTTTGTCTACTTTGATTGAGCAAAATAATTATGCTATGGATGTGAACTTCATCTCACGAAATAATTTCAACAACAATGCTTATAGAGGAAATTTCAATGCTAGACCGTATCCCGGTAATTCCTCTAACAACTATGGAAATTCTTATGGTAATTCATATGGAAATGCTTCTACAAATTCTAATAAAATACCTTCTGATCTTGAGAACACAATTAAAGAATTTATTAATTCTCAAAAGGTTTTCAACACTACGGTAGAAGAAAAGTTGCATATGATTGATACTTTGGCTAAAAACATGGATAGAATTGCTCTTGATGTTGAAACTCTTAAATATAAGTCTTTTCCACCCAAGCATGATTTTAATGAGACTATTAAATCTATCCAATTATGTATTAATGAAAGTAAGGAGAGGACCGCTAAGTTGAGAGCTAAGCGAGAATTCTTAGAAAAAGCTCTTCTACCCGGTTTTTACCGGAATCATGATGAAGATCTTAAAATGATTGGTGTTTATCCTATTGAATCTTTGTTTACATCTGTGAATATAAAGATAAAGGGACTGGAGATGAGTCAACTTTAGTTAAGGAGCGTCCCGTTTGCTTGGAGGGTGATGATTCTAATGCTAAAACTGTAAAAAGTGGGTTTGGAGAGGTCAAAACTTTAACTAGTGATGTGCCCACTATCTTGGATTACAAGAACTTTAATTATGATAAATTCTCTTTAGTAGAATGTATTTCCTTGCTGCAATCCATTATTAGCTCACCCAATGCTTATGAACAAAACAAAGCTTTTACCGAACATATAGTAGAAGCTATGATAAAAGCTTATTATGAGAAACTTGAGCTTGAAATTTCTATTCCTAGAAAATTGCATGATGAGTGGGAACATACTATCAAACTAAAGACAAATAAATATGAATGCAATGCTTTGTGTGACCTTGGTGCTAGTGTTTCAACTATACCCAAAACTTTATGTGATGTGCTTGGTCTCACTAATATTGAAGAGTGTTCCCTAAACTTGCTTCTTGCGGATTCTACCATCAAGAAACCTTTAAGTAGAATTAATGATGTGCTTATTATTGTAAACAAAAATTATGTCCCTGTAGATTTTATTGTGCTTGATATTGATTGCAATCCTTCTTGTCCCATAATACTTGGAAGACCATTTTTACGAACTATAGCTGCAATTATTGATATGAAAGAGGGAAACATAAGATTCCAATTCCCATTAAAGAAAGGGATGGAACACTTCCCTAGGAAGAGAATTAAACTGCCTTATGAACCAATCATGAGAGCTACCTATGGGTTGAGTGTCAAAGATGACAACACTTCAAACTATGCATTATGCCTAGCTAGGGGCATAAAACAATATCGCTTGTTGGGAGGCAACCCAATATGTATCTTTATTTTTGTTTTTACTTTTTGTTTGTGTGTGATAACATGATTTTTGTCTCTATAATTATTGTGTTTTTATGTTTTAATTCGTGTTTGTGCCAAGTAAAACCTTTGGGATGAATCACAAGATGAGTAGAAACGATGCTGAATCTGAAACAGAAACTTTGACTCCAGTGCAGGAATTTTCAATTTTTACTGGAGCGTGATAATTATCTGAAATTTTAACACCGTATTGCTATACAAATTCTTTACGTTTTCCTAATTTTTCAGATTTTTTAGAGTTACAGAAGTATGGGCCCTTTACAGATTGCTTCAGACTGTTCTGTTTTAAACAAATTCTGTTTTGCTTGCATAGTTTGCTTGTTTTGATTATGCTATGGACTATATCACGGGAGTGTAAGTGATGCGGAGCATCCTATGGACATAACCATTTCAAGAGTCCCTTTGCCAAGTGACACATGCGACATCTACTTCATACATACAAAGGTGAATCTTCTCCTTTACACGTGTCAACTTGTGCCCTTCGAGGATGGTATACTACGCGACCACTATCTCGTGTGCATGCATAGGTGTGAGCGGAGCTACACATTTGTCGAGAAGGAGTCCAAGCTCAAGAGTACGACTACACCATCTGCGAGGGAAGCTTGGAAGCGGAGACGGAAGAAGGAGCGAGAAGGAGTGCAAGTCTGCACTTGCCCGAATCATCCGGACCGGCGCCCGGATCATCCGAAAGAAGCCCGGATCGTCCGGCTAATCCAAACAGGACCAGACGAGGAGCTCCCGAAGCCGGATCATCCGGACCGCCGCCCGGATCATCCGGATAATCCGTAACAGAACTGGCTGAAGAGACCCCGAAGCCAGATCATCCGGACCACCGTCCGGATAATCCGGAAGATGCCCGGATCATCCGGACCCTAGCCCGGATCATCCGGCCATGCGTGTGTGCGTGACGGGCCCAAGGCCCATGTACCTCCCTCTCACTTACCCCTTCGTGGCTAGCACTATATATACTCCACCCCCTCCTCATTTCTAGGGTTAGCAATGGTTTAGCTCATAGTTAGTTGAGCCTAGCTCCTTCCACTACCTCTCCCATGGAGTAGATGCCTCTATGAGAGAAGACCCCCTAGTGGATGTCAAGACCCCCATCGCGTGGGAAGATCCCTAGTGGATTCAAGGCCCCATCTCCCCATGGGATTTGGGATGAACTCTACCATGTATCCTCTTTCCCTTTGTTGTTCTTATACCTTGTGGATCTTGTGTGTGGTGAGTCTAGTGGATGTGTGATTGGACTTGTTCTTGAGTGTTTCCTCTTGTGATTTCTGCTCGTTCTTCCCCGTGTTCTTCGTGTTCTTCGTGGAATCCCCCTCCAATTCGTTAAAGATCGACACACACGGGTGTGCCCCGTGTCATATTGGTATCCAGAGCCACGTTTCTCACGAATTTGGACTCCTCCCCTTCGTTTTCTAGCCTAATTTTGTTTGATTTTGTCCCAATTCGAAAATCCCCACCAAATATAACCTCACCAATTTTTTTGTGATTTGTTGGTTCTTGTGAGATTTTGTTGATTTTGATCCATGGATTTCGTGTTTGGCAAGTAGATCTAGCTTTCCCACTACCAAATCCACCTAATTTTTCTTTTTCTCCATCAATTTTGACCCTCGAGATCGAAATTTCCGCCCAAAATCACGTCCCCGAGGGGAAATCCCGAGCAGTTTGACCTGCCCGGATCATCCGGCCATCACCCGGATCAGCTGGACCCCCTCCCGGATGTCCGGGTAGCCCAAAGCACGGAAATCCGGAAGCTGAACCCGGATCATCCGGACCCCCTCCCGTATGTCCGGGTAACCCCTGAACCGAGTCAGCTGGAATTTTGTTTTGGCCATAACTAGTTCATCCGAACTTCGATTTTGACGTTCTTTAGCTCGTTTTGTAGCTATTGACACCCTCCATCCCACAAAATTAGTTCCACCATCATTTGACACCATAAATATTTTGCATATTTGGCATCTTTTCCTAGGCCACCACCATAACTTCCGCATAGCGTTCCCGCCATAAACTTCCGCCACCCTAACCCAATTTTGTTTGAGATTTTGAGTTGTGGTTTCCATTTCCTAAGGTGTTTCGGCTAATTAGGGACGGTTCTACATCAACAACGCCGCCGCTCATCATCGCCTCGGCCTCGACATCGACATCGACATCAGCCACTTCACCTTTTGGCACCCCAACCGTAAGCAAGGACAGTAACCTCGACGACATCATTGTCTATTACCTTGACATTGCATTGATCGCTCTGAGCCTATTGAGTACCTTACCCAGTGAGACTAGCGAGTTGAGAATCGCCGGGCCACGTTACTTGTGCACCGTAGTGATACTCTTATGCCGCATAGCTAGCTTTAGCGTGCAAACATCTTGTTATCTACATTGTGCCATAAGTTTCTCCCGTGCATATCCATCATACTTGTCTCATGTCTTGGTTCGAGCATCAAGCATAGAAAGAAAAAAAAAGAGCAAAAGAAGAAAAAGCTTTTAAGCAAAAGAGGAGATACAAAAGAGCTTATAAGCAATAGCAATAGCATTGAGACATTATGCATAGTACATACACTTGGATCATACATACATAGCATACTTGGGATTGAAGACGGCACGTTTACTCTTTTAGGTTGGTGCACAAGCGCGTATCTAGCCCATTTGAGCAATCGAGCTATTGTCTCTTCTAGTATCCGTGCAACACGAGCTTTTTCCGGGTCTTTCACAATTTGTGCTCATTCCTTGGTTGCGCGGATCCCATTTATCTATCCGTGTGTGTGTTCCTAGTGCCCCATAGCTATTGATCCATTTGCTTTGCATTGCAATTTTGTGAATCTTCCTCAACATTTTCGATATCTTAAATTGACAATTGCTTGAATTTTGTGCCACTTGTCCTAACCGAGCCACTCCATAAGCTTTATGTGTAGGTGTGAGTGAACAAGTCCGGTACCAATTCCCCTATTCTTGCATTTCACATTGAGTGAAACGGGATACATCTTCAACTTTGGGAAACGGTATTTTCGTATTGTTTATCTCATTTCCCACTCACCTTTGCTCGAGTCTTGTGATGGCTAGGCAAAGCACGACATCTTCGGTCTTCGACGACTACATCGACATGACCATCTACATCGACCAAAAACTCAAGCGACTCGCCACCGACATACATCAATCCGAAGCTCGGAAAAGAAACTACTTCAACAACAAGTTGGACGCACACATGGAGCAACTTCGACATGTGTTGGCCAACTACAAGTCTTCTTCCCCTTCGTCATCTTCAAGGCGAAGACGCTCAAGTCGCACATCTTCGGAGTGCCCATCCAATGCAAGAACAAGTCGTCCATGTCCTCATCTTCGAGACGACCGCCACGACGACCATCACGTTCGTGATCTACATCACCGCAAAGGGCAAGCCACCTCCAATAAACAAGTGCACGAAGACCAAGAATGCCACCACAAACAAGTTTCGACGCCAAGATCAAGGCGATCGACTACAAGCAAGGATGATGCTTCCATCTTTGGAGGCGAGAGTGAAGATGTGCCATCTTCGGCCTTCATCCACGGAGACGTTGACAAGATGGTTGAGCATGGGATTTTCCCTTTGACCACGGTGACGTTTGGAGTTGAGTTGAGAGACTTTAGCCACCATATTGAGAGTGAGAGTGACTTCACCACTAACCCCATATATGATGAGTTTCCCCAATTCCCATGTGAGGAGAGCCACAACCCCCACCATTTGAGTGAGATGAGTGACTTCACCATATGTGAGTACGAGTGCAACTACCTAGAGGGAGTGAGTGAGCCACCACCACATAGAGAGAGTGAGGTAGTTGATAGGGCATGTGAGGCCATTTCGATTTCTAACAACTTACCCTCTACCTCTATTGTGTCTTCTCCTTTGGTGCTAGGTCCCATATACGACGATGCACCGATCCTTGCTGACTTCGTCCTTCCTTTGGACAAGAACATGGCCATGATGGAATATGATGCACCCCCCACATAGTTTCATATCTTTTAATCGGTTAGCTCAAATAAAACAATTCATACAAGTGTTATGCTTAGGATTTGATCTTGTTTGTTAATGTAACTTTCAACACCGAATCGAATTGATTAGCTGGATTATGGTCGCATAAGTGTGCAAATAGTTGTTGGCATTGCAACTTTGTATACTCATAAATAAATAACCGTGCATTGGATGGAAATGAATTATATATGAAAATGAATAGAATATTAGGTAGTTTCGTAATTTGCAAGTTTCAACAATGTTTAAACTTGTTGTTTGCTTTAATTTGCATAAATGACATGCTAAACCGGTATTACCATAACTAAATAAGCGTAGCTCCGTTTCTAATGAACCACATATGTAACTTGACTAGAAAAACATGTAGAATCTCATGGTGGCATTACTTTTGCTGTTTAACAACTATAAAATATGCTTAGGACAGATCTGGACCAAATTCAAAATATGCATATGAGGTCGTGTCGGAAATGCTAGATGTTGCTTCCGGCCTCATTTACAATGCCTAGATGTTGTAGTTGTTGATGCTTCACCTCTTGCCATGTTTAACAACATTTAATATTGTCATGTACCTAAACGGGAGTGAACTAAATAAGTTGAATGTGGAGCTTCGTCAATATGCAACTCGTTGATTGTTGTGTTTTCCCATGTCACGCATAACATGCATCATCCTTGTTGTGCATCATGTCATGCATATGTTGTGGTGTTTATCATGTGTTGATTGTTGTTTCCGGATTGCTTCTTCTCGATAGAGTTCTGAAAGCGTTCGGAATGTGAGGATTCGTTCGACTACGTTGGCTCGTCTTCCTCACGGATTCGTTCTTCTTCCAAGCGGGATCTCAGGCAAGATGACCCTTTCCCTGGATACCACTACTATCATGACCATGCTAGATGTCTCATTTCTATTGCTTGTCTCGCTACCTACCACTTGTATGTCAAGCCTCCCAAATTGCCATGAAAAGCCTCTAACCCCTCCACATCCCTGCAAACCATTGTTTGGCTATGTTACCGCTTGCTCAGCCCTTCATATAGCGTTGCTAGTTGCAGGTGCAAGTTGTTCCATGTGTCAACATGGATATCCTTTCGTTATATCACAATATTATTGCTATTTAATTTAATGCATATATATACTTGGTAAAGGGTGGATGGCTTCGCCTTTTGCTCGGTGTTTTGTTCCACTCTTGCCGCCCTAGTTACTTGTGAACCGGTGTTATGTTCCATATTGAGCGCTCCTAACATGCTCGGGGTTGTTAGGGGGACCCCCTTGATTTTCGTTTTAGGATAAAACTTGTCTGGCAAGGCCCAACTTTGGTACTACATTTGCCCAACATAATAATTCTAATAATTAACTTGAGACATAGGGAGTTAGCGCTACCCGAGGTTCGTTATTCAACCTAATACAGAGGGTCCAGTGCTGCTGGTGCTGGTCCAAACTAGAGCACCGTGTGGGGCCAACCCAGGGCAACTCGGGATATGTCTATCAGGCAACCGTACGCTTCGCTTATCCGTCGTGTCCTGAGAACGAGATACACAGCTCCTATCGTGTTCGTCGACACGTTGGACAGCCTTGCTGAATTTCTTTTACCTTTCTCGAACGTCTTGTGCGCGGGATTTCGATGACACTTCGGGCTATCTCGAAGTTGAGATTTTCCATCGGGATTCCGCGAATACTACGGGTGATTCCGCGGTTGAGGAATTCCAACGCGGCGTGTGGTTAGTTTGTGATGGATGAGTTGGAGCACCCCTGCAGGGTTAAATCTTTCGGAAAGTCCTGCCCGTGGCTACGTGGCAACTTGGAAACTTTTTTTAACACCTGGTCATAGCAAACTTGAAGTAAACTCAAATAAAATACACCAACCGTGTGCGTAACCTTGACTGTCTCATCTCGTGATTTCTGAACCGAGAGAGAACACGGTGGGGTTATGTTTGTTCGTAGGTAGGTGTTCAGGATCTCTTAGAGATCATTACTAGTTCACGTCCGTTTATGCGACGATCATCCCCCTTCATTCTTGTACTCGTAAGTTAGCCACTCAAATAATGCTTAGTGCTTGCTGCAGCCTCACCACTTAACCATATCTCACCCATTAAGCTTTAATAGTCTTGATACCCTTGGAAATGAGATTGCTGAGTCCCCGTGGCTCACAGATTACTACAACAACAGTTGCAGGTACAAGTAATGTGATGCTTTGATGTGAGAACGATGCTTGTTTGATTTGGAGTTCTCCTTCTTCTTCTTCATCGATCATAGGCTGGGTTCCAGGCGGCAGCCTGGGATAGCAAGGATGGATGTCATTTTATCGTTTGTTTTCATCCGTAGTCGGACCCTGCTCTTCTGTATGATGTTTGGATATGTTGTTGTATTGATGTGATATTGATTTAGCTTGTGGCGAATGTAAGCCAATTCCATATACTCATCCCTTCTTTACATGTACTTGTAATGATATCGATTCTTGGAAAACGACGAGATGCGCTTCTATCCCTATCGAGGCCCTCAAGCCAAAATAAGGATAGGATCGTATCTTGGGCGTTACAAGTTGGTATCAGAGCCTGTACCGACCTAGGAGCCCCCTTGATTGATCGAACTTTGGCCGACTCAAGTCTAGTGAAATACTATTTTGAGTCTAGTTATATCGGAGAGTAGGATTCTTTTTTCTCCTCTTCTATGCTCTGGTGAGGAATTACGACTTAGGAATTTTAATTCTGCCCTCTTCTCGCTCAAATTTTTTTTAGGATCACGTGGGTATTTTGGAACCTCCATGATGTCGATGTGACCGGAACTCTGTTCTTGGTGCCTCCCGTACGTATGGATTGGACCCCGGGAGTTGAGCTCCAAGGGGTTCTGGACACATCGCTATCGTTCAGTTTCCTTAGTATCTCAGGACGCGGATGTTCGAAATTGCTTCAATACTATTTGTGGTGCGAAGAGTGTGGCGGCACCCAGTACTGGGGAGCGGGATCACATGTACTGCCATGTTTAATATCGTTGTGATTACGAGGGTCTAAGGTAGATGAGTTTCCGAGGTTTCTCCGGTTTTGTGTTGACGGATGTGATACACGGTGGGTATTATTATTGCTAGGAGTTGAGTGTTTTATTCAGTAATTTATCCGTGTATCCGTTGGACCAGATTGCATAACCAGAAAGATTTCGGAACTTTTTAGGAGGGAATTCAAGTAGTTACCTAGGATTATCCTTCCAACAAGTGCATAATGGGTTATCCATTTGCTTCCGGCTTAACTCGAAAGCCTCATCCTTTGTTTTGTTGGAGTGTGGTAATTCGAGTTGCTTCGATGTCAAGTGATGATTTCATATCTTTCCTAAGCGGTGTTCTCATGTGTTATGGGATTGCTAACCCTTTTGACCGACTGGTGTTGTCATGAAATTCTTTTCAACCGGCGTGCTTCTCTTCAAGATATTCAATCCTCGTCATTCTTTGCAAGATCAATCCTCATATTTATTTCCGGAGTTTGTTTCATCCGTCCCAAGTTTTCATTGTTTTTCCCACCCTCCCGCCCTTTTTATTCAATAATTAAATTGTCATCCAAGTGCCTTTCCTTTCATTGATGCTTCCGCTATATTTTCTTCTATATCGTGTCCGGTGATTCATTGGGAAGATCCTCAAGTGGTATGTTCATCATTTCTTTGTCTCTGTTTTCTTCCCCGGTGGATTCAAGTCAACTTCTCCATGTTCATCATATCTTTTTCATTTGATAAATGATTTCCCGTGTTGGAAATTCTTGTCCAAGCCTCTCTTATTTTTCATCCTCTATCTATTCTATCCGGAGTGCTGAAGACATCTCAGAAGATTTATGCTTTCATTCAATCCTTGTAAAATATTTTGGGGTTCTCACCTCATCAAGTTTTCATTTGTACCGGTAGAATCTGTCCTTCCAAGCAATCATTTCAACGGTGTTTCCTTTCAGAGGGCCCATAACCCACAGGTTTTTCCCAGGATCTTACCTGGCTCTTCTAATCTTTCCCGGAGATCTCAAGTTCTTTTCAATATGACGTAAGAATGAATTTCATCAGTCATATTCCTTCTCGAGGATTGCTTCTAAAGCATTTTTATCGTTGGCTCAGCCTTTCCTTATTCATTGTTTCGGAGTGTGTCAGTAATTCATGATGTTGTTTCTCGTCATCATTCTCAACTTAGAAGACCGAAGAGGTGTTTCTCTTAAATCTTTGTACATTCTCTTGAAGATTCATGGTTAAAGCTTCATGCTATCCTCCCGAATTGTTTTCATTCGTGAGAAATTCCTTCCATATCTATCCGGAGCATTTTCAGAGTTGTTTTCATTTCTCTATCCTCCGAAGGCCATCATTTCAGAAGATTTCTTCGTTCTTTGCTTTCAGCTTTCGTTCTCAAATTCTTCTAAATTGTTGTCTCTTCATTCGTGTCTCAATTATTCCGGCGCCTCATTGAATTTCTGCTAGTCGGATCATGGTCGCTTCGTTCTCTTGTATCTCCATTCATTCGTAGTATCCTCATTCGTTTCAAATTCTCACCGGTGTTCTCGTTTAAGACTTCTTCAAGCTCCTGCTAGCTCTCTTCGATCTTTTCAAGAGGAGTAAGTAGTATGCCAAATCCGCTGCTTGTCATCAATTTAACTTGATGAAGGATTAGCATTACTTAATTCTTATTCTTAATTCATAAAGTGATCTCAATCCTTCTTCTAGAGTTCTTCGTGATCTTTTCTTTTCCGTAGTTCCAAGTTTCTCAAGTATCTTTTCGCGAAGCTTCATCTAAATCTTTGCAAGACCTCAATCTTGTTCATTTTCCAACCTTCTATTCTTTTCTATCATCCTTTCGTTTCAGAGTTCTTTCCGGAGGTTCTTCATGGTGGTTGTTCAAGGATTTAATTCATTCTCGAATTATTCTTGAAGTTTCTTGTTGGAGGAGCTCAAGTATTCTTTATCTTGCATTTCAAGATGCAACTTGTTCTTCCTTATCATTTGAGATGGTGTTAGAGCATTCTTGTGTCATGAGGAGTCTCGAAGAGAAGTTGTTTCAAGAATGAGATATTTAAACCCATCATTTCTTTTTTGGAGTTATCTTGGATTGGATTTCACCTAAAGTATTTCCTACGGGTTGTTGCTATCATGGTGCTTATCAATGATCCAAGTTCTCAATGTATCCTCTCGACGAAAGCAGTTTTGCATATCTTGTTGCTCCCAATCAAATCAATTGTTTTATTTGTGGCCGGTTGCCACCTCATACTTTTGAGATGTTTTCCATAAGTCCACAACAAGCTTATTCTTACGTTGTTCATCTTACAACAACTCCGTTCAATCTTTCTTTCTAAGGTTGCTCTTGCAAATGCAATTATGGTAGAAGTTGTCATTTTCTTCTCCGTTCTTTTCCTTCCATCGATCTATCTTCTATTCTTTTCTAGAGGTATTCTCATGTTGCTCTCTTAGATCCGTCCTCTCCTTTTATCAAGATCATGTTATTTCCTTGCTTATCCATTAACCGGTGTGTTGCGTCCTCTTTTCAAATTATTTCCATCTTATCAAGTTTTCTTCTCTTTCCTACCGAAGTGCTGCCAAAATTTCTTTTGAATTCTTGCTTGTGCCTCGTGCCATTCTTCATCTCTTGCGTCCTTCAAGTTTGGTTGGTTTCATTCGTTTGTCAAAGAAGCAACTAAGTTTTACCTCTTCCTTTCCTCTTTCTCTTCCCCTTCTCATTCTAAGATCTCGGGACGAGATCTCTTGTAAGTGGAGGAGAGTTGTAACAGCCCAAGACCGACGCCCCAGAAGATTCCCGTTGTTTTCCATTCTCATCGTGTGATTTGTTTGTTTGTCGCATTCATCATCGCATCATTCGCATCATTTGCATAGCATCGGCAACTCCATTGACCATCATTTTTCAAAAAAAACCCGCATTCGTTCATAGTCGCCGGTTCTCTCCGTTCTTGTTGTTGACCGTTTTGAGACCAACCACACACACGCGCGCCCGCGGCATCGTTTAAAAAAATATCGTTTTAAAAGTGCGCGAAAAATAGTTTCGGATTGGGTCGAAAGTTGGCATGCGGTTTTGTTATATTGTAGGTAGACCGTCTGCCAAAGTTCGTCACAATCGGAGGTCGTTAGATACCCGAACATTCAACTGTAGCGGCACCGTCGTCGGTCAAATTATCGGACGTTTTCGGTTTTAAAAGTCTTGTGCCGGGCCCCAATTCTCCCTCTCTTCTCTTAGCCCAAACTCCACTCCAACACAAACCACCAGACCACCTAGCTACCCCGCGACCGGAGCCGTCCGTTTGTAATCGGAGGATCCAAACCTAGTCTCAATTTCCCTAAATATAGACCAACTTCATACCTACTGAGACAAAACCCTATTGTCTAGGGATCCTCCCCTGTCCAAATCGCGCCACCACCCACATCGTTTTCATCGCCTGACCAACCATCTTCTTCCTCGATCCACCCACCCCCCCAACCAGCAAGCTCCCCTGGGCCCGAGCCAACCCCATCGCGCAGCCAGCCATCCAACTCGCACCGGACACGTCCGGGGACCGTAGAGACGCGCGCCCGTAGCTGGTCCAACCCAGCGCGCCCTCATGCCCGTGGACGAGCTCGTCCCTGAGCACCGCGCCACCGTGCCGGAGGCCACCGCCGGCGACGTCGTCCGCCGGAGCCATAGGTCCAGTGTCGCCCTTCTCTGCTCCCTTCCCTCCCCATCTCTGTTTCTTCTCTCCCTCCTTTCTCTTCTTCTCAACCTCACATCTCTCTCTATTCTCTCTCAGCAGTAGCAGCAGTAGCCCCGTCCACGGTGCATGAAGCTACAGCCGAACGAGTGGAGTGGGCGGGACCCGACGCCAGCACCCCGTTTCCGCCTAAATTCGCGATCCCGGAGCCCCAAGCAGTAGCATCCGCGAGGTCCGTCAACGTCGGCCATGAAAACGAGCTTGCTGCTGCCTCTGCTTCCCTGAACCGCGCCGACCCTGCAGCCAGTTCGAAGCTCCTCTAGCCCGCGTCGCCGGCGTCCACCAGGCCAGCCCCGTTCCGACCCTCTCCTTCCCCTGCCCTCTCTCCCTTTCTCTCCTCCTCACCTCGTTTTATCTCTCTTCTCTCCTGGACAGAGAACGCCATGGCGCCCATGGAGCTCGAGGTCCCGCCGCCGTCGACCTCTACAAGCGCCTCCGCCCCAATTCCTTCTGGATCCGGTGCCTGAGGCTTCCTCCGTCCCATCCTGACCTTGCCGGGCTCCTCCGCCTACCCACGCGTCAGCAAGCCGCGCCGCCGCGCCCTACAACCTGCGTCGCTAGCAACGGGAACAGAAGAAGCCATCTTTGTTTCCCGTTTTCAGTCAGGTTCAGATATAACCCCGTTGCGTTTTCAGTTTTGTTCAGGTCCAGCGCCAGTGCATTTTTATTTCACAAATCAATCCATTATTTATCACAAAGGCTTGTTAGCTCAACTGGTTAGCCTGTTCGTTGGCAACATGGGAGGTCTGGGGTTCAATTCCCAGTCATGGCCCTTTTAATTTCGTTGAACTTTGTTTTTTTTGTATGTTTATCTTAGTTTCGGTGCTGATATAGATGGGGCCGATCTACTGTTTTCCAACGAACTTGAAGCTAGCACATTGGTCAGCCCCATGCCTTTGTACCCAGGCAACCAGGGGTCAAATCCCATGACCGCACCTTTTTGTTTTTCTTTCAATTTTTTTTCATTACATCTTTTGGCATATTTGCATGCAATGTGACATGATCATATCTTTTAATTGGTTAGTTCAAATAAAACAATTCATACAAGTGTTATGCTCAGAATTTGATCTTGTTTGTTAATGTAACTTTCAACACCGAATCAAATTGCTTAGATGGATTATGGTCGCATAAGTGTGCAAATAGTTATTGGCATTGCAACTTTGTATACTCATAAATAAATAACCGTGCATTGGATGGAAATGAATTATATATGAAAAATGACTAGAATATTAGGTAATTTCGCAATTTGCAACTTTCAACCATGTTTAAAATGTTTAAACTTGTTGTTTGCTTTAATTTGCATAAATGACATGCTAAACCGGTTTTACCATAACTAAATAAGCGTAGCTCCGTTTATAATGAACCACATATGTAACTTGACTAGAAAAATGTGTAGAATCTCATGGTGGCATTACTTTTGCTATTTAACAACTATAAAATATGCTTAGGACAGATCTGGACCAAATTCATAATCTACATATGAGGTTGTGTCGGAAATGCTATATGTTGCTTCCGGCCTCATTTACAATGCCTAGATGTCGTAGTTGTTGATGCTTCACCTCTTGCCATGTTTAACAACATTTAATATTGTCGTGTAACAAAACGGGAGTGAACTAAATAAGTTGAATGTGGAGCTTCATCAATATGCAACTCATTGCATATTAAACTTCACTTAATGTGTAGGAGTTGATTGTTGTGTTTTCCCATGTCATGCATAACATGCATCATCCTTGTTGTGCATCATGTCATGCATATGTTGTGGTGTTTATCATGTGTTGATTGTTGTTTCCGGATTGCTTCTTCTCGATAGAGTTCCGAAAGCGTTCGGAGTGTGAGGATTCGTTCGACTACCTTGGCTCGTCTTCTTCATGGATTCGTTCTTCTTCCAAGCGGGATCTCAGGCAAGATGATCATTTCCCTGGATACCACTACTATCATTGCCATGGTAGATGTCTCAGTTTTATCGCTTGTCTTGCTACCTACCACTTGTATGCCAAGCCTCCCAAATTGCCATGAAAAGCCTCTAACCCCTCGACATCCCTGCAAACCATTGTTTGGCCATGTTACCACTTGCTCAGCCCTTCTTATAGCGTTGCTAGTTGCAGGTGCAAGTTGTTCCATGTGTCAACATGGATATCCTTTCATTATATCATAATATTATTCCTATTTAATTTAATGCACATATATACTTGGTAAAGAGTGGAAGGCTTGGCCTTTTGCTCGGTGTTTTGTTCCACTCTTGCCGCCCTAGTTACTTGTGAACCGGTGTTATGTTCCATATTGAGCGCTCCTAACATGCTCGGGGTTGTTATGGGGACCCCCTTGATTTTCGTTTTAGGATAAAACTTGTCTGGCAAGGCCCAACTTTGGTACTACATTTGCCCAACATAATAATTCTAATAATTAACTTGAGACATAGGCAGTTAGCGCTACCCGAGGTTCGTTATTCAACCTAATACAGAGGGTCCAGTGCTGCTGGTGCTGGTCCAAACTAGAGCACCGTGCGGGGCCAACCCAGGGCAACTCGGGATATGTCTATCAGGCAACCG
The DNA here is from genome assembly GCA_039707655.1 of Elymus sibiricus. Taxonomy (NCBI): domain Eukaryota; kingdom Viridiplantae; phylum Streptophyta; class Magnoliopsida; order Poales; family Poaceae; genus Elymus; species Elymus sibiricus. The sequence continues at coordinate 308,807,329 of CM077675.1, read as the reverse complement.
TACGCTTCGCTTATCCGTCGTGTCCTGAGAACGAGATACACGGCTCCTATCGTGTTCGTCGACACGTCGGACAGCCTTGCTGAATTTGTTTTACCTTTCTCGAACGTCTTGTGCGCGGGATTTCGATGACACTTCGGGTTATCTCGAAGTTGAGATTTTCCATCGGGATTCCGCGAATACTACGGGTGATTCCGCGGTTGAGGAATTTCAACGGGGCATGTGGTTATTTTGTGATGGATGAGTTGGAGCACCCCTGCAGGGTTAAATCTTTCGGAAAGCCGTGCCCGCGGTTACGTGGCAACTTGGAAACTTTGTTTAACACCTGTTCATAGCAAACTTGAAGTAAACTCTAATAAATACACCAACCGTTTGCGTAACCGTGACTGTCTCATCTCGTGATTTCTGAACCGAGAGAGAACACGGTGGGGTTATGTTTGTTCGTAAGTAGGTGTTCAGGATCTCTTAGAGGTCATTACTAGTTCACGTCCGTTTATGCAACGATCATCCCCCTTTATTCTTGTACTCGTAAGTTAGCCACTCAATTGATGCTTAGTGCTTGCTGCAGCCTCACCACTTGACCATATCTCACCCATTACGCTTTAATAGTCTTGATACCCTTGGAAATGGGATTGCTGAGTCCCCGTGGCTCACAGATTACTACAACAACAGTTGCAGGTGCAGGTAATGCGATGCTTTGATGTGAGAGCGATGCTTGTTTGATTAGGAGTTCTTCTTCTTCTTCTTCATCGATCATATGATGGGTTCCAGACGGCAGCCTGGGATAGCAAGGATGGATGTCATTTTATCGTTTCTTTTCGTCCGTAGTCGGATCCTGCTCTTTTGTATGATGTTTGGATATGTTGTTGTATTGATGTGATATTGATTTAGCTTGTGGCGAGTGTAAGCCAATTCTATATACTCCTCCCTTCTTGACATGTACTTGTAATGATATCCATTCTTGCAAAACGACGAGATGTGCTTCTATCCCTGTCGAGGCCCTCGAGCCAAAATAAGGATAGGATCGCATCTTGGGCGTTACAGAAAGCAATCACAATAAGCAACATAACAAGGAGGGAAATTAAAGGTGTCTTAAAAATAGGAATTCCATTTTTCTTGGACACCTATGGTCAGAAGAAAAATACCTAAAGAGGTTTTATTGGATTTGGATCAATAAGGATTTTTGAAACGTGGAAATACAGGGAATAATGATTCTGCAAGAAGTTCACAGAATACATTTTTACAAAAATGAGTGGAAGTATTCATTAAATAGGGCATGCTTTTAGAAACATTTACATATTGGTTTCATTGTAGTTGGAGTTGGGATGATTTATCTAGGGGTTTTCTAAGATGAAATAAATGAGGATGGGGACTATTTAATAGACCCAATAGAAACAAAGCATGGGAAAAATGTTTGCCACGCTAGATAAATAGAGCATAATTTTTGGAGTCTTTAGGAATTTGAATCATCAAAAATGGAGTAGAAATAAATCCCCAAGGAATTTCTGAAGTTATGTAAAAAATAAAAAGAAAAAGTTTATACCTAAACGGGTCGAATCCACTGAGCAGCACAGCCCGCTAGCGTGGAACAATAACTGGGTCAGCCCAGCAGTTCGGCCGCGTGGGATTTCGGGCCACGTCGAAGGCGCCTTTGCAGAAGTCGCTTTCACCGTAGGAAAGTGCACGCGGGCATGAGCCGCGTCCAGTTAACTCGAGAGGTGGGCCCGGTCGGTAGCAGCTGTCGCTGACAAGTGGGCGCCACCTGCCAGGGTCATCTCCTTCCTCCTGCTCGAGCAGAGGAGAGGCAGGGGGTTCGACCACCGTCCGCGTCGGCAACCCAGGCGGTCCCCGGGGCAGACCGACGTACTGGCGTGCTCGGGAAAGGACGTCGCGTCTGCTGAGGTGGTTCTCGAGACCTGGGAAGGCCGAGGCCGAGGGCAGCGTCGGCCATGGCGGAACACGCTGACGACGATGATGGGCATGGCGCCATAGCCGAAGAGGGGAAGAAATGGAGCGCGGAGGGGGTTTGCGGTGATGCTGGGGCTCTCTGGTGAAGCTCAAAGGAGAGGAAGGAGTTGGAGTTGCGTCAATTTGAGCGGAGGTCGAGGCGGGCAACGCCAGCCATGGGAGGAGAAGGAAGGGCCGGGACGAGCCGTGGGTTGGTATGGGAGGTTTCTTGGAGGGAGATAAGTGGACTAGGGGCATCTGGGCGCTCGGGGGAGGTGGAAGTAGGCAGGCGACGAGAGGTGGCTCGGGTGGCCGTTGTGATGCCCTCGGGCGTGGCGAGCGTTGGAGGTATCCTGGCGTAGGGTTGGGGCGTAGGAGGTTGAAGGGGGATGCCTAGTGCGCGTGGGCACCATGTCAAGGCCAGACACGAGGTACTCGACGAGGTTTGACAGTAGAGCGCCATTGTTGCAGGTCAACAGTGTGTTCACCATGCCATAGCGTGTCCAGAGAATTATTTTGGTCAGCAAAAGCTATCTACCATGTGAGGCACGGGTGTTTGAATGCTCTGGTGAAGTTTTATAGCACATCGAGCTATGTGGAGGGATTTTTCACAGTGGTTAAGTTTGCAGCAACAAACTGGGGGCTAGCTCAGGTGGTTTTACTGAAGGGTATATGAGATAAAACCTTGTATGTTGGCCTTGGACATGGAGGGAGTACATGTACACCAATTTTTAGCCCTGAGAGATAAATGGATTGGGTACTTGTAGTTCAAAGCCACATTTGCTGCCAAAACCTAGGTTTAGATGATTTGCTCATACTTTCCACATGAGCATGCCATATTTGGGTGTGGTTAGATGCATTAGTATGCAAATGAGGTTGTCGTAAACTTTGGGGGCATTTGCATGTACAGAATAAAAGGAGAGGGGGAGGAGGGTCATGCCAATGTTGCCCAAGTGCAAAATGGGACGGTTTTACCCACCAATGATTTTTCTGTGGCAAAGAAAGAGCTACTTGAGGTAGAAGGAAAGTAGGAGGGGTGGTGGTAAAAAGTTGGGAGCAAGGAGAATCTGTTTGGGGAATGTTTGCTTGTCCACTAGTTTATGACAGTAGGTGTTTGTTGTTGTTCTAGGGCATCTAGGGGTATCCAAGGAGTGTGAAAATTGACAGGTTTAGGCTTGGGCTTTATCTGGACTTGATCACCAATTTTAACCTTATTAGGAGAAACTTTCTAATGTAAAAATTTCAAACCCTAGAAATCAATAGAAATGGATTTGGTGGGATTTGAGCAAGTAGATATGTCCTCCTTGATGCACCACTTTGTGTGGATGCATTATTAGATGATTAGAACATGTCCACAAAGTTTGAGCTCAAGTGGTGATAGTTGACAATGTAAACTTGGTCAAATTTGAATCTGGACAGAGAGGGTTGTGGGACACTTCTATGAACCAAAACAATTTAGATTGAGATGAAACTTTTCTCAAATATTTTTTAAACATGAAACTTTTTTTTCCATATATAAGATCATTTCTGGCCTCGGAAAAATGTTTTTAAATAAAATTAAAAAATAACTTTTAAAATGATATTTTTGTGGTTTTGGGAAGTCTCATATATAATAGGCTTCAAATAAAATCCTTGGGATAAAAGATTTACCCTAATTTGAGGACTTCAAGTACAAACCTCAATTCAGGGGGTTTTGAAAAGCTAAATTAAATAAATGCTTTTTGTCCAAGATAATATTTTATAAAAATAGTTTTATGTCCAACACACATGGTATGATCATTGGGCAAAGATTTGGATCAAGTAGATTAGTTTTGAGAGTAGGAGGATTGTTATGATTTAGGAGTACACTTAGTCAAGCAATCAAATAGCAATCAAGTCAAACGTCACAAGCACACAAAAAAGCTTTGTTGGTCCAAATTTTTGGGCTTTATTAACATAGTGTTGTGACTCAAAACATAGGGTGTGACATAATGAGTATATGAATGGCATGAGTGATGTTTGGTGGTGACTTATATGGGACAATGCTTTCGGTGGAATAAAATGATTTCGTTTGAGATAGGTTAGACTATTGGCATCTAAGAACTATGCTCAAGCATAAGATGATAGACGTTCACTCGCATACTAAGCTCCTTGAAACCCCAAAGCTTTACCGAGCCATAACATGGTCAAATTATGACCATAGACTTTGGCTCTAAGTCAATAGACTATGGGCAATACTCCACTTTGACCACCACCAATCCTGTCTATAAGGAAGGTGGACACAAAGAGCTAGATTACGAAGGACCACAAACCCGTGGACTAGTGACCACCCAGAACAAATGCCCACTCCTCTCACAGGTCCCATAAGCAAAGCGTTTATGTAATACTTGGAGAAATACATTGTTGTCCTCACGGATGACATACTTATTTATCCAAGGAGAGTAAGGAACACCGTAGACCTACTTTGGATAGGCCCCAAAGCACCGATTGCCAAGTTTCTCAATTGTAAAAATTTACCTTGAAGAAGAAGGACTCCTCGGAGTACTCTCCCTTTAGCAAAAGACATTCTTATCCCAAGCAAGATGGAGAAATAATACGGTTAGGAAACCACGACAAAGAAGAAGAAGAAAGAGAAGTCAACCACCACTCCCTTGCCAGTTACCTCAGCTAGGCTAGGTCAAGAAGCACCAACGATAAAGCAACACGGAACCCTTGGACGTCAAAAGGAATTAAATAGATCCTTGTTTTAAAGGTCACCTTTCATTTCTTTACTAGGAAGGAACAGAGTAGTTGGTAACACCCCTCAGTCCACCACCCATAGGGAGTAAGATGAGCATGACTTCTCTACTCCTTTGGAACCTGGAACGTAGTGGAACGATTGTCATGACCTCACTACTAGCCTTTTTTGCAGTCCAATAGAGGACATGACATTACTTGGATCATGATGGACCACGTGCCAAAGATAGTCCTCCCCACTTGTCTGAACCTCAGACCATGAAGACTAGTTAGCTAATCTACACATTTGGATAGTCAACTTATTTAGAACCCCCTCAGAAACCTCTTTAGATGAGAGAACCCGTTTTGCTACCGAATCTCTAAGGTAAGCCTTAGGGACAAGGATCCACCCAAACCTCGTTGCAACTGGCTACGAAGAGATAAGAAAACCAAACCTTTGTAGACATACTAAAAGTGTGCGTCCGTGATTATGAAGACAATGACCAAGGATGACTCAAGAACGTACCTGGATAGCATAGTCAAGTGGAAGATCTCGACGATAAGCCTACATCTACATGCTTCAACACTCTCAAAGATGAAGACCACCTGTGATTGAAGATCACCTGCTTTAAAGAAGTCAATGATTTCCCCATCGACGGAAGGCTACGCTAAGACTTTGACCCTTCTAGTATAGCATGAGATATCATGATGACACTAACCAACATGGATAACTCCCAGGGCCAGCATGCAGACACACATCTTTTCCACGTATTATGACTTTAGGATACACAAACAAGCCAAACCCTTATCTAGGCCTTGGTCATCAAGCTGCTAACCACTAGCCAAATCTAGCTTATCGCAAGAACCTCGTTGATACCTTGGACCAAGCCAACGGTTTATTTGCAGTGGTATCATCAAGCACTTCAAAGGCCAGTGGAACAACCACACCGAAGCTAAAGCAACATGGGAACATGAAGACTACCTCAGACCCGGATTTCTGTATCTCTGTAACGCTTAGCCTAGGACTCTCGGGGATGAGATTCTTGTAAGGGGGGTAGGTCTGTCACACCCTATGTTTTGCCTCACATCACTATATTAATAAAGCGAGTCTCGTGTAATGGACATCATGAGGACGTGGGCCAACAAGTGAACTCTTTGTTTAGTGTTGTCAAGGGAAAGGCAAGGTTCGAGTCCTTACCTCGGGTATGTAATATACCATGAGTCGTGGATGACACAGAAGTTCCCCGAGTCTTCTGGGTAAAGTGTGCAACCTCTACAGAGTGTATAACTATTTTAGTAGCAGTGTCTATGGTCAAGGACAGTTGGGTGCTGCTGCTTAAACTATGTCCAAATGTTTTCACAAAACCGTGTGTGTGTGACAAATGAGATACTTGAGCTAAGTCAAATGACTTGATGAGATGATTAAACTTGAGTTGCTCCAACTCTACTTATATTGATATCTGTAACCTCATGATGCAAGATTTTACAAATGTTAGGACATGATATTGCACTCAAAACTAGCTATCCGCAAAACTACTGATACATCTCCATCGTATCTATAATTTTTGATTGTTTCATGCCAATACTCTACAACTTTCATAAACTTTTGGTAACAGTATATAATATTTTTGGGACTAACTTACTGATCCAGTGCCCAGTGCAAGTTCCTATTGTTTTTGCACGTTTTGCAGAAAGTCCAACGGAATCCAAATGCGATAAAAATGTATACAGATTTTTTTGGAATATATGTCAGTTTTGGGAAGAAGAATCAACGCAACACGATGGTCGCTCCATGATGGCTTGGGACCACCCCATAAGTCGGTTGGGGACCTTCTTCCACCATAATTAAGATAATTTCCAGATAAAAATCCCCTCAAAATTTCAGCCCAATCGGAGTTACGGATCTCCAGATATTTAAGAAACGGTGAAGAGGTCGGAAAGATAGATGCAATCTTGGAGGGTCTCCTGCCCTCTGGGAGCCATGGCAGCCATGGACTAGAGGGGAAACTCTCCTCCCATCTAGGGGGAGAAAAAGGAAGAAGAAGGAGGGAGGCTCTCTCCCCCTCTCTCCCGGTGGCGTCGGAATGCCGTCGGGGCAACCATCGTGATGGCGATCTACACCAACAACTTCGCCGCCGTCACCACCAACTCTCTCCCCCTCTATACAGCAGTGTAACTTCTCTTTTCCACGCTATAATATCTACTTAAACATGGTGCTTAATGCTATATATTATTATCCAATGATGTGTGGCTATCCTATGATGTTTGAGTAGATTTCTTTTGTCCTACAGGTTAATTCTGGTATGGTTTGATTGATATGAGTTGTATGATAATATGGTGCTGTCCTAAGGTGCCTTCCGTGCCACGCACACATGAGGGATTCCTGCTGAAGGGTGTTGCAATACGTTCATGATTCACTTATAGTGGATGTCTAGAGTGACAGAAGCTTACACCCGAGTAAGGGGGTTGTTGCGTATGGGAGTAAAGAGGACTTGATGTGTTAATGCTATGGTTGGGTTTACCTTAATGATCTTTAGTAGTTGCGGATGCTTGCTAGGGTTCCAATCATAAGTGCATGTGATCCAAGTACACAAAGTATGTTAGCGTATGCCTCTCCCTCCTTTCATATGATAAGTATCTATCGTGTTATATTCAATTTCCTATGGACAATCTTTCTCTTGTGTTACCAAAAAGCTTTCTACTAAACAACTAGTGTTTATTATCTTGCAAATTATCCGTAGTTTTATTCACGCAAAATAGTTTCATACTTGTTCTAGGTAAAGTAAGTGTTAGTGTGCGTAGAGTTGTACCGGTGGTCGATAGAATTTGAGAGAATATTAATTCTACCTTTAGCTCCTCGTTGGATTCGACACTCTTACTTATCGAAAAAGGCTACAAATGATCCCCTACACTTGTGAGTTATCACCTACCTACTTAGTGTTATACCTCGCATGATTACCTTGTTCCAAACATGGGTTGCTTGTGAGTACATTCAAAAGTACTCATTGGCTTGTCCCTGGTTATTAAATTGACCAGACATGAAAGAACAGGAATCTGATGAAGAGTACCTTGGTGACAAACACGCGAGCTAGGATGCTTCCTAGTCAGGATGCCTGTAGGGTTAAGGCAGATGGCATAGGTCCGCGCTATCGTTCAAGATTTCCACTGTGAGTTTATGATTGGTGATTTGGCCTTCCTGGCCCTATCTATGCAGAGTTGGCCATAAAAGTCATACTTTGTGTAAGACGGTATGTAATGGATGTAAGACTCTTGTTATTCAGTTTGTGTGTGTTTAGTGAGCATTGATCTCTGGGATCATTGTACACGTGCATTCGGTGACTTCGACTTATGAGTCGAGGTTCCCACAATGTCTTCGGTCAATAGTTGGGTTGTGTGGCTCCTGTGTTTGCCTCTTACGTTCCACTTTGTTCGGTTAAGTAAGTAAAGGGAGAACCTCTGTGATTGTACTTCCGATTCGGCCGGTTAAGTACCTCAGTGGAGAAAGCCGAAAACTGATTGTCATAATAAGCGTAAACTGGTCAGCGATCCGAAGACCGTGTAAAACCTAATCGTTAGTGATTTCACCAGTGTTACACGAAGGGTCCTCTTCATAGAACCAAAGTGTTTCGTGCTCGAGCCAGAACTCGCCCGAACACTTCAAAAGCGGGGGCTCGTCCGTCGCCCCCAAAATTCGAGCTCCTATGACTAAGTGAACGTTATAAAGCAGAATAGTCCGATTGCCTTGTCTATAGAATAAACGACTGCCAATGGGTACCTGGACGTTGGCTAAGGTTCGTACTATTATACTAGACACCCCGTGCAGCTTATGCCCCATGGCGGAAGCCAACAACTTGCCACTTTCAGTTTAAACAAAATAGTCACAGAGGAGATTGCCAGCAAAGCATAAGATGGGAGAATAAAAACTTATATTAACAAAAGAGACCTTCATCTTTCTTACAATCAACTTGCCTCAGCATAGTGAGGCATTCCCTACTCTAAGATTACATCTTTACCGCATCTAGAGGCGATGTTCCGAGACGCCACCATGAGCCTCTCGAAATAGGTCTCAGGGACCCGATTCTTGTCTTCACGGGGACTGGTGGCCACGTGAGTAAGATTCATGCCCGGATACCATGTACTCACACATGAATAGGCCAGCTAAGCACCCTCAAGGCTTGGCGGAGTCCTTCCATTGGTTGATACGAGGTCCATCCCCTTGTTGTTGACTGACCAACCCAACAAAGTTGCTCGGCAGGGTCTTGGACGGGGCTCGGCTGGCCATAGGTTGATGCATAAATCTTCCATTGCTTGTTTTTTCCACAGAATACAGTTCCACTAACTACCTCATCTAGTCTTCGAGGAGCTAGGGATGCGACGACACCTGGAATTGGGCCCAGAATTTCCTATGGGCATCTTGATCATTGGAACTATAGAACCTCCCAGCGTCTTCCACGCTCCTTAGAAGGTCCGCAAAAGCGTCAGTAGAATGCCACAATGGGTTCAGTTAGGCAAACTGATCAGCCCCAAAGACACGGCGCATTGAATACAGCTTACCAGCGGCAATTTTCTTAATATGGTTAAGCTCGTCGCGGTCTGCTCTCGCTTGAGCCCATGCCTCCTTCAGTGAATGGACCAGTCTCTCGACCTCGATCGCCTTGGCCTGCAGGGTGTCAAGCTCTGTGGTCAGACCCTTGTGAGGGAGTCCTGGTTTAAGGGGTCCTCGGGAGGCCGACCTATTTCTTATGGGCCGGACTGTATGGGCCTCTTGCCGAGCACTGGATTGATCGAAGACCCTGTCTCCAGGAAAGAAGCTTCGTGAATCGTGGCGTGTCCTCCACGTTTGAAGTAGTGAATAGGCATGTTTATCCCTTCGACGTGTAACCAACCATGTGTAAACCCTAGGCACCCTCGGCGTCTATATAAGCCGGAGGGTTTTAGGCTGTAAAAGGGGAGAACTCATCTAGGGTTTTAGTCATTCGATCTCGAGGTAGATCAACTCTGTAACCCTTATACCATCAATATAATCAAGCAGGACGTAGGGTATTACCTCCATAGGACGGCCCGAACCTGGGTAAACATCGTCTCCCTCTTCTCCTGTTACCATTGATTCTAGTCCCACAGTTCGGGACCCCCTACCCGAGATCCGCCGGTTTTGACACCGACACCTTGAGGTCCACTTCCACCTCGGCCACCCGGGCTTGATCTTTACACTGGGTAGTTTTCTCTTCGGCCAACTCCTTGTTGGCCTTCTTGGCAGCAAACTTATGCAACTCCGCCTCCTTCCTAACATCAGGGAGCTCGGCTCGGCAGGCCTCGACTATCTGCGCACTTGTTGTTGAGAAATAAATCAAAGTGTTCAACACTGTATTCAAAAGCATAAGGACGATAAAAAAATCAACGTACTAAAACTTACCTTGTGCACTTTCCAGTTGCTTTTTAATTAAAAGCATGTCTCCTTCGGTTGATTTGTTCATATCCTATAAATCCTTAGCATTGGAGGATGAGGCAGAGGCCTGTAAAGACGGAATGTTAGTTCCCGGAGGGATTACTAGATCCTCTTTTCAGATTCTCAAAATCCGACCAGAATATCAGGGGCTATAGGTTTACAGCTTTAACTTAACAAGTATTACGACCACGAAGGCAGTTTTCACAAACTCGCTTCGGGCTCGGGGGCTACTGTCTCCATACTCTATTGCAAGTTTTGGTATATCTTTTAGTGTCCATGGAATTTTAAGTCTTTGGACGAGATGGCTTTATTAAAACATGGATTATCAAACAAAGCACTATAGCATTAAGGCAGTTTCTTGCTTCGGACACTGCATGTTTTGGCACAAGTCTGGCTATAAGAAAGCCTATGTGCTTGTCAGGGTGCTTATCAATGAACTTACACTTGTGCCATTTAGCTTGGTAATTAAAAGGTTTTCTGACATCAGTGGTGTTGGTCAGTCCTAGTCGGTGCCCGTGTATGTCCTCAATGGTAGAGACCCGAGTGAAGGTTTTGTTAGCACTAAAGATGAAGTACCACCCATGGGGGCATCGCCACATCTAGATCAACTTCCGTTTCTGAATGCAATGCAGCAAGCTCAGCATGATGCCCAGGTGTGGCAGATGCAAAACGTTGAGAATGCATGGGAGGCAGTGCCTCAGCCTCCAACTCTTCAGCAAGGTTGGGGTATTTGGCTTGCTTTCCCCCCAATGCCGGCTCCGTATCAAGGCGTTAGTTGTCGATAGTTGACTGGATATGATGGCACGTCCGTGATGGACGGTATCCAATCTGCAGATGCAAAGCAAGATGATGGGCTTGGTTTGTGGAATGAACATGTTCAAATGGTGGAAGAGGCTGTTGAAGCGGTTTTGAGTGGAGCTCACTCAGGAGTGTTTGCTTTTCATCAGATGAATTCTCATGAGGTGGTAATGGAAATTCCCCTCAATAACTCTCTGCTTGATTTCATGGTTCAGTTATACACAAGGGTACACACTACAAGAATCACTCGCTCTGAAACACAGATGGTGACTAAATAGAAGGTAATCATGCAAGGGATTCAATCCTGGCTTTATGAGATGGTGTCTGCAGCTTGTCACACTATTTTTCCTTTCTCCCCATTTTTGGCTGGAACAACAACTGTCTTTTGCTCTCAGGAGGTTTGGACTGTTTGCCATGATTTCTTCCAGGCACAGCTTGATAGCATTATATTTGAGGAAGAGAATATACTGATGCAGACCTCTTCGGATATGCTCATAGACTCTTCCTCCTCTCTGATGGTGGAAGCATCTGAATCTAAAACTGACACGGCTACCTCGCGGAAGAGAAGACGCAATCAAGCTCCCTTGGATGTCTCTGCGGTGCGCCGAAGTGCCCGATCCACTAGGTTCCATGGCTTCAAGGCACAATCTATGGCTAATAACAAAAAGAAAGAATCTTTTGTCAAGCCTCTGCTTACTCCATCTGTTTCTAAAGATGAGGTACTGTCTGATGTGCCTATGGACTTGGAATTGCCTCCTCCAGCATGTGGGCACAGTCAAATGTGGTATTCCTAAGGAAGAACTCACGAAGGAGATACTCTTGACCAAATATAAGGGGGCTATTGCAGATGCAGAGATTCAGTGATTGGGTCCTTCCTTTTTCAGCATTTCTTCGGTCGATTATTTGCTTCTGAACTTTAGCCAAGCTTGCTGTGATGTCTATCTCGTGGAACATCTTATGTTGGAACTTACGTGGAATGAATGATGACGTTAAATGCTTGGCTCTACATAATACAGACGACAAGTCAAATTGTTCTATTATTTGCCTTCAAGAAACGAAAAAGAGGAATTTGATCACTCTTTTATCAGGAAGTGTTGTCCTCGCAAGTTCGATAAAATTAAATTTGTGCCTTCCTTGGGTGCCTCTGGGGTCTTATTATTATTTGGTGTAGCAGTTTGTTCTCCAAAGTGGTTATTCATAAGTTACCATTTGCACTGACCATTAGGTTTACTTCAGTACAATCAAACCAAATTTGGCAACTCACAAACATTTATGGCCCTTGCGAGGGGCCAAACAGAGAGCTTTTTACACAATGGTTTGAAACCCTAAGTATAGATGTAGAAGACCTCTGGATATTCATGGGGGATTTTAACTTCATACGATCATTGGAAAACAGGAATTTGCCAGGTGGTAACATTGATGATATAGTTAAATTCAATGAGATCATCATCTCTCTATCTTTGCTGGAAATACCAATAAAAGGGAGACGTTACACATGGAGTAACATGTAGGAAACACCACTCTTGGAGCAATTAGACTGGTTCGTTTCTTCCCTGAAATGGATTTTGGATTTTCCGAACACAATGGTCAAATCTCTAGCTAAACCCATCTCAAACAATGTGTCGTGTGTATTATCCATCCAAACAGCTATTCGTAGATGTCACTTATTCACATTTGAGAGTTACTAGCCATCACATCCAGGTTTTATGCAAATAGTGCAGGACTCTTGGACAAAACCATTCAAAGCTTCCAACAGTGCCACACTCATTTCAGGTAAACTTAAAAGAGACAGATACGCTCTAAAGCAATGGAGTAAGGGGTTTTCAAAACTAAAAAGGTTAATTGAGAAATGCAATCAGGTTCTACTGCATTTGGATAATCGGGAGGAGCTTAGACAACTAACAATACCGGAGGACCATTTCAGAAGGATTTAAAAAAACATTTAATAAGATTGCTTAAGTATCAAAGTAACTACTGGAAAAAAGATGCACTTTCCGATGGGCAGTGCAGGGAGAGGAGAACACTAAATATTTCTAGGCACGGGCCACTGAAAGATATAGAAGAAACTCTATCCCCTCGTTGCAAATGCCAGATGGTCAGACAATCGACAGCCATGAGGAACAAGCTGCTGCATTCTATGAATGTTCCAAAACAAGAATGGGAGTTTCAGAGGAACCCATATATGAATTTCATTTGCCGGATTTGATACAGTGCCACCCTACACTACTCAGGAAATTGACCATATCATTAAAATTATACCTTCTGACAGGGCTCCAGGTCCAAATGGATTTAATGGACAATTCCTCAAGGTTGTTGGCACATAATCAAAGAGGATTTCTATAAACTTTGTCAGGATTTTTGGGAAGGTAGGATAAGCCTAAGATGTCTTAACACTTTGTCCCAAAACGTCCACTCCTCAGACTGTGAATTTATAGACCAATTTCCTTGCTTAATTGTGTGAAAGTTATCACAAAATTACTGACTGAAAGGCTATAGAAGATCATACTGAAAATTGTTCATTTTTATCTATATGGGTTTATGAAAACAAAGACAATACAAGATTTTCTTGGTTGGGCGTTTGAGTATTTGCACCAATGCAAACAATCTGGATGAGAAATTGTGATCCCCAAACTTGACTTTGCTAAAGCGTTTGATACAATGGCCCATTCCTTCATTCTCAAGATGTTAAGTGCAAAGGTTTTAATGACAGATGGTGCGTGTGGGTAAAAATGATATCTGAGTCAGGATCATCTTCAGTGTTGTTGAATGGGATACCTGACAAGGAATTCAGATGTTGTAGGGGGGTGAGGCAAGGAGACCCCTATTCTCCCCTACTTTTCGTACTGGCAACTGACCTATTATAGTCCATGGTAAATAGGGCTCGGGAAGAAGGACATATCAATTTGCCTATTGAGCAATCGGCTGGATAATAATATCCACGCATACAATACACGTATGAAACCTTAATGATCTTGCCATCCAATAAGGAGGAGTTGCAGGCGATCAAACGACTGCTTGATGCATATGCCAAGGCCACGGGTCATAAAATCAATTACTCCAAATCACAACTTATACCTATTAATATTTTGGAGGATATGGCCCAGGAACTAGCTTCAGTGTTGGGATGTGAAGTTGGCACAATGCCACTCACTTACTTAGGGCTTCCGTTGGGAACCACTAAACCCACTGTTCGAGACCTCATGCCCTTGGTTGATCGTATTGATAGAAGATTGACTAGTACTACTATTTGGTTATCATATGAAGAAAGAGTACAATTGACTAACTCTGCCATTTCTTCCTTGCTATCGTTTGCCATGTGTGTGCTCAAGCTGCCACTCAAACTTATTGAGATATTTGATAGAGCTTGGAGACACTGCCTGTGGAGGAAAGTGGCTGACCGTGATGCAAGAACACACTCCCTAGCTTCTTGGGATCTTGTGTGCAGACCAAAAAAGAAAGGAGGGCTCGGAGTGATTAACCTAAGGATCCAAAACTCGGCGCTACTCCTCAAATATCTGCATAAGTTCATACACAAAAAAGACATACCATGGGTCATGCTGGTCTGGAATGCACACAATGGAAGTACTCCTCTGCAGGCTACGCAATGCCGCGGTTCAGCTTGGTGGAAAGATGTTTTCTCATTAATGAACATCTACAGAGGTATTACGACATGTATTCCAGTTACTGGAGATACAATCGTTCTTTGGAAAGACATCTGGATAGCTGATCACACACTTATGGAGTCTCATACATGCCTATTTTCCTTTGCACAAAATGAGGATTTACCATTGGTAAATTTTCATGCAAACTCTAACCCTAAGGTTAACTTCCACCTGCCTTTATCTGTCGAGGCACTCCTAGAACTTGAATGCTTGATACAAACAGTCAACATGATGTCTTTGGATCCCATGCGCACTGACGAATGGATTTTATGCTGGGGTGAGACGTAGTACAAACCCAAAAAAAATTACAAATTCATGTTCAGGAATGTGCAGACGCCATAGCATATATCCTCAATATGGAAATCCAAATGCATCATGAGACACAAGGTTTTTGCTTGGCTTATGTTGATGGACAGCGTGAACACTAGAGACATGCTACTAAGAAGACATTTTATGATAGGGGATGACCAGTCTTGCATGATGTGCGCTACACGAGAGTTAGAAACAAATGGACAATTATTTTATGCCCGCGTTTTGCTAGGAGGTGTTGGCAAACAATTCAAATCAATTGGGATACCACATTGGACATGCAAGAGAGGTACAACCATGCACAACAGGCATGGAACCATCCAATGTTCAAAGAGATGTCAATTCTATCAGCGTGGAACATCTGGAAGCAAAGAAATAGATTGTACTTTGATGGAGTTCAACCATCCCATGAAGAATGGCTTAAAATGCTAAAAGGAGATCTAGCGATTCTTAGTTATAGATTGCCTTCGGATAAGTCCTATTTTTTGGAGACTTTTATCGCTAGCTTGGTGCCTTAGGGTGACCCTTTGGGTATTGCTTCCCCCTTGTATTACAAATAGTGTAGAATTATGGGGTGTTGAACTCTTGCAATGTTGATGGCATAGTTTTAAATAGCGAAGATAGCATCTGCTATTGCGTCCGCAATAGCGACCACTATCACTCAAATTAAATGTCATTACTTTTTGTTCTTGTTCTAGTGATATAAACAAGAATCTTGTGTTTTTACAAATCCGCTACACGGACATAGCGCCCGCAATATCGCACGCTATCCGCGTTCCGTTACGTGGAACCCAATCCACTACCAGTCCGCTATCCGCTATTTAAAATCATGGTTGATGGTGTAAAAAATTGTAACATATTTACTTTAATGAATCAACAGTAGGAGCCACTCCTGCTGTTTTAACCGTTCACAAATAATAATAAGAACAGTTGAAATGCAATAGCAAGTTTGGTACAAATTAACCAACATTGATGGCAAAATCAGGTGGTATGCTCATACTGGACGCAAAAGATTAAGGCGATAAAGTATGACAGCCTTTGTCCGATGGATCCATGGGAGATTTCATCATAACGGCTTTAGGTTGAGAAGATTCTGGAGTTAGCTGCTCGCGCCTCCTAACCCGGCGAGGAGAAGGCTCCATGGAAAGACCTTCACCAAGTGGCTCATCTGAACAAGACCTCCAGGTCCTCCATTTTTTGATTGCAGCTTCCTGTGTTTTCTTCTAAGGTGAGAATAGGATTAGAGAAGAAGTTGATCGACGAGAATAAGGCATATTTGCAATAGTTAGCCGGGTCTTCCTCTTGCAAAGTATCTCTTTATCTGATGCACTAGGAGATGGCTCCTTGTCAGATAGGTTGTTGTTCCCAACATTTCCTGCAGAGAGCCTACGTCTGTTAACTGATTATGAAGCCATCCAAGGGACTCAAGTTCTTCTAGATCATCATTTTCATCCGTCTCATGCACCATCTCTTCTTTGGCACTAGTCGGAGGCTCGAACTTGGTTTCCCACCATTCATCATAAGCCAGAAAGGTACAAGCCGTTTTCAAGTGAAAACATAAGGAAATATACGTACAAGTCTGACAAAGCAAACCAAAGTTTTTATACCACAAGAGTTGCGGGTTGTTGGCTTCTACAGGAGGAAGACCCACAATTTGGAGTTCCTTTACAGTCTCACCCAGAATTTTCTTTATTGTCTTAGCAATTTTGTCCGGGTTGAACTCTTCGGATGACTAGCGCATCACGTCATCAAATCGGCCTGTATACTGATGAAATAGGTGGGCGCACATTTTTAGTGACTGTATGCGCCATCCAACACAACACCGGGTCAGATTCTTGGCCTTGAGTCCATGAGCCAGCATGGTCTTGATCCTCATAAAGATGGGTTCCGATTAAATTCGTTCGTCTCCAAACCACTTCATGTTGTCTTTCAATTTAAGCCGGTTGGCATGCATGGTACCCCGACAAAGGATTTTTGTCGGCTGGAGAGGTATTTTTGCAATAGAAGAACATTTTCTGCCACCCATTAGGGTGACTCGCCAGTTTCATACATGGGTAGATGCAGTTTGAGTGTTTTTGGATGGTCACGCTGCCACACTCCAACAAAGGACCACCGATGTTTTCATTTTGCTTGTTATAGTAAAAGAACTCTAACAACAAATCTAGAGTCGGCTCCATCTAAAGTTAGTCCTCGCAAAGTACTTGGAAGTTCCTAATATTGAGACTGGAGTTAGGCGCAAGGTCTTAAGGCCGCAAGTTATAATAAGCCACGACATTGTGGAAGAACCTAGAGCCGGGCGGCCTGAACCCTCTAGATATGCGATCGACAAAGATGATTACTTCACCTTGTTGTGGTTGGGGTCAGGTATCCTCATTGGTCGCGTGCCAACTTATCACTTCCTTCAGTGGAAGCAACCTGTCCTTCACAAGCTCTTCAAGATAGAGCTCGGAGGTCTCAGACTTAGCCCAGTTTTCTTGAAGTGGGCATTTGGCAATGGCCAGAGTTGGCACTGTTGCAGATTCCATCTTCTTCCCCTTGCCTTTATTTTTCTGAGACATCACTTTGTAATGCATGTAGAAGTGGAAGAACTGCAACAACAACAATGTTGTCAGAAAAGGGGGGGAGGAAACGGTACACGACGAATCCTAGCAATGGTGGACTAACTGATGAACTCTAACAACGGCGATGACAGATAAAAAGAGTTTGAAATTACTGGAGTAAAGAGAGGGAGAGATCGGAGCAGATATACTTCAGCGGCATCGGTGGCGTTGGCGGCAACGCAGGCAAAGACGAGCTTGACGTTGACCGGCCTTGGAGGAAGCAACAGAGGTGACCAATAATGAACTGCAACGTTCGTGGTGGTGCTAGCTCGAGATTGGGTCCGAGAGGTACTAGATGAGGAATATGAATGGGAGTGCTTGGGGTTAAATGATCCCTGGCTCCCCACCGTGCTATTCATACGCGGGGTAGAAACCCTAAAGGCCACGCTAACTTTTACTAAATGACCATCATGAAACCCCTAGAATCTACCAGATCTTGATGCGCATCATTCGAGAAAGATCTTTTCTGATACTCAAAATAAAAAGAATGGAAAATATACCCTCAACCTTGCTTCCTAAAGCCGGCCTTCTTGGGGGACCCGACAGAATAGCAAGAGGTGGGCCGAGAGGCCTATGAACTCAGTATGCGCAGAAGTCGGGTATGTTGAATGCGAGTCAGTGGACCCAGCCGACTCACTGATTTTACGTCGTGACCCAAACTTTAGTCCTTAACAATTTGTTTATTCTTATTTCAAGAGCATAGCATGAATGAATCCAAGCTAACCTAGGGGCTAATGTTGGCAATATTACCTACACAATGGATCCGGGTGCCCAAGAGTTAACCCGCCAGGATGTAGGATCCAAAGTATGTCTAGAGGGGGGTGATTGGACTACTTGACCAAATAAAAATCTAGCCTTTTCCCAATTTGAAGTCTTGGCAAGTTTTAACAATTGTAGCAAGTCAAGTACACCCTACACATGCAGGTCTAAGAGTATAGCAGCAGAAAGTAAAGACATGCACATGAAAGTAAAGGTAGGGAGAGGAGAATAAGACGCAATTGATGACACGAAGATTTTTCTCGTGGTTCCGATAGGTGGTGCGATCATACGTACACGCTGATGGAGACTTCAACCCACAGAGGGTAGCGTTCGCGAGAGTCCACGGAGGGTCCATCCGTTAGGGTCCACAAAGTAGCAACCTCGTCTATTCCATCACGGTTCCATCCACAAAGGACTAGCCTCACTATGTGTAGATCTTCACGAAGTAGGCGATCTCCTAGCTCGTACGAACTTCTTGGTTCAACTCCACAACACGAAGAAGGAGGCTCCCAAGTGACACCTAACCAATCTAGCAGGCACCACCCTCCAAAAGGTAATAGATGTGGTAACAATGATGAACTCCTTGCTCCTATGCTTCAAAAGATAGTCTCCTCAACGCACAATCACTCTCTCACAGATTTGGCTTGGTAGAAGAGGTTTATTGGGTGGAAAGCAACTTGGGGAGGCTAGAAATCGAGATTAATATGGTTGGAGTGGAAGGTCTTGATCTCAACACATGAGTAGGTGGTTCTCTCTCAGAAAAATGGATAGGACAAGTGTAAGTGTGTTCTGAGTGCTTCCTCTACGAGTGAGAGGTGGTGGAGGGGTATATATAGACATCTCCAAAAATCCAACCTTTACAACATTATTGCCCAACTCGGTGAAACCAGAGTAAACACTCGGTTGCACCGACTAGTGCAAAATGGGGCAACTTTTAGCGTTTTGGTGAGACCGATATATAATTCTCGGTGGTACCGATATGGGTGACCTAGGCAGTTACACAACTCGGTGGTACCGATTTCCAAATCTCGTAAATTCTGATTCTTGAAAAGGAGATACCAGAAAGTTGGTCACTGTTTTTCGGTTGCACCGAAAGTGAAAGTTGGTGTCACCGAGAAGCTAGGATTTGGCATAGGATCTGTCTAAGTGAAACTCGGTAGGGCCGAATGGAAAAACTTGGTGGCTCCGAATTTGGATATTTGGTTTGGCACATAATATTTGTGGGAGAGTTTCATGTGTATTTTTGGTGGCTAATCTCTAAGCACTTGAGCAACCAGATCATCATAGACACCTCATCCCCTTTTAATAGTATTGGCTTTCCTGTGGACTCAAAGTGATTTCTCACAAAATGTAAAATGTAGATTCTTCAAGCTTGTTGCTAATAGATGTTCCTTATATCTAGGGAATCTCCTCACAATCCTTTTGCCAATACATTCATAGAACTTTCCTGAAATATACTTGGTGAAAATATTAGTCTATTGAAATATATGTTGTTATTAATTACCAAAAACACATAGGGAGAAGTTGTGCTTTCACAGGCCCAAAGGGCCTGGCGACTGGGTTGTCAAGAAGGCTACTCGGGTAGGTTCTCAAAAGGCCGGAGAGTCCAAAGGGAACCCGACCTATGAAGACTAGATGACCCATCATCTAGTAACCACCCGGGTCGGGTCCTAGTGGGCCAATGAGCCAAGAATCAACCCGTCCTATGAAGACCAGAAGCCCAAGACCAGGTTGTTAAGGAACCCATCTGAGTCGGGTCTTAGTAGGCTGGTAAGCCTGAAAGGAACCCGTCCATGGTAGGCAAGACCCGGCTTGATGGAGTCCATGTACAAGCCGGAGACTTCCTAACTTGGAAGACATAAAGGACTTAGTATAGGACTCTGATTGTGGGAAGAACCCAGAATCTATTGTATTACCAGGAACCCGACTGTTATATAAAGGGGGTTCTTGGGTCATCCAAAGGGACAAGACAAGTTAAAATCTCTCAGTGCATAGATTGTGAATAGCACCCTTGTAATCGAGATCATCACATCCAATAAGAAAAAACAACTAGGAGTAGGTTTTACCCTCATTAGAGGGCTCGAACCTAGGTAAACTCGTGTCTCTCATTTCTGATCTATCCCGTCCAAAGCTTCACCTAGTTGTTATGGCCTCACAACTTAGTTCTCCTATGAGGATACTTGTCGTGACAACCCTGCGACGCCCGTGTAAGCCCAAGATGAGGTCCTATCCTTATTTTGGCTCGAGGGCCTTGATATGGATAGAAGCACATCTCATCGTTTCACAAGAATGGATATTGTTACAAATACATATAAAGAGGAGATGAGTCTATAGAATTGGCTTACACTCACCACAAGCGAAATCATGATCATCTCAAATACAACCATACATTCAATCACCATACAGAAGAGCAGGGTTTGGCTATGGATGAAATCAAACGATAAAACCGACATCCATCCTTGCTATCCCAGGATGTCGGCCTGGAACCCTTCCTATGATCGAAGAAGAAGAAGAAGAACTCCAAATCAAACAAGCATCACTATCAAGTCAAAGCATCGCATTACCTATACCTGCAACTGTTGTTGTAGTAATATGTGATCCACAGGGACTCAACAATCTCATTTCGAGTGTATCAAGAGTAGCAAAGCTTAATGGGTGAGATATGGTTAAGTGGTGAGGCTGCAGCAAGCACTAACCATTTTATTTGAGTAGCTAACTTACGAGTACAAGAATAAGAAGGGTGATCTACGCATAATCGGACGTGAACTAATAATGATCAGGAAGTGATCCTGAACACCTACTTACAAGTCAATCATAACCCCACCGTGTACTCTCTCGGTTCAGAACTCACAAGAAGAGACGGTCACGGTTAGGCACACGGTTGGTGTGTTTTAATTGTATTTACTTTAAGTTTTCTATAACTGGATGTTAAACAAATTTCCAAGTTGCCACATAACCACGGGCACGACTTTCATAAAGATTTAACCCTGCAGGGGTGCTCCAACTCATCCATCACAAACTAGCCACAAGCTGCGTGGAAAACCTCAACCGCAGGATGACCCGTAGTATCCTCGGAATCCCTGCACAAGACGTTCGAGAAAGATAAAACAAATCCAGTAAGACCGCACGATGTGTCGACGAACCCGATAGGAGGCGTGTATCTTGTTCTCAGAACACGATGGATAAGAGAAGTGTATGATGGCCTGATAGAAATCTCCCGAGTTGCCCCGGGTTGGCCCCACACGGTGCTATAGTTTCGACCAACACCCATGAGGAGCACTGGCCCGCGGGTTGATTATTTATCTGCGGGTGCCGGCGGGTCCCTATGCAATTTTATTAGTTATTAGGCAAATGGAGTACCAATGTTGGGCCTTGCCATAAGAGGTGACCAATAATGAACTGCAATGTTCGTGGTGGTGCTAGCTCGAGATTGGGTCCGAGAGGTACTAGATGAGGAAGATGAATGGGAGTGCTTGGGATTAAATGATCCCTGGCTCCCCACCGTGCTATTCATACGCGGGGTAGAAACCCTAAAGGCCACGCAAACTTTTACGAAACGACCATCATGAAACCCCTAGAATCTACCAGATCTTGATGCGCGTCATTTGAGAAAGATCTTTTCTGATACTCAAAATAAAAAGAATGGAAAATATACCCTCAACCTTGCTGCGTAAAGCCGGCCTTCTTGGGGGACCCGGCAGAATAGCAAGAGGTGGGCCGAGAGGCCTATGAACTCAGTATGCGCAGAAGTCGGGTATGTTGAATGCGAGTCAGTGGAGCCAGCCGACTCATTGATTTTACGTCGGGACCCAAACTTTAGTCCTTAACAATTTGTTTATTCTTATTTCAAGAGCATAGCGTGAATGAATCCAAGCTAACCTAGGGGCTAATGTTGGCAATATTACCTACACAATGGATCCGGGTGCCCAAGAGTTAACCCGCCAGGATGTAGGATCCGAAGTATGTCTAGAGGGGGGTGATTAGACTACTTGACCAAATAAAAATCTAGCCTTTTCCCAATTTTAAGTCTTGGCAAGTTTTAACAATTGTAGCAAGTCAAGTACACCCTACACATGCAGGTCTAAGCGTATAGCAGCAGAAAGTAAAGACATGCACATGAAAGTAAAGGTAGGGAGAGGAGAATAAGACGCAATTGATGACACGAAGATTTTTCTCGTGGTTCCGATAGGTGGTGCGATCATACGTACACGCTGATGGAGACTTCAACCCACAGAGGGCAGCGTTCGCGAGAGTCCACGGAGGGTCCATCCGTTAGGGTCCACAAAGTAGCAACCTCGTCTATTCCATCACGGCTTCCGTCCACAAAGGACTAGCCTCACTATGCGTAGATCTTCACGAAGTAGGCGATCTCCTTGCTCGTACGAACTTCTTGGTTCAACTCCACAACACGAAGAAGGAGGCTCCCAAGTGACACCTAACCAATCTAGCAGGCACCACCCTCCAAAAGGTAATAGATCTGGTAACAATGATGAACTCGTTGCTCTTGTGCTTCAAAAGATAGTCTCCTCAACACACAATCACTCTCTCACAGATTTGGCGTGGTAGAAGAGGTTTATTGGGTGGAAAGCAATTTGGGGAGGCTAGAAATCAAGAATAATATGGTTGGAGTGGAAGGTCTTGATCTCAACACATGAGTAGGTGGTTCTCTCTCAGAAATATGGATAGGACAAGTGTAAGTGTGTTCTGAGTGCTTCCTCTACGAGTGAGAGGTGGTGGAGGGGTATATATAGACATCTCCAAAAATCCAACCTTTACAACATTATTGCCCAACTCGGTGAAACCAGAGTAAACACTCGGTTGCAGCGACTAGTGCAAAATGGGGCAACTTTTAGCGTTTTGGTAAGACCGATATATAATTCTCGGTGGTACCGATATGGGTGACCTAGGCAGTTACACAACTCGGTGGTACCGATTTCCAAATCTCGTAAATTCTGATTCTTGAAAAGGAGATACCAGAAAGTTGGTCACTGTTTTTCGGTTGCACCGAAAGTGAAAGTTGGTGTCACCGAGAAGCTAGGATTTGGCATAGGATCTGTCTAAGTGAAACTCGGTAGGGCCGAATGGAAAAACTTGGTGGCTCCGAATTTGGATATTTGGTTTGGCACATAATATTTGTGGGAGAGTTTCATGTGTATTTTTGGTGGCTAATCTCAAAGCACTTGAGCAACCAGATCATCATAGACACCTCATCCCCTTTTCATAGTATTGGCTTTCCTGTGGACTCAAAGTGATTTCTCACAAAATGTAAAACGTAGATTCTTCAAGCTTGTTGCCAATAGATGTTCCTTATATCTAGGGAATCTCCTCACAATCCTTTTGCCAATACATTCATTGAACTTTCCTGAAATATACTTGGTGAAAATGTTAGTCTATTGAAATATATGTTGTTATTAATTACCAAAAACACATAGGGAGAAGTTGTGGTTTCACAGGCCCAAAGGGCCTGGGAACTGAGTTGTCAAGAAGGCTACTCGGGTAGGTTCTCAAAAGGCCGGAGAGTCCAAAGGGAACCCGACCTATGAAGACTAGATGACCCATCATCTAGTAACTACCCGGGTCGGGTCCTAGTGGGCCAATGAGCCAAGAATCAACCCATCCTATGAGGACCAAAAGCCCAAGACCAGGTTGTTATAGAACCCATCTGAGTCGGGTCTTAGTAGGCTGGTAAGCCTGAAAGGAACCCGTCCATGGTAGGCAAGACCCGGCTTGATGGAGTCCATGTACAAGCCGGAGACTTCCTAACTTGGAAGACATAAAGGACTTAGTATAGGACTCTGATTGTGGGAAGAACCCAGAATCTATTGTATTACCAGGAACCCGACTGTTATATAAAAGGGGTTCTTGGGTCATCCAAAGGGACAAGACAAGTTAGGATCTCTCAATGCATAGATTGTAAATAGCACCCTTGTAATCGAGATCATCACATCCAATAAGATGAAACAACTAGGAGTAGGTTTTACCCTCATTAGAGGGCTCGAACCTAGGTAAACTCGCGTCTCTCATTTTTGATCTATCTCGTCCAAAGCTTCACCTAGTTGTTATGGCCTCACAACTTTGTTCTCCTATGAGGATACTTGTCGTGACAACCCTGCGACACCCATGTAACGCCCAAGATGAGGTCCTATCCTTATTTTGGCTCGAGGGCCTTGATAGGGATAGAAGCACATCTCGTCGTTTCACAAGAATGGATATTGTTACAAGTACATATAAAGAGGAGATGAGTATATAGAATTGGCTTACACTCACCACAAGCGAAATCATGATCATCTCAAATACAACCATACATTCAATCACCATACAGAAAAGCAGGGTCTGACTATGGACGAAATCAAACGATAAAACCGACATCCATCCTTGCTATCCCAGGATGTCGGCCTGGAACCCTTCCTATGATCGAAGAAGAAGAAGAAGAAGAAGAACTCCAAATCAAACAAGCATCACTATCACGTCAAAGCATCGCATTACCTGTACCTGCAACTATTGTTGTAGTAATATGTGATCCACAGGGACTCAGCAATCTCATTTCGAGTGTATCAAGAGTAGCAAAGCTTAATGGGTGAGATATGGTTAAGTGGTGAGGCTGCAGCTAGCACTAACCATTTTATTTGAGTAGCTAACTTACGAGTACAAGAATAAGAAGGGTGATCTACGCATAATCGGACATGAACTAATAATGATGAAGAAGTGATCCTGAACATCTACTTACAAGTCAATCATAACCCCACCGTGTACTCTCTCAGTTCAGAACTCACAAGAAGAGACGGTCACGGTTAGGCACACGGTTGGTGTGTTTTAATTGTATTTACTTTAAGTTTTCTATAACTGGATGTTAAACAAATTTCCAAGTTGCCACATAACCACGGGCAGGACTTTCATAAAGATTTAACCCTGCAGGGGTGCTCCAACTCATCCATCACAAACTAGCCACAAGCTGCGTGGAAAACCTCAACCGCGGGATAACCCGTAGTATCCTCGGAATCCCTGCACAAGACGTTCGAGAAAGGTAAAACAAATCCAGCAAGACCGCACGATGTGTCGACGAACCCGATACGAGGCGCGTATCTTGTTCTCAGAACACGACGGATAAGAGAAGTGTATGGTGGCCTGATAGAAATCTCCCGAGTTGCCCCGGGTTGGCCCCACACGGTGCTCTAGTTTGGACCAACACCCATGAGGAGCACTGGCCCGGGGGTTGATTATTTATCTGCGGGTGCCGGCGGGTCCCTATGCAATTTTATTAGTTATTAGGCAAATGGAGTACCAATGTTGGGCCTTGCCATAAGAGTTTTATCCCAAAACGAAATTCAAGGGGGTCCCCATAACAACCCCAAGCATGTTAGGAGCGCTCAATATGGAACATAAAACCGATACACAAGTAACTAGGGCGGCAAAGGTGGAACAAAACACCGAGCAAAAGGCCAAGCCTTCCACCTTTTACCAAGTATAGATGTGCATTAAATTAAATAGCAATAATATTTTGATATCTCAAGATATCCATGTTGTCACATGGAAGAACCTGCACCTGCAACTAGCAATGCTATAAGAAGGGCTGGGCAAGCGGTAACATAGCCGAACAATGGTTTGCTGGGCTGTGGAGGGTTAGAGGCTTATCATGGCATTTTGGGAAGCTTAACAAACAAGTGGTAGGTAGCGAGACATAGCGATAGAAACGAGAAAACTAGCATGGCAATGATAGTAGTGGTATCCAGGGAAATGGTCATCTTGCCTGAGATCCCGCTTGGAAGAAGAACGAATCTGTGAAGAAGACAAACCAACGTAGTCGAATGAATCCTCACACTCCGAAACACTTTCGGAACTCTAGCGAGGAGAAGCAAATCCGAAAACAAACAAATGATAGGGGGTAAACACAACAACATATTCATGACGTGATGCGCAAATAAATATGATGCATGTCCGGTTTAAATATGCAAGTCATGGCAATCACAACAATCAAATACTACACATTAAGTGAAGTTCAATATGCAATGAGTTGCATATTGATGAAACTCCACGTTCAAATCATTTAGTTCGGTCAAGTTTATGTACTCAACAATTTTAAAGGTTGTTCAACATGACAAGAGGTGAAACATAACGAAACTACACTACCTATGCATTTTAAATGAGGACGGAAACAACATATAGCATTTCCGAAACGACCCCATATGTTAATTCGAAATTGATCCAGATCTGTCCTAAACATATTTTATATTTTGTTAAACAGCAAAATAAAGTGCACCATGTGATTCTACGCGTTTTTATAAGAAAGTTACATATGTGGATCATTTAAAACAGAGCTACGGTTATTTAGTTATGAAATAAATCATTTTAACATGGCATTTATGCAAATTAATGCAAACAACAAGTTTAAACATTTTTAACATGTGTGAAAGTTGGATATTGTGAATCTACACGAAAGTTTAGTCAAGTTTCATATATAGATTGTTTTAATCAGATGCATGGTTGAATTTATGTGATCTTGCCAAAACTTTAACTTATTTTGTAAAATTGTGCAGTTTTTGACTTGAAAAAAAAACTCAACTAGACACCGGCTGGCTAGCCACTGTCAATGACAATGGCGTCAGGGACATGGTCAACAGGGTCAGCATGGACTGGTCAACAAGGGCAATGGGTCCCAGGTGTCATAGGCACCGTAGCTAATGCATGGAGGGAAAAACTATATGGAAAAAGTGGAGAACCTGGGTTTCGAACCCAAGGATACGTCTCCAACGTATCTACTTTTCCAAACACTTTTGCTCTGGTTTTGACCTCTAATTTGCATGATTTGAATGGAACGAACCCGGACTGACGCTGTTTTCAGCAGAAGTACCTTGCTGTTATTTTTCTTTAGAAATAAAAGTTCTCGGAATTGGACAAAACTTTTTGTGCATTTTTTGGGAATTATAATGAATTATGGAGCGAAGATCTGCCGGAGGGAGGCCACCTGTGGGCCACAAGCCAACATGGCACCCCCCTAGGCCACGCCCTGTTGTTTGCTCCTCCGACCCTGACTCCAGTCCTATAAAATCACATCTTCGGAGAAAAAATTGGAGAAAAGTTTTCATCGCGTTTCAGGAGACGGAGCCGCCGCCACCTCCCGTTCTTCCTCGGGAGGGCTGATCTGGAGTCCGTTTGGGGCTCCGGAGAGGGGAAATTGTCGCCGTCGTCATCACCAACCCTTCTCAATCAACACCACCATGATGCTCACCACTAGGAGTGAGTAATTCCTTTGTAGGCTTGCTGGACGGTGGTGGGAATAGATGAGATTGATCATGTAATCGAGTTAAGTTTGATAGGGCTTGATCCCAAGTATCCACTATGTTCTGAGATTGATGTTTCTATGACTTTGCTATGCTTAATGCTTGTCACCAGGGCCCGAGTGCCATGATTTCAGATCTGAACATATTATATTACCTCTGAATATAAGATTGATTTGGATCCTATCTTGCAAGTTGTATGCACCTATTACGTGTCTTGATCCGCATACCCCATGGTGACAATAATTGGGATTCTTTCCGGTGATTGTCGTAATTTGAGGAGTTCATGTATTCACCATGTGGTAATGCTTTGTTACAGTTCTCTATTAAAAGGAGGCCTTAATATCACTTAGTTTCCAATAGGACCCAGCTGCCACGGGAGGGTAGGATAAATGATGTCATGCAAGTTCTTATCGCAAGCACGTATGACTATATACGGAATACATGCCTACATTATATTGATGAATTGGAGCTAGTTCTCTGTCACCCTAGTGTGTAACTGTTACATGATTGATGTCATCTAAATCATTATCCATCACCGATCCACATGCCTACGCTTTACATATACTGAATCTTGCTAAGTTACTATTGCTACTCCTTCTGTCACAACTATTACAAAATTGCTGTTGTCACTTTTAATGTTACTTTGCTACTACTATTTGTCGTGCTACTAAAACTTTGTTGCAGAGAGATATCTTAGGTGCTGTTAAATTGAAAACTCAACTGTCAAGGCCAACAAATATTCTTTGGCCCCCCTTGGGTCGAATAAATAAATTAGGGTGAAATACTACCCGTGAAGACTGTCGCGATCCCCTATACTTGTGGGTTATCAAGACCTTTTTCTGGTGCCGTTGCTGGGGAGCATAGCTCTATTTATTGTGTTAACTTGAGGATATCCAATTGCCACTATGAAGAATCTGAAAGATAATCGAACTAAGATCGTCCCCTCTCGCACGAGAGGAGGTCAGGAACTACCATCTAGCTATGCTTTTGATTCACCTACTGTTTTGAATAATCTTGTTACACCATCGCATGTTGATCGTCCTGATACGTCACATGAACTTGATGATGCTACCTCTGAAATAAATGATGATACTATTGCTACACATGTTGAAACTGAAATTTTGCCACTGAATGAATTACTTGATGCTCATATTGTTAAAGCTAGGGAACTTGAAAATGCTGAAGTTGATGAGGACTTTGAATCACCTATTACACCTCGCTCTCCTAATAGATATGAATTGCCTTATGTACTTGAAGGGTATGTCATGGATAAGGAAACAACTAGGGATTTCTTTGCTTGTGAAAATAGAGATGACTTGAAGAAACTGCTATGCAAACTAAAAGAAAAATCTATGATGGAGTAAATGAAATATGATCCTAAATTTGTTACTTCTCCTATATTTGTTACTGATAAGGATTATGAGTTCTCTGTGGACCCCGAGTTAATTCCTATAGTAGAGTCTCTTCCTTTCCATGGTTATGAAAATGAAACTGTTGTCGAACACCTTATGAAACTAAATGATATTGCTTCTCTATTTACCAACGATGAAAAGATACATTATTATTATATCCTTAAGATTTTTCCTTTCTCACTAAAAGGTGAGGCCAAGGAATGGTTTCTTTCTCTTGCCCCTGGTTGTATGCGTAGTCCCCAGGATATGCTTCATTACTTTTCTGAAAAATATTTTCCTGCTCATAAGAAACAAGTTGCCTTACAGGAAATATTTAACTTTGCGAAATTGAAGAAGAGAATCTCCCTCAAGCATGGGGGAGGCTTCTCCAGTTACTTAGAGATTTGCCTAATTGTCCTCTTAAGAAAAATGAAATTCTTGATATCTTTTCTAATGGACTAACCGATACTTCTAGTGACTTCCTATATAGTTGTGCTGGTTGTGTTTTCAGGGAAAGAACTGTCGGTCAAGCTGAAGAAGTGTTGAATAAAATATTGAAAAATACCGATGATTGGACACTTCCTGAACCACCTCTGGAACTTATTCAAAAGAAAAGAGGTATTCTATTCCTCAACCCTGAAGATATGCCAGAAGCAAAAAAATATATGAAGGAGAAAGGTATTAAAATTGAGGATATCAATTGAAGAAATACATGGACTTGATACCCCGACACAGGTAGTAGAGGTAAACTCTCTCTGTTCCTTTAGTGAAAATTATATACCGTACACTAAGACTCCTGAACATTGCATGGAGGAATTTGACAATTACGTTGTTAAGCAAGAACACTTCAATAACTATGTTAAGGATCAATTGAGACGTAATGCCATGATGATAGACCACTTAAGTGACTTGATGTTTAGAATTGTGAATAATGGCAAAGGTCTAGGTAAACATGCTTCTATGGTTCACGCTCAACTAGACCAAGTTGCAATTCACAAAATGATTTGCTTGCAGAAGTAAATAATAATATGAATGATCATGTTGTTAGAGTAATGACTAGGGGAGGTCGTATGACCCAAGAACCTGTCTATCCGGAAGGTCATCCTAAAAGAATAGAACAGGATTGTTAGAAAATTAATGTTGATGCACCTAGTTCCTCTAATAAGAAAAAGAAGAAGAAAAATCCTAGGAATTTGCATGCTCCTAGTGAACCTATTATAGAAACACCCACTAAGAACCATAATGATGTTTCTATTTCTGATGCTGAGACCCAGTCTGGTAATGAACAGGCACCTAGTGATAATGAAAAGGAAGATGAAAATAATATTGTGCATGTAGATGCTCCACCAGATAGTAATAAAGAACATGATAACGATGTAGAGATAGAACCTGCCGAGGATCTTGATAACCCACCTCCTAAAAATAAACATTATGATAAGAGAGACTTTGTTGCTCGAAAACATGGAAAGGAAAGAGAGTCATGGGTTCAAAAACCCATGCCATTCCCTCCTAAGCCTTCTAAAAGTAGGGACGATGAAGACTTTGAGCGCTTTGCTGAAATGATTAGACCTGTCTTTTTGCGTACTCGTTTGACCGATATACTGAAAATGCCCCCGTATGCTAAGTATATGAATGATATTATTACCAACAAAAGAAAAATACATCAAACTAAAATTGCTACTATGCTTGCTAATTATTCTTTTGATGGAGGAATGCCTAAAAAGCTAGGAGATCCTGGTATACCCACAATACGTTGCTCTATTAAAAGAAATTATGTTAAAACTACTTTATGTGATTTAGGGGTTGGTGTTAGTGTTATGCCTTTCTCCCTTTATAAAAGACTTGATTTTAGTAAGCTTACACCTACTGAAATATCTTTGCAAATGGATGATAAATCCACTGCTTTACCTATTGGGATATGCGAGGACGTTCCTGTTGTGGTTGCAAATGTTACTTTCTTGACAGACTTTGTTTTTCTTGATATGCCCGAAGAAGACAATATGTCGATCATCCTTGGTAGACACTTTTTAAATACTGCAGGGGCTGTTATTCATTGCAATAAAAGCAAGGTTACCTTTCATGTCAATGGCAAGCAACATACTGTGCATTTCTCGAAGAAGCAAACTTTGGTTAATAATATTAATGTCACCGAGCCTACTCCCACGGTTATCATTGGAAGTTTTGCAATTCCTCTACCTACTGTCAAGAAGAAATATTATAATGTTATTGTTGGGGAGATGCAAATCCCCATTGAGGTAACCTAGTGATATACAAAAATTCTTCGGTAAAATGTTAATCGGAAATGGTTGTTAATAAGACTTGATCAACCTTATTAATGAATCCTTTTCGGAAGGCATGTGATTAATGAACTCAGTACTCACAACTCTCTGTATCAAAAGTTTATCCTCTTTTATTTTTAGTTTTTATCAAATAAATTAGCATCATTTTCCGTTTTTCTGTTTTTCCCGTGCATAGATAAATGACCAAAAATAAAAAGTCTTACATTGCCACAAAATTTTAACATGATTTTTTTCTGGAATATATAAGAATTTTTGGCATAAAAATTGCAGCAGGGGAGTGCCCTGTGGGCAACAAGCCAACAGGGCGCGACCCCCCTAGGCCACACCATGATGGCTTGTGGGGCCCACAGGGCCCCCCTGCCTTATCCCTTCAGCCCACTCATTCTCCTAGCTCCAGAAAAAAGTCCCTAGCTCTCTCTCTCCCGTGTTCTTCCCCTAGAAAATGAAATTTTCGATCTCTTTGCTCGGAACTCCATTTCAAAAACTATTTTGAGGAATTGCTCCTTGGTATATGACTCCTCCACTCCTCCAATTAGTTTTTGTTTAAGTGGTTTATATTTTGTATAATGTGGTGCAATTGGTGCTATAGAAAATAAGCTTGCATGTTGAATTGTTTGAGTTCCAGGTAGTATGAATGCTTGATATGGCCTCTAGGCATCATTATGAGTAGTTGCTATCAATCTTGGAAAGTTTTTTTGACATGAATTTGTGACTCAAACAATTCTGAAAATTTTTGCTTAGGAAAATGAATTTCTTAAGAAAAGGTCTTCAAGCCGGAGCCCCAAGTGAGTTGTTAGGAGAACTCCGGACCAAGACATCAACATTGTTCGCAACACGGAGGTTAGGCCATGTGAATGGCCACATACGCCCTTTACGAATGAAGCGGGTTTCTATGAAGAATTCATGCAATTCATTTCAAATGTCGGACTTACCGACTTCCTCGTAGATGAGTGTGACCAATATTATCTCCTTACTAATTCCTTCATGCAAAATTTCACTGCACAAATATGCTCGGTGCTCCCACGATACGTTTTGATCTTTATGCCACAAACTACGAATTGCCTCTAGATGAATTTGGTGAAATATGTTTGCTTCCCTCTAATGGGGGCATGCGAGAGCCTAAGCCTGAGTAGTTTGATGACTTAATCCTCACCTTAACTGTGGGAGAAACTAGGGGCATGTCAAACGCTAGAGCCACTAGTTTGCAATTTCCGTTTGTGCACTACTTTTCTCTTTTTATAGGAAAATGCATAACTGCCATGGAACAGGGTGGTGGTCTCAGTGCCCCCACCCTGGCTATTTTGCGCCGTGCACTTTATGGTGATAATACTTACAACTTAGGATCTATTGTCGTGCGCCGATTAAATTTTAACCGAACTAAAGTCAAGGTTCATGGTGGTATTTATGCCATGCGCTTGGCAACGCGTTTTGAAGTTGCTATACGCCCTACTGATTACTTGTTGCCTAAGGTTTACCTTGATCACTAGTATATGATGGAACACCAATTCATTAAGGAACCTAGACCACCGCAACATCTTTGTTACAACTTAGTATTTAGCGAGAAGATTTGCGAGGACGTTCCTGTTTTGGTTGCAAATGTTACTATCTTGACAGACTTTGTTATTCTTGATATGCCCGAGGAAGACAATATGTCGATCATCCTTGATAGACCATTTTTAAATACTGAAGGGGTTGTTATTGATTGCAATAAAAGCAAGGTTACCTTTCATGTCAATGGCAAGCAACATACCGTGCATTTCTCGAAGAAGCACACTTTGGTTAATAATATTAATGTCATTGAGCCTACTCCCATGGTTATTATTGGAAGTTTTGCAATTCCTCTACCTACTGTCAAGAAGAAATATTATAATCTTATTTTTTGGGAGATGCAAATCCCCATTGAGGTAACCTAGTGATATACAAAAATTCTTCAGTTGCATGTTAATCGGAAACGGTTGTTAATAAGACTTGATCAACTTTATTATTGGATCCTCTTCGGAAGGCATGTGATTAATGAAATCAGTGCTCACAACTCTGTGTATCAAAAGTTTATCCTCTGTTATTTTTAGTTTTTATAAAATAAATTAGCATGATTTTCCATTTTTCGGATTTTCCCGTGCATAGAAAAATGAACAAAAAAAAGTCTTAGATTGCCACAAAATTTATCATGAATTTTTCTGGAATATATAAGAATTTTTGGCATAAAAATTGCAGCAGGGGAGTGCACCTATGGGGCACAAGACAACAGGGCGCGACCCCACCTAGGCCGTGCCATGATGGCTTGTGGGGCCCACAGGGCCCCCTGCCTTATCCCTTCAGCCCACTCCTTCTCCTACCTCTAGAAAAAATTCCCTAGCTCTCTCTCTCTCCCATGTTCTTCCCCTAGAAACTGAAATTTTCGATTTCTTTGCTCAGAACTCCGTTTGCAAAACTGTTTTGAGGAATTGCTCCTTGGTATATGAATCCTCCACTCCTCCAATTAGTTTTTTTAGTGGTTTATATTTTGCATTATGTGTTGCACTTGGTGCTACAGAAAATAAGCTTGCATGTTGAATTATTTGAGTTCCAAGTAGTATGAGTGCTTGATATGGCCTCTAGGCATCATTATGAGTAGTTGCTATCAATCTTGGAAAGTTTTATTGACATGAATTTGTGGCTCAAAAATTTCTGAAAATTTGTGCTTAGGAAAATGAATTTCTTAAGAAAAGGTTCTTCAATCCGGAGCCCCAAGGGAGTTGTTAGGAGAACTCAGGACCGAGACATCAATATTGTTTGCAACACGGAGGTTAGGCCCTATGAATGGCCACATGCGCCCTTTACGAATGAACTAGGTTTCTATGAAGAATTCATGCAATTCATTTCAAATGTCGGGCTTACAGACTTCCTTGTAGATGAGTGTGACCAATATTATCTCCTTACTAATTCCTTCGTGAAAAACATTCACTTCACAAATATGCTCGGTGCTCCCACCGTACGTTTTGATCTTTATGCCACAAACTACGAATTGCATCTACATGAATTTTGTGAAATTTGTTTGCTTCCCTCTGATGGGGGAATATGAGAGCCTAAGCCTGAGGAGGTTGAGGACTTCCTCCTCACCTTAACTGTGGGAGAAACTAGGGGCGTGTCAAACGCTAGAGCCACTAGTTTGCAATTTCCGTTTGTGCACTACTTTTCTCTTTTTATAGGAAAATGCATAACTGCCATGAAACTGGGTGGTGGTCTCAGTGCCCCCACCCTGGCTATTTTGCGTCGTGCACTTTATGGTGATAATACTTACAACTTAGGAGCTATTGTCGCACGTCGATTAAATATTAACCGAACTAAAGGCAAAGTTCATGGTGGTATTTATGCCATGCGCTTGGCAACGCGTTTTGAAGTTGCTATACGCCCTACTGATTACTTGTTGCCTAAGGTTTATCTTAATCACCAGTCTATGATGGAACACCAATTCATTAAGGAACCTAGACAACCACAACATCTTTGTTACAGCTTAGTATTTAGCGAGAAGACTTGTGATATTATTCCCTTGCCTGCACACTCTTGTTTTAATTATCATGCCAGGAACATATACAGAATAATGCCAAAAGATATAACTGCTTCCCGGAATGAGCTAGCTGCCGCGGAGGCTGAGGTCCAGCCATGGGATGCTCAGGTGCCCCTGCAGGAACACTTTCCCAGACCTAATGGCTATTATCAGTGGTGATCAGCAAGCTAGACAAACACCTATGCTTGGGGGAGTACGTATTCCTCACCGACATTACATTCATGTTCACACACTTCATATAAATTGTCGGTGTTTATCCTCTTTCATTGTATATCCATATTAGTTTTATTTTCTCCGCTTTCTTCTTGTGTGTTTAAAAACTTTGGAAAACCCAAAAATATTTCTCGCTTCTTTTTAGTTTTCTTTCCCCATTTAATTATCCTTAGTACTAACAAGAAAACCCATAAAGATTTCCTTTGCATGTTGGGAGCTTTCCCGTCTAAATAGTTTTTCTCGTTTTTATTTTTCCCTTAGTTTATTTTCTTGTTTGAGAAAAACAAAAACTCCAACAATATTCCAGTGTGTTTTTTCTGAATTTCTTTTCTAGATTCTTTGAAAGGAGAGGACCACAATGAAAATGTTGAGTGGCTCTTATATGCTTTATTGTTGATCTAACAGAGAGCCAATATTACCTTGTCTTCTCCTTTGTCTAAAACTACCCTGCATATTCCAGCTTAGTCCACGGTGTTCTTGCACTATAATTATTATCACATCATTCGGTCATGCAAGTGACAGGCAATAATGATGATATTTGATGAAGTGATCGTGGCAAAGGAAGCTGGTATGAGCTCTTCTTGTTTTTCGTTTTTGTAAATATGTTTAGCCCGTTCGATCTTGATTCAGTATATTACGAGTGAACATGTTTATGATGACAATTAGATATTATATCTTCTCATGCCATGCTTAAATAGCTAGTAGTGAATAATGATTTATCTTATCGGTCAACATGCATTAATATGGTTATGATGTGGTACGGTAGTATGGTATTTCCCTCTGAGAAATTCGAGCGGCTTGACTTGGCCCATGTGCAAACATGTAGTTGATTTAGATAGCCTTCACGATGTTTAAATTCACAGTGTTCATATCCTACTCATGCTATGTTAATTATTCACAATGCATACCTATGACCGTTTTCACTCTCTAGCTGGTCGCTTCCCAACTTATTGCTAGCCTTCACCTATACTAAGCGGGAATGCTGCTTGCGCATCCAAAACCATTCAACCAAGTTATTCCACATGAGTCCACCATACCTACTGATACATCTCCAATGTATCTATAATTTTTGCTTATTCCATGCTGTTATATTATCATTCATGGATGTTTTACAATCAGTTTATAGCAACTTTATATCATTTTTTGGGACTAACCTATTGACATAGTGCCAAAGTGCCAGTTGCTGTTTTTGCTTGTTTTTTTACTTCACAGAATATCAGTACCAAACGGTGTCCAATCGCGACGAAACTTTTTGGAGATTTTTTTGGACCAGAAGACACCCAGTGGGCCAAAGAAGTGCTAGGAAGGTGGGCTGTGGAGAGCACAACCCACCAGGGCGTGCCAGGGGGCCCCCGGTGCGCCCTGATGGGTTGTGCCCTTCATGGGACCCCCCTCCACCGCCTCCGATGCCTATAAATACCCAAATATTCAGAAAACCCTAGAGGAGTCAACGAAAAACACATCCAGCCGCCGCAACTTCCAGAGCCTCGAGATCCAATCTAACACCATCACGGAGGGGTTCATCATCCTCATTGGTGCCTCTCCGATGATGCGTGAGTAGTCCACCATAGACCTACGGGTCCGTAGGTAGTCGCTAGATGGCTTCCTCTCTCTCTCTCTCTCTCTCTCTCTCTCTCTCTCTCTCTCTTTTGATTCTCAATAGAATGGTCTCTTGGAGATCTATTTGATGTAAACTTTTGCGATGTGTTTGTTGGGATCCGATGAATTTTGAGTTCATGATCAATTTCTATCCATCAATATTATTTGAGTCTTCTTTGATCTCTTATATACATGATTACCTATAGCCTCGTATTTCTTCTTCGAATCTTTGGTTTAGTTAGGCCAACTAGATCGATTTTTCTTGCCATGGGAAGAGGTGCTTTGTGATGGGTTCGATCTTGCGGTGTCCTTTCCCAGTGACAGAAGCGGCAGCAAGGCACGCATGTATCGTTTCTATTAAGGATAACAAGATAGGGTCTATTCATACATGAATAGATCTTGTCTACATCATGTCATCGTTCTTATTGCATAACTCCGTTTTTCCATGAACTTAATACACTAGATGCATGCTGGATAGAGGTCGATGTGTGGAGTAATAGTGGTAGATGCAGGCAGGAGTTGGTCTACTTATCTTGGACGTGATGCCTATATAATGATCATCGCCTTGGATATCGTCATGATTATTTGATCTTCTATCAATTTCCCAATAGTAATTTGTTCACCCATCATGTGCTATACTCATGAGAGAATCCACTATTGAATCCTACGGCCCCCGGGTCTACTTTTCCAACATATTGCTTTCCAATCTATCTTTTTGCCGCTTTACTTTCAAATCTACTAAACCAAAAACCCAAAAATATATTGCTGCACTTTTTATTTGCCCTTTTTATTTTGTGTTCTTGAGAGATCTATCTCTCCTATGTATCATTACCTAATCTATCTTTTTACCGTAGAGAGATTGACAACCTCTCTTACACGTCGGGTTGCAAGTATTTGTTATTTGTGTGCAGGTGCTGCTTATTGGGTGGTGGTGATCCTTGTACTGGTTCGATACCTTGGTTTCATAACTGAGGGAAATACTTACCGTCGCTGTGCTGCATCATCCCTTCCTCTTTGGGGAAATACCGACGTAGTCTCAAGCCACGTCACCTACCTATATGCGGTATTACCCTGCCATTCCAAGTCAATTTGCATGTGCCATCTCTACATATTCAAATAAATACCATTTTGTGCACTTGTCTCGCTCATGGAGGGACGAGGTGGTCGATATCTTCCATGCTAAGTGAGTTATTCTCAAGACGGTCGTTTATTCGCCGTCATTGCACGAGAGAGGCTGGTGAAAAGGATGCCCAGTCCTGTATAATCAAAAATTAATTAAACAAAATTCCTTGGGGTTGATATGTTGGCAGGCATTCGTGGATTCGGTCAGCCATGGTTTGTGTATGAATGGTGGATAGGAGTAAACTTTACTATTCTATTTGGGAACCGCCAATAATGAGTTTAGCATGGAAGATATTGAAAACCTTTGTCGCAACATTGACAAGAAAAGTGCACCACCCCAAAAAAAACTATATTTCAGTCATGTTTTAAAACATGAGCTTTGGCACCTCTGCAAATCAATGCTTCCCTCTGCAAAGGGCCTATCTATTTATTTTTATGATGAGTCATCACCCCCTTACTAAAAGCACCAGACCCTAGAGCATTATTGTCACTCTCATGCATTGAGTCTAGTTAATGTTGGATGTGAGCATGACCGGACCTTTTCTACTCTGAATTATAATGTTTAGCCACTGCCTGAACCTCAGAGGTGCTTTGCATTTATGTTTTGCGGTCTCAGAAAGGGCTAGCGAAATACCATGTCACCATATTATATCATGATTTTTTGATAAATTGTTGGCATGTGAGATATATTATTATTACTTGCTAGTTGGTTATGTATTGCCATGAGTTAATATGATGTTTAGTTGTTATCATGGATGTTGTTATTTATAATTCATGCTGAAAACTTGAGCACTAGCTAAGCATGTGTATAACGACGAGAACAAAAGAGTTCGTAAAAGTTTTCTTTTTCACTTTCAGTTTGTCAACTTCATTGCTTGAGGACAAGCAATGAGTTAAGCTTGGGGGAGTTGATACGTCTCCAACGTATCTACTTTTCCAAACACTTTTGCTCTTGTTTTGACCTCTAATTTGCATGATTTGAATGGAACTAAACCGGACTGACGTTGTTTTCAACAGAACTACCTTGGTGTTTTTTTGTGCAGAAATAAAATTCTCAGAATTGGACGAAACTTTTTGTGGATTTTTTCTGGGAATTATAATGAATTATGGAGTGAACACCTGTTGGAGGGAGACCACCTGTGGGCCACAAGCCAAGAGGGCACCCCCCTAGGACGCGCCCTATTGTGTGCAGGGGCCCATGAGGCTCCTGTGACCCTGATTCGAGTCCTATAAAATCACATCTTCGGAGAAAAAATCGGAGAGAAGTTTTCATAGCGTTTCACGTGACGAAGCAGTGGCCACCTCCTGTTCTTCATCGGGAGGGCTGATCTATAGTCCATTTGGGGCTCCGGAGAGGGGAAATCGTCGCTATCGTCATCACCAACCCTTCTCCATCAACACAGCCATGATGCTCACCACCGGGAGTGTGTAATTCCTTTGTAGGCTTGCTGGACGGTGGTGGGATTAGATAAGATTGATCATGTAATCAAGTTAAGTTTGATAGGGCTTGATCCCTAGTATCCACTATGTTCTGAGATTGATGTTGCTATGACTTTGCTATGCTTAATGCTTGTAACTAGGGCCGAGTGTCATGATTTCAGATCTGAACATATTATATTACCTCTGAATATAAGATTCATTTGGATCCTATCTTGCAAATTGTATGCACCTATTACATGTCTTGATCCGCATACCCCAAGGTGACAATAATTGGGATTCTTTCCGGTGATTGCCGTAATTTGAGGAGTTCATGTATTCACCATGTGTTAATGCTTTGTTCCGGTTCTCTATTAAAAGGAGGCCTTAATATCCCTTAGTTTCTAATAGGACCCCGCTGCCACGGGAGCGTAGGACAAAAGTGTCATGCAAGTTCTTATCGCAAGCACGTATGACTATATACGGAATACATGCCTACATTATATTGATGAATTGGAGCAAATTCTGTGTCGCCCTAGTGTGTAACTATTACATGATTGATATCATCTCAATCATTATCCATCACCGATCCACGTGCCTACGCTTTACATATACTTAATCTTGCTAAGTTACTATTGCTACTGCTACTGTCACAATTATTACAAAATTGATGCTATCACTATTACTGTTACTTTTGCTACTACTGTTTGCCGTGCTACTAAACCTTTGCTGTAGAGAGATATCACAGGTGTGGTTGAATTGACAACTCAACTGTCAAGGCCAATAAATATTCACTGGCTCCCCATTGTGTCGAATCAATAAATTAGGGTGAAATACTATCCGTGAAGACTATCGTGATCCCCTATACTTTTGGGTCATCACCCAGGACC
The DNA here is from genome assembly GCA_039707655.1 of Elymus sibiricus. Taxonomy (NCBI): domain Eukaryota; kingdom Viridiplantae; phylum Streptophyta; class Magnoliopsida; order Poales; family Poaceae; genus Elymus; species Elymus sibiricus. The sequence continues at coordinate 308,767,361 of CM077675.1, read as the reverse complement.
CCTATAATAGAGACTGGTGGTGCTAGCCCACTCGGCTGGCTGTATGTTTGCGAAGAAACGTAGTAGCAACACTGAATAACCTCATGTGCCAGAATAGATCTAGGACAGAACGAAGTTCAGTTACGAAGGATGTTGCTCACAGCGGGGAAACAAATAGGCAGGCGGCCATGGCGGTCCATTAGGTCGTGGCGGGGAGGAACGGAGGAGACCGGGACTTCACGGATCTGCTTGGCGGCGAGCAGTTGGAGGAGGGGACAAATCTCCTAGAGTTTACGGTTCCATCTCCTATATATATAGTAGGTGGTATATATGAGGGAGTTTTTGAGGCAATTTTGATCATCGGATCGCGATCCGACGATCCGAGTTAGATGGAGGCTTAAATGGGCTGAAAATTAGAGATGTTTTGGATGGGCTTGGTTGAAGATGAGAGGGAAAATAGGCAGCCTGGCATCAATTTGAAACACCGAAAATGTCCAACAAATAAACCAGCGATAGTGCCACTATAGGTTTAACGGTTGGGGTATCAAATGACCTCAGAATGCGACGAAATTTGGCGGGGGGTCTACCTACAATATATTAAGATCGCACGCCAACTTTGAACAAATTCGAAGAATATTTTTATACGCACTTTTAAAACAATATTTTAATAATGACACGGGCGCGTGTGTGTGTGGTTGGTCTTGAAATGGTCGTCGACGAGAACGAAGAGAACCGGCGACTACGAACGGATGCAAGTTTTGAAAAAAATGACGGCGGCATAGTGCCGGTGCAATGCTAATGATGTGAATGATGCGATGATGAATGCGATAAACAGATGGAACACACGGTGAAACTCCAAACAAATGGAAGGCATCTGGGGCATCGGTCTTGGGTTGTTACAACTCTCCTCCACTAACAAGAGATCTCGACCCGAGATCTTAGAATGAGAAGAGGAAGAGGATGAGGACAGGAAGATGTAAAACTTAGTTGCTTATTTGACAAACGAGTGAAACCAACGATCCTTGAAAGTTGCAAAGAGAAGAAAAGAATACAAGGGGCAAGAAAGTATTGAAACCACTCCGGTTGAAACGAGATAGAAAGAATTTGGGCAGCACTTCGGTTGAAAAGAGAGGCAAAACTTTATAAGATAGAAGAACTTGAAAAGATTTCACAACACTCCGGTTAAATGGACAAGCAAGGGAAGATATGATGTTAGCACAACGAGATGATGAATCGAAGAGAGCCACCTCCGGAACAAAAGAATGATCAAAAGAAATGAAGGTTGAAAAGAATAAGATTAAGAACTGCAAGAATTAGATGGAACTTCGCGAAGAGATACTTGAGAGAACTTGGAACTCCCGATTGAAAAGATGAAAAACTTAGAATCGAGAATTGATATCATGAACAACTCCGGAAGAAAGATTGAAATCACTTGATGAAATAAGAATAAGAATTGTGTTATGCCTATCCTTCATCATGTTAAACTGATGACAAGCAACAGATTAGGCATACTACTTATTCTTCTTGAAAAGATTGAAGAGAGATATCACAAGCTTGAAGAAGTCTTGAACGAACCACCGGTAAGAATTTGAAACGAATGAGGAAACTACGAATGAATGGAATACATGAGAACGAAGAGATTTGAACGGATAAAATTTCATAAAGCACCAGGATAATAGAGATACGAACGAAGAGACAACAATTGAGAAGAATTCGAGAACGAATGCTGAAAGCTGAGAACGAAGAAATCTTCTGAAATGATGGCCTTCGGAGGATCAAGAAACGAACATAACACTGAAATGCTCCAGATAGATTGGAAGGAATTCCTCACAAATGAACTTGTAACACCCAAAATGCGGTCCTATCCTTATTTTGGCTCAAGGGCCTCGATAGGGATAGAAGCACAATGGATATCGTTACAAGTACATATAAAGAGGAGATGAGTATATGGAATTGGCTTACACTCGCCACACGCTAAATCATGATCATCTCAAACACAACCATACATTTAATAACCATACAGAAGAGCAGGGTCTGACTACTAACAAAATGAAACGATAAAAACGACATCCATCCTTGCTATCCCAGGCTGCCGGACTGTAACCCATCCTATGATCGACAAAGAAGAAGAACTCCAAATCAAACAAGCATCGCTCTCACATCAAAGCATCGCATTACCTGTACCTGCAACTATTGTTGTAGTAATCTGTGAGCCATAGGGACTCAGCAATCACATTTCCAAGGGTATCAAGACTAGCATAGCTTAATGCGTGAGATATGGTTAAGTTGTGAGGCTGCAGCAAGCACTAAGCATTTTATTTGAGTAGCTAACTTATGAGTACAAGAATAAGAGGATGATCTACGCATAATCGGACGTGATCTAGTAATGATCAAGAAGTGATCCTGAACACCTACTTAGAAGTCAATAATAAAACCACCGTGTTCTCTCTCGGTTCAGAACTCACAAAAAGAGATGGTCACGGTTACGCACACGGTTGGTGTGTTTTAGTTGTATTTACTTTAAGTTTTCTATAACCGGATGTTAAACAAATTTCCAAGTTGCCACATAACCGTGGGCACGACTTTTAGAAAGATTTAACCCTGCAGGGGTGCTCCAACTCATCCATCACAAACTAGCCACAAGTTGCATGGAAAACCTCAACCGCGGGATAACCCATATTATCCTTGGAATCCCGTGCACAAGACGATCGAGAAAGGTAAAATAAATCCAGCAAGACAGCCCGACGTGTTGGCGAACCCGATAGGAGCCGCGTATCTCGTTCTCAGGACACGATGGATAAGCGTAGCGTACGGTGGCCTGATAGAAATCTCCCGAGTTGCCCCGGGTTGGCCCCGAACGATGGTCTAGTTCGGGCCAACACTCATGAGGAGCTCTGGCCTGGGGGTTGGTTAATTATCCGCGGGTGCCGGCTGTCCCTATGCAATTTTATTAGTTATTAGGCAAATGGAGTACCAATGTTGGGCCTTGCCAGAAGAGTTTTATCCCAAAACGAAAATCAAGGGGGTCCCCATAACAACCCCAAGCATGTTAGGAGTGCTCAATATGGAACATAACACCGGTACACAAGTAACTAGGGCGGCAAAGGTGGAACAAAACACCGAGCAAAAGGCCGAGCCTTCCACCTTTTACCAAGTATATATGTGCATTAAATTAAATAGCAATAATATTGTGATATCTCAAGATATCCGTGTTGTCACATTGAACAACCTGCACCTGCAACTAGCAACGCTATAAGAAGGGTTGAGCAAGCGGTAACATAGCCAAACAATGGTTTGCTGGGATGTGGAGGGTTAGAGGCTTATGATGTCATTTTGGGAGGCTTGACAGACAAGTGGTAGGTAGCGAGACATAGCGATAGAAACAAGACAACTAGCATGACAATGATAGTAGTAGTATCCAGGGAAATGGTCATCTTGACTAAGATCCCTCTTGGAAGAAGAACGAATCCGTGAAGACGAACCAACATAGTCGAATAAACCCTCACACTCTGAAACGCTTCCGGAACTCTAGCGAGGAGAAGAAAATCGGGAAACAAACAAATGACACGGGGTAAACACAACAACATATTCATGACATGATGCACCAATAAATATGATGCATGTCCGGTTTAAATATGCAAGTCATGGCAATCACAACAATCAAATAGTACACATTAAGTGAAGTTCAATATGCAACGAGTTGCATATTGACGAAACTCCATGTTCAAATCATTTAGTTGGCTCAAGTTTATGTACTCAACAATTTTAAATGTTGTTCAACATGACAAGAGGTGAAACATAACGAAACTACACTACCTATGCATTTTAAATGAGGAGGGAAACAACATAAAGCATTTCCGAAATGAACCCATATGTTAATTTCAAAATTGGTCCAGATCTGTCATAAACATATTTTATATTTGTTAAACAGAAAAATATTTTTTTCTAAGCAAGTTACATATGTGGATCATTTAAAACAGAGCTACGGTTATTTAGTTATGAAATAAATCATTTTAACATGGCATTTATGCAAATTAATGCAAACATCAAGTTTATACATTTTTAACATGTGTGAAATTTAGATACTGTGAATCTACACGAAATTTTAGTCAAGTTTCATATATAGATTTCTTTAGTGCGATGCATGGTTGAATTTATGTGATCTTGCGAAAACATTAACTTATTTTGTAAAACCGTGCAGTTTTTTATTTGAAATAAAAACAACCCAATTAGACACCGGTTGGCTAGCCACAGTCAATGACAATGGGGTGAGGGACATGGTCAACAGGGTCAGTGTGGACTAGTCAACAAGGGCGGTGGGTCCCAGGTGTCATAGGCACCGTAGCTAATGCATTGAGGGAAAAATTATATGGAAAAACTGGAGAACCTGGTTTTCGAACCCAGGACCTCTAGCATGGAGACTGGTGGTGCTAGCCAACTCGGCTTGCTGTATGTTTGCGAAGAAATGCAATGGCAACACTAAATAACTTATGCGGAGCATCCCATGGTCATCCCCATGGACCCACCTCCTACAAGGCAAGCTCCAAAGGGTCCTATGACAAGAGCCCGTACTTGTGCGATTCAAGACGAGGTGATTTCTCTTCTATACGACTCTCCTCTCGATATTCATGGAACTTGGATGCTACCTCAAGCTGAGATCCTATGCATGCATAGGTACAATGAAGACTCTCGGAGTGAAGAACAAGTCGCCATGAAGCCGGTCACGAAGATGGAGGAACAAGAGCTTACAAAGGAGGCAGACCAACTCCCAGGCCCTAGACATCCCTGGACATCCGACCACTGGAAGCTGCACAGGCACCAAGGCCAAGCTGCCGCAAAGCTACACGTGCTGGACATCCGGGCCCCCTGCCCCGGACATCCGGCCAACGGCCCCGGAAATCCGGCAGCGCCTATACAAAGACTATCAAAACCGGCGCCCCAGCCCTAGACATCCGGCACCCCTGCCCCGGACATCCAGCGCCTCCTATCTAGAGAGCATTCGCAGCCGGCTCCAGCCCCGAACATCCGGTCCCGAGCTCAGGACATCTGGCCCCCTTCGGAAGCCCCGGACATCCGGCCCCTGTGTGGACAGCCTCGGGCCCGAGTGGCCATGTGTCGTTCCATTCGCCCCTTTTCCCCCTAGCACTATATAAACACCTTCCCCTCCTCTCTCTAGAGTTAGCTTATGTTTAGCATTGTATATTGTTGAGCATAGCTCCATTCACTTCCTTCCCTCATGGAGAGACGCCTCTACGTGAGAAGAATCGAAGCGGATGCCAAGGCCCCTTCTAGGGAAAATCCTACGGGATATCAAGACCTCACCTCCAAGGAGTGAGACGACTACCGGCTACCGTGTATCGCTTGTTTGACTTTGGATCCTTGTATCTTGCGTATGCTTAAGCGGATTTAGTGGATGTGTGATCGGAGATCTTCCTTGTGTTCGTGTTCTCTTTAGTGATTTTCTCCCTTCCCCCACCTCCAAGTGTGAAAAGGTCGACACACACGGGCTTGCCCCGTATCACATTGGTATCATAAGCCACGTTGATTCACACCTTGGAGTCCCTTCCCGCACTTTCTAGGCAAATTTGTTTCATTTTTGACCTAATTTTGAAAATCCCCACAAAAATAGCCATACCAAATTTCTTGGATTCGTTTGATTTGAGGAGATTTTGTTGATTTTGATCCGTGGATTTCATTGTGGACAGGTAGATCTAGCTTTTCCCCACCATCCCCGTTATTTTCCTCGGCCAAATCACCCCAATTTTGCCGAAATTTTTTCGTGTTCATCCTCTAGTTCATTGGGATCCTGAGATTGGATCCGGATTCAGGAGGCCCGGACATCCGGCCCGTTCCCCGGACATTGGGCCCACCGGACATACGGCCCAGGCAGCCCGGACATCCGGCCCCTGGAGAACAGCAAAGCTGTTTTGCCTCCGTTTTTGTTAGGTTTTGTTTCTTTTCCACCATATCTTCCGCAACCCATTTGCACTTGAGATTTTGAGTCACGAGCATCGCCACTTCCTAAGGTGTTTCGGCTAATTAGGAGTGGTTCTTCATCGACACCGCCGCTCATCATCGCCCTGGATCGTCGCTGACCAACTCTTCGTTGAAACCACATCGTAAGCAAGGACGGTAATCGCGACGACACTCTTGACTCTACCCTTGCCATTGCATTGTTACCCCAAGCCTATTTGCATTACTTGCCTATCGAGACTAGCCATTGAGTATTGCCGGGCTACGCTACTTGTGCACTCTAGTGATACATACTCCTCATAGCTTCTATTGCGTGCATATATCTTAGTATCATTTCGGTATCATATTGGTATCTTTTGTGTTCAAGTAGTACCCGCATACATAATTGCTATCTTGGTGTGCACGTCCCGCATTGTGACCATACAAAACATCATTGCAAAAGAAGAGAGAAGCAAAGCTTTTAAGCAAGAGAAAAAGAGCAATAGCATCGCAAGCTTCGCATAGCATACTTGATTATCTTGGATCACCTAAGCGAGTGACACGTGCCGCACACATACATAGCAAGTCGGGCATAGGGAGGCGACACATTTGGTTCCTTTTAGGTTGTGCACAAGTGTGTATCCCGCCCATTGGACCAATCGTGCTAGCGTCTCTCTAGTGTTGTGCAACGCGAGCATTTTCCGTGGATTCCACATTTTGGCTCATGCTTGGTTGCACGACCCCAATTTTCTTCCGTGCATGTGTTTCCGTGTATTCTCATTGCTATTGATCTACATTGTCTCATTTGCAGATTTACGAATTTCTTTCAACATTATTGAATCTTATCTTTCAGATTGCTTGAAATTTGTGCCACTATCCTAACCAAGATACTCCATAAGCCTTATTTGTGTAGGTGTGAGAAGGACGATCTTCGATACCAATTCTACTACTTCCACATTTGCATATTGAGTGATCTTCGATCCATTTTCAAACTTATGGAATGGTAATTGATATTGTCGTCTCATTCTTCCACTTATATCTACTTGAGTGTTGTTATGGATAGGTCAAGCATCCACAACCCGGCATTTGAGGAGCAAGAGTATAACGAAACCGCCTTCGTCACCAAGATGCAATTCTTCGGCGCGCAAAAGCAATGCGCCAATCGCATGATGCTTTGAACGACCGCATCGAGCACCTCGCCACCGACGTTCGTGAATCCGAAGTGCGAACAAGGGAGTACCTCAACACCAGGCTCTCAAGCCAAATGGAGGAAATTCGCGCCTTGATGGTCAAGTGCGCTTCTTCCACATCAACATCATCAAGGAGGCGCAACACAAGTCGTCACTCATCGGAGTACTCTTCCGGCGAGAGTCCACCTCGAGCACGTGCTCATCACCATGATGACCACTCCGGTCCAAGTTCACACCAAGGCCACCAACGTCAAGATTTGTACAATCCCTTCCATAGCAATGGGCTACAAGATCGACTTCGCGAGCGTGCTAGGCGTCACCAACAAGAACAAGAAGCATTGGAACAAGAATGCCAACAACAACGCTGTGAGGAAGAACTACGCCTTCGCGAAGAGCAAGCGCGTGAAGCCCAACGTGCACTCCGTGATGCTACTCGCGCGTTGGAGGAATGCAACCGTCCAACATGTCAAGAACAAGAAGAACTTCGCCTACAACGACAAGAAGAGGCCAATCATCAAGAGGAGCACCAAGAAAGGCGCAACCGAGTGCGTCCACCTCGTCGCCGTCCTCAAGCTCATCGCGACGAAACCGACCACGAAGACGAGCAAGGCCAAGATCAACGCCAACACGCCCAAGACAATGACAATGAGGATCCACATCCAAGACAAGGATTCCGGCATCACCAGCACAACGATGAACAATGTTTCGGCAAGCTCAAGTTCACAATGCCAAAGTTTTCCTGAAGCAATGATCCCGAAGATACCTATCACGGGCACTCAAAGTTGACAAGATCTTTCGCCTCCACAACTATGATGAAGAGAAGAAGATAGCCATGGCTTCACTCGAGTTCCAAGACTATGTCCTTATTTGGTGGGAACAAGTGATTGAGTGGAGAAGAGAAAGAGGCGAGCCACCTATCAACACTTGGGCCCAAATGAAAGATCTCATGCGAGCTCGTTTTGTGCCTACAAACTACAACCGGGATCTCTTCAAGAAGCTACAACAACTCAAGCGAGGCACCAAGTCGGTAGAAGAGTACTACCAAGAGATGGAAATCGCAATGATCCGAGCCAATGTCAAGGAATATGACGAGTAAACAAAGGCACGCTTCTTGAATGGCCTCAACTACCAAGTCAAGAAAATTGCCGACTTCCAACCATACTCCAACCTTCTCAAACTTGTGCATCAAGCAACCAAAGCGGAACGGCAAGTGCAAGATGACTACAAGTACTCCAAGTTCTCCTCCAAGACCTACGGCTCAAGTGCTCAAGCTACCATGACAACGTCACCTTGGACTACGAAATCTACAACACCCACTGGCGACATGTCAAGCTACAATGACAAGACGACTTCATCAAGCCAACCAACCGCAAGCACATAAAAGCCGAGAGCTTCATCCTCTACTCGCACACCGGATGCTACTGCCAACGCAAGCTCCATCAAGTGTTTCACGTGCCAAGGTCGAGGCCACAAGACCTTCGAATGTCCAACCAAACGCAATATGGTTCTACTCGACGACGGCGCCTATGACTCTATGAGCGACGACGAGATGCAAGCTTTGGAGCAAGTGGCCATACATCGCCAAGTTAATGAAGATGAAGATTCGCAAATCTTTTGCGACAATGATACGAGCCCCGCTCTCATTGTCTCCAAGGTTTTGAAGTTTCAACAACAAGAAGACGAGGACCAACGTTGCCACATCTTCCACACCAAGGCGGGCATCCAAGGAAAATCCGTCAAGTTCATCATCGACGGCGGTAGTTGCCACAATTTGGCAAGTGAAGACCTTTGTTCCAAGCTACAATTGGTCAAGAAGAAGCACCCTTGCCCCTACAAGGTCCAATGGCTAAGTGATTCCGGTACAATCCAAGTTGAACATACCATGGAAGTTTCCTTCAAGATAGGCGCTTATGAAGACACTTTGGAGTGTGATGTGGTTCCAATGTCCGTTTGCCACCTTCTACTTGGTAGACCTTGGAAATTCGACCGTGGCGTCATTCACAATGGCCGAACAAATCGCTATAGCTTCAACATGAAGGGCAAGCAATATGTACTTCACCCAATGACTCCAAGTCAAGTCATCGCCGACAAACACGCTTCATCCCATCGTGGAGACACAAGTGAGAGAGTGATCCACCTCAAAGAAAGTGAGTGACACAAGCCAAAAATGAGCGACTCCACGATGAGGGACATGAGAGATATAGTTCTTTTAGCCACCAAAAGAGATGTGAGGGATGTGAGTGAGAGCCTATCGATTGTTCTTCACTATGTACTTGTGTGCAAAGATGACGTTGTTCGTACTAACCCTTCACAACATCTTCCTCTTGTGTTATCTAAGTTGTTGCAGGAATTCTAAGATGTTTTCCCCGATGAGCTACCTCTGAGACTACCACCAAAACGAGGGATCGAACACCGCATCGACCTCATCCCTGGAGCACCGCTTCGTAACAAGGCTCCCTACCGCGTCAACCCCAAAGAAACAAAGGAAATACAAAGGCAAGTTCAAAAACTCCTAGACAAAGGGCATGTATGTGAGAGTTTGAGTCCTTGTGCGGTTCCGGTGATACTAGTACCCAAGCAAGATGGTAGTATGCGCATGTGTTCCGATTGCCGTCCTATCAATGCTATAACTATTCGTTATCGTCACCCCATTCCTCGCCTAGATGATATGCTTGATGAACTTAGTAGTGCAACTATATTTTCCAAGATTGACTTAAAAAGTGGTTACTACCAAATATGCATACAAGAGGGTGACGAGTGGAAAACGGCGTTTAACACTAAGTTTGGTCTCTATGAATGGCTAGTGATGCCCATGGGCTTATTCGAGGCACCGGGTACTTTTATGCGTGTTATGCATTATGTTTTGCGACCACTTATTGGCTATTGTGTTGTGGTCTATTTTTATGACATTCTTGTCTTTAGCAAGCCTCTTGAGGAACATGGTACCCGCGTTCGTGATGTTTTGCAAATTCTTAGGAAAGAACAACTTTATGCAAACATGGAGAAATGCACCTTTGGTGTTGAGAAGGTAGTTTTCCTAGGATTTGTAGTATCTTCCAGGGGCGTTCATGTAGATGAAACTAAGATTGATGCTATTAAAACATGGCCTACACCAACGAATTTGCAACAAGTGCGTAGTTTCCTAGGACTAGCCGGTTGCTATCGCCGTTTTGTCCAAGACTTTAGCACTATTGCATCTCCTCTCCATGCTCTGAGTAAGAAGAATGCACCATTTATTTGGGGTACTTCCCAAGACACCACATTCCATGAACTTAAATTTTTTCTCACTCACACACCTTTGCTTGCTTTGCCCAACTTTGATAAAACATTTGAAGTGCATTGAGATGCTAGTGGTAATGGAATAGGTGGTGTGCTTATGCAAGAAAAGAGGCCAATTGCGTACATTGGCGAGAAACTATCCGGCGCTCAACTTAACTACCCCATCTATGACAAAGAATTGCATGCTTTGGTGAGAGTTCTACATGTGTGGGAACATTCTTTGCAACCTCATGAGTTTGTTATCCATACCGACCATGAAACGCTTAAGTGCTTAAAGGGTCTAACTAAGTTGAACAAATGGCATGCTAAATGGAGTGAATTTATTGAGTCTTTCCCTTATGTCATCAAATACATTAAGGGTAAGGAAAACGTTGTGGCGGATGCACTTTCCCGCAAATGCATGCTAGTTTCTCAACTTGAATTGAATGTTATTGGTTTGGAGCACATCAAAGACTTGTATGAGAATGATGCTTATTTTGCTAATCCTTACGCAATGTGACAAGTGAAACCTTGTTGGGAGAACTACTACATGAAAGATGGCTATCTTATGCGTGCTAACAAACTTTGTATACCCGAGTCTTCTCTTCGTTTGTTGCTTTTGCAAGAGGCTCACGGTGGAGGACTTATGGGTCAATTCGGACGTGACAAGATGTACGCCACACTATCCAACAAGTACTTTTGGCCCAAGATGTTTCATGATGTTGCACGCTTCACCAACCGATGCTCTACATGCCACAAAGCTAAGTCTAAAGCTCAATCCCATGGTCTTTATATGCCTCTTCCTATACCTTTCCAACCTTGGGAAGACATTAGTATGGACTTTGTGCTTGGCTTGCCACGAACTAAAAATGGCCATGATTCCGTTTTTGTCGTTGTGGGTCGCTTTTCCAAGATGGCTCATTTCATTCCATGTCACAAGATAGACGATGCTTCACAGATTGCAAATATCTTTTGTAGGGACATCTTGCGACTCCATGGCATCCCCAAGACCATTGTCTTGGATCGCGACGTCAAGTTCCTAAGACACTTTTGGAAGAACCTATGCGCCAAGCTCGGAATCAAGCTTCTATTCTCTTCAGCATATCACCCTCAAACCGATGGATAAACGGAGGTGACAAACCGGACGCTATCTACTCTCCTTCGCGTGTTGATCAAGAAGAACATCAAGGAATGCGAAGAATGCCTCCCCATCGCCGAGTACGCCTACAATCGCGCAAGTCACGCCACCACCGGCAAGTCTCCGTTCGAAGTGGTCTATGGCCTCAACCCTTTGTCCCCATTGGACATCCTTCCTCTACCACTACAAGAGCGCGTCAACATGGACGCAAGTGCAAGGGCAAACTACATCAAGACAATGCATGAAGATACAAGGCGCACGATAGAATGTCAAGTGGAACGTGTCACCAACAAGCGCAACCTCAACTAGCACCCCATGGTGTTCAAGCCCGGTGATCTTGTGTGGCTACACCTTCGCAAGGACCGCTTCCCCAATGAGCGCAAGTTGAAGCTACTTCCTCGAGCCGACATGCCCTCAAGGTGTTGGCACGCTACAACAACAATGCCTACAAGATCGACATTCCATGCGACAAGTACAACGTCAGCGACACCTTCAACGTCACGGACCTCTCTCCGTTCCATGGTGATGAAGATCTTGATCCGAGGACGGATCTCTCACAAGGGGGGGGGAGATGATGCGGAGCATCCCATGGTCATCCCCATGGACCCATCTCCTACAAGGCAACTCCAAAGGGTCCTATGAGAAGAGCCCGTACTCGTGCGATTCAAGACGAGGTGATTTCTCTCCTATACGACTCTCCTCTCGATATTCATGGAACTTGGATGCTACCTCAAGCAGAGATCCTATGCGTGCTTAGGTAAAATGAAGACTATCGGAGTGAAGAACAAGTCGCCATGAAGCCAGACACGAAGACGGAGGAACAAGAGCTTACAAAGGAGGCAGACCAACTCCCAGGCCCCGGACATCCGGACATGCCCCGGACATCCGGCCCCTTGAAGATGCAAAGGTGCAAAGGCCAAGCTGCCGCAAAGCTACAGGCGCCGGACATCCGGCATGGCCCGGAGATCCGGCCAATGGCCCCGGAAATCCGACAGCTCCTCTACAGAGAGCATCAAAACCGGCACCCCCGACCCAAACATCCGGCACCCCTGCCCCGGATATCCGGCGCCTCCTATCCAGAGAGCATTCGCGGCCGGCTTCAGGCCCCGGACATCCGGCCTCGAGCTCCGGACATCCGGCCCCATTCTGAAGCCCCAGAGATCCGGCCCCTCAAGCCCGGACATCCGGCCCCTGTGTGGGCAGCCTCGGGCCAGAGTGGCCATGTACCGTTCCATTCTCCCCTTTTCCCCCACCTCCAAGTGTGAAAAGGTCGACACACACGGGCTTGCCCCGTATCAATAACCTCATGTGCCAGAATAGATCTAGGACAGAACAAAGTTCAGTTATGAAGGAGGTTGCTCACAACAAGGAAACAAATAGGCAGGCAGCCATGGCGGTCCAGTAGGTCACGGCAGGGAGGAGAGGAGGAGCTGGGACTTCACGGATCTGGTTGGCGGCGAGCAGCTGGAGGAGGGGACAGATCTCCTAGAGTTTAGGGTTCCATCTTCTATATATATAGTGTGTGGTATATAGGAGAGAGTTTTTAAGGTAATTTTTATCATCGGATCGCGATCCGATGATCAGAGTTAGATGGAGGCTTAAGTGGGCTGAAAATTAGAGATGTTTTGGATGGGCGTGGTTTAAGATGAGAGGGAAAATAGGCAGCCTGGCATCAGATTGAAACACCGAAAATGTCCGACAAATAAACCGGCGATAGTGCCACTATAGGTTTAACGGTTGGGGTATCAAACGACCTCCGAATGTGACAGAATTTGGCAGGCGGTCTACCTACAATATATTAAGTCCGCACGCCAACTTTCAACAGATTCGAAGAATATTTTTATACGCACTTTCAAAACATTATTTTAGTAATGCCACGGGCGCATGCGTGTGTGGTTGGTCTCGAAACAGTCGTCGACGAGAACGGAGAGGACCAGTGACTACGAATGGATGCAAGTTTTGAAAAAAATGACGGTGGCGGAGTGATGATGCAATGCTAATGATGCGAATGATCCGATGATGAATGCGACAAACAGATGGAACACACGGCGAAATTCAAACAAATGGAAGGCATCTTGGGCGTCGTTCTTCGGTTTTTCCAAGCCAGCCCAGCCGAAGCCCTGCAATCTGGTAGGAAACATGGGACGACCACCACGGAGGATAGGATGGCAGCGCCGGGAAGTCAGCGGCATCGCCAAGAAATCATCATTGGTGTGAATGAGTAAGTGTTCCTCGTAGTCTGTGATTTCCCTGTGTTTCTTGACGGGGGGTTGGCGTTCACTTGTTTTGTGCGCCGCAGATCACAATGATTTGGGTGACGATCTTGAAGAAGTGGCAGCGCCGACCACCATCGGCGGCGGTGATGACATGCCTCTGGTAGACCCTGAGGCCACCGAGTCTGTCCAGGTCTGCCTTTACATGAAGACGAGCGCCTGTGCGGTGGGCGCCTTCGTGGGCGATGATGGGTCTTGTAGGCGTCCTACGTGTCTTAGCATAAACTTGAAGGATGGCATGCTGAAAAGGCACTGGCACAACAAGGACCAGTATGTGCCTATGAATACCCTTTGGTTCCTGTTTATTTTGTGGTATCACCTTCCTCCTTAGCCGCGGAATCCTTCTTCCACACCTGCAGCATGTCGTGCGCCTAGCGACCTCCAGCGAAGAAGGCTAAGCGCGAAGCGGCGGGTGAGGCCGTCAATGAGGCGACAACACTGTCCTGACTTTAGGAGAGCTTCACGTTGCGGAGAAGTAGTTGGTAAAGACAGTGGTGGTGGAAATGCCTTCGCTTGTCCGCTGCCCTCCGCCAACTATCCTCATGCCATTGGATGGCACAGAACTGGAGAAAACAGAGGGAGATGACACATGTGCGGTGGTTGGCGTTGCTCTGGCCTGTGGCATGGAAGAAAACATAGTTTCGGACCCCGTGGCAAATGAGGAGGCTGCAGATACCGGGAGATCCTACATCGTCATCGAGGGTGGAGGCGTCGTGTCGAGGACAACTTTGTCAAGAGGCAGTGTTGTGCCGTAAGACGTAGCGGTGGGCTTAGCGCCTGGGGATGGTGCTGAGACGGCTGTGGTCCTGGATGCCCTGGTGAAGGCAGAGGTCTCAGTTACAATGGGGTGTCGGGCGCAGAGACAACAGATGCGGTTAGAGCTGGCCCCGTCATTGGGGGCGAAAGAGATCCGCGCCGGAGACTACCCTACCAAGCGATCGCGCCAAAAAAATGGTCGCGATGGCAAGCTTCATGCCGGGAGGAGGCGGTGAGGTGGTTAACGCTACCTGTACTGTGTCGGGTAAGTAGGCTACGGACCCCCGAATAATAGAGGCGAAGGTTTCCCGATGTTTCGATGAGAGGTAGCTATCATTTTGGTGGAAGTCAAGTTTGACGATCCGACAATGAACATGTGAACATGTTGCGCCTTAGCAATCGCTAGATAAACACCAAGAGGTTATTGACCATGCTGGAGCATGATCAACCTGACCATGATGGTCTATTTCCTGCATGCAAGCAAAGAAGGAGTAAGAAGATGAGATTGCAATTAGGATATTGTGAATATAAGAGGAAATCTTTATTAATCAAAGTAGGGTTCTATGACGTCTTTGTGTGGTCATTGAACAAAAATGAAGGACGCAAGTTTGTGGGTACCCTGACACATAAGTCGAAGTCTTCGATTGCGCGTCACTCCCTCCACTAGTAATGCGGTCTTTGCGAGTAACGAGCAAGTTAATCAATAAATCCCCATCCCATAGAGGGGTAGTGTGGTCGCGCATGTAAGGTTGGAGTAACGGTCTCATCTTACACCAATCCTATTTGAAAACATTTGTTTCGTCAACAGGGAACTTCCGTCCATCCTTCCTAATCATACTCGATTTGTTTTCAAAAATCTCCCATGTGCATTAGTGGCACCCAATAGGGTTTTGGGAAAAAATTGTTGAGTGGTGTAGTACCCTTCCCAAACCTAGTATTATGTGCGAGCATGGCTTAGCATTCTACCTATGGTCTACGCATAAGTCCCCCATCTAAAAATCCGATCGGGACAAGACCTAGTGTTACAAGGAGGGGTATTAGCAATTCAATTGGGATACTAATCCAAAAGTTCATGGGTTGATCTTGGTCAGCATCATCTTGGCACTTAGCCATACTACCTTTTTATGCTTGAAAACAATTCTACATGTGTAATGCAAGAAAACCTAGGATTCAGCATGTTCAAGTTAGGTTGCTGGCCTTGGCTTGACAAAGTCTTCAAGGTGTTCAGAAACTTCTCCTTCAACTCCTTCGTCGCAAACGTGATATGATGTCACAAAGTAACGGGACAACAATAAGGCAATAACAAAAAAAGAAAAAGAAAAGCACTCAGAAAAATGTCATCATATTTTTATTAAATACTAGGGTGACAACTAAAAATACCATATTTTTTAGTTTTAGAGTTGGTGTGGGGACCCCGACTCATAAGTCATGATCACCGAATGCACGTGTACAATGATCCCAGAGATCAATGCTCACTGAACACACAAAACCTGAATAACAAGAGTCATAAATCCATGCATATCATCTTACACAAATTATGACCATTATGGTCAAGTCTTACATAAATAGGGCCATGAAGGCCAAACATCAAACATAAACTCGCAGCAAACATCTTGAACGATAGCGTGGACCCATGCCATCTGCCTTAACGCTATAGGTATGCTGACTGGGAAGTGGCCTAATTCGCATGATCGTCACCAAGGTACTCTTCGCCATATTCATGTTCTTCCATGACTGGACAATTAAATAACCAGTGGCAAGCCAATGCGTACTTTGTATGTACTCGCAAGCGACCCATGTTTGCAACAAGGTACAACAATGCACGATATAGCGCTAGGTAGGTAATTTTGCAGAAAGCTAATTTTGGCGTGCAATGACATGTCCTATCAACTTGTAAAGAATGCATCATGAGGGTACGAATATCCATATGAACAGGTTACAGATATCAATATGAATAGAGTTTGTAACAACTCTAGTTTAATCATCACGTCGAGTCTTCCGACTCAACACATGTATCTTCTTCCCAAACACACACACCAAGTTTTCTAAACACTAAACATAGTTTAAGAAGCACCACCCAACTGTCCTTGACCGTGGACACGGCTATTCGAATAGTTTTACACTCTGCATAGGTTGCACACTTTGCCCACAAGACTTGGGGAACTTTCGTGTCAAGCCACGACTCGTGGTATATTATATACCCGAGGTAAGCACCCGGACGATGCCTTTCCCTCGACAACACTAAACAAAGAGTACACTCGTTGGTACCCAGTCCTCACGATGTTCATCATAAGTACCATCCCTGAGGGGACCAACGGTGTGCCCGGTGTCTGTCAAAACAGCGATAGTCGTCCTTTCCAGCACGACAACGTATCGAGAGTGACCACGTCACTCCCGCTACTAGTAAGGGGGCTCTCTGCTAGCATCGACCAAAAGTAATCAACAAAGCCCCGTCCCATAAGGGGTATCGTGGTCGACAATTCTTAAATCTAATCCGTTTTCAAAAACACACACACAAGTTGCTCCGGTACACCACTTATTTATCAGTGGCTACCTAACACCACATCACTCTCGGGCATTAGTGGCACCCAACGGGTTTTTTGAAAAGTCATTGAAAACATTTTTGTTTCCATCACCATGCATATACCCGTCCCACTTTCGTAGCAACTACTTTAGCAACCAATCTACTTCCCACCCACACAACTCTAAGCGGAAAGTAGAGTCATGGAAATGCAAGTATCAATGAGGAAAGTAACAGGGACAATCCACCAAGGTGGTCACTATAGCATCATGATTCAATGCAACAAAAATAAAGTGTTATATGGCATGCCTAAAAAGGGTTCCATAGACATGGTCAAGGGGATGCTTCTGTGGCTCAGCAAAGTCTTCAAAGTCTTCAAGTGCTTCTTCTCCAACTCCCTCGTCAACAACGTGATCTATTGTCACAAAGTAACGGGGTACAAATAAGACAATAGAACCAAACAAGAAAATAAAAGCACTCAGAAAAATGTCTACTCATTTTTGTAAAATGCTAGAGTGAAAAATAAAAATACGATAATTCTTAGTTTCGGGATTTGGAGTGCCAAAAACAGTGAAAAGCATTTTAACAGTGGTTTTAAATACTTTAAATAAGGTTTTAAATAAGAACAATATAGAAAAGATTTTTTGACATGCATGAAAATCATACCATTAAATAGGTTGAATTATACTGAAAGTTTAGGAATTTAGTTCACATCATTTGGACAATTATTATACATTGAGGAACTTTTGCAAAAACCGTCAGAAAAGAAAAAGAAAAAGGGCACTGTTGTCCCGGGCCAGATCAACCCGTAGCTGGGCCGGCCTGGAGCCACAGCGGCCCAGCCGATCCAGGCACACGCGCTGGTTGGATTTTAAACCCGACAGGCGGGGTCCTGTGGCCGAGAGAGAGGGGTGCGGGAGAGAGCCGTGAGGCTGACGAGCGGGCCCCTACCAAGGTCATCGTCAACCTCCGGCCAGGGGACGGCGGGGATCACCAGTGGCGCTAGAAGGCAGGGCGGAGGCAGGCAAGCTCGGGAATGGGCTCAGGGGCGAGCCGCACTTTGGCTGGAGGTGGAGTTGGACACCGAGGAGCAGCGGTTCACCGACAACAAGGTCCCGCGGCGGAGGGGCATCGGGAGGTGGTCGTCGTGGCCGTTTCTTGCTCCAAACAAAGTGGGAGAGAGAGGGGAATGGGTTAGGAGTTCGATGCGGTTCCATATCGAGCGATAGCAGAGGCGTTGGAGGTTCCTACCGAGTGAATCGATGGACCCGAGCCGGCGACGCTCGGCTCGATCTCGGGCACAGAGAGCGAGAGGGAGGCTGGGGTGCTGCTGGTGGTCTACTGGGGTTGAGAGAGGGAGATTAGAGGGGAGAAACGGGCACTAGGGGTAGCCTAAATATGGGGGGCGAGGTGCACTGCAGACTCGTGTGCCGGCGAGGCCGTACCCGATGTTGGAGTCCTTGGGGGCACGTGAGGGTGTGTCTGTGTGTAACTAGACAAGATCTTGGACCAACGGAAGAGAGAGGGAGAGCGAAGAGACGCCAGGGGCTTGCGCGTGTGAGCGTTCCCATTGGAGCGCTTGGGCAGCCCTCGCGTGCGTGCGAGGGAGGTCAACGGAGGGAGAGAGTGGAGGGTGCGACAGTGTAGCATGTTGCGGACGTCAAGGTGGGCCTACTGGCGGGTGGGAGGAGCTTGAGGTGGTCGTGGACATCGGAATGGGGGCGGCTACAGTGCGGGTTGACACTGTAGCACGCTCCAGAGCACGCGTATTGCATGCCAGGACATGTCTCACGCGCCCTAGTCGTGTCCAACCTTGTCTCTTAGCATTGGGGGGGTTTGGAGATTCCCTGGACGTAACTTAAGAGGTAAGGAAATGGTAGAAGTAAGAGGAGGGGGGAGAGAAGTTTCTGTCTTGGCTGTCCACAGAGGTAAAACTGGGGTTTTCACCCCTGAATCATTGATCTGAGGCCATGAGATTCTTACCAGAGGTAGAAGGTGACTAGGAAGAGCTCTGGTAAATTTTTGAGCTCTAGCAGAAGAGTAGATGTGGTCAAAACAGTGAACCCTAGAATACACCAGAAGGTGTTTGATGTTGGTTTGTGCAAGATCAAAGATTCTCCTTCCTATGAGATTTAATAGGATCAATGGGTAGATAAAAATGAGGTTGGTCACCAAGTTTGGGATCATTAGAAGAAAGTTGCCAATGTAACTTTGGCAAACCCTAGAAACCAACAATAACATATTTGTTTAGATCTAGCTAAGCTAAAATGTTCTCCGTGATGCACCACATAGTGTGGTGGCATCATTAGGTGATTAGAGAATGCCCACAAAGTTTGAGACCAAATGGAGAAACTTGACAATGTAAAGTTGCTCAAGTTTGGATTTGGACAGAGAGGGCTTTGGGGCACTTTGGTGAACCAAAACTATTGGGATTGAGATGAAACTTGCCAAGATCATCACATTAGGCATATGTGACTTGCTTGAATTTTCCTGGAATTATTTGACCATATTTCTTATAGACATATTTCAAATACTTGAATTATGCAGAAATGGTTTTGGAGGGTTTTTGTCCAATACTTTGAACATGACCATGTGTTGAAACTCACATATATGGAAAATATATGTCTAGTGAGTTTCCGTAAATTTTCTCAAATATTTTTGAAACATAAAAATAATTTTCCCTATAAAACACCATTTCTGGCCTTAGGAAAAAGCCTTTAAATAAAATATGAAAATAAGCTTTAAAAATATTTTGTAGTTTTGGGAAGTCTTATATAGAGTAGGTTTCAAAAAAAATCTTTGGGGCAAAACATTTACCCTAATTTGAGGACTTGTAGTGCAAACCTCAATTCAGGTGTTTTTGAAAACCTAAATCAAATAAATGCTTTTTGGCAAAAATAATATTATATAAAAAATAGTTTTATGTCTTATACACAGGGCATGATCATTGGGCAAAGATTTGGATCAAGGAGATGAGTTTTGAGAGAAGGAGGATTTTTCTGAATTAAAACATAAACAAGCAGACAAGCAAATAGCAATAAACTCAAGCATTCACATGCGCACAAAAGTTTTAATTGGTCCCGATTTTTAAACTTATAATTATCGCAAGGTAGAAAACACAGGGTGTGACAGACCTACCCCCCTTACAAGAATCTCGTCCCCGAGATTCCTAAGCTATGTGCTAAAGAGATAAAGGAACTCAGATCTAAGGTAGTCTTCATGCTCCTAGGTTGCTTCTGCTTCAGTGTAGTTGCTCCACTGGACCTTGAAGTAATTGATGGTGCGGCTTCGAGTGCAATGCTCGGCTTCATCCAGGATGTGAACTGGTCTCTAAAGATAAGTGAGATCTGGGTAAAGGTCGATGGCCTGATGGTCGATGTCCTTGTAGAGGTCGGGACGGTTGGGAACTTGGAGACACTTCCAGAGTTGTGACACGTGGAAAACATTGTGCACATTGGAGAGCTCGGAAGGTAACTCTGGTTGATAAGAAACGGTGATCTTGAAAGGGCTGATGTATCTTTGTGAAAGCTTTCCCTTGACGTGGAAACACTTGGTTCCTTTGAGGGGTGTGACTCGGAGATAGACATGATCTCCAACGTTCAGGTTCACTTCTTGGCGATGGGAGTTGGCATAGCTCTTCTGTCTTGATTTGGCGGTCTCCAGATGCTCCCTGACAAGTTGAACTTGCTCTTCTACTTCACGGAAGATATCTATTCCAAATACTAGTCCTTCTCTGGTTTCTGACCAGTTAAGGGGAGTGCGACACTTGCATATATACAACACCTCAAATGGTGCCATTTGAAGACTGGACTGATAGATGTTGTTGTAGGAGAAGTCGATGAATAGAAAACTATCCTCCCACTTAGCTCCATACGCCAAAACGCAAGCACGAAGCATATCTTTGAGTATCTGGTTTACTCGTTCCGTTTGTCCTTCGGTCTGGGGGTGAAAAGTGGTGCTGAAGGACAACTTGGTTCCCATGGCTTCTTGGAACTTCTTCCAGTACCTCGAGATAAACTAAGTACCTCGGTCTGACACAATCTCCTTAGGAACTCCATGAAGGCTCACGATTCGGTTGATGTAGAGGTTGGCTAGCTGGCTTCCATCATAGGTGGTCTTGACAGGAATGAAGTGGGCTACTTTGGTCAGGTGATGGACAATGACCCATATGGATTCATGTCCTTTGTTTGACCTGGGCAATCCGGTGATGAAGTCCATCCCGACTTTGTCCCAATTCCATTCTGGCACTTTGAGAGGTTGTAGCAATCGAGCGGGTCGCTAATGCTCAGCTTTGACTCTCTGGCATATGTCACACGTAGTGACACAAGTGTGAAAGCACATTTGCTCCCTTGGTGGTTTTGGTACTTAATAACAACATATATGTCATTGGACTCATGTTTCCACTAAGTATATTTCAGGAAAAGTCCAATGATGGGATGGCTATAAATTATGAGGAGATACCCCAAGATGCAAGGAATGGATTGGCAAAGCTTCAAGCTAGAAGACTCTCTTTTCACTTTGTGAGAAATCACTTTGATTCCGTAGGAAAGCCAATACTATTAAAAGGGGGTAAGGTATTGTTGGTGAACAAATTGCTCCACATGCACAAGTGCTAGCCACCAAAAACACCCAGAAGCTCTCCCACAAAAATACCCTGTCAAAACCCTAATCCACAAAATCGGTGCCACCAAGTATTCATCCGGCCCTACTGATTTTCTACCCAAGACAGAACCCTAGCCAAACCCTAGTATTTTGGTACAACCGAGACTGCATCGGTGCAACCGAGTTTTGGTGACCACGGTTCAGGTGACTGATTTCATAGAATCGGAAAATCCGACTTTATGCTTCGGTCTCACCAAGTTTTGGGAACTGCCCTCGGCCACTCGTTTCGGTACCATTGAGATTCCTATATCGGTCGCACCGAGATTCCGAAAGTTGCCACATTTTGAACAGACCGGTACAATCGAGTTTTGCTTCGATTTCACCGAGATGGTCCATAATGTTGTAACGGTTGGATTTTTGGAGATGCCTATATATACCCCTCCACCACATCCAACTCGCAAGAGAAGCACTCAGAATAGTTCCCCACTTCCCATATCCAAATTTCTGAGAGAGAACCACCTACCCTTGTGTTGAGATCAAGATCATCCACTCCAACCATATGGATCTTGATTTCTAGCCTCCCCAAGTTGCTTTCGACCCAATCAATCTCTTCTACCAAGCCAAATCTGTGAGAGAGTGATTGAGTGTTGAGGAGTCTATCATCTTGAAGCACAAGAGGAAGGAGTTCATCATCACTATCAAGCCTATTACCTTTTTGAGGGTGGGGCCTCCTAGATTGGTTAGGTGTTGCTTGGAAGCCTCCTACTTCGTGTTGTGGAGTTGAACTAAGAAGTTTGTACGGGCAAGGAGATCACCTACTTCGTGAAGATCTACCCATAGTGAGGCTAGTCTTCGTGGGCGGAAGCCGTTATGGAATAGTGAAGGTTGCTACTTCGTGGACCCTTATGGGTGGAGCCCTCCGTGGACTCTCACGACCGCTACCCTCCATGGGTTGAAGACTCCATAAACGTGAATGTACGATAGCACCACCTATCGGAACCACGGGAAAAATATTCGTGTATGCAATTGCGTTTGATCTTATAACCCTTACTTCTATTACATGTCCTTGTCTTTACTTTCTGCTGCAATACTCTTAGACTTGCATGTATAGGGTGTTATTGACTTGCTATCATTGCTAAAATGTTCCCACAACTAAGCTTGGGAAAAGCTAGAATTTTTATTTGGTCAAGTAGTCTAATCAACCACCCTCTAGACATACTTTCGATCCTACAAGTGGTATGAGAGCTTTGGTCTCCATTGCATTGGTTTCACAACCTAGGAGAGTATGGCGTCTAGTGAGGGAAATTATCACCGTAGAGGTCCGTACTTTGATGGTACCAATTTTGCTAGTTGGAAGCATAAGATGAAAATGCATATTCTTGGCCATAACTCCGCCGTTAGGGTTGTTGTTCGTGTTGGCTTGCAAGGTTATTTCTTTGGCGATGGAAAGGAACCGGATCGTGAAGCGACCGCAGAACAATTGAACATGTTCCAATAAAATGCTCAAGCATGCATGTGACATTCATTTCACCTGCCAATGCCCCGAAGAATTCAACAAAATCAGCCGTCTTGAGAATGCAAAGGAAATTTGGGATACTTTGGTTGATATGTGATGACCCACAAGTATAGGGTATCAATCGTAGTCCTTTCGATAAGTAAGAGTGTCGAACCCAACGAGGAGCAGAAGGAAACGACAAGCGGTTTTCAGCAAGGTAACTTCTGCAAGCACTGAAATTGTAGGTAACAGATAGTTTGATAGAAAGATAATTTGTAATGAGAAAGTAACGGTAACGGTAAACAAGGTGCAGCAAGTTATCCCAATCCTTTTGAGGCAAAGGATAGGCCAGAAAAATCACTAGTATTAGGCAAAGTGTTCTTGAGGGTACACGGGAATTTCGTCTAGTCACTTTTGTCATGTTGGTTTGATTCGTGTTCGCTACTTTGATAATTTGATATGTGGGTGGACCGGTGCTAAGGTGCTGCTCTTACTTGAACTAACAACCTACTTATGATTAACCCCCTCGCAAGCATCCGCAACTACGAGAAAAGTATTAAGATAAAGTCTAACCATAGCATTAAACTTGTGGATCCAAAACAGCCCCTTACGAAGTAGCGCATAAACTAGGGTTTAAGCTTCTATCACTCTAGCAACCCATCATCTAATAACTACTCCACAATGCATTCCCTTAGGCCCATGAATGGTGAAGTGTCATGTAGTCGACATTCACATGACACCACTAAGGGAATCACAACATACATATCATCAAAATATCGAACACATATCAAATTCACATCATTACTCGCAACATGACTTCTCCCGTGACCTCGAGAACAAAGGTAACTAGTCACAAATAATAATCAAGCTCAAGATCATAGGAGTAATGAATAGCATAATGGATCTGAACACATGATCTTCCACCAAATAAACCATATAGTAATCAACTACGCAAGGTAATCAACACTACTAGTCACCCACAGGTACCAATCTGAGGTTTCGGTACAAAGATTGAACACAAGAGATGAACTAGGGTTTGAGAGGAGATGGTGTTGTTGAAGATGTTGATGAATATTGGCCTCCCAAAGATGAGAGGGGTGTTGGTGATGACGATAGCTTCGATTTCCCCCTCCGAGAGGGAAGTTCTCCCGACGGAATCGCTTCGCCGGAGGGCAAAAGTGCTCCTGCCCAAGTTCCACCTCGAGGCGGCGGTGCTTCATCCCGAAAGTCCTCCTCCTAATTTTTTTAGGGTTTTTGGGAATTTATACCAGAAGATGGGCACTGGAAGCGGGCCAGGCTGGGCACGATACACCAGGGCGCGCCCAGGGGGGCCTGGCACGCCCTGGTGGGTTGTGCCCACCTGGGGGCCCTCCTCCGGTAGTTTTCAACTCCAGTAATTTTTATTAAATACAAAAATAATCTCCGTAAATTTTCAGCTTCATTGGAGTTGTGCAGAATAGTTATCTCTGACTTGCTTTTCTTGGGTCCTGAATTCCAGCTGCCGGTATTCTCCCTCTTTGTGTAAACCTTGCATATTATGAGATAAAAGGCATTAGAATCACTCCCCAAAGCATTATTATTCAACAAATCAAAGTAAATAACAGTAGGAAATCATGATGCAAAATGGACGTATCAATATGCATGAAGTTACCGATTCCGTCAGAGAATCTAAGCTGGATGTGCTTCAAAGTCAACTTGACAAGTTCAAGATGATGGATGGTGAAGGAGTTGCACAGATGTACTCTAGGCTAGCTCTCATTACCAATGAGATTGCCGGCTTAGGAAGCGAAGAAATGACCGACAAATTTATCATCAAGAAGATACTCAGAGCTTTGGATGGAAAGTATGACACCATGTGTACTCTAATCCAAATGATGCCAAACTACAAAGATCTCAAGCCTAAGGAAGTCATTGGTAGAATTGTTGCTCATGAGATGTCACTCAAAGACAAGGAAGAACGTCACAACAAGTCTAGCGGTGCTTACAAAGCCACAAGTGATGCTCCCGCTACTTGAAGCGACAACCTTGTTACCAATGAATAGATAAGCCTCATGGTCAAGAAATTCAACAAGTTCTACAAGAGTAGATGCAAAGAGAGGAACTCCAACTCAAGATATGAAGAAAAGCGTTCATCTAGTCGTGACCGGAATTGTTACAATTGTGGAAGGCCTGGACACTACTCCAATGAGTGCATGCCCCCCCCCCCCCCACTAAAGAAGGGAAGAGTCACCTAGAAGGAAGAGCTCAAGAGATGAGTCACCTCGAAGAGAGAGAAGGAGTATAGATGATTGTTATGAACGAAGACCCTCAAGGAGAAGCAGAGACTCGAAGAAGGACAAGTACACCAAGAGCTACTCAAGAAGAAGACATCAAGTTCATGTTGGTGAATGGGTTTCCGGATCCGATTCCAACAACCAATCTGAGAGAAGCTATCACTCCGACTCTAACTATAGTAAAGATGAAGGTGTTGCCGGACTTGCACTCGTTTCCTCCAACTCCTATGACATATTTGATTCACCAAATGAAGGGAGTGGAAGTTTGTTCATGGCTAAAGGCCCCAAGGTATCACACCCCGAGTATCTTGATTTCAATAGTGATGAGGATTACCTACTAGGAGATGATGACTTGCTATTTGACAAATCTAGTAATACTAGTCAAAATGATCTTGTTAGTAATCACTTTAGTCAAGATAAGTCGTGTGATGATGATAAGTTGGAAATAGAGTGACTAACTCAAGAACTAAACACTCTTGAGTTAGCCCACGAGTCTACTCTAAAAGATCATAGAGAGCTTGTAAGGACACATGAGAAGCTCCGCTTCGAGAAGCTTAATTTGGAGCACGAGCATGAATTCCTTAAAGCTATCAATGACGATCTTCGAAAGAAGACTTCCTCTTATCTAGCCAAACGACTTCTCTTGTCTACATTCATTCCACAAGTTAAGGCTAAGCAAACTAGTAACAAAGGCAAGAAAGGTTCTTCAACTAGTAGCAATAAAACTGATAAATCCAATGATATTGCTTCTAGTAGTTCTATTGATCCCACTAACGACTCTCTTAGTCAAGTTACACTTGAGCAAGAAAATTATCTATTGAAAGGGATTATAGAGAAAGGTATCTACAAAAGTCTTGCCGGATGTAAGCAATTTGAGGAAATTGTACGCAAGCACGGAGGATACCGGAA
The DNA here is from genome assembly GCA_039707655.1 of Elymus sibiricus. Taxonomy (NCBI): domain Eukaryota; kingdom Viridiplantae; phylum Streptophyta; class Magnoliopsida; order Poales; family Poaceae; genus Elymus; species Elymus sibiricus. Next base: position 308,741,015 of record CM077675.1, on the reverse strand, counting down.
GAGTCATGGCATTGGGTACTACAACGCAAATGGATTGGAATGGGAAGAAGGTCCATACCCGAAGCCCAAGTATGTTCCTCAAAGGGAGAAGTATGAACATACTCTTCCCATGGGAACAAAAGCTCAAGATGACCTTCCACCACAAGATCACAAGCTCGAGGGCAAGGACAAGCTTCAAGAGGAGATTCACTCATATGAAGATGAATCCCATGCTTTGGTCAAGTGGGTTCCCAAGGCTTCTACAAGCTCAACTTCTACAAGTGCCACTTCAACACCGAGGATTCCAACTTGATGTGGGTCCCCAAGAAGAAGAACTAGAGAAGTTCTTGAGGGGTGACTCCGCCAATGAAATTCACTGACATTCATTATTGGCAAGGACTAGTTGCAATCAACATCAACATTATGCAATAGTCAAGGAGTCACACATTCCCTCAAAGGTAAGAAAGGGACAAGGTAGTTAATGAATCCATGGACATCATCATGTATGCTTTGCACTCCATGTCCATAGATATCCTTGTATTTGTCTCTTGTGTTTGGGACTAACCCATATAGGTGAGGAGAGTAAGAAGCAAAAAAAAAGGATTGCTCACAACTCAAGATGATCTTCATCAACTATGAGCATCCACCACTACATCACCCACATGAAGTCTTCTACGATAACACCCGAGGTTAGTTTATCCCTCTTAGGGGGGATGTCACAACAAGGGGGAGCTTTACTCTAAGACTTTAGTTAAAGCATCTCTTAGAATGTGACAACATTAAATGCTTTATGTTAAAGTGGTAACCCCACTTGTGCTTAAACGATGAGTATGACCTATGATCAAGTACTCTTACTTGGCTCCTAAGTCAATATACTCATATATAGATGACTATGTCATCGCCCAAGTGCTTGATAGATGCTAGAATGTTTGTGCATGTTTGCCATGATTTCATTTGATATCCTATTGTGTGAGCATGTTGGTCTGCATATCTTTACTCATTCGAGGATATCCAATTGTAGATATTTGGCTTTTGTTCTTCTTTTGCCAATTGGATATACAAGAATGCCTAGGACCCCTCTCTAGCTATCTATGCTTTCTCACCTCAAGTTCTATTCATGCTACATCACAAAAACTTGAACAAGCACTTGCCGAATCCTCTGTGTGAGGAGCACTCGGAGTACCGTTTCGTCAAGGCTGACCTCCAAAACCTCCCTATAGTGCAACTCGGTGTAACCAACAAGAAAATCTCAGTTCCACCGAATGCCTAGGGTTGATCTGTCTTTGCACCTCGGTACCACCGATACCATAATCTCAGATTCACCGAGTTTCCCTGTCAACTGACAGTAGAGGAACTCGGTGACAGCGAAATTTTAGTATCGGTGACACCGACAGTGAAGGGTACTTAATCCGGAGGACCCAACGTTTTGAAACTTCATCTTCAAATGCCAAGTCCCCAACCCTAAGCTGCCGCACCAGGACACTTTGGTCGTCGCACTTGCCTCCCCGAGCGCCTTCGCCGTTGGGATCCACGCCGTCAACGGAAATCTCCACCGATGTCGCCACCGTAGCGGATTCATCACCAAGCTAGGGTATGAATCCGGCCCCTTGTGCGCTCCTTTATCCGATTCATGCGCATTAGGTTACTTCCATCTACAATCCACAATGTGCAATCTTTCTATCCCACAAGAATCTTCCTTAGATTAGAAAACGAGGAAATTCTGGATCTGAACTCCCGCAACATGCATCTCGGTGACACCGAGTCGATAGAATCGGTTCCACCAATTTAGTTTTCAGGGTTTCTGAGAACCACTTCGGTGAGACCGAGTAGTTCTTTTCGGTTACACCGAAAAGGCTTCCCATGTTTCTGTTAAGCAAGTGGAAGTCTTGGTGACACCAAAAATTTCAACCCGGTGGTACCGAAATCTATTTTGCAGTAGTTCATACCCAAAGTTTCTGAGTTTAAATTTTGAGAAAACAAATGTGTGTGTTTTTGTGATGCTCAACCTTTCTGCTCTTCTATACTCCACTCACAGGGTCAGTATGTCAGGATCAGATGATAGTCACAATGACCTTAGAGAGCCTAGTGTTGATGCAGATCCAGGCACTAGTCCAGATGCTAGTTCTCCTTCTTCAGAAGAACCAGGCACCCCAAGTTCTCATGGGTTTCCCAAGGCTGCTACAAGAGCCAGGAGGAAGTTGAATTCAGATGGGGAGGACTTTGATTTTGTGCTAGAGGAGGTTCTTGCTAAGCAAAGGCAAGACAAAACAGACAGAGCTGCCAAGAAGTCTGCATCTGAGGCCACCTCATCTAGGAGGCCTGTCAGAAAGGAGTATGCCAGTTCTGAAGCTATGAGAGCACCAGAGAGTGCTAGGGCAACCATGTATGTTGAACTAGCAAAGAGCTTTATGCCCAAGAAGGTAGCTGAGAAGAAGAGAAGCAGGAAGAGGATTGTTCATGTTGTTGGAAGACCTACTTCCATGTATGAAGATCCAGAAGAAGCTGAAGAAGTGGAAGAGCCAGCTGCCAAGGCTCCTCCCAAGAAGAAGAAGAAGCTTCTAGCAGATGCTATGCCCAAGCAAGCTCCTTCTAAGAGCAAACCTTCTGCACCCAAGAAGCCCAAGAGGACCACTAGAGATATCCCTCTTGCTGCCAAGAACAAGAGATCTTCCACTATGGATGAAGAGGAAGAAGTTTTTGTGTTAAGGAAGCTCAGACCCCATCTGCCAGCTCATGATGATACTCATCCCATAGCTGAGGACATGAAGAAGAGGAAAGACTCAGGGCTGAGGCTATGGAGAGCAAATGACCCTTATGCCTTCAGGAGAAGGGCTGCTGTTGATCCTATATTTCACACCAAAGAGCAGCAAGATTTTTATGAGACTGTCCTATTGGACAAGAGCCCAGCTGTGAGTGATATGAGATATGTAGACTGGGACTTCATTAAGATCAATGTAGATTATTTTCCCCATTTGCAAGAGAACTTCAAGGCCATTGACATTGATGCATTTGTTGGTAGAGAGTTCACCCCTTGGAATGATGAGATGATCATGCAATTCTACTCCATAGTTCATTTTTATGGAGATGGTAGAATTGTTTGGATGACTGAAGGTGTCAGGTACCAATCCACAGTTGAAGAGTGGGCTACCATCTTAGGAGCCCCATAGATAGAAGATGGTGATTTGGATGTGTACTCTGAGGCCAAGATGAATCATAATTCCATGGCAGCGATGTACAAGGAGATTCCTGCTGACTATGTGCATTCACATAAGCTTTGCTCAGTATACTATCTGCAGGCAGGACTAACCACCACCAACACCATCATGAGGTACACTTTGATGCCCAAATCAGGAGATGACAAGATGATCCGAGGATACTCCATCAACATGCTGCATCAAATTGACCTTCACACCAGATTTAGGGTCATGGATTTGATAGTAGAGACTGTGAAGAGAACAACTGCTGACCAAAAGAGGTCATGTGGATATGCTCCATACATTCTGATGCTTATCAACTCAAAGCTTGAAAAGAATGTATATGCACTTGATCGACCGCATATGCCACTCTAGCCAGAGTTTGAGGACAATGTTGTGGTGCTGAATCCAAATCATCCCACTTCATCTACTGCACAGGCAGTAGCTGAGGCAGCCAGAGTCATTAGTGCTCCAGTGCCAAGGACAAGGAATGAGCAGATGGACCTCATCCTTAGCTCAATCCAAGGCATGCAGAATGACATCACTTAGATTCTGAAGAACCAAATGAGCCTTGAAAGGATTGTTGAAGACAAGTTTCATATTTTGAACAACAAGGTGGATGGGCTGACAAAGACAGTTGATGAGCTCAAGAAGGAGGTGGACTCAGTACCCCTTCCCCACACCTCAGAAGATGATGATGATGATGATGACAGTCGGCCTCTCAGGCCCAGCACTCAGTTCAAGACTCAATCTAGATCTGCGACAGTGCCAGCTTCAGAGTTGAGACCATCCTCATCAGGACCTGTTGCAGCTCCTTCAGTCCCACCAGCTCCATCAGCACCTCCAGTGACTACTCCAACCCCTTCCATGACATCGGCAGAAGTCTTCGCAGATGCGGTTCTCTCGACTCCTACATGAACAACCGGAGGAGATTATCCCCAGAGAGACGATTAGTCCTATACCTTTGAACTTTTTGGTAACTTGTTGCCAAAGGGGGAGAAGTTGTATAGATCATTAGGGCTTCGAGAGAGAGAGAGAGAGTGTGTTGCTTTTTATCGCTCTCAAAAACTTTAAAAATTTTGGTTGTTCGTTTTCATTAAACTTGTTGGTGTTTGATCATGCACTTCTTATGTGTTGCTACTACGTCTTATCTTTTGAGATGCTTATGAGATGATCATTCACTTCTTGCTTGATGTGTTGTGCTATGTTGTTCATTCATATTATTCTCGCACACCACCAAGTTGTATGTGACACGGAAGAGTGCCCCATGAACCTAATCGATTGTGCATTTGCATTCAAACGCAAATTTAAAATAGTGCACAAATTTAGGGGGAGCTCTTGCTTATCACATACTTCTCAAAGCGATGACTCTATTCATTGATTATATCATATGTCGAAGCTTTGATCTATATGTTGTCATCAATTACCAAAAAGGGGGAGATTGAAAGCACATTTGCTCCCTTGGTGGTTTTGGTAATTAATAACAACATATATGTCATTGGACTCATGTTTCCACTAAGTATATTTTAGGAAAAGTCCAATGATGGGATGGCTATAAATTATGGAGATACCCCAAGATGCAAGGAATGGATTGGCAAAGCTTCAAGCTAGAAGACTCTCTTTTTACTTTGTGAGAAATCACTTTGAGTCCATAGGAAAGCCAATACTATTAAAAGGGGGTAAGGTATTGTTGGTGAACAAATTGCTCCACGTGCACAAGTGGTAGCCACCTAAAACAGCCACAAGCTCGCCCACAAAAATACTCTGTCAAAACCCTAATCCACAAAATCGGTGCCACCAAGTATTCATCCGGCCCTACCGATTTTCTACGCAAGACAGAACCCTAGCCAAACCCTAGTATTTCTGTACAACCGAGACTGCATCGGTGCAACCGAGTTTTGGTGACCAGGGTTTGGGTGACCGATTTCATAGAATCCGAAATTCTGAGTTTATGCTTCCGTCTCACTGAGTTTGGGGAACTGCCCTCGGCCACTCGTTTCGGTACCACCGAGATTCCTATATCGGTCTCACTGAGATTCCGAAAGTTGCCACATTTTGAACAAATCGGCACAACCGAGTTTTGCTTCGGTTTCACCGAGATGGTGAATAATGTTGCAACGGTTGGATTTTTGGAGATGCCTATATATACCCCTCCACCACATCCCACTCGCAAGAGAAGCACTCAGAACAGTTCCCCACTTCCCATATCCAAATTTCTAAGAGAGAACCACCTACCCTTGTGTTGAGATCAAGATCATCCACTCCAACCATATGGATCTTGATTTCTAGCCTCCCCAGGTTGCTTTCCACCCAATCAATCTCTTCTACCAAGCCAAATCTGTGAGAGAGTGATTGAGTGTTGAGGAGTCTATCATCTTGAAGCACAAGAGCAAAGAGTTCATCATCACTATCAAGCCTATTACCTTTTGGAGGGTGGTGCCTCCTAGATTGGCTATGTGTTGCTTGGGAGCCTCCTACTTCGTGTTGTGGAGTTGAACCAAGAAGTTTGTACAGGCAAGGAGATCTCCTACTTCGTGAAGATCTACCCATAGTGAGGCTAGTCCTTCGTGGGCGGAAGCCGTTATGGAATAGTCAAGGTTGCTACTTCGTGGACCCTTATGGGTGGAGCCCTCCGTGGACTCTCGCGACCGCTACCTTCCGTGGGTTGAAGACTCCATAAATGTGGATGTACGATAGCGCCACCTATCGGAACCACGGGAAAAATCTTTGTATCTACAATTGCGTTTGATCTTCTAACCCTTACCTCTATTACATGTGCTTGTCTTTACTTTCCGATGCAATACTCTTAGACTTGCATGTGTAGGGTGTGCTTCACTTGCTATCATTGCTAAAATATGCGCACAACTAAAATTGGGAAAAGGTAGAATTTTTATTTGGTCAAGTAGTCTAATCACCCCCCTCTAGACATACTTTCGATCCTACAAAGTGGCTATCTCTCTTGTCGTACCATGCCACCAGAATCTTGCCTTGAGGTCTACATATGATAGAGGCGAAGTAGTCCCTGTCTTTCGATGAGATGTGGCAATCGTTTTCGGTGGAGTAGACTTTGACAATGTGACTACGAACGTGCGAGGATGTCGCGCCTTAGCAATCGCTAAACCAACTCCGAGAGGTTATTGACCATGCCGGAGAATGATCAACCTGACCACGAGGGTCTAATTCCTGCACGCAAACGAATAACAAGCAAGAAACTGAAATTGCAATCTAGATATTGCGAATAAAAGAGGAAAGCTTTATTGATGAAAGTGGGGTTCTGTGACGTCTTGGTCTGGTCGTGGAACACAAACGAAGGACGCGAAATTGCAGCTACGGCAAATTTGTAATCTAAATAAAACCCAAGTCTGAAACGGTGCCCTAAGGTCTGTATATATGGGGGAATAGAGGGGGATTTCGTGGACCCTTGGAGGAGTGGTCCGAAACCAGCCCTAACTCAGTTTCCCCACACATACGGACTCTAAAAACAGCCTATAATATGGTATTTCGAAATTACATGGGCCTGGCCCAAAAATATAGTGACGCAACACCTATAATAGCCTATGGACGAAATTTATGAAGTGGCATGTTGTATATTTCGTCCAAGCCTCCAAGCACTCCTTATGGTGGCTTCGAAATGCGAAAATCACCAGTAGAAAGTCCATTGTTCCTTCCCGTGTGCACACCTTATTCTCCATACTTGATCCCGCTCCAATGGCCATCCTTCTTGTCCATGCTAGGTTCTTCATTCGTAAGTAAAACAAAAGTATCTAATTTAGGCAGCATCATATGTTCATGGACATTAGAAGGATTTCCAGGAAACAAAAATACTGGATAATTTAGTTGGCGTGCGCGGGCTGTAGTAACTGGTACAATATGTGTAGCTAGTGGGGATGTGGGTGTAACATTAGTATGGATGTCCTCATCATCCTTCCCTTCTTGAACTAAAGTCATCCTCGACGGAAGCTCCTCATCCTCACCCAAATAAGGCTTCAAATCCGCAATGTTAAAAGTGGGACTAACCCCAAAATCTGCAGGCAGCTCAAGTTTATATGCGTTATCATTTATTTTCTCTAACACCTTAAAAGGACCATCAGCACATGGCATTAGCTTTGACTTGCGCAATTCAGGAAACCTGTCCTTACGCAAATGTAACCAAACAAGATCTCCAGGTGCAAAGACAACATGTTTTCTACCCTTATCTCCAGCATGTTTATATTTAGCATTCATACACTCAATGTTCTCCTTAGCTAACTCATGAATCTTTAATATCAATTCAGCACGTTCTTTAGCATAAAAATTAACCTTTTCCAAAGATGTAAGAGGCAACAAATCAATAGGTGCACGAGGTAAGAAACCATACACTACTTCAAAAGGGCATATCTTAGTAGTAGAATACAGCGAACGATTATAAGCAAATTCAATATGTGGCTCGCATTCTTCCCACATTTTCAGGTTATTCTCCAAAACAGCCCTAAGCATAGTAGACAATGATCTATTCACTACTTTAGTTTCCCCATCTGTTTGGAGGTGATATGTAGTACTAAAAAGCAGTTTAGTCCCCAACTTAGCCCATAAATATGCTATCCCTCCCCTTCTTTGTTCGAGGTAAACCTAAAACAAAGTCCATAGATATATCCTCCCACGGAACACTAGCTACAGGCAAAGGCATATATAAACCATGAGGATTGAGTCGTGATTTAGCTTTTTGACATGTAGTGCAGTGAGAAACAAAACGCTGAACATCCCATCTCATCTTTGGCCAAAAGAAATGTGTAGCAAGTACGTCCTCCGTATTCTTCACGCCAAAGTGTCCCATTAAGCCTCCTCCATGTGCCTCCTGTAACAACAAAAGACGAACGGAGCTAGCTGGAATGCATAGCTTGTTAGCACGGAACACAATTCCATCATTAATGACGAACTTGTTCTCCCTTCTTTACAATTCTCCAACACATCTTTAAATTCAGCATCATGCATATATTGATCTTCGATGGTCTCCAAACCAAATATTTTAAAGTCAAGTTGTGAAAGCATAGTATAACGATGAGATAATGCCTCAGCAATAATATTTTCTTTACCCTTCTTGTGTTTAATGACATAAGGGAAAGTCTCAATGAATTCAGCCCATTTAGCATGTCTACGGTTTAGTTTTGCTTGACTTTTAATATGTTTCAAAGATTCATGATCAGAATGTATAACAAATTCTTTGGGCCATAAATAATGTTGCCATATTTCCAAAGTGTGAACAAGAGCATATAATTTCGTATCATAAGTAGAATAATTCAGACTAGGCCCACTCAATATTTCAGAGAAGTATGCAACAGGTTTACCATCTTGTGATAACACACCTCCTAATCGAATTCCACTAGCATCATATTCAAGCTCAAAAGTCTTATTAAAATCAGGAAGTTGGAGTAATGGTGCATGTGTTAACTTATATTTCAATATCATGAAGGCTTCTTCCTGTGCGGTACCCCAAACAAAAGGCACATCCTTCTTTGTAAGCTCATTTAGAGGTGCAGCAATGGTGCTGAAATCCCTCACAAAACGCCTATGGAAACCAGTGAGTCCAAGAAAACTGCTCACTGGTGTGACCATTTTGGGCTGCGGCCAACTCTCTATAGCTTCAATCTTGGCTTTATCAACTTCAATTCCCTGTGGAGTAACAACATAGCCAAGAAAAGGTACTCGGTCGGTGCAAAAGGTGCACTTCCCAAGGTTACCAAACAAACGTGCATCACGTAGAGTAATAAAAACAACACGCAAATGATCCAAGTGTTCCTCCAAATATCTACTATAAATCAGTATATCATCAAAGTAGACTACCACAAATCGTCCAATGAAAGCATGTAAGACCTCCTTCATTAATCTCGTGAAAGTACTAGGTGCATTAGTTAACCCAAAAGGCATGACTATCCACTCATATAATCCAAACTTAGTTTTAAATGTTGTTTTCCATTCATCTCCCAATTTCATACGAAATTGATGGTATCCACTATGCAAATCAACTTTGGAGAAAATTGTAGAGCCACTTAATTCATCAAGCATATCATGTAGCCTAGGAATAGGATGATGATAACGAATAGTAATATTATTAATGCCTCTACAATTAACACACATACGAGATGTACCATCCTTTTTTGGTACTAGAATAATAGGAACATCACAAGGACTAAGAGATTCGCGTATATAACCTTCGTCGAGTAGCTCCTGTACTTGATGCATAAACTCATTCGTCTCCTCTGGATTGGTACGGTATGGCGCACGGTTGGGTAGCGATGCACCGGGAATTAAGTCAATCTAATGCTCAATCCCTCGAATAGGTGGTAATCCTGGTGGCACATCTTGTGTAAAGACGTCAGTGAACTCCTGCAAAATGTCAGCGACAGCAGGAGGCAAAGAGGGAGGCATGTCCTCGAATGAAAATAGTACCTCTTTGCGTACAAAAACATAGCAAACGGATGTAGTGAGATCCAAATTAGTAATATCAGATTTAGTGGCAAGTAAATAACCACTCTTTAGTTTTATTTCAGATCTAACACTAGATGATTTTTTATTAGGCTTATTATGTTGCTCAAATTTCTTTGCCACAATCTGATTTTCACTCTCACTTTGCTTCTGTTTTGCTTTACTAGCTCTAGCAATGTCATCTTTCATAATATGTTCGGGAGACATAGGAAGCAAAGTTATATTTTTATCCTTATGAACAAGAGTATACTGATTTGTCCTACCATGGTGTACAGAATTTTTATCAAATTGCCATGGTCTACCAAGTAAAACGGAGCATGCTTGCATGGGTACCACATCACAATCAACATAATCAGAAGATGTAGCAATGCTAAAGTGCACACAAACAGTACGTGTTACCTTAACCTTGCCACTATTGTTGAACCATTGGATGTAATAAGGATGAGGATGTGGTCTGGTTGTTAGAGATAGCTTCTCCACCATCTCCATGCTAGCCAAGTTGTTCCAAGTCCCTCCATCGATGATGACGCGAACAGAACGCTCTTTCACAACTCCTTTTTATGGAACAAGTTGTTCCTCTGATTTTTCTCAACCTGTGTAACTTGCACACTCAAAACACGTTGAGCAACTAAACTTTCATACCTGTCAGCATAGTCAGCAGCCATGTAGTGTGTCTCTTGTTCGGTATCCTCGACACCCTGTTCTTCACTTCCAATAAGAGACAAAGTCTCCTTGTCATAATCACTAGCGAACGCATAATCACCATCCTCAGTAACAATCATCACACGCTTGGAAGGGCATTCTCTTGCATAGCGACCTCCACCCTTGCAATGACAACAAATAACCTCATGTGTTTGCCCTGTAGATGCCATGGATGAAGAAGAGCTCTATGCAGGCCCCAAAGGTGTGCCCTTGCTGGTGGCTGGTGGCGGTGCCTGTTTCCTTGTATCTCTGTTGGAGTTGGCGGCTGAAGTAAGTGGTGATGTAGTAGGATGTGTGGAAGTAGATGATGTACGTGGTGTCCATGATGAAGCTCGACCTGCAGAAAAATTAGTTCTCGCCATTGCCTGTCGATCCTGCACTTCACGTTCAGCTTTGCAAGCAAGATGGAATAAATGAGTGATAGTGTTATAATCCTTATACTCTAGAATAGTCTGAATCTCTCTATTCAATCCACCCATAAAACATGCAAGCATAGCTTCATTCTCCTCAACAATACCATATCTAATCATGCCAGTTTGTAATTCCTGATAATATTCCTCTACAGAATTTTTTCCTTGTCTTAAATGCTACAAATTTTGAAGCAATTCACGTTGATAATATGGCGGAACCCAACGATTACGCATAGAAGTTTTCAAAGTAGCCCAAGTAGTAGGCATATTATCATGATGTATTCTACAATGTTCAGACCACCAAACACAAGCAAAATTAGTGAATGCACAAACAGCAGCAGCAACACGTCTATCCTCAGGAAATTGTAAGCATGTAAAACGTTGTTCAGTTTCTAACACCCAAGTAAGATATATATCAGGAACATATCTACCCTCAAATATCGGAATATTCAATTTAAGTTTAGGGAGATGGTCATGATCCCGTACCTGAGGGGTTGGTGCAGCCCTACTGTTGTGAACATAGCCATGTGGACGATCTAGTGCGTGTGGTGGTGATTGCCCCTGGGGCTGATTTGGAGAAACCTCTCCCTCGTCATCGTAATCACCATCCTAATCTGCATCCTGATCAACAGTAGCAGCAACAGCCACAGAAGTCTCACGCGTAGCAACGACACCAGAATTCTGGTCTTGGTCAAGAGGCACACGTCGCGCTCGTCCCGCGAAATTCGGCCGATGTTGTTGTTGCCGAGGTACGACAGGTACAGCTGGTGGAGGTAGACGTGCAAGCATCTCATTGAATTTAGCATCAAGCTTGGCGTCGACCGTCTTCTCCAAACCATCTAGCTTCTCCATAGCCTCTCCAAGGCTTGTCACCAAGTCGTGCACCTGTTCACCCATCATTTGTTGAAATTTATCGTGGAGTTCCTTGTTCGTCATGCTGTCCCAATTGATCTCGTCGGCTTGTGATCCTGTCATGGTGAGCAGCAATAGGAACACACAAGAATATGAACCTACAGAATACTAGGAAGTGGTGGTGGTGGTGTGTCACAAATCCGTCAAGAAAATCTCAAATTCTTACCCGTTCTTACCCAGCAGTAGGCGGTGATCGGCAACCGTTGTATTCAAAAACTCTCAAAGCTTGGATAGAGCGATTGCCAGGTGGTGTCAACACACGACATAGATGTATGTGTAGCTGGGATGGCTTATAATATGGTAGAAAAAGGGGTCAACAATAATCAATTCAGAGATGCAAAGTTGAATAAACGCTCAACGATGGTACTGTGCTGGTCCTAGGCTAGTCCATGCTAGAGACGCGAGCCTAGAACACCAACAAAATCACGACGCTACACGTAATCAACGGAAAAGCACACTCTGAATTTTTTTCCATTTTTTTGGCTCCTCTTTTTTTTGCTTTTTTTTCTCAGAAAATCACTATAATGGCGAGTGTCTCAAAACTCTTCCCGAGACGTATAAACAGGATAGGCGCAAAAAAAATTGACAATTTTTTTTCGGGAGTGATTCGGGGCTGCGACGACCAAAAATTGCGACAAAAATCACTATGATGGCGAGTATCTCAAAACGCTCCGAAAAGCCTAAAAATAGGATAGGGAAAAAATATTTTCACCCGCTGAAATTTTGGCCTAAAAACTGCTCTCAAAATTATGCCAGACTTTTTTTTTCCGAGACCTACTCAGGCAAGGAAACACGAATCTGAAAACAAAGGGATCTCGAAATCAAACCTAATATGGGATGGACTCGGATTGGTGGTGGATATGTGGTGGTATATATGTATATAGATTGATGGCAGATATATGGTGGTGGTATATGGACTCGGATTGGTGACGGATATGTGGTGGTATGTATGGCAGCAGTGAGGATGGTAGCGTGGTGGTGGTATATGGCAGCGGCGATGAAGATGGTGTGGTGGTGGTATATGGCAGCGACGATGAAGATGGTGTGGCGGCGGCGTGAGCCATGATCTACAACATAAATATAGCAAAGACAACTTAGACTATTGTTCTAGATAATGAGTTTAGTTAATCATATTACTTAAAAACTCCCACTCAAATTGACATCCCTCCGGTCATTCGAGTGTAACATGATCCAAATCCACCAACTCAAGTCCGATCATCACGTGAGTTGAGGTGGTTTCAATGGTGAGCATCTTCATGTTGATCATATCTACTATATGACTCATGTTCGACCTTTCGGTCTCTTGCGTTCCGAGGCCATGTCTGTACATGCTAGGCTCGTCAAGTTTAACCCGAGTGTTCCGCATGTGCAACACTGGCTTGCACCCGTTGTATGTGAACGTAGAGTCTATCACACCCGATCATCACGTGGTGTCTCGAAACGACGAACTTTCGCAACGGTGCACACTCGGGGAGAACACAATTTATCTTGAAATTTAAGTGAGGGATCACCTTATAATGCTACCGTCGTCCTAAGCAAAATAAGATGCATAAAAGGATTAACATCACATGCAAATCATAAGTGACATGATATGGCCATGAACTTGTGCTTTTGATCTCCATCTCCAAAGCACCGGCATGATCTCCATCGTCACCGGCATGACACCATGATCTTCATCATCTTGATCTCCATCAACGTGTCGCCATAAGGTTGTCGCGCCGACTGTTGCTTCCACGACTATTGCTAACTCATAGCGATAAAGTAAAGCAAAACGGCGAAAATAATTAAAGAAAACTCTATGGCTCCTGCCAGTTGCCGTACTCATCGACATGCAAGTCGTGATATTCTATACAACACATGATCATCTCATACATCACATATATCTCATCATGTAATTGGCCATATCACATCACAACATACCCTACAAAAACAAGTTAGACGTCCTCTAATTGTTGTTGCAAGTTTTACGTGGCTGCTACGGGTTTGCAAGAACCGTTCTTACCTACGCAAAACCACAACGTGGTGTAGTGATTGCTTTTTGATCTTCTAAAAGAACCCTCTTCATTGAAATCGATTCAACTAAAGTGAGAGAGACAGACACCCGCTAGCCATCTTTATGCAACAAAGTTACATGTCAGTTGAAGGAACCGGTCTCTCGTAAGCGTACGAGTAATGTTGGTCCGGGCCGCTTCATCTCACAATACCGCCGAATCAAGTATCAACTAGTAACGACAAGCAATATGTATACACCCACGCCCACAACTCGTTTGTGTTCTACTCGAGATCTCATCTACGCATAGACCTAGCTCTGATACCACTGTTGGAGAACGTCGCATGGGAAACAAAATTTTTCCTACGCACACGCAAGATCTATCCATGGTGATGAGCATCTACGAGAGGGAGAGTGAATCTACATACCCTTGTAGATCGCTAAGCGGAAGCGTTAAGAAACGCGGTTGATGTAGTCGAACATCTCCGCGATCCAAATCGCAAGTCGTCCCTCGATCCGATCACGAACTAGTGCCGAACGGACGGCACCTCCGCGTTCAACACACGTACGGCTTGATGACGCCTTCACCTCCTCGATCCAGTGAGCGATGGTGAAGTAGTAGATGACTTCCGGCAGCACGACGGCGTGGTGATGGTGGTGAGGAACAATCTCTGCAGGGCTTCGCCAAGCACTACGGAGATTATGACGGGAGAACTAGAGGGTTAGGGTTGCCGACACATGGCTTGGGAAATCTTGATGTGTCCCGTGTGTTAGCCCTGCCCCTCTATTTATATGTTGGGCCCTGGGGTCTAAACTTGGAGAAAAAGCCTCCACAAGGTCGGTTTTGCCCGCACAAGGTCGGTTTGGCCCGCACGGAAAGAGTCCAACTCGGATTCCAGCAGTATCGCGTACAAGCGGTAGTACCGCTTGAGCGGTAGTACCGCTTCACACAAGCGGTAGTACCGCTTACGCGGTAGTACTGCCTTACCAGCGGTAGTACCGCTTAAGGCAGCAGCAAAACTTCCTTCTGCACTTTCCAATACCTCATGGGCTTTACCCCTTTGGCTCATATAAAGTGTTGCTGCACCCGAACACTTCGGTAAACATCCGAAACCCCTTCCGGTGAATTCCGGAACCCTTCCGGAGATCAAAACACTATTATCACATATATCAATCTTTACCTCCGGACTCTTCCGGAGATCCTCGTCATGTCCGGGATCTTATCCGGGACTCCGAACAACCTTCGGTCACCAACAAAATAACTCAACTATACTAATCGTCACCAAACGTTAAGTGTGTAGACCCTGCGGGTTCGAGAACTATGTAGACATGACCGAGACACCTCTACGATCAATAACCAATAGCGGGACCTGGATGCCCATATTGGCTCCTACATATTCTACGAAGATCTTTATCGGTCGAACCTCTATGGCAAGGATTCAGTTAATCCCGTATGCTGTTCCCTTTGTTCTTCGGTATGTTACTTGCCCGAGATTCGATCGTCGGTATCGCTATACCTAGTTCAATCTCGTTACCGGCAAGTCTCTTTACTCGTTCCGTAATACAAGATCTCATGGCTAACACTTTAGTCACATTGCTTGCAAGGCACATTGTGATGTTGTATTACCGAGTGGGCCCTGAGATACCTCTCCGTCACACGGAGTAACAAATCCCAGTCTTGATCCATGCCAACCCAACAGGCACCCTCGGAGATACCTGTAGAGCATCTTTATAGTCACCCAGTTACGTTGCGACGTTTGATACACACAAGGTATTCCTCCGATGTCAGGGAGTTGCATGATCTCATGGTCATAGGAACAGATACTTGACATGCAGAAAACAATAGCAATAAACTGATACGATCATATGCTACGTTTATAGTTTGGGTCTTGTCCATCACATCATTCTCCTAATGATGTGATCCCGTTATCAAATGACATCTTATGTCCATGGCTAGGAAACCTTCACCATATTTTGATCAACGAGCTAGTTGACTAGAGGCTTACTAGGGACACAGTGTTGTCTATATACCCACACATGTATTTGAGTTTCCAATCAATACAATTATAGCATGGACAATAAACGATTATCATGAACGAGGAAATATAATAATAACCATTTTATTATTGCCTCTAGGGCATATTTCCAACAGTATATTTCGTCCAAGCCTCCAAGCACTCCTTATGGTGGATTTAAAGTGCGAAAATCACCACTGGAAAGTCCATTGTTCCTTCCAGCGCGCGCACCTTCTTCTCCATGCTTGATCCCGCTCCAATGGCCATCCTTCTTGTCCATGATAGGTCCTTCATTCATAAGTAAAACAAAAGTATCTAATTTAGGTAGCATCATATGTTCATGAACATTAGAAGGATTTCCAAGAAAAGAAAGTACCTAATAATTTAGTTGGCGTGTGCGGGGTCTAGTAATTGGTCCAATATGTGTAGCTGCTGGGGATGTGGGTGTAACATTAGTAGGGATGTCCTCATCAACATACATCTTGGTTCCTCCAGGATGGATGGAATACGGTGTGTCATGGGCTTCTTGCAAGATCAAATTCTTGAGCTCAACTTTGTTGGGTACGCAAATGCGATTCCCAAACCATACTACTCCTTGTTCATCCACTGAGAATCCTGGGGCCTTGCCTGCTTTGATCTTCCTCTTGATACCTTTAATGCTTTCTTGTCCCTTCTGAGCTTCCTTAATATCATCCATGAAGTTAGGATTTTCTTCAAGGTTGGCCAGAAATCCTGGCGTGACCAGTTCCAAGCCGAAGCTTTCAAGCTCTTCATATAGGGAGGGTAGTCTTTTCCTAATCATAGCATTCAAGGAACATGCCTTTCTACTTAAGGCATCTGCTACCATGTTAGCCTTTCCAGGGTGGTATTGAACACTAAGGTCATAGTCCTTGATCAACTCCAACCATCTTCGTTGCCTCATTTTCAAGTCCCTTTGAGTGGAGATATACTTCAAACTCTTTTGGTCTGTGTATATCTCGTATTGTGTCCCTAGAAGGCAATGTCGCCATGTCTTCAAGGCATGAACAATAGCCGCCAACTCAAGATCATGAGTAGCATAGTTCTCTTCGTGAGGGCATAGTTGTCTGTATAGCTATGCTACGACTCTGCATTCTTGCATCAGAACACCACCAAGCCCGGTTCTCGATGCATCAAAATATATCACAAACACCTTATGAATATTGGGGGGGGGGCAAAACTGGGGATGTTGTCAATATCTTCTTGATCTCTTGGAAACTTTCTTCGCACTTCGGCGTCCATTCGAACTTCTTATCCTTCTTCAAGAGTTGAGTCATGGGTCCAGCAATGCTTGAGAATCCTTCGACGAACTTGCGGTAATATCCCGCAAGTCTGAGGAAGCTTCTGACTTTCCTTCACATTGCTTGGGGATTGCCATTTAGTCACGGCTTCCATCTTGGTGGGAACTACTGACAATCCTTCTGCAGTCAACACATGACCCAAGAATCCAACTTCATGCAGCCAGAATTCATACTTGCTGAACTCAGCATAAAGCGGGTGCTATCGAAGCTTATCTAGGACCATCCTCAAGTGTTGCTCATTCTCCTCTTCAGACTTGGAGTAGATGAGTATGTCATCAATGAAGATGATGACATACTTGTCCAAGTACTCCATGAAAACCTTGTTTCTAAGGTACATGAAGTAGGCTGGGGCATTGGTCAACCCAAATGACATGACCGTATACTCATACATGCCATACCGGGTTACGAATGTCGTCTTCGGAATATCTTGGGGTCTGATTTTCAGTGTGTAGTACCCAGACCTGAGATCAATCTTGGAAAACACCTTGGCTCCATTCATCTGATTGAAGAGATCATCAATCTTGGGGAGTGGGTACTTGTTCTTGATTGTGACTTCATTGAGAGATCGATAATCGACACAAAGTCGAATAGTACCATCCCTTTGTTCCACAAACAGAACGGGTGATCCCCAAGGAGAGGCACTAGGGCGGATAAATCCTTTTCTGAGCTGCTCAGCCAGTTACTTCTTCAATTCAGCCACCTCTCTGAATCCTATTCTATAGGGCTTCTTATAGATGGGTCCTGCCCCAGGCATTAGCTCAATGATGAACTCAATGTCGCGGTCAGGAGGCATTCCGGGCAGCTCATCAGGAAAGACATCTGGGTATTCAGATACCCCTGACACTTGGTCCAACTCAATCTCTAACAAAAAATTGATCTGAGGGGCTTGAGCGGAGGAAGGGTTGGGGATATACTTGACTTCAACTTCGTGGCTATTGGTCATGGTAACAATCCACTTAGCGCAGTCTAACCAGCCTTGGTGCTTTGTTAACCAATCCATTCCTAGGATCACATCCAAGCCTTGCGGCTTCAAGATGATAAGGTCTGCTGGAAATCTACCCCGTTGATGACAATACCAACTTCTTTACACCCTATCTTGGTTGCCAATACTGCCGAAGTTTTTACCAACATAGAACCACCAAGGGGTGTTGGCTTCATACCACTTTCCAGTGCAAACTTTTGGGTAACAAAACAATGCGAAGCTCCACGGTCAAACAATATGGTTGCTAGGGTTGAGTTGACAAGGAACGTATCTAGTATGACGTCCCGGTCGTCCTGGGCTTCATCGACGATGACGTGATTCACACGACCCTTGCCATTGTTGGGCTGGTTGCGGGGAGCTTGGTTCCTCAGTGGTGATCCACGGCCTTGACCTTGGTTCTACACAATGGGACGCGGTGCATCTGGCTTCTTGTTGGGGCATTCCCCGGAGTAGTGCCCTGGCTGACCACAACCAAAGCAAGTGACTTGGCCTGAGTTGTTGTGGTTCTTCCCGCCATTGTTGTTATTAGGGTTGTTGTTGGAAGGCCTGGGATTGGCATACTGCTAAGGCTGGTAGCTCGGACAAGGTGCAGGAGTCCTGGCTTGCTGAGGCTGGTATGTTGGCCTGGCTAGGGCTGGCTGCCATGGCGAGGCTTCTGGTTGCTTGAACTTCCCTTGCTGATCATCTAATACTTGCGGGTGTCTTCCATAGGACGATGCTTGTCCTCTAGCATGAGGGCCTTGTCACCAGGTCGAAGAAGGTCTGGCAGTCGCAGACAATGAGCTGATACTGCAGGGCTTGCTGAAGTCCTTCCATGAAGCGTTCCATCTTGAACGCCTTAGTGTTGACATCATCAGGGACATACCTTGACAGGAAGTTAAACTTCTGCATGTACTCCTTGACAGAGCCACTTCCTTGCTTCAGCGCTCGGAACTCACACTTCTTGATTGCCATGATCCCAGAAGGAATGTGGGCCTTGCGGAAACCATCCTTGAAATCAGGCTAGGTGATCACATGGTCGCCTTGCATGACCTTACGTCCATCCCACAAAGCTCTGGCGGTTCTTTCGAGGCAGTGAGATGCACAAAGAACCTTCTTGCGATCCTCATTGCAATTGACTAGTGCAAGGAGGTCCTCGATGGTGCGGATCTAGTCATCGGCATCGAGAGGTTCAGCACTCTCGGTGAAGGTTGGGGGCGAAGTCCTCATGAATTCCGACAGAGTGGAGCGGCCATTGCCATTCCTTCCTTGCTGCTGGTCGTTGACAAGGGCTTGAGCCATCTGCTGGATAGCGGTAGAGTTGGCTTGGCGTTCCTCCCGAAGAACTTGGAGAAACTGCGCTATGGTCATGTTCTCAAGTGGAGGTGGTGGCAGGGTAATGTCGCCTTGTGGTTGCTCTTGGTGTTCTCCAGCCTGAGCGGACCCTCCAGCTCCCTACTACTGGCTGGAGTCGCCAACGTTGGGGTTGGCAAAGGTGCTGGTGCGGGTTGCGGTCACCATCCTATTTGGAGCAGCCAGAGTCAAATGATTGGGGTAGCCGAGATGGAAAAGCAATAATAGAGGAAACACACTTAAGGGAGTTGGTATAGTGGAAGTGTGATCAAATAGATAGGTGATGTAGTCGCTTACATGTTGCCATAGGCAAAAGCGTGACTTGCATCGAGACAAAACAACAAAACAAGCAACAAACACACATGGTTTCATATGAACCATTACACGGACTCGACTCCGCATGGGGGATACATGACTTGTCCTACGTGATGAGGAAATCCCTACTAATCTTACACCCACATTCCCACAAGCTACACATATTGGACCAGTTACTAGAGCCCGCGCACGCCAACTAAATTACCAGGTACTTTCGTTTCTTGGAAATCCTTATAATGTTCATGAACATATGATGTTGCCTAAATTAGATACTTTTGTTTTACTTATGAATGAAGGACCTAGCATGGACAAGAAGGATGGCCATTGGAGCGGGATCAAGCATGGAGAAGAAGGTGCACGCACGGGAAGGAACAATGGACTTTCCAGTGGTGATTTTCACACTTTGAAGCCACCATTAGGAGTGCTTGGAGGCTTGGATGAAATATACATCATGGCACTTCATAAATTTTGTCTATAGGCTATTATAGGTGATGCGTCACCTTATTTTTGGGCCAGGCCCATGTAATTTCGAAATACCATATTATAGGCTGTTTTTAGAGTCCATATGTGTGGGGAAGCTGAGTTAGGGCTGGTTTCGGACCACCTCCTCCAAGGGGGCACGAAATCCCCCTCTATTCCCCATATATACAGCCCTTAGTTCATCGTTTTAGACTTGGGTTTTGTTGAGATTAAAAGTTCGCCATAGCTGCAACTTCGCGTTCGTCGTTTGTGTTCCACGACCAGACAAAGGCGTCACAGAACCCCACTTCATCAATAAATCTTTCCTCTTATATTCGCAATATCCAGATTGCAATCTTATTTTCTTGCTTGTTTTTCGTTTGCGCGCAGGAAACAAACCCTCGTAGTCAGGTTGATCATGTTCCGGCATGGTTAATAACCTCTTGGAGTTGGTTTAGCGATTGCTAAGGCACGGCGTCCTCGCACGTTCGTAGTCGGATCATCATAGTCGACTCTACCATAACCGATAGCCACATCTCATCGAAAGACAGGGACAACTTTGCCGCTATCAAGTGGTATCAGATTTCTAGGTTGCTCGGTGATATTTTCTAGTTTTTCGTAATTTAGATTGCATCTGTTCTTCATACCTACAGTCCATGAAAAAGCCACAAAAAATTAAGAGTTAGATCATCATATCCGAACCAATCTGAGCCTTTGCAATTTTCTGTTTGGTATTTGCATTGTTGAATTTGCGGTTGCATCGTCGTGTCAAGTTGCTGGTCTTAGCGTCTAGTTCTTTAGAGTTTCAAGTTCTGTTCACAGTTTGTCACGCCGCCACTGCATCATCTTCATCGCCACTGCCATATACCACCACCACGCTTCCATCTTCGCCACTGCCATATATACCACCACCATATATCTGCCATCAATCCATATACATATATACCACCACATATCCACCACCAATCCGAGTCCATCCCATATTAGGTTTGATTTCGAGATGTGTTTGATTTTATTTTCGTGTTTCCTTGACTGAGTAGGTCTCGGAAAAAAAATTGGCACGGTTTTCAGAGCGCATTTTGAGGCCAAAATTTCGGCGGGTGAAAATATGTTTTCCCTATCCTATTTTTAGGCTTCTTGGAGCGTTTTGAGACACTCGCCATTATAGTGATTTTTGTCGAAATTTTTGGTCGTCGCAGCCCCAAATCGCTCCCGAAAAAAAATTGTCAATTTTTTTTTGCCTATCATGTTTATACGTCTCGGGAAGAGTTTTGAGACACTCGCCATTAGAGTGAGTTTCCGAGCAAAAAAAAAGAGCACAAAAAAAGAGGCGCAAAAAATGAAAAACAAAATAAAATATCAGAGTGTGCTCTTCCCTTGATTACGTGTAGCGTCGTGATTTTGTTGGTGTTCTAGGCTCGCGTCTCTAGCACGGTCTAGCCTAGGACCAGCACGGTACCGTCGTTGAGCGTCTTTTCAACTTTGCATCTCTGAACTGATTATTGCTGACCCTTTTTGCTACCATATTATAAGCCTTCCCAGCTCCACATACATCTACGTCGTGTGTTTGACACCACCTGGCAATTGCTCTATCCAAGCTTTGAGAGTTTTGACTACAACGGTTGCCGATCACCACCTGCTGCTGGGTAAGAACTGGGAAGAAATTGAGATTTGCTTGACGGATTTGTGACACACCACCACCACCACCACTTCCTAGTAGTATGTAGGTTCATATTCTTGTGTGTTCCTATTACTGCTAACCATGCCAGGATCACAAGCTGACGAGGTTGAATGGGAGGTTATGACCAACAAGGAGCTCCATGACAAATTCCAGCAAATGATGGCTGACCAGGTACAAGACTTCGTGACCAGCCTTGGAGAGGCCATGGAGAAGCTTTATGGGGTGGAGAAGGCGTTCGAGATGAAGTTGGACGCTAAGTTCAATGAGGTGCTTGCACGTCTACCACCAGCTGCACCGGTCATCCCTCAGCAACAACAACATCAACCGAACTTCGCGGGGCGCGCACGACGTGTGCCCCTCGAGGAAGGCCAACATTCCGGTGCCATTCCTACTGATGTGGCTTCTGTGGCTGTTGCTTCTACTACTGTTGATCAGAACGCTGACTACGCTGGTGATTATGATGATGAGGAAGAGGCTGCTCCAGATCAGCCCCAAGAGCAACCACCACCACATGCACCAGGTCGCCCACATGCCTACAATCGCAATGGTAGCGCAACAGCACCTCCTCAGGTACAACATCATGACCATCTCCCTAAAATTAAATTGAATATTCCTACATTTGATGGTAGATATGTTCTTGATAGATATCTTACTTGGGAGTTAGAAACAGAACAACGTTTTAGATGGTTACAATTTCCTGAGGATAGACGTGTTACTCCTGCTGTTTGTTCATTCACTAGTTTTGCTTGTGTTTGGTGGTCTGAACATTATCGAATACATCATGCTAATATCCTAACTACTTGGGCTGCGTTGAAAACTACAATGCGTAATCGTTGGGTTCCACCATATTATCAACGTGAATTGCTTCAAAACTTGCAGCGTTTAAGACAAGGGAGAAATTCTGTAGAGGAATATTATCAGGAATTACAAACTGGCATGATTAGATGTGGTAATGTTGAGGAGAATGAAGCTATTCTTGCACGTTTTATGGGTGGTTTAAATAGAGATATTCAGACTATATTAGAGTATAAGGAGTATAATACTATCACTCGTTTATTCCATCTTGCTTGCAAAGCTGAACGTGAAGTGCAGGATCGACAGGCATTGGCGAGAACTAATTTTTCTGCAGGTCGCACTTCATCATTGACGCCACGTACCCCATCTACTTCCACACGTCCTGCTGCAACACCGCCTACTTCAGCCACCAACTCCAACCGATATACCAGGAAACAGGCCCCCGCCCCACCCTCCGCGAGGAGCACACCTTCCGGGCCTGCACAGAGCTCTTCTTCTTCCATTGCATCCATGGGACAAACACATGAGGTTAAATGTCGTCATTGCAAGGGCAGAGGTCACTATGCGAGAGAATGCCCTTCCAAGCGTGTGATGATTGTTACTGAGGATGGTGGATATCACTTCGCTAGTGATTATGATGAGGAGACCCTGGCTCTTATTGCGAGTGAAGAACAAGGTGTAGAGGAGACTGAACAAGAGACACACTACATGGCTGTTGACTACGCTGACAGGTATGAAAGTTTAGTTGCTCAACGTGTTCCAAGTGTGCAGGATACACAGGCTGAGCAAAATCAGAGGCACAACTTGTACCATACAAAGGGAGTTGTGAAGGAGCGTTCTGTTCGCGTCATCATCGATGGAGGGGGTTGCAACAACTTGGCTAGCATGGAGATGGTGGAGAAGCTGTCTCTAACCACCAGACCACATTCTCATCCTTATTACATCCAATGGTTCAACAACAGTGGCAAGGTTAAGATAACACGTAAGGTTCGTGTGCACTTTAGCATTGCTACATATTCTGATTATATTGATTGTGATGTGGTACCCATGCAAGCATGCTCTGTTTTACTTGGTAGACCATGGCAATTTGATAAAAAAATTGTACACCATGGTAGGACAAATTAGTATACTCTTGTTCATAAAGATAAAAAATATAACTTTGCTTCCTATGTCTCCCAAACATATTATGAAAGATGACATTGCTAGAGCTAGTAAAGGAAAACAGAAGCAAAGTGACAGTGAAAATCAGATTGTGGCAAAGGAATTTGAGCAACATAATAAGCCTAATAAACAATCATCTCGTGTTGCATCTGAAATAAAACTAAAGAGAGGTTGTTTACTTGCCACTAAATCTGATATTACTGATTTGGATGTTACTACATCTGTTTGCTATGCTTTTGTACGCAAAGAGGTATTATTTTCATTCGAGGACATGCCTCCCTCTTTGCCTCCTGCTATCGCTAACATTTTGCAGGAGTTCCCTGACGTCTTTTCACAAGACGTGCCACTGGGATTACCACCTATTCAAGGGATTGAGCATCAGATTGACTTAATTCCCGATGGATCGCTGCCCAACCATGCACCATACCGTACCAATCCAGAGGAGACGAAGGAGATTACGCGTCAAGTACAGGAGCTACTCGTCACAGGTTATATACGCGAATCCCTTAGTCCTTGTGATGTTCCTATTATTCTAGTGCTTAAAAAGGATGGTACATTGCGTATGTGTGTTGATTGTAAAGGCATTAATAATATTACTATTCGTTATCATCATCCTATTCCTAGGCTAGATGATATGCTTGATGAATTAAGTGGCTCTACAATTTTCTCCAAAGTTGATTTGCGTAGTGGATACCATCAAATTCGTATGAAACTGGGAGATGAATGGAAAATAGCATTGAAAACTAAGTTTGGATTATATGAGTGGTTAGTCATGGCTTTTGGGTTAACTAATGCACCTAGCACTTTCATGATATTAATGAACGAGGTTTTACGTGCTTTCATTGGACGATTTGTGGTAGTCTATTTTGATGACATACTGATTTATAGTAGATCATTGGAGGAACATTTGGAACATTTACGTGTTGTTTTTATTGCTCTACGTGACGCATGTTTGTTTGGTAACCTTGGGAAGTGCACCTTTTGCAGCGACCGACTATCTTTTCTTCGCTATGTTGTTACTCCACAGGCTATTGAAGTTGATAAAGCCAAGATTGAAGCTATTGAGAGTTGGCCGCAACCCAAAATGGTCACACAAGTGAGGAGTTTTTTTGGACTCGCTGGTTTCTATAGGCGTTTTGTGAGGGATTTCAGCACCATTGCTGCAGCTCTAAATGACCTTACAAAGAAGGATGTGCCTTTTGTTTGGGGTACCGCACAGGAAGAAGCCTTCACGGTATTGAAAGATAAGTTAACACATGCTCCATTACTCCAACTTCCTGATTTTAATAAGACTTTTGAGCTTGAATGTGATGCTAGTGGAATTGGATTAGGAGGTGTGTTATTACAAGATGGTAAACATGTTGCATACTTTTCTGAAAAATTGAGTGGGCCTAGTCTGAATTATTCTACTTATGATAAGGAATTATATGCTCTTGTTCGGACTTTGGAAACATGGCAACATTATTTATTGCCCAAAGAATTTGTTATACATTCTGACCATGAATCTTTGAAACATATTAAAAGTCAAGCAAAACTGAACCGTAGACATGCTAAATGGGTTGAATTCATTGAGACTTTCCCTTATGTCATTAAACACAAGAAGGGTAAAGAAAATGTTATTGCTGATGCATTGTCTCGTCATTATACTATGCTTTCACAACTTGACTTTGAAATATTTGGTTTGGAGACCATCAAAGATCAATATGTGCATGATGCTGAATTTAAAGATGTGTTGGAGAATTGTAAAGAAGGGAGAACATGTAACAATTTCTTTATTAATGATGGATTTGTGTTCCGTGCTAACAAGCTATGCATTCCAGCTAGCTCCGTTTGTCTTTTGTTGTTACAGGAGGCACATGGAGGAGGATTAATGGGACACTATGGCGTGAAGAAGACGGAGGACGTACTTGCTACACATTTCTTTTGGCCAAAGATGAGGCGGGATGTTGAGCGTTTTGTTGCTCGCTGCACTACATGTTAAAAAGCTAAGTCACGACTCAATCCTCATGGTTTATATATGCCTTTGCCTATACCTAGTGTTCATTGGGAGGATATATCTATGGACTTTGTTTTAAGTTTACCTCGAACAAAGAAGGGGAGGGATAGCATATTTGTTGTCGTGGATAGATTTTCGAAAATGGCACAATTTATACCATGTCACAAATGTGATGATGCTGCTAATGTTGTTGATTTGTTCTTTCGTGAAATTATTCGCTTGCATGGTGTGCCAAATACAATTGTTTCAGATCGTGATGCTAAATTTCTTAGTCACGTTTGGAGATGTTTATGGGCTAAGTTGGGGACTAAACGGCTTTTTTGTACTACATGTCACCCCCAAACTGATGGACAAAGTGAAGTAGTGAATAGATCATTGTCTACTATGCTTAGGGCTGTTTTAAAGAATAACCTGAAAATGTGGGAAGAATGCTTGCCTCATATTGAATTTGCTTATAATCGTTCGCTGCATTCTACTACTAAGATGTGCCCATTTGAAGTTGTGTATGGTTTCTTACCTCATGCACCTATTGATTTGTTGCCTCTTCCATCTTCGGAGAAGGTTAATTTTGAATTTGCTTATAATCGTTCGCTGCATTCTACTATTAAGATGTGCCCATTTGAAGTTGTGTATGATTTCTTACCTCGTGCACCTGATTTGTTGCCTCTTCTATGCATCTTCGGAGAAGGTTAATTTTGATGCTAAAGAACGTGCTGAATTGATATTAAAGATGCATGAGTTAACTAAGGAGAACATTGAGCATATGAATGCTAAATATAAACTTGCTGGAGATAAGGGTAGAAAACATGTTGTCTTTGCACCTGGAGATATTGTTTGGTTACATTTGCGTAAGGATAGGTTTCCTGAATTGCGCAAGTCAAACCTAACACCACGTGCTAATGGTCCTTTTAAGTTGTTAGAGAAAATAAATGATAATGAATATAAACTTGAGCTGCCTGCAGATTTTGGGGTTAGTCCCACTTTTAACATTGCAGATTTGAAGCCTTATTTGGGTGAGGATGATGAGCTTCCATCGAGGACGACTTCAGTTCAAGAAGGGGAGGATGATGAGGACATCCCTACTAATGTTACACCCACATCCCCACCAGCTACACATATTGGACCAGTTACTAGAGCCCGCGCACGCCAACTAAATTATCACGTACTTTCGTTTCTTGGAAATCCTTAGAATGTTCAGGAACATATGATGCTGCCTAAATTAGATACTTTTGTTTTACTTATGAATGAAGGACCTAGCATGGACAAGAAGGATGGCCATTGGAGAGGGATCAAGCATGGAGAAGAAGGTGCGCGCGCGGGAAGGAACAATGGACTTTCCAGTGGTGATTTTCGCACTTTGAAGCCACCATAAGGAGTGCTTGGAGGTTTGGACGAAATATACATCATGCCACTTCATAAATTTCGTCCATAGGCTATTATAGGTGTTGCGTCACCTTATATTTTTAGCAGGCCCGTGTAATTTCGAAATACCATATTATAGGCTGTTTTTAGAGTCCGTATGTGTGGGGAAACTGAGTTAGGGCAGGTTTCGGATCCCTCCTCCAAGGGGCCACAAAATCCCCCTCTATTCCCCATATATACAGCCCTTAGGGCATCATTTTAGACTTGGGTCTTGTTTAGATTAAAAGTTCGCCATAGCTGCAACTTCGCGTTCTTCGTTTGTGTTCCACGACTAGACAAAGGCGTCACCGAACCCCACTTCATCAATAAAGCTTTCCTCTTATATTCGCAATATCCAGATTGCAATCGCGGTTTCTTGCTTGTTCTTCATTTTTGTGCAGGAAACAGACCCTTGTGGTCAGGTTGATTGTGCTCCGGCGTGGTCAATAACCTCTCGGAGTTGTTTTAGCGATTGCTAAGGCGCGACGTCCTCGCACGTTCGTAGTCGGAACATCAAAGTCGACTCTACCATAAACGATAGCCACATCTCATCAAAAGACAGGGACAACTTCGCCTCTATCACTACCCTAGGGGTTCTCGAACTCAGGTGGTGGAGTGCTCTGTCTGGTACTCACGCTCCTCCAGATCTTCCTCCTTGTCATCACCCATACGGGTGTCGTCTCCGGTCGAAGGGGTCGGAGAAAGAGGAGGTCCATCCCAATGATGCTTCGCCGGTGGTCCGGTGAGGAGCGCGTGGTACTCCTTTGCACTCATGCAACGACACTGAGATGTTCCCTGAGCGGGTGCATCTCTGGCTGGGGGTACTCCTCCTCTGTAAGGGATAGTTGGTTGTCCCTTGGGGGCTCCATCCTTCTTGATCCTGTCTCGCTTCATCTTGGCTTGACGAAGTAGTTCTCGGGTGTGGTGAAGTTCCTTGTAGAGCTTCACAGACTCCTTAATCAGGTTATGAGCCAGACTATCGGTGGAGAGGCTGAAGTAGGTCTGGAACCTGAGTGGTGTTGCATCTTCCTTGAATGGGATCAACGTCCAACTCTCGCCAATATAATCCTTCCTAAAAGGTAGGTGGTGAGTAGATGACTCATCAGACATCTCTGGGATGATGTCTCGAATGTGGATAAGCGCCTTCCATGTAGTCGTCTTGATTGCGATTACCAGGATCTCCATATGTGATCCTTCAAAGAACCAATTCGTCGGGGAGTCATTCTCCTTCACGACCACATGAACGTGGTACTCCTTCATGGTGGCATCGACCCAGTGCTCGTGGTAGAGGAAAATGAGTGGTCGGCGAAACTGGCACTTCTCCAGGTTGTCCTCAAGGAGTAGTGGAAAGCTAGACCCTAGGAGGTCCTCAGGTACGACGACCATTTACAAGGTTTAAGGGGAGGGTGTCAGTAAGGTTTGAAAAAATGAGACTGGAAGAGATAGGGAATGCAGAAACTCCTAAGTATAGGTACTATGTATAGTTTTTGAAAATAGTTTTATCCTAACTAATGTCCATGCTAACTAAGGCTTCCTACAGTCAGGATGCCTTTGATATCAGCTCTGTGGGGACCCTGACTCATAAGTGGTGATCACCGAATGCACGTGTATAGTGATCCCAGAGATCAATGCTCATTGAACACACATAAGTTGAATAACAAGAGACTTACATCCATGCATACCGTCTTACACAAATTATGACCATAATGGTCAAGTCTTTCATAAATAGGGCCAAGAAGGCCAAAAATCAAACATAAACTCGTAGTGGAAATCTTGAACGATAGTGTGGAACCATGCCATCTGCCTTAACCCTACAGGCATTCTGACTAGGAAGCAGCCTAATTTGCATGATCATCACAAAGGTACTCTTTGCCATATTCATGTTCTTCCATGCTTGGCCAATTAAATAACCAGTGGCAAGCCAATGAGTACTTTGAATGTACTTGCAAGCAACCCAGGTTTGGAACAAGGTACAACAATGCATGATATAGCACTAAGTATGTAAGTTTGTAGATAGCTAATTTTGGAGTGCAATGACATGTCCTATCAACTTGTAAAGCATGCATCATGAGGTTACGAATATCCATATGAACAGGTTACAGATATCAATATGAACAGAGTTTGGAACAACTCTGGTTTAATCATGACGTCGAGTCATCTGACTCAACTCATGTATCTTCTTCCACACACACACACACCAAGTTTTGTAAACACTGGACGTAGTTTAAGAAGCACCACCCAACTGTCCTTGACCGTGGACTCGGCTGTTTGAATAGTTTTACACTCTGCAGAGGTTGCACACTTTACTCACAAGACTCGGGGAACTTTCGTGTCAAGCCACGACTCGTGGTATATTACATACCCGAGGTAAGCACCCTAACAATGCCTTTCCCTTGACAACACTAAACAAAGAGTCCATTCATTGGTACCCAGCCCTCACGATGTTCATCACAAGTATCGTACCTAAGGGGACCAATGGTATGCCCATTGTATGTGCAAACAGCCAGAGTCGTCCTTCCAGCACGCCCCCGTATCGAGAGTGACCATGTCACTCCTGCCACTAGTAGTGTGGGCTCTCTGCTAGCATCGACCAAAGTAATCAACAAAGCCCTGTCCCATAAGGGGTATCGTGGTCGTACATGTAAGGTTGGGAACAGTTGGCAATTCAAAAATCTAATCTGTTTTCGAAAACACACACACACACACAACTTGCTCCGGTAAACCACTTCTTTATAAAGTGGCTACCTAACACCACATCTCCCTCGGGCATTAGTGGCACCCGACGGGTTTCGAAAAGTCTTTGAAAACATTCTTGTTTCCATCACCATGCATATACCCGTCCCACTTGCGTAGCAACTACTTTAGGAACCTATCTACATCCTACCCACACAACTCTAAGTGGAAAGTAGAGTCATGGCAATGCAAGTATCAACAAGGAAAGTAACGGGGACAATCCACCAAGGTGGTCACCATAGCATCATGATTCAATGCAACAAAAATAAAGTGTTATATGCCATGCATAAAAAGGGTTTCATACACATGGTCAAGGGGCTTCTTGCCTGGCTCAGCAAAGTCTTAAAAGTCTTCAAGTGCTTCTTCTCCAACTCCCTTGTCCAGAACGTGATCTATCGTCGCAAAGTAACGGGGTACAAATAAGACAATAGCACCAAACAGGAAAATAAAAGCACTCAGAAAAATTTCAACTCATTTTTGTAAAATGCTAGAGTGAAAAATAAAAATATCATAATCTTAGTTTTTGGATTTGGAGTGCCAAAAATAGTGAAAAGCATTTTAACAGTGGTTTTAAATACTTTAAATAAGGTTTTAAGTAAGAACAGTACAAAAAAGATTTTTGGACATGCATGAAAATCATGCCATTAAATAGGTTCGATTATACTGGCAATTTAGGAATTTAGTTCACCTCATTTGGACAATTATTATGCCCTGAGGAATTTTGGCAAAAAAATGTCAGGAAAGTAAAAGAAAAAGGGCACTGTTGCCTCGGGCCAAAACAACCCATAGTTGGGACGGCCTGGAGCCACAGCGGCCCAGCCAAGTTAGTCGCGTGCGCCGGTCGGGTTTTAAACCCGACAGGTGGGGCCCTGCGATAGAGAGAGACAGAGGGGCGCGGGACCGAGCCATGAGGCTGACGAGTGGGCCCCTACCAGGGTTGTTGTCAACTTCCGGCCAAAGGACGCCGAGGCTCACCGGCGGCGCTAGAAGGCACGGCGGAGGCAGGCAAGCATGGCAATGGGCTCAGGGGCGAGCCGCACTTCGGCTGGAGGTGGAGTTGGATGGAGAGGAGCAGTGGTTTGTCGGCGACGAGGTCCTTCAGCAGAGGGGCGTCGGAAGGTGGTCGCCGGGGCTGTTTCTTGCTGTAAACAGAGTGGGAGAGAAAGGGGAATGGGTCAGGAGTTCGATGTGGTTCTAGATCGAGCGATAGCAGAGGCGGGGGAGGTTCCTATCGAGCGAATCGACGGCGACCCGAGCCGGCGACGCTCATCTCGATCCAAAGCACAGAGAGCGAGATAGAGGCTGGGGTGCTGGTGGTGGTCTACTGGGGTTGAGATAGGGAGATTAGAGGGGAGAAACGGGCACGGCGGGTAGCTTAAATAGGGGGGGGGGCTAGGTGCACCGTAGACCCGTGCGCCGAGGAGGCCGAAGCCGACGTTGGAGGCCTCAGGGGCACATGAGGGTGTGTCTGGGGCGTTCCTATGCGAGGTCTTTGACCAGCAGAAGAGAGAGGGAGAGCGGACAGACGCCAGGGGCTCGCGCGTGTGAGCGCACCCATTGGAGCGCTTGGGCGGCCATGGCGCGCGTGCGAGGGAGGTCAACAGAGGGAGAGAGAGGAGGGGGACTGATATGACCGTGCGTAAGTTAATTACTACGATCAATAATGTTACATCCATCGCTACATCCCTTCGTCTCTCCTCCAAGAAAAGGCGGCTAGGGTTTCTGCCTCCCGTCGGCGGCGCCGCCGATCTGCCACGTCTCCTGTGGCCTTAGGGCCATGGGTGCGTGGTGGATCTCGGCCCTTGCCGATGGGAGGGCTCCGTTTTTTTGTGCTTCTTCAAGTTTTGTTAGGGTTTGTGTCCGGCTCAAGAAGACGAGACGGCGGCGGCTTCTTGCAGATGGAATAAGGTCCTCCCCGTCTAGCCCCCGCCCCGGTGGTGCGTCTAGCATCGTCGAAGGGCGTGTGGAGGTGTGTCTCCGGTGGATCTCACGGGATTCGGTCGGTGGTTGTCTTTGGTGGATCTGCTCGGATCCAGTCTTTGTTCGTCTTTGTTCTTGTGTCTTCAGGTTGGATCCTTCCGATCTAAACTTATCTTCATCGGCGACGGTTGCTGTTCTGGTGTGTTGGTCTCATGGGGCCTTAGCACGACGACTTCCCGACTGTCTACTACAACAAGTTGTGCCCGGCTCCGGCGATGGAGGGGCGATGATGGCGGCGCGCCTTCGGCTCGCTTCAGTGCTTGTAGTCATCGCTAGGTGGTCTACGAATATGGATATAATTTTAATTATTTCTAGTGTTCGCTGTACTGCCATGATTGAAGATGAATAGATTGGAAGTTTCTCGCAAAAAAAAAAAAATGTTACATCCACGACAAATGAGGAAACGCAAGTTGTCATGACTTGTATCCATCCAGACCAGCTAAAGAGGTTGTGCTGGTTTCAGTTTAAAGAAAAACATGACGATATGTTTTGGGGCAAGACGTACACGTACATGGATTTTGGATGCTTTGGTATGCATGCGGGCGTGGAAGATAATGATGGCTCATATGATAAAAGGAGATCAAATTCATTTCAAAATACATGCTAGGAGTCAAGCTGCAATTGTTGTTTTTGTTTCTGCCGGACAAGGGATATCATGCAGCAAACGAGACGTATGATATGTGGAGTCTCCTATGCTTCAAGGAAATCGGATGGGGTCCTCCAGCAGAAAAACAGAACCCGGAGACGCATGCAACAAACCTTGAAGTTTTTTTCATTAAATAGACTAGCATATACTTACGTGTTATCTTTTCTTTTCAGTACGTATGAAGGCTTGCTTTCCAAGATAGTTAGGGTGTGCTGTTGTTATATAAAGCCAATTTAGTTCTTTGTAAAATCAGGTGATATTTTATGAGTAGACACAATGTGTTTTTAGGGTAAATACCCGTATCGAGTTCTGGGGGAAGCTGTCTAAAAATCCCTAAGTTTTGGGGGAAGCTTTAGAAAACCTCTGTGTTGCGATTTCTCTTCGTGGAAATTTTTTTGTGCGTGAGTACAGTCGTCGAGAATGGTTTTCTTGTACCGAGCCGTAAGGTTCAAACCCTCTACTTCGTTTACATCGCATACGCGGCGAGAGGTTGCTGTTGTTGAAGGTGGAGTGTCGTGAAAGATCGGGCCGCAACAACAGACCAGATCTGACCACGAGGTTCGGTCTTTATCAGGTGGTATTCAGAGCTAAGGTTGTTCACGACACTACGGAGGAGATGACTGTATTATCTTGGAAACTAAGCTATGGATTAAAATTGGAGGAGGAAGGTCGATGGGATGCGATTTTTCATACCCGTGTTGTGTTACAGAAGAGTTCTGTGCCATGACAATCAACCACATGAGTTTGATCAACGCTGCACAACCACATGTTGGAGAAGCTAAATCTACCGATGACACCACGTGCACAACCATACTTGTTCTGTTGGGGACATGAAGAAATAAGTGTCGCACATCAAACCAAGGTACCGTTTTTGTGGGAAAATATTTTTGCACGGTTTTGTGTGATGTGATTCCAGCACGGATTGTTTCATGTAACTTATTGTTGGGCGAGGCATGGTACAAGGAGCATGATGTTGGATATGATTGTCAAAGACACATATATACCGTTAAGAAGGGTGAGAAGTATGACCTCGTGCCCATGGGTGATGATCATTTTATTGCTTGGAGGAGAGACCATCGGAAGAAGATACAAGAAGAGGAAGATGGAAAAAAAGAAAGTCGAAGATGCAGAAATTTTCGCGGTCGTCGTTCAAATATAAATATTGATGATGGGATCAATCCAAAACCAAGGACGGTTTTGACTCAAGAGGGAGAGGATGATATGACTGTGCATAAGTTAATTACTACGATCGATACTGTTACATCCACGACAAATGAGGAAATGCAAGTTGCCGTGACTTGTATCCATCCAGACAAGATAAAGAGGTTGTGCTTCTTTCAGTTTAAAAAAACATGAGGATATGTTTTGCGGCAAGACGTACACGTACATGGATTTTTGATGCTTTGGTTTGCATGCGGGCGTGGAGGATAATGATGGCTCGTATGATAAAAGGAGATCAAATTCATTTAAAAAATACATGCTAGGAGTCAAGCTGCGTTTGTTATTTTTTTTCCTACCGGACAAGGGATATCATGCAGCAAACCAGACGTATGATATCTGGAGTCTCCTATGCTTGAAGGAAATCGGATGGGGTCCTCCAGCAGAAAAATAGAACCCGGAGACGTATGCAACAAATCTAGAAGTTTGTGTTTCCTTAAATAGACTAGCATATACTTACGCGTTATCTTTTCTTTTCAGTACATATGAAGGCTTGCTTTCCAAGATAGTTAGGGTGTGCGGCTGTTATATAAAGCCAATTTAGTTCTTTGTAAAATCAGGTGATATTTTATGAGTAGACACATTGTGTTTTTAGGATAAATACCCGTATCGAGTTTTGGGGGAAGCTGTCTAAAATCCCTAAGTTTTGGAGGAAGCTTTAGAAAACCTCTATATTGCGATATCTCTTCGTGGAAATTGTTTTGTGCGTGAGTATGGTCGTCGAGATTGGTTTTCTCGTTCTGAGCCGTAAGGTTCAAACCCTCTACTTCATGTACATCACATCTGCTGCGAGAGGTTGCTTCTATTGAAGGTGAAGTGTCGTGAAAGATCGGGCCACTACAACAGACCGGATCTCACCACGAGGTTCGGTCTTTATCAGGTGGTATTCAGAGCTAAGGTTGTTCACGACACTACGGAGGAGATGAATGTATTATCTTGGAAGCTAAGCTATGGATTACAATTGGAGGAGGAAGGTCGATGGGATGGGATTTTTCATACCCGTGTTGTGTTACAGGAGAGGTCTGTGCCATGACAATCGACCACATTAGTTTGATCAACACTGCACAACCACATGTTCGAGAAGCTAGATCTACCGATGACACCACGTGCACAACCATACTTGTTCTGTTGGGGACATGAGGAAATAAGTGTCGCACATCAAACCAAGGTACCGTTTTTGTTGGGAAAATATTTTTGCACGGTTTTGTGTGATGTGATTCCAGCACGGATTGTTTCATGTAACTTATTGTTGGGCGAGCCATGGTACAAGGAGCATGATGTTGGATATGATTGTCAAAGACACATATATACCGTTAAGAAGGGTAAGAAGTATGACCTCGTCCCCATGGGTGATGATCATTTTATTGCTTGGAGGAGAGACCATCGGAAGAAGATACAAGAAGAGGAAGATGGAAAAAAAGAAAGTCAAAGCTGCAGAAATTTTCGCGGTCGTCGTTCAATCCGCAAATATAAACATTGATGATGGGATCAATCCAAAACCGAGGACGGTTTTGACTCAAGAGGGAGAGGATGATATGACTGCGCATAAGTTAATTACTACGATCGATACTATTACATCCACGACAAATGAGGAAACGCAAGTTGTCGTGACTTGTATCCATCCAGACAAGCTAAAGAGGTTGTGCTTGTTTCAGTTTAAAAAAACATGAGGATATGTTTTGGGGCAAGACGTACACGTACATGGATTTTGGATGCTTTGGTGTGCATGCGGGCGTGGAGGATAATAATGGCTCGTATGATAAAAGGAGATCAAATTCATTTAAAAAATACATGCTAGGACTCAAGGTGCGTTTGTTATTTTTGTTTCTACCGGACAAGGGATATCATGCAGCAAACCAGACGTATGATATCTGGAGTCTCCTATGCTTGAAGGAAATCGGATGGGGTCCTCTAGCAGAAAAAAAGAACCCGAAGATGTATGCAACAAATCTAGAAGTTTTTGTTTCCTTAAATAGACTAGCATATACTTACGTGTTATCTTTTCTTTTCAGTACGTATATGAAGGCTTGCTTTCCAAGATAGTTAGGGTGTGCGGCTGTTATATAAAGCCAATTTAGTTCTTTGTAAAATCAGGTGATATTTTATGAGTAGACACAATGTGTTTTTAGGGTAAATACCCGTATCGAGTTTTGGGGGAAGCTGTCTAAAATCCCTAAGTTTTGGAGGAAGCTTTAGAAAACCTCTATATTGCGGTTTCTCTTCGTGGAAATTGTTTTGTGCGTGAGTACGGTCGTCGAGATTGGTTTTCTCATTCCGAGCCGTAAGGTTCAAACCCTCTACTTCATGTACATCGCGTCTGCTGCGAGAGGTTGCTTCTATTGAAGGTGGAGTGTCGTGAAAGATCGGGCCACTACAATAGACCGGATCTCACCACGAGGTTCGGTCTTTATCAGGGACGACAGTGTAGCATGTTCCGGATATCGAGGTGGGCCTACTGGCGGGCGAGAGGAGCTCGATGTGGTCGGGGGCATCGGAATGGAGGCGGCTATAGTGCGGGCTGGCACTGTACCGCTCTAGAGCATGCATATTGCATGCCAGGGCATAACTCAGCTGCCCTGGTCATGGCCAACCTTGTCTCTTAGCATTTGGGGGGGGGGGGGGGTCTGGAGATGCCTTGGAGGTAACTTAAGAGGTAAGGAAATGTAGAAGTAAGGGGAGGGGGAGAGAAGTTTCTGTCTTGGCTGTCCAGGGAGGTATAAATGGGGTTTTCACCCCTCAATCATTGATGTGAGGCCATGAGATTCTTACGAGAGGTAGAAGGTGACTAGGAAGAGCTCTGGTAAATTTTTGACCTCAAGGAGATGAGTAGATGTGGTCAAAACAGTGAACCCAAGAATACACTAGAAGGTGTTTGATGGTAGTTTCTGCAAGATAAAAGATTCTCCTTGCTGTGAGATTTAACGAGATAAAAATGGGGTTGGTCACCAATTTTTGGCTCATTAGAAGAAAGTTGCCAATGTAACTTTGGCAAACCCTAGAAATCAACAGAAACAGATTTGCTTAGATCTAGCTAAGCTAAACTGTTCTCCTTGATGCACCACTTAGTGTGGTGGCATCATGAGGGGATTAGAGAACGCCCACAAAGTTTAAGAACAAATAGAGAAACTTGACAATGTAAAGTTGCTCAAATTTGGATTTGGACAGAGAGGGTTTTGGGGCTGTTTGGTGAACCAAAACTATTGGGATTGAGATGAAACTTTGCAAAATCATCACATTAGGCATATGTAACCTAATAGAATTTTCCTGGATTTATTTTACAATATTTCTTATAGAAATATTTCAAATACTTGAATTATGCAGAAATGGTTTTGGAGGGTTTTTGTCCAATACTTTGAACATGACCATGTATTGAAACTCGGGTATATGGAAAATATATGTCCACTGAGTTTCCCTAAATTTTCCCAAATATTTTTGAAGCATAAAAATAATGTTTCCCTATAAAAGACCATTTCTAGCCTTAAGAAAATCCTTTAAATAAAATATGAAAATAACCTTTAAAAATAATATTTTGTAGTTTTGGGAATTATTATATATAGTAGGTTTCAAATAAAATCTTTGGGGCAAAACATTTACCGTAATTTGAGGACTGGTAGTGCAAACCTCAGTTTAGGGTTTTTTGAAAACCTAAATAAAATAAATGTTTTTTGGCCAAAATAAAATTTTATAAAAATAGTTTTATGTCCTATACACATGGCATGATCATTGGGAAAGATTTGGATCAAGGAGATGAGTTTGGAGAGCAGGAGGATTTTGTCAACTAAAACATAAACAAGCACCGAAGCAAATAGCAATCAACTCATGCATTCACATGCACGCAAAAGTTTTAATTGGTCCAAATTTTAAACTTATAATCATACCCAATTGGTACAAAACACAAGGTGTGACAGTTGGGCTAACAAAAACAAAGATTTGGATTTAACAAGTGGATGTAAATGCCAAAATATGAGTTTAAATTTGGACAGTGTAGAAAAGTGTGATGGACAGGTATGACAACGACACCATTAAATAGGTGAGACTTTTAGAAGAATATAGGAGTTCGAATCACGTCATTTGGATAAATATTTAGTCCTGTGGAAATTTGAAAGTTCACTAGAAAAAGGAAAAGAAAAAAAAACTCTATGCTAGTGGGCTGAAATGGGTGGCCGAGCCGGCCCAGAGCCGAAACAGGCCAGGCGAGCTAGGGCGTGTGTGCCCGCTAGGTTTCAAACTTAACATGCGGGCCCCCGCTGCCAGAGAGAGAGGGGTGTGGTAGGCTAAATGGAAGGTCCCACAGGGTCGTTGTCAACCTCCGGCGAGGGAGGTGGAGATGCTCCCCGATGGCGTGATCGACGACGATTGGACCTGAAGGCACGGACGTGCTCGAGGAGGAGTCGCCATCGGGTGGTGGTGGTTGTCGCCGGAGGGCCCCGGTTCGCCGGTGGCGAGGAAATGAGGCGGACAGACCTCGGGAGGTTACTGCTCCAGTCGCCTCCAACTGCAACAGACGGGAGAGAGAGGGGGAACGGGGTCAAGATGTTGATGCGGTTCCAACGAACGAGGAAGGAGTACCAGAGAGGTTCCCTACCGCGAGATCAACGGCGGCCCGATGTGGCGTAGCTCGAGCTCGATCTGGAGCTCGAGAGACTCTGGAGGAGTCTGGGTGGTGCAGGCGGTTGATTAGGAGAAGGAAAGAGCGAAGGAAGTGTGGAGGGGAGCTCGGGGTAGCTTAAATAACAAGCCCGAGGCTCATCGTGGACAGCATCCACGGTCATCCGTGGAAACGGCTTAGGTGTCCTCTGGGAGGAGGAGGCGTTGCCCTACAGTGCTTGTAGGAGTCATGCAAGGCACTAGGAGGGAGAGAGAGAGTGGGGCGAGTTCGACGCGGGCCAGGGGATTGGTCAGGGACTAGCGGGCGTGGGCGGCGCTCGGGCACGTGCTGGTAGGGGCAGGAGAGAGGGGTGAAGGAGCGGGTCGATCGGGTGGCGTCTTGCGGACGTCGAGGAGGCCTCGGGGGACACGGTCTCGCCCTCCTTAGGCTATCGGGAGCCTTGGGATGCTCCAACTATAGTGCGGGCGGGCACTTTAGCGCGCTCCAGTGTGCAGTTTTGGCATGCCACAGCATGTCTATTATGCCATGGTTGTGGCCACTCTTGTCCACTAGCGCCTGGGGTGTTCTGGCGGTGCCCTGGAATGCTTAGAAGCTAAGTAAGTGACCAGGCAAAAGAAATGGTGGAGAAAAGGGTGTTGCCACTGCTGTCCAGAGGGGTTAATTGGGTTTTCACCCCACTCAAACATTGAGCCATGGGCAGGTAAAATTACTGGATTTAGAGGGTGACCAGGAGGTGTTGTGGTAGAAGTTTGGGGTCAAGGAGAACAGAAGAAGGGGTTAAAACAGCAAGTTTGGTAAAACAACAGAAGGTGTTTGTTACTATTTTGGGCTAGGTAACTTGTTCTCCTTACCATGGGATTTCTTAGGATTGTAGCTTAGGACCGATGGGACTTGTGGTAAAAATTACAGCTCATTAGGAGAAACTTGCTAATGCAACTTTTCCAAACCCTAGAAATCAACAGAAATGATTTTGAGTAGTCTTGGGCAAGTTGCACTGTTCTCCTTAATGAACCATTTGGTGTATCAGAAACCACATGGATTTTGAATATGTCCACTAATTTTGAGCACAAATGGTGAAACTTGAGAATCTAAAGTTTTTCAATGTTGGAAATGGACAGAGAGGGTTTTGTGATACCTTGATGAAGCAAAATAAGTTGGATTGAGATGAAACTTGGCAAGATCATCATACGAGGCATATGTGATTTGCTAGAGCTTTCCCGGATTTATGTGATAATATTTGTTATACACATATTTCCAATACTTGAAATATCCAAAAAGGGTTTTGTCCAATATTTTGAACATGACCATGTCTTGAAACTCATATATATGGAAAATATATCTCCATGAGTTTCCCTATATTTTTGGAACTTTAAAATAATTTTTCCCTATGAAAGATCATTTCCAGCCTTAAGAAAAAGCCTTTAAATAAAATATAAAAATAACTTTTAAAATAATATTTTTGTGGTTTTGGGAAGTCTTATAGCTAATGGGGTTCAAATATAATTTTTGCAATATTTGATACACCCTAATTTAGGTTCATTTAGTTCAAGTCTCAACTTAGGGTTTTATAACCTATACACATGGCATGTTCATTGGGAAAGGTTTTAGACCAAGGAGAGGAGTTATGAGAGTAGGGGAATTTCTATGAATTAGGATCACACTCAAACACGCAAGCAATTAGCAATGAAGTCAAGCATCTTATCCACGGGAAAGTTTGTGTTGGTCCAAATTTTTGAGCTATATTAATAATATTGATGTGATACAAAACATAGAGTGTGACAGAGTTGCAACTATGGCGAACTTTAATCCAAACAAAACCCAAGTTCAAACGGTGCCTTAAGGGCTGTCTTTATAAGGGAAAAGGGAGGGGATTTCGTCCACCCTTGGCAAGGTAGGACTAAAACACCTCCTGAATCATTTCCCATAAAATAAGGACTATAAGAGCATCTCTAGCAGATCTCGGAAGCTGTCATCTCACAAAAATTGTTTATGGTATCACGTAAATATTTTTTGCAGGACGTTAGGCGCTTCGCAAGAATAGATAGCGCAAATCAATCCTGCAAATTTAAACAAAGTACTTCACGCTAAAAACAGCTCGCCGTAGTCCATCACACAAACATAGCATAGCATATCATAATAGTTCATCACACGCATAGGGAGTTTTACAAACAATATTTTAATAGAAAACGGAATTTAAAAACCCTAGATCTAGTCACTGCCAGAGTCGCCGACGCTGCCGGAGTCGGTGGCGTCGTGGGTCGGGGGTTCGTTGATGTGCAGGGTATGGTACATCAGCGTGCCGCAGAGGGTGGCTTGCTGGTCAAACTCCTGCCACATCAACGACAGCCGCGTGACCACCGCCACATCTCCTGCTACAACGGCCTCCTTAATTAGCGTGGAACTATGCGAGCTCCACCTCCCTAAGACGCTGCAGCACCGGATCAAAGATGTTGCCAATGCGGTGATAGTTGTCCCACGCCAACGACCAATAGCCGGGGCTGCAGGACTTGCCTACGCGTCTGCGCGTTGCCTCCCTCTGCCTCTCCGATATGGGAGGACGGAGGCCGGAGCCGCTGATGTCAACTACACAACTTTCCCTCAAGTGGATGACCTAAGGTTTATCAATCCGTGGGAGGTGTAGGATGAAGATGGTCTCTCTCAAACAACCCTGCAATCAAATACAAGAAATCTCTTGTGTCCCCAACACACCCAATACAATGGAAAATTGTATAGGTGCACTAGTTCGGCAAAGAGATGGTGATACGAGTGCAATATGGATGGTAGATATAGGTTTTTGTAATCTGAAAATATAAAGACAGCAAGGTAACAAGTAGTAAACAGCGAGCAAAACGGTATATCAATGCTTGGAAATAAGGCCTAGGGTTCATAGTTTCACTAGATCATCCCTCAACGTGCAACAAAGAATCACTCCAAAGTTCCTATCTAGCGGAGAACGATAAGATGAAATTGGCATAGGTAGTACAACCACCTCAAAGTTATTCTTTCCGATAAATCTTTTGAGCTATTCCTATAAGTGTCACAAACAACCCTCGAGTTCGTACTAAAATAACACCAATGACACATATCAATCCACCCTAATCTCACCTAGATACTCCAGTGTCACCTCAAGTATCCGTGAGTAAATTATGCGACATGCATCAAACAATTTTAGATCTATCATATGCAATCCAACACAAAGAACTTCAAGGGGCACCCCAAGATTTCTATCAGAGAACTTAGGACAAGAACGTGTATTAACCCCTATGCATAGATCACCTCAATGTCACCTCGGGAATCCACAAGTTGAGTACCAGGACATACATCAAGTGAATCAATAGAACACTCCATTGTCACCACGGGTATCCACATGCAAGAAATATATCAGGTGATCTCCAATCCAATATTCAATCTGACATAACAAAATCTCGAAGGTAAAGATTCAATTCATCACAACAAGGTAGTAAGGGAATGACATCATATGATCCGACTATATTAACAAAGCTCGTGATACATCAAGATCGTGACATCTCAAGAACACGAGAGAGAGAGAGATATTGAACACATAGCTACTGGTACATACCCTCAGCCCCAAGGGTGGACTACTCCCTCCTCGTCATGGCCTCCGCCGGGATGATGAAGATGGCCACCGGATGATGATTTCCCTCTCTGGTAGGGTACAGGAAAGGCTCCAGATTGGTTTTTCGTTGATAAAGAGAGTTACGGCGGCGGAGTAGAGAGACTCCCTTTATTTCTGGGTTTTTGTGGATTTATAGGATTTTTCAGCGTTGGAATTATGCGCAACGGAGCCAGGTGGGCCCCACAAGCCATCAGGGCACGACCCCCCCAGGCCGTGCCCTGTTGGCTTCTAGCCCACAGTTGGCTCCCCTTCGGTGGTTCTTTGCTCCAACATTGCTTATTTCCTCCAGAAAAATCATCAAAGAAATTCAGGCGATTCCGAGAACTTCCATTTTCTGCACAAAAACAACACCACGGTAATTCTATTGAAAACAACGTCAGTCCGGGTTAGTTCTAAATAAATAATATACAGTGCATCAAAACCATATAAAAGTATTGTAAACATAGGCAAATATGGCATGAATACTTCTTAAATTATCGATACGTTGGAGACGTATCAGCCACCTGCCTCGCCGTCGTTGCGGCGCTTGCGACCGGCGAACCTGCTGCGCCCGACGGCAACTCGTCGCCGCTGCCATGCCCTGCACCCGCGGATCCCATTGTCGGATTGATCCGGTGGCCGGAGTAGCCGGAAATCGCCGCAGGAGGGGAGGTGATTTCTAGCCGGAGGGGAGGAGTTCACGACCGAGGAGGCTAGATGATTTTTGGGATGGGAACCCTAAAACTCCCCGGCGCTCGGATATACAGCGGAGTCGGGGGCGGTTTACGGGCTTGCTCTAAAATTTTATGGGTCGTGCCCTTTTTCGCGGATCTGCACGGGTCGTTTTTTGGGCTGTCCCATATAACGTGGATTTGGATCAATAAGTATTTTTGAAACGTGGAAATGGAGGGAATAATGATTCTGCAAGAAGTTCATAGAATACATTTTTACAAAAATGAGTGGAAGCATTCATTAAATAGGGCATGGTTTTAGAAACATTTACAAATTGGTTTCACTGGATTTGGAGTTGGGATGATTTATCTAGGGGTTTTCTAAGATGAAATAAATGAGGATGGGGACTATTTAATAGACCCAATAGAAACAAAGCATGGTGCTTATAGACGTATGCTTTTTGGTTTATGCAATGCACCTGCTACCTTTCAAAGATGTATGACTGCTATATTCTCTCATTTTTGTGAAAAGATTGTGCAGGTTTTCATTGATGATTTCT
Organism: Elymus sibiricus; assembly: GCA_039707655.1. Taxonomy (NCBI): domain Eukaryota; kingdom Viridiplantae; phylum Streptophyta; class Magnoliopsida; order Poales; family Poaceae; genus Elymus; species Elymus sibiricus. The sequence goes on along the minus strand of CM077675.1, from coordinate 308,697,877 downwards.
CCGTTTACGGGACTTCCTTTGATGATTGCTTAAGCAGCCTTGATCGAGTTTTGCAGAGAAGTGAACAAACTAATCTCGTCTTGAATTGGGAGAAGTGCCACTTTATGGTTAATGAAGGTATTGTCTTGGGGCATAAAATATCCGAACAAGCTAAATTTGATGCAATTGAGAAAATGCCATATCCTAAAGATATTAAAGGTATTCGGAGTTTCCTTGGTCATGCTGGTTTCTATATGAGGTTCATTAAAGACTTCTATAAAATTTCTAGGCCTCTTACTAATCTTTTACAAAAGGACATTCTATTTATTTTTGATGATGATTGTGTCGAAGCCTTTGAAACACTCAAGAAAGCCTTAACTTCTGCACCTATCGTTTAACCACCTGATTGGAACTTGCCTTTTGAAATTATGTGTGATGCTAGTGATTATGTTGTTGGTGTTATTCTAGGACAAAGAGTTGATAAGAAATTAAATGTCATCCATTATGCTTGAAAAACTCTAGACAATGCCCAATGAAATTATGCTACAACTGAAAAAGAATTTTTAGCAGTTGTGTTTGCTTGTGACAAACTTAGATCCTACATTGCCGATTCCAAAGTTATTATTCACACCGATCATGCTACTGTAAAATATCTTATGGAAAAGAAAGATGCTAAACCTAGACTCATTAGGTGGGTTCTCTTGCTTCAAGAATTTGATTTACATATCACTGATAGGAAGGGAGCTGAGAACCCCGTAGCTGATAACTTGTCTAGGTTAGAAAATATTCTTGATGACCCAATACCTATTGATGATAGTTTTCCTCATGAACAGTTAGCTACAATAAATGTTTCTCAAAACATTCCTTGGTATGCTGATTATGCTAACTACATTGGTGCTAAATATATACCACCAAGTTTCACATACCATGAAAAGAAAAAATTCTTCTATGATTTAAGACAGTACTTTTGGGATGACCCACATCATTATAAACAAGGAGTAGATAGTATTATTAGACGTTGTGTGCCTGGGTATGAACAGGAACAAATCCTACGGAAATGTCATTCCAAAGCCTATGGAGGACATCATGCGGGAGATAGAACTGCTCACAAGGTATTACAATCTGGTTTTAATTGGCCTACTCTATTCAAGGATGCTCGTAAGTTTGTCTTGTCTTGTGATGAATGTCAAAGAATTGGTAATATCGGTAAGCGTCAGGAAATGCCTATGAATTATTCACTTGTTGTTGAACCATTTGATGTTTGGGGTTTTGATTACATGGGACCTTTTCCTTCCTCTATTGGCTACACTCATATCTTGCTTGCTGTTGGTTATGTTACTAAGTGGGTGGAAGCTATTCCAACTAGTAGTGTTTATCATAACACCTCCATTAAAATGCTTAAAGAAGTTATCTTCTGATGTGATGGCGGCCCGATCTTTCGATGAGAGTGGTGATAACTATTGATTTGGTGGATTTTGACCTTGACGATCCGGCTATACCGTACCCGATGATACGCCTTGACAATCGCTAAACCAATCTCCGATGGTTATGGACCTTGATGTAGGCACGATCAACCTGAACAACGAGGTTCGAGTTCCTTCAAGCAACCGAAGAACCGGCAAGAACAATGGTAATTGCAATCTGAAATTACGGATAATAAACTGAGCACACGAACTAGATGAAAAGTTGGGGTTTCACTGTGGATCTGACAAGGCGGTAGTCCTACACGTCTCGTAGATGCGATTTGTAGCTATAGCTAAACAATACAATAAAACCCAAGTCTAAACCTCGTAGAAGCTAACTATTTATTATTCGGCCACCGCCCTAACTGTCTGCGCTGCGAGTCGGCGTGTCCCATCTGGACTGCTATGGTTGCAAGAAATATTCATCAGGAGCCGGCCCGTACGGAGTCCTCTAGAGCACGGCCTTGACGAATTTATTTATTGTCCCAATGTTGCACTCCTGGGTTCTGGCGCATCAAAGAAAGGTTCTTGCATCCCACATACGTGGCTGATTTGGACTTGTGGTCTTGTGAACTTGAACTTGAGAACGTTGCATGCATGCTGCATGGTCTGGCAGGGATTGCATGCAATGAGTGCTACTTCTTATGAGTTTAATGTGCATGCGTCGCCATCTTCCAAATCTAAGTGAGCTGTTCTCACTAAACATGTATCCCGTTGTTTCTGATGGTTTTATTTCTCGTTTATGCGTGCACATATTTTCTGTATCACCATCTCGCATTTTCACCCGAGGTTTGTGCATGTCTTCTGTAATCCTACATATAATAAAAGAGAGTGTCATATTTCTATTCAGAGTGACAAAATAATAATTTGTATAATTATTAATAGAAGTCACCTGATTATTGTACATGCGGATAATATTTTTGGGCGTATCAGTAAAGGCCATGTCCACATCATCCTCCCTTTCTTGAAAACAAAGCTGTCCTCGGCTTCGAATAATCTGAAAATAGACTAACGAAGAAGAGAACGCGTATGCATGGTATATGTATATATCATCAGTTTTAACTCTTCTCATGTGTTGCACAATTAATATCTCTATGTAGGAGTGATTACCATATTTCATGAGATTAAAAGTCAAGGAATCATCACAAGAAATATATTTGTGGAATAAATTACAACTCAATTTGCACATATAAGTGAAGCTCTCATTCGTATCATATGAATTGCAATGTTCATCATTAAACCATACCAACATTAATGAATAATTATGAATTATTTCAAAATTACATGCCATGAAATGCTTAAATAAGCAATCATGCAACAAGTCATTCAACACACAAGCATCGCAAAAATTGAAGGTCATATCAAAATGACTAAACATTGGTATATTAATATTCTCTTTCACGCTAGCAAAATTATCACATGTAATGCAAACTTTACGCACCAAAAATTCACTGTGTATGCAGTCCTCTCCAATCAAGATAAAGGTAATATTAGGCGCATAAACACTTTTCACGAAACTCAAACATGTGATTTCAGCTATTTTGTTTCTTACATGTGACAAAAGCGTAGGTGTATCCATCAAAATAGAATACAAAGAATTAGCATGAGAAATTCTAGCTAATACTTCATCATGTTTAACCAATTGTATGTGATCCAAACCAGATTGAACAATCAAGTCGCATGGGACATTTTCAGTTGCCGCTAATTCAATGGGTGCACTCAAATCAACGAGGGGATCAATTTTAGGAGCTGGTGCACGCGAAACAATATGTGTTTCGATTGTTTGATCACACATTTTGTCTAAGGCAGTAAAAGAATTATTCATAACAATTGGTGTGATCAAAACGGATGGCATTTCATTCAATTCGACACATGAAGTTTTTAAGTTAGCATGACATCGAACAATCTCATGTGGAAGGGTAGATTCAATACCTTTCTTATTACCTTGTATTGCCGACTCACAAGTGGCAGATACTGTTGGTGGCATCATTTCGCAAGACGGAAGTGGTGTGGCTCTCGATGTAGTGGGTCCAACAACTATAGTTGGTTTTGCATGAGAAGAAGTAACCAAAACAAAACTTTGTCTAGGGGGTTGCACTATGTGTTTGTTTGTTTCACGTACATGTCGATCAATTTTATGTTCAATTTTACAAGCAAGACGAAACAAACCATTCATGGTATAATATTCTTTATGCACAAGCATATCATAAATATCACGATTTAATCCCATCAAAAATATATTCATGGTAGCTTCTTCACATTCTTCTAAGTCACAACGAAATAAAGCAGTGAACAAATTATCATAATATTCTTCAACGGTGTCATTGCCTTGTGCTAGCCGTTGCAATTTTCTAAGCAAATCACTAGATTTGGATAAAGGAACGAAACGGTTTCGCATAACAAGTTTTAAAGCTTTCCCAGTAGAAGGTCTATTATAAATATTTTCCTGACAATAATTTATCCACCAAACTGAAGCAAAACCGAAAAAGCTTTTAGTGACATCATTTATTTTCTTACGCTCGGAAAAATCATGGCTACCAAAGATTTCTACTACCTCGATTTTCCAATCAATATACGAATCGGGGTCATATTTACCCTCGAAAATTGGCAAAGAGATAACCAGATGATGTGTGTTTCTACCAAGATGTGCATCTTGTGACGGTCGGCGTACCGTCTGTGGTGGAAAAGAATGTTTTATATAAACATATGGCAAGTCATCTCCCACGATAGATGCAACCCAACCGTTGGCTGGTCTAGAACCTGCCATGGTTAGTACCAGAGAAAAACAAAATCACAAGTATATTGCTCCAACAATAACTATGGTGAGGCGGTGGAAAATGTCTCTCAACTCGCTAGAAATGACCAAGCTCTTACCAGTTCTTATCGTGCTGCAGTGGTTGTCGGCTGTTGGCGATGTCAAAAGTTATCAAAAGATTGATATAGCGATTACCAAGTGACCGAACAAGGTACAATATAGGAAGTGGAGCTTGGTGAATGTTTCCTCAACTCACAATATGTGGCACAATTAAGCAAAAAGTAATGCAAGCTGAATAATTGCTCAAACTCCTAACTAGTGCCGGCAGTCGACTAGTAAGAGAGAAAACAATCTAAGCCTAGATACTAGATCAAGTGAGTGGAAACCGATGAAAATATGATAGCTTGAGATAGCTAGATATTAGTGAGGTATAAACGCAGTGTAGGTGCAACCAAGAATAGAAATGTCCGTCAACTATTATAGAACAGTAAGGATTGTCCAAAAGAGTGGAACCGACCTGTACTTTACAAAATCCTTTTTTTTCTTTTTTTCTTTTTTTTTTCGTTCGTTTTTTTATTTTTTTTTCTTTTCCTTTTTTTCCTTGTACCAGGTCGGTTGCCAAAAGTATAAATATGAACTCAGACGAGAACAGGAACAAAGCAAAGTGCTACAGACCAAAGTGTACCACTGGAGATAATAAATCAACTAGATGAGTGCGTGGCTAGGCAACTCTCACATTCAATAGTAGTAGAACAACGCACGAACAAACCCAGCAGTACGTATTGTTTTTCTTTAGTTTAAACAAGGAGACAGCGGCGCAGTACGCAGCTGGCTCGGGACGCGTGAGGCGGACAGTGGTGGCGGTAGGCAGATGGATGTAATGATGACAACATGAGCAGATGTGATCGGACGTTGAAACCAGAGCAGCGATTTGCTAGTCTAATTAAAAGAAACAAAGGATTTGACACAACCGATTCAGATTAACAGTTTTATCTTTCTTTCAGATTAATAACAACTCGCGACGGGAAGAAATTATGGCAGCAAAATAGGTTTGATCTAATAGATAAGTTTCTCCCTAAACGAATCTAAACCGGCACTAATTTAAGGATGAATGCAACCAAAAATTCAACTATGCAAATACAAGATGCAAAAATTGCTAAGGGCAAAAAAGATAGGTACAATGGGTGAAGTAATCTATTTTTTGGCTTTTTCATGGGTTTATAGGACAGAAAAATAAAGTAATCTATGAAAGCTGTAAATCTCTCACCGATCAACCTGAAAACTGATACCACTTGATGTGACGGCGGCCCGATCTTTCGATGAGAGTGGGGATAACTATCGATTTGGTGGATTTTGACCTTGACGATACGCCTTGACAATCACTAAACCAATCTCCGATGGTTATTGACCTTGCCGTAGGCATGATTAACCTGAACAACGAGGTTCGAGTTCCTACAAGCAACCGAAGAACCGGCAAGAACAACAGTAATTGCAATCTGAAATTACGGATAATAAATTGAGCACACAAACTAGATGAAAAGTTGGGGTTTCACTGTGGATCTGACAGGGCGGTAGTCCTACACGTCTCATAGATGCGATTTGTAGCTATAGCTAAACAATACAATAAAACCCAAGTCTAAACCTCATAGAAGCTAAGTATTTATTATGTGGCCACCCCCTAACTGTATGCACTGCGAGTCGGCGTGTCCCATCTGGACTGCTATGGTCGCAAGAAATATTCATCATGAGCCGGCCTGTACGGAGTCCTCTAGAGCACGGCCTGGCCGAATTAATTTATTGGCCCAATGTTGCACTCCTGGGTTCTGGCGCATCAAAGAAAGGTTCTCGCATCCCACGTACGTGGCTGATTTGGACTTGTGGTCTTGTGCACTTGAACTTGAGGACGTTGCATGCATAATGCATGGTCTGGCAGGGATTGCATGCAATGAGTGCTACTTCTTCTGAGTTTAACGAGCATGCATCTCCATCTTCCAACTCTAAGTGAGCTTTTCTCATTAAACGTGTATCCCGTTGTTTCTGATGGTTTTATTTCTCGTTTACGCGTGCACATATTTTCTATATCACCATCTCGCATTTTTACCCGAGGTTTGTGCATGTCTTCTGTAATCCTACATATAATAAAAGAGAGTGTCGTATTTCTATTCAGAGTGACAAAATAATAATTTGTATAATTATTAATAGAAGTCACCTGATTATTGTATATGCGGATAATATTTTTGGGCGTATCAGTAAAGGCCATGTCCACATCATCTTCCCGAGGTTTGGAGTCCCTAGATATTTAATGACTGATGGTGGTTCACACTTTATTCAGGGTGCTTTTCGTAAGATGGTTGCTAAATATGATTTTAACCATAGAATTGCATCACCCTATCATGCTCAATCTAGTGGTCAAGTTGAACTTAGCAATAGAGAAATAAAATTAATATTACAAAAAACTGGCAATAGGTCTCGAAAGAATTGGTCTAAGAAACTAGATGATGCACTTTGGGCCTATAGAACGGCTTATAAAAATCCTATGGGTATGTCTCCATACAAAATGGTATATGGAAAAGATTGTCATTTACCTCTAGAGTGAGAACATAAAGCATTTTGGGCAATTAAAGAGATCAATTATGATTTCAAACTTGCCGGTGAGAAGAGGTTATTTGATATTAGCTCACTAGATGAATGGAGAACCGAAGCTTATGAAAATGCCAAATTATTCAAAGAGAAAGTTAAAAGATGGCATGACAAAAGAATCCAAAAGTGGGAATTCAAAGTTGGAGAATATATTCTTTTGTACAACTCTCGTTTAAGATTTTTTTGCAGGTAAGCTTCTTTCCAAATGGGAAGGACCATATGTTATCGAAGAGGTTTATTGTTCAAGGGCAATCAAGATTAATAATGCCGAAGGTACTAACCCGAAGGTGGTCAATGGACAAAGATTTAAACACTATATCTCAGTTATGCCTATTAATGTTGAAAGCAATGTTATTCAAACCTTGACACCGGAGGAACACATAAAAGAAACCTTCCGGAGCACTCCAGAATTCTGAAAAAGAGGAGGTACGTGATACGGTAAGTAAACGGACTGCAAAAATTCCGCGACAATATTTTCTGTCAGTTTTGGAATATTAAAAAAATTAGGAAAATAAGAAATAAACATGAAAGCGACCGAGGTGAGCACGATACACCAGGGCGCGCCCTGGTGGGTTGTGCCCACCTCAGACACCTTCCCGACTCCGTTTTCTTCCCGTATTCTTGCTTCCCAAGAAAAAAAATCTTTATATATACCCCCGATTGTTTTGACCACCGCATCGCAGAAAAATCCCATGTTCTTGTTTCGTGTTGTTTTCCTATCAGATCTATCAAGCCAGGCATCATGTCTTCTCCCTCCTCCAATAACGTAGACGAAGATGCCTGGCTGATGAACATGGAGCTGAAGAGAGAGGAGCTGAAAGATGCAAATAATGAAGACAAGAGCAAGGAAGCTATGAAGGATCAAGCTCAAGGAGGGCTATCCATGCCAACAAAAGAGGAGGAGGAAGAAGATATCCTTCAACCTTGTTACCATTATCTCACCCTCGCTGAAATTGAAGCTTTTAGGGCTTTCGAAGCGGTTCGTGTTCAAAATAAATTTCTCAATCGTGAAATATTTTGCTAGAGGAGCACATCATCACCCTTCGGAGCATCATCCGTAAATTGGAGTACATATTGAGGCTAAAGTCTGACACTTCATCACCACCACCTTCATCATCTTCACCACCAAAGGAGACTTGAGTACACGGGTATGGGCACTCCCCTTGGCTTGAGCCAAGCTTGGGGGAGATGCCCCGGTATCGTATCACAATCACTTCTATTTACCTTTACCTATTTTTGTTCGTTCCCTAGCTCTTTCGTGATTTAGTTGAATAAAAGTTTAGTTTGATCTATTTTGAGTGCTAGTTTCGTGATCTATCTATCTATGTAATCGAGTGAGAGTTATATAATAAAGTTTAGTTTGAGCTTTTGCTTCTTTACTTTCTTGTTGCAATCAAAATAGAAAGGAAATAAATGAAAAGGATCATATGCTAATCTTATGATAAGTAATGACATCATATAAGCAAACGTATAAGTGGTAAAATTTATTGAAGGTTGACAAATATAGCATTGGTCAATGATGCAATTCATGAAAGAATTAACAAGGGAAGAAAAGATTCACATGCAAATACACTATCTTGGACATCTTTTATGATTGTGAGCCCCCATTAAATATTATATGCCAAAATTGTTGACGTTGAACAAGGAAGACAACGTAATCATTTATATTTGTTCATATTCACATAGAAGTTATATTGTCATAGATCCTTCAACATGTGGTGCTTGCTCAATATCTTTGCTAGCCAAAAATTCTGCACTAAGTAGAAATACTACTTGTGCATCCAAAAACCCTAAACCCAAACTCATGTTTTGAGAGTCCACCATACCTACCTATGGATCGAGTAAGATCCTTGAAGTAAGTTGTCATCGGTGCAATAAGGCAATAAAAATTGCTTCTAAATGTGTTTGATCAATTAGTGTAAGAGCAAATTGAGCGTTGTACGAACTTATGATGGCAAAGTAATAAAAGCGACGGACTGCATAATAAAGGTTGCTATCATAGGGGGCAATATAACGTGATGTTCTTTTACATTAAGGGATTTGGCATACAAACTAAAACGCGCATGAGAACCTCTGCTTCCCTCTGCGAAGGGCCTATCTTTTACTTTTATGTATTTACTTTTATGCAACAGTCAAAGTATTCTTCCCTATTCCTTTTTACTTTTTATTTTTGCAAGCATCATGTGGTGAGGAAAGATCTAGGCACATATATCCAGTTGGATATGAGTGAGCATGAGTTATTATTGTTGACATCACACTTGAGGTGAATACGTTGGGAGGCGAAACTATAAGCCTCTATCTTTCTATGTGTCCGGTTGAAACTTTTTGCTCATGGGTATGCTGTGAGTGTTAGCAATCATAGAAGACTAAATGATAGTTGAGTATGTGGACTTGACAACAGGCTCCAACACGAGACCCTTTTTGAAAATATGATGAATTGTAGTTGCAAAGTTGACAGAAAACATAGTTTGTTGGTTTTCAATAAGGTTTATGCTTTATACTTCTATGTTGTGATGAATTGTTACTTGATCATGAGAAGTTATATGATGAAGTTATATAATAAAAGTTATATGAATAAGTTCTATGATAAAGTTTGTTACTGCTATCATAATAAGCATGATGCTACTATGTCCATATTTTGTTTTTATCGACACCTCTCTCTCAAACCATGTGGACATGTTCTTCGATATCGGTTTTCGCTTGAGGACAAGCGAGGTTTAAGCTTGGGGGAGTTGATACGTCCATTTTGCATCATGATTTCCTACTGTTATTTATAGTGTTTTTATGCTTAATAATGTTTTATGTAGTAATTCTAATGCCTTTTCTCTCATAATATGCAAGGTTTACACAAAGAGGGAGAATGCCGGCAGCTGGAATTCTGGACCTGAAAAAGCATATCAGAGATACCTATTCTGCACATCTCCAAATAAGGTGAAACTTCACGGAGAATTATTTTGGAATATATGAAAAATACTGGTGCAAATAGCTACCGGAGGGGGGGGGCACCTAGTGAGCACAAGACACCAGGGCGTGCCAGGCACCCCAGGTGTGCCCTGGTGGGTTGTGCTCAGCCCAGCCCACCTCCGGTGCCCATCTTCTGGTATTTAAGGTCTTTTGACCTAGAAAAAAAATAAGGAGAGGACTTTCAGGACGGAACGCCGCCGTCTCGAGGCGGAACTTGGGCAGGAGCACTTTTGCCCTCCGGCGAAGCGATTCCGCCGGGGGAACTTCCCTCCCGGAGGGGGAAATCAAAGCCATCGTCATCACCAACACCCCTCTCATCTTTTGGAGGCCAATCTTCATCAACATCTTCAACAGCACCATCTCCTCTCAAACCCTAGTTCATCTCTTGTGTTCAATCTTTGTACAGGAACCTCATATTGGTACCTGTGGGTGACTAGTAGTGTTGATTACATCTTGTAGTTGATTCCTATATGGTTTATTTGGTGGAAGATAATATGTTCAGATCCATTATGCTATTCAATACCCCTCTGATCTTGAGCATGAATATTATTTGTGAGTAGTTACCTTTGTTCCTCAGGTCACGGGAGAAGTCATGTTGCAAGTAATCATGTGAACTTGATATGTGTTTGATATTTTGATGATATGTATGTTGTGATTCCCTTAGTGGTGTCATGTGAATGTTCACTACATGTACTTCACCATCTTTGGGCCTAAGGGAATGCATTGTGGAGTAGTTATTATATGATGGGTTGCTAGAGTGACAGAAGCTTAAACCCTAGTTTATGCGCTACTTCGTAAGGGGCTGATTTGGATCCAAACTTTAATGCTATGGTTAGATTTTATCTTTATAATTTTCTCTTAGTTGCGGATGCCTGCGAGGGGGTTAATCATAAGTGGGAGGTTTGTTCAAGTACAAACAACACCCAAGCACCGGTCCACCCACATATCAAATTATCAAAGTAGCGAACGCAAATCAAACCAACATGATAAAAGTGACTAGATGAAATTCCCGTGTACCCTCAAGAACAATTTGCTTATTATAAGAGATTGTTCTGGCTTGTCCTTTGCCACAAAAGGATTGGGCTACCTTGCTGCAATTTATTTGCCGTTACCGTTACTTTCTTGTTACCAATTATCTTGCTATCAAACTATCTGTTACCTACAATTTCAGTGCTTATAGAAATTACCTTGCTGAAAACCGCTTGTCACTTCCTTCTGCTCCTCGTTGGGTTCGACACTCTTACTTATCAAAAGGACTACAATTAACCCCCTATACTTGTGGGTCATCAGGTGTCAAGCTCTATAGTTAGACCCTTGAGGTCCTCTTCCACCTCGGCCACCCGGGCTTGATCTTTACGCTGGGTAGTTTTCTCTTTGGCCAACTCCTGGTTGGCCTTCTTGGCAGCAACCTTATGCAACTCCGCCTCCTTCCTAACTTCAGAGAGCTCGGCTTGGCAGGCCTCGACTACACTTGTTGTTGAGAAATAAATCAATGTGTTCAATACTATATTCAAAAGCATAAGGATGATCGAAAAATCAACGTTCTAAAACTTACCTTGTGCACTTTATAGTTGCTTTTTAATTAAAAGCATGTCTCCTTCGGTTGGTTTGTTCATCTCCTATAAATCCTTAGCATTGGAGGATGAGGTAGAGATCTATAAAGACGGAATGTTAGTTCCCGGAGGGATTACTAGATCCTCTTTTCAGATTCTCTAAATCCGACCAGAATATCGGGGGCTACAGGTTTACAGCTTTAACTTAAGAAGTACTACGACCAAGAAGTCATTTTTCACAAACTCGCTTCGGGCTCGAGGGCTACTATAACCATACTCTATTGCGAGTTTTGGTACATCTTTTAGTGTCCATGGAATTTTAAGTCTTTGGATGACATCGCTTTATTAAAACATGATCCGTTCAGGATTACTAGGCATACTAGTGGCCATTTTATGGAAATCTATCATGCTTGCGAAAACAGAAGGGTGCTTCGTTGCACATACCTTGAAGCTTTGGCATAGGCCCTTGAAGGCCTCCTGCATCCTAGTCTCTGCGGACCGGAAATGACAGAACACTGAGTCGAGAAGGACTCGGTGCTCAGGCAGTATGGAGGTACCCTGCATGGCCCTCTCCAAATCCTGCCACTCAGTCCCCTTGATGAGGGGTTGGAGTAGGGGGTGGGGCCTCCTTGGCAGGCCTCCCTTTTGATGGGGAAGCCACCGTCCCTGCCCGCCGCACAGGTTCTGGCGCGGCGGTGGTTGAAGGCTCGGCCCTTTCAAGGCCGACATTCTCCTCAACCACAGGGATTGTTCCCACGTGGTACTTGGTGGTCGGGGCCTTGGATCTGGCTGCCCGAACCCCCGGGTTTTCTTCCACAGGGTCGTCCAAGGAGGTTGCCTCTCCCAGTTCATCGTGGTCCGTGGGAGGGGACTTGTTCGCCCCTGTGCCGCTTTCTTCCATTTCCGGGGGAGGAAGCAAGCCCGAAGACATCTTTGCATCGAGGAGATCCCTCGGAGAGCTATAAACATGATAGTATATAAATCAGGAAAATGGAATACGAATGCAGAAGGTCGTAAAGGGACTTCGGCTATCACGAACCTGGTGGGTGCAGGTTTCTCCCGTCTTTGTGGAGCTAGTGCTTCGTCCGTAGACTCGGATAGTACTACCTTGGCTGGGGCAGGCACCGATGTTTTGCGCCCCAAGAATGGCTCTATGTTCGGCATCTCCTCAACCAACTTCAAACATGTAACCTAGCTCCCCCGGGTACCTATATAAGCCCAGGGGTTTAGCCTATAGAAAAAACATGTTCACCTTAGGGTTTTTAGAATACACATCGATCTCGAGGTAGATCATCAACCTGTACTCGATACCCCATCATCAATACAATCAAACTAGGACGTAGGGTTTTACCTCTTCGAGAGGGTCCGAACCTGGGTAAACATCGTGTCCCTACTCCTCGTTACCCTTGTTCTTAGATCCACAGCTTGGGACCCCCTACCCGAGATCTGCCGGTTTTAGTACCGACAGCCTCCGACATCCCGATCTTTGCCTCCAAAGAGGGTGTCGTAGACTGGCGGATGCACATACAAAAAGGATAAGAAAATCACTCAAGGACGGCACAACAACAGAGCAACCTAAAAAACTCACATGTCCTTGTCGTGACACTGTCTCCTCGGCAAGATTTTTGCGAAGGATGAAGTCAGGGCGCCTTGTCGGGGAAGGTGACAAGCAATGTTGAAGCCCCAAGAACCAGTGTGGGCCCACTGGCGGACAAGCTCATAAAGGGAGAAGGGCCTGCATCTGCGTCTCCATCGCCTGGGCCTCCTGGGCTGCCGGCAGAGATGGGACAGCGGATTAAATCACATCGGTCCAAGGAAAGTGGCAAAGGAAGGAGAGAGCCGACTCCTAACTCCTCACAGCAATGTCGATCGAGTGGTACCCTCGCTTGGGTTGCCCACACGACTCCACGTCCTTCCGGGAAGGCGACCCTCTTTTCCTTCCAACTATCCACGACGCGTTTCGTGCATGCGGTGTTCACAAAGAGCCTTCAGCATGGCCGTCGCCTCCCTTTCCATCGCATTCTTCTATGACCCTGTCACAGCCAAACCGTAACGGGGTTGTCTGCCCTGAGAAAGGATTGGGTCGTCTTGTATCTCCTGTGCCCATGGGAACGCCGCGCCACCTATCGCACTCCGGCAGACCATCCAGAATGGCCTAACAAGCCCCATCAGAATGCAACATCAGGATGGTAAGGGGGAGGCCACAGCCACTCTTGGCATTGAACAAGACCTTCATCATCCACTTAGTCTTCTTATCTTCAATAACAGACAGATGAAGGAACCTTAGGTCTTGAGGCCCCGGATATGACCAAAGCGGGAACTTTTGGCCCTGCAGGGTGGACTACCCGCATGATGATGTCTACTACGCAACCTTCTTCTTGTAGACTCGGGTTGGGCCTCCAAGCGCAGTGTTTTGTAGGACAGTAGCAAATTTCCCTCAAGTGGATGACCTAAGGTTTATCAATCCGTGGGAGGTGTAGGATGAAGATGGTCTCTCTCAAACAACCCTGCAACCAAATAACAAAGAGTCTCTTGTGTCCCCAACACACCCAATACAATGGTAAATTGTATAGGTGCACTAGTTCGGCGAAGAGATGGCGATACAAGTGTAATATGGATGGTAGATATAGGTTTTTGTAATCTGAAAATATAAAAACAGCAAGGTAGCAAGTAACAAAAGTGAGCAAAAACGTTATTGCAATGCTTGAAAACAAGGCCTAGGGTTCATACTTTCACTAGTGCAAGTTCTCTCAACAATACTAACATAGTTGAATCATATGTAAATCCCTCACGTGCGACCAAGAGTTCACTCCAAAGTCACAAATAGCGGAGAACAAACGAAGAAATTATTGAAGGGTACGAAACGATCAATCATATTAGCTATCCCTATAAGTGTCACGAACAGCCCTAGAGTTCGTACTAATATAACACCTTAAGATACACATCAACCAAAACCCTAATGTCACCTAGATACTCCAATGTCACCACGAGTACCCATGGGCTTGATTATACAATATGCATCACACAATTTCAGATTCATCATGTTCAATCCAACACAAAGAACTTCAAAGAGTGCCCCAAAGTTTCTACCGGAGAGTCAAGACGAAAACGTGTGCCAACCCCTATGCATAGATTCCCAAGGTCACGGAACCCGCAAGTTGATCACCAAAACATACATCAAGTGGATCAATAGAACATCCCATTGTCACCACGGATATCCCATCGCAAGACATACATCAAGTGTTCTCAAATCCTTAAAGATTCAATCTGATAAGAAAACTTCAAAGGGAAAACTCAATTCATCACAAGAACATAGAGAGGGGAAAATTCCATATGATTCATCTATATCAATAAAGCTCGCGGTACATCAAGATCGTGTCATCTCAAGAACATGAGAGAGAGAGATCTAACACATAGCTACTGGTACATACCCTTAGCCCCGAGGGTGAACTACTCCCTCCTCGTCATGGAGACCGCCGGGATGATGAAGATGGCCTCCGGTGATGGTTTCCCCCTCCGGTAGGGTGTCAGAACGGGCTCCCGATTGGTTTTTCGTGGCTCTGGAGGCTTGTGGCGGCGGAACTCCCGATCTAGGTTTGTTTCTGGGGGTTCCTCTATTTATAGGAATTTTTGGCGGCGGAAACGAGTCCAGGGGGGCCACGAGGAAGTCACAAGCCAGGGGACGCGCCCTAGGGGGGGCGCCCCCCAGGATTGTGGCCTCCTCGGTTACTTCCTGGCCCAGGTTTTTGCTCCAGTATTTTATATATTTTCCAAAAATATTCTCCGTAAATTTTCAGCTCATTCCGAGAACTTTTATTTTGGCACAAAAACAACACCACAATAGTTCTACTGAAAACAGCGTCAGTCCGGGTTAGTTCTAATAAAATCATACCAAAATCACATAGAATTATTGTAAACATGGCATGAATACTTCATAAATTATAGATACGTTGGAGACGTATCATCATCCCCAAGCTTAATTCCTACTCGTCCTCGAGTAGGTAAATGATAAAAGAAATAATTTATGAAGTGTGAATGCTACCCAACATGTTCATCATATTCTTTTCTTCTTTGTATAGCATGGACATTTGGACTTGTAAATGATTCAAAGCAATAGTCTAGTTTTAACATAATGACTTCAATACTCAAGCATGTCAACAAGCAACCATGTCTTTCAAAATATCAACACTAAAGAAAGTTATCCCTAGACCATAATGTCAATCATTGATCCATTCAAGAAACACACTCAAATATTAGCTATGCGCAATGCTCAAGTACGATCATAGTGCCCCCTAGTTGGTGCTTATAAGAGAAGATGGAGACTCAAAGAAAAAATAAAAATTGCATAAAGTAAATAGATAGGCCCTTCGCAGAGGGAAGTAGGGATTTGTAGAGGTGCAAGAGCTCAAGGTTTAAATTGAGAGAGAAAAATATTTTGAGTGGCATGCTTTTCCTGTCAACAAAAACGACAAAGTAGCTCACAATACTTTCCATGCTAGATACATTATAGGCGGTTCCCAAATAGAATAGTAAAGTTTTTACTCCCCCTCCACCAATCAATCACACTCCACGGCGAGCCGAATCCACGGGTACCGTCCATACAAACAACAATCCTGGGGGAGTTTTGTCTCATTATTTTTTTTGATTTGAATTTTGAGCATGGGACTGGGCATCCCGAATACCAGCCACTTTCTCGTGAATGATAGTGAATCAACACATATCGTGAGAATAACACACCTATCATGGAAAATAATTGGATACTCCCCATCGTTTCATGAGCGGTACGGGCACACAAAAGAGAAAATTTATTTTGAAAATTTAGAGATGCCACATACAAATTTGCTTGGAACGGCATGGAAATACCACATATAGGTAGGTATGGTGGACTCATAAGGCAAAACTTGGTTTAAGGATTTTGGATACACAAGTAGTATTTCTACTTATTACAAATGAAGGCTAGCAAATTGATTGGGAAGCAACCAAACCAAGGAACGAAAAATCACATAAGTGAGCATTGAGTCATAACTAACACCGAATATTGCACCACAAGTAGGATATAACTTCATTGCATAACTATTGACTTTCGTACTTGCATAGGGAATCACAAACCTTAACACCAATATTCCTACTAAGCATAATTACTCACTAACATGACTCACATATTACTATCATCATGTTTCAAAACTATTACAGGGAATCAAGTTTAATTTGTCCAATGATCTTCATGAAAGTTTTTATTATATCCTTCTTGGATATCTATCACTTTGGGACTAGTTTCATATATTGCCATTGCTTTTTAGACAAGCTCAAACAAATTTAAATGAAGCACATGATCATAAAGATTTCATCCCTCAAAAAGGTATAAGTGAAGCATGAGAGGAAATGACAAGCTACTCACAAAAGATATAAGTGAAGATCAATGAGTAGTCAAACAAATAAGGAGATATATGAGGACTCTCTCTCCCTCAATAAATATTTTCAGATCTGAGTATTTTATTCAACAGCAAGCAAAAGAAAAACAGCACTCCAAGAATAGCACGCATCATGTGAACGAATAAAAATTTAAGCTCAACATAGGCTAACCGATAATTGTTGATGAAGAGAGGTGGGATGCGTAGCATCCCCAAGCTTAGATGCTTGAGACTTCTTGAAATATTTACTTGGGCTGCCTTGGGCATCCCCAAGCTTCAGATTTTGTATCTCGTTCAATCCTCTCATATCATGGTTTCACCTATTCTCAAAAACTTCATCCACACAAAACTCGAAAAGAACTCGTGAGATAGGTTAGTGCACATAATAATAAATCAACTCTTTATGTACTGCAAAGACAAGTTGCACAATAATTTTCAAACATTAGGTACTGTATGCTATCGTTTCCACAATTTATATCTACCAATATAGGCTATAGAAACTATAGGATAAGTTGATAACAAAACTATGACAGCAATCTGTCCAAACAGAACAGTCTGTAGCAATCTATTAAACCAGTGTACTTCTGTAACTCAAATAATTATGAAAATTTAGGACATGCTATAAAAATTTATATGACAACACTGTGTAAAAATTTCAGGAACTTTCCACGTTCCAGTAAAATATGAAAATTCAAACACTACAGCCAAAGTTTCTGTTTTTACACAGCACTCATCAAAACATGCAATGCAAGCATCCTAAGGCCATTCTTGGAACTTTTTATTGAAAAACAATATTATAAATAACACCTAACAGAGAACAACAAAATAATATGATGCTCCAAGCAAAACTCATATTATGTGACGAATAAAAATATAGCTCCAAGTAAGATATACCGATAGTGTTGAAGATGAAAGAGGGGATGCCTTCCGGGGCATCCCCAAGCTTAGGCGCTTGAGTATTCCTTGGATATTACCCTGGGGGTGCCTTGGGCATCCCCAAGCTTAGATTCTTGTCACTCCTTATTCTCCTCAAATCGGTGTCTCACCCAAAACTTGAAAACTTCAATCACACAAAACTTAACGGAACTTCGTGAGATGGGTTAGTATAATAAAGGTAGATCATTCACTTAGGTACTGTCAAGACAAGATTCATAATTGTTCCCACATGATACCTACTGTATTCTATCATTCCCATAATTTATATCACTGAATATAAGCTATGGGAACACTAAAACAAGCAAACTGCGCATCCAAAACAGAATCTGTCAAAAACAGAACAGTCTGTGAAGATCTGTAGTGTAACCATACTTCCCTGTCTCTAACAATTCTGAAAAATTAGGACAACCTGAAGAATTTGTATATCAAGACTGTAAAAAATTAAGATCAAAAGCACGTTCCAGTGAATTTACAAAATTCCTGGACTGAGAGCAAAAGTTTCTGTTTTTGCACAGAATCAAGTCAACTATCATCCACACTATCCCAAAGGCTTTACTTGGCACTTTATTGAAATAAAAGGCATAAAACATGATTACTACAGTAGCTTAATCATGTGAACACACAAAAACAGAAAGTAAAAGTGTTGGTTTGCCTCCCAACAAGCGCTTTTCTTTAGTGCCTTTTAGCTAGGCATGATGATTGCAATGATGCTCACATAGGAATAATAATTGAAACATGCAAAAAGAGCATCATGAATCTCATGACAAGCACATTTAAGTCTAACCCACTTCCTATGCATAGGGATTTTGTGAGCAAACAATTTATGGGAGCAAGAATCAACTAGCATAGGAAGGCAAAACAAGCATAACTTCAAAACTTTGAACACATAGAGAGGAAACTTGATATTATTGCAATTCCTACAAGCATATGTTCCTCCCTCATAATAATTTTCAGTAGCATCATGAAGGAATTTCACAATATAACGAGCACATAAAGCATTCTTTTCATGATCTACAAGCATAGAAATTTTACTACTCTTCACACAAGCAATTTTCTTCTCATTCATAATAGTGGGAGCAAACTCAACAAAATAACTATCATGAGATACTTGATTGACATAACCACTTTGAAGATTAAAATCATGATGACAAGTTTCATGGTTACTATTATTCTTTATAGCATACATGTCATCACAATAATCATCATAAATAGGAGGCATGCTTTCATCATAATAAATTTGCTCATCAAAACTTGTGGGACTAAACATATCATCTTCATCAAACATAGCATCCCCAAGCTTGTAGCTTTGCATATCATTAGCATCATGAATATTCAAGGAATTCATACTAACAACATTGCAATCATTCTCATCATACAAAGATTTAGTGCCAAACATTTTAATAACTTCTTCTTCTAACACTTGAGCACAATTTTCCTTTCCATCATTTTCACGAAAGACTTTAAAAAGATGAAGCATATTAGGCAACCTCAATTCCATTTTTTTAGTTTTCTTTTATAGACCAAACAAGTGATAAAACAAGAAACGGAAAGATTTAATTGCAAGATCTAAAGATATACCTTCAAGCACTCACCTCCCCGGCAACGGCGCTAGAAAAGAGCTTGATGTCTACTACGCAACCTTCTTCTTGTAGACTCGTGTTGGGCCTCCAAGCGCAGAGTTTTGTAGGACAGTAGGAAATTTCCCTCAAGTGGATGACCTAAGGTTTATCAATCCGTGGGAGGTGTAGGTTGAAGATGGTCTCTCTCAATCAACCCTACAACCAAATAACAAAGAGTCTCTTGTGTCCCCAACAAACCCAATACAATGGTAAATTGTATAGGTGCACTAGTTCGGCGAAGAGATGGTGATACAAGTGTAATATGGATGGTAGATATAGGATTTTGTAATTTGAAAATATAAAAACAGCAAGGTAGCAAGTAACAAAAGTGAGCAAAAACGGTATTGCAATGCTTGAAAACAAGGCCTAGGGTTCATACTTTCACTAGTGCAAGTTCTCTCAACAATACTAACATAGTTGAATCATATGTAAATCCCTCACGTGCGACAAAGAGTTCACTCCAAAGTCACAAATAGCGGAGAACAAACGAAGAAATTATTGTAGGGTACGGAACCACCTCAAAGTTATCTTTTTTGATCAATCGTATGAGCTATCCCTATAAGTGTCACGAACAGCCCTAGAGTTCGTACTAATATAACACCTTAAGATACACATCAACCAAAACCCTAATGTCACCTAGATACTCCAATGTCACCATGAGTACCCATGGGCTTGATTATACGATATGCATCACACAATTTCAGATTCATCATGTTCAATCCAACACAAAGAACTTCAAAGAGTGCCCCAAAGTTTCTACCGGAGAGTCAAGACGAAAACGTGTGCCAACCCCTATGCATAGATTCCCAAGGTCACGGAACCCGCAAGTTGATCACCAAAACATACATATAGTGGATCAATAGAACATCCCATTGTCACCACGGATATCCCATCGCAAGACATACATCAAGTGTTCTCAAATCCTTAAAGATTCAATCCGATAAGAAAACTTCAAAGGGAAAACTCAATTCATCACAAGAAGATAGAGAGGGGAAAACTCCATATGATTCATCTATATCAATAAAGCTCGCGGTACATCAAGATCATGTCATCTCAAGAACACGAGAGAGAGAGATCAAACACATAGCTACTGGTACATACCCTCGGCCCCGAGGGTGAACTACTCCGTCCTCGTCATGGAGACCGCTGGGATGATGAAGATGGCCTCCGGTGATGGTTTCCCCCTCCGGCAGGGTGCCGGAACGGGCTCCCGATTGGTTTTTCGTGGCTCTGGAGTCTTGCGGCGGCGGAACTACCGATCTAGGTTTGTTTTTGGGGGTTTCTCTATTTATAGGAATTTTTGGCGGCGGAAACGAGTCCAGGGGGGCCACGAGGAAGTTACAAGCCAGGGGGCGCGCCCTAGGGGGGGTGCGCCCCCCAGGCTTGTGGCCTCCTCGGTCACTTCCTGGCCCAGGTTTTTGCTCCAGTATTTTTTATATTTTCCAAAAATATTCTCCGTAAATTTTCAGCTCTTTCCGAGAACTTTTATTTCTGCACAAAAACAACACCACGATAGTTCTGCTGAAAACAGCGTCAGTCCGGGTTAGTTCTAATAAAATCATACCAAAATCATATAGAATTATTGTAAACATGGCATGAAAACTTCATAAATTATAGATACGTTGCAGACGTATCACATGCGTGAAAAACTGAAGACTACCATGCGCCCGTCAGGGCATTCTTCCACGAGGCGTTCGATGCGATTGAGCATGGGACCAGAGGCATCTCCGGCTGGATGGCTCGTCCACCCGATGTCCTCCTCCACTGGAGCAACTGACGTGGCTTCAAACTGCGTCGGTATTTCCCTAGAGAGGAAGGGATGATGCAGCACAGCGACGGTAAGTATTTCCCTCAGTTATGAAACCAAGGTATCGAACCAGTAGGAGGATCACACAACACTACGTAAACATCACCTGCACGCAAAGAACAAATACTTACAACCCGACACGAAAGAGAGGTTGTCAATCTCTCTATGGTAAAAAGATAGATTAGTTTGTGATAGATTGGATAGATAGATCTCGCAAGAACACAAAATAAAAGAGGCAAATAAAAAGTGCAGCAAGGTATTTTTGGGTTTTTGGAATAATAGATCTGAAAACAAAAGCGGCCGGGGGGCGTAGGATTCACTAGTGGCTTCTCTCATGAGTATAGCACACGGTGGGTGAGCAAATTAGTGTTGGGCAATTGATAGAAAATCAAATAGTCATGATGACATCCAAGGCGATGATCATTATATAGGCATCACGTCAAAGATTAGTAGACCGAAACGATTCTGCATCTACTACTATTACTCCACACATCGACCGCTATCCAGCATGCATCTGGTGTATTAAGTTCATGGAGAAATGGAGTAATGCAATAAGAACGGTGACATGATGTAGACAAGATCTATTCATGTAGGAATAGACCCCATCCTGTTATCCTTAATAGCAACGATACATGCGTGCCTCGCTGCCCCTTCTGTCACTTGGAGAGGACACCGCAAGATCGAACCCATCACAAAGCACCTCTTCCCATGGCAAGGAAAATCGATCTAGTTGGCCTAACTAAACCAACGATTCGAAGAAGAAATAAGAGGCTATAAGTAATCATGCATATAAGAGATCAAAGAAGACTCAAATAATATTCATGGATAGAAACTGATCATGAACTCAAAATTCATCGGATCCCAACAAACACACCGCAAAAATTCATTACATGAAATAGATCTCCAAGAGACCATTGTATTGAGAATCAAAAGAGAAAGAGGAAGCCATCTAGCTACTACCTACGGACCCGTAGGTCTATGGTGGGCTACTCACGCATCATCGGAGAGGCACCAATAATGAGGATGATGAACCCCTGCGTGATGGTGTTAGATTGGATCTCGTGGTTTTGGAACTTGCGGCGGTTGGATGTATTTTTTGTCGACTCCCCGAGGGTTTCTGGAATATTTGGGTATTTATAGAGCTAAGAGGCGGTGGAGGGGACTCCCGAGGTGGCCACAACCCAACAGGGCGCGCCGGGGGCCTCTGGCGCGCCCTGGTGTCTTGTGGGCTGCCTGGGCCCCCTCTCGGGCACTTCTTTGACTCTCTCGCTTTCTTCTGGACCAAAAAAATTCTCCAAAAAGTTTTGTCGCGATTGGAATCCGTTTGGTACTGATATTCTGCAAAGTAAAAAACAAGCAAAAAACAGCAACTGGCACTTGGCACCATGTCAATAGGTTAGTCCCAAAAAATGATATAAAGTTACAATAAAATGATTGTAGAACATCCAAGAATGATAATATAATATAATAGCATGGAACAAGCAAAAATTATAGATACATTGGAGACGTATCAGCATCCCCAAGCTTAATTCCTACTCGTCCTTGAGTAGGTAAATGATAAAAACAGAATTTTTGATGTGGAATGCTGCCTAACATGTTCATCACATATTGTTTTCTTTTATAGCATGGACATTTGGGCTTCTAGATGGTTCAAAGCAATAGTCTAGTTTTGGCATCGAGACTTTAGTACTCAAGCATGCCAACAAGCAACCATGTCTTTCAAAATATCAACACTAAAGAAAGTTATCCCTAGCCCATCATGCTCAATCATTGATCCATTCATGAGACACACTCAAATATTAACTACAACCAATGCACAAGTATGATCATAGTGCCCCCTAGTTGGTGCTTTATAAGAGAAGATGGAGACTCAAAAAAATTGCATAAAGTAAATAGATAGGCCCTTCGCAGAGGAAAGTAGGGATTTGTAGAGGTGCCAGAGTTCAAAGGTTAAATTGAGAGAGAAAAATATTTCGGGTGGCATGCCTTTCCTGTCAACGAAAACAACAAAGTAGTTCTCAATAGTTTCCATGCTAGATACATCATAGGCGGTTCACAAACATGAAGTAAAGTTTATTCCTTTTTCTACCATTCTTTCACAATCCATGGCTAGACATATCCACAGTTGCCGTCCATACCAACACTTTCCAAGGAATTTATTATTTGACAACATAGAGTAAATTTCTTTTTTTTCATTTCGGGACTGGGCATCCCTATTACCGCCGTACTGTCATGCAATGACAAGTGAATAAACGCTCATCTTGAGAATAACACATCAAGCTTGGAAAAATATTGGATACCCCCTACCGTTTCATGAGCGGTACGAGCACACAAAAAGAAAATTTATTTTGAAAATTAGAGATGGCACATACAAATTTGCTTAGAACAGCATGGAAATACCGCATATAGGTACGTATGGTGGACTCATAAGGCAAAACTGGGTTTAAGGATTTTGGATGCACAAGTAGTATTTCTACTCAGTACAAGTGGAGGCTAGCAAACAGATTGAGAAGCAACCAACCAACAAACAAAAATTCACATAAACGGGCATTGAGCATAACTAACACCGAATAATGCACCATAAGTAGGATGTAATTTCATTGCATATCTATTGACTTTCATGCTTGCATAGGGAATCACAAACCTTAACACCGATATTCTTACTAAAGCACAATTACTCACCAACATGACTCACATATCACTATCAACATGTCTCAAAACTATTACAAGGAATCAAGTTTAATTTGTCCAATGATCTTCATGAAAGTTTTGATTATATCCCTCTTGAATATCTATCACTTTGGGACTAGTTTCATATATTGTGATTTCTTTTGACAAGCTCAAACAAATTTAAGTGAAGAACATGAGCATAAAAGTTTCATCTCTCAAAATAATATAAGTGAAGCATGAGACGATTTCTTCAAAATTCACTAAATCTCAAATTAATATAATTGAATCATGAGAGTATTTCTTCAAAATTTCAAAGCACACCGTGCTCAAAAATATATAAGTGAAGCACTTGAGCAATTCCATAGCTCAAAAAATTTAAGTGAAGCATGTAGAGCAATTCTAACAAATCATAGCATAATTTTGGCTCTCTCAAATAGGTGTGTCCAGCATGGATACAAGTGAGAAACTAAAAAGCAAAACAAGCAAAGACTCAAATAATACAAGGCGCTCCAAGCAAAACTCATGATATGTGACGAATAAAAATATAGCTCCAAGTAAAATACCGATGGTCGTTAGAAGAAAGAGGGGATGCCACTCGGGGCATCCCCAAGCTTAGTTGCTTGTTTCTATTTGGATAATATCTTGGAGGTGCTGTAGAATCCCCAAGCTTAGGCTGTTTTCACTCCTTATTCCTTCATCCATCGTGATCTCCCGCAAAACTTGAAAACTTCAATTACACAAAACTCAACAAAACCTTCGTGAGGTCCGTTAGTATAATAAAGAAAATCACCACTTTAAGTACTGTTGCAAACTCATTCAAATTTTATTATTGCATTATACCTACAGTATTTTAACTTTACCATTGCTTATACCCTTCAATACAAATCATTGATTCATCAAAACAAGCACACAATGCAACGAAACAGAATCTGTCTTAAACAGAAAAGTCTGTAGTAATCTGTATGCTAACCATACTTCTGTAACTCTTAAAATTCTAAAAACTTTGGACAACGTAAATAATTTGTATAGAAATATTGTGTTAAAATTTCAGCTCATTATCACGCTCCAGTAAAAATGAAAATTCGCGCATTGGAGGCAAAGTTTCTGTTTCAGATTTAGCATTGTTTCTACTCATCTTATGAATCATCCTAAAGGCTTTACTTGGCACTAAATAAAACATAAAAATACACAATCATAACAGAGGCATAATTGTGTCAACACTCAAAAACAAAAAGAAAAAGGTAAAAATAAATTTTATTCATTGGGTTGCCTCCCAACAAGCTCTTTCTTTATAGCCATTAAGATAGGCTTGAGATTTCAATGATGGCCTCATGAAAGATAATAATAGCAACACAAAGAGAGCATCATGAAGCATATGGAAAACACACTTAAGTCTAACATACTTCCTATGCATAGGCGTTTTATAAGCAAACAAATTATCAAGGCAAGCAAAAACTAGCATATGGAAGGAAGAAGAAAGAGACAATAGCAATCTCAACATGAAGAGAGCTAATTTAGTATCATGAAAATTTCTACAACCATAATTTCCTCTCTCATAATAATTACATGTAGGATCATAATCAAATTCAACAATATATCTATCATAAAC
Organism: Elymus sibiricus; assembly: GCA_039707655.1. NCBI lineage: Eukaryota > Viridiplantae > Streptophyta > Magnoliopsida > Poales > Poaceae > Elymus > Elymus sibiricus. Next base: position 308,672,471 of record CM077675.1, on the reverse strand, counting down.
AATACTCTCCTTATGATCAACATACATAAAGTTTTTATCACCTTCCAAAATAGTGGGATTATCATCAACTAAAGTTAGGACCTCTCCAAACCCACTTTTATCAAAAATTCATAAGATTGAACACTCTCCAAATATGTGGGATTCTTTTTACCTAAAGTTGATGCTCTCCCAAACCCACTTTTGATACTATTGCAAACATTATTATCATTAACATATTCAACATGAGGCTTAAATAAATTTTCAAGATCATAAGAAGCATTATCACCCCAATGATGATCATTGCAATAAGAAGTGGACATGACAAAATTATCATCCCCAAGATTGTAGTTTTGCATAACATTAACATAATTGACATTAATAGAATTTATAGTAACGCCATTGCAATCATGCTTTTCAATCAAGGAGCTATCATGAATCACCTTATAAATTTTTTCTTTCAACACTTCATCAAAAAATTTAGATTCATGATTTTCAAACAAAACTTCATAGAGATAATCAAGTGCACTCAACTCACTAGCAATTGGTTCATCATAATTTGTCCTTTTGAAAATATTAGCAAGTGGATGAGGATCCATATCAATAGATTTTTAGCAAGCAAAGATGCAAGCAAATAGAAGGAACATCGCAACACAAGCAAACAAATTAAAGGAGATCCGGCGAGAAAAAGGCAAACAAAAAAGAGGGCGAATAAAATGGCAAATTTTTGTGAAGTGGGGGAAATGAAAACGAGAGGCAAATAGAAAATAATGTAATTTCAAGGAGATGACATTTGTGATTAGGAACCAGATAGATGTTGCTGGTGTCTCCTCGGCGCCAGAGATTGGCACGTTGAAGAGACTGCTTCCTCCCCGGCAATGGCGCCAGAAATTCCTTTGGCATGGCTTGAGACTGCGTCGGTATTTCCCCAAAGAGGAAGGGATGATGCAACACAGTGACGGTAAGTATTTCCCTCAGTTATGAAACCAAAGGTATCGAACAAGTAGGAGGATCACGCAACACTATGTAAACAACACCTGCACACAAAGAACAAATACTTGCAACCCAACGCGAAAGAGAGGTTGTCAATCTCTCTACGGTAAAAAGATATATTAGGTTGTGATAGATTGGATAGATAGATGTTGCAAGACTCAAAATAAAAGAGGCAAATAAAAAGTGCAGCAAGGTATTTTTGGGTTTTTGGAATAATATATCTGAAAAGAAAAGCGACAAGAAGATAGATCGGAAAGCAATATGTTGGAAAAGTAGACCCTGGGGCCCGTAGGATTCACTAGTGGCTTCTGTCATGAGTATAGCACACAGTGGGTGAACAAATTACTGTTGGGCAATTGATAGAAAATCGAATAGTCATGACGATATCCAAGGCGATGATCATTATATAGGCATCACGTCCAAGATTAGTAGACCGAAACGATTCTGCATCTACTACTATTACTCCACACATCGACCGCTATCCAGCATGCATCTAGTGTATTAAGTTCATGGAGAAACGGAGTAATGCAATAAGAACGGTGACATGATGTAGACAAGATCTATTCATGTAGGAATAGACCCAATCTTGTTATCCTTAATAGCAACGATACATGTGTGCCTCGCTGCCCCATTTGTCACTGGGAGAGGACACCGCAAGATCGAACCCATCACAAAGCACCTCTTCCCATGGCAAGAAAAATCGATCTAGTTGGCCTAAGTAAACCAAAGATTCGAATAAAAAATACGAGGCTATGAGTAATCATGCATATAAGAGATCAAAGAAGACTCAAATAATATTCATGGATAGAAACTGATCATGAACTCAAAATTCATCGGATCCCAAAAAACGCACCGCAAAAAGTCATTACATCAAATAGATCTCCAAGAGACCATTGTATTGAGAATCAAAAGAGAGAGATGAAGCCATCTAGCTACTGTCTACGGACCCATAGGTCGATGGTGGACTACTCACGCATCATCGGAGATGCACCAATGAGGATGATGAAACCCTCTGTGATGGTGTTCGATTGGATCTCGCGGTTCTAGAACTTGCGGCGTCTGGATGTATTTTTTGTCGACTCCCCTACAGTTTTTGGAATATTTAGGTATTTATAGAGCTCAGAGGCGGTGGAGGGGTGTAACACCCGGTTACGCATGGAGGGATCTAGACTGGCCCCATAGAACAACACTAGTCTTTCCTGCGCACTTTGCCCTCACTCATGCGCACCCGGGACCAACTTCCCGGTCGGTCACCCATCCTAGAATTGCTTCAAGCCAAGCACGCTTAACTTTGGAGTTCTTTTCGAGTGGGCTGCCAGAAAAGAAGGAATTCCTTGTTGATATGAGTAGTCTATCATTCCTATTAAGCCAGGCTCTTACATACACCCCCACTCAATGGAACTGACGTCCTCGTTGGCCCATCAGGAACGTTCCATCTTGGCACACGTATGCGCGTCCAGTCCGGCACATGTGCCATTTCGTGTGCCACAACGGGCCACACGAACCATGCGCCACATGACCGTGCACCTGACCTGCGCATGCCCGTTTAACCGCAAGGGTCGGCTCTAATGCCAATTGTAACACCCCATTACGCCTGGAGGGATCTAGACTGGCCCCACAGACCAACACTAGTCTTTCCTGCGCACTTTATCCTCACTCATGCACACCCGGGGCCAACTTCCCCGTCGGTCACCCATCCTAGAATTGCTCCAAGCCAAGCACGCTAAACTTTGGAATTCCTTGTTGATATGAGTAGTCTATCATTCCTATTAAGCTAGGCTCTTACAAAGGGACTCCCGAGGCGGCCACAACCTACCAGGGCGCGCCGGGGGCCTCTGGGGCGCCCTCGTGTCTTGTGGGCTGCCTGGGCCCCCTCTGGGGCACTTCTTTGGCTCTCTGGCTTTCTTCTAGTCCAAAAAAATTCTCCAAAAAGTGTCATCGCGATTGGACTCCGTTTGGTACTGATATTCTGCGAAGTAAAAAACAAGCAAAAAACAGCAACTGACACTTCGCACTATGTCAATAGGTTAGTCCCAAAAAATGATATAAAGTTGCAATAAAATGATTGTAGAACATCCAAGAATGATAATATAACAACATGGACCATGCAAAAATTATAGATACGTTGGAGACGTATCAGCAATCGATGGGCATAGCCAGACGGACCCCCCCACCGGGCAACGACGAGCATCCAGTTCCAACGCCACTCATCTAGTGGGTCATGAAGATTCTTTGGACGAAATTGGCCTCCGACTCCTTACCGCAAGATGGAAGGACATGCAGCCTGAGGCCTAACGCCCATGATTCGAGCGTGCTGAGAAGAAATGTCGGAAGAGCTCCAAGGACGGCCTAACTCCCACGAACCCCTTGCGAAGGGAAAAAAGTAGAGAAGCGACAAAGAAGTTGAGGAAAATGGGGATAATGGTGCTGACCTCTGCCGCATCGCCCGCCGGAATGAGTTCCGTCAGCCCTCATGAATGGGTCACGCCTCCGACCAAGAACCCAAAGTTCCGCAAGCTCCATTCGTCTGGGAAGATGGAATCAAGCAAGGCCCAAAGGGGCACCTCTGGAACTTTCAGCTTACTTATTTCCCCCATTTCCTCCTCCGTAACGAGGTCACGGGACGCCATGTCTGATAGAGGGGAGGCTAGGGGAGACTATGAGCGGAGGTGGAGGAAGATGGTAGGCTCAGTGCCATTTAATTTTCCCTCTGTAATCAAAGAGACAGGCGAGACGGCAATCTGTCGCCCAGACACGTGGTGGCCCGCGACCTCTGAAGAACACTGGGAGCAGCGCAGAAGCCAAGAAGGCGGCCTATTTTCTCATAAGACAATCAATTAGTCTCGGCTCTCGTAGCATAACAAGGGCTGGATTCATTTGTCCCCGAAGGGCAATTTGGGCCGCCACATGTCATATCCATTGGTTTGCTTGGCCCCATCCCCCTCTTTGTTGCCAGTATTGGGTGAGAGTACGATGGGCCCAGGGGCTACTGTCAGTGTTAAGAAAACTAGGCTAGTGGCAGCCTGACGCATTGGGCTAAAGCAAATGGGTCGTATGAATTCCTTGGAAAGGTAGGCTTTCAAAGACTCTGTGATACCCAACGGGTTTTAGCATTCCCTGGCAAGGGTGGCCCCGGTCAAGGCGCGACACGTGCGCCACCATCTCTTAGCGGGATTCGCCCGAGAGGATCCGAAAATGCTTCTGGGGAGAGAAGATCCCGTTCTCGGGCATAGGGAGTAGTGGCCCTAGGCTTGGAGCATGGTTGCCGGCAGCAGTGGTAAGCTAGGCATGCCTCACTGGCTGGGATCCTTGTGAACAAAGTCATCGACAGTAGTAACAGTAAGATTCGTGTGCTGCCACATTGGCGGTACTCCTCTATCGCAAGATGAATCCCGGAGGAGGAAGAAGAACACCTCGGGGGTAATGCGTAGCCCCGGGAGGATGTCATCGTTCTTCGTACAAGCATGCCATGGGAAACCATGCCGCCATGGTACAGGCTATACCAGCCTATTCAAGTTTATATTCAACCAATCGGAGCCTCCGACAAGGCCTCCCTCAACACTATAAATAGGGGAGACCAAGGCCTCGCCAGGCGTTGATCTTGTCACCATTGTAACACACATTGTAGCTCTCTATCATTGCAATACAACAAAGAAAGAGTAGGGTATTACACCAAGAAGGTGGCCCGAACCTGGGTAGTTCTATGTGTTCATCCACCTCATTCCATTCATGACTTAGCATAGTTGGATGTGTTTAGTCCCTGGCCGAACTCTCAAAGAGTTGTTGCTCAGAACTCAGATGTAGGTTCTTAGAAACTGACAATTATGAATAGTTTAAATGTAAGCACTTGTTGGAAATATGCCCTAGAGGCAATAATAAATTGGTTATTATTATATTTCCTTGTTCATGATAATCGTTTATTATCCATGCTATAATTGTATTGATTGGAAACTCAAATACATGTGTGGGTACATAGACAACACTGTGTCCCTAGTAAGCCTCTAGTTGACTAGCTCGTTGATCAAAGATGGTTAAGGTTTCCTAGCCATTGACATGAGATGTCATTTGATAACGGGATCACATCATTAGGAGAATGATGTGATGGACAAGACCCAAACTGTAAACGTAGCATTTGATCGTGTCAGTTTATTGCTATTGTTTTCTGCATGTCAAGTATCTGTTCCTTTGACCATGAGATCATGCAACTCACTAACACCGGAGGAATACCTTGTGTGTATCAAACGTCGCAACGTAACTGGGTGACTATAAAGGTGCTCTACAGGTATCTCCGAGGGTGTCTGTTGGGTTGGCATGGATCAAGACTGGGATTTGTTACTCTGTGTGACGGAGAGGTATCTCAGGGCCCACTCGGTAATACAACATCACAATGAGCCTTGCAAGCAATGTGACTAAAGTGTTAGCCACGAGATCTTGTATTACGGAACGAGTAAAGAGACTTGCCGGTAACGAGATTGAACTAGGTATAGTGATACCGACGATCGAATCTCGGGCAAGTAACATACCGAAGAACAAAGGGAACAGCATACGGGATTAACTGAATCCTTGACATAGAGGTTCGACCGATAAAGATCTTCGTAGAATATGTAGGAGCCAATATGGGCATCCAGGTCCCGCTATTGGTTATTGATCGTAGAGGTGTCTCGGTCATGTCTACATAGTTCTCGAACCCGCAGGGTCTACACACTTAACGTTTGGTGACGATTAGTATAATTGAGTTATTATGTTGGTGACCGAAAGTTGTTCGGAGTCCCGGATAAGATCCCGGACATGACGAGGATCTCCGGAATAGTCCGGAGGTAAAGATTGATATATGTGATAATAGTGTTTTGATCTCTGGAAGGGTTCCGGAGTTCACCGGAAGGGGTTCCGGATGTTTACCGAAGTGTTCGGGTGCAGCAACACTTTATATGAGCCAAAGGGATAAAGCCCACAAGGTATTGGAAAGTGCAAAAGTAGTTTTGCTGCCGCGTAAGCGGTACTACCGCTTGGTGAAGAGGTACTACCGCCGGAGCGGTACTACCGCTTGTGTGAAGCGGTACTACCGCCCAAGCGGTACTACCGCTTGTGTAAAGCGGTACTACCGCTTGTGCGCGGCTGTGCACGGTTCGGCAGGGATCCGAGTTGGACTCTTTCCCTGCGGGCCAAACCGACCTTGTGCGGGCAAAACCGACCCGGAGGAGGCTTTTACTCCAAGTTTAGACCCCAAGGCTCAACATATAAATAGAGGGGCAGGGCTAGCACACGGGACACATCAGGATTTCCCAAGCCGTGTGCCGGCAACCCTAGCCCTCTAGTTCCTCCGTCATAATCTCCGTAGCGCTTGGCGAAGCCCTGCAGAGAATGTTCCTCACCACCATCACCACGCCGTCGTGCTGCTGGAACTCAACCACTACTTCACCATCGCTCGCTGGATCGAGGAGGTGAAGGCGTCATCAAGCCGTACGTGTGTTGAACGCGGAGGTGCCGTCCGTTCGGCACTAGATCGGAAGGATCGTGATTGGATCGCGGGACGCTCGGCGATTTGGATCGCGAAGACGTTCGACTACATCAACCGCGTTTATTAACGCTTCCGCTTAGCGATCTACAAGGGTATGTAGATTCACTCTCCCTCTCGTAGATGCTCATCACCATGGATAGATCTTATGTGTGCGTAGGAAAATTTTTGTTTCCCATGCAACGTTTCCCAACAGTGGCATCATGAGCCAGGTCTATGCGTAGATGAGATCTCGAGTAGAACACAAACGAGTTGTGGGCGTGGGTGTATACATATTGCTTGCCGTTACTAGTTGATATTTGATTCGGCGGTACTGTGAGATGAAGCGGCCCGGACCGACATTACGCGTACACTTACGCGAGACAGGTTCCTTCAACTGACATGTAACTTCGTTGCATAAAGATGGCTAGCGGGTGTCTGTCTCTCTCACTTTAGTTGAATCGATTTCAATGAAGAGGGTTCTTTTAGAAGATCAAAAAGCAATCACTACACCACGTTGTGGTTTTGCGTAGGTAAGAACGGTTCTTGCAAACCCGTAGCAGCCACGTAAAATTTGCAACAACAATTAGAGGACGTCTAACTTGTTTTTGCAGGGTATGTTGTGATGTGATATGGCCAATTACATGATGAGATATATGTGATGTATGAGATGATCATGTGTTGTATAGAATATCACGACTTGCATGTCGATGAGTACGGCAACTGGCAGGAGCCATAGAGTTGTCTTTAATTATTGTATGACCTGCGTGTCAATCATTAAGCGCTATGTAATGCTTTACTTTATCGCTAAACGTTAGCTATAGTCGTGGAAGCAACAGTCAGCGCGACAACCTTATGGCGACACGTTGATGGAGATCAAGATGATGGAGATCATGGTGTCATGCCGGTGACGATGGAGATCATGCCGGTGCTTTGGAGATGGAGATCAAAAGCACAAGTTCATGGCCATATCATGTCACTTATGATTTGCATGTGATGTTAATCCTTTTATGCATCTTATTTTGCTTAGGACGACGGTAGCATTATAAGGTGATCCCTCACTTAAATTTCAAGATAAATTGTGTTCTCCCCAAGTGTGCACCGTTGCGAAAGTTCGTCGTTTCGAGACACGCCGTGATGATCGGGTGTGATAGACTCTACGTTCGCATACAACGGGTGTAAGCCATGTTACACGTGCGGAACACTCGGGTTAAACTTGACGAGCCTAGCATGTACAGACATGGCCTCGGAACACAAGAGACCGAAAGGTCGAACATGAGTCATATAGTAGATATGATCAACATGAAGATGTTCACCATTGAAACCACCTCAACTCACGTGATGATCGGACTTGAGTTGGTGGATTTGGATCATGTTACACTCGAATGATCGGAGGGATGTCAATTTGAGTGGGAGTTTTTTAAATATGATTAACTAAACTCATTATCTAAGAACAATAGTCTAAGTTGTCTTTGCTATATTTATGTTGTAGATCATGGCTCGCGCAGTAGCACCCCTGAATTTTAATGCGTTCCTAGAGAAAGCTAAGTTGAAAGATGATGGAAGTAACTTTGTGGACTGGGCCCGTAATCTAAGGATTATCCTTACGGCTTCCCAGAAGGCTTATGTCCTTGATGCACCGCTTGGTGATCCACCCGCTCCAGTTGAGTCTCTAGACGTTGTGAACGCCTGGCAGGCTCGTTCTGATGATTACTCAATAGTTCAATGTGCAATGTTGTATGGCTTAGAACCGGGACTTCAAAGACGTTTTGAACGTCATGGAGCATATGAGATGTTCCAGGAGTTGAAGTTTATCTTTCAGAAGAATGCCCGGATCGAGAGATATGAGATCTCCGATAAGTTCTATGCTTGCAAGATGGAGGAGAACGGGTCTATCAGTAATCACGTGCTCAGAATGTCTGGGTACTCCACCCGTCTGGCTGAGTTAGGGATGCCCCTTCCGCCAGAGGCTATCACTGACAGAGTTCTTCAATCATTGCCACCTAGCTACAAGAGCTTCGTGTTGAACTATAACATGCACGGGATGAACAAGTCAGTCGCCGAGCTGTTTGCGATGCTGAAAGCCGCTGAGTCTGAAATTCAGAAGGAGCATCAAGTGTTGATGGTCAATAAAACCACTAGTTTCAAGAAAAATGGCAAGGGTAAGAAGGGTAACTCCAAGTAGAGTGGCAAAGCAGTTGCTCCTCTCGTGAAGAAACCCAAGGCTGGACCCAAACCAGAAACTGTGTGTTTTCATTGCAAGGGAACTGGACACTGGAAGCGGAATTGCCCCAAGTATTTGGCTGACAAGAAGGCGGCCAACAACAAACAAGGTATATATGATATACATGTTATTGATGTGTACCTTACCAACCCTCGTTGTAGTGCCTGGGTATTTGATACCGGTGCGGTTGCTCATATTTGCAACTCAAAACAGGAACTGCGGAATAGACGGAGGCTGGCAAAGGACGAAGTGAAGATGCGCGTGGGAAATGGTTCCAAGGTTGATGTGATCACCGTCGGCACGCTCGCTCTTCGATTACCGTCGGGATTAGTGATGAACCTAAATAGGTGTTATTTGGTGCCTGCGTTAAGCATGAACATTATATCTGGATCTTGTTTATTGCGAGACGGTTACTCATTTAAATCAGAGAATAATGGTTGTTCTATTTATATGAGTAATATCTTTTATGGTCATGCACCCGATGTGAGGGGTTTATTCTTATTGAATCTCGATAGTAATGATACACATGTTCATAACATTGATGCCAAAAGATGTAGAATTGATAATGATAATACCACTTTCTTGTGGCACTGCCGTTTAGGTCATATTGGCGTAAAACGCATGAGGAAGCTCCATGCTGATGGACTTTTGGAGTCACTTGATTTTGAATCACTTGACACATGTGAGCCATGCCTCATGGGCAAGATGACTAAAACGCCGTTCTCTGGAACAATGGAACGGGCAAGTGACTTATTGGAAATCATACATGCTGATGTGTGCGGTCCGATGAGTATTGAGGCGCGCGGTGGTTATCGTTACTTTCTCACCTTCACTGATGACTTAAGTAGATATGGGTATATTTACTTAATGAAACACAAGTCTGAAACATTTGAAAAGTTCAAACAATTTCAGAGTGAAGTTGAGAATCATCGTAACAAGAAGATTAAATTCCTACGATCTGATCGAGGAGGAGAATATCTGAGTTATGAGTTTGGCAGTCACTTAAGACAGTGTGGAATTGTTTCACAATTAACACCGCCTGGAACACCACAGCGTAATGGTGTGTCCGAACGTCGTAATCGAACCTTATTGGATATGGTGCGATCTATGATGTCTCTTGCCGATTTGCCACTATCGTTTTGGGGTTATGCATTAGAGACAGCTGCATTCACTTTAAATAGGGCACCATCGAAATCCGTTGAGACGACGCCATATGAACTTTGGTTTGGCAAGAAGCCAAAACTGTCGTTTCTTAAAGTTTGGGGATGTGATGCTTATGTCAAAAAGCTTCAGCCTGAAAAGCTGGAACCCAAAGCGGAGAAATGCGTCTTCATAGGATACCCAAAAGAGACAATTGGGTATACCTTCTACCTCAGATCCGAGGGCAAAGTGTTTGTCGCTAAAAACGGAACATTTCTTGAGAAAGAGTTTCTCTCGAAAGAATTGAGTGGGAGGAAGATAGAACTTGATGAGGTTGTTGAACCTTTACTTCAACCTGAGAGTAGCGCAGCGCAGAAAGTTGTTTCTGTGGAGCCTACATTAGCTGAAGAGGAAGTTAATGATGATGATCATGAAGCTTTGGATCAAGTTGCTATCGAACCTCGTAGGTCGACAAGGACGCGTACTGCTCCTGAGTGGTACGGCAACCCTGTCTTAGAGGTCATGTTGTTAGACAACGATGAACCTACGAGCTATGGAGAAGCGATGATGGGCCCGGATTCCGAGAAGTGGTTAGAGGCCATGAAATCCGAGATGGGATCCATGTATGAAAACAAAGTATGGACTTTGGAAGTATTACCTGAAGGGCGTAAGGCCATTCAGAACAAATGGATCTTTAAGAGGAAGACGGACGCGGACGGTAATGTCACCGTCTATAAAGCTCGACTTGTGGCAAAGGGTTTTTCACAAGTTCAAGGAGTTGACTACGATGAGACCTTCTCACCCGTAGCGATGCTTAAGTCCGTCAGAATCATGTTAGCAATAGCTGCCTTTTTCGATTATGAAATTTGGCAGATGGATGTCAAAACAGCGTTCCTTAACGGTTTCCTTAAGGAAGAGTTGTATATGATGCAACCAGAAGGTTTTGTCGATCCAGAGAATGCTGACAAAGTTTGCAAACTCCAGCGATCCATTTATGGACTGGTGCAAGCATCTCGGAGTTGGAATCTTCGTTTTGATGAGGTGATCAAAGCGTTCGAGTTTATACAAGTTTACGGAGAAGCTTGTATTTACAAGAAAGTGAGTGGGAGCTCTATAGCGTTTCTAATCTTATATGTGGATGACATATTGCTGATTGGAAACAATATAGAAATGCTGGAAAGCGTAAAGGAATATTTGAACAAGAGTTTTTCAATGAAGGACCTAGGAGAAGCTGCTTTCATATTAGGCATCAAGATCTATAGAGATAGATCAAGACGCTTAATAGGACTTTCACAAAGCACATACCTTGATAAGATTTTGAAGAAGTTCAAAATGGATCAGTCCAAGAAGGGGTTCTTGCCTGTTTTGCAAGGTGTGAAGTTGAGTAAGACTCAATGCCCAGTGACTGCAGAAGATAGAGAAAAGATGAGTGTCATCCCCTATGCTTCAGCCATAGGCTCTATCATGTATGCAATGCTGTGCACAAGACCCGATGTCAGCCTTGCCATAAGTATGGTCGGAAGGTTTCAAGGTGATCCAGGAATGGAACACTGGACGGCGGTCAAGAATATCCTGAAGTACCTGAAAAGGACTAAGGACATGTTTCTCGTTTATGGAGGTGATCAAGAGCTCGTCGTAAAGGGTTACGTCGATGCAAGCTTTGACACTGATCCGGATGACTCTAAGTCGCAAACCGGATACGTATTTATTCTTAATGGGGGTGCGGTTAGCTGGTGCAGTTCCAAGCAAAGCGTGGTAGCAGATTCTACATGCGAAGCGGAGTACATCGCTGCCTCGGAGGCGGCGAAGGAAGGTGTCTGGATGAAGGAGTTCATGACAGATCTTGGAGTAGTGCCTAGTGCACTTAACCCAATGACTCTGTTTTGTGATAATACTGGTGCCATTGCTCTAGCCAAGGAACCAAGATTTCACAAGAGGACCAGACACATAAAGCGACATTTCAATTCCATCCGCGATTACATCAAGGAGGACGACATAAATATTTGCAAAGTACACACGGATCTAAATGTTGCAGATCCGTTGACTAAACCTCTTCCAAGGGCTAAACATGAACAACACCAGAACTGCATGGGTGTTCGATTCATTACAATGTAAATCACATAGTGATGTGAACTAGATTATTGACTCTAGTGCAAGTGGGAGACTGTTGGAAATATGCCCTAGAGGCAATAATAAATTGGTTATTATTATATTTCCTTGTTCATGATAATCGTTTATTATCCATGCTATAATTGTATTGATTGGAAACTCAAATACATGTGTGGGTACATAGACAACACTGTGTCCCTAGTAAGCCTCTAGTTGACTAGCTCGTTGATCAAAGATGGTTAAGGTTTCCTAGCCATTGACATGAGATGTCATTTGATAACGGGATCACATCATTAGGAGAATGATGTGATGGACAAGACCCAAACTGTAAACGTAGCATTTGATCGTGTCAGTTTATTGCTATTGTTTTCTGCATGTCAAGTATCTGTTCCTTTGACCATGAGATCATGCAACTCACTAACACCGGAGGAATACCTTGTGTGTATCAAACGTCGCAACGTAACTGGGTGACTATAAAGGTGCTCTACAGGTATCTCCGAGGGTGTCTGTTGGGTTGGCATGGATCAAGACTGGGATTTGTTACTCTGTGTGACGGAGAGGTATCTCAGGGCCCACTCGGTAATACAACATCACAATGAGCCTTGCAAGCAATGTGACTAAAGTGTTAGCCACGAGATCTTGTATTACGGAACGAGTAAAGAGACTTGCCGGTAACGAGATTGAACTAGGTATAGTGATACCGACGATCGAATCTCGGGCAAGTAACATACCGAAGAACAAAGGGAACAGCATACGGGATTAACTGAATCCTTGACATAGAGGTTCGACCGATAAAGATCTTCGTAGAATATGTAGGAGCCAATATTGGCATCCAGGTCCCGCTATTGGTTATTGATCGTAGAGGTGTCTCGGTCATGTCTACATAGTTCTCGAACCCGCAGGGTCTACACACTTAACGTTTGGTGACGATTAGTATAATTGAGTTATTATGTTGGTGACCGAAAGTTGTTCGGAGTCCCGGATAAGATCCCGGACATGACGAGGATCTCCGGAATAGTCCGGAGGTAAAGATTGATATATGTGATAATAGTGTTTTGATCTCTGGAAGGGTTCCGGAGTTCACCGGAAGGGGTTCCGGATGTTTACCGAAGTGTTCGGGTGCAGCAACACTTTATATGAGCCAAAGGGATAAAGCCCACAAGGTATTGGAAAGTGCAAAAGTAGTTTTGCTGCCGCGTAAGCGGTACTACCGCTTGGTGAAGCGGTACTACCGCCGGAGCGGTACTACCGCTTGTGTGAAGCGGTACTACCGCCCAAGCGGTACTACCGCTTGTGTAAAGCGGTACTACCGCTTGTGCGCGGCTGTGCACGGTTCGGCAGGGATCCGAGTTGGACTCTTTCCCTGCGGGCCAAACCGACCTTGTGCGGGCAAAACCGACCCGGAGGAGGCTTTTACTCCAAGTTTAGACCCCAAGGCTCAACATATAAATAGAGGGGCAGGGCTAGCACACGGGACACATCAGGATTTCCCAAGCCGTGTGCCGGCAACCCTAGCCCTCTAGTTCCTCCGTCATAATCTCCGTAGCGCTTGGCGAAGCCCTGCAGAGATTGTTCCTCACCACCATCACCACGCCGTCGTGCTGCTGGAACTCAACCACTACTTCACCATCGCTCGCTGGATCGAGGAGGTGAAGGCGTCATCAAGCCGTACGTGTGTTGAACGCGGAGGTGCCGTCCGTTCGGCACTAGATCGGAAGGATCGTGATTGGATCGCGGGACGCTCGGCGATTTGGATCGCGAAGACGTTCGACTACATCAACCGCGTTTATTAACGCTTCCGCTTAGCGATCTACAAGGGTATGTAGATTCACTCTCCCTCTCGTAGATGCTCATCACCATGGATAGATCTTATGTGTGCGTAGGAAAATTTTTGTTTCCCATGCAACGTTTCCCAACAGCACTATGTTAATATTATGATTAGTGGAATAAATACGGCAACTCTGGAACCAGGAGTTTGTCGTTTCACCTCATATCATTGTGTGTTGAGTCTTTATTTTTTATCATTGTTCATTGGTTACTTGGGGGCTTGTAACTTAATGAGTTCAGCTAAGCACCCTTGAACCCAGCATATGCTGACAATATTCTTGGTTACACTTACTTCTAAAAGCTCAATGCCTCGCACAATTTTATGACCTGGTTGTGCACATGAGAAGTCAATCAGCTCTTATGCCCATTGATGGAGTTAGCTGCCCTAAACTTTTCATAGTTGATCACACTGAGAACAAGTGATGCAAAAAACGGCTTTGCAATGATAAGACAAACCAAAAGGAGTATCAAGCCAAACTTTTGTGATGCAACTACTAAGTTCATTACAAAGATAGCAAATTCAAAGGTGTACACGCACGTGATACGTCTCCAATGTATCTAATTTTTTTTTATTGTTCCATGCTATTATATTATCATTCTAGGATACTTTTTGGTATTTTATTTACCAATTAATATTATTTTTGAGCACTAACCTATTGACCTAGTGCCCAGTGCCAGTTGTTGTTTTCTGCATGTTTTTTGCTTTTCGGGTTTACCATACCAAACGAAGTCCAAATGACAGGAAAATTTAATATGATTTTGTCTGGACCAAAAGAAGACCTGGAAGCTTCGGGAGGAGACGAGAGGCTCCACGAGGCAGCGACGAGCTAACAGGGCGCGACCCAGGGGCAGACCGCACCCTGTTGGGTTGTGGCCGCCTCGGTAGCCCTCTCATAACCCTCTCTGGCCTATAAATCCTCAAATATTCCAAAAACACTAGCGGAGCTCCCGAAACACTTTTTCCACCATCGTAAGTCTCTATTCCGCCACATACCCATCTGGCGACCTTTTCCAATGATCTGCTGGAGGGGGAATCAATCACGGAGGGGCTCTTCATCACCCTTGCTGCCTCCATGATAAGTTGTGAGTAGTTCATCACAGACCTACTGGTCTGTAGTTATTATCTAGATGGCTATCTTTATCTCTCTTGATCTTCAATACAATGATCATCGCACCTCCGCTTTGATCTATCCGATGTAATCCTGTTGTGTGGTGTGTTTGTTGGGATCCGATGAATTGTGGGTTTATGTTTAGATTATTCATGAAAAGTATTTGAGTCACCTTTGATTATTATCATTCTTATTTGCATGATCATTATAACTTCGTAAATCTCTCCGATCTATTGAAATAGTTTGGCCAACTAGATTGATATTTCTTCAGTGAGAGGGGTGCATTGTAGTGGGTTCAATCTGGCGGTGCTCTATATCCTGGTGACAGAAAGGGACAAGACACGCCTTTGTATTGCTGCCACTAAGGATAAAACAATGGGGTTAGTTCATATTAATTGAATTCTCTTTGTCTACAGCATGTCATCGTTCTCCAAGCATTATGATACGTCTCCAACGTATCTATAATTTTTGATTGTTCCATGCTATTATATTATCTGTTTTGGATGTTTTATATGCATTAATATGCTTTTTTATATTATTTTTGGGACTAACCTATTAACCTAGAGCCGAGTGCCAGTTTCTGTTTTTTCCTTGTTTTTGAGTATTGCAGATAAGGAATATCAAACGGAGTCCAAACGGAATAAAATCTTCGGGATGATTTTTCTTGGACCAGAAGAAACCTACCAGACTTGGAGATGAAGGAAGGAGACCTGCCGGGAGGTGACAAGCCTGCTGGGCGCGCCCTAGGGGAGGCGCGTCCCCCTGGCTTGTGGCCCCCATGCAGGTCCGCCAACCCTAATCTTCGGCCTATAAATTCCCAAATATTCCCCCAATACCAAAGAGAGCCACAAAAATACTTTTCCGCCACCAGAAGCCTCTGTTCCCATGAGATCCCATCTTGGAGCCTTTTCCGGTAATCTGCCGGATGGGGGATTCGATCACGGAGGGCATCTACATCAACTCCATTGCCCCTCCGATGATGCGTGAGTAGTTCACCTGAGACCTTCGGGTCCATAGCTAGTAGCTAGATGGCTTCTTCTCTCTCTATGTTCTTCAATACCATGTTCTTCATGATGTTCATGGAGATCTATCCGATGTAATACTCTTTTGCGGTGTGTTTGTCGAGATCCGATGAATTGTGGGTTTATGATCAGATTATCTATGCATATTATTTGAATCTCCTCTGAATTCTTATATGCATGATTTCATATCTTTGCAAGTCTCTTCGAGTTATTGGTTTGGTTTGGCCAACTAGATTGGTAATTCTTACAATGGGAGAAGTGCTTAGTTTTGGGTTCAATCTTGCGGTGTCCTCACCCAGTGACAAAGTAGGGGTAGCGAGGCACGTATTTGTATTGTTGCCATCAAGGGTAAAAAGATGGGGTTTTCATCATATTGTTTGGGTTTATCCCTCTACATCATGTCATCTTACTTAATGCGTTACTCTGTTATTCGTGAACTTAATACTCTAGATGGAGACAGGAGTCGGTCGATGTGTGGAGTAATAGTAGTAGATGCAGAATCGTTTTGGTCTACTTGACACGGACGTGATGCCCATATGCATAATCATTGCCTTGGATATCGTCATAAATATGCGCTTGTCTATCAATTGCTCGACAGTTATTTGTTCACCCACCGTATTATTTTCCTTCAAGAGAGAAGCCTCTAGTGAAACCTATGGCCCCCGGGTCTATTTTCCATATTATATTTTCATATCTATAAACCAAAAATACCAAAAATACTTTGCTGCAATCTTTTTACTTTTGTTTTACTTTTCGTTTTAGTAATCTTTTATATCTATCTCTATCAGATCTCATCCTTGCAAGTAACCGTGAAGGGATTGACAACCCCTTTATAGCGTTGGGTGCAAGTGTTTGATTGTTTGTGTAGGTGCGAAGATTGGGGACTTGCTTGTATCTCCTACTGGATTGATACCTTGGTTCTCAACAACTGAGGGAAATACTTATCTACTTTGTTGCATCACCCTTTCCTCTTCAAGGGAAAACCAACGCAAGCTCAAGAAGTAGCAAGAAGGATTTCTGGCGCCGTTGCCGGGGAGATCTACATCAAGCCTACCAAGTACCCATCACAAACTCATCTCTTGCATTTACATTATTTGACATTTGCCTCTCATTTTCCTTTCCCCCACTTCTAAAACGATTTTCAGAAAAAACCAAAAAGATTTGCCTTTTTATTCGCCCTTCTCCCGTTCGTCTTTTCATTTGCTTTTCTGTTTGCTTGTGTGCTAGATTGCTTGCTTTGTCACGATGACTCAAGAGAATACTAAGTTGTGTGACTTCTCCAATACTAATAATAATGACTTTATTAGTACTCCGGTTGCTCCCACCACTAGTGCAGAATCTTATGAAATTAATGCCGCTTTGCTTAATCTTGTTATGAAAGAACAATTTTCTGGCCTGCCTAGTGAAGATGCCGCATCCCATCTAAATACTTTCGTTGAGTTGTGTGATATGCAAAAGAAGAAAGATGTGGATAATGATATTGTTAAATTGAAGCTATTTCCATTCTCACTACGATATCGTGCTAAAACTTGGTTTTCATCTTTGCCTAAAAATAGTATTGATTCATGGAATAAGTGTAAAGATGCTTTTATTTCCAAGTATTTTCCGCCTGCTAAGATCATCTCCCTTAGGAACGATATAATGAATTTTAAGAAACTTGATCATGAGCATGTTGCACAATCTTGGGAGAGATGAAACTAATGATTAGAAATTGCCCCGCGCATGGTTTGAGTTTATGGATGATTATACAATTTTTTTATGCGGGATTGAATTTTGCTTCTAGAAATCTTTTAGATTCCGCCGCGGGTGGTACTTTTATGGAAATCACATTAGGAGAAGCTACTAAACTCCTAGATAATATTATGGAAAATTACTCTCAATGGCATACCGAAAGATCTCCTACTAGTAAAAAAGTGCATGCTATTGAAGAAATAAACACTTTGAGTGAAAAGATGGATAAATTAATGAAATTGTTTGCTAGTAAGAGTTATCCTATTGAATCTAATGATATGCCTTTGTCTTCTTTGATTGTAAATAATAATGAATCTATGGATGTGAATTTTGTTGGTAGGAACAATTTGGGTAATAACGCGTATAGAGGTAATTTCAACCCTAGGCCGTTTCCTAGTAATTCCTCTAATAATTATGGTAATTCCTACAACAATTCTTATGGAAATTATAATAATATGCCCTGTGATCTTGAGAATAATATTAAAGAATTTATTAGTTCGCAAAAGGTTTTCAATGCTACGATTGAAGAAAAATTGCTCAAGATTGATGATTTGGCTAGGAACGTTGATAGAATTTCGCTTGAGATTGATTCTTTGAAAATTAGATCTACTCCACCCAAGCGTGATATTAATGAGTCTTTAAAAGCTATGAGAACTTCTATTGATGAGTGTAAGGAAAGAACCGCTAGAATGCGTGCTAAGCGTGAATGGCTGAAAAAGTGTGTTCTCGTGAAAATAATGATGAAGATCTTAAAGTGATTGATGTGACTCCTACTGAATCTTTGTTTTCTAATACAAATCTTGATAAATATGGGACTGGAGATAAGTCAACTTTACTTAAAAGTCGTCCCAATGATTCGGAGTTTATAGATCTTAATGCTAAGATTGATAAAAGTGGGATTGAAGAGGTCAAAACTTTAAATAGCAATGAACCCACTCTTTTGGATTTCAAGGACTTTAATTATGATAGTTCTTCTTTGATTGATTGTATTTCCTTGTTGCAATCCATTTTGAATTCTCCGCATGGTTATAATCAAAATAAGGCTTTTACTAAACATATTGTGGATGCTATGATGAAATATTTTGAAGAAAAACTTGAGTTGGAAGTTTCTATACCTAGAAAGCTTTATGATGAGTGGGAACCAACTATTAAGATTAAAATTAAATATTATGAGTGCCATGCTTTGTGTGATTTGGGTGCTAGCGTTTCCACGATTCCGAAAACTCTATGTGATGTTCTAGGTTTCCATGATCTTGATGATTGCTCTTTAAATTTGCATCTAGCGGATTCCACTATTAAGAAACCTATGGGAAGGATTAATGATGTTCTTATTGTTGCAAATAGGAATTATGTGCCCGTCGATTTCATTGTTCTTGATATAGATTGCAATCCTACATGCAATTGGTGCAATTATTGATATGAAAGAAGGAAACATTAGATTCCAATTTCCGTTAAGGAAAGGCATGGAGCATTTTCCTAGAAAGAAAATTAAATTACCTTATGAATCTATTATGAGAGCTACTTATGGATTGCATACCAAAGATGACAATACCTAGATCTATTACGTTATGCCTAGCTAGGGGCGTTAAACAATAGCGCTTGTTGGGAGGCAACCCAATTTTATTTCTGTTTTTGTTTCTGTTTTTGAGTGATTTACACATTATTACCTCTGTAGTAATTGTGTTTTATTGTTTTAATTAGTGTTTGAGCCAAGTAAGACCTTTGGGATGGTCTACGGTGATTGTTGATTTGATTCTGCTGAAAAACAGAAACTTTTGCGCTCAGTCCAGGAATTTTATAAATTCACCAGAGGCTCGAATGTGTCTGAATTTTTTAAAAAAGATTTATATACAAATTTCCCACATTTTCATAAATTTTCAGAATTTTTGGAGTTACAGAAGTATTCGAAGTCTACAGATTGCTACAGACTGTTCTGTTTTTGACAGATTCTGTTTTCTTTGTGTTGTTTGCTTATTTTGATGTATCTATGGGTTGTATCGGGGGGTATGAACCATGGAGAAGTTAGAATACAGTAGATATTACACCAATATAAATAAAAAATGAGTTCACAACAGTACCTAAAGTGGTGATTTTTTTTTCTTATACTAACGGATCACACGAGTTTTCTGTTGAGTTTTGT
Organism: Elymus sibiricus; assembly: GCA_039707655.1. NCBI lineage: Eukaryota > Viridiplantae > Streptophyta > Magnoliopsida > Poales > Poaceae > Elymus > Elymus sibiricus. Next base: position 308,652,706 of record CM077675.1, on the reverse strand, counting down.
GTTGTGAAGTTTTCATGTTTTGGGTAAAGATTTGATGTACTATGGAATAAGAAGTGGCAAGAGCCTAAGCTTGGGAATGCCCAAGGCACCCCAAGCCATATTCAAGGATACCAAAGAGCCTAAGCTTGGGTATGCCTCGGAAGGCATCCCCTCTTTCGTCTTCAATCCATCGGTAAATTTACTTGAGGCTATATTTTTATTCACCACATGATATGCATTTTGCTTGGAGCGTCTTGTATGATATGAGTCTTTGCTTTTTAGTTTGTCACAATCATCCTTGCTGCACACATCTTTTTGAGAGGGACACGCATTAATCGTGAATTTATTAGAATACTCTATGTGCTTCACTTGTATCTTTTGAGCTAGGCAATGTTGCTCTAGTGCTTCACTTATATCTTTTTAGAGCACTGTGGTGTTTTATTTTATAGAAATAATTGAACTCTCGTACCTCACTTATATTATTTTGAGAGTCTTTAAACAGCATGGTAATTGGTTTAGGTTGTGAATTTAGTCCTAATATAATGGGCATCCAAGAGGGATATAATAAAAACTTTCATATAAAGTGCATTGAATACTATGAGAAGTTTGATTCCTTGCATATAGTTTTGAGATATAAAGATGGTGATATTAGAGTTATGCTAGTGAGTAATTGTGGATTGGTAGAAATACTTGTGTTAGAGTTTGTGATTCCCGTAGCATGCACGTATGGTGAACCGTTATGTAACGAAGTCGGAGCATGATTTGTTTAATGATTGTCATCCTTTGTGTGAGGGTCGGGAGCGCGCGATGGTTAACTCCTACCAACCTCTCCCCTAGGAGCATGCATCTAATACTTTGCTTCGATAACTAATAGACTTTTGCAATAAGTATGTGAGTTCTTTATGACTAATGTGAGTCCATGGATTATACGCACTCTCACCCTTCCACCTTTGCTAGCCTCTCTAGTACCGCGCAACTTTCGCCGGTGCGTTAAACCCACCATATTTCCTTCCTCAAAACAGCCACCATACCTACCTATTATGGCATTTCCATAGCCATTCCGAGATATATTGCCATGCAACTTCCACCGTTCCGTTTATTATGACATGCACCATCATTTTCATATTCCTTTGCATGATCGTAAGATAGCTAGCATGATGTTTTCATGGCTTGTCCGTTTTTTGATGTCATTTGCTAGGCTAGATCGTTGCACATCCCGGTACACCACCGGAAGCATTCATATAGAGTCATATTTTTTTCTAGGTATCGAGTTGTAATTCATGAGTTGTAAGTAAATAAAAGTGTGATGATCATCATTATTAGAGCATTGTCCCATGAGAGGAAAGGATGATGGAAGCTATGATTCCCTCACAAGTTGGGATGAGTCTCCGGACTTTACAAATAATAAAAGAGGCCAATGAAGCCCAAATAAAAAAAGAGAGGCCAAAGATGCCCACCAAAATAAAAATAAAAAATGAGAGAAAAGAGAGAAGGGACAATGCTACTATCTTTTTTCCACACTTGTGCTTCAAAGTAGCACCATGATCTTCATGATAGAGAGTCTCCTATTTTGTCACTTTCATATAGCTAGTGGGAATTTCTCATTATAATGCACACCCATTTAGTTTCTTTTTGAGCTTTCATACACTTATAGCTCTAGTGCATCCGTTGCATGGCAATCCCTACTCACACACATTGATATCTATTGATGGGCATCTCCATAGCCCATTGATACGCCTAGTTGATGTGAGACTATCTTTTCCCTTTTCCTCACAACCTCCACCATATTCTATTCCACTTATAGTGCTATATCCATGGCTCACGCTCATGTATTGCGTGAAAGTTGAAAAGGTTTGAGAACATAAAAGGTGTGAAACAATTGCTTGACTTGTCATCGGGGTTGTGCATGATTTAAATACTTTGTGTGGGGAAGATGGAGCATAGCCAGACCATATGATTTTGTAGGGATAACTTTCTTTGGCCATGTTATTTTGAAAGGACACAATTGCCTTGTTAGTATGCTTGAAGTATTATTGTTTTTATGTCAATATTAAGCTTTTGTTTTGAATCTTATGGATCTGAACATTCATGCCACAATAAAGAATATTACATGGATAAATTTGTTAGGTAGCATTCCACATCAAAAATTCTGTTTTTATCATTTACCTACTCGAGGACAAGCAGGAATTAAGCTTGGGGATGCTTGATACATCTCCAACGTATCTATAATTTTTGATTGTTCCATGCTATTATATTATCTGTTTTGGATGTTTTATATGCATTAATATGCTTTTTATATTATTTTTGGGACTAACCTATTAACCTAGAGCCTAGTGCCAGTTTCTGTTTTTTCCTTGTTTTTGAGTATTGCAAATAAGGAATATCAAACGGAGTCCAAACGGAATAAAATCTTCGGGATGATTTTTCTTGGACCAGAAGAAACCTACCAGACTTGGAGATGAAGGAAGGAGACCTGCCGGGAGGCGACAAGCCTGCAGGGTGCGCCCTAGGGGGGGCGCCCCCCTGGCTTGTGGCCCCCCTGCAGGTCCTCCAACCCTAATCTTCGGCCTATAAATTCCCAAATATTCCCCCAATACCAAAAAGAGCCACAAAAATACTTTTCCGCCGCCGGAAGCCTCTGTTCCCGTGAGATCCCATGTTGGAGCCTTTTCCGGTAATCTGCCGGAGGGGGGATTCAATCACGGAGGGCATCTACATCAACTCCATTGCCCCTCCGATGATGCGTGAGTAGTTCACCTCAGACCTTCGAGTCCATAGCTAGTAGCTAGATGGCTTCTTCTCTCTCTATGTTCTTCAATACCATGTTCTTCATGATCTTCATGGAGATCTATCCGATGTAATACTCTTTTGCGGTGTGTTTGTCGAGATCCGATGAATTGTGGGTTTATGATCAGATTATCTATGAATATTATTTGAATCTCCTCTGAATTCTTATATGCATGATTTCATATCTTTGCAAGTCTCTTCGAGTTATTGGTTTGGTTTGGACAACTAGATTGGTAATGCTTGCAATGGGAGAAGTGCTTAGTTTTGGGTTCAATCTTGCGGTGTCCTCACCCAGTGACAAAGTAGGGGTCGCGAGGCACGTATTTGTATTGTTGCCATCAAGGGTAAAAAGATGGGGTTTTCATCATATTGCTTGAGTTTATCCCTCTACATCATGTCATCTTACTTAATGCGTTACTCTGTTCTTCATGAACTTAATACTCTAGATACAGGCAGGAGTCGGTCGATGTGTGGAGTAATAGTAGTAGATGCAGAATTGTTTTGGTCTACTTGACACGGACGTGATGCCCATATGCATAATCATTGCCTTGGATATCGTCATAAATATGAGCTTTTCTATCAATTGCTCGACAGTAATTTGTTCACCCACCGTATTATTTTCCTTCAAGAGAGAAGCCTCTAGTGAAACCTATGGCCCCCGGGTCTATTTTCCATATTATATTTTCAGATCTATAAACCAAAAATACCAAAAATACTTTGCTGCAATCTTCTTACTTTTGTTTTACTTTTCGTTTTAGTAATCTTTTATATCTATCTCTATCAGATCTCATCCTTGCAAGTAACCGTGAAGGGATTGACAACCCCTTTATAGCGTTGGGTGCAAGTGTTTGATTGTTTCTGTAGGTGTGAAGATTGGGGACTTGCTTGTATCTCCTACTGGATTGATACCTTGGTTCTCAACAACTAAGGGAAATACTTATCTACTTTGCTGCATCACCCTTTCCTCTTCAAGGGAAAACCAGTGCAAGCTCAAGAAGTAGCACATTACTATGTTTTACTTAATACTCTAGATGCATGCTAGATAGCGGTCGATGGGTGGAATAATAGTAATTGGTGCAGGTAGGAGTCGACCTATTTGCTTATGGATGTGATGCCTATATATACATGATCATTACCATGAGTAAATATTGCATAACTATATGCTTTTCTATCAATTGCCCAACAGTAATTTGTTTACCCATCGTTCTCCACTAGAAAACACTACGCCCCCCGGGTCTATCCTCTTCTAAGTTTACAAACGCATTCAATACCTTGCTGCCATTTACTTTGTTTTATTTTACAATTTACAATAATCTACTATCATATACACATCTCACTTGCTTGCAAATAACGAGATCAAGGGGATTGACAACCCTCTTGCCGCGTCGGGTGCAAGTGTGTTCTCTTTTGTGTGCAGCCGCTGATTAAGGTTGATGACCGGTATTCTTATTGGTTCGATAAACCTTGGTTCATAACTGAGGGAAATACTGACCTGCATTGTGCTGCATCACCCGTTCCTCTTCACGGAAAACCCAACGCAGATCACAACCATAAGCACACCATCAAGATAGAACTTCATTTTTTAAACCTATTACAACCCATGGGTCTGAATATCATTGTTTTTGGCAGAATAAAATATCTACTCTGCTGCAGGTTGTCGGAGCACGGATGCACATGATCACCTATGGGACCAGAGGCCCCTTTGTGGTTCGGCAAAGGGAGGTCATGTTGCACAAAGAGCGGAGACCATGAGGCAACACGACGATCGAGACACAGGTGTTTTTACCCAGGTTCGGGCCGCTGTGAAGCGTAAAACCCTGCTCCTGCTTTTGGTGGATTGATCAGAGGAACACGAAGAACAGGCAGAGCTTAATCCCGGCAAGGGTTGCCATCGGGGAGAGCTACTACGTCAGTACAAGTGTCCAAAGGTCCGAATCTAGAGCTAGGTTACCTTGGGCCTCCTTTTATAGGGCAAGGGGCAACCACAATGGCAAACCCGTCATTACCTACCGATTAGATAGCTAATAGAGCTATCATACCTAACTCTGGCATTTAGGACAAAATACCATGATTGCTAGTCTAGGTGGCGCGCGGGGGTGCATCCCCGGCAGGCTCTTACCACCGCTTAGCTGGTTGTTGCTTAGTGTCTTGACACGCCTCTGGACGGGTGTCAACTGGGAATAATCTATCTTCCGGTGCTTCACCACGTGCTTAGTGAGTGCCACTTAGCCACCTGAGGGCTCGACACCGCATCGACAAGTGACTGGCGTCGCGATGCGGTGGAGCGGTGGCCGATCGGCTCGCACCTTCCGGGGGATGGCTTGCCGGGTCTTGCTGAAGATGTGCATGCCTCGGTCCCCGGCAGGCACTGGGGACGTGGCTGGTGCGCTCTGGGCCCCTCCTGGGCCATTGCGTTGGTCTTGTGGGTGTTGCTTGGCCTTTTGCAGGTTGTTGCCCTAGGAGTCTGGGTCTCGAATGCTTGCTTGGTGGTGTGGTAGCTTTTCCAGGCGGGCTCAGGCCATGAAGGCCGGAGGCTTATCGTCCGTGCACAAGTCAGCGGAAATAAACACCCTTGTTTCTGTACCCCGACAGAAGCCCCCGGGCCTGAGCCGTACGTGTCGCTTGGCACATTGGGTTAGGACCCAAACAGTGCACGGACACACGTCGAAGAAATGATGTCCTCCCTTGCCACGTCCACTCCACGTAATTACTGCAAGTCGTGGGGGTCGTGGAACAGTAGCCGTTGGAGAGTAAAAACTGCCAGTAAAAAAAGGCAGTTTTCTGAAAAGATAGCGAAGAGCCAGCCCCCGTGCGGATACCCTAAATAAAAGGGCACTGTACAGGGGCGCTGCTCATTCGCATCCGTTTCTCCGTCCTTCATCTTCTTCCTCAAGCCAAGAGAAAACTGCTTTCGCCTGCTCCGGCCCACCTCAGCGCCGCTAGATCATCCGCCGCCCTTGAGAGCTCTAGAGATGGGGTGGAAGACGGCCGCCGTCAAGGGGAAGCAGACGGCCGTGTCTGCAGACCCAGTGGACGAGGAGAGGAAGAGAAAAGCGGAAGAGCTGGAGAAGCGGCGGCAGAGAGACGTGGTCATCTCCCCGTCGAGCCTGGATAGCAATACCTTGATCAAAAGGTACGCCTATATGTGGGGGAGAGAAACAAAGGGGCATAAAGCGCCTGTGGTTCTATCGGACAGCCCCAAAGAGAAGACGCCATCAGATTCGTACCGCTTCTTCTGCTCGTACTTCTACTATGGCCTCTCTCCCCCTTCTCTGGTTTCTTCTGTGCCATGATGGCGGTGTACGGGTTCCACCTTCTAGACTTCACGCCCAATGGAATGGCGTGCATGGCGATTTTTGCCCATCTGTGCGAGAACTTCGTAGGAGTCGCCCCCAATGTGGATTTGTTCAAGCACTTCTTCATTCCTCGGATTGAGGACAAATCCCACCGCTCGGGGAATATAAGCTGGATCCACCGGGGAAAGAAGGACGACTGGGATTACCTTCCTGGCCTGCAGCGTGGGAAGTGGGAAGAGTGGAGGGGCGACTGGTGCTGGATCAAGGACGACAAAGCCCTCGAGTTCTGCTTGGCACGGGCCCGATGTGTCGTGCGTGGCAGCGATTGGGGCAAGCCGGGCCTCACCGACGGCAAACTCTGCCTCGCGCTGAACAAGATCATCCGCCTCAAAGTTGCTGGGCTGTCCATTGAGCATGTGGGGGCTGACTTCCTCCGTTGCCGCATCGCTCCGTTGCAGAAGAGGGATAGGTTTGCATGGGAGTTCAACGGTCCTGCCGACTGGATGCGATTGTACCCAGGCCCTGCCAATAACCTGATGGTTTATGGCCATGGCTGGTTGTGCGATCAGCTGTTTGGCCGCCTTGGGCCTTTCCAATAGCCGGCACGAGTCGTCCCCTTGCACCGCAACTCTGCCCGGAACCAAATCATGCAATGGATGCCTGATTGCGAAGCCTTCGGGGTTAAGCCTGATTGGGAGCTACCCGCCCTGGACAGCGAGATGGAGTGGGTATCCAGCTTGGAGGAAAGGGCTTCCAGGCCGGAGGATAACTTGCTCATGCCAACCAGGATGGCGGAGAGGGCATTTATCGCCGCTCGGTTTGCGGAAGACAAGAATGTCCGAACCGCCAAGGGAGCAGCCTCCGGAGAAGAGGAGGAGGAGGAATCCGAGGACGATGACTCTTCCGAGGGGGAGAGAGGAAATCTTGCTCCGAGAGAGGCTGCCGGGTTGGAGTTTGCCGGGGCCGGGGGCTCCCAGGCCGCGGCGACAGGAATCCAAGAGGGGATCGAGGCAGAGGAGGCGAAAGAGCCGGAGGTGGAGGAAGAGGGGCTCGAAGTGGGCCCCCAAGCTCCAGAACCGGGGCGCCGCCTCCGTCAACGCATCAATCGAGAACCGACGGCCCCTGCGTCTTCGCGAGGTCCCTCGAAGGTGAAGAAGACGACCTCCAAGGGAGGCGGGCGCGAAGTAGCACGCCGCCAATCCTCCCGCCTTTCTCAAGCCAAAGCTTCTCCCGTCAAGCGACGGAGGGTTACAGGGGTGGACCCCAGCCCCCCGTCAAGCCCAACTTCTCCGCCAGGCTCGCCCTTGCCAGAGGTCCTGGCCTCTCCGCCAAGCCCTGCCCCTCCAACTACAAAGAGGGGTAGATCAACTCCACCGCCTATGTCGTACGAGATGGGCTCCATGCTCATCGCCTCGGAGTGAGTTATTTGATCTCAATCTTTGTCAAAGTCTTTATCCTTGATTTTCTTGATTGATCTTGTATGGTTGATTCTGACAGGGATGAGGACGAGGAGACCCTTGCGCATAGGGCCAAATGGGCCAAATCCGCGGCAGGGCCGGATTCCGCGGTAGGCATGAGCTCGGCAGGAGACGTGGAGGAGAACCCCGCTCCTAGCCCCCAATCCAGCCCTATTCGTGAAATCCAAGCGCATACCTTGTCCATCGGTAGGGATGAGGAAGGGCATCTCCCTACACCCGACAGGGAGATGGGAGAAAATTACCAGGGAGAGGCTTGCCAGAAGGAACCTTCCCTTCTAGATTTCTCGTCAACCGTCGCCCGTGAGAAAGATTCGCCGGAAAGGGCCTCCACCGAAGAGCTTGCCCGTGTTGAGGTCATCACTAGAAGGATGATGACAGACCGCACGCCGGCAACTGATGTTGCCAGGGAAGGGAATGTCCTTCCACAGCAACCTCCATCGGGTATCCCTCTTGCCTGATTTTTTACTTCCCCTGTTCTCTCTTCTTACGTGCCTTATTGATTTCTGACTTCCATACTTCAGTTTTATTGCTCTAATCCGCAGCTCCGCTACTTGAAGAGACTGAGTTGCTGGAAGAAGTGGCTGACATCGGGAAGGATGCTGCCGTGGAGGCGATGAAGATTGCTGTCGCGGAGGGCCTCGGGAAGGTTGCCGGGGACGTTCAGGGGTCTTCAGATAGGACGGAACAAAACCCCAGCAACGCGTCTGGCCCGGATACAGTGGTTGAGGAGAAGACTCTCCTTCAATCCATGAGGCCCTCCTCGCCCAGCTATCCCCTGGCATCGGCTCTGCGATCTCCCCAGAGCCACCTGGCGTTGGTCACTGCTCAGCTAGGTCCCATAACACGTGGCTCACCCTTCTCAGTGGGCGCAGACCTTGACGAGAAAATCAATAGAATCCTGGCACCACTGTCTTAGGGGATCGAAGGAGCTGAAGGTACTGCTGATGGTGCCAAGGATTTGGCCTTTCTGGAATCCATAGCTGCAGGGCTCAAGGACGTGCAGAGTAGGTATAGCCTCAAGTGGCAGGCGGTCAAGGAGCAGCGTGATTTGGCCGAGCTCGTGGACCAATAGCTGAGGAACAAGGGGAGCGAGCTGCGGGAGTGGTATAACCGGCAGGTCCATTCTCCTAAGAGGCAACATGAGATGTTATCCATGGCCAAAGAGGACGTTGCTGCCTGGAAGGCTCGACTAACATACCGCGAAGCGCTTCTGGACGCCAGAGAGAAGAGCATTTCCTCCTAGGAAGGGGCCCTCGAGGCTACTCTCCGTGACAAGGATGAGGAGCTGGAGGCCCGCGTCCGGCGGCGTACCAAGCAGCTGGAGGACAGCCACAAGACTACTCTTGACGCATTTTCCCTGGAGTCCGCAGCTCAGCTTAAGAAAGTGGCTGATGAGCTAGCTACTGCATCTGCCGCCAAGGCCAAACTCGAGGCTCAACTGAACAAGCTGACGGAGGACCTTTCCGGGAGCACCAAGGAGATCGACGCCCTCAACGAGGAAGCACGAAAGGTGGAAGCTATCCTAGGAGAGGCGCAATCGCAGCTTTCCTCCAAGGGCCAAGATCTCGATGCCGCAAATGGTACCATCTCTGATATGAAATCCAGGCTTGCTTCTTTGGAGAGGGACCTTGAATCGGCTGGGGCTCGTGAGAAGCTGCTGCTGACAGACTTGAGCAACGTGAAGGCCCTCCAGTAGGACGTTGAAGACAAGCTGGAGAACCAAATTGAGCAGCACGACCTCTGGATCAGGAGTATGACTGACATCGCTGAACGCCTCACTGCCCAAATTGCAAAGGTGGACAAGAAGAGTTGGGCCTTCTTCATTGGCAAGCATGAGGTTCCAAGCATCAAGATGAAACTCTTCTTCGACAACCTGATCGAGGGGTTGAAGACGTACGAGGACGACATGGCCGTCTGCTTCGCCAACGAATCCCGGAAGCTAGCGCGCGATGCCCTCTTCTTGGTCTTGAGCAACCTCGCCTTCTTCCACCCAGAGCTCGACCTCTCCGATGGTTTCAAGAAGCTGCCGTCGGGCGCCGACACCTCTGCCACCATGAAGAAGGCCGGTCCCCTTGCTGACAGGGTCCTCGCAGTCCCAAGGACCCAGGGAATCCACCAGGGTTAACTTTGAGCTTTCCTTGTTGTCATGCCGTCCTGTACTTAAGACGCAGTAGGTATGTCGTATTAGGGTATGCACTTCTTTTGTTTTAATGTTTCCTGAACTGTTGTTTTTATGCAAACGCATGCTATCCCCTTCGCTTCCCTATTGGCGTTCGTATGATCTTTTTCCTTGCGTGTTCCGGTTACCCGCCAACAACGTGTTGCCGCGATTGCTGTGAGGAACGGATCCTTAGCATTCTGCTGGGAAGGGCACGCTGCCAGCGAGGTCTCCCTTGGCGGTGTTTGAGGCTGCCACGTGTTTCGTTGAGCAGGATCAAAACCAAACATGGGCGCAAACAAACACGGTAAGGTCCCATCCTACGCAGGATTTATCATACGAAACCTTTGGTTTGACGAAAGGGTATGCAAATGTGAATTCTAACGGAAGTTGATAACCATGTCAACTTAGCTTTTGTCATGGCTATTCTTTTGCCCTGGCGTGTGCTTATCCACGTTCATAGCCCTTCCCTTCATCCACTAGCGCCTCTCCTCTTCGTGCTCCCTGGTGCGCGCATGAGCGTGTACCCACTGCTGCCTTGAGAGGAAGGGAACGCGAAGAGAGGCGAAATGGACAAATTTGGAGATCTGTTAGTCATGAGTACCATCCGCGGCACGAGCCTGCCGGGTTAATGTAAACGTTTGTAACTAACGGGAACCGAGGGGAAAACATGAATGGCCGAGCCCTCCCTCCTTTCGTTCGCGCCCAACGGCCCCGCGGCGACCTATGCGATGGGCGCATAGGCGGGCGGGACCTTGCCATTACTCGCTTGCCGGGGGAGTCAACCGGCGGATTTGCTCTAGCATTCGGCTCGGGATTTATCCCTGGAGGAACAAATGCAAGATCGAACCTCATGCGAGCTTATCGACACTGATGGTACCACCATCGTGCAGAACCGATCAAAGGCGGGGGAGGAGAGGGGAGAAGGGTATAGCCAAGTTCCTCTTTCTTTCCTTGGCCTACCGGATCATGCCGCACCTCCCTGGGGTCGGGCGGGCTCATTTCATTCCGGCATTCCTTGCCCTAGTTTTGGCCATGGGGGACGCGATGGCGGCACCGCATGTGTCCATCGCATCGCCCTCGACGCCCTTCTCGTTCGCCGCCGCATCAGTACGCACGGCGTTCGCGGCCGCGTGCGAGAGAGCCTTCGAAGCGGATGGATGCGCGGTCGCCCTGGCCTTCTTCTTGGGAGCCATGGATGAAGAAGATGGCGATGAAGATCGACTCGCTGTTCATGAACTCAGGTTTGCACAAACGACGTGGCGCCCTCTACCTGGCGCGCCAAAGATGTTGGGGCGCAGATGCACACGATCACCTATGGGACCAAAGGCCCCTTTGTGGTTCGACAAGGGGAGGTCACGTTGCACAAAGAGCGCAGACCATGAGGCAGCATGATACGTCCATTTTGCATCATGCTTTTATATTGATATTTATTGCATTATGGGCTGTTATTACACATTATGGTACAATACTTATGCCTTTTCTCTCTTATTTTACAAGGTTTACATGAAGAGGGAGAATGCCGTCAGCTGGAATTCTGGACTGGAAAAGGAGCAAATATGAGAGACCTATTCTGCACAACTCCAAATGTCCTGAAAAGTTATGGAGAATTATTTTGGAATATATAAAAATATTGGGCGAAAGAAATACCAGAGGGGACCCACCAGGAGGCCACAAACCTGGGGGGCGCGCCCTACCCCCCTAGGCGCACCCCTGTGGCTTGTGGGCCCCCTGGCAGGCCTCCGGTGCCCATCTTTTGCTATATGGAGGGTTTTGACCTGGAAAAAATCATAAGAGAGCTTTCGGGACGAAGCGCCGCCATCTCGAGGCGGAACCTGGGCAGAAGCAATCTAGGGCTCCAGCGGAGCTGTTCTGCCGGGGAAACTTCCCTCCTGGAGGGGGAAATCAAAGCCATCGTCATCACCAACGATCTTCTCATCGAGAGGGGGTCAATCTCCATCAACATCTTCACCAGCACCATCTCCTCTCCAAACCCTAGTTCATCTCTTGTATCCGATCTTTGTCTCAAAACCTCAGATTGGTACCCGTGGGTTGCTAGTAGTGTTGATTACTCCTTGTAGTTGATGCTAGTTGGTTTACTTGGTGGAAGATCATATGTTCAGATCCTTAATGATAATTAACACTCCTTTGATTATGAACATGAATATGCTTTGTGAGTAGTTACGTTTGTTCCTGAGGACATGGGATAAGTCTTGTTATAAGTAATCATGTGAATTTGGTATTCGTTCAATATTTTGATGAGATGTATGTTGTCTCTCCTCTAGTGGTGTTATGTGAACGTCGACTACATGACACTTCACCATTATTTGGGCCTAGGGGAAGGCATTGGGAAGTAATAAGTAGATGATGGGTTGCTAGAGTGACAGAAGCTTAAACCCTAGTTTATGCGTTGCTTCGTAAGGGGCTGATTTGGATCCATATCTTTCATGCTATGGTTAGATTTATCTTAGTTCCTTTTTCGTAGTTGCGGATGCTTGCGAGAGAGGTTAATCATAAGTGGGAGTCTTGTCCAAGTAAGGGAAGCACCCAAGCACTGGTCCACCCACATATCAAATTATCAAAGTAACGAACGCGAATCATATGAGCATGATGAAAACTAGCTTGACATAAATTCCCATGTGTCCACAGGAGCGCTTTGCTTTATATAAGAGTTTGTCCAAGCTTGTCCTTTGCTACAAAAAGGATTGGGCCACCTTGCTGCACCTTTGCTACATTTGTTACTTGCTATCCGTTACGAATTATCTTATCACAAAACTATCTGTTACCGATAATTTCAGTGCTTGCAGAGAATACCTTACTGAAAATTGCTTGTCATTTCCTTCTGCTCCTCGTTGGGTTCGACACTCTTACTTATCGAAAGGACTACGATAGATCCCATATACTTGTGGGTCATCAAGACTCTTTTCTGGCACCGTTGCCGGGGAGTGAAGCGCCTTTGGTCAGTGGAATTTGGTAAGGAAAAATTTATATAGTGTGCTGAAATTTACTGTCACTTGTTACTATGGAAAACAATCCTTTGAGGGGCTTGTTCGGGGTATCTTCACCTCGACCAGAAGCACAAAGAGTTTCTCCTCAACCTACTGAACCTACTGAAAATATTTATTATGAAATTCCTTCGGGTATGATAGAGAAACTGCTAGCTAATCCTTATGCAGGCGATGGAACACTACATCTTGATTTGCATCTGATCTATGTGGATGAAGTTTGTGGATTACTTAAGCTTGCAGGTTTGCCCGAGGATGATGTCAAGAAGAAGTTATTTCCTTTATCTTTGAAGGAGAAGGCATTGACATGGTATAGGCTATGTGATGATATTGGATCATGGAACTACAACCGATTGAAATTGGAATTTCATCAGAAGTTTTATCCTATGCATCTGGTTCATCATGATTGGAATTATATTTATAATTTTTGGCCTCGTGAAGGAGAAAGTACCACTAAAGCTTGGGGAGGCTTAAGTCAATGTTATATTCATGCCCCAATCATGAGCTCTCAAGAGAAATTATTATTCAGATTTTTTATGCTCGGCTTTCTCGTAATGATCAATCCATGCTCGATACTTCTTGTACTGGTTCCTTTATGAAGAAAGATATTGAATTCAAATGGGACTTATTGGAAATAATTAAACGCAACTGTGAAGATTGGGAACTCGACGAAGGTAAAGAGTAAGGTATAAACCTTATGTTTGATTGTGTTAAATCCTTTATAGACACCGATGCTTTTCGTGATTTTAGCACTAAATATGGACTTGACTCTGAGATAGTAGCTTCTTTCTGCGAATCTTTTTCTGCTCATGTTGATCTCCCTAAGGAGAAGTGGTTTAAATATCATCCTCCCATTGAAGTGAAAGTAGTTGAACCTATTAAAGTTGAAGAAGAAACTATTATTTACAATGTTGATCCTGTTATTCCTGCTGCTTATATTGAGCAACCACCTTTCCCTGTTAGAATAAAGGAACATGCTAAAGCTTTTACTGTGGTTCGTAAGAGTTATACTAGAACACCTACACCCCCTGAACAAATCAAAGTTGAACCTAGTATTGCGATGGTTAAAGATCTCTTGGTTGATAATATTGATGGGCATGTTATTCATTTCTGTGATGAAGCTGCTAGAATTGCTAGACCTGATACTAAAGATATACATAGACCTATTGTTGGCATACATGTTGTTTCTGTTAAGATAGGAGATCATTGTTATCATGGCTTATGTGATGTGGGTGCTAGTGTGAGTGCAATTCCCTTTACCTTATATCAAGAAATTATGAATGATATTGCACCAGCTGAATTAGAAGAAATTGATGTTACCATTAAGCTTGCTAATAGAGATACTATAGCACCAGTTGGGATTGTTAGAGATGTTGAAGTCTTGTGTGGGAAAATAAAATATCCTACTGATTTTCTTGTTCTTGGTTCCCCACAAGATGATTTTTGTCCCATTATATTTGGTAGACCTTTCTTGAATACTGTTAATGCTAAGATAGATTGTGAGAAAGAAAATGTTACTGTAAGTTTTGGGGATGTGTCCCATGAGTTTAATTTCTCTAAATTTTGTAGACAACCCCATGAGAAAGAATTGCCTAGTAAGGATGAAATTATTGGTCTTGCTTCTATTGCTGTGCCTCCGACTGATCCCTTAGAACAATATTTGCTAGACCATGAAAACGATATGCATATGAATGAAAGGAATGAAATAGATAAGATTTTCTTTGATCAGCATCCTATTTTGAAACACGACTTGCCTGTTGAAATACTTGGGGATCCTCCTCCACCCAAGGGTGATCCCGTGTTTGAGCTTAAACAATTACCGGATACTCTGAAATACGCTTATCTTGATGAAAAGAAGATATATCCTGTTATTATTAGTGCTAACCTTTCAGAGCATGAAGAAAAGAGATTATTGAAAACTCTGAGGAAGCACCGTGCTGCTATTGGATATACCCTTGATGATCTTAAGGGCATTAGTCCCACTCTATGTCAGCATAAAATTAATATGGAGCCTGATGCTAAACCAGTTGTTGATCACCAACGACGGTTAAATCCTAAAATGAAAGAAGTGGTAAGAAATGAAATATTAAAGCTTCTGGAGGCAGGTATAATTTATCCTATTGCTGATAGTAGATGGGTTAGTCCCGTTCATTGTGTCCCTAAGAAGGGAGGTATTACCGTTGTTCCTAATGATAAAAATGAATTGATCCCGCAAAGCATTGTTACAGGATATAGAATGGTAATTGATTTTAGGAAATTAAATAAAGCTACTAGGAAAGATCATTACCCTCTGCCTTTTATTGATCAAATGCTAGACAGACTATCCAAACACACACACTTCTACTTTTAGATGGTTATTCTGGTTTCTCTCAAATACCTGTGTCAAAAGAGGATCAAGAAAATACAACTTTTACTTGCCCTTTCGGTACCTTTGCTTATAGACGTATGCCTTTTGGTTTATGCAATGCACCTGCTACCTTTCAAAGATGTATGACTGATATATTCTCTGACTTTTGCGAAAAGATTATTGAGGTTTTCATGGATGATTTCTCCATTTACGGAACTTCTTTTGATGATTGCTTGAGCAACCTTGATTGAGTTTTGCAGAGATGTGAAGAAACTAATCTTGTCTTGAATTGGGAGAAGTGCCACTTTATGGTTAATGAGGGTATTGTCTTGGGACACAAAATCTCCGAAAGAGGTATTGAAGTCGATAAAGCTAAAGTTGATGCTATTGAAAAAATGCCGTGTCCCACGGATATCAAAGGTATAAGAAGTTTCCTTGGTCATGCTGGTTTCTATAGGAGATTTATTAAAGACTTCTCTAAAATTTCTAGGCCTCTCACTAATCTCTTGCAAAAGGATGTTCCTTTAGTTTTTGATGATGATTGTGTAGAAGCATTTGAAATCCTTAAGAATGCTTTGATTTCTGCACCTGTTGTTCAACCACCTGATTGGAACCTACCCATTGAAATTATGTGTGATGCTAGTGATTATGCTGTTGGTGCTGTTCTAGGACAAAGAGTTGATAAGAAATTAAATGTTATCCATTATGCTAGTAAAACTCTAGACAGTGCTCAAAGAAATTATGCTACCACTGAAAAGGAATTTTTAGCAGTTGTGTTTGCTTGTGATAAGTTCAGACCTTATATTGTTGATTCCAAAGTAACTGTTCACACTGATCATGCTGCTATTAAATATCTTATGGAAAAGAAAGATGCTAAACCTAGTCTTATTAGATGGGTTCTTCTGCTACAAGAATTTGATTTGCATATTATTGATAGAAAGGGTGCTGAGAACCCCGTAGCAAACAACTTGTCTAGGTTAGAAAATGTCCTTGATGACCCACTACCTATTAATGATAGCTTTCCTGATGACCAATTAGCTATCATAAATGCTTCACATAATGCTCCATGGTATGCTGATTATGCTAATTACACTGTTACTAAATTTATACCACCTAGTTTCACATACCAACAAAAGAAAATGTTCTTCTATGATTTAAGACATTACTTTTGGGATGATCCACACCTTTATAGTGAAGGATTAGATGGTATATTAGACGTTTTGTACCTGAGCATGAACAGGAACATATCCTACACAAGTGTCACTCCGAGGCCTACGGAGGACACCATGATGGAGATAGAACTGCACACAAGGTATTACAATCTGGTTTTTATTGGCCTACTCTCTTCAAGGATGCTCGTAAGTTTGTCTTGTCTTGTGATGAATGTCAAAGAATTGGTAATATTAGTAGACATCAGGAAATGCCTATGAATTACTCGCTTGTTATTGAACCATTTGATGTTTGGGGTTTTGATTATATGGGACCTTTTCCAAAGTCCAACGGGTATACTCATATTCTAGTTGCTGTTGATTATGTTACTAAGTGGGTAGAAGCTATTCCAACTAGTAGTGCTGATCATAACACTTCTATTAAAATGCTTAAAGAAGTTATTTTCCCTAGATTTGGAGTCCCTAGATATTTAATGACTGATGGTGGTTCACACTTTATTCATGGTGCTTTCCGTAAATTGCTTGCTAAGTATGATGTTAATCATAGAATTGCATCTCCTTATCATCCTCAGTCTAGTGGTCAAGTAGAATTAAGCAATAGAGAAATTAAATTGATCTTGCAAAAGACTGTTAATAGATCTAGAAAGAATTGGTCCAAGAAACTTGATGATGCATTATGGGCTTATAGAACTGCTTACAAAAACCATATGGGTATGTCTCCGTATAAAATGGTTTATGGTAAAGCATGTCACTTACCTCTAGAACTAGAACATAAAGCTTATTGGGCAATCAAAGAGCTCAACTATGATTTCAAACTTGCTGGTGAGAAGAGGTTGTTTGACATTAGCTCACTTGATGAATGGAGAACCCAAGCCTATGAGAATGCCAAGTTGTTTAAAGAAAAAGTTAAGAGATGGCATGATAAAAGGATACAAAAGCGTGAATTCAATGTAGGTGACCATGTCTTGCTATATAATTCTCGTTTAAGATTTTTTGCAGGAAAACTTCTCTCTAAATGGGAAGGGCCTTACATTATCGAGGAAGTATATTGTTCCGGTGCCATCAAGATCAACAACGCCGAAGGCACAAATCCAAAGGTGGTAAATGGGCAAAGAATCAAACATTATATCTCAGGTACTCCCATAAATGTTGAAACCAATATTATCAATACCATAACTCCGGAGGAGTATATTAGGGAGACCTACCAGAATGTTTCAGGCTCCGAAAAGGAATAGGTATGTGGTACGGTAAGCAAACCGACTCCAAAACTTTTTCAATCGCAATTTTTCTCCGTTTTGGAATATTTAAAAAATTAGGAAAATTTAAAGTAGTCCGAGAAGTGCACGAGGAGGCGACAAGCCAGGGGGGTGCGCCCTACCCCCCTGGGTGTGCCCTGTGGCTTGTGGCCACCCCGT
This sequence comes from Elymus sibiricus, assembly GCA_039707655.1. Classification (NCBI taxonomy): domain Eukaryota; kingdom Viridiplantae; phylum Streptophyta; class Magnoliopsida; order Poales; family Poaceae; genus Elymus; species Elymus sibiricus. The sequence continues at coordinate 308,635,072 of CM077675.1, read as the reverse complement.
GTACCCTTCGGACTCCGTTTTCTTGTGGTACACTCCTTTAGGTCGGCAAAAATTCATTATATAACCTCCCGAAGGTATTAACCTTCGTATCACGACAATACCTCCTGTTTTCGTTTTGAGCTATTTTCTGTAGCAGATTTAGAGCAAGATGTCTTCGCAAGAGTCGGTCGGGGAGAGCTGTGTCTCTCACCTAACACCGGGGCCCGGAGCATACAGCGAAGCCAACCACTTCGGGCAGGCCACGGAGGAAGATATGGAGGCCGACTTGAAAAGGGTGGATGCCATGGAGGAAGACCAAGAAGTTAACTCTCATCTACAACCTGGAGCCATGTTGGAGGAACTTAGCAATTCCGAATTCGGTCATCCCTCCCAATGCTAAATTTCTTACTTATGAAAATATGAAAAAGAGTGTTGTTTCTTCCCCTGCAGCAATGAAACATCCATGGGTGATGGGAGCTCTAACCGTCACTGGAAAACTTCGCAAGGAAATAATGGATCTTAGACAACAAAATAACAAGCTTGAGGAGGAGAATCGCATTCTGAGGGGCATCATCGCCAAGAATATAACATCACCACCTCCGAAGAAAGACGACTAAACACATGGGTATGGGCACTCCCCTTGGCTTGTGCCAAGCTTGGGGGAGGTGCCCCGGTATCGTATCACCATCACATCTTTTACTTTTATCGTTTTTCTTAGTTCGATCCTATTTGGTTATATCTTGATCTAGTAGAATAAAGTTTTTAGTGTGGTCTAGTTTTGTGTTTTGCTTTATGTTCCCCCTATGTATGCGAGTCCGAGAGTTATATAATAAAGAGTGGTTTTGAGTTGAGGGCTTTGCTTGCTTGCTATGATCTTGAGAAAAAGAAATAGAAAGAAGTACAGAATAAAAGCAAAGAGTATATATAATGACCTTATGGGGAGTGATGACTTCACATATAAGAAGTATGTCGATTGAAATTTGTTGTGAGTTGACAAACATAGTGATTGGTCATTGTTGCAATTAAAAGGAAGTAATAAAGAAAGAGAGGTTCGCATATAAATATATTATCTTGGACATCTTTTATGATTGTGAGCACTCATTAAAATATTATATGCTAAGAAGTTGATGTTGGACAAGGAAGACAACATAATGAGTTATGTTTGCTTATTTCCGAATAGAAGTTATATTGTCATGGATCCTCTAACATGTGATGCTTGCTTCCACCCCATATCAGCCAAAACTTCCGCACCAAGTAGAGATACTACCTGTGCATCCAAACACCCTTAAACCAGTTTTGCCATGAGAGTCCACCATACCTATAGATTGAGTAAGATCCTTCAAGTAAGTTGTGATCGGTGCAAGCAATAAAAATTGCTCTCTAAATATGTATGATGTATTAGTGTGAGGAAAATAAATTTATACGAACTTGTGATATAGAAGAAATAAAAGCGACAAACTGCATAATAAAGTTCTTTATCACAAGCAGCAATATAAAGTGACGTTCTTTTGCATTAAGGGATTGCCCATCCAACTATAAAAGCGCATGGCAACCGCTGCTTCCCTCTGCGAAGGGCCTATCTGTTACTTTTACTTTCTAGTACTTACCTTTATACAAGAGTCGTGGTGATCTTCATCACTTCCTTTATTTCGCCATTCTCTCTTGGCAAGCGTCATGTGTTGGGGAATGATCTAGACACATATATCCACTCGGATGTGGGTGATCATGAGTTATTTCCGTTGACATTACCCTTGAGGTAAATATTTGGGAGGCAAAACTATAAGCCCCTATCTTTCTCTGTGTCCAATTGAAGCTTTGACCTCATAAGTACCGTGTGAGTGTTAGCAATTATGAAAGACTAAAAGATGATTGAGTATGTGGATTTGCTTTATAAGCTCTTATATTGACTCTTTCTGATGTTATGATAAATTGCAATTGCTTCAATGATTGAGATCGTAGTTTGTTGGTTCTCAATAGAGTTCTTGATTCATACTTTACCTTGTGAATGAATTGTTACTCTACCACAAGAAATTATGTATCAATAAGTGTTGTTGTTCTAAAGATGATCATGATGCTCTCATGTCCATATTTTATTTTATCGACACCGCTATCTCTAAACATGCGGACATATTTATCGATCTCGGCTTTCGCTTAAGGTCAAGCGAGGTCTAAGCTTGGGGGAGTTGATACGTCCATTTTGCATCATGCTTTTATATTGATATTTATTGCATTATGGGCTGTTATTACACATTATGGTACAATACTTATGCCTTTTCTCTCTTATTTTACAAGGTTTACCTGAAGAGGGAGAATGCCAGCAGCTGGAATTCTGGACTGGAAAAGGAGCAAATATGAGAGACCTATTCTGCACAACTCCAAAAGTCCTGAAAAGTTATGGAGAGTTATTTTGGAATATATAAAAAATATTGGGCGAAAGAAATACCAGAGGGGACCCACCAGGAGGCCACAAGCCTAGGGGCGCGTCCTACCCCCCTGGGCGCGCCCCTATGGCTTGTGGGCCCCCTGGCAGGCCTTCGGTGCCCATCTTCTGCTATATGGAGGGTTTTGACATGGAAAAATCATAAGAGAGCTTTCGGGACAAAGCGCCGCCGTCTCGAGGCGGAACCTGGGCAGAAGCAATCTAGGGCTCCGACGGAACTGTTCTGCCGGGGAAACATCCCTCCCGGAGGGGGAAATCGAAGCCATCGTCATCACCAACGATCCTCTCATCGAGAGGGGGTCAATCTCCATCAACATCTTCACCAGCACCATCTCCTCTCCAAACCCTAGTTCATCTCTTGTATCCGATCTTTGTCTTAAAACCTTAGATTGGTACCTGTGGGTTGCTAGTAGTGTTGATTACTCCTTGTAGTTGATGCTAGTTGGTTTACTTGGTGGAAGATCATATGTTCAGATCCTTAATGATAATTAATACTCCTCTGATTATGAACATGAATATGCTTTGTGAGTAGTTACGTTTGTTCCTGAGGACATGGGATAAGTCTTGTTATAAGTAATCATGTGAATTAGGGATTCGTTCGATATTTTGATGAGATGTATGTTGTCTCTCCTCTAGTGGTGTTATGTGAACATCGACTACATGACACTTCACCATTATTTGGGCCTAGGGGAAGGCATTTGGAAGTAATAAGTAGATGATGGGTTGCTAGAGTGACAGAAGCTTAAACCCTAGTTTATGCGTTGCTTCGTAAGGGGCTGATTTGGATCCATATGTTTCATGCTATGGTTAGATTTATCTTAATTCCTTTTTCGTAGTTGCGGATGCTTGCGAGAGAGGTTAATCATAAGTGGGAGGCTTGTCCAAGTAAGGGAAGCACCCAAGCAGCGGTCCACCCACATATACAATTATCAAAGTAACGAACGCGAATCATATGAGCATGATGAAAACTAGCTTGACAGAAATTCCCATGTGTCCTCGGGAGGGCTTTGCTTTATATAAGAGTTTGTCCAGGCTTGTCCTTTGCTACAAAAAGGATTGGGCCACCTTGCTGCACCTTTGCTACATTTGTTACTTGCTATCCGTTACGAATTATCTTATCACAAAACTATCTGTTACCGATAATTTCAGTGCTTGCAGGAATACCTTACTGAAAACTGCTTGTCATTTCCTTCTGGTCCTCGTTGGGTTCGACACTCTTACTTATCGAAAGGACTACGATAGATCCCCTATACTTGTGGGTCATCACAGCACGACGATCGAGACGCGGGTGGTTTTAGCCAGGTTCGGGCCGCTGTGAAGCGTAAAACCCTACTCCTGCTTTTGGTGGATTGATCAGAGGAACACGAAGAACACGCAGTGCTCAATCCCGGTAAGGGTTGTCGTCGGGGAGAGTTGCTATGTAAGTACAAGTGTCCAAAGGTCCGAATCTTGAACTATGTTGCCTTGGGCCTCCTTCTATAGGGCAAGGGGCAACCACAATGGCAAAATAGTCATTACCTACCGATTAGATAACTAACAGAGCTATCATACCTAACTCTAGCATTTAGGACAAAATACCAAGTTTGCTAGTCTAGGTGGCGCGCGGGGGTGCATCCCCGGCAGGTTCTTACCACCACTTAGCTGGCTGTTGCTCAGTGTCTTGACACACCTCTCGACGGGTGTCAACTGGGCATAATCTGTCTTTCGGTGCGTCGCCACGTGCTTAGCGAGAGCCACTTAGCCACCTAAGGGCTCGACACCGCATCGACAAGTGACTGGCATCGCGATGCGGTGGAGTGGTGGCCGATCGGCTCGCGCCTGCCGGGGGATAGCTTGCCGGGCTTCCTGAAGATGCGCATGCCTCGGTCCCCGGCAGGCACCGGGGACGCGACTGGTGCGCTCTGGGCCCCTCCTGGGCCGTTGCGTTGGTCTTATCGGCGTTGCTTGGCCTTTTGCAGGTTGCTGCCGCCGGAGTCTAGGTCTCGAATGCTGGCTTGGTGGTGTGGTAGCTTTTCCAGGCGGGCTCAGACCATAAAGTCCGGAGGCTTATCGTCCGTGCACAAGTCAGGGGAAATAAACACCCCTGCTTGTGTACCCCAACACAGGTGGAATCTAGGACTTGGCCATGGCCTTGCGCTTCTTTGTTGCAAATGGAACCGACTCATTGCTTTTCTCTATAGCAGACGAAGTCGGGTCATCACTCTTCTCCACTGCGGAGGAGGCCAGGGCATCATCCTTCTCCTAGTTGATTTTTCCTTATTAGCATCCTTGGTCTTGGGCTTAATCATTGCCGCCTTCTTAAATATCCTTCTGGTAGGCTCCTGTGCCACTAGCACTAGCTCTAGTCACATCATCGTTTGACTCGAAGCTTGAACACAATGCTTCCAAGGCACTTCCATCACCATCCTCACCTTGAGTGTTCGCCCTGGGAGGAGCCGAGATCAATGGTGTACTTTAGCTGGATGGTGTAGTTGGAGCTGGAGCGGTTTGTTTCTGCTTGTTTGAAGTAAGGGCGAATGGTTACAGATTTGGTGGCTCTATATGCATGTTGCATGCATCATACCCAAGTTGAAATTGGGAAAAGTCCATTGAGCATGCAATCACAAAGGCAAAACGTCGAGTTCCTTATTCACCCTAGCAAAGTCATTTTCTTCAAAGGAGTGTTATTAACTTTAAACTGAGGAAAACCACCAGCCAGAAGATCCGGCTTCATCTCCGGATGACATGCCTTTGCGAAAGCTGTGGCACGCATACCTCCTTTTAAACAAGACAATTGCTTCAGCTCTTTGATCCATTCTGGCACAATTGACAGTTCCATCAACAAGTCATCCAATTTGCCCGATGGTCGGGTCCAACTTCTTACAACATTCACGGCTTTCGCGCTTCAAATGTATAACTGCTGAACTAGCAAATATAGAGCCCGCAGTTTTGTGTCCGTCAACTGGCGATTGATTTTAATACGTTTACCTATGAAAATAAATACTTAGAAGTGCTAGAGTTGGAGTTTATGTGCCAAGGAGCAAAATCCAGGCTCCATTATACAGAAAGGAGAACCGCATTACCAAACATTGCAACAGTGATCCCGTTCACAAGCTCCTTCATACCTACAAGCTCTCCATCAACGACACTAAGTTTTTTCTACAACTTTTGCTTGTTGAGTCCAATCTTCCTAGTGCAGTGAGAATTCTAAGTTTGTGCTTTCAAAATCTTGCACAACCTTGCAGGCAGCTTCTTGGGTTTCGCGAGCTAGTTGTTCATCTCTATCATGGTTGCTGACTTCCACATCAAGCAGCTCTTTCAGTTTGGCAATTTCTTGCTCCGCCTGGGCTGCATCAAAGTGCAAAATAGAAAGTTAGATCAGCATACAGAACCCCGGGTTGTCGCAGGCAAGCCAACTTGGCACTTGGGGGTTAAAACATGTCAATGTAAAAAAGTCCAAGTTTTAAAAGGAAAGAGTAAGTCCCACATTGTTGTAGCCAAGACAACCTACACTTCGGATCTACACTATTTGAAGCTTCATAATGCAAATGGTATGTCCCAAGTTGCTACGGGCATGCAACCCGGTACTTGGGGCCTACATAGTTTGAAGCAAGGAATTTACACTGACTAAAGAAAAAATCCCAAGTCGCTACAAGAATGCGACCCGACACTTGGGGGATACACAATTAGAATACATTTTTATGCAAAGCACCAAGTCATCATGAGGTGATAAACTCAGAGCTTGAGGGCTAAAGATAAGTATGGATATAAGGGAATGAATGTACCTCATGACTTTTCTTCGTATGTGCCACCAATGCACCTTCCCGTGCTCTATTTTCAGCGAGACGAGTGACATATTTTGATGACGATCCGCCATGCTCATTTCCTTAATTCCCATGAAAGGATCAGGAGGCGGCTCTTGGCGCAAAGCCGTCTTTTCATCAACTAAAACCTTGGCCAAAACATTGGAGGTGCTGGGGGCATGGTATGCCGTTCAGAAACAAGCCTCTTTTCTCCTTTGGTGTGTTCCACCATAGGAGAAGTTGGTTATCAATAGACGAGTCCCTCTTTTCTCCTTCATCAACAACAAGCTTTGGGGGATTCGTGTTTTTGGAACCCGGATTGCCCAAAGCCGGGTCCTTCGAGGCAACTTCTTGGGCAGCTGAAATGTCATACCCACATCAGTGTTGGCCGCAGAAGTGGAACCGGAATTTTCTTTCAACATTACCTTAGCCCTGCCCTAGTGGAACAAATAAATGAGAATAAGAACAGTTGATGGCGCTCCTCCCACCCACCCCACCCCTCTCCTGGTGGCCATGGCACCGGTCGTGATCCCTCCCCTCCCTTCCACCCCTTCACAACCATCTCCCAGTAGATACCTACCCTTTTGCATTGGGACCTTGCCCCCGGGCTCAAGGTGGAAAATCAGGTGTGTTCAAAATTCAGATCTATGGTTCATTTCATCCCGTCGTCGGGTGCCAAGGAATTTTTCTTGGTGGTCTCCTTCTCCTCTATATATTTCCCTCTCTCTGAGAAGGTTGTAGGTATTGCTCTTCAATGTTGCATCGGTGGCTCTGCCCTCGGTTTCACTGTTCTACAATTAGGGCAACGCAGCTTTTGGTTCTCAGTAGCTTCCAATCGTGTTGGTCATTTCATCTATGGTTTGAAAGATAGAATCTGGCCGAATTTTGTTGGCCATTTCCAGTTGTATAAAACCTATGTGGATTATGCTTTTGAGGATCAGAAGTGGCATTCAGATCATGTTCTTCCAGAGATTGCAGCTAGAACTCCAGTGGCTATTCAATCTTCACTCAATTTCTTGCATTCTAGTGCGGTCAGGGATTCCTCTAGTTCATCTGAATTGGCCAAGTTCGGGTTCGCTAAAAGCAACGGATTATTCCAATCTGAAGAGTTCATCCATTCGAAGGTTTGTTTGTTCGTCAGTTTTTCCGATTTGGCTAAGGGTACGCCTATAATTGCGGGAAGCAAACTTATTTTTGAAGGTTCAAATTTTAAGCAGAATTATAGAGATCTTATACCAGATAATAGCCTTGAGGAAATAGATCTTTGGCAGGAAGGCTATAACAATGATCAGGTCAAGCGATGTAAGAATATCAAGTCGGTTCCTCCACGTGATTTTCTTTATAGTAAACTTCATCGTTGTGAGAAATGTTATCATTTTGTCCAATTGGTGGACAAGTGCTCTGGTATCTCTTGTCAACAATGCTTATCTATGGGATACACATGTGAGGGTCATGATGCAGTCAATTATAATATCAGTTTCTATACAAAATACTTAATGAAGGGGCATCTACGTGCTGCATGCACTATTGAGCTTTGGTGCAAATTTTGTTCTAAGTTGGGCCATATGGGCTGCCAATACTTTCGTAGGGTCAACAGCTCAGTCAAGACCCGGGTGCGCAAAAATAATAAATCCACAAAACCACAGTCTTTGGTCTCGATTGGTATTAATGGGAGTCAGGGCTTTTGGAGGCCAAAACAACCTGGTCCTGATTTCAAGGGGCATAACCGGCAAGTAACTTGGATTGCCAAGGAAAACATAGAGAAGGAAATCCTAGCTTCTTCGCATCTTTCCCATTCTACCCCGGACTCTTCGGTTCTGATACGTCAAATCTTTTCCTGCCCATGCAACCTCTGCCAGTATCCCGCCTTGACAGAACTGCCTCCTAGCAAACTAGAGCTCCAGTCTTGCAATCCGGAGCGGCAGCTCCTTCCAGCAGCGCTGATCATGGCGAACCTCCCGATGATGCAGTACCTGTTTGTCCCCTGTGTAATATGGTGGTGGTCGACGATCCCCAACTCGACCATGCCCAGTATGCCCTAGTATTTGTTGTTCCTGCCCCTCCAGATCTATAACGTGAAGCTGTTTTGGCTGAGGTTAGATGTGTTTTAAATGATGATCATAGGGCTCCAACTATTGAGAGCAAAATTTATCCTTTCTATGTTGGGCTAGTTTGATTTCAAGATCGTTTGGTCTGTGATGCTATGGTAGATTTGGGCGAGCAGGCGCTTGATGATGTCTCAACTTTCTATATGCTACGACACGATGAGGGACCTAACCTGCACCGCCCGGAGATTGAACGAGATGCTTGGGTTATGTTGCTTGGTTTTCCTTTGGATTATCAAACAGAGCACTACATCATTAAGGCAGTTTCTTGCTTCGGACGCTGCATGTTTTGGCACAGGCCTGGCTATAAGAAAGTCCATCTGCTTGTCAGGGTGCTTATCAATGAACTTGCACTTGTGCCATTCGGCTTGGTAATTTAAAAGATTTTCTGACATCAGTAGTGTTGGTCAGTCCTGGTCGGTGCCCGTGTATGTCCTTAATGGCAAAGACCCGAGTGAAGGTTTGGCAAGCACTAAAGATTAAGTACCACCCATGGGGGCATCGCCACATCCAGATCAACTTTCATTCCTAAATGCAATGCAGCAAGCTCAGCATGATGACGAGGTGTGGCAGATGCAAAATGCTGTGAATGCATCGGAGGAAGCGCCTCAGCCTCCAGCTCTTCTGCAAGGTTGGGGTGTTTGGCTAGCTGTCCCCCCAATGTCCGCTCCGTATCAAGGCGTTAGTTATCGACAGTTGACTGGATATGATGGTCCGTCCATGATGGACGGTATCCAATCAGTAGATGCAGAGCAAGATGATGGGCTTCGTTTGTGGAATGAACATGTTCAAATGGTGGAAGAGGCTGTTGAAGCAGTTTTGAGTGGAGCTCACTCAGGAGTGTTTTCTTTTCATCAAATGAATTCGCATGAGGTGGTAATGGAAATTCCCCTCATTACCTCTCTGCTTGATTTCATGGTTCAGTTATACACAAGGGTACACACTACAAGAATGGCTGGCTCTGAAACATAGATGAGGACTGAATGTAAGCTGATCATGCAAGGGATTCAATCCTGGCTTTATGAGCTGGTGTCTGGAGCTTGTCACACCATTTTTCCTTCATCTCCATTTTCGGCTGGAACAACAACCGTGTTTTGCTCTCAGGAGGTTTAGACTGTTTGCCATGATTTCTTCTAGGCACAGCTATATAGCATTATATTTGAGGAAGAGAACATACTGATACAGACCTCTTCAGATATGCTCACAGACTCTTCCTCCTCTCTGATGGTGGACGCATCTGGACCTGAAACTGACACGGCTACCTCGCGGAAGGGAAGACGCAATCGAGCTCCCCTGGATGTCTCTGAGGTGCGCCGAAGTGTTCGATCCACTAGGTTCCAGGGCTTCAAGGCGCCATCTATGGCTGATAACAAAACGAAAGAATCTTTGTCAAGCCTCAACTTACTCCATCTATTTCTGAAGATGAGGTACTGTGTGATGTGCATGTAGACTAGGAATTGCCTCCTCCATCAACTGAGATTGAGTACGTCCAGCATGTGGGCACAGTCAAATGTGGTATTCCTAAGGAAGGATTCACGAAGGAATGAATGATTATGCTAAATGAATGATTATGCTAAATGCTTGGCTCTACATAAGAAAGTAGACGAATCAAATTGTTCTATTATTTGCCTTCAAGAAACGAAAAACAGGAATTTGATCACTCTTTTATAAGGAAGTGTTGTCCTTCCAAGTTCGATAAATTCGAATTTGTACCCTCCTTGGGTGCCCCTGGGCTCTTATTATTATTTTTGGTGGCAGTTTGTTCTCCGGAGTGGTTATTCATAAGTTACCATTTGCGTTGACCATTAGGTTTACTTCAGTACAATCAAACCAAATTTGGCAACTCACAAACATTTATGGCCCTTGCGAGGGGCCAAACAGAGAGCTTTTTACACAATGGTTTGAAACCCTATGTATCGAGGTAGAAGACCTCTTGCTATTCATGGGGGATTTTAACTTCATACGATCATTGGAAACAGGAATTTGTCAGGTGGTAACATGGATGATATAGTTACATTCAATGAGATCATCAGCTCTCTATCTTCGCTAGAAATACCAATAAAAGGGAGACGTTACACGTGGAGTGACATGTAGGAAACACCACTCTTGGAGCAATTAGACAGGTTCTTTTCGTCCCCGCAATGGATTTTGGCTTTTCTGAACACAATGGTCAAATCTCTAGCTAAACCCATCTCAGACCATGTGTCGTTTGTATTATCCAGCCAAACAGCTATTCCTAAATGTCACTTATTCAGATTTGAGAGTTACTGGCCATCACATCCAGGCTTTATGCAAATAGTGCAGCACTCTTTGACAAAGCCATTCAAAGCTTCCAATAGTGCTACACTCATTTCAGGTAAACTTAAAAGTCTAAGATACGCTCTAAAGCAATGGAGTAAGGGGATTTCAAAACTGAAAAGGTTAATTGAGAAATGCACTCAGGTTCTACTGCATTTGGATAATCTGGAGGAGCTTAGACAACTAACAATACCGGAGGACAATTTCAGAAGGATTTTAAAAAAGCATTTAATAAGATAGCTTAAGTATCAAAGTGACTACTGGAAAAAGATGCACTTTATGATGGGCAGTGCACGGTGAGGAGAACACTAAATATTTCCAGGCACGGGCCACTGTAAGATATAGAAGAAACTCCATCCCGTTGGTGGTGGTCGACGATCCCCCGCTCGACCAAGCCCAGTACGCCCTAGTATTTGTTGTTCCTGCCCCTCAAGATCTGCAACGTGAAGCTGTTTTGGTTGAGGTTAGACGTGCGTTAGATGATGATCATAGGGCTCCAACTGTTGAGAGCAAAATTTATCCTTTCTGTGTTGGGCTAGTTCGACTTCAAGATCGTTTGGTCTATGATGCTATGGTAGATTTTGGCGAGCAGGCACTTGATGATGTCTCAACTTTCTATCTGCTACGCCACGATAAGGGACCTAACCTGCGCCGCCCAGTGATTGAACGAGATGCGTGGGTTATGTTGCTTGGTTTTCCTATGGATTATCAAACAGAGCACTATATCATTAAGGCAATTTCTTGCTTCGGACACTGCATGTTTTGGCACAGGCTTGGCTATAAGAAAGCCCGTGTGCTTGTCAAGGTGCTTATCAATGAAATTGCGCTTGTGCCATTCATCTTGGTAATTTATAAGATTTTCTGACATCAGCAGTGTTGGTCAGTCCTGGTCGGTGCCAGTGTACGTATGTCCTCAATGGCAGAGACCGGAGTGAAGGTTTGGTTAGCACTGAAGATGAAGTACCACCCATGGGGGCATCGCCACATCCAGATGAACTTTTGTTTCTAAATGCAATGCAGAAAGCTCAGCATGATGCCCAGGTGTGGCAGATGCAAAATGCTGAGACTGCATGGGAGGCAGCGCCTCAGCCTCCAGCTCTTCAACAAGATTGGGGTATTTGGCTAGCTGTCCCCCCAATGCCAGCTCTGCATCAAGGCGTTATTTACCGACAGTTGACTGGATATGATGGCCCATCCATGATGGAAGGTATCCTGTCAGCAGATGCAGAGCAAGATGATGGGCTTCATTTGTGGAATGAACATGTTCAAATGGTGGAAGAGACTGTTGAAGCGATTTTGAGTGGAGCTCACTCATGAGTGTTTGCTTTTCTTCAGATGAATTCGCATAAGGTGGTAATGGAAATTCCTCTCAATCCCTCTCTGCTTGATTTTATGGTTCAGTTATACACAAGGGTACACACTACAAGAATGACTGGCTCTGAAACATAGATGAGGACTCAATGGAAGGTGATCATGCAAGGGATTCAATCTTGGCTTTATGAGTTGGTGTCTGCAGCTTGTCACACCATTTTTCCTTTCTCTCCATTTTCGGCTGGAACAACAACTGTGTTTTGCTCTCAGGAGGTTTGGACTGTTTGCCATGATTTCTTCCAGGCACAGCTTGATAGCATTATATTTGAGGAAGAGAATATACTAATAAAGACCTCTTCAGATATTCTCATAGACTCTTCCTCCTCTCTAATGGTGGAAGCATCTGAACCTGAAACTGACACGGCTACCTCGGGAAAGAGAAGATGCAATCGAGCTCCCCTGGATGTCTCTGAGGTGCGCCAAATATCCAATCCACTAGGTTCCAGGACTTCAAGGCGCCATCTCTGGCTGATAACAAAAAGAAAGAATCTTTTGTCAAGGCACGGCTTACTCCATCTATTTCTGAAGATGAGGTACTGTCTGATGTGCCTATGGACTTGGAATTACCTCCTCCACCAACTAAGATTTAGTACGTCTAGCATGTGGGCACAGTCAAATGTGGTATTCCTAAGGAAGAATTCACGAAGGAGATACTAATGACCAAATATAAGGGGCTACTGCAGATGCACAGATTCGGTGCTTGGGTCCTTGCTTTTTCAGCATTTCTTCTGTCGTTTATTTGCTTTTGGACTTTACCCAAGCTTGTTGTGATGTCTGTCTCATGGAACATCTTATGTTGGAACTTACATGGAATGAATGATGACGCTAAATGCTTGGCTCTACGTAATAAAGTAGACGAATCAAATTGTTCTATTATTTGCCTTCAAGAAACGAAAAAACAAGGATTTGATCACTCTTTTATAAGGAAGTGTTGTCCTCGCAAGTTCGATAAATTTGAATTTGTGCCCTCCTTGGGTGCCTTGATACGTCTCCAACGTATCTATAATTTTTGCTTGATCCATGCTGTTATATTATCATTCTTGGCTGTTTTACAATCACTTTATAGCAATTTTATATCATTTTTTGGGACTAACCTATTGACATAGTGCCAAAGTGCTAGTTGCTATTTTTGCTTGTTTTTTACTTCGCAGAATATCAGTACCAAACGGAGTCCAATCGCGACGAAACTTTTTGGAGAGTTTTTTGGACCAGAAGACACCCAGTGGGCCAAAGAAGTGCCAGAGAGGTGGACTGTGGAGGCCAGAACCGACCAGGGCGCACCAGGGGCCCCCGGTGCGCCCTGATGGGTTGTGCCCTCCACGGGTGCCCCCTCCACCTCCTCTGATGCCTATAAATACCCAAATATTCAGAAAACCCTAGGGGAGTCGACGAAAAACACATCCAGCCACCGCAAGTTCTAGAGCCTCAAGATCCAATCTAACACCATCATGGAGGGGGTCATCTTCTTCATAGGTGCCTCTCCGATGATGCGTGAGTAGTCCACCATAGACCTATGGGTCCGTAGGCAGTAGCTAGATGGCTTCCTCTCTTTCTTTTGATTCTCAATACAATGGTCTCTTGGAGATCTATTTGATGTAAACTTTTGCGGTGTGTGTGTTGGGATCCGATGAATGTTGATTTCATGATCAGTTTCTATCCATGAATATTATTTGAGTCTTCTTTGATCTCTTATATGCATGATTACTTATAGCCTCGTATTTTTTCTTTGAATCTTTGGTTTAGTTATTCCGACTAGATCGATTTTTCTTGCCATGGGAAGAGGTGCTTTGTGATGGGTTCGATCTTGCGGTGTCCTTGCCCAGTGATAGAAGTGGCAGCAAGGCACGCATGTATCGTTGCCATTAAGGACAACAAGATGGGGTCTATTCCAACATGAATAGATCTTGTCTACATCATGTCATCGTTCTTATTGCATTACTCTATTTTTCCATGAACTTAACACACTAGATGCATGCTGGATAGCGGTCGATGTGTGGAGTAATAGTGGTAGAATCTGGTAGGAGTCGGTCTACTTATCTTGGACGTGATGCCTATATAATGATCATCGCCTTGGATATCGTCATGATTATTTGATCTTCTATCAATTGCCCAACAGTAATTTGTTCACCCACCGTGCGCTATACTCATGAGAGAAGCCACTAGTGAATCCTACGGCCCCCGGGTCTACTTTTCCAAAATATTGCTTTCCGATCTATCTTTTTGCCGCTTTGCTTTCAGATCTACTATACCAAAAACCCAAAAATATATTGCTGCACTTTTTATTGGCCCTTTTTATTTTGTGTTCTTGAGAGATCTATCTATCCTATCTATCATTATCTAATCTATCTTTTTACCGTAGAGAGATTGACAACCTCTCTTACGCATCGGGTTGTAAGTATTTGTTATTTGTGTGCAGGTGCTGCTTATTAGGTGGTGGTGGTCCTCCTACTGGTTCGATACCTTGGTTTCATAACTGAGGGAAATACTTACCGTCGCTGTGCTACATCATCCCTTCCTCTTTGGGGAAATACCGACGCAGTCTTAAGCCAGGTGAAAGGAATTTCTGGCGCCGTTGCCGTGGAGGAAGCAGTCTCTTCTACGTGCCAATCTCCGGCGCCAAGGAGACACCATCATCATCTACCAGGTTCCTAATCACAAATCTCATGTCCTTGCAATTACATTATTTGTCAGTTGCCTCTCATTTTCCTGTCCCCCACTTCACAAATTTGCCGTTTTATTCGCCCTCTATTTCCGTTTGCCTTTTTGCTTGCTTGCTATCTTCACTTGTGTTGCCATGTGCCTTCTATTTGCTTGCATCTTCGCTTGCTAAAAATCTATTGATATGGATCCTCATCCACTTGCTAATAATTTCAAAAGGTCAAATTATGATGAATCAATTGCTAGTGAGTTGAGTGCACATGATTATCTCTCTGAAGTTTTGTTTGAAAATCATGAATCTGAAAATTTTGATGAAGTGTTGAAAGAAGAAATTTATAAGGTGATTCATGATAGTTCCTTCAATGATGAGCATGATTGCAATGTTGCTAGTATGAATTCTCTAAATATCCATGATGCTAATGATATGCAAAGCCACAAGCTTGGGGATGCTATGTTTGATGAAGATGATATTTCTAGTCCGCTAAGTTTTGATGAGTAAATTTATTATGATGATTGCATGCCTCCTATTTATGATGATGGTGATGGCACGTATGCTATAGTGAGTAATGATAACCATGAAACTTATCATCATGATTTTAATTTGCAATGTGGTTATGTCAATCAAGTGTCTCATGATAGTTATTTTGTTGAGTTTGCTCCCACTACCATGGATGATAAGGAATTTGTTTATGTGGAGAGTAATGAAAATTCTATGCTTGTGCATGATGAAAAGAATGATTTATGTGATAGTTATACTGTTGAATTACTTCATGATTATACTGAAATTTATTATGAGGGAGGAACATATGCTTGTAGGAATTGCAATAATATCAAGTTTCCTCTCTATGTGTTCAAAGTTTTGAAGTTTTGCTTGTTTTGCCTTCCTATGCTAGTTGATTCTTGTTCCCATAAATTATTTGCTCACAAAATACCTATGCATAGGAAGTGGGTTAGACTTAAATGTGTTTGTCATGCGATTCATGATGCTCTTTTGAATATTTAAATTACTACTTTCTATGTGAGCATCATTGAAATCATTATGCCTAGCTAGGGGCATAAAACGATAGCGCTTGTTGGGAGGCAACCCAATGAATAAATTTATTTTTGCTTTTTCCTTTCTGTTTTTTAGTGTTGACACAATTATGCCTCTGTTATGATTGTTTTTTTGGTTTATTTAGTGTTTGTGCCAAGTAGAGCCTTTAGGATGATACATAAGATGATTAGAAGCGATGCTGAATCTGAAACAGAAACTTTGCGTCCAGTGTTCGAATTTTCAGTTTTTACTGGAACGTGATCTTGAGCTGAAATTTTAACACAGTGTTTCTATACAAATTCTTTATGTTGTGCTAATTGTTCAGAATTTTTAGAGTTACATAATTATGGTTAGAGTTCAGATTACTACAGACTGTTCTGTTTAAGACAGATTCTGTTTTCGTTGCATTGTGTGCTTGTTTTGGTGAATCTATGGGTTATATTGAAGGGTATGAGCCATGGAAAAGTTAAAATACAGTAGGTATAATGCAATAACAAAATATGAATGGGTTTGCAAAAGCACTTAAAGTAGTGATTTGCTTTATTATAGTAACGGATCTCACGAAGATTTTGTTGAGTTTTGTGTGATTGAAGTTTTGAAGTTTTGGGTGAGATCACGATGGATGAAGGAATAAGGAGTGAAAAGAGCCTAAGCTTGGGGATGCTACAGCACCCCCAAGATATATCCAAAGAGAAACAAGCAACTAAGCTTGGGGATGCCCCCGAGTGGCATCCCCTCTTTCTTCTAACGACATCGGTATTTTACTTGGAGCTATATTTTTATTCGTCACATATCATGAGTTTTGCTTGGAGTGTCTTGTCTCATTTGAGTCTTTGCTTGCTTTGCTTGTTAGTTTGTCACTTGTATCGTTGCTCGACACACCTATTTGAGGGAGCCAAAATTATGCTATGATTTGTTAGAATTGCTCTCTATGCTTCACTTAAACTTTTTGAGCTATAGAATTGCTCTAGCGCATCACTTATATCTTTTTGAGCACGGTGTGCTTGGATTTTTTTTGTAGAAATACTCTCATGCTTCACTTAGATTAATTTTAGAGTTAGTAAATTTTGAAGAAATCCTCTCATGCTTCACTTATACTATTTTGATAGATGAAAACTCTATGCTCAAGTGCTTCACATAATTTTGTTTGAGCTTGTCAAAAGCAATGGCAATATATGAAACTAGTCCCAAAGTGATAGATATCCAAGGAGGATATAATAAAAACTTTGATGAAGATCATTGGACAAATTAAACTTGATTCCTTGTATTAGTTTTGAAACATGATGATAGTAATATGTGAGTCATGTTAGTATGTAATTATGCTTTAGTACGAATATTGGTGTTAAGGTTTGTGATTCCCTATGCAAGTACGAAAGTCAATAGTTATGCAATGAAATTATATGCTACTTGTGGTGCATTATTCGGTGTTAGTTTTGCTCAATGCTCGCTTATGTGAATTTTCGTTTCTTGGTTTGGTTGCTTCTCAATCTTTTTGCTAGCCTCCATTTGTACTAAGTAGAAATACTACTTGTGCATCCAAAATCCTTAAACAAAGTTTTTCCTCATGAGTCCACCATACCTACCTATATGCGGTATTTCCATGCCGTTCCAAGCAAATTTGTATGTGCCATCTCTAATTTTCAAAATAAACTTCTCTTTTGTTTGCTTGTACCGCTCATGAAATGGTGGGGAGTGTCCAATATTTTTCCATGCTAGATGTGTTATTCTCAAGATGAGTGTTTATTCACTTGTCATTGCACGAGAGTGTGGCGGTAATAGGGATGCCCATTCCCGAAATGAAAAAGAAAAAATATTTACTTTATGTTGTGAAATAATAAATTCCTTGGAAAGTGTTGGTATGGAAGGCAACCGTGGATACGGCCCGCCATGGAATGTCAAAGAATGGTGGAAAAAAGAATACACTTTATGATGAGGATGTCTACCCTGGGTAGGGTCATGGACCTGACATCTAGGGCCCACCAATGGTTCCATGTCAGCATCAAAGCTCAAAAGAAGAAGTGCACTCGGTAAGATCTGAAGGAATACTCGGACGTACTTGAAGACGCACTCGGATGGCTACGTCCACACTCGGTCAACAAGAGCTCAACAGTCCAGGAGACGTAGCGTTGAGTTATATGAAGAGACGTCCTCTGGGACTGATCAGTCATGCGTTATGGGTAACGCTCTAGTTAAAGCAGCAGTTCCTGAAACGTAGCTTTAACTAGCATTTATAATGGTGCTCGGCTAGTGGTGGCGCACTCTATATAAGCCATCACTGGACGCCGTAGCTAGGTTCCGACACATGTATTCCCATACACACTCATACGCAAAACAAACCAGCCCCCGGGCTCGAGACGTAGGGCTTTTACCACTTCCAAGTGGGGCCTGAACTCGTACACATCCGAGTGAAGCACCTGAGCCGTAGCTAGACTTCGCCCCTCCATTCGTACCCCTAGTTCTATTGTCAGGGACATTCCCACGACAGTTGGCGCCCACCGTGTTCATCATGAACACTTTCGGCGGCGAGATCCTCTTCGGGTCACTTAGATTCGCCGTCGACAATTCGGCGTGGCTACAGGAGGCACCGCTGGACGCCGAGGCACTGCCCGCCCGCGGCGCAGTGCACTTTAGCGCAGCGACGTTCGGAGTTCTTCTTCGGCAATCGTCCATGCCTTATCGACCGGTTTCCCCTACACGTCTCGTTGCTTTTCGCCGGCGCTCCGGGCGCTCCAGGCTGCAGCGTTGGATCACACACGCTGTGGCGGCGCAGGCCGCGGGACAGCAAGTGACTGCACTCGGAGACTACGAAGCAGTGCACTGTCTATTTTCTTCTTTGGGTGATGACTCCTACGATGCCGCTGATTTCGAGAGCAGCGGAGAGGTGGTGGAGGTCTTTATGGCCGGCCCGTCCCGAGATGCTGCACCTCCAGGGTACTCGGCCGGAGGCGCCCGCGATCGAGACGGCGATCATCGTGACGCCAGTATCGATGGCTACTTCCCCCGACCGCTCACTCGGGAGCAGCGGGAGGAAATCAGGCGCAGGAATGATGAAGTCCTTCAGACGCCCATTGCGGGGAACACCCCTGAGCAGATAGCCCTCGAGGCCGCCCGCCAAGCCAATCTGGCTGAGCGCGAGCGTCTCTAGCGGCTACAGCAGTCACTCGACGAGCGCGCGGCAAGAGAACGTCCCAGTTCCAGCCGTAGCCGCCGCCAGTTGACATTCACGAAGGAGCGCCCGTACACCATCCCAACGATGCGTACTCATTTGATGAACCTGGTCGCGGCCACTCGGATCGCAGATACGATCCAGTCGTCCAATTCAGCGGCGGGCGAGGGCATTCGACAGATCCAGGCGCTGCTGAAGACTGCCCTTCAGCAAAATTCAGAGGTATCGCAATCTCACCAACGCATTCATAATGAATCCACTCAGGCGGATACTGTGCAGTCGGCTCACAGTCCTCTAGCACCGAGGAGAGATCCGCGGACTCCTCCTCATCCGAGAGGCCAGTATAGAGGACGCGGACGCGACGACCGCGATTTCAGTCGGACTCACCCTCCGAGGGGCGGTCCACACTGTCAACGTCCGTATGACGGGGGCTATCCACTCGGGAGAAACCGTGAGCAGAGCCCTATCAGACACAGAGGCTTCGACGCCCGATCGGACATCACTCAGCGAGTGGTCGATCGGAACAGATATCGGCTGGGGAGTTACTGGTCTCGGATGCTTCAGCAGATACATCCAAGAGGCGGAGATACCCCCCATTTGCCGACTAGCAACTGGGATTGGAAAGTTCAATGGCGAGTCCAAGCCAGAGACTTGGCGAGTCCAAGTCCAGATCGCCGGCGGCAATGACTTCGTCGCCATGAAGCACCTTCCGCTCATGTTGGAAGGGTCTGCACGGGCGTGGCTAAATCAGTTGCCCACCAACTGCATTTACTGCTGGGATGACTTGGCCCGAGTGCTCGTCAAAACATTCGAAGGCACCTACAAGCGTCCGGGTGGACTGACGGAACTCCAGCACTGTGTTCAGAAGAACAATGAAACTCTCCGAGAGTACATCCAGTGCTGGACCACGTTGCATAACACTATGGAGAATGTCACCGAGAACCAGGCCGTGTGTGCCTTCAAGGCAGGCACTCGGTATCGGGAGTTAGTCTTGAAGTTCGGTCGGTGTGGGGATCTGTCCCTTAGTCGGGCCATGGAGATTGCAAACAAATACGCCAATGGTGAAGAAGAAGACCACCTCCGAAGCGGCAACGCGAGAGCCGGCAACGCCCCTCAATCGGGAGGCAACGCTGGGAAGAATCAGAAGCGGAAAGCTGATGCCTCCGGCAAGGCTGAAGTCGCAGCTGTCCAAGGGCAGGGGCAAGGCAAGCCGAAGCCCAAGAAGAAGAAGAAAGAATGGACTCCCAAGAAGAAGTTCGAGTACAAATCCGACATCCTTGACCAACCGTGCCAGATTCATACCAAGACGGATGAAGAAGGCAATGTTGTGCTTCCGAAGCACTCCACTCGGGAATGTCGTCTGCTCAAGCAGGAGATGGGCGCTGAGCCCTTGGGTGAGAAGGTCGATGTCGAGGATGAGGAGGATACTTCCGAGTATCCAAAAATCGACAAGGTCATCAATGTGATTTTCGCTGACGTTGAAAGGAGAAGACAGCTCAAAGTAATCAATCGGGAGGTTAATATGGCAGTTCCGGCTGCTACCAAATACCTCAACCGGACGAAGATGCCTGTCACCTTCGACCAGTCGGATCATCCGTCCTATATCGCCACCCCTGGGAGGCAAGCGCTGGTCGTTGACCCAGCAGTGGGTGGTGTCCGACTGCGCAAAGTCCTAATGGACGGAGGCAGCGGGCTTAATATCATATATGCCGACACGCTCAGTGCTATGGGCATCCCGATGTCCCGATTGAGCAAGAGCAACATGCATTTCCATGGGATCGTCCCTGGAAGGAAGGCCGAATCACTCGGTCAGATCGCGTTGGGCGTAGTGTTCGGTGGCGAGAAGAATTTCCGAAAGGAAAAACTGACCTTTGAGGTGGTCGACTTCCGCAGTGCTTACCACACCATCCTGGGTAGGCCCACCTATGCACATTTCATGGCCAGACCATGTTACGTGTATCTCAAGCTCAAGATGCCAGGGCCTAAGGGCATGATTACAGTCACTGGTGATTGGAAAGTCGCCGAAGAGTGCCTTCAGCAGGGCAAGAAGATAGCCAATGAACAAGTGCTGGCAGTCGAACTTGAAGGATACAAGAAGGAGGTGGACACGGCTGATTTGCTCAGGTCAAAGCGGCCAGCTTCAGAATCAGCTTTCCAATCGTCTGGTGAGACTAAGCAAGTTCATGTCCATCCGAGTGACCCGAGTGCCGCCCAGACGAACATCTCCACTTCACTCGGGGACAAATAGGAAGCCGAGTTCATCCAATTCCTCCGTGAGAACTGGGACATCTTCGCATGGAAGCCCTCTGACATGCCTGGTGTACCCAGGGAACTGGCTGAGCATCGACTCCGAACCGACCCCAAGGCCAAGCCAGTCAAGGAGTACTTGCGTCGATCCTCCGTCGAGAAGCGGAAGGCGATTGGTCAAGAGATAGCTAGGCTTCTCGCTGCTGAGTTCATTCGCGAGATCTACCACTCCGAGTGGCTCGCGAATGTGGTTCTGGAGCCGAAGAAGGATAAGTCACTCCGTATGTGCATTGACTTCAAACACCTCAATCGGGCCTGCCCGAAAGATCATTTTCCTTTACCTAGGATAGATCAGATAGTGGACTCAACAGCCGGATGTGACCGTCTGTCGTTCCTGGATGCGTACTCTGGGTACCACCAGATCCGAATGTTCGGCCCTGATGATATAAAAACAGCCTTCATCACCCCATTCGAGTGTTTTTTGCTATATCACGATGCCATTCGGCTTGAAGAATGCTGGAGCTACTTTTCAACGTATGATCCAGAAGTGTTTGCAAAAGCAAATCAGTCGGAACGTGGAGGCCTATATGGATGATATCGTGGTCAAGTCTAGGAAAGGTTCCGACATCCTGACTGACCTTGCCGAAACCTTCACAAACCTATGGCGCTTCAGGATCAAGCTGAATCCAGCTAAGTGCACGTTCGGCGTGCCTGCCGGAAAGTTACTCGGTTCTCTCGTTTCTGAATGGGGGATCGATGCTAACCCAGATAAGATCGGTGCTATAGTCCGAATGAAGCAGCCAGAGCGCTTACATGATGTGCAGAGGTTGACTGGATGCCTTGCGGCCCTGAGCCGATTCATTTCAAGACTCGGAGAGAAGGCACTTCCTCTCTACCGATTGATGAAGAAGTCAGAAAAATTTGAGTGGACCAATGAAGCGCAAGCCGCGTTTGTAGAACTCAAGGCATTGCTTTCCACCCAGCCGGTGTTAGCTGATCCGGGCAGCTAGGAACCCTTACTCCTGTACATCGCGGCGACCAGCCAGGTGGTGATCACAGTCCTTGCGGTGGAGCGCGAAGAGCCAGGAAAAGCATTCAAAGTCCAAAGACCCATATGTTACATCTCAGAAGTGCTAACTCCTTCCAAGCAAAGGTACCCGCACTACCAGAAGCTGGTTTGTGGCATTTACCTGACTGCCAAAAAGGTAGTTCATTACTTCCAAGATCACTCGGTCACGGTCGTCAGCAGCGCCCCCTGTCGGAGATCTTGCACAACAAAGACGCCGCTGGCCGAGTGGCGAAGTGGGCAATCGAGCTCCTTCCGCTGGAAATCAAATTTGAAGCCAAGAAAGCAATCAAGTCCCAAGTGTTGGTTGATTTTATGGCCGAGTGGATTGAGCAGGAGCAACCAATTTCGAGTGTTTTCGAACACTAGACCATGTTCTTCGACGGATCCAAGATGCTCAATGGCTCGGGGGCTGGCGTGGTTCTTGTCTCTCCCAAAGGAGACCGACTGAACTATGTTCTCCAAATCCATTTTGACTCATCAAACAATGAGGCCGAATATGAAGCCCTCCTATACGGGCTCTGTATGGCCATCTGACTCGGCATTCGTCGGCTGATGGTCTACGGCAATTCAGACCTCGTTGTCAATCAAGTGATGAAGGAGTGGGACATTCGGAGTCCAGCAATGATCGGATACTGCAACGCAGTCAGGAAGCTGGAGAAGAATTTCGAAGACCTAGAACTGCATCACATCCCTCGTGCAAGGAATCAAGCGGCAAACGATTTGGCTAAGATCGGATCCACTCGGCGAGCAGTCCCGAGTGACATATTCCTTGAACATCTGTATGCTCCGACTATTGTAGAAGATCCTTTCACAGAGGAGCACCCGCAAGTAGTCGGTCCTTCTGATCCGACTGAGGTTGAAGTTCCAGCTATAGTGGATCTGGTCCATGAAATGCTGGTAATCACTCCCGAGTGGACTCAACCCTATTTGGCATATTTGCTCAGACAAGAACTCCCATAAGATGAAGAAGAAGCCCGTCGAATCGTCCGTCGATCCAAGTCATTTGAAGTTATGGGAGACCAGTTGTACAAGAGAAGTACCACATGAGTCATCCAGAAATGCATTTCCCCAGAGGAAGGGCTACAAATCTTACATGAAGTCCACTCGGGAACCTGCGGCCACCATGCATCCTCTCGGACTTTGGTCGCTAAAGCTTTCCGAGCGGGTTTTTATTGGCCCCGAGCCAACGAGGCAGCAAAGGACCTGCTAGACCTGTGTGTTGGATGTCAGTTTTACAAGAACAAGTCTCACAAGCCAGCGTCTGCGCTCAAGACGATTCCGATTACTTGGCCGCTTGCCGTATGGGGCCTAGATATGGTCCGCCCCTTACGGACTGGGTCGAGTGGATTCACACATCTGCTCGTCGCGGTTGACAAGTTCACCAAGTGGGTTGAAGCAAAGCCCATCAAGAGCTTAGATGCAGGCACAACTGCCAGTTTCATTCGGCAAATCATCTTCAGGTTCGGCGTGCCTCATGATATCATCACAAATAATGGGAAGAACTTTGACGTGGATGAGTTCCGGGAATTCTGTTTCTCTCAAGGTATTCGGGTTAATTACGCCTCTGTGGCCCACCCGCAGTCGAATGGCGAGGCCGAGCGCGCCAACGGAATGATTCTACAAGGCCTGAAGCCTCGATTGCTGAGAGACTTAAAGTACGCTGCTGGAGCTTGGGTTAAAGAATTGCCTTCCATCTTATGGGGCATTCGGACAACTCCAAACCGCTCTACGAAGCACACACCTTTCTTCATGGTGTACGGGTCAGAGGTAGTGCTACCGAGTGATCTTCAGCACAATTCCCCCCGAGTGGAACTATATGATGAAGCTGAAGCCGAAACCGCTCGGCAAGACGGCCTCGAGCTTCTGGAGGAAGATAGAGAGCTGGCCCTCATTAGATCGACGCTCTATCATCAAGATTTGAGGCGTTACCATGACAGACACGTCCAGGGCCGAGCCTTTCAAGAAGGGGATCTCGTTTTCCGACTGGATCAGCAGAGACCCCACAAACTCGCGCCTCCATGGTAGGGGCCGTATGCAATCTCCAAAGCCGCGGCTCCGTGTCGCCTAAGTTGAAAACTATTTCGAGTGGGACATCCTCCAC
Source organism: Elymus sibiricus (assembly GCA_039707655.1). Lineage (NCBI taxonomy): Eukaryota > Viridiplantae > Streptophyta > Magnoliopsida > Poales > Poaceae > Elymus > Elymus sibiricus. The sequence goes on along the minus strand of CM077675.1, from coordinate 308,610,823 downwards.
ACTCGGCTGTCAAGATGAACCGGACCATCATTGCTCATCTAAGGACAAACTACTCCGAGTGGGTGTCTCGCCCGCACTCGAGGGGCTTAGCCACGGCTCCGTTTCGCCTAAGTTGAAAACTATTTCGAGTGGGACATCCTCCACACTCGGTTGTCAAGATGAACAGGACCATCATTGTTCATCTAAGGACAAACTTCTCCGAGTGGGGGTCTCGCCACACTCGGGGGCTTAGCCGCGGCTCCGTGTCACCTAAGTTGAAAACTATTTCGAGTGGAACATCCTCCACACTCGGCTGTCAAGATGAACAGGACCATCATTGTTCATCTAAGGACAAACTACTCCGAGTGGGGGTCTCGCCCACACTCGGGGGCTTAGCCGCGGCTCCGTGTCGCCTAAGTTGAAAACTATTTCGTGTGGGACGTCCTCCACACTCGGCTGTCAAGATGAACAGGACCATCATTGTTCATCTAAAGACAAACTCCTCTGAGTGGGGGTCTCGCCCACACTCGAGGGCTTAGCCACGGCTCCGTGTCGCCTAAGTTGAAAACTATTTCGAGTGGGACATCCTCCACACTCGGCTGTCAAGATGAACAGGACCATCATTGTTCACCTAAGGACAAACTACTGCGAGTGGGGTCTCGCCCACACTCGGGGGCGTAGCCGCGGCTCCGTGTCGCCTAAATTGAAAACTATTTCGAGTGGGACATACTCCACACTCGGTTGTCAAGATGAACAGGACCATTATTGTTCATCTAAGGACAAACTCCTCCGAGTGGGGGTCTCGCCCACACTCGGGGGTTTAGCCGCGGCTCCGTGTCGCCTAAGTTGAAAACTATTTCGAGTGGGACATCCTCCACACTCGGCTGTCAAGATGAACAGGACCATCATTGTTCATCTAAGGACAAACTACTCCGAGTGAGGGTCTCGCCCACACTCGGGGGCTTAGCCGTGGCTCCGCGTCGCCTAAGTTAGAAACCTTTCGAATGTGGATATCCTCCACACTCGGTTGCCAAGATGAACAGGACCATAATTGATCATCTAAGAACAAACTACTCCGAGTGTGGGTCCAGCCCACACTCGGGGACTTAGCCGCGACTCCGCATCGCCTAAGTTAGAAACCTCACGAGTGGGACATCCTCCACATTCGGTTGTCAAGATGAACAGGACTATCATTGTTCATCCAAGGACAAACTACTCCGAGTGTGGGTCCAGCCCACACTCGGGGACTTAGCCGCGACTCCACATCGCCTAAGTTAGAAACCTCACGAGTGGGACATCCTCCACACTCGGCTGTCAAGATGAACAGGACTATCATTGTTCATCCAAGGACAAATTACTCTTAATGTAGTTCTGTCCCACACTTGGGGACTTAGCCGCGACTCCGCATCGCCTAAGTTAGAACCATCCGGAACCAAAAATCGAATAAAGCCAAAACAAATCAGAACTGCATTATTCGGATTGAAGGTACGGATAAAGGTTCAAACAGTGGGAGCCTCAGGCTCACTTAGAGTTTCACGGTTACAGCAACCACTCGGCATTCCTAGGCAAATACTTAAAAGAGTTTAAATTGGACGATCATTCGGGCAGGGGCACTGCTTCCACGAAGGTGTCCAGGTCGATGATGTCCACTATCTGAGTGGCGGCCTCCATGAACATCTCCTTGAAGTCATCAATCTTGGCGTTCTTCCTGTTGGCCACCTCGGGAGACTTCAGCTTCTTCTCGTCCACCCCCTTGTAGTGGATACGGACCAACGAGAGAGCTATGTCAGCACCGGCCCGGGCCGCGGATTTCTTCCAGTATTTCACTCGGCTTGGCACTGCTTTCACTCGGGTTAACACAGACTCCAGATCCTTCGAGGGCCCATCGTCGGGGAAGACGTCGCGATCGATCGCGGAGATGGCAGTGCTAAGCTCCTTGATATACATGGCCACTTGCTCAACACGCTCATCCAAGCGGAGCACGCTCATGGCAGCACTGTCCTTGAGTAGACCCTGGGTGGGATCCAGTTCTTTCTTGATTTTGTCCGTCTCCTCCGCCACATCGTCACAAAATGCTGGATTCAGACAAATGAAGAAAGAAGTCAGGGACATACAAATTTCACTCGGCTTAACCAAGTTCAATGAAAGTCACTCGGAAAAATTACCTTTGAGCTTTTCATTGGCCTCACCACTGAATTCCTCGACGTATTCCTCCAGCTCAGCTTTCTTGGAAGCAATGTGGTTGAGTTTGGTCTGCCACTCGGTTTGCAGCTTCCAATGCTTTCTTCTCCTCCTCCAGCTTGCCGACTATCTTCAGTTTTTCCTCGGCCTCCTTGGCCTTTCGGCTGGCTTCCTTCTGAGCGGCCGCCAGTTTGGTGTCCTTCTTTTCAACAGCATCCTTCACAGTTTCTAAAGAAATAGAATTCCTCAGCCTCTGGACAAGTTCACGATTTTCTCTATGAAAATCTGATGAAGCATATTCAGTCGGATGAGGAAAAGGAGTAGCTACTATTACAGTCGAGCAGGAAGGTATTGTTGGAAATATGCACTAGAGGCAATAATAAATTGGTTATTATTATATTTCCTTGTTCATGATAATCGTTTATTATCCATGCTATAATTGTATTGATTGGAAACTCAAATACATGTGTGGGTACATAGACAACACTGTGTCCCTAGTAAGTCTCTAGTTGACTAGCTCGTTGATCAAAGATGGTTAATGTTTCCTAGCCATTGACATGAGATGTCATTTGATAACGGGATCACATCATTAGGAGAATGATGTGATGGACAAGACCCAAACTAAGAACGTAGCATTTGATCGTGTCAGTTTATTGCTATTGTTTTCTGCATGTCAAGTATCTGTTCCTATGACCATGAGATCATGCAACTCCCTGACATCGGAGGAGTACCTTGTGTGTATCAAACGTCGCAACGTAACTGGGTGACTATAAAGGTGCTCTACAGGTATCTCCGAGGGTGTCTGTTGGGTTGGCATGGATCAAGACTGGGATTTGTTACTCTGTGTGACAGAGAGGTATCTCAGGGCCCACTCGGTAATACAACATCACAATGAGCCTTGCAAGCAATGTGACTAAAGTGTTAGCCACGAGATCTTGTATTACGGAACGAGTAAAGAGACTTGCCGGTAACGAGATTGAACTAGGTATAGAGATACCGACGATCGAATCTCGGGCAAGTAACATACCGAAGAACAAAGGGAACAGCATACGGGATTAACTGTATCCTTGACATAGAGGTTCGACCGATAAAGATCTTCGTAGAATATGTAGGAGCCAATATGGGCATCCAGGTCCCGCTATTGGTTATTGACCGTAGAGGTGTCTCGGTCATGTCTACATAGTTCTCGAACCCGCAGGGTCTACACACTTAACGTTTGGTGATGATATAAGTATAGTTGAGTTGTTATGTTGGTGACCGAAAGTTGTTCGGAGTCCCGGATGAGATCACGGACATGACGAGGAGTCTCGGAATGTCCGAGAGGTAAAGATCGATATATTGGACGATATGTTTGGGCCAAGAGGTGAGACCCACGGGGCGTTAGCAAAAGGCAGTTTTGCAGAGGGCAGGGTCCAGACGCCAGGAACCCTGGCGTCTGGCCCTGGGCCAGACGCCGAGGCCCATGGCGTCTGGGCCAGACGCCGGGAACCGTGGCGTTTGGTACTGGAATCCGAGAAGGACTCTTCCTTTTGTTCCAAACCGACTTTGAGGAGGCTCTTTCTCCAAGTTTCGACCCCAGGGCTCAACATATAAATAGAGGGGCAGGGCTAGCACCCGGAACACATCAAGAATTTCCCAAGCCGTGTGCGGCAACCCTAACCCTCTAGTTCCTCCGTCATAATCTCCGTAGCGCTTGGCGAAGCCCTGCAGAGATTGTTCCTCGCCACCATCACCACGCTGTCGTGCTGCCGGAACTCATCTACTACTTCACCATCGCTCGCTGGATCGAGGAGGTGAAGGCGTCATCAAGCCGTACATGTGTTGAACGCGGAGGTGCCGTCCGTTCGGCACTAGTTCGTGATCGGTTCGAGGGACGACTTGCGATTTGGATCGCGGAGACGTTCGACTACATCAACCACGTTTCTTAACGCTTCCGCTTAGCGATCTACAAGGGTATGTAGATTCACTCTCCCTCTCGTAGATGCTCATCACCATGGATAGATCTTGTGTGTGCGTAGGAAAAATTTTGTTTCCCATGCAACGTTCCCCAACAGGTATTACCTTCAATGACCTTTTTCTCCTCTTCCAGTCGGGCGTTCTTGGTCTACTCGGCTTCGAGCTTGACACGCAGGTCTAGCACATCCTTCTCCAGAGTTTTGTAGTGGCTTCCGAGCTCACAGACAGACTGCAAAACAGATTTAAAAGCAAAGGATATTGGTCAGAACTTTGACCCGGGCTCTAAGGCTCCCGCCGACTGCTTCAGTCGACGGCAGTCTCGGGGACTACACCCAGTGGGTGCGCTCAGCACGCCCCCACTGGAAAAATCAAAAACAAAGTATTCATTCGGACGGATTGAACATAGTATTCATTCGGATGGATTGAGCTTAATATACATTCGGACTCTAAGACTCCCGCCGACTGCTTCAGTCGACGGCAGTCTCAGGGACTACACCCAGTGGGTGCGCTCAGCGCGCCCCCACTGGAACTCAAACACACTCAGCGGGTATGCTTCAACTCGGATTCAGATCCTCAGAAGACGGGAAATTGAAATTTCGACTTAACGGGTACTTACAAGAGTACTTACTCGGACATTCTTCTTCAGGGCTTCACTCGCATCGTACGCCGTCTTCAGTCGGTCACTCATTATCCGGGACATGGTGTAGCCCAAAAATGTTGGGCGTAGAAGGAGGCAACGAGTGAGATGAAGACCCGGTACCTAGTGCTGCTCCGGCTCCCGAGCTGACCTCTTGTGTGGGCACCAGAGTATCGGCAAGTGACGGCTCCTGCATCATGACGTCTGCGTTGGCCGGAGGGTTCATTGAGTCAATCTTGTCGTTTGCATCAAGGTCGATCACTTCACGCAGAGCTGCAAGTAATCAAGCCACTCGAAGATGAATAAACACTCGGAAATATACATGATTACCGAGTGAGTTCAGAACTTACCGTTCGAAGACGCAACATCAGCGTCGGCCCGCTCTTTTTCTAGGGTCTGGGGGTCAGGTGATGCGGTTGAAGTATCAGCTCTGCAAAGGGAACACTCGGATCATTTTGTCACTCGGATAAGTATACACAACAACTGTTAAGAATAGAATCACTTACGCTGAAGCCACTGGAATAGCCATCTTGATCTTTGGGATGAAGACCGCCTTCCGAGGTTTGGTTGCTACAATTTTTGGTTGCTTCGCCATCTTCTCAGGAGAGGAGACAAGCTCTCCACGCCCACGCTTTGAAGCACGGATTGGAAGGGCCGATCCACTCGGCTTGGTAGTTCTCGATCCTTTGGGTCCGCCACCATGGATTCCTGAGTCATGGTGCACCTTGGAGCGAGATTCGGGCACTCGGTCTTCCGAACGCGATGACTCCACTTCGTCGCCGTCTTCTGAGCCCTCCTCGTCGTCTTCGTCATCATCCTCGCCTTCACCAGGCTCTTCATACTCTCCGGCTTCGGCCGAGTCATCTGGATGGTCAGTGTCGCTGGCAACGTCGACCGGACCCCTATCAACGAGTGGCACCAAGCTGCTCATTTGTGTGAAGGCCTGCCGAATGAAGAGTAGAATCAGTCGGATCAAATACAACAAACACGCGAACATCACTCGATTATAAACTTTCGGAGTTTACCTCGTTCGCCGGGTTCTCCAAGGAAAGTGGAGCCACCAGCCTGCTCCCCCTGGGGTTGTCACGCGCTGGTGTGATCGCCTTGATCTTGGCCTCCACCTCTTCTTCTTTGAGCTCCTCCGGGTGAGTTCGAGTGGGGTCATCAGGGCCAGAGTATTCCCACATGGGGTGACCTCTGGCTTGCAGTGGCTGGATTCTCATCTGGAAAAAGACCTCTAGCAGGTCGAGGCCGTTGACACCTTTCTACACCAGAGCTACTAACGCTATCACTAAGATGTCTACTTCGGTCTTCTCCTCCTTGGTCATTGTCAGTCGGGGAACTGGCCGAATGCGATCCGAAGTATATGGTGGGAGGCCCGGCTGATCCTCACTGACTGGAATGTCATGGCAGTAGAACTAGTTCTCCTGCCACCCCTTTACCGAGTCAGGGAATGTCATCTTAGGAAAACATCCCTTGCCTCGCAGCTGGATTCCGAGTCCCCCGCACAATTGGGCAACATTGGTCTTATCCTCCGACCGAGTGGGTTTTTTCACAGTCATCACTCATCAAGTGAAGAGATGTTTAAACAAACCCCAATGGGGGTGGCAACCCAAGAAGTTTTCGCACAAAGAGATAAACGCAGCTAAGTACACGACAGCATTGGGAGGAAGGTGATGAAGCTATGCACCGAAGAAACTCAGAAATCTTTGGAAGAAAGGGTGAGGCGGCAGAGAGAAACATCGCTCGAGGTGAGTCACCAAGAGCACACGCTCGTCCCCCTTCGGTGATGGCTCCTCTTCGTTCGACCCTGGCAACCGCCAGCTCCCCTCGTGCACGAATCCTTGATCCTCCAGATCGAGCATCCGGGCCTTAGTCACCCGCGACGGGAGCCACTCGCCTTGCGTCCATCCGGCCGGCACTCCGGCGCTGGAAGAAGATGTGCGCGCACTCTTCTTTGCCCACTCGGCCTTCACGGTCGCGGGCGCCCTGCGCATCATCGCCAACGAGCTCGAGACAACCTTCGACGAAAGAGAGAAGGGAGGTGCGCAGGTGGGCATCGGAGATGACGAGGGATTGGGGAAAATGAGATCTGTTCTCACCCAAACAGTACTTTCCACTATTTATATCAAAGATCTGGCGCAATCTCAGGCTGTCAATCCGCAAACGAAGGAAGATCTGCGAATCCACTGTTCAGGGTCTCGAGACGCGTGGCATGATTTTCGGCGCGGTTATCGAGGCGTCATGCCCATTTCCCCAAAATCTTCGGGACACGACCGTTTCGCTGCGCGCCCACGCACAATTTCGGCGATTACGAACGCGCGGAAATTTCTCCGTGTTCAAAGGAGGTGAGCTCCACGCCGTGAATGACCCTGGTGACACCTTCCTGCGAACCGAGTGATCGGCTCGCACCAGCTGACCACTCGGATTAAACAACATTATAGTTTTCATCGAAACATTGATCCTGAATCCATCTTGGTTTGAGGCCGAGTGAGGGACGACATGATCGTCTCTCGATCTTTTCCGAAAGATCATCGATGCTTCCGAGTGTCGATCACTCAACTAATAAAACATCATGGATTCGGGGGCTACTGATGAGGATGTCTACCCTGGGTAGGGTCATGGACCTGACATCTAGGGCCCACCAATAGTTCCATGTCAGAATCAAAGCTCAGAAGAAGAAGTGCACTCGGTAAGATCTGAAGGATCACTCAGACGTACTTGAAGACGCACTCGGATGGCTACGTCGACACTCGGTCAACAAGAGCTCAACAGTCCAGGAGACGTAGCATTGAGTTATATGAAGAAACGTCTTCTGGGACTGATCAGTCATGCGTTACCGGTAACACTCTAGTTAAAGCAGCAGTTCCTGTAACGTAGCTTTAACTAGCATTTATAACGGTGCTCGGCTGGTGGTGGCGCACTCTATATAAGCCATCACCGGACGCCGTAGCAAGGTTCCGATACCTGTATTCCCATACACACCCATAAGCAAAACAAACCAGCCCCCGGGCTCGAGACGTAGGGCTTTTACCACTTCCGAGTGGGGCTGAACTCGTACACATCCGAGTGAAACACATGAGCCATAGCTAGACTTCGCCCCTCCATTCGTACCCCTAGTTCTATTGTCAGGGACATTCCCACGAAACTTTATTTTCTTTTTAGGAATCGCCTATGATATATCTAGCATGGAAAGTATTGTGAGATACTTTGTCGTTTTCGTTGATAGGAAAGGCATGCCACCCAAATTATTTTTCTCTCTCAATTTAAAACTTTGAGCTCTGGCACCTATACAAATCCCTACTTCCCTCTGCGAAGGGCCTATCTATTTACTTTATGCAATTTTTTTTACTTTGAGTCTCCACCTTCTCTTATAAAACACCAACTAGGGGGGCACTATGATCGTAGTTGAGCATTGGGTGTTGCTAATATTTGAGTGTGTTTCATGAATGGATCAATGATTGAGCATGATGGGCTAGGGATAACTTTCTTTAGTGTTGATATTTTGAAAGACATGGTTGCTTGTTCGCATGCTTGAGTATTGAAGTCATTATGTTAATACTAGACTATTGCTTTGAATAATCTAAAGTCCAAATGTCCATGCTACAAAGAAAAGAATATGAGATGAACATGTTAGGCAACATTCCACATCAAAAATTCTGTTTTTATCATTTACCTACTCGAGGACGAGTAGGAATTAAGCTTGGGGATGCTGATACGTCTCCAACGTATCTATAATTTTTGCTTGTTTCATGCTGCTATATTATTATTCTTGGATGTTTTACAATCACTTTATAGCAATTTTATATCATTTTTTGGGACTAACCTATTGACATAGTGCCAAAGTGCCAGTTGCTGTTTTTGCTTGTCTATTACTTCTCAGAATATCAGTACCAAGCGGAGCCCAATCGCGACAAAACTTTTTGGAGACTTTTTTGGGACCAGAAAACACCCAGTGGGCCAAAGAAGTGCCACAGATGTGGGCTGTGGAGGCCACAACCCACCAGGGCGCGCCAGGGGGCCCCCGGCACGCCCTGATGGGTTGTGCCCTACACGCCCCCCCCCCTCAACCGCCTCTGATGCCTATAAATACCTAAATCTTTAGAAAACCCTAGGGGAGTCAACGAAAAACACATCCAGCGTGATGCGTGAGGGGTTCATCTTCTTCATAGGTGCCTCTCCGATGATGCGTGAGTAGTCCACCATAGACCTACGGGTCTGTAGGCTGTAGCTAGATGGCTTCCTCTCTCTCTTTTGATTCTCTATACAATGGCCTGTTGGAGATCTATTTGATGTAAACTTTTGCGGTGTGTTTGTTGGGATCCGATGAATTTTGAGTTCATGATCAGTTTTTATCCATGAATATTATTTGAGTCTTCTTTGATCTCTTATATGCATGATTACTTATAGCCTCGTATTTCTTCGTTGAATCTTTGGTTTAGTTAGTCCAACTAGATCGATTTTTCTTGCCATGGGAAGAGGTGCTTTGTGATGGGTTCGATCTTGCGGTCTCCTTTCCCAGTGACAGAAGGGGCAGCAAGGCACGCATGTATCGTTGCCATTAAGGATAACAAGATGGGGTTTATTCCTACATGAATAGATCTTGTCTACATCGTGTCATCGTTCTTATTGCATTACTCCGTTTTTCCATGAGCTTAATACACTAGATGCATGCTGGATAGCGGTCGATGTGTGGAGTAATAGTGGTAGATGCAGGCTGGAGTCGGTCTACTTATCTTGGACGTGATGCCTATATAATGATCATCGCCTTGGATATCGTCATGATTATTTGATCTTCTATGAATTGCCCATCAGTAATTTGTTCACCCACCGTGCGCTATACTCATGAGAGAAGCCACTAGGGAATCCTACGACCCCCGGGTCAACTTTTCGAACATATTGCTTTCCGATCTATATTTTTGCTGCTTTGCTTTCAGATCTACTATACCAAAAACCCAAAAATATATTTCTGCACTTTTTATTTGCCCTTTTTATTTTGTGTTCTTGAGAGATATATCACTCCTATCTATCATTACCTAATCTATCTTTTTACCGTAGAGAGATTGACACCCTCTCTTACGCGTCGGGTTGCAAGTATTTGTTATTCGTGTGCAGGTGCTGCTTATTAGGTGATGGTGATCCTCCTACTGGATCGATACCTTAGTTTCATAACTGAGGGAAATACTTACCGTCGTTGTGCTGCATCATCCCTTCCTCTTTGGGGAAAGACCAACGCAGTCTCAAGCCACGTCATGCCTCTGGGGTCTTATTATTATTTTGTGTAGCAGTTTGTTCTCCGGAGTGGTTATTCATAAGTTAGCATTAGCATTGACCATTAGGTTTACTTGAGTACAAACAAACCAAATTTGGCAACTCACAAAGATTTATGGCCCTTGCAAGGGGCCAAAAAGAGAGCTTTTTACACAATGGTTTGAAACCCTAAGTATAGAGGTAGAAGACCTCTTGATATTCATGGGGGATTTTAACTTCATACGATCATTGGAAAACATGAATTTGTCAGGTGGTAACATGGATGATATAGTTACATTCAATGAGATCATCAGGTCTCTATCTTCGCTGGAAATACCAATAAAAGGGAGACGTTACACGTGGAGTAACATGTAGGAAACACCACTCTTGGAGCAATTAGACAGGTTCTTTTCTTCCCCGCAATGGTCAAATCTCTAGCTAAACCCATCTTAGACCATGTGTCGTGTGTATTATCCAGCCAAACAGCTATTCCTAAATGTCACTTATTCAGATTTGAGAGTTACTGGCCATCACATCCTGGCTTTATGCAGATAGTGCAGCACTCTTGGACAAAGCCATTCAAAGCTTCCAACAGTGCTACACTTATTTGAGGTAAACTTAAAAGTCTAAGATACGCTCTAAAGCAATGGAATAAGGGGATTTCAAAACTGAAAAGGTTAATTGAGAAATGCACTCAGGTTCTACTGCATTTGGATAATCTGGAGGAGCTTAGACAACTAACAATACCGGAGGACAATTTCAGAAGGATTTAAAAAAAGCATTTAATAAGATAGCTTAAGTATCAAAGTGACTACTAGAAAAAGATGCTCTTTATGATGGGCAGTGCACGGAGAGGAGAACACCAAATATTTCCAGGCACGGGCCATTGTAAGATATAGAATAAACTCCATCCCCTAGTTGCAAATGCCCGATGGTCAGACAATCGACAGCCATGAGGAAAAAGTTGATGCATTCTATGAATGTTTCAAAACAAGAATGGGAGTTTCAGAGGAACCCATATATGAATTTCATTTGCCGGATTTGATACAGTGCCATCCTGGACTGGAAGAACTATCCCAAGCTTTCACTACTGAGGAAATTGACCATATCATTAAATTTATACCTTCTAACAGGGCTCCAGGTCCAGATGGATTTAATGGACAATTCCTCAAGGTATGTTGGCACATAATTAAAGAGGATTTCTACAAACTTTGTCAGGATTTTTGGGAAGGTAGGATAAGCCCAAGATGTATTAACACTTTGATTCCCAAAACTTCCACTCCTAAGACTGTGAATTATTGTAGACCAATTTCCTTGCTTAATTGTGTTTTGAAAGTCATCACAAAATTACTGGCTGAAAGGCTACAGAATATTATACTGAAAATCGTTCATAGGAATCAATATGGGTTTATTAAAACAAGGACAATAAAAGATTGTCTTGGTTGGGCGTTTGAGTATTTGCACCAATGCGAACAATCTGGAAGAGAAATTGTGATCCTCAAACTTGACTTTGCTAAAGTGTTTGATACAATGGCCCATTCCTTCATTCTCAAGATGTTAAAGTGCAAAGGTTTTGATGACAGATGGTGCATGTGGGTAAAAATGATATTGGAGTCGGGATCATCTTCAGTGTTGTTGAATGGGATACCTGACAAGGAATTCAGATGTTGTGGGGGGGGTGAGGCAAGGAGACCCCTATTCTCCCCTACTTTTCATACTGGTAACTGACCTATTGAGCAACCGGCTACAGAACAATATCCAGTCATACAATACGCGGATGACACCTTAATGATCTTGCCATCCAATAAGGAGGAGTTGCAGGCAATCAAACGACTGCTTGATGCATATGCCAAGGCCACAGGTCTTAAAATCAATTACTCCAAATCACAACTTATACCTATTAACATTTTGGAGGATAATGCCCAGGAACAAGCTTCAGTGTTGGGATGTCAAGTTCGCACAATGCCGTTCACATACTTAGGGCTTCCGCTAGGAACCACTAAACCCACTGTTCGAGACCTCATGCCCTTGGTTGATCATATTGAGAGAAGATTGACTAGTACTGCTATTTGGTTATCATATGGAGAAAGAGTACAGTTGACTAAATCTACACTTTCTTCCTTGCTATCGTTTGTCATGTGTGTGCTCAAGCTGCCACTCAAACCTATTGAGATATTTGATAGAGCTTGGAGACACTGCCTGTGGAGGAATGTGGCTGACCGTGATTCAAGAACACACTCCCTAGCTTCTTCGGATCTTGTGTGCAGACCAAAGAAGAAAGGAGGACTTGGAGTGATTAACCTAAAGATCCAAAACTCAGCGCTACTCCTCAAATATCTGCATAAGTTCATACACAAAAAAGACATACCATGGGTCATGCTGGTCTGGAATGCACACTATGGAAGTACTCCTTTGTAGGCTACACAAAGCTGCGGTTCATTTTGGTGGAAAGATGTTTTCTCATTAATGAACATCTACAAAGGTATTACGACATGTATTCCAGCTACTGGAGATACAATCCTTCTTTGGAAAGACATCTGGATAGATGATCACACACTTATGGAGTCTCATGCACGCCTATTTTCCTTTGCACAAAAAGAGGATTTATCATTGGCAAATTTTCATGCAAACTCTGACCCTGAGGTTAACTTCCACCTGCCTTTATCTGTCGAGGCATGCCTAGAACTTGAAGTCTTGATGCAAACAGTCAACATGATATCTTTCTATCCCATGGGCACTGACGAATGGATTTTATGTTAGGGTGAGAGGGACTACAAACCTCGAAATTTAAAAAATTCATGTTTAGGAATGTGCAGATGCCACAATATATAACCTCAATATGGAAATCCAAATGCATCATGAGACACAAGGTTTTTTCTTGGCTTATGTTGATGGACAGAGTGAACACTAGAGACATGCTACTAAGAAGATATTTTATGATAGGGGATGGCAACTCTTGCATGATGTGCGCTACAAGAGAGTTAGAAACAAATGGACAGTTATTTTATGCCTGCAATTTTGCTAAGAGGTGTTGCCAGACAATTCAAATCAACTGGATTACCACATTGGACATGCAAGATAGGTACAACCATGCACAACAGGCATGGAACCGTCCAATGTTCAAAGAGATGACAATTCTATCAGCGTGGAACATCTGGAAGCAAAGAAATATATTCTACTTTGATGGATTTAACCATCCCATGAAGAATGTCTTAAAATGCTGAAAGGAGATCTAGAGATTCTTTGTTATAGATTACCTTCTAATAAGTCCTCCTTTTTGGAGAATTTTATCGCCATCTTGGTGCCTTACGGTGACCCTTTGGGTATTGCTTCCCCCTTGTATTACAAATAGTGTAGAATTATGGGGTGTTGAACTCTTGGAGTGTTGATGGTGTAAAAACTATAAATTATTTACTTTAATGAGGCAACAGTAGGAGCCTCTCCTATTGTTTTAAGTGTTCAAAAAAAAGAATAAGAACAGTTGAAATGCAATAGCAAGTTTGGTATAACTTACTCAACGTTGACGGCAAAATCAGGTGGTATGCTCATATTGGACGCAAAAGATTAAGGCGAGAAAGTATGACAGCCTTTGTCCAATGGTGTAGGGGCACGATGCACACGATCACCTATGGGGCCATGGGCCCCTTTGTGGTTCGCCGGGGGTGAGGTCACATTGCACAAAGAGCAGAGGTAGTGAGACAGCACGACGAGGAGACGCTCGTGTTTTACCCAGGTTCAGGCCGCGGAGAAGCGTAAAACCCTACTCCTGCTTTGGTGGATTGATCAGAGGAGCACGAAGCACATGCAGCGCTCAAACCCGGTAAGGTCGCCTTCGGGTGAGCTGCTACGCGAGTACAAGTGTCCAAAAGTCCGAATCTTGAGCTAGGTTGCCTTGGGCCTCCTTTTATAGGTCAAGGGGCAACCACAGTGGCAAAACAAACATTATCTAGTGATTAGATAGCAAACAGTGCTATCATACCTAACTCTGGCACTTAGGACAAAATGCCATAAATGCTAGCCTAGGTGGCGTGCGGGGGTGCATCCCCGGCAAGCTTATACCACCGCTTGGCTTCTTGTTGCTTAGTACCTTGACACGCCTCTGGACGGGTGTCAACTAGGTATAATCTGTCTTCCTGCGTGTTGCCACGTGCTTAGCGAGAGCCACTTAGCCATCTGAGGGCTCGGCACCGCATCGAGAATTGACTGGCATTGGGATGCGGTGGAGCGGTGGCTGATCGGCTCGCGCCTGCCGGGGAATGGCTTGCCGAGTCTTCTTGAAGGTGCGTGCGCCTCGGTCCCCGGCAGGCACAAGGGAAGCGACTGGCGCGGCATGGGCCCATTCTAGGTCGTTGTGTCATCCTTGCCGGCGCTGCTAGCCAACATAGGCTGCTTCTGTCGGGGTCTTGGTCTTGGATGTTGGCTTCATCTTCTTGATGCGCTCCTTGATCTCACGTAGAGCAGCTTCTCTGGCTTGGATCGGGTTCTTGACGACGGGTTCTGCTACTACTGCCTGTGCATAAGTCAGGGGCACTGGGTACCCCATTCCTAGTGCACCGACAGGAGCCCCCGGGTCTGGCCCAAATGCGCTCGCCCAGCGCAGTTGGGTCAGGCCCAAAATTTATGCACAGGCACGCAATGTGAGGGAGTAACTACCAACTTTTAAGCCAGTATTTACTTGCTACCTCAGGCCGTTTCCGCCCACGTGCGCCGCATGCATTGCGGGGAGTTTGCGGTGGATGCGCATGGCTCAAAGGCGCGGGAGTGGCAGAAACTGCAGCGCCGGGGATTGGAGCAATGGGGTGGTTACCTGTTCGCCTGTGATCGTGGGTAGCGAGATTGGTGGAGATGGGTGGCCGCCTTGGAGCGGAGGAGAGCCAGGCCCCGTCCCCTTCCCTATAAATTAGGGGGTCAAAGCGGACTATGCTCATCCATCCCCTTCTCCTCAATCTCAAGTTCACATAGCTTGCCCTTCTTCTCCGTCTTTGGATGCACTAGTCACCACCATGACAGGGGCGACGAGGACGACTCCCAGCTTCCGCCACGGCGACGAGAGCTTCTCTTCGGGATCATGCAGCTGCTTCAGCCGCGACGATGGGAGGCGGTTCCAGCCCGCGCGGTGGGAGCGCTGGAAGAGGCCGGGGCCGGCGCGGGGCTCGTGGCCGGGGGAGGCGGAGTGCCGCACCCGATCCTCCTCCAGCAGTGGTTCCTTCCCCAGCAATGGGACATATCGAAGGCACGGCGCTGGAGTTCGTCATCGGGCTACGTGGCCCACCCCGCAGCCACTTGCGACTCCCTCGTCCTTTCGCCAGGGTGATGGAGGTCGACAAGCCGCACGCGATGTGGTTGCGCGTGCACGGCTGCTGTAATGGCACCGTGCGGGACGACGTCGAGTTCCCGGTGCCCCGCGACATGTTCCTCAAGCGTGGATGGAAAACCTTCGCACGTGCCCATAACTTCATTGGTGGGTACGTCCTCCGCTTCAAGCTGGTGGAGGCTGACACACTCTCCATCAAGATTTATGGGTGTTCGGGCGCTCGTCTTGCCTGCTGCGAAGAGAGCTCGAGCGACGACGAAAGCTCCTCCCCGAGCGATAGCGACGAGGAGGACAGTGTCGGTGAAGACGGCGACAGCGAGCCCCAGGCCGTCAAGTTGGAGTACGACGACCTGGACTCCAGCTGACCGCCGGTCGCACCATCACCGTCAGCGAGTCCCCCCCGGCAGAGCAATTTGCCAGGGGTTCTTGACTTGGGCGCCGCCTCCTCCCCTCAGCTGGACCTTGGCAGGCTCGTGGACTTCGGCTTCGTCTTCCCTGCCGGTGGTCCTACTGGGCTTCTGCTTAGGTCCTCCTTTCGTCCTTTTCCCCTTTTGTAGCTCGTTCCTAGGGGAGAAAGCCATATAAATATTTATTAAAGGGGTGTCCTCTAATGTATCTCTATCCATTTTGTATCGAAAATGAATGAAAGAATGCTATTTTTCTTCCTTAAATATTATCCTTTTCCCTCCCTTGATTGTACTGTGTCAGCATGTTTGTCCTTGCCACATGAAATTATTTGCCGGGTAAGTATTAACCGCGAGCGCCAAGGAGGAGCGAGCCCCCGGCAGTAGGCTGGTATCACCACCCGGCAAGGCCCCTTGTCGGTATCGGCGCGGCCCCCCAGAGATGATAAGCGATAGGACCTGTGGGACGGCTCGTCCCGACAAGGGTTTCTATTGCGTAAAGGACTCCACTGTTCGCAGCCAAAAAGGGATAGCAAAGGTTTCCTTAAGGGAGTAAATGGCACCGAGCTCGGGATATGCGATTAGACTTATCTTTTCAGGTAATATCCCTTTTGGTAGTACGATGGGCCATCTTCCTTGTCTCTTTGCTCTTCTCCCTTGTTTTCCTGCCGGTAAAACATGTAAGGCAAGAGGGCTTTTCCCACTGGATAGAGAGAGAGAGAGGTGACAAGGATCACAGGCTCATCATGTACTCTAGCAAACTTCTAAAACTTAAAAGCGATAACATTGCAATCATAAAAAATGCATAGTAAACATGCAGTTTGATGATCTGATGCAATGCCTAGCTTTATTATTGCATGCACAGGGTCTGCGCCTGGCTTTGTACAGAGGGTTACATGCACTGTGGAAAGGCTTGTACAAAATGTGGCCGCCGAGGACTGAGCCCGGCAGCCGCGCCTTACGGGTAGAACTTATGAAGATGCTCAATATTCCATGAGTTAAGCATTTTGATGCCATCTTCGGTCTCCAGATGAACTGCGCCAGGTCTGGTGACTCGTGCTACCAGGTAAGGGCCTTCAACTTCGGCGTCAACTTGTTGGTACCCTTGGCGGACTGAACGCGCCTAACGACAAGGTCGCCTTCCTCAAGGCTCCGGGCGTGGACCCTTCGGCTATGATAGTAGCGTAGGGCTTGCTGGTAGCGTGCAGCACGCACAACAGCCCAGAGACGATCTTCCTCGAGGAGCATGGCATCCTCATGCCGTAGCTGCTCTTGCTCTACTTCATCGTACGTAAGTACTCGAGGTGACCCGTATATGAGTTCCGTGGGGAGAACTGCTTCCGCCCCATAAACTAGGGAGAAGGGCGTCTGGCCGGTAGCTCGATTAGGTGTCGTTCTGAGGGACCAAAGAACCACCGGCAGCTCATCTATCCAACGCTTGCCGCATCTCCGCAGTATATCGAAAGTTCTTGTCTTGAGTCCACGCAACACTTCAGCATTCATCCTCTCGACTTGCCCGTTGCTCCTTGGGTGGGTAACAGAGGCGAAGGAGACCTTGCTTCCAAGGCTTTGGATGTACTCCATAAAGGTGCGGCTCGAGAACTGGGTGCCATTATCGGTGATCACCCTGTTGGGCACTCCAAAACGGCACACCCACTACTGGAATCAGGATCTTTGCCGTCTGCCATGGCTGACAGCAAAGGCATGCATGGCGGATGGCAAAGGTCTTTGCCGTCAGCCAGCAGACGGCAAAGGCATGCATGGCGGACGGCTGAACAAGCTACAGTAAAGGGCACTTTGCCGTCTGCTGGCAGACGGCAAAGATGCAAAGGTCTTTGCCGTCTGCCAGCAGACGGCAAAGGGCATGGACGGCACACGTGGCAGCTTAGGTCCGTTAAGGGGTTAACGGCGTGCTTTGCCGTCTGCTAGGAGACGGCAAAGTGGCCAAATAGGCCAGCCCAGGTTCCCCCCAGGTAGCTGCCACGTGGCTCGCTATGCCGTCTGCTGGCAGATGGCAAAGATGCAAAGTTCTTTGCCATCTGCTAGCAGACGGCAAAGCAACCACATAGGCCAGCCCAGTGCCCCCCAGGTTGCACAGGTAGCTGCCACGTGGCAGCTTTGCCGTCTGCCGGCAGATGGCAAAGAACTTTGCCGTCTGCCAGCGGACGGCAAAGTGCCTGTACTGCCCCTGTTTTTTCTGTTTTTTCTTAAATTCAATCAATTTCACAGATGTATATATATATACATTTGAAAATACTTTCAACAAGCATACATATCCCTTCCATATGGATATGATCATCCAACACATATACATACCAACTCAAAAGTCCATATCCAACATATATCCAACAACAAGCATACAATGGTTTCATCCATACATACATATATAGGTAGCGAGTTTCACATTGTTCATCCTACAAAATCAAAACAAAAAGGAAGGACAAGGAGAAGAGTAGACTCCATCAACGCAAGCTTCCGTGATCTAAAGCAAATCTGCAAATTGGGAAAGAAGAAAGTTAGAAGAAGAACAAGAAGAAGAAGAAGAAGAAGTAGTAGAAGTAGAAGAAGAAGAATTTTTCTTCTCTTTCTTTTTCTCCTCTTCTTTATCTTCTTCTTCTTCTAACGAAGGTAACTTAGGTAATTATGCCATTTTTAGCTAAGCTAGGTAAAAATGCTAAGTGTAGGTCATTATAGAGCTAAGCTAGGTAAATAGGTCATTTTGGAGGTTAGTAAGGTTATTATGTCATTTTCGAGGAAAATAAGCTAAGTCAATGTCATTTTGGAGGTAACCAAGATTATTATGCCATTTTTTACCTAAGTATGCTAAGTATGTCATAAATGAACTAAAGAAGCTAAGTATAGGTCATTTTTGAGCTAACCTAGGTAGTTATGCCATTTTTTAGCTAACTAAGCATATTTATTCATTTTGGAGGACAAAATGGTAAGTGTAGGTCATTTTTGAGCTATCCTAGTTAAAATCAGTCATTTTGGAGCTAGGTAAGGTTATTTTGTCATTTGGAGGAAAATAAACTAATGATATGACAGTTTGGAGCTAAACCAAGGTTATTATGCCATTTTTTACCTAAGTAAGCTAATTATGTCATAAATGAACTAGCTAAGCTAAGTATAGATCATTATTGAGCTATCCTTGGTAGTTATGCCATTTTTTAGCGAACTAAGTATATTAATTCATTTTGGAGGAAAAAATGCTAAGTATAGGTCATTTTATAGCTATCCTAGGTAAAATATGTCATTTTGGAGCTAAGTAAGGTTATTATGTCATTTTCGAGGAAAATAAACTAAGTATAGGTCATTTTGGAGCTAAATAGGTCATTTCTTAAGCTAAGTATGCATTTGTTAAGCAAAACACTTGGGAAAACTTACCATCATCACGGAGGTGAAGGACCAGTCGGGTTTGCGCCAGTGTGAGACGAAGAAGGACCGGTCGGGGTTGCGGCAGACGCAGAAGGATCGGTCGATGCTTGTCGGGAGGCATGCTGCACCAAAGATCATTTGCAATGTCTCGTTAGCATGATGCAACTCAAATGTGAATACTAGTAACTAATGACCATTCAAATGAAACTCACCGTGGGCGCTATACCAATCTGGGGCATCGGCGGAGGGGTCTGACCGTTGTTCTGGCACACGGTCTGCACATTTTGTTTTCACGAGTTAGTCATATTAGTTAGTGATGAAACGAACATTACGTGCATGATTTGGCTAATATGCAGGAGAAACTTACCACGAGGAGCTCGTATAGGGCCCGGTGATACGCGTCGTTCCGGTTCCTCTCCTCCTCCCACATCCTAGCCGTCCTCTCCTCCATGTCCCTCCCCCTCTCCGCCGCCTGCCTGTTTGCCTCCGCCAGAAGCTCCTAGGCCCTAGCCTCGATGGCGAGCTCCATTGGCCGTGGACGAGGCCTTATCTCAGGATTGGAGCTCATCTGGCGCTTCTTGATATCCGGGAGAGTTCTAGGACAACGTATCAGTCCATCCCCAACGGCGATCGAGCCATGGGGCCTCCCGCCACCAGATATCATCACGAGCTCTGGATCAAAAGGACTTTGGCTCGGGTTGAAGTCCTCCCCTTTCCTCGTCTTCCCCTCATCTCTGTACCTCACGAGCTTGTTGTGGGAGGAGATGTTGCTGAGGCTCTCTGGATGATCGAGGTCATCCTCAGAGAATGCCTTGGCCTTCTTGTACGGGGCAGTATGGGCCATGGCATAGAGGTCGAACAGCGGTGGCACCTCCTTCTTGTTGTGTCGCGCCTAAAAGAGAGGAACAAAATATTAGTTAAGGGCTCAAGCTAGCATGAAGAATGAAATTGCATGAATCATGAAGCAAACCACATACCCAGTGATCCCCGAACTCAAACAGGTTGGAGCTCCCTTGATGGTGTGGCCCACCTTTCATTTGGGCACGCTTATCCTTGGCCTTGTTGTGGACGGCTAGCCATTGGGGAGAGCACCACTCATCCACCAACGCCTCCCAACAGTCCATCCTATCCGCACACCATCTCGGGGGCACCTAAGTTAGACAAGAGAAATTTCAGCGCTACGCCTACGAATCAAATCAAGGACACTAAGTACAAGGCCTTAAGAATAGGTAATTACCTTCATGTACTTCTCCTTACTCAGAAACTTGGCGCGGCACTTCTTCTTGGCCCTCTTAATGTTAGTCGAGGCGTAGTAGTCTCGAACAGCCTGCACCCGAGTCTCGTGCCGTAAGTTCTAAAATAGGCGCTTGCACTCGACTACGAGAACAATAGCCGCGTCCGCCTCGTATTCCTCAAGACACCTGTAGAAGGACTGCAATCAAACAAGACAACACTGATTAGTACAATCACTAGGTGTTGTTGATTTTTAATTCTGTAAAGGAGAAATTACCCAAAACCGCCGGATCACAATGTCGGCCACCATCTCGCACAAGACACCGTCGACCCTCTCCTCCGGCGGGGCCGGGGCAGCCACGTACAGCTCCCAGCGCAGTGCTAGCTGTTGAACGTCACCCTCACCGGGCAACGTGACCCACCCCGGGAAATGGTGCCGGCAAAGCACACCAAGGACCTGGTTGGGCCTGCGGACACCAGGGGCATGTTTCCAACCCCTGCAGTACGACAAGGCCAACACATTAGATATTAATTTGAAGAAACATGAAGGCAAAAGGTTAAAAAAGAGTAAATGCACTTACTTCCCCCCATTAGGCACAATCAACCACCTCTGATCGCGGGTCGCCGGCACGGGTGGGAGCTTTGTACCACCACGCTGGTAGACCTTCTTGCCCTCCTCAACCAGCTCGCCCTCGCTATAGCTATCCTCAGAAAAGCTGTCCTCGCCACCATCAGCATGGCCACTAGCCTCCGGAGTCACGTGGGACGAAGACTCTGGGACCGGAGTCTCCTGGGACGAAGACTCTGGGACCGGAGTCTCCTGGGATGAAGGCTCGTCGGCCCGAGGCTCGTGGACAGGAGTCCGAGACGGGTCCAAGTTAGACGGGTCCACCTAAGATGGAGCACTCCAGTGGTCGGGAGAATCAGTTGGGGGTGGCGGCGAAGAAGGCGCAGCAGCCTTCCTACCTCTCCCGCCGCCACGTCCACCTCTAGCACCCCTCTTCGTCTTCCCCCGACCTCTCCCGGTCGAAGAAGAAGCGCCCGCCGGTGTCTGCATACTATGTACCAGCGCTCTCCGGAGGTGCTCGGGTGGAATAATACCACCCCTCCCAGCACGCGCCGAGGAAGGAGGCTCGGAGCGCTCTCGACCCGCGCCCACCATCTGTCAACACCTGCAATGACAAAGAGTAAACGAAATTAGTACAACATAAAAAAATTGAATACCTAATAACATGAACTAATTAATAATATATATGTACATAATAATAATTGAATACCTGACATTACTAATATTAATCTTCATCGTCTATATATGCTCCGCGATCAATAAATGCATAATCATCATCACTATCAGTAATGACGTGCTCATCAGCATCATCAATAAATGCATCACCATCGGCGACCCTCTTTTTCTACTTTTCCTACTTCTTTTTTTCATCTTCTACTTCTACTTCTTTTTTTTTATCATCTTCTTCTTTCTTCTTCTTCTTCTTCTTCTTCTACTTATTGTTCTTTTTTTTCATCTTCTTCTTCTTCCTCTTCTTCTTTTACTTCTTTTTTTTCATCTTTCTTGTTTATTCTTAAAAAACAGAAGAAAAAAAACCTAAACTAAACTAAACTAAATCTAACCTAACCTAAACTAAACTAAACTAAACTAAACTAAACTAAACTAACCTAAACTAAACTAAACTAAACAAACCTAAACTAAATCTAAAAAAACAGTAAAAAACAGAAAAACTCACCACGGGGAGGGGGCGCGGGTTGAGGAGGCAGGCCACGGGGAGGGGGCGCGGGTTGAGGAGGCCGAGGGGAAGGGTGGCCGGAGACGGTGCGGCTCCGGCGGCGGGGCGGCGCGGCTCCGGCGATGGGGCGGGGCAGGGCAGCCGCCGCGGCCAGCGTCCGCTGGGCGGGGCGGCCGGGCGGCCGGCGACGGGGCGGGCTCCGGGGGGCAGGGCTGGCCGGCGGCGCCTCGGGCTCTGGGGGGTGGCGCGGGGCGGCGGCGGCGCGGGTGAGGTGAGGGCAGAGAGAGAGAGAGGGGAGAGAGAGAGGGGTGGGGCGCGGGGCGGGCTCCGGGGGGCGGGGCTGGACGGCGGCGCCTCGGGCTCCGGGGAGTGGCACGGGGCGGCGGCGGCTCGGGCACGGGGGCGGCGCGGGTGAGGTGAGGGGAGAGAGAGATGGGTAGGGCGCGGGGCGCTGACTGTTTTAGATAGGTCAAATCTCTTTGCCGTCTGCTAGCAGACGACAAACAGCCTAGCTAGTGGGGTGGGGCCGGGGGGGAACGGTCATTAGTTGGCTACTTTGTTTGCCGTCTGCTAGCTGACGGCATAGAAGCTTTTCCATCAGCTAGCAGACGGCAAAGAAAGTGGCCGTTAGGTGGTTCTCGTTAGTGGGCCACCCTTCCTCTTTGCCATTTGCTAGCTGACGGCAAAGCTTCTATGCCGTCAGCTAGCAGACGGCAAAGAGATGGCTGACGGCAAACATGATCTTTGCCGTCAGCTCTTTGTTTGCCGTCAGTTTTCTATAAGCTGATGGCAAAGACCTTCTTTGCCGTCAGCTAGCTGACGGCAAAGATGTTGATTCCAGTAGTGACCAGTCCTTTCATGAACTTGATAGCTGACCGTGCGGTCACCTTCCTCACCGGTTCCACCTCTGGCCACTTTGTAAACTTGTCGATTGCTAGGAACAAGAATTCAAAGCCCCCGGTGGCACGGGGAAAGGGGCACAAAATATCGAGCCCCCAGACCGAGAATGGCTAGGATAAAGGGACCGTCTGGAGAGCTTGCGCTGGTTGATGGATGTTCTTGGAATGGAACTGGCAAGCTTCACATTTGGTAACTAGCTGAGTTGCATCATGGTGGGCAGTGGGCCAATAGATGCAGGAAGGCTTTCCCGGCAAGGGCCCTTGATCCAATGTGAGACCCACACACGCCTCCGTGAATCTCTGTCAACAGCTTCAGTTCATCTTCCCGGCAAATGCACCTTAATTTCACACTGTTTGGTGTTTTTTTCTACAGAGTGTCATCGACAAACTGGTACATACTTGACTGACAGGCTACTTTTTCAGCTTCTTCTTGTTCTTCGGGAAGTTCTCCTGTTTGAAGGAAATGGACTATGTGTTGTGCCCAAGCTGGAGCCTCTGGCTCGACAACGAGGACTAAAGGCATCTCCTCGTTCGTGGGAGCGCTTACCTCGACCGCGGGGACCTGGGGTCCTGCGGGAGGGAGCTGCTCATCAACCGACATAGGGTTGCCCCCGGCAGCCTCTCTACCAACGGCCTCGGGAAGCTCTGGTGGGAAATGCTTGCCGGAGTTCAGCTTTCTTCTTTTCCTGGTCATCGTTGACGGGGATACTGATGGCTGAGTGTGGTGGGGGACAAAGGTTCCTGGTTCCACAGGGAGCTTTTGCGCAGTGCACTTTGATAGATGATCAGCAATGTTGTTTTCTACACGGGGTACATGCTCTGTTTGCAATCCATCAAAGTGCTCCTCCAGCTCCCTCACCTCTTCCACGTACGCTTCCATCAACGGACTCTGATAATCTTTGTTGACTTGTCTCACCATGAGTTGAGAGTTTCCCAGGATGATCAATTTCTTGATTCCCAACTCCACCGCGATCCTGAGTCCGGCAAGGAACCCCTCATACTCAGCAGTGTTGTTGGTGGCCTCCTCCCGGGAAAGTGCATTTGAACCACATATTTGAGATGCTCTCCGGTAGGGGCGACGAGGAGCGCGCCTGCTCCGGCGCCCCGAAGTGAGAAAGCACCGTCAAAATACATGATCCATTCTTTAGGCGCTTCTTTGCCGGGGAGAATTGTCTCTGGAACCTCTTCGTCTGGCGTGGGTGTCCATTCTGCAATGAATTCTGCCAACGCCCTGCTCTGGATTGTGGAAGTGTTCTCATACTTCAAACTAAAACTTGACAGCTCTAGCGCCCACTCAACTATCCTGCCAGTGGCTTCGAGGTTCCTCAATATACGCTGCAGCGGGAAGCGGGTGACAACAGTGATCTCGTGGGCTTAGAAGTAGTGGCGCAGCTTCCTCGAGGCCATGAGAAGGCCGAAGATCAGCTTTTGCACTCAAGAGTACCTTAACCTAGCCCCTTGTAACAAGGAGCTGACAAAGTACACTGGTTGCTGCACCACTTTCTTCTTCGCCACTTCCTTGAAATTGCCTTCGCTTGCTGGCTTAGGTTCCCCTTGGTTTGTATCAGATCCTGTCACGAATGCTTCGGTTCCACCCCGGTGGCATCAGTTGCAGCGGCTGCGTCTTCATCCACTTCCCGCTGCGCCACCAGCGCTGCACTAACCACTTGATTCGTTGCCACTAAATATAGCAGCAACGGTTCTCGTGGCTTAGGTGCGACCAAGGTGGGAGCGGAGGAGAGATTAGCTTTCAGAACTTGCAGTGTTGCTTCTGCTTCCGGGGTCCACTTCATTGGGTCGGCAGGGCGCGCTCAGCGGATTTGGAGATGAACCTACTCAACGCGGCAATGCATCCAGCCAAGCATCTTACGTCCTTGACGGACTTGGGTGCTTGTATCTGCTCGATTGCTTTGATCTTGTCTGGATTAGCTTCTATTCCTCGCCGAGACACAAAGAACCCAAGCAGCTTGCCGGATGGGACGCCAAACACACACTTCTCAGGGTTGAGCTTCAAATTGATCTTGCGCAAGTTGATAAAAGTTTCTTCCATGTCTTGTATGAGAGTTGCTTCATATTTGGTTTTGACTACTATGTCATCCATGTAAGCTTCCATGTTCCTGTGCAATTGAGGTTCAAATCCAATCTACATGGCCCTTGCAAAGGTAGAACCAGCGCTCTTTAACCCGAAGGGCATACGTACAAAGCAGTACGTGCCACATGGAGTTATGAACGCGGTCTTTTCCTCATCTTCCTAGGCCATGAATATCTGGTGGTATCCGGAGTATGCGTCCAAGAAGGAAAGCAAGCCACACCCAGAAGTGGAAACAACAATCTGGTCGATGCGCGGCAAGGGAAAAGGGTCCTTCGGGCATGCTTTGTTTAAGTCTGTGAAATTAATGCAAAGCCTCCATTTCCCATTCTCCTTGCGTACCACTACCGGATTGGCTAACCAAGTTGGATGCAACACTCCTCTGACCAAACCAGCTGCTTCGAGCTTCTTGATTTCCTCGGCGATGAACTGTTGCCGCTCCAAGGCTTGCTTTCTAAGTTTCTGCTTGACGGGCCTGGCACGAGGGCAAACACCAAGGTGGTGCTCAATTACCTCCCTGGGAACACCGGGGGTGTCACATGGTTGCCAAGAAAACACATCGACATTCGCCCGCAGGAAGGCAACGAGAGCGCTTTCCTATTTGTCATTAAGGGTGGCACTGATGGTAAACGTACAACCAGCGCCATCCTGCCCTGCCGGGACCTTCTTCATCGCAGGATAAGTGACCTTGGATCTCTTGCTAGTGGAACTCTCCGGCAGGTGATCGACGGGTGCAGCGCACTCCGAAGAGGTGCACTTCCCGGAGTCCTTGTCGGCGTCTTTGCTAGACTTCTTCCTTGATTCCTTGGTGGGAGCTGGGGCTTCCGTAGCTTCAGCTGCTACCGCGTCCCGATACATCTTGTCCACACATATAACTGCATACTTCTTATTAGATGGGATGGAGATGATTCCCATGGGCCCTAGCATCTTCAATGTGTTCTAAGCATAGTGGGATGTTGCCATGAACTTTTCCAGAGCGGGGTGACCAAGAATTCCATGGTAAGGCAGGGGGATCTCGACCACGTCAAACACCACCTTCTCAGTCCGGTAGTTCAACTCCCCGCCAAGCGTCACAGGCAAAGTGATCTTTCCCTTGGGTCTGCTCCTGCCGGGGTTGACTCCTTGGAATGTACCCGTAGCCTTAAGCTCTCCGTGAGGGATCTACAGCCTTTCAACCACCTTAGGGGAGATTAAGTTCAGCCCCGCCACACCGTCAACTAACATGTTGGTTACTTTGAGGTTGTGGATTGTTGGGGAAACCAACAACGGCAAGCATCCGACCGCAATGATGCTGTCAGGACGATCCTCTTCATCAAAGATGATAGGCGTGTGGGACCATTTGAGTGGTCTTCTGGACTCTGCTGCTGTTTCCATGACATTGACCTGACGTGCCCACTGCTTGAGCAGGCGGTGAGAGCAATGCAAGGATGCACACATGGCTTCCGTTGCCTTCTGGAACTCTCGATCACTGGACTCTTCAACATCCTCATCATCACTCATATCATCTTCTTCTTTCTTCTCACGACCTCTAGTAGGTTTTTCCTTCTGCTGCGGGGCCTTGCCATGGCGGCCTCCTCTACTACCACGGCCCTTTCCGACAGCACCATATTGGCCTCTCTCCTTTTCACGCTTCTCGTATTCAGCCTTCTGCTTCTCAGCAAGCTACTCAACTTGGTGGCATTCTTGGAGATCATGGCCTTTGGTGCAGTGGATCTTGTAGTATGGCCCGTCGGACTTTTCAGTTTTCTCTGCTGTTGCGGCCTCCAGGCAATCAGCGCACGCGGCAGCTCCCTTGCCAGAGGTCTCATCCTGGACCTTCTTGCCGGCAGTGAGATTACCAGAGCTCTCAACGGCCAACACTGCTTTTCGCTTGTGCTTCTTGTTGCGCCTCCGTCTTTTCCCTTTCGGGCCAGGGGCATCGTCGTCGGAGTCGGAGTCGACTTCGACGCCAGCCTCCTCTCTGGGGAGTCGCCTTCCTTCCTCAGCACGAGCACACTTGTCCGCCAATGTGTACAACTCATTGACGGTCTTGGAGAGCTTAACATTCATCTTGGCCCGCATCCTCCTGCTGCGCATGTTCGAATGGAATGAGGCAATCACGGCTGCGGGGTGTATCTCTGGAATATTGCGGTGTAGTGGACTGGACCTCTGTATGTACTTCCGCAGGGTTTCTCCTTCCTTTCGCGGAAGGACTTGCAGGTCACTAGGCTGTCCTGGCTCCTGGTGGCCACCTGTGAAGGCGCCGACAAACTCGTTGCACAAGTCAGCCCATGATGAAATAGAGTTCTCTGGCAGGTGCATCAGCCACGATCTCACATTTGGCTTGAGTGCCAAAGGGAAATAGTTGGCGAGCACCTTCTCATCTCTTCCTCCGGTGGCTTGAATGACTATCGTATAGATGCCCAGGAACTCTGCAGGGTTTACCATCCCGTCGTATTTCTCCATCAACTCAGGCTTGAAAGCTCAGGCCGATGGCCAGCGGACCTGTCGCAGCTCGCGAGTGAAGGCAGGACACCCAACCTCATAGAGCAGGTACCCGCCAACACTAGGCGCGGGGTCACCAGCATCTGAGCCGTTGTGCCTGTCGGATTGGTGGTGTGCTTCCCGGCGTCACTCTATGGTGATGTGCGCGTCTTCTCTCCGCCGGTCGTCCAGGACACGCCGCTGGTCCCGGTGATCGTGCGAGCCGGACGAGACCATAGATGCCTCGTCGGGCTCGTCGGCACGTGGAGCTTGTTGTGGCTGCCTCTGGGCCTGTTGTTGCGGAGGGGATTGCACCGTTGGCGTGGCCCCCTCGACATGATCGTCAGCCCGGGCCGCCGTCGCCGTCCGCGGGTATCTTGACGGCTCTGCTTGCTGCAATTTGCTAGCTTCGACGAAACCGATCAAACTTTGGAAGGTGGCTCTCCACTCATCCATCTTGTCAGCCACCGGTAGGAAGTTTAGCAGCAGTTGGGCCCGCGCCATCGCTTGTGCTGCCATGGCAGGCATGGCTAAGGAGGCGGACCGTGACGTTGCTCGACTCCTGGTGGAACCAAGAGGAGCGTCGCCGCGTCCTTGCCGCCGTGCACCGGTCGCCGAGGCGGTCTGACGTGAAGGAGGTCGAGCTTGCTGGTCTACGGCTCCCCTTGGTGCTCCGTCATGCTCTGGGCGAGGCGCATGCCTAGCAGTCGCGCCCGTGACAGGCGCTGCCGGAGGATCACGGGTGCCCCCAAATTGGGCGCCGCTGTTGCGGCCATGGCCACCTGTGCGGCAGGGAGGTGGAGATCGAACGGTTCCTGCTCCCGCGGGAGTAGGGCCGAGCTCGCCGAAATGTTGTTGTTGTTGCCCCTCTTCGGCATTCCTCGCTCCAGCTTCGGTCGCGGGGGACACGACGATGGCGCCGCCTGCGCCAGTCGTGTCGCCCACGATGACCACCTCATTCGCCGCCGCCGCAGTGCCAATGGCATCCGCGGCTGCGTGCGAGGCGGCCTTCGAAGTGGAGGGATGCGTGGTCGCACCGGTCTTCTTCTTGGGAGCCATGGATGAAGAAGATGGCAATGAAGATCGACGTGCTACTCATGATCTTAGGTTCGCGCAAATGATGCACCCCCCTACGTGGCACGCCAAAGATGTCAGGGCACGATGCACACAATCACCAATGGGGCCATGGGCCCCTTTGTGGTTCGGTGGGGGTGAGGTCACGTTGCACAAAGAGCAGAGGTAGTGAGACAGCAAGACGTCGAGATGCTGGTGTATTACCCAGGTTCGGGCCGCTAAGAAGCATAAAACCCTACTCCTTCTTTGGTGGATTGATCAGAGGAGCACGAAGCACACGCAGCGCTCAAACCCGGCAAGCTCGCCTTCGGGGGAGCTGCTACGCGAGTACAAGTGTCCAAAAGTCCAAATCTTGAGCTAGGTTGCGTTGGGCCTCCTTTTATAGGTCAAGGGGCAACCACAGTGGCAAAACAAACATTATCTACTGATTAGATAGCTAACAATGCTATCAAACCTAACTCTAGCACTTAGGGCAAAATGCCATAAATGCTAGCCTAGGTGGCGTGCGGGGGTGCATCCCCGGCAAGCTTATACCACCGCTTGGCTACTTGTTGCTTAGTATCTTGACACGCCTCTGGACGGGTGTCAACTGGGTATAATCTGTCTTCCGGCATGTCGCCACGTGCTTAGCGAGAGCCACTTAGCCATCTGAGGGCTCAACACCGCATCGACAACTGACTGGCGTTGCGATGCGGTGGAGCGGTGGCTGATCGGCTCGCACCTGCCGGGGGACGGCTTGCCGGGTCTTCTTGAAGGTGCATGCGCCTCAGTCCTAGGCAGGCACTAGGGACGCGACGGGCGCTGCTTGGGCTCGTTCTGGGCCGTTGCGTCGTCCTTGTCGGCGTTGCTAGCCAGCATAGGCTGCTTCTGCCAGGGTCTTGGTCTTGGATGTTGGCTTCATCTTCTTGATGCGGTCCTTGATCTCACGTAGAGCGGCTTCTCTGGCTTGGATGAGGTTCTTGACGACGGGTTCTGCTACTACTGCCTGTGCATAAGTCAGGGGTACTGGGTACCCCATTCCTAGTGCACCGACAGATGGATCCATGGGAGATTTCATCATAAGGGCTTTAGGATGAGAAGATTCTGGAGTTAGCTGCTCGGGCCTCCTAACTCGGAGAGGAGAAGGCTCCATGGAAAGACCTTCACGAAGTGGCTCATCTGACCTAGACCTCCGGGTCCTCCATTTCCTGCTGGCAGCTTCCTGTGCTTTCTTCTAAGGTGATAATAGGATCAGAGAAGAAGTTGATCGATGAGAATAAGGCATCTTTGCAATATTTAGCTGGGTCTTCCTCTTGCGAAGTGTCTCTTTATCTGATGCACTAGGAGATGGCTCCCTATCAAACTGGTTGTTGTTGTCAACATTTTCCTGCAGAGAGTCGACGTTTGTTAACTTATAATGAAGCCATCCAAGGGAGTCAAGTTCTTCTAGATCGTCGTTTTCATCCATCCCATGCACCATCTCTTCTTTGGGAGTAGTCAGAGGCTCGAACTTGGTTTCCCACCATTCATCATCAAACTGAAAGTTACAAGCCGTTTTCAAGTGAAAACATAAGGAAATATAGGTACAAGTCTGCCAAAGCAAACCAAAGTTTATATACCAGAAGAGTTGCGGGTTGTTGGCTTCTACAGGAGGAAGACCCACAATTTGGAGTTCCTTTATAGTCTCACCCAGAATTTTCTTTATTGTCTTAGCAATTTTGTCTGGGTTGAACTCTTCATAGGAATAGTGCATGTCGTCATCAAGTCGGCCTGTATACTGATGAAATAGGCGGGAGCACACGATTAGTGACAGTATGCGCCATCCAACACAACCCCGGGTCAGATTCGTGGCCTTGAGTCCATGAGCGAGCATGGCCTTGATCCTCATAAAGATGGGTTCCAATTTCATTCGTTCATCTCCAAACCACTTCATGTTGTCTTCCTATTTAAGCCGGCTGGCATGCATGGTAACTCGACAAAGGATTTTTTTTATCGGCTGGAGAGGTGTTTTTGCAATAGAAGAACATTTTCTGCCACCCATTAGGGTGACTCACCAGTTTCATACATGGGTAGCTGCAGTTTGAGTGCTTTTGGATGGTCACGCTGACACACTCCAACAAAGGACCACCGATGTTTTCATTTTGCTTGTTACAGTAATAGAACTCTAAGAACAAATCTAGAGTCGGCTCCATCTGAAGGTAGTCCTCGCAAAATACTTGGAAGTTCCTAATATTGAGGCTGGAGTTAGGCGCAAGGTCTTGAGGCCGCAAGTTATAATAAGCAAGGAGATTGTGGAAGAACCTAGAGCCGGGCGGCCTGAACCATCTAGATATGCGATCTACGAAGATGATTACATCACCTTGTTGTGGTCACGTGCCAACTTATCTCTTCCTTCGGTGGAAGCAACCCGTCCTTCACGAGCTCTTCAAGATAGAGCTCGGAGGTCTGGGACTTAGCCAGTTTCCTTGAAGTTGGCATTTGGCAATGGCCAGAGCATGCACTGTTGAAGATTCCATCTTCTTCCCCTTGCCTTTATGTTTTTGAGCCATCACTTTGTAATGCATGTAGCAGCAGAAGAACTGCAACAACAATAATGCTGTAAGAAAAGGGGGGGGGGGAGGAAACGGTACACGAAGAATCCTAGCAATTGTGGACTAACTAATGAACTATTACAGTGGTGATGACAGATAAAAAGAGTTTGAAATGACCGGAGTTAAGAGAGGGAGAGATCGGAGCAGATATACTCCAGCGGCATCGGTGGTGTTGGCGGCAACGCAGGCAAAGACGAACTTGACATTGACCGGTCCTAGAGGAAGGAGCAGAGGAGACCACTAATGAACTGCAACATTCGCGGCGGTGCTATCTCGAGATTGGGTCTGAGAGGTACTAGAGGAGGAAGATGAATGGGAGTCCTTGGGGGTTAAATGATCCCTGGCTCCCCACTACGCTATTCATACGCGGGGTAGAGACCCTAAACATCACGCTAACTTTTATGAAACGACCCTCGTGAAAACCCTAGCATGTACCAGATCTTGACGCATGTCATTCGAGAAAGATCTTGTGTGATACTCAAAATAAAAAGAATGGGAAATATGCCCTCAACCTTGCTGCCTAAAGCCGGCCGTTTCAGGATACCCGACAGAATAGAAAGAGGTGGGCCAAGAGGCCAATGAACTCAGTATGCGCATTGAATGAGAGTCAGTGGAGCCAGCCGACTCACTGATTTTACGTCGGGACCCAAACTTTGTTGATTCTTATTTCAGGAGCTTAGCATGAATGAATCCAAGCTAACCTGGGGGCTAATGTTGGCAATATTACCTACACAATGGATCCGGGTGCCCAAGAGTTAACCCGCCAGGCCCAAAGGGCCTGGCGACTGGGTTGTCAAGAAGGCTACCCGGGTAGGTTCTCAAAAGGCCAGAGAGTCCAAAGGGAAACCGACCTATGAAGACCAGAGGACACGTTGTCCAGTAACTACTCGGGTCGGGTCCCAGTGGGCCAATGAGCTTAGAATCAACCAATCCTATGAAGACCAGAAGCCCAACACCAGGTTGTTAAGGAACCCATCTGAGTCGGGTCTTAGTAGGCTGGTAAGCCTGAAAGGAACCCGTCCATGGTAGGCAAGACCCGGCTTGATGGAGTCCGTGTACAAGCTGGAGACTTCCTAACTTGGAAGACATAAAGGACTTAGTATTGGACTTTGATTGTGGGAAGAACCAAGAATCTATTGTATTACCAGGAACCCCGAGTGTTATATAAAGGGGGTTCCTGGGTCATCCAAAGGGAAAATACAAGTTACAATCTCTCAAGGCATAGGTAGCGAATAGAACCCTTGTAATCAAGATTATCACATCCAATAAGCCAAAACAACCAGGAGTAGGTTTTACCCTCAATAGAGGGCCCGAAACTGGGATAACTTGCGTCTCTCGTTTTCGATCAATCCCGTCCAAAGCTTCACCTAGTTGCGTATGGCCTCACAACTTAGTTCTCCTATGAGGATACTTTGTGAAAACCCTGCGACACCCGGCCCAGCCGCAACCCTGCAATCTGGTAGGAAACACGGGACGACCCCGACGGAGGATAGGATGGCGGCGGCGGGAAATCAGCGGCATCGCCTAGAAATCAATGTTTCCGTGAATGAGTAAGTTTTCATCGTAGTCTGTGCTTTCCTTGTGTTTCTTGTCGGGAGGTTGGCCTTCACTTGTTTTGTGCGCTGCAGATCACAATGATTTGGGTGATGATCCTGAAGAAGTGGTAGCGCCGACGACCGTCAGTGGCGGTGATGACATGCCTCTAGCAGGCCCTGAGGCCACCGAGTCGGTCCAGGTCTGCCTTTACAAGAAGAGGAGCGCCTGTGCGGTGGGCGCCTTCGTGGGCGAGGATGGGTCCGGAAGGCGTCTGACGTGTCTAAACATCTCCTTGAAGGATGGCATGCTCAAAAGGCACTATCACAACAAGGACGAGTATGTGCCTATGAATATCCTTTGGTTCCCGTTTATTTTGAGTTATCACATTCCTCCTTAGCCGCGGAATCCTTCTGCCACACCTGTAGCCTGTCGTGCGCCATGCTACCTCCAACGAAGAAGGATAAGCACGAAGCGATGGATGAGGCCATCAATGAGGGTGACAACATTGTCCCGACTTTAGGAGAGCATCACGCTGTCAAGAAGCAGTTGGTAAAGACAGTGGTGGTGGACTCGTCTGCTGCCCTCTGCCAACTATCCTCATGCCTTCGGATGGCACCGAGGTGGAGAAAACAGTGGGAGACGACACAGGGGCGGTGGTTGGCATGCATGAAAATCATACCATTAAATAGGTTGGATTATACAGAAAATTTAGGAAATAGTTCACATCATTTGGACACTTATTATGCCTTGAGGAATTTTTGCAACAACTGTCGGAAAAGAAAAAATAAAGGGCATTGTTGTCCTAGGCCAGATCAACCCACAGCTGGGCCGTCCTGGAGCCACAGTGGCCCAGTCGAGCCAGGCGTGCGCGCCGGTCGGGTTTTAAACCCGACAGGCGGGGTAATGCGGCAGAGAGAGAGAGGGGCGTGGGAGAGAGACGTGAGGCTGACGAGCGGGCCCCTTCCAGGGTCATCGTCAACCTCCAGCCAGAGGATGGCAGGGCTCACAGGTGGTGCTAGAAGCCACGGCAGAGGGAGGCGAGCTCGGGAATGGGCTCAGGGGCGAGCCGCACTTTGGCTGGAGGTGGAATTGGACACAGAGGAGCAACGATTCGCCGACGATGAAGTCCCGAAGTGGAGGGTCGTCGGGAGGTGGTCGCAGTGGTTGTTTCTTGCTCCAAACAAAATAGGAGAGAGAGGGGAATGGGTCATGAGTTCAATGCGGTTCTATATCGAGCGATAGCAGACGTGGGGGAGGTTCCTAATGGCGACCCTAGCTGGCGGCGCTCGGCTCAATCCCGGGCACAGAGAGCAAGAGGGAGGCTAGGGTGCTGCTGGTGGTCTACTGGGGTTGAGAGAGGGAGATTAGAGGGGAGAAACAAGCACCGGGGGTAGCTTAAATAGGGGGCGAGGTGCACTGCAGACCCATGTCGAAGCCGATGTTGGAGTCCTAGGGGGCACATGAGGGTGTGTCTGGGGCGTTCCTGGGCGAGGTCTTGGACCAGCGGAAGAGAGAGGGAGAGCGAAGAAACGCCAGGGGATCGCACATGTGATCGCACCCATTGGAGTGCTTGGGCGGCCATGGCGTGCGTGCGAGGGAGGTCAGCAGAGAGAGAGAGGCGGGGGCCGACAACATAGCATGCTGCGGACGTCGAGGTGGGCCTACTGGCTGGTGGGAGGAGCTCGAGGTGGTCGGAGGCATCGGAATGGGGGCGGCTACAGTGCGGGTTAGCACTATAGAACGCTCCAGAGCAAGCATATTGAATGCCAAGGCATGTCTCACGAGCCCTGGTCATGGACAACCTTGTCTCTTAACATTTGGAGGGTTTGGAGATGCCCTGAAGGTAACTTAAGAGGTAAGGAAATGGTAGAAGTAAGAGGAGGGGGAGAGAAGTTTCTGTCTTGGCTGTCCAGGGAGGTAAAAATGGGGTTTTCACCCCTCAATCATTGATCTGAGGCCATGAGATTCTTACGAGAGGTAGAAGGTGACTAGGAAGAGCTCTAGTATAAAAATTACCTCAAGCAGAAGAGTAGATGCGGTCAAACAATGAACCTTAGAATACACCAGAAGGTGTTTGATGTTGGTTTGTGCAAGATCAAAGATTCTCCTTGCTACGAGATTTGACGGGATCAAAGGGTAGATAAAAATGAG
The DNA here is from genome assembly GCA_039707655.1 of Elymus sibiricus. Taxonomy (NCBI): domain Eukaryota; kingdom Viridiplantae; phylum Streptophyta; class Magnoliopsida; order Poales; family Poaceae; genus Elymus; species Elymus sibiricus. The sequence continues at coordinate 308,575,970 of CM077675.1, read as the reverse complement.
GTTGTTCACGAAGTTTGGGCTCATCCGAAGAAAGTTTCCAACGTAACTTCGGCAAACCCTAGAAATCAACAAAAACAGATTTGCTTCGATCTAGCTAAGCTAAAATGTTCTCTTTGATGCACCACTTAGTGTGGTGGCATCATTAGGTGATTATAGAATGCCCACAAATTTTGAGACCAAATGGACAAACTTGACAATGTAAAGTTGCTCAAGTTTGGATTTGGACAGAGAGGGTTTTGGGGCATTTTGGTGAACCAAGACTATTGGGATTGAGATGAAACTTGCAAGATCATTCCATTTGGCATATGCGACTTGCTACAATTTCCTGGATTTATTTGACAATATTTATTATAGAAATATTTCAAATACTTGAATTATGCAGAAATGGTTTTGGAGGGTTTTTGTCCAATATTTTGAACATGACCTTGTGATGAAACTCACATATATGGAAAATATATGTCCACTAAGTTTCCCTAAATTTTCTCAAATATTTTTGAAACATAAAAATATTTTTCCCTATAAAAGACCATTTGTGGCCTTAAGAAAAAGCATTTAAATAAAATATGAAAATAACCTTTGAAAAAAATATTTTGTAGTTTTGGGAAGTCTTATATATAGTAGGTTTCAAATAAAATCTTTGGGGAAAAACATTTACCCTAATTTGAGGACTTGTAGTGCAAACCTCAATTCAGGTGTTTTTGAAAACCTCAATCAAATAAATGCTTTTTGGCCAAAATAATATTTTATAAAAAATAGTTTTATGTCCTATACACATGGCATGATCATTGGGCAAAAATTTGGATCAAGGAGATGAGTGTTGAGAGTAAGAGGATTTTTTTTGAATTAAAACATAAACAAGCAGACAAGCAAATATCAATCAACTCAAGCATTCACATGCACACAAAAGTTTTAATTTGTCCGAATTTTTAACTTATAAGTATAGCATAGTGGTACAAAACACTGGGTGTGACAGACCTACCCCCTTACAAGAACCTCGTCCCCGAGATTCCTAAGCTAAGCGCTAAAGAGATAAGGGAACTCGGATCTAAGGTAGTCTTCACGCTCCCAAGTTGCTTCGGCTTCAGTGTGGTTGCTCCACTGGACCTTGAAGTACTTGATGGTGCGGCTTCGAGTGCAACACTCGGTTTCATCTAGGATGCGAGCTGATCTCTAAAGATAAGTGAGATCTGGCTAACGGTCAATATCCTGATGGTCGATGTCCTTGTAGAGGTCGGGGCAGTTGGGAACTTGGAGACACATCTAGAGTTTTGACATGTGGAAAACATTGTGCACATCGGATAGCTCGGAAGGTAACTCCAGTTGGTAAGCAACTTCTCCTTGTTTTGCGGTGATCTTAAAAGGGCCGATCTATCTTGGCGCAAGCTTTCCCTTGACATGGAAACGCTTGGTTCCTTTAAGGGGTGTGACTCGGAGATAGACATGATCTCCGATGTTCAGGTTCACTTCTCTTCTGTCTTGACTTAGCGGTTTCCAGACGCTCCCTCACAAGTTGAACTTGCTCTTCTGCTTCACGGAAGATATTTAGTCCAAAGACTAGTCCTTCTCCGGTTTCAGACCAGTCGAGGGGAGTGCGGCACTTGCGTCCATACAACACATCAAACGGTGCCATCTGAAGACTATACTGATAGATGTTGTTGTAGGAGAACTTGGCGAACACAAACTATCCTCCAACTTAGCTCCATATGCCAAAACGCAAGCACGAAGCATATCTTCGAGTATTTGGTTTACTCACTCCGTTTGTCCTTCGGTCTGGGGGTGAAAAGCGATGCTGAAGGATAACTTGGTTCCCATGGCTTCTTCGAACTTCTTCCAGAATCTCGAGGTAAACTGAGTACCTCGGTCTGACACAATCTCCTTAAGAACTCCGTGAAGGCTCACGATTCGGTTGATGTAGAGGTTGACCAGCTGGCTTCCATCATAGGTAGTCTTGACAGGAATGAAGTGGGATACTTTGGTCACGTAATGGACAATGACCCATATGGAGTCATGTCCTTTGTTTGACCTGGGTAATCCGGTGATGAAGTCCATCCCGACTTTGCCCCACTTCCATTCTGGCACTTTGAGAGGTTGTAGCAATCCAGCGGGTCACTGATGCTCAGCTTTGACTCTCTGGCATCTGTCACACTTAGCGACAAAAGTGGATATCTCTCTTGTCATACCATGCCACCAGAATCTTGCCTTGAGGTCTTCATACATCTTGGTTCCTCCAGGTTGGATGGACTGCGGAGTGTCATGGTCTTCTTTTAAGATCAAATTCTTGAGGTCAACTTTGTTGGGTACCCAAATGCGATTCCCAAACCATACTACTCCTTGTTCATCCACTGAGAATCCTGGGGCATTGCATCCTTTGATCTTCCTCTTGATGCCTTCAATGCTTTCATGTCCCTTCTGAGCTTCCTTAATATCATCCATCAAGGTAGGATTTTCTTCGAGGTTGGCCAGAAAAATCCTGGCGTGACCAGTTCCAAGCCGAAGCTTTCAAGCTCTTCATATAGGGCGGGTAGTCTTTCCTTAATTATAGCATTCAAGGAACAAGCCTTTCTACTTAAGTCATCTGCTACCACGTTAGCCTTTCCAGGGTGGTATTGAACACTGAGGTCGTAGTCCTTGATCTACTCCAACTATCTTCGTTGCCTCATGTTCAATTCCCTTTGAGTGAAGATATACTTCAAACACTTGTGGTCTATGTATATCTCGTATCGTTTCCCTAGAAGGTAATGTCGCCATGTCTTCAAGGCATGAACTATAGCCGCCAACTCAAGATCATGAGTAGCATAGTTCTCTTCGTGAGGGCGTAGCTGTCTAGATAGATATGCTACGACTTTGCCTTCTAGCATCAGAACACCACCAAGCCCGGTTCTCGAAACATCAAAATATATCACAAACACCTTATGAATATCGAGGGGCCAAAACTGGGACTGTTGGCAATCTCTTCTTGAGCTCTTGGAAGCTTTCTTCGCACTTCGGTGTCCATTCGAACTTCTTGCCCTTCTTCAAAAGCTGAGTCATGGGTCTAGCAATGCTTGAGAATCCTTCGAAGAACTTGCGGTAATATCCCACGAGTCTGAGGAAGCTTCTGACTTTCCTTCACATTTCTTGGGGATTGCCATTTAGTCGTGGCTTCCTTGGCGGGATCTACTGACAATCATTCTGCAGTCAACACATGACCCAAGAATCCAACTTCGTGCAGCCAGAATTCGCACTTGCTGAACTTGGCATAAAGGTGCTCTCGAAGATTATCCAGGACCATCCTCAAGTGTTTCTCATGCTCCTCTTCAGACTTGGATTAGATGAGTATGTCGTCAATGAAGATGGTGAAGAATTTGTCCAATTAGTCCATGAAAACCTTGTTTATAAGGTACATGAAGTAGGCTGGGGCATTGGTCAACCCAAATGACATGACCGTGTACTCATACAGGTCATACCGGATTACGAATGCCGTCTTCGGAATGTATTGGGGTCTGATCTTCAGTTTGTAGTACCTAGACCTGAGATCAATCTTGGAAAACACCTTGGATCCATTCATCTAATCGAACAGATCTTCAATCTTGGGGAGTGGGTACTTGTTCTTGATTGTGACTTCATTGAGAGATCGATAATCGACACAAAGTCGAATAATACCATCCCTTTTTTTCCAGAAACAGAACATGTGATCCCCAAGGAGAGGCACCAGGGCGGATAAATCTTTTTCTGGGTTGCTCAGCCAGTTGCTTCTTCAATTCAGCCAACTCTCTGGATCCCATTCTATAGGGCTTCTTATAGGTGGGTCCTGCCCAAGGCATTAGCTCAATGATGAACTCAATGTCATGGTCAGGAGACATTCCAGGCAGCTCATCAGGAAATACATCTGGGTATTCACATACCACTTGCACTTGGTCCAACTCAATCCCTGGCACACAATTGACCTGAGGAGCTTGAGTGGAGGAAGGGTTGGGGATATACTTGACTTCAACTCCTTGGCTATTGGTTATGGTAATAGTCCACTTACCGCAGTCTAACAAGCCTTGGTGCTTGGTTAACCAATCCATGCCTAGGATCACATCCAAGCCTTGCGACTTCAAGATGATAAGGTCTGCTAGAAAATCTACCTCGTTGATGACAATCCAAACTTCTTTACACCCTATCTTGGTTGTCAATACTGAACCCAGAGTTTTTACCAACATAGAACTACCCAGGGGTGTAGGCTTCATACCACTTTCCAGTGCAAACTTTTGGGTAACAAAATAATGCGAAGCTCCACAGTCAAACAGTACGATTGCTAGGGTTGAGTTGACAAGGAACGTATCTAGTACGATGTCCCGATCGTCCTGGGATTCCTCAGCGGTGACGTCATTCACACAACCCTTGCGATTGTTGGGCTGGTTGCGGGGAGCTTGGTTCCTTGGTGGCGCTCCACGTCCTTGACCTTGGTTCTGCGCATTGGGGCGCGGTGGATCTGGCTTCTTGTGGGGGCATTGACTGGAGTAGTGTTGTTGCTGACCGCAACCAAAGCAAGTTACTTGGCCTAAGTTGTTGCTGTTCTTGACGCCATTGTTGTTATTGGGGTTGCTGTAGGAAAGCCTGGGATTGGCATACTACTAAGGCTGGTAGCTCGGACGAGGTGCAGGAGTCCTGGCTTGCTAAGGCTGATAGGTTGGCCTGGCTGGGGCTGGCTTCCATGGGCGAGGCTTCTGGTTGCTTGAACTTCCCTTGCTGATCATCTTACGCTTGCAGGTGTCTTGCGTAGCACGACGCTTCTCCTCCAGCATGAGGGAATTGTTCACCAGGTCGAAGAAGGTCCGGCAGCCATAGACAATGAGTTGATACTGCAGGGCTTGCTGAAGTCCTTCCATGAAGCATTCCATCATGGATGCCTTAGTGTTGACATCTTCACGGGCATACCTTGACAGAAGGTTAAACTTCTGCATGTACTCCTTGACAGAGCCACTTCCTTGCTTCGGCGCTCGGAACTCACACTTCTTGATTGCCATGATCCCAGAAGGAATGTGGGCCTTGCGGAAACCATCCTTGAAATCAGCCCAAGTGATCACATGGTCGCCTTGCATGACCTTGAATCCATCCCACCAAGCTCGGGTAGTTCCTCCGAGGCAGTGAGAGGCATAAAGAACCTTTCTGCGATCCTCATTGCAATTGACCAGTGCAAGGAGGTCCTCAATGGTGCAGATCCGGTCATCGGCTTTCAGAGGTTCAGCAGTCTCGGTGAATGTTGGGGGCGAAATCCTCATGGAATCCGACAGAGTGGAGCGGCCATTGCCATTCCTTCCTTGCTGCTGGTTGTTGACAAGGACTTGAGCCATCTACTGGATAGCGGTAGAGTTGGCTTGGCATTCCTCCCCGAGAACTTGGAGAAACTTTGCTATGGTCATGTTCTCCAGTGGAGGTGGTGGCGGAGGAATGTCGCCTTGTGGCTACTCTTGGTGTTCTCCAGCCTGAGCGGACCCTCCAGCTCCCTACTGCTGGCTGGAGTTGCCGACTTGGGGTTGGCAAAGGTGCTGGTGCGGGTTGCAGTCACCATCCTCTTTGGAGCTGCCAGAGTCAAATGATTGGGGTAGATGAGAGGGAAAAGCAATAATAGAGGAAACACGCTTAAGGGGTTGGTATAGTGCAAGTGCGATCAAACAGAGATCGAAAGACCAAACACATACATTGAGATAAGATAGGTGATGTGATCGCTTACATGTTGCCGATGGCAAAAGCATGACTTGCATTGAGAAACAAACAACAAAACAAACAACAAACACACATGGTCATATGAACCATTACACGGACTCGACTCCGCATGGGGGATACATGACTTGTCCTACTCTAGGGGTTCTCAGACTCAGGTGGTGGAGTGCTCGGTCTCGTACTCACGCTCCTCCAGATCTACCTCCTAGAAATCACCCATACTGGTCTCGTCTCCGGTCGAAGGGGTCAGAGAATGAGGAGGTCCATCCTCATGATGCTTCACCGGTGGTCCGGTGAGGAGCACACGGTACTCCTTCGCACTCATGCGACGACACTAAGATGTTCCCTGAGCAGGTGCCTTCAGGGCTCCATCCTTCTTGATCCTGTCTGGCTTCATATTGGCTTGACGAAGTAGTTCTCGGGTGTGGTGAAGTTCCTTGCGGAGCTTCACGGACTCCTTAATCAGGTTATGAGCCAGACTATCGGTAGAGAGGCTGAAGTAGGTCTGGAACCTGAGTGGTGTTCCATCTTCCTTGAATGGGATGAACGTCGAACTCTCGCCAATATCATCCTTCCTAAAAGGTAGGTGGCGAGTAGCTGGCTCATCAGCCATCTCTGGGATGATGTCTCGAAGGTGGATAAGCGCCTTTCGTGTAGCCGTCTCGACTGCGATCACCAGGGTCTCCATCTGTGGTCCTTCAAAGAACCAATTCGTCCGGGAGTCGTTCGCCTTCACGACCACACCAACGTGGTATTCCTTCGTGGTGGCATCGACCCAGTGCTCGTGGTAGAGGAAAACGCGTGGTCGGCTATACTTGCACTTCTCCAGGTTGTCCTCAAGGAGTAGGGGAAAGTCGAACGCTAGGAGGTCCTCGGGTACGATGGCCATCTACAAGGTTTAAGGGGAGGGTGTCAGTAAGGTTTAAAAAATGAGACTGGAAGAGATAGGGAATGCAGAAACTCCTAAGTATAGGTACTATGTATAGTTTTTGAAAATAGTTTTATCCTAACTAATGTCCATGCTTACTAAGGCTTCCTATAGTCAGGATGCCTCTGATACCAGCTCTGTGGGGACCCTGACTCATAAGTGGTGATCACCGAATGCACGTGTATAGTGATCCCAGAGATCAATGCTCATTGAACACACAGAAGTTGAATAACAAGAGACTTACATCCATGCATACTCTCTTACACAAATTATGACCATAATGGTCAAGTCTTACATAAATAGGGCCATGAAGGGCAGAAATCAAACATAAACTCGTAGCAGAAAAAAGATAGCATGGACCCATGCCAGCTGCCTTAACCCTACAGGCATTCTGACTGGGAAGCGGCCTAATTCGTATGATCGTCACCAAGGTACTCTTTGTCATATTCCTGTTCTTCCATGCGTGGCCAATTAAATAACCAGTGGCAAGCCAATAAGTACTTTGAATCTACTAGCAAGCAGCCCAGGTTTGGAACAAGGTACTACAATCCATGATATAGCACTAAGTGCGTAATTTTGTAGAAAGCTAATTTTGGAGTGCAATGACATGTCCTATCAACTTGTAAAGCATGCATCATGAGGTTACGAATATCCATATGAATAGGTTACATATATCAATATGAACAGAGTTTGGAACAACTCCAGTTTAATCATCACATCTAGTCATCCGACTCAACTCATGTATCTTCTTCCCACACACACATACCATGTTTTGTAAACACTTGACGTAGTTTAAGAAGCACCACCCAACTGTCCTTGACCATGGACACGGCTGTTTGAATAGTTTTACACTCTGCAAAGGTTGCACACTTTACCCACAAGACTCGGGGAACTTCCGTGTCAAGCCACGACTCGCGGTATACTACATACCCGAGGTAAGAACCCAAACAATGCCTTTCCCTTGACAACACTAAACAAAGAGTCCACTCGTTGGTACCCAACCCTCATGATGTTCATCACAAGTATCGTCCCCGAGGGGACCAACGGTGTGCCAGTGTCAGTGAAAACAGCTAGAGTCGTCCTTTCCAGCACGACCCCATATCGAGAGTAACCACGTCACTCCCGCCACTAGTAATGTGGGCTCTCTGCTAGCATCGACCAAAGTAATCAACAAAGCCCCGTCCCATAAGGGGTATCGTAGTCGTACATGTAAGGTTGGGAACGAATTCAAAAATCTAATCCGTTTTCAAAAACACACACACACACAACTTGCTCTGGTACACCACTTCTTTATAACGTGGCTACCTAACACCACACGGGCATTAGTGGCACCCGACGGGTTTTCAAAAAGTCTTTGAAAACATTCTTGTTACCATCACCATGCATATACCCGTCCCACTTGCATAGCAACTACTTTAGCAACCTATCTACTTCCCACCCACACAACTCTAAGTGGAAAGTAGAGTCATGGCAATGCAAGTATCAATGAGGAAAGTAACGGGGACAATCCACCAAGGTGGTCACCATACCATCATGATTCAATGCAACAAAAATAAAGTGGTATATGCCATGCAAAAAAAGGGTTTCATAGACATGGTCAAGGGACTGCTTGCCTGGCTCAGCAAAGTCTTAAAAGTCTTCAAATTCTTCTTCTCCAAATCCCTCGTCAAGAACGTGATCTATCATCGCAAAGTAATGGGGTACAAATAAGACAATAACACCAAACAGAAAAATAAAAGCACATAGAAAATTTTCAACTCATTTTTGTAAAATGCTAGAGTGAAAAATAAAAATGCCATAATTCTTAGTTTATGGATTTGGAGTGCCAAAAACAGTGAAAAACATTTTAACAGTTGTTTTAAATAAGAACAGTACAAAAAAGATTTTTGGACATGCATGAAAATCATACCATTAAATAGGTTTGCTTATACTGACAATGTAGGAATTTAGTTCAACTCATTTGGACAATTATTATGCCCTGAGGGATTTTTGCAAAAACCGTCAAGAAACTAAAAGAAAAAGGGCACTGTTCCCCGGGCCAGAACAACCCATAGTTGGGCCAGTTTTGAGCCACAGCAGCCCAGCCAAGCAAGGCGCACGCGCCGGTCAGGTTTTAAACCCAACAGGTGGGGCCCTACGGCAGAGAAAGTGGGGCGCGGGACCGAGTCGTGAGGCTGACGAGTGGGCCCCTACCAGGGTCGTCGTCAACCTCTGGCCAGAGGACGGCGGGGCTCACCGGCGGCGCTAGAAGGCACGGCAGAGGCAGGCGAGCACGGAATGGGCTCAGGGGCGAGCCGCACTTCGGTTGGAGGTGGAGTTGGATGGAGAGGAGCAGCGGTTTGCCGGGGACGAGGTCCCGCGGCGGAGAGGCGTCAGGAGGTGGTCGCCGGGGTTGTTTCTTGCTGCAAACAGAGCGGGAGAGAGAGGGGAATGGGTAAGGAGTTCGATGTGGTTCCAGATCGAGCGATAGCAGAGGCAGGGGAGGTTCCTACCGAGCGAATCGACGGCGACCCGAGGCGGGAGCGCTCGTCTCGATCCAAAGCACAAAGAGCGAGACAGAGGCTGGGGTGCTCTTGGTGTTCTATTTGGGTTGAGAGAGGGAGATTATAGGGGAGAAAAGGGCACGGGGGGTAGCTTAAATAGGGGGGCAAGGTGCACCGCAGACCCGTTCGCCGGCGAGGACGAAGCCGATGTTGGAACCCTCGGGGGCAGGTGAGGGTGTGTCTGGGGCGTTCCTGGGCAAGGTCTTTGACCAGCAGAAGGGAGAGGGAGAGCAGAGAGACGCCAGGGTCTCACGCGCTTGAGCGCACCCATTGGAGCGCTTGGGCGGTCATGGCACATGTGCGAGGGAGGTCAACGGAGGGAGAGAGAGGAGGGGGACGACAGTGTAGCGTGTTGCAGACATCGAGGTGAGCCTGCTGGCGGGTGAGAGGAGCTCGATGTGGTCGGGGGCATCGGAATGGGGGCGGCTACAGTGCGAGCTGGCACTGTAGCGCTCTAGAGCACGCCCATTGCATGCCAGGGCATGTCTCACACGCCCTGGTCATGGCTAACCTTGTCTCTTAGCAATTGGGCGGTCTGGAGATGTCCTGCAGGTAACTTAAGAGGTAAGGAAATGGTAGAAGTAAGAGGAGGGGGGAGAAATATCTGTCTTGGCTGTCCAGGGAGGTAAAATGTGTTTTTCACCCCTCAATCATTTATCTGAGGCCATGAGATTTTTACGAGAGGAAGAAGGTGACTAGGAAGAGCTCTAGTAAATTTTTGACCTCAAGGAGAAGAGTAGATGTGGTCAAAATAGTGAACCCTAGAATACACTAGAAGGTGTTTGATGGTGGTTTGTGCAAGATAAAAGATTCTTCTTGCTATGATATTTAACGGGATCAAAGGGTATATAAAATTGAGAGAATTCCTTATTTGACACTCTCTTAAAATTGTGTTCCTTATTTGACACTGTAGAAAATTTTCTTCCCTATATGACCTCTAGTCTTAATTTTTTTTCCCTATATGACACTCTAGTGCATTTTGTACACGTGAAAAGACCATTTTACCCATATGTATAATATGACCACAAATATGCAATCGGATCAGGCTTCCTTCGGGCTGATGTTTTATCTCCTCTTGATGTACACGTCTGTGAACAAAACAAAGTATGAGACGTACGTACCTCGCTGGCTACAGATGGACTGGTTTCTCGGCCAAGCACGTAGCGTGTCTGCGGGTATTCGGAGACTTAGGTGCGCGCGGCCGGCCGGTACGGGTATCCAGCTACGTACGTGTACATGCGCATCCATTGGAAATATATGCTTACCTGCATGTAAGGATGGATATGAGCTAAATGATACGGAAAAAAATGGGTCAAACACTACGATAGATTGCATCTAGTACCAACAAAACATATTAGCTAATTAGGCTCAATGCTACATATTTCTGGTCACATTATGTACAGGGGTAAAAAAGTCTTTTCACGTGTACAAAATGAACTAGAGTGTCAAATAGGGAAGGATATTAAGACTATAGGTCATATAGGGAAGAAAATTTTCTTCAGTGTCAAATAAGGAACATGATTTTAAGGGAGTGTCAAATAAGGAATTCTCTCTATAAAATTGAGGTTGGTCGCCAATTTTGGGCTCATTAGAAGAAACTTTCCAATGTAAATTTGGCAAACCCTAGAAATCAACAGAAACTGATTTGCTTAGATCTAGCTAAGCTAAACTGTTCTCCTTGATGCACCACTTAGTGTGGTGGCATCATTAGGGGATTAGAGAATGCCCACAAAGTTTGAGACCAAATAGAGAAACTTTACAATGTAAAGTTGCTCAAATTTGGATTTGGACAGAGAGGGTTTTGGGGTAGTTTGGTGAACCAAAACTATTGGGATTGAGATGAAACTTTGCAAGATCATCACATTAGGCATATGTAACTTGCTAGAATTTTCCTGGATTTATTTTACAATATTTCTTATAGAAATATTTCAAATACTTGAATTATGCAGAAATGGTTTTGGAGGATTTTTGTCCAATACTTTGAACATGACCATGTATTGAAACTCAGGTATATGGAAAATATATGTCCCCTTAGTTTCCCTTAATTTTCTCAAATATTTTTGAAACATAAAAATAATTTTTCCCTATAAAAGACCATTTCTACTTTTAAGAAAAGTTCTTTAAATAAAATATGAAAATAACCTTTAAAAATAATATTTTGTAGTTTTGGGAATTCTTATATATAGTAGGTTTCAAATAAAAACGTTGGGGCAAAACATTTACCATCATTTGAGGACTTGTAGTGCAAACCTTAGTTGAGGGGTTTTTGAAAACCTAAATCAAATAAATGCTTTTTGGCCAAATTAATATATTTTTAAAAAATTATGTCCTATACACATGTCATGATCATTGGGCAAAGATTTCGATCAAGGAGATGAGTTTTGAGAGCAGGAGCATTTTTATGTATTAAAACATAAACAAGCAGACAAGCAAATAGCAATCAACTCAAGCATTCACATGCACACAAAAGTTTTAATTGGTCCAAATTTTAAACTTATAATCATAGCAAAGTGGTACAAAACACAAGGTGTGACAGTTGGGCTAACAAAAACAAAGATTTGGATTTAACAAGTGGATGTAAATGCGCAAATATGAGTTTAAATTTGGACAGTGTAGAAAAGTGTGATGGACAGGTATGAAAACTACACCATTAAATAGGTGAGGTTTTTAGAAGAATATAGGAGTTTGAATCATGTCATTAGGATAAATATTTAATCCTGTGGAAATTTGCAAAGTTCACTAGAAAAAGTAAAAAAACTCAGTGCCAGTGGGCCGAAACGGTTGGCCGAGCCAGCCCACAGCCGAAACAGGCCCAGCGAGCCAGGGCATGTGTGCTCGCCAGGTTTCAAACCTAACGTGCGGGCCCCCGCTGCCACAGAGAGAGGGGTGCGCGAGGCTAACTGGCAGGCCACACAGGGTCGTCGTCAACCTTCGGCGAGGGAGGTGGAGACGCTCACCTCTGGCGCTGTGGTCGACGACGAGTGGAACTGAAGGCACGGGCGTGCTAGAGGAGGAGGAGGAGTCGGGTGGTGGTGGTGGTGGTCACCGGAGGGCCCTGGTTTTCAGGCGGCGAGGAAATGAGGCGGACATGTCTCGGGAGGTTACTACTCCGGTCGCTTCCAACTGCAATAGACGGGGGAGAGAGGGGGAACAGGGTCTGGAGGTTGAGGTGGTTCCAGAGAACGAGGAAGGAGTGCCGGAGAGGTTCCCTACCGCGAGCTCAACGACGGCCCGATGCGGTGGAGCTTGAGCTCGATCTGGAGCTCGAGCTCAATCTAGAGCTCGAGAGCTTCTAGAGGAGGTTGGGTGGTACAGGCGGTTGATTAGGAGAAGGAAAGAGCAAGGGAAGTGCGGAGGGGAGCTCGGGTGGCTTAAATAATGACCCCGAGGCTCACCGTGGACGGCGTCCACGGCCGTCCGTGGAAACAGCTCAGGTGGCCTCGGGAAGGAGCAAGCGCTGACCTACGGTGCTCGTAGGAGTCATGCAAGGCACTTGGGAGGGAGAGAGAGAGAGTGGGGTGAGTTCGATGCGGGCCAGGGGACCGGTCAGGGACTGGCGGGCATGGGTGGCGCTCGGGCACGTGCCAGTAGGGGCAGGAGAGAGGGGTGAAGGCGGGGGTCGATCGGGTTGCATCTTGCGGACGTCGAGGAGGCCTCGGGGGACACGGTCCCGCCTCCTTAGGCTATCGAGAGCCTCGGGATGCTCCAACTACAGTGTGGACGGGCACTGTAGCGCGCTCCAGAGCGCAGTTTTGGCATGCCACATCATGTCTATTGTGCCATGGTTGCGGCCACTCGTGTCCACTAGCGCCTGGGTTGTTCTGGTGGTGCCCTGGAATGCTGAGAGGCTAAGGAAGTGACCAGGTAAAAGAAATGGGGGAGAAAAGGGTGTTGCCACTGCTATCCAGAGGAGTAAATTGGGTATTCACCCCACTCAAACATTGAGCCATGGGCATGGAAAATTACTGGAGGTAGAGGGTGACCAGGAGGTGTTCTGGTAGACGTTTGGGGTCAAGGAGAACAGTAGAAGGGGTCAAGACAGCTAGTTTGGTAAAACAGCAGAAGGTGTTTGTTACTGTTTTGGGCTAGGTAACTTGTTCTCCTTACCATGGGATTTTGCAGGATTGTAGCTTAGGACCGATGGGACTTGTGGTAAAAATTACAGCTCACTAGGAGAAACTTGCGAATGCAACTTTTCCAAACCCTAGAAATCAACAGAAATAGTTTTGAGTAGATTTGGGCAAGTTCCATTGTTCTCCTTAATGAACCATTTGGTGTATCTGAAACAACATGGATTTTGAACATGTCCGCTAATTTTGAGCACAAATGGTGAAAGTTGATAATCTAAAGTTGTTCAAAGTTGGAAATGGACAGAGCGGGTTTTGTGATACTTTGATGAACCAAAATAAGTTGGATTGAGATGAAACTTGGCAACATCATCATATGAGGCATATGTGATTTGCTAGAACTTTCCTGGATTTATTTGTCAATATCTGTTATACACATATTTCAAATACTTGAAATGTCCAAAGAGGGTTTTGGAGGGTTTTGTCAAATATTTTGAACATGACCATGTGTTGAAACTCATATACATGGAAAATATATCTCCATGAGTTTCCCTATATTTTTGGAACTTTAAAATAATTTTCCCAATGAAATATCATTTCCAGCCTTAAGAAAAAGCATTTAAATAAAATATAAAAATAACTTTTAAAATATTATTTTTGTGGTTTTGGGAAGTCTTATAACTCATGGGTTTCAAATATAATTTTTGCAATATTTGATACACCCTAATTTAAGTTCATGTAGTTCAAGTCTCAACTCAGGGTTTTTGAAAAGCTAAATTTAATAAATGCTTTTTGGCCAAAATATTTCTGTATGAAAATAGTTTTATAACCTATACACATGGCATAATCATTGGGAAAAGTTTTAGATCAAGGAGATGAGTTATGAGAGTAGGGGAATTTCTATAAATTAGGAGCACACTCAAACAAGCAAGCGATTAGCAATGCAATCAAGCATCACATCCACAGGAAAGTTTTTGAGCTTTATTTTTGAGCTTTATTAATAATAGTGATGTGATACAAAACATAGAGTGTGACAGAGTTGAAACTATGGCGAACTTTAATCCAAACAAAACCCAAGTTCAAACGGTGCCTTAAGGGTTGTCTTTATAGGGGAAAAGGGAGGGATTTCGTCCACCCTTGGCAAGGTAGGACTAAAACACCTCCTGAATCATTTCCCATACAATAAGGACTATAAGAGCATCTCTAGCAGATCTCAGAAGCTGTCGTCTCACAAAAATCATATACGGTACATTTTTTGCAGGACGTCACGCGCTTCGCAAGAACAAATAGCGCAAATCAGTCCTGCAAATTAAACAAAGTACGTCACGCTAAAAACAACTCGCCGGAGTCCATCACACAAACATAGCATAGCTTATCATAATAGTTCATCACATGCATAGTCGCTGCCAGAGTCGCCGACGCTTTCGGAGTCGATGGCGTCGTGGGTTGGGGGTTCGTCGATGTGCAGGGTATGGTACATCAGCTTAGAGCAGAGGGTGGCCTGCTGGTCGAAGTCCTGCCGCAGCAACGGCAGCCGCGAGGCCGCCGCCACATAACCTGCTGCAACGGCCGCGCTAGTGTGGAACTAGGCGATCTCCGCCTCCCTGCGACGCTGCAGCACCGCATCAAAGATGTTGCCAACGCGGTGGTAGTTGTCCCACGCTAGTGACCAATAGCCGGCGCTGCAGTACTTGACTACGCGTCTACGCATTGCCTCCCTCTACCTCTCTGACTTGGGAGAACGGACATCGGAGCCGTCTGCCTTGCCGTCGTTGCGGCGCTTGCGATCGGCGAACCTGTCGCGCCCGACGACACCCCCAACGCGCCCGACAGCACCCTCGCTGCACCCGAGCCCGTCATGCTGACCGAACTCGTCACCGCTGCCACGCCCTGCACCCGCGGATCCCATTGCCGGATTGATCCGGTGGCCGGAGTAACCGAAAATCGCCGCCGGAGGGGAGGTGATTTCTAGCCAGAGGGGAGGAGTTAACAGCGGAGGAGGCTAGGGGATTGTGGGAAGGGAACCCTGAAACTCGTCGGCGCACGGATATATAGCGAAGCGGGGGCGGTTTACGGGCTTGCTCTAAAATTTTATGGGTCGGGCCCTTTTTCGCGCATCTGCACGGGCCGTTTTTTGGGGTTGTCCCGTATAACGTCCCTTAAAACGCAGTTTGCCAAAGTTATATGGGATCTACTAGGGATGCTCTAAAAATTGCCTAATAAGAGGTATTTCGAATTTACGTGTACCTGGCCCAGAAATAAGGTGGCGCTACACCTATATAAAGCTAAGAATGAAATTTATGAAATGGCATCTTGTATATGTCATCCATCTTCTTATATGTAATGATGGTGGCTTCAAAGTGCTGAAATCTCCATGGGAAACTCCTTTCATGTTTCGTCACGTGCGCCTTCTCCATGCTTCCCCATGCTCCAGTGTTCATCCTTCTTGTCCATGCTGGGCCCTTCATTTGTAAGAAACACAAATGTATCTAATATAGGTAGCATCATATTCTCATGAACATTAGAATCATTACCAAGAAACGGAAGTACCTGGTATTTTATTTGGCGTGCACGAGTCTAGTAATTGGTCCAATATGTGTAGTGGTAGGGGCTTTGGTCGTAACCGTAGTAGTGATGTCCTCATCATCCTCCCCTTGTTTAACCGAAGTCATCCTCGACGAAGTTCATATTCCTCACCAAAATAAGGTTTCAAATCCGCACTGTTAAAAGTCGGAGCAACACCAAAATCTGCAACCATATCAAGTTTGTATGCATTATCATTTATTTTCTCTAACAACTTAAAAGGACCATCAATATGTGGCATCAGCTTGACTTGCAAAAATCAGGAAACCTATCTTTGCGTAAATGTAACCAAACAATATCTCAAGGTGCAAAGACAACATGCTTTCTACCCTTATCCCCATGAAGTTTGTATTTAGTATTCATACATTCAATGCTATCCTTTGTTACTCACGCATTTTGAAGATCAATTCAACACATTGTTTAGAATCAAAAATAACCTTCTCCTAAAATGGAAGAGGCAACAAATCAATAGGTTCATGTGTTAGGAAACCATACACAATTTTAAAAGGGCACATCTTAGTAGTAGAATGCAGCGAACGATTATAAGAAAATTCAATATGAGGCCAGCATTCTTCCCACATTTTCAGGTTATTCTTTAAAACAACCCTAGGCATAGTAGACAACTTCTATATACTACTTCAACTTGTCCATTAGTTTGGGGGTGGCATGTAGTACTAAAAGTAATTTCATCCCCAACTTAGCCCATAAGCATCTCCAAATGTGGCTAAGAAATTTAGTATCATGATCTAAAATAATAGTATTAGGCACACCATGCAAGAAAATAAATTCGTGAAAGAACAAATCAGCAACATTAGCATCATCATCTTTTTTATGACATGGCATAAAGTGTGCCATTTTAGAAAATCTATAAACAACAAAAAATATGCTATCCCTCCCCTTCTTTGCTTCAGGTAAACCTAAAATGAAGTTTGTAGATATGTCCTCCCACGAAACACTAGGTACATGCAAAGGCATATATAAACCATGATTATTGAGTTGACTTTGCTTTTTGACATATAGTGCAGCGAGCAGAAAAACGCTCAACATCCTGTCTTATCTTTAGCCAAAAGAAATGTGTAGCAAGAACGTCCTCACTAGTGCAGCCGAGTCCTATACAAACGGTTTTTACCCCCTTTCCGTGACGTAGTTTTAAACCGTCACCTTGCCTGTGTGTGCGATCAGGGGGTATATCCCACACGATACTAATAAATCGTCGACGATGCCTCCTCTGGTCACACACGCTAGGCAAATAGAGCTTGTGTGCGACTGGGAGGCCAACCGCAAACAGGTATATTGGAGAAGTCGTGTGAGATGCACTAGGCATCTCACACAGTGAATCCCAAAGATACGTTTTCGTTCATATGGTACATCACAAACAATTTTCTGCAGAGCATCGTCTATGATAGGTGTCGCCATCACACACGCTAGATATAATTCTGTCGTTTGCGTTATTCAATACATCACGCATGGTGCCTTGAAGAAACTTTTGGCATAGGGCTGCCATTACACACAGTTTTTATGTGGAAACGTTGTGCAATGTGGCCTAACGCACACAGTTGTTAGCCGGAAGTCGTCTGTGATTGTTCACTCATCCAACACGCCAACTTTCTATAAACTGTGTGGGTGTATAGAGGTCATCGCCCACGGTGGTGTGTGAGAAACCGTGTGCAATATGAAAACACAATAAGCAGCCTAATTTCCCTATTACTGATAATCCATTTAGTAATAAAATTGACATTTCATATCAAGCATATAATATACTTCATACTCGTATTACGGCAACCAGGATTTCATAAAGGAAATACATCAGAGTACAACATCATATAGGCATATACTACCTAGCTACCCAATTACACAACAGGACCAAGTTTCACATGCAACATCTAAAACCATTGGAGAGTAGCATCATAGATAGTAAATAGACAGATGGGTCTTGTCAAGAGAACTATTGAAGTGGAAGGCGAATACTGAGCCTTCCATGATGTTGATGGTCGTTGTAACTTTCGGCCAATGCGTGTGGATGATTGCCCCCTCATCCTTTGTCCTCTTGAGGAAGACTTCAAGATTAAACCGTGGGTGTTGTATGAATACCTTCCTCGCCTCTTGACCATACATGTGGTTTTAGGCATAATCATCGATGAACTGCCTTGAAAAGAACTCAAAACAAAGATATGCATAAATATATTTTCTAAAATTTGAAATGTCGCAAAGGAAAAAAGACAAGGTGAAAGGGATAGTACCACCCTAGAGTTGCCTGATGTCTTCTTCATTCTGCATACAAATATCTTGTTGTTTTTCGTGGCTGGTTTCTTTATCTTAACAATCTTTCTGATTTTCTTGATTTGATTGATATTCATGGACTCCTCATTTCCCCACATGCAAAATGGGTCGAACAGTGGGCTAAACCTCTTACAGCATGACCTAAATGTGCAAGAAAAAATTATTAAAAACCTATATATTAGAATGGTTACTACAATTGCAAAATAATGTGCTATTAGCCAAAGGACCATGCATGTGCAAACCTCGATGGTAAACTTCAGTGTCTCCCATTGTTTACCCATGCAACATATATAAGATAGATATTGATCAGGTTGTAAATGAGATTTGGCATACTATCAGTAAAATATGTTGATGAAAAATAAACACATTGCAGATCCAACAAACTAATTCGAGCCACATGGAAAAGCCAGATATCTAAACCAAGCGTGCTAAGAACTAGGAAATATAGCAATTGTATATGTTTCACAAGGTTCTAGTACATCCAATTTCGATTTATTTCTCACATGCATAAAATAGAAAATGGTACCAACAACAATCGAACATCACATAGCACAACTGAACCAAACCGTTAAATGATCACACCAACAAATGAACCGAACAGTTAATAGAGCACCACAACAAATGAACAAAACAGTTAACAGAGCAACACATTACACAATAAACATACTAGAAAATCAGATTGCATAGTAGCATTACATTGGACATTTCATTCTAAAGGAAAGGCAGGAGCAGCACATGCAACAGGTAAACCAAACATGCTTAATCGGCATAGCTAGCTGAAAATAGGTCCTTAGTAATTAAGCTAAAAACAAAGTATTCCTCACGTCGAAGATATCAATGAAGATGGGCTCCTTATACTTGGAAGAGGATGATGCCTCCACATCATGGGTGCCCTCCTCGTAGTGCTGAGCGACCTGAGCCTGTCCGGGCACGAACCTGCCGGCTACAGAGATTAGGTAAGCACATGCACGCTGAGAAAACACCCCATAGTGTTCGTCGAAGGCACCAATGGTGCCCTCGATAAAATACCATGAGTTGTCATTTAAAGCAGGCAACCACATGGTGGCATCCGCGCGCGAGGAGTCGACGGTGGCCTCGACGATGAGGTGCTGCTCCAAGATCTGGGGATCGACACGCATGGCAGCCATCACGGCCTCATCCGCATGTGTTGCCGCGATTGGCTTCTCCGCTGCCAAATGTTCCTTGAGTTCCTAGCTATACTGCATGCACCATGGCTTTTGGCGGTGATTATATGGGTGATGGCGCGATGACTTGTGTGGAAGGTGTCCCGCCGGCGGTCGGGCACATGGAATGGAGGAGGAGGGGTGGGGAGGTGGTATGGAGAGGTGTGGGTTACCTGACTAGATGGACGAGGCTGAGCAGCAGGAAGGAGCGTCGCTGGCAAGGAGGCGATAGTGCAAGCATGCAACAAAGGTTTGAACTTAGGAAAGGAAGTGGGAAGCAGGGGGAAATGTAGCTTTTGGTTAGTACGAGGGGTGGGGGAGGTATATATTTCCACTACAGCCCAAAAATTTCATTCGGTGCAGCGAAAAATTGGCGCGCAAAGTCTCATCAGACACAGTCCCTTACTCAGAACTGTGTGCAATATGTAAACATCACAAACAAATCCTATAGTTCACCTCATGTGTGATGAGTTTGAAAATGTAAATTTTGGTCTCCAAGCTTCGGGCGTAAGATATCGGATACTACATTGCACACCATTCGTGCTAACAAATTGTGTGTGATGTACTTGCATTTGAATTTCATTTGAAGGACAAAATGGGGATACAGAGGCAAATTTTGCTCTCATTTTCCTTCGTTACAGTGGTCATCCACGTCATTGCATAATTTAACATTTCTTGCTAATTTGAGTACTACACAAAAGAGCCTACAACACAGCCCGCACATACTTAATCGAGCAGTTAAACAGAGTTGGTTGACCTAAATATTACTCTACCAAAAGACCAGCACTCTAAACATGTCACACCCTGTGATTGTACCACCTTGCTATGCTCTGAGTTTATAAAATTTGGACCCAATTAAAACTTTTGCTTGCTTGTGATGATTTTCTTAAGTGCAATTTTCTTGAATGTTTGTCTATGTTTTAGTTCACAAGAATTCTCCTCCTCTCTTTGCTCACCTACTTGATAAAAACTCTGTGCCCAATGATCATGCCATGTGTATAGGACTAAAAACTATTTTTATAAAATATTATTTTGGCCCAAAAGCATTTATTCAATTTAGGTATTCCAAAACCCCTGAATTGAAGTTTCTACAACAAGTCCTCGGATAGGGTGAAATGTTTTACCCCAAAGAGTTTATTTGGAACCTACCATATATAAGACTTCCCAAAACCACCAAATATTAGTTTTAAAGATTATTTTCATATTTTATTTGAAGGCTTTTTCTTAAGGCCAGAAATGGTCTTTCATAGGGAAAAATTATTTTTTTGACTTGAAAATATTTGAGAAAATTTGGGGAAACTTAGTGGACATATATTTTCCATATATATGAGTTTCAACACATGCTCATGTTCAAAATATTGGACAAAACCCTCCAAAACCCTTTCTGTCTATTTCAAGCTTTTTAAATATTTCTATAAGAAATATTCTCTAATAATTCCAGGAAAATTCTAGAATATCACAAATGATATATGTGATGACCATGCAAAGTTTCATCTCAATCCCAATTGTTTTGCTTCACAAAATTGCCCCAAAACCCTTCCTGTCCAGAACCAAATTATATCAACTCTACATTGCCAACTACCTCCAATTGATCTCAAACTTTGCGGGAATGCTCTAATCCCCAAATAATGCCACCACACCAAGTGGTGCATTTGGGAGAATAGATTAGCATGATTGGATCTAAGAAAATCAGATTCTGCCCATTTCTAGGGTTTGCAAAGTTTGCATTGCCAACTTTCTTCAATCATGCTCAAACCTTGTGATCACCCTTGTTTTGACCCACCATTTCATCATGTTAAGTTTCACCTCTAGTAGAGGAGCTTATCTAGCCCAACCAGAGATCAAATACCTTCTGGTGGAATGCTAAGATCAATAATTGAGCCCCTTCCTCTGTTCTCCTTGAGCCCCAATTTTTACCACAGCACCATACCACCCCTCCTCACCTCTGGTAAAATCCCTGGTGCCCAGATGCATGATTACATGGGTAAAAACCCACTTTTCCCTCTTTGGACAGCCCCTTTTCTCTCTTCTCTCTCTTCTCTCCCTCACAAATGGCCACTCAAGAGCATCCAAGGATCTTTCCAAATTGTTTACTCCCTCCTGCAGCCCCCTGACACTAGTGGACGCGCCAGAGCGCGCCAAAAGACCCATCATGCCGGTCAAAGTTGCGCTCCAGAGGGTTGACCTGACACGCCCGACCACCTCGGGCCTCCCCCGCGTGCCAGTCGAGGCCCCTCGGCGTCCGCGACACGCCACCGTGTCGGGGACCTCCTCTCCCCTCCTCCCTCTCCCTGCAATGGCTCTCCACACGCGCGCCGCGGCCGCCCCTCTCGACCAACCGCGGGCCTCACACGCGTGAGCCCTCCCACGGCCTAGACCGACCCCAGGAACCCCACCCCCCCCAGACACACCCGCGCCTCCTCCCGTGGCCTCTGGCCTCGGCCACAACCTCGTTGGCGCACCAGCTTTCGGTGGACCGTGCCCCGGCTATATAAAGCAACCTCGGGCCCCATTCTCCCTCCCTTCGACCCCCTACTACTCTTAATTGAACCCCTAGTCCACCCACTCCTTGCCAGAAGCTCCCGAGCTCAAGATCGAGCTCGGAGTCCACCGCATCGGGACTTCGGCAACCTCCGGGTATAGAGCCTCTCCGGCCCTCCTTTCTCTCCCTTTGGTACTGCCTCTCGCTGCTAATCATTTCCCGCACCTTCCCGCGCAATTTGCAGCTCCAGGCATCGACGACAACCTCCTCCTCAAGCTCTACGACAAGGCCTCCTCGTCGTCGGTGACCAGGGCTTCTCCGGCATCTCCCTCCACCTCCATAGGAACGGCCACTCAATGCTAACTCCATCCCTACCCTCTGGTCCCCTCGCCATGGCCTGGAACCTCGCCGGTGAGCTCGCCGGCCTCCCTATCACGAGGTTGAAGCTGACAGGCGGGGCTCGCCTATCATCTGCACCTCTCTCTCGCTCCCTCCCTCTCTCACTGGCGGCTGGGCCCCGTCTGTCGGGTTTGAACACTAGCCGGCGCGGGCGCCTGGCTTGCTCGGGCCGTCTGTGCTAGCTGGGCCGGATCGGCTGGCTGGTTTGGCCCGAGTGGCATAGTGGCC
This sequence comes from Elymus sibiricus, assembly GCA_039707655.1. Classification (NCBI taxonomy): domain Eukaryota; kingdom Viridiplantae; phylum Streptophyta; class Magnoliopsida; order Poales; family Poaceae; genus Elymus; species Elymus sibiricus. The sequence continues at coordinate 308,553,588 of CM077675.1, read as the reverse complement.
CTTTTTCCTTTTTATTTTCTTTCTGTTTTGCAAAAAATTCAATAGAGTTAAGTAAATCTCCAAATCCAATAATTTCAACTCCACAAATCATGTAATATTCCAACCTATTCTATTATGCCACTTGTGAGAATGTTTGAAAAGGTTTTACACAGTGTTTTAGGTATTAATAGCCTCTGTTAAAATAGTTTTCACAACTTTTTACACTTCAAAACCAGAAATTAGTATTTTTAGTATTCTTAGTTTTCACTCTAGTATTTTACAAAAGTAGTTTGACATTTTTATGAGTGATTTATTTTCCCTATTTTGTGCTATTGCCTTATTATTCCCGTTACTTTGCGACGATAGATCACGTTCTTGACGAGGGAGTTGGATGAGAAGACTTTGAAGACCCCGAGGACTTTGTTGAGCCAGGCAAGCACCCCCTTGACCATGCCTAAGAAACTTTTTCATGCATGACATATAGAACCTTATGATTCGATGAATTGATAATGATGATGTGGTGGCCACTTTGGTGGATGCCTCGTTACTTTCTCGTTGAAACTTGCATCGTGCATGACCCTATCTCCTTTTGAGGTTTATGCGGGTGGGAATAGTTAGGTTGCTAAGTAGTGCTATGCAAATGGGATGGGATTATGCATGGTGTCGGAAAGGAAATGATTTCAAAGACTTTTCAAAAACCCCATCGGGTGCCACTAATGCCCGAGGGAGATGATGTTGAGCTAGGTAACCACTTGATAAAGAAGTGGAGTACCAAGGCAAGTGAGAGTGTGTGTTTTCAAAAATGGATTAGATTTAAGATTTGTCGACCATTCCCAACCTTACATGTACAACCACGATACCCCTTATGGGACGGGGCTTTGTTGATTACTTTAGTGAGTGCTAGCAAAGAGCCCGCATTACTAGTGGCGGGAGTGATGTGGTCACTCTTGGTTTGTGGTCATGCCAGAAAGGACGATCATGGGCTGTTTTTATAGACACCGGGCACACCGTTGCGTGCCCACGTGGATGATACTTGTGATGTACATCATGAGGGATGGCACCAACGAGTGGACTCTTTGTTAGTATCGTCAGGGGAAAGGCAATGTTCGGGTACTTACCTCGGGTATGTAATATACCGCAAGTCGTGGATGACACGGAAGTTCCCCGAGTCTTGTGGCTAAAGTGTGCAACATCTATAGAGTGTAAAACTATTCCAATAGCCGTGTCCACGGTCAAGAACAGTTGGGTGGTGCTGCTTAAACTACGTCTGATGTTTTCACAAACTTGGCGTGAGTATGTGGAGAAGGAACACTTGAGATAAGTCGGATGATGAATACTTGAGATAAGTCGGATGACTTGACATGATGATTGAATAGGAGTTGTTCAAACCTTGTTTATATTGATATCTGTAACCTGTTCATACGGATACTTGTAACCTCATGATGCATGCTCTTACAAGTTGATTGATCATGTCATTTCACTAAAAAATTAGCTTTCCGCAACTTACCTACTTAGTGCTACATCATGCATTGTTATACCTTGTTCCAAATCATGGGTTGCTTGCGAGTACATTCAAAGTACTCATTGGCTTGCCACTGGTTATTTAATTGGAAAGGCATGGAAGAGAAGGAATATGGTGAAGACTTCGTTGGTGATGGACATGCGAATTAGGACACCTCCCAGTCAGAATGCCTGTAGGTTTAAGGCTGATTTCATGGGTTCACGCTATCTATCAAGATTTCTGCTACGAGTTTAAGTTTGTTATTCGTCCTTCATGGCCCTATCTATGTAAGACTTCACCATGATGGTCTTTATTTGTGAAAGACGGTATGTATGGATGTAAGACTCTTGTTATTCAGCTTCTGTGTATTCAGTGAGCGTTGATCTCTGGGATCATTGTACACGTGCATTCAGTGATCACGACTTATGAGTCGGGGTCCCCACAGAGATGGTATCAGAGCCATCCTGAATGTAGGTAGCCTTAGTTAGCATGGACGTTAGTTAGGATTAAAACCATTTTAAAAACTACACTTAGCAACTATATTTAGGAATTTCTGCACTTCTTGTCTCTCCTAGTCTCGTTTCAGACTTTAGTCACTCCCCTCCCCTTAAACCTTTGTAGATGGCCGTCGTACCTGAGGACCTCCTAGCATCCGGCTTTCCCCTACTCCTTGGAGACAGCCTGGAGAAGTGCTAGTTTTGCCGACCTCCCGTTTTCCTCTACCTCAAGCACTGGGTCGATGCTGTCACGAAGGAGTACCACGTTGACGTGGTCATGAAGGCAAACGACTCCCTGACGAGTTGGTTCTTTGAAGGACCATAGATGGAGACCTCAGCATTTGCAGTCGAGACAGCTGCACGCAAGGCACTTATCCACCTTCAAGACATCGTCCCAGAGATGGATGACAAGCCAGGTACTCGCTACCTGCCTTTCAGGAAGGATGATCTTGGCGAGAGTTGGAAGTTGGTCCCATCCAAGGAGGATGGCACACCGCTCAGATTCCAGACTTACTTCAGCCTCTCCGTTGATAGTCTGGCTCATAACCTGATTAAGGAGTCTGTGAAGCTCCGCAAGGAACTTCACCGCACCTGGGAGCTACTTCATCAAGCCAAGGTGAAGTCAGACATGATTAAGAAGGATGGAGCCCCCGAAGGACGACCAGCTATCGCGTATAGAGGAGGAGTACCCCCAGCTAGAGATGTACCCACACGTCGTTGTTGTCGCATGAGTGCGAAGGAGTACCGTAAGCTCTTCACCGCACCTCCGGCGAAGCACCGTCAGGATGGACCTCCTCGTTCTCCGAACCCCTCGACCAGAGACGACGCCCGTACGGATGATGATCAGGAGGACGATCCTGAGGAGCGTGAGTACGAGACCGAGCACTCCACCACTTGAGTCCGAGAACCCCTAGGGTAGGACAAGTCATGTATCCCCTGTGTGAAGTCGAGTCCGTGTGATGGTTCATACGAAACCATGTGTGCTTATTGTTTGCTTTGCTGTTTGTGTCCAGATGCAAGTCGCACTTTTGCCTTAGGCAACATGTAAGCGACTCCATCATCTATCTTATCTTAATATAATGTGTTTGGTCTTTCGACCTATGTTTGAACACACTTGCACTATACCAACCCCCGTAGGCGCATTTTCTCTGTTGTTGCTTTCCATCTCATTTGTCCCAGTTGTTTGACTTGGCTTCTCCAAACAGGGTGGTGACCGCTACCCGCACCAGCACCTTCCCCAACCCCAACGCTGTCGGCTCTAGCCAGCAGCAAGCGGCTGGCGAATCTGCTGAAACTGGGGCTCACCAGGAGCAGCCACATGGAGACATTCCTCCGCCACCACCTCCACCAGCGAGCATGACCATAGCTCAGTTTCTTCAAGTTCTCCGAGAGGAGCGCCAGGCCAACTCTGCTTCTATTCAGCAGATGGCCCATGCCCTTGTGAACAACCAACATTAAGGCAGGAACGGCAATGGCCACACCACTCTGTCGGAGTTCATGAGGAATACTCCCCCAACCTTCACTAAGACTGCTGAACCCATGGATGTCGATGACTGGATCCGCACCATCGAGGACCTCCTTGCACTAGTCAATTGCAATGAGGATCGTGAGAAGGTTCTTTATGCCTCTCACTGCCTCAGAGGTACCGCCAGAGCTTGGTGGGATGGATTCAAGGTCATGCAAGGCGACCGTGTGATCACTTGGCCTAATTTCAAGGAAGGATTCCGCACCGCTCACATTCCTTCTGGGATCATGGCTATCAAGAAGAGAGAATTCTGAGCGCTGAAGCAAGGAAGTGGCTCCGTCAAGGAATATATGCAGAAGTTCAACCTGCTATCAAGGTATGCCCCTGAAGATGTTAGCATTGAGGCCGCTAAGATGGAACGCTTCATGGAAGGACTCCAGCAAGCCCTGCAGTATCAACTCATTATCTGCGACTGCCGGACCTTCTTCGACCTAGTGAACAAGGCTCTCATGCTCGAAGACAAGCGTCATGCCATGGAAGACACTCGCAAGCGCAAGATGATCAGCAAGGGTAGTTCCAGCAACCAGAAGCCTCGCTCATGGCAGCCAGCACCAGCCAAACAAACCTATCAGCCTCAGCAGGCTAGGCCTCCTACACCTCATCCAAGCTACCAGCCTCTGCAGTACGCCAATCCCAGGCCAGCCTACAACAACCCCAATAACAACAATGGCGGCAGGAACAATAACACCAACAACTCTGGTCAGATCACGTGCTTTGGATGTGGTCAGCCTGGACACATCTATAAGCAATGCCCCGACAAGAAGCCAGATGCACCGCGCCGCTACTGAATGGTAATCCCCAAGCAATGTGAAGATTAGGCCCCAAGATCGAAGCCGTGACTGAATGGTAATCCCCAAGCAATGTGAAGGAAGTCAGGAGCTTCCTCGGACTCGCAAGATATTACTGCAAGTTTGTCGAAGGATTCTCCAGCATTGCTAAACCCATGACTCAGCTCTTGAAGAAGAAAAGAAGATCGAATGGACGCCGAAGTGCAAAGAAAGCCTCCAAGGACTCAAGAAGAGACTGACGATAGCCCCAGTTTTGGCCACCCTCGATATACACAAGAAGTTTGTGATATATTGTGATGCACTGAGAACCGGGCTTGGAGGTGTTCTGATGCAAGAAGGCAGAGTCATAGCTTATCTATCCAGACAGCTACATCCTCACGAAGAGAGCTACGCCACTCATGATCTTGAGCTGGCAGCTGTAGTTCATGCCTCGAAGACATGGAGACATTACCTCCTGGGAAAGCGGTGTGAGATATACACAGACCACAAGAGTTTGAAGTATATTTTCACTCAAAGGGAGTTGAACATGAGGCAACGAAGATGGTTGGAGCTGATCAAGGATTACGACCTTAGTGTTCAATACCACCCTAGAAAGGCTAGCGTGGTAGCAGATGCCTTAAGCAGGAAGGCTTGTTCCTTCAATGCTATGATTAAGGAAAGGCTACCCGCCTTGTATGAGGAGCTTGGAACTAGTTGCTCCTGGTTTCCTAGCCAACCTCGAAGCAAGACCTACCTTGGTGGATAATATTAAGGAAGCTCAGAAGGGTCATGAAAGTATTGAAGGCATCAAGAGGAAGATTAAGTAAGGTAAGGCCCTAAGATTCTCAGTGGATGAGCAAGGAGTTGTATGGTTTGGGACTCGCATCTGCGTGCCCAACAAAGTTGAGCTCAAGAATTTGATCTTGCAAGAAGCCCATGACACTCTGTATTCCATCCATCCTAGAGGAACCAAGATGTACCAAGACCTCAAAGCAAGATTCTGGTGGCATGGCATGAAGAGAGAGATAGTGATACATCTCCAACGTATCGGTAATTTATGAAGTATTCATGCCATATTCACCTATGTTTATAATACTTTTATATGGTTTTGATTCGCTTTACATGATTTATTTAGAAGTAACCCGGACTAACGCTGTTTTCAGCAGAACTACCGTGGTTTTGTTTTCTGTGAAGAAATAAAAGTTCTCCAAATGAAACGAAACTTTTTGACTATTTTTTTGGAACAAAAGAGGCACTAGAAGCTTCGTGGGAGGGCCAGAAGAGCCACGAGGTGGCCACAACCCACCAGGGCGCGCTAGACCCCTCACGCATGCCCTGGTGTCTTGTGGGCCCCTCGTGGCCCATCTTCGAGTGAAACCGACGCCCAAAAATCCAGTATATTCAGAAACCCCCAAAAATAACCCTAGATCAAAAGTTCCGCCGCCGCAACTCTATGTATCGGCAAAAAACCAATCTTGAGGCGTTCTAGTACCATGCCGAAGAGGGTAGATCATCTCTGGTGGCCATCTTCATCATCCCGGCGGAGGCCATGACGAGGAGGGAGTAGTCCACCCTCGGGGCTGAGGGTATGTACCAGTAGCTATGTGTTCAATCACTCTCTCTCGTGTTCTTGAGATGTCATGATCTTCATGTCTCACGGGCTTTGCTAATATAGTTGGATCATATGGTGTTTTCCCCTCTCTATCTTGTTGTGATGAATTGAGTTTTCCCTTTGAGATTTCATTATTACCAGATTGAATACTTTTATGGATTTGAGAGAATTTGATCTATGTCTTGGCACTCAACTCGCGGATTCCCGAGGTGACATTGGGGTAATCTATGCATAGGGGTTCATGCACGTTTTCGTCCTACTTTCTCCGGTAGAAATCTTGGGGCAGTCTTTGAGGTTCTTTGTGTTGGATTTACTATTATGAATATGAAATTGTTTGATGTGTACCGTATAATTAACGCATGGATACTTGTGGTGACGTTGGAGTATCTAGGTGACATTAGAGTTGGTTGATGTGTATCATATGGTGTTATTTTAGTACGAACTTTTAGATAGATTGATCGGAAAGGATAACTTTGTGTTATTTTAGTATGAAATCTTGGAAAGATCGATAGGAAAGGATAACTTTAAGGTTGTTTCGTACCCTGCAAACAATTTCTTCTTACGCTCTCCGCTAGATAAGAACTTTGGAGTGATTCATCGTTGCACGTTGAGGGATGGTTATGTGATCCAATTATATTAGCATTGTTGAGAAATTGCACTAGCGAAAGTACGGACCCTAGGCCTTGTTTTCAAGCATTGCAATACCGTTTATGCTCACTTTTGTTACTTGCTACCTTGCTGTTTTTTATTGTTACTATTACAAAAATCAATATCTACTATCATTACTACACTTGTATCAGCGTCTCTTCGCCGAACTAGTGCACCTATACAAATTACCATTGTATTTGGTGTGTTGAGGGCACAAGAGACTTTTTATTATTTGATTGCAGGGTTGTTTGAGAGAGACCATCTTCATCCTACACCTCCCACGGATTTATAAACCTTAGGTCATCCACTTGAGGGAAAATTGCTACTGTCCTACAAAACTCTGCGCTTGGAGGCCCAACAAAGTCTACAAGAATAAAGTTGCGTAGTAGACATCAAGCTCTTTTCTGGCGCCGTAGCCGGGGAGGTGAGTTCTTGAAGGTATATCTTTAGATCTTGCAATTAAATCTTTTAGTTTCTTGTCTTTCACTAGTTTGGTTTTATAAAAGAAAAGTACAAAAAAATGGAGTTTAGGTTGCATTATTTGTTTCGTCTTTATAATGTCTTTCGTGAAAATAAGGATTCAGAAAATTGTGCTCAACTGGTAGAGGAACAAATTATGAAAATAGTTAATGAGAATTCCTTGAATGATGAGCATGATTTCAATGTTGCTAGTATGAATTCTCTTAATATCCATGATGGTAACGATATGCATAGCCACCAGCTTGGGATGCTATGTTTGATGAAGATGATATTTTTGGTCCCCCAAGTTTTGATGAGCAAATTTATTATGATGATGGCATGCCTCCTATCTATGATGATTATGATGATGACATGTATGCTATAAAGAATAATTATAACCATGAAACTTTTCATCATTATTTTAATTTTCAATGTGGTTATGTCAATCAAGTGTCACATGATAGTTATTTTGTTGAGTTTGCTCCCACTATTATGAATGAGAAGAAATATGCTTATGTGGAGAGTAATAAATTTTCTATGCTTGTAGATCATGAAAAAAAATGCTTTATGTGATAGTTATATTGTGAAATTCCTTCATGATGCTACTGAAATTTATTATGAGGGAGGAACATATGCTTGTAGGAATTGCAATAATATCAATTTTCCTCTCTATGTGTTGAAAATCTTGAGGTTATGCTTGTTTTGCCTTCCTATGCTAGTTGATTCTTGCTCCCATAAATTGTTTGCTCACAAAATCCCTATGCATAGGAAGTGGGTTAGAATTAAATGTGCTTTTCATGAGATTCATGATGCTCTCTTTATGTTTCAAATCTTTACTTTTATGCAAGCATCATTGAAATCATCATGCCTAGCTAAAAAGGCATTAAAGAAAAGCGCTTGTTGGGAGACGACCCAACACTTTTACTTTCTGTTTTTATATGTTCACATGATTAAGCTACTTTAGTAATCATGTTTTGTGTATTTTATTTCAATAAAGTGCCAAGTAAAGCCTTTGGGATGACTCACAAGATGAGTAGAATTGATGCTAAACCAAAACAGAAACTTTTGACTCTAGTACAGGAATTTTCATTTTTTTACTGGAGCGTGATAATGATCTGAAAGTTTTAAACAGTATTTATGTTTTGTGTGATTGAAGTTTTCAAGTTTTGGGTGAGACAACGATATGAGGAGAATAAGGAGTGACAAGAACCTAAGCTTGGGGATGCCCAAAGCACCCCCAAGGTAATATCCAAGGAAGACTCAAGTGTCTAAGCTTGGGGATGCCCCGGAAGGCATCCCCTCTTTCGTCTTCAACATTATCGGTATATCTTACTTGGAGCTATATTTTTATTCGTCACATGATATGTGTTTTGCTTGGAGCGTCATTTTATTTTTGTTAGTATTTGCTTTCTGTTATTTACAATCTTTTTTTTCAATAAAAATTTCCGAGAATTGCCTTAGGATGCTTGCATTGCATGTTTGATGTGTGCTGTGTAAAATAGAAACTTTCTCTGTAGTGTTTGAATTTTCATATTTTACTGGAATGTGGAAAGTTTCTGAAATTTTTACACAGTGTTTTCATATAAATTTTTTTATCACGTCCTAAATTTTCATAATTGTTTGAGTTATAGAAGTACACTGTTTTCATAAATTGCTACAGACTGTTCTGTTTGGACAGATTGCTGTCATAGTTTTGTTATCTACTTATCCTATAGTTTCCATAGCCTATATTGGTAGACATAAATTGTGGAAATGATAGTATACAATATATAATGTTTGGAAATTATTATGCAACTTGTCTTGGCAGTACATGAAGCGTTGATTTATTCTTATGTGTACTAACCTATCTCACGAGTTCTTTTCGAGTTTTGTGTGGATGGTGTTTTTCAGAATAGGTGAAGCCATGATATGAGAGGATTGAACGAGATACAAAAGCTCAAGCTTGGGGATGCCCAAGGAACCCCAAGTAAATATTTCAAGAAGTCTCAAGCAGCTAAGCATGGGGATGCTACGCATCCTACCTCTCTTCATCAACAATTATCAGTTAGCCTATGTTGAGCCAAAATAATAATTTGTCCACATGATATGTGCTATTCTTGGAGTGCTATTTTTCTTTTCCTCGCTGTTTAAATAAAATACTCAAATCTGAAATTCTTTATTGAGAGAGAGTCCTCACATAGCTACTTTATTGTTTGACTACTCATTGATCTTCACTTATATCATTTGAGAGTAGTTTGAAGTTTACTCTTGTGCTTCACTTATATCCTAAGAGTAAATTGTGAATGAATGAAATATCATAAACATGAAATTATCAATGTGTTGTATGCTTAGTAGTAGTTTCACATTTGGTTTAGAAAGTAATATCTATTGAAGTTTGACAATCATAGTATTGGTTATACAAGCAATTCATGAATGATTAGTATAAGAAAGAGAACTTTCACATATAGATATATTATCTTGGACATCTTTCATGATTGAGAATACCCATTAATTATTTTCAAACTTGATCAAATAGTTAAAGTTGGACAAGGAAGACAACGTAATGGTTATGTTTGTGTATATTTGCATAGAAGTTATATTGTTATGGATCCTCCAACATGTGGTGCTTGTTTAGAACCTTTTGCTAGCCAAAACTTCGTACTAAGTAGAAATACTACTTGTGCATCCAAATCCTTGAGCCAAGTTTCTTCCATGAGAGTCCACCATACCTACCTATATATGGTATTTCACTGCCATTCCAAGTAAATTTGCATGTGCCACCTCTAAACATTCAAATAAACATCCAGTTTGTGTGCTCATACTGCTCATGGAGCGACGAGGCGGTCATTATCTTCCATGCTAAGCAAGTTATTCTCAAGATGAGTGTTTATTCACTTGTCATTGCAAGAGAGAGGCTGGTAAAAAGGATGCGCAGTCCCGCATATTACAAAAATAAATAAACAAAAACTCCCCCTAGAATGTTGATTGTTTGGTGGGCAACCGTGGATTCGGCCAGCCATGGAATGTGTTTGAATGGTGGAGGGGGAGTAAACTTTTTAATTCTGTTTGGGAACTACCAATAATGTGATTGGCATGGAAGATGTTGAATACTATGTTGTGCCGTTGACAAGAAAGGCACACCACTCAAAATTACATATTCATCTTTGTTTTAAACAATGAGCTCTGGCACATATGCAAATCCTTGCTTCCCTCTGCGAAGGGACAATCTATTCACTTTGATGTTACTTACTTTCATCTTGAGTCAACTTCTTATTCCAACCTCAATCTATTAGTTGGCAAGCATCATGTGGTGGGGAAAGATCTAGGCACATATGGCCAGTCAAATATATTTGATCATGACTTATTATTCTTGACAATTATCTCTATGATAAAATGAGTTGGGAGGCGAAACATTAAGCCCCTATCGTTCTCAGTGTTCGATGGATGCCATTTGTTCTAAAAATATGTTTTGAGTACTAGAAATCATAGAAGACCATATGATGATTGAGTATGTGGGGCTTTTACTTAGACTTTGTTGAGAATAAGTTGAATTGCAATTGTTTGGTGACTAAGAACATAGGTTGTTAAGTTTCAAGAGAATTCATTGTTTGAACCATAACATGTGAATTGGTTGCTACTTTATCATGATGAGTATTATGAGAAAGAGTTGCTGTTATGATGCTAGGAAAAGTGGTTGAAATTATCATTGATCAAACTTATGCACTATGCTAGCATTCACACTTCATAAATTATTTTATTTTATCATTTACCTACTCGAGGACGAGTAGGAATTAAGCTTGGGGATGCTGATACGTCTCCAACATATCGATAATTTATGAAGTATTCATGCCATATTCACCTATGTTTACAATACTTTTATATGGTGTTGATGCACTTTACAAGATTTATTTAGAACTAACCCGGACTGACGCTGTTTTCAGCAGAACTACCGTGGTGTTGTTTTTTGTGCAGAAATAAAAGTTCTCCAAATGAAATGAAACTTTTTGACAATTTTTTTTGGAACAAAAGAGGCACTAGAAGCTTCGTGGGAGGGCCAGAATTGCCACGAGGTGGCCACAACCCACCAGGGCACGCCAGACCCCTTAGGCGCCCTAGTGTCTTGTGGGCCACTAGTGGCCCATCTTCGCATGAAATCGACGCCCCAAAATCCTATATATTCGGAAACCCCCAGAAATAACCCTAGATCAGAAGTTCCGCCACTAGAACTCTCTGTATCGGCAAAAAACCAATCTGGAAGCGTTCCAGTACCTTGCCGGAGTGGGTAGATCATCATCGTTGGCCATCTTCATCATCCCGGCGGAGGCCATGATGAGGAGGGGGTTGTCCACCCTCGGGGCTGAGGGTATGTACGAGTAGCTATGTGTTCAATCCCTCTCTCTCATGTTCTTGAGATGTCACAATCTTGATGTATCACGGGCTTTGTTAATATAGTTGCATCATATGGTGTTTTCCCCTCTCTATCTTGTTGTGACGAATTGAGTTTTTCCTTTGAGATTTCGTTGTTACCGGATTGAATACTTTTATGGATTTGAGAGCACTTGATCTATGTCTTGGCACTCAACTCGCGGATTCCCAAGGTGACATTGGGGTAATCTATGCATAGGGGTTCATGCACGTTTTCGTTCTACTTTCTCCGGTAGAAATCTTGGGGCACTCTTTGAGGTTCTTTGTGTTGGATTGAGTATTATGAATCTAAAATTGTTTGATGTGTATCGTATAATTAACTTATGGATACTTGTGGTGACATTGGAGTATCTAGGTGACATTAGAGTCGGTTGATGCGTATCATATGGTGTTATTTTAGTACGAACTCTTAGATAGATTGATCGGTAAGGATAACTTGGTGTTATTTTACTACGAACTCTTGGATAGATCGATCGGAAAGGATAACTTTAAGGTGGTTTTGTACCCTACAAACAATTTCTTCTTATGTTCTCCGCTAGATAAGAACTTTGGAGTGATTCTTCGTTGCACGTTGAGGATGGTTATGTGATACAATTATATTAGCATTCTTGAGAGATTGCACTAGAGAAAGTACGGACCCTAGGCCTTGTTTTCAAGCATTGCAATACCGTTTGTGCTCACTTTTGTTACTTGCTACCTTGCTGTTTTTTATTGTTACTATTACAAAAATCAATATATACTATGATTACTACACTTGTATCACCATCTCTTCGCTGAACTAGTGCACCTATACAATTTACCATTGTATTTGGTGTGTTGGGGACACAAGAGACTTTTTATTATTTGATTACAGGGTTGTTTGAGAGAGACCATCTTCATCCTATACCTCCCACGGATTGATAAAGCTTAGGTCATCCACTTGAGGGAAAATTGCTACTATCCTACAAAACCCTGTGATTGGAGGCCAAACAAAGTCTATAAGAATAAAGTCGCATAGTAGACATCAGATAGCCACTTTCGTCGCTAAGTGTGACATATGCTAGAGAGTCAAAGCTGAGCATCAGCGACCCGCTAGACTGGTACAACCTCTCAAAGTGCCTGAATGGAAGTGGGACAAAGTTGGGATGGAGTTCATCACCGGTTTGCCTAGGTTGAGCAAGGGACATGATTCCATTTGGGTCATTGTTGATCATCTGACCAAGGTAGCCCACTTCATCCCCGTCAAGACCACCTATGATGGGAACTAGATAGCCAACCTCTACATCAACCATATCGTGAGCCTTCACGGAGTCCGAAAGGAGATTGGGTCAGACTGAGGTACCCAGTTTACCTCGAGATTCTGGAAGAAGTTTCAAGAAGCAATGGAGACCAAGCTCTCTTTCAGCACTGCTTTTCATCCCTAGACTGGAGGACAAACGGAATGAGTAAACCAGATACTCGAGGACATGCTTCGTGCCTGTGTTTTGGCGTATGGAGCGAAGTGGGAAGATTGCCTTCCATTCGCTGAGTTCTCCCACAACAATAGTTACTAGTCTAGTCTTCAGATGGCACCATTTGAGGTGTTGTATGGGCGCAAGTGTCGCACTCCCCTCAATTGGTCGGAGACCGGATAAGGACTAGTCATTGGACCAGATATTCTCCGCGAAGTGGAAGATCAAGTTAAACTCGTTAGAGAACGCCTGGAGACCACTAAATCAAGACAGAAAAGCTACACCATCTCCCATCGCCGAGAAGTGAACCTCAACATCGGAGACCATGTCTATCTCTAAGTCAAGCCTCTCAAGGGAACCAAACACTTCCACGTCAAAGGAAACCTCGCACCAAGGTATGTCAGCCCCTTCAAGATCACCGCAAGATGAGGAGAAGTTGCCTACCAGCTAGAGCTACCTTCCGAGCTGTCAGAAGTGCATAATGTTTTCCACGTGTCATAGCTCCGGAAATGTCTCCAAGTTCCCAACCACCCCGACCTCTACAAGGACATCGACCTTTAGCCAGACCTCACTTTTCGTGAGAGGCCAATTCACATATTGGATGAAGCTGAGCATTGCACCCGAAGCCGCACCATCAAGTACTTCAAGTTCCAATGGAGCAACCACACTGAAGCAGAAGCAACCTAAGAGCATGAAGACTACCTTAGATCAGAGTTCCCTTATCTTTTTAGCGCTTAGCCTAGGAATCTCGGGACGAGATTCTCGTAAGGGGGATAGGTCTGTCACACCCTGTGATTCTACCACCTTGCTATGCCATGAGTTTATAAAATTTGGACCCAATTAAAACTTTTGCTTGCTTGTGATGATTTGCTTAAGTGCAATTTGCTTGAATGTTTGTTTGTTTTAATTCACAAGAATTCTCCTCCTCTCTATGATCACCTACTTGATCATAACTCTCCGCCCAATGATCATGCCATGTGTATAGGACTAAAAAATATTATTATAAAATATTATTTTGTCCAAAAAGCATTTATTCAGTTTAGGTTTTCCAAAACCCCTGAATTGAGGTTTGTACTACAAGTCCTCAAATAGGGTGGAATGTTTTGCCCCAAAGAGTTTATTTGGAACCTACCATATATAAGACTTCCCAAAACCACCAAATATTATTTTTAAAGATTATTTTCATATTTTAATTAAAGGCTTTTTCTTAAGGCCAGAAATGGTCTTTCATAGGGAAAAACTATTTTTATGCCTTCAAAATATTTGAGAAAAATTTGGAGAGACTCAGTGGACATATATTTTCCATATATATGAGTCTCAACACATGGTGATGTTCAAAATATTGGACAAAACCCTCCCAAACCCTTTCTGCCTATTTCAAGCTTTTGAAATATTTCTATAAGAAATATTCTCTAATAATTCCAGGAATATTCTAGCATATCACACATGATATATGTGATGACCATGCAAAGTTTCATCTCAATCCCAATTGTATTAGTTCACAAAAGTGCCCCAAAACCCTTCCTGTCCAGAACCAAATTTGATCAACTCTACATTACCAACTACCTCCAATTGATCTCAAACTTTATGGGAATGCTCTAATACCCAAATAATGCCACCACATCAAGTGGTGCATTTGGGAGAATAGATTAGCATGATTGGATCTAAGAAAATCAGACTATGCCCATTTCTAGGGTTTGCAAAGTTTGCATTGCCAACTTTCTTCAATAATGCTCAAACCTTGTGATCACCCATGTTTTGACCCACCATTTCATCCTGTTAAGTTTCACCTCTAGTAGAGGAGCTTAGCTAGCCCAACAAGAGATCAAACACCTTCTGGTGGAATGCTAAGATCAATAATTGAGCCCCTTCCTCTGTTCTCCTTGAGCCCCAATTTACCACAGCACCATACCACCCCTCCTCACCTTTGGTAAAATCCCTGGCGCCCAGATGCATGATTGCATGGGTAAAAACGCACTTTTCCTTCTCTGGACAGCCCCTTTTCTCTCTTCTCTCTCTGCTCTCCCTCACTCATGGCCACTCCAGAGCATCCAAGGCTCTTTCCAAATTGTTTACTCCCTCCTGCAGCCCCCTGACACTAGTGGACGCGCCAGAGCGCGCCAAAAGACCCATCATGCCGGCCAACGTCGCGCTCTAGAGTCCGCAACCGCGCTCAAGAGGTTTGACCTCGCGCGCCCGGCCACCTCGGGCCTCCCCCACGCGCCAGTCGAGGCCCCTCGGCGTCTGCGACACGGCATCGTGTCGGGGGCCTCCTCTCCACTCCTCCCTCTCCCTGCAACGGCTCTCCACACGCGTGCCGCGGCCGCCCCTCTCGGCCAACCACGGGACTCACACGCGCGAACCCTCCCGCTCTCTCTCTTCTCTTCCCACGGCCTAGACCGACCCCAGGAACACCCCCCCAGATGCACCTGCGCCTCCGCCCGTGGCCTCTAGCCTCGGCCACAACCTCGCCGGCGCACCAACTTTTGGTGGACCGGGCCCTGGCTATATAAAGCCACCCCGAGCCCCCTTCTCCCTCCCTTCGACCCCCTGCTACTCCTAATCGAACCCCAAGTCCACCCACTCCTCGCCAGAAGCTCCCGAGCTCAAGATCGAGCTCGGAGTCCACCACATTGGGACTCCGGCAATCTTTGGGTACAGAGCCTCTCCGGCCCACCTTTCTCTCCCTTTGGAACCGCCTCTCACCGCGGATCAGTTCCCCCATCTTCCCCGTGCGATTTGCAGCTCCAGGCGTCGACGGCAACCTCCTCCCGAAGCTCTCCATCGCGGCATCCTCGTCGCCGGCGACCAGGGCTTCTCTGGCATCTCTCTCCACCTCCACAGGAATGGCGAATCAACGCTGACTGTGTCCCTGCCCTTGCCGTGGCCGGGAACCTCGCCGATGAGCTCGCCGGCCTCCCCATCATGAGGTTGAAGATGAGAAGCGGGGCCCGCCTGTCATCTGCACCTCTATCTCACTCCCTCCCTCTCTCACTGGCGGTCGGGCCCCGCCTGTCAGGTTTAAACCCTGGCGGGCGCGCGCACCTGGCTCGCTCGTGCCGTCTGCGCTAGCTGGTTTGGCCCGAGTGGCATAGTGGCCCTTTTCCCTTTTTATTTTCTTTCTGCTTTGCAAAAATTCCACATATTTAAGTAAATCTCCAAATCCAATAATTTCTACTCCACAAATCATGTAATATTCCAACCTATTGGATTATGCCAGTTGTGAGAATTTTTGAAATGGTTTTACACGTTGTTTTTATTCAAAACACTGTTTTAGGTATTAATAGCCTCTGTTAAAATAGTTTTGACAATTTTTTACACTTCAAAACCAGAAATTAGTATTTTTAGTATTCTTAGTTTTCACTCTAGTATTTTACAAAAGTAGTTTAACATTTTTCTAAGTGATTTATTTTCCCTGTTTTGTGCTATTGCCTTATTATTCCCGTTACTTTGCGATGACAGCTCACGTTCTTGACAAGGGAGTTGGACGAGAAGACTTTGAAGACCCCAAGGACTTTGTTGAGCCAGTCAAGCAGCCCCTTGACCATGCCTAAGAAACTTTTTCATGCATGACATATAGCACCTTATGATTCGATGAATTGATCATGATGATGTGGTGGCCACTTTGGTGGATGCCTCGCTACTTTCCCGTTGAAACTTGCATCGTGCATGAACCTACTTCCTTATGAGGGTTATGCGGGTGGGAATAGTTAGGTTGCTAAAGTAGATAGGTTGCGTGCCCTCATGGATGATACTTGTGATGTACATCATGAGGGATGGCACCAACGAGTGGACTCTTTGTTAGTATCGTCAGGGGAAAGGCAATGTTCGGGTACTTACCTCGGGTATGTAATATACCGCGAGTCGTGGATGACACAAAAGTTCCCCGAGTCTTGTGGGTAAAGTGTGCAACCTCTGCAGAGTGTAAATCTATTCATATAGCCGTGTCCACGGTCAAGAATAGTTGGGTGGTGCTGCTTAAACTACGTACGATGTTTTCACAAACTTGGCATGAGTATGTGGAGAAGGAATACTTGAGATAAGTCGGATGATGAATACTTGAGATAAGTCGGATGACTTAACATGATGATTGAACATGAGATGTTCAGACCTTGTTTATATTGATACATGTAACCTGTTCATACGGATACTTGTAACCTCATGATGCATGCTCTTACAAGTTGATTGATCATGTCTTTGTACTTAAAAATTAGCTTTCTGCATCTTACCTACTTAGTTCTACATCATGCATTGTTATACCTTGTTCCAAAGCATGGGTTGCTTGCGAGTACATTCAAAGTACTCATTGGCTTGCCACTGGTTATTTAATTGGCCAGGCATGGAAGAGCAGGAATATGGTGAAAACTTCATTGGTGATGAACATGCGAATTAGGACGCTTCCCAGTCAGAATGCCTGTAGGTTTAAGGCTGATGGCATGGGTGCACGCTATCTATCAAGATTTCTGCTGCGAGTTTAAGTTTGTTATTTTGCCTTCATGGCCCTATCTAGGTAAGACTTGACAATGATGGTCCTTATTTGTGTAAGACAGTATGTATGGATGTAAGACTCTTGTTATTCAGCTTTTGTGTGTTTAGTGAGCATTGATCTCTGGGATCACTGTACATGTGCATTCGGTGATCATGACTTATGAGTCGGGGTCCCCACAAAAAAAATACTAATATTCCGCCTGGAGCTCTTCAATCTCCGTCGCCTCCTTCATGACCAGCTGGCGTTCGATGACCTCTAGGGGAAGGGGCTCCATGGCATCCATCGCCGCATACTCCGCAAGAATCTCGCAGTCCGCGTCCGCCATCTCTTTAGAAAAGGCCGCCATGAGCCGGGCATGGACGGTCGTTGTCCGGGCGTTGACGGCCTCCATCTCGGCAAGAGAAGCTGCCGACGAACGGATGATTGAGCGCTCTCGGCGATTGCCAACTCTTTGAATGTGGGTTGTCGACTGGTGTTGGAGAAGGCTGCTGCTATTCGTGTGGTGACCGACACGAGCTGGGTGTGGGCGGCCTCGCCATAGGCGTGGGAAGCCGCCATCAAGGCTGTGGCAACCGCCGAGGAAAGGACAGCTGCTATGACATTTTCGCCATTTTCTATCCCTGTCGCGGATGTTGTTGCCGTCATCTCAGTCGCAGTAGCTGCCGTTTCGGCTGATGCATCCGCCCTGTCAGAGATTGTGGCCGCACTCATGGATGTTGTTAGCACGCTCATGGCTGATGCGGTCGCACTCGGCCCGCAGTGGGATGCCAAAGTTGCCCTCGTGATGCGGATCCACGTCCCCAACTTTCACCGGCGACGTTTGAACACTATAATGGGCTTGGAGAGCAAGTGTGGTTCATGTGTCAGTGGTGGACTGTAGCCGGCTAAGCTTCCGGCGTAAGACAAATATATATATATGTATAAGATGTCTACCACGCAACTTTATTCTTGTAGACTCGTGTTGGGCCTCCAAGCGTAGAGTTTTGTAGGACAGTAGAATTTTCCCTCAAGTGGATGACCTAAGGTTTATCATTCCGTGGGAGGTCTAGGATGAAGATATTCTCTCTCAAACAACCCATGCAATCAAATACAAGAAATCTCTTGTGTCCCCAACACACCCAATACAATGGCAAATTGTATAGGTGCACTAGTTCAGCGAAGAGATGGTGATACAAGTGCAATATGGATGGTAGATAAAGGTTTTTGTAATCTGAAAATATAAAAACAGCAAGGTAGCAAGTAACAAAAGTGAGCACAAAAGATATTGAAATGCTTGAAAACAAGGCCTAGGGTGCGTACTTTCGCTAGTGCAATCTCTCAACAATGCTAATATAATTGGATCACATAACCATCCCTCAACGTGCAGCGAAGAATCACTCCAAAGTTCTTATCTAGCGAAGAACATAAGAAGAAATTGTTTGTAGGGCAAAAAACCACCTTAAAGTTATCCTTTCCGATCGATCTATCCAAGAGTTCGTACTAAAATAACACCAAGTTATCCTTTCCGATCGATCTATCTAAGAGTTCGTACTAGAATAACACCATATGATACGCATCAACCAACTCTAATATCACCTGGATACTCCAATGTCACCACAAGTATCCATGAGTTAATTATACGATACGCATCAAACAATTTCAGATTCATAATACTCAACCCAATACAAAGAACCTCAGAGAGTGCCCCAAGATTTCTATCGGAGAACATAGGACAGGAAAGTGCATCAACCCCTATGCATAGATTACCCCAATGTCACCTCGGGAATCCGCAAGTTGACTACCAAAACATACATCAAGTGAATCAATAGAACACCCCATTGTCACCGCGGGTATCCATATGCAAGATATATATCAAGTGTTCTCAAATCCAATATTCAATCCAACATAACGATAGCTCAAAGGGAAAGATTCAATTCATCACAACATGATAGCAAGGGAATAACATCATATGATCTGACTATATTAACAAAGCCCGTGATACATCAAGATCATGACATCTCAAGAACACGAGAGAGAGAGAGAGAGAGAGAGAGAGAGAGAGAGAGAGATTGAACACATAGCTACTGGTACATACCCTCAGACCCGAGGGTCGACTACTCCCTCCTCATCATGGCCTCCGCCGGGATGGTGGAGATGGCCACCGGAGATGATCTACCCTCTCCGGCAGGGTACTCGAACGCCTCCAGATTGGTTTTTCATCGACACGGAGAGTTGCGGCGACGGAAATTCTCATCTAGGGTTATTTATGGGGGTTTCTGAATATATAGGATTTGGGCGTCGGTTTCACGCGAAGATGGGCCACGAGTGGACCACAAGACACCAGGGCGCGCCAGAGGGGCCTGGCGCGCCCTGGTGGGTTGTGCCCACCTCGTGGCTCTTCTGGCCCTCCAACGAAGCTTTTAGTGCCTCTTTTGTTCCAAAAAAATCATCAAAAAAATTTGGGCGATTCCGTGAACTTTCATTTTCTGCACAAAAACAACACCATGGTAATTGTGCTGAAGATAGCGTCAGTCCGGGTTAGTTCTAAATAAATCATATAAAGTGCATCAAAACCATATAAAAGTATTGTAAACATAGGTGAATATGGCAAGAATACTTCAAAATTATAGATACGTTGGAGATGTATCAGCATCCCCAAGCTTAATTCCTACTCGTCCTTGAGTAGGTAAATGATAAAAGAACTAATTTATGAAGTGTGAATGCTAGCATAATATATATGTTTGATAATTGATAATTTCAGTCAATTTTCTAGCATCACAACCAGCAACTTTTTCTCATAAAAATCATCATGATAGAGCAATCAATTCACATGTCATGGTTCAAATAATGGATTCTCTTGAAACTTAATAACCTATGTTCTTAGTCACCAAACAATTGAAATTCAACTTATTCTCGACAAAGTCTAAGTAAGAGCTCCACATACTCAGTCATCATATAGTCTTCTATGATTGGTAGTACTCAAAGAGTATGTTTAGAACAAATGGCATCCATCGAACACAGAGAAAGATAGGGGATTAATGTTTCGCCTCCCAACTCATTTTATCATAGTGATAATTGTCAAGAATAATAAGTCATGATCAAATATATTTGACTGGCCATATGTTCCTAGATCTTTCCCCACCACATGATGCTTACCAACTAGAGAATAATTGAGGTTGAAATGAGAATGCATACTATTGACTCTTGCATAAAGGTAAATACTGAAAGGTAAAAGATAGGCCCTTCATAGGGGGAAGTAGGGATTTGCAGAGGTGCCAGGGCTCAAAGCTTAAATCAGAGATAAATATAATTTTGGGAGGTGCACCCTTCCTGTCAACGTTACGACCAAGAGTTATGAATATCTTCCATGTTAAACACATTAGCGGCAGTTCCCAAGTGGTAAAAGTAAAGCGTTACTCCCCCTCCACCAACAAACACACTCCACGGCTAGCCGAATCCACGGGTACCGTCCATACCAACAACATTCCTGAGGGAGTTTTTTTAATTATTTGCATTTTTTTCGGGACTGGGAATCCCTATTACCTCCCTTCTCGTGCAAGGACGAGTGAATAAACACTCATCATGAGAATAACCCGCTTAACATGGAAGATACTGACCTCCCCCTGTCGCTCGATGAGCGGTCCAGGCACACAAAACAGATGTTTATTTGAATGTTTAGAGGTGGCACATGCAAATTTACTTGGAATGGCAGTGAAATACCATATATAGGTAGGTATGGTGGACTCTTATGGAAGAAACTTGGCTCAAGTATTTGGATGCACAAGTAGTATCTCTACTTAGTACGAAGTGTTGGCTAGCAAAAGGTTCTAAACGAGCACCAAATGTTGGAGGATCCATAACAATATAACTTATATGCAAATATACACAACCATAACTCATTACGTTGTCTTCCTTGTCCAACTTCAACTAATTTGCTCAAGTTTGAAAATAATTAATGGGTATTCACAATCATAGAAGATGGCCAAGATAATATATTTGTATGTGAAAGTTCTCTTCCTTATACTAATAATTCACGAATTGCTTGTATGACCAATATTGTGATTGTCAAGCTTCAAAAGATTTCACTTTCTAAACCCAATGTGAAGCTACTACTAGGCATGATATGAACATATAATTTCAACTTCATGGTATTCAATTCATTCAACAATTTACTCATAGGATATAAGTGAAGCACAAGAGTAAATGACAAGCTACTCTCAAAAGATATATGTGAAGATCAATGAGTAGTCAAACAATTAAGTAGCTATGTGAGGACTCTCTCTCAATAAAGATTTTTAGATCTGAGTATTTTATTAAAACAGCAAACTAAATAAAAATTCATTCCAAGAATAGCACATATCATGTGGACAAATAAAAATTTAGGCTCAACATAGGCTAACCGATAGTTGACGAAGAGAGGTGGGATGCATAGCATCCCCAAGCTTAGATGCTTGAGACTTCTTGAAATATTTACTTGGGGTGCCTTGGGCATCCCCAAGCTTGAGCTTTTGTATCTCATTCAATCCTCTCATTTCATGGTTTCACCTATTCTCGAAAACTTCATCCACACAAAACTCGAAAAGAACTCGTGAGATAGGTTATTACACATAAGAATAAATCAACACTTCATGTACTGCCAAGACAAGTTGCGTAATAATTTCCAAACATCATCTACTGTTTACTATCGTTTCCACAATTTATATCTACCAATATAGGCTATGGAAACTATAGGATAAGTAGATAACAAAACTATGACAGCAATCTGTCCAAACAGAACAATCTGTAGCAATTTATGAAAACGGTGTACTTATGTAACTCAAAAATTTATGAAAATTTAGGACATGATAAAGAATTTACATGAAAACACTGTGTAAAAATTTCAGAAACTTTCCACCTTCCAGTAAAATATGAAAATCCAAACACTACAGAGAAAGTTTCTGTTTTTACACAGCACACATCAAACATGCAATGCAAGCATCCTAAGGCAATTCTTGGAAATTTTTATTGAAAAACAAGATTATAAATAACACCTAACATAAAATAAAAATATATATTGACGATCCAAGCAAAGCCCATATTATGTGATGAATAAAAATATAGCTCCAAGTAGGATATACCGATAGTGTTGAAGACGAAAGAGGGGATGCCTTCCGGGGCATCCCCAAGCTTAGGTTCTTGTCACTCCTTATTCTTATCATATCGGTGTCTCACCCAAAACTTGAAAACTTCAATCAAACAAAACTTAACGGAACTTCATGAGAAGGGTTAGTGGAATAAAGATAAATCATTCACTTAGGTACTGTCAAGACAAGATTCATAATTGTTCCCACATGATACCTACTGTATTCTATCATTCCCATAATTTATATCATTGAATATAAGCTATGGGAACACTAAAACAAGCAAACTATGCATGCAAAACAGAATCTGTCAAAAACAGAACTGTCTGTGAAGATCTATAGTATAGACATACTTCCCTGTCTCTAAAAATTCTGAACAATTAGGACAACCTGAAGAATTTGTATATCAACACTTTGTAAAAATTTCCGATCATTATCACGCTCCATTAAAAAAAGAAAATTCCTGTACTGGAGTGAAAAGTTTCTGTTTTGGTTCAGCATCAATTCTACTCATCTTGTGAGTCATCCCAAAGGCTTTACTTCGCACATTATTGAAATAAATACACAAAACATGATTACTACAGTAGCTTAATCATATGAACACACAAAAACAGAAAGTAAAAGTGTTGGGTTGTCTCCCAACAAGCGCTTTTCTTTAAAGCCTTTTAGCTAGGCATGATGATTTCAATGATGCTCACATAGGAATAGTAATTGAAACATGCAAGAGAGCATCATGAATCTCATGACAAGCACATTTAAGTCTAACCCACTTCCTATGCATAGGGATTTTGTGAGCAAACAATTTATGGGAGCAAGAATCATCTAGCATAGGAAGGCAAAACAAGTGCAACTTCAAAATTTTGAACACATAGGGAGGAAGCTTGATATTATTGCAATTCCTACAAGCATATGTTCATCCCTCATAATAGTTTTCAGTAGCATCATGAAGGAATTTCACAATATAACTATCACATAAAGCATTATTTTCATGATCTACAAGAATAGAAAATTTATTACTCTCCACATAAGCATATTTCTTCTCATTCATAATAGTGGGAGCAAACTCAACAAAATAACTATCATGTGACACTTGATTGACATAACCACATTCAATATTAAAATCATGATGACAAGTTTCATGGTTACCATCACTCTTTATAGCATACATGTCATCATCATAATCATCATAGATAGGAGGCATGCCATAATCATCATAAATTTGATCATCAAAACTTGGGGGACTAAAAATATCATCTTCATCAAACATAGCATCCCCAAGCTTGGGGCTTTGCATATCATTAGCATCATGAATATTCAGAGAATTCATACTAGCAATATTGCAATCATGCTCATTATTAAAGGAATTCTCATTAAGTATTTTCATAAATTCTTCCTCTACCAATTGAGCACAATTTTCTGAACCATCATTTTTGTGAAAGACATTAAAAAGACGAAACAATTGAGGCAACCTAAAATCCATTTTTTTGTAGTTTTCTTTTATGAAACCAAACTAGTGAAAAACAAGAAACTAAAAGATTTAATTGCAATATCTAAAGATATACCTTCAAGCACTCACCTCCCCAGCAACGGCGCCAGAAAAGAGCTTGATGTCTACTACGCAGCTTTATTCTTGTAGACTCATGTTGGGCCTCCAAGCGCAGAGTTTTGTAGGACAGTAGCAATTTTCCCTCAAGTGGATGACCTAAGGTTTACCATTCCGTGGGAGGTGTAGGATGAAGATAGTCTCTCTCAAACAACCCTGCAATCAAATACAAGAAATCTCTTGTGTCCCCAACACACCCAATACAATGGAAAATTGTATAGGTGCACTAGTTCGGCAAAGAGATGGTGATACAAGTGCAATATGGATGGTAGATAAAGGTTTTTGCAATCTGAAAATATAAAAACAGCAAGGTAGCAAGTAACAAAAGTGAGCACAAATGCTATTGCAATGCTTGAAAACAAGGCCTAGGGTCCGTACTTTCTCTAGTGCAATCTCTGAACAATGCTAATATAATTGGATCACATAACCATCCCTCAACGTGCAACGAAGAATCACTCCAAAGTTCTTATCTAGCGGATAACATAAGAAGAAATTGTTTGTAGGGTACGAACCCACCTTAAAGTTATCCTTTCCGATCGATCTATCTAAGAGTTCGTACTAGAATAACACCATATCATACGCATCAACCAACTCTAATGTCACCTAGATACTCCAATGTCACCACAAGTATCCATGAGTTAATTATACGATACGCATCAAAAAAAAATCAGATTCATAATACTCAACCCAACACAAAGAACCTCAAAGAGTGCCCCAAGATTTCTATCGGAGAACGTAGGACAAGAATGTGCGTCGACCCCTATGCATAGATTACCCCAATGTCACCTCGGGAATCGGCAAGTTGAGTACCAAAACATACATCAAGTGAATCAATAGAACACCCCATTGTCACCACGGGTATCCATATGCAAGACATATATCAAGTGTTCTCAAATCCAATATTCAATCCAACATAACGATATCTCAAAGGGAAAGATTCAATTCATCACAACATGATGGCAACGGAATAACATCATCTGATTCGACTATATTAACAAAGCACGTGATACATCAAGATCGTGACATCTCAAGAACATGAGAGAGAGAGAGATAGAGATTGAACACATAGCTACTAGTACATACCCTCAGCCCTGAGGGTGGAGTACTCCCTCCTCGGCATGGCCTCCGCCGGGATGATGGAGATGGCCACCGGAGATGATCTACCCTCTCCGGCAGGGTACTGGAATGCCTCCAGATTGGTTTTTCATCGATACGGAGAGTTGCGGCGGCGAAACTTCTCATCTAGGGTTATTTCTGGGGGTTTCTGGATATATAGGATTTTTGGGCGTCGGTTTCACGCGGAGATGGGCCACGAGTGGACCACAAGAAACCAGGGCGCACCAGAGGGGCCTGGCGTGCCCTGGTTGGTTGTGCCCACCTCATGGATCTTCTGGCCCTCCAACGAAGCTTCTAGTGCCTCTTTTGTTCAAAAAAATCATCAAAAAGTTTCTGGCGATTCCGAGAACTTTCATTTTCTTCACCAAAACAACACCACGGTAATTCTGCTGAAAACAACGTCAGTCCGGGTTTGTTCTAAATAAATCATATAAAGTGCATCAAACCCATATAAAAGTATTGTAAACATAGGTGAATATGGCATGAATACTTCATAAATTGTAGATACGTTGGAGACGTATCAATATATATGAGAATTGTCCCAAGATATTTTATACTGCATCACACACGATTCATGATCTTTAACTGTTTGTGATGTACTTGATTTTCATATTGTTCTTAAAATGAAAATTTTGGTTACATCAATTAAGGAAGGTGTTTGGATTGCAATAACATTTATGTGCCGTGAACATGCAACTACAAGAGTGTCGTGCTAAAATATGGAAATATTCAGAGTTCATTTGGCCTTTTTATACATTAATTTAGATTTCTAGGGACTTAATGAGCACAATTCAAATTTAAAGCACAATGACAATGTCCCGTGCACTAAATGGATCGAATAATCATATACGCGACCATAGCTACATGTTTAGGTCCCATGGAAGAAATGCGAATGAATTTCAGACATCTCGACGTCGTGGCTCGGCCATAGACATTGAGAATCTAGGTTTTTAAATTCCAGTAAATCCAAAATTCATCAGAAATTCATGAACATTGGCATGGTGTCATGGCATGGCACATATGTGTCGTGGTAAAAGAAATTCCAATTTGGGACAAGTTTTGGCACAAGCCTCTTACAAACTGGAGCTTCTCACAAGAAGCTACGTAGTTCCGATAGGAAACGTGTGTCACCTTTGTGGGCGAAATGACATCCGCTGCCTCTTCTCCCCTTGATTTTTTTCTAGAGGCAACATAGACTAATAGGACTCTCGTGCTAAAATATGGAATTATTCAGGGTTCGTTCGGAGTTTTTATACATTAATTGAGTTTTCTTGGCATTTAATGAGCATAATTCAAATCTCAACTACAATCACAAGGTCCAATGCACCAAAATGGATCAAAAAGTCATATATATCTCACTGGCTGCATTTCTAGGTCGAATGCAAGGAATGGGAATGAATTTCAGATATCTCGGCGTCGTGGCTCAACCATAGACATTGAGAATCTAAGTTTTTTAATTCCAGTAAATCCAAATCTCGTAAAAAATTCATGAAACTTGGCATGGTGTCATGGCATGGTACATATGTTATGTGGTAAAAAAATCCAATTTGGAACAAGTTTTGGCACAAGCCTCTTACAAACTCAAGCTTCTCAGAAGAAGCTACGCGGTTCCGATAGGAACATGTGTCACTTTTTGTGGGCGAAACGACATCCGATGCATCTTCTCCCCTTGATTTTTTCTAGAGGCAACATAGACCAATAGGACTGCCATGCTAAAATATGGAATTATTTAGGTTCATTTGGCTTTTTTATACATTACTTGAGTTTTCTAGGCAATTAATGAGCTTAATTAAAATTTGAACCAAAATCATAAGGTCCAGTGCACCAAAATGGATCGAAAAATCACATACGTGTCCCTGGATGCATGT
Organism: Elymus sibiricus; assembly: GCA_039707655.1. Classification (NCBI taxonomy): domain Eukaryota; kingdom Viridiplantae; phylum Streptophyta; class Magnoliopsida; order Poales; family Poaceae; genus Elymus; species Elymus sibiricus. The sequence continues at coordinate 308,526,591 of CM077675.1, read as the reverse complement.
TTAGGTCCCATGCAAGAAATGAGAATGAATTTCAAACACTTAGGGTTGTGGCTCGGCCATAGTCATTGAGAATCTAAGTTTTTAAATTCCAGTAAATCGAAATCTCGTCAAAAATTCATGAAACTTGGCATGGTGTCATGGCATGGCACATATGTGCCATGGTAAAAAAATTGTCCAATTTGGGACAAGTTTTGGTACAAGCCTCTTACAAACTGGAGCTTCTCACAAGAAGCTACGTGGTTCCGATAGGGAACGTGTGGCACCTTTTGTTTGTGAAACGACATTCGCTCCCACTTGTCCCCTTGATTTATTTCTATAGGCAACATAGACCCTAGGAGTGCCGTGCTAAAATATGGAATTATTCAGGGCTCATTTGGCCTTTTTTATACATTACTTGAGGTTTCGAGGCATTTAATGAGTATTATTGAAATTCGAACCATAATCACAAGGTCCAGTTCACCAAAATGGATTCAAAAATCATATACGTGTCCCTGACTACATGTCTAGGTCCCGTGCAAGAAATGAGAATGAATTTCAAACATCTCGGCATCGTGGATCAGCCATAGACATTTAGAATCTAGGTTTTTAAATTCAAGTAAATCCAAATCTCGTCAAAAATTCATGAAAATTGGCATGATGTCATGGGAAAAAATTGTCCAATTTGGGACATGTTTTGGCACAAGCCTCTTACAAACCGGAGCTTCTCACAAGAAGCTGTGTGGTTGTGATAGGGAACGTGTGTCATCTTTTGTGGGCGAAGTGACATCTGCTGCCTCTTCACCCCTTGATTTTTTCTAGAGGCAACATAGACGCATAGGAGTGTTGTGTTAAAACATGGAATTATTCAGGGTTCATTTGGTCTTTTTTATACATCACTTGAGTTTTCTAGGCATTTAATGAGCATAATTCAAAGTTGAACGAGAATCACAAGGTCCAGGTACCAAAATGTATAGAAAAATCATATACATGTTCCTGTCTGCATGTTTAGGTCCCATTCAATAAATGGGAATGAATTTCGAACATCTCGGCATCGTGGCTTGGCCATAGACATTTAGAATCTAGGTTTTTAAATTCCAATAAATCTAAATCTTGTTAGAATTCATGAAACTTGCCATGGTGGCATGTCATGGCACACATATGTGTCGTGGTAAATATATTATCCAATCTGGGACAAGTTTTGGCACAAGCCTCTTACAAACTGGAGCTTCTCACAAGAAGCTACGTGGTTCCGACAGGGAATGTGTGTCACCTTTTGTGGGCGAAACGACATCCACTGCCTCTTCTCCCCTTGATTTTTTTCTAGAGGCAACATAGACCAATAGGAGTGCCATGCTAAAATATGAAATTATTGAGGGTTCGTTTGTCCTTTTTATAAATTACTTGAGTTTTATAGGCATTTAATGAGCATAATTCAAATTCAAACCACAATCAATAGGTCCAGTGCATCAAAATGGATTGAAAAATTATATATGTGTCCCTAGCCGTAGGTTTAGGTCCCATGCAAGAAATGGGAATGAATTTAAAACATCATGGCATCATGGCTCGGCCATAGACATTGAGAATCTAGTTTTTTAAATTTCAGTAAATCCAAATCTCGTGAGAAATTCATGAAACTTGGCATGGTGTCATGGCAGGGCACATATGTGCCGCGGTAAATTTTATGTCCTATTTCGGACAAGTTTTGGCACAAGCCTCTTACAAACCGGAGCTTCTCACAAGAAGCTACGTGGTTCCGATAGGGAACGTGTGTTGCCTTTTGTGGGTGAAACGACATCCGCTGCCTCTTCTCCCCTTGATTTTTTCTAGATGCATCATAGACCAATAGGAGTGTCGTGCTAAAATATGGAATTATTTGGGGTTTGTTTGGGCTTTTTATATATTAAATGAGTATTCTAGGCATTTATTGAGCATAATTCAAATTTGAACCTTAATCACAATGTTCAGTGCATCAAAATGGATCTAAAAATCATATATGTGTCCTTGGTTGCATGTTTAGGTCCCATGCAAGAAATGGGAATAAAATTCAAAAACCTCGGCGTCGTGGCTCAGCCATAGACATTGAGAATCTCGGTTTTTAAATTCCAGTAAATCCAATCTTGTCAGAAATTCATGAAACTTAGCATAGTGTTATGGCCTTGCACATAAATGCATTGCAAGATTTTTCTTTCCAATTTGAGACACGTTTTCAATTTTTTCCCTACAGAAAACATTGAGAATATTGGTTTAAATTATCGTAAATCCAAAACGCACACAAAATTCATGAAATTGGGCAGGGTGTCGTGGTATAGCACAAGTATATTATGGAATTTTTCATGTCCATTTTGAGAGAACGCGCAAATATGTTGTGGTGTATTTCGTGTCCATTTCTTGTGGTATTTTTGGTATTATTAATAAATCAAGGGTGCTTTACTTACCATTATACATGCTGCCACGTGTTGCATCTTTATTGGCTACGAGGTGCCATGTAGACAACTATTTGAGTCGACAGGAGGCATGCGAGCACTACGCTGCGCAGGCTCGCCGGGAACCAAGCCCTTTGACCTCCATCACCGCCCGCCTCGCTTCCAACTTGCGCATTAATGGCGCCCAGGAAGACTTGAACAACGGTGTCCCAGAGGATGACAATGCCTCCGCCAGAACACAGTTTGACTGAATGTTTTTCTCTAAATAAAACACTCATCGTAAACAGTTCAGACTGAACACCCATGTGCAGAACGAGAGCTATGGTTCCTTCGCCACTAAGCCAAGTGACAATTTTGCAAGAAGGATTGTTGGATTGCACCATCGCAAACGATTCTGTCTGATGACCCGTGTGCTTACAACACACAATTTGGTAAGATTTGCATCTGTCATATTTGGTAAATTGTCATTTGTCAAATTGGGAACATTGGCATTTGTCAATCTAGTAACATTGGCATCTGTCAACCTTGTAATACTGACATTTGTCAAATTTTGTAGGAACAAAATCACTAGTACGGTGTAATTTTGCAACTGAAATTCACTAAACATTGATTTCATTCATAGATTAACCAGTCGTTCTTTATACAAAACCGTTCAACTCGCCAGCTTAATCGAGCAAACTTCTCCCCAATTGTTGCCAACCACGAATGGAAATAGCTAGTTCAACTATATATACTAGCTAATTTAAAGTACGTTGTATAGTTCAACCTTATCTATAGTTAGATGAATTGAACAAAATACCCCTGAATACTAGTACTACGGAGGGACTTTGCATTACTTCCGGCAGCGTCTCCTCTGCCAAGCGCTCTTAGTAAGAGCCAGAGGATGAGGAGCCTACGGACGAGCTGGAGGAGTCGTCCTGACGCGCCTCCTCGAAGCAATGGGACTCGGCATAGATCTCCGTATTTCGCGCCACTGTTGTGGCTTCCTCTACGGCCATGTCGGTGATGTGCTTCATTGTGTGCGCGACCTGGCGCTCCTCCTCCTCCTGTAGGAAGTTGATGTAGCGCCCAAGGTCGCCGACGCAAAATCTAAGCGGTTGGACTTTGGCGGTCTCCTCCTCCCGCCTTCGGGCCGCGGTGGCAGAGCGGGTGATGGCCCCGGCGGCTAACGGCGGGGTGGCGTCCAAGGCGAACGATGGTGTGGTGGCGGCCAAGGCGGTCGGTGGCCGGGTGGCAGCAACGGCAGCCGGCGGTGGGGTGGTGGCTACGGCGACCGCTGGCAGCAGCTGCCTTCGGGCAGTGATGGCTGTTGAAGTACGACAATCTATGGGGCCGTCAAGTCCCCTTTGCGGTTCTGCTAAGGGTATCGTCGTGCACAAAGAGTGGAAACAACAAGGAAACAAAGTGGATTTACCCAGGTTCGGGCCACCGTGAGGTGAAAAACCCTACTCCTACTTTGGTGGAGTATATGTTGTTGTCCTAGTTATAGGGAGCGCAGCTTGCCGGCAAGAGTGCACGTGAGTGCAGCTACTACATGTAAATAGACAGGGAGTCGACCCTTGTAAATTTTGCCATGGGCCTCCTTTTATAGAATAAGGGGTTACCATAATGGCAAAATAGTAAAAACACTATGCAGGTAGTGGCTACAGTCCCAAATACCTAACCCTGACGACTCAGGACAAACACATTAAATGTGCCATAAGGTGTCACGCCAACGCCGTCTTCCGGCAAGGATGGCCTCTCCTTCTATGTCGTTCGCAAAACTACCTCCTATTCCTTTGCCACGCCATCAGGAGCTGCCACGTGCCTCGGCAGGCTCTACCTAACTACCTACCCGCTTGGCACCTCTTTGATAAGTCACATACAACCCAATGAGATGGAGCGGGTGGCAAGGTCATGGGATTCTGCCGACACGGAGCTTGTCGGGCCTTCGCTTTCTGGCAAGGTGGCCTACCGGCAACTTGTTCTTCTATATGTTGGGTCTTGAGCGTAGTTGTCCCCCGGCGAGCCTTGTCGGTCGGGAGGCTGCTGCCGTCTGTGCACAAGTTAGGGTACTAAAGGACCTGTTCCTTAGTACATTGGCAGGAGCCCCCTGGCCTGGGCCACACTCACGTCCGTTGCGCTGTTGGGCTAGGCCGAAAATAGTGCACAGACACACGTGGCGAGGGTTACTTCAGGTAATGATTGGTTTTACTGCCCACCCATGATGTGCATTAAATACGGGGCGTGGGAGAGGTGGAGTGAAATGGTGCCTGGGTCGTGTGCCTAAAAAGGCGCAACCACGTCAGGTGGAGAGAGCCAGCCCCTGCGCCTTCCCTATAAAAAAGAGGATTTGTAGGGGCGTTTCTCATCTTAACACTTTCGTTCCCATGTCACCGCCGATGTCATCTTCATCCTTGCGCATAGCAGTGCTCCTCTGTCGCTTTTCCATTCTTGCATGCTTCCGCCCTCCATGTAACGCCCAAGATGCGGTACTATCCTCATCCGGGCCCAAAGCCTTGAAGCGCATCTCGTCCGTTCGCGAGAATAGATATCATTGCAAATATGTGTAATAGAAGAGGACACTATATCAGTTGGCTTACACTCGCCACATGCTACATTACATAATCCATACAATCATCCATACAAATATCCAGAAGTGGAGGCTCTGACTACGGACGAAACAAACGATAAAAACAAATGACATCTATCTCAGTATCCTAGGATGCCGACCAAGTATCCCTCCTACTCGTCTGGATAGGTGACGTACATGCGCCCACGCTACTCGTCAAACTCCCACTGGAGGTGGGAAGCATCATCTCGATCAAACTCATCTGTACATGTACTTGTGGGGTTGTAGTAATCTGTGAGCCACAGGGGCTCAACAATCTCATTAACCCGGGTACCCAGACTATCTAAGCTTATGGGTGAGGCATGGTTAAGTAGTGAGGTTTGCAGCAACACTAAGCATATATTTGAGTGGCTAACTGACGAGTACAAGATTAAGATGAGAATCTAAGCATGTCGGACGAGTACTAGTTATGATTAAGAAGTGATCCTGAACACCTACTTACGAGTCAAGCATAACCCCACTGTGTTCTCTTTCCGAACTCCCTCGAAAAGAGACAATCACGGTTACGCATACAATTGAGTTCACTTAAAGTTTGATATAATCGCATTTTAAACGATTTCCAAGTTGCCACATAACTGTGGGCACGGCTCTCAGAAAGATTTAACCCTGCAGGGGTTCTCCAACTCATCCATCACAAACTAGCCACAAGCTGTAGTGGAAAACCTCAACCTCGAGATAGCCCAAGATATCCTAGCAGTCCCGATGCACAAGACATTCGAGAAGGGGAAAACATATCCAGCAAGACCGCCCGACGTGTCGACGAACCTGATAGGAGGCGCGTATCTCATTCTGAGGACAAGACCGGATGAGCGCAGCGTACAGTGGCCTGATAGAAATCTCCCGAGTTGCCCCGGGTTGGCCCCGCACACGACTCTAGTTTGGACCAACACTCATGAGGAGCGCTAGCCCGGGTGTTGATTAATTATCCACAGGGTAGCTAAGCCCTATGCATTGTTATTAGCTTGTTAAGCAAATATAGTACCAATGTTGGGCCTTGCCGTAAGAGTTTTATCCCAAAACGAATAATCAAGGGGGTCCTCATAACAACCCCAAGCATGTTAGGAGCACTCAATATGGAACATAACACCAGTAAATTGAAACTAGGGTGGCAAAGGCAGAACAAAACACTGAGCAAAAGGCCAAGCCTTCCACCTTTACCAAGTATATATGTGCATTAAATTAAATAGCAATAATATTGTGATATCCCAAGATATCCATGGTGTGACATGGAAACAACCTGCACCTGCAACTAGGAATGCTATCAGAAGGCTTGAGCAAGCGGTAACTTAGCCAAACAATGGTTTGCTAGGAAGTGGAGGGGTTGGAGGCTTTTCATGGCAATGTTGGGAGGTTTGACACTTAAGTGGTAGGTGACGAGACATAACGATAGAAGCAAGACAACTAGCATAGCAAAAATAGTAGGGGGGTCCGGGTAATGATCATCTTGCCTTGAGGGTCTTCAGTGGGATAAAGAGTTGGCTCCTCGTAAGCGTTCTCGACAGGATCCTCGAACTCAGTCTCGTCACTCAGAACTACCAACAAGAAGAATAACATACAATAAACATACAACCAAGGCATGATGCATGACCAATTTAATGTATTTAGCATGGAAACCTTATACTAGTCATATTAACTGATTCTTGATCCATGTGGGGCATGGATCAAGTGATACGTCACATGCAAATTATTATTTCTTTGCAATCTGGACAGAACAGCAACATGAGTTATTTTGATATGCATGAACATGGCAAAAATGGATTCTATGCATGAAATCGATGCAAATGCATATGAAGAATGTTGCAACCGGAGTTACGGATCTCTCGAGGCGCTCAAGACAAGATATGAAAGGAGACGATGACAAAACAGAATTTGAGAGGCTATGGGCAATTCCTTGGTATCCCAAGTATGCCCCTGGATTGGAGATGACATTCTAGATGAAATGAATATAAAGATCATGAAAAACCAATGTATAGAACTCACACAAAGTCCAAAACAAATATGCAATGCAATCTATCCAAAACAGGAACATAGCATTTTCACACATCAAATCCACAAGCTACAGGAACTTAAAATGCACAAACAAAGCATGGGCCAGTAGCATGTAACATACACTTCATGTCATCAAAAGGAATCATACTTAAAATAGTCATGTATCATTTGGTAGGAAGCTCACAACATGACTACAAAACATAGCTTTTAGGGACTTAGTGAAAATAATAGATTTTCACAAACTGTTTTAACATGAAGGCATTTCACGGCAATAAATACATATGCTACATAACTTGTTATGGCATGCAAATGCACAGCAAGGTAGTTGACATAATGGATTACATTTCATTGAACGTGCACATGGTCAAAATATGCACAGAAACATGGCTAGCAACAACACAAAAGGCTATCTAAAGTAAATATATTCTCAGACTTGGTGAAAATAACAGGGTGTAAGAGCAACATTGTTTAGCAGATAGGCATGTTTGACAGCAGAAATAACTATGATGCAAATACTATACATGGTAGCTAATGGTACAACATGATATTACACAACATGCTTTACAAAACACTACAAGTGGGCAACAACAAAGGAGATGTACCTCAATGGCAACTCACAAGACAAAACATCAAGAAATATAACCATTTCAGACGGTGAAATTTGACCAACTCCAGAACATCAATTTTTTTTCTAGTCATGTTTGCATTGCAATAACAGTAGTTTAACATGGTTTTTTATGGCAATACAAAAATACCATGAGCAAGTTCACATGTCAAAGGGCATAACTCATGTTCAAAGTTAATACATAGGGTGCATGGATTAATTCACACAAAAATGACAAAATGCCTAAAACGGTAAAAAATGTCATGCACACAAACTTGCTCAAAAGTCAGAAATAATGCCATGGATGGATTAGTTAGATTTTTCTACCAAATTTTGAAATATATACAATATGCATATGTTCTCTGTAGAAAAATGGCACAATTAAATCAAACCTAAAACTGCCTAAAATGGCAACCTAGGATATGCCAGATTTGGCATATGCCGAAAATGAAAAAAAAAAGAAAAACTCGGTGCAAGCTAGGGGCACCCAGGAGCTTCCCAGCCGTCAGGCTATCAAGTGCGTCCTGGCGCCACGCTGGAGTAGGGTGTGTGTGCGTGTGGCCGACTAGTGGGTCCTGTCTATCATAGGGACAAATAAATCACAAAAGAAAAAGGTGGGTTGAGTGCCCGTGGGGGATCGATCCCGGGACCTCGCAGTTCTGGACAAACGCCCTGACCAACTGGGATGCGGTTGTGCTTGTGGCATACTGAGGCGCTCGCTCCTTTTAAACTGGCCAAGGCCAACTCTTCCCCATGGAAGCACAACGGACTGCCGGCCTTCGACGAGCTTTAACAGGCTGGTGCAACGACGGCTAGTGATACTTGTGATCTGCGTTGGGTTTCCCGTGAAGAGCAACGGGTAATTACAGCACAAAGTGGGTAAGTATTTCCTCAGTTATGAAACCAAGGTTTATCGAACCAATAGGAATATCAATCCTCAACTGTCTTCAGCGGCTGCACACAAAAGAGCAAACAACTTGCACCCAACGCGGGCAAGAGGGTTGTCAATCCCCTTGATCTCGTTATTTGTAAGAAAATGAGTTGTGTAGATAATTATAAATTGCAAAATAAAATAAAAAGTAAATTAAGGCGGCAAGGTAAAAGTAGCATTTGTAAATTTATAAGTGAATAGACCCGGGCCATACTTTTCCCTAGCGGCATCTCTCATGTAGGCAGCATACGGTGGGTAACAAACTACTGTTGGACAATTGATAGAAAAGCGGATACTTATGCGATTTTCACGGCAGTGATCATGTGTATATAGGCATCACGTCCATAAACAAATAGGTCGAATCCTACCTACACCTATTACTATTACACCACTTCAAGAGCACTTCTATGCTTGCCTCTCTACGTATTAAGTTCATGACAAACACAGTAATGCATGGAGAACGATGACATGATGTAGACAAAGTAAACACAAGCAATATGAATGAACCCCATCGTGTTATCCTTAGTAGCAACAACACAAAGACGTATCTTGTCCCCTACTTTGTCACTGGGATATAGAAACTCGTCAGGTTGAACCTACCACAACACACCACTCCCACTGAAGATAGATCAATCTACTTGGCCAAATCACATCGATAAATCAGAGAGCATTATGAAGCTATAATGATCATGCAATTAAGAATCTAAATATTTAGAGGTGACTCAAATACTTTTCATGAGTAATCTTAACATAAACCCACAATTCATCAGATCCCAACAAACACATCGCACAATAGGATTACCTCGGATGGATCAAAGCAAAGATGTGATGATCATTGTATTAAAGATCAAGAGATAGAGAGATTGCCATCTAGGTACTAGCTATGGACCCGTAGGTCTGTGGTGAACTACTCACACATCATCATGAGGGTAGCAGGGTTGATGAAGAGGCCCTCCGTGATCGATCCCCCCTCCGACAGGGTGCCGGAACGGAGCTCCAGATGGCCTCGCAACTGAACAGAGACTTGCAGCGGCGTAAAAAGATTTTCAGGACTGCCTCTAGGGTTTTGGGAATATTATAGAATTTATAGGCCAGAGAGGGGCGTCGGGAATCGCCCGAGGGGGCCAGCACACATCAGGCCCCCCCTCCCAGGGCGCGCCCTGTTGCGTGATGGTGCCCTCGTGTGTCCACCTGACTCCTCCCGAAGCTTCCAGGTATTCTTTGGTCCATAAAAATCATCAAAAAGTTTCGTGGCAATTGGACTTCATTTGGTATTGTAAACCTAAAAAGTAAAAAAACATGCAGAAAACAGCAACTGGCACTAGGCACTGGGTCAATAGGTTAGTGCTCAAAAATATTATAAATTGGTAAATAAAGACCCAAAAAGTATCCTAGAATGATAATATATCAGCATGGAACATTAAAAATTATAGATACGTTGGTGACATATCAAGCATCCCCAAGCTTAATTCCTTCTCGTCCTCGAGTAGGTAAATGGTAAAAATAGAATTTTTGATGTGACATGCTATCCATTATGTAATCTTATGCATGTATGCTCATTGAGAAACGATGAATCAACAAAAATTAACATAGCAATATTCATAAGTATAAGAAACAAAATCATCAATCTTTCAAAGTATACGATCCTTAAAGAATGTTTACCCCCCATTCATCTTATTATATTAGCAAGGCATGGCTCCATCTTCACCACATTAATACAAATGTCAAACACCACGGTGTCCAAGTCAGGCAACTGGATCATACTTTTTCAATATGCATCAACTTTTTCTTCTTCACTCAATACATGAGCATGAGCCATTGGACATAGCATTTAGGTGGAATAGAATATGTTTGTAGATATCAATGGATAAAAAGTGGAGAAGGTAGTCTCACATCAACCAGGTGTACCAACGGGCTATGGAGATGCCCATCAATAGATGTCAATGCAAGGAGTAGGGATTGCCATGCAAATGATGCACTAGAGCTATAAGTGTATGAAAGATCAAATGAAGCTAAGGGGGGTGTGCATCCAACTTGCTTGCTAATGAAGACCTCGAGCATTTGAGGAAGCCCGTCATAGGAATATACAAGCCAAGTTCATAATAATGAAAAGGTAATTCCCACTAGCATATATGAAAATGACATATCATGAGACTCTCTATATGAGGAACAAGTTGCCACTTTGAGGCACAAGTGTCGTAAAGGATAGTAGCAAAGTCTTTTTTATTCAGAATGGTGCACTACTGGAATCTGAGGATTTGCCATCAGCCAGCTCTTTGCCGTCTGCTGGATGATGGCAAAGAGCGTCTTTGCCGTCAACTTTCCAGAAACGGACGGGAAAGAAATGCCAGATGGCAAAGATTTTGATTGCCATCGGCCAGGGCTTTGCCATCTGCCAGCTGACGGCAAAGAGCCAGAAGGCAGACGGCAAAGAGCCCACCTAGGCCCCACTGGCCCGTGGGGGGTGGTGGGTTTAACTGGGCCGTCTGCCAGGGCTTTGCCGTCTGCGTGGCGGCTCTTTGCCGTCCGCCAGCAGATAGCAAAGCCCTGCCCTCATAAACCGCATCGGGCCCGACCCCCCACCCACCCCTCTCTCTCTCTCTCTCTCTTTCTCTCTCTCTCCTTCTTTCCCCCGACCCCCGCATACCGCCGCCTCCTCCACGCCGCCCGGCCACCTCCTCTCCTCGCTGCCAGCCACCTCCGCCCTTGCCCCCGCCCCCGGACGCCACGCCACCCCCGCCCCCCACCGCCCCGGCCGCCCCCGCTGCCCTGGCCGCCCCCGCCCGGCCGCCTCCTCTCCTCGCCGCCGGCTGCCCCCGCCGCCGCCCTCACCCCCGGCCGCCCCGACCGCCTCCGGTGAGACACCCATCCCGACCACCCCAGCCCATTTTTTTGTTTTTTCTTCTTTTTTTATTACTTAGTTTGTTAGTTATTAGGTAGAAAAAACATAGAAGAAAAAAAACTATGAAGAAAAGAAGAAAAGAAAAAAACTAGAAGAAAAAAACTTAGAAGAAAAAAAGAAGAAAAAAAATGAAAAAGGAAAAAGAAAAGAAGAAAAAATAAGAAGAAGAAGAATGAAAAGAAGAAGGAAAAGAAGAAGAAGGAAAAGAAGAGGGAAAAGAAGAAGAAGAAGAAGAAGAAGAAGAGGAGGAGGAGAAGAAGAAAAAAGGAGAAGAAGAAGAAGAAGAAGAAGAAGAAGAAGAAGAAGAAGAAGAATAAGAAGAAGAAGAAGAAGAAGAAGAAAAAGAGGAGAGGAGGAGAAGAAGAAGAAGAAAAAGGAAAAGAAGAAGAAGAAGAAGAAGAAGAAGAAGAAGAACAAGAACAAGAACAAGAAGAAGAAGAAGAAGAAGAGAAGACCCCCGACCCCGACCCCCGACGCCACCGACCCCCGACGCCACCGACCCCCGACCCCTGACACCTCTTCTTCCTCGTGTTGTCCGAAAAGGTGCTCTTCGGCCTTCCAGAGGCCGACGGGGTCATATTTTTGTAAATTATGAGTTAGGTCACATATTTTCCGATTTCGTTATAAAAACACCATATTTGTGTTGATCGGGTGGATTTCTATGTGCAGTTGTTCGACGACCTCCCCGTGCATTGGACGAGCTCCGCCCCTGCGTTCGTGGGTGAGCACAAATGACTTCTCCTCCTCCCCCCTTAATTTGCTCTGTTCCGGTCTTCATGCCGATGAAACTTGCTAGCTATAGGTGTCTACAATCATCAGTATGCGTGACCAGTATGCATCTCCCGTTTGAAAGGGTGGCATCTATAAATATGCATGTCTTTGCATATTTATAACCGCCATCCTTTCGAATTGTCCAACGTTATCCATGGACAGCCCAAGTATGTGTAGATTGGGTTCGTTTTCCCATATGCTCTGCTCTGGATCCGATGCATAATTTCGTCAGTGCCTCCCTGTTGTTCTCTGGGTACACATCCTCTCTGTTTATTGCCGAGACGTGTATCAGGAGAACAGCGGGGAGGTGCTGCCAAAATTCCGCATCAGATCCGGAGCAAAGCATGGGAAAATGAACCCAATCTACACATACTCGGGTGGGATTAGGACCTATCTTTACCTATTAGCGTGTAGGTTGCATGGACGTAATAAAACTGACAAACTTGATTAACTGATGAATATATACGCTGAATTATATATATATATATATATATATATATATATATATATATATATATATATCTTGTGTGTCCAGTAGCTAGGCAAGATGAGTGATCGTACGTGGATGTACACCGGTCACATTAGTCAAAAGGACATGACCAATGAATGGTTTACAAAAACCAAGGGGTTTGTGAGAGCCGCATTTGCAAATGGCCAGGAAAGAACCTGGTGCCCCTGTATCCGGTGTGACAACTTTAAAAAGTGGACAGAGGGTGTAATGGGTAAACACCTGCAGAAGTGGGGTTTTACGCCAGATTATACGGTGTGGACTTTTCATGGTGAGTCTGCCCAACGTGCTAGAGCTGAGGTGGTTCGTCGTCGCACCGACGAGCATGGTACCGGGATTGAAGATATGGTGCAAGACTTTGATGATGCTCGGGATTCAGACGATGAGATGGAGGAATCTGCAAATGCCTTTTATGAAATGTTGGAGTCTTCAAAACGTCCTCTCCACAAGCACACTGAGCTTTGTCAGCTGGATGCCATCGCGCAAGTAATGGCTCTGAAGGCTAAATTCAACCTGGGAAGAGAATGCTACGACGCGATGATGACAATGTTTGGACGCTTTCTACCCAAAGGCCATGTACTGCATGCAAACCTGTACCAGTCGGACAAAATCTTCCGTGTACTTAAGATGCCCTATGAGAAGATAGATGCCTGTGAGAATGGATGTGCCTTATTTAGGCTTGAGTATGCGGACTTGAACTATTGTCCCATTTGCAAGTCTTCCAGGTATATTGTGGTAGACAACGGTATGGGTGAGAAGATTCAGACCAAAATCCTCGTTAATGTTCTTCGGTATATGCCAATTGTACCAAGACTTCAACGTCTTTTCATGGTCGAAGAGACGGCCAGACAGATGACATGGCACAAATTGGGCAAAAGAACCGAACTAGATGCAGATGGGAATCATATGTTGGTACACACTTCAGACGCTTTCGCATGGAAGCACTTCGATGCATTACATAAGGATAAAGCGGCAGATCCAAGGTATCCTTGAGTCGCCATCAGCACGGATGGGTTCAATGTGTTTGGTATGACGGCAACCCAATACAGTTGTTGGCCTGTATTTGTCATTCCACTCAATCTCCCCCCCCCCCCCCCGGACAGATTATGCAAAGAAAGAACATTTTCCTGACGTTGATAATTCCAGGGCCCAACTATCCAGGGAAGAATATGAATATGTACTTGCTGCCGCTTAAGGATGAATTGCAAGAAGCTTGGGATAATGGGATCAAGACATACGACGCCGCTACAAAACAAAACTTCATGATGTATGTGTGGTACATGTACTCGATGCATGACTTGCCGGCGTATGCGCTATTCGTTGGCTGGTGTGTGCATGGAAGGTTCACGTGCCCCACATGCAAGGCAGCTCTTCAGTTCAGTTGGCTGCAGGCGGGTCGCAAGTTTTCTTGCTTCGACTTGCATAGACAGTTCATGGATCCTCGCCATAAGTTCAGAAAAGACAAAAAGAATTTCATCAAAGGGAGAGTTGTCAAAAACTCTGCACCACCTGCATTGACAGGCCAACAGACCCTGGATCAGTTAAACGCTCTCGAGACTCATCCAGAGCGTCCAGGGTATTTCAAAGGGTATAATTCGGAACATGCCTGGACTCACAAGACATGCTTATGGGATCTGCCTTACTTCAAAGACCTCCTTTTCCCACACAACATCGATGTAATGCACACTGAAAAGAATATCGCCGAGGCCCTTTTTGGTATATTGTTCAGCATAGAGGGGAAGTCAAAGGATAATCTTATGGCTAGAGTTGATTAGGATGCTCAATGTGATAGACCATTGCAAAACATGCGACAACCGAAAGGAAAGCAGAATTGGACGAAGCCAAAGGCATGGTTCAATCTTGGAAGGCCAGCTATGAGGGAAATGATCTTGTGGGTGAAAATGCAGTTGATATTCCCCGATGGGTATGCAACGAATTTAAAGAGGGGAGCGAGTCTTGACAAATTGAAAATATTTGGTCACAAGAGTCATGATTGGCACATATGGCTTGAGCGGGTAATGCAGGTGATGTTGCGTGGCTTTATCCCTGAGGATGAATGGCTAGTACTGGCAGAGCTAGGCTATTTCTTTCATTCTTTTTGTTCGAAAGACATATCGCCTGGCGTGCTAGATGAAATGGAAGAGTTGGCACCGGAGTTGATCTGCAAGTTAGAGAAGATCTTTCCACCGGGCTTCTTTAATCTAATGCAGCATTTGATTTTGCATCTCCCGATCGAGGCAAGATTGGGGGGGGGCGTGCAAAATCGTTGGTGCTATGCAATTGAGAGGATGCAGAAGACGCTTCGAGCAAAATGTAAAAATAAACATAGAATTGAAGCATTGAAGGCCGAGGCATTCATTACTGAGGAGGCAGCAAACTTTGTGACAGCACATTACGAAGCCAAAAATCATCACTTGCATAATCCGAAGCCTCGGTACAATGCTGGCGACCCTAAAAAAAGGTCGATCCAACCTCATCCTATTGAAAGGGGTGCTCGCACCAGCCGGTGCGTCGAAATTAATAGCGTTGGAGGTCGAAGAATGGCGGACCATTTTGTTGTATATCTTCAATAACCTAACAGAAGTGCAGTCATACATCGAGTAAGTTCTCGGTACATTGTTTCGCAATTTCTAATTCCTTTGAACTGCTCTTATTCCCGGATATTTGATACAGTCGATACGTCGTCAAATTCTCGGATGGAGCGGTGATCCAAAAGGATTCCATCTAAGAGTATGTGCTTCTGGCAAAGCATGGAGGCGACTATCCCGGTTTCATCTCTTGGTTCAAACAAACGGTAATTTCCATTAGACCATTTCATTTCTTCGTCTAATTTGCGGCTAATGCAACAATCCTTTCGTATGAAACTTGTAGGCTAATTCAGAGTCTATGGACGCCGAATTGAGACAAGTCGCTAATGGTTTTGACTATAAGGTCCATTCATTTGACAAATACGACATCAACAGGTATCGCTTTCGTACCTTTGGCAAAGAGCTATCTATGGCCGACCGAAAGTCTACAAATTGTTGTGTCTCTGCTATCGGCGAAGGAGGTACCGAGTATTATGGAAGAGTTGAAGCAATTTATGAACTTCTATTCTATGGTGAAAACCCACCGAACGTCTTAGTCTTCAAATGTTATTGGTTCCAGCCGGAGGAGACTAGAAGGACTCATGAACATATAGGGCTAGTCGAAATCAAACAAAGCACCCATTTAGATGTTCCCGATGTCTATATTACGGCTTAACAGGCGACCCAAGTTTCTATCTACCCTGGGCCTGCCAAACTGATCCAAATCTGAATGGTTGGGATGTCGTTTATGAAGTGCCGCCATGTTTTAGACCACCTCCCCTCAATGAAGAGGATTATGAACCTCACATTAACCCAGACATATATGAAGGAGAATTCTTCCAAGAAACACGTCTTTCCAAAAAACGTTTCAAGAACCGCTCTACTTCACCCCAGAACATTGAAGTAGACAGCGACAGTGAATCCGACTTCACCCCTGAGCCGGAACAAGAGCCGGAAGAAGAAGAGGTTACTGCGGTGGATGACTTGTCAATGCTTAACCGATTACATAAAGGAGGCCTTTCACATGTTGTTCCCGATAGTGATGATGATGATGCATTTATTGATGATAGTGATGATGATGATGCATTTATTGATCCCGGAGCATATATTGACGATCAAGATTATTATTAGTTCATGTAAGGTATTCAATTTTTATTATATACATGATGATGATACAATTAAATTATATACATATTATTATTCATGATGTTATTCAATTTTTTTATGTTGTACTAATTTCGTCTACTCTTTGTCATGGCAGGTGTTGAAAGATGGTGGGCGCGGGTCTAGAGCGAACCGCGGCTTCTTCGTTGGCGCGTGGTGGGAGGGGTACTTCCATTCCACCCGAGCATCTTCGGAGAGCGTTGCTCGCTAGTTTGCAGACATAGGCGGGCGCTTCTTTGTCGGCGCCGATGCCCACCGGGAGAGGAGGTCGGGGGAAGAAGAGAGGAGGAGGTAGAGGTACACGTGCCCGCGGGAGACGTACAGAGGCTGCTACGCCTTCCTCGCCGCCACCCCCAGCTGATTCACCCGAGCACAGGACTTCTAGGGTGGAGGCGTCTGAGGTGGAGGCTATGCGTACTCCTGTCCACGAGCCTCGGGTCGACGAGCCTTCGACCCACGAGACTCCTGTCTCAGACGCTTCATCCCACGAGACTCCGGAGCAGAGCAGGGATGGGGCTACGTCCCAGCAGACCCCATGGGATACCTGGCCGGATCTGCGTCAGCAGGAGCCGAGTGGCCATGCTGATGGTGGCGGGGATAGCGAGGACGAGGTGGTTGAGGGGGCCACCGTCTACCAGCGTGGTAGTACATGGCTCCCGCCCGTGCCGGCGACCCGCGAGCAGAGGCCGGTGATTAGGCCTAATGGGGAGAAGTAAGTGCATTTACTCTTTTTTAACCTTTGCCTTCACGTTTCATCAAATATCTAATGTGTTGGCTTTGTCATACTACAGGGGTTGGGATCACGCCGATGGAGTCCGCAGGCCCAACACCATCCTTGGTGTGCTTTGCCAGCAAAACTTCCCGAGGTTTGCCACATTGCCCAGTGAGGGTCAGCTTCGAGAGCTAGGATTGACCTAGGAGCACTACCTTGCTGCCCCGACCCCGCCGGAGGAGATGATCGACGGTGTCTTGTGCCACACGAGGGCTGACATGGTGATCAGACAGCTTTGGGTAATTTCTCCTTTACACAATTAAAAATCAACAATAGCTAGTTATTGTACTAATCAGTGTTGTCTCGTTTGATTGCAGACCTTCTACAGGTGTGAGGAGGGACACGAGGAGGTCGTGGCAAAGGTTATCGATGGCGAGTGCAGGCGCCTACTACAGAACTTACGGCACGAGGCTCGGCCACAGGCTGTTCGAGACTACTACGCCTCGCATGGTGTTAAGAAGGACAAGTCGTCGTGCCGCGGAAAGTTTCTGCAGAAGGAGCAGTACATGAAGGTAATTACCTATTCTTAAGGCCTTGTACTTAGTTTCCTTGATTTCATTCGTAGGCATACTGCTCAAATTTCTCTTTACTAACTTAGGCGGCCCCAAGATGGTGTGCGGATAAGATGGATTGTTGGGAGGCGTTGGTGGATGAGTGGTGCTCAGACGAATGGTTAGCCATCCACGACAATGCCCAGAACCGGCGTGCCAAAATGGTTGGTGTGCCACACCATCAAGGCAGCGCCAACTTATATCAGTTCGGGCGGAACTCGGTATGTGGTTTGCTTCATGATTCATGCAATCAATTCTTGATGCTAGCTTGAGCCCTTGACTAATACTTTGTTCCTCTCTCTCTCGTTTTCGCGAACTACAATAAGACGAAGGTGCCAGGGGTGTATGACCTCTATGACATGGCCCATACTACCTCGTACAAGAAGGCCAAGGCATTCTCGGAGTCTGACCTCGATCATCCCGAGAACTTCACCAACATCTCCTCCCACCACAAGCTCGTGAGATACAGAGAGGAGGGGAAGGCGAGGAAAGGGGAGGACTTTAACTCGAGCCAGCATACTATTGATCCAGAGCTGGTAATGATAGCTGGCGGCGGGAGGCCCCATGGCTCGATAGCCATTGGAGATGGACTTATACGATCTTCTAGCACTCTCTAGGAGATCAAGGCGTGCCAAACGAGCTCCTGTCCTAAGATAAGGCCTCGTCCACGGCCAGTCAAGCTCGCCATCGAGGTTAGCCATATGGACTCAGATAGCTTTCCTCTATTACATCGTGTGTGCGAACAAAGATGATTACAATGCTAACGAGGAGTTGTTTTGCAGGCTGCTCTTCAGAAAGAGAGAGAGGCATACCAGGCGCTTCTGGATGATAGGGACCGGCAGGCGGCGGAGAAGGAGAGGGAGTTGGAGGAGGGGACGACTAGTGTCATGGTTTTATCACGGCAGATGTCCTAGTGAAAGGTCTTAGGGGTGAAGCCATCGCTACGGCGGTTAACTCGAAGGGGTTGGTCAGGACGAAAGACATGGTTTTAACCAGGTTCGGCCCCTCTCGAAGGAGGTAAAAGCCTACGTCCTGCTTTGAGTTGTATTGATTGGGTATCGATTACAAGGGAGCGGATTCACTTGAGCTAGTTCTCGATCAATGGTTTCGTCCCTTAAGCTGCCCAGGGAACCCGCCTTTATATACACAGGTCGAGGCCCTGGGCTTACAAGAGTCCGGGCCGGGTTACACTTAGTAACCGACCTTATCTCTAAATCGCCTTGCCTTCTCTGACAAGCCATCTCCCGGCAGCTTAAGCCTTCCCGGTCACACACCGTCTTCCGGCTCTGGGCCTCCGCCCGGACCGTCCGGTAAGTTATCTCCAAACTTGTCTTGGTCTTCAGGCCTGTTAAGGCCTTATTGTTAAGTCACCAACTACCTAACCCGGCCCTTCCTGGGCGGGTCATACCGTGGGGTTATATCCCCAACATTAGGCCCTAGATTGATTTGAACCTGTTCATGTCAATCTTCAAATCTTCTGGTTGGCGAGTCTTGTGTTCTTCATAATCACCTAACCTGAAATAAATCTTCATGACCCGCCATGTAAAATGGATGACGTCATCTCTGGTAAATCCAGAGAATCTTAATGACATCACAACGGATCTTTGCATTAACTAGTCAACCCGATAATCGAGGCATTTTCCTGGTCAATCTTCATCATGTCTTCTCGATTCCCGGGTCGGACTGTTACTGTTCCACCTCTCCCTTATAAATAGGCGCGGGGGGGCCATCTCTTTCACTTTCCCATGCTGTCGTTCTCTCTTCTTCTTCCTCCAAAACGCCTCGCGCGACCGGAGCTCCGCCGCACCTGCCGGACCGCACCGTCGTCCTCAACAAGGCCGCTGCTTCAACCTGTTTGTGACCAGAGTTCGCCGGCGCACGCCCGCACTCCCGGCATCTTCCAGGTTCCGCTCTTCATCTCTTCTCAGATCTACATTAGTCCATCGGAGTTCTTCGAAGTCCGTCGCCGTTCGTCGGAGTTCATACCATTCCCTAAGGAAAGAATCATCGTTTATCTTGGAAACACTAGTGAAATCGCACGGTGCCTTGTTTAGCATCCGTTTTGCATCTAGAATAAATCATTTCTTCACCAGAATCCGCTCATGGACTGCCCGTTTTTCTCCAGCTGTTTTTAGGATTAGCAAATATTTCTCCTTTTATCTTCGTCCGTAGATCTGTAGTTGTAACCATAGCTAGTGAAACTTGTTTGTCCACACTTAGCAGTACTGTCAATATGCACTGTTTAATTGACACCCCATCACACTGTCGGCTCACTCTGGCAAAATATAATCCGCTTCATACTTGTAGTTGATGGCGGCTCATATTTTAATAATGACCTGCCAAATAGCGTTGTCGTCTTAGAGTAATGGCTGTTTTTGCCATGTAGCACTTCTAACCCACCGTCATTTTATGCCTTTCCCACAGTTTTTAGCCCGGTCTGCAATGGCTAAGGCCCCCGCTTCCTGCGATTGGGTAGCCTCTGGGGTTACCAAACTTCTGCTCAATGAATATGTAGCTATGGGGGTTTTGCCGGCTCAGGAAGTCATCAATTGGCGGGTTCCTGGTCCCGAGACTACCCCTGAACCCAAAGAGGGAGAAGTTGTTATCTTCACAGATCATCTTCTCTGTGGCTTCTCACCGCCCGGGTCAAAAAAAAATCCGGGATGCCCTGCACTTTTACAAACTCCATCCTCAAGACATTGGCCCCAACTCTGTCACCAACCTGTGCCAATTCCAAGTATTCTGTGAAGCATATCTGAAAGAAGAGCCCACTATCGACCTTTTCAGAGACTTCTTTTACATCAACCGCCAGACGGAGATAGTAGACAGACCAAGCCTTGAGCTCGGAGGCGTTTCAATCCAAAGGCGGAGAGATGTGTCTTTACCCTCAGCAACTCTGCCCAGCCATCCCAAGGATTGGAATCGCACCTGGTTCTACTGCAGAGACACTACCCCGGCTGAAGAAAATCCATTGCCGGGTTATCGTCCTTACTGGCTTTGCACCACCACCAAGCTTCTAGACCGGTTGTCCGCCATAGAGTGCTCCCAATATGCTCATACATTTTCAAAGATCAGGGCTTTACTAGCTAATGGGTTAACTGGTGTTGACTTGACCCGCTGCTGGGTTACCTGGAGAATCTTGCCGCTGAGCTGGCGCGGCGGCTTAATGTGTGAATACACGGGCGATGTGGATGACCCTCAGCGCTTCAATCAGACGCCTTTGACGGATAAGGACCTCAACTTGATTGTCAAATCACTGTTGGGAGAACCTCGGGAGGTTTGCAATAAGACGGGGTTAAATCCCTTCTATGCTCTTAATCCGGCTCCCGCAGTAAGACATTTCCCTTCAATCTTCACCTTTTTTCCTTTTGGATTTTGCGCTTCATATCTCTTTTAACTTTTTTGCAAACATATATAGGCCGACTCTCCCTTCTGGAAGAGGAGAATAACTACAGCCACCACTTCGAAGAAGAAGACTAAAGCCACCAAGACTCGGGCTCCGGCTCGTCGGAAGAAACAGACAGCTCAAGAGCTGCTTGAACTGGATGACTCAGAGGTAGAACTTGACTCCCTTGGCCTTCTTTTCATGCAACTTATTGACGCTGACTCCTCTCAGGGTGAAGCGAAAGCGAGC
Source organism: Elymus sibiricus (assembly GCA_039707655.1). Lineage (NCBI taxonomy): Eukaryota > Viridiplantae > Streptophyta > Magnoliopsida > Poales > Poaceae > Elymus > Elymus sibiricus. Next base: position 308,505,185 of record CM077675.1, on the reverse strand, counting down.
CAAGCCCGCGCCGCAGAGGTAACTATCATCTCCTCCGACTCAGAACCCTTGCCAAGAGAGAAAATACGGCGGGTCATCTGGAAAGTAAAGTTTTCACACCCCCTTGCTCACTTGGATCCCAACTTTCTTTTGAAGAAACAACAACATGACTCCAGGCGTCAGACCCGGAGCGGTGGCTCTGAAGATCTGGTAGCTGGCTTACCCGACACTCCGGCTCCTCGAAAACGCCGTAATGAGGTAATTCATAACTTTGCTATCATTTCTTCTGCATGTTAGCCTCATGCAGTAAATTGCTCATATTGTCCAACTTCAATTTTTTCAGGAAACACCTCCTTCCTCTGGTGACTCAACCGCTTCAAAGCTGACACCTCTTGTCATCAACCCAGGGTAGCTTTCTTCTTTGCATCCGATGTTGCTTACTAACCTTTTACCCTTGCATACAACTTATCATGAAATCTTTTGTTCATAGGGCCCAAGCCAAGAACAGGAAAATAAGCGGGTCATCCACCAACCCTGATGCCCCTGAGCCGGAGAATCCAAAACTTAACACTCCTGAAACCCATGTTGAGCCCTCTGAAGCTCATCAAGGCGCCTATGATGAAACAAACTAGCCTACTGAGGCGGCGGATGTTGATGTTGTGATCACTGAAACAAACCCGAAAGCTGATCCTAACCCGCCCAGTCCTCAGAAGACAGCTGAAGACATTGCGTCTCATGAAGAGGGGGTTATTATTACCGGGATGGGTTATACAACTCCAGCCCATTCCAATGTGCTGACCAAGCATATTAACAAGGATGAGGCGCCTTCACCTGAGAAGGAGAAGGTTAAAATTGATCTCCCCAATATTGAGAAGCTTACTGTTGACGAGCTACATTCTGGATATTTGAGCCGCCTCTCCGCAAGCCGGGACATGGAAGCCAACTTAGTTGGTATGATGAAGAAAAAATATGAGGTATACTCAACTTATCCCGCATTCCATATATCCTTACGTAGCCCCCAAGTGCCAGCTTATTTTCTTGAAGATAAGTCGGGTCTTCAATAACATATAAACTTTACTTCCTCGTCGTGTAGCCCCCAAGGGCTGGGTCATTATGTAAATAATGAGTCAGCACTTATTCTGCTGACATGAAAAAAATTCCAGCCGTAGCCCCCAAGGGCCGGCTTATCTCTCAAGATAACCGGGTCTTTTACTATTGTAAAGAAAAACTAGTCATCTGTTCTACAAATTGTAGAGCCCGTAGCCCCCAAGGGCCGGCTTATCTTCTTTGAAGATGATCCAGGTCTGCTTGTATGATATACTTGAAAGAACTTATATACATTAGCCCCCAAGTGTCAAGCATATTGCCTGCAATCTGCTTGACACTTGTAATAAATTTCTTCACTGCTCCCGAATCATCATTATGCACCGCGCTATCGGCTTAGGATTGGCAAATGTCCACCTGACAATTGTTAATGTGCAGGAAACTTTAAATGTGGCCGAGTCAAGCTTGACTGACTTGAGAAAAATCTTGGCTTTGCAACAAGAAGCCCGAGCTGAAGCTGACGAAAAATTGCGGATATCCACAGAAGAGCTGGAAAAAACCACGGTGGATTTTGAAGCCTATAAAAAATCTGGTGAAGTTGAGCAAGCCGCCTTGATCAAACGTGCGGAAGACGCAGAGGGTCGGTTGAAACCCATTACTGAAGAACTGACAAGTCTTAAACGGCATGTAACCCGGATGACCGAAGCCGACTTTGGTAAGTATTGTCAACTATCGTATGAATATGATGTTCAAACAGTCTTATAAAAAACTCGCCTAGCCACTTATACACTTGAACTGTTTGCAGGCCGTCGGACTCGCAATCTTCCAGACGACATCTTATTGAAGCTGAAAGCTCTTTATTCGTTCACTGAGCAGCTGTATGCTGGAAGTCTTTTCACCATCAGGGCTGTTATAGGTGAAAAAGGCATGCCAAAGCTCATCAAAGACGTGCTGAGATGCCTCTCAACAATTCCCAAGCAGTTTGAAGAGCTGAAAAAATCAGCCGCCCATAAAGGCGCTATAGCTTCTTTGAGGCGGGCTCTGGCTTATGTACCAGAGCTTAACCCGGAAGAGATGGCTGGAGGGTTTCCACAGCTGAAAGACGACGGGTCAGAATTCACGCAAGAAGACTATGCTCGTTGCATCAAGGCGTCTTGAGCGGTGGCGGGCCGATTAGCCGCAGAGGCGGATCTGAAGGCATATCAAGCGGCTTATGATGACAACAATGTGCGAGTTCGGCCGCCCACTTTTGAGCCGGTGGATCTGACTCCTCAATGTCGTAAGCATATCTTTTCCCCTGATGTTGACCCGTCTCCCATCTTGCATGACGAAGCTGAATTCCAAGCCTTAATCAATTGCAACTGGGATGTGGACAACCTTCAGATCCAGGAAACAGAAGACCCGGCGTAGGATGACCCGTCGGCGCTTTAGGCGAGGAGTTGGCCCAGGATGAAGTTAACCCAGATAAACTGACGGCCGGGCTATGACTGTGTAAAAGACTTTGATCCAAATGTTTGGGCTCCATGCAGCCTTGTAATAGCCTTAGCTAAAAACTAATTGCCTGTGTCGTGCCTTCGTGCACGTTTTGAGCTTTATCAACTTATATCCTGGCTGCTTTGCTTTTCCAAACTTTATCCGTCATGTGTATACTTTGATGTGATCATATTTCTTGATGCTTCATAAGAGTGGAATTTAATATGAACTCTCCAACTCCTGTGCTGGCGACTTACGGCCACACTCCTAGGCGAGTTAACAACAAAGTACCCCATAATCTTGAAAATATGGAAACAAAACCCACTGGCGGGTCATGACAGCAATAAGCTTTGATCAATGAGCAATGCTAAGCCGGATCAATTGTCATCCAAAGACTTAGAATCTCCTCATGAAAAATCACTGCAAAATAACAAACAAAAAATATATACATGTATACCTTCAGTTGCTGTAAGGCAGCTTTGAAGGCACAGCCAAAAGAGATCAACTCTTATATATATTTTTGAGAAAACTCAAGATTTTTGCTTCAAAGAAGCTGGGCATTAACGCCTACAATCCCGTAAGCCGACTCTCACGTGACATAAATCCGTCATTTTAACTTTAACGAGTTCAGGGTCTTAAAAAAGATTGACTGTTAAGAGTATGAACGGGTGACATAGCGGAGAGTCTACAGCGGACAGGTGAGTTTATCCTAGCTCTCTGTAAGCCGGCTCTCTCATGACACAAGCCGTCGTTTTAACTTTGACTAGTTCAGGGTCTTGAAAAAGATTGACTGTCAAACGTTCGGCAGGTCACCTGGCGGAGTAGCAAGTTGCAAACAGGCAGGCTGAACCCAAATATGGCTTTTAAGCCGGTCAAGAGGGTATGAAAGCTAAACTCAGTGAGTTGGAAGCCCCCAAGTGACCTTTTGATGAACCAACATTGACACAAAGGTTGTTGGATGAAAACGACAGAGGCCCTGAATTCTGGGGATGCCGGCTTTATTATATTATAAAAGGGGTATATGCAATGATAGAGGTATGTATATTGATGAGAGCCAATGGATCAAGTGTAGTAAGGCCAAAGATGAGCAATATTCCACGGCCTGCTAGTTTCCTCCCTAGAAGTGCGTGACTTGTTGCTCTCCCACACATCAATGAGATAATATGACCCATTGTTGAGATTTCTGATAATCACAAAAGGTCCTTCCCAGGGGGGTGATAACTTATGCATATCTGTCTGATCTTCAATCCGACGGAGCACTAAGTCGCCTTCTTGGAACGTCCGGGTCTTTACTCGGCGGCTATGATAGCGACGCAGATCTTGTTGATAAATCATCGATCGTGCGGCTACAAGATCCCGCTCTTCATCCAAAGCGTCCAGCGCGTCCTGACGCGTCGTCTCATTGTCAGTTTCAACGTAAGCCGCCACCCTAGGCGAGTCATGACGAATATCACTGGGGAGAACGGCTCCTGCGCCATAAACCATGAAGAAAGGCGTGTAGCCTGTTGATCTGTTGGGGTTGGTTCTGATACTCCAAAGAACTGAAGGCAACTCCTGAACCCAACAACCCAGTGTTCGTTCCAAAGGAACCATAAGCCGGGGTTTGATCCCTCTCAAAATTTCCTGGTTAGCACGTTCTGCTTGATCATTAGACTATGGATGAGCCATGGAGGAGATATCGAGGCGGATGTGTTCACTTTCACAAAACTCTTTCATAGCTCCCTTAGACAGATTTGTACCATTATCGGTGATAATACTGTGAGGGTAACCAAAATGAAAGATCAGCTTTTTGACGAACTGAATTGCAGTTGCTGCGTCGCATTTGCTGACCGGCTCCGCCTCAATCCACTTGGTAATTTTATCAACCGCCACCAAGATATGGGTCTTCTTATCCTTAGACCACTTAAACGGTCCAACCATATCAAGCCCCCAGACCGCAAACGGCCAAGTGATTGGAATCATCCGCAACTCTTGAGCCGGTACATGGGCACGTCGTCCAAATTTCTGACACCCATCACATTTACTAACCAAGTCCTCTGCATCTGCATGAGCTGTCAACCAGTAAAACCCATGTCGAAAAGCCTTGGCTACCAAAGAATTTGAGCCAGCGTGATGTCCGCAGTCGTCTGCATGTATCTCATGTAAGATTTCACGTCCCTCCTCAGGAGAAACACAGCGTTGAAAAACACTAGTCACGCTGCACCTGTGCAACTCGCCATTGATGATAGTAATGGACTTAGACCGCCTCATGATTTGCCACGCCAAAGTTTCATCTTCAGTCAACTCACCACGGGTCAAATATGTAAAATAAGGCAGCGTCCAATCTGGAATCGCGCGAAGAGCCGCCACCAACTGTCCCCCTGGGTCAGGTATGGCAAGATCCTCCTCAGAAGGTAACTTGACCGACGGGTGATGCAACACATCCAAAAACACATTAGGAGGCACCGGCTTACGCTGAGACCCCAGCCGTGACAATGTGTCAGCTGCCTCATTCTTCCGACGATCAATGTGATCCACCTGATAACCCTTAAAGTGACTAGCAATGATATCAACCGCCTGGTGATAAGCCGCCATACGAGGATCTTTAGAATCCCATATTCCTGAGACTTGTTGGGCCACAAGGTCTGAGTCACCTAGACATCTGACCCGGCTCAAATTCATCTCCTTGGCCACACGGAGCCCATGAAGCAAGGCTTCATATTCAGCTGCATTGTTAGTACAAGGAAACATTAGCCTTAATACATAACAAAATTTGTCACCTCTAGGGGAAGTCAAAACAACTCCAGCCCCTGATCCTTCCAACTGTCTGGATCCATCAAAGTGAATTGTCCAATCCGTATTGTCCGGCTTCTCCTCAAGTGCTTGACACTCCATACAGTCATTGATGAAATCCACGAGTGCTTGAGACTTCACAGCTGTGCGAGGCAAATACCTCAAATTAAGAGGTCCGAGCTCAATTGCCCACTTAGCAATCCTGCCAGTGGCTTCTCTGTTTTGAATGATATCTCCCAGAGGAGCAGAGCTAACCACCGTGATTGGATGCCCAAGGAAATAATGCTTCAGCTTGCGATTCGCCATGAACACTCCAAACACCAGCTTTTGCCAATGCGGGTATCTCTGCTTGGACTCTATCAAAACATCACTGATGTAATAAACCGGCCGCTAGACTGCGTACTCCTTGCCTGCCTCCTTACGCTCTAAAACAACCGCCGCGCTGACAGCCTTGTTATTAGCCGCCGCGTATAAGAGCAATGGCTCTTTTTCTACGGGAGCTGCCAAGACCGGCGGCTCAGCTAATTGTTTTTTGAGCGCCTCAAACGCATCATTGGCAGCATCACTCCAGACAAAATCATTTGTCTTCTTCATCATCTGATATAAAGGGATGGCCTTCTCTCCCAGGCGGCTTATAAATCGGCTTAAAGCAGCAATACGACCCGCCAAGCGCTGGACGTCATTGATACACGCCGGCTTAGATAATGAGGTGATGGCCTTTATTTTATCCGGGTTGGCTTCAATGCCCCGCTCTGAGACCAAAAATCCCAGGAGCTTGCCTGCAGGTACACCAAAAACACACTTAGCCGGAATAAGCATCATCTTGTAAACCCGCAGATTATCAAAAGTTTCCTTCAAATCATCAAGCAGAGTCTCCTTCTTCCTTGATTTGACCACAATATCGTCCACATAAGCATGAACATTGCGTCCGATCTGACCATGAAGGCAATTCTGCACACAGCGTTGATAAGTCGCCTGAGCACTTTTGAGCCCAAAACGCATGGACACGTAGCAGAAAGCTCCAAAAGGTGTTATGAAAGATGTCTTCTCTTGGTCTTTGACTACCATCTTGATCTGGTGATAACCCGAATAAGCATCCAGGAAACATAAAATCTCACAACCCGTCGTTGCATCAATGATCTGGTCGATACGGGGGAGAGCAAATGGATGAACCGGACAAGCCTTGTTAAGGTCTGTGTAATCCACACACACGCGCCACGTGCCGTTCTTTTTAAGTACGAGCACGGGATTAGCCAACCACTTTGGGTGGAAAACCTCCACGATGAACCCAGCCGCTAAGAGTCGGGCTACCTCTTCTCCAATAGCTTTACGTCGCTCCTCCTTAAAACGCCGGAGGAACTGTTTGACCGGCTTAAACTTAGGATCCACATTAAGATGGTGCTCAGCGAATTCTCTCGGTACACCCGGCATATCAGAAGGTTTCCATGCAAAGATGTCCCGATTCTCATGGATGAATTCGATGAGCGCGCTTTCCTATTTGGGGTCCATGTTAGCTCCTATAGTGAACTGCTGCGATCAGTCACCAGGAACGAAGTCCACCAACTTGGTATCCACTGCCAAAATTTTAGGGGCGGGTCAGACTCTGTGCTGGGCTTCTTCAACGGGGTCATATCTGCCGGGTCAAAATTATCTTCATAAAATTTGAGCTCCGCCTCAGCACAACTTGACTCTGCATACGCAGCATCACCTTCCTCGCACTCAAGAGCAATTTTTTGATCACCATGCACCGTAATCGTCCCCTTCAAACCTGGCATCTTGATCTGCAAGTAAACATAACAGGGCCGAGCCATGAACTTGGCATAAACCGACCGTCCAAATAGAGCATGATAGGGACTCTTGATTTTGACCACTTCAAACCACAAGGTCTCCACCCTGTAGTTGTACTCATCACCAAAAGCCACCTCAAGGGTGATCTTTCCTACTAGATAAGCTGACTTGCCTGGCACTACGCCATGAAAAACCGTAGACGACGGCTTAAGATATTTATCAGTCAGATTCATCCGGCGAAAAGTATCGTAGTACAAGATGTTGATGCTGCTACCACCGTCCATTAGTACCTTGGTGAATTTGTAACCTCCTACCTGAGGGGCTACCACAAGGGCCAAGTGCCCCGGGTTATCAACTCGCGGCTGGTGATCCTCCCTGCTCCATGATATTGTGTGCTCAGACCACTTTAAGTATTGTGGAAGAGCCGGCATTGCAGCATGAACCGCCCTCTTGCGCACTTTCTGATCACCTTTATCAAGACTCGTGGTGAAGACGTGATACTGGCCTCCATTAAGCTCCTTCGGGTTACTCTGATATCCTGATTGGTTGTTTTGCTGCTAACCACCATTGTCAGGCTGCTGATTGTGACCTCCATGGTTACCTTGACCCTGATAACCCAAGTTTGAGCCGCCTGCACCAAAACCTGACCCATGAGAGCCGGATCCTGACCCGCCGGACGGTCCGTTGCCGTTACCATGATGCCGGTTAAGGCTATAATTCCGGAACTCCCGCACGATATAACAATCCTTCCAAGCATGAGTGGACGGCTTGTTAGGTAGACTGTGCTTCGGGCAGGGGTCGTTAAGCATTGCCTCCATGTTGAAAGGCTTGCCCTTGCCAAAAGGTGGTTTACCGTTGCCCTTAGCGCGGTTGTTCCCAGTGTTGGTATTGGCCACCAGATCTGACCCGCCGTCTGGATGCTTCCGCTTACCGCCATTGCCTGGGTTCTTATTTCCTGCCTCATTCTGCTGCTGACCCTTGTCGTTGCCATTCTTCTTACACTTAGCCGACTTCTCATCATCACAACCAGGATCCTTCGTGCTGTCAGAATCTGCATATTTAGTGAGAGCCGCTATGAGCTCACCCATGTCCTGGCAAGAATGCTTGAGCCGTCCAAGCTTCTGCTTAAGGGGGGAAAAGTGACAATTCTTCTCCAGAATCAGAACCGTCTGAGCCGCCATGATATTATCAGACGAGTGGATAATGGTTGAAACCCGCCATACCCAATGATGGGCCAACTCATCCTCACGCTGCACGGAATGATCCAAATCAACTATCGTCAAAGGCTGCTTGCATGTTCCTTGAAAATTCTTGATAAATCGTGCTTTCAGCTCGGCCCGGGAATTAACGGTGTTGGGGGGTAGGCCCTTTAACCGTGTACGAGCCGGTCCTTCCAACATTATGACAAAGTATTTAACACAGACTTCATCACTGACATCCAACATCTCCATGGCAAGCTCATAACTCTCAATCCAGGCTTCTGGAGGTAGATCAGCTATGTAGCTAGGCACTTTGCGCGGAACTTTAAAATCCTTCGGTAGGCGCTTGTTCCGTAGAGCCGGTGCTAAACATGGAATCCAACAGCCCTTGAAGTGACTCCGGCTCCCACCGAAGTTGAAGGGGTCATCGGGGCGGCTCTTGGTAAGCCGCCGCGGCCACCGCCTCACGCTGAGCTCTGGCATTATCAACGATCGCCTGAGCATTGACAACGGGTGGGCCATCATGGGGTGGGTTCCGACATCGCTCGCTGCTGGAAACCGCCGGCGACTCCATGCGCCGGCTATAACTGCGGCTTGGAAGGGGGGTTGAGTGCACACGACTCCGGCTGTATGTATACTTCTCCTACTGAGCCACCATTGTCTGCAATAGCTCAATGGCATTCCGTGCCTCTTCGGCGAAGGGTGTCCCATCAGCGAGAGGGAGCACATTGAGCCTGGCAGCAGCCGCTATCATGTTCTCCACCGGGTTAGAATAATGGCCAGGTGGTGTCAGAAAACGCTGCGGCGGGGTCTGATTCCTGCAGGGCGGGTCTGGCTGCCGATGCTGAGTCGCTGCCCTATTCCCAGGCACCTCCGCCGTTCGGGTCATGGTCAACGGTGCATTCGGTCCCGCTCCCGGGGTGTTAAAGAGATTTCTGGGCTCATACTGCTTAGGCAGGCGGGTTTGGTGTCTCATCCGAAAAACTGCTTCTGAGGCTTGTTGGTCCACACTAAGGCGAAGAGCTTCAGCCTTCAGACGCTCCGACTTAGCATCCATCTGAGCCTGCATTGCATTGATATCCTCCTGGGCGCTGGTCATCTGGTCTTTCAGCCTTGCAATCTCTGCATTGCGGACTGCTTGATTCTCAGTTGTGACCTCGGTTCCCATCAGATTCGTAAGCTCATTCATCAAATCCAGCAAAACTTGGGCCGGCGGCGTGGCTGATCCAGACCCGGCACCGTGCCTACCATGAATATGGCGGCTTGGCTCGGAGGCTCTTAGGGCTCCGGAATACTGTCGCCATCGAAATAGCCCCCAAGCCCGCCGTCATGAAGCTGATAAATTGACTCCGTCTCTCCGCTCGAGGACCCGTCCTCTGAATAGACAAGGGTCTCTACTCCCGACACGGAATCTTCCGCGAGTTCCGCGCCTTGCGTGAAGCCGATGAAAACGTGCTTCCGGCTGGGTTGAATCCGGGCGGGTTGCACACGCCGGGCCGACTCGACGAGGTTGGTGCATATGTCCGGCCCAGGCTTAGATCCGCTGATCATCCCGATGAAAACGTGAATTCCGCCGAAGGGGACCCGGCACCCGTAGTGGATTGAATGGGCCTCGGGGCCCCAGCCAGCGTCGTCGATGTAGAGCTCGCCGCGGCGACTCTTAGTCATCCTGCCAACGGCGTATCCCTCGATCCCTGGGAGAGAACCCTTCCAGTACTCCAAACCACCATGCATCTGCCCCACGGTGGGCGCCAACTGTCGTGGTTTTATCACGGCAGATGTCCTAGTGAAAGGACTTAGGGGTGAAGCCATTGCTACGGCGGTTAACTCGAAGGGGTTGGTCGGGACGAAAGACACGGTTTTACCCAAGTTCGGCCCCTCTCAAAGGAGGTAAAAGCCTATGTCCTGCTTTGAGTTGTATTGATTTGGTATCGATTACAAGGGAGCGGATTCGCTTGACCTAGCTCTCGATCAATGGTTCCGTCCCTTAAGCCGCCCAGGGAACCCGCCTTTATATACACAGGTCGAGGCCCTGGGCTTACCAGAGTCCGGGCCGGGTTACACATAGTAACCGACCTTATCTCTAAATTGCCTTGCCTTCTCTGACAAGCCATCTCCCGACGTCTTGCGCCTTCCGGGTCACACACCGTCTTCCGGCTTTGGGCCTCCGCCCGGCCCAGCCGGTAAGTTATCTCCAACCTTGTCTTGGTCTTCAGGCCTGTTAAGGCCTTATTGTTAAGTCGCCAACTACCTAACCCGGCCCTTCCTGGGCGGGTCATACCGTGGGGTTATATCCCCAACAGCTAGGTTGTTGGAGGAGGAGAGGGCACGGAATGATGCGTCTCACCGGGCCATTTACGAGCTCCTCGTGGTAAGTTTCTTCTTCATATTAGCCAAATCATGCATGTAATGTTCGTTTCATTAATAACTAATATGATTGACTTGTCAAAACCAAATGTGCAGTCTATGTGCGAGAAGTCCGGCCAGACCCCACCGTCGATGCCAGTCATTACCACGGCGGGAACGGTGAGTTTCCTTTGAATGGTCATTAGTTACTAGTCTTAACATTTCAGTGTCATCTTACTAACGAAACATTGCAAATGATATTTAGTGCAGCATAATTCCCGAGCCGCATCGCACGATCCTTCTCCAGGGCCAAGTACTGCTCCAGGTGAAACCGGACCGAGCAACCCCGGTGTTTGATCTCCGTGATGACGAGGACGGTAAGTTTTCTCTAGTGTTTTGCTTAACATATGCATAATGACCTATACTTACCTTATTTAGTTCATTTATGACATAATTAGCTTACTTAGGTAAAAAATGGCATAATAACCTTGCTTATCTCATAAATGTCATATACTTAGCTTATTTTCCTCCAAAGAGATATAATAAGCTTACTTAGCTCCAAAATGACATATTTTACCTAAGTTAGCTCTAAAATGACCTATACTTAGCTTTGTTTCCTCTTAAATGACTTAATAAGCTTACTTAGCTCCAAAATGACCAATTTTACCTAAGTTAGCTCTGAAATAACCTATACTTAGCTATGATTCCTCCAAAATGACATAATAAGCTTACTTAGCTCCAAAATTACCTATTTTACCTAAGTTAGCTCTAAAATGACTTATACTAAGCTTTGTTTCCTCCACAATGACATAATAAGCTTAGTTAACTCAAAAAAGGCATAATTACATAGGTTAGCTCAATATTGACTTGTAATTAGCTTACTTATGTAAAAATGGCATAATTAGCTTACTTAGGTAAAAAAAATGGCATAATAACCTTGGTAACCTCATAAATGTCATCTACTTAGCTTATTTTCTTGCAAAATGACACAATAAGCTTAGTTAGGTCAAAAATGGCATAATTACCTAAGTTAGCTCTAAAATGACCTATACTTAGCTTCTTCTTCTTCTTCTAGATCTTCTTCTTCTTCTTCTTCTTCTTCTAGTATTCTTCTTCTAACTTTCTTATTTGTCACAGCCCTTGCTAGCCTTGCTTGTCATTGCATTAACCATCATGGCATCATGTTTAAATTCAACTGAATTTGAAATGGGGATGACAAACCCTAGCACCTCATTGATAAACAAATTCCAATAATTGCATTATTTCAATGAATCCAAAATGCTCTTCAAAAATGCCCCCCTCCTCTCAAATAAATGTTGGCAACAACATACCAGGGGTGATCTACTTTTAACAACTCTTTTTGGCATTTTAAATAATGCAGCAATGTTGCTGAAAATGTCAAATAAAGCACTATAAATATTTTAGTTGCTTCAAATATTCTGAAACTTTTTGAGGGACATGGAAATATTCCAATGTTATATCCCAGAAATTATTCTAGGTTATTTGGCTCTATGTTTTTTTTGCCCAAACAAAATAAAGCAAAGAGCAGAAAACAGAAAACTGAACTAATTTAGAAAAGAGAGAAGGATAGCAAGCCTACCAGACCTGGCCCGTCACTGTTCCAGCCTAGCCCATAGGGGCAACGCTGTCTTCTTCCTCCTGCCAGGAGGAGAAGCAGCTGCGTGCTGGGCATGCCGCAGCGGTGCCACCTCCTCCTTGCCTGCCTGCCCATCCCCGAGCCTATCTAGGCCGCCATGGAGACGCCCAGACGCCCCTCAATCGTTTCCCCCTCTCTCTGCTCTCTCCCTTGCCCTCTAGCCCCTCCCGCGAGCTCACCCGAGAGATCCCACCGGCCGCCGTCGTTCGTCCGCACGGCCACCGTTAGAGAATCGCTGAGCCACCTCGTCCTCGAGCTCCTCCGAGCTCCGAAGCCTCTCCGTGTAGAAGATCGCCAGCCGGGAGGCCCTCAATCGTCACCATCGAGATCGTCATCGCCACTGCATCCCGACGGCCGCCGTCGTCAATTCACCAGCTCCCGACCATCCCCGAGCTCGCCGTACGCGTCAACAGCTTCACCGCAAGCCCCTGTGTCGCTATCCCCTTTCCCTGTCATCGCGCCCTTGCTCTAATCGCACCTCCGCGAGATCCGAGCCCCGTCGTCCGCCATGACCGACGGGATCGAGGACCCCATGCTCCTGCAGAGCATCTGCTACATCAGGTGTGCTCCTAGTGCCCCTCAGAAGCCGCCTAGCTGCTCGCTTTCCCTACTAGCATGCTGCAGCCCCGTGCCCGAGCAAGTCCGAGCTACTGCCGCCGCAAAGCTCATTGCCGCCGCTGCTACAGTCCACCCAGCGTCCTCCCATTGCCACAAATAGATGCGCGAGAGCTCCAGCAAGTTGTTGCCGCAAACCGCTCGTCGATCCGTGCCATGTAGCGCCATCCCGAGCAAGTCAGGCGTGCCTCCGCCGCGGTTCCTGGTTGCCGGCGGCTCAACGCCGGCCGGCTGACGTGGCCAGCTTAGTTAGGGGCTAATCACCCTGCTAATTAACCCCAGAGTCACTAAAAGCCAGGCCTCACTCACTTATTTAACCACTGGATTAACTACTGTTAAGACTAAACTAATCCCCGTGGTCCCACTAGTAAGTTGACCTGGCCCCACGTGTCAGCCTGTGTAGCCGACCCTATCACACTGACGTGTGGGCCCAGATGGTCAGGTTTGACCTGGACGGCCCGGCTGACCCGCTGACGTAGTGCTGATGCGATGCTGACGCAATAATCCCTTTCTGGAATTTAAATAAATCTTAAATGATTTATTATATTTCAGGAAATATTCAAAACTTCTAAAAATCATAGTAATTCAACCGTAACTCCAATGAAAATAATTTATATATGAAAAATGATCAGAAAAATACGAGGAATCTGTTTATGCCATGTTCATGCATGTTTGAGCAAGTTAACATCACCAACTAGGACATTTCATGATTAGGACAAATTTGATAAATAGTTTGGAGATGGAATTTGATGCCTATTTGAATTCCACTTCAATTAAATATGGCTAAATATTGTACTAGGTGAATTCAGAACCTTAACATGCCATATCATACATAATGTTTGTTGCATCACATTGATTGTGTCCCTTCTTCTTGTTCCTTGGTGTTGTTCCTTCTCGGTAGACGATGGTTCCGACGTTGTGATCGTTGACACTGATGAAGAGAAGTAATATCTTCAGAATTGTCAGGCAAGCAACCTCCCCTTGAGCATACTGATATGAACCCACTCTCTCGCTCCTGCTCTCTTTTACTGCATTAGGACAATAACGATTCAAGTGTTACCAGTTCTCGGTAGTTGAACCCATTCCTTTGCATGACCTGTCTTTGTCACAGTAAATAGTTGAAACCACTTAGCATGAGTAGCAACTGCTTGAGCCATGTTATGCTTACTCATCCATGCTTGCTTACCGTGCATGTCCATCTGGGCGATGAATCGGAATGGTGTGTTCATGTCCTACTGTGTGAGAGTTAAGTGTGTGAATCCGATTTGGTAAAGGTAGCGATGAGAGGTCATGTAGGAGTACATGGCGGGTTGTCTCATCGGGACCGTCCTTAAGAACTGAGTTCTGTGTTTGTTATCCAAGACAAGATACTACCATGCATTGGGCCCGAAACCAATGGACCCTATCGGCTTATTAATCGCCTCAATCTCTGTCCAGGAGTTGCAACTAGTTTCTGGTGTTTGTAGGATGTGCTGGCAGCCGTGCATAGCGCTGACCGAAGGGTTAGGCTATCGTGCGGTAGATGCACCGTGGCCCGGTGTACCAAGCGTAGTACCATCCGTCGAGGTGGGCTTGGGAACCCTGCACACATCGTTTGGGGCCGTAATGGAATCTTTGGCCGGACTTCCGTTCTGGGTTCAGTCTCAAATAGGCGATAAACCTGGACTATAGTCTTGTGTGGTTAACGATCGTGGCCGACTCCCTCGCTGGGCTTCCGCTTGAAGGTTGCCGAGATGCCTTTTTACGCGCACATGGTGATAAGTGGCGGGAGCGCGTGTGAAGAAGTATACACCTGCAGGGTGAACTAATCTGTTCGAATAGCCGCGTCCTCGGATATGGACTATATGGAAAACTTGTGTGGTTCATAGACAAGTGAAATGGATACTCTAAAATGCGCAAGATAAGCGTGAGTGCTATGGATGGCCTTCTCGTAGGGAGACGGGAATGGATCCATAGTGGTGTATTGATTTGGTGAATATGTGGACTCGTGTGCCTTGTCCCACCTCAAAGATACTACTTGTAGTCGTAGTACAAGTTAGTCAAGAGTCAAAGCTGGCTTGCTGCAATAAACTCCACAACCCCCTTGTTGACAATGATGCATATGTAGATAGTTCTGATGTAAGTCTTGCTGAGTACCTTTTTACTCACGGTTGCTTAATTTATGTTTTTGCAAAGGAGACGTCAGTCTCATTAGTGATTCTTACGACATGAAGTTCGATGTTGACCGGAATAACTTGGGAATCCCAGACAGAGATCTGGCTCCTATGGTAGGGTCGTTATAGCTTTTCAGGCTCTTCTAGCCGCTCTTAATAGATGTCTGTACACAGACATGTATCTTCCGCTTGTTGATTGTATGCTCTGAATGATGGGTCATGTGACCCTCTGCTTGTAACATTATACTACGTAGGCTCTCTGGAGCCTTCTAAATAAATGTTGTGTTGTTGTATGGTTATGTTGTGATGCCATAGTTGTATCTATGCATATCAGACATGTCGTGCGTACGTGTGACGTGTAACAATATGTATGGGATTCGACACCTAGTTGTGTGCCTCTAGTAGTACTCTTTACGGGGAAATGCCTCTTTGTGCTTCCACTGAGCCTTGGTAGCTTGCTACTGCTCCGGACACATTGATTGACCGGCGTGTATCCTTCTTTGCTGTTGTGTCTGTCCCTTCGGGGAAATGTCTCGCAGTGTAATGGAGTCCATGTAGCCTGCTATGACTCGTCTACGCGTAGTTGATGACATTTATGTCCCACGACATAATGGAGTCCATGTAGCTTGCTATGACTCGTCTACACACGCTGAGACCGACACCTGCATTGTTGGGTTACATATGCCTATCCCTGTACGGATGTGCCACTTAGGTTCTACGACTAGTCATGTCGACCCGGGTTCTTGGACATTTGAATGCTAGCAACATATTCACATTCGTGAGCCAAAAGGCGCAAACGGTCCCGGCCCAGGTAAGGTGGCAGCCGTGGAGATAACCGTGCGTGAGGCCGCAAAGTAATGTGAAGTGTTACATGCTAGATTCTTATGGCTTAGGATCGGGGTCCCGACAGCATTGGTATCAGAGCTTGACTTCCTGTAGGATTACCAAGCCAAACTGGTCGATGTTAAGTCTAGAACTGCTTTAGTTATATAAGGGAATTGATTGTGGAAGGGAACGTAAGATTCTTTTTACTCCTTTCCTTGTGTCATTCTAATTCTGAGTTACCCTCTTCTTTATTCTACAGGGTTAAGAATTAGGTTTCTCATCTATCTATCAGGATGACGAGTTACTATGATAGAGACTTATAGGAAAGTTATTGTCTTCGTGAATCGATGTCTCCATAAGAATTCAGTGTTATGTTGTCAGTTGTCTTGCAGGATGCCTCATATTTCATGCCCGTACAGCCGTTATGTTGTTCGAGTTATCCATGGTTGACAGATAATCTGATGCAATTGCAAAATTCCTTCATCTCGAATCAATGTCTTTTGGGCCAGACAAAGCACACTAAATATTGTGTTGAGGTACTCCATTACCTCGACGTGTTCGTTGGAGTGATAGGAAACCAGGTTATTCTAGTGAACCACCTAATAGTTTAGCTGTGTTTTTGTTTCCAGTGTGATAATTCTGGCCATCATTATCGAAAGCATCCTGTGATGCCACTTAGTCAGTAGGTATTCTATTTCTGGGTTCTTGAACCCAAGCATCATAATACTTACTCCTGTTGGTAGTGTTGCTCGTTCCTTAGGATGATTAGTAACCTTGTTATAGTCTTCAAGGTTCGTGGTTTATCATTCTTCCAATACCATGAATTAGTCATGGCAGGAGTTCCTCGTGAACTGAAGATCACAACAAGAGTGCTCTTCATGAGTTCTCCATTCCATAGTTGTGAGCCTGCCAATTCTTTCCTTCTGCATGGGTTATCCGGAAGAATTATGTCGAACTTGTTCGATGTGTCAACCTATGCATCCACAACTCAGAAAAATGATGTGCTTCTTGAGTTGCCCCTCTTCAATTGTATTCTTACCTTCGACTATCCGTGGATAGTCAAGAGTATTTGTGCAATCATGTTTATTGATGCATATTATTCTTGTGGTCTGTCAAGCCATTCTATTTCAGAATGTCTAGGAGAAACAAACTCCAGTACTTTATCCATTTCTAGGATTGGGTCAAAGCAGTTCTGTTCTGTAGAACAAAATGCCAATCCAGCTTTTGTTTTGTTCTACCTTGAAGTACTACCCTCTTCATGTTGGGAATATCATGAGAATTGCACAACCTCTTATGAATTCTTGCTACAGTGGTACTTCTCACCGTTATCGTTCATTCCTCGGCCTCCGTGCTGTTGTACCCAGAATGCCAACAAGTGAATCGTGATGTGTGAAATCAATACTCCTAGCAACTTTGTTGCTTGGTAGTTAATGGACAATAATCTCATTCTTAGCGTGTTGGTTATTGAATCACCATTCTAAGATTGATCGTGCTACCTAGTCCATCTTTCATGGTGCACTCTTTGATCAACGAGTTAGGATTGTGTCAATCCCTCACTCTCTTGATCATTTCGTCTTGCCTTGAAAAGCGAGATTGTTCTCGAGCTCAATAACATATCGGTGGATCGTGATTTTCTGAATATCTTCTCGGAAGTATTACCAGGTTGTTCCCTGGCCGTTATGTTGAGTTTGTGATCAAAGTGGTTTTCCTATAAACCCTCCTTTCTCCAAGAATCTCTGTTGGATACCCTTGAACTAGTTGGTTAAGCTAAACAACAACTTCGAGAGTTGGAAGATAAAAGCTTTGCCTAAATTAGCTCGTTCCAAGGGGATATCCTATGTGGTGTGTGTGTTGAAGAAAGATGATATCTTCACCGGTTGATCCTTGTGATCAATTGTTGTCTCTATTGTCTTGTCTAATCTTTGATTTGAGTATGGGCTATCGTCAAATCAAAATCAGAACCATCAATCATCGTAATGTTGTCTGACTCGTGGATGTTTCCTCGAGCATGCATCATTATATCCTTGGGTCTGACCAATGCTATCACCTTGTTCACATAGTTATGGACTTCCATTTTCGTGGAAACCTCATGGAACTGTTGTTGAACCCATCGACAACATTGTTTATCCTCTCCACGATTCATGATGAAGATAAAGCTAGTGTTGGAAACTTTGTAGGCAATATCTTCGTGTTCCGTACATGAAGTATATGTTTAGGTGTAAGAAGTGACTTCCTCTAATTCATGTGCATTTGATGCAAGTTGCCGCCATGAATTGAAGAAAAGTTTGTTTTGCTCCTCAGGAATCATCCCAGGTCAGTCATGCACGTGCGAGGTGTTCTATGGTTTGATAGATTGGCCGTCTCCATTCCATACGTATATTCTAGCACACCAAGCCACCGATTGACTTGTTCAAGAGAAGGAGTCTATACGTGCTAATCCTAGGTCATGCACAAGACTTCATTATCTACTAATGATGGTTCCAAACGAGAACTCGGTAGTGTTTTGTTGTAAGATTTCTATGTGTTCACAATTGTCTTGGACAATGTGTTCACATGTATCTTGCAATCCAGCTCATGTTTTGGAGTTGGCTTACATAGTTCATTTCCTGAGGATCTCGCAACATCATCTCATCGATTTGTGTTGCAAACTCTCCTTTCGGATACGCTGAGTCTGAAGTATCCTAACACCAACCATATCTGAATCTCTGGCAGATATAATGGTTGGAACGTTACCCAAGAGTTATAATATTTGTCTCTCTGTAACCTGGTGAAGTGATGTTGTGACTAACATACCTAACCGGAAGACCTATTATTGTAATATCTTGTATCAGCAACATTAGCCACTTCCCCATGAGGATTTCGTATGACTTATTCTAGAAGTTGTTCTTCATGGACCCTTGGTACCCCCGAAGTCCGACCTTTACTTGATGTTCTAGTCACCAAGCGATACCTATAATTGGGTTACGCTAGCACATCAAGGAGAACATTAGAAGCAGAGTGCTAAATGTCTCTCGGTCGATCATCCAGATTTCGTTCCCATGGCATAGCTAAGGTGAAACCTGAGAAAGTGTTGTCTTCCTTTGCATCTGCATCCTCGATCGTTACTCATCATGGTAGTATGATGTGTTCCAGGATCCTTGGCATGGATGTTGGTAAAACCTTGATGAATATGGAAATGCTCAAGTTCTTGAGAGCACGCTCAGACACGGGGTTATTTCCTTGGTATCAATTGGAATGTGCCTTCCGTTTGCCGAGCTGTCCTATAACTCTAGTTCCTTTCCGATATGAGTATGCCATTCTTTTGAATTCCTTCAAACGATCATTTGCGAATTGCCTTAACCTGATATGAAGAATTTCAATGATCTTTGGATCAAAAGTAATTATTTTAGCCACTTAAGGGATAATCCTACGAGTCACCTTCTCTAAGGTGCCCGTTATGGTATGAAGGGCAACTAACGCCTCGCTACTTTGAAACCCATGCTCCATCCTAGCTAAGCGTGGAATTTCTGCCTACCAAATTGAACCTCTGTCAGCTATCTCTTTCCATCACCCATGATATGTGTTTTGTGTCTCAGCTCAAGAGACGTTCCTACGTCTCACACTATGAGTTGGTCGTGAGTTGCTCGATCTCGAGGAGATCGATTCTAGTAGAGCTTTTCATTCTTTTGTTGTCGTGTTGGATGAAGATCTCGAAGAAAAAGATGTCAAGATCACCATGATGCAATGAATCAACATCTTCAACAAGAGAAATTGGATCGCGAAGATTGTGATAGTGGTGTCCCCTCTGTCCTCTTACCCTATGCTTGAATCTCGGGACGAGATTCTTGTTTAGTGGGGGTGAGTTGTCACAGCCCTAGCTAGCCTTGCTTGTTTAGTGGGGGCATCATGTTTAAATTCAACTGAATTTGAAATGGGGATGACAAAACCCTAGCACCTCATTGATAAACAAATTCCAATAATTGAATTATTTCAATGAATCCAACATGCTCTTCAAAAATGCCCCCCCCCCTCTGTGATAAATGTTGGCAACAACATACCAGGGGTGATCTACTTTTAACAACTCTTTTTGGCATTTTAAATAATGTAGCAATGTTGCTGAAAATGTCAAATAAAGCACTATAAATATTTTAGTTGCTTCAAATATTCTGAAACTTTTTGAGGGACATGGAAATATTCCAATGTTATATCCCAGAAATTATTCCAGGGTATTTGGCTCTATGTTTTTTTGCCCAAACAAAATAAAGCAAAGAGCAGAAAATAGAAAACTAAACTAATTTAGAAAAGAGAGAAGGAGAGAAATCCTGTCATACCTGGCTCGTCATTGTTCCGGCCCAGCCCATAGGGGCAACGCTGTCTTCTTCCTCCTGCCAGGAGGAGAAGCAGCTGCGTGTTGGGCATGCTGCAGCGGTGCCACCTCCTCCTTGCCTGCCTGCCCATCCCCGAGCCTATCTAGGCCGCCATGGAGACGCCCAGACGCCCCTCTAACATTTCCCCATCTCTCTGCTCTCTCCCTTGCCCTCTAGCCCCTCCCGCGAGCTCACCCGAGAGATCCCTCCGGCCGCCGTCGTTCGTCCGTGCGGCCACTGTTAGAGAATCGCCGAGCCACCTCGTCCTCGAGCTCCTCCGAGCTCCGGAGCCTCTCTGTGTAGAAGATCGTAAGCCGGGAGGCCCTCAATCATCGCCATCGAGCTCGTCTTCGCTGCTGCATCCCGACGGCCGCCATCGTCAATTCACCGGCTCCCGACCATCCCTGAGCTCGCCATACGGGTCAACAGCTTCATCGTGAGCCCCTGTGTCGCTATCCCCTTTCCCTGTCGTCGCGCCCGTGCTCTAATCCAACCTCCACGAGATCCGAGCGCCGTCGTCCACCATGACCGATGGGATCGAGGACCCCGTGCTCCTGCAGAGCATCTGCTGCATGAGGCATGCTCCTAGTGCCCCTTAGAAGCCGCCTAGCTGCTCGCTTTCCCCACTAGCATGCTGCAGCCCCGTGCCCGAGCAAGTCTGAGCTGCTGTTGCCGCAAAGCTCATCGCCGTCGCTGCTACAGTCCACCCCGCGTCCTCCCGTTGCCTCAAATGGATGCGCGAGAGCTCCAGCAAGTTGTAGCTACAAACCGCTCGTCGATCCGTGCCCTGTAGCGCCATCCCGAGCAACTCCGGCATGCCTCCGCCGAGGTTCCTGGTTGCCGGCGGCTAAACGCCGGCCGGCTGAAGTGGCCAGCTTAGTTAGGGGCTAATCACCCTGCTAATTAAGCCCAGAGTCACTGAGAGCCAGGCCCCACTCACTTTTTTAACCACTGGATTAACAACTGTTAAGACTAAACTAATCCCCAAGGTCCCACTAGTCAGTTGACCTGTCCCCACGTGTCAGCCTGTGTAGCCGACCCTATCACACTGATGTGTGGGCCCAGATGGTCAGGTTTGACCTAGACGGCCCGCCTGACCCGCTGACGTAGTGCTGATGCGATGCTGACGCATTAATCCCTTTCTGGAATTTAAATAAATCTTAAATGATTTATTATATTTCAGGAAAATATTCAAAACTTCTAAAAATCATAGTAATTCAACCAAAACTCCAATGAAAATAATTTATATATGAAAAATGATCAGAAAAATACAAGGAATCTGTTTATGCCATGTTAATGCATGTTAGAGCAAGTTAACATCACCAACTAGGACATTTAATGATTAGGACAAATTTGATAAATAGTTTGGAGATGGAATTTGATGCCTATTTGATTTCCACTTCAATTAAATATGGCTAAATATTGTACTAGGTGAATTCAGAACCTTAACATGCCATATCATACATCATGTTTGTTGCATCACATTGATTGTGTCCCTTCTTCTTGTTCCTCGGTGTTGTTCCTTCTCAGTAGACGATGGTTCTGACGTTGTGATCGTTGACACTGATGAAGAGAAGTAATATCTTCAGAATTGCCAGGCAAGCAACCTCCCCTTGAGCATACTGATATGAACCCACTCTCTCGCTCCTGCTCTCTTTTACTGCATTAGGACAATAACGATTCAACTGTTACCAGTTCTCAGTAGTTGAACCCATTCCTTTGCATGACCTATCTTTGTCACAGTAAATAGTTGAAACCACTTAGCATGAGTAGCAACTGCTTGAGCCTTGTTGTGCTTACTCATCCATGCTTGCTTACCGTGCCTGCTATGCTTAGAGTCGTGTCAGGTATAGTCCATCTGGGCGATGAATCGGAATGGTGTGTTCATGTCCTACTGTGTGAGAGTTAAGTGTGTGAATCCGATTTGGTAAAGGTAGCGATGAGAGGTCATGTAGGAGTACATGGCGGGTTGTCTCATTGGGCTGTCCTTAAGAACTGAGTTCTGTGTTTGTTATCCAAGACAAGATACTACCATGCATTGGGCCTGAAACCAATGGACCCTCTCAGCTTATTAATCGCCTCGATCTCTGTCCAGTAGTTGCAACTAGTTTCTGGTGTTTGTAGGATGTGCTGACGGCCGTGCATAGCGCTGACCGGAGGGGTAGGCTATGGCGCGGTAGATGCACCGTGGCCCGGTGTACCAAGCGTAGTACCATCTGTCAAGGTGGTCTTGGGAACCGTGCACACATCGTTTGGGGCCGTAATGGAAACTTCGGCCGGACTTCCGTTGCGGGTTCAATCTCAAATAGGCGATAAACCTAGACTAGTGTTTTGTGTGGTTAACAGTTGTGGCCGACTCCCTCGATGGGCTTCCGCTTGAAGGTTGCCGAGGTGCCTTTTTACGCGCACATGGCGGTAAGTGGCGGGAGCGTGTGTGAAGAAGTATACCCCTACAGGGTGAACTAATCTGTTCGAATAGCCGCGTCCTCGGATATGGACTACTTGGAAAACTTATGTGGTTCATAGACAAGTGAAATGGATACTCTAAAATGCGCAAGATAAGCGTGACTGCTATCGATGGCCTTCTCGTAGGGAGACGGGAGTGGATCCATAGTGGTGTATTGATTTGGTGAATATGTGGACTCGTGTGCGTTGTCCCACCTCAAAGATACTACTTGTAGTGGTAGTACAGGTTAGCCAAGAGTCACAGCTGGCTTGCTGCAATAAACTCCACAACCCCCTTGTTGACAATGATGCATATGTAAATAGTTCTGATGTAAGTCTTGCTGAGTACCTTTGTACTCACGGTTGCTTAATTTATGTTTTTGCAGAGGAGACGTCAGTCTCATTAGTCATTCTTACGACATGAAGTTTGATGTTGACCGGAATAACTTGGGATTCCCAGACAGAGGTCTGGGTCCTATGGTAGGGTCGTTATAGCTTTTCAGGCTCTTCTAGCCACTTTTAATAGATGTCTGTACACAGACATGTATCTTCTGCTTGTTGATTGTATGCTCTGAATGATGGGTCATGTGACCCTCTGCTTGTAACATTATACTACGTATGCTCTCTGGAGCCTTCCAAATAAATGTTGTGTTGTTGTATGCTTATGTTGTGATGCCATAGTTGTATCTATGCATATCGGACATGTCGTGTGTACGTGTGACGTGTAATAGTATGTATGGGATTCGACACCTAGTTGTGTGCCTCTAGTAGTACTCTTTACGGGGAAATGCCTATTTGTGCTTCCACTGAGCCTTGGTTGCTTGCTACTGCTCCGGATACATTGATTGACCGGCGTGTATCCTTCTTTGTTGTTGTGTCTGTCCCTTCGGGGAAATGTCTCGCAGTGTAATGGAGTCCATGTAGACTGCTATGACTCGTCTACGCGTAGTTGATGACATTTATGTCCCACGACGTAATGGAGTCCCTGTAGCTTGCTATGACTCATCTACACACGCTGAGACCGACACCTGCATTGTTGGGTTACGTATGCATGTCCCTGTATGGATGTGCCACTTGGGCTCTACGACTAGTCATGTCGACCCGGGTTCTTGGACATTTGAATGCTAGCAACATATTCACATTCATGAGCAAAAAGGCGCAAACGGTCCCGGCCCAGGTAAGGTGGCAGCCGTGGAGATAACCGTGCGTGAGGCCGCAAAGTAATGTGAAGTGTTACATGCTAGATTCTTATGGCTTAGGATCGGGGTCCCGACATTATTTCCCATTTTGTAGATTTGATTCACTTCACGGAAGCTTGCATTGATGGAGTTCTTGTGTTTACTTTCTGTTTTGTATCGATGAACAATGTGAAACTTGCTACCTATCGATGAAACTATTGTAATATGGATGAAACTATGCATGTATGGATGAAACTTACAGTTTTGATTTGGTATGTTTGTTGGATGATCATATCCATATGGCAGGGATATAGTTTCTGTGAATTATATATATATATATATATATATATATATAGCATATATTGCCTGTGAAAATGATTGGATATAAAAAAATAGAATAAAAAGGGGCCATACAGCCTCTTTGTCGTCTTCCACAGACAGCAAACGTGCCACGTGACAGCAACCTATGCAACCTGGGAGCACCAGGTCTGGGCCATTTGGTCACTTTGCCGTCCGCTGGCAGACGGCAAAGGAGCTGCCCACTTTTCCATCAGCTGGAAGACGGCAAAGAAGGCCATCTGTCCAGCTGGGCCATCCTGCCGCTTTGCCGTCTCCAGCAGACGGCAAAGGAGCTGCTGCAGACGGCAAAGACTGCCGTTAGCCACCTAACGGGGCTAACATGCTTTCTGTGCCGTCAGCTGGCTTTACCGTCTGCATGTTCTGAATGGCGGACGACAAATATCTTTGCCGTCCACCGTTGTAAAGCTGACGGCAAAGCCTTCCTTTACCAGAGTTCTCTATGCCGGATGGGGGGCCGTCTGCTGGCTGACGGCAAAGGGTTTTGCCATCCGCAGGCCTATCCTTTGCCATCCGCCATGGCAGACGGCAAAGTACCTGATTCTTGTAGTGGTGGGCTCATTTGGCCTCTCCCATTTTTATTTCCTCACCGAGACAATGCTCTAACAATGATGATCATCACACTTTTATTTACCTACAAATCGATATGAAGAACCGATATGAAGATATGACTATATATGAATGCCTCTGGCGGTGTACCAGGATTTGAAGTGATCTAGCGTGACACGTATCAAAAATATGATGAACGGTGGCTTTGCCACAAATACTATGTCAGCTCTATATGATCGTGCAAAGCAATATGATGATGAACGAACTAGTCATGTGAAGTGATGATGGAATTTGCATGGCAATATATCTCGGAATGGCTATGGAAATACCATAATGGGTAGGTATGGTGGTTGTTTTGAGGAAGATATAATGAGGCTCATGTGCAACAGGGCATATCATGTCACGTGGTTTGGATGCACCAGCAAAAGTTGCACCGATCCTCAAGGTGAGAATGGGCTATGCACGGTACCGAAGAGGCTAGCAAATATGAGAAGGTGAGATTGTGTATGTTCATGGTTTCACATTAGTCATAAATTACAAAGTTTTATTAGTTTTATCATAAATGAAAGTACTACTCGCATGTCCCGAGGAAAGAGGTTGGTAGGAGTTAACCATCGCGCGCTTCCGACCCAAAACAACACTAGGGTTTCAACGAGGAATAGAAATGCTCACACATCATCACCATGCCTCTTTATTTTTAGATGAACAAAAAGTTAACATCTCTTAATATCAACACTTCTATGAATCAACAATTATGAACTCACACCTTTTTCGTATTACCACATCAGTATCATTAACCCACAATTTCTCTATATGTGCTACAAGATGGTTTTAATTATCACTCATTGAATACATAATATTTTTGGACTTGTCTTATGATCCATGAAAATTACCGTCACTATTTATTAAATCTCAGACCAATATAAGTGAAGAGCGAGAGTGAAATTATTTCTATAAAATCTACACGCCACCGTGCTCAAAAAGATATAAGTGAAGTACTAGAGCAACTGCTAAGCTCAAAAGATATAAGTGAACACATAGAGTATTCTAACAAATTATGATTTCAGTGTGTCTCTCTTAAATAGGTGTGTCCAGCAAACAATGATTGTGGAAAACTGAAAGTAAGAGTAAACAAAAACAAACGACGCTCCAAGCAAAACTCATATCATGTGATGAATAAAAATATAGCTTCAAGTGACATACCGATGGATTGAGACAAAAGAGGGGATGCCTTCCGGGCCATCCCCAAGCTTAGACGCTTGAGTCTTCCTTAGAATATTACCTTGGGGTACCTCGGGCATCCCCTAGCTTAGGCTCTTGCTGCTCCTTATTCCTTTGTCCATCATGATAACACCCAAATCTTGAAAACTTCAATCACATAAAACTCAACAAAACTTCGTGAGATCCGTTAGTATAAGCAACATATTGAAAAATGTAGGCATTGTTAAAAATTTATTATTATTTCATAATTGCATAATAGGAAATGTATTCTAACTTCTCCATGGCTTATACCCCCTGATACAATACATAGCATAATCAAAACAAGCAACTATGCAAGCAAAAACAGAATCTGTCCAATACAGAATAGTCTGTAGAAATCTGTAGAGAACCTATACTTATGTAACTCTAAAAATTCTAAACAATTAGGAAAATCTCGAAAATTTGTATATAAACACTGTGTAAAATATTCACATCATTATCATGCTCCAGTAAAAAACTAAAATTCCTATACTGGAGTCAAAAGTTTCTATTTTGTTTCAGCATCAATTATCCTCATCTTGTGAGTCATCCCAAAGGCTTTAATTGGAACAAACACTAATTTAAACATAAAAACATAATCATTACAGAGTCAATAATCATGTAATAAAAAAAACAAAAAACTTAAAAACAAAAAAATAAAGATAACTATTGGGTTGCCTCCCAACAAGCGCTATTGTTTTATGCCCCTAGCTAGGCGTAATGCATAGTTTCAAGTGTTGTCATATTTGAAACTCCGCCCATAAGTAGATCTCATGATTGATTCATAAGGTGGTTTAATTCTATTTTTAGGAAAGTGTTCCATCCCTTTCTTTAATGGGAATTGGAACCTTATGTTTTCCTCTTTCATGTCAATAATTGCACCTATAGTTCGTAGGAAAGGCCTTCAAAGTATTATGGGACAAGTAGGATTGCAATCAATATCAAGCACAATAAAATCTACAGGCACATAATTTTTATTTGCAATAATGAGCACATCATTAATCCTACCTAGAGGTTTCTTAATGGTATAATCCGCAAGATGCAAGTTAGGGGAACAATCTTCAATATTAGTGAGACCAAGCACATCACAATGAGATTTAGGAATAGTTGAAACACTACCACCAAGGTCACACAAGGCATTGCATTCACATTTATTTATATTTATTTTGATAATAGGTTCCCACTCATCATGCAATTTTCTAGGAATAGAAACTTCAAGCTCAAGTTTATCATCATAAGTCTTTATCATGGCTTCTACTATATGTTCGGTAAAAGCCTTGTTTTGTTCATAAGAATTGGGTGAGCTAATAATGGTTTGCAACAAGGAAATACATTCTACTAAAGAGAAATTATCATAATTCAAGTCCTTGTGATCCAAAATAGTGGGCACATCACTAGTTAAAGTTTTGACCTCTCCAAACCCACGTTTTTATGTTTTAGCATCAAAATCATCACCCACCAAGCAAACGGGACGCGTCTCAACTAGAGTTGACTCATCTCCAGTACCTTTATCATTTATATTCAGAGATGTAAATAAAGAGTCAATAGGAGAGGTGCCAATCATTTTAAGGTCTTCATCATGATTCCGGTAAAAACCTGGTGGAAGAGCTTTTTCTAAGAATTCCTGCATAGCTTTCAACTTAGTGGTCCTCTCCTAAATTTCATCAATAGATAATTGGATATATTTAATAGTCTCATTAAAATCATGCTTAGGTGGCAAAGCTTTACTTTTAAGAGTTTCTACATCAAGAGCAATTATATCCATGTTTTTAGCCAAAAGCATCAACTACATGCAATTTTTCTTCTACCATGTGTTGAAAACCTTTTGAGAATTAATAAATTCTTTAATTGTGTTCTCAAGATCAGAGGGTATCCTATTAGAATTTTTTGAAGAATTACCATAAGAATTACCATAAGAATTTCCATAGTTGTTAGAGGAATTACCGGGATACGGTCTAGAATTTAAGTTTCCTCTATAAGCATTGTTATTGAAATTATTTTGCGAGACAAAGTTCACATCAATAGAATCATTATTTCTCTCAATAAAAGTAGACAAGGGCATATCATTGGGATCAACATGAGCATTTTTACTAACAACCATATTCATAAGAGAATCCACTTTTTCACTCAAAGTAGCGATTTCTTCGACAGAATTTACCTTCTTACCGGTTAGAACTCTTTCGGTATGCCATTGAGAATAATTTGTCCTAATGTTGTCCAGAAGTTTTGTGGCCTCTCCTAAGGTCACATCCATAAACGTACCACCTGCAGCAAAATCTAGAAGATTTCTTGACACAAAGTTTAGTCCAGCATAGAAGTTTTGGATAATCATCCACAAATTTAAGCCATGAGTATGGCAATTTCTTCTAATCAATTTCATTCTCTCCCATGCTTATGCAACATGCTCTTGATCTTTCTGTTTAAAAGTATTTGATTTCTAAGGGAGATGATTTTAGAAGGAGGAAAATTCTTGGCAATAAAAGCATCTTTACACTTATCCCATGTTCCAATACTATTACGAGGTAAAGATGAAAACCAAGCTTTAGATTTATCTCTTTGTGAAAAAGGAAATAATTTTAGTTTCACAATATCATTATCCATATCCTTTTACTTTTGCATATCACATAATTCAACAAAGGTATTAAGATGTGACGCGGGATCCTCATTAGGATTTCTCGAGAATTGATCCTTCATGACAAGATTTAGCAATGTAGCATTAATATCAAAATCCTCCGCATTTGTGGCGGGCGTTATAGGAGTACTAATAAAATCATTGTTATTAGTATTTGAGAAGTCACACAGCTTAGTAGTATCTTGAGACATGGTGACCGAACAAGCGAAGTAACAAGCAGGACAAGTAAACTAGCATGCAAAGGAGTAAACTAGTAACAAGCAAAGATAATTTTTTTTGTATTTTTGAGTTTATGATACAAACTAAATATAACAGCAAATAAAAAGATAAACAAGTGACTAAAAATTTGTGTGAAGTTACTTGATAGTTGATGATGATACTCCCCGGCAAGGGCGCCAGAAATCCTTCCTGATACTTGTGATCTGCGTTGGGTTTTCCGTGAAGAGGAACGGGTAATTGCAGCACAAAGTGGGTAAGTATTTTCCTCACTTATGAAACCAAGGTTTATCGAACCAATAGGAATATCAATCTTCAATCGTCTTCAGCCGCTGCAGACAAAAGAGCCAACAACTTGCACCCAACGTGGGCAAGAGGGTTGTCAATCCCCTTGATCTCGTTATTTGCAAGCAAATGAGTTGTGTAGATAATTATAAATTGCAAAAAAAATAAAAAGTAAATAAAGGCAGCAAGATAATAGTAGATTTTGTAAATTTATAAGTGAATAGACCCGGGGGGCCATAGTTTTCCCTAGCGGCATCTCTCATGTAGGCAGCATACGGTGGGTAACAAATTACTGTTGGGCAATTGATAGAAAAGCGGATAGTTATGCGATTTTCATGGCAATGATCATGTGTATATAGGCATCACGTCCATAAACAAATAGGCCGACTCCTGCCTGCACCTATTACTATTACTCCACTTCAAGAGCGCTTCTATGCTTGCCTCTCCATGTATTAAGTTCATGACAAACAGAGTAATTCATGGAGAACGATGACATGATGTAGACAAAGTAAACTCAAGCAATATGAATGAACCCCATCGTGTTATCCTTAGTAGCAACAACACAAAGACTTATCTTGTCCCCTACTTTGTCACTGGGATATAGAAACTCGTCAGGTCGAACCTACCACAACGCACCACTCCCACTGAAGATAGATCAATCTACTTGGCCAAAGCACATCGATAAATCGGAGAGCATTACGAAGCTATAATGATCATGCTAATAAGCATATAAATACTCAGAGGTGACTCAAATACTTTTCATGAATAATCTGAACATAAACCCACAATTCATCGGATCCCAACAAACACACCGCACAATAGGATTACATCGGATGGATCAAAGCGAAGATGCGATGATCATTGTATGGAAGATCAAGAGATAGAGAGATTTCCATCTAGGTACTAGCTATGGACCCGTAGGTCTGTGGTGAACTACTCACACATCATCATGAGGGCGGCAAGGTTGATGAAGAGGCCCTCTGTGATCGATCCCCCCTCCGACAGGGTGTCGGAACGGAGCTCCAGATGGCCTCGTGACAGAACAGAGAATTGCGGTGGCGTAAAAAGAGTTTCGGGACTGCCTCTAGGGTTTTTGGAATATTAGAGAATTTATAGGCCAGAGAGGAGCGTCGGGAGGCGCCCGTGCGGGCCAGCACACATCAGGGCGCCCCCCCAGGGCGTGTCCTGTTGCATGCTGGTGCCCTCGTGCAGCCTCCTGACTCCTCCCGAAGCTTTCAGATATTCTTTTGGTCCATAAAAATCATCAAAAAGTTTCGTGGCAATTGGACTTCGTTTGGTACTATAAACCTGAAAGTAAAAAAACATGTAGAAAACAGTAACTCGCACTGGGCACTCGGTCAATAGGCTAGTGCTCAAAAATATTATAAATTGGTAAATAAATACCCCAAAAGTATCCTAGAATTATAATATATCAGCATGGAACAATCATAAATTATAGATACATTGGAGACGTATCAAGCATCCCCAAGCTTAATTCCTACTCGTCCTCGAGTAGGTAAATGATAAAAACAGAATTTTTGATGTGACATGCTATCCATTATGTATTCTTATGCATGTATGCTCATTGAGAAACGATGAATCAACAAATATTAACATAGCAATTTTCATAAGTATAAGAAACAAAATCATCAATCTTTCAAAGTATACGGCAACGGATTTGAACCCGACAACTGCTACGGTGACGGATTTGAAACCGTGATGGGCTAGGGGGAACGACTGCTCACCAAAGGTCCCTTAGGACATGAGGAGGAGGTCGGAGAGGCGATGAAGGTGGCCAAGGCAATGAAGCTGCTGCTGTTGGGAGCTCCTGGTGCGCAACGGCAACGACGACCGAGCGGGCGCCATGGAGGAGCTCCCGTCCAGTTCGCTCTGGGAATCGGTCGAGGACGGATCCAGGGTGCTGGAGGACATGATAGAGGAGTGGTGGAAGCTGGCCGAAGACGAGGATGAATACGACGATGGGTGACGCGACGCTGCTGCTCTGTGAAAACTCTTTGAACTCTCTCTGAAATCTATATGTCTCTCTCTGAATCTTACCAGCAGGAGCGATGGGGAGGGAGGAGAGGGGCGGTGGCGCGAGCAGGGAAGGAGGAGGAACCCTAGGGGAGGGATGCGGCATTATAGGAGGAAAGGTAGGATGGCGCCTCTACGTTCGTGAAGCTCACGGCGCGACTCATGCGTCCTATGTCTCTACAGGACGAAGACGGAGGCGAACAGAGAAGGTAGTCGTCACGAGGGCTTGCTGGGCTGGCCTGCACTAGCTGCTGCGGTTGGGGGGTGCTGGGCCGCCCCATGCCAACCGGGCCAGGTGGCTGTGATGGCTCGGCTCTCTCTCTCCCTAAATCATTTTCCATTTAAATAAACAGAAAAGAAAACAAAGGTATAGAGGAATAAACATAGGTTTTTTTGGAAGAAACAAAAATACTTTTAGAGCTTTGAAAATATGTAGAATTTAAATAAAATGTCCTGGCAATTTTTAACTTGAGTCATTTTTTAATCTGTCCAAAACACTTTTAATTGAGCTAAAATTTGCAGGAGGGCTTCTAGGTAGGGATTAGGGATTAATGAAAAATAGTGGACATTTATTTGGGCAGGAAAATGACCACTTCCAAAAATAACAAAGAACTAGGAAGGGAAGAATTTGGTTGATAGAAATGATTTGAAAACTTGATGCCCACACAACAACACTAGATCATGCCACTTGGGAGGTAATGCATATTAACACGAAACAACAATCCATAAAAGATGAAACACAATGGTGACATGATGCATATGATGACATGAAGCAAATATTAATCCAGCACATACCAAACATGGAATATCTTACAAAGGTCGCTTCCATGGAATAGGTTACAAAATGGAATGTTGTGTATGGGTTGTTACAACTCACCCCCACTACAAGAAGATCTCATCGCGAGATCTAGGAACGGAAGAAGTCGGGATATTCAGAACGGAGAATGTCCTCACGTTCCCAAGTAGCTTCTTTATCAGAATGATGTGACCATTTCACTTTGAGGAACTTGATAGACTTGTTTGCGAGTTTTGCCCTCAGTCTCTTCAAGGATAGCAACTTATTGCTCATGATAGGATAGGTCTTCTTGGAGATCAATGTTCTGGAAATCAACGGTGCAATCGGGAGTCTTCAAACACTTGCTGAGCTGAGAAACGTGAAAGATGTCATGCATGTTTGAGAAATTGGAAGGAAGCTCAAGTTGGTAGGCAAGGTCGCCTCTCTTGCCAACAATCTTGAGAGGGCCCACAAATCATGGTGCAAGCTTGCCCTTGATAATAAAGCGTTGATTGCCCTTCATGGGAGACCCTCAGAGCTATACAAAGTCATCGATTTGAAAGGTGAGATCATGATGCTTGCTATCATAATAGCTCTTCGGACGGGATTGAGCAGCTTTGAGATTATCAAGAATGACACGGCACATCTCTTTAGCTTCAGTGATCATGTCATTGCCAAGGATTTGTCGTTCACCAGTCCCAGACCAATTGAGAGGGGTATGGCACTTTTTGCCATAGAGAATCTCGAATGGGGCCTTGCCTGAACTTGCTTGGAAACTATTGTTGTAGGAGAACTTGGCAAACGGGAGGCAATCTTCCCACTTCATGCCGAATGAGATAACACAAGCCCTCAACATGTCTTCAAGGATTTCATTGACTCGCTCTACTTGACCACTTGTCTGAGGGTGGAAGGTTGTGCTGAATGAATCTTGGAGCCCATGGCTAACTGAAAAGAATACCAAAACTTGGAAATGAAGATGCTTCGATGGTCTGAATTGGTAAGCTGAGGACTACCGTGCAAATAAACTATCCTTGATGTGTACAGCTCTACCAGCTGAGCTGCCGAGATAGATTCTTTGACCGGAATGAAGTGGGCGACTTTAGTGAGCTTCTCGATGACCACAAAGATGGCATCATTACCACTCATGGACTTAGGAAACCCAATGACAAAATACATCTCAATGTGATCGAATTTCCACTCGGGGATAGCAAAGGCTAAAGAAGACCTGCTGGACGTTGATGTTCCGCCTTCACTCTGCGGCACACAACACATTCATTCACAAATTGAGCGATCTCACGCTTCATGCGCGTCCACCAAAATGTTTTGCCTGAGATCCTGATACATCTTGGAACTGCCTGGATGAATCAAGAGGAGGGAATTTTGGGCTTCGTCCATAATTACTTTTCTATGTTCTCCCTTTGGAACCACAAGACAGTCCTCGAAGAACAAAGTCTATTTGTCATCAACACGGAAGCACTTATACTTGGGAATGCTCCTGGCCAAGCCTATTTTCACCTTGCTCACCATAGCATCGAGAAGTTGAGCTTGGCGAACTTGATCTTCCAAAGTTGGAGAAACTTGAAGGTTGGCAAGAAACCCTTGAGGAATGAGTTGAAGGTTGAGTTTCCTGCTCACAAAGATCAGGCTGGAACGGCTAAGAATAAGATTGTTGTAGTAAGCCTTTCTGCTCAGAGCGTCTGCAATCACATTTGCTTTGCCTGGAGTTTAGTCAATGCTTGGATTGTAATCTTGGATCATATCCACCCAATGTGTTTGACAAAGATTGAGATTCGGTTGAGTGAAGATATATTCCCGACAAGATATGCCTCCAAGTAAACAAAGCATGGACAACTGTCGCCAACTCAAGATCTTGAGTGGGCTAGTTCTTCTCACTTGGCTTCAACTAACGAGAGATATAAGCTAACACTTTCTTGTCTTGCATAAAAACTCCGCCAAGTCCTTGCAAGGATGCATCACAGAAAACTTGGAATGGCTTGGAATCATTAGGAGGAGTTAAGACCGGCGCTGAAGTGAGCTTCTCCTTGAGTGTATTGAACGCAATGTCACACTCAGGAGTCCAGACATATTTGAAATTCTTATGGAGGAGATTAGACAAAGGCTTAGAAATCTTGGAGAAGTTCTCCACGAATCTTTTGTAGTAGCTTGCAAGCCCGATAACGCTTCGAAGTTGCTTGACATTTTTAGGCAGCTCACACTTGACAATGGTCTCAACCTTTTCAGGATTTACTTTGATGCCCTCGCCAGAGATGATGTGACCAAGATACAACACCTCATTGAGCCAAAATTCACACTTGGAGAACTTTGCATATAATTGATGCTTTGTAAGCTTGTCAGGCACAAGCCGGAAATGCTCTGCATGTTCTTCTTCAGTCTCGGAGAAGACTAGAATTTCATCAAGATACATCAAGATGAACACATTCTTGAAGGGGGAGAAGATGAAGTTCATCATGCGGGAGAATGTCGGAGGAGCGTTTGCAAGACCAAAGGACGTCACGGTACAGAGTTTGCATTGGTTACGAATGAATGTTTGTGTTCAACATGTATGCGCGTATTGCGGTAGGAAAATAATCCTTGGGTGTGATGTCGTGTATGTTTCTCTCTTGTGAGCGAGCCAACCTGAGATTATATTTGTCCAAACATTACAGAGTTTGCATTGGTTACGGATGATTGTCTGTGTTCAACATGTATGCGCGTATTGCGGTTGGAAAGAAATCTGTGTGCTTCTCAATTTGTACGTGCAATAGTATATGTTCGTGTCCTAGCCTAATCCATTTCTGTATACTGCTTACAATTTAAACAACCATGTCGTTGCCTAATCCTCCACTTTATGGAAGCTTTTATTTGTCACGTTATGGAAGCTTTTATTTGTTGCATGTGCAATAATAAGCAACTATATCATTGCCTAATCCTCATCGTTGATACATCTTCGTTTTTAGAGTGTCAAATCAACACCGTTCATTTTCTATCATTTTAAGTACATAATAGATGCCATGGTAATTTTTAATATGCATATTCTATGGCATTTTTTGTTCACAATTTGTAGCCATGACCCTCATGGCAATTTTCATCTTTGTGCTTGTTCATAAACAATGGCAATTGCTATATATGACAACATTCATGTGATTTGACATGGCAC
This sequence comes from Elymus sibiricus, assembly GCA_039707655.1. Taxonomy (NCBI): domain Eukaryota; kingdom Viridiplantae; phylum Streptophyta; class Magnoliopsida; order Poales; family Poaceae; genus Elymus; species Elymus sibiricus. Next base: position 308,470,121 of record CM077675.1, on the reverse strand, counting down.
TTTTTTTCTAAAAACATGACAAACTTGCCATGGCAACTTTTCCATGTTCAAAAACATGACAAAGTTATAGATGTTCAAAAACAGGGCAACTTAACATGTTCGAAAACATGGCATTCTTGCCATGGGAAACTCAAGATTTTTTTAGCAAATGTATTAACGGGGCATGGCAATTATAGTTCACGGGGCATGGCAAAATGCTTCTATTCATAACTAAAAGTGGGATTTTTCTATGTCTTTCTTGCCATGGCAACTTTACCTTTAATGACATGGCAAATTTTAGTTCATTTTTATTGGCATGGAAAATTTATTGTATAGAGCATGGCAAATTCACATTTCCAGAACATGACAAAATTTAAAATGTAGCACAGTAAATATACTTGTGTAGCCATGGCAATTTTTAATTTATTTTCCATGGCAAAATTACTCCATTTTTTGCCATTTCAATTTTAACTTTCTAGCATGCCAAAAAGTTAATTTATTGCCATGGCAATTTCGAGCTTCATTTGCCATGTCAAATTTTCATGTACATCTCCATGGCAAAAAAACTAACATTCGTGGCAAATTTTTACTATTTGTTGCCATGTCAAATTTACCTTTTTGTCATGGTAAAATTTGCCTTTTATTTTCCATGCCAAAATAAAGGAAAATTCATGGAGCATGGCAAATTTATCTTTCCACTTTGTCATGATAACTTTTACTTTATTTTTTCCATGGCAATTTTGCACCTTAATTGCCCTGGAAATTTTACCTTTAAATACTTTGCAAATTTACTGTTTGCATACATGGAAAATTTTACTCTATTTATTCCATGTCAGAATTTTACTTTATTTTGCCATGGAATTTTTTTTTACTTTATTACCATGGCAAATTTACTTTTAAATACAAGGTAATTTCACTTGAACATTCATGGCAATTTTTAATATACTTTGCTATGTCAAATTTTTACTTTTTTTGCCATGGCAAAATTGTGCCTACATTGCCATGGAAATTTTACCTTTAAATACTTTCAATTTTACTATTTACATACATTGCAAATTTTACTCGATTTTTTCCATGTCAGAATTTTAATTTATTTTGCCATGGCAAAATTTTAACTTCAATGGGCAACTTTACTTTTAAATACATGGCAATTTCAGTTGAACATACATGTCATTTTTCACTCCACTTTGCCGTGTGAAAGTAAAAAATTGGAAGTACACCTATTACTCTACTTCGACAAATTTTCCTTGTCTCAACATTTTGCCATGGCAATTTTTTACTGTACTTTGTGTTGTCTCAACTTTACTTGTCTCAGCAACGTGCAAAGCCTTGTTGAAACAAAACCTTTTTTCCAAAAAAAAATCATTATTTACAAGTAATAAAAATCTACCAAGTGTTCCATGATACATATAACATTTTCCACAAAAGTTTGCCATGGCCCATGGCAACAACTTTAACTTTGTATGTTTCCTCGTCCTCATTTACTACCATGGCAATTTTCTAATATGTATATTTGGTTTTCAATTTTTGCCATTGCAAAATTATGTTATATCCTATGGCAAATTTATCAAGGTTACCATGGTCAATTTTAAATTTGTGTCATGGAAATCTCTCCATGTTTCTACTTATTTTGGCTGCATGTAATTTAAATACCATGGACATTTTTCCTGTATAAGTTTTTCTTTGCAAATTCTAAACAAAGCATTGCAATTTTAACTAAAACATCATGGAAACAAATATTTTTTAAGTATGGCAAATTTGTATTTTTTTTGTACCTTGCACTACTTATTCTCGTACCACGGAAAATTTTATTTTTTACGGCCTTGGAAAATATGATTTTTTTTCATTAAATTTTTTGTTCAAAGATAAACCCACTAATTGGTTCTTTATATTCTCACACAGCAGGAATTTGGGTGTTTTATTATAAAAGAAATGACATTTTTTTGTCGATTTTGTAAGTCCTATTTTTTGTGTACAAAGTTGGGCCTGTTTAGGCCCTTTTTGGTTTTACTTACCACATGCTGAGGGAAGGGGCCAAAAGGGTTCGGGCTGATGTTCTACCGCACCGAACGACAGAATCGTTCGTTCGATCGCTTCTCCCTATTGAACCTTTCCGTTCGATCTAGGGTTCTCCAGACCAAACAATCGGGTGTTATTCGGGTCCAAATACTAATCCTAGGTCGTACAAGGCCTATTGGCCCAAGTGGAGGTGATGCAACATGTTTGAATTTTGACTCGGATTCTGTAGGACTATCGCACAATTTTAGTTCTATCTCCACGCTCAGAATGAATTTTCAGGTGAATCCAATTGCGCTGGGAAGTACATGAAATATACTTTCCAACAAAAAAAGAATCACCCAATTCGGAGTCCGGATGCAAAACTTGTTAATGTTTTGAGTCAGGTATATCTGTGCAGTCCGAATCTGAGTCCAGAATGTGGGGGGCTTGGTCTTTATTTTATCTTGGACCAAAAGTGACTTGAGAGGACCTCTTGAGCAGAATATAATTATTTCCTTTGACATGAGAGGACCTCTTGAACAACACCTAATCATTTCCTCTTCATTTGTCTTCTCACGTGGTTCATACAAGTGTTCGGCAATTCTGCATTTAGGCATGAAATAAAAATAGGTGAAGTATTTTTGTTCCCGATGACATAAATAAACTATTGGATAATTCTTATATGAAATCACCTCACAAATATGCATGTATGCAATGTTTTTGGACATATCCAAGGTAGTGTAATAGCCCGAGACCGACGCTATAGATGACTTTGATATATTCCGTTATCGTCGTGTGATTTATTGTCTGTCGCATTCATCATCGCATTGCATCGACACTCTCTTGCCTTCATTTTACAAAACTTGCATTTGTTTGTAGTTGTCGGTTCTCCCCTTCTTGTAGTTTTCCAATAACTCTGTTGCCTTCATTTTTCAAAAACTTGCATCCTGTCGTTGATCGTTTCAAAAACACACCCCAACCGTTAAACATATGCGGCACTATAGCCGGTTAAATTCTCGGACGTTTTCGTAAAACAAAACTTGTTGCCGGGACGCAAATATTCCCTCTCATCTCAACCCAACACCCTCCACAGAGCCCACTAGGCCCATCTAGCCTACCCAACCGTTTCGGACCATCCGATCGAGATAAAACAGTCTGAAAACCAACAAAAACCCTCAACCCTAGCCATCCCTGCCTATTTTCAGACCTCCTAGCTTTCCAAATCGGGCAACACTAATCCATGCCTCGAAATCCATTCCCCTCCGCTCCACAGCCGCCACATCTCCACCTTCTCTCTTCTTCCACCGCTCCGGCCCACTGAAGCCCATATGGGGCCTGCCCGTGCTCGGAACCTCGCCGCTGTGAGCCCGCACCTTCGCAGCCGAGCGCCGCCGCCCTAGGAAGGAGTGCCTCGCCTCGCCCCGCCGCCTCGCTGGTCAGCCCGCGGAGCGCCATCGCCCATGACCACCTCGACCAGGCCAGCCCTACTCCTTTCTCCCCATACCTCTCCTCCTTCCTCTTGTTTCTCTCTCCCTCACCCCAATCTCTCTATCTCTCTGGTTCCTCAGGAAGCAGCCATGGAGGATCCCACACCCGAGCTCCACTTCGCCGGATCTCTCGAACCAAGCGCCGTCAAGCCCCCTCGCTACCGAAAATGGATGGATCTGGAGGATCCCGTCTGGATCCATGCCTCTAGCGCCCCTCCGCCTAGCCCTCACCGAAGCCCCATGGCGCCGCCGCCGTTGTTGACCGATGGGAACAGGGCGAGCTCCTGCCTGCCCCGCCTCACTTGCCCGCGTCGCTAGCAGCTGGGCCACAACAGCGACCGACCCAAGCACGGCCAGGCCCACCTCACCTTCTTCAGCCCCTTAGGACGATGTGAGCCCATGAGCACCTTTCAGCTATGTTGCGTCGATGTCTCTATAAGCCCGTTGCTAGTTTCGGCATGTTAATGTTTTTTTACATTCTGCGAATTTCTCTATTATTCTAGGACATGCATATTTATAGAAAGGTCACTGTTTAAAAATGCTAATAATTAAATAGCCATGCATCGAAATAAAACATGTCATACATGCAAACTGCTTAGAATTTCGTGTAGTTTCACATTATCCAACTTTCTTCCATGTTAAAAATGATCAAAATTGTTGTTTGCATTAATTTGCATAAATGCCATGCGAAATTGGTTTCTTTCATAACTATTTAACCGTAGCTCCGAATTAAATAAATTACATATGTAACTTGACTAGAAAAATGTGCAGAATAACATGGCACACTTTATATTCCTGTTTAACAACTATAAAATATGATTTAGGACAGAATAGTACCAATTTCGAAATTCACATGTGGGGATTTTCATGAATTGTTATATGTTGTTTCCTGCCTCGTTCAAAATGCCTAGATAGGTACTTTAATTATGCTTCACCTATTGCCATGATAAATAACATTTGAACATGTTCGGTACCTTAACAAGAGTGAACTAAATACTTCGAGTGTGGCGTTTGGTCAATATGCAACTCGTTGCATATTGAGCTTCACTTAATCTGTAGTATTTGATTATTGTGTTTGCCATGCCATGCATAATTAAATGGACATGCATCATACTTGTTTGCGCATCATATCATGAATATGTTGTGGTGTTTACCATGTCGTTTGTTTGTTTACGGATTGCTTCTTCTCGCTAGAGTCCCAAAACCGATTCGGAGTGTGAGGATTAGTACGACTACGCCCTTTCGTCTACTTCACCGATTCGTTCCGCTTCCAAGCGGGATTTCAGGCAAGATGAACATTACCCTCGATACCACTACCACTACTAGAATCAGATCGTTTGCCGTCCGCCTGGTCTTTTCCATCAGCTTGCCGAAAACAGACGGCAAAGGTAAGGCAGATGGCAAAGAAAGCCTTTGCCATCAGCCTACCCTTTGCAGTCGGCTAGTGGACGGCAAAGATTGGGCAGGCAGACGGCAAAGGTCACGGACGGGCCCCACCGCACCCTGGGTACATTGTTGCCGTCGGGTACATCTTTGCCATCTGCCTCCCAGCGGACGGCAAAGAGGATGTAGAACGGCAAAGAGGATGTCTACACTAACGGTCACGGCGGGGCCCACCCCCCCGGTCCACCCCCTCTTTGCCGTCTGCTAGCAGACGGCAAAGAGGACGCCCCCATAACGGCAGGGTCCACCTCCACCCCCTCACTCTCCCGCATCGATCTCGATCCCGCCCCCCACCACCGCGCCGCCACCCTCTCTCTCCCTCTCGCCGCTCCCGTCCCGACCCGACGCCCACCGGCAGCCACCCCCACCCACTGGCCGCCCCGCCGCCCCGCGGCGATCCCTCCCTCCCCGCGGCCCCCTCTCTCTCTCCCTCCCTCTCCCTCCCTATCGCAGCTCCCCGACGCCCACCGGCCGCCGCCCCCACCCACCGGCCGCTCCGCCGTCCCGCCGCCCCGCGGCGAGCCCCCCTCCCCACGGCCCCCTCTCTCTCCCCCCTCTTCCCACATCTCTCTCTCTACCCCCCACCACACCTCCTCCCTCCCTGTGGCCCCGCCACCGGAGCCAGCCTCTCCCTGCGACCGCCGCCCCATCCCGCCGCCCCCTCCCTGCCACCCCTTCCCCACCGCCCCTCCAAGCGGCGCCGCCACCTCCCCGCCCCCTGCCCATCGCCCCCAAGGTGATTTTTTTTGTTTTTTCTGTTTTTTATTTATGTTAATTAGTTAGTTAGTTATTTAGTTTAGTTAGGTTAGTTAGTTAGGTCAGTTAGTTAGGTTAGTTTAGGTTAGTTAGTTAGGTTAGAAGAAAAAAATAAGAAAAGAAGAAGGAAAAAATGAAAAAGGAAAAAGAAGAAGAAGAAAAGAAGAAGAAGAAGAAGAAGAAGAAGAAGAAGAAGAAGAAGAAGAAGAAGAAGAAGAGACGAGGAGGAGGAGGAGGAGGAGGAGGAGGAGGAGGAGGAGAAGGAGAAGGAGAAGGAGAAGAAGAAGAAGAAGAAGAAGAAGAAGAAGAAGAAGAAGAAGAAGAAGAAAAGGAAAAAACGAAGAAGTGGAAGAAGAAGCCACTGACCCCCGACCCCCGACGCCACTGACCCCCGACCCCCGATACCAATGACCCCAACGCCACCGACTCCCGACGCCACTGACCCCCGACGCCACTGACTCCTGACCCTCGACACCATTGAACCCCGACGCCACTAACCCCCGACCCCCGACGCCACTCACCCCCGACGCCACTCACCCCCGACCCCCGACGCCACTGACCGCCGACCCTCGATCGACGCCACTGACCCCCGACCCCCGACGCCACTGACTCCCGACGGCACTGACCCCCGACCCCCGACACCTCTTCGGCCTTCCAGAGGCCGACGGGGTCATAGTTTTGTAAATTATGAGTTAGGTCCTATATATATTCCGATTCTAGCTGTTATGAAAAACATCATATTTGTGTTGATCAGGTGGATTTCAATGTGCAGTTGTTTCGTTGCTGTGAGGGTCCGCTGTTCGACGACCTCCCCGTGCGTTTGACGAGCTCCCCTGCGTTCGTGGGTGAGCACAAATGACATCTCCTCCCCCCTCTTAATTTGCTCTGTTCTGGTCTTCGTGCCAATGAAACTTGCTAGCTATAGGTGTCTTCAATCATTAGTATGCGTGACCAGTATGCGTCTCCCGTTCGAAAGGGCGGCATCTATAAATATGCATGTCTTTGCATATTTATAACCGCCATCCTTTCGAATTGTCCAACGTTATCCATGGACAGCCCGAGTACGTGTAGATTGGGTTCATTTTCCCTTATGCTCTACTCCGGATCCGATGCGGAATTTCGTCAGTGCCTCCCTATTGTTCTCCGGGTACACATCCTCTCTGTTTATTGCGAAGACGTGTATCAGGAGAATAGCGGGGAGGTGCTGCCGAAATTCCGCGTCGGATCCGGAGCAGAGCATGGGAAAACGAACCCAATCTACACATACTTGGGTGGGATTAGGACCAATCTTTACCTATTAGCGTGTAGGTTGCATGGACGTAATAAAACTGACAAACTTGATTAACTGATGAATATAGATGATGAATTCTATATATATATCTTGTGTGTTTAGTAGGTAGGCAAGATGAGTGATCGTGCGTGGATGTACACCGGTCACCCTAGTCAGAAAGACATGACCATTGAATGGTTAACAAAAACCAAGGGGTTTCTGAGAGCCACATTTGCAAATGGCTAGGAAATAACCTGGTGCCCCTGTGTCCGGTGCGACAACCATAAAAAGTGGACATGGGATGAAATGGGTAAACACCTACAGAAGTGGGGTTTTATGCCTGATTATACGGTGTGGAGATTTCATGGTGAGTCTGCCCAACGTGCCAGAGCTGAGGTGGTTCGTCGTCGCACCGACGAGCATGGTACCGGGATCGAAGACATGGTGCAAGACTTTGATGATGCTCGGGATTCGGACGATGAGATGGAGGAATCTGCAAAGGCCTTCTATGAAATGTTGGAGTCTTCAAAACGTCCTCTCCACGAGCACACTGAGCTTTGTCAGCTGGATGCCATCGTGCAAGTAATGGCTCTGAAGGCTCAGTTCAACCTGGGCAGAGAATGCTACAACGCGATGATGACAATATTTGGACGCTTTCTACCCAAAGGCCATGTATTGCCTGCAAACCTGTACCAGTCGGACAAAATTCTACGTGCACTTAAGATGCCCTATGAGAAGATAGATGACTGTGAGAATGGATGTGCCTTATTTAGGCTTGAGTATGCGGGCTTGAACTATTGTCCCATTTGCAAGTCTTCCAGGTATTTTGTGGTAGACAACGGTATGGGTGAGAAGAGTCAGACCAAAATCCCAGTTAGTGTTCTTCGGTATATGCCAATCATACCAAGACTTCAATGTCTTTTCATGGTCGAAGAGACGGCCAGACAGATGACGTGGCACAAATTGGGCAAAAGAACCAAACTAGATGCAGATGGGAATCCGATGTTGGGACACACTTCAGACGCTTTTGCGTGGAAGCACTTTGATGCATTACATAAGGATAAAGCGGCACATCCAAGACATCCTCGAGTCGCCGTCAGCACGGATGGGTTCAATGTGTTTGGTATGACGGCAACCCAATACAGTTGTTGGCGTGTATTTGTCATTCCACTCAATCTCCCCCCCCCCCCCCCCCGGAGAGATTATGAAAAAAAAGAACATTTTCTTGACGTTGATAATTCCAGGGCCCAACTATCCGGGGAAGAATATGAATGTGTACATGCAGCCGCTTAAGGATGAATTGCAAGAAGCTTGGGATAATGGGATCAAGACATATGACGCCGCTACAAAACAAAACTTCAAAATGCATGTGTGGTACATGTACTCGATGCATGACTTGCTGGCGTATGCGCTATTCGTTGGCTGGTGTGTGCATGGAATGTTCCCGTGCCCCACATGCAAGGCAGATCTTCAGTTCCGTTGGCTGCAGGCGGGTCGCAAGTATTCTTGCTTCGACTTGCATAGACAGTTCCTGGATCCTCGCCATAAGTTCAGAAAAGACAAGAAGAATTTCATCAAAGGTAGAGTTGTCAAAAACTCTGCACCACCTGCATTGACAGGCCAACAGACCCTGGATTAGTTAAACGCTCTCGAGCCTGATCCAGAGCGTCCAGGATATTTCAAATGGTATAATTCGGAACATTCCTGGACTCACAAGATATGCTTGTGGGATCTGCCTTACTTTAAAGACCTCCTTTGCCCACACAACATTGACGTGATGCACACTGAAAAGAATATCGCCGAGGCCCTTTTTGGTACATTGTTCGGCATAGAGGGGAAGTCAAAGGATAATCCTAAGGCTAGAGTCGATCAGGAGGCTCTATGTAATAGACCGTTACAAAACATGCGACAACTGAAAGGAAAGTAGAACTGGAGGAAGCCAAAGGCATGGTTCAATCTTGGAAGGCCAGCTATGAGGGAAATGATCTTGTGGGTGAAAATGCAGTTGAAGTTCCCCGATGGGTATGCAGCGAATCTAAAGAGGGGAGCGAGTCTTGACAAATTGAAAATATTTGGTCTCAAGAGTCATGACTGGCACATATGGCTTGAGCGGGTAATGCCGGTGATGTTGCGTGGCTTTATCCCTGAGGACGAATGGCTAGTACTGGCGGAGCTGAGCTATTTCTTCCGTGCTATTTGTGCGAAAGAACTATCGCCTGACGTGCTAGATGAACTGGAAGAGTTGGCGCCGGAGTTGATCTGTAAGTTAGAAAAGATCTTTCCACCGGGCTTCTTTAATCCAATGCAGCATTTGATTTTGCATCTCCCGACCGAGGCAAGATTGGGGGGGGCTGTGCAAAATCGTTGGTGCTTCGCAACTGAGAGGATGCAGAAGACGCTTCGAGCGAAATGTAAAAATAAACGTAGAATTGAAGCATCGATGGCCGAGGCATTCATTACTGAGGAGGCGGCAAACTTTGTGACAGCACACTACGAAGCCAAGAATCGTCATTTGCATAATCCGAAACCTCGGTACAATGATGGTGACCGTGAAAAAGGTCGATCCAACCTCAGCCTATTCAAAGGGAAGCTCGCACCAGCCGGTGCTTCGAAAGCAATAGCGTTGGATGTCGAAGAATGGCGGACCATTTCGTTGTATATCTTCAACAACCTAACAGAAGTGCGGCCGTACATCGAGTAAGTTCTCGGTACATTGTTTCGCAACTTCTAATTCCTTTGAACTGCTCTTATTCCCGGATATGTGATACAGTCGATACGTCGCCAAATTCTCGGATGGAGCGGTGATCCAAAAGGATTCCATTGAAGAGTATGAGCTTCTAGCAAAGCATGGAAGCGGCTATCCTGGTTTCATCTCTTGGTTCAAACAAACGGTAATTTCCATTAGAACATTTCATTTCTTCGTCTAGTTTGCGGCTAATGCAACAATCCTTTCGTATTAAACTTGTAGGCTAATTCAGAGTCTATGGACGCCGAATTGAAACAAGTCGCTAATGGTTTTGACTATAAGGTCCGTTCATTTGACAAATACGACATCAACGGGTATCACTTTCGTACTTTTGGCAAAGAGCTATCTATGGCCGACCGAAAGTCTACAAATTGTTGTGTCTCTGCTATCGGCGAAGGAGGTGTTGAGTATTATGGAAGAGTTGAAGCAATTTATGAACTTATATTCCTTGGTGAAAACCCATCGAACGTCGTAGTCTTCAAATGTTATTGGTTCCAGCCGAGGGAGACTAGAAGGACTCATGAACATATAGGGCTAGTCGAAATCAAACAAAGCACCGATTTAGATGTTCCCAATGTCTATATTATGGCTCAACAGGCCACCCAAGTTTTCTGTCTACCGTGGGCCTGCCAAACTGATCCAAATCTGAATGGTGGGGATGTCGTTTATGATGTGCCGCCACGTTTTAGACCACCTCCCCTCAATGAAGATGATTATGAACCTCACATTAACCCAGACACATATGAACGAGAATTCTTCCAAGAAACACGTCTTTCCAAAAAACGTTTCAAGAACCGCTCTACTTCACCCCAGAACATTGAAGTAGATAGCGACAGTGAATCCGACTTCACCCCTGAGCCAGAACAAGAAGAGACGGAAGAAGAAGAGGTTACTGCTGCGGATGACCTCTCAATGCTTGACCGATTACATAAAGGAGGCCTTCCACATGTTGTTCCCGATAGTGATGATGATGATGCATTTATTGATGATAGTGATGATGATGATGCATTTATTGATCCCGGAGCATATATAGACGATGAAGATTATTATTAGTTCATGTCAGTTATTATTCAATTTTTATTATATACATGATGATGATACACTCAAATTATATATATACATATTATTATTACTGTCGGTATTCAATTTTTTTATGTTGTACTAATTTCATTTACTCTTTGTCATGGCAGGTGTTGAAAGATGGTGGGCACGGGTCGAGAGCGATCCGAGGCTCCTTCGTCGGCGCGTGGTGGGAGGGGTACTTCCATTCGACCCCAAACTCTCCGGAGAGCGTTGTACGACAGTATTGGGACACCCGAGGGCGCTTCTTCGTCAGCGAAGTTGCCCACCGGGAGAGGAGGTCGCGGGAAGAAGAGAGCTCCTAAAGGTACACATGGTGGCCGCGGGAGAGGTACGAAGGCTGCTACGCCTTCCTCGCTGCCACCCCCAGCTAATTCACCCGAGCACAGGACTGCTACGGTGGACCCGTCTGAGGTGGAGGCTACGCAGACTCCTGTCCACGATCCTCGGGTCGATGATCCTTCTGTCCCAGACGCTTCGACCCGTGAGACTCCTATGCCAGACGCTTCGTCCTACGAGACTCCACACGCTTTGACCGGATGGGATACCTGGCCGGATCTGCATCAGCCAGAGCCGAGTGGCCATGCTGATGGTGGCGGGGATCAGTTTTTTGATAGCGGGGACGAGGTGGTTGAGGGGGCCACCGTCTACCAGCGTGGGTGTACATGGCTCCCGCCCGTGCCGGCGACCCGCGAGCAGAGGTGGCCGATTAGGCCTGAGTTGCAGAAGTAAGTGCATTTACTCTTTTTAAACCTTTTGCCTTCACGTTTCTTCACATATCTAATGCGTTGGCTTTGTCATACTGCAGGGGTTGGATTCACGCCAAGGATGTCCGCAGGCCCAACTCCATCCTTGGTGTGATTTGCCGGCATAACTTCCCGGGGTTTGTCACGTTGCCCGGCGAGGGTCAGCTTCCAGAGTTAGGATTGAGCTGGGAGCACTACTTGGCTACCCCGGCCCCGCCGGAGGAGATGATCGACGGTGTGTTGTGCCACACGAGGGCCGACATGGTGGTCAAAAAGTTTTGGGTAATTTCTCCTTTACACAATTAAAAATCAATAATAGCTAGTTATTGTATTAATCAGTGTTGTCTTGTTTGATTGCAGACCTTCTACAGGTGTGAGGAGGGATACAAGGAGGCCGCGGCAAAGGTTATCGATGACGAGTGCAGGCGCCTACTACAGAACTTACGGCACGAGGCTCGGGTACAGGCTGTTCGAGACTACTACGCCTCGCGGCGTATTAAGAAGGACAAGTCGTCGTGCCGCGGAAAGTTTCTGCACAAGGAGTAGTACATGAAGGTAATTACCTATTCTTAAGGCCTTGTACTTAGTTTCCTTGCTTGATTCGTAGGCGTAGCTCTCAAATTTCTCTTTACTAACTTAGGTGCCCCCGAGATGGTGTGCGGATAAGATGGATTGTTGGGAGGCGTTGGTGAATGAGTGGTGCTCTGACGAATGGCGAGCCATCCACGACAATGCCAAGGAACGGCGTGCCCAAACGGAAGGTGTGCCACACCATCAAGGCAGCGCCAACTTATTTCAGTTCGGGCGGAACTGGGTATGTGGTTTGCTTCATGATTCCTGCAATTCATTATTGATGCTAGCTTGACCCCTTTATTAATACTTTGTTCCTCTCTTGTAGGCGCATTACAATAAGACGGAGGTGCCACAGGTGTACGACCTCTATGCCATGGCCCATACTGCCTCGTACAAGAAGGCCAAGGCATTCTCTGAGTCTGACCTCGATAATCCCCAAAACTTCACCAACATCTCCTCCCACAACAAGCTCGTTAGGTACAAAGATGTGGGGAAGGCGGTGAATGGGGAGGACTTCAACCCGAGCCAGTATCCTATTGATCCAGAGCTGGTGATGATAGCTGGCGGCGGGAGGCCCCATGGCTCGATAGCCATTGGAGATGGACTTATACGGTCTTCGCGCACTCTCTGGCAGATCAACGCGCGCCAAACGAGCTCCTGTCCTGAGATAATGCCTCGCCCACTGCCAGTCCAGCTCGCCATCGAGGTTAGTCATATGGACTCAGATAGCTTTCCTCCATTACATTGTGTGTGCGAACAAAGATGATTACAATGCTAACGAGGAGTTGTGTTGCAGGCTGCTCTGCAGAAAGAGAGAGGCAACCCAGGCGCTTCTGGCGGAACAGGCCCGGCAGGCGGCGGAGGAGAAGAGGGATTTGGAGGAGAGGACGGCTAGGTTGCTGGAGGAGGAGAGGGCACGGAACTATGCGTCTAACCGGGCCATGTACGAGCTCATCGTGGTAAGTTTCTTCTTCATATTAGCCAAATCATGCACTACATGTTCATTTCGTTAATAACCAATATGATTGACTTGTCAAAACCAAATGTGCAGTCTTTGTGCGAGAAGACCGGCCAGACCCCTCCACCGATGCCAGTCATTACCACGGCTAGAACGGTGAGTTTCATTTCAATGTTCATTAGTTACTAGTCTTAACATTTCAGCGTCATCATGCTAACGCAAATGATCTTTGGTGCAGCATAACTCCCGAGCCGCATCGCACGATCCTTCTCCAGGGCCAAGTAGTGCTCCAGGTGACACCGGCCCGAGCAACCCCGGTGCTTCACCTCCGTGATGAAGAGGACGGTAAGCCCTAATATGCCACTTACTTGGCTCATTTTCTCAAACAAAGACAAACTTAGCACTTAGACAAAATTATGTACTTTCGGTCTGTCGGAGCTCCTTGTGAGAGTTTCATGTCTCTTCTTGATGGAGGAATCCCGACTGTTGTCGCAGGGGTCGTTTCTTCTTCTCCTTCTCTCGATATATACCTTGGTATATTGCGGGAGAGGAGAAGGGGAAACGACCATCACCGATGGTCGAAATATAAGTGTTAGGTAGTGTCCACCAACATACACCACCATATAAGTGTGAGTGAGAGCGCACCATACACACCATGAGGAATGAGAGTTTTTCTAAGGAAAACCTCGAAAGACCGAAAGTCAAGCTCAACAAATGTCATATTTTACCTAAGATAGCTTTGTTTCCTCTAAAATGACATAGTAAGCTTACTTACCTCCAAAATGACATATTGTACCTAAGTTAGCTCTAAAATGACCTATACTTAGCATTGTTTCCTCCACAATGACATAATAAGCTTAGTTAACTCAAAAATGGCATAATAGACTTGGTAACCTCATAAATGCCATAGACTTAGCTTATTTTCTTGCAAAATGACACAATAATCTTTGTTAGGTCAAAAATGTGATAATTACCTAGGTTAGCTCTAAAATGATACAAATAAGCAATAAGAAGAAGAAAAACAAGAGGAGAAAGAGAGAGAGAAGAAAAACGCTTCTTCATCTTCTTCTTCTTCTAGATCTTCTTCTACTTCTTCTAGTATTCTTATTCTAACTTTCTTGTTTCCAATTTTGCAGATTTGATTGACTTCACGGCAGCTTGCTTTGATGTAGGGCTAGTGTTTACTTTCTGTTTTCATTTTGTATCGATGAACTTACGTTAAACTTTCTACCTATGTATGAGACTATGTATGTATGGATGAAACTATTGTAATATGGTGAACAATGTGACATTTGATACTTTTAATTTGGTATAATTGTTGGTTGATCATATCCATATGGAAGGGATATTGTTTCTGTGAAATATATATATATACATATCATATATTTGCATGTGAAAATTCTTGAATATAACAAAAACAGGCAAAAAAGAGGCAATACAGCCTCTTTGCCGTCGGCCACCATCGGCAAAGACCTCTTTGCCGTCGGCCACCGTCAGGAAAGCGGGCACGTGGCAGCCACCTGTTAAACCTGGGAGCACCAGGCCTGGGGCCATTTGGCCTTTTTGCCATCCGGGGCAGACGGCAAAGGGCTGGGTGGGGGGGCCGTCAGGGGCAGACGGCAAAGGGCTGGGCGGGGCCGTCGGGGGGCAGACGGCAAAGGGTTGGGCGGGGCCGTCCGGGGCAGACGGCAATGGGCTGGGTGGGGGCCGTCCGGGGTTGACGGCAAAGGACTGGGTGGGGGCCGTCCGGGGGCAGACGGCAAAGGGCTTGGTGGGGGGCGTTAGCCACCTAACGGTGCTAACGTCAGTACTACGCCGTCCAGCCGCGTTGCCGTTTGCAGGCTGACGGCAAAAAAACTTTGTCGTTCGCTGTGCTAAGGTAGACGGCAAAGAACCCCTTTACCGGAGTTTATTCGGCCCAAAATTTGGCCGTCCGCTGGCTGACGGCAAAGGCCTTTGCCGTCCGTGTTTGTGCCCTTGGCCGTCTGCTATGCGAGTTGTCTCGATTCTATTGCTATGTCTCACTGTCTACCACTTGTTTGTCAAGCCTCCCAAAATGCCATGATAAGCCTCTAACCCTCCACATCCTAGCAAACCGTTGTTTGGCTATGTTACCGCTTGATCAGCCCCTCTTATAGCATTGCTAGTTGCAGGTGCAGTTTGGTCCATGTCGGGACATGGATATTTTAGGATATCACATTATTCTTGCTATTTAATTAATGCATCTATACACTTGGTAAAGGGTGGAAGGCCCGGTCTTTTGCCTGGTGTTTTGTTCCACTCTTGTCGCCATAGTTTCCGTTATACCGGTGTTATGTTCCTTGATGAGCGATTCTAACACATGTGGGGTATTATGGGGCCCCCTGATCATTCGTTTAAGATAAAACTCTTCCAACAAGGCCCAACATTGGTACTATTTTCTTAATAACAAATTAAAACTTGCATAGGGACTTGTTGGCCCCGTGGATAATTAATCAACAAACCGGGCTAGTGCTCCTCATGAGTGTTGGTCCAAACTGAAAACACAGTGCGAGGCCACCCCGGGGCAACGTCGGGAGATGTTTTACCTTTGACGAGTGGCTTGTCCACCGGGATTCCTTACCGTAAGCATCGTGTTATCATGGTGTGAGGGTTTTCCATTGGATGCGTGTGCTAATTTATGATGGACTACTTGGAGCACCCTTGCAGGGTTAAATCTTTCGGAAAGCCGTGCCCGCGGTTATGTGGCGACTTGAAAAATTATAATATCCGGTTCTAGAGAACTTGAAGTAAACCCAATTAAAATACACCAACCGTGTGCGTAACCATGACCGTCTCTTTTCAAGGGAGTTCGAGAACAGGACACGGTGGGCTTACGTTTGACTCGTAAATAGGTGTTCTGGATTACTTCTTGATCATTACTAGTTCACGTCCGTTATGCTTAGATCACTCTTCTTATTCCTGTACTCGTAACTGAGCCAGATATAAAATGCTTAGTGCTGTTGTAACCTCACCACTTAATCATACCTCACCCATTAAGCTTTGCTAGTCTTGATACCTTTGGTAATGAGATTACTGAGTCCCCGTGGCTCAAAGATTCCTACAACAACAGATGCAGGTAGAGGTAATGCGATGATTTGACATGAGAGCGATGCTTGTTCTATTTGGAGTTCTTCTTCTTCTTCTTCTTCTGGTTCATCGATCATAGGATGGGTTCCAGGTTAGCAACCTGGGATTAGCAGGGTGGACGTTGTCTTCTTTTTCATTTGATTTCATCCATAGTCGGATCCTGCTCTTCTGTATGATGATTCTATGTATTGATATAATGATATAATTATGTTGTAGCATGTGGCGAGTGTAAGCCAACTCCATGTACTCATCTCTTCTTTAAATGTATTGTGACGATTTCCATTCTTGTGAAGCGACCCGAAATGCGCTTCTATCCTTATCGAGTCCCTCGAGTCATCGCGAGGATAGTACCGCATTTTGGGCATGACAAGTTGGTATCAGGGCAGTACCGACCTAGGAGCCCCTTGATTGATCTAACTTGGTCGTTGTCGAGTCTAGAAGAAAAACTATATTTTGAGTCTAGTTATATATCGTAGAGTAGGAATTCTTTTTACTCCTCTTCCCTTCATCTCTCTGGTGAGGAATCATGATGTAGGAATTTTAATTCTATCCCTCTTCTCACTCAAATTTTTTTACGATCACGTGGGTATTTTGGAACCTCTATGTTGCCGGTGTGACCGGAATTCTTTTCTTGGTGCCTCATGTCTGACTTAACTTTTGTTCCGGGGAGTTGAGCTCCAAGGTTTTCTTGTCACACATGCTATCATTCAGTTTCCTTAGTATCTCAGGACGAAGATGTTCGAAATCGCTTCAATTAGGGCTGGGCATAAAAACTAATGAATCGAAGACCGAACTGAAACCGAAACCAAAAAAACAAAATTTTGGATTTTATCACTGTTATAGAAATTTTCAGTTTTCACATGTATAAACCGAACTAAATTCGGTTGGGTTCAGTTTATACCGAGTAACCGAAACAAAAACCGAAGTTACCTAAAGAAGCATCACTCACGGATGTACTCTGTAGCCATCCTGGCCACACAACCAATGTCTCATGGGAGTCACGCCCACGATTGCTTAAGCAGTAAGCAACCAACACACGTATCGTGTCTCACGTAACGTGGGTGGTGAGCCTATCTGACCATGTGCATGCAAGCCTGCAAGGATGCAAGGCACAACTCACGTGGCATTTTTGCTGGAGCCCATGCGATACCGCTAATAGCCGCCCAGGCCATTTCGTTCCTTTAGTCCACCTAGCCCGACTGAGAAGACGAGGCAGATATTTTTACTTATATAAGAGGGTACTACTGTTGTAGTCTAAGCAGACATACTTAAACTTGGCACTTCGGTAGAAAACCGAACCGAATATTCGGTTAACCGAATTTTCGATTAGCTATTTTTAGCCACCATTTCGGTTTTTAGTTTTCCAAACCGAATTTAAGAAAAAAACTGTATGGTTAAAACTGAAATTCGGTTTATACCGAATGCCCACCCCTAGCTTCAATACTATTTATGGCGAGAGGCGTTTGGCATCACCCAGTACTGGGGAGAGTGTCCAAATGTACTGCCATGTTCAGCATCGTTGTGGTTACGAGAGTGTGAGGTAGATGTGTTTTATAGACCTCTGGTTATGTGTTGATGGATATGATACATTGGAGAGTAGTATCATTCTAGGAGTTGAGTTATGCATTTGCTCCTTGTATCCATTGGACCAGATTGCATAACCAGAAGCTTTCGAGAGTCCTTAGGTGGGATTTCAAGTAGTTATCTAGGCTTATCTTTCAACAGATGCATGACGTGAGGTTGGGGTTTGATGTATAGTAGTTCGTTTGTTGATGGTCTTTCTTACAGCGGTTCTCATTGTGTCTTAAAGAATCCTTGTAGCCTGCTACGATTCGGGGACACTTCGTATGTCGTGTGCACTACCTTGTACATGATAGCTACTATAAGATCGAGCCCATGCGCGCCTTACCACGAAAATATCGAGCGAAATCTCTGTCATATATTTGGTTCCGGCTTAATTCGCAAGCCTCATCATTTTTTTTGTTGGAGTATGGTAATTCGAGTTGCTTCGATGTCAAGTGTGGATTCCATATCTTTTCTAAATGATGTTCTCAGATATCTATGGGAGTCCTAATCCTTTTTTTATCAATCAAATTATCATATCAAATTCCTTCCCATCCAGAGTGCTTCTCTTCAAGTGAATTCAATCCTTTCAATATTCGCAAGATCTATCCTCTTATTTCCGGTCCGGAGTTCTTTTTCATCTGTCCTAAGTTGTCTTCTTCTTTTCACCCACCCTCCTGCCCTTTTTCTTCAACAATTAAATTCTCATCCAAGTGCCTTTCAATTCATGTGATGCTTCCGCTTTATTTTCTTCCATATTGTATCCTGTGATTCATTGTGAATATGCTCATGTGCGAAGTTCATCATTCTTTGTTCTCGTTTTCTTCTCCGGTGAATTCAATGCAAGTTTTGGGTGTTCATCATATCCTTTGTCAATTGCCCAATATTTTCGCGTGTTGGAAATTCTTAGCCAAGCCTCTCTTGTTTATTCATCTCTCTTTATTCTATCCAGAGTGGCAAAGATATCTTAGAAGATTCGTGTTTCCGTTCAAAATCCTTTCAAAATTTTGAGGCTCTCAAACTCATCAAGTTTTCAACTGTACCGGTGCAATCTCTCCTTTTAAGCAATCGTTTCAACGATGTTCTCTTTGAGTGGGCCCATAACCCACAGGTTCTTTTCCAGGATCCTACCTGGCCTTTCTAATCTTTTTTCGGAGTTTGATCTCAAATCCTTCTTCAAGTGTGATGTAAGAATGAATTCCATCAGTCATATTCCTTCTCCAAGATCGCTTCCAATGATTTTCATCGTTGTCTCAACTTTTCCTTATTCATTGCTCCGAAGAGTCTCAGTAATTCATGATGGTGTTCCTCGTCATCATTCTCATATTTCAAGACCGAAGAAGATAGTATCTCTTAAATCTTTATCCATTCTCATGAAGATTCATGGTTCAAGGTTGATGCTATACTCTCGAATTTTTTCCATTCGTGAGGATTTCTTTTCTTGTCTATCCGGAGCATTTAAGAGTTTTTTCCCTCCCCGTCCTCCGAAGGCCATCATTTTCCGAAGAGTTCTTCATTCTCAACTTACATCTTCGATCTCAAACTCTTCTCAATTGATGTCTCTTCGTTCGTTCATTAATTTCTTCGTTCGTATATCAATTCTTACCGGTGGATCATGCTCTCTTCATTCTCCTATATCCCAATTCATTGAATATCCTCCTTAGTTCTCAATTCTTACAGGTGTTTTTGTTGAAGACCTCTTCAAGTTCGTGTTATCTCTCTTCAATCATTTTGAAGAAGAATAGTAGTATGCTAAATTCGTTGCTTGTCATCAATTTAAATTGATGAAGGACAGGCATAACATAATTCTTATTCTTATTTCATCAAGGTGATTTGAATCCTTCTTCTGGAGTTCTTCATGATGTCAAATTCTTGGTTCTAAGTGCTTATCTTTTCTTCCAGAGTTCCAAGAGTTCTCGGTTATCTCGTCTTGAAGCTCTATCTAAATCTTTGCAATGCTTCTGTCGTGTTCATTTCAACCAAAATTTTGTTGATCATCATTTGTTTCCGGAGTTCTTCGAAGATGTTCTTCATGGTGGTTCATTAAGGATATAATTCATTCTTGAAGTGTTATTCAAGATTCTTGTTGGAGGACCTCAAGTATTGTTTGTCTTGCATTCTGAAGTGCGATTCATTCTCCCTTATCTTTTGAGGTGGTGTTATGTCATTCTTGACAAATTCTCTTCGTGGTTCATGATTCAAGTTGTCTAGAATGAGATATTTAAACCCATCATTTCCTTCTCGGAGTTATTTTGGATTAGATTTCACCTAAAGCTTGTCCTAAGTCTTGTTGCTATTGTGGTGATTATTAATGATCCAAGTATTCTTTTATCCTCTTGGTGAAAGAAGTTCTTCATCACCTTGTTGACCTCAATCAAATCAATTATTTCTATTAGTGGCAGATTTTCACTTAATTTTGGGATGTTTTCTATAAGACCACAACAAGCTTATTCTTCCGTTGTTGATTTTCCAACTCCGTTCAATTCTTCTTCATAAGGATAATTTTCGCATTCAATTGTGGTACAAGTTGTTATTTTCTCCTCCGTTCTTTTCTTTCCAGCGATCTAGCTTATATTCTTTTGTTCTGGAGGCATGTGATGTTGCTCTCTTTGACCCATCATATCGTTTTGTCAAAGCTCATGTTCCTTTCCTTGCTTATCCATTTAACCGGAGTGTTGTGTCCTCTTTTCAAGTTCTTTTATCTTATCAAGTTTTGCTTCTGTCTTCAACCGAAGTGTTGCCCAAATTCTTTCCTTCTCATATTTTTGTCCATCTCGTTTCAACCTGAGAGGTTTCAATTCTTCATGCCCCTTGTGTTCTTTTAATCTCTTTGAAACCTCCAAGTTTTGCTGTTTTCACTCGTTTGTCAAAGAAGCAACTTAGTTTACCTCTTCCACTTTCTTTTCCTCTTTTCATTCTACGATCTGGGGGCGAGATCTCTTTGTAGTGGGGGAGAGTTGTAACAGCCCGAGACGGACGCTATAGATGACTTTGATATATTCCGTTATCGTCGTGTGATTTATTTGTTTGTCACATTCATCATCACATAATTCGCATTGCATCAGCACTCGGTTGCCTTCATTTTTCAAAAACTTGCATTCATTCATAGTTGCCGGTTCTTCCCGTTCTTGTCGTTGATTGTTTCGAGACCAAACACACAACCACACGCCCGCGACATCATAAAAATATTGTTTTACCAGTGGGAATAAAATGTTCTCGGAATGGGATGGAAGTCGGCGTGCGGTCTTAATATAGTATAGGTAGACCGTCTGCCAAATTTCGTTGCATTCGGAGTCCGTTTGATACCCCAACCGTTAAACTTATGCGGCACTATAGCCGGTTAAATTGTTGGACGTTTTTGTAGAACAAAACTTGTTGTCGGGCCGCAAATATTCCCTCTCATCTCAACACAACACCCTCTACATAGCCCACTAGACCCACCTAGCCTACAAAACTATTTTGGACAGTCCGATCGAGATCAAACGATCCAGAAACCGACAAAAACCCTCAACCCTAGCCATCTCTGCCTATTTAAGGCCTCCTATCCTTCCAAATCGGGCAACCTGAATCCATGCCTCGAAATTTGAGCCACTCCCCTCCACAGCCGCCACCTCTCCACATCGTCTCTCCTCCCACCGCATCGCTCCACAGCCGCCACCTCTCCACCTTGTCTCTCCTCCCACCGCATCGGCCCGCCGAAGCCCATCTGGGGCCCGCCTGGGCCTGGAACCCCGCCGTCGCGCGCCCGTACCTTCACAGTCGGGCGCCACCACCCGAGGAAGGAGCGCCTCACCTCGGCCCGCCGCCTCGCCGGTCAGTCGCCGGAACGCCGCCGCCAACGACCACCTCGACGAAGCCGACCCCGCTCCTCTCTCCTCGTACCTCTCCTCCTTCCTCTCGTTTCTCTCTCCCTCAACCAAATCATTCTATCTCTCTGGCTTCTTAGGAAGCCGCCATGAAGGATCCCGCACCCGAGCTCCACTTTGCCAGATCTCTCGCACCAAGAGCTGTCGAGCCCCCTCGCTGCCAGAACTGTACGGATTGGGATGATCCCGTCCGGATCCGTGCCTCCAGTGCCCCTCCACCCAGCCTGCGCCGGAGCCCCATGGCGCCGCTGCCGTTGTTGCACGACGGGAACAACGCGAGCTCTTGCCTGCCCTGCGTCCCTCGCCCGCGTCGGTAGCTATTGGGCCACAACAGCGACCGGCCTAAGCACGCCCATGCCCAGCTCACCTCCGCCAGCCCCTTGAGCCGATGTGAGCACTGCCCGCTATCCTTTGCCCATGAGCACCTTTCAGCTATGTTGCACCGATGTCTCCCTAGGCCCGTAGCTAGTTTCAGCATGTTAATATATTTTTTACATTCTGCGAATTTTTCTATTATTCCAGGACATGCATATTTACAGAAATGCACTATCTTAAAATGCTAATAATTAAATAACCATGCATCAAAATAAAACATGTCATATAAGTAAAATGCTTAGAATTTCATGTTGTTTCACATTATCCAACTTTCATCCATGTTAAAAATGATTATAATTGATGTTTGCATTAATTTGCATAAATGCATGCTAAAATGGTTTATTTCATAACTAATTAACCGTAGCTCCGAATTAAATAAATTACATATATAACTTGACTAGAAAAATGTGTAGAATAACATGGCGCACTTTATATTCCTATTTAACAACTATAAAATATGATTTAGGACAGAACAATACCAATTTCGAAATTCACATGTGGGGATTTTCCGGAATTGTTATATGTTGTTTCCGGCCTCATTTAAAATGCCTAGATAGGTAGTTTAATTATGCTTCACCTATTGCCATGATAAATAACATTGGCCTTGTTGAGTACCTAAACAAAAGTAAACTAAATAATTCGAGTTTGGAGTTTTGTCAATATGTAACTCGTTGCATATTGAGCTTCACTTAATGTGTATTATTTGATGGTTGTGTTTGTCATGTCATGCATAACTAAATGGACATGCATCATACATGGGCCATCTCCAGGAATTTGGGGCCCTAGTGCGAAATGCTCAACAAGGTCCTAAAAATTCTAGAATAGATGTTTTCTTACAAAAAGAAATATGAATGAATTCAAACACTACACAATATGGGCCAACCAAGATAAAGAAAAGAATGAACCTTGAATTTTAAACGAGCAACTAGCTGGGAAATATTGGCATTTTTGACTACTTGGCCTTCTAGCCTAGTATTATATGTCTTCTCTGAAAAAAAAGGATTAATAAACTGATGCGTATCCACACATTATACTAGCTAATGTAATCATTCAACATGACAAAATAATAAATTAAATAGAAAATATGTTTGAGCATACCTTGTAGACAGATCGGAGATGCCCTCATCTAGGACTCGGACACCGGCGGCCAACAGAATTGTGGAAGGAATCCATCATGCCGGCAGAGCAGCGGGTTCTTTCTCCGGGAAGGAAACAAGGCGACAACGACGCTAGTCTCCGTCGTCGTGTGCCGCCGCACTTCGTCAGTTCATCTCCGTGGGGACCCTTTTTCCTATTCCAAGTAGACCGCACGGGGCTAGATCGATAGATCTTGGTCAGGTAAGCTGTGTCCAATGGGGCCAAGGAAATGCTTATTTTGGGAGATCGAGGAGCAGGCCCAGTTTGAGACACACCTAGTGTTGGTTGTGATAAAATGTCCCAAAACGAAAAAGACACTAGACATTGGCCCAAAATTAGGGGCCCATGGAATAAGGGGCCCTGTGCGGTCGCACAGTCCGCATAGGCCCTTGGACGGCCCTGCATCATACTTGTTTGTGCATCATATCATGAATATGTTTTGGAGTTTACCATGTCATTTGTTTGTTTCCGGACTGCTTCTTCTCGCTAGAGTCCCGAAACCGATTCGGAGTGTGAGGGTTCGTTCCTCTAATATATTGATACGTCTCCAACGTATCTATAATTTTTGATTGTTCCAGGCAGTTATATTATCATTCTTTGATGTTTTACAATCATTTTATAGCAACTTTATATCATTTTTTGGGACTAGCCTATTGAGATAGTGCCAAGTGCCAGTTGCAGTTTTTGCTTGTTTTTTTACTTTGCAGAATATCAGTACCAAATGGAATCCAATCGCGACGAAACTTTTTGGAGATATTTTTTGTACCAGAATACATTCAAGGAGCGAAAGAAGTACCTGGGAGGATGCCCGTGGAGCCCACAAGACACCAGGGTTCGCCAGAGGCCCCCGGCGTGCCCTGGTGGGTTGTGGTGGCCTCGGGACCCCCCTCCACCGCCTCTGAGCTCTATAAATACCCAACTATTATAGAAACCCTAGAGGAGTCAACGAAAAATACTTCCAGCCGCCGCAAGTTCCAGAACCACGAGATCCAATCTAACACCATCACGGAGGGGTTCATCATCCTCATTGGTGCCTCTCCGAGGTGCGTGAGTAGTCCACCATAGACCTACGGGTCCATAGGCAGTTGCTAGATGGCTTTCTCTCTCTCTTTTGATTCTCAATACAATGGTCCCTTGGAGATCTCTTTGATGTAATGACTTTTTGCGGTGTGTTTGTTGGGATCCGATGAATTTTGAGTTCATGATCAGTTTCTATCCATGAATATTATTTGAGTCTTCTTTGATCTCTTATATGCATGATTCCTTATAGCCTCATATTTCTTCTTCGAATCTTTGGTTTAGTTAGGCCAACTAGATCGATTTTTCTTGCCATGGGAAGAGGTGCTTTGTGATGGGTTCAATCTTACGGTGTCCTCTCCCAGTGACAGAAGGGGCACCAAGGCACGCATGTATCGTTGCTATTAAGGATAAGAAGATGGGGTCTATTCCTACATGAATAGATCTTACCTACATCATGTCACCGTTCTTTTTGTTTTCAGATCTATTATTCCAAAAACCCAAAAATACCTTACTGCACTTTTTATTTGCCTCTTTTATTTTGTGTTCTTATGCGATCTATCTATCCAATCTATTACAATCTAATCTATCTTTTTACCGTGGACAGATTGACAACCTCTCTTACACGTCGGGTTGCAAGTATTTGTTCTTTGTGTGCAGGTACCGTTTACATAGTGTTGCGTGGTTCTCCTACTGGTTCGATAACCATGGTTTCATAACTGAGGGAAATACTTACCGTAGCTGTGCTGCATCATCCCTTCCTCTTTGGGGAAATACCGACGTAGTCTCGAGCCACGTCAAAGGAATTTCTGGCGCCGTTGCCGGGGAGACATCATCAACATCTATTAGGTTCCTAATCACAAATCTCATCTCCTTGCAATTACATTATTTGCCATTTGCCTCTCGTCTTCCTCTCCCCCACTTCACAAATTTACCGTTTTATTCGCCCTATTTTCAATTGCCTTTTTCTCGTCAGATCTCTTGTTTGCTTGTGATCTTGTTTGCGTAGTCATGATGCCTCAACGAAAGTATTATGATGTTCCGTACCCCAATATTTTTCTTGAGATTGAGAAAAGTACCAAGGAATATATGACTACACAATTTGAGCATAATAAGTATTTTACCGAGGAGCTTAAAGAACATTCCACCGTACTAGATGCCATAACAAAACAACTTGATGATATTAGTAGACAAGTTTCTAATCTCCAATCTAAGTATGCTCATGCTGAAAATCTGCTAGGTAAAATATCCGGCGCACAAGCTACTTTAGTAAATCAAATGGACCTAAACCAGTCTCTCTAAAGGATTAAAATGATGAAGATGTTAAAGTGATTGGTGTTTCTTCTATTGATTCCCTGTTTAGTAATATTAAAATTGATGATAAAGAGACTGAAGTAGAGTCATCTTTAGCTACAAGTCGTCCCAATGATTTGGAGGGTGAAAATCTTGATGAAAAAATTGATGAAAGTGGGTTTGAAGAGGTCAAAATGTTAACTAGTGATGTGCCCACTATTTTGGATTGCAAAGATTTTAATTATGATAGTTGCTCTTTGATTGAATGTATTTCTTTGCTGCCATCCATGTTAAATTCACCCCATGGTTACGAACAAAATAAAGCTTTTACTAAACATATTGTTGATGCCATGATGAAATCTTTTGAAGAAAATTTGGAGTTAGAGATTTCAATTCCTAGAAAATTACATGATGAGTGGGAACCTACCATTAAGGTAAAGATTAAAAATTATGAGTGCTTTGCTTTATGTGATTTGGGTGCTAGTGTTTCCACAATTCCGAAATCTCTATGTGATGTGCTTGGTCTTACCAATATTGAAGAATGTTCTCTTAATTTGCACTTGGTGGATTCTACTATTAAAAAGCCTTTGGGAAGAATTAATGATGTTATTATTCTTGCAAATAGGAACTATGTGCCATAGATTTTGTTGTTCTTGATATTGATTGCAATCCGTCTTGTCCCATTATACTTGGTGGACCGTTTTTACGCACTATAGGTGTTGTGATTGATATAAAAGAAGGCAATATTAAATTTTTATTTCCACTAAGAAAGGGTATGGAACACTTCCCTAGAACAAGAATTAAGCCACCATATGAATCAATCATGAGAGCATCGTATGGAGCAAAAACTAAAGATGACAATACTTGAATCTATGCATTATGCCTAGCTAGGGGCGTAAAACGATAGCGCTTGTTGGGAGGCAACCCAATGAATAAATTTATTTTCACCTTTCTATTTATGTTCTTGAGTGTTGACACAATTACGCTACTGTTATGATTGTGTTTTTTTATGTTTTAATTAGTGTTTGTGCCAAGTAAAGCCTTTAGGATGATTCACAAGATGAGTAGAAACAATGCTGAATCCGAAACAGAAACTGTGACTCCAGTGCAGGAATTTTAATTTTTTACTGGAGCGTGATAAAGAGCTGAAATTTTAACATGGTATTTATATGCAAATTATTGAAGTTTTACTAATTTTTCAGAATTTTTATAGTGACAGAAGTATGGTTATAGTACAGATTACTATAGACTGTTCTGTTTTGACAGATTCTGTTTTCGTTGTATTGTGTGCTTGTTTTGATGAATCTATGGTTTGTATTGAAGGGTATAAGCCATGGTAAAGTTAGAATACAGTATATATAATGCAATAATAAAATATGAATGGGTTTGAAACAGTACTTAGAGTGGTGATTTGCTTTATTATACTAACGGATCTCATGAAGGTTTTGTTGAGTTTTGTGTGATTGAAGTTTTCAAGTTTTGGGTGAGATCACGATGGATGAAGGAATAAGGAGTGAAAAGAGCCTAAGATTGGGGATGCTACAGCACCCCCAAGATAATATCCAAGGAGAAACAAGCAACTAAGCTTGGGGATGGCCCGAGTGGCATACCCTCTTTCTTCTAACAACCATCGGTATTTTACTTGGAGCAAAAAATTTATTCATCACATATCATGAGTTTTGCTTGGAGCGTCTTGTATTATTTGAGTCTTTGCCTGATTTGCTTTTGATTTTGTCACAAGTATCCTTTCTGGACACACCTATTTTAGAGAGCCAAAATTATGCTATGATTTGTTAGAATTCCTCTATATGCTTCACTTAAATTTTTTGAGCTATGGAATTGCTCTAGTGCTTCACTTATATCTTTTTGAGCACGGTGTGCTTTAAATTTTCGAAGAAATACTCTCATGCTTCACTTAGATAAATTTGAGAGTTAGTAAACTTTGAAGAAATTCTGTCATGCTTCACTTATACTATTTTGAGAGATGAAATTTTTATGCTCATGTGCTTCACTTAAATTTATTTGAGCTTGTCAAAAGCAATGAAAATATATGAAACTAGTCCCAAAGTGATAGATTTCCAAGAGGGATATCATAAAAACTTTCATGAAGATCATTGGACAAATTAAACTTGCTTCCTTGAAATAGTTTTGAGACATGATGATAGTGATATGTGAGTCATGTTGGTGAGTAATTATGCTTTAGTAAGAATATTGGTGTTAAGGTTTGTGATTCCCTATGCAAGCACGAAAGTCAATAGTTATGCAATGAAATTACATCCTACTTATGGTGCATTATTCGGTGTTAGTTATGCTTAATGCCCGTTTATGTGAATTTTCGTTTCTTGGTTGGTTGCTTCTCAATCTATTTGCTAACCTCCACTTGTACTAAGTAGAAATACTACTTGTGCATCCAAAATCCTTAAACTCAGTTTTGCCTTATGAGTCCACCATACCTACCTATATGTGGTATTTCCATGCCGTTCTAAGCAAATTTGTATGTGGCATCTCTAATTTTCAAAATGAATTTCCTTTTGTGTGCTCGTATCGCTCATGAAACGGTAGGGGGTGTCCAATATTTTTCAATGCTAGATGTGTTATTCTCAAGGTGAGTGTTTATTCACTTGTCATTGCATGAGAGTACGGCGGTAATAGGGATGCCCAGTCCCGAAATGAAAAGAAATTTACTTTATGTTGTCAAATAATAAATTCCTTCGAAATTGTTGGTATGGAAGGCAACCGTGGATACGGCTAGCCATGGATTGTGAAAGAATGGTGGAAAAAGGAATAAACTTTATTTAATGTTTGGGAACTGCCTATGATGTATCTAGCATGGAAAGTATTGAGAACTACTCGGTCGTTTTCGTTGACAGGAAAGGCATGCCACCCAAAATATTTTTTCTCTCTCAATTTAAGCTTTGAGCTCTGGCACCTCTACAAATCCCTACTTCCCTCTGCGAAGGGCCTATCTATTTACTTTATGCAATTTTTACTTTTATTTGAGTCTCCATCTTCTCTTATAAAGCACCAACTAGGGGGCACTATGATCATACTTGTGCATTGGGTGTAGTTAAGATTTGAGTGTGTTTCATGAATGGATCAATGATTGAGCATGATTGGCTAGGGATAACTTTCTTTAGTGTTGATATTTTGAAAGACATGGTTGCTTGTTGGCATGCTTGAGTATTAAAGTCTTTATGTTAGAACTAGACTATTGCTTTGAACCATCCAAAAGTCCAAATGTCCATGCTACAAAAGAAAAGAATATGTGATGAACATGTTAGGCAGCATTCCACAACAAAAAATCTGTTTTCATCATTTACCTACTCGAGGACGAGTAGGAATTAAGCTTGGGGATGCTGATACGTCTCCAACGTAGCAATAATTTTTGATTGTTCCATGATGTTATATTATCATTCTTGGATGTTTTACAATCATTTTATAGCAACTTTATATCATTTTTTGGGACTAACCTATTGACATAGTGCCAAGTGCCAGTTGTTGTTTTTGCTTGTTTTTTTTACTTCGCAAAATATCAGTACCAAACGGAGTCCAATCGCGACGAAACTTTTTGGAGATTTTTTTGGACCAGAATACATCCAGGGAGCGAAAGAAGTACCTGGGAAGAGGCCCGTGGAGCCCACAAGACACCAGGGCGCGCGAGAGGCCCCCGGCGCACCCTGGTGGGTTGTGGTGGCCTCGGGACCCCCCTCTACCGCCTCTGAGCTCTATAAATACCCAAATAATCCAGAAACCCTAGAGGAGTCAACAAAAAAAACTTCCAGCCACCGCAAGTCACTACTATGGAAAAGCCTAGCACTAGTGCGGTTTTTAGGTGTATCAGTAGCGCGGGCACCCGCGCTACTGATACGGCGCTACAGCTAACTTGTAGCAGTAGCGTTGTTCGACCCGCGCTACTGCTATAAATGGGTAGCAGTAGCGTGCTTTACCGGAACTCGCTGCTGCTAATAGCTGTAGCGCTCTAGAGTAAGACGCGCTACTGCTAAACATGGGTAGCAGTAGCGATCTTTACCGGGACTCGCTGCTGCTAATAGGTGCCGCGCGCTACAGTAAGCCACGCTACTGCTAGTTTTATTAGTTTCTGATTTTTTTTTCTGCATATTTGTTTTGTATTTGTATAGGCTATATACAATAATATCTAGCATATCATACACATAAAAATGTAATCATAGCATACGCATACAAATAGTCTTATCAAATCATGTCATCATCATAATTATCATCCAACACAAAGTGGTCTCTCGTCATCATCTCTCGAAAATAGCGATACAAGTCTCGAATACTTGCAACTACATCGTCATCCATCTAAACAATGATATACACAAGAAGAGCTATCACTATGAGTGAGAGCGAAACTATGCAGTACATGAGGCGGCGGTTATGAGTCCTCTCTCGTGCTAGCGTGAGCCTCCTCAAGTAACTAGGTTCTACTTCTTGTCTGCTTTTGAAGCCTTTATGGCTGGCGCCCGAGACCCCCTCCACTTGCGCCTGACACTTGGACCACTCGTCGTATACTCCCGGAACCTTCCCTTTGTACACGACATAGCACCGGTACTTCGCCATCAAGAATCTAGATACCTGTTAGAGATGCATCTTCATCAAGAGAATGTACAATCATATGCAACAAAATATACTTGAGCAACACGAAAAAGAAAGGTTTAGCAACTAGATGCAACATATAGTAAACATAAATAATCAACGCAGTTTCATCGTACGCAAACTAATTAACTAGAGGTACGCAGGTCATCGTACCCAAACTAACAAAGTAGCGTTACGCAAGTTCGGTAGGGACCGTGGACATCACAAAGTTTCATCGCTACTGTCGGGACCCCGATCCTAAGCCATAATAATCTAGCATGTAACACATCACATCACTTTGCGGCCTCATGCACAGTTATCCCCACGGCTGCCACCTTACCTGGGCCGGGACCGTTTGCATCTTTTGGCTCACGTATGTGAATATGTCGCTAGCATTCAAATGTCAAAGAACCCGGGCCGACATGACTAGTCTTAGAACCCAAGTAGCACATCCGTACAGGGACATGCATACATAACCCAGCAATGCAGGTGTCAGCCTCCAGCATGTGTAGACGAGTCGTAGCAAGCTACATGGACTCCATGACGCCGTGAGACATTTATGTCATCAACTGCGCGTAGACGAGTTATAGCAGGCTACAAGGACTCCATTACACTGCGAGACGTTTCCCCGAAGGGATAGACACAGCAGCAAAGAAGGATACATGTCGGTCAATCAATGTGTCCGGAGCAGTAGCAAGCTACCAAGGCTCGGTGGAAGCACAAAGAGGCAGTTCCCTGTAAAGAGTACTCCTAAGGCACACAACTAGGTGTCGGATCCCATACATACCGTTGCACGTCACACGTACGCACGACATGCCCGATATGCATAGATACAACTATGTCATCACAACATAACCATACAACAACATATCATTTATTTAGAAGGCTCCAGAGAACCTCCATAGAATAATGGTACAAACAGGGGTCACATGACCCATCATTCAGAGCATACAACCAACAAGCGGAAGACATATGTCTGGGTACAGACATCTATTAAAAGGGGCTGGAGGAGCCTAAAAAGCTACAACGACCCTACCAGAGGAACCAGACCTCTGTCTGGGATTCCCAAGCTAATCCAGTCAACATCGAACTTCACGTCGTAAGAATTACTAATGAGACTGACGTCTCCTCTGCAAAAACATAAATTAAGCAACCGTGAGTACAAAGTACTCAACAAGACTTACATCAGAACTAAGTACATATGCAACATTGTCAACAAAGGGGGTTGTGGAGTTTATTGCAGCAAGCCAGCTTTGACTCTTGGCTAACCTGTACTACGACTACAAGTACTTTCTTTGAGGTGGAATATCGCACACGAGTCCACATATTCACCATATCAATACACCACTATGGATCCACTCCTGTATCCCTACGAGAAGGCTATCCATAGCACTCACACTTATCTTGCGCATTTTAATGTATCCATTTCACTTGTCTATGAACCACATAAGTTCTCCAAGTAGTCCATATCCGAGGACGCGGCTATTCGAATAGATTCATAACCCTGCAGGGGTATACTTATTCACACATGCTCCCGCCACTTATCGCCATGTGCACGTAAAAGGCACCTCGGCAACCTTCAAGCGGAAGCCTAGAGAGGGAGTCGGCCACGACCGTCAATCACACAAGACCCTAGTCCAGGTTTATCGCCTATTTGAGACTGAACCCGCACGGAAGTCCGGCCGAAGTTTCCGCTACGGCCTCAAACGATGTGCGCAGGGTTCCCAAGCCCACCGTTCGGGTGCCACTTGGTACATCGTGCCACTGTGTCTATACCGCATCAAAGCCCACCCCGTCAGGCAGCGCTATGCACGGCCGCCAACACTTTTCCTACAAACACCAGAAACTAGTTGCAACTCCTGGACAGAGGTCTAGGCGATTAATAAGCCAAGAGGGTCAATTAAGTATCCCAATGTGCGGTAGTATCTTGTCTTGGATAACATACACAAAACTCAGTTCTTAAGGACGGTCCCAATGAGACAACCCGACATGTACTCCTACATGGCCTCTCATCGCTACCTTTACCAAATTGTGTTCACACACTTAGCTCTCACACAGTAGAACGTGAACACTGCCATTCCGATTCATCGCCCAGATGGATCAGACCCGACATGACACGACTCTAAGCATAGCAGGCACAGTAAGTAAGCAAGCATGGATGAGTAGGCACTTCAAGGCTCAAACAGTTGCTACTCATCCTAAGTGGTTTCAACTATTTACTGTGACAAAGATAGGTCATGCAAAGGAATGGGTTCAACTACCGAGAACAGGTAATAGTTGAATCGTTATTGTCCTAATGCAGTAAAAGAGAGCAGGAGTGAGAGAGTGGGTTTATATCAGTATGCTCAAGGGAGTTTGCTTGCCTGACAATTCTGAAGATATTACTTCTCTTCATCAGTGTCAACGATCACAGCGTCGGAACCATCGTCTACCGAGAAGAAACAACACCGACAAAACAAGAAAGAAACACATTCAATGCAATGTAACAAACATGATGTATGATATGGCATGTTAAGGTACTGAATTCTCCTAGTACAATATTTATTCATATTAATTGGAGTGGAATTCAAATAGACATCAAATTCCATCTCCAAACTATTTATCAACTTTGCCCTATTCATCATTTTTCCTAGTTGGTGATGTCAACTTGCTCAAACATGCATGAACATGGCATAAACTGATTCATTGGAATTTTTTGATCATTTTTCATATATAAATTGTTTTCATCTGAGTTACGGTTGAATTTCTATGAATTTTAGAAGTTTTAAACATTTTCTGGAAATTCCTGAATTATTTTATTACTAGAAAACCAATTAATGCATCAGCAATACGTGAGCATTGCGTCAGCAGGTCAACAGGGCCGGTCCGGGTCAAACCTGACTAGTGGAGCCCACTGGTCAGTGGCTCATGGTCAACTACAGTGGCTGACTGGTGGGCCAAGTCAACTGCTGACTGGACCAAGTCAAACTGACATGTGGGACCCACGTGCAAGTGACTCAGTTGCTAACTAATTAGTTCAACCTAATTAAATTAAATTAACAGACCATCCGGCCCACTGTCAGTGTCTCTAGGGGGTTAATTAGCGGGTGGTTAGCCGGCTAATGGCTTTGCCACGTTAGTGTTGCCGGCGGTTAGCCGTCGGCAACCCAAAACGACGGCGGAGACGCTCGGTATCGAGCTGTAGGCCACGGTTTCGAGCGCGGTTTCCGGATACGGCCTGCTGGCACTCTCCCACATCCATTGGAGGCCATGGAAGGTTGCGGGGTGGTCGGGTTCGAGAACGGCGTTGACTGCGGCGGCGGCCGGAGTTCGGGTGCGGTCGTGCGCGGGGTTGCAGCTCGAAATCGAGCAAGCCAAGCAGCGCAGCAGCACCAGGAGAGCTCCGTGAGCACGTTCGACGGACAAGGGGTGCTTGGGGAGCTTGGCAGCAAGGCGCGCGACGGCAATGGCGGACGGCGGCGCTCGGTCTTGCTGGGACGGCAGCTAGGGCACGGGAGCGACTAGGGGAGAAGGGTAAAATGACGCGGGGCTCATAGGGAGGTTGCGGAGAAGCTCAGCGGCTCGGGGATGCGCGAACGATGGCGAATTTGGCGGCGGCGATCCTCGGGGCCGAGGGAGAAGATGGCGTAGATGGCGATGAGGTAGGCCGTCCGGGCTTGCGCAGGTCGTCGTGAAGCTTCAGGGCGTCGGGGAGGACCCCGTGGACGTGGCGGAGGAGCACGGGGCGGCCCATGGCTGTGTGGTCGACGGCGACGCGGTCATGGTGCTCTTGGGTCCGAGGTGGAGAGGCGGGGAAGAGAGCGAGGGAGGAGTGGCCAGCAGGTGGGACGGATGCGGACGGCAACGGCGACGATATCCACGGCGTCGACGTGGCCAGGGAGGCTAGCAGGCGAGCATGAGGTGGCCCGGCTCGACCGCGCGCTCGCCACGCAGCTGCTCGAGCTGGCGCGAGGAAGAATACGGTCCAGCCCCTGGTGGGCTGGGCCGGCTTTGTCTAGCTGGGCCGCAGGTGAGTCCCTCTTTTCCTCTTTTCTGCTTTCTTTTTTTTGATTTATTTATTCTCTGTTTTGATCTAGAAAAATACTAGATCATTTGAAATAAATCCTGAAAAGTTTCATGGATGGAATCTGAATCATTTCAGAGCCCCATGCAAAGTTTCAGAATTTTTGGAGCGCAATGTTTATTTATAGGATTTTAATGGCTCCAAATCAAATAGTAATGAATTGTTTAAAAATCCCAAGATGTTCCAAAAATGTGCAAATCATTTTTTTTACAAAGGTTTACACATTTTTTCAAAAATCATGGGCTTTTATCAAGGCCATTTTGGATTCATTGAAAATATTTCTAGTTGAACCTAGGTAATTCAAATAGGTTCTAGGGTTTATTAATTCCCCATTTCAATTTCAGTTGAATTTTAACATGATGCATGGATGCCACTGATGCAACGGATAACATTATTTGCAATCAAATTCTAGGGCTATGACAGCTACAGAAAGTATACAAGTTCAACCGACACTTATCATCATCATCGGCATCGTAAATCACTAGAACTTCCATCCTTCCAGATCATCAAGGATACACCCTAGCTTCTTGAACGGCGTGAGGTCCTGACGTTGCATGCCCATGCAAGTTCGGACGTCAGCTCACGATATAGGGCCATGGTGGAACATCCCCTTCTCTTCGACGACTTCTTTCATGATGATCGTCGCAATGTCCCTCTGGATGCGAAAGAAGTCATCTCTAAGTTTATAATCCGCTTCTCCTTGAGATTCTACCCACTTGCGGATATGATCATCGTTTCTGGTTGTCATGCGAAGCTTTTGTTGATCCCTTCTGAACTCCATCATGAGATGGAGGAGGTAGAATCCATCGTTCCTACTTGATTTCGGGACATGGATGCAGCAGAAGTTAGTTTTATGCGAGAAACCCGTCTTGCGGTTCCTTTGTTTCCTGATCTGCATGTGGCCACCCCTCAAGCTGAAGCCTTGGAGAGCATCATCTAGAATATTCATTACGTGGGTGTAGTCCTTCTTCTCGTAGTTTCTGGTAGGGTCGAAATACACGGCGTGGGAGACTCGCGGGAAAAGAACGATAAGGATGGCGCGCCCGTTGCTGCGGGGAAAAGAAAACCTCAAATTATTCTCCATATTAGCGAGAAGGAATGATTGAAATGTACGAAAGGGTTGTCCGACAGTGACTTACTTTGGATGATAAGGCAGGAGGACAATTTCCTGGTCCTTATTCTGTACCATGAAGTTTTCGAGGTACTCCCTAGCAGTTTTACGCTCAAAGTCGCCGAGACTCAAGAAGGACTCGTGCATGTAGTATGGATCCGCCACACTGATTTGCGAGACGACTTCTCTCTTCATGACGGAGCTCATATGTAGCGCAAAAAGGCGGACGATTGTAAAATCGAGCCGCCTTGTCAGAAACATCTCGAAGATATGGTCAAACCACAGGAAGAACACCTCCGCGGGCCGTGTGTCGACGTAGCACTTCCCCTCGGGCACACGAGCCGCGTATGTCGGATATCCTGGATCCTTCGAGGCTAGTAGGCTTTTCTCAATCGACAGCACATGGTCGTGCAGTCTCCTGAGATCCCTTGATATTGCCTCCAGCGGTTTCGGCGGTAGAATCAGCTCGCCCGTGACATGGATCATTGCCGCACCGTTGACGGGTACACGCTCTTCAAAATCCGCCGTCTGGCTGCTATGTGCTCTGGCTTCTTTGTAGGCAGCAGAGCCTTTCTTCGGCGGTCTCCTCCTCTCCTTTTTCTGCTTGGGCTGACCATCCAGACTCTCCTTTTTCTTGGGCTGATCTTCTAGACCCTTACTTAACCCCTGCCATACTGTTGTCGGCTAAGCACTGTACGACCCTCGGCTAGTTGAGCCTGTGTTGAGGCGGCATCTTCAAGCGTGTCCTGTGAGGATTGCATGAAGA
The DNA here is from genome assembly GCA_039707655.1 of Elymus sibiricus. Taxonomy (NCBI): domain Eukaryota; kingdom Viridiplantae; phylum Streptophyta; class Magnoliopsida; order Poales; family Poaceae; genus Elymus; species Elymus sibiricus. The sequence continues at coordinate 308,434,190 of CM077675.1, read as the reverse complement.
GAGACTTCTTGCAATCAACCCTGCTAGGACGTTCCTGCCCGGGCAGATAATCCATCTCCTCATCAGCATGCTAATAGCCCGAGTCGTCATATGGCTGACTCATCAATTCCAAGTCATCGTCATAGGCGCCTGTATTGAGGAACCGAAGCGGGTCCTCGTCCATCTCATCATCCATTCTTTGTTCTACAGGGGCGATTACATCAGCCACTATTGGACCCCCTTCCTCGCGTCGTCCGCCGCTCTCACTCGGCACTACTACAGGCGCTGGTAATTGCGTAGGCGGGGTGGTGGTGTTCATACCTGCTTGCTGATGTGTGGTTATTGGTGTGCACTCGGCCGGCTCCAGACGAAGAAGATTCTTCGGCCATAGCAGCACCCAACCCTTGCAGTTTCCAAGCCGTGACGGGGTCTCATCGTCCTCTCCCCCTAGCCGTACTGGAGGAGGCAAATCCTCGTGCCCCGATTTCATACTCGACAAGGTAACCCTGAAGTGCCCACCGGGCATCGGCTGGCCATGGAACGTGAGTTCCAAGGGCTTCGTTATCACAGCCTTTCCGACGTCCACCTTCTGGCCTTTGATCAAGTAGAGTACGGTGCACGGGGTTTCGTCGGCCTGCAAAGACATGTCTGCGGCGTAAAACATCCGAAAGGCAACGAAAACGGAATATTCTAGATATATGTTGGTGCGACATGTAATTACCGTGAGGGCGTCGAGCTCAGCCAAAGACGAAGGCCCGCCTAGCGTGCCAGAGACTGAGGATGGGCTGCTATGAGCGGGTACGGGTGCGGGTGCGGGAGCAGGCGCGGTTGCGTGAGCAGGTGATGGTGCGGTTGTGTTGTTCACCGAGTTGCTCCCGACGAAGCTGGGCATGGGGAAATCATCTACCGTCTTGTCTGGATTTTCCTTCGTCCAGTTGATGATAGCCGGGACCAAGTTAGTAGCGAAATCATTTCTGCAGGCATCTACAGCTGCAGCGACTGCCTGCTGTAGCAACTCATTTCTCTCCTCGGCTGCTTTTTTCGCATCCTCAGCTGCTTTTTTCTCGACCGCAAGCTTCACCTTCTCGTCGATGTGTGCCTGACTGGACTTCTTTTTCTGCTTCTTGGCTTTCGGGCCCTCGTTGTAAAAGACCTTCCATGTGGCACCGTCTCCGGCGCCGTGCACACGCCCATATTGCGGCCGCTGGTCCAAAGGGAGTCCCTTAAGTTCGTTCAAGGCCCGGTTGAGAGGGGTGTCCCACTTGGGACTCATCGACGAAGACTGGCTTTCGGCTGCAAGCTTGTGTTGCTTGTCCTGCAGAAGGAATGTGAACCGTTTACGAATGTGTAGTTGACTTGATCAGAAGCTAAATGTAAGGTGGTAAAAGAATAATTACCAGTATTCTAATCAATTTCCTCGTGATCGGGTCCGTGTAAAAAACCTTCTTTTCCTTGTCCCACTTGTAGCTGGCCCTGATGAAGTCACGCTCCAAGGGGTTGGTGAACTTCGCGAAGGGGTCTGGGAGACCCGTGGCTTCACGTTCCGCGTCCTCCTTATCCCATATGGGCCTTTTGCCAAGGTAGCCACGGCTTCCGAGGCGTTGGTTCCCCGTGTTCCTTTGCTGAAGGCTCTTGAATTTCGCAGCCTTAGCCTTGGTTGCCTCGGTAGCGCAAGTGTCCTTGAACTTTTGGAACTCCTCTTCCGTAAGTGTTGGATTTTCCTCCAGAATCTTGGACAGGGGTTCCTCAGCCTCAATAGCTCGTTTCACCCTCCCTTTCCAGGAGGCCAACTCATTGCTGAACATGCCCAGGGCGTGATTGTTAATCTTTTTCATCTTCTTATCATCCCACGGGTGTTCTATGGCGTCATCCCGGTCGGGGAACTTGAATCTCTTGTGCAGCTTCGTCAGGAGCAACTGCATCAAATGTTTTTACCCCTTATGTCATCGTCGTTGATGCTCGCGCATTGCCGTAGGATGCATCTGACTTGGTTCCCGTAGCACTTGCGAGGTTCTTCCGGCTCTAACGGCTCAAACTTGCCAGGGGCCATCTTTGTGATCACCAGTCGTCCGATGCCGAGTTTGTTAGGTTTTCGTATCCTCTTCTTCTTCTGCTTCTTCTTTTCGGTAGCGGCTTCGGCGCCGGTACCTTCCCCGCCGGTACCTTCCACGCCGGTACCTTCCCCACCGGTACCTTCCCTGCCGGTGTCGGCGCCGCCATCGGTGCCGGCGCCATCGGTGTCGATGTCGGCGTCAGTACCATCATCGAGGCCGTCCTGCAAACCTTGACTGTGTTTAGCAGACAAAAAGTCGAGGTACTGTTGTTCACCCCCATAATCCATCTCGTCTGCATCGTGGTCAGAAGGCCATGTTTCTTCATTGTTTGACATGTTTCCTACGATTAAGTCTCCTTGTTTAATTCTTAAACTATAATAAAAATGAGTAATGACATAAAAAAGGTCTATGGTTTGCCGGAATGTCGTTTCCCAGCAAATCCCGACACTCGATATGCCTACTTTCTAGCACAAGTCATGCCAAAATTCACGGGAAATTTCGACATGACCTTTGCTAAAAAGTGGACATATCGAGCGCCTGAAATTCACCGGGACGGAAATGAATCAACATTCCGACGAAACATAGGCCACTCGGATCATTTACCCTGCACATAACCATTATTTTCCAAATATCACATGTCCACTTCAAATATAAGCTGGCTAGTGGGGGGTTGTTCCACCACGGCCCTGTTTGAATCACATGTCCAAATCACATGTCCACATATCATATAGGGTTCATATAGCAACAATAGCTTTAACTAAAAAAATCAAATAGCCACAATTCTGTTTTTTCTTTAAATACCAATAAAAATTCCTTGAATAAAATTTGATACCTAGCTAAATTCGTAACTAAATTTGATACCTAGCTAGGGTTTATAACTAAGTAAATTAACCTAAGAACCTAATTAACCTACTGCCCTAACTAAATAGATAACCTAATTAACCTACTGCCCTAACTAAAACCTAAGTAGATTAACCTAAGAACCCTAGCTAGAACCCTAATGGCGCGGACAGAGGAGCGGTGGGGGGCTTACAGAGGGTGCAGGGCGAGGAGGCAGGCCCGACGACGGCCGAGGTTGGGAGGGGAGGGAGCAGAGGAGGGAGGCGTGCGGCGTCGGGGTCGGGGCCGGGGCCGGGCGATGGCGACGGAGGCGTGCGGCGTCGGGGTCGGGCTCCGGCGAGGGAGGCGTGCGACGTCGGGGTCGGCGTCGGCGCTCGGGCTCCGACGAGGTTTCTTTTCTTTTCTTTTCTTGTTTGTTTCTTCTATTTTCTTTTCTTTTCTTTTCTTGCTTGTTTCTTCTATTTTCTTTTCCTTTTCTTTTCTTTTCTTTTCCTGTTTGTTTCTTCTATTTTCTTTTCCTTTTCTTTTCTTTTTTTTATTTTTTTTCTGAGAGCAGGACGAAGGGAAGGTGATACAATGTATATAACTAAGGAGATATATATATATATATATATATATATATATATATATATATATATATTGCATCATTTGACGGGTAAGTGTGTATACAAAATAGGAACATATATATTACATCATTTAACCCATGCATAACGGTTAAGTGTGTACACAAAATAGGAACATATATATTACATCATTTGACCGATAACGGTTTCTCGAACAGCGTCAACGTTTTCGTTTTTGAGTGACCTTCTTTCCATTAAGCTTCTTGTTCGTTGACGAATAATTGAGCCCCTCATTGTGACTTTGCCTTTTCCATGGAGTACGATCTTTCTTAGGTAATGTAGTATTGATTCTTCTTTTGACGTATACTTCATCGTCATCGTCATCTTCCCTCATCGGGTTGCCGTACTGGTCGTAGTCTTCCTCGTTGGCCACTCCATCCATTCCAATGATGTTCCTTTTGCCTCTCCTCATGACAACACGGCTGGGATTTCTCGGGTCGGTTATGAAGAAGCATTGTGTCACGTGCTTAGCGTGTACCCATGGCTCGTTTTTTGCGATGGCGTTCATGGTAGCGCTCTTGGCGTCGGGTATAGTCATGGTAGTGAAATACCGGTTTTCTCTTTCGACATTCTTAGCCCATCTGACACGGAACATCGTTGCGCTGTGCAGTCCAGAGTAGTCAAGCTCCCAGATCTCCTCGACCCTTCCGTAAAATCTCTCAGTTGCGCCATTGTCGCTGCCGGTCATGCATTCCATTGTCACCCCTGAGTTCTGCCTATCACTGTTCATATCTTTGGCCTCCGTGTAGAACGTGTATCCGTTGATATCGTATGCCTGATAGGTCACGAGGTTGGCCGAGGGGCCATGTGCTAAGGCGTATATGAGCAATCCGTCCTTAGAGCCCTGTTTCGGGGGATTAGCAAGAATATGCTCTTTGAACCAATGCAGGAAAGTGGAGTTGTGCTCTCTAGTAACTTCGGTGTCCGTCCTGCATACCCCCTGGTCACGATACTTCTTTGCGATGGTTTCTTTGTGCAGTGTCACGAAAGGATCTACCTGGTCTAGGTGTTGTAGCGCTACTAAGTTTGCTCTGTCAAAGTCGTTGCGTTGATCTGAGTAGGCCACATGTACTTCCCTGCGACCGTTGGAGTGACCTTCTCCTTCGAGCCTCCCAACGTGCTTCTTAACGGGCAAACCAACACCAGGAAGGTCTCCGCCACATAGATAATTCTCGCAGAAAGAGATGAACTCTTGTGTCAGATAGCCCTGGACGATGCTTCCATCCGGACGGGACATGTCATGAACGAATCCTTTGATGACCCCATTCATCCTCTCGAACGGCATCATGTTATGCAGGAATGACGGCCCCGGGTCTATTATGTCATCCACAATATGGACACACAGATGCACCATGACGTCAAAGAAAGCGGGCGGGAAGTACATCTCAAGCTCATTTAGTATCACAACGATCTCTTCCTGTAGCCTTCGGAGCTGCTTCACACTGATCGACTTTCGAGAGATGACGTCGAAAAAGTTGCAGCGACCAATAAGCATCTCACGGACGTGCTTGTCCATTATCCCTCTAAGGGCAACAGGTAGTATATGCGTCATCATCACATGACAGTCATGGGACTTCATCGCACTGAACCTTTTCTTCTTCGTGTCTAGAAATCTGCTTATCTTCCCACAGTAACCGGAACTAACTTTGATTCCGGTAAGGCACTTGAAGAATTGATCAATCTCAGCCGGACTTAAGGTGAAGCAAGAAGGGGGGCAATAATCCTCTTCCTTCACTTTTTTGCCCTTCTTCTCCCACGCCTCCGTCTCTGTCTCTGTCTCCTCTGACTTTTTACGGGGCGACATGTGCAGATCTGCCCAGATATTCAAATCTTGCTAGTCTCTTCTTGCCTTCGGCCCATCCTTGGTCTTATCTGGCATGTTCATCAGTGTCGCAAGCAAGCTCTCAAGGACATTCTTACAGATATGCATTTGATCAAGGCAATGTGGAGTGTCGAGTTTGTGCCAGTACTCCAAGTCCCAGAAAACAGACCTCGTCTTCCATACCTTCGGCAGCGGCTCCGGCGCCTTTTTCATCGTCTTTCCCGGCACGGGGCACTGTTCCCAGTTTTTCAAGAGCTCATCGATTTCGGCCCCGCTCCGCTTATGTGGAGGTCCTCGATGCTCAGCCTCACCATTGAATAGATCTCCACGGTCTCTCCACGGGTCATCCTTCTCGAGCCATCTTCGATGCCCCATGTACACGATTTTCCAAGACCCGCCATCTTTCGTTGACGTTAGCTGCTGAGAAGTCGTATCATCCATGCACCGCGTGCATCCGCAATATCCGTGGCACACCTGGCCTGCGACATATCTGTAACCGAGATAGTCGTGCACCGTCGTCATCAGCGCGGCTCTCAGATAGAAATACTCGCCTTTGCTGGCGTCCCATGTCTTGGCCGGTGTTTTCCATAACGTGTCTAACTCCTCTTGAAGTAGCCCCAAATACAGATTAATATTATTTCCCGGTTGTTTCGGCACTTGAATCAGCATGCTCATGTGTATGTACTTCGACTTCATGCACAACCAGGGGGGATGTTGTACATCCATACAAACATGGGCCATGTGCTATGGTTGGTGTTCTGGTTGCCAAACGGATTCATGCCATCGGTACACACGCCAAGCACGATGTTCCTTGCATCACATGCGAAATATCGATATTCGCCATTGAACGCTCTCCGTTGGCTTCCATCCACGATGTGTCTTAGCTTCGGATCATCTCCATCGTCGGGCTTTGTCCTCTCCGCGTGCCAACGCATGAGCTTTGCTTCCTTGGGATCTACAAAATAACGTTGCAGACGGGGAGTGATCGGTAAGTACCATACAACTTTCTGGGGAGATTTCTTCCCGGCCTTCTTGTTTCGAGAAGCATTGCACACCGAACAGCTGGTTTTTTCCGCGTGCTCCTTCCGATAAATTATGCAATCGTTGATGCATGCATGGTATCTAACGTGCGGCAGATCAAGAGGGCACACGATCTTCTTGGCCTCATCCACACAAGCACGACATAGATTCCCCGCGGGAAGAACATCCTTTAGGTACTTGAGAAGCTCATCGAGGCTAGTGTTGGTCCATTTGTTTTTATCCTTCGTCTTCAGAAGTTCGAGCGTGAAACTCAAGCGGGTCACCTCGGGATCGCAACCATCATACAATGGAGTGTTCGAGTCAACCACCAGTTGCTGCAGCTTGGCTTCCTCTCTAGAAGCAGCTCTGTCAGTACTCGTCTCCTTGCGTAGCAGTTCTCGAACATGAGGGTCCCGCACGATTGAACTTAGTACCGACAAAGTGTGCGGCGTGGAGTCCACGTTTTCTCCACCGCCATGTCCGGCCTCTTCTCTGCCGCCATTTCCGGCCTCTTCCCCGCCGCCATGTCCGGCCCCTTCTCCGCCGCCATTATCGGTCATCTCTTCGTCTTGCCCCATGTCGTCATTGCCTACCCCGTCGGCGTCCTCCTCCTCATCATCATCATCATCTTCAATTATCCACCGAGTATAGCCATCCATGAAACCAGTCATGAGCAGGTGCGCCATCACACGACCATGCTCATAGGGGTCGAGCCAAACTCCTCCTTTGCATCTTCGACATGGACATGTAATCTCTGTCCGGTTATTTTCATTCATGTCCTGCACCACCGACCGCAACCACCTTTCCACTGACCATCATGAACGCCTACACAGTAATAATAAACAAATTGATTATAAAAATGCATGCATGCATCAAAGTCATACAAAAATTCGGCATGACCTTCCCTAAAAATAGGACATATAGAGTTTGCCCGAAATTCGTCGAAACGGAAATAAATCGACATTTCGGCAAAACATTGGCAACTCAAGCACAATTCGGCGACAACTCATGCCACACACACAATTTCCATCATATCGCCCGGTTATGTCCTATCGCACACATACACATATTTCCATTCTTGCAAAAGCACAAATTTTTAATCACATATCTCAAGATCGAGCACGGTGATGATGATGTAGATCTAGTTAGGGAGGTACATAGGTCACTTCACTAAATGCTAGATCTACCTAGCTAGTTTGGGAAGGAGATGAGTTCAACTACCCTAGTGGAGGGGGAAGGAAGAAGAGAAAGGGGATGCATTAATGGAGGTGGTGTAGTTAGCTAGGAGCAATAAAGAGAGAGAGAGAGAGAGAGAGAGGGAGGTAGAAGAAGGAGAGTAATGGGGGGAGAAGTAGTGAGGAAGAAGCAAAGTGAGGGAGAGAGGAGGTGGGAGCTAGGGGAAAGTGAAGGAAGAGAGGATGGGGGAGGGGGGAGGGGGAGGAAAAAGGTGGTGGGTGCGGTTTAGCAGTAGCGCCGGGCAGCAAAACGCGCTACTGTTAAAAAGATAGCAGTAGCGCGCCCTTGGGGAGGCGCTACTGCTAAGTGGGGCCCGCCATGTGGCCAGGTTCAAACTTAGCCGTAGCGCCCTACCCAAAACACGCGCTACTACTATTCCGTTAGCAGTAGCGCTGTTTTCATGGGTGCGCTACTACTAAACCTAGCCTGGCGGCAACGGTGGGGCAATATTAGTAGTAGCGCTTGTTTTTTCTGCCGCGCTACTGCTAAGTTGTTATCAGTAGCGCCTGTTCTTGACGCTCGCTACTGCTATGTATCAGTAGTGCCGCTTTTTGTCCAACGCTACAGCTAAGGTTCTGTGTATAAGGTTTTCCCTAGTAGTGAGTTCCAGAACCGTGAGATCCAATCTAACACCATCACGGAGGGGTTCATCATCCTCATTGGTGCCTCTCCGATGATGCGTGAGTAGTCCACCATAGACCTACGGGTCCGTAGGCAGTAGCTTGATGGCTTTCTCTCTCTCTTTTGATTCTCAATACAATGGTCTCTTGGAGATCTATTTCATGTAATGACTTTTTGCGGTGTGTTTGTTGGGATCCGATGAATTTTGAGTTCATGATCAGTTTCTATCCATGAATATTATTTGAGTCTTCTTTGATCTCTTATATGCATGATTACTTATAGCCTCGTAGTTCTTCTTCGAATCTTTGGTTTAGTTAGGCCGACTAGATCAATTTTCTTGCCATGGGAAGAGGTGCTTTGTGATGGGTTCGATCTTGCGGTGTCCTCTCCCAGTGACAGAAGGGGCAGCGAGGCACGCATGTATCGTTGCTATTAAGGATAAGAAGATGGGGTATATTCCTACATGAATAGATCTTATCTACATCATGTCACCGTTCTTATTGCATTACTCCGTTTTTCCATGAACTTAATACACTAGATGCATGATGGATAGTGGTCGATGTGTGGAGTAATAGTAGTAGATGCAGAATCGTTTCGGTCTACTAATCTTGGACGTGATGCCTATATAATGATCATCGCCCTGGATATCGTCATGATTATTTGATCTTCTATCAATTGCCCAACAGTAATTTGTTCACCCATCGTGTGCTATACTCATGAGAGAAGCCAGTAGTGAAACCTACGCCCCCCGGGTCTACTTTTCCAACATATTTCTTTCGGATCTATCTTTTGCCGCTTTTTGTTTTCAGATCTATTATTCCAAAAACCCAAAAATACCTTGTTGCACTTTTTATTTGCCTCTTTTATTTTGTGTTCTTGTGCGATCTATCTATCCAATCTATTACAATCTAATCTATCTTTTTACCGTGAAGAGATTGACAACCTCTCTTACGCGTCGGGTTGCAAGTATTTGTTCTTTGTGTGCAGGTACCGTTTACATTGTGTTGCGTGGTTCTCCTACTGGTTCGATAACCATGGTTGGATAACTGAGGGAAATACTTACCGTAGCTGTGCTGCATCATCCCTTCCTCTTTGGGGAAATATTGATGCAGTCTCAAGCCACGTCAAAGGAATTTCTAGCGACGTTGCCGGGGAGACATCATCAACATCTATCAGGTTCCTAATCACAAATCTCATCTCCTTGCAATTACATTATTTGCCATTTGCCTCTCGTTTTCCTCTCCCCCACTTCACAAATTTGCCGTTTTATTCGCCCTCTTTTTCGTTTGCCTTTTTCTCGTCAGATCTCTTGTTTGCTTGTAATCTTGTTTGTGTAGTCATGATGCCCCAACAAAAGTATTATGATGTTCCTTACCCCAATATTTTGCTTGAGATTGAGAAAAGTACCAAGGAATATATGACTACACAATTTGAGCATAATAAGTATTTTACCGAGGAGCTTAAAGAACATTCTACCGTACTAGGTGCCATAACAAAACAACTTGATGATATTAGTAGAGAAGTTTCTAATCTCCAATCTAAGTATGTTCATGCTGAAAATCTGCTAGGTAAAATATCCGATGCACAAGCTACTTTAGTAAATCAAATGGCCCTAAACCAGTCTCTCTAGAGGATAAAAATGATGAAGATCTTAAAGTGATTAGTGTTTAGTCTATTGATTCCTTGTTTAGTAATATTAAAATTTATGATAAAGGGACTGAAGTAGAGTCATCTTTAGCTAGAAGTCGTCCCAATGATTTGGAGGGTGAAAATCTTGATGAAAAAATTGATGAAAGTGGGTTTGAAGAGGTCAAAACGTTAACTAGTGATGTGCCCACTATTTTGGATTGCAAAGATTTTAATTATGATAGTTTCTCTTTGATTGAATGTATTTCTTTGCTGCAATCCATGTTAAATTCACCCCATGCTTACGAACAAAATAAAGCTTTTACTAAACATATTGTTGATGCCATGATGAAATCATTTGAAGAAAATTTGGAGTTAGAGATTTCAATTCCTAGAAAATTACATGATGAGTGGGAACCTACCATTAAGTTCAAGATTAAAAATTATGAGTGCTTTGCTTTATGTGATTTGGGTGCTAGTGTTTCCACAATTCTGAAATCTCTATGTGATGTGCTTGGTCTTACCAATATTGAAGAATATTCTCATAATTTGCACTTGGCGGATTCTACTATTAAAAAGCCTTTGGGAAGAATTAATGATGTTCTTATTCTTGCAAATAGGAACTATGTGCCCATAGATTTTATTGTTCTTGATATTATTGCAATCCGTCTTGTCCCATTATACTTGGTAGACCGTTTTTACGCACTATAGGTGTCGTGATTGATATAAAAGAAGGCAATATTAAATTTTGATTTCCACTAAGAAAGGGTATGGAACACTTCCCTAGAACAAGAATTAAGCCACCATATGAATCAATCATGAGAGCATCCTATGGAACAAAAACTAAAGATGACAATACTTGAATCTATGATTTATGCCTAGCTAGGGGCGTAAAACGATACAGCTTGTTGGGAGGCAACCCAATGAATAAATTTATTTTCACCTTTCTATTTCTGTTCTTGAGTGTTGAAAAAATTATGATACTGTTATGATTGTGTTTTTTATGTTTTAATTAGTGTTTTTGCCAAGTAAAGCCTTTAGGATGATTCACAAGATGAGTAGAAACAATGTTGAATCTGAAACAGAAACTGTGACTCCAGTGCAGGAATTTTAATTTTTTACTGGAGCGTGATAATGAGCTGAAATTTTAACATGGTATTTCTATACAAATTCATTACGTTTTCCGAATTTTTAAGAATTTGTATAGTTACAGAAGTATGGTTATAGTACAGATTACTACAGACTGTTCTGTTTTTGACAGATTCTGTTTTCGTTGTATTGTGTGCTTGTTTTAATGAATCTATGGTTTGTATTGAAGAGTATAAGCCATGGTAAAGTTAGAATACAATAGATATAATGCAATAATAAAATATGAATGGATTTGCAACATTACTTAGAGTGGTGATTTGCTTTATTATACTAACGGATCTCACGAAGGTTTTGTTGAGTTTTGTGTGATTGAAGTTTTCAGTTTTGGGTGAGATCACGATGGATGAAGGAATAAGGAGTGAAAAGAGCCTAAGATTGGGGATGCTACAGCACCCCCAAGATAATATCCAAGGAGAAACAAGCAACTAAGCTTGGGGATGGCCCGAGTGGTATCCCCTCTTTCTTCTAACAAACATCGGTATTTTACTTGGAGCTATATTTTTATTCGTCACATATCATGAGTTTTGCTTGGAGCGTCTTGTATTATTTGAGTCTTTGCTTGATTTGCTTTTGAGTTTGTCACAAGTATCCTTGCTGGACACACCTATTTTAGAGAGCCAAAATTATGCTATGATTTGTTAGAATTCCTCTATATGCTTCACTTAAATTTTTTGAGCTATGGAATTGCTCTAGTGCTTCACTTATATCTTTTTGAGAACGGTGTGATTTAAATTTTTGAAGAAATACTCTCATGCTTCCCTTAGATAAATTTGAGAGTTAGTAAACTTTGAAGAAATTCTCTCATGCTTCACTTATACTATTTTGAGAGATGAAATTTTTATGCTCATGTGCTTCACTTAAATTTATTTGAGCTTGTCAAAAGCAATGACAATATATGAAACTAGTCCCAGAATGATAGATTTTCAAGAGGGATATAATAAAAACTTTCATGAAGATCATTGGACAAATTAAACTTGATTCCTTGTAATAGTTTTGAGACATGATGATAGTGATATGTGAGTCATGTTGGTGAGTAATTATGCTTTAGTAAGAATATTGGTGTTAAGGTTTGTGATTCCCTATGCAAGCACGAAAGTCAATAGTTATGCAATGAAATTACATCCTACTTATGGTGCATTATTCGGTGTTAGTTATGCTTAATGCCCGTTTATGTGAATTTTCGTTTCTTGGTTGGTTGCTTCTCCATCTATTTGCTAGCCTCCACTTGTAATAAGTAGAAATACTACTTGTGCATCCAAAATCCTTAAACCCAGTTTTGCCTTATGAGTCCACCATACCTACCTATATGCGGTATTTCCATGCCGTTCTAAGCAAATTTGTATGTGCCATCTCTAATTTTCAAAATGAATTTCCTTTTTGTGTGCTCGTACCGCTCATGAAATGGTAGGGGGTGTCCAATATTTTTCCATGCTAGATGTATTATTCTCAAGATGAGTGTTTATTCACTTGTCATTGCACGAGAGTACGGCGGTAATAGGGATGCCTAGTCCCAAAATGAAAAGAAATTTACTTTATGTTCTCAAATAATAAATTCCTTGAAAAGTGTTGGTATGGAAGGAAACCGTGGATACGGCTAGCCATGGATTGTGAAAGAATGGTGGAAAAAGGAATAAACTTTATTTAATGTAGGGGAACCGCCTATGATGTATCTAGCATGGAAAGTATTGAGAACTACTCGGTCGTTTTCGTTGACAGGAAAGGCATGCCACCCAAAATAATTTTTCTCTCTCAATTTAAGCTTTGAGCTCTAGCACCTCTACAAATCCCTACTGCCCTCTGCAAAGGGCCTATCTATTTACTTTATGCAATTTTTACTTTTATTTGAGTCTCCATCTTCTCTTATAAAGCACCAAATGGGGGCACTATGATCATACTTGTGCATTGGGTGTTGTTAAGATTTGAGTGTGTTTCATGAATGGATCAATGATTGAGCATGATTGGCTAGGGATAACTTTCTTTAGTGTTGATATTTTGAAAGACACGGTTGCTTGTTGGCATGCTTGAGTATTAAAGTCTTTATGTCAGAACTAGACTATTGCTTTGAACCATCCAAAAGTCCAAATGTCCATGCTACAAAAGAAAAGAATATGTGATGAACATGTTAGGCAGCATTCCACAACAAAAATTCTGTTTTTATCATTTACCTACTCGAGGACGAGTAGGAATTAAGCTTGGGGATGCTGATACGTCTCCAATGTATCTATAATTTTTTATTGTTCCATGCTATTATATTATCATTTTTGGATGTTTTACAATCATTTTATAGCAACTTTATATCATTTTTTAGGACTAACCTATTGACATAGTGCCAAGTGCCAGTTGTTGTTTTTGCTTGTTTTTTTACTTCGCAGAATATCAGTACCAAACGGAGTCCAATCGCGACGAAACTCTTTGGAGATTTTTTTGGACCAGAAGATATCTAGGGAGCGAAAGAAGTACCTAGAAGGAGGCCCGTGGAGCCCACAAGACACCAGGGCGCGCCAGAGGCCCCCGGCGCACCCTGGTGGGTTGTGGTGGCTTTGGGACCCCCCCCCCTCTACTGCCTCTGAACTCTATAAATACCCAAATATTCCAAAAACCCTAGAGGAGTCAACGAAAAAAACTTTCAGCCGCCGCAAGTTCCAGAACCGTGAGATCCAATCTAACACCATTACGAAGGGGTTCATCATCCTCATTGGTGCCTCCCCGATGATGCGTGAGTAGTCCACCATAGACCTACGGGTCCGTAGGCAGTAGCTAGATGGCTTTCTCTCTCTCTTTTGATTCTCAATACAATGGTCTCTTGGAGATCTATTTCATGTAATGACTTTTTGCGGTGTGTTTGTTGGGATCCGATGAATTTTGAGTTCATGATCAGTTTCTATCCATGAATATTATTTGAGTCTTCTTTGATCTCTTATATGCATGATTACATATAGCCTCGTATTTCTTCTTTGAATCTTTGGTTTAGTTAGGCCAACTAGATCAATTTTTCTTGCCATGGGAAGAGGTGCTTTGTGATGGGTTCGATCTTGCGGTGTCCTCTCCCAGTGACAGAAGGGGCAGCGAGGCACGCATGTATCGTTGCTATTAAGGATAAGAAGATGGGGTATATTCCTACATGAATAGATCTTATCTACATCATGTCACCGTTCTTATTGCATTACTCCGTTTTTCCATGAACTTAATACACTAGATGCATGCTGGATAGCGGTCGATGTGTGGAGTAATAGTAGTAGATGCAGAATCGTTTCGGTCTACTAATCTTGGACGTGATGCCTATATAATGATCATCGCCTTGGATATCATCATGATTATTTGATCTTCTATCAATTGCCCAACAGTAATTTGTTCGCTCACCGTGTGCTATACTCATGAGAGAAGCCAGTAGTGAAACCTACGGCCCCCGGGTCTACTTTTCCAACATATTGCTTTCCGATCTATCATTTGCCGCTTTTTGTTTTCAGATCTATTATTCCAAAAACCCAAAAATACCTTGCTGCACTCTTTATTTGCCTCTTTTATTTTGTGTTCGTGTGCGATCTATCTATCCAATCTATTACAATCTAATTTATCTTTTTATCGTGGAGATATTGACAACCTCTGTTACGCGTCGGGTTGCAAGTATTTGTTCTTTGTGTGCAGGTACCGTTTACATAGTGTTGTGTGGTTCTCCTACAGGTTCGATAACCATGGTTTGATAACTGAGGGAAATACTTACCGTAGCTATACTGCATCATCCCTTCCTCTTTGGGGAAATACCGACGCAGTCTCAAGCCACGTCATATACCCGTTTGTCTACTTCACGGATTCGTTCTTCTTCCAAGCGGGATTTCAGGCAAGATGATCAGTACCCTCAATACCACTACTATCATTGCTATGCTAGTTGTCTCAATTCTATCGCTATGTCTCGCTGCCTACCACTTGTTTGTCAAGCCTCCCAAAATGCCATGATAAGCCTCTGACCCTCCACATCCTAGCAAACCGTTCTTTGGCTATGTTACCACTTGCTCAGCCCCTCTTATAGCGTTGCTAGTTGTAGGTGCAGTTTGTTCCATGTCGAAACATGGATATTTTGGGATATCATATTATTCTTGATATATTTAATTAATGCATCTATACACTTGGTAAAGGGTGGAAGGCTCGACCTTTTTGCCTGGTGTTTTGTTCCAATCTTGTCGCCCTAGTTTCCACTAACCGGTGTTATGTTCCTTGATGAGCGATTCTAACACATGTGGGCTATTATGGGGCCCCATGATCATTCGTTTTAGGATAAAACTCTTTCAACAAGGCCCAACATTGGTACTATTTGCTTAATAATAAAATAAAACTTGCATAGGGACTTGCTGGCCCCGTGGATAATTAATCAACAAACCGGGCCAGTGCTCCTCATGAGTGTTGGTCCAAACTGAGCATTGTGCGAGGCCACCCCGGGGCAACTTGGGTGCTTAATTTCGTCACTGTACGCGTAGCTTATCCGCCGTGTCTTGAGAACGAGATATGTGGCTCCTATCGAGATCGTCGACATGTCGGGAGGTGTTTTACCTTTGATGAGTGGCTTGTCCACCAGGATTCCTTACCGTAAGCATCATGTTATCATGGTGTGAGGTTTTTCCATTGGATGCGTGCGCTAATTTATGATGGACTACTTGGAGCACCCTTGCAGGGTTAAATCTTTCGAAAAGTCGTGCCCGCGGTTATGTGGCGACTTGAAAATTTATAATATCCGATTGTAGAGAACTTGAAGTAAACCCAATTAAAATACACCAACTGTGTGCATAACCGTGACCGTCTCTTTTCGAGGGAGTTTGAGAAGAGGACACGGTGGGGTTATGTTTGCCTCCTAAGTAGGTGTTCAGGATCACTTCTTGATCATTACTAGTTCATGTCCGTTATGTGTAGATCACTCTTCTTATTGTTGTACTCGTAAGTTAGCCAGATATAAAATGTTTAGTGCTGCTGCAACCTCACCACTTAACCATACCTCACCCATTAAGTTTTGCTAGTATTGATTCCCTTGACAATGAGATTGTTGAGTCTCCATGGCTCACAGATTCCTACAACAATAGATGCAGGTACAGGTAACACGATGATTTGACGTGAGAACAATCCTTTTTCTATTTGGAGTTTTTCTTCTTCTGTTTCATCGATCATAGGATGGGTTCTAGGCCGGCAACCTGGGATTAGCAGGGTGGACATCGTGTTATTTTTCGTTTGATTTTATCCATCGTCGGATCCTGCTCTTTTGTATGATGATTGATGTATTGATGTATTGAGATAATTATGTTGTAGCATGTGGCGAGTGTAAGCCAACTCCATGTACTCATCTCTTCTTTACATGTAATGTGACGATTTCCATTCTTGCGAAGTGACCAGAAATGCGCTTCTATCCTTATCGAGGCCCTCGAGCCGTCGCGAGGATAGTACCACATTTTGGACGTGACAAGTAGTCATGTCTTCATCACCCTTCCCTTCTTGAGAACAAAGCCGTCATCGGCGTTGCTTAATCTGAAATGTAGCTAACAAAAGAGACAAGGTGTACACGTTGTATATGTATAGGTCATCCATTTTTATTTCCCTACTTTTATTCACACGTGACACATTTATACAAGAGCACTCTTCAAATGTCATGACATATAAAGCCAAAATATCATCCCTAGAAGTAAAAGGTATGAATATATTGCAACTCATTTTGCACATATAAGTGAAGCTCATATTAATATCAAAAGGTTGGCAATGCTCATCATTAAACCATCCTAACATTGATGAATACACATTCATTGTTTCAAATTTATATGCTACAACATGCTTAAATAAGCAAACATGCAACAAGTCATTTGACACAAAATCATCACCAAGATTAGAGATCATATCAAAATGATTAAACATTGACACAATTATTTTCAAAAGTATTTGATCCAAAGCTGGCTTATTCCCTGATTCACATGGTTCTTTCGCATCAACAGTTAATTCAATGGTTGCACTCAAAATTATTGATATTGCAGTTGTTTGATCACATGGCAAACTCAAATCATCAACATACTCCTCTAAAGTAGGTGGTGTGATCAAAGTAATGGGTAGCTCATCAGAGGGTGCATTTAAATTGACAAGGCATTCATCATACTCACGTGACGGTGGAAGACCAATACCTTTGTCATTACCTCTTATGATCAACTCAAATAATGTAGGCACTCTCGGTGGTGACATGTCACATGATGGAGGTGATGTAGTCCGAATAATAATGGATGTGGTTGTCATAGTACACCTAGTAGTCGAAGGAACAATTGTATCAACTCTGGAAATGTGCACCTTGCGCTTGTTCTCGTTGCGGGCAACACGTCCTTTTATTTCCTGTTCAGTTTTGCAAGCAAGACAAAACAAACGGTTCATAGGATAACAATCTTCATGAATTAGTATCTCCTAAATATCAAGATTTAATCCTCCACAAGATCTATCGATAAAATCTTCTTCACTTTCTTCTAAAAAGCAGTGCAACAAGGTCATTTTTAAATCATCATAATATTTCATTATGGTGTTACTACCTTGTTTTAAATGTTGTAACTTTTTAATCATGTCACGAGTATAATAAGCGGGGACGAATGTGCGTCTCATGGCAAGTTTCAAATCATCCCGAGTAGTAACCGACAATATTCACTCCACCAAAGTATAACCAGTGAATGACTCAACCGCGACCTTAACTTTTTTACGCTCAGCAAAAATTATGGGATGAAAATATAGAATTTATTTCGAATTCCCAATAAATATCTAAAGCAAGACTAAAACGGCCATAAAATGATGGTATAGAAACATTAACCTGATCATGTGCATTGGATCTCTTTGCACCTCTCGCAATAGTTGTGGTATTTTCTTAGGTGGTGGCATGTCTCCCACGATTGATGAAGCCCAAGAACTAACAACTCCTAAACCTGTCATAATTAGTAGAAAACAAGAAACAAAATCCGAGAATGATGCTCTATGAACTACTAAGATGTGGTGGTAGAAAGCTCACGGTACAGCAAATATCAATGTCTTACAAGTTCTTACCATACAACAGGTGGTGATCGGCAACCGGCAGTGTCAAATAACTCTGAACATTGAGTAAAGCGATTACCAGGTGAATGCATGTATAACGATGTAGAAATATGTGGAGTTTGGAAGGCTTAAATATGTAGCAAAAGATTAGCAATACTCAATTCAGAGATGCAATGTTGAATAAACGCTCAACGACCGTACTGTGCTGGTCCTAGGCTAGACTGTCCTAGAGACGCAAGCCTAGAACACTAATGGAGTCACAGCGTAGCACAAGTAGTAGCAACGGATAATGTGAAGTATCACTGGACAACAAGATATAAGTGAAGATCACTATGGCAGTAAAAAAATGATGATAAATAACTGGCAAGTAGGATAAACCAAAACACTCACTGCAACTTTCCTCCCGAAATATTATGCCAAATTTTTGATATTTTTTCCAAGAATTCTACTGACTCAAGCTTTCCAATGCAAAAAGAATCACTCAATTCCGAGTTTGTACGAGGAGTCAACAAATTTGGAACGAACCTGAAAAATGAAAAATAATGACACGGTGTTCACGGATTCTGGAGGGCAAAAACTCCTATTTAGAAGCCGATTTGGAAGTGACAATAATTAACAAGCTTGATGAACTATTCAGAAGCGGCCCGTCGATAGCTTGAATTTGAGTACCCGTGGAGCCAAAATGGACTTCCTATAAGGAAGATATGCCTGTTTTACTGAACACTGCGCAAAACAGATGCCAATCCAAATTCAGATACGAGATTGACTCTAGATAGATTCAAAAAAAAGTTCCTTTTCTATTCTCTCTATTTTTTTCTCACTTTTTTTTTATTTTGTTCTTCTCTCTATTTTTCTCACTTCTCTTTTTTACTTTCTCTCTCTCACTTTTTTTCCTCCTTTTTTTCTTCTTTCCAAAACAAACCAGATAAGATGCAGATTGGATAAAACGCAGATGCGAATGACCTCAAGTATGATTATGACAATGAACGATGGGAGCACGTGGTGAAAACTGATGGATGGTGGTGGTTGATAGTGGACAAGGTGATGATGTAGCACTGGCTTGA
Organism: Elymus sibiricus; assembly: GCA_039707655.1. NCBI lineage: Eukaryota > Viridiplantae > Streptophyta > Magnoliopsida > Poales > Poaceae > Elymus > Elymus sibiricus. The sequence continues at coordinate 308,415,124 of CM077675.1, read as the reverse complement.
CTAATATGAACAGAACTCAAAACACTAAAGGAAACTAGACACTAAGACCAGCACCTCGACACGACGATTCAACCGATAATTCAACTATGCAAGCACCGAAAAGAAAATTATAAAGGTTCAGACTAGCTTGGACAAAGGATGAATAGAACTAACTCTTTTGTGTGGCTTTTTCTTAGATAATAGGTAAGTAAATAAATCTAATCTTGGGATAACTGGAAATTCTCACCGAGCAACCTGAAAACTGATGCCACTTGATAGAGGCGAGTGTCCAGATTTTTCGATGAGATGATAACTATCGATTTGGTGGAGTCGACTTTGACGATCCGACTACAAACGTGCACGACGTTTCACCTTAGCAATCACTAAACCAATCCTTGGAGGTTACTGACGATGTCGGAAGCACGATCAGCCTGACCACGAAGGTCTATTCCTGCACGCAATCGAAAAACAAGAAAGAACATGGGAAAAGCAATCTGAATATTGCGAATATGAATGAAGTATGGATAAAAGTGGGGTTTCAAAAGCGGTCTTGGCCTCGTCGTTGGACACAAACGAAGTACACAAAGTTGCAGCAATGGGTAATTTTTAACTATATAGGACTAATGGAGGACGGCCAAGAGGGTGGAAGGACGTCCCAAGGCAGCCTAAAATTAACCCTAGGTCATACAAGGCCTATGGGCCCAAGTGGAGGTGATGCAACACCTTTTGATTTGGATTTTGACTCGGATTTTATAGGATTGTCGCACCATTTTAACTGTATCTCCGCGTTCAGAAGGAATTTCAAGGTGAATACAACTGCGTTGGAAAGTATGTGCAATCTATTTTCCAACAAAAAAGAATCACCCAATTCAGAGTCCAGATGCAAAAAATGTTGACGTTTTGAGTCAGGCATGTTTGTGCAGTCCGAATCTGAGTCAAGAACATGGGGACTTGGTCCCTATCTTATCTTGGGCCAAAAGTGACGTGAGAGGACTTCTTGAACCACACCTAATCATTTCCTTTGACGTGCGAGGACCTCTTGAACAACACCTAATCATTTCCTCTTCATTTGTCTTCACACGTGATCCGTACAAGTGTTCGACAATTTTGCATTTAGACATGAAATAAAATACGTTTTGTTCCGGATAACATAAATAAATTATTGCATAATTCTTATAAGAAATCACCTCACAAATATGCATGTATGTAATACTTTTTGTCATATCCAAGGTAGTCATGTCCCCATCACACCAGCAGTACACTAAACTACTCCAGCAAGAGTACTCCAACAGTAATAAGGAAAAAATGATATCAAGAGTACTCCAGCAATAGGAGTAGAAGCTAATCATATTGCTACAAACCAAATTTTAATACTCCAGCAGTGCAAAATTAACAGTACTCATCAGTCAATGCAAATTTACTCACATTAACAGTGCTCAATGCAAAATCATCTCGCATTTTCCTAAGTGAAACTGTTACTGGATTGCACTTCCAGGAGTACTCCACAGTTTACGTGAGTTAATGTTCACAGGAGTTTGTGTCACAAACATGATCTTGATCAATCTCCATTTGTGCAGGAGTGCATCAACAAATCTACAGCTAAGAAAATACAACAACACAGGAAGAACAAAATCATCTACTCCCTAAGAACATCTGCACCAACACCTGCAGCTAAAGTAACAGCAGCAACAAATGCTATACTACTGCAAAGATAATTGCAAAGATGTTATACTACTGGAGTATAGCTTCATGTGCAAAATTAACAGTAGCTATTGATGCTATTCCAAAAATACTCCAACAAATAACAAGAAGAGTACTTAAACTACAGCAAGACCCTGGAACTACTGAAACTACAACAATAAACTATTGTTGGGGTACTGAATCTTGAAGCCCAAATTTGCACAGAGCAAACTTGCAAAAACCACATAGCTGCAAACCTCCAAAATTCCAGAACTACAAGAAGGCCACAGTTTCAAACTTGCAAAACTCCAGATGCAAGCAAAACTACAGTACCGAACAAACTTGTTGGAGTACTGCAAAACTACAGCGAAACTAGAGTAATCCAGATGGAGTACCGCAAAACTTGCTGGAGTACTCCACTTTTCATAGCTTCACAGAATTAAATGAAAAGTTTCAGCATAGATGGAGTACTGAAACACATAAAACTACAGCAAGCAAACTTGTTGGAGTATTCTTTCCAGTTAACAAAGAATTAAGTACTCCAACAAGTTTTGCAGTAGCAAAGTTAATAATCTAGCAGCAAAGCAAAGTAGCAGCAAAGTTAACAAAGGAGTAAGTTAACAAGACTGGTAGCAGCATTACTCACGTTCCTCACTTGCAAAATTATTCCTAACAGAGCCCTACCCACATTCCTCACTTGCAAAATTATTCCTAACAGAGCCCTACCCACATTCCTCACTTGCTCACATTTTTACTCCAGCAGAGCACTACTGGATGCACTACTTACTCACATTTTTTACTCGCCGGAATAGTTAAGCAGAGCACTATTTACTCATATTTTTTAAGAAGGAACTGCTCCAGCAAGCAAACATGGATGGGCGTTGACAACCAGAGCATAGAATGAGAGGGAGAAGGGAGTACCTTCCATGGCGACCCGGGAAGAAGCAGAGTCAGAGAAGTGGTGGTCTTCCCTCCTTGTAGGCCTACATGCATGATGCATCAGGGAGGGCAGCGGCCAAATGGAATCCAGGGGAGACCTTCCATGGCTGACCACCATGTCCATGTCCATGGAGAAGACCAGACCATAGCTGCTGTTGTGGCCCTTCCATGGCGTCACCCTGATCCTAGTCATGTTGACGTGGTCAAAGAGGGAGGGAGAAGAGACGGGGTGGGCAGAGAGAGAGAGAGAGAGAGAGAGAGAAGAGGAGGGATTCGTACCCGTGGTCGTGGAAGAGGACAGGGCCGTGGACATGGCCGCCGGCTGACTAGCACGAGCCGGGGATATGGTGAGGTGAGGAAGAAGGCCCCGCTCCGCTGCTCCGGCGACGCTCCACATCAAGCGCCGCTGTGAAGTGCACGTGGATCCAGCATCGGTGCACATGGATCCAGCGCCTCTGCCACCAAGAAGCTCGTCCCCGGCGCCTAAAAAATCAAGCTTTTGACCTACGTGTGTGGTGGATTTCTGGCGTCGTGGATTTCTGGCGCACACGGTGGGAGGAAGCGGGGTGGCACGAAGGTGGGGAGAAAAGGAGGAGAGGAGAGGAGAGGAGAGGCCGGGGATGACGGCAAGGAGAGGCCGACAACGACGGATTTGGAGAGGGCTGGGTGAGAGGGGAACGAGAGGGGGCTGGGTGAGAGGGGAACGAGAGAGTGAGCTTGAGTGGGTGAGAGCGGTGGTGGGATGGCATTTCTGGAAAGTCAAAAATAATCGTAGCCTGACGAGATTTGTACGTGGAACCCTTTAACGACCTACATTTCGGTCCACCCTTCAACGACCTACATTCGATGAGCATCTCTTCTATGTCCGTTCACCATGTCAATCGGACGCGGAACAATTCAGAGCAACTCCAACGGGGAGACCCAAACGGACGCGCGGTTTGTCCGCTTTTTGTCCGTTTGGGTCGGCCGAGCGGACGCTGGTGTCCGGTTTTGCAAATGGGTCGGCTAGTCCGCCCAACGCAGGCATGGACGCAAATGGTCAGCTCGGATTTAAAAAATAAATAAATGCCCAAACAACGATTTTAAACATAATTAAACATTAAACATCGGTCAAAGCCGACCCGAGTCCATAAAAAACTTAATTAAACATAATTTAAAAAAAAACTCGGCCGCCTGCCGTCTGCATCTGGCGCCGGCCCTATGCATCGTTGTCCTCATCATCGTCGGGGGCGGTGAGGTCGATGAGCTCCGGCGCCGGCCCAGCCCAAGGGAACGCGGCCTCCTACGCCTGAGCAGCGTCATGCGCCGGCAGCGCCGGCGACGCAGGCTGACGGGCTCGCTCCTCCGCCTCCCGCTCCCGACGCTCCGCCTCCTCCTCCTCCGCCCACCTGCGCTCCAGCTTCATCTGCTCCTTGGCCTCGGCTGCCTCCCTCGCCAGTGCCAGCGACCTGTGGTGCAGGAGATACTTCTGCTCCTGCTCCGGCGTGCACTTAAGCCGGATGGGAGGCGCGAACACCCACTCCCGGAGCTGGCCGGTCCACTTGTAGCTCTCAGGCTGGCGCTCCTCGACCTCAACCTTGGGCTCGTGGATCACCAGAGCGACCGGCGGAGCTGGAGGAGGAGGAGGCACGACGCAGTCGCCCGCCGCGGACAACGCGAGGGCTTCTTCGAAGCCTACCCAGCTCGCCTCCTCTTCGCGCCTGCTCTCCTCAATGGTGTAGGCCGTTGACTCCTCGAGGGCGGCCTGGTAGGCGGCCTCCTCCTCCTGCTCCTCTGGCTTCACTTCAGGGGGCGGTGAAGGGATGGCCGGATCGAACTGGACGCCGTGGAGGCACTCCTGCTCATGCTTGACGGCGAACCAAACCTCCCAATTAGGGGAGTCGGCCACGTACGTAGGATCGCGCCGCTGCTTCGGAGTGAGGAGCTCGCGCCGCCGGCGCACCTCCTCCGCGTGCGCGCGCGCAGACCGCGGCACTGCTGGGGGGGGGGGATGCGGTCGGGGTCCAGATGCCAACCATGGGGGAGGTTGACATCTGGGTAGGGCAGAGCTTGCCTGTACTGCCAGTGCCACCGAGCTTGGTGGACTGGGATGTACAGGCGCTCCCGCGGTGGCGCAACGCGGCGAGGTGGCACCGGCGTCCGGGACGAGCTTGCGCCGGGGGTGAGCTTGCCCTTGCCCTTGCTGAAGAAGCCCATGGCGAACGGTTGCGCTGGCTGGCTAGGGTTTCGTGGTCGCCGCCGGGGGAGCAAGAGTGGCCAGATGTGGACGGGAAGTGGATGAGGCCGGCCCCGCCACACGCTTCGGATTAAAAAGGACGACGACCGACAGCTTGCTGCCGCTGCCAGGTGGGCCCGAGTTTGGTGGCCGCATTTAATACAACCGCGGGTGGTGGTTGTGCGGCCGACATGTGGACCCGAGGGGGACGCGGAGAGGACGCGGGGCGCGTCCGCTTCGTGTCCGCATGGCCGCATTTCAGGCGCATTTTTTGGGCCAGATATGGGTCCGCGCGGACACAAAGCGGACGCAAAATGAAAATGGGTCTCTGCGTTGGGCCATCGTTTTTATCCGCGCGGACCCAAACGGACATGGGCGGACGAAATGGTCCTCCCCTTGGAGTTGCTCTCAGCGCATATCCTAGCACGGCCATGTGAGCACGCTGTTAACTGTTGTGTTTCTCATCCTACTCCAGACTTCATCCACCAGTCTTCATTTTTGTTGTGGCATAAGTAAAGCGCCGATGTTCTTCAAAAGAAAAATCTAATCCCTAATAACCGAGCAACGACCAACTTCTCTTATATTATTTCAAAAAAGAACTTCTCTTTTATTACCCATCTCATATCCAAATCACAAGGAAAAACGAAAGAAAACACAGTCAACTGTCAAAGCATTACACTGCCAGGTTCTCTTTCGTCACACTCATGGATGGCTTACGTGAAATAGTAAAATATGCCTTTCAAATTGGTGGCATGCCCAGGTTGCAAGAACAAAGACAAATGATTCACATACTTGAGGTACTCAACATAGCAACAGCCAAAAGACATGAGGATTTTCAATTTACAAACTGCACAACAATAAATAGGCAGTAACGTAGCATATAGAAGAATCTGTGTAGTACATTTCTGGCTTGCTAGGGGTTCCAATTTCTAACACCCTCAAAAAGTTGTGCGTTAGAGAAGCTCAAAATTAGCGTTTAGAGTGATAAAATCATTTTACAAAATCATGTGGTACAAGAGAGTGATAAAATCGTTCAATTTCTAACACCCGAAAAAAGATGTACATTAGAGAAACTCAAGATTGTCATTCAAAGTAATAACATAATTTTACAAAATCATATGGTACAAAAGAGTAAAAACAATTATTTCTATCTCTAACCCACAAAGAATGGACTATCCAGATGATTGCTAATAATATAAAGGACATCAAAAGCGCATTCAAGGCATGGGCATGGCATTATATTGCATGGACTACATTTCCATGTACCCAACATAGCTGAAAGAATAATGACATTATATATATTTACAACTGGAATGAAAATGCTATATCAACCAAATATATAATAATAATGTAACAAATGAACAAGTTGGCTTACAGAGGAAGACCCATGGAGATTGACATCTTCACCAGATCTCAAAATGACATAAGAATTGGCGTGTCTATTTATCGACCAAGAGTTCATGACCAACTATATTGTCAAATATCAGAGAGTAGACAGAGCTTCAACTGTTAGCACTTGATCCCCCCTGAAGAATCAAAGAATACAAAGCCACAACACACCAGTCGAATGCTAAATGCACAGGAATTTCATCCATGAGATTTTCTCCTATTATGTGGGGAAGGAGGAGCCCCTTCAAAGAAATCATTCATAGCATTCTCAAGGTCCTCAGCTGAGTGCTTGATGTACAACTCTGGATGCTTCCCATTCTCTATATGATGCCGGAACCTGCCAAGGAAGGACCTGTATGCTGGCAACAGCTTCTCTGATATTGAGATCCGCAGCTCCTCCCTCAGCTGCGTATCCGGCACGAACCACCCAGATTGCACCCTATGCGCATCCTCAAATGCAGCATTGAAGGACTTGAATCGCTCCCGCAGAGCTGACTTGGATATTCCTGACGAGAAGCCACCACTTACATGAAGACCCTCATCTCGCAAACAATTCAGGATCTTTAGCCACGACGTCCGCTGGTAATTTGTGGCAGCCACTGTGAACTTTCCTGTAAGCCGCTTCAAGTAATCATCACCAATCATACTCCAGAGGTCAGATGAATCCTTGACCTTGTGCACAATATAGTGTACATTGTTCATCAAGAACAAATGCGAGAGAGCCGTGTCCTTGTAGAGTGACGCCTTGCTTTCAAGGTTGTGTTCAAGGATAACAATGATCCAGATAACATGGGCAGCAAGCGGTGACTGGTTCTCATGCTCGGGTAGTTCAAGGTAGGACAAGGATGGCGCAAGCTCATTACCTTCAGCAACAAGCCGTGCACTTGCCGACGGATGTGATACAATCAGCTCGGTGAGCGTGGCCTTGTAGTCGGAAATGAGGCTGCTATTGTTCATCACGTACCGTGTGAGCGGGTGGACGGTGCCGCCAGGAACTGCAGTCTTGGGCGGGTCGCGGAGAACTGCGTTCTCAAACTCCGAGAGTATTCCACGCACTGCATCTGCGAGGCGCGATCGGATCTCTACGGCCTGCACGTATATCGATTCGGCTGCCTTGGATGCAGCGAAAATGTCGGAGACGTCAGGGAGCAGGTCAGATAGCGCGTCGTGGAGATCAATGATCTTGAAGAGCTTCTCGGGAGAGCGGCGGCCGATGCTGATGGCCTCAGCGAAGCCAAACAGCTGAAGCGCCGCACCCTTGACAGCTTCGACGAAGGGGGTGTCATGCGTGGCTGGAGCCGCGGCGACGACGCTGACAACGGTGACATTGGAGATTGGGAGGTCATGGAAGACGTGGAAGGAGAGGCGGCGCTCGCTGGCAAAAACGCCGCGGACGGCGGCACGGGCAGCTCGGATCCATCGGCGGATCTTGGCCTCGAGAGCGTCCCACTCGAGGCGCTGGACATCACCGATGCTGAGCCGTTCGACGCCGAGCCGGCGGAGGGAGGCGTCCACGGCCGGCTTGCGAACGGAGGCGTACACCTGGGCACACTCGCGGCCATACCCAGCCGCAGCCATTCGGGAGGCGATGGCCCGGAGGTCGGCAATGGCGTCGTCGGGGAGGAGGTCGATCTCACGGATGCTCCGGAGCGAGCGGTAGCTGCTCCGCCGGCCGCCGCAGTAGGAGATGGAGTCATCTTCTTCCACAGCTGGGAGGTCCATGGATGAGACCGAGTTCGTTCGGTCGCTGGAGATAGAGAGAGATGTCAGGTCGGCGAGCGCCTCGATCTCGAGGTCGAAGGCGCGGGACGAGAGCAAGTGGCGGAACTCGTCCTCGAGCCGCGCCATCGTGACCTGCACGGCGCTGCACCTGCCTCCACCAGCCGCCGCCCCCGAGCCGGACGACAGCCGCCGCGGGTTCCCGACCACCGAGGGGGACGACGGAGCGAGGCGGCGGATGTTATCCACAGCACGGAGGAACCGCTCCGCCTCGATTCGATCCCCTGCTCCGTCGAACTTCATCGGCTCGTCCCCAGCCGCCGCCGCCGCCGTCGAAGCCAACGACGAGTCCCACCGTATCACCACTTGCTCCGCCGCATCCAGCTCAGCCGATCCATCCATAGTATCCAGTTGACTCCTCGCCTCCAAGCTGGCCTTTCTTACCCGCGGCGGCGCGAATCCTGGGAGCCGCACGTGTGGCAAGCGCGCGCGCGCGTGGGCACTCAGGATGTAAGTGGGCAGCTCGCTGGACGCCGTGGGACTTGCCCGCATTGGCCATCACTTTTTAAGTGGGATTAAGTGGTAGCCCAGTTAATTTTTATGTGGGACTTGTGGCGTCCATATACTGCCGCATATGCTATGAGGCTGGGCTCAAAATCAACAGAGTACAGAATATCATCATACTTTGCAATCCACAAAAGAGACTTTCTCAGATAAATAATACTCTGAATCTCTCTCCAGATTAAACATTTATCTACAACTTAGACTATCTCAGATAATAATTAAAATTCAGGGTAGCATTCATACTTTCATAGTACAAGAAAGAGCAAAATCCACAAAGCAACAACTTGCACCATGAATCAAGCATTTTTTTTTGCAGATGACATGTATGCTTCCATCTACCACCTCAGCAACTCTTCCATCCTACCATGTATGCCTCAACCCGAGTCTGCATCTGCAAAAGTTGGCATGGTTCACACAATTAAACTACAGTTCATAGGAATTAATATACCAAACAAAATTTGCTGGACAGTGAAAGTAAATTAACTGCTCTCAAAGACTCAAATAGTGCAGCCAAGTAGAGAAAGGATGTCCAGTATAATATTTGCAGATGGACAAGAAACTTGAAAGTAAACTTGTAGTGCACACATACCTCAGTTAATAGTAGTGCTCTTCCTCAACAATGTCACATTGATCATCAGCTTTATACCAATCTTGAAGGCAGATCAAGGCTTCGACCGTCATGTTGCTCAATCTACTTCTGTAGTCGCTTACCACACGATGTCCGCTACTGAAAGCTGATTCAGACGGTACCACAGAAGCTGATTCAGACGCTACGATTCCACACATCTTGTTCCTGGTCCATGGCTTCCCACTTTTCAGTTTGTTTGTCGATCGTCAACGCCACTTGGTCGTCGACGTCACCCATGGTCACTTCTATGAAATTTGCATTGAATGTCAACATTAAGTAGGTAGAAGTAAGCGACAGGGAAATATTCAGAATTCAGTAGGTAGAAGTAAGCACAACAAAACATTACTATAACCAGAATATATAGTGCTGCGACTGCTAAAAAAACTTCCCTAAAGTTTGCTTGCTTCCTATCTGAAGCAGAACTCGTTGAGATTACTCTATCTGAATATATAGACCTGAACTTGAGCAGTATTTACAAGATTGCATCGGCAAAATTTCTCTGCATGAGTTGCACTACAAATGTGCAAGTACTTATCTGCAACTAATTAGTAATTCTGCATCACATTTTGCATCTGCTTACCATCAGCGAGACCATCACTTGAAAAATATTGACCATGGGGCTGCCAGGATTTTGCATGCTCCACATCAGAACAATTTCTTGCAACCAATTAGCCAACCAATTCATCACACGAGCACATATCCAGAGCTAATCTGGAGGAGGAGGAGGAGGAGGAGGAGAGGAGTTTGCATACCTAGGAGGAGAAGAGGAGGAGGCGGGGGAGCAGGGGCCGAAGAGGCCATCGCCGAGATTGGGAAGGGAGCAGCCACGCAGGGCTCGGCTTCGTCCCCGGCTATTCCCCTTGACGGCGGCGGAGGAGCAGGAGCTGAAGAGGGCATCGGCAAGTTAGGGGAGAGAGTAGAGGAGGCATCCCCGCGAGGCTCGGCTCGGTCGCCGATGATGTCGTTTTCAGCTCCATTGGAAGGACGCGACGGCGACGCCATTGGAAGCGGGAGGTGGTGCGGTGGAGATGGCGGTGGCGGCGGCGACGGCGCCCTAGCCTAGGGCATGGCGACTCGCTCGGGAGTGGGCGAGGATGCGAAAGAGAATTGTGGACTGCGCTGGTTTGATGGGCTTTTCTGGGCTAGCCATTTACGCCAGTTAAATTTACTGGGTGTCCACAAATGCCACTTAAGGTTTTTTTGGTGGATGGCATATGTGGGACTAGTGGGTCCCAACACCATTTACATCCTGAGTGGGCACGCTACACCGAGTCGAGCTGGCCAGCTCCGGTGTCTGCTGTGTCCAGACATTTTTTTTTACAAAGTACTCCCTCTCTTTTGAAATGTAGGTCGTTTAAACGTTTTACTTGCAAATCGCATAACGCTACGAGATATTTTAACTTTTCGAAAATACCCTCCGTCGGCACGCACTCGCCCACTCGCTCACTCTCTTCCCTCTCGTCCCCTCGCCATCGGCATCTCCTCGTTGTCGCCGGCCTCTCCCCACCACCTTGTTTCCTCTCCTCACCGCGTGGGCCACCCGTTTTCCTCTCCATGTCGCTGCCGGCCTCTCCCTACCACCCCGTCGTTAAAAGATGAGCCTTTTTGCCGGCGACGAACTTGTAGGTGACGAAGTAGCTGGATCCGCGTGCGCCTACGCTAGATCCAGAGTGACGCTGGATGTGGAGCTGTGGAGCCGCTGGATGCGCCCCGCCACCAGCGAAGGAGTGGGCGGACCGAGCTGCAGAGCACACCCAGGAAAGAAACGCCGTGTGGCGCCGAATCCCCTCCGCTCGACTCGATCCCCTCCTCCCCCCTTCTCCCTCCTCTGTCCCGGCGGGCGGGCGAGCGCGTAGGGGAGCGGCGGCCATGGAGATTTTCGGCGGTGGTGGTGGGACTAGAGTTGGGCAAGAGCGGCAAGGACCACGTCGCCACTCCCACCGCCTTCAAGAACAACTATGTCCTCGTATAGTCCCTAATGATGTGTACGCCCCTTCCCCTTTCTTTCTTTCTGAATTTCTGAATCACGCAATGTCGCTGGGGTTTTCTCAACTGATTCTTGTTGTGGGTGCATCAGGCGATTGGCTTCAGGCCCCCTACGCGTACTACCTCTAGAGCCAGTACAGGTTTGACAAGGTCGACATCGGCCGCCTCTTCATTGCCGGCTTCGGCTCCTCCATCGACGTTGGATCCGGAGCGGCGCTGGATGTGGAGCTGCAACGCCTGCATGCATCTTTTGTTACTGGTACAATACTTGGTTCGCTGCATCGATTGCTTTCATAGATTCTTGCTTGAATTCTTTTCTTGTGGGTGTGTAGAATAGATTCTTGTCTGAATTCTTTTCTTGTGGGAGTATGAAACACATCGAGAGAGCTGAGAATAAGCATAGGTCCAAGCTAAAAATGGGAGGTTGATTATGGTCTCTGCCAAATTCATGACCAAGCTGAGAATGTGCTTTCAGTCTAAATGGCAGAGGTTCTTTCAGAATTTGGGGGGTCCATTCACAGTAAGCAAGAAGAAGATAAAATCAATGATAAATTTCGTCTCCTACACTCCTGTGGCACTCGTATATTTAGGGCGCGTTCGGACTCCCTCCGCTCCACAACTCCGCGCCGGAGCGGAGTGACATCCAGTTATAGTTTGGGGAGGTGCTAAAAGGTAGCTCCGCGCGCTTCGCTCCGTGGAGGGCTCCCAAACAGGCGCTTAGTGTTGGAAATATGCCCTAGAGGCAATTAATAAAGTGTTTATTATCATATTTCTCCATTCATGATAATGGTTTATTATTCATGCTAGAATTGTATTGACCGGAAACTTAATACATGTGTGGATAATAGACAAATACTGAGTCCCTAGTAAGCCTCTACTAGACTAGCTCGTTGATCAAAAGATGGTCAAAATTTCCTGACCATGGACATGAGTTGTCATTTGATAACGGGATCACATCATTAGGAGAATGATGTGATGGACTTGACCCAACCGTTAGCATAGCAAATTATCGTTCAGTTTATTGCTATTGCTTTCACTATGTCAAATACACGTTCCTCTGACCATGAGATCATGCAACTCCCGGATACCGTAGGAATACTTTGGGTGTATCAAACGTCACAACGTAACTGGGTGCTTATAAAGGTGCACTACAGGTATCTCCGAAAGTGTTTGTTGAGTTGGCATGGATCGAGATTGGGATTTGTCACTCCGACTATCGGAGAGGTATCTCTGGGCCCTCTCGGTAATACAACATCACAGAAGCCTTGCAAGCACCGTGACTAAAGAGTTAGTTGCAAGATGATGTATTACGGAACGAGTAAAGAGACTTGCCGGTAATGAGATTGAACTAGGTATTGGATACCGACGATCGAATCTCGGGCAAGTAACATACCGCCGGACAAAGGGAACAACGTATGTTGACATATGAGGTTCATCGATAAAGATCTTCATGGAATATGTAGGAACCAATATGAGCATCCAGGTTCCGCTGTTGGTTATTGACCAGAGAGTCGTCTCGGTCATGTCTACATCATTCCCGAACCCGTAGGGTCCGCACACCTAAGGTTCGATGACGATTTAGTATTATATGAGTTATGTGATTGATGGCCGAAGTTTGTTCGGAGTCCCGGATGAGATCACGGACATGACGAGGAGTCTCAAAATGGTCGAGAGGTAAAGATTCATATATTGGAAGGCTATATTCGGACGTCGGAAAGGTTCCGAGTGATTCGGGTATTTTTCGGAGTACCGGGGAGTTACGGGAATTCACCGGGAGAAGTAATGGGCCTTATTGGGCCATACGGGAAAAGGAGAGGCAGGCCACGTGAGGAGGCGCGCGCCCCCCCTTGCCCAAACCGAATTGGACTAGGGGAGGGGGCGCAGCCCCCTCTTTCCTTTCCCTCTCCCTTCCCCCTTTCCTACTCCGTATGGGAGGTGGAATCCTACTAGGACTAAGGAGTCCTAGTAGGACTCCCCACACTTGGCGCACCCCTAGGGGGCCGGCCTCCTCCCTCCCTCCTTTATATACGGAGGAGGGGCACCCCTTGGAGACACACAATTGTCCCATAGCCGTGTGCGGTGCCCCGATCTCCGTTTTCCACCTCGGTCATATTTTCGGAGAGCTTAGGCGAAGCCCTGCCGGAATCACTTCACCGTCACCGTCGCCACGCCGTCGTGCTGACGGAACTCATCTACTACCTCGACGTCTTGCTGGATCAAGAAGGCGAGGAACGTCACCGAGCTGCACGTGTGTAGAACTCGGAGGTGCCGTACGTTCGGTACTCGATCGGTGGAGCTCGAAGGATTGTTCGACTACATCAACTGCGTTGTGAGACGCTTCCGTTAAATGGTCTACGAGGGTACGTAGACACACTCTCTCCTCTCGTAGCGATGCATCTCCATGGATAGATCTTGCGTGAGCGTAGGAAATTTTTGAAATTCATGCTCCGTTCCCCAACAGTGGCATCCGAGCCAGGTCTATGCGTAGATGTGATTTGCACGAGTAGAACACAAACGAGTTGTGGGCGTGGGTGTATACATATTGCTTGCCGTTACTAGTTGATACTTGATTCGGCGGTATTGTGAGATGAAGCGGCCCGGACCGACATTACGCGTACGCTTACGCGAGACAGGTTTCACCGCTACGTGCACTCGTTGCATAAAGGTGACTGGCGGGTGTCTGTCTCTCTCACTTTAGTTGAATCGGTTTCAATGAAGAGGGTTCTTTTAGAAGATAAAAAAGCAATCACTACACCACGTTGTGGTTTTGCGTAGGTAAGAACGGTTCTTGCAAACCCATAGCAGCCACGTAAAACTTGCAACAACAAAGTAGAGGACGTCTAACTTGTTTTTGCAGGGTATGCTGGTGATGTGATATGGCCAAGACATGATGTGATATAAGTTGTTGTATGAGATGATCATGTTTTGTAAATTATCAGGCAACCGGCAGGAGCCTTATGGTTGTCTCTTTATTGTATGCAATGCCAACGCTATGTAATTGCTTTACTTTACCGCTATGAGTTAGTAGTAGTAGTAGTAATAGCAATAATTGGCGAGACGACCACGACGCTATGATGGAGATCAAGGTGTCACGATGCTACGATGGAGATCAAGGTGTCACGACGCTACGATGGAGATCAAGGTGTCAACCCAGTGACGATGGAGATCATGACGGTGCTTTGCTGATGGAGATCAAAAGCACAAGACGATGATGGCCATATCATGTCACATATATTGAATTGCATGTGATGTTAATCCTTTTATGCATCTTATTTTGCTTAGGACGACGGTAGCATTATAAGATGATCCCTTCACTAAATTTCAAGATAAGTGTTCTCCCCTAGTATGCACCGTTGCGAAGGTTCGACGCTTCTAAGCACCACGTGATGATCGGGTGTGATGGATTCTTTCGTTCGCATACAATGGGTGTAAGCCAGTTTTACACACGCAGAATACTTGGGTTAAACTTGACGAGCCTAGCATGTACAGACATGGCCTCGGAACACAAGAGACCGAAAAGGTCGAACATGAGTCATATAGTAGATATGATCAACATGAAAGATGTTCACCATTGATAACTAATCCACCTCACGTGATGATCAGACGTGGTTTAGTTGATGTGGATCATGTTACACTTAGACAACTTGAGGGATGCTAATCTAAGTGGGAGTTCTTAAGTAATTTGATTAATTGAACTTCAATTATCATGAACATAGTCTAAATAATCTTTGCAATTTTATGTTGTAGATCAATAGACCGCGCTGTAGTTCCCCTGTTTTTATTATGTTCCTAGAGAAAACGAAGTTGAAAGTTGATGGAAGCAACTATGCGGACTAGGTCCGTGATCTGAGGATTGTCCTCACTGCTGCACACAAGGCTTATGTCCTTAATGCACCGCTCAGTGAAATACCCCTACGGCTTCGTCTGAGGACGTTATGAACGTCTGGCAGACAAGAAAAGATGACTACTCGATAGTTTAGTGCGCCATACTTTACGGCTTAGAACCGGAGCTCCAAATATGTTTTGAGCAACACGGAGCATATGAGATGTTCCAAGAGTTGAAAATTTGTTTTTCAAGCTCACACCCGGGTCGAGAGGTATGACACCTTAGACAAGTTCTATAGCTACAAGATGGAGGAGAGCAGCTCCGTTAGTGAGCATGTACTCAGAATGTCTGAGTACTTCAAACACTTGAATCAAGTGGGAGTTAGACTTCCGAATAAAGTGGTGATTGATAGAGTTCTCCAGTCACTATCACTAAGCTACTGGATCTTCGTGATGAACTATAAACATGCAAGGGATAGAAGATCCTTAAGCTATTCGCGATGCTACAATCTGCGGATGTAGAAATCAAAAAGGGGAGCATCAAGTGTTGATGGTTAATAAGACCACTAGTTTCAAGAAGGGCAAGGGAAAGAAAAGGGAACTTCAAGAAGAACGGTAAAACAGTTGCCGCTCACGCGAAGAAACCCAAGGCTGAACCAAACCCGAGACTTAGTGCTCCCATTGCAAAGGGAAATGTCACAAGGAGCGGAACTTCCCCAAAGTAATTGGCAGATAATAAGACTGGCAATGTCAACAAAGATATTTGATATACATGTTATTGATGTGTACCTTACTAGTACTCGTAGGAGCACCTGGGTATTTGATACTTGTTCAGTTGCTTGCAACTTGAAACATGGAGCTTCGGAATAAACGAGGGCTAGCTAAAGAACGAGGTGACGATGTGCATTGGAAGTGTCTCCAAGGTTGATGTGATCACCATCGCCACGCTCTCTCTACCTTCAGGATTAGTGATGAACCTAAATAATTGTTATTTGGTGCTTGCGTTAAGCATGAACATTATATCTGATAGTGTTTATTGCAAGACGGTCATTCAATTTCAGAGAATAATTGTTATTCTATTTGGATAATATCATTGATGATCATGCACTTAAAATGAAAGGTTTATTGAATCTTGATCGTAGTAATACATATGTTCGTAACACGAATGCCAAAAGATAATGATAGTACCACATATTTGTGGCACTGCCGCTTAGGTCATATCAGTGTTAAACACATGAAGAAACTCCATGCAGATGGGTTTTTGGAATCTCTTGATTATGAATCATTTGAGACATGTGAACCGTGCCTTATTGGCAAGATGACTAAAACTCCGTTCTTCGGAACAATGGAGCAAGCAACCAACTTATTGGAAATAATACATACCGATGTATGCGGTCCGATGAGTGTTGAGGCGCGCGGTGGATATCGTTATGTTCTCACGTTCACAGATGATTTGAGTAGATATGGCTATGTCTACTTGATGAAGCATAAATCTGAAACATTTGAAAAGTTCAAAGAATTTCAAAGTGAAGTAGAGAACCATCGTAACAAGAAAATAAAGTTCTTACGATCTGATCATGGAGGAGAATATTTGAGTTACGAGTTTGGCAATCACTTAAGACAATGTGGAATTGTTTCACAGCTCACGCCACCTGGAACACCACAGCGTAATGGTGTGTCCGAACGTCGTAATCGTACTCTATTAGATATGGTGCGTTCTATGATGTCTCTTACCGATTTCCCACTATCATTTTGGGGTTATGCATTAATGACAGCTGCATTCACTTTAAATAGGGCACCGTCTAAATCCGTTGAGACGACACCGTATGAACTGTGGTTTGGCAAGAAACCTAAACTGTCGTTTCTGAAAGTTTGGGGATGCAATGCTTATGTCAAAAGGCTTCAGCCAGATAAGCTCGAACCCAAAGCGGATAAGTGCGTCTTCATATGATACCCAAAGGAGACCGTTGGGTACACCTTCTACCACAGATCCGAAGGCAAAGTATTCGTTGCTAAGAATGGATCCTTTCTAGAGAAGGAGTTTCTCTCGAAAGAAGTGAGTGGGAGGAAAGTAGAACTTGATGAGGTAATTGTACCTCCTCTGGATAGTAGTACGCCACAGAAAGAAATTTCAGTGACACCGACACAGACCAGAGAGGAAGTAGATGATGATGATCATGAAGCTTCGGATCAAGTTGCTACAGAACCTCGTAGGTCAACCAGGACACGCTCCGCACCAGATTGGTACGGCAATCCTGTCTTGGAGGTCATGTTGTTAGACAACGGTGAACCTACGAACTATGAAGAAATGATGGCGAGCCCGGATTCCGACAAATGGCTTGAGGCCATGAAATCCGAGATTAGATCCATGTATGAGAACAAAGTATGGACTTTGGTAGACTTGCCCGATGAACGGCGAGCTATTAAAAATAAATGGATCTTTAAGAAGAAGATGGACGCTGATGGTAATGTCACCGTCTATAAAGCACGACTTGTTGCTAAAGGTTATCGACAAGTTCAAGGAGTTGACTACGATGAGACTTTCTCACCCGTAGCGATGCTAAAGTCTGTCAGAATTATGTTAGCAATTGCCGCATTTTATGATTATGAAATCTGGCAAATGGACGTCAAAACGGCATTCCTTTACTGATTCCTTAAGGAAGAATTGTATATGATACAGCCGGAAGGTTTTGTCGATCCTAAAGGCGCTAACAAAATATGCAAGCTCCAGCGATCCATCTATGGACTGGTGCAAGCATCTCGGAGCTGGAATACTCGCTTTGATGAAGTGATCAAAGCGTTTGGGTTTGTACAAAGTTTATGGAGAAACTTGTATTTACAAGAAAGTGAGTGGGAGCTCTATAGCATTTCTAATAGTATATGTGGATGACATATTGTTGATTGGAAATGATGTAGAATTTCTGGAAAGCATAAAGAATTGAAAGGAGGTTTTCAATAAAAACCTGTTTTTGAGTTATCCACAGATTGGGCATCGAGATCTATGGAGATAGATCAAAACGCCTGATAAAAGTTCACACATCTTGATGAGTTTTTTGAAGAAGTTCAAAATAGGATCAAGTCAAAGAAATGAGTTCTTGCCTGGTGTGAAGTGGAGTAAGACTTGAAAATCTAGGTAAAGGTTGTTTTACATGTTAGGCATCAAAATCTATAGAGATAGATTGAGACGCCTCATAGGACTTTCACGAAGCACATACCTTGACAAGATTTTGAAGAAGTTCAAAATGGATCAGTCAAAGAAAGGGTTCTTGCCTGTATTGCAAGGTGTGAGATTGAGTAAGACTCAAAGCCCGACCACGGCAGAAGACAGAGAAGATGAGTGTCATCCCCTATGCCTCAGCCATAGGCTCTATTTTGTATGCCATGCTGTGTACTAAACCTGATGTATGCCTCGCTATTAGCTTGGTGGGAAGGTACCAAAGTGATCCAGGAGTAGATCACTGGACAGCGGTCAAGAATATCCTGAAGTACCTGAAAAGGACTAAGGAAGAATTTCTCGGGAATAGAGGTGATAAAGAGTTCGTCGTAAAGGGTTACGTCGATGCAAGCTTTAAACACCGATCCGGAAGACTATGAGTCTCAGACCGGATAGGTAAAGTGGGACAGTCGTTTTTGGAGTAGCTCCAAGCAGAGTGTGGTAGCAGCATCTACATATGACATAGAGATTTGCCAAGAACACACGGATCTGAATATTGCAGACCCGTTGACTAAAACCTCTCTCACAAGCAAAACATGATCAGCCCTAGAACTGATTGGATGTTAATTACATGGAGATGTAAACTAGATTATTAACTCTAGTGCAAGTGGGAGACTGTTGGAAATATGCTCTAGAGGCAATTAATAAAGTGTTTATTATCATATTTCTCCATTCATGATAATGGTTTATTATTCATGCTAGAATTGTATTGACCGGAAACTTAATACATGTGTGGATAATAGACAAGTACTGAGTCCCTAGTAAGCCTCTACTAGACTAGCTCGTTGATCAAAAGATGGTCAAGATTTCCTGACCATGGACATGAGTTGTCATTTGATAACGGGATCACATCATTAGGAGAATGATGTGATGGACTTGACCCAACCATTAGCATAGCAAATGACCGTTCAGTTTATTGCTATTGCTTTCACTATGTCAAATACACGTTCCTCTGACCATGAGATCATGCAACTCCCGGATACCGTAGGAATACTTTGGGTGTATCAAACGTTACAACGTAACTGGGTGATTATAAAGGTGCACTACAGGTATCTCCAAAAGTGTTTGTTGAGTTGGCATGGATCGAGATTGGGATTTGTCACTCCGACTATCGGAGAGGTATCTCTGGGCCCTCTCGGTAATACAACATCACAGAAGCCTTGCAAGCACCGTGACTAAAGAGTTAGTTGCAAGATGATGTATTATGGAACGAGTAAAGAGACTTGCCGGTAACGAGATTGAACTAGGTATTGGATACCGACGATCGAATCTCGGGCAAGTAACATACCGCCGGACAAAGGGAACAACGTATGTTGACATATGAGGTTCACCGATAAAGATCTTCGTGGAATATGTAGGAACCAATATGAGCATCCAGGTTCCGCTATTGGTTATTGACCGGAGAGTCGTCTCGGTCATGTCTACATCATTCCCGAACCCGTAGGGTCCGCACACTTAAGGTTCGATGACGATTTAGTATTATATGAGTTATGTGATTGGTGGCCGAAGTTTGTTCGGAGTCCCGGATGAGATCACGGACATGACGAGGAGTCTCAAAATGGTCGAGAGGTAAAGATTCATATATTGAAAGGCTATATTCGGACGTCGGAAAGGTTCCGAGTGATTCGGGTATTTTTCGGAGTACCGGGGAGTTACGGGAATTCACCGGGAGAAGTAATGGGCCTTATTGGGCCATACGGGAAAAGGAGAGGCAGGCCACGTGAGGAGGCGCGCGCCCCCCCTTGCCCAAACCGAATTGGACTAGGGGAGGGGGCGCAGCCCCCTCTTTCCTTTCCCTCTCCCTTCCCCCTTTCCTACTCCGTATGGGAGGTGGAATCCTACTAGGACTAAGGAGTCCTAGTAGGACTCCCCACACTTGGCGCACCCCTAGGGGGCCGGCCTCCTCCCTCCCTCCTTTATATACGGAGGAGGGGCACCCCTTGGAGACACGCAATTGTCCCATAGCCGTGTGCGGTGCCCCGATCTCCGTTTTCCACCTCGGTCATATTTTCGGAGAGCTTAGGCGAAGCCCTGCCGGAATCACTTCACCGTCACCGTCGCCACGCCGTCGTGCTGATGAAACTCATCTACTACCTCGACGTCTTGCTGGATCAAGAAGGCGAGGAACGTCACCGAGCTGCACGTGTGTAGAACTCGGAGGTGCCGTACGTTCGGTACTCAATCGGTGGAGCTCGAAGGATTGTTCGACTACATCAACCGCGTTGTGAGACGCTTCCGCTAAACGGTCTACGAGGGTACGTAGACACACTCTCCCCTCTCGTAGCGATGCATCTCCATGGATAGATCTTGCGTGAGTGTAGGAAATTTTTGAAATTCATGCTCCGTTCCCCAACACATAGTTCAGCAGCAGTACATTTTTGGGTCAAAATATTCTCCTGCTGCTACAGATTGCTGTCAAAATATTCACATAAACTTCAGCAGTAAATTTTTTTTGGAGTATTTAACAAGATTGAACTGTACTCAGTGATGATTATGATGGGGAACGTTGGATGGGAAACAAAAAAATTCCTACGCACACGCAAGATCGATCCATGAAGATGCATAGCTACGAGAGGGGGAGTGTATCTACATACCCTTGTAGATCCCTAAGCGGAAGCGTATATAACGCAGTTAATGTAGTCATACGTCTTCACGATCCAATCGCGATCCGTCGCGATCTAGCACCGAACGGATGGCACCTCTGCGTTCAGCACACGTGCGGCTCGATGACGTCTCCGCCTCCTTGATCCAGCGAGCGAGGGCGGAGTAGTAGATGGGTTCTCAACCAGCACGACGGCGTGGTGGAGCAATCCCGGCAGGGCTACGCCGAGCGCTACCGAAACCGCGAACGGAGGAGAAAACGATCTAGGGAGAGAGAGAGAGAGGGGCGCCAAGGGCTTGGTGTGTCCTCTTGGGGCGCCCCCTCCCCTCTATATATAGGTGGAGGGGCGTGGGAGACAACCCCTCCAAGCCCTAGGGCGCAGCCAAGGGGGAGGAGTTGGACTCCTAGTCCAGTTCCCTCCCTTTCCATACACAGGTGGACTTTCCACCTCTCCCAAGCCACATGGGCCTTGAGGGACTTGTGCGCCTGGCCCAATAAGGCAAGGGCGCCTCCCCTCAGCCCATGCAAACCCTTGTGGACTTCCGGACTCCTCCGGAAGTTTCCGGAACCTTCTAGAAACTTCCCGGTACAATACCGGAAAAACCTGAAACTTTTCCGGTAGCCAAAATATGACTTCCCATATACAAATCTTTACCTCCGAACCATTCCGGAGCTCCTCTTGATGTCCGGGATCTCATCTGGGACTCCAAACAACATTGGGTCACCAACATACATAACCCAATAATACTATATCGTCACCGAACGTTAAGCGTGCGGACCCTACAGGTTCGAGAATCATGTGGACATGACCGAGACACCTCTCCGGTCAATAACCAATAGCGGGACTTAGATGCCCATATTGGTTCCCACATATTCCAATGAAGATCTTTATCGATCGAACCACAATGCCAAGGATTCAATCAATCACGTATGCAGTTCCCTTTGTCCAGCGGTATGTTTCTTGCCCAAGATTCGATTGTCGGTATCTCCATACCTAGTTCAATCTCGTTACCGCCAAGTCTCTTTACTAGTTCTGTAATACAAGATCCCATGACTAACTCCTTAGTCACATTGCTTGCAAACTCCTTGTGATGTTTTATTATCGAGAGGGCCCAGAGATACCTCTCCGTCATACGGAGTGACAAATCCCAGTCTCGATCCATGCCAACCCAACAGTCACCCTTGGAGATACCTGTAGAGTACCTTTATGATCACCCAGTTACGAAGTGACATTTGATACACACAAGGCATTACTCCGGTGCCAGGGAGTTGCATGATCTCATGGTCTTAGGAACATATACTTGACATGAAGAAAGCACTAGCAATAAACTAATACGATCAAATGCTATACTTACGGTTGGGTCTTGTCCATCACATCATTCTCCTAATGATGTGACCCCGTTATCAAATGACAACTCATGTCTATGGTTAGGAAACCTTAACCATCTTTGATCAACGAGCTAGTCTAGTAGAGGCTCACTAGGGACACGGTGTTGTCTATGTATCCATACATGTATCTGAGTTTCCGATCAATACAATTCTAGCATGGATAATAGACGTTTATCATGAACAGGGAAATATGATAATAACCAATTTATTATTGCCTCTAGGGCATATTTCCAACAGTCTCCCACTTGCACTAGAGTCAATAATCTAGTTCACATCGCCATGTGATTCACACCCAATGAGTTCTGGGGTTTGATCATGTTTTGCTTGTGAGAGAGGTTTACTACTCAGGGTCATCCGGATCGGTGTCAAAGCTTGCATCGACGTAACCCTTTACGACGAACTCTTTATCACCTCCATAACCGAGAAAATATTTCCTTAGTACTCTTTAGGTACCTAAGGATAATTTTGACTGTTGTCCAGTGATCCACTCCTGGATCACTCTTGTACCCCCTTGCCATACTTATGGCAAGGCACACATCACATGAGGTACACATCATGGCATAAAGTACAGAGCCTATGGCTGAGAAATAGGGGACGACCTTCGTCCTTTCTCTTTCTTCTGCCGTGGCCGAGCTTTGAGTCTTACTCAACTTCACACCTTACAATACATGCAAGGACTCCTTCTTTGAATGATCCATTTTGAACTCCTTCAAAATCTTGTCAAGGTGTGTGCTCTGTGAAAGTCTTATCAAGCGTGTTGATCTATCTCTATAGATTTTGATGCTCAATATGTAAGCAGCTTTACCCAGTCCTTCCTTTGAAAAACTCCTTTCAAACAACCCTTTATGCTTTCTAGAAATTCTACATCATTTCTGATCAACAATATGTCATCCACATATACTTATCAGAAATGCTATAGTGCTCCCACTCACTTTCTTGTAAATACAAGTTTCTTCATAAAACTTTGTATAAACCCAAAAGCTTTGATCACCTCATCAAAGCATATATTCCAACTCCGAGATGCTTGCACCAGTCCATGGAAGGATCGCTGGAGCTTGCAAGCCTTTTAGCATCCTTAGGATTGACAAAACCTTCCAGTTGTATCACATACAACCTTTCCTCACGAAAACCGTTAAGGAAACTCTATTTTTGACATCCATCTGCAAGATTGCGTAATCGAAAAATGCAGCAATTGCTAACATAGTCTCAACAGACTTTAGCATCACTACGGGTGAGAAAGTCACATCGTATTCAACTCCTTGAACTTGTCGGAAACCTCTTTGCGACAAGTCAAGCTTTGTAAATGGTGACATTACCATCAGCGTATGTCTTCTTCTTAAAGATCCATTTGTACTTAATGCCATGCCGGTCATCGTGCAAGTCTACCAAAGTCCATACTTTGTTTTCATACATGGATCCTATCTCGGATTTCATGGCTCCTAGCCATTTGTTGGAATCCGGGCCCACCGTCGCTTCTTCATAGCTCGTAGGTTCACTGTTGTCTAACAACATGACCTCCAAGACATGATTTCCATACCACTCAGGGGCGGTACGAGTCCTTGTGGACCTACGAGGCTCGGTAGTAACTTGATCCGAAGTTTCATGAGCACTATCATTAGCTTCCTCTTCAATTGGTGTACGCATCACAGGAACACTTTTCTGCGTTGAGCTACTTTCCAATTGAAGTGAAGGTTCGATAACCTTATCAAGTTCTACCTTCCTCCCACTCACTTCTCTCGAGAGAACCTCCTTCTCTGGAAAGGATACATTCTTGGCAACAAAGACCTAGCCTTTGGATCTGAGATAGAAGGTGTACCCAATTGTTTCCTTAGGGTATCCTATGAAGACGCACTTCTCTGCTTTGGGTTCGAGCTTACACTAGTGCAGAAATGGCTAGCCACAACTCTTGTTCGTGGCGCGCCATTTCTTACAAACGCCGGCACTAATATTTTCAAATAGTGTTCTCGTTGGCCAAATTGAAACGCCATAGCTATTCGTTTAGTGCCGGCGTTGCATATTAGCCCAGGCGTTGCAAATTAGGCCCAACAGGCCCACGCCAGCACTAATCTATCTAATCCCTACCTCTCGCGCCGACCGGCCTACTCCCCACTCTCTCGAAGCCCCAACTCCTTCGTCCTCCTCTCGATCCCTGCCGCCGCCCCCGACGCCGCCCGTCGTAGCCCCGCCCGACGTTGTGCGTCGCCGCCCCGTCCGACGCCGCCCCGCCTGACGCCCCTCTCGACCACGCGCCCGACGCATCCCGTCGCCGTCCCGCCGGCCGACCACGCGCCCGAGGTATATATTCACCTCACCCCAAGCAATTTTTTTCTTTCTTAGTTTCCTCCAGTTTGACCTATATATTATTGGATCCTAGAGATAGCTATGGTTTTGTAAACTAAAGTATTTGTTAATGGCAAACACATCAAAGTCTTTAAAACCATGGCTTTTTTAGAAAACCATGGTATTCCCCCAAAACTTCAAAAATACATTGGTGCCAAACGCAGCCTTAATTATATGTTGCCGCTATGTTGTATTGTTTACTTGTTGGTCTGTTGCAATGTTTGCTAGTTCTATATATCTTCAAATTAAACTGCCATGTTGTATTGCGATGTTTCTCCATCTAGTTCATTTTATAACTGCTATATTGTATTGTTGTTGTTGTTCATCTTAACTAGTTATGCATGTATGGTTCCTAGACAAAATTTTAGATGTTTAATTTCTGTGAACCTAACTAAAGTTTTGGAGATACTAGGGTTTTGTAAACTAAAGTATTTGTTAATGGCAAACACATCAGAGTCTTTAAAACCATGGCTTTTTTAGAAAACTTCAAAAATGACACATTAGCTTGGTATACAACATGTTCATCCATATAAGGAACTACAGTGCCTTAAAATGTTAAAAAACTTTTGCATTACATATGGAAGGGTGGCCATGTAGGATATATTAGTGTGTAAACATTACATAGTGATGGTAGAGCTTTCAAGTGTTTTCTGTTTGATGCTACAGCATGGCCGACTCTAGCATCTTTGAAGGCTCCTCTGAGCACTGGTCGGATTTTGCCAAAGAGAAAGGCGAAGTGAGCACCAACCAGGTAATTAGGCTGGTTACAAAAAACATGCATATGATCAACATTGCAAATATCAATATATCTAACCATTAGTTAATTGTTTATGTTTTGAAACCCTTGCCAGGCATACGTACGAGCTCCGCCTTCTACATCACCTGATGAGCAGAAGACATGTGACGTCGACGTGCTCAGTCAAGAGCTAATCGCGTCAGATGAGCGTACCGTCAAAACCCTGGAGGAGGTTAATGCTTCCCTGAAGAAGGAGAGGGATAAGATTATCGATGACAATGCTATTGTCATTCATAAGATTTGCAGTCTCGAACGTCAGATCACATTTTTGAACAATGACATAAGTCATTACAAGAAGGACATACAAGTCCTGAAGTCTGATATAACTCAATTGAAGACGGAGAAAGCCCATTACAAAATGGAGGGGCAGGTGAATAGGAATAAGCTTCGTGAGCTTAAGTTAGTCCTTCAAAAAAACTAGGTAGTGTCGAGGGGTGAATACACTATCAGAAGTAATTTGGTACTTTTCTTTTGTGAATTTTGTGAAACATTTAGTTTGTGAAGCTGGTAGCATCTTTTGTGAATTGCTGAAACGTTTAGCATCTTTTGTTAATTGCTGAAACGTTTAGTTTGTGAAGCTAGTAATATTTTTTTATTAGCGAAATATGACAATGTCGAGTGGTGGCATCGTCTCCAACGCCACCACTAAATTCTAACAGTGGCACCATATTGGTGGCGTCGGGTGTCTACGCCAGCAAGGCCATTTTTGCCACGCCATAGCTAGGCTTTTCTGCACTAGTGTTATCAGGCTGAAGCCTTTTCACATAAGCGTCGCAACCCCAAACCTTAAGAAATGACAGCTTAGGTTTCTTGCTAAACCATAATTCATACAGTGTCTCAACGGATTTAGATGGTGCCCTATTTAAAGTGAATATACTTGTCTCTAATGCATAACCCCAAAACGATAGTGGCAAAACGATAAGAGACATCATAGAATGCACCATATCCAATAGAGTACGATTACGATGTTCGGACACACCATTACACTATGGTGTTCCAGGTGGTGTGAGCTGTGAAACAATTCCACATTGTCTTAAAATGCATACCAAACTCGTAACTCGGATATTCATCTCCACGATCACATCGCAGACATTTTATCCTCTCGTCACGATGATCTTGAACTTCACTCTGAAATTTGCTTTGAACTATTCAAAAGTTTCAGACTTGTATTTCATTAAGTAAATATCCCAATATCTACTCAAGTCATCCGTGAAGGTAAGAAAATAACAATATCCACCGCGCGCTTCAACACTCATCGGACCGCACACATCAGTATGTATGATTTCCAACAAGTCACTTGCCCGCTCCATTGTTCTAGAAAACGGGGTCTTAGTCATCTTGCCCATGAGGCATGGTCCGCATGTCTCATGCGATTCGAAATCGAGTGAGTCGAAAGATCCATCGGCATGGAGTTTCTTCATGCGCTTTACACCAATATGACCTTAGCGGCAATGTCACAAGAAAGTGGTACTATCAATTATTAACTTTGCATATTTTGGCATCAATGCTATGAACATGTGTATTACTACGATCGAGATTCAATAAACCATTCACATTAGGTGCATGACCATAGAAGGTATTATTCATGTAAACAGAACAACCATTATTCTCTGACTTGAATGAATAACCGTATTGCAATAAACACGATCTAATCATGTTCATGCTCAATGCAAACACCAAATAACATTTATTTAGGTTCAACACTAACCCCGAAGGTAGAGGGAACGTGCGATGGTGATCACATCAACCTTGGAAACACTTCCAACACACATCGTCACCTCGCCCTTAGCTAGTCTCTGTTTATTCCATAGCTTTTGTTTCGAGTTACCAATATTAGCAACTGAACCGGTATCTAATACCAAGGCACTACTACGAGAGCTAGTAAGGTACACATCAATAACATGTATATCAAATATACCTTTGTTGACATTGCCAACCTTCTTATCTGCCAAATATTTGGGGCAGTTCCGCTTCAGTGACCGTTCCCCTCATAATAGAAGCACTTAGTCTCGGGTTTGGGTTCAACCTTGGGTTTCTTCACTGGAGCGGCAACTGGTTTGCCATTCTTGAAGTTTCCCTTCTTGCCCTTGCCCTTCTTGAAACTAGTGGTCTTACCATCAACACTTGATGCTCCTTCTTGATTTCTACCTTTGGGCGTAAAATATCGCGAATAGCTCAGGGATCATCTTCTCTATCCCTTGCATGTTATAGTTCATCACGAAGCTCTAGTAGCTTGGTGGCAGTGACTTGGAGAACTCTGTCAGTCACTATCTTATCTAGGAAGATTAACTCCCACTTGATTCAAGTGATTGTAGCACCCAGACATTCTGAGCACATGCTCACCGATTGAGCTATTCTCCTCCATCTTGCAGGCAAAGAACTTGTTGGAGGTCTCATACCTCTCAACACGGCATGAGCTTGAAATTCCAAAGCTCTTGGAACATCTCATATGCTCCATGGCGTTCAAAACGTCTTTGGAGCCCCGATTCTAAGACGTAAAGCATCTCGCACTAAACTATCGAGTAGTCATCAGAACGTGTCTGTCAGCTGTTCACAACATCCACAGACGATGCTTGAGGGGGTGGCGCACCGAGCGGTGCATCAAGGACATAAGCCTTCTATGCAGCAATGATGACAATCCTCAGATCACGGACCTAGTTCGCATAATTGCTACCATCATCTTTCAACTTAGTTTTCTCTAGGAACGTATCAAAATACAAGGGAGCTACAACGCGATCTATTGATTTACAACATAATTTTGCAAAGACAACTTTAGACTATGTTCATGATAATGAGTTCAATTAATCATATTACTAAAGAACTCCCACTCAAATCAACATCCCTCAGGTTGTCTAAGTGTGACATGACCCAAATCCACCAACCCAAGTCCGATCATCACGTGAGATGAGGTGGTTTCAATGGTGAGCATCTCCATGTTGATCATATCTACTATATGACTCATGTTCGACCTTTCGGTCTCCTGTGTTCCGAGGCCATGTCTGTACATGCTAGGCTCATCAAGTTTAACCAAAGTATTCTGCGTGTGTAAATCTGGCTTACACCCGTTGTATGCGAACGTAGAGTCTATCACACCCGATC
The DNA here is from genome assembly GCA_039707655.1 of Elymus sibiricus. NCBI lineage: Eukaryota > Viridiplantae > Streptophyta > Magnoliopsida > Poales > Poaceae > Elymus > Elymus sibiricus. The sequence goes on along the minus strand of CM077675.1, from coordinate 308,386,760 downwards.
ATCACGAGGTGCTTCAAAACAATGATCCTTCGCAATGGTGCATACTCGGGGAGAAAACAATTTATCTTGACATTTTAGTGAGGGATCATCTTATAATGCTACCATCGTCCTAAGCAAAATAAGATGCATAAAGGGATAAACATCACATGCAAATCATATAAGTGACATGATATGGCCATCATCATCTTGTGCTTTTGATCTCCATCTCCAAAGCACCGGCATGATCTCCATTGTCACCGGCATGACACCATGATCTCCTTCATCGTGTCGTCATGTGGTTGTCGCGCCAACTATTGCTTCTACGACTATTGCTAACTCATAGTGATAAAGTAAAGCAAATGGCACAATTAAATTAAAGACAACCCTATGGTTGCTGCCGGTTGTCGTACTCATCGACATGCAAGTCGTGATAACTATACAAAACATGATCATCTCATACATCAAATATATCATATCATGTCTTGGCCATATCACATCACAACATGCCCTGCAAAAACAAGTTAGACGTCCTCTACTTTGTTGTTGCAAGTTTTACGTGGCTGCTATGGGCAACTAGTAAGAAACGTTCTTACATACGCAAAGCCACAATGCTGATAATCAAATTTCCTTTTAACCTTCTACAAGGACCGCCTCTGTCAAATCCAATTGAACTAAATTGGGAGAGACAGACACCCGCGAGCCACCTTTATGCAACAAAGTTACATGTCAGTCGGTGGAACCGCCGGTCTCTTGTACGTGGAAAAGTAAGGTTGGTCTGGGATGCTTCATCCCACAATAACTCCGAATCAAAATAAGACTAAGGAGGTAAGGAATCTGAACATCAACGCCCACAAACTCTTTGTTTTCTACTCGTGCATATCATCTACGCATAGACCTAGCTCATGATGCCACTGATGGGGAACGTTGCATGGGAAACAAAAAATTTCCTATGCACACGCAACATCTTGGAGATGCATAGCTATGAGAGGGGGGCGTGTATCTACATACCCTTGTAGATCGCTAAGCGGAAGTGTATATAACGTGGTTGATGTAGTCATACGTCTTCACGATCCAATCGCGATCCGTCCCGATCTAGCGCCGAACGGATGGCACCTCCGCATTCAGCACACGTGCGGCTCGATGACGTCTCCGCCTCCTCGATCTAGCGAGCGAGGAAGGAGTAGTACATGGGTTCTCAACCAGCACGACGGCATGGTGGAGATGGTGGTGGAGCAATCCCGGCAGGGCTACGCCGAGCGCTATCGAAACTGCGAAGGGAGGAGAAAACGATCTAGGGAGAGAGAGAGTGGGGCGCCAAGGGCTTGGTGTGTCCTCTTGGGGCACCCCTTCCCTTTATATATAGGTGGAGGTGCGTGGGGAACAGCCCCCCCAAGCCCTAGGGCGTAGCCAAGGGGGAGGAGTTGGACTCCTAGTCCAATTCCCTCCCTTTCCATACACAGGTGGACTTTCCACCTCTCCCAAGCCACATGGGACTTGAGGGACTTGTGTGCCTGGCCCAATAAGGCCAGGGCACCTCCCCTCAGCCCATGCAAACCCTTGGGACATTGTGGAACCCTTGGTGGACTTCTGGACTCCTCTGAAAGTTTCCGGAACCTTCTAGAAGCTTCCCGGTACAATACCAGAAAAACCTGAAACTTTTCCGGTAGCCAAAATATGACTTCCCATATACAAATCTTTACCTCCGGACCATTCCGGAGCTCCTCTTGACGTCCGGGATCTCATCTGGGACTCCGAACAACATTCGGTCACCAACATACATAACCCAATAATACTATATCGTCACCGAACATTAAGCATGCGGACCCTACGGGTTCGAGAATCATGTGGACATGACCGAGACACCTCTCCAGTCAATAACCAATAGCGGGACCTAGATGCCCATATTGGTTCCCACATATTCCAATGAAGATCTTTATCGGCCGAACCACGATGCCAAGGATTCAATCAATCCCGTATGCAGTTCCCTTTGTCCAGCGGTATGTTACTTGCCCAAAATTCGATCGTCGGTATCTCCATACCTAGTTCAATCTCATTACCGGCAAGTCTCTTTACTCGTTCTGTAATACAAGATCCCATGACTAACTCCTTAGTCACATTGCTTGAAAGCTTCTTGTGATGTTTATTACCGAGAGGGCCTAGAGATACCTCTCTGTAATACGGAGTGACAAATCCCAGTCTCGATCCATGCCGACCCAACAGTCACCCTTGGAGATACCTGTAGAGTACCTTTATGATCACCCAGTTGCGAAGTGACATTTGATACACACAAGGAATTCCTCCGGTGCCAGGGAGTTGCATGATCTCATGGTCTTAGGAACATATACTTGACATGAAGAAAGCATTAGCAATAAACTAATACGATCAAATGCTATGCTTACGGTTGGGTCTTGTCCATCACATCATTCTCCTAATGATGTGACCCCGTTATCAAATGACAACTCATGTCTATGGTTAGGAAACCTTAACCATCATTGATCAACGAGCTAGTTTAGTAGAGGCTCACTAGGGACACGGTGTTGTCTATGTATCCACACATGTATCTGAGTTTTCGATCAATACAATTCTAGCATGGATAATAGACGTTTATCATAAACATGGAAATATGATAATAACCAATTTATTATTGCCTCTAGGGCATATTTCCAACAGATTACCATGGAGTAATTGCTTACTCTGTAATGAAGATGAAGTAGCAATAGGAGTAATTGCTTGAAGTATTTGTTTGGAGTATTTAACAAGACTGAACAAGATTTAACTTTTCAAGATTTAACAGTATTTTTAGTAACCCTCCCACTTCTCTAAGATGAGTAGAGGAGTATATATTCTGAACATGCAAGCATAAATATTCTCAACATAAGTTAGGAGTACACTGAGGAGTAGGAATAGGAGTACCATGCTTCTGAATATCTTCATGCTCTTCCGCAAAAAAATAGAATATCTTCATGCTGGATATTTCCATTAAACATGCTTCTGAATATCTCCCATAAATATTTCCATTAGTCTCCTTAGTGCATCATTAAGATTATAAGCATCATTTTCACTGAATCTTGGTTACATATTTGTGTGTACTCAAGTTGAAAATGGGACTTGGAATAATATGCAAGTTTCATCTTTTCTATTGCAGCGAGTGGGTCGGTTATTCAATGGCAACATCGTTGATACTAGCTATGGGCGGAATGGTTTGGGGGCAAGCAGAGAAAGATAGGTAAGATATGCTCGGAGGTGATCATCGACAAGTCCTCCGACAAGACGACGATGGAGAGCATATTGGAGGCGCATCACATCATGAAGAAGGTGCACGAGTACATCAAGACGGGGAACGTCGTGATCCTCAGGCTATGGTCCATTGTTCTAGCCCGGTCACCAAAGGTATATATGATCGCACGCTAGTCTTGATCACTGACCATCCTTTGTGTGCTGTTGGGGTACCGTCCGTCACATATGGTTTTGGACAATCCTATTTTGTGTACTGTTCATTGTCCTGATCATTGTTACAGTTAAATTCAGCCCAAATTCAATCTAAGAGTACTCAAAATTCAGTCCAGATCATTGTTTTGGTTTTAGGTACTCCAAATTCAGTCCAAATATAGTCCAGGAGTATAAACAAGTTTACAAATTTAGTCCAATTTCACTTGTGCAGGAATTCACCTGTGCGGCGGCGGCAAGGAAGGAGCAGCACCGGCGGCCCTGGCAGTTTAGGGCGAGGAGCAGCAAAGAGGAGGAGGCAACAGCAGCAAAGAGAAGTAGGTAGTAGCAGTTCAGGGAAGAAGGGCGACAGAGAGGAAGTAGCAACAAAGAGAATGGCATCAACAGTTCAGGGAAGAAGCAGAGAAACTCCAGCAGCAGCAGGGCATGGAGGCGCAGTGGGGTTGGGCACTGGTGGATGGAGGCATAGTTCAGGGAAGAAGGGCAGCAGTGGGGTTGGATGGAGGCGCTGGTGGATGGAGGTCCCGGTTGCCTGGCCATGGCTGAGGAGGTGGAAGTGGAGGGTAGAGGCGGGTGTGGAGGTGGAGGGCGGAGGGAGAGGTGATGGGCGGAGGAGGCGAGGCTGGAGGTAGGAGACGACAGATCTGGTGGAATTCAAACTAGGGGCAACCTGGTCATTTTCGTTCTTTTTCACCTGGTCGTAAAAAATCCTCAGCGAATACATTTCGGTACGGAGGGAGTAGTTCAACTTCTTCGAGGCATGTTGGTTCCAGCAACCGGAGTACTCCCTCCTTCCCAAATAGTGTCTCAATTTTGTACTACAAAGTTGAGACACGAAACTTAAAACAGAAAAAGTAGATATATTATACATATACCATCCTTCCTTATAATAAGAAATGTTATCACCAAAACATAACCAAACCAGACATGTTCGTGGAAAAATTCAGCAACACCTCCTTTGTACGGTCGAACATTCACAACATGCAATTGAATAAATAGAGCATATACATAATATCACAAGCAGAAGCATCCAACATGCTCATATAACTCAAGTAGAGCAAAGTGGTGAAGGCACCAGCCGTCATGCTACACATAATGAAGAAAGCATGTGTTCCAACACACACGGGTATTAGGTGGGGACTAGTAAATTAAGACCCACCTTGATAGGTAAACATAGCGATCACGGAGACAAATGAAGGTAAAGTTTATACACAACAAGTAGATCCTAACTATCAAGAATCATGAACTAAAGTATCAGAGTTGTCATGTTCATGCTAGGTAGATGAAAGGGGTGTGTAATTTGTAAGTGAACACCCATGGAAGCTAGGCCCTTCCCTACTACTTGCAAAGTCTCACGATGATGTACCTGAAACAAAGTCCACGGGAGGTGAGCCCAAAGACTTAGAAAGTACACAACAAAGCATGTAATAAAATGGCAAGTAATACCATGAAGATGAACCATGCTTAAACAAGTGAATGCTATACTCCAATTTTCCATGCTTGGAATGTCATGAGAAAAAATGAGAAATAATGCAGCCTAATAAGACCGAGAACTTGGCTCTGAGCTTTTGGCGTCAAGCTGAAGAGGGGCGACGTCTCACCTCACTCCTTTTCAACCCTCACCTAGTGAGAGGACCATAACATGAGGACGAACCCGAAGGACCATACGCTTGTGAAGCGAGGATCACTCCTTTGAACTTGAAAGATTCACTCATGATGGATTTTTATCAAGAAGAACCAAGAAAAACCAATCCCTATGACATACTAGTGGTATGTTGTATTGAAATGTACACTAAGGAGTTGTATGTTCACCATTGCATGAATGTAAAGGAATAATGTGAACATGAACATAATATTAAGGGAATGATCTAGCCATTATTGCCCGGTGTACTTGCCTCAACCGTTGCGAGTGGGTGATGCGAGGCTACCTCTGGTGGATTGGTGCTACAACTTGTTGTAGAACATACATACAAGTTTTAAATATTGCACCAAGACAAGCTATGAAAAGCATACTAAAAAATGTGCCTATCGCATTCCCAGGGAGCAACCTCTTTGCTGCCCTTTCACGGAAAAATTCTCGTCTTGAGCTAGGAAGCTCGAAAACAAGAAAACAAGATGGCGTTTTACCCAGTCTATTCACAAATTCTTCATATGCGTTGTACTTTGAAACTCGTTCAAAGTCTTCACTGTATCCTTGACAGCTGAAGAATTTGCAAACGGAAACTTTAAAATTTTCACTATCAAATTTTTCGGCGCTTCCCGCTCAAACAGTTCCGATTCCCACAACTGGATAAGCCACGATCCCCCACTATCTCCACTACTCAGAACGTGGGTGACACATGTCGCATGGAGAGCAAGGGTCAGGGGCAATCTGGTCCAAAATCTTCGGGCCGATTCGTTTTTACTGCCACTATATATACCCCCTTCCCTTCACTGTGCTCGAGTTACTCCTCACTCCCATCTCTGCCGAGCTCAAACCTAGCGCCGCCGCTAAAATCATCGCCGCCGGAGAGGAAGAGCTTCACTGCCTCGACCTCACCGTCGTCGTACTCGCATCGGCCGCGGAAGTCTTCACCCCACCGCCGCTGTAGCTGTCTCCCTCTGCCAAGCTAGGATGTGGGAGATCTGGACGGACGAACTTCCCAGATTTCATCTCACTGTTCGTCGTGTTCTTCATCAGGGTAAATAAAATCTAATTTTACTGCCCTTGTTTGATCTTCATGTCTTCCACAAAATCCTCAAAAGTGTTTATTCTTCAAGAATCATCTTCTTAAGCACCTTACATGCTTCAATCCCTTGATGTTTTTCTCTAAGTTATGATTTTCTTCAAGATTCCTTAATTGTGTGGATCAACATATTCGCACAACTCTGGAACCTAAGACAAAGAACACTTAGTGAAATTCCTCAAGACATCTATGGTCAAAATCCTCAACTTGATGTATTTTGAAAAATTTCTGAGAACGCATATGACCTCTTCAAATTCCTCGCACCTATACTCTGTTCACAGGTACAAATGTCTGCTGATGAATCACTAGGTTCTCATCAACTTAACTCATTTGCAGCGTTTCTTGAGGAAAAACTGTATACATCTTCAGAATCATCAAGAGTTCAAAGTCATCAAGTGAAGAAAATGGCAGATGGTAAAAGACCTCAGAAGGGTGGAAAGAAGGCTGAACAGAACACTGCTTTTGAGATACCTGAGCATCTGTATGCCGGTTACTGTACTCCAGATGAGGCCATTCATGGCAAAGAGACAAAAGAGCAGAGGAAAATCAGAATTCAGAGGATTGAACGGAGGTGGGTGAAGGAGTGGAGAGACTATCGCTATGTCACTCCCAAGTACATGAAGAAATTCGCCCTCAAACCTCCTTGCAAAAGGGCTCCTCCTGCTAATGATCAAGAAGTCGATCCCACTAGCATTGCTCGTGCTGAAGACTTTCCAGCTGAATGGGCAAAGCATCAACAAAAACTTCAGAGAACTGCCAAAGCTGCTGTGAAGAAATTCAATGAAGATTCTGCTGCTGCTACTGCCTCTGCCGGAGCCTCTGATAGTGCTCCGAAGAAATCGATGGTGAAGAAGTCTGCAGTGAAGTCAAAAACCTCAACTTCAAAGTCCTCACTGCAAAATCCTCATGCAAATTCTTCAAAGGCCACTGCAATGCCTTCAGTAGCTGCACAATCATCAGCTGCTGCCGCAAAGTCCTCAACACCTGTAAATCTTGCAACATGTCAAAGGACTACTGGCTTCTCAATTGCTTCAGGGGGCTCTGCAGGTTCCTCAGCCCAAGCACAGTCTTCAACAAGCCCTACTTTGATGAAGATAAAGAGAACTGCTGGACGAGGTCAGAGACCAAGTCCTCACAAAAGCCAAGCTACTGTGAATGTACCCTCAGGATCTGAGGATAATGATGAGGCTACTAATGAAGAATTGGAAGAAATCATCAGAAACAGTCAGCAGAGAGCTGCAATAGCCAAGGGCAGCTCTGTTCCTCTCATGCTGGATCCTAAGATGATCCTCAACTTCATCGACATATGGCATGAGGATCCCAGCACTCCACTTTCCTCACTGAACTTACCTCTTGGTGTTGGACCATGTCCTCACACACTTCATTGCTGAGGAAAAATGGAAGAGAGATCAAGCTCAGAGAGCTAAGAGAAGTAGGGCCAGAAAAGAAAAGTTCCTGAAGAACAATGTGATGAATTTGACTCCAAATCAACTCATCACGGTTCAGTCTGAGATTCGCTGCCTTACTGATGAACAAGCCAAATATGATGCTGAATGGAAGGGCACCAAAGTGAGATTTGTCAGGGCAGCCCAAGATGCAGTTAAAGATCACAACTCAAGGGTTGCAGCTCAATTGCAACAGCAAATTCCTCAGGCTGAAGAATCTGCTCAGCCTGCTGAAGAAACTGCATGCGCAACTGAAGAAATTCAGGCTGCTGAAGAACCTGTCAGGGCAACCTCCACTGTTGTGCCTGAAGAAACTGCCAGACCAGCTGAAACCTTTGCTGCGCCTGATGAAATTGAGACCACTAGGACGACTGCATCAGTCGTGCCTGAAGAAACTGCTTCCCCTTCACCCTCTGCTGAAACTGCAAAGTCCTCAAGGGTGAAGAACATCAACCTTCCTTGTGCATCAGAAGCAAAGAAAACAAAGGCTGCGGAGAAGATAGCAGCTAAGAAGAGAAAAGCATCAACTTCAGATTCCTCAGCGGTGAAGAAATTGAAGACACTGCCAAGTTCTTCAACTGAGCCCATTGATGCAACCCCAATCTCCTCCGTACCTGCCTATGAGATAGTTCCATTTGGTGTTGCCTATGACATTCCAAATGATGAAGATGAAGAAGATCATTCTGCTGCTTCCCTAGAGCAGATTGATGAAGAAATTGAGGTGGAAGCAAATGCTTCAACCCCACTAGTATCATCGCCCCAGCCTCAGTTAACTGCTGAAGAGGCCGGCGTTGAAGAAATGGAAGAGGATGTGGACATTGGAAACACAACTCCTCTTATCAATGATGAATATTGGGAAGCTGCATACCCAAATTCACCCATGTCCATTCCCCTCACTCAAATTCCTCAGTCTCCAGCCCAGACTGAAGAAATTCATACATGATCTGATGACTTGGCTACACTTGTCCCTGAAGATATTCCAGCTGCATTAGCTGAAGAAATTGCTGCTCAAATTGCAAATGAGGAAACTTCTATTCAAATTCCTCAACCTGAAGAAGTTCCTCCTATGCCTAAGGAAATTGTGGGCCGCTTCAAGCCAAATCTTCAGCCGAAGCCCAAGTTGCCCCTCAAAGGCTCAAAGCGCCCCAAATTCATCAAGACCAATTTCTTCAACGAGCGCATATTCTTCAATGGGCCAAATCCTTATGATTCTGCAAGGGCCGATCGCACCAGATTCTGGACACCTACACAGATGAACTACTATGCATCAGTGCTGTTTGACAAGGAGAAAGTCTTCGAGCATCAGCAAATTCCTCGTGCGGACATGGAAACTATCCCATGCTTCTCACCGGTGCTCGCAGTCCTTCATGATGCAGGAATTCTTCCATTCTGTGTGGACATCTGTGATTGGAATGAAGAGCTAATTCTTCAATTCTATGCCACCTTGCACATCACATGTGATGCCTCTGACATCACTTCTTGGGTCTTGGACTGGATGACTGGATCTACTCACTACACTACTCCAGCCTCTGAATTACTTTGGTCAGTCCCAATACCAATTCCCTCAGAAGGAGCAAGATGCCTGTTTGATGAACCTGCTCTGCCCAATCACATGATGCAAGTACTGATGAAGCCATTGGCTCCTGGACAACCTCAAAGGACTACCTTCCTTGTGAAGGATTTGCTCTACGTGCCCAGGACAGTCTATCGCATTCTGACCAAAACCCTCAGTCCTCAGAAGGGCCACAACTCTGAAGAAGAAGAAGTGGAGGGAATCATGAAGAACATGCTATTCAACATCATTCATGGGATTCCCATCAACTACCATGATTTCTTCATGAGGACTTTGGCCAATGCTGCTTCAGCCCCATTTGAATTGAAGCCTTACGCTCCCTGGATCATGAAATTCATCAGATCAAGGTCTTCACTTCCATTCAAGGCTGACTTTCAGAATCACTTCAGCTTTCTGCCTCCGATTGAAGTCCTCAAGAGCTCATTTTCTTCAGTTAAGGGAAAAGGCAAAGCTGTCATTGATGAAGGTACTCGTCCATTGGATGGTCAGTTTCGCAAAGCTGCATCTTATTCCACCAATGATGACACTGCTACCCAAGACTCTACTGCAAAAGCCTCAGTGCAAAATCCTCAAGATACTGCCCCTCGTGTGATGACTGATCGAGAGCTTCTTCTAAGTCTTCATCAGAAGATTGATCGCAATCACAAGTGGGTAAAGCGTCAGTTTGGTTCGCTTCTTTGAGACATGACTGTTACGCACAACTCTATGAGGAAGAACCACTATTATCTTCATGAAGTCTTCGACCGCACATGGGCCATCCTGTCTCACCTCAAGACTCCTGAAGAACTCAAGGAGATGGAATTTCAGCAGGACTTTGATTGGTCCATCCCTCCAAGGAAGAAATGGAAGAAAGTTCAAGTTCCTCAGCTGGTTACAAGCTCATATTCTTCATCACGCCAGGCGGATCAAGCTGAGGATATTGACGACACTGCTGCAGGCCCTGCTCCACCAACCGACCCTAACAACGCTGGCGCTCCTCCACCACCTTCAAGATGAAATTCTTCAGGGGCGTTAGTCCTCATTTTTTCGTCCCTTTTGGTCTTCGATGACAAAGGGGGAGAAAATTTGAGTTAGTCTTCAAGCGGGTCTCTATATATGGGCTGTTTTGTTTAAGTTACAACTCTCGCTCTTCTGAAGCTTTTGTTGGTTGAGTTGTAAACTTAAGTCCGATGGTGGTCTGACGTTTTTGATCTGCTTTCCGCATGCTATTTCCTCAAGTTATCTTAATGCACGCATGCTGAATTTCCTCAGACCCCATTTTCCATCATGCATTTTCAATTTCCTCATGATATATATCAAATGCGTGTATGGATTACAAGATATAGGGGGAGTTCTCCATGATTTTAACCTGCCATGTGCATTTGCAGTCCAAAGCAAATTCCTCAAATATGCACATCTTCAGGGGGAGTTCTTCTATATCTTGCAATCAAATTCCTCAAACTCAGTACTTACACTTCATATTATTATCCCCGTTGAAAACTTAACCTATTTGTCATCAATCACCAAAAAGGGGGAGATTGTTAGTGCATTTAGTGCCCCTTAGTGATTTTGGTGTATTGAAGACTTATAGGTTAAGAGACTGATGCGTTTGTAAGTGTACACAGGCTCTATAAGCCGCTGAGGAGTTTGATACATTCGGAGATTATCAACCCCTAAAAATGTATGTCTTCAACTGAAGACTTTGGTGAAGACTTTGCTGAAGACTTTGGTATTCCCTGAAGACTTTGAAAAAGAAGAAGTTGGTGTGACCTTGAAGATATGAAAGAGGACTATGGAGCGTGAAGACTTTTGTTTTCGTAGTTTCATTTCCTTTCTTTGAGTCATAGGAAACACCGTACTATTAAAGGGGGCCGAGGTAATACTAAGGAAAATTTCCAACTGATGCTCAACTCAAAAGCCTCAACCTATCCAATCCTTCGAGTGAAGCCTTTGGAAACCTCTTGTAGTCCAGTCAAGTTCTTCAGTGACAGAGACGATGATCTTCTGGTCTCTGAGGAAATTGGTCTGACTGAGGAGTTAGGATTTCGCCAGTGCGAATTGCCTACAAGTGAGGAACATGATAAGCCTGAGGACTTTCATAGTTCGAAATTCCGACCGTTGCTGTGCTAAGCGCCAGCTGTCCCCAATCATCCTATCCACATAACGGTCATATCATTGGGGGCATTTATGTCTTATCATGCCAGGTTGCACCCTGGCTATAAATAGCCACCCCCCACAACCACTAGTTGGTTGGCTGCTCCGAGAGAGAACTGACACTTGTCATTTGAGAGCATCCCATTCCTCGAGGACTTTGAGAGAAAATCATCAGTGAGGAAAAACCCCAAAACCAAACCACCAAACCCAAAGTGATTGAGCATGACTGAAGAGATTGTTCCTGTGTGGAACCGACGCTTGTTACCTTTGAAGACTGTGTATCTTCCAGACGGTTAGGCGTCATGGTCTAGTGCATCCTACAGTCAATTGGGGATCACGAAGTGACCTTGGTCTAGAGCATCCAACAGTCAATTGTGGATCGCCGGGTGACCAGTTTGTGTGGGTTTTGGAAGTCTACCCTGAAGACTTACCACGAGTGTTGGGCGAGGTCTGTGTGACCTTAGCTCAAGGAGAATACGGTAAGGACTGTGTGTCCTGGGACTGTGTGTCTTCTGGTTTAAATACCAGGCCGCTCCAAACCAGACGTACAACTGTCACAACAGTTGGAACTGGGTCATCAAATCATTGTCTTCATCGAGCTTCCTGGTTCCATTTCCTCAACCCTTTCAATTCCTCGTATACTTGTTGATGAAATTGATTGTTACTGTTTGAAGAATTTGATTGAAGACTTTCTCAATTTCCTCACCTCAAATTCTTCAAGTTACCTTGTTCCTCGCCTGCTTATCCTGTATCACGCTACCTGTAATCTGTGCATGCTTTATTTCATCATGATGACTATGCGATCGCTATGCTTCGTATGCACTTGAGTACTTATTCCGCTGCTAGTTATTCATCACATTTCAAATTCCTCAAGTTGAAATTCCTCAGTGATGAATTTGTAAAAATCGCCTATTCACCCCCCTCTAGTCGGTATAACGCACTTTCAAATACTCCATGAATCATGAATAATAGAGGGTGCGAGATCATAAATGATGGGAAACCTCACCTCTATGATCAAATCACAAATATTTGGTGAAGAGGTGGGAAAGCCTTCTTGTTCACCTCCTCTTGCTCCTCTTCTTGTGTCCTCTTCTTCTTCCTTCAGCACCTAGACCTGGGATCCTTCTTGCTTGTGGGACAGCGAGCTAAGGCACAACAGGGAAGAAAGAGGAGGGGGTGAGGCGCCATGGAGGGGAGAGGAGAGCTCTCCGCGAGGGAGAGCCGACTGTTTGGAGAGGAGCATGAATCACTTCACGATGTAGGAACGGATAAGGAATGAGGGATATTCAGCCCAGTTTTCCCCTTTCATATAACATAATTTCGAAATACAATAAATAATCCTCACCATCTAATCAAACAAACCATGTAAGATGCATCCGAACTCTGATTTGGCCAAATGAGTTGTCCATTTCGACCACCTCGACGAGCGCGATGCATCCACGACATCGGATATTTGATTCGTTGAATCGATAAGAAGGAGAATAAAGAGAGTCCAAAAGCATGATTTATCGTAAAGTGATTATTGGAAAATGGGGGTGTTACAAGATATTCGACATCCATGGTCATCTAACCAAACAAAGACGTAGCCATTAGCATTGTTGTCTAGTTGCTATTATGGATACCCATATTAGATAGGCCCATTAAGGATAAAAGAATCATAAAGCATATGGTCCGTACTACAGATGGGTTCAGATCAATTTCATATTGTACAGGAAGTTACTCGGATGTCAGATATACCATCTACTCGGACTACATCTATGTCAACATTATTAGGACAACACTACTCGGTCAATATTATTCATCTACTTGGATGACTAGCAACAACCCTACTGTATAACTTACTTGGATATGCAGAAGGACAACAATCAATAGATGCATCTGGGGCATCTAAGAGTTCAACACTCCATACATAATTGTTTAAACTCCCACTACATTTCTTAGGGGATGGACATAATAGCTGTAAATCAAATGCCATGTGGTGAGGGAGGTGAAAGGATACGTCACACTCTATATAAGCCATCGTCCTCCATCATGATAGCAGGCTCTCATTAGCCATTTCTCTCTTAAACTCTCTTACACACTATGTAACCCCATGTTCATACCCAGATAAAAGAAAGCCTCTCCAAAGACCGAACATAGGGTTGTTATCTCCACCGTGAGAGGCCTGAACTCGTTAAAAATACTCGTGTACTAATACGTCCATTTTGCATCATGATTTCCTACTGTTATTTATAATGTTTTAGTGCTTAATTTCACTTTATGATGCAATTCTAATGCCTTTTCTCTCTTAATACGCAAGATACACATGAAGAGGGAGATTGTATGCAGCTGTAATTCTGAGCAAGAAAATCTACAATAGAGATAGATATTCACTAGAGCTTCAAAAGACCTAGAAATTTACGAAGAATTATTTTGGAATATATAAAAAATACTGGAAGAAAGAAGTATCATAGAAGACCCTTGGTGGGCTCACAAGGCACAGGGGTTCGCCCAGATGCCTTGTGGGGCCCACAAAGGCCCTCCGGTACCCATCTTCTGCTATATGCAGCCATTTGACCTAGAAAAAAGAAGAAGAAGACTTTCAGGACGAAGCGCCACCATCTCGAGGCAGAACCTTGACAGGAGCACTTTTGCTCCTTGGCGGAGCGATTCTGCGAGGGATACTTCTCTCCGGGAGGGGGAAATCAAAGTCATCGACATCACCAACACTCCTCTAATCGTGGGATACCTCATCTCCATCAACATATTCACTAGCACCATCTCACCTCCAAACCCTAGTTCATCTCTTGTATTCAATCTTTGTCCCAAAAACACAGATTGGTACTTTTGGGTTGCTAGTACTGTTGATTACATCTTGTAGTTGATGCTAGTTGGTTTATTTGGTGGAATATCATATGTTTAGATTGTTGATCATATATTTATCTCCTCTGATAATGAGCATGAATATGATTTGTGAGTAGTTATGTTTGTTCTTGAGGACATGGGAGAAGTCTTGTTATAAGTAATCATGTGAAGTTGGGTTTTCTCAGTGTTATGATTATGTGTTATGTTGTTCTTCCTTTAGTGGTGTCGTGTGAACATGGACTACACGACACATTACCATGTTTGGGCCTAGGGGAATGAATTGCGGGATTATAAGTAGATTAGAGTGAAAGAAGCTTAAACCCTAGTTTATGCGGTATTTTGTAAGTGACTGATTTGGATCCACATGTTTCATGCTATGGTTAGATTTATCTTAATTCTTATTTCGTAGTTGCGGATGCTTGTGAGAGGGGGTAATCATAAGTGGATTGTTTTTTCAAGTAAGAATAGCGCCCTAGCACCGATACGCCCACTTAAAAACTTACGAAAGCAGTGAAGGTGAATTAGCTAAACATGATGGAGTTAACTAGAAAAAAATACCATGTGTCCTCGAGAACGCTTTTCTCACCATAAGAAGTACTTGCTACTTGTCCTTTGCAATAAAAGGATTGGGCCACCTTGCTACACTTTGTTACTTTGGTTGCTTGTTACTTGCTACGAATTATCTTACTATCAAACTATCCGTAACTAGTACTTTGTAGCACTTGCAGAGATTACCTTACTGAAAACCGCTCATTGATTCCTTTCGCTCCTCATTGGGTTCAACACTCTTACTTATCAAAAGGACTACAATTGCCCCCCTATACCTGTGGTTCATCAAGACTCTTTGCGGGCACCGTTGCCAGGGAGTGGAGCGCTTTTAGTAAGAGGAATTTGGTAACGAAATATTTATATTACGTGTGAATTTTATCTTTAGTTGTGACTATGGAAGATAATCCTTTGAGGGACTTGTTCATGGTATCTTCACCTCGAGTGGATGTTGTAAGATCTACACTTCAACTTACTGAAAATATTAATTATGAAATCCATGTTGGTATTATGGAAAATTGCATGCTAATCCTTATGCAGGAGATGGAATGATACATCATAATAAGCACTTAATCTATGCGGATGAAGTTTGTGATTGTTTAAGCTTGCAAGTTTATCAAGGGATGGATTTAATAATAAATTATTCCCTTTATCTTTGAAGGCAAGAGCATTGGCATGGTATAGGCTATTGTATGAACCCGAAACATGGGATTGGAAATGATTGCAACTAGAATTCCATCAGAAATTTTATCGTTTGAACTTGGTTCACCGTGATCGAAATTATATACATAATTTTTGGCCTCGTTAAGGAGAAAGTATCGGGGAGGCTTAAGGACATGATGCCCAAATGCCTCAATCATGAGCTTTCGAGAGATATGATTATGCGAAACTTTTATATTCGACTTTCTCATAATGATAGAACAATGCTTGACTTTTCTTCTGCTGGTTCTTTCTCAAGGAGAAGTATTGAATTCAAATGGAATCTTATTGAAAGAATTAAATGCAACACTAAAGATTGTGAAATCGACAAAGGTAATGAGTTTGATATAAATCTTGAATTCGATTGTGTTAAGTCTTTTGTAGAAACATATGTTTATCATAAGCTTAGTGCAAAATATGGACTTGATTCTGAGATAGTGGCTAGATTTTGTGAATACTTTTTGCTCATTTTGATCACTCTAAGGAGAAGTGGTTTATATTCGCCAACCCGTTAAAGATATTTTTGAAGAACCAATTATTGCTAAAACTGAAACCCTTGCTTATACTACTAATCCTGTTGTGCCTACTACCTATATTGAGAAACCTCCTTTCCCTGTTAGGATTAAGGGACATGCTAAGGCTACAATTGTGATGCATAAGAGTAATATTAAGGCACCTAAACCCTTTAAACAAATTAAAGTAGAACCTCCTATTGCAATGGTTAAAGATCTCTTGGTTGATAATATCAATGGGCATGTTATTTATTTCTGTGATGAAGCTGCTAGAATTGCTAAATCAGTTAGAAATGAACGGGATATGTTAGATAAGAATAAGAAATTTGTTGGCATGCATGTTGTTTGTGTTAAGATTGGAGATCATTGCTATCATGTGTTATGATTGGAGATCATTGCTATCATGGTTTATGTGATATGGGTGCTAGTATAAGTGATATTCCTTTCTCTCTCTATTAAAAAGACATGCATGCTATTTCACCTACTGAGATACAAGAGATTGATGTTACTATTAAACTTGCAAACAAGGATACCATTTCACGGCTTAGAATTGTTAGAGATGTTGATGTCTTGTGTGGTAAGATTAAATATCCTACTGATTTCGTACTACTTGGATCACAACAAGATGATTTTTCTACCATTATATTTGGTAGACCCTTCTTGAATACTGTTACTGCTGAAATCGATTGTATCAAAGAGAAAGTTAAGGTTAAGTTTGGTGATGTATCTCATGAATTTAATTTCTCTAAGTTCACTAGACAACCACATAATAAATTTTTATCTAATAAATATAATACTATTGGTCTTGCTTCTATTTTTGTGCCTCCTACTGATCCATTAGACCAATTTTTGTTATACCACGAAAATGATATGCATATGAATGAAAGAATGAAATATATGCAATCTTCTTTAGGCAAGCACCTATCCTTAAGCATAATTTGCGGGTTGAAATTTTGGGAGATCCTCCTCCACCTAGGGGTGATCCTGTGTTTGAATTTAAGAAACTCCCAGATACATTGAAATATGCTAATCTAGATGAGAAGAAAATATATCCTACTATTATCAATGCTAACCTTTCAGTAACGGAAGAAAACAAATTATTGAAAACTTTGAAAAAAAATATCGTGTTGTAATTGGATATACTCTTGATGATCTTAAAGGCATTCGTCCTATTCTTTTCCAACACAAGATTAATATGGGGCCTGATGCTAAACTAGTCACCGATCATCAAAGTCGCTTGAATCCTAAGAAGAAGGATGTGGTAAGAATAGAAATATTAAAGCTTCTGGAGGCAGGTATAATTTATCACATAGTTGATAGTAGGTGGGTAAGTCCTGTCCATTGTGTCCCTAAGAAAGGTGGGTTCCCCGTTCTTTCTAATATAAAAATGAACTTACACTAGTGCATCGACGCCCTATACAAATGTTTTTACCCCCTTTTCCGTGACAAAGTTTGAAACCAGCGTGTTGCCTATGTGTGCGAGGGTCCATCCCACACGACACAGAAAAATCATCAGCGATATGGAACAAGAACGCAAATGTTTGGCATAACTAGCGTATGCAGTGTCCGCATCTATCACAAATGAGAGTTACTGGTTAACCGTTTGAGATATGTCATGTTTCCCAAATGGTAGCCTTGTTACTCGTGTGGGATCGCATAACCATTGCACACACTATTCTATGGTGCAACGTTTACGATGCGTGCCGCATCACAAACATTTCATGATTATAAAGTGTGTATGATAAGGAGACTATCACACATGTTTGGTCCTACCGCATCGTTTGCGATATATCAAGTTTCCCAAACGCTCCAACTATCGTACTCGTGTCGGATGACATAACTATAACATGCGCTATTCTGTGCTACAACGACGATGCGTACGACATCACAAATAGTTCATCATTATAAAGCGTGTATCATAAGACTGTGAAACGTGTCAGATCATGAGGTATATCACACACTTTTTGCTTTTACAAACCATGTGCGGTGTAATGATCCGGAGAGCATATTTTCCCCCTAATTTAATCGCTGCAAATTAAAATTCTACATAATTTGAATTTGAAAGTAGGCAATAACATTATTCATATCCATCATATATAGATATAGGTTCAACGACCAATGCATTATTCGATTCACAGGTACATATGTTCAAGAATTACATCAAGGAAATAATAATCACATAAGGACTAAATAAAGAATGATGAACCACTGTTGCATATTTGTATTAAAGACGGTAAAGAAAGAGGTGAAAGACATTCTGGTTGCTATACAAGGTGAAGCGGAATGCCCATATTGTGTTCTCCTCCATGCAGAATGCACGCACGACTCGAGTCCAACCTATTGTGATGGCGGACCACCCATCCTTCACTGTCTTCATGAGGACATCTAGATAGTCATTGTAGCCTGGTTGAAATACTTTAACCTTTTCATGTCCACCAATCATGTAGTTTGAGAGGTAATCTTGAGTAAACTTCTTTTGGAACCACTACAAACACAAAAGATTCAGACATTGTAATATAACAATTCATTATGGGCAGTAAAAAGAAGGGTACAGAGTTCTTAGTTACCATCCTACAGTTCAATGTTGTCTTGGATAAGGTGTAAACAAATAGTTTAATTGCCATATTTTGTCCCGTTTTAGTAATAGTCTTTATTAGTTTCCTCACTTGATGATGGTTCACGAATATATCACTACTACAGGAAGGTCCTAAGACTACACATCAATCAGAGACCCTTTGACAAAACTGTGTGCGATGCATGAATCGCAAACGATATAGTTCTAGCTCTGTCACCAATAACGTGAACTGTGTGTGATGGCGGATCCATCAAATACGATTCAAAAAAGAGATGCGTGTGCGATACGTGGCATACAGTTGATCCAGACAAATTGTTTGCGATGAGCCAAAAGAACACAAACGATTACTTAGATAAAGATGGGTGTGATAGATGACATATATGTCACTCGTATGAACTATTTGTGATTAGCCAAAACAACAGAAACGATTCGGCAGATCAAGGTGTGTGCGATAGACGACATACAGGTCACTCGGATGAACCGTTTGTGATAAGCCCAAAAATCAGAAACGGTTAGCCAAATCAAGGTGTGTGCGATAGACGACATACATGTCACTCAGATGAACCGTCTGTGATCAACCCAAAGAACAAAAACGGTTTGCCAGATCAAGGTTTGTGCGATAGATGACATTCATGTCACTCGTATGAACTGTTTGTGATCATCCTTCACAACAAAAATGGTTAGCCAAATCAAGCTGTGTGTGATAGATGGCATACAAGTCACTCGGATGAACTGCCTACGATATGCGAAAAATAACACAAATGATTCGTATTAAAAGATGGGTGTGATACCCAGTAAACAGGTGAGTAATAAGAATAGTGTTGTAAGACCGATAATAACAAAGAAGATTTTTTCTATTAGGGTGTGTGTGTTGTGGGAAAATGATTCCTCGTAAATAATTGTCAGCGATTGATGAAGTCATCACCGACGGATTCGGTAGTTTAATCCGTAGGCGATGTGATTTTCTCAGTCTGCACACACATCTATGCTCTGTGTACAGAACAAAATGCTTGCATAACCAAATTAAACATCCAAATACATAAGTGACTACACCCATAACATTGGCACACCTCAATAAACTATTACGCACATAACAACATGATTGCATAACCTAATTAAGCATCCAAATACATAAGTGACTACAGACATAACATTGGCACAACTCAATAAACTATTACATGCATAATAAACTATGAGCAACGATCATCAACTCATCTACTTCCTGTGACGCTTGCTGCCATCGCTCTGCTCGTGGTTCGAGCCCTTGACATCTTCAGATAGGAGGCACTTCCTCATGTCAACTATCCGCCTGAACATCTCATAGCATGTGTACACGTCCTTTGTCGCGGACTGGAGGTGATCTTCATCGAGTCTCCTCACCCAGGCCTTGTGCCAGTAAAGATTGTTTTGCTCTGACTTAGCCCTCATGTTTTTATAGTAGGGGTCGATTGATGAGGACATCAATACCATTGTTACACCCACAACCCCTGTTGTTATACATACTGGACCAATTACTAGAGCTCGCGCACGCCAATTGAATTATCAGGTACATTCATTTCTTGGAAATCCTTCCAATGTTCATGAACATATGATGCTGCCTAAATTAGATATTTTTGTTTTACTTATGAATGAAGGGCCTAGCATGGACAAGAAGGATGGCCATTGGAGCGGGAACAAGCATGGAGAAGAAGGTGCGCACGCGGGAGAGAACAATGGAGATTCCAGTGGTGATTTTCGCACTTTGAAGCCACCATAATGAGATCATGAAGGCTTGGACGGAATATACAAGATGCCAATTCATAAATTTCGTCCATAGGCTATTATAGGTGCAGCACCACCATATTTTTGGGCCAGGCCCATGTAATTTCGAAATACCTTATCATAGGCTGTTTTTAGAGTCCGTATGTGTGGGGAAACTGAGTTAGGGTTGGTTTCGGACCCCTCCTCCAAGGGGCCACGAAATTCCCCTTTGTTCCACCATATATACAGCCCTTAGGGCGTCGTTTTTTACTTGGGTTTTGTTTAGATTACAAGTTCGCCATAGTTGGAACTTCATGTCCTTTGTTTGTGATCCACGACCACACCAAGATGTCACAGAACCCTACTTTCATCAATAAAGCTTTCCTCTTATATTCGCAATATCCAGATTGCAATCTCAGTTTCTTGCTTGTTCTTTGTTTGCGTGCAGGAAATAGACCCTCGTGGTGAGGTTGATCGTGCTCCAGCGTGGTCAATAACCCCTCGGAGTTGGTTTAGCGATTGCTAAGGCGCGACGTCCTCGCACGTTCGTAGTCGGATCGTCAAAGTCGACTCTACCAAAAACGATAGCCACATCTCATCGAAAGACAGGGACAACTTTGCCTCTATCAAGTGGTATCAGATTTGTAGGTTGCTCGGTGAGATTTTACAAGTTATTCATAGTTTAGATTGCATCTGTTCTTCTTACCTACAGTCCACGAAAAAGCCACAAAAAATAGGGTTAGATCATCATATCCGAACCAATCTGAGCCTTTGCAATTTTCTGTTCGGTATTTGCTTTGTTGAATTTACGGTTGCATCATCATGTCAAGTTGCTAGTCTTAGCGTCTAGTTCTTTAGAGTTTTGAGTTCTGTTCATAGTTTGTCACGCCGCCGCCGCATCATCTTCATCGCTGCCATATACCACCACCACACCAGATGCATCACCGCTGCCATATACCACCACATATCCGCCATCACGCCAATCCGAGTCCACCTCCATCACAGATTCACCAGCAGTCCATGTTCCACCACCCATACATACATCCGCACTTGTCCAAGTTCCACCAGATTCATATCCACCACCAGTCCTAGTCCGAGTCCATTACATATTAGGTTTAGTTTCGAGATTGATGTCTACTATGCAACTTTATTCTTGTAGACTCGTGTTGGGCCTCCAAGCGCAGAGTTTTGTAGGACAGTAGCAATTTTCCGTCAAGTGGATGACCTAAGGTTTATCAATCCGTGGGAGGTGTAGGATGAAGATGGTCTCTCTCAAACAACCCTGCAATCAAATACAAGAAATCTCTTGTGTCCCAAACACACCCAATACAATGGCAAATTGTATAGGTGCACTAGTTCGGCAAAGAGATGGTGATACAGGTGCAATATGGATGATAGATATATGTTTTTGTAATCTGAAAATATAAAAACAGAAAGGTAGCAAGTAACAAAAGTGAGCACAAACGGTATTGCAATGCTTGAAAACAAGGCCTAGGGTCCGTACTTTCGCTAGTGCAATCTCTCTACAATGCTAATATAATTGGATCACATAACCATCCCTCAACGTGCAACAAAGAATCACTCCAAAGTTCTTATCTAGCGGAGAACATAAGAAGAAATTGTTTGTACGGTACAAAACCACCTTAAAGTTATCCTTTTCGATCGATCTATCCAAGAGTTCGTACTAAAATAACACCATATGATACGCATCAACCAATTCTAATGTCACCTAGATACTCCAATGTCACCACAAGTATCCATGAGTTAATTATACGATACGCATCAAACAATTTCATATTCATAATACTCAACCCAACACAAAGAACCTCAAAGAGTGCCCCAAGATTTCTATCGGAGAACGTAGGACAAGAACGTGCATCAACCCCTATGCATAGATTACCCCAATGTCACCTCGGGAATCCGCAAGTTGAGTACCCAAACATACATCAAGTGAATCAATAGAACACCCCATTGTCACCACGGGTATCCATATGCAAGACATAAATCAAGTGTTCTCAAATCCAATATTCAATCCAACATAACAATATCTCAAAGGGAAAGATTCAATTCATCACAACATGATAGCAAGGGAATAACATCATATGATCCGACTATATTAACAAAGTCCGTGATACATCAAGACCATGACATGTCAAGAACACGAGAGAGAGAGATTGAACACATAGCTACTGGTACATACCCTCAGCCCCGAGGGTGGACTACTCCCTCCTCGTCATGGCCTCCGTTGGGATGATGAAGATGGCCACCGGAGTTGATCTACCCTCTCCGGCTGGGTACTAGAACGCATCCAGATTGGTTTTTCGCTGATACAAAGAGTTGCGGCAGCGGAACTTCTCGTCTAGGGTTATTTCTGGGGGTTTGTGAATATATAGGATTTTTGAGCGTCAGTTTCACGCGAAGATGCGCCACAAGTGGACCACAAGACACCAGGATGCGCCAGAGGGGCCTGGCGCGCCCTGGTGGGTTGTGCCCACCTCGTGGCTCTTCTGGCCCTCCAACGAAGCTTCTAGTGCCTCTTTTGTTCCAAAAAAATCGTCAAACAGTTTTGTTGCATTTGGAGAACTTCGATTTCTGCAGAAAAAACAACACCATGGTAGTTCTGCTGAAAACAGCGTTAGGGGTTAGTTCTAAATAAATTATGTAAAGTGCATCAAAACCATATAAAAGTATTGTAAACATAGGTGAATGTGGCATGAATACTTCATAAATTGTCGATACATTGGAGATGTATCAGCTTCCCCAAGCTTAATTCCTACTCGTCCTCGAGTAGGTAAATCATAAAAGAACTAATTTATGAAGTGTGAATGCAAGCATAATATATAAGTTTGATCATTGATAATTTCAGTCAATTTTCTAGCATCATAACCAGCAACCTTTTCTCATAAAAATCATCATGATAAAGTAACAGCCAATTCACATGTCATGGTTCAAATAATGAATTCTCTTGAAACTTAACAACCTATGTTCTTAGTCACCAAACAATTGCAATTCAACTTATTCTCAACAAAGTCTAAGTAAGAGCTCCACATACTCAATCATCATATAGTCTTCTATGATTGCTAGTACTCAAAGAATATTTTTAGAACAAATGGCATCCGTCGAACACAGAGAAAGATATGGGCTTAATGTTTCGCCTCCCAACTAATTTATCATAGATATAATTGTTAACAATAATAAGTCATGATCAAATATATTTGACTGGCCATATGTGCCTAGATCTTTCCCCACCACATGATGCTTGCCAACTAGAAAATAATTGAGGTTGAAATGAGAATTCATACTATTGACTCTTGCATAAAAGTAAATACTGAAAGGTAAAAGATAGGCCCTTCGCAGAGGGAAGCAGAGGTTGTCATGCACTTTTTGGTTTTGTATGCACAATCCCTTAATGCAAAAGAACGTCACGTTATATTACCCCTTATGATAGCAACCTTTATTATGCAGTCCGTCGTTTTTTTTACTTTGCCATCACAAGTTCGTACAACGCTCAATTTTCTCTTACTCTAAATGATCAAGCACATTTAGAAGCAATTTTTATTGCCTTTTTGCACCGATGACAACTTACTTGAAGGATATTATTCAATCCATAGGTAGGTATGGTGGACACTCATGGCAAGAAACTGGGTTTAAGGGTTTTTGGATGCACAAGTAGTATCTCTACTTAGTATGAATTTTTGGCTAGCAGAAGATCCTAAGCAAACACCACATGTTGGAGGATCCATAACAATATAACTTCTATGCAAATATACACAACCATAACTCATTACGTTGTCTTCCTTGTCCAACTTCAACTAATTTTCTCAAGTTTGAAAATAATTAATGGGCATTCACAATCATAGAAGATGTCCAAGATAACATAATTGTATGTGAAAGTTCGCTTCCTTATACTAATCATTCACGAATTGCTTGTATGACCAATATTGTGATTGTCAAGCTTCAAAAGATTTCACTTTCTAAACCCAATGTGAAACTACTACTAGGCATGATATGAACATATAATTTCAACTTCATGGTATTCAATTCATTCAACAAATTACTCATAGGATATAAGTGAAGCACAAGAGTAAATGACAAGCTACTCCAAAAAGATATAAGTGAAGATCAAGCGAGTAGTTAAGTAAATGGGTAGCCATTTTAGAACTCTCTCTCATCTAAAAACTTTCGGATCTAAGTATTTTATTAAAATAGCAAACTAAACAAATATAGAACTCCAAGAATAGCACACATCATGTGAACGGATACAAATTTAGGCTCAACATAGGCTAACCGATAGTTGACGAAGAGAGGTGGGATGAGTAGCATCCCCAAGCTTAGATGCTTGATACTTCTTGAAATATTTACTTGGGGTGCCTTGGGCATCCCCAAGCTTGAGCTTTTGTATCTCGTTCAATCCTCTCATATCCCGGTTTCACCTATTCTCAAAAACTTCATCCACACAAACCTTGAAAAGAACTCGTGAGATAGGTTAGTGCACATAATAATAAATCAACTCTTTATGTACTGCCAAGAGAAGTTGCATAATAATTTCAAACATCAATTACTGTTTACTATCATTTCCACAATTTATATCTACCAATATAGGCTATGGAAACTATAGGATAAGTAGATGACAAAACAATGACAGCAATCTGTCCAAACAGAACAGTCTGTAGCAATCTATAAAAACAGTGTACTTCTGTAACTTAAATAATTATGAAAATTTATGACATGCTAAAGAATTTATATGACAATAATGTGTAAAAATTTCAAAAACTGTCCACGTTCCAGTAAAATATGAAAATTCAAACACTAGAGCAAAAGTTTCTGTTTTTACACAACACACATCAAACATGCAATTCAAGCATCCAAAATGCAATTCTTGGAACTCTTTATTGAAAAACAAGATTATAAATAACACCTAACATAAAATAATAAAATATAATGACGATCCAAGCAAAGCACTATGTGACGAATAAAAATATAGCTCTAAGTAAGATATACCGATAGTGTTGAAGACCAAAGAGGGGATGCCTTTCGGGGCATCCCCAAGCTTAGGCGCTTGAGTCTTACTTGGATATTACCTAAGGGGTGCCTTGTACATCCCCAAGATTAGGGTCTTACCACTCCTTATTCTTCTTATATCGGTGTCTCACCTAAAACTTGAAAACTTCAATCACACAAAACATAACGGAACTTCGTGAGATGGGTTAGTATAATAAATAAAGATCATTCACTTAGGTACTGTCAAGACAAGATTCATAATTGTTCTCACATAATACCTAATTTGTTATACCATTCACATAATTTATATCACTGAATATAAGTTATGGGAACACTAAAACAAGCAAACTATGCATGCAAAACAGAATCTGTCAAAAACAGAACAGTCTGTGAAGATCTGTAGTGTAACCATGATTCCCTGTCTCTAAAAATTCTGAACAATTAGGAAAACCTTACGTATTTGTATATAAAGACTGTGTAAAAATTTCAGATCATTATCACGCTCCACTAAAAAATGAAAATTCCTGTACTGGAGTCAAAAGTTTCTGTTTTGGTTCAGCATCTATTCTACTCATCTTGCGAGTCATCCCAAAGGCTTTACCTGGCACTTTATTGTAATAAAAGGCACAAAAAATGATTAATACAGTAGATTAATCCTGTGAACACAAAAACAGAAAGTAAAAGTGTTGGGTTGTCTCCCAACAAGCGCTTTTCTTTAAATCCTTTTAGCTAGGCATGATGATTTCAATGATGCTCACATAGGAATAGTATTTGAAACATGCAAAATAGTATCATGAATCTTATGACAAGCACATTGAAGTCTAACCCACTTCCTATTCACAGGGATTTTGTGAGAAAATAATTTATGGGAGCAAGAATCAACTAGCATAGGAAGGCAGAACAAGCATAACTTCAAAACTTTGAACACATAGAGAGGAAACTTGATATTATTGCAATTCATACAAGCATACGTTCCTCCCTCATAATAATTTTCAGTAGCATCATGAAGGAATTCGACAATATAACTATCACATAAAGAATTATCATCATGATCCACAAGCATAGAAAATTTATTACTCTCCACATAAGAAAATTCCTTTTCATTCATGGTAGTGGGAGCAAACTCAACAAAATAACCATCATGAGACACTTGATTGACATAACCACATTCAATATTAAAATCATGATGACAAGTTTCATGGTTACTATCACTCTTTATAGCATACTTGTCATCACCATAATCATCATAGATAGGAGGCATGCAATCATCATAATAAATTTGCTCATCAAATCTTGGGGGACTAAAAATATCATCTTCATCAAACATAGCATCCCCAAGCTTGTGGCTTTGCATATCATTAGCATCATGGATATTCAGAGAATTCATACTAGCAACATTGCAATTATGCTCATCATTCAAGGAATGCTCATTAAGTATTTTCATAATTTCTTCCTCTACCAATTGAGCACAATTTTCTGAATCCTTATTTTCACGAAAGACATTATAAAAATGATACAAATGATGCAACCTAAACTCCATTTTTTTTGTAGTTTTCTTTTATAAAACCAAACTAGTAAAAAACAAGAAACTAAAAGATTTAATTGCAAGATCTAAAGATATACCTTCAAGCACTCACCTCCCCGGCAACGGCGCCAGAAAAGAGCTTGATTTCTACTACGCAACTTTATTTCTGTAGACTCGTGTTGGGCCTCCAAGCGCAGAGTTTTGTAGGACAGTAGGAATTTTTCCCTCAAGTGGTTGACCTAAGGTTTATCAATCCGTGGGAGCTGTAGGATGAAGATGGTCTCTCTCAAACAACCCTGCAATCAAATACAAGAAATCTCTTGTGTCCCCAACACACCCAATACAATGGCAAATTGTATAGGTGCACTAGTTCGGCGAAGAGATGGTGATACAAGTGCAATATGGATGATAGATATAGGTATTTGTAATATGAAAATATAAAAACAGCAAGGTAGCAAGTAACAAAAGTGAGCATAAACGGTATTGTAATGCTTGAAAACAAGGCCTAGGGTCCGTACTTTTGCTAGTGCAATCTCTCAGCAATGCTAATATAATTGGATCACATAACCATCCCTCAACATGCAACGAAGAATCACTCCAAAGTTCTTATCTAGCGGAGAACATAAGAAGAAATTGTTTTTAGGGTACGAAACCACCTTAAAGTTATCCTTTCCGATCGATCTATCCAAGAGTTCGTACTAAAATAACACCAAGTTATCCTTTCCGATCAATCTATCTAGAGTTCGTACAAAAATAACACCATATGATACGCATCAACCAACTCTAATGTCACCTAGATACTCCAATGTCACCACAAGTATCCATGAGTTAATTAAACGATACACATCAAACAATTTCAGATTCATAATACTCAATCCAACACAAAGAACCTCAAAGAGTGCCCCAAGATTTCTATCGGAGAATGTAGAACAAGAACGTGCATCAACCCCTATGCATAGATTACCCCAATGTCACCTCGAGAATCCGCAAGTTGAGTACCAAAACATACATCAAGTGAATCAATAGAACACCCCATTGTCACCACGGGTATCCATATGCAAGACATATATCAAGTTTTCTCAAATCCAATATTCAATCCAACATAACGATATCTCAAAGGGAAAGATTCAATTCATCACAACATGTTAGCAAGGGAATAACATCATATGATCCGACTATATTAACAAAGCCCGTGATACATCAAGATCGTGACATCTTAAGAACACGAGAGAGAGAGAGAGATTGAACACATAGCTACTGGTACATACCCTCAGCCCCGAGGGTGGGCTACTCCCTCCTCATCATGGCCTCCACCGGGATGATGAAGATGGCCACAGGAGATGAGCTACCCTATCCGGCAGGGTACTGGAACACATCCAGATTGGTTTTTTGCCGATACAGAGAGTTGCGGCGGCGGAACTTCTCGTCTAGGGTTATTTCTGGGGGTTTCTGAATATATATGATTTTTGAGCCGGTTTCACGCGAAGATGGGCCATGAGTGGACCACAAGACACCAGGGTGTGCCAGAGGGGCCTGGCATGCCCTGGTGGGTTATGCCCACCTCGTGGCTCTTTTGGCCCTCCAACGAAGCTTCTAGTGCCTCTTTTGTTCCAAAAAAATCGTCAAAAAGTTTTGTTGCATTTGGAGAACTTTGATTTCTGCACAAAAAACACCACCATAGTAGTTCTGCTGAAAACAGCGTTAGGCCGGGTTATTTCTAAATAAATCATGTAAAGTGCATGAAAACCATATAAAAGTATTGTAAACATAGGTGAATGTGGCATGAATACTTCATAAATTATCGATACGTTGGAGAAATATCAGAGATCCTCTTGTTTTCAGTTTCGTGTTTCCTTGCCTGAGTACGTTTCGGAAAAAAATAGTTTGGAGACCCCCAGGCAGTTTTTAGGCCAAAATTTCGGCAGGTGAAAATATATTTCCCTATTCTATTTTTGGGCTTTGCGGAGCGTTTTGAGACACTCACCACCATAGTGATTTTTTGCCGCACTTTTTGGTCGTCGCAACCCCAAATCGTTCCAAAAATAAATTAGTCAATTTTTTTGCCTATCCTGTTTATACGACTTGAGAAGAGTTTTGAGACACTCGCCATTATAGTGATTTTCTGAGCAAAAAAAAGAGCGAAAAAAGAGGCGCCAAAAAAAACGAAAAAAATATTTAGAGTGTGCTCTTCCCTTGGTTACGTGTAGCGTCGTGATTTTGTTAGTGTTCTAGGCTCGCATCTCTAGCACGGTCTAGCCTAGGACCAGCACAGTACCGTCGTTGAGCGTTTATTCAACTTTGCATCTCTGAATTGATTATTGCTGACCCCTTTTTCTACCATATTATAAGCCGTCCCAGCTACACATACATCTACGTCGTGTGTTGACACCACCTGGCAACCGCTCTATCCCAGATTTGATAGTTTTTGGCTACAACGGTTGCCGATCATCGCTTGCTGCTGGGTAAGAACTGGGAAGAATTTGAGATTTGCTTGACGGATTTGTGACACACCATTACCACCACCACTTCCTAGTAGTCTGTAGGTTCATATTCTTGTGTGTTCCTATTGCTGCTAACCATGACAGGATCACAAGCCGACGAGATCAACTGGGACGGCATGACGAACAAGAAGCTCCACGATAAATTTCAGCAAATGATGGGTGAACAGGTGCATGAGTTGGTGACGAGCCTTGGAGAGGCTATGGAGAAGCTAGATGGTTTGGAGAAGACGGTCGACGCTAAGCTTGATGCTCAATTCAATGAGGTGCTTGCACGTCTACCTCCACCAGCCGTACCTGTCATACCTCGGCAACAACAACACCAACAACGCCCAAATTTCGCGGGACGAGCGCGACGTGTGCCTATCGACCAAGACCAAAATTCTGGTGCCATTTCTACTGCTTCAGCTTCGGTTGCTGCTGTTGCCGCTGCTACTATCGTTGAGCAGAATGAGGATTATGATGGTGATTACGATGATGAGGGATAGGTTGCCCCAGATCAGCCCCAGGGCCAACCACCACCACCTGCACCAGGTCTTCCACATGGCTACTATCCAATGGTAGGGCTGCACCACCCCCTCAGGTACGGGATCATGACTATCTCCGTAAACTTAAATTGAATGTTTCACCATTTGAGGGTAGATAAGTTCCTAATATATATCTTACTTGGGAGTTAGAAACAAAACAACGTTTCACATGCTTACAATTTCCTGAGGATAGACGTGTTGCTGCTGCCGTTTGTGCTTTCACTACTTTTGCTTGTGTTTGGTGGTCTGAACATTGTAGAATACATCATGATAATATCCCTACTACTTGGGCTGCTTTGAAAACCGCTATGCATAATCGTTGGGTTCCACCATATATTATCAACGTGAATTGCTTCAAAATTTGCAGCGTTTAAGACAAGGAAAAAATTCTGTAGAGGAATATTATCATGAATTACAAACTGGCATGATTAGATGTGGTATTGTTGGGGAGAATGAAGCTATGCTTGTACGTTTTATGGGTGGATTAAATAGAGAGATTCAGACTATTCTAGAGTATAAGGAGTATAACACTATCATTCGTTTATTCCATCTTTCTTGCAAAGATGAACATGAAGTATAGGATCGACGGGCAATGGCGAGAACTAATTTTTCTACAGGTCGAGTTTCATCATGGACAACACATACATCATCTACCTCCACACGTCCTACTACAGCACTACTTACTTCAGCCGCCAACTCCAACAAAGATACAAGGAAACAGGCACCGCCACCAGCCTCCAGCAAGGGCACACCTTCAGGGCCTGCACAGAGCTCTTCTTCATCCATGGCATCTACAGGGCAAACACATGAGGTTATTTGTCATCGTTGCAAGGGTGGAGGTCACTATGAAAGAGAATGCCCTTCCAAGCATGTGATGATTGTTACTGAGGATGGTGGATATGCGTCAGCTAGTGATTATGATGAGGAGACTTTGTCTCTTATTGCAAGTGAAGAACAGGGTGCCGAGGATGCTGAAGAAGAGACACACTACATGGCTGCTGACTATGCTGACAGGTATGAAAGTTTAGTTGCTCAACGTGTTCTGATTGTGCAGGTTACACATGCTGAGCAAAATCAAAGGCACAACTTGTTCCATACAAAGGGAGTTGTGAAGGAGCGTTATGTTCGCGTCATCATCGATGGAGGGAGTTGCAACAACTTGGCTAGCATGGAGATGGTGGAGAAGCTGTCTCTAACCACCAGACCAAATCCTCATACTTATTACATTCAATGGTTCAACAACAGTGGCAAGGTTAAGGTAACACGTACTGTTCGTGTGCACTTTAGCATTGCTACATATTCTGATTATGTTGATTGTTGGTACCCATGCAAGCATGCTCTGTTTTACTTGGTAGACCATGGCAATTTGATAAAAATTCTGTACACCATGGTAGGACAAATCAGTATACTCTTGTTAATAAGGATAAAAATATAACTTTGCTTCCTATGTCTCCAGAACATATTATGAAAGATGACATTGCTTGAGCTAGTAAAGCAAAACAGAAGCAAAGTGAGAGTGAAAATCATATTGTGACAAAGGAATTTGAGCAACATAATAAGACTAATAAACAATCATCTAGTGTTGCATCTAAAATAAAACTAAAGAGGGGTTGTTTACTTGCCACTAAATCTGATATTACTGATTTGGATGTTACTACATCTGTTTGCTATGCTTTTGTATGCAAAGAGGTATTATTTTCATTCGAGGACATGCCTCCCTCTTTGCCTCCCGCTGTCACTAACATTTTGAAGGACTGCGCTGACGTCTTTCCACAAGACGTGCCACCGGGATTACCACGTATTCGAGGAATTGAGCATCAAATTAACTTAATTCCCGGTGCATCACTACCCAACCATGCCCCATACCGTACCAATTCAGAGGAGACGAAGGAGATTATGCGTCAAGTACAAGAGCTGCTCGACAAAGGTTATATACGCGAATCCCTTAGTCCTTGTGCTGTTCCTATTATTCTAGTGCCAAAAAAGGATGGTACATCGCGTATGTGTGTTGATTGTAGAGGCATTAACAATATTACTATTCATTATCATCATCCTATTCCTTGGCTAGATGATATGCTTGATGAATTAAGTGGGTCTACAATTTTCTCCAAAGTTGATTTGCGTAGTGGATACCATCAAATTTGTATGAAATTGGGAGATGAATGGAAAACAGCATTTAAAACTAAGTTTGGATTATATGAGTGGTTAGTCATGCCTTTTGTGTTAACAAATGCACCTAGTACTTTCATGAGATTAATGAACGAGGTTTTACGTGCTTTCATTGGACAATTTGTGGTAGTCTAGTTTGATGATATACTGATTTATAATAGATCTTTAGAGGAACAATTGGAACATTTACGTGTTGTTTTTATTGCTCTACGTGATGCACATTTGTTTGGTAACCTTGGGAAGTGCACTTTTTGCACCGACCGAGTATCTTTTCTTGGCTATGTTGTTACTCCACAGGGAATTGAAGTTGATAAAGCCAAGATTGAAGCTATTGAGAGTTGTCCGCAGCCCAAAATGGCACACAAGTGAGGAGTTTTCTTGGCCTCGCTAGTTTCTATAGGCATTTTGTGAGGGATTTCAGCACCATTGCTGCACCTCTCAACAATCTTACAAAGAAGGATCTGCCTTTTGTTTGGGGTACCGCACTGGAAGAAGCCTTCACGGTATTGAAGGATAAGTTAACACATGCTCCTTTACTCCAACTTCCTGATTTTAATAAGACTTTTGAGCTTGAATGTGATTCTAGTGGAATTGGATTAGGAGGTGTGTTATTACAAGATGGTAAACTTGTTGCATACTTTTCTGAAAAATTGAGTGGGCCTAGTGTGAATTATTATACTTATGATAAGGAATTATATGCTCTTGTTCGGACTTTGGAAACATGGCAACATTATTTATGGCCCACATAATTTTTCATACATTCTGATCATGAATCTTTGAAACATATTAAAAGTCAAGCAAAACTGAACCGTAGACATGCTAAATGGGTTGAATTCATTGAGTCTTTCCCTTATGTCATTAAACACAAGAAGGGTAAAGAGATTGTTATTGATGGTGCATTGTCTCGTCGTTATACTATGCTTTCACAACTTGACTTTAATTTTTTGGTTTGGAGACCATCAAAGATCAATATGTGCATGATGCTGAATTTAAAGATGTGTTGGAGAACTGTAAAGAAGGGAGAACATGGACAAGTTTGTCACTAATGATGAAAATCCTTCTAATGTTCATGAACATATGATGCTGCCTAAATTAGATACTTTTGTTTTACTTTTGAATGAAGGGCCTAGCATGGACAGGAAGGATGGCCATTGGAGCAGGAACAAGCATGTAGAAGAAGGTGCGCATGCGGGAGAGAACAATGGAGATTCCAGTGGTGATTTTCGCACTTTGAAGCCACCATAATGACAGCATGAAGGCTTGGACGAAATATACAAGATGCCAATTCATAAATTTCGTCCATAGGCTATTATAGGTGCTAGCCACCTTATTTTTGGGCCAGGCCCATGTAATTTCGAAATACCTTATCATAGGCTGTTTTTAGAGTCCGTATGTGTGGGGAAACTGAGTTAGGTTTGGTTTCGGACCCCTCCTCCAAGGGGCCAAGAAATTCCCCTTTGTTCCCCCATATATACAGCCCTTAGGGCGCCGTTTTGGACTTGGGTTTTGTTTAGATTACAAGTTCGCCATAGCTGCAACTTCGCGTCCTTCGTTTGTGTTCCACGACTGAGGGAGTCCTGGTTTAAGGGGTCCTCGGGAGGCCTACCTATTTCTTATGGGCCGGACTATATGGGCCGCATACCGAGCATTGGATTGATCGAAGACTCTGTCTCCGGGAAGGAAGCTTCAAGGATCGTGGCTTGTTCTCCACGTTTGGAGTAGTGAATAGGCATGTTTATCCCTTTGACGTGTAAACGACCATTTGTAAACCCTAGGTACCCTCGGCGTCTATATAAGCCGGAGGGTTTTAGGTTGTAGAGCAACAGAACTCATCTAGGGTTTTAGTCATACGATCTCGAGGTAGATCAACTCTGTAACCCTTACACTATCAATATAATCAAGGAGGACGTAGGGTATTACCTCCATAGGAGGGCCCGAACCTGGGTAAACATCGTCTCCCACTTCTCCTGTTACCATCGATTCTAGTCTCATAGCTCGGGACCCCTACCCGAGATCCGCCGGTTTTGACACCGACATTGGTGCTTTCATTGAGAGTTCCGCTGTGGTCGCCAAAGGAATCGATGGCTCGCCTTGTCATCAACGAAGAGGTCCGCAATACAGGCACTTTCGTCCCTAGACAGATCTTCGCCTTCGGCAGCATTGTGCTGCACGCCGACCCGACCGGCCATCTAGGCCGTGTTGGAAGTTTTGCCCCTGATCAAGAGGTCAAATTCGGGAACCTAGAGTTCTCTGTAGACTCTCGGGGCGACCTGTCACTAACCGGGCTCGCGGTCTTGCCCGCCATGCCCGAAGACCCTGAGGCCTTAACCTCAGATCCATCTTTCGGTCCCGCCCACGGGATCTGCCCGGGCGAGGACCCAACTTTCAGTCCGGATCCGGTCATAGTACCAGACGACCGGACCCCTCTTCTTGCCGAACACTCCCCCCGCGCGGACGCATCGGAGGTTAACTCCGGAAGCTCTGAGCAGGCCGATCCGATCGAGCTCTCGATACTCAACGAGGCCCTAGATCAGATCTCGTCGATAAAGATTGCCGATGACCCAACCCCGATCTGTGCTCGGATCGGGTTTAAGACGGGTCAGGACGAATTTTTTGTCCCACCCACTTAGTAGCCACTGTCGAGGATTTAACCGACATGTTGGACTATGCCTCTGAGGAGGCAGATTACATGGATGAGGAGGATCGCGACCTCACCCCCGTTAACACCGGGCGGTGGACTGCCACCTCCACATATGACGTCTACATGGTGGACACTCCGAAGAACGACGGCGACAAGTCGGATGAAGCGCCGTCAAGACGCCGAAAGCCGCACAAACGGTCAAAAGAGAAAAAGGATCGCGACAAGCCGAAAGCCGCCGGGGACGGAGACACACCGGAAGACCTCGGCAATCCCGAAGTCCCCGAACGCCCGTTAGAGGGTCAGGAGAGGCCGGAAGACCGGCGCAACCCCGATGATTTAAATGATTCCGAGGACGACAATTACCTCCCCCCTGTCGAGGAGGAGGACATCCCGGAAGCCGATGACTTCGTCATCCCTGATAATCCTAAAGATCAGGAGCTGTTCAGGCAATAGCTTATGGCCACGGCCCGCAGCCTGAAAGCAAAAGAACGGCAGCTTAAAGCCGAGCAAGACGACCTCAATGATCGATGGACGAGAGTCCTCTCAGCTGAGGAAGGATACGGTACCGGTCTATCGGACCAACCTAAGAGCTATCCGCGCAGAAGGCTGCTGCCACAATTCGACGACGAGCTCACTGATACGCCGTATCCTAAACATACCCCATACGACAAGCCAGACTGCCCTCCTCAAGGACGAGACAGGATGGTTGACAACACCGGCTATAGGCCGCCGATACCCCGTAGACGGGGAAAGGAGCCACTAGAGCCCGATGACAGGTTTGACCTGCGACACGACCTGGACGATAGAGCAGGTTGTACGCGATCCATCTACGGATCCAGAGGATACTCACCCGATAGACGGGAAGGGTACCGTCCTTGGCTCGACCACAACCATACAGGACGGGAACAAAACCGAGCTAGGACAGACGCCGATCACCGACGTGACATCGCTCGGGTCAGAGGCGCTGCCCACCCACTGTGCTTCACGGACGAGGTGATGCAGCATCAGTTCCCGGAGGGGTTTAAACCCGTAAACATAGAACAATACAATGGGACAACTCACCCAACCGTATGGATCGAGGATTTCCTCCTTCACATCCACATGGCACGAGGAGATGACCTCCACGCCATCAAATACCTACCCGTGAAGCTCAAGGGGCCAGCTCGGCACTGGTTAAATAGCCTCCCCGAAAACTCCATTGGGTGTTGGGAGGATCTAGAGGATGCATTCCGATCTAACTTCCATGGCACCTATGTTCGGCCGCTGAACTCCTCCGACCTAAGCAACGTCGTCCAAAAGCCAGGAGAATCCGCACGGCTATTCTGGAATCGTTTCTTGACCAAGAAAAACCAGATCGTGGACTGCCCGGACGCCGAAGCAATAGCCTCTTTCAGGCACAATATTCGGGATGAATGGTTGGCTCGTCAACTCGGCCAGGACAAACCAAGGACAATGTCCGCCCTCACATCACTCATGACCTGCTTTTGTGCGGGCGAGGATAACTGGGTAGCAAGACGTAGCCACAACCCCGAAGACCCCGGAACCTCCGAAGTTCGGGATGGAAACGGGAAACCAAAGCGCAACAAGAACAAGCGCCGGCACAACAATAGTGATGCCGATGACACGGCCGTTAACGCCGGCTTCCGCAACTCCCGGCCTGGGCAGCGGAAGAAGCCTCCTAAAGGCAATCGCGACGGACCCACCCCGCTGGACAAGATCTTCGAGAGGCCTTGCCAGATCCATGGCACTCAAGAGAAGCCCGCCAACCACACCAACCGTAACTGTTGGGTATTCAAACAGGCCGGCAAGCTCGCATCCGAGGACCAAGGCAAGAGCCCACACAGCGAGGACGAGGATGAACCCTGCGGTCCGATTGGTGGCGGACAGAAGAAATTCCCTCCAGAGGTAAAAACAGTAAATATGATATACGCCACCCATATACCCAAGAAGGAGAGGAAGCGTGCCCTTCGAGATGTCTACGCCATAGAACCTGTAGCCCCGAAGTACAACCCATGGTCGGCATATCTGATCACCTTCGATCGACGTGATCACCCGACCAGTATCCGTCATGCGGGTTCGGCCGCCCTCGTCCTAGACCCCATCATAGACGGGTATCACCTCACTAAAGTCCTAATGGACGGAGGAAGTAGCCTCAATCTGATTTACTCAGACACGGTGAAAAAGATGGGCATAGATCCGTCAAGGATAAAGCCCAGCAACACTACCTTTAAAGGAGTGATCCCAGGCGTCGAAGCCCGGTGCACATGCTCTGTAAGCCTGGAAGTAGTGTTCGGCTCGCCCGATAACTTTCGAAGCGAGGACTTGATCTTCGACATCGTACCTTTCCGCAGCGGCTATCACGCCTTGCTCGGCCGTACAGCGTTCGCTCGCTTTAACGCCGTCCCACACTACGCATACCTCAAGCTCAAAATGCCCGGCCCCAAGGGGGTCATTAGTGTCAACGGCAACACAGAGCGCTCCCTCCGAACTGAGGAACATGCGTTGGCCCTGGCGGCCGAATTCCATTACACTGATGATCGGCAAATGCCGACATCTGCCATAAAGGCACCCAAGGCTGGGAAGCGAGCTCGGTCTCAACCTGAAGTACCAGAACCTTCTTCTCCCCATAAATAGGGATTCGCCCACCATCGCACGGCCCTAGAACCGGCAAAGTACGTGCCGAGGAGGCACAACTTCGCGCTCAAAATTCCATGGGCAGCGGTGGGGCAAAAATTATTAAAGGGTAAGTGTTCGGCTGGACCGAACTATCACCATCAACATGTCTTTGGACACACTACATGTACCATAAAGTACCTGCTACGGCGTAAAGCTCATTCATACTTCGGCGACTTCTCAAGACTTTTCTCCAAAGTCCGCTCGCCGAACAGTACACCCATAGCGGTATACAACTCTTTGGGAGACGCAGGAGCGGACAAGCGACAGGGCACATCGAGGACGTTAGGTCACCTATCGAACACCCTCGGCACAACCCCTCCTGTAAGGTTTATATTTTATTCTTAATACCTGTAAACAGTTGTATCGGCAATTTGAATAATATAAGAGTTGTTGAGCAAAATACAGATCCCTTATGTATGATCGTTTCGCTGTCTTTTTTGGACACACCCTCTATTTTCTCCCTCTTCTTGCGAACCTGTTTGGTATACCTTACGATGCAACCGGCTAGTCGACCGGGGGCTCGAACTTACAAAATTGCCCTAAGCACAACTGATTTTGCGTTCGGCGTCTTGGAATTCCGCTTTATATGCATTGGTTCCGAACTATGTCTTGGATCAATAGTTGGGTTGCCTGGCTCCTGTGCTTGCCCCTTTATGTTCCACTCGTTCGGCTAAAAGGGCAAAGGGAGCACCGCTGCGATTGTGTTTTCGGCTAGCCTGGTCAAGCACCTCAGCGGAGAAAGCCGAAAACTGACCGTCATGGTATGCGAGAACCGGTCTGCGATTCCGAGCTTAACTAAATCTCGTCAGAGGTTATTCCGTGTCATACGATGGGTTTGGTATTAGTACAAACCATGTGATATCGGCTTTAGCCACGGTTCATCCGAACATCACAAACCCTGGGGGCTAGTTATCAGCCCCCCGCACTCCTTTCTCGCGCCCCTACGGCTAAGTGAAAGCAATAAAGCACTATGATCTGATTGCCTTGTCCGCCCCACAATACCGCCTTCGGGTACCGATAGCTCGGCTAAGGGTAACAGTGCGTTGGCATAGACACCCCGCATAGTATCAACATGGGGGCTGAAGCCGACGACTCGCAGCTTTCAGTTTTAACGGCCACACAGGAGTTATAAAGGATGCCAAACACGAAGGACATGATAAACCATGCATCTTAAATATAAATGCATTAAAAAGTCTTCGGACATATTACAACGCTTTACTCATACATGTTCTGTCTCGAACACTCCGACTCTATCACCCGAGCACCCTCTATTACTCCGGAGAAGTATAGCTCAGAGCACCTATGCTCCTTTCCAGGAGGCGGAGGGGCAGTGGCTATCTTCATCGGATCCAGCCCCGGCCAATGCACCTTGGCCTTCACAAAGGTCATCCGAGCTCCCTCGATACAGGAAGATCGCCTTAGTGCGTCGATCCGGGGCATGGCGTCGCTCAGCTTCTGCACCATGCCGAAGTAGCTGCCCGGCAGTGGCTCGTTGGGCCATAGCCGGATGCAGAGATCCTTCATGGCCGGCTCCGCCACCCGGTGTAGCTCCATCAGCTGCTTCAGCTGCTCAACAAGGAGAGGAGAGCGCTCGGGGGTTTCGAACTGCGCCCAAAACAGCCGAGCTTCATCTCCTTCTCCCCGCGAAGCATAGAACTGGTTCGCATCCGCGGTGCTCTTCTGGAGGTCTGAGCAGGCACCTGAGGAACGCCATACTTGGGTAAGCAATTTGAACTTGCTATCCCCGAAGACACACTGCAATAAAAACGGCTTACCATCCATGATAGCCTTGGCCTGGCTGACTTGCTCGTCAAAAGACCGCCTATCCACCCGCTCCTTTTGGTGATTGGTTTTCAGGGTGGATAATTCGGCGGCCTGCTCCTTGCCTTTCCGCTCAAGGTCCTCGCAATTTTGGCCGGCATCCTTGAGCTCCTGTTGGATTTCCTCCACCCGAGCCTCATGCTTGTCGCTGGTTGCTCTCAGGGCGGATAGCGCGGTAGCCGCTTCTTTGGCTGCCACCCTCTCAACCGCAGCCTCCTGCTTCGCCTTCTCAAGCTCGGCCTTAGCTTCTCAATTTCCTTCGATGAGGCTATGTAAGCATTAAAACATATCAACACTACTGCGTTGACAGTATGGTGATGATGAATTTGGATACTCTAATCCGGCTTACCTTGCGCCTCGTCGAATCTCTTGTTCAGAGCGTCAAGCTCGTCTTCGGAGCTCTTGAGCTTCCGATTTAGCTCGTCCAGCTCGGCAGCATTAGCAGCCGCCGCCGTCGACGAAGCCTGTAAAAAACAAAACCATATCAAGTTACATGGGTTCAAAACTTCCGAACTATCATAAACATGATCCTATGTCCGGTCCTCTTAAAGGCTGTTAGAACGCTCCGAACAAATATTGTCATGTACATAGTTCGGACAATGATCTATGACTGACCCCAGGTAAGTTTTTCCAAACTCACCTAGGGCTCGGGGGCTACCATGTATATAATGATAAATCAAAGAAATTAATATTTCACAAAACAGAGCATTACGTGGCTCACCTGAAAGCCCGTCGGGAGACCGTTGAAGGCCTCCTTCAGTCCGCTGTCTACGGACTGAATTCTCTGCAATACCGCACCCATAAGGATGCGGTGCTCCCCGAAGATGGAGGCGCTTGACAGAGCCTCCCCCATAGCCGACCACCCATTGGTCGGTGGCGCCGGTGGGGATCGGTTGACCCGATCTCCAACCGGAGATTGAACCGGTGCCTCCGGAGGCATGGTGCGCTCCGGAGACGACTCCGGTCTCCTCAGTATCCGGGAGGGGCTTGTCCCCCCGGTCTTCGGCGGCCGAGGTGTTAGCCACGACCATGACGTCGTCGCCTCCACCTCCGGTGTCCGGCTCCAAAGGAGCCTGTTGGGATGACACCTCCGCGGCGTCCTTCGCGGCGCCCGGAGGGGAGGGGAGCGACGCGTTCCCGCTCTCCGCTAGCTCGGCGGGCGAGGTCTCCCCGTCCGAGACTTGATCGGTGGGGAGAACACGTGGTGGGCTGCAAGTCAATAGGCGCTCACATATTAATGACAGTTAAAACTTAGCACTAACAACTCAGGAGGTCTTCGGATCTGTACCTTCGAGCTGGGGGCTTGACCTTGAGGCTCCTTCGTGGAACCCTCTCGAAGTCTTCGGACTCGGTAGCCGAGTCCGAACTGTCGTCGGACAGAACGACCTGAGTCCGGCACGCTTTCTTCAGGGCGGGAGGAGGTACATCCTCTGAGGCGTCCGATGACGCCACCCTCTTTCCTGTGAGGGGGGAATCGCCTCCCCCTCACCCTCGTGCTCCTCCTCTTGATTTGAGGAGGCGTGGGTTTCTTCGAACACAACCCCTGGCTGGTCCCTGATGCGCAGGCCTATTCGGCCTGGTTTCTTCTTCTGCTCCTTCTTCTCTGGCGCCTGGTAAGGCGCCACGACGAGCATCTCCGACAGCAGCTGGGACCTAGGGTCTTCGGGCTATGGAGCCGGGCACTTGATGCCCGTGGGCTTGCTCAGCCATTCCTGCGGAAGTGATCGAAAAGACGCTTAGATTTTCTTCAGGAAAACGGAGCCGATCAAACGAAGTTATGTCATACCTCGGAATGGGGCTTATCGGCGCGCAGGCCTTGGTCCTCCTTCTTGGCCGGCCAGTTCTCCTGCACTTTGAACAGGGCCTTCCATAGCTTCTCCCGTGTGGTGCGGAAGAACTGACGAATCGTAGGATCATCGTCAGTCCGATAATTCCACATAGGAGAGTCCCGACGCTGGCAGGGGAGGACGCGCTGCCGGAGCATGATCTGGACCACGTTGGTCAGCCCGATCCCGTCCTTGTTAATGGAGGCGACGCGCCTCTGCAAGTCGTCCACCTCTGTATCCGACCCCCATTCGAGGCCCTTTCGGACCCATGAGGTCAATCTGGCCGGGGGACCGGACCTGAATTCGGCAGGAACAGTTCCGCCCTCCTCCCTTGGCTCGGTGATGTAAAACCACTCTTTTTGCCAAGTCTTGATGGTGTCGATGAAGGTGCCAGACGGCCATACTGCGCGGGGAAGCTTGCTGATGACCGCCCCGCCGCAGTCTGCGTGTTCGCTTGCGACACACTTCGGCTTGATATTAAATATCTTGAGCCACATTTCGAAGTTTGTTCGACCCGCAGGAACGCTTCGCAGAAGATGATGAAGGACGATATGTGCATGAAAGAGTTCGGCGGGAGGTCGTGGAAGTCAAGTCCATAGAAGAACATGAGGCCCCTAACGAAGGGGTGGAGCGGGAAGCTCAGTCCTCGGATGAAGTGAGGAATACAAACCACCCTCTCGCCTGGTTTGGGGGTGGGGATCACCTGGCCCTCCTCCGCGGCGCGGTGGAAGATATTGGCGGGGAGGTAGCCGGCGTCCTTGAGGTCCCGAATGTCCTGGTCTGTGACCGTGGAAGCCTCCCACTTGCCGTTGGAGCCTGAGCTGGCCATGGCTGAGTTCGGAGGAGGGAGAGGGGAAAACCTAGATCTGGGCTCTGGAGGCTCAGGAGATTGGGGAAGCGGGGATGCGAATGGGAAGTGCGGTTAAGCCTTGGGGTTTTCTTTCCCTTTTATTGGACTAGTTGCCGGTTAGCCTCCCTTCGCTGCGCCATGAATCCCTCCGCTTCCCAAGACATGCGTGCCGTTATACGCGCATGATTAAACATATGCCGTGTGAAACGGAGCACGATCTGTGCATTGATGGACCGTGCTGGTGAAAACGGCCTCAAACCGCGAATCAAGTTTTTACGACTGGTTTAGTGGTGGGCCGTGACCTTTCGTCAGAAAGGTTGTCAGGGAGCACTATTTACCCCTTGACGTTTGGCCTTCAGGGTCGAGCTATTCATGGTGCTCGGGCGATCCATGATCGGGAAAATTACACGTCGTTGGAGGCCGAACTAACACTCGGCCGATCACTATCCAGAGAAAGGAACTCGCCTCGCAAGCCGAAGACTCTGATCGTATGAAGCAGCTGGAGCTTGGACCCTTGGCGTTGGAGGCTAGTTCGGGGGCTACTGAGGGAGTCCTGGTTTAAGGGGTCCTCCGGAGGCCGACCTATTTCTTATGGGCCGGACTATATGGGCCGCATACCGAGCATTGGATTGATCGAAGACTCTGTCTCCGGGAAGGAAGCTTCGAGGATCGTGGCTTGTTCTTCATGTTTGGAGTAGTGAATAGGCATGTTTATCCCTTCGACGTGTAACCGACCATTTGTAAACCCTAGGTAACCTCGGCGTCTATATAAGCCGGAGGGTTTTAGGTTGTAGACCAACATAACTCATCTAGGGTTTTAGTTATACGATCTCGAGGTAGATCAACTCTGTAACCCTTACACCATCAATATAATGAAGCAGGACGTAGGGTATTACCTCCATAGGAGGGCCCTAACCTAGGTAAACATCGTCTCCCACTTCTCCTATTACCATCGATTCTAGTCTCACAGCTCGGGACCCCCTACCCGAGATCCGCCGGTTTTGACACCGACAACTACCAGACCAAGACGTCACAGAACCCCACTTTCATAAATAAAGCTTTCCTCTTATATTCGCAATATCCAGATTGCAATCTCAGTTTCTTGCTTGTTCTTCGTTTGCGTGCAGGAAATAGACCCTCATGGTCATGTTGATCGTGCTCCGGCGTTGTCAATAACCCCTCGGAGTTGATTTAGTGATTGCTAAGGCGTGACGTCCTCGCACATTCATAGTCAGATCGTCAAAGTGGACTCTACCAAAAACAATAGCCACATCTCATTGAAAGACAGGGACAACTTCGCCTCTATCATCGATGATCGCCCCGGTGAGGTCAACCAGGGAGTCCTCGTCCTTCTTGCCGCCCCAAAACCTGTAGTGGTGCTGGATGTTGAAAAGCTTCTGGCAGGCCAAGCCCGAAGTATCGAGCATCTTTAGATCGTTGATGGTGTCCACCGTAGTGAACCTGTAGTTGGGGCTGTTGATAAACTTGGTGAAACGATCGCAAGGCATTGTGGCCAAACAATAGTGGTAGAGGAGGACGTGATGGCTCACTCACAATTGGGCGACGTCAACCTTCTGATCATGACCGACACGATTGCCAATGTACACGAGGTGGAAGCCAAACACTTTGTACTTTTCATCCTCCACAAGAAAATCTTCCATAGTGTTGATGGAGTCCTCCACCATGAGCGGTTCGTTGGTGTACACCACCGTGAGGTCCATCTTTCTGATGTGGGTGTCCACATGATGCACAACGAACTACATTGGAGAGCCGCTAGATATCCTCTCTGTATGTGTCGTCATGGGTGTGCTTATTGTGTTATGGGGCATGATCGAAAGGTTGAAGAGACTATGGTTAATGGTCACGGGTATAAATGGGCGCCGGAGTTCTTGGAAAACCGGCACGTCGGGATGGCAGTTTTTGCAGCGCGTGATTCCATC
Source organism: Elymus sibiricus (assembly GCA_039707655.1). Taxonomy (NCBI): domain Eukaryota; kingdom Viridiplantae; phylum Streptophyta; class Magnoliopsida; order Poales; family Poaceae; genus Elymus; species Elymus sibiricus. The sequence continues at coordinate 308,343,067 of CM077675.1, read as the reverse complement.
GTGGCGCGACTTCATTTTTTCTGGAAAGGGGTCCGCCACTGACATATCATGTATGGGCATGCGACAAGGACTTCCGATTAGTCTGTGAACTTATTTTCCAAAATAAAAAAAAGATCTTGCAGACCCTTTTCCATTCTGCTGTTGTCGACGACCCTGATAATTACACCATTTTCGCACCATGAATGTAGGGCAAATCTCATTTCCTTTAGCACTCTTGCTCTCACAACAAAGAACTTGTCGAATATAATCTCCGGTAAGGTCCCTCGGTAGGGGATCAAATTAACTTCTGAGAGATGGAGATCAAGGCATTCGATGGGATTGTTATATTCCATCACATTATCCAGTACCGGACCTGATCGTATCTTCAAAAGAAGAGAATGCATTAGTTGTTGTACACACAAGGACCTCTTTGATTTGCAGGGTTTCTAAAATACATGAATAGAGTGACATGCCATCTTTGATCCTGCATGATTAACATGGGCGTTTGATTACAGTCTAGGAAAACATAGGATTCTTCATAAGAGATCGATGGGGATGGAATTTTTCCTTTGAAAACTAGTAAAGATGAATCCAAATGAGAAATACTTATGGATTGTAACCACATGAATCGAGCAACCAGTATAGGAGAAAACATCTATGTATTGAAATCCTGCAAAATTCCTTAAGAAATTATAGTACCTTCGTCATTGTAACCTTGGGAAAAGGGACCAAAAATTGAACTCCCTTGTGCTTAACATTTAACGGGAAAGGAGCATCACCTTGATATATAACTTCTCCAGGCACGGAAAGCATCTTAGGAATGTGGCAACTTGGTGTAGGTCAGGGCCGACAAATTCTAGTGCCAAGACCTTCACTGTGAGAAGATACGAGGTCGAGCTTGTCAGAATCATTTTCTAGATGACAGACGAACATACATCTTGAAAACAGAAAAAAATGTTATTCAAGGAGGAGAAGAAGGCGATTGTTGTACCTGGACGGTTATGGATCCAACAACAAGTTCAAAAAATTTGACAAGCGAGTATGTAGCGACCCGACCCAAATGGATTGGTGCCTCTGTGCTTTCTGTGCCATCCCTGGATCAGTATACTGGCGCACACAGTACTTCGATGAAATACCATAACATCACATGTAAATTAAATACCGTAGTCCAGAGTATACCTTATATCACAGCGGAAACAAAGCATAAGGGTGTGAAGTCCCATCAACTCCAACGGCAAGTTGAGTGTAGACCGTAACCCTATATCGTAACTCTTACCTGTCGGTAGAAATATATGCAACGTGATAAGTTGCAGTCATGTAGGTGAGTACATTGATTGTAATGGCAAGATCACACAATAAATAAGATGAAAAGACTATTTGTCGAGGAAGCGACGATCCTTGGATCCGGCAAGGGCCCTTTGTAATCAGGTGGGTAGGTTTCCGGCACAAAGAGCATCACAGATTCCTGCGTACACGCGGGTTTAGACAGGTTCAGGCTGCCGGAGCGTAAAACTGTTGAGGACATCAATACCATTGTTACGCCCACAACCCCTACTACTATACATATTGGACCAATCACTAGAGCTCGCGCACGCCAATTGAATTACCAATACTTTCATTTTTTGGAAATCCTTCTAATGTTCATGAACATATGATGCTGCCTAAATTAGATACTTTTGTTTTACTTATGAATGAAGGACCTAGCATGGACAAGAAGGATGGCCACTGGAGCGGGATCAAGCATGGAGAAGAAGGTGTGTATGCGGGAAAGAACAATGGAGTTTCTAGTGGTGATTTTCACACTTTGAAGCCACCGTAAGGAGAGCATGAAGGCTTGGACGAAATATACAAGATGCCACTTCATAAATTTCGTCCATAGGCTATTATAGGTGCTGCATCACCTTATTTGTGGGCCAGGCCCATGTAATTTCGAAATACTACATTATAGGCTATTTTAGTGTCTGTATGTGTGGGGAAACTGAGATAGGGTTGTTTTCGGACCCCTCCTCCAAGTGGTCACGAAAATCCCTCTCTATTCCCCCATATATACAGCCCTTAGGGCGCCGTTTAGACCTGGGTTTTGTTTAGATTACAAGTTCGCCATAGCTGCAACTTCGCGTCCTTCGTTTGTGTTCCACGACCAGACCAAGACGTCATAGAACCCCACTTTCATCAATAAAGCTTTCCTCTTATATTCGCAATATCCAGATTGCAATTTTAGTTTCTTGCTTGTTCTTTGTTTGCGTGCAGGAAATAGACCTTCGTGGTTAGGTTGATCGTGCTCCAGCGTGGTCAATAACCTCTCGGAGTTGGTTTAGCGATTGCTAAGGCGCGACGACCTCGCACATTCGTTGTCGGACCGTGAAAGTCTACTCCGCCAAAAATGATAGCCACCATCTCATCGAAAGATGAGACACCTTTGCCTCAATCAAGTGGTATCATATTTCCAGGTTGCTCGGGGAGATTATACCAGTTTTTCGTAGTTAGATCGCATCTGTTCTTCATACCTATAGTCCACGAAAAAGCCACAAAAAAATTAGGGGTAGTTCATCATATCCGAACCAATCTGAGCCTTTGCATAATATTTTCAGTGTTTTTCTTTGTTGAATTTGTGGTTGCATCGTCGTGTCATGTTGCTGGTCTTAGGGTCTAGTCCTTTAGAGTTTCGAGTTCTGTTCACAAGTTGTCACGCCGCCACCGCACCATCTTCACCGCTGCCATATACCATCACCCACCACCATCATCACCGCTGCCATATACCATCACCCACCATCGCTGTCATCGTTGCCATATATCACCACCCACCATCACCATCAATCTGTGTCCATATATACCATCACAGATCCACCACCAATCCGAGTCCATCACATATTAGGTTTGATTTTGGGATCCCTTCATTTTTAGTTTTGGGTTTCCTTGCCTGAGTAGGTTCGAAAAAAAGAGTCTGGAGACCCCCTGACAGTTTTTAGGCCAAAATTTCAGCGGGCGAAAATATTTTTTTCCCTATCCTGTTTTTAGGCTTTCCGGAGCGTTTTGAGACACTTGCCACCATAGTGATTTTCTGTCGCACTTTTTGGTCGTCGCAGCCCCGAATCGTTCCAGAAAAAAAAATAGTCAATTTTTTTGTGCCTATCCTGTTTATACGACTTGGGAAGAGTTTTGAGACACTCGCCATTATAGTGATTTTCTGAGCAAAATAAAAAGATCGAAAAAAAGAGGCGCCATAAAAAGGAAAAAAATTCAGAGTGTGCTCTTCCCTTGATTACATGCAGCGTCGTGATTTTGTTGGTGTTTTAGGCTCGCGTCTCTAGCACGGTCTAGCCTAGGACCAGCACAGTTCCGTCATTGAGCGTTTATTCAACTTTGCATCTCTGAATTGATTATTGCTGACTCCTTTTGCTACCATATTATAAGCCATCTCAGCTACACACACATCTACGTCGTGTGTTGACACCATGTGGCAATCGCTCTATCCAAGCTCTGAGAGTTTTTGACTACAACGGTTGCCGATCACCGCCTACTGCTGGGTAAGAACTGGTAAGAATTTAAGATTTGCTTGACGGATTTGTGACACACCACCACCACCACCACTTCCTAGTAGTCTGTAGGTTCATATTCTTGTGTGTTCCTATTGCTGCTAACCATGACAGGATCATAAGACAGTGAGATCAACTGGGACGGCATGACGAACAAGGTGCTCCATGATAAATTTCAGCAAATGATGGGTGAACAGGTGCACGACTTGGTGACGAGCCTTGAAGAGGCTATGGAGAAGCTAGATGGTTTGGAGAAGACGGTCGACGCCAAGCTAGATGCTAAATTCAATGAGGTGCTTGCACGTCTACCTCCACCAGTTGTACCTGTTGTACCTCGGCAACAACAACACCAACAACGTCCAAATTTCGCGGGATGAGCGCGGCGTGTGCCTATCGACCAAGTCCAAAATTCTGGTGCCATTGCTATTGATGTAGCTTCGGTGGCTGCTGTTGCTGCTGCTACTGTCGTTGAGCAGAATGAGGATTATGATAAGGATTATGATGGTGATTACGATGATGAGGGAGTGGTTGCTCCAAATCAGCCCCAGGGGCAACCACCACCACACGCACCAGGTTGTCCACATGGTTGCATTCGCAACGGTAGGGCGCCACCACCCCCTCAGGTATGGGATCATGACCATCTCCCTAAACTTAAATTGAATATTCCGACATTTCAGGGTCGACATGTTCCTGATATATATCTTACTTGGGAGTTAGAAACAGAACAACATTTTACATACTTACAATTTCCTGAGGATAGACGTGTTATTGCTGCTGTTTGTGCATTCACTAGTTTTTGCTTGTGTTTGGTGGTCTGAACATTGTCGAATACATCATGATAATATCGCTACTACTTGGGCTGCTTTGAAAACTGCTATGCGTAATCGCTGGGTTCCGCCATATTATCAACGTGAATTTCTTCAAAATTTGCAACGTTTAAGACAAGGAAAAAATTCTGTAGAGGAATATTATCAGGAATTAAAAACTGGCATGATTGGATGTGGTATTGTTGAGGAGAATGAAGCTATGCTTGCACGTTTTATGGGTAGATTAAATAGAGAGATTCGGACTATTTTAGAGTATAAGGAGTATAACACTATCACTCGTTTATTCCATCTTGCTTGCAAAGCTAAACGTGAAGTGCAGGATCGACAGACAATGGCGAGAACTAATTTTTCTGCAGGTCGATCTTCATAATGGACACCACGTACATCATCTACTTCCACACGTCCTACTACAACACCACTTACTTCAGCCGCCAACTCCAACAGAGATACAAAGAAACAGGCAGCACCACCAGCCACCAGCAAGGCACACCTTTGGGGCCTGCATAGAGCTCTTCTTCATCCATGGCATCTACAGGGCAAAAACGTAATGTTATTTGTCGTCGTTGCAAAGGTGGAGGTCATTATGCGAGAGAATGCCCTTCCAAGCATGTGATGATTGTTACCGAGGATGGTGGATATGCGTCCGCTAGTGATTATGTTGAGGAGACTTTGGCTCTTATTGCAAGTGAAGAACAGGGTTCCAAGGATACTGAAGAAGGGACACACTACATGCTGCTAACTTTGCTGACATGTATGAAAGTTTAGTTGCTCAACGTGTTTTGAGTGTACAGGTTACACAGGCTGAGAAAAATTGGAGGCACAACTTGTCCCATACAAAGGGAGTTGTGAAGGAACGTTCTGTTCGTGTCATCATCGATGGAGGGAGTTGCAACAATTTGGCTAACATGGAGATGGTGGAGAAGCTGTCTCTAACCACCAGACCACATCCTCATCCATATTACATCCAGTGGTTCAACAACAGTGGCAAGGTTAAGGTAACACGTACTGTTCGTGTGCATTTTAGCATTGCTACATATTCTGATTATGTTGATTGTGATGTGATACCCATGCAAGCATGCTCCGTTTTACTTGGTATACCATGGTAATTTGATAAAAATTCTGTACACCATGGTAGGACAAATCAGTATACTCTTGTTCATATGGATAAAAATATAACTTTGCTTCCTGTGTCTCCTGAATATATTATGAAAGATGACATTGCTAGAGCTAGTAAACAAAACAGGAGCAAAGTAAGAGTGAAAATCAGATTGTGGCAAAGGAATTTGAGAAACATAATAAGCCTAATCAACCATCATCTAGTGTTGCATTTGAAATAAAATTGAAGAGTGGATGTTTACTTGCCACTAATTCTGATATTACCGATTTGGATGTTACTACATCTGTTTGCTATGTTTTTGTGTGCAAAGAGGTATTATTTTCATTCAAGGACGTGCATCCCTCTTTGCCTCCTGCTGTCACTAACATCTTGCAGGAGTTCACTGATGTCTTTCCACAAGACGTGCCACCGGGATTACCACCTATTCGAGGGATTGAGCATCATATTGACTTAATTCCCGGTGCATCGCTACCCAACCGTGCGCCATACCGTACCAATCCAGAGGAGATGAATCAGATTATGCGTCAAGTACAGGACTGCTCGACAAAGGTTATATACGCGAATCCCTTAGTCCTTGCGCTATTCCTATTATTCTAGTGCCAAAAAAGGATGGTACATCGCGTATGTGTGTTCATTGTAGAGGCATTAACAATATTACTATTCGTTATGGTCATCCTATTCCTAGGGTAGATGATATGCTTGATGAATTAGTTGGCTCTACAATTTTTTCCAAAGTTGATTTGCGTAGTGGATACCATCAAATTCGTATGAAATTGGGAGATGAATGAAAAACAACATTTAAAACTAAGTTTGGATTATATGAGTGGTTAGTCATGCCTTTTGGGTTAACTAATGCACCTAGTACTTTCATGAGATTAATGAATGAGGTTTTCCGTGCTTTCATAGGACGATTTGTGGTAGTCTATTTTGATGATATACTGATTTATAGTAGATCCTTGGAGAAACACTTGGAACATTTACGTGCTGTTTTTATTGCTCTACCTGATGCACGTTTGTTTGGTAACCTCGGGAAGTGCACCTTTTGCACTGACCGAGTATCTTTTCTTGGCTATGTTGTTACTCCACAGGGAATTGAAGTTGATAAAGCCAAGATTGAAACTATTGAGAGTTGGCCGCAGCCCAAAACGGTCACACAAGTGAGGAGTTTTCTTGGCCTCGCTGATTTCTATTGGCATTTTGTGAGAGATTTTAGCACCATTGCTGCACCTCTCGATGAGCTTACAAAGAAGGATGTGCCTTTTGCTTGGGGAACCGCACAGGAAGAAGACTTCACAGTATTGAAAGATAAGTTAACACATGCTCCTTTACTCCAACTTCTTGATTTTATTAAGACTTTCGAGCTTGAATGTGATGCTAGTGGAATTGGATTAGGAGGTGTGTTATTACAAGATGGTAAACCTGTTGCATACTTTTTTGAAAAATTGATTGGGCCTAGTCTGAATTATTCTACTTATGATAAGGAATTATATGCTCTTGTTCGGACTCTGGAAACATGGCAACATTATTTATGGCCTAAAGAATTTGTCATACATTCTGATCATGGATCTTTGAAACATATTAAAAGTCAAGCAAAACTGAACCATAGACATGCTAAATGGGTTGAATTCATTGAGACTTTCCCTTATGTCATTAATCACAAGAAGGGTAAAGAAAATGTTATTGCTGATGCATTGTCTCGTCGTTATACTATGCTTTCACAACTTGACTTTAAAATATTTGGTTTGGAGACCATAAAATATCAATATGTGCATGATGCTGAATTTAAAGATGTGTTGGAGAATTGTAAAGAAGGGAGAACATGGATCAAGTTTGTCACTAATGATGGATTTGTGTTCCGTGCTAACAAGCTATGCATTCCAGCTATCTCCGTTCGTCTTTTGTTGTTGCAGGAGGCGCATGGAGGAGGATTGATGGGGCACTTTGGCGTGAAGAAGACGGAGGATGTACTTGCTACCCATTTCTTTTGGCCAAAGATGAGGAGGGATGTTGAGCGTTTTGTTGCTCGCTGCACTACATGTCAAGAAGCTAAGCCACAACACAATCTTCATGGTTTATATATGCCCTTACCTATACCTAGTGTTCTTTGGGATGATATCTCTATGGACTTTGTTTTAGGTTTACCTCGAACAAAGAAGGGGAGGGATAACATATTTGTTGTCATGGATAGATTTTAAAAAATGGCACACTTTATACCATGTCATAAAAGTGATGATACTGCTAATGTTGCTCATTTGTTCTTTCATGAAATTTCGTTGGAATCACGCCAAACGGAGCTACGAGGGCCCCACAAGCCATCTGGCCGTGCCGCCCTGGGGGCACAGCCGGTTGCGTGGTGGCCTTCTGGTCCACCCCCTCTAATGGTTCTTCGCTCCAATATTGCTTACTTGGTCCAGAAAAAATCACGAAAGAGTTTCGGGCGATTCCGAGAACTTTCATTTTCTGCACAAAAACAACACCACGGTAATTCTGCTGAAAACAACGTCAGTCCGGGTTAGTTCTAAATAAACCATATAAAGTGCATCAAAACCATATAAAGTCCGGGTGAATATGGCATGAATACTTCATAAATTATCGATACGTTGGAGACGTATCAGCATCCCCATGCTTAATTCCTGCTCGTCCTCGAGTAGGTAAATGATAAAAGAAATAATTTTTGAAGTGTGAATGCTAGCTTAGTGAATAGTTTTGATCATTGATAATTTCAGTCACTTTTCTAGCATCATAACCAGCAACTTTTTCTCATAAAAATCATCATGATAGAGTAGCAATCAATTCACATGGCATGGTTCAAACAATGCATTCTATTGAAACTTAACAATCTATGTTCTTGGTAAGAAAACAATTTCAATACATCAATAAGTCCAAGTAAGAGCTCCACATACTCAATTATCATATAGTCTTTTATGATTGCTAATACTCAAGGCATATTTTTAGAACAAACAACATCCATCGAACACAGAGAAAGATATGGGCTTGATGTTTCGCCTCCGAACACACTTATCATAAGATAATTGTCAACCATAATGAATCATGATCAAATATATTTGAGTGGATATATATGTTTGGGTCTTTCCCCACCACATGGTACTTCCCAACTAATAGATTGAGGTTGGAATAAGAATTTGACCCAACATGAAAGTAAGTAACATGAAAGTAAATAGATTGTCCCTTCGCAGAGGGAAGCAGGGATTTGCATATGTGCCAGAGCTCATTGTTTAAAACAGAGATGAATATGTAATTTTGAGTGGTGTGCCTTTCCTGTCAATGTCACAACAGAGTATTCAATATCTTCCATGCTAATCACATTATTGGCGATTCCCAAACAGAATTTAAATTTTTACTCCCCCTCCACAATTCGAACACATTCCATGGCTGGCCGAATCCACGGTTGCCCTTCAAACAATCAACATGCTAGGGGGTGTTTTGTTTATTTATTTTTGTATTATGCAGGACTGGGAATCCTTTTTACCAGCGTCTCTCGTGCAATGACAAGTGAATAAACACTCATCTTGAGAATAACTCGCTTAGAATGGAAGATAATGACCGCTCCGTCGCTCCATGAGCGGTACGAGCACACAAAACAGATGTTTATTTGAATGTTTAGAGGTGACACATGCAAATTTACTTGGAATGGCAGTGAAATACCATATATAGGTAGGTATGGTGGACTCTCATGGAAGAAACTTGGCTCAAGGGATGCACAAGTAGTATCTCTACTTAGTATGAAGTGTTGGCTAGCAAAAGGTTCTAAGCAAGCACCACATGTTGGAGGATCCATAACAATATAACTTCTATGCAAATATACCCAAACATAACCATTACGTTGTCTTCCTTGTTCAACTTCAACTATTTGATCAAGGTTGAAAATAATGTATGGGTATTCACAATCATAAAAGGTGTCCAAGATAATATATTTATATGTGAAAGTTCTCTTTCTTATACTAATCATTCATGAATTGCTTGTATGACCAATTTGATGATTGTCAAACTTCAATAGATTTTACTTTATAAACCAGATATGAAGCTACTACTAAGCATAAAACACATTGATAATTTCATATCTATGATATTTAATTCATTCACAATTTACTCTCCGGATATAAGTGAAGCACATGAGTAAACCTCAAACTACTCTTAAAAGATATAAGTAAAGATCAATGAGTAGGTAAACAATCAAGTAGCTATGTGAGGGCTCTCTCTCTCAATAAATATTTTCAGATCTGAGTATGTTATTTAAACAACAAGCAAAAGAAAAATAGCACTCCAAGAATAGCACATATCATGTGGACAAATAAAAATTTAGGCTCAACATAGGCTAACCGATAATAGTTGATGAAGAGAGGTGGGATGCATAGCATCCCCAAGCTTAGATTCTTGAGACTTCTTGAAATATTTACTTGGGGTGCCTTGGGCATCCCCAAGCTTGAGCTTTTGTATCTTGTTCAATCCCCTAATATCATGGTTTCACCTATTCTCAAAAACTTCATCCACACAAAACTCGACAAGAACTCGTGAGATAGGTTAGTACACATAAAAACAAATCAAAGCTTCATGTACTGCCAAGACAAGTTGCACAATAATTTTCAAACATCATCTACTCTTTACTATCATTTCCAAAATTTATATCTACCAATATAGGCTATGGAAACTATAGGATAAATAGATAACAAAACTATGACAGCAATCTGTCCAAACAGAACAGTGTGTAGAAATTTATGAAAATAGTGTACTTCTGTAACTCAAAAAATTATGCAAATTTATAAAGTGATAAATAATTTGTATGACAATACTTTGTAAAAATTTCAGAAACTTTCCACATTCCAGTAAAATATTAAAATTCAAACACTACAACAAAAGTTTCTGTTTTTACACAGCACACATCAAACATGCAGTTCAAGCATCCTAGAGGCAATTCTTGGAACTTTTTATTGAAAAACAAGATTATAAATAACGCCTAACAGAAAATAAAAAAATATAATGATGATCCAAGCAAAGCACATATTATTTGACAAAAAAAATATAGCTCTAAGTAAGATATACCGAGAATGTTGAAGTCGAAAGAGGGGATGCCTTCCGGGGCATCCCCAAGCTTAGGCGCTTGAGTCTTCCTTGGATATTACCTTGGGAGTGCCTTGGGTATCCCCAGTCTTAGGGTCTTACCACTCCTTATTCATCTTATATCGGTGTCTCGCCCGAAACTTGAAAACTTGAATCACACAAAACTTAACGGAACTTCGTGAGATGGGTTAGTATAGTAAATATAGATCATTCACTTAGGTACTGTCAAGAAAAGATTCATAATTGTTCTCACATAATACCTACTGTATTATAACATTCCCATAATTTATATAACTCGGTATAAGTTATGGAAAATTAAAACATGCAAACTATGCATGCAAAACAGAATCTGTCAAAAACAGAACAGTCTGTGAAGATCTGAATGATCACCATACTTCCCTAACTCTAAAAATTCTGAAAAATTAGGAAAACTTTTTTGGGGGAGATACCTTTTTACATTTACCTTTACTTCTCTTCTTCTTCTCCTTTACCACATTTTGTGTGGGTTTAAGTAGTTTTTCTGAGCTCCTTATTGAAGAGATTGGTTCGATGGAAAGCTCTTCCTTGCAAACTGATTTATCACGAGAAACAATAGGAGGGTATTGGGAGACCTTTATCCTTTCATTAGTATTCCTTTTATATTCTATTGGTTTCTCATTATTTCTATAGTTGGCAATATAAACATTCTCATTGCAATTCACTACGCAAAACATTTAGATTTCTTGTAGATTAGTTTCATTATCATTCGTGATAATGAATATATCAAACCAGTCATTTTTATGTTATAATTCTTCATTCCCCCAAAATAAGCAAAGTTCATTATAGAATTCATGGGAGATCAATTTATCACAATATTTGGAAACGGTTCGGTCATGAAAAAGCATGCATTGGAAATTAAGATGACGAACCCTATTGCAAAGTTAACAAGTAATGGGATGAAGAGAGCATACTGTTGTGGCAAGTTCATCTATCACTTTAAGCCACCAATTAGTTTGATCTTGTTTATGCTTCTTAAAAAATCTATCATCCCTATATGGCATGTCTTTACAAATTTTATTCACTCCACAAAAATTGACATGCTTATAGGAAATCTTTCTATCATGACTAGTGCAATCATCATTAGCATCATGGATATTCAGAGAATTCATACTAACAACATGGCAATCATGCTTTTCATTGAAGGAACTATCATGAATCACTTTATAAATTTCACAATTTTGAGATTCATGATTTTCAAGCAAGACCTTATAAAGATAATCTAGTGAACTCCCACTAGCAATTGTTCCAACATAATCGGGTCTTTTGAAAAGATTAGCAAGTGGATGAGGATCCATTTATCTTTATTTTGTAGTTTTCTTTTATAAAACCAAACTAGTAAAAAAGAAACTAAAAGATTTAATTGCAAGATCTAAAGATATACCTTTAAGCACTCACCTCCCCGGCAACGGCGTCAGAAAAGAGCTTGATGTCTACTACGCAATTTTATTCTTGTAGACTCGTGTTGGGCCTCCAAGCGCAGAGTTTTGTAGGACAGTAGCAATTTTCCCTCAAGTGGATGACCTAAGGTTTATCAATCCATGGGAGGTGTAGGATGAAGATGGTCTCTCTGAAACAACCCTGCAATCAAATACAAGAAATCTCTTGTGTCCCAACACACCCAATACAATGGCAAATTGTATAGGTGCACTAGTTCGGCAAAGAGATGGTGATACAAGTGCAATATGGATGATAGATATAGGTTTTTGTAATCTTAAAATATAAAAACAGCAAGGTAGCAAGTGTAAAACAGCGGGCAAAACGATGTATAAGTGCTTGGAAATAAGGCCTAGGGTTCATACTTTTGCCAGTGCAATCTCCCAACAATGCTAACATAGTTGAATCATATGATCATCCCTCAACGTGCAAAAAAGAATCACTTCAAAGCTCCTATCTAGCGGAGAACAATAATATGAAATTGGTGTAGGTAGTAGAACCACCTCAAAGTTATTGTTTCCGATCAATCTATTGGGCTATTCCTATAAGTGTCACAAACAGCCCTAGAGTTCCTACTAGAATAACACCAATGATACATATCAATCAACCCTAATGTCACCTAGATACTCCAATGTCACCTCAAGTATCCGTGGGTAAATTATGCGACATGCATCAATTTTTTTTAGATCTATCATATTCAATCCAACACAAAGAATTTCAAGGAGCACCCCAAGATTTCTATCAGAGAACGTGGTATGAAAACGTGCAATCAACCCCTATGCATAGATCCCCTAGGTCACCGGAATCCGCAAGTTGATGCCTCAACATATATCAAGTGAATCAATAGAATACCCAAATGTCGCTACGGGTATCCCACGCAAGACGTACATCGAGTGTTCTCAAACCATAATATTCAACCCAACATAACGAGAGCTCAAAGGTAAAGATTCAATTCATCACAACAAGGTAGCAAGGGAATAACATCATATGATCCGACTATATTAACAAAGCCCGTGTTACATCAAGATTGTGCCATCTCAAGAACACGAGAGAGAGAGAGAGATTGAATGCATAGCTACTGGTACAGACCGTCAGCCCCGAGGGTGAACTACTCCCTCCTCGTCATGGCCTCCGCCGGGATGATGAAGATGGCCACCGGAGACGATCTACCCTCTCCGGCAGGGTACTGGAACGCCTCCAGATTGGTTTTTCACCGATACATAGGTTTGCGGCAGCGGAACGAGGAGTCTCTCTTTATTTCTGGGGTTTCTGGTATTTATGGGATTTTTCAACGTTGGAATCACGCCAAACGGAGCTACGAGGGCCCCACAAGCCATCTGGCCGCGCCCCCCTGGGGGCACGGCCGGTTGCGTGGTGGCCTTCTGGTCCACCCCCTCTGGTGGTTCTTTGCTCGAATATTGATTATTTGGTCCAGAAAAAATCACCAAAAAGTTTTGGGCGATTCCGAGAACTTACATTTTCTGCACAAAAACAACACCACGGGTAATTCTGCTGAAAACAGCGTCAGTCAGGGTTAGTTCTAAATAAATCATATAAAGTGCATCGAAACCATATAAAAGTATTGTAAACATAGGTGAATATGGCATGAATACTTCATAAATTATCGATACATTGGAGACATTTCACCCTACTGCAAGATCCACCTCACCAAAGGCCACGACATCAACGAATGCCGCCAAGTAGAACAGCTTGCTGAGAAGCAGAAGCAAGAGTACGAAAGGCGCGACAAGGAAAAGTGCCAAGATAGTGTCGGTGGACCTGACAAGAAGAACCGCAACGGTTGAGGCGACCACTGTGGCAAGGCCAAACAGCAGAAGGAAAAACCTGCTAGAGGCCAAGGCGACAAATTCGACGATGATGATGACAATGATGAAGATGAAAAGGGATCTGACAAGCAAGAGTTCCAGAAGGCCATGGATGCCATATGTGTTGACGGAGGCGCATCTTTGCACTCCTCCCATAGGCAGCTCAAGCAGTGGGCCCGCGAAGTCAACGCGACGGAGCCAGCGACAGAGGCGAGGAAGCCCCTCATATGGTCCAACACTCCCATCATCTTCGACGCTTGACGCGGTCGGGTGCGTGCCATTGTTGGTCTCACCAACGATTCGAATCCTCAGAGTCACGAAGATGTTGGTCGATAGTGGGGCCGGCCTGAACCTGATTTCACCCGATGTGATCAAGCAGCTGTAGATCCCTGATTCAGACCTCAAACCGATGGGATCCTTCCAAGGAGTAGACGGGGGAAGATCTCAGCTGAAGGGAAAGATAACCCTCCCGGTCACATTCGGCAGCGAGCTCAATTTCAGGACAGAGAGGGTCGTCTTCGACGTCGCTAAGATGTCACTGCCGTATAATGGGATCCTAGGCCGCCCGGCACTAGCGAATTTCATGGTGGCGTCTCACCATGCCTATAGGACGCTCAAGATGCCAGGGCCAATGAGCATCATCACTGTCCATGCCGAAAAGAAAGACACGGTCCTGTGCGTCGACAAGATCTACCGGGAGGCAATGGCAGCGTCTGCTAGCGAGGCACTTGCTTCCGCCGGCAGAGCTCCTGGGGTGAAGAACAAGGACAAGATCTCCGGCAAGGCTCGTGAGAACTCCGGGAAGCGCACGGCAGAGTGCAGCACGTTCGTCGAGGACTTACCAGAGACCTCTGCCGACAAGATCAAGAAGGGTAAAGTGACCATCCCCAAGACGAAGCAGGTGGCCGCGCGGGAGGACGGCGAGGGCGGCACTTTCACTATAAGTGCCACCCTCGACAGCAAAAAGGAAAGCACGCTCGTCTCCTTCCTGCGGGCGAATGTCGAAGTGTTTGCCTGGCAACCGTCTGAGATCCCCGGTGTTACCAGGAAGGTGATCGAGCACCACCTTGTTGTCTGTCGTCATGTGCGCCTCGTCAAGCAGAAGGTCCGAAAACAAGCGCTGGAACGGCAAGAGTTTATTGCCGAAGAGATCAAGAAGTTGGAAGCAGCAGGCCTAGTCAGTGGTGTACTCCACCCGACATGGCTAGCAATCCTGTGGTGGTGCGTAAGGCAAGCGAGAAGTGGAGACTCTGTATCGACTTGACATATGTCAACAGTGCCTGCCCAAAGGACCCCTTTCCCTTGCCACGCATCGACCAGATAGTGGACTCAACCGCCACCTGTGACCTACTGTCGTTCCTCGACGCCTACTCCGGTTATCATCAGATCTTCATGGCCGAGGAAGACGAGGAGAAAACAACGTTCATCACTCCCTGTGGCACATACTGCTTCAAGCGTATGTTGTTTCGTCTAAAGAGCGCGGGTTCAACGTTCGCGAGGACCGTCCAGATCGGCCTCAGACCACAGCTGCACAGAAATGTGGAGGCCTACATGGATGACATCGTAGTCAAGACCAAGGACAAGGCCACGCTGGTCCAAGATTTGGAAGAGACCTTTGTGAATTTGTGTAAGTTCAACTTGAAGCTCAACCCTAAGAAGTGCGTATTTGGGGTCCCTTCCAGCAAGCTCCTCGGTTTCTTCGTATCTCAGCGCGGGATAGAAGCCAACCCTCCCAAGATCGAAGCAATCGAACAGCTGGAGGAACCGAAGCGTGTCAAGGACGTACGTCAGCTGGCGGCTGCGTCGCCACCCTCAGCAGATTCATCTCCAAATCCGCGAAGCGTGCCCTACCATATTTCAAGATCCTGAAGAAGGTGTCCTCGATGATGTGGACTCCAGAAGCGGAGACAACATTGCAAGACCTGAAAAAGTACCTGTCCTCAGCCCCCGTCCTAGTTGCGCCCAAGCCTGAGGAACCGTTGCTGTTATATCTGGCAGCGATGAACCAGGTGGTCAGCGCCGCACTAGTGGCGGAGAGGGAAGCCGAGGACGGCGAGCCAGCGGCCTCCAAACAAACAGCTGGCGAATCTGAGCCAACCCGGGTGAGCCAAGAAGCCGACACGAAGATGGCGCGAGAAGCGGAATAGCGAGCGCTGTAGAAGACAAGGGTGGCGTAGCGACTGGTGTACTTCGTCAGCTCTCTCCTGCAGGGGGCTCGGTCGAGGTACTCTGGGATTCAGAAGCTGCTCTTCAGCATCCTCATGGCCTCTCGGAAGCTGCACCACTACTTCCAGGCGCACCGCATTACAGTCGTCACCCGCTTCCCGTTGCAGCGGATCTTGAGGAATCCGGAAGCAACCGGCAGAATTGTTGAATGGGCCTTGGAACTGGCCAGCTTTGATCTGAATTTTGAAAGCATGGCAACCATCAAAAGCCGAGTACTCGCAGAGTTCATTGCTGAATGGACGCCAACCCTAGATGAGGAAATCCCGAAGACAGCTCTTCACGGCAAGGAAACACCTATGGGATGGATCACGTACTTTGACGGGGCTTTTTCGCTGCAAGGTGCCGTTGCCGGAGTGCTGCTCATAGCACCCACTAGAGAGCACCTCAAGTATGTGGTCCAGATGCACTTCCCTCGTGAGGTATCAACCAACAACACACCTGAGTATGAGGGTTTGATTTCCGGGCTACCGATAGCGGCAGATTTGGGGATCAAGAAATTGATAGTCGGGGGAGACTCACAGTTGGTTGTGCGCCAGGTCAATAAGGATTACCAGAGCTGCCTGATGGAAGCATACGTTGATGAAGTGAGGAATTTGGAAGCATGTTTCAATGGTCTGCAGATGGAACACGTCCCCCGGGGGAAGAATGACGTCGTCGACGACCTGTCGAAACGGGCAGCTCAGAAGTCGCCTGTGGAACAAGGCACCTTTGTGCTGCGACTCACTCAGCCATCAGTTACACCATCAGGGCAGCAAATCAAGAAGAGAAAGATCAGCTCCGGTGACTACTTCCCGGCAGAGCCACCTATGTCCGCCAAGAAGGTTGTCGGGGGTGACGAAATGCTTGACGGTGAGCGCCGAGCCCCGGCGGGATAGGCGGTCCCCGTCATCGAAGCTAGCGCTCCCACGGCAAAAGGGACACCTTTGGTCCTTGTCGTCGAGCCACGGTCTCCGACATGGGCGCAGCAGATTGTCCAGTACCTCCAGATGGGAGACCTCCCCGAAGAGCAATAAGAAGCCGAGAAAGTAGCCCAATAGTCAAGCATGTACCAGTTCGTGGACAACGATCTGTACAGGAGGAGACCGAACGGGGTGAAATTGAGGTGCATCGCTCGGGACGAAGGACAAAAGCTGCTGGCGGAGATACACGAGGGGATCTGTGGCTCCCACGTAGGATAAAGAGCCCTTGTCAGGAAGGCGTTCCAACAAGGTTTTTACTGGCCCACAGCCCTTCAAGACGCTTTGGCGGTGGTAACGATGTGTGAAGCATACCAATACCACACCAAGCAAATACACCAACTAGCACAAAAGACCTTCAAACCGTGTCGCTCTCCTAGCCATTCTCGGTCTGGTGGCTCGACATCGTTGGCCCCCTCCCCCGTGCTACCGGGGGCTTTGAGTTCTTGTTCGTCGCTATCGACAAGTTCACGAAGTGGACCGAGGTTGAGCCGGTGAGGAAGGTAACGGCGCAGGCGGCGGTCAAGTTCCTTAGAGGGATTGTTTGTCGTTTCGGGGTCCCCAACAGGATCATCACCAATAACGGCAGGCAGTTCACCAGCAGCACTTTTATGCAAAACTGTCAAGACATCGGCTCCCGTATCTGCTTCGCCTCGGTTGCTCACCCCAGGAGCAACGGGCAAGTAGAGAGGGCGAATGCCGAAGTGTTGTGGGGTCTCAAGACGAGGACTTTCGACAAGCTGTGCAAGCATGGAAGGCGCTGGATTAATGAGATGCCGGTGGTTCTTTGGTCGATCAGAACAACGCCAAATTGAGCCACTGGCGAAACACCCTTTGCCCTGGTCTATGGGGCAGAGGCAGTTCTCCCAACGGAACTCATGTACGGGTCACCGAGAGTGCGGGCCTTTGACGTGGACCAGCAAGAGCGGTTACGGCATGACGATGCCATGCTCCTCAAAGAAGATCGTCTCCAGGCCACACAGCACGCCGCTAGGTACTAGCAGACCTTGCGCCGCTACCATAGCCGCAGAGTGTGCGCCTGGATTGTTGAGGAAGGTGGCCTTGCCCTTCAATCGATTCAGTCCGCAAAGGGATCAAACAAGTTGATGCCGAAGTGGGAAGGCCCTTACCGGGTGGTACGAGTCACTAGGCCTGGCGCAGTCCGCCTGGAGACCGAAGATGGCACCCCGGTGCAAAACTCGTGGAATATCAAGCATCTTCGCAAGTTCTACCCGTAAGGCGCGGTTGTTGGGCTCCCCGGTAACCACTTTTGTGCAAGTCTCTCTGCAATGCATGTAATCCTTTGTACAAAGCCAGGTTATGACCCTGTGCGCAGTCAGTAAAACTAGATATCCCGCAACTTTCCCCCTGCCTAGATACATATTTGCATTATGTTTTTCTATGCGGGTTATTGTGGTAGATCATTGCCAGCATAAGGTTTGTTATCGAACCGCTAAAAGCCCATAGCGCACCCGATTTTCTCTTCTTTCTTTTTCTCAAAAGAAAGCAGGATTACTTCCCCTCGCGTGCAAGTCATCCCGGGGGAAGAAGGGGCGGCAAGGGCGAACACATACAGAGAAACGACCTCATGAAAAGAAGGAGAAGATAAATGAAACCCGTACTCTTTCCCTGCTACGAACTGCGGCTTGAGGAAAGACCTTCGCACGGGTGAGCCCTTATCCAAATCGTTGCGCGTCGGGGGTTGGAAGCATGCCCAGCCCCCAGATAGTCGTGGCGAGGACGATGAGGTAACCTTGCCGATAGTGGCGCTATGGGAGGGTGCTCGGGATTTGTCATTAGAAGCGCCCCTCGATAAGGCAACCCACATCGGCAAGGATCCCCGACAAGCGTAAAGGTCGGAAAGGCACCACAATGCAGTTTTTCGCAAAGAGGGAAGGAGAAAGAGGGACTAACACACAAAACATACTGATACGTCCATTTTGCATCATGATTTCCTACTGTGATTTATAATGTTTTGATGAATAATAATGCTTTAGGGATTGATTCTAATGCCTTTTCTCTCATAATATGCAAGGTTTACACAAAGAGGGAGAATACCGGTAGCTGGAATTCTGGACCTGAAAAAGCACATCAGAGATACCTATTCTGCACATCTCCAAATAAGCTGAAACTTTATAGATAATTATTTTGGAATATATGAAAAATACTGGAGCAAATAACTACCGGAGGGGGCCCACCTGGTGAGTACAAGACACCAGGGCGCTCTAGGCCCTCCAGGCGCGCCCTGGTGGGTTGTGCTCAGCACAGCCCACCTCCGGTTCCCATCTTCTGGTATATAAGGTCTTTTGACCTTGAAAAAATATAGGGAGGACTTTCGGTACGGAATGCCGCCGTCTCGAGGCGGAACTTGGGCAGGAGCACTTTTGTCCTCCGGCGGAGCGATTCCGCCGGGGGAACGTCCCTCCCGGTGGGGGAAATCGAAGCCATCGTCATCACCAACACCCCTCTCATCTTTAGGAGGCCAATCTTCACCAACATATTCAACAACACCATCTCCTCTCAAACCCTAGTTCATCTCTTGTGTGTAATCTTTGTACCGAAACCTCAGATTGGCACATGTGGGTGACTAGTAGTGTTGATTACATCTTGTAGTTGATTACTATATGGTTTATTTGGTGGAAGATTATATGTTCAGATCCATTATGCTATTCAATACCCCTCTGATCTTGAGCATGAATATTATTTGTGAGTAGTTACGTTTGTTCTTGAGGTCACGGGAGAAGTCATGTTGCAAGTAATCATGTGAATTTGATATGTGTTCGATATTTTGATCATATGAGTGTTGTGATTCCCTTAGTGGTGTCATGTGAACGTCGACTACATGACACTTCACCATCCTTGGGCCTAAGGGAATGCATTGTGGAGTAGTTATTAGATGATGGGTTGCTAGAGTGACAGAAGCTTAAACCCTAGTTTATGCGCTACTTCATAAGGGGCTGATTTGAATCCAAACGTTTAATGCTATGGTTAGATTTTATCTTACTACTTTTCTCGTAGTTGCGGATGCTTGCGAGGGGGTTAATCATAAGTGGGAGGTTTGTTCAAGTAAGAACAACACCCAAGCACCGATCCACCCACATATCAAATTATCAAAGTAGCGAACGCGAATCAAACCAACATGATGAAAGTGACTAGATGAAATTCCCGTGTACCCTCAAGAACACTTTGCCTATTATAAGAGATTGTTCTGGCCTGTCCTTTGCCACAAAAGGATTGGGCTACCTTGATGCACTCTATTTACCGTCACCGTTACTTTCTTGTTACCAATTATCTTGCTATCAAACTATCTGTTACCTTCAATTTCAGTGCTTGAAGAAATTACCTTGCTGAAACCGCTTGTTATTTCCTTCTGCTCCTCCTTGGGTTCGACACTCTTACTTATCGAAAGGACTACGATTGACCCCCTATACTTGTGGGTCATCAAGACTCTTTTCTAGCACCGTTGCCAGGGAGTGAAGCGCTCTTAGTAAGTGGAAATCGGGTAGGAAAAACTTATACTATGTGCTGAAATTTATTGTCACTTGCTACTATGGAAAACAATCCTTTGAGGGGTGTGTTCGGGGTATCTTCACCTCGACCAGAACCACAATTAGTTGCCCCTCAACCTACTGCATCTACTGAAAATATTGGCTATGAAATTCCTTCGGGTATGGTAGAACAACTGCTAGCTAATCATTATGCAGGAGATGGAACTGAACATCCTGATATGCACCTAAGACATGGGAATAAACTTTGTGGATTATTTAAGCTTGTAGATTTACCCGGAGATGAAGTTAAGAAGAAGGTTTTACCTTTATCTTTTAAGGGAAAGGCACTGACATGGTATAGGCTATGTGATGATATTGGATCATGGAACTGGAATCGATTGCAATTCGAATTCCATCAAAAGTTTTATCCTATGCATCTAGTTCATTGTGATCGGAATTATATATATAATTTTTGGCCTCGTAAAGGAGAAATCATCGCTCTAGCTTGGGGGAGGCTTAAGTCAATGTTATATTCATGCCCCAATCATGATATCCCGAGAGAAGTTATTATTTAGAATTTTTATGCTCGGCTTTCTCATAATGATCAATCCATGCTCGATACTTCTTGTACTGGTTCTTTTATGAAGAAGAATATTGAATTCAAGTGGGATCTTTTAGAAAGAATTAAACGCAACTCTGAAGATTGGGAATTCGACGAAGGTAATGAGTCAGGCATAAAGCTTAAGTTTGATTGTGTTAAATCTTTTATGAATACCGATGCTTTTCACAAGTTTAGCACTAAATATGGCCTTAACTCTGAGATAGCAGCCTCTTTCTATGAATCATTTGCTACTCATGTTGATCTTCCTAAGGAGAAGTGGTTTAAATATCACCCCCTATTAAAGAAGAAACTAAAGAACCGGTCATAGCTAAAGATGAAACCCGCATTTACAATGTTGATCCAGTTGTGCCTACTACTTATATTGAAAAACCGCCTTTCCCTGTTAGGATAAAGGAACATGCTAAGGTATCAACTGTGGTTTGCAAAAGTAATATTAAAGCACCTAAGCCCTCTGAGAAAATTAAAGTAGAACCTAGCGTTGCTATGGTTAAAGATCTCTTGGTAGAAAATATGGATGTGCATGTTATTTACTTCTATGATGAAGCTGCTAGAATTGCTAAACCCGATGAAAAAGATAAACATAGACCCGTAGTGGGCATGCCTGTTATCTCAGTCAAAATAGGAGATCATTGCTATCATGGTTTATGTGATTTGGATGCTAGTGTGAGTGCTATTCCTTTTAACTTATACCAAGAAATTATGAATGATATAGCACCCGCTGAAATAGAAGACATCAATGTTACTATTAAACTTGCTAATAGAGACACCATCACACAACTTGGGATTGTTTAAGATGTTGAAGTCTTGTGTGGGAAAGTAAAATACCCCACTGATTTTCTAGTTCTTGGTTCCCCACAAGATGACTTTTGTCCCATTATCTTTGGTGGACCTTTCTTGAACACCGTTAATGCTAAGATAGATTGTGAAAAACAAACTGTCGGTGTTAGTTTTGGTGATGTGTCTTAGGATTTTAATTTTTCCAAGTTTAGTAGACAACCTCGTGATAGAGAATTATCTAGTAAGGATGAAATAATTGGTCTTGCTTCTATTGCCGTACCTCCGACTGATCCACTAGAACAATATTTGCTAGACCATGAAAATGATATGCACTTGCGTGAAAGAAATGAAATAGATAAAATTTCCTTTGAACAACAACCTCTCATAAAACACAATTTGCCTATTGAAACCCTTGGAGGTCCTCCTCCACCTAAAGGTGATCCTGTGTTTGAATTAAAGCAATTGCCTGATACTTTGAAGTATGCTTATCTTGATGAGAAAAAGATATATCCTGTTATTATTAGTGCTAACCTTTCAGAACATGAAGAAGAAATATTATTAAAAATTCTGAGGAAGCACCGGGATGCTATTGGATATACTCTTGATGATCTTAAGGGCATTAGTCCCACTCTATGTCAGCACAAGATTAATATGGAACCTGATGCTAAACCCGTTGTTGATCATCAACGACGATTGAATCCTAAGATGAAAGAAGTGGTAAGAACTGAAATATTAAATCTTTTGGAAGCAGGTATAATCTATCCCATAGCTGATAGTAGGTGGGTAAGTCCCGTTCATTGTGTCCCTAAGAAGAGAGGTATTACCATTGTTCCTAATGATAGAAATGAAATCATTCCACAAAGAATTGTCACTGGCTATAGAATGGTAATTGATTTTAGAAAATTAAATAAAGATACTAGAAAAGATCATTACCCTCTGCCTTTAATTGATCAGATGCTAGAAAGATTATCTAAGCACAGACACTTTTGTTTTCTGGATGGATATTCTGGTTTCTCTCAAATACCTGTATCACAATCTGATCAAGAGAAAACCACCTTTACATGTCCTTTTGGAACCTATGCTTATAGACGTATGCCTTTTGGTTTATGCCATGCACCTGCTACCTTTCAAAGATGTATGACTGCTATATTCTCTGATTTTTGTGAAAAGATTGTGGAGGTTTTCATGGATGATTTTTCCGTTTACGGAACTCCTTTTGATGATTGCTTAAGCAACCTTGATCAAGTTTTGCAGAGATGTGAAAAAACTAATCTTGTCTTGAATTGGGAGAAGTGCCACTTTATGGTTAATGAAGGTATTGTCTTGGGGCATATAATATCTGAACGAGGTATTGAGGTGGATAAAGCTAAAGTTGATGCAATTGAGAAAATGCCATGTCCTAAAGATATTAAAGGTATTCGGAGTTTCCTCGGTCATGCTGGTTTCTATAGGAGGTTCATTAAAGACTTCTCTAAAATTTCTAGGCCTCTTACTAATCTTTTACAAAAGGATATTCCTTTTGTTTTTGATGATGATTGTGTAGAAGCCTTTGAAACACTCAAGAAAGCCTTAACTTCTGCACCTGACGTTCAACCACCTGATTGGAACTTTCCTTTTGAAATTATGTGTGATGCTAGTAATTATGTTGTTGGTACTGTTCTAGGACAAAGAGTTGATAAGAAATTAAATGTTATCCATTATGCTAGCAAAACTCTAGACAGTGCCCAACGAAATTATGCTACTACTGAAAAAGAATTTTTAGCAGTTGTGTTTGCTTGTGATAAATTTAGATCCTAGATTGTTGATTCCAAAGTCATTGTTCACACCGATCATGCTGCTATAAAATATCTTATGGAAAAGAAAGATGCTAAACCTAGACTCATTACATGGGTTCTATTGCTTCAAGAATTTGACTTACATATAATTGATAGGAAGGGAGTTGAGAACCCCGTAGCTGATAACTTGTCTAGGTTAGAAAATATTCTTGATGACCCACTACCTATTGATGATAGCTTTCCTGATGAACATTTAGCTGCAATAAATGTTTCTCAAAACACTCCTTGGTCTGTTGATTATGCTAACTACATTGTTACTAAATATATACCACCTAGTTTCACATACCAGCAAAAGAAAAAAACCTTCTATGACTTGAGACATTACTTTTGGGATGACCCACATCTTTATAAAGAAGGAGTAGATGGCATTATTAGATGTTGTGTACCTGAGCATGAACAGGAACAAATCTTACGGAAATGTCATTCCGAAGCTTATGGAGGACATCATGCGGGAGATAGAACTGCTCACAAGGTATTGCAATCTGGTTTTTATTGGCCTACTCTCTTCAAGGATGCCCGTAAGTTTGTCTTGTCTTGTGATGAATGTCAAAGAATTGGTAATATCGGTAAGCGTCAGGAAATGCCTATGAATTATTCACTTGTTATTGAACCATTTGATGTTTGGGGTTTTGATTATATGGGACCTTTTCCTTCCTCTAATGGGTACATTCATATTTTGGTTGCTGTTGATTATGTCACTAAGTGGGTAGAAGCTATTCCAACTAGTAGTGCTGATCATAACACCTCCATTAAAATGCTTAAAGAAGTTATCTTCCCGAGGTTTGGAGTTCCTAGATATTTAATGACTGATGGTGGTTCACACTTTATTCATGGTGCTTTTCGTAAGATGCTTGCTAAATATGATGTTAACCATAGAATTGCATCACCCTATCATCCTCAATCTAGTGGTCAAGTTGAACTTAGCAATAGAGAAATAAAATTAATATTACAAAAAACTATTAATAGGTCTCGAAAGAATTGGTCTAAGAAACTAGATGATGCACTTTGGGCCTACAGAACAGCTTATAAAAATCCTATGGGTATGTCTCCATACAAAATGGTATATGGAAAGGCTTGTCATTTGCCTCTAGAGTTAGCACATAAAGCATTTTGGGAAATTAAAGAACTCAATTATGATTTCAAACTTGCCGGTGAGAAGAGGTTATTTGATATTAGCTCATTAGATGAATGGAGAACCCAAGCTTATGAAAATGCCAAACTATTCAAAGAAAAAGTAAAAAGATGGCATGCCAAAAGAATCCAAAAGTGGGAATTCAAAATAGGAGACTATGTTCTTTTGTACAATTCTCGTTTAAGATTTTTTGCAGGTAAGCTTCTCTCCAAATGGGAAGGACCATATATTATCGAAGAGGTTTATCGTTCTGGAGCTATCAAGATTAATAACACCGAAGGTACTAACCCGAAGGTGGTCAATGGACAAAGAATTAAACACTATATCTCAGGTACGCCTATTAATGTTGAAAGCAATGTTATCGAAACCATGACACCGGAGGAACACATAAAAGAAACCTTCCGGAACACTCCAGAATTCTGAAAAAGAGGAGGTACGTGATACGGTAAGTAAACGGACTCTGAAAAATCCGCTAAATATTTTCTGTCAGTTTTGGATTATTGCAGAAATTAGGGAAATAAGAAATAAACGGGAAAGCAACCGAGGTGAGCACGATACACCAGGGCGCGCCAACCCTGCCAAGCTCCCTGGTGGGTTATTCCCACCTCGGACACCTTCCCGACTCCGTTTTCCTTTCATATTCTTGCTTCCCAAGATAAAAAATTCTCTATATATACCCCCGATTGTTTTGACCACCGCATCGCAGAAAAATCCCCTGTTCTTGTTTCGTGCTGTTTTCCTATCAAATCTATCAAGCCAGGCATCATGTCTTCTCCCTCCTCCAATAATATAGAAGAAGATGCCTGGCTGATGAAGATGGAGCTGGAGAGAGAGGAGCCAAAAGAAGCCAATAATGAAGACAAGGGCAAGGAAGCTATGAAGGATCAAGCTCCACAAGGAGGGCAATCCATGCTAATAGAAGAGGAGGAAGAAGAAGATATCCTTCAACCTTATTACAATAATCTCACCCCACTGAAATTGAAGCCATTAGGGCTTTCAAAGTGGTTCGTGTTCAGCATAATTTTCTTACTCATGAAAATATTTTGCTAGAGGAGCACATCATCACCCTTCGGAGATTCATCCGCAAATTTTAGTACCTATTGAGTCTGAAGTGCAATACTTCACCTTCATCACCACCTCCTTCATCATCTTCACCACCAAAGGAGATTTGAGTACACAGGTATGGGCACTCCCCTTGGCTTGAGCCAAGCTTGGGGGAGGCACCCCGGTATCGTATCACCATCACTTTTATTCACCTTTACCTATTTTAGTTCGATCTTTAGCTTTTTCATGATTTAGTTGAATAAAAGTTTAGCATGATTTATTTTTGAGTGTTAGTTTCATGATCTATCTATCTATCTATGTAAATTGAGTGAGAGTTATATAAAAGAGTTTAGTTTGAGCTTTTGCCTCTTTACTTTCTTGTTGCAATCAAAATAGAAAGGAAATAAATGAAAAGAATCATATGCTAATCTTATGGTAAGTAATGGCATGAAATAAGGAACAGTATAAGTGGTAAAATTTATTGGAGATTGACAGACATAGCATTGGTCAATGATGCAATTCATGAAAGAATTAATAAAGGAAGAGAAGATTCACATGCAAATACACTATCTTGGACATCTTTTATGATTGTGAGCCCCCATTAAATATGATATGCCAAAATTGCTGATGTTGGACAAGGAAGACAACGTAATGATTTATGTTTGTTCATATTCACATAGAAGTTATATTGTCATAGATCCTTCAACATGTGGTGCTTGCTCAATATCTTTGCTAGCCAAAAATTCCGCACTAAGTAGAGATACTACTTGTGCATCCAAAAACCCAAAACCCAAATTCATGTTTTGAGAGTCCACCATACCTACCTACGGATCAAGTAAGATCCTTCAAGTAAGTTGTCATCGGTGCACAAAGGCAATAAAAATTGCTTCTAAATGTGTTTGATCAATTAGTGTAAGAGAAAATTGAGCGTTGTGCGAACTTATGATGGCAAAGTAATAAAAGCGACGGACTGCATAATAAAGGTTGCTATCATAGGGGGCAATATAGCGCGACGTTCTTTTACATTAAGGGATTGAGCATACAAACCAAAAAGAGCATGACAACCTCTGCTTCCCTATGCGAAGGGCCTATCCTTTACTTTTATGTATTTACTTTTATGCAAGAGTCAAAGTATTCTTCCCTATTCCCTTTTACTTTTTCTTTTTGCAGGCATCATGTGGTGAGGAAAGATCTAGGCACATATATCGAGTTGGATGTGAGTGAGGATGAGTTATTATTGTTGACATCACCCTTGAGGTGAATACGTTGGGAGGCAAAACTATAAGCCCCTATCTTTCTATGTGTCCGGCTGAAACTTTTTGCTCATGGGTATGCTGTGAGTGTTAGCAATCATAGAAGACTAAATGATGGTTGAGTATGTGGACTTGACAAAAGGCTCCGACACGAGACCCTTCATGAAATTATGATAAATTGTAGTTGCAAATTTGTCTGAGAACATAGTTTGTTGGTTTTCAATAAGGTTTATGCTTTATACTTCTATGTTGTGATGAATTGTTACTTGTTCATGAGAAGTTATATGATGA
Source organism: Elymus sibiricus (assembly GCA_039707655.1). Lineage (NCBI taxonomy): Eukaryota > Viridiplantae > Streptophyta > Magnoliopsida > Poales > Poaceae > Elymus > Elymus sibiricus. The sequence goes on along the minus strand of CM077675.1, from coordinate 308,315,606 downwards.
AGTTATATGAATAAGTTCTATGATAAAGTTGTTGCTGTTATGATAATAAGCATGATGCTACTATGTCCGTATTTTGTTTTTATGGACACCTCTCTCTCAAACCATGTGGATATGCTTTTCAATTTCGGCTTTCGCTTGAGGACAAGCGAGGTCTAAGCTTGGGCGACTTGATACGTCCATTTTGCATCATGATTTCCTACTGTTATTTATAATGTTTTGATGAATAATAATGCTTTAGGGAGTGATTCTAATGCCTTTTCTCTCATAATATGCAAGGTTTACACAAAGAGGGAGAATACCGGCAGCTGGAATTCTGGACCTGAAAAATCTCATCAGAGATACCTATTCCGCACATCTCCAAATAAGCTGAAACTTTACGGAGATTTTTTTTGGAATATATGAAAAATAATTGAGAAAATATCTATCGGAGGGGGCCCACCTGGTGAGCACAAGACACCAGGGCGTGCCAGGCCCCCCAGGCCCGCCCTGGTGGGTTGTGCCCAGCACGACCCACCTCCGGTTCCCATCTTCTGGTATATAAGGTATTTTGACCTAAAAAAATACAGGGAGGACTTTAGGGATGGAACGCCGCCGTCTCGAGGCGGAACTTGGGCAGGAGCACTTTTGACCTCCGACGGAGCGATTCCGCCGGGGGAACTTCCCTCCCGGAGGGGGAAATCGAAGTCATCGTCATCACCAACACCCCTCTCATCTTTGGGAGGCCAATCTTCATCAACATCTTCAACAACACCATCTCCTCTCAAACCCTAGTTCATATCTTGTGTTCAATCTTTGTACTGGAACCTCAGATTGGTACCTGTGGGTGACTAGTAGTGTTGATTACATCTTGTAGTTGATTACTATATGGTGTATTTGGTGGAAGATTATATGTTCAGATCCATTATGCCATTCAATACACCTATGATCTTGAGCATGAATATTATTTGTGAATTGTTACATTTCTTCTTGAAGTCATGGGAGAAGTCATGTTGCATGTAATCATGTGAATTTGATATGTATTCGATATTTTGATGATATGTATGTTGTGATTCCCTTAGTGGTGTCATGTGAACGTCGACTACATGACACTTCACCATCCTTGGGCCTAAGGGAATGCATTGTGGAGTAGTTATTAGATGATGCGTTGCTAGAGTGATAGAAGCTTAAACCGTAGTTTATGCGCTACTTCGTAAGGGGCTGATTTGGATCCAAACGTTTAATGCTATGGTTAGATTTTATCTTAATACTTTTCTCATAGTTGCGGATGCTTGCGAGGGGGTTAATCATAAGTGGGAGGTTTGTTCAAGTAAGAACAACAACCAAGCACCGGTCCACCCACATATCAAATTATCAAAGTAGCGAACGCGAATCAAACCAACATGATGAAAGTGACTACACTACTGGAATCAGGTACTTTGCCGTCTGCCATGGCGGACGGTAAAGAGCAGGACCACTGACGGGAAAGCCTTTGCCGTCCGGCAGCGGACGGCAAAATTTCCGGCACTGGGAACTCCGGTAAAGGAGTGCTCTGCCGTCTGCCTTTATACAGCGGACGGCAAAGTTTTTTTGCCGTCAGGCAGCAGACGGCAAAGCGACTGGACGGCGTAAACTTGAGTTAGCCCCGTTAGTGGCTAACGAAGCCTTTGCCGTCTGCCACCCTGCCTTTGCCGTCCGCACACTTTGCCGTCCGCCGCCCCTCCTTTGCCGACGGCCACCGTCGGCATATCTTCTTTGCCGTCCGCCCCGCGCCACCCTCCTTTGCCGATGGCCACTGCTTTGCCGACGGCCGCCGACGGCCACCGTCGGCATATCTTCTTTGCCGTCCGCCCCCCCGCCACCCTCCTTTGCCGACGGCTACCGTCGGCATATCTTCTTTGCACTCCCAGGCCTGCACTCCCAGGGTGCACAGGTGAGTGCCACGTGTCAGCGTTGCCGTCGGTGCCAGACGGCAAAGAAGCTATGCCGACAGTGGCCGTCGGCAAAGCTTCTATATTGCCCCACTTTTTTCTGTTTTTTCTTATATCCAATTTTCACAGGCAAAATATGCTATATATGTATATATTTCACAATAACCCTACTGATGATCATCCAACAACAAGCACAAGTATCCAACAAACATACCAAAACAAATGTCACATTGTTCACCATATTACAGTAGTAACAAGTTTCACATATGTAGCAAGTTTAACATTGTTCATCGATACAAAATCACAAGCACTCCATCAATGCAAGCTTCCGTGAAGTGACTCTAATCTGCAAAATGGGAAATACGAAAGTTAGATGAAGAAGACTAGAATAAGAAGAAGAAGATGAAGAAGCGGTTTTCTTCTCTCTATCTTTCTCCTCTTGTTTTCTTCTTCTTATTGCTTATTTGTGTCATTCGGGCGAAAGTTAGATGAAGAAGACTAGAATAGGAAGAAGAAGATGAAGAACACTAATATTTCGGAAGGAGCTAAGTTTGTCTAAGTGCTAAGTTTGGGGCTTACCGTCCTTGTCATCACGGAGGAGAGGCACCGCGGTTGCTCGGACCGGTTTCACCTGGAGAAGGCTGCCCTGGAGAAGGGTCATGCGATGCGACTCCGGAGTTAAGCTGCACGAAAGATGATTTGCAATGTCTCGTTAGCATGATGACACTGAAAAGATCATTGCATTGAAATGAAACTCATCGTTGCAGCCGTGGTAATGACTGGCATCGACGGAGCGGTCTGTCCGGTCTTCTCGCACATAGTCTGCACATTTGGTTTTCACAAGTCAACGATATTCATTATTAATGAAACGAACATTAAATGCAAGATTTGACAAATATGAAGAAGAATCTTACCACGAAGAGCTCATAGATGGCCCGGTAAGACGCATCGGACCGTGCCCTCTCCTCCTCCAACAACCTTGCCGTCCTCTCCTCCATCTCCTTATCCTTCGCCGCCATAAGCGCCTGTGTTGCCTCTCTCTCTTTTTGAATAGCAGCCTGCAACACAACTCCTTGTTAGCATTGTAATCATCTTTGTTCACACACACAATGTAATGAGGAAAGATATCTGAGTCCGTATAACTAACCTCGATGGCGAGCTCGACTGGCCGTGGACGAGGCCTTATCTTAGGACAGGAGCTCGTTTGGCGCGCCTTGATCTCCCGGAGGTTGCTAGGACAACGTATAAGGCCATCCCCAATGGCAATCAAGCCATGGGGCCTCCCGCCGCCAGCTATCATCACCAGCTCTGGATCAATAGGCTCCTGGCTCGGGTTAAAGTCCTCCCCTTTCCTCGCCTTCCCCTCATCTCTGTAACTCACGAGCTTGTTGTGGGAGGAGATGTTGCTGAACTTCAAGGGATCATCGAGGTCAGACTCAGAGAATGCCTTGACCTTCTTGTACGAGGCAGTATGGGCCATCGCATAGAGGTCGTACATCTGTGGCACCTCCGTTTTATTGTGATGCGCCTAAAAGAGAGAGAGGAACAAAGTATTAGTAAAGGGCTCAAGCTAGAATCAAGAATGAATTGCATGAATCATGAAGCTAACCACATACCCAGTTCAGACCAAACTGATTTAAGTTGGCGCTCCCTTGATGGTGTGGCACACCAACCATTTTGTTACGCCGGTCCTTGGCATTGTTGTGGACGGATAGCCATTGTTCTAAGCACCACTCATCCACCAATGCCTCCCAACAATCCATCTTATCCGCACACCATCTCGGGGGCACCTAAGTTAATAAAGAGATATTTGAGCGCTACGCGTAGGAATCAAATGAAGGAAACTAAGTACAAGGCCTTAAGAATACGTAATTACCTTCATGTAATGCTCCTTCTCCATCTTCTTTCCACGGCACGTCGACTTCTCCTTCCTAATACGCCGCGAGGCGTAGTAGTCTCGAACAGCCTGCACCCGAGACTCGTGCCGAAAGTTTTGCAGTAGGCGCTTGCATTGCTGATCGATAACCTTTGCCGCGGCCTCCTCGTATCCCTCCTGACACCTGTAGAAGGTCTGCAATCAAACGACGCAACACTTATTAGTACAATAACTAGCTATTGTTGATTTTTAATTGTGTAAAGGAGAAATTCTTCTTGTCTTTTCTGAACTTATGGCGAGGATCCAGGAACTGTCTATGCATGTCGAAGCAAGAATACTTGCGACCCGCCTGCAGCCAACGGAACTCAAGAGCTGCCTTGCATGTGGGGCATGGGAACCTTCCATGCACACACCAGCCAACGAATAGGGCATACGCCGGCAAGTCATGCGTCGAGTACATGTACCATACATGCATTTTGAAGGTTTTTTTGGTAGCGGCGTCGTATGTCTTGATCCCATTATCCCAAGCTTGTTGCAATTCATCCTTAAGCGGCTGCATGTACACATTCATATTCTTCCCCGGATAGTTGGGCCCTGGAATTATCAACGTCAGGAAAATGTTCTTTCTTTTCATAATCTCTCCGGGGGGAGATTGAGTGGAATGACAAATACAGGCCAACAACTGTATTGGGTTGCCGTCATACCAAACACATTGAATCCATCCGTGCTGATGGCGACTCGAGGATGCCTTGGATCTGCCGCTTTATCGTTATGTAATGCATCGAAGTGCTTCCACGCAAAAGCGTCTGAAGTGTGTACCAACATCTGTTTCCCATCTGCATCTAGTTCGGTTCTTTTGCCCAATTTATGCCATGTCATCTGTCTGGCCGTCTCTTCGACCATAAAAAGACGTTGAAGTCTTGGTACGATTGGCATATAGCGAAGAACGTTAACAAGAATTTTTGTCTGCATCTTCTCACCCATACCGTTGTCTATGAAAACATACCTGGAAGACTTGCAAATGGGACAATAGTTCAAGTCCGCATACTCAAGCCTAAATAAGGCACATCCACTCTCACAGGCATCTATCTTCTCATAGGGCATCTTAAGTACACGGAGAATTTTTTCCGACTGGTACAGGTTTGCAGGCAGTACATGGCTTTTGGGTAGAAAGCGTCCAAATATTGTCATCATCGCGTCGTAGCATTCTCTGCCTAGGTTGAATTGAGCCTTCAGAGCCATTACTTGCGCGATGGCATCCAGCTGACAAAGCTCAGTGTGCTCGTGGAGAGGACGTTTTGAAGACTCCAACATTTCATAGAATGCCTTTGCAGATTCCTCCATCTCATCGTCCGAATCCCGAGCATCATCAAAGTCTTGCACCATGTCTTCGATCCCGGTACCATGCTCGTCGGTGCTATGACGAACCACCTCAGCTCTGGCACGTTGGGTAGACTCACCATGAAAAGTCCACACCGTATAATTAGGCCTAAAACCCCACTTCTGCAGGTGTTTAACCATTTCACCCTCTGTCTGCCTTTTAAAGTTGTCGCACCGGGGACAGGGACACCATGTTTTTTCCTGGCCATTTGCAAATGCGGCTCTCACAAACCCCTTGGTATTTGTAAACCATTCTTTGGTCATGTCGTTCTGACTGGTGTGACCGGTGTACATCCACGCACGATCAGTCATCTGGCCTAGCTACTGGACACACAAGATATATATATATATATATATATATATATATATATAATTCAGCATATATATTCATCAGTTAATCAAGTTTATCTGTTTTATTACGTCCATGTAACCTACACGCTAATAGGTAAAGATAGGTCCTAATCCCACCCCAGTATGTGTAGATTGGGTTCGTTTTCCCATGCTCTACTCCGGATCCGACGCAGAATTTCGGCAGCACCTCCCCGCTGTTCTCCTGATACACGTCTCGGCAATAAGCAGAGAGGATGTGTACCCGGAGAACAACAGAGAGGCACTGACGAAATTCCGCATCGGATCCGGAGCAGAGCATATGGGAAAACGAACCCAATCTACACATACTCGGGCTGTCCATGGATAACGTTGGACAATTCGAAAGGATGGCGGTTATAAATATGCAAAGACATGCATATTTATAGATGATGCCCTTTCGAACGGGAGACGCATACTGGTCACGCATACTGATGATTGAAGACACCTGTAGCTAGCAAGTTTCATCGGCGCAAAGACCGGAACAGAGCAAATTAAGGGGGGAGGAGATGTGTGCTCACTCACGAACGCATGGGAGCTCGTCAAACACACAGGGAGGTCGTCGAACAGCAGACCCTCGCAGCGATGAAACAACTGCACATTGAAATCCAAAGATGAGTAACATAGCATTATTGTTTTTTCCATCAACCTAACTAAATATTTAAAATACGATGCCACCGCCAAGTTGAAATTTAGGGTTCCATCGACGCCGAGGTACGCCCTCCGCCGACAGGCCACCCTGGCCCTCTCTATCCTATCCTCCTCCTCCTCCTCCTCCTCTTCTTCTTCTTCCTTCTTTTCCTTTTTCCTCTTCTTCCCTTTTCCTTTTCCCTCTTCTTCGCCTTATTTTTCTTTTCTTCTTAGTTTTTTTTCATCTTTCTTCTTCTTCTAATTATCAAACCTAAACTAAACCTAGCCCTAACCTAAACCAAACACTAATTAACCTAAACCTAAATAGTAAAAAAACAGAAAAAAGGAAAAAAATCACCTTGAGGGCCAGTGGAGGAGGGTCGGCGCGGTGGTGGAGGAGGGTCGACGCCGTGGTGGAGGAGGGCCGGCGCAGGGGGAGTAAGGCCGTGGAGAGGGGGGCAGAGCCGCGGCCTGCTCCGGCGGTGGGGCGGTGGGGCAGAGCAGCGGCCGCTCCGAGGTCGTCGGGGGAGGGGCGGGCGCAGGGGCCGGAGAGCGGGGCGGCGGGGCAGGTCATCGGGGAGGGGCGGCGGGGGAGCTCGTCGGGGAAGGGGCCGGCGTAGGGGTTGGGGAGCGGGGCGGGGCGGCCGGTGACGGTGGCTGCGGGGTGAGGGGCGACGGGTGAGGGTGGCGGCGGGTAGGGGCGGCGGGTGAGGGTGGCGGCCGGTGAGGGGCAGCCGGTGGTCATGTGGGGTGAGAGAGAGATGCACACAGAGAGAGAGGGGGTCGGGGCCGACCGGGGGGTTTGTTAGGCCGGGTGAGGGTCTTTGCCGTCTGCCGTTTGCCCATTTGCCGTCCGCTAGCAGACGGCAAAGAGGGGGTGGGGCCGGGGGCTAACGACCGTTAGCCAGGCGTCTTCTTTGTCGTCTGCTAACGGACGGCAAAGGGACGAATGGCAGACGACAAAGATACGGTGGACGGCAAAGAGCTCGTCCATTTGTCCTACCCAGCTTCACGTCCCAGTGGGGCCCAGCTGGGCTCTTTGCCGTCTGCCTTTGGACCCTTTGCCGTCCGCTGGCCGACGGCAAAGATCTGGCGGACGGCAAACAATATCTTTGCCGTCAGCCTGTTTTTTGCCGTCAGTTTCTTGTCAGCGGACAGCAAAGACGTTCTTTGTCGTCCGCCAGCAGACGGCAAAGAACTGGCAGACGGCAAATTCCTGGATTCCAGTAGTGCTAGATGAAATTCCCGTGTACCCTCAAGAACACTTTACCTATTATAAGAAATTGTTCTGGCCTGTCCTTTGCCACAAAAGGATTGGGCTACCTTGCTGCACTTTATTTACCGTTACCGTTACTTGCTTGTTACCAATTATCTTGCTATCAAACTATCATTTACCTACAAGTTTAGTGCTTGCAGAAATTACCCTTCTGAAAACCGCTTGTCATTTCCATCTGCTCCTTGTTCGGTTCGATGCTCTTACTTATCGAAAGGACTACGATTGATCCAGTATACTTGTGGGTCATCACATACAAGGCAAATCCTTGATATATTAGTAGTACCCAACGTTTTTCTTCGATTTTCTTCCAGGACTTCGTCGGGTACAGACTAAATACAAAAGGAGGGCGCCAAACCCAACGGCGGCGGCGACGGGGACAAGTTATGTACGACTTCCTATAGCGTCCCCGCCGGGCCCCGAGGAGGAAGGCGCATCTGTTTTGTGGCGGTGGCAATGGCGTCAAGTCGAAGTACGACTTTGCCTTCAACCCCGTCGGCCGTCGATAGGAGATCTGCCACTATGATGTGGCAGGTTATCCGGAAATGAGACCACACAGACGAAGCCTCGTTCCCGGATCCCTAAAACCCCAGCTACCACTCCATGCGCATCTAGTCAGACTCCTCTCGCTTGATCCCGAAGACACTGCCGTCGTCGTCGCTGTCGCTGGAGGAATCGTAGTCGCTCCCGCTCGAGCTCTCCGCACAGCACTCCAAATGAGCACCGGGCACCCCGAAGATCTTCATGAAAAGCGTGGCGGCTCTGTCAAACCTGAACTGGAGGAGATGCCCAGGGTCTAGGGCACAGGAGCGGACGAACGATTTCCACCCCCGCGTCAGGAACATGGCTCTACCGATGGAGAGGTCAACGGCCACCCAGGCGGGGCCATTGCAGCAGCCATCCGCCCGCACCCATAGCCCATGGGGTGGGTTGTCCTCCATGGCCCGGGCAAATGGGCCAGGGATGCGCAACCAGCTCCGAGGACGGCGGGGGACCGCCACGACGAATTCTCGCGCCTCTTATCATACGTGGATGCCCCGCGTGGGGTTGAGGGAGAGTTGCACCGCCGCGGCCACCACCGCGGTTCGGCGGGGCTGCCCGACTTCCACGGCCGCCGCGCGCCGACGGGGCCGCCAGCCCATGAACCGTGGACGCCGACCGGCCGCTGGAGCTGGACCCGACCTCCATCGCCATCACAACAATGCGCACTGTGCTCCGGGGGCTGCCACTCCCGGTGCCCCTAGGACCTCGAGCGCGGCTGCGGCCCCTCGCCATCACAGAGTGAGTGCGCTGGAAATAGTGGCGAAAGGAAGTGGGAAGGAGCACCAAGTAGCTAGAGAAGAGCACGGAGTCGTGGATGATTGGCGCCCTCTTGTACCCCTCCCTATTTATAGGGGCCAAGCCAAAAGGGGAGAAGAGGGGGAGACTTTCCGCGGACCATAACGAGCACACGCTCGTACGCCCATGGCTTCAGCAACCGCCCTCCTCAGCCAATTGTGAGCGCCGCGCGTGCCATGCATCGCCCAAGGCATAGTCAAGGCAGAAGGAGGAACACCACCAATTAAATGGCGAGCGGCGGGCGGACGACGCATCATTTCCCTTGCTGCTTGCCCCAAGGAAGACCAGGGTGTTGGCCGCCCGTGTACCGATGTGACCGCTCACTGTCAAGCGTGTTACTTGGGTGACCGCCCCTCCCCACCAATGCCGTTACCCGCGGTAAATGCGCGGAAAGGTCAGTAAAAGGTCATCATAACTGCAGGGAAACACGGCCACGCATGCCCGTGCACTGTTTTGGGCCTAGCCCAACAACGACGCGCGCGTGTGTATGGTCTAGGCCCGGGGGCTACTGTCCATGTACTAAGAACTGGGGGTCCCTAGTACCCAGACTTGTGCACGGGCACCTGCTTCAGGCTGGCAGCCTCTTGCCGGGCTCGAACCAGCCTCCGAGGCCAAACCAAAGCCAAGACCAGAGCAAAGCGACCAGGCCCTTCACCAAGCGGAATAGCCCGCCCACGGGCATCCCCGGCAACGATTCCAACCCGCCAGGCCGCCGCTCCACCTCACCAAGGACGATTGTCTATAGCGGCTGAGGTGTCGAGCGGGCAGGCGGGCAGGCGGAGCTGGCCGGGGCACTTGGCTACAGCGGCGGGCCTGTTGCAGCTTTAATGCCACCCGTCCCACGACGTGGCAGAAGAATAAGAGGTAGTTGGGCAGACAACACAGAAGGAGAGGCAATCCTTGCCGGGAAACATCGCCAGCGCGCCACCTCACGGCGCATTCAATGCGCCTGTCCTAGTCCGTCAGAGTTAGGTGTTTCCCAGTACCACTCTGACGACAACCCCTGTAGCTGTAAGAGCGCACTGTACACCTTGTAAATGACCATTGTAGCCCTTGTGGAAACCCCTTGAACTATAAAAGGAGGCCCATGGCTACCTTGACAAAGGTCGACACCCTGTCCATTTGCACGCGTAGCAGCACCTCTCGAGCATCCTTGCCGGGTGGCTGTGCCCTTATATTTAGACCCAAATATACAAACATACAGACAAGACTTAGGGTTTTACGCTCCCTAGTGGCCCGAACCTATATAAACCCTGCGCGTAGTCATGGCCGACTGATGCTCTTCGTGCATTCGACGCCCCCGCCGAACCGTAAAGGGACCCCGCTGGTCCCATAGATCGTCGTGGATCACACCCCCGACACCCTTACCGGGTAGTATGAGTCACCAAGCCTGGCGTAGTCCGTCTGGTGACCTAAGATGGCACCCCGGTGCATAACTCATGGAATATCGAGCATCTTCGCAAGTTCTACGCGAGGCATGGTTGTCGGGCCGCCCGGCGGCCTCTTTTGTACAAGTTCACCCCCGAGGCGTGTAATCCTTCATACAAAGCCAGACGATGACCCTGAGTGTAGTCAATAAAGCTAAGTGTTCTTCAACTCTCTGTCAAAGTACATATTTATCTTGTGTATCTTATGCGAGATGTTTTGACAACTTTTCAATTGCATAAGGCGACTGGTAAACCACCTAGGTTCCTAGCCTCTTTTATTTTCTCTTCTTTCTTTTTCTCAAAAAGGAGAAGAGGGACCCCCGCACGCAAGTCTTCCCGTACATACACCTGTAGATGCGTTCCAGAATGATCGCCTTGCGTCAATAAATGCTACAAAAAGAAGCTAAGTTGCAGAAACTATTGAAAATTCTTGAACATTTCCCTTCGGCAAGCTGGTGCTTGTGTAAGAAAACCTGCACGCTACGGGCCCTTGTCGAAATTGTTGTGCGCTTGAGTGTTGGAAGCATGCCCAACATCTTAAGTAGCCGGTGCGAGGATGACGGGACGACCTTGCAGAGAGTTATACTACCGAAAGGGTGCTCGGGGTTCGTCTTTAGAAGCGCCCGCGGTAGGAATGTACACGCTGGCAAGCGTCAAGAGTCAGGAAAACACACAAGCGTCGTTTTGTCGGATAAAGGGAAATGTACTTTAGTAGACACATGACGAAGCTCTAATGTTTTAAAGATACCCAATATTTTCTCTTCCTTTCCTCGCACGATTACATTGGGTATGATCTAAACACAAAAGGAGATCTTCCACTATGATGTGGCGATTGGTCCGGAAACGAGGTCTCGCGGATGGAGCCTCGTTCCCGCATCTCTAAACCCTAGCTATGATGCCGTACGCGCCTAGTCGGCATGGAGGAGTCATGGTCGCTACAGCTTGAGCTCTTCGCACAGCACTCCAGGCGGACACCGGACATCCTGAAGATCTTCACGAAGAGGGTGGCGGAGCCGTCGAACTTGAAGTGAGGAAGGTGCCCGGGTCCAAGGCCACGGGAGTGGGCAAATGACTTCCACCCCCGCGTCAGGAACATGGCGCTCCCGGCGGAGAGGTCGACGCCCACCCAAGCGGTCCTGTTGCAGCAGCCATCTGCCCGAAGCCAAAAGTCTCGAAGCCCACTCCTCTCCATGGCCTTGCGAAGGGGTCGGGGAGGCGGAGCTAGCTCTGCTGCCGCCGGGGGATCACCATGACGAACTCTTGCACCTCTTCCTCTGCATGGATCTCCACATGGGGCTGCGGGAGGGGTGTGCTGCTACGACCACGGCGGATGGACGGAGCCGTCCCTCCACGGCCCCGGGATGCCACCCCTCCACGGCCCCTAGACGTCGTCCTTCCACGAGAGCTGGAGCCAACCCCCGTCGCCATCACCACAATTCGCATTGGGCTCTGGGGGCACCCCTCACCGTGGCGCCGGACCCACGAGCACGACCGCGACCCCTGGCCATAGCGGAAATGGCGTGCTAAAGGAGATGGCAAAAGGAGAAAAGAGAAGACGTCGGTCGGGAGGCTAGAGCAGGAGGGCGCGAATGAGCAACTCTTCCTCACAACTAGCCCTCTTTATAGGGCGGGAGGAGAGCAGGGGGCTGGCTCTTCGCGACCGAGGGCGAGCACACACTGGCACACTGCCGGTGCTGGCGACCGCCTTTCTGAGCCAATGCTAGCCCTCGCGCGTAACACGCGTCGGGTGGGATACAATTAAGAGGAGGAGACTGTCGGGGATATAACCCCACGGTATGACCCGCCCTGTTGGGCTGGGTCAGTATAATGGCGGCTCTGGAACAAGGTTCAAGATGGGCCGTGTTGTAAAGATAAAACAAGTAAGGTGGCTACTGAGTAAACCGCCGTGTGGCCCAAGCGCGTGGAGATGGCGACTCAAGGCCCACAGGGCAGAAGAGGCTGGAAGATACCTTGCTTGGAAGGCAAGTCATGTTAGAGGCATGGTAGGTTTCGAGTCATAATATGACTCAGACTCTGTTGTAAACCCTAGGGTCTTAGGCTGTATATAAAGGCAAGCCCCTAGGGCCGAAAGACTTAGGTTAGACACCCTCGAAAGCTAGGTTAGCGATTCTGTACCCTTCTAATCGAGATCACCATTGATATAGACACAAAGCAGAACATAGGCTATTATCTCCATCGGAGGGGCCGAACCTGGGTAAACTCGTCTCCCGTTCCCGTTTAACCCCTTTGAGTCGCCACCTAGCGATGATGGCCTCACACCTAAGTCCTTGCACGAGGACATCTGCCGTGACAAAACCACGACAGTTGGCGCCCACCGTGGGGCACTCGCCCGGTGGAGTTATGTTCTCAAAGGGAGCCCTTCCGGGTTTTGGGAGCTACGTGGCGGGTCACATGACCAAGAGTTGCCGGAGCAAGATCTACATCGACGATTCAGGCTGGGGCCCCGAGGCCGACTCAATTGAGTACGGGTACCAGGTCCCCTTCGGCAAGATCCACGTCTTCATCGGACAAATCGGCCAGTTAGTGCCCGAGTAGGACATCTGCACCAACCTCGTCGAGTCGGCTCGGTGCGCCCAACCCGGCCGGCGTCACGAGACCAAGGTCCTTGGTAAGATTCTTGAGTCGCCTCATCTGGTTGCTGCTTCTGCAACAGGGATCACGATGGCTCGAACCCCGCCCGTGGTTGGAGGATCAGGTGGATTAGGCCTGTCACAGGGCGCTTCGGGGGCTGAGTTTCGGCACAACACACTAACCAGGCTCCTCAAAGCAAACCTAAGCAGTTGAGTCATGGCCAGTATCATGTCTTTACCACTAGTACTTGCAAGCGAGACAGTAAGGTCAAGAGCAGGGCTGTCAACATGGCAGAGCCGGAAGTGCCCAGGTACCTCAACTAGTCCAAGCACCCGACCACCTGGAGCAGGGAGGACCATCCTCCCTGGGTTGACAACCATGGCGGGTTAGCTTTGGTGGTGGCACCTCAAGTCGGCGGTTACACTTTGACCAAGGTCCTTATGGATGGAGGCAACAACATAAATATTCTGTACTACGAAACTTTCCACCAGATGAACCTGCTTGAGAGCACACTGCTTCCCTCAACAATGGTGTTTCACGGGATTGTTCCTGGAAAGTCGACTTATCTGACCGGGCGGATCAAACTCGATGTGGCCTTCGGTGATGAGTATAATTACAGATGCGAGCCCTTGATGTTTGAGGTAGTCAAGATAAAGAGCCCCTATCATGCCCTCTTTGGGCGGCCGACTTATGCTCATTTCATGGCCCGGCCTTGTTATATTTATCTAAAGCTCAAGATGCCTGGACCGAAGGGTACTATTACCATGGACGGAAGCCGGAAGATAGCCCAGGAGTGCGAGGAAGGAGACGCGGCTTATGCCGAGTCGGCTTGCGCAGGTGAGGAGTTGAAGTTCTATACCTCCAATGTCGACCCGCCTGATATGAGCCCCCTCAAGAAGCCCAATACCGAGTCGGAGCCTTCACTCAAATTTAAGCCGCCTGAAGACACTAAGCAGATAGATTTCACGCTAGGCGATTTGTCCAAGCAGTTCACTATAGGGACTGGTTTGGATCCCAAACAGGAAAGCGTGCTCATTGAGTTTATCAGTGAGAATCGAGACATCTTTGCATGGAAAACTTCTGACAGGCCTGGAGTCCCAAGAAAACTCATTGAGCACCACCTTAACGTAGACCCAAATATGAGGCCAGTACGCCAATATCTTCGTCGTTTTAATGAGGAGAGATGCAAAGCTATTGGAGAAGAGGTGGCTCGGCTCCTAGCTGCCGGGTTTATCGTTGAAGTTTTTCATCCCGAGTGGTTGGCTAACCTGGTGCTTGTTTTGAAAAAGAATGGCACTTGGCGCATGTGTGTTGACTACACGGATCTCAACAAAGCTTTTCCGAAGGATCTCCCTCATATCAATCAGATCATTGATTCTACGGCAGGTTGTGAGCGTTTGTGCTTCCTGGATGCATACTCCGGCTATCACCAGATCAAGATGGCTGTTGAGGATCAAGAAAAGACGGCTTTCATCACTCCCTTTGGTGCTTTCTGCTATGTCTCTATGTGTTGGAGATATGCCTAGAGGCAATTATGTATGATGATATTTCCTATGTGTTTATGAATAAAGATAGTCCTTGGACATTATCATTGATGTGTATTAACAAGTACATGACTTGTTTGTGAGACTATACATTGTATGATGACTGTCCTAAATGGTCCCTAGTCGAAAGAGTTGTGTGGACGCTCAGCCAGTTAGACTAGCATATGACACGGTGGATGGTTCGGTCTCACTGACCATGTAGCATTGGATGCTAGCCGGATAATATGGACTCAGAAAGATCAGATCGGATTTGACGTAGTCGGATCCGAGTCGAGATAAGGCCTGAGTTGGACAGACCCAACTATGAGACGCATCGATAGGTCATCTGTGAGTCTCTAGTAGAACATACGTTCTATGTCCTATGACCTGAGCTAGTGCATTTACTCGGGATGGTGACAGACTTGCTTTGGGCCGACCAAACGCTACTCCGTGACTGGGTAGTTACAAAGGTAGGTTTTGGGCTTGTCCAGACCCATGCTGCGAGACATGGTCGAGCAAGATGGGATTTGCCCCTCCGGTTAGGAGAGATATGCTCTGGGCCCCTCATGTGATACGACCAAGATAAGCATGGCCATGCGACAAGGATTATGAGATAATCTAGTTTGTTGGTCGGTATCACTGGAACGAGAAAGAGGTCGGGCTAGCACAAGGATGACAGACTCGCCTTGAGCCCGACAACATATATCGTGTGGCAAAGGGAACAGAAGTGTGATGTACAGGTTCGCCTAACCAGCTTCATCGGACACTTGGAGTCGGCACACTTTGCTAGAGGCCGCTACCGACTAGCAGAGTCTAATGTGATCAGACTCACGACCAAGTGAACGAGAACCTAAGGGGTCGCGCGCTTAAGGGAAGGAACTAAACATGGGCTTTAGGATCCGTGCGAGGCCCAAGAGTTGAGCCCGCGCCGGATGCCTATATATAGTGGAGGTGCGGCACACCTATCAGGTTGATCGCTTCTGCGCCGTCATTAGGGCTTTGCATGTGTTGCAACTAGCTACCTCCACTCGCCACCGCCGACTGTGTGATCGGACCTAGTAGTCCGCCGCACGGTGTTCCTCCTGCACGCGCGGATACCATTAGAGGCGGTGCACCTGCGCCGCTCCGGCAAACCTGTACTTGGGATCCGGCGACCGGCTGTTCGAGGGAGATCGGACCGGCCATTCAAGGGAGATCGGACGAGGAGGAGACGGACCACGCGAACGCGCTGCCCCAACTCTACTTCCGCTGCACGGCACTACGTGTCTAGTGGTAACGAACTGTCATCCATCTCCGTAGCATGTTCTTGGATGTTCTGCACGTAAGAAAAATATAATTGGCATGCGATGCACCTACGGTGGAACCCAACAGTGGTATCAGAGCCTCTGCTATAGGATTTGGATTCAGATCGGATGCATATATGATATGTGGAGGCGGCAGATGAGATCTGTCGTCGTTTATGAGATTGGCTATGTGCACGGTTGATGAGATCAACCGCACATGGGGATCGATATGGCTATGTTTTTCTGTCAATCGGAATCGACGAGGTAGTGACACAACCAACCCCTACCGGTCGGTATCCACCATCGGGGTTAACTGTGAAACGTAAATCCGAATCGGATTCGCGATGATCGATAAGATCGGTCAGATCAGAAAATCCGGCGTGATCGGAATACAGATTTGATCTGTGATTTCCGAAAACGTCGGGCGCTGCCTGCACCCGCGAGGGGCGCCGTATGCGTAGCGTCTTGTATTTCGTACGCGATCACACAAAACGGTAGAATGCGATTCTATGCATAACTTTGTTTTGCAGGTTTGATGTGAATAGTATGGCTCATATGTATGTGATGCATGTGTGTAATTTAACATGACCTGTGTGGCATGTTTGTCAGCCGGCAGGTGCCAAAGTGCTGTCATTATATTGTATAACGACCTGCGTGTCGACTTGTGATTCTCTGTAAATTCATTACTAGTTGTAGTAGTTGGAGGAGAGAGATCAAGTTCGTGGCTAGGCGTCACGGCGTGACGAACAAGATGGAGTTCCGCCCTGGTCATCGGAGTTGGAGCCGGCCTGGAAGGACATCCATGAAGGAGCCATACTATTTCACATATTTATGTTTATATGTGATTGATATTACTTCTTGTTTCTATGCATGTTAGAATGGTAGAAAGATCCCTCGTTAATATCAAGCACATTGCCATTCCGGATATTGCACCTTCGCACATCAAGTACGTCTAGTGGTGGGCTCATAAAATTGAGGTGCTACTAGGTGTCCTTGAACTGGAGGGTTCGTGTCGGACACGGACATGCACTGAATCAGGTTAACTTAACAAGGCTATCAAAATGGTTTTGGGCCTTGTGGCAAAGAAGGTTGGGAGCCGGGGTATAAGATACCTACCTGACCGACAGGAATCGTATAGAGATACGATTAGCAAAGAGTTGCTTACCGAATAGGCAAGTTGGCTAGCAGTGATGCTAAAGCTCACTAGTCGCTCGCACTAGACAGGTCCTGAATCACTGAGAGTTTGCGGAGGGATGCTGACTTCAGTGGGAGTAGCTCTGTTTAAGGCTTGAATTACTCTACATAAACACATTGCTTAGTGTTTGCATATTTTCTGTTGTAGATCAATGACACCACCTGCTCAACCCAACTTTGCATTGAAATCAATTCTGGAAAAGGATAAACTGAATGGAACAAACTTTACCACCTGGTATAGAAATCTGGGAATTGTTCTCAAGCACGATAAAAAGGAACATGTTCTAGAGGATCCACTTCGAGAGGAACCTGCCGAGAATGCAAGTGGCACAACCAAGAATGCCCATCAGAAACTCGTTGATGAATCAAACGAGATCAGCTGCCTCATGCTGGCTTGTATGGAGCCCGATTTGCAACAGCATTTCGAAAACATTGACGCTTATATATGATCGAGAGTCTCAAGAGCATGTTTCAGCTGCAGGCTAGGACCGAAAGGTTCAACGTCTGGCAATCCTTGATGGATTGTAAGCTGAAGGAGGGTGATCCACTGAGCCCACATGTGATCAAGATGATCGGGTACGTGCAAGCTTTGGATCGGTTAGGCTTCCCACTTAGGGACGAGCTGTCCATGGATGCAATTCTGGGTTCTCTTCCACCTAGCTATGGGACGTTCGTCTCGAACTATCATATGCATGGCATGGATAAGAAGCTCACTGAATTGCATGGGATGCTTAAGGTGGCAGAGCAAGATATTAAGAAAGGCACACATCAAGTGTTGATGGTGCAGAACTCAGCTAAGTTCAAGAAGAGTTGGTCCAAGAAAAAGGGTAAGGCAAAGGGCACGGGGAAGGTTGTCTCCGCCGCTTAGCCGAAGCCGGGACCGGACTCAAAGACCGTGTGCTTTCATTGCAAGGAAACTGGTCACTGGAAGAGGAACTATAGCAAGTGGCTTGCTGAGCATGGCAAGAAGGACGGAAACGCTTCATCAGGCAAAGGTACACTTGTTACATATGTTATAGACATTTACCTTGCTGACATACCTAGTAGCTCTTGGGTATTTGATACTGGATCGGTTGTTCATATTTGCAACTCGATGCAGGGGCTGATAAGAACTAGGCGTGTGGCACAAGGGGAGATTGACATCAGGGTCGGCAACAAAGCAAGAGTTGCTGCGTTGGAGGTCGGCACGATGCAACTTCAGCTTCCTTCTGGATTTATTTTGGAATTGAATAATTGTTATTACATTCCCGCACTTAGTCGGAACATTATTTGTGCCTCATGCTTGATGAGTCAGGGTTATGAATTCAGTTTAAAGGACAATGGTTGTTCACTTTATTTGAATGGAATGTTCCACGGCTATGCACCCATTGTAGATGGGCTATTTATTTTGAATCTAGAAACGGAACCAGTCTATAACGTGAACGTCAAGAGGCATAAGCCTAATGAGATAAATCTGACATAATTCTGGCATTGCCGGCTTGGGCACATTAGTCTGAAACGCATGAAGAAGCTCCATGATGATGGACTCCTAACTTCGTCCGATTTCGGGTCGTTCGAGACACGCGAATCATGCTTGCTAGGAAGATGACTAAGTCTCCTTTTGCAAAGAGTTGCGAGAGGGCGTTCGAGCTATTGGAGCTTATACACAGTGATGTGTGTGGTCCAATGAGCACAATGGCCAGAGGTGGCTATCAATACTTCGTGACTTTTACCGACGACTTGAGTAGATATTGATATATCTATTTGATGAGGCACAAGTAAGAAACTTTTGAAAAGTTCAAAGAGTTTCAGAACGAGGTTGAAAATCAGCTCGGCAAGACGATAAAGCTTCTGCGATCGGATCGTGGAGGTGAGTACATGAGCCAGGAGTTTGATGATCATCTGAAAAGCCGAGGTATAGTACCTCAGCTCACGCCTCCGGGTACACCAGAGAGAATCGGTGTGTCAGAACGGAGAAATCGAACCTTGTTGGACATGGTCCGATCGATGATGAGCAAATTGGATTTACCCTTGTCATTCTGGGGATACGCTCTAGAAACTGCAGCTTTCACACTTAACAGGGTACCATCAAAATCCGTAGACAAGACACCACATGAGACGTGGACTGGGAAGAGTCCTAGTTTGTCTTTTCTAAAGATTTGGGGTTGTGAAGCATTTGTCAAGTGACTCATGTCGGACAAACTTACACCCAAGTCGGATAAATGCATATTCGTGGGATATCCGAGGGAAACCTTGGGATACAGCTTGTACAACCGAGAAGAGAACAAAGTGTTTGTTGCTCGGAACGGGGTTTTCCTAGAGAAAGAGTTTCTCAGTCGGGAAGCCAGTGGTTGAACGGTGCGACTCAAAGAAATTCGAGAGCCACCCGGGGACAACTCGGCTGGTGATGAGATCATACCGGAGTTGGTCAGGGAACCCGTAGTGGAATCGGCACCGGAGCCACGGAGGTCGGAAAGATTGCGCAAAGTGCGTGATGTGTTGTTGCTAGAAAGCGACGAGCCGGCCACGTATGCAGAAGCGATGGTGAGCCCAGATTCCGAGGCATGGCTGGAGGCCATGCGATCTGAGTTAAAGTCCATGGATGACAATCAAGTCTGGGACTTGGTTGATCTGCCACCTGGCGTAATAGCCATTGGGTGCAAATGGGTCTTTAAGAAGAAAATAGATGTGGATGGAAATGTTCAAATCCACAAAGCTCGGCTTGTCGCTAAAGGTTATGGACAAGTTCAAGGAATTGACTACGACGAGATCTACTCGCCGGTAGCGATGCTAAATTCGGTGAGGATCATACTAGCAATAGCTGCATATTTCGATTATGAGATATGGCAGATGGATGTCAAAACGGCTTTCCTTCATGGAAATTTAAAGGAGGATGTATACATGATACAACCTGAAGGTTTTGTCGATCCAAATAATGCTGGTAAAGTATGCAAGCTCAAGAGATCCATTTATGGATTGAGGCAAGCAGCTCGGAGTTGGAATATTCATTTTGATGAAGTCATCGTTGACCTTGGTTTCATCAAGAACGAAGAGGACTTTTGTTTATACAAGAAGTCTAGTGGGAGCTCGGTAGTATTTTTGATCTTGTATGTGGATGACATACTACTGATCAGAAATGATGTTTCGATGCTGAACTCGGTCAACGAATCATTGAATGGCAAGTTTTTGATGAAAGACCTTGGAGAGGCAGTGTACATTCTAGGCATCAAGATCTATAGAGATAGATCAAGGAGGCTGCTCGGCTTGAGCCAGAGCACGTACATAGATAAAGTGTTGAAGAGGATCAACATGAGTGAGGCCAAGAAAGGGTTCTTGCCCGTCTCACATGGTATAAGGCTAAGCAAGACTCAGAGTCCTAAGACTTCTGATGAGCGAAACCGGATGAATAGAATCCATCATGTATGCCATGCTATGTACACGGCCTGATGTAGCCTTTGCAATAAGCTTAACAAGCAGATACCAGGCTAACCCAGGTGAGAGTCACTGGGCAGCGGTGAAAACTATCCTGAAGTACCTGAAAAGGACTAAGGAGATGTTCCTAGTTTATGGAGGTGAGGAGGAGCTCTGCGTAAAGGGTTACGCTGATGCTAGTTTCCAAACCGACAGGGATGATTGTCAATCGCAAACTGGATTTGTGTATGTCATGAATGGAGGAGCAGTGAGCTGGACAAGTTCCAAGCAAGAAACTGTGGCCGACTCCACAACAGAGGCCGAATACATTGCGGCTTGTGAAGCCGCAAAGGAAGGTGTTTGGATTCGGAAGTTCCTGGAAGATGTTGGTGTGTTCCCGGGCTGGTCAAAACCGTTGTACCTTTATTGCGATAATTCAGGTGCCATCGCACAGGCCAAGGAGCCGAGACAACACCACAAGACCAGGCACATAGACCGAAAGTATCACCTGATACGAAAGCTCGTAGCGAAAGGTGATACTAATTTATGCAAGATTCAAACGGATGCAAATATTGCAGATCTGCTGACTAAGCCGCTTCCACAACCCAAGCATGAGGGGCACGTTAGAGCTATGGGCATTCGATGTCTATTTGATTGACTCTAGTGCAAGTGGGAGACTGTTGGAGATATGCCCTAGAGGCAATCATGTATGATGATATTTCCTATGTGTTTATGAATAAAGATAGTCCTTGGACATTATCATTGATGTGTATTAACAAGTACGTGACTTGTTTGTGAGACTATACATTGTATGATGACTGTCCTAAATGGTCCCTGGTCGAAATAGTTGTGTGGACGCTCAGCTAGTTAGACTAGCATATGACACGGTGGATGGTTCGGTCTCACTGACCATGTAGCATTGGATGCTAGCCAGATAATATGGACTCAGAAAGATCTGTTCGGATTCGACATAGTCGGATCCGAGTCGAGATAAGGTCTGAGTTGGACAGACCCAACTATGAGACGCAGCGATAAGTCATCTGTGAGTCTCTAGTACAACATACGATCTATGTCCTAAGACCTGAGCTAGTGCATGTGCTCGGGATGGTGACAGACTTGCTTTGGGCCGACCAAACGCTACTCCATGACTGGGTAGTTACAAAGGTAGGTTTCGGGCTTGTCCAGACCCATGCTGCGAGACATGGTCGAGCAAGATGGGATTTGCCCCTCCGGTTAGGAGAGATATGCTCTGGGCCCCTCGTGTGATACGACCAAGATAAGCATGGCCATGCGACAAGGATTATGAGATAATCCGGTTTGTTGGTCGGTATCACTGGAACGAGAAAGAGGTCGGGCTAGCACAAGGATGACAGACTCGCCTTGAGCCCGACAACATATATCGTGTGGCAAAGGGAACAGAAGTGGTGATGTACAGGTTCGCCTAACCAGCTTCATCGGACACTTGGAGTCGGCACGCTTTGCTAGACGCCGCTACCAACTAGCCGAGTCTGATGTGATTAGACCCGTGACCAAGTGAACGAGAACCTAAGGGGTCGCGCGCTTAAGGGAAGGAACTAAACGTGGGCTTTAGGATCCGTGCGAGTCCCAAGAGTTGAGCTCGCACCGGATGCCTATATATAGTGGAGGTGTGGCACACCTATCAGGTTGATCATTTCGGCGCCATCATTAGGGCTTTGCATGTGTTGCAACTAGCCACCTCCACTCGCCGGCGCCGACTGTGTGATCGAACCTAGCAGTCCCCCGCACGGTGTTCCTCCTGCACGCGCGGATACCATTAGAGGTGGTGCACCTGCACCACTCCGGTGAACCTGTACGTGGGATCCGGTGACCGGCTGTTCGAGGGAGATCGGACCGGCCGTTCAAGGGAGATCGGACGAGGAGGAGATGGACCACGCGAACGCGCTGCCCCAACTCTACTTCCGCTGCACGACACTGCGCGTCTAGTGGTAACGAACTGTGATCCATCTTCGTAGCATGTTCTTTGGTTGTTCTGCGCGTAGGAAAATTTTAATTGGCATGCGATGCTCCTACGGTAGAACCCAACACTATGCCCTTTGGGCTTAAGAGCGCAGGGGCGACTTATCAACGCTGCGTCCAGAATTGCCTTCGGCCATTGATTAGGCATAGTATTCACGCCTATGTTGATGACATCGTGGTGAAGTCTCAGAAGAAGGAAACACTCTTGGAGGATATCAAGGAAATGTTCGGTAATCTTCGAGTGTACATATGAAACTTAACCCAACAAAGTGTGTTTTTGGTGTTCCCACAGGCAAACTTTTGGGTTTCCTAGTTTCTGAGCGAGGCATCGAAGCTAACCCGGACAAGATTAAGGCAGTAACTTTGTTGACTGAGCTGGCAAATATAAACCAGGTTCAGTGCCTGGCGGGTCGCATCACTGCTTTAAGTCATTTCATAAGCCGCCTGGGGGGAAAAAGCCATCCCTTTCTACCAAGTATTGAAGAAAACATGCGACTTTAAGTGGACAGACGCCGCTAATGAGGCCTTTGAGGCACTCAAGAAGCAGCTTGCTAATCCGCCTGTCTTAGCTGCCCCTGCCGAGAAAGAGCCGATGCTCCTGTACATTGCTGCTAATTGTCGTCGAGCGTAAAGAGGAAGGGAAGGAATATTCGGTTCAACACCCAGTGTACTTCGTCAGTGAAGTATTAACTTTGTCCAAGTAGCGGTACCCGCATTGGCAAAAGCTAGTCTTCGGAATTTTTATGGCAAGCCGGAAGCTAAAACACTATTTCCAGGAGCATCCAATCACGGGGTCAGTTCGGCACCCCTTGGAGATATCATACAAAACCGGGAGGCCACTAGACGAATTGGTAAGTGGGCGATTGAACTTGGCGATCACCATCTAAAGTTTGTGCCTCGAACCGCCATCAAGTCCCAAGCACTGGTAGATTTCATCAATGACTGGACAGAGTTGCAGATTCCAGAGGATAGGCCAGACAACATCTACTGGACTATACACTTTGATGGATCTAGATAGTTGGAGGGCTCGGGGGCTGGAGTCATTTTTTCTTCTCCACGAGGCGATAAATTTTGCTATGTTTTGCGGCTCATGTTTCCTTGTACTAACAATGCAGCCGAATATGAGGCCCTCCTACACGGACTCAGAATAGCTAAAGAGATGAATCTGAGCCGGGTCAGGTGTTTTGGCAACTTGAACTTGGTGGCTCAACAAGTTTCAGGGACTTGGGATTCTAAGGACCCCCTGATGGCGGCTTACCGGCGGGCAGCTTCTGATGTGGCGAGACATTTTCAGGGCTATCAGGTCAATCATATAGATCTCCGGCTCAACGTGGCGGCTGATGCCCTGTCGCGACTTGGCTCATGGAGGAAGCCGGTTCC
This sequence comes from Elymus sibiricus, assembly GCA_039707655.1. Lineage (NCBI taxonomy): Eukaryota > Viridiplantae > Streptophyta > Magnoliopsida > Poales > Poaceae > Elymus > Elymus sibiricus. Next base: position 308,292,049 of record CM077675.1, on the reverse strand, counting down.
CCCCAACGTGTTCTTAGACGTCCTTCATAATCCCTCTGTCAAGCTGCCGTTTGGGGAGGATATAGCTATCCCTGACCCGCAGGCACAAATGTTGGCGGCTCTCCATGCTACTCCCGACTGGACTATTCCATATCTGGCTTATCTGACTCGAGGCGAACTCCCAGCTGAGGAAAACATGGCTCGATAGATAATTCGACGGTCCAAATCCATGACTATCGTTAATGGCGACTCACACCGATGAAGCAGCACTGGCGTGTTTCAACGCTGTGTTTCCCGTGAGGAAGGCCAGGAAATTCTTAATGAAATTCATGCTGGTGATTGTGGGCACCATGCCGGCTCACGGTCCTTGGTGGCAATATCTTTTCGGCATGGGTTCTACTGGCTGATGGCTCACGCAGATGCAGAAGAGATTGTGCGCAAGTGCGATGGATGTCAAAAGTTTGGTCATCAGGCCCATGTCCCGGCTCAGGAATTGTGTATGATTATTTGCAGTTTGGCGGGCTAGACAAGGTTGGCCCGTTCAAGCCATCTTCTGACAAGAAAACCCACCTCTTGTTGGCGGTTGATAAGTTCACCAAGTGGGTTGAGGCACAACCGGTCAGTAGTTGCGATGCAGAGACTGCGGTCAAGTTCTTGAAAAGGTTGATTTTCCGTTTTGGTTACCCTCACAGCATTATCACTGATAATGGTACTAATTTATCCAAGGGAGCCATGGAACAGTTTTTTCAACGAGAACACATCCGGCTTGACCTAGCAGCAGTTGCACATCCACAGTCCAATGGACAAGCTAACGAGCTAATCAGGAGATCCTCAGAGGGATCAAACCCCGGCTTATGGTACCACTTGAGCGTACTCCGGGCTGTTGGGTTGAAGAACTCCCTGCAGTACTTTGTAGTATTCGCACAACTCCAAATAGATCCACTGGATACACACCTTTCTTCTTGGTATATGGAGTCGAGGCAGTTCTTCCAAGTGATATTCGCCACGACTCGTCTCGGGTTGCTGCTTATGTAAAGGCGGACAATGAGCTAGCACGTCAAGACTCCCTGGATGCCTTGGAAGAAGAGTGTGACTTAGCAGCATCCAGATCTGCCATTTATCAGCAAGACCTATGCTGCTATCACAGTCGTAGAGTCCGAAGCCATACTTTTCAAGAAGGCGACTTGGTGCTACGTCTAATTCAAGATCAGACAGGAATGCATAAACTTTCTCCACCTTGGGAGGGTCCTTTTGTCATCAGCAGAAACCTTAACAATGGGTCATATTATCTGGTGGACTTACGGGAAGGATCATACACTTCTGAGGAGGAGACAAACCGGCCCTGGAACATCGCTCACCTGCGGCCTTATTATACTTAAAAGAGCCACTGGCTCCCTTTATGTATTCCCCTCCCCCCTGCAAATTCTATATATACTTCTTTATGTTCAAATATAATAAAGCCGGCACCCTTGTAATTCGGGGTCTCTGTCGTTTCAACCTATAAATTGAGCATGAGTCTTTATTGTTTGCAACATAGGTCACTTGGGGGCTTCCAACTCATCGAGTTTATCTTTCTCACCCTTGTTGACCCGGCAAAAATCAAAAAACGCCACAATATATGGTTAAACCTGCCTGTATGCTTGATGCGACTCCGATCAGGTGACCCCTTGTACTCTTGCAGGTCAATCCTCTTTAGGACCCTGAACTTCAAGGTTAAAACATTGGCTTGAGTCACGTGAGAGCCGGCATACAGAAAGCTAGGACAAGCCATGGGTTATTATACCCGCTTCATTGAAGCAAGACTTGAGCCTCGAAAGCCAGTCTCTTTCTGCCGAGTCTCATTGAACGGCCTATTTTTTAGTACTTCATATAAGTAAATTTCTTTCTTATCACATCATGCATTTTCAGGAACAATATTTTCCCTATAACCGGCTCATATATAAGTACCTTGGTTAATAAACCACGGTCCTATAATGACCAGGTTAAAAATTACCTATTCCCAATATCATCATGGAAGGGTTCAACAGATCTGGGCCTCGAAAGTCAAGATTTTTTGCCGGATTATTTTTGATTTATTCTTTCTGTTTTCAATCAACTGACTCATTGAGCACAACAAACAGGAATATCCAAAAGTAAGCACATGAGCAGCATCAATCCTGTCTCAGCAACATAGCTCGAAAGATTGGAGTTCTACATCAATAAAAAGTGCATACATGCACGTTGGCACAATCAAGCATGTGAGCAAAAGTTTTAAGGACTACATCTATTACAGGCCTATAACGAGGCCGCAAAATACTCAAGTTTTCCCACTTTTCTTGGGGGCTAGCTCAAGATTGGCGACTCATTCAGCTTCAAAGATGCCTTCATGCTTTCTCCTCAGTGGCCGCCTCAGGATCTGCTTCCACCGGCTCATCATCTTCATTAACCTGCTGGCCCTTCTGCTGCCATCGAATTGAGTTCAATGATTCAAAATTTGAGGTTCCCTCAACAAGAGATGATGCGTCAACATCAGGGGCAAAAGGTCTCTTCGGGGGGGGGGGGGAGGCACCAACTCCGACGGCTCATCCTTGGGCGGGTTAATGCGCTCATTATCGTTGGTATATGCAGCATGATATTTCGTGTGGTCAATTTCTTCAGCTATCAGAGTTGCCAAAGGCCGTGTCTCTGTAATGCACTTTGCATAGTCTGAATGAGTGAATCTGGAGCCATCGAGTTTGAACTCCGGGAAGCCGCCCTTCAAGAGCTCCACATCCAAATTAGGCAAATATGCCTTTGCTCGAGCAAGCGCCATGTTTTCCCCTCCTCGAGCCGCTGCTCTCTGGGTCTCAGTTACCCATTGTGGAACGGTGGAAAGTTGCTTCAACATGTCCTTGATGCTACTTGGCGGGTATTTTAGATTCTTCACCGCCATGATGGAGTAAACAGACCCGGTGAACAATTGCTCTACATATATGAAAATGGTTTTCAATTTCACAATAGGCAGCTCTACAAGATTATGGTTTTTCCATCCAGCAAACAAAAGAGAAACAATGAGTCGCCATTCAATCGTAAGACGGTGAACTACAAAAGAGAAGCAGAATACATACCAAAGATTGCCGTCAACATTTCATTGACCTGTTTTACAAGAGTGGCGTATTTTTCCTTCAATGGATCAAGTTTCTTTTCTTCTTTTTCTGCACGTCGTACAAGAATGGCCTTTTCTGCTTCAAACAACTTTACGGCTTGTTCGAGACGTTCATTTACCTGACGTGCAGAATCCTCAAAATGAGCCTCCATGAGCTCAACATCAGCCTCTAGTTTTCATTCTTCTTTGAGCCGTTTCTCCAGTTTCACAGCAACTGACTCAACATCCTCAACGTACTCCTGGCAGATGTACAAGCAATATCAACAAGTATTTTTATAACAACTTTAAACAACCTTATGACGAATTACTTTTTCCTATCAAAAGTCCCAAGCAGATTGCAAGCAATATTCTTGACACTTGGGGGCTAATGCATGCCGGTTTTTTCTTAAAAAACTTAGCATGGAAAGACCCGACTCATCTCAAGGAGATGAGCCGACCCTTGAGGGCTAGACGTCGAATTTCAAGTATTAATAAGACCCGACTTATCTCAAGGAGATGAGCCGGCCCTTGTGGGCTATAGGTTGAATTCCAAATATTAACAAGACCTGACTCATATCAAGAAGATGAGCCGGCCCTTGGGTGCCACAGGTCGAATTCTTCAATAGTATTAACAACACCTGATTCATTTCAAGGAAATGAGCCGGCTCTTGGGGGCTACAGCTACAGATCAATTATTTAACGAACCAGCTTATTTCAATAAACTGGTCCTCGGAGGCTAATGACAGTATAGAGATAATGGTATGTGACGCCCCTAATTTCGACCGTACGCTAATCATACACGCAATGCATACGACCAAGATTAGGGACTCACTGATTGATATCACAACACAACACTAGACACAAATTAAAGTCATACAGCTTCATATTACAAGCCAGGGGCCTCGAGGGCTTGAATACAAAGCTCGACAAGCACGAGTTAGCGGAGGCAATTAATATCTGAGTACAGACATAAATTAAACAAGTTTTGCCTTAAGAAGGCTAGCACAAACTTAAGCAGCGGATCGAAAGAGGCGAGGCCTCTTGCCTAGGAACCTCCTATCCTACTGCTGGTCGGGAGCAGTCTCCACGTAGTAGTAGGCTACGGCGGTGGTGTAGTAGTCGTCTTCGGTGTACTCCATCTCCTGGGCTCCATCGTCTGAACGCAGAATCGTATCAAGGGGGAAAGAGGAAGCAAAGCAGCGGTGAGTACTCATCCAAAGTACTCGCAAGACTAACATCAGAACTATGCTAAGTATGCATCAGTATCAATGAATGGGGTTATATCTGGGCTGACTGCAGAAGCAAGAATAGGGGGAAGGCCTAGTCCTATCGAAGACTAGCATCTTCAGCATCTTGCAACATTAGAAGAGAGTAGACTGGTAGCTCAAATATAGCCATATTATTGTAGCAAATTTATTAAGTAACCATGCCCTGAGATTCTTCCTCGACTCCCTGCGAGGAAGCAATGTCGGAGCCAACATTCATTTCAATTTAAAGTCACATTTTAGTTGTAGTAGATCAAGGTACAACTCCAAGTCGTCCTGTTACCATGGACACGGCTATTCGAATAGATGAATTCATCCCTGCAGGGGTGCACCGCATTTCCAACACGCTTGATCACCTCCGGCCGGACACACTTTCCTGGGTCATGCCCGGCCTCGGGATATCAACACGTCGTCGCCCCACCTAGGCTCAACAGAGAGGCCAGCCCGCCAGTCTAAATCCTAAGCACACAGGGGTCGTGGGCCCACTTGCCCTCTATGCTCTTGCACGATGCGTGGGCGGCCGAGGTCAGCCCTAGCACACTCTAGTCCAAGAGATGTACCGTCCAGGCCACTCGGGCGCGCGCCACTCCATTGCTGACGCCCGAAGAGCTTCGGCTGATACAACGACGCTAAGTACCCATAACTTCTCCCACGTGAAGGTTTGGTGCGTATAAGGTCAAACGACCAACTCAAATCAAATACCCAACCCATTAGCATTTTCTTAATGCGGGGAAAGCGCGACCCATGATGTGCGGTCTCGTCGCCCCATCTCGAGGATGTGTGGCAAGGGCCTTTCCTGCCCGTCCATGCCTCATCATCATCAAACCGTGGGTACCCCTCAGGGCCGACCCATCACCAACATGTTTCTGTAACCAGGTCATAGTAACTGTGTGTATATAACATCAAGACGGAACCTGAGGAATCACCCTCAAAGGGTCCCGCTCGATGAAACCGTCAAGGTGGACCCAGAGCAATCACCCTCGAGGGTCCCACACTTGAGGGGTTGCACGACAGAGTCATCGTCGGGAGTGGTGAAGGAGGACTCACCCTCGAGAACCACGACCGACTGGCTGCACTACAGAGTTAGCATCAGGAGTACTTCACGAGGGGTCACCCTCGGTACTCGATTGTAGCTCTGCAGAGTCGTACAACTAAGGGGTGTGCAGTGAAGGTGACGGGCATGGCTTGTCGGTCGGTTGACCGAGTCTTCGAGTCATCGATGAAGAAGCAGGGGCAACTGGGACTAAGGGGGTCACAGGGGATTCATAGATCAACCTATACTAAGCAGTTGATATAACATCAGGGGTAGTAGCAGTTTATCAAAAACGGGCTATGCATCAGAAATAGGAGCTAGCTAATACAGTAGCAAAATCTAATGCAAGAGTGAGAGGGAAAGAAATGGGCGATATCGGAATGCTCAAGGGGGTTTGCTTGCCTTGCTGCTCTACGGCAAAGGCCTGATCGTCGGCGGTGTAGTTGTACCCGGCAGCAGCGTCAGTCTCGGGGTCTACTGGTAAGAAGAGGGGAGAAACAATAAATATAAAGCAAACAGATGCTTCACATGCATGACATGACAATAAGCAGAGCTAGGCATGCACTAACGCAGTACTACACATCGCAGACGGATCGGAAGAATATCTGACGATATTTTCTGGGTCTCAGGATACTACAGGACAGATGAAAACGATGGAAAAGTACCACGTTCGTCATGATAGGAGCACGTGACAGACGAACGGACTGCGTATTCGGAACCGTGGGATTTTTCTGAACAACTTACATGTATAAAATATTTTCATTTGACTTACAGATTATTTTACATTAATTTTTAAAGTTTTATTAATATTCAGAAATTAAAATAGATTATTTTAATTCAATAATTCAATTTATGATATCAGCATGATGTCATGCTGACATCACCAGTCAACAGTGGCTTTGACTGGTCAAACTAACCAGTGGGTCCCACATGTCATACCCACAGATTAATTAAGTTTAATTAATCTTAAACAAGTTAATTAGGGGGGTTGGACCCACATGTCATAGGCAGCAACTAAATTATGCTAGTTAATTAGATAATTAGTCTGGGTCCACTTGACATAGACTAGTAGTTAAACTAACTAGTAATTAGTATTACTAGCTAACCCACTAACCTACGGGGGCGGCCACACGCTGCCACGCACACACACAACACACACTCACACACACAGCACACTCTCACGCTCACACCGCTACGCACACACTCAGCACACACACATCCGGCCATGGCTTGCCATGGCCAGCCACAAGCCGTTGTTATGGATGCGGCAACAAGCTTGAGCGGTTGCCGTTAGGCATAGCAGTAGCAGTAGTTAGCAGCTTAGTAGGAGCAGCAAGCAGGCAGTAGCAAGCAGCGCAGCTAGCAATGCAGCTAGCAGCAGCGGCGGCGGAGCAGCAACTGTGAGCAGCGGTAGCAAGGAACAGCAGAGCAGCAGCAGCGATGCAGCGCAGGCTCGGCCAAGCAGCGGGGAGCAGCAACGGCAGCGAGCAGCAGTAGTGCAGCGGCAGCACTAGGAAAAGCAGCAGCAAGCCAGCGGTAACAAAGCAGTAGCAGGCAGCACGCACGCACATACGTGCACGTACGCGTACACTCGGGGACGGCGGCTAACGGCGACGAATCGAGCAGGGAAACGAGGGGAATCGGAGGAGGGGCTCACCACGGAGCTCGTGGACGTGGTTAGGGAGCACGGGGCGGCCGGAATGCGACGGGCTCAACGGCGAGATGTGGCGGCCATGGGCGAAGATGGCGGCGATGGTGACTTTCTAGTGCACCCCTACTTGAACCGATGCACGTAGGCGAAGGAGTCGACGGCGAGGGAGCGGTTGGACGTCTTGGCGTGACGAGGGGAGGCTCTGGAGTGCATGGACGACGGTGGTGGGGCGACCTCGATATCGGGAACCAAGAGAACGGAAGGGGACAAGCGAGGGAGGAGGAAAGAAGGGCCTAGGGTTTGTCTCACGCGTCGGGGAGGGCCTTATACGCCGCAGGGGCTCGCTAGATGGTCGACACGGCGACATCGGGCGCGTGGACGGGCGCGGCCGTGGCCATGCCATGGCTCTGCTTCTCCTCTATACAGAGAGATAGGAAAAGGCCGTTGGTGGGCTGGGCCATTTACTGTAGCAGCAGGCCTGAAGTGCAAAGTGTTATTGTTTTCTTTTTCCATTTATCTTTTATCAGTTTTCTGTTTTAGTTTTATTTTATTTTAGTGAATTTAAATACCCCCAATAATGTTGATTTATTAAACACAATTACCTATGTAATACTTGACACACTTTGAACATTTTAGTTTTGATATTTGAATTTTTTTTCCGTTTGACTTGGTTTTGAATTCCGAATTCGCACGGGATTGAATCATCGCGAGATTAACAACAGTAATCGTGGTGACGTGGCATCATTAGCATGGGATTACTGTAGCTTAATTACAGAGATGACTGTAGCACAAATCCAGGGCGTCACAACTCTCCCCTACTAAAAACAATTCTCGTCCCGAGAATTAAGTAGAAGGAAAGAGCCCGGGGTATTCTGCACGAAGATGATCTTCGCGTTCCCAAGTGGCTTCATCTTCAGAATGATTCGCCCACTGCACCTTGAAGAATTTGGTAACCTTCTGACGATTCCGACGTTCAGTTTCATCGAGAATGCGGACTGGTTGCTCTTTGTAAGAGAGGTCTTGTTGCAGTTCAAGCATATCATGATCCACTGCTCGGATAGGATCCTTGAAGCAGCGACAAAGTTGTGACACATGGAACACATCATGAACCTGAGAAAGGATTGGCGGTAGTTCCAGTTGATATGCCACATTACCACGCCTTTCGAGAACAATGAAAGGACCAATATATCGAGGAGCCAGCTTGCCCTTGATTCCAAAATGGTGTGTACCTCTCATTGGCGTGACTCGAAGATAAGCCTTTTCGCCAGGTTGATAGACCATATCTTTGTGATGACGGTCATACTGACTCTTCTGACGAGACTGAGCAGCCTTTAGATTTGCATGAATAATGCGGACTTGATCTTCGGCATGTTGGATAATATCCGGACCGATAAGTATACGTTCCCCAGTTTCTGACCAATTCAGAGGAGTTCGACACTTACGTCCATATAACACTTCAAAGGGAGCCATCTTCAGACTAGCTTGATAGCTATTGTTGTAGGAGAACTCAGCATACGGGAGAGATTCCTCACATTCCTCCCATTTTTCATTCAGCGCCGCTTTTCACCCTCAATCCCAGGGACAAGTTGAAAGAGTCAATCAGATTCTTGAAGACATGCTTCGAGCTTAAGAGTAGGAAGAGCGGTGACATCTTGCATGGTCATGGTAGCAAGACAAGTCAGAGAATAGCTTGTCAGTTATGTTGGCAACAACATCGGTACCAAGGGCGAGGGACGAATAGAACCATTTTCCTGCTCATTGAAACGAGGCGGACCAATAGGCAAAGTTCTCGTCCACCGCCCGTTACCGGAATGTTATCAACAATAGTAACAGGATCTTACTGACAGAGTTGTTCACCGAGGTGTTTACCTAAGCAGAGAATTATTACTGCTTAGATCATGTATTCTCAAGAAAATTTAAACAGACCAATGGAAAGGAAAATGTGAGTATTAGATCAACCAGACCAATGGAAAGGTAAATGTGTTTTAAACACAACTACCAGGAGTATAGCCTTCCCAAGGACAAGCGGAGCATAAAATGCATGATAGGGACCCAAGTATGTAATACTTTAGACAAAGGGGCAAGGCATTTATGAGGTTACCCATACCATGATGTTTGGATAATTGATCAAGAAACATTTCGCATTGCGCTTCCAATGTTCCTTTTCATGATCGGAAAACCATAGTCAGGCTTCGGGGTAGCAATGACATGGTCATCAGGTAAAGATCAGACTTTGCATACATAAAGGATCCATCAGGAACAACTTATATAATAAGTCATACGATTTCCTCATGGAAGAATGGCGAACCTTGCTGAACAAGATATTATAATAATAGGTCTTCGGGGCAAGTGTGCTAGCCACAACATCACCTTACCGAGTAACATAGGGACCCACGTTATAATTCTTGGAAAAGGTTCCAACATCATATCTGCTGAGATCCAGATATGGTTGTTGTTAGGATACTTCAGACTTAGCCGGTCTGGGAAGAAAAGGATGCAACACAGACCTACGAGATGATGTTGCAAGAATCTTGAAAAGAACGACGGAAGCAGGCCTAGAATCATGAGTCGGATTATAAGACATATGAACACAATGTCAAGACATTCGTGCCCATGTGGAAGTTCTTAGAATGGAATGCAATCAAGTTCTGGTTGAGAACCGTCATAGAGGATACCGAAGTTTCGTGTGTAACTCCGGATAGCTCTTACGTAGAACTTCTCTTCCCAGATCAAATCAATCAGTGGCTTGGCGTGCTAGGAAATACATATGGAGTGAAGGTAGAAAATCTATCAAACCATAGAATACTTCGCACATGCATGAATGAATTGGAACGATTCCAGAGGAAGCGAGACAAAATTTTCCTGTAAGCACGGCGGCAAAAATGCACGTGAACTTAGAGAAAAACACTTCTTTTACCAATCATATTCTTCATGAGCTAGACACAAAGATAATGCTTTCAAGGTTTCCAACACTAGCTTAAATGTTCATCATGAACCACGAATGAGATGAGGATGTGGCTGATGGGCTCAGCAACAATTCGTCGAGACTCCCACAAAGATGGATCTCCACGATTGAGTGAACAAAACCAGATGATATATTGAGGTATGTCCGAGAAAAACATCCACAATTAAACATTAATCGAAAGGTGCTCCCAAAATCCGGACTAAGTAGCACGACCAATGTTAGAATGTTGATTCAACAACCAACACACTATGAATGGCCTTATTGCTCATTAACTCCAAGGTAAAAGAGTTTCTAAGTCATAAGTGTTGAATGTACACATCACCGTCCATTTGTCGATAACCCGGTTAGAACAACACGGGAACCAAGAAAAGAAAAGTGATGGCAAGGAGTATCACCATATCAAGAATTCTTAAGACGTGTGAAATCCTCACGACATTCTCGACAAAAGCTGGTAATGCCCCAAGATAGAACAAAACACAAAATGGCTAGAAAGGAGCTTAAGGTCCACCCAAAAATAAGACCAAGTCTTCATTTCGAAGGAAGGTAAAGGTGTTGTCAAGGACAATACCAATTACCAAGCCAAGGATGCTACTTCTCATCATGAATTTAATTGATATCCTGGAAGAGCCCAGAATGCTGATGAGGATAACGACACATTTGTCGAGAAGTCTCATGAAGATGTAATCGATCAGCGACATCATCAAGCAAATAAATGGTGAAGTGAAAAGTTGTCGGAACCACAGATGAGGGTGCTAGCTCAAAATCGAAATAGCCTTTCAAGACAACCAACATGACGTTGAAAGCTCGATGTAAGCTTAATGCACCGTTGGAATGGTGCTTCAGGGATGAAGGACATAGATAGCATGGTCAAGCTTTAGCATGACGATGATGATGTAGCCTAACAGCTGGGAATGGCATGATCGAGTACAAACTCATAAGCAAAGAAGATTACTAAGAGTTGTTGAATCACAATGCGAAATCGATTCAAATATCGGTGTCCTTGAGTGTCCAACAATTTAGAACATGAGGAAGCTAGAATCAGTGAAGGATACATAGCTGATGAGGAGCATTATAAGAAGCTATGTAGTTCCATGATTTTCTCGAGATACCAGGGGTAATACTCGGATGTAGATCAGAATTAAAGCTTGGACCGATGTATTGATCTGCAGAAGACAAGTTCTTAAACTGGTCTATAATGGGATCAAAGAAAAACAATCATGGTCAGAACCACGGTTGTAAAGTATCAAATCACAGATACAAGGTCGATCATACAAAGAGAAAGATTATCGTTACGAGAAGCTCCTATGATAAGATCAACATCGTTTCCATTTGCATGAACACAAGGTACAAGGTCGACTCCCACTTCATCAATGCATCACCTTACATTTACTCCTCGCTTTCGATGAGGTTGTAGCTTTGAAAGATTATCCGGCAAAACACCAGAAGAGTAGGACTCGTGAAAACTCTTGAGTTCACACGAATTAAGGAAGGCATAGGTTCAACCCATCAGGGCATCTTAGGAACATATACCACAAGCTTCAAGAGTAATTAACACATGTTTGACAAAAGAGCATGGCTGACAAAAGCATAGGATACAACTTATCAGAAGGAGAAGACACAATTTACCAATGGCATCATGCATTAGGGGAAGAACACCACAAGAATTTAGAATATGAAGGATGCTATCGGATAATAATCCAACAATGGGTCTGACGATCCACAAAGGAATCTGATGTGAGTATCGGAACCCAATCAGTGGAAGAAAGAATGCAAGGCATCATATTATAGAACATCCAATTAAATCGATGCTTAAAATAACCAAGGAATTAAGATTCCTCAATTGGTGTATCAGAATCAGGGGCTCCGATCATATATAAGTAAGCTGAATGGACTTAGATGGACAATCAATCAAAGTTGATTTGTCGAGAACCAACTCATGTTTGGAAAGACGCCTGAGCCAGACAGATAATTTATGAGAAACAACTAATGACTGCGTGCATCCACACACAGGTTGAATCAATAAAATCAAAAGACAACCACCAAGGATTTAATGAATATTGCTAGACATATGGAATTAACCGTAATGCAAGCAGGTGAGAAAGACCAAGAGCAAAAGGCTACAGAGGATTTCGGAAGATCGAATAGCAATTCGAAGGATTTTGTGAAACCAATGACAACTGAGGACGAACGAATCCCCGGTAAGCATAGGGGGGTTGATGGTAGAAGGGAATCGCAAGAGCGATGAACACAAGTTCTCAGGAGAACATCAAAGAGTATCTTTGGAGTATTCTGATGAATCAATCTGTCATCTAAAATGAGGGGCTCTCCGGGAGGAAGTAATTACGAGAACCTAGAGTTAGAGTTAGTAAAATCTTTAACCCGAAAGAGAAGAGAGATCAGAACCCAGAGTATAGACGAGGAATAAAAGATCCTAATACCACCCGATTGAGATGTGGGCCCGTAAGCCACACAACTATGTTAGTAAAAGTTTTTCAAGTACTAGACTCAACTTCGGCCAAGGAGTTGGAAAGGGGCTACCTACAGGCAGTCGGCTCTGACACCAACTTGTGACGCCCCTATTTTCGACCGTACGCTAATCATACACGCAATGCGTATGACCAAGATTAGGGACTCACTGATTGATATCACAACACAACACTAGACACAAATTAAAGTCATACAGCTTCATATTACAAGCCAGGGGCCTCGAGGGCTTGAATACAAAGCTCGACAAGAACGAGTCAGCGGAAGCAATTAATATCTGAGTACAGACATAAACTAAACAAGTTTTGCCTTAAGAAGGCTAGCACAAACATAAGCAGCGGATCGAAAGAGGCGAGGCCTCCTGCCTGGGAACCTCCTATCCTACTGCTGGTCGGGAGCAGTCTCCACGTAGTAGTAGGCTCCGGCGGTGGTGTAGTAGTCGTCTTCGGTGTACTCCATCTCCTGGGCTCCATCGTCTGAACGGAGAATCGTATCGAGGGGCAAAGAGGAAGCAAAGCAGCGGTGAGTACTCATCCAAAGTACTCGCAAGACTGACATCAGAACTATGCTAAGTATGCATCAGTATCAAGGAATGGGGTTATATCTGGGCTGACTGCAGAAGCAAGAATAGGGGGAAGGCCTAGTCCTATCGAAGACTAGCATCTTCAGCATCTTGCAGCATTAGAAGAGAGTAGACTAGTAGCTCAAATATAGCCATATTATTGTAGCAAATTTATTAAGTAACCACGCCCAGAGATTCTTCCTCGACTCCCTGCGAGGAAGCAATCTCGGAGCCAACATTCATTTAAATTTAAAGTCACATTTTAGTTGTAGTAGATCAAGGTACAACTCCAAGTCATCCTGTTATCGTGGACACGGCTATTCGATTAGATGAATTCATCCCTGCAGGGGTGCACCGCATTTCCAACACGCTTGATCACCTCTGGTCGGACACACTTTCCTGGGTCATGCCTGGCCTCGGGATAGCAACACGTCGTTGCCCCACCTAGGCTCAACAGAGAGGCCAGCCCGCCGGTCTAAATCCTAAGCACACAGGCCACTCGGGCGCGCGCCGCTCCATTGCTGACATCCGAAGAGCTTCGGCTGATACAACGACGCTGAGTACCCATAACTTCTTCCACGTGAAGGTTTGATGCGTATAAGGTCAAACGACCAACTCAGATCAAATACCCAACCCATTAGCATTTTATTAATGTGGGGCAAGCGCGACCCATGAAGTGCGGTCCCATTGCCCCGTCTCGAGGATGTGTGGCAAGGGCCTTTCCGGCCCGTCCACGCCTCATCATCATCAAACCATGGGTACCCCTCAGGTCCGACCCATCACCAACTTGTTTCTGTAACCAGGTCATAGTAACTGTGTGTATATAACATCAAGATGGAACCTGAGGAATCATCCTCAAAGGGTCCCGCTCGATGAAACTGTCAAGGTGGACCCAGAGGAATCACCCTCGAGGGTCCCACACTTGAGGGGTTGCACGACAGAGTCATCGTCGGGAGTGGTGAAGGAGGAATCACCCTCGAGAACCATGACCGACTAGCTGCACTACAGAGTTAGCATCAGGAGTACTTCACGAGGTGTCACCCTCGGTACTCGATAGGAGCTCTACAGAGTCGTACAACTAAGGGGTGTGCGGTGAAGGTGACGGGCATGGCTTGTCGGTCGGTTGACCGAGTCTTCGAGTCTTCGTGTCGTCGATGAAGAAGCAGGGGCAACTGGGACTAAGGGGGTCACAGGGGATTCATAGATCAACCTATACTAAGCAGTTGATATAACAGCAGGTGTAGTAGCAGTTTATCAAAAACAGGCTATGCATCAGAAATAGGAGCTAGCTAATACAGTAGCAAAATCTAATGCAAGAGTGAGAGGCAAAGAAATGGGCGATATCGGAATGCTCAAGGGGGTTTGGTTGCCTTGCTGCTCTGCGGCAAAGGCCTGATCATCGGCGGTGTAGTCGTACCCGGCAGCAGCGTCAGTCTCGGGGTCTACCGGTAAGAAGAGGGGGGAGAAACAATAAATATAAAAGCAAACAGATGCGTCACATGCATGACATGATAATAAGCAGAGCTAGGCATGCACTAACGCAGTACTACACGTCGCAGACGGATCGGAAGAATATCTAACGATATTTTCCGGGTCTCAGGCTACTACAGGACACACGAAAACGATGGAAAAGTTCCACGTTCGTCATGATAGGAGCACGTGACAGACGAACGGACTACGTATTCGGAACCGTGGGATTTTTCTCAACAATTTTCATGTATAAAATATTTTCATCTGACTTACAGATTATTTTATATTAATTTTTAAAGTTTTATGAATATTCAGAAATTAAAATAGATTATTTTAATTCAATAATTCCATTTATGACATCAGCATGATGTCATGCTGACATCAGCAGTCAACAGTGGCTTTGACTGGTTAAACTAACCAGTGGGTCCCACATGTCATACCCACAGATTAATTAAGTTTAATTAATCTTAAACAGGTTAATTAGGGGGTGGGACCCACATGTCATAGGCAGCAACTAAATTATGCTAGTTAATTAGATTAATTAGTCTGGGTCCACTTGACATAGACTAGTAGTTAAACTAACTAGTAATTAGTATTACTAACTAACCCACTAACCTACGGGGCCGGCCACACGCTGCCACGCACACACACAACACACACTCACACACACAGCACACTCTCACGCTCACACTGCTACGCACACACTCAGCACACACACATCCGGCCATGGCTTGCCATGGCCAGCCGCAAGCCGTTGCTAAGGAAGCGGCAACAAGCTTGAGCGGTTGCCGCTAGGCACAGCAGTAGCAGTAGTGAGCAGCGTAGTAGGAGCAGCAAGCAGGCAGTAGCAAGCAGCGCAGCTAGCAGTGCAGCTAGTAGCAGCGGCGGCGGAGCAGCAACTGTGAGCAGCGGCAGCAAGGAACATCAGAGCAGCGGCAGCCATGCAGCGTAGGCTCGGCCAAGCAGCGGGGAGCAGCAACGGCAGCGAGCAGCAGTAGTGCAGCGGCAGCACTAGGAGAAGCAGCAGCAAGCCAGCGGCAGCAAAGCAGTAGCAGGCAGCACGCACGCACATACGTGCACGTACGCGTACACTCGGGGACGGCGGCTAACGGCGACGAATCGAGCAGGGAAACGAGGGGAATCGGAGGAGGGGCTCACCACGGAGCTCGTGGACGTGGTTAGGGAGCGTGGGGCGGCCGGAATGCGACGGGCTCAACGGCGAGATGTGGCGGCCGTGGGCGAAGATGGCGGCGATGGCGAGCTTCTAGTGTACCCCTACTCGAACCGATGCATGTAGGCGAAGGAGTCGACGGCGAGGGAGCGGTTGGACGTCTTGGCGTGACGAGGGGAGGCTCCAGAGTGCGTGGACGACGGTGGTGGGGCGACCTCGATCTCAGGAACCAAGAAAACGGAAGGGGACAAGCGAGGGAGGAGGAAAGAAGGGCCTAGGGTTTGTCTCACGCGTCGGGGAGGGCCTTATACGCCGCAGGGGCTCGCTAGATGGTCGACACGGCGACATCGGGCGCGTGGACGGGCGCGGCCGTGGCCACGCCATGGCTTTGCTTCTCCTCTGTACAGAGAGATAGGAAAAGGCCGTTGGTGGGCTGGGCCATTTACTGTAGCAGCAGGCCTGAAGTGCACAGTGTTATTGTTTTATTTTTCCATTTATCTTTCATCAGTTTTCTGTTTTAATTTTATTTTATTTTAGTGAATTTAAATACCCCCAATAATGTTGATTTATTAAACACAATTACCTATGTAATACTTGACACACTTCGAACATTTTAGTTTTGATATTTGAAAACTTTTTTCCGTTTGACTTGGTTTTGAATTCCGAATTCGCACGGGATTGAATCATCGCGAGATTAACAACAGTAATCGTGGTGATGTGGCATCATTAGCATGGGATTGCTGTAGCTTAATTACAGAGATGACTGTAGCACAAATCCAGGGCGTCACATGGTAAAACAAGAAGTTTACCTCATACTTCTCCTTCATAGCATTTATCATGTTTATTTCAATATCCCGGCTCTCAGACAACCGGGTCAAGTATTGTTGGTGTAAATCTTCAATACCAAGTGCGGACAACTCTGGAATCTCCAGTTTGGCTTTTCCCTTGTCCAAGTTAACTGGTTCACCCTCAGTCACAATCTTAGCCAAGGAAGTGGAAGCAGTGGGAACTTGAAAGCCCTCCTTCACAATAATAACATCTGGAAAGTTTGCTTTTGCTGGTGCCTTGGGGTCACCCAAATGAGTCGCCGGGATGGAAGGACGAACCGGGCTTGGCGGCTGGGCAGATGGCTCATCTGATGCATCCTAGGTTTTAGGTGGTATATCCATAAAAACCGGCTCATCCATCCTAGGCATCTCAACGTCTATTGCCGCCTCAGGGCTCACGTCTGTTTCTTTCTCTGCAAAGGGGTCAGCTCCTGTTGTTGTTTTTCTTGGCGGGGGGTTTGACATGATCTGGTGAACAGTGCTAGAAGATGACCCGCCAGCTCGCCTTGACGAAGCGGCTTTGGCCCTGCAATTACATGTATCAAATATTATGCTAAGAAAATATAGCTCAAGGTTTAAAATAACATAAGCCAACAAGTGCAAGTTCAGGGGCTTACCCACGGTTGACGTTAAAAGAGGGAAGTAGCATTGCAGTAGAGTTGTCCGAAGATGAAGGAGAGGCCTAATAAAGCGAATTCGAAGGACTAAGAGGTTTCTTAAACAAACCGGCTCTAGGATGAGAATTGGTTGGACTATGAGGCACCTCGAAGCATGGTTTGCGAGCCGGTGGTGCATCAGTCAAATCATGGTCTAAGTCGCCCGAACCACTCCGGGTCTTGCGTTTTGATGAGCCAGTGAATTGTGCTTTCTTCAAAAGAAAATCGGGAGCCAAGTGAGCATCTTGGTGTGTCAATTTAACCTTCCGGACGACTCGTCTTGGTTTTCTGGGAACAAACGTTTCTAAACTGGAGGATGTAGGAGTTACCTCGATTTCGCCAGCTTGGCTAGATTCCGAGTCATCTTGATAAGAACGCGCGTCAGCAAGCTCAATAAGTAGACGGCCAAAAGAATCAAGTTCTACCTCGGATTCCTCTCCAGAAGATGACACGGGGGTCGGGTTATCTTTTCTACCCGATGAAGGAAGAGGGGCTTGAGGTGTAACTTTCTAGAAAATAGAGTTCTCCTGCAAAAAACTTGCAGTAAGGAACGACGGGTCACAGTAAATTAATGAAGACAGTTAAAATAATTAGTACCGGAGGTGACAGGTTGTGTAGATAAAATGGACCCAATCCGGTAACACTGCACTGCTCCTTCGTATCGGAAAAGAATATCTTCGTTTCCTTGTTAAGAGCGTCATTCGTAAGGTTCTCACGTGAGAAATGCTGAGGGTCAGATGAGGCGCCTGAGTACTCGCACATCAAGCCGCCTCTTACACTGATAGGATGGATCCGCCGTTTTAGCCAGCAATGGATCAGATCAATACCAGTTTAGCCATGTGCAGTCAGAGCTCTCAATTTTGTATGAAGAGGTGCTAATGGAGCCCTCTCTTCATCTGTTGGCCAACCCGGAAACTCCACTTTGCTGCTAAGTCTTTCCAATCTAAAACCCGGCAGGGGGTGTTCTCCCTCAGGTGCAGTATTCTTGCATTAAAACCAGGTCTTGTTCCATCCTTTGGGGTGACTCGCCAGTTTTGACTCAGGAAAGGCACTGTTTTTGCTCTTCTGAATGGAAACCCCGCCAAGCTGACAGGCAACACCATTCTTCACCTCAGTTTGATGGTTGAGATAAAAGAATTCCCTAAAAAGGGGCACGGACGGCTCAACCTGAAGATATACCTCGCATAACACCTAGAATTGACAAATGTTGGTCATAGAATTTGGACCAGTGTCTCGGGGCCTGAGTTTGAAGAAATGCAAAAGGTCCCTGAAGAACTTTGAGCCGGGGGGACGGAAGCATCCACACAGATGATCGGTAAAAACAACAACTTCTCCTTGCCGCGGTTGTGGGTATGGCTCTTCTTTGGGAGCCCGCCACTCTATGACCTTTCGAGCCGGCAAGAAACCTTGATCCACAAGGTTGTCCAAGGTGAGCTTGGATTCTTTGGTCTTGGCCCTGTTACAGACTTTGGAATTCTTTGGAGCCATGGCGGATTATAGTACAATTACAAGGGCAACGAAAAAAAATGAGTCAGTGCAAATTACTAAGTGGCTATTTTAAGCCGGCAAAATCAAAGCAGGTCGAAGGCACATCTCTACAACACTTAGCAAGTGTGTTGGTTCACAAACAAGTTTCTACGAAAGTTTCCTTTCAGATGGATCCAATTAAATAAGGAAAAAACAATGAAATATGTGTTCTAACTTACGGAGAGACCGAAACTACGGCATTCAAAGGGTAGCCTTAGTGGTTCATTCTAGCTCTGCTTACGAGGAAAATAAGGCGGAGATCGTACTAAAACTACGGAGTACTGAGAAATAGTTAGTGCATGGATGTACATGCTACGTGTCGGACAAACACAACGAACATGGCATATACGCCGGAAGTAACGAACCCTAAAATGAAGGGGGTTCATACCAGATTGCGTCGGGACGAAGGCGGAGATGATCGTGCTTTAATGTCTACTACGCAACCTTCTTCTTGTAGACTCGTGTTGGGCCTCCAAACGCAGAGTTTTGTAGGACAGTAGCAAATTTCCCTCAAGTGGACAACCTAAGGTTAATCAATCCATGGGAGGTGTAGGATGAAGATGGTCTCTCTCAAACAACCCTGCAACCAAATAACAAAGAGTCTCTTGTGTCCCCAACACACCCAATACAATGGTAAATTATATAGGTGCACTAGTTCGGCGAAGAGATGGTGATACAAGTGCAATATGGATAGTAGATATAGGTTTTTGTAATCTGAAAATATAAAAACAGCAAGGTAACTAATGATAAAAGTGAGCATAAACGGTATTGCAATGCTTAGAAACAAGGCCTAGGGTTCATACTTTCACTAGTGCAAGTTCTCTCAACAGTACTGACATAGTTGAATCATATGTAAATCCCTCACGTCCGACAAAGAGTTCACTCCAAAGTCACAAATAGCGGAGAACAAACGAAGAAATTATTGTAGGGTATGAAACCACCTCAAAGTTATCTTTTCCGATCAATCTTATGAGCTATCCCTATAAGTGTCACGAACAGCCCTAGAGTTCGTACTAAAATAACACCTTAAGATACACATCAACCAAAACCCTAATGTCACCTAGATACTCCAATGTCACCACGAGTACCCATGGGCTTGATTATACGATATGCATCACACAATTTCAGATTCATCATGTTCAATCCAACACAAAGAACTTCAAAGAGTGCCCCAAAGTTTCTACCGGAGACTCAAGACGAAAACGTGTGCCAACCCCTATGCATAGATTCCCAAGGTCACGGAACCCGCAAGTTGATCACCAAAACATACATCAAGTGGGACAATAGAACATCCCATTGTCACCACGGATATCCCATCGCAAGACATACATCAAGTGTTCTCAAATCCTTAAACATTCAATCCGATAAGAAAATTTCAAAGGGAAAACTCAATTCATCACAAGAAGATAGAGAGGGGAAAACTCCATATGATTCATCTATATCAATAAAGCTCGCGGTACATCAAGATCGTGTCATCTCAAGAACACGAGAGAGAGAGAGAGATCAAACACATAGCTACTGGTACATACCCTCAGCCCCGAGGGTGAACTACTCCCTCCTCGTCATGGAGACCGCCGGGATGATGAAGATGGCCTCCGGTGATGGTTTCCCCCTCCGGCAGGGTGCCGGAACGGGCTCCCGATTGGTTTTTCGTGGCTCTGGAACCTTGCGGCGGCGGAACTCCCGATCTAGGTTTGTTTCTGGGGGTTTCTCTATTTATAGGATTTTTTGGCGGCGGAAACGAGTCTAGGGGGGCCACGAGGAAGTCACAAGCCAGGGGGCGCGCCCTAGGGGGGGGCGCCCCCCAGGCTTGTGGCCTGCTTGGTCACTTCCTGGCCCAGGTTTTTGCTCCAGTATTTTTCATATTTTCCAAAAATAATCTCCGTAAATTTTCAGCTCATTCCGAGAACTTTTATTTCTGCACAAAAACAACACCACGATAGTTCTGCTGAAAACAGTGTCAGTCTGGGTTAGTTCTAATAAAATCATATAGAATTATTGTAAACATGGCATGAATACTTCATAAATTATAGATACGTTGGAGACGTATCATGCTTGTTCTGACGGCTGCGAGAAGGCTTGATGGCATGGACGACGGATCTGGGGACACTTGCGACGCCTCCGAAGCTCCGGTGGTGTTCGGTCGGAGAAGAAGCGAGAGGAAGAAGATGATGGAAAGGTTACTGCAGGAGCTCAGTGGACTTATTTATAAGGAGGGAAAACAGAATGACACAAGGAAAAATGAAATGGTCGCAGTAAATTTGTGGCTAGGGGTACGCCTCGATTTTTTGCATCAGCCTGGATTTGGCGTAGTTTTCAAAAGATATGTTATGATGACCTCGGAGAACAACGGTCTGCAGGGATGACATCATCAACAGACTAACATTGGAAGAATGGAAAGTCTGGATGGACTGCGAGCCGGCACCTTAAGGATCATGAAAAACAGATGCAAGCAAATGGTAAGCCGCCAAGAGAAGATAAGAGAAATTGACAAGAATGAATTTAAATCAATCTTGGGCCTAATGTCGGGGATATAACCCCACGGTATGACGCGCCCTGTTGGGCCGGGTCAGTATAATGGCGGCTCTAGAACAAGGTTCAAGATGGGCCGTGTTGTAAAAAAACAAGTAAGGCGGCTACTGAGTAAACCGCCGTGCGGCCCAAGCGCGTGGAGACGGCAACTGAAGGCCCACAGAGCAGAAGAGGCCGGAAGATTCCTTGCTTGGAAGGCAAGGCGTGTTACAGACATGGTAGGTTACGAGGCATAATATGACTCAGACTCTGTTGTAAACCCTCGTGTCTTGGCCTGTATATAAAGGCAAGCCACTAGGGCCGAAAGACTTAAGTTAGACACCCTTGAAAGCTAGGTTAGCGATTCCGCACCCTTGTAATCAAGATCACCATTGATATAGACACAAAGCAGGACATAGGCTATTACCTCCATCGGAGGGGCCGAACCTGGGTAAACTCGCCTCCCGTTCCCGTTTAACACCTTTGAGTAGCCACCTAGCGGCGATGGTCTCACACCTAAGTCTTTGAACGAGGACATCTGCCGTGACAAAACCACGACAGAGACGGAGCGGAAGGGAGAGGAAGCCCAAACAACGTAGGACAACTCGGAGGCTGACCACCCGATGCCAGGCGCACTACTTAGACGGTTGTCCCTCTCCCCCAATAATGAGCCTCGTATGAAAATACGAGATGCAGGATGCGCCCCTTCGGGCCGACGCGGCGCAGTTCTTCAGGCGTATCCTTTCAACGCCTTCTTGCCCAGCTTCCCCAACAGTTCGCATTCAATGCATACTGCAGGAAGGGATGGGAAGGATAATCGACATAACCACAGGTAATTGCGTCTACGTGTATCTGTGCACTGTTTTTGGGCCTAGCCCAACAACGTCACGAATGCAAGTGTGGCCGAGGACCGGGGGCTCCTGTCGGTGTACTAAAAACGGGGCCCATAGTACCCTGACTTTTGCACCAGACGACCGCGGCCTCCGGACCGGCAAGTCCCTGCCAGGATGGGTCTGGACGCTAAGCCTCTTCATGCAAAAGGCTTAGGCGAACCGAGGGGCTCGGGCAATAGTGCACCCGCCAAGGCCTCCGCTCGCCGAGCTATCGCTCTACGTAGCTGGGCTGATTGTCTACATCAGCTAGGTGTCGAGCAGGTAGGCGGGAAGGTGAGACTGGTCGGGGCGCGTGGCTGCTTTCTTGGATTACAGCAGAGCTTTAGTGACACCCGTCACGCGGCGTGGCGAAGGAATAAGATGTAGTTGGGGAAACGGCACAGAAGGAGAGGCAATCCTTGCCGGGAGACATTACCAGCGTGCCACCACCGGGGGCTTTGAGTACTTGTACGTCGCAGTCGACAAGTTCACAAAGTGGCCGGAAGTAGAAGCAGTAAGGAAGGTGACATCACAATCAGCCATCAAGTGCTTCAAAGGACTAGTCTGTCGTTTTGGTGTACCAAACAGGATCATCACTGACAACGGCACACAGTTCACGAGACACACCTTCATGCAGTACGTCCAAGACCTTGGCGGCAAGATCTGTTTTGCTTCTGTTGCTCACCCAAGGAGCAACGGCCAGGCGGAAAGGGCAAATGCTGAAGTGTTGCGAGGTCTTAAGACAAGAACTTTCGACAAGCTGTGCAAGTGCGGAAGACGCTGGATTGATGAGCTGCCGGCAGTTCTTTGGTCAATCAGAACGACACCAAATCGAGCCACCGGCCAGACACCCTTCTCCCTAGTATACGGGGCGGAAGCAGTTCTCCCCACGGAACTCACATACGGGTCACCTCGAGTGCTCGCCTATGATGAGCTTGAGCAAGAGCACTTGCGGCAAAATGACGTTACGCTCCTTGAGGAAGATCGTCTTCAGGCTGTTGTGCGAGCTGCACGCTACCAGCAAGCCTTGCGCCGCTATCATAGTCGCAAGGTTCATGCCCGAAGTCTTGAGGAAGGCGACCTTGTTCTTCGGCGCGTTCAGTTGGCCAAGAATTCTAACAAGTTGACGCCGAAGTGGGAAGGCCCTTATCGGGTAGTACGAGTCACCAGGCCTGGTGCAGTCTGCCTGGAGACCGAAGATGGCGTTCTAGTGAGCAATTCCTGGAATATCGAACATCTTCGTAAGTTCTATCCATAAGGCGCGGTTGCCGGGTCCCCCGGCAACCATCTTTTGTACAAGTTTTGCCGGCAAGGCATATAATCCTTTGTACAAAGCCAGGCGCAGACCCTGTGCATAGTTGAATAAGATTAAGTGTTTTACAATTCTTGTCGATTTTCATGTTTACTTATATGCATGTCTGTCTGAGATGTTGTCTTACGCTTATTTCTAGTAAGTATTAACGAACCGCCAAGGTTCCATATCCCTATTTTCTCTTCTTTCTTTTTCTTAAAGGATAGAAGGTTCCCTCGCGTACAAGTTTGCCGGGGGGATGATGGTATGGACACCAACAGGCGATGTTCGAAATTGGCATCTTGCAGAAAGGAGTACAGCAACGAAAAGCTAAGTTGCAAAACTCTAAGTAAATTTTTCACTGTAAAGTTATTTTCCTTGGACGATTTCGACTTTTGTATGGAAAACCTGCACGCGAAGGAACCTTGTCATGATCGGTTGCGCCCTTACTTTGTTTCGAGTCCGCTCAACAGCTTAAGTGGCTGCACTCAAAGCGCCAAGGTACGTTGCCGGCAGTGGCACCTCCAGTAGGCTGCTAAGGATCCGTTCCTCAAAGCGCTCGCGGCAAGGCTGAGCGCACCTGCAAGTTTCCAATAAAGCATAGGGCGTGTACCATACAGAAATAAATCAGACAAGAGGAATAGCGTGCATTCATTCAAAACACAGCCAATTACTTTACATTAATAGTTGCCGCGATTCTGACTTAAGATAAAATTGTCTTTGGCATGGAATGGTGGCGACAGAGAGAAGTGAAGCAGCTAGTCCCTACGCTGGCCTTCGACCCTCTTGACTTGGTTCACCTTGTCGACGATGGGCGCGACAAGTTCTTTGAGTGCCTTGAGGTCCACATCCTTCGGCAAGCAGTCAAGAACATTGGTGAGGTTGATGCCAGGGTTCTTTGTACACCACTTTGATGAGCACCTTGAGGAGGTCGGCCTGGCAGAGTTTGCGGGATTCGTTGGCCAGACGGGTTGCTCGATCAGAATGGAGCACCTTCAGGGCGTCAATCATGCCCTCAAAGAACATGGTCAACCTGGCGGTCGGAGACACCCTATCGTTGGAAGAATAATTGAAGTTTTGCAGGCCCATGGTGGACAGTTGTGCTGTAAGCCTTTCCGCGACATCGACAAGGCGCTCAGTCCAGATCCGCACACCTGCCTCATAGTCATTATAAGTGGCGGTGGCGCTCTTGAGCAGGTCCTTCTCATTCTGGAGATCTTTGATCAAGACCTTCTCGCGAGCCTTGCTATTCTCAAAGGACTCTTCCTGCGTGGTCAGCTTCAGTTTCAGATCGGCAATGGATTCATTGGCTGAGGTGAGTTGCTTGGTCCTGTCGGATATGGCGATTTGAATCTCCGCCAGGCTGTAGAGAGTCTTCTCTATTTCGGCATTGAGCGTCGAGATCTCCTTGCCATGATCCTCAAGGTCCACCTCTAGCCTCTTCACTTTATCATCAAGCTCATTCTTGGCGGCCTCTGCAGCTTCGGCAGCATTGACGACTTCCTTTAGCTTGCCGGCGTGGTCTGTGGCCAGAGCCTCGAGGGCTTCCTTGTGTTTATGCTCCAGCTCCTGGGTTCGCTGCGTGACAAGCTTTTCGATTTCTTCATCTTTGCCACGAAGCTTGTCGGCAAGCGCCTTCTCGCGAGCGGCAAGGTCTTCTTCATGGGCATCAAGCCCAACACGGCGTTCCGTTAGGCGAGCTTCCTCTGCAGGAGCCCGTTGCAAGGCCTCCTCTTGCGCCTTCTCAATGTCAGACTGCTCTAAGAGGAGTTCGTTCCAGTTTTCACTCAGCTGTTCCCGACCAGTTTTCAATTCTTGAAAAGCTTCGGCATACCAGACTTGCGGTTCCTCGACGCGTTTCTGGAAATCCGCCTCCGCTGCTCCAATAACTGCTGCCCTGGAGTCCAACTTCTCCTTTCGAGAGCGGTAGAGCGCCTGGAGCTTTTGAAAGTTGTCGCTCATGGTTTGGAGGAGCTGTTCTTCCTTGGATTTGCTGGTGCTGGCGCTTGGTTCATCAATAATTTTGAGTCCGGCAGCGGTGATGACCTCCTCGTCGAAAATTTCCCCTTCGGTTGGCACCCCAGTGCTTGCCATTCCTGGTATGTTGACAAACAGGTTCTCGCCAACCTTAAGATATCTGCTTGAAGAGGGGACTTCGGATGTTGACGGCTGATCCTCAACAACTGTCTCACCGGCAACTGGGGGCTCCGTGGCCGGCGTAGCGCCTGGCGTTCCTGTGGCAGGAATGCCGTCAGTATGGTCACTCGACTCCTTGCCGGCCTTCTCAATAGACTCCTTGGCGGTTTCTTCATCTACGTCCTTGGCGGCCTCGTCAGCGGCAACTCTGTCGGCCTCAGCGGCAGCATTCCCGGCGGTCTCCTTGATGACGACATCGACATTCATTTGCTCCATCAAAGGGAGATCTGAAAGCCAAAGAAAGGGAAATAAGATGAGACCAAGATTGAAGTTCAAGAAGACAAAAAAAATAATATATAATATATAAAGACAGAATGACAAGTACTCTGAGGCAAACGGTTTACCTGCGTCAAGCTGTTGAGAGATGGTTTCTCCTTTCTCGGCAACATTGGTTGCCGATGTAGGACTGCCGGTGCCTGTGCTTGCTGGCTCCTCCTCAACAAGAATGAGCTTGCCAGCAGAAGCCCTTGCCGAAGATCCGTCTCTAGGCGGCATAGTTGACGGAGGTGGCGCGTCATAGACGGCCTCCAATGGCTCTCCTTGTTGCTGTTCTTCTCCTGCAAGCTCGGCGGCGTCAGTGGTGAAGATATACGTCTCAACGCTCGCTAGTTGGAAATGAGTAATGAACTCACGCTAGAGGCTGTGTTGAGGACTGCGTCATGGGCTGGGCTCCGGGCTGATGGTGATCGACTCTGGCGCACCTGTGGTGCTTGCTGGCGGCTCATCGCCCGTTGAAGTCTTCGCCTTCTTCTCCATCCTTTGCGCCAACGTTTCTGTATCTCTGCGGGGACAGGCCAAAGCAAGGCAAACAAGTTAAGCAAAACCAGAAATTCAGAAGTTAAAAGATGTGACAGGACCCTTACTCTTCTCTTTTCGGGCTAAAGGTGGAGAGGTCGAAGTCAACTTCTGCCACGGTGTCCATGTGAGGAGGTGAAGGAGTGGTCCTGGGTCGTTTGGCTGCAGCAGAAGAGGAAGGTTGGTGGGCTGAGGCACCAGAGGTGGCTTTCCGAAGAACACGCTTCTTCTTCTCGAGAGCTGGGGGCTCCTCGTGCAGCTGTTCCTCGGCTGTATCTTCGGCAGAAGGGTCCCCGGCAGCTGTGCCACTCTGCTCTCCGGCAACCTCGCCCTGCCCGGCAAGTTTTCCCTCTGACATCACTTCTTCTTCACTGGCTTCCCCTTCCATGAAGCCAACGCTGCCGACCTCCGCGACAAGATTCGCCTCTTCCACCCTGCTGGCGATATACGCCACTACTTCATCAGTGGTGGGGCGGATGAGGTTCGTTTCTTCCCGGATGGCCGTCTCCGACAAGTTATCAAATAACTCTTGTGCCTGCTCTGCGGATGGTTCGTACCAAGTTCCGTCAAGGCCGTGAGCATTACACACCGGCATCATGGCGATGATTGAGGCCAAGACGGAGTTGTTACACAGAGGAATTACGCTAGCCGGCAACTTGTATCTCGCGTCAGACCTGAACAGTTTGTGGCAGAGAGCTGTGTGCTGCATGACCGTCAAGTTGTTATTCAAACCAGTGCGCAGCCTCATGATATCTGCCGCATTCCGGAACTCCCAGGCTGGTCTCCCTTTGTTCTGCAGAGGGGCGATGCGCCGGCGAAGGAAATCAGCGCCAATCATTTCTATTGTGAGCCCGGCAACTCTGAGGCGGTGGATCCTGGTAATTGCAATTGTGAGCTTCTCATCTTGAGGATCGAGGGCGTTCCAGCCATTACCACGCGCCATTTTTGTTCGTCGAGGCAAACAGAAGGGCTGAGGGTCTTTCTCCTGAATCCAGCATCACTTGGCCCGCCATTCTTCCCACTTCTCGCGGTAGACCCTGTCTGGGTATATCTCTTTATTCCATGTCCTTGGAATCCAGGTGATAGAACCAAAAAGGGCCTCTCCCTTTTGAATACGGGGAATGAAATAGTGGCGGAAGAGGGCTGTGTTAGGGACTACTCCGGCAAAATTTTCACAAAGATGGGCAAAGACTGACATGCATGTCACGGCATTCGGCATAAAATCCAAGAGATGGAAGCCGTATGTGTACATGATGTCGATGAAGAAATCAGAAAACGGGGGACAGAGCCCGCAGTAAAAGTAGTTGGCAAAGAAGGGGAATTTATCTGGGCCACCCTTGGAGGAACCTGGGCTCACGCGATTAGCGGGATGAGCCTTCGTCTCCCTCGCCCACATGCACAGGTATCGGTCCTTCAGAGCGCTCGCATCGAGCACCGGAGTGAAGACGACGTTTTCCTCCGCATCTTCACCAGTTCGCCCTCCGGGACGGCGGCTTTCACCTCCTTGCCCTTGCTCGCCTTGGGCGGCATGGCGACTATGGGAGCAGAGGCCGAGGACGGTGAGGGCGTGGAGGCGGCGAATGAGTGGGAGAGGCTCTGTTTCGAACTTGAGGAGGGAGACGATGGCGGTTTCCAGATTGGAAAGGACAGGAGGTAAATGAGCAAGCGCCTCTGCGGATTCCTTTTTATGGGGAAGGCGCGAGGTTGCCTCTTTACTAGTCAATATGAAAACGCTTTTGCGAGCGCGCTGCTATTACGGCCGCTCCGCGCACGTATCCCACATTGCGCATTCAATTTGCATCGTGGGGGGGTGCAGTAAGTGGAATGATTACAATAGTTAAACTCCTGCCACGCGTGCCTGTGCACTTTTTGGGCCTAGCCCAACAACGCCTCGCACCCGTGTATGGCCTAGGCCCGGGGGCTCCTGTCGGTGTACTAAAGTTTGGATCTTTAATACCCCATACTTGTGCATGGACGGTTGTAGCCACACCAGCGGCAAGGCCTGTCGGGGGACAGCTGAATGCAAGTGTAAGAATGTCAAGAAAGCATTCAAGTCAATAATCAGAAGACAGAGGACCAAGGGCTGAGATCCCGGCAAGATTCTTGCCGGGATGGCTTGCGGAGCCCCGGCAAGATTCGCATCCGGCAAGACCTCGCCACCCTGTCACCGCTCCAGCGTAGCGACCAGCTTGTCATTTAGGTTTTGTCCTCCTGGGTGCGTGTCAAGACGCTAACGGCGGATGGGGTTAAGCGGTGCTGATGGGACGGGCTCTTTCTCCGTCCCCAAGAAAGTTAGGGACACCTAAACGGAGCATTTAATGCGTTTGTCCTAAGATGTCAGTGAACGCTATAGCAACTTTACACCTCTTGTATGTACTGTGCGCCACTGTTGGTGACCCCTTCGACATATAAAAGGAGGCCCAAGGCATAGCTACAGGGGGGGACCTTCTGGCCCAGATAGCAGGTGTAGCGGCTGTGTACTGTTCATCACATAGCGCTCCCGGAGCCAGAGTTCAAAGACTCACAATACACTAAAGCAGGAGTAGGGTTTTACGCTTCTCAGCGGCCCGAACCTGGGTAAAAATCCCTTGCGTTGATCGCTGGATCTGCTCTTTGTGCATGCCTTTTTCCCTGCCGAACCATAAAAGGGATCCACGCGACGCCATAGGTGTCGTACGCCGACATGCGTTGTAGTGGGTTCAATCTTGCGGTGCTCTATATCCCAGTGACAAAGTAGGGGACAAGATTTATTAGTCCTCAACAGATTTTTAATATTATGGTAGAAGAAAAGTTGCATAAAGTTGATGATATGGCTAGGAACATGGATAGAATTGCTCTTGATGTGGAAACTCTTAAAAATATAAAATTGCCACCAAAGCATGATATCAATGAGTCCATTAAACCCATACAAATATCTATTAATGAGAGTAAGGAGAGGACCGCAAGGTTGAGAGCCAAGCGAGAATTCTTAGAAAAGGCTTTTCCACCCGGTTTTTACCGTAATCATGATGAAGATCTTAAAATGATTGGTACTTCCCGCATTGAATCTTTGTTTACTTATATGAAAATATATGATAAACGGACTAGAGATGAGTCAACTTTAACTAGAAGGCGTCCCGTTTGTTCGGAGGGTGATGATTCTAATGAAAAAAATGAAAAAAGTGGGTTTGGAGAGGTCAAAACTTTAACTAGTGATGTACCCACTATCTTGGATTACAAGGACTTTAATTATAAGAGTTGATCTTTAGTAGAATGCCTATGAAGAAAACAAGGATTTTACTAAATATACAGTAGAAGCAATGATAAAAGCTTATGATGAGAAACTTGAGCTAGAAGTCTCTATACCTAGACAATTGCATGATGAATGGGAACCTACTATCAAAATAAATCTTAAAGAATATGAATGAAATGCTTTGAGTGAGCTTGGTGCTAGTGTCTCAACTATACCTAAATCTCTTTGTGATGTGCTTAGTCTCACCGATATTCAAGATTGTTCCCTTAACTTGCGTCTTGCGGAATATACCATCAAGAAACCTTTGGGTAGAATAAATTATGTGCTTATCCTTGCTAATAGGAATTATGTTCCTGTAGATTTCATTGTGCTTGATATTGAATGCAATCCGTCTTGTCCAATTATACTTGGAAGACCTTTCTTACGAACTATAGGTGCCATTGTTGATATGAAAGAGGGAAACAAAAGTTTCCAATTCCCATTAAAGAAAGGGTTAGAACACTTCCCTAGGAATAGAATTAATCCACCTTTATGAATCTATCATGAGGGATACTTATGGATTGAGTGTCAAGGATGACAACACTTGATCATATGCATTTTGCCTAGCTAGGGGCGTAAAACAATAGCGCTGGTTGGGAGGCCACCCAATAGTTATCATTAATTTTTGTTTTTAATTTATTTCATGGTCTGATAACATGATTATTGATACTGTATTGATTGTGTTTTATATTTAAATTAGTGTTTGTGCCAAGTAAAGCTTTTGGGATGACTTGCATGATAAGTATAATTGATACGGTGCAAAAACAGAAACTTTTGTGTCAAGTGCAGAATTTCTCCGATTTTACTGGAACTTATTTTTGATCTGAATTTTTTACACAGAATTTTTATGCAAATTCCCCATGTTTTATTAATATTTTAGAATTTTATAATATACAGAAGTATAGTTTCTCTACAGATCATTACAGACTGTTCTGTTTTAGACAGATTTTGTTTTTTCTTGCATAGTTTGCTTGTTTTGATGATGCTATCGATTGTATCGGGGGGTATAAGCCATGGAGAAGTTAGTGGAAAGTAACTTATGAAAAAAAATATGAATCAATTTATAACACTACCTAAAGTATATGATATATTTATTATACCAACGGAACTCACGACGATTTCTGTTGAGTTTTGTGTGCTGAAGTTTTCAAGTTTTGGGTGCTATCAAGATGGATGAAGGAATAAGGAGCCAAAAGACCCTAAGCTTGCGGATTCCCAAGGTACCCCAAGTAAACTTCTAGGAAGACTCAAGCGTCTAAGCTTGAGGATGCCCCGGAAGGCATCCCCTCTTTCGTCTCAATCCATCGTTATGACACTTGGAGCTACATTTTTATTCATCGCATGATATGAGTTTTGCTTGGAGCATCGTGTGTTTTAGTTTTCTTTTGTTTTAGTTTTCCACAATCATTGTTTGCTGGACACACCTACTTGAGAGAGACACGTGTTCACCATGATTTGTTAGAATACTCTTTGTGCTTCACTTATATCTTTTGAGCTAAGCAGTTGCTCTAGCACTTCACTTATATCTTTTAAAGCACGGTGGCGTATAGATTTTATAGAAATAATTGCACTCTCATTCTTCACTTAAATTTGTTTTGAGAGTTAATAAATAGTGACGGTAATTTGTGTGGGTTATAAGACTAGTCCAAAAATAACAGTTATTCAAAGAGTGTATAATCGAAACCACATGTAGCACATAAAAGAGAAATTGTGGGTTAATGATATTGATGTGGTAATATGAAAGGGCGTGACTGCATGGTTGTTGGTTAGTAGGAATATTGATAGTTCAAGGATTTTAATTTGATGTTCATCTAAATATTGGTTATTGCATGGTGATAATGTGTGATCATTCTTATTCCTCATTCAAATCCTAGTGATGTTTAGGTCGAAGGCGCGCGATGGTTAACTCCTCCCAACCTCCTCCCTAGGGACATGCGAGTAGTACTTTGCTTAGAGAGAGCTAATAAAGCTTTGAAATAAGTATGTGGGTTCTTTATGACTAATGTGAATCTATGGATGTACGCACTCTCACCTTTCCATATTTGCTAGCCTCTTCGGTACCATGCATTGCCAATTCTCACCTCGAGGATCGGTGCAAACTTGGCCGGTGCATCCAAACCCCGCGGCATGATACGCTCTGTTGCACATAACCCTCATTTTATCTTTGTCAAAACAGCTAACATACCTACCTATCATAGCATTTCCATAGCCATTCCGAGATATATTGCCATGTAACCTCCACCGTTACATCATATGACTAGTACACTCATTGGCATATTGCTTTGCATGATCACGTAGCTGACATAGTATTGGTGGCAAAGCCATAGTTCATCATTGTTTACATGTTACGCTAGATCATTGCACATCCTGATACACTGCCAGAGGCATTCATATCGAGTCATATTGTTTAGTAGTTTTTCTTATCGAGTTGAAATTAAATAGAAGTGTGATGTTTTTCATTATTAGGGCACTTTCTCAGTGTGGAAAGAATGATTGAGATAATGATTCCCCCACAAGTCGGGATGAGACTCCGAATGAAAAATAAAAGAAATCAAGAAAAAGAAAAGAGAAAAAGAAAAGATAAAAAAAGAAAGAAAGAAAAAAAGAAAAAGAAAAACATGGAAGAAGGAGAAAAAAAGAGGAAAAGAAAAATAAATAAATGAGAGAAAAGAGAGAATTGATAGTGCTACCACCTCTTTTTCCACACTTGTGCTTCAAAGTAGCACCATGTTTTTCATATAGAGAGTCTCATGTTTTGTCACTTCCATATGCTAGTGAGAATTTTTCATTATAGAACTTGGCTTGTATATTCTGATGATGGGCTTACTCAAATGCCCGAGGTCCTCATGAGCAAGCAAGGTGGATGCACACCCACTTAGCTTCATTCGAGATTTCATACACTTATAGATCTAGTGCATCCGTTGCATGCAAATCCCTAATCCTCACATTGATATCTATTGATGGGCATCTCCAAGCCCCGTTCATACACCTAGTTGATGCGAGACATTATTCTCCACTTTTTACCCCTTTGATATCTACCACCATATTCTTCCACCTATATGCTATGTCCATGGTTCACGCTCATGTATTGAGTGAGGTATAAAAAGATGAAGCGCGTTAAAAAGTACGATCCAATTGCCTACTGTGGTGCTTGACATTTGTATTTATTTGATGAATCCGGAGCCATGCCATGCTAATATGATAAAATGAATGGGGGGGGGGGGTAAACATTCTTTAAGGATCGTATATTTTGAAAGTTCATGATTGTGTCGCTTATGCTTATGGATATTACTATGTTAATGTTTATTGATTCATCATTTCTCAATGATCATACCTGAAAGAGATTACATTTGGGTAGCATGTCACATCAAAAATTCTGTTTTTATCGTTTACCAACTCAAGGACGAGTAGAAATTAAGCTTGGGGATGTTGATACGTCTCCAACGTATCTATAATTTTTGATTATTCCATGCTATTATATTATAATTCTAGGATACTTTTTGGGCATTTATTTGCTGATTCATATTATTTTTGAGCACTAACCTATTAACCTAGTGCCAAGTGCAAGTTGATGTTTTGTGCATGTTTTTGGCTTTTTAGGAATACCATACCAAACGAGGTCCAAATACCTTGAAATTTTTTGACGATTTTTTATGGACAAAATAAGGATCTGGAAGCTTCATAGGGAGACCGGGGGCCACACGAGGTTCCCCCAAGCCAACAGGGCATGCCCATGG
This sequence comes from Elymus sibiricus, assembly GCA_039707655.1. NCBI lineage: Eukaryota > Viridiplantae > Streptophyta > Magnoliopsida > Poales > Poaceae > Elymus > Elymus sibiricus. Next base: position 308,258,683 of record CM077675.1, on the reverse strand, counting down.
GTGGTGGTCGCGCCCTGATGGCTTCGGGCCACCTCCCCGACCCTCTGGCATTGTGCTCTTGCCTATAAATTCTCATTAATCCCCAAAACCCTACAGAGCCTCCCGAAACACTTTTTCCGTGGCCGCTAGTCTCTGTTCCACCGTGTGCCCATCTGGATCGATCACGGAGGGCCTCTAAATCAACCTTGCTACTCCCATGGTGATGTGTGAATAGTTCACCACAGACCTACGAGTTCGTAGCTAGTACCTAGATAGATGACTCTCTCTCTATGTTCTTTGTTGCCATGATCACCGTGATTCCCGGGGTGATCTATCTTATTTAATCACTATTTGCGGTGTGTTTGTTGGGATCCGATGAATTATGGGTTTATTTTCAGATTATTCATGAAAATGATTTGAGTCTCCTCTGAATACTTATTTGCATGATTATTATAGCTTTGTAATTCTCTCTAATCTATCAGTTTAGTTTGGCCAACTAGATTGGTTTATCTTCAGTGAGAGAGGTGCGTTGTAGTGGGTTCAATCTTGCGGTGCTCTATATCCCAGTGACAAAGTAGGGGACAAGACACGTATTTGTATTGCTGCCACTAAGGGTGAAACGATGGGGTTTATTCATATTAATTGGATTTACTTTGTCTACATCATGTCATCATTCTCCAAGCATTACTCTGGTTCACTTAATACTCTAGATGCATGCTGGATAGCAGTCAATGGGTGGAGTAATAGTAGTAGATGCAGACAGGAGTCGGTCTACTAGTTTATGGACATGATGCCTATATGCATGATCACTGTCATGAATAAATATTGCATAACTATGCGCTTTTCTATCAATTGCCCAACAGTAATTTGTTTACCCACCATATGCTTTCTTCGACAGAAAAGCCTCTAGCGAACACCATGGCCCCCGGGTCTATTCACATATATATTTACAAACGCTCTCGATACCTTACTGCCATTATTTACTTTTTATTTATTTTCTATTTTATATTTATCCAACTATCATCTACACTTCTTATTACTTGAAATTTACTAGTTCAAGGGGATTGACAACTGATGTCTACTACGCAACCTTCTTCTTGTAGACTCGTGTTGGGCCTCCAAGCGCAGAGTTTTGTAGGACAGTAGCAAATTTCCCTCAAGTGGATGACCTAAGGTTTATCAATCCGTGGGAGGCGTAGGATGAAGATGGTCTCTCTCAAACAACCCTGCAACCAAATAACAAAGAGTCTCTTGTGTCCCCAACACACCCAATACAATGGTAAATTATATAGGTGCACTAGTTCGGCGAAGAGATGGTGATACAAGTGCAATATGGATAGTAGATATAGGTTTTTGTAATCTGAAAATATAAAAACAGCAAGGTAACTAATGATAAAAGTGAGCATAAACGGTATTGCAATGCTTAGAAACAAGGCCTAGGGTTCATACTTTCACTAGTGCAAGTTCTCTCAACAGTACTGACATAGTTGAATCATATGTAAATCCCTCACGTCCGACAAAGAGTTCACTCCAAAGTCACAAATAGCGGAGAACAAACGAAGAAATTATTGTAGGGTACGAAACCACCTCAAAGTTATCTTTTCCGATCAATCTTATGAGCTATCCCTATAAGTGTCACGAACAGCCCTAGAGTTCGTACTAAAATAACACCTTAAGATGCACATCAACCAAAACCCTAATGTCACCTAGATACTCCAATGTCACCACAAGTACCCATGGGCTTGATTATACGATATGCATCACACAATTTCAGATTCATCATGTTCAATCCATCACAAAGAACTTCAAAGAGTGCCCCAAAGTTTCTACCGGAGAGTCAAGACGAAAACATGTGCCAACCCCTATGCATAGATTCCCAAGGTCACGGAACCCGCAAGTTGATCACCAAAACATACATCAAGTGGATCAATAGAACATCCCATTGTCACCACGGATATCCCATCGCAAGACATACATCAAGTGTTCTCAAATCCTTAAAGATTCAATCCGATAAGAAAACTTCAAAGGGAAAACTCAATTCATCACAAGAAGACAGAGAGGGGAAAACTCCATATGATTAATCTATATCAATAAAGCTCGCGGTACATCAAGATCGTGTCATCTCAAGAACACGAGAGTGAGAGATCAAACACATAGCTACTGGTACATACCCTCAGCCCCGAGCTTGAAATACTCCCTCCTCGTCATGGAGACCGCCGGGATGATGAAGATGGCCTCCGGTGATGGTTTCCCCCGCCGGCAGGGTGCCGGAACGGGCTCCCGATTGTTTTTTCGTGGCTCTGGAGGCTTGCGGCGGCGGAACTCCCGATCTAGGTTTGTTTCTGGGGGTTTCTCTATTTATAGGAATTTTTGGCGGCGGAAACACGTCCAGGGGGCCACGAGGAAGTCACAAGCCAGGGGGGCGCGCCCTAGGGGGGGGCGCCACCTAGGCTTGTGGCCTCCTCGGTCACTTCCTGGCCTAGGTTTTTGCTCCAGTATTTTTTATATTTTCCAAAAATATTCTCCGTAAATTTTCAGCTCATTCCGAGAACTTTTATTTCTGCACAAAAACAACACCACGGTAGCTCTGCTGAAAACAGCGTCAGTCCGGGTTAGTTCTAAAAAATCATACCAAAATCATATAGAATTATTGTTAACATGGCATGAATACTTCATAAATTATAGATACGTTGGAGACGTATCAGCATCCCCAAGCTTAATTCCTGCTCGTCCTCGAGTAGGTAAATGATAAAAGAAATAATTTATGAAGTGTGAATGCTACCCAACATGTTCATCATATTCTTTTCTTCTTTGTATAGCATGGACATTTGGACTTGTAAATGATTCAAAGCAATAGTCTAGTTTTAACATAATGACTTCAATACTCAAGCATGTTAACAAGCAACCATGTCTTTCAAAATATCAACACTAAAGAAAGTTATCCCTAGCCCATCATGCTCAATCATTGATCCATTCATGAAACACACTCAAATATTAGCTATGCCCAATGCTCAAGTACGATCATAGTGCCCCCTAGTTGGTGCTTATAAGAGAAGATGCAGACTCAAAGCAAAAATAAAAATTGCATAAAGTAAATAGATAGGCCCTTCGCAGAGGGAAGTAGGGATTTGTAGAAGTGCCAGAGCTCAAGGTTTAAATTGAGAGAGAAAAATATTTTGAGTGGCATGCTTTTCCTGTCAACGAAAACGATAAAGTAGCTCACAATACTTTCCATGATAGATACATTATAGGCGGTTCCCAAACAGAATAGTAAAGTTTTTACTCCCCCTCCACCAATCAATCACACTCCACGGCGAGCCGAATCCACAGGTACCGTCCATACAAACAACAATCCTGGGGGAGTTTTGTTTCATTATTTTTTTGATTTGAATTTTGAGCATGAGACTGGGCATCCCGAATACCAGCCACTTTCTCGTGAATGACAGTGAATCAACACATATCTTGAGAATAACACACCTAGCATGGAAAAATATTGGATACTCCCCACCGTTTCATGAGCGGTACGGGCACACAAAAGAGAAAGTTTATTTTGAAAATTTAGAGATGGCACATAAAAATTTGGTTGGAACGGCATGGAAATACCGCATATAGGTAGGTATGGTGGACTCAAAAGGCAAAACCTGGTTTAAGGATTTTGGATGCACAAGTAGTATTTCTACTTAGTAGAAATGAAGGCTAGCAAATAGATTGGGAAGCAACCAAACCAAGGAACGAAGAATCACATAAGTGAGCATTGAGTCATAACTAACACCGAATAATGCACCACAAGTAGGATGTAACCTCATTGCATAACTATTGACTTTTGTGCATGCATAGGGAATCACAAACCTTAACGCCAATATTCCTACTAAAGCATAATTACTCACTAACATGACTCATATATTACTATCATCATGTTTCAAAACTATTACAAAGAATCAAGTTTAATTTGTCCCATGATCTTCATGAAAGTTTTTATTATATCTTCCTTGGATATCTATCACTTTGGGACTAGTTTCATATGTTGCTATTGATTTTTGGCAAGCTCAAACAAATTTAAGTGAAGCACATGAGCATAAAGATTTCATCCCTCAAAAAGGTATAAGTGAAGCATGAGAGGAAATGACAAGCTACTCACAAAAGATATAAGTGAAGATCAATGAGTAGTCAAACAATTAAGGAGCTATGTGAGGACTCTCTATCCCTCAATAAATATTTTCAGATCTGAGTATTTTATTCAACAGCAAGCAAAAGAAAAATACCACTTCAAGAATAGCACGCATCATGTGAACGAATACAAATTTAGGCTCAACATAGGCTAACCGATAATTGTTGATGAAGAGAGGTGGGATGCGTAGCATCCCCAAGCTAGATGCTTGAGACTTCTTGAAATATTTACTTGGGGTGCCTTGGGCATCCCCAAGCTTGAGCTTTTGTATCTCGTTCAATCCTCTCATATCATGGTTTCATCTATTCTCAAAAACTTCATCCACACAAAACTTGAAAAGAACTCGTGAGATAGGTTAGTACACATAATAATAAATCAACTCTTTATGTACTGCCAAGACAAGTTTCATAACAATTTTCAACCATTAGGTACTGTATGCTATCGTTTCCACAATTTATATATATTAATATAGGCTATGAAAACCATAGGATAAATAGATAACAAAACTATGACAACAATCTGTCCAAACAGAACAGTCTGTAGTAATCTATTAAACCAGTGTACTTCTGTAACTCAAAAAATTAGGAAAATTTAGGACATGATAAATAATTTATATGACAATACTGTGTAAAAATTTCAGAAACTTTCCACGTTTCACTAAAATATGAAAATTCAAACACTACAGCCAAAGTTTCTGTTTTTTACACAGCACTCATCAAAACATGCAATGCAAGCATCCTAAGGCAATTCTTGGAACTTTTTATTGAAAAACAAGATTATAAATAACACCTAACAGAGAACAAGAAAATAAAATGACGCTCCAAGCAAAACTCATATTATGTGACAAATAAAAATATAGCTCCAAGTAAGATATACCGATAATGTTGAAGACGAAAGAGGGGATGCCTTCCGGGGCATCCCCAAGCTTAGGCGCTTGAGTATTCCTTGGATATTACCTTGGGGGTGCCTTGGGCATCCCCAAGCTTAGGTTCTTGTCACTCCTTATTCTCCTCATATCGGTGTCTCACCCAAAACTTGAAAACTTCAATCACACAAAACTTAACGGAACTTCGTGAGAAGGGTTAGTGTAATAAAGATAAATCATTCACTTAGGTACTGTCAAGACAAGATTCATAATTGTTCCCACATGATACCTACTGTATTATATCATTCCCATAATTTATATCATTGAATATAAGCTATGGAAACACTAAAACAAGCAAACTATGCATGCAAAACAGAATCTGTCAAAAACAGAACAGTCTGTGAAGATCTGTAGTGTAACCATACTTACCTGTCTCTGAAAATTCTGAAAAATTAGGAAAACCTGGAGAATTTGTATATCAAGACTGTGTAAAAATTTCAGATCAAAAGCACGTTCCAGTAAATTTACAAAATTCCTGGACTGAGAGCAAAAGTTTCTGTTTTTGCACAGAATCAAGTCAACTATCATCCACACTATCCCAAAGGCTTTACTTGGCACTTTATTGAAATAAAAGGCATAAAACATGATTACTACAGTATCTTAATCATATCAACACACAAAAACAGAAAGTAAAAGTGTTGGGTTGCCTCCCAACAAGCGCTTTTCTTTAGTGCCTTTTAGCTAGGCATGATGATTTCAATGATGCTCACATAGGAATAATAATTGAAACATGCAAAAAGAGCATCATGAATCTCATGACAAGCACATTTAAGTCTAACACACTTCCTATGCATAGGGATTTTGTGAGCAAACAATTTATGGGAGCAAGAATCAACTAGCATAGGAAGACAAAACAAGCATAACTTCAAAATTTGAACACATAGAGAGGAAACTTGATATTATTGCAATTCCTACAAGCATATGTTCCTCCCTCATAATAATTTTCAGTAGCATCATGAAGGAATTTCACAATATAACCAGCACATAAAGCATTCTTTTCATGATCTACAAGCATAGAAATTTTACTACTCTCCACACAAGCAATTTTCTTCTCATTCATAATAGTGGGAGCAAAATCAACAAAATAACTATCATGAGATACTTGATTGACATAACCACTTTGAAGATTAAAACCATGATGACAAGTTTCATGGTTACTATTATTATTTATAGCATACATGTCATCACAATAATCATCATAAATAGGAGGCATGCTTTCATCATAATAAATTTGCTCATCAAAACTTGGGGGACTAAACATATCATCTTCATCAAACATAGCATCCCCAAGCTTGTAGCTTTGCATATCATTAGCATCATGAATATTCAAGGAATTCATACTAACAACATTGCAATCATGCACATCATACAAAGATTTAGTGCCAAACATTTTAATAACTTCTTCTTCTAACACTTGAGCACAATTTTCCTTTCCATCATTTTCACGAAAGACATTAAAAAGATGAAGCATATGAGGCAATCTCAATTCCATTTTTTTGTAGTTTTCTTTTATAGACTAAACTAGTGATAAAACAAGAAACTCAAAGATTCAATTGCAAGATATAAAGATATACCTTCAAGCACTCACCTCCCCGGCAACGGCACCAGAAAAGAGCTTGATGTCTACTACGCAACCTTCTTCTTGTAGACTCGTGTTGGGTCTCCAAGCGCAGAGTTTTGTAGGACAGTAGCAAATTTCCCTCAAGTGGATGACCTAAGGTTTATCAATCCGTGCGAGGCGTAGGATGAAGATGGTCTCTCTCAAACAACCCTGCAACCAAATAGCAAAGAGTCTCTTGTGTCCCCAACACACCCAATACAATGGTAAATTGTATAGGTGCACTAGTTCGGCGAAGAGATGGTAATACAAGTGCAATATGGATAGTAGATATAGGTTTTTGTAATCTGAAAATATAAAAACAGCAAGGTAACTAATGATAAAAGTGAGCACAAATGGTATTGCAATGCTTAGAAACAAGGCCTAGGGTTCATACTTTCACTAGTGCAAGTTCTCTCAACAATACTGACATAGTTGAATCATATGTAAATCCCTCACGTGCGACAAAGAGTTCACTCCAAAGTCACAAATAGCGGAGAACAAACGAAGAAATTATTGTAGGGTATGAAACCACCTCAAAGTTATCTGTTCCGATCAATCTTATGAGCTATCCCTATAAGTGTCACGAACAGCCCTAGAGTTCGTACTAAAATAACACCTTAAGATACACATCAACCAAAACCCTAATGTCACCTAGATACTCCAATGTCACCACAAGTACCCATGGGCTTGATTATACGATATGCATCACACGATTTCAGATTCATCATGTTCAATCCATCACAAAGAACTTCAAAGAGTGCCCCAAAGTTTCTACCGGAGAGTCAAGACGAAAACATGTGCCAACCCCTATGCATAGATTCCCAAGGTCACGGAACCCGCAAGTTGATCACCAAAACATACATCAAGTGGATCAATAGAACATCCCATTGTCACCACGGATATCCCATCGTAAGACATACATCAAGTGTTCTCAAATCCTTAAAGATTCAATCCGATAAGAAAACTTCAAAAGGAAAACTCAATTCATGACAAGAAGATAGAGAGGGGAAAACTCCATATGATTCATCTATATCAATAAAGCTCGCGGTACATCAAGATCATGTCATCTCAAGAACACGAGAGAGAGAGAGATCAAACACATAGCTACTGGTACATACCCTTAGCCCCGAGGGTGAACTACTCCCTCCTCATCATGGAGACCGCCGGGATGATGAAGATGGCCTCCGGTGATGGTTTCCCCCTCCGGTAGGGTGCCGGAACGGGCTCCCGATTGGTTTTTCGTGGCTCCGGAGGCTTGCGGCGGCGGAACTCCCGATCTAGGTTTGTTTCTGGGGGTTTCTCTATTTATAGGATTTTTTGGCGGCGGAAACAAGTCCAGGGGGGCATGAGGAAGTCACAAGCCAGGGGGTGCGCCCTAGGGGGGCGCCCCCCAGGCTTGTGGCCTCCTCGGTCACTTCCCAGCCCAGGTTTTTGCTCCAGTATTTTTTATATTTTCCAAAAATATTCTCCGTAAATTTTCAGCTCAAATCCGAGAACTTTTATTTCTGCACAAAAACAACACCACGGTAGTTCTACTGAAAACAGCGTCAGTCCGGGTTAGTTCTAATAAAATCATACCAAAATCATATAGAATTATTGTAAACATGGCATGAATACTTCATAAATTATAGATACATTGGAGACGTATCAACAACCCTCTTGGCCAGGTTGGGTGCAAGTGTGTGCTCTTTTGTGTGTAGGCGCTGAAGAAGGGAAGTTGTGTGATCCTGTTCGATAACCTTGGTTCTCACCGAGGGAAATACTTATCTGTACAGTGCTGCATCATCCCCTCCTCTTCGGGGAAAACCCCAACGCAGATCAGATGTATCAAACCCATAACGTGATAGAAGAATTTGATAGAGGAGATTTAGAAAGTCCTCAGTCAAAGTATTCAAATAGTAAAGATCAATTTCATCAACAAGTAAGTGCGAAAATGAAAGGGTTGGAGAAATAGAACCAGGTGCTCGGTGAAGACGATAATTTGGTCTACTTGTTCCAACTGGTGTGACAGTCGCACGTCTGGTTTGGAGCGGCTTGGTATTTAAAACAAAGGGCACACAGTCCTTACCATATTCTCCATGAGCTAGAGTCACACAGACTCCGCCCAATCACTCATGGTAAGTCTTGAAGGTAGACTTCCAAACCTTCAAAAACTCGGTCACCCGGCAATCCACAGTTTCCTCTTGGATGCTCTAGACCATGAAGCCTAACCGTCTGGAAGATACATAGTCTTCAAATGTAAAAAATGTTGGTTCCACACATGACAATCTCTTCAGTGATGCTCAATCACTTTTGGCTTTTGGTGTTTGGGTTTTTCCTCACTTTTGATTCTCTCAAAGTCGTCGGAGGATAGGCTGCTCTCAATGACACTTGTCAATCTCTCTCAGAGCAGCCAACCAAGTAGTGGTTATGGGGGGTGGCTATTTATAGCCAGGGTGCAACTGGGCATGATAAGACACAAATTCCCCTAATGATATGACCGCTATCTGGATAAGATCCTTCGAACAACTGGCGCTAAGCACGGAAATGGTCGGAAATTCGAACTCTCAAATTCCTCAGGGCTATCAATTTCCTCACGGTAGGCAATTCACACTAGCAAAATCCTAACTCCCCGGTCAGACCAATTTCCTCAGGGACCTAAAGAACTTCGTCTCTTTCTCTGAAGAATTTTATTGAACTGTAAGAGGTTTCCAAAGGCTTCACTCAAAGGATTGGGTATGTGTATGTTTTGAGATGAGCATCACTTGGAAATTTTCCTTAGTATTACCTCGACCCCCTTTAACTATGGATTTTACCATGACTCAAAAAGAGGAAAAGAAACTGTGAAAACGAAGTCTTCAAGCTTCAAAGTCCTTGCTTCAATATCTTTAGACTCACACAGCAATATTCACTTCAATTTCCTCAAGAAGAACATCAAAGTCTTCACTTGAAGAAATACATTTTTAGGAGTCATCTTTCGTTGGTTAAACAAAACTCCTCAGGGACTATATCACTTGTGTACACTCACAAACACATTAGTCCCTCATACGTCTCCGTCGTATATATTATTTTTGATTGTTTCATGCCAATATTCTACAACTTTCATATACTTTTAGCAACATTTCATATTATTTTTGGGACTAACTTACTTAACCAGTGCCCAGTGTCATTTCCTGTTTTTTGTGTGTTTTTTGTTTTGTAGAAAATTCATATCAAACAAAGTCAACACGCGATAAAAATTTACGGAGATTGTTTTTGGAATATATGTGAATTTTATGAAGAAGAATAAACACAACATGATATCCGAGGGCCCTACGAGCCAACATGGCGCAACCAGGGGGTGGTTGTGCCCTATTAGCTCATGGCCACCCCTTAAGTCGATTGGAGCCCTTCTTTCGTTGCAAGAAAGATATATTTAAGATAAAAACCCCACAAAATTTCAGCCCGATCGGAGTTACGGATCTCCGGATATTTAAGAAACAGTGAAGGATCAGAAAATAGTCGCGAAAATAGCAGAGAAACAGAGAGAGAGAGATCCAATCTTGGAGGGGCTCTTGCCCTCTAGGAGCCATGGCGGCCATGGAGCAGAGGGAAAACTCTCCTCCCATCTAGGGGGAGACCAAGGAAGAGGAAGAATGAAGGGGGCTCTCTCCCCCTCTCTCCCGGTGGCGCCGGAATGCCGCCGGGGCAACCATTGTGACGGCAATCTACACCAAATACTTTGCCGCCATTGATGTCTACTACATAACTTGTTCTTGTAGACTCGTGTTGCACCTCCAAGCACAGAGGAGTAGGACAGTAGCAAATTTCCCTCACGTGGATGACCTAAGGTTTATCAATCCGTGGGAGGCGTAGGATGAAGATAGTCTCTCTCAAACAACCATGCAACCAAATAATAAAAAGTCTCTATGTACCCAACACACCAAATAAAATGGTAAATTGTATAGGTGCACTAGTTTGGCGAAGAGATGGTGATACAAGTGATGTAATGATAGTACATATTGATTTTTGTAATAGTAACAATAAAAAACAGCAAGGTAGCAAGTAACAAAAGTGAGCACAAACGGTATTGCAATGCTTGAAAACAAGGCCTAGGGTCCGTACTTTCGCTAGTGCAATCTCTCAACAATGCTAATATAATTGGACCACATAACCATCCCTCAACGTGTAACAAAGAATCACTCCAAAGTTCTTATCTAGCCGAGAACATAAGAAGAAATTGTTTGTAGGGTACGAAACCACCTTAAAGTTATCCTTTCCGATCGATCTATCCAAGAGTTCGTACTAAAATAACACCAAGTTATCCGTTCCGGTCGATCTATCTAAGAGTTCGTACTAAAATAACACCATATGATACGCATCAACCAACTCTATTGTCACCTAGATACTCCAATGTCACCACAAGTATCGATGGGTTAATTATACGATACGGATCAAACAATTTCCGATTCATAATACTTAATCCAACACAAAGAACCTCAAAGAGTGCCCCAAGATTTCTATCGAAGAATATGGTATGAAAACATGCAATCAACCCCTATGCATAGATCCCCTAGGTCAACGGAATCTGCAAGTTGATGCCTCAACATATATCAAGTGAATCAATAGAATACCCCAATGTCACTACGGGATCCCACGCAAGACGTACATCAAGTGTTCTCAACCAAAATATTCAATCCAAGATAACGACATCTCAAAGGGAAAGATTCAATTCATCACAACATGATAGCAAGGGAATAACATCATATGATCCGACTATATTAACAAAGCCCATGATACATCAAGATCGTGACATCTCAATAACACGAGAGAGAGAGATTAAACACATAGCTACTGATACATACCCTCAGCCCCGAGGGTGGACTACTCCCTCCTCGTCATGGCCTCCGCCGGGATGATGAAGATGGCCACCGGAGATGATCTACCCTCTCCGGCAGGGTACTGGAATGCCTCCAGATTGTTTTTTCATTGATACAGAGAGTTGCAGTGACAGAACTTCTGATCTATGGTTATTTCTGGGGGTTTCTGAATATATAGGATTTTTGGGCGTCGGTTTCACGCGAAGATGGGCCACGAGGGGCCCATAAGACACCAGGGCATGCCAGAGGGGGCTGGCGCGCCATGGTGGGTTGTGGCCACCTCGTGGCTCTTCTGGCCCTCCCACGAAGCTTCTAGTGCCTCTTTTGTTCCAAAAAAATCGTCAAAAAGTTTTGTTGCATTTGGAGAACTTTTATTTCTGCACAAAAAACAACACCACAGTAGTTCTGCTGAAAATACAATCAGTCCGGGTTAGTTCCATGCAAATCATACCAAAACCATATAAAACTGTTGTAAATATGGCATGAATACTTCATAAATTATAGATACATTGGAGACGTATCAGCATCCCCAAGCTTAATTCCTTCTCGTTCTGTGAATGTTGGCATAGTGCATAAGTTTGATCAATGATAATTTCAACCACTTTTCCTAGCATCATAACAGCAACTCTTTCTCATAAAACTCATCATGATAAAGTAGCAACCAATTCACATGTTATGGTTCAAACAATGAATTCTCTTGAAACATAACAACCTATGTTCTTAGTCACCAAATAATTGCAATTCAACTTATTCTCAACAAAGTCTAAGTAAGAGCTCCACATACTCAATCATCATATAGTCTTCTATGATTTCTAGTACTCAAAGCATATTTTTAGAACAAATGGCATCCATCGAACACAGACAAAGATAGGGGCTTAATGTTTCGCCTCCCAACTCATTTATCATAGAGATAATTGTCAACAATAATAAGTCATGATCAAATATATTTGACTGGCCATATGTGCCTAGATCTTTCCCTACCACATGATGCTTGCCAACTAATAGATTGAGGTTGGAATAACAAGTTGACTCAACATGAAAGTAAGTAACATGAAAGTAAATAAATTATCCCTTCGCAGAGGGAAGCAAGGATTTGCATTTGTGCCAGAGCTCATTGTTTAAAACAGAGATGAATATGTAATTTTGAGTGGTGTGCCTTTCCTGTCAACGTCACGATAGAGTATTCAATATCTTGCATGCTAATCACATTATTGGAGGTTCCCAAACAAAATTTAAATTTCTACTCCCCCTCCACCATTCAAACACATTCCATGGCTGGCCGAATCCACGGTTGCCCAACAAACAATCGACATTCTAGGGGGAGTTTTGTTTATTTATTTTTGTATAATGTAGGACTGGGAATCCTTTTTACCAGCCTCTCTCGTGCAATGACAAGTGAATAAACACTCATCTTGAGAATAACTCGCTTAGCATGGAAGATAATGACCGCCCCGTCGCTCCATGAGTGGTACGAGCACACAAAACGGATCTTTATTTGAATGTTTAGAGGTGGCACATGCAAATTTACTTGGAATGGCAGTGAAATACCATATATAGGTAGGTATAGTGGACTCTCATGGAAGAAACATGGCTCAAGGATTTGTATGCACAAGTAGTATCTCTACTTAGTAAGAAGTGTTGGCTAGCAAAAGGTTCTAAACAAGCACCACATGTTGGAGGATCCATAACAATATAACTTCTATGCAAATATACCCAAACATAACCATTACATTGTCTTCCTTGACCAACTTTAAATATTTGATCAAGTTTGAAAATAATTAATGGGTATTCACAATCATGAAAGATGTCCAAGATAATATATCTGTATGTGAAAGTTCTCTTTCTTATACTAATCATTCACGAATGGCTTGTATAACCAATACTATGATTGTCAAACTTCAATAGATATTACTTTATGAACCAAATGTGAAACTACTACTAAGCATAAAGCACATTGCTAATTTCATATTTATGATATTTCATTCATTCACAATTTACTCTTAGGATATAAGTGAAGCACAAGAGTAAACATCAAACTACTCTCAAAAGATATAAGTGAAGATCAATGAGTACTCAAACAATAAAGTAGCTATGTGAGGACTCTCTCTCAATAAAGAATTTCATATCTTAGTATTTTATTTAAAGAGCGAGCAATAGAAAAATAGCACTCCAATAATAGCACATATCATGTGCACAAATAAAAATTTAGGCTCAACATAGGCTAACCGATAATTGTTGATGAAGAGAGGTGGGATGCGTAGCATCCCCAAGCTTTGAAGCTTGAGACTTATTGAAATATTTACTTGGGGTGCCTTGGGAATCCCCAATGTTGAGATTTTGTATCTCGTTCAATCCTCTCATATCATGGCTTCACCTATTCTCAAAAACATCATCCACACAAAACTCGAAAAGAACTCGTGAGATAGGTTAGTACACATAAGAATAAATCAACACTTCATGTATTGCCAAGACAAGTTGTATAATAGTTTCCAAACATTATATACTGTTTACTAACATTTCCACAATTTATATCTACCAATATATGCTATGGAAACTATAGGATAAGTAGATAACAAAACTATGACAGCAATCTGTCCAAACAGAAGAGTGTGTAGCAATTTATGGAAACAGTGTACTTCTGTAACTCAAAAAATTATGAAAATTTATTACGTGATAAAGAATGTATATGACAACACTGTGTAAAAATTTCAGAAACTTTCCACGTTCCAGTAAAATATGAAAATTCAAATACTACAGAGAAAGTTTCTGTTTTTACACAGCACACATCAAACATGCAATGCAAGCATCCTAAGGCAATACTTGGAACTTTTTATTGAAAAACAATATTATAAATAACACCTAACAGAAAATATCAAAATATAATGATGATCCAAGCAAAGCACATATTACGTGACGAATAAAAATATAGCTCTAAGTAAGATATACCGATAATGTTGAAGATAAAAGAGGGGATGCCTTCCGGGCATCCCCAAGCTTAGACGCTTGAGTCTTCCTTGGATATTACCTAGGGGGTACCTTGGGCATCCCCAAGCTTAGGTTCTTGTCAGTCCTTATTCTTCTCATATCGATGTCTCACCCAAAACATGAAAACTTCAATCACACAAAACTTAACGGAACTTCGTGAGATGGGTTAGTATAGTAAATATAGATCATTCACTTAGGTACTATTAAGACAAGATTCATAATTGTTCCCACATGATACCTACTGCATTCTATCATTCCCATATGTCGGGGCACGATGCACACGATCACCTATGGGACCATGGGTCCCTTTGTGGTTCGACGGGGGTGAGGTCACGTTGCACAAAGAGCATAGGTAATGAGGCAGCACAACGATGGGATGCTGGTGTTTTACCCAGGTTCGGGCTGCCGTGAAGCGTAAAACCCTACTCCTGCTTTGGTGGATTGATCTAGGGAACACGAAGCACACGCAGCACTCAAACCCGGCAGGGGTTGCCTTCGGGTGAGCTGCTACGCTAGTACAAGTGTCCAAAGGTCCGGATGTTGAGCTTGGTTGCCTTGGGCCTCCTTTTATAGGTCAAGGGGCAACCACAGTGCCAAAACAGACATTAGCTAGTGATTAGATAGCTAACAGTGCAATCATACCTAACTCTGGCACTTAGGACAAAATGCCATAAATGCTAGCCTAGGTGGCGTGCGGGGGTGCATCCCCGGCAAGCTTCTACCACTGCTTGTCTGTCTGGTGCTTAGTATCTTAACACGCCTCTGGACGGGTGTCAAATGGATATAATCTCTCTCCTAGCGCGTTGCCACGTCCTTAGCGAGAGCCACTTAGCCACCTGAGGGCTCGAAACCATATTGACAACTGACTGGCATTGCGATGCGGTGGAGCGGTGGCCGATCGGCTCGCGCCTGCCGGGGGGATGGCTTGTCGGGTCTTCATGAAGGTGTGTGCGCCTCGGTCCCCGACAGGCACCGGGGGCGCGACTGGCTCGGCTCGGGCCTGTTCTGGTCCGTTGTAGTTACCTTGCCGGCGTTGCTAGCCAGCGTAGGCTGCCTCTGTCGGGGTCTTGGTCTTGAATGTTGGCTTTGTCTTCTTGATGCGCTCCTTGATCTCTCGTAGAGCGGCTTCTCTGGCTTGGATTGGTCTTGATGGGGTTCTTCTACTACTGCCTTTGCATAAGTCAGGGGCACTAGGTACCCCATTCCTAGTGCACCGACAGGAGCCCCCGGGTGTGGCCCAAACACGCTTGCCGAGCGCCGTTGGGTCAGGCCCAAAATTTATGCACAGGGGCGCAATATGAGGGAGTAACTGCCAACTTTTAAGCCAGCACTTACTTGCTACCACAGGCCGTTTCCGCCATGCGCGCCGCATGCATTGTGGGGAGTTTGCGGTGGATGCGCATGGCCCACAGGCGTGGGAGTAGCAGAAACTGCAGCGCCAGGGATTGGAGCAATGGGGCGGTTACCTGTTCGCCCATGATCATGGATAGTGGGATTGGTGGAGATGGGCGGCCGCCTTGGAGCGGAGGAGAGCCAGCCCCTGTGCCCCTTCCTATAAATTCGGGGGTCGCAATGGGCGATGCTCATCCATTCTCTTCTGCTCCTCGATCTCAGGCTTATATAGCTTGCCCTTCTCCTCTAGTTGTCGGGCCGCCCCTTCCCTCCTGATGGTCAGGGGGGAGGGTCGGGCGAATGCGCCTGCGCCGTAGGGTCTTCTTTTTGTGTCCGTGCTCGGCCCCTGGCTTGGGTTGATGGTCTTGAATCGAGAGCTGGCGGGAGGAGCCTTGAACGGGAGAGCGGGTGACGTGGCGGCCGCGCCAAGGGCAGCTGCGGTGGTGCACCTGCCGCTGCGTCGCCCGCTGCTTCAGCCTTGGCAGAATGCCACGCGGACAACACCGTGCTGCAGTCCATTGCGGTGACGCAGTGTTGTGGTCGACTGCGGTCTCTGCACTCCTTCTTCAAGGCGACGGCGAAAGATCGTCCATACGGCCGTTGGCTGCTCGTGAGTGATCGCAGCAGTGTATCTTCATGTGTCGCGGTAGAGTTCCCCAGCCATGGCGCTGTGTATCCTGCACATGGGTGGGAGCCTTTCGCCTGCGTGTACTCCTTAAGGGCAGGGAGTCTTCTCTGCATTGGGCTGTCGGGGATGACCATGCTCTCTGTGAGGCTCCTCTGCTGCCGCGTCGGTAGTTTGGACGATGGCGGAGGTGTTTCCTCCTTGTCGGCTTTGTCCGCCCTGCCGGCTTCGTTCGCCCTGCCTGGGGGCAGGGGCCTTCTGATCCTTGGACGCGTCCCTTTGGTCCTGGCGGGGAGGCGCCGAATCCCTGCCAGGCCCTCCTTTTGCCCTCTTTTTCTTCTCCACCTAATCCCTAGGAGGAGAGGGACAAGAAAGGCATTACGGGGCACTTATCTTTTTATAAATCAAAAGATGTAGGCGCTTGCCAAGTTTTAGCTATTTATAATGTCATTTTCATCCATTTTGTACCGAAAATGAATGAAAGAAATGTTATTTCTCTTCCTTGAGTACTATCTTTTTCTTCCCTTGTTTGTATTGTCTCAGCATGATTGTCTTTGCCGCATGAAATTATTTGCCGGGACAGTATTAACCGCGAGCGCCAAGGAGGAGCGAGCCCCCCGCAGCAGGCTGGTATCACCCCCCAGCAAAACCCCTTGTCGGTATCGGCGCGGCCCCCCAGAGTTGATAAGCGATAGGAGCTGGGGGACGGCTCGTCCCGTCAAGGGTTTCTATTGCGTAAAGGATTCCATTGTTCACATCCAAAAAGGGATAGCAAAGGTTTCCTTAAGGGAGAAAATGGCACTGAGCTAGGGATATGTGATTAGACTTATCTTTTTCAGGCAGTATCCCTTTCTGTAGTACGATGGGACACCGTCCTTGTCTCTTTGCCCTTCTTCTTTGTTTTCCTGGCGGTAAAACATGTAAGGCAAGAGGTCTCTGTCCTCTGGGGAGAGAGAATGCAGCAACAAGGATCACAGGCTCATCAAGTACTCTAGCCAATTTCTAAAACTTAAAAGTGATAACATTACAACATAAAAAATGCATAGTAAACATGCAGTTCAATGATATGATGCAATGCCTAGCTTTATTATTGCATGCACATGGTCTGCGCCTGGCCTTGTACAGAGGGTTACATGCACTGCGGCAAGGCTTGTACAAAAGTTGGTTGCCAGGGACTGAGCCCGGCAACCGCGCCTTACGGTTAGAACTTACGAAGATGCTCAATATTCCATGAGTTAAACACTTTGATGCCATCTTCGGTCTCCAGACGGACTGCGCCAGGTCTGGTGACTCGTGCTACCCGGTAAGGGCCTTCCCACTTGGGCGTCAACTTGTTGGCACCCTTGGCGGATTGAACGCGCCTAAGGACAAGGTCGCCATCCTCAAGGCTCCAGGCGTGGACCCTGCGGCTATGATAGCGGCGCAGGGCTTGCTGGTAGCATGCGGCACACACAACGTACTGGAGACGATCTTCCTCGAGGAGCATGGCATCGTCATGCCGTAGCTGCTCTTGCTCTACTTCATCGTAGGCAAGTACTCGAGGTGACCCGTATATGAGTTCTGTGGGGAGAACTGCTTCCGCCCCATACACTAGGGAGAAGGGCGTCTGGCCAGTAGCCCGATTTGGTGTCATTCTGAGGGACCAAAGAACCACCGACGGCTCATCTATCCAGCGCTTGCCGCATCTTCGCAGTCTATCGAAAGTTCTTGTCTTGAGCTCATGTAGCACTTCAGCACTCATCCTCTTGACTTGCCTGTTGCTTCTTGGGTGGGCAATAGAGGCGAAGGAGACCTTGCTTCCAAGGCTCTGGATGTATTGCATAAAGGCGCGGTTCGTGAACTGGGTGCCATTATCGGTGATCACCCTGTTGGGCACTCCAAAACGGCACACCAGTCCTTTCATGAACTTGATAGCTGACTGCGTGGTCACCTTCCTCACTGGTTCCACCTCTGGCCACTTTGTAAACTTGTCGATTGCTACGAACAAGAATTCAAAGCCCCCGACAGTGCGGGGGAAGGGGCCCAAAATATCCAGCCCCCAGACCGAGAATGGCTAGGATTAAGGGATCGTCTGGAGAGCTTGTGCTAGTTGATGGATGTTCTTGGAATGGAACTGGCAGACTTCACATTTGGTGACTAGCTCAGTTGCATCTTGGAGGGCAGTGGGCCAATAGAAACCCTGCCGGAAGGTATTTCCGGCAAGGGCCCTTGATCCAATGTGAGATCCACACATGCCTCCATGAATTTCTGCCAACAACTTCAGTCCATCTTCCCAGCAAATGCACCTTAATTTCACACCTTTTGGTATTTTTCTATACAGAGTGTCATCGACAAACTGGTACATACTTGACTGGCAGGCTACTTTTTCGGCTTCTTCTTGTTCTTCGGGAAGTTCTCACTATGTGCTGTGCCCAAGCTGGAGCATGTGGCTCGACAACGAGGACCAAAGGCATCTCCTCGTTTGTGGGAGCACTTACCTCGACCGCGAGGACCTGGGGTCCTGCGGGAGGGAGCAACTCACCAACCAAAACGGGGTTGCCCCCGGCAGCCTCTCTACCAGCGTCTTCGGGAAGCTCTGTCGGGGGATGCTTGCCGGAGTTCAGCATTCTTCTTTTCCTGGTGATCGTTGATGGGGATACTGATGGTTGGGTGAGGTGGAGGACAAAGGTTCCTGGTTCCATAGGGAGATTATGCGCGGCGCACTTTGACAGATGATTAGCGACACTGTTTTCTCCACGTGGTACATGTTCTTCTTGTAATCCATCAAAGTGCTCCTCCAACTTCCTCAACTCTTCCATGTATGCTTCCATCAACGGACTCTGATAATCTTTGTTGACTTGTCTCACCACGAGTTGAGAATCTCCTCGGATGATCAGTTTCTTGATTCCCAACTCCACCGCAATTCTGAGTCCGGTAAGGAGCCCCTCATACTCAGCGGTGCTTTTTGGTGGCTTCCTCCCGGGGAAAGTGCATTTGAACCACATATTTGAGATGCTCTCCGGTATGGGCGATGAGGAGCACGCCTGCTACGGCTCCCTGAAGTGAGAAAGCACCGTCAAAATACATGATCCATTCTTTAGCTGCTTCTTTGCCGGGGAGAATTGTCTCTGGAACCTCCTCGCCTGGCATGGGTGTCCATTCTGCAATGAATTCTGCCAACGCCCTACTCTGGATCGTGGAAGTGCTCTCATACTTCAAACGAAAACTTGACAGCTCCTACGCCCACTCAACTATCCTGCCAGTGGCTTCGGGATTCCTCAATATAAGCTGCAGTGGAAAGCGGGTGACAACATTGATCTCGTGGGCTTGGAAATAATGGCGCAGCTTCCTCGAGGCCATGTGAAGGCCAAAGATCAGCTTTTGCACCCAGAGTACCTTGACCTAGCCCCTTGTAACAAGGAGCTGACAAAGTACACTGGTCGCTGCACTACTTTCTTCTTCGCCACTCCCTTGAAACTGCCTTCGCTTGTCGGCTTAGGTTCCCCTTGGTTTGTATCTGGTCCTGCCGTGGATTTTTCGGTTCCACCCCCGGAGACATCAGTCGCAGCAGCTACATCTTCATCCACTTCTCGTTGCGCCACCAGGGCTGCACTAACCACATGATTCGTTGCCGCCAAGTATAGCAGCAACGGTTCTTGTGGTTTAAGCGCGACCAAGGTGGATGATGTCTACTACGCAACCTTCTTCTTGTAGACTCGTGTTGGGCCTCCTAGCGCAGAGTTTTGTAGGATAGTAGCAATTTTCCCTCAAGTGGATGACCTAAGGTTTATCAATCCGTGGGAGGTGTAGGATGAAGATGGTCTCTCTCAAACAACCCTGCAATCAAATACAAGAAATCTCTTGTGTCCCCAACACACCCAATACAATGGGAAATTGTATAGGTGCACGAGTTCGACGAAGCGATGGTGATACAAGTGCAATATGGATGGTAGATATAGGTTTTTGTAATCCGAAAATATAAAAACAGCAAGGTAGCAAGTAACAAAAGTGAGCACAAACGGTATTGCAATGCTTGAAAGAAGGCCTAGGGTCTGTACTTTCGCTAGTGCAATCTCTCAACAATGCTAATATAACTGGATCACATAACCATCCCTCAACGTGCAACGAAGAATCACTCCAAAGTTCTTATCTAGCGGAGAACATAAGAAGAAATTGTTTGTAGGGTACGAAACCACCTTAAAGTTATCCTTTCCGATCAATCTATCTAGAGTTCGTACTAAAATAACACCATATGATACGCATCAACCAACTCTAATGTCACCTAGATACTCCAATGTCACCACATGTATCCATAAGTTAATTGTACGATACGCATCAAACAATTTTTGATTCATAATACTCAATCCACACAAAGAACCTCAAAGAGTGCCCCAAGATTTCTATCGGAGAACGTAGGACAAGAAGGTGCATCAACCCCTATGCATAGATTACCCCAATGTCACCGCGGGGATCCACAAGTTGAGTACCAAAACTTATATCAAATGAATCAATAGAACATCCCATTTTCACCACGGGTATCCACATGCAAGACATATATCAAGTGTTCTCAAATCCAATATTCAATCCAACATAACGATATCTCAAAGGGAAAGATTCAATTCATCAGAACAGGATAGAGAGGGAATAACATCATGTGATCCGACTATATTAACAAAGTCTGTGACACATCAAGATCGTGACATCTCAAGAACACGAGAGAGAGAGATTGAACACATAGCTACTGGTACATACACTCAGCCGCGAGGGTGGACTACTCCCTCCTCGTCATGGCCTCCGCCGGGATGATGAAGATGGCCACCGGAGATGATCTACCCTCTCCGGCAGGGTACTGAAATGCCTCCAGATTGGTTTTTTGTCGATACAGATAGTTGCGGCAGCGGAGCAGAGAGTCTAGGGTTATTTCTGATGGTTTCTATATTTATAGGATTTTTGAGCGTCGCTTTCACGCGAAGATGGGCCACGAGGTGGGCACGATACACCAGGGCGCGTCGGGGGGGGCCTGGTGCACCCTGGTGGGTTGTGCCCACCTCGTCGCTTGTCTGGCCCTCCCACGAAGCGTCTAGTCCCTCTTTTGTTCCAAAAAAATCATCAAAAAGTTTTGGGCGATTCCGAGAACTTTCATTTTCTGCACAAAAACAACACCACGGTAGTTCTGCTGAAAACAGCGCCAGTCCGGGTTAGTTCTAAATAAATTATATAAAGTGCATCAAAACCATATAAAAGTACTGTAAACATAGGTGAATATGGCATGAATACTTCATAAATTATCGATACGTTGGAGATGTATCAACATCCCCAAGCTTAATTCCTGCTCGTCCTCGAGTAGGTAAATGATAAAAGAAATAATTTATGAAGTGTGAATGCTAGCATAGTGCATAAGTTTGATCAATAATAATTTCAACCACTTTTCCTAGCATCATAACAACAACTTTTTCTTATAAAAATCATCATGATAAAGTAGCAACTAATTCACTTGTTATGGTTCAAACAATGAATTCTCTTAAAACTTAACAACCTATGTTCTTAGTCACCAAATAATTGCAATTCAACTTATTCTCAACAAAGTCTAAGTAAGAGCCCCACATACTCAATCATCATATAGTCTTCTATGATTGCTAGTACTCAAAGCATATTTTTAGAACAAATGGCATCCATCGAACACAGAGAAAGATAGGGGCTTAATGTTTCGCCTCCCAACTCATTTATCATAGAGATAATTGTCAACAATAATAAATCATGATCAAATATATTTGACTGGAAATATATGTTTGGATCTTTTCCCACCACATGATGCTTGCCAACTAATAGACTGAGGTTGAAATAAGAAGTTGACTCAACATGAATAGTAAATAACATGAAAGTAAATAGATTGTCCCTTCGCAGAGGGAAGCAGAGATTTGCAAAGGTGCCAGAGCTCATTGTTTAAAACAGAGATGAATATAGTTTTGGGAGGTGCACCCTTCCTGTCAACATTACGACCAGGAGTTATCAATATCTTCCATGTTAAAAACATTAGTAGCGGTTCCCAAGCAGTAAAAGTAAAGGTTTACTCCCCCTCCACCAACAAACACACTCCACGGCTAGCCGAATCCACGGGTACCGTCCATACCAACAACATTCCAGGGGGAGTTTTGTTTAATTATTTGCATTTTTTTATTTCAGGACAGGGAATCCCTATTACCGCCCCTCTCGTGCAAGGACGAGTGAATAAACACTCATCATGAGAATAACCCGCTTAACATGGAAGATACCAACCGCCCCCCGTCGCTCCATGAGAGGTCCAGGGTTTGGATGTTTATTTGAATGTTTAGAGGTGGCACATGCAAATTTACTTGGAATGGCAGTGAAATACTATATATAGGTAGGTATGGTGGACTCTTAAGGAAGAAACTTGGCTCAAGGGTTTGGATGCACAAGTAGTATCTCTACTTAGTACGAAGTATTGGCTAGCAAAAGGTTCTAAACAAGCACCACATGTTGGAGGATCCATAATAATATAACTTCTATGCAAATATACACAACCATAACTCATTACGTTGTCTTCATTGTCCAACTTCAACTAATTTTCTCAAGTTTGAAAATAATTAATGGGTATTCGCAATCATAGAAGATGTCCAAGATAATATATTTGTATGTGAAAGTTCTCTTCCTTATACTAATCATTCACGAATTGCTTGTATGACGAATATGGTGATTGTTAAACTTCAATAGATTTTACTTTCTAAACCAAATGTGAACTTGCTACTAAGAATAAAGCACATTGATAATTTATCATACCTATAAGGCACGTCTTCACAAACTTTATGCACTCCACAAAAATTGACATGCTTATAAGAAACATTTTTATCATGACTAGTGCAATCATCATTAGTATTTTGGATATTCATAGAATTAATACTAACAACATTGCAATCATGCTCATCATTCAAGGAATTCTCATTAAGTATTTTCATAGTTTCTTCCTCTACCAATTGAGCACAATTTTCCGAATCCTTATTTTCACGAAAGACATTATAAAGACGAAACAAATGATGCAACCTAAACTCCATTTTTTGTAATTTTCTTTTATAAAACCAAACTAGTGATAAAACAAGAAACTAAAAGATTCAATTGCAAGATATAAAGATATACCTTCAAGCACTCACCTCCCTGGCAATGGCGCCAGAAAAGAGCTTAATGTCTACTACGCAACTTTATTCTTGTTGACTTTATTGGGCCTCCAAGCGCAGAGTTTTCTAGGACAGTAGCAATTTTCCCTCAAGTGGATGACCTAAGGTTTATCAATCCGTGGGAGGTGTAGGATGAAGATGGTCTCTCTCAAACAACCCTGCAATCAAATACAAGAAATCTCTTGTGTCCCCAACACACCCAATACAAGGGCAAATCGTATAGGTGCACTAGTTCGACGAAGAGATGGTGATACAAGTGCAATATGGATGGTAGATATAGGTTTTTGTAATCTGAAAATATAAAAAAAGCAAGGTAGAAAGTAACAAAAGTGAGCACAAATGGTATTGCAATGCTTGAAAACAAGGCCTAGGGTCCGTACTTTCGCTAGTGCAATCTCTCAACAATGCTAATATAATTGGATCACATAACCATCCCTCAACGTGCAATGAAGAATCACTCTAAAGTTCTTATCTAGCGGAGAACATAAGAACAAATTGTTTGTTGGGTACGAAACCACCTTAAAGTTATACTTTCCGATCAATCTATCTAGAGTTCGTACTAAAATAACACCATATGATACGCATCAACCAACTCTAATGTCACCTAGATACTCCAATGTCACCACAAGTATCCATGAGCTAATTATACAATACGCATCATACAATTTCAGATTCAAAATACTCAATCCACACAAAGAACCTCAAAGAGTGCCCCAAGATTTCTATCGGAGAACATAGGACAAGGACGTGCATCAACCCCTATGCATAGATTACCCCAATGTCACCGCGGGAATCCGCAAGTTGAGTACCAAAACATATATCAAGTGAATCAATAGAACACCCCATTTTCATCATGGGTATCCACATGCAAGACATATATCAAGTGTTCTCAAATCCAATATTCAATCCAACATAGCGATATCTCAAACGGAAAGATTCAATTCATGACAACAAGATAGAGAGGGAATAACATCATGTGATCCGACTATATTAACAAAGCCCGTGATACATCAAGATTGTGACATCTCAAGAACACAAGAGAGAGAGAGAGAGAGATTGAACACATAGCTACTGGTACATACCCTCAGCCCCGAGGGTGGACTACTCCCTCCTCGTCATGGCCTCCGCCGGGATGATGAAGATGGCCACCGGAGATGATCTAACCTCTTCGGCAGGGTACTGGAACGCCTCCAGATTAGTTTTTCGTCGATACAGAGAGTTGCGACAGCGCAGCGGAGAGTCTACGGTTATTTCGGATGGTTTCTGTATTTATAGTATTCTTGAGCGTCGGTTTCACGTGAAGATGGGCCACGAGGTGGGCACGATACAGCAAGGCACGCCGGGGGGGCCTGGCGCGCCCTGGTGGGTTGTGCCCACCTCGTGAATCGTCTGGCCCTCCCACGAAGCGTCTAGTGCCTCTTTTGTTCCAAAAAAATCATCAAAAAGTTTCAGGCGATTCCGAGAACTTTCATTTTCTGCACAAAAACAACACTATGGTAGTTCTGCTGAGAACAGCGTCAGTCCGGGTTAGTTCTAAATAAATCATATAAAGTGCATCAAAGCCATATAAAAGTATTGTAAACATAGGTGAATATGGCATGAATACTTCATAAATTATCGATACGTTGGAGATGTATCAGTGGGAGCGGAGGAAAGGTAAGTTTTCAGGTCTTGCAGCGCTACGTCTGCTTCCGGGGTCCACTTCATCGGGCCGGCCTTTTTCACAATTTTTAAAAATGGCAGGGCGCGTTCAGCCGACTTGGAGATGAACCTACTTAATGCGGCAATGCATCCGGCCAAGTGTCTTACGTCCTTGATGGATTTGGGTGCTTGTATCTGCTCGATTGCTTTGATCTTGTCGGGATTGGCTTCTATTCCTCACTGAGACACAAAGAACCCAAGCAGCTTGCCGGATGGGACACCAAACACACACTTCTCAGGGTTGATCTTCAAATTGATCTTGCGCAAGTTCATAAAAGTTTCTTCCAAGTCTTGTATGAAAGTTGCTTCATCCTTGGTCTTGACTACTATGTCATCCATGTAAGCTTCCACGTTTCTGTGTAACTGAGGTTCAAATCCGATCTGCACGGCCCTCGGAAAGATAGAACCTACGCTCTTTAACCCGAAGGGCATACGTACAAAGCAGTACGTTCCACATGGAGTTATGAACGCGGTCTTTTCCTCATCTTCCTTGGCCATGAATATCTGGTCGTATCCGGAGTATGCGTCCAAGAAGGAAAGCAAATCACACCCGGAAGTGGTATCAACATTCTGATCGATGCGCGACAAGGGCAAAGGGTCCTTCGGGCAAGCTTTGTTTAAGTTAGTGAAATCAATGCAAAGCCTCCATTTTCCATTTTCCTTGTGCACCACTACCGAGTTAGCTAACCATGTCGGATGCAACACTCCTCTGACTAAACCAGTTGCTTCGAGCTTCTTGATCTCTTCGATGATGAACCGCTGTCGCTCCAAATCTTGGTTTCTAACTTTCTGCTTGACGGGCCTAGCATGAGGGCAGACAGCAAGGTGGTGCTCAATTACCTCCCTAGGAACACTAGGGATGTCAGATGGTTGCCAAGCAAACACATCGATATTCACCCACAGGAAGGCAATGAGCGCGCTTTCCTATTTGTCATTAAGGGTGGCACTGATGATGAACATATCATCAGCGCCATCCTACCCTGCCGGGACCTTCTTCGTTGCAGGATCTCTTGCTAGTGGAACTCTCCGGCAGGTCATCGACAGGTGCAACGCACTCCGAAGAGGCGTGCTTCCCGGAGTCCTTGCCGGCGTCTTTGCTAGACTTCTTCTTTGATTCCTTAGCGGGAGCTGGGGCTTCCGCGACTTCAGCTGCTACCGTGTCTTGATACATCTTGGCCACACATATAATTGCATCCTTCTTATCAGATGGGATGGAGATGATTCCCATGGGCCCTGGCATCTTCAAAGTGTTTGTCGGAATCGGGGCTCCATAGACCCAAGAAGGTTCAAACTCTGGGGCGTGTGCGAAGATCTCAACCAACTCTAGCCTCAAGCTCGCCACTCCCCAGCCAAGCCTCGCCGAACACGTGTGAGCGAATGAGAAGATGGACACAGAGATTTACCCAGGTTCGGGCCACCTTGCGGTGTAAAACCCTACTCCTGCTTTTGGTGGATTGGCCTCACGAGGAGGTTTGGGGATGAACTAGTACAGTGGTGAGCGACCTCGCGAGGGCTCTTGGGTGAGCGAC
The DNA here is from genome assembly GCA_039707655.1 of Elymus sibiricus. Taxonomy (NCBI): domain Eukaryota; kingdom Viridiplantae; phylum Streptophyta; class Magnoliopsida; order Poales; family Poaceae; genus Elymus; species Elymus sibiricus. The sequence goes on along the minus strand of CM077675.1, from coordinate 308,231,772 downwards.
CTCGCGAGGGCTCAAACACATCATATTGCCATGTCATGTTCATGCATCATAATGTTGCATTCGATGCGTATTGATTTGTCCCCCCTTCGATGGTTGTTCTTCGTGTTAGGCACTCTTCCGGAGGATACGGTCGAGTATCCATCTGAGGTGCAGTAACGTGTGATCATCTTATCAGGCAAGCAACCCACCCTTGAACATCTCCGATACAATCCCACTCTCTCGCTCCTGCTCTCACTTATTGCATTAGAAAAAGATGTTTCCACTTTTACATGTTCCTATAGTTGAACCCCTTCCTTTGCATGACCTGTCATTGTCACAGTAAATAGCTGAACCAAGCAACCTAGCATACCTGGTAGATGCTTGAGCCATGTTGTGCCTTTACCCTGCTATGCTTGCTATGCTTAGAGTTGTGTCAGGTTGGATTCATCTAGGTGATGGACTGGAGTGAAATGGTTGTGTTCTGATGATGAGAGTTAAGTGGTGAACTTGATTTGGTAAAGGTAGCGATGAGAGGCCATGTAGGAGTACATGGTGGGTTGTCTCATTGGGACCGTCCTTAAGAACTGAGTCCTGTGTATGTTATCCAAGACTAGCTACTACCGCGCATTGGGCCCCAAACCAATGGACCCTCTCGACTTATTAATCGTCCTGATCTCTGTCCAGGAGTTGCAATTAGTTTCTGGTGTTTGTAGGCCGTGCTAGTAGTCTACCGGGTGGCACCCCGTACAGGTGGACTTGGGTCAGACTAGGCACCGTGGCCCGGTGTACCAAGCGTAGTACCATCCATCGAGGTGGGCTTGGGAACCCTGCACACATTGTTTGGGACCGTGATGGAAACCTCGGCCGAACTTCCGTTGCGGGTTCAGTCTCAAATAGGCGATAAACCTGGGCTAGAGTCTTGTGTGGTTAACGGTCGTGGCCGACTCCCTCGCTAGGCTTCCGCTTGAAGGTTGCCGAGGTGCCTTTTACGTGCACATGGCGGTAAGTGGCGGGAGCGTGTGTGACGAAGTACACCCCTGCAGGGTAATAATCTATTCGAATAGCCGCGTCCGCGGATATGGACTACTTGGAGACTTATAGGTTCATAGACAACTTAATGGTTACTCATAAAAGCCTCAAGACAAGTGTGAGTACCGTGGATGCCACTCTCGTAGGAAGATGGGAGCGGATCCAGGGTAGTGTATTGTTGTGGTGTTAGTGGACTCGGGTGCGCTTTCTCAAAATTATTCAAAGTAGTGATAGTCGTAGTACAGGATAGCCACTGAGTCAAAGCTGGCTTGCTGCAATGAACCCCACAACCCCCTTGTTGATACCGATGCATATGTAGTTAGTTCTGATGTAAGTCTTGCGGAGTACCTCCGTACTCACCGTTGCTTTATTAATGTTTTTGCAGAGGAGACTCCAGTCTCGTTAGTGGTTTCTACGATAAGATCGATGCCGACCAAGTAGCTTGGAAATCCTAGCCAGAGATCTGGTTCCTATGGAGGGTCTTGTAGATAGACAGCCTTCCTCAGCCTTCTTCTTTTCTAGATGTCTGTACCCAGACATGTTAAGCTTCCGCTTGTTGCTTGTATGACTTGTGTGTTGGGTCATGTGACCCCTGCTTGTAATATCACACTATGTTGGCTCGTATGAGCCTTCTAAATAAATGTTGTGTTGTTGTATGGTTATGTTGTGATGCCATAGTTGTATCTATGCATATCGGGCATGTCGTGCGTACGTGTGATGTGCAACGGTATGTATGGGATTCAACACCTAGTTGTGTGCCTTTAGTAGTACTCTTTACAGGGAACTGCCTCTTTGTGCTTCCACTGAGCCTTGGTAGCTTGCTACTGCTCCGGACACATCGATTGACCGGCGTGTATCCTTCTTTGCTGCTGTGTTTGTCCCCTCGGGGAAATGTCTCGCAGTGTAATAGAGTCCCTGTAGCCTGGTACGACTCGTCTATGTGTAGTGATGACATTTATGTCCCACGGCGTAATGGAGTCCTTGTAGCTTGCTATGACTCGTCTACACACGCTAGAGGCCGACACCTGCATTGTTGGGTTACGTATGCCTGTCCCTGTATGGATGTGCCACTTGGGTTCTATAACTAGTCATGTCGACCCGGGTTCTTTGACATTTGAATGCTAGGGACATATTCACATACGTGAGCCAAAAGGCGCAAACGGTCCTGGCCCAGCTAAGGTGGCAGCCGTGGAGTTAACCGTGCGTGAGGCCGCAATGTGATGTGATGTGTTACATGCTAGATTCTTATGGCTTAGGATCGGGGTCCTGACAGCGTTGGTATCAGAGCTGACTGACTGTAGGACTACCAAGCCAAACTGGTCGATGTTGAGTCTAGCAACTCTTTAGTTATATAAGGGAATTGATTGTGGAAGGGAACGTAAGGCTCTTTTTACTCCTTTCCTCATGTTATTCTGATTCTGAGTCACCCTCTTCTTTTCTACGGGGATTAAGAATTAGGCTTCTTACCTATCTATCAGGATCTCGAGTTACTATTCCGTAGACTTATAGGAATGGTTGATCTAAGTTGCATTCCAAGCCTTGAGTGTTATCTGTGTAGCTTGTTAGCTCGATCAGAATCTTGAGATCGTGATGATAAGGTGTCGTGGCACCTAAATCTTTTGCAGGATGTCTCATTTCTGAACATTCACAGCCGTTATGTTGTCCAATTTTCTCTAGGATTTCCATGGAGATCTAATGCTTTTGCATTCCTATCTATCTGGTATGCCATCCTGATTAATCCTAGTTTCTCATCCTCAGGATGTCTCTCAGTAACCGAGCTGCCACTGGCCACAAGAAGGGCAAAAGACGTGGAACCAGAGATGTTGAAATTCTGCCGGATCCACCTTCGCTGGCACAGTTTATGCTGGACATTGAGAAGGACAAGCGTGAGTCAAATCGCTTGCTGGCACGTATCCAAGAGAACACCGCACATCAATGTGCTGGGACAGTGACCATCCGTGACTTCATCAAGCTATACCCACCCACCTTCCATCACTCCATTGAGCCACCCGATGCAGATGACTGGCTCCGTAGCATCACCACTAAGCCGCGTTCCGCAAACATGGCCGAGGCTGACAAGGTCACCTATGCTACCTATCACCTGGAGGGTCCTGCTAGTATATGGTGGGAGAACTATGAGACTATAATTCCAGCTGGCCAGATTCTTACCTGGGAAGAATTCACAGAGGCTTTCCGCGAGTATCATATTCCTCAGGGTCTTATTGACCGGAAAAAGGAAGAGTTCTGTAACCTTACTCAGGGTAAGATGGCTGTAGATGCATACAATAGAGAGTTTGAGAACCTGCCCGTTACGCCACAGAAGAAGTGTCCACGGACACTAAGAAGCAAGCTAGGTTCAGGAAGGGTCTCAATCCAAAGTTGCGTCGTGATCTTCACTTGCATCATTGCGACACCTTCCAGGCTCTTGTGAACAAGGCCATTAACGCGGAGACAGCTCAACTCACCTATGAAGAGTCTCGCAAGCACAACCGTGACTTGTTTTCTACCTCCGTCTTTGGATCTCAGAAGTGCCGGATTTGGGTTCCGAACTCATCACTTCCACCAGGATATGCGAGGCCATCCTATGTGGCGCCTCGTCCAACTCAGCCAAATGTTCCACCCAAGCCTGCTGGTGGACCGCCTGCCAATGCGGTTCCACGTGCAACCCAAGTGATTTGTTACAAGTGTGGAGAGCCAGGCCACATTGCTCGAAATTGCACTCAGTCCAATGTTGCTTCACCTCAGTCTGGGAAGTCAATTGGTCGTGACAAGCCGACCCATGCCAAGCCTGCCGTCATTGATCTAGGTTGTGTGAACTATGTTTCAGCGAAGAAGCTCATGAGGATCATGATGTTGTCCTTCGAACGCTCCTTGTAAATTTTCGTCCAGCATCAGTTCTGTTCGATACTGGAGCATCACATTCCTTCATCTCGGAAATCTATGCCCGGTTGCATGACATGTCATTTTGCGATATGCCAATTGCTCTTGAAGTTCAGACTCCAGGTTCTAGATGGCATACCACCAGAATAAGCCATGGAAATGAAATCCTTGTTGATAGACTTGTGTTCCTTGCTTCGCTGATAGCTCTCAAGTCCTCAGATATTAACATCATCTTGGGTATGGATTGGATGATAGCTCACCATGCCAAGATTGATTGCTCCACCAGGTCTGTTCGGCTTACGCACCCATCTGGCAAGATAGTCAATGTTTCAACTCGAGTTGCAAAGCATCAACTTTATTCGCTCAATGCCAACCCTCTTCCTGAGCTTGAAGATATTCCGGTAGTCCGAGATTTTCCGGATGTTTTTCCAGAAGAGTTGCCAGGTATTCCACCTGACAGGGATGTAGAGTTTGTGATAGACCTCATCCCAGGAACTGTTCCAATTTCAAGAAGACCATATAAGATGGCACCCTTAGAGCTAGACGAGCTTAAGAAACAACTTGATGAGTCCTTGCAAAAGGGTTTCATCCGACCAAGCTCTTCTCCTTGGGCTTGTCCCGTCCTCTTTGTGAAGAAGAAGGATGGAATGGACCGAATGGTTGTAGATTACCGGCCCGTCAATCTGGTCACAATAAAGAATAAGTATCCGCTCCCAGGATCAATGATTTGTATGATCATCTTGCTGGATCCTCAGTGTTCTCCAAGATGGATTTGAGGCTAGGCTACCATCAAATCAAGATCAAGAACGGTGACCTTCCCAAGACAGCTTTTGTCACTCGTTATGGACAGTATGAGTACACGGTCATGTCTTTCGGTCTGATCAATGCACCAGCAACATTCTCCCGTCTGATGAAATCAATATTCGTGGAGTACCTAGATAAGTTAGTCGTGGTTTACCTCGATGACATATTGATCTACTCAAAGAGTGAAGCAGAGCATGCTGAACACCTTAGACTTGTGCTAGAAAAACTCAGAGAGCACCGTCTCTATGCCAAGTTCTCCAAGTGTGAATTTTGGTTACTAGAAGTGACCTATCTAGGTCATGTGATCTATGGTAAGGGCATTTCAGTCAACCCAGAAAGAGTTCAGGCCAGTCTTGATTGGACTCCACCTGAAATAGTTAAGCAAGTTAGGAGTTTCCTTGGATTAGCAAGCTATTGTCGCCGCTTTGTTGAGAACTTCTCCAAAGTTGCCAAGCCCCTGAAGGAACTCCTCAAGAAAGATAAGAAGTTCGAGTGGACCCCACAATGTGAGCACAGTTTCCAGGAACTGAAAAGACGTCTGACCTCTGCTCCTGTACTTGTGCCACCGGATTTCTCCAAAGATTTTATCATCTATTGCGACGCTTCAAGACAAGGACTTGGATGTGTTCTTATGCAAGATCGATAAGTGATCGCCTATGCATCTCGACAGTTGCTCCCACATGAGGAAAATTATCCAACACATGATTTGGAGCTTGCCGCAGTAGTCTATGCACTCAAGACATGGCGACATTACCTCCTTGGTAATCGTTGCGAGATTTACACTGATCATCAGAGTCTGAAGTATATCTTCACTCAACCAGATCTGACTCTCAGACAAAGACGATGGTTAGAGATGATTACGGATTACGACTTAGGAATTACTTACACCCCAGGCAAGGCAAATGTTATGGCTGATGCTTTAAGTCGTAAGTCGTATTGCAACAACCTTATGCTGCAAAAAGGTCAACCCCTTCTGCATGAGGAATTCTGCAAGCTTAACCTTCACATTGTTCCTCGCGGATCCCTTTCTACCTTGGTTGCAAAGGCTACTCTGGAGGATTAGATCATTGAAGCTCAGAAGATTGATCCAGGGATATCCCACATCAAGAAAAACATCAAGAAAGGAATTGGAGGTTGTTTCTCAATAAACGACCAGGGAGTCGTATTGTTTGGGAACCGCTTGGTGGTTCCCAAGGTACGGAACTTGAGACGGTTGATCCTCAAGGAGGCTCATGAATCTCCTCTCACAATTCATCCTGGCAGTACAAAGATGTATCAGGATCTACGCCAAAGATTCTGGTGGACTAGAATGAAAAGGGAAATCGCTCAATGCATTGCGAGTTGCGACGTTTGTCGTCGCGTGAAGGCAGAGCATCAGAGACCTGCTGGCACCCTTCAACCTTTAGCTATTCCTGAATGGAAATGGGTTAAAGTTGAAATGGACTTCATCACCGGATTTCCCAAGACCAAGAAAGTAAATAATGCCATCTTCGTGGTTATTGACCGCCTTTCCAAAGTGGCTCATTTCCTTCCTGTCAAAGAGAGTATCACTGCTAGTCAGTTGGCTGACTTATAAAATCTCTCGAATAGTGTCACTGCAAGGTGTTCCATTAGAGATCAATTCAGACCGTGGAAGTCTTTTCACCTCTCGATTTTGGGAAAGTTTCCAGAATGCTATGGGAACCCATCTCTCCTTTAGCACTGCTTTTCACCCTCAGTCAAGTGGTCAGGTTGAAAGAGTCAATCAGATACTCGAAGACATGCTCAGAGCTTGTGTCATCTCATTTGGAATGAATTGGGAGAAGTGTCTCCCATTTGCTGAGTTTGCGTACAACAACAGCTACCAATCCAGTCTGGGCAAGGCTCCATTCGAAGTTCTTTATGGACAACGATGTCGAACACCTTTGAACTGGTCAGAAACCGGAGAAAGACAATTCTTTGGACCAGACATGATCCAGGAGGCAGAAGAGCAAGTTCGCGTTATCCGCGAGAACATCAAGACAGCTCAGTCCCGTCAGAAGAGCCAGTATGATCGCCATCATAAGGAAGTAACTTATGAGGTGGACGAAAAGGCTTATCTTCGGGTTACTCCTCTGAAGGGTACCCATCGTTTCGGTATCAAGGGCAAGTTGGCTCCTCATTACATTGGTCCTTTTCGCATTCTTGCCAAACGAGGAGAAGTTGCCTACCAATTGGAACTGCCCCCACATCTTTCCAGAGTTCATGATGTCTTCCACGTTTCTCAACTCAGGTGTTCCTTCAAGGACCCTGTCCGCGAAGTGGACCACGAAACGCTTGATCTTCAAGACGATCTTTCATACCGGGAATATCCTGTTCGTATTCTTGATCAAGCTGAGCGTGTCACCCGGCGTCGAAACATCAAGTTTCTCAAGGTTCAATGGTCTCATCATTCTGAGAATGAAGCTACCTGGGAGCGAGAAGATCGTCTTCGACTTGAGTACCCGGCCCTTTTCCCGACGACTCCTGAATCTCGGGACGCGATTCTTTTAAGTGGGGCTGAGTTGTCACATCCCTACTCTTAGCATGCATTAGGATCCAAGCTTGTGATTGCATCATGTTTAAATCTATTTTAAAATGAAATGGGGAAGATCACAAACCCTTGCACCTCACCCTGAAAAAGAAATTCAAAACTTATGGATTTTCAATGAATCCAAAATGCCCTTCAAAAATGTTCATATTTTTCCATAAATGTTGGCAACAACATATCAGGAGGCTATTTAATTTTTCTAACAATTAGAACATTTTTAAATTAGCAAACAGTGTTACTGAAATCAACTATTGAATTATTATAATTATGATAATAGTTCCAAAAATACCAAAATTTGTTGGGAAAGTTTGAAATATTCAAACTTACCTGACCAGCACTCATTGGTATTTTTGAGTTAATGTTGAAGCCCTAAATAAAAGGAGAAAACAAATGCCAGAAAGAAAACAGAAAAGAAATCAGAAAAAAAGGAAAAGAATCAAACCTGTTTCCCTGGCCCAGAGGGGAAGAGGCCCAGCCCAGTCCACCAAGGGCAAGGGGATCTTCTTCCACCTCCTGCCAGGAGGGCAGGCAGGTGGTGGCGTGGCGCTGGCGATGCCCAGGCCACCTCCTGCTAGCCAGCCTGCCTGTGGAGCTCCCCTGAAGCGCCACGATACCCTCCCCCGAGCCATCCTCATCCATTTGCCACTCTCCCTGCCTCTCCCTCGCTCTGCTCGCCATGGCCGCCATGAACCGAATCCCGTCGCCGTCGCTAGCTTAGCTCGCCGCCTCCCGCGCCCCTCTGAGCCCACCAAAAGCTCTGCCGTGTCTTGCTGAAGCTCTTCGCCAAAGGAATCGAGCCCGGAGGCCCCCCAGCTTTGACCCCGACCTCTTCATCCTCCTTGGTTCCGAGAGTCGCCGTCGTCGATTCGTCGCCCTCGAAGCGCCCCCGAGCCCGCTGACCATTCCATTGTGATCTCCGTGAGCTCCCAGTCCCATTTCCTTCCTTCCCCAGCTCGATTTCTCCTTGATGGCTTCGATTCCATCAAAGCCAATTTGCTCCGCCGCCTGAGTTCAACGCCGGTGATGCTCCGGTGCCCAGGTGGTCCTTCCGAGGCCACAAGTGAGCTCGTAGTGCTGCGTAGGTGCCATAGGAGCTTAGCCCGAGCCCTCTTGCACGCTGAACCCTCGACCCCGAGCTGGTCAGAGCTCCGGCAGCCACCAAGCTCGCCGCCGGCGTCGATTCCGTCCACCTCAGCCTCTGGTACGCGTAGAAATGGAAGTGCGATCGAGTGCAGGTCCGTCTGGTGCCCTCCGCCGCCGTTTTGGTCATCGGAGTAGGGATCTCGCGCCCCTCCGCCGTCTTTGGTGTCGCCGGAGCTCTCCCGCCAGCGACCCTAACCAATTTGACCAGGGGTTGACTCCCCTGAGTCGCTGGCAGGTGGCGCCAGGCCCTGGTTAATCCAGGGATTAGATTAAATTAAAATCAGTTTACTTAAAACGCTAATCAGTCACTGACAGTGGGCCCCAGTGCTGTTTAATTGAATTAGGATTAATTCTAACTCTGTTTAAACACTGAGTCACTGACATGTGGCCCCACATGTGAGGTTTTAATAGAATTAAAAGAATTAGCTGCTGATGCAGTGCTGATGTCATGCTGGCGCAATATGTAATTCTCTGAATAAAAATAAATCCAGGAAATGTTAAAAACTTAGAAAATTCATATAAATTAATCTGTAAGTCAGATGAAAATAATTTATATATGAAAATTGATCAGAAAAATCCAATGAATCCATCTGTACCAATTTCATGCATGATAGAGCAACCCAAGTAGGAGAACTTGGACATTTTGTTCAAATACAATATGTGATCTCACATATGGAGTTGAATTTGAACCTTGGGTTCAAACCTACTTCATTTAAATCTGTTGCTAGATGCATTAGCTCAAACACATCATATTGCCATGTCATGTTCATGCATCATAATGTTGCATTCGATGCGTATTGATTTGTCCCCCCTTCGATTGTTGTTCTTCGTGTTAGGCACTATTCCGGAGGATACGGTCGCGTATCCATCTGAGGAGCAGTAACGTGTGATCGTCTTATCAGGCAAGTAACCCCCCTTGAACATCTCCGATACAATCCCACTCTCTCGCTCCTACTCTCACTTATTGCATTAGGACAAAATGTTTCCACTTTTACATGTTCCTATAGTTGAACCCATTCATTTGCATGACCTGTCATTGTCACAGTAAATAGCTGAACCAAGCAACCTAGCATACCTGGTAGATGCTTGAGCCATGTTGTGCCTTTAGCCTGCTATGCTTAGAGTTGTGTCAGGTATGATTCATCTGGGTGATGGACCGGAGTGAAATGGTTGTGTTCTGATGATGAGAGTTAAGTGGTGAACCTGATTTGGTAAAGGTAGTGATGAGAGGCCATGTAGGAGTACATGGTGGGTTGTCTCATTGGGACCGTCCTTAAGAACTGAGTCCTGTGTATGTTATCCAAGACTAGCTACTACCGCGCATTGGGCCCCAAACCAATGGACCCTCTCGACTTATTAATCGACCTGATCTCTATCCAGGAGTTGCAATTAGTTTCTGGTGTTTGTAGGCCGTGCTAGTAGTCTACCGGGTGGCACCCCGTACAGGTGGACTTGGGTCAGACTAGGCACCGTGGCCCGGTGTACCAAGCATGGTACCATCCATCGAGGTGGGCTTGGGAACCCTGCACACATTGTTTGGGACCGTGATGGAAACCTCGGCCGGACTTCCGTTGCGGGTTCAGTCTCAAATAGGCGATAAACCTGGGCTAGAGTCTTGTGTGGTTAACGGTCGTGGCCAACTCCCTCACTAGGCTTCCGCTTGAAGGTTGCCGAGGTGCCTTTTGCGTGCACATGGCGGTAAGTTGCGGGAGCGTGTGTGATGAAGTACACCCCTGCAGGGTAATAATCTATTCGAATAGCCGCGTCCGCGGATATGGACTACTTGGAGACTTATATGGTTCATAGACAACTTAATGGTTACTCATAAAAGCCTTAAGACAAGTGTGAGTACCGTGGATGGCACTCTCGTAGGAAGATGGGAGCAGATCCATGGTAGTGTATTGTTGTGGTGTTAGTGGACTCGGGTGCGCTTTCTCAAAATTATTCAAAGTACTGATAGTCGTAGTACAGGATAGCCACTGAGTCAAAGCTGGCTTGCTGCAATGAACCCCACAACCCCCTTGTTGATACCGATGCATATGTAGTTAGTTCTGATGTAAGTCTTGCTGAGTACCTCCGTACTCACCGTTGCTTTATTAATGTTTTTGCAGAGGAGACTCCAGTCTCGTTAGTGGTTTCTACGATAAGATCGATGCCGACCAAGTAGTTTGGGAATGCCAGCCAGAGATCTGGTTCCTATGGAGGGTCTTGTAGATAGACAGGCTTACTCAGCCTTCTTCTTTTCTAGATGTCTGTACCCAGACATGTTAAGCTTCTGCTTGTTGCTTGTATGACTTGTGTGTTGGGTCATGTGACCCCTGCTTGTAATATCACACTATGTTGGCTCTTATGAGCCTTCTAAATAAATGTTGTGTTGTTGTATGGTTATGTTGTGATGCCATAGTTTTATCTATGCATATTGGGCATGTCGTGCGTACGTGTGACGTGCAACGGTATGTATGGGATTCGACACCTAGTTCTGTGCCTTTAGTAGTACTCTTTACAGGGAACTGCCTCTTTGTGCTTCCACTGACCCTTGGTAGCTTGCTACTGCTCCGGACACATCGATTGACCGGCGTGTATCCTTCTTTGCTGCTGTGTCTATCCCCTCGGGGAAATGTCTCGCAGTGTAATGGAGTCCCTGTAATCTGCTACGACTCGTCTACGTGCAGTGATGACATTTATATCCCACGGCGTAATGGAGTCCTTGTAGCTTGCTATGACTCGTCTACACACGCTAGAGGCCGATACCTGCATTGTTGGGTTACGTATGCCTGTCCCTGTATGGATGTGCCACTTGGGTTCTATAACTAGTCATGTCGACCCGGGTTCTTTGACATTTGAATGCTAGCGACATATTCACATACGTGACCCAAAAGGCGCAAACGGTCCCGGCCCAGGTAAGGTGGCAGCCGTGGAGTTAACCGTCCGTGAGGCCGCAATGTGATGTGATGTGTTACATGCTAGATTCTTATGGCTTAGGATCGGGGTCCCGACACTGGCGGGGAACCCGCCGCACTTCCTCTAGGAGGGCTCCCCTTGTACAATCATCCGAACGAGGGAGCCTTTGCCCAGAAGATGCCACGCTTTGACGAGTGGGGGCTGCTTCCCAAGGATCGCGTGGGACCTCGCGACAATCCCCTCTTGGCGGCCCCAACCCCTGGGGGGCCTGAGGTCAGCGCCCTCGCGCGACTGCGGAGGAGCACCCTGATGTGCGCGTCCCTCAAGCATCCGCCTTCTTCCCTCCAAGCAGCGAAATTGACGTCGTGCCAGGAGGCACAGCCGCCGGCCCTGCCGCAGGGTGCCGTGCGCCAGATTTCAGCGAGACCGGGGGCAACGACGGCCCGGCCCCGAGGGCCCTGAGGAAGAGGAAGTGAATCGCCACGGATGAGTAAGCGCCCGACTTCCCTTGATTTCCGCATGATGTGCACCTCTGAATCTTTGCTCCTCAGGTCCCCTCTTGACGAAGGAAAGAGCGCACTTCCGCCAACAACTCCCAGAGGCGCTGGGCCTGTAGCGGCCTCTTGCCCCGCGAGCCATGTGACTGTGCGCGAGGACGTACCCGTACATGGGCCCGAGCCATCCCTGGTAGGCTTTGGGCCCGAGTTTCTAGAGTCCCTCTTTAGGCGTGGCCTCCAGCTTGCGGGGGCAAGGAGGAGGCCTCCCCTGATGATCATTCCCGGCGACTGGGCGCCCCAGGCGTCGGCGCCTTCTTCGAGCAGGGGCGAGAGGTCCCGTGAGGCCCAGCCCCGAGCTGGAGGGCCGGACAACGGACCCTTAGCTCCCAGATCCCTGTCGGAGTCGGGTGGGCCTTCACGCGCCTTCCCTGCCGACCTGGGGGTGGAGGAAAACCCATGTCGAGCGCTGGAGCTCGCTTGCAGTTGCAGCGCTGCCCGGCACGACCTCCTTCAAGGCGCGGTGAGCACGCTAGGCCGCCTTGGGACTGAGCTCAACGACGTTGACACACACCTCGAGGCGGAGCGCTTGCGCCTGGCACGTGAATGGCGCCGGCTCGAGGACGCCGTCAACCTCGGTCGTCTGCAACGTGAGCATGCATGCACAGAAGCCAAGGAACCCCTCGTCGCGGCGAGGGAGGCCCGCGATCGTGCCCTCGAGGAGGCCCGGGTTGCGTACTATCGGCGCGAGGCTACAGAGAAGCGCGAGAAAGAGCTTCAAGCTTCCAATTCCGCCCTCGAGCGACAAGTCCAGACGCGTAAGGCCACGCTGGCCGCCTCGGCGGGTGGGCCCTCTACATGAGAAGCGAGGCTCTGCACACTTGAAGACACGCTGACGCTGGAGGCACTGGAGCAAAGCTTGGAGCGCGACCGGCTGGAGGTGATGGAGTGCCAAGTGGCTGCTGCCAAGGACACCCTCGCCTCCCAGGAGGCGATGATCCAGGGAGAGGTCAACGAGAGGGTGGCGGAGGTTTGCCGGGCCCTTGACAAGGACTACCGCGAGAAGATGAAGCTTCAGGAGTCCCATTTCTACAAGTGGCGCGATGACCTGAAAGGTGAGGCTGACGGCCTCAAGAAGAAGTTAGCCGCGGCGGAGCAACGGAAGAAGGCTACGATGGACGCCCAGGCCGCCGCCGAGGCCGAGCTGTCTTTCCTCTACAATCAGGTGGAGGATGTCACTTCTCTCCTGGAGAAGGCCTTGGATGAGGCGAACCACGCCCGGGGGCTGCAGCACACACGCTCCCAGATGTTCCAAACCCTTGAGGGGAGGGCCCATCGGGCCCTGAGTAGTATCTGCAATGAGAGCGTCTCCAGCCCGCTCGTTCCTGATGATGCCGGCTACCTTGGCTTCTTCACCAGGATTGTGGAGCGCCTTGAAGGGGGCACAGTGAAGGTTCGCCAGCTCGTGGAAGAGAAGCGCCGTGACCTCCTCGCGCGGGCGTCTTCACGTGTCTTCAGCCACCTTCTTCGCTTCGACCCAAACTTCAACTTCGAAGCCATGATAGCACCCATGCCCGAGGTGATTCAAGGTGCCCTTGAGGACTGGGTAGAGGATCACGTGGAGGACATGATCGCGGAGTTTTCCCCCACCGAGGGCGAGGGCCAGCCTGTGGTCGAGGAGCACGGGTCTGACAGCGGTGGTGGCGACGGCAACAGCAGCGGTAGCGACAGCGCATCTCCCTAGGTTGTCTTTTTCCTGTTTACCTGTCAAGATTTTGAACATGACCCCGCGGGGATGTGAGAGTATTTTGGAAGAACTCCTTTCTGATGTATGAAGTAACGTTGTAATCCCTCGTGCCGCCTTTCCTTCGCTCGTCATGGGCCCGCAGCCCCTGGGGAGGGGTGGGCCATTACCATTATACCGGGTCGCGGTGCCCGGCCAGGGTCGGGAGGCTGATGTTTCAACAGAGGACTTGGGCCACATGTGCCCGCTGGCTCGCTCGAGAGCGTCGCGCGACGACTCGGACGCCAAAGCCTTGGCGAGGTGTGCGCGTGGGCAGGCCCGCGGCTGTTGTGACCTGGGCCCTCAGGGAAGGCCCTCAACGCCACTGGGGCTGGGCTCAAACGTGCACACCGTGTCCAGCCAGCCCCTGCTCGCGGTGCGCGCGCGCGCGAGAGAGAGAGAGAGGGGGGGAGAGAGAGATAGAGAGAGAGAGAGAGCTGGCAGCTGCCAAACCACTTAAAGCAAGATGAGATTCAAGACGGGAAACGTTGCAAGGAGAAAAAATTACCACCCCTCTTTTCGGATAAAGACGCGAATACTTCAAACTACATTCCAAAAAGTAATTCGGTTACAAAAGAGAGCAATGAACAGCCGCGTCCGGCACCTAAGCTAGTCTTCCCCCCAGCACGGAGCATGGGGCTTCCACTAGGCGTGGGCATAGTCGTTGTAAGACCATGTCGTCCACCAGCGCGGAGCATGGGGCTTCCACTTGGGCGTGGGTGGGAGCCCCTCCGCGGCCTCGTACGACACTCCTCGGGGGGCTCCGGGCATGTACAACCCACTCATTATTACGTGAGAGTGTCATGGGTAGAGCCTGGGGAGGCGTAGGGTGCTCCATGCCTCCGGAGCGTGGACCCCGTCCCCTGTCCCCAGGCGCACAGTGGCGGTCCTGGGGTGCGGTAGGCTCCGAACGGGTCCTCCCACACGGCGGGAGGCCACGCGCGCCCCTTCCGGGGAGGACCCGCTTCGAGACGAGGTCTCTGGCTCCCGAGGGCCTGGAGGCGGATGCCGCCCTCGTGGTAGCGTCGCGACTCCTTGCGGCGCTGACGGGGCCCGGCGCCGGACCCTCTCACCAAGCGTGAGGTTGGTCCCCGGCGTGGCACCCCGGCGCGCCTTGCCGGGGTGTCCGGGCGCCCTGTACGGGCACTCCACCCTTCGTCTCCAATCGGGCAGCACCGCGCCTGGAGACATGGGCGAGTGCTCCACCCTCCGTCTCCAGGCGAGCAACGCCCGGCCTGGAGACATGGGCACCTTGTAATAGCCCGAGACCGACGCTTTGGAAGATTCCTGATTTATTTTGTTGTCACCATGTGACGTATTCGTTTGTCGCATTCATCATCGCATCATTCGCATCATATGCATGGCATCGTAACTCGTTTTTGAAAACTTACATCCGTTCGTAGTTGTCGGTCCTCTCCGTTCTCGTCGACGACCGTTTCGAGACCAACCACACACGCACGCGCCCGCGACATCAATAAATATTGTTTTTAAATGCATGTATAAAATATTCTCGAATTGGGTCGAAAGTTAGCGTGCGGTCTTGTTTTGTTGTAGGTAGACCGCTTGCCAAATTTCGTCGCAATCGGATTTCGTTTGATACCTAAACGGTCAACTGTAGCGGCACCGTCACCGTTAACCGTAGCGCGTTTGATACCCAACCTACCTACATAGCCCAACCTAGCCCACCAACCTATCCCCGCTACCGGAGCCGTCCGATCAAGATCGGAGGGCTCGAAACGGTGCAAAACCCCCCTAACCCTAGCCCCAGCCTATAAAAGGAAGGCCTCCCCGTCCAAATTTGGACCCTAGCCTCCTCCCACCTCAAATTCCTCGCAGCCAGCCGCCACCCACGTCATTTTCCACGCTGGCGAACCCACCTCCGCCACTTGTCAGCTGCGCCGCCGCTCCCCGCTATGATCGGGTTCGTTGGATCCAGATCTGAGGGCCACTGCCAGCCCCGCGCCTCCACCTAGTGGCCGCGGCCTGCCAGGCCCGCAGTTGGCCCGCCCGGGCCCGGTCGCACCCAAGCCGCCGCCGCCTAGCTCCCGCGCCAGCCGCCCGACCCAGCGCCCCCGTCTGCCTTCCTCCGCGCTGCCTGAGCGCCTCCGGCCTACGTCTCGGTGCCGGTTGCCGGCCCCGTCTCCAGAGCTCCGCGGCCAGGCGGCAGCTCCGCCGCCCGCCATTGCAGAGCCTCGCCCGCGCCCATGAGCGCGCTGCCGTCAGGGCTGAACCCCCATGGCTGCCGCCCGAGCTCCCCTGCGGGCGCCTCGGCCTCGCCCCGCCGGATCCGCCGCCGTCATGGTCAGATCCGGGCCGCCCCGCCCCGGATCCGCCGCCCCGTGCCCCTGCCTAGCATCCCCGGCCTTCCCCACCGGCACCATCGGCGTTGACCATCGCCGCCGCCCCTGTTGTCTCCTCTCTCGACACGGGCGCGAGGGAGACGACGAGCGAGCTGCTCGCCAGTGCCGTGGGCCGCACGGGCGCCTCCAGGCCTAGCGCCGCCCAGTCGCCCCACCGACATGGGCTAGGCCCACTATGATGAGCTTCGCCTATGCCTTGCCACGTGCGCCGTTTAATATCATGCGCCCACATGTGTCTGTTGGCCCGTTTGCACAGATTTGGCCCATTGACGTTTTTGTTATTGTAGTAAAGGCATGATTTTAAAGATGCTCATAAATAGATAACCGTGCATCGGATCCAAATGTTTTGTATATGTAAAACATGTAGAATTTCGGGTAGATTCATAATATTCCACTTTCACAATTGATACAAAAATGTTTAACATGC
This sequence comes from Elymus sibiricus, assembly GCA_039707655.1. Classification (NCBI taxonomy): domain Eukaryota; kingdom Viridiplantae; phylum Streptophyta; class Magnoliopsida; order Poales; family Poaceae; genus Elymus; species Elymus sibiricus. The sequence continues at coordinate 308,215,424 of CM077675.1, read as the reverse complement.
CATTTTCTATTTATTCACATAATGGTCATGTTTTGCGTTGCGCATATAATATTTACACGTGCATCGAAGTTAATCAAACCATATATGTAAAATGTGTAGATTAATTATATCACATTTTCATGCATGAGAAAAATGTTTGATGTGAGGTTTGCATTTAATTTGCTTAAATGACTTGCTAAAACGGTTTATGTCCTAATCTCGCATAATTGTTGTGTCATTGTTTCTTTAACAAAAACCCACATATTATATATGATTTTGGGGTAGAAGAATCCATAGAATTTATCTGTGCAATTATTTTTGTTATTTGAGAAATTTGTGTGCAGGTCAGTTTTGCTATGATGCCATTTTGTGTATTTTGTGTGAATTATTCCATGCATCATATCATTTTTTGTTGAACATGAGAAATTCCCTTGGACACGTGTGCTAGGCCCTGGTATTTTTGGTTGTTATAGAAATGCATGTTTAGGTGTTATTTTCTTGTTGACAACATGCTAAAAAATACTGCTGTTTTGAGGGTCAAGTTGCCATGCTATTTGCTAGTGTTCTAGGACTCTTTGGTGTCAAGTTGCCATGCTATTTGCTAGTGTTCTAGGACTCTTTTGGTGTTCCCAGAATGGGATGTATTGTTAAGCATGTTATGCTCTATCATATTGTGCCAATAGTTTGTATGAATAGGTTTAGCATCATAATTAATTCTGCTGTCCAACATGACAATCTGTTAAAAACTGCTACACATGTCTAGTCTAATTTTCACGAAGTCTGAGAATCTGTTTTCTTCATAATGCCATGTTGTGATGATGCTAGCCATGATTCTATGCATAATTAGACCTTGCCACCATGAAATGATTTGTAGTGCATCATGTCCTCTACCATGCTGTAGATTTTCATGCCATGATATGCACTGTAGCATATAGTTTTCTTGCTGTCAATATGCCTTCACGAAAATCTGCTTTGTTAAAAACTGTTATTCTCACAAAGTCCTAATCTGCTATATTTTATTACCATGTTGTGAGCTTCCTACCATGTGTTCCATGATTCTTTTGAGTATGAAATGTGAAGATGAAATGAAGTGTGTATTATATATATTGCTGCCCCATGCTTAGTTTGTGCATATTAGGGTCTTGGAGCTTGTTGTTTTCATGTGTGCAATATGCCATGTTGTTGTTTTGGACATATTTGAACTAAAACTTGTGTTGGTTGTTGTGGTTGAACCGTTGCTCCGTTTTGAACATGCCTTACATGAAACTTGCATAGAATCTCATGTAGTTTCATAATATCTTGCTGCATACATGATTTAACATGTTTATGGTTGATGTTTGCATGCATTTTGCATTCATGGCATATTCACCTTGTGTCTGTCATATCTTTTAGACCGTAGCTCCGTTTCAAACGTTCTATATATGTAAAACACCTAGAATGATGAGTAGAATATCATTGTGCACTTTATTTTCCTATTTAAAAAATATAAAACATGGTTAGTTCATATCTGAACCAAACATATAATTTGCATGTGGGGTCGTTTCAGAAATACTATATGTTGCTTTCGGCCTCATTTAAGATGCCTAGATAGTGTAGTTTCATTATGCTTCACCTCTTGCCATGTTTAACAAAATTTAATATTGTCGTGTACCTAACGAGAGTGAACTAAATAATTCAAAAGTGGAGTTTCTTGAGCTTCACTTAATGTGTAGTATTTGTCTGTTGTGATTGCCATGCCTTGCATAATTAAACCGGACCTGCGTCATGTTTGTTTGCGCATCATGTCATGCATATGTTGTGGTGTTGATCATGTGTTGATTGTTGTTTTCGGATTGCTTCTTCTCGATAGAGTTCCGAAAGTGTTCGGAGTGTGGGGATTCGTTCGACTACGTTGGCTCGTCTTCTTCATGGATTAGTTCTTCCTCCAAGTGGGATCTCAGGCAAGATGACCATTTCCTTGGATGCCACTACTATCATTGCCATGCTAGATGTCTCGTTTCTATCGCTTGTCTCGCTACCTACCACTTGTTTGTCAAGCCTCCTAAAATGCCATGATAAGCCTCTAACCCCTCCACAACCCATCAACCATTGTTTGGCTATGTTACCGCTTGCCCAGCCCTTCTTATAGCGTTACTAGTTGTAGGTTCAAGCTCTTTCCATGTGCAACATGGATATTTTGTTATAGCACAATATTATTGCTATTTAATTTTAATGCACATATATACTTGGTAAAAGGTGGAAGGCTTGGCCTTTTGCTCGGTGTTTTGTTCCACTTTTGCCACCCTAGTTACTTGTGTACCGGTGTTATGTTCCATATTTTGCGCTCCTAACATGCTCGGGGTTGTTATGGGGACCCCTTGGTTTTCATTTTAGGATAAAACTTGTCTGGCAAGGCCCAACATTGGTACTACATTTGCCTAATAACTAATAAACCTTCATAGGGAGTAATTCACCCGAGGATCTTTAATCAACTTGCGGGGCCACCCGGGGCTACTCAGGGGATTTCCATCCGGCCACCGTACGTACTGCTCATCCGGTCGTGTCCTGAGAACGAGATACACGGCTCCTATCGGGTTCGTGGACACGTCGGGCGGCCTTGCTGGACTTGTTTTACCTTTCTCGAATGTCTTGTGCGAGGAATTCCGATAATACTTTGGGCTATCTCAACGTTGAGGTTTTCCAATGGAATTGCCTAGGAAATCACGGGATTCATGGTCGAGGTTATTCCCGCGGCGTGTGGTTAGTTTGTGATGGATGACGTGGAGCACCCCTGCAGGGTTAAATCTTTCGGAAAGCCATGCCCGCGGTTAGGTGGCAACTTGGAAACTTTGTTTAACACCCGGTCATAGCAAACTTGAAGTAAACTCAAATAAAATACATCAACCGTGTGCGTAACCGTGACTGTCTCTTCTCGTGAATTTCTGATCCGAGAGAGAACACGGTGGGGTTATGTTTGACCGTAAGTAGGTGTTCAGGATCACTTAGTGATCATTACTTCTTCATGTCCGTTTATTCGACAATCATCCCCCTTTATTCTTGTACTCATAAGTTAGCCACTCAAATAAATGCTTAGTGCTTGCTGCAGCCTCACCACTTAACCATACCTCACCCATTAAGCTTTAATAGTCTAGATACCCTTGGAAATGAGATTGGTGAGTCCCTGTGGCTCACAGATTACTACAACAACAGTTGCAGGTACAGGTAAAGCGATGCTTTGTTTGATTTGGAGTTCTTCTTCTTCTTCTTCTTCATCGATCATAGGATGGGTTCCAGGCGGTAGCCTGGGATAGCAAGGATGGATGTCATTTTATCGTTTGTTTTCGTCCGTAGTCGGACCTTGCTCTTCTGTATGATATTTGGATATGTTGTTGTATTGATGTGATATTGATGTAGCTTGTGGCGAGTGTAAGCCAATTCCATATACTCATCTCTTCTTTACATGTACTTGTAATGATATCCATTCTTGCGAAATGACGAGATGCGCTTCTATCCCTGTCGAGGCCCTCGTGCCAAAATAAGGATAGGATCGCATCTCGGGTGTAACACACCTGCTCCACCCTCCGTCTCCAGGCGGGCAACGCCCGGCCCGGAGACATGGGCGCCTGCTCCAACCACCGTCTCCAGGCGGGTGACACCTGGCCCGGAGACATGGGCGCCTGCTCCACCCTCCGGCTCCAGGCGGGCGACACCCGGCCCGGAGACGTGGGCGCCTGCTGCACCCTCCATCTCCAGGCGGGCGACGCCCGACTCGGAGACAAGGGCGCCTGCTCCACCCTCCGTTTCCAGGCGAGCGACGCCCGGCCCGGAGACATGGGCGCCTGCTCCACCCTCCATCTCCAGGCAGGCAACGCCCGGCCCGGAGACATGGGCGCCTGCTCCACCCTCTGTCTCCAGGCGGGCGACCCCCGGCCCGGAGACATGGGTGCCTGCTCCACCCTCCGTCTCCAGGCGGGCGACACCCGGCCCGGAGACATGGGCGCCTGCTTGTGATAGCCCCTAGCCTGAGGGCGTGCCTCGCAAGGTTGCTCACACCAGGCATCCTGACAAGGCCGAACACGCCAGTTGTCCTCGCGTGGCTGCCCGCGCCAGCCCTGGCGAAGGCCGCTCGCGAGGTTGTGGCTGTTCCACCCGTTGTTGCTGCGGCCAGTGCCATGGCCGTTGCGGTTTGGATGTCGGCCTACATGCTCGTCACGGAGGGGCTTGAGCTTCTGGCGGTCTTCGGTGTTGTGGGTACATGTGTCGCGGCTGCAAGGGTAGCCCCTACCGCGGCTGACACGCGATGGCCGAGGGAGGCCCTGTGATGCGGCCCTGTTGAGGCCCGGGATGTCGACGCGGATGTGTAGCCCGCCGCCCACGTCGGGGGCGGTAGCCGCGCTAGGTGGTGCGAGGCGATGCTCTCCACGCTTGGCCCGCGCCTCCTGAAGCTCTTCGGTCGCATTGGTAATGAAGCCCCATGAGTCTGGCGCCTCGCGCCATGCTCCTTGCTTGTGGGGGCGCGCATCAAAGCGCGCCTACAATCGGTGCCCGAGCGCCCCTCTCACTGCGCCGGTCAGGTCGGGAGCTCTCCAGGTGGAAGCCACCGAGCCCGCCTTGGGGAAGAGCACTGGGGCCTCGCTGGCGGCGTTGACGGGCTCGGCGGCGCGGCCAAGCCAGTCGTTGGCAGGGTGGTAACGCACCAGCTCGCGTGCCACGAGCCGTGCAGCCCGCGCGTCCGCCGGCCCGTGGCAAGCGCGGGAGGACTCCGCCACGGCAGGAGCGAGGGACGGAGTAGCGGCGCGGCCATCGAGCCGCACGGTGGGCAGCAGCAACGAGCCCTGTTGCCCGGGAGCAACTGGGTTGGTGGCAGCGTTAGCTGCGGGAGGGGCGGAGCAGCGTGGGATGCTGCAGCCCATGGGCGTCGTTTGGGCGCCGCTAGCAGCCCGACGCTCGATGCGATCCCGGCGAGCTTTGGCCATAGGAGCGAAGAAGCGAAGACGAAGAAACTGGAGGGAGGATTACGACACGCCCCCTACGTGGCGCGCCAAATGTCGAAATCGGGGCTCCGTAGACCCAAGAAGGTTCGAACTCTTGGGCGTGTGCGAAGATCTCAACCAACTCTAGCCTCAAGCTCGCCACTCCCCAGCTAAGCCTCGCCGAATACATGCGAGCGAACGAGAAGATGGACACAAAGATTTACCTAGGTTTGGGCCACCTTGCGGTGTAAAACCCTACTCCTGCTTTTGGTGGATTGGCCTCACGAGGAGGTTTGGGGATGAACTAGTACAGTGGTGAGCGACCTCGCGAGGGCTCTTGGCTGAGGATGGATCGATCTGCCCCTTCTACGGTGGACGCTGGTCCCTATTTATAGTGGCTTTGGTCCTCTTCCCTCATCGGACAGGCGGGAAGGGATCCCACAATGGCCAAATTTGAAAGGGGACAAGAGGTACATCTTATCCTGAATAAAGGTGGTCTTCACCTGCAAAGATTTTGGGCGTGACGCGGAGGTGAGCTCGTTGATGACATCCGTCCTGTCGAGTTCGTGGTCTTGGTCTTGTTGCACCGGAACGGAAACCTTTGGGGGATTCCTTGGGAAACCGCGTACGTCCTTGCCTCCTTAGCACCAAAGAGGAAACTGTCCCCTCTACGCCCGCTAGCGCCTACCTGGCCTTGGTCGTCATGGCTCACGTCATCCCAGCCTCATGAGGCCGGGTACCTGCATAGGAATCTTTGCTCCTTGGGAGGCGGCCTAAGGAGGCCACTCTGCTGGAGGTCTTGGCGTCGTTCCCCTCGCGAGGCCGGGGCCCTCGTGAGGGTCTTGTCCTAGGGGGTTTGCTGCCAAGCCGTACTGGGCCGTCGAGGTGGGCCACGCGCTGGGCCGCAGGCACGCAGGTCTAGGTACCCTCGATCCCAGAACGCCGACACTGTTGTAAGCATAGTGGGATGCTGCCATGAACTTTGCCAGAGCTGGGCGACCAAGAATTCCATTGTAAGGCAGGGGGATCTCGACCACGTCAAAGACCACTTTCTCAGTCCGGTAGTTCAACTCCCTGCCAAACGTCACAGGCAAAGTGATCTTTCCCTTGGGTCGGCTCCTACTGGGGTTGATTCCTTGGAACGTACCCGTAGCTTTGAGCTCTCCGTCAGGGATCTGCAGCCTTTCAACCACTCTAGGGGAGATTAAGTTCAACCCCGCCCCGCCGTCTACTAATATCTTGGTTACTTTGAGGTTGCGGATTGTTGGGTAGACCAACAACGGCAAACATCCGAACGCAGTGGTGTGGTCAGGATGATCCTCTTCGTCAAAGATGATAGGCGTGCGGGATCATTTGAGTTGGCCTCTGGATTCTGCAGCTAGCTCAATGGTGTTGATCTCACGCGCCCACTGCTTGAGCCGGCGATGAGAGGAATGCAAGGACGCACCCCCGTCAACCCACATAGCTTTAGTTGCCTTCTGGAATTCTCGATCACTGGACTCTTCATCATCCTCATCATCACTCATATCATCTCCTTCTTTCTTCTCATGGCCTCTAGCAGGTTTTCCCCTCTGCTGCGGAGCCTTGCCGCGACGGCCTCCTCTACCACCACGACCCTTCCCGGCAGCACCATCTTGGCCTCTCTCCTTGTCACGCTTCTTGTATTCAGCCTTCTACTTCTCAGCAAGCTGCTCAACTTGGCGGCATTCTTGGAGATCAGGACCTTTGGTGCCGTGGATCTTGCAGTACGGCCCATCGGACTTTCCGGTTTTCTCTACTGCTGCAGCCTCCCGGCAATCCGCGCAAACGACAGCTCCCTTACCGGGGGTCTCGGCCTTGGCCTTCTTGCCGGCATTGTGATTACCAGGTCTCTCAATGGCCAACACTACCATTCCCTTACGCTTCTTGTTGCGCCTTTGGCTTTTCCCCTTCGGGCCGGGGGCATTATTGTCGTCATCTGAGTCGACTTCGACGCCAGCCTCCTCTCCGGGGAGTCGCCTTCTGATGTCTACTACGTAACCTTCTTCTTGTAGACTCGTGTTGGGCCTCCAAGCGCAGAGTTTTGTAGGACAGTAGCAAATTTCCTTCAAGTGGATGACCTAAGGTTTATCAATCCGTGGGAGGCGTAGGATGAAGATGGTCTCTCTTGAACAACCCTGCAACCAAATAACAAAGAGTCTCTTGTGTCCCCAACACACCCAATACAATGGTAAATTGTATAGGTGCACTAGTTCGGCGAAGAGATGGTGATACAAGTGTAATATGGATGGTAGATATAGGTTTTTGTAATCTGAAAATATAAAAACAGCAAGGTAACAAGTAACAAAAGTGAGCAAAAACGATATTGCAATGCTTGAAAACAAGGCCTAGGGTTCATACTTTCACTAGTGCAAGTTCTCTCAACAATACTGACATAGTTGAATCATATGTAAATCCCTCACGTGCGACAAAGAGTTCACTCCAAAGTCACAAATAGCAGAGAACAAACGAAGAAATTATTGTAGGGTACGAAACCACCTCAAAGTTATCTTTTCCGATCAATCTTATGAGCTATCCCTATAAGTGTCACGAATAGCCCTAGAGTTCGTACTAAAATAACACCTTAAGATACACATCAACCAAAACCCTAATGTCACCTAGATACTCCAATGTCACCACGAGTACCCATGGGCTTGATTATACGATATGCATCACACAATTTCAGATTCATCATGTTCAATCCAACACAAAGAACTTCAAAGTGTGCCCCAAAGTTTCTATCGGAGAGTCAAGACGAAAATGTGTGCCAACCCCTATGCATAGATTCCCAAGGTCACAGAACCCGCAAGTTGATCACCAAAACATACATCAAGTGGATCAATAGAACATCCCATTTTCACCACAGATATCCCATCGCAAGACATACATCAAGTGTTCTCAAATCCTTAAAGATTCAATCCGATAAGAAAACTTCATAGGGAAAACTCAATTCATCACAAGAAGATAGAGAGGGGAAAACTCTATAAGATTCATCTATATTAATAAAGCTCGTGGTACATCAAGATCGTGTCATCTCAAGAACACGAGAGAGAGAGATCAAAGACATAGCTACTGGTACATACCCTCAGCCCCGAGGGTGAACTACTCCCTCCTCGTCATGGAGACCGCCGGGATGATGAAGATGGCCTCTGGTGATGGTTTCCCCCTCCGGCAGGGTGCCGGAACGGGCTCCCGATTGGTTTTTCATGGCTCTGGAGGCTTGCGGCGGCGGAACTCCCGATCTAGGTTTGTTTCTGGGGGTTTCTCTATTTATTGAAATTTTTGGCGGCGGAAACAAGTCCAGGGGGCCACGAGGCGACGACAAGCTCGGGGGGCGCGCCCTAGGGGGGTGGGCGCGCCCCCCGAGGCTTGTGGTGGCCTCGTGGCTCTTCTGGCCCAACTCCAATGCTCACTGGGGTTCTTCTGGTCCATAAAAAATCACCGTAGATTTTTATACCGTTTGGGCTCCGTTTGATATTCATTTTCTGTAAAACTCAAAAACACGGAAAAAACAGAAACTGACACTGGGCTCTAGGTTAATAGTTTAGTCCCAAAAATAATATAAAGTTGTAGTAAAATGATTGTAAAGCATCAAAGAATGATAATATAACAGCATGGAACAAGCAAAAATTATAGATACGTTGGAGACGTATCACCTTCCCACCTCAGCACGAGCACACTTGTCCGGCAATGTGTACAACTCATTGACGGTCTTGGGGAGTTTAACATTCATCTTGGCCCGCATCCTCCTATTGCGCACGTTCGAATTGAACGCGGCAATCACGGTTGCGGGGTGTATCTCTGGAATATTGCGGTGTACTCGACTGAATCTCTGGATGCACTTCCGCAGGGTTTCTCCTTCCTTCTGCGGAAGGACTTGCAGGTCACTGGGCTGTCCTGGCTCCTCGTGGCCACCAGTGAAGGTGCCGATAAACTCGTTGCACAAGTTAGCCCATGATGAAATAGAGTTCTCTGGCAGGTGCATCAGCCACGATCTCACATTCTACTTGAGTGCCAAAGGGAAATAGTGGGCGAGCACCTTCTCATCTCTTGCTCCGGCGGCTTGGACGGCTATCGTGTAGATGCCCAGGAACTCCGCCGGGTTTAGCTTCCCGTCATATTTCTCCTTCAGCTCAGGCTTGAAGGTTCGGGCCGATGGCCAGCCGACCTGTCGCAGCTCGCGAGTGAAGGCAGGGCACCCAACCTCATAAGGTAGGTACCCGCCAATACTGGGTGCGGGGTCGCCATCATCTGAGCTGTTGCGCCTGTCGGATTGGTGGTGTGCTTCCTGGCATCACTCTATGATGACGCGCGCGTCTTCCCTCCGCCGGTCGTCCAGGACACGCCGCTGGTCCCGGTAATCGTGCGAGCCGGACGAGACCATAGATGCCTCGTCGGGCTCGTCGGCACGTGGAGCTTGTTGTGGCAGCCTTTGGGCCTGTTGTTGCGGAGGGAATTGCACCGTGGGCATGGCCCCCTCGACGCGACCATCAGCCCGGGCCGCCGTCACCGTCCACGGGTATCTCGACAGCTCTGCATACTGCGATTTGCTGGCTTCGACGAAACCGATCAAACTCTGGATGGTGGCTCTCCACTCGTCCATCTTGTCAGCCGCCGGTGGGAAGTTCATCAGCAGTTGGGCCCGCGCCATCGCTTCTGCTACCGTGGCTGGCATGGCTAAGGAGGCGGACCGCGACATCGCTCGACTCCTGGTGGAACCAAAAGGATCGTCGCTGCGTCCTTGCCGCCGTGCACCGGTCGCCGAGGCGGTCTGACATGGAGGAGGTCGAGCTTGCGGGTCTACGGCCCCGCTTGGCGCTCCGTCTAGCTCTGGGCGAGGCACGTGCCTAGCAGCCGCGCCCATGACAGGCGCTGCTGGAGGATCACAGCTGCCCCCAGATTGGGCGCCGCTGTTGCGGCCGTGTCCACCAGTGCAGCGGGGAGGTGGAGATCGAATGTTTCCTCCTCCCGCGGCAGTAGGGCCCAGCTCGCCGAAATGTTGTTGTTGTTGCTCCTCTTCGGCATTCCTCGCTCCAGCTTCGGCCGTGGGGGACACAACGGTGGCGCCGCCTGCGCCAGTCATGTCGCCCACGATGCCCACCTCATTCGCCACCGCCACGGTGCCAATGGCGTCCACGGCTGCGTGCGAGGGGGCCTTCGAAGTGGAGGGATGCGTGGTCACGCCGGTCTTCTTCTTGGGAGCCATAGATAAAGAAGATGGCGATGAAGATCGAGGCGCTGCTCACGATCTTACGTTCACGCAAATAAAGCACCCCCCCTACCTGGCATGCCAAAGATGTCGGGGCACGATGCACATGATCACCTATGGGACCATGGGTCCCTTTGTGGTTCGGCGGGGGTGAGGTCACGTTGCACAAAGAGGAGAGGTAATGAGGCAGCACGACGATGGGACGTTGGTGTTTTACCCAGGTTCGGGCCGCTGTGAAGCGTAAAACCCTACTCCTACTTTGGTGGATTGATCTAGGGAACACGAAGCACACGCAACGCTCAAACCCGACAGGGGTTGCCTTCGGGTGAGTTGCTACGCTAGTACAAGTGTCCAAAGGTCCGAATGTTGAGCTAGGTTGCCTTGGGCCTCCTTTTATAGGTCAAGGGGCAACCACAGTGGCAAAACAAACATTACCTAGTGATTAGATAGCAAACAGTGCTATCATACCTAACTCTGACACATAGGGTAAAATGCCATAAATGCTAGCCTAGGTGGCGTGCGGGAGTGCATCCCCGGCAAGCTTATACCACCGCTTGGCTGCTTGTTGCTTAGTATCTTGACATGCCTCTGGACGGGTGTCAACTGGGTATAATCCGTCTTCCGGCGTGTCGCTATGTGCTTAGCGAGAGCCACTTAGCCATCTAAGGGCTCGACACCGCATCGACAACTGACTGGCATTGCGATGCGGTGGAGCGGTGGCTGATCGACTCGCACCTGCCGAGGGATGGCTTGTTGGGTCTTCTTGAAGGTGCGTGCGCCTTGGTCCCCGGCAGGCACCGGGGACGCAACTGGCGCGGCTTGGGCCCGTTCTGGGTCGTTGCGTCGTCCTTGCCGGTGCTGCTAGCCAGCATAGGCTGCTTCTGCCAGGGTCCTGGTCTTGGATGTTGGCTTCATCTTCTTGATGCGCTCCTTGATCTCACGTAGAGCGGCTTCTCTGGCTTGGATAAGGTTCTTGACAACGGGTTCTACTACTAGTGCCTGTGCATAAGTCAGGGGCACTGGCTACCCCATTCCTAGTGCACCGACACCATAATTTATACCACTAAATATAAGCTATGGAAACACTAAAACAAGCAAACTATGCATGCAAAACAGAATCTGTCCAAAACAGAATTGTCTGTGAAGATCTGTAGTATAGCCATACTTACCTGTCTCTAAAACTTCTGAAAAATTAGGAAATCCTGAACAATTTGTATATCAACACTGTGTAAAAATTTCAGATCGTTATCATGCTCCAGTAAAAAATGAAAATTCATGTACTGAAGTCAAAAGTTTCTGTTTTGGTTCTGCATCAATTCTACTCATCTTGTGAGTCATCCCAAAGGCTTAACATGGCACACTATTTAAATAAAAGACACAAAACATGATTACTACAGTAGCTTAATCATGTGAACACTCAGAAACATAAAGTAAAAATGTTGGGTTGTCTCCCAACAAGCTCTTTTCTTTAATGCCTTTTAGCTAGGCATGATGATTTCAATGATGCTCACATAAAAAGTAGTAATTGAAACATGCAACAGACCATCATGAATCTCATGACAAACACATTTAAGTCTAACACACTTCCTATGCATAGGGATTTTGTGAGCAAACAATTTATGGGAGCAAGAATCAACTAGCATACGAAGGCAAAACAATCATATCTTTAGGATTTTCAACACATAGAGAGGAAACTTGATATTATTGCAATTCCTACAAGGATATGTTCCTCCCTCATAATAATTTTCAGTAGCATCATGAAGTAATTCCAAAATATAACTATCACATAAAGCATTCTTTTCATGATCTACAAGCATAGAAAATTTATTACCCTCCACATAAGCAATTTTCTTCTCATTCATTGTAGTGGGAGCAAAATCAACAAAATAAATATCATGAGATACTTGATTGACATAACCACATTCAATATTAAAATCATGACGACAAGTTTCATGGTTACTATCACTCTTTATAGCATACATGTCATCATCATAATCATCATAGATAGGTGGCATGCCATCATCATAATAAATTTGCTCATCAAAACTTGGGGGAATAAAAATATCATCTTCATCAAACATAGCATCACCAAGCTTGTGACTTTGCATATCATTAGCATCATGGATATTCAGAGAATTCATAATAGCAACATTGCAATCATGGTCATCATTCAAGGAATTCTCATTAAGTATTTTCATAAATTCTTCCTCTACCAATTGAGCACAATTTTCCGAACCATCATTTTCACCAAAGACATTAAAAAGACGAAGTAATTGAGGCAACCTAAACTTCATTTTTTTGTAGTTTTATTTTATAAAACCAAACTAGTGAAAACCAAGAAACTAAAAGATTTAATTGCAACATCTAAAGATATACCTTCAAGCACTCACCTCCCTGGCAACGGCGCCAGAAAAGAGCTTGATGTCTACTACACAACCTCTTCTTGTAGACTCGTGTTGGGCCTCCAAGGGCAGAGTTTTGCAGGACAATAGCAAATTTCCCTCAAGTGGATGACCTAAGGTTTATCAATCCGTGGGAAGCATAGGATGAAGATGGTCTCTCTCAAACAACCCTGCAACCAAATAATAAAAAGTCTCTTGTGTCCACAACACACCAAATACAATGGTAAATTGTATAGGTGCACTAGTTCCGCGAAGAGATGGTGATACAAGTGTAGTAATGATAGTAGATATTGATTTTTGTAATAGTAACAATAAAAAACAGCAAGGTAGCAAGTAACAAAAGTGAGCACAAACGGTATTGCAATGCTTCAAAACAAGGCCTAGGGTTCGTAGTTTCGCTAGTACAATATCTCAACAATGCTAATATAATTGGATCAGATAACCATCCCTCAACGTGGAACGAAGAATCACTCCAAAGTTCTTATCTAGCGGAGAACATAAGAAGAAATTGTTTGTAGGGTACAAAACCACCTTAAAGTTATCCTTTCCGATCGATCTATCCAAGAGTTCGTTCTAAAATAACACCAAGTTATCCTTTCCAATCGATCTATCTAAGAGTTCATACTAAAATAACACCATATGATACGCATCAACCAACTCTAATGTCACCTAGATACTCCAATGTCACCACAAGTATCCATGAGTTAATTATATGATATGCATCAAACAATTTCAGATTCATAATACTCAATCCAACACAAAGAACCTCAAAGAGCGCCCCAAGATTTCTATCGGAGAACATGGTATGAAAACGTGTAATCAACCCCTATGCATAGATCCCCTAGGTCACCGGAATCCGCAAGTTGATGCCTCAACATATATATGGTGAATCAATAGAATACCCCAATGTCACTACGGGTATCCCACGCAAGACGTACATCAAGTGTTCTCAACCAAAATATTCAATCCAACATATTGACATCTCAAAGGGAAAGATTGAATTCATCACAACATGATAGCTAGGGAATAACATCATACGATCCGACCATATTAACAAAGCCCGTGATACATCAAGATCGTGACATCTCAAGAACACGAGAGAGCGAGATTGAACACATAGCTACTGGTACATACCCTCAGCCCGGAGGGTGGACTACTCCCTCCTCGTCACGGCCTCTGACGGGATGATGAAGATTGCCACCGGAGATGATCTACCCTCTCTGGCAGTGTACCGGGACGCCTCCAGATTGGTTTTTCGTCGATACAGAGAGTTGCGGCGGCGGAATTTCTGATCTAGGGTTATTTCTTGGGGTTTCTGAATATATAGGATTTTTGGGCGTACGTTTCATGCGAAGATGGGCCATGATGGGCCCACAAGACACCAGGGTGCGCCAGAGGGGGCTGGCGCGCCCTGGTGGGTTGTGGCCTCCTCGTAGCTCTTTTGGCCCTCCCACGAAGCTTGTAGTGCCTCTTTTGTTCCAAAAAAAATCCTCAAAAAGGTTCGTTGCATTTGGAGAACTTTAATTTCAGCACGAAACCAGCACCACAATAGTTCTGCTGAAAACAGCGTCAGTCCAGGTTAGTTCCATGCAAATCATACCAAAACCATATAAAATTGTTGTAAATATGGCATGAATACTTCATAAATTATAGATACGTTGGAGACATATCAGCCATCACCACCAACTCTCTCCCCCTGTATGCACCGGTGTAAAACCTCTCTTCCTTGTTGTAATCTCTACTTAAACATGGTGCCTAATGCTATATATTATTACCCAATGATGTGTGGCTATCCTATGATCTTTGAGTGTATTTCTTTTGTCCTACGGGTTAATTGTTGTAAGTGCATCTAGTGCCACCCTTGTTTGGTTTTGGAGTATTGAAGACAAACGTTGTTGAGGGACTAATGTGTTTGTCAGAGTTCAGAGGATAACAGACATAAAAGTCCCTAGAGATTCGGTTTAACCATCGCAGACGACCCCTAAAAATGCCTGAAGACATTGATGATAGCCGAAGCCATTGGTGGTATGCGAAGATAATTGCCCGAAGATAAAGAAACACAAAGACGAAGTCTGTTGGTAGTTTTGTCTCTTCTTTCCTGAGTCATAGGAACCACCGTACTGTTAAGTGGGGTCGATGTGATCGAAGTCAGACGTTGACGTGATGCTCAACCCATACCTCTGTCTTCGAGTGAAGACAATGAGAGGAAATCTCTTCCAGAGTTGGTTGAGTCAGCTTTACTAGCTGAAGTAAAGCTGCCGTGTGTGTTTGAAATCCGACCATTGTGACACGTGGTGATTGACCATTGACCCAGGGTCAGTTTGGTCATATCAGGTCGGGTTGCCCGCTGGCTATAAATAGCCCACCCCATCCACCATAAGAAGGTGGCTGCTTAGAGAGAGATACGGCTGTTGTCGTTTTGGAGCAACCCACCTAGAAGACATTGAGAGAGAGAAATATCCTATGAGGATAAACCTAAACACCCAGAGCTAGAGTGTTTGAGCATCACCGAAGTCGTTCTGTTCTGAGTGAACTGAAGACTTATTACACTTGAATACTGTGATCTTCCAGACGGTTAGGCGTCTAGGTCTAGAGCATCCAAGAGTCATTGTGGATTGCCGGGTGACCAAGTTTGTACGGGTTTCGGAAGTCTCCCCTGAAGACTTACCTGAGTGATTGGGCGTTGTCTAAGTTACTTCGGCTCAAGGGGAACAAGGTGAAGACGAGGCCTTCTGAGTTGAATCTCAGCCTCCCTAACCAGACGTACAGTTGTCACAGCAACTGGAATTGGCCCAACAAATCCCGTGTCTTCATCAAGCTACTGGTTCTATCCTTCACTCTTTTGCATTCTCATTCTGAACCGTGAAGCCATTGATTGAACACTACTGGTTGAATACATACCCCCGAAGACATTCATATCTGAGTTTATCTTCATACTATCTAAGTTTGTCTTCGACTAATCTTAGTGTGTACAATGATAATGCTTAACTTGCTTGTATATCTTTGTTGTATTGCACACCTTACCTAGATCCTTGATTGTATGCCTACCTGATCCTGTTTCGCTTCCGCATATTTCGAATACATTCATTGTTTCGAAGCCTTTCATAAAAATCGCCTATTCACCCACCTCTAGTCGATAACTAGCACTTTAAATTGGTATCAGAGCAAGGTACTACCTTGTTCTGTGTTTTGGTTTAACCACCTGGAGTTTTAGCTATGTCGACTACAGGGCTTATCAAGGTCTCTGCTATGTGCCCAGTCTTCGATGGCACCGACTACCCCTACTGGAAGAACAAGATGCACATGCATCTCGAAGCCATTGACAACAACCTATGGTATGTCGTCATGGCGGGCATTCCTGAGGTTGGCGAAGATGTTACTGCTGCTGATGTGAAGAGGTTCTCATAACTGGACTCCACTGCCAAGAACATCATCTGTGGTCACCTAACCAAAGGACAGTATGGCCGTGTGAGTACACTGAACACTGCAAAGCAAATCTGGGAATGGCTTTCCAAAGTGAATGAAGGTGTCTCATCTCAAAGAGACTCTCGTGTTGATGTGCTTCGCAACCTGTTCAACCGCTTCAAGAGACTCAACAACGAAAATGTCCAGCTCACGTTTGATCGACTCAGTGACATCTCAAATGAGCTGAATGCACTTGGCGCCACTGATATCACCAAACATGAAGTCGTGAAGAAGCTATTCAGATCTTTCGACAGTTCCTTTGACACTCTTGCACTCATGATCCAAGAGCGCCCTGACTTCAAGAGTTTGGATCCCGCAGATATCCTCGAGAGTTTGAACACACATGAATTCCAACAAGCTGAGAAGAGGGATATCCACGGTCCCAGTTATAGTCACTCTCGTGCCCTGAAGGCCAAGGTTGTGTCCTCATCTGAAGACGGCTCTAAATGCAGTTCTGATGGTGCTGAAGTGGAAAAGAACTTGCTCTGCTCATTATGAAATCCAGGAAGTTTGCCAAATCAAAATGCTATGCAAAGTCTTCAAAGCGTGATTCCAAGAGATCTAGTGAAATGTCTTCAAGGGACAGCAAGAAGCAAACTTATCACAAGTGCAAGAAAGTTGGCCACTTCATTGCTGATTGTCCTCGATGGCAAAAGGAATCCAAGAAGAAGAGCAAGGACTATGACTCATATGACAAGAAGAAGAAGAAGTATGCAAAGTCTTCATCACATAGGAAGAGTTCATCTGGCAAAGCACATGCCTTTATCGGAAAGGAGATGGATTCACAGTCTGAATCTGGTTCTGAGGCTGAGGAAGCATCTAAGGAGGAATCTAACGCTGAAGTAGTTGGACTAGAAATGGCTTCGGCATATCTCTTCATTTCTGTCTTCGCGCCCGAAGACAATGGCTCCTTCTTCAACACCGAAGCCAGTGATGATGATACTACTCCTGCCTACTGCTTCATGGTGAAAGCCTCCAAGGTATCCTCAAAACCATCACATCATGACTCTGAATCTGAAGCTGAATCTGATGATGACATGAAACATAGCTATGCTAAACTTGTAAAAATTGCCACCAAGCAACAAAGCGCCATGGAGAAAATGCAAACTACTCTAGAGAAAAGTGATGACCTGTTACATGAAGAGATGAGTCTGAACGAAACTATGGCTAGAGACATGCGTTGTCTTCATTCAAGGTTTGAGGATCTCCAAAGTCGTCATGATGCCCTCTCAACTGAGCATGAGAAGCTTTCTCTCGAATATCTTCAGAAAAAGATTGATCTTGAGAATTTGAGAGAAGCTCATGATGATCTACGGTGGGAAAATGACTCACTCCTAGCAGAATAGATCAGTACTGCTCAGGATGAATTCGATGCTCCATGCTTAAAATGTCTTGCTCGTGAAGCTAATGATTCAATTGCCGAATGTTCAAATGCTTCTGAAAATGCATCATCTTCAACTGTATCTATGGTGACTAACCCCTCATCTAAGGAAACCACTGCTATCACTGATGACAAAGACAGGATGAAGACATTGCTTGAAACTGGCATGTACAAGAGTCTGAAGGGACATCAGATTCTCTGCGATGTCCTTAAGAACACAATCTTGAACAAAAACCCTAGGAAAGAGGGTGTGGGTTTCGACAGGAATATCAATGTTGATGGGTCTTACTGGACACCTGAGCAGTATCCCAAAACCACATGGGTTGCTATGAAAGGCCCTTCAGTGGATCCATCCACATTATCTGGCTTTAACTATGCTAACCCTATCATCATTGACGAGTCATTTGACTCCAACTATAAGTTGTTCAAATCTATGAATGGTGAAGTGTTTGCTAGGTACATTGGAAGTAACTGCAGGAATGGCTCGCCTATGAAGAGGATCTGGGTTCCCAAATGTCTTCTTGAGAAGCTTCCAGTCTATGACATGACATCACCAAAGAAGAAGACAAACCCCAGATCAAAGTCTTCATATGGACCAAAGTCTTCATATGATCACTCTAACACCTACGTTTCGCAGTGCAGAGCTGAAAGGGCTCATGAATATGTGCACTATGGCAAGAATCGTTATACTCGTCCTACTAAGAATTTCTCTGCATATTCGTTTGAGTATCCTAACGCCCCTGTGAAACGTACCCTTAGGGCATCTTTGCCTAAATTCTCTGATGCTGCCTTACGTCTCATTGCTTCTAAGCCACAATGCGCATGTGGGTGGTTAAGAAGAACTAATATCTTCATGCAACATCGGGTTTACAGATGGGATGAAGCCTATCTTGAAGATAATCTCTGGAGACCCAAAAACAATCTTGTTTGGACGCAAGATAACTAATGCGAATGTTGTTACCATTCATATCGTCCAATATCTTCATACAATTGTGCACCGCAATATCTTCATCAATGCATGTTAAAGTTGCATGCCTTGGTGAACTAGACTAATTCTCAATGCTGGAAAACAAATCCAATGCCACTGAATGGATTATTGACAGTGGATGCACAGTCATATGACTGGTGATTGAAGCCTATTGATGGAGCAAACTCTTTGACCTCCAACACAAGACCACATCGTTTTTGCTAACAAGAGCAGCAGCAAAGTATTGGGGCTAGGTAGAGTTGTTATCTCAAATGGAAAATGTCATGCTTGTCGAATCTCTTGGTTACAACTTAATGTCTGTCTCAATGCTCTGTGACTTAGACATGCTTGTCATATTCGGCAAATTTCTATGTGTTGTGCTAATGGCCTCTGACAAAACAAAAGTCTTCGAAGGTTTTCGAAGAGGTGATCTGTACATGGTAGACTTCTCTGCAGGACCATAGGTTGTCTCATGTCTTCTAGCAAAGGCTTCAGAATGCTGGTTATGGCACAGAAGGCTAGGACATGCTGGGATGAGGTACTTACACACACTCACCGAGAAGAAGCCCATCATTGGCGTCGAGGGTGTCAAGTTCAAGAAGGACCACCTTTGTGGTGCCTGTGAAGCCGGGAAGATGACTAGGGCCAAACATCCCTCGAAGACAATCATGATGACCACACGTACCTTCAAGCTGCTACATACGGACTTATTCGGCTCTACTCACTATTCCACCTTCTCTACCACTACAAATCTCTATGGCTTCGTAATTGTTGATGACTATTCTCGATTCACTTGGGTGCATATCATACTCTATAAAACAGAAGTGCAGGATGTCTTCAGGCGTTTCGCAAATAGGTGTATGAACAACTACAACATCAAGATCAAGCACATCAGCAGTGACAATGGCACTGAATTCCAGAACATAGGCTTGGATACCTATCTTGATACTCTTGGCATCACTCATGAGGTCTCTGCTCCATACACACCTCAGCAGAATGGCATCATGTTGCGCAAGAATAGGACACTCATTGAGATGGCTCGCACTATTCTTGATGAATACAAGACACCACGGAAGCTATGGCCTAAAGCCATTGACACTGCCTGCCACATCATCAACAGAGTATATCTTCACAAGTTCTTCAAGAAAACATCATATGAGCTTCTCACCGGCAAGAAACCCAATGTAAGTTCTTTCAAAGTCTTCGGTGCAAGATACTGGATAAGGGATCCACACAACACTTCTAAATTTGCACCAAAAGCACATGATGGTTTCATGCTTGGTTATAGAAAGGATTCGCACACCTATAGAGTCTTCAACACTTTCCACAACAAAGTTGTTGAAACTGTAGATGTGCGATTCGATGAAACTAATGGCTCACAAAGAGAGCACCTACCTCCTGTGCTAGATGAACTACCACTTGACAAAGCTATGAGATTGATGGGCACTTGAGAAATCATGCCTGAAAAACTAGAGGTTGAGGAAGTCATCATTCCTCCATCCTCTGAGCGCGAAGACTATGCTGAACCTGAAGACATTGCTGCTGACGAAGACAATGCTCAGCAGCCGGAACAAAGTCTTCGCTCAGCTCATCCACGCGTGTCTAATGAAGTTCAAATTGAGAGAATGCTAGACAACATAAATGCACAGGTCCACTCACTCACTCAAGCGCTACTCAACTGGCTAACTTTTGTGGGCATTTTTCTTTTGTATCTATCTCAGATCCCAACAAAGTAGATGAAGCTTTCAAGGCAGAATGGATTCAATCCATGCAAGAAGAGCTTCACCAGTTCGAGCTCAACAATGTGTGAGAGCTCGTGAAGCGCCCTGATCCAAGGAAGCACAACATCATTGGCACGAAGTGGATCTTTCGCCACAAGCAAGATGGGTCTGGCCAAGTCATCAGAAACAAGGCTCGACCTGTGGCCCAAGGCTACACACATGTTGAGGGTATTGACTTCTGTGAAACATTTGCACCTGTTGCTAGACTTGAAGCTATACGTATACTGCTCGCTTTATGCATACCATCATGACATATGCTTATATCAAATGGATGTCAAAAGTGCATTCCTCAATGGTAAGATTGAGGAAGAAGTATATGTTGCTCAACCACCAGTGTTTGAAGACCCAAAGCATCCTGACAAAGTCTACAAGCTCAACAAGGCACTATATGGCCTCAAGCAAGCACCAAGAGCTTGGTATGACACACTCAAGGAATTCATCAAGAAGAAAGGCTTCAAACCTGGTTCACTCGATCCCACTCTCTTTACTAAATCCTATGATGGTGAACTATTCGTATGTCAAATCTATGTGGATGACATTATCTTTGGCTATACTAACAATCGATATAGTGATGAGTTTGCCTTTATGATGCAAGAGAAATATCAAATGTCGATCATGGTAGAACTGAAATTCTTCCTAGGGCTTCAGATTCGACAACAACCCAATGGCATCTTCATATCTCCGGAGAAGTACCTCAAGGACTACCTCAAGAAATTTGGCATGAATGAAGCCAAAGGTTACAAAATGCCAATGCCTACCAATGGTCACCTCTGCACTGACGAAAATGGTCACCTCAGAATGTATATCGCTCCACGATTGACTCTTTATTGTACCTATGTGCATCTAGGCCAGATATAATGCTTAGCGTTTGCATATGCGCCTGATTTCAAGCGGCACCAAAGGAGTCACATCACCTAGCGATGAAGTGAATACTTAGATACTCGCTCACACCCCAACACTAGGATTGTGGTACCCAAAGGGTTCGAAGTTTGAGATCATTGGCTATTCAGATTCTGATTTCGCTGGCGACAGAGTTGATCACAAGTCCACATCAGGCACTTGTCACTTTCTGGGACGATCTCTTGTATGTTGGTCTTCGAAGAAGCAGAACTATGTATCACTCTCCATTGCCGAAGCCGAATACATTGCTGCTGGCGCTTGCTGAATGGTCCAATAAACCTCGGTGCCAATTTTCCTTTGACTTTAAATCTCTGTAGCCCCCTTGTTGGAGATACTCTGAGATATACATATTCCTCTGGTTCAAAGCTAACCTGATGGTGTTTCTGGTCATAGTAGCTCTTCTGACGGCTCTAAGCCGCTCTCAGTCTGTCCTGAATAAGCTTCACTTTTGTTCCTGCTTCTATAATAATTTTTGGGCCGAAGATTCGGCTATCTCCGGTTTCAGACCAATTGAGTGGGGTACGGCATCGTCGTCCGTACAGGGCTTTGAAGGGTGACATCTTTAAACTGGCTTGGTAGCTGTTGTTATATGAGAACTCCGCGTATGGTAAACTGTCTTCACAGCTGACTCCGTAAGTCAGCACACACGCTCTCAGCATGTCCTCCAATATCTGATTTACCCGCTCAGTTTGTCCTCCAGTCTGTGGGTGGTATGCTGTACTGAATGTCAGTTGAGTCCCTAAAGCTTGCTGTAGGTGCTCCCAAAACCTAGAGACAAACTGGGTGCCTCTATCGGAGACTATAGTCTTGGGCACTCCGTGTAAGCAAACAATCCGAGAGAGGTACAACCTGGCAAGCCTCTGTGTTGAGTAAGTGGTTTTTATCGGAATGAAGTGTGCCACACGGGGGAAAGGGCCCAAAATGTCGAGCCCCCAGACCGAAAATGGCCAGGAAAGAGGGATTTTCTAGAGAGCTTTAGCTGGTTGATGCAATTTCTTTGAATGGAACTGGCACGCTTCACACTTGGTTACTAGTGTAGTTGCATCCTGGAGAGCAGTGGGCCAAAAGAAACCTTGCCGGAATGCCTTACCAACAAGAGCTCTTGATCCTATGTGGGAGCCACATATGCCTCCATGTATCTCTGCTAAGAGCTCCAGTCCATCCTCCCGAGGAATGCACTTCAATTTCACACCGTTCGGTCTCTTTCTGTACAGGACATTGTCCACAAACTGGTACATATTAGACTGACGGGCTACTTTCTCCGCTTCTTCCTGTTCTTCGGGGAGTTCTCTTGTTTGGAGGAACTGAACAATGTGCTGTGCCCATGCTGGAGCCCGAGGCTCGACAGCAAGGACTAAAGGCATGTCTTCTGCCGCGGGAGCATTTGCCTCAAGGGCTCGAGGCCCTGCCGGAGCCTGTTGCCCCCTGGCAGGCTTGGCGTTGTTCCCGGCAACTTCCTTGCCGGCAAGGTTCTTGCTGGCGGCTTCCGGAAGCTCTGTGGGAAAGTACTGGCCGGAACTCAACTTCCTTCTCTTATCTTGCTTCGCTGATGGTGCTACGGATGGCTGAGTTAATTGAAGCACAAAAGTCCCTGGTTCCACAGGTAACTTGAGGGCAGCACGTTTTGACAGGTCGTCGGCAATGCTGTTCTCTGTACGAGGAACATGCTCTGTTTGCAGACTGTCAAAGCGCTCCTCTAACTTCCTCACTTCATCTACGTAAGCTTCCATCAACGGGCTCTGATAATCTTTGTTGATTTGCTTGACGACAAGTTGTGAATCACCTCTGACGATGAGCTTCTTAATTCCAAGGTCTGCCGCGATCCTGAGACCGGCAAGCAGCGCTTCATATTCCGCAGTGTTGTTTGTCGACCTCTCCCAGGGAAAGTGCATCTGAATTACATATTTGAGGTGCTCTCTGGTGGGTGCCACAAGCAGCACGCCAGCACCGGCGCCTTGCAGCGAGAAAGCCCCATCAAAATACATAATCCATTCTCGACTCATTTCCTTGCCGGGGAGAGTCATTTCTTGAATTTCTTCGTCCGGCGTTGGGGTCCATTCTGCAATGAATTCTGCCAGGGCTCGGCTCTGAATAGTTGAAGTGCTTTCAAATTTGAGACCAAAGCTTGACAGTTCCAACGCCCACTCCATAATCCTGCCAGTCGCATCTGGATTTCGTAAAATCCGTTGCAACGGAAAGCGAGTGACGACGGTGATCTCATGTGCCTGGAAATAATGGCGCAGCTTCCTCGAGGCCATAAGGAGGCCAAAGAGAAACTTTTGCACGCCAAAGTATCTTGACCTAGCCCCCCGCAAAAGGGAGCTGACAAAATAAACTGGGCGCTGCACTATCTTCTTCCTCTGTGTCGCTTCATTTGACCGTGCAGATTCTACCTTGTCGGCACTAGACTCTGTCGGGGAAAATCCTGGCTCATCGCTTGACGGTCCTGCCCCCGCCGCTTCTTCTTTGTCGACTTCTCTCTGCGCCACTAACACAACACTAACCACTTGATTCGTTGCCGCCAGGTATAGCAACAACGGTTCTTGTGGTTTAGGTGCGACTAGTGTTGGCGGAGAGGAGAGGTACCTCTTCAAATCCTGCAGTGCTGCCTCCGCTTCCGGAGTCCACTTCATTGGACCTGCCTTTTTCAAGATTTTGAAAAAGGGCAGGGAGCGCTCAGCAAATTTGGAGATGAACCTAATCAGAGCAGCAACGCAGCCGACAAGACGACGCACATCTTTGACGCGTCTTGGCGCTTCAATCTGCTCAATTGCCTTGATCTTGTCGGGATTCGCCTCGATCCCACGCTGAGACACAAAGAACCCGAGAAGCTTGCCGGACGGAACGCCAAACACACACTTCTCAGGATTGAGCTTCAAATTGATCTTGCGCAGGTTCGCAAACGTCTCTTCTAGATCTTGTATGAGCGTTGCTTTGTCCTTGGTTTTAACCACTATATCATCCATCTAAGTTTCCATATTTCTATGTAACTGGGGCTCAAAACCGATCTGAACCGCTCTTGCAAACGTTGAACCAGCACTTTTCAACCCGAAAGGCATACGTAACAAGCAATATGTACCACACAGGGTGATAAATGCGGTTTTCTCTTCGTCTTCCTTAGCCATGAAAATCTGATGATACCCTGAATACGCGTCAAGAAATGACAGCAAATTACAGCCGGCAGTGGAGTCCACAATCTGGTCGATGCGCAGCAAGGGAAAAGGATCTTTTGGCCAGCCTTTATTGATATCTGTATAATCAATACACAGCCTCCATTTTCCATTCGCCTTGCGCACTACAACTGGATTGGCCAACCATGTTGGATGGAGGACTCCTCTAACCAGACCTGCCGCTTCCAACTTCCTGATTTCCTCGGCAATAAATTCTTGCCGCTCCAAGGCTTGTTTCTGAACTTTCTGCTTGACGGGCCGTGCATGAGGACAGACAGCAAGACGGTGCTCAATCACCTCCCTGGGAACACCGGGGATATCAGATGGTTGCCATGCAAACACATCGACATTCGCCCGCAGGAATGTAATGAGCGCGCTTTCCTATTTGTCGTCGAGGGTGGAACTTATGGAGAAAGTTCCACCCGTACCATCCTCCTTGACGGGCACCTTCTTAGTTTCTGGTGGAGCTGCCTTGGATTTCTTGCTCTTGCCGGTGGAGCTCTCTGGCACATCCTCAATAGGAGCACAGCACTCCGAGGAGGTGCGTTTGCCGGAGTGTGTGCTAGAGGTCTTGCCGGTCTTCTTCCCCCCGGGAGCTTCAGCGGCAGGAGCAAGTGCCTTGGCGGCAGGTGCTGCCACTGCCTCCCGGTAAAGTTGGTCGGTGCAGATAAGCGCATCCTTCTTGTCGGAGTTGATAGTGATGACGCTCATCGGCCCGGGCATCTTCAATGTATTATAAGCGTAGGGCAATGCCGCCATGAACTTAGCCAGCGCTGGACGGCCAAGGATCCCATTATATGGCAATGGAATCTTGGCGACGTCGAAAACAATCTTTTCTGTTCTGTAATTCAGGTCACTACCTAATGTTACTGGTAGTGTGATCTTACCCTTCGGCTGGGTCCTTCCTGGATTGATCCCCTGAAACGTGCTCGTTTCCTCGAGATCTTCATCAAGAATTTGCAACCTTTTGATCACATTAGGTGAGATCAAGTTCAAACCAGCCCCACCCTCAACTAACATTTTCGTCACCTTGAGGTTGCGAATCGTTGGTGAAACCAACAATGGCAGACACACGACCGCAGTTGTGCGATCAGGGTGATCCTCAGCATCAAAAATGATAGGCGTGTTGTACCACTTCAATGGTTTCCGGGCATCTACAGATGGCTCTGTCGCATTAACCTCGCGCGCCCACTGTTTAAGTCGGCGGTGGGAAGAATGTAACAAGGCGCCCCCGTCAATGCACATGACTTCTGTAGCTCTTTGAAATCCGTGCTCGCTGGACTCGTCGTCCTCTTCGTTGTCATCGTCACCCCCCTCTCCCTTGTCGCGGCCTCGAGCGGGCCTCTCCTTCTATTACTTGGCCTTGCTGCGGCGACCTCCTCGGCCACCGCGTTTCTTGCCAGACCCCTCTGCACCATCCTGGGCCTTCTCCTTATCTCGCCTTTCATACTCAGCTTTCTGCTTCTCGACAAGTTGCTCAACTTGCCGGCAGTTCTGGAGATCATGGCCCTTGGTACGATGGATCTTGCAGTACTGCTTGTCGGAACCCTCCGGCTTGTCGGCAGCCGCCAAGGCCTGACAGGAGGCGCACCCGGCAACCTCCTTGCTGGGGCCATCAACCTTGACCTTCTTGGCGGTGTCGGGGTTGCCGGATTCCTCGACAGCAAGCACGGCCTTGCCCTTGCGTTTCCTGTTATGCCGTCGGCCTTTCTTTGCCGGGGCGGCGGCGTCTTCGTCTTCAGAGTCGATTCTTGCGCCAGCATCCTCGCCGGGGAATCTCCTCCCTTCTTCAGCTCAAGCACATTTATCAGCCAGAGCATAGAGCTCGGCAACATCCCTGACTTTGTTCATCGCCAGCTCTTCACGCATCTTGCGGTTACGCACGTTCTGATGGAACACGCTGACAACAGCGGCAGGATGAACGTCTGGGATGTTGTGCTGTATACGGCTGAATCTCTGTATATACTTGCGCAAGGTTTCGCCCTCTTTCTGGGGGATGAGATGCAAATCACTTTCCTGGCCAGGAGCTTGGTGGCCTCCGGTAAAGGCGCCAACAAACTCATGACACAGATCTGCCCAGGAAGAAATGGAATTTTCCGGCAGATGCATCAACCACGACCTGACGTTGGGCTTAAGTACCAACAGGAAGTAGTTGGCGAGTATCTTGTCGTCGTGAGCCCCGGCAGCCTGCACCACAATGGTGTAGACGCTCAAGAACTCCGACGGGTGAGTCTTGCCATCGTATTTCTCCGGGACCTCCGGTTTGAACGTTCGGGAATTAGGTCACTAGACTCGCCGCAGCTCACGGGTAAAAGTTGGACAACCCACCTCATAAGGTAGGTCATCATAATACCCTGGCGCAGGCTTGTCTACAGTGGGTCCCGTGCGCCTATCAGATTGATGGCGTGCTTCCCGCCGCCGCTCGATGGTAGTCCGAGCGTCTTCTTTGCTTCATTCCCGAAGAACTTGACGTTGATCACGGCGGGTTCGCGGATCAGACAACGCCGTTGAATCGTCATCACAGGCGCCGATCCGTCGAGTCAGCGACCGCTGTTGCTGCCGTGGAGGAGAGTGCATCGTGGTCGTACCACCTCCAGTCTTTTCGCCATCGGCGCGCGCCGGCTCGATGGACTGCCGCCGCGAAGGCTCCGCCCGCTGCGTCCCATCTCTATTAGCGAGGCCGACGAGGCTCTGAATAGCAGCTCTCAATTCTTCGAGTTTCTCCATAGCAGGAGGAAAATCTAGGAGCACCTGTGCTCGCGCCAATGCTTCTGCTGGTGTAGGCGGCGGCGAAAGGTGCGAGGAACGTGAGGTGCTCTGACTCCTAACCGCGTTAGAAGGAGCTCCATCACGGTCCCGCAACCGCACGCCGCTTCCACCAGCATTTCGGCGCGCATGCTGGCCCCGCGCATCTTGAGAGTGATGCTCAGGAGTCTTTCCATGGGGACGCTTAGAACCACCAACGTCGCGGCGCTGTTCATCGCGTGTGACCTGAGAAGGTCGCGGCGCATGCGCCGGCGTGGGGGTCTTAGAAGGCGCCCTTCCGTCCTTGGATCTAGCGGCGCGCGGGTTGACGTCGCCGCCGCAAACGACGCCGCTCGCTTGGCTTTGATCACCAAAACATCATGGAAGCTCAAGACCTCCGCCTGCGTCCACACCGTCGCCCGTCCGTGTAGCTACAGGCATACCGGACGCAGATGGATCAACCGCCGTAAAACCCTTCTTCTTGGGAGCCATGGCGATGAAGATGATGAAGAAACTGGCGCGTTGATCGCTAGATCAGGTTCATGCAACCCCTATCCCCCTACCTGGCGCGCCAAAGATGTCGGCGTACGACACCTATGGGATCGCGTGGATGCCTTTTATGGGTCGGCAGGGAAAAAGGCGTGCACAAAGAGCAGATCCAGCGATCAACGCAAGGGAGTTTTACCCAGGTTCGGGCCGCTGAGAAGCGTAAAACCCTACTCCTGCTTTAGTGTATTGTAAGTCTTTGAACTCTGGCTCCAGGAGCGCCATGTGATGAACAGTACACAGCCGCTACACCTGCTATCTGGGCCAGAAGGTCCCCCCTGTAGCTATGCCTTGGGCCTCCTTTTATATGTCGAAAGGGTCACCAACAGTGGCGCACAGTACATACAAGACGTGTAAAGTTGCTACAGTGTTCACTGACGTCTTAGGACAAACGCATTAAATGCTCCGTTTAGGTGTCCCTAACTTTCTTGGGGACGGAGAAAGAGCCCGTCCCATCAGCACCGCTTAACCCCATCCGGCGTTAGCGTCTTGACACGCACCCAGGAGGACAAAACCTAAATGACAAGCCGGTCGCTGCGCTGGAGCGGTGACAGGGTGGCGAGGTCTTGCCGGGTGCGAATCTTGCCGGGGCTCCGCAAGCCATCCCGACAAGAATATTGCCGGGATCTCAGCCCTTGGTCCTCTGTCTTCTGATTATTGACTTGAATGCTTTCCTGACATTCTTGCACTTGCATTCAGCTGGCCCCCGGCAAGCCTTACCGCTGGTGTGGCTACAACCGTCCGTGCACAAGTATGGGGTACTAAAGACCCAAACTTTAGTACATCGACAACGCACCTCTCTCACTGAAGATAAACCAATCTAGTTGGCCAAACTAAACCGATAGGTTGGAGAGAATTACGAAGCTAATAATCATGCAAATAAGAATTCAGAGAGACTCAAATCATTTTCAGGAATAATCTGAACATAAACCCACAATTCATCGGATCCCAACAAACACACCGCAAATAGTGATTACATAAGATAGATCATTGCGAGAATTGCGGTGATCATGGCAACATAGAACATAAAGAGAGAGAGAGAGTGAGCCATATGGGTACTAACTATGGACTCGTAGGTCTGTGGTGAACTACTCACACATAACCATGGGAGCAACAAGGTTGATATAGAGGACCTCCGTGATCGATCCCCCTCCGGTAGGGCACAGGGACAGGGCTCCAGATCGGCACACGGCGGAACAGAGACTTACGGCGATGGAAAAAGTGTTTTGGGAGGATCTCTAGGGTTTTTGGGATTAATGAGAATATATAGGCCAGAGAACAATGCCAGAGGGCTGGGGAGGTGGCACCAAGCCATCAGGGCGTGTGGCCCCCGTTCTCCGAAGCTTACAGGTCCTTATTTTGTCCACAAAAAATCATCAAAAAGTTTCGGGTTATTTGGACTTCATTCGGTATGGTATTCCTGAAAAGCCAAAAACATGCAAAAAACATCAACTGACACTTGGCACTGGGTAAATGGTTAGTGCTAAAAAATATTATGAATCGGCAAATAAATGCCCAAAAGGTATCCTAGGATGATAATATAATAGCATGGAACAATCAAAAATTATAGGTACGTTGGAGACGTATCAGGGTTATACCAGCCTATCCTGATTGCTTATTACTTGTAGCCCATATGCCTTTTCATCATGATGACTATGTTGTTTCCACGGTTTGTATGTTTCTGAGTACTTTGTCCGCTGCATGATTTTCATCACTCAGCAATTTCCTCACCTAGAAATTCCTCAGTGAAGAATTTGTGAAACTGGCCCAATCACCCCCTTTGGTCGATATAACGCACTTTCAAGCCCAACCATAGCATTAAGTATAATGTCCCCTTTATCCCATATGCAACAATTCTCTTAGTCCCGTTTAAACAGTCATCACCCTCGCAACCCACTATAAGTGAATCATGTTGCAACACCATACAATGGTAATCCCCCATGTGTGCGCGACACTTAAGGCACTATAGGACATCACTGATACTTCTCCGTCGTATCTATAATTTTTTATTGTTTCATGCCAATATTCTATAACTTTCATATACTTTTGGCAATATTTTATATTATTTTTGGGACTAACAAATGATGTAGTGCCCGTGCCAGTTCGCATTTGCTGCATGTTTTTATTATGCAAAAAATCCATATAAACAAAGTCCAAACTCGATAAAAATTTACAAAGAATTATTTTGGAATATATGTGATTTTCAGGAACAAGAATCAATACAAGACGGTGCCTGAGGTTCTCACAAGGCAAGATGGCGCGCCCAGGGGGTTGGGCGTACTGGGTTGCCTTGTGACTCCCTCAAACGTCGAGTGTGGGTTGGGGGCCTTCTTTCGCCGCAAGAAAGATAATTTAAGGATAAATATCCCCTCAAAATTTCAGCCCAATCAGAGTTACGGATCTCCAAGAATATAAGAAACGGTGAAACGCCAAAACAGGAATGTGAAACAAAAGAGAAACACACACACACACACACACACACAAACACACACACACATATATATATATATATAGAGAGAGAGGGAGAGAGAGAGAGATCCAATCTTGGAGGGGCTCCTGCCCTCCGGGAGCCATGGCAGCCATGGACTAGAGGGGAAAGTATCCTCCCATCTAGGGGGGAGGCCAATCAATAATAAGAAGGAGGGGCTCTCCCCCCCTCTCTTCCGGTGGCGTCGGAGTGCCGCCGGGGGAACTAGTGTGTCGACGATCTACAACAACAACTTTGCCACTGTCATCACCAACTCTCTCCCCCTCTATGCAGAGTGTAACCTCTCTCTCCCCGCTCTATTCTGTACTTGAACATGGTGCTTAATGCTATATATTATTACCCAATGATGTTTGAGTAGATCCTTTCTGTCCTACGGGTTAATTGTGGTATGGTGTTATTGATAAGAGTTGTATGTTAATATGGTGATATCCTATGTGTCTTCTATGTTAGGCAAGCGTGTGGGATTACCGCTGTAGGGTTTTGCAATACGTTTATGATTCGCTTATAGTGGGTGGCTAGAGTGATAGAAGCTTACACCCGAGTAAGGGAGTTGTTGCATATGGGAATAAAGGGGATTTTTTACTTAATGCCATGGTTGGGGTTTACCTTAGTGATCTTAGTAGTTGCAGATTCTTGCTAGAGTTCCAATCATAAGTGCATATGATCCAAGTACGGAAAGTATATTAGTGTATGCCTCTCCCTCATTTCATATCATTAGTATCTATCGTCTTATATTCAATTGCCTATGGAAAATCTTTCTCTTGTGTTACAAAAAGATCTCTACTAAACTATTAACTTTTATGAGTTAATTGCACATAAGTACCACAATTGGGGCATTACAAGCAGATTTGTATCAAGATTGGTAATTTTTACATGTCAGTACCAAGTCCAGGGCAAGTCGTTACAAAAAGGTCTAAACCGTGTATAAACACATAATTACGACGTATATGACCGACGGGGCCCGCCTGTAAGGTGCCCACGTGGCATGTTTTTTTTGCAGAAAAGCCCCTTAATTTATACCAAATCACATAAATGCCCATTTTTTTGCAAAAAAAATAGTTTCTGTGAGAGAATTTTTTTTCTTCGCATTTTTTCATCGAAACCGGACTCTTTTGAAAGTTTTTGTCGAGTTAAACATATAAGTAAAATAAACAAAAATCGGGCGATATGGAAGCTACTACGGGGTTCCCAGGGCCAGATCCGGCAGGGAGGGGCAGAGGAGGTGCCGACGTGATGGAAGCCGAGCATGGCGCCAGTGCTGTCGCGGCTGCGGACGGGGCTGGTGCTAGGGCGGAGCCTCCTCCTCCGGCGCCCATGCCAGGGCTGGCACCGACGATGGACGCGGCAGGGCAAAGGTCGCTGCCGACGCTGTTCCTGACCAAGACGTACCAGCTCGTCAAGGACCCGTCGGTGGATGACGTGATCTCGTGGGGCGAGGACGGGTCGACGTTCGTGGTGTGGCGGCCGGCGGAGTTCGGCCGGGACCTGCTCCCCAAGTACTTCAAGCACAACAACTTCTCTAGCTTCGTGTGAAAGCTCAACACCTACGTACATGAGCTCGATGGGTTTCGTTGG
Organism: Elymus sibiricus; assembly: GCA_039707655.1. Classification (NCBI taxonomy): domain Eukaryota; kingdom Viridiplantae; phylum Streptophyta; class Magnoliopsida; order Poales; family Poaceae; genus Elymus; species Elymus sibiricus. Next base: position 308,183,846 of record CM077675.1, on the reverse strand, counting down.
TTGATTCCTCGGGCTCGGGTTTGGATTTGTCCACTCTGGATTTTTGGCGTGGAAGATGCACTGATGCTTGGATTTTTCTTGCTGTGATGTGTAGGGATATAGGAAGATCGTGCCGGACCGATGGGAGTTCACCAACAACTGCTTCCAGCGAGGCGAGAAGCGCCTACTCTGCGACATACACCGCCGGAAGGTGGTCCAATCTGCCAGGCTCGCGACCGCCGTAGCCGCGGCTGCGGCTGGGGCCGTGACAGTTGCCGCTGCGGTGATTATGAGGGCACTGCCGGTGACGTGCTCTGACTCTTCGGAGCCGCAGCTCTCCTCTGAGGAGAAGGTTTTGTCGTCCAACTCTGAATCAGCGGAGGAGCTCCCGTTGGCGCCGTCTAGCTCAGGAGGCTCCGGCCTGGGAGGTGCCTTCGCTGGCTCCTATGATTACATATAAAGCAAGGGGCTTTTCTATAAAAAAACATGCTACGTGGGCACTGACAGGCGGGCCCGATCAGTCAGATACACCATCAATTCGTGTTTATTCATGGTTTAGACTTTTTTGTAACCACTTCTCCTGGACTTGGTATTGACATGTAAAAATTACCAATCTTGGTACCAATCTGCTTGTAATGCCCCAATTATGGTACTTCTATGCAAATAACTCAACTTTTATTATCTCACAAAGTACTCCTAATTTTATTCTCGCAGAGTAGTCCTAGTTTTATTCTTGAAATGTACTCCTAGTTTTATTCTGGCAAAGTAGTTTTTATTCTTGTTCTACATAAAGTAAGCATTAGCGTGCGTAGAGTTGTATTGGTAGTCGATAGAACTTCAAAGAATATTAATTCTACCTTTAGTTCCTCGTTAGGTTTGACACTCTTACTTATCGGAAAAGGCTACAAATGATTCCCTATACATGGGGGTTATCAAGACCTTTTTCTGGCACCGTTGGCGGGGAGCAGTAGCCTAGGGGTTGATATTTTCGTCTGTGCTTGTTTGCTTTGTCTCTAAGTAGATTTAATTTTCTGTTCTAAGTTTTTTATATATTTAGTTATGGATATGGGACACGAAATACCAAAAAAAATAGTTGTACTTGCTACTCAAGGAGATGGGGAGCCTCCTAAAACCCTCGATGATGGTTATGAGAAAAACACAAAATACTACTTTGAGAATGCTGAGAAATCCCCATTCAACTCTATAATGGGAGACACTTTGGATCAATGTGAGTACTTTAGGGATTATCGCTTGACTCAAAAAGGAAACAATTATGGGATCAAATTAAAATGTTGTGTTGGTATGCTTAGAATTTATGCTTGAGATGTGATTATACTTGTTGTTCTAAGATGAAGGCTCTGCACGTTCCCTTTCAATGTGAATTTAATTATGATGAAACCTTGGCTTCTTATGCTAATGGTATATATGATTACTATGATATGGAACAAATAGAAGAATTTGTGGCTTTTAAGGGTGCTTATGAAATTGAATTTTCTTTTGAAAAGTGTGATAACTTTGATGATGTTGTTTACAGACCTGAAAATTATGCTATACTTGAATATTGCTATGACAATTAGGAATAGAATGCCCATATTGATAAATTTATTGAGAAGGTCTCTGTTGCTCAAGAAGAGACTAATATTTTACAGGAATCTGTGGAAGAAAAAATTGCTGAAACTGTTGGCTCATTAGATGAAAAAGATGAGGAGGAGAGTGAAGAACAAAAGGAGGAAGAGCAGATTGATCACCTGTGCCTACCTTCCGATGAGGGTAACTCTTTATCCCATACATTTTTTAATTTCCCTTCGTGCTTACCGAAGGATGATTGCTATGATAATTTCTATGAACCCTTGGATTCATTTGAAATATCCCTTTCTGATGAACTTGATGCTTGCTATGCTTGTGGCCATGATGCCAACATGAATTATGCTTATGGAGATGAACTTGCTATAGTTCCTTATGTTAAGCATGAAATTGTTGCTATTGCACCCACGCATGATAGTCCTATTCTCCGTTTGAATTCTCCCAACTACACTATGTCGTAGAAGTTTGCGCTTATTAAGGATTATATTGATGTGTTGCGTTTTACTAGTACACATGATGATTTTGATGGATATAATATGCATGAGCTGGATGCTCCTACTTGCAATTATTATGAGAGAGGAACCAAATCTTCACCTCTCTATGTTTCCAATACGATAAAATTGCAAGAAACTGCTATACTATGCATTAGCCTTTCCTTTCTGTGCATGAATTGTTTTTTTATGACATGTCAATGCATAGGAAGAGAGTTAGACTTCGTTGTTACATGATATATATTACTTTGTGCTCACTACTTCATTACGAATCATTGTTAATTAAAATTGGCTTTGACATACCTTGGGATCCGGCTGGATCAATTACTTGAGCACAATATGCCTAGCTTAATGGCTTTAAAGAAAGCGCTGCCAAGGAGACAAGAGAGTCATTTTATTCTATTGTGTGCTTATAAAGTTTAAAAACAGAAAATATAAAGTTGGGAACTTCAAACATTTTCAAAAAAAAAGTGAAAGTGAGAAAGACGACCTCCGTGGAAGTGGGGCTAGCCTTGAACTTTGTTCATGCCCATTGAAACTTTGCGTATCTTGATTACAGAAAATTTTCAACAAAAATAATTATCCCCTTGTATAAATCAATTGTATTATAAAAATAGTTTGCCAAGATTTACCTTTAGGATGTTTGAATTGCTTGTTTGATGTGTGTTGTACAAAAACATAAACTTTTTCTGTAGTGTTTGAATTTGCATATTTTACTGGAGCGTGAAAAAAATCTGATTTTTTTACACGGCTCTATTATGTAATTTTTTTATTATGTCCTATTTTTTTAGAATTTGTTTAGTTACAAAAGTATATGTTTCATTTGCAGCCTTACAAACTGTCCAATTTTTCACAGATTGCTATTATAGTTCCTTTGTTTACTTATGTTTGAAATCTTGTTGAGCCCCCATTGACTTGGGAGCCATTAAATTGTGATAGAATATAGTAGGTAATGTTGTATTATAATTATACATTCATTTGATAGACGAACATGATGGGATTTGATGTTATATGTAGTAACCTTTCTAATAAAAGTTATGTTAAGTTTTGTGTGGATGAAGTGTTCGAAGGTCGAGGAGGTATCGATATGAGAAGAATAAGGAGAGGCAAGAGTTCAAGCTTGGAAAAGCACAAGGCACCCCAAATAAATATTCAAGGAGACTCAAGCATCTAAGCTTTCCCATCTTTCTTCCTCGACAATTATTGATATATCTCAGATTTTGTTTTGTTCACATGATATTTGTAAATTCTTGGAGCATCGTGTGCCTTTTATTTTTATTTTTAGCAATGCACGATGCTGGTATGGGATAGTCCATGGTTGACTTGTAGAATAATCTTTGCACTTCACTTATATGTGTTGAGTATGGATTTATAGAATGCTTCGTGTGCTTCACTTATATCGTTTGAAGTTTGGATGCTCGCTTCTCTACACTGGGAACACCATTATTTGTAGCATGCTCTTTTGCTTCACTTATATTTATTAGAGCATGTACAGGTCTTTTGTAGAAAGAATGAGTGTTAATAGGAATTGGTCATTAACATGGTTAGTCATAAAATACTAGATAAAACTTGTGGATCACTGAATATGATATGTCTGATTCCTTGCAATAGTTTTGCGACATTAAGATGGTTATATGTGGGAGCACTAGTGGATGATTACGGTTTAGTAGGAATATCGATGTTAAGGTTTGTGATCTCCTATTCATTAAGGTTTTGGTATGGCATGACCGGGATGTTGGAGCACTTTTATTCCTCGTTGAAATCCTTGAGTTGTTTGAGTGGGAGGCGCGCGATGGTTAACTCCTCCCAACCTCCTCCCTAGGGGTGCACTGGTAGTACTTTGCTTCACGAGAGCTAATAAAACTTCACAATAAGTATATGAGTTCTTTATGACTAATGCAAGTCAATGAATTATACGCACTCCCACCTTTCTGTGATTTTGTAGCCTCTTTGGTATCATGCATTGCCCTTTGTCACCTCAAGAGTTGGTGCAAACTTCGCCGGTGCATCTAGATCCCGTGATATGATACGCTCTATCACACATAAGCCACCTTATATCTTCCTCAAAATAGACACCATACCTACCTATTATGGCATTTCCATATCCATCCCGAGATGTTTTGCCGTGCAACTTCCATCGTCATCATATACATGGCTTGAGCATTAATTATCTTATTGATTTGCACGATCGTAAGATAGCTAGTATGATATTTGCATGGCTTGTACCTTTTTTGATATCTTTTCTACACTATATCATTGCACATCCTGGTACACTACCAGAGGCATTCGTATGGAGTCATATTGTTCTTTATCGAGTTTTAATATCGCTTTGTAAGTAAATAAAAGTGTGATGATCATCATTATTAGAGCATTGTCCTAGTGAGGAAAGGATGATGGAGACTATGATCCCCCCAGAAGTCGGGATGCGACTTCGAAGGAAAAATAAAAATAGGGGAAGCCAAATGAGCCCACCTTATAAAAAAATTAAAAAAAAGGAGAAAAAGGGGGAGGCAAAAAAGAGCCCACCTAAAAAAATAAGAGAAGAAGAGAGAAGGGGCAATGTTACTATCCATTTACCACACTTGTGCCTCAAAGTGGCACCATGTTCTTCATATAGAGAGTCTCCGGTTTTTTCACTTTCCATATACTAGTGGGAATTTTTCATTATAGAATTTGGCTTGTATATTCCGATGATGGGGTTCCTCAAATGCCCGACGTCTTCATGAGCAAGCAAGTTTGATGCACGCCCACTTAGTTTCATTTGAGCATTCATACACTTTTAGCCCTACTGAATCCATTGCATGGCAATCCCTACTCCTTGGATATATATCGATTGATGGGCATCTCCATAGCATGTTGCTCCACCTAGTTAATGTAAGAATTTCCCGACTTTTGTGTCCTTTGATTTATACCACCACATTCTATCCACCCGTAGTTCTATGTCCATGGCTCACACTCATGTATTGAGTGTAGTTGAAAATGCTGAAGCGCCTGAAAAAGTATGAACCAAATTCCTGACTTGACATGGGGGTGATCATGATTCATACTTGTGTTAGGAAGATGGAGTCATGCCATGCTTACCTGATTAAATGTGTAGGGATAACTTTCTTTAGCATCGTTTATTTTTAAAGACATGATTGTTTGTTAGTAAACCTGAGTATGGATGTCTTTATGTCAAATGATAGACTATTGCCTTGAATCACCCATATCTTAATATTCATGCCATGATTAGACATTTGTTCAAGATTATGTTAGTTAGCATTCCACAGCAAAAATTATTGTTTTATCATTACCTGTTGGAAATATGCCCTAGAGGCAATAATAAAGTGGTTATTATCATATTTCCTTGTTCATGATTATCGTTTATTATCCATGCTAGAATTGTATTGACCGGAAACTAAAATACATGTGTGGATATATAAGCAACACCATGTACCTAGTGAGCTTCTATTAGACTAGCTCATTGATGAAAGATGGTTACGGTTTCCTGAACATAGACATGAGTTGTCATTTGATAACGGGATCACATCATTAGGACAATGATGTGATGGACAAGACCCAAACCGTAAGCATACCATTTGATCATATCACTAAGTTGATTGCTACTACTTTCTTCATGTCAAGTATCTATTCCTAAGACCATGAGATCATGCAACTCCCTGACACCGGATGAATGCCTTGCGTGTATCAAACGTCACTTCGTAATTGGCTGATCATAAAGATGCTCTACATGTATCTCCGAGGGTGTCTGTTGGGTTGGCATGGCTCGAGACTGGGATTTGTCACTCCGTTTGACAAAGAGGTATCTCTGGGGCCTCTCGGTAATACAACATTACCAGAAGTTTTCAAGCAATGTGACTAAGGAGTTAGTCACGGGATCTTGTATTACGGAACGAGTAAAGAGACTTGTCGGTAATGAGATTGAACTAGGTATGGAGATACCGATGATCAAATCTTGGGCAAGTAACATGCCGCTGGACAAAGGGAACTGCATACGTGATTGATTGCATCCTTGGCATCGTGGTTCGACCGATAAAGATCTTCATTTGAATATGTGGGAACCAATATGGGCATCTAGGTCCCGCTATTGGTTATTGACCAGAGAGGTGTCTCGGTCATGTCCACATGATTCTCGAACCTGTAGGGTCCGCACGCTTAACATTCGATGACGATACGATATTAATGCGTTATATGTGCTGGTGACCGAATGTTGTTCGGAGTTCCAGATGAGAACCCGGACATGACGAGGAGCTCCAGAATGGTCCGAATGTAAACAATCATATATGGGAAGTTCTGTTTTGGTCACTAGAAAGAATTTGGGCATCACCGCTAGTGTATCGGGAGTGTCGGAAGGGTTCCGGGGGTCCACCGGAAGTGGTCCACCCACCCCGGGGGGCACATGGGCTAAGAGGGGTGCACACCAGCCCCTGGTGGGCTGAGCGCCCCTCCCGATCTAGGACCATGCGGCTAGGGCTAGTGGAGGACAAACTCTAGGGGGGCGCCACCCTAACTTGGGGGACAAGCCAACCCCCTAGGCCACCACCCCTCCCTTGTAGGCAACCCTAGGGCTTGGTTTGAGTAGATCCTTTTTGTCCTACGTGTTTATTTTGGTATGGTGTGATTGATATGAGTTGTACATTAATATGGTGCCGTCCTATGGTTCCAACCATGTCACACAAAGCGTGTGGGATTACCGTTTTATCGTTTTGCAATACGTTTATGATTCTCTTATAGTGAGTGGCTAGAGTGACAGAAGCTTACACCTGAGTAAGGGGGTTGTTGCGTATGGGAGTAAATATGACTTGTTGCTTAATGCTATGGTTGGGTTTACCTTAATGATCTTTAGTAGTTGCGGATGCTTGCTAGAGTTCCATTCATAAGTGCATATTATCTAAGTACATAAAGTATGTTAGCGTATGGCTCTCCCTCATTGCATATGATTAGTATCTATCGTGTTTATTCAATTGCCTATTGACAATCTTTTCTTGTGTTACAAAAACCACTCTACTAAACTATTAACTTTTATTATCTCGCAAAGTAGTCCTAGATTTATTCTCGCAAAGTACTTCTAGTTTTGTTCTTTCAAAGTACACATAGTTTTACTCTCACAAAGTAGTTTTTATTCTCGTTCTAGGTAAAGTAAGCGTTAGCATACGTAGAGTTGTATCGGTGGTCGATAGAACTTTAGAGAATATTAATTCTACCTTTAGCTCCTCGTTGGGTTCGACACTCTTACTTATCGAAAAAGGCTACAAATGATCCCTTATACTTGGGGGTTATCAATCATAATAAAACATATACTCAAACCAAGCACGATCATCAATCAACCCGTAGGACAAAGCGAATCTACTCAAACATCATAGTATGGCAACACATCATTGAATAATAATATGAAGCAAAAAGCACCATGTTCAAGTAGGCGTGCTACTCGTAAACTTCCTTGGAATTTTCCCCGAAGAGGAGGGGAGATGCAGCACAATAGAGCTAAGTATTTCCCTCGGTGAGAACCAAGGTTATCGAGCCAATAGGAGGACCACGTAAATTCTTGTCTTCAGCGCCTATGCAAAAAAGAGCACGCACTTGCAACCAACGCGGGTAAGAGGGTTGTCAAGCCCCATGAACTCATTACTTGCAAGCGATAAGTAGTGATAGATTGATAATATAAATATAAAATAAAATAATATTAAATAATTGGCTGCAATATTTTTGGTGTTTTTGTAATAATATATTTTGTGAAGACCCGAGGGCCATAGTTTTCGCTAGAGGCTTCTCTCTCGAAGAAAGCATACGGTGGGTTAATAAATTACTATTGGCAATTGATTGAAAAGTGCATAGTTATGCAATATTTATTCACGGCAATGATTCTTTATATAGGCATCACGTCCATAAACAAGTAGACCGAGTCCTGCCTGCATCTACTACTACGCCACCCATCGACAATTATCCAGCATGCATCTAGAGTATTAACTAAAAACAGAGTAATGCTTGGAGCAAGATGACATGATGTAGACAAAGTAAATCCAATCAATATGAATAAAATCCATCATTTTCCCCTTAGTGGCAGTAATACAATAAGTGTCATGTCCCCTTCTGTCACGAGGATTGAGCACCGCAAGATTAAACCCATGACAACGCATCACTCCCACTGAAGATAAACCAATCTAGTTGGCCAAACCAAATCGATAGATTGGAGAGTAATACGAAGCTATAACAATCGCATATAAGAATTCAGATATGACTCTAATATTATGCATGAATAATCTGAACTTAAACCCACAATTAATCGGATCCCAACAAACACACCGCAAAGAAGGATTACATCGGATAAATCACCGCGACGATCACGGTGAACTTTGTATTGAAGATTATATTGAGAGAGAGCCATCTAGGTACTAGCTATGGACCCGTAAGTCTGTGGTAAAATACTCACACATCATCATGGAGGCAAAAAAATTGATGTAGAGTGTCGTTGTGGAAATCAGCGGATCTCGGGTAGGGGGTCCCGAGTTGTGGATCTTGGATCAATGGGGAACAGGAAAACACAGGGACAGTATTTACCCAGGTTCGGGCCCTCTCGGAGAGGTAAAACCCTACATCCTGCTTGATTATTTTGATGTGTGTATGACAATTACAGAGTCGACCTACCACGAGATCAAAGGAATTAAACCCTAGATGAGTTCGAATAATGGTTCTCCCCCTCTACATTCTAAACTCTCTGTTTTATATAGACACCAAGGGTACCTAGGGTTACACATAGTCGGTTACCATCAAGGATAAACATGCCGATCTCGCGATCTTGACTTGGAGGACACACCAAGGCACTGAAGGTCTCCTTCCCAAATACGAGGTTGTCTTATAGTTCAGCTTCCATGCGGTGGCCATAGGGCGGCCCACCTGTCGGCCCATAAGAGATAGGCCGGCGGCCCGAGGACCCCTTAGTCCCAGACTCCCTCAGTAGCCCCCGAACTAGCTTCCAACACCGGGGTTCATGATTCTCAACAGTTCGGCTTACGTGGGAGTTCTTCTCCCCTTCTATGTTCGGTCGGTACTAGTTTGGCCATCGATGACTTCCCGATTTTCAAAGCATCGCGGGGCCCACAACATTGACTTTCCTGCTTAAGTGTAATGACACCCTTCGATTCCCATTCAAGGCCAGGAGGTTAATGGCTCGACAGTCTTTTACAGAAGTGCCCTTCATGGTGCTGGAGGAAAAACGCCTATTTAAACAGGCCGAGCATGCCAGGAACATCGCATCTCGTTCCCCAACAATTGAGAGGAGAAAATTTTGGGAGCCTAGAGACATGGCAAGCGCCACAGGCTCATCCTCACGCCCTCACGGCAACCTCCCAGGCGACTGGGCAAGCTGTGCCATTTCACGCCTTCGATTGTGCGACCTTGAGACACAAGGTTACCTCCCTACCTCAGATCCGTCTCCCGCTCGTTCCGGGTTAACTTCCGCAAATGGTGAGGCCTTCACTAAAAACTTCCCCTCCCCACGCAAGGAAGAGCGGGTATGCTTCGTGCCCATCCTCTTACGAGGTTTGGGCTTCCCAATTGACCCCTTCTTGAGGAGTCTGCTGGAATTCTACGGGATTCAACTTCATCATCTTACCCCCGGGTCCATTTTGCAGATCTCGGGCTTCGTCGCACTTTGTGAGATGTTCCTGGGCTGCGAGGCCCATTTCAAATTGTGCAGAAAATACTTTTGCCTTGTCCCCCGCACTCGGGGAGAGACAATGTTTGAAGTAGGTAGAGCTTAAGTGTGGCGTATAGCCGGGATAGGGTACCCCATAGGGACTCCGAAGAAGGATCCCGAATTTTGGAGCTCGTAATGGTTTTATATCGAGGACGTTCCCCTTTTTTGTCCACCTCGGAGGGGTTTGCCCGAATACTCAAATGCTCCTTTGAACATAAGGTTCAACTGGCGACCGAAGAGTCCTTCCCAAGAGGAAAGCGAAGAAGTGAAGCGCCTGGCCAGCCGAGTGAGGTTGTTGGCTCACAACAAGCTAACCATTGACACTCGTGATCTGTGTTGGGTTTTCCGTGAAGAGGAACGGGTAATCGCAGCACAAAGTGGGTAAGTGTTTCCCTCAGTTATGAAACCAAGGTTTATTGAACCAATAGGAATACCAATTGATACGGGGCACGCCCGTGTGCGTCGATCTTTCATGAATTGGAGGGGGATTTCATGAGGAACACGAGAGGAAATCACAATCTCAAGGACAATCTTCGACTACACATCTACTAGAAACCACACGAGTATACGAGACACAAGATCCACAATAAACAAAAGGATACACGTAACCGGTAATCTCCTCACTCCAAAGGAGGAGGTCTTGAATCCCTTAGGATCTTCCCTTAGAGGGGCCTTGGCATCACATGGATCTTCTCTCAATGGAGGGCAATCCCCGTGGGAGAAGTAAGTAATGGAGCTAAGTTCATCAAAAAGATATTTGCGAGACCTAGAGGGAGGAGGGGAAGGTGTTTATATAGTGCTAGGGGAAAAAGGGGCAAATGGAACGGTACATGGCCACTCGGGCCCAAGGCTGCCCACACAGGGGCTGGATGTCCGGGCTTGAGGGGCCGGATGTCCGGGGCTTCAGAAGGGGGCAGGATGTCTGGAGCTCGGGGCCGGATGTCCTGGGCCTGGAGCTTGCTGCGAGTGCTCTCTGGATAGGAGGCGCCGGATGTCCGGGGCTAGGGTGCCGATTTTGATGCTCTCTGCATAAGCGCTGGCGGATTTCCGGGGCCGTTGGCCGGATGTCCGGGCCATGCCGGATGTTCGGGGCAGGGGGCCCGGATGTCCGGCGCCTGTAGCTTTGTGGCGGCTTGGCCTTGGCGCCTGTGCAGCTTCCAGGGGCCGGATGTCCGGGGCCTGGGAGTTGATCTGCCTCCATTGTAAGCTCTTGTCCCTCCGTCTTCGTGTCCGGCTTCATGGCGACTTGTCCTTCACTCCAAGAGTCTTCATTGTACCTAAGCATGCATAGGATATCCACTTGAGGTAGCATCCAAGTTCCATGAATATCGAGAGGAGAATCGTATAGGAGAGAAATCACCTCGTCTTGAATCGCACGAGTAGGGCTCTTGTCATAGGACCACTTGGGGGTTTGTTCAGAGGTGTAGTCTTCATGGGGATGATGGTGGGATGCTCCGCATCATCTCCCCCCCTTGGGCAAGATCTTTCCTCGGATCAAGATCTTCATCACCATGAAAAGGGGATAGATCCGTGACGTTGAAAGTGTCACTCACGTTGTACTTGTGACGGGGGATGTCGATCTTGTAGGCATTGTTGTTGTAGCGTGCCAACACCTTGAAGGGCCCGTTGGCTCAGGGTAGTATCTTGGACTTGCGTTCGTTGGGGCAGCGGTCCTTGCGAAGGTGTAGCCACACAAGATCACCGGGCGCAAACACCATGGGTTGCTTGTTGAGGTTGCGCTTGTTGGTGACGCGTTCCACTTGACGTTCAATCATGCGCCTTGTATCTTCATGCATTTTCTTGATGTAGCTTGCCCTTGCACTTGCGTCCATGTTGACGTGCTCTTGGAGTGGTAGAGGAAGGATGTCCAATGGGGACAAAGGGTTGAAGCCGTAGACCACTTCGAACGGAGACTTGCCAGTGGTGGTGTGACTTGCGCGATTGTAGGCGTACTCGGCGATGGGGAGGCAATCTTCCTATTCCTTGATGTTCTTCTTGATCAACACGTTAAGTAGAGTTGATAGCATCCGGTTCGTCACCTCCGTTTGTCCATCGCTTTGTGGATGATATGCCGAAGAGAATAGAAGCTTGATTCCGAGCTTGGCGCATATGGTCTTCCAAAAGTAGCTCAGGAACTTGACGTCGCGATCCGAGACAATGGTCTTGGGGACGCCATGAAGTCGCAAGATGTCCCTTCAAAAGAGATTTGCAATATGTGAAGCATCGTCTATCTTGTGACATGGAATGAAACGAGCCATCTTGGAAAAGTGGTCCACAATGACAAAAACGGAATCATGTCCATTTTTAGTTCGTGGCAAGCCAAGAACAAAGTCCATACTAATGTCTTCCCAAGGTTAGATAGGTATAGGAAGAGGCATATAAAGACCATGGGATTGAGCTTTGGACTTAGCTTTGCGGCATGTAGAGCATCGGTTGGTGAAGCGTGCAACATCACGAAACATCTTGGGCCAAAAGTACTTGTTGGATAGTGTGGCATACGTCTGGTCACGTCCAAAGTGACCCATAAGTCCTCCACCGTGAGCCTCTTGCAAAAGCAACAAATGAAGAGAAGCCTCTTGCAAAAGCATGCATAAGATAGCCATCTTTCATATAGTTGTTCTCCCAACAAGTTTTCACTTGGCACATAGCGTAAGGATTAGCAAATAAGCATCATGCTCATACAAGTCTTTGATGTGCTCAAAACCAATAAATTCAATTCAAGTTGGGTAACTAGCATGCATTTGGGGGAAAGGGCATCCGCCACAACATTTTCCTTACTCTTAATGTATTTGATGACATACGGGAATGACTCAATAAATTCACTCCATTTAGCATGCCGTTTGTTCAACTTAGTTTGGCCTTTTAAGTACTTAAGCGTTTCATGGTCGGTACGGATAACAAACTCACGAGGTCACAAATAATGTTCCCACACATGCAAAACTCTAACCAAAGCATACAATTCTTTGTCATAGATGGGGTAGTTGAGTTGAGCGTCGGAAAGTTTCTCGCTAAAGTACGCAATTGGGCGCTTCTCTTGCATAAGCACACCACCTATTCCATTACCACTAGCATGACAATACACTTCAAATGTTTTATCAAAGTTGGACAAAGCAAGCAAAGGTGCATGAGTGAGCAAATTTTTAAGTTCATGGAAAGCGGTGTCTTGTGTAGGACCCCAAATGAATGGTGCATTCTTCTTGCTCAAAGCATGGAGAGGAGATGCAATAGTGCTAAAGTCTTTGACAAAACGGCGATAGAAACCGGCTAGTCCTAGGAAACTACGCACTTGTTGCAAATTTGTTGGTGTTGGCCAAGTTTTAATAGCATCAATCTTAGTTTTATCTACATGAATGCCCTTAGAAGATACTACAAAACCTAGGAAAACTACCTTCTCAACGCCAAAGATGCATTTATCCATGTTTGCATAGAGTTGTTCTTTCCTAAGGATTTGCAAAACATCACGAACATGTGTAGCATGCTCCTCAAGAGACTTGCTAAAGACAAGAATGTCATCAAAATAGACCACAATGCAATATCCTATGAGGGGTCGCAAAACATAATGCATGACACGCATGAAAGTACCTGGTGCTTTGGATAAGCCCATTGGCATAACCAACCATTCATAGAGAGCAAATTTAGTTTTGAATGCAGTTTTCCACTCGTCACCCTCTTGTATGCGAATTTGGTAGTAACCACTTTTTAAGTCAATCTTAGAAAATATAGTGGCACCAATAAGTTCATCTAGCATATCATCTAAGCGAGGAATCGGTGACGGTATCAAATGGTGATAGCATTGATAGGACGACAATCGGAACACATGCACATACTACCATCTTGCTTAGGCACTAGTATCACCGGAACCGCACAAGGACTCAAACTCTCACGTACATGCCCTTTATCTAGGAGTTTTTGGACTTGCCTTTTAATTTCTTTTGTTTCGTCGGGGTTGACGCGGTAGGGAGCCTTGTTAGGAAGCGGTGCTCCAGGGATGACGTCAATGCGGTGTTCGATCCCTCGTTTTGGCGGTAGTCCCGGAGGTAGCTCATCGGGGAAAACATCTTTGAATTCCTGCAACAATTTAGATAACACAAGAGGAAGATGTTGTGAAGGGTTAGTCCGAACAACGTCATCTTTGCACACAAGTAAATAGTGAAGAACGGTCGATGGGATCTCACTCACATGACTCAAATCTATTTTCGTGGCTAAAAGAACTATATCTCTCATGTCCCTCATCGTGGAGTCGCTCATTTTTGGCTTGTGGCACTCACTCTCTTTCAGGTGGATCACTCTCTCACTTTTATCTCCATGATGGTATGAAGCTTGTTTGTCGGCGATTACTTGACTTGGAGACATTGGTCCGAGTACATATTGCTTGCCCTTCATATTGAAGCTATATTGATTTGTTCGACCATTGTGTGTGACGGCACGGTCGAATTGCCAAGGTCTACCAAGTAGGCGGTGGCAAACGGACATTGGAACCACATCACACTCCAAAATGTCTTCATAAGCGCCTATCTTGAAGCAAACTTCCACGGTATGGTCGACTTGGAGGGTGCCGGAATCACTTAGCCATTGGACCTTGTAGGGGCGAGGGTGCTTTTTCTTGACCAATTGTAGCTTGGCACAAAGGTCCTCACTTGCCAAGTTGTGGCAACTCCCGCCGTCGATGATGACCTTGACGGATTTTCCTTGGATGCCCGCCTTGGTGTGGAAGATATTACAACATTTGTCCTCGTCTTCTTGTTGTTGGAGCGTCAAAACCTTGGAGACAACGAGAGCGGGGCTCGAATCGTTGTCGCAAAAGATTTGCGAATCCTCATCTTCATTCACTTGGCGGTGTATGGCCACTTGCTCCAAATCTTGCATCTCATCGTCACTCATAGAGTCAAAGGTGCCGTCATCGAGGAGAACCATATTGCGTTTGGTTGGACATTCGAAGGTCTTGTGGCCTCGGCCTTGGCACGTGAAACACTTGATGGAGCTTGTATTGGCGGTAGCATCCGATATTGGGGTAGAGGATGAAGCTCTCGACTTGTAGGTGTTTGAGGATGGTCGGCTTGACGAAGTCGTCTTGTCCTTGTAGCTTGACTTGTCGCCGGTAGGTGTTGTCGATTTCGTAGTCACTTGAGCACTTGAGTTGTAGGTCTTGGAGGAGAACTTGGAGTACTTGTAGTCATCTTGCACTTGCCGTTCCGCCTTGGTTGCTTGATGCACGAGTTCAAGAAGGTTGGAGTATGGTTGGAAGTCGGCAATTTTCTTGACTTGGTAGTTGAGGCCATTCAAGAAACGTTCCATTGTTTGCTTGTCATCTTCCTTGACATTGGCTCGGATCATAGCGATTTCCATCTCTTGGTAGTACTCTTCTACCGACTTGGTGCCTTGCTTGAGTTGTTGTAGCTTCTTGAAGAGATCCCGGTTGTAGTGTGTAGGCACAAAACGAGCTCGCATGAGATCCTTCATTTGGTCCCAAGTGTTGATAGGAGGCTCGCCTCTTTCTCTTCTCCGCTCAATCACTTCTTCCCACCAAATAAGGACGTAGTCTTCGAACTCGAGTGAAGCCATGGCTATCTTCTTCTCTTCATCATAGTTGTGTAGGCGAAAGATCTTGTCAACCTTGAGGGCCCATGATAAGTACTCTTCGGGATCATTGCTTCCGGAAAACTTTGGCATTGTGAACTTGAGCTTGCCGAAGCATTGTTCATCATTGTGGTGGTAATGTCGAAATCCTTGTCTTGGATGTGGATCCTCATTGTCATTGCCTTGAGCATGTTGACGTTGATCGTGTCCTTGCTCGTCTTCATGGTCGGGTTCTTCGCGAAGATCTTGAGGATGGCGACGAGGTGGACGCACTCGGTTGCGCCTTTCTTGGTGCTCCTCTTGGCGATTGGTTTCTTCTTGTCGTTGTCGATGAAGTTTGTCTTGTCGTTCTTGGCGAAGTGCTTCTTGCTCAAGATGTGCTTGACGGTTGCATTCCTCCAACGCGCGAGTAGCATCACGGAGTGCTTGTTGGGCTTCGAGCGCTTGTTCTACGCGGTGGCGTATTTCTTCTTCACGGCGTTGTTGTTGGCGTTCTTGTTCTTAATGGTGCCGCCTAGGACGCTCGCGAAGTCGATCTTGTAGCCCATTGTCATGGAAGGGATTGTCCGAAGCTTGACGTTGGCGGCCTTGGTGTGAACATGGACCGGAATGGTCATCGCAGTGATGCGCACATGCTCGAGGTGGGCTCTCGTTGGAAGAGTACTCCAATGAGTGCCGACTTGAGTTGCGCCTCCTTGACGATGTAGATGTGGAAGAAGCACGCTAGACCATCAAGGCGTGAATTTCCTCCATTTGGCTTGAGAGCTTGGAGTCGAGGTAGTCCCTTGTTCGCACTTTAGAGTCGCGAACATCGGTGGCGAGGTCCTTGATGCGGTCGTTCAAAGCGTCGTGCGATTGGCGCATTGCTTTTTGCACGCCGAAGAAGTGCATCTTGGTGACGAAGTCGGTTTCGTCGTATTCTTGCTCCTCAAAGGCCGGGTTGTGGATGCTTGACCTATCAATAACAACACTCAAGTAGATATAAGTGGAAGAGTGAGAAGACAATACAAATTACCATTCCAAAAGTTGAAAGTGGATCAAGATCATTCAATGTGCAAGTATGGAAATAGTAGAATTGGTACCGAAGATCATCCTTCTCACACCTACACAAATAAGGCTTATGGAGTATCTTGGTTAGGATAGTGGCACAAATTTCAAGCAATCTGAAAGATAAGATTCAATAAAGTTGAAAGAGATTCGTAAAATTCGCAAATGAGACAATTTAGATCAATAGCAATGTGTAAACATGGAAAAGCACACACGGAAGAAAATCGGGGTCATGCAACCAAGGATGAGCCAAAATGTGGAGTCCACGGAAAATGCTGTCGTTGCCCAACACTAGAGAGACGGGAGCACGATTGCTCCGATGGGCATGATACGCACTTGTGCACAACCTAAAAGGAACCAAACATTTCGTCTTCCTATGCCCAACTTGCTATGTGTGTAAGTGGCACGTGTCACTCGCTCACGTGATCCAAGATTATCAAATATGCTATGCGAAGCTTGCGATGCTATTGCTCTTTTGCTCTTTTGCTCTTGCTTAAAAGCTTCGCTTCTCTTTTCTTTTGCAATGATGTTTTGTATGGACACAATACGGGACGTGCACACCAAGATAACAATTATGTATGCTGGTACTATTCGTAACACAAAAGATAATACTAAGATAAATGCACGCAATTTTAGCTATGCGAAGTATGTATCACTAAAGTGCACAAGTAGCGTGACCCGGCAATATTCAATGGCTAGTCTCGATAGGCACGTAATGCAAAGAGGATCGGGGTAACAATGCAATGGCAAAGGTAAATGTTCAAGAGTGTCGTCGCGGTTACCGTCCTTCCTTACGGTGTGGTTTGAACGAAGAGTTGGTCAGCGATGATCCGGGGCGATGATGAGCGGCGATGTCATTGAAGAACCACTCCTAATTAGCCGAAACACCTTAGGAAGTTGCGAGGCTCGCGACTCAAAATCTCACATGCAAATGGGTTGCGGAAGAAATGGCGGAGGAGAACAAAATCTGTCAAGAACGGAGGCAAAAACAACTTTGCTGTTTTTCCAAGGGTCGGATGTCCTGTCTGCCAGGGCCGGATGTCCGGGCCTCCCGAATCCGGATCCAATCTAAGGATCCCTATGAACTAGAGGATGAACACGATAGGGATGGTGGGGAAAAGCTAGATCTACCTGTCCACAACGAAATCCACGGATCAAAATCAACAAAATCTCCTCAAATCAACGAATCCAAGAAATTTGGTGGGGCTATTTTTTGTGGGGATTTTCAAAATTAGGTCAAAACGAAACAAAGTTGGCTAGAAAACAAAGAGGGGAAACCTTGGCTCTTGATACCAATATGATACGGGACATGCCCGTGTGCGTCGAACTTTCACGAATTGGAGGGGGATTTCACGAGGAACACGAAGAACACGAGAGGAAATCACAATCTCAAGGACAATCTTTGATTAAAATCCACTAGAAACCACACGAGTACACGAGACACAAGATCCACAATCAACAAAAGGATACATGTAACCAGTAGTCTCCTCACTCCAAAGGAGGAGGTCTTGAATCCCTTAGGCTCTTCCCTTAGAGGGGCCTAGGCATCACTTGGATCTTCTCTCAATGGAAGGCAATCTCCATGGGAGAAGTACGTAATGGAGCTAAGCTAAACAAAAAGGTATTTGCTAAACAAAAGCTAGCCCAAGAGAGAGCAGGGGAAGGTGTTCATATAGTGCTAGGGGAAAAAGGGGCGAATGGAACGGTACATGGCCACTCGGGCCCGAGGCTGCCCACAGAGGGCCCGGATGTCGGGGCTTGAGGGGCCGGATGTCCGGGGCTTCAGAAGGGGGCCGGATGTCCAGAGCTCGGGGCCGGATGTCCGGGACCTGGAGCTGGCTGCGAATGCTTTCTAGATAGGAGGCGCTGGATGTCCGGGGCTGGGGTGCCGGTTTTGATGCTCTCTGTATAAGCGCTGGAGGATTTCCAGGGCTGTTGGCCGGATGTTCGGGCCATTCCGGATGTCCGGGCCATGCCGGATGTCCGGGGCAGGGGGCCCGGATGTCCGGCGCCTGTGGCTTTGCGGCTGCTTGGCCTTGGCGCCTGTGCAGCTTCCAGGGGCCGGATGTCCGGGGCCTGGGAGTTGATCTACCTCCTTTTTAATCTCGTGTCCTTCACTCCGACAGTCTTCACAGTACCTAAGCATGCATAGGATCTCCGCTTGAGGTAGCATCCAAGTTCCATGAATATCGAGAGGAGAATCGTATAGGAGAGAAATCACCTCGTCTTGAATCGCACGAGTATAGGCTCTTGTCATAGGACCACTTGGGGGTTTGTTCGGAGGCGTAGTCTTCATGGGGATGATGGTGGGATGCTCCACATCACCAATCCTCAACCGTCTTCAGCGGCTACACACAAAAGAACAAACAACTTGCACCCAACGCCGGCAAGAGGGTCGTCAATCCCCTTGATCTCGTTATTTGCAAGCAAGTGAGTTGCGTAGATAATTGTAGATAATAGTAATGTGTAAAATAAAATAGAAGGTAATAACAACAAGGTAATGATAGTGTTTGTGAATATATAAGTGAATAGACCTGGGGGGCCGTAGAGTTCTCTAGTGGCATCTCTCATAAGCAAAGCATACGGTGGGTAAACAAATTATTGTTGGGCAATTGATAGAAAAGCGAATAATTATGCGATGTTCATGGCAATGATCATGTGTATATAGGCATCACGTCCATAAGAAAATAGGCCGACTCCTGCCTGCACCTACTACTATTACTCCACTTGAAGAGCTCTTCTATTCTTGCCTCTCTACGTATTAAGTTCATGACAAACGGAGTAATGCTTGGAGAACGATGACATGATGTAGACAAAGTATACTCAACAAATATGAATAAACCCCATCGTTTTATCCTTAGTAGCAACAACAGAAAGACGCAACATGTCCCCTTCTGTCACTGGGATATAGAAACTCATCAGGTTGAACCTAATACAATGCACCACTCCCACTGAAGAAATATCAATCTAGTTGGCCAAACTATCTCAATAGATCGGAGAGCCTTACGAAGCTATGATGATCATGCAAATAAGAACCATAGTAATCAGGTTTGACTCAAATACTTTTCATGAATAATCTGAACATAAACTCACAATTCATCGGATCCCGACAAACACACCATACAAAGTGATTACATCGGATAGATCAAGGCAAAGATGCGATGAACATTGCATTGAAGATCAAGAGAGAGAGAGAGAGATTGCCATCTAGGTACTACCTACGGACCCGTAGGTCTGTGGTGAACTACTCACACATCATGGTGAGGGCAGCAAGGTTGATGAAGAGGCCCTCCGTGATCAATCTCCCCTTCGGCAGGGTGCCGGAACGGATGTGTAGATGGCCTCCCATCGGAACAGAGAATTGCGGCGGCAAAAAAAGTGTTTTGGGAGCGCTTCTGTTGTTTCTAGGGTATATGTGAATTTATAGGCCAGAGAACGACGTCGGGAGAGGCTCCAGGGGGGCACCACATATCTGGCCGCCCCCCTGGTGCATCTTCTTGCCCTCCTCCGAAGCTTCTAGGTCTTGTATTTTTCCCAAAAAAATCACCAAAAAGTTTCGTGGCAATTGGACTACGTTTCGTATTGTAACTCTGAAATGGGAAAAACACGCAGAAAACAGGAACTGGCACTAGAATGATAATAGGTCAACATGGAACAATCAAAAATTATAGATACGTTGGAGACGTATCAGCATCCCCAAGCTTAATTCCTGCTCGTCCTCGAGTAGGTAAATGATAAAAACAGAATTTTTGATGTGACATGCTACCCATTATGTAATCTTTGGTATGTATGTTCATTGAGAAATGATAAATTAACAAACAGCAACATAGTAATATTTATAAGTATAAGAAACAAAATCATTAATTTTTTCAATGTATACGATCCTAAAAGAATGTTTACCCCTATTCATCTTATTATATTAGCAAGGCATGACTCCATCTTCACCACATAGATACAAATGTTAAGCACCACAGTGTCCAAGTCACGCAATTGGATCGTACTTTTTCAATATGCATCAACTTTTTATTCTTCACGCAATACATGAGCGTGAACCATTGGACATATCACATAGGTGGAATAGAGTATGGTGGTAGGTATCAAAGGGGTAAAAAGTGGAGAAGATAGTCTCGCATCAACTAGGCGTGCCAACGAGCTATGGAGATGCTAATCGATAGATATCAATGCGAGGAGTAGGGATTGCCATGCAAATGATGCACTAGAGCTATAAGTGTATGAAACCTCAACTGAAGCTAAGTGGGGTGTGCATCCAACTTGCTTGCTCATGAAGACCTCGGGCATTTGAGGAAGCCCGTCATAGGAATATAAAAGCCAAGTTTATTATATGAAAAGGTAATTCCCATTAGCATATGGAAGTGTCAACATAGGAGACTCTCTATATGAAGAACATGGTGCCACTTTGAGGCACATGTGTGGTAAAGGATAGTTGAAAAATCCCTTCTCTCTTTTCTCTCATTTTTTTTATTTTCTTATGGTGGGCTTTTCTCTTTTTTTATGCCTCCCCCATTTTGTCCTTTTTTTATATGGTGGGCTCATTTGGCCTCCCCCATTTTTATTTCATTTTTCTTCCGGAGTCTCATCCCGACTTGTGGGGGAATCATAGTCTCCATCATACTTTCCTCACTGGGACAATGCTCTAATAATGATGATCATCACACTTTTATTTACTAACAACTCAACATGAAGAACTGATAGGAAGATATGACTCTGTATGAATGCCTCTGGCAGTGTACCAGGATGTGCAATGATCTAGCGTGACATGTGTCAGTGTACTAAGGACCAGGGTATCTATTACCCTGACTTGTGCGCGGGCGACCGCGGCAGGGTTCCTGGAGCCGGCAAGACCATGCCGGGTGCGTGCCAACCCCCGGCGAGCCTCTTTGCTACCAAGCTTGGAGGAAGGATTGAATCCCCTGTCAAGGCCCCTTTGCCGGGGGCCAGAAGATACAAATTCAGCAAGTTCATAAAGTCAAGAAGGCACTCAAGACAAGGCAACAGTCAGAAGAAAGAAGACCGAGAGCTAGGCGCCCCGGCAAGATCTTGCCGGGCTGGTCGCATAGCCCCGGCAAGGCTCGCACCCGGCAAGCCCTTACCGGCAAGACCTCGCCACTCTGTCACCGCTCCAGTGCAGCGACCTGTTTGTCGTTTAGCTGTTGTCCTCCTGGGTGCGTGTCAGATGCTAGTGGTGGAAGGGCTTAAGCGGTGCTGAAATGATGGCTTCTTTTCCCATCCCCAAGAAAGCTAGGGACACCTCAACGGAGCATTTAATGTTCTTGTCCTAAACCGTCAGTGTTAGGTATGATAGCACTGTAGTTACTTTTACACCTCATGTATGCACTGTACGCCACTGTTGGTGACCCCTTCGAACGTATAAAAGGAGGCCCAAGGCGTAACTACAGGGGGAGGAGATCGGATCGGATCTTCTCTGGCCATTCTGCATGTGTAGCTGCCGTGTACTGTAGCGCTCCCAGAACTTCAGCTAGAACACAACTAATCAAACCAAATCAGGAGTAGGGTTTTACGCATCTTTGCGGCCCGAACCTGGGTAAAATTCCCGCGTGTTGATTGTTTGATCTGCTCTTTATGCAAACCTTCTCCCTGCCGAATCGTAAAGGGATCCTTTTGATCGCGTAGGTGTCGTTTCTCCGACATCTTTGGCGCGCCAGGTAGGGGCTCTGAGGCTTGGAAGGCGAGCTTGGGGGCTGGCAGCGCCCTAGGGAGTAACCTTCTTGAGAGCCGCCGGCCACTACCACGAGCGCAGCCTCGTTATGTGAGACGAGCGGCAGAAAAGATAAGTTTCGAAGACTTATGGCAATCATGCTTCTTTTGCTGTCTTCATTTGCTCCTTGTATCAACACGCGAAGGAGCCTTCCTGGAGCCAATCGCGCCCCGGATTGTCTCGAGTCCGCTCGACAATTTGGGCGGCTGCGTAGGCATCGGGAAGGTTAACCTTTCCGGGAGGCGGCGTCCCCGGCAAGCTGCTAAGGACCCGTTCCTCGAGCGCTGCCGACTGGGGCGTGCGCACCGGAAAGTCATTCGACAAGCATGGATTGTCTTGATTGATTCTTCCGTCCTTGTACATCGATCTGCACGCGGAGGAACTTTGCCGTGGTTAGCCCGCGCTCTAGTTTTGCCTCGAGTCCTCTCGGCAAACTTAGCAGCTGTGTTTTGGCCCGGCAAGGCGCCTTGCCGGCGGCGACATTTCCAGCAGGCTGCTAAGGACCCGTTCCTCAAAGCGCTCGCGGCAAGTGTGCGCGCCGGCAAGGTTTCTGAACAGCGTAGGATATAAGATGTCTACGAGGACGGGCTTAATCAAGAGGAGAGGAAACATTAATCTAGCATAAAGAAGCATGTGTTGCGTACGTAAAGTTTGGTCTGACTAAGCTAAATTACTCTCTTATGTGTGCCATTGCAGCAACATGTGCGCGGAAAAGTACTTCACTTCCGACAGCTGGGAAAGCCAGGGACGCCATGCTGGAGATCGACAAGATGGCGGTGAGGCATCCGCAGTAGATGGCAGCGACGGCAAAGATGGGTGTATGGATCGAGCATCGCTCCCGCGGTATCTTTTATGGGAAAGCCTCATGGGCTGGCTCTTCATTGCACGGCGCGGCGCTCCCTGTTGAGCCCGCGACTCCTGTCGACATCCTGCTCTGTCTGTCCACACTGCCGGCAAGCTCAAGACCTCTAGCAAGATCTTTGGCACACGCTCCGGCAAGCGCGCCTCTTCGGAGTGCTGCACTCCCGTTGAGGGCGTGCCAGAGAGCTCCCCGGCATGCCACGGCCTCCAGGCGGGAGGAGCAGATGGGAACAAATCTGCGCATCACTGGCAAGCTCAAGGCCCGGCAAGACCTCTGGCACACATTCCGGTAGGCGCACCACTCCGGAGTGCTGCGCTCCCGTTAAGGGTGTGCCATAGAGCTCCACCGGCAGGATGCTTGTCGGGGGACAGCGGGAAGCAAGAACGCACACAAGAGCCAAGGAGTTTTAAAAGATTGATACCCGACGCATTGCTTCTTGAACGTTCACGGAGTTACATCGGGTACAATCTGAACACAAAAGGAGATCTACCACTACGACGCGGCGATTGTCTCGCAGATGAAATGCCAGGACCTAACTACGGCGCCAGACGTGCCTAGTCGGAGTCCTCGTACTTCATGCCGAAGACGCTATCCTCGTCGTCGCTGTCGCTGGAGGAATCGGAATCGCTACCGCTCGAACTCTCAGCACAGCATTCCAGGCGAACGCGAGTCGGTCCAAAGAACTTCACGGAGAGGGTGGCGGAGCCGTCAAACTTGAAGTGAAGCAGTTGTCCAGGGGTGAGGCCCCGAGAGCGGGCGAACGACTTCCATCCCCTTGTCAGGAACATGGCGCTTCTGGGGGAGAGGTCGACCGCTACCCACCAAGGACCGTTGCTGCAACCGTCTGCTTGGAGCCATAGGCTGCGAGGCCGGCTGCTCTCCATGGCCCTTGCGAAAGGGTCAGGGAGGCGCAGCCAACTCCGGAGCTGGCGAGGAAGGACCACGACAAACTCCTGCACCTCATCCCCTGCGTGGATCCCCACGTGGGGCTGCGGGAGAGGCACGCTGCTGCGACCACCGCGCCCCGCCGGAGTCGTCCTCGCGCGGCCTCGGGACGTTGTCCTGCCGCGGGAGCTTGAGCCCGTCGCCGTCACCACCGCGCGCGCCGGATTCCGGGGGCTGCTCCTCGCGACGCTATGGGAGCCCCGGGCGCGGCCACGTCCCCTCACCATTTTGAGGCGGCGCATCGAAGGAGGCGGCGAAAGACAGACGGGGAAGCACTGAGCAGCAGGAGAAGATGGAGGTTTATGAATGAGCGACGCTCTCTTTGTTCCCTCGCCTCCCTTTTATAGGGTTAAGTGCTGAGGGAGGAGGGACGCCGGCTCTTCGTAATCCAGGACAGTACGCGTCACCCAAGGCGCGATTAAGTTAGGAGTGGGAGCAAAGGCGTTAATGGTGAAGGCGAACGAGCGCCGCGCTGTTCGTCGTTTCCCCTCCCAAGAAATAAACGTACCGTCTCGCTTCATTACTCCCAAGACCTGCAGTTACTATGAGTCGTGGGAAAAAGCCATCAACCGTCATCATTGCGAAAACTGCGGCCGCGTGTGCCCACGCATTGTTTTGGGCCTAGCCCAATAGTGCCGCGCGCACATGTATGGCCCAGGCCCGGGGGCTCCTGTCAGTGTACTAAGGACCAGGGTATCTATTACCCTGACTTGTGCGCGGGCGACCGCGACAGGGTTCCTGGAGCCGGCAAGACCATGTCGGGTGCGTGCCAACCCCCGGCGAGCCTCTTTGCTACGAAGCTTGGAGGAAGGATTGAATCCCCTGTCAAGTCCCCTTTGCCGGGGACCAGAAGATACAAATTCAGCAAGTTCATAAAGTCAAGAAGGCATTCAAGACAAGGCAACAGTCAGAAGACAGAAGACCGAGAGCTAGGCGCCTCGGCAAGATCTTGCCGGGCTGGACGCATAGCCCCGGCAAGGCTCGCACCCGGCAAGCCCTTGCCGGCAAGACCTCTCCACTCTGTCACCGCTCCAGTGCAGCGACCGGCTTGTCGTTTAGCTGTTGTCCTCCTGGGTGCGTGTCATATGCTAGTGGTGGAAGGGCTTAAGCGGTGCTGAAATGACGGCTTCTTTTCCCATCCCCAAGAAAGCTAGGGACACCTCAACGGAGCATTTAATGTTCTTGTCCTAAACCGTTAGTGTTAGGTATGATAGCACTGTAGTTACTTTTACACCTCATGTATGCACTGTACGCCACTGTTGGTGACCCCTTCGAACGTATAAAAGGTGGCCCAAGGCGTAGCTACAGGGGGAGGAGATCGGATCAGATCGGATCTTCTCTGGCCATTCTGCATGTGTAGCTGCTGTGTACTGTAGCGCTCCCAGAACTTGAGCTAGAACACAACTAATCAAACCAAAGCAGGAGTAGGGTTTTACGCATCTTTGCGGCCCGAACCTGGGTAAAATTCTCGCTTGTTGATTGCTTGATCTGCTCTTTATGCAAACCTTCTCCCTGCCGAATCGTAAAGGGATCCTTTTGATCTCGTAGGTGTCGTTTCTCCGACAACATGTATCAAAAATATGAAGGACGGTGGATTTGCCACTAATACTATGTCAGTTCTATACGATCATGCAAAGCATTATGATGATGAACGAACTAGTCATGTGAAGTGACGATGGAATTTGTATGGCAATATATCTCAGAATGGCTATGGAAATGCCATAATTGGTAGGTATGGTGGCTCTTTTGAGGAAGATATAATAAGGCTTATGTGCAACAGAGCGTATCATGTCACAGGGTTTGGATGCACCAGCGAATATTTGCACCAATACTCGAGGTGAGAATGGGCTATGCACGGTACCGAAGAGGCTAGAAAATATGAGAAGGTGAAGATGCGTATGTCCATGGTATCACATTAGTCATAAAGAACTTACATACTTATTGCAAAGTTTGTTAGTTTTATCATAAATCAAAGTACTCCTCGCATGCCCCGAGGGAGGAGGTTGGTAGGAGTTAACCATCGCGCGGCCCCGACTCAAAACAACACTAGGATTTCAACGAGGAATATAAATGCTCACACATCATAACCATGCCTCTTTAATTTTTAGATGAATAACAAGTTAACAACTCTTAATCGCAACACTTATATGAATTAAAAAAATTGGACTCACACCTTTTTCATATTACTACATCAATGTCATCAATCCACAACTTCTCTATATGTGCTACACGATGGTTTTCATTATCAGTCATTGAATACCTAATATTCTTGGACTAGTCTTATGACCCATGCAAATTACCGTCACTATTACTCAGATGTCAAACAAATATAAGTGAAGAACGAGAGAATATTATTTCTATAAAATCTACACGCCACCATGCTCCAAAAAGATATAAGTGAAGTACTAGAGGAACTGCCTAGCTCAAAAGATAGAACTGAAGCACGTAGAGTATTCTAGCAAATTATCATGAAGGTGTGTCTCTCTCAAATAGGTGTGTCCAGCAAATGATGATTGTGACAAACTGAAAGTAAAATCAAACAAAAGCAAAGGACGCTCCAAGCATAACACATATCATGTGATGGATAAAAAATATAGCTCCGAGTGACATACCGATGGATTGAGACGAAAGAGGGGATGCCTTCCGGGGCATCCCCAAGCATGGATGCTTGAGTCTCCTTAGAAGTATACTTGGGGTGCCTTGGGCATCCCCAAGCTTGGGCTCTTGATACTCTTTATTCCGTAGTCCATCGTGATCACACCCAAAACTTGAAAACTTCAATCACACAAAACTCAACAAAACTTCGTGAGATCCGTTAGTGTAAGAAACATATTGCATACTTGAGGTACTGTGATAAATTGATTCAAATCCATTTTTACATAATAGGTACTGTATTCTAACTTCCCCATGGCTTACACCCCCCTGATATAGTCCATGGCATAATCAAAACAAGCAAACTATGCAAGCAAAACAGAATCTGTTTAAAACAGAACAGTCTATAGCAATCTGTAAAGAGACCATACTTCTATAACTCTAAAATTCTGAAAACTTAGGACAATGTAAAGAATTTGTATAGCAATAATGTGTTAAAATTTCAGATCATTATCACGCACCAGTAAAAAAATGAAAATTCCTGCACTGGAGTCAAAGTTTCTGTTTCAGATTCAGCATCGTTTCTACTCATCCTGTGAGTCATCCCAAAAGCTTTACTTGGCACTGTTGAAAGGGATAGGGGGAGTGGTGGAATAGTTGTAGTATTGCTTGAGCCTCATGGGCATATATATATGAGTACAATGATCAACTTGGAGTAAAAGACAAGGCAGGACAAATCCTAGTCTATCTCATATTTCCTAACTAATCAATATACTCAACATCCCCCTGCAAACACAATGGTAGTGACGTAGACGGTGATACTGGAGAAGAATCCGAAGGAAAGCCGACGATCATCCCCCCCCCACAGTCGTAATGGTTGAAGCATCGTGGAAGTCGTGGCTGGAGTAGAAACCGACGAGGTTGCTCAAGCAAGGCGGTAGCCCTTTGTGTCGTCTGTCGAGGTAGCCGAGAGCATAGGGTGGTGTAGCCGTGGTCGAGGTAGCCGTGCAAAGAACGCCGTGGTCGATGTCGAGTCGGGGTAGCCGGTGTCGAGGAAGTCGTCGTGGAGCCGCGGGCGCAAGGAGGCGCCGAGTTAGTCATGGGCGAAGTGGTGTCGAAGTAGTGGTGCGCCGGGAAGAAGACGAAGTTGAGACGCGTCGTGCCTGGATTGCCAAGTCCGGGGACACGTCGTGGACGAAGGCATGCATCGGTGTTGCCAGCACCGGGCATGCGTAGATGGACAAACTCGATGTTGACGATGCGTCGCTCTAGGCTTGCCAAACCTAGGAACATATCGGGGACGAAGGCACAGGTCGGTGTTGCCAGCACCGGGCATGTGTAGACGGGGACCTGCACACAACTTGTACGCCATGTCGAGGAGGCTAGCAGAGAAGGACTCGACGACAGTTGCGGCGCAAATCGGCGGGGGGGGGGGCGATGTCGCCCGCGGTGGTCG
The DNA here is from genome assembly GCA_039707655.1 of Elymus sibiricus. Classification (NCBI taxonomy): domain Eukaryota; kingdom Viridiplantae; phylum Streptophyta; class Magnoliopsida; order Poales; family Poaceae; genus Elymus; species Elymus sibiricus. Next base: position 308,155,880 of record CM077675.1, on the reverse strand, counting down.
GGGTAGACGACGGCGACGCTGGTGATGAGCTGGTGCTGGACGAAGAAGAAGGGGGTGGACTGGCGGCGCGGCTCGGGTGAGCGAGCTGCAGCGGCGCCGAAGAGGAGCGACGGCCGCGGCCTGACGGCGGCGGTGGCGGCTGGTTAGGAGCGCGGCGGCGATGCTTGAAGTAGGCGACGAACCCGACATCATGACGAAGACCGGCGCGAACGGTGGCGTTCCTGCATCGAGGGAGACGGAGTGGCGCATACCACGGGAAGTCAACATGCGGGGATGGTGGAGTGGACCGCAGGCCGCGGCGCTACGACCCGAAAGGGCGACGCAGCGGCAGCAGGCGGGTCGGGGGGGCGGTGGGAAGACCTCGGGTGGCGGCGGTGACCGAGGGCCGCGGCGCTACAGCCCGAAGGGGCGGCACGGCGGCGAAGCACGGGTCGGTGCGACCGCGGGGACGGCCTCGGGCGGCGGCGGAGACCGCGTGCCACGCTCGCTACGGCCTGATGGGGTGACGCAGCGGCAACACGAGGGTTGGTGCAGCCACGGGGACGGCCTGAAGCGGACAGCCTCGGGGCGGGGGTGGACCACGGGGCGCGACACTACGGCCAGAAGGGGCGACACAGCGGCAGCATGCGGGTCGATGCGGCCGCGGGGAGAACAACGGGGTGGCGGCGCTGCGGCCCGACGGGGCGGCGCAATGGCAGCCCGGTGCTCGATCGGTGGAGGGGCGCGCTTTACTCGGGACAGTCTTCATGGGACCTGCGGAGGCACGCGCAACCGACGGGCCAGGTTGGTCGCACGGCGTAGATGAGGCGGATCGCGGTGGCGGGTGGGTGATCAATCCGAGTGCATGCGAGGTCGGGGACACCGCTCGATGGAGGCGGGATGGCGGTGGAGTCCGAGATGAAGCTGGTGACGACGGTCGGCAGGGCGGCCACACAGTTGCGGCGTAGATTGACGGGCGGGCCGGCGCGCGAACGGCGACTGTCATGGGCCACCGCATGGCGCGAGGCCGCCGGGTTGGGGCGATGCAGGTGTCCAAATCGGAGCAGGGCGGTGACGGCCGGCGTAGGGCGATGGGCGAGCAGACGCGCGGGGCGACGGCCATGTCGGGCCGCCGCGTCGCGCGAGGCCGCCGGGTCGGTGTAGAGGCCGGGTCACGCTGATGTCAGTGTAGAGGCGCGGGGTCGACGACGGCAGCAGGCGACGCAAACTGATCTTAGATCGGAAAACCAAAAAGGAAACACCGATTTATGCGACCGATGGAAGAGAGAAAACCCCGGATCAAGAGATCGGGAAAAAGACCCTCTAGGGCAGCCGGTCAACACGACCGGCAGACGAACCCTAGGTACGGGCGGCGCGGCCCCCGGCGGCGGTCATGGAGGCCGACCGCCCCGGAGGCAGCGCGCGAAGCGGAAGCGGTGGGCGGTATCTAGGTCTAGGAACTTGCGGCAGATACCATGTTGAAAGGGATAGAGGGATTGGTGGAATAGTTGTAGTATTTCTTGAGCCTCGTGGGCATATATATATGAGTACAATGACCAACTTGGAGTACAAGACAAGGTAGGACAAATCCTAGTCTATCTCATATTTCCTAACTAATCAATATACTCAACAGGCACAAACACTAACTAAAACATAAAAACACAATCATTACAAAGGAAACAATCATGTTAGCACACAAAAACAGAAAGGAAAAAACAAAAATAAAGATACATATTGGGTTGCCTCCCAACAAGCGCTATTGTTTTATGCCCCTAGCTAGGCATAATGCATAGTTTCAAGTGTTGTCATCTTTGATACTCAACCCATTGGAAGCTCTCATGATTGATTCATAATGTGGTTTAATTATCTTTCTAGGGAAGGTTTCCATCCCCTTCTTTAATGGGAATTGGAATCTTATGTTTCCCTCCTTCATATCAATATTTGCACCTATAGTTCGTAAAAATGGCCTTCCAAGTACTATGGGACAAGAAGGATTGCAATCAATATCAAGCACAATGAAATCTACATGCACATAATTTTTGTTTGCTATAATAAGCACATCATTAATTCTACCTAAAGGTTTCTTGATGGTAGAATCCGCAAGATGCAAGTTTAGGGAATACTCTTCAATATTAGTGAGACCAACCACATCACATAAAGATTTTGGTATGGTTGAAACACTAGCACCAAGGTCATACAAAGCATTGCATTCATATTTTTTTATCTTTATTTTGATAGTAGGTTCCCACTCATCATGCAATTTTCTAGGAATAGAAATTTCAAGCTCAAGTTTTTCATCATAAGCGTTTATCATAGGTTCAACTATATGTTCGGTAAAAGCTTAGTTTTGTTCATAAGCATTGGGTGAGCTAATAATGGATTGCAGCAAGGAAATACATTCTACTAAAGAGAATTTATCATAATTAAAGTCCTTGCAATCCAAGATAGTGGGCACATCACTAGTTAAGGTTTTTACCTCTCCAAACCCACTTTTTTCAGTTTTAGGATTAGAATCATCACCCTCCAAGCAAACGGGGCGCTCCTTAACCAAAGTTGACTCATCTCTAGTCCCTTTATCATTTATATCCAGAGATGTAAATAAATATTCAATAGGACATACACCAATCATTTTAAGATCTTCATCATGATTCCGGAAAAAACCGGGTGGAAGAGCTTTTTCTAAGAATTCTCGCTTAGCTCTCAACTTAGCGGTCCTCTCCTTACTTTCATTAATAGATAATTGGATAGATTTAATAGTCCCATTAAAATCATGCTTGGGTTGCAAAGACTTATTTTTAAGAGTTTCATCATCAAGAGCTATTCTATCCATGTTTTTCACCAAAGCATCAATCATATGCAACTTTTCTTCTACCGTAGTGTTGAAAACCTTTTGATAATTAATAAATTCTTTAATTGTGTTCTCAAGATCATAAGGTATCCTATTAGAATTTGTAGAAGCATTGCCATATGAATTACCATAAGAATTTCCATAGTTGTTAGAGGAATTACCAGGATACGGTCTAGCATTGAATTTCCTCTATAAGCATTGTTGTTGAAATTATTTTGCAAGATAAAGTTCACATCAATAGCATCATTAGTTTGCTCAATCAAAGTAGACCAAGGCATATCATTGGGATCAACATTAGCATTTTTATTAGCAACCATATTCATAAGAGCATCCACTTTTTCACTCAAAGTAGCGATTTCTTCAACAGAATTTACCTTCTTACCAGTTGGAGCTCTTTCGGTATGCCATTGAGAATAATTTGTCATAATGTTGTCCAGAAGTTTTGTGGCCCCTCCTAAGGTCACATCCATGAAGGTACCACCTGCGACAGAATCTAGAAGATTTCTAGACACAAAGTTTAGTCCAGCATAAAAATTTTGGATAATCATCCACAAGTTTAAGCCATGAGTTAGACAATGTCTTGTCATCAATTTCATTCTCTCGCAAGCTTGAGCAACATGTTCTTGATCTTGCTTTTGAAAATTCATTATTTTATTTCCAATGGAGATAATCTTAGCGGGAGGAAAATACTTGGCAATAAAAGCATCTTTACACTTATCCCAGGTTATAATACTATTACGAGGTAAAGATGAAAACCAAGCTTTAGCTTTGTCTCTTAGTGAAAAAGGAAATAATTTTAATTTCACAATATCATTATCCATATCCTTTTTATTTTGCATATCACATAATTCAACAAAGGTATTAAGATGTGATGCGGGATCCTCATTAGGACTTCCCGAAAATTGATCTTTCATGACAAGATTGAGCAATGCAACATTAATATCAAATGCCTCAGCACTAGTGGCGGGAGGTATAGGAGTAATAATAAAATTATTATTAGTAGTATTTGAGAAATCACACTACTTAGTAGTATCTTGAGCCATGATGACCGGACTAGCAAAACAAGCAAGACAAGTAAACAAGCAAGTAAGGCAAACTAGAAGCAAACTAGAAGCTAGCAAAGGTAAATATTTTTCTATTTTTGATTTTGATGAGACAAACTAAATATAACAGCAAATAAAAAGAAGAACAAGTGAATGAAATTTTGTGCGAAGTTACTTGATAGTTGGTGATGGTATTCCCCGGCAACGGTGCCAGAAATCCTTCCTGATACTCGTGATCTGCGTTTGGTTTTTCGTGAAGAGGAACGGGTAATCGCAGCACAAAGTGGGTAAGTATTTCCCTCAGTTATGAAACCAAGGTTTATCGAACCAATAGGAATACCAATCCTCAACCGTCTTCACCAGCTGCACACAAAAGAACAAACAACTTGCACCCAACACTGGCAAGAGGGACGTCAGTCCCCTTGATCTCGTTATTTGCAAGCAACTGAGTTGTGTAGATAATTGTAGATAATAGTAAAGTGCAAAATAAAATAAAAGGTAATAAATAACAGCAAGGTAATGATAGCGTTTGTGAATATACAAGTGAATAGACCCGGGGGCCATAGAGTTCTCTAGTGGCATCTCTCATAAGCAAAGCATACGGTGGGTAAACAAATTACTGTTGGGCAATTGATAGAAAAGCGAATAATTATGCGATGTTCATGGAAATGATCATGTGTATATAGGCATCACGTACATAAGCAAATAGGCCAACTCCTGCCTGCACCTACTACTCTTTCTCCACTTCAGGAGCGCTTCTATGCTTGCCTCTCTACGTACTAAGTTCATGAGAAACGGAGTAATGCTTGGAGAACAATGACATGATGTAGACAAAGTATACTCAACAAATATGAATAAACCCCATCGTTTTATCCTTAGTAGCAATAACACAAAGACGCAACTTGTCCCCTTCTTTCACTGGGATATAGAAACTCGTCAGGTTGAACCTACTACAATGCACCACTCCCTTTGAAGAAATATCAATGTAGTTGGCCAAACTATCTCAATAGATCGGCGGTCATTACGAAGCTATGATGATCATGCAAATAAGATTCATAGTAATCAGGTTTGACTCAAATACTTTTCATGAATAATCTGAACATAAACTCACAATTCATCGAATCCCAACAAGCACACCATACAAAGGGATTACATCGGATAGATCAAGGCAAAGATGCGATGAACATTGCATTGAAGATCAAGAGAGAGAGAGAGAGATTGCCATCTAGGTACTACCTACGGACCCGTAGGTCTGTGGTGAACTATTCACACAGGACTGGCGGCGCTGGATCGAGACAGTCAGCTACCTGATACGTCTCCAACGTATCTATAAGTTTTGCTTGTTCCATGCTATTATATTACCATTCTTGGATGTTTTACAATCACTTTGTAGCAACTTTATATCATTTTTTGGGACTAACATATTGACATAGTGCCAAAGTGCCAGTTGCCATTTTTGCTTGTTTTTTACTTTGCAGAATATCAGTACCAAACGAAGTCCAATCGCGACGAAACTTTTTGGGGATTTTTGGGGACCAGAAGACACCAAGTGGGCCAAAGAAGTGCAAGAGAGGTGGGATGTGGAGAGCACAACCCACAAGGGCGCGCCAGGGGGCCCCCGGCATGCCCTGATGGGTTGTGCCCTCCATGGGGCCCCTCTCCACCACCTCTGATGCCTATAAATGCCCAAATATTCAGAAAACCCTAGGGGAGTCGACGAAAAACACAATCAGCCGCCGCAAGTTCCAGAGCCTCGAGATCCAATCTAACACCATCACGGAGGGGTTCATCATCCTCATTGGTGCCTCTCCGATGATGCGTGAGTAGTGCACCATAGACCTACGGGTCCGTAGGCAGTAGCTAGATGTCTTCCTCTCTCTCTCTCTCTCTCTCTCTCTCTCTCTCTCTTTTGATTCTCAATACAATGGTCTCTTGAAGATCTATTTGATGTAAACTTTTGCGGTGTGTTTGTTGGGATCCGATGAATTTTGAGTTCATGATCTGTTTCTATCCATGAATATTATTTGAGTCTTCTTTGATCTCTTATTGCATGATTACTTATAGCCTCATATTTCATCTTTGAATCTTTGGTTTAGTTAGGCCAACTAGATCGATTATTCTTGCCATGGGAAGAGGTGCTTTGTGATGGGTTCGATCTTGCGGTGTCCTTTCCTACTGACAGAAGGGGCAGCAAGGCACGCATGTATCGTTGCCATTAAGGATAACAAGATGGGGTCTATTCCTACATGAATAGATCTTGTCTACATCATGTCATCGTTCTTACTGCATTACTCCATTTTTCCAAGAACTTAATACACTAGATGCATGCTGGATAGCGGTCGATGTGTGGAGTAATAGTGGTAGATGCAGGCAGGAGTCGGTCTACTTATCTTCGACATGATGCCTATATAATGATCATCGCCTTCGATATCGTCATGATTATTTGATCTTCTATCAATTGCCCGACAGTAATTTGTTCACCCACCGTGTGCTATACTCATTTCTGCTTTTTCCTTTCTGTTTTTGAGTGTTGACAAAATTACGCCTCTGTTATGATTGTGTTTTTGTGTGTTTTACTTAGTGTTTGTGCCAAGTAGAGCCTTTAGGATGATTCATAAGATGAGTAAAAGCGATGGTGAATCTGAAACAGAAACATTGCGTCCAGTGTATGAATTTTCATTTTCTGGTTCTCTATTAAAAGGAGGCCTTAATATCCCTTAGTTTCCAATAGGACCCCGCTGCCACGGGAGGGTAGGATAAAAGATGGCTTGCAAGTTCTTATCGCAAGCACGTATGATTATATACGGAATACATGCCTACATTACATTGATGAATTGGAGCTAGTTCTGTGTCGCTCTATTACATGATTGATGCCAGCCATATATTCCCATCACTGCACCATGTCCTACGCTTCACATATACTAAATCTTGCTAAGTTATTACTGCTATAGTTACTGTCACACTTGTTACTCAATTGCTATTGTCACTACCGTTACAGACACTACTACCGTCACTACTACTGTTACATTTGCTACTATTATTTCCCGTGCTACAAAATCTTTTGCTGCGGAGAGATATCCCAAGTGCAGTTGAATTGACAACTCAACTGTCAAGGCCGGTGAATATTCTTTGGCTCCCGTTGTGTCGAATCAATAAATTAGGGTGAAATACTACCCGTGACGACTGTCGCGATCCCCTATACTCGTGGGTTATCAAGACCTTTTTTTGGCGCCGTTGCCGGGAGCATAGCTTTATTTATTGTGTTAACTTGAGGATATCCAATTGCCACTATGAAGAATCTAAAGGATGATCGAACTAAGATCGTCCCCTCTCATACGAGAGCAGGTAAGGAACTGCCATCTAGCTCTGCTTTTGATTCACCTACTCTTTTGAATTGTCTTATTACACCACCACCTGTTGATCATCCTGATTTGTCACATGAACATGACTGAAATTAATGATGATACACTTTCTACACATGATGAAACTAAAACTGTGTGACTGAGTGAATTACTTGATGCTCGTATTACTAAAGTTAGGGAACTTGAAAATGCTGAAACTGATGAAGACTTTGAATCACCTGTTACACCTCGCTCACCTAATAGATATGAATTGCCTTATGTACCTGAAGGTTATGTTATGGATGGTTAGGTATCTAGGGACTTTCTTGCTTGTGAGCATAGAGATGATTTGAAGAAACTACTATGCAAACTAAAAGAAAATTCGATGATGGAAAAAATAAAACATGATCCTAAATTTGCTACTTCTCCTATATTTGTCACTAACAAGGATTATGAATTCTCTATAGACCCTAAATTGATTCCTATAGTAGAGTCTATTCCTTTCCATGGTTATGAAAATGAAACTATTGTCGAACATCTCCTAAAGCTGAATGATATTGCTGCTTTGTTTACTAATGAGGAAAAGATGCGCTACTACTTTATCCTTAAGATTTTTCCTTTCTCGCTAAAAGGGGAGGCTAAAGAATGGTTCTTCTCTCTTGCTCCTGGTTGTGTGCGTAGCCCCTAGGATATGATTTATTACTTCTCTAAAAAATATTTTCCTGCTCATAAGAAACAAGGAATCTTACAGGAAATATTTAACTTTGTGCAAATTGAAGAAGAGAACTCCCTCAAGCTTGAGGGAGGCTTCTCCAATTACTTAGAGATTTACCTGATCATCCTCTTAAGAAAAATGAAATTCTTGATATATTTTATAGTGGACTAACTGAGGCTTCTAGGGACTTCCTAGATAGTTGCGCTAGTTGTGTTTTCATGGAAAGAACTGTTAGACAAGATGAAGAATTATTGAATAATATATTGCAAAATACCAATGATTGGACACTTCCTGAACCACCGCCAAAACCTATTCAAAAGAAGATAGGTATTCAATTCCTCAGTCCTGGAGATATGCAAGAAGCAAAAAGATCTATTAAAGAGAAGGGTATTAAAACTGAAGATGTCAAGAAATTACAGCCTATCGAAGAAATACATGGACTTGACAGTGCGACATAGGTAGTAGAGGTAAAATCTCTCTGTGCCTTTAATGAAAGTTATATACCTTATACTAAGAATCCTAGTCAATGCATGGATGAATCTGATAATTACATTGTTAAGCAAGAGCACTTCCATAATTATGTTAGGGATCAATTAAGACGTAATGCCATGATGGTGGATCGCTTGAGTGACTTGATGTTTAGAATCGCTAATTATGTGAAAGGTCTAGGTAAACATGCTTCTATGGTTCACACCCAACTAGACCAAGTTGCTAGGTAACAAAATGATTTGCTTGCTGAAATAAATAATAATATGAATGATCATGCTGTTACAGGAATGACTAGAGGAGGTAGAATGACTCAGGAACCTCTTTATCCTGAGGGACAACCTAAAAGAATTGAACAAGATTCTCAGAGAATTAATGAAGATGCACCTAGTTCATCTAAGAAGAAAAAGAAAAATAAAGATGATAGGAACTTGCATGCTTCTAGAAAAAGCTGCTGCGAAACATAATGATGTTTCTATTTCTGATGCCGAGACACAATCTGGTAGTGAACATGCACCTAGTGATAATGAAAATGATAATAATGATGATTTTCACGTAGACTCAACCTTATAAAGAACATGATAATGATGTGGAAATAAAACTTGCTGAAGATCTTGATAACCCACATGCTAAAAATAAACGATACGAGAAGAAAGACTTTGTTGCTAAGAAACACGGTAGGGAAAGAGAGCCATGGGTTCAAAAGCCCATGCCATTCCCTCGTAAGGCTTCTAAAAGTAAGGACGATGAGGATTTTGAACACTTTCCAGAAATGATTATACCCGTCCTTTTAAGCACTCGCTTGACTGATATATTGAAAATGCCATTGTATGCTAAGTATATGAAAGATATTATTACCAACAAAAGAAAAATACCTGAAACTGAAATTTCTACCATGCTTGCTAATTATTCTTTTGATGGTGGATTACCTATGAAGTTGGGAGACCCGGGTATACCCACGATACCTTGCTCTATTAAAAGAAGTAATGTTGAAACTACTTTATGTGATTTAGGAGCTGGTGATAGTGTTATGCCTTTCTCTATTTATAAAAGACTTGATCTGAATAAGCTTACACCTACTGAGATATCTTTGCGAATGGATGATAAATCCACTACTTTACCTATTGGAATTTGCGAGGACGTTCCTGTTCTGGTTGCAAATGTTACTATCTTAACAGACATTGTTATTCTTGATATGCCTGAGGATAACAATATGTCGATCATCCTTGGTAGACCCTTTTTAAATACTGCAGGGGCTGTTATTGATTGCAACAAAAGCAAGGTTACTTTTTATGTCAATGGCAAGCAACATACCGTGCATTTTCTGAAGAATCAAACTTTGGTTAATAATATTAATGTCATTGAGCCTAGTGCCATGGTTATCATTGCAGATTTTAAAATCCCTCTACCTACTATCAAGAAGAAATATTATAATCTTATTGTTGGGGAGATGCAAATCCCCATTGAGGTAACTTAGTGCTATAGTGAAATTCTTCGGTTTCATGTCAATCGGAAACGGTTGTTAATAAGACTAGATCAACCTTATTAATGAATCCTATTTGAAAAACATGTGATTGATGAATTTAGTATGCACAACTTTCTGTATCACAAGTTTATCTTTTTTTATTTTCAGTGAATAAAAAATAAATTAGTTTGATTTTCCAGTTTTCTGATTTTCCCGTGCAATAAAAAAATGAATCAAAAACAAAAAGTCTCAAATTTCCACGAAATTTTAGCATGAATTTTTCCGGATTATTTATGAATTTTTGGCATAAAAATTACAGCAGGGAGGTGCACCTGTGGGCCACAAGACAACAGGGCGTTCCCACCCCCCTAGGCACGCCCAGATGGGTTGTGGGGCCCACAGGCCCCCCTGCCTTATCCATTCAGCTCACTTCATCCCCTACCTCTAGAAGAAATTCTCTAGCTCTCTCTCCCGTGTTCTTCCTCTAGAAATGGAAACTTTCGATCTCTTTGCTCGGAACTCCGTTTCTGAAACTGTTTTGAGGAATTGATCCTTGGTATGTGACTCTCCCATTCCTCCAATTAGTTTTTGCTTTAGTGATTTATATTTTGCATATTTTGCTGCACTTGGTACTATAGAATATGATCTTTCATGTTAAATTCTTTGAGTTCTAAGTAGTATGAATGATTGATATTGCTTCTAGGTACCTGTATGAGTAGTTGCTATCAATCTTGCAATGTTTTATTGACATAAATTTGTGGCTTAATTTTTTCCAGAAATTTGTGTTTAGGAGGATGAGTTTCTTTAGGCGGAGCTCTTCAAGAAGATGTACTTCAGGTGAGTCGTCGAGCGCGGGCTCGGTACGACAAGCTTATGCTGAGGCCCAGACCGACCCTATGGTCATGGCTGACGTGAAATCATGTTGCTGGCCAAGTGATGAATTTATGAGAGGTGCAGGTATCAAGGAGGAATTTGATCATTACATTTATAATACCAACCTCACCGACTTCCTCGCAGATAAGTGTGTCCAACACTATAACCTTACCCGTTCATTCATGCATGGATTTTGATATCATCCCCATACTTCTAGGTGCTCTTTAATCTTTATGATAAATCTTTTAGTATGACTTTAAAAGAATTCTCCGATGCATGCAAACTTCCAATTTGGGGCTCTGTAGAAAAACCAAAACCAACTGATAATAATCTGTTCCTTGAAAGTCTTTGCGTTGGAGAGGATAGAGGAGTGACACAAGCTAGAATAAAAAGTATTCATTTCCCCTCTATTCGTTACTTTGCACTGTTTAATGGGAAATGTATAGTAGGTAAACAAGATTGCAGTGCATTGTGTGCTTCGGACTTGAGCCTTATTCAGGTTGCGGTGACCGTTGAAAGACACTATAACCTTGCTGCAATTGTTGCCCATAGGTTGCAGGCTAACGCAGGTAGCGGTGATTTGTATGGACGAATTTATGCCTCCCGGGTAGCTGCAAAATTGAGAGTGGCGCCTCAACCTCGTGACCCTATTTCGCCTGAGAGATATTTAGACTTTGAATCCATGCGTCGTCATGACTTTATCATCGACAGTGCTAGGGGTTATGAGTACAACCTAACGTTTAAGAAATATAAGCCTATTTCTGTTACCTTGCCTGCGCCTGCTCTCTTTGATTTTCTGGCTCGACAGAGATATTATGTTCTTGAGGACGAGGTGCGTGAGTATAAAGCTGCAGTGTAGGCCGTTCGCTTAGCAGAGGAGGCACGGAACGCCTCCACGAGTTACCACTTCAACTATTATCCAGACCAGCAGTGGTGATCACCAAGCTAGGCAAACGCCTAAGCTTGGGTGAGTATGTATTTCTCACCGACATTACATTCATGTTCACATACTTCATATAAACTGTCGGTGTTCATCCTCTTTCATTGTATATCGATGTTGGCTTTATTTTTTCGCTTTCTTCTTGTGTGTTTGAAAACCCAAAAATATTTTTCTCTTCTTTTCGGTTTTTCTTTCCCGTTTAACTAATTGCACTATTATAAAGAAAACCCAAAGAGATTTACTTTGCATGTTGGGAGTTTTCTCGTGTAAATAATTTTTCTTGTTCTTGTTTTTCCTTTGTTTCTTTGCTTTTTTGAGAAAAACAAAAACTTCAAAAATATTTCAGTGTGTTTCTTTGAACTTCTTTTCTTTTTATTGAGTCATGAAAGGAGAAGACCACGATGAAAATATTGAGTGGCTCCCATATGATTTATTGTTGATCTAGCAGAGGGCCAATATTACCTTGTCTTCTCCTTTGTATAATACTGCCCTGCTGATTCCAGCTTAGTCCATGACACTATTGCATTATTATTATTATCACATCATTCGGTCATGCAAGTGAAAGGCAATAATGATGATATTTGGTGAAGTGATCGTGGCAAAGAAAGCTGGTATGAACTCTTCTTGTTTTCCGTTTTTGTAAATTTAGCTTGTACGATCCTGATTTAGTATATCATCAGTGAACATGTATATGATGACAATTAGAGATTATAGTTTCTCATGCCATGCTTAAATAGCTAGGAGTGTATGATGATTTATCTTGTGTGTCAACATGCACTAACATGGTTATGATGTGGTATGGTAGTATGGTATTTCCCTCTAAGTAATTTGAGTGGCTTGATTTGGCCCATGTGCAAACATGTACTCCCTCTGTCCCAAATTAAGTGACTCAAAAATGACTCAATTTTGTACAAACTTTAGTACAAAGTTGAGTCACTTTTGAGTCACTTATTTTGGGACGGAGGGAGTACTTGATTCAAAACCAATGCATCCTTCATTATTTTTAAATTAAGAGCATTCATATCCTACTCATGCTATGTCCAATGTTAATTATTCACAATGCATGATTATGACCGTTTTCGTTCTCTAGCCAGTCGCTTCTTAATCTATTGCTACCCTTCACCTGTACTAAGCGGGAATACTTCTTGTGCATCCAAAATCCGTCAACCAAGTTATTCCACATGAGTCCACCGTACCTACCTATATGCGGTATTACCCTGCCGTTCCAAGTAAATTTGCATGTGCCACCTCTAATTTCATATAAACATCTATTTTGTGCACTCGTCCCGCTCATGGAGCGACGAGGCGGTCGATATCTTCCATGCTAAGTGAGTTATTCTCAGGACGGTCGTTTCTTCGCCATCATTGCAAGAGAGAGGCTTGTAAAAAGGATGCTCAATCCTGCAAAATCAAAATAAATTAAACAAAACTCCTTCGGACAGTTGATATGTTGGCTGGCACATGTGGATTCGGTCAGCCATGGTTTGTGTATGGATGGTGGATATGAGTAAAGTTTACAATTCTGTTTGGGAACCGCTAATAATGAGTTTAGCATGGGAGATATTGAAGACCTTTGTCGTAACGTTGACAAGAAAAGTGTACCACCAAAAAACTATATTTTCAATCATGTTTTAAACCTTGAGCTCTGGCACCTCTGCAAATCAATGCTTCCCTTTGTGAAGGGCCTATCAATTCACTTTTATGTTGAGTCATCACCTTCTTACTAAAACCACCAGACTAGAGAGCAATATTGTCATCTTTATGCATTAAGTCTAGTTAATGTTGGATAAGAGCATGACTGGATCTTTTCTACCCTGAATTATAATGTTTAGTCGCTGCTTGAACCTCAGAGGTGCTCTGCATTTATGTTTTGCGGTCTCAAAAAGGGCTAGCGAAATACCATGTCACCATATTATATCATGATTGTTTTGACAAAATGTTGGCATGTGAGATATCTTATTATTGCTTGCTAGTTGGTTATGTATTGCCATGAGCGAATGTGATATTTAATTGTTATCATGGATGTGGTTATTTATGATTTATGTTGAAAACTTGAACACTAGCTAAGCATGTGTATCACATTCAGTTTATCAACTGAATTACTTGAGGACAACCAATGAGTTAAGCTTGGGGGAGTTGATACGTCTCCAACGTATATACTTTTCCAGACACTTTTGCTCTGGTTTTGGACTCTAATTTGCATGATTTGAATGGAACTAACCCGGACTGAAGTTGTTTTCAGCAGAACTACCTTGGTGTTATTTTTGTGCGGAAATAAAGTTCCTGGAATTGGATGAAACTTTTTGTGAATTATTTCCGGAATAAATAATGATTATGGAGCGAAGATCCACCGGAGGGAGGCTGCTTGTGGGCCACAAGCCAACAGGGCGTGCCCACCCCCTTGGGCGCGCCCTGATGGCTTGTGGGGCCCGCGTGGCTCCCCCAACCCTAATTCTAGTCCTATAAATTCACATCTTCGAAGAAAAAAATAGGAGAGAAGATTTCATTGCGTTTTACGAGACGGAGGTGCCGCCACATCTTTTTCTTCCTCGGGAGGGCAGATCTTGAGTCCGTTTGGGGCTCCGGAGAGGGAGATTCGTCGCCATTGTCATCACCAACCCTTCCCCATCAACTATTCCATGATGCTCACCACCGGGAGTGAGTAATTCCTTTGTAGGCTTGATGGTCGGTGCGGGGTTTGGATGGAATTGATCATGTAATCGAGTTAAGTTTGATAGGGTCTGATCCCTAGTATCCACTATGTTCTGAGATTGATGTTGCTATGACTTTGCTATGCTTAATGCTTGTCACTAGGGCCCGAGTGCCATGATTTAAGATCTGAATCTATTATGTTTTCATGAATATAAGAGTGATTTGGATCCTATCTTGCAAGTTGTATGCACCTGTTACGTGTCTTGATCCGCATACCCCAAGGTGACAATAATTGGGATCTTTCCGGTGATTGCCATAGTTTGAGGAGTTCATGAATTCACCATGTGTTAATGCTTTGTTCTGGTTCTCTATTGAAAGGAGGCCTTAATATCCCTTAGTTTCCAATAGGACCCCGCTGCCACGGGAGGGTAGGACAAAAGATGTCATGCAAGTTCTTATCGCAAGCACGTATGACTATATATGGAATACATGCCTACATTACATTGATAAATTGGAGCTAGTTCTCTGTCGCCCTAGTGTGTAACTGTTACATGATTGATGCCATCCATATATTCCCATCACACACCATGGCCTACGCTTTACATATACTGAATCTTGCTAAGTTACGACTGGTGTTGTTACTATCATACTTGTTACTCAATTGCTATTGTCACTACTGTTACCGAAACTACTGTCGTCACTAGTACTGTTACATTTGCTACTACTATTTGCCGTGCTACTAAATCTTTGCTGCAGAGAGATATCCCAAGTGCGGTTGAATTGATAGCTCAACTGTCAAGGACGATAAATATTCTTTGGCTCCCCTTATGTCGAATCAATAAATTAGGGTGAAATACTACCCATGAAGACTGTCGCGATCCCCTATACTTTTGGGTTATCAGAGCCAAGCATCCGAACTGGCCAAGACGGCCGGTCGGACCGGCGTGCATCACGATGCTGCCGAACGAAAAGATTTGTCCAGGAACGAAGACGTCCCCGTGACAGACATCGGTGTTGATGATCAAACGCGACATCAATCCTTTTGGCGATCCTCCAGCGGAACTCTCAATGAAAGCACCAATGTCGGTGTCGAAACCGCCGAACCTCGGGTAGGGGGTCCTGAGTTGTGGATCTTGGATCAATGGGGAACTGGAAAACACGGGGACAATATTTACCCAGGTTTGGACCCTCTTGAAGAGGTAAAACCCTATGTCCTGCTTGATTATATTGATGTGTGTATGACAATTACAGAGTCAATCTACCACGAGATCAAAGGAACTTAACCCTAGATGAGTTGCAATAATGGTTCTCCCCTCTACATACTAAACTCTCTAGTTTATATAGACACCAGGGGTACCTAGGGTTACACATAGTCGGTTACCATGAAGGATAAACGCGCCGATCTCGTCGTCTTGACTTGGAGGACACACCAAGTGTCGGGGAAACGACGATCTATGGGTCCAGCAAGAACCCTTTGTAATCCGGTGAGTAGGTCTCCAACACAAAGAGCATCACTGATTCCAACGCACGCGGGGGTTTAGACAGATTCGGGCTGCCGGAGCATAAAACCCTACGTCCTGTTTTCTTGTGGTTTATGGGTGTTCACAGTACATGGCGCAAAAAACCCGACAGGAGATGCCTCGGGAGTGCAGCTACGCGTGTAAAATGAACAGAGTGTCGACCTTTGTAAAGGTATACATGGGCCTCATTTTATAGACAAGGGGTTACCACTGTGGCAAAATGGTCTATCCATTTGTCGAACAATGGATATTGTCTTCTGCCAGATTGCCAGCAGAGGCGGTAGTGGGAAATACCTAACTCTGACGGACTAGGACATGCACATTGAATGCACCGTGAGGTGTCAAGCTGGCGACGTCTCCCGACAAGGATTGCATCTCCTTCTGTGTCATCCGCCCAGCTACCTTCTATTCTTTTGCCACGCCATGGGACGGATGTCGTTAAAGCTGATGTAAATCCCTCCATACTGCCACGCGCCCCGGCCGGTTCCACCTATCCGCCTGCCCACTTGCCACCTGGTCGATGTAGACAACCAGCCTGGCGATATGGAGCTGGGCCTTGACGGGTGGAGTCCTTGGCAGGTGCGTGCGTCCTTGATCCCCCGGCAAGGCGTCTTGCCAGGTTTACTTGGCCTTTGCTTGTTGTATTTGGAGGAATGCTCATGCCTGGCAAGATCTTGCCGGGCTGGAGGCTGTGGCATCTGGTGCACAAGTCTAGATGCTAAGGACACCGTTTCTTAGTACACCGACAGGAGCCCTCGGGCTTGGGCCACACATGCGTCTGCGACGTTTATTGGGCTCGGCCCAAAAACAGTGGACAGGCGCACACGGCCGCAATCTTCTGCGGTTATGATGACTTCTATTTACCTTTCCCATGACGCGCAGTAACTGCGGGTTGGGGGAGTGGTGGAGCGGGGCGGTTGCCCGAGGAGGCGCGCCCAAAAGCAGCACCGTGCTGGGGTCGCGTAAGGTGAAGGGAAAAGGTCGACTCCCAAGCGCTCCAGTGGCGGTCGAGTGTCTCTGCCTCATCCGTCGCGTCTCGCGCGATGCGTGTCACGCGCGGGATTTGGTATTGACTGAGAGGGGCACTCGCAACGTTGGCTAAGGGCCAGTGTGCGTCCAGCCCAAGTCACGAAGAGTCGGCCCCTTCCCCTTCACCGGCCCTACAAAGAGGGGTGGAGGGACTGAGGGGAGGTGCTACTCATTCACGTCTTCCTGCTCTCAGCCCTTCTCCCATCATTTTCACGTTCCGTTATCTTCCGTCACCTCCTCCGGCGGTTTCCCCAAGAAATGGCAAGGGGCTGCGGTCATGCTCGTGGATCCGGTGGCGTTGCGCGAGGCACTCCGCAAAGCCCAATGCGGATCGTGGTGATGACTGCGGGGGTTGGGCCCAGCTCCCGTGGTCGGTCGTCGTCCGCGGGTTGTGGGCAGGCGGCTCCGTCGGCCCGCGGAGGTCGCGGTTGTCAGACGGCTCCGCCGAACTGTGGCGGCCGCGGCGGCGGCCGTGGCGGTGCACCCCTCCCTCAATCCCACGCGGGTATCCACGCGGGGGAGGATGTGCAGGAGTTCATTGTGGCGGTCCCTCGTCGTCCCCGGAGCTGGCTGCGCGTCCCCGACCTGTTCGCTCGGGCCATGGAGGGCATCCCGCCCCAGAGGCTATGGCTGCGGGCGGATGGTTGTCGCAACGGCCCCGCCTGGGTGGTCGTCGACCTCTCCGTCGGCAGCGCCATGTTTCCGACGCGTGGGTGGAAATGCTTCGCCCGCTCCCGTGGCTTAGGTCACTGGCATCTCCTCCACTTCAAGTTTGACGGCGCCGCTACCCTCTTCGTGAAGATCTTCGGGGCGTCCGGCGTCCGCTTGGAGTGCTGCCCGGAGAGCTCGAGCGGCAGTGACTATGATTCCTCCAGCAATAGTGACGACGACGGCAGCACATTCGGCATCATGCAGGAGGATTCCGATTAGGCACGCATGGCGCCGTAGCTAGGGTTTTAGGGATCCGGGAACGAGGCTCCATCCACGAGACCTTGTTTCCGGATCAATTGCCACATCGTAGTGGCAGAACTCCTGTCGGCGGCCGCCGGGGTCGTAGAAGAAATCGTACTCCGACCTGACCCCGTCGCCGCCGTCGCCGAGCTGGGACGTCTTTCTCCTCAGAGGCTGGCGGGGACATTATAGGAAGTCCTACTCCGTCCCGTCCCCGTCGTTGCTGTCGCCGGGATTGGCATCCTCCTTTTGTATTTAAGCCGAGTTCGGCGTTCTCCTTTTGTATTTAAATGGTGTCCAATGTAACCCTGCAATAAAATGGATGGAAAAGATTGGGTAGTCTAAAAAATGAACCGCAGCGGGTTCGCTTTTGTGTCTTATAAATATCGGGTTTCCTGTCGCGAGAGAGCCTCGTGTTCTTGCGTTTTCCGGGTTCCTTCGCTCGCCAAAGATAATTGCTGATACGTAAATCCTTGCTTTGGGCGCTTCTAAGGATGAGTTACCGAGCACCCTAATAGGGACGTCGCTTTCCACAACAACCTTAAGTGATGGGCATGCTTCCATTACTCAAGTGCGCAACGAGTCTGACAAGGGGCCTTAGCGTGCAAGTTTTCCCACATGAATAGGAATTTTTCGAAAAAAAAATACTGAACGGGTTGTGCAACTTAGCTTTTTCCCGTCGCATCTCTTGCTGTTGAACACTTCCGAAGATGCCTGCACCATCACTCCAGTAGGTAAGGAACCTAGGTGGTCCAACAGACCCCTTATGCAACATGTCATGAAAAATGCACAAAATAAATATGTACTTTGACAAAGTGTTGCGGAATACTTAGCTTTCATTAACTACACACAGGGTCATCGCCTGACTTAGTACAAAGGATTACATGCCCTTCCGGCATAACTTGCACAAAAGTGGTTGCCGGGCGGGCCCGGCAACCGCGCCTCATGGGTAGAACTTTCGAAGATGCTCGATATTCCATGAGTTTTGCATCGGAGTGCCATCTTCGGTCTCTAGGCGGACTGCGCCAGGCCTGGTGACTCGTACCACCCTATAAGGGCCTTCCCACTTCGGCGTCAACTTGTTTGATCCCTTCGCGGACTGAATCCATCGAAGAACAAAGTCGCCTTCCTCAACATTCCTGGCGCGCACTTTGCAGCTATGGTAGCGGCACAAGGCCTGCTGGTACCTAGCAGCGTGCAGTGCGGCCTGGAGATGATCTTCCTCGAGGAGCGTGGCATTGTCATGCCGTAGCCGCTCTTGCCAGTCTTCATCGAAGGCCTGCACTCTTGGTGACCCGTACGTGAGTTCCGTGGGGAGAAGTGCTTCTGCCAAATAAACTAGGGCGAAGGGTGTCTCACTCGTGGCTCGATTTGGTGTCGTTCTGATCGACCAAAGAACCGCCGGCAACTCATCAATCTAGCGCCTTCCGTGCTTGCACAGCTTGTCGAAAGTTCTCATCTTGAGGCCCCGCAGCTCCTCTCTACTTGCCTGTTGCTCCTGGGTGGGCAACCAAGGCGAAGTAGACCTTGGTACAGATAACTTGATTGTATTGCATGAAAGTGCTGCTCGTGAACTACGTGCCATTATCGGTGATGATCCTGTTTGGGACCCCGAAACGGCAAACAATCGCTCTGAGGAACTTGACTGCTGCCTGCACCATTACCTTTCTCACTGGCTCAACCTCGGTACACTTCATGAACTTGTCGATGGGAACGAACAAGAACTCGAAGCCCCAGGTAGCACGGGGGAGGGGACCGACGATGTCGAGCCCCCAGACCGAGAATGGCCAGGAGAGCGGCACGGTTTGAAGGGCTTGTGTTGGTTGGTGTGTTTGCTTGGCGTGATATTGGCATGCTTAACATGTTTTCACCACCGCCAAGGCATCTTCAAGGGCTGTGGGCCAGTATAAGCCTTGCGGGAACACGTTCCCGACAAGGGCTCGTAATCCTACGTGGGAGCCACAAATCCCCTTGTGTACTCTGCCAACAGTTGTTTTCGTTCTTCCCGAGGGATGCACTTCAGCTTCACGCCATTTGGTCTCCTCTCGTACAAGGTGTCATCCACAAACTAGTACATGCTTGACCGCCGGCTACTCTCTCTGCTTCTTCTTGTTCCTCAGGAAGGTCTCCTGTCTGGAGATACTGGACAATTTGCTGCGCCCATGTCGGAGCTCCTGGCTCGATGACAAGGACTAAAGGCATTTCTTTCGCCGCGGGGGCACTAGCTTCTACGACCAAGACCCTCAGGTCTGTCAGAGCTTGTGGTCCCATGACACGCGGGTAGTCACTCTCAGCAACCCTCTTGGCGGCCACTGACGGCTCTGCCGGAAGATGGTCGCCAGAATTGACTTTTCTTTTGTTGCTGCTCCGTGTTGAGGGGTTGACTGAGGGTTGCATCAATCGGAGGACAAAAGTGCCTGGTTCCACAGGCAGCTTCTACGCATCTCTCTTTGACAGGTCATCGGCAACATCATTTTCTGCATGAGGGATGTGCTCCATTTGTAGACCGTCAAATCGCTCCTGCAAACTCCACACCTCATCAACATAAGCTTCCATCAAGGGGCTCTGATAATCCTTGTTTACTTGGCGAACAACAAGCTGTGAGTCTCCCCTTACTATCAGTCTCCTAATGCCAAGATCGGCCGCTATCCTCAACCCGGCCAGCAGCTCTTCATATTTAGCTATGTTGTTCGTCGACTCCTCCCGGGGAAAGTGCATCTAGACCATGTACTTGAGATGCTCTCCGGTGGGTGCAATGAGTAGCACTCCGGCACCGGCGCCTTGCATCGAAAAGCTATGTCAAAGTACATGACCCATTCCTGAGGCGCTTCCTTGCCGGGGAGTGCTGTCTCGGGTGTTTCTTCATCCGGCGTTGACGTCCATTCTACTACGAACTCTTCCAAGGCTCTGGTATGAATTGTTGTTATGCTCTCGAAGCTTAAATCAAAACTTGCCAGCTCCAATGCCCACTCGACGATTCTGCCTGTCGCCTCTGGGTTTCCCAGGATAGGTTGCATCGGAAACCTGGTGACGGCGGTGATGTGGTGTGCTTGGAAATAGTGGTGCAACTTCCGGGAGGCCATAAGGAGGCCAAAAAGCATCTTCTGCATCCCAGAATATCTTGACCTAGCCCCCTCCAGGAGGGACCTGACAAAATACATTGGTCACTGCACCATCTTCTTCTTTCGCACAACTTGTTGGTTCTCTCCTTGCATCATGTATGTGTCTGACTCTGGCTTGTCTGTTGCTAGCTCGGGGGTCTTTGTCTCGTCTCCCTTAGATTCTCTCTCTGCTGCCAGTGCAGCACTAACCACTTGCACTACTAGGAGAAAGCCTATAGATAGGATATTAGCAGTAGCATTGGAAAGAGGCAAAGCGCTACTCCTATGTAGTAGTAGCACTGGCGGTCGACAAGCGCTACAAGTACAAAAGTAGCAGTAGCGCAGGCCATCGGACCACCGCTACTGCTAAGTGGTCCCGTCGCCACCGCCAGGAGCTACCTGTAGTGGTAGCGGTTGTTCGAAACCGGCGCTACTACTAATTCCCTAGTAGTAGCGCGTGTCGGTGGTCCACTGATACTGCTATGGATGTACGTTGCCAGCAGGTGGGCCCCAATTAGCAGCAGCGCCGGTGCCCACACAAGCGCTACTGCTACGGCGCCTAGCAGTAGCGCATTTCTTCTCCAGCGCTACTGCTACTCGTAGTAGCCACCTTTTCCTCTCCCACCCCTCCCCCTCCCCTCTCCCTCCTCACTTAGTTCTTCCTTCTCCTACCTCTCTTCTCTCCCCATTAATGCCCCCATCCACCATCTCCTCCATTAATGGCTTGTTTCCCTTACTTGATCATTTGTCTCTCCGTCCTTCTCTCTTCCGGTCTCAATCTCTCTTGCATTTTGTCTTACTAGCTAGCTTTCCCTGCCTCTCCACTAGCTAGTTAGGTAGAGCATCTCCTTCCAACTAGATCTGCCATGCATCTTTGTCCTACTTCTTTCGATCCCTTGCTAGCTAGATAGTGGCACCGTACCGGCCATCTACCATATACGTTAATGTTGGCTCGATCGATCCCGACCCTCTCTCGGGAGGAAAGGTGAATAAAAAGTTGTGCTTTGCAAGAATTAATGGAAATATGTGTGTTTGCGCTATGATGGTGGGAATATGTGCGTGTGGCATGAGTTGCCGCCGCCTATGTGTGTTTGTCAGATCGTGCTTGACATGAGTTGCTTATGTTTTGCCGAAATGTTGATTTATTTCCGTTTCGGCGAATTTTGGGCAAACTCTATATGACATATATTTAGGGAAGGTCGTGTCAAAATTTTGCATGACTTTGATATATGCATGCATGATTAAAATTCTTTTTCTTATTATACCGCACAGGCAATCATGAAGGTCAGTGGAAGGGTGGTGGAAAGATGGTTGCAGTCCGTGGTGCAGGACATGGATTTAAATAACCGGACTGGGGTTATATGTCCGTGTAGCAGATGCAAACTAATCACCATCTTGGACCCCTTTGCCCGTGGCAGTTTGAAGGCGCACCTGCTCATGTATGCTTTCATGGATGGCTATACTCGGTGGATAACTGAAGATGTTGATGAGAATGTCGACATGGCAGACAATAACAACGACATGGGGGTAGACTAAGAGATGGTCGGCGATGATGGACCCGAAGAAGAGTTTGAGGGCGCTGGACATGGCGGAGAAGAGGCCGGACACGACGTAGAAGAGGCGGACCCTCGTGTTCAAGACCTGCTTCACGAGAGTACGACTAGCGACAGAGCCGCTTCAAGAGAGGAGGCCAAGCTGGCGCAACTGGAGGTAGACTCGAATACTCCATTGTATGACGGTTGCGATCCCGAGGTGACCCGCTTGAGTTTCACGCTCGAACTTCTAAAGACGAAGGCCAAAAACAAATGGACAGACACAAGCCTTGATGAGCATTTGAAGTATCTACATGATAAAGTTCTTCCCTCGGGGAACCTGTGTCCTACTAGCGTTGATGAGGCCAAGAAGATCGTGTGCCCTCTTGATCTGCCCTACATTAGATACCATGCATGCATCAACGATTGCATCATTTATTGGAAGGAGCACGCGGAAAAACCAGATGTCCGGTGTGCAATGCTTCTCGATACAAGAAGGCCGGGATAAAATATCCTTAGAAAGTTGTATGGTACTTACCGATCTCTCCCCGTCTACAACGTTATTTCATAGTTCCTAAGGAAGCAAAGCTCATGCGCTGGCACACGGAGAGGGTAAAGCCAGATGACAGAGATGATCCGAAGCTGAGACACCTCGCGGATGCTAGCCAGTTGCGAGCATTCAACGCGGAATATGCATATTTCGCAGATGATGCAAGGAACATCATGCTTGGCGCGAGTACCGATGGCATGAATCTGTTTGGCAACCAGAACACCAACCATAGCACATGGCCCGTGTTTGTATGGATGTACAACCTCCCCCTTGGTTGTGCATGAAGTCAAAGTACATACACATGAGCATGTTGATTCAAGGGCCAAGACAACCAGGAAATAATATTAATCTGTATCTGGGGCTACTTCAAGAGGAGTTAGACACGTTATAGAAAACACCGGCCAAGACATGGGACGCCAGTAAAGGCGAGTATTTCTATATGAGAGCCATGCTGATGACGACGGTGCACGACTATCTCGGTTAGGGATATGTATCAAGACATGTGTGCCACAGATATTGCAGATGCACATGGTGCATGGATGATACAACGTCTCAACAGCTAACATCAACAAAAGATGGCGGGTCTGGAAAAATCGTGTACATGGGGCATCGAAGATGGCTCGCGCAGGACGACCCGTGGAGAAACCGTGGAGATCTATTCAATGGTGAGGCTGAGCATCGAGGACCTCCACGTAAGCTGAGCGGCGCCGAAATCGATGAGCTGTTGAAAAACTGGGAACAGTGCCCCGCGCCGGGAAAGACGATGAAAAAGGCACCGGAGCCACTGCTGAAGGTATGGAAAACAAGGTCTGTTTTCTGGGACTTACCGTACTGGCCCAAACTCGACACGCCTCATTGCCTTGATCAAATGTATATCACGAAGAATTTCCTTGAGAGCTTGCTTGCGACACTGATGAACATGCCGGATAAGACCAAGGATGGGCCGAAGGCAAGAAGAGACTTGGAATATTTGAAAATCAGGGCAGATTTGCACATGCCGCCCCGTAACAAGTCAACGGAGATGGAGACGGAGACGGAGGCGGGTGACAGGGGCAGCAAAGTGAACAAGAAGGACGAGAATTATTGCCCCCCTTCTTGCTTCACCTTAAGTCCGAAGGAGATCGATCAATTCTTCAAGTGCCTTACCAGAATCAAAGTTAGTTTCGGTTACTGTGGGAAGATAAGCAGATTTCTAGACTCCAAGAAGAAACGGTTCAGCGGGATGAAGTCTCATGACTGTCACGTGATGATGACGCGGATCCTTCCAAATGCCCTTAGAGGTATAATGGACGAGCACGTCCATGAAACGCTTATTGGTTTGTGCAACTTTTTTGATGTTATCTCTCAAAAGTCGATCAGTGTGAAGCAGCTCCGAACGTTACAAGAAGAGATCGTTGTCAAACTAAATGAGCTTGAGATTTACTTCCTGCCCGCATTCTCTGACGTCATGGTGCATCTGTATGTCCACATTGTGGATGACATCATTGAACTCGGGCCGTCATTCCGTCACAGCATGATGCCGTTCGAGAGGATGAATGGGGTCATCAAAGGATTCGTTCGTAACATGTCCCGTCCGGATGGAAGCATCGTGCAGGGCTTCTATACATGGCGGCAAAGCTGCTTCTATGAGCCAGCCGCCTCCGCAACCTCGGGTTGAAGACCGTATACCTATCAAAGGTGAGGCCAAATACCATATCGTCGGTGATCTGATCCTACCTAAGGAAGCGGTAGAGGCCATAGACGGCGATCTCCGGAGACTTCATAACGATGTGCTGTTGAGAGAGAAAAGCCTTATCGCATCGGCAAATCCAAGATACCCGCTCTACGTGGTTAACATGCCGCAGCAAAGGTTGTACGTCCAGACATTCCCCGCAGATAAGTTCTTTCTTCGATTCGATTACATCTTTGACATGTTACAAATGACAAGGCTGGATTTTACGTTCATTTGCCTGTATGCCATGTACATGAACTACATCATCAAGCGTGAGCAAATACCTTATATCTGTGTCGCTGACCCGTACTTTATGCACGAGGGCTTCTTGGCAGTCTGCACAAAGCATCATGAATATGCGAGGAACAACATCGCCGATTTCATGGTCACCAATAAGGACAAGTAGTCGATTCTCCTACCTTATCATCCCTTGTAAGTCATCCGCGGATATCCTTCCTTCGATTTCAATCATTCATTTGCACGCGTGGAGGCTAATTTGAGGTGTTCCTATTTTGATCAGCGAGGGGCGCGCCGTCCTCATCATTCTTTACCCTCCCTTCTCCCACGCTCTTTACTTGGACTCGTCAAAGAACATAAAGAAAAAGGATTACACCCACATCAAGGCTATTCTCGACAGTGATATCTTAAGCTACGGTCAACGGGGTGGAGAGATCACGATCAACAAGACAAGGAAGAGCGCGCCCTGCTTTAGCCATAAGATCGACTTCTGCTGCATCCAAGAACCGAGAGGTACTCTCAGTGATGGATTCTATGTCCTCCACCACATGCTGGAGTACAGACGGGATTGCCAGAACCTTCGCATTTCACCTAAATCCGGCGATGCCGATATTCTGCAATGGGCAAAGAAACTAGGAAATGTACCTAATCATTGACTCCGAGCTGAGTTCTATCACATCCAGCGTGAACTTGCCCAAGTCATCATGAAGGAGGTCGTCGAAAAAATTGGGATGTTCTACAAAGAAGGGCAAATGTCGCGGGAAGACGTCCGAACATACGTAGCCGCTCAGCGTCTCGACCTGAAGCCTTTCACTTCATTCGGGTCCTTCCTCCCTGATTTGGAAGGATGGCAAGACATGTTGGAGTGATTGACGATATATGACAATGTGTCCGTTTAGTCACTACTTTTTCTATGACGAAACTTTGAGTTATGCACGACGAAACTTTGAGATGTAATTAAACCCTCCTCCTCAACCAGCAAAGATCACTCTAGTAAGGGTAGTTTGGGTACGATGAACTTTGTTATTTATGCTTATGATATGTTGCTTCTATTTCTGCTAACTCTTTCTCTCTCTGTTGCTCAACTATATATGATGTTGCATATTATCGACTCATGTGACGATGCAGGTACATAGATCATCGATGGCGAAGAAGTGCTATGCAGTGTATGTAGGGAAGGTTCCAGGAGTGTACGACGAGTGGTCTGAGTGTCAGGCCCAAGTGTACCAGTTTTCGGGCAGTAGCCAGAGAGGGTTCGATAGCAGAGCCGAAGCGGGAGATACTTACTTGAGGTGGTGCACGCTAGCGCGAGAGAGGGATCAGAATCGGCGCCTCAAAAACTACATTATTGCGCTCTTGCTCATAGTGATCGCTCTTCTCTTCTATATCTTTGTTTAGATATAGATGATGAGACATGTGTATGTGATGACCATGCAGTTGCTTGTATTCGAGACATGTCGACACGTAACTTGTATCGCTATATCGTGATTATGATGAGACAATATGATTTGTGTTGGATGATGTGATGATATGATGAGACTATTATGTGTATGATATGATGAACATATTGCATGTCTCTGATATGATTATAATACTATATAAAACCTGTACAAATACAACGCAAATACGTGTTGGCGCGGAAATTCGCACCGCGCAACACAACGATAATCCTCGCACTTTCGCGGCGAGGGGCGGATGATTTTCGAGCAAATAAACAAAGAAGGTTCCTCGATTTCGGAGAGGAGGGACGGATGCTTTACGAGCAAAGCAACAAAGATGAAAACAGTAAACGAAAGTAAAAGTACGAAAAAGTAGTAGATGTGTTTGTTCGATTGTGTATTATTTCAATCGGCCATCACCTATTCTATTTAAGAGGGGGTTGGACTTCCCGTACAAGACACAGACCCAGATTTCCTTCCAAAGGGTCAAAAACGCTATCCAAACTCGGACTCTCCAAAATCTGCCCGAGTCTGCGCGACGGCAAGCGGTAGTACCGCTCTGGGCACGGTAGTACCGCTCTGAGCATAACTAAGTACCGCTCTACTACCGAGTAAGGGTCTCGGGATACCAGAAGAATTTTCATAAGCGGTAGTAGACGCGGTAGTAAAATACGGTACTACCGCTTAGCGGTACTTCCGCTCTGGAGGACGGTACTACCGCCCTGGAGGGACAGGGCCGCACTCAGATGGCTTTAACTTTTGCATATGACCTCGGATTTAGACGATTTTTATATAAAAATCATCCGATTCGACGAGACGAAGACAATCCGTGTTGATCATTTTCTCATATGAGGTCATCTTGGGGGCTTAATCAGCCGAATAGTGTTCTGGATACAAAATCTCAGCACTTCGAACACAACTTCGGCCTCAGAGATGAGATCGGATGGCTATGGCCCAAATATCAAAGTTTCTCTTTTCGACGATACGGAACCTTCTCACTTTGAGCACTTTTCCATTTGAGGCCTTCTTAATTATGTTTTTGACCATGCCAAAATCTGGTGTCAACACATGCCCCCCTGTTTTTCGGCAAAACTTGTGTGCCGAAAAATAACTTGCACGATGCTTTTTCTAAGGACGATGTCAACACTCCATCGGCCATTTATATTCTTAGGGCGATAATCATATATCGACCACGTTTGCTCTTAGGGCGATAATCAAAGATCGGCCACGTTTGCTCTTAGGGCGATAATCATACATCGGCCACGTTTGCTCTTAGGGCGATAATCATATATCGGCCACGTTTGCTCTTAGGGCGATAATCATATATCGGCCACGTTTGCTCTTAGGGCGATAATCATATATCGGCCATGTTTGCTCTTAGGGCGATAATCATATATCGGTCATGTTTGCTCTTAGGGCGATAATCATATATCGGCCATCGCCTATTTAGGCTTCTTGCCACACACTTGGATGGTACTTTTTCAGATATTTTCAATTGAGCGCTTTAGCCAGCTTCTCCCCTTGCAAAGATTGTACAAAATATGAATTGCCAGGGACAATCTCTACAACTTTATATGGACCTTCCCAACTCGGCGACCACTTGCCGAATTTTCTATCTTTAGTTCCAATGGGTAAAATCGTTTTCCATACTAAATCTCCTATTTGAAACAACTTTTCTTTCACCCTTTTGTTATAAGCCTTGGCTACTCTTAATTTTTCTTTCTCAATTTCTCGCAAAGCTTTTAACCTTTCTTCTGGAACGTCATCTATTCTGTCCATCATCAAATCAGTATATTCAACAGCCGACAAATCATTTTGTCTGGCTACCCTAAGAGCTTGCAACTTAAGTTCCACAGGTAACACCGCCTCCTGGCCATGCACTAGCTCAAAAGGTGATACTTGAGTAGCTCCATGCTTAGATATTCTATGAGCCCAGAAAGCTTCCGAAAGCACCTCGTGCCACCTTCTCGGATGTTCTTCAACTTTCTTCTTTATAAGCTTGATCAAAGTCTTATTGCTAGATTCGGCCTGTCCATTAGCTTGAGCATAATAAGGCGACGAATTCAACAATCTAATTCCATAAGATTCGGCAAATTCACGAAATTGATGGGACATAAAAGAAGCACCTTGATCAGTAGTCAAAGTTTGAGGAATACCGAATCTATGAATAATATGCTCCAAAACAAAATTAATTACTTCTCTATGAGTCATTTTCCTCAAAGGAATCGCTTCCGTCTACTTGGTGAAATAATCAGTGGCTACCAGGACGAAGCGATGTTGTTTAGAAGACGAAGGATGTATCTCACCAATAAAATCTAAGCCCCATCCTCTAAACGGCCATGGCTTAATTATGGGATTCAACATAGCTGCGGGTGCTAATTGTATGTTGCCAA
Organism: Elymus sibiricus; assembly: GCA_039707655.1. Taxonomy (NCBI): domain Eukaryota; kingdom Viridiplantae; phylum Streptophyta; class Magnoliopsida; order Poales; family Poaceae; genus Elymus; species Elymus sibiricus. The sequence goes on along the minus strand of CM077675.1, from coordinate 308,127,075 downwards.
ATTTCTGACAAGCTTCACAGCCTTTATAATAAAGGAAACAATCTTCTAACAAAGTCGGCCAATAAAAACCTGCTCTTTTTATCAACCACCACATCTTATGAGCCGACTGGTGTGTCCCACATATGCCCTCATGCACTTCACCCATGGCTAATATAGATTGGTCAGAATCCAAACATTTTAACAATAGCCCATCTATAGTTCGGCGATGTAACTCGTCGTTAAACAGAGTATACTTCAAAGCTTGTCGCCGAATTTTTCTATCTCTCGTTTGACTTGGATCTTTTAAATGATTAATCAAAGGAATTCTCCAATCTACAATCTCCGAATTAGTAGCTAATTCGGTCACTGGTGATAGTACGTTTATTTGTAACTCGGTCTCACCCTTTGTAGCAATCAACATCGGTTTTTCTAAGACGAAGAACTTTCCTCTACTGATATTGTAACCGGATGCTTGCTGTGCCAAAGAATTAGCTCTAGAATTTTCTTCTCTGGGTATATGATGGATGGTGAATGTATCTAGAGATTTAATCATGTCCACACATCGGTCCAAATAACTATTTAACAACCTGTCAAAACATTGGAATTCGCCTTTAATTTGTTGCACTACCATAAGCGAATCACCAAAAGCATCTACATCCTTAACACCCATATCCAATAAATTTTGTAAACCAAACAAAAGAGCCTCATACTCAGCTTGGTTATTCGTGCAAGGATATTCTAAGCGAACCGATGTTTCATATATAACATTATTAGGAGAAATCAAAATATTGCCGATGCCTTGTCCCTTTCTACAAACCGATCCATCAAAATAAAGTTTCCATGGGCATATGCTAACATAATTAATATCTTCTTCATCCTTAACCCTATGATCAACAATGAAATCAGCGATAATTTGACCTTTCATAGCACGCAACGACTCATATGTCAAATCATACTCTATTAGTGCATAAGCCCATTTACCAATCCTACCACTAAGAATCGGTTTTTGCAACATGTGTTTAACTACGTCGGCCTGACAAGCTACCACACAAGTACTGGACAGCAAATAAGGTCGAAACTTGGTACATGCATAATATAAGGATAAGCATAACTTTTCAATAAACACATACCGAGTTTCGGCGTCAATCAAGCGACGACTTAAGTATGCTATGATACACTCCTTCCCGTCATCTTCTTGTGCCAATACTGCGCCGATCACTTTACCTTGTGCAGCAATATATAATTTGAACGGCGCACCAGATTTGGGTGCACGCAACACCGGAGGATTCAACAAATATGTCTTTATGTTATTAAAAGCCTCTCGTTGTTCTGCCCCCCAAGTGAATTCGGCTTCATTCTTTAGCTGAAGTATTGGAGCAAACGATTCAATCTTCCCTGCCAAGTTAGATATAAATCGACTCAAGTAATTGATTTTCCCCAATAACTTTTGCACATCTCCTTTGCAAGTCGGCTGTTCCAGATTTTTAATTGCCTCTACTTTCTTAGGGTCAATCTCTATACCACCTTCATGAATTATAAATCCTAAGAATTTTCCAGCCGACACACCAAAAGCACATTTAAGGGGATTCATCTTCAACCCATACCGGCGCGTTCTTTCAAAACCGAGTCGTAAATCGGCAAGATGATGCTTAAACCCATCCGATTTAACAACTATATCATCAATGTATATTTCTAATATAATGCCTAGAAGATCATGAAATATTAGATTCATGGCACGTTGATATGTAGCACCGGCATTCTTCAACCCAAAAGTCATGACTACCCACTCAAACAAATCGACAAAGCCAGGGCACCGAAAAGCAGTCTTAGACATGTCCTTTTCGGCCATAAATAATTGATTATAACCAGCATTGCCATCTAAAAAACTGATTATTCTATGTCCCGAAGCATTATTAATAAGGATGTCGGCAATAGGCATAGGATATTCATCTTTTGGAGTAGCCTTATTCAAGTCCCTAAAATCAACACATATTCTAATTTTGCTAGTATTCTTCTTTTCAACAGGAACAATATTAGACACCCAATCCGCATATCTAAATGGCCGAATAAACTTTGCTTTTATCAACCGGTCAACTTCTTCTTTGATGCGGTCATACATGTTAGGATTAAAATTTCTACGCGGTTGCTTATACGGCCTAAAACCAGGTTTGATAGGTAATCTATGTTCCACTAAATCTCTATTTAAGCCAGGCATTTCGGTATAATTCGAAGCAAAGCAATCAACAAATTCTTTAAGTAACACGGTTAGCTTGCTTTTCTGATCGGCTTTTAAATTAGCATTGATAAATGTAGGTCTCGGAGTGCTCCCATCACCAATGTCTATTTCTTCAAGTGGATCAGCCGATGAGAATCCATGCCCAAGCTTGTCCATGTCTTCAAATTCTTCAATAGTCTCATGCATATCGTTCTTTCCGGAACGATATTCTTCTGTACGTTTTTGTAACCATTTAATGCTATCTTCTTTATTCATCACTTACATAGATAGATCATTAAGCCGAGCTACATCAGCCGGCTGTACATTTATGGGTACAAAACCATCTCGACCTATACTAATGTAATCATAGTCCGATAGATCTCTACCGGTCAAGCATTGCATATCACCGAGTTGCCAATCAACCGGCGCTTCTGTCAAGGCTATGCAAGTTGAGTTGTCTGCCCCAATCACCTCTACATCATCATCTACCCATTGAATTAAGCACTGATGCAAAGTAGATGGAATGCAACAATTCGCATGGATCCAGTCACGCCCTAACAGAATATTGTATCGGCCTTTGACATCAACTACAAAGAAAGCAGTCGGCAATGTCTTGCTTCCGACTGTGAGCTCCATAGATATAACGCCTTTGGCTTCAGATAGCTCTCCTGAAAACCCACTGAGTACCATGTTGGTCTTCATTAGCCCGCTCTCCTTTCGGTTCAGCTTGGAAAACACCGAAAGAGGCATGATATTCATACCTGCGCTGCCATCAACAAGCATACGCCCAATAGGCTTGCCATCAACATGTCCTTTGATGAATAACGGCTTCAAGTGTTGGTCGGGTTTTTCTGGTTTTTCGAACATAGCCTTACCCGGCCCGAGAATTAACTCAGCAACCTCAGACTCAGGTGCGCGGAACTCGGCGGGTAATGCAAAAACCATGTTAATATCCATATCAGTGAATATATTGTTGCCATTCTCCGAGTTGACGCCGTCAACCTTGTCATCTGTCATGTCATCATCTGAGTACTTGCCATCATCTTCCGAGCAATCGCCACCATCTTCCGAATTGTGAGCGGTATCTTCCGAATAACTGGTGACTGCATCAACCGAGCCAGTGGGAGCATCAACCGAGTTATCGGCAACTGCATCTTCTTCTTTTGATATGCGCTTTTCTCTCCACACCAGTCGGGGTATCATTTGTCTATCCTCATTGAATTGCTCATCCCGCTTTTTCTCGGCTAATTCTTGTTCGATTTCCAACGCTCGCAGCCGCTGCACTCGGCGTTTCTGAGTGTGATTTAATCCTGTCGGACACCATAGAGGTTCTGGTTTGGTCCCTGGAGCAACAGATTTGCTGCCCCCCGAACTACTCGGCATTTTCTGACGTACTCTCGTGTTGCCCCCCGAGTAACCCGGCCTGTACTGACTGCCTCCTGAGTATCTCGGCATGTTGCTTCTCATGTAACTCGGCCTGTTCCGAGTAGCCGAAACACCCTTCTGCTGATGCGATACACCCCCTGCTGCAAATTTCTGGCTTCCATTAGTACTTGGGTTCCCATGATTGAGCGAGCCAAAAATAACTGGAGACTGTCCAGGGGATGCACGTGAGCTGTTCTCTTTGATGAGTGGATCAATTATCACACCAACCGCTCCAATTTTCCGAGTTACGCCGGCAGATTCAATATGTGCATTAGCATCTTTTTCCTGAACAGAATTATCTTTCAACTCGGCAATGTCCTCCTTTCCTGGACTTTTCTTTTCACCGAGTTCTTTTGCAGACTTACGCACCCAAGTGAGCCCACGGCCATTACTATTTTTGCCAGCCACTTGGCGCACTGGTGACCGATCCCTTCGAATCGTGTCTTCATCAAACCGAGTCCTTTTCTGACGCACTGGCCCCCTGTGCATATTACTCGGCTGATTCCATTCTGGCCGAAAATAACCCGGTGGCCCCATAGGGTGTGGTGCCCAAGGATTAAACCCCCACGGAGGACACGGAGGAAAATATGGGTGCATAGGAGGTGGGCATCCCCAATAAGCCGGTTGCATTGGAAAACACGGCTATTGCTCATATGAATTTCTCCCCCAATGTTCATGATCATCAAGTCTAGGAGGGGACCTCGGACGCTTGACTCCTCCAAGCCGATTGAACACATTGCTGTTTCTACGCGAAGTGTATTTTTCCAACAGCATGTTGATAGTCGGCTTTGGTCTTGGACCTTGCTTTTTCTTTCCATTGACTTTCCATACTCCGACCTCTGGGTTCCTGGGTTTAATCATTTTTGGTGGAGCATTCTCATCAACAGTATTTTTCTCCTTGGCTGACTCGGCCTGATCCGACCGAATTAGCATCCTTTTGCCTTCAAACTCGATCACATTAACAGGGAAAGGATCACTATCGAGCTTCATATTGGCATCCTCTATGAATGTCAATCGTCCTTCGTTAATGCCCGATTGCACATGTCGACGAAAAATATTACAATCATTAGTAGCATGTGAAAAAGAATGATGCCACTTACAGTAAGCTCTTCATCCCAATTCTTCCGGAGATGGGATCATATGATTTCCTCTCAATCTTATTTGCTTCCCTTGCAATAACATATCAAAGATCTTATCACACTTGCTAACATCAAAAGTATATTTAATCTCATCTTTTTTAGCAGGTGTAGGTTTTAAAGCTGGACATGCAAAGGGTTTAGACTTTGGCGTTTGGATCCACTCGGCTACACATATGTCTAGATCATCATCACTAGCCGAATCATCTTCACACTCTAAAGTATTAACAGCAGGAATAACCTTATCTTTATTTTTGTTTTCTCTGAACCGACTAGATTGCTTAACTTCTCTAGCTCGGTTTTCCTGCGCCAAAGCCTTTTGTAATACTTGGTTTACATCCAAAAATTCCTGCCCTTCTAGTTTATCTTTAATGTGAGCATGCAAACCCGAAAAAGCTAGATCAGCCAAATCTTTTTTGGCTATATTTAAGCTGTAGCAGCGGTTCTTTACATCCCTAAACCTTCTAATGTAATCATGCACCGGCTCATTATACTTCTGCCTAACCATAGTTAGGTCAGAAAGCCGAAGCTCAGCTTCACCGCTATAGAAGTACTCATGAAATCGCTGCTCTAACTGTACTCATGAAGAAATAGAGTTAGGAGCAAGGGATGAAAACCAAGTAAATGCAGTGCCGGTTAAAGACAAAGGAAATAGTCTAACTCTATAAATATCTGAATTACCAAACTCACTGCATTGTGCTAAGAACTGTGCCACATGTTCAACAGTAGACCTACCACCTTCCCTGGTGAATTTAACAAAATTAGGGATCCTAACACCTCGAGGATAAGGAGTGGATTCAAAGTATTCGGGGTATGGTTTCCGATAGGTACGTGCCACACCTTTCGGCGCCAAACCGTATTGACTCAGGATCTCAGTTATTTGATCTTTCACACTAACATATGTTTGTGGAACAGCATGTGGTGGATTCTCCGGCAATATGGTTTGAGCATGTGAAGTTTGCAACGGAGGATCATTAGCTTGCAAATCAAGTACCGGCCCATATGGAATCCCGGTACTGACAGCTGGCGGCATAGCCTCTGAATTATTTACAATTCGGTGAGGGTTCGTACCGAATTGATTGTAACTCGGTGGTGAGTTTGCTCCGAGTTGATTGTAACTCGGTGGCGTGGTATATGCTACTGTTTGATAGTAGGGTTGCTGCAGATTTGAATTCAAAACCCTACTTCGGTTATTGCTATCATAACTTTGTGCAACCGAAGTAGAAACGATAGGAGGAGCAACACTAGGGATAAAGTTATGGGCCGAACTATTAGTATAGTTCCGGCCACTTTGATCATTGTTTAGAACAGCATGAATTTGATCTCTATTAGCCGATGCACTTTCAACATGTTGCCCTAATGATTGAATATGATGAGATGAACCATCCCCTAAACCTTTGCTAAGTCGCTTTTCAAGTTCTTCAAATTTATCAGCCATGGATTTAGAAAGTGTGTTCATCGCATTTGTCATGTCGGATCCAAATTTGCTAGCTACGGACACATCAATTAAATGAGCAATTTCTTCGGTTGGCTTTTTTACCTCAGCATCGGAAGGACTTGGCGCAACTACCTTTTTGACGACGCCGTTCCTTGTCTTCTGGTATCCCGCCAAAAACATGTTCTTCTTTTCAGCGTTCTGTCTCTCGAGCTCCTGTTCAAACTCGCGCCGATCATCTTCCGACAGGTCATCGAACGTAACGGCGATGACGTTCTCCGGGTCGATGTCGCTCTCGTTCCTGGACTCGGTATTCATCATGTCCTGAGTAGATGTTGCCCTTGTTCTTCTCGTCGCTGAGTAGATTGGAAGTACTCGGCGTTCTTCGGTCCCCAGCGGAGTCGCCAATTTGTGTTGGCGCAGAAATTTGCACCGCGCAACACAACGATAATCCTCGCACTTTTGCGGCGAGGGGCGGATGCTTTTCGAGCAAAGCAACAAAGAAGGTTCCTCAATTTCGGAGAGGAGGGACGGATGCTTTACGAGCAAAGCAACAAAGATGAAAACAGTAAACGAAAGTAAAAGTACGAAAAAGTAGTAGATGTGTTTGTTTGATTGTGTATTCTTTCAATCGGCCATCACCTCTTCTATTTAAGAGGGGGTTGGACTTCCCGTACAAGACACGGACCCAGATTTCCTTCCAAAGGGTCAAAAACGGTATCGAAACTCGGACTTTCCAAAATCTGCCCGAGTCTGCGCGACGGCAAGTGGTAGTACCGCTCTGGGCACGGTAGTACCGCTCTGGGCGGTAGTACCGCTCTGAGCATAGCTAAGTACCGCTCTACTACCGAGTAAGGGTCTTGGGATACCAGAAGAATTTTCATAAGCGGTAGTAGACGCGGTAGTAAAATACGGTACTACCGCTTAGCGGTACTTCCGCTCTGGAGGACGGTACTACCGCCCTGGAGGGACAGGGCCGCACTCAGATGGCTCTAACTTTTGCGTATGACCTCGGATTTAGATGATTTTTATATCAAAATCGACCGATTCGACGAGACGAAGACAATCCATGTAGATCATTTTCTCATATGAGGTCATCTTGGGGGCTTAATCAGCCGAATAGTGTTCTGGATACAAAATCTCAGCACTTCGAACACAACTTCGGCCTCAGAGATGAGATCGGATGGCTATGGCCCAAATATCAAAGTTTCTCTTTTCGACGATACGGAACTTTCTCACTTTGAGCACTTTTCCATTTGAGGCCTTCTTAATTATGCTTTTGACCATGCCAAAATCTGGTGTCAACAATACGTAGCAGGAAAAAAATACGCATATGCGTAAATATAGCAGTAGCGCTCTTTAGGGGGTAGCAGTAGCGCAGGTCGCTAGTGCTACCGCTATATAGCGGTAGCTAAGTAGCAGTAGCGTTGGACCGGACCAACACTATTGCTAAGTAGGATAGCAGTTGCACGGGTAAACTAATGCTACTGCTACAGGTTAGCTGTAGCGCCGTACTAGTAGCACCGGCACCCGTGCTACTGCTACCCCTAATTCTAGGGCTACTACTAGCCTTTCTCCTAGCAGTGTTGGTTTGTCACCGCTAAGTACAGCAACAACGATTGCTCCGGTTTAGGCGCAACTAGGACTAGCGTTGAGGAGAGGTACTTCTTCAGGTCTTGTAGCGCTGCCTCTGCCGCCGGGGTCCAAGTCATTGGGCCCGCTTTCTTCAAGATCTTGAAAAACGGCAAGGCATGCTCTTAGGACTTGGAAATGAACCTTCTAAGTGCGGCGATGCAGCCCGCCAGACGGCATACGTCCTTGATGCGCTTTGGTGCCTCCAGCTGCTCAATTGCTTCAATCTTGGCGGGGTTGGCTTCAATCCCACGCTGCGAGACGAAGAACCCAAGGAGCTTGCCGGAGGGGACTCCGAAGACACACTTCTTAGGGTTGAGCTTCAGGTTGATCTTGCACAGGTTTGCGAAGGTTTCTTCTAGGTCTTGCACCAGCGTGTCCTTGTTCTTGGTCTGGACCACTATGACATCCATGTATGCTTCTACCTTGCTGTGTAGCTGTGGGCCTAAACCAATCTGGACCGCTCTTGCAAATGTGGAACCGGCGGTCTTCAACCCGAACGGCATGCGTCTAAAATAGTACGCGGCGCAATGGGTGATGAACGCATTTTCTCTTCGACCTCCATGTCCATGAAGATCTGGTGATAACCAGTGTATGCGTCAAGGAAGGACAACAGGTCGTAGCCAGCGGTTGAGTCCAGTATCTAATCGATGCGCGGCCAAGGGAATGGGTCCTTTGGGTAGGCCACGTTGACGTCGGTGAAGTCTATGCAAAGCCTCCATTTCCCGTTCGCCTTGCGCACAACCACAGGGTTTGCCAACCAAGTTGAGTGGATCACGCCTCTGATCAAACCTGCTGCTTCTAGCTTCTTATTATCTTCGGCAATGAACTCTTGCCACTCTAATGCTTGTTTTTTCACCTTCGGCTTGACGGGGCGCGTGTGGTGGCAAACAGCAAGGTGGTGCTCAATCACCTCCCTGGGAACACCGAGGATGTCTGATGGCTGCCAGGCAAACACATCGACATTCGCCCGCAAGAAGGTGACGAGCGCGCTTTCCTATTTGCTGTCGAGGCTGGCACTAATGGTGAAAGTGCCTCCCGCGCCGCTTTCCCATGCAGCACTTGCTTCGTCTTGTGGAATGTCACCTTATCCTTCTTGCTCCGGGCGGCGGAGGTCTCTGGTAAGTCCTCGACGGGCGTGCTACACTCTGCCATGCGCTTCCCGGAGTTCTGACGAGACTCGCCAGAGCTCTTACCCTTGTTCTTCCCCCCGGGAGCTTTGCCGACAGGAGCGAGTGCCTCATTGGCAGACGCTGACACTGCCTTCCGAAACAGTTTATCTACGCAGAGGATTGTGTTCTTGTTGTCAGCCTTGATGGTGATGACGCTCATCGGCCCCGGCATTTTAAGCGTGTTGTAGGCGTGGTGGGACGCCTCCATGAACTTCGCCAGTGCCGGTCGGCCCAGGATTCTGTTATACGGCAGTGACATCTTCGCGACATCGAAGCCAATCTTCTTCGTCCTGAAGTTGAGCTCGCTGCCGAACGTGACCGGCATAGTTATCTTCCCCTTTGGCTGAGATCTTCCCGAGTTTACCCCCTGGAAAGATCCCGTCGGCTTAAGATCTGAGTCGGGGATCTGCAGGTGCTTGATCACATCCGGTGAAATCAGGTTCAGCCCGACCCCACTATCGACTAGCATCTTAGTGACCTTGAGGTTGCGGATTGTTGGTGATACCAAGAATGGCACACACCCGACGGCAGTGATGCGGTCGGGGTGATCCTCAGCGTCAAAGATGATGGGAGTGTTGGACCACTTGAGGGGTTTTCTTGCTTCTACCGCTGGTTCCGCCGTGTTGATGTCACGGGCCCCCTGCTTGAGTTGCCGGTGAGAGGAGTGCAAAGATGCGCCCCCGTCAGCGCACATGGTGTCCGCAGCCTTCTGGAACTCTGGGTTTGCGGACTCTTCTTCGTCCGTGTCGCCATTGTCGTTGGATTTGTTGTCTCGGCCTCTATAAGGCTTCTCTTTCTCCTGCTTGGCCTTGCCGCGGCGACTACCACGGCCGTCACTACTCTTCTTGTCAGAGCTACCCGCACCGTCTTGACTCTTCTCCTTATCGCACCTTTCGTACTCTTGCCTCTGCTTCTCGGCAAGTTGTTCTACTTGGCGACAACTGTTGATCTCGTGGCTCTTGGTGCGGTGGATCTTGCAATATGCCCCGCTGGTCTTCTCCCCCGCCGGGCCTCGTCGTCTCCGGAGCACGTGGCGATGTTCTTGTCGGACCCCTTGGACTTGGCCCGCTTGGCGGAGTCGGGGTTACCACCCCTTCGACAGCCATCACTACCTTTCCCTTGCGCTTCTTGTTGCACTTCCGGCCTTTCTTCTTGGCGGCTAGAGCATCGTCGTCGTCGAAGTAGACCTCTGCGCCAGCATCTTCTAAGGGGAGCCTCCTCCCTTCTTCAGTGCACGCGCACTTGTCAGCGAGAGCATAGAGCTCGGCGATGTCTCGCACTTTGTTGATGCTCATATCTTCCCGCATCCGCCGATTGCGCACATTCGTGTGGAACGCAGCAATCACGGCGGCAGGGTGGATGTCTGGAATGTTGTGTTGCATGCGACTGAACCTCTGAATGTACTTGCGAAGGGTCTCACCGTCCCTCTGGGGAAGCACGTGCAAGTCGCTGGGCTGCCCTGGCAGTTGGTAACCCCCATGGTATGCACCAACGAATTGGTTGCACAGATCCGCCCAAGATGAGATGGACCCCTCCGGCAAGTTCATCAGCCAACTCCTCACGTTGGGCTTGAGCGCCAACGGGAAGTAGTTGGCGAGTATCTTCTCGTCCCGTCCCCCGGCACCCTGCCCGGCGATGGTGTAGATGCCGAGGAACTCCAAGGGGCTGATCTTGCCGCCGGACTTGTCGGGCCGCTCAGCCTTGAAGGCCCTGCTGGCAGGCCAACGAACCTGCCGCAACTCATGGGTGAATGTCGGGCATCCCACCTTGTAAGGTAGGCTACCAGGCGCCCCCGGTGTGGGTTCATCGACGGCAGGGTCCGCGCGGTCGTCAGATATCATTAACCCACATTCTCTCTTATATGGTTACCTACATGAAGGTTTTGATTATACACTCATTCAATACCTATCCTTTTTGGACTAGTATTATAACCCATGCAAATTACCATTACTATTTGTTAGACTCTCAAACAAGTTTAAGTGAAGCACAAGAGTTCAATTATTTCTATAAAATCTATACGCCATCGTGCTCTAAAAGATATAAGTGAAGCACTAGAGCAACTGCTAAGCTCAAAAGATATAAGTGAAGCACATAGAGTATTCTAACAAATCATGATGAACATGTGTCTCTCTCAATTAGGTGTGTCCAGCAAACAATGATTGTGGCAAATTAAAAATAAAGCAAACTATAATACACGATGCTCCAAGCAAAACACATATCATGTGATGAATAAAAATATAGCTCCAAATGACATACCTATGGAATGGAGACGAAAGAGGGGATGCCTTCCGGTGCATCCCCAAGATTAGACGCTTGAGTCTTCCTAGAATTTTACCTTAGGGTGCCATGGGCATCCCCAAGCTTAGGCTCTTGCCACTCCTTATTCCTTCATTCATCGTGATCGCACCCAAAAATTGAAAACTTCAACACACGAAACTCAATAGAAAACTTATGAGCTCCGTCAGTATGATAGGTAAGTGAAAAACTTTAGGTACTGTCATAAATTTATTCATATTTTATTATTGCATAAGGTACTGTATTCTAGCTTCTCCATGGATTACCCCCCGATACAATCCATATCATCCTCAAAACAAGCAAACTATGCAAGCAAAAACAGAATGTGTCTAAAACAAAACAGTCTATAATGATCTGCACAAACACCATACTTTTGTAACTCTAAATATTCTGAAAAATTAGTACAATCTGCGGAATTTGTATACGAATATTGTGTAAAATATGCAAATCAAAAAGACATACCACTAATATCATAGAAATTCTGCACTGGATGCAAAAGTTTCTATTTTTGCACCGTATCAAGTCTACTATCTTCCAAATCAATCCCAAAGGTTTTACTTGGCACAAACAATAATTAAAACATAAAAACACAATCATTACAGTAGCAATAATAAGTAAACACACCAAGATAGAAAGTAAAAAACAAAAAATTTAAAGATAACTATTGGGTTGCCTCCCAACAAGAGCTATCGTTTTATGCCCCTAGCTTGGCATAATGCATAGTATCAAGTGTTGTCATCCTTGACACTCAACTCCTTGATGCGCCTTGAGACTGCGACGGTATTTCCCCAAAGAGGAAGGGATGATGCAACATAGCGACGGTAAGTATTTCCCTCAGTTATGAAACCATGGTATCGAACCAGTAGGAGGATCACCAACACAACGTAAACAACACCTGCACACAAAGAACAAATACTTGCAACCCGACGCGAAAGAGAGGTTGTCAATCTATCTACGGTAAAAAGATAGATTAGGATAAGATAGATTGGATAGATAGATCTCTCAAGAATGCAAAATAAAATAGGCAAATAAAAAGTGCACCAAGGTATTTTTGGGTTTTTGGAATAATAGATATCAAAACAAAAGTGGCAAAAAGATAGATCAGAAAGCAATATGTTGGAAAAGTAGGCCCGTGGGCCATAGGATTCACTAGTAGTTTCTCTCATGAGTATAGCACACGGTGGGTGAACAAATTACTGTTGGGCAATTGATAGAAGATCAAATAATCATGGCAATATCCAAAGCGATGATCATTATATAGGCATCACATCCAAGATTAGTCGACCGAAACGATTCTGCATCTACTACTATTACTCCACACATCGACCGCTATCCAGCATGCATCCAGCGTATTAAGTTCATGGAAAAAGGGGTAATGCAATAAGAATGGTGACATGATGTAGGCAAGATCTATTCATGTAGGAATAGACCCCATCTTGTTACCCATAATAGCAAAGATACATGCGTGCCTCGCTGCCCTTTCTGTCACTGGGAGAGGACACCGCAAGATCAAACCCATCACAAAGCACCTCTTCCCATGGCAAGAAAAATTGATCTAGTTGGCCTAACTAAACCAAAGATTCGAAGAAGAAATACGAGGCTATAAGTAATCATGCATATAAGAGATCAAAGAAGACACAAATAATATTCATGGATAGAAACTGATCATGAACTCAAAATTCATCGGATCCCAACAAATACACCTCAAAAGTTTACATCAAATAGATCCCCAAAGACCATTGTATTGAGAATCAAAATAGAGAGAGGAATCCATCTAGCTACTGACTACGGACCCATAGGTCTATGGTGGACTACTCACGCATCATCGGAGAGGCACCAATGAGGATGATGAACCCCTCCGTGATGGTGTTAGATTGGATCTCGCGATTCTGGAACTTGTGGCGGGTGGATGTGTTTTTCGTAGACTCCTCTAGGGTTTCTAGAATATTTGGGTATTTATAGGCATCAGAGGCGGTGGAGGGGACTCCCGAGGCGGTCACAACCCATCAGGGCGCGCCCGGGGCCACTGGCTTGCCCTGGTTGGTTGTGGGCGGCCTAGGCTCCCTCCTGGTAACTTCTTTGGCCCACTAGCCTTCTTCTGGTCCAAAAAAATCTCCAAAATGTTTCGTCGCGATTGGACTCCGTTTGGTACTGATATTCTGCGAAGTAAAAACAAGCAAAAAAAGCAACTGGCACTTTGGCACTATGTCAATAGGTTAGTCCTAAAAAATGATATAAAGTTGCTATAAAATGATTTTAAAACATCCAATATTGATAATATAACAGCATGGAACAAGCAAAAATTATAGATACGTTGGAGACGTATTAGCATCCCCAAGCTTAATTCCTACTCGTCCTCGAGTAGGTAAATGATAAAAACACTATTTTTGATGTGGAATGTTGCCTAACATGTTCATCACATATTCTTTTCTTTTGTAGCATGGACATTTGGACTTTTAGATGGTTCAAAGCAATAGTCTAGTTTTGACATAAAGACTTTAATACTCAAGCATGCCAACAAGCAACCATGTCTTTCAAAATATCAACACCAAAGAAAGTTATCCCTAGCCTATCATGCTCAATCATTGATCCATTCATGAAACACACTCAAATATTAACTATACCCAATGCTCAGGTATGATCATAGTGCCCCCTAGTTTGTGCTTTATAAGAGAAGATGGAGACTCAATATAAAAAATAAAAATTGCATAAAGTAAATGATAGGCCCTTCGCAGAGGGAAGTAGGAATTTGTAGAGGTGCCAGAGCTCAAAGTTTAAATTGAGAGAGAAAAATATTTTGAGTGGCATGCCTTTCCTGTCAACGAAAACGACAAAGTAGTTCACAAAACTTTCCTTGCTAGATATATCATAGGCGGTTCCCAAACATAAAGTAAAGTTTATGCCTTTTTCCACCATTCTTTCACAATCCATGGCTGGCCGTATCCACGGTTGCCTTCCATACCAACACTTTCCAAGGAATTTATTATTTGACAACATAAAGTAAATTTCCTTTTTCATTTCGGGACTGGGCATCCCTATTACCGCCATACTCTCGTGCAATGACAAGTGAATAAACACTCATCTTGAGAATAACACATCTAGCATGAAAAAATATTGGACACCCCCTACCGTTTCATGAGCAGTACGAGCACGGAAAAAGGAAATTTATTTTGAAAATTAGAGATGGCACATACAAATTTTCTTAGAACAGCATGGAAATACTGCATATAGGTAGGTATGGTGGACTCATAAGGCAAAACTGGGTTGATTTTGGATGCACAAGTAGTATTTCTACTTAGTACAAGTGGAGGCTAGCAAACAGATTGAGAAGCAACCAACCAAAAAACAAAAATTCACATACACGAGCATTGAGCATAAGCAACACCGAATAATGCACCATAAGTAGGATGTAATTTCATTGCATAACTATTGACTTTCATACTTGCATAGGGAATCACAAACCTTAACACCAATATTCTTACTAAAGCATAATTACTCACTAACATGACTCACATATTGCTATCATCATGTCTCAAAACTATTACAAGGAATCAAGTTTAATTTGTCCAATGATCTTCATCAAAGTTTTTATTATATCCTTCTTGAATATCTATCACTTTGGGACTAGTTTCATATATTGCCATTGCTTTTGACAAGCTCAAACAAATTTAAGTGAAGAACATGAGCATAAAGGTTTCATCACTCAAAATAGTATAAGTGAAGCATGAGAGGATTTCTTCAAAATTTACCAACTCTCAAATTTATCTAAGTGAAGCATGAGAGTATTTCTACAAAAAAATTCCAAGCACACCGTGCTCAAAAAGATATAAGTGAAGCACTAGAGCAATTCCATAGCTCAAAAAAATTAAGTGAAGCATATAGAGCAATTCTAACAAATCATAGCATTATTTTGGCTCTCTCAAACAGGTGTGTCCAGCAAGGATACTAGTGACAAACTAAAAATCAAAGCAAGCAAAGACTCAAATAGTACAAGACGCTCCAAGCAAAACTCATGATATGTGACGAATAAAAATATAGCTCCAAGTAAAATACCGATGGTCGTTAGAAGAAAGAGGGGATGCCACTCGGGGCATCCCCAAGCTTAGTTGGTTGTTTCTCTTTGGATATATCTTGGGGGTGCTTTAGAATCCCCAAGCTTAGGCTCTTTTCACTACTTATTCCTTCATCCATTGTGATCTCACCCAAAACATGAAAACTTCAATCACACAAAAACTCAACAAAACCTTCGTGAGATCTGTCAATATAATAAAGCAAATCACCACTTTAAGTACTGTTGCAAACCCATTCATATTTTATCATTGCATTATACCTACTGTGTTTTAACTTTATCATGGCTTATACCCTTCAATACAAACCATAGATTCATCAACACAAACACATAATGCAACGAAAACAGAATCTGTCTTAAACAGAATAGTCTGTAGTAATCTGTACTCTAACCATACTTATGTAACTCTAAAAATTCTGAAAAATTAGTAAAACTTAAAGAATTTGTATATAAACACTGTGTTAAAACATCAGCTCATTATCATGCTCCAGTAAAAAAATGAAAATTCGCACACTGGAGGCAAAGTTTCTGTTTCAGATTCTTTGTTCTTTCTACTCATCTTATGAATCATCCTAAAGGCTTTACTTGGCACTAACACTAAATAAAACATAAAAACACAATCATAACAAAGGCATAATTGTGTCAACACTCAAAAACTGAAAGAAAAATAAGAAAATAAATTTATTCATTGGGTTGCCTCCCAACAAGCGCTATCGTTTTACGCCCCTTGCTAGGCATAATGCATAGATTCAAGTATTGTCATCTTTAGTTTTTAACACCTCAATAACACAACCAGATTTATTCAAGAATTTAGCATGCATACTCTCAATGACAACACTTCTAGGAATAAGACCAAAAAATTCATTCTTGTAAATAGGGTCTTATACTATTTCAACAAAATCGGGATGAATACTAATCATTTTAAGATCTCCCTTGTAGCTACTAGATGTAGCACCTTTCTTCTTAGTGACTTGCGTGGTCTTGCAACTTTTTATGGGAGTTTTTTCAATATTTTTAACAGAAGAAAAGGCCGAACTCAAGTTACTAAAAATTTCTTCCAACTTATCAATCCGGTAAGGACTTTCTTCTATTCTTTCGTTAACTACGGTTTCCTTTTCCTTCAAAAATTTAAAGGCATCTCCCGCTTTTGAACCAATTTTATTGGAAAGATTATGCATTTTCTTATCCAAATTTTCAAGATGTTCTTTGGTAATCATCTTCTTTTCAATAGCATCTAGCCTTTCCATAACATGTTCGAGGGTTAAAGTTGTTTCATTGATCATAAGAGATGGCGATCCCACTAAACTTCCCATAGCATTAAAAGCATCCAAAGATGGACACATCAAGAAATTCCCACCGATAATCGTATGAAGGACGAATCTATACCAAGTGGTGATGCCCACATAAAAACTACGATGGAGAACAAGAGTAGACTACTTATGAATAGATCTATTATGAGCATTGCAAATCCTATACCAAGCATCTTTTAGGTTCTCCCCTCCCCTTTTCTTGAAATTAAGAACTTCATTCTCGGGAGTACACGCAATAGAGGAAGAACTAGCCATAACGACAAGGTAAACCAACAAAAGATCTGATGAGAAAAAGGCAAATGAAAAAGAGGGCGAATAAAATGACAAATTTGGTGAAGTGGGGGAGAGGAAAACGAGAGGCAAATGGCAAATAATGTAATTGCAAGGTGATGAGATTTGTGATTAGGAACCTGGTAGATGTTGATGGTGTCTCCTCGACGCTAGAGATTGGCACGTAGAAGAGATTGCTTCCTCCCTGGGAACGACGCCTGAAATTCCTTTGACGTGGCTTGAGACCGCGTCGGTATTTCCCCAAACAGGAAGGGATGATGCAGCACAGTGACGGTAAGTATTTCCCTAAGTTATGAAACCAAGGTATCAAACCAGGATCACCAACACAACGTAAACAACACCTGCACACAAAGAACAAATACTTGCAACCCGACACGAAAGAGAGGTTGTCAATCTCTCTACGATAAAAAGATAGATTAGGATAAGATAGATTGGATAGATAGATCTCTCAAGAACGCAAAATAAAAGAGGCAAATAAAAAGTGCAGCAAGGTATTTTTGGGTTTTTGGAATAATAGATCTGAAAACAAAAGCGGCAAAAAGATAGATTAGAAAGAAATAAGTTGGAAAAGTAGACCCGGTGGCCATAGGATTCACTAGTGGCTTCTCTCATGATTATAGCACACGGTGGTGAACAAATTACTGTTGGGCAATTGATAGAAGGTCAAATAATCATGACGATATCCAAGGCGATGATCATTATATAGGCATCACATCCAAGATTAGTAGACCGAAATGATTCTGCATCAACTACTATTACTCCACACATCGACCGTTATCCAGCATGCATCTACTGTATTAAGTTCATGGAAAAACGGAGTAATGCAATAAGAACGGTGACATAATGTAGACAAGATCTATTCATGTAGGAATAGACCACATCTTGTTATCCATAATAGAAACGATACATGCATGCCTCATTGCCCCTTCTATCACTGGGAGAGGACACCGCAAGATCGAACCCATCACAAAGCACATCTTCCCATGGCAAGAAAAATCGATCTAGTTGGCCTAACTAAACCAAAGATTCGAATAAGAAATACGAGGCTATAAGTAATCATGCATATAAGAGATCAAAGAAGACTCAAATAATATTCATGGATAGAAACTGATCATGAACTCAAAATTCATCGGATCCCAACAAACACATCGCAAAAGTTTACATCAAATAGGTCTCCAAGAGACCATTGTATTGAGAATCAAAAGAGAGAGAGGAAGCCATCTAGCTACTGCCTACGGACCCATAGGTCTATGGTGGACTACTCATGCATCATCAGAGAGGCACCAATGAGGATGATGAACCCCTCCATGATGATCTTAGATTGGATCTCGTGGTTCTGGAACTTGCGGCGGCTGGATGTGTTTTTTGTCGACTCGTCTAGGGTTTCTGGAATATTTGGGTATCTATAGGCATCATAGGCAGTTGCGGGGACTCCCGAGGCGGCCACAACCCATCAGGGCGCGCCTGGGGCCCCTAGTGCGCCCTGCTGGGTTGTGGGCGGCCTGGGCTCCCTCCTGATAACTTCTTTGGCCCACTGGCCTTCTTTTGGTCCAAAAATATCTCCAAAAAGTTTCATCGCGATTGGACTCCGTTTGGCACTGATATTCTGCGAAGTAAAAAGCAAGCAAAAATAGCAACTAGCACTTTGGCACTATGTCAATAGGTTAGTCCCAAAAAGTGATATAAAGTTGCAATAAAGTGATTCTAAAACATCCAAGATTGATAATATAACAGCATGGAACAAGCAAAAATTATAGATACGTTGGAGACGTATCACTCCTCAATTATGCAGCCATGGTTCCTTGGAGGATTAGCATATAAGTTTTTGATCACCACACTCCTAGGGATAAAAAGAGGAGACTTGATAATAGGTTCCTTTATTACATCTATAAAATTGGGGTGCACACTACTCATTTTAAGATCCTCATTCTCCTTACTAGGTTTACCACTCGTAGGCTTAGGAACATACATAAATTGGGGTTCTTGTTTGTAGGACTTTTATCCATAGTTTTAATAGGAACGAAAGCGCAGCCCATTTTAATGAGGGTTTCTTCCAATTTATTGATTTGAGAAGGACTTTGTCCTAACTCTTTACTAATATTTGGCTCGTTTTCTTTTATCGTCTTTAGAATAATTCCTACCTTGGAACAAAATTGAGTTACTTGATTATGGACCTTCTTTTCTAGATTTTCAATGTTCTCAATCGTAGGCATCTTATTTTCAATAGCATCTAGCCTACACATGACATCTTCCAATGTCAAAACGGTTCCATTAACAATAGTAGGAGGTGATCCTACTATATTTTAAATAGCATTAAGAGCATCGAGAGTGTGATACATTAAGAAATTACCACTGGTAATGGTGTCAAGAACGAATCTATTTTTGGAGATATGCCCTAGAGGCAATCATGTATGATGATATTTCCTATGTGTTTATGAATAAAGATAGTCCTTGGACATTATCAATGATGTGTATTAACAAGTACGTGACTTGTTTGTGAGACTATGCATTGTATGATGACTGTCCTAAATGGTCCCTAGTCGAAAGGGTTGTGTGGATGCGTAGCCAGTTAGACTAGCATATGACATGGTGGATGGTCTGGTCTCACTGACCATGTAGCATTGGATGCTAGCCGGATAATATGGACTCAGAAATATCTGGACGGATTCGACGTAGTCGGATCCGAGTTAAAATAAGGTCTGAGTTGGACAGACCCAACTATGAGACGCAGCGATAGGTCATCTGTGAGTCTCTAGTACAACATACGTTCTGTGTCCTAAGACCTGAGCTGGCGCATGTACCCGGGATGGTGGCAGACTTGCTTTGGGCCGACCAAATGCACACTCCATGACAGGGTAGTTATAAAGGTAGGTTTCGGGCTTGTTTAGACCCATGCTGCGAGATGTGGTCGAGCAAGATGGGATTTGCCCCTCCGATGAGGAGAGATATACTCTGGGCCCCTCGGGTGATCCGACCTGGATAAGCATGGCCATGCGATGAGGATTATGAGATAATCCGAAGTGTTGGTCGGATTCACTGGAACGAGAAAGAGGTCGTGCTACAACAAGGATGACCATGTCACCTTGAGCACGACAACATATATCATGTGGCAAAAGGAACAGAAGTGTGAAGTATAGGTTTGCCTAACCAGCTTCATCGGACACTTGGAGTCGGCACGCTTTGCTAGAGGCCGCTACTAACTAGTCGAGCCGGATGTGATCCCACTCGTGACCAAGTTACCGAGAACCTAAGGGGTCGCATGCTTAAGGGAAGGAACACGTGGGCTTTAGGATCCGTGCGAGGCCCAAGAGTTGAGCCCGTGCCTGATGCCTATATATAGTGGAGGTTCGACATGCCCATCTGGTTGATCGCTTCGGTGCCGTCATTAGGGCTTTGCATGTGTTGCAACTAGCCACCTCCACTTGCCGGCGCCAACAATGTGATCGGACCTAGCAGTCCGCCGCACGGTGTTCCTCCTGCATGCGCGGATACCATTAGAGGCGGTGCACTTGCGCCGCTTCGGCGAACCTATAGGTGGGATCCGGCGATCGGCTGTTCGAGGGAGATTGGACGAGGAGGAAACGGACCACACGGACGCGCTACCCCAACTCTACTTCCGCTGCATGAAACTGCGCATCTAGTGGTAACGATCCGTGATCCATCTCCATAGCATGTTCTTGGATGTTCTGCGCGTAGGAAATTTTAATTGGCATGCGCTGCACCTACGGTAGAACCCAATAGTGGTATCAGAGCCTCTGCTATAGGATTTGGATTCAGATCGGATGCATATTTGATATGTGGAGGCGGCTTCTACTTCTTGAGCTTGCGTTGGTTTTCCCTTGAAGAGGAAAGGGTGATGCAGCAAAGTAGATAAGTATTTCCCTCAGCTGTTGAGAACCAAGGTATCAATCCAGTAGGAGGTACAAGCAAGGCCGCAATCTTTGCACCTACACAAACAATCAAACACTTGCACCCATCGCTATAAAGGGGTTGTCAATCCCTTCACGGTTACTTGCAAGGATGAGATCTGATAGAGATAGATATAAAAGATTACTAAAACGAAAAGTAAAATAAAAGTAAAATAAAAGTAAAAAAGATTGCAGCCAAGTATTTTTTGGTATTTTTGGTTTATAGATCTGAAAATATAATATGGAAAATAATACGGTGGGTGAACAAATTACTGTTGAGCAATTGATAGAAAAGTGCATAGTTATGATGATATCCAAGGCAATGATTATGCATATAGGCATCACGTCCGTGTCAAGTAGACCGAAACAATTCTGCATCTACTACTATTACTCCACAGATTGACCGACTCCTGCCTGCATCTAGAGTATTAAGTTCATGAAGAACAGAGTAACGCATTAAGTAAGATGACATGATGTAGAGGGATAAACTCAAGCAATATGATGAAAACCCCATCTTTTTATCCTTGATGGCAACAATACAAATACGTGCCTCGCTACCCCTACTTTGTCACTAGGTGAGGACACCGCAAGATTGAACCTAAAACTAAGCACTTCTCCCATTGCAAGAATTACCAATCTAGTTGGCCAAACCAAACCAATAACTCGAAGAGACTTGCAAAGATATGAAATCATGTATATAAGAATTCAGAGAAGATTCAAATAATATTCATAGATAATCTGATCATAAACCCACAATTCATCAGATCTCGACAAACACACCGCAAGAGTATTACATTGGATAGATCTCCATGAAGATCATGAAGAACATGGTATTGAAGAACATAGAGAGAGAAGAAGCCATCTAGCTACTAGCTATGGACCCGAAGGTCTGAGGTGAACTACTCACGCATCATCGGAGGGGCAATGGAGTTGATGTAGATGCCCTCCGTGATCGAATCCCCCTCCGGCAGATTACCGGAAAAGGCTCCAAGATTGGGATCTCACGGGAACAGAGGCTTCCGGCGGCGGAAAAGTATTATCGTTGCGCTTTTTGGTATTGGGGGAATATTTGCGAATTTATAGGCCGAAGATTAGGATTGGAGGGCCTATAGGGGGGCCACAAGCCAGGGGGGCGCCCCCCCTAGGGCATGCCCTACAGGCTTGTCGCCTCCCGGCAGGTCTCCTGCCTTCCTCTCCAAGTCTGGTAGGTTTCTTCTGGTCCAAGAAAAATCATTGCGAAGATTTTATTCCGTTTGCACTTCGTTTGATATTCCTTATCTGCAATACTCAAAAACAAGGAAAAAACAGAAACTGGCACTGGGCTCTAGGTTAATAGGTTAGTCCCAAAAATAATATAAAATAGCATATTAATGCATATAAAACATCCAAAACAGATAATATAATAGCATGGAACAATCAAAAATTATAGATACGTTGGAGACGTATCAAGCATCCCCAAGCTTAATTCCTGCTCGTCCTCGAGTAGGTAAATGATAAAAACATAATTTTTGATGTGGAATGCTACCTAACATATTTATCCATGTAATATTCTTTACTGTGGCATGAATGTTAAGATCCATAAGATTCAAAAAAAAAGCTTAATATTGACATAAAAACAATAATACTTCAAGCATACTAACAAAGCATTTGTGTCCTTTCAAAATAACTTGGCCAAAGAAAGTTATCCCTACAAAATCATATGGTCTGGCTATGCTCCATCTTCCCCACACAAAGTATTTAAATCATGCACAACCCCGATGACAAGTCAAGCAATTGTTTCACACCTTTTATGTTCTCAAACCTTTTCAACTTTCACGCAATACATGAGCGTGAGCCATGGATATAGCACTATAGGTGGAATAGAATATGGTGGAGGTTGTGAGGAAAAAGGAGAAGATAGTGTCACATCAACTAGGCGTATCAACGGGCTATGGAAATGCCCATCAATAAATATCAATGTGAGTGAGTAGGGATTGCCATGCAACGGATGCACTAGAGCTATAAGTGTATGAAAGCTCAAAAAGAAACTAAGTGGGTGTGCATCCAACTCGCTTGCTCACGAAGACCTAGGGCAATTCGAGGAAGCCCATCATTGGAATATACAAGCCAAGTTATATAATGAAAAATTCCCACTAGTATATGAAAGTGACAAAATAGGAGACTCTCTATCATGAAGATCATGGTGCTACTTTGAAGCACAAGTGTGGAAAAAAAGATAGTAGCATTGTCCCTTCTCTCTTTTCTCTCTTTTTTTGTGGGCATCTTTGGCCTTTTTTTTATTTGGGATTCATTGGCCTCTTTTATTATTTGTAAAGTCTGGAGACTCATCCCAACTTGTGAGGGAATCATAGCTTCCATCATCCTTTTCTCTCATGGGACAATGCTGTAATAATGATGATCATCACACTTTTATTTACTTACAACTCATGAATTACAACTCGATACTTAGGACAAAATATGACTCTATAAGAATGCTTCTGGCGGTGTACCGGGATGTACAACGATCTAGTGTAGCAAATGACATCAAAAAACAGACAAGCCATGAAAACATCATGCTAGATATCTTACGATCATGCAAAGCAATATGAAAATGATGGTGCGTGTCATAATAAACGGAACGGTGGAAGTTGCATGGCAATATATCTCGGAATGGCTATGGAAATTCCATAATAGGTAGGTATGGTGGCTGTTTTGAGGAAGGGAATATGGTGGGTTTAATGCACCGGCGAAAGTTGCGCGGTACTAGAGAGGCTAGCAAAGGTGGAAGGGTGAGAGTGCGTATAATCCATGGACTCACATTAGTCATAAAGAACTCACACACTTATTGCAAAAGTCTATTAGTTATTGAAGCAAAGTATTAGACGCATGCTCCTAGGGGAGAGGTTGGTAGCAGTTAACCATCGCGCGCTCCCGACCCTCACACAAAGGATGACAATCATTAAACAAATCATGCTCCGACTTTGTTACATAATGGTTCACCATACGTGCATGCTATGGGAATCACAAACTTTTAACACAAGTATTTCTGCCAATCCACAATTACTCACTAGCATGACTCTAATATCACCATCTTTATATCTCAAAACTATATGCAAGGAATCAAACTTCTCATAGTATTCAATGCACTTTATATGAAAGTTTTTATTATATCTCTCTTGGATGCACATTATATTAGGACTAAATTCATAACCTAAACCAATTACCATGCTGTTTAAAGACTCTCAAAATAATATAAGTGAGGTACGAGAGTTCAATTATTTCTATAAAATAAAACACCACCGTGCTCTAAAAAGATATAAGTGAAGCACTAGAGCAACATTGCCTAGCTCAAAAGATATAAGTGAAGCACATAGAGTATTCTAATAAATTCACGATTAATGCATGTCCCTCTCAAAATATGTGTTCAGCAAGGATGATTGTGGCAAACTAAAAAGCAAAGACTCATATCATACAAGATGCTCCAAGCAAAACACATATCATGTGGTGAATAAAAATATAGCCTCAAGTAAATTTACCGATGGATTGAAGACGAAAGAGGGGATGCCTTCCGGGGCATCCCCAAGCTTAGGCTCTTTGGTATCCTTGAATATGGCTTGGGGTGCCTTGGGCATCCCCAAGCTTAGGCTCTTGCCACTCCTTATTCCATAGTCCATCAAATCTTTACCCAAAACTTGAAAACTTCACAACACAAAACTCAACAGAAAACTCGTGAGATCCGTTAGTATAAGAAAAATAAATCACCACTTTAGGTACTGTTGTGAACTCATTCTTTATTTATATTGGTGTAATATCTACTGTGTTCCAACTTCTCCATGGTTCATACCCCCCGATACAACCCATAGATACATCAAAATAAGCAAACAACACAAAGAAAACAGAATCTGTCAAAAACAGAACAGTCTGTAGTAATCTGTAAACTTCGAATACTTATGTAACTCCAAAAATTCTAAAAAATTAGGATAATATGGGAAATTTGTATATAAATCTTGTGTCAAAAATTGAGACTCATTCGACACTCTGGTGAATTTATAAAATTCCTGGACTGAGCGCAAAAGTTTCTGTTTTTCAGCAGAATCAAATCAACAATCACCGTAGACCATCCCAAAGGTCTTACTTGGCTCAAACACTAATTAAAACACTAAAACACAATTATTACATAGGTAATAATGTGTAAAGCACTCAAAAACAGAAACAAAAACAGAAATAAAATTGGGTTGCCTCCCAACAAGCGCTATTGTTTAATGCCCCTAGCTAGGCATAACGCAATAGATCTAGGTATTGTCATCTTTGGTATGCAATTCATAAGTAGCTCTCATAATAGATTCATAAGGTAATTTGATTTTCTTTCTAGGAAAGTGTTCCATGCCTTTCCTTAACGGAAATTGGAATCTAATGTTTCCTTCTTTCATATCGATAATTGCACCAATCGTTCTAAGGAAAGGTCTACCAAGAATAATAGGACAAGTAGGATTGCAATCTATATCAAGAACAATGAAATCTACGGGCACATAATTCCTATTTGCAACAATAAGAACATCATTAATCCTTCCCATAGGTTTCTTAATAGTGGAATCCTCTAGATGCAAATTTAAAGAGCAATCATCAAGTTCATGGAAACCTAGCGCATCACATAAAGTTTTCGGAATCGTGGAAACGCTAGCACCCAAATAACACAAAGAATGGCACTCATAATCTTTAATTTTAATATTAATAGTAGGTTCCCGCTCATCATAACGCTTTCTAGGTATAGAAACTTCCAACTCAAGTTTTTCTTCAAAAGATTTCATCATAGCATCAACAATATGTTTAGTAAAAGCTTTATTTTGATCATAAGCATGCGGAGAATTCAACATGGATTGCAACAAGGAAATACAATTAATTAAATAACAACTATCATAATTAATGTCCTTGAATTCCAAAAGAGTGGGTTCATTGCTATTTAAAGTTTTGACCTCTTCAATCCCACTTTTATCAATTTGAGCATTGAGATCTATAAACTCCGAATCATTGGGACGACTTTTAACTAAAGTTGAATTATCTCCAGTCCCATCTTTATCAAGATTTGTATTAGAAAACAAAGATTCAATAGGAGTCACATCAATCACTTTAAGATCTTCATCATTATTTTCACGAGAACACACTTTTTCAAGCCATTCACACTTAGCACGCATTCTAGCTGTTCTTGCCTTACACTCATCAATAGAAGTTCTCATAGCTTTTAAAGACTCATGAATATCACGCTTGGGTGGAGTAGATCTAATTTTCAAAGAATCAATCTCAAGCGAAATTCTATCAACGTTCCTAGCCAAATCATCAATCTTGAGCAATTTTTCTTCAATCGTGGCATTGAAAACCTTTTGCGAACTAATAAATTCTTTAATATTATTCTCAAGATCAGAGGGCATTTTATTATAATTTCCATAAGGATTGTTGTAGGAATTACCATAATTATTAGAGGAATTACTAGGAAACGGCCTAGGGTTGAAATTACCTCTATACGCGTTATTACCAAAATTGTTCTTACCAACAAAATTCACATCCATAGATTCATTATTATTTCCAATCAAAGAAGACAAAGGCATATCATTGGGATCAATAGGAGCACTCTTACTAGCAAACAATTTCATTAACGCATCCATCTTTTCACTCAAAGTATTTATTTCTTCAATAGCATGCACTTTTTTACTAGTAGGAGATCTTTCGGTATGCCATTGAGAGTAATTTGCCATAATATTATCTAGGAGTTTCGTAGCTTCTCCTAATGTGATTTCCATAAAAGTACCACCCGCGACGGAATCTAAAAGATTTCTAGAAGCAAAATTCAATCCCGCATAAAAAATTTGTATAATCATCCATAAACTCAAACCATGTGCGGGGCAATTTCTAATCATTAATTTCATCCTCTCCCAAGATTGTGCAACATGCTCATGATCAAGTTTCTTAAAATTCATTATATCGTTCTTAAGGGAGATGATCTTAGCGGGTGGAAAGTAGTTGGAAATAAAAGAATCTTTACACTTATTCCATGAATCAATACTATTTTTAGGCAAAGATGAAAACCAAGTTTTAGCACGATCTCGTAGTGAGAACGGTAATAGCTTCAATTTAACAATATCATTATCCACATCTTTCTTCTTTTACATATCACACAACTCAACGAAAGTATTTAGATGGGATGCGGCATCTTCACTAGGAAGGCCAGAAAATTGTTCTTTCATAACAAGATTAAGCAAAGCGGCATTAATTTAAGAAGATTCCGCACTAGTGGCAGGAGCAATCGGAGTACTAATAAAGTCATTATTATTAGTATTGGAGAAGTCACACAACTTAGTATTCTCTTGAGTCATCGTGACAAAGCAAGCAATCTAGCACACAAGTAAACAAAAAGCAAACGAAAAGGCGAACGGAAAAAGGGCGAATAAAAAGGCAAATCTTTTTGGTTTTTTCTGAAAATCATTTCAGAAGTGGGGGAGAGGAAAACGAGAGGCAAATGGCAAATAATGTAAATGCAAGAGATGAGTTTGTGATGGGTACTTGGTAGGATTGATGTAGATCTCCCCGGCAACGGCGCCAGAAATCCTTCTTTCTACTTCTTGAGCTTGCGTTGGTTTTCCCTTGAAGAGGAAAGGGTGATGCAGCAAAGTAGATAAGTATTTCCCTCAGTTGTTGAGAACCAAGGTATCAATCCATTAGGAGGTACAAGCAAGGCCCCAATCTTTGCACCTACACAAACACTCAAACACTTGCACCCAATGCTATAAAGGGGTTGTCAATCCCTTCACGGTTACTTGCAAGGATGAGATCTGATAGAGATAGATATAAAAGATTACTAAAACGAAAAGTAAAATAAAGTAAAAAGATTGGAGCAAAGTATTTTTTGGTATTTTTGGTTTATAGATCTGAAAATATAATATGGAAAATAGACCCGGGGGCCATAGGTTTCACTAGAGGCTTCTCTCTTAAAGGAAAATAATACGGTGGGTGAACAAATTACTGTCGAGCAATTGATAGAAAAGCGCATAGTTATGAAGATATCCAAGGCAATGATTATGCATATAGGCATCACGTCCGTGTCAAGTAGACCGAAACGATTCTTCATCTACTACTATTACTCCACACATCAACCGACTCCTGCCTGCATCTAGAGTATTAAGTTCATGAAGAACAGAGTAACGCATTAGGTAAGATGACATGATGTAGAGGGATAAACTCAAGCAATATGATGAAAACCCCATCTTTTTATCCTCGATGGCAACAATACAAATACGTGCCTCGCTACCCCTACTTTGTCACTGGGTGTGGACACCGCAAGATTGGACCCAAAACTAAGCACTTCTCCCATTGCAAGAATTACCAATCTAGTTGGCCAAACCAAACCAATAACTCGAAGAGACTTGCAAAGATATGAAATCATGCATATAAGAATTCAGAGAAGATTCAAATAATATTCATAGATAATCTGATCATAAACCCACAATTCATTGGATCTCGACAAACACACCGCAAAAGAGTATTACATCGGATAGATCTCCATGAAGATCATGAAGAACATGGTATTGAAGAACATAGATAGAGAAGAAGCCATCTAGCTACTAGCTATGGACCCAAAGGTCTGAGGTGAACTACTCACGCATCATCGGAGGGGCAATGGAGTTGATGTAGATGCCCTCCGTGATCGAATCCCCCTCCGACAGATTACCGAAAAAGTCTCCAAGATGGGATCTCACGGGAACAGAGGCTTTCGGCGGCGGAAAAGTAATATCGTTACGCTTTTTCATATTGGGGCAATATTTGGGAATTTATAGGCCGAAGATTAGGGTTGGAGGGCCTGCAGGGGGGCCACAAGCCAGGGGGCGCGCCCTACAGGCTTGTCGCCTCCCGGCAGGTCTCCTGCCTTCCTCTCCAAGTCTGGTAGGTTTCTTCTGGTCCAAGAAAAATTATCGCGAAGATTTCATTCCGTTTGGACTCCGTTTGATATTCCTTTTCTGCAATACTCAAAAACAAGGAAAAAACATAAACTGGCACTGGGCTCTAGGTTAATAGGTTAGTCCCAAAAATAATATAAAATAGCATATTAATGCATATAAAACATGCAAAACAGATAATATAATAGCATGGAACAATCAAAAATTATAGATACGTTGCAGACGTATCAGCGGCGGATGAGATCTGTCGTCGTTCATGAGATCGGCTATGTGCACGTTTGATGAGATCAACTGCACATCGGGGTCGCCGAGGCTATATTTTCTGTCTATCGGAATCGATGATGTCGTGACACAACCTACCCCTACTGGTCGTGACACAACCTAGCGGGAAAGCCGTGTGCGTAGCGCCTTGTATTTCGTACACGATTACACAAACCGGTAGAATGCGATTCTAGGCATAACTTTGTTTTGCAGGTTTGATGTGAATAGTATGGCTCATTTGTATGTGATGCATGTGTGTAATTTAACATGACCTACGTGTCATGATTGTCAACCGGCAGGAGCCAAAGTGCTGTCATTATATTGTATAGCGACTTGCGTGTCGACTTGTGATTCTCTGTAAATTCATTACTAGTTGTAGTAGTTGGAGAACAGAGATCAAGTTTGAGGCTTTGGCGTCCCGGTGTGACGAACAAGATGGAGTTCCCCCCCGGTCATCGGAGTGGGAGCCGGCCTGGAAGGACATCCATGAAGGAGCCATACTATTTCACATATTTATGTTTATATGTGATTGATATTGCTTCTTGTTTCTATGCATGTTAGAATGGTAGAAAGGTCCCTCGTTAATATCAAGCACATTGCCATTCCGGATGTTGCACCTTTGCACGTCAAGTACGTCTAGTGGTGGGCTCATAAAATTGAGGTGCTACTAGGTGTCCTTGAACTAGAGGGTTCGTGTCAGACACGGACATGCACTGCATTAGGTTAACTTGACAAGGCTATCAAAACGGTTTATGGCCTTGTGGCAAAGAAGGTTGGGAGCCAGGGTATAAGATACCTACCTGACCGACAGGAGTCATATAGAGATACGATTGGCAAGGAGTTTCTTACCGAATAGGCAAGTTGGCTAGCAGTGATGCTAAAGCTGAGTAGTCGCTCGCGCTAGAAGGGTCCTGAATCACTAAGAGTTTGCGGAGGGATGCTGACTTCAGTGGGAGTAGTTATATTTAAGGCTTGAATTACTCTACATAAACACATTGCTTAGTGATTGCATATTTTCTGTTGTAGATCAATGGCACCACCTGCTCAACCCAACTTTGCATTGAAATCAATTCTGGAAAAGGATAAACTGAGTGGAACAAACTTTACCACCTGGTATAGAAATCTGAGAATTGTTCTCAAGCGCGATAAAAAGGAACATGTTCTGGAGGATCCACTTCTAGAGGAACCTGCCGAGAATGCTAGTGCCACAACCAAGAACGCCCATCAGAAACTCGTTGATGAATCAAACGAGATCAGCTGCCTCATGCTGGCTTGTATGGAGCCTGATTTGCAACAGCATTTTGAAAATGTTGAGACTTTCGATATGATCGAGAGTCTCAAGAGCATGTTTCAGGTGCAGGCTAGGACCGAAAGGTTCAACGTCTGGCAATCCTTGACGGATTGTAAGCTAAAAGAGGGTGATCCACTGAGCCCGCATGTGATTAAGATGATCGGGTACGTGCAAGCTTTGGATCGGTTAGGCTTCCCACTTTGGGACGAGCTACCCACGGATGCAATTTTGGGTTCTCTTCCACCTAGCTATGGGACGTTCGTCTCGAACTATCATATGCACGGCATGGATAAGAAGCTCACTGAATTGCATGGGATGCTCAAGGTGGCAGAACAAGATATTAAGAAAGGAACGCATCAAGTGTTGATGGTGCAGAAATTGGCTAAGTTCAAGAAGAGTTGGTCCAAGAAAAAGGGCTAGGCAAAGGGCACGGAGAAGGTTGTCTCCGCCGTTGCGCCAAAGACGGGACCAGACTCAAAGACCGTTTGCTTTCATTGCAAGGAAACTGGTCACTGGAAGAGGACCTGTAGCAAGTGGCTTGCTGAGCATGGCAAGAAGGCCGAAAATGCTTCTTCAGGCAAAGGTACACTTGTTACATATGTTATAGACATTTACCTTGCTAACATACCTTGTAGCTCTTGGGTATTTGATACCGAATCGGTTGTTCATATTTGCAACTCGATACAGGGGCTGATAAGAACTTGGGGTGTGGCACAAGGGGAGATTGACATCAGGGTCGACAACAAAGCAAGAGTTGCTGCGTTGGAGGTCGGCACGATCTAGCTCAAGCTTCCTTCTGGATTTATTTTGGAATTGAATAATTGTTATTACATTCCCGCTCTTAGTCAGAACATTATTTCTGCATCATGCTTGATGAGTCAGGGTTATGAATTCAGTTTAAAGGACAATGGTTGTTCATTTTATTTGAATGGAATGTTCCACGGCTATGCACCCATTGTGGATGGGCTATTTATTTTAAATCTAGAAACGGAACCAGTCTATAACATGAATGTCAAGAGGCATAAGCCTAATGAGATAAATCCGACTTACTTCTGGCATTGCCGGCTTGGACATATTAGTCTGAAACACATGAAGAAGCTCCATGATGATGGACTCCTAACTTCGTCCAACTTTGGGTCGTTCGAGACATGCGAATCATGCTTGCTAGGCAAGATGACTAAGTCTCCTTTTGCAAAGAGTTGCGAAAGGGCGTCCAAGCTGTTGGTGCTTATACACAGTGATGTGTGTGGTTCAATGAGCACAACAGCCAGAGGTGGCTATTAGTACTTCGTGACTTTTACTGACGACTTGAGTAGATATGGATATATCTATTTGATGAGGAAGAAGTTGGAAACTTTTGAAAAGTTCAAAAAGTTTCAAAACGAGGTTGAAAATCAGCTCGGCAAGAGAATAAAGCTTCTACAATCAGATCGTGGAGGTGAGTACATGAGCCAGGAGTTTGATGATCATCTGAAAAGCCGAGGTATAGTACCTCAGCTCACACCTCCGGGAACTCCACAGAGAAACAACGTGTCAGAACGGAGAAATCGAACCTTGTTGGACATGGTCCGATCGATCATGAGCAAATCAGATTTACCCTTGTCATTCTGGGGATACGCTCTAGAAACTGCAGCTTTCACACTAAACAGGGTACCAGTAAAATCTGTAGACAAGACACCACATGAGATGTGGACTGGGAAGAGTCCTAGTTTGTCTTTTCTAAAGATTTGGGGTTGTGAAGCATTTGTCAAGCGACTCATGTCGGACAAGCTTACACCCAAGTTGGATAAATGCATATTCGTGGGTTATCCAAGGGAAACCTTGGGATACAGCTTCTACAACCGAGAAGAGAACAAAGTGTTTGTTGCTCAGAATGGGGTTTTCCTAGATGTCGTGGTTTTATCAACCCGACAGATGTCCTCGTAACAGGACCAAGGTGTGAGGCCATCGCCGCTTGGTTGCGACTCGAAGGGGTTAAGCGAGAGAAAGAGTCGGGTTTACCCAGGTTTGGCCCCTCCTATGGAGGTAATAGCCTACGTCCTGCTTTTTGTATATTGGATGGGTGGATCTCGATTACAAGGGTGTGGAATCGCTAACCTAGCTATCGAGAGGTTGTGACTTGAGAGTTTTTGGCCTAGGGGCCTGCCTTTATATACAGGTCAAGCCCTAGTTTTACAACAGAGTCCGGGTCATATTAGGACTTGTGATCTACTACATCTCTAACTTATCTAGCAACTTAAGGAAACTTTAACCGGCGTCCTTAGCTTCACGGGCTGCGAGCCTGCCGTCTTTTGGTATTGAGCCGCCCGGCGTGTTAATTAGCCACCACCTTACTCATCTTGTACTCAGGACACGGCCCACTCAATCTTGGTTGCATAGTCGTTGTTACGTTTAACCCGACCCAGTATGGCGGGTTACACCGTGAAGTTATATCCCCGACATTAGGCCCCAGATTGACTTGAATTCATTCATGTCAATAGATCCTTTCTTCCTGTGGCGGCTCAGTTTTTCCTACGGCAACTCATCTTTGAACTGGTGTCTTCAGCAGATTTTATGACACCGGCTTGTTCTGTTTCCACACTTGTCATTTTCCCACCTTTTATTTATCGTGACGTCACCTGTCGTTAGTCTGGAAAAACAATAATGAAATCATGGAGAATCTGGTCGTATCTGTTTATCCCGAAAATTGAGGCATTTTTGTTTCCCGAAATTTACTGTATTCCCTCGATTGTCGCGCCTGTCAGTTGTCTCTTCGGGCTCCTTCCCTTTAAATATTTACCGAAGGGTTCTGGATTCACTTTCCACTTCCCTTTCCTGCTTCTTCTTCTTCCTCGAGTCCGGGAGCTCCTCGCGCCACCGCCGCAACTTCCTCATCTCGTCGAGCTTTCTCGAGGTCGTCGCGGCGGTCCTTCACCAATCAATCCTTTGCGCGCTTTCCCTGTCACCGGTCGACCGCTTCGAGTAAGTTACCTTCCTTCCGGCTAGATCCATTATAGAACCTCGAGGTTCTTTCAAGTTCTTCGGCGATTCATCTCCAGTTCATCACCATTGCTAGCGTTTGTATGTAGATCTCATGAACATGTTCACCAAAGTAGGGCGGTAGGGTCACCAACTCCGTTTTGCGTATGACGTGTCTTAATCTTTTCTTGTATTAGATGAACAACACTATCACTGCTTCCATGCCCCTCTCCTAGGGCTAGCGAATATCCTCGCCTTTTTGAACTATTTTTAGATCCAAAATTGTCGTTGCCTCGGGAGAAACTTGTTTGTCTCATACTTAGCAAAATTTCTCAAGAACTTATTGTCTTAACACTAGTCGCCCTCACTTTTGCCAGCTTAGTATTTGTAACTTGCCATGTATTTAGACCACTGTAAAGACTTTAGATCATTTTACTTGAAACGTTTACTTAAGTCACCCTCTTGTACTTTATCCAGGCGACTTATTATGTCGGAGTCAAAAGCCTGCAATTGGGTGGCGACTCAAGTTTCTGATGTTCACTTCAAGGATTATGAGGAATATGGGTTCCTGCCGCCTCAGAATGTGGATGTCTGGCAATCCATTCTTGGAGAGGAAATCCCACATCCCCAGGAGGGAGAAGTGGTAGTATTTTTGGATCACCTTCAGAGGGGTTTTTCACCTCCCGGGTCAAAATTCTTCCGGGACGTCTTGCATTTCTTTGGCCTTCATCCTCAAGACCTTGCCGCTAACTCCATATGGAACCTCTGCCAGTTCCAAGTGTTTTGTGATGTGTATCTCCAAATAGAGCCCACCGTCTCCCTCTTCAGGGAACTCTTCTATTTGAACCGGCAAACAGAGTACACAGATGGTCCCGGCTTAGAACTTGGCGGGGTTTCAATTCAAAGGCGGAAAGACGTCCTCTTCCCTGTTGCCACTTTACCAAGCCACCCTAAAGGGTGGAACAAGACTTGGTTTTACTATTGAAACACTGCGCCTGCCGAGGAAAATCCTTTGCCGTGTTATAGGCCCAAGCGGTCCCAACATGCCCATGTTTATCCAAAGTTGAGGGCTCTGCTATCCAACGGGTTGACGGGGGTTGATTTGACCTGGTGTTGGGTATCTTGGAGGATTCTTCCATTAAGCCTGCACAGTGGCTTAATGTGCACCTATTCTAGCGACTTGAACGATCCTCTACTGTATAGCAACTTTTCCTTGGAGGCCGACGAGATAAACCAGAATGTGAAGAAACTGCTGGGTGAAAACCAGGAGACTTGCAGCAAAGACGGGTTGAAAGCCTTCTACGCCCTCAACCCGGCTCCTCCGGTATAAAACCTTTTAAGATATTGACACGGTTTTTTAAATGCATTTTGAGCCTTTGCTTTCCTAGTCTGAGTGTTTGATTTCGTAGGCCACCTCTTCTTTCTGGAATCGGAGTCGCCTCAAGGCCACGGCTAACAAGTCCAAAGCCGCCCCGAGCAAGAAAAAAAGTAAGGAGGATGTAGAAGGACCGTCTCATATGGACGAAACAGCCGCCACCAATACCTGATCAGAGGTAAAATTAACCTTTCGCTTATATTTCCTTGAATTTATCTGATGCCTTTTCCTTCTTAGGGTGATGTTGAAACAAGCCGTGCAGGCGATATTGAGGT
The DNA here is from genome assembly GCA_039707655.1 of Elymus sibiricus. NCBI lineage: Eukaryota > Viridiplantae > Streptophyta > Magnoliopsida > Poales > Poaceae > Elymus > Elymus sibiricus. The sequence continues at coordinate 308,092,123 of CM077675.1, read as the reverse complement.
AATTTCCATATCTTCCGACTCAGATCCTTCGCCTCCGTTGAAAACAAGGCGGGTTGTTCGGAAGGTCGGCTTTTCTCACCCAGACGGTCATCTGGATCCTTGCTTTATTTTGAAGAAAACCCAGCACCAGTCTAGGCGTCAAACCCGAAGTGGGAGTGGCGATCTTGTTGAAGGGTTACCAGATAAATTAGTCGCCAGGAAGTGATCAGCTAAGGTACTTAATATTCCAAACTTTCCAAAGAAAATTCCGGCTTGATGTGTCAATATTTTGACTCCTATGCCTTGGTTAGTCAGGAGACGCCACCTTCGTCGGATGACTCGACTGCGTCCAAGCTGGCGCCCTTTGTCATCAATCAAGGGTAGCTTCCTCATCAATTCATCCGTTTGAGTAAGCTATTGCTTTTTCCATTTTTCATATCATACCATTTGTAACTTGGCAGGGCCAAAGCCAAGAAGAGGAAGACTGACGGGTCTTCTGTTAACCCGGAGGTCCCTGAGTCGGAACTTCCTGAGTCGGCGGCTCATGAAATCGATGCTGATCATCCTGAAGACCCTCAGGATATCCAAAACGATTTACCGGCTCCATCTGAACCAACCAATATTGATGTCGTAATTGTTGAAGCTACAACAGCAGTTAACCTTGACCCGCCCAATCCTTTAGTGATAAACACAAACAATCCTAAAGTTATTATTACTGGGACGGGTTTATACTGCTCCTGAGACTTCCAGTGTATTAACAAAGGTTGTTGCTAAGGATGAAGCGGTACTGCAAGAAAAAGGGAAGGCCAAGTTGGAGCTTCCAAATTATGAGAGCTTTAGTGTCGAAGATCTTCATGCTGCCTGCTTAGACTGCCTGGCAACAAGCCGAGAGATGGAAATCGGCCTAGTTAGCATGATGAAAACTAAATATGAGGTATGTTCTCTTTTTCATACTCTCATCATATATCCTTTTGTAGCCCCCAAGGCCCATCTTTGTCTTTCTAAGATAAGCTGGGTCTTGCAAATGTTAGGTTGACTCAACCTGTAGCCCCCAAGGGCCGACTCATCTCCTTGTGATGAGTTGGGTCTTTTAGGAAGAGTTGTCAACCTGTAGCCCCCAAGGGCCGGCTCATCTCCTTGTGATGAGTCGGGTCTTTTAGGAAGAATTGTCGACCTGTAGTCCCCAAGGGCCGGCTCATCTCCTTGAGATGGGTCGGATCTTCATGTAATAACATTGAAGAACTTTGGATCTATAGTCCCCAAGGGCCGGCTCATCTCCTTGAGATGGGTCCGGTCTTCATGTAATAATATTGAAGAACTTTGGATCTGTAGCCCCCAAGGGCCGGCTCATCTCCTTGAGATGAGTCGGGTCTTCGTCTCATCTTCCATGTTAAAAGAGCTGAGATACAGTAGCCTCCATGTCGGTGTCAAAACCGGCGGATCCCGGGTAGGGGGTCCTGAGCTGTGAGACTAGGATCGATGGTAACAAAGGGACGAAGGAGACGATGTTTACCCAAGTTCGGGCCCTCCTATGGAGGTAAAACCCTATGTCCTGCTTGATTATATTGATGATATGAAGGTTACAGAGTTGATCTACCTCGAGATCGACAAGCTAAAACCCTAGATGAGTTTCTGTGTTGTATGATCTAAAACCCTCTGGCTTATATAGACACCAGGGTTCATTAGGGTTACATATGGTCGGTTGCCCACCGGAGGGAAAAAACATGCCTAAACTACCATCTTCAACTTGACGGACATGCCACGGCTCCTGAGGTGTCCTCCCTGGTGACAAGGCCTTCGATTAATCTCATCCTCAGTGAGCGGCCCATTAGCCCGACCTATGAGAAATAGGTCGGCAGTCCGAAGACCCCTTAATCCCAGACTCCCTCAGTAGCCCCTGGACTAGCCTCCAACGCTGAGGTATATCCGGAAAATATTATGTGTCAAAGTCTTCGGCTTGCGAGGCGAGTCCCTCAACCTCTTCTGGCTTGGCAACCATCCCGTCATCGAAGAGTCCTCGATTGCTGAGAACTTGCCAGCCCAATATAATAACCTTCAGCGCTTCTCGATCCTTGTGTGCCGAGGGGAGACGAGCGGCCCGGCTACTTTTTACAAGACTATCCCTCCCGCAAGGGAGGCACCACTTATTTAAACAAGTTAAATTAGGGTCCGGGTCACAGCTTCCTCTTCTTCCCCGTTTAGAGAAAAACTTCAAGCGAGAGACCATCACAAAATCATGGCGAGCGCCCCCAGCTCTTCCTCGCGCCCTTACGGCTCCCATCCTAGGGATTGGACAAGTTGCTCTGTATCCCTCCTCCGGTTGCATGACCTCGAGACCCAAGGGTATCTTCCTTCCTCAGATCTGGCGGCAACTCGCGCCGGCTTGACTTCCTTCGACGGCGAAGCTTTCGCGAAGAACTTCCCCAATCCTAACCAGGGCGAGCGGGTATGCTTTGTGCCTTTCCTCTTACGAGGCCTAGGGTTCCCCATTCATCCTTTCCTCAGGGGGTTACTGGAGTTCTATGGGATCTAGCTCCATCATCTTACCCTCGGATCCATTCTGCACATTTCGGGCTTTGTCGCTCTCTGTGAAATGTTCTTGGGCTGCGAGGCGCACTTCGAATAATGGAGGAAGTACTTCTGCCTCGTCCCCCGAACTCGGGGTGAGACAATTCGAGAAATCGGAGGAGCCGAAGTATGTCGCATAGCGGGAACAGGATACCTAGCGGGGACACCGAAGAAGGAATCCGAAGAGTGGTCTTGGGAGTGGTTCTACATCGAGGACGTTCCCCTATTCGATCCAGCTCGGAGGGGCTTGCCCGAATACTCCGACGCTCCTCCGAAGAAAAAGTATAATTGGCGACCAAAGAGTTCGTCCCAAGAGTACAGTGCCGAAGTTCGACACTTGGCCGCCCACGTAAGGATACTGGCTCATCACAAGCTGACAATGATTCACGTGATGGCCGCCGCCATCTCCTGATGCGTTCAACCTCTCCAACAAAGGATACATCCTTTGTGGCAATACAACGGAACGAGTGACACCACTCGCTCCCGACGGCTGGGCCCTGCCAATCAGGTGGCCTTGGCAGCCGCACTTGCCGACTTGTACAAAGGAGAAAAAGAAGATTTTGTTCAGTTGCAACTTAAGGAGGGATACTCGAGTTACAACCCTATTGAATGGGTAAGCCCTTCGACTCTGCGTCTTGAGTTCGGGCATTTATTCGCTCTTTTTGACTAACGCTTTTAATCTGCGCAAACAGGAATGGCGGAGCTTTGCCGAGACAATCAACTGTCCGGCCCCTCAACCAGAGAACTACTCCCGCGACGATGATCCAGGATTCCATGACGATCCGGAGCTGTCAATGGAGTATGAAGACGGGGTCTTTTACTAGGAGAGCCTTGATCGATCCAAGGTGGCCATCATAGCTGATCACCCCGGATCACTCCCCTCCTCCACTGCGGGCAAGGAGAAAAAATCTACCCGCAAAAGGCAGACGTCCTCCGTCGACCCAAACATACCAGCTCCCACTCCAAAGCACCGTCGGTCCTCACGACGAATGTCGGCTACAGCAGCAATGTCCGAGCCGGGCGCCAACAGGAGTCCCACATGTGAGCCGGTCGTGGAGACGGCACCGAACACTCGATCCAGCAAAAGGTACTTTGTTCGGTCGCTTAATCTATTATTGTTATGATCGGTAGGATCTTACAGAAGATCTTATGTCGAATTACTCGACTTACTCAGGAAGCGAGTACAACCCTCCTCTGCCGAAGACATTGCCGGGACTCCCAGCAACACGCATGAATCAAGATCTTCTGCTCATGCCGAACCCGCCGCGGAGGCCCACATGGTCAATCCGACCCCCGAAGACTCTGGGGATGAGGTATCAGTCACTAAATCCGAAGCAGAGAGCGCGATGAAACATCGGCGGCGGCGAGGAATCCTGCGCGGCCTGGTGTTTTCCGAACAAGAGTTCAATGCTCTATGCTCGGCGGACGCACTCCTTGGAGCTGCCCGAGCCGGGTTCGGTTAAGCTGTGAAACTGATATCGGCTGGCCTGAAGGTAAGTGATTAAAAATCCGGACATTAATGTAAACCCAGTAGCCCCCGAGCCTTGATTTGGTCGGGACGTCCGAATTAAGGATCCGCACATTGCTTGCATGCATGATGTAGGCCTCAAGGCAGCAGAACGAGCAATTGGCCAATGAATTGGCAGCGAGCCGAACATTGGTGGAAACCATGAAGGCCGAGCTTGAACAAGTGAAGAAGTTTACCCGGGAGGCGCATGGTGAGTATAACTATTCTGCTGATCTTAGCGTATAATCCCATGCTGACGCAATGGTACTTTTAGCAGCTGAATCAATAGGGCAATTGCAAAAAGATTTGGATGCAGCCCGAAACTCCCAGAGGTACGCCGAATCCCAGTATGACGCTGGCTGCCTTTCACTGCAGTGAAACCTGGAGGAGAAGAAACGCCTCCAGGTGGAAACTACAGAGGGGCATGCCCAAGAAGAGAACCAGAAACTACAGAGGGGCATGTTCGGTAAGTTTTGATTATAACGTTGAAAGGTATCTCCCCTTCATAAGATGTAACGGACATGCCTTGTCTCATGTATAGGTCTCCTAACCGGGCAGCCTGAAGAAGAGATCAGCTCCTTCCGGGGGAACCTCCTGAAGGAACTATCCGCCATGCATGAGCGGGCTCGGAAGGCTATGAGGGGCGTGATAAAAGCGCTATGGCCTGCGAAGCAGCCTCCAGAAAGGATGGCCAAATTAACCGACCGATTCAAAGAAGCCTGGAGTCGGTTCGAGCTATGGAAGACATCGGCTTGCCGGGAGGGAGCACGAGAAGCATGGGCAATGATCAAGACCCGTTATACCGGTCTTAACCCCGAGCATATGGCTCGGGTTGGGCCAGTAGGACCTGATGGGCAAGAAGTGCCACTTCACTTGGTGTACGACCAAGTGATTCCTACTGCTCGTCTCTCGCAGGAAGATTGCACCCTGGATGCCATAATAGACAATCTTGACCAGCAGCCAGATGTGTGATTCTATGTATCTATGTACTTTAAATCAAAAAGTTGCTCCATCTGTGTTGTAAACTTTGTCTTAACCGGCCATCGGCTTCGACCTCCCGTGCAGAGAGCTCGGGAGTGTTCCGTACAAAATATCCCTTGATTAAGAGGGAATTCTTTTGAGGAACCAGGCAATCCGGCCATTTGGTATGAACTGACAGAAGGCGCACAAGGAGACATGTTATATTAATGCTTAGCGTAAGAAACATCTTCCAAAGAAGATAGTACCTCTATCGGTGCCTTCCTTTAGGTTGCTACGTAAATCATAGATAATAAGGCCGCATACTACTAGTATGCGACTAATGGCTTTATTGAGAAAACCGCGTGATGGTAATAACAACCATAATTTTATTTGTTGCTTCCGTCATAGCCGACCAATTTTCTGCTAAAGATAGCTAGCTTTTGGCTTCACCCGTCTAAGGTACGTATCCGAATGACCCGACCGTAACAATCGCAGAGGTGCTCCCTTTACTCTCTAGCCGAACAATCGGGAAAGTAGAGGGCAAACACAGGAGCGAGGCAACCCAGCTTGGCAAAAATCTTAGTTCGAATTGATGCATATGATGGCTTTACAATCGACAAAGGAAACATTCATGCATAATAAATTTCAACATATGCTTAAAAGAAAAACTCATCGGCTTCGGGAAGAAGCCCCCAGGTGTTATATTCGGATTTTACATTTGACGATGTATGCCGAATATCTAAACACTAGCTCGGTTTAGCCAAACACAAACTTGGGGAGAGAAAGGTCCTGGCCTGCCAAGAATTAAGGTGGAAGGGAAGGAAAAATGAAAATAAGAGAGAAAAAAGAAAAGGGGAGGGTAAAGAGAATGACGACACCGGTCTAGCGTTAGAAGCGCCGAAGACGAGCTGCGTTCCATGGGTTTGGTTCGAGGCGGTTGTCTTCCGGGCTTCGAAGACGATAAGCCCCCCCTGTGAAGACTTCGTCGATTATGAAGGGGCCCTCCCATTTGGGATTGAGCTTATGCTTCTGCTTCTCGGGGAGCTGTAAGACGAGTTCACCCACGTTATATGCTTTCGCCCTGACCTCCCTGCTCTGGTAACGCCGGGCCTGCTACTGATAAAAAGTAGAGCGAGCCCGAGCTATGTCGCGCTCTCCTTCCAAGGCGTCCAAGTCATCCTGCCGATCTAGCTGGGCCTCCTTTTCTTCGTACATGTGCACCCTTGGTGCATCGTGAATAATATCACAAGGAAGGACCGCTTTTGCCCCGTAGACCATGAAGAACGGTGTGTATCCCATTGATCAATTCGGGGTGGTACGCAGGCCCCACAGAACGGAATCAAGTTCCTCCACCCAATGGCAGTAGGACTCATGAAGAGATCGGACCAAACGTGGCTTAATACCAGTCATAATGAGCCCGTTGGCTCGTTCGACCTGTCCATTGGTCTGCGGGTGATACACCGATGCGTAATCGAGCTTAATGCCCATTTTTGCGCACCAGTCTTTTACTTCCTGGGCGGTGAAGTTGGATCCATTGTCCATTATTATACTGTGCGGGACACCGTAACGGTGTACTACGCCAGATATAAAGTCAATTACTAGTCCGGACTTGGCTGATTTGACAGGTTTTGCTTCGATCCATTTGGTGAACATATCCACCATGACCAGTAGGTATTTATTTTTCTTGGTCCCCCGTTTAAGTGGTCCGACCATGTCCAGCCCCCAGACCGCAAAAGGCCAAGTGATCGGGATAGTCCGAAGAGCCGTTGGGGGCATGTGACTTTGATTTGCAAAAAGTTGGCATCCTACGCAATATTGGACCAGCGATTGGGCATCAGCTCGAGCGGTGGGCCAGAAGAATCCAGCCCGGAAGGCCTTGCTTAATAAGGCCCTTGCGGCGGCGTGATGGCCGCCCATTCCTGCGTGGATTTCAGCCAAAAGCTGCTTTCCTTCTTCCTCAAATATGCACCGTTGGAGTACCCCGATGGTGCTTTTCTTGTATAACTCACCCTCATGGACTATATAGGACTTGGATCGCCGAATTATGCGTCTTGCCTCTGTCTAGTCATCGGGGAGCTCTCGGCGAAGAAGGTAGGCGAGGAAGGGCTCGGTCTATGGCGCGATTATTGCCATGACCTCATGAGCCGAAGGCGTTTCGTCCATTATGGTGATGAGGACATCCCTACTATGGTTCCATCCCTTGAAGATGAACAACCTGTTGCTGCAAAGAAGACGTCCAATGATGAAATCAGGATTGGACCAACTACAAGAGCTCGTGCTAAGTTACTAGAACAACAGGTGAATTCTCTCTTAGTTGATAATGCTATTTCTTTTAATGAGAGCTTTATACTGCCTAAATCCTTGTGTGTATGTGTCATTAGGTACATTGGAGAGGAAGGCATGGCACGAGGGAGCAAGGAGGAGAACAAGGAGGCAATGCAGCTGGGCTGGGAAAAGGATCTTGGAGTTTCCAGGGCGGTAGTACCGCCCTACACCAGCGGTAGTACCGCTTGAGACGGTACTACCGCCCCTACTACCGTGAAAACTACTGGCATCTTTTGGCGCTAACCGGTAGTAGAGCGGTACTGAAGCGGTAGTACCGCTTGGAGCGGTAGTACCGCATGACATCAGCGGTACTACCGTGCTGCCTGCGCGCAGAGTTTCGGGCTGACAGCCCATGTACCCCTTCGATCTATCTTAGGATATAAATACTCTTCCTTAGGGTTAGTTAGAGTTAGACCACGTTTAAGATAAACCCTAGTTCATGAGATTGCTTGTAAGCATTCATCTTGAATCCTCATCACCAATTCGTATCGATCTGGTGATTATATACTGCAAGTCAAGTGTGATCTGCTGTTCCATTGGGAATTAGTATATTGCAATTCTAACCGTTCGTGGTCGACGGCTGCGTGCGCAAGTGTGTGACGTTGTGAATATCCAAAGGGTTGAGACCTTTTGCATTGGCATCAGGGATCAAGAGAGGGAGAGTTCATCGGCGACATACAAGTTATCCTACACCATCATCATCACCACCGCCGCTTACTGAGAAGATCGGGACACCCCATATCATCTTGGTATCAGATTTCCAGTGTTGCCTCGGTAAGCATCCACCAAATCATCCGTAGATTAGTTGTTTTTCATCCTATCCAGAAAAAGCCTCACAAAAAATATTAGGGTTCTTAGTTGTTTGCCATAGCCTAGATTGCATCGTGGATTGGTTTTAGTTGCTGGTCGTTGTGTCTTTCTTTTTGCGTCGCTTTGCCTTCGAATCGATTGATTTTAGTTTCCATCGTAGCTTGCATCGTAGATTGGCTTTTGTTTCGATCCATTATCCTGTTTTGCAAATTCCAATCCATAGCCACAGCCTGTCTACACAAAGGTGTTAGGAACTTACCCACGAGACTAGTTTCCGCTCTACAGGCTGCTCATATAGGTTTTGGTGCTTTGCAAAAACTCGACGTGCTCCAAGAACAGTCGCCGCTGCCTGCGATCTATTGTGGCTGAAAAAAAAAAAAAAAAAAAAAAAAAGAGGAGAGAGAAACAGTTTTTTTACTGTTCACGTACTGTTCACGTGACAGTTTAAAAAAAAAAAAAAAAAAAACAGAGACAACGAAAAGAAAGAAAGAATCAGTGGCCGGAAGTTGTTGCTATCTATTGCATTGTTGGAATTTTATCGTGCGATTGTGCACTAGTAGAATTGAGCAATCTTGTGCCGGTTTACTTTGAGCATTGCTAGTGTCTCTCGAGTGCATTGCAACACATCTTGTTTTATAGTTGCTTTGCCACATTTTTCTCCACCGTGTGTGTTTCCTGGGGTGTTGTCACACGATCAGCACTAGGACTTGTCTTCGGTGTAGATAGGATACCATACCTAGCTCCACCATATAATCCTGCTCTGTCGTGTGATTGCTCTCATACCCGGGTATTCACTTCATCACATTCGTGCATTAGTCATCCATCTGAACGGGTAAGCATTACTATTCACTTTGGAACGGTAAGATTTCCTTTTCTTGTCAGTTTTGAGTGAGTTGTGAGTGTGCCCCCACACAGGTTTTGATTTTTGCACTAACCTACTAATCATGTCTTCTAGTGATGTTGATGTGCTGCAGAAAAAGGCTGATGACGAGTGTGTTTCCTGGAAAGACCATGAAGCTCTCCGCGTTCATTTGACGGGGGCTCTTGATAGATCCGCTGAAAAAATTGAGGCTGATATGCAAGTTATACAAATGAAAGTGGATGCCACTGATACTACCGTCCACGCTATGCAAACTCAAGTCAATGCTCTCCAAACAAGTATACAGCAGTTGACAACTTCAGTCAATGGGCTCCGTGTCGCTCTTGAGCAACGCCAACATGACGACCATGACGATGCTGATAGTGTGCATGATGACAATGATAACATGGTGGGCAATCATGGCCGTGGGCGTGGTTTTCAAGGGCCTGGTCGTCTACCACCACAGGGTGCTCGGCGTGTACCACTTCAGGAGGATGATGGTTTGGGCAAGCCCAAGTTCACGATTCCTAGATTTGAAGGCTCCACTGATGTTGAAGAGTATCTCACTTGGGAGCTTAAGATGGAGAAATTATGGCGTTTGCATGATTATACTGAAGATAGGAAGGTCAAGCTTGCTTCTTCTGAATTTGATGGTTATGCATTGCGTTGGTGGGATAGCGTGGTGAGTACTCGCCGCGAGGACAATGAGCTTCCTATTCGTACATGGCGTGAGATGAAGGCGGTGATGAAAGCTCGTTTTGTTCCCACTAATTACTTGCGGACAGTTTTTGATAAATTGACACAATTGAAGCAAGGTTCCATGACGGTTGATGCATATTATATGGAGATGGAGATGTTGATGCAGCGTGCTCGAGTGCGCGAATCTGTTGAGATGACTATGCAACGTTTTCTCCATGGGCTGAAATATAACATTAAGGGTATTGTTAGACATCACCAGTACACTACAATGAATGAGCTGCTCCATCATGCAAGAGAAGCTGAATCCCAGTTGGCTGAAGAAGCTCAAATCAAAAGCCGTTATACTACAGCAGGGCGGTTCTCTAACAGAACACCGCCGCCCCCTAGTGAGGGCGCTGCCAACCGCCCCTCTTCTTCAGCAACCAAACCAACCTCCACAGTTCCACATTCCAAGCAACTTGCTGCCCCTGTTGCTAGCTCAGGTTCCAATATGTCTACAGCCCGTAATAGAGATATGCTTTGTCATACATGTGGAGGCAAGGGACACTTCAAGCGAGAGTGCCCCAATAGAAAAGTGATGATTGTAAACAATGACAATGAGTATGAGACTGGAGATGATGCTGATCCATATGCTTCAGATGACGATGAGTACACACGTGATGAGGGCATTGATGCTTTTGCTTCTCCAGCATCTACTATTGTTGTTTCGCAGCGTGCTCTTAGTGTGCAGCCACATGTTGATTCACAGCGCTGCAATTTGTTCCAAACAAAAGCACTAGTTGGCCCCAACAAAGCTTGCAAGGTGATCATTGATGGAGGTAGCTGCCGCAATCTTGCAAGCAAGGAATTATGTGCCAAGTTAAATCTGAAATATTTACCTCACCCCAATCCGTATTATGTACAATGGTTGAGTGACAATGGTGAGATGAAGGTGAGTCATATGGTGCGCGTAAATTTTGAGATAGGACCATACAAGGATTCCATTGAATTTGATGTGGTACCTATGACAGTTTGCCATCTTTTATTGGGTCGGCCATGGCTCTATGACCGTCATGTGCAACACAATGGCCGTGCCAATACTTATCACTTGGAGTTCAAGGGCAAGAAGATCAATCTACAGCCTATGTCACCACAGCAAATTGTGAATGAGTCTCGTCAGAAAACAGAAGTGAATATTGCACAGCCACCTGCACGAGAGAACAATGTAAAAGCCGTGAGTGATAATATAACGAAAAGTGCGAGAGAGCCTAGTTTGCTTATATTAGCCACCCAAAAAGACATGAGAGAATTTCGAGAGGATCCTACAGCCCTGCCTCTTGTGCTTATGTACAGAGGCGAGGTTTTAGTTTCTAATGATACACAATCTGTTTCTCTTGGTGTGTCTACTGTTTTGCAGGAATATGGCGATGTGTTTCCGGAGGAGGTACCATCGGGGCTGCCACCATTGCGTGGAATTGAGCACCAAATTGATCTTATACCCGGCGCCACCCTCCCCAACCGAGCGCCATACAGGACCAATCCCGAAGAAACGAAGGAAATACAGAAGCAAGTGCAAGCCCTACTAGACAAAGGGTATATTCGTGTTTCTCTTAGTCCTTGTGCTGTTCCTGTTATTTTGGTGCCTAAGAAAGATGGTACATGGCGCATGTGCGTAGATTGTAGAGCTATTAACAACATCACTATTCGATATCGTCATCCTATTCCACGCTTAGAGGATATGTTAGATGAATTGAGTGGTGCTGCTGTTTTCTCTAAGATTGATTTGCGTAGTGGTTACCATCAAATTCGCATGAAGGAAGAGGATGAATGGAAAACTGCTTTCAAAACTAAATTCGGTTTATATGAGTGGTTAGTTATGCCTTTTGGTCTTACTAATGCACCTAGTACCTTCATGAGATTAATGAATCATGTTTTGAGAAAGTTTATTGGTCGTTTTGTGGTTGTATATTTTGATGATATCCTTATTTACAGCCGCAATGAATCTGAACATTGTGATCATATTAGACAGGTTTTGCAAGTGTTGCGTGACAATAAATTGTATGCTAATCTTGAGAAGTGCACATTTGCAAAAGATAAAGTGATATTTCTGGGATACGTTGTATCTAAGCATGGGGTAGAAGTAGATTCATCTAAGATTGAAGCAATTCAAGATTGGCCTACTCCCATGAATGTTAGTCAAGTACGAAGTTTTCACGGTCTTGCTGGTTTCTATCGCCGTTTTGTGAAAGACTTTAGTACTATTGCTGCACCATTGAATGAATTAACGAAGAAAGGTGTGCCTTTTGTGTGGGGCGCAGCCCAAGATCATGCTTTTGATGAGCTGAAACGTTTGCTTACTTCTGCACCATTACTTGCACTACCAGATTTTTCCAAACAATTTGAAGTTGAATGTGATGCTAGTGGTATTGGTATTGGTGGTGTGTTGATGCAAGAAGGTAGACCTATTGCCTATTTCAGCGAGAAACTTTCTGGTGCTAGACTGAATTATCCTGTTTATGATAAAGAATTGTATGCGCTTGTTCGAGTTCTTGAGGTTTGGCAACATTATTTGTGGCCAAAAGAATTTATCATACATTCTGATCATGAAGCATTGAAGTATTTGAAAGCTCAATCCAATTTGCATCGACGCTTAGCTAAATGGGTTGAGTTTATTGAGTCTTTTCCATATATCATTACGCATAAGAAGGGAAAAGATAACATTGTTGCTGATGCTCTCTCTAGGAAGAACATGCTCTTGACACGTCTCGATATTCAAATTCCTGGTTTAGAGAGTTTGTGTGATTTGTATGCAACTGATCATGATTTTGCTGAACCATATCGTTTATGTTTGCTTCGAAATGCATGGGAGAAATACCACATCCATGATCGCTACTTGTTTCGAGCTAACAAACTTTGTGTTCCAGAATCGTCCGTCCGTTTGCTATTGTTGCAGGAATCACATGCAGGAGGATTGATGGGTCACTTTGGGCGTGAGAAGACGTTGCTCATGCTGGCTGATCACTTTTATTGGCCCAAGATGAGGCGCGATGTGGACAGGTTTGTTCGGCGCTGCATTACATGTCACAAGTCCAAATCCAAACTGAAGCCTCACGGTTTGTATACGCCACTACCTACACCTACCACACCATGGGAAGATATAAGTATGGATTTTGTGTTAGGTTTGCCACGCACTAAAAGGGGTCATGATTCTATATTTGTGGTAGTGGATAGATTTTCTAAGATGGCACATTTTATTGCATGCCACAAAAGCGACGATGCGTCGCATGTTGCTAACCTGTTTTTCAGGGACATCGTACGCTTGCATGGAGTGCCAAAGACAATTGTTTCTGACAGGGACGTGAAGTTTATGAGCTACTTCTGGAAGACTTTGTGGGGAAAGCTAGGAACGAAGTTGCTGTTCAGTACAACATGTCACCCACAGACTGATGGTCAAACGGAGGTGGTGAATCGCACATTGTCCCAATTGCTGCGAGTTATGATTAAGAAAAATCTGCGTGAGTGGGAGGAGTGTTTGCCACATGTTGAGTTCGCCTATAACAGGGCTGTGCACACTACCACCCAGCTTTGTCCTTTTGAGGTGGTGTATGGCTTCAAACCAATTACACCACTAGATTTGCTGCCTCTTCCATTACATGAGAGGGTTAATATGGAGGCATCAAACAGAGCAGATTATGTGAAGAAGATTCATGAGAAGACACGAGAGGCTATTGAGAAGCAAGGCAAGAACATTGCTGCTGCACGAAATCAATCAAGAAAGAAAGTTTTGTTCCAGCCTGGTGATATGGTGTGGGTGCATCTTCGCAAGGACAGGTTTCCACAGTTGAGACGTTCTAAACTTCGGCCACGTGGTGCTGGTCCTTACAAGGTGTTAGCCAAGATAAATGACAATGCCTACTCGATTGATATTCCTATTGCTGAATTTGGTGGCGTTAGCAACAGTTTCAACGTTGCTGATTTGTCCCCATGTGACGTCGATGACCTTGGAGCGTCGGGGTCGACGCCTTTTGAAGGGGGGGAGGATGATGAGGACATCCCTACTATGGTTCCATCCCTTGAAGATGAACAACCTGTTGCTGCAAAGAAGACGTCCAATGATGAAATCAGGATTGGACCAACTACAAGAGCTCGTGCTAAGTTACTAGAACAACAGGTGAATTCTCTCTTAGTTGATAATGCTATTTCTTTTAATGAGAGCTTTATACTGCCTAAATCCTTGTGTGTATGTGTCATTAGGTACATTGGAGAGGAAGGCATGGCACGAGGGAGCAAGGAGGAGAACAAGGAGGCAATGCAGCTGGGCTGGGAAAAGGATCTTGGAGTTTCCAGGGCGGTAGTACCGCCCTACACCAGCGGTAGTACCGCTTGAGACGGTACTACCGCCCCTACTACCGTGAAAACTACTGGCATCTTTTGGCGCTAACCGGTAGTAGAGCGGTACTGAAGCGGTAGTACCGCTTGGAGCGGTAGTACCGCATGACATCAGCGGTACTACCGTGCTGCCTGCGCGCAGAGTTTCGGGCTGACAGCCCATGTACCCCTTCGATCTATCTTAGGATATAAATACTCTTCCTTAGGGTTAGTTAGAGTTAGACCACGTTTAAGATAAACCCTAGTTCATGAGATTGCTTGTAAGCATTCATCTTGAATCCTCATCACCAATTCGTATCGATCTGGTGATTATATACTGCAAGTCAAGTGTGATCTGCTGTTCCATTGGGAATTAGTATATTGCAATTCTAACCGTTCGTGGTCGACGGCTGCGTGCGCAAGTGTGTGACGTTGTGAATATCCAAAGGGTTGAGACCTTTTGCATTGGCATCAGGGATCAAGAGAGGGAGAGTTCATCGGCGACATACAAGTTATCCTACACCATCATCATCACCACCGCCGCTTACTGAGAAGATCGGGACACCCCATATCATATGGAGCCGCTGATGATTTGATCGTCTGGTTCGTTTGTAGGGTGGACAACCTCTTCCGCGCTGATGGATCTGGCGCCCTTATCGTCGTCCTGCCAGACCACCGATGGCTTGAAGAGCCGTTCAAGAAAGGTGTTTTTTGGGACGGGGTCGCGTTTGGCACCCATGAGGGCCAACATATCAACGGCCTGGTTGTTATCTCTGGCGACATGATGGAATTCCAGCCCCTCGAACCATGCAGATATTTTAAGGACGGCGTTTCTATATGCCGCCATCTTCGGGTTTTTGGCATCGAACTCGCCGTTGATTTGGGAGATGGCCAAGTTAGAGTCTCCCCGTACTTCCAGCCGTTGTATACCCATGGAGGCTGCCATTCGAAGACCATGCAAAAGTGCTTCGTACTCGGCTGCATTGTTGGAATCGGCATACATGATTTGCAGCACGTATCGGACATTGTCGCCTGTGGGGGATGTGAGGATAACTCCAGCCCCCAGTCCGGCCAGTGTCTTGGATCCGTCGAAGTACATTGTCCAATGGGAGTACGTACTATATTCCCTGGGGAGCTCGGCCACCGTCCATTCGGCTAGGAAATCTGCCAACACCTGAGATTTAATAGCTCGTCGTGGGTTATAGGCGATTTCGAAAGGAAGGAGTTCATGGCCCATTTGGCTATGCGGCCGGTGGCGTCCGTGTTATTGATTATATCATTCAGGGGTACTTCGGAGGCCACCGTGACCAAACACTCTTGAAAGTAGTGTCTTAGTTTTCGCGATGCCATAAATACTGTATAGGCTATCTTCTGGTAATGCGGGTATCTGGACTTGCATTGCGTTAGCACTTCTGACACATAATAGACCGGTTTTTGTATCCGGAATTTGTGACCCTCCTCCTCTCGTTCGACGACGAGCACTACGCTAAACACTTGGTTGGTGGCCGATATGTATAATAACATCGGTTCACCGGCGCCTGGTGCTATGAGTATGGGGTTGCTTGCCAACAGTGTTTTAATTTCCTCTAACGCGGCAGCTGCTTCATCGGTCCATACGAAATTGTTGGTCTGTTTCAGCAACCTGTAGAGCAGTAGAGCCTTTTCACCGAGACGGGAGATAAAGCGGCTTAACGCCGCCACACAAACCGCTAGTTTTTGGACATGCTTGAGCTTTGTGGGAATTGCAAGTTCCGATAAGGCGCGCATCTTAGACGGATTCGCTTCTATTCCTCTGTGGGAAACAATGAATCCAAGCAGTTTACCAGCGGGGACTCCGAAGACACATTTCTTCGGATTGAGTCGTATATCGTACTCGCGTAAGCTGGCGAAGGTTTGCCTTAGGTCGTCGATCAGCTGGCTGGCGTGTTTGGTTTTAATGACCACATCGTCCACATATGCTTCGACTGTTTTGCCAACCTGTTTTTCGAGGCAGGTCTGGATCATATGCTGGTATGTAGCTCCAGCATTCTTTAGCCCAAAGGTCATTGTGTTGAAACAGAATGGCCCGTATGGGGTGATGAATGCGGTTGCAGCTTGATCGGATTCCTTCATTTTGATCTGATGGTATCCGGAATAAGCGTCGAGGAAACACAGCGACTCGTGTCCGGCTGTGGCGTCAATAATCTGGTCTATGCGTGGTAGGGGGAAAGGGTCCTTGGGGCAGGCCTTGTTAAGGTCTTTAAAGTCGACGCACAGCCGCCAGGATTTATCTTTCTTTGGTACCATTACCAGGTTTGCCAGCCATTCGGGGTGTTTGATCTCCCGTATGAATCCGGCCTCTAGCAACTTGGCTAATTCTTCACCCATAGCTTGACGTTTAGGCTCGGAAAAGCGGCGTAGAGTCTGTTTAACGGGCTTAAAGCCTGGGATTATATTCAGACTATGTTCTGCCAGCCGGCATGGGATTCCTGGCATATCAGAGGGATGCCAGGCGAAGATGTCCCGATATTCTTGTAAAAATGCTCGCAGCGCCTCGTCCACCGTGGGGTCCAGCTGAGCTCCGATGGACGCTGTTTTATTAGGGTCCGTCGGGTGTACCTGGAATTTAACGATTTCCTTTGCAGGCTTAAAGGACGTGGGCTTGGGCCTTTTACTAAGGATCACATCGTCCTTGTCCACTCTTGACCGGAGTGCGGTCAATTCCTCTGCAGCAAAGGTCTCGGCTAGCGCCTCGAGGGCGAGCGCTGCCGTTTTGTTTTCGGCTCAAAGGGCTATGCTCGGATCACTGGCGATTGTGATTACCCCGCCTGGGCCTGGCATCTTGAGCTTCATATACCCGTAATGGGGTATAGCCTGGAACTTTGTGAAGGCGTCGCGCCCTAACAGCGTGTGGTAGCCACTGGGGAAGGGCACAATATGGAAGAGAAGCTCTTCGGATCGGTAGTTGTCGGGTGTGTCGAATACCACGTCAAGAGTGACACGTCCTGAACAACGCTCCCCTTTCCCAGGGATGATCCCCCGGAAGGTTGTGTTGCTATGCTCGATGGGAGATCGATCGAACTGCATTTTTTCTAGGGTGTCTTCGTAGATGAGGTTTAAGCCACTGCCACCATCCATTAGCACCTTCTGTAGCCTGAAACCATCGACGATAGGGTTTAGGACCAGTGCGGCCGGTGTGTGACCGGGACGGATGGTTGGTTGGTCAGTATCTCCGAAGGTGATTGGTGTGTCTGCCCATGGGCTTGCTGCCGCCACATGGTAGACCTGTTCGAGTTCTTTAAGAGCTCTCTTTCTCCTGT
The DNA here is from genome assembly GCA_039707655.1 of Elymus sibiricus. NCBI lineage: Eukaryota > Viridiplantae > Streptophyta > Magnoliopsida > Poales > Poaceae > Elymus > Elymus sibiricus. The sequence goes on along the minus strand of CM077675.1, from coordinate 308,074,770 downwards.
TACTAGAGGGGAACGTTTCGCAGACCGTCCGGACTTCCGCATTGTATTCTCGTGGCATTATGCGGCGCCTGTTCGGTGGTTGGTCCGGGAGAATGACTTCTCCACTTTTGGCGATCTGCCTGACGACCCAGCAAGCTCTAAGGCTGTGAGTCGGGTTTGTGTTTAGCAATACAGAATGTATAGGGCATGGTTTGTCCAACAGTCCGTCAAGGACGGTTCTGGCCCCCATAGGGGGCCTATTTCTCTTTTCGGCAGGTTCGTGTTCGGCTAGCCGCTTCAGGGGTATCCTCTTTTTCCGATCTCCTATAGAGTGTTCGGTAAAGTCTGGTTCCGCGAGTAGTCGTTCGGCTTGCCAGGTGCTCTCCATGGCACAGTATTTTTGTACCAGGTCCGATAACTCGGTGAAGCTGCGAACGTGCCGCCGGGATAGGGCATTGAAGATCCCTTCATCATGACAATTGCGACTGAATGTTGTGATTATCTCCTGGTCATTAGATCCTAGTACCCTATCTCTAACGAGGAGAAGCCTGGCCCAAAAGTGGTGAACCGACTTCCCCGGTAAGTGTTTGACATCCCGTGAGTCTAAAGACTTGGACTCTCCTGCGATGCATGAGTGCTCGACTTGGGTGGCGGGTGGGAAAAATGTTGGCTCCGCGCCGCGACGTGAGTCCGGAACAATGAGGTTCGGCGTAGGGCTCGGATCGCGCGCGAGACCGGGAATCGATCCCGAGCTATCCTTGGATCGGACTTCCGAGTCTGGGTTATCCGAGGGATCTAGATGATCGGAGACCGGGATATAAACTGTTTTTAGTTTCGGTTGTTGGGAGGATGAGCCTTCGGCCGGGCACTCGACGATGGCGACCAAGTGGGTGACCGAGGGAGAGCGAATCTCCCTGTCATCGGTTTTAAGCCCGATCCGGTCGTAGACCAGGGTCTGGAGGCGGTCGCCTAGGCCGAAGGTTCGAATCCGATCCAGTAGCTCATCCAAGGATGAGATGTCGGCTGTGTATGCGTTGCCGAGGCGCACAGGGCTGACCTGTGGCGCCGAGGTCCCAGGATCGTTCGAAGGCAAATCCGGGTTATGTTCGGACGTGACGGATCCGGGCGTATCAACGGGGTTGGGCGTGCTAGACGGCCCGAGGGGGGAGGCCACCTTGGAGGCGACGCCCGATGCCTCCGACGTCAAAGCGTCGGATTCCACGGGCTCCTCCATGGGGGTTGAGGGCCTCACCCAAAAGAGTTCTCCCTGGGAATTAGCGGCGAACTCTAGGTTCCCAAACCTGATTTCCTGACTGGGGAAGAAACTTCTGATCTGGCCGAGAAGGCCAGTCGGATCAGCACACTGCAGGGCGCCGCCGCTCGCGGGGGTTTGTGCCGGGACAGTGGCATCCTGGTCATAGACCCCACGACTTATCCGAAGACGAGCCATCGATTCTTTCGGTGATCACAGCGGAACTCTCAATGAAAGCACCAATGTCAGTGTCAAAACCGGCGGATCTTGGGTAGGGGGTCCCGAGCTATGAGACTAGGATCGATGGTAACAAAGGGACGAAGGAGACGATGTTTACCCAGGTTCGGGCCCTCCTATGGAGGTAAAACCCTATGTCCTGCTTGATTATATTGATGATATGAAGGTTACAGAGTTGATCTACCTCGAGATCGACTAGCTAAAATCCTAGATGAGTTTCTGTGTCGTATGATCTAAAACCCTCTGGCTTATATAGACACCAGGGGTCATTAGGGTTACATATGGTCGGTTGCCCACCGGGGGGAAAAACATGCCTAAACTACCATCTTCAACTTGACGGACACGCCACGGCTCCTGAGGTCTCCTCCCTGGTGACAAGGCCTTCGATTAATCTCATCCTCAGCGAGCGGCCCATTAACCCGACCTATGGTAAATAGGTCGGCAGTCCGAGGACCCCTTAATCCCGGACTCCCTCACCCCAAGTGTGAAATATATTGCTTTGCAATTTGTTTGGGACTTGAAGTAAACTTCTTTCATGATGCAGGAAGCTCTGAAGACAGCCGAATCCAGTGCGGCTAATTTGAAAAAAGACCTGGAAAAAAGGCAGACTTCCCAGGTAGAAATTGAAGAAAAACTTCGCCTTTCTTTGATTGAGCTAGAAAACACCAAGGCGGGCTTCTTAAAAGAGAAGAAAGCCTTTGAAGATGAAAAGACGGCCTTGGTTAAACATGCAGAGGATGCTGAGAGCCGAATCAAGCCCATTACTGAGGAATTGTCCGGGTTAAAATGGCATATTGCCTAGATGGCCCAAGCTGTTTTTGGTAAGTATATATATATCCTCATGTCTTCTTTGGAATATAGATCGAATGCGCCTATCGACTTATACATTGATTCTATTTTGCACGCCCTCGGACTAGCAACTTTTATGATAATAGTCTGCTCATGCTCAAGGCTGTTTATTCTCTGATGGAGCAGCTCTACACCGGGAGTCATCTCGCAATTAAGGTGACATTGGGGGATAAGCGACCCTTAAAGTACATCAAGAATGGGATGGAAAATCTCTCCATCATCCCTCAGCATATTCCAGAGCTAAAGAGATCAGCCACCCGATCGGGCGCAATATATGCATTGAGTCGGGCTCAGGCTTACGGAGAAGAGCTTGACCCGGCCGAGCTGGCAAAGGGCTTTCCTGAATTTAAAAATGATGGGTCAGAATTCTTCCGGGAAGATTACGCGGCTTGTGTCAAGGATGCTCAGATTTTGTCGACTCAGCTGGTCTCCGAGATGAAGCTGAGGAGCTACCAGGCGGCTTATGGTGCCAACCATACTCGGATTGCACAACTTGATCTGATAACAAAAAAATATGTCTCCTCAACGGCACGACCACGTGTTTGCCCCTGAAGTTGACCCGTCTTCAATTTTTGACGACGAGGCTGTGTTCCAGGCTCTAACTCACTGTAGCTGGGATGCAGACAACCTTTAGATTCAGGAGCCAGAAGACCAGTCGATGGATACCCCAGAGGCGTCTCATGCGCAAGATTAGCCGCCACTGACATGGATCATGTGGTCGGTGATTTGAGCTTCCTGAACTGTTACCTTGGCAACTTAAGCCCCCATGTGTGGGCAGAAAAACAGTTTGTGGTTTCCTTAAGCCTGTTATAGGGATAGTTGAACACTGTTGTCGTGCCATCGTGCACGGTTTGCACCTTTGATGCTAGATGCTTTATTTGATGTTTCCTCATTCCGTCCATGCAATCCTTCCGTTGACGGGTCTTTTGATAACACATAACCGGGGAAAATGACCCGGCCTTTAATTTCAATAACCTATTCCTCTTTCAACAATGTTGAATTTGCAGGATAGCTTGTCGATTGGCTGCTCATGCATGTTTAACCCGATCTTTGAAGCATGGGCCTGTAATAATTTTGGACCTGAAACTTGCTGTAATAAACAAGCCAAATAAACAATATGGATAAGCCGACTCAATGATTCTTGGCCAAAATTGATGTCCAAGCTTGAGGTCCTTTGTTAGCCTCTTCAAGCAATAACATAATTTGTTGCTGTTATGCAGCCGATGACCCGGTTATTTTATGTTGGGAATTGTTTCCTGAAGGTTAGAAATACAAGGTAGCCCCCTTTGAAGGCACCTTTAGTGGTCCTAGATTTAATGCAAAGGACGTATGATTATAATGCCGGCTTTCGAGGCTCGACAGAAAAAGACTGGCTTTCGAGGCTCAGGTCTTGCTTCAATGAAGCGGGTATGATAACCCATGGCTTATCCTAGCTTTCCGTGTGCCGGCTCTCACATGACTCAAGCAGGTGTTTTAACCTTAACAACTTTAGGGTCCAAAAAAGGATTGACTCATCAAGAGTTCACGGGGTCATCTGATCGGAGTCGCATCAAGCACACAGGCAGGTTTAACCATATATGGCGTTTATTTTGCCGGGTCAAGACGGTGAGAAAGCTAAGCCCGATGGGCTGGAAGCCCCCAAATGCCCTTGATAAGGTGGCATTGTTATGCCGGGTCACAAGGGTGAGAAAGACACAAACTGATCCTGTAAGTTGAAACGACAAAATACACCGGCTTTATTCATACTTGAAACATAAAGAAGTATATACAGAAGTCTGCAAGGGGGGAAGAAATTACATAAAAAGAGCCGGCGGAGCTAGGTTTTGATAAAGCCACACGCGTGCCAGGGCCGACTTATTTCCCTTCCTGGAGACATAAGATTTCTTCTCTGTTATTCTCCAGAATTATAAATTTCATCAAGGGATTCAAGGGCTAGTTATACTGGCCGTTATTCAACTGCTTGGGATTACTTTGAAATCCCCATTGGTCATTATGCTGATTGCCCTGGCTAGGATGTTTCCCATTGCCATGATTTCCTTGATGTCGAAAACCAGCTCCTGGGCGACCTTGTGACCTGCGAGGTCCATGTTGACCCGGATGTCCTCCACCATTGCCTCCTGAGTTATTCTGGAAAGCCTGGCTACAGAACTCTTGCATGATATAAAAATTCTCCCAAGAGTGGCTAGCCGGCTTATCTTGGGTGCTATGTTTAGGACAAGGTGCTTTAAGCGCCTCCTCATAATTGCGAGGTTTATTCCCATTGTAAGCTCCTCCGGGTCGACCGTTCCGGCGCTGGTTCTTGAAACCAGTATTGGTGTTGGCCACAAAATCTGACCCGCCATCCGGTTGCTTCCGTTTATTCTGAGCCCCCTGGTTGCCTCCTGGACCGTGCTGACCTTTTCCTCCTTCAGCTTTTTTGCCTTTGGAGGTCTTGTCCTCGTCTGAGCCGGGATCCTTCGTGTTGTCTGACTCGGCATACCTGGTAAGGACGTCCATCAAGTCGCCCATATCTTGCACCTTCCACTTGAGTCGCCCAGGCTTCAGAACTAAAGGCTGGAAATGACAGATCTTTTCCAATATTAGGACTGCCTGAGCCGCTATGATGCTGTCCGACGAGTGGATGATTTCCGTGACTCGGCGAGTCAAGTGGTGAGCCGACTCGTGTACTCGTTGAACGCAATGCTGTAGATCTACTATCGTCATAGGCTTCTTGCAGGTTCCTTGGAAATTCTTGATGAATCACTCTTTCAGCTCTGTCCATGAGTTGATGGAGTTAGGCGGCAAGTTTTTCAACCATGTCCAAGCCGGTCCTTCCAACATCATGGTTAAGTATTTAGCACACACCGCGTCGCTGACATCCAGCATGTCCATCGCCAACTCGTAGCTCTCGATCCAAGATGCCGGCTCAAGATATGCCGTGTAGTTTGGCACCTTACCCAGCCGCTTCAAATCTTTGGGCATGCGCTCTGCGCGGAGCGCTGGAGATAAACATGGGATACCAATCGTCCTACTATTGGACCCAGACCCCAAACTTGCCATTTGAGGGTGAAGCTGCTGGATCGCCCGTGATGCTGCCTCTGCTTCTACCTGTCGCGCGCCTCTCACAGCGTCAACAACCGCCTGGGCATCTAAGGGATGAGTCGGAGAGACTTGATGCTGCTATCTTCGCCCACTGCTAGAGACGGCCGGGGATTCCACATGGCGGCCCTTGCTAGCATAGGGAGTGGAATGCATCCGGTCCCAGCTATATGAATATTGTGTCTGTTGTACCACAGCAGTTTTCAGCATCTCGATGGCGTTCCTGGCTTCAACCTCAAGCGGAGAGTTTCCATTAATGGGCAATGCTTCCAAATTCTGGGTTACAGCCAACATGTTGTCAACATGATTAGAAAAGTGGCCCCGCGGCGTCTGAAATTGCCGACGGGAAGATTGAGCCGGCGGGGGCTGAGCCGGTTCCTCTGCCCGATTCCCGGGTTGCTGAACAGTCCCTGGTGTCTATTGTGGGGGTGTTAAAAAGTTGTTGAGGCTCAAGGTTCGGGGGGAGTCCACGGTGGCGTCTTCTCTCGTAAACCGCCTCCGATGCTTCTCTCTGAACCCCTAACCGCCAGGCCTCAGCCTTAAGGCATTCCGTCTCTTGATGTATGTGAACCTGTAGATCTGCCATCCGTGCGTTTTTAGCATTTATCTCCTTCTGTACCTCAATTATTTGAGTATGCAATTTGGTTAGCTCCACATTGCGCTCTTCCTGGTTTTCTGTAGTGACCGGGGTATCCATGAGTTTTGCCATCTCGGCCATAAGATCAGCCATAGCCTAAGCCGGCATTTTGGTTGACCCGCCAGAACCTCCAGCCGCGGCTGGATCTGGAACCACTGTAGCCCGGCCATGTAGACGGCAATTTGGCGAGGCGACTCATTGTTTTCCTTAGGGGTTTCGATCTCCAAAGAGCCCCCAAGTCCGCCATCATAAAGGGGGAAGATTGACTCTGTATCTCCCGTAGACGACGTGACGTCCGAATTAACGAGGACATCGCCGCTGGAGTCCGGCTCGTCCAAAAGGCTGACCCCTTGTGTGAAGCCAACGAATACACGGCGAAGACCGTCCTGACGTTGATTGGATCGGGCGCTCCGAGCCGTCTCGTCAATTTTGATGTAGATGTCCGGCTTGGAAGTTTCTGACCCAATCTCTCCCGTAGGATCTCGTGACCTACGTCCGATCGGGTCGTCATTGATGCCCCAAACCGGTTCGTAGATCCTGTCATGGCGGCTCTTGATCATCTGGTTCACCGCAAACTTCCCGAATCCTAACTGGACCCCCTTTGAAAACACAACTCCACTGGGCGAGGGCCCCATGGTGGGCGCCAACTGTCATGGTTTTATCAACCAGAGAAGAGAACAAAGTGTTTGTTGCTCGGAACGGGGTTTTCCTAGATGTCGTGGTTTTATCAACCCGGCAGATGTCCTCATAACAGGACTAAGGTGTGAGGCCATCGCGGCTTGGTGGCGACTCGAAGGGGGTAAGCAAGAGAAAGTGTCGGGTTTACCCAGGTTCGGCCCCTCCTATGGAGGTAATAGCCTACGTCCTGCTTTTTGTATATTGGATGGGTGGATCTCGATTACAAGGGTGCGGAATCGCTAACCTAGCTATCGAGAGGTTGTGACTTCAGAGTTTTTGGCCTAGGGGCCTGCCTTTATATACAGGTCAAGCCCTAGGTTTTACAACAGAGTCCGGGTCATATTATGACCCGTGATCTACTACATCTCTAACTTATCTAGCACCTTTAGGAAACTTTAACCGGCGTCCTTAGCTTCACGGACTGCGAGCCTGCCGTCTTCTGGTATTGAGCCGCACGGCATCTTAATTAGCCACCACCTTACTCATCTTGTACTCAGGACATAGCCCACTAATTCTTGGTTGCATAGTCGTTGATACGTTTAACGCGGCCCAATATGGCTGGTTACACCATGAAGTTATATCCCCGACACTAGAGAAAGAGTTTCTCAGTCGGGAAGCCAGTGGAAGAACGGTGTGACTCGAAGAAATTCGAGAGTCACTCGGGGACGACTCGGCTGGTGATGAGATCATACCGGAGTTGGTCAGGGAACCCGTGGTGGAATCGGCACCGGAGCCATGAAAGCGACGAATCGGCCACGTATGCAGAAGCGATGGTGAGCCCAGATTCCGAGGCATGGCTGGAGGCCATCAGTTCCGAGTTAAAGTCCATGGATGATAATCAAGTCTGGGACTTGGTTGATCTGCCACCTGGCATAATTGCCATTGGTTGCAAATGGGTCTTTAAGAAGAAAACCGATGTGGGTGGAAATGTTCAGATCCACAAAGCTCGTCTTGTCGCCAAAGGTTATGGACAAGTTCAAGGAATTGACTACGACGAGACCTACTCATCGGTAGCGATGCTAAAGTCGGTGAGGATCATACTAGCTATAGCTGCATATTTCGATTATGAGATATGGCAGATGGATGTCAAAACGGCTTTCCTTCATGGAAATTTAAAGGAGGATGTATACATGATACAGCCTGAAGGTTTTTTCGATCCAAATAATGCTAGTAAAATATGCAAGCTCAAGAGATCCATTTATGGATTGAAGCAAGCAGCTCGGAGTTGGAACATTCGTTTTGATGAAGTCATCATTGACCTTGGTTTCATCAAGAACGAAGAGGACTATTGTTTATACAAGAAGTCTAGTGGGAGCTCGGTAGTATTTTTGATCCTGTATGTGGATGACATACTGCTGATCGGAAATTATGTTTCGATGCTGAACTCAGTCAAGGAATCATTGAATGGCAAGTTTTCGATGAAAGACCTTGGAGAAGCAGTATACATTTTAGGCATCAAGATCTATAGAGATAGATCGAAGAGGCTTCTCGGTTTAAGACAGAGCACATACATAGACAAAATTTTGAAGCGGTTCAACATGAGTGAGGCCAAGAAAGGGTTCTTGCCCATCTCACATGGTATAAGGCTAAGCAAGACTCAGAGTCCTACGACTTCTAATGAGCGAAACCGGATGAGTAGGATTTCGTATGCTTCGGCAATAGGATCCATCATGTATGCCATGCTATGTACTCGGCCTGATGTTGCCTATGCAATAAGCTTAACACGCTGATACCAGACTGACCCAGGTGAGAGTCACTGGGCAGCGGTGAAAACTATCCTGAAGTACCTGAAAAGGACTAAAGAGATGGTCCTAGTTTATGGAGGTGAGGAGTAGCTCTGCTAAAGGGTTACGCTGATGCTAGTTTCCAAACCGACAGGGATGATTATCGATCGCAAACTAGATTCGTGTATGTCATGAATGGAGGAGCAGTGAGCTGGACGAGTTCCAAGCAAGATACGGTGGATGATTCTACAACAGAGGCCGAATACATTGTGGCTTGTGAAGCTGCAAAGGAAGGTGTTTGGATTCGGAAGTTCCTGGAGGATCTTGGTGTGTTCCCGGGCTGGGCAAAACCATTCAGGTGCCATCGCACAGGCCAAGGAGCCGAGACAACACCACAAGAATAGGCACATAGACCGAAAGTATCACCTGATACGAAAGCTCGTAAAGAATAGTGATACTAATTTATGCAAGATTCATACGGATGAAAATGTTGCAGATCCGTTGACTAAGCTGCTTCCACAACCCAAGCATGAGGGGCACGTTAGAGCTATGGGCATTCGATGTCTATTTGATGGACTCTAGTGCAAGTGGGAGACTGTTGGAGATATGCCCTAGAGCCAATCATGTATGATGATATTTCCTATGTGTTTATGAATAAAGATAGTCCTTGGACATTATCAGTGATGTGTATTAACAAGTACGTGACTTATTTGTGAGACTATGCATTGTGTGATGACTGTTCTAAATGGTCCCTAGTCGAAAGGGCTATGCGGACGTGCAGCCAGTTAGACTAGCATATGCCATGGTGGATGGTCTGATCTCACTGACCATGTAGCATTGGATGCTAGCTGGATAATATGGACTCAGAAAGATCTGGATGCATTCGACGTAGTCGGATCCGAGTTAAGATAAGGTCTGAGTTGGACAGACCCAACTATGAGACGCAGTGATAGGTCATCTGTGAGTCTCTAGTACAACATACGTTCTGTGTCCTAAGACCTGAGCTGGCGCATGTACTCGGGATGGTGACAGACTTGCTTTGGGCCGACCAAATGCTACTCCATGACAGGGTAGTTATAAAGGTAGGTTTCGGGCTTGTTCAGACCCATCCTGCGAGATGTGGTCGAGCAAGATGGGATTTGCCCCTCCGATGAGGAGAGATATACTCTGGGCCCCTCGGGTGATCCGACCTGGATAAGCATGGCCATGCGATGAGGATTATGAGATAATCTGAAGTGTTTGTCGGATTCACCGGAATGAGAAAGAGGTCATGCTGCAACATGGATGACCATGTCGCCTTGAGCACGACAACATATATCATGTGGCAAAAGGAACAGAAGTGTGAAGTACAGATTTGCCTAACCAGGTTCATCGGACACTTGGAGTCGGCACGCTTTGCTAGAGGCCGCTACTGACTGGTCGAGCCGGATGTGATCTGACTCGCGACCAAGTGAACGAGAACCTAAGGGGTCGCACGCTTAAGGGAAGGAACACGTGGGCTTTAGGATCCGTGCGAGGCCCAAGAGTTGAGCCCACGCCGGATGCCTATATATAGTGGAGGTGCGGCACACCCATCTGGTTGATCGCTTCGGCGCCGTCATTAGGGCTTTGCATGTGTTGCAACTAGCCACCTCCACTTGCCATCGCCGACTGTGTGATCGGACATAGCACTCCACTGCACGGTGTTCCTCCTGCACGTGCGGATACCATTAGAGGCGGTGCACTTGCGTCGCTCCGGCGAACCTGTACGTGGGATCTGGTGACCGGCTGTTCGAGGGAGATCGGACCGGCTGTTCGAGGGAGATCGGACGAGGAGGTGACAGACCACGCGGATGTGCTGCCCCAACTCTACTTCCGCTGCACGACACTGCGTGTCTAGTGGTAACGATCCGTGATCCATCTCCGTAGCATGTTCTTGGATGTTCTGCGCGTAGGAAATTTTAATTGGCATGCGATGCACCTACGGTAGAACCCAATATCTATACCAAGTGGTCACACTCGCATAAAAGTTATGAAGCAAAACGTGGGTAGATAGCTTATGAGTTGGCCTATTTTGTGCATTGCAAATCATATACCACACATATTTTAAATTCTCTCTTCCCCTTTGTTTGAAATTAAGCACTTTATTCTTGGCAGTACATGGAACGATAGAGGAACTAGCCATAATGACAAATAAGAAAGTAAACTAGCAAGCAAACAAGCAAACTGAATAACTAAGCAAACAAGCAAATAGAAATATTTTTGTATTTTTGAGTTTTATATGAAGCAAAATATAACAGCAATTAAAAAGGTAAAATATAATAGCAAATAAAAAGTAGAATAAGCGAATAATAATTTGTGCAAAGGTACTTGATAAGAAGTTGGTGATGCTCCCCGACAATGGTGCCAGGAATTATTCCTACTACTTGTAAACTGCATTGTGATTTTCCCAAAGAGGAGGCGAGATGCAACAAGATATAAGTATTTCCCTCAGTGAGAACCAAGGTTAGCGAACCAAGAGGAGGACCACGCAATTTCCCGTCTTCAGTGCCTACACACAAAAGAGGGTTGTCAAGCCCTTTGAACTCGTTACTTACAATAGATAAGTAGTGATATATAGATAATATAAATATAAAATAAAATAACAGTATATAAATGGCAGCAATATTTTTGGTGTTTTTGTAATAATATACTTTGTCAAGACCCTGGGGCCAAAGTTTTCGCTGGGTAAACAAATTACTGTTGGCAATTGATAGAAAAGCGCATAGTTATGCAATATTTATTCACGGCAATGATCATGTATATAGGCATCACGTCCATAAACAAGTTGATCAACTCATGCCTGCATCTACTACTATTACTCCACCCATCGGCCACTATCCAGCATGCATCTAGAGTATTAAGTAAAAATAGAGTAATGCTTGGAGCAAGATGACATGATGTAGAAAAGGTAAATCCAATCAATATGAATAAACCCCATTGTTTTCCCCTTAATTTCAGTAATACAATACGTGTCATGTCCCCTTCTGTCACGAGGATTGCGCACTGCAAGATTAAACCCATCACAACGCACCACTCCCATTGAAGATAAATCAATCTAGTTGGCCAAACCAAATCGATAGACCAGAGAGCAATACGAAGCTATAACAATCATGCGTGTAAAAATTCAGAGATGACTGAAATATTATTCTTGAATAATCTAAACATATACCCACAATTCATCGAATCCCAACAAACACACCGCAAAGAAGGATTACATCAGATAGATCACCGCGGGAATCGCGGTGAACTTTGTATTGAAGATTATAGAGAGAAGAGAGAGTCGTCTAGGTACTAGCTATGGACCTATAAGTCTGTGGTAAACAACCCACACATCATCTTGGAGGCAGTAAGGTTGATATAGAGGCCGTCCATGATCGATCCCCCCTCCGGTAGGGTGCCGGAACAGGGCTCCAAATGGCCTCCCGTCCGAAGAGAAACTTGCGGCGGTGGAAAAAGTATTTTAGCAGGCTCTGGGGTGCTTTCCCGACTTTAGAGAATATATAGAGGCAGGATTACGTCAGGAGCCTGTGGAGATTGCCCCAAGCAATCAGGGCGCGGCCACCCCCCTGGGTGTGCCCTGTTGGCTTGGCGCCACCACGTGTGGCCTCCGGTCTATCTCCAAAGCTTCCAGGTCTAATTTTTGTCCAGAAAAAATCATCAAAATGTTTCAGGGCATTTGGACTTCTTTGGTATAGTATTCTTGAACGGCCAAAAACAAGCAGAAAACAGCAAATCCCACTGGGCACTAGGTTAATAGGTTAGTGCAAAAAAAGCTGCCGAGCGTGCGCGGCGACGGGGGCTACCTCGACTTCTTCCAGAAGGTGGTGGAGGCGCTGGAGACTGGCGTTTCCAGCGTGAACTCGGACAACGAGTCCAACGCGCGTGACCTCCTGGACCTTGCCTTGACGCTCGTCTTCTCCAACCTGCGCCGTCTCGCCCCGCAGCTCGACCTCCGGCGTGTCAGTGAGCGGGTGCCCGACGAGCTCCAGCTCCCCCTTCGGGACAAGGTGCGCCCGGTCATGGAAGCCCTAGTGGGGCGGTTCATCTAGGTTCCCGCCTCCAGCGGGGAGGACGACTCCGACACCGAGGCGGCCGGTGGTGCGGGCGGTGACGGTGGTTTCTCCTCCTAGGCGTCCCCTGTTTCCCCTTCCCGGTTCCTGTAATGTTTCAAGAAGAACTCTGCCCTGGTGGGCGTTAATCTTTTGTATGTTACATTCGCTTTCTTGTTTTTCTTATTTGAATCGCTGATTGCTCGCTGGCCGTGACGTGACTTAGCTTCTCCGCGCGGGGCCTGGCGCCGCCACCGATGCGGCCTGGCAACAGCAACCGGTAGGGCCCTCGCGAGGATCTCTCTCTTGAGGGACAACTCGTGGCCGCCGCCCCATCGGGTTCTGGGCCTTGCGGGTCATCATGGTCGAGTCCCTTCCGATGTGCCATTTTTCCCTGCCGCCTCGATCCTCAGGGGTCTCGGCATCCGCGCTTGGTGACCCGTAATACCTGCATCCTTAGATTAGTGCGCATAATCCTGATCCCGTCCTCGGGTCATTATTAGGCCAGGAGGCTCTTGCTTGGTTCGGCAGTGTACTTAGCTTGTATGGCGGTGGCGATCTCGTGCATCGCGAGGTGCGGCTGGGCTATCCAGATAGCCCGCGGCTCTGTCTGGGACGCTTCCTCCTTGTTTGTTGGACGGTTTGGGGGCCCTTTCGGCACTATGCGTCTGCAGGCCCCAGTCCCGCACATTTCCCGACCACCGTTGCGTACGGCCGGATCACCAAGGACGCAGCCACGGGGTCAGGCCCCGACACCCTTGATGCCGACCGGATTACCGAGGACGACATCAAGGGGGGCGAGTGGCTATATGACCGGTAAGGCTCCTAAGGCGTGCTACTCAGGAGCCCCCTTTGACGCTCAAACCGCTCTACGTCGGCAGGTCCCAGTCCCTCACATTTCCCGACCGTCGTAGTGTACGACCGGATCACCAGGACGCAACCACGGGGGCAGGCCTCAACACCCTTGATGCCGACCGGATCACCAAGGATGACATCAAGGGGGCGAGTGGCTATATGACCGGTAAGGCTCCTGAGGCGTGATGCTCAGGAGCCCCCTTTGACGCTCGAGCGATCCCCCATTCCGTCCTTTCAGGTGCTGCCTCAGGAGGCCCTGGGGCCTCCCGAGACTCCATGCTATAGTGTCGTGCTGCGGTCGGAGCCCCCGAGCGGGGGTCGACGGCTAAGAGACACATGCCCCTGAGGCGCCAAGGCCTTGTTATCCAGCCCCAAGGTGCCTCGGGGTGGTGCGGAGCGCTTGGCTCCTTGCGAAACACAATCCAGAAAGAGAGAATTCAAGATTGGTAAAATGAGGGAACATAGAGAGAAAAGTTCCCGCCCCTTTTTCTTTTAAATATAGAGTTTCAAAATCCTCAAATTTCATTGCAAAAAACGGCAACTCGAACACCAAAAAGAAGCAAGCAACTGTCGCGTCCGGCCCCTAGGCTAGTCTTCGTCTTCCCCCAGCACTGAGCGTAGGGCATCTACGTTGCATGGGCATAGCCATTGGAGGGCAGTGTTGTCTTCTCCGCCAGCACGCAGCTGTGGCTTCCACATTGCGTGGGAAGGAACCCCTCCGCGTCCTCGGGGGGCTCCAGGCATATACAACCCACTCATTATTACGTGAGAGTGTCACGGCCGTAAATAGCTGGGCAAGCCCCCAGGCGCGTGGCCTGGTGGCTCCCAACTCCATCAAGAACCATCCCATGCATTTCAGCCCGGTTGCGCGCCCTTATGACCCTAACCCGAATGCATCATTCCCCGCGCGACCACAGGATTGCACTCCCGAGGACCAAACATGAGCACGATGCATCCGGCACAGCCATAAGGGTGTTTTGTCAGTGAAGCCGCCTCGTGAAGCGTCCGTGCGCCGGCCGGACAACGTCCTGAGGGCCTCGTGAGGCCCAGCCTCCCGAGGCCGTGCCGGCGCTGCAGTTGCCGTGGGTGGCCCGCGCTGTTTGTGTCTTGCCGCTCCCCCGAGGCCATTACTCCTGGGGCCTCCTGGCTTGGTCCGGCGTCGCTTGCCCACGGGGGCGCCGGCTTGCGCCGCGCCCCGCGGGCCCGGGGGCGCCCTCCCACTCGCGCTGCCCAGGCCCGGTGCTCCGTCGACAGGAGCGCCCAGACCGGCTCGGGGAGGACGCCCAGTGTGCTCCTCACTCTTGGGGGGTGCTGGCGCCTGCAGCGGGCGCCTGACCCATCCCGCCATCAGGCGGTATGACGTAGCTTGGTACATAGGGCTCCACATAAGGGCTTGGTCCTCCTCCTGAGCCATCTGGCGGGGCGCCGGGGACGGCCCCTCCTGGCGGCGGCGGGAGGCCGCCCCGCATGCGTCGCTCGCAGACCCTCCTGCGACGGGCCTCAGAACGGAGTTGCTTACCTCTGCCACCGCTGTTGGGTGGGCCGCGCATCTCCTGGCGTGGATTGCTTCCTTGGCGACTCGGTGCGCCTTCGCCGTTGTTGCTTGTTTGCCCGGATGCCAGCGCCGCTTGCTCATTGCGCCGGATGGCGCGCTCCCGCCTGGTCAACCCTGGCTGTTGAAGGTCTACCGGGTTATGGAGGCGCGTGTTGGTGTGCGTGCGGGGCGCCCCGTCGTTTCCTCCATGCGCTTGGTCGTCGTGGCCGGGCTGCGCCCCGAAACCGGTCACCGGGATTTGGAGAAGGAGCACAGCGTGTGGCGGGCCCCGCTCGGGCCCGTCCGGTGCCGGAAAGGTCACACCGCCGGCGGGCTAGGGAACGGCCGCGGCAGACGAGCCCCCGGCGCCCGGCGCCTGCGGCCTTGAAGAAGAGTGAGGAGCCACGGCTCTTTGCGCGATGGTGACCAGCTCCGCGATGTGGTCGGCCCATGCGTCGAAGCCCCCGTGCGTTGGGCGGTGGCGGAGCATCTCGCTTGCCAGCAGTAGCGCATCGTGCGCATCGAGGTCCCCCACGTAGGTGCGGCGCATCGTCGGTGCCGAGGGCGCCGCCCATCCGCCGTGTGCTTGGGCGGTGCGAGAGGCGGTGACGGTGGAGGCGATGCTGGTGGCTTGATACTGACCGCCCAGTACCATGCTGCCGGGGCGTGGGCCTCCGGCGGCAGCGGCGGGGTCGACGGAAGCTGAGCCGCTGCGGCCGGGGGAAGCTTGTTGGGCGCCGGCCATCGGAGCAGTGAAGCGTGGGAAGAACGAAGCTTGGAGAAGACCCCGACACGCCCCCAACCTGGCGCGCCAAATGTCGGATTTCGGGCTCCGCAAAACCCTTAAGATTCGAACACAGGGGCGTGTGCGAAGATCCCCTGCTGCCTTGGCCAACCTAGCTCGCTACTCGATGGACCGAACGACGAACTCGCACGATGATGAGGAAGAAGATGAACACGGTAGTTTACCCAGGTTCGGGCCGCTGCGAAACGTAATACCCTACTCCTGCTTTGGTGGATTGCCTCTCGAGGAGGTGCGGTGGATGAACTATTACAGTGTTTCGGAGCCTCGTGAGGGCGCTCCTGAGGTGTTCTTGGCCCTCCGTCGGCTTGGTGGTGGATGAGTGAATCGACTGGTTTCGGATCCCTCTCTACGGTGCAGCCTAGCCTCTATATATAGCGGTGGCCCGGGTCCTCTTCCCTTATCGCAATGGTGGGAAGGGATCCCACAATGGCCAATTTTGAAGGGGGATGGGAGTACATGCCCGCCCTGCCCAAAGGCGGTCTTCGCCTGCAAAGTAGCTGTCGATGATGCAGAGGTGGGCTCGCCGATGACATCCGTCCTGCGGGGCTCGTGGTCGTGGCCTTGTTGCACCGGAATGGAAACCTTTGGGGAGTGCTTTGGGAACCCGCGTACGTCCTTGCCCCCTTTGCACCAAAGGGGAAATTGCGCCGCCTGGCGCGCTGGCGCCCGCCTGTCCTTCCTTGCGTCATCTTTGACTCCTGAGGCTGGGCTTTGCATAGAGTTTTCCGCCGCTCCGGAGGGGGCCTGGGGTGGCCCATCCCTTGCAGGTCTTTACGCCTCTCCTCCTCACGAGCCTAGGGCCCTCGCGAGGGCCTTGTCTTGAGTGGGGCCGTGCCTGGCTGTGTTTGGCTGATGAAGTGGGCCATGCACTGGGCTGCAGGCAGGCAGGTCTGGGTACCCCCGTTTCCAGAACGCCGACATGTTTTACCTCCATGTGAGTTTATCAACCATGCATATTTGTCAAGTAATTTGCATTCTATATTTAAAAATAGTTGGTGTTCATCCATACTAAATTTGTTAATTTATAATTTACAACTTATTTCGTTTCTTCGAGTGAAACACGGAAATTAATTGACACGACACACTACACTTATGGATCACATCTAACTTGGGAGGAGAAGGATGATCTTATCAACTTTGTTATTGGTGTCCTAGTAGGTAGGGACAACTTCCCGTATAATTTGGGAACTGGCCCAAATTATACATTTTACACGCCACTAGTGCATAGGTTGAGGGCGGATGACATTCGCCGAAATATCTTGGTAAGAGTTGCTAATTAAGTACACTACTATTGCGTAAATGGTGTTGATTACATTGCTAACTAGGCTACTATTATGTTCTTCAACAGAAAGTGCCAAATGAAGTTGTGCCTACGTTGATGCATGGTGAAGGTAATATGACAATTAAAAGCCCTATGAGGCCCCAGTTTTCTTTTGCATACTCGACTGAGCGCAAACCACCAAGACGGCTCCAAATTGAAGCATGGGGAGAAATAAAGAAGGATCGCAAGCCACAAGTTGGAGACCGTTGAATCTCTTTGTTTCATCATGGAGACATAGGTGTTATTCTGTTTTATGTCATTTTACCTAGGAGGGAGGACTAGGTCCTATGAGAGAGAAGTTTTTCTGGTTTATATTAACTTGCATGATCGATTAGGATGGTTACTATTATGATGTTTTTCTGTTTTATGAGATTTTAACTTAGTATGATTAAGATGATGATGAGTTGTTAGATGAGTAAGATGATGATGAGTTATATGACATATATTTGATTAAGGTGGATGGATGCAAGTGATCATGTTGAATTAGAGGAAAATATGATGTTGCGATTGGCAACATCATATTTTCTTCTAATTCAACATGATCACTTGCATCCATCCACTTTAATCTAAATGTAGTTGCTGGCACAATAATTATTGATGTTGTATATTAATATGTGTAACCGTGTGTAAATACAACATAAATATATAAAAAGGAATAAGTCCGTTTAACAGTGGCGCGGGTTAGAGAAGCGTGCTACTGATAACTCGGTTAGCAGTAGCGCTGGTTAATAGGTGCTACTGCTAAACTTTAGCTGTAGCGCTGGGTAACCAGCGCTACTGCTAAAAATTAGCTCTAACACCATAGCAGTAGCGCGGGCACCCGCGCTACTGATAGCTCAAAAACCGGTTCTACTCCTAGGGTTTTATCATAACCGCTGCCTCATGTACTGCATAGTTCCGCTCTCACTCATAGTGATAGCTCTTCTCGTGTATATCATTGTTTAGTTGGATGACGATGTAGTTGCAAGTACTCGAGACTTGTATCGCTATTTTCGAGATGATGACAAGAGACCACTTTGTGTTGGATGATGATTATGATTATGACATGATTTGATGAGACTATTTGTATGTGTATGCTATGATTACATTTGTATGTGTATGATATGCTAGAGATTATTGTATAAAGCATGTACAAATACAAAACAAAGATGCAGAAAAAATAATCAAAAACTAATAAAACTAGCAGTAGCGAGGGGAGTAAAGTTAGCAGCAGGCGCACTTAGCAGTAGCGCGTCTTACTGTAGAGCGCTACAACTATTAGTAGCAGCGCGTCCCGGTACATCACGCTACTACTACCCATGTATAGCAGTAGTGCGGTTCAACATGCGCTACTGATACAAGTTAGCTGTAGCACCTTATCAGTAGCGCGGGTACCCGCGCTACTGATACACCTAAGACCCGCGCTACTGCTAGGCTTTTCCCTAGTAGTGGATCGGTGTATTAGTCGCACGTAATACAAATTTAAGTTCTTCGATAATAAGAAGTATATATACCTTTCCTCTGAACCAAGAAATGAAACTGCAATTGTCGTCTCCGTTGCCAGCAAGAAGCTCATACTCTTCGAGTGAATCACGTTTGACCCCTCCATTTGAGAATTAGGCAATGAATTCACTGAGAAATGAGAAATGAGTGGAGTTAGACTCAAACTTATGAGTAAATGTTACATGATGTATGATACGACCATTTTGCATCATGTTTTCCTACTGTTATTTATTATGTTTTGTTGAATAATAATGCTTTAGGGAGTGATTCTAATGCCTTTTCTCTCATAATATTCAAGGTTTACACAAAGAGGGAGAATACTGGCAGCTGGAATTCTGGACCTGAAAAAGCACATCAGAGATACCTATTCTGCACAACTCCAAATAAGATGAAACTTTACGAAGAATATTTTTGTAATATATGAAAAATACTGGAGCAAAAATCTACCGGAGGGGGCCAACCTGGTGGGCACAAGACACCAGGGCGCGCCAGGCCCCCCAGGCATGCCCTGGTGGGTTGTGCCCTCCTCGGCCCACCTCCGGTGCCCATCTTCTGGTATATAGGGTCTCTTGACCTAAAAAAAATAAGGAGAGGACTTTCGGGATGGAGTGCCACCGTCTCGAGGCGGAACTTGGGCATGAGCACTTTTGCCCTTTGGCGGAGCGATTCCACCGAGGGAACTTCCCTCCCGGAGGTGGAAATCGAAGCCATTGTCATCACCAACACCCCTCTAATCTTTGGGAGGCCAATCTTCATCAACATCTTCAACAACACCATCTCCTCTAAAACCCTAGTTCATCTCTTGTGTTCAGTCTTTGTAGCGGAACCTTAGATTGTGACCTGTGGGTGACTAGTAGTGTTGATTACATCTTGTAGTTGATTACTATATGGTTTATTTGGTGGAAGATTATATGTTCAGATCCATTATGCTATTTAATACCCCTCTGATCTTGAGCATGAATATTATTTGTGAGTAGTTACCTTTGTTCTTGAGATCACGGGAGAAGTCATGTTGCAAGTAATCATGTGAATTTGATATGTGTTCGATATTTTGATAATATGTATGTTGTGATTCCCTTAGTGGTGTCATGTGAACGTCGACTACATGACACTTCACCATCCTTGGGCCTAAGGGAATGCATTGTGGAGTAGTTATTAGATGATGGGTTGCTATAGTGACAAAAGCTTAAACCCTAGTCTATCCGCTACTTCGTAAGGGGCTGATTTGGATCCAAACAATTAATGCTATGGTTAGATTTTATCTTAATACTTTTCTCATAGTTGCGGATGCTTGCGAGGGGGTTAATCATAAGTGGGAGGTTGTTCAAGTAAGAACAGCACCCAAGCACCGGTCCACCCACATATCAAATTATCAAAGTAGCGAACACGAATCAAACCAACATGATAAAAGTGACTAGACAAAATTCCCGTGTACCCTCAAGAACACTTTGCCTATTAATAGAGACTGTTTTGGCCTGTCCTTTGCCACAAAAGGATTGGCTACCTTGCTGCACTTTATTAACCATTACCGTTACTTGCTTGTTACCAACTATCTTGCTATCAAACTATCTATTACCTACAATTTCAGTGCCTCCAGAAATTACCTTGCTGAAAACCGCTTGTCATTTCCTTCTGCTCCTCGTTGGGTTCAACACTCTTACTTATCCAAAGGACTACGATTGATCCCCTATACTTTTCGGTCATCAAGACTCTTTTCTGGCGCCGTTTCTGGGGAGTGAAGCGCTCTTGGTAAGTGGAAATCAGTAAGGAAAAACTTATACTACGTGCTGAACTTTATTTTTACGTGTTACTATGGAAAACAATCCTTTGAGGGGTTTGTTCGGGGTATCTTCACCTCGACCGGAACCACAATTAACTGCCCCTCAACCTACCGCACCTACTAAAAATATTGGTTATGAAATTCCTTCGGGTATGGTAGAACAACTGCTTGCTAAACCTTATGCAGGAGATGGAACTGAACATCCTAATATGCACCTCTTATATGTGAACGAAATTTGTGGATTATTTAAGCTTGCAGGTTTACCCGGAGATGAAGCTAAGAAGAAGGTTTTCCCTTTATCTTTGAAGGGAAAAGCATTGACATGGTATAGGCTATGTGATGATATTGGATCATGGAACTGGAATCGATTGCAATTGGCATTCCATCAAAAGTTTTATCCCATGCATCTAGTTCATCGTGATCGGAATTATATATATAATTTGTGGCCTCGTGAAGGAGAAAGCATCGCTCTAGCTTGGGGGCGGCTTAAGTCAATGTTATATTCATGCCCCAATCATGATATCCCGAGAGTAGTTATTATTCAGAATTTTTATGATCGGCTTTCTCATAATGATCAATCCATGCTCGATACTCCTTGTGATGGTTCTTTTATGAAGAAGACTATTGAATTCAAGTGGGATCTCTTAGAAAGAATTAAACGCAACTCTGAAGATTAGGAACTCGACGAAGATAATGAGTCGGGTATAAAGTTTAAGTTTGATTGTGTTAAATCTTTTATGAATACCGATGCTTTTCACAAGTTTAGCACTCAATATGGACTTGACTCTGAGATAGTAGCCTCTTTATGTGAAGCATTTGCTACTCATGTTGATCTCCCTAAAGAGAAGTGGTTTAAATGTCACCCCCCTATTAAATAAGAAATTAAAGAACCGGTCATAGCTAGAGATGAAACCATCATTTACAATGTTGATCCAGTTGTGCCTACCGCTTATTATGAAAAATCACCTTTCCCTCTAAGGATAAAGGAACATGCTAATGTATCAACTGTGGTTCGCAAGAGTAATATTAGATCACCTAAGCCCTCTGAGCAAATTAAAGTAGAACCTAGTGTTGCTATGGTTAAAGATCTCTTGATAGAAAATGTTGATGGGCATGTTATCTACTTCTGTGATGAAGCTGCTAGAATTGCTAAACCCGATGAAATAGATAAACATAGACCAGTAGTGGGCATGCCTGTTGTCTCAGTCAAAATAGGAGATCATTGCTATCATGGTTTATGTGACTTGGGTGCTAGTGTTAGTGCTATTCCTTTTACCCTATACCAAGAAATTATGAATGAAAAAGCACTTGCTGAAATAGAAAACTTTGATGTTACTATTAAACTTGCTAATAGAGACACCATCACACCACTTGGGATTGTTAGAGATGTTGACGTCTTGTGTGGGAAAGTAAAATACCCTACTAATTTTCTAGTTCTTGGTTCCCCACAAGATGACTTTTGTCCCATTATCTTTGGTAGACCTTTCTTGAACACTGTCAATGCTAAGATAGATTGTGAAAAACAAACTGTCGGTGTCAGTTTTGGTGATGTGTCTCATGAGTTTAATTTTTCCAAGTTTAGTAGACAACCCCGTGATAGAGCAGTATCTAGTAAGGATGAAATAATTGGTCTTGCTTCTATTTCCGTGCCTCCTACTGATCCATTAGAACAATATTTGCTTGACCATGAAAATGATATGCACTTGCATGACAGAAATGAAATAGATAAAAATTTCTTTGAACAACAACCTCTCCTGAAACACAATTTGCCTATGGAAACTCTTGGAGGTTCTCCTCCATCTAAAGGTGATCCTGTGTTTGAATTAAAGCAATTGCCTGATACTTTGAAGTGTGCTTATCTTGATGAGAAAAAGATATATCCTGTTATTATTAGTGCTAACCTTTCAGAACATGAAGGAGAAAGGTTATTTAAAGTTCTGAGGAAGCACCGGGCTGCTATTGGATATACTATTGATGATCTTAAGGGCATTAGTCCCACTCTATGTCAGCACAAGATTAATTTGGAACCTAATGCTAAACCTGTTGTTGATCACCAACGGCGATTGAATCCTAAGATGAAAGAAGTGGTAAGAACTTAAATATTAAAGCTTCTGGAAGCCGGTATAATCTATCCCATAGCTGATAATAGATGGGTAAGTCATGTTCATTGTGTCCCTAAGAAAGGAGGTATTACTGTTGTTCCTAATGATAAAAATGAACTCATTCCACAAAGAATTGTCACTGGCTATAGAATGGTAATTGATTTTAGAAAATTAAATAAAGCTACTAGAAAAGATCATTACCCTCTACCTTTCATTGATCAGATGCTAGAAAGATTATCTAAGCACACACACTTTTGTTTTCTGGACGAATATTCTGGCTTCTCTCAAATACCTGTGTCACAATCTAATCAAGAGAAAACCACCTTTTGTCCTTTTGGAACTTATGCTTATAGATTTATGCCTTTTGGTTTATGCAATGCACCTTCTACCTTTCAAAGATGTATGACTGCTATATTCTCTGACTTTTGTGAAAAGATTGTGGAGGTTTTCATGGATGATTTTTCCGTTTACGGGACATCTTTTGATGATTGCTTAAGCAACCTTGATCGAGTTTTGTAGAGATGTGAACAAACTAATCTTGTCTTGAATTGGGATAAGTGCCACTTTATGGTTAATGAAGGTATTGTCTTGGGGCATAAAATATCTGAATGAGGTATTGAGCTGGATAAAGCTAAAGTTGATGCAATTGAGAAAATGCCATGTCCTAAAGATATTAAAGGTATTTGAAGTTTCCTTGGTCGTGTTGGTTTCTATATGAGGTTCATTAAAGACTTCTCTAAAATTTCTAGGCCTCTTACTAATCTTTTTCAAAAGGATATCCCTTTTGTCTTTGATGATGATTGTGTGGAAGCCTTTGAAACGCTCAAGAAAGCCTTAACCTCTGCACCTATTGTTCAACCACCTGATTGGAACTTGCCTTTTGAAAATATGTGTGATGCTAGTGATTATGCTATTGGTGTTGTTCTAGGACAAAGAGTTGATAAGAAATTGAATGTTATCCATTATGCTAGCAAAACTCTAGACAGTGCCCAACGAAATTATGCTACTACTGAAAAACAATTTTGAGCAGTTGTGTTTGCTTGTGATATATTTAGATCCTACATTGTTGATTCCAAAATCATTGTTCACACCGATCATGCTGCTATAAAATATCTTATGGAAAAAAAGGATGATAAACCTAGACTCGTTAGGTGGGTTCTCTTGCTTCAAGAATTTGATTTACATATCGTTGATAGGAAGGGAGCTGAGAACCCCATAGCTGATAACTTGTCAAGGTTACAAAATATTATTGATGACCCACTGCCCATTGATGATAGCTTTTGTGATGAACAGTTAGCTACAATAAATGTTTCTCAAAACACTCCTTGGTATGCTGATTATGCTAATTACATTGTTGCTAAATATATACCACCTAGCTTCACATACCAACAAAAGAAAAAAAATCTTCTATGATTTAAGACATTACTTTTGGGATGACCCACATCTCTATAAAGAAGGAGTAGATGGTATTATTAGACGTTGTGTACCTGAGCATGAACAGGGACAAATACTACGGAAATGTCATTCCAAAGCTTATGGAGGACATCATGCGGGAGATAGAACTACATTCATTTTGCATCATGTTTTCCTACTGTTATTTATTATGTTTTGTTGAATAATAATGCTTTAGGGAGTGATTCTAATGCCTTTTCTCTCATAATAGGCAAGGTATACACAAAGAGGGAGAATACCGGCCGATGGAATTCGGGACCTAAAAAAGCACATCACAGATACCTATTCTGCACAACTCCAACGAAGCTGGAACTTTACGGAGAATATTTTTGGAATATATGAAAAATACTGGAGCAAAAATCTACCGGAGGGGGCCACCCTGGTGGACACAAGACACCAGGGCATGCCAGGCCCCCTAGGCACGCCCTGGTGGGTTGTGCCCTCCTCGGCCCACCTCCGGTGCCCATCTTCTGGTATATAGGGTCTCTTGACCTAAAAAAATAAGGAGAGGACTTTCGGGACGGAGCGCCACCGTCTCGAGGCGGAACTTGGGCAGGAGCACTTTTGCCCTCCGACGGAGCGATTCCGTCGGGGGAACTTCCCTCCCGGAGGGGGAAATCGAAGCCATCGTCATCACCAACACCCCTCTCATCTTTGGGAGGCCAATGTTCATCAACATCTTCAACAGCACCATCTCCTCTCAAACCCTAGTTCATCTCTTGTGTTCAATCTTTGTACCGAAACCTCAGATTGGTACCTGTAGGTGACTAGTAGTGTTGATTACATCTTGTAGTTGATTACTATATGTTTTATTTGGTGGAAGATTATATGTTCAGATCCATTATGCTATTTAATACCCCTCTGATCTTGAACTTGAATATTATTTGTGAGTAGTTACCTTTGTTCTTGAGGTCACGGGAGAAGTCATGTTGCAAGTAATCATGTGAATTTGATATGTGTTCGATATTTTGATGATATGTATGTTGTGATTCTACTAGTGGTGTCATGTGAACGTCGACTACATGACACTTCACCATCCTTGGGCCTAAGGGAATGCATTGTGGAGTAGTTATTAGATGATGGGTTACTAGAGTGACAGAAGCTTAAACCCTAGTTTAAGCGCTACTTCGTAAGGGGCTGATTTGGATCCAAATGTTTAATGCTATGGTTAGATTTTATCTTAATACTTTTCTCGTAGTTGCGGATGCTTGCGAGGGAGTTAATCATAAGTGGGAGGTTGTTCAAGTATGAGCAACACCCAAGCATCGGTCCACCCACATATCAAATTATCAATGTAGCGAACACGAATCAAACCAACATGATAAATTGACTAGACGAAATTCTCGTGTACCCTCAAGAACACTTTGCCTCTTACTAGAGATTGTTCTGGCATGTCCTTTGCCACAAAAGGATTGGGCTACCTTGCTGCACTTTATTTACCATTACCGGTACTTGCTTGTTACCAACTATCTTGCTATCAAACTATCTGTTACCTACAATTTCAGTGCCTGCAGAAATTACCTTGTTGAAAACCGCTTGTCATTTCCTTCTGCTCCTCGTTGGGTTCGACACTCTTACCTATAGAAATGACTACGATTGATCCCATATACTTGTGGGTCATCAATATACCAATCACTTACTCAATGTATGGCCACACTTCTTTTAGGTTGGTGAGGATATACAACGTAAGAGAGCTCCACTCTTTCGGAACCAAATTCTTTGAACCAGAAGCACCCATGGGTCTGAGTTGCCCTTTGAAGAGGCTGAGCTTGGATTCATGTTTGGGGTCACCGGTATTGTAACGAGACTTTGCATTGTGCAAGCTTGGAATATTGGCCGCATAGCGTGATGTCGTGAAGTTTGTCACCTCTTCCACCAAGAATGCCTCGGCTATGGATGCTTCAGTTATACATTTATTTCTACATTTAGCTTGAAGAGTCTTTTGCATTATCTCAAGTCCATAGCACCAACGGTTCTGCACAGGGCCACCCAATCTTGCCTCAGACGGGAGGTGTAAAATCATATGTTCCATCGGATTAAATAAGCCTTGTGGAAATTTCGTCTCTAGCTTGCAGAGCAACTCGGGTGCCCGTTTTTCCATGTCATCTATCACAGTAGGACATACTTCTTTATCACAAAGAACATGGAATAAATAGCTAAGCTCTTCCAATACTTCCCAGTCATGGAATAAAGTTTATGTTTTACCATACAAAAGGGAAATGGGCATTCATGGATTGAATCCTATCTCTACTAGGTAAAGATGGGTCCTAATCCCACCCGAGTATGTGTAGATTGTGTTCGTTCCCCGTGCTCTACTCCGGTCCGACGCAAAAATTTCGGCAGCACCTCCCCGTTGTTTTCCATATACATGTCTCGGCAACAAGCCGATAGAATGTGTATCCGGAGAACAACGGGGTGGCATTGATGAAAGTTTTCCTCGAACCGAAGTAGAGCATGGGAAACGAATCCCAATCTACACGTACTCGGGCTGTCCATGGATAACGTGGACAATTCGAAAGGATGACGGTTATAAATATGCAAAGACATGCATATTTATAGATGCCGCCCTTTCGAACGGGAGCCACCAAGGTTACGAGACTTTACATGAAAGTAAAATTAGTGGCATCGAAACGACGACCGGAATAGAGCAAATAGGGGAGGGGGAAGAGATGATAGTCGAGCTCACCCCTAGACCATAGAGGCAGTAGTCGAACGATGAGGGCAATGGCAACGGGACCAACGGCGCTCCTCGAGATGAAGAGAAGATCCCTACACATGAAAGCACCGGCACAACAAACATAAGCTCTCAATAACAATCTAATAAACAACATCAACAACATCATCTCGCAGTTCAACATCTAACCTAAAGAAAATAAGCAAGAAAGAAAGAACCCTAAAAATAATATGTTATGTGTTCATATGGCCTCGTTTTCCATGCTTCTCCAAGTAATGGGAACTACTAGTAATAGGGAGTTCCGGTTTCTTGTGTGTTGAGTTACTGACTCCATAAACAATTTGTTATTTTGATTCAGAATATATCAAGCAGCATCAAAGATGGAGCAAAATGGATGGTCAACATTCAAGCTAGTATAGCATATGCAATTGTAACATTCATAGTAAAAAATTACAAGACTCATATCTTTCCTATTTCAAAAGTGAGATGAGGAAGAAGAAGGTGATGGAGAGGAGAGGCTGGACTAGCTACTGTAGGAGCTACTATTGGGCAGCTTGTTGTTGTAATCTGCTTTGATGAATTGGACCATGGTCAGCCATGGGTGTGGACCGGCCGGCGCCGAATGACATTCAGGCATGGATGGATGGATGGATCCGGCAGGCAGCTACCAGAAAAACACCTCACAACACATGCATGCACCACCCAACTTAATTGCTTTTGTGTTTTTATAATTTTTCGTTTCAAATGCACAATAACTGTAAATGTGTGTTAAGTTTCAGAAAAGTTTGTCACATATGCTACTAGCTACATGATCAGGTTCCTAAATTCGCAGGCAATGCAGGGTAGGTTCGGATGAGGTGGTATGGTGGCCATGGGTACCGGGGTGGATCTCTCCATCGATGGATGGATGGAATTCGGTATATCCTCCAGTATAGAATATGCAATAGCAAAAGAATAGACGACATGAGGGACAGAGGTTGCACGGGCCTGGGGGGCAGAGGTTGTATCGGGCGGACGGGGGCAGGCCTCGGGGTCAAGGGACGCGGGCAGCCTGGATCTGGAGCGGCGACCGATGGGGACGGGCATGGCCGGCTTGATCCTTGCGGGTAGCGGCCGGCGACCGGCAGGGAGGCGCGAACCGATCGGTCTCCTTGCTCGTGGTGGGGGCGGCGGCTGGCGACCGACGGGGATGGCCTATCCTCCAGCCATGTCGAGGAGACCGACGACGGCGGCGACTAGTGAGGGCGGCGGCGGCAACTAGGGAGGGCAGCGGCAGTGACCGGGGAGGCCGGCGGCGATTGACGGCGGCGGCGGGGAACCCTAGCTAGCTAGAGCGATAGGTGAGGTCACGAGAGAGGGTGGGCGGGGAACTGTTTTGGGTCTTGGTGTGGCTGGGGGTTTTCTTTTTTTCATTTTTTTTACTCTTTGCTGTTATCGGTGTAGAGCAGCAGACGGCAAAGCTTCCTTTTTTGCCGTCAGCTGGCCCGAATACAAGATAGAAAAATATATGCCCGTTTAGGCCCGTTAGACGCAGCCATGGACAGCCTTTTGTCGTCAGCCGCGGTGGAAGAAGACGGCAAAGATGCAACCTTTGCCGTCATCTGCACAGCTAGTTGACGGCAAACCTATCTTTGTCGTGTGTTGTCTTTCGCCGTCTGTTTTTTGTGATTTTTGCCGATAAGTTTTTTTTGTCGTCTTCCCATGACAGCAAAATAACAATTTGCCATCTACCCCGATGATATACTGACAGCAAAGAGGATACGTGTCGGCAAAATAGTTGATTCTTGTAGTGCGTAGTTCAAAAGTGGCGCATAGGGCGACTGGTCGAGCCAGACCAGCTCCACCTGGGGGATCCAGGTTCCAATCCCCCTCGCACGAATTAGTTTCCCCCCTTTTATGATTTGCTTGAGCCACTGATAGGGCAACCCCACCTGCCAGCGTCTCTGGCACCCTCTCTCTCTCTCTGTGTGTGACCTCCCTGGGCCCACTTGTCATTATCTGTGGCTAGCTGAGCCCACGTGGATATAGTTTTTTCTAGTTTATTGTTTTGATTTTCAAAATATGTTATCTCTTTATGATTTTCAATAAATAGGATAGTCTTGCATATTTAATTATTGCATTTTTTTCTTATAGTAATATATGCATATTATATATGTTTTGAGGGTAGAAAAATCCAAGGAATTTATCTGTGGCATTATTTTTGCATTTGAGCAAGCTTGAGTGCACGTCATTTTTGTATAAATAGGACTATTGTGATTTTTGTATGATTTATTCCATGCACACTATGAATTATCTTTGAACATGAGATGTGCCCATTTTCATATGAACTTGCTCCTGGTATTTTTGTATTGCCATGAAAAACATATTTACCTACTGTAATTGCCATGCAAACATACCTAGTCAAAACTATTGTTTTGGAGATAGTCAAATTTCATCAAGTTTAGAAACTGGTTTGATGATTAACATTTTGTCTTGATGATTGCCATGGATTCATAGCTCCTTTGCAAATGCCCATGTGGGATGATTTAAAGTGCATGTTGTGTTCTATATTGATGTCCCATGAGATGACATGTTAGAGCTTTGCTTCAAATTTGTTTCTTGCTGTCAATATGCCAACCTGATAAAAATTGTTACATGACTACCCTGTTGTTCTCTAAGTCTGAGAATCAGCTAGTTTCATAATAGCATTTTGTGTGGATGATTGTCGTGAATCTATGAGTCATTGGATGATGTCCCTGTGGAATGATTTATAGTTCATCATATAAACTATCATGATGTTAATTTGCATGCCATGAAAAGCATTGTAGGTTATTTAAAACTTGTTGTGAACTTGCCTTATTGTTAACACTGCTATGTAAAAACCTGATATTTTCACTAAGTCATAATCTGTTGTTCATATAGTCATTTTGTGAACTCATTTCCTATTGATCGATGCGTCTAAACAACTTGCTCCAGTGAAATAAATTGTTGTGCATAATGTATACTACATCTAAATAACTTTGTGGAGCATTTCTAGATAATGTAGCTTGCTTATTTGATGATTGCAAAGTGCCTTGTTACTGTTTTTGGCAGATTGCATTGCAATATTGTTTTGTTGATTATGTGAGTTCTATGCATGGGGTTTTCATGATATTTATATGCATTTCATCTAGAATTCCCTATACTATCAAGTGGCGTGCTTAGAATACCAAGATTTTGCCACTATCGTCCTTTTTGTCACGATCTATCTGTGTGCGCTTCCGTACCTTGTTGTGAGTGTTCCGAGAGCACTAGTGCAGAAAAGCCTAGCTATGGAGTGGCCAAAATGGCCTTGCTGGCGTAGACACCCTACGCTAGCAATAAGGTGCGACAGTTAAAATATACTAGTGGCGTTGGAGACGAGGCCAGTAGTATCTTGAACACCTGCTAGCGTTGGATAGATCTGCACGCCGGCACTGTCATATTTAGCTAATAAAAAAATACCAGCTTCACAAATGATACTAAACATTTCATTCACAAAAGATACCAAACATTTCATTCACAAAGGGAAAGTACCAATTACTTCTGACATTGTATATATATATATA
Organism: Elymus sibiricus; assembly: GCA_039707655.1. NCBI lineage: Eukaryota > Viridiplantae > Streptophyta > Magnoliopsida > Poales > Poaceae > Elymus > Elymus sibiricus. Next base: position 308,044,695 of record CM077675.1, on the reverse strand, counting down.
TATATATATATATATCGATCTTCACCTCTGATCGACACTACCTATATATAACTAGCTAGTTTTTCCTGAGGACTAACTTCATCTCACGAAGGTTATTCCTATTCATCTGCCCTTCCTTGATGTAATGCGCTTTCTCTGTCTTCAGCTGATGCTTGTGGGCCTTCAGGACTTCTATGTCCTTATTGATCTCAGTTATCTCGAGGTTCAGTGCCGTGATCTGACCTTCGAGACTAAAAATCTTATCGTAGACAATAGCATTGTCATCGATAATTTTGTCCTTCTCCTTCATCAGGGAGTCATCCAACGCCTCCAGGGCCTTGAGGGTGCTCTGACATGACGCAATCAGCTCGTGACTGAGCACTTCGATGTCACCTAAAGACTGCACAACGACAGGCGCCGGCGAAGACGGACCTCCTAAGTATGCCTGCCAAGGGTTTCAAATCATGAACAATTAATTACTGGTTAGATACGTATATATATATGGATGTTTGCAATGCTACTGCATGTTTTTGTAACCTTAATTACCTGGTTGGTGCTCACGTCGGCTTTATCTTCAGAAACCCCCGACCAATGATCAGAGGACCCTACCCACAGGCTCGAGTCGGCCATGATATTTGGCTAAAGAATGAAAAGAGTGTTTAATGCATAAAGACGTTGATGAATGGGCCTACCAAAATGGACACAGGTTGTGTCATACACAACGAAAAAAATAACGCTATCTAAAATACTTTAGTTTACAAAACCATAGTATCTCCAAAACTTTAGTCAGGTTCACAGAAATTAAACATCTAAAATTTTGTCTAGGAGCCATACATTCATAACTAGTTAAGATGAATGATGTCTACTATGCAACCTTCTTCTTGTAGACTCGTGTTGGGCCTCCAAGCGCAGAGTTTTGTAGGACAGTAGCAAATTTCCCTCAAGTGGATGACCTAAGGTTTATCAATCCGTGGGAGGCATAGGATGAAGATGGTCTCTCTCAAACAACCTTGCAACCAAATAACAAAGAGTCTCTTGTGTCCCCAACACACCCAATACAATGGTAAATTGTATAGGTGCACTAGTTCGGCGAAGAGATGGTGATACAAGTGCAATATGGATGGTAGATATAAGTTTTTGTAATCTGAAAATATAAAAACAGCAAGGTAGCAAGTAACAAAAGTGAGCAAAAACGGTATTGCAATGCTTGAAAACAAGGCCTAGGGTTCATACTTTCACTAGTGCAAGTTCTCTCAACAATACTGACATAGTTGAATCATATGTAAATCCCTCACGTGCGACAAAGAGTTCACTCCAAAGTCACAAATAGCGGAGAACAAACGAAGAAATTATTGTAGGGTACGAAACCACCTCAAAGTTATCTTTTCCGATCAATCTTATGAGCTATCCCTATAAGTGTCACGAACAGCCCTAGAGTTCGTACTAAAATAACACCTTAAGATACACATCAACCAAAACCCTAATGTCACCTAGATACTCCAATGTCACCACAAGTACCCATGGGCTTGATTATACGATATGCATCACACAATTTCAGATTCATCATGTTCAATCCAACACAAAGAACTTCAAAGAGTGCCCCAAAGTTTCTACCGGAAAGTCATGACGAAAACGTGTGCGAACCCCTATGCATAGATTCCCAAGGTCACGGAACCCGCAAGTTGATCACCAAAACATACATCCAGTGGATCAATAGAACATCCCATTGTCACCACGGATATCTCATTGCAAGACATACATCAAGTGTTCTCAAATCCTTAAAGACTCAATCCGATAAGAAAACTTCAAAGGGAAAACTCAATTCATCACAAGAAGATAGAGAGGGGAAAACTCAATATGATTCATCTATATCAATAAAGCTCGTGGTACATCAAGATCGTGTCATCTCAAGAACACGAGAGAGAGAGAGAGAGATCAAACACATAGCTACTGGTACATACCCTCAGCCCCGAGGGTGAACTACTCCCTCCTCATCATGGAGACCGCCAGGATGATGAAGATGGCCTCTGGTGATGGTTTCCCCCTCCGGCAGGGTGCCGGAACGGGCTCCCGGTTGGTTTTTCGTGGCTACAGAGGCTTGCGGCGGCGGAACTCCCGATCTAGGTTTGTTTCTGGGGGTTTCTGTATTTATAGGAATTTTTGGCGGCAGAAACAAGTCCAGGGGGGCCACGAGGGGACGACAAGCTAGGGGGCGCGCCCTAGGGGGGTGGGCGCGCCCCCCAGGCTTGTGGTGGCCTCGTGGCTCTTCTGGCCCAACTCCAACGCTCCCTGGGCTTCTTCTGGTCCATAAAAAATCACCATAGATTTTTATTCCGTTTGGGCTCCGTTATATTCCTTTTCTGTAAAACTCAAAAACACGGAAAAACAGAAACTGGCATTGGGCTCTAGGTTAATAGGTTAGTCCCAAAAATAATATAAAGTTGTAGTAAAATGATTGTAAAACATCCAAGAATGATAATATAACAGCATGGAACAAGCAAAAATTATAGATACGTTGGAGACGTATCAGCATCCCCAAGCTTAATTCCTACTCGTCCTCGAGTAGGTAAATGATAAAAACAGAACTTTTGATGTGGAATGCTGCGTAACATGTTCATCATATTCTTTTCTTCTTTGTATAGCATGGATATTTGGACTTGTAAATGATTCAAAGCAATAGTCTAGTTTTAACAGAATGACTTCAATACTCAAGCATGTCAACAAGCAACCATATCTTTCAAAATATCAACACTAAAGAAAGTTATCCCTAGCCCATCATCCTCAATCATTGATCCATTCATGAAACACACTCAAATATTAGCTATGCCCAATGCTCAAGTACGATCATAGTGCCCCCTAGTTGGTGCTTATAAGAGAAGATGGAGACTCAAAGCAAAAATAAAAATTGCATAAAGTAAATAGATAGGCCCTTCGCAGAGGGAAGTAGGGATTTTTAGAGGTGCGAGAGCTCAAGGTTTAAATTGAGAGAGAAAAATATTTTGAGTGGCATGCTTTTCCTGTCAACGAAAACGACAATGTAGCTCACAATACTTTCCATGCTAGATACATTATAGGCGGTTCCCAAACAGAATAGTAAAGTTTTTACTCCCCCTCCACCAATCAATCACACTCCACGGCGAGCCGAATCCACGGGTACCGTCCATACAAACAACAATCCTGGGGGAGTTTTGTTTCATTATTTTTTGATTTGAATTTTGAGCATGGGACTGGGCATCCCGAATACCAGCCACTTTCTCGTGAATGATAGTGAATCAACACATATCGTGAGAATAACACACCTAGCATGGAAAAATATTGGATACTCCCCATCGTTTCATGAGCGGTACGGGCACACAAAAGAGAAAATTTATTTTGAAAATTTAGAGATGGCACATACAAATTTGCTTGGAACGGCATGGAAATACCGCATATAGGTAGGTATGGTGGACTCATAAGGCAAAACTTGGTTTAAGGATTTTGGATGCACAAGTAGTATTTCTACTTATTACAAGTGGAGGCTAGCAAATAGATTGGGAAGCAACCAAACCAAGAAACGAAAATTCACATAAGTGAGCATTGAGTCATAACTAACACCGAATAATGCACCACAAGTAGGATATAACTTCATTGCATAACTATTGACTTTCGTACTTGCATAGGGAATCACAAACCTTAACGCCAATATTCCTACTAAAGCATAATTACTCACTAACATGACTCACATATTACTATCATCATGTTTCAAAACTATTACAAAGAATGAAGTTTAATTTGTTCCATGATCTTCATGAAAGTTTTTATTATATCCTACTTGGATATCTATCACTTTGGGACTAGTTTCATATATTTCCATTGCTTTTTTGACAAGCTCAAACAAATTTAAATGAAGCACATGAGTATAAAGATTTCATCCCTCAAAAAGCTATAAGTGAAGCATGAGAGGAAATGACAAGCTACTCACAAAAGATATAAGTGAAGATCAATGAGTAGTCAAACAATTAAGGAGCTATGTGAGAACTCTCTCCCCCTCAATAAATATTTTCAGATCTGAGTATTTTATTCAACAGCAAGCAAAATAAAAATAGCACTCCAAGAATAGCACGTATCATGTGAACGAATAAAAATTTAGGCTCAACATAGGCTAACCGATAATTGTTGATGAAGAAAGGTGGGATGCCTAGCATCCCCAAGCTTAGATGCTTGAGACTTCTTGAAATATTTACTTGGGGTGCCTTGGGCATCCCCAAGCTTGATCTTTTGTATCTCGTTCAATCCTCTCATATCATGGTTTCACCTATTCTCAAAAACTTCATCCACACAAAACTCGAAAAGAACTCGTCAGATAGGTTAGTACACATAATAATAAATCAACTCTTTATGTACTGCCAAGACAAGTTGCACAATAATTTTAAAACATCATATACTGTTTACTATCGTTTCCACAATTTATATCTACCAATATAGGCTATGGAAACTATAGGATAAGCAGATAACAAAACTATGACAGCAATCTGTCCAAACAGAATAGTCTGTAGCAATTTATGAAAACAGTGTACTTACGTAACTCAAAAAATTATGAAAATTTAGGACATGCTATAAAATTTATATGAAAATACTGTCTAAAAATTTCAGAAACTTTCCATGGTCCAGTAAAATATGAAAATTCAAACACTACAGCAAAAGTTTCTGTTTTTTACACAGCACACATCAAACATGCAATGCTAGCATCCTAAGGCAATTCTTGGAACTTTTTATTGAAAAACAAGATTATAAATAACACTTAATAGAGAACAAAAAAATAAAATGATGCTCCAAGCAAAACTCATATTATGTGACGAATAAAAATATAGCTCTAAGTAAGATATACCGATAGTGTTGAAGACATAAGAGGGGATGCCTTCCGGGGCATCCCCAAGCTTAGGCGCTTGAGTATTCCTTGGATATTACCTTGGGGGTGCCTTGGGCATCCCCAAGCTTAGGTTATTTCCACTCCTTATTCTCCTCATATCGGTGTCTCACGCAAAACTTGAAAACTTCAATCACACAAAACTTAACGGAACTTCCTGAGAAGGGTTAGTGTAATAAACAAAGATAATTCACTTAGGTACTGTCAAGACAAGATTCATAATTGTTCCCACATGATACCTACTGTATTCTATCATTCCCATAATTTGTACTGCTGAATATAAGCTATGGAAACACTAAAACAAGCAAACTATGCATGCAAAACAGAATCTGTCAAAAACAGAATAGTCTGTGAAGATCTGTAGTATAACCATACTTCCCTGTCTCTAACAATTCTGAAAAATTACGACAATCTAGGCAATTTGTATATCAATCATGTGTAAAAAATCAGATCAAAATCACGTTCCAGTGAATTTACAAAATTCCTGGACTGAGAGAAAAAGTTTCTGTTTTTGCACAGAATCAAGTCAAGTATCCTCCACACTATCCCAAAGGCTTTACTTGGCACTTTATTGAAACAAAAGCTATAAAACATGATTATACAGTAGCTTAATCATGTGGACACTCAAAAACAGAATGTAAAATTGTTGGGTTGTCTCCCAACAAGCGCTTTTCTTTAATGCCTTTTAGCTAGGCATGATGATTTCAATGATGCTCATATAAGAATAGTTGTTGAAACATGCAAAAGAGCATCATGAATCTCATGACAAGCATATTTAAGTCTAACCCACTTCCTATGCATAGGGATTTTGTGATAAAACAATTTATGGGAGCAAGAATCAACTAGCATAGGAAGGCAAAACAAGCATAACTTCAAAACTTTGAACACATAGAGAGGAAACTTGATATTATTGCAATTCCTACAAGCATATACTCCTCCCTCATAATAATTTTCAGTAGCATCATGAAGGAATTTAACAATATAACTATCGCATAAAGTATTCTTTTCATGATTCATAAGCATAGAAATTTTACTACTCACCACATAAGCAAATTTATTCTCATCAATAGTAGTGGGAGCAAACTCAACAAAATAACTATCATGTGAAGCATAATCCAATTGAAAATTAAAATCATGATGACAAGTTTCATGGTTATCATTATTCTTTATAGCATACATGTCATCACAATAGTCATCATAAATAGGAGGCATGCTTTCATCATAATAAATTTGCTCATCAAAACTTGGGGGACTAAAAATATCATATTCATCAAACATAGCATCCCCAAGCTTGTGGCTTTGCATATCATTAGCATCATGAATATTCAAGGAATTCATACTAACAACATTGCAATCATGCTCATCATACAAAGATTTCGCGCCAAACATTTTAATAACTTCTTCTTCTAACACTTGAGCACAATTTTCCTTTCCATCATTTTCACGAAAGACATTAAAAAGATGAAGCATATGAGGCAACCTCAATTCCATTTTTTTTGTAGTTTTCTTTTATAAAACCAAACTAGTGATAAAACAAGAAACTAAAAGATTCAATTGCAAGATCTAAAGATATACCTTCAAGCACTCACCTCCCCGGCAACGGCGCCAGAAAAGAGCTTGATGTCTACTATGCAACCTTCTTCTTGTAGACTCGTGTTGGGCCTCCAAGCGCAGAGTTTTGTAGGACAGTAGCAAATTTCCCTCAAGTGGATGACCTAAGGTTTATCAATCCATGGGAGGCGTAGGATGAAGATGGTCTCGCTCAGACAACCCTGCAACCAAATAACAAAGAGTCTCTTGTGTCCCCAACACACCCAATACAATGGTAAATTGTATAGGTGCACTAGTTCGGCGAAGAGATGGTGATACAAGTGCAATATGGATGCTAGATATAAGTTTTTGTAATCTGAAAATATAAAAACAGCAAGGTAGCAAGTAACAAAAGTGAGCAAAAACGGTATTGCAATGCTTGAAAACAAGGCCTAGGGTTCATACTTTCACTAGTGCAAGTTCTCTCAACAATACTGACATAGTTGAATCATATGTAAATCCCTCACGTGCGACAAAGAGTTCACTCCAAAGTCACAAATAGCGGAGAACAAACGAAGAAATTATTGTAGGGTACGAAACCACCTCAAAGTTATCTTTTTCGATCAATCTTATGAGCTATCCCTATAAGTTTCACGAACCTGCCCTAGAGGTCGTACTAAAATAACACCTTAAGATACACATCAACAAAAACCCTAATGTCACCTAGATACTCTAATGTCACCACAAGTACCCATGGGCTTGATTATACGATATGCATCACACAATTTCAGATTAATCATGTTCAATCCAACACAAAGAACTTCAAAGAGTGCCTCAAAGTTTCTACCGCAAAGTCAAGACGAAAACGTGTGCCAACCCCTATGCATAAATTCCCAAGGTCACGGAACCCGCAAGTTGATCACCAAAACATACATCAAGTGGATCAATAGAACATCCCATTGTCACCACGGATATCCCATCGCAAGACATACATCAAGTGTTCTCAAATCCTTAAAGACTCAATCCGATAAGAAAAATTCAAAGGGAAAACTCAATTCATCACAAGAAGATAGAGAGGGGAAAACTCCATATGATTCATCTATATCAATAAAGCTCGTGGTACATCAAGATCATGTCATCTCAAGAACACGAGAGAGAGAGAGCAAACACATAGCTACTGGTACATACCCTCTGCCCCGAGGGTGAACTTCTCCCTTCTCGTCATAGAGACCGTCGGGATGATGAAGATGGCCTCTGGTGATGCTTTCCCCCTCCGGCAGGGTGCCGGAACGGGCTCCTGATTGGTTTTTCATGGCTACACAGGCTTGCGGCGGTAGAACTCCCGATCTAGGTTTGTTTCTGGGGGTTTCTGTATTTATAGGAATTTTTGGCGGCGGAAACAAGTCCAGGGGGGCCACGAGGCGATGACAAGCTAGGGGGCGCGCCCTAGGGGGGTGGGCGCGCCCCCCAGGCTTGTGGTGGCCTCGTGGCTCTTCTGGCCCAACTCCAATGCTCCCTGGGCTTCTTCTGGTCCATAAAAAATCACCGTAGATTTTTATTCCGTTTGGGCTCCGTTTGATATTCCTTTTCTGTAAAACTCAAAAACACGGAAAAAACAGAAACTGGCACTGGGCTCTAGGTTAATAGGTTAGTCCCAAAAATAATATAAAGTTGTAGTAAAATGATTGTAAAACATCCAAGAATGATAATATAACAGCATGGAACAAGCAAAAATTATAGATACGTTGGAGAGGTATCAATGAACAACAACAACAATACAATATAGCAGTTATAAAATGAACTAGATGGAGAAACATAGCTATACAACATGGCAGTTTGACGATATATGGAACTAGCAAACGTTGCAACAGACCAACAAGTAAACAATACAACATAGCGGCAACATATAATTAAGGCTGCATTTGGCACCAACGTATTTTTGAAGTTTCGGGGGAATACCATGGTTTTCTAAAAAAGCCATGGTTTTAACGAATTTGATGTGTTTGCCATTAACAAATACTTTATTTTACAAAACCCTAGCTATCTCTAGGATCCAATAATATATAGGTCAAACTAGAGGAAACTAAGAAAAAAAGATTGTGCTTGGGATGAGGTGAATATATACCTCGGGCGCGTGGTCGACCGGGGGGGCGGCGACGGGATGCGTCGGGCGCGTGGTCGAGCGGGGCGTCAGGCGGGGCGGCGTCGGACGGGGCGGCGATGCGCGGCGTCGGGCGGGGCTACGACGGGCAGCGTCATGGGCGGCGTTGGGGATCGAGAGGAGGACATAGGAGTTGGGGGTTCGAGACAGTGGGGAGTAGGCCGGGCGCGAGGTGAGGATTAGATAGACTAGTGCTGGCGTGGGCCTATTGGGCCTAATTTCCAATGCCGGGGCTAATATGCAACGCCAGCACTAAACGCATAGCTATGGCGTTTCAATTTGGCCAACGACAACACTATTTGAAAATATTAGTGCTGGTGTTTGTAAGAAATGGCACGCCACGAACAAGAGTTGTGGCTAGCCATTTCTGCACTAGTGGAGATCCGTAACTCCGATGGCGATGTTCTTTATATGCATTTGCATTTGCATCCAGTGGCATGCATTTGCATCGTTTTTGCCATGTTCATGCATGTCATAATTACACATATTGATGTTTTGTCCAGAATGTTAAGCAAAACTAAATTGCATATGAAGTGTTGCTTCATCCATGCTTCACATGGATCAAGACTTCATTTAATGTGACTAGGATAGGATTACCATGTTAAATACATTAAATGGTCATGCATCATAACTGTTTGAGCATTTTTCCATGGTTGTGTGTTTATTACGCTATTGTTTCTTGTGGGTAGTTCCGGGTGATGAGTCAGAGTTCGAGGAGCCTATCAAGAACGTTTTCGATGAGCAAGCTTGTTATAAAACTGAAGAACCTCAAGGCAAGATGATCATTATCTTGGATACATCTACTATCTTTACTTTGCTAGTTCTCATTTCTATCACTATGTCTCATTACCTACACACTTGTTTGTCAAGCATCCCAACATGCCATGATTAGCCTCTAACCCTCCACATCCTAGCAAACCGTTGTTTGGCTGAGATAGCGCTTGCTCGGCCTCTCTTATAGCGTTGCTAGTTGCAGGTGCAGGTGGATCCATGTGATAACATGGATATCTTGGGACATCACATATTGTTCTTGCTACTTACTTTAATGCATCTATATATTGGTAAAGGGTGGAAGGCTTGGCTTTTGCTTGGTGTTTTGTTCCACTCTTGCCGCCCTAGTTTCCGAGTATCGGTGTTATGTTCCATATTGAGCGCTCCAAACATGCTTGGGGTTGTTATGGGGACTCCCTTGATTTTCGTTTGGGATAAAACTCTACAGGCAAGGCCCAACATTGGTACTATTTGCTTAATAACTAATTAAAACTTGCATAGAGAATGATCACCCCATTGGCTAATTAATCAACAACCCGGACCAATGCTCCTCACGAGTGTTGGTCCTAACTAGAGCGACTTGCGGGGCCACCCCGGGGCAACTTGGGTTTTTAATTTGGCTCATCTGGTAGTGCCCTGATAACGTGTTACGTCGGCTCCTATGGGGATCTGGCCAGCCGGGTGGTCTTGCTAGACTTATTTTACCTTTGGCGAACGTCTTGTGCATCGTGATTCTGAGGATACTACCGGCTATCCCGTGGTTGAGGTTTTCCATCACAGCTTGTGGCTAGTTTGTGATGGGTGAGTTGGAGCACCTTGAAAGGTTAAATCTTTCTGAAAGTCGTGCCTGCGGTTATGTGGCAACTTGGAAATTTTATAATAGTCGATGATAGAAAACTTGAAGTAAATCCAATTAAAACACACCAACCATGTTTGTAACCGTGATCGTCTCTTTTCGATGGAGATCGGGAAGAGAACAAGGTGGGGTTATGCTTGATCGTAAATACGTGTTCAGGATCACTTCTTGATCATGTTTAAAAAACGACCATCATGCATGGAACACTCTTCTTATTCTTGTACTCGTAAGTTAGTCAATTAAAATGCTTAGTGCTTCTGCAACCTCACCCCTTAACCATATCCCACCTATAAGTTTGGATAGTTTCGGTACCCCAGGTTTATGATTGCTGAGTCCTCGTGGCTCACAGATTACTTCAACACCACAGGTATAGCTACAAATGTTCTTTTCGATGACGATACCTCTGCACTCCAGTGGGAGTACGATGAAGAACATGGGCGGATGTACGTGACTTACCCCGACAAGTAAACAGGGAGGCCTTGGTCGGTAGCATGGGATTTGCTTGATTATATCATCTTTTTCGTTTGATTTCGTCCGTAGTCGGACCCTGTTCTTCTGTATGATGATTGTATGAATGATTTGTATTTGAATGATGAATGTTGTAGCATGTGGTGAGTGTAAGCCAACTCCATATACTCATCTCCTCTTTACATGTACCGTGATGATATTATTCGAGCAAAGTGTTTCGAAATGCGCTTGAATCCTTTTGCATGGCCCTCATGCCTCCGTTAGGATTTGGCGTGGCTTGAGACTGCGTCGGTATTTCCCAAAAGAGGAAGGTATGATGCAGCACAGCGATGGTAAGTATTTCCCTCAGTTATGAAACCAAGGTTATCGAACCAGTAGGAGGATCACCACCACCCAATAAGCAGCACCTGCACACAAACAACAAATACTTGCAACCTGACGCGAAAGAGAGGTTGTCAATCTCTCTACAGTAAAAAGATAGATTAGGTAGTGATATATAGGAGAGATAGATCTCTCAAGAACACAAAATAAAAAGAGTAAATAAAATATGCAGCAATATGTTTTTGGGTTTTTGGTTTTGTAGATCTGAAAACAAAGATGCAAAAAGATAGATCTGAAAGCAATATGTTGGAAAAGTACACCCGGGGGCCGTAGGGTTCACTAGTGGCTTCTCTCATGAGTATAGCGCACGATGGATGAACAAATTACTGTTGGGCAATTGATAGAAAATCGAATAGTCATGACGATATCCAAGGCGATGATCATTATATAGGCATCACGTCCAAGATAGGTAGACCGACTCCTACCTGCATCTAACTCTATTACTCCACACATCGACCGCTATCCAGCATGCATCTAGTGTATTAAGTTCATGGAAAAATGGAGTAATGCAATAAGAACGATGACATGATGTAGACAAGATCTATTCATGTAGGAATAGACCCCATCTTGTTATCCTTAATAGCAACGATACATGATGTAGACAAGATCTATTCTGTCACTGGGAGACGACACTGTAATCATGCATATAAGAGATCATTGTATTGAGATCATAAGAGAGAGAGAGAGGAAGCCATCTAGCTACTACCTATGAACCCGTAGGTCTACGGTGGACTACTCACGCATCATCGGAGAGGCACCTATGAGGTAGATGAACCCCTCTGTGATGGTGTTTAGATTGGATCTCGCGGTTCTGGAACTTGCGGCGGCTGGAATTGTGTTTCGTCGACTCCCCTAGGGTTTTTGGAATATTTGGGAATTTATAGGCATCAGAGGCGGTGGAGAGGGGCCCCGAGGAGGGCACAACCCATCAGGGCGCGCCGGGGCCCCCCTAGCACGCCCTGGTGGGTTGTGGTCTCCTCGGCCCACTCCCCCGGCACTTCTTTGGCCCACTGGGTGTCTTCTGGTCCAGAAAAAATCTCCAAAAAGTTTCGTCGCGATTAGACTCCATTTGGTATTGATTTTCGGCAAAGTAAAAAAACAAGCAAAAACAGCAACTAGCACTTTGGCACTATGTCAATAGGTTAGTCCCAAAAAATTATATAATTTTTTTATAAAATGATTGTAAAACATCCAAGAATGATAATATAACAGCATGGAACAAGCAAAAATTATAGATACGTTGGAGACGTATCAGCATCCCCAAGCTTAATTGCTAGTCGTCCTCGAGTAGGTAAATGATAAAAACAGAATTTTTTGATGTGGAATGCTGCCTAACATGTTCATCATATTTTTTTCTTTTTTATAGCATGGACATTTGGACTTGTAAATGATTCAAAGCAATAGTTTAGTTTTAACATAATGACTGCAATACTCAAGCATGTCAACAAGCAACCATGTCTTTCAAAATATCAACACTAAAGAAAGTTATCCCTAGCCCATCATGCTCAATCATTGATCCATTCATGAAACACACTCAAATATCAACTATGCCCAATGCTCAAGTACGATCATAGTGCCCCCTAGTTGTTGCTTATAAGATAAGATGGAGAGTCAAAGCAAAAATAAAAATTGCATAAAGTAAATAGATAGGCCCTTCGCAGAGGGAAGTAGGGATTTGTAGAGGCCCCAGAGCTCAAAGTTTTAAATTGAGAGAGAAAAATATTTTGGGTGGCATGCTTTTTGTGTCAACGAAAATGAAAAAGTATCTCACAATACTTTCCATGCTAGATATATCATAGGTGGTTCCCAAACAGAAAATAAAGTTTATTCCTTTTTCCACGAAACTTTCACTTTTCATGGCGGGCCGTATCCACGGTTGCCTTCCATACCAACACTTTCCAAGGAATTTATTATTTGACAACATAAAGTAAATATTTTTTCTTTTTCATTTCGGGAATGGGCATCCCTATTACCGCCGCACTCTCGTGCAATGACAAGTGAATAGACACTCATCTTGAGAAGAACACATCTAGCATGGAAAAATATTGGACACTCCCCACCGTTTCATGAGCAGTACGGGCACACAAAAAGAGAAAATTTATTTGAAATTTTAGAGATGGCACATACAAATTTGCTTGGAACATCATGGAAATACCGCATATAGGTAGGTATAGTGGACTCATATGGCAAAACTTGGTTTAAGGATTTTGAATGCACAAGTAGTATTTCTACTTAGTACAAATGGAGGCTAGCAAAAAGATTGAGAAGCAACCAAACCAAGAAACAAAAATTCACATAAGTGAGCATTGAGCATCACTAACACCGAATAATGCACCATAAGTAGGATGTACTTTCATTTCATAACTATTGACTTTCGTGCATGCACAGGGAATCACAAACCTTAACACCAATATTCCTACTCAAGTATAGTTACTCACTAACATGACTCACATATTACTATCATCATGTTTCAAAACTATTACAAGGAATCAAGTTTAATTTGCCCAATGATCTTCATGAAAGTTTTTATTAAATCCTCCTTGGATATCTATCACTTTGGGACTAGTTTCATATATTGCCATTGCTTTTTGGCAAGCTCAAACAAATCTAAGTGAAGCACATGAGCATAAAGATTTCATCCATCAAAAAGGTATAAGTGAAGCATGAGAGGATTTCTCCAAAATTTACTACTCTCAAATTAATCTAAGTGAAGCATGAGAGTATTTCTACAAAAATTTCCAAGCACACCGTGCTCAAAAAGATATAAGTGAAGCACTAGAGCAATTCTCTAGCTCAAAAAGTTTAAGTGAAGCACATAGAGCAATTCTAACAAATCATAGCATGATTTTGGCTCTCTCAAATAGGTGTGTCTAGAAAGGATACAAGGGAAAACAAACAAGCAAAGTAAGCAAAGATACAAGACGCTCCAAGCAAAACTCATGATATGTGACGAATAAAAATATAGCTCCAAGTAAAATATCGATGGTCGTTAGAAGAAAGAGGTGATGCCACTCGGGGGCATCCCCAAGCTTAGTTGCTTGTTACTCTTTGGATATATCTTGGGGGTGCGGTAGCATCCCCAAGCTTAGACTTTTTATCACTTCGTATTCCTTCATCCATCGTGATCTCACCCAAAACTTGAAAACTTCAATCACACAAAACTCAACAAAATCTTCGTGAGTTCCGTTAGTATAATAAAGCAAATCACTACTTTTGGTACTGTTGAAAACCCATTCATATTTTATTATTGCATTATACCTACTGTATTTTAACTTTACCATGGCTCATACCCTTCAATGTAACCCATAGATTCATCAAAACAAGCACACAATGCAACGAAAACAGAATCTGTCTTAAACAGAACAGTCTGTAGTAATCTGTACTGTAACCATACTTCTGTAACTCTAACAATTATGAAAAATTAGGAAAACGTAAGTAATTTGTATATAAACACTGTGTTAAAATTTTAGCTCACGATCACGTTCCAGAAAAAAATGAAAATTCATATACTGGACGCAAAGTTTCTGTTTCAGATTCAGCATCACTTCTACTCATCCTACTAATCATCCTAAAGGCTTTACTTGGCACAAACACTAAATAAACCATAAAAACACAATCATAACACAGGCATAATTGTGTCAACACTCAAAAACAGAAAGGAAAAAGCAAAAATTTATTTGTTCATTGGGTTGCCTCCCAACAAGCGCTATCGTTTTACGCCCCTAGCTAGGCATAACGCATAGATTCAAGTATTGTCATCCTTGGTTTTGGATCCGTAGGATGCCCTCATGATTGATTCATATGGTGGCTTAATTCTTGTTCTAGGGAAGTGTTCCATACCCTTTCTCAAGGGAAATTGAAAACGAATATTGCCTTCTTTCATATCAATCACGGCACCTATAGTGCGTAAAAACGGTCTACCTAGTATAATGGGACAAGACGGATTGCAATTAATATCAAGCACAATAAAATCAATGGGAAAATAGTTCCTATTTGCAACAATAATAAAATTATTAATTCTTCCCAATGGTTTTTTAATAGTAGAATCCACCAAGTGCAAATTAAGAGAACATTCTTCGATATTGGTAAGACCAAGCACATCACATAGAGATTTCGGAATCGTGGAAACACTAGCACCCAAATCACACAAAGCAAAGCATTCATAATTTTTAATCTTGACCTTAATGGTAGGTTCCCACTCATCATGTAGTTTTCTAGGAATAGAAATCTCCAACTCCAACTTTTCTTCAAAAGATTTCATCATGGCATCAACGATATGTTTAGTAAAAGCTTTATTTTGCTCATAAGCATGGGGTGAATTCAACATGGATTGCAGCAAAGAAATGCATTCAATCAAAGATCAACTATCATAATTAAAGTCTTTGCAATCCAAAATAGTGGGCACATCACTAGTTAAAGTTTTGACCTCTTCAAACCCACTTTTAGCAAAATTTTCATCAAGATTTTCACCCTCCAAATTATTGGGACGCCTTCTAGCTAAAGTTGACTCTACTTTAGTACCTTCATTTCGAATATTAATATTAGTAAACAAGGAATCAATAGAAGAAACACCAATCACTTTAAGATCTTCATCTTTTTTATGAAGGCAATCACTAGCAAACGATTTTTCTAAGATTTCTCTTTTAGCTCTAAGCATAGCGGTTCTTTTCTTACTTTCATCCATGGAGACATATAAAGCTTTAATAGATTCATCAATCTTAGGCACAAAAGCTTTCAACTTGAGAGTTTCAACATCATGAGGAATTCTATCAATGCTTCTAGACATATCATCAATCTTATTCAACTTTTCTTCTATCTTAGTATTGAAAGCCTTTTGCGCATTGATATATTCTTTAATATTACTCTCAAGATCATAGGTGTTCCTATTATTATTGTAAGAAGGATTACCATAGGAATTACCATAATTATTAGAGTAATTTCTAGGAAAAGGCCTAGGATTAAAATTACCTCAATAAGCATTGTTATTGAAATTGTTTCGCGAGAAAAAATTCACATCTACGGAATCTCTATTTTGCTCAATCAAGGTAGACAAAGGCACATCACTAAGATCAATAGGAGCATTTTTACTAGCAACCAATTTCATCAAAGCATCAACCTTATCACTCAAAGTACTAATTTCCTCAACTGAATTAACTTTTTTACTAGTAGGTGCTCTTTCGGTATGCCATTGAGAATAATTAGCCATGATATTATCTAGCAATATAGTAGCTTCACCCAAAGTAATCTCCATAAAAGTAGCACCCACGGAGGAATCTAAAAGATTTATAGAGACAAAATTCAACCCCGCATAAATTTTTTGTATGATCATCCAAAGATTTAAACCATGAGTAGGACAATTTCTTAGCATCAACTTCATTCTTTCCCAAGATTGTGCAACATGTTCATGCTCAAGTTGCTTAAAATTCATGATTTGCGTCCTAAGGGTAATAATTTTCGCGGGCAGAAAATACTTAGTGATAAAAGCATCCTTGCACTTATTCCAAGAATCGATACTATTGCGAGGTAAAGAAGAAAACCAAATTTTTGCACGATCCTGCAAGGAAAAAGGAAATAGTTTCAACTTAACAATATCATTGTCCGCATCTTTTTTCTTTTGCATATCACACATTCTATGAACATGTTTAGATGGGACGCGGCATCCTCATTAGGAGTACCGGAAAATTGATCTTTCATGACAAGATTCAACAAAGCAGCATTAATATCACAAGACTCCGCACTAGTGGCGGGAGGAGCAATAGGGGTACTAATAAAATCATTGTTATTAGTATTGGAAAAATCACACAACTTGGTGTTTTCTTGAGTCATCGTGACTACGCAAACAATATTGCAAACAAGGAAGAGATCTGGCAAGAAAACGGCAAACGAAAAAGAGGGCGAATAAAACAGCAAAATAGTGAAGTGGGGGAGAGGAAAACGAGAGGCAAATGGAAAATAATGTAATTGCAAGGAGATAAGATTTGTGATTAGGAACCTGGTAGATGATGATGGAGTCCCCTCGGCGCCTACGATAGGGACGTAGAAGAGACCGCTTCCTCCCCGGCAACGGCGCCAGAAATTCCTTTGACGTGGCTTGAGACTGCGTCGGTATTTCCCCAAACAGGAAGGGATGATGAAGCACAGCGACGGTAAGTATTTCCATCAGTTATGAAGCCAAGGTTATCGAACTAGTAGGAGGATCACCACCACCCAATAAGCAGCACCTGCACACAAACAACAAATACTTGCAACCCGACGCGAAAGTGAGGTTGTCAATCTCTCTACGGTAAAAAGATATATTAGGTAGTGATAGATAGGAGAGATAGATCTCTCAAGAACACAAAATAAAAAGAGCAAATAAAATATGCAGCAATATGTTTTTGGTTTTTTGGTTTTGTAGATCTGAAAACAAAGATGCAAAAAGATAGATCTGAAAGCAATATGTTGGAAAAGTGGACCCGGGGGCGTAGGGTTCACTAGTGGCTTCTCTCATGAGTATAGCGCACGGTGGGTGAACAAATTACTGTTGGGCAATTGATAGAAAATCGAATAGTCATGACGATATCCAAGGCGATGATCATTATATAGGCATCACGTCCAAGATAGGTAGACCGACTCCTGCCTGCATCTACCTCTATTACTCCACACATCGACCGCTATCCAGCATGCATCTAGTGTATTAAGTTCATGGAAAAAAGGAGTAATGCAATAAGAACGATGACATGATGTAGACAAGATCTATTCATGTAGGAATAGACCCCATCTTGTTATCTTTAATAAGAACGATACATGTGTGTCTTGCTGCCCCTTCTGTCACTGGGAAAGAACATCGCAAGATCGAACCCATCACAAAGCACCTCTTCCATGGCAAGAAAAATCTATCTAGTCGGCCTAACTAAACCAAAGATTCGAAGAAGAAATACGATGCTATAAGCAATCATGCATATAAGAGATCAAAGAAGACTCAAATAATATTCAAGGATAGAAACTGATCATGAACTCAAAATTCATCGGATCCCAACAAACACACCGCAAAAGTTTACATCAAATAGATCTCCAAGAGACCACTGTATTGAGAATCATAAGAGAGAGAGAGAGAGGAAGCCATCTAGATACTGCCTACAGACACGTAGGTCTATGGTGGACTACTCACGCATCATCGGAGAGGCACCTATGAGGAAGATGAACCCCTCTGTGATGGTGTTTAGATTGGATCTCGCGGTTCTGGAACTTGCGGTGGCTGTAATTGTGTTTCGTCGACTTCCCTAGGGTTTTTGGAATATTTGGGAATTTATAGGCATCAGAGGCGGTGGAGAGCGGCCCCAAGGAGGGCACAACCCATCAGGGCGCGCCGGGGCCCCCCTGGCGCACCTTCGTGGGTTGTGGTCTCCTCGGCCCACTCCCCCGACACCTCTTTGGCCCACTGGGTGTCTTCTGGTCCAGAAAAAATCTCCAAAAAGTTTCGTCGCGATTGGACTCCGTTTGGTATTGATTTACTGCGATGTAAAAAAAAGCAAAAACAGCAACTAGCACTTTGGTACTATGTCAATAGGTTAGTCCCAAAAAATGATATAAAGTTGTTATAAAATGATTGTAAAACATCCAAGAATGATAATATAATAGCATAGAATAAGAAAAAATTATAGATACGTTGGAGACGTATCAGAATTTTATCGCATTTTGGGCGTGACAAGTTGGTATCAGAGTAGTACGGACCATAGGAGCCCCTTTGCTTGATCCGGACTTGGACGAGTCGTGTCTAGTAAAAAAACTATTTTGAGTCTAGTTATATATCAGAGAGTAGGAATTATTTTTACTGCTCTTCCCATCATCGCTCTGGTGAGGATTCATGAGGTAGGAATTTTAATTCTACTCCTCTTCACACTCAATTTTTTGTTAGGACCACGTGGGTATTTTGGAAACTATACAATGTCGGCATAACCGGGATTATGTTCCTAGTGCCTCCTATCAATTTGGGGTAGAAGTGTCCCGAGGAGTTGAGCTCCAGCGAATTCTTGTCACACAGTTATCATTCAGTTTCCTTAGTATCTCAGGACGAAGATGTTTGAAATCACTTCAATACTACACGTGGCGAGAGGAGTTTGGCGTCACCCAGTACTGGGGACAGTCTCCATATGTACTGCCATGTTTAATATCGTTGTGGTTACAAGGGTCTGAGGTAGATGAATTTTCGAGGCCTATGGTTATATGTTGATAGATGTGATACATTGGAGAGTCGTATCATGCTAGGGCTTGAGTATGGATTTTACTCCGTGTACCCGTTGAACTAATTGCATAACCAAAGGATTTTGGGAGTTCTCAGGTGGGAATTCAAGTAGTTAACTAGGCTTATCTTCCAATAGATGCATGATGTGAGGTTGGGGTTCAACATTAAGTGGTTCGCTTATTGATGGTCATTTTTATAGCGGTTCTCATTGTGTCTTAAAGAACCCTTGTGGCTTGCTACGGTTCGGGAACGCTTCGAATATCGTGTGCACTACCTTGTACATGATGGCTACTTTATGATCGTTCCCGTGTGAGCCTTACCACAAAGATTTCGAACAAAATATCTATTATGAATTTGTTCCGAGTAATTTTATCTCAATACCTTGTTGATTTATTCAAGCGGCTTCATGTTCAAATGACGTTATCGCTAATCTGCAGAAAGCATTCTTACTAAATTTTAGTTTCGATGCAATTGATGAGACGTCTTGTTGCAATATTTTGAGCCATTTGATTAAGCTTATCTTCATATCCTTTGTCAATTGTGTTCTAATCTTCATGTCCATCTTCAGGATGGCCCCATCACCTCGTGAAAATTCTGGTCGTCAGGGGGAGCAGTCTAACCCTCCACCAACCCCACCTCCACCTCCGCCTCCGTAGGCTTGGCAAGCTCTAATGGCCGTGACCAATGTGGATACTCAGATTCTGCTATAGCTCATGCAAGAACGGAACCAAGGATATCAAGGAAATCAAGGGAACCAAGGTTTCCAAGGTAATTTCAACAATCATCCGCATCATGCAACCCTCAACCAGTTTCTTGGCAACAATCCTAAGTCTTTAAGCACACATGTTCAGCCTCTTGTGCTGATCATTGGCTCATGGATATCAACAAGCATTTTGAGTGCAGCAACGTCAGGCCTAAGGACTACGTCAAGTTTGCGACCTTCCATCTCTAGAACCAGGCCGTAGATTTGTGGCAGTAGTACAAGGACTCTAAAGGAGGTCATGTGATTAGCTGAGATGAGTGTTGTCGTGATTTCAGGGCTCATCATATTCCGAAAAGTGTTGTTGAGAGTATGCGTGAGAAGTTCAGGCACCTAAAGCAAGGCAGCATGTCAGTGTATCAGCATAACTCAGAGTTCCAGAACCTCGCCTGCTATGCCAAGCAAGATGTGCAAGACAAGAAGAGTAAAATCTAGCAGTTTCAAGGGGCCTCCAGGAAGACCTTCAGCTTGTACTTGTTCTCACCAACACGACCGAGTTTGATCAGTTTTACAACTTGACCCTGAAGAGCTGAAAGAATTGAAGAAGCATCTAGATGAGCAAGAGCGTCTGGGTCTGATCAAACCAATCTCTTCACCTTGGAGTTGTGGTGTTCTCTTTGTCAAGAAGAAGGATGGCACTGAACAACTTTGTGTCTATTACCATCCAGTCAATAAGAAGACAAAGACGAATAAGTATCCACTCCCAAACATCAACGAATTGTTTGAGCAATTGAAAGGTGACAAGGTTTTCTCAAAGCTCGATCTTCGAATGGGCTATCATCAGATCCAATTTCGTGAAGAAGATATTCCAAAAACTGCTTTTAGGACTAGCTTTGGCTCTTATGAGTACACAGTTATGTCCTTTGGTCTTGCAAATGCTCCTACAACCTTCTCTTGGATGATAAACTTCATATTATCTCCCTTCAGGAATGTGTTTGTCTTGGTGTACCTCGATGATATCCTTATCTTCTTCCAAACTAAAGAGGAACATGCACAACATCTCCGGCTTGTGCTTGATAAGCTCAGGGAGTACAAGTTCTATGCAAAATTTTCACAGTGAGAATTCTGGCTCAATGAAGTGGTGTACCTTGGACATATCATCTCTGCTGAGGGCATCAAGGTGAATCCTGAAAAGGTCGAAGCCATTCTGAAGTGGGAGCCTCCTCAGAATGTCAAGCAGCTTCGAGGCTTTCTCGGGCTTGCAAGCTATTGTAGAAGATGCGTGGATAACTTCTCCAAGATTGCTAAGCCTCTGTCAAACCTTCTTCAAAATAATGTCAAATATGTGTGGACTCCTGAGTGTGATGTTGCGTTCAATACACTCAAGGAAAAGCTGACTTCAACTCCAATTCTCACTCCTCCCGATGAATACAAGCCATTCTGAGTGTTTTGTGATGCATCGCTGCAAGGTCTTGGTGGTTATTTCATGCAAGACTGAAAAGTGGTAGCTTATACCTCTCGTCAGCTGAAGCCTAATGAGAAGAACTACCCCACTCACGATCTTGAGCGGGTGGCAGTTGTTCATGCTCTGATGACCTGGAGACACCTCTTATTGGGAAGGCCAGTTGAAGTCTACACCTACCACAAGAGTCTCAAGTACATTTACACTCAACCCAATCCCAATCTCTGACAAACACGTTGGGTGGAAATGATCCAGGAATATAATCCGAGCATTAACTATACTCCAGGAAAAGTAAATGTGATTGCATACGCTTTGAGTAGAAAGGCGTACTGCAATAGTCTTATTCTCAAGCCTTTCCATCTTGATCTTTGTGAAGCTTTGTGCAAGCTCAATCTTCAAGTAGTTCCTCAAGGTTTTCTCGCCAACCTCCAAGATTCTCCAACCTTGGAAGACCAAGTTCGCCAAGCTCAACTTCTTGATGCTATGGTGAAGAAGGTGAAAGACGGTGTATCCAAGGGCATTGCAAAGTATAAGTGCTTTTGTGTGGATGACAGAGACACTTTGTCCTTCGAGGACCGTCTTGTGGTTCCAAAGGGAGAGCTCGGGACAGTCATAATGAATTAAGCACACAATTCTCTCCTATCCATTCATCCAGGCAGCTCCAAGATGTATCAAGATCTCAAACAAACCTTCAGGTGGACTCGTATGAAGCGATAAATTTCTTAGTTTGTAAACGAGTATGACGTGTGCCGCAAAGTGAAGGCGGAACACCAACGTCCAGCAGGCCTTCTTCAACCTATTCGAATTTTAGAGTTGAAATTTGATCACATTGAAATGGATTTTGTCACCGATTTTCCCAAGTCCAAGGAGGGAAACGATACAATATTCATGGTCATTGATAAGCTCACAAAAGTCGCTCACTTCCTTACGGTCAAGGAATCAATAAATGCAGCTCAGTTGGCAGAGTTGTATACATCAAGAATTGTTTCCTTGCACGATATTCCTTAGTTGATCACCTCGGACCGTGGATGCATGTTCACTTCCAGGTTTTGGGATTCCTTCTAGAAAGCTATGGGCTCCAAGATAAACTTTACCACTGCATTCCATCCTCAGACTAGTGGTCCAGTGGAGAGAGTCAAACAAATTCTTGAAGATATGCTGAGAGCTTGTGTGATTTATTTTGGCATGAAGTGGGAAGATTGCCTCCCATTTGCCGAGTTCTCACACAACAACAATTTAAAAGCAAGTTCGGGCAATGCCCCTTTTGTAATTTTCTATGGCAGGAAGTGTCGTATCCCGCTCAACTGGTCTGAAACCGGTGATCATCAACTCCTTGGTAATGACATTATTTCTGAAGCTGAAGATATGTGTTGTGTCATCCGTGAAAATCTCAAAGTTGCTCAGTCCCGTTAGAAGAGTTATTATGATAGTAGGCACCATAATGTGGTGTTTGAAATTGGAGACCATGTCTATCTCCGTGTTTCTCCTATGAAAGGCACTAAAGGATTTGGAATCAAGGGCAAGCTTGCTCAAGGATTTGTGGGTCCTTTCAAGATAGTTGGCAAAATAGGCGATCTTGCCTACCAACTTGAGCTTCCTTCCAACTTCTCAAATGTCCATGATGTGTTTCATGTCTCTTAGCTCCGCAAGTGTTTCAAGACTCCTGACGTACTGTTGATTTCTAAGACATTGATCTCCAGGAGGACTTATCCTATCGTTAGCATCCCATTGCTATCCTTGAAGAAACCAAGCACAAAACTTGCAACAAGTCCATCTGATTTCTCGAAGTCAAGTGGTCACATCTTTCCGACCGTGAAGCTACTTGGGAACGTGAGGACCTTCTCCGTTCCTAATATCTTGACTTCTTTCATTCCTAGATCTCAGGACGAGAGCTCTTTGTAGTGGGGGAGAGTTTGTAACAGCCCAAGAGCAACATTCCAATTCTTGTAACCATTTCCATGAGATCAAGCTTGTATGTCATTCCATGTTTGAATTGAGTTGATGTATATTTGCCTCATGTCATCCATTTTTCCATCATGGCATCCATTTTATCCTTGCATCATTGTGTGATTGAGTGTGTGTGTGTGTGTGAGTGTGAGTGTGTGTGTGTTTTGAGGTGATGTGCATTGCAACCTATTTTCATGATCATGCTTGATAAACCCCCCCTCCAAATTCTTTTATCCAAAAACCCCATCCATCCCCATGTTATTTTCTCATTATTGCCAAGTGTGCTTCCCTTCCTCAATTTTATGTCCACTGTTTTTCTCAATTCCCTAATCTATGCCTAGTAGCCATCCTCCAAATTTCAGCTCATTTCAGATTGATTTGGTTGGATTCAAATATGCCTAAAGTTTAAATTAAATTCAAACTTGATTTGTTTTGTATCTCTAAAAATGTCCAAACCAATTTTGTCAAACCTAGCATAAATCCAGGATCTTAGATATATTTTTGTTCCATCCTAAAACCATCTCAAACTCTCTGTGCTTTTCTCTTTTCTTTTCTGTTTATTTTAAATGGAAAAGGAAACCAGAGGGAGAGAGTGTGTGCAGCCCAGCATCGCAACCCAGCCTGCCCCGCATGAGCGCCCGTGTTTTTTCTCACGCGCGCACTCGCTCGCCCCACAGCCCGTACACGCCACATGTACGAGCCGGACCCACACGTCAGCCACACGCCTAATATGACTTGTACCCACCTTTTCGTCCAGCTCGCGCTCGCCCATGGACATGGCGCACCCGAGCGCGCCCGAGCTCCACCTCGCTGTCCGTGTTGTCTATTTAAACCCCCTCCATGTCACAGAGAACCCTAGGGTTCATCTCCTCCATTCGCCGCCACCGCCAGGTGAGATAGACCACCATATCCTCGACTCCGACCACCTCCCGAGCGCACCAGAAGGCGAGTCCATGGTGCCGCCGTGAGCATCGTCTTTTTCGACCTTGCCGCCTGTGACCAACACCTTTCCCATCGTCGACTACGTCCATGACATCGGCAATGAGGAGCGGAGAGCCCCTACAACACCATCTATTCCTCTTCTTCCTCTCCGGCATCGTAGTTCTTCGATCATCGCCGACCTTGACTCTGACCCCCTCCCGATGAGCTAAGGCCACCGTCGTGTTCGGGGTGAGCACCGCTTCATTCGCCTCCATCAATTTCGCCGATTGCACGTTGTAGCCCCGTTTTTCAGTAGAGCCCGAGCTCGTCGTCGTCGGACCTTGTCTCCGGTGAGTGTTTCGAACATGTTACTCGCGCTTTTGTGTTCATGGATGATTTCCGCAGAGCGTAGGCTCCAGTTCCACTGCTAGTCGCTGTGTTATCCCTTTGTAGCCTCGCATTCAAGCTCGTCGTCGCCGCCTCCGTACCACGTCGTTGGCGATGCCTCCATCGTCGTTTGGTGCCGTGCGATGCATGCGCATGTGCACATTTCAATTGCAGTCTGACATGTGCCTTCCGCCGTGCCTTTGGGTCACCGGAGCAACTCCGGCGTGACCCTCGTCGTCTCTGCCTCGCCGCCGTTGCTTGCTCTGTTTTGCTCTATTTTGTGTTACTGCGTGGTGGGGCCGTGTGGTCGCCAGACATAAGTCAAGAGGAGCCGAGCACCTCTTAGTTCAAACACGGATTGTAGGCCAACTGGTCGAGCCGGACCAGCTCCACCGGTGAGACCCGGGTTCAAATCCCCCTCGCGTGAATTAGTTTCCCCCCTTTTTACATTTTCTTGCGCCACTAATAGGGCGACCCCACCCGTCAGCCCCTGTTGCTCCCTCTCTCTCTCTCTGTGACCCCCCCGGGCCCACTAGTCATTCTCTATGGCTAGCTGAGCCTAGGTGGATATAGTTTTTTCTAGTTTATTGTTTTGATGTTTAAAATCTGTTATCTGTTTTTGATTTTTAGTAAATAGGAAAGTCTTGCATATTTAATTGTTGCACTTTTCCTTATAGTAATATAAACATATTATATATATTTTTGGGGTTGAAGAATGCAAGGAATTTATCGGTGACATTAGTTTTGCATTTTGAGCAAGTTTGCGTGCATGTAATTTTTTTATAAATAGGCATATTGTGATTTTTGTGTGATATATTTCATGCACACTATGAATTATCTTTGGACATGAGATGTGCCAATTTTCATATGAACTTGTTCCTGGTATTTTTTTTATTGCCATAAAAATCATGTTTATCTACTGTTATTGCCATGCAAACATGCCTAGTCAAAATTGTTGCTTTGGAGATAGTCAAATTTCACTGTTCAGAAACTGGTTTGATGATTAGCATTTTATCTTGATGATTGCCATGGATTCATAGCTCCTTTGCAAATGGCCATGTAGGATGATTTAGAGTGTATGTTGTGGTCTATCTTGATGTGCCATGAGATGCCATGTTAGAGATTTGCTTAAAATTTGTTTCTTGTTGTCAATATGCCAATCTGATAAAAACTGTTACATGACTACCATGTTTTTCTCTAAGTATGAGAATCAGCTAGTTTGATAATAGCATTTTGTGTGGATGATTGCCATGAATCTATGAGTCGTTTGATGATGCCCCTGTGGAATGATTTGTAGTTCATCATATCCATTATCTTGTTGTGAAGTTTCATGCCATGAAAAGCAATGTAGCTTATTTCAAACTTTCTATGAACTTGCCTTAATCTTAACAGTGCTATGTAAAAACCTGTTTTTTTTTTACCCAGTCATAATCTGTTGTTCATATAGTCATTTTGTGAGATCATTTCCTATTGATACATGCCTATAAACAACTTGCTCCTGTGGAATGAATTATTTTCATGATAGTAATATGTGAGTCATGTTAGTGTGTAATTATGCTTTAGTAAGAATATTGGTGTTAAGGTTTGTGATTCCCTATGCAAGTACGAAAGTTAATAGTTATGCAATGAAATTACATCCTACTTAGTGTGCATTATTCGGTGTTAGTTATGCTCAATGCTCGTTTATGTGAATTTTTGTTTCTTGGTTGGTTGCTTCTCAATCTATTTGCTAGCCTCAACTTGTACTTAGTAGAAATACTACTTGTGCATCCAAAATCCTTGAACCCAGTTTTTCCTTATGAGTGCACCATACCTACCTATATGCGGTATTTCCATGTCGTTCTAAGCTAATTTGTATGTGCCATCTCTAATTTTCAAAATAAATTTCCTTTCTGTGTGCTCGTACTGCTCATGAAACGGTAGGGGTGTCCAATATTTTTCCATGCTAGATGTGTTATTCTCAAGATGAGTATTTGTTCACCTGTCATTGCACGAGAGTACGGCGGTAATAGGGATGCCCAGTCCCGAAATGGAAAAGAAAATTTACTTTATGTTGTCAAATAATAAATTCCTTGGAAAGTGTTGGTATGGAAGGCAACCATGGATACGGCCAGCCATGGATTGTGAAAGAATGGTGGAAAAAGGAATAAACTTTACTTTATGTTTGGAAACCGCCTATGATAAATCTAGCATGGAAAGTATTGTGAACTACTTTGTCGTTTTCGTTGACAGGAAAGGCATGCCACTCAAAATATTTTTCTCTCTCAATTTAAACTTTGAGCTTTGGCACCTCTACAAATCTCTACTTCCCCGTGCGAAGGGCCTATCTATTTACTTTATGCAATTTTTATTTTTTATTTTGAGTCTCCATCTTCTCTTATAAAGCACCAACTAGGGGGCACTATGATCATACTTGAGCATTGGGTATAGTTAATATTTGAGTGTGTTTCATGAATGGATCAATGATTGAGCATGATGGGCTAGGGATAACTTTCTTTAGTTTTGATATTTTGGAAGACATGGTTGCTTGTTGGCATGCCTGAGTATTAAAGTCTTTATGTCAAAACTAGACTATTGCTTTGAACCATCTAAAAGTCCAAATGTCCATGCTACAAAAGAAAAGAATATGTGATGAACATGTTAGGCAGCATTCCACATCAAAAATTCTGTTTTTATCATTTACCTAGTCGAGGACGGGTAGGAATTAAGGTTGGGGATGCTGATACGTCTCCAACATATCTATAATTTTTGCTTGTTCCATATTGTTATATTATCAATTTTGGATGTTTTAGAACCATTTTATAGCAATTTTATATCATTTTTGGGACTAACCAATTGACATGGTGCCAAAGTGCCAGTTGTTGTTTTTGCTTATTTTTTACTTCGCAGAATATCAGTACCAAACGGAGTCCAATCGCGACGAAACTTTTTGGATATTTTTTTGGACCAGAAGAAGGCCCGTGGGCCAAATAAGTTACCAGGAGGGAGCCCAGGCCGCCCACAACCCACCAGGGCGCGCCAGGGGCCCTAGGCGCGCCCTGATGGGTTGTGGCTGCCTCGGGAGTCCCCTTCACCGCCTCGAATGCCTATAAATACCCAAATATTCCAGAAACCATAGGGGAGTCGACGAAAAATATATCCAACCGCCGCAAGTTCCAGAACCGTGAGATCCAATCTAACACCATCACGGAGGGGTTCATCATCCTCATTGGTGCCTCTCCGATGATGCGTGAGTAGTCCACCATAGACCTGCGGGTCCGTAGGCAGTAGCTAGATGGCTTCCTCTCTCTCTTTTGATTCTCAATACAATGGTCTCTTGGAGATCTATTTGATGTAAACTTTTGCGGTGTGTTTGTTGGGATCCGATGAATTTTGAGTTCATGATCAATTTCTATCCATGAATATTATTTGAGTCTTCTTTGATCTCTTATATGCATGATTACTTATAGCCTCGTATTTCTTCTTTGAATCTTTGGTTTAGTTAGGCCAACTAGATCGATTTTTCTTGCCATGGGAAGAGGTGCTTTGTGATGGGTTCGATCTTGCGGTGTCCTCTCCCAGTGACAGAAGGGGCAGCGAGGCACGCATGTATCGTTTCTATTAAGGATAACAAGATGGGGTCAGAATAGATCTTGTCTACATCATGTCACCATTCTTATTGCATTACTCCGTTTTTCCATGAACTTAATACACTAGATGCATGCTGGATAGCGGTCGATGTATGGAGTAATAGTAGTAGATGCAGAATCGTTTCGGTCTACTAATCTTGGACGTGATGCCTATATAATGATCATCGCCTTGGATATCGTCATGATTATTTGATCTTCTATCAATTGCTCAACAGTAATTTGTTCACCCACCATGTGCTATACTCATGAGAGAAGCCACTAGTGAATCCTACGGCCCCCGGGTCTACTTTTCCAACATATTGCTTTCCCATCTATCTTTTTGCCGCTTTTGTTTTCAGATCTATTATTTCACAAACCCAAAAATACCTTGCTGCACTTTTTATTTCCCTCTTTTATTTTGCGTTCTTGAGAGATCTATCACTACTGGAATCTGGCATTTTGCCGTCTGCCAGCTCTTTGCCGTCTGCCAGCTCATGGCAAAGAGGCTCCTTGCCGTATGCTTGGGGAAAGCAGACGGCAAAGAACCAGCTCATGGCAAAGAGGCTCTTTGCCATCAGCTGGTTCTTTGCCGTCTGCCAGCTGATGGCAAAAAGGTCAAAGGCAGACGGCAAAGAGCCAGGTGGGCCCCACGGGGCACGGTGTGGCTAGGTCAACTTCTTTGCCGTCTGCTGGCAGACGGCAAAGAGGGGCCACTTAACGTGCGGCCGTCTCCCCCCCCTCTCTCTCTCTCTCCCTCCCATGCCCTCTCCTCCTTTTGTCGCCGCCGCCAGTCGCTGCCGCCGGCCAGTCCCGCCCGTCCCGCCCCCGGAGCCAGCCCTGCCGCCGGCCAGCCCGCCCGTCCCGCCCACCTGACCCAGGCCGCGGCGGCCACCCCGCCGCGCCCCATCACCGGAGGTCACTGCGCCGCCCCGCCCCGCCGCAGGAACCCTCCCCGCGGCCCCTGCGCCGCCCCGCCCCGCCGCTGGAGCCCTCGGCCTTCCTCCAGTGGCCCCCTTCCTGCGACCAGCCTCCACCGGCCGACCTCGCCGGAGCAAGGTGAGCTCCATTTTTTCTGTTTTTTTCTGTTATTTCCTGTTTAGTTCTAAGTTTAGTGCTAGGTTTAGGTTTAGTTTTAGGTTTAATGCTAGGTTTAGGTTTAGGTTTAGATAAATAGAAGAGGAAGAAGAAAGATGAAAAAAAAACAGAAAAAGTAGAAGAAGAGGGAGAAAGGAAAAGAAGAAGAGGGAGAAAGGAAAAGAAGAAGAAGAAGAAGAAGAAGAAGAAGAAGAAGGAGAAGGAGAAAAAGAAGAGGAAAAAGGAAAAGAAGGAAGAAGAAGAAGAAGAAGAAGAAGAAGAGAAGAAAAGAAGAAGAAGAAGAAGAAGAAAAAGGAAAAGAAGAGGAGGAGAAGAAAAAAGAAGAAGAAGAAGAAGAAGAAGAAGAAGAAGAAGAAGAAGAAGAAAATGAAGAAGAGGAAGAAGAGGAAGAAGAAGAAAAGGAAAAAAGAGGAAAAAAAGAAGAAGAGGAAGAAGAAGAAAACGCGACCCCGACCCGACACCCCAACCCCGACCCGACACCCCGACCCCGACCCGACACCCCGACACCCCGACACCACACCCCGACACCACGACACCACGACACCCAGACACGACACCCCTGACACCCCGACCCCGACACGACACCCCGACCCCGACACGACCCCCCGACACCACGACACCCCGACAGCCCGACACCACGACACCCAGACACGACACCCCTGACACCCCGACACCCCGACCCCGACACGACACCACGACCCCGACACGACACCACGACACCCCGACACCACGACACCCCGACACCACGACACCCAGACACGACACCCCCTACCCCCGACACCTCTTCGGCCTCCTGTTGACCGAAAAGGTGCTCTTCGGCCTTCCAGAGGCCGACGGGGTCATATATTTGTGAATTATGAGTTAGGTCATATATTTTCCAATTTTGTTATGAAAAACATCATATATATTTGTGTTGATCGGGTGGATTTAAATGTGCAGTTGTTTCGTCGCTGCGAGGGTCTGGTGTTCGACGACCTCCCCGTGCGTTCGACGACCTCCCCGTGCGTTCGACGAGCTCCGCCCCTGCGTCCGTGGGTGAGCACAAATGACATCTCCTCCTCCCCCCTTGATTTGCTCTGTTCCGGTCTTCGTGCCGATGAAACTTGCTAGCTATAGGTGTCTTCAATCATCAGTATGCGTGACCAGTATGCGTCTCCCGTTCGAAAGGGCGGCATCTATAAATATGCATGTCTTTGTCATTGCAGGTATTCAATTTTTTTATGTTGTACTAATTTCGTTTACTCTTTGTCATTGCAGGTGTTGACAGATGGTGGGCGCGGGTCGAGAGCGCTCCGAGCCTCCTTCCTCGGCGCGTGCTGGGAGGGGTGCTATTATTCCACCCGAGCACCTCCGGATAGCGCTGGTACACAGTATGCAGACACCGGCGGGCGCTTCTTCTTCGGCCGGGAGAGGTCGGGGGAAGACGAAGAGGGGTGCTAGAGTTGGACGTGGCGGCGGGAGAGGTAGGAAGGCTGCTGCGCCTTCCTCGCCGCCACCACCAGCTGATTCTCCCGACCGCAGGAGTGCTCCGTCTCAGGTGGACCCATCTGACTTGGACCCATCTTGGACTCCGGTCCACGAGCCTCGGGCCGACGAGCCTCGGGTCGCCGAGCCTTCGTCCCAGGAGACTCCGGTCCCAGAGTCTTCGTCCCAGGAGACTCCGGTCCCAGAGTCTTCGTCCCAGGTGACTCCGGAGGCTAGTGGCCATGCTGATGGTGGCGAGGACAGCTTTTCTGAGGATAGCTATAGCGAGGGCGAGCTGGTTGAGGAGGGCAAGAAGGTCTACCAGCGTGGTGGTACAAAGCTCCTGCCCGTGCCGGCGACCCGCAATCA
This sequence comes from Elymus sibiricus, assembly GCA_039707655.1. NCBI lineage: Eukaryota > Viridiplantae > Streptophyta > Magnoliopsida > Poales > Poaceae > Elymus > Elymus sibiricus. Next base: position 308,013,466 of record CM077675.1, on the reverse strand, counting down.
GAGGTGGTTGATTGTGCCTAATGGGGAGAAGTAAGTGCATTTACTCTTTTTTAACCTTTTGCCTTCATGTTTCTTCAAATTAATATCTAATGTGTTGGCCTTGTCATACTGCAGGGGTTGGAAACACGCCCCTGGTGTCCGCAGGCCCAACCAGGTCCTTGGTGTGCTTCTCCGGCACCACTTCCCGGGGTGGGTCAAGTTGCCCGGTGGGGGTGAGGTTCCACAGCTAGCACTGAGCTGGGAGCTGTACGTGGCTTCCCCGGCCCCGCCGGAGGAGAGGGTCGATGGTGTCTTGTGCGAGACGGTGGCCGACATTGTGATCCGGCGGTTTTGGGTAATTTCTCCTTTACAGAATTAAAAATCAACAGCACCTAGTGATTGTACTAATCAGTGTTGTCTTGTTTGATTGCAGACCTTCTACAGGTGTCTTCAGGAACACGAGGCGGACACGGCTATTGTTCTCGTAGCCGAGTGCAAGCGCCTATTTCAGAACTTACGGCACGAGACTCGGGTGCAGGCTGTTCGAGACTACTACGCCTCAACTAACATTAAGAGGGCCAAGAAGAAGTGCCACGCCAAGTTTCTGAGTAAGGAGAAGTACATGAAGGTAATTACCTATTCTTAAGGCCTTGTACTTAGTTTCCTTGATTTGATTCGTAGGCGTAGCGCTGAAATTTCTCTTGTCTAACTTAGGTGCCCCCGAGATGGTGTGCGGATAGGATGGACTGTTGGGAGGCGTTGGTGGATGAGTGGTGCTCTCCCCAATGGATAGCCGTCCACAACAAGGCCAAGTATAAGCGTGCCCAAATGAAAGGTGTGCCACACCATCAAGGGAGCTCCAGCCTGTTTGAGTTCGGGGATCACTGGGTATGTGGTTTGCTTCATGATTCATGCAATTTCATTCTTCATGCTAGCTTGAGCCCTTAACTAATATTTTGTTCCTCTCTTTTAGGCGCGACACAACAAGAAGGAGGTGCCACCGCTGTTCGACCTCTATGCCATGGCCCATACTGCCCCGTACAAGAAGGCCAAGGCATTCTCTGAGAATGACCTCGATCATCCAGGACGCTTGAGCAACATCTCCTCCCACAACAAGCTCGTGAGGTTAAGAGATGAGGGGAAGACGAGGAAAGGGGAGGACTTCAACCCGAGCCAAAATCCTTTTGATCCAGAGCTCGTGATGATATCTGGTGGTGGGAGGCCCCATGGCTTGATAGCCATTGGGGATGGACTGATACGTTGTCCTAGAACTCTCCCGGAGATCAAGAAGCGCCAGACGAGCTCCGATCCTGAGATAAGGCCTCGTCCACGGCCAATGGAGCTCGCCATCGAGGCTAGGACCCAGGAGCTTCTGGCGGAGGCAAACAGGCAGGCGGCGGAGAGGGAGAGGGACATGGAGGAGAGGACGGCTAGGCTGGTGGAGGAGGAGAGGAACCGGAACGACGCGTCTCACCGGGCCCTATACGAGCTCCTCGTGGTAAGTTTCTCCTGCATATTAGCCAAATCATGCACGTAATGTTCGTTTCATCACTAACTAATATGACTGACTCGTGAAAACAAAATGTGCAGACCGTGTGCCAGAACAATGGTCAGACCCCTCCGCCGATGCCCCAGATTGGTCTAGCGCCCACGGTGAGTTTCATTTGAATAGTCATTAGTTACTAGTATTCACATTTGAGTTGCATCATGCTAACGAGACATTGCAAATGATCTTTGGTGCAGCATGCCTCCCGACAAGCATCGACCAATCCTTCTGTGTCTGCCGCAACCCCGACCGGTCCTTCTCCGTCTCACACTGGCGCAAGCCCGACCGGTCCTTCACCTCCGTGATGATGGTAAGTTTTCCCAAGTGTTTTGCTTAACAAATGCATACTTAGCTTAAGAAATGACCTACTTAGCTCCAAAATGACCTATACTTAGCTTATTTTCCTCGAAAATGACATAATAACCTTACTTAGCTCGAAAATGACATATTTTACCTAGGATAGCTACAAAATGACCTATACTTAGCATTTTTTCCTCCAAAATGACTTGATATGCTTAGTTAGCTAAAAAATGGCATAACTACCTAGGATAGCTCAATAATGATCTATACTTAGCTTAGCTAGTTCATTTATGACATAATTAGCTCACTTAGGTAAAAAATGGCATAATAACCTTGGTTTAGCTCCAAAATGACCTATACTTAGCTTATTTTCCTCGAAAATGACATAATAACCTTACTTAGCTCCAAACTGACATACTTTACCTAGGATAGCTATAAATATGCTTAGTTAGCTAAACAATGGCATAACTACCTAGGTTAGCTCAAAAATGGCATAACTACCTAGCTTAGCTCTAAAATGACCTACACTTAGCATTTTTACCCAGCTTAGCTAAAAAATGGCATTTTTACCTACCTTAGTTACAATAAGAAGAAGATAAAGAAGAGGAGAGGAGAAAAAGAAAGAGAAGAAAAATTCCTCTTCTTCTTCTTCTTATTCTTCTTCTTCTTTTTCTTCTTCTTCTTCTAGCTAGTCTTCTTCTTCTTCTTCTTCTTCTAACTTTCTTCTTTCCCAATTTGCAGATTTGCTTTAGATGAAGAAGCTTGTGTTGATGGAGTCTACTCTTCTCCTTGTGCTTCCTTTTTGTTTTGATTTTGTACGATGAACTTTGTTGTTGGAAACTTGTTGTTGGATATGTTGTTGGAAACTTGTTGTTGGATATGTGTTGGTATGCTTGTTGAAAGTATTTTCAAATGTGTATATATATATATATCTATGAAATTCTGTGAAATTGAATGAATTTAAGAAAAAACAGAAAAAACAGGGGCTATACAGGCTCTTTGCCGTCTGCTGGCAGACGGCAAAGAGCTTTGCCATGAGCCAGCAGACGGCAAAGCTGCCACGTGGCAGCTACCTGTGCAACTTGGGGGGCACTGGGCTGGCCTATGTGGTTGCTTTGCCGTCTGCTGGCAAACGGCAAAGAACTTTGCATAGCAGACGGCAAAGCACGCCGTTAACCCCTTAACGGACCTAAGCTGCCGCGTGTGCCATCCATGCCCTTTGCCGTCTGCCAACAGACGGCAAAGTGCCCTTTACCGTGGCTTGTTCAGCCGGATGTGGTGCCGTCTGCTGGCTGACGGCAAAGACCTTTGCCGTCCGCAATGCATGCCTTTGCCGTCAGCCATGGCAGACGGCAAAGATCCTGATTCTAGTAGTGTATCTATCCAATTTATCTTATCCTAATCTATCTTTTTACCGTAGAGAGATTGACAACCTCTCTTTCGTGTCCGGTTGCAAGTATTTGTTCTTTGTGTGCAGGTGTTCTTTACATTGTGTTGGTGATCCTCCTACTGGTTTGATACCTTGGTTTCATAACTGAGGGAAATACTTACCGTCGTTGTGCTGCATCATCCCTTCCTCTTTGGGGAAATACCGACGCAGTCTCAAGCCACGTCAGTGAGCAAGATGAGATTTGCCCCTCCGATCAGGAGAGATATACTTTGGGCCCCTCGGGTGATCTGACCTGGATAAGCATGGTGATACGTCTCCAACGTATCAATAATTTATGAAGTATTCATGTCATATTTGCCTATGTTTTTACTATGGTTTTATGATTTATTGGGACTAACCTATTAATGGTTGCAAAATTGCACAAGTTCTTGTTTCACACTTTGATGTGTAGGAATTAATTCGAAATTGTCGAAAAAACGCAAAAGGAGCCTTGTTGGAGGAGGACTCTGACTTTCCTGAAATCTGTCCACGAACAGTTTTTGGAGATCATCGGTTTGAACCCCGAAGATGGCGTCAAATGAAAAAAGCTAAAACTAGGAAAGTGTGGGAAATTTTATGGCATTGATTCTGGACTCCAAATTCGTCCAAAACGGAGTTCGGATGCGATCTGTAGACCCGTTTTACTGGAGGAAAATATCTGATTATGGGATTACGAGAATTGATGACGTGATTGAGTCCAACTCTTACCATATCTGATGTATTCGGCCAAGCCATGACTTTGGGGACTCATGAGGGCTGTGAGGAGTCCCTAGGAAGGTTCTAGATGTGCCCAAGAGCCATTGGATCAAGGGTCCATCCATCAGAGGGCCATAGAGCACCACAGAGGCACATATAAGGAGAGAAAAACCCTAATTTTGGAAGAGCCACCAAGAGCCACGAATTTGCCTCTCCCTTGGCAGCCGCCAACAAGTGGAGAGGCTCCTCCATTGCAGCACCAAGACCAAGGAAGAAAGGGGGGCAAGGGGCCGCCACCCGTCGCCGGCGCCACCGCCGCCATGGCCTCCATCTCTTTGGGGCTGCACCTATCCGTCAACAACTCTCTATTTCTCACCATGATAATGTGTGAGTAATCCACATCGGGGCTGAGGGTATGTACCAGTAGCTAAGTGTTCAATCTCTCTCTCTCTTTCTCTCTCTCTCTCTCTCTCTCTCTCTCTCGTGTTCTTGAGATGTCACGATCTTGATGTATCACAGGCTTTGTTAATATAGTCAGATCATATGATGTTATTCCCTTGCTATCTTGTTGTGATGAATTGAATCTTTCCCTTTGAGATCTCGTTATGTTGGATTGAATATTGGATTTTAGAACACTTGATATATGTCTTGCATGTGGATACCCACAGTGACAATGGGGTATTCTGTTGATCCACTTGATCTATGTCTTAGCACTCAACTCGCTGATTCCCGAGGTGACATGGGGGTAAACTATGCATAGGGTTTGATGCAAAAATTTCGTCCTAATTTCTCCGGTAGAAAACTTGGGGCACTCTTTGAGGTTCTTTGTGTTGGATTGAGTATTATGAATATGAAATTGGTTGATGCGTATCGTATAATTAACTCATGGATACTTGTGGTGACATTGGAGTATCTAGGTGACATTAGAGTTGGTTGATGCGTATCATACGGTGTTATTTTAGTACGAACTCTTAGATAGATCGATCGGAAAGGATAACTTGGTGTTATTTTAATATGAACTCTTGGATAGATTGATCGGAAAGGATAACTTTAAGATGGTTTCATACCCTACAAACAATTTCTTCTTATGTTCTCCGCTAGATATGAACTTTGGAGTGATTCTTCGTTGCACGTTGAGGGATGGTTATGTGATCCAATTATATTAGCATTGTTGAGAGATTGCACTAGCGAAAGTATGGACCCTAGGCCTTGTTTTCAAGCATTGCAATACAGTTTAGGCTCACTTTTGTTATTTGCTACCTTGCTGTTTTTTATTGTTACTATTACAAAAATCAATATCTACTATCATTACTACACTTGTATCACCATCTCTTCGCCGAACTAGTGCACCTATACAATTTACCATTGTATTTGGTGTGTTGAGGACACAAGAGACTTTTTATTATTTGGTTTGTTTGAGAGAGACCATCTTCATCCTATGCCTCCCACGGATTGATAAACCTTAGTTCATCCACTTGAGGGAAATTTGCTACTATCCTACAAAACTCTACGCTTGGAGGCCCAACACGAGTCTACAAGAACAAGTTGTGTACTAGATATCAAGCTCTTTTCTGGCACCATTGCCGGGGAGGTTAGTGCTTGAAGGTATATCTTTATATCTCGCAATAAAATCTTTTAGTTTCTTGTTTTTCACTAGTTTGGTTTCATAAAAGAAAACTACAAAAAAATGGAGTTTAGGTTTCCTCATTTGTTTCGTCTTTATAATGTCTTTCGTGAAAATAAGGATTCAGAAAATTGTGGTCAATTGGTAGAGGAAGAAATTATGAAAATACTTAATGAGAATTCCTTGAATGATGAGCATGATAGCAATGTTGCTAGTATGAATTCTCTGAATATGCATGATGTTAATGATATGCAAAGCCACAAGCTTGGGGATGCTATGTGTTGATGAAGATGATATTTTTAGTCCCCCAAGTTTTGATGAGCTAATTTATTATGATCATGGCATGCCTCCTATCTATGATGATTATGATGATGACATGTATGATATAAAGAGTGATAGTAACCATGAATTTTTCATCATGATTTTAATATTGAATGTGGTTATGTCAATCAAGTGTCTCATGATAGTTATTTTGTTGAGTTTGCTCTCACTACCATGGATGAAAAGGAATTTGCTTATGTGGAGAGTAATGAAAATTCTATGCTTGTAGATCATGAAAAGAATGCTTTATGTGATAGTTATATTGTGAAATTCCTTCATGATGCTACTGAAAATTATTATGAGGGAGGAACATATGCTTGTAGGAATTTCAATAATATCAAGTTTCCTCTCTATGTGTTGAAAGATTCAAAGTTATGCTTATTTTGCCTTCCTATGCTAGATGATTCTTGCTCCCATAAATTGTTTGCTCACAAAATCCCTATGCATAGGAAGTGGGTTAGACTTAAATGTGATTGTCATGATATTCATGATGTTCTCTTTATGTTTCAATTCTTTACTTTTATGCGAGCATCATTGAAATCATCATGCCTAGCTAAAAGGCATTAAAGAAAAGCGCTTGTTGAGAGACAACCCAACACTTTTACTTTCTGTTTTTGTGTGTTCACGTGATTAATCTAATGTAGTAATCATGTTTTGTGTCTTTTATTTCAATAAAGTGCCAAGTAAATCCTTTGGGATGACTCACGAGATGAGTAGAATTGATGCTGAACCAAAACAGAAACTTTTGACTCCAGTACAGGAATTTTCATTTTTTACTGGAGAGCTATAATGATCTTAAATTTTCACAAAGTATTTATATACAAATTCTTCAGGTTGTCCTAAATTTTCAGAAGTTTTAGAGACAGGGAAGTATGGTGATACTACAGATCTTCACACACTGTTCTGTTTTTGACAAATTCTGTTTTGCATGCATAGTTTGCTTGTTTTAGTGTTCCCATAGCTTAGATTCAGTGATATAAATTATGTGAATGGTAGAATACAATAGGTATTATGTGGGAACAATTATGAATCTTGTCTTAACAGTACCTAAGTGAATGATCTATATTTACTATACTAACCCATCTCACGAAGTTTCGTTAAGTTTTGTGTGATCTAAATTTTCAAGATTTGGGTGAGATGCCGATATAAGAAGAATAAGGAGTGGTAAGACCCTAAGATAGGGGATGCCCAAGGCACCCCCAAGGTAATATCCAAGGAATAGTCAAGCGCCTAAGCTTGGGGATGCCCCGGAAGGCATCCCCTCTTTCGTCTTCAACATTATCGGTATATCTTACTTAGAGCTATATTTTTATTCGTCACATAATATGTGCTTTGCTTGGATCATCATTGTATATTTTTTATTTTCTGTTAGGTGTTATTTATAATCTTGTTTTTCAATAAAAAGTTCCAAGAATTGCCTTAGGATGCTTGCATTGCATGTTTGATATGTGCTGTGTAAAAACAGAAACTTTCTCTGTCGTGTTTGAATTTTCATATTTTACTGGAACGTGGAAAGTTTCTGAAATTTTTACACAGTATTGTCATATAAATTATTTATTACGTCCTAAATTTTAATAATTTTTTGAGTTACAGAAGTACACTGTTTTCATAAATTGCTACAGACTGTTCTTTTGGACAGATTGCTGTCATTGTTTTGTTATCTACTTATCCTATAGTTTCCATAGCCTATGTTTGGAAATTATTATGCAACTTGTCTTGGCAGTATATGAAGTGTTGATTTATTCTTATGTGTACTAACCTATCTCACGAGTTCTTTTCGAGTTTTGTGTGGATGAAGTTTTTGAGAATAGGTGAACCAATGATATGAGAGGATTGAACGAGATACAAAAGCTCAAGCTTTGGGATACCCAAGGCACCCCAAGTAAATATTTCAAGAAGTCTCAAGCATCTAAGCTTGGGGATGCTACGCATCCCACCTCTCTTCATCAACAATTATCGGGTAGCCTATGTTGAGCCTAAATTTTTATTTGTCCACATGATATGTGCTATTCTTGGAGTGCTATTTTTCTTTTGCTCGCTGTTTAAATAAAATACTCAGATCTGAAATTGTTTATTGAGAGAGAGTCCTCACATAGCTACTTTATTGTTTGACTACTCATTGATCTTCACTTATATCTTTTGAGAGTGGTTTGATGTTTACTCTTGTGCTTCACTTATATCCTAAGAGTAAATTGTGAATGAATGAAATATCATAAATATGAAATTATCAATGTGCTTTATGCTTAGTAGTAGCTTCACATCTGGTTTATAAAGTAAAATCTATTGAAGTTTGGTAATCATCAAATTGGCCATACAAGCAATTCATGAATGATTAGTATAAGAAAGAGAACTTCCACATACAAATATATTATCTTGGACATCTTTTATGATTGTGAATACCCATCAATTATTTTAAAACTTGATAAAATAGTTGAAGTTGAACAAGGAAGACAACGTAATGGTTATGTTTGGGTATATTTGCATAGAAGTTATATTGTTATGGACCCTCCAACATGTGGTGCTTGTTTCGAACCTTTTGGTAGCCAACACTTCGTACTAAGTAGAGATACTACTTGTGCATCCAAATCCTTGAGCCAATTTTCTTCCATGAGAGTCCACCATACCTACCTATATATGGTATTTCACTGTTCCAAATAAATTTGCATGTGCCACCTCTAAACATTCAAATAAACACCCGTTTTGTGTGCTCGTACCGCTCATGGAGTGACGGGGCGGTCATTATCTTCCATGCTAAGCGAGTTATTCTCAAGATGAGTGTTTATTCACTTGTCATTGCACGAGAGAGGCTGGTAAAAAGGATTCCCATTCCTGCATAATACAAAAATAAATAAACAAAACTCCCCCTAGAATGTTGATTGTTTGGAGGGCAACCGTGGATTCGGCCAGCCATGGAATGTGTTTGAATGGTGGAGGGGGAGCAAAAATTTAAATCTGGTTGGGAACCGCCAATAATGTGATCAGCATGGAAGATATTAAATACTCTGTTGTGACGTTGACAACAAAGGCACACCACTCAAAATTATATATTCATCAATGTTTTAAACAATGAGCTCTGGCACATATGCAAATCCCTGCTTCCCTCTGCGAAGGGACAATCTATTTACTTTCATGTTACTTACTTTCATGTTGAGTCAACTTCTTATTCCAACCTCAATCTATTAGTTGGCAAGCATCATGTGGTGGGGAAAGATCTAGGCTCATATGGCCAGTCAAATATATTTGATCATGACTTATTATTGTTGACAATTATCTCTATGATAAATGAGTTGGGAGGCGAAACATTAAGGCCCTATCTTTATCTGTGTTCGATGGATGCCATTAGTTCTAAAAATATGCTTTGAGTACTAGCAATCATAGAAGACTATATGATGATTTAGTATGTGGAGCTCTTACTTAGACTTTGTTGAGAATAAGTTGAATTGCAATTGTTTGGTGACTAAGAACCTAGGTTGTTAAGTTTCAAGAGAATTCATTGTTTGAACCATAACATGTGAATTGGTTGCTACTTTATCATGATGAGTTTTATGAGAAAGAGTTGTTGTTATGATGCTAGGAAAAGTGGTTGAAATTATCAATGATCAAACTTATGCACTATCCTAGCATTCACACTTCATAAATTATTTTCTTTTATCATTTACCTACTTGAGTACGAGTAGGAATTAAGCTTGGGTATGCTGATACGTCTCCAACGTATCTATAATTTATGAAGTATTCATGCCATATTTAAAACAATTTTATATGGTTTTGGTATGATTTGCATGGAACTAACCCGGACTGATGTTGTTTTCAGCAGAACTACCGTGGTGTTGTTTTTTGTGTGCAGAAATAAAAGTTCTCCAAATGCAACGAAACTTTTTGACAATTTTTTGTGGAACAAAAGAGGCACTAGAAGCTTCATGGGAGGGCCAGAAGAGCCACGAGGTGGCCACAACCCACCAGGGCGCGCCAACCCCCTCTAGCGCACCCTGGTGTCTTGTGGGCCCCTCGTGGACCATCTTCACGTGAAACCGACGCCCAAAGGTCCTATATATTCAGAAACCCCTAGAAATAACCCTAGATCAGAAGTTCCGCCACCGCAAGCCTCTGTAGCCACGAAAAACCAATCTAGACCCCGTTCCGGCACCCTGCTGGATGGGGAAATATCACCGGAGGCCATCTTCATCATCCCTATGGTCTCCATGATGAGGAGGGAGTAGTCCACCCTCGGGGCTGACGGTTTGTATAAGTAGCTATGTGTTTAATCTCTCCCTCTCGTGTTCTTGATTTGGCACGATCTTGATGTATCGCGGGCTTTGTTAATATAGTTGGATCATATGGTGTTTTCCCCTCTCTATCTTGTTGTGATGAATTGAGTTTTCCCTTTGAGCTTTCGTTATTACCGGATTGAATACTTTTATGGATTTGAGAGCACTTGATCTATGTCTTGGCACTCAACTCGTGGATTCTCGAGGTGAAATTGGGGTAATCTATGCATAGGGGTTGATGCACGTTTTCGTCCTAATTTCTCCGGTAGAAATCTTGGGGCACTCTTTGAGGTTCTTTGTGTTGGATTGAGTATTATGAATCTGAAATTGTTTGATGTGTATCGTATAATTAACTCATGGATACTTGTGGTGAGATTGGAGTATCTAGGTGACATTAGAGTTGGTTGATGCGTATCATATGGTGTTATTTTAGTACGAACTCTTAGATAGATCAATCGGAAAGGATAACTTGGTGTTATTTTAGTACGAACTCTTGGATAGATCGATCGGAAAGGATAAGTTTAAGGTGGTTTCGTACCCTACAAACAATTTCTTCTTATGTTTTCCGCTAGATAAGAACTTTGGAATGATTCTTCGTTGCATGTTGAGGGATGGTTATGTGATCCAATTATATTAGCATTGTTGAGATATTGTAGTAGCGAAAGTACGGACCCTAGGCCTTGTTTTCAAGCATTGCAATATAGTTTGTGCTCACTTTTGTTACTTGCTACCTTGCTGTTTTTTATTGTTACTATTACAAAAATCAATATCTACTATCATTACTACACTTGTATCACCATCTCTTTGCCGAACTAGTGCACCTATACAATTTACCATTGTATTTGGTGTGTTAGGGACACAAGAGAATTTTTATTATTTGGTTTGTTTGAGAGAGACCATCGTCATCCTACGCCTCCCACGGATTAATAAACCTTAGGTCATCCACTTGAGGGAAATTTGCTACTGTCCTACAAAACTCTGCACTTGGAGGCCCAACACGAGTCTACAAGAACAAGTTGTGTAGTAGACATCAGTCGTCCGCTTAAGGGAAGGAACGTGTGGCCTTTAGGATCCGTGCGAGGCCCAAGAGTTTAGCCCGAGATGGATACCTATATATAGTGGAGGTGCAGCACACCCATCAGGTTGATTGCTTCGGCGCCGTCATTAGGGATTTGCATGTGTTGCAACTAGCCACCTCCACTCGGCGCCGAACTATGTGATCGGACCTAGCAGTCCGCCGCACGGTGTTCCACCTGCATGCGTGAATACCATTATAGGTGATGCACCTGCGCCGCTCTGGCGAACCTGTACGTGGGATCCGGTGACTGGCAGTTCTAGGGAGATCGGACGAGGAGGAGACGGACCTCGCGGACGCGCTGTCCCAACTCTACTTCTGCTACACGGCACTGCGCGTCTAGTGGTAACGATCTGTGATCCATCTCCATAGCATGTTCTTGGTTGTTCTGGACGTAGGAAAATTTTAATTTGCATGTGATGCACCTACAGTAGGACCCAACACATGCACCCAATGTGAATGGTTTATTGAATATCGATCATAGCGATACACATGTTTGATGACCCACAAGTATAGGGGATCAATCATAGTCCTTTCGATAATGTAGCGTCCCGACTCAAAACGAGTCAAGCCTCTGTGTGTCAGTGCCATCCCTGGATCAGTATGCTGGCACACACAGTACATCAATGTATATATCAAAGTGCAATCACATGTAAATAACGTAAATATTGATATATACCTCTTAAATCTCAGCGGAAACAGTCAACGGGAGTGGAGTCCCAATAAACACCAACGGCAGGTTGAGTGTAGACCGTAACCCTAAATTGTACTCTTACTCGTCGTAGAAAAGTATCTGCAACATAAGACGTTGCAGCCGTGTAGGTCAGTACATTGAATGTACCGGCAAGATCACCATAGAATGAAATGATAAAAACTATTCTATATGCAAATGGCTTTGTGGCTCTGTGTCTGAGTTTTTTTGCAGAAAAGCGGGTTTTATTTTCCCTACAACAAAGGAGTCAAGCGGAAAACACTTCAAAAGTTGGTTGTTAATGAGATGGTTCCACCAACCAATTCTCATGTCCCAAAATTATTAATAGACCCACTCATCATAAAATTTTATTAATTGTGTTGAGACTGGCTGATAGTATCATCTCCGGTGCTCATGTTGTCCATAACCGGGGACACGGCTAATCGATTAGTTTAACACTCTGCAGAGGTTTGTACACTTTACCCGCAAGATTCGATCCCTCTCGTTGTGTCCTCGCACTGCATGATGTTTGAGAACGAGACGATCGAAACATGGTCTTCCAAAGTGATCCTCTGATAGAAAGTCAGTGCCCATCCAATCCTACCGTTCTTCTACGTCTCGTAGCAATCTGACCTACCAGAGTCACCACTAAGGTCAACCAAGCCAGAGCCCATATTGACTTGCGGTTGCACACGTAAGCTTTCCGGCCTTGAAGTATCCATCCATCTCTTTGAGCCTGGGTGGCATTCCGTTGGGATGATCATAGGTAGATACCAGGATTCCCGGCATAACCATGATAGATATCAGGCTGCCAAAAATGCATGTCCAATCCACCCAGAGGTATATTGAGTCCTTGAAGTCTTGATCATCATGCAGGTCTTGAAATAATTAATTAACCTCACAACACTCCTGAATCTCACAACCAAACCCCATCTACTAAAGCGTAGCAATTGTGAAGTAACGTCCCTTCCCGGGCAATGGTAACAGGGTGTTGGGTTTCTCCTATCTCATGATACTACAACAAGTTCAAGCTCAATATCCTACTGGATGTATGATGGAGAGATTTATTCTAATGCAAATAAAACATAGGTAATGTAAGATGATCAAAGTGAACTTGCCTGTACTGTTGATGAAGATAAATATCTCTCTCAGAAATAACTTGATAGAACTATTCGTCACTCTCCGATGAAAATCTATATAATCAAACATTGCACTCATATAAGCAATCATACTAGCAATCAATACTAGCAATCAATAAGCCAAACCAAAAAGATTTAACACACTTGTGTTGTGATGAAGGAAATACTTAAGACAAAAGTTAAAACAACAAAACTTCATCACAACAACCAAAGGTAGTTTTTCCTACAAATAAACTATTTTCAATAGCAACAAAACAAAAACAAAGAAAAATGTAACAAAAGTATTTTATTAAATATTTTACTAGCAAAAAGAATTACTTTTGAAGAACAAGTAAGAACTATGAAAACAACACACTAAACAATATGAGTTTTCTAACTAATAGAACATAACAGCAAAGAAAACACTAAGATAATAAAAATAACAGAAATCAAAATATAAAACAACTAAGCTAACAGAAAGTAAAACCTAAAAAAACACTTTATAAAAATATTTTTAAATAGGAAATCAATCTAGCAATGAAAATCAATTGCAAGTTATAACTGAACTAGAATTGATTTCATGCAAACAAAAAGAATAAACAACATAGAAATAAACTTGGTTGAAATACTACTGCTAACTAACATAAAACAAGGTAAAACTTGTCAACTAATATAAAAGAAAATAAACTAAAACAATTTAAAACAAAAGAAATAGAAATAAACCTAAAAAGAACTAAAACAGAATCTGTTATGATTGAAACCCTAATTTAAAATATTCTAAAAATTCCCACATTGTTCCTACTGATAAACAAAGTCACTAGTGACCAGTAGCAAAAAGATTCAGTCAAAAAAATAATTTTAAACTCAAGTTATATGCAAAACAAGTTTGAATTCAAATCTGTTTGAATCTAAATTTAAAATATTTAAATATGGTCAAATTTTATATATACAGAAACTAGATAAAATTTGTGATACAATGCAAAAAGAATCAAGTTAAAACAAGTAAAAACATAAAAGATATAAAGAAAACAAAAACAGAACTAATTCTGTAAAAGAAACTAAAACAGAAAAAGAAAAATTCATCCTAACGGACAGGGGCTACGTGGCAAGCTGTGAGTGGCCGAGTGGTGCGCGTGAGCGAGTGCTTCGGGCGGACGGCTGATAATTAACAGAAAACGATTCGGCCTATTAAGTGATCTAATCTTCGCCTTAGGATCGAGATCTAACGGTGAGAGGGGGCTCCGGTGACCTACCGCGGTGGAGAAGTTCTCCGGCGAGGTTCTGGCAATGTCCGAGGCTGCGGGCTTGACGGGGACGGCGTTCCAGGGGTCCTCCGGTGACGGAGAGGTGCTCAGGAGAAGAGGACGACGACGGCGAGCACGATGGTGACCTCGGGGTCGGTTGGGAGCGACGGGGTTGACGACGGCGAGCTCGTGGGCGGCGGATGGCGTTCGGGTGTCAATGGGGAGGTCGCTCCGGGGGTGTTGGGCTCGGGCGAGTGCACGGGGAGGCGCAGGTGAGGGTGGCGGAGCGATTTGCGGGCTCAGTTGGCGAGGGGAGTGACTAGGGCGAGCAGGGGATTGGCAATGGCGGCGGTGGCCGTGGTGCAGCTCCGGCGAGGGATTGCAGCGGCGGTGGTGCGTGGGAGGTGGTGTTCTAGGGCGGAACGGGTGCGTGGTGATGTGGCTTATATAGCCAGGGGGTCGAGGGCGTCTAAATGGAAGCAAAGCGGCGGCGGCGATCGGATCCGGCGACGTCCGTGGCGAAGGAAAGAGATCGGGGCGGGGGAAGGAAAGAGGTGAGGGAAGGAAGGTAACCGGCAGGGGTGATCTGATCGGTGGGTGGGCCTGGGGTGTCAGTGGGAGAGGGGGAAAGGGAAAGGGATCGGTGGCCGATCCAAAAGGGATTCGGATCCGATCTGGATCCGATCGGGCCAGATTCGGTAAGTGGGCCTCGTCGGTCTTTCCTATTAACAGGATATTTCCTTTTTATAAATAACAGGAAATAAAATCAAGATTTGGAAAATCAAATCAATCCTAAACATGGAAGTTTTATATACTAAAAATATCAGAAAAATATATATAACAATATGAACATTTTTCCACGGCCAAACAAATATTTAAAAAAAAATGTTTTTCAGAAAATGCCTAAATTGATTTTGTTTCTTTTAGCAAAATATTTTTCATATAACCCCATTGGTTTTATGGTTCAACTATTTCAGAAAAATACCCCTGGTTTGGAGGGTCATGTTCCTCCTCTCATATTTCTAATATTTGACAGGGGAATTTGAATTCATTCAAACTTTTAAAATAGAGCCAAATATGAAATAGATTCCAAATTGTATATTTTTCAGAAATTTTCAAATCCACTTTTGAAATACTTTATTTGAAGAAGTCATGTCATCTTCTCTCATTGATCTGAATTGGATGAATTTGAAATCAAACACAAAGGGAAAGTTATTTTATTCCCTCTCATTCAAAAGTTTCAAAAAGTTTCAAATTTCACTCAATTTTTAGTCACTCAATCAAACAATCATTCATTCAATTCATTTATTTAACATTCCAAATTTTGGGATGTTACAAACCTACCACACTTAAAATGAATCTCGTCCTCGAGATTCGAAGAGCTAGAAAGAAAAGGTTAGGGTTTGGGGGTCTTCTAGCAAATCCACTGGTCTGATAAGTGTGGGTACTACTACACTTGAAATGAGAGTTACTCGTCTCTCAAAATCTTGACAGTCCTCTGGGGTCTTGACATCTGTCTCTTCACATTCTCCACAGAAAACTCTTTTGGAGATGCTCTTCCTTTATAGTCACAATCTTTCCTTCAAAAATCCAGTGTTCTTTCACTAATAGAAAGTTCTTCCATCACTGGGTCTTCTTAGCTGGCAAGTCTCGTGATCATTCTAAATAACTTATCGATGATCTCATGGTGGTCTACCATTTGTAGTTATCCTGCAGTAAAATGGGTCTTGGCTTCATCCTCACCGTAAAATTCCTACGTGTGACAACAACTGCCATGTACAAGGGTTCATCATCATACCATTCTAAGGCTTAAACAAAAGCTTCAAAGAACGTCATCTCTTTACTATGGGTAAGTCACTCAGATTTACCATTCCAAATAGCAAGAGAATGATAAGAGTAAGTCGTCATGGTGGCCAAGCCATGTCGCACTGAAATCATTACCTTGTATAAGGTTTAGTGAATCTCGTATTCTAACACTTGGGCTTCCTCACAAGCTTTGCATAATTTCTCTTGTCTACGAACGAAGTTCGGATAAATCCATTGATTCTGCAAGCTGAACAAACGATATCTCGTTTTCTTCACAACTCTCAGGTTTTCGTATCTTCCTAAGAAAACGTCTGATGATCTGTCATAGCTTCTTCCAAGTTCCTTCGTTCAATAAGGTAGGGCTTGCTCCTTATCAATCCTGAGGTTGTGGCTCACTTCAATACTTGTACGGATTTAACTCACCCATGGGGTTACTAGCGTTTCATATTCCAACATTACCTACAATTCATTTCATCATACCTTCGGGGTAATAAATCACAGACTCATCCTTGTCTAGATTCCACTCGGTGGAATTCATTTTCCTTTCCATTGGTCTGTTTACTAATAAGGTATTGGTTCATCATAATCATTCCTTCATATCATCCTTATTTTATTCTCAAAACTCTAACTTCAAAAGTACTTTATTACAACTGCTGTCATCCACATAGTTTGATATGGTCCAACATTTCCTTATTCTTTATTCACTTATCCAAACTCCTTGGCATGAAATGTACGTTCTTTTTCCTTGGTTCTTGTGGTCTCACCGATTACTACCACACTTAATATGAGTGCTACTCATGCCTGCATAGACCATATTTTCTCATATCCTCGAAAATGGTCGGATATCTTTGTTCATAGAGTAACAACTCATACAATTGAACATAGAAATTCATGACAATAAATTCTATTGATTCATGAAGTTATTACAATCTCTGGGACTTCCGTTACATAATCCAATTTCATAACCTCAAGAAAAATAAGAGTGCTTCCTATTACATTTGTTACTTCCAAAATCCAAAACTCTAACTACTCATGTTTAGCCTTCTTCTCCGGGCAGGTATAGGAGTAGTGTCCGGTCTTGTTGCACCGATGACAAGTGATGTGGCTTAGATCCTTCCGTGTAGAAAACCACGGAGTCTTTTTCTTCTTCTTGGGTTGGGCTCCTTGCTTGATGCTTGGCTCATACTTCTTGCAATAACAATGAGGTCTCTCCAAGCTGCAATGCAAACATTTGATGCCTCCACTTACTTGGCCTTTCTTCTTGATCATTCCTTCTATCTCCTGAGGATCATATTGCACTTCTGTTGTCGGGAAGTCTCCCAGGTACTCGTTCGGACAATTCTGGGAAATATGTCCTTCTTCTCCACATGAATAACATGACTTGGTATCTACGATTAGGTCTGGTATAACTCCCATCTTCATGGGTTCTTCTAACTTTTTCCTGAGGACTTCTTTCATTGCTTCCTTCTGCTGCTTCATCACTTCTTGTACCTTGGGGTATATTTGACATTGTGCCGGAAAATGAGTGGTTCCTTCCCACAAGAAACATGTCACCTGCCAAGTTGGGCATTCCTCAGCTGGATGATTTTCTTCACAATGAGGGCATCCATCCTCGTGTTCTTCCTGGGTGTGTCCTATTTCTCCACAGATCTTGCAAGCATGAAGCTTCTTTATAGTGCTATCATAGTGCTTCCGGATGAGACGGGATCTTAACAGAGTCTTCTTGAATTCTTCCCAACTTTTTGCTCTATTAAATCCTTGTATGGCGTGATGCATTTTCCACCAAGTTGCAGCACTTTGGGTAAAGTACTGAAGAGCGTATTGAACCTCATACTTCTGTGCAATCGAGTTTCTCCCGAAGCTATCCTCCATGTTTTGAATCCACACTTCTGCCTCCAGCTGGGTCATTGGTCCAGAGATTACAAGTCCAGCTTCATTCACCATCTATTGGTTCCAAGGGTTTTGGGATGAGATATGGGAGAGAGATGGAGGGAGATACACACAATACAAACAATAGCTTTGAAAATATGTTTTATTTGTGGCTGTCGGAAAAATGCACACAAATGACAGCTCACAAATCATCGTATCTAACGTGAGTATGCAACAGGGGTTTGGTCTTCTAAGGGGCATAAAATCTTGGAAATTCTTCATGGTCTTCAATTTCTTCACGTCCTTAAAGTCTTCAAAAAAAAATTTGTAGCTCTGTCCATAGTGGTCAAAAGGGTATTATCTAACTATTTGATAAAACTCAGAAGGGATAAGAAGTAAAAAAAATTTTGAAAATAATTTTGAGAGATATCCTGTCTTATGGGCTTTCCAGTTTCTAGGGTCACGTCCTACAGTCAACATGTGCTCTGATACCATCTCTGTAGCGTCCCGACTCAAAACGAGTCAAGCCTCTGTGTGTCAGTGCCATCCCTGGATCAGTATGCTAGCACACACAATACATCAATGTATATATCAAAGTGCAATCACATGTAAATAACGTAAATATTGATATATACCTCTTAAATCTCAGCGGAAACAGTCAACGGGAGTGGAGACCCAATAAACACCAACAGCAGGTTGAGTGTAGACCGTAACCCTAAATCGTACTCTTACTCGTCGTAGAAAAGTATCTGCAACATAAGACGTTGCAGCCGTGTAGGTCAGTACATTGAATGTACCGGCAAGATCATCATAGAATGAAATGATAAAAACTATTCTATATGCAAATGGCTTTGTGGCTCTGTGTCTGAGGTTTTTTGCAGAAAAGCTGGTTTTATTTTCCCTACAACAAAGGAGTCAAGCGGAAAACACTACAAAAGTTAGTTGTTAATGAGATGGTTCCACCAACCAATTCTCATGTCCCAAAATTATTAATAGACCCACTCATCATAAAATTTTATTAATTGTGTTGAGACTGGCTGATAGTATCATCTCCGGTGCTCATGTTGTCCATAACTGGGGACACGGCTAATCGATTAGTTTAACACTCTGCAGAGGTTTGTACACTTTACCCGCAAGATTCGATCCCTCTCGTTGTGTCCTCGCACTGCATGATGTTTGAGAACGAGACGATCGAAACATGGTCTTCCAAAGTGATCCTCTGATAGAAAGTCAGTGCCCATCCAATCCTACCGTTCTTCTACGTCTCGTAGCAATCTGACCTACCAGAGTCACCACTAAGGTCAACCAAGCCAGAGCCCATATTGACTTGCGGTTGCACACGTAAGCTTTCCGGCCTTGAAGTATCCATCCATCTCTTTGAGCCTGGGTGGCATTCCGTTGGGATGATCACAGGTAGATACCAGGATTCCCGGCATGACCATGATAGATATCAGGCTGCCAAAAATGCATGTCCAATCCACCCAGAGGTATATTGAGTCCTTGAAGTCTTGATCATCATGCAGGTCTTGAAATAATTAATTAACCTCACAACACTCCTGAATCTCACAACCAAACCCCGTCTACTAAAGCATAGCAATTGTGAAGTAACGTCCCTTCCCGGGTAATGGTAACAGGGTGTTGGGTTTCTCCTACCTCATGATACTACAACAAGTTCAAGCTCAATATCCTACTGGATGTATGATGGAGAGATTTATTCTAATGCAAATAAAACATAGGTAATGTAAGATGATCAAAGTGAACTTGCCTGTACTGTTGATGAAGATAAATATCTCTCTCAGAAATAACTTGATAGAACTATTCATCACTCTCCGATGAAAATCTATATAATCAAACATTGCACTCATATAAGCAATCATACTAGCAATCAATACTAGCAATCAATAAGCCAAACCAAAAAGATTTAACACACTTGTGTTGTGATGAAGGAAATACTTAAGACAAAAGTTAAAACAACAAAACTTCATCACAACAACCAAAGGTAGTTTTTCCTACAAATAAACTATTTTCAATAGCAACAAAACAAAAACAAAGAAAAATGTAACAAAAGTATTTTATTAAATATTTTACTAGCAAAAAGAATTACTTTTGAAGAACAAGTAAGAACTATGAAAACAACACACTAAACAATATGAGTTTTCTAACTAATAGAACATAACAGCAAAGAAAACACTAAGATAATAAAAATAACAGAAATCAAAATATAAAACAACTAAGCTAACAGAAAGTAAAACCTAAAAAAACACTTTATAAAAATATTTTCAAATAGGAAATCAATCTAGCAATGAAAATCAATTGCAAGTTATAACTGAACTAGAATTGATTTCATGCAAACAAAAAGAATAAACAACATAGAAATAAACTTTGTTGAAATACTACTGCTAACTAACATAAACCAACGTAAAACTTGTCAACTAATATAAAAGAAAATAAACTAAAACAATTTAAAACAAAAGAAATAGAAATAAACCTAAAAAGAACTAAAACAGAATCTGTTTTGCTTGAAACCCTAATTTCAAATATTCTAAAAATTCCCAAATTGTTCCTACTAATAAACAAAGTCACTAGTGACCAGTAGCAAAAAGATTCACTCAAACAAATATTTTTAAACTCAAGTTATAAGCAAAACAAGTTTGAATTCAAATCTGTTTGAATCTGAATTTAAAATATTCAAATATGGTCAAATTTTATATATACAGAAAATAGATGAAATTTCTGACACAATGCAAAAAGAATCAAGTTAAAACAAGTAAAAACATAAAAGATATAAAGAAAACAAAAACAGAACTAATTCTGTAAAAGAAACTAAAACAGAAAAAGAAAAATCCATCCTAACGGACAGGGGCTACGTGGCAAGCTGTGAGTGGCCGAGTGGTGCGCGTGAGCGAGTGCTTCGGGCGGACGACCGATAATTAACAGAAAACGATTCGGCCTATTAAGTGATCTAATCTTGGCCTTAGGATCGAGATCTAACGGTGAGAGGGGGCTCCGGTGACCTACCGCGGTGGAGAAGTTCTCCGGCGAGGTTCCGGCAATGTCCGAGGCGGCGGGCTTGACGGGGACGGCGTTCCAGGGGTCCTCCGGCGACGGAGAGGTGCTTAGGAGAAGAGGACAACGACGGCGAGCACGATGGTGACCTCGGGGTCGGTTGGGAGCGACGGGGTTAACGACGGCGAGCTCGTGGGCGGCGGATGGCGTTCGGGTGTCGACGGGGAGGTCGCTCCGGGGGTGTTGGGCTCGGGCGAGTGCACGGGGAGGCGCAGGTGAGGGTGGCGGAGCGATTTGCGGGCTCAGTTGGCGAGGGGAGTGACTAGGGCGAGCAGGGGATTGGCAATGGCGGCGGTGGCCGTGGTGCAGCTCCGGCGAGGGATTGCAGCGGCGGTGGTGCGTGGGAGGTGGTGTTCTAGGGCGGAACGGGTGCGTGGTGATGTGGCTTATATAGCCAGGGGGTCGAGGGCGTCTAAATGGAAGCAAAGCGGCGGCGGCGATCGGATCCGGCGACGTCCGTGGCGAAGGAAAGAGATCGGGGCGGGGGAAGGAAGGTGACCGGCAGGGGCGATCTGATCGGTGGGTGGGCCTGGGGTGTCAGTGGGAGAGGGGAAAAGGGAAAGGGATCGGTGGCCGATCCAAATGGGATTCGGATCCGATCTGGAACCGATCGGGCCAGATTCGGTAAGTGGACCTCGTCGGCCTTTCCTATTAACAGGATATTTCCTTTTTATAAATAACAGGAAAGAAAATCAAGATTTGGAAAATCAAATCAATCCTAAACAAGGAAGTTTTATATACTAAAAATATCAGAAAAATATATACAACAATATGAACATTTTTCCACGGCCAAACAAATATTTAAAAAAAATGTTTTTCAGAAAATGCCTAAATTGATTTTGTTTCTTTTTGCAAAATATTTTTCATATAACCCCATTGGTTTTATGGTTCAACTATTTCACAAAAATACCCCTGGTTTGGAGGGTCATGTTCCTCCTCTCATATTTCTAATATTTGACAGGGGAATTTGAATTCATTCAAACTTTTAAAATAGAGCCAAATATGAAATAGATTCCAAATTGTATATTTTCAGAAATTTTCAAATCCACTTTTCAAATACTTTATTTGAAGAAGTCATGTCATCTTCTCTCATTGATCTGAATTGGATGAATTTGAAATCAAACACAAAGGGAAAGTTATTTTATTCCCTCTCATTCAAAAGTTTCAAAAAGTTTCAAATTTCACTCAATTTTTAGTCACTCAATCAAACAATTATTCATTCAATTCATTTATTTAACATTCCAAATTTTGGGATGTTACAGATAAGTAAGAGTGTCGAATCCAATGAGGAGCAGAAGGAAATGATAAGCAGTTTTCAGCAAGGTATTCTCTGCAACTGCTATGAGTAACAGTGATAGATAGTTTTGTAGCAAGATAATTCGTAACAAGTGACAAGTAACAATAGTAGCAATGGTGCAGCAAGGTAGCCCAATCCTTTTTGTAGGAAAGGACTGGCCTCAAAGTACTCTTATATTAAGCAAGTGCTCCCGAGGACACATGGGAATTTCTGTCTAGTCATATTCATCATGTTGAGTTGATTCGCATTTGCTACTTTGATAATTTGATATGTGGGTGGACCGGTGCTAAGGTGTTGTTCTTACTTTAAATAACAACCTACTTATGATTAACCCCTCTCGCAAGCATCCGCAACTACGAAAGAAGAATTAAGATAAATCTAACCATAGCATGAGACATGTAGATCCAAATCAGCCCCTTATGAAGCAACGCATAAACTGGGGTTTAAGCTTCTATCACTCTCGCAACCCATCATCTACTTGTTAGTCCACAATGACTTCCCTTAGACCCATAACATGGTGAAGTGTCATGTTCTCGACGTTCACATGACACCACTAAGAGAAGTAACAACATACATATCATCAAAATATCAAACGCATACCAACTTCACAAGATTACATATGAAAAGACTTCTCCCATGTCCTCAGGAACAATAGTAACTACTCACACATCATCAACATGTTCAAGATCAGAGGAGTAATAATGATAATTAAGGATCTGAACATAATCTCTTCCACCAAGTAATCCAACAAGCATCAACTACAAGATGTAATCAACACAACTAGTAACCCACAGGTACCAATCTGAGGTTTTGGGACAAAGATTGAATACAAGAGATGAACTAGGGTTGGATATGAGATGGTGCTGGTGAAGAGATTGATGAAGATTGGTCCTCCCACGAAGGAGGAAGCGTTGGTGATGATGATGGCTTCGATCTCCCCCTCCCGGAGAGGGATTTCCTCGGTAGAATCTGATTGCCAGAGTGCAAAAGGGCCTTTGCCCAGGTTACCGCCTCGAGACGGCGGCGCGTCGTCCCGAAAGGTTGCTTCTGATTTTTTTCTAGGGTAAAACACACCATATAGGAGAAGAGGGGCATCGAAGGACCAGCAGGGGGCCCACAAGCCATCTGGCCGCGCCCCAGGGGGGCGCGGCCAGTTGGCTTGTGGCCTGCTCGCAGCCCCTCTCTGGTATATTTTTGCTCTAGAAATTCTTAAATATTCCAAAAACATTCTCTGTAAATTTTCAGGTCATTCGGAGACAAGTGATTTTTCTGCCTTTTTCTCGATTTTCCGGTCCAGAATTCCAGTTTCCAGATATTTCCCTCCTTGAGATGTACCATGCATATTTAGAGAGAATAAACATAAGAATTGTATGATAATGTGGAATAATGGACAAAAATAAGGTAGATAATGGTAAGAAATCATGATGCAGAATGGACATATCAATGTTCATAGCATTGATGCCAAAAATATGCAAAGTTAATAATGATAGTCCCACTTTCTTGTGGCACTGTCGCTAAGGTCATATTGGTGTAAAGCGCATGAAGAAACACCATGCTGATAGAGCTTTGGACTCACTCGATTTCGTATCACTTGAGACATGCGGACCATGCCTCATGGGCAAGATGACTAAGACCCCGTTTTCTGAAACAATGGAGCGGGCAAGTGACTTGTTGGAAATCATACATACTAATGTGTGTGGTCCGATGATTGTTGAAGCGCGCGGTGGATATTGTTATTTTCTTACCTTCACGAATGACTTGAGTAGATATTGGGATATTTACTTAATGAAATACATGTCTGAAACTTTTGAATAGTTCAAAGAAAATTTTAGAGTGAAGTTGAAGATCATCATGACAAGAGGATAAAATGTCTTCGATGTGATCGTGGAGATGAATATCCGAGTTACTAATTTTCTATGCATTTAAGACAGTGTGGAATTGTTTCACAGCTCACGCCACCTGGAACACCACAGTATAATGGTGTGTCCGAACATCGTAACCGTACTCGATTGGATATGGTGCATTCTATGATGTCTCTAATCGTTTTGCCACTATCGTTTTAGGGTTATGCATTGGAGACAAGTACATTCACTTTAAATAGGGCACCATCTAAATCCGTTGAGATGACACCGTATGAATTATGGTTTGGCAAGAAACCTAAGCTGTCCTTTCTTAAGGTTTGGGGTTGCGATGCTTATGTGTAAAGGCTTCAGCCTGATAAGCTTGAACCCAAAGCAGAAAAGTGTGTCTTCATAGGATACCCTAAGGAAACAATTGGGTACACCTTCTATCTCAGATCCGAAGGTAAGGTCTTTGTTGCCAAGAATGGATCCTTTTCAGAGAAGGAGGTTCTCTCGAAAGAAGTGACTGGGAGGAAGGTAGAACTTGATAAGGTTATCTAACCTTCACTTGAATTGGAAAGTAGCGCAACGTAGAAAAGTATTCCTGTGATGCGTACACCAATTGAAGAGGATGCTAATGATGATGATCATGAAACTTCAGATCAAGTTACTACCGAGCCTCGTAGGTCGACAAGGACTCGTACCGCCCCTGAGTGGTACGGTAATCCTGTCTTGGAGGTCATGTTGTTAGACAACAGTAAACCTACGAGCTATGAAGAAGCGATGGTGGGCCCGGGTTCCAACAAATGGCTAGGAGCCATGAAATCCGAGATAGGATCCATGTATGAAAACTAAGTATGGACTTTGGTAGACTTGCCCGATGATCGGCAGGCCATTAAGTACAAATGGATCTTTATGAAGAAGACAGACGAAGATGGTAATGTCACCATTTACAAAGCTCGACTTGTCGCAAAGAGGTTTCCGACAAGTTCAAGGAGCTAACTACGATGTGGTTTTCTCATCCGTAGCGATGCTAAAGTCTGTTGGGATTATGTTAGCAGTTGCTACATTTTTCGATTACGAAATCTGGCAGATGGATGTCAAAACAGAGTTTCCTTAACAGTTTCCTTGAGGAAAGGTAGTATGTGATACAACTGGAAGGTTTTGTCGATCCTAAGGATGCTAAGAGGCATGCAAGCTCCAGCGATCCTTCTATGGACTGGTGCAAGCATGTCGAAGTTGGAATATACGCTTTGATGAGGTGATCAAAGTTTTTGCGATTATACAAGTTTATGAAGAAACTTGTACTTACAATAAAGTGAGTGGGAGCACTATAGCATTTCTGATAAGTATATGTGGATGACATATTATTGATCGGAAATGATGTAGAATTTCTGCAAAGCATAAAGGGTTGTTTGATAGGAGTTTTTCAAAGGAAGACTTGGGTAAAGTTGCATACATATTGAGCATCAAAATCTATAGAGATAGATCAAGATGCTTGATAAGACTTTCACAGAGCACATGCCTTGACAAGATTTTGAAGGAGTTCAAAATGGATCAGTCAAAGAAGGAGTTCTTGCATGTGTTGTAATGTGTGAAGTTGAGTAAGACTCAAAGCTCGACCATGGCAGGAGAAAGAGAAAGGACGATGGTCATCTCCTATGCCTTAGCCATAGGCTCTATACGGTATGCCATGTTGTGTACCGCACGGGATGGGTGCCTTGCCACCTGTCTAGCAAGGGGGTACAAGAGTGATCCAGGAGTGGATCACTGGACACCAGTCAAAATTATCCTTAGGTACCTAAAGACTACTAAGGAAATATTTTCTCGGATATGGAGGTGATAAAGAGTTCGTCGTAAAGGGTTACGTCGATGCAAGCTTTGACACGGATCCGGATGACCCTGAGTCATAAACCGGATACGTATAGTGGAGCAGTCATTTGAAATAGCTCCAAGTGAAGCGTGGTAGCAGCATCTGCAATATGACATATAGATTTGCATACACACAGATGTGAATGTTGCAGACCCATTGACTAAAACCTCTCTCACAAGCAAAACATGATCAAACCCCGGAACTCATTGGGTGTTAATCACATGGCGATGTGAACTAGATTATTGACTCTTGTGCAAGTGGGAGACTATTGGAAATATGCCCTAGAGGCAATAATAAATTGGTTATTATCATATTTCCTTGTTCATGATAAACGTCTATTATCCATGCTAGAATTGTATTGATCGGAAACTCAGATACATGTGTGAATACATAGACAACACCGTGTCCCTAGTGAGCCTCTACTAGACTAGCTCGTTGATCAAAGATGGTTAAGGTTTCCTAACCATAGACATGAGTAATCATTTGATAATGGGATGACAACATTAGGAGAATGATGTGATGGACAAGACCCAACCGTAAGCATAGCATTTGATCGTATTAGTTTATTGGTACTGCTTTCTTCATGTCAAGTATCTGTTCCTAAGACCATGAGATCATACAACTCCCTGACACTGGAGGAATGCCTTGTGTGTAGCAAACATCACTTTGTAACTGGGTGAACATAAAGGTGCTCTATAGGTATCTCTGAGGGTGTCTGTTGGGTTGGCATTGATCGAGACTGGGATTTGTCACTCCGTATGACGGAGAGGTATCTCTGGGCCCTCTCAGTAACACAACATCACAAGAAGCTTGCAAGCCATGTGACTAAGGAGTCAGTCACGGGATCTTGTATTACGGAACGAGTAAAGAGACTTGCCGGTAACGACATTGAACTAGGTATGAAGATAGCGACGATCGAATCTCAGGCAAGTAGCATACCGCTGGACAAAGGGAACTGAATACGGGATTGACAGAATCCTTGACATCGTGGTTCGATCGATAATGATCTTCATGAAATATGTGGGAACCAATATGGGCATCCAGTTCCCGCTATTGGTTATTGACCGGAGAGGTGTCTCGGTCATGTCCCCATGATTCTCGAATCCGTAGGGTCCGCACGCTTAACGTTCGGTGATGCTAGAGTAGTATTGGGATATTCACGTTGGTGACCAATTGTTTTTCGGAGTCCCGTATGAGATCCCAGACGTCACGAGGACCTCCGAAATGGTCCGAAGGTAAAGATTTATATATGGGAAGTCATATTTTGGCTACCGGAAAAGTTTTGGGTTTTACCGGTATTGTACCAGGAAGCTTCCAGAAGGTTTCGGAAGGTTCTAGAAGGTTCCGAAGGGTTCCGAAGGAGTTCGGAAGGACCCCTTCAGCACTTGGTGTGTGCATGGGCTGTAGGGGGCGCCCTAGTGTTATTGGGCCAGGCACACCAGCCCCCTAAGGCCCATGCGCCTAGGGGAAGGGAAACCCTAAGGGAAAGGGCCCTCCACTTGGCTTGGAGGGCACTCCTCCCCCTTTGGCCGCCTCCCCTCCTTGGAGGAGGGGCTAGGGCTGCTCCCCTAGCCCTCCAACACCCCTATATATCACTAGTAGAGAAATGGCTAGCCACAACTCTTGTTGGTGGCGCGCCATTTTCAGCCGACGCCAGCACTAATATTTTCAAATAGTGCTAGCGTTGCCTAAATTTGTACGTTATTGGTACAGACTTAGTGGTGGCGTGCAAATTCGACCGAACGCCACTTGTATGTGGACCCAAGCGCTCCCCCTTTCACGCATTATTGTTGGCGTGGCTAATGTTTCCATGCCAGGACTATGCACAGCACTTGTGTCGTTCAAATGGTACGGCACGCCATAGGTATATTTTGTGGAGGCCACAAACATTGTGGCGGCGTTCGTAAATGTAGAACGCCATTAATTAGTTAGTGCATCTACATATAGCTGACCCGGCCAGCCTGGTTTATCATAGGCATCTCTATATATGTGTGTATAGAGATACACGACCGGCGGACTCTGCCTTCGATCCATTGAGAGAACTAGGCGACTTTTTTTTGTGTGTGTATATCATTAATTTAGGTATGTACCCGCATATGTGTTTTTATATATAGTACATAATATGCTGAAATTGTTTTTGACCTTTTTTTTGTAGGCACTGTGGAAGTGAATGATTTATGCTAGAATATATATATGGATCGAACTATAAATGGGTTCTTCAAGGTCGCGTTGGAAGATATGAATCGGAAAGGGGAAACAACAATATTATGTCCATGTAAGGAGTGCGAAAACATAGTTTTGATTGACCCTTCTACTGGTCGTGTGAAGATGCACTTGTTGAAATATGATTTCATGCCTGGTTACACATGGTGGACAAGTCATGGTGAGGAAGAGGAGGATGTCGAAGTCAAAGGGAAGGTACATGATGATGAGCTAGAAGGAGGTGTGAAGAATGTTGGAAAAAAAGCAACGGTAAAGAATTGTCAAACGAAGATCTAGATGACTATGACCAATCTGGCATCTATCAAGAAGAAGATGACGTTATTCGGAAGGAGAAGTGTAAGAAAAAACGTAGAAGCACGGCGGATGTAGAAACTTCCATTGAAAGCCCCCGCAGAAATAAGAGAAAAGCTTTCGTTGAGAGCCTCCGCACAAACAAGAGGAAAATATCGGTTCAGAGCCCCCGCACACAAACAAGAGAAACTGAGAAACAACGTCGTAGTTGATTTTTATCTATCTTTTATTTATTGTTAATTCAGCAGTTCGATATAATTTTAATATTGATGCGTATGTACGTGCAATAAATCTTCTTCCGGAGTGACCTTATCGAACCCCTTTGTATTGACCATCGGAAATGAAATAATTAGGTTGATGTAATTTTGGAAGAAAAATAGCTATGGCGTTGGTGACGCCACCAACGACATAACTAATATATCTATGGCGTTGCGTACGTCACCAACGCCATAGCTATTTTTCCCCATTGTCTTTGCCCGTTTGGGGGGAAATGTTCACCCCAAACTTTCGTTTCGCGCGCTCGTACACCCTTCGCTCTGTGCGCCGCCGACGCCAACTTTGTCATCGTCGCCGCCACCCCCCTCCCCCAACGTCGGCGCCGCCGCCACCTTCCTTGTCATCACCGCCACCCCCCTCTCTCGCCGCCGTCGCCCACCTTCCCCTCCAGTCGCCGCTCCTCGACTCGCCGTCGACCCCAATTGCCTCGACCTCTCCGTCCGCCCCCAACCGCGTCGACCTCGAGCCGTCTTTATCCCCACCCGCCGCCGGCCCAAACGACCTCAACCTCCCCTGCCGTCAACCTCAATCTCCCTTGCCGCCACCTCAATTCCTCCAGTAAGTGCTCGAAATGTGTTCGAGGAAATGTTGGGGTTCAAATTTTGTTTCGATGGAAATGTGGTTGCTTGTGTATTGTTTGCAGGGAATGCATAGGGTTGCCAATGTTTTGGCGAAACGTTGATTAATTTCCGTTTCGTCAAATTTCTGGCAACCAATATGTCCTATTTTTAGCAAAGGTCATGCCGAACTTTTGTATTTCATATATGAATGAATAAGGTTGCCAATGTTATGTTTATGTAGATGTCCAAACAAGCGAACGACGCGCACGACTCTTCTTCGACACATTCGGCACATGAGGGTGATGCATTTACGGACGCGCAGGGACAGGAAGATTATGATGATGAGCTTAATCCAGATGACTACTACATGAAAGGCAGAGGCTACAGTGTTCCTCCTGGTGTGGAAAGTAATCTTGATATGGACACTGATGGAGAGGACACAGAGGAGTATTCTCCCGCGGAAGAGGAGGATGTGGAGGTCGACGAGCATGTTTCAAAATCCAAGAAGCAGCGGAAACCTAGGAGCCAAAATGCTATAGGCACCGATAGGCTCGTCGTCA
Source organism: Elymus sibiricus (assembly GCA_039707655.1). Classification (NCBI taxonomy): domain Eukaryota; kingdom Viridiplantae; phylum Streptophyta; class Magnoliopsida; order Poales; family Poaceae; genus Elymus; species Elymus sibiricus. The sequence goes on along the minus strand of CM077675.1, from coordinate 307,983,516 downwards.
CACGAGTTAACGAGACTGGTGAGCCTGTTAGTCCGCGGAAAGCCGCTGCTCACTATGGCAACGCCCTAGGTGTTATCCTTCGAGAAGTTTGCTCCATCAATGAGACAATTTTAAGGGATGTGGACAAAGCTAATATGCGAGAACTCCTCATAAGAAGGGTGCACACAAGATTCAAGTTTCCTAAGGTGTATGACAACCTATCGTACCCAAAAAATCAGGTAAACAACCATGCAATCCATAAGTTCTCAAAGAATTTGAGTTCTTGGAAATCTGCAGCAAGAAAAGATATTGCAGCGAAACCCGACATAGATTTCTCTGAGATCCAGCAGAAGTGGCCTACCATTAGTATGAGACGTAAGAACATCTCTTGAGCTGAGACACAAAACACACATTTCAGGAGCGACGGAAGAAGCAGATGACAATGGTTCAACTTGGTAGGCAACCATTCCACGCTCAAAGAAGATGGTGAACGGGTTTCAAAGTTGCGAGGAGTTAAATTGCCATGATCCCATAACGGGACACCTTAGGAGAGGTGACTCATAAAGTTATTCCCTTGAGTGGAAAAAAGAATTACTTTTGATGCGGAGATAATAGGAACTTTTCATACCAGGCTAAGGCAATTTACAAACGAGCGTTTGAAGGAATTCGAAAGAATGACATACTCAGTTTGGAAAGGAAAGTAGAGTTATAGAACAACTTGGCAAACTGAAGGCACATTCCAATTGGTACCAAGGATATAACCCAATGTCTGAGCATGGTCTCAAGAACTTGAGCATTTCCATAATCATCAAGGTTTTACCAACATCTATGCCAAAATCCTGGCAATACTCATACTGCCATGATGAATAATAATGGAGGATGCAGATACAAAGGAAGACAACACTTTCTCACATTTCACCTTAGCTATGCCAAGGGAACGAAATTTGGATGATCGACCGAGAGTCATTTACCACTCCTCTTCTAATTTTCTCCTTGGTGTTATAGCATAGCCCAATTATATTTAATGTTTGGTATCTATAACATCAAGTAAGGGTCGGACTTCGGGAGCTGAAAGGGTCCATCAGGAACAACTTCTAGAATAAGTCATATGAACTCCTCATGGGGAGGTGGCTAATGTTGCTAATGCAGGATATTATTTAAATATATAGGTCTTACGGCTAGGTGTGTTATCCACAACATCATTGCCCCGGGTTACAGAGAGACCAATATTAAAATTCTTGGAAAATGTTCCAACCATTATATCTGTCAAAGATTCCGATCTCGTTGATGACATGAAACTTCAAACTCAGCATGTCTGAAAAGTTAGTTCGCAACACAAATCGATGAGATGACATTGCGAGATTCTCAGGAAATGAACTACGGAAACAACTCCAAAACATGAGCTGGATTGCAAGATACATGTGAACATAATGTCCAAGATAAGCTTATCCACATCGAAATCTTACAAAAAACACTACCGAGGTCGGTTTATGAACCATCATTGAGGATAGCGAAGTCCTTACAAAAGTTCGGATTAGCTCTTAGGATGGAACTTCTTTTTCGTGAACAAATCAATCAGTGGCTTGGAGTGCTAGGAGATACATATGGAATGGAGGTAGCAAGCCTATCAAACCATAGATTACTTTGCACGTGCATGGCTGACTTGGGATCATTCCAAGGAATCAAAAACAACTTTTCTAGAATATACGGCGGCAACTTGCATCAAGTACATGTGAATTAGAGGAAGTCACTTCTTTTATCCAACATACACTTCATGAGCTAGCACGAAGAGAATGCATTCAAAGTTTCCAACACTAGCTTGATGTTCATCCAAGTCATGGAGAAGATAAGGAGGTTGTCGATAGGCTCAACAACAACTAATTGAGCTTTTCATGAATACCTAATTCCACTACTATGTGAACAAGCTGATAGCATTGGTCAGACCAAAATATATAATGGTGCATGCTCGAGGAGACATCCATGAGTAAAATAACATTATGAAGATCTTTGGTTTTGATTTTGATTTGATGATTGCCCACACTCAAACCAAAGGTTGGACAAGACAATAGATGCATCAATTGATCACATGAATCAACCAATGGGGTATCATCTTTCTTCAACACACACACACACACAGAACATATCCACCTGGAATGAACTAGGTTAGATCAAGCTTTTATCTTCCAACTCTCCAAGTTGTTCTTTAGCTTAACCAACTAGCTCAGGGGTATCCAACATAGATTCTTGGAGAAGGGGTGGTTTATAAGAAAACCAACTTGATCACAAACTCAACATAATGGTCTGGGAACAACCTAGTGATACTTCCAAGAAGATATGCGGAAAATTACGAACCACCGATATTTTATTAAGCTCGAGAACAATCTTGCTTTTTAGGGCAAGACAATATGATCAAAAGAGAAAGGGATTGGCACAACCTAACTCTTTGATCGAAGAGTGCACCATGAAATATGGACTAGGTATCACGATCAAACTCTAGAGTGATGGTTCAAAAACCAACATGTTAAGAATGAAATTATTGTCCATTAACTACCAAGCAACGGGGTTGCCAGGAGTATTGATTTCACACATCATGATTCACTTGTCGGTATTCCGGTTACAACCAACATGGGTATTGAGGAATGAATAATTATGGCAAGAAGTATCACTACATCAAGAATTCGTAAGAGATTGTGCAATTCTTAAAACATTCTTGACACAAGAGGGTAATACTCCAAGGTAGAACAGAACAAACGGTGGATTGGCATTTTGATCTGCGGGATACAACTACTTGGACCTAATCCAAGAAATGGATAAGGTACTAGAGTTTGTTTCTGCTAGACATTTTGAATTAGAATGACTTGACGGACCAAAAGAATAACATGCATCAATGAATACGAATGCACAACTTGTCTTGACTATCCACTGATAGGTGATGGTCAGAATACAACTGAGGGGGGGGAACTCAAAGGAACACATGATTTTCTGAGTTATAGATGCATGGATTAATTACGTCGAAAAAGTTGAACATGTTTCTTCCGGATCAACCCATGCAGAAAGGTAGGATTGGCAGAGTCACAACTATGGAATGGAGAACTCATCCCGAGCACTCTTGTTGATCTTCAGTTCACGAAGAACTTCTTCCATAATGGTTCATGGTATTAGAAGAATGATATACCATGGACATCGAAGACAAGAACAAGGTTAGTAATAGTCCTAAAGGAACGAGAAAACACTATCAACAGGAGTGAGCAGAATGAACCTTGGGTTCAAGAATCTAGACATAGAATTCCTACTGACTAAGTAAAATCATTGGATGCTTTGGATGATGATGGCCAGAATTATCACACTGGAAACACAAAACACAACTCGACTATTGGGTAGTTCTTTGAGATAACATGGTTTCGTAACACCTTCAACAGATACGTCAACGTAATGGAGTACCTCAACAGAATAATTGGTGTGCTTTGTATTGCCAAAAGACATCGGGAACAGGTGGAAGGAATTTGCAATTTCATCAAAAAAATTATAAATCTTTGATAACTCGGACAACACAACGGTTGTACGGGTGTGAAATATGAGGCAACCTGCAAGACAACTGACAACATAACACTGAATCCTTACGTAGACACCGATCCAAGAAGACAACAACTTTCCTATAAGTCTCCAGCATATTAACTCGTCATCCTAATAGATATATGAGAAGCCTAATTCTTAAACCCCATAGAATAAAGAAGAGGGTGACTGAGAATTAGAATATCACAAGGAAAGGAGTAAAAAGAATCTTACGTTCCCTTCCACAATCAATTCCCTTATATAACTAAAGAATTGCTAGACTCAAAATCGACCATTTTGGCTTGGTAATCCTACAGGCAACCTGGCTCTGATACCAAAGCTGTCGGCACCCTGATCCTAAGCCATACCAATCTGGCATGTAACACATCATATAACTTTGCGGCGTCATGCATGGTATGCTCCACGGCTGCCACCTTACCTATGCCAAGACCGTTTGCGCCTTTTGGCTCATGTATATGAATATGTCGCTAGCAATCATATGTCAGAGAACCCGGGGCGACAAAACAACATGGCATCACAACATAGCTCTATGACTCGGGTATTTATTAAATACTCATAATAGCCAACATAGCGCGATATTACAAACAGGGTCGCATGACCCAACACACAAAGTCATGGAAGCAACAAGCATAAGCATAACATGTATGAGTACAAACATCTACTAAAAGTGGCTGGAGGAGCCTTAAAATCTACAATGACCCTCCGATAGGAGCCAGACCTCTGTCTGGGATTCCCAAGTTAATTGGTCAACATTGAAGTTCACGTCGTAGGAACCACTAATGAGACTGACGTCTCCTCTACAAAACATAAATTAAGCAACCTTAAGTACAAAGGTACTCAACAAGACTTACATTATAACTATCTAAATAAGAATCATTATGAGCAAGGGGGTTGTAGCAAGCCAGCTTTGACTCTTGGCTAACATGTACTACGACTACAAGTAGTATCGTTGGGGTAAGAGAGCGCACACGAGTCCACATATTCACGACATCAATACACCACTATGGATCCTTTCCCGTCTCCCTACGAGAAGGCCATCCATAGCACTCACACTTATCTTGTGCATTTTAGAGTATCCATTTGAATTGTCTATGAACCATATAAGCTTCCAAGTAGTCCATATCCAAGGACGCGGCTATTCGAATTGTTTGATAACCCTACAAGGGTGTACTTCTTCACACACACTCTCACCACTTACCACCATAAACATGTCATGTATCACGACAACCTTCAAGCAGAAGCACTCGCAAAGGTGTCGGACACGGACGTTAACCTATGATTACTAACGTCCAAGTTTATCGCCTATCTGAGAATTGAACCCATCATGGAAGTTTGGCCATGGTTTCCAATACGGCCCCAAACGATATGAGCAGGGCCCAAAGCCGGGCCGCTGGTGGACCGTTCACACACTTCGCAGGTCGTGCCACCTCCTATCAAACACCAGAAACAACTTGCAACTCTTGGACTGAGATCAAGGTGGTTAATAGGCCAAGAGGTTTATCGCTTATTTGAGAATTGAACCCATAATGGAAGTCTGACCGTGGTTTCCAATACGGCCCCAAATGATGTGAGCAGGGCCCCAAGTCGGTCCGTTGGTGAACCGTTCACACACTTCGCAAGCCATGCCACGTCCTAACAAACACCATAAACTACATGTAACTCCTGGACTGAGATCAAGGTGGTTAATAGGCCGAGAGGGGCACTTAAGCATTCCAATGTGTGGTAGTATCTCGTCTTGGATAACATACACATAACTCATATCTTAATGACGGTCCCAATGAGACAACCTGCCATGTACTCCTACATGGCCTCTCATCACTGCCTTTACCAAATCAGATTCACACACTTAACTCTCATACAGTAGGACGTGAACACAACCATTCTGATGCATCGCCCAGATGGATCAGACCCAACATGACTCTAAGCACAGTAGGCATAGTAAGCAAGCATGGATGAGTAGGCACAACAAGGCTGAAGCAGTTGCTACTCATGCTCAGAGGTTTCAACTATTTATTGTTACAAAGACAGGTCATGCAGAGGAATGGGTTCAACTACCGAAACATATAATAGCTGAATCATTGTTATCCTAATGCAGCAAAAGAGAGTAAGAGTGAGAGAGTAGGATATTATCGAGATGCTCAAGGGGGGTTGCTTGCCTGGCACTTCTGAAGATAACATTGAGTCTTCGTCAAAGACATCGATCTCAATGTCGGAACAATGCCTACCGAGAGGGACCAAACACCGGCAACAGGAAAGGAACAACATTTAATTCACTGAAATGCAATACTATGATGCATGATCATGGCATGGCAACATGTTGTTGATTGAGCTAATGCATCTACCAACCAGATTAAATGAAGTTGGTTTGAACCAAAGGTACAAATTAAAACCCCATATGCAGTTATTTAAATGTCATTTATATGATTTGTCCTAAATAGAGGACATAAGTTGTTCTATCATGCATGAGAATGCCATAATCTTATTCCTTGCAGTTTTCTATTAATTTTTCATCTATAAATTATCTTTATCCGAGTTATAGATTAATTTCTATGAATTTTAGCAATTTTAAATATTTTCTGAAATAAATAAATCATTTAAGATTTATTTAAAAACGAGAAATGAATTACTGCGTTAGCATGACATCATGTCGATGTCAGCGGGTCAACTGACTTCGGCCATGTCAAATGTGACGTGCGGGTCCCACCTGTCATGGACACAGGGGCTAACGTGGTATTAATTAGTGATGTGGGGTCCATCTTTCAGTGTCACAAGGGTCAATTAGCAGGGTCATTAGCGCTAATAATTGCCACGGCGGCGGCTGTACGCTGGCGACCAAATCCGACGACGGTGGAACGCCGGAGTTGCTCTATCTCGTGTTACAAGGGGTGGATGGACGCGCTGCTGGCACCAAACAGAAGCTGGGGCTTGCGCACGTTCAGCGGTGCAGGCGTCATCACCGGAGGTGGCCGGAGCTGAGTGCAGCAAGGACGGAGGTGACGGCCAGAGCACAACTTGAAGCGGTCGACGCTACGGAACGCGGCATGGCAAGCTACTAGGGGCGTTCATCTCGTGGAAGCATCCTAAGCACGCTCCTGTGCTCGGAAGCGAGCTTCGGCGGCCCTGGCCATGGCGGCGACGAGGCACGGTGACGCCAAGCTTTGGCCATGGAGGGGACGCCTAAAGACCAAATCAAGCGTGACAAACAAGGGGGAGAGAAGAGGAGCTCATGGGGGGGGGGGCGATGATGCAGACAGAGAGCTCGGGGAGGTGTCAGAGGTAGGGAATCAACGACAGCGAGCTTCGGACAGAGGCGTTGGACTTGGCATGGATGGCAACAATGTAGCGTGAAGCAGCTCGAGTGCGTCGGTGTGGAGACGTAGTGCAGTGCGGCGGTTCTTCTTGGCACATTGAGAGGACGCAGGGATGACGATTTCTGCAAGGACTATGGCGGCGAGCTCTCGGCCGAAATGGCCATGGTGATGGGCAGGCGAGGGAGAAGGGAGGGAGCGAATGGATGGGGCTATAGAGTTGAGGGAGTCCGGGACTAAGAGGTCCTCGGGTCGCCGGCCTATCTCCTATGGGCCAGACAGGTGGGATTCTCTATGGCCACCACATGGAAGCCAAGCAATGAGACAACCTCGTATTTGGGAAGGAAACCTTCAGTGCCTTGGTGTGTCCTCCAAGTCAAGACAGCAAGATCGGCGCGTTTATCCTTAATGGTAACTGACTATTTGTAACCCTAGGTACCCCTGGTGTCTATATAAACCAGAGGGTTTAGTACGTAGGTAGGAGAACCATCATTCCAACTCATCTAGGGTTTAGTTCATCTGCTCTCATGGTAGATCGACTGTGTAATCGTCACACATACATCAATACAATCAAGCATGATGTAGGGTTTTACCTCTTCGAGAGGGCCCGAACCTAGGTAAACATTGTCTCCCTGTTTCCGGTTCCCCATTGATCCAAGATCCACAGCTCGGGACCCCCTACCTGAGATCTGCCAGTTTTGACACCGACATTGGTGCTTACATTGAGAGGTCCGCTGTTGGATCGTCAGAAGGGTCGATGGCTCGCTTAGTCATCAGCAATGACATCCACACCGGGGACATCTTTGTCCCCGGCCGGTTCCTTGTATCCGGCGGTGTAGTTCTACGGGCCGATAATGCTGGTCATCTCGACCAGATCAATAGCTTCACACCAAGGCAGAAGATCAGGTTTGGCAGCCTAGGGTATGCCACCGACGCCCGGGGCGATCTGTTCCTGGCTGGGCTCACGGCCTCACTCGATGATACCCAAAACCCCAAAGCTTTAACTTCGGACCTCATCCTGACCCCATCTCTGGGTCGATCCTTACCCTAGACCCAGCTTCGAGCTTGGATCAGATCATAGCCTCCAGAGACCTGGGCTCAGCCTTGGCCGAGTATCGTCCCTGTATCGTCACTTCGGAGATCGACTCCGAACGAATCCGGAATAGAGATCCGGCTGACCTCTTGCTATTAAGCGAGACGCTGGCCTGGATCCATGCGATGAACATTACATATGACTCATCCTCGACCCATGCTTGGAGCGCTCTTGAGGCTAATTACGGGGAATATTACGTCCCACCCACCACCCACTTGGTAGCCACTATCGAAGACTTCACCGATATGTTGGACTATGCCTCGGAAGAAGCCGAAGACATGGAGGAAGAAGCCAACGCTGTTGCCCCTCCCACCCCTGGACGGTGGACTGCTACCTCCACCTACGACATCTACATGTCGGACGCCCCTAACACCACGGGGAAGGCTGCCGACGGTACCCCTAGAGAAAACGTCAACAGCCCTAGCGAAGCACCTCCTAAGCGCCTATGCCAGCGCAAACGATCCAAGGCGTGCAAGTGCAGGAAAAGCAACACGGACACTGGAGAAAACAATACCCCGGACAATATGGAAGACCTCGGCGATCCAGCCTCCCCCGAAAAGCACCTTGAGTACTCGGAGGGACATGAAGATCGGCATAAACCCGAAGACTCCAATGACTCTGAGGACAGCAGTTAACTCCCTCCCTCTGACGAGGAGGTTAGTCTCGGAGCCGAGGATTTTATTTTTCCAGAGGACTCGTTGGACAAATAACGATTCAAGCGGCAACTCATAGCCACCGCCCGCAACCTGAAGAAGAAGCAGCAACAAATAAAAGACGAACAAGATACCCTAAACGACAGGTGGATGAATGTCCTAGCAGCCGAAGAAGGGTACGGCAGGGAACAACCGAATCAAACCAAAAGCTACCCACTCCGACGTTTGCTGCCACAATTCGACAACGAGGCCCTTGATCCTGCGCCCCCCAGAAATACTCAAAGCAACCAGCTAGACCGCCCCCTAGAGACAGGATAGGGCGACTGGAGAAGCCGAAAACCCACCTGTGCTCCCTCGCGTGAGAAGAAAGGGGACAACACGGCCTAAAGACCCATATGACCTACAACATGACCTGGACGCTAGAACGGGCCATACAAGATCCATCTATGGATCTAGAGGGTAGACTCTCTGTCGGGGAAACGACACCTATGGGACCGAAGGATCCCTTTACGGTTCGGCAAGGGAGAAAGGACAGCACAAAGAGTGGAACTAACGATCGACGCGAGGGGATTTACCCAGGTTCGGGCCGCTCGGAAGCGTAAAACCCTACTCCTGCTTGGTTGTATTACTGTGGATGTTCTTGGCCCAGTTCTGGGAGCTACAGTAGCAGCTACGCATACAGAATGGGTCGAGTCTGGATCGGGATCTCGCCCCCCCTGTAGCTATGCCTTGGGCCTCCTTTTATATGTCCAAGGGGTCTCGAACAGTGGCGAAGTACAAGAGGTGTAAAGTATCTATAGTATCTCATGATTACCAGTATCCCATAATTACTACTGACGCCTTAGGACAAACATCTTAGGACAAACGCCTTAGGACAAGATGTGTTCAATGCTCTGAACAGGTGTCCCTGCCTTTCTTGAGGATGGAAAAAGGACTCGTCCCATCAGCACCGCTTAACCCCTTCTGCGGCCAGCGCCGTGACACGCAACCAGGAGGACAAGCCCTAAACGACAGGCTGGTCACTGCGCTGGAGCGGCGGCACTGTGCGGAAGCAGTGGGATCTTGCCGGGTGCTGATCTTGCCGGGGCTCGACGGGCCAGCCCGGCAAGATCTTGCCGGACGCCCAGCCTTCGGTCTTTTGATCTTCAGCTTAAATGCCTTCTTGATATCTTGCATCTGTCTCCAGCCGTCCTCCGGCAGGCCTTGCCGCAGGTATGGCTACAACTGTCCGTGCACAAGTACGGGGTACTAAAGGACCCGATCTTTAGTACACCGACAGGAGCCCCCGGGCCTAGGCCATACACGGTGCGAGGCGTTGTTGGGCTAGGCCCAAAACAGTGCACGGGCACGCGTGGCAGGAGTTACTGTCATAATCTTCTCATTTACTGTGCCCTCCCACGACGTGCGTTGAATGCGGGACGTGGGGGACGTGCGCGGAACGACCGCAGCCTCCGCTCCTTCCCCATAAAAAAGAATCCGCAGGGGCGCTGCTCATTTACCTCTTCTCTTTTCCAATCTGGACGCTGCCATCGTCCTCCTCCTCGAGCCTGAAACGCGCCTCCTCCATTCTTCCGCCACCCGCACGCCCTCGCCACCTTCGGACTCCGCTTCCACTACCGCCATGCCGCTCAAAGCAGGCAAGGGCAAAGCAGGCAAGGGCAAAGCGGCGAAAGCTGCCGGCTCAGCCGCAGGAGCAGATGAAGGGGATCTGGTGCGGATGCGGAGAGAGCGCGCCGTCTTCGACCCGACGCTTGACGGGCACACCTTGATTACTCAGTACAGGTGCGTATGGGGGAAGAAGACAAATGGCCATCCCAAAACTCGCGCGCTTTCGGCTTTTGCCGGGGGCGGCGCGAATAGATACCCTTTCTTCGCTACTTATTTTTACTGCGGGCTCTGTCCTCCTTTCTCCGACTTCTTCATCGACATCATGTACACGTACGGGTTCCGCCTTTTGGATTTCACGCCGAATGCCGTAACGTGCATGTCTGTCTTTGCGCATCTTTGCGAAAACTTTGCCCGAGTGGTCCCCAACACGGCCCTCTTCCGCCACTACTTCATCCCCCGCATCGAGGCAGGAGACGCCCTCTCTGGATCTATCACTTGGATTCCAAGGACATGGAACAAGGATATATACCTAGGGGGTCTCTACTGCAAGAAGTGGGATGAGTGGCGATCCGAGTGGTGCTGGATCCAGGAGAAAGACCCTCAGCCATTCTGCGTGCCCCGGCAGAAGAAGGTGGCCCGTGGTGAGAGTTGGAGCGATCTCGACCCTCAAGACAAGAAGCTCACAATTGCAATCACCAGGATCCACTGCCTGAAGGCTGCCGGGCTCACGATTGAAATGGTTGGCGCAGATTTCCTTCGCCGGCGCATCACCCCTCTGCACAATAAGGGGAGGCCAGCCTGGGACTTCAAGAACGCAGCAGATATTATGAGGCTGTGCCCTGGCTTGAATCACAACTTCACGGTCTTGCAGCACATGTATCTCTGCCACAAGCTGTTCAGGCCTGACGGGAAGTTCATGTTGCCGCCTGGAGTCGTGCCTCTGTGCAACAACTCTGCCCTGAGTTCAATCATTGCTATGATGCCAGTGTGCAACGCCCACGGCCTTGACGGGACTTGGGTAGAGCTGCCTCCAGAGCAAGTGCATGAATTCTTCGACAACTTGTCGGAGAGGGCCATCCGGGAAGATCCCAAACTTATCCGTCCCACCACTGACGAAGAAATAGCTTACATTGCTAGCAGGGCGGAAGAGGCAAACCTTGCCGCGGAGGCCGGCGACTTTGGCTTCACGGGAGGAGACACCAGTGAAGAAGAGATGGTGCCAGAGGAGACCTCTTCCAAGGAAGAGGAAGTTGCCGGGGAGCAGAGCAGCATGGTTGCCGGGGGCTCTACCGTCGAGGGCGCAACCGAGGAGCAGCCGCACGAGGAGCCCCCAGCTCCAGGGAAGAAAAAACGCGTTCTTCGGAAAGACAGCTCTGACGCCTCGGCAAGTCAGCTTCCCTCAAGAGATGAGGTTCCTAGCAAGAAGGCAGCCGGCAAGGCTGCGCAGCGGCAAGAGGCCCAACAACCGCCCATGCGACGTACGACACGCTCAACCACGGCACAAACTGGTGCGGCGGGAGCGTCCCATACGACGGCACCAGCGGCTGGAGTAGCAGGGTCGCAGCAACCTACTGCTTCCGCTGGAGCCAAGCGCGCCAGGTCTCCTTCTCCACCTCCTCGCCCGGGTGCCGAAGCGGAAGTCATCTTCGACCTCTCTGCCTTGGAATCCGAAGAAGAAGAGTAAGGGCCTTGCCACACCTTATAATTCCTGTATTTCTGGCTTCACTTGACTAATTCACTTTGGCTTGTCTCCACAGAGATGCAGAAACCTTGGCGCAAAGGATGGCGAAGAGGGCAAAGACCTCAACGGGCAACGAACTGCCGGCAAGCACCTCTGGTGTGCCAGAAACGATCAACATCAGCCCGGAGCCGAGCCCACAACGCAGTCCTCAACACAGCCCCCGGCGCAGCCCCCAGCGTGAGTCTGTTACGCACTTTCCGCTGGCAAGTGCCGGGGTGCGCATCTTCACTGCTGACATCTCCGGGCGTGCAGGAACGGGGCGGCAACAAGGAGTACCAGTGGGGAACCGTCCCTGATGTGCCGCCGCCATCGACTACACCGCCCAGAGATGAGCCTTCGGTAAGCGAGCTTTACCGCGATGAAGAAGAGCCGGCGAGCACTGGCCCCGGCAACCCTCCTCAGCAGCTCGATGCAGGTAAACTGCTCGCCTCAGAGTACTTGCTACTCCTGTTTTTCTCTCTCTTTTTTTGTCTGCTTGAACTTCAATCTTGGTCTCATCGTGCTTCCCTTCCTGGGCTTCCAGATTTCCTCTTGGTGGAACCCATGGATGTCGAAACCGTCATCGAGGAGACCGCCAGGGATGCTGCCGCCGAGGCCGACAGGGTCGCAGCGGACGAGGCCGCCAAGGCCGCACAGGAAGAGACCGCCAAGAAGTCTGCTTTGGGGACCGGCAAGGAGACCGACGACCGCACTGACGACATTCCTACCACAGGAGCGCCTGGCGCTACACCGGTCACGGAGCCCCCAGCTGCCGGTGAAGATCAACCGTCAACATCTGACGTGCCCCCGTCAAGCAGTTACCTCAAGGTCGGCGACAACCTGTTTGTCAGCATGCCAGGGATGGCAAGCACTGGGGCGCCGGTGGAAGGAGAAACTCTGGATGGAGACATCATCGCCGCCGCCAGCAGCAGTGAACCCAAGGAAGAGCAGCTACTCCAAGCCGTGCTCGACAACTATCAGAAGCTCCAGGCACTCTACCGCGCCCGGAAGGATAAGCTGGATTCCAGGGCAGCGGTTGTTGATGCAGCAGAGGCGAACTTCTAAAAGCGCGTCGAGGAGATGCAGGCTTGGTATGCTGAGGCCTTCCAAGAGCTGAAGACTGCTCGGGAACAGCTGAGCGAGAACTGGAACGACCTCCTCATGAAGCAATCTGATGTCGAGAAGGCACAGGAGGACGCTGCACAGCAGGCCGCCGCAGCAGAAGCTCGCCTGACGGAGTGCCGCGTCGGGCTCGATGCTCACGAAGAGGACCTTACTGCTCGCGAGGAGGCACTTGCCGCCAAGCTCCGCAGCAAGGACGAGGAGATCGAGAAACTTGTCGCGTAGCGGACCCAGGAGCTAGAGCGGAAACACATGGAGACGCTCAGAGCTCTGACTGAAGATCACGCCGGCAAACTGAAGGAAGCCGTCGATGCTGCCGAAGCTGCAGAGGCCGCCAAGAGCTTGCTGGAGGGGAAGGTGAAGAAGCTAGAGGCTGATCTCGAGGATCACGGCGAGAAGGTCTCAACACTCGAAGCCGAAAGAGACAAAGCTCTTCACAGCTTGATGGAGACCCAGGTTGCTGCATCCGAGAAGACTCGGCAGCTCACCTCCGCCAAAGAATCCATCGTTGATCTGGAGCAGAAGCTGACCGCGCAACTGCCCATCATGGGTCTGCAAGGCTTCAGGTATTCTTCTGACGATAGGGTGTCCACGAGCGCCAGGCTGACCATGTTCTTTGACCGCATGCTCGAAGCCTTGGAGCAGCTTCACTCTGACCGAACATCCCAGCTGGCGAACGAATCCCGCAAGCTCTGCCAGGCCGTCCTCCGCGAGGTGCTGGTCAAAGTTGTGCACAAGAACCCCGGCATCAACCTCTCCAACGTCTTCAAACGCTTGCCGAAAGATGTGGACGTCAAGGTACTTGAAGAGCTTGTCGCGCCCATCGTTGATAGGGTGAGCCAAGTCAAGAGGGTTGAAGGCGATCGCCGGGATTAGCCGTTTCTCTTTATCTTGTCGCCATCGCTCCATGCCAAAGACAATTTATCTTTAGTTAGAAACACGGCAACTATCATGTAATATAACTTGCTATCTCTGGATTAATATATGCTATTCCCCTCTTTTGATTTCTTTCTGTATGGTGTATGCCCTACGCTTATACTGGGAACTTGCCGGTGCGCACCCCCGCGAGCGCTGGGTTCGGGACTTTAGCATCCTGCTGGAGGCGCAGCTACCGGCAAGAAACCTTGACGTTTTCAGTGCAGCCACCTAAACTGTTGAGCGGACTCGAAACAGAGTAAGGGCGCGACCGATCATGACAAGGTTCCATCGCGTGCAGGTTTTCCATACAAAAGTCGAAATCGTTCAAGGAGGATAGCCTTGCAACAAAAATCTGTTTTAAAGGGTTTCTGCAACTTAGCTTTTCGTTGCTGTTCTTCTTCCGGCAAGATGTCAACCTTGAACGTCGCCTGTCGGTATCCATACCATCTCCCCCCCCCGGCAAACTTGCATGCGAGGGAACCTTCTATCCTTTTGAGAAAAAGAAAGAAGAGAAAATATGGAACCTTGGCGGTTCATTAGCTCTTACCGAAAGCAAGCGCAATACAACATCTCAGATAAGCATGCATATAACATGACATGAAATCGACAAGAATTGTAAAACACTTAGCTTAATTAAACTATGCACAGGGTCTTCGCCTGGCTTTGTACAAAGGATTACATGCTGCATCGGCAAGACTTGTACAAAAGGTGGTTGCCAGGAGCGTTTCTGCGGCAAGAACCAAAGGTTCTGCGCGAAACTGCTGCTAACCGGCAACCGCGCCTCACGGGTAGAACTTACGAAGATGTTCGTTATTCCAGGAGTTGCTCACTGGCACGCCATCTTCGGTCTCCAGGCGGACAGCGCCAGGCCTGGTGACTCGTACTACCCGATAAGGGCCTTCCCACTTCGGCATCAACTTGTTGGAATTCTTGGCCGACTGAACGCGCCGAAGAACAAGGTCGCCTTCCTCAAGACTCCGGGCATGAACCTTGCGGCTATGATAGCGGCGCAAAGCTTGCTGGTAGCGTGCAGCACGCACAGCAGCCCGAAGACGATCTTCCTCAAGGAGCACAGCGTCATCTTGCCGCAGCTTCTCTTGCTCGAGCTCATCATAAGCAAGCACTCGAGGTGACCTGTATATGAGTTCCGTGGGGAGAACTGCTTCAGCCCCGTAGATCAGGGCGAAGGGAGTCTATCCGGTAGCTCGATTTGGTGTCGTTCTGATTGACCAAAGAACCGCCGGTAGCTCATCAATCCAGCGTCTTCCGCACTTGTGCAGCTTGTCGAAAGTTCTGGTCCTGAGACCGCGCAGCACTTCAGCATTTGCCCTCTCCGCTTGGCCATTGCTTCTCGGGTGAGCAACGGAGGCAAAACAGATCTTGCCGCCAAGGTCTTGGACGTACAGCATGAAGGTGCGACTCGTGAACTGCATACCGTTGTCGGTGATGATCCTGTTCGGCACACCAAACCGGCACACTATTCCCTTGAAGAACTTGACCGCTGACTGTGATGTCACCTTTCTCACTGCTTCCACTTCCGGCCACTTCGTGAACTTGTCGATAGCAACGTACAAGTACTCGAAGCCCCCGGCAGCGCGGGGGAAAGGACCCAGTATGTCGAGTCCCCAGACCGAGAAGGGCCAGGAAAGAGGGATTGTCTGAAGAGCTTGAGCTGGCTGATGAAGTTGCTTTGAATGGAACTGGCACGCTTCACACTTGGTTACTAGTGCAGTTGCATCCTGGAGAGCAGTGGGCCAGAAGAAACCTTGCCAGAATGCCTTGCCGACAAGAGCTCTCGAGCCTATGTGGGACCCACATATGCCTCCATGAATCTCTGCCAACAGCTCTAGTCCATCCTCCCGAGGAATGCACTTCAATTTCACACCGTTGGGTCTCTTTCTGTACAGGACGTCGTCGACGAACTGGTACATACTAGACTGACGGGCTACTTTCTCCGCTTCTTCCTGTTCCTCAGGGAGTTCTCCTGTCTGAAGGAAATGAACTATGTGCTGTGCCCATGCCGGAGCCTGTGGCTCGACGACAAGGACTAAAGGCATCTCTTCGGCCGCGGGAGCGCTTGCTTCAGCGGCAAGAACCTGAGGTTCTGCGCAAAGCTGCTGCTCACCGGCAACCGGCATATCCTCAGCTGCGGGGGCGCGTACTTCTGCGGCAAGAACCTGAGGCTCTGCGCGAAGCCGCTGCTCACCGGCAACCGTGTCATTCCCGTCAACTTCCTTGCCGGCGGCTTCTGGAAGCTCTGCCGGGAAGTACTTGCCGGTACTTAACTTCCTTCTCTTGTCCGGCCTCGTCGGTGGTGTTACGGATGGCTGAGTCAGGCGGAGCACAAAAGTTCCTGGTTCCACAGGTAACTTAAGGGCAGCACGCTTCGACAGGTCATCAGCAATGCAGTTCTCTGCTCGAGGAACATGCTCTGTTTGCAAACCGTCAAAACGCTCCTCCAGCCTTCTCACTTCATCGACATAAGCTTCCTTCAACGGGCTCTGGTAATCCTTGTTGACTTGCCTGACGACAAGCTGGGAGTCACCTCTGACGATGAGCTTCTTGATCCCAAGGTCTGCCGCGATCCTGAGACCGGCAAGCAGTCCTTCATACTCTGCAGTGTTGTTCGTTGATCTCTCCCGGGGAAAGTGCATCTGAATCACATACTTGAGGTGCTCTCCGGTGGGTGCGACAAGCAGCACGCCAGCACCGGCGCCTTGCAGAGAAAAAGCCCCATCAAAGTACATAATCCATTCGCGATCTGTTTCCTTGCCGGGGACAACCGACTCTTGAACTTCTTCGTCTGGCGTTGGTGTCCACTCTGCAATGAACTCTGCCAAGGCTCTGCTCTGAATAGTTGAAGTGCTTTCAAACTTGAGGCCAAAGCATGACAGCTCCAACGCCCACTCCACAATCCTGCCGGTTGCTTCTGGATTCCGCAAGATCCGTTGCAGCGGAAAGCGAGTGACGACGGTAATCTCATGTGCTTGGAAGTAATGGCGCAGCTTCCTCGAGGCCATAAGGAGGCCGAAGAGCAGCTTTTGCACACTAGAATATCTTGACCTAGCCCCCTGCAAAAGGGAGCTGACAAAATAGACTGGGCGCTGCACCATCTTCTTCTTCTGCACTGCTTCACTTGGCTGCGCGGGCTCTGCCTTGTTGGCACCAGACTCTGCCGGGGATGGCCCTGGCTTGTCGCTTGCCGGGCTTGCCACTGTCGCTGCCTCTTCGTCTGCATCTCTCTGCGCCACTAGCGCAGCAGTAACCACTTGATTCGTTGCCGCTAGATACAGCAGCAACGGCTCTTGTGGCCTAGGTGCGACCAGTGTCGGCGGAGAGGAGAGGTACCTCTTCAAGTCCTGCAGCGCTGCCTCCGCTTCTGGAGTCCATTCCATTGGTCCTGCCTTCTTCAAGATTTGGAAAAAGGGCAGGGCGCGCTCAGCGGACTTGGAGATGAACCTGCTCAGAGCAGCAACGCAGCCGGCAAGTCGGCGCACATCTTTGACACGTCTTGGTGCTTCAACCTGCTCAATTGCCTTGATCTTGTCGGGATTGGCTTCAATTCCACGTTGAGACACAAAGAACCCGAGAAGCTTGCCGGATGGAACGCCAAACACGCACTTCTTGGGATTGAGCTTCAGATTGATCCTGCGCAGATTTGCAAACGTCTCTTCCAGATCTTGTATAAGAGTTGCCTTGTCCTTGGTCTTGACCACTATGTCGTCCATATAGGCTTCCATATTTCTATGCAGCTGGGTCTCGAAACCAATCTGGACAGCTCTTGCGAAGGTCGAACCAGCACTTTTCAACCCGAAAGGCATACGTATGAAGCAATACGTGCCACATGGGGTGATAAATGCGGTTTTCTCTTCGTCTTCTTTGGACATGAAAATCTGATGGTAGCCTGAATATGCGTCAAGGAATGACAGCAAATTGCAGCCAGCAGTGGAGTCCACAATCCGGTCGATACGCGGCAAGGGAAAAGGATCTTTTGGACAGGCTCTATTGATATCAGTATAGTCGATACATAGCCTCCATTTTCCATTCGCCTTGCGCACTACAACTGGATTGGCCAACCATGTCGGATGGAGGACTCCTCTAACCAGACCTGTTGCTTCAAGCTTTCTGATTTCTTCGGCGATAAACTCTCGCCGCTCCAAGGCTTGCTTCCTGATCTTCTGCTTGACGGGCCGCGCATGAGGGCAGACAGCAAGGTGGTGCTCAATTACCTCCCTGGGAACACCGGGGATATCAGATGGTTGCCATGCAAACACATCGATATTCGCCCGCAGGAAGGCAACGAGCGCGCTTTCCTATTTGTCATCAAGGGTGGAACTTATGGTGAAAGTTCTTCCCGTGCCATCCTCCTTGGCGGGCACCTTCTTGGTCTCGGGTGTAGCAGCCTTGGATTTCTTGCTCTTGCCGGCAGAGCTCTCCGGCACGTCCTCAATGGGAGCGCAGCACTCCGAGGAGGTGTGCTTGCCGGAGTGGGTGCTAGAGGTCTTGCCGGGCTTCTTCTTCTTCCCGGGAGCTTCAGCGACAGGAGCAGGTGCCTTGGCGGCTGATGCTGCAACTGCCTCCCGATAGAGTTTGTCGGTGCAGATAAGCGCATCCTTCTTGTCGGAGTGGATGGTGAGGACGCTCATCGGCCCGGGCATCTTCAGCACGTTATAGGCGTAGTGCGATGCCGCCATGAACTTGGCCAGCGCCGGGCGACCAAGAATCCCATTATAGGGTAATGGAATCTTGGCGACGTCGAAGACGATCTTCTCCATCCTGAAGTTCAACTCGCTGCCAAACGTCACTGGCAGGGTGATCTTGCCCTTCGGCTGGTTCCTTCCCGGATTGATCCCTTGGAATGAGCCTGTTTCCTCGAGATCTTCGTCGGGAATTTGCAAACTCTTGATCACATCGGGCGAGATCAGGTTTAGGCCGGCCCCACCGTCAACTAACATTTTTGTCACCTTGAGGTTGCGGATCGTTGGTGAAACCAACAACGGCAAGCACCCGACCGCAGTTGTGCGATCAGGGTGGTCCTCGGCGTCAAAAACGATAGGCGTGTGGGACAACCTCAGTGGCTTCCGGGCATCGAGCGAGGGCTCAGTTGCATTAATCTCGCGCGCCCACTGCTTGAGCTGGCGGTGAGAGGAATGCAATGAGGCGCCTCCGTCAATTCACATGGCCTCTGTCGCCTTCTGGAACTCGTGTTCGCTGGACTCGTCGCCCTCTGCATCATCATCATCATCCCCCTGCTTCTTGTCGCGGCCTCGGGCGGGCCGGTCCTTCTGTTGCTTGACCTTGCCGCGGCGACCTCCTCGACAGCGCTTCTTGCCGGACCCTCCAGCACCCTCCTGGGCCCTCTCCTTGTCTCGCCTTTTGTACTCAGCTCTCTGCTTCTCGACAAGCTCCTCAACTTGCCGGCAGTTTTGGAGATTGTGGCCCTTGGTGCGGTGGATCTTGCAATACTGCTTGGCGGAGCCTTCCGGCTTGTCGGCAACCGCCAAGGCCTGACATGTGGCGCACCCGGCAACTTCCTTGTCGGGGTCGTCAGTCTTGGCCTTCTTGGCGGTGCCGGGGTTGCCGGATCCCTCGACGGCAAGCACGGCCTTGCCCTTGCACTTCCTGGCCTTCCGTCGGCCCTTCCTTGCCGGGGCAGCAGCGTCTTCGCTTTCGGAGTCGACTCCTGCGCCAGCGTTCTCGCCGGGGAGTCTCCTTCCTTCTTCTGCCCGAGCACATTTGTCAGCCAGAGCGTAAAGCTCGGCGACATCCCTGACCTTCTTCATCGCAAGCTCTTCCCGCATCTTGCGGTTGCGCACGTTCTGATGGAAGGCGCTGATGACAGCGGCAGGATGAACGTCTGGAATGTTGTGCTCGATACGGCTGAACCTCTGGATGTACTTGCGCAAGGTTTCGCCATCCTTCTGGGGAATGATATGCAAGTCACTTTCCTGTCCAGGAGCTTGGTGGCCGCCAGTAAAGGCGCCAACAAACTCATGACACAGATCTGCCCAGGAGGAAATGGAATTCTCTGGCAGATGCATCAACCACGATCTTGTTGTCTCGAGCCCCGGCAGCCTGCACCGCAATGGTGTAGATGCTCAGGAACTCTGACGGGTGAGTCTTGCCGTCGTACTTCTCTGGCACCTCCGACTTGAAAGAGCGGGAGTTGGGCCATTGGACTCGCTGCAGCTCACGAGTAAACGCTGGACAGCCCACCTCGTAAGGTAGGCTACCAGGATACCCTGGCGCAGGCTCGTCGATAGTGGGTCCCGCGCGCCTGTCGTACTGACGGCGCGCTTCCCATCGCCGCTCGATGGTAGTTCGAGCGTCCTCCTTCTGCCGTTCCCGAAGAATCAGACGTTGATCGCGGCGAACCCGCGGATCGGACGACGCCGTGGAATCGTCATCACGGGCGTCGACCCGCCGAGTTAGCAACCGCTCTTGACGTGGTGGAGGGGAGCGTATCGTAGATGCACCGCCTCCGGTCTTCTCGCCATCGGCCCGCACCGGTCCAGTAGACTGCCACCGCGAAGGCTCTGCTTGCCGCGGCCTCTCGTTGTTGGCTAGACCGATGAGGCTCTGAATGGCAGCTCTCCACTCATCTAGCTTCTCTGCAGCGGGAGGGAAGTCTAGGAGCAGCTGAGCTCGCACCAACGCTTCTGCTGGTGTAGGCGGCGGCGAAAGATGCGAAGAACGTGAGGTGCTCAAATTCCTAACTGGGTTAGAAGGAGCACCGTCACGGTCCTGCAACCGCGCGCGGCTTCCACCGGCGTGTTGACGTGGATCTTGGCCCCGCGCATCTTGAGAGTGATGCGCAGGGGTTTTCCCATGGGGATGCTTGGAACCACCGACGTCACGGTGCTGCACGTCGCGCGCGTCTTGAGAAGGCCGCGGTGCATGCGCCGGTGTGGGTGTCTTGGAAGGCGCCGTCCCGTCCTTGGAGATCGCTGCACCACCCGTAGGTAGCGCGGCCTTATCCTTGGACCTGGCGCTCGCCTGGCTCGGATCGCCAGAACGTCACGGAGGCTCAAGACCTCCACCTCCTCCACCAGCGCCCGCGCCATCACCCGTCTGTGCAGGTACAGGGAGGCTGGACGCGGATGGATCAACCGCCATAGCGCCCTTCTTCTTGGGGGCCATGGCGATGAATACGATCAAGAACCGGCATGCCGATCGCTAGATCGGGTTCGCGCAACCTAATCCACCCTACCTGGCGCGCCAAAGATGTCGGGGAAACGACACCTATGGGACCGAAGGATCCCTTTATGGTTCGGCAAGGGAGAAAGGACAGCACAAAGAGCGGAACTAACGATCGACGCGAGGGGATTTACCCAGGTTCGGGCCGCTCGGAAGCGTAAAACCCTACTCCTGCTTGGTTGTATTACTATGGATGTTCTTGGCCCAGTTCTTGGAGCTACAGTAGCAGCTACGCATACAGAATGGGTCGAGTCTGGATCGGGATCTCGCCCCCCCTGTAGCTACGCCTTGGGCCTCCTTTTATATGTCCAAGGGGTCTCCAACAGTGGCGAAGTACAAGAGGTGTAAAGTATCTACAGTATCTCATGATTACCAGTATCCCATAATTACTACTGACGCCTTAGGACAAACGCCTTAGGACAAGACGCATTCAATGCTCTGAACAGGTGTCCCTGCCTTTCTTGGGGATGGAAAAAGGACTCGTCCCATCCGCACCGCTTAACCCCTTCTGCGGCCAGCGCCGTGACACGCAACCAGGAGGACAAGCCCTAAACGACAGGCTGGTCGCTGCGCTGGAGCGGCGGCACTGTGCGGAAGCGGTGGGATCTTGCCGGGTGCTGATCTTGCCGGGGGCTGATCTTCCCGAGGGCTGATCTTGCCGGGGCTCGACGGGCCAGCCCGGCAAGATCTTGCAGGACGCCCAGCCTTCGGTCTTCTGATCTTCAGCTTAAACGCCTTCTTGATATCTTGCATCTGTCTCCAGCCGTCCTCCGGCAGGCCTTGCCGCAGGTATGGCTACAACTGTCCGTGCACAAGTACGGGGTACTAAAGGACCCGATCTTTAGTACACCGACACTCTCGCTAGACGGGATGAATACTAAGACTAGCTCAACTGAAACGATAGAGTACGGGAACAACACCGGGCTCGGATAAGAGACGACCTCCGGCGTGATGTAGCTCAGGTTAGGGGTGCCGCTCACCCAATGAGCTTCACGGATGAGGTGATGCAACATTAATTCCCTGAAGGGTTTAAACCCGTAAATAACGAGCAGTACGATGGGACGATAGACCCGGCCATGTGGATTGAAGATTTCGTTCTCCACATCCATATGTCTCGAGGAGATGACCTCCATGCCATAAAATACTTACCTTTAAAACTTAAAGGACCAGTGCGACACTAGCTAAACAGCCTCCCCGAAAACTCCATCGTGAGCTGGGAGGAGCTCGAGGATGCCTTTCGAGATAACTTCAAGGAACCTATGTCCGGCCTTCAGACTTCGACGATTTGAGCCATGTCGTTCAAAAGTCCGGAGAGTCAAGCCGACAATTCCGGAATCGGTTCTTGACCAAGAAGAACCTGATCGTCGACTGTCCGGACGCTGAGGTAATAACCTCTTTCAGACACAACATTCAGGAAGAATGGCTTGCCCGACAGCTCGGCCAAGACAAACCGAGGACAATGTCGGACCATACCGCGCTAACGACCCGCTTCTGTGCAGGTGAGGACAGTTGGCTAGCTCGCCGAGATAGTAATCTCGAAGACCCCGGAACCTCTGAAGTTCCAGACGGAAACGGAAAGCCACGGCCAAACAGAAATAAGCGCCGACAGAGCGGCGACGATGCTGAGGACACGACAGTCAATGCCGGATTAGGTAACTCAAAATCAGGACCGCGGAAGAAGCCCTCTAAAGGTAATCGGGATGGACCTACCGTGCTGGATAAAATCTTGGATAGACCCTACCAGATCCACGGAACCTCAGACAAGCCCACCACCCATACCAACCGTAACAGTTGGGTGTTCAAGTAGGCCGGCAAGCTTGTAGCCGAGGACCATGGCAAGAGCCCCCGCAACGAGGACGACGACGAGGCTCGTGTCCCGAACAATGGGGGCCAGGAGCAATTTCCTCCCGAGGTAAAAACGGTGAACATGATCTACGTCACACATATACCAACGAAGGAGAGGAAGTGCGCCCTTCGGGACGTATATGCCGTCGGGCCAATAGCCCCAAAATTCAACCCATGGTCGGCTTGCCTGATCACCTTCGACCGAAGAGACCATCCGACCAGTATTCGTTATAACTCTAGAAGGAGTAATACCAGGCGTCGAAACCCGCTGCTTGGGCACAATAACTCTAGAAGTAGTATTCGGCTCACCCGACAATTTTCGTAGTGCAAACTTGATCTTCGACATCGTCCCCTTCTACAGCGGCTACCACACACTCCTCGGTCGTACATCGTTCGCCCGCTTTAAAGCCGTTCCCCACTACACATACATGAAGCTCAAGATGGCCGGACCAAGGGGCGTCATCAGTGTCAATGGCAATACAGAGCGCTCTCTCCGAACCGAGGAGCACACAGTGACACTGGCCGCCAAGGTACAGATGGACAAGGAGACACCAAACTCCCAGCCCGCCGTCAAGGCACGAAAGGTGGGCAAGCAAGCCTAGGCCCTATTCTCATTCCTGGAGCCTTCCCATGTCGAAGCTAAATAGGAACACGCTACCCACAGCAAGACCCCACTAGCCGTGAGGTACGTACCCCAGAGGCATAATTTCACACTTAAAATACCATGGGCAACTGTGGGGGCCCGTCAAGTGTTCGGCTTGACCAAACTACTATCAAATTCGTCTTCTGGCAAGCAACAGGTACCATTAAGACCTATCCAGCGTCAAGCTAACATACCACGGCGACCACTCAAGACCATGGGTCCACTCGCCGATTACCAGCTCCTCTCTAGGAGCTCCAGAGCAAAGGCACAGACGTGCAACACGGCGTAGTAGGGATATAAAACCACACATAAAGAGCCCTGTATAAACCTTCCCTCTATAACAATTATCTTAAAATATAGTATGCATAACAGTTGCTTCGGCAGTGCAGATTGTGCGGTTAGACCTCACGAGTTCATCGGAAATCAAGGACCATTTTTCTTCGGTCTCATTGCGATCATTTGTGATGCATAACCATTTTTTCGCTCTTCGACGCCGAAGCAACCTTGTTTGATACATATTTTCGATGCAACTAGTTAATACAATGGGAGGTTGACCGTCAAAATCGCCCCAAAGCATCGTCTCGACACTATTCTTATCATATGTGCTCGGGAGTCTCGGATATTGCATTATATGCATCGGTCCAGAATTATGTCCTGCGTCAATAGATGGGTTTCCCGGCTCATGTGTTTACCCTCTTACGTTCCGCATGCTGTCGGGACCCCGATCCTAAGTCATATGAATCCAGCCTGTAACATATCACATCACTTTGCGGCCACACACACGGCAATCCCCACGCTGCCACCTTAAGTTGGCCGTGACCGTTTGCATTTTTTGGCTCATGGATATGAACATGTTGCTAGCAATCGTACGTCAAATAACCCGGGTTGACCAAGTGGCACATCCGTACAGGGACACGCATATGTAACCCAACAATGCAGGTGTCGGTCATCACCATGTGTAGACGAGTCATAGCAAGCTACACGGACTACATTACGCCGTGAGACATTTCTGTCCTTAACTGCGTGTAGACTAGTCATAGAACGCTACATGGACTCCATTCCACTGCGAGACATTTACCCGTAGGGATAGACACAACAGCAAAGAAGGATACATGCCGGTCAATCAATGTGTCCGGAGCAGTAGCAAGCTACCATGGCTCAGTGGAAGCACAAACAGGCATTTCCCCGTAAAGAGTACTGCTAAAGGCACACAACTAGGTGTCGAATCCCATACATACTGATCCACGCCACACGTACGCATAACATACATGATATGCATAGATACAACAAGGCATCACAACATAACCATAAAACATCACAACATGTATTTAGAAGGCTCGGAAGAGCCTTCCATAATATGTTCATACAGGTAGGCTCACATGACCCAACACTCAAGTCATACAAGCAAGTCTTACAAACCATGCGGAAGCGTAAAGCTGTCTGAGTACAGACAGATGAAAGGATAAATAGACACGTAGCCTGACTATCTACAACCCTTCCCAAGGGTGCCAGACCGTAGCTGGGATACCTGCTACTCTGCGTCGTCGACATCTAGATAAAACCCACCAGATGGGTCGTGGGTCTCCTCTCCAATAGTTTAAGCAAACGTGAGTACAAACGTACTCAACAAGTCTTTAAATAAGATCTAGTCTATTCATGCATTTGTATCAAAAGGGGATGGTGGTGTTTCATGCAGCACGCCAGCTTTGACTCTTGGCTATCCTGTACTACGACTATCAATACTTGGGATAAGTTTGAGAAAGCATACACGAGTCCACTAACACCACAACAATACACTACCATGGATCCTCTCCCGTCTCCCTACGAGGGTGCCATCAACGGTACTCACACTTGTCTTGATGCTTTTATGAGGAACCATTAAAGTTATCTATGAACAGCATAAGTTTCCAAGTAGTCCATATTCGAGGACGCGGCTATTCAAACAGATTCATACCCTGCAGGGGTGTACTCCCTCACACATGCTCTTGCCACTTATCCCTAAGTTCACGTCAAAAGGCACCTCGGCAACCTTCAAGCGGAAGCTCAGCGAGGGAGTCGGCCACGACCGTCAACCACACAAGACCCTAGTCTAGGTTGATCGCCTATTAGAGACTGAACCCGCATGGAAGTTCGGCCGAAGTTTCCGCTACGGCCTCAAACGATGTGCGCAGGGTTCCCAAGTTCGGGTGCCACTTGGTACACCGTGCCACTCCCTACCGCGTCGTAGCCCACCCCTATGGTCAGCGCTACGCACGGCCTCCAGCATAGCTACAAACACCAGAAACTAGTTGCAACTCCTGGACTGTCGTGGTTTTGTCACGGCAGATGTCCTCGTGAGAGAACTTTGGTGTGAGGCCAACGCAACTAGGTGGCGACTTGAACGGGGTTGGTCGGAATCGAGAGACGCGAGTTTTACCCAGGTTCGGCCCCTCCGATGGAGGTAAAAGCCTACGTCCTGCTTTTTGTGTATTGATGATGATGATGATCTCGATTACAAGGGTGCGGAATCGCTACCTCTAGTCTTGAGGGTTTCTAATCTGTCTATCTATAATGACTTGAAGTTGTCCCTCTTGGGGTGCCTTGCCCCTCCTTATATAAGTTGAAGGGGCAGGCTTATATATAGAGTCCTACTAGGACTAGGACTAGTGTCTCTTGAATCCTAATCCGGGTCTTGTTTCCTTTGTGAGGGAATCTTTTCTTCTCTTCTTGGGCCTTCTTCACGAGCCGGCCCTCTAGGCCTCTCCGTGAGCTGTCTTCCGCCGGGTTACGCACTGGGCCTTAGGCCTTGTCTCTAGGCCGACCCGGTAGATAGGGGGACCTTATGAGCCGCCAAATGGTGGGCCAGGTCATTCCTCCTGGCGGGCTTAAACCGCGGGTAATATCCCCGACATTAGCCCCCAGGTTAGCTTGAATTTATTCATGGTAAGCTCCTGAAATAAGAATAATAAATATGTTAAGGGACCGGCTTGGTCCAGTGGCTGGCTTATTTTAATGAAGTGGTTCCTTGAAAATCCTGGTTTGTTCTTCATATCAACGAGCCGTCTTCATGAGCATCTTGCAGGTACGTGTCATTTGCAGTAAAATGTTTGGAATAAAACACCCATATGCCGTTGAGTTGGCCTCCAATGCTTTGGCTTGATGAAAATTTTGGGAATACGAAATCCACATGATGTCGAGCCGGCTTTCCATTGCTTCGGTTTTCATGAAAATATTGGGAATAGAAATTCGTCCATTGTTTTAACCACTTTTAACTTGTGAAGCCGGGTTGCTTATATAGACTCTACCGGGTTATGATATTTGATAATGCCGGGTCATGATCGTTGGTGACGCAGGGTCAAACAACTGAACTCCAGTTGTCTTGATAAAAAAATTGGGAATACAGAAAATCCGTGTGATGTTGAACCGGTCTTCTTGGTGCCTTTCTATGAATAACTTGGAGAAAATGATCCTTGCAAACCTCCATCAAGAAATGAGACCAGACTCACTCACAATTGACAACTTGAAAGTGTTCTTCAATTTTTTGATATATCCATATTACCTGTAGCCCCCAAGCTCCAAGTTTATCCATGATGACTTGGTACTTTGCAATAATATCTTTGACTGTGTAGCCCCCAAGTGCCAGGTTGTATTGCCTGCAGCAGCCTGGGACTTCTAGTCGTCTTATACTTATAAAACTTCAGCCAATGTAGCCCCCAAGGGCCGGGTTGTTTTGCCTGTAACAACCTGGGACTTTGAACTTGGTTTTGAATGTTGTAGATAGATAGCTTTCGAGAAATCCGGGTTGTCATCTGAGTTGCCAGATATGGACTGAATGTCTTGAAATCCGGGTTGTCATCTGAGTCGCCAGATATGGAGTGAATGTCTTGAATTTCACATATGTAGCCCCCAAGGGCCGGCTCATCAGTATGTGATGGGCCGAGTCTTCAAGTTGGACCTTATAATCTAATACTGTAGCCCCCAAGTGCCGGGTCGCACGCCTGCAGTGACTTGGGACTTTAGAAAATTTGATCTGAGTAGTGTAGCCCCCAAGTATCGGGTCGTTTGTCTGCAGTGAATCAGGACTGTGTGAGAGTAATATAACCCATCATAATGCACTTCAGAAGTTCTCTTGAACTGATATTGATCTGACTTGAATGTATCCTTAACCGTGGTTGTAATGTAACCCGGTACGAATATCCTGGAGTAATGCCTTTGTCCTTGAAATGAAATCCCTGCTCGTGGTTGCGGTGCACCCTGACAAATATGTGTTTGAGAAATCCATAAGTGTTGTAGTTTACTACAGAGCACAAGTTGAAAAATCCAAGAGCCGGTCAAAGTAATGACCCGGCATTATATGTGATATGGCGGCTCAACAATATGCAATATATCGTCTCAACAATATAGACCAGCTCTTCAAGAGTAGTCATTTCTTCTGAGCTGGCTTGGAAAACCCCAATCATTTAGTACTGGTTATGATAAACCATGATGAATATCCGGCCATTTTGGCTATCAAAGATCTATTTGTTCCTGCAGAAGTTTATGCTTTAACCCGGTTTGAAGGCTGGCATGATATGTATGTATGATGCATGATGCAATGTAGGATGATGTATGTATATGATAACAGAATATAAAGTGCCAATTTTCAAGGCATAACATAAAGACCGGCTTTCGAGACTCGAGTCTTGCTTCCATGCAGCGGGTGTGATAACCCATGATTTATCCTAGCTTTCTGTATGCCGGCTCTCACGTGACTCAACCAATGTTTTAACCTTGAAAAGTTCAGGGTCCGTAATGGAGTAACTTAACAAGAGTACATGGGGTCACCTGATCGGAGTCGCATCAAGCATACATGTAGGTTTGACCATTTGGTGGCATTGATGAGCCGAATCAAGAGGGTCAGAAAGCTAAACTCGATATGTTGGAAGCCCCCAAGTGACCTATGATCATGGAAAAGCTCAACATAGGATTATAGGAGACAATGCTATGTCTGCAAAACATCTGGGGTCCAGATAAGCCGGCTTGATTCCATTGATCATAATATGATAATATGATGATCCAATAAGGTAGGATACCTTATGATTGAGAGCGTATCATGGCAGTTGGTCCTCTTTGGCAACCTTTATTGTTTTGCCCATAAGACAGCAGCCCCTGGGACCGGGTTGTCTCCCTTTTAATGTCCCGAGGATATTGTATTTGTTGAAACCGATCACGTCTACCGAGCCATGTCTGTGTAGCCCCCGAGTCTTAAGTCGACTCAAGGAGGCGGCTTAAGAGTCTTCGTATTTGACTGTGGCATAAGCCGACCTAAAGTTGATAGCTGAACGATGGAATTTATTGATACTGGAGACGATGTGGCGAGTTGATGATTCTCGTGATGCTTATCGTATGTCTTCGGCTAATGTCGTGGCCAAATTGAGTGCATATGTCTCCTGACCCATTCTTTGCTATTCTCGCTTGGGCTAGCTCTCCTGGCTCCTCCATGGCTTTTTGTATTTTCTTTTTCCGCTGGCTTTGTGAATTTTGTTGGCTCAAATGATGTCCGGTTCAAACGGTAGCCTCTCCAGGGATGGTTCCTCTGTGGCTCTGGCTCTCCTGTTTCCTTTTATGTGTTAAAGCAAACTGGATCAGGGGATGGCAAACCAGTGTGCCTATCTGTCGGGGATATAACTCCATGGTGTAACCCTGTCGGGACCCCGATCCTAAGCCATAAGAATCTAGCATGTAACACTTCACATTACTTTGCGGCCTCACGCACGGTTATCTCCACGGCTGCCACCTTACCTGGGCCAGGACCATTTGCGCCTTTTGGCTCACGAATGTGAATATGCCGCTAGCATTCAAATGTCCAAGAACCCGGGTCGACATGACTAGTTGTAGAACCCAAGTGGCACATCCATACAGGGACAGGCATACATAACCCAACAATGCAAGTGTTGGTCATCAGCGTGTGTAGACGAGTCATAGTGACTCCCTTACGCCGTGGGACATAAATGTCATCAACTGCGCGTAGACGAGTCATAGCAGGCTACATGGACTCCATTACACAGCGAGAAATTTCCCCGAAGGGACAGACACAGCAGCAAGAAGGATACACATCGGTCAATCAATGTGTCGGAGCAGTAGCAAGCTACCAAGGCTCGTTGGAAGCACAAAGAGGCATTTCCCTGTAAAGAGTACTACTAGAGGCACACAACTAGGTGTCGAATCCCATACATACCGTTGCACATCACACGTACGCACGACATGCCTGAGATGCATAGATACAAGTATGGTTATCACAACATAACCATACAAAAACACAACATTTATTTAGAAGGCTCATAAGAGCCAACATAGTGTGATATTACAAGCAGGGGTCACATGACCCAACACACAAGTCATACAAGCAACAAGCGAAAGCATACATGTCTAGGTACAAACATCTAGAAAAGAAGAAGGTTGAGGGAGCCTATCTATTTACAAGACCCTCCATAGGAACCAGACCTCTATCTGGGATTCCCAAGCTACTTGGTCAGCATGGATCTTATTGTAGAAACCACTAGCGAGACTGGTGTCTCGTCTGCAAAAACATTAATAAAGCTACGGTGAGTACGGAGGTACTCAGCAAGACTTACATCGGAACTAACTACATATGCATCGGTATCAACAAGGGGGTTGTGGGGTTCATTGCAGCAAGCCAGCTTTGACTCTTGGCTATCCTGTACTACAACTACCAGTACTTTACATAAGTTTGTGAAACGTACACGAGTCCACTAACACCACAACAATACACCACCAAGGATCCTCTCCCGTCTTCTTACGAGAGTGCCATCCACGGTACTCACACTTGTCTTGAAGCTTTTATGAGTAACCATTACAGTTGTCTATGAACCATATAAGTTTCCAAGTAGTCCATATCCGCGGACGCAGCTATTCGAATAGATGATTACCCTGCAGGGGTGTACTTCGCCACACACGCTCCCGCCACTTACCGCCATGTGCACGTAAAAAGGCACCTCGGCAACCTTCAAGCGGAAGCCTAGCGAGGGAGTCGACCACGACCGTTAACCATACAAGACTCTAGCCCAGGTTTATCACCTATTTGAGACTGAACCCACAACGGAAGTCCGGCCAAGGTTTCCATCACGGTCCCAAACGATGTGTGCATGGTTCCCAAGCCCACCTTGACGGATGGAACTACGCATGGTACACCGGGCCAAGGTTCCTAGTCTGACCCAAGCCCACCTATACGGGGTGCAACTCAGTAGACTACTAGCATGGCCTACAAACACCAGAAACTAATTGCAACTCCTGGACAGAGATCGGGTCAATTAATAAGTCGAGAGGGTCCATTTGATTGGGGCCCAATGCGCGGTAGTAGCTAGTCTTGGATAACATACACATGACTCAGTTCTTAAGGATGGTCCCAATGAGACAACCCACCATGTACTCCTACAGGGCCTCTCATCACTACCTTTACCAAAATAGGTTCACCACTTTAACTCTCATCATCAGAACACATTCATTTCACTTCGATTCATCACCCAGATGAATCAGATCTGACACAACCCTAAGCATAGCAAGCATAGCAGGGAAAAGGCACAACATGGCTCAAGAATCTACCAGGTATGCTAGGTTGCTTGGTTCAACTATTTACTGTGACAATGACATGTCATGCAGAGGAATGGGTTCAACTACCAGAACAAGTAAAAGTTGAAACATTTTGTCCTAATGCAATAAGTGAGAGCAAGAGCGAGAGAGTGGGATTGTATCGAAGATGTTCAAGGGGGTTGCTTGCCTGATAAAGCGTCCACACGTTACTGCTCCTCAGACGGATACTCGACTGTATCCTCTGGAACAGTGCCTAACACGAAGAACAACCATCGAAGGGGAACAAATCAATACACATCAAATGCGACAATATGATGCATGAATATGACATGGCAATATGATGTGATTGAGCTAATGCATATGGCAACAAGTTTTAGATGAAGTAGGTTTGAACCCAAGGTTCAAATTCAACTCCATATGTGAGGTTTCATATTGTATTTGAACAAAATGTCCAAGTTCTCCTATTTAGGTAGCTCTATCATGCATGAAAATGGTTCAGATGGATTCATTGCATTTTTCTGATCAATTTTCATATATAAATTATTTTTATCTGACTTACAAATTAATTTATATGAATTTTCTAAGTTTTTAGCAATTTCTGGAATTATTTTAAACCCAGAAATGCATTTAATGCGTCAGCCTGACGTCACCCTGACGTCAGCAGGTCAAAGGCGCCTGCCCAGGTCAAACCTGGCGGCTGGGCCCCACTTGTCACTGACTCATTAGGTTAATCGGGTTTTTAGAATAAACTAACTATCAAATTAACAGGGTCGGGCCCATACATCAATGACCCAGGGGCTTAACTAACTGGTGATTAGCCTTAAGCTAATCACCTGACGACTGGGCCCCACCGGTCGATGGTTCAGGCGACAGGCTCGTCGCCGGTGACCAAGCCACTGGGGCATAGCCCGTGCTCGGCCACATCTACTGGAACACGCAGGGAGGCGAGGGGCGGTAGGAGTCGATGGCGGCGAGCTCGACCACGGCGGCCGAAGCTCGGGCGCGACGACAACGACGGTGTGCAGCATGGCCAGGCAAGCTTAGGGGCTCTACGGCTTCCTGGAGCTACCAGGAGCTCGACTACGTGCTCGGAAACGGGCGGCAGTGGCTGAGTCCACGGGTGCGCCATTGCCGGCGATGTGGAGCTTCGGCCAAGGCAGGGAAAGGCTAACTCGCGAGAGCGCGTAGAGAAGGAGGGAGTGAAAGATATCGCGGGGCTCATAGCGGTCACGGGAGACGGCTCGCCGGGCTCGGGGCGGCTCGGCGGTGATGAATTTGCCGACGGGGTCCGGCGGCCGTGCGTGGAGAAGACAGTCGATGTCGGGGAGGTAGGGCATCTGGCGGCTTGCTCTTCGGCTTGCGGAAGCTGTGCTCGATGGCAGCGCCAATGGGCGAGCTCTAGAGGCGATACGGAGACGGTGGCCACGGTGGTTCCCGGCGGTGCCCTCGGACGTGGTTGGTCCGGTCAGAAAGAGGGAGCAGAGGAGGGGGAAGAGAAATGGCGAGGCCGGCTCGGTCCGGACGCCTCTCGCGGGGTCATTTGTGATGCCTCGTTGGCCGGGGAAGGGGCAGGCAGGCACGTGGCGTGGCAGCCTCGTCGTGCCCTCCTTTGCCTCTGCCTTCTGGCAGAGGTAGGAGATGACTGGCGTTGGGCCAATGGGCCGACCACCTCCTGGGCCTCAGGTAAGGTTGCCTCCTCTTTATTTATTTATTTTCTGTTTTTCTATTTTCTGTAGTTTGACTTGATTTATTTTAGGCACTAAATCATTTTGTAAAAACCTGAAACTTTTTCTGGGCACTAAATAGATTATTCCAAAGGCCCTGGCCAAGTTTCAAATTTATTGGAGCTATAGAAATATTTATAGTATTTTATAACTCCAATTCAAATGCATATTTCATTTATTCAATAAACCAAGATGACAAATAAAAATATGAGTCACCTCTGGTTGATGTTGCCACATGTTTCCAGAGATGATGAACATTTTACATGGCCACTTTGGATTCATTGAAAATTATTTTAGGTAAACCTAATTAATTCAAATAGTGCTAAGGTTTTGTCATGCCATTTCATGATTAAAAGGAAATTTAGACATGATGCAAGCACAAAGATAAACCCTAGTGCATACCAAAAACTAGGGATGTGACAACTCACCCCACTTAAAAGAATCACGTCCCGAGATTCAGGAGTCGTCGGGAAAAGGGCGGGATACTCAAGTCAAAGACGATCTTCTCGCTCCTAGGTAGCTTCATTCTCAGAATGATGGGACCACTGAACTTTGAGAAACTTGATGTTCCGACACCGGGTGACACGCTCATCTTGATCAAGAATACGAACAGGATATTCTCGATATGAAAGATCATCTTGAAGATCAAGCATTTCGTGGTCCACTTCGCGGATAGGGTCCTTGAAACATCGCCTGAGTTGGGAAACGTGGAAGACATCATGAACTCTGGAAAGCTGAGGGGGCAGTTCCAATTGGTAGGAAACTTCTGCTCGTTTAGCAAGAATGCAAAAGGGACCAATGTAACGAGGAGTCAACTTGCCCTTGATACCGAAACGATGGGTACCCTTCAGAGGAGTAACCCGAAGATAAGCCTTTTCGTCCACCTCATAAGTTACTTCCTTATGATGGCGATAATACTGGCTCTTCTGACGAAACTGGGCCGTCTTGAGATTTAGATCTGGTTGGGTGAAGATTTACTTCAGACGGTGATGATCGATGTAAATCTCGCAACGATTACCAAGGAGGTAATGTCGCCATGTCTTGAGTGCGTAGACTACTACTGCAAGCTCCAAATCATGGGTTGGATAATTTTCCTCATGAGGGTGCAACTGTCGAGATGCATAGGCGATCACTTGTTGATCTTGCATAAGAACACATCCAAGTCATTGTCTTGAAGCGTCACAATAGATGACAAAGTCTTTGGAGAAATCCGGTGGCGCAAGCACAGGAGCAGAGGTCAGACGTCTCTTCAGTTCCAGGAAACTGTGCTCACGTTGTGGGGTCCACTCAAACTTCTTATCTTTCTTGAGGAGTTCCGTCAGGGGTTTGACAACTTTGGAGATGTTCTCAACGAAGCGGCGACAATAGCTCGCTAAACCAAGGAAACTCCTAACTTGCTTAACTTTTCAGGTGGAGTCCAATCGAGAATAGCTTGAACTCTTTCGGGGTTGATTGCAATGCCCTTACCGGAGATCACATAACCTAGGTAGGTCACTTCTGGTAACCAAAATTCACACTTGGAGAACTGGGCAAAAAGACGGTTCTCTCTGAGTTTTTCTAGCACAAGTCTGAGGTGCTCAGCATGCTCGGCTTCATTCTTTGAGTAAATTAGTATATCATCAAGATAAACCACGACGAACTTATCCAAGTACTCCATGAAGATTGAGTTCATCAGGCGGGAGAATGTTGCTGGAGCATTGGTTAGTCCAAAAGACATGACTGTGTACTCATACTGGCCATAACGAGTGACAAAAGCTATCTTGGGCATGTCACCATTCTTGATCTTGATTTCATGGTATCCTAGCCTCAAATCCATCTTAGAGAACACTGAGGATCCAACGAGTTGATCATATAGATCATTGATCCTGGGGAGCGGGTACTTGTTCTTTATTGTGACCAGATTGACAGGCCGGTAATCTACATACATCCGGTCTGTTCCATCCTTCTTCTTCACAAAGAGGACGGGGCAAGCCCAATGAGAAGAACTTGGTCAGATGAAACCCTTTTGCAAGGACTCATAAAGTTGTTTCTTAAGCTCGGCTAGCTCCAAGGGTGCCATCTTATAAGGTCTTCTTGAAATTGGAACAATTCCTGGGATGAGGTCTATCACAAACTCTACATCCCTGTCAGGTGGGATACCTGGCAATTCTTCTGGAAAGACATCCGGAAAATCTCAGACTACCGGAATATCTTCAAGCTCAGGAAGAGGGTTGGCATTGAGCGAATAGAGCTAACGCTTTGCAACTCGAGTTGAAACATTGACTATCTTGCCAGATGAGTGCGTATGCTGAACAGACCTGGTGGAGCAACCAATCTTGGCATGATGAGCTGTCATCCAATCCATACCCAAGATTATGTTAATATCTGAAGACTTGAGAGCTATCAGCGAAGCAAGGAATACAAGTCTATCAACAAGGATTTCATTTCCATGACTTCTTCTCGTGGTCTTCCATCTAGACCCTGGAGTGTGAACTTCCAGAGCAGTTGGCATATCGCAAAATGACATGTCATGCAACCGGGCATCGCCTTCCGAGATGAAGGAATGTGAGGCTTCAGTATCAAACAGAACTGATGCTGGATGACAATTTACGAGGAGCGTTCCAAGGAGAACATCATGATCCTCATGAGCTTCTTCGGCTGAGACGTGGTTCACACAACCGTGTTCAATGACAGCTGTCTTGGCATGGATCGGCTTGACTGGTGGCTTATTACAGCCAACAGACTTTCCAGACTGGGGTGAAGCAACATTGGACTGAGTGCAATTCCGAGCAATGGGGCCTGGCTCTCCACACTTGTAAGAAATCACTTGGGTTGCACGTGGAACCACATTGATCGGTGGCCCGCCAAAAGGCTTGGGTGGAGCATTTGGCTGAGTTGGATGAGGTGCCACATGGGATGGCCTCGGTGCATATCCTGGTGGAAGTGATGAGTTCGGAACCCAAATCTGGTGCTTCTGAGATCCAGGCCGGAGGTAGAAGCCAAATCACGGTTATGCTTGCGAGACTCTTCATAAATGAGCTGAGCTGTCTCTGCATTAATGGCCTTGTTCACAAGAGCCTGGAAAGTGTCGCAATGATGGAGGTGGAGATCATGACGCAACTTTGGGTTGAGACCCTTCCTGAACCTAGCTTGCTTCTTGGCGTTCGTGGACACTTCTTGTGTGGCAGAACGGGCAAGGTTCTCGAACTCTCGACTGTATGCATCTACAGTCATCTTACCCTGAGTAAGGTTACAGAACTCTTCCCTTTTTCGATCCATAAGACCCTGAGGAATATGATGCTCGTGGAAAGCCTCTGTAAATTCTTCCCAGGTAGGAATCTGGCCAGCTAGAATTATAGTCTCATAGTTTTCCCACCATATACTAGCTGGACCCTAAAGGTGATATGTAGCATATGTGACCTTGTCAGCCTCAGCCACATTCGCGGAACGCAGCTTATTTGTGATGCTACGGAGCCAGTCATCTGCATCAAGTGGCTCAATGGAGTGATGGAAGGTGGGTGGATACAGCTTGATGAAGTCACGGATGGTCACTGTCCCAGCACACTGATGTGCGGTGTTTTCCTGGATACGTGCCAGCAAGCGATTTGACTCACGCTTGTCCTTCTCAATGTCTAGCATGCACTGTGCCAACGAATGTGAATCCGGCAGAACTTCAGCATCTCTGGTTCCACGTCTTTGGCCCTTCTTGCGGCCAGTGGCAGCTCGGTTACTGAGAGACATCTTGAGGATGATAAACTAAGATTAGGCAGAGTGACATACCAGATAGATAGAAGGAAATGCAAAACCATTAGAACTCCATAGAAATCCTAGGGGAAATTGGACATCATAACGGCTATGAATGCTCAGAAATGAGACATCCTGCAAAGATTTAGGTGCCACGACACCTCAACATCACAATCTCAAGATTTTGATCGAGCTAACAAGCTACACAGATATCACTCGAGGACTGGAATGCAACTCATATCAACCATTCCTATAAGTCTACGGAATAGTAACTCGAGATCCTGGTAGATAGATAAAAAGCCTAATTCTTAATCCCCGTAGAAAAGAAGAGGGTGACCCAGAATCAGAATAACATGGGGAAAGGAGTAAAAAGAGCCTTACGTTCCCTTCCACAATCAATTCCCTTATATATACCTAAAGAGTTGCTAGACTCAATATCGACCAGTTTAGCTTGGTAATCCTACAGGCAGTCAAGCTCTAATACCAACGCTGTCGGGACCCCGATCCTAAGCCATAATAATCTAGCATGTAACACTTCACATTACTTTGCGGCCTCACACACGGTTATCTCCTCGGCTGCCACCTTACCTAGGTCGGGACCGTTTGCGCCTTTTGGCTCACGAATGTGAATATGCCGCTGGCATTCAAATGTCCAAGTACCTGGATCGACATGACTAGTTGTAGAACCCAAGTGGCACATCCGTACAGGGACATGCATACGTAACCCAACAATGCAGGTGTCGGTCATCAGCGTGTGTAGACGAGTCATAGCAAGCTACAGGGACTCCATTACGTCGTGGGACATAAATGTCATCAACTGCGCGTAGACGAGTCATAGCAGGCTACATGGACTCCATTACACTGTGAGACATTTCCCCGAAGGGACAGACAGTAGCAAGAAGGATACACGCCGGTCAATCAATGTGTCTAGAGCAGTAGCAAGCTACCAAGGCTCGTTGGAAGCACAAAGAGGCATTTCCCTGTAAAGAGTACTACTAGAGGCAGACAACTAGGTGTCAAATCCCATACATACCGTTGCACATAACACGTACGCACGACATGCCCGATATGCATAGATACAACTATGGCATCACAACATAACCATACAACAACACAACATTTATTTAGAAGGCTCATAAGAGCCAACATAGTGTGATAATAACAAGCAGGGGTCACATGACCCAACACACAAGTCATACAAGCAACAAGCGGAAGCATAACATGTCTAGGTACAGACATCTAGAAAAGAAGAAGGCCGAGGGAGCCTGTCTATTTACAAGACCCTCCATAGGAACTAGACCTCTGTCTGGGATTCCCAAGCTACTTGGTCGGCATCGATCATATTGTAGAAACAACTAGCGAGACTGGTGTCTCCTCTTCAAAAACATTAATAAGGCAACGGTGAGTACGGAGGTACTCAGCAAGACTTCAATCGGAACTAACTACATATGTATCGGTATCAACAAGGAGGTTGTGGGGTTCATTGCAGCAAGCCAGCTTTGACTCTTGGCTATCCTGTACTATGACTACCAGTACTTTAAATAAGTTTTTGAAATGTACACGAGTCCACTAACAGCACAACAATACACCACCATGGATCCACTCCCGTCTTCCTACGAGAGTGCCATCCACAGTACTCACACTTGTCTTGAAGCTTTTATGAGTAACCATTATAGTTGTGTATGAACCATAAAAGTTTCCAAGTAGTCCATATCCGCGGAAGCGGCTATTCGAATAGATGGTTACCCTGCAGGGGTGTACTTCTTCATACACACTCCCGCCACTTACCGCCATGTGCACGTAAAAAGGCACCTCGGCAACCTTTAAGCGGAAGCCTAGCGAGGGAGTCGGCCACGACCGTTAACCACACAAGACTCTAGCCCAGGTTTATCACATATTTGAGACTGAACCCGCAATGGAAGTCCGGCCGAGGTTTCCATCACGGTCCCAAACGATGTGTGCAGGGTTCCCAAGCCCACCTCAACGGATGGAACTATGCTTGGTAATCCGGGCCACGGTGCCTAGTCTGACCCAAGCCCACCTGTACGGGGTGCCACTCAGTAGACTACTAGCACGACCTACAAACACCAGAAACTTGTTGCAACTCTTGGATAGAGATCAGGTCGATTAATAAGTCGAGAGGGTCCATTGGTATGGGGCCCAATGCGCGGTAGTAGCTAGTCTTGGATAACATACACAGGACTCAGTTCTTAAGGACGGTCCCGATGAGACAACCCACCATGTACTCCTACATGGCCACTCATCGCTACCTTTACCAAAACAGGTTCACCACTTAACTCTCATCATCAGAACACATTCATTTCACACCGGTTCGTCACCCAGATAAATCAGACCTGACACAACCCTAAGCATAGCAAGCACAGCAAGGAAAAGGCATAACATGGCTCAAGCATCTACCAGGTATGCTAGGTTGCTTGGTTCAACTATTTAGTGTGACAATGAAAGGTCATGCAGAGGAATGGGTTCAACTACCGGAACAAGTAAAACTTGAAACGTTTTGTCCTAATGCAATAAGTGAGAGCAAGAGCGAGAGAGTGGGATTGTATCGGAGATGTTCAAGGGGGTTGCTTGCCTAATAATGCGTCCACACGTTACCGCTCCTCAGATGGATACTCGACTGTATCGGAACATTGCCTAACAAGAAGAACAACCATCGAAGGGGAACAAATCAATACATATCAAATGCGACAATATGATGCATGAATATGACATGGCAATATGATGTGATTGAGCTAATGCACATGGCAACAAGTTTTAGATGAAGTAGGTTTGAACCCAAGGTTCAAATTCAACTGCATATGTGAGGTTTCATATTGTATTTGAATAAAATGTCCAAGTTCTCCTATTTAGGTAGATCTATCATGCGTGACAATGGTACAGATGGATTCATTGGACTTTTCTGATCAATTTTCATATATAAATTATTTTCATTTGACTTACAGATTAATTTATATGAATTTTCTAAGTTTTTAGCAATTTCTGAAATTATTTAAAACCCAGAAATGCATTTAATGCGTTAGCAGGTCAAAGGCTCCAGCCCAGGTCAAACTTGGCGGCTGGGACCCACCTGTCACTGACTCATTAGGTTAACCGGGTTTTTAGAATAAACTAACTATCAAATTAACAGGGCCGGGCCCATACGTCAATGACCTAGGGGCTGAACTAACTGGTGATTAGCCTTAAGCTAATCACCTGACAACAGGGCCCCACCGGTCGGTGGCTCAGGCGATAGGCTCGTCGCCGGCGACCAAGCCAGACGGCGGAGTCCGCGCTACCAGCCACGGGAGCATCGCAGGAGCCACTGAGGCGTAGCCCGTGCTCGGCCGCATCTACTGGAACACGCGAAGAGGCGAGGGGTGGTCGGAGTCAACAGCGGCGAGCTCGACCGCGGCGGCCGGAGCTCGGTCGCGACGGCAATGACGCTGTGTAGCATGGCCAGGCAAGCTTAGGGGCTCTACGGCTTCCTGGAGCTACCAGGAGCTCGACTACGTGCTTGGAAACGAGCGGTAGCGGCTAAGTCCACGGCTGCGCCATTGCTGGCGATGTGGAGCTTCGGCCATGGTAGGGAAAGGCTAACTCACGAGCGTGCGTAGAGAAGGAGGGGGTGAAAGACGTCGCGGGGCTCACAGCGGTCACGGGAGACGGCTCGCCGGGCTCAGGGCGGCTCGACGGCGACGTATTTGCCGACGGGGTCCGGCGGCCATGCGCGGAGAAGATGATCGATGCCGGGGAGGTAGGGCGTCTGGCGGCTTGCTCTTCGGCTTGCGGAAGCTGTGCTCGACGGCAGCGCCAATGGGCGAGCTGTGGAAGCGATACGGAGATGGTGGCCACGGTGATTCCCAGTGGTGCCCTCGGACGCGGTCGGTCCGGTTAGAAAGAGGGAGCAGAGGAGGGGGAAGAGAAATGGCGAGGCCGCTCGGTCCGGACGCCTCTTGCGGGGTCATTCGCGATGCCTCGCTGGCCGGGGAAGGGGCAGGCAGGTAGGTGGCATGGCAGCCTCGCCGTGCCCTCCAAGGCAGAGGTAGGAGATGACTGGCATTGGGCCAGTGGGCCGGCCACCTCCTGGGCCTCAGGTAAGGTTGCCTCCTCTTCTTCTTTATTTATTTCCTGTTTTTCTATTTTCTGTAGTTTGACTTGATTTATTTTAGGCACTAAATAATTTTGTAAAAACCTGAAACTTTTTCTGGGCACTAAATAGATTATTCCAAAGGCCCTGGCCAAGTTTCAAATTTATTGGAGCTATAGAAATATTTATAGTATTTTATAACTCCAATTCAAATACATATTGCATTAATTCAATAAACCAAGATGACAAATAAAAATATGAGTCACCTCTGGTTGATGTTGCCACATTTTTCCAGAGATGATGAACATTTTACAAGGCCACTTTGGATTCATTGAAAATTATTTTAGGTAAACCTATTTGAATTCAAATAGTGCTAGGGTTTTCCCAT
This sequence comes from Elymus sibiricus, assembly GCA_039707655.1. Classification (NCBI taxonomy): domain Eukaryota; kingdom Viridiplantae; phylum Streptophyta; class Magnoliopsida; order Poales; family Poaceae; genus Elymus; species Elymus sibiricus. Next base: position 307,942,366 of record CM077675.1, on the reverse strand, counting down.
ACCCATTTCATGATTAAAAGGAAATTTAGACATGATGCAAGCACAAAGATAAACCCTAGTGCATACCAAAAACTAGGGATGTGACAAACCCGCCCTATGGGGCCGTGTTAACATATCATTGTTTTTATGATCAAGTTTAAGATGGGCCGTTACATGAAGATGTGGCAAGCAAGGCGGTGGTTGACTAGAGTCGCCAGACGGCCCAACCCTTGAAGATGGCGGCTCAAGGCCCATAAAGCTGAAAACATCAGCTTGATTGCCTTGCTTAAGGCGCAAGGCAAGTTAGAGACATTGTAGGTTACGGGTCACGATATGACCCGGACTCTATTCTAAACCCTAAGGCTTGACCTGTATGTAAAGGCGGGCCCCTAGGACCGAAAGACTCAAGTTACAATCTCTCGATAGCTAGGTTAGTGATTTCACACCCTTGTATCTGAGATCTATCCATCAAATACACACAAAGCAGGACGTAGGCTATTACCTCCATCGGATGGGCCGAACCTAGGTAAACACGACTCTCTCTCTCGTTCAACCCCTTCGAGTCGCCGCCTAGCGGCGTTGGCCTCACACCTAAGTCCTTTTACGAGGACATATGTCAAATTGATAAAACCATGACAGTTGGCGCCCACCGTGGGGATCTCGCTCGGTGGAGTTGAGTTCTCGAAGGGAGCCCTTCCAGGGTTCGGGAGTTACATGGTTGGTCATATGACCAAGTGCCGCCGTGGCAAGATCTACATCGACGACTCTGGCTGGGACCCCGAGGCCGACTCGATCGAGTACGGTTACCGGGTCCCTTTTGGCAAGATCCATGTCTTCATTGGCAAGATCGGCGCAACGGTGCCCGAGCCGGACATCTGCACCAACATCGTCGAGCCGGCTCGGCCTGCCCAATCCAGCCCGCGTCAGGCCGGCCAAAGGCACGACGTGGTCAGGCCCTCTCGGCGGGTCAGTTCCTCGAATGAGCCGGCCGTCGAAGGAGCAATCGTCATAAATTCGGATGCTGGGCTTGGGGGCTCGTTCAGAGCAAGGGCCCTCGAGGAACATTGCGATTTCCCCCTGCAGGCCTCGACCCGTGCTATGGTAAGCATGGCGGCGCAAGCATCACTCGCGTTTGGAGCATCTGGCGGCTCTCAGAAGGCGCATAGCAACTCAGGACCGGAGCTCCAGCAGCATGATAGCCAAGATACTTTTCAGGAAAATCCAATGCAGCTAAATTGTGGTCAATACCACGTGTTCACCACCAATACCTGCAAGCGGGACAACAAGGTCAAGAGTAGGGCTGTCAACATGGCTGAACCGGCGGTCCCCAGGTACCTCAACTGGTCCGAACATGCGATCACCTAGAGCTGGGAGGATCACCCTCCCCCCCGGGTTGACAATCCGGGCGGCTTAGCTTTGGTGGTGGCACCTCAAGATGGCGGATATACTCTGTCCAAGGTTCTCATGGATGGAGGCAGCACCATAAACATATTATATTATGAAACCTTTCGCCGAATGAATCTGTCAGAGAGGACGTTGCTTCCTTCAACGATAGTTTTTCATGGGATCGTCCCAAGAAAGTCGGCTTATCCAATCAGGCAGATTAAGCTCGATGTGGCCTTCAGAGATGAGTTCAACTACAGATGCGAGCCTTTGATGTTCGAAGTTAAAATAAAGAGCCCTTATCATGCCTTCTTCGGCCGGCCGGCTTACGCTCGTTTCTTGGCTCGACCTTGCTACGTCTACCTCAAGCTCAAGATGCCCGGACTCAAAGGCACCATAACCGTGGATGGGAACCGGAAGATAGCTCAGGAATGCAAGGAAGGAGATGCGGCCTATGCCAAGTCAGCCTGCGTGGCAGAGGAATTGAAGTTCTACATGGCCAATGTTGACCTGGCTGACATGAGCCCGCTCAAGAAACCCAATACTGAGTTGGTACCTATGCTTAAATTTAATCCGGCTGAGGATACGTAGTAGATCGACTTCACACCGGGCGATTCATCCAAGCAGTTCACTATTGGGACCGGCTTGGATCCCAAATTGGAAAGTGTGCTCAAGTTCATCCGTGAGAACCGGGACATCTTTGCATGGAAGCCATCTGACATGCTTGGAGTCCCGAGAGAACATGCTGAGCACCACCTTAATGTGGATCCCAAGATGAAACCAGTGCGCAGTACCTCTGTCGTTTTAATGAGGAGAGACGTAGGGCCATTGGAGAAGAAGTGGCCCGGCTCCTAGCTGCCGGGTTCATCGTGGAAGTTTTTCATCCTAAGTGGTTGGCTAACCCGGTGCTTGTTTTGAAAAAGAACGGCACTTGGCGCATGTGTGTCGACTACACAGATCTCAACAAAGCTTGTCCCAAGGATCCTTTCCCCCTTCCGCGTATTGATCAGATTATTGATTCTACGGTGGGTTGCGAGCGTTTATGCTTCTTGGATGCGTACTCTGGGTATCATCAAATCAAGATGGCTGCTGAAGACCAAGAGAAAACGGCTTTCATCACTCCCTTCGGAGCTTTGTGCTATGTGTCCATGCCCTTTGGGCTCAAGAGCGCCGGGGCGACTTATCAGCGCTGCGTCCAAAACTGCCTTAGTCCACAGATTGGGCACAATGTTCATGCCTACATTGATGACATCGCGGTGAAATCTCAGAAGAAAGAGATGCTCTTAGATGACATCAAGGAAACCTTTGACAACCTTCGAGTATACCAGATGAAACTTAACCTGGCGAAGTGTGTCTTTGGCGTTCCTACGGGCAAGCTACTAGGGTTCCTGGTCTCTGAGCAGGGCATCGAGGCCAACCCGGACAAGATCAAGTTGGTGACGTCGTTGTCCGAGCCGGCAAACGTAAATCAAGTTCAGCGGCTCGCCAGACGCATTGCGGCCTTAAGCCGGTTTATAAGCCGCATGGGAGAAAAGGCGATCCCTTTCTACCAGTTGTAGAAGAAATCAGGTGACTTTAAGTGGACGGACGAAGCTGGCAAAGCCTTTGAAGCACTCAAGGTGGTAAGCGTTAACCCGCCCGTCTTGGCTGCTCCCACGGAGAAACAGCCTATGCTCTTGTACATCGCTGCCAACTCCAAGGTGGTAAGCGTTGCAGTTGTGGTTGAGCGGAAAGAGAAAGGAAAGGAATATCCAGTCCAGCATCTGGTTTATTTTGTCATCGAAGCCTTAATCCTGTCCAAGCAGCGGTACCCGCATTGGTAGAAGCTAGTCTTCGGGATCTTCATGGCGAGCCAGAAATTGAAGCATTATTTCCAGGAACACCCAATCACAGTGGTCAGTTCGGCACCTCTCGGTGTCATCATACAAAACCGGGAGGCCACAGGTAGGGTTGCCAAGTGGGCCATTGAGCTTGGCGACCACCACTTGAAATACATGCCCCGAACCGCTATCAAGTCCCAGGGGTTGGTGGATTTCATCAATAATTGGATGGAGATACAGATTCCGGAAGATAGACCAGCTAACACGTACTGGACTATACACTTTGACGGGTCCAGGCAGCTGGAGGGCTCGGGGGATGGAGTCGTACTATCTTCTCTGAAAGGTGACTAATTTTGTTATGTCTTACGGCTCATGTTCCCATGTACTAACAATGCAGTTGAGTACGAAGCCCTCCTACATGCGCTCAGAATAGCCAAAGAGATGAATCTTAGCCGGGTCGGATGCCTGGGCGACTCAGATCTAATGGCTCAGCAAGTTTCAGGGACTTGGGATTCTAAGGACCCTCTTATGGCGGCTTACCGACGAGCGGTCTCTGATGTGGCGGGTCACTTCCAAGGTTACCAAGTCGATCATATAGATCGCCGGCTCAATGAGGCGGCTGATGCTTTGTCTAGGCTTGGCTCACAGACAAAGCCGGTAGCGCCTAACGTCTTTCTAGACGTCCTTCACAATCCATCAGTCAAATTACCATCTGAAGAGGACATAGCTATCCCTGACCCGGAGGCACACTTGGTGGCGGCTCTACATATCACCCCTGATTGGACTGTGCCATACTTGGCTTACCTGGCCCGAGGGGAACTCCGAGAAGAGGAAGTCGACGCTCGTCAAATCATCCGGCGGTCAAAGTCAATGACAATCGTTAATGGCGAGTTACATCGTCGAAGCAGCACCAACGTGTTTCAACGGTGTGTTTTGTCTGAGGAAGGCCAGGAAATACTTAATGAAATTCATTCTGGCGATTGCGGACATCATGCCGGCTCACGATCACTCGTGGCCAAAGCTTTCCGGCATGGATTTTATTGGGTAACGGCTCATGCCGACGCTGAGGAGATTGTGCGCAAGTGTGACGGGTGCCAAAAGTTTGGTCGATAGGCTCATGTACCGGCTCAGGAGTTGCGTATGATCCCAATTACCTGGCCGTTTCCAGTCTGGGGGCTAGATATGGTTGGTCCATTTAAACCATCTTTTGACAAGAGAACCCACTTATTAGTGGCGGTTGATAAGTTCACTATGTGGGTTGAAGCAGAGCCGATCAGCAATTGCGATGCAGAAACTGTGTTCAAAATTTTGAAGATGCTGATTTTCCGTTTTGGTTACCCTCACAACATCATTACTAATAATGGTACCAATATGTCCAAGGGAGCCATGGAACAATTCTGCCAACGAGAGCACATCTAGCTCGATTTAGCAGCAGTGGCGCATCCGCAGTCCAATGGGCAAGCTGAAAGAGCCAACCAGGAGATCTTGAGAGGAATCAAACCCCGACTCATGGTGCCCCTTGAGCGCACGCCGGGTTGTTGGGTTGAAGAACTCCCTTCAGTACTTTGGAGTATTCGAACAACACCAAATATATCCACATGATACACTCCTTTCTTCTTGGTTTACGGAGCTAAGGCGGTTCTCCCAAGTGATATCCGTCATGCCTCGCCTCGAGTGACTGCCTATGTCGAGGCGGATAATGAGCAAGCACGCCAAGATTCCCTGGATGCCCTGGAAGAGGAGCGTGACTTAGCGGCAGCCAGGTCTGCAATATACCAGCAAGACCTGCATTGTTATGACAGCCGTAGAGTCCGAAGCCACACTTTTCAAGAAGGCGACTTAGTTCTCCATCTGATTCAAGACCAAACGGGGATGCAGAAGCTCTCCCCGCCTTGGGAGGGTCCTTTCATCATCATTCGAAACCTCCATAATGGTTCATATTACCTGGTCGACTTACGAGAAGGTTCATACACTTCTGAGGAGGAAACAACCCGACCCTGGAATATCGCACGCCTACGGCCTTATTACACTTAGGAGCCACCGGCTCACCCTTTTGTAATTGTTTCTCCCCCTCTGCAAAATTCTGTATATACTTCTTTATGTTCAAATATAATAAAGTCGGCACCCCCGAAAATCGGGGTCTCTATCGTTTCAGCCTATAAATTGAGTATGAGTCTTTATTGTTTGCAACATAGGTCACTTGGGGGCTTCCAACTCATCGAGTTTAGCTTTCTCACCTTCTTGACCCGCCAAAAAAATAACGCCATCAAAATATGGTTAAACCTGCCTGTATGCTTGATGTGACTCTGATCAGATGACCCCATGTACTCTTGAAAAGTTAATCCTTTTGGACCCTGAACTTTTAAGGTTAAAACATTGGCTTGAGTCATGTGAGAGTCGGCATACATAAATCTAGGATAAACCATGGGTTATTATACCCGCTTCATTGAAGCAAGACTTGTGCCTCGAAAGCCAGTCTCCTTTTTCCGAGTCTCACTGAGCCGGCTTATTTAAAAAGAATATATATATATATTTGCATATTCATAATTTTCGGGTACAATGTTACCCTTATTACCGGTTTATATTCAAATAACTGGGTTATACAATTGAGTTGATATTATGACCAGTTTCCAGATCATCTAAAGAATATTTGATAGACTTGAGTTTCGAAAACCAAGTTATCTTGCCGGCTTATTTCTGACCTGCCTTATAGATGGGACAAAACTCATTGAGCATAAAGAAAGAAAAGTGCAGGAACATGCAATAAAGAGTGGCATAAACATATTAACAAGAAGCTCAAGAGATTGGAGTTCAGCACCAACAAAGGGCGCCAACGTACACGATGGCACCACAAAGCAAATTCAAAGTTATGGGGAACACTGCTCCTATTACAGGCTCACAACAGAAGCCACACACTTCTTCAAAAGTTTTTTCTACACCAGGGGGCTCGCTCCGTGGGGGCGACTCATCCAGCTTCTGAGGAGTCTTCATGCTCTATCATCAGCTGCCTCTCGATCTGACTCCGCCGGCTTGTCATTATCAACCTGTTGGCCTTTTTGTTGCCATCGAATTGAGATCAAAGATTCAAAATTTGTTGTCCCTTCAACAAGAGCTGACGCATCAATGCCAGGAGCAAAAGTTGCCTTACGGCGAGGAGGCACCAAGTCAGACGGCTCGTCCTTGGGCGCGTTCACACGTTCATTGTCAACAGTGTACGCACAATGATATTTCGAAAGATCCACCTCCCCAGCTATCAAGGACGCCAGTGTCCAAGTCTCCGTGAGGCACTTTGCGTAATCTGCACGAGTGAATGCAGAGCCGTCGAGTTTAAACTCCGGGAAGCTGCCTTTTAGGAGCTCCACATCCAATTCTGGCAGATACGCTTTGGCCCGAGCAAGTGCCATGTTCGCTCCTCCTCGAGCCGCCGACTTCCGGGTTTCAGCCACCCATTGTGGCACGGTAGAGAGTTGCTTCAACATGTCCTTGATATTTCTTGGCGGGTGCTTCAGGTTTTTCACAGCCATGATGGAATAAACAGAACCTGTAAATAGTTGCTCCACGTACGTGAAAATAGTTTTCAACTTCACAATTGGCAGCTCTACATGGTTATGATTTTTTTGCCCTGCAAACAAAAGAAGGTAAAATAAGCCGCTGCAAGGATCATACGCCGGCGTATTTACAAAAGCGGAACGGAACACATACCAAAGATTGCTGTCAACATTTCGTTGATCTGTTTGACGAGAGTGGCATATTTTCCCTTCACGGGGCCGAAATTCTTCTCAGCCTTGTCTGCACGTTTTGTCAAGACAGCCTTTTCCGCCTCAAACAGCTTTATGGCCTGTTCCAGACATTCATTCGCCTTACGTGCAGAATCTTCAAAATGAGCCGCCATGGATTCGGCTTCAGTTTTCAATTTTCTTTCTTCCTTGAGCCGTTTCTGCAATCTCACAGCAACAGACTCAGCATCTTCAACATATCCCTGATAGACGAGCAAGAAGGATCAGTAATTATTTCTACAAGTCCCAAGAAGATTGCAAGCAATATCCTTGACACTTGAGGGCTATTGCATACCAGTTCTTTCAAAATTAAGATATGGAGAAGACTCGACTCATCTCGAGAAGATAAGTCGGCCCTTGGGGGCTACAGGTCGAGTTTCTTCAATCTTCAAGAACCGACTCATCTCAAGAGGATGAGTCGGCCCTTGGGGGCTACAGGTCGAATTGCTTCAATCTTCAAGACCCAACTCATCTCAAGAAGATGAGTCGGCCCTTGGGGGCTACAGGTCGAATTTCTTCAATCTTCAAGACCCGACTCATGTCAAGAAGATGAGTCGGCCCTTGGGGGCTACACCGTTACTAACAGGCTTTAGCTATTTTTATAAAACCAGCTTATCATAACAAGCTGGTCTTTGGAAGCTAATCACAATATACAGGATAATGGTAAAATCAGAAGATTACCTCATATTTCTCCTTCATAGCATTTATCATGCTCTTTTCAATTTCCTGGCTCATAGATAGCCGGGTCAAGTACTGCTGATATAGATCTTCAACACCAAGTACGGACAATTCCGAGAATTCAATCTTGGTATTTCCCTTGTCCAAAGTCACTGGTTCATCCTTGCTCATGATTTTAGCCAAGGAGGTGGAAGCAGTTGGGGCTTGGAAACTTTATTTAACAAACACAACATCTGAAATGTTGCGGTAAAACGATGCCATAGGTTCATCTGCACAAGCCAACTTGGGAGGAAGGATGGATGATTCAGTCTCCGGAGGAATATCCAGAAAAACTGGCTCGTCTGGTCTGGACATCTCAGTGGCATATGCCGGCTCTACCCTCATATCAGGCTCCTTTTCAATAGAAGGGCCAGCCATTGAAGTTGTCTTCAGAAGAATTGGCGCCTCTTGGCCTGCTGCCCCAGAGGATGACCCACATGCTTGTTTGGACACAACAGCTTGGGCTCTGTGGATTGTCAGTACAACAAAAGTTATGATAAGTTGGGACCAAAACAGTGAAAGACATAAGGCAACATTGCAAAGATAGAGGTTTATTCGCGATTAACATTGAAAGGGGGAAGCTGTGATGCACTTGAGTCGCCCGATGACGAAGGAGAGTCCTGATAAAGGGAATTTAAAGGACTGAGAGGTTGTTCAAATAAACCGACTCTAGGACGAGAATCGGTTGGACTATGGGGCACCTCAAGGCGTGGCTTACGAGCCGGCGGCGCATGAGATAAACTAGGGTCTTCATCATCCCGGTTTTTGCACTTTGATGAGCTGGCAAACTGTGTTTCCTTCAAAAGAAAATCAGGAGCCAAATGAGCTTCTGGGTGTGATAATTTAACCTTCCGAACGGTTTGTCTTGGTTTCCATGGAACAAACATTTTGGAAGGACTAGGGGAAATTGGAGTTACCTCATTTTTGCCGGCTTGGCTAAATTCCGAGTCGCCCTGGTAAGAAGGCGCGTCAGTAAGCTCATTACACAGGCGGCCGAGAGAGTCAAGTTCTTCCTCAAATTCTTCCTCTGAAGATGACACGGAGACTGGGGCATTCTTTTTACCCGTAGAAGGAACAGAGGCTGGAGGTGCAACTTTCCAAAAGTTAGAATCTACCTGTAGATACGTGAAGTATATGATAAATAATGGCGAGTAAAAGGTAACATCGACAAAAGACAATGAAAACGGTCAATACCCGAGGCGGCGGGTTGAGAAGGTAGAATGGACCCAAGCCGGTAACGCTGCATAGCTCTTTTGATTCGAGAAGAACCTCTTTGTCTCTTTGGTAAGAGCGTCGCCAGAGAGATTCTCACAAGAAAACCGCTGAGGGTCATTTGAGGCACCTAAATATTTACACATCAAACTATCCCTCAAACTAACGGTTTGGATCTACCACTTTAACCAGCAGCGAATTAGATCTATCCCGGTCAGGCCATGTGCAGTCAGAGCTGTTAATTTTGCATGAAGAGGCGCTAAAGGAGCCCTCTCTATGTCAGTTGGCCAACCCGGAAATTCCACCTAACCACTAAGTCTCTCCAATCTGAAACCCGGCAGAGGATTTTCTCCTTCAGGTGCAGTATTTCTGCAGTAGAACCAGGTTTTGTTCCACCCCTTCGGGTGACTCGCCAGTTTTGATTTTGGGAAGGCGCTTTTCTTTCTTTTTTGGATAGAGACGCCCCCAAGCTCACACGCAGCACCATTCTTTTCCTCCGTTTGGTGGTTGAGGTAAAAGAACTCCCTAAACAAAGCCACGGACGGCTCAACCTGAGGGTACACTTCACATAGCACTTGAAACTGACAAATATTGGTCATAGAATTTGGACCAATGTCTTGAGGCCTGAGCTTGAAGAAATGCAAGAGATTCCTAGAGAATTTTGAGCCGGGAGGACGGAAGCCTCTACGCAAATGATCAGTAAAGACCACAACCTCTCCTAGTCGTGGTTGTGGAAATGGCTCTTCTTCAGGAGCCCGCCATTTTATAATCTTCCGAGATGGCAAGAAACCTTGATCTACGAGGTTATCCAAGGTAAGCCTGGATTCTTTTGTCTTGGCCCAGTTGCAAACTTTGGAGTTTTTCGAAGCCATGGCGGGTTACGCAACGGCTACAAGAGTAACAAGGAAAATAAGCCGGAGCAGATTATAAGTCGCCTATGCTAAAGTGTTATCATGAGTCGGCGAAGTTTGAGAAGACCGAAAGAACATCTCCAATACTTAGCACAAACTTTGGGTCACAAACAAGTTTCCATGAAAGTATCCCTACGGGTAGATCTGACTAAATGAGGAAAAACAACAAGATATAAGTTCTAGCTGACGGAAAGACTGAAACTATGGCATTCAAAGGATAGCCCTGGATGGTTCATTTTTAATTTGCTTATGAGGAAAATAAAGCGGGGATCATCCTAGAAACATACGGTAATAAGTGGATAGCATGTGGATCTACAGAATAAGTTTCGGACAAACACGATGAACACGGCGAGGAACACCGGAAGAATTGAACCCTAAGTGGAGGGGATTCGTACCAGATTGCATTGAAGCGAAGATGAAGATGATCGCGTTCGCTCTGACTGTCGCAAGAAGGTTCGATGATGTCGGCAATGGAGTCGACGGCCTTGGAGTCACTTCGGGGAGCTCTGGTGGGGTTTGGCTGACGGAGGAGCAAGAGGAGGAAGACGATAGGAAAATGTTACTGTGGAGCTCAGTGGACTTATTTATAAGAGGGGAAATGAAACGGCGCCGAGAAAGACGAAACGGTCATGGTAAATTTTTGGCTAGGAGCACGCCTCGATTTTCGCGTCTACCTAGATTTGGCTCGGCTTTCGAAGTGATGACTTTGAAGGACAATAGTCAGCAAGAATGATGTCATTAAAAGACAGATATTGGAGAAATGACAAGCCTGGGAGCATTATAAGCCGATATTATGGGATTCATGGAAGGTGCAGGTCCAGTGACGAGCCGCCAAAGGAAGAGAAGAGAAGTTGACATGAATGGATTCAAATCAATCTAGGGCCTAATGTCAGGGATATAACTCCATGGTGTAACCCGCCCTATGGGGCCGGGTTAACATATCATTGGTTTTACGATCATGTCTAAGATGGCCGTGTCATGAAGACGAGGCAAGCGAGGCGGTGGCTGACTAGAGTCGGTAGATGGCCCAACACTTGAAGATGGCGGCTCAAGGCCCACAAAGCTGAAGACGTCAGCTTGATTGCCTTGCTTAAGGCGCAAGGCAAGTTAGAGACATTGTAGGTTACGGGTCACGATATGACCCGTACTCTATTGTAAACCCTAGGGCTTGACCTGTATATAAAGGCGGGCCCCTAGGACCGAAAGACTCAAGTTACATTCTCTCGATAGCTAGGTTAGCGATTCTGCACCCATGTAATCGAGATCTATCCATCAAATACACACAAAGTAGGACGTAGGCTAATACCTCCATCGGAGGGGTCGAACCTGGGTAAACCCGACTCTCTCTCTCTCTCTCGTTCAACCCCTTCGAGTCGCCGCCTAGCAGCGACGGCCTCACACCTAAGTCCTTTTACGAGGACATATGTCGGGTTGATAAAACCATGACACTATCCATTGGGCAACCTGGCATGGGTGGAGTTTGATAATAGATATATATTTCCCTTTTTTTCTCCATCGATGTTGGAGTACATCGGATCGTGGGGGCGGCGGCCCGCGTGTATTCATTGGGCGGCTCGAGCGAGCAGGGATGACACCAGCTTGTTGATTTTGACCGGATCGTGGCGGCGGCGTCTTGCGCGCGTCCATTGGGCGGCTCATACGGGTGTATGCGGCCCCGGCATGTTGATGTAGATGCGAGAGCTAGCGTTGTAAGCCAGCGCGGACGCGGGAGAAGTTCGCGGCATTGTAAGCCGGCGTGGACGCCAGAGACGGTCGCGGCATTGTAAGCCGGCGTGGACGCGGGAGTCGGTTGCGACATTGTAAGACGGTGTAGAAGCGCGAGGCGGCCGCGACGTTGTTGATGTAGACCGGACCGCGGGGACGGCGGCTCGCGCACGTCCACTGGGCGGCTCATATTGGCGGGCGAGACCGGCCCCGGCGTGCTGATGTAAACCGGTCTGCGGGGGCGGTGGCTCACGCACATCCGTTGTGCGACTTGAGCGAGAAGGCATGGCACCGACGTGGTATGCTGGTGCGGACAGGCGAGTCGGCCCCAGTGTTGTAAGCTGGTGCGCGTGTCCGTTGAGCAACGCGACACGGACGAACACTGGTGCAGAACGATGCTGGCACGCGCTCCATCTCCGCGGTATAATGCCACTATTCTAAAGAAAAATTGTCATGCGTAAAATATGTTGCAGGCAAGAGTAATTTTTTTGTATGAATATGTTCTAAAAAATAGATAGAGCCAATAACACCTGGTATTTTTTTGCGGATGAGCGCAGACGGCCTGTAGCATGTTTGATACAGATGGCCTTGAGCCAGTCCCTTTCCCATGCCTTAGTGTGGACGAAAATCTACTTTTTCCTAGTAGGGCAGTGAATTTTACAAGGGTGTCCGACAAATAACCCGGCATGTTGATGTCCACCAGACTGCAGGGACGGTGTCGTGGTTTTGTCATGGCATGATGTCCTCGTGAGAGAACTTAGGTGTGAGGCCATAGCAACTAGGTGGCGGCTTGAGAGGGGTTGGTTGGAATCGAGAGACGCAAGTTTACCCAGGTTCGGCCCCTTCGATGGAGGTAAAAGCCTATGTCCAGCTTTGTGTGTATTGATGATGAGGATGATCTCGATTACAAGGGTGCGGAATCGCTACCTCTAGCCTCGAGGGTTTCTAATCTGTCTATCTCTAATGACTTGAACTTGTCCCTCTTGGGGTGCCTTACCCCTCCTTATATAAGTTGAAGGGGTAGGTTTACATGTAGAGTCCTACTGGGAGTAGGACTAGGACTAGTCTCCCTTGAATCGTAATCCGAGTCTTGTTTCTCTTGTGAGGGAATTCTTCCTCTTCTTGGGCCTTCTCTGTGAGTTGGCCCTCCTGGCCTCTCTACGAGTCGCCTTCCGCCGGGGTGCACGCCGGGCCTTGGGCCTTGCCATCCAGGTTGACCCGATAAAACATGGCGCCCGTATGAGCTGCCAAATGATGGGTCGGGTCATTCTCCTGGCTGGGTCAAACCGTGGGTAATATCCTCGACATAGCCCCCAGGTTAGCTTGAATTTATTCATAGTAAGCTCCTGCAATAAGAATAATAAATATGTTAAGCGACCAGCTTGCTCCACTAGCGGCTTAATTTAATGAAGTGGCTCCTTGAAAATCCGGGTTTCTTCTTCATATTAACGAGCCATCTTCATAATCATCTTGCAGGTACGTCTCCTTTGCAATAAAAATTGGGAATAAAACACCCATATGCCGTTGATTCGGCCACCAATGCTTTGGCTTGATGAAAATTTTGGGAATAAAAAATCCACATGATGTTGAGCCGGCTTTCCATTGCTTCGGCTTGGATGAAAATATTGGGAATAGAAATTAGTCCGTTGTTAAACCACTTCATAGGAGGCGGGGATCTTGTCGGGTCATCAGATGTAGTGGATGCCAACTTAGGATAAAAACATTGCTTATTTATGGATGTAGAACTTGCCAAGTTGTGAATCCGAGTTGCTTATATAGACTTTGCCGGGTTATGATATTTGATTATGCCGGGTCATGATGGTTGGTGACGCCAGGTCAAACAACTGGACTCCAATTGACTTGATAAAATTATTGGGATTGAAGAAATCCATTGTGATGTTGAACCGGTCTTCTTGGCGCCTTTCCATGAATAACTTGGAGAAAATGATCTTTGCAAACGTACATCAAGAAACGAGACTAGTCTCGGTCACAATTGACAGCTTGAAAGTGTTCTTCAATTTTTTGATATATCCATATTACCTGTAGCCTCCAAGCTCCAAGTTTATCAGTTCATGATGACTTGGTGATTTGCAATAAAATCTTTGACTGTGTAGCCCCCAAGTGTCATGTTGTCTTTCCTACAGCAGCCTCGGACTTGTAATTGTCTTATACTTATAAAACTTCAGCCAGTGTAGCCCTCAAGGGCCGGTTTGTTTTGCTTGCAACAACCTGGGACTTTTGAACTTGGTTTTGAATGTTGTAAATAGATAACTTTGGAGAAATCCGGGTTGTCATCTGAGTCGCCAGTTATAAATTGAATGTCTTGCATTTCACATGTGTAGACCACAAGGGCCGGCTCATCAGTATGTGATGAGCCGGGTCTTAAATTTAGACCTTATAATCTGTTTAAACAACTGAATACTGTAGCTCCCAAGTGTCGGGTCGCATGCCTGTGGTGACATGGGACTTTAGAAGTGCCGGGTCGTTTGCCTACAGCGACTTGGGACTTATATGCACTTCTCCTTTGAAAAGGAAAACATCATATGATGTAGCCCCCAAGTGTCGGATCGTATGCCTGCAGCGACTTGGGACTGTATGAGAATAATATAACCCATCATAATGCACTTTAGAAGTTCTTTTGAACTGATATTGATCTGACTTGAATAAATCCTTGCCCGTGGTTATAATGTAACCCGATATTTTATTATTTGAACGAATATCTTGGAACAATGTATTTTTCCTTGAAATGAAATCCCTGCTCGTGGTTGCGGTGCAACCCGGTAAATATATGTTTGAGAAATCCATAAGTGTTGTAGTTTTACTACAGAGCACAAGTTGAAAAAATCCAAGAGCCGGTCAATTAGATGACCCGGCTCTTCGAGAATAGTCATTTCTTCCGGGCTGGCTTAAAAAACCCCAATCATTTAATACTGGTGATGATAAACCATGATGAAGATCCAGCCATTTTGGCTATCAAAGATCTATTTGTTCCTGCAGAGGTTACGATGTAACCCGGTTTGATGACCGGCTTGATATGTATGTATGATGCATGATACAATGCAGAATGATGTATTTATATGATAAAAGAATATAAAGTGTCAGTTTTCAAGGCATGACATAAAGACCGGCTTTCGAGGCTCGAGTCTTGCTTCAGTGAAGCAGGTGTGATAACCCATGGTTTATCCTAGCTCTCTGTAAGCCGGCTCTCACATGATTCAAGCCGATGTTTTAACCTTGATAAGTCAGGGTCCAGATGGATTGACTTGTCAAAAGTACATGGGATCACCTGATCGGAGTCGCATCAAGCATACAGGCAGGTTTAACCATTTTTGGCGTTTTTGCCGGATCAAGAGGGTGAGAAAGCTAAACTCGATGAGTTGGAAGCCCCCAAGTGACCTATGATCATGGAAAAGATCAGCATAGGATATACAGGAGACAATGCTACTACTGCAAAACATCTGGGGTCCAGATAAGCCGGCTTTATTCCATTGATCATACTATGATAATATGATGATCCAATAAAGCAGGATACCTATGTTTGAACAGCGCATCATTGCAGCTGGTCCTCTTTGGCAACCTTTAATTTGTCGCCCATAAGGCAGGGCACCCATGTTTGAACTGCGCATCGTGGCAGGTAGTCCTCTTGGGCGACTTTTAATTTTTCACCCATAAGGCAGGGCACCCATGTTTGAACTGTGCATCGTGGCAGCTAGTGCTCTTGGGTGACTTTTAATTTTTCGCCCATAAGGCAGGGCACCCATGTTTGAACTGCGCATCGTGGCAGCTAGTCCTCTTGGGTGACTTTTAATTTTTCGCCCATAAAACAGCAGCCCCCGGGACCAGGTTATCTTCCCTGTAATGACCCGGGGTTCTAGAATTTTTGAGCCCGGTTGAATCTGCCAAGTCATGACTGTGTAGCCCCCGAGTCTTAAGTCGTCTCAAGGAGGTGGCTTGAGAGTCTTCATACTTGACTTTGGCATAATCCGGCATAAGGTTGCCGGTTGAACGATGGAATTTTATTGAAACTCGAGACGATGTGGCGAGTTGATGATCTTTGTGATGCTCATCGTATGTCCTTAGCAAATTTCGTGGCCAAATTGAGTTCATATGCCTCTCGACCCATGCTTTGTTATTCTCATGTAGTCCGTCTCTTTTCTGGTTCCTCCAGGGCCATTTTCTTTTCCTTTGCTGCTGACTTTTGAACTGCGGGCTCAATAATGGCCTGACTCAAATTGTCGTCTCTCCAGGGATGTTTCCTTTATGGCAAGATCTCCTGTTTCTTTGGATATGTTGAAGTAGATCGTATCGCTGGGATAACAGACCAATGCGTCTATCCATTGAGAAACCTGGCGGCGGGGGCGGCGGTTTGCGCGCTTCCGTAGGACGGCTCGTACAGGCGGTCGCGACACCGACGTGTTGATGTAGACCAGACGGCAGGGGTGTCGTCTCGTGCGCATCTGTTGGGCTGCTTGAGCGAGTAGGCGCAACACCAGCGTGATGATGTAGATGTGAGAGCAGGCCGGTAACCTGGCGCCGATGCGGGAGCCGGTCGCGGCGCTGTTAAGCCGGCGCGGTCGAGAGAGTCGACCGAGACGATTGAAGGCCGACGCGGACGCGGGCGCGGATGGTCGAACCAACCGCGGCGTTGGAGGACGGGGCGGACGGTGCGAGTCGGCCACGACGCTGTTAACGTACACTGAAACGTGGGAGTGGCAGTTCACGTGCATCCGTTGGGTGGCTCAAGCAATCACGGCCCCGGCGTGTTGTTCTAGATCGGGTCGCCCAACACCCTTTGGACGCCTGATCAGCCTCCCATTTATGATTTAACCTGTGCGTAAATTCGTACAAGTTAAAAGTACAAAAAATCTTGATGGATTAAATTCACATGAATAATTTTACTAGGAAAAATATCACCTGATGATAATTTCATCCGATGACGGATGCAACTCTGAAGAAAAAGCTCTCTGACTGTAGACGTTTTTTTAAACGCGCGCCACCGGAACATTGGAACACATCAGGTCTAGCATCATACAGTTGGACATAGTTAAGAACTGTCCATGAGGTGCCCAGCTGAAACTATTTGTTCTGATGGACCTCACCATGCCAGCAATATCTTGAAGCCATTGATGGTTATGGAGGGCTTCCCGAACTATGCGCTTATTCGGGATGCGCGGACTGATCTTTAGTAGTAAGGATGACGCAAAATCATTAACAGCAAAGCCCTCCATCCATTTGCCAGACCAGAAAAAAGTTGTACACCCATCTCTCACATCAACCAATGTGACCAAACTATTAAAGAACTGCCATACAAAGTCATCCACCGCTTCCAGTAATCCTTGCCATGGTCTGTTAGGATCTGATCTTATCATCCACTCCTATCTCATCCGAAGAGCTACATCCTGTAGATGCAAGTTTTTTACTCCCAATTCTTTGAAACAATATGGCATGCACACATTTTGCCAAGCAACCAAGCTCACCTCGCGTCATAGCTAGCGAGAGGTTGGGGAGCACTCGACCTGTCAAGGGGAAGTCGGGGAGTGGCGTGCAGGTGGAGGTGGCTAGCGGCTGAGGTGCACTGGGCGGAGCCGGCGCGGGTGTACGCTCGCGAGAGGGCGATGCGGAGCCAGCCTGTCGCAGGCGAGCGGAGGCGGCAGCGGCCCGGCGTGAAGGCGTGTGGAGGTGGGCGGTGCGGCGGCTCAAGGCGCAGTGGAGGCTGGCGCCGCGGCGGCTCGAGGCACGGAGTCAGGTGCTGCAGGGCCAAGCGGTGCGACGGGGCGGCTCGTGGAGCGCGGCGGCCGCCAGCGGGCGACGCCGGTGGGTCAGCTTGAGGCGAGGAGCGATGCGGTGAGGCGAGGCCACGGCCGAGGTGCCGTGGGGCGAGCCGTCAAGGCGAGGCCGCGGCGGTGGTGATAGGTGCGGCGGAACAAGGTGAAGTGGAGCACGGCGCGCGGAGAGGAGAGGCGAGCGGCGCGGTGGCTCAAGGCGCAGTGGAGGCTGGCGCCGCGGTGTGTGTGTCTGTGTCCATGTCCTTTTCCATGTCGTGGCCGGCTTGGCGAATCTCTGGCCGTGTCCACCTATAGGTCGTAGCCGGATTTGGAAATTTCTGCATCTGTTGTCCACAACGATGTCTGGTTGATGAGATTCGCCCATCGACGATCCGGCAAACAGCACTAGCTCGCCGATGATCTTGTAGTAATATGGAGCAATACTCCCAGTGTACGTATTAGCATTTATCCATCAAATCCAACTTGAGTCGCTCATGCCTGTTGTTGTCTCTCTGTTTCTTTTTTTTTGATCTCCACGTGGGCAGATGCATATCTACACGTGGGCTTGCCTTTCCTATCTTGGTTTGATTGCTGCAACTTTAGCACATGCACGCGCGACCTCGTGGTGGCGTGCAGGTTTCGGCCTCTGGCCACTTTTGGAAATTGGTCTCTCTATGACGACGTGGAGTAGTACTAGCAGCTACGGCTGACAGTAGTACTAGGAGCAGCACGGAACCAATGGTCTCGGCGGCTTTCATTGACCGCTTGCCACGCGAACAAGATGCTGCGAAAATTCCTCTTATACTTCTATTGGTCTTTGTGACTTGATCCTTGCACCGACCGGTCTTGGGCACGTGTTTGACTCGCAGCGAGGGCGGCGTACACGATGTCATCTTAATTTCTCTTGATTTCAAACCTCATACTGATAGTCACAATTTTGATCGCCAAACAACAAATTTTCCGACTCTGTCCAGAATTGTCCAATACCTGGCTATCCTTTGCGATTGTTTCGTGTCGGCTCTTCTTCATCCAATCAACCATGAGCCTCTCGATCCCTGAAGAATTCCCTTCAAGAACACAACACCACCATGCTAGGCCCCACGGTGGGCGCCAACTGTCGTGGTTTTGTCACGGCATGATGTCCTCGTGAGAGAACTTAGGTGTGAGGCCATCGTAACTAGGTGCCGGCTTGACAGGGGTTGGTTGGAATCGAGAGACGCAAGTTTACCCAGGTTCGGCCCCTCCGATGGAGGTAAAAGCCTACGGCCTACTTTGTGTGTATTGATGATGAGGATCATCTCGATTACAAGGGTGCGGAATCGCTACCTCTAGCCTCGAGGGTTTCTAATTTGTCTATCTCTAATGACTTGAACTTGTCCCTCTTGGGGTGCCTTACCCCTCCTAATATAAGTTGAAGGGGTAGGTTTACATGTAGAGTTCTACTGGGAGTAGGACTAGGACTAGTCTCTCTTGAATCCTAATCCGAGTCTTGTTTCTCTTGTGAGGGAATTCTTCCTCTTCTAGGGCCTTCTCCGTGACGGTCTGCTGGCTTGCACGCCTCGGGGATGGTGCCCTAGCTATTTGTGCAGCGCTGCAACTATCCTTCAGCGGCCGCACCTTTTCTTTTCTCGATCTCTACGGACGCTCCGTGACCTCTTTGGGACTTGCTTCGATGTAGTAGGCTGTAGCAAGAAACTGATCCGTACTGCGATTGTATTAGACTAGACTAGCTTCACGTGGTGGACTTGCTCGAAATCCGTGTCGTACTAATTCCGTGTCGTACTAAATAGCTGCCATGAATGGTTTTGCAGATGGACAGGGTCCATTGACTTTGCTCTTGGAAGGGCGCCTTTAGTTGATTTGATCTGTCGCGCATGCACGCGCACTAATTCATCTGTTGCAGCAGATCGAGCAGGCCTCCGGGATTATTTGTTTGTCCTTCGCGAAACTGATAGTAGCAATTTTCTAGGGTTCAGCGGATTTCGTCGGGTGACGCTTGTGGCTAGCTGCAACCCAAGTTACTTTTGACTTTGATCTGAAGTATGTTGTTGTTCAATCTTCCTCAATCTTGACAAATGAACTCGAACTTGATGTAGATCCTTGCGCGCCGGTTGTTTTTTTGTCTGGAAGATCTCAAGCTTCTCGATCCCTGAAGAGCTCCCGCCAAGAAGAGAACACCACCGTGTGAGTGCCCCACGGTGGTTGCCAACTGTCGTGGTTTTGTCACGGTAGATGTCCTCGTGAGAGAACTTAGGTGTGAGGCCAACGCAACTAGGTGGCGGCTTGAACGGGGTTTGTCGGAATCGAGAGACGCGAGTTTTACCCAGGTTCGGCCCCTCCGATGGAGGTAAAAGCTTACGTCCTGTTTTACGAAAGGACCTGACTCATCTCAAGGAGATGAACCAGCCCTTGGGGGCTACAGGTCGAAAGCTCTTCAAAGTTATTACGAAAAGACCCGACTCATCTCAAGGAGTTGAGCTGGCCCTTGGGGGCTACAGGTTGAGTCAGAAACATTTGCAAGATTCAGTTTATCTTAGAAAGACAAAGATTGGCCTTGGGGGCTACAAAAGGATACATGATAGCATGGAAAGGAGAACATACCTCATATTTATTTTTCATCATGCTAACAAAGCCGATTTCCATCTCACGGCTTGTTGCCAGCCGGTCTAAGCAGGCAGCATGAAGATCTTCGACACTAAAGCTCTCATAATTTGGAAGTTCCAACTTGGTCTTCCCTTTTTCTTGCATTACTGCTTCATCCTTAGCAACAACCTTTGTTAGTACCCTGGAAGCCTCAGGAGAAGTATAACCCGTCCAGTAATAATAAAGTCAGGATTATCTTTGTTTATCACTGAAGGATTGGGCGGGTCAAGGTTAACTGTTGATGTAGCTTCAACAGTTACGGCATCAGTATTGCTTGGGCTCACATGGAGGAGGTAAATCATTTTGGATTTCCTGGGGGTCCTCAGGATGATCAACATGGACTTCATGAGCCGCCGGATCGGGAAGCTCAGGCTCAGGGCCCTCCGGGTTAACAGAAGACCCGTCAGTTTTCCTTTTCTTGGCTTTGGCCCTGCCAAGTTTAAGAGTATAATAATAAGAATGGAAAATAATAGCTTACTCAAACAGATAATTGACGAGGAATTTACCCTTGATTGATGACAAAGGGCGCCTCCATTCCCCACGACGCCCCATGGGCAGCGGTTGCGCCTATAAACCCGCCCCGCCCGGGGGGTCTTCCCATCCTGACGCGCCCTCTTGCTTCTTATCCTTCCAAGTTTTCTTCCTTGTCCTCCTCTCTCTCTTTGCTCCTCGATGGCGTCCGGGGGGAGTGCAGCGGGTGCGGGAGGACGTACGGGGCCTCTGGCTCCGCCGTCGGCCTCTGGAGGCAGCGGTGGGGGGCCCTCGAGGCCAGCTCACGCCCGCCGATGCTGGGCCATTGTCGACGAGTAAGTGTTCCGCCACCTGTCCCCTTCTCTTGCAATCGCGCCTGGCGCGCCAGTCCTGACTGTTCCCTCCTCCCAGGGCGTCCGCGCCCAAGAGGCGGAGGCTCGATGAGCTCCAGGAGGAGGTAGGCGCGCTGAGGGTCCAGCTGGCGGATGCCGAGGCCGCCCTCCAGGCCGCGCTAAGGGGCGAGGCGGAGGCCCAGACGGAGCTGGCGTCCCTCCAGACCCAAATCAAGGGGGCTGCCGACGCCGTGCAGGCCGCCCAGGACGAGGCAGCCCACACGAAGATGCTAGAGGCGCAGCGCACCAAGCAGTATCTGGACATTGCCCACCGCCCGGTTGGTGCAGTGAGCCGGTTTGTCAGGGAAGCCCCCGCGGTGCCGGGCACCCACGGCGACGGGGGCTACCTCAACTTCTTCGGCAAGGTGGTGGAGGCGCTGGAGACCGGCGTCTCCCGGGTGGACGAGGACAGCGTGTCCAGTGCGCGTGACCTCCTGGACCTCGTGCTAACACGCGTCTTCTCCAACCTGCATCGCCACGCACCGGAGCTTGATCTTCCCCGCGTCATGGAGCCGGTGCCCGAGGAGCTCCAGAGGCCACTCAGGGACAAGGTGCGCCCGCACATGGAGTCCTTGGTGGAGCGGTTCGTCCAGACACCCTCCTCCAACGAGGATGACGACTCCGGCGCCGGGGTGGGTGATGGTCTAGATGGCGACAGCGGCTCCTCGGCCTAGGCTCCCCCTGTTTTCTTTTCCCGGTTCCTATCATGCCAAGAAACGCTCGGCCCCTGAGGGCATTAACTTTTGTGTTTTACCTTCGCATTCTTCCTCCCCTTTTTTAAATCGCCGATTGCTTGCTCCGCGTGACGCGACTTTATCTCTTGCGCGGAGCTCGGCGTCATCATCGGTGTGGCCCGGCGATGGCGGCCTATTGGGGCCTCTCGAGGCGGGCCCTCCTGAGAAGGAACGTGCCGCCCCGAGGCCGGGGTCTTAGCGACGTCGCCCTGAGAGGCCGAATTCCTTCCCTTGCGCTGCTCTTCCCTGTACCAGGTGCCACAAGACGCCTGATGGGGGCACGTGGCAAACCGTAGCGCCTGCATTCTCACGTTAGCGCTCCTGTCTCATGCCATGTATTCAGGTTATCATCTGATCAAAAAACTTCTGCTCTGTTCGGCGGGTGCACTTAGCTTATCGGGTTGTGGCGAGCTCTCGCGTCGTGAGGTGTAGCTGGAGCGTCTAGGGAGGTCGAGGATCCCACCAGGGAGGGCTTTTTCCTTGTGTGCGGGATGGTTCGGGAGCCCTTTCGGCACTCTGCGTCGGCGGGGCCCAATCCCGAGCAGGCCTCGACCGCCGTTGGGGCGTCCGGATCACCAGGACGACACCAAAGGGGCGAGTCCTCGGCCACCGTTGGAGTGTCCGGATCACCAGGACGAGACCAAGGGGCGTGGAGCTACGTGATCGGTGAGGTTCCCGAGGCTCGTTGCTCAGGAACCCCCCTTGATGCTCAAGCGGCGCTCTGCATCGGCGGAACCCAGTCCCGCACATACCTCAAACGCCGTTGGGGCGTCCGGATCACCAGGACGAGACCAAGGGGCGAGGGGCTACGTGACCAGTGCGGCTCCTGAGGCACATTTCTCAGGAGTCCCCCTTGACGCTCGAGCGGCTCCCATACCCTTCCGCCGGTTGCTGCCTCGGGATCCGCCTGAGCCTCCCGAGGCTCCGTGCTGCCATGCCGGGCCGTAGTCGGAGCCCCCGAGCGGGGGTCGACTGTTAAAAAGATGTGCGCTTCCGAGGCAATAGGCCCTTGCCGGCCCGCTCTGAGGCGCCACGGGGGAGGGCCAATGTGCGTGGGCCTTGGCAAGGCACCAATTCAGAGAAAAGAGACTCTAAAGCCAGAAAAATAAATTGCGAAGAGAGAAAAATTCCCGCCCCTTTTCAAATAGAGTTATGAAGTCTTCAAATTTCATTTCAAAGAGTGGCAATCCGAACACAAAAAGAAGCAAGCAACAGCCGCGTCCGGCACCTAAGCTTGTCTTCCCCTTCGTCTTCCTCCAGCGCGGAGCGTAGGGCATCCACGTTGCGTGGGCATAGTCATTGGAGGACAGTGTTGTCCGCCAGCGCAGAGCATGGGCTTCCACTTTGGCGTGGGATGGAACCCCTCCGCGTCCTCGGGGGGCTCCGGGCGTATACAACCCACTCATTATTACGTGAGAGTGTCACGGCCGAAGATAGCTGGGCAAGCCCCCGTGCGCATGGCCCAGGTGCTCCCAACTCGGTTAAGAGCCATTCCACGCATTTCTGCGCGGTTGCGCGCCCCTACAGCCGAAATCTGAGTGCATTGCTCCCCGCGTAGCCGCGAGATTGTGCTCACGCGGCCCAAACATGAGCACAATGCACCCAGCGCAGCCATAGAGGTGTTGTGTTGGTGAAGCCACATCGTGAGGCATCAGGGTGCTGTCCAGACCGCAGCTTGAGCACCTCGCGAGGCCCTGCCTCCCGAGGACCGTGCCGGCGCTCCCGTTGCCGCGGGTGGCCCGCGCTGCTTGTATCCTGCCGATCCCCCCAAGCGGTCGCCCCTGTGTCCCGGGGGACTTCGCTGCGTGTAGCTTGCTCGCGAGGGCGGCTGCCGCGTCGTGCCTTCGCGTATCCCGGGACGCCCCCCTGTTTGCATCAACCTAGCCTGGTACTCCCTTAATGGAAGCCCCCAGGCCCGGCTTGGGGAGGACGTCCGGGACATCTCCCTACTCCGGGAGGGTGCTGGCGCCCGCGGGGGGCGCCTGATCCATCGCGCCATCCGCAGGTGTGACGTAGCTCGGAACATAGGCCTCTGTGTAAAGGCCTTGGCTCCCTCCTGAACCGTCCCCGCGCGCACCAAGGGCAGCCTCCCCGGGTAGCAAGGTGACACTGCCCTAGGCGCGCGGCCCACTGACCCTCCTGCGGCGAGCCTCCGCCTGAAGTTGCTTACCTCTGCCGCCGCCGTGGGGTTGGCCGCGCGTGTCTTTACGTGGGTTGCCTCCCCGGTTGACCACTGTGCCTTCGTTACCTGCCCGCCCGGAAGCCTCAGCCGCCTGTTCCCTGCGCCGGTTGGCGCACTCCTGCCGGGACGACCCAGGCTGCTGATGATCCATCTGGGTACGAGTGCGCGCGTCGAGGCGCACGCGGACCGCCCCATCACCTTCTTCAAAGGCACCACTGGCGGGGCCGGGCGGCGCTCCGAAGCCGGTCACCGGGATCCGGAGGAGGAGGAGCACGGCATGCGTCGGGCCCTGCCCGAGCTCGCCCGGGAGTGAAGCGGGCACGTCGTCCGCAGATGAGGTGATGGGCATGGCGAACGAGCCCCCGGCACCCAGCGCCGGTGGTCGTAGAGAGGGGTGGGGAACCCAGGCCCTCCTTGCGACGGTGACCAACTCGGCGATGTGGTTGGCCCATGCGTCGAAGCCCCCGTGCGTCGGGCGGTGGCCAAGCATCTCACTCGGCATTAGTAGTGCATCATGCGTGTTGAGGTCTCCCACGTGGGTACAGTGCGGTGTCGGTCCCATGGGCGCCGCTCGTCCGCCATGCGCCTGGCCGGCATGAGCAGCAACAGTGGTGGAAACGATGCTGGTGGCCTGGTAACGACCGCCCAGCATCGCACCGCCGGGGCGCGGGTTTTGGACGGCAGTGGCAAGGTTGGTGAAGGCGGATCCGCTGAGGCCGAAGGGAGCTTGTCGGGCGTCGGCCATCGACACAACGGGGTGAAGAAGAAGCGAAGCTTGCTGAAGACTCCGACACGCCCCCTACCTGACGCGCCAAATGTCGGATTTCGTGCTCCGCAAAACCCAAGGGAGTTCGAACACAGGGGCGTGTGCGAAGATCCCCAACAGCTTCACCCCCTCCAAGCTCTTAACGCGATAACCCCGCTCAATGGTGTGGAAGAAGATTGCACACGAGAGTTTACCCAGGTTCGGGCCGCTGCGAAGTGTAAAACCCTACTCTAGCCTTTGGTGGATTGCCCCACGAGGAGGTTTGTGGATGAACTAGTACAGTGGTGAGTTGTCTCGCGAGTGCGTTTGGCTGGCGTTGGGTCTACCTCGCTACGGGGCAGCCTAGCCTCTATTTATAGTCGCCCGGGTCCCCTTCCCTTATCGCAATG
Source organism: Elymus sibiricus (assembly GCA_039707655.1). Lineage (NCBI taxonomy): Eukaryota > Viridiplantae > Streptophyta > Magnoliopsida > Poales > Poaceae > Elymus > Elymus sibiricus. Next base: position 307,917,501 of record CM077675.1, on the reverse strand, counting down.
GCATGAAGGGATCCCACAACGGCCAAATTCGAAAGGGGACAGGAGGAGGTACATCCTATCCTGACGAAAGATGGTCTTCGCCTGCAAAGTAGGTGTTGGTGAGGCAGTGGTGGGCTCGGCGATGACGTTCGTCCTGCGGAGCTCGGGCTCTTGGTCTTGTTGCACCGGGATGGAAACCTTTGGGGGCGCTTTGGGAACCTGCGTGCACTCCTGCCTCCTTTGCACGAAAGAGGAAACTGTCTCCTCTGGCGCGCTGGTGCCCGCCTGGCCCACCTTGCGTCATCCTTGGCCTCCTGAGGTTGAGCGTTGCATAGAGATCTTCGCCGCTCGGGAGGGGGCCTGGGGAGGCCTATTCCTCCACGGGTCTTGGCGTTGTTTCCCTCGCGAGCTCGGGGCTCTCGCGAGGGCCTTGTCTTGAGTGAGGTCGCGCTGGGCCGTACTTGGCTGTCGAAGTGGGCCACGCCCTGGGCCGCAGGCAGGCAAGTCTGGGTACCCCCGTTCCCAGGACGCCGACACCAGCCAGTTGCAGGCTTTTGACTCCGACATAATGAGTCGCCTGGATAAAGTAAAAAAGGGCGGCTTAAGTAAATGGTTCAAGTAAAATGATCTAAGTATTTGCAATAAAGGGCAAGTCTGGTAAAAGACCAGAGTCTTTACAATGGCCTAAATGCATGGCGAGTTACAAATACTAAGCCGGCAGAAGTAAGGGCGACTCGTGTAAAGACAATAGGTTCTTGGGAATTTTGCTGAGTATGAGACAAACAAGTTTCTCCCGAAGCAGCAACAATTTTGGATCTAAAAATACCTTAAAAAGGCGAGAATATTCTCTAGCCCTAGCAGGAGGGCATGGAAGCAATGACAGTACAGTTCATCTAATCCAAAGAAAGATTAAGACATGTCATACGCAAAACGGAGTTGGTGTCTCTACCGCCCTACTTTGGTGAATATTTTCGTGGGATCTACTCACAGAGCTAGCAATGGCGATGAACCGGAGAAAAATTGTCAAAGAACTCGAAGAACCTCGAGGTGCTATACTGGATCTAGTCGGAAGGAAGATGACTTACTCGAAGCGGTCGACCGGTGATGGGGAAAGTGCGCGGAGGATTGATTGACAAAGAAGGAGTGCCGCGACGACCTCGAGGAAGATCGACGAGATGAGGAAGTTGCGGCGGTGGTGCGAGGAGCTTCCGGACTCGAGGAAGAATAAGAAGCAAGAAGGGGAAGTGGAAAGTGAATCCAGGGACTTTCGGTGAATATTTAAAGGGAAGGATCCCAAAGAGGAAACTGACAGGCGCGACAATCGAGGGAATACAGTAAATTTCGCGAAACAAAAACGCCTCGATTTTCGGGATAAACGGATATGACCAGATTCGCCATGATGTCATTATTTTTTCAGACTTACGACAAGTGATGTCACGATAAATGAACGTTGGGAAAATGACAAGTGTGGGAGCAGAACAAGCCGGCGTTGTGAAATCTGTTGAAGATACCACTTCAAAGATGAGCCGCCACAGGAAGGAAAGATCTATTGACATGAATGGATTCAAATCAATCTGGGGCCTAATGTCGGGGATATAACTCCATGATATAACCCGCCCTACTGGGCTGAGTCAACATGTCAGCAGTATTGTGACCCAGTTCAAGGTGGGCCGTGTCTCAAGTACAAGATAAGTAAGGTGGCGGGTGACCAAGACGCTGGGCGGCCCAATACCAAAAGACGGCGGCTCAAATCCCATGAAGCTAAGGACGCCGGTTAAAGTTTCCTTAAGATACAAGACAAGTTAGAGATGTCATAGGACACGGGACATAATATGACCCGGACTCTATTGTAAACCCGAGGGCTTGACCTGTATATAAAGGCAGGTACCTAGGGCCGAAAGACTTAAATTACAACCTCTCGATAGCTAGGTTAGCGATTCCGCACCCTTGTAATCGAGATCTATCCATCCAATACACAAAAAGCAGGACGTAGGCTATTACCTCCATAGGAGGGGCCGAACCTGGGTATACCAGACTCTTTCTCTCGCTTAACCCCTTCGAGTCGCCATCAAGCAGCGATGGCCTCACACCTAAGTCCTGTTATGAGGACATCTGACGGGTTGATAAAACCACGACACGGAACGTACTAGACAACATGGAATGCAGGGGTAAACACCCGAACAACATGGTAACAAGCAAACTGCCATATATACACCATGATATAGTTCAGTACAAGCACAAGCTGAAGTACAAACTACTAAGAAGATGATACACCTCATCGGAGGCATTACAAGCTTCCTATACATTATTTCTCTACACATCTGGAACTCGGTACACACCTCAGTCATATCCCACAAGACGCGCAGGACTGTTGATATACAACTGCTACAATACCACTACTACCACCACACACGCACTCAAGCGTCTCCGTAGAACATCTACTACAGGTTACCCACGTTACCTAGGAGTTGAACCTGAGGGTCTGGAAACACCCTAGTCTGAGATCCCTAGGGTCCATAGGGACACGGATGTGGCCTAGGTCCCCTAGCTGGCAGCTAAAGAGGTCCTCAAAGGGGAACAATGCCTCCAACGTCAGGCCAATCTACATGAGCTGGTAGATGAGTCCAAAGCGGGCACAACATATCCATATCTCCATATCCAGTCTGAACGACTAGTGCAAGCCGTGCCAGAGCCATCCAAAGAAGTGCACGTGTAGCATAAAACTCCTTGCGAAGGGCACGTGCATCATGATCCCTGTTCTCCAACATCTGTGTGGTCACCTGAAGTCTCGAAGACTCCTAAGAGGAATCATAGTAAGCTCCACTAAGGTATCCCTCCTCTCCTCCTAGTGATGCTGGAACATAGCATATCTCATTGTTCTGATGTAGACCATGGTTAGCTCTCATGATGGTCAGCATCGTATAAGCGGCCTCCTGAACTGCCATGTCAAGGGTAACCCCAAGTCCATACGACCAATGGAGCAGCTCTACAGCTCCAGGGTACGATGGATATATCCTAACAGTACAAAGGTACTGACTCTGATTGAAGTCACGGTACTGCTCCACTGTGTACTCTGGGTACCAGCGGTAACCGATCTCCATCCTAACCCGAACCAGCATAGCCGTATGACCTGGTACATCGATGCACCTGGTCAGACGGACAACCTGATGAGAAGGACGAGAAGGCATCTGAAACAGAGAATAATGCAAATGCATTAGAGCTCCTAGCAAAAATCGGACAGCACAACGGCTGTAAATGCTCAAAAAATATTTTGAGACATCCTGCAAAAGATTGGATAGCATAACCACTCAACTTTTTAGTTTCAAGGTTCCGTAGCCAACTGATTTTTCACACAGGAAAAATACTTGAAAACTGGAGTTGACTCTCAAACAATTTTTCCTATGAGTCTATGGAGTAGTAACTCGTGATCCTGAGAGATAGATAAGAAGCCTAGTTCTTAAACCCCGTATAAAAGATAAGGGTGACTCAGAATAGAATGACCCAAGAAGAGAAGTAAAAAGAGCCTTACGATCCCCTCCACAATCAATTCCCTTACATAACTAAAGCACTTCTAGACTCAACTTTGACCAGTTTGGCTTGGTAATCCTACAGTCAGTCAGGCTCTGATACCAACGCTGTCCGGACCCCGATCCTAATTCAGCCTGTAACATATCACATCACTTTGCGGCCTCACGCACGGTAATTCCCATGGCTGTCACCTTACCTTGGGCGGGACCGTTTGCGTCTTTTGGCTCACGTATATGAACTTGTTCCTAGCAATCATACGTCAAAGAACCCGGGTCGACATGACTAGTCATAGAACCCAAGTGGCACATCCGTATAGGGACAAGCATACATAAACCAATAATGCAGGTGTCGGTCATCAGCGGGTGTAGACGAGTCATAGCAAGCTACATGGACTCCATTACGCCGTGAGACATTTCTGTCCTCGACTGCGCGTAGACGAGTCATAGAAGGCTACATGGACTCCATTACATTGTGAGACATTTCCCCATAGGGACAGACACAGCAGCAAAGAAGGATACACGCCGGTCAATCAATGTGTCCGGAGCAGTAGCAAGCTACCATGGCTCAGTGGAAGTACAAAGAGGCATTTCCCCGTAAAGAGTACTAACAAAGGCACACAACTGGGTGTCGAATCCCATACATTCTGATGCACATCACACGTATGCACAACATGCACGATATGCATAGATACAACATGACATCACAACATAACCATACAACAACACAACATTTACTTAGAAGGCTCGGAAGAGCCTTGCATAATATGTTCATACAAGTAGGGTCACATGACCCGAAACTCAAGTCATACAAACAAGTCTTACAAGCCATGCGGAAGCGTAAAGCTGTCTGAGTTCAAACAGATGAAAGGATAAAAAGGCACGTAGCCTGACTATCTACAACCCTTCCCAAGGGTGTCGGACCGTAGCTGGGATACCAGCTACTCTGTGTCGTCGACATCTTGATAAAACCCACCAGATGGGTCGTGGATCTCCTCTCCAATAGTTTAAGCAAATGTGAGTACAAACGTACTCAGCAAGTCTTTAAATCAAATCTAGTCTACTCATGCATTTGTATCAAAAGGGGATGGTGGTGTTTCATGCAGCGCGCCAACTTTGACTCTTGGCTATCCTCTACTGCGACTATCAGTACATTGAATAAGTTTGAGAAAGCATACACGAGTCCACTAACACCACAACAATACACTACCATGGATCCGCTGCCGGCTCCCTACGAGAGTGCCATCCACGGTACTCACACTTGTCTTGATACTTTTATGAGGAACCATTAAAGTTATCTATGAACAGCATAAGTTTCCAAGTAGTCCATATCCGAGGACGCGGCTATTTGAACAGATTCATACCCCTGCAGGTGTGTACTCCTTCACACACACACTCGCCACTTATCGCTAAGTGCACGTAAAAATCCACCTCGGCAACCTTCAAGCGGAAGCCCAGCGAGGGAGTCGGCCACGACCGTCAACCACACAAGATCCTAGTCCAGGTTTATCGCCTATTTGAGACTGAACCCGCACGGAAGTCCGGCCAAAGTTTATCGCTACGGCCTCAAATGATTTGCGTAGGGTGACCAAGCCCACCGTTCGGGTGCCACTTGGTACACCGTGCCACTGCCTACCATGTCATAGCCCACCCCTAAGGTTCGCGCTCCGCACGGCCTCCGGCATAGCTACAAAAACCAGTAACTAGGTGCAACTCCTGGACAGAGGACAAGGCGGTTAATGAGTTGAGCGGGGTAATATTTCAGGGCCGAGCATGTGGTAGTAATTAGTCTTGGATCACAAACACGGAACTCAGTTCCTAAGAGCGGTTCTAATGAGACAACCCGCTATGTACTCCTACATAGCGTCTCATCTCTACCTTTACCAAATCAGGTTCATCACTCAGCTCATCACATCAGAACACCATCGTTTCACTCCGGTTCATCATCTTGATGAATCAGACCTGGCACAACTCTAAGCATAGCATGCATAGCAGGGTAAAGCACATCATGGCTCAAGCATCTACCAGGTATTCTAGCTATTTACTGTGTCAATGACAGGTCATGCAGAGGAATGGGTTCAACTAACGCAACATGTATCAGTTGAATCGTATTGTCCTAATGCAATAAACAAGAGGGGGAGCGAGAGTGTCATGGTTTTGTCACGGCAGATGTTCTCTTAGGAGAACTTGAGTTTGAGGCCATCGCCACTAAGTGGCAACTCAAAGGGGTTGATCGGGAACGAGAGACAAGTTTACCCAGGTTCGGCCCCTACGATGGAGGTAATAGCCTATGTCCTGCTTTGTGTCTATATTGATGATGATCTCGATTACAAGGGTGCGGAGTCGCTAACCTAGCTTTCGAGGGTGTGTAAATTAAGTCTTTTGCCCCTAGGGGCTCGCTTTTATATATAGGTCGAGACCCTGGGCTTTTACAAGAGTCCGGGTCATGCTACAATTCGTGACCTACTATGTCTCTAACTCGCCTTGCATCTCAGGCAAGGAAACTCCGGGCGTCTTCTGCCTCTTGGGCCTTGAGTCGCCGTATTCATGTGCTGGGCCGCCATCCGACTTACATGGTAAGCTGCCTTGCCTGCCTTGTCTTCAATGCCACAGCCCATCTTTAGTATGATTCACAAGCCGCCAATATGCTGACCTGACCCAGTAGGGCGGGTTATACCGCGGGGTTATATCCCCGACATTAGGCCCTAGATTGATTTGAATATATTCATGTCAATCTTCCTCACCTTCACTTGGCGACTTATCATCTGCTTGTATCTGTGTCTTCCCTGAATCATGAAATGTCAGCTTACGATATTTCCAAACTTGTAATTTTTCTTGTGCAATCCATCAGTGACGTCACCCGCCAGAAATCCAGGAAACTAATGATGACATCACAACGGATCTGCGCATGTCTTCATTTATCCCGAAAATCGAGGCATTTTTGTTTCCAAAAATTTACTGTGCCTCCTTGATTCCTGCCCCTGCCGGTTGCCCCTTCGGGTTTCTTCCTTATAAATACTGACTAGGGGGTCCTTCATTCACCTTTACCTCCGCCCTTCACTTCTTCTTCTTCCTCGAGCGCGAAGCTTTATTGCACCACCGCTGTTGTTGATCCATCACCGGCGACCGCTTTCGGGACTGCAACGATACCTCGTCTTCATCAAGGTCCAGCGGAGCATCTCCGCTGCCCCCGGCGACCTTCAGGTAAGCCATTTTTCTTCCCCAGATCTATAGTAGTTCAGCGGAGTTCCTCGGGTATTCCGGAGTTCATCGTTTGTTCATCGCCATTGAGCATCATGCATAACTTCCATGAGTTTTCTCGTAGAAACAGAGCGTTTTGAGCAATGGATCCATTTCATGCATAGCATCTTTAAATACCCCTTAAAAATCTGCAAAATAGACTGCCACTGCTTCCATGCTTTGTCATTAGGTTTAGCAAATATTTTCCTTTTCTGAACCATTTGTAGATCCATAATTGTAGCCAGTTTGGTACAAACTTGTTTGTCCCACACTTAGCTAAAACTAGAAATCTCTCATTTGGCATAAGACGCCCTTATGTTTGCCGGCTTATTCTTATGACTACAACCCGCCATATGTAGATACCGTTTCTTTTAAGCACCGGCTCATCATTGTGACTATGACCGGCCATGTTTAGAAACTGCTTCGTCTAAACGCCGGCTCATCATAAGGCGACTCACCTGTTGTAGATTTTTATGTCGTCTTATCCTTGATCATAACATCTATGCTTATGCAGCTTCTTTTATTTGCACTTAGGTGTCTCATCATGTCGAAAACTACCACATTTAATTGGGTGTCGTCCCAAGTTTCTGAACTTGTGCTCAAAGACTACCAAGACCAGGGTCTCCTACCGTCTAAGGAGGCAATTGGATGGCGGGCTCCCCTTGGAGAGGAACTCCCAGCACCCGGCGAGGGAAAAGTAGTCGTGTTTATAGATCACCTTCTTCGGGGTTTTTCTCCCCCGGGTCAAAATTCTTTTGGGATGCTCTACGCTCTTTCCACCTTCATCCTCAAGATCTGGCTCCCAAATTTGCTACCAATCTTTGCCAGTTTCAAGTATTCTGTGAGGTGTATCCGCAAATAGAACCCACCATCCCTCTTTTCATGGAATTCTTCCACCTCAACCGTCAAACTGAGTGTGCAGATGGCCTCAGCCTAGAACTCGGTGGGATTTCTATTCAACGGCGCAGAGATGGTGCCTTCCCTGCTGCTGTTCTACCAAGCCACCCAAAAGGATGGGTCAAGACTTGGTTCTACTGCCGGAACACGGCTCCTGTTAATGAAAACCCCCTGCCTGGTTACAGACCAGATCGTCTTCCCATGAATTTTGAGCTTCCTGGCCAAGCTTGACAAGAAGAACGTGACCAACACGCCTTTGTATACCCAAAACTGAAGGCTTTGCAAGCCCATGGGTTAACTGGGGTTGACCTAACCCGGTGTTGGGTATCTTGGAGGATCCTGCCATTGAGTCGCCACGGCTAGTTGATGTGTAACTACTCTGGCGGTTTACACGACGCGCAAAGATACATCAACCAAGATTTGAAAGCTGATGATATCAACAAGATTATGAAGAAGCCGCCGGGAGAAACTCTAGCAGATTGCAGTCAAGCTGGGTTGAATCCCTTCTCTACTCTCAACCCGGCTCCATCAGTAAGAAACCTTGATAATTATTCATCCGGCTCATAACACTTTTTAAACTCCAAAGCTTGTCATTTTCATTGTAAACCTTACAGGTAAACTCTTCATCCTGGAAGAAGAAGAGGTGGAAAGTTGGAGCACATAAGCCAAATCCCGCCCAAAAGAATAAGGTGGCTGTAGAAGGGCCATCAACTAGGGGCGAGACACCTGCAGCTGCTGCTCAGAGTCCTTGTCTCCAATGAAAGCAAGGCAGGTAATTCAGAAAGTAAGTTTCTCTCACCCAGATGCTTATTTGGATCCCAATTTTATTTTGAAGAAGACTCAACATAAATTGAAGCGCCAACCTCGGAGCAGTAATGGTGACCTTTCAGCCGGCTTACCCGACAAACCAGCCACCCGCAAACGTCAGCATGAGGTTCCTCATAGCCCAACTCCCTCTCTTCCAAAAGTCGGCCTATTCCAGCAGCCTCTTAATCCTTCTAATTCAAATCACTAGGAGTTATCTCCTTCATCGGGCGACTCAACCACCTCTAAGCTGCCACCCCTTGTTATCAATCAAGGGTAAGTTTTTTCCTTTACACCATGCATTGCTTATTTGTACTTATCCTTGCATATGTTTTACTCTGCTGCTTTGCTTGCAGGGATAAAGCCAAAACCAAGAAGAGAAACACTGGTGAGACGTCCAACGATCCTGAGGATCCTAACCCGGCAGATCCAATGCTGGCGACTCCCGAAGCTTATACCGAGAAACCTCAAGATCATCCGGACCGCCAAAACCTACCGCCCCTGCCTTCTGAACCAGCCAACACTAAAGCTGAAGATGCCCCGGCTAATCTGACAATCAATCTTAACCCACCCATTCTTCAAAAGGGAACCGAAGACGCTCCTCCTGGGAAGAACAAGGATGTTATTATCACCGGGACGGGTTACACTGCTCCAGGGACCCCCAATGTGTTGGCCAAGTTTATCACCAAGGATGAGGTGCCACCGCTTGATAAGGGGAAGGCTAAGCTCGAGCTTCCCAATTATGAGGGCCTGAGTGCTGACGAGCTGCACACCAGATACTTAAACCACCTTTCCACAAACCGGGATATGGAAATCAGCCTGGTTGGCATGATGAAGAGAAAGTATGAGGTATGCTCCACTTTATCTGTGTATTCCATATATCCTTACGTAGCCCCCAAGGGTCGTCTCATCTTTATGAGATGAGGCGGGTCTTGTAAATATGAAACTGCTGTAGCCCCCAAGGGCCGGATCATCATCTTGAGATGAGTCGGGTCTTCTTAATATTTTGAAGAAATCAACCTGTAGCCCCCAAGTGCTGGCTCATCTTCTTGAGATGAGTCGGGTCTTCTTAATAATTTTGAAGAAATCAACTTGTAGCCCCCAAGGGCCGGCTCATCTTCTTGAGATGAGTCGGGTCTTCTTAATAATTTGAAGAAATCAACCTGTAGCCCCCAAGGGCTGGCTCATCTTCTTGAGATGAGTCGGGTCTTCTTAATAATTTTGAAGAAATCAACCTGTAGCCCCCATGGGCCGGCTCATCTTCTTGAGATGAGTCGGTTCTTCTTAATAATTTGAAGAAATCAACCTGTAGCCCCCAAGGGTCGGCTCATCTTCTTGAGATGAGTCGGGTCTTCTTAATAATTTTGCTGGAAAGAACATATATGCATTATCTCCCAAGTGTCAAGTATATTGCTTGCAATCTGCTTGGGACTTGTTATAATTTTTCTTAACATAGTCATGCTGCACCTTGCTACCGGCTCATGACCAAACAATATGATAACCTCTATTGTGCAGGAAGCTCTGAAAATAGCCTAGTCAAATGTGACCGGCTTGAAAAAAGATCTTGAAGTGGGGCAAACTGCCCGAGCAGAGGCTGAACAAAACTTCGACTTTCCTTGGAAGAATTTGGAGAAAGCCAAGGCAGGCTTTGAAAAAGAAAAGAAGTCTTTTGAGACTGAAAAAGCCGCTTTGCTGAAGCGCGCAGAAGACGCTGAGGGTCAAATGAAGCCCATCACTGAAGAGCTATTCGTGTTGAAACGGCACATTAGCCACATGACCCAGGCCATCTTTGGTAAGTACCTTTATGAGCTCTTGCTAACCCGCTCTATTACTCATGTATGAAGATAAGTCCCCTGGCGACTCATGTACTTGAATTGCCTTGCAGGCCCTCGGGCTCGCAACCTCCAAGATAATAGCTTGTTAAAGCTTAAGGCTGTGTATTCACTGACTGAACAACTCTATGCTGGAGGCCACTGCACAATCAAGGCCGTTATGAGGAACGAAGAGCCGGTGAAGTTCATCAAGGATGTACTAAGACGCCTCTCGACGATACCAAAATAGATTGAAGAGTTGAAAAGATCAGTCGCTCGAGCCGGTGCAACTACTTCTTTGAGTCGGGCCTTGGCTTACTCAGCGGAGCTTTATCCGGTAGAGATGGCCAAAGGGTTTCCTGAGTTTAAGGACGACGGATCAGCATTCATCGATGTTGACTATGCTAAGTGCGTCAAGGCGGCTCGAGTATTAGCCACCCAACTTGTTGCCGAAATGGAGTTGAAGAACTATCAGGCGGCTTATGATGCTAATAACTCACGAGTTCGGCTACCCACCTTTGAACCGGTGGACCTGACTCCTAAACATCATAAGCACATTTTCCCCCTAACGTTGACCCATCCTCCATCTTGAATGAAGAATTTGTATTCCACTCCTTAACCCATTGCAACTGGGATTGGGACAACCTTCAGATCCAAGAACCAGAAGCCCCATCGGAGGATGACCCGGAGGCGGCTCAGGCAAAAGGTCAGCCCGAGGCCAACACGGATGGTGCAGAGGCCAGGTTATAAAAATGTCTGAAAAAACTTTGATTCAACCATCTGGGCTCAATTGCGCCTTGTAATTGCTTGAAGCCAACAATTATTTGCGTGTGTCGTGCCTTCGTGCACATTTCAAACTTTTGATCCTGTCTTGGCGATGAGGGATTTGTATATTAATAAGCCTTGTTAATTTGCATTTTATCCTTTCGCTTAGGAATCATACAGCCCGTGACTTGTACTTTGTATTATCTTGGCTGAGTCGTCCTTGTACTTTAAATCTTCCAGGCAGTTGTTAAAATATGAACTTGTTTTTCCCTTTCGTCTTTGAATATTTCTGCTGACCTTGCTTAATGAGCTATTGTCTGAAGCAGTATGGGAGGGTCAATGTAAGACGGCCTTCTGTAAATTTTCCACAAGAGTTGATTGTAGAATATTGAGTTGAACTAGTCATTATATGATCATAGTTTTCGTAACTCGGACACTCTTTTATGAGCCGATAACATAAATAATATTGTACATGTAAAATTTAGGAAGTAATAACATATGGTAATAATGATGAAAAAATTGTTAATAAGCCGTCTCAGTGAAACTGGCTTTCCAAGCTCAAGTCTTGCTTCAATGAAGCGGGTGTGATAACCCATGGTTTATCCTAGCTCTGTTTATGCCAGCTCCCACGCGACTCAAGCCGGTGTTTTAACCTTGATAAGTTCAGGGTCCAAAGTGGATTGACTTGTCAAGAGTACACAGGGTCACTTGATCGGAGTCGCATCAAGCATACAGGCAGGTTTAACCATATATTGTGGCATTTTTTGCCGGGTCAAGAAGGTGAGAAAGCTAAACTCGATGAGTTGGAAGCCCCCAAGTGACCTATGTTTCAAAAAATAAAGACTCATGCTCAATTTGTAGGCTAAAACGACAAATACCCCGAGTTTCGGGGGTGATGGCTTTATTATATTTAAACATAAAGAATTATGTATAGAATTTGCAGGGGGGGTTACAAAAAGGAAAAGGAGCCCGTGGCCCTTAAGTATAATAAGGCCGCAGGTGAGCAATGTTCCAGGGCTGGGTTGTTTCCTCTTTGGAAGTATACGATCCTTCTCGTAAATCTATCAGATAATATGAACCATTATTAAAGGTTTCTGCTGATGACGAAAGGACCCTCCCAAGGTGGGGAAAGCTTGTGCATCCTTGTTTGATCCTGAATCAGATGGAGCACTAGGTCACCTTCTTGAAAAGTACGGCTTCGGACTCTACGGCTGTGATAGCGACATAGGTCTTGCTGATATATAGATGATCTGGCCACTACTATGTCACGTTCCTCTTCCAAAGCTCCAAGGAATCCTGATGTGCTTGTTCCTTATCAGCTTCAACATAAGCGGTGACTCGAGGAGAGTCATGACGAATATCACTTGGTAATACCGCCTCAGCTCCATAAACCAGAAAGAAAGGAGTGTATCCAGTGGATCTGTTTGGAGTTGTTCTGATACTCCAAAGTACTGAGGGTAGTTCCTCAACCCAACAGCCTGGAGTACGTTGTAGTGGAACCATGAGCCGGGGTTTGATCCCTCTCAAAATCTCTTGATTAGCTCGTTCAGCTTTCCCATTGGACTGTGGATGTGCCACTGTTGCCAAGTCAAGCCGGATATGCTCACGCTGACAAAACTGTTCCATAGCTCCTTTGGATAGATTGGTACCATTGTAAGTAATAATGCTATGAGGGTAGCCAAAACGGAAGATCAACTTCTTCAAAAAATTGACTGCTATCTCCGCGTCATAGGTGCTGATAGGTTCTACTTCAACCCACATGGTGAATTTATCAACCGCCACCAACAGGTGAGGCATCTTATCAGAAGATGGCTTGAACGGGCTGACCATATCGAGCCACCAGACCGCAAACGGCCAAGTAATTGGGATCATGCGCAATTCTTGAGTCGGCACGTGGGCTTGTCGAGCAAACTTTTGACACCCATCGCACTTACGTACAATGTCCTCTGCGTCTGCATGAGCCGTCAGCCAATAAAATTGATGGCAAAAAGCCTTCGCCACCAAAGATCATGAGCCGGCGTGGTGTCCATAGTCGCCAGCGTGGATTTCATTAAGAATTTCCTGTCCTTGCTCAGGGGAAACACAACGCTTAAAAACTCCGGTGCTGCTTCGTCGATGTAACTCGCCCCTGATGATAGTCATGGACTTGGACCGCCGAATTATTTGTCGAGCGATGATTTCCTCTGTTGGGCGCTCGCCTCGAGTTAGATAATCCAGATAAGGCACCGTCCAATCAGGGATAGCATGGAGAGCCGCCACCAAGTGTGCCTTTGGGTCAGGAATGGATATGTCCTCTTCAAATGGCAAATTAACCAAAGGATTGTGAAGAACGTCTTCAAAGACATTAGGGGGGACCGGCTTCCACTGAGAGCTGAGTCGTCACAGGGCACAGGCCGCCTCATTGAGCCGACGATCTATATGATCGACTTGATAGCCTTGAAAATGACCGGCCACGTCAGTGACTGCCCGCCGGTAAGCCGCCATCAATGGGGTCCTTAGAATCCCATGTCCCTAAAACTTGCTGAGCCAACAAATCTGTGTCGCCCAAACACCTGACCCGGCTAAGATTCATCTCTTTAGCCATTCTGAGTCCATGTAGGAGGGCCTCGTACTCAGCTGCATTGTTAGTGCAATGGAACATGAGCCGTAAAACATAACAAAATTTGTCACCTCGTGGACATGACAATATAACTCCAGTCCCCCGAGCTATCCAATTGTCTGGACCCCTCAAAGTGTATAGTCCAGTACGTGTTATCTGGCCTATCCTCTGGATTTTGCTTCTCTATCCAATCATTGATGAAATCTACCAGAGCTTGGGACTTGATTGTAGTTCTGGCCACATGTTTCACATGGTGAGGGCCATGCTCAATTGCCCACTTGGCGATTCGTCCTGTGGCCTCTCAATTTTGTATGATATCTCCAAGGGGTGCTGAACTGACCACGGAAATTCGATGCTCCTGAAAATAATGCTTCAACTTCCGGCGTGACATAAAAACTCCAAAGACCAACTTTTGACAGTGTGGATACCGCTGCTTGGACAAGGTCAAGACTTCGCTGATGAAATAAACTGGCCGCTGAACCGGATAATCCTTCCCTGCCTCCTTTCGCTCAATGACAACAGCAACACTTACCGCCTTGGAATTAGCAGCAATGTATAGGAGCATGGGCTCTTTGTCGGTTGGGGCGGCTAAAACAGGCGGCTCAGCTAGCTGCCTTTTGAGGGCTTCAAAAGGTTCGTTAGCTGCATCAGTCCAGACGAAGTTGTCCGTCTTCTTCAATAATTTATAAAGATGGATTGCCTTCTCTCCAAGGCGGCTTATAAACCGGCTCAATGACGCGATACGGCCAGCCATGCACTGGACCTGATTTATATTTGCCGGCTTACCAAGCGAAGTCACCGCCTTGATCTTGTCCAGGTTAGCTTCTATACCTCGCTCGGAAACCAGGAATCCCAATAGCTTGCCTGCAGGAACAACAAAAACACACTTTGCCGGGTTAAGCTTCATCTGGTACACTCGAAGATTATCAAATGTCTCCTTCATGTCATATAAGAGGGTCTCCTTCTTTTGAGATTTCACCACGATGTCATCGACATAAGCATGAACATTGCACCCAATCTGTGGATGAAGGCAATTTTGAACACAACGTTGGTAAGTCGCCCATGCGCTCTTGAGCCCAAAGGGCATGGAGACATAGCAGAAAGCAGCAAAAGGAGTTATGAAAGCCGTCTTCTCTTGATCCTCAATAGCCGTCTTGATCTGATGAGGACCAGAGTATAAATCTAGGAAGCACAAACGCTCACAACCCGTCGTAGAGTCAATGATCTGCTCGATTCGGGGGAGAGCAAAAGGATCTTTGGGAAAAGATTTGTTGAGATCTGTGTAGTCAACACACATATGCCAGGTGCCGTTCTTTTTTAGGACAAGCACCGGGTTAGCCAACCATTCGGGGTGAAAAACTTCAATGATAAACCCGGTAACTAGGAGCCGGGATACCTCTTCTCCAATATCCTTGCGTCTCACCTCGTTAAAACGACAGAGGTATTGGCATACAGGTTTCATCTTTGGATCCACATTAAGATGGTGCTCAGCAAGTTCTCTTGGGACTCCAGGCATGTCAGAAGGTTTCCATGCAAAGATGTCATGATTCTCACAGATGAACTCGATGAGCGCACTATCCTATTTGGGATCCAAGCCGGTCCCAATAGTGAACTGCTGGGATGAGTCGCCCGGTGTGAAGTCAATCTGCTTTGTATCTTCAGCCGGCTTAAACTTGAGCAATGACTCAGACTCAGTAGTGGGTTTCTTGAGAGGGATCATATCAGCAGGATCAATGTTGGCCATATAGAACTTCAACTCCTCCGCTGCGCCGGCCGACTCAGCATAGGCTGCATCGCCTTCCTCACACTCCTGAGCTATCTTCCTGCTGCAGTTCACAGTTATGGTACCGTTTGGACTTGGCATCTTGAGCTTGAGATAAACATAACAGGGCCGGGCCATGAAGCGAGCATAAGCCGGCCGCCAAAAGAGGGCGTGGTAAGGGATCTTTATTTTGACAACTTCAAACGTCAAAGACTCGCATCTGTAGTTAAACTCATCACCGAAAGCCACATCAAGCATAATTCGCCCAATTGGGTATGTCAACTTCCCAGGCACGATACCATGAAAGACTGTGGTTGAAGCTTGCAATCTGCTTTCAGGAAGGTTCATCCGTCGAAAGGTGTCATAATACAGAATTGATGCTGCTTCCACAATCCATGAGGACTTTCGTCAAGGTATAACCGCAAACATGTGGTGCCACCACCAGAGCAAGTCCGCCCGGGTTATCAACCTACGTAGGGTGATCTTCTCGGCTCCAACTAATTGGGTACTCAGACCAGTTTAAGTATCTTGGAACTGCCGGCTCAACCAAGTTAACGACCCTTTACTTCTGCTTGCGATCCTTCCTGCAAGTGCTAGTGGTGAAGACATGATATTGCCCACTCCTCAATTGCTTGGGATTGCTTTGAAAACCAGTTTGATTATTATGTTGCTGATTGCCTTGGCCGGAGCGCTGCCCATTGCCGTTGTTCCCTGGATGCTGAAAACCCGCTCTTGAGCCCCTTGGACAGAGAAACCTGATCCCGCGAATCCGCCAGACGAACCGCCATGTGAGTCGCCCTGACCAAGCTGACCCGGATGTCCCCAACCATTGCCTCCTTGGTGATTCTGGAAAGCCTGGTTATGGAATTCCTGCATGATGTAACAGTTTTCCCATGAGTGCGTAGACGGCTTATCCGGGGTACTATATTTGAGACAAGGCGCCTTGAGAGCCTTCTCATAATTACGTGGCTTGTTCCCGTTGTAAGCTCCTCCCGGGTGGTTGTTGCGACGCTGGTTCCTAAAGCTGGTGTTGGTATTAGCGACGAATTCTGACCCGCCATTGGGCTGTTTTCGCTTACTGTTATTGCCTTGTCCCCGTGGGTTCCCACTGTGCCCATGGTTTTGCTGACCCTTGCCATCGTCGCCCTTTCTGTTCTTGCCAATTTTGTCCTTGTCTGAGACGGGATCCTTCGTCTTGTCTGACTCGGTGTATCTGGTAAGAACATCCATCAAGTCGCCCATATCCTACACCTTCCGCTTAAGACGGCCAAGTTTCTAGCCCAGCGGCTGAAAGTGGCAGTTTTTCTCCAAGATTAGGACGGCTTGAGATGTCGTGATGTTGTTCGATGAGTGGATGATTTGGGCTACCCGGCGAGTCCAATGATGAGCCGACTCGTCCCCGCACTAGACACAATGCTGAAGATCCACAATCGTCATTGGTCGCTTGCACATTCCTTGGAAATTCTTGATAAACCGCTCCTTCAGCTCTGCCCAAGTGTTGATGGAATTGCGTGGCAAGTTCTTCAGCCACGTGCGAGCCGACCCTTCCAGCATCATGGTCAGGTACTTTGCGCACACGGCGTCGCTGACGTCGAGCATATCCATGGGTAGCTCGTAACTCTCGATCCATGCTGCCGGCTCAAGGTCTGCTGTGAATTTTGGCACCTTACGAGGCCCCTTGAAGTCCTTGGGCATACGCTCACCACTGAGAGCCGGGGATAAGCAAGGGATCCCAATTGTCCTACTATTCACCCCAGCCCCCGTAGTCGCCGGTTAAGGATGAAGCTGCTGAGTCGCCCGTGTTGTTGCTGCTTCTGCCTCTGCCTGTCGCGCGGCCCTGGCTGCATCGGCAACATACTGGGCGTTTGACAGCACAGGCCGGGTCGGGGAGGCCTGAGGCTGTTGCCTGTGTCCACTACTAGAAATAGCTGGAGATTCCACATGGCCGCTCTTACTGTGGCTGGCATACGGGGTGGAGTGCATCCGATCGCGACTATAAGAATACTACGCTTACTGCACCACTGTTGTTTTCAACATCTCTATTGCGTTCCTGGCCTCGATCACGACGGTGGTGTTCCCGTGGATGGGAAGTACCTCTAGATTGCGAGTCGCCGCTAACATGTTATCAACGGGGTTGGAGAAGTGTCCTTGCAGCATCTGGAACCACGGTGGTGAGGGCTGAGCCGGCAATGGTTGAGCCGGATCCGTTTGCCGGGCCGTTTGACGAGGGAGATCCTCATGCACTCGTTCAGCCCCCGACGTCTCCCGCGGAGTGGGGAATAAACGGGATGGATCGAGATTAAATGGAAGCCGACTCTGACGTCTCCACTGGTAAACCACCTCAGAGGCGTCTCGATGAAGCCCTAACTGCCAAGCTTCGGCCTTTAGACGCTCTGACTCATTGTGGATACGAGCTTGTATTTCCGCCATCCTGGTGTTTTCAACGTCAATTTCCTCCGGTACCTTAGTCATCTGCTCGCGGAGTTCTACCAACTCCACGTTGCGCTCCTCCTGGTTCTCCGCAGTGATGGGCGTTCCTACCAGCTTCGCCATCTCGGCCATTAGATCTATCATGGCTTGAGCCGGCGCCTTGCCTGAACCGCCAGAGCCGCCAGTCGCGCCTGCTGACGATGGGTCCTAAGCCGCCATTGTTCCTGCCATATAAACAGTAATCTGACGAGGCGGCTCGTGTGACACCCTGGGAGCTTCCACTTCCATAGAGCCCCCAAGTCTGCCATTGTAAAGGGGACAAATAGATTCAGTGTCTCCCATGGAAGATTCGCCATCAGAGTTCGCGAGGGTGTCCCCGCTGCCTTCCTTGTCATCCGAGAGGCTAACTCACTGGGTGAAGCCAATGAAGACGTGACACCGGCCGACTTGATGCCGGACGGGTTGGGCACGCCAAGCCGGCTCGACGAGGTTGGTGCAGATGTCTGACTCGGGCACCGACGCACCGATCTTGCCGATGAAGACGTGGATCTTGCCGAAGGGGCCCCGGTACCCATACTTGATTGAGTTGGCCTCGGGGCCCCCACCTGAATCATCTATGTAGAGCTTGCCGCGGCGGCTTTTTGTCATCTGACCAACCACGAATCTCCTAAACACTGGAAGGGCTCCCTTTGAGAACTCAACTCCACCGGGTGAGGGCCCCACGGTGGGCGCCAACTGTCATGGTTTTGTCACGGCAGATGTTCTCTTAGGAGAACTTGAGTGTGAGGCGATAGCTGCTAGGTTGCGACTCAAAGGGTTTGATCGGGAACGAGAGATGAGTTTACCTAGGTTCGGCCCATCCGATGGAGGTAATAGCCTATGTCATGTTTTGTGTCTATATTGATGATGATCTCGATTACAAGTGTGCGGAGTCGCTAACCTAGCTTTCGAGGGTGTGTAACTTAAGTCTTTTGGCCCTAGGGGCTCTCCTTTATATATAGGTCGAGACCCTGGACTTTTACAGGAGTCCGAGTCGTGCTACGATTCGTGACCTACTATGTCTCTAACTTGCCTTGCCTCTCAAGCAAGGAAACTCCGGGTGTCTTCTGCCTCTTGGGCCTTGAGTCACCGTCTTCATGTGATGGGCCGCCATCCGGCTTACTTGGTAAGCCTCCTTGCCTGCCTTGTCTTCAACGACACTGCCCATCTTGAGTATGATTCACAAGCCGCCAATATGCTGACCCAACCCAATAGGGCGGGTTATACCGCGGGGTTATATCCCCGACAGAGAGAGTCGGATTGTATCGGATATGATCAATGAGGTTGCTTGCCTTTCAGATCAGCGGTGGAATACTCTCCTTCGGTGGGATACTCGTGGGTATCCGGCGGAGTAGAGCCTACCGCAACAAATACAAAGGGAACAATAATTACACATCAAATGCAACACTATGATGCATGATTATGACATGGCATTATGATGCATTTGAGCTAATGCAACTATCATTGATGTTAGATGAAGTTGCTTTGAACCAAAGGTCCAAATTCAAACTCCATGAATTATTCAACATATTGCATTTGATCAAAATGTCCATGTTCTCCTATTTAGGTTGCTCTAGCATGAATGAAAATAACACAGATGTATTCATTGGATTTTTATGATCAATTTTCATATATAAATTATTTTCATCTGACTTACAGATTAATTTATATGAATTTTAGAAGTTTTAATCATTTTTTGGAATTTCCTGATTATTTTGAATACTAGAAAATCAATTAATGCGCCAGCCTTGCGTCAGCAGGTCAGCTGACCGTTTGAGGTCACACCTGACCATTGGGTCCCACTGGTCAGTGGCACAGTCACTAACAGAGTTTAGTTTAACCCTTAATACTAATTAACAGGGCTAGGCCCACTAGTCAGTGGCCCATTAGGCTAATTAATCGAGTTAATTAATTTAGTGCTTAACCTAGACTTAACCAGAGCCTGGCCCCACCTGTCGGTGACCCAGGGGGGTCAAACCCGTGGTCAATCGGGCCTAATATGCTGGCGTTGAGTCGCCGACGACATCAGACGCGGCAGAGGGGGTCGGAAACCAGTTCGATGGCGGATGGCACCTACGTGCAGCTGGCGTTCCTCACCGGCATCGAGCCTTGCGGCTGTCGGAGCTCAGGTGAGCTCGAAGTCGATGCTATGCCGCATTAGAGGAGGAGCTGGAAGCTGTAGATGCTCCCTGAGAACCTCCTTAGCACTTCTACGTGCTCAGGCACGAGCCTTGTTAGCCCTAACGACGACAGCGACATGGGCGGCGGTGATATGCTTTCGGCCTTTGTCGAATCGACAGCTATACTACGCAATTGAGCATGGGGGAAGAGGGAATCGAGGCAGGAGCTCACAGCGATCATGACGAGCAGCTCAGCGGGCTTGATGGCGGCCTTGTGCGGTCGGACGACGGTGGCTGTCCCCGGCGGCCGAAGGTTGAAGACGGGTCAGGGAGGTAGCTGCAGGGCTCCTGGCTTTGCGTGGCTCGGCGGTCATGTCCAGCAGCTCGAGGCGGAGCTCGTAGGTTAGTAAGAGGCAAGGGGGAGCATTGTGGCTACGCGTCGACGGCGGCGAGCCTGCGGACGTGGGTGGCCATGGCGAGCAGAGAGGCCAGCGAGGGGAGGGAGAGAGCGAGAGAGAGAGAGAGAGGCGTGCATGGGAAGCTCTCGCGGCATCCTTATCGGCCTCCAGGCGGTCCGCAGCAAGCAGGAGGTGACCTGGCGCGAGGAAGACGACAGTGGCGCTTTGGTGGGCTTGGCTACGCGGGTGGGCCGACCAGGTAAGCCAGGTAAGTTGCCTTTTCCTTTTTTTGTTTTCTGTTTCTTTTTATTGCACTCTATTTTATTTTGTTTGGGCAAAAATCGTAAGCACAAAAATCCTGAATTAATTTATGGAATATAATTTGAATATTTCAAAGTCCCACAAAAAGTTTCAGCAATTTAAGAGCAACTAAAATATTTATAGTGCTTTATTGGTTATTTTCAAAAACTTTGCTGATTTATTTAAATTGCCAAAATGGTTGTGAAAATATATTTCACCCCTGATATGTTGTTGCCAACAATTATCAGACATGGTGAACTTTTTTTATGGGCATTTTGGATTCATTGAAAATCACAATTATTGAAATTGGTTTATTCCATGAAGTGCTAGAGTTTGTTAATCCCCATTTCAAGTTTAAGAAAAATTTAAACATGATGCAACACTCATGCTCAATGCAGCAGAGAAAACTAGGGATGTGACGCATGCCCGGTTAAGTACGTCAGTGGCGAAAGCCGAAAACATACTGGCATAATACGTGAGGAGCGGTCGGAAATCCGATGACAAGTGTTAAACAAAAATCGATGGAGGTTAGACCTTCTTATACGAAGGGTCTGTATTCGGACAGATCATGTGATAATGGTTTCAACCCCAGCATACCCGAAAATCACAAAACACTGGGGGTTAGTCATTAGTCCCCGCAGTCAAGCTCCTAACGCTAAGTGAAAGTAATAAAGCCACATAGTTTGATTGCCTTGTTTCCCTTACACACTACATCTTCCGGGCACTGAGATGTCGGCTAAGGGTCACTGTGTGGAGGTCGAAACACCCCTCGTAGCACCTATAGGGGGGTTGAAGTCGACGACTAGCAACTTTCAGATTAAAACGGCCACACAGGAGTCAAAATAAAACAATGCATAATAAACCATGCAAACAAATGGCACAATAAAGAAAAAGCGATTAACTGTCATTTGATACATGATAGTGCGTTCATTCATAAATTACATCCTTTGGGCACAGGGCCTCTATTGCCCAAGCACCATCCATCACGATGTGAAAGTACTGCTCAGGGTGCCTATGCTCCTTCCTGGGAGGTAGGGGTCCGGTGGCCGTCTCGGTCGACTTGATCTTCGGCCAGTGCACCATGGCCTTTGCGAAGGCCATCGGAGCTCCCACAAGGCAAATGGAGCGCTTCAGGACGTCAATCCGGGGTGCGACATCGCACAACTTCTGCACCAAGCCAAAGTAGCTGCTCAGCAGTGGCTCCGAAGGCCATAGCCGGATGTAGAGGTCCTTCAGGGACGGCTCCGCCATCCGATGCAGCTCCATCAGTTGCTTCATTTGGGAAGTGAGGACGGGAGGGTGCTCGGGGGCCCGAAACTGCGCCCAGAACTGCCTTTGCTCGATGTCCCCGTCAAGGGACGCAAAGTACCTTGTCGCATCCGCCACGCTCTTCGGAAGATCCACGAAAGCACCTGAACACCACACTCGTGTGAGAAATGCGAACCTGTTACCACCGAAGACACATTGCAGTAAGTACGGTTTACTATCCACAATATGCCGGACTTCGCGAAGCTCCTGTTGGCTTCGCGCCTCCACACGCGCATCTTTGATCGCCGACCTCAACGAGTCTAGCTCAGAGGCCTTATCCTTACTATTTTGCTCAAGGGCCTCACATTTAGTGATGACGTCCTTGAGCTCCTGCTGCACTTCGGCCACCCTGCCCTCGTGCTTCTCACTGGTAATCTTTGCCGACGATTGCTCGAAGGTTGCCTGTTCGGCCGGTGCCCTTTGTTCGATGTACTCTTGCCTCGCCTTCTTTAGCTCGTCCTTGAGGTTCTCAACCTCCGCGGCGACAGCTGCAGTCACAACAGGCATCCCATGTTTAGGTATAAACCCGAAGATTTCACTTAAATGAGAAAAACATGGCATTAAATAAGCCTAGTTCGGACTTACCTTGTGCTTCATCGAACCGCTTATTGAGGTGATCAAGTTCCTCATCAGAACTCTTAAGCTTCCGATTCACCTCGGCCAGTTCCATGGCGTTGGCGGTCGCCGCCGAAGACAAGGCCTACACAGTAGCTTTCACTTGTAAGACTCCCAAACTATTGATCCTTTGCTAGGTTTTCTTCATTCCTGGTAGAGTCTCGGGGGACTACAATATACTGGGATTGTATAACCCTATATTATAAAATTGTTTCAAAAAAAGGGATATTGCATGATTTACCTTGAAGCCCGTGAAGAGGCCTCCGAAAGCTTGCTTTAGCCCGCTATTAACATACTAAATGATCTGTAAAACCGCACCCATAAGGGCGCAATTTTCTTGTGTGATGGATGAGTTGTTCAAGGTCTCCTCCATCATGGCCGGCCACCCAATTTCGGCTCGCTCTGCTACGGGTGATGCTGGTGACGGCGCCCCCGCTACCCCGTTGGTGGAGTTTGGAATAGACGGCTCCTAGGTCTTGGGGGCTTCGGGGCAGCCCTCTGAGAGAGCTCGGATTGATCGAGCCCCCCTCTTTGTTTGCTAGGAGGGATCCCCTCTCCCGACTTTGGCGACCAAGGTGTTAACCTTGGCCATGACGTCATCACCCCCGCCCTCCGTGTCGGTCCTGGAGGGGCCTTCTGGGACAGCACCTCCTCGGGCTCCTCAGCAGCTGGAGGAGATATATTGCACGAGGCGGTCCCGCTCTCCGCTAACTCGGCTGGCGGAGAGTCCCCCTCCGAGATTCAGCTGGTGGTGAGGTCACATGGTGGGCTACATCATAGATGGAGTTCATTAGATTAGTAAGGAACTTTAATGTGAAGGTACAAGCAGGTCTTCGGATACATACCTTTGGGCGGGGGGCTTGACCCTAGGGATCCTTAGAGGAACCCCTTATGAGGCCTCAGACTCCTCAGTGGAGTCCGAACTGTCAGTGGCCAAGGTCACCTTGGCCCTGCATTGCTTTTTTGAGGCAAGAGGAGGCAGATCCTCCTCGGCATCATCAGACGCCACCCTCTTCCTTGTTCAAGAGGAGTCACTCTCCTCCCCGTCCTCTCCGTGTTCTTCCTCGTGAGTTGAACAGGCGTGGGTTTCCCTGGACTTAGTGTCCGGGAGTCCTCTTGAACGAAGACCTTCTCGGGTCTTCCTCTCTTTCTTTTTCTTCTCCTTCTTCTCCGGGGCCTAGTACGGCGCCTCGACGAGCATCGCCTCCAACAAGGGCGTCATGGGGCCCTCGGGCAGCGGGGCCGGATCATTGATCCGCATGGCCTTGTTCAGCCAGTTCTGTAAAAGCAGGGAAAGGGTTGAGTTACCTTTTAAAGGAGCAGTATCCGAATAACAGATCGGAAAATTTTATCTTACCTCCTTGGGAGGGCTAACGGCATCCAGGACGGTCTCTTCCTCCTTGTCCGGCCACTCCTTCTAGGGCTTGAACAGTGCCTTCCACAACTTATCAAGGGTAGTGCACGGTGGCAGCATCGTCAAGCTTGTAGGACCACATCGGGGTAGTCTGATGCTGACAAGGAAGGAGGCTGTAACAGCCCGAGACCGACGCTCGAGAAGATTCCCATTATATTTCGTTATCGTCATGTGATTTATTTGGTTGTCGCGTTCATCATTGGATCATTCACATCATCGGCATAGCATCGGCACTCCGTTGCGATCATTTTTCAAAACTTGCATCCATCCATAGTTGCCGGTTCTCTCCGTTCTTGTCATTGACCGTTTCATGACCAACCACACACGCACGCGCACGCCGCATCGTAAAATGTATTGTATCAAAAAGTGTGTATAAAACATTCTTGGAATGTGTCGAAACTTGGCGTGCGGTCTTGTTATATTGTAGGTAGATCGCCTGCCAAATTTCATCGCATTCGGAGGTCATTTGATACCCGATCCGTTAAGTATATAGCGGCATTATAGCCGGTTTATTAGCGGATGTTTCGATATTTAAAAAACTCTGCCACTGGCCACACACTTCCCTCTCTTCTTGGCACATCCCCCTCTACATAGCCGAACACAACCAAGCCTACACTACCCCACGTTCGGAGCCGACCGATCGAGATCGAATGGCTCGAATCGGGTTAAAACCCACCTCAACCCCTACCCCTGCCTATTTAAGTACACCCCCTGTCCAAAAATGGACACAAAACCCTATCCCCTAGCCAGCCGCCACCCTAGCTTCGTTTTCCATGCCGGCCCCATTCCATGACGCCACTTGTCGTGCTGCCACCCGCCAGACCACCACCTGCGTCGTGGCCTGCAGCCAACCGCTGCCTGCCACGTCGCCCCCGGCGCCCCCAGCCACCGCGGCCCGCTCAGGCCCGCGTGCGGCCTGCCCGAGCCCATCTGGGGCCGAAGTGCCCGCACCGCTGCCCTAGCCCCACGCTGCCCAGAAGCTCCTTCTTCCCCGTCGCCGGCTACCTCCTCGAGCCGGCCAGCCTCGTCGGAGTCCCGCGCCTCCCCACTCTGGTCGACGGACCTTGCCGCCTGGCCGCTGCCTCGTCGGAGCCAGCACCATGGATCCCCGCGCGCCGTGCTTCCTCGCCGCCCGAGCTGTCGGCCTCCTTGCCCGTCGCCGCCCCGGCCGATCTGCCCCGCCGCAGGCGCCGGACCTCCTCCTCCAGCCGGATCCGCCACCACCGTCCCCGAATCCACGCCGCCCCGGCCATCCGCACCCGTCCTGGCCTCCTCCGGCCACCTCGCCGCCGCCCGTTGCCCGGCCTCCTCCAACCGCCCGGATCGGGACCGACCCATCCCGATCCAGCCCGTCCCTCGATGCCCACGCCCGTCCAACCAAACTGCTGCACTGCCCCATCCCGCGTCATCCCCGTCCAGCCTTCACGAGGTGAAATTTTGGCTAAGTCCCTGATAAAAACCGTCTGTTTATCGCCTTATTGCATTTTGCGAGGACTACAACTTTTAAACCGTGCTTCGTATGAAAATGTTTAATATATATAAAAAATGCTCTACATTTCATGCTCTACATGATGGCATCATTTTCATGCATTGCAAAAGTGCTCAAATCTGCATTGCATAAGTGCATCGTGAACTAATTCGAGAAAACTGTTATTTTCAAACTTGCGTGGATGATTGCATGTAATCCGTAGCTCCTATGCATGTGGTTCCTTCATGAGATTTGCTCTATGTGATGTCTATTTTGATGCCATTCCTTTGGTTGCTATGTCGAACATCATTAACATGTCCATTTGTTGCTCTAAAGTAGCCTTCGTGAAAACTGCTAACCTGTTAACGATAAGTTCCCTTTTGTGAGTGTCATATTAAGCAAACCATGCCTCCTTTGAATTTGTGCCAATGGAGTAATTTTTAGTATGCCATGTCTACTTTCTGCTAGTATCTTAGACAAGCCTATAAATGATTTCTATGCTACTATCATTGCTATGTAAAGATTCCTAGTCAAACTGTTGTTTTGGGAGAGTCAAATTTCACGAAGTCTGGAATCTAGATTAAACTTAGCTTTTTTGCCTTGATGATTGCCATGGATTCATAGCTCTTTTGCAAATGCCCATGTGGAATCAATTGAAGTGAATTTTATGGTGTATTTAGATGTGTCATTTGATTCCATGAAATAGCCTTGCTACATATTTGTTTTGCACATGTTCCACATGAAACTTGCTTAGAATTCCTTGTAGTTTCATAATATCTTGTTGCATCCATGATTTGAAATGGTTGTGGTTGTTGTTTGCATGCATATTGCATTCATGACATATTTGTCTTGTGTTGGTCATATCTTTTAGGCCGTAGCTCCTTTTTAAATGATCTATATATGTAAATCGCCTAGAATGACGAGTAGAATCACATGGTGCATTTTGTTTTCCTGTTTAATAAATATAATATATGGTTAGTTCAGATCTGAACCAATTTCGAAATTAACATATGGGGTCCTTTGTGAAATACTATAAGTTGTTTCCGACCTCATTTAAAATGCCTAGATAGTGTAATTTCATTATGCTTCACCTCTTGCCATGTTTAACAACATTTAAAAATTTCGTGTACCTAAACGGGAGTGAACTAAGTAATTCAATTATGGAGTTTCGTCAATATGCAACTCATGGCATATTGAGCTTCACTTAATGTGTAGAATTGGAATATTGTGCTTTGCCATGTCATGCATAATTAAATCGACATGCATCATATTTGATTGTGCATCATGTCATGAATATGTTGTGGTGTTTACCTTGTCATTTTCTTGTTTTCGGATTTGCTTCTCCTCGCTAGAGTTTCGAAAGCGTTTCGGAGTGTGAGGATTCGTTCGACTACGCCCGTTCGTCTACTTCACGGATTCGTTCTTCTTCCAAGCGGGATCTCAGGCAAGATGACCATTTCCCTGGATACCACTACTATAATTGCCATGCTAGTTGTCTCGTTTCTGTCACTATGTCTGGCTACCTACCACTTGTTCGTCAAGCCTCCCAAAATGCCATGATAAGCCTCTAACCCTCCACATCCCCTGTAACAGCCCGAGACCGACGCTCCAGAAGATTCCCCTTTTATTTCCTTTCTCGTCGTCTGATTCTTTTGGTTGTCGCATTCATGACAGCATCATTCACATCATGTGCATAGCATCGTCACTCGGTTTTGAAAACTGTATCCGTTCGTAGTTGTCGGTTCTCTCCGTTTTCTTTGACGACCGTTTCGAGACAAACCACACTCGCACGTGCCCGCGGCATCGTAAAATATTGTTTTTAAAAGTGCGCGAAAAATATTATCGGATTTGGTCGAAAGTTGGCATGCGGTCTTGTTTTATTGTAGGTAGACCGCCTGCCAATTTTCGTCACAATCGGAGGTTGTTTGCTACCCCAACGGTCAACCGCAGCAGCGCCGTCATCGGGTTAATTATCGGACGTTTCGGTGTTTAAAAAAAACTTGTGTCGGGCCGCCCGTTTTCCCTCTCCTCTATGCCTAGCCCTCTGCACAGTGCAGAAACCCCTCGCGCGCGTCCGGTAGCTGCCCGAACCCAAAACATACGGTCGTGACCGTTGGATCCGGATCAACTCCGTAATACTCCAAACCATCATCGGTTTTTCGATTGGACCTTCTAACCTATTTATCTCGTCCGTCCGATCTAAATCGAAGGGCTCCAATTAGACCGCATATAGACCCTAAGCTATAAATAAAGGTCCCATCCATCCCATTCTCGCGCCGCCACTCTCCTCCTAATCGATTTCCCAAACCCACCAACCAGCAGCCTCCTTCCCCAGATCCAATCCAGCCCGCAGCTCTTTCTCCACCCTTGGATGGAGATCCAAGGGAGCGCCTCGTGCCTTCACGGGAGGAACCCCGCTCCCTGAGCATCTCCCTCCTGGAGAACCCGATGCCGCCAGCCGATGCTCACCGGAGCAACCCTGCCTCCCGCCTCTGGTGTAACTCCGGCAGGCCACCAGACCTCCTCCTCGTCGCCCCTAGCTCTCTCTCTCTCTTTTAGTCTTCTCTCCCTCTCCTCAAGATCTCTCCCTCTCTCTTTGTATCTCGCAGCAACAGGAGACAGCCATGGCGCTTGCCGAGCTCCGCGTCGCCGCTGCCATGGGCGACCTCGACGACCGCTGCAGCAACAACTCCAGGGCCAGGTCGCTCCTCTCTCTTTTCTCTCCTCCTGCTTGTGCTCTCTCCTTCTTCTCATTTGTCTCTCCCCTCGCCTCACATCTCTCTCTGTTGGATGTCTCTGTTGGATGTCTAGGGAGATGCAAGGTCACCCGATGGAGCTCCACGTCAAGTCATGCTGGCCTCCACCTTGCGCTACGGATCCAGCATCACCGCGACCTCCGGCGTCCATTCCCGTCCGCCCCGTGCCCCGCCGTTGCCCGCACGCCTCGCCAAGGTCCATTTCTTCTCGCCCAGATCCATGTACCCAGGAGGAAGAAGACATGTGCTTCAGCTTAGTTCAAAGATGCGTGCCCTTGGTTTTGTGCAAATACACCGCACTAGCCCAGCTGGTCGGACTGCTCTGTTGCCTCCAGGAGATCCTGGGTTCAAGTCCAAGGCACCTCCTTTATTTTGCCCTGGGTTTTTTTTGTTCAATTGTACACACACACACGCCCGCACATGGGACAAGCCAGGGCTGTTCTTTTGGCCCATATAGTTTTTCCCAATCTGCGATTAAACATTTATTAATGGACATGCATAATTTCAGAAAAACAGCCCTGTTTTTAAAATGTTAAAATCTAATTAACCGTACATCAGTTTTAAAAACTTTGTACATGAAAAATGTTTAGAATTTCATGTAGAATCACAATTTCCAACTTTCACACATGATACAAATGTTTAAACTTGCTGTTTGATTAAATTTGCGTAAATGCCATGCTAAAACGGTTTTCATCATAATTAAATAATCGTAGCTTCGTTCCAAATGTTCCACATATGTAACTTGACTAGAAAAATGCCTAGAATCTCATGGCACACTTTATATTGCTGTTTAACAACTATAAAATATGCTTAGGACAGATTTAAACCAAATTCATAAATTGCATATTGGGTCATTTGGAAATGCTATATGTTGCTTCCGGCCTCATTTAAAATGCCTAGTTGATGAAGTTGTTCTTCCTTCACCTCTGGCCATGATAAGCAACATTTAAAAAGATTGTTTAATTAAACAACATTAACCACATTTCTCATAATATGGAGAGTTATTATTTTGTTGTATGTATGTTCTCCCTCTCCATTTAAAATTGCTCTAATTCCATCTTCACCTTAGGCCATGACCTCCGAATTTTGCCCTGGGTTTTTTTTGTTCAATTGTACACACACACACACCCGCACATGGGACAAGCCAGGGCTGTTCTTTTGGCCCATATAGTTTTTCCCAATCTGCGATTAAACATTTATTAATGGACATGCATAATTTCAGAAAAACAGCCCTCTTTTTAAAATGTTAAAATCTAATTAACTGTTCATCAGTTTTAAAAACTTTGTACATGAAAAATGTTTAGAATTTCATGTAGAATCACAATTTCCAACTTTCACACATGATACAAATGTTTAAACTTGCTGTTTGATTAAATTTGCGTAAATGCCATGCTAAAATGGTTTTCATCATAATTAAATAATCGTAGCTCCGTTCTAAATGTTCCACATATGTAACTTGACTAGAAAAATGCGTAGAATCTCATGGCACACTTTATATTGTTGTTTAACAACTATAAAATATGCTTAGGACAGATTTAAACCAAATTCATAAATTGCATGTGGGGTCATTTGGAAATGCTATATGTTGCTTCCGGCCTCATTTAAAATGCCTAGTTGATGAAGTTGTTCTTCCTTCACCTCTTGCCATGATAAGCAACATTTAAAAAGATTGTTTAATTAAACAACATTAACCACATTTCTCATAATATGGAGAGTTATTATTTTGTTGTATGTATGTTCTCCCTCTCCATTTAAAATTGCTCTAATTTCATCTTCACCTTAGGCCATGACCACCCATGTTAAACAACATTTAATATTGATAAGTACCTATACGAGAGTGAATCAAATAATTCGAATGTGGAGTTTCGTCAATATGCAACTCGTTGCATATTGAACTTCACTTAATTTGTAGTGTTTGATTGTTGTGCTTGCCATGCCATGCATAATTAAACCGTACATGCATCATATTTGTTTGCGCATCATGTCATCCATAGGTTGTGGTGTTTATCGTTTGTTGATTATTGTTTCCGGTTTTGCTTCTTCTCGCTAGAGTTCCAAAAGCGTTCGGAGTGTGAGGATTCGTTCGACTACGTTGGCTCGTCTTCTTCACGGATTCGTTCTTCTTCCAAGCGGGATCTCAGGCAAGATGATCATTTCCCTGGATACCATTACTATCATTGCCATGCTAGTTGTCTCGTTTCTATTGCTTGTCTCGCTACCTACCACTTGTTTGTCAAGCCTCCCAATATGCCATGAAAAGCCTCTAACCCTCCACATCCCAGCAAACCTTGTTTGGCTATGTTACCGCTTGCTCAGCCCTTCTTATAGCGTTGCTAGTTGCAGGTGCAAGTTGTTCCATGTGTCAACATGGGAATCCTTTTGTTATATCACAATATTATTGCTATTTAATTTAATGCACATATATACATGGTAAAGGGTGGAAGGCTTGGCCTTTTGCTTGGTGTTTTTTCCACTCTTGCCACCCTAGTTACTTGTGAAACAGTGTTATGTTCCATATTGAGCACTCCTAACATGCTCGGGGTTGTTTTGGGGACCCCCTTGATTTTCATTTTAGGATAAAACTTGTCTGGCAAGGCCCAACTTTGGTACTACGTTTGCCCAACATAATAATACTAATAATTAATTTGACGCATAGGGATTAGCGCTACCCGAGGTTCGTTATTCAACCTAATACATGGGGGGCAGTGCTGCTGGTGCTGGTCCAAAATAGAGTCGTGTGCGGGGCCAATCCGGGGCAACTCGGGAGATGTCTATCAGGCCACCGTACGCTGCGCTCATCCGGTTGTGCCCTGAGAACGAGATACGCGGCTCCTATCGGGATTGTCGGCACATCGGTCGACCTTGCTGGATTTGTTTTACCTTTTTCGAACGTCTTGTGCGCGGGATTTCGAGGACACTTCGGGCTATCTCGAAGTTGAGATTTTCCATCGGGATTCCGCGAATACTACGGGTGATTACGCGGTTGAGGAATTCTAACGCGGCGTGTGGTTAGTTTGTGATGGATGAGTTGGAGCACCCCTGCAGGGTTAAATCTTTCGGAAAGCCGTGCCAGCAGTTACGTGGCAACTTGGAAACTTTGTTTAGCACCCGGTCATAGCAAACTTGAAGTAAACTCAAATAAAATACACCAACCGTGTGCGTAACCGTGACTGTCTCTTCTCGTGATTTCTGAACCGAGAGAGAACACGGTGGGGTTATGTTTGTTCGTAAGTAGGTGTTCAGGATCTCTTAGAGATCATTGCTAGTTCACGTCCGTTTATGCGACGATCACCCCCCCTTATTCTTGTACTCACAAGTTAGCCACTCAAATAATGCTTAGTGCTTGCTGCAGCCTCACCTCTTAACCATACCTCGCCCATTAAGCTTTGCTAGTCTTAACACCCTTAGAAATGAGATTGCTGAGTTCCTGTGGCTCACAGATTACTACAACAACAGTTGCAGGTATAGGTAAAGCAATGCGTTGATGTGAGAGCGATGCTTGTTTGATTTGGAGTTCTTCTCCTTCTTCTTCATCGATCATAGGATGGGTTCCAGGATGGCAGACTGGGATAGCAAGGATGGATGCCATTTTATCGTTTGTTTTCGTCCGTAGTCGGACCCTGCTCTTCTGTATGTTGCTTGGATATGTGGTTGTATTGATGTGCTATTGATGTAGCTTGTGGCGAGTGTAAGCCAATTCCATATACTCATCTCTTCTTTACGTGTACATGTAATGATATCCATTCTTGCGAAACGATGAGATGCGCTTCTATCCCTGTCGAGGCCCTCGTGCCAAAATAAGGATAGGATCGCATCTTGGGCATTACATCCCCGCAAACCATTGTTTGGCTATGTTACCTCTTGCTCAGCCCTTCTTATAGCGTTGCTAATTGGAGGTGCAGGTTGTTCCTGTGATAACATGGATAACTTGGGATATCACAATATTCTTGCTATTTAATTTAATGCATCTATACACTTGGTAAAGGGTGCAAGGCTTGACCTTTTGCCTGGTGTTTTGTTCCACTCTTGTTGCCTTAGTTTCCGAGTACCGGTGTTATGTTCCATATAGTGCACTCCTAAAATGCTTGGGGTTGTTATGGGGACCCCCTTGATTTTCGTTTTGGGTTAAAACTCTTCTGGCAAGGCCCAACTTTGGTACTACATTTGCCTAATAACTACTAAACCTGCATAGGGAGTAATTAACCCATGGATAATTAATCAACAACCTGGGCCAGTGCTCCTCACGTGTGTTGGTCCAAACCTGTCGACCGCCGGTGGCCGCCAGGGGAAACTATGCAATTGGCCTACCGGAAGTTTGGACAATCCACCGTGTCCTCAGAACGAGATACGCGGCTCGTCTCGGGAGCGATGCCACGTTGGGAGGCCTTGCTAGATTTGTTTTACCTTTCTCGAATGTCTTATGGACCGGGATTAAGAGGACACTTCGGGCTATCTCGAGGTAGAGGTTTTCCACCGGGATTCCAAGGATACTACAGGCTCTCCCGCGGTTGAGATTTTCCAACGCAGCTTGTCGCTAGTTTGTGATGGATGAGTTAGAGCACCCCTACAGGGTTAAATCTTTCTGAGAGCTGTGCCCGTGGTTATGTGGCAACTTGGAAATTTTATAATATCCGGTAATATAAAACTTGAAGCAAACCCAATTAAAATACACCAACCGTGTGCGTAGCCGTGGTCGTCTCTTTTCGAGGGAGTTCAAAAATAGAACACGGTGGGGTTATATGTTTGACTCATAAGTAGGTGTTCAGGATCACTTCTTGATCATTACTAGTTCACGTCCATTTATGCGTAGATCACTCTTCTTATTCTTGTACTCATAAGTTAGCCACTCAAATGAAGGCTTAGTGCTTGCTGCAGCCTCACCACTTAACCATGCCTCGCTCATTAAGCTTTGCTAGTCTTGATACCCTAAGAAATGAGATTGTTGCGTCCCTGTGGCTCACGGATTACTACAACAATAGTTGCAGATACAGGTAATGCGATGCTTTGACATGAGAGCGATGCTTGTTTGATTTGAAGTTCTTGTTCTTCATCAATCATAGGATGGGTTCCAGACCGGCAGCCTGGGATAGCAAGGATGGATGTCGCTTTTATCGTTTGATTTTGTCCGTAGCCGGACACTGCTCTTCTATATGGTGATTGAATGTATTGTTGTATTTGAGATGCTCATGATTTAGCTTGTGGCCAGTATAAGCCAATTCCATATACTCATCTCCTTTTTACATGTACTTGTAACGATATCCATTCATGCGAAACTACGAGATGCGCTTCTATCCCTATTGTTGGGGATATTCCCCACGGTTTGACCCGGCCAGGGGGTATGACCCGGCCTATCACTTGGCGGCTCATGGGTCACCTTGCTTACCGGGTCGACCAAGACGACAAGGCCTAAGGCCCAGTGTTCAACCCGGCGGAAGGCGGCTCATGGAGAGGCCTGGAGGGCCGGCTCGCAGAGTAGGACCCCAATTAAGGGAAGCAAGACTTGGACTAGGATTCATCTTGTAATAGGATAGAGACTAGTCCTAATCCTACTAGGACTCTACATGTAAACCTACCCCTTAAATTTATATAAGGAGGGGCAAGGCACCCCAAGAGGGACAAGTTAAGTCGAGACAATAGGTCTTAGACAAGATCAAAGTAGAAGCTCTTGAGTTTAGAGGTTGCGAAATAGCATCCTTGTAATCAAGATCATCATCATCATCAATATCAATAAAGCAGGACGTAGGCTTTTACCTCCACCACGAGGGGCCGCACCTGGGTAAAGCTCGCGTCTCTCGATTCCGACCAACCACATTCAAGCCGCCACCTAGTTGCGTTGGCCCCAAACCTAAGTTCTCTCACGAGGACATCTGCCTTGACAAAACCACGACAGTTGGTGCCCACCGTGGGGCTTGCGCACGGTGGTCTTATTTTCTTGGTGGGAATTCCTCAGGGATCGAGAAGGTCACAAATTATCCGGATGAAGAAAACCCGGCTCAAAAGGATCTACACGTGCGCAGATTTAGATTTTGAGGGGGCGTGATTTGTTTTGAAAGAAGAAACAACAGTCGCCAACCCCGCCCTTGCGTCCGTCGCCGAGTTGCTGGTGTGCTAATCCTTGGCCTCCTGCTCTCTACGTCACCCAAGCTTTGGTTGCTGGCTCACCGCATGCGTCGCCTTGCAACACCCGTGCTCCGCAACTATTGTCCGCCTCACGTGCCGTACGCAGCAATATGACATTTATATGCCACCAAACTGGATCAAAAGCATATCAAATCAGCTATGACATTTATATGCCACCAAGCTATGACGTGGGACAAGGCTATGACGTGGATCAAAAAAGGGGGAAGGTGCACTTCGAGTTGGATCGTGATTTGGCTATTGAATCTGACTGCTGGTCCTCAAATCAACAAGAGAGGTCGGGCCACGTACAGACGATGTACGATTCAAAGTTCCAAAGAAAAAAATGGAGAGATCATGGGGTGGTGATATCAATTATTACTGGTATTCCGTGGAGACTAAAAAATACTTGCGCATCCATGTTGCTGCTGGGCCCCTATATATCTCAATTAATTTTTGGTATGCGCATAAATCATCCGAACAAACACATCAGGTGATATTTATTCAGTCTATTTTAATAGCACACTTTAATTTCTTTGAGAACAATTACTTTGGCCTATAATATTTTTACGCAGGGCAATTGTTTATTAAAAAAATAGTGGCGTGGTGTTAGACCGCAAAAACGGAGCTCGCGTCAATATCATCATGCACCAGCGTCCGTCCACGCCGCACAGTCCGACAGATGCACACGCAGGCCGCCGCCTGTGCGATCTGGTCTACATCAACACGCCACGGCCGACTCGCCCATCCGCACTGGCTTACAACGTCGCGGGCGACTCGCGTGCCCACGCCGGCTTACAACGCCGCAACCGACTCTCGGAACCGCACCGGCTTACGACGCCACAGCCGACTCTCGTGATCTCGCCAGCTTACAAAGCCAGGGCCGACTCGCGCGACCGCGCCGGCGTACAACGCCGTGGCCGACTCCTGCGGCCACGCCAAGTTATCGGCTAGCTCTCGCGTCTACATCAACACACTGGAGTCGCGCCCGTCTGTATGAGCCACCCTATATATGGACGTGCGCGAGCCACCGCCTCCGTGGTCCAATCTACATCAACACACCGAGGTCGCCCCGTCTGTACGAGCCACCATATATATGGACGCGCGCGAGCCGCTGCCTCCGTGGTCCAATCTACATCAACATGCCAAGGCCACGGCCGCCCGTATGAGCCGCCCAACGAACGCGTGCAAGCCGCCGCCCCCGCGGTCCGGTCTACATCAATTCACCGGAGTCGTGCCCGTCTATACGAGCCGCCCAATATATGGACGCGCGCAAGCCGCCACCTCCGCGGTCCAATCTACATCAACAAGCCGGGGCCACGCCCGCCCGTACAAGCCGCACAACGGACGCACGCAAGCCACCGCCCCCGCGGTCCGGTCTCCTCCAACAATATTGGAGCAAAGGAAAAAGTGACATTTGGAATCATGTCTTACGCAAGGTTGCCAAAGCCAGCGCCAGCCCCCACTCGCACCGGGTTGCCCAATGGATAGGCGCACTCACTTACCATCCCCCGGTACGGTCTGCTTCAGCACATCGAAGAAATAAGAGAGTCAGACATGGAGGAAACAGCCCTGGAGAAGCTACAATTTGAGCCGGCCACCATTGAGCCGGCAAATCGAAACCCAGCAGCAAAAAAAATGGCCCTTGAGGAGCCAAGAGAGCCGGACAAAGTGAGAATAGAAAAGAATGGGTGAAGAGGCATATGAACTCAAATTGGCAATGACATTCGCCAAGGACATACGATGAGCATCAAGGAGATCATTAACTCGCCAAACTCTGGCTTCGATAAATTTCAGCTGTCAACTCTACGACGGCTTATGCAATAGCCAAGTATGAAGATTCTCAAGCCAACTCCTCGAGTCGACTTAAGACTTGAGGTCTACACAGACATGACTTGGCAGATTCAACCAGGTTAAAAAATTCAAGAACCTCGGGTCATTGTAGGGAAGATAAGCCGGTCCCGTGGGCTGCTACCTTATTGGTGAAAAATTAAAGGTCGCCCAAGAGAACTAGCTACCACGATGTATAGGTCAAACATGGGTGTACTACCTTATTGGTGAAAAAATAAAGTTTGCCAAAGATGACTAGCTGCCACGATGCGCTGTTCAAATATAGGTATCCTGCCTTATTGGCTCATCATATTATGATCAATGGAATAAAACCGGTTTATCTGGACCTTAGATGTTTTGCAGTAGTAGCATTATCTCTTGTATATCCTATGTTGAGCTTTTCCATCATCATAAAGTCACTTGGGGGCTCCCGACTCAACGAGTTAGCCATTAATAATATCCCTCTTGACTCGGCTAAACAACATTACAAACTTTGTTAAACCTGCCTATTTGCAAGATGCTACTTCGAAAAAAGTGACCCCGTGTACTCTCGATAAGTCAATCCACATGGACCCTGAAGTTATCCAGGTTAAAACATCGACTGGAGTCACGTAAGAGCCAGCTTACGGAAATCGAGGACAAACCATGGGCTATCACGCCAGCTTCATTGAAGCAGGACTCGAGCCTCGAAAGCCGGTCTTTATGTCGAGCCTCGAAAGCCGGCATTTTTATACTCTGTTATCATATACATACATCATCCTGCATTGCATCATTGCACAATGCATCATACATACATATCTATATTTATTTATTTTTTGGAAAGTCGGTCATCAAACCGGGTTACATCGTAACTTTTGCACGAACAAATAGATCTTTGATAGCCAAAATGAACAGATCTTCATCGTGGTTTATCTTAACCAGTATTAAATGATTGGGTTTTTCCAAGCCAGCTCAGAAGAAATGACTATTCTCGAAGAGCCGGCCTATCACATATTGCTGAGCTATACACTACAACACTTATGGATTTCTCAAACATATATTTGCCGGGTTGCACCGCAACCACGGGCGGGGATTTCATTTCAAACACAGAGGTATTATTCCAGGATATTCGTACAAACAATAAATTACCGGGTTGCATTATAACCGCGAGCAAGGATTCATTCAAGACAAATCAATATCAGTTCAAGAGAATTTTTGAAGTGTATTATGACAGTTTAAATTATTCTCACACAGTCCCAAGTTGCTGCAAGCATACGACCTGACACTTGGGGGCTACATCATATGATGTTTTTCTTTTCAAAGGAGAAGTACATATACCTCCCGATTCGCTGTAGGAAAACGACCTTGCACTTGGGGGGTACACTAATCAGTTCAAATTTTCTAAAGTCCCAAGTCGCTGCAGGCATGCGACCCGGCACTTGGGGGCTACATTATTCATCTGTTTAAACAGATTATATGGTCCAAATTGAAGACCCAGACGATCCCATACTAATAAGCCGGCCCTTGGGGGCTACACATATGAAATGCAAATGATTCGGTCTATATCTGGCGACTCAGATGACAACCCAGATTTCTCCAAAGCTATCTATCTACAACATTCAAAACCAAGTTCAAGATCCCAGGCTATTGCAGGAAAAACAACCCGGCCCTTGGGGGCTACACTGGCTGAAGTTTTATAAGTATAAGACAATTACAAGTCCCAGGCTACTTCAGGCAAGACAACCCGACACTTGGGGGCTACACAGTCAAGATATTTTTTCCTACGCGAAGTACCAAGTCATCAACAACTAATAAACTCGGAGCTTGGGGGCTACAGGTAATATGGCAATAAAAAAAGAGGAAGAACATCTTCAAGTTATCAATAACTGATAAACTCGGCTCGCAGAGTAGGACCCCAATTAAGGGAAGCAAGACCCAGAGTAGGATTCATCTTGTAATAGGAAAGAGACTAGTCCTAATCCTACTAGGACTCTACATGTAAGTCTGCCCCTTCAACTTATATAAGGAGGGGCAAGGCACCCCAAGAGGGACAAATTAAGTCGAGACAACAGGTCTTAGACAAGATCAAAGTAGAAGCTCTCGAGGTTAGAGGTAGCGAAATAGCATCCTTGTAATCGAGATCATCATCATCATCAATATCAATCAAGCAGGATGTAGGCTTTTACCTCCACCGCGAGGGGCCGAACCTGGGTAAAGCTCACGTCTCTCGATTCCGACCAACCTCGTTCAAGCCGCAACCTAGTTGCGTTGGCCGCACACCTAAGTTCTCTCACGAGGAGATCTGCCATGACAAAACAACGACACCTATCGAGGCCCTCAATCCAAAATAAGGGTAGGACTGCATCTTGGGCGTTACAGAGGCGGCGGCGGAGCATGACTTGAACCACGTTGGTCAGCTCGATATTCTCCTTTATCATCTAGGAGATGCACTTTTGCAGCGACTTCACCTCTGCTTCCGATCCCCATTCAAGGCCCTCCTTGATCCATGATACTAACCGGGTGGTGGGAGGGCAGATCTGAATTCGGCGGGTGCTGCCCAGTCCGTGCCGCGTGGTTCGGTGATGTGGAACCACTCCTTATGCCAAATCATGATGGTGTCGATGAAGGTACCGTCCGGCCATTCAATCCGAGGGAGCTTGCTAATCATCACCCCCACAGTCCGCATGTTGACCGTCAACTATCTTCGGCTTGACATTGAGGACCTTCAGCCACAAGCTGAAGTGCGGCTGTACTCGCACGAAGGCCTTGCAGATGATGATAAAGGCCGAAATGTGCATAAAGGAATTCGCGGGAAGGTCATGGAAATCCAACCCGTAAAAAAAACATGATCCCTCTTACAATGGGGTGCAGCGGGAAGCCCTGACCCCGGATGAAATGGGGGATGAAGACTACCCTCTCACCTTGCCTTGGCGTGGGGATGACCTGCCCCTTTTTGCTAGTGTGGCAAGCAACGTCGGTCGGAATGTAACCGGCGCGGTTCAGCTCCATGATGTCGCCGTTGTTGACGCATGAAGCCTCCAACTTTCCTTTGGAGCCTGAGCCAGCCATGGCCAAGCTGAGGGTGTGTTTTGAGGGGATCGGAGAAAGGAATGGATCTGAGTGCTTGAGCTCTTAGGATTGGGGAGGCGATGGCGATGGAGGATTGGGAAAGCGTGTGGATGCTCTGGTGGTTGTTCCCCTTTTATAGGCGGCCGTAATACCAAGAGCCCCTTTCTTACGCTGCAGACCTCGCCACGTCTCGATAAAATCATGCCATTATGCACACATGGGATAGCCCAGATCATTGATCATATCCCATAAAAAACAGGGTACGATCTCTGTATTGATGGGACGTGCTAATGAAGAAACTGCCTCGAACCATGAATCGAGTCTCAATAATTGGTCAGTGGTCATGACCGGCCGTGATCCTCCGCTAAAAGTTGTCAGGCGGAGGCACAGTTCACACCCAAACTGTTGGTCTTTGTGGCTGAGCTAAACGTATTGTTTGGAAACCTGGGAATCATCGGTGGCCGAACTAGTGTCGACAGAACATAGAAAAGGAAAAGATCTCGCCCTGCAAGCCGAAGACCTTTGCGCGCGAGACTGCTAGGGACCGTGAACCTCGGCATTGGAAGCTAGTTCGGGGGCTACAGAGGGAGTCCGGGACTAAGGGGTCAACGGGCCGCCGCCCATCTCCTATGGGTCGGACAAGTGGGCCGCTCTGTGGCCACCGCATGGAAGTCGAGCTATGAGACAACCTCGTATTCAGGAAGGAAACCTCAGTCCCTTGGTGTGTCCTCCAAGTCAAGACGACGATATCAACGATTTTATCCTTAATGGTAACCGATTATGTGTAACCCTAGTTACCCCTGGTGTCTATATAAACCAGAGGGTTTAGTATGTAGGGAGGAGAACCATCATTCCAACTCATCAGGGTTTAGTTCATCTGATCGCATGGTAGATTGACTCTGTAATCGTCACACACACATCAATACAATCAAGCAGGACGTAGGGTTTTACATCTTCGAGAGGGCCCGAACCTAGAAAAACGTTGTCTCCCTGTTTCCCGTTCCCCATTGATCCAAGATCCACAGCACGGGACCCCCTACCCGAGATTGCCGGTTTTGACACCGACAAGGGTCTAGAAGGCAACGGGATGTCTATCCCCCCCACCGCGCTAGCCTGGGGAAGGCTAGGAAGACAAGTGGTGTGGTGCCCGTGCGCACGCGCCATGGCCACCTTCTCATCTACCTTCTGGCAAGAGGTTGAAGACGCCCTTGCCCCTGGTGGGCTAGGCCGGCCAGGTGCGCTGTTCTAGGTAAGCCTCTTCCTCTCTTTTCTATTTGTTTCTGATTTTCTATTTTCTGTATTTGTTTTGAATTTTGTTTCCTAACCAAATTATTTTTGCTGCTTTCGAAAAAATATTGTGGGAGCTAGATGAACTATTCCAAAGCCCCACAAAATATTCCTGAATTATTGGAGATATAAGTAGTTTTGTAGCAATTTATAACCCCAACTTAAATAACTGGTGAGTTAAATCAGAGCCCAGATATGTCCTTGAAATATATGAAATGTTTATAGTGGAGATTTTCATCCTGTTCCACAAATCATGAACATTTTTAAGAGCACTTTGAGTTCCATGAAAAGATTTTGAGTTTGAACTAATTGAATTGATTTAGTGCCAGGGTTTTGGTCTTGTCCATTTGAAAGTTTCAAAAATTTAATCATGATGCATGAATTTTTATGGAACTAGTTACAACCAGATTCTAGGGTTGTGACACCTTCTTCGTCCTCCTCTCAGATTATTCCTAAGCAGCAGAAGTTCTTTGTACCAAACCCTCTTCCATTCTGTCCTCCTCAGCAGCAAAGGAAGCACAGTGGTCGTGGTTACTCCCACCCACCCAACCTAGGATTCTAGCAGAGACCTCAGGATCCCAGGCCAGGAAGTACTCCTCCTCCAGCCAACTTCCGTCCGCTCTCAGAGGTGATTTGTCACAAGTGTTGTCAGAGGGACCACTATTCTAACAAGTGCACCATTCAGCGGCGTCTTCCACCTCCTCCTCCCTTTAGGCCTCCAAGAAATGCTATGGTGAAGCACAATCCCAAGACAACAAGAATGAACATGGTTAACTCAGCTCAAGGAGAAGAATCGTCAGAAGTGATAATGGGTAATCTCTTGGTTAATTCTATTCTTGCAAAAGTTTTGTTCGATTCAGCTGCTTCGCATACAATCATATCTAGACCTTTCGTTGCTAAGCATGATTTGGTGACGGAGAAGATACCTAGGACATTAAAGGTTCTTTCTCCGGGTTCGTAAATCACTTCGAATGTGTTTGTTTCAGATGTTTCTGTCAAGATGCACAATTATGCTTTTCTGTCTTCTCCAATTGTTCTCTGCTATTCTGATATTTATCTAATTCTGGGCATGAATTGGCTTGAGGCAAACAAGGCTCATATTGATTGTCCAGCCAAAGAAGTGAAATTGACTCATCCTTCTAAAGATGTGATCATTTTTGCCGCTCGCGATGACACTATATGTCTCTTTTCTCTCAATGAGAATGGTGAAATCTCAGCCGTATCTCAATTTCCGTAGTTTGTGAGTATGAAGATGTATTTCCTGAAGAATTGCCAGGAATGCCCCCTCATCGTTCAGTGGAGTTTGTGATTGAACTTGAACCTAGAGCTGAACCGGTATGCAAGTGTCCTTATAAACTTGGCCTTGAAGAGCTGAAAGAATTGAAGAAGCAGCTAGATGAATAAGAATGTCTGGGTTTGATCATACCGAGTTCTTCGCCTTGGGGTTGTGGTGTTCTATTTATAAAGAAGAAGGATGGCACAGAATGACTTTGCGTTGATTACCGCCCATTAAATAAAAAGACAATCAAGAACAAGTGTCCACTTCCCAACATCAACAAATGGTTTGAACAATTGAAAAGGGCCAAGTTTTCTCAAAGCTCGATCTTCAAATGGGCAATCATCAAATCCGCATTTGTGAAGAAGATATTCCAAAGACTGCTTTCAGGACAAGTTTTTGCTCTTATGAGTACACCGTGATGTCCTTTGGTCTGCAAAGTGCTCCTCCAACATTCTCCCGCATGATGAACTTCATCTTCTCTCCGTTCAAGAATGTGTTCGTCTTGGTGTATCTTGATGACATCCTTGTCTTCTCTGAGACCGAAGAAGAAGAAGCAGAGCATCTCCGACTTGTGGTTGATAAGTTAACAGAGCATCGTATCTATGCTAAGTTCTCCAAGTGTGAATTCTAGCTCAATGAGGTGTTGTATCTTCGTCACATCATCTTTGGCGAGGGCATCAAAGTAAATCCTGAAAAGGTTGAGGCCATTGTCAAGTGTGAGCCTCCTCAAAATGTCAAGCAGCTTCAAAGCTTTCTTGGGATTTCAAGCTACTACAGAAGATTCATTGAGAACTTCTGCAAGATTGCTAAGCCTTTGTCTAATCTCCTCCAGAAGAATGCCAAATATATATGGACTCTTGAGTGTGACACTGCAT
Organism: Elymus sibiricus; assembly: GCA_039707655.1. NCBI lineage: Eukaryota > Viridiplantae > Streptophyta > Magnoliopsida > Poales > Poaceae > Elymus > Elymus sibiricus. The sequence goes on along the minus strand of CM077675.1, from coordinate 307,874,836 downwards.
TCAATACACTTGTTGTGGTTTTGTCACGACAGATGTCCTAGCGAAAGGACTTAGTCTAGTAGCCATTGCAACTAGGTTGTTGCTTGGATGGGGTTGATTGGGAACGAGAGATGAGGGTTTACCCAGGTTCGGCCCCTCCGATGGTGGTAAAAGCCTACTTCCTACTTCGTGTGTGTATTGATGATGATCTCGATTACAAGGGTGCGGAATCGCTAACCTAGCTCTTGAGGGTTTCTTCTTTGTCCTTTCTGCCTCAAGGGCTCCCCTTTATATATAGGTTGAGGTCCTGAGCTCACAATATAATCCGGGTCGTAACACAACCTGTGTCTTAGTCTACTTCCTACTTATCTTGTCTCTCAATTAAGGGAAATTTCTCATGACTTCCTCCTTAAGCCGGCCTGCCTGGTACTGGGCGTCGAGCCGGCCTGCTATGTCAAGTCGCCTCCTAGGCCTTGAACTTCTTGGTTAACTACGGACCACATAATGAGACCATTTATGAGTCGCCTGGGATAACCAGGTCTCATCATGGCCGGGTCATACCGTGGGGTATATTCCCAACATTAGCCCCCAGTTTAACTTGGAATAATCCATTTTAAGCTATATCTTGAAATCAAAGAAATAAAACATGAACGATTTAAGTTTAAACCCATCAGCCGGTGAGTTTTCTTTCCTCCAGCCGTTGTCTCAAAGCACACCCAGGTCAATCTATGGCCGGGTCATTTGTTCATTTCAGGACTTGGTATCTTTTCCTTGGCCAGCATGATGAGGTCAGCTTTGCTGACCTCCAATATCCACACGTGTCATCATGGCGAATCTTTCAAACGGATACGTCAAAATTGGTCTGGCACGGGAATCATGCCGTCTTTGCAGCCATATTTTACTCCGATGGTTCGGGTTTACACCGCGCTGCTTCGGGGATTACCTCCCTTATAAATAGACCACCTGGGGCCCTCTTTTTAATTTTTACCTCTTCTCCTTCCTCTCGTGTCGAACGCTGCACTTCGATCTTGCCGGAGTCCAAATCACGAGAGAAGGCACCCTCACATTTTTGTTATCGGAGTTCGTCTGCACCTTCGTCGTCTCCTTCGCGGAATACGACGACCGCAGATCTTCTCTGCTCAACTCCCGTGAGTAACCCTCTCCCCTTTAGGTTTTTGCTGTTCTTGGTAGTTCATCAGGAATACTGCTCAAGTTCATCGCATTCCATATAGACAGTAGTTGTACATCTAGTTGTCCATACATCCTTCATGGATGGTGCATAATTTTACCTCCGCGTCATTTTTATAGCATCATAGATCTTTCATAGTCTCCCACAAGATCCGTAGCCATCTCCATCTCAGTGCTTCTGCCAATGCTAGGGATTTTTATTTTATTTTCAAGGCATTTTCTAGATCTGCAGCTGTAGTTACTTTCCAACATTTCTGTTTGCGACACTTAGGAACATTCTGGAATTTTCTTTTAAAAGTCGGCTCACTCTGGCCGGCTCATAGTACTATCTAAGCATATTTGCCAAGGTCCATTTTAGCCTTGATAGTGACTTCTCAAACACCTGTATCCGGCTTATTCTTTTTCTGGCATATCAATCACATGACCCGGACGTCCTTCACGAAAACGCCGGATTATCCCATATAGACATAGTTCACTGGCTTATTTACTTTTACTTTCACCCTGCAGCTGACCTATGAGAAACCTGATGGCCCCCAAAACTAGCAAGGCCGTTGGCTAGGTTATGTCCCAAGTATCAGTTCTCACATTGGGCGATCTTGTGAGCCAAGGTATTCTGCCGGCTCAAGCAGAGATCAGCTGGTGACCACCTAAGGAAGAATCTTCTGCCCAACCTCAACAGGGGGAAGTTGTTATTTTTGCAGATCATTTGCACAGAGGCTTCCCACCGCCCCAGGTCAAAAAAATCAGAGATGTGCTCAATTACTTTAATTTCAGGCCACAAGATATCGGCCCCAACTCAATCACCAATCTTTGCCAGTTCCAGGTTCTTTGTGAAGTATATCTCCACACAGAATCAACTATCAGTCTCGTCCGGGAAATCTTCTATATGAACCATCAGACTGAGTTCAAAGATGGACCCGGCATAGAACTTGGTGGAATTTCAATCCAGAAAAGGAAGAATAGTGCTTTTCCTGAAGCCAAATTGGCGAGTCATCCCAAAGGTTGGAACAAGACCTGGTTTTACTATAACAACACTACTCCACAAGACAAAAATCCCCTATCGGGTTACAGATTGGACCGACTCAATGCTACCGTCGCCTTTCCGGGATTGGCCAACCAATGAAGAAAGGAAACATATAGCACCTTATTACTTAAAGTTAAGAGCTTTGACGACTCATGGCCTCACCGAGATCGATCTAACCTGGTGTTGGACAAGATGGCGAATTCAGCCCCTTAGCTTGAGGGGCGACATAATGTGCAATTATACCAGCAACTTGGCGGATGTGCAACGCTTCAGCCAAGTTAATCTGCCCGAAGAGGAAGTCACCAAAGCAACAAAGAAACTGCTAAGTGACCCTAGACAAAAATGTAATTTGACTGGGTTGTCTTCCTTTTGTTTGACCAATCTCTTTCCTCCAGTAAGTATTCCTGGACTGGCTCATATTTGTTTTCCACAATTTGCTTTATGTTTTGTACTTATCTTCCTGCTTACCATGTGTGCTGGAAAATTCTGATTGGTGGGAAGTCAGGGACCGGAATCTTGCTCCTCCCCAAGTTGAGCAAGTAGACGAGTCGGCTGGTGAGGCGGCTCTAGAGAAGAATCAGAGGTAGAGCTCAACTCACTTGGTCATCTTTTTATTGAACTTGCTGACGCTCCTTCCTCTCGGGATAACACCGAGACCAGCCGAGCCGGCAATTTTGAGGTAATTTCAATCTCATCCGACTCAGAAACATATGTCCCGAAGAGAATGAGATGAGCCATCAGAAAGGTTCCGTTTTCACATCCAGACGCTCACTTAGACCAAAAATTTCTTTTAAAGAAAACTCAACAAGCTGGTACGTCGAAAAGCAAGATCTTGAGCAGTTCTGGGGAGTTATCTACCGGCTTATCCCATGAGCCAGTCACCCGCAAACAATGAATTAAGGTGCCTCATAGTCCAACTCCATCTCATCCATGAGACGTACTTTTTAAACAACATTTTAATCCTTATGATTCGAAGTATCAGGAAACGCCGCCCTCTTCTAAAGAGTTAACCGCAGCCCAGCTTCCGGCTTTGACAATTAAGCACGGGTAAGTACCTTTGAGCCACACTTTATCATCACAGTTGTTTTTTTAATCCGATGGTGCTTTCATGACTGCAGAGCCAAAGACTTCGCAAAGAAGAAGGTTGACGGGTTAACTTGTGCCGCAGCAGGCTTCAACGCCCAAGACCCGCCAGTGGTCGACTCAGAAGCCCAAACTGACCCTGCTGGCCAAGATAACCCGGACCTAGGGGTTTAGCCAGCTCATGAAAATGAGTCGGTTCAGGCTGACAACGTAGTGATATTAGATGACCCGGCTCATCATGTAGAAGAGCAAGCTAATATGGATGCCCTGTGTCACAACCCTAATTTAGGTTTGCTTGTCATTGCATTTCATGCATGCATTTTTAATTCAAATGAAATTGAATTGAGGATTTAGCAAGCCTCAGAAATTATTTTTGTCAAAATAATTAGGATAAAAATTGCTTCAAATAATCCCAAGAAAATGTTCCTGTTATCCTATGGAAATATTGGCAAGAGGTAAAATGTAAACCAATATTTTTTGGAATCACAGAAATATCTACCTTGGTATTTGAATTAATTCAACAATTATTTGCATTGGACTTATATTTATTATATATAAAATATAAGTCTAATAATTCTGAAAATTGTGGTGTGTCACTGGTTAAATCCATTTAGCTCACAAGCCAATTTTCAAGATTTAATAAAATGGTCTCATATTATTTCCAAACCAAAACAAATTGACAAAATAGAAAATAGAAATAAATAGGAAAAGAGAGGACATAACTGCCTTACCTGTCCTGTAGCCGGCCCAGTAGGCAGCCCAGCCCATGGCCGAGCTTCTCCTACCTTTGCCAGTAGGAGTAGCTGCGTGCTCGTAGCGCTGCAGAGGAGCGCCACCTCCTGCTTCCAGTGACCGGGGGGCCTCCCCCGAGCCTATCTTCTCGCCTGGAGATGCCTGGCATGCTCGTCTCTCTTTCCCCTCGCTCTGTGCTCTCTCTCTCATCCTTAGCTCCCCCCTCGAGCTTGCCCGAGAGCCCTGCCGGCCACCGCTGGTACCCGCGTGCGAAACGTCGACGAATCACCGCGCTAGCCTGCCCAGCGTCCTTGCCAAGCTCCTAAGCTTCTCCGAGACAAAGCTTGCATCCCTGAGTGCCCGACAACATCGCCATCGTGATCTTCTTCGTCGCCGGTGACCGAGCGCCGCCCCGACCGATTTCTCGTTGTCCCAGCCTCCCCGACCTTGCCGTTCTTCTCATCTGAACCGCAGTGAGCTCCTCTTACTCCTCCTCCTAACCCCGAAGCCACCGCCGCGTAGACTCACCGTCGGCATTACTTCGACGATCATTTGGTCATCCGGTTATGCCCAATGGGATCGTGAGGCCCCGTAGACGCCGCTTAGATGCTTAACGTGCTCGCCTACGTGCTTCAACCGCGACCGCCATGCAAGGCCGAGTGCCGCCGCAGTAGGAGCTCGACGGTGTTGTTGCTCCTGTCCATCCCCGTGGCACCTGGGGCCACCGCTGGATGCGCTCGTGGGAGAGCTACCGCCCCGCGTCCTCAGCGCACCAAATGGACGCTGGAAGCGCAAGTCCGACGAGCCACAGTCGCTCTATTTGGTCGTCGCCAGTGTAAATCCAGTGATAATGACGTGGCCATAATTAGATTAGGTTAATCATGCGATTAATTAAGCCCTAGGTCACTGATGTGTGGGCCTAGCCCTGCTAACGATTTAACTAGTTTATTTCTAATCGGGATTTAGCACTGTGCCTATGACAGGTGGGTCCCACGGTCAGGTTTGACCTGGACCAGCCGCTGTTGACAGATGACGTCATGATGACGCCAGCCTGACATAGTTAATGATTTTCTGGACTTAATAATATCCAGGAAAATCCAGAAACTGCTTTAAACTTCAAAAATTCATAGAAATTCACCCATAGCTCAGATTGAAATAAATTATATATGAAAAATGATCAAAAAAATACAAGGAATTTGTTTATGCCATGTTCATATGTGTTTGAGAAAGTTAACATCACTAAGTAGGACATTTCATGAATAGGATAATTTAATAAATAGTGTTGGAGTTGGAATTTAGTATATATGTGAATTCCACTTCACTTAATATGACTACCTATTGCACTAGGTCAATTCAATGCTTTAACATGCCATCTCATACATCATGTTGGTTGCATTGCATTGAATGTGTTCCTTTCCTGTTTGTCGGTGGTGTTCCTTCCCGGTAGACGATGGTTCCGACGTTGAGATCGTTGTCACCGATGAAGACTCATTGTTATGTTCAGAAGTGTTAGGCAAGCAACCTCCCCTTGAGCATACTTATATGAACCCACTCTCTCGCTCCTGCTCTCTTTTACTGCATTAGGATAATAACGATTCAACTGTTACAAGTTCTCTGTAGTTGAACCCATTCCTTTGCATGAACTCTCTTTGTCACAGTAAATAGTTGAAACCACTTAGCATGAGTAGCAACTGCTTGAGCCTTGTTGTGCTTACTCATCCATGCTTGCTTACTTGCCTGCTATGCTTAGAGTCGTGTCGGGTCTGATCTATGTGGGCGATGAATCGGAATGGTGTGTTCATGTCCTACTGTGTGAGAGTTAAGTGTGTGAATCCGATTTGGTAATGGTAGCGATGAGAGGCCATGTAGGAGTACATGGCGGGTTGTCTCATTAGGACCGTCCTTAAGAACTGAGTTCTGTGTTTGTTATCCAAGACAAGATACTATCATGCATTGGCCCCGAAACCAATGGACCCTCTTGCCTTATTAATCGCCTTGATCTCTGTCCAGGAGTTGTAACTAGTTTCTGGTGTTTATAGGATGTGCTGACGGCCATGCATAGCGCTGACCGGAGGGGTAGGCTATGGCGCGGTAGATGCACCTGTGGCCGGGTGTACCAAGCTTAGAACCATCCGTCGAGGTGGACTTGGGAACCCTACACACATCGTTTGGGGCCGTAATGGAAACTTCGGCCGGACTTCCTTGTGGGTTCAGTCTCAAATAGGCGATAAACCTGGACTAGATTCTTGAGTGAGTAACGGTCATGGCCGACTCCCTCGCTGGGCTTCCTCTTGAAGGTTGTCGAGGTGCCTTTTTACGTGCACATGGCGGTAAGTGGCAGGAGCGTGTGTGAAGAAGTATACCCCTGCAGGGTGAATTAATCTGTTCGAATAGCCGCGTCCTCGGATATGGACAACTTGGAAAACTTATGTGGTTCATAGACAAGTGAAATGGATAATAAAAAATGCGCAAGATAAATGTGAGTGCTATGGACCTTCTCGTAGGGAGACGGAAGTGGGTCCATAGTGGTGTATTGATTTGGTGAATATGTGGACTCGTGTGCGCTATCCCACCTCAAAGATGATACTTGTAGTCGTAGCACAGGTTAGCCAAGAGTCAAAGCTGGCTTGCTGCAATAAACTCCACAACCCCCTTTGTTGACAATGATGCATATGTAGCTAGTTCTGATGTAAGTCTTGCTGAGTACCTTTGTACTCACGGTTGCTTAATTTATGTTTTTGCAGAGGAGACGTCTGTCTCATTAGTGATTCTTACGACGTGAAGTTCGATGTTGAACGGATTAGCTTGGGAATCCCAGACAGAAGTCTGCCTCCTATGGTAGGGTCGTTGTAGCTTTTCAGGCTCTTCCAGCCGCTTTTAATAGATGTCTGTACCCAGACATGTATCTTCCGCTTGTTGATTGTATGCTCTGAATGATGGGTCATGTGACCCTCTGCTTGTAACATTATACTATGTAGGCTCTCTGGAGCCTTGTAAATAAATGTAATGTCATAGAGTTATGTTGTGATGCCATGTTGCATCTACGCATATCGTGCATATTGCGTGTATGATTGAAATGCATTGGTTTGTGTGGGATTCGACACCTAGTTGTATGCCTTTAGTAGCATTGTTTATGGGGAAATGCCTCTTTGTGCTTCCATGAGCCTTGGTAGCTCGCTACTGCTCCAGACACATTGATTGACTGGCTATGTGGTTCATAGACAAGTGAAATGGATAATCAAAAATGTGCAAGATAAATGTGAGTGCTATGGATGGCCTTCTCGTAGGGAGACGGAAGTGGATCCATAGTGGTGTATTGATTTGGTGAATATGTGGACTCGTGTGCGCTATCCCACCTCAAAGATGATACTTGTAGTCGTAGCACAGGTTAGCCAAGAGTCAAAGCTGGCTTGCTGCAATAAACTCCACAACCCCCTTTGTTGACAATGATGCATATGTAGCTAGTTCTGATGTAAGTCTTGCTGAGTACCTTTGTACTCACGGTTGCTTAATTTATGTTTTTGCAGAGGAGACGTCCGTCTCATTAGTGATTCTTACGACGTGAAGTTCGATGTTGAACGGATTAGCTTGGGAATCCCAGACAGAAGTCTGGCTCCTATGGTAGGGTCGTTGTAGCTTTTCAGGCTCTTCCAGCCGCTTTTAATAGATGTCTGTACCCAGACATGTATCTTCCGCTTGTTGATTGTATGCTCTGAATGATGGGTCATGTGACCCTCTGCTTGTAACATTATACTATGTAGTCTCTCTGGAGCCTTGTAAATAAATGTAATGTCATAGAGTTATGTTGTGATGCCATGTTGCATCTACGCATATCGTGCATATTGCGTGTATGATTGAAATGCATTGGTTTGTGTGGGATTCGACACCTAGTTGTATGCCTTTAGTAGCATTGTTTATGGGGAAATGCCTCTTTGTGCTTCCATAAGCCTTGGTAGCTCGCTACTGCTCCAGACACATTGATTGACTGGCGTGTATCCTTCTGTGCTATTGTGTATGTCCCTACGGGGAAATGGCACGCAGTGTAATGGAGTCCTTGTAGCTTGCTACGACTCGTCTACACACGCTGATGACCGACACCTGCATTGTTGGGTTACGTATGCATGTCCCTGTATGATTGTGCCACTTGGGTCTATAACTAGTCATGTCAACCCGGGTTCTGGACATATGGATGCTAGCGACATAATCATATACGTGAGCAAAAAGGCGCAAACGGTTCGGCCAAGGTAAGGTGGCAGCCGTTGTGAACCGTGCGTGAGGCCGCAAAGCTATATGATGTGTTACATGCTAGATCTGTGTGGCTTAGGATCGGGGCTCAACAACGTTGGTATCAGAGCTTGACTGCCTGTAGGATTACGAAGCCAAACTGGTCGATGTTTGAGTCTAGAATTGATTTAGTTATATAAGGGAATTGATTATGGAAGAGAACGTAAGATCCTTTTTACTCCTTTCCTCGTGTCATTCTAATTCTGAGTCACCCTCTTCTTTATTCTTCGGGGTTTAAGAACTAGGCTTCTTATCTATCTTTCAGGATGACGAGTTACTTTGCTACAGATTTATAGGAAATTTGATGTCTTTCTGAATCGATGTCTCCATAAGAATTCAATGATATGTCGTCAGTTGTCTTGCAGGATGCCTCATATTCCATGCCCGTACAGCTGTTATGTTGTCCAAGTTATCCAAGGTTTCTGAATAATCTGATGCAATTTTAAATTCCATCCTCCTGCTCCCGATGTCTTTTTGGCCAGACAAAGCACGCTAATTATTGTGTTGAGGTACTCCATTACCTCGACGTGTCACTTGAAGTGATAGGAAACCAGGTTATTCTAGTGAACCACCCAACAATCTAGTTGTGTTTTGTGTTCCCAGTGTAATAATTCTGGCCATCGTTATCAAAAGAATCCTGTGATGCTACGTAGCCAGTAGGTATTCTGTTTCTGGGTTCTTGGACCTAAGAATCATTCTGCTCACTCCCGTGGATAGTATTTGCTCGTTCCTTTAGGATATTAGTAACCTTGTTCTAGTCTTCAAGGTTTGTGGTACACCATTCTTCTAATACCATGAACCAATTATGGCAGAAGTTCTTCGTGAACTAAAGATCACAACAAGAGTGCTTATTGTGATAAGTTATCCATTCCATAGTTGTGACTCTACCAATTCTTTCTTCCTGCATGGGTTATCCGGAAGAATTATGTTGAACTCATTCGACATGCTAACCTATGCATTCACAACTCACAAAAATCATGTGTTCCTTTGAGTTGTTCCCCTCAATTGTATTCCGACCTTCATCTGTCAGTGGATAGTCAAGAGTATGTCATGCATTTGTGTTATCGATGTTGACTATTCTTGTGGTCCGTCAAGCCATTCTACTCCAGAATGACTAGGAGAAACAAACTCCTATACCTCGTCCATATCCAGGATTGGGTCAAAGTAGTTGTATTCCGCAGCTCAAAATGCCAATCCAGCTTTTGTTCTGCTCTACCTTGAAGTATTACCCTCTTCATGTCGGGAATGTCATGAGAATTGCACAACCTCTTATGGACTCTGGATGTAGTGATACTTCTCGCCATCATTATTCATTCCCCGGTACCTGAGTTGGTTGTAACCGGAATACCGACAAGTGAACCGTGATGTGTGAAATCGATACTCCTAGCAATGTTGTTGCTTGGTAGTCAATGGACAATAATTTCACTCTTAGTGTGATGGTTATTGAATTGTCATTCTAAAGATTGACCGTGCTACCTAGTCCATCTTTCCTGGTGCACTCTTCGATCAATGAGTTAGGTTTGTGCCAAGCTCTTTTGATCATATCGTCTTGCCTGAAAAGCAAGATTGTTCTCGAGCTCAATAACATATCAGTGAATCGTGATTTTCCGAATATCTTCTCGGAAGTATTACCAGGTTGTCCCCTGACCGTTATGTTGAGTTCATGATCAAGTTGGTTTCCTATAAACCACCCCTTCTCCAAGCATTCGTGTTGGATACCCTGAGCTAGTTGGACTAAGCCAAACAACAACTTGGAGAGTTGGAAGATAAAAGCTTCATCTGACTTAGTTCATTCCAAGGGCTATCTTGTGTGTGTGTGTGTGTGTGTGTTCGTGTTGAAGAAACATGATGTCCTCATCAATTGATCCTTGTGATCAATTGTTGCAAACATTGTCTTGTCCAAACTTTGATTTGAATATGGGCTATCATCAAATCAAACTCAGAACCAAAGATCTTCGTAATATTGTCTTACTTGTGGAGGTTTCTCCGAGCATATACCATTATGTCTTCTGGTCTAACCAATACTCCCACTTTGCTCACATAGTTGTGGAATCCCATATAGAGGGATATCTTGATGAAATGTTGTTGAGCCCATCGGCAACATTTTCATATGTTCCACGATTCATGCTGGACATTAAGCTAGTGTTGGAAACTTTATAGGCCATATCTTCATGCTTCATTCATGAAGTATATGGTTGGTGAAAAGAAGTGACTTCCTCTAAGTTCACGTGCCTTTGACGCAAGTTGCCGTCATGAATTTAAGGAAGTATGTTTTGCTTCCTTTGGGATCATCCTAAGTCAGTCATGCATGTGCGAAGTATGCTATGGTTTGATAGGTTGGCCGCCTCCACTCCATATGTATCTCCTAGCATCCCAAGCCACTGGTTGATTTGTTCAGGAAAAGAAGTTCCTTCTTAAGAGCTAACCCGGGCTTATATAAGGACTTTGTTATCCTCCAATGATGGTTTCCACCCAGAACTCGGTAGTGTTTTGTTGTAAGAGTTCTATGTGATCATGCTTGTCTTGGACAGTGTGTTCACATGTTCCTTGCAATCTAGCTCATGTTTTGGAGCTGACTACCGTGGTTCATTTCCTGAGAATCTCGCAACGCCACCTCATCAATTTGTGTTGCAAACTTTCTTTCAGATATGCTGAGTCTGAAGCATCCTGACACCAACCGTATCTGAATCTCAAGCAGATATAATGGTTGGAACGTTACCCAAGAGTTATAATATTGGTCTCTCTGTAACCCGGTGAAGTGATGTTGTGGCTAACATACCTAACCGGAAGACCTACTATTATAATATCTTGTATCAGTAACATTAGCCACCTCGCTATTTGGATTTCATATGACTTAATCTAGAAGTTGATCCCCATGGACCCTTGGAACCCCCGAAGTCTGACCTATACTTGATGTGCTAGATACCAAGCAATGTCTATATTTGGGGTATGCTAGTACAACAAAGAGAACATTAGAAGTAGAGTTCTAAATGTCTCTTGATCGATCATCTAGATTTCATTCCTTGGCATAGCTAAGGTGAAAATTGAGAAAGTGTTGTCTTCCTTTGCATCTGTATCCTCCATCACTATTCATCATGGTAGTATGATGAGTCACCAAGATCTTGGAATAGATGTTGGTAAAATCCCGATGAATATGGAAATGCTCAAGCTCTTGAGAGCACGCTCAGACACTGGGTTATATCCTCGGTATCAATTGGATTGTGCCATCCGTTACCGAGTTGTCCTATAACTCTAGTTTCCTTTCCAAACTGAGTATGCCATTCGCTCGAATTCTTTCAACTGATCGTTTGTGAATTGCCTTAACCTGGCATGAAGAGTTTCAATGATCTCTGGATCAAAAGTAATTATTTTTTCCACTTAAGGGAATAACTCTACGAGTCACCTCCCTAGGGTGCCCCGTTATGGTATGAAGGGCATTGGACTCCTCGCTATTTTGAAACCTCATTACCATCTGTTTTAGCATGGAATTGATGCCAACCATTTGAACCTTCGTCTTCCGCTCTTCCCGTTCCCAAGATATGTTTTGAGTCTTGGCTCAAGAGATGTTTCTTTGTCTGATTCCACGAGTTGATCATGAGTTGCTCGATCTTTGAGAAGATCGATTCTTGTAGAGTTTCCGTTCCTTGTCATTGTGTTGGGTGGAGCTTCCAAGGCAAAGACATCAAGAACAACATGATGCAATGAATCAACATCTTCGATAAGGGAAGTTGGATCGTGAAGGTTGTGTTAGCTAGTGCCCCTCTGTCCTCTTACCCTATGCCTGAATCTTGGGACGAGATTCTTGTTTAGTGGGGGTGAGTTATCACAGCCCTAATTTAGGTTTGCTTGTCATTGCATTTCATGCATGCATTTTTAATTCAAATGAAATTGAATTGATGATTTAGCAAGCCTCATAAATTATTTTTGTCAAAATAATTAGGATAAAAATTCCTTCAAATAAGACCAAGAAAATGTTCCTTTTATCCTGTGGAAATATTGGCAAGAGGTAAAATGCAAACCAATATTTTTTGGAATCACAGAAATATCTACCTTGGGCATTTGAATTAATTCAACAATTATTTGCATTGGACTTATATTTATTATATATAAAATATAAGTCTGATAGTTTTGAAAATTGTGGTGTGGCACTGGTTAAATCCATTTTGCTCACAAGCCAATTTTCAGGATTTAATAAAATGGTCTGATATTATTTCCAAACCAAAACAAATTGACAAAATAGAAAACAGAAATAAATAGGAAAAGAGAGGACATACCTGCCTTACCTGGCCTGTAGCCGGCCCAGTAGGCAGCCCAGCCCATGGCCGAGCTTCTCCTACCTTTGCCAGTAGGAGCAGCTGTGTGCTCGCACCACACTAGAGGAGCGCCACCTCCTGCTTCCAGCGACCGGGGGGCCTCCCCTCGAGCCTATCTCCTCGCCCGGAGATGCCCCGCACGCTCCTCTCTCTTTCCCCTCGCTCCGCGCTCTGTCTCTCGCTCTTTGCTCCCCCACCCCTCGAGCTTGCCCGAGAGCCCTGCCGGCCACCGCTGTTGCTCGCGTGCTAAATGTCGACGAATCACCGCGCTAGCCTGCCTAGCGTCCCCGCCGATCTCCTAAACTTCTCCGAGACGATGCCTGCATCCCCGAGTGCCTGACAACATCGCCATCGTCATCTTCTTCATCGCCGGTGACCTAGCACCGCCCCGACCGATTCGTGGTCGTCCCAGCCTTCCCGACCTTGCAGTTCTTCTCATCTGAACCGCAGTGAGCTCCTCTTACTCCTCTCCCTAACCCCGCTGCCTCGCTCGGCCGCTAGCAATGGATTCCTCCATGGCCAAAGCCACCGCCGTGTAAACTCACCGCCGACATTACTCCGACGACCATTTGGTCGCCCGGTTATGCCTAATGTTATCGTGAGGCCCCGTAGACGCTGCTTAGATGCTTAACGTGCTCGCATGTGTGCTTCAACCGCGACCGCCGTGCAAGGCCGAGCGCCGCCGCCGCAGGAGCTCGACGATGTTGGTGCTCCCGTCCATCCCCGTGGCGCCTGGGGCCACCGCTGGATGCGCTCATGGGAGAGCTACCGCCCGGCGTCCTCACCGCACCAAATGGACGCCGGAACCGCAAGTCCGGCGAGGCGCCGTCGCGCTATTTGGTCGTCGCCTGCGTAAATCCGGTGATGATGACATGGCCGCAATTAGATTAGGTTAATCACGCGATTAATTAAGCCCTAGTTCACTGACGTGTGGGCCTAGCCCTGCTAACGATTTAACTAGTTCATTTCTAATCGGGATTTAGCATTGTGCCTGTAACAGGTGGGTCCCATGGTCAGGTTTGACCTGGACCAGCCGCTGTTGACTGATGACGTCATGATGACGCCATCCTGACGTAGTTAATGATTTTCTGGACTTAATAATATCCAGGAAAATCTAGAAACTGCTTTAAACTTCAAAAATTCATAGAAATTCAACCATAGCTGAGATTGAAATAAATTATATATGAAAAATGATCTGAAAAATACAAGGAATCTGTTTATCCCATTTTCATACATGTTTGAGCAAGTTAACATCACAAAGTAGGACATTTCATGATTATGATAATTTAATAAATAGTGTTGGAGTTGGAATTTAGTATATATCTGAACTCCACTTCACTTAACATGACTACCTATTGCACTAGGTCAATTCAATGCTTTAACATGCCATATCATACATCATGTTTGTTGCATTGCATTGAATGTGTTCCTTTCCTGTTTGTCGGTGGTGTTCCTTCCCAAAAGACGATGGTTCCGACATTGAGATCGTTGTCACCGATGAAGACTCATTGTTATATTCAGAAGTGTTACGCAAGCAACCTCCCCTTGAGCATACTGATATGAACCCACTCTCTCGCTCCTGCTCTCCTTTACTGCATTAGGACAATAACGATTCAACTGTTACAAGTTCTCGGTAGTTGAACCCATTCCTTTGCATGACCTGTCTTTGTCATAGTAAATAGTTGAAACCACTTAGCATGAGTAGCAACTGCTTGAGCCTTGTTGTGCTTACTCATCCATGCTTGCTTATTGTGGGGACCCCGACTCATAAGTCGTGATCACCGAATGTACGTGCATAGTGATCCCAGAGATCAATGCTCACTAAACACACAGAAACTGAATAACAAGAGTCTTACACCCATTACATACCGTTTTACTCGAATATGGCCCTTAAGGCCTAGTCCTCATAAACTTGCAGCGGAAATCTTTAATGATAGCGTGAACCCATGCCATCTGCCTTAACCCTATAGGTATTCTGACTGGGAAGCGTCCTAGCTCGCATGTTCGTCACCAAGGTATTCTTCATTCAATCCTGTGCTTTCATGCCTGGCCAATAAAATAACCAGTGGCAAGCCAATGAGTACTTTGAATGTACTCGCAAGCAACCCATGTTTGGAACAAGGTTCAACAGAGCATGATGTAGCACTAAGTAGGTAATTTCGCAGAAAGCTAATTTTGAGTGCAGTGACACGATCAACTAACTTATGTAAGCATGCATCAACAGTTGGCAGATATCCATATGAACAAGTTACATATATCATCATAAGCAGGGGTTGAACATCTCATGTTCAGTCATCATGTCAAGTCATCCGACTTAATTCAAGTATCATCTTTGTCACCAACACACACTCACACCAAGTTTTAGAGAACACTGGACGTAGCACAAGAGCGGTCATCCAACTGTCCTTGACCGTGGACACGGCTATTCTAATAGTTTCACACTCTGTAGAGGTTCCACACTTTACCCACGAGACTCGGGGAACTTCCGTGTCATCCACGACTCGCGATATATTACATACCCGAGGTAAGCACCCGAACAATGCCTTTCCCCTAGCGATACTAAACAAAGAGTCCACTCGTTGGTCCGTCTCTTCATGATGTACAAACACGAGGCTTGCTCTACACAGTACCATCCATGAAGGAACACAACGGTGTGCCCGGTGCCTGTAAAGACAGTGCATGGTCGCCCTTCCAGGCACAACCCCGTATCGAGAGTGACCACGCCACTCCCGCCACTAGTAATGCGGGCTCTATGCTAGTACCCACCAAGGTAATCAACAAAGCCCCTTCCCATATAGGGGTAGAGTGGTTGTACATGTAAGGTTGGAGTAACGGTCGCAACTTACACCAATCCGTTTTCGAAAACTACACACACTCACTTGCTCCGGTACACCACTTCTTTATCAAGTGGCTACCTAGCTCATCATCATCTCCCTCGGGCATTACTGGCACCCGACGGGGTTTTCGAAAAGTCTTTGAGAACACTTTGCTTCCGTCACCATGCATATTCCCATCCCACTTGCGTAGCAACTAGTAGCAACCTAACTACTCCCACCCGCACAACCCTCATAAGGAGGTAGGGTCATGCACGATGCAAGTATCAACAAGAAAGTATATGAGGCATCCCACCGAAGGAGGGGAAACACCACATCATGATCAATTCATTGAAACAACAAGTGCTATATGTCATGCATGAAAAAGTTTCTTATCATGGTCAAAGGGCTGCTTGCCTGGCTCAGCAAAGTCTTCGAGGTCTTCACACGTTTCTCGTCCACTCCGAGCACTTCATCTACTTCGTCAACTATCGCCGAAAACAACCGCAGTAAGCAACACAACAAGCAGAGAAATAAAAGTGCTCTATAAATAGGATTTTTTTTTCTAGGACACCTCTGGTCATGAGAAAAATAACCAAGGAGGTTTTGGTGGATGCGGGTCAAGGGGGAGTTTTGAATGGTGGAAATGAAGGAAATGGTGATCCTATAAGATGTCCACAGAAAATATTTTTGTAAAAAGGAGTGGATGGTCCCAAAAAATAGGGCATGATTTTATAAGCATTTAGGAATTGGTTTCACTGGATTTGGAGTTGGCATGATTTCCTAGGGATTTTTAAAGTGAGCCATTCATGAAGAAATGGTTCAACAATCCACATGACAGACCAAGTATATGGAAAAATGTTCACATCTCATCTCATGAACTTAGATACACCTAGGATTTTGAATAAGTCCATTTGGAGCTATTTTGAATATTCTAGGAATTTTACAAGGTGGTGATTATAATAAAGAAATGACCAAATCATTGATGGAAGAGAAAATGTTATGTGAAAAAAATGTGCAATGCACATGTTTGGATAACAAATGATTTTAGAAGTCTGTAGAAACTTGAATCAATGAATTTGGAGTTATATTGAATTTATTAGGAAGTTTTGAATCTGCCAGAAGAAAAACAAAAAGGAAAAAGGGTTTACCCTAGGGCCTAAACGGCGCACCGGGCGAGGGATAGCTGCTGGGCCGGCCCAGCAGCTTAAGTGCGCCCGCGCAACTGCAACGTCGAAGGCGTATTCTGTAGAATACGTTTCCCACGCGGGGAGGCGGCTGCAGGCCGATCCCGTTTCCACTTAACCCGACAGAGGGGGACCGGCTCAGTCACCGCTGCCGCTTACAGGCGGGCCCCCCATGCCAGCTGGCGGGGTGGTCGTCCTCTACCTCCTGCTCGAGGCAGAGGAGGGGAGGCAGAGCGCACACCGGTGCTCGTCCGGCGATAGCCGGTACCTCCGGCCGTTTCCCGCGGTGCTCCGCCTATGGGCGAGCTCAGCGCGAAGCGGCGCATCCGCTGGGGTAGGTCACGGCCGCCGGAGGGGACCGAGGTGACCGCGGCTTTGGTGGTGGTGGGGGAGGCCGTCGGCCGTCCGTGACTCCGGTGTTTGGGCGTCCTGGCTACAGCTTGAGGAGGTGGGGAGGATCAGCGGTCTTCGGGGAGCCCTTTTGGTGGTGGAATGGGAGGGAGGTGAGCTCGGTGTTGCTCGAATTTGAGCGAGCTGAAGCGGCGGTCAAGAGGTGGTAGGAGGAGGAGGGAGGCACGGGGAGAGGAGTAGGTTGGTCGAGGAGATAGCTTGGGGGAAGAGAGAGAGAACGGAGGCGAGAGAGGGCTCGGGTGCGGCCTTATATGGCAGGGCGGTGGTGCACCGCGGACGGGGGTTTGGCGAGGTCGAGGACATCGCCTGAGCTCTCGGGGGCTCTCCAGGGCATGTCTTGGGTGTTCCTGGATGCGGTCTTGGTCCATAGGAGGGGAGAGAAGGAGCGGGTCGTAGCCCGGGCGTCACGCGTGTGAGGTCGCCCATTGGGGCTCTCGGGCGGCCGGCGCGCATGCGAGAGGGGCCAGAGGAGGGAGAGAGAGGAGGGGGGACAAGGGGTGGCGTGTTGCGGACGCCGAGGTCCCCCGGCAGGCGTGCTGGGGAGGCCCGAGGTGGTCGGGAGGCGCTGGGCAGGGGCGGCTACAGTGCTCCGGTGCACTGTAGCGCGCTCCAGAGCGCCCATTTGGCGTGCCATGGTATAAACAATGCCCACCAACGCGTCCTCTAGTGTCTTGGGGGTTCTGGAGATGCTCATGAGTGTGCAAGAGCTAGGGAATAGGTAGAGGTGAAGAAAGGAAGTAGGGGAGGGGTAAAACTTGTGCTGCCAAAGCTGTCTAGGGGTGGTAAATGGGGGTTTTACCATATCAACCTTTGAGCAATGGCCATGCAAACTTTACTGGGGGTGCAACGTATCTACAAGGGGCTGTGGTAAAAATTTAGACTCAAGGAGAATAGAGGAAGGGGGTCAAACTTGGCTTTTTATAGCATGAGCAAAAGTGTTTGATCATGGTTTGGATAAGCAAATGGGGTTTGCTTGCCATGAGATTTAACAGGATGAAAATATAGGTAGAAATAGAGAGGATCACCAAGTTTGAGGAGTTTTGAAGAAAGTTCACAATGTAACTTTGTGAAACCCTAGAAATCAACAGAATCAGATTTCTGTAGATCTAGGCATGCATTTCACTTCCCACAAATCCACCACTTGGTGTGGTATCATTATTTGGGGTTTAGCACATGCCCACAAAGTTTGGGGTCAAGGGAAGAAACTTCATAATGTAAAGTTGTTCAAATTTGGCTCTAGACAGGAATGGTTTTGGAATATTTTGATGAAGCAAATCAATTGGGATAGAGATGAAACTTTGCAAGATCATCAAATATGACATGTGTGACTTGCTGGAATTTTCTTGGAATTTATTGAGAATATTTCTTATAGAAATATTTCAAAAGCTTGAGTTGGACAGAAAGGGTTTTGAGGGGTTTTGCCCATTATTTTGAACATGACCATGTGTGGAAACTCATATATATGGAAACTATATGTCCAGTGAGTTTCCCTAAATTTTCTCAAATATTTGTAAAGCATTTAAATAATTTTTCCCTATAAAAGACCATTTCTGGTCTTAAGAAAAAGCCTTTAAATAAAATAGCAAAATAATCTTTAGAATTAATATTTGGTGGTTTTGGAAAGTCTTATATATAGTAGGTTTCAAATAAAGCCTTTGTGGAAAAACAATCCACCCAATTTGAGGACTTGTAGTACAAACCTCAATCCAGGGGTTTCGGAAAACCTAATTTGAATAAATCCATTTTGGCCAAAATAAAATTTTATAAAAATAGTTTTATGTCCTATACACATGGCATGATCATTGGGCAAATATTTGGAGCAAGGAGATGAGTTTTGAGAGTAGGAGGGATTTTATGAATATAGAGCACCAACAAGCAATCAAGCAATCATCAATCAAGTCAAGCATCACAAGCACAGAAAAAGTTTTAATTGCCCCTAATTTTTGAGTCAGGTTAACTTAGTCATGAGGCAAATCACAGGGTGTGACACTTACTGTGCCTGCTATGCTTAGAGTCGTGTCGGGTCTGATCTATCTGGGCGATGAATCGGAATGGTGTGTTCAGGTCCTACTGTGTGAGAGTTAAGTGTGTGAATCCGATTTGGTAAAGGTAGCGATGAGAGGCTATGTAGGAGTACATGGCGGGTTGTCTCATTGGGACCGTCCTTAAGAACTGAGTTATGTGTTTGTTTTCCAAGACAAGATACTACCATGCATTGGACCCAAAACCAATGGACCTTCTCGGCTTATTAATCGCCTTGATCTCTGTCCAGGAGTTGCAACTAGTTTCTGGTGTTTGTAGGATGTGCTGGCGGCCGTGCATAGCGCTGGCCGGAGGGGTAGGCTATGGCGCGGTAGATGCACATGTGGCCGGGTGTACCAAGCTTAGAACCATCCGTCGAGGTGGGCTTGGGAACCCTGCACACATCGTTTGGGGCAGTAATGGAAACTTCGGCCGGACTTCCTTGCGGGTTCAGTGTCAAATAGGCGATAAACCTAGACTAGAGTCTTGAGTGATTAACGGTCGTGGCCGACTCCCTCGCTGGGCTTCCGCTTGAAGGTTGCCGAGGTGCCTTTTTACGTGCACATGGCGGTAAGTGGCGGGAGCGTGTGTGAAGAAGTATAACCCTGCAGGGTGAATTAATCTATTCGAATAGTCATGACCTTAGATATGGACTACTTGGAAAACATATGTGGTTCATAGACAAGTGAAAGGATACTCTAAAATGTGCAAGATAAGTGTGAGTGCTATGGATGGTCTTCTCGTAGGGAGACGGAAGTGGATCCATAGTGGTGTATTGATTTGGTGAATATGTGGACTCGTGTGCGCTATCCCACCTCAAAGATGATACTTGTAGTCATAGGGCAGGTTAGCCAAGAGTCAAAGCTAGCTTGCTACAATAAACTCCACAACCCCATTTATTGACAATGATGCATATGTAGCTAGTTCTGATGTAAGTCTTGCTGAGTACCTTTGTACTCACGGTTGCTTAATTTATGTTTTTGCAGAGGAGACGTCCGTCTCATTAGTGATTCTTACGACGTGAAGTTCGATGTTGACCGGATTAGCTTGGGAATTCCAGACAGAGGTCTGGCTCCTATGGTAGGGTCGTTGTAGCTTTTCAGGCTCTTCTAGCCGCTTTTAATAGATGTCTGTGACGTGGCTTGGACTGCGTCCCTATTTCCCCAAAGAGGAAGGGATGATGCAGCACAACGATGGTAAGTATTTCCCTCAGTTATGAAAGTAAGGTTATCAAACCAGTAGGAGGATCACCACCACCCAATAAGCAGCACCTGCACACAAACAACAAATACTTGCAACCTGACGCGAACGAGAGGTTGTCAATCTCTCTACGGTAAATAGATAGATTAGGTAGTGATAGATAGGAGATATAGATCTCTCAACAACACAAATAAAAAGAGTAAATATGCAGCAAGATATTTTTGGGTTTTTGGTTTTGTAGATCTGAAAACAAATATTGCAAAAAACGTAGATCGGAAAGCAATATGATGGTAAAGTAGACCCGGGGGCCGTAGGGTTCACTAGTGGCTTCTATCATGAGTATAGCGCACGGTGGCTGAACAAATTACTGTTGGGCAATTGATAGAAAATCGAATGATATCCAAGGCAATTATCATTATATAGGCATCACATCCAAGATAGATAGACCGACTCCTGCCTGCATCTACCTCTATTACTCCACACATCGACCGCTATCCAGCATGCATCTAGTGTATTAAGTTCATGGAAAAACGGAGTAATGCAATAAGAACGATGACATGATGTAGACAAGATCTATTCATGTAGGAATAGACCCCATCTTGTTATCCTTAATAGTGTCTTGCTGCCCCTTCTGTCATTGGGAAAGAACACCGCAAGATCGAACCCATCACAAAGCACCTCTTCCCATGGTAAGAAAAATCAATCTAGTTGGCCTAACTAAACCAAAGATTCGAAGAAGAAATACGAGGCTATAAGTAATCATGCATATAAGAGATCAGAGAAGACTCAAATAATATTCATGGATAGAAACTGATCATGAACTCAAAATTCATTGGATCCCAACAAACACACCGCAAAAGTTTACATCAAATTGATCTCCAAGAGACCATTGTATTGAGAATCATAAGAGAGAGGGAAGAAGCCATCTAGATACTGCCTACGGACCCATAGGTCTATGGTGGACTACTCACGCATCATCGGAGAGGCACCTATGAGGAAGATGAACCCCTCTGTGATGGTGTTTAGATAGGATCTCGTGGTTCTGGAACTTGCGGCGGCTGGAATTGTGTTTCGTCGACTCCCCTAGGGTTTTTGGATTTCTAGGGAATTTATAGGCACGATAGTCGGTTGAGGGGGTGCCGGAGGTGCCCAGCACCCACCAGGGCGTGCCAATGGGCCTTTGGCGCGCCCATGTGGGTGCTGGCCACCCTGGGGCCCCTCTTCTGGTGTTCTTTGGCCCATCTGGTTTCTTCTGGTCCATAAAAAATCCACAAAAATCCCCGCAGCGTTTGATCTCTGTATGGTACTGATTTCCTGCGAAGTAAAAAACAAGCAAAAACAGCAACTGGCACTTTGGCACTATGTCAATAGGTTAGTCCCAAAAAATGATATAAAGTTGTAATAAAATGATTGTAAAACATCCAAGAATGATAATATAACAGCATGGAACAACCAAAAATTATAGATACGTTGGAGACGTATCAAGCATCCCCAAGCTTAATTCCTATTCGTCCTCGAGTACGTAAATGACAAAAACAGAATTTTTGATGTGGAATGCTGCCTAACATGTTCATCATATTCTTTTCTTTTGTATAGCATGGAGATTTTGACTTGTAAGTGATTCAAAGTAATAGTCTAGTTTTAACATAATGACTTCAATACACAAGCATGTCAACAAGCAACCATGTCTTTCAAAATATCAACACTAAAGAAAGGTATCCCTAGCCCATCATGCTCAATCATTGATCCATTCATGAAACACACTCAAATATTAGCTATGCCCAATGCTCAAGTACGATCATAGTGCCCCCTAGTTGGTGCTTATAAGAGAAGATGGAGACTCAAAGCAAAAATAAGAAATTGCATAAAGTAAATAGATAGGCCCTTCGCAGAGGAAAGTAGGGATTTGTAGAGGTGCCAGAGCTCAAGGTTTAAATTGTGAGAGAGAAAATATTTTGGGTGGCATGCTTTTCCTGTCAACGAAAACGACAAAGTAGCTCACAATACTTTCCATGCTAGATATATCATAGGCGGTTCCCAAACAGAAAATAAAGTTTATTCCTTTTTCCACCAAACTTTCACTTTCCATGGCGGGCCGTATCCACGGTTGCCTTCCATACCAACACTTTCCAAGGAATTTATTATTTGACAACATAAAGTAAATATATTTTTTTCTTTTTTCATTTCGGGAATGGGCATCCCTATTACCGCCGCACTCTCATGCAATGACAAGTGAATAAACACTCATCTTGAGAATAACACATCTATCATGGAAAAATATTGGACACTCCCCACCGTTTCATGAGTGGTACGGGCACACAAAAGAGAAAATTTATTTTGAAAATTTAGAGATGACACATACAAATTTGCTTGGAACGGCATGGAAATACCGCATATAGGTAGGTATGGTGGACTCATAAGGCAAAACTTGGTTTAAGGATTTTGGATGCACAAGTAGTATTTCTACTTAGTACAAATGAAGGCTAGCAAATAGATTGGGAAGCAACCAAACCAAGAAACGAAAAATCACATAAGTGAGCATTGAACAAAACTAACACCAAATAATGCACCACAAGTAGGATGTAACTTCATTGCATAACTATTGACTTTCGTGCATGCATAGGGAATCACAAACCTTAACACCAATATTCCTACTAAGCATAATTACTCACTAACATGACTCACATATTACTATCATCATGTTTCAAAACTATTACAAGGAATCAAGTTTAATTTGTCCAATGATCTTCATGAAAGTTTTTATTATATCCTCCTTGGATATCTATCACTTTGGGACTAGTTTCATATATTGACATTGCTTTTTGGCAAGCTCAAACAAATTTAAGTGAAGCACATGAGCATAAAGATTTCATCTCTCAAAAAGGTATAAGTGAAGCATGAGAGGATGTCTTCAAAATTTTACTAACTCTCAAATTAATCTAAGTGAAGCATGAGAGTATTTCTACAAAAGTTTCCAAGAACACCGTGCTCAAAAAGATATAAGTGAAGCACTAGAGCAATTCCTATAGCTCAAAAAGTTTAAGTGAAGCACATAGAGCAATTCTAACAAATCATAGCATGATTTTGGCTTTCTCAAATAGGTGTGTACAGCAATGATACAAAGGAAAAACTAACAAACAAAGCAAACAAAGATACAAGACGCTCCAAGCAAAACACATGATATGTGACGAATAAAAATATAGTTCCACGTAAAATACAGATGGTCGTTAGAAGAAAGAGGGGATGCCACTTGGGGCATCCCCAAGCTTAGTTGCTTGATACTCTTTGGATATATCTTGGGGGTGCGGTAGCATCCCCAAGCTTAGGTTCTTGCTACTCCTTATTCCTTCATCCATCATGATCTCACCCAAAACTTGAAAACTTCAATCACACAAAACTCAACAAAATCTTCGTGAGATCCGTTAGTATAAGAAAGCAAATCACTACTTTAGGTACTGTTGTAAACCCATTCAAATTTTATAATTGCATTATAACTACTGTATTTTAACTTTACCATAGCTCATACCCTTCAATATAACCCATAGATTCATCAAAACAAGCACACAATGCAACAAAAACAGAATATGTCTCAAACAGAACAGTCTGTAGTAATCTGTACCATACCCATACTTCTGGAACTCTAAAAATTCTGCAAAATTAGGACAACGTAAGGAATTTGTATAGAAACACTGTGTTAAAATTTCAGCTCAAGATCGGGTTCCAGAAAAAAAATGAAAATTCATATACTGGACGCAAAGTTTCTGATGCAGATTCAGCATCACTTCTACTCATCATATGAATCATCCTAACGGTTCTACTTGGCACAAACACTAAATAAACCATAAAAACACAATCATAACAGAGGCATAATTGTGTCAACACTCAAAAACAGAAAGGAAAAAGCAAAAATTTATTTATTCATTGAGTTGCCTCCCAACAAGCGCTATTGTTTTACGCCCCTAGCTAGGCATATTGAATAGATTCAAGTATTGCAATCTTTGGTTTTGGTCACTTTTGTGAGGGCCTTCTCGAATCCGGGGAGCTCTTTACGCTTCCCCAAATTTTCAGGAGAAGAAACCATCTTAAGATCCAAAATATCCAAACGCTTATTGCAAAGGGTAATCAAAGTGTTCAAACGATTGAGGTTCCCACTAATATGCTTGAGGGGTTCATGATATTTTTGTATCTCGACTAAGTGCTTATGTAAGTCACCCAATTTGTCAAGAATTTGAACTCCCTCTTGTGAAAAAGCAAGCCCCTTTTTTGGTGGAGGAACCCCCAAGATTCCTTCTAAGACTTCATAAGCGGCGTTTGCATCAAGTTCAATAAAATTGCCCTTTGAGGCGAAATCCAAAAGCTCTCTATGATGCAAAGCCAAACCAATATAAAAATTTGTAAGAAAAACTTTTGCATCTCCTTTTATATTGGAAATACGATAGGATTCCATTAGCCTATACCAGGCATCTTTCAAAATTTCCCCTTGTTTTTGTTTGAAGTATAGAACTTCAAAGTCTGGTGACAAAGGGGGAGTAGTAACGCTAGTCATGGCAACAAGCAAGAGATCTGACGGGAAAAAGTGCAAACGAAAAAGAGGGCAAAGAAAACGGCAAATTAGTGAAGTGGGGGAGAGGAAAACGAGAGGCAAATGACAAATAATGTAATTGCAAGGAGATGAGATTTGTGATTAGGAACCTGGAAGATGATGATGGAGTCCCCTCGGCACCTACGATAGGCACATAGAAGAGACTGCTTCCTCCCTGGCAACGGCGCCAGAAATTCCTTTTACGTGGCTTGGACTGCGTCGGTATTTCCCCAAAGAGGAAGGGATGATGCAGCATAGCGACGGTAAGTATTTCCCTCAGTTATGAAACCAAGGTTATCGAACCAGTAAGAGGATCACCATCACCCAATAAGCAGCTCCTGCACACAAACAACAAATACTTGCAATCCGACGCGAAAGAGAGGTTGTCAATCTCTCTACGGTAAATAGATAGATTAGGTAGTGATAGATAGGAGAGATAGATCTCTCAAGATCACAAATAAAAAGAGTAAATATGCAGCAAGATATTTTTGGGTTTTTGGTTTTGTAGATCTGAAATCAAAGATTACAAAAAATGTAGATCGGAAAGCAATATGATGGTAAAGTAGACCCAGGGGCCCTAGGGTTCACTAGTGGCTTCTATCATGAGTATAGCGCACGGTGGGTGAACAAATTACTGTTGGGCAATTGATAGAAAATCGAATAGTCATGACGATATCCAAGGCGATGATCATTATATAGGCATCACGTCCAAGATAGATAGACCGACTCCTGCCTGCATCTACCTCTATTACTCCACACATCGACCGCTATCCAGCATGCATCTAGTGTATTAAGTTCATGGAAAAATGGAGTAATGCAATAAGAACGATGACATGATGTAGACAAGATCTATTCATGTAGGAATAGGCCCCATCTTGTTATCCTTAATAGCAACGATACATGCGTGTCTTGCTGCCCCTTCTGTCACTGGGAAAGAACACCGTAAGATCGAACCCATCACAAAGCACCTCTTCCCATGGCAAGAAAAATCGATATAGTTGGCCTAACTAAACCAAAGATTCGAAGAAGAAATACGAGGCTATAAGTAATCATGTATATAAGAGATCAAAGAAGACTCAAATAATATTCATGGATAGAAACTGATCATGAACTCAAAATTCATCGGATCCCAACAAACACACCGCAAAAGTTTACATCAAATAGATCTCTAAGAGACCATTGTATTGAGAATCATAAGAGAGAGAGAAGAAGCCATCTAGCTACTACCTACGGACCCGTAGGTCTATGGTGGACTACTCACGCATCATCGGAGAGGCACCTATGAGGAAGATGAACCCCTCCGTGATTGTGTTTAGATTGGATCTCGCGGTTCTGGAACTTGCGGTGGCTGGAATTGTGTTTCGTCGACTCCCCTA
The DNA here is from genome assembly GCA_039707655.1 of Elymus sibiricus. Lineage (NCBI taxonomy): Eukaryota > Viridiplantae > Streptophyta > Magnoliopsida > Poales > Poaceae > Elymus > Elymus sibiricus. The sequence goes on along the minus strand of CM077675.1, from coordinate 307,848,642 downwards.
GGGTTTTTGGATTTCCAGGGAATTTATAGGCATGATAGTCGGTTGAGGGGGTGCCGGAGGTGCGCAGCACCCACCTGGGCGCGCCAGTGGGCCTCTGGCGCGCCCATGTGGGTGCTGGCCACCCTGGGCCCCCTCTTTTGGTGTTCTTTGGCCCATCTGGTTTCTTCTGGTCCGTAAAAAATCCACAAAAATCCACGCAGCATTTCATCTCTGTATGGTACTGATTTCATGTGAAGTAAAAAACAAGCAAAAACAGCAACTGGCACTTTGGCACTATGTCAATAGGTTACTCCCATGTATGTAGGCTCTCTGGAGCCTTCTAAATATATGCAATGTTATAGAGTTATGTTGTGATGCCATGTTGTATCTACGCATATCGTGCATATTGCGTGTATGATTGAAATGCATTGGTATGTGTGGGATTCGACACCTAGTTGTATCCCTTTAGTAGCCTTCTTTATGGGGAAATTCCTCTTTGTGCATCCATGAGCCTTGGTAGCTCGCTACTGCTCCGGACACATTGATTGACCGGTGTGTATCCTTCTTTGCTATTGTGTCTGTCCCTACGGGGAAATGTCACGCGGTGTATTGGAGTCCTTGTAGCTTGCTACGACTCGTCTACTCACGCTGATGACCGACACCTGCATTGTTGGGTTACGTATGCCTATCCCTGTACAATTGTGCCACTTGGGTCTATAACTAGTCATGTCGACCCGGGTTCTTGACATATGGATGCTAGCGACATAATCATATACGTGAGCCAAAAGGCGCAAATGGTCTGGCCAAGGTAAGGTGGCATCCATTGTGAACCGTGCGTGAGGCCACAAAGCTATATGATGTGTTACATGCTAGATCTATGTGGCTTAGGATCGGGGTCCCGACACCCTGGCTCTCCATGTTAGCCCGCCAAGTCCTGCTCGTGCCTCCAGTCCTGTGTAGGAGGTAGATAACATTGTCCCATCGCACACAATGGATGATGCAAAAGTGCACATTGTTGGAGAGACTCATAGGGCTCCAAAAACTTCAACTGTCTTGGCCAAATTTATTGCCAAAGATGAGCCAACAATGTTATCGAAAGGGAAAATCAAGGCAGAGCTCCCTAACCTTAACAATCTTAGTGTCAACGATCTGCATCAAGAGTACCTGAACCGGCTAATGTGGTCACCTACTAGTGGTAGGGTCACCGACCAGACATCTGAGGCCCACATAGGGCCCCACAAAGATGATAAAGTCTCAGGACTGCGGTTGCACTCAGATAGCAGACTAGGGTCCACTAGGATCCATCAAATCACTCAGGTGTCCTCCCTCCAGTCGGCCAGACTCCTTCACTCGGATAGAGAAGGGACATGGGCGACGTGGGAGCTCCAACGGCCGAGGGCTTAATGTTATAAACAAAGTACATTCATGGCTACCGTTACTTGTAATGTTCATAGTTAGGGCTGCAGTTTCTAGTAACGACTGTAATTACTCCCATTAATGGACCTTGTAATGGCACTCGGCGGGTCCTGGCACACACTATATAAGCCACCCTCAAGCTCCTAGACAAGGGTTAAGAACTCACTGTCACCAGACACCCCCAGAGAAAACACAAGACTCCGGGCATGAGACGTAGGGTCTTTACCTTTCCGAGAGGGGCCCAAACTCGCTAAATCCGAGTGAGACACATGTGCCATAGCTAGGCTCCACCCTTCACTCGTACCCCGCGTACTCATTGTTAGGATCATTCCCACGACATTTGGCGTCGACCATGGGGCAGAGCGTCTAGCGATTTTCGATGCGGGTGGTGATTTCCCAGTCATCATGATGACTCTTGGCAGAGATATCCTATTCGGTTCCCTCAACCTCACCGCCAACAATTTGGCATGGCTGCAAAACGCATCGCTGGATATGGATGCGATGCCCGCTCTTGGTGCGGCCCATTTTCATGCATCTTCTTTTGGAGTCCTTCTCCGGCAGCCGCCAGTCCCGTACCGAGCGACATCATCTATTTCGGCCGGGCGCTGCCGCAAGCGCTCTAGGCGCTTACGGCTTTAGAGCTGGATCAGGCATGCTGCAGCTCTTCAGTTCGCAGCCAAGCAGGTGACTCCGACGAGCCCACCCTGGACTTGCTTTCTTCCATGCACGACGACTCCTCCGACGAGTCCTAGTGCGAGAGCAGCGAGCCTACTGTGGAGGTTCTGATGGCAGGACCGAACGGAGGGCCACCGGGGTTCGATGATGGGACCTCCCGCGAGCATAGTGGGAACGACCACGACGACAATGCCGACTACCTCTACATCCCCGACCTCTCTCTTGGGAGCAGCGGAAGGAGCTCAGGCAGAGGAACGAGCATGATCTGCTAGCCCCCATCTCCGGGACTACCCCGGAGGTGATCGCACTAGAGGCCGGGCGCCTGGCCACCCAGGCCGAGCGCGAGCCACTCAAGCGGCTCCAGTAGTCACTCGATGATCGCGCGGCTCGGGAGCAGCCCTGCTCCAACCGACATCGCAAGTGGTTGTTTCTGAACGACCGCCCGCAAAACATTCACGTGATGTGCACTCCGCTGCAAAATTTTGTCGCCGCTACTCGGATTGCTGATTCTATTCAACCGTTTGATTCGACAGCTGGAGAAGGCATTTGGAAGATCTAAACACTTCTGAAGACTGTTATGGAGTAGACTTCGGCAGTGTCACAGTCACACAATCGCATCCACAGCAAGTCAGTCCGGGCGAATACGGTGCAGGCGGCTCACAACCCACTTGCACTTGGGAGACACATGCGTTCTCTGTTGGAATCGGGGCTCCGGGGACCCAAAGAGGTTCGAACTCTGGGGTGCGCTGGTTCCCGAACCCCACTCTACCTTGCTAACCTACGGCGATGCTCCGGCGTGCTTGAGCTTGGGGGAAGAACAAAGAACACGATGGTTTACCCAGGTTCGGGCCACCTCGCGGTGTAAGACCCTACTCCTACCTTTCTGGATTTCTTGGAACTGAGAGTGAATACAGAGGGGTCCATCTTTTCTACGATGGCTTCCCTATCTCCTTTATACAGGCTCTAGTCCTCTTCCCCCGAAAATATTAGGCGGGGAGGGTTGCCACAAGCACCAGTTTGAAGGGGCACATGACTGCAACTTATCCTGACAAAAGTAGTATTCTCCTGCAAAAGCCTCCCTTCATGACGCGCTGGTGGGCTCGGGGATGACCTTTGTCCTGGCGAGCATCTAGCCTCGGTCCTCTTGTATCAACAGGAAACGTTTGGGGGGTTGCTTTGGGAGCGGGCGAGCTGGCCCCGCTTCCTTAGCACAGAAGAGGAAAACCTCCTCATCCGAGCCTGCTGGCACGGCTCGAGACGCTGCTTGGCACTAGCATTCTCGGCAGGTTCGTCTGGAAGTGGATCCTCTAGAACATGTTCCTTTTTATCGTGCTTGAGAACAATTCTCAAATTTCTATACCAGGTGGTAAAGTTTTTTCCATTTAGTTTATCCATTTCCAGAATTGATTTCAATGCAAAGTTGGGTTGAGTAGGTGGTGCCATTGATCTACAATAGAAAATATGCAATCACTAAGTAATGTGTTTATGTAGAGTAATTCAAGCCTTAAACAGAACTACTCCCACTGAAGTCAGCATCCCTCCGCGAACTCTCAGTGATTCAGGACTCGTCTAGCACGAGCGACTAGTGAGCTTTAGCATCACTGCTAGCCAACTTGCCTATTCGGTAAGCAACTCCTTGCTAATCGTATCTCTATACGACTCCTATCAGTCGTGTAGGTATCTCATACCCCGGCTCCCGACCTTCTTTGCCACAAGGCCTAAAACCGTTTTGATAGCCTTGTCAAGTTAACCCGATGCCGTGCATGTCCGTGTCTGATAACCCACAAGTATAGGGGATCGCAACAGTTTTCGAGGGTAGAGTATTCAACCCAAATTTATTGATTCGACACAAGGGGAGCCAAAGAATATTCTCGAGTATTAGCAGCTGAGTTGTCAATTCAACCACACCTGAAAGACTTAATATCTGCAGCAAAGTATTTAGTAGCAAAGTAGTATGGAAGTAGTGGTAACGATGGCAAAAGTGACAGTAGCAGTTTTGTAGTGATTGTAACAGTAGCAACGGAAAAGTAACTTAGCAAAGATCAATGTGTGAAAAGCTCGTAGGCAACAGATCAGTGATGGATAATTATGTCTGATGGCATTCATCATGCAACGGTTATAACATAGGGTGACACAGAACTAGCTCCAATTCATCAATATAATGTAGGCATCTATTCCATATATAGTCATACGTGCTTATGGAAAAGAACTTGCATGACATCTTTTGTCCTACCCTCCCGTGGCAGCGGGGTCCTAATGGAAACTAAGGGATATTAAGGCCTCCTTTTAATAGAGAACCAGACCAAAGCATTAGCACTTAGTGAATATATGAACTCCTCAAACTACGGTAATCACCGGAAAGAATCCCAGTTATTGTCACCCAGGGGGATGCGGATCATAACTCGTAATAGGTGTCTACAACTTGCAAGATAGGATCAAGAACACACATATATTCATGAAAACATAATAGGTTCAGATCCGAAATCATGGCACTCGGGCCCTAGTGACAAGCATTAAGCATAGCAAAGTAATAGCAACATCAATCTCAGAACATAGTGGATACTAGCGATCAAACCCTAACAAAACTAACTCGATTACATGGTAAATCTCATGCAACCCATCACCGTCCAGCAAGCCTACGATGGAATTACTCATGAACGGCGGAGAGCATCATGAAATTGGTGATGAAGGATGGTTGGTGATGACGACGGCGTCGATTTCCCCTCTCTGGAGCCCAAAACGGACCCCAGATCTGCTCTCCGGAGGAAGAACAGGAGGTGGCGGCGGCTCCGTATCGTGAAACACGATGAACTCTTCTCTCTGATTTTTTTCTCCCCGAATAGGAATATATAGAGTTGGAGTTGAGGTCGGAGGAGCTCCAGGGGGGCCACAAGCCTGCAGTGCGCGCCCTAGCGGGGGCGCCCCCCTGGCTTGTGGCCAATGGGTGGTTCCCCTCCGGTTGATTCTTTCGCCAGTATTTTTTATTAATTCCAAAAATATTCTCCATAAATTTTCAGGTCAATCTGAGAACTTTTATTTCTGCACAAAAATAACACCAAGGCAATTCTGCTGAAAACAGCGTTAGTCCGGGTTAGTTCCATTCAAATCATGCAAATTAGAGGCCAAAACAAGGGCAAAAGAGTTTGGAAAAGTACATACGATGGAGACGTATCAACTCCCCCAAGCTTAACCCATTGCTTGTCCTCAAGTAATTCAGTTGACAAACTGAAAGTGACAAAGAAAAACTGTTACAAACTCTGTTTGATCTTGTTGTTGTAAATATGTCTAACTGATGTTCAGGTTTTCAGCAAAGATTATAGACTAACCATATTCACAATAACATTTAGGTCTCACATTTACTCATATCAATGGCATAATCAACTAGCGAGCAATAATAATAAATCTCGGATGACAACAATTTTATCAAAACAATCATGACACAATATGATATAATGGTATCTCGCTAGCCCTTTCTGAGACCGCAAAACATAAATGCAGAGCACCTCTGAAGAACAAGGACTGACTAGACATTGTAATTCATGGTAAAAGAGATCCAGTCACAATCATACTCAATATCAATTAATAGCAAAACATACAAATGATGGTGGTGCTCTGTAACTGGTGCTTTTTATAAGAGGAGGATGACTCAACAGTAAAGTAAAATAGATAGGCCCTTCGCAGAGGGAAGCATTGATTTGCAGAGATGCCAGAGCTCGAGCTTTTAAAACAGGGATGAATAATAATTTTTGAGCGGTATGCTTTCATTGTCAACATAACAACTAAGAGATCTCGATATCTTCCATGCTAGATACATTATAGGCGGTTCCCAAATAGAATAGTAAAGTTTTTACTCCCCCTCCACCAATCAATCACACTCCACGGCGAGCCGAATCCACGGGTACCGTCCATACAAACAACAATCCTGGGGGAGTTTTGTTTCATTATATTTTGATTTGAATTTTGAGAATGGAACTGGGCATCCCGAATACCAGCCACTTTCTCGTGAATGATAGTGAATCAACACATATCGTGAGAATAACCCACCTAGCATGGAAGATACTGACAGCCCCTAGTCACTATATGAGCGATTCGGGCATACAAAACAGAATATTATTTGAAGGTTTAGAGTTTGGCACATGCAAATTTACTTGGAACGGCAGGTAAATACCGCATATAGGTAGGTATGGTGGACTCATATGGAACAACTTTGGGTTTATGGAAGTGGATGCACAAGAAGTTTTCCCGCTTAGTACAGGTGAAGGCTAGCAAGATACTGGGAAGCGACCAACTAGAGAGCGAAAACAGTCATAAACATGCATTGAGATTAACCAACATTGAATGCAAGCATGAGTAGGATATAAATAACCATGAACATAAATATCGTGGAGGCTATGTTGATTTTGTTTCAACTACATGCGTGAACATGTGCCAAGTCAAGCCACTTGAATCATTCAGAGGAGGATACCATTCTATCATACTACATCACAACCATTTTAAAATGCATGTTGGCACTCAAGACAAACCATTATACACTCTTAGCTAATTAAGCATGGCATGAGTAACTATAATCTCTAATTGTCATTGCAAACATGTTTTCATCCATAATGATCTGAATCCAGAACGATGAGCTAATCATATTTACAAAAGCAAAATAGGTCGAGTTCATACCAGCTTTTCTCCATCTCAATCACTTCATCATATATCGTCATTATTGCCTTTCACTTGCACGACCGAATGGTGTGAATAATAATAAGAGTGCACGTGCATTGGACTAAGCTAGAATCTGCAAGCAATAACTCAAAGGAGAAGGCAAGGTAATATGGGCTTTCTGTAAGATAAACAATAATGCATATAAGAGCCACTCAACATTTTCATTGTGGTCTTCTCCTTACGACCCAAAGAAAAGAAATTTCAAAACAAGAACGAGAAAGACTATTTACACGGGAAAGCTCCCAACAAGCAAAAGAAGAACGAGAAATCTTTTTGGGTTTTCTTTTAATGATACAACTAAACAAACTAAAAGGTAAAGCTAGAACTAATTTTTTTTTTGATTTTTCTCAAGGTTAATTAAACACTCAAGAAGAAAGCGAGAAAAAGAAATAAACTACCATGGATGATACAATGAAAAAGTATAAGCACCGACTACTAAGATGAGTGTGTGAACATGAATGTAATGTCGGTGAGAAATAAGTACTCCCCCAAGCTTAGGCTTTTGGCCTAAGTTGGTCTAGTGCCATGGCTGAAAATAACCATCTCCTGGATACTCCGGAGGGTCCTGAGGGTTCCACTGGTTGGGGAGCTCCTGTGGCTCCCACTGAAAAACTGGATCCTGATACGAATCACGGGCTGGTGCTGGCTCAGGTGCTGGGGGTTGCGATAGACCCCAATATCTGTAGATGTCCTTGGGCATAATAGTGTACCTGCCTGAGTGGATATTGAACAGAGAAGAAGCTGGCAGAGCAATAATCTCACAAGTATCCTGACTAAATACTAAGTTGTAAAGCAGCCTCCTATCATTATCCTTCCTAATAAAATCATGTCCTACCATACTGTCATAGTCTAAATATCTTGTAGGTAGTAGCATTTCCTCTTCCTCGTCAAGCCTAATGGGTATCTTAAAGTGTTTGGCTAGACGAGATGCATAGATACCTCTGAATATGGGGTCCTTCGAACGGTTTAAGTTCAACCGTTGGGCCACCATAGCGCCCAGACTAAAAGTTCTATCAACAAGTAAAGCGTGGCGAAGAATGGTGAGGTCGGGAGCACTAAGGCTTCCACTCTCCCCACGACCAACTAAACATCTCCCCGCGAATAATGAATAATAGCGTAGAACAGGAAAATGTAAACTAGCTGCTCTTGCCTTTGACACCCCTCTCTCTTCCCCCACAGTGGTTGCGGCAATAAAGTCCTCCATGTCTCTAGGACATGGTTCACTGATGCTGCCCTCATAAGGTATTTTGCAAACATTGCAAAAATCGTAAGGTTTCATCTCCTTAGGCACATCATATAAGTAAAACTCTACCATGGGAGGATTCTTCCTAGGATAAAAGTGAAAGTTTTGCACGAAGATATTAGTGAGTAGGAGGTACTGGTCACACTTATCGTTGAGGAAGTCGGTGATGCCTGCATTCTCTGCCAAAATAATAAAAATCTTCATAAATTCCGGCTGCCCTCAAGAATGCATCACTTGGCCATTCACATGGCCGAACCTCCGCGACGCGAGGAAGATTGTATTTGGACTTCTTCTTCACCTCATTTTCATCTTCTTTAGAGCCCCGGCTTGAAGAGCCTCTTAACAATCTCCTCATCATTTTTTTTTCTTCTCTGAAAAATTTCTGAAATTTTTAGTGACTCAAAATAAAGGTGAACAAAACTCAACAAAACTTATAGCAACTACTCCCACAAGTGCCTAGAGGCTATATCATGCATCAAAACTACTTGGGACCATACAAATTTGACATGCAAGCTCAAGAACAAGGTCACCACAGCAGCAAAAATTTGCAATATATAAAGCACTAGAACAAAAACTAATTGGACCATTGGAGGAGTCACGTACCGAAGAACAATCCCCCAAAACACTTTTGCAAATGGAGCTTTGCACAAGGAGATCGAAAATGACAGCAAAATGAGCTAGGACACGGGCTTGAGCAATGGTGGGATTTTTTCTGGAGGAAGACGAAGTCGATGGTTGCTGGAATAAGTGAGGGGGGCCTACATGGGACCCACAGCCAGGGGGGCGCGCCCAGGGGGGGTGGGCGCGCCCTGTAGGCTTGTGGCCCACTGGTGTAGCCCCCTGATGTTTTCTCAGTGCCAGAAATTCTTAAATATTCCAGAAAAAATCATACTACATTTTCAGGGCATTTGGAGAACTTTTATTTTCAGGTCATTTTTTATTGCACGGATAAATCAGAAAAAAGAAAAAATAATAGCATTTGTACTTGATTAAATCTAAAAACAGAAAGTAAAAGTTGGGTACAGAAGGTTGTGCCTCCCAAATTCATCCATCTCATGCTCATCAAAAAGAATCCATCAATAAGGTTGATCAAGTCTTATTGACAAACTTTTTTCGAATGACATGGAACCGGAGAATTTTCGAATAACACTAGGTTACCTCAATGGGGATATGCATGTGCCCAACAATAAGTATATCATATTTCTTTTTGACAGTAGGGAGAGGGAATTCAAAATCTCCAATAATAATCGTTGAAATTTTTCCAATGGAGTTCATACTATGAACTTGAGGTTGTTTCTTCGGAAAGTGTACCGTATGCTCATTTCCATTAATATGAAAAGTGACATTGCCCTTGTTGCAATCAATAACAGCCCCTGCAGTATTCAAAAAAGGTCTACCAAGGATGATCGACATACTGTCGTCCTCGGGAATATCAAGGATAACAAAGTCCGTTAGGATAGTAACATTTGCAACTACGACAGGCACATCCTCACAAATACCGATGGGTAAAGCAGTTGATTTATCAGCCATTTGCAAAGAGATTTCAGTGGGCGTCAAGTTATTCAAATCGAGTCTATGATACAAAGAGAAAGGCATAACACTAACACCAGCTCCAAGATCACATAAAGCAGTTTTAACATAGTTTCTTTTAATAGAGCATGGTATAGTAGGTACTCCGGGATCTCCTAATTTCTTTGGTACTCCACCCTTAAAAGTATAATTAGCAAGCATGGTGGAAATTTCAGCTTCCGGTATCTTTCTTTTATTTGTCACAATATATTTCATATACTTAGCATAAGGAGACATTTTCAGAATATCAGTCAAGCGCATACGCAAAAAGACAGGTCTAAGCATTTCAACAAAGTGCTCAAAATCCTCATCATCCTTTTTCTTGGATGATTTAGGAGGAAAGGGCATGGGTTTCTGAACCCAAGGTTCTCTTTCTTTAAAATGCTTCCTAGCAATGAAGTCTCTTTTATCATATCTTTTATTCCTAGGTTGTGGGTTATCAAGATCAACAGCAGGTTCAGTCTCCACATCATTATCATTACTAGGTTGAGCATCAACATGAACATCATCATTAATATTATCACTAGGCTCATGTTCATTACCAGATTGTGTCTCAGCAACAGAAATAGAAATATCATTTGGGTTTTCATGTGTATCTATAACAGGTTCACTAGCAGCATGCAAAGTCCTATCATCATTCTTTTTCCTTTTATTACTGGGACGACTAGGTGCATCAGTATTAATTATCTGAGAATCTTGCTCAATTCTCTTAGGATGGCCCTCAGGATACAAAGGTTCCTAAGTCATTTTACCACCTCTAGTCACAACTCTAACATAATGATCATTGTTCTTACCATTCATCTCATTAAGCAAATCATTTTGTGCCTTCAGTACTTGTTCTACTTGAGTAGTTACCATGGAAGCATGTTTACTAATAAGCTTAAGATCATTGATAGTTCTACTCATATAATCTCCTAAGCGATCAAGCATGTAAGCATTATGTTTCAATTGTCTACTAACATAAGCATTGAAATTTTCTTGCTTAACAATAAAGTTATCAAACTCATCCAAGCATTGGCTAGCAGACTTATTATAAGGAATATCACCTTCATCAAATCTACGGAGAGAATTTACCTCTACTACCTTTGTCGGGTTGTCAAGACCATGTATTTCTTCAATAGGTGGTAGATTCTTAACATCTTTAGCTTTAATACCTTTTTCTTTCATAGATTTCTTTGCCTCTTGCATATCTTCAGGACTGAGAAATAGAATACCTCTTTTCTTCGGAGTGGGCTTTGGAAGTGGTTCGGGAATAGTCCAATCATTATCATTGCTCAATATATTATTCAATAGTAGTTCAGCTTGTTCAACAGTTCGTTCCCTGAAAACACAACTAGCACAACTATCTAGGTGGTCCCTAGAAGCATCGGTTAGTCCATTATAAAAGATATCAAGTATTTCGTTTTCCTTGAGAGGATGATCAAGCAAAGCATTAAGTAATTGGAGAAGCCTCCCCCAAGCTTGTGGGAGACTCTCTTCTTCAATTTGCACAAAGTTAAATATTTCCTGCAAGGCAGCTTGTTTCTTATGGGCAGGAAAATATTTTTCAGAGAAGTAATATATCATATCCTGGGGACTACGCACACAACCAGGAGCAAGAGAATTAAACCATATCTTAGCATCACCCTTTAATGAGAAAGGAAACAACTTAAGAATATAGTAATAACAAATTTTTTCCTCATGAGTAAATAGGGTGGCTATATCATTCAATTTAGTAAGATGTTCCACAACAGTTTCAGATTCATAACCGTGGAAAGGATCAGATTCAACCAAAGTAATTAACTCAGGATCGACAGAGAATTCATAATCCTTATCAGTAAAAAAGATAGGTGAAGTAGCAAACTTAGGATCATATTGCATTCTAGCATTCAAAGATTTTTCCTTCCACTTGCATAGCAATTTCTTAAGATCTTCTCTATCCTTACAAGCAAGAAAGTCCCTAGCTACCTCTCCCTCCATAACATAACCCTTAGGTATATTAGGAAATTCATATCTAGGAGACCTTGATCTAGCAGGTGTCTCACAGTGTTTAGTTTCAATAATTTCATCAGTTTCAGAGATATCATCAGTTTCAGCATTGACTGTAGCAATTTGTTCATCAAGAAATTCACCCAGTGGCATAGTATTATCAAGCAAAGTATCATCATAAGCATCATGCATAGCAGAAGTGGCATCATCAATTACTTGTGACATATCAGAATCAATAGCAGGTGGTGGTGTCGCAAATTTACTCATAACAGAAGGTGAATCAAGTGCAAAGCTAGATGGCAGTTCCTTACCTCCCCTCGTAGTGGAGGGATAGATCTTGGTTTTTGGGTCTTTCAGATTCTTCATAGTGATCAACAGATATAAATCCCAAGTGACTCAGAGAATAGAGCTATGCTCCCCGGCAACGGCGCCAGAAAAAGGTCTTGATAACCCACAAGTATAGGGGATCGCAACAGTTTTCGAGGGTAGAGTATTCAACCCAAATTTATTGATTCAACACAAGGGGAGCCAAAGAATATTCTCGAGTATTAGCAGCTGAGTTGTCAATTCAACCGCACCTGAAAGACTTAATATCTGCAGCAAAGTATTTAGTAGCAAAGTAGTATGGAAGTAGTGGTAACGATGGCAAAAGTGACAGTAGCAGTTTTGCAGCTGAGAACCGGACCAAAGCATTAGCACTTAGTGAGTACATGAACTCCTCAAACTACGGTAATCACCGGAAAGAATCCCAGTTATTGTCACCTTGGGGGATGCGGATCATAACTCGTAATAGGTGTCTACAACTTGCAAGATAGGATCAAGAACACACATATATTCATGAAAACATAATAGGTTCAGATTTGAAATCATGGCACTCGGGCCCTAGTGACAAGCATTAAGCATAGCAAAGTCATAGCAACATCAATCTCAGAACATAGTCGATACTAGGGATCAAACCCTAACAAAACTAACTCGATTACATGGTAAATCTCATCCAACCCATCACCGTCCAGCAAGCCTACGATGGAATTACTCATGAACGGCAGAGAGCATCATGAAATTGGTGATGAAGGATGGTTGGTGATGACGACGGCATCGATTTCTACTCTCCGGAGCCCAAAATGGACCCCAGATCTGCCCTCCCGAGTAAGAACAAGAGGTGGCGGCGGCTCCGTACCGTGAAACGCGATGAACTCTTCTCTCTGATTTTTCTCTCCCCGAATAGGAATATATAGAGTTGGAGTTGAGGTCGGAGGAGCTCCAGGGGGCCCACAAGCCTGCAGGGCGCGCCCCCTGGCTTGTGGCCAATGGGTGGGCCCCCTCCTTTTGATTCTTTCGCCAATATTTTTTATTAATTCCAAAAATATTCTCCGTAAATTTTCAGGTCAATCCGAGAACTTTTATTTCTGCACCAAAATAACACCAAGGCAATTCTGCTGAAAACAGCGTTAGTCCGGGTTAGTTCCATTCAAATCATGCAAATTAGAGTCCAAAACAAGGGCAAAAGAGTTTGGAAAAGTAGATACGATGGAGACGTATCAGTGTCCGACACGAACCCTCCAGTTCAAGGACATATAGCAGCACCTCAATTTTATGAGCCCACCACTAGACGTACCTGACGTGCGAAGGTGCAACATCAGGAATGGCAATGTGCTTGATATTAACGAGGGATCTTTATACCATTTTAACATGCATAGAAACAAGAAGCAATATCAATCACATATAACCATAAATATGTGAAATAGTATGGCTCCTTCACGGATGTCCTTCCAGGCCGGCTCCAACTCCGATGACCAGGGCGGAACTCCATCTTGTTCGTCATGCCGGGACGCCAAAACATCGAACTTCATCTCTGTCCTCCATGTACTACAACTAGTAATGAATTTTACAGAGAATCACAAGTCGACACGCAGGCCGTTATACATTATAATGACAACACTTTGGCTCCTGCCAGCTGACAATCATGACACGCAGGTCATGTTAAAATTACACACATGCATCACATACATATGAGCCATACTATTCACATCAAACCTGCAAAACAAAGTTATGCATAGAATCGCATTCTACCGGTTTGTGTATCGTGTACGAAATACAAGATGCTACGCACACGTTTTCGGAAATCACAGATCGAATCTGTATTCCGATCACGCCGGATTTTCTGATCTGACCGATCTCATCGATCATCGCGAACCCGATTTGGATTTACGTTTCACTGTTAACCCCGATGGCGGATACCGACCGGTAGGGGTAGGTTGTGTCACGACCTCATCGATTCCAATGGACAGAAAATATAGCCTCAACGACCCCGATGAGCAGTTGATCTCATCAACCGTGCACATAGCCAATCTCATGAATGACGATAGATCTCATCCGCCGCCTCCACATATCAAATATGCATCCGATCTGAATCCAAATCCTATAGCAGAGGCTCTGATACCACTGTTGGGTTCTACCGTAGGTGCATCACATGCGAATCAAAAATTTCCTACGCGCAGAACATCCAAGAACATGCTACGGAGATGGATCACAGCTCGTTACCACTAGACGTGCAGTGCCATGCAGCGGAAGTAGAGTTGGGGGAGAGCGTTCGCGTGGTCCATCTCCTCCTCGTCCGATCTCCCTCGAACGGCCGATCCGATCTCCCTCGCGCAGCCGGTCGCCGGATCCCACGTAGAGGTTTGCCGAAGCGGCACAAGTGCACCGCCTCTAACGGTATCCGCGTGTGCAGGAGGAACACCGTGCGGCGGACTGCTAGGTCCGATCACACAGTCGGTGGCGGGAAGTGGAGGTGGCTAGTTGCAACATATGCAAAGCCCTAATGACGGTGCTGAAGTGATCCACCAGATGGATGTGCCGCACCTCCACTATATGTAGGCATCCGGCTCGGGCTCAACTCTTGGGCCTCGCACGGATCCTAAAGCCCATGTGTTCCTTCACTTAAGCGCGCGACCTCTTAGGTTCTTGTTCACTTGGTTGCGAGACAGATCACATCCGGCTCAACCAGTCGGCCTCTAGCAAAGCGTGCCAACTCCAAGTGTCCAATGAAGCTGGTTAGGCGAACCTGTACTTCACACATCTGTTCCCTTTGCCACACGATATATGTTGTCGTGCTCAAGGCGACATGGTCATCCTTGTTGCAGCATGACCTCTTTCTCGTTCCGGTGAATCCGACCAACACTTTGGATTATCTCATAATCCTCATCGCATGGCCATGCTTATCTTGGTCAGATCATCCGAGGGGCCCAGAGTATATCTCTCCTCATCAGAGGGGCAAATCCCATCTTGCTCAACTAGGTCTCGTAGCATGGGTCTGGACAAGCCCGAAACCTACCTTTATAACTACCCTGTCACAGAGTAGCGTTTGATCAGCCCAATGCAAGTCTGTCACCATCCCGAGTGCATGCGCCATCTCAGGTCTTAGGAAACAGAACATATGTTGTACTAGAGACTCACAGATGACCTATCTCTGTGTCTCATAGTTGGGTCTGTCCAACTCAGACCTTATCTCGACTCGGATCCGACTACGTCGGATCCGACCAGATCTTTCTGAGTCCATATTATCCGGCTATCATCCAATGCTACATGGTTAGTGAGACCGAACCCTCCACCGTGTCATATGCTAGTCTAACTGGCTGTGCGTCCACACAGCCCTTTCGACTAGGGACCATTTAGGACAGTCATCATATATACAATGCATAGTCTCACAAACAAGTCACTTACTTGTTAATACACATCATTGATAATGGCCAAGTACTATCTTTATTCATAAACACATAGGAAATATCATCATACATGATTGCGTGTAGGGCATATCTCCAACAGTTGGCCCCGTGGGGGCGTGTAAGAAAGACTGTGGCCATCGTGCCTTAAATTCCATGCTGTTTCTGGTTTAGGATGCATTCGCCGTTGGTAAATCTCTTTTTGCTTGTTCCCTTTCTGTACTTGCCTTAATGCTCCCGCGTCGCTGGAACCCAGCCCCCGAGCCTGACTTAGTCGTAGCTGGCACTTCGGGTCGTGACGCCAAGGACAAACCTCGGGGCGAGAGGCCCGGAGCCCAGTAAAAGCCCCCGGGGCATGATGCTCGGGGAGTCCCTCTTGACTCGTCAACGACCCGTGCGAGAGGTGAGTCTTCCGCCTCATTCTCTCTGAGTTTTACCTCCTCATCTAACCCTCCCCCTCGCGGTGGATGACATGAGCCCCGCGAGGGGCATATGATGGGTCATCGCCCTTCGCCGACCACGCCCTTGCAATTTGAACCAGGAGTCCATTTCAGGGGTCCCCTCGCGAAGCTCCTATCCTCTCCCTTGCTTTCTTATGAGGCTTATATCGTCGGGGTCCCACCCTTGGGTGAGCCTCGGGCACTAGGGAGTGGGGAGCTCCCGGAGCAGGTGGGGGCCCTTGAGGCACGGTGCTCGGAGCCTCTGCGAGGGGGCCTTGGGGCGGCGGTTGCCGAGGGGTTTTAGCACTTAGGCCTTTGCCTTGTCAAAACATTGCCATTTGCCGGACGCACCTCGAGAGGCCCTTCAGGTGATGCTCCCTGAGGGGAGCCCTTCATGGAATAATCTGTTCCGGACGCCGCGCGCTTGCCAACTTGCGCTTGGGCATCGCGTCAGGAAACCAATCACCCAGGGACTTTGTAGGGTGATGTGTGCGGTGGTAGGCCCCTGAGCTAGGGCCCGGCCCTTGGGGCCATCCGAGCATGAGCGTCGTACCCATCCCCCGCTCACGTGAGGCACAAGGGGAGCTGGCGAGGGTGCATTGTGGAAGGAGGTTCGTCGACTACCGTGCCAGGCACGATTTGCCCCGGGGGCGACATGGCCCGTGGGAGCATTCTTAACTGACTTCTCTGCCCACGCGGAGCGTGGGGCTTCCACTGGGGCGTGGGCATGATCGTAGCTTGATCATTCCGCCAGCACGGAGCATGGGGCTTCCACTGGGCATGGGCATAGTCACGGTTCGACAGTTCCGCCAGCGCGGAGCATGGGGCTTCCACTTGGGCGTGGGCATAGTCGCGGTTCAACAATTCCGCCAGCACGGAGCATGGGGCTTCCACTTGGGCATGGGCATAGTCGCGGTTCGACCATTTTCGCCAGTGCTGAGCACGGGCCTTCCACTTGGGCATGGGCGGGAGTCCTCCTGAGGCAAGGTGTTGCGCTCCGGGAGGCTCCGGGGCGTGTACAACCCTAACCTCAATCTTACGTGAGAGGGTCATGGGCGGCGATAAAAGGAGGGGTCGGGAGCTCCAAGCACAGGGCCCAGGGGGCCCTTCTACATACCAGGCGGTTTGCGCCTGGCTTTTGACACGGTTGCGCGTTCTCGTAACCCGCAATATGGGTGCGACGCGCGTCGGGCCACCAAGGGGTGGCGCCTGAGGTGGCAAAGCACCTATCAAGCAGCGGCACGAGCTGAGCCACACCCCCACCTGTTCATCCTCGACGGTTCCATGGAAGGGCGAGACACCAAGGACCCTTGTGAGGTGACGTGCACGGAGGGCCAGCCCATGAGTCAGAGCTCGGTCGCTTAGATTCTCAGCGCTGTAGGGATGGACCCGAGCACAGACGCCGTGTCTAGCCCGTGGTCATGAGACTGTCGAGGGGGTAGTTGTGAGGGCGCAGCGATTCCATACGGCGGCGAGGCATTGAAACTCAGGGTTTATGCATGCAACATAAACTCAACGAAAGTTAACCGGGTTCATTACATAACGAAGAAGTACGATCTTAAGGGTAATGCAGCAAATGGGGGGCGGTTAATTTGAAACGAACCAAAAAAGTTACCTGGCACTCATGCTTCCGTGGGAGCGTGGGAATGCTTGAGGGAGCATGTCGCGGAAGTTCTTCGGGAGCACCAAGGGCCTCATGGGATCATGTCGCACCTCTGCGTGAGGTGCAGGATGTACTCGCGCAGGGTCTCCCCGGGAAGGTGCCTCACACGCAGTAGGCCGTGGTCGGAGAGGGGGCGCTAGAGTGGGGGCGGCTACGCATGCCCTTGAAGTTGCTGACAAACAACTCGTAGAGCTCGCTCCATGAAGAGACTAATTCCTTGGGCGGGCTCATGAGCCACGAGCGCGCGCCATCTTTGAGGGCCATGGGGAACTAGTTTGCCATGACCTTGTTATTGCCGTTCGCCGCCTTGATACCTAGCACGTAGGGCCGGAGAAACACCGCGGGGTCGGGGGTGCTGTCGTAGCATGGGGCTAGCTCAGGTTCGAACTTGTCGGGCCAAACCACTTGGCGCGGCTCGCGAGTGATGGCTTGGCAGCTCATGCGTGGGTGCAGGCTGGTTCTGGCGCCCGGCCGCCGCTACATCTAAGACGACCTGGTCCTGGCGATGGCGATGCGGCTCTTGCTCAGCGGAGCCTTGAATGGGCAACGACATATTTTTCCTTGGGGGTGAGGCTTCATGACGCTCGTGACCTCCTTTGTCATCTGACTCCCCCTATTGCGATAGATTGATAAGCGCGCTCGAGGGAACAAGTCGCATCCTTCTCGTCACAAGTGATAGTGATGACGCCGATGCAGCCAGGCATCTTGAGGACATTGTAGACATAGTTGACTACCGCCATGAACTTGGCCAGCGCCGGGTATCCCAGGATTGCATTATACAGGAGGCAGACGCGCGCCACGTCGAAGTCGATGAGTTCAATGCGGTAGTTGTCGCGCGTGCCGAAGGTGATGGGGAGGCAGGACCTGCCACAGGGGGATGGAGCGGCCACCCGTCATGCCAGAGAACGGCCTAGTTGGTGTCAGCTGGTCGTAGAGGACCTGGAGCGTCTTGAAGGTCTTGATGGACAACACATTGAGGCCGGCGCCTCCATTGATGAGGGCCTTGGTGACCAAGACGTTGCTGATGATCGGGGTGTACAACATGGGGAGTGCACCCGCGGTTGCCACATATTTGATGCTGTCCTTGGAGCCGAAGTAAATGGTGTATTGCGACCACTTGAGGGACCTTGCGGCCTCTGGCTTCGGGAAGGCGTCGTTCACCCCGCGAGGAAGCTGTTTAAGAAGGTGACCCGGCAAATGTGCATTGATACGTCCATTCTGCATCATGATTTCTAACCACTATCTACCTTATTTTTGTCCATTATTCCACATTATCATACAATTCTTATGATTATTCTCTCTGAATATGCAAGGTACATCACAAGGAGGGAAATATCTGGAAACTGAAATTCTGGACCGGAAAACCGAGAAAAAAGGCAGAAAAATCACCACTCTCAGAATGACCTGAAAATTTACGGAGAATATTTTTGGAATATTTAAGAATTTCTGGAGTAAAAATATACCAGAGAGGGGCTGCCAGCAGGCCACAAGCCAACAGGCCGCCCTCCTTGGTTCACGGCCGGATGGCTTGTGGGCCCCCTGCTGGTCCTCCAATGCCCCTTTTCTCCAATATGGTGTGTTTTACCCTAGAAAAAAAATCATAAGCAACCTTTCGGGACGAAGCGCCGCCGTGTTGAGGCGGAAACCTGGGCAGAGGCCCTTTTGCACTCCGGCAGTCAGATTCTACCGGGGAAATCCCTCTCCGGGAAGGGGAGATCGAAGCCATCGTCATCACCAATGCTTCCTCCTTCATGGGAGGACCAAGCTACATCATGCTCTGCACCACCACCATCTCATCTCCAACCCTAGTTCATCTCTTGTATTCAATCTTTGTCCCAAAACCTCAGATTGGTACCTGTGGGTTACTAGTTGTGTTGATTACATCTCGTAGTTGATGCTTGTTGGATTACTTGGTGGGAGACATTATTTTCACATCCTTAATTATCTTTATTACTCCTCTGATCTTGCACATGTTGATGATGTGTGAGTAGTTACTATTGTTCCTGAGGACACGGGAGAAGTCTTGTTATAAGTAATCTTGTGAAGTTGGTATGCGTTCAATATTTTGATGATATGTATGTTGTTACTTCTCTTAGTGGTTTCATGTGAACATCGACTACATGACACTTCACCATGTTATGGGCCTAAGGGAAGTCATTGTGCAGTAACAAGTAGATGATGGGTTGCGAGTGTGACAGAAACTTAAACCCCAGTTTAGGCGTTGCTTCATAAGGGGCTGATTTGGATCCACATGTTTCATGCTATGGTTAGATTTGTCTTAATTCTTCTTTCGTAGTTGTGGATGCTTGCAAGAGGGGTTAATCATAAGTAGGTTGTTATTTCAAGTAAGAACATCACCTTAGCACCGGTCCACCCACATATCAAATTATCAAAGTAGCGAACGTGAATCAACTCAACATGATGAACATGACTAGACACAAATGCCCATGTGTCCTCGGGAGAACTTGCTTAATATAAGAGTACTTTTAGGCCTGTCCTTTGC
Organism: Elymus sibiricus; assembly: GCA_039707655.1. NCBI lineage: Eukaryota > Viridiplantae > Streptophyta > Magnoliopsida > Poales > Poaceae > Elymus > Elymus sibiricus. The sequence goes on along the minus strand of CM077675.1, from coordinate 307,828,754 downwards.
TACAAAAAGGATTGGGCTATCTTGCTGCACCATTGTTACTATTGTTACTTGTCACTTGTTACGACTTATCTTGCTTCAAAACTATCTACCACTGTTACTCACAGCACCTGCAGAGAATACCTTGCTGCAAACTGCTTATCATTTCCTTCTGCTCCTTGTTGGGTTCGACGCTCTTACTTATCGAAAGGACTATGATTGATCCCCTATACTTGTGGGTCATCATGCATAGGCGCCGCCGAGGATACACGGCACCGCGCGAGACCCCTGGTGATCCCCGGCCTCTTCGCCAGGCTGGCCACTGCCACTCCTCTTGGGCCGCGGCGGCCGATGCAGAAGAACAACATTGCCCTGGGGGCGCACCTCGCGAGGCTGCTCATGTCGGGTGCTCTCACGAGGCCCGTCGCGCCCGTCGTCCCCACGGGGTTGCCCACTCTCGTCCTGGTTCCACGTGTCGTTGCTCTGATCACTTCCCTGGCCGGCGCAGCGCCCGCTGCGGCCCGGACACCGGCTGGCGCGCTCGCCGCGAGGGGGCTTGAGCGCCCAGCAGTCCTAGGTATTGTGGGTGCGCATGTTATGGTAAGCGCAGGACGGACCGTGTCTGCTCCCTTGCTCGGGCTTTGCCACGGGAACTCGGAGGAGGAGCAGGAGGACGCGGGGCAGGTCGCGTGGGCATGCGTCGTGCCCGGCCTCGTCCGGGCTGCTCCCCTGCGTCGTGTTCCCAGCGTGAGGTGGTGAAGGGTGGAGCTGAAGGTGTCTGGATGAAGGAGTTCATGACAGATCTTGGAGTAGTGCCTAGTGCACTTAACCCAATGACTCTGTTTTGTGATAATACTGGTGCCATTGCTCTAGCCAAGGAACCAAGATTTCACAAGAGGACCAGACACATAAAGCGACGTTTCAATTCCATCCGCGATTACATCAAGGAGGACGACATAAATATTTGCAAAGTACACACGGATCTAAATGTTGCAGATCCGATGACTAAACCTCTTCCAAGGGCTAAACATGAACAACACCAGAACTGCATGGGTGTTCGATTCATTACAATGTAAATCACATAGTGATGTGAACTAGATTATTGACTCTAGTGCAAGTGGGAGACTGTTGGAAATATGCCCTAGAGGCAATAATAAATTGGTTATTATTATATTTCCTTGTTCATGATAATCGTTTATTATCCATGCTATAATTGTATTGATTGGAAACTCAAATACATGTGTGGGTACATAGACAACACTGTGTCCCTAGTATGCCTCTAGTTGACTAGCTCATTGATCAAAGATGGTTAAGGTTTCCTAGCCATTGACATGAGATGTCATTTGATAACGGGATCACATCATTAGGAGAATGATGTGATGGACAAGACCCAAACTGTAAACGTAGCATTTGATCATGTCAGTTTATTGCTATTGTTTTCTGCATGTCAAGTATCTGTTCCTTTGACCATGAGATCATGCAACTCACTGACACCGGAGGAATACCTTGTGTGTATCAAACGTCGCAACGTAACTGGGTGACTATAAAGGTGATCTACAGGTATCTCCGAGGGTGTCTGTTGGGTTGGCATGGATCAAGACTGGGATTTGTTACTCCGTGTGACGGAGAGGTATCTCAGGGCCCACTCGGTAATGCAACATCACATTGAGCCTTGCAAGCAAAGTGACTAAAGAGTTAGCCACAGGATCTTGTATTACGGAACGAGTAAAGAGACTTGTCGGTAACGAGATTGAACTAGGTATAGTGATACCGACGATCGAATCTCGGGCAAGTAACATACCGAAGAACAAAGGGAACAGCATACGGGATTAACTGAATCCTTGACATAGAGGTTCGACCGATAAAGATCTTCGTAGAATATGTAGGAGCCAATATGGGCATCCAGGTCCCGCTATTGGTTATTGATCATAGAAGTGTCTCGGTCATGTCTACATAGTTCTCGAACCCGCAGGGTCTACACATTTAACGTTTGGTGACGATTAGTATAATTGAATTATTATGTTGGTGACCGAAAGTTGTTCGGAGTCTCGGATAAGATCCCGGACATGACGAGGATCTCCGGAAGAGTCCGGAGGTAAAGATTGATATATGTGATAATAGTGTTTTGATCTCCGGAAGAGTTCCGGAGTTCACCGGAATGGGTTCCGGCTGTTTACCGAAGTGTTCGGGTGCAGCAACACTTTATATGGGCCAAGGGATCAAAGCCCACGAGGTATTTGAAAGTGCAAAAGTAGTTTTGCTGCCGCGTAAGCGGTACTACCGCTTGTTGAAGCGGTACTACCGCCCGAGCGGTACTACCGCTTGTGTGAAGCGGTACTACCGCCCAAGCGGTACTACCGCTTGTGTGAAGCGGTACTACCGCTTGTGCGCGGTACTGCAGGGATCCGAGTTGGACTCTTTCCCTGCGGGCCAAACCGACCTTGTGCGGGCAAAACCGACCTGGAGGAGGCTTTTACTCCAAGTTTAGACCCCAAGGCTCAACATATAAATAGAGGGGCAGGGCTAGCACACGGGACACATCAAGATTTCCCCAAGCCGTGTGCGGCAACCCTAACCCTCTAGTTCCTCCATCATAATCTCCGTAGCGCTTGGCGAAGCCCTGCAGAGATTGTTCCTCACCACCATCACCACGCTGTCGTGCTGCTGGAACTCTACCACTACTTCACCATCGCTCGCTGGATCGAGGAGGTGAAGGCGTCATCAAGCCGTACGTGTGTTGAACGCGGAGGTGCCGTCCGTTCGGCACTAGTTCGTGATCGGATCGAGGGACGACTTGCGATTTGGATCGCGGAGACGTTCGACTACATCAACCGCGTTTCTTAAACGCTTCCGCTTAGCGATCTACAAGGGTATGTAGATTCACTCTCCCTCTCGTAGATGCTCATCACCATGGATAGATCTTGTGTGTGCATAGGAAAAAATTTGTTTCCCATGCAACGTTCCCCAACAGTGGCATCATGAGCCAGGTCTATGCGTAGATGAGATCTCGAGTAGAACACAAACGAGTTGTGGGCGTGGGTGTATACATATTGCTTGTCGTTACTAGTTGATATTTGATTCGGCGGTACTGTGAGATGAAGCGGCCCGGACCGACATTACGCGTACACTTACGCGAGACAGGTTCCTTCAACTGACATGTAACTTCGTTGCATAAAGATGGCTAGCGGGTGTCTGTCTCTCTCACTTTAGTTGAATCGATTTCAATGAAGAGGGTTCTTTTAGAAGATCAAAAAGCAATCACTACACCACGTTGTGGTTTTGCGTAGGTAAGAACGGTTCTTGCAAACCCGTAGCAGCCACGTAAAATTTGCAACAACAATTAGAGGACATCTAACTTGTTTTTGCAGGGTATGATGTGATATGATATGGCCAATTACATGATGAGATATATGTGATGTATGAGATGATCACGTGTTGTATAGAATATCACGACTTGCATGTCGATGAGTACGGCAACTGGCAGGAGCCATAGAGTTGTCTTTAATTATTGTATGACCCGCGTGTCAATCATTAAGCGCTATGTAATGATTTACTTTATCGCTAAACGTTAGCAATAGTCGTGGAAGCAATAGTCGGCGCGACAACCTTATGGCGACACGTTGATGGAGATCAAGATGATGGAGATCATGGTGTCATGCCGGTGACGATGGAGATCATGCCGGTGCTTTGGAGATGGAGATCAAAAGCACAAGTTCATGGCCATATCATGTCACTTATGATTTGCATGTGATGTTAATCCTTTTATGCATCTTATTTTGCTTAGGACGACGGTAGCATTATAAGGTGATCCCTCACTTAAATTTCAAGATAAATTGTGTTCTCCCCGAGTGTGCACCGTTGCGAAAGTTCGTCGTTTCGAGACACGCCGTGATGATCGGGTGTGATAGACTCCACGTTCACATACAACGGGTGCAAGCCATGTTGCACACGCGGAACACTCGGGTTAAACTTGACGAGCCTAGCATGTACAGACATGGCCTCGGAACACAAGAGACCGAAAGGTCGAACATGAGTCATATAGTAGATATGATCAACATGAAGATGTTCACCATTGAAACCACCTCAACTCACGTGATGATCGGACTTGAGTTGGTGGATTTGGATCATGTTACACTCGAATGACCGGAGGGATGTCAATTTGAGTGGGAGTTTTTTAAATAATATGATTAACTAAACTCATTATCTAGAACAATAGTCTAAGTTGTCTTTGCTATATTTATGTTGTAGATCATGGCTCGCGCAGTAGCACCCCTGAATTTTAATGCGTTCCTAGAGAAAGCTAAGTTGAAAGATGATGGAAGTAACTTTGTGGACTGGGCCCGTAATCTAAGGATTATCCTTACGGCTTCCCAGAAGGCTTATGTCCTTGATGCACCGCTTGGTGATCCACCCGCTCCAGTTGAGTCTCTAGACGTTGTGAACGCCTGGCAGGCTCGTTCTGATGATTACTCAATAGTTCAATGTGCAATGTTGTATGGCTTAGAACCGGGACTTCAAAGACGTTTTGAACGTCATGGAGCATATGAGATGTTCCAGGAGTTGAAGTTTATCTTTCAGAAGAATGCCCGGATCGAGAGATATGAGATCTCCGATAAGTTCTATACTTGCAAGATGGAGGAGAACGGGTCTATCAGTGATCACATGCTCAGAATGTCTGGGTACTCCACCCGTCTGGCTGAATTGGGGATGCCCCTTCCGCCAGAGGCTATCACTGACAGAGTTCTTCAATCATTGCCACCTAGCTACAAGAGCTTCGTGTTGAACTATAACATGCACGGGATGAACAAGTCAGTCGCCGAGCTGTTTGCGATGCTGAAAGCCGCTGAGTCTGAAATTCAGAAGGAGCATCAAGTGTTGATGGTCAATAAAACCACTAGTTTCAAGAAAAATGGCAAGGGTAAGAAGGGTAACTCCAAGAAGAGTGGCAAAGCAGTTGCTCCTCTCGTGAAGAAACCCAAGGCTGGACCCAAACCAGAAACTGTGTGTTTTCATTGCAAGGGAACTGGACATTGGAAGCGGAACTGCCCCAAGTATTTGGCTGACAAGAAGGCGGCCAACAACAAACAAGGTATATATGATATACATGTTATTGATGTGTACCTTACCAACCCTCGTTGTAGTGCCTGGGTATTTGATACCGGTGCGGTTGCTCATATTTGCAACTCTAAACAGGAACTGCGGAATAGACGGAGGCTGGCAAAGGACGAAGTGACGATGCGCGTGGGAAATGGTTCCAAGGTTGATGTGATCGCCGTCGGCACGCTCGCTCTTCGATTACCATCGGGATTAGTGATGAACCTAAATAAGTGTTATTTGGTGCCTGCGTTAAGCATGAACATTATATCTGGATCTTGTTTATTGCGAGACGGTTACTCATTTAAATCAGAGAATAATGGTTGTTCTATTTATATGAGTAATATCTTTTATGGTCATGCACCCAATGTGAGGGGTTTATTCTTATTGAATCTCGATAGTAATGATACACATGTTCATAACATTGATGCCAAAAGATGTAGAATTGATAATGATAATACCACTTTCTTGTGGCACTGCCGTTTAGGTCATATTGGCGTAAAACGCATGAGGAAGCTCCATGCTGATGGACTTTTGGAGTCACTTGATTTTGAATCACTTGACACATGTGAGCCATGCCTCATGGGCAAGATGACTAAAACTCCGTTCTCTGGAACAATGGAACGGGCAAGTGACTTATTGGAAATCATACATACTGATGTGTGTGGTCCGATGAGTATTGAGGCGCGCGGTGGTTATCGTTATTTACTCACCTTCACTGATGACTTAAGTAGATATGGGTATATTTACTTAATGAAACACAAGTCTGAAACATTTGAAAAGTTCAAACAATTTCAGAGTGAAGTTGAGAATCATCGTAACAAGAAGATTAAATTCCTACGATCTGATCGAGGAGGAGAATATCTGAGTTATGAGTTTGGCAGTCACTTAAGACAGTGTGGAATTGTTTCACAATTGACACCGCCTGGAACACCACAGCGTAATGGTGTGTCCGAACGTCGTAATCGAACCTTATTGGATATGGTGCGATCTATGATGTCTCTTGCCGATTTGCCACTATCGTTTTGGGGTTATGCATTAGAGACAGCTGCATTCACTTTAAATAGGGCACCATCGAAATCCGTTGAGACGACGCCATATGAACTTTGGTTTGGCAAGAAGCCAAAGCTGTCGTTTCTTAAAGTTTGGGGATGTGATGCTTATGTCAAAAAGCTTCAGCCTGAAAAGCTGGAACCCAAAGCGGAGAAATGCGTCTTCATAGGATACCCAAAAGAGACAGTTGGGTATACCTTCTACCTCAGATCCGAAGGCAAAGTGTTTGTTGCTAAAAACGGAACATTTCTTGAGAAAGAGTTTCTCTCGAAAGAATTGAGTGGGAGGAAGATAGAACTTGATGAGGTTGTTGAACCTTTACTTCAACCTGAGAGTAGCGCAGGGCAGAAAGTTGTTTCTGTGGAGCCTACATTAGCTGAAGAGGAAGTTAATGATGATGATCATGAAGCTTTGGATCAAGTTGCTATCGAACCTCGTAGATCGACAAGGACGCGTACTGCTCCTGAGTGGTACGGCAACCCTGTCTTAGAAGTCATGTTGTTAGACAACGATGAACCTACGAGCTATGGAGAAGCAATGATGGGCCCGGATTCCGAGAAGTGGTTAGAGGCCATGAAATCCGAGATGGGATCCATGTATGAAAACAAAGTATGGACTTTGGAAGTATTACCTGAAGGGCGTAAGGCCATTCAGAACAAATGGATCTTTAAGAGGAAGACGGACGCGGACGGTAATGTCACCGTCTATAAAGCTCGACTTGTGGCAAAGGGGTTTTTCACAAGTTCAAGGAGTTGACTACGATGAGACCTTCTCACCCGTAGCGATGCTTAAGTCCGTCAGAATCATGTTAGCAATAGCTGCCTTTTTCGATTATGAAATTTGGCAGATGGATGTCAAAACAGCATTCCTTAACGGTTTCCTTAAGGAAGAGTTGTATATGATGCAACCAGAAGGTTTTGTCGATCCAAAGAATGCTGACAAAGTTTGCAAACTCCAGCGATCCATTTATGGACTGGTGCAAGCATCTCGGAGTTGGAATCTTCGCTTTGATGAAGTGATCAAAGCGTTCGAGTTTATACAAGTTTACGGAGAAGCTTGTATTTACAAGAAAGTGAGTGGGAGCTCTATAGCGTTTCTAATATTATATGTGGATGACATATTACTGATTGGAAACAATATAGAAATGCTGGAAAGCGTAAAGGAATAATTGAACAAGAGTTTTTCAATGAAGGACCTAGGAGAAGCTGCTTTCATATTAGGCATCAAGATCTATAGAGATAGATCGAGACGCTTAATAGGACTTTCACAAAGCACATACCTTGACAAAGTTTTGAAGAAGTTCAAAATGGATCAGTCCAAGAAGGGGTTCTTGCCTGTATTGCAAGGTGTGAAGTTGAGTAAGACTCAATGCCCAGTGACTGCAGAAGATAGAGAAAAGATGAGTGTCATCCCCTATGCTTCGGCCATAGGCTCTATCATGTATGCAATGCTGTGCACAAGACCCGATGTCAGCCTTGCCATAAGTATGGTCGGAAGGTTTCAAGGTGATCCAGGAATGGAACACTGGACGGCGGTCAAGAATATCCTGAAGTACCTGAAAAGGACTAAGGACATGTTTCTCGTTTATGGAGGTGATCAAGAGCTCGTCGTAAAGGGTTACGTCGATGCAAGCTTTGACACTGATCCGGATGACTCAAAGTCGCAAACCGGATACGTATTTATTCTAAATGGGGGTGCGGTTAGCTGGTGCAGTTCCAAGCAAAGCGTGGTAGCAGATTCTACATGCGAAGCGGAGTACATCGCTGCCTCGGAGGCGGCGAAGGAAGGTGTCTGGATGAAGGAGTTCATGACAGATCTTGGAGTAGTGCCTAGTGCACTTAACCCAATGACTCTGTTTTGTGATAATACTGGTGCCATTGCTCTAGCCAAGGAACCAAGATTTCACAAGAGGACCAGACACATAAAGCGATGTTTCAATTCCATCCGCGATTACATCAAGGAGGACGACATAAATATTTGCAAAGTACACACGGATCTAAATGTTGCAGATCCGATGACTAAACCTCTTCCAAGGGCTAAACATGAACAACACCAGAACTGCATGGGTGTTCGATTCATTACAATGTAAATCACATAGTGATGTGAACTAGATTATTGCCTCTAGTGCAAGTGGGAGACTGTTGGAAATATGCCCTAGAGGCAATAATAAATTGGTTACTATTATATTTCCTTGTTCATGATAATCGTTTATTATCCATGCTATAATTGTATTGATTGGAAACTCAAATACATGTGTGGGTACATAGACAACACTGTGTCCCTAGTATGCCTCTAGTTGACTAGCTCGTTGATCAAAGATGGTTAAGGTTTCCTAGCCATTGACATGAGATGTCATTTGATAACGGGATCACATCATTAGGAGAATGATGTGATGGACAAGACCCAAACTGTAAACGTAGCATTTGATCGTGTCAGTTTATTGCTATTGTTTTCTGCATGTCAAGTATCTGTTCCTTTGACCATGAGATCATGCAACTCACTGACATCGGAGGAATACCTTGTGTGTATCAAACGTCGCAACGTAACTGGGTGACTATAAAGGTGATCTACAGGTATCTCCGAGGGTGTCTGTTGGGTTGGCATGGATCAAGACTGGGATTTGTTACTCCGTGTGACGGAGAGGTATCTCAGGGCCCACTCGGTAATGCAACATCACATTGAGCCTTGCAAGCAAAGTGACTAAAGAGTTAGCCACAGGATCTTGTATTACGGAACGAGTAAAGAGACTTGCCGGTAACGAGATTGAACTAGGTATAGTGATACCGACGATCGAATCTCGGGCAAGTAACATACCGAAGAACAAAGGGAACAGCATACGGGATTAACTGAATCCTTGACATAGAGGTTCGACCGATAAAGATCTTCGTAGAATATGTAGGAGCCAATATGGGCATCCAGGTCCCGCTATTGGTTATTGATCGTAGAAGTGTCTCGGTCATGTCTACATAGTTCTCGAACCCGCAGGGTCTACACACTTAACGTTTGGTGATGATTAGTATAATTGAATTATTATGTTGGTGACCGAAAGTTGTTCGGAGTCTCGGATAAGATCCCGGACATGACGAGGATCTCCGGAAGAGTCCGGAGGTAAAGATTGATATATGTGATAATAGTGTTTTGATCTCCGGAAGAGTTCCGGAGTTCACCGGAATGGGTTCCGGATGTTTACCGAAGTGTTCGGGTGCAGCAACACTTTATATGGGCCAAGGGATAAAAGCCCACGAGGTATTTGAAAGTGCAAAAGTAGTTTTGCTGCCGCGTAAGTGGTACTACCGCTTGTTGAAGCGGTACTACCGCCCGAGCGGTACTACCGCTTGTGTGAAGCGGTACTACCGCCCAAGCGGTACTACCGCTTGTGTGAAGCGGTACTACCGCTTGTGCGCGGTACTGCAGGGATCCGAGTTGGACTCTTTCCCTGTGGGCCAAACCGACCTTGTGCGGGCAAAACCGACCTGGAGGAGGCTTTTACTCCAAGTTTAGACCCCAAGGCTCAACATATAAATAGAGGGGCAGGGCTAGCACACGGGACACATCAAGATTTCTCCAAGCCGTGTGCGGCAACCCTAACCCTCTAGTTCCTCCGTCATAATCTCCGTAGCGCTTGGCGAAGCCCTGTAGAGATTGTTCCTCACCACCATCACCACGCCGTCGTGCTGCTGGAACTCTACCACTACTTCACCATCGCTCGCTGGATCGAGGAGGTGAAGGCGTCATCAAGCCGTACGTGTGTTGAACACGGAGGTGCCGTCCGTTCGGCACTAGTTCGTGATCGGATCGAGGGACGACTTGCGATTTGGATCGCGGAGACGTTCGACTACATCAACCGCGTTTCTTAAACGCTTCCGCTTAGCGATCTACAAGGGTATGTAGATTCACTCTCCCTCTCGTAGATGCTCATCACCATGGATAGATCTTGTGTGTGCGTAGGAAAATTTTTGTTTCCCATGCAACGTTCCCCAACAGCCGCATGGGAGGGTGGGAGGAGTCTTGCTGATCACGGGCAGCAGGGTTGACGACATCGGCAGCTGTGCCGTCAGCAGGGCGGTGACGGCCGCCCGGCGCGCGCACGGCGAGCTTCAGCCATGGGGTTGGCAAGCATGGAGCCGAATGGAGCTGGGGAATAGCGGAGCACCCCTACCTGGCGCGCCAAATGTAGGAATCGGGGCTCCGGGGATCCAAAGAGGTCCAAACTCTTGGGTGTGCCAGTTCCCTAACCCTGCTCTACCTTGCTAACCTACAGCGATGCTCCGGCGTGCTTGAGCTTGGGGGAAGAACAAAGAGCAAGGTGGTTTACACAACTTTGGGCCACCTCGCGGTGTAAGACCGTACTCCTGCCTGTCTGGATTTCTTAGAGTTGAGAGTGAATACAGAGGCGGTCCAACTTTTCTAGGGTGGCTGCCGTGTCTCCTTTGTACAGGCTCTGGTCCTCTTCCCCCGAAAAAATCAGGAGGGAAGGGTTGCCACAAGCTCCAGTTTGAAGGGGGACAGGACTGCAACTTATCCTGACAAAAGTAGTCTTCGCCTGCAAAAGCCTCCCTTCGTGTCGCGCTAGTGGGCTCGGGGATGACCTCCGTCCTGGCAAGCCTCCAGCCTCGGTCCTCTTCCACCAAACAGGAAACCTTTGGGGGGTGCTTTGGGAGCGGGCGAGCTGGCCCTGCTTCCTTAGCATAGAAGAGGAAAACCTCCTCATCCATGCCTGCTGGCACGGCTCCAGGCGCCGCTTGGCGTGGCACGCGTCACCCACGTGAAGGTGCAGAGCAGTAGGGCTCCGCTGAGCCACCCTTGATTAGTCTGCCCCGCGAGGCCCCTAGGGGGTAGCTCCGAGACAAGGCCCTGCGCGGGCGTCCTCATGAGGCTCCTGGAGATGCCTTTCGTGAGGCGGAGGCCCTCGTGAGGGCCTCGCTCATGAAGCCTATGGCGGGCCATACTAGGCCTAGGTCGTGCGTCATGTCTTGGGCCTCAGGCAGACGGGCCTGGGTACCCCCAGTCCTAGGAGCCCGAGATTCTCCCCCCCAAGAGACCTGTATGGAAACCGAAGGCAAGATGAGCATCATCGCACTCGGACGCCCCTCCGAGGGATGTATCATACGGGCATCGCTCCTATGAAGACAGGCGGCCTTACGAGTACGACCGACGTCGCTTTTGAAATCGGGGCTCCGATGACCCGAGGAGGTTCGAACTCTGGGATGCGCTGGTTCTCCTGCCCTACTTTACCTCCCAACCTCACAGCGACTCTCCAGCATCCTCGAGCTACGAAAGAAGAATGGGGGACATGGTCCTTTACCCAGGTTCGGGCCACCTCGCGGGATTGCTTGAGGATGCGAATACAAGGGTGGGTTCTAGCTAATTGGGGGCGATCCCCCTCTACAGTGGCAACCTGCCGCGTTTTATACTGGCCCTGGTCCTCTCCCCCGAAAATACAAGGCGGGAAGGGTCGCCACAATGGCCAGTTTGAAGGGGGACAAGACTGCGGCTTATCCTGACAAAAGTAGTCTACGCATGCAAAATCCTCCTGCCGTGATGCGCTGGTGGGATCGAGGATGACCTCCGTTCTGGCGAGCCCTCTGCTTCGGTCTTCTTGCACCGAACAGGAAACCTTTGGGGGTTGCTTTAGGAGCGGGCGAGCCGGCTCCACTCCCTTAGCACATGAGGGGAAATCATCCGCATCCACACCTGCTAGCATGGCTCCTGGTGTCGCTTGTCACGGTGCGCGTCGCCCACGTGAAGGTGCGGGTCTGCGCGACCCCGCCGGGCCACCCTTGACTAGTCTGCCCCGTGAAGGCCTCAGAGGCAGCCTCGGGTGGCGACCTCGCTGATACGTCCATTCTGCATCATGATTTCTTATTCATTTTTATGTTATTCTTGTCCATTATTACCTATTATCATACATTTCTTATGGTCTTTCTCTCTGAATATGCAAGGTACATCACAAAGAGGGAAATATCTGAAAATTGGAATTCTGGACTGAAAACCAAGGAAAAGGCAGAAAAATCACCAGACTCCAAATGACCTGAAATTCCTCCGAATTTTTTTTATTGAATATTTAAGAATTTCTGGGCAAAAAATATACTAGAGGGGGGCACCAGCTTGCTACAAGCCAACAGGGCGCTCCCCCAGGTCGCGCCATGATGGCTTGTGAGGCCCCTGCTGGCCTCCCGACGTCCCTCTTCTCCTATAAGGTATGTTTTACACTAGAAAAAATCATAAGAAACCTTTCTGGACGAAGCACCACCATCTCGAGGTGGAAACCTGGGCAGAGGCCCTTTTGCACTCTGGTAGTCAGATTATGTCGGGGAAATTCCTCTCCGTGAGGGGGAGATAGAAGGCATTGTCATCACCAACGCTTCCCCCTTTGTGGGAGGACCAATCCTCATCAACTTCTTCACTAGCATCATCTCATCTACAGCCCTAGTTCATCTCTTTTATTCAATCTTTGTCTCAAAACCTCGGATTGGTACCTGTGGGTTACTAGTTGTGTTGATTACATCTTGTAGTTGATGCTTGTTGGATTACTTGGTGGAAGGTATTATGTTCAGATCCTTAAGCATTATTATTAAACCTCTGATCTTGAACATGTTGATGAGGTGTGAGTAGTTACTATTGTTCCTGAGGAAATGGGAGAAGTCTTGTTATAAGTAATCATGTGAAGTTGGTATTCGTTCGATATTTTGATGATATGTATGTTGTTACATCTCTTAGTGGTGTCATGTGAACATCGACTACATGAAACTTCACCATGTTATAGGCCTAAGGGAAGTCATTGTGGAGTAACAAGTAGATGATGGGTTGCTAGAGTGACATAAGCTTAAACCCAAGTTTATGCGTTGCTTCATAAGGGGCTGATTTGGATCCACATGTTTCATGCTATGGTTAGATTTATCTTAATTCTTCTTTCGTAGTTGCGGATGCTTGCGACAGGGGGTAACCATAAGTAGGTTGTTAGTTCAAGTAAGAACATTACCTTAGCACCGGTCCACACACATGTCAAATTATGAAAGTAGCGAACGCGAATCAACTCAACATGATGAACATGACTAGACAGAAATTCCCATGTGTCCTCGAGAGCGCTTGATTAATATAAGAGTACTTCTAGGCCTGTCCTTTGCTATAAAAAGTATTGGGCTACCTTGCTTCACCTTTGTTACTATTTCCACTCATTACTTGTTACGAAATATCTTGCTACAAAACTATCTACCATTGGTACTTACAGCAGTTGCAGAGAATACCTTGTTGAAAACCACTTGTCATTTCCTTCTGCTCCTCGTTGGGTTCGACACTCTCACTTATCAAAAGGACTACGATTTATCCCCCATACTTGTGGGTCATCAAGACTCTTTTCTGGCGCCGTTGCTGGGGAGTGAAGTGCCTTTGGTAAGTGGACTTGGTAAGGAAACATTTTCTATACATGCTGAAATTTACTGTTGCTTGTCGCTATGAACGGTCACCCTTTGAGTGGCATGTTCGGGGCATCTTCACCTCGAACAGAAGATGAGGAAAATTTTCCTCAACCTACTGAACCTACTGAAAATATTTATTATGAGATTCCTTCGGGTATGCTTGAAAAACTGTTGTCTAATCCATATGATGGAACGACTCATCCTGATTAACATTTTCTATTTATTGATGAAGTTTATTGATTATTTCAGCTTGCAGGGTTGTCTGGAGACAAAGTTAAGAAGAAATTTTTCCCTTTATATTTGAAGGGAAAGGCATTAATGTGGTCCAGGCTATTGGACGATATTGGATCATGGGACTGGAATCGGTCGAAGCTGGAATTTCATCAGAAATTTTATCCTATGCATTTAGTCCATCGTGATCGGAACTTTATTTATAATTGTTGGCCTCGTGAAGGATAAAGTATCGCTCAAGCTTGGGGGGAGGCTTAAATCTATGATGCACACCTGCCCCAACCATGAGTTCTCAAGAAAAATTATTATACAAAAATTTTATTCTCGGCTTTCTCATGATGATCAAGTACTACTCGATTCTTCTTCTACCAGTTCCTTTATGAATAGGACTATTGAATTCAAATGGGATCTTCTAGAAATAATTAAATGCAACTCTGAAGATTGGGAACTTTACAAAGGTAAAGAGTCAGGTATAAAGCTTAAGTTTGATTGTGTTAAATGTTTTATGGGAACCAATGCTTTCTATAACTTTAGAAATAAATATGGCCTCGACTCTGAGATAGTAACTTCTTTGTGTGAATCATTTGCTACTCATGTTGATCTCCCTAAGGAGAAGTGGTTTAAATATCATCCAACCATTGAAAAGCAATAAGAGGAACCTATTAAAATTGAGAAGGAAGAAATAATTGTTAGCCATGTTGATCGAATTGTTCCTACTGCTTACATTGAGAAGCCACCTTTCCCTGTTAGAATTAAGGAACACGCTAAGGCTACAATTGTGCTTAATAAAAGTCATGTTAGAACGCCTAAACCTTCTGAACAAATAAACATCGAGCCTAATGTTGCTATGGTCAAAGATCTTCTTGTCGATAATATTGAGGGTCGAGTTATTTACTTCTGTGGTGAAGCTGCTAGAATTGCAAAACCTGCTAGAAACACGCAGGATGATCTAGATAAAAATAAACCAGTTGTTGGCATGCTGGTTGTTTCAGTTAAATTGGACATCATTGTTACCATGGCTTGTGTGACATTGGTGCTAGTGTTAGTGCTATACCTTTTACCTTATACCAAGAAATTATAAATGACATAGCACCCTTTGAGCTTGAAGACATTGATGTCACTATTAAACTTGCAAACAGAGACACTATTACACCACTTGGGATTGTTAGAGATGTTGAAGTCTTGTGTGAAAAAATTAAGTACCCAACTGACTTCTTAGTACTTGGTTCAAAACAAGATAACTTTTGTCCCATTATATTTGGTAGACCATTCTTGAATACTATTAATGCTAAAATTAATTGTGTTACTGAGAAGGTCAAGGTAAACTTTGGTCATGTGTCTCATCAATTTAATTTCTCCAAGTTTTGTAGACAACCACATGAGAAAGAATTATCGAGTAAGGATGAAATAATTGGTCTTGCTTCTATTGTCGTACGTCCTGCCGATCCGTCAGAACAATATTTACTAGACCATGAAAATGATATGCATATGAATGAAAGAAATGAACTAGATGACTTATTTCTTAAACAAACAGCTATTCTTAAACACAACTTACCAGTTGATATTTTAGGAGATCCTCCTCCACCCAAGGGAGATCCCGTGTTTGAGCTAAAGAATTTACCCGATACTTTGAAATATGCTTACCTTGATGAAAATAAGATATATCATGTTATTATCAGTGCTAACCTTTCAAAGCATGAAGAAAGAAGATTACTTAAAACTCTCAAGAAGCACAGGGCTGCTATCGAATATACTCTCGATGATATTTAGGGCATAAGCCCTACGCTATGTCAACATAAGATTAATATGAAACCAAATGCTAAACCCGTCGTTGACCAACAACGTTGTCTCAATCCTAAGATGAAGGAGGTGGTAAGAACCAAAATATTAAAACTTCTAGAATCAGGCATAATTTATCCTATTGCTGATAGTAGATGGGTAAGTCCTGGTCATTGTGTCCCTAAGAAAGGCGGTATAACTGTTGTACCTAATGATAAAAATGAGCTTATTCCACAAAGAATAGTAACTGGTTATAGGATGGTGATTGATTTTAGGAAATTAAATAAATCTACTAGAAAATATCACTACCATTTGCCTTTCATCGATCAAATGATAGAAAGATTATCTAAGCACACAGACTTTGGTTTTCTTGATGAATACTCTGGTTTTTTCCAAAAACATGTGTCAAAAGAGGATCAAGAGAAAACTACCTTTACTTTCCCTTTTGGAACTTATGCTTATAGGCGTATGCCTTTTAGTTTATGCAATGCAAATTTTACCTTTCAAAGATGTATGCCTGCTATATTCTCTGATTTTTGTGAAAAGATTGTTGAGGTTTTCATGGATGATTTTTCCGTCTATGGGACTTGTTTTGATGATTGCTTGAGCAACCTTGATCGAGTTTTGCAGAGATGTGAAGAAACTAATCTTGTCTTGAATTGGGAAAAGTGCCATTTTATGGTGAATGAAGGCATAGAGCTTGGGCATAAAATTTCTGAATGAGGTATTGAAGTGGACAAAGCCAAAGTTGATGAAATTGAGAAAATGCCATGCCCAAAAGATATCAACACTAGTGCAGAAAAGCCTTGCTATAGCATGGCCAAAATGGCCTTGCTGGCATAGACACCCTACGCCAGCAATAAGGCGCCACAGTTAAAATATACTGGTGGCGTTGGAGACGACGCCAGCAGTATCTTGAACACCTGCTGACGTTGGATAGATCTGCACGCCGACACTGTCATATTTAGCTAATAAAAAAATACCAGCTTCACAAAAGATACTAAACATTTCATTCACAAAAGATACCAAACACTTCATTCACAAAAGCAACCAATTACTTGTGTCAATGTATATATATATCGATCTTCACCTCTGATCCACACTACCTAGCTAGCTAGTGTTTCCTAAGGACTAACTTCATCTCATGAAGCTTATTCCTATTCGTCTGCCCCTCCTTGATGTAATGCGCTTTCTCCATCTTCAGCTAATGCTTTTGGGCCTTCAGGACTTCTGTGTCCTTGTTGATCTCAGTTATCTCGAGGTTCAGTGCCGTGATCTGATCTTAGAGACTGTAAATCTTATCGTAGACAAAAGCATTGTCATCGATAATTTTGTCCTTCTCCTTCATCAGGGAGTCATCCAACGACTGCAGGGCCTTGAGGGTGCTCTGACGTGACGCGATCAGCTCGTGACTGAGCACTTCGATGTCACCTGAAGACTGCACAACGACAGGCGCCGACGAAGACGGACCACCTAAGTATGCATGCCAAGGGTTTCAAATCATGAACAATTAATTAGTGGTTAGATACGTATATATATATATGGATGTTTGCAATGCTAATGCATGTTTTTGTAACCTTAATTACCTGGTTGGTGCTCACGTCGTCTCTATCTTCAGAAAACCCCGGCCAATGATCAGAGGAGCCTACCCACATGCTAGAGTTGGCCATGCTATTTGGCTAAAGAATGAAAAGAGTGTTTAATGCATAAATAATGAAATGAATGAGCCTACCAAAATGGACATAGGTTGTGTCATACACAATGAAAAAAATAGCGCTATCTAAAATAGCGTGGCCCTTCTCCAAATATATACCAGAAATTAAGCATCTAAATTAGCGTGGCCCTTCTCCAAATATATACCAAAAATTAAACATCTAAAATTTTGTTAAGATGAACAACAACAACAATACAATATAGCAGTTATAAAATGAACTAGATGGAGAAACATAACAATACAACATGGCAGTTTCAAGATATATGGAACTAGCAAACATTGCAACAGACCAACAAGTAAACAATACAACATAGCGGCAACATATAATTAAGGCTGCGTTTGGCACCAATGTATTTTTGGGGGAATACCATGGTTCTAAAAAAGCCATGGTTTTAAAGACTTTGATGTGTTTGGCATTAACAAATACTTTAGTTTACAAATGTTGGGTAACGTTGCATGGGAAACAAAAAATTTCCTACGCACACGCAAGATCTATCCATGGTGATGAGCATCTATGAGAGGGAGAGTGGATATACATACCCTTGTAGATCGCTAAGAGGTAAGCGTTAAGAAACGATGTTGATGTAGTCGAACGTCTTCGCGATCCAAATCGCTAGCCGTCCCGCGATCCAATCACGATCTAGCGCTGAACGGATGACACCTCCGCGTTCAGCACACGTACAACTCGATGACGATCTCCGCCTTCTTGATCCAGCAAGAGGGAGCGGAGAGGTAGATGAGTTCTCCGGCAGCGCGACGGCGCGGCGACGATGGTGGTGAACTAATCCGGCAGGGCTTCGCCGAGCTCTGCCGAACTAATCTAGAGGAGAAAACGTCTAGAAGGAAGAGAGGTAGCCGTGGGTTTTTGGGGTGAGGGCTGCCCTCTAAAACCTCTAGTATATATAGGAGGGAGGGAGGAGGAGGCAGCCCTAGGAACCCCTAGGGGTTCGGCCGAACCTCCACCAAGGGGGAGGAGTCCACCTCCCACAATGGAGGTGGAATCCTAGTAGGACTCCTCCCCACTTGGCCTCCTCTCCCACCCCTTGCGCAAGTGACTCTAGGGGCTGGCCGGCTAGCCCACCAAGGGCTGGTGTGCCACCTCCTAGGCCCATGTGACCTTGGAGTGGGTGGGCCCCACTTGGTGGACCCCCCGGAACCCATTCGTCACTCCCGGTACACTACCGGAAATGCCCGAAACTTTTCCGGAGACCAAAACGGGACTTCCTATATATCAATCTTTACCTCCGGACCATTCCGGAGCTCCTCATGACGTCCGAGATCTCATCCAGGACTCCGAACAACCTTCGGTCACCACCATGCATAACTCAATACTACCGAAACGTCACCGAACTTTAAGTGTGCAGACCCTGCGGGTTCGAGAACTATGTAGACATGACCGAGACACCTCTACGGTCAATAACCAATAGCGGGACCTGGATGCCCATATTGGTTCCTACATATTCTACGAAGATCTTTATCGATTGAACCTCTATGTGAAGGATTCAGTTAATCTCGTACGCTGTTCCCTTTGTTCTTCGGTATGTTACTTGCCCGAGATTCGATCGTCGGTGTCTCTATACCTAGTTCAATCTCGTTACCGGCAAGTCTCTTTACTCGTTCCGTAATACAAGATCCCGTGGCTAAATCTTTAGTCACATTGCTTGCAAGGCTCATTGTGATGTTGTATTACCGAGTGGGCCCTGAGATACCTCTCCGTCATACGGAGTAACAAATCCCAGTCTCGATCCATGCCAGCTCAACAGACACCTTCAGAGATACCTGTAGAGCATCTTTATAGTCACCCAGTTACGTTGCGACGTTTGATACACACAAGGTATTCCTCCGGTTTCAGTGAGTTGCATCATCTCATGGTCATAGGAACAGATACTTGACATGCAGAAAACAATAGCAATACACTGACATGATCATATGCTATGTTTATAGTTTGGGTCTTGTCCATCACATCATTCTCCTAATGATGTGATCCCGTCATCAAATGACATCTCATGTCTATGGCTAGGAAACCTTGACCATCTTTGATCTACGAGCTAGTCTACTAGAGGCATACTAGGGACACAGTGTTGTCTATGTATCCACACATGTATTAGTGTTTCCAATCAATACAATTATAGTATGGATAATAAAGGATTATCATGAACAAGGAAATATAATAATAATCACTTTATTATTGCCTCTAGGTCATATTTCCAACAACAAAATCGTAGTATCTCCAAAACTTTAATTAGGTTCACAAGATGGTTAGATCGTAATAATTGGTGTAGCCGAGTTAGGTTCACCTAGCTATCTCTAGGATCCAATAATATATAGGTCTAACTAGAGGAAACTACGAAAGATTAGAAAGATTGTGTGTGGTCGGCAACGGGATGAGGTGAATATATACCTCGGGTGCGTGGTCGGCTGGCGGGGCGGCGACGGGATGCGTCGGGCGCGTGGTCGAGCGGGGCGTCAGGCAGGGCGGCGTCGGACGGGGCAGCGTCACGCGGCATCAGGCGGTGCGACGACGGGCGGCGTCGGGGGTGGCGGCGGGGATCGAGAGGAGGACAAAGCAGTTGGGGGTTCGAGAGAGTGGGGAGTAGGCCGGGTGCGAGGTGGGGATTAGATAGATTAGTGCTGGTGTGGGCCTATTGGGCCTAATTTGCAACGCCGGGGCTAATATGCGATGCCAGCACTAATCGAATAGCTATGGCATTTCAATTTTTCCAACGACAACGCTATTTGAAAATATTAGTGTTGGCGTTTGTAGGAATTGGCGCGCCACGAACAAGAGTTGTGGCTAACCATTTCTGCACTAGTGCAAAGGTATAAGAAGTTTCCTTGGTCATGCTGGTTTCTATAGGCGTTTCATCAAAGATTTTTCAATGATTTCTAGGCTGTTAACTAATCTTCTTCAAAAAGATATTCCCATTGTTTTTGATGATGATTGTGTAGAAGCTTTTGAAATGCTTAAGAAAGCTTTGATTTCTGCACCCATTGTTCAACAACCTGTTGGAACTTACCATTTGAAATTATGTTTGATGCTAGTGATTATGATGTTGGTGTTGTTATAGGGAAAAGAGTAGACAAGAAATTGAATGTTATTCATTGTGCTAGTAAAACTCTAGACGCCGCCCAAAGAAATTATGCCACTACTGAAAAGGAAATTTTAGCGGTTGTCTTTGCATGTGATAAGGTTAGTCCTTATACTGTTGATTCCAAAGTAACTATTCACACTGATCATGCTACTATTAAATACCTTACGGAAAAGAAAGATGTTAAACCTAGACTTTTAGGTGGGTTCTTTTACTACAAGAGTTTGACTTGCATATCGTTGATAGCAAGGGAGCTGAAAAACCGGTAGTAGATAACTTGTCTAGAATGGAAAATGTTCTTGATGACCCACTGCCTATTGATGATAATTTTCCTTATGAACAACCAGCTGCTATAAATACTTCACATAGTACTCCTTGGTATGCTGATTATGCTAACTATATTGTCGTTAAATATATACCACCTAACTTCACCTACCAACAAAAGAATAAATTATTTTGTGATTTACGACATTACTTTTGGGATGAACCACATCTTTATAAAGGAGTAGTTGGTCTTATTAGAAGTTGTGTACCTGAGCATGAATAGGGACAGATCCTACGGAAGTGTCACTCTGAGGCTTACGGAGGACACCACGCTGGCGACAGAACTGCACACAAGGTATTACAATCTGGATTTTATTGGCCTACTATTTTCAAAGATGCTCGTAAGTATGTCCTTTCATGTAATGAATGCGAAAGAGTTGGCAATATTGGTAAACATCAGGAAATGCCTATGAACTACTCACTTGCCATTGAACCATTTGATGTTTGGGGTTTTGAGTTCATGGGACCTTTTCCTTCCTCTAATGGGTATACTCATATTTTAGTCGTTGTTGATTACGTTACTAAGTGGGTAGAGGCTATTCCAACTGTAGTGCTGATCATAACACTTATATTAAAATGCTTAAGGACATTATTTTTCCGAGGTTTGCAGTCCCTAGATATTTAATGACTGATGGTACTAGGAGAAACCCTATAGTAGCGCTTGAAAAACCTATAGTAGTAGCGCTGGGTCCAGCGCTACTGCTAACGCGCTACAGCTAAGTTGTAGCAGTAGCGCTGGTTGGTGCAGCGCTACTGCTAAGTATGGTTAGCAGTAGCGCTGTGCTGACCAACGCTACTGCTAACTATCTGTAGCGCTGCAGAAAGGCAAGCGCTGCTGCTAATCCAGCGCTGCTGCTAGATGCCTTCCAGCGCTGCTGCTAGTATTCCTGCTTTCACAGATTCATACCCCCTCTATGTATTTGTGATGTATTTATACATGATCTATTTAGTAGTTTCATCAGATCACAATAAACATACACTATTCTCATCATATCATACACATACAGTAGTCTCGTCATACCATCATCATCATCATTCAACACAAATATCATCACATCTCGAAAATAGCAATACACAAGTCATGTCATGTCTCGAATAAGTGCAACTGCATGGTCATGGCACACACACAAGTTTCATCATCTCTATCTAAACCATGATGTAGAAGGAAAGAGCGATCAACATGAGCAAGACCGCGACTATGTAGTACTTGAGGCACCGACGGTTCCGCCCCCGCTCTTGCCGGAGCGTCCACCTCAAGTAACTACTTTCTGCTTCGGCTCTGCTGTCGAACCCTTTGTGGCTAGCACCCGGGTACTTGTCCACCTGGGCCTGAGCATCTGGCCAGTGGTCGTAGACTCCTGGAACCCTCCCAACAAACACGGCGTAGCAGTCCTTCGCCATCTCTTATCTATGCACCTGCATCGTCAGTTGATGAACTGAACGATAATATGCAACATAATGTACTTAAGAAAACAAAGAGGCATAATTAGCAAAATACAAGCAACCTATAGTAAACATAAATGACGAAGTTCCTCATACCCAAACTAATTAAGTAGAGCGATCTACGCTAGTTCAGGACCACGGTTTAATTACATCACATAGTTTCGTCTGGACGCTAGTGACACATATATTGTCAACGACAATCAGTCCTCGGTCCAATCTTCATAGTCAGGGAGGAAGCACCTGAGCGATTAGCAGTGCTCGGACAACATCCCGCGTGATTGGCCCATGGTAGAACATCCCTGTTGGTTTGGGGACCTGCTTCATGATCACTTGGGCAAGTTCACACTGTACATGATAAAACTCAGCTCGGATTCAATGATCCGGTGTCTTTCCTATGCTTGTGGCCCAGTTGAGAATCTCGGCATCGTTGGTAGTAGCTGACATGCGAAGGCGTTGATTATCCCTTCTGAACTCGAGCAGGTGATGCATGAGGTAGAATCCATCAGCCTTACTGTTGTGCGGTTGCTGGATGCAGCAGAAGTCGGTCTTATGGCTGAAAACTAGCCCATTCTTCCTGTGCTTTTTCACCTTGATATATCCACCAGACAGGCTGAAGGTTAACAGGGCACTATCGAGAACACTCTTTATGTGCTTGCAATCCTTTTTCTTGATGTTCTTCGATGAGTCCAAGTATATAGCATGGGAGTATTCTGGGTACAGAACGATGAGGACGGCGCCCCCCCGCTGCGCAAATTATGGACACCTCAAATTAGCCTCCATGCTTGCAAATGAATAATTAACACTTATGAAAGGATATGCGCGGATGACTTACGTGGAATGATAAGGCAGGAGAATCGCTTCCTCGTCCTTATTAGCGATCATGAAGCCGCCGATGTACTTGCTCGCATAGTCACGGTGCTCTTTGCAGACATCCAAGAAGCTCTCGTGCATATGGTACGGGTCCGCGACGTAGATATATTTTATGTTCTCGATCCTGATGATGTAGTTGAGATACAGCGCATACATGTGGATGAACTGGAAATCCAGCTTGGTCATGTGGAACAAGTCATAGATGTAGTCAAATCGCAGGATGAACTTATCCGCGGGCCATCCCTCGACGTACAACTTCCCACCCGGCACCTGAGCCGTGTAAAGCGGGTATCCTGGTTTTTCCGAGATGAGAAGGCTTTTCTCTCTGGCCAGCACATCATCATGAAGTCTCCTTAGATCATTGTTCAGTATGTCCTCTAGCACTTTCTGAGGTAGGATCGGGTGGCCGGCTACATGGAAACGCTCCGCACCTACGACAGGTATTCTGTCTACCTCCCGGGGCTTCAGAGGCGGCTGGCTGCTTGAAGCAGCTCTGGCGCCTTTAGGGCCTTTCCTGTCCGGTCTCCTCCTTTGCCTCTTGGCGGGTGGCGGTAGTGAGCCCACCATACCTTCCCTAACTGTCACCCCCAGTGTCGTCGGGCTAATCAGTGGACGGCCCTCGGGTTGTTGCTAGGTAGAGGCGGCATCTGGAGGCGTCTCCTGCGAGGATCGCTTGAAGAGAGACTTTTTGCATTCCGCCTTAGGACGTTCCGGCTCTGGCAAATCAGGGAGCATCAAGTCATCATCTCCACGCTCATAGCCTGAGTCTTTGTCGTCCTGAGCCATCAATCCTCCATCATCATAGGCGGTATTGAAATACTTGTCTGGGTCATCATCATCCTCCTCCATGTCATCATCAGCATTTGCTTCTTCGACAACGGGGGCGACGTCATCTGGCACTAATGGAGGCTCTCGCTCGCGTCGTCCGCTATCACCCGCCACGACAGGTGCAGGTAATTTGGTAGGTGGGGTGGTGTTCATACCTTCTCGAGAAGCTGTCGTTGGTGTGATACTGGGCGCCTCGACACGAAGAAGAGTCTTTGGCCAAGGCAAGAACCAGCTCTTGCATGCGCCAATCCGTTGAGGGGTCTCCTCGTCATCGACTGGTACCGGAGGAGGCAAATCCACGAAGCCCGCTAAGACACTGGCCACGTTAACCTTGTAGACACCATTGGGCACTCTCGGTTGTGGAACATGCGGTCCTTCGGCTTCACAATCGTTGCCTTTCCCACGGCCACCTTCTGGCCCTTGATGTCGTACAGTAGGGTGCACGGGGTATCGTTGGCCTACGAAGACATGTCTACGACGTCAAACATCCGAAAGGCAATTGAAACGAAAGACTATATAGACATGCTGGTGAAAAGGGTATGACGCATAATTACCGTGAGGGCGTCAAGCTCAGCCATAGACGAAGGCCCGCCGAGTAGGCCAGAGACGGAGGACGGGCTGCTATGAACAGGAGCGGGAGCATGTGCGGTGGCGTGAGAAGGTGCTGGTGGTGCGATGTTCACCGAATTGTTCCCGACGTAGCTGGGAAGGGGAAAGTCCGCTGGCCCTTTATCTGGATTTTTCTTCGTCCATTCGAAAAATGCCGGAAGCAAGCTGGAAATGGAAGATGTGAAGTCAGCCGTGACGCCAGCTACCGCTGCACTGACCCTTGCATCAACTATCTGTTCCAACTCTGCTTTGGTCTCAGCTTTGGACTTATTGATCGCAAGCGCGACCTTTTGGTCGATGGTCTGTTGAGTAAGCAACTTTCTCTTCCTTCTTTCCTCTAGCTCCTCGCGGTAGCACGTCTTCCACGAGGCACCATCTCCGATGCCGTGCACACATCCATAGGATGGCGGTGTGTCCTCCGGGACCTTTTTCAGTATGTTCAGGGCCCGGTTGAAATGGGTGTCCCACTTGGGCCTCGCCGATGACTGTGATGACTCGTCGCTTTCGGCTGCCTTTTGGTGCTGCTCTTTCTGCAAAAGGAACGTGGATGGTTTACTAATAATGTGACAAAACTTGTAGTCGAATTGATTGGAAGCTAATATGATAATGTGGTAATAGAACAATTACCAGAAGTCTCATGAACTCCCTCGTGTTTGGGTCCGTGTAAAAGGTCTTCTTGATGCGGTCCCACTTGTACCGGGCCCTGATCCAGTCACGCTCCAGCGGGTCGGTGAACTCCGCCAAGGGGTCTGGGATTCCGTGACTTTCACATTCGGCGTCCTCCTTGGCCCATACGTGCCTCTTCCCCTCGTAACCACGGCTTCCGAGTCGGTGGGGAGGCGTGTTCCTGGCCTGGAGTGCCTTCATTTTCTCTTGGTTTCATCTTTAGCGCAAGTCTCCTTGAATTTTTCAAAGTCCTCTTCCGTAAGTGTCGGATTGTCAGCATGAATCTTGGACCACGGTTCATTCTTATCAATCGCTTTTTTCACCCGAACTTTCCAGGCAGACAAGTCGTTGGTGAACGTCACCATCGCCTTGTTGTTTATCTTTGTCATGGCGTCGTCGTCCCACGGTTCTTTGCTTTCTGTGCGGCCGGGGAACAGGAACCTATTGTGCAACTTCGTTAGGTGCATGTGCTCCATATGTGGTATCTTCTTCAACTTCTCGTCGTTGATGTTGGCGGTTTCCCTGAGGATGCATCGTAGTTGATTGCCCCAGCACGAGCGCGCTTCATCCGGCGCTGTTGGCTCTAATTTCTTGGGGTGCATCTCTGTGACCACAATTTTCCCGATGCCGAGCTCGTTTGGTCTTCATGACCTCTTCTGCTTCGGTGCTTTACTGGCTACGACAACATCGTTGCCGGTCTCGGGGGTGGTGTCGGTGCCGGTGCCGGTGCTGGTGCCAGTGTCGGCGTCGGCGTCGGGGTTGGTGCCACTGCCGCCACCATGCACCCCCATCTGGTGTTCGTCCAGGTAATCGAAATAGTGATTTGCTGCCTCGATGGGGTCTTCTTCGAGGCGAGCAGAACCCCCGGCTGAGGCGTGGCTAGACATGTTTCCTATTCAACAATTGTAAATAAAAGATATAATGAAGTGAAAAAAGGGGCCTATATTTGGTCGGAATGTTGATTCATTCGCCTTCCGGCAAATCCCAGGCACTCCATATGTCCTAGTTTCTAGCACAAGTCATGCCGAAAATCACGGAAATTTTCGGCATGACCTTTGCTAAAAAGTGGACATATGGAGCGCCTGAAATTTGCCGGAACGGAAATGAATCAACATTCCGGCAAAACATAGGCCACTCGGACATTTCGGCAAAACATCAATGACATATATCACATAACAAATGAACATATATCATATATCATATAGCAACAATGAACAACAATGAACATATATCATACTACATTCCTAAAAAGTGGAATATGCAAATGAACATATAGCAACAATGAACATCAATGACATATATCATATAACAATGAACATCAATTCTGTTTTTTGTCCTAACAAATTTTTTGTCCTAGCTAATTTTTTGTCCTAGCTAACCAAGCAACAATGAACATCAACGAAAACTAAATGCTACTATTTTTTGCCCTAGCTAATTTCATAAAAAAAATTGCCCTAACTATTTTTTTCCTAGCTAGTTTTTTGTCCTAGCTAATTTTTGTCCTAGCTAACCACGCAACAATGAACATCAATGAAAACTAAATGCTACTGTTTTTTGCCCAAGCAAATTTCCGAACAAAAATTGCCCTAGCTAATTTCCTTTTTTTTGCCTTAGCTAAAGAGAGAGGAGGGCAGGGGAGAGGAGAGCGAGAGGCTTACGGCGGCGAGGTCTAGGGCAGGCAGGGAAAAGGGCGGCGGCGGCGGTGAGGTCGAGGGCGGGCAGGGGAGAGGGCGGCGGCGGCGTGCGGCGTGAGGTCGAGGGAGGCCTCCGGCGGCGGCGACAGAGGAGAGGGGGGAGAGGGGGGAGAGAGTGGAGAGGGCGACGGCGGTGTGAGTTCGAGGGCGGCCTCGGACAGAGGCGACAGAGGAGAGGGGGGAGAGAGGGGAGAGGGCGGCGGCGGCGGTGAGGTCGAGGGCGGCGGCGGTGAGGTCGACGGCATGCTCGGGGGAGAGAGGGGAGAGGGCGGCGGCCGGCGTCGAGGTCGAGGGCGGGCAGGGCAACGGCGGCGACAGAGGTGGAGAGGGGGGGAAAAGGACTTGGCGAAATTTTGAGCCCGCGCGGTGGGGGGTTAACTAAAAATAGCAGTAGCGCTGGATGAGGATCCAATGCTATAGCTAACTTAGCTATAGCGCTGGGTCCTAATCCAGCGCTACTGCTAGATATTCCAATTTTTAGGTTTTTTAATTCTAAAATACACATAGAAGTAGCGCTGGATTATGATCCAGCGCTATAGCTAAGTTAGCTATAGTGCTGGTTCCAATCCAGCGCTACTGCTATGTTTCTTTTCTTTTTATTATTTTCCTTTTTAGTTTTTAGTTTTCTTTTCTTTTTATTATTTTCCTTTCCTTTTCTGTTTACTTTTCTTTTTTCTTTTGTATTGCTTTCTCCCTTTTGTTTTTCTTTTTTGTTTTTCTCCCGACGGCCTCGCACGCAGTCGACGAGAACGTCGATCTCCCTCTCCCACACTGCGAGAATATCACCGGAATCATGTGGTGGTAATTGAAGGGGATACGATGTATACATCATTTGACCGATAACGGTTACTTAAGTGCGTACACAAAATAGATACATATATATAAATGATGGTTTCTCAGCTGCGTCGACGACGTTTCACATTGAGCTTCTTCCCTTTCTTGTTCGTTGCCGAATAATTAAGCCCCTCCTTGTGACTTTTCCGGAACCATGGAGTACGATCTTTCTTACGTAATGTAGTATTGGTTCTTCTTTTCACGTATGCTTCATCGTCATCGTCATCTTCCCTCATCGGGTTGCCGTATTGGTCGTAGTCTTCCTCGTTGGCGACTCCATACATTCCGACGATGCTCCTTTTGCCTCTCCTCACGACAACATGGCTGGGATTGGTCGGGTCGGTTATGAAGAAGCATTGTGTCACGTGCTTAGCGTGTACCCATGGCTCAGTTTTGGCGATGACGTTAACTTTCACGGTTGCGCTCTTCACGTCGGGTATAGACATGGTAGTGAAATACTTGTTTTCTCTTACGACGTCCTTAGCCCATCTGACACGGAACATCGTCGCATCGTGCATTCCAGCATAGTCAAGCTCCCAGATCTCTTCGACCCTTCCGTATAATCTTTCAGTTGTGCCGTTGGCGTCGGTCACGCATTCAATCATCACCCCGGAGTTCTGGTAATCACTGTCCATGTCTTTGGCCTCCGTGTAGAATGTGTACCCGTTGATATCGTATGACTGATAGCTCGCGAGTTTGGGCGCGGGGCCATGTGCTAAGGCGTGTATGAGCAATCCGTCCGAACTGTCCTCTTCGGGGGGATTTTCAAGAACTTGCTCTTTCAACCAACGCAAGAAAGTGGCCTTGTGCTCTACAGTAACTTCATCGTCCGTCTTGAGCATCCCCTTATCACGGTACTTATTTGCGATGGTTTCTTTGTGCCATGCCACATAATCATCTACCACATCTAGGTGTTGTAGCACTACTAAGTTAGCCCTGTCAAAGTCGTTCCGTCGATCCGAGTAGTCCACGTGCAATTCCCTCCGGCCGTTGTTGTGACCTTCTCCTCCGAGCCTCCCATCGTGCTTCTTGACGGGCAAACCAACAACAGGGTCTCCGACGCCTATGTAATTCTCGCAAAAGGAGATGCACTCATGCGTCAGATACCCCTGGACGATGCTCCCATCGGGACGGGACATGTTATGAACGAATCCTTTGATGACCCCATTCATCCTCTCGAACGGCATCATGCTGTGAAGGAATGTCGGCCCGAGGTCGATGATGTCGTCCACGATGTGGACACACAGATGCACCATGACGTCAAAGAACGCGGGCGGGAAGTACATCTCAAGCTCACATAGTATGACAACGATCTCTTCATGTAGCCTTCGGAGCTGCTTCACACTTATGGACTTTCGAGAGATAACGTCAAAGAAGTTGCAGAGAACAGTTAGAGTGTCACGGACGTGCTTGTCCATTATCCCTCTAATGGCAACCGGGAGTATCTGCATCATCATCACGTGACAGTCATGAGACTTCATCCCGCTGAACCTTTTCTTCTTGGGGTCTAGAAATCTGCTTATCTTCCCACAGTAACCGGAACTGACTTTGATTCCCATAAGGCACTTGATGAATTGATCGATCTCCTTCGCACTTAAGGTGAAGCAAGAAGGGGGGCAATAATTCTCCTCCTTCTTGTTGACTTTTCTGCCCCTTTTCCCCTCCTCCGTCTCCCTCTCCGTCTCCTCCGTCGACTTTTTACAATGGAGATCTTTCCTGATCTTCAAATCTTCCAAGTCTTTCCTTGCCTTCGGCCCGTCCTTGGTCTTCTCCGGCATGTTCATCAGTGTGCCAAGCAAGCTATCGAGGACATTCTTTGTGATATGCATTTGATCAACGCAATGAGGCGTGTCGTGATTGGGCCAGTACTCCAAGTCCCAGAAAACAATCCTCGTTTTCCATACCTTCAGTAGCGGCTCCAGTGCCTTTTTCATCATTCCCGGCACGGGGCACTGTTATCAGTTTTTCAACAGCTCGTTGATTTCGGTGCCGCTCCTCTTACGTGGAGGTCCTCGATGCTCAGCCAACCCATTGAATAGATCTCCACGCTTTCTCCATGGGTCATCCTTCTCGAGCCATCTACGATGCCCCATGTACACGATTTTCCCGGACTCGCCATCTTTCGTTGACGTAAGGTGCTGAGACGTTGTATCAACCATGCACCTCGTGCATCCGCAGTATCCGTGGCACACCTGGCTTGAGGTGTACCCGTAACCGAGATAGTCGTGCACCGTCGTCATCAGCGCGGCTCTCATATAGAAATACTCTCCTTTGCTGGCGTCCCATGTCCATGCCGGTGTTTTCCATAACGTGTCTAGCTCCTGTTTCAGAAGCCCCATATACAGCTTAATATTATTTCCCGGTTGTTTCGGCCCTTGAATCAGCATGCTCATGTGTATGTACTTTGTCTTCATGCACTTCCATGGGGGGAGGTTGTACATCCATACAAAGACGGGCCATGTGCTGTGGTTGGTGTTTTGGTTTCCAAACGGATTCATGCCGTCGGTACTCACACCAAGCACGATGTTCCTTGGATCTTCTGCAGCAAATCCATATACGGTGTTGAATGCTCTCCACTGGCTACCATCTACGAGGTGTCTCAGCTTCGGATCATCTCCATCGTCGGGCTTCTTCCTCTCCGCGTGCCAGCGCATGAGCTTTGCTTCCTTAGGATCTACGAAATACCGCTGCAGACGGGGAGTGATCGGAAAGTAGCATACAACTTTCTGAGGAGCTTTCTTTCCTGCCTTCTTTTATCGAGAAGCATTGCACACTGGACAGCTGTTTTTTTCCGCGTGCTCCCCCCGATAAATGAATCAATTGTTGATGCATGCGTGGTACCTAATGTGCGGCAAATCAAAAGGGAAAACGATTTTCTTGGCCTCATCGACACTAGTAGGACACAGGTTCCCCGCGGGAAGAACTTTATTACGTAGATACTTCAAATGCTCATCGAGGGTTTTGTCTGTCCATTTGTTTTTGACCTTCGTCTTTAGAAGTTCGAGCGTGAAACTCAAGCGGGTCACCTCGGGATCGCAACCGTCATACAATGGGGTCTTCGAGTCTACTTCAAGTTGCGCCAGCTTGGCCTCCTCTCTAGAAGCAGCTCTCTCGCTAGTCGTACTCTTGCGAAGGAGGTCTCAAACATGAGGGTCCTGCATGACTGCACTTAGTAGCATCGAAGACTGCGGCGTGACCGCCGCCTCTGCTTCTCCGCCATGTCCGGACTCTTCTTCGCCGTGTCCAGAATCTTCTCCGCCGCCGTCATTTAACTCTTCCCCGCCGCCATGTCCGGCGCCATCGTCTTCGTGTCGATCGGTCATCTCTTCGTCTAGCCCCATGTCGTTATTCCCTGCCATGTGGACGTCATCATCATCATCATCTTCACTTATCCACCGAGTATAGCCATCCATGAAACCATTCATTAGCAGGTGCGCCTTCAACCTGCCACGATCAAAAGGGTCCAAAAGGACTCCTTCTTTGCATCTTGTACACGGACATCTAATCCTAGTCCGATTATTTGCATGCATGTCCATCACCGCGGATTGCATGTATCGCTCCACCTTCCATCCACTCACCTTCATGACCGACTGCATGCACGGTATAACAAGCAAAAGGGTTATAAACAAAATGCATGCATGCATCAAACTCATATAAAAATTTGGCATGACCTTGCCTAAAAATAGGACATATCGAGTTTGCTCGAAATTCACCGAAACGGAAATAAATCGACATTTCAGCAAAACATAAGCAACTCGGGGGCATGTCACTCGCACAAATCTCTCCATATCCCAAACACACATATTCCCATTCACACACATATTCCCATTCTTGAAATGAACAACTTTTTACTCACCTATCTCCTGAGAGAGACCGATCGACCGGATGAGGCCTTTCGCTACCTATAGGGATCGAAAGTGTGGATGGCTAAATAGCTAGCTAGATCTAGTTGTTGGGGAGGAGAGATGACTCTAGGTAACTAATGGAGAGGGAGAGAGATGAGCTAGCTATATCTATATCTAATGGAATGGAGGGAGAGCCAAATAAATGAGGTAGGGGGCATTTATGGAGCTAGCTAGAGATGAGAAGGCCATTTATGGAGGAGAGTTATGGTGGAGGGGGGCATTAGTGGGGAGAGAAGAGAGGTAGGAGGAAGAGAGAAGAAGGGCAACAATGGTGAGGGGAGAGGGGAAAGGAGGGGGAGAGAGGGCAAAGGGGGGGGGGAGGAGGGGGAGGGGGGTGAAAAGGTGGCACCAGCCACTCATAGCAGTAGCTCTATTTTTCAACAAGCGCTACTGCTATGTTACTTAGTAGTAGCGCTTTGGAGAAAGAGCGCTACTATTAAGTGGGGCCCATTATCAGTACCGGTGCCACGGAAAAAAGCGCTACTACTAAAATCTTAGTAGTAGCGCTGTATTCTAGACAGCGCTGCTACTACCAGCAGTGTCGGTGGGCTCGTCGGGTCCCCCTTAGCAGTAGCGCTCTTTTTGCTTCCAGCGCTACTCCTAAGTCTTTACTTGTAGCGCTACCAAAATCCAGCGCTACTGGTAATTACCAGCAGCGCCTGTTACTTTCCAGCGCTACTGATAGTGTCCTGCCTATAAGGTTTCTCCTAGTAGGTACATGGTTCACATTTTATACATGGTGCTTTTCGTAAACTTCTAGCTAAATATGATGTTAACCATAGAATTGCATCGCCTTATCATCCTCAGTCTAGTGGTCAAGTTGAATTGAGCAATCGAGAAATAAAATTAATTTTGCAAAAGACTGTCAATAGATCCAGGAAGAATTGGTCTAAGAAACTAGATGATGATTTATGGGCTTATAGAACTGCTTATAAGAACCCCATGGGGATGTCCCCATATAAAATGGTGTATGGAAAAGCTTATCATTTACCTCTTGAGTTAGAACATAAGTCTTATTGGGCAATTAAAGAAATTAATTACGACTTTAAGCTTACCGGAGAGAAGAGGTTATTTGATATAAGCTCATTAGATGAATGGAGGACACAAGCCTATGAAAATGCTAAATTGTTTAAAGAAAAGGTTAAAAGATGGCATGAAAAAATGATTAAAAAATGGGAATTCAATGTAGGAGACCTTGTGCTTTTGTACAATTCTCATTTCAATTTTTTTGCAGGAAAACTCTTATCCAAATGGGAAGGTCCATATGTTGTCGAAGAGGTCTATCGCTCAGGTGCTATAAAAATTAATAACTTCGAAGGCAAAAAGCCGAGAGTAGTGAATGGGCGAAGAATCAAGCATTATATTTCAGTTACACCCATTAGTGAGGAGACTAATGTCATCCAAGTTATAACACCGGAAGAACACGTACGGGAGGCCTTCCGGAACACTCCAAAAACCTAAAAAAGGGGTAGGTATGTTGTACGGTAAGTAAACCGACTCCAAAAATTCCAAAAAATAGCTTCTGTTGGTTTTTGTATTTTAGAAAAATTGCAAAACTAAAAAGGAGTCAAGGGGACCGACGAGGGAGGCACAAGCCAATAGGGCACGCCCCCCTAGGGTGCGGCCTGATGGCTTGTGGAGCCCTCATTCGCCTCCCGGACTCCGATTTCTTCCCGAACACGTATTCTGACCTGGAAAAAATCATTATATATACTCCCATATGTTTTGACCACCGCATCGCGAGTTTCTCCTCTATTCTTGTTTCAAGATATTTTTTTGCAGAGCTGAGAATATGTCGTCTCAAGATTCATATGGAGAGAGCTATGTCTCCCACTATGTGGCAGACCCAAAGATCTAAGGGGATATTTACCCCTACCTATGGTCTACGGAAGAGGAGGAAGATACCGATCTGGAGGAGATGGAAGATGCTGGTCCAGATGCCAGTTCAGATGAAGATGAAGATCCGCTATCTCAAAATGGAGATATGCATGTGGAATTCAAGAAGTCAAGCCTCCCTAACGGAGTAAACAAATCTTATATCCAATTTATCCCGTCTCGTTTTCTGTAGGAAAGCAAGGCAGCTTTATGCAAAAAGATCTTGAAGCTCGAGAAAGAAACCGATGATTTAAGAGAGGAAAACTTCATCCTCGGGCGTAAGCTGGAGAAGAAGGGTACCACTCCTTCATCACCACCACGAACACCCAAGGAGGACGCTTGAGCACATGGGTATGGGCATCACCCTTTGGCTTGTTCCAAGCTTGGGGGAGATGCCCCGGTAACATATCACCATCACTTTTTCCATTATTACCTATTTTAGTTCGATCTTTAGTTTTTCGTCAGTTAGAGAAATAAAGTTTCAAGATTTGCTTTGCTTAGAATTTTGCTTTGAGATCTACCTACCCTTGTAACCGAGTATGAGAGTTATATAATAAAGATTAGTTGATTCCGTGTGCTTTACTCTCTTTCACCAGTCATCACAGCATGGCAATAAAAAGAATAGGAGAGATCATATGCTTATCTCATGAGGGGTAATGACTTCACATAGAAAATAGGTATAAGCAATAAAAGGTGTTGAAAACCAACAAACATAGCATTAGTAATTGATATAATCTATGCAAAAGTATGATAGAGAAGAGGAGACTTACATATAAATATATTATCTTGGACACCTTTTATGATTGTGAGCCCCCATCAAATATTATATAATGAATGGGTGTTGATGTTAGACATGGAAGACAACATAATGATCATGATTATTTACATTTGCATGGAAGTTATTTTGTTTTGGATCCCTCAACATGTTATACTTGCCTTAGATATTTTGCTAGCCAAAACTTTTCCGCACTAAGTAGAAATACTACTTGTGCATCCATAACCCTTTAAACCCAGTTTCTCGCCACGATAGTCCACCATACATACCTATGGATGGAACAAGATCCCTCAAGTAAGTTGTCATCGGTGCATAAAGCAATAAAAATTGCCTATAAATATGTATGATCCTTTATTGTAAGGGAAAATAAGCTTTGTACGATCTTGTGATAGCTAAGAAATAAAAGCGATAGAGTGCATAATAAAGTTCACTATCACAAGGAGCAATATAAAGTGAGCTTCCTTTTCATTAAGAGATTGCACATCTTAAACAAATAAAAGAGTGTGACAACCTCTGCTTCCCTCTGCGAAGGGCCTATCTTTTACAAAAGTTTATTTCTGTGCAAGAGTCAACAATATTATTTTTCTACCTACCAACTCACTAGTCGGTAAGCATTATGTGTTGAGGAAAGATCCAAACAAATATATCCAGTTGAATGTAGGTGATCATAACTCATTATTGTTGACATTATCCTTGAGATAAATGAGTTGGGTGGCGATAATAAAGCTTCCATCTTCCTTTGTGTCCGACAGAAAAACTAGCTCCAAAAATATTCAATGAGTGTCAACAATCATATAAGGCTACATGATAATTGAGTATGTGACCTTGCCAGAACAAAAGCTCTTACCTAGAATCTTCTCTTGACTATGATAGTTATGATTATTTTAATGGCTAATGTCATTGTTTGTCGGTTTCCAATGAATTTTATGCTTCATACCACTTCGTTTGTGATTAGATTGTTACTTGTTTATGAGAAGCTATGTGATGAAAAGTTTGCTGCTATGTTAAAATGCATGCTGCTTTCATGTCCGTATTATGTTTTTATCGACTTCTCTCTCTCTCAAATCATGTGGTCATTATTCTCGAGCTCATCTTTCGCTTTAGGACAAGCGATGTCTAAGCTTGGGGGAGTTGATACGTACATTATGCATCATGATTTCCTATTCATATTTATGTTATTATTGTCCATTATACCCTATAATCATACAATTCTTATGCTCTACCTCTCTGAATATGCAAGGTACATCACAAAGAGGGAAATATTTGAAAACTTGAATTCTAGACGGAAAACCGAGGAAAAGGCAGAAAAATCACCAGACTCCAAATGACCTAAAACTTCACCAAGAATTTTTATTGAATATTTAAGAACTTCTGGGCCAAAAATATACCAGAGGGGGGTCACCAGCTGGCCACAAACCAACAGGGCGCCCCCAGGCCGCACCCTGATGGCTTGTGGGGCCCCTACTAGCCTCCCGACGTCCCTCTTGTCCTATACGGTGTGTTTTACCCTAGAAAAAATCATAAGAAACCTTTCGGGAAGAAGTGCCGCCATCTCGAGGCGGAAACCTGGGCAGAGGCCCTTTTGCACTCCGGTAGTCAGATTCTGCCGGGGAAATTCCTCTCCGGGAGGGGGAGATCGAAGCCATCGTCATCACCAACGCTTCCTCCTTCGTGGGATGACCAATCCTCATCAACATCTTCACCAGCACCATCTCATCTCCAACCCTAGTTTATCTATTGTATTCAATCTGTCACACCCTGTGTTTTGCCTCATGACTAAGTTAACATGACTAAAAAATTCGGGCCAATTAAAACTTTTTGTGTGCATATAAATGCATGACTTGTGTGCTATTTGCTTGCTTGTTTGATTGTGCCATGAACCATCATATATCTCCTAGACTCCAAACTCATCTCCCTGATCCAAGAACCTTGCCCAATGATCATGCCATGTGTATAGGACTAAAAACTATTTTTATTAAATATTATTTTGGTGAAAAAGCATTTATTCAAATTAGGTTTTCAAAAAAAAAACTGAATTGAGGTTTGTACTATAAGTCCTCAAATTAGGGTGAATGTTTTTCCCCCAAAGACTTTATTTGGAACCTACAATATATAGGACCTCCCAAAACCACCAAATATTATTTTTAAAGATTGTTTTCATATTTAATTTAAAGGCTTTTTCTTAAGTCTAGAAATGGTCTTTCATATGGAAAAAATATTTTTATGCTTTCAAAATATTTGAGAAAATTTATGGAAACTCAGTGGACATATATTTTCCATATATATGAGTTTCAACACATGGTCATGTTCAAAATATTGGACAAAACCCTCCAAAACCCATTCTGCCTATTTCAAGCTTTTGAAATATTTCTATAAGAAATATTCTCAAATAAATCCAAGAAAATTCTCGCAAGTCACACATGCCATATGTGATGATCTTGACAAGTTTCATTCCAATCCTAAATGGTTTGATTCACTAAAATATCTCAAAACCATTCCTCTCTAGAGCTAAATTTTAGCTACTCTATATTGCCAACTGTCTCCTATTGACCTCAAACTTTGTGGACATTAAGGAGAATAGATTTGCATGGATAGATCTAAGCAAATCAGTTTCTGCTTATTTCTAGGTTTTACAATGTTTGCATTGTAAACTTTCTTCAAACATGCTCAAACCTTGTGATCAACCTTGTTTTTACCTATCTTTTGATCCTGTTAAATATCAAAGCAAGTGGAACCTTTTTACTTGCCCAAACTTCATCAAACACCTTCTGGCAGATTGGTAAAACCCTTGTTTCACCTCTCTCACTATTCTCCTTGAGCACAAATTTTTACCACTGTCCCTTGTATGCACCCCCTACCTCTAGTAAAATTTGCATGGCTAAGCTCAATGATTGAGTGGGGTAAAACCCCAATTACCCCTCCTGGACAGCAAGTTTTCCCCCTCTCCCTGAAGTTCCTTCTCTCCTAAGGACCCCCCAAAGCATCCAAGGGCATTCCCACTTTGTTTACTCCCCCTGGACCCCCTAGACACTGGTGGCCGCGCAGAAGGTGCCAAAGCATGCCCTGGCATGCAAACATCACGCTCTGGAGCATGCTACAGTGCCCAGCCGCGCTGTTGCCGCCGCCCAACGCATGGCCCCGACAACCTCGAGCTACCCCCTCTCGCCAACTGGCTGGCCTCGACGTCCGGGACACGCCGGACGGTCGGCCCCCTCCTCTCTCTCATCCTCCCGCGCGTGCTCGGCACCGCCGGGCTCAGCCAATGGCCAACCTCACACGCGCGAGGGTCTGGCACTCCCTCACTCCCCCTCTCACCTCCCTCGCTCCTGGACAAACCCCACGAGCACCCCACGAGGCAGCCTCCCCTCCTCCAGTGGCCTCCAGCAGCACCCCGCGCCACGGCCATGGGCTCCGCCCACGGTGCTCCGGCGCCAGTTATAAGATGCGCTCTCGAGCCCCCCTCTCTGCTTTCCTCCCTTTCTAGAAACCCCAATCGTCCCCCTGCTCCACCCAATCTCTCCATGGAGCTCCCCGTGCTTGGATGGGACCACGGCTACGCTGTGTCGGCTCGCCACCGTCCGCACGGTACGGGGCATCTCCCGCCCCCTTTCTTCGCTCTATGGAACCGCAGGAGGCCCCTGAGAATTTCCCATTTGGAAGTTGAAGGTCATCGTCTCGGAGCCGAGCGAATCATCCACCTCACCAAGCACCGCCGTACGGGTGTGACACTGACGGCGATTCCATCATCGTCGGCGATGAAGCCCACCTCTCCCTAGAAGCACACGAGGCCTCTGATCACTCATGAGCCCTCGCCGCCGTGAAACTTCACCTGAGTCGCCGCCGGTGAGGCCCTTCTCCTTCCTGTTCCATGGTGGAAGACGACCTGCGGGGTCCACTTGCCAGCCTCACCTCTCTCCTTGTCTCACTGACGGGTGGGTCCCGCCCGTCATAATTAAATTAGGCCGCCACGCGTACCGATTCGGTACATATAGTGGAAGCGTATTTCCAAAATACGATTTCGACGTCAGTGGCTGCTCGGACTGATTCTCTCTCTGGGCCGGCTCGGCTGGCGCCCTCCCGGCCCAGTTGAATAGTGACATTTGTCTTTTTACTTTTCCAGCAACTTCCAAAAATTCCACAGAATTGATTAGTGATCCAAATGCAATGATTCAAACTCCCAAATACTTCTAAAATTCCAAGCTATTTAATGATCCATCCTTCATATTTTCCACCACAAGTTTTTGCACTGTACCAGTATAAATTAATATTTGTATTATTCAAAACAAAAATTGTAAAATCCCTAGGACATCCAAATCAACTCCAAATGGAGTGATTCCTATTTACAGAGACTCCAAAAATCTTGCGAGCTATGGATAATATTTTTCCTATGCTATATTCTGCTACACCAAAAAAATAGCCCCTTTTTCTATTATTTCACCTTAGGAAAATCATAGGGAATTCATCCCAACTCTTATTCCGGTGAATCCACTTCCAAAAATCTTCTAAAATCATGCCCTATTTGACGGGTGCATTCACCCATTTTTGTCAAAATATTTTCTGTAGACTTTTTACAAGGCCATTCATACCTTCATTTCCACCATTAAAAAAAACCGTTGATCCAAATCCATTAGAGCAACTTAATTACTTTTCTTATGACCATAGACACCCTAGGAAAGTAAATCTTCTATTTTAGAACTTTTTCACTTTTCAACCTGTTGTGTTGCTTATTATGGTTGTTTTCGACGGTAGTTGACGAAGTAGATGGAATGCTCGGAGTTGGACCAGAAGACTTTGAAGACCCCGAGAACTTTGTTGAGCCAAGCAAGTAGCCCTCTGACCATGTCTAAGAAACCATTTTATGCATGACATATGGCACTTTATTCTGTTGCATTGAATCATGATGGAACGGTGGCCATCGTAGTGGGTTACCTCTGTTACTTTCCCCGTTGATACTTGCACTGAGCATTACCCTACCTTCTTATGAGGGTTGTGCGGGTGGTAAGTAGTTGCTACGCAAGTGGGTTGGGACAATGTATGGTGTCGGAAACAAAAGTTTTTTCTAAGACTTTTCGAAAACCTCGTCGGGTGCCACTAATGCCCGAGGGAGATGATGATGAGCTAGATAACCACTTGACAAAGAAGTGATGTACCAGAGCAAGATGTGTGAGTGTGTGAGTTTTCGAAAACGGAGAGATTTAAGATCTGCTGACCGTCCCAACCTTACATGTACAACCACGATATCCCTTATAGGATGCAGCTTTGTCGATTACTTTGGTTGATGCTAGCGGAGAGCCCACATTACTAGTGGCGTGAGTGGCGTGGTCACTCTCGATACGTGGTCGTACCGGAATGGACCATCATGGGCTGTTTTCACAAACACCGGACACACCGTTGCGTGCCCTCATGGATGATACGTGTGATGTATATCATGAGGGATGTCACCAACGAGTGGACTCTTTGTTTAGTATCGCCATGGGAAAGGCATTGTTCGGGTACTTACCTCGGGTATGAACAATACCGCGAGTCGTGGCTTGACACAGAAGTTTCCCAAGTTTTGTGGGTAAAGTGTGCAACCTCTGCAGACTGTAAAACTATTCGAATTGCCGTCTCCATGGTCATGGACAGGTGGTGGTCCTGCTTAAACTACATCCGATGTTTTCACAAAACTGTGTGTGTGTGTGTGAGCAAGATGATACTTGAGCTAAGTCGGATGACTTGACATGATGACATAACATGAGATGTTCAACCACTTCTTATGATGATATTTGTAGCTTGTTCATATGGATATTTGCAAATTGTTGATGCATGCTCTTGCAAACTCGTTGATCATGCCATTGCACTATAAATTAGCTTTCTGCAAACTTACCTACTTAGTGCTATATCATGCATTGTTATACCTTGTTCGAAAACAAGGGTTGCTTGCGAGTACATTCAAAGTACTCATTAGCTTGCCACAGGTTATTTAATTGGCCAGGCATGGAAGAGCGGGAATATGGTCAAGATTTCGTTGGTGACGAACATGCGAACTAGGACGCTTCCCAGTCAGAATGCCTGTTGGGTTAAGGCAGATGACATGGGTTCACGCTTTCGTTCTAGATTTCCGCTGCTAGTTATGTTTGATGTTTGGCCTTCATGGCCCTATCTATGTAAGACTTGACCTTAACGGTCTTTATTTGTGAAAGACGGTATGTATCGATGTAAGACTCTTGTTATCCAGCTTCTGTGTGTTCAGTGAGCATTGATCTCTGGGATCACTATACACATGCATTCGGTGATCACGGCTTATGAGTCGGGGTCCTCACACAATCTTTGTCTCAATCCTCAGATTGGTACCTCTGGGTTACTAGTTGTGTTTATTACATCTTGTAGTTGATGCTTGTTGGATTACTTGGTGGAAGGTTGTGGGGACCCCGACTCATAAGTCGTCATCACCGAATGTACGTGCACAGTGATCCCAGAGATAAATGCACACTGAACACACAGAAACTGAATAACAAGAGTCTTACATCCATTACATACCGTTTGTACTCAAATATGGCCTTTATGGCCAAGTCTTCATAAACTTGCAGCGGAAATCTTCAACGATGGCGTGAACCCATGACATCTACCTTAACCCTACAAGCATTCTGACTGGGAAGCGTCCTAGCTCGCATGTTCGTCACCAAGGCAATCTTCATCATAACCTGATCTTTCATGCTTGGCCAATAAAATAACCAGTGGCAAGCCAATGAGTACTTTGAATGTACTCGCAAGCAACCCATGTTTGGAACAAGGTACAACAGAGCATGATATAGCACTAATAGGTAATTTTGCAGAAAGCTAGTTTGAATGCAATGACATGTTCAAACAACTTGTAAAAGCATGCATCAACAGGTTGCAGATATCCATATTAACAAGCTACAAATATCAACATAAGCAGGGTTTGAACATCACATGTTCAATCATTTCATCAAGTTTTCCGACTTAGCTCAAGTATCTCTTTCTCACACACACACCAAGTTTTTGTGAAAACATCTGGACGTAGTTTAAGCAGCACCACCCAACTGTCATTGACCGTGGACACGGCTATTCGAATAGTTTTACACTTTGCAGAGGTTGCACACTTTACCCACAAGACTCGGGGAACTTCTGTGTCATCCACGACTCGCGATATATTTCATACCCGAGGTAAGCACCCGAACAATGCCTTTCCCCTAGCAATACTAAACAAAGAGTCCACTCGTTGGTTCCATCCCCCATGATATACCTCACACGTATCATCCATGAGGGCACGCAACGGTGTGCCCGGTGCCTGTAAAGATAGCGCGTGGTCACCCTACCAGGCACGACCCCGTATCGAGAGTGACCTCGTCACTCCCGCCACTAGTAATGCGGGCTCTATGCTAGTACCCACCAAGGTAATCAACAAATCCCCGTCCCATAAAGGGTATCGTGGTTGTACATGTAAGGTGGGGATGGTCGACAAATTTTAAATCTAATCTATTTCCAAAAACACACACACTCACTTGCTCCGGTACACCACTTCTTTCTCAAGTGGTTACCTAACTCAACATCATCTCCCTCGGGCATTAGTGGCACCCGACGGGGTTTTCGAAAAGTCTTTGAAATCATTTCTTTCCATCACCATGCATATTCCCGATCCCACTTGCGTAGCATCTACTGAGCATCCTATCTACTCCCACCCACACAACCCTCATAAGGAGGTAGGGTCATGCACGATGCAAGTATCAACGGTAAAAGTATCGGAGGCATCCCACCGTAGTGGTCACCACATCAACATGATCAACATCAAGAAATAAAGTGCTATATGACATGCATGAAAATGGTTTCTTAACATGGTCAAAGGGCTGCTTGCCTGGCTTAGCAACGTCTTCGAGGTCTGCACACGCTTCTCGTCCACTCCGAGCACTTCATCTACTTCGTCAACTATCGCCGGAAACAACCGCAATAAGCAACACAACAAGCAGAATATAAAAGTGCTATATAAATAGGAAATATATCTTCCTAGGATGTCTTTGGTCATAAGAAAAATGACTAAGGGGGGTCCATTGGATGTGGATCAAGGGGGTGTCTTGAATGGTGGGATTGAAGGATATGATGATCCTATAAGATGTCCACAGAAAATATTTTCATAAAAATGAGTGGAGGCACTTATCAAATAGGGCATGATTTTAGAAGAATTTAGAAAGTGGTTTCACTAGATTTGGAGTTGGGATGAATTTCCTAGGGATTTGCAAAGTGGGTCACAAATGAAGAAATGGTCCCATATTTGACATAGCAGAATAAGTGTAAGCAAAAATGTCCACACCCTAAGACATGATTTTATATGCACCTAGGAACTTGAATAACTTCATTTGGAGTTCATAAGAAGTCCCTAGGAATTTGCAAAGTGGGCTTCTACATGGTTCAAATTCAAATTTGAATTTGAACTTAACCGAAAAGTTTTCTAGAAAAATGTGCAATGCACATATTTGGTTAGGCAATAATTTTAGGAATCTGTAGGAATTTTAATCAATTGATTTGGATTCCAAATGATTTTTCTATGAATTTACAAGTCTGTGAAGAAATAAAAATGAAAAAAGGGGATGTACCCTTTGGGCTATAGCGCACACAGTGTGCAGAGCTGGAGTTGGGCCGGCCCAGTGACTCGGCCTGGCGGTGGAACGGCCACGTCGGTTGCGTACTCCAGGGAGTATGTGTTCTCGGCGGGGAGACGCCTTCCGCAGGAGGCGCGGCCACTTAAACGGGGGGGGGGGGCTCAACCGCTGACCGGCGGTCCCCACTGGCAGGGTCTCCCTCCACCTCCCGCCAGCACAGGGCAGGGCAGAGGAGCCCGACCGAGTGCCGGC
Organism: Elymus sibiricus; assembly: GCA_039707655.1. NCBI lineage: Eukaryota > Viridiplantae > Streptophyta > Magnoliopsida > Poales > Poaceae > Elymus > Elymus sibiricus. The sequence continues at coordinate 307,785,728 of CM077675.1, read as the reverse complement.
CGGCGCTCGCTCCGGTGGCTCCAGCCACCGGTGGGCTCGGGGCGACCGACCGCACCCGCCTGGTGGGTTCTTGGCCTCGGGAAAAGTCGAGGCCGAGCGAGGCTTTGTCCACGGCGGAGGTGACAGACGGTGGCGACGGGCGTGGTGCGGTAGCCGCAGAGGGGAGGAAATGGTGAGCGGAGGGGGGGGTTTGTGGTGGCGCTAGGGTGCTCGGATGCCGTCCGGGGGAGAGGAGGGAGGCAGGGCAGCACGAATTCATCGGAGGCCGAGGCGGCGCCATGGCGCTCATGGGAGAAGGAGGAGGGCACGGGAGCTCCAATAGCTCAGTCTAGGAGCCTCGTGGGAGTGGGAGGGAGCAAATGGGCACTGTAGGGGGGCTCAAGGGGGGGGGGGGTGGAAAGTAGAGGGGCGACTAGGGGGAGGGACTCTGGTGGCCTCGGATGCTCTCGGGCATGGCCATTACGCGTGCCAGAGCTGACTACAGCCACTTGCTGGCATCGGGGAGGAGAGTGGGAGGCTCAGAGGAATCCTAGGCGCGCTTGGGTGTTCTACTAAAGCCGGACGCAAGTTGCAGGACGACCTGAAGTGGCAGAGCACCACTTTTGCAGGTTCACCACGCCACTTGTTGTCCAAGGCATCATTGTGGTCGGCCAACGATGTCTGGCATGCAAGGCATGCGTGCTAGAGTGCAATTGTTTAATCTCAAGGTCAATGGGCTTGGGTAGATGGGGTTTTTACAGGAGGTATGTCTGCAGCAGCAAACTTAGGGGCCAGATGAGGGTTTTTTACTGAAGGGTATATGGGACAAGACCTTGTCCAGTGGTCATAGGTATGGAAGGACTATATGTCCACCAAGTTTTAGATCAGGGATATAAAATGGCAAGGTACTTGTAGTACAAATCTACATTTACTGCCATAATCTAGTTTTTGATGAGCTGCTCATATTTTCCACATGATCATGACATCTTTGGACGTGTAATGATGCATTGGCATGCGAGAGGTGTTGGGGTCAAACTTAGGGGAAGTTGCATACATGGAATAATAGGAGAGGGGAAGAGAGTCATGCCAATGTTGTCCAAAAGAGGGAATCTTGGGGTTTTACCGCCCCCCCCCCCAATCACGGAGCTGGTGTTGGGTTTGTTACTGGAGTGGGGGAGATGTATGATGGAGCTGTGGTAAAAAAAATTGGGCTCAAGGAGAGTACCTGGGGTGCCTTAGTTATTGATCTCAATAATGCACCAGAAGGTGTTTGTGTTGTGTTAGGGCTAGTAGATGGAGTCTACTTGCCATGAGATTTAACAGAACTAAATAGTATGTAAAAATAAGGTTGATCTCAAGGTTTGAGATGATCTGAAGGAAGTTGACAATGTAAACTTCGTAAACCCTAGAATTTAACAGAATCAGGTTTCTGTAGATCCAGACATGCAATTCTATTCTCCTAAATGCACAACTTGGTGTAGTACCCTTATTTAGGTGTTAGAACATGCCCACAAAGTTTGGGATTAATAGGAGAAACTTCACAATGGAAAGTTGTTCAGATTTGGTTCTGGAGAGAGGAGGTTTTGGAATATTTTGGTGAATCAAAACATTGAGGATTGAGATGAAACTTTGTATGATCATCACATATATCATGTGTGACATGCTAGAATTTTGCTGGAATTATTTGAGAATATTTCTTGTAGAAATATTTCAAAAGCTAGAAATAGACAGAAAGGATTTTGAAGGGTTTTGTCCACTATTTTGAACATGACCATGTGTTGAAACTCATATATATGGAAAATATATATCCACTGAGTTTCCCTAAATTTTCTCAAATATTTTGAAAGCATAAAAATATTTTTTCCTTATGAAAGACCATTTCTGGCCTTAAATAAAAGCCTTTGAATAAAATAGGAAAATAATCTTTAAAATTAGTATTTGGTGTCTTATATATAGTGGGTTCCAAATAAACTCTTTTCTGCAAAACATACCACCCAATTTGAGGACTTGTAGTACAAACCTCATTTCAGGGGTTTTATAAAGCCTAATTTGAATAAATGCTTTTGGGCCAAAATAATATTTGATAAAAATAGTTTTTGGTACTATACACATGGCATGATCATTGGGCAAGGCTTTGGATTCAAGGAGATGACTTTTTAGAGTAGGAGGAATTTTATGAATTAGATCACAAGCAAACAAACCAGCAATCAGCAATCAAGCCAAACATCATAAGCACACACAAAGTTTTAATTGGCCCTAATTTTTGAGCTATGTTAACTTAGTAAGAGGAAGCAAAACACAGGGTGTGAAAGACCCACCCCCCCTTACAAGTATCTCGTCCCCGAGATTCCTAAGCTAGGCGTTGAAGGGGTACGGAAGTTTGGATCTGAGGTAGTCTTCAGTTCCCATGTTGCTCTGCTTTGCTGTGGTTGCTCCACACTATTCCTTGAAGTGCTTGACGATACGGCTTCGAGTGCTTTGCTGACTACGTTTGACTCCATCCGAGAGGTGGACGGGGTTCTTGCGGTAAGCTGGGTCTGGCTAGTGTGTGTATTCCAAAGTCAGAATATGGGGGAAGGCAGTGTGTCTGCGTACTGGTCATGCGGGTTACCCATGCTAGTTAGTGACATCTAGATGTCTCGCGTTAGAAAAAAGTGGTCAAGGTTGTGGCTTCCCGTTGACGGGAAATCATCGACTTTGTTGGAGCAGTTGATCTTCCGGTGCTCGTGGATCTTCAACTGTAAGGATGTCGAAATTTGTTGGCGTAGGCTTCTTGTCGAGATCTTTTGCTTGAGTAAGTTGCCCAGGTATGTTCTTCATTCCTCTCCGTCCATTTATCTTCCTCGTCATGGACGCAGGTTTTTGGCGAGTCTTCGAGCGTTTGGTCTTCTTGTCACTCTATAGCCATTTGTGGCAAGGATTGGGCTGAGTCTCGTCCCTAAGACTAAGCTTAGAGATTCGTTATGAAAACGGTTCCTACCTCGTAGGAAAGTTTTTGAGGGGTCCTAGATGAGCTGGCTACCCAATAGTATAGGCCAGCCATCCTCCCCAAGGCCTAAGGCTTGGCAAGTGGGGTGAACTACCCTTGACAGGTGTCTCACCATGATCTACTCAGGATTCACGTCCTTGATTGGACCAAAAAGGGGCTAGTGACAAAGTCATGACAGTTGTTCCACTCCGTTCCAGGCATCTGAAGGAAGTAGGGACGTCATGCTCATCGAACACCGTCAAGGTGGTGGAGCGAGGGGTGATATCAACTTCTCGGTTCCTTCCTAGTCAGGAACTAATAGGTGGCCATTTAAACAAGGGTCTATATAGTCCTCTTGATGCCCAAGGGCTTCATCGTGCTTGAACATCGGTGCTTCTTGACATGTCTAGTTGATGTAGCCGGCTGAGGAGTGGTGGTTGACTTCTTTTGCTTCTTCTTCTTCGTCTTCGTGGCTTCCCAACCATAGTGGTTTTTCATCTTGCTTGGGCAGGAATGTCTTCTGCTGTAGGGAGGGTGCTTCGAGGAGTCCAACCTTTTCAAGGTGAAACCTTTTTCTTGAGAGGCATGGCATTTGGTGTTCCTTTCTCTCATTGGGTAAATAAGTATGTCATCCGTGAGGACAACAACGTAATTCCCCAAGTTTCACACAAGCACATTGCTCATGGGATACCTAAGAGGAGCGGGCATTTGCTCCGGATGGTTACTTGTTCAGGAGTTTGTGGTCCATCGAAATCTGGTTCTGTGCGTCCACCTTCCTTATGGAAGGGGTTGGTGGTGGTTGAGGTGAGGTATCGACCATAGTCTTTTGACTTAGAGCCAGAGCCTATGGTCATACTCCGACCGCGTTATGGCTCGGTGAAGCTTAGGGGGTTTCAAGGGGATTAGGATGTGAGTGAACGTCAATCATCTTATCCTTGAGCACAGTTCTTACATGCCAATAGTCCTACCTATTACTCCAGACAAAATCATCGTATATCATCAAAGGCATCATCTCATAAAGTCACTCCAACATTACACATGCTACACCTATCTCCGTAGCTTTAAGAGAAGGACGACCCATACTCTCATGCATACTCCATAGCCATTCGTCTATATCCCTATGTAAAAATCCTTGGGAAAGCATACAAGCTGCTAAGCTTACACAAGATACTACAAATCCAAGTGTCCTACTGACCTATCCAAGGTGTAAGGTATTGCATTACTAAGCTAAGGAAACACGTAATAAACCAATCCAAGATCTTGTTTCCTTCCTACGAATCCAGTTAATCGATCCACGAATACCATCCACTATTACATGATTTTTTGCTGCTATAAATCCAATACCGGTGACGTTCCATATATCTCCAGATTTTCCTAAATCCCCAAATTCCAGAAAGAACTATATCATCACAGTATAATCATCAATTCCCATTATGATGATCCAGTGAACATCCGATGTTAGGTGCATATGGATCCTTGAATCGATTCTAACAACAATCCAATATTCTAGGTTTCTCTTCCACCTAGAAACATGGTATCAAGATCAAGATCATCGGACTAAATCCAATTTACTCTGAACCATGTGGTTTGATTAATTTCGAGCACCTATTAGAATCACCTATTTAAATCCAAGGATTACATCTAGTAAGAATTCCCTATGTAACATCACCAATACACTATCAATATTACTTGCCAAAGTCAAGTCATTTATCCACCAATAATTTTAGCTTGTGATCACAATCGTCCTACTAAATCCAATTGACTCAAGGGAGAAGTAAGTTATGCAACTCTATTAATTTGATCCACCAAGTCCGTCTATCAACATAAAGTATTGTAATCCATCCAAGGGTCTCAACTACTTCCTCAAGATATCCATTACAACCTCGTCAATTCACCAGTTTACTAATTATGCATCCTCAAAACAATCTACCCTGTGGCATCATCAGTTCAAGTGCTGTCTTAGGGATAAAAGGTGTTTGTTCACTATGATCACTAGCTCCATAATGAACCCAGTGCTAAGCAGGGGTTATTGAAGCTCAATAAGTGCTCTGGCAAATCCGTGTATTAAACACATGATCTAGGCTTGTGCCGGGGGAGCTTGTTAGATCTAGGTTGGGCTAGGGAGGGGGTTCCAATCTTGAAGGAAAGGCATAGTTCTATGGGGTTGCGTCTGGTTGAGTACATTGTAGTCGAAGTCTTCAGTACTAGCTGTCTACCGTGGTAGATCCTTGGTGCTTCTTGTCTTGCTGGTCTTCAGTTGACGAGATGGGGGAAGAGGGAAAGTAGCATAGAGGGAAGTGCCTAAGGGGGTGGTATAGTGCAAGTGCAATCAAACAAGTGCCGAAAAGGCCAAACACAACATTAAGGTAAGGTAGGTGATATAGTCGCGCACTTGTTGCCTAGGGCGAAAGTGTGACTTACACCAAAGCACAATAAGCAAAACAAGCAACACACATCATGGTTCCATTTGAACCATCATACGGGCTCGACTTCGCATAGGGGACACACGACCTATCCTACCCTAGGGGTTCTCGGACTCAGTAGTCGTGCTTGCTTCGTGTCTTGGAGAGGAGTCCGCTTAGTCTTTTGGGTCTTCTTCATGTGTCGCTATGTCCCTGGTTGTTGTTCGTCGAAACGATCCTGGTTGCGCCTAAAGAGTCCTTGATGACTTCGGGTCTGTTGAGTTGACGACGAAGGTGATTCTTCATGGCTGTCATTGACAGGGTCTTCTGGTGTCTTCGTAATTGCGCCCATGCCTTCTTGTCTTATGGGATGTTGATGGTTCCGGGTAGGCAATTCTTCATGTGATGATAATAACAAGGCATGGTAGAGCTATAATCTGCCTGTTACGTTGATGATAACGTCGACACCCAGAGTAGGAGATGAAGAGAACCGTTTTCCTGCTCACTATAGTGAGGCGGAGCAAATGGCGAGATTCTCATCCACTGGTGGTTGCCGACACAACCTCGGTAAGGGCAAGGTTGCTCTATTAGCGATGCATACGATGACATTGCATGTTTTATGTCCTGATCATCGTAGGCCAATGTTGCATCGTCCTGGGCAGTGTCGAGGGTGTCACCATCTTCCTAGTGTTGATGCCTTCATCCCTCAAGAAGCTATCTCCTGTTGGTATTGTCTTGTCGTGGTCTCGTCAAATATGTGTGAATGTCTAGAAAGGTGGCTTCCTTCCAGGTTACCCATGAGGATTTCAAGGAATCCAGTGGTCAGGGGCACAAGGGTAATATCGACCATTTGCAAGGTTTCGAAAAGTAGATGGGGAGTGCCAAAAAGAAAAATGATGGAAGTGCCAAGGCACAATCCTTCAGTCTTATTGAAAGCTTGGAGGAGGTAAGAAATATGATATCCTTTGCAAGTGATTTGAAGGGTCTGGGGAAACAGTTTTGTCCTAACTAACGTCCATGCTAACTAAGGGCTTCCTACAGTCAGGATGGCTCTGATACCAGCTCTATGGGGACCCCGACTCATAAGTCGTGATCACCGAATGTACGTGCATAGTGACCCCAGAGATCAATGCTCACTGAACACACAGAAACTGAATAACAAGAGTCTTACATCCATTACATATCGTTTGTACTCAAATATGGCCTTTATGGCCAAGTCTTCATAAACTTGCAGCGGAAATCTTCAAGAATAGCGTGAACCCATGCCATCTGCCTTAACCCTACAGGCATTCTGACTGGGAAGCGTCCTAGCTCGCATGTTCGTCACCAAGGTAATCTTCATCATAACCTGATCTTTCATGCCTGGCCAATAAAATAACCAGTGGCAAGCCAACGAGTACTTTGAATGTACTCGCAAGCAACCCATGTTTGGAACAAGGTACAACAGAGCATGATATAGCACTAATAGGTAATTTTGCGGAAAGCTAGTTTGAGTGCAATGACATGTTCAAACAACTTGTAAAAGCATGCATCAACATGTTGCAGATATCCGTATGAACAAGCTACAAATATCAACATAAGTAGGGTTTGAACATCACATGTTCAATCATTTCATCAAGTCTTCCGACTTAGGTCAAGTATCTCTTTGTCACACACACACCAAGTTTTTGTGAAAACATCTGGACATAGTTTAAGCAGCACCACCCAACTGTCCTTGACCGTGGATACGGCTATTCGAATACTTTTACAGTCTGCAGAGGTTGAACACTTTACCCACAAGACTCGGGGAACTTCCGTGTCCTCCACGACTCACGGTATTTTTCATACCCGAGGTAAGCACCTGAACAATGCCTTTCCCCTAGCGATACTAAACAAAGAGTCCACTCGTTGGTGCCATCCCCCATGTTATACCTCACACGTATCATCCATGAGGGCACGCAACGGTGTGCCCGGTGCCTGTAAAGACAGTGCATGGTCGCCCTACCAGGCATGACCCCGTATCGAGAGTGACCTCGTCACTCCCGCCACTAGTAATGCGGGCTCTATGCTAGTACCCACCAAGGTAATCAACAAAGCCCCGTCCCATAAGGGGTATCGTGGTTGTACATGTAAGGTTGGGACAATCGACAAATCTTAAATCTAATCCGTTTCCGAAAACACACACACTCACTTACTCCGGTACACCACTTCTTTCTCAAGTAGTTACCTAACGCAACATCATCTCCCTCGGGCATTAGTGGCACCCGATGGGGTTTTCGAAAAGTCTTTGAAATCATTTCTTTCCATCACCATGCATATTCCCGATCCCACTTGCGTAGCATCTACTGAGCATCCTATCTATTCCCACCCGCACAACCCTCATAAGGAGGTAGGGTCATGCACGATGCAAGTATCAACGGTAAAAGTATCGGAGGCATCCCACCGTAGTGGTCACCACATCAACATGATCAACATCAAGAAATAAAGTGCTATATGACATGCATGAAAATGGTTTCTTAACATGGTCAAAGGCCTTCTTGCCTGGCTTAGCAACATCTTCGAGGTCTTCACACGCTTCTCGTCCACTCCGAGCACTTCATCTACTTCGTCAACTATCACCGGAAACAACCGCAATAAGCAACACAACAAGCAGAATATAAAAGTTCTCTATAAATAGGAAATATATCTTCCTAGGATGTCTTTGGTCATAAGAAAAATGACTAAGGGGGTTTCATTGGATGTTGACCAAGGGGAGTCTTGAATGGTGGGATTGAAGGACATGATGATCCTATAAGATGTCCACAGAAAATATTTTCATAAAAATGAGTGGAGGCACTAATCAAATAGGGCATTATTTTAGAAGAATTTAGAAAGTGGTTTCACTAGATTTGGAGTTGGGATGAATTTCGTAGGGATTTGCAAAGTGGGTCACAAATTAAGAAATGGTCCAATAATTGACATAGCAGAATAAGTGTAAGGAAAAATGTTCACACCCTAAGACATGATTTTATATGCACCTAGGAACTTGAATAACTTCATTTGGAGTTCATAATAAGTCCCTAGGAATTTGCAAAGTGGGGTTCTACATGGTTCAAATTCAAATTTGAATTTGAACTTAACAGAAAAGTTTTCTCGAAAAATGTGCAATGCACATATTTGGTTAGGCAATAATTTTAGGAATCTGTAGGAATTTGAATAAATTAAATTGGATTCCAAATGATTTTTCTATGAATTTACAAGTCTATGGAGAAATAAAAATGAAAAAAGGGGATGTACCCTTTGGGCTATACCACGCACAGCGCGCAGAGCCAGAGTTGGGCCGGCCCAGTGGTTCGGCCTGGCGGTGGAATGGCCACGTTGGTTGCGTACTCCAGGGAGTACGTCTTCTCGGCGGGGAGACACCTTCTGCGGGAGGCACGGCCACTTAAACGCGGGGGGGGGGGGGGGGGGGCTCAGCCGCTGACCGCCGGGCCCCGTTGGCAGGGTCTCCCTCCACCTCCCGCCAGCACAGGGGAGGGTAGAGGAGCCTGACCGAGCGCCGGCCGACGCTCGCCCCGGTGGCTCGGGCCACCTCCGGCGGCGCTCCGGCCACTGGTGGGCTCGGGGCGACCGACCGCACCTGCCTGGTGGGTTCTTGGCCCCGGGAAAAGTCGAGGCCGAGCGAGGCTTCAGCCACGGCGGAGGTGACCGACGGCGGCGACGGGCGTGGTGCGGTAGCCGCGAAGGGGAGGAAATGGTGAGCGGAGGGGAGGGTTTGTGGTGGCACTAGGGTGCTCGGATGCCGTCCGGAGGAGAGGAGAGAGGCGGAGCAGCACGAATTTGTCGGAGGCCGAGGCGGCGCCATGGCGCTCATGGGAGAAGGAGGAGGGCACGGGAGCTCCAATAGCTCAGTCTAGGAGCCTTGTGGGAGTGATAGGGAGCAAATGGGCACCGTAGGGGGGCTCGAGGAGGGGTGGAAGTAGAGGGGCGACTATGGGGGAGCTCGGGTGGCCTCGGATGCTCTTGGGCGCGGCCATTACGCGTGCCAGAGATGACTTCGGCCACTTGCTGGCATCGAGGATGAGAGTGGGAGGCTCAAAGGAATCCTAGGCGCGCTTGGGTGTTCTGCTGAAGCCGGACGCAAGTTGCAGGATGAGCTCAAGTGGCAGAGCACCACTTTTGCAGGTCAGTGGTGTGGTCACCACACCACTTGTTGTCCAGGGCATTATTGTGGTCGGCCAATGATGTCTGGCATGCAAGGCATGCGTGCTAGAGTGCACTGGTTCAGTATCAAGGTCAATGGGTCTGGGACGATGGGGTTTTTACAGGAGGTAAGTTTGCAGCAGCAAACTTAGAGGCCAGATGAGGGGTTTGTACTGGAGGGTATATGGGACAAGACCTTGTCTAGTGGTCATAGGTATGGAAGGACTATATGTCCACCAAGTTTTAGATCAGGGAGATAAAAGGGCAAGGTAGTTGCAGTACAAAGCTACATTTACTGCCATAATCTAGTTTTTGATGATCTGCTCATATTTTCCACACGAGCATGCCATCTTTGGACGTGTAATGATGCATTGGCATGCCAGAGGTGTTGTGGTCAAACTTGGGGGAAGTTGCATGCATGGAATAATAGGAGAGGGGAAGAGAGTCATGCCAATGTTGTCCAAAAGAGGGAATCTTGGGGTTTTACACCCCCCCCCCTCAATCATGGAGCTGGTGCTGGGATTGTTACTGGAGTGGGGGAGATGTATGACGGAACTGTGGTAAAAAAATTGGGCTCAAGGAGAGCACCTGGGGTGCCTCAATTATTGATCCCAATAATGCATCAGAAGGTGTTTGTGCTGTGTTAGGGCTAGTACATGGAGTCTACTTGCCATGAGATTTAACAAGACTAAATAGTATGTAAAAATAAGGTTGATCTCAAGGTTTGAGATGATCTGAAGGAAGTTGACAATGTAAACTTTGTAAACCCTAGAATTCGATAGAATCAGGTTTCTGTAGATCCAGACATGTAATTCTATTCTCCTAAATGCACCACTTGGTGTAGTACCCTTATTTAGGTATTAGAACAAGCCCACAAAGTTTGGGATTAATAGGAGAAACTTCACAATGTAAAGTTATTCAAATTTGGTTCTAGACAGAGAGGTTTTTGGAATATTTTGGTGAATCAAAACATTGAGGATTGAGATGAAACTTTGCATGATCGTCACATATATCATGTGTGACATGCTACAATTTTCCTGGAATTATTTGAGAATATTTCTTGTAGAAATATTTCAAAAGCTTTAAATAGACAGAAAGGGTTTTGTCCAATATTTTGAACATGACCATGTGTTGAAACTCATATATATGGAAAATATATGACCACTGAGTTTCCCTAAATTTTCTCAAATATTTTGAAAGCATAAAAATAATTTTTCCCTATGAAAGACCATTTCTAGCCTTAAATAAAAGCCTTTGAATAAAATAGGAAAATAATCTTTAAAATTAATATTTCGTGGGTTTGGGAAGTCTTATGTATAGTGGGTTCCAAATAAACTTTTTGGTGCAAAACATACCACCCAATTTGAGGACTTGTAGTACAAGCCTCATTTCAGGGGTTTTATAAAGCCTAATTTGAATAAATGCTTTTTGGCCAAAATAATATTTGATAAAAATAGGTTTTGGTACTATACACATGGCATGATCATTGGGTAAGGCTTTGGATTCAAGGAGATGAATTTTTAGAGTAGGAGGAATTTTATGAATTAGAGCACAAGCAAACAAACCAGCAATCAGCAATCAAGCCAAGCATCACAAGCACACACAAAGTTTTAATTGGCCCTAATTTTTTAGCTATGTTAACTTAGTAAGAGGAAGCAAAACACAGGGTGTGACAAAGGTATTATGTTCAGATCCTTAATCATTATTATTACACCTCTGATATTGAACATGTTGATGAGCTGTGAGTAGTTACTATTGTTCCTGTGGACATGGGAGAAGTCTTGTTATAAGTAATAATGTGAAGTTGGTATGCGTTCGATATTTTGATGATATGTATGTTGTTACTTCTCTTAGTGGTGTCATGTGAATGTAGACTACAGGACACTTCACCATGTTATGGGCCTATGGGAAGCCATTGTGGAGTAACAAGTAGATGATGGGTTGCTAGAGTGACAGAAGCTTAAACCCCAGTTTATGCGTTGCTTCATAAGGGGCTGATTTGGATACACATGTTTCATGCTATGGTTAGATTTATCTTAATTCTTCTTTCGTAGTTGCGGATGCTTGCGAGAGGGGGTAATCATAAGTAGGTTGTTAGTTCAAGTAAAAATAGCACCTTAGCACCGGTCCACCCACATATCAAACTATCAAAGTAGCGAACGCGAACCAACTCAACATGATGAACATGACTAGACCGAAATTCCCATGTGTCCTCGGGAGTGCTTGCTTAATATAAGAATACTTCTAGGCCTGTCCTTTGCTATAAAAAGGATTGGGCTACCTTGCTGCACCTTTGTTACTATTGTCACTCATTACTTGTTACGAATTATCTTGCTACAAAACTATGTACTATTGGTACATACAACACTTGTAGAGAATACCTTGCTGAAAACTACTTGTCATTTCATTCTCCTCCTCGTTGGGTTCAACACTCTTACTTATCGAAAGGACTACGATTGATCCCCTAAACTTATGGTTCATCACTCGCGAAGGGGGGCCTCACGAGGCTCTTGACGGCGCTTGCTGACGTATGCCTCGTGAGGCGTAGGCCCTCGCGAGGGTCATACTCGTGAGGTCCAGAGATGGTCCGTGTTGGGCCCATGGCATGCGTCGCATTTTAGGCCGCATGTAGACGGGCCTGGGTACTGACGTAGCTTGAGACTGCGTCGGTATTTCCCCAAAGAGGAAGGGATGATGCAACACAGCTACGGTAAGTATTTCCTTCAGTTATGAAACCAAGATTATCGAACCAGTAGGAGAACCATGCAATACTATGTAAACGGTACCTGCACACAAAGAACAAATACTTGCAACCCGACGCGTAAAAGAGGTTGTCAATCTCTCCACGGTAAAAAGATAGATTAGATTGTAGTAGATTGGATAGATAGATCGCACAAGAACACAAAATGAAAGAGGCAAATAGAAAGCGCAACAAGGTATTTTTGGGTTTTTGGAATAATAGATCTTAAAAAAAGCAGCAAAAGATAGATTGGAAAGCAATATGTTGGAAAATTAGACCCGGGGGCCGTAGGTTTCACAAGTGGATTCTCTCATGAGTATAGCACACAGTGGGTGAACAAATTACTGTTGGGCAATTCATAGAAGATCAAATAATCATGACGATATCCAAGGCGATGATCATTATATAGGAATCACATCCAAGATTAGTAGACTGAAAAGATTCTGCATCTACTACTATTACTCCACACATCGACCGCTATCCAGCATGCATCTAGTGTATTAAGTTCACGGAAAAACGGAGTAATGCAATAAGAACGTTGACATGATGTAGACAAGATCTATTCATGTAGGAATAGACCCCATCTTGTTATCCTTAATAGCAACAATACATGCGTGCCTCGCTGCCCCTTCTGTCACTGGGAGAGGACACCGCAAGATCGAACCCATCACAAAGCACCTCTTCGAGGGGCAAGAAAAATCGATCTAGTTGGCCTAACTAAACCAAAGATTCAAAGAAGAAATACGAGGCTATAAGTAATCATGCATATAATATATCAAAGAAGACTCAAATAATATTCATGGATAGAAACTGATCATGAACTCAAAATTCATCGAATCCCAACAAACACACCATAAAAAGTCATTACATCAAATAGATCTCCAAGAGACCATTGTATTGAGAATCAAAAGAGAGAGAGAAAGCCATCTAGCTACTGCCTACGGACCCATAGGTCTTTGGTGGACTACTCACGCATCATCGGAGAGGCACCAATGAGGATGATGAACCCCTCCGTGATGGTGTTAGATTGGATCTCGTGGTTCTGGAACTTGCGGCGGCTGGAAGTATTTTTCGTCGACTCCTGTAGGGTTTCTGGAATATTTGGGTATTTATAGAGCTCAGAGGCGGTGGAGAGGAGTCCTGATGCCACCACAACCCACCAGGGCGCGCCGGGGGCCTCTGGCGTGCCCTGGTGTCTTCTGGGCCCCCTGGGCCTCCTCCCGGGTGCTTCTTTGGCTCACTAGCTTTCTTCTGGTCCAAAACAAATCTCCAAAAAGTTTCATCGCGATTGGACTCCGTTTGGTACTGATATTCTGCGAAGTAAAAAAAACAAGCAAAAAATAACAACTGGCTCTTGGCACTATGTCAATAGGTTAGTCTCAAAAAATGATATAAAGATGCTATAAAATGATTGTAAAACATCCAGGAATGATAATATAACAGCATGGAACAATAAAAAATTATAGATATGTTGGAGACGTATCAGCATCCCAAGCTTAATTCCTACTCGTCCTGGAGTAGGTAAATGATAAAAACAGAATTTTTGATGTGGAATGCTGCCTAACATGTTCATCACATATTATTTTCTTTTGTAGCATGGACATTTGAACTTTTAGATGGTTCAAAGCAATAGTCTAGTTTTGTCATCAAGACTTAAATACACAAGCATGCTGATACGTCTCCGTCGTATCTACTTTTCCTAACGCTTTTGCTCTTGTTTTGGACTCTAATTTGCATGATTTGAATGAAACTAACCCGTACTGACATTGTTTTCAGCAGAACTACGATGGTGTTGTTTTTCTGTAGAAATAAAAGTTCTCGGAACTGGACGAAACTTTTTGGACATTTATTTCATAATAAATAAAAAATACTAGAGCCAAGAACCACCATAGGGGGTGTCCTGGTTGGGCCCGATACACCAGGGGGCGCCACCCCCTCCAGACGCACCCTGGTGGGTTGTGCTCACCTCGTGGCCCCACTGACCCTAATTCCAGCGCTATAAAATCCTATTTTCAGAGAAAAAAATAGGAGAGAAAGTTTTATCACGTTTCACGAGACGGAGCCACCGCCACCTCCTGTTCTTCATCGGGAGGCCAGATCTGGAGTCCGTTTGGGGCTCCGAAGAGGGGAACCTTCGGTCTTCATCATCATCAACCCTTCTCCATCACCAATTCCATGATGCTCCCCACCGGGAGTGAGTAATTATTTCATAGGCTTGCTGGTCGGTGAGGAGTTGGATGAGATTCATCATGTAATCGAGTTAGTTTTGTTAGGGCTTGATCCCTAGTATCCACTATGTTTTGCGATTGATGTTGCTATGACTTTGCCACGCTTAATACATGTCACTAGGGCCCGAGTGCCATGCTTTCAGATCTGAACCGTTTATGTTATCACCATTATATCTATGTTAAAAATCCGATCTTGCTAGCCATATGCACCTGCTATGTCTTATGATCCGTAAACCCCGGAGTGACAATAGTCGGGATACTTTTTGGTGATGACCGTAGTTTGAGGAGTTCATGTATTCACTATGTGATAATGCTTTGTTCTTGTTCTCTATTAAAAGGAGGCCTTAATATCCCTTAGTTTCCTTATGGACTCCGCTGCCATGGGAGGGTAGGACAAAAGATGTCATGCAAGTTCTTTTCCATAAGCACGTATGACTATTAACGGAATACATGCCTACATTACATTTATGAACTGGAGCTAGTTCTGTGTCGCCCTAGGTTATGACTGTTACATGATGAATGATATCCAACAAGTTCACCGATCCAGTGCCTACGAGTTTTCCACATGTTATTCTTGCTGAGTTACTATGGCTACTGCTACTGTTACACTTGCTACAAAACTATTGCTATCACTGTTACCGTTACTGTTACTATTGCTACTGCTATCAAAACTATCATACTATTGTGCTACTGATCACTCTGCTGTAGATATTTAATCTCCAGGTGTGGTTGAATTGACAACTCAACTTCTAATACTTACAAATATTCTTTGGCTCCCCTTGTGTCGAATCTATAAATTTGGGTTGAATACTCTACCCTCGAAAATTGTTGCGATCCCCTATACATGTGGGTTACAAAAACCTTTTTCTGGCGCCGTTGCCGGGGAGCATAGCTATATTTGTTGAGTCACTTGGGATATATATCAATTCATCACTAAGAAGAATCTGAAGGATACAAGAACCAAGATTTTTCCCTCTAAGACGAGGGGAGGTAAGGAATTTCCATCACACTCTGCACTTGATTCACCTTCAGTTATGAGTAGGCTTGCAACACCACCACAGGATATTAATCCTGATATGTCGCGAGTTATTGATCATGCTACTTATTCTATGAATGATGCTTATGATGATGCTAGTACCATGCTTGATGATAATGTGCCGCTAGGTGAATTTCTTGATGAACAAATTGCTAGAGCTAAAGAGAATGAAATTATTGAAACTGATGATTACTGAAACTGATGAAGCCTTTGAAACTGAGAACTATGAAACACCTATTAGACCTAGCTCTCCTAGATTTGAAATGCCTAAGATACCTGAAGGTTATGTAATGGATGAGGAGATAGCAAGAGAAATCCTTTCTTGTAAGGATAGAGATGATCTTAAGAAATTACTACGCTAGTATAAGGAACAGACTTTGAATGTTAGAATGAAATGTGATCCTATGTTTGCTACTTCACCTATCTTTGTTATCGATAAGGCTTATGAATTCTCTGTCGACCCAGAGTTAATTACTTTGGTTGAATCTGATCCTTTCCATGGCTATGAGACTGAAACTGTAGTGGCACATTTTACTAAGTTGAATGATATAGCCGCCCTCTTTGCTCATGATGAGAAGATTCACTATTACTATATTCTTAAATTATTTCCGTTCTCATTAAAGGGTGATGCTAAGATATGGTACAATACTCTTGCTCCTGGTTGTGTGCGTAGTCCCCAGGATATGATCTACTACTTCTCTGAAAAATATTTTCCCGCTCATAAGAAACAAACTGCCTTACAGGAAATATTTAACTTTGTGCAAATTGAAGAAGAGAGTCTCCCACAAGCTTGGGGGAGGCTTCCTCAATTGCTTAATGCTTTGCCTAATCACCCTCTTAAGAAAAATGAAATACTTGATATCTTCTATAATGGACTAACTGATGCTTCTAGGGACTTCCTAGATAGTTGTGCTGGTTGTGTTTTCAGGGAACGAACTGTTGAACAAGCTGAGAAATTATTGAATAATATATTGAAGAATTATGGTGATTGTACTCTCCCTGAACCACCACCTAAACCCACTCCGAAGAAGAGGGGCATCTTATTTCTTAGTCCTGAAGATATGCAAGAGGCAAAGAAATGTATGAAGGAAAAAGGTATTAAAGCTGAGGATGTTAAGAATTTACCACGTATTGAAGAAATACATGACCGTGACACACCACCACCTCCACAGGTGGTAGAGGTAAATTCTTTATTAAAGTTTGATGAAAGTGATATACCTTACAATAAACATCTTAGTCAATGCTTATATGAGTTTGATAACTACGTTATGAAACAAGATCACTTCAATGCAAACTTTCTGAAACAATTGAAATATAATTCTGATATGATTGCTCGCTTGAGTGACTTGTTATTTAGAATTAGTAATGATCTTAGAGGTGTAGGAAAACATGCCTCTATGGTTCAAACCCAGGTAGAACAAGTTGCTAAATCTCAAAAGGAATTGCTTGATGAAATAAATAATAGTATGAATGATTTTGCTGCTAGAGTAGTAACTAGAGTAGGTAGAATGACCCAAGAACCTCTTTATCGTGAAGGTCATCCTAAAAGAATTGAACTAGACTGTCAGAGAATTAATACTGATGCACCTAGTCCTTCTAAAAAGAAAAAGAAAAAGAAAAATGATAGGACTTTGCATACCTCTAGTGAACCTGAGATAGAAAAACCTCCAAAAGATAATGATGTCTCTATTTCTGATGCTGAAACTCAATCTGGTAATGAACATTCACCTAGTGATAATGAAAATGATAATGATGATGTTCATGTGGATACCCAACCGAACAATGATCAATAACCAGATAATGATGTTGAAATAGAGCTTGCTGTTGATCTTGATAACCCACAACCTAAAAATAAACGATATGATAAAAGAGACTTTGTGGCTAGAAAACATGGTAAAAAAAGAGAGCCATGGGTTCAGAAACCCATGCCCTTCCCAGCTAAACCATCTAAGAAAAATGATGATGAAGAATTTCAATGCTTTGCTGAGATGATTAGGCCAGTCTTTTTGCGCACCCACTTAACTAATATCTTAAAGATGGCCCCTTATGCAAAATACATGAAAGACATCATCACTAATAAAAGAAAGATACCTGAAGCTGAAATCTCCACCATGCTTGCTAATTATTCTTTTAAGGATGGAGTACCTAAAAAACTTGGAGATCCTGGAATACCAACTATACCTTGCTCCATTAAAAGAAATTATGTTAAATCTGCTTTGTGTGATTTGGGAGCTGGTGTTAGTGTTATGCCTTTCTCTTTATATAAAATACTTGATTTCAATAAACTCACACCTACTGAAATATCATTGCAAATGGCTGACAAATCAATTGCCCGTTGTTGTTGCAAACGTTACTATCTTAACAAACTTTGTTATTCTTGAGATGCCCGAGGACGACAACATGTCGATTATCCTTGGTAGACCCTTTTTGAATACTGTAGGGGCTGTTATTGATTGCAATAAAAGCAAATTCACTTTTCATATCAATGGTAATGAGCATACCGTGCACTTTCCGAAGAAACAATTCCAAGTGAATGGTATAAATGTTATTGAAGAATCTTCGACACTCACTATTGGAAGTTTTCAACTACCTCTACCTACGCCAAAAAGAAATAGGGATTTCTATTCTTGTGCCCCTGGTTCCTTAGTTGTACTCATTCATCCCCACGCTCTTAACTTTTGCTTACTTTCCCCATTCCTTAGTCTGAAACCCTCAGAAATGGTCACACGGGGGATGTCGTCGGGTCAATGGTTTGATCGTTAACTCTGGCGTGTGGGGTCGTGCTAGACTGTGTCGCCCGTTGGACTTGCCAACTAGGCCCGCGTTGGAGTATGTCGCCCTCCTTTGACGATTGTGATGTGTGGGGCCGTGTTGGACTGTGTCGCCCGTTGGACCTGCCAAGTGGGGCCGCGTTGGACGGTGGCGCTGGTTGGACCATTGGGCCGTGGTTTCGTTTGGGCCGTTGCATCAAACGCCCGCATGCATGCACTGATGCACGCTGCCACGATAAGCCTGCTATGCATGCGGGACATGGTCCAGCCAGCCTGCCTGCATGCGCCGATGTGTGCCGCCACGGGACGCAGCCTTCCTGTGAGCCGCCACGGACGTAGCCTCTGTTGCTGATGCCGGTTCGTCCCTTCTCGCACGCGCCTCCTCGATCGATTCACAGTTCACAGTTCACAGTTCACACCGTCTCAGCCTTTGACCTCCGGCAGCATCAATTCAGCATGGCAATTAAAGTCTAGGGCATACCGATCGATGTGCGGCGTTTGAACGTAGCAAACATGCGGCCGATGCCCTTATTTTAACCGCCCACCCCTCCACCTATTCTCCACACATCCATTTGCACCGCTCCCCTTCTCTTCTTCACACCAATCCAGAGCACTCTCCAAGCTAGGTGAAGATGCAGTACTACGGCCCGACCTTCCAGATGCCACCAGTTAGGCCGGAGGCGCGGTACCCAGACGGCGTCGTCGTCAAGAAGACGCTTCGCGTGTGGACGATATCATGCTGGAGGAGTGGCTGGGATTTGGCCCGGTGGTTCCTCCATGCGGGCTTCGCCCACCTCCCGGCGAGCTCGCCGGTCATGCTCCGACTGGAGGAACTGTGTCCAAACTCCAGCTCTCCACCGTCAGGGCTCATCCCCACCTTCAACAACAGGTTCGATGCGTTCCACCTGCTCGGGAAGGTGTTTTGGTGTGGGTGCGAGCTCATCGCATTCACAACCTACAACACATTCACGGATGTGGATATGATATTCTCCAACCGCAACGTCATCCACAACCTCCCCTACCTCCTCGATGAGAACGGCAGGGAGGCGGAGGAGTGAAGAGGAGGCGCGGAGCAGCGAAGAGGAGGCGCGGAGAAGCTTGTCTTGCCTTAGGGTGTTAGACCGTAGGGCTTTATTTCTATGTTATTTTATGTATGTCGTGTTATATAATGTTTTTGTAAGAACTATCTATCTATGTTATGCTTGCTACCCTAAATGAAGAACTATCTATCTATGTTATGCTTGCTAGTTTTCTTTGTTATTTTGTAGCCCATTCGGTGATCTAAAACCTGTTCCCTCACCGTATCAAAACATCAAGCAGAGGAGTCCTCTTCTTCAAAAATGATAAAACCTCAAAATATCACTGTATCAACGCATAAAACCTTTTGTCACACGCGGCTAATGGGCTAGTTGAAGTGTAAAAAATGATAAAAATGAGCCATGTTGATGTTGAAAAGAAGAATAAAAAAAACTAAATTTTTTGAACTATTGTCGGTGGTCTAGGTTTGTAGATCCTGCCAGGGGTGGAGGGGACAACTGCATGCTAGGCTTTGGAAGGGTGGACGCTACTCCCTCTGTCCAGTCATTTGCATACAACCTGTGCATGCGAACGGCAACCGGTAGTGCATTGTCCCAAAATAGTTCATTAAGTGCGCATAAAAACACATGCTAATTAATGTTTTCAGTCCAATCCATACCATACACGCCTAGGATATGCCCCTGGATGGAGTACTATCCACGGTTTCCACTCAAAGAAGAATGACGACCCGAACATGTGTGGGTGACTACCGGGGCCCACCGCGCATGTGCATTTACTTCGGGCTGTGGGTGTAGTTGGAATGCCGCCACGCGTCCCCGAGGCGGACGAGGAGAAAGCGCGTGCATGCACGAATCAAATCAATAAGCCAAAAAAAGAGCCAGCACGTGCACTATTTGGTAGGCCTCTTTTTTCTTTGGGCCTTCGACATCCAACACCATGCGACGGCCCAACCAGAAATGGAGACAGTGACATAGTTTTAGCAAACCAGAGAGCACATGGTCCACAAATTAAGCTTACAGCGCACCAATAACATCTCTAATGAGTGATGACCAGCAAGTAAGCAAATCCTAGGGCAACTATACAAAAATAAAATCCAAAAGCTATCAAATTCGCCTGCTTGTTCAATTGAATCATCTGCCTCAAGTTCTTGTTTATCTTCTTTAATTCTCCCTTCAGATCCGCATCCCCAACTGTCGGAGCAGCACTTTCAGAGACCAAATTCCACATGGCTGACGGCAGATTGAGCTCCCAGTTTGCGGCCCCATTGAATTGAATCAAGCCCTCCCAATGAAGCCTTAGAACGTAGTCATCCAGCCATTCAAAATGTGTGCACTTCTTCACGATCTGAAACGAAATCATGAGCCCTAAATCCCAGATCCAATGAAAAAGAATTAAAAGCAAAGTCGAAAATCATGAGATCTAACCTGCCCCTCTGGCTTGCTCTCGCATTTCACGAACTCGCGCCCAAAGTTGTCATTCCTTTCCTCCTTCGAAGTCAACCATTTCAGTGGCGCGGTGCGTGGGCAGTCAGGACATGGCTGCATGGGCAGTTCACCATACTGGGTCCACGCGGGGCGGGAGGCTGAGGTGGAGCTCGACATATCTCGTCGCCAGGAAAGACGAAGCAGACGAGGGACTCCTGGAGTCGCCGCATAAGAAGAAGCAGAGGAAAGGGGAGGCAATGCCGCATTGGTGGGCGAGCAGAACCAACCTCTCACCGTCTCGCAGATCGCCCAACGATCCAACGATGCGGAGCAGTCCATTCGATCAAACGGCGTGCAGCCTGCCCTCGGAATTCCTTCTAGAAGGCCATATTTGAGGGCTGACGCTTGGCACTAGGTTATGATAGGATGGCTGCAATTTGATGCTAGGGTTTGGAGAGATGCTGCGGGGTTTTGAACCGGTCAACGGTGTTATTTTAGGTTTGACCAACTTTTCAAATGACCTTAAGTAAATAAAAAAATCAAAAAAATAGGAAACCTTCGCGGATCGTCGTTTTATAAGACATATTTACCATTAAAAATATAAACTTGGTTTAGGGCCATTTTTATGAAAAATCTTTTTTTGAGTTGAGCTACCATTTCCAAGTTCAAATGAGCATAACTAATTAAAAAAACTCAAAAACAATGGAAGACCTATGCACAATTCCGTTATATGTGACATGGTTATGATAAAAAATAATAACATTGGTTTATGAACATTTTCATGAAAACTCCTTCACAAAAATGAGCTATCACGAACGAGGTTGTATAGAGTTCGAGAAGAGAGTGATAGTGGGTTTAGGTTTGCGGATTTTTTTTAAAAATCAAGAAAATCACCAAAGCTTCGTCTTAGTGTCAATAAGAAGGATCTGAACTTATTTTTTCATTATTCAAATTTTGTCACGTATAATAATTCAAATTTTGCCGACATCATCATCATCAACAACAACAAGCAAAGCCTTTAGTCCCCAACAATAATTCAAATTTTGCAAACATCACATCACAAATGGGCTTCAAATGTTGTCTTCAAATTTTGCAAACATCACATCACGTCCTTAAAATTGAAAGGGTAGTTCAAATTCAAATTTCACCTCTAATTTTGAAGGGACCCAATTTTGAATTATTAAAAAGCCTAAAAGTTCAAAGTTTACAACTTGCATTCAACGTTCAAAGTTCACATCTTTGCCTTGCTCCTTGTGTTCCTTGACGGTTTAACAGACTTGCACCTGGTTTCCCTAACTGGGATATCCACCCTTTTCTTCTTCCTTTTGGTCTTCACTTCGGTTGGTTACTATCGAGATGATGGCTGAACCGAAGTTTCATTCTCTCTTGGCCTTTTCTCTCCTTTTCCTTTAATTTCCCTAGAGCTAGATGAAAGCACAACATGCTCCCTTGGTGGTTTTGATAATTCATGACAACATACATTCTCTCTTGGACTAATACTTTTACCTAGTGTATTTCAGATAAAAGTTCATGGAGAGTTGGGTTGGCAAAAAGGATTGTGGAAATACCCCAAGATGCAAGGAAATGGATTGGCAAAGCTTCAAGGAAGAGGAATCTACATTTTACTTTGTTAGAAATCACTTCCAGTCCATAGGAAAGCCAATACTATTAAAAGGGGGTAAAGTTTTGTTGGTGAACAAAATGCTCATACGTGCACAAGTGATAGTCACCAAAAACACCCACAAACTCTTCCACAAAAGTCTGTCAAAGCCAAATATTCAAAATCGGTGCAACCAACACTTCCCACTCGGTGCCACCGATTCTCAACCTCAGACAGACTCAGCCAAACCCTAGCCACTTCGGTGCAACCGATTCCATTCCAGTGCCACCGAGTTTGGGTTGCCAACTTTCTGTTACGCAAATTCACAATATCGGTACCACCGAGATTGTTTGATCGGCGTCACCGAGATTGGGCAATCTGACCGTTGGTCACCTTATCGGTGCAACCGAGTTTCCTATATCGGTCGCACCGAGATTCAAAAGTGGCCACCTTTTGGTCACTTCGGTACCACCGAGATTAACACATCTGTGTCACCGAGTTGGTCATTTTGTGTGTAACGGTTGGATTTTTGGGGATGCCTATATATACCCCTTCACCACCACCCACTCGTAAGAGAAGCACTCAGAACTATTCCATACTTTCCCCATCCAGTTTTCTGAGAGAGAACCACCTAACCTTGTGTTGAGCTCAAGATCATCCACTCCAACCATATGGATCTTGATTTCTAGCCTCCCCAAGTTGCTTTCCACCAATCCCATCTCTTCCACCAAGCCAAATCTGTGAGAGAGTGATTGTGTGTTGAGGAGTCTATCATCTTGAAGCACAAGAGCAAGGAGTTCATCATCATTGCCGAGCCTATTACCTTTTGGAGGGTGGTGCCTCCTAGATTGGTTAGGTGTCGCTTGGGAGCCTTCTACTTCGTGTTGTGGAGTTGAACCAAGAAGTTTGTAAGGGCAAGGAGATTGCCTACTTCGTGAAGATCTACCCATAGTGAGGCTAGTCCTTCGTGGACAGAAGCCGTTATGGAATAGTCAAGGTTGCTACTTCGTGGACCCTTATGGGTGGAGCCCTCCGTGGACTCTCGCGACCGTTACCCTCCGTGGGTTGAAGACTCCATAAACGTGGACGTACGATAGCACCACCTATCGGAACCACGGGAAAAATCCTTGCGTCTCCAATTGTGTTTGATCTTCCTATCTCAACACTTTACTTCATGTGCAAAGTCTTTACTTTCCGCTGCCATATTTGTTGACTTGCATGTGTAGGGTATATTAGTCTTGCTAGCCTTGTTAAAACTGTTAAAATCTGCCAACCAATTAACTTGGGAAAAGGTTAGGTTTTAAATTCCTGCTAGTAGTCTATTCACCCCCCCCCCCTCTAGACACTGTTCTAGTGATCCCTCAATTGGTATCAGAGCTTTGGTCTCCATTGCTTCGGTTTAATCACCGAGGAGGAAGATGGATGTGTCTAGTATAGGGAGTTTGAGTTGTAGAGTGCCCATTCTTGATGGAGAGTACTATAGTCAATGGAAAACCTTGATGCTTGAGCTGTTTAATGAATTTCAATTGAGCAAGCATGTTGAGAGCCCTTATGTACCTCCCATTGATCCTTTACATCCCACACATGAAGAGGAAATTGATATGCTATGCAATCTTAGAACTGTTAATCTCATTGTTAGAGCGTTGCCTAGAAATGTGCTCAATCAAATGAAGAATTTTGCATGTGCTTATACTTTGTGGAATGATTTGGAGAAACGATATCCAAATTATTCATTGAGTAATCTTGATGAAATTCTTCATAAAACTATTGCCTTCCACACAATGACGCCTAGTGATCCTAAGTTTGATGATTGTCTATTTGAGCTTAGAGACCTCATGCGTGCTAAAGGAGATGTCAAAACTATCAACAATATCGTTATAGAGGCTCTTCACATTCATAAACTTGAACATTGTCATGATCACAAACCTAACGAATCTCTTGTTCTTTATGACGAGGATTTCCCACTAGATGATGACAATGTGGAACATGGCTACTATGATGAAGATGAGTTGTTCGACATCGAGTATGAGAAAATCATGAAGAATCTAAGTCTCATGGCAAACTTCAAGGATTATATGTCCGGAGGAAAAGAGTGGATTCTCGATAGCGGATGTACCGATCATATGACCAGAGATAGAGAAATGTTTGAAGAGATCACACCAAACCATGGACCGCGAAGGTACGTAACGTTTGGAGAAAACTCCAAGGGTAAGGTACTTGGTATTGGTAAGGTGGCCATATCCCATGATAGCTCTATTCAAAATGTTATGCTTGTTGAATCTCTTGGCTACAATCTTCTTTCCGTATCTAGACTTGCCGACTTTGGTTTTAATGTGCTATTTACGAAAATAGATTGCCAAGTGTTTCGTCAAGATAATCACAAAATGGTGTTTACCGGTTTCCGTAGAGGTGATCTATACATTGTTGATTTCACTAAGAGATCCAAACCTCGCACTTGTTTAATTGCTAAATCTTCTAAAGGTTGGCTTTGGCATAGAAGATTAGGACATGTTGGCATGCGTAATCTAGACAAGCTCATCAAAGGTGATCATATACTTGGTGTTAAAGATGTTATCTTTGACAAAGATAGACTTTGTAGTGCTTGTCAAGCTGGAAAGCAAGTAGGTGGAAGTCATCCCGTTAAGAATATCATGACTACTAGGAGACCACTCGAATTACTTCACATGGATCTTTTTGGTCCCAATGCTTACAAGAGTCTCGGTGGAAATTCCTCTGGTCTAGTTATAGTTGATGATTTTTCCAGATTTATGTGGGTATTCTTTCTTGATGATAAGTCGCAGGTTCAAAAGATCTTCAAGAACTTTGCTCGCAAAGCGCAAAATCAGTTTGAAGTGAAGATCAAGAAGGTTCGGAGCAATAACGGATCGGAGTTCAAGAACACACATGTGGATACCTTTCTTGACGAAGAAGGTGTCTCACATGAGTTCTTGGCTACGTATACACCTCAACAAAATGGAGTTGTTGAGAGGAAGAACAGGACGCTTATTGAGATGGCAAGAACGATGCTTGATGAATACAAGACGCCAAGACACTTTTGGCAGAAGCCGTGGAAACAGCGTGTCATGCCACAAACCGACTTTACTTGCACAAGCTTCTCAGTAAAACGGCATACGAGCTACTCACCGGTAACAAACCCCAAGTTGGATACTTTCGGGTATTCGGCTCAAAGTGCTAAATTCTTGATAAGCATCGTCATACTAAATTTGCTCCTAAATCTCATGAAGGATTCCTACTTGGTTACAGATCGAACTCTCACACTTACCGTGTCTACAACAACTTCACTCGAAAAGTTGAAGAGATGGTAGACGTGAAGTTTGATGAATCTAATGGTTCGCAAGTCGAACAATTGCCAAATGATGTAGGTGATAAAGACCCTTCGGAAGCTATCCAAGACTTACCCATCGGCAAGATTCGTCCCATGGAGGTGAAGGAAAGTACTTCGTCAACTCAAGTGGAAGCCCCTACTTCACGTCAAGGTGAACCACAACATGACATGGAGGCATCCACAAGCGGTACACGACAAGATGATGAAGAGGAGGAAGTACATCATGAAGATCCACCACAACCTCCTTCACCACCACCTCAAGGGAATGACACCTTCAACAACAACGAAGATGAAGGAGATGATGATGAAGAACAAGCTCCACCATCTAACAAGCCTAAGCTACGCCGAGTTCGAGCACAAGTGACCAAGAACCATCCCCTAAACCAAATCTTTGGTGATATACAAACAGGGAGAATCACTCGCTCTAAAACTCGCCTAGCTAACTTCTGTGAGCATTATTCTTTCATCTCTAGCATTGAGCCCTTGAAGGTAGAACAAGATCTTGAAGACGCGGATTGGGTGAATGCCATGCATGAAGAGCTTCACAACTTCGAAAGGAACGAAGTGTGGACACTCGTGGAGAAGCCCGAGGATGAGCACAACATCATCGGAACCAAATGGGTGTTTCGAAACAAGCAAGACGAAGATGGTCAAGTCATACGCAACAAGGCACGTCTCGTGGCCCAAGGATATACTCAAGTCAAAGGTATGGACTACGGTGAGACCTATGCCCCTGTTGCTAGACTTGAAGCTATTCGCATTCTTCTTGCTTATGCTAATCACCATGATATCACGCTTTATCAAATGGACATTAAAAGTGCCTTTTTAAATGGTGAAATTGAAGAAGAGGTTTATGTTAAGCAACCACCTGGTTTTGTGTATCCTAAGAAACCTAATCATGTTTACAAGCTTTGTAAAGCTCTTTATGGTCTTAAGCAAGCCTCTCGTGCTTGGTACAAATGCTTAACGAAGTTTCTTATTGAAAAAGGTTTTGAAATTGGTAAAATTGACGCAACCTTATTCAGTAAGAGAGTTAATGGTGAATTATTTGTGTGCCAAATCTATGTGGATGATATTATCTTTGGATCTACTAACCCACAATTCAGTGAAAGATTTGGAAGGTTGATGTCCGAAAAGTATGAGATGTCCATGATGTGTGAGATGAAATTCTTCCTTGGCTTACAAATCAAGCAATCGAGAGAAGGAATTTTCATCTCTCAAACTAAGTATACCAAGGACTTGATCAAGAAGTTCAACATGCAGGAGTGCAAAGGTATGAAAACTCCTATGCCTACTAGTGGACATGTTGATCTTACCAAGGAGGATGAACCAGTTGATCAAAAGGTTTATCGATCTATGATTGGTTCTTTACTATATCTGTGTGGTTCTTGTCCCGATATTATGCTTAGTGTTTGCATGTGTGCTAGATATCAAGCTGCACCTAAAGAGTGTCATCTTTTGGCCGTTAAACGTATTGTGAGATATTTGATACAAACACCAAACTTTGGCATTTGATATCCCAAGGGATCTTCCTTTAACCTTGTTGGCTACTCTGATTCGGACTATGCTGGTGACAAGGTTGATAGAAAATCCACCTCGGGTACCTGTCAATTTTTGGGTAGATCTCTTGTGTCTTGGTCCTCCAAGAAACAAAACTCGGTATCTCTATCTACTGCCGAAGTTGAGTATATTGCTGTTGGATCTTGTTGTGCGCAATTACTATGGATGACACAAACGCTTAAGGATTATGGAATCCATGTTAAAAATGTTCCATTGCTTTGTGACAATGAAAGTGCTATTAAAATTGGTCATAATCCTGTGCAACATTCTCTAACCAAACATATTCAAGTTCGACATCATTTCATTCATGATCATGTTGCCAAAGGAGATATTAATCTTAAGCATGTTCGTACTAACAAGCAATTGGCCGATATCTTTACTAAGCCACTTGATGAGAAAACTTTTTGCTACTTGAGGAGTGAGTTGAACATCATTGATGCTTCAAACTTGAGCTAGACTCACTCGGTTGCATGCAAGGGCATGAGCTTTCTTGATATTTCCATGATACTCCTAACATGTTATCTTAAACCATGGAATTCTATGCTCCCTTGTATTGCATCTAACCTTTTGTAGGTACTTGGGAGAACTTCATTCCACCAGATTGCAACCAACTCCAATCATAAGCAATCTTGTCTTGACCAAGTATCCACAATCCCTCTTGATGATGGAAGGAAGAAGACAACAAGAACATATCCTTGACATATACTTGATCATAATTGCTAAATCTTAATTGGTATTATGTCAAATGGATATATATTGTTCTTCCTTGCATGACTAACCTATGTAGGTGACAAGTGTACTAAAACGAGAAGGATTGCTCCCAACTCAAGATGATCTTCAACAACCTCGAGCATCCTCAACAAGTTCACCTACAAGCTACGTCATCAACATCACTCAAAGGTATGTACTCATATTCTTGAAAAGGCTTTACTCCGAGTCATGAGCTAAAGCAACTCAAGTGATATGAAGACATTAAAATGCTTAATCGAAAAATGGTAACCCCATTTTGAGCTTAACGTAGAGTATGACCTATGATCAAGTATTCTTGCTTGGCTCCTATGTCAATATACTCTAATATAGGTGACCTAGTCACCGCCCATCATCTAGTTAAGTATTTTGGTTGGTTCATTTTCTATTTGCAAGATTTCTTGGAACCACTCAAATCTTCTCTAGTTGATGTCCTTTGTGAAAACTTTTGCATTTCTTTAAAAAAAATCTCTTTTGACTCTTTGAAAACAGAAACTTGGTCCCTGATTTTTCTGTTTTAGCCTTGGAGCCGCCGATACATAGAACTCGGTTCTACCGAAACTGCAGATGAGCTGCACTATAAAATTTCGGTTCTACCGGCTTGTTTTTATCGGAGACCGATTTGATTTCTTTTAGTTGAAGTTCGCCGTTGCAAAAAAAAAGTTGGTGTTGACTTTGTTACTTCTATGATCCCTTCTTAAAAAAAACTTAGGGGGAGAACATCTTTATTCAAGGAACCCTAACTCAAAGGAGGAGAAGTCTTACAAAATCTCAAAGGGAGAGAAATTACTTTCAATGATTCCCTCAGTTTTCATTTCTATGAACCCTACTTTCAATGACCCTCCTTCTCTAGGATCCTTTTCTTAGTCAATGATCCCTGTACCTACTCCTAAATTTGACCTTTTTGGAAATTAATGCCAAAGGGGGAGAATAACAAAGCTTCATGCTAAAGGGAGAGTTACATGCTTATGCAAAGGAGGAGATATGATCAAGGGGGAGAGCAGATATCAAGCTTTTACTTATATAAACAAGGTGAGAATACCAAAGTAGGGGGAGAAAAACATGTTTTGGAGAATAATATGCTTATTTTATTTGACTGTTCACTTTAGATTTTTCTCACCCTATCCAATCCCAATATCTACATGGTAAGATTCAGGGGGAGAGGATGATTTACTACTTTCACATCTAAGGGGAGAAAATTCTAAATGATCTTGGAGACATATCAATCTTAAAAGAATATTATCCTTTATATGTTCACCATGTCTTGGTACTTTTGAGTTCTATTGCCTTTTTGATTGGTAGAATACTCTTGTGTTTCCTAACATTGTTTTCTCAGGTGTATTTCTACTACTGAATGCTCAAGAACTCAAGGTAAGTGTATGCATCATATCTTTGATCAAGATGATCTCTTGCTTCTTGCACATATTGTTTGCAAGAGTGAAGTCTTGAACAAGGATACATCTCATTCCTATATAGTTGATGCATATAGCCAAGATACACATGACTTCCTATATCCCTTCAACTATATGTGTGTCCATGCATTCCAAAGCAACTATCCTTTAAAGGAATCACACATTTAGGGGGAGCGAATCTAAGTCATGTGTCTCCCAAAGTCTTCATTATATCCATGCATATCTTTATTTGAAGCTTTGATTCTATGTTGTCATCAATTACCAAAAAGGGGGAGATTGAAAGCACAACCTGCTCCCTTGGTGGTTTTGATAATTCATGACAACATACATTGTCTCTTGGACTAATACTTTTACCTAGTGTATTTCAGATAAAAGTCCATGGAGAGTTGGGTTCGCAAAAAGGATTGTGGAAATACCCCAAGATGCAAGGAAATGGATTGGCAAAGCTTCAAGGAAGAGGACTCTACATTTTACTTTGTGAGAAATCACTTCGAGTCCATAGGAAAGCCAATACTATTAAAAGGGGGTAAAGTTTTTTTGGTGAACAAAATGCTCATACGTGCACAAGTGATAGTTAACAAAAACACCCACAAACTCTTCCACAAAAGTCTGTCAAAGCCAAATATTCAAAATCGGTGCAACCAACACATCCCACTCGGTGCCACCGATTCTCAACCTCAGACAGACTCAGCCAAACCCTAGCCACTTCGGTGCAACCGATTCCATTCCGGTGCCACCGAGTTTGGGTTGCCAACTTTCGGTTACGCAAATTCACAATATCGGTACCACCGAGATTGTTGGATCGGCGTCAGCGAGATTGGGCAATCTGACCGTTGGTCACCTTATCGGTGCAACCGAGTTTCCTATATCGGTCTCACCGAGATTCAAAAGTTGCCACCTTTTGGTCACTTCGGTACCACTGAGATTAACACATCGGTGTCAGCAAGTTGGTCATTTTGTGTGTAACGGTTGGATTTTTGGGGATGCCTATATATACCCCTTCACCACCACCCACTCGTAAGAGAAGCACTCAGAACTATTCCATACTTGCCCCATCCAGTTTTCTAAGAGAGAACCACCTACCCTTGTGTTGAGGTCAAGATCATCCACTCCAACCATATGGATCTTGATTTCTAGCCTCCCCAAGTTGCTTTCCACCAATCCCATCTCTTCCACCAAGCCAAATATGTGAGAGAGTGATTGTGTGTTGAGGAGTCTATCATCTTGAAGCACAAGAGCAAGGAGTTCATCATCATTGCCGAGCCTATTACCTTTTGGACGGTGGTGCCTCCTAGATTGGTTAGGTGTCGCTTGGGAGCCTCCTACTTCGTGTTGTGGAGTTGAACCAAGAAGTTTGTAAGGGCAAGGAGATCGCCTACTTCGTGAAGATCTACCCATAGTGAGGCTAGTCCTTCGTGGACAGAAGCCGTTATTGAATAGTCTAGGTTGCTACTTCGTGGACCCTTATGGGTGGAGCCCTCCACGGACTCTCGCGACCGTTACCCTCCGTGGGTTGAAGACTCCATAAACTTGGACGTACGATAGCACCACCTATCGGAACCACGGGAAAAATCCTTGCGTCTCCAATTGTGTTTGATCTTCCTATCTCAACTCTTTACTTCATGTGCAAAGTCTTTACTTTCCGCTGCCATATTTGTTGACTTGCATGTGTAGGGTATATTAGTCTTGCTAGCCTTGTTTAAACTGTTAAAATCTGCCAACCAATTAACTTTGGAAAAGGTTAGGTTTTAAATTCCTGCTAGTAGTCTATTCACCCCCCCCCTCTAGACACTCTTCTAGTGATCCCTCACTAGATCAAACAGAACAAAGAGTATAAGCCACGGATAAAAAACTGAAGAAATGCACAAAAAGGGAAGGTTGTTGCACACATACCAAGCTACTGGCAGTGCTAATTTAGTTGCTTCATTCTCCTCTAATGCTCCATTATCCTCTCAAGTACCTGCAATCTGCTCTATTGATTCATCCTCCTCTGGATTAGCTGTAATCTGATCTAATACTTCATCCTCCCCTGCATTAGCCGCAATCTGCTCTAATGCTGCATCCTCCCTTGCATTAGCTGCAATCTGCTCTATTGCTGCATCCTCCCCTGCATTAGCTGCAATCTGCTCTAATGCTGCATTATCCTCCGCATTTGTTGGTCCCATTGTTCCTCTTCTCCGAATGAAGATTCCACGGGATTGGTACATTTCCTAGCAATGTGCCCTAGGGTTCCACATTTTTTGCACTCACGTTGTCTTTTTACACGACCCTCTTCACCTCTTCTGTACCTATTCTTCCTTGGTCTTCCTGGTGGCCTAGTCCGTACAGGAGAATGTAGTTTGAACCCTGGATCTACTATGTTCCATTGGTCTTTTCCCAAGAGTGCAGGCACATTGGAAGCATAAGCAGCCCTGAATTTGGGAACAGAAAAATATTCAGAGATGTACTGATCAACTTCACCATCTTCACCACCGATAACAGTCATCAGTTGTAGGGCATGTATGCATGGCTTCCCACGGAGCTACCATTGCCTACAACTGCATTCCCTAGTTGCTAGGTTAACTAGATACCTCCATTCCCTGTTTTTACTGTCAGTATATGTTACCTCAGCCTCGTGTGTTGCCGCTCGAATGCATTTCATTCTGCTCAGTCCTCTTGCCTTGGCATGCAATGCCTTAATAAGAGATGGGAGCATGAGATGGCCAACATATTCTGTTTCTGCGATTCTTTTGCGAAGAGCCATCTTTATCATGATCATCTACCGAATCTTATCAAATATTTGCCATATTAGAAGCCCTTTCAATGACTTAATCTTTGAATTGAAACACTCTGCCAGGTTGCTGGTCACATAGTCCACTTTGCATATTGTATTGAATTTGCTTCTTGACCACAACTTTACATGATGTGCATCTAGGTACTCCTTCACCAGAGGATTGTCAGCATACAACACTCTCAAATTATGCTCATGCTTCCTCTCACTGCATGTGTATGATGCTGGCCATAAGTTCTCATCATAAACTTTACCTTTGAATTTTCTTCTGAAATTCTACGCTAGGTGTCGCATACATTCCCTATGCTCCACTCCAGAGAATACAATTTCCACTCCACTCTCCAAACCCTTGCAAGCATCTCTGTGTTTAGCTAAACCTGGGGGTGTACCTATAAGGTTGCGCAAATGCTGCAGAAACCAGACCCAACTTTCCTCGGACTCTGCCTCCACCACACCAAATGCAACTGGGAATAGCCAGTTGTGTCCATCAACTACAGAATCTGCCACCAGTTGTCTTCTCCACCTTCCATTCAAAGCAGTTGCATCAATAGCCAAATAGGGCCTGCAACCATCCAGAAACCCCTGCCAACAAGCCTTGAAACAAACAAAATCCCTCCTGAAGCATTCCTTCTCAAATGACTTCCCTTTTATTTTGTATGGAAATGTATGCTTCTCAATCTCTACAACACTCCCTGGACTAGCAGCTTCCACTTCAGCTTTAAATGTGTAGAGCAACTGAAAGCTCTCATTCCAAGGACCATTAATCCTGTCAAGAGCTATTTCCTTGCCATAAAAAATCTTCATGTAAGGTACAACAATCTTGTACTTATCAAATAGCTTCCCTTGGAGTTCTGTTGGACCAAGTGTTGGTTTTTCTCTCAACCAATCCAAAATTGCATCTGCGACCCATCTACTCTTTGTTAGCTTTGTTTTAGCCTTCCACCCTCCCCCTCTAGGTGGACAAGTGTGCTGGTGTGGGTTCCTTTTTATCTGAAAAAATATGATCTGAAAACATTACACAATGATCTGAACATAGATTCTGTATATACTGAAATACACAAACCTGAATGAACTTGCTCCTCAACATATGTGATGCATGCAACCTCCATCTACACCTATCATATGGGCAACGAACAGTGAACCTTGATGGCTCACTCCTTTCAATCACATATGTATTTTGTGTGAGAATGCAGTATGTAGTCACTCCTGTCGGTGTCAAAACCGGTGGATCTCGGGAAGGGGGTCCCAAGCTGTGAGACTAGGATCGATGGTAACAAAGGGACGAAGGAGACGATGTTTACCCAGGTTCGGGCCCTCCTACGGAGGTAAAACCCTACGTCCTGCTTGATTATATTGATGATATGAAGGTTACAGAGTTGATCTACCTCGAGATCGACTAGCTAAACCCTAGATGAGTTTTCTCTGGCCTATGATCTAAAACCCTCCCGGCTTATATAGACACCGGGAGGTACTAGGGTTTACACATGGTGGGCCTCCCTCCGAGGATGGAGGTGGCGATTTCCTCATCTTGACTTGGAGTGCACGACGCGCCTTCGGGGCCTCCTTCTGGAAAGTGGAGTCTTGATGTGTCCGGCTCTTCTACAGAGAATGGCCCATCGAGCCGGCCTATTGAGAGATGAGCCGGCAGCCCGAGGACCCCTTAGTCCGGGACTCCCTCAGTAGCCCCCGAACTAGCCCCCAACGCCAAGGGTCTCAGCTCCAGCTGCTTCGCATGATCAGAGTCTTCGGCTTGCCGGGTGAGTTCTTCTTCCCTTTCCATGATTGGCTGAGACTAGTTCGGCTTCCGATGACACGTATTATTTCCGATCACATGATTGACCGAACACCATGAATTGCTTAGCATCGAAGGCCAATCACCAAAGTGTCACAGTGTTTTCTGACACCCCCTTCTAACGATGGGCCGTGGCCTTCCACGATCACCGAACCAGTTACGAAAACTCGATTCGCGGTTCGAGGCCGTTTTTACAGTGACATGACTTATCAATGCGCAGATCGTTCTCCGTTTCACACGGGATACGATTAATCTCCATACGCGCACAACGGCACGCATGTCTTGGGAAGCAGAGGGATTTGCGGCGCAGTAAGCGAGGCTAATCGGCGAAGCGTCCCCTAAAAAGGGAAAACACCCCAAGGCCTATTCACGCTTCCCATTCGCATCCTCCGCCTGCTCAATCTCTCCAAGCTCCGAGAGGCCAGATCCAATTCCCCCTCGCCTTCTCCTCCGAGCTCAGCTATGGCGGGTTCGGGCTCCATGGGCAAGTGGGAGGCCTCCACAGTCACCGACCAGGATATCCGGGAGCTGAAGCTCGCCGGCTACCTCCCTGCCAACGTCTACCACCGCGCCCCGGAGAAGAACCAGGTGATTCCCACCCCCAAGGCAGGCGAGAGGGTGGTGTTCGTCCCCCACTTTATCCGGGGACTGAGCTTTCCGCTCCACCCCTTCATGAGGGGCCTCATGTTTTTCTATGGGCTAGACTTCCACAACCTCCCGCCAAACTCCTTCATGCACATATCGGCCTTCATCATTGTCTGCGAAGCCTTTCTGCGGGTCGAACCACACTTTGGCTTATGGCTCAAGGTCTTCAATGTCAAGCCGAAGACCGTGGCCAGCGAGCATGCAGATTGTGGAGGGGCGGTAATCAGCAAGCTCCCCCGCATCGAGTGGCCATCCGGCACCTTCATCGACACCATCAAGACCTGGCAGAAGGAGTGGTTTTATATCACCGAGCCAAGGGACGAGAGCTAGGCGGCGCCTGCCGAATTCAGATCCGGACCCCCAACGAGACTGAACTCGTGGCTTAGGAAGGGCCTTGACTGGGGGTCGGATGCCGAGGTGAAGCTGCTGTGGAAGCGCATTACCTCAGTGATCGAGGCCAAGGTGGAGCTGGTCAACGTGGTCTAGGTCATGCTCCACCGCCGTATACTTCCCTGCCAGCGCCGAGCTTCCCCGATGTGGGCATATCAGTCCGATGATGAGCCCACCGTGCGCCAATTCTTCCACACTACACCCGAGAAGCTGTGGAAGGCTCTATTCAAGCCTCAGAAGAGCTGGCCGGCCACAAAAGAGGATTCGGGTCTAAGCACTGATAACCCTCCCACCAAGGTATGGCATAATTTTAATCTGTCGACTCAGTTTCTTCGGAAAAAGGTCTGAACACCTTCGCCCCCACCTTCGCAGAAGTGGCTGAGCAAAGCCGCGAAGGTTAACTACCCGGCCCCACAGCCCGAAGACCCCAGGTCCGAGCTGTTGGCGGCGATGCTCGTCGTGGCGCCGTACTCGGCGCCCGAGAAGAAGGAGAAGAAGAAGAAGGCCAGAGAGGGCCTCCGCATCACAGACCAGCCGGACACTGCGTTCGAGGAAACCCACGCGTCCTCCAGTCATGAGGAGGAGCAGGAAGATGGGGGGAGGAAGTTTCCCCCCTCACAAGGAAGAGGGCGGCGTCATCGGAGGCCGCGGAGGATGAAGCTCCTCCTGCCCTGAAGAGGGCGTATCGGGCAAGGTTGATCCTGCCCGATGACAGCTCCGATTCTGACGCAGGATCTGAGGACTTTGAGAGGGTTCCCCGAAGGAACTTAAGGGTCAAGCCCCCCGCTCAGAGGTATGAATCCAAAGACCCCCAAGTCATTTGTATGAATTTTTTCTCGATGTTTTAAATACAAGTTCATCTTTTAATCCGTAGCCCACCACGCGTCCTCCCCACCGTCCAAATATCGGATGGGGAGTCACCACTCGCAGAGCTAGCAGAAAGTGGGACCGCGTCGCACCCCACGCCTCCAGGGGCCGCGAAGGACGCCGCAGAGGTGTCATCCAGCCAGGCTCCGCTGGAGCCAAACATGGGCAGAGGGGGTGACCATGCCATGGACGAGGCTGACGCCACGGCCACTGAAGGCCGGGGAGAAGAAACTCCCCAGGCTGCTGAGGACCAGTGGGAGAACACTCCCCTGGTCGCCGAAGAGGAAGGGCAGAGAAACGCCCAGTCCCCTCCGAAGACGTCTCCGGAGCACGCCGTGCCTCCGGAGTTACCGGCTTAGTCCCCGATCATAGATCGGACTGCCCGATCACCACCGATGCCACCAATGGCCGGGTGGCCGGTTATGGAGGAAGCGCTCGCAAGCGCCCCCATCTCCGAGGATCACCGCACTCTTATGGGTGCGGTTCTTCAAGGAATTCAGTCCATCGATAGCGGACTGAAGGAGGCCTTCAATGGTCTCTTGGCGGGCTTCAAGGTGAGTAATGTAATGCCTTTTCCCACACAACTATCATTTTAAGTTTGTGCCGTCTTTATATAAGCAGTAGCACCCGAGCCCCGGATGGGTTTGCAGAAACGCATCCGGGGGTCAAATAGCAAGGTGTGAAACATGATGTATAAAGCACCGTTTAATCCTACAATGTTCTAAAAGTCCTTGAGTGGACCGAACATATAGTCATATCCCTGACAGTTCGGAGGTTGGAACGCACATAACTGGATGCAATGTTTTTTTTGTAGGCCTCGTCATCGGCGGTGGCCGGTAATGCCACTGAGCTGACCGAGCTAAATCGGAAGCTCAAAATCTCCGAAGAGGAGCTTGACAGCCTGAACAAGCGGTTCGATAAGGCGCAAGGTAAGCAGAATTCTAATATCCAAGCTATATATTGATAATGATCCGTACTGGTGACCCAGTGTGATTTGCTTGTTATTGCTTCCACAGCTTTAGCTGCGGAGGTTGAAAGACTCAAGGCCGAGCTCCAAAAAATGAAGCAAGAGGCCGAGGAGAAGAAGGCGGCTGTCGAACAAGCGGCAGCCGTGCTTTCCACTTTGGAAGCTGCAAGCGCCAAGCATGAGGCCCGGGTGGAGGAGGTGCAGCAAGAGCTCAAGGATGCTGGCATGAAGTGCGAGGCCCTTGAGCAGAAAGGCAAAGAACAGGCCGCTGAGCTAGCTGCACTGAAATACGAGCTCCAGAAGGAGCGGGTGGACAGGCCGTCCTTCGAAGAGGAGGGTCGCCAAGTCAAGGCTGTCATCGATGGTAAGCCATATTCGCTGCGATGCACCTTCGACGGTAGCAAATTTGCGTTGCACACCCAGGTGTGACGTTCCTTAGGCATACGTGTGGATCTCCAGAAGAGTACGGCGGATGCGAACAAGCTTTATGCTTCGCGGGCGGAGGATGATGAGGCCCGGCTATTCTGGGCGCAGTTTGAATCCCCCGAGCGTTCTCCTCTCCTCGTTGATCACCTGAAGCAGCTGATGGAGATGCACGGAATGGCGGAGCCGGCAATGAAGGATCTCTGCATCCATCTGTGGCCCGATGAGCCATTGCCGAGCTGCTACTTCGGCCTGGTGCGGAAGCTATGTGACGCCGCGCCTCGGGTTGACGTGCTGAAGCGCTCTACATGCATCGAGGGCGCGCGGATGGCCTTTGCGAGGACCATGGTGCATTGGCCAAATCTCCAGCCGCTCAAGATGGCCACCGCACCTCCGCCGCCTGACAAGAGTCATAGGTGCCCCGACCTTTACTTCCCCCCAGTTATGGAGGGTGCTCGGCCAATAGAGGCCCAATGCTCCAAAGATACTTTGTATGACTGAACGCGTTGTAATATGCCCGAAGACTATAACGCTTTATAATTAGTGTTGCATGTTTGATCATGTTTAATAAGTAATTTGTGTTTATTTAGACTCCTATGTGGCCGGTTTATCTGAAAGCAGCGAGTAGTCGGCTTCAGCCCCCACGTAGATACTACGCGGGGTGTCCCTGTAACCGCATTTCTACCCTTAGCCGAAGTATCGGCGCCCGAAGGCGGTCGTGCGAGCGGGACAAGGCAATCGGACTATGGTGCTCTATCGCTTTCACTTAGCCGTGGGAGTGTAGAAAAATGCGTGGGCTGATAACTAGCACACAGTGTGATGTTCGGAGCCGAAGCCAGCATCACATGGTTTGTACAAGAACAAAACCCATCGTATAACACGGAAGAACCTCTATCGATCTTTTAGTATGACACTTATGCTCGGATTCTCAGACCGGTTCTCGCTTACTATGACGGTCAGTTTTCGGCTTTCTCCCTTGAGGTGCTTGACCAGACGAACCGGAAGCACAATCGCAGTGGTTCTCCCTTTGCCCTTTTAGCCGAACAAGCGGAACGTAAGAGGGCAAACATAGGAGCCGGGCACCCAACTATTGACCCAAGACATAGTTCAGATCCAATGCATATAAAGCAAAACCCAAGACGCCAAACACACAACCAATTGTGCTGAGGTGATGTTCAAGGCGATTTTAAATTCAAGCCTCCGGTCTATTACCCGGTTGCATCATGATATATACCGAACAGTTTTCGCAAGAAGCGCGACCAAGAGAAGAACATAGGATGTACAAAAGACAACGAAGTGGCCATATGTAATGGTTTTGTACTTGCTCAATAATTCTTATAACTTGGGTTGCCGAAGTAACTGTTTACAGGTAAATGAAATGTAAAATTTACAGAGGGGAGGCTGTACCAGGAGTCTTCGATTGATGACATGACGTCTTCGATGTGCCTTGTCGCCTGTCCGTTCATGTTCCTCTGTGGGGGTTGCATCCCATTAAGAATGATGCTGTCACCGAGCGGACCTTGGGAAGAAGGTCTTGAGAAGTCGCCGAAGTATCGATAAGCTGTACCCTTTTTTGAAGGTCCTTGATGGTACCTGTGTTTTGTCCGAGGACGTGTATTGGTGCTGGTCGGTCCAGCCGAACACCTACCATTTACTGGTTGCTCCCCATTGCTGCCCATGGAATCTTGAGCGCGAAGTTGTGCCTTCTTGGCACGTGTTTGGCGGTCGTAAGGCCTGTGCAATGGGGGGCGTATCCCTATTTCTGGGGAGCAGAAGAGTCTGGGAGTTCAGATTGAAACCGAA
This sequence comes from Elymus sibiricus, assembly GCA_039707655.1. Classification (NCBI taxonomy): domain Eukaryota; kingdom Viridiplantae; phylum Streptophyta; class Magnoliopsida; order Poales; family Poaceae; genus Elymus; species Elymus sibiricus. Next base: position 307,746,659 of record CM077675.1, on the reverse strand, counting down.
CTCATTTGTCGACCTTACGGGCCTTTATGGCCGATTTGGGTGTTTGCCGACCGTCCTCATAATGGAATTCGGCCGCCAGGGCCAATGCATGCTCCTCAGTTTGGAGGGAACGCTCTGTGTTGCCGTTGACAGTGATGACCCCCTTGGGACCAGGCATCTTGAGCTTGAGGTATGCGTAATGTGGGATGGCATTAAAGCGAGCGAACATTGTTCGGCCGATCAGGGCGTGATAGCCGCTGCGGAAGGGGACGATGTCGAAGATCAATGTCTCGCTGCGGAAGTTGTCGGGCGAACCGAACACTACTTCCAGGCTAACAGAGCCTGTGCACCGGGCTTCGACACCTGGGATCACTCCTTTAAAGGTAGTGTTGCTAGGCTTTATCCTTGACGGGTCTATGCCCATCTTTTTCACCGTATCTGAATAGATCAGATTGAGGCTACTTCCTCCGTCCATTAGGACTTTAGTGAGGTGATACCCATCGATAATGGGGTCTAGGACGAGGGCCGCCGAACCTCCGTGACGGATACTGGTCGGGTGATCTCGTTGATCAAAAGTGATCGGGTAGGCCGACCACGGGTTAAACTTTGGGGCTACAGGCTCTACGGCGTAGACCTCTCGAAGGGCGCGCTTCCTCTCCTTTTTAGGTATGTGAGTGGCGTATATCATGTTCACGGTTTTTACTTCCGCAGGGAATTTCTTCTGACCTCCATTGCCTAGACCGCGGGGCTCCTCGTCGTCCTCGCTGCATGGGCCTTTGCTCTGGTCCTCGGCTGCGAGTTTGCCGGCCTGTTTAAACACCCAACAGTTACAGTTGGTGTGGTTGGCAGGCTTGTCTGGAGTGCCATGGATCTGACAAGGCCTCTCCAGGATCTTGTCCAGCGGGGTGGGTCCGTTGCGGTTGCCTTTAGGAGGCTTCTTCCGCTGCCCGGATCTTGGGTTGCGGAAACCGGCATTAACGGCCGTGTCATCGGCGTCGCTAGTGCTGTGCCGGCGTTTGTTTTTGTTACGTCGCGGTTTCCCATTTCCATCCTGGACTTCGGAAGTACCGGGGTCTTCGGGATTGTGACTTCGCCTTGCTAGCCAGTTATCCTCGCCCGCGCAAAAGCGGGTCATGAGTGATGTGATGTCCGACATGGTCCTAGGTTTATCCTGACCGAGCTGGCGAGCCAGCCACTCGTCCCGAATGTTGTGCCTGAAAGAGGCTATAGCTTCGGCATCTAGGCAATCGACAATCTGGTTTTTCTTGGTCAAGAACTGGTTCCAGAATTGTTGGGCGGACTCTCCTGTCTTTTGCACGACATTGCTGAGGTCGGAAGAGTCTGGGGGCCGTACATAGGTGCCCTGGAAGTTAGATCGGAATGCATCCTCAAGGTCCTCCCAGCTCCCGACAGAGTTTTCTGGGAGACTGTTTAACCAGTGCCGAGCTGGCCCTTTAAGTTTAAGGGGTAGGTACTTAATGGCGTGGAGGTCGTCTCCTTGTGCCATGTGAATGTGGAGTAGGAAATCCTCGATCCACACTGCTGGGTCAGTTGTTCCGTCATATTGTTCGATGTTCACGGGTTTAAACCCTTCCGGGAACTAATGCTGCATTACCTCCTCAGTGAAGCACAGTGGGTGGGCAGCGCCTCTGACCCTGGCTATATCACGGCGGTAGTCGGCGTCTGTTCTGGCCCGGTTTTGGTCCCGAACTCTATTGGTTCGGTTGTGCCAGGTACGGTACTCGTCCCGTCTACCCGGGGAGTACCCTCAAGATCCGTAGATGGATCTGGTCCGGCCTGTTCTATCATCCAGGTCGTGTCACAGGTCATACCCGTCGTCAGGCTCCATTGGCTCTTTTCCCCTTCTGCGGGGTATCGCCGGCCTATAACCGGCCTCGCCAGCCGTCCTATCTTGTCCTCGGTGTCGGTGTCTAAACCGGCGGATCTCGGGTAGGGGGTCCCGAGCTGTGAGACTAGAATCAATGGTAACAGGAGAAGTGGGAGACAATGTTTACCCAGGTTCGGGCCCTCCTATGGAGGTAATACCCTACGTCCTACTTGATTATATTGATGGTGTAAGGGTTACAGAGTTGATCTACCTCGAGATCGTATGACTAAAACCCTAGATGAGTTCTGTTGGTCTACAACCTAAAACCCTCCGGCTTATATAGACGCCGAGGGTACCTAGGGTTTACAAATGGTCGGTTACACGTCGAAGGGATAAACATGCCTATTTACTACTCCAAACGTGGAGAACAAGCCACGATCCTTGAAGCTTCCTTCCCGGAGACAGAGTCTTTGATCAATCCAATGCTCGGTATGCGGCCCATATCGTCCGGCCCATAAGAAATAGGTCGGCCTCCCGAGGACCCCTTAAACCAGGACTCCCTCCGTAGCCCCCGAACTAGCCTCCAACGCCAAGGGTCCAAGCTCCAGCTGCTTCATACGATCAGAGTCATCGGGTTGTGAGGCGAGTTCCTTTCTCCAGATAGTGATCGGCCGAGTGTTAGTTCAGCCTCCGACGACGTGTAATTTTCCCGATCAAGGATCGTCCGAGCACCATGAATAGCTCGGCCCTGAAGGCCAAACGTCAAGGGGTAAATAGTGCTCCATGACAACCTTTCTGACGAAAGGTGACGGCCCACCACTAAACCAGTCGTAAAAACTCGATTCGCGGTTCAAGGCCGATTTCACCAGCACGATCCATCAATGCACAGATCGTGCTCCGTTTCACATGGGATATGTTTAATCATGTGCGTATAACGGCACGCACGTCTTGGGAAGCGGAGGGATTCACGGCGCAGCGAAGGGAGGCTAACCGGCGACTAGTCCAATAAAAGGGAAAGAAAACCCCAAGGCTTAACCGCACTTCCCATTCGCATCCCTGCTTCCCCAATCTCCTGAGCCTCCAGAGCCCAGATCTAGGTTTTCCGCTCTCCCTCCTCCGAACTCAGCCATGGCCAGCTCAGGCTCCAACGGCAAGTGGGAGGCTTCCACGGTCATAGACCAGGACATCCGGGACCTCAAGGACGCCGGCTACCTCCCCGCCAAAATCTTCCACCGCGCCGCGGAGGTGGGCCAGGTGATCCCCACCCCCAAACCAGGCGAGGGGGTGGTTTTTATTCCTCACTTCATCCGAGGACTGAGCTTCTCGCTCCACCCCTTCGTTAGGGGCGTCATGTTCTTCTATGGACATGACTTCCACGACCTCCCGCCGAACTCTTTCATGCACAAATCGGCCTTCATCATCTTCTGGGAAGCATTCCTGCGGGTCGAACCACACTTCGGACTGTGTCTCAAGATATTTAATATCAAGCCGAGGTGTGTCGCAGGTGAACACGCAGACTGCGGTGGGCGGTCATCAGCAAGCTTCCCCGCGCAGTATGGCCGGCTGGCACCTTCATCGACACCATCAAGACTTGGCAAAAAGAGTGGTTTTACATCACCGAGCCAAGGGAGGAGGGCGGAACTGTTCCTGCCGAATTCAGGTCCGGTCCCCCGGCCAGATTGACCTCATGGGTCTGAAAGGGCCTCGAATGGGGGTCGGGTACAGAGGTGGACGACCTGCAAAGGCGCGTCGCCTCCATTATCAAGGACGGGATCGGGCTGACCAACGTGGTCCAGATCATGCTCCGGCGGCGCGTCCTCCCCTGCCAGCGCCGGGACTCTCCTATGTGGAATTATCGGACTGACGATGGTCCTACGATTCGTCAGTTCTTCCGCACCACATGGGAGAAGCTATGGAAGGCGATGCTCAAGGCGCAGGAGAACTGGCCAGCCAAGAAGGAGGACCAAGGCTTGCGCGCCGATAAGCCCCCTTCCGAGGTATGACATAACTTCGTTTGATCGGCTTCGTTTTCCTGAAGAAAATCTAAGCGTCTTTCCGATCACTTCTGTAGGAATGGCTGAGCAAGGCCACGGGCATCAACTGCCCGGCTCCACAGTCCGAAGACCCGAGGTCCCAACTGTTGTCGGAGATGCTCGTCGTGGCGCCTTACCAGGCGCCAGAGAAGAAGGAGCAGAAGAAGAAACCAGGCCGAACAGGCCTGCGCATCAGGGACCAGCCAGGGGCTGTGTCCGAAGAAACCCATGCCTCCTCAAATCAAGAGGAGGAGCACGAGGGTGAGGGTGGAGGCGATTCCCCCCTCACAGGAAAGAGGGCGGTGTCATCGGACGCCTCAGAGGATGTACCACCTCCCGCCCTGAATAAAGCGTGCCGGAATCAGGTCGTTCTGTCCGACGACAGTTCGGACTCGGATACCGAGTCCGAAGACTTCGAGAGGGTTCCACAAAGGAGCCTCAGGGTCAAGCCCCCATCTCAAAGGTACAGATCCGAAGACCTCCTGAGTTGTTAGTGCTAAGTTTTAAATGTCATTAATATGTGAGCTCCTATTGACTTGCAGCCCACCACGTGTTCTCCCCACCGATCAAGTCTCGGATGGGGAGACCCTGCCCGCCGAGCTAGCGAAGAGCGGGAATGCGTCGCTCCCCTCCCCTCCGGGCGCCGCGAATGACACCGCGGAGGTGTCATCCCAACAGGCTCCTTTGGAGCCGGACACCGGAGGCAGAGGCGACGACGTCATGGTCGAGGCTAACACCTCGGCCGCAGAAGACCGGGGGGACAAGCCCCTCCCGGATACTAAGGAGACCAGACAAGGGGATGTCCAGTCCCTTCCGAGGTCGTCTCCGGAGCGCACCATGCCTTCGGAGGCACCGGTTCAATCTCCGGTTGGAGATCGGGTCAACCGATCCCCACCGGCGCCACCGACCAATGGGTGGTCGGCTATGGGGGAGGCTCTGTCAAGCGCCTCCATCTCCGGGGAGCACCGCACCCTTATGGGTGCGGTATTGCAGAGCATTCAGTCCGTAGACAGCGGACTGAAGGAGGCCTTCAATGGTCTCCTGACGGGCTTTCAGGTGAGCCACGTAATCCTATGTTTTGTGAAATATTAATTTCTTTGATTTATCATTATATACATGGCAGCCCCCGAGCCCAAGGTGAGTTTGGAAAAACTTACCTGGGGGTTAGTCGTAGATCATTGTCCGAACTATGTACATGACAATATTTGTTCGGAGCGTTCTAACAGCCTTTAAGAGGACCGGACATAGGATCATGTTTATGATAGTTCGGAAGTTTTGAACCCATGTAACTTGATATGGTTTTGTTTTTTAGAGGCTTTGTCGACAGCGGCGGCTGCTAATGTTGCCGAGCTGGACGAGCTAAATCGGAAACTCAAGAGCTCCGAAGACGAGCTTGACGCTCTGAACAAGAGATTCGACGAGGCGCAAGGTAAGCCGGATTAGAGTATCCAAATTCGTCATCACCATACTGTCAACGCAGTAGTGTTGATATGTTTTAATGCTTACACAGCCTCCTCGAAGGAAATTGAGAAGCTCAAGGCCGAGCTTGAGAAGGCGAAGCAGGATGCTGCGGTTGAGAGGGCGGCGGCCAAAGAAGCGGCTACCGCGCTATCCGCCCTGAGAGCAACCAGCGACAAGCATGAGGCTCGGGTGGAGGAAATCCAACAGGAGCTCAAGGACGCTGGCCAAAAGTGCGAGGACCTTGAGCGGAAAGGCAAGGAGCAGGCCGCCGAATTATCCACCCTGAAAACCAATATCCAAAAGGAGCGGGTGGATAGGCGGTCTTTCGAAGAGCAAGTCAGCCAGGGCAAGGCTATCATGGATGGTAAGCCATTTTTATTGCAATGTGTCTTCGGGGATAGCAAGTTCAAATTGCTTACCCAAGTATGGCGTTCCTCAGGCGCCTGCTCAGACCTCCAGAAGAGCGCCGCAGATGCGAACCAGTTCTATGCTTCGCGGGGAGAAGGAGATGAAGCTCGGCTGTTTTGGGTGCAGTTTGAAGCCCCCGAGCGCTCTCCTCTCCTTGTTGAGCAACTGAAGCAGCTGATGGAGCTACACCGGGTGGCAGAGCCGGCCATGAATGATCTCTGCATCCGGCTATGGCCCAACGAGCCATTGCCGGGCAGCTACTTCGGCCTGGTGCAGAAGCTGAGCGATGCCACGCCCCGGATCGACGCGCTAAGGTGATCTTCCTATATCGAGGGAGCTCAGTTGACCTTTGTGAAGGCCAAGGTGCATTGGCCGGGGCTGGATCCAATGAAGATAGCCACTGCCCCTCCGCCTCCTGGAAAGGAGCATAGGTGCCCTGAGCTGTACTTCTTCGGAGTAATGGAGGGTGTTCGGGCGATAGAGTCGCAGTGTTTGAGAGAGAACATGTATGAGTAAAGCGTTGTAATATGCCCGAAGACTTTTTAACGCGTTTATATTTAAGATGCATGGTTTATCATGTCCTTCGTGTTTTGCATCCTTTATAACTCCTGTGTGGCCGTTAAAACTGAAAGCTACGAGTCGTCGGCTTCAGCCCCCATGTAGATACTACGCGGGGTGTCTATGCCAACGCACTGTTACCCTTAGCCAAGGTATCGGTACCCGAAGGCGGTAGTGTGGGGCGGACAAGTCAATCAGACCATAGTGCTTTATTGCTTTCACTTAGCCGTAGGGGCACGAGAAAGGAGTGCGGGGGGCTGATAACTAGCCCCCAGGGTTTGTGATGTTCGGATGAACCGTGGCTAAAGCCGATATCACATGGTTTGTACTAATACCAAACCCATCATATGACATGGAATAACCTTTGACGAGATTTAGTTAAGCTCGGAATCGCAGACCGGTTCTCGCATACCATGACGGTCAGTTTTCGGCTTTCTCCGCTGAGGTGCTTGACCAGGCTAGCCGGAAACACAATCGCAGCGGTGCTCCCTTTGCCCTTTTAGCCGAACGAGCGGAACATAAAGGGGCAAGCACAGGAGCCGGGCAACCCAACTATTGACCCAAGACATAGTTCGGAACCAATGCATATAAAGCGGAATTCCAAGACGCCGAATGCAAAATCAGTTGTGCTTAGGGCGATTTTGTAAGTTCGAGCCCCCGGTCTACTAGCCGGTTGCATCGTAAGGTATAACAAACAAGTTCGCAAGAAGAGGGAGAAAATAGAGGGTGTGTCCAAAAAAGACAGCGAAACGATCATACATAAGGGATCTGTATTTTGCTCAACAACTCTTATATTATTCAAATTGCCGATACAACTGTTTACAGGTATTAAGAATGAAATATAAACCTTACAGGAGGGGTTGTGCCGAGGGTGTTCGATAGGTGACCTGACGTCCTCGATGTGCCCTGTCGCTTGTCCGCTCCTGCGTCTCCCAAAGAGTTGTATACCGCTATGGGTGTACTGTTCGGCGAGCGGACTTTGGAGAAAAGTCTGGAGAAGTCGCCGAAGTATGAATGAGCTTTACGCCGTAGCAGGTACTTGATGGTACCTGTTGTGGGTCCGAAGACATGTTGAAGGTGATAGTTCTGTCCAGCCGAACACTTACCCTTTAATAATTTTTGCCCCACCGCTGCCCATGGAATTTTGATCGCGAAGTTGTGCCTCCTCGGCACGTACTTTGCCGGTTCTAGGGCCGTGCGATGGGGAGCGAATCCCTATTTATGGGGAGAAGAAGGTTCTGGTACTTCGGGTTGAGACCGAGCTCGCTTCCCAGCCTTGGGTGCCTTTATGGCAGGTGTCGGAATTTGCCGATCATCAGTGTAATGGAATTCGGCCGCAAGGACCAACGCATGTTCCTCAGTTCGGAGGGAGCGCTCTGTGTTGCCATTGACAGTAATGACCACCTTGGGGCCGGGCATTTTGAGCTTGAGGTATGCATAGTGTGGGACGGCGTTGAAGCGAGGGAACGCTGTACTGCCGAGCAAGGCATGATAGCAGCTGCGGAAAGGTACGATGTCGAAGATCAAGTCCTCGCTTCAAAAGTTATCGGGCGAGCCGGACACTACTTCCAGGCTTACAGAGCCTGTGCACGGGGCTTCGACGCCTGGGATCACTCCTTTAAAGGTAGTGTTGCTGGGATTTATCCTTGACGGATCTATGCCCATGTTTTCCACCGTGTCTGAGTAAATCAGATTGAGGCTACTTCCTCCGTCCATTAGGACTTTAGTGAGGTGATACCCATCTATGATGGGGTCTAGGACGAGGGCGGCCGAACCCCCATGACGGATACTGGTCGGGTGATCACGTCGATCGAAGGTGATCGGATATGCCGACCATGGATTGTACTTCGGGGCTACAGGTTCTACGGCGTAGACATCTCGAAGGGCACGCTTCCTCTCCTTCTTGGGTATATGGGTGGCGTATATCATATTTACTGTTTTTACCTCTGGAGGGAATTTCTTTTGTCCGCCACCGATCGGACCGCGGGGTTCATCCTCGTCCTCGCTGCATGGGCTCTTGCCTTGGTCCTCGGATGCGAGCTTGCCGACCTGTTTGAATACCCAACAGTTACGGTTGGTGTGGTTGGCGGGCTTCTCTTGAGTGCCATGGATCTGGCAAGGCGTCTCCAAGATCTTGTCCAGCGGGGTGGGTCCGTCGCGATTGCCTTTAGGAGGCTTCTTCCGCTGCCCAGGCCGGGAGTTGCGGAAGCCGGTGTTAACGGCCGTGTCATCGGCATCACTATTGTTGTGCCGGCGCTTGTTCTTGTTGCGCTTTGGTTTCCCGTTTCCATCCCGAACTTCGGAGGTTCCGGGGTCTTCGGGGTTGTGGCTACGTCTTGCTAGCCAGTTATCCTCGCCCGCACAAAAGCGGGTCATGAGTGATGTGAGGGCCGACATTGTCCTTGGTTTGTCCTAGCCGAGCTGACGAGCCAGCCATTCATCACGAATATTTTGCCTGAAAGAGGCTATTGCTTCGGCGTCCGGGCAGTCCATGATCTGGTTTTTCTTGGTCAAGAAATGATTCCAGAATAGCTGCGCGGATTCTCCTGGCTTCTGGATGACGTTGCTTAGGTCGGAGGAGTCCGGCGGCCGAACATAGGTGCCCTGGAAGTTAGATCGGAATGCGTCCTCTAGATCCTCCCAGCACCCAATGGAGTTTTCGGGGAGGCTATTTAACCAGTGTCGAGCTGGCCCCTTGAGCTTCAGGGGTAGGTATTTGATGGCGTGGAGGTCATCTCCTCGTGCCATGTGGATGTGAAGGAGGAAATCCTTGATCCATACGGTTGGGTCAGTTGTCCCATCGTATTGTTCTATGTTTACGGGTTTAAACCCCTCCGGGAACTGATGCTGCATCACTTCGTCCGTGAAGCACAGTGGGTGGGCAGCGCCTCTGACCCGAGCTATGTCGTGCCGGTGATCGGCGTCTGTCCTAGCTCGGTTTTGTTCCCGTCCTGTATGGTTGCGGTCGAGCCAAGGTCGGTACCCTTCCCGTCTATCGGGTGAGTATCCTCTGGATCCGTAGATCGATCGCGTACGACCTGCTCTATCATCCAGGTCGTGTCGCAGGTCGAACCTGTCATCGGGATCTAGTGGCTCCTTTCCCCGTCTATGGGGTATCGGCGGCCTATAGCCGGTGTTGTCAACCGTCCTGTCTCGTCCTCGAGGAGGGCGGTCTGGCTTGTCGTATGGAGTATGTTTAGGAGACGGCGTATCAGTGTGCTCGTCGTCGAATTGTGGCAGCAGCCTTCTGTGCGGATAGCTCTTAGGTTGGTCCGATAGACCGGTACCGTATCCTTCCTCAGCTAAGAGGACTCTCGTCCATCGATCATTGAGGTCGTCTTGCTCAGCTTTAAGCTGCCGTTCTTTTGCTTTCAGGCTGCGGGCCGTGGCCATAAGCTATTGCCTGAACAGCTCCTGATCTTCAGGATTATCAGGGATGGCGAAGTCATCGGCTTCCGGGATGTCCTCCTTCTCAACAGGGGGGAGGTAATTGTCATCCTCAGAATCATTTAAATCATCGGGGTTGCGTCGGTCTTCCGGCCTCTCCTGACCCTCTAATGGGCGTTCGGGGACTTCGGGATTGCCGGGGTCTTCCGGTGTGTCTCCGTCCCCGGTGCCATCGATAGCTCTTCTTCCCTTTTTCTCTTTTGACCGTTTGTCGCCGTCGTTCTTCGGAGTGTCCACCATGTAGATGTCATATGTGGAGGTGGCAGTCCACCGCCCGGTGTTAACGAGGGTGAGGGCGCGATCCTCCCCATCCATGTAATCTGCCTCCTTAGAGGGATAGTCCAACAAGTCGGTTAAATCCTCGACAATGCCTACTAAGTGGGTTGTGGGTGGGACAAAAAATTCGTCCTGACCCGTCATAAGCCCGATCCGAGCACAGATCGGGGTTGGGTCTTCGGCAATCTTTATCGAGGAGATCCGATCTAGGGCCTCGTTGAGTATCGAGAGCTCGATCGGATCGGCCTGCTCAGAGCTTCCGGAGTTAACCTCCGATGAGTCCGCGCGGGGGGAGTGTTCGGCAAGAACAGGTGTCCGGTCGTCTGGTACTATGACCGGATCCGGACTGAAAGTTGGGTCCTCGCCCGGGCAGATCCCATGGGCGGGACCGAAAGATGGATCTGCAGTTAAGGCCTCAGAGTCTTCGAGCACGGCGGGCAAGACCGCGAGCCCGGTTAGTGACAGGTCGCCCCGAGAGTCTACGGAGAACTCTAGGTTCCCAAATCTGACCTATTGATCAGGGGCGAAACTTCCAACACGGCCTAGATGGCCGGTCGGATCGGCGTGCAGCACAATGCTGCCGAAGGCGAAGATCTGTCCGGGGACGAAAGTGCCCGTATTGCGGACCTCTTCGTTGATGACAAGGCGAGCCATCGATTCCTTTGGCGACCACAGCGGATCTCTCAATGAAAGCACCAATGTCGGTGTCAAAACCGGCAGATCTCGGGTAGGGGGTTCCGAGCCGTGATACTAGAATCGATGGTAACAGGAGAAGTGGGAGACGATGTTTACCCAGGTTCGGGCCCTCCTATGGAGGTAATACCCTACGTCCTGCTTGATTATATTGATGGTGTAAGGCTTACAGAGTTGATCTACCTCGAGATCGTATGACTAAAACCCTAGATGAGTTCTGTTGGTCTACAACCTAAAACCCTCCGGCTTATATAGATGCCGAGGGTACCTAGGGTTTACAAATGGTCGGTTACACGTCGAAGGGATAAACATGCCTATTCACTACTCCAAACGTGGAGAACAAGCCACGATCCTCGAAGCTTCCTTCCCAGAGACAGAGTCTTCGATCAATTCAATGCTCGGTATGCGGCCCATATAGTCTGGCCAATAAGAAATAGGTCGGCCTCCCGAGCACCCCTTAAACCAGGACTCCCTCAATCGGGAGACCAGATCTGGAGTCCGTTTGGGCTCCGGAGAGGGTAATCTTCGGTCTTCGTCATCATCAACTCTTCTCCATCGCCAATTCCATGATGCTCCCCACCGAGAGTGAGTAATTCTTTCATAGGCATGCTGGTCGGTGAGGAGTTGGATTAGATTCATCATCTAATCGAGTTAGTTTTTTAGGGCTTGATCCCTAGTATCCACTATGTTCTGAGATTGATGTTGCTATGAGTTTTCCATGCTTAATGCTTGTCACTAGGGCCCGAGTGCCATGATTTCAGATCTGAACTATTTATGTTATCACCATTATACCTATGCTCTTGATCCGATCTTGCTAGTCATATGCACCTGCTATGTGTTATGTTCCGTAAACCCCAAAGTGACAATAGTCGGGATAATTTCCGGTGACGACCGTAGTTTGAGGAGTTCATGTATTCACTATGTGTTAATGCTTTGTTCCGGTTCTCTATTAAAAGGAGGCCTTAATATCCCTTAGTTTCCTTATGGACCCCGCTACCACGGGAGGGTAGGACAAAAGATGTCATGCAAGTTCTTTTCCATAAGCATGTATGACTATTTACGGAAAACATGCCTACATTACATTTATGAACTGGAGCTAGTTCTGTGTCGCCCTAGGTTATGACTGTTACATGATGAATGTTATCCAACGAGTTCACCAATCCAGTGGCTACGAGTTTTCCACATATTGTTCTTGCTGAGTTACTATTGCTACTGCTACTGTTACACATGCTACAAAACTATTGCTATCACTATTACCGTTACTGTTACTCCTACTACTGCTATCAAAACTAGCATACTACTATGCTACTGATCACTCTGATGTAGATATTTAATCTCCAGGTGTGGTTGAATTGACAATTCAACTGCTATGTCACAGCCCTAGAATTTGGTTGCAATAATTATATTAGTTGCATCAGTGGCATTCATGCATGCATCTATTTCTTTTCAAATGAATTTGAAGTGAGGAGTGATCAAGCCTCAAAAGTGATTTTTTTTGTCAAAAAAGTGTAATATAAAAATTGCCTCAAGAAGTCCAAGAAAATGTCCCAGGTATTCGAAGAAAATATTGACATGAGGTAAAATGCAAATCAATAGTTTTGGAATCACAGAAACATTTTATCTGGGGCATTTGAGTTAATCAAATAATTATTTGACTTGGATATATATCTATTATATACTAAGTATGTATCCAATAATTCTGAAAAATATTGTGGAGTTTTGTAATAATCCATTCTGCATCCCCATAATTTATCAGGAGAAAATACATTGGTTTAGTATTTGTTACTAAATCAAAAACACACTGCAAATTAGAAAACAGAAGAAATAGATAAATCAGAGAGGGTGCCTACCTGGCCCAGGACAAGGGTCGGCCCAGCCCACCAGGGGGCTAGACCGTCTTCTTCCCCTCGCCAGCGCACGAAGCAGCTCGGTGGCAAGTGCCGACGGCGCGTTCCGCCACCTCCTGCTTGCCTGCTCCCCTCCTTGACGCCTTAGAGATGCCACGCGACCCCCTGGCTCTCTATCTCTCTCCCCTGAGCTCTCCCTGTCCTCTGGTTCCCTCTCTCCCGCAAAAGACGAACCACCGAGAGCCACCGAAGAGCACCTCTCGCAGCGACCACGCCCACCGGTCTCCTCTAGCTCTATCCTCATGCCCCTCAGCTCCGCATAGCCCCTCCTGATATTCTGGCCCAAGCAAAGTAGACCGGAGACCCTCCAGTGACACCAATGCCGCCGTCTTTTCCATCTCATACCGCGGGTCAGCGGCGACCGATTCGCCCCATCCAAAGCTTCCCCGACCTCTCCGGCTGCACCAGCCGACCCGCCGTGAGCAGCTCTTGCTCCTCCTCTAACCCCGCTGCCCCACTACCCCCCCCCTTAGCGCTAGCGCCGCCATGGCCGAATCTGCCCCGCCGCCGCGAGCTCGCCTCCGGTGAGCTCAGGCGACCCCATCGCCTCCCGCGACTCCCCTTCGATGCTCCCGAGTGCGGGAGACGTGTTGGTTCCCTCCTCCGCCGTCCTCGCAGCCTCTGGAGCGGACACCGCTGTGCCCCGTGGTCACCGGCGACGTCCTGGCCGGCGTGTGCCGCCGTCATGTGGGTCCGGCCCGTCAGGCACTAATCACCTTTTATATTAACCACCAGACACTAACAGTGGGCCCGGCCTGTTAATAATATCTCGTTAAGTTTTAATTAAACCTTTTAGCCGCAGTGTCACTGACCTGTGGGCCCATATGGTCAGGTTTGACCAAGCTGGCCCGGTTGACCCGCTGACACTAGGACGACGTCATGCTGACGCAATAATTCTGTTTCTGGAATTTGAATAAATCTTAATTGATTTATCTATTTTCAGAAAATATTTAAAACTTGTAAAAATCATAGAAAATAATCTGTAAGTGAGATGAAAATAATTTATATATGAAAAATGATCAGAAAAATCCAATGAATCTATTTATGCCATGTTCATGCATGTTTGAGCAAGTCAACACCACAAACTAGGACATTTCATGAATAGGACAAATTTGATAAACAGTTTGGAGTTGGAATTTGATGCCTATTTGAATTCCAGTTCAATTAATATGGCTAAATATTGTACTAGGTGAATTTAGTACCTTAACATGATGTGTCATGCATCATGTTTGTTGCGTCACATTGATTGTGTTCCTTCTTCTTCTTTCTCGGTGTTGTTCCTTCTCGGTAGACGATGGTTCCGACGTTATGATCGTTGACACTCATGAAGAGAAATGCTATCTTCAGAACTGTCAGGCAAGCAACCCCCCTTGAGCATACTAATAAAAACCCACTCTCTCGCTCATGCTCTCTTTTACTGCATTTGGACAATGACGATTCAACTGTTACATATTCTCGGTAGTTGAACCCATTCGTTTGCATGACCTGTCCTTGTCACAGTAAATAGTTGAAAGCACTTAGCATGAGTAGCAACTACTTGAGCCTTGTTGTTCTTACTCATCCATGCTTGCTTACTGTGCCAGCTATGCTTAGAGTCGTGTCGGGTCTGATCCATCTGGGCGATGAATCGGAATGGTTGTGGTCATGTCCTGCTGTGTGAGAGCTAAGTGTGTGAATCCGATTTGGTAAAGGTAGCGATGAGAGGCATGTAGGAGTACATGGCGGGTTGTCTCATTGGGACCGTCCTTAAGAACTGAGTTCTGTGTTTGTTATCCAAGACAAGATACTACCATGCATTGGGCCCGAAACCAATAAACCCTCTCGGCTTATTAATCGCCTTGATCTCTGTCCAGGAGTTGCAACTAGTTTCTGGTGTTTGTAGGATGTGCTGGTGGCCGTGCATAGCGCTGACCGGAGGGGTATGCTGTGGCGCGGTAGATGCACCCGTGGCCGGGTGTACCAAGCGTAGATCCATCCATCGAGGTGGGCTTGGGAACACTGCACACATCCTTTGGGGCCGTAATGGAAACTTCAGCCGGACTTCCTTGCGGGTTTAGTCTCAAATAGGCGACAAACCTGGACTAGAGTCTTGTGTGGTTAATGTTCGTGGCCGACTCCCACGCTGGGCTTCCGCTTGAAGGTTGCCGAGGTGCCTTTTTACGTGCACATGGCGGTAAGTGGCGGGAGAGTGTGTGAAGAAGTATACCCCTGCAGGGTGAATTAATCTGTTCGAATAGCCGCGTCCTCGGATATGGACTACTTGGAAGACTTATGTGGTTCATAGACGATACTCTAAAATGCGCAAGATAAGTGTGAGTGCTATGGATGGCCTTCTCGTAGGGAGATGGAAGTGGATCCATAGAGGTGTATTGATTTGGTGAATATGTGGACTCGTGTGTGCTATCCCACCTCAAAGAGAGTACTTGTAGTCGTAGTGCAGGTTAGCCAAGAGTCAAAGCTGGCTTGATGCAATAAACTCCACAACCACCCTTTGTTGACAATGATGCATATGTAGATAGTTCTGATGTAAGTCTTGCTGAGTACCTTTGTACTCACGGTTGCTTAATTTATGTTTTGCAGAGGAGACGTCAGTCTCATTAGTTATTCTTATGACATGAAGTTCGATGTTGACCGGATTAGCTTGGGAATCCCAGACAGAGGTCTGGCTTCTTTGGTAGGGTCGTTGTAGCCTTTCAGGCTCTTCTAGCCGCTTTTAGTAGATGTCTGTACTCAGACATGTATCTTCCGCTTGTTGATTGTATGCTTTGAATGATGGGTCATGTGACCCTCTGCTTGTAACATTATACTATGTAGGCTCTCTAGAGCCTTCTAAATAAATGTAATGTTATAGACTTATGTTGTGATGCCATGTTGTATCTACGCATATCATGCATATTCCGTGTATGATTGAAATGCATTGGTATGTGTGGGATTCAACAGCTAGTTGTGTGCCTTTAGTAGTACTCTTTATGGAGAAATGCCTCTTTGTGCTTCCAACGAGCCTTGGTAGCTTGCTACTGCTCCGGACACATTGATTGACCGGCGTGTATCCTTCTTTGCTGTTGTGTCTGTCCCCTCGGGGAAATGTCTCGCAGTGTAATGGAGTCCATGTAGCCTGCTACGACTCGTCTACGCGCAGTTGACGACAGAAATGACTCACGGTGTAATGGAGTCCCTGTAGCTTGCTATGACTCCTCTACACACGCTGATGACCGACACCTGCATTGTTGGGTTACGTATGCTAGTCCCTGTACAGATGTGCCACTTGGGTTCTACGACTAGTCATGTCGACCCGATTTCTTGGACATTTGAATGCTAGCGACATATTCACCTTTGTGAGCCAAAAGGCGCAAACGGTCCAGGCCCGGGTAAGGTGGCAGCCGTGGAGATAACCGTGCGTGAGGCCGCAAAGTGATGTGAAGTGTTACATGCTAGATTCTTATGGCTTAGGACCAGGGTCCCGACAGCGTTGGTATCAGAGTTGTACTGCCTATAGGATTACCAAGCCAAACTAGTCGATGTTGAGTCTAGAACTGCTCTTGTTATATAAAGGACTTGATTGTGGAAGGGAAAGTAAGATTCTTTTTACTCCTTTCCTCATGCCATTCTAATTCCGAGTCACACTCTTCTTTATTCTACGGGGTTTAAGAATTAGGCTTCTCATCTATCTGTCAAGATGACGAGTTACTATGCTGGAGACATATAGGAAAGTTGATGTCCTCCTGGATCGGTTTCTCCATCAGATTTCAGTGTTTCGTTGTCAGTTGTCTTGCAGGTTGCCTCATATTTCATGCCCGTACAGCCATTATGATGTCCGAGTTATCCAAGGATGACAAATAATCTAATGCAATTGCAAACTCTTTCATCTCGAATCGATGTCTTTTGGGCCAGGCAAGGCACACTAATTGTTGAGTTGAGGTACTCCATTACCTCGACGTGTCAGTGGAAGTGATAGGAAACCATGTTGTTTCAGTGAACCACCCAAACAGTCTAGTTGTATTTTGTGTTCCCAGTGTGATAACTCTGGCCATCGTTATTGAAAGCATCCTGTGATGCTACTTAGTCAGTAGGTATTCTGTTTCTGGGTTCCTGAACCCGAGAATCATTCTGCTCACTCCCGTAGATAGTATTTGCTCGTTCCTTTAGGATATTAGTAACTTTTGTGATAGTCTTCTAGGTCCGTGGTAGGCCATTCTTCCAATACCATGAACCATCCTCGGCAGGAGTTCTTCGTGTACGAAAGATCACAACATGAGTGCTCTTGATGAGTTCTCCATTCCACAGTTGTGACTCTGCCAATCCTACCTTTCTGCATGGATTATCTGGAAGAACATGTTGAACTTTGTTCGATATATTCAATCTATGCATCTACAACTCAGAAAAATCATGTGCTCTTGAGTTGCCTCTCTTCATTGGTATTCCGACCTTTATCTCTCATTCGGCAGTCAAGAGTAGTTGTGCATTCGTGTTCATCGATGCCTGCTATTCTTGTGGTCCGTCGAGCCATTCTATTCCAAAAATGACTAGGAGAAACAAACTCCAGTACCTTATCCATATCCAGGATTGGGTCAAAGTAGTTATATTCCGCAGATCAAAATGCCAATCCAACTTTTGCTCTGTTCTACCTTGAAGTATTACCCTCGTCATGTCGAGAATGTCATGAGAATTGCACGGCCTCTTATGCATTCTTGATACAGTGGTACTTCTCGCCATCATTATTCATTCCTCGGTATCCATCTTGGTTTTAACTGGAATGCCGACAAGTGAACTGTGGTGTGTGAAATCAATACCTCTAGCAATCATATTGCTTGGAAGTTAATGGACAATAATTTCACTCTTAGTGTGATGGTCATTGAATTGTCATCCTAAGATTGACCATGCTACCTAGTCCATCTTTCCTGGTGCACTCTTCGATCAATGAGTTAGGTTTGTGCCAATCTCTTTTGATCATATCGTCTTGCCTGAAAAGCCAGATTGTTCTCGAGCTCAATAACATATCGGTTGACGAGGATATGTACTTAGGGTAGGGTGCTAGGCCCGTCCTACATACCCCACCTAAGGACACCACATTGGAGGACTACAAGACTACGAGAGAGATTCCGACTGAACTAGCCATGGCGTATGAGTCACTCGGAAGACCCCCCCCCCTCCACTCGACGGTCAGCTCTCACTCGGAGGGGCCGCCAATCACTCGACCGCAGAAGACCAAGAGTCTCCCCAGAGAGGCCAACGGGCAGGCGTTACGCTCGCCGCCTTAACTGGCATTTATTGTATACATTACCAGTAACGTCCCCCCCTTTATTACCTACAATCAAACCCCTAAATGCCAGACGTTTTATGAGGGGCAGCGCACTCTATATAAGCCACCCCTCCCCACTGGCACAAGGGTTCGCAATCCTTTGTAAACACAACGCACGTATCACTCGACAGAGTAAGCTCCCCGGAGCACCTGAGACGTAGGGCTGTTATCACTTCCGAGTGAGGCCTGAACTCATACATCTGTGTGTACACCCTCGCCGTAGCTAGGACTCTGCCCTCTCCCTTCGTACCCCTACCATCTACTGTCAGACACGTTCCCACGACAGTTGGCGCCCACCGTGGGGCCGGCGTCTAAGCGACTTCCGGCGAGGTTGCAGTTTTTCATCTTCACCATGTCTCCCGACGGCGGTTTGATCCTGGGCTGCGAGATCCGTCTCGGTGCGTTCACCTTCATCGCCGACGACTCCGCATGGCTCCAGGAAGCCCCTCTCGACGTTGAGGCTCTCCCCGTCCACGGGGCGACGCACTTCAGCGCGAGTTCATGCGGCGTTCTCCTTCGTCAGCCGTCGACCCCGTACATGTTGGCCCCAGCGTCATCCACTCTCCCCGCTGTTCGTCGCCGCAAGCGATCCGGTCGTTCGCGGCTCCAGCGATGGGTGAGGCACGCGGCGGCGCGCCAGGCGTCGACTCCGCAGATCGCGGCTATCGAACCCGCCGAGCCACTTCACGGCGCGTTTGACTCGGCATCAGATTCATCCGAGCTCCCTTCCGAGTGCGAGAGCTGCGATCCTGCAGCAGAAGTTTTCATGGCGGGTTCCCATCAGAGCCCACCCGGCTATGGCCGAGGCGGCCGCGAGCGTGGCGGCCCGTCTAATGATCAGCAGCGCAGGGATGATGAGGTCCTCCAAACCCCCATCGTCGGCACGACTGCAGAAGCCCAGGCTCTGGAGGCTGCGCGTCTCGCCACCTTGGCAGAGCGCACGCGCCTCGAGGAGATGCAGAGGTCACTCGACGAGCGCACTCGACAGCGCCGCGAGCGTCAGTTGTTCCCTCCAGTCGACGACAATCGTCAGGTATACCGTACTCCAATCCAGAATGTTGCAGCGGCGGCTAGGATTGCAGATTCTATACAGCCGTCCGATTCAGAGGCCGGCAGAGGACTCGAGCAGATCCGAACCCTGCTTGGGGCGGCTAGACAGCAGAACTCCGCTGTCTCTCAGTCGCGCAACAGGATTCACAGCAAATCAGTTAGAGCAGACACAGTCCAATCGGCCCACAGTCCAGGGTCACCTCAGCGTCGCAGAGGCAGAGATTACCGCAACGATCAGTACAGAGATCAGAGGCGAGATCAATTTGCTCCTCGGCATCACCGTGATGACCACCGTCGAGTGCCTACTCCTCCGCGGAGTGGTCCATACATGCCCCGGCACTAT
Organism: Elymus sibiricus; assembly: GCA_039707655.1. NCBI lineage: Eukaryota > Viridiplantae > Streptophyta > Magnoliopsida > Poales > Poaceae > Elymus > Elymus sibiricus. The sequence goes on along the minus strand of CM077675.1, from coordinate 307,727,377 downwards.
GATGACAGGCGCCCGTACGGTGATGAGCGGGACCCTGGGTTTGACGCGAGATCCGTTCTCGTTCAGAACCGGGTCGACAGAGGCAGATACAACAGAGGTGGCTATGACAGAGATTTTCCGAGTGGCAGTGGTACAGCTGTTTCTGGTCCAGAGTGTTTCAGCAGAGCCATCCAATCTGCTGAGATCCCCCCCAACTTCAGGTTGGCGGCTGGGATTAGCAAATTCACTGGCGAGTCGAAGCTGGAAACATGGCTAGACGATTACCGACTGGCTGTTCAGATCGGCGGAGGCAACGACAACGTGGCTATGAAGCATCTGCCCCTGATGTTGGATGGTCCGACCCGGGCGTGGCTTAATCAGTTGGCTCCTTCTAGCATCTATTGCTGGGAGGATCTTGCCCGAGTGTTTGTCAAGACCTTCGAAGGCACCTGCAAGCGCCCTGCCGGTTTGCTCGAGTTGCAGCACTGTGTCCAGAAGCCGAATGAGACCTTGAGGGATTACATTCAGCGGTGGACCACTCTCCATCACACGGTGGAAGGTGTTTCTGAGCACCAGGCTGTTTGCGCCTTCAAGGCCGGAGTCAGATACAGAGAGCTCTATTTGAAGTTTGGTCGGACAGGAGATATGTCCCTGAGCAAGATGATGGAGATTGCCACCCGATACGCCAACGGCGAGGAGGAGGATCGCCTCCGCAGTGGCAAGGGTAAAGCAGTCGACAGTAATCCCGGCGGCGAAAATTCCAGTCGGAAGCAAAAGCGTAAAGCTGACGGCTCTGTCCAGGCAGAAGTAGCCGCTCTGGCGGCGAAAGCGAAAGTGAAGCCAAAGGGGCAGTTTGTTCAGAAGAAGTCCAAGAACTAGTCGATAGATGTCCTGGATATGCCATGTCCCATTCACTCACGGAAGGATGAAGAAGGCAACTTGATCCTGTCAAAGCTTACCACTCGACAGTGCCGATTGCTGATCCAAGGGTTCAAGGGAGAGCAGTCGAATGACAAAGATCCTGAGAAAGGGGAGGACGAAGATAAAGAAGACTTTCCTGAGATCGATGCCACATTGGTGATTTTTGCCGATGTAGAAAGCAAGAGTCGATTGAAGGTCATCAATAGGGAGGTCAACATGGCTGCTCCAGCTACCCCCGAGTACCTCAAGTGGTCCCAGACAGCTATCACCTTCGATCAGTCGGACCATCCCGCTCATGTCCCTACCCCAGGTCGACAGGTGCTGGTGGTGGATCCGGTGGTAGGAGGCACTCGGCTCCGCAAAGTTCTCATGGATGGAGGAAGTGGCCTGAATATTCTGTACGCTGATACCCTCAAAGGGATGGGCATTCCGATGTCCAGGCTCAGCGAAAGCAATATGCAATTCCACGGGGTCATCCCTGGGAAGAAGGCCAAGTCACTCGGACAGATTGCGCTGGATGTGGTGTTCGGCACTGACAAGAACTTTCGCAAAGAGAAGCTGACATTTGAGGTTGTAGACTTCAAGAGTGCATATCATGCCATCCTTGGCCATCCAGCGTATGCACGTTTCATGGCCCGCCCGTGTTACGTGTATCTCAAGCTGAAGATGCCCGGACCCAAGGGTGTGATCACAGTCACAGGCAATCGACAGAGGGCTGAGGAGTGCCTCCAACAGGGCTCCAAGATCGCCGACATGCAGATGGCTGTAGTCGAGTTAGAAGAGTACAAGAAGACGGCTGATCCCGCTGATCTGTTGCGTTCCAAGAAGCCCACCACCGATTCAGCTTTTCAGTCGGCAGGAGACTTGAAGCAAGTGCACATTCACCCGACAGATCCTACTGCTGCTTCGACCAACATCTCAACCACACTCGACAGCAAATAGGAAGCCGAGCTCATCCAGTTCCTCCGTGAGAACTGGGACATCTTTGCATGGAAGCCCGCTGACATGCCTGGTGTACCCAGGGGACTGGCTGAGCACCGTCTGCGATTTGATCTGAAGGCCAAGCCTGTAAAAGAACACTTGCGCCGGTCGGCAACAGAGAAGCGGAAGGCATTCGCGAGGTCTACCACTCCGAGTGGCTTGCGAATGTCGTCATGGTCCCCAAGAAGGACAAGTCGCTCCGAATGTGTATAGACTTCAAGCATATCAATCGGGCCTGCCCGAAAGATCATTTCCCGCTCCCCCGCATCGACCAGATTATGGACTCGACTGTGGGGTGCGAGCGTTTGTCTTTTCTCGATGCATACTCTGGCTACCATCAGATCCGTCTGTTTGGTCCAGATGAAATAAAAACGGCCTTCATCACCCCTTTCAGGTGTTTCTGTTACATCACCATGCCTTTTGGTCTGAAGAATGCTGGCGCTACTTTCATGCGCATGATTCAGAAGTGTCTCCTCAACCAGATCAGTCGGAATGTCGAAGCCTACATGGATGATATCGTAGTCAAGTCTCGCAAAGGTTCCGACCTGCTGACTGACTTGGTGGAAACATTCGCCAACTTAAGAAGATATGACCTCAAGCTGAATCCATCCAAGTGTACTTTTGGAGTTCCGGGTGGAAAGTTACTCAGTTATCTCGTTTCCGAACGAGGAATCGACATCAACCCCGAGAAGATCGGTGCCATCGTCCGAATGAAACGCCCCGAGCGTATTCACGATATCCAGAAGCTTACTGGTTGCCTGGCAGCGCTGAGCAGATTCATTTCTCGTCTCGGAGAGAAGGCACTCCCTTTGTACCGACTGATGAAGAAATCCGATACGTTCGAGTGGAATTCAGAGGCAGAAGCAGCGTTTGTCCAGCTCAAAGCCCTGCTCTCCACCCAGCCGGTGCTTGCCGCTCCACACAGCAAAGAACCCCTGCTCCTGTACATTGCAGCCACCAATCAGGTCGTCAGTACAGTTCTTACTGTCGAGCGAGAAGAAGAGGGCAAGGCCTACAAAGTCCAGCGCCCAGTTTATTACATCTCTGAAGTGTTGACTCCTTCTAAGCAAAGGTACCCACATTACCAGAAGCTTGTCTATGGTATATATCTATCAGCAAAGAAAGTGGCGCACTATTTTCAAGATCACTCAGTCTCAGTCGTCAGTGATGCACCTTTGAATGAAATCCTCAACAATCGAGACGCGACTGGTCGAGTGGCCAAATGGGCCATTGAACTTCATTATTTTGATATCAAGTTTGAAGCGAAGAAAGCCATTAAATCTCAAGCACTTGCTGACTTCATGGCCGAGTGGATAGAACAGCAGCAGCCAGTCCGGATCCACTCGGAACACTGGACCATGTTCTTTGATGGCTCGAAGATGCTGAACGGTTCTGGTGTTGGTGTGGTATTGGTGTCTCCCAAGGGCGATAAACTCAGCTATGTCCTCCTGATTCACTTTGATTCCTCCAATAATGAAGCTGAGTACGAAGCACTCCTTTACGGGTTGCGTATGGCCATCTCGCTCGGCGTCCGTCGCCTGATGGTATACGGTGACTCGGATTTGGTGGTCAATCAAGTGATGAAGGAGTGGGATGTCAGAAACCCCGCCATGACCGGATATAGCAATGCAGTAAGAAAGCTTGAGAAGAAGTTTGAGGGTTTGGAACTCCATCACGTTCCCCGAGTGAAGAATCAGGCAGCTGACGAACTGGCAAAAATCGGTTCCACTCGGAAGCCTGTGCCCAGCAATGTGTTCCTGGAGCATTTGCACTCTCCTTCGGTACAAGAGGACCCCTTCACCGAAGAGCCCCCGCAGCCTATAAGCGCCTCCAATCCGACTGAAGTTGATGTCCCAGCAGTCATAGATCTGGTCAGTGAGATTCTAGTGATAACTCCCGATTGGATGGTGCCCTACATCGCGTACATCCTCAGGCGAGAACTTCCAGAAGACAAAGTTGAAGCTCGACAGATTGTCCACAGATCCAAAGCTTTCACTGTTATGAATGGGCAGCTCTACAGAGAGAGCATAACCGGCGTGGCTCAGCGATGCATTTCTCCCGAAGAAGGTCGACTGATTCTAGAGGAAATTCACTCGGGAACTTGCGGCCATCATGCGTCCTCTCGGACGATTGTTGCCAAGGCCTACCGAGCTGGTTTCTTCTGGCCGCGCGCCAATGAGATGGCTAAGGATATTGTGCAGCACTATGAAGGATGCCAATTCTATGCAAACTTGTCGCACAAGCCTGCGTCTGCCTTGAAGACCATCCCACTCGTCTGGCCGTTCGTTGTATGGGGATTGGATATGATCGGACCTCTCCGCACGGGCCAGAGTGGTTTCACGCACCTTCTGGTAGCAGTCGACAAGTTCACTAAATGGATTGAGGCCAAGCCTATCAGGAAGCTGAATTCTCGCACAGCCATCAAATTCATGAGGGAAATAATATTCAGATACGGAGTTCCCCATAGTATCATCACGGACAATGGTTCTAATTTTGATTCGGAAGAGTTCAGGGCCTTTTGCTCCTCTCAAGGCACTCGGGTGGATTACGCATCCGTTGCGCACCCCCAGTCAAACGGTCAGGCCGAGCTAGCAAATGGCCTTATCCTTCAAGGGTTGAAGCCTCGACTCATGCGCGAACTCGATCACGCAGCTGGATCTTGGGTTACAGAATTACCGTCTGTTCTGTGGGGCTTGAGGACAACTCCAAATCGTTCAACTGATCGCACTCCTTTCTTCATGGTGTATGGGGCTGAAGCTGTGCTGCCGAGTGATGTTCTTCACAATTCTCCTCGTGTGGACCTTTACTCGGAGGTTGAAGCTGAGCAAGCACGCCAGGATGCTGTGGATCTCCTTGAAGAAGAGCGGGAAATGGCTTTGATCCGGTCGACTGCATACCAGCAAGATCTGCGTCGCTTTCATGCAAGGCACGTCAGGAGTCGGACCTTCCACGAAGGTGACCTCGTGCTCCGAGTGGATCAGCAGCGGCCTCACAAGCTAGCCCCCGCGTGGGAAGGCCCTTTTGTCGTCACCAAGGTGCTGAACAATGGAGCCTACCACCTCTTCAATCTCAAGAAGAACGCTGACGAGCCACGGGCCTGGAACGCGGATCTGCTTCGTCAGTTCTACACCTGAAGGTTGATCTGTCTGATGTAATAAGAGTAAACTGTTTTGATTATCAAGGATACGACTCCTGCAGTCTTTTGTTGATTCCGATCGCACAATTCTGAGTTCAAGAATACTCCGAGTGCGAGCGATTTTCCACTCAGGGGGCTTAGCCGCGGTTCCGCATCGCCTAAGTTTAAATCTACTCCGAGTGATGGGCGATCCTCACACTCGGGGGCTTAGCTGCGACTCCGGGTCGCCTAAGTTCAGAATCTCGTCGAGTGAATAGCATCACTCGAAAGCTTAGCCGCGGTTCCGCATCGCCTAAGTTTAAATCTACTCCGAGTGATGGGCGATCCTCACACTCGGGGGCTTAGCTGCGACTCCGTGTCGCCTAAGTTCAGAACCTCGTCGAGTGAACAGCATCGCATTCACTCGAAAGCTTAGCCGCGATTCCGCATCGCCTAGGTTTAAATCTACTCCGAGTGATGGGCGATCCTCACACTCGGGGGCTTAGCTGCGACTCCGTGTCGCCTAAGTTCAGAACCTCGTCGAGTGAATAGCATCACTCGAAAGCTTAGCCGCGGTTCCGCATCGCCTAAGTTTAAATCTACTCCGAGTGATGGGCGATCCTCACACTCGGGGGCTTAGCCGCGACTCCGTGTCGCCTAAGTTCAGAACCTCGTCAAGTGAATAGCATCGCATTCACTCGAAAGCTTAGCCGCGATTCCGCATCGCCTAAGTTTAAATCTACTCCGAGTGATGGGCGATCCTCACACTCGGGGGCTTAGCTGCGACTCCGTGTCACCTAAGTTCAGAACCTCGTCGAGTGAATAGCATCACTCGAAAGCTTAGCCGCGATTTCGCATCGCCTAAGTTTAAATCTACTCCGAGCGATGGGGAATCCTCACACTCGGGGGCTTAGCTGCGACTCCGTGTCGCCTAAGTTCAGAACCTCGTCGAGTGAATAGCATCACTCGAAAGCTTAGCCGCGATTCTGCATCGCCTAAGTTTAAATCTATTCCGAGTGATGGGCGATCCTCACACTCGGGGGCTTAGCTGCGACTCCGCGTCGCCTAAGTTCAGAACCTCATCGAGTGAATAGCATCACTCGAAAGCTTAGCCACGGTTCCGCATCGCCTAAGTTTAAATCTACTCCGAGTGATGGGCGATCCTCACACTCGGGGGCTTAGCTGCGACTCCGTGTCGCCTAAGTTCAGAACCTCGTCGAGTGAATAGCATCACTCGAAAGCTTAGCCGCGGTTCCGCATCGCCTAAGTTTAAATCTACTCCGAGTGATGGGCGATCCTCACACTCAGGGGCTTAGCTGCGACTCCGTGTCGCCTAAGTTCAGAACCTCGTCGGGTGAATAGCATCGCATTCACTCGAGAGCTTGGCTGCGAATCCACTTCGCCCAAGTTAAAACGCTACTCCGAGTGACGAGCGATCCTCTCACTCGGGGGCTTGGCTGCGAATCCGCTTCGCCCAAGTTAAATCGTAATCGGAGTGACGAGCGATCCTCTCACTCGGGGGCTTGGCTGCGAATCTGCTTCGCCCAAGTTAAAACGTTACTCCGAGTGATGAGCGATCCTCTCACTCGGGGGCTTGGCTGTGAATCCGCTTCGCTCAAGTTAAAACTCTACTCCGAGTGATGAACGATCCTCACACTCGGCGGCTTGGCTGCGAATCCGCTTCGCCTAAGTTATAAACGCTACTCCGAGTGATGAGCGATCCTCTCACTCGGGGGCTTGGTTGCGAATCCGATTCGCCCAAGTTAAAACGCTACTCCGAGTGATGAGCGATCCTCAAACTCGGGGGCTTAGCCATGATTCCGCATCACCTAAGTTATAAACTACTCCGAGTGACGAGCAATCCTCTCACTCGGAGGCTATCTGCGAACCAGTCTTCGCCTAAGTTCTGATACTCACTCCCGAATGACGAGTGGTCCTCTCACTCGGGGGGCTTAGCTGCGAGTCAGTCCTCGCCTAAGTCTGAAATCAATCAAACAAATTTAAGACCCCTGCTGATGTCGCCGCCACTCGACAGCGGTCTCGGGGACTACACCCAGTGGGTGCACTCCGCGTGCCCCCACTGGACCAGAAACCACTCGACAAGACCTGATCTACTCGAGAGGAAATCAAGCAAAGGACTGAAAAGCAAATTCAGATAAATCCAGAGTATTCAGCATGGATAAAAGTTGCCCATGCAAATGACGAAAGTACTCGGGCCCAAGACCCGAAAGAAGTTTTAACGATACACCACCACTCGGCATACCGAGGCAAATTAAAGTTTTTGATCACCAGCAAAGTTTTTTCAAGCTCCAGTGGGACTTGCAGGCTCGACGAAGGTGTCCAGGTCGATCCCGTCAGCAATCCGAGTGGCCGCTTCGATGAAGGTCTCCATGAAGTCCTGGAACTGGAGCTTCTTTGTGTTGGCCACCTGAAGTGCTTTCAGTTTGTCCTCCTTGACCTCCTTGCAATGGACCCTGACGAGTGAGAGCGCTATGTCAGCTCCGCAGCGTGCAGCAGATTTCTTCCATGCCTGCACTCGACTAGGGAGCTCGTCAAGCTGAGTCATCATTGACTCGAGGTCAGCCTGAAGTGATTCTTCCGGCCACAGCTCCTTGTCGAGCTTCTCCATTGCACCTCGCAGTCGAGCGACGTACTCCCGGACGCCTGCGACTCGAGGTTCAAGCCGGAACATGTTCATAGCCACAGCATCTCCGACAGGTGACTTGGAAGGGTCCAGATTGGGCTCGACCGCCTCGGTCTCCTTCTCGAAGTCCTTGCAGAATTCTACATGAAGAAGATGGAAAGAATTAGTCATGATACTGTTCCCTGAAAATCAACGGAATTCACTCGACTGGATGAAGTTGGGATTAACGGAATTCACTCGACTGGAGAAAATTACCTTCAAGCAAAACATACATCTTCTAGGCGTAATCCCCCAGATAGATCTCCAAGCCCTTTGCTCTCTTGGTTGCCTGGTCAAGCCTTTTGCTCCAGTCAGCTCGCTCCTGCTTCAGCTTCGTGTTCTCTTCCTCAAGCTTGCTGGCCGCGGCGAGCTTCTTCTCGGCAGCTTCAGTCTTCTCCCTCGCCGTCTTCTGAGCATCGGCGAGTGATCTGTCTTTGTCCTCCAGTGCCTTCTTCATGATATCTAAAGAAATAGCATTGTTGAGTCGCGCTCGGAGTCGACGGTTTTCAGCACGCACGTCTGCTCGGGTGGAGTCACTCGGTTCAAAGATAGAAGAAACAAATAATGAAGTACTCGATCAACAAAGTTTACCTCCCGAAGCCTTCAGATCAGCTTGCGTACGCTCCAGGTCTCTCCTCGCCAGTTCCAAGTCGAGCTGAAGCTGAGTCTTCTCCTTCTCCAAGTCAGCGTATCGAGTACCGAGCTCGCAGGCCTTCTGAGATCAACGACAAAAACAATTCAGTGGACAGAAATATGGGCTTCGAGTCCAAGTTCTAAGACTCCCGCCGACTGCCCGCAGTCGACGGCAGTCTCGGGGACTACACCCAGTGGGTGCGCTCAGCGTGCCCCCACCGGAACCGTATCCACTCGGAACGGTCCGCCCGATCTGAGTGACGGCCGAACAAAAAAAAAGATTGTCCACTCGACCAGGTCAGCCCTTGCCGAGTGCGTGACAAGCGATTACCAGTCGACAGACAGAAAACTCCCAGCGGGTGCAGAAGTCAAGTCATGGTAGACGGAAAGCGGCACAATGAAAAAGCGCACTTACAAGTGCACTTACTTGGACGTTCGCCTGAAGCACTGAGCTAGCGTCGTAAGCCAGCTTGCTGGCCTCGTACGCCTCCTTCGTACGCCGCATCATATGTTCGGCCTGCATCATCGCCTCCTTAGCAGCTCCAGTCTGATCTTCTGGAACACGGTGCAGAGAGAAGATGGTCTGTGAAGGGAGCGGCGATGTAGTCGGAAGGACTGGCGCTTGCAAGGCTGGCGCTTGGGAGACAGGCGCTTGTGGCGGACTGGCGAGCTCCACGGCCATCTGGGTCGGTGCTGTAATCGGTTCAGTCGGAGACGGGGCTGCGGGGTCGGTATCCATTGGCTCTGCATGTCACCAGTCGACATATCACCTGACTGTCGAATGGTTTGAGAAGAATGTCAAATGACAATATGCCATACCTTGGCGAGAAGTAGCTGCATCCGGTGTGTCCTTCTCCGCGCTTTCCTCTCCTCGCCCCGGCGATGTCACCGAGGTAGCGGCCCTGACGATCAAGATCCACTCGGTCAGCAAAAATATGAAGTTCAGCAACAAGTTAAGCGAAGAGCAAGGATACTTACGTTGAAGCAATCGGCACGTCAACCTTGATTCTGGTGAGAGCCTTCCGGGGCTTGGTGGTGGTGACCTTGGGCTGCTTGGCAACCTTTTCAATCGGCTCTGGCGTCGACGTCTGACTGCGCTTGGAGCTCCTGGTGGTCGACCCCCCGGCCCGACCCCGGTCGATTGTTGTGTCGTGACGCTGCTTGGAACGCCCTTCAATACGCGGAGGAGACACGACTTCAACTTCATCGCTCCCCGACGAGTCGTCACCGTTGCCTTCGCTGTCCTCGGCGTAGCTGATGCTGTCATTGTCGCTCTCGCTCCCCGCTCCTTCAAGGTTCTGACCGCCATTCGGCACGGGCGAATACATGTTCGTGAGCTCCTGCAAAGATTCAAGTCAATCAGCTGAAGACATATTCACTCGACAAGATACAAAAGTAATCGACAATGACACGACTCACCACATTCGGCAGGTTCGCAGCTGAGAAAGGCGATACTCTTTTGGAACCCCGGGGGTTGTCTCGCGCACCAGTGATGCCGCGCAGCCATAGCGTGATGGTTTCCTCTGAGACATCTTCCGGGTGGGTACGAGTGGTATCGTCGACTCCTGAGTAATGCCACATCGGATGGTCCCACGCCTGGAGCGGCTGGATCCGTCGACCCAGGAACACCTCCAACAGATCCAAGCCGGTCACTCCATCACGAATCAGATTCACAACACTGTTCATCAAGATCCCCACATTGGCCTTCTCTTCCTCGGCCACGGTCAGAGATGGGGGCGCAGTGGGTCGATCCAGCGTGAAGGGAGTAAGGCCGGTCGACATGTTTGGGGACGCGACGTCGTGGCAGTAGAACGAGGTTGACTGCCAGCCCCGCACCAACTCCAGAAGGGTGAGCGCTGGGAATGCACTCCCCGTCCTCTTCTGAAGACCCAAACCCCCGCATAGCTGGATGACGTTGGTCCTATTATCACTAGCGTGGGCCTTCTTTACCGACTGAGAACGAATGGTAAAGATGTGCTTGAACAGACCCCAGTGGGCGGGACAACCCAAGAAACACTCACACATCGTCACGAACGCAGCACGATACGCAATTGCGTTGGGAGGAAAATGATGCAACTGAGCCCCGAAGAAATTCAGAAAACCGCGGAAGAAGGGATGCGGGGGCAGAGCAAAACCTCTCTCCAAATGGGTGGTCAGGAGGACCCGCTCGCCCTCGCGCGGCTCCGGCTCCGCTTCTGTCCCCGGCAACCTCCACGACCCGGCCGCAACCAGACCGTCAGCGACGAGCTTCTCCACGTCCAACGCCGTCATGGTTGACGGCAGGAAATCGCCCTGCATCCATCCGGGTGGCACTGCGTCCCGGGCGCTCGAGGGCTTCCTCCCCTTCATCGTCTTCTTGGGCGCCATTGTTGCAGCGACGAGCGGATTCGATCTGAGCAGCGCGGCGGCGGAGCTGAAGAAGCGGAGGAGACGAGGGGAAAACGAGCGCACTGTCGCAAATTCCCCTCCCCTCTCGTTTTTTATGTCCGTTGACCCGAGTCACTGACTCGTGGGCCCACCAAATCCCTGTGTATCCCACTAACGGAGGAGCCGCGATATGTGGCGATAAAGGTGGCGCGAGGATCGAAGAGCCGCTTCCCCGTCGGTTGCTTTATCCCTGCTCGGCGCGCGTTCCCCGAAATTTCGAATCCCGCGAAATCCGAGCCGGGCAGAGCGTCCTGTCACATCTGAAGATCCTGTTGACCATTCGGACTCAAACCTGCATCTAAATTCACTCGGAAGAAATGACAAGTTGAATAGATCAAGGCAGACATTGGAAGGCCCAGTCGTCACAGGTATCGGAAAGATCTCGAAGCTCATTCAGAACGCTGAGTTCGACAGAACATGCGCTGCACCTTCTCCACTCGAGCCTTGATCCATTCGGGGGCTAATGACGACGATATGTACTTAGGGTAGAGTGCTAGGCCCGTCCTACATACCCCACCTAAGGACACCACATTGGAGGACTACAAGACTACGAGAGAGATTCCGACTGAACTAGCCATGGCGTATGAGTCACTCGGAAGACCCCCCCCCTCCACTCGACGGTCAGCTCTCACTCGGAGGGGCCGCCAATCACTCGACCGCAGAAGACCAAGAGTCTCCCCAGAGAGGCCAACGGGCAGGCGTTACGCTCGCCGCCTTAACTGGCATTTATTGTATACGTTACCAGTAACGTCCCCCCTTTATTACCTACAATCAAACCCCTAAATGCCAGACGTTTTATGAGGCGCAGCGCACTCTATATAAGCCACCCCTCCCCACTGGCACAAGGGTTCACAATCCTTTGTAAACACAACGCACGTATCACTCGACAGAGTAAGCTCCCCGGAGCACCTGAGACGTAGGGCTGTTATCACTTCCGAGTGAGGCCTGAACTCATACATCTGTGTGTACACCCTCGCCGTAGCTAGGACTCTGCCCTCTCCCTTCGTACCCCTACCATCTACTGTCAGACACGTTCCCACGACATCGGTGGGTCGTGATTTTCCGAATATCTTCTCAGAAGTATTACCAGGTTGTCCCCTGACCATTATGTTGTGTTCGTGATCAAGTTGGTTTCCTGTAAACCACCCTTTCTCCAGGAATCTATGTTGGATAACCCTGAGCTAGTTGGTTAAGCCAAACAGCAACTTGGAGAGTTGGAAGATAAAAGCTTTGCCTAAATTAGCTCATTCCAAGGGTTTATCCTTTGTGGTGTGTGTGTGCGTGTGTTGAAGAAAGATGATATCTTGATTGGTTGATCCTTGTGATCAATTGTTGTATTTATTATCTTGACCAGTCTTTGATTTGAGTATGGGTTATCATCAAGTCAAAATCAGAACCAAAGATCTTCCTAATGTTGTTTTTACTCGTGGATGTATCCTCGAGCATACAGCGTTATATCTTTTGATCTGACCAATGCTATCACCTTGTTCACATAGTTATGGACTTCTATCTTTATGGAAACCTTGAGGAACTATTGTTGAGCCCATCGACAACATTGTATATCCTCTCCATGATTCATGATGAACATAAAGCTAGTGTTGGAAACTTGTAGGCAATATCTCCGTGTCCGGTACATGAGATATATGTTAGGGGTAAGAAGTGACTCTCTCTCAGTTCACGTGCATTTGAAGCAAGTTGTCGCTGTGAATCTGAAAAATTTATTTTTGCTTCCATTGGAATCATCCCAAGTCATTCATGCATGTGCAAATGTATGCCATGGTCTGGCAGATTAATTAACTCCATTCCATATGTATTCCCTAGCACCCCAAGCCACTGGTTGACTTGTTCAAGGAAAAGAAGTTAAGTGCTACTCCTGAAGGTACAAGACGGACTTGCACCTGGCTTTGTCATCCGTAATGATGGTTCCAACCCGAACTCGGTAGTGTTTTGTTGCAAGATTTCATCTGACCACATCTGTCTTGGACACTGTGTTCACATGGGTATTGCAATCCAGCTCATGTTTTGGAGTTGGCTTCCGCGGTTCATTTCCTGAGAATCTCGCAACGTTATCTCGTTGATTTGTGTTGCAAACCTTTCTCCTTCAGACATGCTAAGTCTGAAGTATCCTATCACCAATCAGATCTGAAACTCAGGCAGATATGATGGTTGGGACATTTCCCAAGAATTATAATATTGGTCTCTACCCGATAAAGTGATGTCATGGCTAACACACCTAGTCGGAAGACCTATTATTGGGATTTCTTGATTAAGCAAGTTAGCCACTTCCCCATGAGGATTCCATACGATTTATTCTAGGAGTTATTCCTCATGGTCCCTTTGAGATCCCGAAGTCTGACCTATACTTGATGTTCTAGATAGCGAACATGACCTATAATTGGGTTATGCTATTTTATCATGGAGAACATTAGAAGCAGAGTGCTAAATGTCTCTCGGTCGATCATCCAGATTTCATTCTTTGGCATAGCTAAGGTGAAATCTGAGAAAGTGTTGTCTTCCTTTGCATCTGCACTCTCCATTGTTATTCATCACGGTAGTATGATATGTTGCCAGGATCCTTGGCACGGATGTGGGTAAAACCCTGATGAATATGGAAATGCTCAAGTTCTTGATAGCACGCTCAGACACTGGGTTATACCCTTGATATCAATTGGAATATGCCTTCCGTTGCCGAGTTGTTCTATAACTCTAGTTCCCTTCCGATCTGAGTATGCCATTCTTTCGAATTCCTTCAAACGATCATTTGTGAATTGCTTCAACCTGGTATGAAGAGTTTCAATGATGTCTGGATCAAAAGTAATTCTTTTTGCCACTTAAGGTAATAACTCTACGAGTCACCTCCCTAAGGTGCCCCGTTATGGTAAGAAGGGCAATTAAATCCTCGCTACTTTTAAACCTTATCACCATCTACTCTAGCGTGGAATTGTTGCCTACCAAATTGAACCTCTGTCATCTGCCTCATTCCATCGTTCTCAATGTGAGTTTTGTGTCTCAGCTCAAGAGATGTTATCACATCTCATTCCACGAGTTGATCATGAGTTGCTCGATCTTCGAGAAGATCGAATCTTGTAGAGCTTTCCTATTCCCATTGTCGTCGTGTTGGATGAAGATCTCGAAGGCAAAGATTTCAAGATCAACAGGATGCAATGAACCAACATATTCGAGAAGGGCAATTGGATATTGAAGATTGTGTGAGTTTGTGTCCCATATGTCCTCTTACCCTACGCCTAAATCTCGGGACGAGATTCTTGTTAAGTGGGGGTGAGTTGTCACAGCCCTAGAATTTGGTTGCAATAATTATATTAGTTGCATCAGTGGAATTCATGCATGCATCTATTTCTTTTCAAATGAATTTGAAGTGAGGAGTGATCAAACCTCAAAAGTGATTTTCTGTCAAAAAAGTGTAATATAAAAATTGCCTCAAGAAGTCCAAGAAAATGTCCCTTGTATTCCAAGAAAATATTGACATGAGGTAAAATGCAAATCAATATTTTTGGAATCACAGAAACATTTTATCTGGGGAATTTGAGTTAATCAAATAATTATTTGACTTGGATACATATCTATTATATACTAAGTATGTATCCAATAATTCTAAAAATTATTGTGGAGTTTTGAAATAATCCATTCTGCATCCACATAATTTATCAGGGGAAAATAAATTGGTTTAGCATTTGTTACTAAATCAAAAAGACACTGCAAATTAGAAAACAGAAGAAATAGATAAATCAGAGAGGGTGCTTACCTGGCCCAGGACAAGAGTCGGCCCAGCCAACCAGGGGGCTAGACCGTCTTCTTCCCGTCGCCAGCGCACGAAGCAGCTCGGTGGCGAGCGCCGACGGCGCGTTCCGACCCCTCCTGCTTGCCTGCTCCCCTCCTCGACGCCTTTGAGACGCCACGTGACCCCCTGGCTCTCTATCTCTCTCCCCCGAGTTCTCCCTCTCCTCTGGTTCCCTCTCTCCCGCAAAAGCCGAACCACCGAGAGCCACCGGAGAACGCCGCTCGTAGCGACCGCGCCCACTGGTCTCTTCTAGCCCTGTCGTCGTGCCCCTCAGCTCCGCAGAGTCCCTCCTGAAATTCTCGCCCAAGGAACGGAGACCGGAGGCCCTCCAGTGATGCCAATGCCACCGTCTTCCCCAGCTCCGACCGCGGGTCGCCGGCGACCGATTCGCCCCGCCCAAAGCTTCCTCGACCTCTCCGACTGCAACAGCCGACCCGCCGTGAGCTGTTCTTGCTCCTCCTCTAACCCCGTTGCCCCGCTACCCCCCCTTAGCGCTAGCGCCGCCTTAGCCGAATCTGCCCCGCCGCCGTGAGCTCACCTCCGGTGAGCTCAGGCGACCCCAGCGCCTCCCACGACTCCCCTTAGATGCGCCCGAGTGCGGGAGACGTGTTGGTTCCCTCCTCCGCCGTCCTCGCGGCCTCTGGAGCGGACACCGCCGTGCCCCGTGGTCACCAGCGACGGCCTGGCCGGCGTGTGCCGCCGCCATGTGGGTCCGGCCCGTCAGGTGATTACCTTAGCGCTAATCACCATTTATATTAACCATGAGACACTGATAGTGGGCCTGGCCTGTTAATAATATCTAGTTAAGTTTTAATTAAACCTTTTAGCCATAGTGTCACTGAGGTGTGGGCCCAGATGGTCAGGTTTGACCAGGATGCCCCGGTTGACCCGCTAACACTAGGACGACGTCATGCTGACGCAATAATTCCGTTTCTGGAATTTGAATAAATATTAATTGATTTATCTATTTTTAGAAAATGTTTTAAACTTGTGAAAATCATAGAAAATAATCTGTAAGTTAGATGAAAATAATTTATATATGAAAAATGATCAGAAAAATCCAATGAATCTATTTATGCCATGTTCATGCATGTTTGAGAAAGTTAACACCACCAACTAGGACATTTCATGATTAGGACAAATTTGATAAATAGTTTGGAGTTGGAATTTGATGCCTATGTGAATTGCACTTCAATTAGTATGGCTAAATATTGTACTAGGTGAATTTAGTACCTTAACATGCCGTGTCATGCATCATGTTTGTTGCATCACATTGATTGTGTTTCTTCTTCTTGTTTCTCGGTGTTGTTCCTTCTCGGTAGCCGATGGTTCCGATGTTATGATCGTTGACACTGATGAAGAGAAATGCTATCTTTAGAATTGTCAGGCAAGCGACCCCCCCTTGAGCATACTGATAAAAACCCACTCTCTCGCTCCTGCTCTCTTTTAGTGCATTAGGACAATGACGATTCAACTGTTACATGTTCTCGGTAGTTGAACCCATTCCTTTGCATGACCTGTCCTTGTCACAGCAAATAGTTGAAACCACTTAGCATGAGTAGCAACTGCTTGAGCCTTGTTGTGCTTACTCATCCATGCTTGCTTGCTGTGCCAGCTATGCTTAGAGTCGTGTCGGGTCTGATCCATCTGGGCGATGAATCGGAATGGTTGTGTTCATGTCCTGCTGTGTAAGAGTGATAGAGGCGAAATTGTCCCTGTCTTTCGATGAGATGGTTGCTATCATTTTGATGGAGTAGACTTGGACGATCCGACTACGAACGTGTGAGGACGTCGCGCCTTAGCAATCGCTAAACCAACTCCGAAAGGTTATTGACCATGACAGAGCACAATCAACCTGACCACGAGGGTCTGTTTCCTGCACGCAAACGAAGAACAAGCAAGAAACTAAGATTGCAATCTGGATATTGCGAATATAAGAGGAAAGCTTTATTGATGAAAGTGGGGTTCTGTGACGCCTTTGTCTGGTCGTGGAACACAAACGAAGAACGCGAAGTTGCAGCTATGGCTAACTTTCAATCTAAACACAACCCAAGTCTAAAACGATGCCCTAAAGGCTGTATATATCGGGAAATAGAGGGGGATTTCGTGGCCCCTTGGAGGAGGGGTCTGAAACCAGCCCTAACTCCGTTTGCCCACACATACGAACTCTAAAAACAGCCTAATAAGTGGTATTTCGAAATTACATGGGCCTGGCCCAAAAATAAGGTGACGCGGCACCTATATTAGCCTATGGACGAAATTTATGAAGTGGCATCTTGTATATTTCGTCCAAGCCTCCAAGCACTTCATATGGTGGCTTCAAAGTGCGAAAATCACCACTGGAAAGTCCATTGTTCCTTCCTGCGCGCGCACCTTCTTCTCCATGCTTGATCCCACTCCAATGGCCATCCTTCTTGTCCATACTAGGTCCCTCATTCATAAGTAAAACAAAAGTATCTAATTTAGGCAGCATCATATGTTCATGAACATTATAAGGATTTCCAAGAAACGAAAGTACCTGATAATTTAGTTGGCGTGCGCGGGCTCTAGTAACTGGTCCAATATGTGTGGCTGGTGGGGATGTGGGTGTAACATTAGTAGGGATGTCCTCATCATCCTCCCCTTCTTGAACTGAAGTCGTCCTCGACGAAAGCTCATCATCCTCACCCAAATAAGGCTTCAAATCTGCAATGATAAAAGTGGGACTGACCCCAAAATCTGCAGGCAGCTCAAGTCTATATGCTTTATCATTTATATTCTCTAACACCTTAAAAGGACCATCAGCACGTTGTATTAGCTTTGACTTGCGCAATTCAGGAAACCTATCCTTACGCAAGTGTAACCAAACAAGATCTCTAGGTGCAAAGACAACATGTTTTCTACCCTTATCTCCAGCAAGTTTATATTTAGCATTCATACGCTCAATGTTCTCCTTAGTTAACTCATGCATCTTTAATATCAATTCAGCACGTTCTTTAGCATCAAAATTGACCTTCTCCGAAGATGAAAGAGGCAACAAATCAATAGGTGAACGAGGTAAGAAACCATACACTACTTCAAAAGGGAACATCTTAGTAGTAGAATGCAGTGAACGATTATAAGCAAATTCGATATGAGGCAAGCAAATTCGATATGAGGCAAGCATTCTTCCCACATTTTCAGGTTATTCTTCAAAACGGCCCTAAGCATAGTAGACAATGATCTATTCACTACTTCAGTTTGTCCATCAGTTTGGGGGTGACATGTAGTACTAAAAAGCAGTTTAGTCCCCAACTTAGCCCATAAACATCTCCAAAAGTGGCTAAGAAATTTAACATCACGATCTGAAACAATTGTATTTGGCACACCATGCAAGCGGATAATTTCACGAAAGAACAAATCAGCAACATTAGCAGCATCAGCACTTTTATGACATGGTATAAAGTGTGCCATTTTCGAAAATCTATCCACGACAACAAATATGCTATCCCTCCCCTTCTTTGTTCGAGGTAAACCTAAAACAAAGTCCATAGATATATCCTCCCAAGAAACACTAGGTACAAGCAAAGGCATATATAAACCATGAGGATTGAGTCGTGACTTAGCTTTTTGACATGTAGTGCAGCGAGCCACAAAACTCTCTACATCCCGTCTCATCTTTGGCCAAAAGAAATGTGTAGCATGTACGTCCTCCGTCTTCTTCACGCCAAAGTGTCCCATTAATCCTCCTCCATGCGCCTCCTATAACAACAAAAGACGAACGGAGCTAGCTGGAATGCATAGCTTGTTAGCACGGAACACAAATCCATCATTAATGACAAACTTGTTCCATGTTCTCCCTTCTTTAAAATTCTGCAACACATCTTTAAATTCAGCATCATGCATATATTGATCTTTGTTGGTCTCCAAACCAAATATTTTAAAGTCGAGTTGTGAGAGCATACTATAACAACGAGACAATGCATTAGCAATAACATTTTCTTTACCCTTCTTGTGTTTAATGACATAAGGTAAAGTCTCAATGAATTCAAGCCATTTAGCATACCTACGATTCAGTTTTGCTTGATTTTTAATATGTTTCAAAGATTCATGATCAGAATGTATAAGAAATTCTTTGGACCATAAATAATGTTGCCATGTTTCCAAAGTCCGACAAACAAGAGCATATAATTCCTTATCATAAGTAGAATAATTCAGACTAGGCCCACTCAATTTTTCAGAAAAGTATGCAACAGGTTTACCATCTTGTAATAACACACCTCCTAATCCAATTCCACTAGCATCACATTCAAGCTCAAAAGTCTTATTAAAATCAGGAAGTTGGAGTAATGGAGCATGTGTTAACTTATCTTTCAATACCGTGAAGGCTTCTTCCTGTGCGGTACCCCAAACAAAAGGCACATCCTTCTTTGTAAGCTCATTTAGAGGTGCAGCAATGGTGCTGAAATCCCTCACAAAACACGTATAGAAACCAGCGAGTCCAAGAAAACTCCTCACTTGTGTGACTTGGGCTGCAGCCAACTCTCAATAGCTTCAATCTTGGCTTTATCAACTTCAATTCCCTGTGGAGTAACAACATAGCCAAGAAAAGATACTCGGTCGGTGGAAAAGGTGCACTTCCCAAGGTTACAAAACAAACGTGCATCACGTAGAGCAATAAAAATAGCACGCAAATGATCCAAGTGTTCCTCCAAATATCTACTATAAATCACTATATCATCAAAATAGACTACCACAAATCATCCAATGAAAGCACGTAAAACCTTGTTCATTAATCTCATGAAAGTGCTAGGTGCATTAGTTAACCCAAAAGGCATGACTAACCACTCATATAATCCAAACTTAGTTTTAAATGCTATTTTCCATTCATCTACCAATTTCATACGAATTTGATGGTATCCACTACGCAAATCAACTTTGGAGAAAATTGTAGAGCCACTTAATTCATCAAGCATATCATCTAACCTAGGAATAGGATGACGATAACAAATAGTAATATTATTAATGCCTCTACAATCAACACACATAAGCGATGTCCCATCCTTTTTAGGCACTAGAATAATAGGAACGGCACAAGGACTAAGGGATTCGCGTATATAACCTTAGTTGAGCAGCTCCTGTACTTGACGCATAATATCCTTCGTCTCCTCTGGATTGGTACGGTATGGCGCACGGTTGGGCAGCGATGCACTGGGAATTAAGTCAATCTGATGCTTAATCCCTCGAATAGGTGGTAATCCCGGTGGCACATCTTGTGGAAAGACGTCTGCGAACTCCTTCAAAATGTTAGCGACAACAGGAGGCAAAGAGGCAGGCATGTCCTCGAATGAAAATAATACCTCTTTGCATACAAAAGCATAGCAAACAGATGTAGTAACATCCAAATCAGTAATATCAGATTAAGTGGCAAGTAAACAACCACTCTTCAGTTTTATTTCAGATGCAACACTAGATGATTGTTTATTAGGCTTATTATGTTGCTCAAATTCCTTTTGCCACAATCTGTGTTTCGCTCTCACTTTGCTTATGTTTTGCTTTACTAGCTCTAGCAATGTCATCTTTCATAATATGTTCGGGAGACATAGGAAGCAAAGTTATATTTTAATCCTTATGAACAAGAGTATATTGATTTGTCCTACCATGGTGTACAGAATTTTTATCAAATTGCCATGGTCTACCAAGTAAAACGGAGCATGCTTGCATGGGCACCACATCACAATCAACATAATCAGAATATGTAGCAATGCTAAAGTGCACACGAACAATACATGTTACCTTAACCTTGCCACTGTTGTTGAACCATTGGATGTAATAAGGATGAGGATGTGGTCTGGTGGTTAGAGACAGCTTCTCGACCATCTCCATGCGAGCCAAGTTATTGCAACTCCCTCCATCGATGATGACACGAACAGAACGCTCCTTCACAACTCCCTTTGTATGGAACAAGTTGTGCCTCTGATTTTGCTCAGCCTGTGTAACCTGCATACTCAGAACACGTTGAGCAACTAAACTTTCATACCTGTCAGCGTAGTCAGCAGCCATGTAGTGTGTCTCTTGTTCAGTCTCCTCTACACCTTGTTCTTCACTCGCAATAAGAGCCAGGGTCTCCTCATCATAATCACTAGCGGAGTCATATCCACCATCCTCAGTAACAATCATCACACGCTTGGAAGGACATTCTCTCGCATAGTGACCTCCACCCTTGCAACGACGACAAATAACCTCATGTGTTTTCCCTATAGATGCCATGGATGAAGAAGAGCTCTGTGTAGGCCCCGAAGGTGTGCCCTTGCTGGAGGCTGGTGGCGGTGCCTGTTTCCTTGTATCTCTGTTGGAGTTGGCGGCTGAAGTAAGTGGTGCTGTAGTAGGACGTGTGGAAGTAGATGATGTACGTGCTATCCATGATGAAGTGCGACCTGCAGAAAAATTTGTTCTCGCCATTGCTTGTCGATCCTGCACTTCACGTTCAGCTTTGCAAGTAAGATGGAATAAACGAGTGATAGTGTTATACTCCTTATACTCTAGAATAGTCTGAATCTCTCTATTTAATCCACCCATAAAACGTGCAAGCATAGCTTCATTCTCCTCAACAATACCACATCTAATCATGCCAGTTTCTAATTCCTCATAATATTCCTCTACAGAATATTTTCCGTGTCTTAAACGCTGCAAATTTTGAAGCAATTCACGTTGATAATATGGTGGAACCCAACGATTACGCATAGCAGTTTTCAAAGCAGCCCAAGTAGTAGGGATATTATCATGATGTATTCTACAATGTTCAGACCACCAAACACAAGCAAAACTAGTAAAAGCACAAACAGCAGCAGCAACACGCCTATCCTCAGGAAATTGTAAGCATGTAAAACATTGTTCTTTTTCTAACTCCCAAGTAATATATATATATATCAGGAACATATCTACCCTCAAATGTCGGAATATTCAATTTTATCTTAGGGAGAAGATCATGATCTCGTACCTGAGGTGGTGGTGCAGCCCTACCGTTACGATGGTAAACATGCGGACGACCCGGTGCTTGTGGTGCTGGTTACCCCTGGGGCTGATCGGGAGCAACCTCTCCCGCATCATCGTAATCACCATCATAGTCCTCATTCTGCTCAACGACAGTAGTAGCAGCAGTAGCCACAGAAGCTTCAGCAGTAGCAGTAGTAGCAATGGCACCAGAATATTGGCCTTGGTCAAGAGGCACACGTTGCGCTCGTCCCGCAAAATTTGGTCGTTGCTGGTGTTGTTGTTGCCGAGGTACGACAGGTACAGCTGGTGGGGGTAGACGTGCAAGCACCTCATTGAACTTAGCGTCCAGCTTGGTGTCGAATGTCTTCTCCAAAGCACCTAGCTTCTCCATGGCCTCTCGAAGGCTGGTCACGACGTCTTGTACCTGGTCAGCCATCATTTATTGAAATTTATCATGGAGCTCCTTGTTCGTCATACCGTCCCAGTTGATCTCGTCGGCTTGTGATACTGTCATGGTTAGCAGCAATAGGAACACACAAGAATATGAACCTACAGACTACTAGGGAGTGGGGGTGGGGGGTGGTGTGTCACAAATCCGTCAAGCAAATCTCAAATTCTTACCAGTTCTTATCCAGCAGCAAGCGGTGATCGGCAACCGTTGTAGTAAAAAACTCACAAAGCTTGGATAGAGCGATTGCCAGGTGGTGTCAACACACGACGTAGATGTATGTGTAGCTAGGATGGCTTATATATGGTAGCAAAAGGGGTCAGCAATAAGCAATTCAGAGATGCAAAGTTGAATAAACGCTCAACGACGGTACTGTGCTGGTCCTAGGCTAGACCGTGCTAGAGACGCGAGCCTAGAACACCAACAAAGTCATGACGCTACACGTAATCAAGGGAAGAGCACATTCGGAACTTTTTTTTCTTTTTTTTGGCACCTCTTTTTTTTGCGCTCTTTTTGTTTTTGCTCAGAAAATCACTATGATGGGAGTGTCTCAAAACTCTTCCGAAGGTCTAAAAACAGGATAGGCACAAAAAAAAATTGACGATTTTTTTTCCTGGAGCGATTCGGGGCTGCGACAACCGAAAATTGTGACAAAAATCACTATGATGGCGAGTGTCTCAAAACGCTCCAAAAAGCCTAAAATAAGGATAGGGAAAAAATATTTTCACCCACCGATTTTTTTTTCGAATCCTACTCAGTCAAGGAAACACGAAAATAAAATCAAAGGGATCTCGAAATCAATCCGAATACCTAAGAAATTCGGATTAGAGGCGGATATGGTGCGGTGATATATGGCAGCGGATATGATGAGGGTAGTTGGTGATATATGGCAGCGGAGATGATGATGGTGGCTGGTGATATATGGCAGCGGTGAAGACCATGGTAGATGGCAGCGATGAAGATGATGCGGCGGCGTGACAAACTGTGACCGGAACTCGAAACTCTAAAAACTAGACGCTAAGACCAGCAACTTGACACGACGATGTAATCGCAAATTCAACAAAGCAAATACCGAACCGAAAATTGCAAAGGCTCAGATTGGTTCGGATAAGATGATCTAACCCTAAAAAAAATTTCTGGTTTTTTCGTGGACTATAGGTATGAAGAACAGATGTGATCTAACTAGGAAAAACTGGAAAATCTCACCGAGTAACCTGGAAATCTGATACCACTTGATAGAGGTGAAGTTGTCCCTGACTTTCTGTCACAGCCCTAGAATATTGGTTGTAAATAATTGCATTGGCATCCATGGCATCATGTTAATTTCTTTTAAATGTGAAATAGGAGTGATAAAACCCTAGCACCAAATAAAATCCAAATAGGATCAAGCTAAAATTATTTTCAATAAACCCAAAATGCCCTTTGAAAAAGTTCATCATTTCTGGAAAAGGTGAAAACCTGTGCCAAAAATGGTGCACACAACTCTAGGACATTTTGGATTTTTGAATTAACTCATATTGTATCTGAATTGGGGATTTTAATTGCTATAAATGTTATAAATGCTCCAATTATTCTGGAAATTATTGAGGGTCTCTAGAATAATTAAATTAGTGGCCATAAATATTTCCAGGATTTTAAGAAATGATTTAGTATTTTATCTAAATCAAAACAGATTGAAAAATTAGAAAAAAGAACTAAAACAAATTAGAGAAACTAGAGGGAGAGAAACTTACGTGCGAAGCCCACCTACCTAGCCCAGTAGCAGCCCAGCACACCAGGGGCAGGGTCGTCTTCTTCCTCTGCCCACTGGCAGAGGAGAGGCCGAGCACGGCGCACGGCCAGGGGCGCCACGCCACCTGCCTGCTTGTCCTCCCCGCTGCTCTAGTGAGTGGGATAGGCTCGGGAGAGCCGTCCGCATCGAGCCATCCACCATTCGCCCCCCTCTGCTCTCTTTCTCACCCTGCTCGCCATGGCCAACCGCACCGCAAGCTCGCCGCCGTCGCCGCATAGACACCATGCCCCTTTCGCTGTTCAGCTTAGCTCATGACCTCCGCCTCGAGCTAAAGCTCCGCCCCGCCGAGCCACGCGACCAGAGGAGCTCCACAGCATCGACCCCGACTTCTTCTTCAACCTTCGGCCACCGGCGAAGACTCGAAGCTTGCCGTCGAACCAGAGCTCCCCCGGGCACGCTAAGCACGGCTACGAGATCACTGTCAGGCCACGGATCCTTTCCCCCTTTTTACACGCTCAATTTTGAGCTCTAGGCATCGAATCGATGCAAGCCCGAGGAGCGCCGCCGCATGAGCTCGTCGCCGGAGCCCACTCTGGTGACCATTGGCCACACTACTGAGCCCAACCAGTTCGTACGCACGCTTAGAGCACGTAGATGCCTTCAGTTGTACGATCCACTCGTTGTGTCACCGATTCCGAGCTCGCCCGAGCTCCGACAGCCGCCAAGCTCGACGCCGGCGGGAATCCTAGCCACTCTAGCTCGCCCCCTTTGCACCATTCGACACATGGAAGCGTGAGGATCACGTAGCTGCCAACCGCCGTTGAAATGGTCGCCGGAGGAGGGTTTTCGACCCCCTCCACCGCGTCTGATGTCGCCGGCGACTCAACGCCGGCGTATTAGGCCCGGTTGACCACGGGTATGACCCCCCTGGGTCACCGACAGGTGGGGCCAGGCTCTGGTTAAGATTAGTTTTAGTACTAATTTAATTGATTCAGTTAATTAGCCTAATGTGCCACTGACAGTGGGCCCCAGTGCCTATCAATTAGTAATTAGGTTAATTTAACTCCGGTTAAATAATAGTGTCACTGACGTGTGGACCCCACACGTCAGGTTTGACCCTGCGCGGCCCAGTTGACCTACTGACCCGACCGTGACGTCATGCTGATGCAATAAATCCTTTCTGGATTTAAGATATATATTAAATGAATTATTTATTCTAGAATATAATAGAAACTTTGAAAAATCATAGTAATTCAACCATAACTCAGATGAAAATAAGTTATATATGAAAAATTATCAAAAAAATCCAATGAATCTGTTTATGCCATGATCATGCATGTTTGAACAAGTTAACATCACCAACTAGGACATTTCTTGATTAGGACAAATTTGATAAATAGTTTGGAGTTGGAATTTGATGCCTAATTGAATTCCACTTCAATTAATATGACTAAAGATTGTGCTAGGTGAACTCAGTACCTTAACATGCCATCTCATACATCATGTTTGTTGCATTGCATTGAATGTGTTCCTTTCTTGTTTTGTTGGTGTTGTTACTTCTCGGTAGACGATGGTTCCGACGCTACGATTGTTGACACTAATGAAGAGAAGTAATATCTTTAGGGCTGTCAGGCAAGCAAACCCCCTTGAGCATACTGATATAAATCCACTCTCTCGCTCCTACTCTCTTTTACTGCATTAGGACAATGACGATTCAACTGTTACCTGTTCTCGGTAGTTGAACCCATTCCTTTGCATGATCTGTCTTTGTCACAGTAAATAGTTGAAACCACTTAGCATGAGTAGCAACTGTTTGAGCCTTGAAGTGCCTACTCATCCATGCTTGCTTACCTACTGTGCCTGCTATGCATAGAGCCGTGTCATGTCGGGTCTCATCCATCTAGGTGATGAATCGGAATGGCAGTGTTCATGTCCTACTGTGTGAGAGCTAAGTGTGTGAACACGATTTGGTAAAGGTAGCGATGAGAGGCCATGTAGGAGTACATGGCGGATTGTCTCATTGGGACCGTCCTTAAGAACTGAGTTCTGTGTTTGTGATCCAAGATAGTTACTACCACACGTTGGGCCCTGAAATATGACCCCGCTCGACTTATTAATCACCTAGATCTCTGTCCAAGAGTTGCAACTAGTTTCTGGTGTTTGTAGGAAAAGCGCCATGCATAGCGCTGCCCGACAGGGTGGGCTTTGATGCGGTATAGACACAGTGGCACGGTGTACCAAGTGGCACCCGAACGGTGGGCTTGGGAGCCCTGCGCACATTGTTTGAGGCCGTAGCGGAAACTTCGGCCGGACTTCCGTGAGGGTTTACTCTCAAATAGGCGATAGCCTGGACTAGGGTCTTGTGTGATTGACGGTCGTGGCTGACTGATACGTCTCCAACGTATCTATAATTTTTGATTGTTCCATGCTATTATATTATCTGTTTTGGATGTTTTATATGCATTAATATGCTATTTTATATTATTTTTGGGACTAACCTATTAATCTAGAGCCTAGTGCTAGTTTCTGTTTTTTTCCATGTTTTTGAGTATTGCAGATAAGGAATATTAAACGGAGTCCAAACGGAATAAAATCTTCGGAATGATTTTTCTTGGACCAGAAGAAACTTGCCAGACTTGGAGATGAAGGCAGGAGACTTGCCGTGGCGTCACAAGCCACCAAGGCGCGCCCTAGGGGGGCTCCCTCCTAGCTTGTGGCCCCACGGCAGCTCTCCTAACCCTATTCTTCGGCCTATAAATTCCCAAATATTCCCTGGATACTAAAAAGGGCGACGAAAATACTTTTCCGCCGCCGGAAGCCTATGTTCCCGTGAGATCCAATCTTGGAGCCTTTTCCGGTAATCTGCCGGAGGGGGATTCGATCACAGAGGGCATCTACATCAACTCCATTGCCCCTTCGATGATGCGTGAGTAGTTTACCACAGACCTTCGGGTCCATAGCTAGTAGCTAGATGGCTTCTTCTCTCTCTTTGTTCTTCAATACCATGTTCTTCATGATCTTCATGGAGATCTATCCGATGTAATACTCTTTTGCGGTGTGTTTGTCGAGATCCGATGAATTGTGGGTTTATGTTCAGATTATCTATGAATATTATTTGAATGTTTTCTGAATTCTTATATGCATGATTTCATATCTTTGCAAGTCTCTTCGAGTTATTGGTTTGGTTTGGCCAACTAGATTGGTAATTCTTGCAATGGGAGAAGTGCTTAGTTTTGGGTTCAATCTTGCGGTGTCCTCACCCAGTGACAAAGTAGGGGTAGCGAGGCACGTATTGTATTGTTGCCATCAAGGATAAAAAGATGGGGTTTTCATCATATTGCTTGAGTTTATCCCTCTACATCATGTCATCTTACCTAATGCGTTACTCTGTTCTTCATGAACTTAATACTCTAGATGCAGGCAGGAGTCGGTCGATGTGTGGAGTAATAGTAGTAGATGCAGAATCGTTTCGGTCTACTTGACACGGACGTGATGCCTATATGCATAATCATTGCCTTGGATAGCTTCATAATTATTCGCTTTTCTATCAATTGCTCGACAGTAATTTGTTCACCCACCGTATTATTTGCCTTCATGAGAGAAGCCTCTAGTGAAACCTATGGCCCCCGGGTCTATTTTCCATATTGTATTTTCAGATCTATAAACCAAAAATACCAAAAATATCTTGCTGCAATATTTTTACTTTTAGTTTACTTTCCGTTCTAGCAATCCTATCTATCTATCTCTATCAGATCTCATCCTTGCAAGTAACCGTGAAGGGATTGACAACCCCTTTATAGCGTTGGGTGCAAGTGTTTGATTCTTTGTGTAGGTACATCTATTGGGGACTTGCTTGTATCTCCTACTGGATTGATACCTTGGTTCTCAACAACTGAGGGAAATACTTATCTACTTTGCTGCATCACCCTTTCCTCTTCAAGGAAAAACCAACGCATGCTCAAGAAGTAGCAAGAAGGATTTCTGGCGCCGTTGCCGGGGAGATCTACATCAAGCCTACCAAGTACCCATCACAAACTCATCTCTTGCATTTACATTAGTTGCCATTTGCCTCTCGTTTTCATCTCCCCCACTTCTAAAACGATTTTCGAAAAGATTTGCCTTTTTATTCGCCCTTCTTCCGTTCGTCTTTTCGTTTGCTTTTTGCTTGCTTGTGTGCTTGATTGCTTGCTTTGTCACGATGACTCAAGAGAATACCAAGTTGTGTGAATTTTCCAATACTAATAATAATGATTTTATTAGTACTCCGATTGCTCCCGCCACTAGTACGGAATCTTATGAAATTAATGCTGCTTTGCTTAATCTTGTTATGAAAGAATAATTTTCCGGCCTTCCTAGTGAAGATGCCGCATCCCATCTAAATACTTTCGTTGAGTTGTGTGATATGCAAAAGAAGAAAGATGTGGATAATGATATTGTTAAATTGAAGCTATTTCCGTTCTCACTACGAGATCGTGCTAAAACTTGGTTTTCATCTTTGCCTAAAAATAGTATTGATTCATGGAATAAGTGTAAAGATTCTTTTATTTCCAAGTACTTTCCGCCCGCTAAGATCATCTCCCTTAGGAACGATATAATGAATTTTAAGCAACTTGATCATGAGCATGTTGCCCAATCTTGGGAGGGGATGAAACTAATGATTAGAAATTGCCCCGCGCATGGTTTGAGTTTATGGATGATTATACAAATTTTCTATATGGGATTGAATTTTGCATCTTGGAATCTTTTAGATTCCGCCGCTGGTGGTACTTTTATGGAAATCACATTAGGAGAAGCTACTAAATTCCTAGATAATATTATGGCAAATTACTCTCAATGGCATACCGAAAGATCTCCTACTAGTAAAAAAGTGCATGCTATTGAAGAAATAAATACTTTGAGTGAAAAGATGGATGAATTTATGAAATTGTTTACTAGTAAGAGTGCTCCTATTGATCCTAACGATATGCCTTTGTCTTCTTTGATTGGAAATAATAATGAATCTATGGATGTGAACTTTGTTGGTAGGAACAATTTTGGTAATAACGCGTATAGAGGTAATTTCAATCCTAGGCCGTTTCCTAGTAATTCCTCTAATAATTATGGTAATTCCTACAACAATTCTTATGGAAATTATAATAAGATGCCCTCTGATCTTGAGAATAATATTAAAGAATTTATTAGTTCGCAAAAGGGTTTCAATGCTATGATTGAAGAAAATTTGCTCAAGATTGATGATTTGGCTAGGAACGTTGATAGAATTTCTCTTGAGATTGATTCTTTGAAAATTAGATCTATTCCACCCAAGCATGATATTAATGAGTCTTTAAAAGCTATGAGAATCTCTATTGATGAGTGTAAGGAAAGAACCGCTAGAATATGTGCTAAGCATGAATAGCTTGAAAAAGTGTGTTCTCGAGATAATATTGATGAAGATCTTAAAGTGATTGATGTGACTCCTATTGAATCTTTGTTTTCTAAAACAAATCTTGATAAATATGGGACTGGAGATGAGTCAACTTTAGTTAAAAGGCGTCCCAATGATTCGGAGTTTATAGATTCTAATGCTAAGATTGATAAAAGTGGGATTGAAGAGGTCAAAACTTTAATTAGCAATGAACCCACTCTTTTGGATTTCAAGGACTTTAATTATGATAGTTGTTCTTTGATTGATTGTATTTCCTTGTTGCAATCCATGTTGAATTCTCCTCATGCTTATAATCAAAACAAAGCTTTTACTAAACATATCGTGGATGCTATGATGAAATCTTTTGAGGAAAAACTTGAGTTGGAAGTTTCTATACCTAGGAAGCTTTATGATGAGTGGGAACCTTCTATTAACATTAAGATTAAAGATTATGAGTGCCATGCTTTGTGTGATTTGGGTGCTAGCGTTTCCACAATTCCGAAAACTTTATGTGATGTGTTAGGTTTCCGTGAATTTGATGATTGCTCTTTGAATTTGCATCTAGTGGATTCCACTATAAAGAAACCTATGGGAAGGATTAATGATGTTCTTATTGTTGCAAATAGGAATTATGTGCCCATAGATTTCATTGTTCATGATATAGATTGCAATCCTACATGTCCTATTATTCTTGGTAGACCTTTCCTTAGAACGATTGGTGCAATTATTGATATGAAGGAAGGAAATA
Source organism: Elymus sibiricus (assembly GCA_039707655.1). Classification (NCBI taxonomy): domain Eukaryota; kingdom Viridiplantae; phylum Streptophyta; class Magnoliopsida; order Poales; family Poaceae; genus Elymus; species Elymus sibiricus. Next base: position 307,697,553 of record CM077675.1, on the reverse strand, counting down.
TTAGATTCCAATTTCCATTAAGGAAAGGCATGGAAAACTTTCCTAGAAATAAAATAAAATTACCTTATGAATCTATTGTGAGAGCTACTTATGGATTGCATACCAAAGATGACAATACCTAGATCTATTGCGTTATGCCTAGCTAGGGGCGTTAAACAACAGCGCTTGTTGGGAGGCAACCCAATTTTATTTTTATGCTGTTGTTTTTGCTTCTGTTTTTGATTTTTCCACACATTATTACCTCTGTAATAATTATGTTTTCTTGTTTAAATTAGTGTTTGAGCCAAGTAACACCTTTGGGATGGTCTACGGTGATTGTTGATTTGATTTTGCCGAAAAACAGAAACTTTTGCTCTCAGTCCAGGAATTTTGTAAATTCACTGGCACGTGCTTTTGATCTGAAATTTTTACACAAGATTGATATAAAAATTTCCCTGATTTTCCTAATTTGTCAGAATTTTTGGAGTTACAGAAGTATTCGAAGTCTATAGATTGCTACAGACTGTTCTGTTTTTGACAGATTCTGTTTTCTTTGTGTTGTTTGCTTATTTTGATGTATCTATGGGTTGTATCGGGGGTTATGAACCATGGAGAAGTTGGAATACAGTAAATATTACATCAATATAAATAAATAATGAGTTTACAACAGTACCTAAAGTGGTGATTTATTTTTCTTATACTAAGGGATCTCATGAGTTTTTTGTTGAGTTTTGTGTTGTGAAGTTTTCAAGTTTTGGGTAAAGATTTGTTGGACTATTGAATAAGGAGTGGCATGAGCCTAAGCTTGGGGATTCCCAAGGCACCCCAAGCCATATTCAAGGATACCAAAAAGCCTAAGCTTGGGGATGCCCCGGAAGGCATCCCCTCTTAAGTCTTCAATCCATCGGTAAATTTACTTGAGGCTATATTTTTATTCACCACATGATATGTGTTTTGCTTGGAGCGTCTTGTATGATATGAGTCTTTGCTTTTTAGTTTGCCACAATCATCCTTGCTGCACACATATTTTTGAGAGAGACACGCTGAATCGTGAATTTATTAGAATACTCTATGTGCTTCACTTATATCTTTTGAGCTAGGCAATGTTGCTCTAGTACTTCACTTATATCTTTTTAGAGCACGGTGGTGTTATATTTTATAGAAATTATTGAACTCTCGTACCTCACTTATATTATTTTGAGAGTCTTTAAAACAGCATGGTAATTGGTTTAGGTTGTGGATTTAGTCCTAATATTATGGGCATCCAAGAGGGATATAATAAAAACTTTCATATAAAGTGCGTTGAATACTATGAGAAGTTTGATTCCTTGCATATAGTTTTGAGATATAGAGATAGTAATATGAGAGTCATGCTAGTGAGTAGTTGTGATTTGGAGAAATACTTTTGTTGAAGTTTGTGATTCCCGTAGCATGCACGTATGGTGAACCGTTATGTAACGAAATCGGAGCATGATTTGTTTAATGATTGTTAACCTTTGTGTGAGGGTCGGGAGCGCGCGATGGTTAACTCCTACCAACCTATCCCCTAGGAGCATGCGTCTAATACTTTGCTTCGATAACTAATAGACTTTTGCAATAAGTATGTGAGTTCTTTATGACTAATGTTGAGTCCATGGATTATACGCACTCTCACCCTTCCACCTTTGCTAGCCTCTCTAGTACCGCGCAACTTTCGCCGGTGCATCAAACCCACCTTCCACAAAACAGCCACCATATATTTTCCTCAAAACAGCCACCATACCTACCTATTATGGCATTTCCATAGCCATTTCGAGATATATTGCCATGCAACTTCCACCGTTCCGTTTTTCATGACATGCACCATCACTTTCATATTGCATATAGAGTCATGTTTTGTTCTAGGTATCGAGTTGTAAGTAAATAAAAGTGTGATGATTTTAATTATTAGAGCATTTGTCCCGTGGGAGAAAAGGATGATGGAACTATGAATCCCTCACAAGTTGGGATGAGTCTCCGAACTTTATAAATAATAAAAGAGGCCAGCGAAGCCCAAATAAAAAAAAGAGGCCAAAGATGCCCACCACTATAAAAAAATGAGAGAAAGAGAGAAGGGACAATGCTACTATCTTTTTCCACACTTGTGCTTCAAAGTAGCACCATGATCTTCATGATAGAGAGTCTCCTATTTTGTCACTTTTATATAGCTAGTGGAATTTTTCATCATATGCACAACCACTTAGTTTCTTTTTGAGCTTTCATACACTTATAGTCTAGTGCACCCGTTGCATGGCAATCCCTACTCACTCACATTGATATCTATTGATGGGCATCTCCATAGCCCGTTGATACGCCTAGTTGATGTGAGACTATCTTCTCCTTTTTCCTTGCACCTCCACCATATTCTATTCCACCTATAGTTCTATATCCATGGCTCACGCTCATGTATTGCGTGAGAGTTGAAAAGGTTTGAGAACATAAAAAGTGTGAAACAATTGCTTGACTTGTCATCGGGGTTGTGCATGATTTAGATACTTTGTGTGGGGAAGATGGAGCATAGCCAGACCATATGATTTTGTAGGGAAAACTTTATGAGGCCATGCTATTTCGAAAGGAAACAATTGCCTTGTTGGTGTGCTTGAAGTATTACTGTTTTTATGTCAATATTAGACTTTTGTTTTGAATCTTATGGATCTAAATATTCATGCCACAATAAAGAATATTACATGGATAAATATGTTAGGTAGCATTCCACATCAAAAATTCTGTTTTTATCATTTACCTACTCGAGGACGAGCAGGAATTAAGCTTGGGGATGCTTGATACGTCTCCAACGTATCTATAATTTTTTATTGTTCCATGCTATTATATTATCTGTTTTGGATGTTTTATATGCATTAATATGCTATTTTATATTATTTTTGGGACTAACCTATTAATCTAGAGCCTAGTGCCAGTTTCTGTTTTTTCCATGTTTTTGAGTATTGCAGATAAGGAATATTAAACGGAGTCCAAACGGAATAAAATCTTCGGAATGATTTTTCTTGGACCAGAAGAAACTTGCCAGACTTGGAGATGAAGGCAGGAGACCTGCCGTGGCGTCACAAGCCACCAGGGCGCGCCCTAGGGGGGGCGCCCTCCTAGCTTATGGCCCCACGGCAGCCCTCCTAACCCTATTCTTCGGCCTATAAATTCCCAAATATTCCCTGGATACTAAAAAGGGCCACGAAAATACTTTTCCGCCACTGGAAGCCTCTGTTCCCGTGAGATCCAATCTCGGAGCCTTTTCCGGTAATCTGTCGGAGGGGGATTCGATCACGGAGGGCATCTACATCAACTCCATTGCCCCTCCGATGATGCATGAGTAGTTTACCACAGACCTTCGGGTCCATAGCTAGTAGCTAGATGGCTTCTTCTCTCTCTTTGTTCTTTAATACCATGTTCTTCATGATCTTCATGGAGATCGATCCGATGTAATACTCTTTTGCGGTGTGTTTGTCGAGATCCGATGAATTGTGGGTTTATGTTCAGATTATCTATGAATATTATTTGAATCTTTTCTGAATTCTTATATGCATGATTTCATATCTTTGCAAGTCTCTTCGAGTTATTGGTTTGGTTTGGCCAACTAGATTGGTAATTCTTGCAATGGGAGAAGTGCTTAGTTTTGGGTTCAATCTTGCGGTGTCCTCACCGAGTGACAAAGTAGGGGTAGCGAGGCACGTATTGTATTGTTGCCATCGAGGATAAAAAGATGGGGTTTTCATCATATTGCTTGAGTTTATCCCTCTACATCATGTCATCTTACCTAATGCGTTACTCTGTTCTTCATGAACTTAATACTCTAGATGCAGGCAGGAGTCGGTCGATGTGTGGAGTAATAGTAGTAGATGCAGAATCGTTTCGGTCTACTTGACACGGACGTGATGCCTATATGCATAATCATTGCCTTGGATATCTTCATGATTATTCGCTTTTCTATCAATTGCTCGACAGTAATTTGTTCACCCACCGTATTATTTGCCTTCATGAGAGAAGCCTCTAGTGAAACCTATGGCCCCCGGGTCTATTTTCCATATTGTATTTTCAGATCTATAAACCAAAAATACCAAAAATATCTTGATGCAATCTTTTTACTTTTAGTTTACTTCCATTCTAGCAATCCTATCTATCTATCTCTATCAGATCTCATCCTTGCAAGTAACCGTGAAGGGATTGACAACCCCTTTATAGCGTTGGGTGCAAGTGTTCGATTCTTTGTGTAGGTACATCTATTGGGGACTTGCTTGTATCTCCTATTGGATTGACACCTTGGTTCACAACAACTGAGGGAAATACTTATCTACTTTGCTGCATCACCCTTTCCTATTCAAGGGAAAACCAACGCATGCTCAAGAAGTAGCACTGACTCCCTCCACTACAGGAATCAGCTGCTTTGTCGTCTGCCATAGCGGACGGCAAAGGCATGAATGCCGGACGGCAAAGCCTTTGCCGTCTGCCAGCAGACGGCCAACAGTCCGGCCGAACAGCTGCCGGCAAAGGCCACTTTGCCGTCTGCTGGCATACGGCAAAGAAGCAAAGGTCTTTGCCGTCTGCTGGCAGACGGCAAAGCAACTGGACGGCAGACAAAAGGTGTCAGCCTCGTTAGGGGGCTAACGGCGCTCTTTGCCATCTACTGGCAGACGGCAAAGAAGCAAAGTTCTTTGCCGTCTGCTGGCAGACGGCAAAGAGGCCAAATAGGCCAGCCCAGGTTGCACAGGATGCTGCCATGTGGCCTCTTTGTCGTCTGCTGGCAGACGGCAAACCTCTTTGCCGTCTGCTAGCAGACGGCAAAGTGGCCATATAGCCCTTGTTTTTCTTGCTTTTTCTTAAATTCAAGCAATTTCACAGCAATATATATGATATATATATATATATATATATATATTTCAGAATACTTTCATCCAACATGCACATCCCTGCCATATGGATATGATCATCCAACAAATGTATACCAAATCATCACATATGTCCAAATTTCAACATATTACAATGTTATATCCATACATATACATAGTTTCATCAATATTACAAAGTTGCATCCATAGGTATCAAGTTTCACAAAGTCAAAACAAAAAATAAAGACAAGCACTCCATCAACGCAAGGGTCGGGTGATCTGAAGCAAATCTGCAAAATGAGAAAGAAGAAAGTTAGAAGAAGAAGACTTGAAGAAGAAGAAGAAGAAGAAGACTAGAAGAAGAAGAAGAAGAAGAAGAAGACTAGAAGAAGAAAAACAAGAAGAAGAAGAAGAAGAAGAAGAAGAAGAATTTTTCTTCTCTTTCTTTTTCTCCTCTTCTTTTTTTCTTCTTATTGCTTACTAGTGTCATTTTAGAGCTAACCTAGGTAAATAGGCCATTTTAGACCTAAATATGCTAAGTATGTCATAAATGGACTAAAAAAAGCTAAGTATAAGTCATTTTAGAGCTAACCTAGGTAATTATGCCATTTTTGAGCTAATTAAGCATATTAAGTCATTTTGGAGCTAAATAGGTCATTTCTTAAGCATATTATGTCATTTTTGAGCTAGCTAAGCATATTAAGTCATTTTGGAGGAATAAATGCTAAGTATAGGTCATTTTAGAGCTATCGTAGGTTAAATAGGTCATTTTTGAGCTAATTAAGGTTGTTATGTCATTTTTGAGCTAGCTAAGCATATAAATTCATTTTTGGAGGAATAAATGCTAACTATAGGTCATTTTGGTGCTATCCTAGGTTAAATAGGTCATTTTGGAGCTAATTAAGTTTGTTATGTCTTTTTTTGAGCTAGCTAAGCATATAAAATCATTTTTGCAAGAAAAAAGCTAATTATAGGTCATTTTTTAGCTATCCTAGGTTAAATAGGTCATTTTTGAGCTAGTTAAGGTTGTTATGTCATTTTTGAGCTAGCTAAGCATGTAAATTCATTTTTGAAGGAATAAATGCTAAGTATAGGTCATTTTGGTGCTATCCTAGGTTAAATAGGTCATTTTGGAGCTAATTAATGTTGTTATGTCTTTTTTGAGCTAGCTAAGCATATAAAATCATTTTTGGAGTAATAAATGCTAAGTATATGTCATTTTAGAGCTATCCTAGGTTAAATAGGTAATTTTTGAGCTAATTAAGGGTGTTATGTCATTTTTGAGCTAGCTAAGCATATAAATTCATTTTTGGAGGAACAAATGCTAAGTATAGGTCATTTTAGATCTTTCCTAGGTTAAATAGGTCATTTCTTAAGCTAAGCTAAGTATAGGTCATTTGAGAGCTATCCATGGTAAAATTGGTCATTTTGGAGCTAAGTAAGGTTATAATGTCATTTTCGAGGAAACTAAGCTAAGTATACGGCATTTTGGAGATAAATAGGTCATTTCTTAAGCTAAGTATGCATTTGTTAAGCTAAACACTTGGGAAAACTTACCGTCATCACGGAGGTGTAGGTGTAGCTCTAGGACCGGTCGCGCCAGTGGCAGACGGAGAAGCATCGGTCGATGCTTGTCGGGAGTTATGCTGCACCAAAGATCATTTCCAATGTATCGTTAGCATGATGCAACTCAAATGTGAAGACTAGTAACTAATGACCATTCAAATGAAACTCACCGTGCCCGCTGGAGCAATGACTGGCATCGGCGGAGGGGTCGTGCCATTGTTCTGGCACATGGTCTGCACATTTGGTTTTCTCGAGTCAGTCATATTAATTAGTAATGAAAGGAACGTTACGTGCATGATTTGGCTAATATGCAGAAGAAACTTACCACGATGAGCTCGTATAGGGCCCGTTGACCCAACTCGTTCCGGTTCCTCTCCTCCTCCATTAGCCTAGCCGTCCTCTCCTCCGCCTGCCGATCCCTCTCCTCTAGAAGCGCCTGGGTCTTCGCTCTCTCTTCCTCAATATAATCCTGGGTCTTTGCTCTCTCTGCCTCAATATCAGCCTGCAACACCACTCGTTAGCATTGTAATCATCGACGGCCGCACACGCAATGTAATGGAGGAAAGGTATCTGAGTCCGTATAACTAACCTTGAATTCGAGCTCCATTGGCCGTGCATGAGGCCTTATCTCAGGATCGGAGCTGGTCTGGCGCTTCTTGATCTGCGGGAGAGTGCTAGTACAACGTATTAGTCCATCCCCAATGGCTAACGAGCCATGGTGCCTCCCGCCACCAGATATCATCACCAGCTCTGGATCAAGAGGTTGCTGGCTCGGGTTAAAGTCCGGCCCTTTCCTCGCCTTCCCCTCATCTCTGTACCTCACAAGCTTGTGGTGGGAGGCGCGGTTGCTGAATTTCTCTGGATCATCGAGGTCAGACTCAGAGAATGCCTTGGCCTTCTTGTACGAGGCAGTATTGGACATGGCATAGAGGTCGAACAGCTCTGGCACTGGAGCCTTGTTGTGTCGTGCCTAAAAGAGAGGAACAGAGTATTAGTTAAGGGCTCAAGCTAGCATGAAGAATGAATTTGCATGAATCATGAAGCAAACCACATACCCACTTTTCCCCGTACTGATGTAGGTTGACGCTGCCTAGATGGTGTGGGACACCTTTCATTTTGCCACGCTTGTCCTTTGCAGTGTCGTGGGTGGAGCGCCATTGGGGAGAGCTCCACTCATCCACCAATGCCTCCCAACAGTCCATCCTATCCGCACACCATCTCGGAGGCACCTAAGTTAAGCAAGAGAAATTTGAGCGCTACGCCTACGAATCAAATCAAGGAAACTAAGTACAAGGCCTTAAGAATAGGTAATTACCTTCATGTACTTCTCCTTACTCAGATACTTATCGCGGCACTTCTCTTTTTTCCTCCTAATACCAGCCGAGGCGAAGTAGTCTCGAACAGCCTACGTCCGAGCCTCATGCCGAAAGTTTTTAAGTAGGCGCCTGCACTCGTTGTCGATAACCCGAGCCGCGGCCTCCTCCTGTCCCTCAGCACACCTGTAGAAGGTCTGCAATCAAACAAGAAAACACGGATTAGTACAATCACTAGGGTTACCAATCAAAGAAGAAAACACAACGTAGACGACAAAGGAGAAATTACCCAAAACGTCTGGATCACAATGTCGGCCACCGTGTGGCACTCGACATCGCCGATCCTATGCCCCGGCGGGGCCGGGGCAGCCAAGTAGTGCTCCCAGGTCATTCCTAGCTCTGGAACCCGGCCCTCACCGGGCAACGTGACCCACCCCGGGAAGCTCTGGCGACAAATCACACCAAGGACAGTGTTGGGCCTGCGGACACGAGGCTCGTGTGTCCAAGACCTGCAGTATGACAAGGCCAACGCATTAGATATTCGAAGAAACGTGAAGGCAAAAGGTTAAAAAAGAGTAAATGCACTTACTTCTCCCCCTCCGGCGCAATCAACCACCTCTGGTCGGGGGTCACCGGGGTGGGCGGGAGCTTTGTACCACCACGCTGGTAGACTTTGCGCCCCTCAACCCACTCACCCTCGCTATAGCTATCAGAACTATAGCCACCCTCAGCACGGCCACTCGACGAGTCCGCACATGGGTTCGACTGCGACTCAGCGTGATCCCTGCTGAGCTCCGAAGTCTCGTGGGACGGAGTCTCGTGGGACGAAGGCCCGGCGGCCCGACGCTCGTCGGCCCCAGGCTCGTCGGCCGTAGGCGCGTCTGTCGTAGGCTCGTCGCCCCGAGGCTCGTGGACCGGAGTCCGAGACGGGTCCACCCCAGGCGGCTCCATCTCAGACGGAGCACTCCTGTGGTCAGGTGAATCAGCTGGGGGTGGCGGCGAGGAAGGCGTACTAGCAGCCTTCCTACCTCTCCCGCCGCCACGTCCACCTCTACCAGCCTTCTTCCCCCCCCCCCCGACCTCTCCCGGCCGAAGAAGAAGCGACCGCCGGTGGTGTCTGCATACTGAGATCTAGCGCTCTCCGGAGGCTCTGGGGTGGAATGGAACTACCCCTCCCACCACGCGCCGAGGTAGGAGCCTCGGAGCGCTCTCGACCCGCGCCCACCATCTGTCAACACCTGCAATGACAAAGAGTAAACGAAATTAGTACAACATAAAAAGAATGAATACCTAACATGAATAATATGTATATAGTTTAAGTGTATCATCATCATGAACATAATAAAAAATTGAATACCTAACATGAACTAATTGTCGTGGTGTCGTGGTGTCGGGGTGTCGGGGTGTCGGGGTGTCGGGGTGTCATGGTGTCGGGGTGTCGGGGTGTCATGTCGGGGTGTCGGGGTGTCGTGTCGGGGTCGGGGTGTCGAGGTCGGGGTGTCGTGTCGAGTGTCGGGGTGTCGGGGCTGTCTGGGTCGGGGTGTCGGGGTGTCGGGGTCGGGGTGTCGTGTCGGGTGTCGGGGTATCAGGGTGTCGTGTCGGGGTCGGGGTGTCGGGGTGTCGGGGTCGGGGTGTCGTGTTGGGTGTCGGGGTGTCGGGGGTGTCGTGTCTGGGTGTCGGGGTAATCAACACAAACACTAGTACCAGTAATTAAGCTAAGTAATACTAACATCTAATTACTAACTACATTATCTAATACTAACATTCTTCTTCTTCTCTCCTCCTCATCGCCGGGATACGATCTACTACGACCCCGAGACAAGGTCTACGTAGAGTGGCTCCTCCATCTTCACCGGAAGGAGCGGCGCGTCGTCGTCCACCCCCATCTTCACCGGTAGGAGGGTCGGGCGGGAGCGGTGGGTTGCGGCGGCGACAGTTCTGGCTGCTCCTCCTCCTTCTCTCCTTCATCTTCTTCTACTTCTTCTTCTTTCCTTTTTCTTCTTCTCTTCTTCTTTCCTTTTTCTTCTCCTAAATCTTACTCCTATTACCTAAATAATACAAACAGAGAACAAATCTAAAACTAAATCTAATTCAACCTACTCCTCCTCCTCCTCCTCTTCTCCTACTTCGCCTTCTCTTCCTATTCTTTATCTTCTTATTCTGTTTTTCTTTTTCCTTTCCATTTTCCTTTAATTATATTTGCATCTACATATTTTTCTTCTCTTTCTTTTCATTTTCTTTATTTCTTATACTTCCTTTTCTTTTATTTCCTATCTTTCTTCTACTTCTTCTTCTTTCCTTTTTCTTCTTCTCTTCGTCTTTCCTTTTTCTTCTCCTAAATCTTACTCCTATTACCTAAACTAGTAAACGTGCACGTGCACCGCACGTCTTGTGAAGAAGACATGATTTGCTCTCTCCTAACCTCTCTCTCTAAGGCTATAAGACATGGTTTGCTCTCTCCTAAACTCTCTCTCTAAGGCTATAAGACATGGTTTGCTCTCTCCTAACCTCTCCCTTTGTCATCAAGATAGTGGGTCCTTGCCTCCTTGACGCCACCCCAAAATAATATACCGTGCTCTCCTCCCACCTTCGTCGTGTTGTAGTGAACCCAAAAATTATTGATAACTCACCGTTCATGTCATATTTCTCTCTTGTGGGAGAAACTACAATCTATTAATCATCATTAAGAGTTTACAATGTCACTTACAACCAGCTAACTAACAAGAACAGGGTATTCATGTAACCAAGTTTACGAACACCTAAATTTCTTACCAACGCCGTTAGTTCATGTACAAATTTATTGCTCTCTCCCTCACACACACACAACTCCATTTAAAATAAAATCAGATAACCGAGTATTAATCATCATTAAGACATGGTTCACACTCAGAAACTGATCCAGGAAATTGTTAAGGATCCCCTGTTACACCCTAATTTCTCTCTGGAGGAAGGGCTCTTGAGACTTAAAGGCGGAATTTGGCTCGGCAGAGATAAACAACTGCAGCAACAAGTTCTCAGTGCCGGGCATCGGTCTGCTATTCAAGGGCATTCAGGAGCGCCAGCCACGTATCAACGTCTAAAAGCTGTTTGTGCTTGGCCACGGATGAAGATTGTTGTTCCTGATTATGTGCAATCATGCTCCATTTCTCAACAAGCAAAAGCTGAACGTGTCAGCCAGCGTTTGGAGACCTCTATGACTCATCCTGTGTTCCACGGCTCACAACTCCGCAAAGCACTTAATTAAGCCAGGTGTGTCTGCTTCCTCAACTTTGCCTACGAATACTAATTAGTTTGCTATTCCAGTGCAAGTTCTGGACACACGAGTGAAGAACAAAGCGAACAGGGTCGTCGACCAAGTCCTGGTGCGTTGGTCTGAGGAGCAGCATGACCCGACAGGGGAGGACCGCGGGGAATTGCACGCGCGGATCCCGTCTGCTGCGGCTTGGGGACAAGCCGAATCGCAAGGAGGAGGGGGTGTTAGCATCCCTACCACTACTGGACCGGGAGCCCAGGAAGAGCCCACGTCATATCACAAGACGGCCCAAGTCCACACCGACGGCAGTATAAGTGCGGGTGATCCCAGGAACTAGGTATCGGGGATTCGATCAGAACTGGCGGCGGCGGCTTTCTCTCCCACCTGGCTCTCAACCCTACCCCCCAATTCTTGCTTCTTCAGTTTCCAGCACACTTGTGCGTGTATCTGGTTGTAAGCTGAACCTATAGGCTGTAGCTACTCTATTTCCCCTCAAATCCGAACCTGTAGCTACTCTGAATCCTTTCTATGCAATACATCTCTGAGTGAACTGGAGGAGTAGCTAACATAATTCAACCTAAAAATTAAATCTAACTAATACAAAAAAAAGAACAGGGGAGGAGGGGGGCTTACCTTTCGGTGGCTGCGGGTGGGGGGGAGGTGGCTGCAGGGAGGAGGATGGCTGCGGGTGGGGGGATCTGGCGCCAACGACGGTGCGGCTCCGGCGGTGGGGCGGGGCGATGCGGCGCGGCTCCGGCGATGGGGCGGGGCAGGGCGGCCGCCGCGGCCTGGGTCCGCTGGGCGGGGCAGCCGGCGACGGGGCGGGCTCCGGGGGGCGGGGGCGGTGCGCGGTGGCGGAGGGGCGGCGGCATGGGGCGGTGGAGGGGGAGGGGCGGGGGAGCGTCGGGCGGCGGCGGCGGGGGACGAAAATTAAAAGGGGAAAGGGCACGGGAGAGAGAGAAGAGAGAGAGGGAGAGAGAGGAGGTGGGGGGGTAACGGCCGTTAGGGGGTTATTTTCTTTGCCGTCTGCCAGTGGACGGCAAAGATTCTTTGCCGTCCGCTAGCAGACGACAAAGAGGTGGGGTGGGCCGTTGCAGTTAACTTGCCTCCACGGGGCCCCACCCCACCTCTTTGCCGTCTGCTAGCGGACGGTAAAGAATCTTTGCCGTCCGCTGGTAGACGGCAAAGAGATGGCTGATGGCAAACAGTGTGTTTGCCATCAGCCAGCTCTTTGCCGTCTGCTTTCCCAAAGCAGACGGCAAACAACCTGTTTGCCATCTGCCAGCAGACGGCAAAGACCTGGCAGATGGCAAAGACCCTGATTCCAGTAGTGCTCGCTGGGCTTCCGCTTGAAGGTTGCCGAGGTGCCCTTTTACGTGCACATGGCGATAAGTGGCGGGAGCATGTGTGAAGAAGTACACCCCTGCAGGGTTATGAATCTGTTCGAATAGCCGCGTCCTCGGATATGGACTACGTGGAGAACTTATGTGGTTCATAGACAATTTGAAATGGATACTCTGAAATGCGCAAGATAAGCGTGAGTGCTATGGATGGCCTTCTCGTAGGGAGACAGGTGTGGATCCATAGTGGTGTATTGATATGGTGAATATGTTGACTCGTGTGCGTTATCCCACCTCAAAGAAAGTACTTGTAGTCGTAGTACATGTTAGCCAAGAGTCAAAGCTGGCTTGCTGCAATAAACTCCACAACCCCCTTTGTTGACAATGTTGCATATGTAGCTAGTTCTGATGTAAGTCTTGCTGAGTACCTTTGTACTCACGGTTGCTTCATTTATGTTTTTGCAGAGGAGACGTCAGTCTCATTAATGATCCTTACAACGTGAAGTTTGATGTTGACCGGATTAGCTTGGGAATCCCAGACAGAGGTCTGGCTCCTTTGGTAGGGTCATTGTAGCTTGTCAGGCTCTTTTAGCCGCTTTTAACAGATGTTTGTACCCACACATGTATCTTCCGCTTGTTGATTGTATGCTCTGAATGATGGGTCATGTGACCCTTTGCTTGTAACATCATATTATGTAAGGCTCTTCTGAGCCTTCTAAATAAATGTTGTGTTGTTGTATGGTCATGTTGTGATGCCATAGTTGTATCTATGCATATCGGGCATGTCGTGCATACGTGTGACGTGCAACGGTATGTATGGGATCCGACACCTAGTTGTGTGCCTTAGGAGTACTCTTTACAGCGAACTACCTCTTTGTGCTTCCATCGAGCCTTGGTAGCTTGCTACTGCTCCGGACACATTGATTGACCGGCGTGTATCCTTCTTTGCTGTTGTGTCTGTCCCTTCGGGGAAACGTCTCGCAGTGTAATGGAGTCCTTGTAGCCTGCTATGACTCGTCTACACGCAGTTGATGACAGAAGTGTCTCACGGCGTAATGGAGTCCATGTAGCTTGCTACGACTCATCTACACATGCTGGAGGCTGACACCTGCATTGCTGGGTTATGTACGCATGTCCCTATATGGATGTGCTACTTGGGTTCTACGACTAGTCATGTCGGCCCGGGTTCTTTGACATTTGAATGCTAGCGACATATTCACATACGTGAGCCAAAAGACGCAAACGGTCCCGGCCCAGGTAAGGTGGCAGCCGTGGGGATAACCGTGCGTGAGGCCGCAAAGTGATGTGATGTGTTACATGCTAGATTCTTATGGCTTAGGATCGGGGTCCTGACACTTTCGATGAGATGGTGGCTATCGTTTTGATGGAGTAGACTTTGATGATCCGACTACGAACGTCTGCGGACGTCGCGCCTTAGTAATCGCTAAACCAACTCCGAAAGGTTATTGACCATGCCGGAGCACGATCAACCTGACCACGAGGGTCTGTTTCCTGCACGCAAATGAAGAACAAGCAAGAAACTAATATTGCCATCTGGATATTGCGAATATAAGAGGAAAGCTTTATTGACGAAAGTGGGGTTCTGTGACGCCTTTGTCTGGTCGTGGAACACAAACAAAGAACGCGAAGTTGCAGCTATGGCTAACTTTCAATCTAAACAAAACCCAAGTCTAAAAAGATGCCCTAAAGGCTGTATATATGGGGGAATAGAGGGGGATTTCGTGGCCCCTTGGAGGAGGGGTCTGAAACCAGCCCTAACTCCGTTTGCCTACACATACGGACTCTAAAAACAGCCTAATAAGTGGTATTTCGAAATTACATGGGCCTGGCCCAAAAATAAGGTGACGCAACACCTATATTAACCTATGGACGAAATTTATGAAGTGGCATCTTGTATATTTCGTCCAAGCCTCCAAGCACTCCTTATGGTGGCTGCAAAGTGCGAAAATCACCACTGGAAAGTCCATTGTTCCTTCCCGCGCGCGCACCTTCTTCTCCATGCTTGATCCGGCTCCAATGGCCATCCTTCTTGTCCATACTAGGTCCTTCATTCATAAGTAAAACAAAATTATCTAAGTGAGGCAGCATCATATGTTCATGAACATTATAAGGATTTCCAAGAAACGAAAGTACCTGATAATTTAGTTGGCGTGCGCGGGCTCTAGTAACTGGTCCAATATGTGTGGATGGTGGGGATGTGGGTGTAACATTAGTAGGTATGTCCTCGTTAGAGAGCTAAGTGTGTGAATCCGATTTGGTAAAGGTAGCGATGAGAAGCCATGTAGGAGTACATGGTGGGTTGTCTCATTGGGACCATCTTTAAGAACTGAGTTCTGTGTTTGTTATCCAAGACAAGATACTACCATGCATTGGGCCCGAAACCAATGGACCCTCTCGGCTTATTAATCGCCTTGATCTCTGTCCAGGAGTTGCAACTAGTTTCTGGTGTTTGTAGGATGTGCTGGCGGCCATGCATAGCGCTGACCGGAGGGGTAGGCTATGGCGCGGTAGATGCACTCGTGGCCGGGTGTACCAAGCATAGATCCGTCCATCGAGGTGGGCTTGGGAACCCTGCACACATCGTTTGGGGCCATAATGGAAACTTCGGCTGGACTTCCTTGCGGGTTTAGTCTCAAATAGGCGATAATCCTGGACTAGAGTCTTGTGTGGTTAACGGTCGTGGCCGACTCCCTCGCTGGGCTTCCGCTTGAAGGTTGCCGAGATGCCTATTTACGTGCACATGGCGGTAAGTGGCGGGAGAGTGTGTGAAGAAGTATACCCCTGCAGGGTGAATTAATCTGTTCAAATAGCCGCGTCCTCGGATATGGACTACTCGAAAGACTTATGTGGTTCATAGACAAGTGAAATGGATACTCTAAAATGTGCAAGATAAGTGTGAGTGCTATGGATGGCCTTCTCGTAGGGAGACGGAAGTGGATTCATAGTGGTGTATTGATTTGGTGAATATGTGGACTCGTGTGCGCTATCTGAAAGCACATTTGCTCCCTTGGTGGTTTTGGTAATTAATAACAACATATATGTCATTGAACTAATGTTTCCACTAAGTATATTTCAGGAAAAGTTCAATGATAGGTTGGCAAAAGGATTGTGGAGAAACCCCAAGATGCAAGGAAATGGATTCGCAAAGCTTCAAGCAAGAGGACTCTACATTTTACTTTGTGAGAAATCACTTTGAGTCCATAGGAAAGCCAATACTATTAAAAGGGGGTAAGGTACTGTTGGTTAACAAGATGCTCCACGTGCACAAGTGATAGTCACCAAAAACACCCACAAACTCTTCCACAAAAGTGTGTCCAAGCCTATCATGAAAATCGGTGCTACCAAGAATTTCCACTCGGTCCCACCAATTCCCAAACTCAGACAGACCCATGCCAAACCCTAGCCCTTCAGTGCAACCGATTCTGCATCGGTGCCACCGAATTCAGCTTGCCGACTTTCTGTTACCTCGTTTCATAAAATCGGTCTTACCGAGTTTTTTGGATCGGTGTCACCGAGTTGTGCAATCTGGCCGTTGGTCACCTAATCGGTACCATCGAGACTTATGTATCGGTCTCACCAAGATTCAAAAGTTACTGCCTTTTGGTCACTTCGGTACCACCGAGTTTTACACTTCGGTGTCACCGAGTTGGTCACTTTAGGTGTAATGGTTGGATTTTTGGGGATGCCTATATATACCCCTTCACCACCACTCACTCGAAAGAGAAGCACTTAGAACTATTCCATACTTGCCCCATCTAATTATCTGAGAGAGAGCCACCTACTCATGTGTTGAGATCAAGCTATTCCATTCCTACCATATGAATCTTGATCTCTAGCCTCCCCAAGTTGCTTTCCACCAAATCAATCTCTTCTACCAAATCCAAATCTGTGATAGAGTGATTGTGTGTTAAGGAGTCTATAATCTTGAAGCACAAGAGCAAGGAGTTCATCGACATTGCCAAGCCTATTACCTTTTGGAGGGTGGTGCCTCCTAGATTTGTTAGGTGTCGCTTGGGAGCCTCCTACTTCGTGTTGTGGAGTTGAACCAAGAAATTTGTACGGGCAAGGAGACCGCCTACTTCATGAAGATCTACCCATAGTGAGGCTAGTCCTTCGTGGACGGAAGCCGTTATGGAATAGTCAAGGTTGCTACTTCGTGGACCCTTATGGGTGGAGCCCTCCGTGGACTCTCGCGACCGTTACCCTCCGTGGGTTGAAGACTCCATAAACATGGACGTACGATAGCACCACCTATCGGAACAACGGGAAAAATCTTCATGTCTTCAAATTGCGTTTGATCTTCCTTCCTACCCTCTACTACATATGCTTGTTGTTACTTTCCGCTGCTATACTTTTAGACAGGCATGTGTAGGGTGGACTTGAATTGCTATCATTGCTAAAATCTGCCAACACTTAAAATTGGGAAAAGGTAGAATTTTTATTTGGTCAAGTAGTCTAATCACCCCCCCCCTCTAGACATACTTTCGATCCTACAAGTGGTATCAGAGCTTTAGTCTCCATTGCATTGGTCTCACAACCTAGGAGAGTATGGCGTCTAGTGAGGGAAATTATCACCGTAGAGGTCCATACTTTGATGGCACAAATTTTGCTAGTTGGAAGCACAAAATGAAAATGCATATTTCTTGGTCATAACCCCGCCGTTTGGGCTGTTATTCGTGTTGGCTTGCAAGGTGCATTCTTTGGTGATGGGAAGGAACCAGATTGTGAAGCGACCGCAGATGAATTGAAGATGTTGCAATACAACGCTCAAGCATGTGACATTCTCTTCAACTGCCTATGCCCTGAAGAATTCAACAAAATCAGCCGTCTTGAGAATGCAAAAGAGATTTGGGATACTTTGGTTGATATGCATGAAGGTACCGAATCCGTGAGAGAATTCAAGTTGTATGTTCTTCAAAGTCATCTTGACAAGTTCAAGATGAAGCATGGTGAAGGACTCGCAGAGATGTACTCTAGGCTAGCTCTCATCACAAATGAGATTGCCGGCTTAGGAAGCGAAGAAATGACCGACAAATTCATCATCAAGAAGATACTTAGAGCTTTGGATGAGAGATACGACACCGTGTGCACATTGATCCAAATGATGCCCAACTACAAAGATCTCAAGCCTGCGGAAGTCAATGGAAGGATTGTTGCTCATGAGATGACACTCAAAGACAAAGAAGAGCATCACAACAAGTCTAGCGGTGCTTACAAAGCCACAAGTCATGCTCCCGCAACTTCAAGCGACAACCTTGTCACCAATGAAGAGATAATCCTCATGGTCAAGAAATTCAACAAGTTCTACAAGAATAGAGGCAAAGAACGAAGCTCCAACTCAAGATATGAAGAGAAGCGTTCGTCAAGTCGTGACCGAAACTACTACAATTGTGGGAAGCCCGGAAACTACTCCAATGAGTGCACGACTCCCTACAAACGAAGAGAAGAGTCACCTAGAAGACGATGCTCAAGGAATGAATCACCTCAAAGAGAGAGAAGGAGTAGAGATGATCATTATGAACGAAGACCCTCAAGGAGAAGTAGGGACTCGGAGAAGAAGGACAAGTACACCAAGAGCTACTCAAGAAGAAGACATCAAGCTCATGTTGGTGAATGGGTTTCCTGCTCCGAATCTGACAACAACTCCGAGAGAAGCTATCACTCCAACTCCGACTATAGTCAAGATGAAGGTGTTGCCGGACTTGCACTAGTGACTACCAACTCCTATGATCTATTTGATTCACCAAATGAAGGGAGTGGAAGTTGCTTCATGGCTAAAGGCCCCAAGGTATCAAACCCCGAGTATCTTGATTTCAATAGTGATGAAGATGATTTACTTGGTGATGATGACTTGCTCTTTGATAAAACTAGTGATGTTAGTCAAAATGAACTTGATAATTTTCATGGTAGTCAAGATAAGTCGTGTGATGATGATAAGTTGGAAATAGAACGACTAACTAGGGAATTAAACACTCTTAAGTTAGCCCATGAATCTACTCTAGAAGATCATAGAGAGCTTGTAAGGACTCATGAGAAGCTACGCTTCGAGAAGCTCACCTTGGAGCAAGAACATGAGTTTCTTAAAGCTATCAATGACGATCTCCGAAAGAAGACTTCATCTTATCTAGCCAAACGATTACTCTTGTCTACATTCATGCCACAAGTTAAACCTAGAAAAACTAGTAACAAAGGCAAGAAAGGTTCTTCATCTAGTAGCAACAATAAAAATGCTAAATCTAATGATGTTGCTTCTAGTAGTTCTATTGATTCCACTAATGATGATTCTCTTAGCCAAGTTACACTTGAGCAAGAAAACGATTTATTGAAAGGGATTATAGAGAAAGGTATCTACAAGAGTCTTGCCGGGTGTAAGCAATTTGAGGAAATTGTACGCAAGCACGGAGTATACCGGAAGAACCATAGCATTGGGTACTTCAATGCAAATGGAGTTGAATGGGAAGAAGGTCAATACCCCAAGCCCAAGTTTGTTCCTCAAAAGGAGAAGTATGAACATACTCTTCCAAAGGGAACAAACACTCAAGATGACCTTCCACCACAAGACCACAAGCTCAAGGGCAAGGACAAGCTTCAAGAGGTCATTGACTCATATGAAGATGAATCCCAAGCTTTCGTGGAGTGGGTTCCCAAGGCTACTTCAAGCTCAACTTCTACAAGTGCCACTTCAACACCAAGGATCCCCATCAAGTTGATGTGGGTCCCCCAGAAGAAGAACTAGAGAAGTTCTTGAGGGGTGACTCCGCCAATGAAATTCACTCACATTCATTATTGGCAAGAACTAGTTGCAATCAACGTCAACATCAAGCAATAGTTCAAGGAGTCACACATTCCCTCAAAGGTAAGCAATGGACAAGGTAATTAACAAATCCATGGACATCATCATGTATGCTTTGCACTCCATGTCCATAGATATCCTTGTATTTGTCTCTTGTGTGTTGGGACTAACCCATGTAGGTGAGAAGAGTAAGGAAACAACAAGTATGCTCCCAACTCTTGGTGATCTTCATCAACCTTGAGCATCCACCACTAGATCACCCACATGAAGTCTTCTACGACAAACCCAAGGTTAGTTTATCCCTCCTATGGGGGGATGTCACATCAAGGGGGAGCTTTACTCTAAGACTTGAGTTAAAGCATCTCTTAGAATGTGACAACATTAAATGCTTTATGTAAAAGTGGTAACCCCACTTGTTCTTAAACGATGAGTATGACCTATGATCAAGTATTCTTACTTGGCTCCTAAGTCAATATACTCATATATAGATGACTCCGTCATCGTCAAAATGCTTGATAGATGCTAGTATGTATGTGCATGTTTGCCATGATTTCATTTGACATCTTATTGTGTGAGCATGTTGGTCTGTATTTCTTTATTCATTCGAGGACATCCAATTGTTGCTATTTGGCATTTGATTTTTCTTTTGCCAATTGGATGGACAAGAATGCCTAGGACCACTCTCTAGCTATCTATGCTTTCTCGTCTCATATTCCATTCTTGCTGCATCAAAAAATTTGAACAAGTACTTTTCGATCTCTGTGTGTGAGGAGCACTCGGAGTTCCGTATCGATAAAGGAGTGACCATTAAAACCTCCCAAGTGCATCTCGGTGGAACCAATACCAAAATCTCGGTCTCACCAAATGCCTAGGGTTGATCTGGTTTTCAATCCCGGTAACACTGATTCCTTATTCTCGGTTACACTGAGTTTCCCTGCCAACTGACAGTTGAGAAACTTGGTGGCACCGACAATTTCGAACCGGTGTCACCGACAGCAAAGGGTATATTACCTGGAGGACCCGACTTTTGAAATTCAACCGCAAAAGTCTGTTTCCACCAACCCTAAGCTGCCTCTCCGGACCCCTTGGTCGTCGCCTTTGCCTCCCCGTGCGCCTCCGCCGTTGGGAATCGCCACCGCCGACGGAATCTTCACCGCCGTCGTCGCCTTAGAGGATCCTTCATCGAGTTAGGGTATGGATCCGGCCCTCTTTGCGCTCCCCTTCCGATTCATGCGCATTAGAGTACTTTTATCGATAATCCATTGCAATCCTCTCAATCCTCTAGAAATCTCATTAGCTTAGCGAACGAAAGATTTTTAGGTCTAGTCGTCCGCAAAACCGAATCTCGGTGATACCGAGTCAGAAAAATCGGCTCTACCGATTTTGTTTTGGACTACTCAGGAAAGTCTCGATGAAACCGAGTGGCAATTTTCGGTACGACCGAAATTGCTGCCAAGTTTCTGTAAAGAGTTCTGTGCGTCTCGGTGGTACCGAAACTTTTTGCTGAAAGCTATATCTAAGAATTTCTTTGTTCAAATCTTTGAAAAATCTCTGCATTTTGTGATGACTCAACCCTTCCACTCTTCTATACTCTATTTCACAGGGTCAGAGATGTCAGGTTCTGATGATAGCCAGAATGATTTTAGAGAGAAAAGTGTTGACATGAGCTCTGGCACTAGTCCTGAAGGGAGCGATGATGATGTTCCTAGCTCACCTGATCAGCCCAAGGCTGCAACTAGGGCAAGAAGGAAGCTCAACTCAGATGAGGAGGATAAAGATTTCATACCAGAGGAGCTGTCCAAGAAAGATGATGCTGCCAAGAGCACTGCTGCTGCCACTACTTCCAAGAAGAAGGCAATAAGGAAAGAGTATGCTAGCTCAGGGACAGTGAGAGCACCAGTGAGTGCTAGGGCAACAATGTCTGTTGATCCCTCTAAGAAGTATATGCCTAAGAAGGCTGGGGAGAAGAAGAAGAGAGAAAGGAGAAGATTTGTTAAAGCTAAAGTTCTTCCTTCTACTCCAGAGTATTTAGATGAGGAAGAAGAAGAGGAAGAGCCAGCTGCAAAGGCTCCTCCTAAGAAGAAGAAAAAGCTCATGGGTGATGCTATGCCTAGGGATACATCATCCAAAGGCACCAAGACTGCCCCCAAGAAGGCTGCTGCAGATAATCCCAAGAGGTTCTCCAGAGACATTCCAGCTTCTTCCAAGAACAAGACTTCCACTTTTAGGGAAGATGAGGATGATGTTATGTCAGCTTTGATGAAGCTAAGACCAGACCTTCCAGAACATAATGCCGGCCATTTGTTAGCTGAGGACATGAAGAAGAGGAAGGACTCAGGTTTGAGAGAGTGGAGAGCCATTGATCCATATTCATAGAGGAGGAAGACTGCTGTGGACTACAGGTTATATACAAAGGAGCAATAAGATTTCTATGAAACAATCTTGCTTGATAAGAGCCCTGCTATGAGTGATATGAGGTTTGTGGACTGGAAGTACATCAAGGACAATGAGGATTACTTCCCAAGTGTGCAAGACAACTTTCATTGCATTGGACTTGATGAGTTTGTTGGTAAGGAGTTTACTTCTTGGGATGATGAAATGATCATGCAATTCTACTCCACTACTCATTTCTATGGAGATGGTAGAATTGTATGGATGACTGAAGGTGCAAGATATGAATCCACAGTTGAGGAGTCGGCTGCCATCTTAGGAGTCCCAGAGGTGGAAGATGGTGACATTAATGTATACAATGAGCACAAGGCAAGCCACAATGCCATGAAGAACATGTACAATGAGATTCCTGCTGCACATGTGAAGTCTCACAAGCTAGGATCCATTTACTTCCTCCAGGCTGGTCTACACACGATCAACACTATCTTAAGGCATACCTTGATGCCTAAGTCTGGAAATGAGAAGATGATTAGAGGATACTCTATCAACATCCTCCTCCATCTAGATCAACATACGAGATTCAGAGTGATGGATCTGATTGTGGAGACTGTGAAGAGGGTTGTTGCTGATCAGAAGCGTTCATGTTTCTATGCACCCTATATTCAGATGCTTATCAACTCCAAGTTGGAGAATCACATATTTGCACTTGACTGACCACATTTGCCACTTTTGCCAGACCTAGAAGACAACGTTGTGGTGATGGACCCAGACCATCCCACCTCAGCTACAGCACAGGCACATGCAGAGGCTGCCAGAGACTCTAGTTCTCAGGTGCGAAGGTCTAGGAGTGAGTAGATGGATCTCCTACTTAGCTCTGTGCTCAGCATGCAGAAGGACATCAGCGACATATTGAAGAACCAGGCGAGCCTTGCGAGGATTGTTGACACCAAATTTCAAACTCTCAACAACAAGGTGGATGAGCTCACAGTGACTGTGAATGAGCTCAAGAAGGAAGTTGACGCAGTACCTAGCCCTCACTCTACAGATGATGATGAGGAGGAGGAGGATCGTGAACCTCTCAGGACAAGCACTCAGTTCACTACTCAGGCTAGATCAGCTACAGTGCCAGCTCCAGAGTTGAGACCTTCTTCATCAGCACCTGCTACAGCTTCTTCAGCTCCATCAGCTCCTCCAGTTCCTCCAGTTGCTACTCCGACTTCGTCCATGACGTCTGCAGAAGACTTCGCTGATGCCATTCTCTCGACTCCTTCATCGGCCACCGGAGGAGATCAGCCCCAGAAGAGCGCTTAGATATATACCTTTGAAATTTTTGGTAACTTGTTGCCAAAGGGGGGGGAAGATGTATATAGATCTTTAGGCTTCGAGAGAGAGAGAGCGTTGCCTTTTATTGCTTTTCAAAAACATTGAACTTTTGGTTGGTTTGCTTGTGTTAAACTTTGTTGGTGTTTGATCATACACTTGATGTGTATTGCTACTATTTCCTATCCTTGTGATGCTTATGAAATGATCATTCACCTTTGCTTGATTGTGTTGTGCTATGATATTCATTCTTATTATTCTCGCACACCACCAAGTTGTATGTGACATGAAAGAGTGCCCCATGTACCTAATCGATTGTGCATTTGCATTCAAACGCAAATTCAAAATAATGCACAAATTTAGGGGGAGCTCTTGCTTATCACATACTTCTCAAAGCGACGATTATATTCATCGATTATATCATATGTCGAAGCTTTGATCTATATGTTGTCAGCAATTACCAAAAAGGGGGAGATTGAAAGCACATTTGCCCCCTTAGTGGTTTTGGTAATTAATAACAACATATATGTCATTGAACTAATGTTTCCACTAAGTATATTTCAGGAAAAGTTCAATGATAGCTTGGCAAAAGGATTGTGGAGAAACCCCAAGATGCAAGGAAATGGATTGGCAAAGCTTCAAGCAAGAGGACTCTACATTTTACTTTTTGAGAAATGACTTTGAGTCCATAGGAAAGCCAATACTATTAAAAGGGGGTAAGGTACTGTTGGTGAACAAGATGCTCCACGTGCACAAGTGATAGTCACCAAAAACACCCACAAACTCTTCCACAAAAGTCTGTCCAAGCCTATCATGAAAATCGGTGCTACCAAGAATTTCCACTCGGTCCCGCTGATTCCCAAACTCAGAAAGACCCATGCCAAACCCTAGCCCTTCGGTGCAACCGATTCTACATCGGTGCCACCGAGTTCAGCTTGCCAACTTTCTGTTACCTCGTTTCATAAAATCGGTCTTAATGAGTTTGTTGGATCGGCGTCACCGAGTTGTGCAATCTGACCGTTGGTCACCTAATCGGTACCACCGAGAGTTATGTATCGGTCTCACCGAGATTCAAAAGTTACTACCTTTTGGTCACTTTGGTACCACCGAGTTTTACACTTCGGTGTCACCGAGTTGGTCACTTTAGGTGTAACGGTTGGATTTTGGGGATGCCTATATATACCCCTTCACCACCACCCACTCGAAAGAGAAGCACTCAGTACTATTCCATACTTGCCCCATCCAATTTTCTGAGAGAGAGCCACCTACTGATGTGTTGAGATCAAGCTATTCCATTCCTACCATATGCATCTCGATCTCTAGCCTCCCCAAGTTGCTTTCCACCAAATCAATCTCTTCCACCAAAGCCAAATCTGTGAGAGAGTGATTGTGTATTGAGGAGTCTATCATCTTGAAGCACAAGAGCAAGGAGTTCATCAACATTGCCGAGCCTATTACCTTCTGGAGGGCGGTGCCTCCTAGATTGGTTAGGTGTCGCTTGGGAGCCTCCTACTTCGTGTTATGGAGTTGAACCAAGAAGTTTGTACGGGCAAGGAGATCGCCTACTTCGTGAAGATCTACCCATAGTGAGGCTAGTCCTTCATGGACGGAAGCCGTTATGGAATAGTCAAGGTTGCTACTTTGTGGACCCTTATGGGTGGAGCCCTAATTGGACTCTCCCGACCGTTACCCTCCATGGGTTGAAGACTCCATAAACGTGACGTACTATAGCACCACCTATCGGAACCACGGGAAAAATCTTCGTGTCTTCAAATTGCGTTTGATCTTCCTTCCTACCCTCTACTACAGATGCTTGTTGTTACATTCCGCTACTATACTCTTAGACATGCATGTGTAGGGTGTACTTGAATTGTTGTCATTGCTAAAATCTGCCAACACTTAAAATTGGGAAAAGGTAGAATTTTTATTTGGTCAAGTAGTCTAGTCACCCCCCCCTCTAGACATACTTTCGGTTCTACACTATCCCACCTCAAAGAGAGTACTTGTAGTCGTAGTTGAGGTTAGCCAAGAGTCAAAGCTGGCTTGCTGCAATAAACTCCACAACCCCCCTTTGTTGACAATGATGAATATGTAGATAGTTCTGATGTAAGTCTTGCTGAGTACCTTTGTACTCACGGTTGCTTAATTAATGTTTTGCAGAGGAGACGTAAGTCTCATTAGTTATTCTTACGACGTGAAGTTCGATGTTGACCGAATTAGCTTGGGAATCCCAGACAGAGGTCTGGTTCCTCTGGTAGGGTCATTGTAGCCTTTCAGGCTCTTCTAGCCGCTTTTAGTAGATGTCTGTACCCAGACATGTATCTTCCGCTTGTTGATTGTATGCTCTGAATGATGGGTCATGTGACCCTCTGCTTGTAACATTATACTATGTAGGCTCTCTGGAGCCTTCTAAATAAATGTAATGTTATAAAGATATGTTGTGATGCCATGTTGTATCTATGCATATCATGCATATTGCGTGTATGATTGAAATGCATTGGTATCTGCGGGATTCGACACCTAGTTGTGTGCCTTTAGTAGTAGTCTTTATGAGGAAATGCCTCTTTGTGCTTCCAACGAGCCTTGATAGCTTGCTACTGCTCCGGAAACATTGATTGACCGGCGTGTATCCTTCTTTGCTGTTGTATCTGTCCCCTCGGCGAAATGTCTCGCAGTGTAATGGAGTCCATGTAGCCTACTACGACTTGTCTACGCGCAGTTGACGACAGAAATGTCTCGCGGCGTAATGGAGTCCCTGTAGCTTGCTATGACTTGTCTACACATGCTGATGACCGACACCTGCATTGTTGGGTTACATATGCCTGTCCCAGTACGGATGTGCCCCTTGGGTTCTACGACTAGTCATGTCGACCCGGGTTCTTGGACATTTGAATGCCAGCGACATATTCACCTTCGTGAGCCAAAAGGTGCTAACGGTCCCGGCCCAGGTAAGGTGGCAGCCGTGGAGATAACTGTGCGTGAGGCCGCAAAGTGATATGAAGTGTTACATGCTAGATTCTTATGGCTTAGGATCGGGGTCCCGACATGCTAATACTTGCAAATATTATTTGGGTCCCCTTGTGTCGAATCTATAAATTTGGGTTGAATACTCTACCCTCGAAAACTGTTGCGATCCCCTAAATATTTTAATACTCAAGCATGCCAACAAGCAACCATGTCTTTCAAAATATCAACACTAAAGAAAGCTATCCCTAGACCATCATGCTCAATCATTGATCCATTCATGTAACACACTCAAATACTAACTACACCCAATGCACAAGTATGATCATAGTGCCCCCTAGCTGGTGCTTTATAAGATAAGATGGAGACTAAAATTAAAAAAATTGCATAAAGTAAATAGATAGGCCCTTCGCAGAGGGAAGTAGGGATTTGTAGAGGTGCCAAAGCTCAAAGCTTAAATTGAGAGAGAGAAATATTTTGGGTGGCATGCCTTTCCTGTCAACGAAAACGACCGAGTGGTTCTCAATACTTTCCATGCTAGATACATAATAGGCGGTTCCCAAACATAAAATAAAGTTTATTCCTTTTCCCACCATTCTTTCACAATCCATGGCTAGCCGTATCCACGGTTGCCTTCCATACCAACACTTTCCAAGAAACTTATTATTTGACAACATAAAGTAAATTTCTTTTCAATTCGGGACTGGGCATCCCTATTACCGCCGTACTCTTGTACAATGACAGGTGAATAAACACACATCTTGAGAATAACACATCTAGCATGGAAAAATATTGGACACCCCCTAACGTTTCATGAGCGGTATGAGCACACAAAAAGGAAATTCATTTTGAAAATTAGAGATGGCACATACAACTTTGCTTAGAACGGCATGGAAATACCGCATATAGGTAGGTATGGTGGACTTATAAGGAAAAATTGGGTTTAAGGATTTTGGATGCACAAGTAGTATTTCTACTTAGTACAAGTGGAGGCTAGCAAATAGATTGAGAAGCAACCAACCAAGAAACGAAAATTCACATAAAAGGGCATTGAGCATAACTAACACAAAATAATGCACCATAAGTAGGATGTAATTTCATTGCATAACTATTGACTTTCGTGCTTGCATAGGGAATCACAAACCTTAACACCAATATTCTTACTAAATCATAATTACTCACTAACATGACTCACATATTACTATCATCATGTCTCAAAACTATTACAAGGAATCAAGTTTAATTTGTCCAATGATCATCATGAAAGTTTTTATTATATCGCTGTTGAATATCTATCACTTTGGGACTAGTTTCATATATTGCCATTACTTTTGACAAGCTCAAATAAATTTAAGTGAAGAACATGAGCATAAAAATTTCATCTCTCAAAATAATATAAGTGACGTATGAGAGAATTTTTTCAATATTTACTAACTCTCAAATTAATCTAAGTGAAGCATGAGAATGTTTATTTAGAAATTTAAAGCACACTGTGCTCAAAAAGATATAAGTGAAGCACTAGAGCAATTCCATAGCTCAAAAAATTTAAGTGAAGCATATAAAGCAATTCTTACAGATCATAGCATAATTTTGGCTCTCTCAAATAGGTGTGTCCAGCATGGATACTTGTGACAAACTAAAAAGAAAATCAAGCAAAGACTCAAATAATACAAGACGCTCCAAGCAAAACTCATGATATGTGACGAATAAAGATATAGCTCCAAGTAAAATACATATGGTCGTTAGAAGAAAGAGGGGATGCCACTCGGGGCATCCCCAAGCTTAGTTGCTTGTTTATCCTTGTATATTATCTTGGAGGTTCTGTAGCATCCCCAATCTTAGGCTCTTTTCACTCCTTATTCCTTCATCCATCGTGATCTCACCCAAAACTTGAAAACTTCAATCACACAAAACTCAACAAAACCTTCGTGAGACCCATTAGTATAATAAAGCAAATCACCACTCTAAGTACTGTTGCAAACCCATTCATATCTTATTATTGCATTATATCTACTTTATTCTAACTTTCTCATGGCTTATACCCTTCAATACAAACCATAGATTCATCAAAACAAGCACACAATGCAACGAAAACAGAATCTCAGAAAAACAGAACAGTCTGTAGTAATCTGTAATCTAACCATACTTCTGTAACACTAAAAATTCTGAAAAATTAGGACAACGTAAAGAATTTGTACAGAAATACTGTGTTAAAATTTCAGCTCATTATCACTGTCCAGTAAAAAATGAAAATTCCTGCACTTGAGTCAAAGTTTCTGTTTCAGATTCAGCATTGTTTCTACTCATCTTGTGAATCATCTTAAAGGCTTTACTTGGCACAAACACTAATTAAAATAAAACAAACACAATCATAGCAGTAGAATAATTGTGTCAACAAATCAAGAACAGAAACAAAAAGGTGAAAATAAATTTATTCATTGGGTTGCCTCCCAACAAGCGCTATCGTTTTACGCCCCTAGCTAGGCATAATGCATAGATTCAAGTATTGTCATCTTTAGTTTTTACTACTTTTGTGACGGCTTTCTCAAATCCGGGAGCCTCTTTACGCTTCCCCAAATTTTCAGGAGAAGAGACCATCTTGAGATCTCAAATATCAAAATGCTTATTGCAAAGTGTAATCAAAGTATTCGTACGATCGAGGTTTCCACTAATATGTTTAAGAGGTTCATTATATTTTTGCAACTCGACCAAATGTTTATGTAAATCACCCAATTTGTCTATAATTTCAACCCCTTCTTGTGTAAAAGAAAACCCCTTTTTTGGTGGAGGAACCCCCAATATCCATTCCAAAATTTTGTAAGCGGTATTGGCATCAAGCTCAATAAAGTTCCCTTTAGCGGCAAAATCGAAGAGTTGTCTATGATGCAAAGCTAATCCTATGTAAAAAAATTGAAGCAAAATCTTTGCATCCCCCTTTAGGTTGAAAATGCGATAGGATTCCATTAACCTATACTAGGCATCTTTCAGATTTTCCCCTTGTTTTTGTTTGAAGAATAGAACTTCAAAATCTGGTGACAAAGGGGAAGTAGTGATGCTAGTCATAGCAACAAGGTAGGCAAACAAGATATCTGGCCAGAGAAAAAAGGGCAAACAAACAAGAGGGCGAATAAAAAGGCCAATTTGTGAAGTGGGGGAGAGGAAAACGAGAGGCAAATGGAAAATAATATAATTGCAAGGAGATGAGATTTGTGTTTAGGAACCTGATAGATGTTGATGATGTCTCCCCGGCAACGGCGCAAGAAATTCCTTTGACGTGGCTTGAGACTGCGTCGGTATTTCCCCAAAGAGGAAGGGATGATGCAGCATAACTACAATCAGTATTTCCCTCAGTTATGAAACCAAGGTTATCGAACTAGTAGGAGAACCACGCAACACTATGTAAACGGTACCTGCACACAAAGAACAAATACTTGCAACCCGACGCGTAAGAGAGGTTGTCAATCTCTCCACGCTAAAAAGATAGATTAGATTGTAGTAGATTGGATAGATAGATCGCACAACAACATAAAATAAAAGAGGCAAATAAAAAGTGCAGCAAGGTATTTTTGGGTTTTTAGAATAATAGATCTGAAAACAAAAAGCGACAAAAGATAGATCAGAAAGCAATATGTTTGAAAAGTAGACCCGGGGGCCGTAGGTTTCACTAGTGGCTTCTCTCATGAGTATAGCACATGGTGGGTGAACAAATTATTGTTTGGCAATTGATAGAAGATCAAATAATCATGATCATATCCAAGGCAATGATCATTATATAGGCATCATGTCCAAGATTAGTAGACCGAAACGATTCTGCATCTACTACTATTACTCCACACATCGACCGCTATCCAGCATGCATCTAGTGTATTAAGTTCATGGAAAAACGAAGTAATGCAATAAGAACGATGACATGATGTAGACAAGATCTATTTATGTAGGAATAGACCCCATCTTGCTATCCTTAATAGCAAAGATACATGCGTGCCTCGCTGCCCCTTCTATCACTGGGAGAGGACACCGCAAGATTGAACCCATCACAAAGCACCTCTTCCCATGGAAAGAAAAATCGATCTAGTTGGCCTAACTAAACCAAAGATTCAAAGAAGAAATACGAGGCTATAACTAATCATGCATATAACAGATCAAAGAAGACTCAAATAATATCCATGGATAGAAACTAATCATGAACTCAAAATTCATCAGATCCCAACAAACACACCGCAAAAGTTTACATCAAATAGATCTCCAAGAGACCATTGTATTGAGACTCGTAAGAGAGAGAGAGGAAGCCATCTAGCTACTGCCTACTGACCCGTAGGTCTATGGTCGACTACTCACGCATCACCGGAGAGGCACCAACGAGGATGATGAACCCCTCCGTGATGGTGTTAGATTGGATCTCGCGGTTCTGGAACTTGCGGCGGCTAGAAGTATTTTTGGTTCAACTCCTCTAGGGTTTCTAGAATTTTTAGGTATTTATAGAGCTCAGAGGCGGTGGAGAGGAGTCCCGAGGCCACCACAACCCACCAGGGCGCGTTGGGGGCCTCTGGCACCCTGGTGTGTTCTGGGCCCCCTAGGCCTCCTCCCGGGTGCTTCTTTGGCTCACTAGCTTTCTTCTGGTCCAAAAAAAAGCTCCAAAAAGTTTCATCGTGATTGGACTCCGTTTGGTACTGATATTCTGCGAAGTAAAAAATAGCAAAAAACAGCAACTGGCACTTGACACTATGTCAATAGGTTAGTCCCAAAAAATGATATAAAGTTGCTATAAAATGATTGTAAAACATCCAAGAATGATAATATAACTGCATGGAACAATCAAAAATTAGATACGTTGGAGACGTATCAGGTACCCCCAGTCCGACGGGCCCGATAGTAGACCCCACGCCCTTGGCGTGCACGACTCCGCCAATTGGAGGGACGAAACGATGCAGCCCCCAACTGCCTGCGGGCCAGGCACGACGCTGTTGGAAATATGCCCTAGAGGCAATAATAAATTAGTTATTATCATATTTCCCCATTCATGACAATAGTTTATTATTCATGCTAGAATTGTATTGACCGGAAACTAAATACATGTGTGGATAATAGACAAATACTATGTCCCTAGTATGCGTCTACTAGACTAGCTCGTTGATCAAAAGATGGTCAAGGTTTCCTGACCATGGACATGAGTTGTCATTTGATAACGGGATCACATCATTAGGAGAATGATGTGATGGACATGACCCAACCGTTAGCATAGTAAATGATCGTTCAGTTTATTGCTATTGCTTTCACTATGTCAAATACACGTTCCTCTGACCATGAGATCATGCAACTCCCGGATCCGTAGGAATACTTTGGGTGTATCAAACGTCACAACGTTACTGGGTGATTATAAAGGTGCACTACAGGTATCTCCGAAAGTGTTTGTTGAGTTGGCATGGATCGAGATTGGGATTTGTCACTCCGACTATCGGAGAGGTATCTCTGGGCCCTCTCGGTAATACATCATCACAGAAGCCTTGCAAGCACCGTGACTAAAGAGTTAGTTGCGAGATGATGTATTACGGAACGAGTAAAGATTCTTGCCGGTAACGAGATTGAACTAGGTATTGGATACCGACGATCGAATCTCGGGCAAGTAACATACCGCCAGACAAAGGGAACAACGTATGTTGACATATGAGGTTCACCGATAAAGATCTTCGTGGAATATGTAGCAACCAATATGAGCATCCAGGTTCTGCTGTTGGTTATTGACCGGAGAGTCGTCTCGGTCATGTCTACATCATTCCCGAACCCGTAGGGTCCGCACACTTAAGGTTCGATGACGATTTAGTATTATATGAGTTATGTGATTGGTGGCCGAAGTTTGTTTGGAGTCCCGGATGAGATCACGGACATGACGAGGAGTCTCGAAATGGTCGAGAGGTAAAGATTCATATATTGGAAGGCTATATTCGGACGTCGGAAAGGTTCCGAGTGATTCGGGTATTTTTCGGAGTACCGGGGTGTTACGGGAATTCACCGGGAGAAGTAATGGGCCTTATTGGGCCATACGGGAAAAGGAGAGGCAGGCCACGTGAGGAGGCGCATGCCCCCCCTTGCCCAAACCGAATTGGACTAGGGGAGGGGGCGCAGCCCCCTCTTTCCTTTCCCTCTCCCTTCCCCCTTTCCTACTCCGTATGGGAGGTGGAATCCTACTAGGACTAAGGAGTCCTAGTAGGACTCCCCACACTTGGCGCACCCCTAGGGGGCCGGCCTCCTCCCTCCCTCCTTTATATATGGAGGAGGGGCACCCCTTGGAGACACACAATTGTCCCATAGCCGTGTGCGGTGCCCCGATCTCCGTTTTCCACCTCGGTCATATTTTCGGAGAGCTTAGGCGAAGCCCTGCCGGAATCACTTCACCGTCACCGTCGCCACGCCGTCGTGCTGACGGAACTCATCTACTACCTCGACGTCTTGCTGGATCAAGAAGGCGAGGAACGTCACCGAGCTGCACGTGTGTAGAACTCGGAGGTGCCGTATGTTCGGTACTCGATCGGTGGAGCTCGAAGGATTGTTCGACTACATCAACCGCGTTGTGAGACGCTTCCGCTAAACGGTCTACGAGGGTACGTAGACACACTCTCCCCTCTCGTAGCGATGCATCTCCATGGATAGATCTTGCGTGAGCGTAGGAAATTTTTGAAATTCATGCTCCGTTCCCCAACAGTGGCATCCGAGCCAGGTCTATGCGTAGATGTGATTTGCACGAGTCGAACACAAACGAGTTGTGGGCGTGGGTGTATACATATTGCTTGCCGTTACTAGTTGAGACTTGATTCGGCGGTATTGTGAGATGAAGCGGCCCGGACCGACATTACGCGTACGCTTACGCGAGACAGGTTTCACCGCTACGTGCACTCGTTGCATAAAGGTGACTGGCGGGTGTCTGTCTCTCTCACTTTAGTTGAATCGGTTTCAATGAAGAGGGTTCTTTTAGAAGATCAAAAAGCAATCACTACACCACGTTGTGGTTTTGCGTAGGTAAGAACGGTTCTTGCAAACCCGTAGCAGCCACGTAAAACATGCAACAACAAAGTAGAGGACGTCTAACTTGTTTTTGCAGGGTATGCTGGTGATGTGATATGGCCAAGACATGATGTGATATAAGTTGTTGTATGAGATGATCATGTTTTGTAAGTTATCAGGCAACCGGCAGGAGCCTTATGGTTGTCTCTTTATTGTACGCAATGCCAACGCTATGTAATTGCTTTACTTTACCGCTATAAGTTAGCAGTAGTAGTAGTAGCAATAGCCGGCGAGACGACCACGACGCTACGATGGAGATCAAGGTGTCACGACGCTACGATGGAGATCAAGGTGTCAACCCGGTGACGATGGAGATCATGACGGTGCTTTGCTGATGGAGATCAAAAGCACAAGACGATGATGGCCATATCATGTCACATATATTGAATTGCATGTGATGTTAATCCTTTTATGCATCTTATTTTGCTTAGGACGACAGTAGCATTATAAGATGATCCCTTCACTAAATTTCAAGATAAGTGTTCTCCCCTAGTATGAACCGTTGCGAAGGTTCGACGCTTCTAAGCACCACGTGATGATCGGATGTGATGGATTCTTTCGTTCGCATACAACGGGTGTAAGCCAGTTTTACACACGCAGAATACTTGGGTTAAACTTGACGAGCCTAGCATGTACAGACATGGCCTCGGAACACAAGAGACCGAAAGGTCGAACATGAGTCATATAGTAGATATGATCAACATGAAAGATGTTCACCATTGATAACTAATCCACCTCACGTGATGATCGGACGTGGTTTAGTTGATGTGGATCATGTTACACTTAGACAACTTGAGGGATGTTAATCTAAGTGGGAGTTCTTAAGTAATTTGATTAATTGAACTTCAATTGTCATGAACATAGTCTTACTTGTCTTAGCAAATTTATGTTGTAGATCAATAGACTGCGCTGTAGTTCCCCTGTTTTTATTATGTTCCTAGAGAAAACGAAGTTGAAAGTTGATGGAAGCAACTATGCGGACTAGGTCCGTGATCTGAGGATTGTCCTCACTGCTGCACAGAAGGCTTATGTCCTTAATGCACCGCTCAGTGAAATACCCCTACGGCTTCGTCTGAGGACGTTATGAACGTCTGGCAGACAAGAAAAGATGACTACTCGATAGTTCAGTGCGCCATACTTTACGGCTTAGAACCGGAGCTCCAAATATGTTTTGAGCAACACGGAGCATATGAGATGTTCCAAGAGCTGAAAATTTGTTTTTCAAGCTCACACCCGGGTCGAGAGGTATGACACCTTCGACAAGTTCTATAGCTACAAGATGGAGGAGAACAGCTCCGTTAGTGAGCATGTACTCAGAATGTCTGAGTACTTCAAACACTTGAATCAAGTGGGAGTTAGACTTCCGAATAAAGTGGTGATTGATAGAGTTCTCTAGTCACTATCACTAAGCTACTGGATCTTCGTGATGAACTATAAACATGCAAGGGATAGAAGATCCTTAAGCTATTCACGATGCTACAATCTGTGGATGTAGAAATCAAAAAAAAAGGGAGCATCAAGTGTTGATGGTTAATAAGACCACTAGTTTCAAGAAGGGCAAGGGAAAGAAAAGGGAACTTCAAGAAGAACGGTAAAACAGTTGCCGCTCACGCGAAGAAACCCAAGGCTGAACCAAACCCGAGACTTAGTGCTCCCATTGCAAAGGGAAATGTCACAAGGAGCGGAACTTCCCCAAAGTAACTGGCAGACAATAAGACTGGCAATGTCAACAAAGATATTTGATATACATGTTATTGATGTGTACCTTACTAGTACTCGTAGGAGCACCTGGGTATTTGATACTTGTTCAGTTGCTTACAACTTGAAACATGGAGCTTCGGAATAAACGAGGGCTAGCTAAGAACGAGGTGACGATGTGCATTGGAAGTGTCCCCAAGGTTGATGTGATCACCATCGCCACGCTCTCTCTACCTTCAGGATTAGTGATGAACCTAAATAATTGTTATTTGGTGCTTGCGTTAAGCATGAACATTATATCTGATAGTGTTTATTGCAAGACGGTTATTCAATTTCAGAGAATAATTGTTATTCTATTTATTTGGATAATATCATTGATGATCATGCACTTAAGATGAAAGGTTTATTGAATCTTGATCGTAGTAATACATATGTTCATAACACGAATGCCAAAAGATAATGATAGTACCACATATTTGTGGCACTGCCGCTTAGGTCATATCAGTGTTAAACACATGAAGAAACTCCATGCAGATGGGTTTTTGGAATCTCTTGATTATGAATCATTTGAGACATGTGAACCGTGCCTTATTGGCAAGATGACTAAAACTCCGTTCTTCGGAACAATGGAGCGAGCAACCAACTTATTGGAAATAATACATACCGATGTATGCGGTCCGATGAGTGTTGAGGCGCGCGGTGGATATCGTTATGTTCTCACGTTCACAGATGATTTGAGTAGATATGGCTATGTCTACTTGATGAAGCATAAATCTGAAACATTTGAAAAGTTCAAAGAATTTCAGAGTGAAGTAGAGAACCATCGTAACAAGAAAATAAAGTTCTTACGATCTGATCGTGGAGGAGAATATTTGAGTTACGAGTTTGGCAATCACTTAAGACAATGTGGAATTGTTTCACAGCTCACACCACCTGGAACACCACAGCGTAATGGTGTGTCCGAACGTCGTAATCGTACTCTATTAGATATGGTGCGTTCTATGATGTCTCTTACCGATTTGCCACTATCATTTTTGTGTTATGCATTAATGACAGCTGCATTCACTTTAAATTGGGCACCGTCTAAATCCGTTGAGACGACACCGTATGAACTGTGGTTTGGCAAGAAACCTAAGCTGTCGTTTCTGAAAGTTTGGGGATGCAATGCTTATGTCAAAAGGCTTCAGCCAGATAAGCTCGAACCCAAAGCGGATAAGTGCGTCTTCATAGGATAACCAAAGGAGACCGTTGGGTACACCTTCTACCACAGATCCGAAGGCAAAGTATTCGTTGCTAAGAATGGATCCTTTCTAGAGAAGGAGTTTCTCTCGAAAGAAGTGAGTGGGAGGAAAGTAGAACTTGATGAGGTAATTGTACCTCCTCTGGATAGTAGTACGCCACAGAAAGAAATTTCTGTGACACCGACACAGACCAGAGAGGAAGTAGATGATGATGATCATGAAGCTTCGGATCAAGTTGCTACAGAACCTCGTAGGTCAACCAGGACACGCTCCGCACCAGATTGGTACGGCAATCCTGTCTTGGAGGTCATGTTGTTAGACAACGGTGAACCTACGAACTATGAAGAAACGATGGCGAGCCCGGATTCTGATAAATGGCTTGAGGCCATGAAATCCGAGATTAGATCCATGTATGAGAACAAAGTGTGGACTTTGGTAGACTTGCCCGATGAACGGCGAGCTATTAAAAATAAATGGATCTTTAAGAAGAAGACGAACGCTGATGGTAATGTCACCGTCTATAAAGCACGACTTGTTGCTAAAGGTTATTGACAAGTTCAAGGAGTTGACTACGATGAGACTTTCTCACCCGTAGCGATGCTAAAGTCTGTCAGAATTATGTTAGCAATTGCCACATTTTATGATTATGAAATCTGGCAAATGGACGTCAAAACGGCATTCCTTAATGGATTCCTTAAGGAAGAATTGTATATGATGCAACCGGAAGGTTTTGTCGATCCTAAAGGTGCTAACAAAGTATGCAAGCTCCAGCGATCCATCTATGGACTGGTGCAAGCATCTCGGAGCTGGAATACTCGCTTTGATGAAGTGATCAAAGCATTTGGGTTTATGCAAGTTTATGGAGAAACTTGTATTTACAACAAAGTGAGTGGGAGCTCTATAACATTTCTAATAAGTATATGTGATTGGAAATGATGTAGAATTTCTGGAAAGCATAAAGAATTAATTGAAAGGAGTTTTTCAATAAAAACCTGTTTTTGAGTTATCCACGGTTTGGGCATCGAGATCTATAGAGATAGATCAAGACACCTGATAAAAGATTTTCACACACCTTGATGAGATTTTGAAGAAGTTCAAAATGGATCAAGTCAAAAGAAATAAGTTCTTGGCTGGTGTGAAGTGGAGTAAGACTTGAAGATCTAGGTAAAGGTTGTTTACATGTTAGGCATCAAAATCTATAGAGATAGATTGAGACGCCTCATATGACTTTCACAAAACATATACCTTGACAAGATTTTGAAGAAGTTCAAAATGGATCAGTCAAAGAAGGAGTTCTTGACTGTGGTGAAAGGTGTGAAGTTGAGTAAGACTCAAATCTCGACCACGGCAAAATAAATAGAATGGATGAAGGTTATCCCCTATGCCTCGGCCGTAGGTTCTATAAAGTATGCCAAGCTGTGTGCCTTGCCATGTGTCTGGCAAAAGAGGTACCAAAGTGATCCAGGAGTAGATCACTGGATAGCGGTCAAATTATCCTTAAGATGACTAAGGAAGAATTTCTCAGGAATAGAGATGATAAAGAGTTCGTCGTAAGGGGTTACGTCGATGCAAGCTTTAAACACTGATCCGAAAGACTATGAGTCTCAGACCGGATAAGTATAGTGGGGAAATCTTTTGGAGTAGCTCCAAACAGAGTGTGGTAGCAGCATCTACATATAACATAAAGATTTGCCAAGAACACACGGATCTGAATATTGCAGACCCGTTGACTAAAACCTCTCTCACAAGCAAAACATGATCAGCTTTAGAACTGATTAAGTGTTAATTACATGGAGATGTAATCTAGATTATTGACTCTAGTGCAAGTGGGAGACTGTTGGAAATATGCCCTAGAGGCAATAATAAATTAGTTATTATCATATTTCCCCGTTCATGATAATAGTTTATTATTCATGCTCGAATTGTATTGACCGGAAACTAAATACATGTGTGGATAATAGACAAATACTATGTCCCTAGTATGCCTCTAGTAGACTAGCTCGTTGATCAAAAGATGGTCAAGGTTTCCTCACCATGGACATGAGTTGTCATTTGATAACGGGATCGCATCATTAGGAGAATGATGTGATGGACATGACCCAACCGTTAGCATAGCAAATGATCGTTCTGTTTATTGCTATTGCTTTCACTATGTCAAATACACGTTCCTCTGACCATGAGATCATGCAACTCCCGGATACCGTAGGAATACTTTAGGTGTATCAAACGTCACAACGTTACTGGGTGATTATAAAGGTGCACTACAGGTATCTCCGAAAGTGTTTGTTGAGTTGGCATGGATCGAGTTTGGGATTTGTCACTCCGACTATCCGAGAGGTATCTCTGGGCCCTCTCGGTAATACAGCATCACAGAAGCCTTGCAATTACCGTGACTAAAGAGTTAGTTGCAAGATGATGTATTACGGAACGAGTAAAGAGACTTGCCGGTAACGAGATTGAACTAGGTATTGGATACCGACGATCGAATCTCAGGCAAGTAACATACCGCCAGACAAAGGGAACAACGTATGTTGAAATATGAGGTTCACCGATAAAGATCTTCGTGGAATATGTAGGAACCAATATGAGCATCCAGGTTCCGCTGTTGGTTATTGACCGGAGAGTCGTCTCAGTCATGTCTACATCATTCCCGAACCCGTAGGGTCCGCATACTTAAGGTTCGATGACGATTTAGTATTATATGAGTTATGTGATTGGTGGCCGAAGTTTGTTCGGAGTCCCGGATGAGATCACGGACATGACGAGGAGTCTCGAAATGGTCGAGAGGTAAAGATTCATATATTGGAAGGCTATATTCGGACGTCGGAAAGGTTCCGAGTGATTCGGGTTTTTTTCGGAGTACCGGGGAGTTACGGGAATTCACCGGGAGAAGTAATGGGCCTTATTGGGCCATACGGGAAAAGGAGAGGCAGGCCACGTGAGGAGGCGCGTGCCCCCCCTTGCCCAAACCGAATTGGACTAGGGGAGGGGTCGCAGCCCCCTCTTTCCTTTCCCTCTCCCTTCCCCCTTTCCTACTCCGTATGGGAGGTGGAATCCTACTAGGACTAAGGAGTCCTAGTAGGACTCCCCACACTTGGCGCACCCCTAGGGGGGCGGCCTCCTCCCTCCCTCCTTTATATACGGAGGAGGGGCACCCATTGGAGACACACAATTGTCCCATAGCCGTGTGCGGTGCCCCGATCTCCGTTTTCCACCTCGGTCATATTTTCGGAGAGCTTAGGCGAAGCCCTGCCGGAATCACTTCACCGTCACCGTCGCCACGCCGTCGTGCTGACGGAACTCATCTACTACCTCGACGTCTTGCTGGATCAAGAAGGCGAGGAACATCACCGAGTTGCACGTGTGTAGAACTCGGAGGTGCCGTACGTTCGGTACTCGATCGGTGGAGCTCGAAGGATTGTTCGACTACATCAACCGCGTTGTGAGACGCTTCCGCTAAACGGTCTACGAGGGTACATAGACACACTCTCCCCTCTCGTAGCGATGCATCTCCATGGATAGATCTTGCGTGAGCGTAGGAAATTTTTGAAATTCATGCTCCGTTCCCCAACAGACGCATGGCGCACGACGGGGCGTGGGACGCCCCCACTTCCCCACAACGCCTCGGCAAGTGCCCACGCTGACATAAAGCCTGCGCATGGCGTGAGCCCATCATTACTCTTCCTTGCATTGGATCCGTCCTTCCTCGCCTTCCTTCTCTAGCAAGACGACCTCTCTTTCGCCAGGGCTCCGCCGCCCTCCATCCCGCTCCGTCGTCGTGGCGCATCCTAGTAGGAGAAACAGGGCGACGACGACGACGAGCGAACGGGCAGCGCTGGAGCCTGCCCTGGGCAGGTCCACGATGCTCAATCGTGAAGGGCTCGATAAAGTCCTCATGATGAGCGCTGCCGGTTCCAATGAGTGGGGGCCAAGCTGGATGCCACCACAATCGCCCTTCACCTTCCCGCGCTCTTCTCTAGTTTATTGCCCCCATTCTCGGATTTCTTTAACATCGTGCTCTCGCATTACCAAATTCATGCGCTGCACTTCATGCGCTTTCGCCTTCCTATGCAAGGCCTTCCTGGGCGTAACCCCCTCGATGGCGCTGCTTAGACATTTCTTCCGCCTCTGGCTAACCGCAGCCAGTCAGTGCTCTGGGTGCGTGTCGCTCCTCGCCGTGGGCGCGACGGAGGGTGAATGTATCGACATGGAGATCAACCATGACGCGTGGAACTTTAGACGGCAGTGGGTGTATGTGGACGCGGCCCGGTACAGCCCCCTATTGTGGACTCCATCGTCCCCAGCGGTACCGGGCTCCGGATGGGGGCACTATAGGCTCAATGACCCGAGGTTGTCGCGAATGATGAAGAGGCTGGCTGACCTACGGGCAGCGGGAGTGACGGCAACGATGGTCGTGTGGGAATTCCTCAAATGGCGGATCGCCCCCCTTCAACACCATTCTCTCCTGATGTGGGTTTTTACTGGTCCGGGGGACGTCATGCGGCTCTGCGAAGGCTGCCTGCCGCCCGACGTGCTAGGCGGGGTGCTCAAAATCTTGACCGGCGAGGAGGCTGGCGAGCTTCCCCAGGAGGGGCTTCCCTTATACAACAATAGGAACAAGGTGGCCTTCGCTAAGGGAATGCCCCGCTTTGATCAATCGGGGCTGCTCTCGGAGGGCCACGAGGGGCCTCGGGACAACCCTTTCTTGGTGACCCTAGAGCGAGGGGGGCCAGGGGACCGCAGCCCCCAGCCGAAGCAGCGGGAGGCGACAGCTTTGTAACGCCCAAGATGCGATCCTATCATTATTTTGGCTCGAGGGCCTCGATAGGGATATAAGCGCATCTCGTCATTTTGCAAGAATGGATATCGTTACAAGTACATGTAAAGAGGAGATGAGTATATGGAATTGGCTTACATTGTACAGAAGAGCAGGGTCCGACTACGGACGAAATCAAACAATAAAAGCTAAATCAAATGATAAAAGCGACATCCATCCTTGCTATCCCAGGCTGCCGGCCTAGAACCTATCCTATGATCGATGAAAAAGAAGAAGAACTCCAAATCAAACAAAGCATCGCTCTCACGTCAAAGCATCGCATTACCTTACCTGCAACTGTTGTGTAGTAATCTATGAGCCACAAGGACTCAACAAACTCATTTCCAAGGGTATCAAGACTAGCAAAGCTTAATGGGTGAGATATCATTAAGTGGTGAGGCTGCAGCAAGCACTAAGCATTCATTAGAGTGGCTAACTTACGAGTACAAGAATAAGAAGGGTGATCTATGCATAAACGGACGTGAACTAGTAATGATCACTAAGTGATCCTGAACACCTACTTACGAGTCAAACATAACCCCACCGCGTTCTCTCTCGGTTTAGAATCTCACGAGAAGAGACAGTCATGGTTACACACATGATTGGTGTATTTTATTTGAGTTTACTTCAAGTTTGA
Organism: Elymus sibiricus; assembly: GCA_039707655.1. NCBI lineage: Eukaryota > Viridiplantae > Streptophyta > Magnoliopsida > Poales > Poaceae > Elymus > Elymus sibiricus. The sequence goes on along the minus strand of CM077675.1, from coordinate 307,656,306 downwards.
TATGACCGGGTGTTAAACAAATTTCCAAGTTGCCATATAACCGCGGGCACGGCTTCTCGAAAAGATTTAACCCTGCAGGGGTGCTCCAACTCATCCATCACAAACTAGCCACACGCTGCGTGGAAAACCTCAACCGCAGGATAGCCCGTTGTATCCTTAGAATTCCGGCGGATAACCACAACCTCGAGATAGCCCAAAGTATCCTCGGAATCCCGTGCACAAGACGTTCGAGAAAGGTAAAACAATTCCAGCAAGACCGCCCGACGTGTTGACGAAGTCGATAGGAGTCGCGTATCTCGTTCTCAAGACACGACCGGATGAGCAATACGTAAGCTGACCTGATAGAAATCCCTGGAGTTGCCCCGAGATGGCCCTGCAAGTGGCTCTAGGTTGGACCAACACTCATGAGGAGCACTGGCCCGGGGGTTGATTAATTATCCGCAGGTGCCGGCAGGTCCCTATGCATTTTTATTAGTTATTAAGCAAATGTAGTACCAATGTTGGGCCTTGCCAGAAGAGTTTTATCCCAAAACGAAAATCAAGAGGGTCCCCATAACAACCCCAAGCATGTTAGGAGCGCTCAATATGGAACATAACACCGGTACACAAGTAACTAGGGTGGCAAAGGTGGAACAAAACACCGAGAAAAAGGCCAAGCCTTCCACCTTTTACCAAGTATATATGTGCATTAAATTAAATAGCAATAATATTGTGATATGTCAAGATATCCATGTTGTCACATGGAACAACCTGCAACTAGCAACTCTATAAGAAGGCCGAGCAAGCGGTAACATAGCCAAACAATGGTTTGCTGGGATGTGGAGGGTTAGAGGCTCATCTTGGCATTTTGGGAGGCTTGACAAACAAGTGGTAGGTAGCGAGACATAGCGATAGAAACGAGACAGCTAGCATGGCAATGATAGTAGTGGTATTCAAGGAAATGGTCATATTCCCTGTAATCCCTCTTGGAAGAAGAACGAATCCTGAAGTAGATGAACGGGACGTAGTCGGACGACTCCTCACACTCCGAAACGGATCGAAACTCTAGTGAGGAGAAGCAAACCCGGAAACAAACAAATGACACACGGTAAACACCACAACATATTCATGCCATGCTGCACAAACAATGATGATGCATGTCAAGTTTAGTTATGCAAGGCATGGCAAGATGCAACAATCAACTACTACACATTAAGTGAAGTTCAATATGAAACGAGTTGCATATTGATGAAACTCCACGTTTGAATTACTTGGTTCACTCTTGTTTAGGTACTCATCAATATTAAATGTTGTTTAACATAGGTGGTCGTGGCATAAGGTGAAGATGGAATTGAAGCAATTTTAAATGGAGAAGGGGAACATACATAAAAAAATAATAACTCTCCATATTATGAGAAATTTGGTTATTCTTGTTTAACTAAACAATCATTTTAAACGTTATTTATCGTGGCAAGAGGTGAAGCATAAACAACTACATCATCTATGCATTTTAAATGAGGCCGGAAACAACATATAGCATTTCCGAGAGACCCCATATGTGATCTTCAAGATTGGTCCAGATCTGAACTAAACATATTTTAAATTTATTAAACATAAAAATAAAGTGCACCATGTGATTCTACTCATTTTTCAAATCAAGTTACATATGTGGATCATTCATATCGGAGCTACGGTTATTTAGTTAATTATGATAAAAGCCCTTTAGCATGGCATTTTGCAAATTGATGCAAACAACAAGTTCAAACATTTTTATCATGAATGAAAGTTGGAAATTATGAAATTACATGAAATTCTAAGCATTTTTCATATTGAATCATTTTAATACGATGCATGATCAAATAGTTATGAAAAACAAAAGTTTGATGCCAAAATATCCATGAACAATTTTCATATGCATTTCCACGAAATAAAACTGCAATTAGGTTATTGTTAACATATGTGTAAAATGCAAAATAAAAACTAGATGCAATTCTGAGCATTTTTTATATAACTTGTGCACATGGGAATATCATTTAAAAGAGGTGAGCGGCTCAACAGAGAGACTAGTCCAAGTGGTGTGCACATAGAATTAAACAGAAAAAAAAAACACAAAACAGAGGCCGCCTGGGAATCGTTCCCAGGACCTCCTGTTGGAAAACAGGTGAGCTGACCAGCTAGGCTACGAAGGAGATGTGATAAACATGGATTTCTGCTATACTTGAACAAAACCTTGACGCTGCTCTAAAACTGAAAACGCCAAACATCGCCGGCTAACTGAACCAAAGAAACAAAGGGCCGGCCTTGTCATGGCGTGATGCAGGCTGCTGCTCCCTGGCCCGAGAGCATGCAGGGTCATGGGTTGCCATGTGTACGTGTGTAGTTGGGGCGAGCTACAGCCAAAGCACGTGCTTTTAGCTCGCTACCATGGTGGACCATGGCAGCAGGAGCTCCAAATCAAAACGGACGACAGCTACGAAAACGAAACACATGGGAGAGGGGCTAGGAGGTGCGGAGCATCACCGAGAGCCTGCGGGGCAGCCGACGTGGCGAGGCTCGCTGCAGCGCAGAAGAAATGGAAGGAGCTTGGCCGGCTGGGCATGTTGCGCTGCCCACGAGCGCGCGCTAGATTGAGCGGGGCGGAGGCATCCACGGCGGCGGCTACAGGCGCGATGCAGGCCAGCCGAGGGGCGAGGAAGAGCCCCTGTTGTTGACCACGCGGTCAACGTGTCTGGAGCGAGGCAGGGGTGCGACAACTGGATGTAGAGGACACCCGTGGACGGCATGGCGACGACAGTCAACGGCGACAGCAGGCAGGGCTTGGAGACGCGCAATAGCACGAGCAGCATGAGATCGAGGCATCTATGGTTGCTCCTGAAAAAGAAGGACGCAAGTAGATGAGAAGAGCTCCGAGAGAGAGGGAAAAGAGAGCACGGGAGACCTGAGTAGATCCGGCGCGACAACGGCGCTGCCCTCTCGCGGTCACACACCAGCGGCCATCGGAACCAGGAGGTGGGCAAGCTCGGGGACGAGGTGGCAGCACCTGCGCTCCGGAGCAGCAGATCGAGCAGGAGGAGCTCGGGGCCTCGGGAGCACGGTTGGATGGATCGGGGAAGCTATTTGGGCGGCGCGAAAAACATGGAAGCTGGTCGGAGGCTCTGGTTGGTTTACAGGCAAGGTGGATCGGGAGGAGATCCCCGAGGGGATGAGACTGGCGGCGGCCAGATGGGAACGATGGGAGTTAACCTAGGTTCTAGGGTTTACCTCCGAATATAAATAGCAGGGTCTGTCTAGTTGGGACACTCCGATTCATATCTAACGGTTCAGAATAATAGGTTAGGGGTTCAATCGAGAAACGGATGATGGTTTGGTGCATTTCGGGGTTGATCCGGACATAACGGTCACAACCGGATGGTTCGGGTTCGAGAAAGTTTTTGGACACGTGCGAGATGTTTGTGCACTATGCAGAGGGGCTAATCATAGCAAAGAGGGAATAAGCGGGCAGACCGACAACAAGGTTTTCAAACCAAAAAATGTCCGACAATTTGACCGGCTATAGTGCCGCTATAGTTTAACAGTTCGAGCATCAAAAGACCTTCGAATGCGATGAAATTTGACAAGCGGTCTACCTACAATAAACCAATACCGCACTCCAAATTTCAACCCATTCCATGAAAGTTTTATATGCACTTTTAAAAACAATATTTTGATGATGCCACGGGCGCGTGCGTGTGTGGTTGGTCACGAAACGGCCAATGACGAGAATGGAGAGAGCCGGCAACTACGAACGGATGCAAGTGTTTTTAAAAAATGATGGCAACGGAGTGCCGATGCTATGCGGAAGATGCGAATGATGCGATGATGAATGCAGCAACCAAATGGAACACACGACAAAACTCGAAATAATTGGAAGGCATCTGGAGCGTCGGTATCGGACTGTTACAACTCGCCTCCACTAACAAGGGGTCTTGACCCGAGATCTTAGAATTAGAAGGGGAAGAGGAAGAGGAAATGAAGAGGTAAAACTTAGTTGCTTCTTTAACAAATGAGTGGAACCAACGAAACTTCACAGTTGCAAGAGATGAAGAATGAGATGCGGAACAAGGAAGAATTCGCAACCACACCGATTGAAAGAGATAGACAAGAAACAAGAGAGAAAGAATTTGGGCAGCACTTCGGTTGAAAAGAGAGGTGACGTGGCTTGAGACTGCGTCGGTATTTCCCCAAAGAGGAAGGGATGATGTAACACAACGATGGTAAGTATTTCCCTCAGTTATGAAACCAAGGTATCGAACTAGTAGGAGGATCACCAACACTATTTAAACAACACCTGCATACAAAGAACAAATACTTGCAACCCGACATGAAAGAGAGGTTGTCAATCTCTCCACGGTAAAAAGAAAGATTAGGTTGTGATAGATTGGATAGATAGATCTTGCGAGAACACAAAATAAAAGAGGGAAATAAAAAGTGTAGCAAGGTATTTTTGGGTTTTTGGAATAATAGATCTGAAAACAAAAGTGGCAAAAAGATAGATCGGAAAGCAATATGTTGGAAAAGTAGACCCGGGGGGCGTAGGATTCACTAGTGGCTTCTCTCATAAGTATAGCACACGGTGGGTGAACAAATTACTGTTGGGCAATTGATAGAAGATCAAATAATCATGACGATATCCAAGGCGATGATCATTATATAGGCATCACGTCCAACATTAGTAGACCAAAACGATTCTGCATCTACTACTATTACTCCACACATCGACCGCTATCCAGCATGCATCTAGTGTATTAAGTTCATGGAAAAACGGAGTAATGCAATAAGAATGGTGACATGATGTAGACAAGATCTATTCATGTAGGAATAGACCACATCTTGTTATCCTTAATAGCAATGATACATGGGTGCCTCGCTTCCCCTTCTGTCATTGGGAGACGACACCGCAAGATCGAACCCATCACAAAGCACCTCTTACCATTGCAAGAAAAATCGATCTAGTTGGCCTAACTAAACCAAAGATTCGAAGAAGAAATACGAGGCTATAAGTAATCATGCATATAAGAGATCAAAGAAGACTCAAATAATATTCATGGATAGAAACTGATCATGAACTCAAAATTCATCGAATCCCAACAAACACACCGCAAAAAGTTTACATCAAATAGATCTCCAAGAGACCATTGTATTGAGAATCAAAAGAGAGAGAGGAAGCCATCTAGCTACTGCCTACGGACCCGTAGGTCTATGGTGGACTACTCACGCATCATCGAAGAGGCACCAATGAGGATGATGAACCCCTCCGTGATGGTGTTAGATTGGATCTCGCGGTTCTGGAACTTGCGGCGGCTGGTGTATTTTTCGTCGACTCCTCTAGGGTTTCTGGAATATTTGGTTATTTATTGAGCTCAGAGGTGGTGGAGGGGGTTCCAGAGGCGGACACAACCCATCAGGGCGCGCCCGGGGCCCCTGGTGCGCCCTGGTGGGTTGTGGGCGGCCTGGGCTCCCTCCTGGTTACTTCTTTGGCCCACTGGCCTGCTTCTGGTCCAAAAAAAATTCTCCAAAAAGTTTTGTCGTGATTGGACTCCGTTTGGTACTGATATTCTGCGAAGTAAAAAAACAAGCAAAAACAGCAACTGGCACTTTGGCAGTATGTCAATAGGTTAGTCCCAAAAAATGATATAAAGTTGCTATAAAATAATTGTAAAACATCCAAGAATGATAATATAACATCATGGAACAAGCAAAAATTATAGATACGTTGGATACGTATCAAGAGGCGAAACTTGATAAGATGGAAAGAATTTACAAATAGAACACGAAACTCTAGTTAAATGGATAAGCAAGTAATGAACATGATCTTGATAAAAAAATAAGATGGGTCAAAGAGAGCAACATCACAATGCCTCCGGAACAAAAGAATAGAAGCTAGATCTTTGGGAAGAAAAGAACGGAGAAGAAATGACAACTTCTACCACCATTAATTAGAAAAGCATAGATTCAACAGAGTTGTTGGAAAATCAACAACGAAAAGAATAAGCTTGTTGTGGGCTTATGGAAACCATCTCAAATAATGCGATGAGAACTAGCCACAAATGGAAATCAAAGACTGCTTGGGAGCAACAAGATATGCAAGCTTCTTTCACCAAGAAGATACATAGAGAACTTGGATCATGATAAACACCACAAATAGCAACAATACTTAGGAAAGGCATTAGGTGAAATCTAATCCAAGATATCTCCAAGGAAGAAAATGATGGGTTTAAATATCTCATTCTTGACAAATTCTCTTCGGGAGTCCTCATAATCAAGAATGCCATAACACCATCTCAAAAGATAATGGAGAAAGAATTGCACTTTTGAAATTCACGACAAAGAACACTTGGGCTCCTCCAACAAGAATCTTGAAGAACTCTTGGAGAAAGAATTAGATCCTTGGCGAACTACCATGAGAACCTCCGTATGTAAAAGAACAATCAAAAGAAATGAATTTGAAAATAATAAGATTGAGACCTTACGAAGATTTAGATGAAACTTCGCGAAGAGATACTTGATAAAACTTGGAACTACGGAATAGAAAATATGACCAACTTAGAATCAAGAATTTGATATCATGAATAACTCCGGAAGAAGGATTGAAATCACCTTGATGAAACAAGAATAAGATTATGTTATGCTTATCCTTCATCAAGTCAAATTGATGACAAGCAGCAGATTTGGCACACCACTTATTCTTCTTGAAAAGATTGAATAGAGATTAAACAAGCTTCAATACGTCTTGAACGAAACGCCGGTAAGAATTTGAAACAAATGGGAATAACATGAATGAATGGAGATACATGAGAATGAAGAGATCATGATCCGCCAAACAGAAAACTTCAATAGGCACTCGTAAGAATTTAGATGTGAACGACGAAAATATTGAACGAACGAAGAGATATCAATTGAGAAGAATTTGAGAACGAAAGCTGAAAGCTGAGAATGAAGAAATCTTCTGAAATGATGGCCTTCAGGAGGATTGAGAGATGAAATTAACTTTGAAAATCTTCGGATAGATATGGGAGGAATTACTCATGGTCAAAAACAATTTACGAGGATAGCATGAAGCTTGAACCATGAATCTTCAAGAGAATGAGCAAAGATTTAAGAGAAACTCTGCTTTGGTCTTCAACGCTGAGAATGATGACGAGAAACAATGCCATGAATTAATAAGACACTGCAGAACAGTGAATAAGGAAAGGTTGAGCCAATGATGAAAATGATTTAAAAGCGATCTTCGAGAAGGAATATGACTGATGAATTCCATACTTACGTCACACTTGAAAAGAACTTGAGATCTCCGGAAAAGACTGGAAGAGCCAGGTAAGATCCTAGGAAAAACTTGTGGGTTATGGGTCCACTGAAAGGAAACACCATTGAAACAATAGCTTAGAAAGATAGATTGCACCGGAAGAAATAAAAAACTTGATGAGGTGAGACCCTTGAAATGATTTGAAAAGATTTTGGAACGGAAACATGAATCTTCTGAGATATGCTAAAAACTCCGGATAGAATAGAGACATGCTTGGCTAAAATTATCAGCACGGGAAAGCATTTAACGATTGAAAAGGATATGATGAACACTAAGAGGTTGAATCAAATTCACTGGGGAAGAAAACAAGAACGAAGCATGATGAACTTAGCACTTTGAGCATCTTCACCATGAATCATCGGATACAATATGGAAGAAAATATAGCAGAAGTGTCACATGAATAGAAAGGCACTTGAATCAAAGATTTAATCATTAAAGAAAAGGGCGGGAGGGTGGCGAAAAATAATGACAACTTGGGACGAATGAAACGAACTCCGGAAAAGGAAATATGAGTATAAATTTTGCAAATATTGGAGAGGGTTGAATTATCTTGAAAAGAAGCACACCGGATGCAAAAGAATTGATATGACAATTCGATTGAGCAAAATTATTAGCATTCACATACAAACCTGAGAACACCGCTTAGAATGATATGAAATCACCACTTGACAACAAAGCAACTCGAATTACCATACTCCAACAAAACAAAGGATGGGTGATAAGGGGCACACCCGTGTGTGTCGATCTTTCACGAATTGGAGGTGGATTTGTGAATGAACACGAAGAACACGAGGGGAAAATCACAAGAGAAACACTCAAGAACAAGTCCAATCACACATCCACTAAGCTCACATACACACAAGATCCACAAGGGTTCAAGAACAACAAAGGGAAAGAGGATACATGGTAGAGTTCATCCCAAATCCCATAGGGAGATGAGGCCTTGGAATCCCGGAGAATCTTCCCGTGCAAGGGGCCTTGACATCCACTAGGGGTCTTCTCTCATAGAGACATCTACTCCATGGGAGAGGTAGTGGAAGGATCAAAGGCTCATCTATCTATGAGCTAAATCATTGCTAACCCTAAAATGGAGGAGGGGGTGGAGTATATATGGTGCTAGCCCAAGAAAGGGTAAGTGAGAGGGATACATGGCTCTTTGGCCCGCGGCTGCCCGCACAGGGGCCGGATGTCCAGGCCGAGGGGCCGGATGTCCGGGGCTTCATGGGGGTGCTGGATGTCCGGGCTGTGGAGGCCGGATGTCCGAGGCTCGGGCGCCTTGCTTCACTCGATTCGGGTGCGGGTGCGCCGGATTTCCGAGGATTGGGGCCGGATTTCTAGGCAGGCCGGATGTCTGGGCCAGATGGCCGGATGTCCGGCGCCTGTAGCTGCAACTGCTTGGCCTTGGCGCTAGTGTAGTCCCCACGGGCCAGACGTCCGGGGTATGGGTCGGATGTGCGAGGCCTGGGAGATTTCTTGGCCTTCTTCCAACGTCGCTTCCATGCTTCCCTCGCGGATGGTGTAGTCATTCCTCAACACTTGCGCTGCTCCTTGTCACCCGTGTAGCTCCAACAATACCTATGTATGCACACGAGGGGAGTGTCAAGTAGTATACCATCCTCGAAGGGGTTAAGTGAACGCGTGTAAAGGAGATGATTCACCTTTATGTATGTGGAGTGGATGTCGCATGTGTCACTTGCCAAACGGACTCTTGCCATGGTGATGTCCGTAGGATGGTCCGCATCATCCCCTACCCCTTGGGAAAGATCCGACCTCAGATCAAAATCCAAATCACCATGGGAAAGAGATGGCGTCGCCATGTAGAAGTGGATGGTCACCAAGCGCTCATCATCATCAAGCTCAAAATGGGCACTCTCCAATGTCGCACCAACCAGTAATTCCTTCAAAAGGAGCAAACAAGACAAACACTTGGAAAAACAAATGTGGTTAGCGTTAGTGCAAAACCAAGCATTCAAGTGGTCAATCACCGAACAAGTGTTGTCATCATGCATATCATATGGTGTGACAAGGGATAGTGTCACGGCATGTATGCATATAATTTGAGCACAAGCGAAGTCATCATGGGAACAAGTATGCAAAGGTGAGGTAGGGATGCCAAAATGTATGACAATTGAACAAGCATCTACCTCAAGGTCATAGCAAGCATGCACAAAGCTATCAACGAAAGGTCTATGGTATGCATAGGAATCATTCACAACACCAAATAATATGAAGTGTCTAAACGCATGGGGCAATCCAAAGGGAAAGGCAATCCAAGCATAATGTGCATATGGTGTAGTGAAGATATAATGGCACTCAACACAATAGAAAGAGCAATTGGTCATCATGTGTGAGGCAATCAAGTCAAGCATGTAGCAAGCAATCGAGCATGGCATATGTGAAGAAATGACATTGTTGCAACCAAACATATGATAGGATAAATAAATCCACAAGTTGGATGCAACACACAAGGTATATCTGTCATGAGGCATGGCAATGTGGAAATAATGAGTGGGGACAATATCTCTATCATATGTGCAAATATGTGGTCCAAGATGACCAATATGTGTCATGATACAAGCAACACAAGTAGGAAGATCCACAATATCCATGATCAAGAAGGATGTCACCTCAAAAGCGTGACCTTGTGCGTCTGTCACAATGCCGATGCACAAGCAAGTGCAATGTAGAAACGCGTCGATGTAGAATGGCTCACTCTCAAGAGCTCGAATGGTCAACTCATGTGAAGTGGAAGTTGACATGTAGTCAAAGTATCCTACACATACACACAACAAAGGAAACAATGTATGTGCATGGTAGACAAACACATCATCCATCATGATGGTTCTCTTCTCTTGCACATAACCATCAGAATTACAAGTGCATCAATAATATGATGCAAGAATGGCTATATTCATGGCACTAGGCATATGGTGCAAAGAAGGAAGGCAAGCATGCTTCACATGACAGATGTCAAAAGCTCGAATAATATGAGAGAAAGCTATGGGGGCACTCTTATTAGCAAAATTAATAGCATTGTTGCACTCAATACATGGCAAATCATCAAGCATGAGATAGGCAACATGTGGAGACATATGACAACAAGCAATATCAATCATGTGCGAAGCATGGAAAGGGTTGTCATCAACCACATAAAAGGAGCACATCGGTGATGCAACATAAGCAAGCATGGTGACCATGCCGTGCAAGCTAGTAGTGCGAAGATGCAACATACAAGAGGAAATCATGGCAATCATGTCATATGAGCAAATAGTAGGCATAGACAATGCACATGACATATCGCAAGCACGAAAACGAGATATGAGCAAAGTATCATCATTGTATGGGAAAGACGTCATATGTAAATAGCAATGCAACATCATGACTCTCCCAAAACAAAAAGCAACAATAGCATAATGCTCAAGGTAAACATGGCAATAGCACATAGGATCTCCACGAAGCACGCAAATACACATAGAAAGAGTAGAATGGTGACCCATGGGTAAATGCAAGCAAGGGTAACAATCGCACGGTAAAAGCATAGAATGAGGCATAGCATGCAAAGTGAACACGAGAACATGAGCATAAGATAACACGTGGTATCACTACTAGAAAAAGGGCAATCCCCAATATCACTACTAGTGGCGCACTGTGATGCTGGTGCGCCACTGCTATATAGCAGTGGCGCACCAGTAGCTGGTGCGCCACTACTAGGTTAGTTACCAGTGGCGCACCAGGAGTGGGGTGCGCCACTGGTATTTTTTTAAAACTGTGACCACCCCTCCAGGCTTACTAGTGGCGCACCACTTTATGGTGCGCCACTACTATTTTGGGTAGCAGTGGCGCACCATGAAGTGGTGCGCCACTGGTAATCCTGGGAGCACCCCTAAAAAATGGCTGTGGCTATTAGTGGCGCACCACTTCCTGGTGCGCCACTACTATTTTTGGTAGCAGTGGCGCACCATGAAGTGGTGCGCCACTGGTAAGCCTGGGAGCACCCCATGTGGTGATAAAATGTCAAATCCATTTTTGGACTCCATTTGAATGCAATTTGAATTTCTCCTTTGTGGTTAAAGAAGGCATTCAATGAATTTTTCATGCAAGTGGGGTTGTCCCCTAATTCTAAATCTTGGCACAATGCTTTATTTTGGCCTTCCCTTGATTTCCATGAATTTACATTTGAACTTCAGTTCCTGGAAAATTCAAGTGTAGTTCAAATCTCATTTGAATTTAATTCAAATGCCTGCCATTTTACTTCTGTCAAATTGGTTCAAACCAATTTTATAAAATCAGAAATAAATCAATAATCTCAAATCTTATTTTTATAAGATTTTATCACTCCATTTGCATTTTCCTTTTCTTTTATCACAAATTTTGAAATTCTAAACATTCTTTGAAAATTTAAACCAATTTTGAAATTCTAAACATTTTTAGAAATTGTAAACAAATTTTGAAATTATGAACTTTTTTTGATAATATATTATTTTAAATATACTATATATATAATTGTAATTATAATTATAATGGAGGGAGTATTTGGATATTTAAAATAAAAAAAAATAACAGTGGCGCACCAGGGCAGTGGTGCGCCATTGCTATCGAACGGTATGTATGGCGCACCAGGGCAGTGGTGCGCCGTTGCTAAGGAGTCCAGGAACGACGTGGGCCTGGGGCTTAGCCCAAGAGACAGCCAGGGCCCAGGCCTGGCTCTCCAACGACGCACAAGCCAGGAGACTAGGAACGCTCCCAACACGAGGCGCAGACCTAGCTCCCCTGCCGCTGTCCGCTGATCCGCTCCATCCTGGGCAGCCACGGACGCAAACGTCACCGCGAAAAATGAGCCATGGGTACTGGCTTCCCAAGTGGACCAATGCTTCTTCATTACCGACCCGCCAAAGCCCAGTCGTGTTGTCGTGAGGAGAGGCAAAAGGAACATCATCGGAATGGATGGAGTCGCCAATGAGCAAGCTCAATTATTACATGCAACTAAATTATTACATGTATCACTTGATTTCAACCATGTCATCTAATTCTAAATCTTTGCACAATGGTTTTATCACTCCATTTGCATTTTCCTTTTCTTTTATCTCAAATCTTAAATTATCACAATGGTTTAAGTACGTGGTCTAATTAAAAATATTATTAAAGATCTTTTAAACATTATATTACTTTACATGCAAACTCAATCTTAATTTGATGACTGTTATTTCATGTCAATCTTTGATGACTGTTATTTCATCTCACTTGATTTCAACCATGCCATAGCATTGTAAATGATTCTATATTGTGATTGAGTAAAGGAGATGCATTGTAAAAAAAATTATACGCCCTATATTTAGGAATGGAGGGAGTATTAAAATTGCCATGTGTTTATTTTAAAGTGTTTGGATGTTTATCATAAGGTTAAAATAAAATTTTAAAAAAGGTGCAAAAAGTGGGGTTGCCAAGATTCGAACCTGGGGTACTTGCTTAATGTATCAAGGGACCAACCACTAGGCCATGTGTGTGGTTCTGTCCATAACCACACACCCATGTGTTTTAACCTGTTGCTACTAATAGTAATGGCGCACCACGTAAAAGTGCGCCATTGCTATCCAGGTTTATGGCGCATATCCATAGTGCGCCATTGCTATCCCTCACCCTCCCCTGCTTTCTCTCCTCCTCCTCCCCGCGCCTCTCTCAGTCAGCCCCTGACCACCACCCAACCCTCTGAATCCCGACGCGCGTGCCCTACTGCCGCCGGCCGCCGCCGCCGCCGCCCACCCACCGCCCATCGCCCACCGCCGACGCCCCAAACCCCCCTTCCACCCCCCACGCGCGGCGTCGCCACCGCCCATCGCCGTCCCCCTCCCCCGCCCTCGTCGCAAGGCGAGGCGGCCTTGTCCCGACCGGACCCGGGGCGGCCGCGCGTGCCCTACAGCTCCCGACGCCTCACTCCGCCCGCCCCCGCGTCGCCGCAATAGCCGTCCCCGTCCTCCCCCGTCGCGACGGCATCGCGGGCCTGCCGCCTCCGCCCCGCCCGCAACCCTTGGCCGCCATTGACTGGGTCTCAAGGTACGAGCTTGCTCCCATCCGTCGATCGATTGGTTAAATCCTGCTGACCCGACGATCCGAAAAAGAGAGAGAAATTCCCACTGACCCTCGCGATTTCTGTGTGCGCGCCGTCTAGATCTGTCCCCGTCTGATTGTTGAATTGTGGGGAAAGATGGCGGATTTCGAGTGTCCTGTTGGAATTTCCTCCACAGATTGATTGATTGGTTGATCACGCGTGCGTTGCTGATTCGGTTGTTTGTTTGACCAGCTGCGAAGTCCCCCTGGTTCTTGTGCATAAACTCTAGGGCTGGTATGAACTGAAGAGCAGATAGACAAGTGGAGACTGCTATGCTAGTTCCTGGTGGGGGATCCCAGCTTGTCCTGCTAAATGTTATTTCTGCTCACTCTTTGCTTTGCTTTGCTATTCTGATCTACTGTGATTTGAGCTGTAATTAACTTGATGATACTGATGACTGAACCAAACAAGCACATACTACATGACTGTCATTTAGCTACAGTACATTCTGAGATTCAGAATCCACCTAATGTTCTTTTTCTGGAAAAACTTGTCTATTCTTGTGCCGTGCAATGGCTGATCTTGCTCTGTGAGAACGAGTCATGTTTCAGAGGTACTGAAACCGCATGCATGCTCTGTTCTTCAGTTTGAGTCCAAGTGAGAACAAGTCAGGTTTGAGAGAGACTGAAACTGCATACTCTGCTCTTCAGTTTTGTCATATAAGCCTGCTAACACTAATTTGCAACGGTATTACTAGTATCTTTGAAATTCAGAGATGATAAAATTCTTTTTATCATCTAAGTCAGTTGACCTGTATCGAACACACATTCTTTTTCAATGACTAAGATATATTCACCTCAATTGTTACAGTTCGTGCTTGTTAAATCCAGCTAGAGATGGTCTAAAAGGCGCAAGCGCGTGTGCTAGGTGGCCAGTCAACATTGTGAATTGAATTGAGTCACCAGCATCCTCATCCCCAAGCTAGCTAGTCTCATCCACATCCTCTTCCTGGCTGCGAGGTGGAGTTGGAGCACCTTCAGTTTCTTCAACTTGTTCTCTCCTGGTAACAATTACAAACCTCCGATTTGTTGCATCATTCTGTCGCTCAACTACTTATTTTGTAATAGATCTTTGCTATCCTAGTCCCCCCAAGCACAAAACTTAATTGGGCGTAGCTGAGACTTATTCCTTGAAACTGCTTTATGTGTGTGGTGCTCTCTGAATCATTCTGCATGTATAATTGTCAAATCTGGATCAACTCTAGATCACAAGTACGATTCTTTTCCTCTTTTTTTTTCAGTGCAGAAAGTTGCTGCAATTTGTCTCCACTTGTGAAATAAAACGTCGTCTAACATTGGTGTCCTATCTGACTTTCCGTACTAGCAGTAGAATTATATCTAATTGAAGAATCATTTTCAGATCTAGCAGTATAACTGTTTTGTCTCTACATGTTCTCAGTGAGCCGCACGGGTTCAAGAGAAGTAACATTAGCTCTACTTTCAATAGTAGCTCTATTATGAGAGATACTGTTATCTATTTCTAGGGCTCTTAAGTGCTCTTAAGTTGAGTTCCTTTCTGGCCATGTTCATTTCTAAGTCTTTTGACTACAGTTGTGTAAGTTGAGTTCCTTTCTGGCCTTGACACATAATGTTGATCGAAATATCACTCAACTTTTTTTTCATGTTGCATTTTCAAGATCCATGGATGTTGATTTACATGCATTTGTAGGTTGATACCCTGCGAGAGCATGTGACAAAATCTGGACTGGCAAAAAAGATCGAGTTGGTTATTGTTTCCCCTCTACTGAGGTATAGTTTTCCCTGACCTTGATCTTTTTGTATGTAATTTCAGTGTTCTGAATCTTCTCCTAAGTTTTTTATGTTCGAGAAATGGTGTTCACCCATAGTTGGCATTGCATTAATGTTCTCTCGAGAATATATCATCTCAGGCTTTCAGCTACTAGTATTAATTGTAGCACTGCTTAAACCTAGACTAGGTTGATCTTCTAACCATATTTTCCTGGACTGAACGTGTTAATTGTCTTCAGAAAAAATTATTGCAGTTAAGCATCTCCACGTATCAGTTATTGCTTGTGTCACGAGCCTGTCTGTTTTACCTTGGAATTATAGTTTTATTATACACATTCAGTTATTAGTAGTGCATACCAAAACATGACTTCAGTCAGAGGAGCACTCAACTAGGCAGGCTCGTTTGGGGTTAGAGTCAGAACTGTTCAGCAGTGGCTTCATGGTTAGTAAAATGATTTAATGTATTGCACAGAATCTTGTCTTTTGCAGCGGTCAAATAGAGTTTAGAGGTTTTGTTGTAAATGAACAAATATCCTTGTTGTCTGCAATTCTTGCTACATATTTTACATGACCCATGTGCAAATAAGAATTCTAGGAAATAAGAATGTTTTTTCCTAGAATTCTTATTTGGCACTACATCTTTTTTGTGAAGTCAAATTAAAATAAGAATGTTTTTTAGAAAGAAAATACCCGAGCATTATCAGGTCCCAACAAAGCAGGAGCAATGTGCTTAAGATCACCATGGCACTAATTATTAGCCATTTTTTTCCTATTTAGAGCGAACATGGCCGACAACGATGAGGCCGGTGGTTCGGGCAAGCCATTCTGGGAGCTGTCCCAGGAGATGGAGGAAGAACCTCACCGCTACGAGGACGCCGCGGAAGACACCGATCCCGACTACACAACCCCTAGTGGCGTCGGGGATGACACCACTGATCGTGCCGCCGGGGATGCCACCACTGATGATGGCAGCGAACCGCTCTCTTCTATGTGATGGTAGTTTAGATGATATCAACTTTGTAATGTGACGGCAAACTCGCTACTCGGTCTCGAGACCTAAACTTGTCTAATATTTGAACTTTGTTCGCTATTTCAAATTCGGAGACTAATGTGATGAATTGTATTATGTGCTGTTTATACTTCACTAATGGTAGTTTATACTGTATTGCAAACTGTATATTATGTGCTTTATTGTATTCTGTAACCCGTGCAAATAAGAGAAAAGCAAAAAAAAAATTACTGGAATTAATAGTAGTGGCGCACCATATATATATATTAGTGGCGCACCCATATTTTATACCAGTGGCGCACCTTTAGAGTTATTAGTGGCGCACCAGTAGCCCCCCCTGCTAGCTTATCAGTGGCGCACTGGGAGGGATAGTAATGGCGCACCAGGTGGTGCGCCACTGTTATGTATATTAACAGTGGCGCACCAGGGGTGCGCCATTACTATTTATTAGTAGTGGCGTGATAATAGTGGCGCACCTATAGTGCGCCACTAATAGGGAAAACAGGTGCGCCACTAATAGGCATTTTTCTAGTAGTGTATATAGCCCATAGTCATGTGAGAACCAAGTAGAAGAGGTGCACGTAGTCCTTGCGCGAGGGGAATGGTTGGAGACACATTCCGGTGAATTCCAAAGCATCGGTGCTATCAAGAGCTCTTTTCATCAACTCATGGGATTGTGAGGTTGACGAGTAATCATGAGTACCCACACACAACAAAGGCAATGGGAAAATTGTGTGCGCGTGATATATGTATACATCATCCGTTACGATGTGCATGTGCTTGTGTTCGTTAGCACAGACTATCCAATGCTCAAATAAATGAGATGCATGATATAAGAACATGTCATCCACCATGAAAGGTTTGTTTTTATGTATAGCATAATGGAGACTAGAAACATGTAGTGCATCATGTGACTTATCGGGAGCATTGTTATTCATGATATGCGGATGGTGCACACAATAATTGGGCTCATGCAATGGATGGGATGGAACAAAATCTCCTAACATGTATGTGGAAACTATTGGGGTCTCCTCATGTGCAATAGCGGAAGCATAATTCATAGAATATGGACAACATCCAAAACAATGCATTTCCAAATCATGGTGATCATGGCATGGCAATAGTGAACAATTGCGCAAATGATGCAAAGGAAGCATGGCAATATCACAAGAAAAGCAAATGCCAATAACCATGGGTTTGTCATCTATATCATATGTGCAAATTTGGTTTATTTTAATGGCATATGCATAGTTACTACGATGAGATTGTAAAGATGCAATATGAGTGATCTCATGCATAGCATATGACAAGTCAAGCGGATTGTCAAACATGATGTGACCAATAGAATTTTCACAAGGTATCCTATGCAACATGGCAGCATGACTATAGGCTCCACATGAGAATCGTCAAACTCATCATAAATGGGAAATTCATCACATGAGGAAGTCGCATAATCATGAAGCATGGAAATAGGGTGATCATCATCATGCAAGCAATCAATGGCAAGATAGTCCACTAGTGGAACAAACGAAGAACCTTCACCTATGTTACCGTTAGAGCTCCGCTCATGCGATGTAGGTGAGGTGGTAAAAGTCGGCACTTTGTCAACATGTTCATCTTGATGGAAACATGTGGGTGGGACATCATTGTCCATCATAGCCATTGTCATTCCCATTGGAGGGATGGAAGCATCGAGGGTAAGCGCGTTGTCATGTATGAGACCTTGCACCAAAGAAGAAGACACACTAGGAGTAGAGGGTAAGTTGTTAGAAATCATAGTGGTCTCACATGCCCTCTCAACTACCTCACTTACTAAGTGTTGTGGCTCACTCACTCCCACTAGGATGCTCTCACTCATATGGTTGGTTGAGTCACTCAAATGGTGGTGATGGCTCTCAACCTCACATAGGATAGTTGGCATGTCGTCGTTTTCTCACGGGGGGTGCACCGGGATGGCAGATGCCATGGGATGGCTTAAGAGGTGAGAGCAAGGCTGCAGTGGAGATCCGGGACGGGATAGGGCAACAGCACACGGTGGTTTACCCAGGTTCGGGGCTCTCCGGAGAGATAATACCCCTACTCCTGCATGTCTGTATATGAGGTGTATTGCAGTACAGAGTTGCTCCTGGAGCTGTATGGGAGAGGAGAGCCATGAGGCTTCTTGCCTCATATGTGTGCAGGCATCAGAGGAATGAGAGAGTGAGAGTGTGAGCTCCAGGGAGCTCTCACGTGTGTGTGAATGCCTTTGGAGGCTTGGCCAGGAGTGAGCTCCCCTGGTGCCTCTTATATAGGGAGGCCTAGGGGACAAGGGGTGGCCCACTGGCCAACTATCTACTATTGGAGGAGACATGTGAGGTGACGCATGATGCAGGCTACAGTGCGCCACTATTGGAGCACAGTGAAGTGACGCATGACGCAGGCTACAGTGTCCTCGTCATGTCCGACGGGACGTTGTGGTTGACTTCTCGTAGCCGGCCAGTTGGAGGAGCCGGATGGGGAGCCGGACGGGGAGCCAACTGGAGCAGCCGGCCAACCATGGAGCCGGCCAACTGGGGGAGCCGGACGGGGAGCCAGCCGGGGAGACGGATGGGGAGCCAGCTGGAGCAGCCGGCCGACTGGGGAGCCGGCCAACCGGGGAGCCGGGCAGCCTAGGAGCCGGGCAGCCTAGGAGCTGGCCAACTTAGGAGCCGGCCAACTTTGGAGCCAGCCGGGCCGGGTAGCCGGCCGAACCGGGTAGCCAGCCAGACGGGGAGCCAGCCGGACCGGGTAGCCAGACCGGGGGGCGCGGGCCGCCCTGATGTTTTAAAATGTTGAGTCGCCTCGCTGTGCCTACCCGGGGGTAATCCCCCCGACAGTAGCCTCCGAGCCTCCGGGCGACTTGGGGAGTCGGGCTGAGGGTTTTTGCCGTTGTCGTTGTTGTTGCAGAAGTTGTTGATGATGGTTGATTGCGGGCCGGGGACGGCGCGGGTTGCTTCTAGTGGGGGCGCGCCAGCGCACCCGCTGGGTGTAGCCTCCGAGCCTCCGGGCGACTCGAGGAGTCGGGCGGAGGGTCTTTGCTATCGCTGGAGCGGACGGTGGCATTGAGGTTGTCGGGCGTGGACGCGGGGTCCGCCATCTGGTGGGCGTGGAGCCCGGCCGGGCGTGGACGCGGAGTCCACCTGCTGGCTGTTTCCAGAGTGGGCGCGTCAGCGCACCCGCTAGGTGTAGCCTCCGAGCCTCCGGACGACTTGGAGAGTCGGGCGGAGGGTCTTTGCTGTTGCCGAAGCACATAGTGGCGTTGAGGACGCCGGGTGCGGACGCGGGGTCTGCCGACTGATGGATGCGGGGCCCTGCCGAGGGCGGACGCGGGGTCCGCCGGTTGTTTGAGCGTGAGGCGCTGCCGGGCACGGACGCGAGGTTCGCCGGCTAGTGGGCGCGAGGCCCTGTCGGGGGAAAACGTGGGGTTCGCCGGCTGTCGAGCGCGAGGCGCTGCCGGGAGCGGACACGGGGTCCGCCGACTAATGGGCACGGAGCCCAGCCGGGGGCGGACGCGGCGTCTGCCGGCTGATGGGTGCGGAGCCCTGCCGGGACGGACACGGGGTCCGCCGGCTGTTGAGCGCGAGGCGCTGCCGGGCGCGGATGCGGGGTCCGCCGGCTGATGAGCGCGGGGTGCTACCGAGGGCGAACGCGGGGTCCGCCGGCTGATGGGCGCGGAGCCCAGCCGGGGGCAGACGCGGCCTCTGTCGGCTGATGGGCGCGGAGCCCTGCCGGGACCGACGCGGGGTCCGTCGGCTGCTGAGCGCGAGGTGCTACCGAGGGCGGACGCAGGGTCCGCCGGCTGTTTGAGCGCGATGCCCTGCCAGGGGCGGACGCGGGGTCCGCCGGCTGGTGGGCGTGGGGCCCTGCCGGGAGTAGCCTCCGAGCCTCCGAGTGAGGAGGTTCCTCATGGAAATGATCGTGCAAAAGACAAGTTTAGTCGATGCATATGTGTCGAATATCTGATTTTGGCAATGCAAGTTTATGCAGAGGGTGCTGACTCGGTTTCGTCCGAGCCCCCTCCAGTCTTTTTCATGTTCTCTCCGCTCTTTGGCTTTTGCTCTTGCCAGCCGGACAGCCGGGAGCCGGTCTGTGGCTGAGACGAAGAGTGGGCCGCGGAGTGGAGCGTACAGTACTCGGACTCTGGGAGCAGATTCGATCGAGCAGATACTCAAAAATGAAATGACCGGGTTGCCCAAGTCATTTTCTCCCGGGACGTTTTTCGCGTGGGGTGACTTCCAGCTTGTGCTCTCGCTAGCCAGACAGTCGCGGTGCGATCTGTAGCTGAGACAAAGAGTGGGCCTTTGGTACCGTACACACTACTAAGTCGACCTGTGGGAACGAACGTATCGGGCCAAGCGGCCGGCCCCGGGCGAGATTAGCTGGCGCCGGGGTGAACAGTAAAGCAGCTGAAACAAATGCGGGGATGGCCCCCGAGGGTCGCTCGGGGTATCCGTATTTTTATGCGGCACGAGGATGTGCGGGTGAAAAGCTCACGTTGGTTTTTGATGCCGGCTAGGCGGTTGTTGTCGATGACAGCCGGCGCGGCTTTTCTCTGAGTGGAGCGCCGGCGTGTCGGCGCACCCGCTGGGTGTGGCCGTCGATCCTTCGGCGATCGATGGGTGTGCCAGCAGGCCGGGCCGACCGGCCGGGCGTCGAAGCAGACGGGCGGCCGAGCCGGGCGTTAGGGTGGATGGGCGGCCGGGCCGGTGTCGAGGCAGGCGGGTAGGCGGCGACGCAGACAGGTGGGCAGCCGACTGAGCGGGCGCAGGGCTCTATTTTTTTTGTGGCGCCGGCCGCTATCTTATATGGGCAGCCGACCCACCTCTTTTTCCAGCCGGCCCCATGGGCAGCTGGCCACTTCGTTTCTTTTCCTGCCGGTGGGGCAGCCGGCCCTCCCTCTCCATCGCGGCAGCCGGCCGGGGGCGCGCGGGGCGCAGCCGGCGCCGGCTGGCGCGGCGAGCCCGTGGGCGGTAGGCGGAGCAGCCGGCGTCGGCGGCGCCCGGCTGCGGGAGAAGGAGCAGCGGGAGTGGGGGACGCGCGCGGGGCCGCGCGGCAGCTGAGGCCGGACTAGCGAGGCGCCGGGAGCCAGGAGCGCGGCGCAGGGCGACAGCAAGGTCCTGCACGTCCGCGCGCACAGGGGACGGGCGGGGCGAGGCGGGGGCCAGAGCGGCGCGGCAACACGGTGGAGCGGCGACGGGTGACCGGGGCGCATGACGAGCTGGGCGAGGAAGGGCGGGGAGGCGACGTTGGAGGCGGAGGAGCGCGATGGGCGCGGCACAGAGGAGGTCAGCGAGATGGGAAGCGAGGTCGACGCTAGAGCCGGGGCGTGCAGCGGCGGGCCGACGTGGCGCGGTCAGAGCCGCGACCAGCGCGAGCGCAAGGAAATCCGGGCGGAGCGACGCCGGTGCGCAAGACACGCGGCCGCGAGGAGAGGCGCGGGAGAACGGGGTTGCCAGAGGCCCGCACGGGGCAGAGGCAGGGCGGAGGTGGAGCCTGCGCGCGCGGCCGTGCGGAGCTAGCGGACTGCCGGTCCGGAGGCAGGTGAGGGGGAGCCCGAACCGGCCGCGGGGGCGAGCAGGACCGGCCGGCGCGGGAGCCGCCAAGCGCGGGATCCGGCCGACGACGCGCTGGCCGCGGGGCGAGCTTGCGGCCGTGGCGAGCGGGGAGGATCCCTGACCGACCATGGGGCGAGCGGAGTCGGCCAGCATCGGAGGCGGCTGGTGGAGCGCGGCTACGGCCGGCGGAGGCGGAGCAGGCACAGCCGGCGCGCAGAGCAGCAGGCCGACTCCGACCACGCTGGAGGGGCGAGGCGGGACCTGTTGACCGGGAGGAGCGAGGCGGCGTGGGACCGGTGGGACCAGCCGCGTCCACGCCACACCCAGTGGTGCAGGTGCTCCTCGAAGAAGCCAGGAGTGGGGTGGAGCCGCGTGCGGGAGCAGCCGGCGCGACGGAGCCGAACGCAGCGGAGCCGACGCGGCCCGCCGGGGAGCAGGTGAGCGGACGTGGGACGACGCAGGTGTGTCGGGCCGGAAAAGACGCAGCGCTGGTGCGGAGGAGGCCAGAGCAAGGCGGGCTACACCGATGGGCGAGCGCGGGCGCACAGCCCTGGGAGCGACGGGGCGGCTGGAGACGGGGCGTGGCCAGCGCAGCAGCAGCGGTGCTCGTAAGCGCTGGAGTAGGCACGAAGCGTAGCGGGGGCGCCGGAGGAGGCGCGTTGGCACCGGCGCGCGGACGGTGCAGCGATGCGACGAGGGAGGTGTTGTCCGCGCAACAACGCGGGGGCGTCGGGAGGCCGGCGTCGCGGGCGTCGCGCCGGCGCAGCGACGCGGCGACGCGGGGACGTCGGGAGGCCGGCGTCAAGGGGCGTGTAGATGTCGAGCCCCAGACGCCGCCGGAGAGACGACGGCGATGTCGCGGTGGTGACGATGAAGTGGGTCCCGCCCGGACCGCGGTTCCAGCAGCAGCTTGCCCCACGGTGGGCGCCAACTATCATCGTTTTCTCACGGGGGGTGCACCGGGACGGCAGATGCCATGGGATGGCTTAAGAGGTGAGAGCAAGGCTGCAGTGGAGATCCGGGACGGGATAGAGCAACAGCACACGGTGGTTTACCCAGGTTCGGGGCTCTCCGGAGAGATAATACCCCTACTCCTGCATGTCTGTATATGAGGTGTATTGCAGTACAGAGTTGCTCCTGGAGCTGTATGGGAGAGGAGAGCCATGAGGCTTCTTGCCTCATATGTGTGTAGGCATGAGAGGAATGAGAGAGTGAGAGTGTGAGCTCCAGGGAGCTCTCACGTGTGTGTGAATGCCTTTGGAGGCTTGGCCAGGAGTGAGCTCCCCTGGTGCCTCTTATATAGGCAGGCCCAGGGGATAAGGGGTGGCCCACTGGCCAACTATCTACTATTGGAGGAGACATGCGAGGTGACGCATGATGCAGGCTACAGTGCGCCACTATTGGAGCGCAGTGAAGTGACGCATGACGTAGGATACAGTGTCCTCACGTCGTGTCCGACGGGACGTTGTGGTTGACTTCTTGTAGCCGGCCAGCTGGAGGAGCCGGACGGGGAGCCAGCCAGGGAGCTGGACGGGGAGCCAACTGGAGCAACCGGCCAACCGGGGAGCCGGCCAACCATGGAGCCGACCAACTGGGGGAGCCGGACGGGGAGCCAGCTGGAGCAGCCGGCCGACCGGGGAGCCGACCAGCCTAGGAGCCGGCCAGCTTAGGAGCCGGCCAACTTTGGATCCAGCCGGGCCGGGTAGCCAGCCGGACCGGGTAGCCAGCCAGACGGGGAGCCAGCCGGATCGGGTAGCCAGCCGGACCGGGTAACCAGACCGGGGGGCGCGGGCCGCCCCGATGTTTTAAAATGTTGAGTCGCCTCGCTGAGCCTACCCGGGGGTAATCCCCCCGACATGGCATGTTTTCATGTATTGGGCTAGTGGTGGTCACACTCATCCTCTCATAGGAAATGCACTCAAAGTCACATATGGTGGAGTCACTCAACTCACTCATGTGGTGGTGGCTCTCCTCACATGGGAATTGGGGCATCTCGTCATATGTGGGTGTCAGAGAGATGTAGGTGCAAACGTATACATGCTCAACTCCTTGCGCCGCCCTGGTTGAAGGGATAGTCCCATGCCCAACCTCCTCATCCATAAAGCCTCCGAAGATGAATGCCGTGGGATGTGGCAAAACATCAATCTCCTCCAAGACCGAAGGGAACATCCCAAGCTCGGCCTCGGTGCCTGACTCCAAGTATGAGTCCCATGTGGGCGTCGTCTTCAAGTCGGTGAAGAGGGTCGCGATCGTCATCGTGGTCGAAGGAAAAATCCCATGCTCGACCGTCTTGTCGCCGTTGCCTTGTATGAGGGCCGAAGATGGCACCTCATTGCGCACCTCCATCACCGAAGGGATATTCCCATGCTCGGCCATCTTCCTTGGGATGCCTCCGAAGATGGAAGGGTGATACGTGTCCAACGTATCTATAATTTTTGATTGTTCCATGCTATTATATTATCTGTTTTGGATGTTTTATATGCATTAATATGCTATTTTATATTATTTTTGGGACTAACCTATTAATCTAGAGCCTAGTGCCAGTTTCTGTTTTTTCCATGTTTTTGAGTATTGCAGATAAGGAATATTAAACGGAGTCCAAACGGAAAAAAATCTTCGGAATGATTTTTCTTGGACCAGAAGACACCAGCCAGACTTGGAGATGAAGGCAGGAGACCTGCCGTGGCGTCACAAGCCACCAGGGCGCGCCCTAGGGGGGGGGGCGCCCTCCTAGCTTGTGGCCCCACGGCAGCCCTCCTAACCCTATTCTTCGGCCTATAAATTCCCAAATATTCCCTGGATAACAAAGAGAGCCACGAAAATACTTTTCCGCCACCGGAACCCTCTCTTCCCGTGAGATCCCATCTTGGAGCCTTTTCCGGTAATCTGCCGGAGGGGGATTCGATCACGGAGGGCATCTACATCAACTCCATTGCCCCTCCGATGATGCGTGAGTAGTCCATCACAGACCTTCGGGTCCATAGCTAGTAGCTAGATGGCTTCTTCTCTCTCTTTGTTCTTCAATACCATGTTCTTCATGATCTTCATGGAGATCTATCCGATGTAATACTCTTTTGCGGTGTGTTTGTCGAGATCCGATGAATTGTGGGTTTATGTTCAGATTATCTATGAATATTATTTGAATCTTCTCTGAATTCTTATATGCATGATTTCATATCTTTGCAAGTCTCTTCGAGTTATTGGTTTGGTTTGGCCAACTAGATTGGTAATTCTTGCAATGGGAGAAGTGCTTAGTTTTGGGTTCAATCTTGCGGTGTCCTCTCCCAGTGACAAAGTAGGGGTAGCGAGGAACGTATTGTATTGTTGCCATCGAGGATAAAAAGATGGGGTTTTCATCATATTGCTTGAGTTTATCCCTCTACATCATGTCATCTTACCTAATGCGTTACTCTGTTCTTCATGAACTTAATACTCTAGATGCAGGCAGGAGCCGGTCGATGTGTGGAGTAACAGTAGTAGATGCAGAATCGTTTCGGTCTACTTGATACGGACGTGATGCCTATATGCATAATCATTGCCTTGGATATCTTCATAATTATTCGCTTTTCTATCAATTGCTCGACAGTAATTTGTTCACCCACCGTATTATTTGCCTTGATGAGAGAAGCCTCTAGTGAAACCTATGGCCCCCGGGTCTATTTTCGATAATATATTTTCAGATCTATAAACCAAAAATACCAAAAATATCTTGCTGCAATCTTTTTACTTTTAGTTTACTTTCCGCTCTAGCAATCCTATCTATCTATCTCTATCAGATCTCATCCTTGCAAGTAACCGTGAAGGGATTGACAACCCCTTTATAGCGTTGGGTGCAAGTGTTTGATTCTTTGTGTGGGTACATCTATTGGGGACTTGCTTGTATCTCCTACTGGATTGATACCTTGGTTCTCAACAACTGAGGGAAATACTTATCTACTTTGCCGCATCACCCTTTCCTCTTCAAGGGAAACCAACGCATGCTCAAGAAGTAGCAAGAAGGATTTCTGGCGCCGTTGCCGGGGAGATCTACATCAAGCCTACCAAGTACCCATCACAAACTCATCTCTTGCATTTACATTAGTTGTCATTTGCCTCTCGTTTTCCTCTCCCCCACTTCTAAAACGATTTTCCAAAAAGATTTGCCTTTTTATTCGCCCTACTTCCGTTCGTCTTTTCATTTGCTTTTCGCTTGCTTGTGTGTTAGATCGTTTTCTTATGGCTCAACCCAAAAGCTTTGATCCTTATCTTAGGAAGTTGGAAGATATTGAAGATAATGTTAAAGGTTTCATGTCACTCCAATTTGACCACAATAGTTTCTTTAGAAACGAGCTTAAAGAACAAAAAACTATGTGGGAGTTTTATGCGTTAAAATCTCAGTTTGCTCATCTTGAAAATTTAGTAGGCCAAATTTCTGATAAACAAGCTACCTTAGTCAATAAAATGGCCACGAAACCAGAATATTTAAATAATGATGAAGATCATAAAGTGATTGATGTGACTCCTATTGAATCTTTGTTTTCTAAAACAAATCTTGATAAAGATGGGACTGGAGATAGTCAACTTTAGTTAAAAGGCGTCCCAATGATTCGGAGTTTATAGATTCTAATGCTAAGATTGATAAAAGTGGGATTGAAGGGGTCAAAACTTTAGATAGCAATGAACCCACTCTTTTGGATTTCAAGGACTTTAATTATGATAGTTGTTCTTTGATTGATTGTATTTCCTTGTTGCAATCCATGTTGAAATCTCCTCATGCTTATAATCAAAATAAAGCTTTTACTAAACATATCATGGATGCTATGATGAAATCTTTTGAAGAAAAACTTGAGTTGGAAGTTTCTATACCTAGGAAGCTTTATGATGAGTGGAAACCTACTATTAAGATTAAAATTAAAGATTATGAGTGCCATGCTTTGTGTGATTTGGGTGCTAGCGTTTCCACGATTCCGAAAACTTTATGTGATGTGCTAGGTTTCCGTGAATTTGATGATTGCTCTTTGAATTTGCATCTCGCGGATTCCACTATAAAGAAACCTATGGGAAGGATTAATGATGTTCTTATTGTTGCAAATAGGAATTATGTGCCCGTAGATTTCACTGTTCTTGATATAGATTGCAATCCTACATGTCCTATTATTCTTGGTAGACCTTTCCTTAGAACGATTGGTGCAATTATTGATATGAAGGAAGGAAATATTAGATTCCAATTTCCATTAAGGAAAGGCATGTAACACTTTCCTAGAAATAAAATAAAATAACCTTATGAATCTATTATGAGAGCTACTTATGGATTGCATACCAAAGATGACAATACCTAGATCTATTGCGTTATGCCTAGCTAGGGGCGTTAAACAATAGCGCTTGTTGGGAGGCAACCCAATTTTATTTTTATGCTTTTGTTTTTGCTTCTGTTTTTGAGTTTTCCACACATTATTACCTCTGTAATAATTGTGTTTTCTTGTTTAAATTAGTGTTTGAGCCAAGTAAGACCTTTGGGATGGTCTACGGTGTTTGTGATTTGATTTTGCTGAAAAACAGAAACTTTTGCTGTCAGTCCAGGAATTTCGTAAATTCACTGGAACGTGCTTTTGATCTGAAATTTTTACACAAGATTGATATACAAATTTCCCTGATATTCCTAATTTTTCAGAATTTTTGGAGTTACAGAAGTATTCGAAGTCTATAGATTGCTACAGACTGTTCTGTTTTTGACAGATTCTGTTTTCTTTGTGTTGTTTGCTTATTTTGATGTATCTATGGGTTGTATCGGGGGGTATGAACCATGGAGAAGTTGGAATACAGTAGATATTACACCAATATAAATAAATAATGAATTCACAACAGTACCTAAAGTGGTGATTTATTTTTCTTATACTAACGGATCTCATGAGTTTTCTGTTGAGTTTTGTGTTGTGAAGTTTTCAAGTTTTGGGTTAAGATTTGATGGACAATGGAATAAGGAGTGGCAAGAGCCTAAGCTTGGGGATGCCCAAGGCACCCCAAGCCATATTCAAGGATACCAAAAAGCCTAAGCTTGGGGATGCCCCGGAAAGCATCCCCTCTTTCGTCTTCAATCCATCGGTAAATTTACTTGAGGCTATATTTTTATTCACCACATGATATGTGTTTTTCTTGGAGCGTCCTGTATGATATGAGTCTTTGCTTTTTAATTTGCCACAATCATCCTTGCTGCACACATTCTTTTTGAGAGAGACACGCTGAATCGTGAATTTATTAGAATACTCTATGTTCTTCACTTATATTTTTTGAGCTAGGCAATGTTGCTCTAGTGCTTCACATATCATGTGGTGAATAAAAATATATATTTTTAGAGCACGGTGGTGTTATATTTTATAGAAATTGTTGAACTCTCGTACCTCACTTATATTACTTTGAGAGTCTCTTTAAAACAGCATGGTAATTGGTTTAGGTTATGAATTTGGTCCTAATATAATGGGCATCCAAGAGGGATATAATAAAAACTTTCATATAAAGTGCATTGAATACTATGAGAAGTTTGGTTCCTTGCATATAGTTTTGAGATATAGAGATGGTAATATGAGAGTCATGCTAGTGAGTAGTTGTGAATTGGAGAAATACTTGTGTTGAAGTTTGTGATTCCCGTAGCATGCACGTATGGTGAACCGTTATGTAAGAAGTCGGAGCATGATTTGTTTAATGATTGTCAACCTTTGTGTGAGGGTCGGGAGCGCGCGATGGTTAACTCCTACCAACCTCTCCCCTAGGAGCATGCGTCTAATACTTTGCTTCGATAACTAATAGAATTTTGCAATAAGTATGTGAGTTCTTTATGACTAATGTTGAGTCCATGGATTATACGCACTCTCACCCTTCCACCTTTGCTAGCCTCTCTAGTACCGCGCAACTTTCGCCGGTGCATCAAACCCACCTTCCTCAAAACAGCCACCATATATTTCCTCAAAACAGCCACCATACCTACCTATTATGGCATTTCCATAGCCATTCCAAGATATATTGCCATGCAACTTCCACCATTCCGTTTTTTATGACATGCACCATCACTTTCGTATTGCATATAGAGTCATGTTTTGTTCTAGGTATCGAGTTGTAATTAAATAAAAGTGTGATGATTTTCATTATTAGAGCATTTGTCCCGTGTGAGAAAAGGATGATGGAACTATGAATCCCTCACATGTTGGGATGAGTCTCCAGACTTTATAAATAATAAAAGAGGCCAGCGAAGCCCAAATAAAAAAAGAGAGGCCAAAGATGCCCACCAAAATAAAAAAAATAAAAAAAATGAGAGAAAGAGAGAAGGGACAATGCTACTATCTTTTTCCACACTTGTGCTTCAAAGTAGCACCATGATCTTCATGATAGAGAGTCTCCTATTTTGTCACTTTCATATAGCTAGTGGAATTTTTCATCATATGCACAACCACTTAGTTTCTTTTTGAGCTTTCATACACTTATAGCTCTAGTGCACCCGTTGCATGGCAATCCCTACTCACTCACATTGATATCTATTGATGGGCATCTACATAGCC
This sequence comes from Elymus sibiricus, assembly GCA_039707655.1. Classification (NCBI taxonomy): domain Eukaryota; kingdom Viridiplantae; phylum Streptophyta; class Magnoliopsida; order Poales; family Poaceae; genus Elymus; species Elymus sibiricus. The sequence continues at coordinate 307,627,019 of CM077675.1, read as the reverse complement.
CGTTGATACGCCTAGTTGATGTGAGACTATCTTCTCCTTTTTCCTCCCAACCTCCACCATATTCTATTCCACCTATAGTGCTATATCCATGGCTCACGCTCATGTATTGCGTGAGAGTTGAAAAGGTTTGAGAACATAAAAAGTGTGAAACAATTGCTTGACTTGTCATCGGGGTTGTGCATGATTTAGATACTTTGTGTGGGGAAGATGGAGCATAGCCAGACCATATGATTTTGTAGGGATAACTTTCTAAGGCCATGTTATTTCAAAAGGACACAATTGTCTTGTTGGTGTGCTCGAAGTATTACTGTTTTTATGTCAATATTAGACTTTTGTTTTGAATCTTATGGATCTGAATATTCATGCCACAATAAAGAATATTACATGGATAAATATGTTAGGTAGAATTCCACATCAAGAATTCTGTTTTTATCATTTACCTACTCGAGGACGAGCAGGAATTAAGCTTGGGGATGCTTGATACGTCTCCAACGTATGTATAATTTTTGATTGTTCCATGCTATTATATTATCTGTTTTGGATGTTTTATATGCATTAATATGCTATTTTATATTATTTTTGGGACTAACCTATTAATCTAGAGCCTAGTGCCAGTTTCTGATTTTTCCATGTTTTTGAGTATTGCAGATAAGGAATATTAAACGGATTCCAAACGGAATAAAATCTTCGGAATGATTTTTCTTGGACCAGAAGAAACCTGCCAGACTTGGAGATGAAGGCAGGAGACCTGCCGTGGCGTCACAAGCCACCAGGGCGCGCCCTAGGGGGGGCGCCTGTTGACACCTGATTTTGGCACGATGCAGAATACAGTAAAGGTGGACTCAAGCGAAAAGCTTGCCGGTTTTGAGTGCTTGCCGAAGACCCAAACAGAGGCAGGAGACGGCCCGGCAAGGAGGTGATCCGGCAAGGAGACGGCCCGGCAAGGAGGTGATCCGGCAAGGAGAAACTTTGAAGTTTGAGCCATTGCCATCCGATCTCATCTCCAAAGCCGAAATTGTGTTCGAAGTACTGGGATTTGTATCCAGAACACTATTCGGCTGATTATGCCCTCAAGATGACCTCATATGAGAAAACTTTCTACATGAATTGTCTTCGTCTCGTCAAATCGGTCGATTTTCAAATAAAAATCGTCTCAATCCGAGTTCGTATGCAAAAGTTAGAGCTATCTGAGTGCAGCCATGTCAAGAGGCGAAATAAGACGCGGGAGACCAGACACGTGGCGAGTGTCTGATGCAATGCGTGAGCAATTAGCCATTCAAGATAGCCTCTAATCGAAAAACGTTCAACATGAAAGTTGTTCGTAACGTCGAAACGGTCAACTTTGCTTTTGGGCACATTTTCATCCGAGGTCGTTTACTGCCTCAAAAAGGGCCCGCAAGGTGCAGCCAGAAAGCTTGCCGCGCGAACAGTAACCTTGCCGGGTGAACAGTAGCATTGCCGGGGAAATCTTGCCGCGGGTGAACAGTAATCTTGCCGGGTGAACAGTACCTTGCCGGGGGAAAAAGCTTACCGCGCGTGAACAGTAGCATTGCCGGGGAAAGCCTGCCGCGCGTGAACAGTAATCTTGCCGGGTGAACAGTACCTTACCGGGGAAAGCTTGCCGCACGTGAACAGTACATTGCTGGGGGAAGCTTCCCGCGCGTGAACAGTAATCTTGCCGGGTGAACAGTACCCTCGCCGCGTGAACAGTACCTTGCCGGGGAAAAGCTTGCCTCGCGTGAACAGTAACATTGCCGGGGAAAAGCTTGCCGCACGTGAACAGTCTTGCCGCCTGAACAGTGACCTTGACGGGAAAAGCTTGCCGTGCGTGAACAGTAATCTGCCTTGTGAACAGTACCCTTGCCGCCTGAACAGTAGCCTTGCCGCGTGAACAGTAAAAACTGTCCGACGAGATGCTGAAGATGGACTCAAATACTTATCTAGATGGACTCAGATCAAAAAGTGTTCAACATGAAAGTTGTTCGTCTCGTGGAAACGGTCAACTTTGCTTTTGGAGTCATCGTCATCCGACGTAGTATATGACCTGCAGAGACGATACAAGAGTCGGACGGTCCAGTCAGCTATATGAACGAGTCCGACTCGAAATTAAGGATGACCCCGTGGAGTATTCAAAATGGCCTTATTTGGAAAAGTGATCAACATACGGATTGTTGGCCTCGTCAAAGCGCACAAAATTGGTATTTGAATCGTCTCCATCGGAAGTCATATGCAGATTCCACGGCCCACGCAAGGAGCAAGACAGGAGATGGACCAGATTCAGGCTGAATCCGAGCGGGACCAGAACTAGGACTCTAGGACGTGAATTAATGTAATTTTCTTGTAAGGAAAGCCTAGATGAATCCTTTGCTTGTACGGGAAGTCCAGCCGCCTCTTATATATGTTGGGGGTGACGGCCGATTAAAACAACACACAATCGAACAATCAATATACTACTTTTTCATCTACGTTTTATCTTTCCATCGTTCTTCTCTCTCGTTCTTCGTCGTTCTTCGTGTTGGAGAGCTGCGAGTATAGAGGCTCTAGGGGCGAGCGAATCGACCTAGGGCAGCCCATAGCCGCCGCGCTCCCTGACGGGGTCCCTCTCGGGCGTACGGGGCTTCGGGTCTTCAAAAGTGTCCTCCGGTTGTCTTGCGTATCGCGCTGCCGGTAGGACCTCCCTCGACGTGAGCTGCGGTGCATCACCCCCGGCATCGAGGGTACGCGTGACGCGTTCGTGTGTCAACACACTTTTTGGCGACTCCGCTGGGGATCTTTGATCCATCATCATCATCCATCATGTCCAATCTTCCCAATCCCTCGGAAGTTGACGCCGATAACATTATCAAGCCCAATCTGGAGGAGTTATCGGCCGAGCATCGTCAAGCTTATGAGGAGTACAAGAAGGCGCGTGAAGAGAAGGAGTTGCAGGAGTTCCTTAGAAACTTCAAGAAGGACCGCCAAGGCAATATCACTCCGGTTGGAGAAATCAAGTTTCCTCCCCTTCAAACTGAGCAGGTTAAACCTTCTGTAAGTACTACCTTTTCTCCTGAGCAATGGGCTGAAATTGAGAGTCGTATTACTGATAGCAATAATCTGATCTATCAAGCTTTCTTAGACAATACTAATGCTCAGAAGAATATGCCTAACATGCCTGCTAGTATGGGAAACCCTGATTCAGCTTTGCCTATTTCATCGGCGCCTCCCATGCCGATGAATTATTTTCCTACCCATACCAATCAAATTGTGGCTGCACCACTTAATCCTTTTATGCAGAGTTCGGTGGCAACGCCGAACCAAATAGGTGGAAACATTGCTAGATCATTGCCGAACTATGGTTCGGCAAACATGTCACAATTTACACCCATGATTGCTAACCCCAATCCTCCTATGCCAGTGCCACAAGCTTCATCGTCTACTACGGACGATGCTCTAGCTAGGTTTAGAGAGGAGATGGCTAAAACACTTCGAGAGAATTTTGGTGTTGAACTACCTAGGAATCGGATTTATCAAAAGCCGTATCCTGAGTACTTTGATGCAATTCCGTGCCCTCAAGGGTATAAAATTCCAGATTTTGTTAAGTTTAATGGAGAGGGCTCACAAACCACATGGGAGCATGTTAGCCAATACCTAGCACAATTGGGTGAAGCAGGTTCGATAAATGAATTGAAAGTGCGTTTATTTCCTTTGTCATTAACTGGTACCGCATTTTCATGGTTTTCTTCTTTGCCGCATGGCTCTATTCGTGCATGGTTGCAGCTAGAGCAAAAATTTCATGATCATTTTTATAGCGGCGATAATGAACTTAAGTTGTCACATCTTACATCGGTTAAGCAGAAGCATGACGAATCGGTCTCTGATTACGTCAAGAGATTTAGGGAAACAAAAAACCGGTGCTATAGTTTAGTGATAACTGAGAGAGACTTGGCTGATCTTGTGCTTAATGGTTTGAGAGCTCATATTAGAGAGAAAATAGAAGGCTATGAATTTATAAGTATCAACCAAGTCTTACAGAGGGCTTTGGCTCATGAAAGCCGAAGCAAGGAGCTTAAAGAAGTGCATAGATATAAAACTGATCGTCCAAAGATGAATATGGTTGAATATGATAGTGATCGTTCGGACGATGAGGGTGATATTTATGCTGCTGAATTTGTTTGGCCCTCGAAGGCCAAACCATTTACTTGCAATGATTTAAAGCCGATTCATAAGAATCATGATGATGAGATGAAGTTTACTTTTAATATTGCTAAATGTGATAGAATATTTGATGCTTTGCTACAAGCTAAGATTATTAGAATATCTCATACTTTACCGCCGTTTTAAGAGCTGAAACGGCGTGCTTATTGCAAGTATCATAATTTTTTTTCTCATGCGACTAATGATTGCAATGTTTTTCGACGACAGATACAATCGGCCATTAATGACGGACGATTGAACTTTTCCAAGATGCAAGTTGATAAGCAGCCCTTCCCAATGAATACTCTGGATTTGGAGGGGAAAAAGGTGCTCATTCGGCCGGAAGTGGCCGGATCCGCTAATAAAACTAATATTGTCATTGGTGAGCCCAGGAAAAACAGAGATGGCGACAAGGTCTTGGGAAGGCAAGTGGTGCTCGACAAGCAACCCGATGGCGGGGAGATAATCAAAATCACTGTCAAGAATCCTGCACTCGGGGGGCAACCACAAGAGCAAGAGAGTACCCGTGTCAAATTTGTCAAGCCCAAGAGTCCAGAAGTTGGCAATTGGAAGCTGAATGAAGCCAAAGTGCAGCGCAAGAAAGCCAAGCCAACTTTTGATATGTTGCTATCCAAGTATGCTAATCAAGCGGCCGGTTATAGCTCTAATCGGTCATCAAATTTGAAGCGCCCAAGATCACCTCCGAGGCAAGAATTGCAGCATCACACAAGGCCATACGGGCCATGGGCGCCAGGACCGTGGATGGCGCCACCTCCCTATGCACCCTACTTCATGGGAGGATTCAATGGAGGATGGGGGCAGCCCCCAATGGCCCCTTATGCTTTTCATCCAGGATGGGCAGAACCAAGGAGGCCTATGCGTGAGAAGTTTTCTTATCCCACTTGAGGCCGTTTGAACAAAGGAGTCAATCGGCCAATACAGAATAATCAAGAAGGGATCAACAAGCAAGTGTGGCGTGCCAAATCACCAAGTGCAGCAGTTGGGTCTGGAAAGGGCAAAGAAAAAGTTGATGCTGACTCACTCATCTTGGGTACTGAAACATTCACCATACAACAGCCGACTGTGCGTAGCAACCCTGCTGAGCCGATACTTGCTATCGCGCCAGAACACTCGGCTAGAAATCATGAAGCTAGCACGAGCAAAGCCAAGTTCAAAGATCCAAAGTTCATGCAGCCTAAGTGGTGTCCTCCAGGGCTAACAAAAACGCAAAAGAGGAAACTACAGAGGTTAAGGAGTCATGAGATGGCAGAACAGGAAGCCGAGAAGCAAAGAGATGAGTGGTTCAATGACGTTCGGCCCATGGTATCTACAGAACAAGTATGGGTGCCTAAGCGAATACAAAGTGCGGTGGTTTCTACATCTGTCACATCAGCACCTGTACCACCAAGGAAGGACGATGCTACTGCTATTACATCGTCTACAGCGCCTATTGATTCCGTTTCGCCCGAACAGATTTCAAAATCAATGAAGAGGGCAAACCCAGACCCGGCAAGCTCGGAAGACCCGACAAGCTCGGCAGACCCGGCAAGCTCGGCAGATCCGGCAAGCTCGGTAGGCCCGGCAAGCCCAACACCGGCAAGCCCAGCACTGAACACACCCGAGGAGGAGGGCGACGTGGTAGATTGTGAGCATACACCAGTACATGAAGGAATGGATATCAACATGGTGTTTTATTTACCCGCTGAGTTTCGTGCTATAGATGAAGAAGGGGAGGTGGCTCAGCTGGATTTTGGTCCTAAGAATGCAATATTTGAGAAGCCAAAAGAACCAGTGACGCACTTAAAACCGTTGTACCTCAGAGGCCATATCAACGGGTCACCGATTACTCGAATGCTTGTCGATGGTGGTGCTGTAGTGAATCTCATGCCTTATTCAGTCTTCAAGAAATTGGGTTTGCCCGACGAAGGATTGATGAAGACCAATATGGTGCTCAATGGATTTGAAGGCAAAGAGAAAACCGAAGCCAAAGCGGTGATGTACGTGGAGCTTACGGTTGGGAGCAAAACTTTGGCTACTGCATTCTTTGTCGCCGAGGTACAAGGTAACTACAATGTCATACTAGGCCGTGATTGGGTCCATGCAAACCAATGCGTGCCATCCACTATGCATCAGTTTTTAATTCAGTGGGTTGATGATGAAGTGGAGATCATTAATGCGGATAATTCGGCTTGCGTTGCTTTGGCTGATGCACCGGTAGATTGGCAACACCCCAATGCTGCTTGCTTGACGGGACGGGACTTGTCAGAATTTGATTTTCTCAGCGCTACCAAAAGCGGTTTTGTCCCCGTTTCTCTAAAGCCGGTTGGTAGCAATCAGCTCCAAAACATAATGTATTTAAATGGATCCTAACTCTGAATGGCTACAAAAACGGCTTGCAGAATATCGGTCCAATGGGAACGATATGTATGAGTCTGTAGAGGAGTTAGGTGATATGGATAAGCTTGGACAAGGTTTTACGTCGGCCGATCCATTGGAAGAAATAGATATTGGAGATGGCTCAATTCCTAGGCCGACATATGTAAACAAAAATTTGAAAGCCGATTGTAAAGTCAAGTTAATCGAGCTATTGAAAGAATATATTTGTTGCTTTGCATGGGAATATCATGAGATGCCAGGTTTAAGCCGAGAGCTAGTGGAGCATCGGTTACCTATAAAAGCCGGTTTTAGACCATATAAACAATCGACTAGGAAGTTCAATCCAAAAATATATGACCGGATCAAGGAAGAGATCGGTCGTTTGCTTAAAGCTAATTTTATTAGACCTTGCAGGTATGCCGAGTGGATTTCTAATATTGTGCTAGTGGAAAAGAAAGGCTCCGGCAAGTTGAGGGTGTGCATTGATTTCAGAGATTTGAATAGAGCTACGCCCAAAGATGAGTATCCTATGCCTATAGCCGACATGCTTATTAATGATGCTTCTGGACATAAGGTTATTAGCTTTCTTGATGGCAATGCGGGGTACAACCAAATTTTCATGGCCGAAGAGGACATGTCCAAAATGGCTTTTCGGTGCCCCGGTTTCCTTGGATTATTTGAGTGGACAGTAATGACCTTTGGATTGAAGAATGCCGGCACCACATATCAAAGGGCTATGAATTTGATTTTTCATGATTTACTCGGGGTTATACTTGAAGTCTATATTGATGATATTGTTGTCAAATCGGATGCTTTTAAATCTCACTTAGCCGATTTGCGTTTAACTTTTGAGAGGATGAAGGAATATGGGCTGAAGATGAATCCTTTGAAGTGTGCGTTTGGCGTGTCGGCTGGTAAGTTTTTGGGTTTCATTATTCATGAAGATGGCATAGAGATTGATCCCAAAAAGATAGAAGCTATACAAAAAGTGGAGGCTCCAATATGCAAGAGAGATATGCAAAAATTCCTTGGCAAGGTCAATTATTTGAGGAGGTTCATAGCTAATTTGTCAGGGAAGGTTGATGCATTTACTCATATCCTTCGGTTGAAGAATGATGTTGATTTTACTTGGGGGGCAAAACAGCAAGAAGCATTTGATATGATTAAAAATTATTTGTGCACTCCTCCGGTGATGAAGGCGCCCAAGCATAGAGAGCCCTTTAGACTTTACATTGCAGCCGAGGAAGGTGTTATTGGTGCTGTTTTGACTCAAGAAACCGAAGGAAAAGAGCATGCTATCACTTATTTGAGCCGACGTCTATTGGATGCTGAGACAAGGTATACGTATATTGAAAAATTATGCCTATGCTTATACTATGCTTGCACAAAATTGAGACATTATCTAGTGCCAAGTTCTTGCATAGTAGCTTGTCAAACCGATGTCATTAAATATATGTTGCATAGACCAATTCTTAGTGGTAGAATTGGTAAATGGACTTATGCTTTAATTGAGTATGATTTGGCTTATGAATCTCTAAAATCCATGAAAGGCCAAATTGTTGCTGATTTTATCGTTGAGCATCGGGTTAATGACGAGCAAGATATTGATATAAACCTTGTCTCGTTAATACCATGGAGATTATATTTTGACGGTTCAGTTTGTAGCAACGGCCAAGGTGTTGGTATTGCTTATATATCTCCTCATGGTGCTGTTTTTGAAGCCTCATGCCGCTTAGAATATTTTTGCACAAATAATCAAGCCGAATATGAAGCATTGTTATTCGGTTTAGAGATGTTGCTGGCCATAGGTGCTACACATATTGAGGCTTTTGGTGATTCGTTATTAGTAGTACAACAGGTATCCAAAGTTTTTCAATGTTTAGACGAATCACTTAATGTTTATCTTGATAAATGTCTGGATATAATTTCTACTTTGGATCATTTTAGCATTGCTCATATATCTAGACATGATAATTGGAGAGCAAATGAGTTAGCACAGCAAGCATCTGGCTATCATGTCAATCATGGCATGTTTCATATCTCTCAAGAGCCGATGTCTTGTCTTGCTAATATAGGGGAGGCCGAACCAGAGCCCACTGATTCGGTCACTAACAATAAATCTAGTGCAGGTGAAAATCATGATTGGAGAAAGCCCATTATTGATTACTTGTACAATCCGAGTGAAAGGGTGGACAGGGCTGTTCGGCGCATGGCTTTCAAATATACAATAAGAGACGGCGGTCTTTATCGCCGAACGGTTGAAGATGTTCTTTTGAAGTGTTTGGACGAGGATCAAGCAAGAGTTGCTATGGGAGAAGTTCATGAAGGAATTTGCGGTACTCATCAGTCGGCCCCCAAGATGAAGTGGTTGTTACGACGTGCTGGATTTTATTGGCCGACGATGATCAATGATTGCTTCAGGTATTATAAAGGATGTGAAGCTTGTCAAAAGTTTGGTGATATTCAGTTAGCTCCCGCTGCTATGTTACATCCTATTGTCAAGCCGTGGTCCTTTAGAGGTTGGGGATTAGACTTTATTGGAGAGATTCATCCTTCCTCTTCAAAGGGGCATCGGTTCGTGTTGGTGGCAACTGATTATTTCACTAAGTGGTCTGAAGCGGTACCTCTCAAGAATATGACGCATACGGAGGTAATTCAATTCATAAGTGAGCACATTATTCATAGATTCGGTATTCCGCAAACATTAACTACGGATCAAGGTTCATCTTTCATGTCTCATCAAGTTAGAGAATTTGCCGAATCATATAAGATAAAGTTGCTCAATTCCTCCCCGTATTATGCTCAAGCCAATGGACAAGCTGAGTCTAGCAATAAAATTTTGATCAAGCTCATCAAGAAGAAGATTGAAGATAATCCAAGAAGGTGGCATGAATTATTGTCCGAGGCTTTGTGGGCGCATAGAATCTCAAGGCATGGTGCGACGAAGGTAACTCCATATGAGCTCGTATACGGTCAAGAAGCCGTTTTACCAGTAGAGGTGAATTTGAATGCTTTGAGAATATCCAAACAAAGTGATTTATCGGCAGTGGACTTTTATAACTTGATGATGGACAACGTTGATGAGGTTGCCGATAAACGTTTGACTGCATTAAAAGCCATAGAAAGGGACAAGTTGAGGGTAGCAAGAGCTTACAATAAGAAGGTGAAGCTGAAGAATTTTCAGATTGGTGATCTTGTGTGGAAGGTGATTCTACCGATTGGTTCAAAGGACAGAAAATTCGGGAAGTGGTCTCCAAGCTGGGAAGGTCCTTTCAAGATTGCAAGAATAGTTCCCGGAAATTCATATTTGGTGGAATCCATGCAAGGAACATTGCTACCTCGAGCTCTCAATGGCAGATATTTGAAGAAGTACCACCCAAGTGTGTGGCAAGAAGCCTAAATAGGCAATGGCCGATATATAATTATCGCCCTAAGCACATATTAATGGCCGATGGAGTGTTGACATCGTCCTTAGAACAAGCCTAATGCAAATTATTTTTCGGCACACAAGTTTTGCCGAAAAACAGGGGGGCATGTGTTGACACCTGATTTTGGCACGATGCAGAATACAGTAAAGGTGGACTCAAGCAAAAAGCTTGCCGGTTTTGAGTGCTTGCCGAAGACCCAAACAGAGGCAGGAGACGGCCCGGCAAGGAGGTGATCCGGCAAGGAGACGGCCCGGCAAGGAGGTGATCCGGCAAGGAGAAACTTTGAAGTTTGGGCCATTGCCATCCGATCTCATCTCGAAAGCCGAAATTGTGTTCGAAGTACTGGAATTTGTATCCAGAACACTATTCGGCTGATTATGCCCTCAAGATGACCTCATATGAGAAAACTTTCTACATGAATTGTCTTCGTCTCGTCAAATCAGTCGATTTTCATATAAAAATCGTCTCAAGCCGAGTTCGTATGCAAAAGTTAGAGCTATCTGAATGCAGCCATGTCAAGAGGCGAAATAAGACGCGGGAGACCAGACACGTGGCGAGTGTCTGATGCAATGCGTGAGCAATTAGCCATTCAAGATAGCCTCGAATCGAAAAACGTTCAACATGAAAGTTGTTCGTAACGTCGAAACGGTCAACTTTGCTTTTGGGCACATTTTCATCCGAGGTCGTTTACTGCCTCAAAAAGGGCCCGCAAGGTGCAGCCAGAAAGATTGCCGCGTGAACAGTAACCTTGCCGGGTGAACAGTAGCATTGCCGGGGAAATCTTGCCGCGCGTAAACAGTAATCTTGCCGGGTGAACAGTACCTTGCCGGGGAAAGCTTGCCGCGCGTGAACAGTAGCATTGCCGGGGAAAAGCCTGCCGCGCGTGAACAGTAATCTTGCCGGGTGAATAGTTCCTTGCCGGGGAAAGCTTGTCGCGCATGAACAGTACATTGCCGGGGGAAGCTTGCCGCGCGTGAACAGTAATCTTGCCGGGTGAACAGTACCCTCGCCGCGTGAACAGTACCTTGCCGGGGAAAGCTTGCCGCGCGTGAACAGTAACATTTGCCGGGGAAAAAAGCTTGCCGCGCGTGAACAGTACCTTGCCGCCTGAACAGTGACCTTGACGGGGAAAAGCTTGCCGCGCGTGAACAGCAATCTGCCTTGTGAACAGTACCCTTGCCGCCTGAACAGTAACCTTGCCGCGGGAAGCTTGCCGCGTGAACAGTAAAACTGTCCGACGAGATGCTGAAGATGGACTCAAATACTTATCTAGATGGCCTCAGATCAAAAAGTGTTCGACATGAAAGTTGTTCGTCTCGTCGAAACGGTCAACTTTGCTTTTGGAGTCATCGTTATCCGACGTAGTATATGACCTGCAGAGACGATACAAGAGTCGGACGGTCCAGTCAGCTATATGAATGAGTCCGACTCGAAATTAAGGATGACCCCGTGGAGTATTCAAAATGGCCTTATTTGGAAAAGAGATCAACATACGGATTGTTGGCCTCGTCAAAGCGCACAAAATTGGTATTTGAACCGTCTCCATCGGAAGTCATATGCAGATTCCACGGCCCACGCAAGGAGCAAGACAGGAGATGGACCAGATTCAGGCTGAATCCGAGCAGGACCAGAACTAGGACTCTAGGACGTGAATTAATGTAATTTTCTTGTAAGGAAAGCCTAGATGAATCCTTTGCTTGTACGGGAAGTCCAACCGCCTCTTATATATGTTGGGGGTGAGGGCCGATTAAAACAACACACAATCGAACAATCAATATACTACTTTTTCATCTACGTTTTATCTTTCCATCGTTCTTCTCTCTCGTTCTTCGTCGTTCTTCATGTTGGAGAGCTGCGAGTACAGAGGCTCTAGGGGCGAGCGAATCGACCTAGGGCAGCCCATAGCCGCCGCGCTCCCTGACGGGGTCCCTCCCGGGCGTGCGGGGCTTCGAGTCTTCAAAAGTGTCCTCTGGTTGTCTTGCGTATCGCGCTGCCGGTAGGACCTCCCTCGACGTGAGCTGCGGTGCATCACCCCCGGCGTCGAGGGTACGCGTGACACGTTCGTGTGTCAACAGCGCCCTCCTAGCTTGTGGCCCCACGGCAGCCCTCCTAACCCTATTCTTCAGCCTATAAATTCCCAAATATTCCCTGGATACCAAAGAGAGCCACGAAAATACTTTTCTACCGCCGGAACCCTGTGTTCCCGTGAGATTCCATCTTGGAGCCTTTTCCGATAATCTGCCGGAGGGGCATTCGATCACGGAGGGCATCTACATCAACTCCATTGCCCCTCCGATGATGCGTGAGTAGTCCACCACAGATCTTCGGGTCCATAGCTAGTAGCTAGATGGCTTCTTCTCTCTCTTTGTTCTTCAATACCATGTTCTTCATGATCTTCATGGAGATCTATCCGATGTAATACTCTTTTGCGGTGTGTTTGTCGAGATCCGATGAATTGTGGGTTTATGTTCAGATTATCTATGAATATTATTTGAATCTTCTCCGAATTCTTATATGCATAATTTCATATCTTTGCAAGTCTCTTCGAGTTATTGGTTTGGTTTGACTAACTAGATTGGTAATTCTTGCAGTGGGAGAAGTGCTTAGTTTTGGGTTCAATCTTGCGGTGTCCTCACCTAGTGACAAAGTAGGGGTAGCGAGGCACGTATTGTATTGTTGCCATCGAGGATAAAAGATGGGGTTTTCATCATATTTGAAAGAACATGTGCTGCCCCCATGTTTGGTTTTGGTAATTGATGACAATCTCTATGGACTAATGGTTGCCTTGAGTTATATTTGAAGGGTTTGTCCATAGGCTTTGCTTGTAGACCATTTGTTGGTCTCAAGGTGATTTGAAGAAGAATATGTGTTGACCAAGGTTATTCATGGAGTTATCCAAAGATTGGTCATGTAAGAGATGAGCCTATTGCAAGCATGTCTTGAAGAAGGAGATTGTGTGAACATTCATTTTTATCTTCAAGACATCATCCTAATGAAGAGAGTTGGAAAGATTCAAGGTTGATCAAGACCACAAAGCGTAGAAGATGTACCGAGTGGGATCAAGTGATCTCACGGTATGGTAAGCATTGTCCATTACGCTTTGTGTACTAACCCATGTTCTATGCAAGAGTTCTTTGTGGGGTTAGGTTTGTTTCCATGGGCGTGCATCAAAAGGAAGATATCACACAACCCATGGAGGATGACATCAAGTGGTGATCGTCATCAAGATTGCGGTGTGCAAGTTCAAGTGGAGCATCACGAAGAGATCACATGCTTGAAGCTTGCTGTCCATTGTGGTGACAATGGACTTGTGAAGATGTGCCGAAGAGTGGCTCACCCATAGTGGAGTATGGGGGAGCAATCAACTAGTCTTCATCAAGCCGGCGCAATCAAGAAAGGTGGTCCAACTTGAGGAGGTCAAGATCGTCATCATCCAGCTCAAGTGGACTATGCGCAAGGCAAAGGTTTGCCCTTGATAGGTTTTCTATTTTACCGGTCTCATGGTAGTAGTTGGGAGACCGGGTTATAGGATCGATAGCCGTACTATCAAGGGGGGCTCTCAAGTGAGTAGCTTTATCATATCTTCGTAGAGAGCTCAAACCATTGCATCCTTGCATCATATTTCTTGGTTTGTGTTTGGTGTTTCTCTTTGTGAGTCTTTGAGCTTTTGGTCATCTTCATGACAAGCTCGAGGTCATCGAAAACGGAGTTCATATATGCATCTTCTATGATGTTTTCGATGTTGGAGTTTATGCCGGTTCTTCATTCATAGAGGTTTCTCATCTCTATATCATTGGTATTTTCTCTACTGCCACTTCTTAATATAACCAGTCGCTGTTGGATAGTATTTGTCGTCCTCTATCCAACAAGCTTGAGTTTGCTCAATTCGGAGCTCATTTGCAGAAGTTATGGCAGTTCAGGGTTTATTGTTTGTCTGGGCAGTTTACCTGTCACCAAAGCGGTAGTACCGCTCGGGACCACGGTAGTACCGCTTGACACGGTACTACCGCCCCTACTACCGTGATTTCTACTGGCATTCTTTTTCGTTTAGCGGTAGTAAAGCGGTAGTGGAGCGGTAGTACCGCTTGACACGGTACTACCGCCCCTACTACCGCTGCACTACCGTGTTTTCTTCTGGTGTTATTTTTCCCTAAGCGGTAGTGGGGCGGTAGTGGAGCGGTAGTACCGCTTGTTGCGGTACTGCCGTTCCAGTGCTACCCCACTTCCTCTGTTTCCTCTGTCCTGCGAAAGCTTAAGCGGTAGTACCGCTTAAGTTGAGCGGTAGTACCGCTTGGTGCGGCACTACCGCTCCAGTTCCTTGTTGATTGCCTGCTGTTTTTGAATTACTACCGCACGAGCGGTAGTACCGCTCGCAAGAGCGGTAGTACCGCTTGTGCGCGTCCTGCACGGGTAACGGTTGGATTTGGGGTGGCCCTATAAAAGGGGTCTTCTTCCCCAACGGTTTTCTTATCCTTTGAGCTCATTTCTCCCCCCATTGTTGACCTTCTTGAGCTTGCCTAACTCTCAATCCCTCCAATGATTCTTGCTAGTTCTTGAGGGAATAGAGAGAGGAGATCTAGATCCACATTTCCACCAATCACTTTCTCCTCTAAGTGAGGGGAACCCCTTGGATCTAGATCTTGGAGTTCTTGGTGTTCTCCTTGTTCTTCCTCTCATATTCATCCATAGCTTTTGTTGCTTTGGTGGGATTTGGGAGTGAGGGACTTGTCCACTTCGTGTGTTCTTGCCATTGCATTAGTTGCATCGGTTTGAGTTCTCCACGGTGATACGTGGAAGTTGTGAAGTTGAGTAGCTTATTACTCTTGGGTGTTTGGGCACCCTAGAGCTTGTTCCTCTTGGGTGCCTTGGCACCCTAGACGGCTTGGTGTCTTGGTGGTGCTCGGAGCTCAATCATTGTGGTGTAAAGCTCCGGGCAAGCGTCGGGGTCTCCAATTAGGTTGTGGAGATCGCCCCGAGCAATTTGACGGGTACCGGTGACCGCCCCCAAGGGTTGCCAAAGTGTACGGGTTCGGTGACCGCCCTCAAGGGTCCCATTTGTACGGGTTCGGTGACCGCCCTCAAGGGTCCCTTAGTGGAATCACGGCACCTTGCATTGTGCGAGGGCGTGAGGAGAATACGGTGGCCCTAGTGGCATTGTTGGGGAGCATTGTGCCTCCACACCGCTCCAAACGGAGATTAGCATCCGCAAGGGTGTGAACTTCGGGATACATCGTCGTCTCCGCGTGCCTCGGTTATCTCTTACCCGAGCCCTTTACTTATGCACTTTACTTTGTGATAGCCATATTGTTTCTTGTTATATATCTTGCTATCACTTAGTTGTTTATCTTGCTTAGCATAAGTTGTTGGTGCACATAGGTGAGCCTAGTCAATTTAGGTTTTGTGCTTGTCAAATTAACCGCTAGGTTTATTCCGCATTTGTTCAAGCCTAAACCGTAATTATTTTAAAGCGCCTATTCACCCCCCCCCTCTAGGCGACATCCACGATCTTTCAATTGGTATCAGAGCCTCGTCTCTCGTTATTAGGCTTAACCGCCTAGAGAGTAAAGATGTCGACTAGGGGATTAGGATTCTCTGACACTCTTAGTTTCAATGGCACAAATTTTGATGTTTGGATAATTCGCATGCTTAATCATTTCCGGGCCATTGACCCATGTTTAGAGCGAATTGTAGATATGGGTTTTTCTCCTCCAAAGGATTCTCAACACATATCTTTAGAGGATGAGAAAAACTCTTATCTCAATGCTCAAGCTTCTAATGTGCTTTTCGATGCTTTGAGCAATGTAGTTATATTTCAACTCATGCCGTTTCGGGATGCTCATGAGTTGTGGACAAAGCTTCAAGACAAATATGGCGTGTCCAAGATTTGTAGGGATGATTGTTCTCCCTCCACCTCCGGTCGTATTGCCTTCTCAACTTCATCTACTTCACCTACATGTGGATTGCCACAAGGTAATGATATGGTGAGTAGTGGTGATCATTGTAATGTCGATAGTGGGATAATTGTTGATGATCCTTCATCGCTATCTTATTGCAATGCTTCATCTTTGGACTTCAACACTTCGAGCACTCTAAATGTTCCACATGCTTGTGTTGATAGTTCTTGCATATCATGTAGAAATTGCTTGTCTAAATCTCATGATGATATGCTTCCTATGTCTTGTTGCCATGACAAAAATGTATCTATTTCCTCGAGTTGTTGTGCTAACAATGTAAAGGAAACCCAACACTCCATGGAACAAGATGTGGCCTTGAATGGTGCCTCAAGGGATCCTACATCATCATCTATTGCTTTTTGCCTTATGGCTAAGGCTTCAAAGGTACCTCCTACTTTGAAACCTAATATATCTCATGATGATGATGTTGATGATTTTGAGGATGAGGATAATGATGAAGAGAATGATAATGTTGCATCCTTAAATATTAAGGGTGAAATGATTTTTAAAGCTCTTCATAAGAATAAAATTGCTTGTTCTAACTTCCTTGAAATCATGACTATTGCCATTGAGGGCAAGAAATATATTGAGGAGTTGGAATCTCATCTCGATGAGCATGAGGCCACCATTGAGAAAATGGAAGGTCATGAGCGTGATTACGCTAATGAGATTGCGGAGCTATCTCAAGCTCTTGAACTTGAACAAACCACCAAGGAATCTCTTGAGGAGACCTTTGCTCTAGAATTATCTAGATTAAAGGAATCCCATGATAGAGCTCTCGAGGTGGCTAATGATTTTAGAACTAAAAATGATAAGCTTGAATTTGCACATGCTAAACTCCTTGAGGACTTTGAGCACCTCGAAAATGGCTCAAGGGTCGTTAAGAGTTCGCTCATTGAACTCACCGAGTCTCATGCTCAACTTCAAGCTTCATATGCTAAGGAGCTTGCCAAGTTGCCTTCTCCTCTTGTTGTTAATGATGATGCTTGTGCTACTAACTCTATTTCTTGTGAAGCATCCATATTGAAGGAGAATGTTGAGCTAAGGGCTCAACTTGAGTTGCTATCTAGCAATTATGGGAAATTGGAAGAAAGTCATGAAAAGCTCTCGAGCTCTCATGGTGATCTTCTAGTATCCCATGATGTGCTAAAGATAGTTCATGAGGCTTGTACTACTAAGGTAACATCTAGTGAGCCTCATGTGGACCTTAGCACTACATCTAGTAAAAATGCTTTATCGACATGTGCTAGTCCTCGTAATTCTTCTATGCATAACATTGGTACATCTTGTGATGAATTACTTTCCTTGCCTTGTTGCTCTAACAATGATGCTTATACTTCCTCTAGTACTTGTGTTGATACTAACCATGTAGAGGAAATCAAAGAGCTCAAGGCCCAAGTCACTTCTTTGAAGAAAGACTTGGAAAAGAGTCATGAAGGGAAGTCCACACTCAAGAATATTTTGAGTGTACAAAAATCCCCCAATGACAAAGGTGGACTTGGATTCAACTCCAATAAGAAGAAGAAGTCCAAGATCAACAAGAAGAAGGGCCAAGAACAAGTCAAGAATTCGGCCAAGATTGTTTGCTTCAAGTGCAAGATAGAAGGGCACCATGTTAGATCTTGCCCATTGAAGAAGAAGCCCCATAGTGACAAGCAACAAGGGAAGCGGCCACAAGTTCAATCTCATACTCAACCTCAAGTTGAAGAAAGGCCTCTTCCCAAGAAGACCCAAGTCAACGCTCCTCAAGTTGAGAAATCAATTGAGAAGAAAGTAAAGGGTAGATGTTGCTACTTATGTCGTGAGAAGGGTCACCTTGCTTCTTCATGCACTAACGGTAACTTATCCAACCCAATCATTATTGATGATATCTATTCTCTTGGGAAGGATAAACTTGGCAATGTGTTTGCCAAATGTATTGGTACTCAAAGTGGTGTCAAGAAAAGAACCATTTGGGTAGCCAAGCCTATTGTGACTAACCTCTTAGGACCCAACTTGGTTGGGGACCAACAAGCTCAAACTTGATCAATAGGTGTTGTTGGAGGGCATTGGAGACTTGGCTATATTATGAAGAATTAAGGGGACTTCATCATTCGTATTGTCAAAAGCCAAGTCATTGGATTATCAAGTTTCTATCTTATATCCAATGTGCCTCCTTGCGGTAACTTGTACTTAAATTGTTTACATTGAAAGTTACTTGCCCCTTTGCATGTTTGGTTGTGTACCTTGCATGTGTTTGTATATGTTGTGCTTCCAATTTTCTTGCCTTGAGTAATCAAGTATGTGTATGTTGGTTTGCACATCATGTATGCGTGAGTGTTGTGTTGAGCCTTTTTGCATCTTGTTTGTATCTTAGTTGGCTCTTGTGAGATATTAATGGATCATCCCATTTTGGGGGATTGATGTGCTTTGTGCACCTCCCGATCCCACAAATGTGTGTACATGAGGAATACCACTTAGTATTGATATTGCAAGATTATCTAGTCTCTATGTGGTATGTCTTATTCATGAGAAATTCAAATTCTAAAGTGTCCATTAATCATCTCTAGTTGGTTTTTGTTTGCCACTTGTTAAATATGGATTATCACATTATGAGGGAGTAATATGCTATGTGTATATTACAAGCCTAGAAAATGTGTACAATTGAGGTTGTGCCACCGAGAGTTGATATTATAGATTATCTTGTTTCTTTGTGGCATGGTTGCTCAAACAAGTTCCAATTTGCTTAAATGCTGTTATTGCTCATCTTTTGGATCTTGTTTGTGTGAGATTTTTCTTGGTACGGCTTTCCTCCAATATGTACTTTTATTTCCTGTTTGGGAACCATTTGCTTCAAGTTATTCTAATCATTGCTTGCATGATTGTTTGCCTACTTGAAGCTATCAAGAATCTCTATCTAAGCATTGTGCTTAATTCTTATCTTCTGTCACATGCTTATGTTGTTTGGTGTGAAGATGATCTTGGATACCTTTGCAATCTACCACCGGGAAGTAATTCCAAATACTTCTTGTCTCTTGACAATTGGTATTCTAGTATGTTGTAGAAATTGTTGATCATCTTTACATTGGCTTTTGGTTTTAGTTGCCTTATTTATTGCCAAGTATTTGTGGTGTGTTTTACTCCCGTTGTCTTCCTTGCCTCTTATGGATCTTTTGATTGTCTTGAACATGTTTAGTGTTTCTATAGATATAGTGAAAGTAGTGATCCCATCTTGTGCATTTTGTATTCAAATGCAAAATCCTAAATAATGCATAAATCTTGGGGGAGCTGTCCTATTTTCTTTAGAACGCTATTTTCTTTATGTTCTTTTCAATTGGTATTTAATCCCTATCTTGTCCGGGCTTTTGGAAGGCAAACTTTTTCCTTTTGGTGCTTTGTGCCATCATGAAATTTGTAGAGGGTTTGGTTTGTTTTGTTGGAACCTTGCTCTCTTCTGGGAGTTTGATATCTCTTTATTTGATATCTTTCAATTGTTGTGTTTCATTGGATATCTCATTCCTTGATGTATCTTTTATTTGGTATCCTTCAAGTGATTATTTCTTCATTTGGTATCTTATTTTCACTTGGTATATTTTCCAATTGGTATCTTATCAATCATGTGTTGTTTTGGTTTGGTTTCAATTGGCATCTCTTCTCATGTGTTGTTGAGTGTTGAAATCAACCATGTGTTGATTTCAATTTGTCTTGAATCTTGTGTTGATTTGGTTCTTTGATATAATTTGGACAACCTTGTTGCGTCACTCTTTCGTGTGCCTTCTTGGTTTACTTGGTGTTTTGTCCAAATTGTATCTCCCTTTGGTTCTTCGAAGTCTTAAGCATGCATATTTACTTTATGTATTTCCTTTGGCATGTTTTCTTTCTTTGACCCAATATATAGGGGAAACTCCACCATGTCTCTAATTGGATAAGATGTGCATGAAATTCAATTTCATATCCATATGCACATATTTATGTGGAGTTTGTCCTATGTGTTGTTGGTTCACTAACTCTTTGGTCCCAATGAGTTTGGGTACCATTTTGTTTGTGATGTTGTTCTAGGAACAAGTGGAGATGCATTGGATGCTCGGCTCACTCACAAGGAAGGTGTTGTCACCATGTGCTTATTGGAGTCAAGCTAGGATGATCAACGAACTACTTTCTACTACCTTCAATTGGTACCTACTACATCCGTCCAAAGCTGTCCCGGTAACAAGTATCAACTTCATGCATACTTTTCTTGCATTCAACCTTGTGTAGGTTGCATCATGGCATGATGTTCTTGATTCGTTCTCGTGATACTTGCTTCGTTTCTCACAATTGGTATCAGATACTTGTTTCCTTTCTCAAAGCATCCCAACAATGAACTCTTGTTGTGAGTTGTGATGTCTTTGATGTTCGTGTAGTTGGAGTTCATTGATATACAATAAGACAATATTAAGCCATGTGCTATGCTTTCAAGCAAAGATCTTATTGGTATATTTATGACTTCCTTTTGGATATCTTGTTCCTTCGTGTTGTAACTATTTCGTGTGTATATCCTTCTTTGTGGATTGATATCATCATGATTTTCATCTACCTAGAACTTTATACACTTGAGAGAAATTACATCTCTAGATGATATCCTTTCTTTCACGACCACCTTGTCTTTCTCGTTTTATTTCTTTGGTGGCTCCGTGAAATCGTTTTTCTTGAGTACGGATCTTATATCATTGCATTTTGTTGCACTCTTGTGTGGTGAAGATTGTTTTCCTCTTGCTTGTCTTGATGAGGCTTTCACCATGTCTTTTGGTATCAACAATTGGTATCAACAATTGGTATCCCTCCTCTTGATGAAACTATCATTCCCTATCTTCACCATGGGTTGTCACAAGCTTTGTAGTTAATTTGCTTTTTTTTATGAGCTTGTGAACCCATTTGCTTGTTGTGTGTGGGAAGGACGTGTCTTGCACCTTGTATCTCATTTATTAAAGACTATGTTGATGCTTAATGCTCATCCTTATATTAGTCTTCTCAAGTGCTTTGCCATGACTCACACACATCGTTTTGGTTGAGCCTATTCCTAAGTTGCCTCTCTTGCATGTTGCTCAACCATGTGTTTGTTGCAAGTGCTAGGCTTAGTTTCCTATATGCTCACTTGCACTTGTTGTGAGTTTCTATTGATTTTGGGGGAGTGATGATTCCATGTTTGTGCACTTTGTATTTTAATGCAAAAATTCTAATGTGTGCATGAACCTTGGGGAGCTCCCCTATGTCTTTAGAACACTCCTTTGCTCTTATCATAATATATGTTGTTCGTGTGGCTCGTCGGATCATTTGATTGATTGGTCCAATTGGTATCTTTCAATTGGTTTCTATCAATTGGTATCGGATTATTTGATTGATTGGTCCTTTTGGTATCATTAGATTGCTTGCTTCTCTCTTGGTATGTCTTTGTGCCATATCTTTCTTTTTGCAATCTTTGGACCCTCAATATAGTTTGTCTTCCTCTAACTACTCATCATTGGATATGTGTATTGTATTTCACTCATATTTTGAGAAATACACACTTTATGGAGGAACACACATTATGTTGGCCTTCTAAGTTTTTCGCCCATTTGCAAATGGGGGAGAAGTTTAGAGGATTTTGGTCTTATGCTTTGGTCCTTCGGATCTTTTGATTGCTTGCTTCTCTCTTGATATGTCTTTGTGTCATGTCTTTCCTTTTGCAATCTTTGGATCCTCAATATAGTTTGTTTTCCTCCAGCTACTCATCATTGGATATGTGTATTGTATTTCACTCATATTTTGAGAAATACACACCTTATGGAGGAACGCATATTATATTGGCTTTCTAAGCTTTTCGCCCATTTTGGCAATCGATGCCAATGGGGGAGAAGTTCAAGAGAGTTCTGTGGAGAAATTAAGAGAGCTATTTCTTCATGCTTGCTTTGGTTTTGTTCCCAAGCATTTGCATCACATGCTCTTGCATTATTAGTTGTTGCTTTTCATGGTGATGCTTAATTCCTTATATAAACTCTCTTGAAAGTGATTGTCATCAATTACCAAAATGGGGGAGATTGAAAGAACATGTGCTGCCCCCATGTTTGGTTTTGGTAATTGATGACAATCTCTATGGACTAATGGTTGCCTTGAGTTATATTTGAAGGGTTTGTCCATAGGCTTTGCTTGTAGACCATTTGTTGGTCTCAAGGTGATTTGAAGAAGAATATGTGTTGACCAAGGTTATTCATGGAGTTATCCAAAGATTGGTCATGTAAGAGATGAGCCTATTGCAAGCATGTCTTGAAGAAGGAGATTGTGTGAACATTCATTTTTATCTTCAAGACATCATCCTAATGAAGAGAGTTGGAAAGATTCAAGGTTGATCAAGACCACAAAGCGTAGAAGATGTACCGAGTGGGATCAAGTGATCTCACGGTATGGTAAGCATTGTCCATTACGCTTTGTGTACTAACCCATGTTCTATGCAAGAGTTCTTTGTGGGGTTAGGTTTGTTTCCATGGGCGTGCATCAAAAGGAAGATATCACACAACCCATGGAGGATGACATCAAGTGGTGATCGTCATCAAGATTGCGGTGTGCAAGTTCAAGTGGAGCATCACGAAGAGATCACATGCTTGAAGCTTGCTGTCCATTGTGGTGACAATGGACTTGTGAAGATGTGCCGAAGAGTGGCTCACCCATAGTGGAGTATGGGGGAGCAATCAACTAGTCTTCATCAAGCCGGCGCAATCAAGAAAGGTGGTCCAACTTGAGGAGGTCAAGATCGTCATCATCCAGCTCAAGTGGACTATGCGCAAGGCAAAGGTTTGCCCTTGATAGGTTTTCTATTTTACCGGTCTCATGGTAGTAGTTGGGAGACCGGGTTATAGGATCGATAGCCGTACTATCAAGGGGGGCTCTCAAGTGAGTAGCTTTATCATATCTTCGTAGAGAGCTCAAACCATTGCATCCTTGCATCATATTTCTTGGTTTGTGTTTGGTGTTTCTCTTTGTGAGTCTTTGAGCTTTTGGTCATCTTCATGACAAGCTCGAGGTCATCGAAAACGGAGTTCATATATGCATCTTCTATGATGTTTTCGATGTTGGAGTTTATGCCGGTTCTTCATTCATAGAGGTTTCTCATCTCTATATCATTGGTATTTTCTCTACTGCCACTTCTTAATATAACCAGTCGCTGTTGGATAGTATTTGTCGTCCTCTATCCAACAAGCTTGAGTTTGCTCAATTCGGAGCTCATTTGCAGAAGTTATGGCAGTTCAGGGTTTATTGTTTGTCTGGGCAGTTTACCTGTCACCAAAGCGGTAGTACCGCTCGGGACCACGGTAGTACCGCTTGACACGGTACTACCGCCCCTACTACCGTGATTTCTACTGGCATTCTTTTTCGTTTAGCGGTAGTAAAGCGGTAGTGGAGCGGTAGTACCGCTTGACACGGTACTACCGCCCCTACTACCGCTGCACTACCGTGTTTTCTTCTGGTGTTATTTTTCCCTAAGCGGTAGTGGGGCGGTAGTGGAGCGGTAGTACCGCTTGTTGCGGTACTGCCGTTCCAGTGCTACCCCACTTCCTCTGTTTCCTCTGTCCTGCGAAAGCTTAAGCGGTAGTACCGCTTAAGTTGAGCGGTAGTACCGCTTGGTGCGGCACTACCGCTCCAGTTCCTTGTTGATTGCCTGCTGTTTTTGAATTACTACCGCACGAGCGGTAGTACCGCTCGCAAGAGCGGTAGTACCGCTTGTGCGCGTCCTGCACGGGTAACGGTTGGATTTGGGGTGGCCCTATAAAAGGGGTCTTCTTCCCCAACGGTTTTCTTATCCTTTGAGCTCATTTCTCCCCCCATTGTTGACCTTCTTGAGCTTGCCTAACTCTCAATCCCTCCAATGATTCTTGCTAGTTCTTGAGGGAATAGAGAGAGGAGATCTAGATCCACATTTCCACCAATCACTTTCTCCTCTAAGTGAGGGGAACCCCTTGGATCTAGATCTTGGAGTTCTTGGTGTTCTCCTTGTTCTTCCTCTCATATTCATCCATAGCTTTTGTTGCTTTGGTGGGATTTGGGAGTGAGGGACTTGTCCACTTCGTGTGTTCTTGCCATTGCATTAGTTGCATCGGTTTGAGTTCTCCACGGTGATACGTGGAAGTTGTGAAGTTGAGTAGCTTATTACTCTTGGGTGTTTGGGCACCCTAGAGCTTGTTCCTCTTGGGTGCCTTGGCACCCTAGACGGCTTGGTGTCTTGGTGGTGCTCGGAGCTCAATCATTGTGGTGTAAAGCTCCGGGCAAGCGTCGGGGTCTCCAATTAGGTTGTGGAGATCGCCCCGAGCAATTTGACGGGTACCGGTGACCGCCCCCAAGGGTTGCCAAAGTGTACGGGTTCGGTGACCGCCCTCAAGGGTCCCATTTGTACGGGTTCGGTGACCGCCCTCAAGGGTCCCTTAGTGGAATCACGGCACCTTGCATTGTGCGAGGGCGTGAGGAGAATACGGTGGCCCTAGTGGCATTGTTGGGGAGCATTGTGCCTCCACACCGCTCCAAACGGAGATTAGCATCCGCAAGGGTGTGAACTTCGGGATACATCGTCGTCTCCGCGTGCCTCGGTTATCTCTTACCCGAGCCCTTTACTTATGCACTTTACTTTGTGATAGCCATATTGTTTCTTGTTATATATCTTGCTATCACTTAGTTGTTTATCTTGCTTAGCATAAGTTGTTGGTGCACATAGGTGAGCCTAGTCAATTTAGGTTTTGTGCTTGTCAAATTAACCGCTAGGTTTATTCCGCATTTGTTCAAGCCTAAACCGTAATTATTTTAAAGCGCCTATTCACCCCCCCCCCCCTCTAGGCGACATCCACGATCTTTCAATATTGCTTGAGTTTATCCCTCTACATCATGTCATCTTACCTAATGCGTTACTCTGTTCTTCATGAACTTAATACTCTAGATGCAGGCAGGAGTCGGTTTATGTGTGGAGTAATAGTAGTAGATGCACAATCGTTTCGGTCTACTTGACACGGACGTGATGCCTATATGAATAATCATTGCCTTGGATATCTTCATAATTATTCTCTTTTCTATCAATTGCTCGACAGTAATTTGTTCACCCACCGTATTATTTGCCTTCATGAGAGAAGCCTCTAGTGAAACCTATGGCCCCCGGGTCTATTTTCCATAATATATTTTCAGATCTATAAACCAAAAATACCAAAAATATCTTGCTGCAATCTTTTTACTTTTAGTTTACTTTCCGCTCTAGCAATCCTATCTATCTATCTCTATCAGATCTCATCCTTGCAAGTAACCGTGAAGGGATTGACAACCCCTTTATAGCGTTGGGTGCAAGTGTTTGATTCTTTGTGTAGGTACATCTATTGGGGACTTGCTTGTATCTCCTACTGGATTGATACCTTGGTTCTCAACAACTGAGGGAAATACTTATCTACTTTGCCGCATCACCCTTTCCTCTTCAAGGGAAACCAATGCATGCTCAAGAAGTAGCAAAGGGTCATCCATGCATGTAGTCGATCGCCTTGATCTTGGCATCGAAGCTTGTAGTTGATGGCGTTCTCCATCGTCGCACACTTGTTTCTTGGAGGTGAGTTGCCCTTCGCGATGATGGAGATCACGAACGTGATGGTTGTCGTGGCGGCCGTCTTGAAGATGAGGACGTGGCCGACTTGTGCTTGCATCGGATGGACACTCCGAAGATGTGCGACTTGAGTGTCTTCGCCTTGAAGATGTCGAAGGGGAAGAAGACTTGTAGTTGGCCAACACATGTCGAAGTTGCTCCATGTGGGCATCCAACTTGTCTATGTAGTCTCTTTTCTGAGCTTCGGTGTGTCGTATGTCGATGGCTAGTCGCTCGAGTTTTTGGTTGATGTAGTTGTTCATGTTGATGTCGTTGTCGACGACCGAAGTTGATGTGCTTTGCCTATCCATCACAAGACTTACGGAAAGGTGAGTGGGAAATGAGATAAACAATACCAATATACCGTTCCCAAAGTTGAGGGTGTATCCGGTTTCACTCGGTGTGAATTGAGAGAATAGGGGAATTGTTACCGGACTTGTTCACTCACTCCTACAATGTAAAGCTTATCGAGTAGCTTGGTTAGGACAAGTGACACAAAACTCAAACAATTGTTAGTCAAGATATCGAAAATGTTGAGAAAGATTCACAAAATTGCAATGCAAAGCAAATAGATCAATAGCTAGGGTGGCACAAGGAACACACACATGGATTGATAAATGGGATCCGCGCGACCAAGGAATGAGCACAAAATGTGTGAGACCCGGGAAAAGCTCGTGTTGCACGGATACTAGAAGAGACAACAGCTCGATTGCTCAAATGGGCTAGATACGCGCTTGTGCACCAACCTAAAAGAGTAAATGTGCCGTCTTCAATCCCAAGTATGCTATTGATACGTCTCCAACGTATCTATAATTTTTGATTGTTCCATGCTATTATATTATCTGTTTTGGATGTTTTATATGCATTAATATGCTATTTTATATTATTTTTGGGACTAACCTATTAACCTAGAGCCCAGTGCCAGTTTCTGTTTTTTCCCTATTTTTGAGTTTTACAGAAAAGGAATATCAAACGGAGTCCAAACGGAATAAAACTTTCGCGATGATTTTTCTTGGACCAGAAGACATCTACCAGACCTGGAGAGGAGGGCAGGAGACCTGCCAGGAGACGACAAGCCTCCAAGGCGCGCCCTAGGGGGGGCGCGCCCCCTGGCTTGTGGGCCCCCTGGAGATCTTCTAACCCTAACTCTTTGCCTATATATTCCCATATATTCCCAAACCATCAGAGGGAGCCCCAAAAATACTTTTCCGCCGCCGCAACCTTTTGTTCTCGTGAGATCCCATCTTGGGGCCTTTTCCGGTAATCTGCCGGAGGGGGATTGATCACGGAGAGCTTCTACATCAACTCCATTGCTCCTCCGATGAAGCGTGAGTAGTCTACCTCAGACCTACAGGTCCATAGCTAGTAGATAGATGGCTTTTTCTCTCTCTCCGATCCTCAATACCATGTTCTCCTCGATGTTCTTGGAGATCTATCTGATGTAATCTTCTTTTGCGGTGTGTTTGTCGAGATCCGATGAATTGTGGATTTATGATCAGATTATCTATGAATATTATTTGAATCTTCTCTGAATTCTTATATGCATGATTTCATATCTTTGTATTTCTCTTCGAGTTATTGGTTTGGTTTGGCCAACTAGATCGGTAGTTCTTGCAATGGGAGCGGTGCTTAGTTTTGGGTTCAATCTTGCGGTGTCCTCAACCAGTGACAAAGTAGGGGTAGCGAGGCACGTATTTGTATTGTTGCCATCAAGGATAAAAGGTGGGGTTTTCATCATATTGCTTGAGTTTATCCCTCTACATCATGTCATCTTACTTAAGGCGTTACTCTGTTCTTTATGAACTTAATACTCTAGATGCAGGCAGGAGTCGGTCGATGTGTGGAGTAATAGTAGTAGATGCAGAATCGTTTCGGTCTACTTGACACGGACGTGATGCCTATATGCATAATCATTGCCTTGGATATCGTCATAACTTTGCGCTTTTCTATCAATTGCTCGACAGTAATTTGTTCACCCACCGTATTATTTTCCTTCAAGAGAGAAGCCTCTAGTGAAACCTATGGCCCCCGGGTCTATTTTCCATTATATATTTTCAGATCTATAAACCAAAAATACCAAAAATACCTTGCTGTAATTTTATTTACTTTTATTTAGTTTTACTTTTAGTAATCTTTTATATCAATCTCTATCAGATCTCATCCTTGCAAGTGACCGTGAAGGGATTGACAACCCCTTTATAGCGTTGGGTGCAAGTGTTTGATTGTTTGTGCAGGTGCATAGATTGGGGCCTTGCTTGTACCTCCTACTGGATTGATACCTTGGTTCTCAAAACTGAGGGAAATACTTATCTGTACTTTGCTGCATCACCCTTTCCTCTTCAAGGGAAAAACCAACGCTAGCTCAAGAAGTAGCAGGAAGAATTTCTGGCGCCGTTGCTAGGGAGGATACATAGCAAGTCTAGACAAGAACTCTCCCGTTAACTTGCCAATTTCTGGCGCCGTTGCCGGGGAGGACACATAGCAAGTCAAGACAAGAACTCTCCCGTCAACTTGCCAATTTCTAGCGCCGTTGCCGGGGAGGATACATAGCAAGTCAAGACAAGAACTCTCCCATCAACTTGCCAATTTCTGGCGTGGTTGCCGGAGAGGTCTACATCAAGCCTACCAAGTACCCATCATAAAATCATCTCTTGCATTTACATTATTTGCCATTTGCCTCTCGTTTTCCTCTCCCCCACTTCTAAAACGATTTTCAGAAAAAACCAAAAAGATTTGCCTTTTTATTCGCCCTTCTTCCGTTCGTCTTTTCATGGCTAGTTCTTCCACCATTGCTAGTACTCCCGAGAGTGAGGTTCTTAATTTTAAGCAAAGGGAGAAAGAACCCATAGTAAATGAAAAGATAGATCAGGATTCCATTAAAATTGGCAAGCTAGAAGATATTATTACCAACTTGGGTTCCGCTTTTGCCTCTGTTAAAACCACTCCAAATTTTCCTCCTACTAAGACTGCCAAGTTTATTTATGTTCCTAAAAATAAGGGTGAATCCTCTAGTAAAGGAGATGAAGATCTTAAGATGATAAGTGCTCCCCCTAACTTTTTTAATATTGTCCGGGAACCAATTGCTACAAGTGAATTTCTTAATTTCTTGCCTAGGAGTATGATTATTGATAAAACCAAAGAATCTCCTAGGGTTTATAAGTGTACAATTGAGGAGTTGCATACTAAAGATGATAATACCTAGATCTATTGCGTTATGCCTAGCTAGGGGCGTTAAACAATGGCGCTTGTTGGGAGGCAACCCAATTTTATTTTTCTGTTTTTTGTTTTGTTTCTGTTCTTGAATAAATTACACATTATTACCTCTGTAGTAATTGTGTTTTAGTGTTTTAATTAGAGTTTGTGCCAAGTAAGACCTTTGGGATGGTCTACGGTGATAGTTAATTCGATCCTGCTGAAAAACAGAAACTTTGATGCCCAGTCCAGGAATTTTATAAATTTACAGAAGCGTCGATTGCATCTGAATTTTTTTACAAAAGATTGATATACAAATTGCTCAGATTGTCCTAAGTTTTCACAATTTTTAGAGTTACAGAAGTATTCGAAGTTTACAGATTGCTACAGACTGTTCTGTTTTAGACAGATTCTGTTTTCTTTGGGTTGTTTGCTTATTTTGATTAATCTATGGGTAGTATCGGGCGGTATGAACCATGGAGAAGTTGGAATACAGTAGATATTACACCAATATAAATAAAGAATGAGTTCACAACAGTACCTAAAGTGGTGATTTTATTTTCTTATACTAACGGATTTCACGAGTTTTCTGTTGAGTTTTGTGTTGTGAAGTTTTCAAGTTTTGGGTAAAGATTTGATGGACTATGGAATAAGGAGTGGCAAGAGCCTAAGCTTGGGGATGCCCAAGGCACCCCAAGGTAATATTCAAGGACAACCAAGAGCCTAAGCTTGGGGATTCCCCGGAAGGCATCCCCTCTTTCGTCTTCAATCCATCGGTAAATTTACTTGAGGCTATATTTTTATTCACCACATGATATGTGTTTTGCTTGGAGCGTCTTGTATGATATGAGTCTTTGCTTTTTAGTTTGCCACAATCATCCTTGCTGTAAACACTTTTTGAGAGGGACACACATCAATCGTGAATTTATTAGAATACTCTATGCGCTTCACTTATATCTTTTGAGCTAGGCAATATGCTCTAGTGCTTCACTTATATCTTTTTAGAGTATGGCGGTGGCTTTATTTTATAGAAATTGTTGAACTCTCTTGCTTCACTTATATTATTTTGAGAGTCTCTAAACAGCATGGTAATTTGTTTAGGTTATGAATTTATTCCTAATATGATGGGCATCCAAGAGAGATATAATAAAAACTTTCATATAAAAGTGCATTGAATACTATGAGAAGTTTGATTCCTTATGATTGTTTTGAGATATAAAGATTGTAATATTAGAGACATGCTAGTGAGTAATTGTGGATTGGTAGAAATACTTGTGTTAAAGTTTGTGATCCCCGTAGCATGCACGTATGGTGAACCGTTATGTGACGAAGTCGGAGCATGATTTATTTATTGATTGCCTTCCTTTGTGTGGAGGTCGGGATCGCGCGATGGTTAACTCCTACCAACTCTTCCCCTAGGAGCATGCGTGTAGTACTTTGTTTTGATGACAAATAGATTTTTGCAATAAGTATCTGAGTTTTTATGACTAATGTTGAGTCCATGGATTATACACACTCACACCCTTCCACCTTTGCTAGCCTCTCTAGTACCGCGCAACTTTCGCCGGTGCATTAAACCCACCTTCCTCAAAACAGCCACCATATACCTTCCTCAAAACAGCCACCATACCTACCTATTATGGCATTTCCATAGCCATTCTGCGACATATTGCCATGCAACTTCCACCGTTCCGTTTATTATGACACGCGCCATCATTGTCATATTGCTTAGCATGATTGTAAGATAGCTAGCATGATGATGTCATTGCTACGCTAGATCATTGCATATCCTGGTACACTGCTGGAGGCATTCATATAGAGTCATATCTTGTTCTACTATCGAGTTATAAATTTTGAGTTGTAATTAAATAAAAGTGTGATGATCATCATTATAGAGCATTGTCCCATGTGAGGAAAGGATGATGGAAACTATGATTCCCCCACAAGTCGGGATGAGTCTCCGAACTTTATGAAAAATAAAAGAGGCCAGAGAAGCCCAAATAAAAAAAAGAGGCCAAAGAAGCCCGCCAAAAGAAGAAAAAAAGAGAAAATAAAAAAAATGAGAGAAAAGAGAGAAGGGGCAATGCTACTATCCTTTTTCCACACTTGTGCTTCAAAGTAGCACCATGATCTTCATGATAGAGAGTCTCCTATATTGACACTTTCATATACTAGTGGGAATTTTTCATTATAGAACTTGGCTTGTATATTCCAATGATGGGCTTCCTCAAATTGCCCTAGGTCTTCGTGAGCAAGCGAGTTGGATACACACCCACTTAGTTTCTTTTTTGAGCTTTCATACACTTATAGCTCTAGTGCATCCGTTGCATGGCAATCCCTACTCACTCACATTGATATCTATTGATGGGCATCTCCATAGACCGTTGATATGCCTAGTTGGTGTGAGACTATCTCCTTCTTTTGTCTTCTCCACAACCATCATATTCTATTCCACCTATAGTGCTATGTCCATGGCTCATGCTCATGTATTGCGTGAGAGTTGAAAAAGTTTGAAAATACTAAAGTATGCAACAATTGCTTGGCTAAAACCAGGGTTGTGCATGATTTAATACTTTGTGTGATGAAGATGGAGCATAGCCAGACTATATGATTTTGTCGGGATAACTTTCTTTGGCCATGTTATTTTGAGAAGACACGATTGCTTTATTAGTATGCTTGAAGTATTATTGTTTTTATGTCAACATTAAACTTTTGTTTTGAATCTTATGGATCTGAATATTCATGCCACAATAAAGAAAATTACATGGATAAATATGTTAGGTAGCATTCCACATCAAAAATTCTGTTTTTATCATTTACCTACTCGAGGACGAGCAGGAATTAAGCTTGGGGATGCTTGATACGTCTCCAACGTATCTATATTTTTTGATTGTTCCATGCTATTATATTATCTGTTTTGGATGTTTTATATGCATTAATATGCTATTTTATATTATTTTTGGGACTAACCTATTAACCTAGAGCCCAGTGCCAGTTTCTGGTTTTTCCCTATTTTTGAGTTTTACAGAAAAGGAATATCATACGGAGTCCAAACGGAATAAAACTTTTGCGATGATTTTTCTTGGACCAGAAGACATCTACCAGACCTAGAGAGGAGGGCAGGAGACCTGCCAGGAGACGACAAGCCGCCAGGGCGCGCCCCCCTGGCTTGTGGGCCCCCCTGGAGATCTTCTAACCCTAACTCTTCGCCTATATATTCCCATATATTCCCAAACCATCAGAGGGAGCCCCAAAAATACTTTTCCGCCGCCGCAACCTTTTGTTCCCGTGAGATCCCATCTTGGGGCATTTTCCGGTAATCTGCCGGAGGGGGATTCGATCACGGAGGGCTTCTACATCAACTCCATTGCTCCTCCGATGAAGCGTGAGTAGTCTACCTCAGACCTACGTGTCCATAGCTAGTAGCTAGATGGCTTTTCTCTCTCTCCGATCCTCAATACCATGTTCTCCTCGATGTTCTTGGAGATCTATCTGATGTAATCTTCTTTTGCGGTGTGTTTGTCGAGATCCGATGAATTGTCGATTTACGATCAGATTATCTATGAATATTATTTGAACCTTCTCTGAATTCTTATATGCATGATTTCATATCTTTGTATTTCTCTTCGAATTATTGGTTTGGTTTGGCCAACTAGATCGGTAGTTCTTGCAATGGGAGAGGTGCTTAGTTTTGGGTTCAATCTTGCGGTGTCCTCAACCAGTGACAAAGTAGGGGTAGCGAGGCACGTATTTGTATTGTTGCCATCAAGGATAAAAGGTGGGGTTTTCATCATATTGCTTGAGTTTATCCCTCTACATCATGTCATCTAACTTAAGGCGTTACTCTGTTCTTTATGAACTTAATACTCTAGATGCAGGCAGGAGTCGGTCGATGTGTGGAGTAATAGTAGTAGATGCAGAATCGTTTCGGTCTACTTGACACGGACGTGATGCCTATATGCATAATCATTGCCTTGGATATCGTCATAACTTTGCGCTTTTCTATCAATTGCTCGACAGTAATTTGTTCACCCACCGTATTATTTTCCTTCAAGAGAGAAGCCTCTAGTGAAACCTATGGCCCCCGGGTCTATTTTCCATTATATATTTTCAGATCTATAAACCAAAAATACCAAAAATACCTTGCTGTAATTTTATTTACTTTTATTTAGTTTTACTTTTAGTAATCTTTTATATCTATCTCTATCAGATCTCATCCTTGCAAGTGGCCGTGAAGGGATTGATAACCCCTTTATAGCGTTGTGTGCAAGTGTTTGATTGTTTGTGCAGGTGCATAGATTGATGCCTTGCTTTTACCTCCTACTGGATTGATACCTTGGTTCTCAAAACTGAGGGAAATACTTATCTCTACTTTGCTGCATCACCCTTTCCTCTTCAAGGGAAAAACCAATGCAAGCTCAAGATGTAGCAGCTATGTATGTATGATCCAAGAGTATGAACTATGCAAAATGGCTCAATGCTATTTCTATTGCTTACAAGCTCTTTTGTATCTCCTCTTTTCCTTAAAAGCTTTTTGCTCTTTTGCTCTTTTTTTTTTCTCTGCTTGATGCTCAAACCAAGATATGAGACAACTATGATGGATATGCTCAGGAGAGACTTATGGCACAATGTAGGTATCAAGATGGCTGCACGCTAAAGCTAGCTCTGCGGCATAAGAGTAACACTACGGTGCACAAGTAACGTGGCCCGGCAATTCTCAACTCGCTAGTCTCAATGGGTAAGGTACTCAATAGGCTCGGAGCGATCAATGCAATGGCAAGGAAATAGACAATGAATGTCGTCGAGGTTACCGTCTTTGCTTATGGTTGGGGTGCCAAAAGGCATAGTGGCCGATGTCGATGTCGAGGCCGAGGCGATGATGAGTGGCGGCATTGTCGATATAGAACCGTCCCTAATTAGTCGAAACACCTTAGGAAATGGAAACCGCAATTCAAAATCTCAAACAAAATTGGGTTAGGATGGCAGAAGTTTATGGTGGGATGGCTATGCAGAAGTTATGGTGGAGGCCTAGGCAAACTTGTCAAAATTTAAAAAATATGATGGAGTCAAATGGTGGTGTAACTAATTTTATGGGATGGAGGGTGTCAATAGCTACAAAATGAGCTAAAGAACGTCAAAATCGGACTCCATATGAATTAGTTATGGACAAAACGGTGAAACACGAAGGCTGAAATTCCCACGGGTCGGATATCCTAGAGGTTAGGCCGGAAATCCGGGACACGGTGTCCAGAACGCGCCCAAAAGTGAGCTCCACGAGCCGGATGTCCGGCTGGGTGTCCAGATGTCCAGCCAGGGGCCCGGATGTCCGGCCCGACAGATCCAGATCGAGATTTGGGGCTCGGGAATTCAATTTGAGAGGAAATTTCGAGCTCGGGGGGTCAAAATTGATGGGGGAAAAGAAAAATTAGGGTGGATTTCGTGGTGGGAATGCTAGATCTACTTGCCAAACAGGAATTCCATGGATCAAAATCAACAAAATCTCACAAGAACCAACAAATCACAAAATTTTTGGTGAGGCTATTTTTGGTGGGGATTTTCGAATTGGGACAAAAACTCACAAAATTAGACTAGAAAAAGAAGGGGAGGACTCCAAATTCATGAGAAACATGGCTATTGATACCACGATGATACGGGGCACACACGTATGTGTCAATCTTTCATGAATTAGAGGTGGATTTGTGAATGAACACGAAGAACACGAGGGGGAAATCACAAGAGAAACACGCAAGAACAAGTCCAATCACACATCAACTATGCTCACATACATACAAGATCCACAAGAGTACAAGAACAACAAAGGGAAAGAGGATACATGGTAGAGTTCATCCCAAATCCCATAGGGAGATGAGGCCTTGGAATCCCGGAGGATCTTCCCGTGCAAGGGGCCTTGACATCCACTAGGGGTCTTCTCTCATAGAGGCATCTACTCCATGGGAGAGGTGGTGGAAGGAGCAAAGGCTCATCTATCTAGGAGCTAAATCATTGCTAACCCTAAAATGAAGGAGGGGGTGGAGTATATATAGTGCTAGCCCACGAAGGGGTAAGTGATAGGGATACATGGCTCTTTGGCCCGCGGCTGCCTGCACAGGGGCCGGATGTCTAGGCTGTGGAGGCCGGATGTCCAAGCCGAGGGGCCATATGTCCTGAGCTTCATGGGGGTGTCGGATGTCTGGGCTGTGGAGGCCGGATGTCCGGGGCTCAGGCACCTGGCTTCGCTCGATTCGGGTGCGGGTGCGCAGGATTTCCTGGGATTGGGGCCGGATTTCCGGGCAGGCCGGATGTCCAGCGTGTGTAGCTGCAACTGCTTGGCTTTGGCGCCAGTGTAGTCCCCAGGGGCCGGACGTCCGGGGTATGGGCCGGATGTCCGAGGCCTGGGAGGTTTCTTGGCCTTCTTCCGACGTCGCTTCCATGCTTCCCTCGCGGATGGTGTAGTCATTCCTCGACACTTGCACTGCTCCTCGTCATCCGTGTAGCTCCGACAATACATATGAATGCACAAGAGGGGAGTGTCAAGTAGTATACCATCCTCGAAGGGGTTAAGTGAATGCGTGTAAAGGAGATGATTCACCTTTATGTATGTGGAGTGGATGTCACACGTGTCACTTGCCAAATGGACTCTTTCCATGGTGATGTCCGTAGGATGCTCCGCATCAATGAGGCTTGCAAATTATGCCGGAAGCAAATTCATGACAGAGATTTTGTCCGATATTTTCGTGGTAAGATTCGCACAGGCTCGATCGTACATTGGATTGTCATATTGAAAAGACTCTCGAATATGCTCCATACGCGTAGCGAACTACAAGGCTTGACGAAGCATACCAAGACTGTCCTCTATAAAAAAAGACCGTGAACAAACAAACCACTAGATGTCGAAAGATAACCTAGGCAACTACTTTAATTCCCACCTAAGAACTCCCGAAATCTTTTGGTTATGCAATCGGGTCCACCGATACATAGAGTAAAATCCATCACTCAACTCCTAGCAGTAATACTACTCTCCAATGTATCACATCCATCAACACAAAACCAGAGGCCTTGGAAATTCATCTACCTCAGATCATCGTAATCACAACGATACCAATTATGGTAGTACATCTGGACGCTCTCCCCAGTACTGGGTGACGCCAAACTCCTCTCGCCACAAATAGTATTGAAGCAATTTCGAACATCCTCGTCCTGAGATACTAAGGAAACTGAACGATAACGATGTGTCACAAATCCACTGGAGCTCAACTCCCCGAAAACAGGAGGCACCAAGAACAAAATTCCAGTCACATCGACATCATAGAGGTTCCAAAATACCCGCGTGATCCTAAAAAAATTTGAGTGGGAAGAGGGGTAGAACTAAAATTCCTACGTCAAGATTCCTCACCAGAGTAGCGAAGAGAAGTAAAAAGCGTCCTACTCTCTGATATATAACTAGACTCAAAATAGTTTTTCACTATACTCGACTCGGCCAAGTTCGATCAATCAAGGGGGCTCCTAGGTCGGTACTGCTCTGATACCAACTTGTAACGTCCAAGATGCGATCATATCCTTATTTTGGCTCGAGGGCCTCGATAGGGATAGAAGCGCATCTCATCGTTTAGAAAGAATGGACATCGTTACATGTAAATGTAAAGAGGAGACGAGTATATGGAATTGGCTTACACTCACCACAATCTAAATAATGATCATATCAAATACAACAATACATTCAATCACCATACACAAGAGCAGGGTCCGACTACGGACGAAATCAAACGATAAAAGCGACATCCATCCTTGCTATCCCATGCTGCTGTCCTGGAACCCATCCTATGATCGATGAAGAAGAAGAAGAACTCCAAATAAAACGAAGCATCGCTCTCACGTCAAAGCATCGCATTACCTGTACCTGCATCTGTTCTTGTAGTAATCTGTGAGCCACAGGGATTCAGCAATCTCATTTCCACGGGTATCAAGACTAGCAAAGCTTAATGGGTGAGATATGATTAAGTGGTGAGGCTGCAGCAAGCACTAAGCATTTATTTGAGTGGCTAACTTATGAGTACAAGAATAAGAAGGGTGATCTAGCATAAACGAAAGAGAACTAGTAATGATCAGTAAGTGATCCTGAACACCTACTTACGAGTCAAACATAACCCCACTGGGTTCTCTCTCGGTTTAGAATCTCACGAGGGTTACGCACACGGTTGGTGTATTTTATTTGAGTTTACTTCAAGTTTTCTATGATCGGGTGTTAAACAAATTTCCAAGTTGCCACATAACCGCGGACACGGCTTCTCGAAAAGATTTAACCCTGCAGGGGTGCTCCAACTCATCCATCACAAACTAGCCACACGCTGCATGGAAAACCTCAACCACGGGATAGCCCGTAGTATCCTCAGAATTCCGGTGGAAAACCTCAACCTCGAGATAGCCCAAAGTATCCTCGGAATCCCGTGCACAAGACGTTCGAGAAAGGTAAAACAATTCCAGCAAGACCGCCCGACGTGTCGACGAACCTGATAGGAGCCACATATCTCGTTCTCAGGACACGACCGGATGAGCAATACGTACGGTGGCCTCATAGAAATCCCTCGAGTTGCCCCGAGATGGCCCTCCAAGTGGCTCTAGGTTGGACCAACACTCATGAGGAGCACTGGCCTGGGGGTTTATTAATTATCCGCGGGTGCCGGCAGGTCCCTATGCATTTTTGTTAGTTATTAAGCAAATGTAGTACCAATGTTGGGCCTTGCCATAAGAGTTTTATCCCAAAGCGAAAATCAAAGGGGTCCCCATAACAACCCCAAGCATGTTAGGAGCACTCAATATGGAACATAATTATACGTCTCCAATGTATCTATAATTTTTGGTTGTTCCATGCTGTTATATTATCAATCTTGGATGTTTACAATCATTTTATTTCAACTTTATATCATTTTTTGGGACTAACCTATTGACATATTGCCAAAGTGCCAGTTGCTGTTTTTGCTTGTTTTTTACTTCACAGAATATCAATACCAAACGAAGCCCAAACACTGTGAAACTTTTTGGAGATTTTTTTTGGGCCAGAAGACATCCAGTGGGCCAAAGAAGCACCAAAGGGGATGGTCGAGGAGACCACAACCCACCAAGGCACGCCAGAGGCCCCTGGCGCGGCCTGGTCGGTGGTGCCCTCCTCGAGACGCCTCTCCACCGCCTCCGATGCCTATAAATTCCCAAATATTCCATAAACCCTAAGGGAGTCGACGAAAAACACATCTAGCCACCACAAGTTCCAGAACCTCGAGATCCAATCTAACACCATAACGGAGGGGTTCATCATCCTCATTGGTGCCTCTCTGATGATGCGTGAGTAGTCCACCATAGACCTACGGGTCTGTAGGCAATAGCTAGATGGCTTCCTCTCTCTCTTTTGATTATCAATACAATGGTCTCTTGGAGATCTATTTGATGTAAACTTTTGCGGTGTGTTTGTTGGGATCCGATGAATTTTGAGTTCATGATCAGTTTCTATCCGTGAATATTATTTCAGTCTTCTTTGATCTCTTATATCCATGATTACTTATAGCCTCGTATTTCTTCTTCGAATCTTTGGTTTAGTTAGGCCAACTAGATCGATTTTTCCTCCCATGGGAAGAGGTGCCTTGTGATGGGTTCGATCTTACGGTGTCCTCTACCAGTGACAGAAGGGGCAGCGAGGCACGCATGTATCGTTGCTATTAAGGATAACAAGATGGGGTCTATTCCTACATAAATAGATCTTGTCTACATCATGTCACCGTTCTTATTGCATTACTCCATTTTTCCATATACTTAATACACTAGATGCATGCTGGATAGCGGTCGATGTGTGGAGTAATAATACTAGATGCAGAATCATTTCGGTCTACTAATCTTGGACGTGACGCCAATATAATGATCATGGCCTTGGATATCGTCATGATTATTTGATCTTCTATCAATTGCCCAACATTAATTTGTTCACCCACCGTGCGCTATACTCATGAGAGAAGCCACTAGTGAAATCTACGGCCCCATGGTCTACTTTTCCAACATATTGCTTTCCGATCTATCTTTTTGCCGCTTTTGTTTTCAGATCTATTATTCCAAAAACCCAAAAATACCTTGCTGCACTTCTATTTGCTTCTTTTATTTTGCGTTCTTGAGAGATCTATCTATCCAATCTATCTTATCCTAATCTATCATTTTACCGTAGAGAGATTGACAACCTCTCTTTCACGTCGGGTTGCAAGTATTTGTTCTTTGTGTGCAGGTGCTGTTTACGTGGTGTTGGTGATCCTCCTACTGGTTCGATAACTTGGTTTCATAACTGAGGGAAATACTTACCGTCGCTGTGCTACATCATCCCTTCCTCTTTGGGGAAATACCGATGCAGTCTCAAGCCACGTCAAAGGAATTTCTAGCGCCGTTGCCGGGGAGGAAGCGGTCTCTTCTACGTGCCAATCTCTGGCGCCGAGGAGACACCATCGACATCTACCAAGTTCCTAATAACAAATCTCATCTCCTTGCAATTACATTATTTGCCATTTGCCTCTAGTTTTCCTCTCCCCCACTTCACAAAAATTTGCCGTTTTATTCGCCCTCTTTTCCGTTTGCCTTTTTGCTTGTCTGCTATCTTTGCTTGTGTTGCCATGTGCCTTCTATTTGCTTGCATCTTCGCTTGCTAAAAATCTATTAATATGGATCCTCATCCACTTGCTAATCTTTTCAAAAGGCCAAATTATGATGAACCAATTGCTAGTGAGTTGAGTGCACTTGATTATCTCCATGAAGTTTTGTTTGAAAATCATGAATCTGAAAATTTTGATGTAGTGTTGAAAGAAGAAATTTATAAGGTGATTCATGATAGCTCCTTGATTGAAAAGCATGATTGCAATGTTGCTAGTATGAATTCTCTAAATATCCATGATGATAATGATATGCAAAGCCACAAGCTTGGGGATGCTATGTTTGATGAAGATGATATTTTTAGTCCCCCAAGTTTTGATGACCAAGTTTATTATGATGATTGCATGCCTCCTATTTCTGATGATGGTGATGACACGTATGCTATAATGAGTAATGATAACCATGAAACTTATCATCATGGTTTTAATTTGCAATGTGGTTATGTTAATCAAGTGTCTCATGATAGTTATTTTGTTGAGTTTGCTACCACTACCATGGATGAAAAGGAATTTTCTTATGTGGAGAGTAATGAAAATTCTATGTTTGTGCATTATGAAAAGAATGATTTATGTGATAGTTATATTGTTAAATTCCTTCATGATGCTACTGAAATTTATTATGAGGGAGGAACATACGCTTGTAGGAATTACAATAATATCAACTTTCATCTCTATGTGTTCAAAGTTTTGAAGTTATGCTTGCTTCGCCTTCCTATGCTAGTTGATTCTTGTTCCCATAAATTGTTTGCTCACAAAATCCCTATGCATAGGAAGTGGGTTAGACTTAAATGTGATTTTCATGATATTCATGTTGCTCTCTTGCATATTTCAATTACAACATTTTATGCGAGCATCATTGAAATCATCATGCCTAGCTAGGGGCGTAAAACGATAGCGCTTGTTGGGAGGCAACCCAATGAATAAATTTATTTTCTTCTTTTTCTTTCTGTTTTTGAGTGTTGACACAATTATGCCTCTATTATGATTGTGTTTTTTACGTTTTATTTAGTGTTTGTGCCAAGTAAAGCCTTTAGGATGATTCATAAGATGAGTAGAAACAACGCTGAATCTAAAACAGAAACTTTGCCTCCAGTGTGCGAATTATAATTTTTTACTGGAACGTGATAATGAGCTGAAATTTTAACACAATGTTTCTATACAAATTATTTACGTTGTCCTAATTTTTCAGAATTTTTAGAGTAACAGAATTATGGTTAGAGTACAGATTACTACAGACTGTTCTGTGTAAGACATATTCTATTTTCGTTGCATTGTGTGCTTTTTTTGATGAATCTATGGTTTGTATTGAAGGGTATGAGCCATGGTAAAGTTAAAATAAAGTAGGTATAATGAAATAATATAATATGAATGGGTTAGCAACAGTACTTAAAGTAGTGATTTGCTTTATTATACTAACGGATCTCACGAAGGTTTTGTTGTGTTTTGTGTGATTGAAGTTTTCAACTTTTGGGTGAGATTACGATGGATGAAGGAATAAAGAGTGAAAAGAGCCTAAGCTTGGGGATTCTACAACACCCCCAATATATATCCAAAAGAGAAACAAGCAACTAAGCTTGGGGATGCCCCGAGTGGCATCCCCTCTTTCTTCTAACGACCATCGGTATTTTACTTGGAGCTATATTTTTATTCGTCACATATCATGAGTTTTGCTTGGAGCGTCTTGTATCATTTGAGTCTTTGCTTGCTTTAATTTTTAGTTTGTCATTAGTATCCTTGCTGGACACACCTATTTGAGAGAGCCAAAATTATGCTATGATTTGTTAGAATTGCTCTATATGCTTCACTTAAAAAAAATTAGCTATGGAATTGCTCTAGTGCTTCACTTATATCTTTTTGAGCACGGTGTTCTTGGAAACTTTTGCAGAAATACTCTCATGCTTAACTTAGATTAATTTGAGAGTTAGTTTTGAAGAAATCCTCTCATGCTTCAGTTATACAATTTTGAGAGATGAAACTTTTATGCTCATGTTCTTCACTTAAATTTGTTTGAGCTTGACAAAAGCAATGGCAATATATGAAACTAGTCCCAAAATGATAAATATTCAAGAGGGATATAATAAAAACTTTCATGAAGATCACTGGACAAATTAAACTTGATTCCTTGTAATAGTTTTGAGACATGATGATAGTAATATGTGAGTCATGCTAGTGAGTAATTATGCTTTAGTAAGAATATTGGTGTTAAGGTTTGTGATTCCCTATCCAAGTACAAAAGTCAATAGTTATGCAATGAAATTACATCCTACTTATGGTGCATTATTCGGTGTTAGTTATGCTCAATGCTCTTTTATGTGAATTTTTGTTTCTTGGTTGGTTGCTTCTCAATCTATTTGCTAGCCTCCACTTGTACTAAGTAGAAATACTACTTGTGCATCCTAAACCTTAAACCCAGTTTTGCCTTATGAGTCCACCATACCTACCTATATGTGGTATTTCCTTGCCGTTCTAAGCAAATTTGTATGTGCGATCTCTAATTTTCAAAATGAATTTCCTTTTTGTGTGCTCGTACCGCTCATGAAACGGTAGGGGGTGTCCAATATTTTTCCATGCTAGATGTGTTATTCTCAAGATGAGTGTTTATTCACTTGTCATTGCACGAAAGTACGACGGTAATAGGGATGCCCAGTCCCAAAATGAAAAAGAAAAAAAATTACTTTTTGTTGGCAAATAATAAATTCCTTGGAAAGTGTTGGTATGGAAGGCAACTGTGGATACGGCAAGCCATGGATTGTGAAAGAATGGTGGAAAAAGGAATAAACTTTACTTTATGTTTGGGAACCGCCTTTGATATATCTAGCATGGAAAGTATTGTGAACTACTTTGTCGTTTTCGTTGACAGGAAAGGCACGCCACTCAAAATATTTCTCTCTCTCAATTTAAACTTTGAGCTCTGGCACCTCTACAAATCCCTACTTCTCTCTGCGAAGGGCCTATCTATTTACTTTATGCAATTTTTATTTTTAGTCTCCATCTTCTCTTATAAAGCACCAACTTGGGGCACTATGATCATACTTGAGCATTAGATCAATGATTGAGCATGATGGGCTAGGGATAACTTTCTTTAGTGTTGATATTTTGAAAGACATGGTTGCTTGTTGGCATGCTTGAGTATTAAAGTCTTTATGTCAAAACTAGACTATTGCTTTGAACCATCTAAAAGTCCAAATGTCCATGCTACAAAAGAAAAGATTATGCGATGAACATGTTAGGCAGCATTCCACATAAAAAATTATGTTTTTATCATTTACCTACTCGAGGACGAGTAGGAATTAAGCTTGGGGATGCTGATACGTCTCCAACGTATCTATAAATTTTCCTTGTTCCATGCTGTTATATTATCAATCTTGGATGTTTTACAATCATTTTATAGCAACTTTATATCATTTTTTGGGACTAACCTATTGACATAGTGCCAAAGTGTTAGTTGCTGATTTTGCTTGTTTTTTATTTCGCAGAATATCAGTACCAAACGAAGCCCAAAGACCGAGAAATTTTTTGGAGATTTTTTTTGGTCTAGAAGACATCCAGTGGGCCAAAGAACTACCACATGGGATGGTCGAGGAGACCCCAACCCACCAGGGCGCGCCAGAGGCCCGTGGCGTGGCCAGGCGGGTTGTGCCCTCCTCGGGATGCCTCTCCACCGCCTCTGATGCCTATAAATTCCCAAATATTCCAGAAACCCTAAGGGAGTCGACGAAAAACACATCCAGCCGCCGCAAGTTCCAGAACCGCGAGATCAAATCTAACACCGTCACGGAGGGAATCATCATCCTCATTGGTGCATCTCCAATGATGCGTGAGTAGTCCAGGATAGACCTACGGGTCTGTAGGCAGTAGCTAGATGTCTTCCTCTCTCTCTTTTGATTCTTAATACAATGGTCTCTTGGAGATCTATTTGATGTAAACTTTTGCGGTGTGTTTGTTGGGATCCGATGAATTTTGAGGTCATGATCAATTTCTATCCATGAATATTATTTGAGTCTTCTTTGATCTCTTATATGCATGATTACTTTTAGCCTCATATTTCTTATTTGAATCTTTGGTTTAGTTAGACCAACTAGATCGATTTTTCTTGCCATGGGAAGAGGTGCTTTGTGATAGGTTCGATCTTGCGGTGTTCTCTCCAAGTGACAGAAGGAGCAGCAAGGCACACATGTATCGTTGCTATTAAGGATAACAAGATGGTGTCTATTCCTACGTGAATAGATCTTGTCTACATCATTTCACCGTTCTTATTGCATTACTCCGTTTTTCCATGAACTTAATACACTAGATGCATGCTGGATAGCGGTCGATGTGTGGAGTAATACTAGTAGACGCAGAATCGTTTCGGTCTACTAATCTTGGATGTGATGCCTATATAATGATCATCGCCTTGGATATTGTCATGATTATTTGATCTTCTATCAATTGCCCAACACTAATTTGTTCACCCACCATGCGCTATAC
Source organism: Elymus sibiricus (assembly GCA_039707655.1). NCBI lineage: Eukaryota > Viridiplantae > Streptophyta > Magnoliopsida > Poales > Poaceae > Elymus > Elymus sibiricus. The sequence continues at coordinate 307,583,149 of CM077675.1, read as the reverse complement.
TCATGAGAGAAGCCACTAGTGAAACCTACGCCCCTCGGGTCTACTTTTTGAACATATTGCTTTTCGATCTTTCTTTTTGCCACTTTTGTTTTCAGATCTATTATTCCAAAAACCCAAAAATACCTTGCTGCACTTCTTATTTGCTTCTTTTATTTTGCATTCTTGAGAGATCTAACTATCCAATCTATCTTATCCTAATCTATCTTTTTACTGTAGAGAGATTGACAACCTCTCTTTCGCGTCGGGTTGCAAGTATTTGTTCTTTGTGTGCAGGTGTTGTTTACGTGGTGTTGGTGATCCTCCTACTGGTTCGATAACTTGGTTTCATAACTGAGGGAAATACTTACCGTCACTGTGCTGCATCATCGCTTCCTCTTTGGGGAAATACCGACGCAGTCTCAAGCCACGTCACATAACACCGGTACACAAGTAACAAGGGTGGCAAAGGTGGAACAAAACACCGAGCAAAAGGCCATGCCTTCCCCCTTTTACCAAGTATATATGTGCATTAAATTAAATAGCAATAATATTGTGATATCTCAAGATGTCCATATTGTCACATGGAACAACCTGCACCTGCAACTAGCAAAGCTATAAGAAGGTCGAGCAAGCGGTAACATAGCCAAACAATGGTTTGTTGGGATGTGGAGGGTTAGAGGCTTATCATGGCATTTTGGGAGGCTTGACAAACAAGTGGTAGGTAGCGAGACATAGCGATAGAAACGAGACAACTAGCATGGCAATGATAGTAGTGGTATCCACGAAAATGGTCATCTTGCCTGAAATCCCGATTGGAAGAAGAACGAATCCTGAACTAGACGAACGTGACGTAGTCGAACAAATCCTCACACTCCAAAATGGATCGGAACTCTAGCGAGGAGAACCAAACCCGGAAACAAACAAATGACACACGGTAAACAACACAACATATTCATGACATGCTGCACAAACAAGGATGATGCATATCAAGTTTAAATATGCAAGGCATGGCAAGATGCAACAATCAACTACTACACATTAAGTGAAGTTCAATATGCAACAAGTTGCATATTGAAAAAACTCCACGTTTGAATTACTTGGTTCACTCTCGTTTAGGTACTCATCAATATTAAATGTTGTTTAACACGGGTGGTCATGGCATAAGGTGAAGATGGAATTGAACCAATTTTAAATGGAGAATGGGAACATACATAAAACAAAATAACAACTCTCCATATTATGAGAAATGTGTTTTTTCTTGTTTAACTAAACAATCATTTTAAACTATGTTTATCATGGCAAGAGGTGAAGCATAAACAACTACATCATCTAGGCATTTTAAATGAGGCCGGAAACAACATATAGCATTTCCGAGCGACCCCATATGTCATCTTAAAAATTGGTCCAGATCTGAACTAAACATATTTTAAATTTATTAAACATAAAAATAAAGTGCACCATGTGATTCTACTCATTTTTCTAAGCAAGTTACATATGTGGATCATTCAAATCGGAGCTACGATTATTTAGTTATGATAAAAACCCTTTAGCATGGCATTTTGCAAATTGATGCAAACAACAAGTTTAAATATTTTTATCATGGTTGAAATTTGAAAATTATGAAATTACATGAAATTCTAAGCATTTTTCCTATTTTAATCATTTTAATACGATGCATGATCAAATAGTTATGAAAAACAAAAGTTTGATGCCAAAATTGTTGGGGAACGTAGTAATAATTCAAAATTTTCCTACGTGTCACCAAGATCAATCTAGGAGATGCTAGCAACGAGAGAGAGGGAGTGCATCTTCATACCCTTGAAGATCGCTAAGCGGAAGCGTTGCAAAGAACGCGGTTGATGGAGTCGTACTCGCGGCGATTCAAATCGCGGAAGATCCGATCCAAGCGCCGAACGGACGGCGCCTCCGCGTTCAACACACGTACAGCCCGGGGACATCTCCTCCTTCTTGATCCAGCAAGGGGGGAGGAGAAGTTGAGGGAGATCTCCGGCAGCACGACGGCGTGGTGGCGGTGGAGCTCGTGGTTCTCCGGCAGAGCTTCGCTAAGCACTACGGAGGAGGAGGAGGTGTAGGAGGAGGGAGGGCTGCACCAGGTGCAAGGGGTGCAGCTCCCATGCGCCTCCCCACTATATATAGGGGTGTAGGGGGCTGGTTTCTTGCCCTCCAAGTCCATTGGGGCGTTCGCAAAGGTGGGAGGAAAGAAATCCCATCCTTTCCCTTCCCCACCGATTGTTATCCCCCCTTTTTAGGGATCTTGATCTTATCCCTTCAGGATATGATCTTATTCCTTCTAAGGGGGGATCTCGGTGCGCCTTGACCAGGGGTGTGGGGCCTTGATCCCACTACCCACGTTCATGTGGGACCCCCCATGCAGGTGGGCCCCACTCCGGAACCTTCTAGAACCTTCCCGGTACAATACCGAAAAATCCCAAACATTTTCCGGTGGCCAAAATAGGACTTCCCATATATAGATCTTTACCTCCGGACCATTCCAGAACTCCTCGTGACGTCCGTGATCTCATCCGGGACTCCGAACAACTTTCGGTAAACACATACAATTCCCATTACAACTCTAGCGTCACCGAACCTTAAGTGTGTAGACCCTACGGGTTCGGGAACCATGCAGACATGACCGAGACACCTCTCCGGCCAATAACCAATAGCGGGATATGGATACCCATATTGTTTCCCACATGTTCCACGATGATCTCATCGGATGAACCACGATGTCGGGGATTCAATTAATCCCGTATACAATTCCCTTTGTCCATCGGTATGTTACTTGCCCGAGATTCGATCGTCGGTATGCCTATACCTTGTTCAATCTCGTTACCGGCAAGTCTCTTTACTCGTTCCGTAACACATGATCCCGTGACTAACTCCTTAGTCACATTGAGCTCATTCTGATGATGTATTACCGAGTGGGCCCAGAGATACCTCTCCGTCACACGGAGTGACAAATCCGAGTCTCGATTCGTGCCAACCCAACAGACACTTTCGGAGATACCTGTAGTGCACCTTTATAGTCACCCAGTTACGTTGTGACGTTTGATACACCCAAAGCATTCCTACGGTATCCGGGAGTTGCACAATCTCATGGTCTAAGGAAATGATACTTGACATTAGAAAAGCTCTAGCAGACGAACTACACGATCTTGTGCTATGCTTAGGATTGGGTCTTGTCCATCACATCATTCTCCTAATGATGTGATCCCGTTATCAACGACATCCAATGTCCATGGTCAGGAAACCATGACCATCTATTGATCAACGAGCTAGTCAACTAGAGGCTCACTAGGGACATCGTGTGGTCTATGTATTCACATATGTATTACGGTTTCCAGTTAATACAATTATAGCATGAACAATAGACAATTATCATGAACAAGGAAATATAATAATAACCATTTTATAATTGCCTCTAGGGCATATTTCCAACAGTCTCCCACTTGCACTAGAGTCAATAATCTAGTTACATTGTGATGAATCGAACACCCATAGAGTTCTGGTGCTGATCATGTTTCGCTCGTGGAAGAGGTTTAGTCAACGGATCTGCGACATTCAGATCCATATGTACTTTACAAATATCTATATCTCCATCCTGAATGTAACCACAAATGGAGTTGAAGCGGCGCTTGATGTGCTTGGTCTTCTTGTGAAACCTGGGCTCCTTGGCAATGGCAATAGTCCCAGTGTTGTCACAGAAGAGAGTCATCGGGCCCGACGCATTGGGAATCACTCCTAGGTCGGTGATGAACTCCTTCATCCAGACTCCTTCCTGCGCTGCTTCCGAAGCAGCTATGTACTCCGCTTCACATGTAGATGCCGCCACGACGCTTTGTTTGCAACTGCACCAGCTGACTGCCCCACCATTCAAAATATACACGTATCCGGTTTGTGACTTGGAGTCATTCGGATCTGTGTCGAAGCTAGCATCGACGTAACCCTTTACGACGAGCTCTTCGGCACCTCCATAAACGAGAAACATATCCTTAGTCCTTTTCAGGTACTTAAGGATATTCTTGACCGCTGGCCAGTGTTCCATTCCGGGATCACTTTGGTACCTCCCTACCAAACTTATGGCAACGTTCACATCAGGTCTGGTACACAGCATGGCATACATAATAGAGCCTATGGCTGAGGCATAGGGGATGACACTCATTTTTTCTCTATCTTCTGCCAAGGTCGGGCATTGAGCTGTGCTCAATCTCACACCTTGCAATACAGGCAAGAACCCCTTCTTGGACTGATCTATATTGAACTTCTTCAATATCTTGTCAAGGTATGTGCTTTGTGAAAGACCAATGAGGCGTCTCGATCTATCTCTATATATCTTGATGCCTAATATGCAAGCAGCTTCTCCAAGGTCCTTCATTGAAAAACACTTATTCAAGTAGGCCTTTATGCTTTCCAAAAGTTCTATATCATTTCCCATCAACAATATGTCATCCACATATAAAATGAGAAATGCTACAGAGCTCCCACTCACTTTCTTGTAAATACAGGCTTCTCCATAAGTCTGTATAAACCCAAACACTTTGATCACCTCATCAAAGGGAATGTTCCAACTCCGAGATGCTTGCACCAGCCCATAGATGGAGTGCTGGAGCTTGCATACCTTGTCAGCATTCATAGGATCAACAAAACCTTCCGGCTGCATCATATACAATTCTTCCTTAAGGAAACCGTTAAGGAATGCTGTTTTGATGTCCATTTGCCAGATCTCATAATCATAAAATGCGGCAACTGCTAACATGATTCGGACGGACTTCAGCATCGCTACGGGTGAGAAAGTCTCATCGTAGTCAAGTCCTTGAACTTGTCGATAACCCTTAGCGACAAGCCGAGCCTTATAGACGGTCACATTACCATCCGCGTCAGTCTTCTTCTTAAAGATCCATTTATTTTCTATGGCTTGCCGATCATCGGGCAAGTCCACCAAAGTCCATACTTTGTTCTCATACATGGATCCTATCTCGGATTTCATGGCTTCAAGCCATTTGTTGGAATCCGGGCCCGCCATGGCTTCTTCATAGTTCGAAGGTTCACCGTTGTCTAAGAACAAGATTTCCAGGACAGGGTTGCTGTACCACTCTGGTGCGGAACGTGTCCTCGTGGACCTACGAAGTTCAGTAGTAACTTGATCCAAAGTTTCATGATCATCATCATTAACTTCCTCTCTAGTCGGTGCAGGCACCACAGAAACATTTTCCTGCGCTGCGCTACTCTCCGGTTCGAGAGGGGGTACAATTACCTCATCAAGTTCTACTTTCCTCCCACTTACTTCTTTCGAGAGAAACTCTTTCTCTAGAAAGGATCCATTCTTGGCAACAAAGATCTTACCTTCGGATCTGAGGTAGAATGTATACCCAATAGTTTCCTTAGGGTATCCTATGAAGACGCACTTTTCCGATTTGGGTTCGAGCTTTTCCGGTTGAAGTTTCTTGACATAAGCATCGCATCCCCAAACTTTCAGAAACGACAGCTTAGGTTTCTTCCCAAACCATAATTCATACGGTGTCGTCTCAACGGATTTAGACGGTGCCCTATTTAAAGTGAATGCGGCAGTCTCTAATGCATATCCCCAAAATGATAGCGGTAAATCAGTAAGAGACATCATAGATCGCACCATATCCAATAGAGTGCGATTACGACGTTCGGACACACCATTACGCTGAGGTGTGCCAGGCGGCGTGAGTTGTGAAACAATTCCACATTTCCTTAAGTGCGTGCCAAACTCGTGACTCAAATATTCTCCTCCACGATCAGATCGTAAGAACTTTATTTTCTTGTCACGTTGATTCTCTACCTCACTATGAAATTCCTTGAACTTTTCAAAGGTCTCAGACTTGTGTTTCATTAAGTAGACATACCCATATCTGCTTAGGTCATCAGTGAGGGTGAGAACATAACGATAGCCACCGCGAGCCTCAACGCTCATTGGACCGCATACATCGGTATGTATTATTTCCAACAAGTTGGTTGCTCCCTCCATTGTTCCGGAGAACGGAGTCTTAGTCATCTTGCCCATGAGGCATGGTTCGCACGTGTCAAATGATTCATAATCAAGAGACTCCAAAAGTCCATCTGCATGGAGTTTCTTCATGCGTTTGACACCAATATGACCAAGGCGGCAGTGCCACAAGTATGTGGGACTATCAATATCAAACTTACATCGTTTGGTATTCACACTCTGAATATGTGTAACATCACGTTCGAGATTCAATAAAAATAAACCATTGACCAGCGGGGCATGACCATAAAATATATCTCTCATATAAATAGAACAACCATTATTCTCGGATTTAAATGAGTAGCCATCTCGCATCAAATGAGATCCAGATACAATGTTCATGCTCAAAGATGGTACTAAATAACAATTATTGAGGTTTAAAACTAATCCCGAAGGTAGATGCAGAGGTAGCGTGCCGACGGCGATCACATCGACCTTGGAACCATTCCCGACGCGCATCGTCACCTCGTCCTTCGCCAGTCTCCGCTTATTCCATAGCTCCTGTTTTGAGTTACAAATGTGAGCAACCGCACCGGTATCAAATACCCAGGAGCTACTACGAGCGCTGGTAAGGTACACATCAATAACATGTATATCATATATACCTTTGACGTTGCCGGCCTTCTTATCCGCTAAGTACTTGGGGCAGTTCCGCTTCCAGTGACCGGTTCCCTTGCAATAAAAGCACTCAGTCTCAGGCTTGGGTCCATTCTTGGGCTTCTTCCCGGCAACTGATTCACCGGGCGCGGCAACTGCTTTGCCGTCCTTCTTGAAGTTCTTCTTACCCTTGCCTTTCTTGAAACTGGTGGTCTTATTCACCATCAACACTTGATGTTCCTTTTTGATCTCCACCTCCGCTGATTTCAGCATCCAATATAACTCAGGAATGGACTTCTCCATCCCTTGCATATTGAAGTTCATCACAAAGCTCTTGTAGCTAGGTGGAAGCGACTGGAGGATTCAGTCAATAACCAAGTCATCCGAAAGATTAACTCTCAGCTGAGACAAGCGGTTGTGCAACCCAGACATTTTGAGTATGTGCTCGCTGACAGAACTATTTTCCTCCATCTTACAACTGAAGAACTTGTCAGAGACTTCATATCTCTCGACCCGGGCATGAGCTTGGAAAACCATTCTCAGCTCTTGGAACATCTCATATGCTCCGTGTTGCTCAAAACGCTTTTGGAGCCCCGGTTCTAAGCTGTAAAGCATGCCGCACTGAACCAGGAAGTAATCATCACTACGCGACTGCCAGGCGTTCATAACGTCTTGAGTTGCTGGGAAAATGGGTGTGTCACCTAGCGGTGCATCAAGGACATATGCTTTCTTGGAAGCTATGAGGATGATCCTCAAGTTACGGACCCAGTCCGTATAGTTGCTTCCATCGTCTTTCAGCTTGGTTTTCTCTAGGAACGCGTTGAAGTTGAGGGCAACATTATCGTGGGCCATTGGATCTACAAGATAGATTGTAAAGACAATTTTAGACTAAGTTCATGATAATTAAGTTCATCTAATCAAATTATTTAATGAACTCCCACTCAGATAGACATCCCTCTAGTCATCTAAGTGATACATGATCCATATCGACTAGGCCGTGTCCGATCATCACGTGAGACGGACTAGTCATCAATGGTGAACATATCCATGTTGATCGCATCTACTATATGACTCATGTTCGACCTTTCGGTCTCTCGTGTTCCGAGGCCATGTCTGTACATGCTAGGCTCGTCAAGTCAACCTAAGTGTTTTGCGTGTGTAAATCTGGCTTACACCCGTTGTATGCGAACGTTAGAATCTATCACACCTGATCATCACGTGGTGCTTCGAAACAACGATCCTTCGCAACGGTGCACACTTAGGGGGAACACATTTCTTGAAATTTTAGTGAGGGATCATCTTATTTATGCTACCGTCATTCTAAGCAAATAAGATGTAAAAACATGATAAACATCACATGCAAATCATAAAGTGACATGATATGGCCAATATCGTCTTGCGCCTTTGATCTCCATCTTCGGGGCGCGGCATGATCACCATCGTCACCGGCACGACACCATGATCTCCATCATCATGATCTCCATCATCCTGTCTTCATGAAGTTGTCTTGCCAACTATTACTTCTACTACTATGGCTAACGGTTAGCAATAAAGTAAAGTAATTACATGGCGTTTTTGATTGACACGCAGGTCATACAATAAATTAAGACAACTCCTATGGCTCCTGCCGGTTGTCATACTCATCGACATGCAAGTCGTGATTCCTATTACAAGAACATGATCAATCTCATACATCACATATATTTCATCACATCCTTTTGGCCATATCACATCACATAGCATACCCTGCAAAAACAAGTTAGACGTCCTCTAATTGTTGTTGCAAGTTTTACGTGGCTGCTATGGGTTTCTAGCAAGAACGTTTCTTACCTACGCAAAAGCCACAACGGTGATATGCCAATTGCTATTTACCCTGCATAAGGACCCTCTTCATCGAATCCGATCCGACTAAAGTGGGAGAGACAGACACCCGCTAGTCACCTTATGCAACAAGTGCATGTCAGGCGGTGGAACCAGTCTCACGTAAGCGTACGTGTAAAGTCGGTCCGGGCCGCTTCATCCCACAATGCCGCCGAATCAAGATAGGACTAGTAACGGCAAGCAAATTGACCAAATCATCGCCCACAACTACTTGTGTTCTACTCGTGCATAGAATCTACGTATAGACCTAGCTCATGATGCCACTGTTGGGGAACGTAGTAATAATTCAAAATTTTCCTACGTGTCACCAAGATCAATCTAGGAGATGCTAGCAACGAGAGAGAGGGAGTGCATATTCATACCCTTGAAGATCGCTAAGCGGAAGCATTGCAAAGAACGCGGTTGATGGAGTCGTACTCGCGGCGATTCAAATCGCGGAAGATCCGATCCAAGCGCTGAACGGACGGCGCCTCCGCGTTCAACACACGTACAACCCGGGGATGTCTCCTCCTTCTTGATCCAGCAAGGGGGGAGGATAAGTTGAGGGAGAGCTCCGGCAGCACGACGGCGTGGTGGCGGTGGAGCTCGTGGTTCTCCGGCAGAGCTTCGCTAAGCACTACGGAGGAGGAGGAGGTGTAGGAGGAGGGAGGGCTGCACCAGGGGCAAGGGGTGCAGCTCCCATGCGCCTCCCCACTATATATAGGGGTCGAGGGGGCTGGTTTCTTGCCCTCCAAGTCCATTGGGGCGTTAGCAAAGGTGGGAGGAAAGAAATCCCATCCTTTCCCTTCCCCACCGATTGTTATCCCCCCTTTTTAGGGATCTTGATCTTATCCCTTCGGGATATGATCTTATTCCTTCTAAGGGGGGATCTTGGTGCGCCTTGACCAGGGGTGTGGGGCCTTGCTCCCAATACCCACGTTTATGTGGGTCCCCCCATGTATGTGGGCCCCACTCCGGAACCTTCTAGAACCTTCCCGGTATAATACCGAAAAATCCCAAACATTTTCCGGTGGCCAAAATAGGACTTCCCATATATAGATCTTTACCTCCGGACCATTCCGGAACTCCTCGTGACGTCCGGGATCTCATCCGGGACTCCGAACAACTTTCGGTAACCACATACAATTCCCATTACAACTCTAGCGTCACCGACCCTTAAGTGTGTAGAACCTACGGGTTCGGGAACCATGCAGACATGACCGAGACACCTCTCCGGCCAATAACCAATAGCGGGATATGGATACCCATATTGGCTCCCACATGTTCCACGATGATCTCATCGGATGAACCATGATGTCGGGGATTCAATTAATCCCGTATACAATTCCCTTTGTCCATCGGTATGTTACTTGCCCGAGATTCGATCGTCGGTATCCCTATACCTTGTTCAATCTCGTTACCGGCAAGTCTCTTTACTCGTTCCGTAACACATGATCCCGTGACTAACTCCTTAGTCACATTGAGCTCATTATGATGATGTATTACCGAGTGGGCCCAGAGATACCTCTCCGTCACACGGAGTGATAAATCCCAGTCTCAATTCGTGCCAACCCAACAGACACTTTCGGAGATACCTGTAGTGCACCTTTATAGTCACCCTGTTACGTTGTGACGTTTGATACATCCAAAGCATTCTTACGGTATCCGGGAGTTGCACAATCTCATGGTCTAAGGAAATGATACTTGACATTAGAAAAGCTCTAGCAGACGAACTACACGATCTTGTGCTATGCTTAGGATTGGGTTTTGTCCATCACATCATTCTTCTAATGATGTGATCCCGTTAGCAACGACATCCAATGTCCATGGTCAGGAAACCATGACCATCTATTGATCAACAAGCTAGTCAACTAGAGGCTCACTAGGGACATGGTGTGGTCTATTTATTCACACATGTATTACGATTTCCGGTTAATACAATTATAGCATGAACAATAGACAATTATCATGAAAAAGAAAATATAATAATAACCATTTTATTATTGCTTCTAGGGCATATTTCCAACAAAATTGTCCATGAACAATTTTCATATGGACTTCAATGAAATAAAACTGCAGTTAGATTGTTGTTAACATATGTGCAAAATGCAAAATGAAAACTAGATGCAATTCTGAGCAATTTTATATATAACTTGTCCACATGGGAAAATAATTTAAAAGAGGTGAGCGGCTCAACAGAGAGACGCCCAAGTGGTGTGCACATAGAATTAAATAGAAGAAAAAAATAGAGGCCCCGTGGGAATCGATCCTAGGACCTCCTAGTGGAAAACAAGTCAGCTAACCAGCTGGGCTACGAAGGAGATGTGATAAACATGGATTTCTGCTATACTTGAACATAACCTTGACGCTGATCTGAAACTGAAAACGCCAAACATCGCCGGCTAACTGAACCAAAGAAACAAAGGGCCGGCCTTGTCATGGCGTGATGCAGGTTGCTGCTCCCTAGCCCGAGATCATGAAGTGTCATGGCTTGCCATGTGTAGTCTGTGGTTGGGGCGAGCTACAGCCAAAGAACGAGCTTTTAGCTTGCTACCATGGTGGACCATGGCAGCAGGAGCTCCAAATCAAAATGGACGACAACTACGAAAAGGAAACACATGGGAGAGGGGCTAGGAGGTGCAGAGCATCACCGAGAGCCTGCGGGGCGGCCGACGTGGCGAGGCTCGCTGCAGCGCGGAGGCAGGGGAAGGAGCTTGGCCAGCTGGGCATGCATGCTGTGTTGCCCACGAACGCGCGCTATTCGAGCGGGGCACAGGCATCCATGACGGCGGCTACAGGCGCGATGCAGGCCAGGCGAGGGGTGAGGCAGAGCCCCTGTTGTTGACCATGCGGTCAACGTGTCTGGAGCAAGGCAGGGCTGCGACGGCTGGATGCAGAGGACGCCCGCGGAAGGCATGACGGCGACAGTCAACGGCGACGGCGGGCAGGGCTTGGAGGCCCGCGATAGCACGAGCCGCATGAGGTCAATGCATCCATGGTTGCTCCTGAAAAGAAGGACACATCTAGATGAGAAGAGCTCCGAGAGAGAGGGAAAAGAGTGCACGAGAGACCTGAGCAGCTCCGGCATGACAACGGCGCTGTCCTCCCACGGTCACGCATCAGTGACAATCGAAACCAGGAGGTGGATGAGCTCGGGGACGAGGTGGATGCACCTGCGCTCCGGAGCAGCAGATCAAGCAGGAGGAGCTCGGGGCCTCGGGAGTACGGTTGGATGGATCAGGGCAGCTAGTTGGGCGGCGCGAAAAACATGGAAGCTGGTCGGAGGCTATGGTTGGTTTGCTGGCGAGGTGGACAGGGAGGAGATCCCGAGGGGATGAGACTGGCGGCGGCCGAATAGGAACAATGGGACAACCTAGGTCTAGGGTTTACCTCCGAATATAAATAGCAGGGTCTGGCTAGTTGGGACCCTCCGATTCAGATCTAATGGTTCAGAATAATAGGTTAGGGGTTCAATCGAGAAACAATGATGGTTTGGGGGCAACAAGTTTTTAAAACCGAAAAACGTTCAACGATTTGACCGGCTATAGTGCTGCTATAGTTTAACAGTTCGAGCATCAAAAGACCTCTGAATATGATGAAATTTGGCAGGCGGTCTACCTACAATAAACCAAGACCGCACACCAAATTTCAACCCATTCTGAGAAAGTTTTATACGCACTTTGAAAAACAATATTTTGATGATGCCGCGGGCGTGTGCGTGTGTGGTTGCTCATGAAACGGCCAACAACGAGAACGGAGAGAACCGGCAACTACGAACGGATGCAAGTTTTTTTTAAATGATGGCAACGGAGTGCCGATGCTGTGCGGACGGTGTGAATGATGCGATGATGAATGCAGCAACCAAATGGAACACACGACGAAACTCGAAATAATTGGAAGGCGTCTGGAGCGTCGGTCTCGGGCTGTTACAAGCTGCCCGTCTCAGTTGGATCGCTACCAACTCGTCTCCGCACCTGTGGGCGCCAGTGGCACCGCCCTGCTTGAGGGCGCGGTTGCCCCCTTCGGCGTGGTGGGTGGCACGGAGAAACCCCGGAACGGCGATCTCCAGGTTGCGTTTCCCTGAGGAGGGCGTTACATGCGAAACCCACGCCCCCTCGCGACGGAGGCGGGGGCCGGCACCGGGGTCACGCGACCACCCCCCAGGGGCCGGTCGTGAGAAGAAAACACGGTCGGAGAGCAGGGCTGGTGCGCTGCCAAGGGTGTTGAAGAAAAGGAAGTGGACCGCCCGGGACGAGTAAGCATCGCGCCTCCTCCCTACTTGCTTTAGTGCGCCTGGGGTATCTAACCCTTTCCTCCATGCAGGTCTTCTTCAAGCAAGAAGGCTGGACAGCCTCTGGGCTCGGTAGAGGTTCCCTCACCGCTTTCTAAGGCCAAGGAGCGCGGGAAAGACATGCTCTGCCGAGGCACAGAAAGTGTGCCCGGGCAAAGGGCGGACACACCACAGTCCGCCGGGAGCGCGGGGCGCAGGGTGATAGCTCACCCTTCGGCCCCGAAGGGGGCTCCACTCACGGGAGCGCGCCAGCACACACACCGGGGGCGCCCTTGGGAGACCATTCTTCGGCCTCCGGAGTGCCTGCTACCGAGGCGTTCGTAGAGCCGGCGAAGGCGGAGTTGTTGACAACCACGACCGTTCAAACCAACGCTGGGGGCGGCCCCGGGGGCCTGGCCGTCTCCAAAGGGGCCCCAAACTCGCGGTGTACATCGCCCCGCCTAGGAGAGGCGGGACGGGCGTCAACCAGCCGTCAGCCTTCGTCGTACGACGCCGAAGCCCCCGGGGCCTCAACGACGGACAAACCGTAGAGCCTAGCCTAGGCTGGGCTCTCGCGCTCCTGAGCTCCCGTACCGCGACCCGACACGGCCTTTTGCAGAGCACGGTGGGCGTGCTGGGCCAGCTCGGGGCGGAGCTCCGTGTCGCAGAAGCCCGTTTCACCGAGGAGCTGTTGCGCTTGGCTCACGGATGGTATCAACTTGAGGTTGCCGTCAAGCTAAGCCGCCACCAACACGAAATAGCATGCACGAAGGGATAAAGATCCGCCACCGAGGCGAAGGAGGAGGGCAATCATGCCCTCCAGGAGGCCGCGGAAGCGGACCGGCGCCGCGAAGCAGCGGAGGCACACGAGCGGGAGCTTCTGCCCTCGAACATCGTCCTGGAGCGGCGACTCCAAGCATGGATAAATGCCCTCTCCTCCCGCGATGAGGGGCTGGAGGAGTACGAGGCAAACCTTCGGGCCGTCGAACAAGAACTCGACTTGACGTCATTAGAGCAGAGCTTAGAGCGCGAGCGGCTGGAGACGTTGGATCGTGATGTGACCACCGCCCTGTCCTCTTACAACCAGCGTATGGATAAGGCCAACGCCAACCTGGCGGCTAAAGAGAATAAGGCCCACGAAGACGCTGACTTGAGGGTCGAGCAAGCTCACAAGGTCTTCGCCAAAGATTGTAGTGATAAGTTGAAGCTGCAAGAGGGCCGCTTCAAGACGCGGCGCCAGGAATTGCGGCATGAGATAGACGGCCTCAAGAAGGTGCTGACCGAGGCAGAAAGGCGACGGGAGGCCTCACTGAAAGCCCAAGCTATCGCTGAGGCCGAACTGGCATCACTCCAAGAACAGGTGGGGGGCGTTACGTCACTCGTGGGGAAGGTGACGGATGAAGCGAACCGGGCCTGGGGGCAGCAGCACATGTGCTCCCAGATGTTCCACGACCTCGAGCTGCGGGCACAGCGCGCCCTGGGCTCCGATGAGGACATCAACACCATTGTTACACCCACAGCCCCTCCTGCTATACATACTGGACCAATTACTAGAGCTCACACACGTCAATTGAATTACCAGGTACTTTCGTTTCTTGGGAATCCTTCTAATGTTCATGAACATATGATGCTGCCTAAATTAGATACTTTTGTTTTACTTATGAATGAAGGACCTAGCATGGACAAGAAGGATGGCCATTGGAGTGGGATCAAGCATGGAGGAGAAGGTGCGCACGCGGAAAGAACAATGGAGTTTCCAGTGGTGATTTTCGCACTTTGAAGCCACCATAAGGAGAGTATGAAGGCTTAGACGAAATATACAAGATGCCATTTCATAAATTTCCTCCATAGGCTAATATAGGCGCTGCGTCACCTTATTTTTGGGCCAGGCCCATGTAATTTCAAAATACCACTTATTAGGCTGTTTTTAGAGTCCATATGCGTGGGGAAACGGAGTTAGGGTTGGTTTCGGACCCCTCTTCCAAGGGGTCACAAAATTCCCCCTCTATTCCCCCATATATACAGCCCTTAGGTCGCTGTTTAGACTTGGGTTTTGTTTAGATTAAAAGTTCGCCATAGCTGCAACTTCGCATTCTTCGTTTGTGTTCCACGACCAGACAAAGGCGTCACAGAACCCCACTTTCATCAATAAACTTTTCTTCTTATATTCGCAATATCCATATTGCAATCTTAGTTTCTTGCTTGTTCTTCGTTTGCGTGCAGGAAACGGACCCTCATGGTCAGGTTGATCGTGCTCCGGCGTGGTCAATAACCTCTCGGAGTTGGTTTAGCGATTGCTAAGGCGCGACGTCCTCGCACGTTCATATTCGGATCGTCAAAGTCGACTCTACCATAAACGATAGCCACATCTCGTCGAAATATAGGGACAACTTCACCTCTATCAAGTGGTATCAGATTTCCAGGTTGCTCGGTGAGAATTTACCAGTTTTTCGTAGTTTAGATCGCATCTGTTTCTCATACCAGTAGTCCACGAAAAAGCCACAAAAACAATTTAGGGCTAGTTCATCATATTCGAACCAATCTGTGCCTTTGCATAATCTTTTTAGTGTTTTTTCTTTGTTGAATTTGCGGTTGCATCGTCGTGTTGAGTTGCTGGTCTTAGGGTCTTGTCCTTTAGAGTTTCGAGTTCTGTTCACAAGTTGTCACGCCGCCACCGCACCATCTTCACTACTGCCATATAACATCATCCACCACCATCATCACCGCTGCCATATACCATCACCCACAATCGTTGTCATCCTTGCCATATATTACCACCCACAATCTGCCATCAATCCATATCCATATATACCACCACATATCCACCACCAATCCGAGTCCATCCCGTATTAGGTTTGATTCGAGATCCCTTTGTTTTCATATTCGTGTTTCCTTGCCTGAGTAGGTTTCAAAAAAAGATGAAAAAAATTCAGTGTGGCTCTTCCCTTGATTCCGTGTAGCTTCTTGATTTTGTTGGTGTTCTAGGCTCGCATCTCTAGTATGGTCTAGCCTAGGACCAGCACAGTACCATCGTTGAGCGTCTTTTCAACATTGCATCTCTGAATTGATTATTGCCGACCTTTTTTGCTACCATATTATAAGCCTTCCCAGCTCCACATACATCTACGTCGTCTGTTTGACACCACCTGGCAATCACTCTATCCAAGCTTTGAGAGTTTTGACTACACCGGTTGCCGATCACCACCTGCTGCTAGGTAAAAACTAGAAAGAATTTGAGATTTGCTTGACAGACTTGTGACTCACCATCTCCACCACCACCACTTCCTAGTAGTCTGTAGGTTCATATTCTTGTGTGTTTCCTGTTGCTGCTAACCATGATAGGATCACAAGCTAACGAGATAGACTGGGAGGGTATGACGAACAAGGCGCTCCATGTTAAATTTCAGCAAATGATGGCTAACCAGGTACAATACTTTGTGACCAGCTTTGGAGAGGCCATGGAGAAGCTAGGTGCTTTGGAGAACACATTCGACACCAAGCTGGATGTTAAGTTCAATGAGGTGCTTGCACGTCTACCACCACCAATTGTACCTGTCGTACCTAGGCAACAACAACACCAACAACACCCGAATTTCGCGGGATGAGCGTGACGTGGGCCTATCGACCAAAGCCAAAATCCTAGTGCCATTGCGACTGCTGCTACTGCTGCTACTGTTGTTGAGCAGAATGATGATTATGATGGTGATTACGATGATGAGGGAGAGGTTGCTCCCGATCAGCCCCAGAGGCAACCACCACCA
The DNA here is from genome assembly GCA_039707655.1 of Elymus sibiricus. NCBI lineage: Eukaryota > Viridiplantae > Streptophyta > Magnoliopsida > Poales > Poaceae > Elymus > Elymus sibiricus. The sequence continues at coordinate 307,566,648 of CM077675.1, read as the reverse complement.
CAAGCACCGGGTCGTCCACATGGCTACAATCGCAACGGTAGGGCGGCACCACCCCCTCATGTATGGGATCATGACCATCTCCCTAAATTTAAATTGGATATTCCTACATTTGATGGTAGATATGTTCCAGATATATATCTTACTTGGGGGTTAGAAACAAGACAACATTTTACATGCTTACAATTTCCTGAGGATAGACGTGTTGCTGCTGCTGTTTGTGCATTCACTAGTTTTGCTTGTGTTTGGTGGTCTAAACATTCTATAATACATCATCGTAATATCCCAACTACTTGGGCTGCTCTGAAAACTGCTATGCATACTCGTTGTGTTCCACCATATTATCAACACGAATTACTTCAAAAATTGTAGTGTTTAAGACAAGGAAAGAATTCTGTAGAAGAATATTATCAGGAATTACAAACTGGCATGATTAGATGTGGTATTGTTGAGGATAATGAAGCCATGCTTGCACGTTTTATGGGTGGATTAAATAGAGATATTCAGACTATATTAGAGTATAAGGATTATAACACTATCACTCGTTTACTCCATCTTGCTTACGAAGCTGAACATGAAGTGCAGGATCGACAGACATTGGCAAGAACAAATTTTTCTGCAGGTCGCACTTCATCATGGACGCCACATACCCCATCTACTCCACACGTCCTGTTGCTGCACCGCCTACTTCAACCACCAACGCCAACCGAGATACCAGGAAACAAGACCCTACCCCACCCTCCGCGAGGAGCACACCTTCCGGGCTTGCACAAAACTCTTCTTCTTCCATTGCATCCACATGGCAAACACATGAGGTTATATGTCGTCGTTGCAAGGGTGGAGGTCACTATGCGAGAGAATGCCCTTCCAAGCGTGTGATGATTGTTACTGAGGATGGTGGTTATGACTCCGCTAGTGATTATGAGGAGGTGACCCTGGCTCTTATTGCAAGTGAAGAACAAGTTGTAGATGATACGGAACAATAGACACACTACATGGCTGCTGACTACGCTGACAGGTATGAAAGTTTAGTTGCTCAACGTGTTCTGAGGGTGCAGGTTACACAGGCTGAGAAAAATCAGAGGCACAACATGTTCCATACAAAAGGAGTTTTGAAGGAGCGTTTCGTTCGCGTCATCATCGATGGAGGGAGTTGCAACAACTTGGCTAGCATGGAGATGGTGGAGAAGCTGTCTTTAACCACCAGGCCACATCCTCATCCGTATTACATCCAATGCTTCAATAACTGTGGCAAGGTTAAGGTAACACATATTGTTCGTGTGCACTTTAGCATTGCTACATATTTTGATTATGTTGATTGTGATGTGGTCCCATGCAAGCATGCTCTGTTTTACTTGGTAGACTATGGCAATTTGATAAAAATTCTGTACACCACGGTAGGACAAATCAGTATACTCTTGTTAATAAGGATAAAAATATAACTTTGCTTCCTATGTCTCCTGAACATATTATGAAAGATGACATTGCTAGAGCTAGTAAAGCAAAGCAGGAGCAAAATGAGAGTGAAAATTAGATAGTGGCAAAGGAATTTGAGCAACATAATAAGCCTAATAAACCATCATCTAGTGTTGCATCTGACATAAACTGAAGAGTGGTTGTTTACTTGCCACTAAATCTGATATTACTGATTTGGATGTTACTACATCTGTTTGCTATGCATTTGTGTGCAAAGAGGTATTCTTTTCATTCGAGGATGTGCCTCCCTCTTTGCCTCCTGCTGTGACTAACATCTTGCTAGAGTTCGCTGACCTCTTTCCACAAGACGTGCCACCGGGATTACCACATATTAGAGGGATGGAGCATCAGATTGACTTAATTCCCGGTGCATCGCTACCCAACCGTGCGCCATACCGTACCAATCCAGAGGAGACGAAGGAGATTATGCGCCAAGTACAGGAGCTGCTCGATAAAGGTTACATACGCGAATCCCTAAGTCCTTGTGTTGTTCCTATTATTCTAGTGCCTAAAAGGGATGGTACATCGTGCATGTGTGTTGATTGTAGAGGCATTAATAATATTACTATTTGTTATCGTCATCCTATTCCTAGGCTAGATGATATGCTTGATGAATTAAGTGGCTCTACAATTTTCTCCAAAGTTGATTTGCGTAGTGGATACCATCAAATTCGTATGAAATTGGGAGATGAATGGAAAACAACATTTAAAACTAAGTTTGGATTATATGAGTGGTTAGTCGTGCCTTTTGGGTTAACTAATGCACCTAGTACTTTCATGAGATTAATGAACGAGGTTTTACGTGCTTTCATTGGACAATTTGTGGTAGTCTATTTTGATGATATACTAATATATAATAGATCTTTGGAGGAACATTTGGAACATTTACGTGTTGTTTTTATTGCTCTACGTGATGCACGTTTGTTTGGTAACCTTGGGAAGTGCACTTTTTGCACCGACCGGGTATCTTTTCTTGGCTATGTTGTTACTCCACAGGGAATTGAAGTTGATAAAGCCAAGATTGAAGCTATTGAGAGTTGGCCACAGCCCAAAACGGTCACACAAGTGAGGAGTCTTCTTGGCCTCGCTGGTTTCTATAGGCGTTTTGTGAGAGATTTCAGCACTATTTCTGCACCTCTCAATGAGCTTACAACAAAGGATGTGCCTTTTGCTTGGGGTACCGCACAGGAAGAAGCCTTCACGGTATTGAAAGATAAGTTAACACATGCTCCTTTACTCCAACATCCTGATTTTAATAAGACTTTTGAGATTGAATGTAATGCTAGTGGGATTGGATTAGGAGGTGTGCTATTACAAGATGGTAAACATGTTGCATACTTTTCTAAAAAATTGATTGGGCCTAGTCTGAATTATTCTATATATGATAAGGAATTATTTGCTCTTGTTCGTACTTTGGAAACATGGAAACATTATTTATGGCCTAAAGAATTTGTCATACATTCTGATCATGAATCTTTGAAATAGATTAAAAGTCAAGCAAAACTGAACCGTAGACATGCTAAATGGGTTGAATTCATTGAGACTTTCCCTTATGTTACTAAACACAAGAAGGGTAAAGAAAATGTTATTGTTGATGCATTGTCTCGTCGTTATACTATGCTTTCATAACTTGACTTTAAAATATTTGGTTTGGAGACCATCAAAGATCAATATGTGCATGATGCTGAATTTAAAGATGTGTTGGAGAATAGTAAAGAATGGAGAACATGGAACAAGTTCATCATAAATGATGGATTTCTGTTCTGTGCTAACAAGCTATGCATTCCAACTAGCTTTGTTCGTCTTTTGTTGTTGCAGGAGGTGCATGGAGGAGGATTAATGGGACACTTTGGCATGAAGAAGACGGAGTACGTACTTACTACGCATTTCTTTTGGCCAAAGATGAGACGGGATGTTGAGCGTTTTGTTGCTCGCTGCACTACATGTCAAAAAGCTAAGTCACGACTCAATCCCCATGGTTTATATATGCCTTTGCGTGTACCTAGTGTTCCTCGGGAGGATATATCCATGGACTTTGTTTTAGGTTTACCTCGAACAAAGAAGGGGAGGGATAGCATATTTGTTGTCGTGGATAGATTTTCTAAAATGGCATGTCATAACAGTGATGATGCTACTAATGTTGCTGATTTGTTCTTTCGTGAAATTATTCGCTTGCATGGTGTGCCAAATACAATTGTTTCAGATCATGATGCTAAATTTCTTAGACACTTTTGGAGATGTTTATGGGCTAAGTTGGGGACTAAACTGCTTTTTTGTACTACATGTCACCCCCAAACTGATGGACAAACTGAAGTAGTCAATAGATCATTGTCTACTATGCTTAGGGCTGTTTTGAAAAATAACTTGAAATTGTGGGAAGAATGCTTGCCGCATATTGAATTTGCTTATAATCGCTCATTGCATTCTACTACTAAGATGTGCCCTTTTGAAGTTGTGTATGGTTTCCTACCTCGTGCAGCTATTGATTTGTCGCCTCTTCCATCTTCGAAGAAGGTTAATTTTGATGCCAAAGAACATGCTGAATTGATATTAAAGATGCACAAGTTATCTAAGGAAAACATTGAGCGTATGAACGCTAAATATAAACATGCTGGAGATAAGGGTAGAAAACATGTTGTCTTTGCACCAGGAGATCTTGTTTGGTTACATTTGCGTAAGGATAGGTTTCCTGATTTGCGCAAGTCTAAACTTATGCCACGTGCTGATGGTCCTTTTAAGGTGTTAGAGAAAATAATTGATAATGCCTATAAACTTGATCTGCGTGCAGATTTTGGGGTTAGTCCCACTTTTAACATTGCAGATTTGAAGACTTATATGGGTGAGGAAGATGAGCTTCCGTCGAGGACGACTTCATTTCAAGAAGGGGAGGATGATGAGGACATCAATACCATTGTTACACCCACAGCTTTTGCTGCTATACATACTGGACCAATTACTAGAGCTCGCGCATGTCAATTAAATTACCAGGTACTTTTGTTTCTTGGGAATCCTTCTAATGTTCATGACCATATGATGGTCCCTAAATTAGATACTTTTGTTTTAGTTATGAATGAAGGACCTAGCATGGACAAGAAAGATGGCCATTGGAGCGGGACCAAGCATGGAGGAGAAGGTGCATATGCGGGATAGAACAATGGAGTTTCTAGTGCTGATTTTCACACTTTGAAGCCACCATAAGGAGAGTATGCAGGCTTGGACGAAATATACAAGATTCCACTTCATATATTTCGTCCATAGGCTAATATAGGCGATGTGTCACCTGATTTTTGGGTCAGGTGTCGAGACCCCGATCCTAAGCCATAAGAATCTAGCATGTAACACTTCACATTACTTTGCGACCTCACGCACGGTTATCACCACGGCTGCCACCTTACCTGGGCCGGGACCGTTTGCGCCTATTGGCTCACGAATGTGAATATGTCGCTAGCATTCAAATGTCAAAGAACCCGGGTCGACATGACAAGTCATAGAACCCAAGTAGCACATCCGTACAGGGACATGCATATGTAACCCAGCAATGCAGGTGTCGGTCTCTAGCGTGTGTAGACGAGTCATAGCAAGCTACAGGGACTCCATTACGCCGTGGGACATAAATGTCATCAACTGCGCGTAGACGAGTCATAGCAGGCTACATGGACTCCATTACACTGCGAGACATTTCCCCGAAGGGACAGACACAGCAGCAAAGAAGGATACATGCCGGTCAATCAATGTGTCCGGAGCAGTAGCAAGCTACCATGGCTCGGTGGAAGCACAAAGAGGCAGTTCCCTGTAAAGAGTACTACTAAAGGCACACAACCAGGTGTCGAATCCCATACATACCGTTACACGTCACATGTACGCACGACATGTCCAATATACATAGATACAACTATGGCAACACAACACAACCATACAACAACACAACATTTATTTAGAAGGCTCAGAAGAGCCTTACATAATATGTTCATACAGGTAGGGGTCACACGACCTGACACTCAAGTCATACAAACATGTTCATACAAACCAAGCGGAAGCTTAAAGCTGTCTGAGTACAGACAGTTGAAAGGTAAAAAGGAATAAAGCCAGACTATCTACAACCCATCACAGGGCATCAGATCGTAGCTGGGATACCAGCTACTCGGCGTCGTCGACGTCTAGATAGAACCCACCAGAAGGGTCCATATTCTCATCTGCAACAGTTATTAAGCAAACATGAGTACAATCGTACTCAGCAAGTCTTTAAAGCAGACCTAGGCTATTCATGCTCATGTTTCATCAAAGGGGGTAGTGTGGTTTATGCAGCAAGCCAGCTTTGACTCTTGGCTAGCCTATACTACGACTACCAGTTCTTTGAACAAGTTTTGAGATGGCGCACACGAGTCCACTAACACCACATCAATACACTACCATGGATCCGCTCCCGTCACCCACGAGAGTGCCATCCACGGTACTCACACTTGTCTTGAGTCTTTTAAGAGTAATCATCAAGTTATCTATGAACAGCATAAGTTCTCCAAGTAGTCCATATCCGAGGACGCGGCTATTCGAACAGATTCATTTCCCTGCAGGGGTGCACTTCTTCACACATGCTCTCGCCACTTATCGCTGTGTGCTCATAAAACAGGCACCTCGGCAACCTTCAAGCGGAAGCCCAGCGAGGGAGTCGGCCACGACCGTTAATCACACAAGACCCTAGTCCAGGCTATCGCCTATTTGAGACTAAACCCGCACGGAAGTCCGGCCGAAGTTTCCGCTACGGCATCAAACGATGTGCGCAGGGTTCCCAAGCCCACCGTTCGGGTGCCACTTGGTACACCGTGCCACTGCCTACCGCACCGTAGCCCACCCCTAAGGTCAGCGCTACGCACGGCCTCTAGCATGGCGACAAACACCAGAAACTACTTGCAACTCCTGGATAGAGGACTAGGCGGTTGATAAGTCGAGAGGGGTCGAGTTACCGGAACCCAATGTGTGGTAGTAACTAGTCTTGGATCACAAACACGGAACTCAGTTCCTAAGAACGGTCCCAATGAGACAACCCGCTATGTACTCCTACATAGCCTCTCATCGCTACCTTTACCAAATCGGGTTCATCATTTAGCTCATCACATCAGAACAACACCGTTTCACTCCGGTCCATCACCCAGATGAATCAGACCTGACACAACTCTAAGCATAGCAAGCATAGCAGGCAAAGCAGGTAAAGCACATCAAGGCTCAAGCATCTACCATGGTATGCTAGGTTGCATGGTTCAGTTATTTACTGTGACAATGACAGGTCATGCAGAGGAATGGGTTCAACTACCACAACAAATAGACAGTAGAGGCGTTTGTCCTAATGCAATAAACAGAGCAGGAGCGAGAGAGTGGGATGTTATCGGCATGATCAATGGGGTTGCTTGCCTTGCAGGTTGGCCGGGAGGTACTCTCCTTCAGGGGGATACCCGAGGGTATCCGATGGAGCAGAACCTACCGCGACATAGACGGAGTAACAATCAATACACGGCAGGTGCAACAATATGATGCATGATCATGACATGGCAGCATGCTATAGATGAGCTAATGCATCTATCATTAGAGTTAAATGGAGCAGGCTTGAATATAGGTTCAAAATTGTTCTCCATATGATATTCCACATATTGCATTATTGCAAAATGTCAATGTTCATCTATCTAGGTTGCTCTAACATGCATGATAATAGCACCAATGGATTCCTTGGATTTTTCTGATACTTTTTCATATATAAATTATTTCAATCTGGGTTACAGATTATTTACTATGATTTTCTAAAGTTTTTTAGCATTTTCTAGAATTAATTTAATCAGAAAAGCATTTATTGCGTCAGCATTGCACCAGCATGACGTCAGTGGTCAACTGGCCGTTGCCAGGTCAAACCTGACAGCCAGGGCCCACCAGCCAGTGACACAGGGCTAATCCCCGGTCAAACCAGAGACTAATTGAGCTTTGACCCCCTGTGGGGCCCTCTGTCAGTTACTCAGGGGGCGGTTAGCGGCTAATTAAGCCGGCCACGTCGGCCAGCACTGGAGGCTCGCCGGTGGCGACCAAAGCGACGGCGGCGCGTCGCCAGAATCGCGCTACAGTGCGAGTTAGGGCACGCGGAGGCTGCTGGGATGATGCCCGCGCTGGGCCGCATCCATCTACGGCGTTAGCTGGCCGCGGGGGCGCCGGACTGTTCGCCGGCGGCGACCATGGCGGACACCGGAGCTCGGGTGAGCTCGGGGTCGTCGACCTGTTGCGCAAACAGGTCGGAGCTTGGCTCCTAACGGACCTACACGGCCCTGCGAACCAGATGGTGGCCCCGGAAGGACCAACCGATCACCAGAACATCGCCGGCGATGAGCTCACACGGCGGAACTCCTCGGGTCTCGGTGGAACTAGCGGCTACGGCATGCAATCGGGCCAGGGAAGAGGGGGAATGGGACCAGCAGCTCACGGTGGTTGCGACGGCGTCGGAAGCGGGCTCGGGGAGGCTCTGCTTGCGGCGGATTGACGGCGGCGATCTCCGGTGGCCGAGGAGGAAGAAGAGGTCGGGGTCGACGCTGGGGGGGGCCTCCGGGCTCGATTCCTTTGGCGGAGAGGATCAGCGCATCGAGGCGGAGCTCGGGGGCTACTCAGGGCGAGGGGGGAGCGGCTAGAGCGACGGCGCTACGGCGGCAGGGCTTCGGCGGCCATGGCGGATGGAGGGAGAGTAGAGGCAGATGGGCGAAATGGGGGAGGGGGCGATCCAGACGCCTCTGGGGCTTATCCCCATCGCGCTGGCGAGGAGGAGGCAGGCAGGGAGCTGCGTGGCAGCTCCGGCGCGAGCGCGCGGCGACCACGCGCTCGGCCTCCTGGACGCCAGGAGGACGAAGGCGGTGCTGGGCCAGCTGGGCCGGCCTGGAGCTGGGCCTCAGGTTTGTTTCCCTCTCTCTCTGCATTTTATTTCCTTTTAATATTCCTGTCCTTTGTGTTTTATTTTGTTTGGGCACAAACCCTAATTCAAAAATTGTTGAATTAATTCACAGAGTTTAGTTTGAATATTTCAAACCTCCACAAGTATTTTCAGCAATTTTGAAAGACTAGAATAATTGTAATGCTTTATTTAACAATTTCAGTAGCTCTAAAGGCTTAATTTAAAATATTAGCACTGGTGTGAAAATTCAAATGTCACCTGAAATGTGGTTTCCAACATTTTCCAATAATAGTGAACAGTTTTAATGGCCCTATGATGGGCATTTTGGATTCATTGGAAAACTCAATTATTTGAATTGGTTCATTCCAGTGAGGTGTGTTGGGGTTTCTGTTAATCCCCATTTCATGTTGATGCAAAATTGAAACATGATGCACATACATGCCAGCACAAAGCAAGGCTAACTAGGGATGTGATAACTCACCCCCACTCAAAAGAATCTCGTCCCGAGATTTGGAAGTCGTCGGGAAGAGCGCGGGGTACTCTAGTCGAAGACGGTCCTCCCTTTCCCATGTGGCTTCCTTCTCGGAATGGTGTGACCACTGAACCTTGAGAAACTTGATGTTTCGACGTCGAGTGGTACGCTCAGCTTGATCGAGGATACGAACAGGGTATTCTCGATATGTAAGGTTATCTTGGAGATCAAGCGTTTCGTGGTCCACTTCGCGAACAGGGTCCGAGAAGCAATGCTTGAGTTGCGAGACGTGGAAAACATCATGAACCTTGGAGAGATGCGGTTGAAGTTCCAATTGGTAGGCAACCTCTCCTCGTTTAGCAAGAATGCGAAAAGGACCAATGTAACGAGGAGCCAACTTGCCCTTGATACCGAATCGTTGGGTACCCTTCAGAGGTGTAACCCGAAGGTAAGCCTTCTCGTCAACCTCATAGGTCACAGCCTTATGATGACGATCATATTGGCTCTTTTGACGAGATTGGGCTGTTTTCAACTTTTCACGAATAATGCGAACTTGCTCCTCTGCATCCTGGATCATATCCGGGCCAAAGAGTTTCCTCTCTCCGGTTTCTGACCAGTTAAGAGGTGTTCGACACCTTCGTCCATAGAGAACTTCAAAAGGGGCCTTGCCTAAGCTTGCCTGATAACTATTGTTATAAGCAAATTCAGCAAATGGAAGGCACTTCTCCCAATTCATGCCGAATGATATAACACAAGCTCTAAGCATGTCTTCCAAGATTTGATTGACTCGCTCGACTTGACCACTTGACTGCGGATGGAAAGCAGTGCTAAAGGATAAATGAGTCCCCATAGCATTCTGGAAGCTTTCCCAGAATCGGGAAGTAAAGATACTTCCACGGTCTGAGTTGATCTCCAAAGGAACACCATGAAGAGACACTATTCGAGAGATATATAGATCCGCTAGCTGACTAGCAGTTATACTCTCGCGAACAGGAAGAAAATGAGCCACTTTGGAAAGACGGTCAATGACCACAAAGATAGCATTATTTCCTCTCTTGGTCCTGGGAAAACCGGTGATGAAATCCATACCGACCTTGTCCCATTTCCATTCAGGAATAGCTAAGGGTTGAAGGGTGCCAGCAGGCCTTTGATGTTCTGCCTTAACGCAATGATAGACGTCGCAGTTAGCAACGAACTGAGCAATTTCTCTCTTCATTCTGGTCCACCAGAACCTCTGGCGTAAGTCCTGATACATTTTGGTACTACCAGGATGAATGGTGAGAGGAGAATCATGAGCCTCCTTAAGGATCAGCTGTCGTAGATGTTGTTTCTTGGGAACCACCAAGCGATTCTCAAAGAAGACAACACCCCGATCATCTACCGTGAAGCATTTAGCATTACCTCCTTTAATGTTCTTCTTGATCCGGGAAATCCCGGTGTCATGCTTCTGAGCTTCTATGATTTGATCCCTAAGAGTAGGTTTCGCCACCAAGGTGGAAAGGAATCCTTGAGGAACAATGTGAAGGTTTAACTTCCAAAATTCCTCGTAGAGAAGCGGTTGACTTTGTTGTAACATCAGGTTGTTACAATAAGACTTACTACTTAGTGCATCAGCCATGACATTGGCTTTCCCCGGGGTGTAAGTTATCCCTAAGTCGTAATCTGTGATCAACTCAACCCACCGTCTTTGCCTGAGATTCAAATCCGGTTGGGTGAAGATATATTTCAGACTTTGGTGATCAGTGTAAATCTCGCAACGATTACCTAAAAGGTAATGTCGCCATGTTTTAAGTGCACAGACTACAACTGCAAGCTCAAGATCATGTGTTGGATAATTATCCTCATGTGGACGCAACTGTCGAGAAGCGTATGCAATCACATGACGATCTTGCATGAGAATGCAACCTAATCCTTGTCGCAAGGCGTCGCAGTAGATAACAAAGTCCTTAGAAAAATCTGGTGGCACCAATACGGGTGCAGAAGTCAGGCGTCTTTTCAGTTCCTGAAAACTGTACTCGCATTGTGGGGTCCACTCGAACTTTTTATCTTTCTTGAGGAGTTCAGTAAGAGGTTTCGCAACTTTGGAGAAGTTCTCGACAAAGCGGCGACAATAGCTCGTTAAGCTAAGGAAAACTCCGAACTTACTTAACCGATTTAGGTTGAGTCCAATCAAGGACGGCTTGAACTCGCTCGGGATTGACAGTAATGCCCTTGCCAGAGATTACATGACCTAGGTAGGTCACTTCTGGTAGCCAGAATTCACACTTGGAGAATTTGGCATACAGGCGATGCTCTCGAAGTTTCGTCAATACCAGCCTAAGATGCTCGACATGATCTCGTTCGTTCTTCGAGTAGATGAGTATATCGTCGAGGTAAACCACGACGAATTTATCCAAATACTCCATGAAGATCGAATTCATCAAACGAGAGAAGGTGGCTAGGGCATTGGTTAATCCGAAGGACATGACGGTGTACTCATATTGGCCATAACGAGTAACAAAAGCCGTTTTTGGAATGTCCCCGTTCCTAATTCTGATTTGATGGTATCCTAACCTCAAATCCATTTTGGAGAAGACTGAGGATCCAACGAGTTGATCATACAAGTCGTTGATCCTGGGAAGCGGATACTTGTTCTTGAATGTGACCAGGTTCACTGGTCGGTAATCCACAACCATCCGGTCCGTTCCATCCTTCTTCTTGATGAAGAGGATGGGGCAAGCCCAAGGAGAAGAACTAGGACGGATGAATCCCTTTTTCAGGGCCTCATCGAGTTGTTTCTTTAGCTCGACTAGTTCTAAGGGTGCCATCTTATAGGGTCTTCTGGCTATTGGGACAGTCCCTGGAATGAGTTCTATCACGAATTCTACATCTCTGAGAGGTGGAATACCTGGCAGTTCCTCTGGAAAGACATCCGAGAAGTCACGGACCACCGGAATATCCTCAAGCTCTGGAAGAGGGTTAGCATTGAGAGAATAGAGTTGGCACTTAGCCACTCGAGTTGAAAATGTGACTATCTCACCTGAAGGATGTGTAAGTTGAACATTCCTAGAATGAGTATCAATCTTGGCATAATGAGCTGACATCCAGTCCATACCCAAGATGATGTTGATGTCCGAAGACTTCAGAGCTATCAAGGAAGCTAAAAAGACTAGCCTATCCACGAGAATCTCATTGTCATGGCTCACTCTAGAAGTTTTCCACTTTGATCCAGGAGTCTGAACTACTAAAGGAGTAGGCATATCACAAAAGGTCATGTTATGCAACTGTGCATAACTTTCTGAGATGAATGAATGAGATGCACCAGTGTCAAATAGAACAGATGCTGGATGACTATTGGCAAGGAGCGTACCAAGCACAATGTCGAGGTCATCATGGGCCTCTTCAAGGGTGACATTGTTCACACGACCACGAGCAGGAGTTGGTTTCACGTAATAAGCCTTGCCCGGCTTACCACGTCCAGCTGGCTTGGCGTTGTTCTGGGGACACTCACGGGAATAGTGTCTAGGCTCTCCGCATTTGGTGCAGATCACAGTTGAAGACCTCGGAGCAGCATTAGCAGTATTTCCTCCATAAGGCTTGGCTGGAGGATTGTTCTGATTTGGGTGAGGCGCCGTATAGGATGGCCTCGCAGTGTACCTTGATGGCAGAGCGGTGTTGGGCACCCACACCCGGCGCTTATTGGAGCCTGAGCCGGATGAGGAGCTGAAGTCATGAGAGTGCTTCTTGGTTGCCTCGTAATCGGTCTGTCCAGTCTCGGCATTGATAGCCTTGTTGACTAGGGCCTGGAAGGTAGCGCACTCATGCAGGCGCATATCACGACGGAGCTCGGGGCTAAGTCCTTTGCAAAACCTAGCTTGCTTCTTGGCGTCAGTTGACACTTCCTCCAATGCATAGCGTGCAAGATTGCCGAACTCACGGCTGTAAGCATCCACTGTCATCTTACCCTGGGTGAGGGAACAGAACTCCTCTCTCTTACGGTCCATCAGACCTTCAGGGATATGGTGGGTGCGGAAAGCACTGCAGAAGTCAGCCCATGTAGTAACGGGGCCCTCTGGGCGCATAGCCTCATAATTCTCCCACCACTAACTGGCGGGTCCTTCAAGGAAGTATGCGGCAAAGTTAACTTTGTCCGCTTCAGCCACATTCGCAGAACGAATCTTGTGGGTCATACTGGAAAGCCAATCATCCGCATCAAGGGGGTCGAAGGAATGATGGAACTTTGGTGGATACAGCTTCACGAAGTCATTGAGGGACATAGCATCATTACGCTCATTGCGGGGAGGGCGTGCTGTATTCTGTTCAATACGCTCTAGCAGCCTGTTGGTCTCTCTCTTGTTGCGTTCTGCCTCAAGCATCACCTCCGCCAAAGATGGCGGATGAGGCAGGTTTTCTTGCCTTGCTCCACTGCCCTCGCCCTGCTCATAAGCAGGAGCAGGGTTGTTCCTGGTGGAAACCATCCTGAGGAAAACAAAACCCACATCTTAGCCAAGGGAGACAAACTCTAGGAAAGAGATACGGAATATACTGAACAACATGGAATGCAGGGGTAAACACCCGAACAACATGGTACAAGCAAACTGCCATATATACACCATGATTCATACACACCATGATATAGTTCAGTACAAACCCAAGCTGAAGTACAAGCTAGTGGAAAGACCAAGCAACTCATCGGAGGCATTAGAAGCTTCCTATACATTATTTTTCTACACCTCCGGAACTCAACTCACACCTCAGTCATAATCCACAAGACACGCAGGACTGTGGAAATACAACTGTTACCATACTACTACCTCCACTCACGGACTCAAGCATCGGCATAGAACATCTCATACAGGTTACCTCCATGACCTGGAAGCTGAACCTAAGGGTCTGGAAACACCCCGGCCTGAGATCCCTGAGAACCATAAGGACACGGATGTGGCCTAGGTCCTCTCGCTGGCGGCAGCAACGGTCCTCGAAGAGGAGTGATGCCTCCAACATCTGGCCAGTCTACGCGAGCGGGCAGATGAGTTCGAAGCGGGCTCAGCATACTCATATCTCCATAACCTGTCTGAACGACTGGAGCTAACTAAGTCAAGGCTGTCCAAAGACGTCCATGGGTAGCATAAATCTCCGCACGAAGAGCACGTGCATCATTATCCCTGTTCTCTAACAACTGAGCAGTCACCTGAAGCCTAGGATCCTCATGAGAGTGATCATAGTAGGCTGCAGCAAGATAACCATCCTCTCCTCCTAGTGTCGCTGGAATATAGCAGAACTCAGAGTTCTGAAGTAGACCATGGCGAGCTCTCATGATGGTCAACATCGTGTAGGCGGCCTCCTGAACTGCCATATCAATGGTGACACCTAATCCATAAGCCCAATGAAGCGGCTCCGCAGCTCCAGGGTATGATGGATAAATCCTGACAGTGCACAGATACTGGCTCTGGTTGAAGTCGCGGTACTGTTCCTCCACGGTATACTCCGGGTACCAACGATAACCGGTCTCCATCATAACTCTGACCAACATGGCCGTATGACCCGGTACATCAATGCACCTGGTCAAACGGACCATCTGACGAGAAGGACGAGAAGGCATCTGAAACAGAGGATAATGCAAAGTGCATTAGAGATCCCAGCAGAAATCGGACAGCATAACGGCTGAAAATGCTCAAAAACAATTTTGAGACATCTTGAAAAGATTGGACAGCATAGCCACTCAACTTTCTAGCATCACGAATCTAACCAAAAGATTGTCACACAGAAACAATACTTGAAAACCGGAGTTGACTCTCAAGCAACTTAGTCTACAAGTCCATGGTTAGTAACTCGTCATCCTGAGAGGTAGATAAGAAGCCTAGTTCTTAACCCCGTAGGAAAAGAAGAGGGTGACCAAGAATAGAGTGACTCGGGAAGAGGAGTAAAAAGAGCCTTACGTTCCCTTCCACAATCAATTCCCTTACATAACTAAAGCATTTCTAGACTCAACTTCGACCAGTTTGGCTTGGTAATCCTACAGTCAGTCAGGCTCTGATACCAACGCTGTCGGGACCCCGATCCTAAGCCATAAGAATCTAGCATGTAACACTTCACATTACTTTGCGACCTCACGCACGGTTATCACCACGGCTGCCACCTTACCTGGGTCGGGACCGTTTGCGCCTTTTGGCTCACGAATGTGAATATGTCGCTAGCATTCAAATGTCAAAGAACCCGGGTCGACATGACTAGTCATAGAACCCAAGTAGCACATCCGTACAGGGACAGGCATACGTAACCCAAGAATGCAGGTGTCGGTCTCTAGCGTGTGTAGACGAGTCATAGCAAGCTACAGGGACTCCATTACGCCGTGGGACATAAATGTCATCAATTGCGCATAGACGAGTCATAGCAGGCTACATGGAATCCATTACACCGCGAGACATTTCCCCGAAGGGACAGACACAGCAGCAAAGAAGGATACATGCCGGTCAATCAATGTGTCCAGAGCAGTAGCAAGCTACCAAGGCTCGGTGGAAGCACAAAGAGGCAGTTCCCCGTAAAGAGTACTACTAAAGGCACACAACCAGGTGTCGAATCCCATACATACCGTTACACATCACACGTACGCACGACATGTCCGATATGCATAGATACAACTATGGCATCACAACACAACCATACAACAACACAACATTTATTTAGAAGGCTCAGAAGAGCCTTACATAATATGTTCATACAGGTAGGGGTCACATGACCCGACACTCAAGTCATACAAACATGTTCATACAAACCAAGCGGAAGCTTAAAGCTGTCTGAGTACAGACAGTTGAAAGGTAAAAAGGCATAAAGCCCGACTATCTACAACCCATCACAGGGCATCAGATCGTAGCTGGGATACCAGCTACTCGGCGTCATCGACGTCTAGATAGAACCCACCAGAAGGGTCCATATTCTCATCTGCAACAGTTATTAAGCAAACATGAGTACAATCGTACTCAGCAAGTCTTTAATGCAGACCTAGGCTATTCATGCTCATGTTTCATCAAAGGGGGTAGTGTGGTTTATGCAGCAAGCCAGCTTTGACTCTTGGCTAGCCTATACTACGACTACCAGTTCTTTGAACAAGTTTTCAGATGGCGCACACGAGTCCACTAACACCACATCAATACACTACCATGGATCTGCTCCCGTCACCCACGAGAGTGCCATCCACGGTACTCACACTTGTCTTGAGTCATTTAAGAGTAACCATCAAGTTATCTATGAACAGCATAAGTTCTCCAAGTAGTCATATCCGAGGACGCGGCTATTCGAACAGATTCATTACCCTGCAGGGGTGCACTTCTTCACACACGCTCTCGCCACTTATCGCTGTGTGCTCATAAAACAGGCACCTCGGCAACCTTCAAGCGGAATTCCAGCGAGGGAGTCGGCCACGACCGTCAATCACACAAGACCGTAGTCCAGGCTATCGCCTATTTGAGACTAAACCCGCACGGAAGTCCGGCCGAAGTTTCCGCTACGGCCTCAAACGATGTGCGCAGGGTTCCCAAGCCCACCGTTCGGGTGCCACTTGGTACACCATGCCACTGCCTACCGCACTGTAGCCCACCCCTAAGGCCAGCGCTACGCACGGCTTACAACATTGCTACAAACACCAGAAACTACTTGCAACTCCTGGACAGAGGACTAGGCGGTTGATAAGTCGAGAGGGGTGGAGTTACCGGAACCCAATGTGTGGTAGTAACTAGTCTTGGATCACAAACACGGAACTCAGTTCCTAAGAACGGTCCCAATGAGACAACTCGCTATGTACTCCTACATAGGCTCTCATCGCTACCTTTACCAAATCGGGTTCATCATTTAGCTCATCACATCAGAACAACACCGTTTCACTCCGGTTCATCACCCAGATGAATCAGACCTGACACAACTCTAAGAATAGCAAGCATAGCAGGCAAAGCAGGTAAAGCACATTAAGGCTCAAGCATCTACCATGGTATGCTAGGTTGCATGGTTCAGTTATTTACTGTGACACCGACAGGTCATGCAGAGGAATGGGTTCAACTACCGCAACAAATAGACAGTAGAGGCGTTTGTCCTAATGCAATAAACAGAGCAGGAGCGAGAGAGTGGGATGTTATCGGCATGATCAATGGGGTTGCTTGCCTTGCAGGTTGGCCGGGAGGTACTCTCCTTCAGGGGGATATTCGAGGGTATCTGATGGAGCAGAACCTACCGCGACATAGATGGAGTAACAATCAATACACGGCAGGTGCAACAATATGGTCCATGATCATGACATGGCAGCATGCTATAGATGAGCTAATGCATCTATCATTAGAGTTAAACGGAGTAAGTTTGAATATAGGTTCAAAATTGTTCTCCATATGATATTCCACATATTGCATTATTGCAAAATGTCAATGTTCATCTATCTAGGTTGCTCTAACATGCATGATAATAGCACCAATGGATTCCTTGGATTTTTCTGATACTTTTTCATATATAAATTATTTCAATCTGGGTTACAGATTATTTACTATGATTTTCCAAAGTTTTTTAGCATTTTCTGGAATTAATTTAATCAGAAAAGCATTTATTGCGTCAGCATTGCATCAACATGACGTCAGTGGTCAACTGGTCGTTGCCAGGTCAAACCTGACAGCCAGGGCCCACCAGTCAGTGACACAGGGCTAATCCCCGGTCAAACCAGAGACTAATTGAGCTTTGACCCGCTGTGGGGCCCTCTGTCAGTGACTCAGGGGACGGGTTAGCGGCTAATTAAGCCGGCCACGTCGGCCACCACCGGAGGCTCGCCGGCGGCGACCAAAGCGACGGCGGCGCGTCGCCGGAATCGCGCTACAGGGTGACTCAGGGCACGCGGAGGCTACTGGAATGATGCCCGCGCTGGGCCGCATCCATCTACGGCGTTAGCTGGCCGCGGGGGCGCCGGAATGTTCGCCGGCGGTGACCATGGCGGACACCGGAGCTCGGGTGAGCTCGGGGTCGTCGACCTGTTGCGCAAACAGGTTGGAGCTTGGCTCCTAAAGGATCTACACGGCCCTGCGAACCCGATGGTGGCCTCGGAAGGACCAACCGATCACCGGAACGTTGCCGGCGATGAGCTCACGCGGCGGAACTCCTCGGGTCTCGGTGGAACTAGCGGCTACGACATGCACTCGGGCCAGGGAAGAGGGGGAATGGGACCAGCAGCTCACGGTGGTTGCGACGGCGTCGGAAGCGGGCTCGGGGAGGCTGTGCTTGCGGTGGATTGACGTCGGCGATCTCCGATGGCCGAGGAGGAAGAAGAGGTCGGGTTCGACGCTGGGGGGGGCTCCGGGCTCGATTCCTTTGGCGGAGAGGATCAGCGCGTCGAGGCGGAGCTCAGGGGCTACTCAGGGCGAGGGGGAGCGGCTGGAGCGACGGCGCTACGGCGGCAGGGCTTCGGCAGCCATGGCGGATGGAGGGAGAGGAGAGGCAGAGGGGCGAAATGGGGGAGGGGGCGATCCAGACGCCTCTGGGGGCTTTTCCCCGTCGCGCTGGCGAGGAGGAGGCAGGCAGGGAGCTGCGTGGCAGCTCCGGCGCGAGCGCGCGACGACCACGCGCTCGGCCTCCTGGACGCCAGGAGGACGAAGGCGGTGCTGGGCCAGATGGGCCGGCCTAGAGTTGGGCCTCAGGTATGTTTCCCTCTCTCTCTGCATTTTATTTCCTTTTAATATTCCTGTCCTTTGTGTTTTATTTTGTTTGGGCACAAACCCTAATACAAAAATTGTTGAATTAACTCACAGAGTTTAGTTTGAATATTTCAAACCTCCACAAGTATTTTCAGCAATTTTGAAAGACTAGAATAATTGTAAAGCTTTATTTAACAATTTCATGTAGCTCTAAAGGCTTAATTTAAAATATTAGCACTGTTGTGAAAATTCAAATGTCACCTGAAATGTTGTTTCCAACATTTTCCAATAATAGTGAACATTTTTAATGGCCCTATGATGGGCATTTTGGATTCATTCGAAAACTCAATTATTTGAATTGGTTGATTCTAGTGAGGGGTGTTGGGGTTTCTGTTAATCCCCATTTCATGTTGAAGCAAAATTGAAACATGATACACATACATGCCAGCACAAAGCAAGGCTAACTAGGGATGTGACATCAGGCCCATGTAATTTCGAAATACCACTTATTAGCTTGTTTTTAGAGTCCGTATGTGTGGGGAAACGGAGTTAGGGTTGGTTTCAGACCCCTCCTCCAAGGGGTCACGAATTTCCCCCATTATTCCCCCATATATACAGCCCTTAGGGCGCCGTTTAGACTTGGGTTTTGTTTAGATTAAAAGTTCGCCATAGCTGCAACTTCGCGTTCTTCGTTTGTGTTCCATGACCAGACAAAGGCGTCACAGAACCCCACTTTCATAAATGAAGTTCTCCTCTTATATTCGCAATATCCAGATTGCAATCTTAGTTTCTTGCTTCTTCTTCGTTTGCGTGCAGGAAACGGACCCTCATGGTCAGGTTGATCGTGCTCCGGCGTGGTCAATAACCTCTCAGAGTTGGTTTGGCGATTGCTAAGGCGCATCGTCCTCGCACGTTCATAGTCTGATCGTCAAAGTCGACTCTACCATAAACGATAGCCACATCTCATCGAAAGTTAGGGACAACTTCGACTCTATCAGGCTCCATCTTCAAGGAGGACGTCTACTGCCCTCTGGTGTCCGACGAGGCCGGCTACCTTGACTTTTTTTACCAAGGTCGTGGAGCGACTCGAAGCGGGCATCAAGAAGGTGGGCATAATCGTGGAGGAGGAATGTCGCAACCTTCTTGCCCAGGCATTAATGCACGTCTTCAGCCATCTCCTTCGCGCCGACCCCTGCTTCGACTTCGAGGTCGTGATGGCCCCCGTCCCCGATGTGATCTGACGTGGCCTGGAGGAAGCGGTGGAAGATCAAGTGGACGCGTTGACCGCGCACTTCGCTCCTTACAGCCACGAGGGTCAAGGAGGAGCTGAGGGACGCGAAAGTGGTGATGACGATGGAAGCGATGAGTCTCCCTAGTTTGCCTTTTGTCTTTCTGTTAATATTCATCCACGGATCCTCCAGGGGGCTGAAGTCAGCGGCTTCTGTTTGAACCCTCTCTTGCTTTAGCGAGCACTTGAACTCTCGTGGGGCTTCCGCCCGCGGCCTGTTTTTCCTTTACGCTTGCTTCCGTATCTCGCGTTACTCGGGCGTAACATCTGCATGAGGTTCAGCCACTGCTGGCAAGTCAGGTCGCGATGCCTGAGCAAGACCAGCAGTCGAGGGCGTTCAGAGCAGGTGAGGGCTCCTGAGGTGAGATGCTCGCCAGGGCGCCCTTTGATTGAAAATAGTCGCGTGCGCATAGGCTACATGCAGGGGGTTCCAACTCTGGGGAACGGCGTGCCCTCATCAGCTCGCTCATGTGCGTCGCGCGAGGAGACTAGACACCAAGGGCCTTGGTGATGTGGCGTGCAAAGGAACAGGCCCGCGGCCTAGAGCCCACCACTTGGGCTTCCGATGCCGATTGGGCTGCTCTAAGCATAGGCATTGTGTCCAGCCCCCGCTCGCGCGAGGCTCGAGAGGGAGACATCAAGCACGCGCGGCTCATCAAAAGAAATTCAAAAAAACATCGCAAGACTCAGAAACCAAAGCTTTTACTAAAGGAGATGGAATAATTGTTTAGAAGCAAAAAAAGCTGCGGCTGTTGCGTCCAGCACGGGTCGGCCTGAGGTTGGTGTAGCCCGTGGGGTTCCCTCGTTGATCGTTCCGCCAGCGCGGAGCATGGGGCTTCCACTTGGGCGTGGGGATGATCGCGGTTCGATCGTTCCGCCAGCACGGAGCATGGGGCTTCCACTTGGGTGTGGGGATGATCGCGGTTCGATCGTTCCGCCAGCGCGGAGCATGGGGCTTCCACTTGGGTGTGGGCATGATCGCGGTTCGATCGTTCCGCCAACGCGGAGCCAAGGGGTAGCACAACGGGAGGATCTGGGGCGTGTACAGCCCACCTCATTCTTACGTGAGAGGGTCACGGGTAGAACTTGCAGAGGTGATGGATGTTCCATACATTCTGCACGGTCCTCCATCTCCAGGCGGGCAACGCCTGACCTAGAGACATGGGCGACACTAAAAGGGCCTTCCCACATGGGCGAGAGCTTGTGGAGGCCCTCTCTGGAAAGGATCGGCCACAGGACGACGTCTCCGACCTCGAGGGTACGAGGTCGGATGTTGCGACCGTGGTAGCACCGCAAGGCCTGCTGGTACCTCGTGGCGCGAAGGGCGGCCTGGCGGCAGGCCTCCTCGAGGAGCAAAAGATCGGCCTCCCGTGAGTCGTCCTGACGTGCCTCGTCAAACGCCAAGACCCGCGGGGAACCATGCTTAAGCTCCGAGGGAAGGACCGCCTAAGCCCTGTAGACGAGGAAGAAGGGGGTTTCGCCAGTGGGCCTAGTCGCGGTGGTGTGGATGGACCACAACACAGAGTGCAGCTCAACCAAGCAACCCTTCCCGCATGCCTCAAGATTCTTCTTGAAGATCCTGGTCTTGAAGCCCATGACGACCTCAGCATTGGCGCGCTCAGCCTGGCCGTTACTTCGCGGGTGTGCCATGGAAGCATAGCATATCTGCGTACCAAGGTTAGCACAATATGACCTGAAGAGGCCACTTGTAAATTGGGAGCTGTTGTCGGTCATGATGTGGTTGGGGACGCCAAATCGGCACACGAGTCCCTTGATCAACTTGAAGGTCGAGCCAGACGGGATGGTGCGCACGGGCTCGACCTCCGCCCACTTGGTGTATTTGTTGATGGCGATGTAGAGGTAGCGGTATCCGCCGGCCACGCGGGGGAAAGGACCGAGTATGTCCAGCCCCCATATAGAGAAGGGCCAAGAAAGCGGAATTGTTTGGAGCTCCTGCGCGAGCTGATGGATCTGCTTGGCTTGGAATTGGCAGGCTTCGCAGGACTGGACCAGCTCAGCGGTGTCGCGGAGTGCAGTAGGCCAATAGAAACCGCTGCGGAACACCTTACCGGCAAGGGTGCGTGACGAAGAGTGATGCCTGCAATCCCCTCCGTGGATGTCAGCGAGCAGCTCGCGCCCTTGTTCCTCCGAGATGCACCGCAGCAGGACGTCGTTGGGCCGCCTGCGGTAAAACTCACCGTCTCATAGGCAGTAAGCGGTGGCTTGTCGGGCGATACGCACTGCTTCCGCATCCTCCGCAGGAAGGTTGCCGTGAATTAGGTAGGCCTTGAATTCCACGGCCCAGCCGCCCTCTTGAGGTTCCAATGCCAATAGTAGGCGGTCTCTTGAGGAAGGACCACAGTCCGGCGCACATGTTGTTGGTGCGGGCGGCAGCTCCTCGCGTAACAACGTTGTGCCGACAGCGAGCGGCACAGCTGATGGCTTGAGGAGCCTTTCTTGGAAAACACTAGGGCTTTGGGGCTCATGGCGAGACGCTCGCTTGGCGATGTCATCGGCTTCTTTGTTGGTGCCACGCGGGATGTGCTGCAGCTCCAAGCCAAGGAAACATTTCTCAAGTTTGTGTACCTCCTCCAGGTAGGATGCCACGTGCTCGTCCTTTCGCTTGTACTTTTTGTTGGAAAAGTTGATGTGGAGCTGAGAGTCGCCTTTGATGACGAGGTGCTTAATGCCGAGGTCAGAGGTGGCCTTGAGGCCAGCGATGAGGCCCTCGTATTGTGCGATGTTGTTGGAGACCTTCTTCTCGGTCCTGAAGCACAACTGGACCACGTAGGAAAGCTTATCCCCTGTCGGCGAAGTGCGCACGGCGCTAGCCCCCGCGCCCAGTCTGGAGAAGGATCCATTGAAGCATAGTACCCAGCCACAGGGTGCCTCGTCCCCAGGCAAGACGGTTTTGTTCCGCGAGGCTCCTGCTCTTGCAGGTCCGTCCATTCCGCTACGAAGTCGGCTAGGGCCGCCCCTTTGATGACTCTGGTGGTGCAGAACCCAGTTGGAAGGCCTGCAACTCGATGTTCTACTCGGGAACTCTGCCAGCGGCGTTGGGACTGCGCAAGACTTGCTCCAAGGGGTAGGCAGAAACAACCTTGATAGGATGGCCTTGGAAGTAGTGGCGTAGTTTCCTGGAGGCGACGAGGAGCGCAAGGAGGAGCTTCTGCTACCTGGGCTAACATTCACGCGCATCGCTTAGCACAGTGCTGACGAAGTACACAGGGTGCTCGATGTGGCGCGTCACCTTGGTGTCCATGTCATCCTCACAGGAATGCTCAAGACGCGGGACCACGGGGGCTCCCGGAGGCATGGCGTCGGGGGCCTCGGCGGCCACCGGAAGCATGGCGTCTGGGGCCTCCGGAGGGGGGGGCCAATGATGGGGGGCGGGGCCCCCTGGAGCGTGCCCTCGTCTAGCGTCGGCGGGGCTCGAGCAACCTCAAGCGATGCTTTCGGGAGGACCGCTACCTTTTTCTTGGCCAGGCTTGCTCTTCTCGCTCCACCACAAGGGTCGCGCTGGCCGTTTCAGGGGTGGCCACCAAGTACAGCAGTAAGCACTCGCGGGGGTATGGCACGGCCATGACGGGGGGGGGGGGGGCTTGTGAGGTATCTCTTGAGATCTGCAAAGGCCGCGTCCGCTTAAGGGGTCCACTCGAACGGGCCGGACCTTTTCATAAGCTACAAGAACGGCAACGCCCGCATGCCGTACTTGGAGATTAAGCATCCCAGGGAGGCCAGGCATCCTGCCAGCTTCTACATCTCCTGGAGGGTCTGGGGGGGGCGCATTCTCTCGATGGCCTTAACCTTTTCTGGGTTGTCTTCAATTCCCCGGTGAGATAGAAGGAAGCCAAGGAGCTTGCCTGAAGGGACTCCAAAAACCCACTTGTCGGTGTTGAGCTTCAAGTTGACCTTGCGCAGGTTGGCGAATGTCTCCTCTAGATCTTCGATGAGCGTCCTAGCCTTGCGCGTCTTGACCACGATATCGTCAACATAAGCCTCTGCATTTCTTCCCTGCTGGGGCACCATCGTGATGCACATCAACCTCTGTACGATGGCCCCAGAACTCTTCAGGCCGAAAGGCATGCAGGTGTAGCAGAACACCCCGTAAGGGGAGAAGAACGCTGTCTTCTCGACATCCTTCGCCTCCATCTTGATCTGGTGGTAGCCTGAGAAGGCGACAAAGAAGCACAGGAGGTCGCAGCCAGAGGTGGTGTCCACGATCGGTCGATAGGCGGCAGCAGGAAGGGGTCCTAGGGGCAGGCCTTGTTGAGGCTGGTGAAG
Source organism: Elymus sibiricus (assembly GCA_039707655.1). Taxonomy (NCBI): domain Eukaryota; kingdom Viridiplantae; phylum Streptophyta; class Magnoliopsida; order Poales; family Poaceae; genus Elymus; species Elymus sibiricus. The sequence goes on along the minus strand of CM077675.1, from coordinate 307,542,574 downwards.
TCAACGCACATTCGCTCCTTGCCGCCTTTCTTGGGGACGATGAATGGTTTGGCGAGACACTCTGGCTAGCGGACCTCGCGGATGACCCCAGCCTCTTGTAACTTATGCACCTACTGAAAAATGAACTGTTGCTTCTCCAATGCCTGGCACCGCGCCTTCTGCTTTACGAGGCGCGCATTGGGGCACACCGCCAGGTGGTGTTTGATCACTTCCCTCAGGACTCCGGTCAGGTAGCTCGCCTTCCATGCGAACACGTCTACATTTGTCCGAATGAAAGCGACGAGCGCACCCTCCAGCTTGGGAAAAGGTCGGCGCCGATGGTGAAGGTGGGGCCCGAGTCGCTACCGTCGAACGACACTTTCTTTGTTTTAGATCGGTCCTGGGAGAACAACAGCTTTTTCCTCACCGGTGTCGCCTCAGAGAGTGTCGCCTCCTTCCCCACAGCCGGGTGTGCAGCCACGGCGGCTTTGTATGCGCGCTTGAGGGAGTTAAGTGCGTACCTCTCGTTGCATTTGATGGTGATGATGCTGCCGCAACCAGGCATCTTGACGATGTTGTAGCCCGGGTGGGTCGCCGCCAGGAATTTGGCGAGCATCGAGTAACCCAAGATGGTGTCGTATGGGAGGCCGATGGGCGCCACATCGAAGTCGATGATCTCGGTGCTTTAATTGTAGCGGGTACCGAAGGTGACGGGTAGGCGTATCTACCCAAGGGGGGCCGTGGTCCCGCCGGCCACTCCGGAGAAGTGCCTGGTGGGCTTCAGCTGGTCATAGGGCACCTGGAGAGCCTCAAAGGTAATGACGGAGATGACATTGAGTCCAGCACCCCCATCGACGAGGGTCTTGTTGACTGCGACATTGCTGATGGTAGGGGTGCTCAGCGTGGGGAGGGCGCATGCGGCAGCCGTGGATCTAGGGTGATCCCCTACGTCGAAGGTGATGTCGTGTTGCGCCCAGCCAGGCGGCGATGCGGGCCTATGCTCCTTGAGGTCGGCGTTCGCCCCGCGGAAGGAGGGCTTGAAGTGGCGACCAATGACGGTGGCCTGGGTCCCGCCAAGGATGCATGCCACCGCGCGTGGGTCCTGGTGAGCCCCGGTGCTCCCAACGAGTGGGCGCACGTCACATCGTTGCTCGATAGGGTCGCCGTGCAGGAGAGGCAGCGGGAGCGCTCCGCGCGCCACGTCCCCCATGCAGGACGGCAGAGGGCGAAGTGAGCGAGGGGGCATCGGGGTTTCTCGGGTTCCGGCAATGAGTTCGGTTATGCAGCCTAGCCAGGCGTCGGGGTTATTTGTGTGCAGGTGCTGTTTACGTGGTGTTGGTGATCCTCCTACTGGTTCGATACCTTGGTTTCATAACTGAGAGAAATACTTACCGTCGCTGTGCTGCATCATCCCTTCCTCTTTGGGGAAATACCGACGCAGTCTCAAGCCACGTTAAAGGAATTTCTGGCGCCGTTGCCGGGGAGGAAGCGGTCTCTTCTACATGCCAATCTCTGGCGCCGAGGAGACACCATCGGCATCTACCAAGTTCCTAATCACAAATCTCATCTCCTTGCAATTACATTATTTGCCATTTGCCTCTCGTTTTCCTCTCCCCCACTTCACAAAAATTTGCCGTTTTATTCGCCCTCTTTTCCGTTTGCCTTTTTGCTTGTCTGCTATCTTTGCTTGTGTTGCCATGTGCCTTCTATTTGCTTGCATCTTCGCTTGCTAAAAATCTATTAATATGGATCCTCATCCACTTGCTAATCTTTTCAAAATGCCAAATTATGATGAACCAATTGCTAGTGAGTTGAGTGCACTTGATTATCTCCATGAAGTTTTGTTTGAAAATCATGAATCTGAAAATTTTGATGTAGTGTTGAAAGAAGAAATTTATAAGGTGATTCATGATAGCTCCTTGATTGAAAAGCATGATTGCAATGTTGCTAGTATGAATTCTCTAAATATCCATGATGATAATGATATGCAAAGCCACAAGCTTGGGGATGCTATGTTTGACGAAGATGATATTTTTAGTCCCCCAAGTTTTGATGACCAAGTTTATTATGATGATTGCATGCCTCCTATTTCTGATGATGGTGATGACACGTATGCTATAATGAGTAATGATAACCATGAAACTTATCATCATGGTTTTAATTTGCAATGTGGTTATGTTAATCAAGTGTCTCATGATAGTTATTTTGTTGAGTTTGCTACCACTACCATGGATGAAAAGGAATTTTCTTATGTGGAGAGTAATGAAAATTCTATGTTTGTGCGTCATGAAAAGAATGATTTATGTGATAGTTATATTGTTAAATTCCTTCATGATGCTAGTGAAATTTATTATGAGGGAGGAACATATGCTTGTACGAATTACAATAATATCAACTTTCCTCTCTATGTGTTCAAAGTTTTGAAGTTATGCTTGCTTCGCCTTCCTATGCTAGTTGATTCTTGTTCCCATAAATTGTTTGCTTACAAAATCCCTATGCATAGGAAGTGGGTTAGACTTAAATGTGCTTGTCATGAGATTCATGTTGCTCTCTTGCATATTTCAATTACTACTTTTTATGCGAGCATCATTGAAATCATCATGCCTAGCTAGGGGCGTAAAACGATAGCGCTTGTTGGGAGGCAACCCAATGAATAAATTTATTTTCTTCTTTTTCTTTCTGTTTTTGAGTGTTGACACAATTATGCCTCTGTTATGATTGTGTTTTTTATGTTTTATTTAGTGTTTGTGCCAAGTAAGGCCTTTAGGATGATTCATAAGATGAGTAGAAACAACGCTGAATCTAAAACAGAAACTTTGCCTCCAGTGTGTGAATTATAATTTTTTACTGGAACGTGATAGTGAGCTGAAATTTTAACACAGTGTTTCTATACAAATTCTTTACGTTGTCCTAATTTTTCAGAATTTTTAGAGTTGCAGAATTATGGTTAGAGTACAGATTACTACAGACTGTTCTGTTTAAGACATATTCTATTTTCGTTGCATTGTGTGCTTGTTTTGATGAATCTATGGTTTGTATTGAAGGGTATGAGCCATGGTAAAGTTAAAATAGAGTAGGTATAATGCAATAATATAATATGAATGGGTTTGCAACAAGACTTAAAGTAGAGATTTGCTTTATTATACTAACGGATCTCACGAAGGTTTTGTTGAGTTTTGTGTGATTGAAGTTTTCAACTTTTGGGTGAGATCACGATGGATGAAGGAATAAAGAGTGAAAAGAGCCTAAGCTTGGGGATTCTATAGCACCCCCAAGATATATCCATAGAGAAACAAGCAACTAAGCTTGGGGATGCCCCGAGTGGCATCCCCTCTTTCTTCTAACGACCATCGGTATTTTACTTGGAGCTATATTTTTATTCGTCACATATCATGAGTTTTGCTTGGAGTGTCTTGTATCATTTGAGTCTTTGCTTGCTTTAATTTTTAGTTTGTCATTAGTATCCTTGCTGGACACACCTATTTGAGGGAGCCAAAATTATGCTATGATTTGTTAGAATTGCTCTATATGCTTCACTTAAAAAAAATTAGCTATGGAATTGCTCTAGTGTTTCACTTATATCTTTTTGAGCACGGTGTGCTTGGATACTTTTGCAGAAATACTTTCATACCTAACTTACATTAATTTGAGAGTTAGTTTTGAAGAAATCCTCTCATGCTTCACTTATACTATTTTGAGAGATGAAACTTTTATGCTCATGTTCTTCACTTAAATTTGTTTGAGCTTGACAAAAGCAATGGCAATATATGAAACTAGTCCCAAAGTGATAAATATTCAAGAGGGATATAATAAAAACTTTCATGAAGATCACTTGACAAATTAAACTTGATTCCTTGTAATAGTTTTGAGACATGATGATAGTAATATGTGAGTCATGTTAGTGAGTAATTATGCTTTAGTAAGAATATTGGTGTTAAGGTTTGTGATTCCCTATCCAAGTACAAAAGTCAATAGTTATGCAATGAAATTACATCCTACTTATGGTGCATTATTCGGTGTTAGTTATTCTCAATGCTCTTTTATGTGAATTTTTGTTTCTTGGTTGGTTGCTTCTCAATCTATTTGCTAGCCTCCACTTGTACAAAGTAGAAATACTACTTGTGCATCCTAAATCCGTAAACCCAGTTTTGCCTTATGAGTCCACCATACCTACCTATATGCGGTATTTCCTTGCCGTTCTAAGCAAATTTGTATGTGCGATCTCTAATTTTCAAAATGAATTTCCTTTTTGTGTGCTCGTATCGCTCATGAAACGGTAGGGGGTGTCCAATATTTTTCCATGCTAGATGTGTTATTCTCAAGATGAGTGTTTATTCACTTTTCATTGCACGAGAGTATGACGGTAATAGGGATGCCCAGTCCCAAAATGAAAAAGAAAAAAATTACTTTTTGTTGTCAAATAATAAATTCCTTGGAAAGTGTTCGTATGGAAGGCAACTGTGGATACGACTAGCCATGGATTGTGAAAGAATGGTGGAAAAAGGAATAAACTTTACTTTATGTTTGGGAACCGCCTTTGATATATCTAGGATGGAAAGTATTGTGAACTACTTTGTCATTTTCGTTGACAGGAAAGGCACGCCACTCAAAATATTTCTCTCTCTCAATTTAAACTTTGAGCTCTGGCACCTCTACAAATCCCTACTTCTCTCAGCGAAGGGCCTATCTATTTACTTTATGCAATTTTTATTTTTAGTCACCATCTTCTCTTATAAAGCACTAACTAGGGGCACTATGATCATACTTGAGCATTGGATGTAGTTAATATTTGAGTGTGTTTCATGAATGGATCAATGATGGAGCATGATGGGCTAGGGATAAATTTCTTTAGTGTTGATATTTTGAAAGACATGGTTGCTTGTTGGCATGCTTGAGTATTAAAGTCTTTATGTCAAAACTAGACTATTGCTTTGAACCATCTAAAAGTCCAAATGTCCATGCTACAAAAGAAAAGATTATGTGATGAACATGTTAGGCAGCATTCCACATAAAAAATTATGTTTTTATCATTTACCTACTCGAGGACGAGTAGGAATTAAGCTTGGGGATGCTGATACGTCTCCAACGTATCTATAATTTTTCCTTGTTCCATGCTGTTATATTATCAATCTTGGATGTTTTACAATCATTTTATAGCAACTTTATATCATTTTTTGGGACTAAACTATTGACATAGTGCCAAAGTGTTAGTTGCTGTTTTTGCTTGTTTTTTACTTCGCAGAATATCAGCACCAAACGAAGCCCAAACACCGCGAAACTTTTTGGAGATTTTTTTGGGGCTAGAAGACATCCAGTGGGCCAAAGAAGTACCACATGGGATGGTCGAGGAGACCACAACCCACCAGGGCGCGCCAGAGGCCCCTGGCGTGGCCAGGCGGGTGGTGCCCTCCTCGGGATGCCTCTCCACCGCCTCTGATGCCTACAAATTCCCAAATATTCCAGAAACCCTAAGGTAGTCGACGAAAAACACATCCAGCCGCCGCAAGTTCCAGAACCGCGAGATCCAATCTAACACCATCACGGAGGGAATCATCATCCTCATTGGTGCCTCTCCAATGATGCGCGAGTAGTCCAGGATAGACCTACGGGTCCATAGGCAGTAGCTAGATGTCTTCCTCTCTCTCTTTTGATTCTTAATACAATGGTCTCTTCGAGATCTATATGATGTAAACTTTTGCGGTGTGTTTGTTGGGATCCGATGAATTTTGAGTTCATGATCAATTTCTATCCATGAATATTATTTGAGTCTTCTTTGATCTCTTATATGCATGATTACTTTTAGCCTCGTATTTCTTATTTGAATCTTTGGTTTAGTCAGGCCAACTAGATCGATTTTTCTTGCCATGGGAAGAGGTGCTTTGTGATAGGTTCGATCTTGCGGTGTTCTCTCCAAGTGACAGAAGGGGCAGCGAGGCACGCATGTATCATTGCTATTAAGGATAACAAGATGGGGTCTATTCCTACATGAATAGATCTTGTCTACATCATTTCACCGTTCTTATTGCATTACTCCGTTTTTCCATGAACTTAATACACTAAATGCATGCTGAATAGCGGTCGATGTGTGGAGTAATAGTAGTAGATGCAGAATCGTTTCGGTCTACTAATCTTGGACGTGATGCCTATATAATGATCATCGCCTTGGATATTGTCATGATTATTTGATCTTCTATCAATTGCCCAACACTAATTTGTTCACCCACCGTGCGCTATACTCATGAGAGAAGCCACTAGTGAAACCTACGGCCCCCGGGTCTACTTTTCGAACATATTGCTTTTCGATCTATCTTTTTGCCACTTTTGTTTTCAGATCTATTATTCTAAAAACCCCAAAATACCTTGCTGCACTTCTTATTTGCTTCTTTTATTTTGCGTTCTTGAGAGATCTAACTATCCAATCTATCTTATCCTAATCTATCTTTTTACCGTAGAGAGATTGACAACCTCTCTTTCGCGTCGGGTTGCAAGTATTTGTTCTTTGTGTGCAGGTGCAGTTTACGTGGTGTTGGTGATCCTCCTACTGGTTCGATAACTTGGTTTCATACCTGAGGGAAATACTTACCGTTGCTGTGCTGCATCATCGCTTCCTCTTTGGGGAAATACCGACGCAGTCTCAAGCCACGTCACATAACACCGGTACACAAGTAACTAGGGTGGCAAAGGTGGAACAAAACACCGAGCAAAAGGCCATGCCTTACACCTTTTACCAAGTATATATGTGCATTAAATTAAATAGCAATAATATTGTGATATCTCAAGATGTCCATATTGTCACATGGAACAACTTGCACCTGCAACTAGCAACACTATAAGAAGGTCGAGCAAGCGGTAACATAGCCAAACAATGGTTTGTTGGGATGTGGAGGGTTAGAGGCTTATCATGGCATTTTGGGAGGCTTGACAAACAAGTGGTAGGTAGCGAGACATAGCGATAGAAATGAGACAACTAGCATGGCAATGATAGTAGTGGTATCCACGGAAATGGTCATCTTGCCTGAAATCCCGATTGGAAGAAGAACGAATCCGGAAGTAGACGAACGTGACGTAGTCGAACGAATCCTCACACTCCAAAACGGATCGGAACTCTAGCGAGGAGAAGCAAACCCGGAAACAAACAAATGACACACGGTAAACACCACAACATATTCATGACATGCTGCACAAACAAGGATGATGCATATCAAGTTTAAATATGCAAGGCATGGCAAGATGCAACAATCAACTACTACACATTAAGTGAAGTTCAATATGCAACAAGTTGCATATTGACAAAACTCCACGTTTGAATTACATGGTTCACTCTCGTTTAGGTACCCATCAATAATAAATGTTGTTTAACCCAGGTGGTCATGGCATAAGGTGAAGATGGAATTGAACCAATTTTAAATGGAGAATGGGAACATACATAAAATAAAATAATAACTCTTCATATTATGAGAAATGTGGTTATTCTTGTTTAACTAAACAATCATTTTAAATGTTGTTTATCATGGCAAGAGGTGAAGCATAAACAACTACATCATCTATGCATTTTAAATGAGGCCGGAAACAACATATAGCATTTCCGAGCGAACCCATATGTGATCTTAAAAATTGGTCCAGATCTGAACTAAACATATTTTAAATTTATTAAACATAAAAATAAAGTGCACCATGTGATTCTACTCGTTTTTCTAAGCAAGCTACATATGTGGATCATTCAAATCGGAGCTACAGTTATTTAGTTATGATAAAAAACCCTTTAGCATGGCATTTTGCAAATTGATGCAAACAACAAGTTTAAATATTTTTATCATGGATGAAAGTTGGAAATTATGAAATTACATGAAATTCTAAGCATTTTTCCTATTTTAATCATTTTAATACGATGCATGATCAAATAGTTATGAAAAACAAAAGTTTGATGCCAAAATGTCCATGAACAATTTTCATATGGACTTTAACGAAATAAAACTGCAGTTAGATTGTTGTTAACATATGTGCAAAATGCAAAATGAAAACTAGATGCAATTCTGAGCAATTTTGTATATAACTTGTGCACATGGGAAAATAATTTAAAAGAGGTGAGCGGCTCAACAGAGAGACGGGCCCAAGTGGTGTGCACATAGAATTAAATAGAAGAAAAAAATAGAGGCCCCATGGGAATCGATCGTAGGACCTCCTAGTGGAAAACAAGTGATCTGACCAGCTGGACTACGAAGGACATGTGATAAACATGGATTTCTGCTATACTTGAACATAACCTTGACGCTGATCTGAAACTGAAAACGCCAAACATCGCCGGCTAACTGAACCAAAGAAACAAAGGGCCGGCCTTGTCATGGCGTGATGCAGGCTGCTGCTCCCTAGCCCGAGATCATGAAGTGTCATGGCTTGCCATGTGTAGTCTGTGGTTGGGGCGAGCTACAACCAAAGCACGAGCTTCTAGCTCGCTACCATGGTGGACCATGGCAGCAGGAGCTCCAAATCAAAACGGACGACAGCTACGAAAACGAAACACATGGGAGAGGGGCTAGGAGGTGCAGAGCATCACCGAGAGCCTGCGGGGCGGCCGACGTGGCGAGGCTCGCTGCAGCGCGGAGGCAGGGGAAGGAGCTTGGCCAGCTGGGCATGCTGTGTTGCCCACGAACGCGCGCTATTCGAGCGGGGCGCAGGCATCCACGGCGGTGGCTACAGGCGCGATGCAGGCCAGGCGAGGGGCGAGGCAGAGCCCCTATTGTTGACCATGCGGTCAACGTGTCTGGAGCAAGGCAGGGCTGCGACGGCTGGATGCAGAGGACGCCCGCGGAAGGCATGACGGCGACAGTCAACGGCGATGGCGGGCAGGGCTTGGAGGCCCGCGATAGCACGAGCAGCATGAGGTCAATGCATCCATGGTTGCTCCTGCAAAGAAGGACACAGCTAGATGAGAAGAGCTCCGAGAGAGAGGGAAAAGAGAGCACGAGAGACCTGAGCAGCTCCGGCGCGACAACAGCGCTGTCCTCCCGCGGTCATGCATCAGTGACCATCGAAACCAGGAGGTGGACGAGCTCGGGGACGAGGTGGATGCACCTGCGCTCCGGAGCAGCAGATCAAGCAGGAGGAGCTCGGGGCCTCGGGAGTACGGTTGGATGGATCGGGGCAGCTATTTGGGTTGCGCGAAAAACATGGAAGCTGGTCGGAGGCTATGGTTGGTTTGCTGGCGAGGTGGATAGGGAGGAGATCCCGAGGGGATGAGACTGGCGGCGGCCGAATAGGAACGATGGGACAACCTAGGTCTAGGTTTACCTCCGAATATAAATAGCAGGGTCTGGCTAGTTGGGACCTCCGATTCAGATCTAATGGTTCAGAATAATAGGTTAGGGGTTAAATCGAGAAACAGATGATGGTTTGGGGCAACAAGTTTTTAAAACCGAAAAACGTCCGACGATTTGACCGGCTATAGTGCTGCTATAGTTTAACAGTTCGAGCATCAAAAGACATCCGAATACGATGAAATTTGGCAGGCGGTCTACCTACAATAAACCAAGACCGCACATCAAATTTCAACCCATTCTGAGAAAGTTTTATACGCACTTTTAAAAACAATATTTTGACGATGCCGCGGGCGTGTGCGTGTGTGGTTGGTCATGAAACGGCCAACGACGAGAACAGAGAGAACCGGCAACTACGAACGGATGCAAGTTTTTTTTTAAATGATGGCAACGGAGTGCCGATGCTGTGCGGATGGTGTGAATGATGCGATGATGAATGCAGCAACCAAAGGGAACACACGACGAAACTCGAAATAATTGGAAGGCGTCTGGAGCGTCGGTCTCGGGCTGTTACAAGCTGCCCGTCTCAGTGGGATCGCTACCAACTTGTCTCCGCGCCTGTGGGCGCCAGTGGCACCGCCCTGCTTGAGGGCTCGGTTGCCCCCTCCGGTGTGATGGGTGGCACGGAGAAACCCCGGAACGGCGGTCTCCAGGTTGCGTTTCCCTGAGGAGGGCGTTACATGCGAAACCAACGCCACCCTCGCGAGGGAGGCAGGGGCCGGCACCGGGGTCACGCGACCACCCCCCAGGGGCCGGTCGTGAGAAGAAAACACAGTCGGAGAGCAGGGCCGGTGCACTGCCAAGGGTGTTGAAGAAAAGGAAGTGGACCGCCCGGGACGAGTAAGCATCGCGCCTCCTCCCTGTTTGCTTCAGTGCGCCTGGGGTATCTAACCCTTTCCTCCATGCAGGTCTTCTTCAAGCAAGAAGGCTGGACAGCCTCCGGGCTCGGTGGATGTTCCCTCACCGCTTGCTATGGCCAAGGAGCGCGGGAAAGACATGCTCTTCCGAGGCACAGAAAGTGTGCCCGGGCAAAGGGCGGCCTCACCGCAGTCCGCCGGGAGCGCGGGGTGCAGGGTGATAGCTCACCCTTCGGCCCCGAAGGGGGGCTCCACTCACGGGAGCGCGCCAGCAGACACACCGGGGGCGCCCTTGGGAGACCATTATTCGGCCTCCGGAGTGGCTGCTACCGAGGCGGGCGTAGAGCCAGCGAAGGCGGAGATGTTGACAACCACGACCGTTCAGACCAACGCCGGGGGCGGCCCCGGGGGCCCGGTCGTCTCGAAAGGGGCCCCAAACTCGCGGTGTACATCGCCCCGCCTAGGAGAGGCGGGACGGGCGTCAACCAGCCCTCAGTCTTCATCGTACGATGCCGAAGCCCCCAGGGCCTGAACGATGGATGAAGGCGTAGAGCCTAGCCTAGGCTGGGCTCTCGCGCTCGTGAGCTCCCGTACCGCGACCCGACACGGCCTTTTGCAGAGAGCGGTGGGCGTGCTGGGCCAGCTCGGGGCGGAGCTCCATGTCGCAGAAGCCTGTTTCGCCGAGGAGCTGTTGAGCTTGGCTCACGGATGACATCAACTTGAGGTTGCCGTCAAGCTAAGCCGCCACCAACACGAAACAGCATGCACGAAGGGATAAAGATCCGCCACCGAGGCAAAGGAGGAGGGCAATCTTGCCCTCCAGGCGGCCGTGGAAGCGGACTGGCGCCGTGAAGCAGCGGAGGCACACGAGCGGGAGCTTCTGCCCTCGAACATCGTCCCGGAGCGGCGGCTCAAAGCACGGATAAATGCCCTCTCCTCCTACGATGAGGGGCTGGAGGCATGCGAGGCAAACCTTTGGGCCCTCGAACAAGAACTCGACTTGACGTCAATAGAGCAGAGCTTAGAGCGCGAGCGGCTGGAGACGTTGGATCGTGATGTGACCACCGCCCTGTCCTCTTACAACCAGCGTATGGATAAGGCCAACGCCAACCTGGCGGCTAAGGAGAATAAGGCCCACGAAGACGCTGATTTGAGGGTCAAGCAAGCTCACAAGGTCTTCGCCAAAGATTGTAGTGACAAGTTGAAGCTGCAAGAGGGCCGCTTCAAGACGCGGCGCCAGGAATTGCGGCATGAGATAGACGGCCTCATGAAGGTGCTGACCGAGGCAGAAAGGCGACGGGAGGCCTCACTGAAAGCCGAAGCTATCGCTGAGGCCGAACTGGCATCGCTCCAAGAACAGGTGGGGGCGTTAGATCCCTCGTGGAGAAGGCGACGGATGAAGCAAACCGGGCCTGGGGGCGGCAACACATGAGCTCCCAGATGTTCCACGACCTCGAGCTGCGGGCACAGCGCGCCCTGGGATCTGATGAGGACATCAATACCATTGTTACAACCACATCCCCTGCTGCTATACATACTGGACCAATTACTAGAGCTCGCACACGTCAATTGAATTACCAGGTACTTTCGTTTCTTGGGAATCCTTCTAATGTTCATGAACATATGATGCTGCCTAAATTAGATACTTTTGTTTTACTTATGAATGAAGGACCTAGCATGGACAAGAAGGATGGCCATTGGAGCGGGATCAAGCATGGAGGAGAAGGTGCGCACACGGAAAGAATAATGGAGTTTCCAGTGGTGATTTTCGCACTTTGATGCCACCATAAGGAGAGTATGAAGGCTTAGACGAAATATACAAGATGCCACTTCATAAATTTCCTCCATAGGCTCATATAGGCGCTGCGTCACCTTATTTTTGGGCCAGGCCCATGTAATTTCGAAATACCACTTATTAGGCTGTTTTTAGAGTCCGTATGTGTGGGGAAACGGAGTTAGGGTTGGTTTCGGACCCTTCTTCCAAGGGGTCACAAAATTCCCCCTCTATTCCCCCATATATACAGCCCTTAGGGCGCCGTTTAGACTTGGGTTTTGTTTAGATTAAAAGTTCGCCATAGCTGCAACTTCGCATTCTTCGTTTGTGTTCCACGACCAGGCAAAGGCGTCACAGAACCCCACTTTCATCAATAAAGTTTTCTTCTTATATTCGCAATATCCAGATTGCAATCTTAGTTTCTTGCTTGTTCTTCATTTGCGTGCAGGAAACGGACTCTCATGGTCAGGTTGATCGTGCTCCGGCGTGGTCAATAACCTCTCGGAGTTGGTTTAGCGATTGCTAAGGCGCGACGTCCTCGCACGTTCATATTCGGATCGTCAAAGTCGACTCTACCATAAATGATAGCCACATCTCATCGAAAGATAGGGACAACTTCACCTCTATCAAGTGGTATCTGATTTCCAGGTTGCTCGGTGAGAATTTACCAGTTTTTCGTAGTTTAGATCACATCTGTTTCTCATACCTATAGTCCACGAAAAAGCCACAAAAAACAATTTAGGGTTAGTTCATCATATTCGAACCAATCTATGCCTTTGCATAATCTTTTCAGTGTTTTTGCTTTGTTGAATTTGTGGTTGCATCGTCGTGTTGAGTTGCTGGTCTTAGGGTCTTGTCCTTTAGAGTTTCGAGTTCTGTTCACAAGTTGTCACGCCGCCACCGCACCATTTTCACTGCTGCCATATAACATCATCCACCACCATCATCACCGCTGCCATATACCATCACCCACAATCGTTGTCATCCTTGTTGAGGCTTTCTCTTCTCGCTCCACCACAAGGGCCGCGCTGGCCATTTCAGGGGTGGCCGCCAAGTACAGCAGTAGGCACTCGCGGGGGTATGGCACGGCCATGACGGGGGGGGGGGGGGGGGGGGGCTTGTGAGGTATCTCTTGAGATCTGCAAAGGCCGCGTCCGCTTAAGGGGTCCACTCGAACGGGCCGGACCTTTTCATAAGCTAGAAGAACGGCAACGCCTGCTCGCCGTACATGGAGATTAAGCATCCCAGGGAGGCCAGGCATCCTGCCAGCTTCTGCATCTCCGGGAGGGTCCGGGGGGCGCATTCTCTCGATGGCCTTAACCTTTTCTGGGTTGTCTTCAATTCCCCGGTGAGATATAAGGAATCCAAGGAGCTTGCCTGAAGGGACTCCAAAAACCCACTTGTTAGGGTTGAGCTTCAAGTTGACCTTACGCAGGTTGGTGAATGTCTCCTCTAGATCTTCGATGAGCGTCCTAGCCTCGTGCGTCTTGACCACGATATCGTCAACATAAGCCTCTGCACTTCTTCCCTGCTGGGGCACCATCGTGATGCACACTTGCCATATATTACCACCCACAATCTACCATCAATCCATATCCATATATACCACCACATATCCACCACCAATCCGAGTCCATCCCTTATCAGGTTTGATTCGAGATCCCTTTGTTTTCAGATTCGTGTTTCCTTGCCTGAGTAGGTTTCAAAAAAAGATGAAAAAAATTCAGTGTGGCTCTTCCCTTGATTCCGTGTAGCTTCGTGATTTTTTTGGTGTTCTAGGCTCGCGTCTCTAGTATTGTCTAGCCTAGGACCGGCACAGTACCATCGTTGAGCGTCTTTTCAACATTGCATCTCTGAATTGATTATTGCTGACCTTTTTTGCTACCATATTATAAGCCTTCCCAGCTCCACATACATCTACGTTGTCTGTTTGACACCACCTGGCAATCACTCTATCCAAGCTTTGAGAGTTTTGACTATACCGGTTGCCGATCACCACCTGCTGCTAGGTAAAAACTAGTAAGAATTTGAGATTTGCTTGACAGATTTGTGACTCACCATCTCCACCACCACCACTTCCTAGTAGTCTGTAGGTTCATATTCTTGTGTGTTTCCTCTTGCTGCTAACCATGCCAGGATCACAAGCTAACGAGATTGACTGGGAGGGTATGACGAACAAGGCGCTCCATGTTAAATTTCAGCAAATGATGGCTGACCAGGTACAAGACTTTGTGACCAGCTTTGGAGAGGCCATGGAGAAGCTAGGTGCTTTGGAGAACACATTCGACACCAAGCTAGATGTTAAGTTCAATGAGGTGCTTGCACGTCTACCACCACCAATTGTACCTGTCGTACCTAGGCAACAACAATACCAACAACACCCAAATTTCACGGGATGTGCGTGACGTGGGCCTATCGACCAAAGCCAAAATCCTAGTGCCATTGCGACTGCCGCTACTGTTGCTACTGTCGTTGAGCAGAATGATGATTATGATGGTGATTACGATGATGAGGGAGAGGTTGCTCCAGATCAGCCCCAGGGGCAACCACCACCACAAGCACCGGGTCGTCCACATGGCTACAATCGCAACGGTAGGCGGCACCACCCCCTCAGGTATGGGATCATGACCATCTCCCTAAATTTAAATTGGATATTCCTACATTTGATGGTAGATATGTTCCTGATATATATCTTACTTGGGAGTTAGAAACAAGACAACATTTTACATGCTTACAATTTCCTGAGGATAGATGTGTTGCTGCTGCTGTTTGTGCATTCACTAGTTTTGCTTGTGTTTGGTGGTCTAAACATTCTATAATACATCATCATAATATCCCAACTACTTGGGCTGCTCTGAAAACTGCTATGCGTACTCGTTGGGTTCCACCATATTATCAACACGAATTACTTCAAAAATTGCAGCGTTTAAGACAAGGAAAGAATTCTGTAGAAGAATATTATCACGAATTACAAACTGGCATGATTAGATGTGGTATTGTTGAGGATAATGAAGCCATGCTTGCACGTTTTATGGGTGGATTAAATAGAGATATTTAGACTATATTAGAGTATAAGGATTATAACACTATCACTCGTTTACTCCATCTTGCTTGCAAAGCTGAACATGAAGTGCAGGATCGACAGACATTGGCAAGAACAATTTTTTCTGCAGGTCGCACTTCATCATGGATGCCACATACCCCATCTACTCCACACGTCCTGTTGTTGCACCGCCTAGTTCAACCACCAACGCCATCCGAGATACCAGGAAACAAGACCCTACCCCACCCTCCGCAAGGAGCACACCTTCCGGGCTTGCACAAAACTCTTCTTCTTCCATTGCATCCACAGGGCAAACACATGAGGTTATATGTCGTCGTTGCAAGGGTGGAGGTCACTATGCGAGAGAATGCCCATCCAAGCGTGTGATGATTGTTACTGAGGATGGTGGATATGACTCCGCTAGTGATTACGAGGAGGTGACCCTGGCTCTTATTGCAAGTGAAGAACAAGTTGTAGATGATACGGAACAATAGACACACTACATGGCTGCTGAGTACGCTGACAGGTATGAAAGTTTAGTTTCTCAACGTGTTCTGAGTGTGCAGGTTACACAGGCTGAGAAAAATCAGAGGCACAACGTGTTCCATACAAAAGGAGTTGTGAAGGAGTGTTCCGTTCGCGTCATCATCGATGGAGGGAGTTGCAACAACTTGGCTAGCATGGAGATGGTGGAGAAGTTGTCTTTAACCACCAGGCCACATCCTCATCCATATTACATCCAATGCTTCAATAACAGTGGCAAGGTTAAGGTAACACATACTGTTCGTGTGCACTTTAGCATTGCTACATATTCTGATTATGTTGATTGTGATGTGGTACCCATGCAAGCATGCTCTGTTTTACTTGGTAGACTATGGCAATTTGATAAAAATTCTGTACACCACGGTAGGACAAATCAGTATACTCTTGTTAATAAGGATAAAAATATAACTTTGCTTCCTATGTCTCCTGAACATATTATGAAAGATGACATTGCTAGAGCTAGTAAAGCAAAACAGGAGCAAAATGAGAGTGAAAATTAGATAGTGGCAAAGGAATTTGAGCAACATAATAAGCCTAATAAACCATCATCTAGTGTTGCATCTGACATAAACTGAAGAGTGGTTGTTTACTTGCCACTAAATTTGATATTACTGATTTGGATGTTACTACATCTGTTTGCTATGCATTTCTGTGCAAAGAGGTATTATTTTCATTCGAGGATGTGCCTCCCTCTTTGCCTCCTGCTGTGACTAACATCTTGCTAGAGTTCGCTGACGTCTTTCCACAAGACGTGCCACCGGGATTACCACCTATTAGAGGGATTGAGCTTCAGATTGACTTAATTCCCGGTGCATCGCTACCCAACCGTGCGCCATACCGTACCATTCCAGAGGAGACGAAGGAGATTATGCGCCAAGTACAGGAGCTGCTCGACAAAGGTTACATACGCGAATCCCTAAGTCCTTGTGTTGTTCCTATTATTCTAGTGCCTAAAAGGGATGGTACATCGCGCATGTGTGTTGATTGTAGAGGCATTAATAATATTACTATTTGTTATCGTCATCCTATTCTTAGGCTAGATGATATGCTTGATGAATTAAGTGGCTCTACAATTTTCTCCAAAGTTGATTTGCGCAGTGGATACCATCAAATTCGTATGAAATTGGGAGATGAATGGAAAACAACATTTAAAACTAAGTTTGGATTATATGAGTGGTTAGTCGTGCCTTTTGGGTTAACTAATGCACCTAGTACTTTCATGAGATTAATGAACGAGGTTTTACGTGCTTTCATTGGACAATTTGTGGTAGTCTATTTTGATGATATACTAATTTATAGTAGATCTTTGGAGGAACATTTGGAACATTTACGTGTTGTTTTTATTGCTCTACGTGATGCACGTTTGTTAGGTAACCTTGGGAAGTGTACTTTTTGCACCGACCGAGTATCTTTTCTTGGCTATGTTGTTACTCCACAGGGAATTGAAGTTGATAAAGCCAAGATTGAAGCTATTGAGAGTTGGCCACAGCCAAAAACCGTCACACAAGTGAGGAGTCTTCTTGGCCTCGCTGGTTTCTATAGGCGTTTTGTGAGAGATTTCAGCACTATTTCTGCACCTCTCAATGAGCTTACAAAGAAGGATGTGCCTTTTGCTTGGGGTACCGCATAGGAAGAAGCCTTCACGGTATTGAAAGATAAGTTAACACATGCTCCTTTACTCCAACATCCTGATTTTAATAAAACTTTTGAGATTGAATGTAATGCTAGTGGGATTGGATTAGGAGGTGTGTTATTACAAGATGGTAAACATGTTGCATACTTTTCTGAAAAATTGAGTGGGCCTAGTCTGAATTATTCTATATATGATAAGGAATTATATGCTCTTGTTCGTACTTTGGAAACATGGAAACATTATTTATGGCCTAAAGAATTTGTCATACATTCTGATCATGAATCTTTGAAACGGATTAAAAGTCAAGCAAAACTGAACCGTAGATATGCTAAATGGGTTGAATTCATTGAGACTTTGCCTTATGTTACTAAACACAAGAAGGGTAAAGAAAATGTTATTGCTGATGCATTGTCTCGTCGTTATACTATGCTTTCATAACTTGACTTTAAAATATTTGGTTTGGAGACCATCAAAGATCAATATGTGCATGATGCTGAATTTAAAGATGTGTTGGAGAATAGTAAAGAAGGGAGAACATGGAACAAGTTCGTCATAAATGATGGATTTCTATTCCGTGCTAACAAGCTATGCATTCCAGCTAGCTCTATTCGTCTTTTGTTGTTGCAGGAGGTGCATGGAGGAGGATTAATGGGACACTTTGGCGTGAAGAAGACGGAGTACGTACTTGCTACGCATTTCTTTTGGCCAAAGATGAGACGGGATGTTGAGCGTTTTGTTGCTCGCTGCACTACATGTCAAAAAGCTAAGTCACGACTCAATCCCCATGGTTTATATATGCCTTTGTGTGTACCTAGTGTTCCTCGGGAGGATATATCCATGGACATTGTTTTAGGTTTACCTCGAACAAAGAAGCGGAGGGATAGCATATTTGTTGTCGTGGATAGATTTTCTAAAATGGCATGTCATAATAGTGATGATGCTACTAATGTTGCTGATTTGTTCTTTCGTGAAATTATTCGCTTAAATGGTGTGCCAAATACAATTGTTTTAGATCGTGATGCTAAATTTCTTAGACACTTTTGGAGATGTTTATGGGCTAAGTTGGGGACTAAACTACTTTTTTGTACTACATGTCACCCACAAACTGATGGACAAACTGAAGTAGTCAATAGATCATTGTCTACTATGCTTAGGGCTGTTTTGAAGAATAACTTGAAATTGTGGGAAGAATGCTTGCCTCATATTGAATTTGCTTATAATCGTTCATTGCATTCTACTACTAAGATGTGCCCCTTTGAAGTTGTGTATGGTTTCCTACCTCGTGCACCTATTGATTTGTTGCCTCTTCCATCTTCGAAGAAGGTTAATTTTGATGCCAAAGAACGTGCTGAATTGATATTAAAGATGCATAAGTTATCTAAGGAAAACATTGAGCGTACGAACGCTAAATATAAACATGTTGGAGATAAGGGTAGAAAACATGTTATCTTTGCACCAGGAGATCTTGTTTGGTTACATTTGCGTAAGGATAGGTTTCCTGATTTGCGCAAGTCTAAACTAATGCCACGTGCTGATGGTCCTTTTAAGGTGTTAGAGAAAATAATTGATAATGCCTATAAACTTGAGCTGCCTACAGATTTTGGGGTTAGTCCCACTTTTAACATTGCAGATTTGAAGACTTATATGGGTGAGGAAGATGAGCTTCCGTCGAGGACGACTTCATTTCAAGAAGGGGAGGATGATGAGGACATCAATACCATTGTTACACCCACAGCCTCTGCTGCTATACATACTGGACCAATTACTAGAGCTCGCGCACGTCAATTGAATTACCAAGTACTTTTGTTTCTTGGGAATCCATCTAATGTTCATGACCATATGATGGTGCCTAAATTAGATACTTTTATTTTAGTTATGAATGAAGGACCTAGCATGGACAAGAAAGATAGCCATTGGAGCGGGATCAAGCATGGAGGAGAAGGTGCATATGCGGGATAGAACAATGGAGTTTGTAGTGGTTATTTTCGCACTTTGAAGCCACCATAAGGAGAGTATGAAGGCTTGGACGAAATATACAAGATGCCACTTCATAAATTTCGTCCATAGGCTAATATAGGCGATGTGTCACCTTATTTTTGGGTCAGGCCCATGTAATTTCGAAATACCACTTATTAGGCTGTTTTTAGAGTCCGTATGTGTGGGGAAACGGAGTAAGGGTTGGTTTCAGACCCCTCCTCCAAGGGGTCATGAAATTCCCCCACTATTCCCCCATATATACAGCCCTTAGGGCGCCGTTTAGACTTGGGTTTTGTTTAGATTAAAAGTTCGCCATAGCTGCAACTTCGCGTTCTTCGTTTGTGTTCCATGACCAGACAAAGGCGTCACAGAACCCCACTTTCATCAATGAAGTTTTCCTCTTATATTCGCAATATCCAGATTGCAATCTTAGTTTCTTGCTTCTTCTTCATTTGCGTGCAGGAAACGGACCCTCATGGTCAGGTTGATCGTGCTCCGGCATGGTCAATAACCTCTCAGAGTTGGTTTAGCGATTGCTAAGGCGTGACGTCCTCGCACGTTCATAGTCTGATCGTCAAAGTCGACTCTACCATAAACGATAGCCACATCTCATCGAAAGACAGGGACGCCTCTATCAGGCTCCATCTTCAAGGAGGACGTCTCCTGCCCTCTGGTCTCCGACGAGGCCGGCTACCTTGACTTTTTTACCAAGGTCATGGAGCGACTCGAAGCGGGCATCAAGAAGGTGGGCATAATCGTGGAGGAGGAATGTTGCAACCTTCTTGCCCAGGCACTAACGCACGTCTTCAGCCATCTCCTTCGTGCCGACCCCTGCTTCGACTTCGAGGCCGTGATGGCCCCCGTACCCGATGTGATCTGACGTGCCCTGGAGGAAGCGGTGGAAGATCATATGGATGCGCTGGCCGCGCAGTTCACTCCTGACGGCCACGAGGGTCAAGGAGGAGCCGAGGGACGCGAAAGTGGTGATGACAATGGAAGCGATGAGTCTCCCTAGTTTAACTTTTGTCTTTCTGTTAATATTCATCCACGGATCCACCAGGGGGGTGAAGTTAGCGGCTTCTGTTTGAACCCTCTCTTGCTGTAGTGAGCACTTGAACTCTCGTGGGGCTTCCACCCACGACCTGTTTTTCCTTTACGCTTGCTTCCATATCTCGCGTTACTAGGGCGTAACATCTGCATGAGGTTCAGCCACCACTGGCAAGTCAGGTCGCCATGCCTACGCGCCGGGGGTTCCAACTCTAGGGAACGGCGTGCCCTCATCAGCTCGCTCATGTGCGCCGCGCGAGGAGACTAGACACCAAGGGCCTTGGTGAGGTGGCGTGCAAAGGAACAGGCCCACGGCCTGGAGCCCACCACTTGGGCTTCCGATGCCGATTGGGCTGCGGCTGTCGCGTCTCAAAAACACCGCAAGACTCAGAAACCAAAGCTTTTACTAAAGGAGATGGAATAATTGTTTAGAAGCAAAAAGAGATGCGGCTGTCGCGTCCGGCACGGGTCGGCCTAAGGTTGGTGTAGCCCGTGGGGTTCCCTCGTTGATCGTTCCGCCAGCGCGGAGCATGGGGCTTCCACTTGGGCATGGGGATGATCGCGGTTCGATCATTCCGCCAGCGCGGAGCATGGGGCTTCCACTTGGGTGTGGGGATGATCGCGGTTCGATCGTTCCGCCAGCGGGGAGCATGGGGCTTCCACTTGGGTGTGGGCATGATCGCGGTTCGATCGTTCCGCCAACACGGAGCATGGGACTTCCACTTGGGCGTGGGCGAAAGTTCTCCCGAGGCCAAGGGTGGCGCTACGGGAGGCTCTGGGGCATGTACAGTCCCACCTCCTTCTTACGTGAGAGCGTCACGGGTAGAACTTGCAGAGGTGCTGGATGTTCCATACATTCTACACGGTCCTCCGTCTCCAGGCGGGCAACGCCTGGCCTAGAGACATGGGCGACACTAAAAGGGCCTTCCCACATGGGCGAGATCTTGTGGAGGCCCTCTCTTGAAAGGATCAGCCACAGGACGACGTCTCCGACCTCGAGGGTACGAGGTCGGATGTTGCGACCGTGGTAGCACCGCAAGGCCTGCTGGTACCTCGTGGCGCGAAGGGCGGCCTGGCGGCAGGCCTCCTCGAGGAGCAAAAGATCGGCCTCCCGTGAGTCGTCCTGACGTGCCTCATCAAACACCAAGACCCACGGGGAACCATGCTTAAACTCCGAGGGAAGGACCGCCTCAGCCCTGTAGATGAGGAAGAAGGGGGTTTCGCCAGTGGGCCTAGTCGCGGTGGATCGGATTGACCACAACACAGACTGCAGCTCAACCAAGCAACCCTTCCCGCATGCCTCAAGCTTCTTCTTGAAGATCCTGGTCTTGAAGCCCATGACGACCTCAACATTGGCGCGCTTAGCCTGGCCGTTACTTCGCGGGTGTGCCATGGAAGCATAGCATATCTGCGTACCAAGGTTAGCACAATATGACCTGAAGAGGCCACTTGTAAATTGGGAGCTGTTGTCGGTCATGATGCGGTTGGGGACACCGAATCGGCACATGAGTCCCTTGATGAACTTGAAGGTCGAGCCAGACGGGATGGTGCGCACGGGCCCGACCTCCGCCCACTTGGTGTATTTGTCGATGGCGACGTAGAGGTAGCGGTATCCGCCGGCCACGCGGGGGAAAGGACCGAGTATTTCCAGCCCCCATATAGAGAAGGGCCAAGAAAGCGGAATTGTTTGGAGCTCCTGCACGAGCTGATGGATAGGCTTGGCTTGGAAGTGGCAGGCTTCGCAGGACTGGACCAACTCGGCGGTGTCACGGAGTGTGGTAGGCTAATAGAAACCGTTGTGGAACACCTTACCGGCAAGTGTGCGTGACGAAGAGTGATGCCCGCAATCCCCTCCGTGGATGTCAGCGAGCAGCTCGCGCCCTTGTTCCTCCGAGATGCACCGCAGCAGGACGTCATTGGGCCGCCTGCGGTACAATTCACCATCTCGCAGGCAGTAAGCGGTGGCTTGTCGGGCAATACGCTCTGCTTCCGCATCCTCCGCAGGAAGGTTGCCGTGAATTAAGTAGGCCTTGAATTCCACGGCCCAGCCGCCCTCTTGAGGTTCCAATGCCAATAGTAGGCGGTCTCTTGAGGAAGGACCACAGTCCGGCGCACATGTTGTTAGTGCGGGCGGCAGCTCCTCGCGTAACAACGTTGTGCTGATAGCGAGCGGCACAGCTGATGGCCTGAGGAGCCTTTCTTGGAAAACACTGGGGCTTTGGGGCTCACGGCGAGACGCCCGCTTGGCGATGTCATCAGCTTCTTTGTTGGCGCCACGCGGGATGTGCTGCAGCTCCAAGCTAAGGAAACGTTTCTCAAGTTTGTGTACCTCCTCCAGGTAGGATGCCATGTGCTCATCCTTTTGCTTGTAATTTTTGTTGGAGAAGTTGATGAGGAGCTGAGAGTCGCCTTTGATGACGAGGCGCTTAATGCCGAGGTCAGAGGTGGCCTTGAGGCCAGCGATGAGGCCCTCGTATTCTGCGATGTTGTTGGAGACCTTCTTGTCAGTCCTGAAGCACAACTGGACCACGTAGGAAAGCTTATCCCCTGTCGGCGAAGTGCGCATGGTGCTAGCCCCCGCGCCCAGTCTGGAGAAGGCTCCATTGAAGCATAGGACCCAGCCACAGGGCGCCTCGTCCCCAGGCAAGACGGTTTTGTTCCGCGAGGCTCCTGCTCATGCAGGTCCGTCCATTCCGCTACGAAGTCGGCTAGGGCCGCCCCTTTGATGACTCTGGTGGTGCAGAACCTAATTGGAAGGCCTGCAACTCGATGTTCTACTCGGGAACTCTGCCAGCGGCGTTGGTACTGCGCAAGACTTGCTCCAAGGGGTAGGCAGAAACAACCTTGATAGGATGGCCTTGGAAGTAGTGGCGTAGTTTCCTGGAGGCGACGAGGAGCGCGAGGAGGAGCTTCTGCTACCTGAGCTAACATTCACGCGCATCTCTTAGCACAGTGCTGACGAAGTACACAGGGTGCTCGATGTGGCGCGTCACCGTGGTGTCCATGTCTTCCTCGCAGGAATGCTCGAGACGCAGGACCGCGGGGGCTCTCGGAGGCATGGTGTCGGGGGCCTCGGCGGCCACCGGAAGCATGGCGTCTGGGGCCTCCGGAAGGGGGGGGGGACCACTAATGGGGGGCGGGGGCCCCCTGGAGCGTGCCCTCGTCCGGCGTCGGCGGGGCTCGAGCAACCTCAGGCGATGCTTTCGGGAGGACCGCGGCCTTTTTCTTGGCCAGGCTTTCTCTTCTCGCTCCACCACAAGGGCCGCGCTGGCCGTTTCAGGGGTGGCCGCCAAGTACAGCAGTAGGCACTCGCGGGGGTATGGCACGGCCATGACGGGGGGGGGGGGCTTGTGAGGTATCTCTTGAGATCTGCAAAGGCCGCGCCCGCTTAAGGGGTCCACTCGAACGGGCCGGACCTTTTCATAAGCTAGAAGAACGGCAACGCCCGCTCGCCGTACATGGAGATTAAGCATCCCAGGGAGGCCAGGCATCCTGCCAGCTTCTGCATCTCCGGGAGGGTCCGGGGGGCGCATTCTCTCGATGGCCTTAACCATTTCTGGGTTGTCTTCAATTCCCCGGTGAGATATAAGGAAGCCAAGGAGCTTGCCTGAAGGGACTCCAAAAACCCACTTGTTAGGGTTGAGCTTCAAGTTGACCTTACGCAGGTTGGTGAATGTCTCCTCTAGATCTTCGATGAGCGTCCTAGCCTCGTGCGTCTTGACCACGATATCGTCAACATAAGCCTCTGCACTTCTTCCCTGTACGGTGGCCCCATCACTCTTCAGGCCGAAAGGCATGCAGGTGTAGCAGAACACCCCGTAAGGGGAGAAGAACGCCGTCTTCTCCACATCCTTCGCCTCCATCTTGATCTGGTGGTAGCCTGAGAAGGCGGCCAAGAAGCACAGGAGGTCGCAGCCAGCGGTGGTGTCCACGATCGGTCGATAGGCGGCAGCAGGAAGGGGTCCTAGGGGCAGGCCTTGTTGAGGCTGGTGAAGTCAATGCACATTCGCTCCTTGCCGCCTTTCTTGGGGACGATGAATGGTTTGGCGAGACACTCTGGCTAGCGCACCTCGCGGATGACCCCAGCCTCTTGTAACTTATGCACCTATTGAACAATGAACTGTTCCTTCTCCAATGCCTGGCACCGTGCCTTCTGCTTTACGGGGCGCGCGTTGGGGCACACCGCCAGGTGGTGTTTGATCACTTCCCTCAGGACTCCGGTCAGGTAGCTGATACGTCTCCAACGTATCTATAATTTTTGATTGTTCCATGCTATTATATTATCTGTTTTGGATGTTTTATATGCATTAATATGCTATTTTATATTATTTTTGGGACTAACCTATTAATCTAGAGCCTAGTGCCAGTTTATGTTTTTTCCATGTTTTTGAGTATTGCAGATAAGGAATATTAAACGGAGTCCAAACAGAATAAAATCTTCGGAATGATTTTTCTTGGACCAGAAGAAACCTACCAGACTTGGAGATGAAGGCAGGAGACCTGCCGTGGCGTCACAAGCCACCAAGGCGCGCCCTAGGGGGGGCGCGCCCTGCAGGCTTGTGGCCCCACGGCAGCCCTCCTAACCCTATTCTTCGGCCTATAAATTCCGAAATATTCCCTGGATACTAAAGAGAGCCACGAAAATACTTTTCCGCCGCCAGAACCCTCTGTTCCCGTGAGATCCCATCTTGGAGCCTTTTCCGGTAATCTGCCGGAGGGGGATTCGATCACGGAGGGCATCTACATCAACTCCATTGCCCCTCCAATGATGCGTGAGTAGTCCACCACAGACCTTCGGGTCCATAGCTAGTAGCTAGATGGCTTCTTCTCACTCTTTGTTCTTCAATACCATGTTCTTCATGATCTTCATGGAGATCTATCCGATGTAATACTCTTTTGCGGTGTGTTTGTCGAGATCCGATGAATTGTGGGTTTATGTTCAGATTATCTATGAATATTATTTGAATCTTCTCTGAATTCTTATATGCATGATGTCATATCTTTGCAAGTCTCTTTGAGTTATTGGTTTGGTTTGGCCAACTAGATTGGTAATTCTTGCAATGGGAGAAGTGCTTAGTTTTGGGTTCAATCTTGCGGTGTCCTCACCCAGTGACAAAGTAGGGGTAGCGAGGCACGTATTGTTTTGTTGCCATCGAGGATAAAAAGATGGGGTTTTCATCATATTGCTTGAGTTTATCCCTCTACATCATGTCATCTTACCTAATGCGTTACTCTATTCTTCATGAACTTAATACTCTAGATGCAGGCAAGAGTCGGTCGATGTGTGGAGTAATAGTAGTAGATGCAGAATCGTTTTGGTCTACTTGACACGGACGTGATGCCTATATGCATAATCATTGCCTTGGATATCTTCATAATTATTCGCTTTTCTATCAATTGCTTGACAGTAATTTGTTCACCCATCGTATTATTTGCCTTCATGAGAGAAGCCTATAATGAAACCTATGGCCCCCGGGTCTATTTTCCATAATATATTTTCATATCTATAAACCAAAAATACCAAAAATATCTTGCTGCAATCTTTTTACTTTTAGTTTACTTTTTGTTTTAGCAATCCTATCTATCTATCTCTATCAGATCTCATCCTTGCAAGTAACCGTGAAGGGATTGACAACCCCTTTATAGCGTTGGGCGCAAGTGTTTGATTCTTTATGTAGGTACATCTATTGGGGACTTGCTTGTATCTCCTACTGGATTGATACCTTGGATCTCAACAACTGAGGGAAATACTTATCTACTTTGCCGCATCACCCTTTCCTCTTCAAGGGAAACCAACGCATGCTCAAGAAGTAGCACGAAGGATTTCTGGCGCCGTTGCCGGGGAGATCTACATCAAGCCTACCAAGTACCCATCAGAAACTTATCTCTTGCATTTACATTAGTTGCCATTTGCCTCTCGTTTTCCTCTCCCCCACTTCTAAAACGATTTTCGAAAAGATTTCCCTTTTTATTCGCCCTTCTTCCGTTCGTCTTTTTGTTTGCTTTTTGTTTGCTTTTGTGCTAAAACGTTTGCTCGTCTTTATGGCTCAACCGAAAAGCTTTGATCCTTATCTGAGGAAGTTGGAAGATATTGAGGATAATGTTAAAGGTTTCATGTCACTCCAATTTGACCACAATAGTTTCTTTAGAAACGAGCTTAGAGAGTAAAAGACTATGTGGGAATACATGAATAAGGAACCTGATGATATGTCTAAGGAGTTTTATGCGTTAAAATCTCAGTTTGCTCATCTTGAAAATTTAGTAGGCCAAATTTCTGATAAACAAGCTACCTTAGTCAATAAAATGGCCGCGAAACCGGAATCTTTAAATAATGATGAAGATCTTAAAGTGATTGATGTGACTCCTATTGAATCTTTGTTTTCTAATACAAATCTTGATAATGATGGGACTGGAGATGAGTCAACTTTAGTTAAAAGGCGTCCCAATGATTCGGAATTTATAGATCTTAATGCTAAGATTGATAAAAGTGGGATTGAAGAGGTCAAAACTTTAGATAGCAATGAACCCACTCTTTTGGATTTCAAGGACTTTAATTATGATAATTGTTCTTTGATTGATTGTATTTCCTTGTTGCAATCCATGTTGAATTCTCCTCATGCTTATAATCAAAATAAGGCTTTTACTAAACATATCGTTGATGCTATGATGAAATCTTTTGAAGAAAAACTTGAGTTGGAAGTTTCTATACCTAGAAAACTTTATGATGAGTGGGAACCTACTTTTAAGATTAAGACTAAAGATTATGATTGCCATGCTTTGTGTGATTTGGGTGCTAGCGTTTCCACGATTCCGAAAACTTTATGTGATGTGCTAGGTTTCCGTGAATTTGATGATTGCTCTTTAAATTGGCATCTAGCGGATTCCACTATAAAGAAACGTATGGGAAGGATTAATGATGTTCTTATTGTTGCAAATAGGAATTATTTGCCCGTAGATTTCATTGTTCTTGATATAGATTGCAATCCTACATGTCCTATTATACTTGGTAGACCTTTCCTTAGAACGATTGGTGCAATTATTGATATGAAGGAAGGAAATATTAGATTCCAATTTCCATTAAGGAAAGGCATGGAACACTTTCCTAGAAATAAAATGAAATTACCTTATGAATCTATTATGAGAGCTACTTATGGATTGCATACCAAAGATGACAATACCTAGATCTATTGCGTTATGCCTAGCTAAGGGCGTTAAACAATAGCGCTTGTTGGGAGGCAACCCAATTTTATTTTTATGCTTTTGTTTTTGCTTCTGTTTATGAGTTTTCCACACATTATTACCTCTGTAATAATTGTGTTTCCTTGTTTAAATTAGTGTTTGAGCCAAGTAAGAAGTTTGGGATGGTCTACGGTGTTTGTGATTTGATTTTGCTGAAAAACAGAAACTTTTGCTCTCAGTCCAGGAATTTTTTAAATTCACTGGAACGTGCTCTTGATCTGAAATTTTACACAAGATTGATATACAAATTTCCCTGATTGTCCTAATTTTTCAGAATTTTTGGAGATACAGAAGTATTCGAAGTCTATAGATTTCTACAGACTGTTCTGTTTTAGACAGATTCTGTTTTCTTTGTGTTGTTTGCTTATTTTGATGTATCTATGGGTTATATCGGGGGGTATGAACCAGGGAGAAGTTAGAATACAGTAGATATTACACCAATATAAATAAAGAATGAGTTCACAACAGTACCTAAAGTGGTGATTTATTTTTCTTATACTAACGGATCTCACGAGTTTTCTGTTGAGTTTTGTGTTGTGAAGTTTTCAAGTTTTGGGTAAAGATTTGATGGACTATGGAATAAGGAGTGGCAAGATCCTAAGCTTGGGGATGCCGAAGGCACCCCAAGCCATATTCAAGGATACCAAAAAGCTTAAGCTTGGGGATGCCCCGGAAGGTATCCCCTCTGTCGTCTTCAATCTATCGGTAAATTTACTCGAGGCTATATTTTTATTTACCACATGATATGTCTTTTGCTTGGAGCGTCTTGTATGATATGAGTGTTTGCTTTTTAGTTTCCACAATCATCCTTGCTGCACACATCTTTTGAGAGAGACACGCTGAATCATGATTTATTAGAAAACTCTATGTGCTTCACTTATATCTTTTGAGCTAGGCAATGTTGCTCTAGTACTTCACTTATATCTTTTTAGAGCACGGTGGTGTTATATTTTATAGAAATTATTGAACTCTCGTACCTCACTTATATTATTTTGAGAGTCTTTAAAACAGCATGGTAATTGGTTTAGGTTATGAATTTAGTCCTAATATAATGGGCATCCAAGAGGGATATAAAAAAAACTTTCATATAAAGTGCATTGAATACTATGAGAAGTTTGATTCCTTGCATATAGTTTTGAGATATAGAGATGGCAATATGAGAGTCATGCTAGTAAGTAGTTGTGAATTGGAGAAATACTTGTGTTGAAGTTTGTGATTCCCGTAGCATGCACGTATGGTGAACCGTTATGTAACGAAGTCGGAGCATGATTTGTTTAATGATTGTCAACCTTTGTGTGAGTGTCGGGAGCGCGCGATGGTTAACTCCTACCAACCTCTCCCCTAGGAGCATGCGTCTAATACTTTGCTTCGATAACTAATGGACTTTTGCAATAAGTATGTGAGTTCTTTATGACTAATGTTGAGTCCATGGATTATACGCACTCTCACCCTTCCACCTTTGCTAGCCTCTCTAGTACCGTGCAACTTTCGCCGGTGCATCAAACCCACCTTCCTCAAAACAGCCACCATATATTTTACTCAAAACAGCCACCATACCTACCTATTATGGCATTTCCATAGCCATTCCGAGATATATTGCCATGCAACTTCCACCGTTCCGTTTTTCATGACATGCACCATCACTTTCATATTGCATATAGAGTCATGTTTTGTTCTAGGTATCGAGTTGTAAGTAAATAAAAGTGTGATGATTTTCATTATTAGAGCATTTGTCCCGTGTGAGAAAAGGATGATGGAACTATGAATCCCTCACAAGTTGGGATGAGTCCCCGGACTTTATAAATAATAAAATAGGCCAGCGAAGCCCAAAAAAAAAGAGGCCAAAGATGCCCACCAAAATAAAAAAAATGAGAGAAAGAGAGAAGGGACAATGCTACTATCTTTTTCCACACTTGTGCTTCAAAGTAGCACCATGATCTTCATGATAGAGAGTCTCCTATTTTGTCACTTTCATATAGCTAGTGGAATTTTTCATCATATGCATGACCACTTAGTTTCTTTTTGAGCTTTCATACACTTATAGCTCTAGTGCACCCGTTGCATGGCAATCCCTACTCACTCACATTGATATCTATTGATGGGCACCTCCATAGCCCGTTGATACGCCTAGTTGATGTGAGACTATCTTCTCCTTTTTCCTTGCACCTCCACCATATTCTATTCCACCTATAGTGCTATATCCATGGCTCACGCTCATGTATTGCGTGAGAGTTGAAAAGGTTTGAGAACATAAAAAGTGTGAAACAATTGCTTGACTTGTCATCGGGGTTGTGCATGATTTAGATACTTTGTGTGGGGAAGATGGAGCATAGCCAGACCATATGATTTTGTAGGGATAACTTTCTAAGGCCATGTTATTTCGAAAGGACGCAATTGCCTTGTTGGTGTGCTCGAAGTATTACTGTTTTTATGTCAATATTAGACTTTTGTTTTGAATCTTATGGATCTGAATATTCATGCCACAATAAAGAATATTACATGGATAAATATGTTAAGTAGCATTCCACATCAAAAATTCTGTTTTTATCATTTACCTACTCGAGGACGAGCAGGAATTAAGCTTGGGGATGCTTGATACGTCTCCAACGTATCTATAATTTTTGATTGTTCCATGCTATTATATTATCTATTTTGGATGTTTTATATGCATTAATATGGTATTTTATATTATTTTTGGGACTAACCTATTAATCTAGAGCCTAGTGCCAGTTTCTGTTTTTCTATGTTTTTGAGTATTGCAGATAAGGAATATTAAACGGAGTCCAAACAGAATAAAATCTTCGGAATGATTTTTCTTGGACCAGAAGAAACCTGCCAGACTTGGAGATGAAGGCAGGAGACCTGCCGTGGCGTCACAAGCCACCAGGGCATGCCCTAGGGGGGGCCCTGTAGGCTTGTGGCCCCACGGCAGCCCTCCTAACCCTATTCTTCGGCCTATAAATTCCCAAATATTCCTTGGATACTAAAGAGAGCCACGCAAATACTTTTCCGCCGCCGGAACCCTCTGTTCCCGTGAGATCCCATCTTGGAGCCTTTTCCGGTAATCTGCCAGAGGGGGATTCGATCACGGAGGGCATCTACATCAACTCCATTGCCCCTCCGATGATGCGTGAGTAGTCCACCACAGACCTTCGGGTCCATAGCTAGTAGCTAGATGGCTTCTTCTCTCTCTTTGTTCTTCAATACCATGTTCTTCATGATCTTCATGGAGATCTATCCGATGTAATACTCTTTTGCGGTGTGTTTGTCGAGATCCGATGAATTGTGGGTTTATGTTCAGATTATCTATGAATATTATTTGAATCTTCTCTGAATTCTTATATGCATGATTTCATATCTTTACAAGTCTCTTCGAGTTATTGGTTTGGTTTGGCCAACTAGATTGGTAATTCTTGCAATGGGAGAAGTGCTTAGTTTTGGGTTCAATCTTGCGGTGTCCTCACCCAGTGACAAAGTAGGGGTAGCAAGGCACGTATTGTATTGTTGACATCGAGGATAAAAAGATGGGGTTTTCATCATATTGCTTGAGTTTATCCCTCTACATCATGTCATCTTACCTAATGCGTTACTCTATTCTTCATGAACTTAATACTCTAGATGCAGGCAGGAGTCGGTCGATTTGTGGAGTAATAGTAGTAGATGCAGAATCGTTTCGGTCTACTTGACACGGACGTGATGCCTATATGCATAATCATTGCCTTGGATATCTTCATAATTATTCGCTTTTCTATCAATTGCTTGACAGTAATTTGTTCACCCACCGTATTATTTGCCTTCATGAGAGAAGCCTATAATGAAACCTACGGCCCCCGGGTCTATTTTCCATAATATATTTTCATATCTATAAACCAAAAATACCAAAAATATCTTGCTGCAATCTTTTTACTTTTAGTTTACTTTTCGTTTTAGCAATCCTATCTATCTATCTCTATCAGATCTCATCCTTGCAAGTAACCATGAAGGGATTGACAACCCCTTTATAGCGTTGGGTGCAAGTGTTTGATTCTTTGTGTAGGTACATCTATTGGGGACTTGCTTGTATCTCCTACTGGATTGATACCTTGGTTCTCAACAACTGAGGGAAATACTTATCTACTTTGCCGCATCACCCTTTCCTCTTCAAGGAAAACCAACGCATGCTCAAGAAGTAGCAGTAGCTCGCCTTCCATGCGAACACGTCTGCCTTTGCCCGAATGAAAGCGACGAGCGCACCCTCCAGCTTGGGAAAAGGTCGGCGCCGATGGTGAAGGTGGGGCCCGAGTCGCTACCGTTGAACGACACTTTCTTTGTTTTAGATCGGTCCTGGGAGAACAAAAGCTTTTTCCTTGCCGGTGTCGCCTCAGAGAATGTCGACTCCTTCCCCACAGCCGGGTGTGCGGCCAAGGCGGCTTTGTATGCACGCTTGAGGGATTTAAGTGCGTCCCTCTCGTTGCATTTGATGGTGATGATGCCGCCGCAACCAGGCATCTTGACAATGTTGTAGCCCGGGTGGGTCGCCGCAAGGAATTTGGCGAGTGTCGAGTAACCCAGGATGGTGTCGTACGGGAGGCCGATAGGCGCCACATCGAAGTCGATGATCTCGGTGCATTAATTGTAGTGGGTACCGAAGGTGACGGGTAGGCGTATCTGCCCAAGGGGGGCCATGGTCCCGCCGGCCACTCCGGAGAAGTGCCTGGTGGGCTTCAGCTGGTCATAGGGCACCTGGAGAGCCTCGAAGGTCGCGACGGAGATGACATTGAGTCCAGCACCCCCATCGACAAGGGTCTTGGTGACTACGACATTGCTGACGGTAGGGGTGCTCAGCATGGGGAGGGCGCCTGCGGCAGCCGTGGATCTAGGGTGATCCCCTACGTCAAAGGTGATGTCGTGTTGCGCCCAGCCAGGCGGCGATGCGGGCCTGTGCTCCCTAAGGTCGGCGTTCGCCCCGCGGAAGGAGGGCTTGAAGTGGTGACCAATGACGGGGGCCTGGGTCACGCCAAGGATGCATGCCACCGCGCGTGGGTCCTGGTGAGCCCCGGTGTTCCCGACGAGCGGGCGCACATTGCATCATTGCTCGACAGGGTCGCCGTGCAGGAGAGGCAGCGGGAGCGCTCCGCGCGCCACGTCCCCCATGCGGGACGGCAGAGGGCGAAGCGAGCGAGGGGCCGTCGGGGTTTCTCGGGTTCCGGCGATGAGTTCGGTTATGCAGCCTAGCCAGGCGTTGTGGTCAGCGTTCGCCGGCCGGCAGCGGAGCACTTCGCGCGCCTCGAGCCACGCGGCCTGCGGGTTCACCTGCCCAAGGCAGGCGCGGGGGTAGGAAACCATGGCGGTGCGGCCACCCTGCTGCACTGGAGGGTTCACGGAAGAACCCTGCTGCCCGTGGGTAGCACGGTCGGTGGCGACGGCGGCTTCGGCGCTGGTAGAGTGGCGGCGCCCGTCATGGCCCGCAGGAGCGGTCTCGACGACGCGGGCTACCCGGCACGAACACGATGAGCGTCAGCCATAGGGTTGGCGAGGCTGGAGCCAAAAAGGAGCCGAAGAATAGTGGCGCACCCCTACCTGGCATGCCAAATGTCGGAATCGGGGCCCCGGGGACCCGAGGAGGTTCGAACTCTGGGGTGCGCTCGTTCTCGTGCCCTACTTTGCCTCGCAACCTCATGGCGACTCTCCGGCATGCTCGACCTACGGAAGAAGAAGGGTGCACATGGTCATTTACCCAGGTTCAGGCCGCCTCACGGTGTAAAGCCCTATTCCTGCTTGTCTGGATTACTTGAGGATGCGAATTCAAGGGTGGGTTCTGGCTAACTGGGTCGATCCCCCTCTACAGTGGAAGCCTGCCGCATCTTATACTGGCCCTGGTCCTCTCCCCCGAAAATACAAGGTGGGAAGGGTCACCACAATGGCAGTTTGAAGGGGGACATGATTGCGGCTTATCCTGATAAAAGTAGTATATGCCTGCAAAAGCCTCTGTCCTGGCGAGCCCCCAACTTCGGTCTTCTTGCACTGAACAAGAAGCCTTTGGGGGGTTTCTTTAGGAGCGGGCGAGCCAGCTCCACTCCCTTAGCACATAAGGGGAAATCCTCCCCATCCACGACTGCTGGCATGGCTCCTGGCGTCACTTGGCGTGGCGCGCGTCGCCCACGTGAAGGTGCAGGGCTACGCGACCCAGCCGGGCCACCCTTGACTAGTCAGCCCCGCGAAGGCCACAGAGGCAACCTCGTGTAACACCCTGGTTTTCGCTCCTGTTTTTTTTCCTTTGCGGGATTCGACTCCCGTCCTTTTTCTCGGTGTTATCGGATTTCTCTAGCTCTTGGGTATGTGAAGATGGTCATCTAGCCTTGCCTTCCCTATCCAACCAGAGATTCTCTCCAGTCCAACCTTGCCACCCAAGATCTTTGGCTCACGGTTTTGCTGTCGAAACCCTACCTTCCGAGTCACCGGAAGGGAAACCCTAATCCTTTCAGTTACAAAGGAACCTCAATTTCCTTTGATCTGTTGCCTCCCAAACTTTTCCCAGAGATCATCCTTCATCTATAAACCCTGGATATGCAAAAATATTGCCAAGTCATTTGCAATATTTTTCATCTATAATTAATTCCTTTTTCCACCAGTTAAAGGAATTAAATCCGGGAAAATATCTATCCATCTCCAAAGTTCATGAAAACTTGTGGAGATATTCTTTGTGATCATAATGAGCTCCCATATAAATATTGGCAACAATTAAATAAGGGAAATTGCATTTTCCTATTTAATGCCAATATTGCATTTTGGGCCCTTTCTAAAGGAGCTACCATTTTGGTAGCCAGGAAAA
This sequence comes from Elymus sibiricus, assembly GCA_039707655.1. Lineage (NCBI taxonomy): Eukaryota > Viridiplantae > Streptophyta > Magnoliopsida > Poales > Poaceae > Elymus > Elymus sibiricus. The sequence continues at coordinate 307,508,357 of CM077675.1, read as the reverse complement.
ATCCCAAATAATTTGTGTAGCTTCTCCTATCCATATCCTCACCATTTCCATCAAGAACCCAGGTTCCATAGTTCAAAGTTTGAGCACAACCTCAATTTGCAGATTCTGTCTAGTTGGGCAATTTGCAAAGGAAGTGCTTGAACCCTTGGTCTATTTGAGCTGAAATTTTTCATGGTGATTAACATGGATAAATCACTCATGGAAACCAAAAATCAGCTCAATCTATCTATCCATTTGTCGCCAGAAATTTTCCTAAGTTTCTGTCCATTTGGAAGCTCTATGAAGCAAGTACCATTTTGGTGTACCCAAATGGTATGAAATTTTTACATTAGCTTCATATGTTCAAATCATTCACCTCCTCCAATTTTCAGCTCAGTGCAAGCTAGTATGTGAGTGCCACATGAATGTTTGCATTTTTGTCCAATATGGTGGTTTGTACAGCAAGTGCTTGCTTCAATCCCCTATTTGGTCTGAAACTTGGCCACAACACTCATCTTAGTGTAGGATCACCGCAAGGCAAAGCTCAGCACCTATCCCTAGCTGAATCTCCCCCACCTCACTACAAACACTTTGCTTCCAGCTGTTGTTTGACTTGGTGCAGTCACACCAGAGCTCACTATTCTTGCATGAGGAGGTCTAGTCAGCTCAGTGCCGGGTGTAGAACACCCTGGACATTGTTTGGCATCGAGCAAGGCGTGGCAATGCCGTGGACACGTGGTGACGACGGGCTGAGCGCGTCAAATGCATGCTCTGTGCATTGGGGCCCTCGGCCTCGCCCGTTTCCTCGCGTTCTTGCCACCTCGTCGTGTCCAGTAGCTTTCCCTTGGCCTCGCCCTCGTCCTGGACCCTTCTACCCCTCCTCTCCCTTTCTCCTCATGCCACGGCGATCGCCGCCATCGTGCTGTGCCGCTCGTGACCCGTGTCTTCTTCCTCCCCGAGCTCTCGCGAAGCTACTCCTGGCTTCTTCCCTCTCCCAGAGCCACTGCTGACATCGCCTGCGTCCTCCGCGTGTCCCCGAGCTCCAGGATGACGATGAGATCGCCACCGCGGCCCGAGCTCATCCACTTCTCCGGCCGGCTATAAGTAGCAGCAGCCGGAGTCTCCCCGAGCACCTCACCAGCCTCCCCTCTCCCTCTAGTCCACTCCAGTACCCTTGCCCGGCCAATTCCCTCTCCGGAGCTCTCCAATGGCCGCCATGGCCGCCGGTGCTCCGCGGCTAAATTAGGCCTATGCCGAGCCTCCCCCTCCCTTCCTCCACCACCCGAAGAACCACCGAAGCACCTAGAAGCTCCTCCACCCTTCTCCCTGTCCTCCGGTGGCCTATAGCCATTGCGCCCATCTCGCCCGAGCCGGCTATCCGCCATGGCCAAGGGCGCCTGCGCTCCCGCTCTCCCCGAGCTCCGCCTCCTAGCTGGCTGGGTGCGGCTCATTGCGTTGACCTCACCGGTTGTTGGAGCCTCACCGGAGATGCCCCGAATCGCCGGCACGAGCGCCGGCCATGCTCGACTCTGCTCTCCTCTATCGCGAGCGGGAGGTAGAAGGAGAAGAAGACCGGCCAGGCGGGCCCCACCTCCTCGCGGGCCCCGCATGTCAGCCACAGAGCGCGTTGACCCCGGCCCCGCTGACGTGGTTAAGTGGAAGCGCATCTCACTGAATACGCTTCCCGTTTGAGAAAGCGTACTTTGCTGCTGCTTCGGGTAAAAATGCGCTTTCCCTCAGCTGAAGGCGTATTTTCAAAATACGCTTTCTGTTTACTCAGCCGGCCGAAACAGTTATATAGTGGACGTTCGTCGGTTAAGGGCAAAAATGAACAGGTTTTGTTTATTTTTCTGCCTAAACAACGAACGGCCACAACTTTCCGCTCGTAGCTCTGATCAAGGTGAAACCAACGCTCACATCTTCGTCTTGTCGAGCCCGTTCTTTTGGCATCACTTTCACAATGTGTTCATACTGTGAAAATGACCATTTTGCCCTTGCCTCTAATCAGCCCCCTCCGAGAGAGAACGGTTTCCGGCGTTCCCTTCCGCAGACTCTCCGCACCTTTTCCCGGAGTATTCTTCAACCCCAGGCAAGCCGACCATCTGATATATGCCCTAAAGCATTGCTCTATGTTATTCTTGCGTGTTTAATTAGTAATTATGCCTGTGATAGAAATAATTAAACCTCTGTTAGATTGCACTTACTGTTTACATTACTTGCATATTTTGCTATGTAATTTACTTAAGTGCATGATTGTTGCCACTTCAACTGGTTGTGATATATAACCATACTTGCTAAGTGATGGCTAAAGTTAAACTTAGTCGGTTGATCTAGAGTCACCTGTCCGGACTTATCCGTGCAGCCACATTTGCCGGTATGGGACGGCCTTGACTTGGTCTGATCGCGTGCTCTTTCACCGGTACCTCCAGAAAGGGAAGGTTATGCGCGCGCTACCCTGGCCCGGTAGGCGGCGATAACCTTGTGAGCCTAGTTGAGTTTTGTGCCGGCGTCCCTGTTTGGGACAGTTTAGTTTGGCCACGACGGTGGCAGGTGTCACGAGGTGACACAGGGGCCACCCAGGGCAGGACTCCGGGGGAGGATGAATGCCGGTGGTACGATGGGAGAGTCACGGGTCAGGAGGGTTTCGTTGGAGCAACGTTGGTCCACCCGAATGGGATCACGAGGCCAGGTGCTCCATGGTGTGGGTAAAGTGCGCAACCTCTGCAGAGTGAAAAATCTATTCGAATAGTCGCGTCCACGGTATTGGACAGTCCGTCCAGGCCTCACTAGGTGGTCAACCGTAGTAATGATAATAGTGATGGAAGAACTTGTCCTATGATCAGAAGTACTCGATGACTCGTGAGTATTCCGAGGGTTGTGGGACAACACATAAGAGAGTAAGTTGGATCTAGTTAAGAGTTGGATTGGATCCTGAGAATGTTCGGAGTATGGATTATTTACTTGCCATGCTTTACTTTACTCTAGTAGTATCACACTGGATAATCCTGTTACAACATGATAATTAATATTGCTAGATAGGTGTGGTATGTCATGATGATTAATATTGCTCTAATAACAAATGCATGCTTGAATGCCATGGATTGCATTGCTTGGTGTATATGTTAGTTTGGTTTGCTTGCGAGTACATTCAAAAGTACTCAGCGGCCTTTAACATGGCCAGGTTCACATAAGGATCCGTCGTCCATCGTCGAGGAGCCGGAGCATTCGCAGGCTAGGAGAGTAACCCAGTCAGATCCCTATGGATTGGAGCCGCACGAGGACCATGCTGCCTTAGATAGAGCTTTTCTGCTGCCATCACTCTTGTAATATATCTTGTAAGACTGATATATCCATTAATAGAAATGCCTGTGTTCATGATACTTGTTGTAAACACGCAGGCCAGAGTGATTTCCTGGGCTGGCGTGCGTGGCGACCGTCTGGCTACAGGGGTAATCAGGCGGGGCGCCACACCTCGGGTGCCGACCTCGCGAAGGGGGGCTCGCGAGGCTCTTGACAGCACTTGCTAACATACGCCTCACGAGGCATCGGCCCTCGCGGGGGTCTTGCTCGTGAGGTCCAGAGGCGGGCTATGTTGGGCCTAGGGCACGCGTCGCGTTTTGGGCCGCAGGTAGACGGGCCCGGGTACCCCCCAGTCCCACGGGCCCGACAGTCGGAACCCCATTCGGTGGAAAGATTACATAGATGAAGAATTTTGAGCACCTTCACTCAATGCTAGATCAATCATCGTGCAGGGTGTGGTCGACAGGGCTAGAGCCAAAAGAGAGTGGCCGAGTGTCCGTGGTTTCTCAGGACTCGAGTGTTTCAATACATACATTCGGGAAGCAGAGATCCCATCCAACTACAGGTTAGCAACTGGGATAGGCAAATTCGACGGTGAGTCAAAGATAGAGACATGGTTAGAATACTACCGAGTGGCAGTCCAGATTGGTTGTGGCAACGACTTCATCGCGATGAAGCACCTTGCCCTCATGCTAGAAAGTTCAGTGAGGGTGTGGCTAAATCAATTGCCCGCCGACAGTATATATAGCTGGGAAGACCTAGCCCGAGTGTTCTTTAAGACGTTCGAGGGCACTTACAAGTGCCCAGGGGGATTGACCGAGTTGCAACACTGCATGCAGAAGAGCAATGAGACTCTCCGAGTGTATATCCAGCGATGGACCACCTTGGACAACTCAATAGAGAATGTGACGGAGCACCAGGCCATCTGGGTGTTCAAGGAGGCGTGAGGTACCGTGAGCTTATCTTAAAGTTCGGTCAGTGTGATGTCCTGACTCTCAGTCGGGCTATCACTACTGGGAAAGGGCTTATAGGTGATCTCAAATCAGTGGCAGGCGCAGTGTAGCACCCACCACAGCTATTGGCATTGGCGGGCTCAAAAACCGCCCGCCACTGCTATTGACTTAACAGTGGCAGGCACTAGTTTGCGCTCGACATCGATAACAACTGTCCAGATTTGCCATGGGACAAATGTTGTTAGTGACGGGCACAAACTAGCGCCCACCACTGCTAAAGCTAGTACCAGTGGCGGGCCACAATACGTACCTGTAATAGCCCAAGTGCATTCCTTGCCCTTTTGTAATATTTTCATGTGGAACCTTCAATGTATAACATATGTGGTTGAGTTATAATAGTATTTGCTTCATGACATTCCTCATGCATCATGGCATCATAGCATCATCACATACATCAAATGTTGCATCATGAGATTGTTGTGTTTGTTGTGGTGTGCTTGTTGTGCAAGTGAGTTGTGGTATGGATCCTCTCCCAACTCTTTTACCCAAACTATGCCCACCTCTCCTATTTCAAAAATTAACAACATGTGTGTTTCACTTGCTGTTCTTCTCATATATAAAAATGTTGATCTACTTCCAAATATTCTGTTTAGAATTGTTAACAAACTCTCAAACATGTTTGAAGATCACTGCCTTGTTAGTCTTTGCAACATAGATTCATATAGCATAATAAGGGAATTATTTTATTGGCTCAATAATTTCCCAAACTAATTTTATTAAATAGGGCATAATTTTGTGAGTCCAAAACATTTTTTTCTTGCTCTCTAATTCTATTCCAAATCTGCATGGCTCTAATTCGATCCCCCCCGGGCACCCATTTTTACATTTATTTGCTGAGCCAATGACAGTGGGCCCGATGGCCCACATGTCATCCACACCTGGCCTAGAGCAACTGACAAGTGGCCCTTTTTTTTATTTTGTTTTAGTGTTTTGTTATCCCTCTGTTTTCTGTTATTTCCATTTAGGGTAAGTTGCCTCTTATGGACTTGCCAATTCTGTCTAGTGCCAAAACAGGCATATGCCAAATTTGGCATGCACCATGTTATAAGTGAGGCTTGCATTTTTTCGAGTTGACTTGTGTGAGTTTTCTCTACTGGAGCATAGACTTATGATATATGAATTTGGGGTAGAAAAATGCAGTGAATCCAATGGCGGCATTAGAATTAACTTTTGAGCAAGTTTGCAAAAATGTTATTTTGTGATGATATGCCATTTTGTCATTTTCACATGAATTAATCCTTGCATCATATGATAAACTTGTCAACATGAAAGGTGTTCATTAGTGTGTGCTCTAGCCCCTAGTATTTTTGCTTGCCATGATAGATCATGTTATGAGTTGCATTCTTGCTGCCAACATGTCACCAAAATTCTGTTTTCACATGCCCAAATAATCCTAAGTGTTGAAATCTGTTATTTTGTTGCCATGTTGACTTGATGATTCCCATGTATATGTTGCTCCTTTGGAGTAGGCACAATGGAATGCATTGTTGTGCGAGTCATCCTCTGTTATGTGTGCCAAGATCTTGGAGAATAAGCTATTGCATCTTATATAAAACTTGCTGTCAACATGCCATTATGTTAATAAGTGCTCTGTTTGCCACTTGATGAATTTCACTAAGTCTGTGAATCTGATATTGTCAATATGTCATATTGTGAGGGTGGTAGCCATTGATATATGCATATTTTGATGTTGCCATAATGTAGTTAAGTGAATTAAATGTTGTCCTCTATCAACCTGTTAATTTTCATGCCATGAAAGTTCCTCTAGAATGTATAAAAGTTGCTGTCAAGATACCATCATGTTAACTCAGATTCTGTAAAACTGGAATTTTCTCTAAGTCCCTGAAAACTGATTCAACATGCCATCTTGTGAGCCCATTTGCCATTGAACCATGCTTCCTTTCATGTTTCTATAGATAGATAAATTGTTGTGCATGTTGTATACTTCATGTCCATGCCTTGTTTGTGATTTGATACTTGATGTTACTCTGGTTATGGGTTTGTAAGATGACATGCTGCTGTTTGTGGCAGATTGTGTGTAGATTTGTTTTGTGACTTATGGGAGCTATACTCCATTGTTTTGCATGATCTTTATCTCCATTCTTGCTAGATTTTCATTTCCAATCCAGTGGCGTCCTTGGAATACCAAGGAATAGCCCATGGCCTCCCTCATCTTTGTGTTTGTCTCCGTCAACGTTCGTACCTTGTCGTGAGTGTACCGTGAGCTTCGTTACACCGTTTGCAACGTTCTACATATGCATTTGCATCGTTTTTACATGGAGCATTAATATTTGCCATGATCATGCATGTTCAAATAACTAATATTGAGGTACTATCCAGAATACTAAAGAACTTGATAATTGCATAGAAACATGACTAACATAGGGTTGCCATGTTCAATACTTCAAATTGGTCATGCATCATATTGTTTGCACAGTGCACTTTGTTTGTATGTTTATTTGGTGATGCTTCTCTTTGGGTAGACGCGAGTGTCGAGCCTGAGTACGAGGATCCTGGAGAGTACAACTACGAGGACCCAACTCTTTGTCCCTCTAAAGACCCAACAGGCAAGATGATTGTACCCAGATCCCGACACTGTTTTTGCTATGCTAGATGTCTCGCTTCTACCGTTATGTTTCGTTACCTACCACTTAAACTGTCAGCCTCCTAAATTTCCATGAAATCCTCTCACCCCTCCACTTCCTAGCAAAACATTGATTGGCTACGTTATCGCTGCTCAGCCCTTATCTTATAGCGTTGCTAGTTACAGGTGCAAGCTTTTCCATGTGCCAACATGGATATCTGGAGATATCACCTTATTTTACTGTTATTTAAATTAATGCACATATATATCTGGCAACGGTGGAAGGCTTGGCCTTTTGCCCGGTGTTTTGTTCCACTTTTGCTGCACTAGTTCTGAGTACCGGTGTTATGTTCCATATTTTGCACTCCTAACATGCTCGGGGTTGTTATGGGGACCCCCTTGACCATTCGTTTTAGATTAAAACTTGTCTGGCAAGACCCAACTTTGGTACTACATTTGCTAAACAACTTAATAAAATTGCATCGGGCATAGCTACCCCGTGGATAATTAATCAACCCTGGGCCAGTGCTCCGCATGAGTGTTGGTCCAACCAAGAGCATCTTATTAACGCCGCCCGAGGCAACCCGGTGATTGCCATGGTAACCACCGCTCATCCGTCATGTCCTGAGAACGAGATATGCGGCTCCTATCGGGTTCGTTGACACGTCGGGCGGTCTTGCTGGACTTGTTTTACCTTTCTCGAATGTCTTGCGTGAGGAATTCCGAGGATACTTTTGGCTATTTTGAGGTTGAGGCTTTCCAAAGGAGTTTCCTAGGAGATCACGAGATTCGTGGTCAAGGTTATTCCCGCGGCATGTGGTTAGTTTGTTATGGATGAGTTGGAGCACCCCTGTAGGGTTAAATCTTTTCGAGAAGCCGTGCCCGCGGTTATGTGGCAACTTGGAAATTTTTTTAACACCCGGTTATAGTTAACTTGAAGTAAACTCAAATAAAATACACCAACTGTGTGCGTAACCGTGACTGTCTCTGCTCGTGAACATGAACCGAGAGAGACCACGGTGGGGTAATGTTTGACGTAAGAAGGTGTTCAGGATCACTTAGTGATCATGCTAGTTCACGACCGTCATGCGTAGGCCACCATATTACATTCTTGTTCTCGTAAGTTAGCCACCAAAGGCATGCTTAGTGTTGCTGCAGCCTCACCACTTAACCATTCCTAACCTATTGGCTTACATAGTCTCGGTACCCGGGTTATGAGATTGCTGAGTCCATGTGGCTCATATAATCATCTCTTCATTACATGTATGCAATGTTTTCTGTACTTGCGAAATGAATAGATGCGCTTCTATCCCCGTCGAGGCCCTCGCGCCTTAATAGGAATAGGACTACATCTTGGGTGTTACAAGTTGGTAATCAGAGCCATACCGACCATAGGTGCCCCTTGCTTGATCAAACTTGGCCGAGTTGAGTCTAGTGAAAAACTATTTTGAGTCTAGTTATATTGCAGAGTAGGATTCTTTTACTCCTCTTCTTTACTCTAGTGAGGAATTACGACTTAGGAATTTTGATTCTACCCTCTTCCCACTCAAAAATATTTTAGGATCACGCGAGTATTTTGGAGCCTCTATGATACCGATGTGACGGGAATTCTGTTCTTGGTGCCTCCCGTACATATGGATTGGACCCGAAGAGTAGAGCTCCAGGGGGTTCTTGACACATCGTTATCGTTTAGTTTCCTTAGTACTTAAGAACGCGGATGTTTGAAATTGCTTCAATACTATTCGTGGTGCGAAGAGTGTGGCGGCACCCAGTACTTGGGAGCGGGATCACATGTACTGCCATCTTTAGTATCGTTGTGATTACGAGTGTCTGAGGTAGATGAGTTTCCGAGACCTCTGGTTGTGTGTTGAGGGATGTGATACACTAGAGAGTAGTATTACTGCTAGGAGTTGAGTGATGGATAAAAACTCTGTGTATCCGTGGACCTGATTGCATAACCAAGATTTCGGAAGTTCCTAGGTGGGATTTCCAGTAGTTACCTAGGATCATCTTCCGACATATGTATGATGGTTTATACATTTGTTCCGAGCAACCTTAGCTCAATACTTGTTGTGTTATTTCAAGTGACTTCATGATCTAATGATGTTATCACGATCCCGCAGAAAGCGTTCTTACTAATTGCAGTTTGAATGCAATTGATGATATTCCATTGCAATTTATTTCAAGCCATTTGATTCAGCTTATTTCAATCATCTTTTTCAATGGTGTGCTGATATTCTTGTCCATCTTTAGGATGGCTCCAGCAACTCGTGGGAACCCAGGTCGTGAGGGGGAGCAGTCTGATCCTCCACCACCCCCACCACCACCTCCACCTCTAGATGCTTGGCAGGCAGTGATGGCTGCAACCAATGCCAACACCCAGATGTGGCTCAGTTTGTTGCAAGGTTTTCAGAATCAAGGACAGCAAGGTCATCAAGGCAATTTCAATAATCAGCCACACTATGCAACTCTGAACCAGTTCCTCGCAAATCAACCAAAGTCCTTCACTTGCTGTGATAAACCTCTTAATGCAGACGATTGGCTCCATGACATGAACAAGCATTTTGAGTGCAGCAACATCGGTCCTGAGGACTATGTCAAGTTTGTGACTTTTCAGCTCAAGGGTCAGGCAGCAGATTGGTGGTAGCAGTACAAGGATTCCAGAGGTGGCCGTGTAGTCTCTTGGGATGATTTCTGCCATGACTTTAGAGCTCATCATATCCCGACGAGCTTTGTCGAGGGTATGCGTGAGAAGTTCAGGAACCTGAAGCAGGGGAGTATGTCTGTCTATCAGTACAACTCTGAGTTTCAGAATCTGGCCCGCTATGCTAAGCAAGATGTTCCTAATGAGAAGTCCAAGATTTATCAGTTCAGAGGTGGCCTCAGAGAAGATCTTCAGCTTGCTCTCGTCCTTCACGAGCCTCTTGTGTTTGATCAGTTCTATAACTTGGCTCTAAAGTTCGAGGTAGTTCACCTCAATCTTGAGAATTCCAAGAAGGAGTTCAGAGACTCCAACCCTTCTTCGTCTAGCTCTCAGATTGTTCCTAAGCAGCAGAAGTATTGGGTTCCTCCTGCACCTCCGTTTCGTCCTCCTCAGCAGTAGAAGCAGCACGGTGGTCGTGGACCTTCCAACCCACCCAACCCAGGTTTTCAGCAGTTGCCTCTGGCTCCCAAGTCAGCAATTGTTCCTCATCCAGGCAACTTCCGTCCGCTCTCAGAGGTTACGTGTCACAAGTGTGGTTAGACGGGCCATTACTCAAACAAGTGCACCAACCAGCGGCGTCTTCCGCCTCCTCCTCCTATCAGGCCCCCAGGCAGTGCTATGGTGAAGCACAATCCCAAGTCAATCAGAGTGAACATGGTCAATGCAACTGAAGCAGAAGATTCTTCTCAAGTGATAATGGGTAATCTCTTGGTTAATTCTATTCCTGCAAAAGTTTTGTTTAACGCTGGTGCATCGCATTCATTCATATCAAGACCTTTTGTTGCAAAGCATGATTTACCCATGGAACATTTGGAAAATCCTTTTCGTGTGGTCTCTCCGGGTATGCGAATGAGTTCTCATATGGTAATTCCGGATGTCTCTATCAAGATGGGCAGCTATTCCTTTCTAGCCTCTCCAATTATACTCGGCGATTCCGATATTGATCTCATTCTTGGAATGGATTTTCTTGCGATGAACAAGGATTATGTTGATTGTAAAGCCAAAGAAGTCCAATTGACTCATCCTTCTGAAGATGTGATCATTTTCGCTGCTCGCGATGACACGATTCGTCTCTTTTCTCTAATGAGAAGGGTGAGATTTCTGCCATTTCTCAAATCCCCGTCGTTTCTAAGTATGTAGATGTCTTTCCAGAAGAATTGCCAGGAATGCCTCCTCACCGGCCAGTGGAGTTTGTGATTGAACTCGAGCCTGGAACTGAAACGGTATGCAATCGTCCTTATAAGCTTGGACCCGAAGAGCTGAAAGAATTGAAGAAGCAACTAGATGAACAAGAGCATCTGGGTTTGATCAAACCTAGTTCTTCACCTTGGGGTTGTGGTGTTCTATTTTTCAAGAAGAAGGATGGCACAGACAGACTATGCGTCGATTACCGTCCATTGAATAAGAAGACAATCAGGAACAAGTATCCACTTCCCAACATCAATGAGTTGTTTGAGAAATTGAAAGGTGCCAAGGTTTTCTCGAAGTTAGATTTTCGTATGGGCTATCATCAAATCCGTATCCGTGAAGAAGATATTCCAAAGACTGCTTTCAGGACGAGTTTTGGCTCTTATGAGTAGACCGTCATGTCCTTTGGTCTCGCTAATGCGCCGCCAACTTTTTCCAGAATGATGAACTTCAAGAACGAGTTCGTCTTGGTGTATTTGGATGACATTCTTTTTTTCTCGGAGACCAAAGAAGAGCATGCAGAGCATCTCCGGCTTGTGCTTGACAAGCTAAGAGAGCATCGGTTCTATGCTAAGTTCTCCAAGTGTGTGTTTTGGCTCAATGAAGTGGTGTACCTTGGGCATGTCATCTCTGCCAAGGGCATTAAAGTGCATCCTGAGAAAGTTGAGGCCATCGTGAAGTGGGAGCCTCCTCAGAATGTCAAGCAGCTTTGAAGCTTCCTCGGGCTTGCAAGTTACTGCAGAAGATTCGTGGAGAACTTCTCACAAATTGCTAAGCCTTTGTCTAACCTCCTTCAAAAAAGTGTCAAGTATGCGTGGACTCCTGAGTGTGATGTGGCGTTCAATATACTCAAGGAAAAGCTGACTTCAGCTCCAATTCTCACTCCTCCTGAGTGAGAGTCAACTCCAGCTTTCAAGTATTGTTTCTGTGTGACAATCAGTTGGTTAGAATCTTGAAGCTAGAAAGTTGAGTGGTTATGCTATCCAATATTTTTCATAATGACTCAAAATTGTTTTTGAGCATTTACAACCATTATGCTGTCCGATTTCTTCTAGGAGCTGTAGTGCATTCCGCATCTCCTACGATAGAGTTGATGTCTTCCTTGTCTAAGATGTGGGTTTGGTTTTCCCAGGATGGTTTCCACTAGGAACAACCCCGCTCCTGCTTATGAGCAGGGCGAGGGCAGTGGAGCAAGGCAAGAGAACCTGCCTCACCCACCATCTTTGGCGGAAGTGATGCTTGAGGCAGAGAGGAACAAGAGAGAGACCAACAGGCTGCTAGAGCATACTGAGCAGAATACAACACGCTCTCCCCGCAATGAGCGTAATGATGGACTGTCCCTCAATGACTTCGTGAAGTTGTACCCGCCAAAGTTCCATCATTCCATCGACCCCCTCGATGCGGATGATTGGCTTTCCAGCATGACTCGCAAGATCCGTTCTGCAAATGTGGCAGAAGCTGACAAGGTGACCTTTGCTACGTACTTCCTTGAGGGCCCCGCCAGTCAGTGGTGGGAAAATTATGAAGCTATGCACCTAGAGGGTCCAGCAACAACTTGGGCTGACTTCAGCAGTGCTTTCCGCACCCACCATATTCCAGAAGGTCTGATGGACCGTAAGAGAGAGGAGTTATGTGCCTTCACTCAAGGTAAGCTGACAGTATATGCTTACAGCCGTGAGTTCGGTAATCTTGCCCGCTATGCACCAGAGGAGGTGTCAACTGATGCCAAGAAGCAAGCTAGGTTCCGCAAGGACTTAGCCCCGAGCTCCGTCGTGATCTGTGCCTGCATCAGTGCGCTACCTTCCAGGGACTCGTCAACAAGGCTATCAATGCCGAGACTGGACAGACCGATTACGAGGCAACCAAGAAGAAATCTCGTGACTTCAGATCCTCATCCGGCTCAGGATCCCATAAGCGCCGGGTGTGGGTGCCCAACACTGCTCTGCCATCGAGGTACACCGCAAGGCCATCCTATGAGGCGCCTTGCCCAAATCAAGCCAACCCTCCAGCTAAACCCTATGGTGGTCCTACTGCTAATGCTCCTCCGAGGTATTCAATTGTGATCTTCTACAAATGCGGAGAGCCTGGACACTATTCTCGCGAGTGTCCCCAGAACAACGCCAAGCCTACTGGACGTGGTAAGCCGGGCAAGGCTTATTACGTGAAGCCAACTCCTTCTCATGGTTGTGTGAACAATGTCACCCTTGAAGAAGCCCATGATGACCCCGACGTTGTGCTTGGTACGCTCCTTGTCAATAGTCATCCAGCATCTGTTCTTTTTGACACTGGTGCATCTCATTCATTCATCTCAGAAAGTTATGCACAGTTGCATAACATGACCTTTTGTGATATGCCCACTCCATTAGTAGTTCAGACTCCTGGATCAAAATGGCAAACTTCTAGAGTGAGCCATGACAATGAGATTCTCGTGGATAGGCTAGTCTTCTTAGCTTCCCTGATAGCTCTGAAGTCTTCGAACATCAATATCATCTTGGGTATGGACTGGATGTTAGCTCATTATGCCAAGATTGATACTCATACTAGGAATGTTCACCTTACACATCCATCAGGTGAGATAGTCAATTTCTCAAATCGAGTGGCTAAGCACCAACTCTATTCCCTCAATGCTAGCTCTCTTCCAGAGATTGAGGATATCCCGGTAGTTCGTGACTTCCCGGAAGTCTTTCCAGAGGAACTGCCAGGTATTCCACCTGTCAGAGATGTAGAGTTTGTGATAGACCTCATTCCAGGGACTGTTCCAATAGCCTATAGACCCTATAAGATGGCACCCTTAGAACTACCCGAGCTAAAGAAACAACTCGATGAGGCCTTAAAAAAGGGATTCATCCGCCATAGTTCTTCTCCTTGGGCTTGCCCCGTCCTCTTCATCAAGAAGAAGGATGGAATGGACCGAATGGTTGTGGATTATCGACCAGTTAATCTGGTCACCATAAAGAACAAGTATCCGCTCCCCAGGATCAACGACTTGTATGATCAACTCGCTGGATCCTCAGTCTTTTCTAAGATGGATTGGAGGTTGGGATACCATCAAATCAGAATTAGGAACGGGGACATTCCAAAAACGGTTTCGTTACTTGTTATGGCCAATACGAGTACACCGTCATGTCCTTCGGGTTAACCAATGCTCCAGCCACCTGCTCTCACCTGATGAACTCTATCTTCATGGAGTATCTTGACAAATACTCGAAGAATAGAGAAGATCATGCCGAGCATCTCAGGCTGGTATTGATGAAACTTCGAGAGCATCGCCTATATGCCAAATTCTCAAAGTGTGAATTCTGGCTACCAGAAGTGACCTATCTAGGCCACGTAATCTCTGGCAAGGGCATTGCGGTCAATCCCGAGCGAGTTAGGCCGTCCTTGATTGGACTCAACCTGAATTGGTTAAGCAAGTTCGGAGTTTCCTTGGCTTAGCGAGTTATTGTCGCCGCTTTGTCAAGAATTTCTCCAAGGTTGCGAAGCCTCTCACTGAACTCCTCAAGAAAGATAAAATGTTCGAGTGGATTCCACAATGCGAGCACAGTTTTTAGGAACTGAAAAGACGCCTGACTTCTGCTCCCGTATTGGTGCCACCAGATTTTTCTAACGACTTTGTTATCTATTGCGACGCCTCACGACAAGGATTACGTTGCACTCTCATGCAAGATCATCATATGATTGCATACGCATCTCTACAGTTGCGTCCACATGAGGATAATTATCCAACACATGATGTTGAGCTTGCAGCTATAGTCCATGCACTTAAAACATGGCGACATTACCTTCTCGGAAATCGTTGCGTGATATACACTGATCACCAAAGTCTGAAATATATCTTCACGCAACCGGATTTGAATCTCAGGAGAAGACGGTGGGCTGAGTTGATCACAGATTACGACTTTGGGATAACTTACACCCCGGGGTAAGCCAATGTCATGGCTGATGCACTAAGTCGTAAGTATTATTGTAACAACCTGATGTTACAACAAGGTCAACCGCTTCTCTATGAGGAATTTCGGAAGCTAAACCTTCACATTGTTCCTCAATGATTCCTTTCCACCTTGGTGGCGAAACCTACTCTTAGGGATCAAATCATAGCTGGCCGAAAGCGTGATAAGGGTATATCCCGGATCAAGGAGAACATCGTTAGCGGAAACGCTAAGGATTTCTCCATCGATGATCAAGGTGTTGTGTTCTTCTAGAACCGCTTGGTGATTCCTAAGAACCAACATCTCCGGCAACTGATCCTTAAGGAGGCTCATGACTCTCCTCTCACGATTCATCCTGGTAGTACCAAAATGTATCAGGACCTACGCCAGAAGTTTTGGTGGACCAGAATGAAGAGAGAAATTGCTGAGTTCGTTGCTAAATACGACGTTTGTCGTCGCGTTAAAGTAGAACATCAAAGGCCTGCTGGCACCATTCAACCCTTAGCTATTCCTGAATGGAAATGGGACAAAGTCGGTATGGATTTCATCACCGGTTTTCCCAAGACCAAGAGAGAGAATAATGCTATCTTTGTGGTCATTGACCACCTTTCCTAAGTGGCTCATTTCCTTCCTGTTCGTGAAAGTATAACTGCGAGTCAGCTAGCGGATCTATATATTTCCCGAATAGTATCTTTCCATGGTGTTCCTTTGGAGATCAACTCAGACCGTGGAAGTATCTTTACTTCTCGATTCTGGGAAAGCTTCCAGAATGCTATGGGGACTCATCTATCCTATAGCACTGCTTTCCATCCGCAGTCAAGTGGTCAAGTAGAGCGAGTCAATCAAATTCTGGAAGACATGCTTAGAGCTGGTGTTATATCTGTCGGCATCGATTTGGAGAAGGGTCTTCCATTTGCTGAATTTGCTTATAACAATAGTTATCAGTCAAGCTTGGGCAAAGCCCCTTCTGAAGTTCTCTATGCCCGAAGGTGTCGAACACCTCTTAACTGGTCAGAAACCGGAGAGAGGCAATTCTTTGGTCCAGATATGATCCAGGATGCAGAAGAGCAAGTTCGCATTATTCGTGAAAAGCTGAAAACAGCCCAATCTCGCCAAAAGAGCCAATATGATCGCCATCATAAGGCTGTGACTTTTGAAGTTGACGAGAAGGCTTACCTTCGGGTTACACCTTTGAAGGGTACCCAACGATTTGGTATCAAGGGCAAGTTGGCTCCTCGTTACATTGGTCCTTTCCACATTCTTGCTAAACGAGGAGAGGTTGCCTACCAAGTGGAACTTCCACCGCATCTTTCCAAGGTTCATGATGTCTTCCACGTCTCGCAACTCAGGCGTTGCTTCTCGGACCCTGTCCGCGAAGTGGACCACGAAACGCTTGATCTGCAAGATAAACTTACTTATCAAGAATACCTTGTTCGTATCCTCGATCAAGCTGAGCGTACCACTCGACGTCGAAACATCAAGTTTCTCAAGGTTCAGTGGTCACACCATTCCGAGAAGGAAGCCACATGGGAAAGGGAGGACCGTCTTCGACTAGAGTACCCCTCACTCTTCCCAACAACTTCCAAATCTCAGGACGAGATTCTTTTGAGTGGGGGTGAGTTTTCACATCCCTAGTTTCCCCTTGCCTTGTGCTAGCTACGATGTGCATCATGTTTAAATTTGCATCAACATGAAATGGGGAATATCAGAAACCCTAGAACCTCACTTGATTTAAACCAATTCAAATGTTTGTGATTTTCAATGAATCCAAAATGCCCTTCAAAAATGTTCACTATTTCTGATAAATGTTGGCAACAACATATCAGGGGACATTTTATTTTTCACAACAGATATAGCATTTTAAAAATAACTCATAATGCTACTAAAATTGTTAAATAAAGCACTGTAACTATTATAGTCATTCAAAATTGCGGAAACCTTTTGTGGAGGTTTGAAATATTAAAACTATGCTCTTTAAAATATTTCAGTAGTTTTTGAGCCAGGGAATTCTGCCCAAACGAATTAAAACAAATGTCAAAAAAGAAAATAGAACTAATAAAAGAAAGGAAACCTTACCTGGCTCCTAGCCCAGGAAGAAGCCAGCCCAGCCCACCAGGGCCAGGGAGGTCTTCTTCCTCCTGTTGCCCAGCCCACCAGCTGCCTGCCTAGGCCTCCCCTGGCCAGCGCAATGTCGTGGATAGCCTCGCCGCTGCCGTATGGTTCCATCCCTCCCTCCATTCGCTCTCTCCCTCGCCTTTGCTCTGCCATTGCCGCCGCAACCGAGCGCTCCCCGCCGCCGTTCGCGTATCTAGAGCCGCTCCCGAGCCTCCCCGTCCCCTCCACGAGCTCTGGCTCGTCGCCCTCGACCTCCTTGCCGAGCAGCCCGATGCTAGACGCCTCTAGTCGCTGCCCCGAGATCGTCTTTCACCTCGGGCCACCGAAGCTCGCCGCCATCGATTCGCCGCCATCAAGCCGTCCCTGAGCTCACTTCCATCGTCGCTGCAACTGCTGTGAGATTGTGGACCCATCTCCCCGCTCTTCGTAGTCGATTGCTAGCCGTAGCCTTGCTTTGCTGAAGCCCAAGAGCTCCTCGCCGCCGGCGAAGGCGCTGCCGTAGCCACGGCCACAGAAGCTCGACCCTGGGCATGCAGGCGTGCTCAGATGTACTCCAGGAGCTCATAGGTACCATTAGTTTTGCCTCTAACCGCTTGTGGCGTCATGTCCGAGCTCGCCCGAGCTCCGGCAGCTGCTAGGCTCGATGCCGGCGACGATTCCGGCGCCCCCACGGCCAGCTAACCCTGTAGCTAGATGGGGCCCAGTGCGGGCGTCATTCCGGTGGCCTCTGTGTGCCCAGCAGCTGCGTGCAGCGTTGTTCCGGCGACAAACCGCTGTCGGTTTGGTCACCGCCGGTGACAGCCGATGTGGCCTATCATTAGTGACTAATTACCCTAGTTAAATCACCTAACAGACAATGACAAGTGGGCCCTGGCTCGCGTCAAACCCAGAGTCAACTCGGGATTATTCTCTGAGTCAATGACATGTGGACCCCACATGTCAGTGACTCTGAGCAGCCCTGGGTCACTAACCAGTGGACCCCACTGGTTAGGTTTGACCTGGCAACGGCCAGCTGACCTGCCGACGCAATGCTGATGTCATGTTGACACAATAAAGATTTTCTGATTTATAATAATTCCAGAAAATGGATAAAACTTCTAAAATTCATAGAAATTAATCTGTAGCTCAGATTGAAATAACTTATATATGAAAAATTATCAGAAAATCCAAAGAATCCATTGGTGCTATTATCATGCATGTTAGAGCAACCTAAATAGGAGAACATTGACATCTTGCAATAATGCAATATGTGGAATATCACCTGGAGTACGATTTTGAACCTATATTCAACTCTGCTCCTTTTAACTCTAATGATAGATGCATTAGCTCATTCTTATCATATTGCCATGTCATGATCATGCATCATATTGTTGCACTTGCCGTGTATTGATTGTTACTCCGTCTATGTCGCGGTAGGTTCTGCTCCATCCGATACCCATGAGTATCCCTCTGAAGGAGAGTACCTCCCCACCAACCTGCAAGGCAAGCAACCCCATTGATCATTCCGATAACATCCCACTCTCTCGCTCCTGCTCTTGTTTATTGCATTAGGACAAACACTTCAACTGTCTATCTGTTGCGGTAGTTGAACCCATTCCTCTGCATGACCTGTCATCGTCACAGTAAATAGCTAAACCAAGCAACCTAGCATACTTGGTAGATGCTTGAGCCTTGATGTGCTTTACCATGCTTGCTTGCTATGCTTAGAGTTGTGTCAAGTCTGATTCATCTGGGTGATGAACCGGAGTGAGGCAGTGTTGTTCTAATGTGATGAGCGAAACGATGAACATGATTTGGTAAAGGTAGCGATGAGAGGCTATGTAGGAGTACATAGCGGGTTGTCTCATTGGGACCGTTCTTAGGAACTGAGTTACGTGTTTGTGATCCAAGAATAGTTACTACCACATGGTGGGCCCTGAAATATGACCCCGCTCGACTTATTGATCAGTTAGTCCTCGGTCAAGGAGTTGCAAGTAGTTTCTGGTGTTTGTAGCTATGCTGGACGCCGTGCGTAGCGCTGACCTTTGGGGTGGGCTATGATGCGGTAGGCAGGGGCACGGTGTACCAAGGGTCACCCGAATGGTGGGCTTGGGAACCCTGCGCACATCGTTTGGGACTGTAGCGGAAACTTCAGCCGGACTTCCGTGCGGGTTCAGTCTCAAATAGGCGATAGCCTGGACTAGGGTCTTGTGTGATTGACGGTCGTGGCCGACTCCCTGGCTGGATTTCCACTTGAAGGTTGCCGAGGTGCCTATTTTTATGTGCACTCAGCGATAAGTGATGAGAGCGCGTGTGAAGAAGTGCACCCCTGCAGGGTAATGAATCTGTTCAAATAGCCGCATCCTCGGATATGGACTACTTGGAGAACTTATGCTGTTCATAGATAACTTGATGGTTACTCTTAAAAGACTCAAGACAAGTGTGAGTACCATGGATGGCACTCTCGTGGGTGATGAGAGAGGATCCATGGTAGAGTATTGATGTGGTGTTAGTGGACTCGTGTGCGCTATCTCAAAACTTGTTCAAAGAACTGGTCGTCGTAGTATAGGCTAGCCAAGAGTCAAAGCTGGCTTGCTACATAAACTCCACTACTCCCCTTGATTAAACATGAGCATGAATAGCTTAGGTCTGCTTTAAAGTCTTGATGAGTACGTTTGTACTCATGTTTGCTTAATAACTGTTGCAGATGATAACCTGGACCCATCTGGTGGGTTCTACCTAGACGT
Organism: Elymus sibiricus; assembly: GCA_039707655.1. Taxonomy (NCBI): domain Eukaryota; kingdom Viridiplantae; phylum Streptophyta; class Magnoliopsida; order Poales; family Poaceae; genus Elymus; species Elymus sibiricus. Next base: position 307,488,819 of record CM077675.1, on the reverse strand, counting down.
CGACTACGCCGAGTAGCTGGTATCCTAGCTATGATCTGATGCCCTGGGTTGGGCTATAGATAGTCAGGCTTTATGCCTTTTACCTTTCATCTGTTTGTACTCAGACAGCTTTAAGCTTCCGCTTGGTTTGTATGAACATGTTTGTATGACTTGAGTGTCGGGTCATGCGACCCCTACCTGTATGAACATATTATGCAAGCCTCCTCTGAGCCTTCTAAATAAGTGTTGTGTTGTTGTATGGTTATGTTGTGATGCCATGGTTGTATCTATGCATATCGGACATGTCGTGCGTATGTGTGACGTGTAACGGTATGTATGGGATTCGACACCTAGTTGTGTGCCTCTAGTAGTACTCTTTACGAGGAAATGCCTCTTTGTGCTTCCACTGAGCCTTGGTAGCTTGCTACTGCTCCGGACACATTGATTGACCGGCGTGTATCCTTCTTGCTGCTGTGTCTGTCCCTTCGGGGAAATGTCTCGTAGTGAAATGGAGTCCATGTAGCCTGCTATGACTCGTCGACGCGCAGTTGATGACATTTATGTCCCATGGCGTAATAGAGTCCTTGTAGCTTGGTATGACTCGTCTACACACGCTGAGACCGACACCTCCATTGCTGGGTTACGTATGCATGTCCCTGTACGGATGTGCCACTTGGGTTCTACGACTAGTCATGTCGACCCGGGTTCTTGGACATTTGAATGCTAGCGACATATTCACATTCGTGAGCCAAAAGGCGCAAACGGTCCCGACCCATGTAAGGTAGCAGCCGTGGAGATAACCGTGTGTGAGGCCGCAAAATAATGTGAAGTGTTACATGCTAGATTCTTATGGCTTAGGATCGGGGTCCCGACACTCACGTAGCAGAACCACCCATTAGGAGAAATGAAGGCTGTCTTCTCTTCGTCCTCCATGGCCATCTTGATCTGATGGTAGCCCGAGAAGGCGTCCAAGAAGCATAGTAGGTCGCAGCAGGCGGTACAATCTATGATCTGATCGATGCGTGGAAGCGGGAAGGGGTCCTGGGGGCAGGCCTTGTTGAGGCTGGTGAAGTCGACGCACATACGCTCCTGCCGCCCTTCTTGGCGACAATGACGGGGTTGGCAAGCCACTGCGGGTGGCGCACCTCGCGGAAGACCCCCGCCTCTTGTAGCTTCTGCACTTCTTGAACAATAAAGTGCTGCTTTTCCGGCGCCTGGCGCCGTGCTTTCTGCTTGACGGGGCGTGCGTTGGGGCACACCGCCAGGTGGTGCTCGATCACATCCCTCGGGACTCTGGTTAGATCGGTCGCCTTCCACGCGAACACGTCTGTGTTTTCCCTGAGGAAGGTGACAAGCGCCTCCTCCTACTCGGGGCGAGGTCGGCGCCGATGGTGAAGGTGTGGCCGGAGTCGCTATCGTCGAATGGCAGTTTCTTAGTCTCAGCTCGGCTCTAACAGAACAACTGCTTCTTTCCCACCGGCGCTACCTCGGGGGGCCATGCCTCACCCTCATCGTCTGGTCGCGCGACCGCGGCGGCCGCAGTACCCGCGGAAGCTTTGTATGCACGCCCGAGGCAGCCGACCGCGTCCTTCTCATCGCACTTGATGGTCATGACACCGGCGCACCCGGGCATCTTGATGATGTTGTAACTCGGGTGGGTTGCCGCCATGAACTTAGCGAGCGCCGGGTATCCCAAGATGGCGTTGTACGGGAGGCCGATGTGTGCCACGTCGAAGTCGATGAGTTCCGTGCGGTAGTTATCACGCGAGCCAAAAGTGACGGGGAGGCATATCTGCCCGATGGGGTCCGCGGTCCCGCCGACCACCCCGGAGAAGGGCCCTATGGGCTTCAGCTGGTTGTAAGGCACCTGAAGCGCCTCGAAGGTCGCGATGGAGATAATGTTGTGCCCCCCGCCCCTGTCGATGAGAGTCTTGGTAACTGCGACGTTGCTGACGGTGGGAGTGCACACCATGGGGAGAGCGCCCCCAGCAGCCGCAGATCGCAGGTGGTCTCCCACGTCGAAGGTGAAGCCGCACCTAGTCCAGCTAGGTGATGGCATGGATCCGCGCTCCTCGCGGGTAGCGCTCGCTTTGCGGAAGGATGGCATGAAGTGGCGGTCGGCGGCCGGTGCCTTGGCCCCGCCAAGGATGCACGCTACCGCGCGTCTCTCCCGACGCGCCCCGGCGTCCCTTCCGGGAAGGAGCGGGCCGCCTCAGGGCTCGGCTGAGCTGACGCACCGGGGGAAGCGCGCCGTGGATCCCTCTCGTGATGCTGGAAGACGGGGCGAACGGGAGTGTGCGTGGGCTCCCCCGGCTCCAGGGACCGGGCTGCCGACTATCGTGTCGGCGTCGGTAAAGCGGTGTTGACCTGGGTGCTCTGGGCTGCCTTGTGCTCCTCGCGCATACCGCGAGCGCCGGCCATGGGGTTGGTGAAGCCGGAGTCGAAATGGAGCTGAAGAACGTCGGCGCACCCCTACCTGGCACGCCAAATGTCATAATCGGGGCTCCGTAGACCCAAGAAAGTTCGAACACTTGGGTGCGCTCTCTCTTCTGCCCTACTCCACCTCGCGACCTCACGATGAATCTCTGGCGGTTTGCGCTAGGAAGACGAACAAGGACACATAGAGTTTACCCAGGTTTGGGCCACCTCGCGGTGTAAAACCCAACTCCTGCTTTGTGGATTGCTTGAGAAGGAAGAGGAGTGCAAGGCTTGTTCTTGCCCTACCAGAAGTGCTCTCCTTTTCTGCAGGGGCTGGTTCCCCCCTTATATTGGCCCCGGTCCTCTTCCCCAAAAATATCAGGTGGGAAGGGTTACCACAACGGCCGTTTTGAAAGGGGACAAGGTCGCAGCTTATCCTAACAAAAGGTGGTCCTTGCCTGCTAAAGTTCCCTGCCGTGACGCGCTCATGGGCTTGGGGGTGACATTCGTCCCACCGAGCCCTTGGTCTTGGCCTCCTTGCACCGGAACGGCAACCTTTGGGGGATGCTTTTGGGGCCCGCGAGCTGGCGCCTCTCCTCTATCACCAAGAGGGAATCCTCGCCTTCCGCGCATGCTGTCGCTGCTACTGGCACCGTTTGGCACGGCGTGCGTCACCCACGTGCGGGTACGGAGGTGCGGGGCCCGGCCCGGCCAGCTCCTGGCGGACCCGTCTCCCGAGGGCACTGTGGTCCGCCTCGTGGGGAGACCCTGTGAAGTGCCTGGTGGCGACGCCGCCTTGTGCCTCGCGAGGCGACGACCCTCGCGAGAACCGGTTCCATGAGGCCAGATGGTGGGAGCACTTCAGGCTCAAGATGACTCGCTCGCCTTGGACCGCAGGCAGATGGGCCTGGGCACCCCCAGTCCCAGAGGCCCAACACTAACATAATAGAACCATATGATTATCCCTCAACGTGCAACAAAGAATCACTCCAAAGTTCATACCTAGTGGAGAACATAAGATGAAATTGGTGTAGGTAGGAGAACCACCTCAAAGTTACCCTTTCCGATCAATCCATTGGTCTATTCCTATAGGTGTCACAAACAGCCCTAGAGTTCGTACTAAAATAACACCAATGGTACATATCAATCAACCCTAATGTCACCTAGATACTCCAATGTCACCTCAAGTATCCGTGGGTTAATTATTCAACACGCATCAAATAATTTCAGATTCATCATATTCAATCCAACATAAAGAACTTCAAAGAGTACCCCAAGATTTCTATCGGAGAAGGTAGGAGAAAATCGTCCATCAAAACCTATGCATAGATTACCCCATTGTCACCATGGGAATCCGCAAGTTGAGTGCCAAGACATACATCAAGTGATCTCAAATCCAATATTCAATCTGACATAGCAAAATCTCAAAGAGAAAGATTCAATTCATCACAACAAGATAGCAAGGGAAGAACACCATATGATCCAACTGTATTAAGAAAGCCCGTGATACATCAAGATCGTGCCATCTCAAGAACACGAGAGAGAGAGAGAGAGAGAGAGAGAGAGAGAGAGAGAGATTAAACACATAGATACTATGTCTGGCCCCTGGGACTGGGGGTTCCCAGGCCCGTCTGCCTAAGGCCCGAGACACGACGCGTGGCATATGCCCAGTACGGCCTGTCACTAGGCTTCACGAGGGCCTCCGCCTCGCGAGGCATTTGGCAAGAGGCGCCTCCGCAAGCTTCACAAGGACGCCCTCGCGAGGTCGCCCCCCGGGGGCTTCGCGGGGCGCATAGTCAAAGGTGGCGTAACAGGGGCCCTGCAGCCCCACCCCGTCCTGAGGGTAACGCACGCCCTGCCGAGCAACGTCCGGAGCCGTGGCAGCCGGCTTCACTAAGAAGACTTTCCCCTTTGGTGCTAAGGGAATAGGGCCAGCCCGTCGGTTCCCAAAGCAACCCCCAAAGGTTTCCCGTTTGGTGTAAGAAGGCCAACGATGGGGGCTTGCCAGGACGGAGGTCATCCTCGAGCCCACCAGCCCGTCACGAAGGGAAGCTTTTGCAGGCGAATACTACTTTTGTTAGGATAAGCTTATAACAGCCCAAGAGCACCTTTCCAAATCATGTAACCTATTCCTTGCATGAACCTTCCATGTTATGCCTCATGTGGCTTGAGTTAATAAAGTTTGGCTTCATGACATTCATTTGCATCATGGCCTCATGTCACCTATTCCATATTTTTTTGCATCATGTGATATGTTGAGTGAGTGTGTGTGGTGGTGATGGTGTGCATTGAAACCAAGTGGTTCTTATGATGTATAAATCCCCCATTCAAATGTTTTTGGAAACGCCTCCACCTCTCTTTAATTCAAATATTAGGAAGGTGGTGTTATTTTGCCTTGCCCAAGGCCTCCCTAAAAATGTTGTGGGGTTGTCTGATATTATGTATGTTCTTGGAAAAATAACTCTAAGGCATGCTCTCTCTCTTTACCTTTTATTATCGGCAAATCAGTTTCAAATGTTAATAAAAAGGCATTTTATTTTTATCTCTTAAAATTGCCTACACCAATTTTATAAAATTGTAATTATTCCCAGACCCCCCAAACTATTTTGCTTTCTTTTTAATTCCTTCCCAAAGTCCCTGGGCATTGTTTTCTTTTGTTCTCTTTGTTTTTTTAATAAATAAATAAAAGGAACCTAGAGAGGGGAAGGCCCGCGCTCCTGGGCCTCCTCCCTCCCCCGTAGGCCCATTAGCGCAGCAGCCAGCCTAGCACGCAACCCAGCCTTCCTCCCCGCGAGCGTTCTTCATCTCCCCGTATGGTAGACCATCCAGGGACGCCACGTCAGCATCCGGATGATTTGATGGCTGGAGAAGCTTCGGGCGCCCTTTAAAGCATGTCCCCGGTGCCCTAAGTTTTCCCCGTGACCCATTCCTTCCCTCTCCTCACCTCGCCACTGCCGATAAGCCTCTCCCATGCCTCAGCCGTCGCCCTGTCCGCCATGATCTTCCCGAGCTCAAGTTCGATGACGGGGTGATCCCCTCGTTGCGCATCCAAAGCCCCGAGCCGCGGGAAGGTCACTGCGACGTCCCCCTCTTCTTCCGTGGCGTCCTAGGGATCTCCAAGGTGTAGATCGATGCCGCCCCCGAGCCCATCTTCCTCTGCTTCGCGATCCAGGAACATCGCCACGCTCTGTCGACGCCCGCGTCATCTTCAGCCCGTCTCCAGCCCCTCCTTCATGTCCGTCAGGCCCTAGGTGAGTCACGCGTCCGCCCTGCCTATTCCCGTCGCCGATCATTAGGTGTATGACATGTCGTGTCCATGCCATCGTCGCGCTCCCATAGCTCCGGCAAAGTGTGAATTTTTGCTCGCTCGAAGTCGTTGCCGCTTTTCTCCATAGGTCGCCGCGACCACTTGCGTAGCGCGTGCTCTCTGTAGGTTGCCAGGTTTGCCCGCTCGCTCACCCGTGCTTTGCCTCGCGTGCCCTGCCGCTACGCATCGCCATGACCCAAGCCGAGCGGAGCTCGAGCTCGAGCCCTCGCAACCGCGCGCCATAGGTCCTCGAAGCCCCGGGAATGGACCCCCGCATAGGTTCCGCAGCCTCGCCGTAGTTCTATGTCCCTCGTGGTCGGCGGAATGCTCGCCGGCGCCATCGCCTGCTCATCTGCCTCGAGGTGGACGAAGCAGTGCTCGTGTCTATTCAAAAGATCATATCCCCGCCTTCTATCGAGCGCAAGCGAGTGGCGTAGTGGTAGCGCACCTGGGTTTTCAACCGAGAGGTCTCGGGTTCGAATTCCCCCCGAGCCCCATTTTTCCTCTACGGCGATTTAATTGCGTGTGGCTGATAGTGGGCCTGAGGGACCCACTTGTCACCCTCTCGGGGCCCTGGTGTGACTGCCAGTGGACCACTTTTTTCTTTTATTGATTTATACAATAGCCCTGTTTTATGCATATATCCCATTTAGGGGAAGTGTCCAATGCTGGCATGTCCATTTCAGTCAGTTTCCAAATGAGGCATATGCCTAAACTGGCATATACTAGGTTATACCTAGTTGCTTGATTTTTGCTTGTGCTTTGTGGCATGTTCGTCTACTGTAACATAGGCTTATGATATATGATTTTGGGGTAGAAAAATCCAATGAATCAAGTTGTGGTGTTTGTTTTGTCATTTGAGCAAGCTGGAGTGGATGCTAAAAATAACAAAATGCCATTTTGTTATTTTTGCATGAATTAATCCTTGCACTGTTTGATGAACTTGTCAACATGAACTTTGTCCCATGAGATGTGTACTAGCCTCTGGTAATTTTGCATGCCATGAAAAACCATGATTGGGTCTGGAATTCTTGCTATCAACATGCTATGGTAATAATGCTGTTTAGTAGGGTCAAATAATTCTACGCCCTAGAATCTTATTATTTTGTTGCCATGTTTCCATGATGATTGCCATGAATCTGTGGTTCCTTTGTGGTTGGCCCAATGGAACGAATTGTTGATCATGGTTCCCTCTGTTAGGAGGTGCTCATAGTCTTCAAGTGGTGGTGTTGAATCTTAGTTAATTTTGCTGCCAAATATGTCAACCTAATAAAACTACCCTGCTTTGCCACTTGATATTTTTTTTCTAAGTCTAGGGAACTGTTTAGTTCAATATGCCATGTTAAGGGGATGCTAGACAGGAATCTATGCATATTTAGATGTTGTTGTAATGGAGTTATCTGAAATGCATGTTGTCCTATATCATGCTGTTAAATTTCATGCCATGAAATTCAATGTAAAATGTAGATTTATTGTTGTCAATGTGCCATCATGTTAACTCTGATTGTGAAAACTGGTATTTTTCACTAAGTCCTTAACTGTTGTTTCAACATGCCATCTTGTGAACTCATTTGTTGTTGATCCATGCTTTCGTTCAAGTTAGTGCCATGACATGAATTGTTGTGCATCATGTTGCCCACATCCCCATGCCCTTGTTGTGTATTTTAGTGTACTGTAGCTTGTGTTGTGTGGGTTGCAATATGACATGTTGCTGTTTTTGGACAGATTGCTTGCATAATTGTTTTGTGCTTTGTGTGAGTTCTATCCACTTGTTTGCCATGATCTTTAGGTCTATTTCCACTAGATTTTCATTCCCAATCCAGTGGCATGCTTGGGATACCAAGAAGTTGCCCATGGCCTCACTCATCATTGTTTTCTCTCCGTTAATGTTAGAACCTTGTTGTGAGTGCTCCAAGAGTTCCGTTACTCCATTTGCGACGTTCTCCATATGCATTCGCATCGTTTGCATGAGAAGCATTCATTTTGCCATGTTAATGCATGTCCATATAACTAATCTTGGGATTCTATCTAGAATATTGAAGAACTAAATAAATTGCATGAGAAAGATGACTAGCATAGATTTGCCATGTTAAACACATCAAATTGGTCATGCATCATCCTTGGTTGTGCATTGCACCTTGCTTGGATGTTTATTTGGTGTTGTTTCTTCTATGGGTAGACCCGAGTTATGAGCCTGAGTACGAGGATCCTGGTGAGGACACCTACGAGGACCCACCTCTTTATCCCTCTGAAGACCCTCCAGGCAAGATGATCGTTACCCGGATCCCAATACTATTTTTGCTATGCTAGATGTCTTGCTTCTACCATTATGTCTCGTTACCTACAACTTAAATGTCAAGCCTCCCAAATTGCCATCCAAGCCTCTAACCCCTCCACTACCTAGCAAAACATTGATTGGCTAAGTTACCGCTTGCTCAACCCCTTCTTATAGAGTTGTAGTTGCAGGTGCAGGTTGTTTCCATGTGGCAACATGGATATCTTGGGATATCACCTTATTTACTGTTATTTAATTTAATGCACATATATACTTGGTGAAGGTGGAAGGCTTGGCCTTTTGCCTGGTGATGGTTCCACTTTTGCCAACCTAGTTTCCGAGTACCGGTGTTATGTTCCATATTGAGCGCTCCTAATATCCTTGGGGTTGTTATGGGGACCCCCTTAACTACTCGTTTTGGGATAAAACTCGTCTGGCAAGACCCAACATTGGTACTACATTTGCTAAACAACCTAATTAAAATGCATAGGGCTTAGCTACCTCGTGCATAATTAATCAACCCCCAGGCCAGTGCTCCTCATGAGTGTTGGTCCAAACTAGAGTCGTGTGCGGGACCAACCCGGGGTAATTCGGGAGATGTCTATCGGGCCACCGTACGCTGCGCTCATCTGGCCGTGTCCTGAGAACGAGATACGTGGCTCCTATTGGGTTCGTCGACACGTCGGGTGGTCTTGCTGGACTTGTTTTACCATTCTCGAATGTCTTGTGCATGGGATTCCGATGATACTTCGGGCTACCTCAAGGTTGAGGTTTTCCATCGGATATCCAAGGATACTGTTGGGGAACGTTGCATGGGAAACAATAAATTTCCTACGCTCTGCAAGATCAATCTAGGACATGGACACCTACGAGAGGAGAGATTTCATCTACATACCCTTCTAGATCGCTAAGTGGAAGCATTAAGAAACGCGGTTGATGTAGTCGAACGTATTCGCGATCCAATCACGATCCGTCCTGCGAACTCCCGATCAAGTGCCGAACGGACGCCCCCCCCCCGCGTTCAACACACGTACAGCTTGATGACGCCTTCACCTCCTCGATCCAGCGAGCGATGGTGAAGTAGTAACTCAAGTCCTCCGGAAGCACGACGGCGTGGTGAAGTGGTGGTGGAGGAATATCAGTAGGGCTTCGTCGTGCGTCTATGGAGAGGAGAAGAGCTACGAGGGAGAGGAGGAGTAGCGCCGTGGCACGTTGGGGTGTGGCTGCCCTCTCTCTCCCTCTCTATATACAGGGGGAGGGAGGAGGGGGCGCCCTAGGGTTTCCCCTAGGGGCCGACGACCACAAGGGGTGGCTAGGGTTAGGGTGCCCCCCCAAGGTGCCTTGCCTCCCAAGTATGGGGGGCGGTGGCCCTAGGGGTGTGCCCACCTCCTGGTCGAATTGGGTCAGGGTTTGGGTGGCGCCCGTCCCCCTAGTGGGCTGGTGTGCCCCCTCTCCTTGGCCCACGAGGCCCCCCAACCCTTGCCGGGGCCCCCCGAAACCCCTTTAGGTACTCCGTCGATTCCCTGGTACACCCTGGAGCACTTCCGGACTCCGATACCCTTCGTCCTATATATCATTCTTCACCTCTGGAGCATTCCGGAGTTCCTCGTCACTTCTGGGATCTCATCTCGGACTCCGAACAACCTTCGGTCACCAACATAACAACCCTACTATACTTATATCGTCACCAAACCTTAAGTGTGTAGACCCTGCGGGTTTGAGAACTATGCAGACATGACCGAGATACCTTCATGGCAAATAACTAATAGCGGGACCTGGATGACCATATTGGTTCCTACATATTCTATGAAGATCTTTATTGGTCGAACCTCGATGTCAAGGATTCAGTCAATCCCGTACGCAGTTCCCTTTGTTAATCAGTATGTTAGTTGCCCGAGATTCGATCGTCGGTATCTCCATACCTAGTTCAATCTCGTTACCGGCAAGTCTCTTTACTCGTTCCGTAATACAAGATCCCGCGGCTATCTCCTTAGTCATATTTCTTGCAAGATTATTATGATGTTGTATTACCGAGTGGGCCTTGAGATACCTCTCCGTCATAAGGAGTGACAAATCCCAGTCTTGATCCATGCCAACTCAACAGACACGCTCGGAGATACCTTTAGAGTATCTTTATATCCACCCAATTACATTGCGACGTTTGATACACACAAGGTACTCCTCCGGTGTCAGTGAGTTGCATGATCTCATGGTCATAGGAACAGATACTTGACATGCAGAAAACGATAGAAATAAACTTGACACGATCATATGCTACATTCATAGTTTGGGTCTTGTCCATCACATCATTCTTCTAATTATGTGATCCCGTTATCAAATGACAACTCATGTCTATGACCAGGAAACCATGGCCATATTTGATCAACAAGCTAGTCCGGTAGAGGATCACTAGGGACATGTTGTTGTCTATGTACCCACACATGTATTTGAGTTTCCAATAAATATAATTATAGCATGGATAATAAACGATTATCATGAACAAGGAAATACAATAATAACCACTTTATTATTGCCTCTAGGGCATATTTCCAACATTCTCCCACTTGCACTAGAGTCAATAATCTAGTATTACATGGTAATGAATCTAACACCCATAGAGTTCTGGTGTTAATCATGTTTTGCCTGTGGAAGTGGTTTAGTCAATGGATTTACAACATTCAGATCCGTGTGCACTTTCCAAATGTTTATGTCCTCCTCCTTGATCGCATCACCGATGGAATTGAAGCGTCACTTTATGTGTCTGTGTAGGACCGAAAGTATGTCTAGAGGGGGGGGGGTGATTAGACTACTTGACCAAATAAAAGTTCTACCTTTTCCCAATTTTAAGTGTTGGCAGATTTTAGCAATGAAAGCAAGTCAAGCACACCCTACACATGCATGTCTAAGAGTATAGCAGCGGAAAGTAACAACAAGCATATGTAGTAGAGGGTAGGAAGGAAGATCAAACGCAATTTGTAGACACGAAGATTTTTCCCGTGGTTCCGATAGGTGGTGCTATCGTATGTCCACGTTTATGGAGTCTTCAACCCACGGAGGGTAACGGTCGCGAGAGTCCACAGAGGGCTCCACCGATAAGGGTCCACGAAGTAGCAACCTTGACTATTCCATAACGGCTTCCGTCCACGAAGGATTAGCCTCACTATGGGTAGATCTTCACGAAGTAGGCGATCTCCTTGCCCGTACAAACTTCTTGGTTCAACTCCACAACACGAAGTAGGAGGCTCCCAAGCGACACCTAACCAATCTAGGAGGCACCACCCTCCAAAAGGTAATAGGCTCGGTAATGTCGATGAACTCCTTGCTGTTGTGCTTCAAGATGATAGACTCCTCAACACAAAATCACTCTCTCACAGATTTGGCTATGGTGGAAGAGATTGATTTGGTGGAAAGCAACTTGGGGGGGCTAGATATCAAGATTCATATGGTAGGAATGGAATGGCTTGATCTCAACACATGAGTAGGTGGCTCTCTCTCAGAAAATTGGATGGGGCAAGTATGGAATAGTTCTGAGTGCTTCTCTTTCGACTAGGTGGTGGTGAAGGGGTATATATAGGCATCCCCAAAAATCCAACCGTTACACCTAAAGTGACCAACTCGGTGACACCGAAGTTTAAAACTTGGTGGTACCGAAGTGACCAAAAGGTGGCAACTTTTGAATCTCGGTGAGACCGATATATAACTCTCGGTGGTACCGACTAGGTGACCAACGGTCAGATTGCACAACTCGGTGACGCCGATTCTCACATCTCGGTGGTACCGATTCTTGACCATGGCTTACCAGAGAGTTGGTCCAGAAACTCGGTGGTACCGATTCTTGTGAATGGCTATCCAGAGAGTTGGTCCAAAAACTCGGTGAGACCGACTGGCAAAACTCGGTGGTACAGAAGACTGAAAATAGCTAAACAGAAAGTTGGCAACTGAACTCGGTGGCACCGATGCAGAATCGGTTGCACCGAATGCCTAGGGTTTGGCATGGGTCTGTCTGAGTTTGGGAATCGGTGGCACCGAGTGGGCATTGTTGGTTGCACCGATTTTGGATATTTGGCTTTGGACAGACTTTTGTGGAAGAGCTTTTGGGTGTTTTTGGTGACTATCTCTTGTGCACGTGGAGCATCTTGTTCACCAACAGTACCTTACCCCCTTTTAATAGTATTGGCTTTCCTATGGACTCAAAGTGATTTCTCACAAAGTAAAATGTAGAGTCCTCTTTGCTTGAAGCTTTGCCAATCCATTTCCTTGCATCTTGGGGTTCTCCACAATCCTTTTTCCATCCCTATCATTGAACTTTTCCTGAAATATGCTTAGTGGAAACATTAGTTCAATGATATATATATGTTGTTATTAATTACCAAAACCACCAAGGGAGCAAATGTGCTTTCAATCTACCCCTTTTTGGTAATTGATGACAACATACAGATCAAAGCTTCGACATATGATATAATCAATGAGTATAATCGTCGCTTTGAGAAGTATGTGATAAGCAAGCGCCCCCCCTAAATTTGTGCATTATTTTGAATTTGTGTTTGAATGCAAATTCACAATCGATTAGGTACATGGGGCACTCTTCCATGTCACATACAACTTGGTGGTGTGCGAGAATAATAAGAATGAACATCATAGCACAACACAATCAAGCAAAGGTGAATGACCATCTCATAAGCATCATAATGATAGGAAATAGTAGCAATACACATAAAGTGTATGATCAAACACCAACAAAGTTTAACACAAGGGAACCAAAAGTTATCAAATGTTTTTGGAAAAGCGATAAAAACCAACGCTCTCTCACTCGAAGCCTAAAGATCTATATACATCTTCTCCCCCTTTGGCAACAAGTTACCAAAAAGTTGAAAGGTATATAGCTAATCGTTCTTCTAGGGCTGATCTCCTCCGGTGGTCGATGAAGGAGTCGAGAGAACGGCATCGGCAAAGACTTCAGCTGATGTCATGGACGGACTTGAAGTAGCAACTGGAGGAACTGGAGGAGCAGATGGAGCTGAAGAGGCTGTAGCAGGTGCTGATGAAGAAGGTCGCAACTGTGGAGCTGGCACTGTAGCTTATCTAGCCAGAGTAGTGAACTGAGTGCCTGGCCTGAGAGGTGATTTATCCTCATCATCTGTATTTGGGGACTGGGCACGCTATCAACTTCCTTCTTGAGCTCATTCACGGTCTTGGTCAGCCCATCCACCTTGTCATTTAGTGTTTCAATCCTGTTCTCCATAATCCTCACAAGACTATGCTGATTCGCCAAGATGTCCTTGATATCTTTCTGCATGCCCTGAACGGTATTGATCAAGAGATCCATTTTCTTGTTCCTGGATCTGGGGACTTGAGCACTAGTGGCTGTAGCTGCCTCTGCCTCTGCCTGTGCTGCAGCTGAGGTGGGATGATCTGGGTTCATCACCACAATGTTGTCCTCCAGATCTGGCTGTAGGGGCAAATGTGGCATGTCAAGAGCAAAGATGTGCTTCTCCATCTTGGAGTTGATGAGCATCTGAATGTAGGGTGCATAGCAGCATGAGCGCTTCTGATCAGCAGCAACCCTCTTCACAGTCTCTACTATCAAGTCCATCACCCTTATCCTGGTGTGTCGATCAAGATGAATCAGCATGTTGATGGAGTAGCCTCTAATCATCTTGTCATCTCCAGACTTAGGCACCAAGGTGTGCCTCAAGATGGTGTTGATGGTTCGCAGGCCTGCCTGGAGGAAGTAAATGGATCCTAGCTTGTGAGACTTCACATGTGCAGCAGGGATCTCATTGTACATGTTCACCATAGCATTGTGGCTCTCCTTGGATTCAGAATAGACATCTAGATCTCCTTCTTCCACCTTTGGGACTCCTAAGATGGTAGCCCATTCCTCAACAGTTTATTCATACCTTGCTCCTTTAGTCATCCATACAATTCTACCATCTCCATAGAAGTGAGTAGTGGAGTAGAATTGGATGATCATCTCATCGTTCCATGCAGTGAATTCCTTGCTAACAAATTCATCTAAACTAATGCAGTGAAAGTTGTCTTGAACACTTGGGAAGTAATCTTGATTCTCCTTGATATACTTCCAATCTACATATCTCATGTCACTTACAGCAGGGCTCTTATCAAGAAAAGATTGTCTCATAGAAATCTTGTTGCTCCTTGGTATAAAATTTGTAGTCCACAGCTGTTTTCCTCCTCTGAGAATATGGATCAATAGCTCTCCATTCCCTCAAACCAGAGTCCTTCCTCTTCTTCATGTCCTTAGCAAGCAAGTGGCTAGCGTTGTGCTGTGTAAGGTGTGGTCTTAGCTTCATCAAAGCAGTAAAATCTTCATCCTCAGCTTCCCTGAAAGTGGAGGTCTTGTTCTTGCTGGAAGCTGGTATCTCTCTGGAGAACCTCTTGGGTTTTTCTGCAGCAGTCTTCTTGGGGGCAGTCTTGGTGCTCTTGGATGTGATAGCCTTAGGCATAGCATCTGCCATAAGCTTCTTCTTCTTCTTCTTTGGAGGAGCCTTTGCAACTAGCTCTTCCTCCTCTTCTTCCTCATCTAGATACTCTGGAGTAGATGGAAGAACTTTAGCTTTGACAAATCTTGTCCTTACTCTCTTCTTCTTCTCCCCTGCCTTCTTAGGCATAGACTTCTTTGGGGGTGACTCAAGGTGAAGAGTCATTGTTTTCCTAGCACTGTCTGGTGCTCTCACTGTCGCTGTGCTAGCATACTCTTTCCTTATGGCTTTCTTCTTCTTGGATGAAGAAGCAGCAACAGTGGTGTTCTTAGCAACATCATCCTTCTTGGATAGCTCCTCAGGTATGAAATCCTCATCCACCTCATCTGATTTGAGCTTCCTTCTTGTCCTTGTAGCAGCCTTGGGCAAATCAGGAGAACTAGGAACATCATCATAGCTCCCCTCAGGACTAGTGCCTGAGCTCATGTCAAGACTCTGCTCTCTGAGATCATTCTGACTGTCTTCAGCATCTAACATATCTGATCCTATGAATTAGAGTATAGAAGAGTGGAAAGGGATGAGTCATCACAAAATGCAGATGTTTTTCAAAAGATTGAACTAGAATTTCTCAAGTTTTGCATTCTGCCAAATGAATGTCGATACAACCGAAGCAAACACTTCGGACCTACCGAGACAGACAATCTCGATAACAGAAACTTGGAACCACTTTCGGTGAGACCAAAAATGGGCACTCGGTTTCACTGAGACTGTTCTCAGTCGACCAGAAAAGTGAATCGGTGCTACCGATTCTTTTGCGTCGGTTCCACCGAGATTCATGCGACGGACGGCAAAACCTAAAAAATCGTTCGTTTGCTATTCTACTGGAGTTTCTCGTGGATGAATCAATCTCAAACTGTGGGTTATCACAAAATGCAGAAGCCCTAATGCGTGAGAATCGGAGGTTGGAGCACATGAGGG
Organism: Elymus sibiricus; assembly: GCA_039707655.1. Lineage (NCBI taxonomy): Eukaryota > Viridiplantae > Streptophyta > Magnoliopsida > Poales > Poaceae > Elymus > Elymus sibiricus. The sequence goes on along the minus strand of CM077675.1, from coordinate 307,473,419 downwards.
GATGAAATCGTACCCTAGCTTGGTGACGACTTCGCTACGGCGGCGTCGGGGCAGAGGATTCCGTCGATGGCGGAGACTTCCAACGGCGGAACCGCTCGGGAAGACGAAGGCGATGACCAGGGGCCTTGGTTCGGCAGCAAGGGTTTCGGAGGGGATGACGTTTGAGGAATAGATTTCAAAAGTCGGGTCCGCCTCTATATAAACCCATGGCTGTCAGTGACACCGGTTCTAACTTTTCGGTGTCACCGAGTTCCTCAACTGTCTACTGACAGGGAAACTCGGTGTAACCAAGAAGATGGAATCGGTGGTACCGAGATAGAAAACCAGATCAACCCTAGGCATTCGGTGAGACCGAGATTTTGGGTTGGTTCCACCGAGATGCACTTGGGAGGTTTTAATGGTCAGTCCTTCGTCGATACGGAACTCCGAGTGCTCCTCACACAGAGAGAACGAAAAGTCCTTGTCAAATTTTGTGATGCAGCAAGAATAGAATATGAGGTAAGAAAGCATAGATAGCTAGAGAGTGGTCCTAGGCATTTCTGTCCATCCAATTGGCAAAAGAAAAATCAAGAGCCAAATAGCAACAATTGGATGTCCTCGAATGGATAAATTAATGCAGACCAACATGCTCACACAATAAGATGTCAAATGAAATCGTGGCAAACATGCACATACATACTAGCATCTATCAAGCATTTTGGCGATGACGGAGTCATCAATATATGAGTATATTGACTTAGGAGCTAAGTTAGAATACTTGATCATAGGTCGTACTCATCGTTTAAGCACAAGTGGGGTTACCACTTTTACATAAAGCATTTAATGTTGTCACATACTATGAGATGCTTTAACTCAAGTCTTAGAGTAAAGATCCCCCTTGATGTGACATCCCCCCATAGGAGGGATAAACTAACCTTGGGTTTGTCATAGAAGACTTCATGTTGATGAGGTAGTGGTGGATTCTCAAGGTTGATGAAGATCACCATGAGTTGGGAGCATCCTTTTTTTGTTTCATTACTCTTCTCACCTACATGGGTTAGTCCCAACACACAAGAGACAAATACAAGGATATCTATGGATATGGAGTGCAAAGCATATGTGATGATGTCCATTGATTTGTTGATTACATTGTCCCATGCTTACCTTTGAGGGAATGTGTGACTCCTTGAACTATTGCATGATGTTGACTTTGATTGCAACTAGTTCTTGCCAATAATGAATGTGAGTGAATTTCATTGGTGGAGTCACCCCTCAAGAACTTCTCTAGTTCTTCTTCTTGGGGACCCACATCAACTTGATGGGGATCCTTGGTGTTTTAGTGGCCCTTGTAGAAGTTGAGCTTGAAGTAGCCATGGGAACCCACTCCACCAAAGCTTGGGATTCATCTTCATATGAGTCAATGTCCTCTTGAAGCTTGTTCTTGACCTTGAGCTTGTGGTCTTGTGGTGGAAGGTCATCTTGAGTGTTTGTTCCCTTGACAGGAGTATGTTCATACTTCTCCTTTTGAGGAACAAACTTGGGCTTGGGGTATTGACCTTCTTCCCATTCAACTCCATTAGCGTTGAAGTAGCCAATGCCATGGTTCTTCCGGTATCCTTCGTGCTTGCGTACAATCTCCTCAAATTGCTTACACCCGGCAAGACTCTTGTAGATACCTTTCTCTATAATTCCCTTGAATAAAGCGTTTTCTTGCTCAAGTGTAACTTGGCTAAGAGAATCATCATTAGTAGAATCAATAGAACTACTAGAATCAACATCATTAGGTTTAGCATTTTTATTGTTGCTACTAGATGAAGAACCTTTCTTCCCTTTGTTACTAGTTTGCTTAGACTTAACTTGTGGCATGAATGTAGACAAGAGTAATCGTTTGGCAAGATAAGATGAAGTCTTCTTTTGAAGATCGTCATTGATAGCTTTAAGAAACTCATGCTCTTGCTCCAAGGTGAGCTTCTCGAAGCGTAGCTTCTCATGAGTCCTTACAAGCTCTCTATGATCTTCGAGAGTAGATTCATGGGCTAACTTTAGAGTGTTTAATCCTTTAGTTAGTTGTTCTATTTTCATCTTATCATCATCAAACGACTTATCTTGGATAACATGAGAATTATCAAGTTCATTTTGACTAACATCACTAGTTTTATCAAAGAGCAAGTCATCATCACAAAGTAAATCATCTTCATCACTATCGAAATCAAGATACTCGGGGTGTGATACCTTGGGGCCTTCAGCCATGAAGCAACTTCCACTCCCTTCATCTGGTGAATCAAATAGATCATAGGAGTTGGTAGTCACTAGTGCAAGTCTGGCAACACCTTCATCTTGACTATAGTCGGAGTTGGAGTGATAGCTTCTCTCGGAGTTGTTGTCGGAGTCAGAGCCGGAAACCCATTCACCAACATGAGCTTGATCTCTTCTTCTTGTGTAGCTCTTGGTGTACTTGTCCTTCTTCTCCGAGTCCCTACTTCTCATTGAGGGTCTTCGTTCCTAACGATCATCTGTACTCCTTCTCTCTCTTTGAGGTGATTCATTCCTCGAGCTTCGTCTTCTAGGTGACTCTTCTCTTCATTTGTAGGGAGCCGTGCACTCATTGGAGTAGTGTCCGGGCTTCCCACAATTGTAGCAGTTTCGGTCACGACTTGACGAACGCTTCTCTTCATATCTTGAGTTGGAGCTTCGTTCTTTGCCTCTATTCTTGTAGAACTTGTTGAATTTCTTGACCATGAGGCTTATCTCTTCATTGGTGACAAGGTTGTCGCTTGAAGTTGCGGGAGCATCACTTGTGGCGTTGCAAGCACCGCTAGACTTGTTGTGAAGATCTTCTTTGTCTTTGAGTGTCATCTCATGAGCAAAAATCCTTCCAATGACTTCCGTTGGCTTGAGATCTTTGTAGTTGGGCATCATTTGGATCAATATGCACACAGTGTCGTATCTCTCATCCAAAGCTCTAAGTATCTTTCTTGATGATGAATTTGTCGGTCATTTCTTCGCTTCCTAAGTCGGCAATCTCATTGGGGATGAGAGCTAGCCTAGAGTACATCTCTGCGACTCCTTCACCATCCTTCATCTTGAACTTGTCAAGCTGACTTTGAAGAACGTCCAACTTGGATTCTCTCACGGATTCGGTACCTTCGTGCATATCAAAGTATCCCAAATCTCTTTTGCATTCTCAAGACGGCTGATTTACTTGAATTCTTCGGGGCATAGGCAGTTGAAGAGAATGTCACATGCTTGAGCGTTCTATTGCAACATCTTCAATTCATCTGCGGTCGCTTCACGATCCGGTTCCTTTCCATCACCAAAGAATTCACCTTGCAAGCCAACACGAACAACAACCCATATAGCAGGGTTATGACCAAGAATATGCATTTTCATTTTGTGCTTCCAACTAGCAAAATTAGTGCCATCAAAGTATGGACCTCTACGGTGATAATTTCCCTCACTAGACGCCATACTCTCCTAGGTTGTGAGACCAATGCAATGGAGACCAAAGCTCTGATACCACTTGTAGGACCAAAAGTATGTCTAGAGGGGGGTGATTAGACTACTTGACCAAATAAAAGTTCTACCTTTTCCCAATTTTAAGTGTTGGCAGATTTTAGCAATGATAGCAAGTCAAGCACACCCTACACTTGCATGTCTAAGAGTATAGCAGCGGAAAGTAACAACAAGCATATGTAGTAGAGGGTAGGAAGGAAGATCAAACGCAATTTGTAGACACGAATATTTTTCCCGTGGTTCGGATAGGTGGTGCTATTGTACGTCCACGTTTATGGAGTCTTCAACCCACGGAGGGTAACGGTCGCGAGAGTCCACGGAGGGCTCCACCCATAAGGGTCCACGAAGTAGCAACCTTGACTATTCCATAACGGCTTCCGTCCACGAAGGACTAACCTCACTATGGGTAAATCTTCACGAAGTAGGTGATCTCCTTGCCCGTACAAACTTCTTGGTTCAACTCCACAACACGAGGTAGGAGGCTCCCAAGCGACACCTAACCAATCTAGGAGGCACCACCCTCCAAAAGGTAATAGGCTCGGTAATGTCGATGAACTCCTTGCTCTTGTGCTTCAAGATGATAGACTCCTCAACACACAATCACTCTCTCATAGATTTGGCTATGGTGGAAGAGATTGATTTGGTGGAAAGTAACTTGGGGAGGCTAGAGATCAAGATTCATATGGGAGGAATGGAATGGCTTGATCTCAACACATGAGTAGGTGGCTCTCTCTCAGAAAATTGGATGGGGCAAGTATGGAATAGTTCTGAGTGCTTCTCTTTCGAGTAGGTGGTGGTGAAGGGGTATATATATGCATCCCCAAAAATCCAACCGTTACACCTAAAGTGACCAACTCGGTGACACCGAAGTGTAAAACTCGGTGGTACCGAAGTGACCAAAAGGTGGCAACTTTTGAATCTCGGTGAGACCGATATATAACTCTCGGTGGTACCAACTAGGTGACCAACGGTCAGATTGCACAACTCGATGACGCCAATTCTCACATCTCGGTGGTACCGATTCTTGACCATGGCTTACCAGAGAGTTGGTCCAGAAACTCGGTGGTACCGATTCTTGTGAATGGCTATCCAGAGAGTTGGTCCAAAAACTCGGTGAGACCGACTGGCAAAACTTGGTGGTACCGAAGACTGAAAATAGCTAAACAGGAAGTTGGCAACTGAACTCGGTGGCACTGATGCAGAATCGGTTGCACCGAATGGCTAGGGTTTGGCATGGGTCTGTCTGAGTTTGGGAATCGGTGGCACCGAGTGGGAATTGTTGGTTACACCGATTTTGGATATTTGGCTTTGGACAGACTTTTGTGGAAGAGCTTGTGGGTGTTTTTGGTGACTATCTCTTGTGCACGTGGAGCATGTTGTTCACCAACAGTACCTTACCCCCTTTTAATAGTATTGGCTTTCCTATGGACTCAATGTGATTTCTCACAAAGTAAAATGTAGAGTCCTCTTTGCTCGAAGCTTTGCCAATCCATTTCCTTGCATCTTGGGGTTCTCCACAATCCTTTTGCCATCCCTATCATTGAACTTTTCCTGAAATATGCTTAGTGGAAACATTAGTTCAATGATATATATGTTGTTATTAATTACCAAAACCACCAAGGGAGCAAATGTGCTTTCAGTCTGGTCCTCTTGTGAAACCTTGGTTCCTTGGCCAGAGCAATGGCACCAGTGTTGTCACAAAATAGAGTCATCGGGTCCAGTGCACTGGGCACAACTCCAAGATCTGTCATGAACTGCTTCATCCAGACACCTTCATTTGCCGCGTCCGAGGCAGCTATGTACTCGCTTTGCATGTATAATTAGCTACCATGCTTTGTGTCGGGGTTTTGTCACGGCAAGATGTCCTTGTGAAAGAACTTAGGTGTGAGGCCATCACAACTAGGTGGGGGCTTGAGTGGGGTTGATTGGAATCGAGAGATGCGAGTTTACCCAGGTTCGGCCCCTCCGATGGAGGTAAAAGCCTACATCCTGCTTTGTGTATATTGATGATGAGGATGATCTCGATACAAAGGTGCGGGATCGCTACCTTTAATCTCGAGAGCCTCTAATCTGTCTATTTCTAATGACTTGTCTGTCTAAGACCTGTCTATTGAGACGTCTAAAAAACTTGACACTCTTGGGGTGACCCCCCCCCCCTTATATAAGTTGAAGGGGCGGTTTACATGTAGAGTCCAAGTTGGATTAAGACTTAACCTATTATGACTTCCCATCGCGGGCTTCTCTTCGTGGGCTTCTTAATGCCTGGGCTTCTTATCTCCAGGAGGCTCATTTTCATGGCTAAGTATCTGCGGGTCATAACTATCTGCCGGGTCATAACTGTCTGCCGGGTCATACCTGGTATGCTTAAGTCCACAGATGACTTAACGTCAGGGCAACTTTAACCCAGAAATGTCTTAAGCCTTAGGGCGCCTTATCCTTATGAGCCGGGCCTTGGTCGTGGGGAATATCCCCAACATTAGCCCCTAGTTTAGCTTTGAATTTATTCATGCTAAACTCTTGAAATAAGAATATGTAAAGGGACCAGTTCACTCAAAAATACCAGTTAACCAGCTCCTGAAAACTCTGAATCTATGTCATATCAATAAACTGACGCTGGCTCCTTAGAAAAAAATAACCCTTATTATCTTCAACAGTCTTGGCTTGATAAAATTCGTTTGATGTTGTGGCAACTTTGAATACTTCAGACTTCAATGAAAAAATCCGTATGATGTTATGTTGTCTGAATAGCACGGAGGAGATAACCTTTGCAAACTTCACCAAAAAATATGAGACCTGTTTTACTCATAACTGAGAATTTGAAGGCATACCTTCCTTATATCCATATTACTAGTAGCCCCCAAGTCTTAAGAGGGGAACATAGTGATAGCTTTTAAGACTTGCTTCAATATAAATATTGCAACTCTAGAGAAATTCGGATTGCTCATCTGAGTCACCAGTAATAAGTTGAATGTTCCACATATGTAGCCGCTAAGTACCGGGTTGTCTTGCCTGCAGCAACCTGGGACTTGTAATTGTCTTATGCTCATAAAACTTCAGCCAGTGTAGCCCCCAAGGGCCGGTTCATTATCCAATAATGAGCGGGGACTTGATACGTCTCCAACGTATCTATAATTTATAAAGTATTCATGCCATGTTTACAATAATTCTATATGATTTTGGTATGATTTTATTAGAACTAACCCGGACTGACGCTGTTTTCAGCAGAGCTACCGTGGTGTTGTTTTTGTGCAGAAATAAAAGTTCTCGGAATGGGCTGAAAATTTACGGAGAATATTTTTGGAAAATATAAAAAATACCGGAGCAAAAAGATACCAGAGGGGAGTCCCGAGGAGGCCACAAGCCAGGAGGGCGCCCCCCCCCTAGGGTGCGCCCTGCAGGCTTGTGGGCCCCTCGGGAACCTCCCTGACTTGATTTTGATGCCAACATCTCCTATAAATCCAGAAAACTCCAGAAAGAAACCTATATCAGAAGTTCCGCTACCGCAAGTCTCCAGAACCATGAAAGATCAATCTTGGCCCTCTCTGGCACCCTACCGGAGGGGGTCACCTTCACCAGAGACCATGGAGGAGGTGGACGGAGGGGCCATCATCGCCATGAAGGCCAAGGACCAGAGGGAGAACCTCTCCCCACTCAGGGGGGAGGCCATGGAGGAGGAAGCACAGGGGGGAGACCCTCTCCCCCTCTCTCCCGGTGGCGCCGAAGTGCCATCGGGGGAACCATCGCCGCGGTGATCGTCTTCATCAACATCACCTTCTTCATCACCGTCCTCATGTCTTTTCAGCGGTCCACTCTCCCGCACCCCGCTGTAATCCCCTACTTGAACATGGTGCTTTATGCCACATATTATGATCCAATGATGTGTTGCCATCCTATGATGTTTTGAGTAGATTACTTTTGTCCTTTTGGTTGATTGATGATCTAGATTGGTTTGAGTTGTATGTTTTACTTTGGTGCTGTCCTATTGTGCCTTCCGTGCAGCGCACACATGAAGGATTCCCGCTGTAGGGTGTTGCAATACGTTCATGATTCGCTTATAGTGGGTTGCTTGAGTGACAGAAGGATAAACCCGAGTAGGTGGGTTGTTGCGTATGGGATAAAGGGGACTTGATGCTTTAATGGTATGGTTGGGTTTTACCTTAATGATCTTTAGTAGTTGCGGATGCTTGCTAGAGTTCCAATCATAAGTGCATATGATCCAAGTAGAGAAAGTATGTTAGCTTATGCCTCTCCCTCATATAAAATTGCAATCATGACTACCGATCTTGTTAACAATTGCCTAGGATAATTCCGCACACCGACCCATCATTATTCCACCCTCGCTATTTGTAATACATTGTAATATATTCTAACTTTATGATAACAACACCAATTTTTATATTCTAGTTCTCCGATATCATGCAAAGCTATTCTCTTCATACCCGCAACGTAGTTTTATTTCTCGTTTCTAGTTGGAAGCAAACGTTCGGCGTACGTAGAGTCGTATCAGTGGCAGATAGGACTTGAGAGAATATTGATCTTACCTTTAGCTCCTTCTGGGTTCGACACTCCATACTTATCACTTCCACCTTTGGAAATTGCTACAATGATTCCTTGCACTTGGGGATTATCAAGCTCTTTTCTGGCGCCGTTGCCGGGGAGCAATAGCGTGGGGTTGATATTCTCGTGTGTGCTTGTTTGCTTTCTTCACTAAGTAGATTTTGTTTTCCCTTTTTGCTTTATTTAGTTATGGGTGAAACATACAAAAAAAATTAAATAATGAAAAATACAAAAAGAATTACTTGCCTCTTGCCTAAGAAGTTTTTCAAAAAGAGAAGTGATTGGAAAGTTGTGCATTGGAGATGTGAGGGTCGACCTTGAACACTTTTGTTCATGCTCATGGAAACAATGTAGAATTTTTCATGGAAGCTTCTCAAAAAATAATTATCCCCTGTATATATCCATTGTACTATAAAAATAATGTGCCAAGATTTGGTTTTAGGTTGATTAGATTGCTTGTTTGTTTTGTGCGGTGCAAAAACAGAAACTTTGACTGTAGTGCATGAATTTACATTTCTTACTGGAACATCAAAAGTTTCTGAAATTTTTAAACAGTGCTTCTATACAAATTTTTTAATTTGTCCTAAATTTTCAGAATTTTTTGAGTTACAGAAGTATACGAAGTTTACAGATTGCTACAGACTGTCCTGTTTTTGACAGATTCTGTTTTCTATGTATTGTGCTCTTATTTTGATGAATCTATGGGTAGTACCGGGGGGTATGAACCATGGTGAAGTTGTACTACAGTAGATATAATGCTAATATGAATTTGGAATGAGTTCACGACAGTACTTAATGGAGTATTTTACTTTACTATACTAATGGATCTCACGAGGGTTTTGTTAAGTTTTGTCTGAATGAAGTGTTCGAAGATCGAGGAGGTATCGATATAAGAAGAATAAGGAGAGACAAGAGTTCAATCTTGGGGATGCCCAAGGCACCCCAAGTAAATATTTCTAGGAGACTCAAGCATCTAAGCTTGGGGATGCCCCGGAAGGCATCCCATCGTTATTCTTCAACAATTATCGGTATACCTCGGTTTTTGTTTTGTTCACATGATATGCGTCTTTAGTGTTTTTATTTCCTTTTATGCACCCTTCTAGTACAAGATAGTCCTTCATTGATTTGTAGAATGCTTCATGCACTTCACTTAAATCTTTTGAGTATGGCTTTATATAATGCTCTTTGTGCTTCACTTAAATCTTTTGAGTATGGCTTTGTAGAATGCTCTTTGTGCTTCACTTAAACCTTTTGAGTATGGCTTTATAGAATGCTTCATGTGCTTCACTTATATATTTTGAGCTTGGGTATTGGTTAATCTTCATTAATTGTAGAATGCTCTATGAACTTCACTTATATCTTTTAGAGTATGAATAAAATTTCCATCGGAATCGGGTTTGGAAGTGTATCAATGTCATGCCTAGCTAGAAAGGCATTAAAGAAAAGCGCTTGGTGGGAGACAACCCAATATTTACCCTTTCTGTTTTTGTGTTTTAACATGATTAATATACTGTAGTAATCATGTTTTGTACCTTTTATTTCAATAAAGTGCCAAGTAAAGCCTTTGGGATAGTGTGGATGATTGTTGACTTGATTCTGTGCAAAAACAGAAACTTTTGCTCTCAGTCCAGGAATTTTTTAAATTTACTGGAACGTGATTTTGATCTGAAATTTTTACACATTATTTATATACAAATTTCCTAGGTTTTCCTAATTTTTCAGAATTTTTAGAGACAGGTAAGTATGGTTACACTACAGATCTTCACAGACTGTTCTGTTTTTGACAGATTCTGTTTTGCATGCATAGTTTGCTTGTTTTAGTGTTTCCATAGCTTATATTAAGTGGTATAAATTATGGGAATGATAGAATAAAGTAGGTATCATGTGGGAACAATTATGAATCTTGTATTGACAGTACCTAAGTGAATGATTTATCTTCATTACACTAACCCTTCTCACGAAGTTCCGTTAAGTTTTATGTGATTGAAGTTTTCAAGTTTTGGGTGAGACACCGATATGAGGAGAATAAGGAGTGACAAGAACCTAAGCTTGGGGATGCCCAAGGCACCCCCAAGGTAATATCCATGGAATACTCAAGCGCCTAAGCTTGGGGATGCCCCGGAAGCATCCCCTCTTTCGTCTTCAACATTATCGTTTTTGAGAATAGGTGAAACCATGATATGAGAGGATGGAACGAGATACAAAAGCTCAAGCTTGGGGATGCCCAGGCACCCCAAGTAAATATTTCAAGAAGTCTCAAGCATTTAAGCTTGGGGATGCTATGCATCCCACCTCTCTTCATCAACAATTATCGGTTAGCCTATGTTGAGCCTAAATTTTTATTCGTTCACATGATGCGTGCCATTCTTGGAGTGTTGTTTTTATTTTGTTTTGCTGTTGGAATAAAATCTTTGGATCTGAAATTCTTAGTTAAGAGAGTCCTCACATAGTTATTTAATTGTTGGCTACTTATTGATCTTCACTTATATCTTTTTGAAGTAGTTTGTCATTCACACTCGTGCTTCACTTATATCTTATGAGTAAATGGTTGAATGAATTGAATATCATAAATCTGAAATTAAATATGCTTCATATACTTATCTCATGGGGAGTAATGACTTCACACATAATAAGTATAGGTGGTGAAATTTATTGAAAGTTAGCAAACACCGCATTGGTCACTTGAACAATTCATGAAAGAATATTGAAGGAAGAGAGATTCCACATATAAATATACTATCTTGGACATCTTCTATGATTGTGAATACCCATTAACTATTTTCAAAATTGAGCAAATTAGTTGAAGTTGGGCAAGGAAGACAACTTAATGAGTTATGTTTGGGTATATTTGTATAGAATTTATATTGTTATGGATCCTCCAACATGTGGTGCTTGCTTCCACCCCATACTAGCCAAAACTTCCGCACCAAGTAGAAATACTACTTGTGCATCCAAACACCCTTAAACCAGTTTTGCCATGAGAGTCCACTATCCCTACCTATGGATTGAGTAAGATCCTTCAAGTAAGTTGTCATCGGTGCAAAAAGCAATTAAAATTGCTCCTAAATATGTATGAACTTTTATTGTGAGGGAAAATAAGCGTTGCACGAATTTGTGATGGTAAAGAAATAAAAGCGATAGACTGCATAATAAAGGTTGCTATCACAAAGGGCAATACAACGTGATGTTCCTTTGCATTAAGGGTTTGCACATCGAAAAACAAAAAGCGCATGACAACCTCTACTTCCCTGTGTGAAGGGCCTATCTTTTACTTTCTAGTACTTACCTTTATGCAAGAGTCATGGTGATCTTCACCACTTCCTATATTTCGCCTTTTTCTCTTGGCAAGCATCATGTGTTGGGGAAGGATCTAGACATATATATCCACACAAATATATTTGATCATGAATTATTATTGTTCACAATTATCTATATGATAAATAAGTTGGGAGGCGAAACATTAAGCCCCTATCTTTCTCTGTGTTCGATGGATGCTATTTGTTCTAAAAATATGCTTTGAGTGTCAATAATCATGGAAGACTATATGATAGTTGAGTATGTGGAATTTGCTAGATCAAAGCTCTTACATAGACCCTTCCTGAAAATAAGATGAATTGCAATTGTTCGATGACTAGGAATATGGTTTGTTAGTTTTCAAGAAACTTTCTGGTCTATACTTTAAACATGTGAATAGCTTGTTACTTGATCATGAGAAGTTTTATGAGATGAGCTACTGTTTATGGTTTATATTGGTGCTAGAAAAAGTGATTGGAATTATCATTCATCAAACTTGTGCACTTGCTAGCATTCACACTTCATAAATTATTTCTTTTATCATTTACCTACTCGTGGACGAGCAGGAATTAGGACTTCTTGTAGATCTGATCATATAGACTTGAGGAGCAATGTGTAGCCCCCAAGGGTCGGCTCAGTAAGACAATACTGGGCTGGGACTTAGAAAAAGATAGAAAAGGCCGGCTCATCTCCTTGAGATAATAGGGTCTGTTGACAATGTAATGATTTGAAAAACAACTTGCATTTGCCCCCAAGTGTCGTGGCGCATGCTTGCAGCGACATGGGACTTGCATACTTGATATAAACTGGACTTGAATAATGTAGCCCCCAAGTGCCGGGTCGTATGCCTGCAGCGACTCGGGACTATTCTTTCCATTGCAAAATAAATCATGGACGATATTGCTGAATGCTTGGCATATCAATGTTGAACCATGCTCCCTGCTGTGAGCTAGTATTTTTGGATGAGGGAATAACAACCATTACTCTGAAGGGGCTTTGAAAACCTCAATCATCCAATATAGGTTATGATAACCATAATAAAAATCCAGCCGCATTGGCTATTTAAGATTTGAATAATATACCCCGGTTTGAAAACCGGCTCCTGCAACATAAACCAGGATATCCATGCATATATGATGCATGGTATGACGATGCAATGATGATGCAATGTATGATGATGTATGTGTATGATAACAGAGTATAAAAATGTTGGCTTTCAAGGCTCGACAAAAAGAGACTAGCTTTGTTTCATTTTTTTTGAAAAACTCAAGTTTTGCTTCAAAGAAGCTTGGCATGAATGCCTTTCATCCCGTAAGCTGGCTCTCATGTGACATAAATCTGTCATTTTAACATTAACGAGTTCAGGGTCTTAAAACAGATTGACCGTTAAGAGTACGAACGGGCCACATAGCGGAGAGACTACAGCGGACAGGTGAGTTTATCCTAGCTCACTTTAAGCCTGCTCTCTCGTGACAAAAGCCGCTGTATTAACCTTGACAAGTTCAGGGTATTATTGCGAGATTGACTATCAAGTTCAGGGTCTCTTTGCCAACTGTCAAGTTCAGGGTCTCTTTGCAAGATTGACTGTCAAGAGTTCGGCGGGTCACCTGGCGGAGCAGCAAGTTGCAAATAGGCAGGTTTAACCCAAATATGGCATGGAAGCCGGTCAAGAGGGTAAGACAGCTATACTCATTGAGTAGGAAGCCCCCAAGTGACCCATAATATGATAAGCCAATAAGGCAGGATACCCATGTTTGAACCGCGCATCATAGCAGCTAGTTCTCTTTGGAAACTTTAACTTTCTAAAAAATCGAACTTGCAAGAGATGAATTCCTTTTGAACCGGATGTTGAGCCGGATATCGAGATCTCAAAACTTTGTGAGAGACAGACTTCTCTTGAGCCGGGTTTTAAACTGGAACCTTTTCTGACGATCCGGAATCCTTCTTTTGAGCCGGAAGTCTCAGATTGCTTGGCACTTTTTCAGCTGGAATTTTCTGACAGCCTTTAAGCTTTCACCAATGTGGTAGTAGCCCCCGAGATCGAGTTATTTCTTCTCCAATGACCCGGGGTTCTTGAATTTTCTGAAACTAGCAACATTTGTTGAATCATGTCTGTGTAGCCCCCGAGTCTTAAGACGACTCGAGGAGTTGGCTTGAGATTCTCCATACTTGGCCATGGCATAAACCGGCATATAGTTGACAGCGGAAACGCTGGAATGTGTTGAAGTTGGAGGCAAAGTGGTGAGTTTGAAGATCTTCGCAACACTCATTGTACACCCTCGGCGTTGCTAACGCAATGTGAATCCATGGAAGGTTGAGGTTGACCGCAGCAGGTTATAAATGATCCCGTATGAGCTGTGTCAATAACCTGACCAATGGTTCATCCCAGCTAGTTGTTGTAGTTAACTAAACCGCAGTGGCGGCGACTTGTGCGCCTGTCCATTGAGCCATCCATTGGAGGCTGATCATTTTGCTCCAGAGTTATTGGAATATACCGGGCCGCAGGAGTGGCGACTTGCGTGTGCTCACTAAGCAGCTCGTGCAGACGGGTGCGACTCCAGTGTATTGATGTAGACCAGACCGCGGGAGGCGGACGGTAAAGACGGCTGTCGGTGTCAAAACCGGCAGATCTCGGGTAGGGGGTCCCGAGCTGTGAGTCTAGGATCGATGGTAACAAGGGGACGAAGGAGACGATGTTTACCCAGGTTCGGGCACTCCTATGGAGGTAAAACCCTACGTCCTGCTCGATTATATTGATGGCATGAAGGTTACACAGTTGATCTACCTCGAGATAGATTAGCTAAATCCGTGGATGAGTTCTCCTCCTCTACAATCCAAAACACTCTGGCTTATATAGACGCCAGGGGTCATTAGGGTTACACATAGTCGGTTGCCCACCGGAGGGAAAAAACATGCCTAATCTACTATCAAACTTGTCAGACACGCCACGGCTCCCGAGGTCTCCTCTATAACGACGAGGCCTTCGATCAATCCCATCCTCAGCGAGCGGCCCATGAGTCCGGCCCATGATAAATAGGCCGGCAGTCCGAGGACCCCTTAATCCCGGACTCCCTCAGTAGCTCCCGGACTAGCCTCCAATGCCGAGGTATATTATCCAGACAATCTTGCGCCTCGAAGTCTTCGGCTTGGGAGGCGAGTCCCTCCATCCCTTCTTGCTCGACAACCATTCCGTCATCGGTGAATTCTCAAACGTTGAGAACTTGCGGGATCCATTGTAGTAACTCTCAGTGCTTCTCGATCCCTGTGCGTCGAGGGGAGACGAGCGGTCCGGCGGCTTTTTACAAGACTGCCCTTTCCCACAAGGGAGGCACCACCCATTTAAACAAGCTGAATCGTTGTCTGGGCCACGCCTTCCTCTTCTTCCCCATCAGAGAAAACTCCAAGCGAGAGATCACGAAAAAAACATGGCGAGCATCCCTGGCTCTTCCCCGCGTCCTTACGGCACCCTTCCTCGGCTGGGAATTGGGAAAGTTGCTCTATATCCCTCCTTCGGCTGCGCGACCTCGAGACCCAAGGTTATCTTCCTTCCTCGGATCTGGCGGCTACCCGCGCCGGCTTGACTTCTTATGGCCACGAAGCCTTCGCGGAGAACTTCCCTAATCCCCACAAGGGAGAGCGGGTATGCTTCGTGCCTTTCCTCTTGCGGGGCCTAGGGTTCCCCATTCATCCTTTCCTGAGGGGGTTACTGGAGTTCTACGGGATCCAGCTTCATCATCTTACCCCCGGATCTATTCTGCATATCTCGGGCTTTGTTGCCCTTTGCGAAATGTTCCTGGGCTGTGAGGTGCACTTTGGATTATGGAGAAAATACTTCTACCTCGTCCCCTGCACTCGGGGTGAGACAATTCGGGAAGTTGGAGGAGCCGAAGTATGTCGCATAGCCGGGACGGGGTATCCAGCAGGGACACCAAAGAAGGAGTCCGAAGAGTGGTCTTCGGAATGGTTCTACATTGAGGACGTCCCCCTATTTGATCCAGCTCGAAGAAAAGGTACAACTGGTGACCGAAGAGTTCGTCCCAAGAGGATGATGCCGAACTACAATGCTTGGCTGCCCACGTAAGGATACTGGCTCATCACAAGCTGACCATGATTGACGTGATGGCTGTCGCCATCACCCGATGCGTTCAACCTCTTCAGCAAAGGATACATCCTTTGTGGCGTTATAACGGAACAAGCGACACCACTCACTCCCAACGGCTGGGCCCTGCCAATCAAGCGGCATTGGCAGCCGCACTTGCCAACCTGTTCAAAGGGGAAAAAGAAGACTTTGTTCGGCTACCGGTCAAGGAGGGCTACTCGAGTTACAACCCCATCGAATGGGTAAGCCCTTCGACTTTGCGACCTGAGTTCGGGTTTTTTATTTGCCCTTTTTGACCAAAGCTTTTAATCTGCACAAATAGGAATGGAGGAGCTTTGTCGAGACAGTCAACTGTCCGCCCCCCCAACCAGAGAACTACTCTCGCGATGACGATCCAGGATTCCATGACGATCCGGAGATGTCAATTGAGTACGAAGACGGGGTCTTTTACCAAGAGAGCATTGATCGATCCAAGGTGGCTATCATAGCCGATCACCCTGGATCACTCCCTTCCTCCACTACAGGCAAGAAGAAAAATTCTTCCCGTAAAAGGAAAACGTCCTCCGTTGAACCAAATGTGCCAGTTTCTGCTCCCAAGCATCGTCGGTCCTCGTGACAAACGTCGGCTACAGCAGCAATGCCCGGACCGGGCATCAACAGGAGTCCTTCATGTGAGCCGGCCGTGGAGACGACGCCGACTACTCGTTCAACCAAAAGGTACTTCGTTCGGCCGCTTAATCTATTGTTATTATGATCGATAGGATCTCCCAGAAGATCTCATGTCGAAATACTCAGGAAACGAGTACAACCATCTTCTGCCGAGGACGTTGTCGGGATGCTTGGCAACACTCATGAATCAAGAACTTTTGCTCATTCCTAACCTGCTGCGGAGGCCCCTGTGGTCAATCCGGCCCCTGAAGATTCTGGGGATGCGGTATCAGTCACTAAATCTGAAGTAGAGAGTGCGATGAACCACCGGCGGCGACGAGAAGCCCTGCGCCACCCGGCGTTTTCCGAACAAGAGTTCAATGCTCTATGTTCGGTAGACGCGCACATCGGAGCTGCCCGAGCTGGGCTTGGGGAAGCCGCGAAACTGATACCATCCAGCCTGAAGGTGAGTGGTTGATTTTAAGAATCCGGACTCATATGTAAACCCAGTAGCCCCTGAGCCTTGAATTGGTCGGGACAACCGAGTTAAGGATCCTCATATTGCTCTATGGATGCTACAGGCCTCAAGGAAGCAGAACGAGCAATTGGCCAATGAATTGGAGGCGAACCGAACACAAGTGGAAGCCGTGAAGGCCGAACTTGAACAAGTGAAGAATTTTACCCGGGAGGCGCATGGTGAGTACATCTATTCTGCTGATCTTAGTATATAATCCCATGTTGACGCGAGGGTACTTTTAGCAGCTGAATCTATAGGGCAGTTGCAAAAAGATTTAGATGCAGCCCGAGAATCTTAGAGGTACGCCGAATCCCAGTATGAGGCCGGCTGCCTTTCGTTGCAACGAAACCTGGAGGAGAAGAAACGCCTCCAGGCGGAAAACAAGCAGCAGGCCGAAGAAATTGAGAGTTTAAAGACTCAATTGGCCCAGACCCAGGAAGAGAACCAGAAATTACAGAGGGACATGTTCGGTAAGTGTGATTATAACGTCGAAGGGTATTTCTCCTACATGAAGTGTGATGGACATGCCTTGTCTCATGTATAGGTCTCCTAACCGGGCGGCCTGAAGAAGAGATCGGATCCTACCGTGGGAGCCTTCTGAAGGAACTATCCGCCGTGCATGAGCGGGCTCGGAAGGCTATGAGGAGCATGATAAAGGTGCTATGGCCTGCCGAGAAGCCTCCGGAAGGTATGACCGAACTAGCTGATCGGTTCAAGGAAGCCTGGCGTCGGTTCGAGCTATGGAAGACATCGGCCTGCCGGGAGGGAGGACGAGAGGCGTGGGCTATGATTAAGACCCGTTATACCGGTCTTAACCCCGAGCATATGGCTCGGGTTGGGCCAGCAGGGCCTGATGGGCAGGAAGTGCCACTTCACTTGGTGTACGACCAAGTGATGCCTGCCGCTCGTCTCTCGCAGGAAGATTGCACCCTGGATGCCTTAATAGACAATCTTGACCAGCAGCCAGATGTGTGATTTTATGTAACTATGTACTTTAAATCAAAAAATTGCTCCATCTATGTTGTAAACTTTGTCTTAACCGGCCATCGGCTTCGACCTCCCATGCTAAAAGCTTGGGAGTGTTCCTTATAAAATATCCCTTGATAAGAGGGAATTCTTTCGAGGAACCAGGCAATCCGGCCATTTGGTGCGAACAGACAGAAGATGCACAGGGAGATATGTTATATTACTGCTTAGCGTAAGAAACATCTTCCAAAGAAAATAGCACCTCTATCGGTGCCTTCCTTTAGGTTTCTACGTGAAGCGTGGATAGTAAGGCCGTAACTGCTAGTATGCGACTGATGTCCTTTTTGAGAAAACAAGCCTGAGTAATGGTAATAACAACCATAATTTTATTTGTTGCTTCCGTTGTAGCCGACCAATTTTCTGCTGAAGATAGCTAGCTTTTGGCTTCACCTGTCTGAGGTACGTATCCGGATAACCCGGTCGTAGCAATCACAGAGGTGCTCCCTTTACCCTCTAGCCGAACAATCAGGAATGTAGAGGGTAAACACAGGAGCGAGGCAACCCGGCTTGGCAAAAATCTTTGTTCGAATTGATGCATATAATGGCTTAAAAATCGACAAGGGAAACATGCATACACAGGAAATGTGAATAGATGAGTAAAATATATAATCATCGGCTTCGGGAAGAAGCCCCCAGGTGTTTTATTTGGGTCTAACATTTGAGGATGTATGCCGAAAGACTTAACACGAGCCCGGTTTAGCCGAACATAGACTTTGGGGAGAGAAAAAATCCGAACCTGCCAAAAATCAAGGTAGAAGGGAAGAAAAATGAAAAGAAATAAAAAGAAAAAGGAGGGTAAAAAGTATGACGACACCAGTCTAGCCGTAAAAACGCCGAAGACGAGTTGCGTTACATGGGTGTGGTTCGAGGTGGTTATCTGGCGGGCTTCGAAGACGATAAGCCCCTCCTGCGAGTACTTCGCCGATTATGAAGGGGCCCTCCCATTTGGGATTGAGTTTATGCTTCTGCTTTTCGGGGAGCCGTAAGACATGTTCACCCATATTATATGCTTTTGCCCTGACCTCCCTGCGCTGGTAACGCCGGACCTGCTGTTGATAAAAAGTAGAGCGAGCCCGAGCTATGTCGCGCTCTCCTTCTAACGCGTCCAAGTCGTCCTGCGGATCTAACTTGGCCTCCTTTTCTTCATACGTGCGCACCCTTGGTGCATCGTGAATAATATCACAAGGCAGGCCTGCTTCTGCCCCGTAGACCATGAAGAACGGTGTGTATCCTGTTGATCGATTTGGGGTGGTACGCAGGCCCCACAGAACGGAGTCAAGATCCTCCACCCAATGGCAGTCGGACACATGAAGAGATCGAACCAGACGTGGTTTAATACCACTCATGATGAGGCCATTGGCCCGGTCGACTTGTCCATTAGTCTGCGGGTGATACACCGATGCGTAATCGAGCTTGATGCCCATCTTTGTACACCAGTCTTTTACCTCTTGGGCGGTGAAGTTGGATCCATTGTCCGTTATTATACTGTGGGGGACGCCGTAACGGTGTACCACGCTGGATTTAAAGTCGACCACTGGTCCGGACATGGCTGATTTGACAGGTTTTGCTTCGATCCATTTGGTGAACTTGTCAACCATGACCAGCAGATATTTATTCTTTTTGGTCCCCCCTTTAAGTGGTCCGACCATATCCAGCGCCCAGACCGCGAAAGGCCAGGTAATCGGAATAGTCCGGAGAGCTATTGGGGGCATGTGGCTTTGATTTGCAAAGAGTTGACAGCCCACGCAATGCTGGACAAGTGACTAGGCGTCTGCTCGAGCGGTGGGCCAGAAAAAACCAGCCCGAAAGGCCTTGCTTACTAAGGCCCTTGCCGCGGCAAGATGGCCGCCCATTCCCGCGTGGACTTCGGCCAAGAGCTGCCTTCCTTCTTCCTCAGATATGCACCACTGGAGTACTCCGGTGGTGCTTGTCTTGTATAACTCACCCTCGTGGATTTATAGGCCTTGGATCGCCGAATTATGCGTCTTGCCTCTGTCTGATCGTCGGGGAGTTCTTGACGAAGAAGGTAAGCGAGGAAGGGCTCGGTCCATGGTGCAATTACTGCCATGACCTCATGAGCCGAAGGCGTTTCGTCCATTATGGAGCTTTCGATGATTTGGTCGTCTGGTTCATTTATAGGGGGAACAACCTCTTCCGCGCTGATGGATCCGGCGTCCTTATTGTCATCCTGCCAAACCACCGATGGCTTGAAGAGCCGTTCAAGGAAAGTGTTTTTTGGGACAGGGTCGCGTTTAGCCCCCATGCGGGCCAGTATGTCAACGGCCTGGTTGTTGTCTCTAGCAACATGATGGAGTTCCAGCCCCTCGAACCGTGTGGATATTTTAAGGACGGCGTTTCTATATGCCGCCATCTTTGGGTTTTTGGCATCGAATTCGCCGTTGATTTGAGAGATGGCCAAGTTGGAGTCTCCCCGTACCTCCAGTCGCTGTATGCCCATTGAAGCTGCCATCCGAAGACCGTGCAAAAGTGCTTCGTATTCGGTTGCATTGTTGGAATCGGCATACATGATTTGCAACACGTATCGAACGTTGTCTCCTATGGGGGATGTGAGAATAACTCCAGCCCCCAGTCCGGCCAATGTTTTGGATCCGTCAAAGTACATCGTCCAATGGGAGTATGTACTATATTCCCTGGGGAGCTTGGCCTATCTCCATTCGGCCAACACCTGAGATTTAATAGCTCGTCATGGCTTATAGGCGATTTCGAAAGGAAAGAGTTCAATGGACCATTTGGCTATGCGGCCGGTGGCGTCCCTGTTATTGATTATATCGTTCAGGGGTACTTCGGATGCCACCGTGACCGAACACTCTTGAAAGTAGTGTCTTAGTTTCCGTGATGCCATAAATACTGTATAGGCTATCTTCTGGTAATGCGGGTATCTGGACTTGCATTGCGTTAGCACTTCTGACACATAGTAGACCGGCTTCTATATCCTGAATTTGTGACCCTCCTCCTCTCATTCGACGACGAGCACTGCGCTAACCACTTGTTTGGTGGCCGATATGTACAATAACATTGGTTCACCGGCGCCTGGTGCTGTGAATATAGGGTTGCTTGCCAGTAGTGTTTTAATTTCCTCTAACGTAGCAGCTGCTTCATCGGTCCATTCGAAATTGTTGGTCCGTTTCAGCAGCCTGTAGAGCGGTAAAGCCTTTTCACCGAGGCGGGAAATAAAGCGGGTTAACGCCGCCACGCAGCCCGCCAACTTTTGGACATGCTTTAGCTCTGTGGGAATTGCAAGTTCCGATAGGGCGCGAATCTTAGCCGGATTCGCTTCTATTCCTCTATGGGAAACAATGAATCCGAGTAGTTTACCAGCGGAAACTCCGAAGACACATTTCTCCGGATTGAGTCATATATCGTACTCACGTAAGCTGTCAAAGGTTTGCCTTAGGTCGTCAATCAACTGGCTGACGTGTTTGGTTTTAATGACCACGTCGTCCACGTATGCCTCGACCGTTTTACCGACCTGTTTTTCGAGACAAGTCTGAATCATGCGTTGGTATGTAGCCCCAGCATTTTTTAGCCCGAAAGGCATTGTGTTAAAGCAGAATGGCCCATAGGGGGTGATGAATGCGGTTGCAGCTTGATCGGATTCCTTCATTTTGATCTGATGGTATCCAGAGTAAGCGTCAAGGAAGCACAGTGAATCGTGTCCGGGTGTGGCGTCAATAATCTGGTCTATGCGTGGTAGGGGGAAAGGGTCCTTAGGGAAGGCCTTGTTAAGGTCTTTGAAGTCGACGCACAACCGCCAGGATTTGTCTTTCTTCGGTACCATCACCAAGTTTGCCAACCATTCGGGGTGTTTGATCTCCCGTATGAATCCGGCCTCTAGCAATTTGGCTAGTTCTTCACACATAGCTTGTCGTTTAGGCTCGAAAAAGTGGCGTAGAGTCTGTTTGACGGGCTTGAAGCATGGGATTATATTCAGACTATGTTCTGCCAGCCGCCGTGGGATTCCTGGCATATCGGAAGGAAGCCAGGCGAAGATGTCCCAGTTCTCTCGTAAGAATGCTCGCAACGCCTCGTCCACCATGGGGTCCAGCTGAGCTCCGATGGACGCTATCTTATTAGGGTCCGTTGGGTGTACCTGAAATTTAACAATTTCTTTTGCAGGTTTAAAGGACGTGGGTTTGGGCCTTTTGCTAAGGATCACATCGTCCTTGTCCACTGTTGACCGGAGTGCGGTCAATTCCTCTGCAGCAAAGGTCTGAGCTAGTGCCTCGAGTGCGAGCGCTGCTGCTTTGTTTTCGGATCGAAGGGCTATATTCGGATCACTGGCGATTGTGATTACCCCATTTGGGCCTGGCATCTTGAGCTTCATATACCCGTAATGGGGTATAGCCTGGAATTTTGTGAAGGCGTCACGCCCCAACAGGGCGTGGTAGCCGCTGGGGAAGGGCACGATATGGAAGGGAAGTTCTTCAGATCGGTAGTTTTCGGGCGTGCCGAACACTACGTCCAGGGTGATACGTCCTGAACAACGCGCCTCTTTCCCAGGGATGATGCCCCGAAAGGTTGTGTTGCTTTGCTCGATGCGAGATCGGTCGAACTGCATTTTTTCCAGGGTGTCTTCGTAGATGAGGTTTAAACCGCTGCTACCATCCATTAGCACCTTCTGTAGCCTGAAACCATCGACGATGGGGTTTAGGACCAGTGCGGCCGGTGTTTGACCGGGACAGATGGTTGGTTGGTCAGTGTCTCCGAAGGTGATTGGTGTGTCTGCCCATGAACTTGTTGTCGCCACATGGTAGACCTGTTTGAGTTCTCTAAGAGCTCTTTTCCTCCTGTTCCTAGAGGGGAACGTTTCATAGATCGTCAGGACTTCGGCATTGTATTCTGGTGGCGTTGTGGAGCGCCTATTCGGAAGTAGTGCCTCGAGGATGGCCTCTCCACTTTTTGCGACCTGCCTGACAACCCAGCAAGCTCTGAGGCTGTGAGTCGGGCTTGTGTTCAGCAATACAGAATGTATAGGGCCTGGCTTGTCCAATAGTCCGTCAAGGACAGTTCTAGCCCCCGTAGGGGGTCTATTTCTATTTTTGGCGGGTTCGTGTTCGGCTAGCCGCTTCGTAGGTATCCGCTTTTTCCGATCTCCTCTAGGGTGTTCAGTAAAGTCTGGTTCCGCAAGTAGTCGTTCGGCTTGCCAGGTGCTCTCCATGACACAGTATTTTTGTACCAGGTCCGATAGCTCGGTGAAGCCGTGAACGTGTCGACAGGATAGGGCGTTGAGGATCCATTCATCATGACAATTGCGACTGAAAGTTGCCATTATCTCCTGGTCACTAGAGCCTGGTACTCTGTCTCTAACGAGGAGGAGTCTAGCCCAAAAGTGGTGAACCGACTCCCCTGATAATTGTTAGACATCCCGTAAGTTCGAAGACGTGGACTCTCCTGCAATGCTTGAGTGCTGGACTTGGGTGGCGGGTGGGAATTTTTTTAGTTCCACGCCACGATGTGAGTCCGGAATCACGGGGTTCGGCACGGGGGAATTGGAGTCCGTCTTGTCCGCAGGACCGTTCGGCGCGGGGTTCGAGTTGCGCACTAGATCGGGGATCGATCCTGAACTATTTCTGGAGCGAACTCCCGAGTCTGGGTTACCAGAGAGATCTTGATGATCGGAGATTGGGATATAAACCGTTTTTAGTTTCTGTTGTTGGGGGGACGAACCTCCAGCCGGACACTCGACGGTGGCGACTAAGTGAGTGACCGAGGGGGTGCAAATTTCCCTGTCATCGGATTTAAGCCCGATCCGGTCATAGACCGGGGTCTGGTGGTCGTCGGCCAGGCCCATGGTTCGAATCCGATCCAGTAGCTCGTTCAGGGATGAGACGTCGGCGGAGTACGTGTTGCCGAAGCGCACGGGGTCGATGCACAGCGCCGTGGTCCCAGGATCGCTCGAAGGCGAATCCAGGTCATGTTCGGCCGCGGCGGATCAGGGCATATCGACGGGGTTGGCCGTTCTAGACGGCCCGAGGGTAGAGGCCCATGCTTCCGAAGTCAAGGTGTCGAATTCTGCGGGCTCTGACATGGGAGTTGAGGGCCTCATCCAAACGAGTTCTCCCCGTGAATCAGTAGCAAACTCTAGGTTCCCAAATCTGATTTCTTGATCGGGAAAGAAACTTCTGATTTGGCCAAGATGGTCAGTCGGATCGGCATGCAACGGGGTGCTGCCGCCTGCGGGGGTCTGACCAGGGACGGAGGCATCCTGGCTGCAGACTCCATGGCTTATGATAAGATGAGCCTTCGATTCTTTTGGTGATCACAGCGGAACTCTCAATGAAAGCACCAATGTCGGTGTCAAAACCGGCGGATCTCGGGTAGGGGGTCCCAAGCTGTGAGTCTAGGATCGATGGTAACGAGGGGACGAAGAAAACGATGTTTACCCAGGTTCGGGCCCTCCTATGGAGGTAAAACCCTACGTCCTGCTCAATTATATTGATGGTATGAAGGTTACACAGTTGATCTACCTCGAGATCGATTAGCTAAAACCCTAGATGAGTTCTCCTCCTCTACAATCTAAAACCCTCTGGCTTATATAGACGCCAGGGGTCATTAGGGTTACACATAGTCGGTTGCCCACCGGAGGGAAAAACATGCCTAATCTACTATCAAACTTGTCAGACACGCCATGGCTCCTGAGGTCTCCTCTATAACGACGAGGCCTTCGATCAATCCCATCCTCAGCGAGCGGCCCAAGAGTCCGTCTCATGAGAAATAGGCCGGCAGTCCGCGGACCTCTTAATCCCGGACTCCCTCAACGGCCGCGACGTTGGAAACGGCACGACTGCGACTGCGGTTGTGAGCTTGCACGGTCAGGCGAGTCGACCGCGGGTGTGGACCCGACGAGTTGATGTGGACCGAGCCGCAGGGGCGGCGACTTGCGCACATCCATTTAACAGCGAGCAGGCGCGGTCCCGGTGAGTCGATGTAGTCCGGGCCGCGGGGGCGACGGTTTGCGCCCGCCCATTCACCGGGCAGTGTGGCACAGACTAACACCGGTGCAGGATGTAGCCCGCGTGCTACCCGTGGTATAAACCACATTTATTGTGAATAATTGTCCTGCATATAAATATCACGAAAATAGATAAGGTAAGTAGCACCGGATTTCTTTTGTCAGACGAACGCGGACGTTGGCAATGGATAATACTGGACAGCATATTGCTAATATTGCATCAGCACCCACGTGGCTTTTGTAGGCAGGTCCCACTTCTTTTATCCTCCAAACTGAGGAGAGGGAGCAAGCCGGAGTCGCCCGAGGCCGATCGGGGAGGTGACAGCCACGTGCGGGTGCACACGTCTAGGATCGCATACGGCAGTAGGAGGCAGCGGCCGCGATGGTGGAGGTTCAGGCTACGCGAGTAGGGAGGTGAGGTGTGGCCCTGGTGAGCCAGCGGCGAGGCGCGGCAACGGTCGGCGGGCGCGCTGAGCCGGCGGGAGGGGGCGAGCGAGGCGAGGTGACGGCCGCAGAGGTGCGGTAGCGGCGGTGGCTCATAATGCGCGTAGGTGGAGGCAATGTGAGGCGGGGGAGGCCGGCTCAGAGGCGCAGAGGGCCGGCCGGGCGCGAGAGGCGGCGAGCCGGCGGGCGCGAGAGCAGCGGTGAGCCGGTGGAGCCCGGGAAAGGCGGCGAGGAGAGGCAAGCCGACGGGCGAGGCTAGCACAAGGGAGAGGCGGAGATGGCTCGGCAAAGCAGGGAGGCGGTAGTGGCGCTGGCGAGTCATTGTCGCCGGGTCGGAGACAGGCGAGGGCGCGGTGCGCGGGATCCTTCCAGAGCGAGGTGGCGAGGCAGTGGCTCGTGGCGCGAGCGGGTGGCGCGCGGGTGCAGCGGAGCTGACCGGAGGTGAGGCGCGCGTGCGGACGGGAGCCGCCCGGAGCGGAGCGTGGAGGCGGGAGCGGCGGCAACAACGGCGACAGCGGCGGGCCGGCTCGGCGTGCGCCATGGTGGTGGCGCGGTTAGGAGATGCGGCGGAGCCGGCGGGGGAAGGTGGAGCCGCAGGGCGGATCCAACGCAGTGGGGAAAGGCGCGGCATCGACGAGGCGGCAGCTGCGGGGTGGAGCTGGTGGCAGGGCGGGTCGAGGCAAGGGCGAGGTGGAGCGGGTATGCAGCGGCCTGCAGCACATGGGGGCTGAGCCGGTTTTCGCCGAGAGGTGCAGATGCGAGGCGGAGCCGGCTCGGCAAAGCCGGCTCGGACATAGCCACGGCGAGACGGGAGGTGGAGCCAGCGCGGGCGGGGATGTGTACGGAGATTGGAACGGCGGCGAAACACAGTGGAGCTGCGTCCAGCTCAGGGTGGAGGTGCAGCGCTGCGAGGCGAAGCCACGTCCACATCGGTAGTTTGGCGAGTGAAGGCCGGCGGCTCGTGCGGGCGTGGCGGCACGAACCCCGGTGGAGGCGGCTCGCGGCATGAGCAGGCCGGCGGCTCGTGGGGGCACAGAGGGGTGTGGGCGAGGTGAGTCAATGACGGGAGATGGCCGACTCGAGGTGAGGCCAGGTCGGCTCGAGGTGACCCACGTGGACGGAGACCGGCTCCGTAGCGGTCTGCTTCTTGCCATGCGTTTTCCTTGAATCAGCTTCCTGTGTCCGTGTGTGACCCAAACTAGTAGTACTGGTTGCTCCTGATTTGACTTTCTTTCTTTTTTGTTTAACGTACTAGTGGAAGTACTTTGGAGTTGATTTGTCCTCTACGTCAAAAGCAGCAACAGAAGTTCCATCAGGATTTGGACTCTACATGGAGCAACAACACCACGCCAGATCGAACAGCTGCTCGCGGTGCCGTAGCAATAGGATCCGATCGCCGAAGTTTAGGGTTCATCTGATGCATACTGCTGCAGCCTAAAAACTTTCTTGTTCAGATCCATCTGGTGTACGATGCTGCCAAATAACGTTTTGTTTTAAATCTTGATCATGCGAGCAAGCCGCCGGATTCCGCGCATGGACGTGTACTGACGCCCTGATTCATGTTGTCCCTGAAACTGTTTTTTTTATCTCAATTGATGAACTCCGAGTAGATGTTGATCTTTTCCAATCGCTCTTCTTTTATCTGACGAATCGCGAGCTTCTCCATCCCTAGGAGAGCTCCCTCCAAGAACAACACCACCGTCCTGCGACGCCCCATGGTGGGCGTCAACTGTCGTGGTTTTGTCACGGCAAGATGTCCTCGTGAAAGAACTTAGGTGTGAGGCCATCGCAACTAGGTGGCAGCTTGGGAGGGGTTGATCAGAATCGAGATACGCGAGTTTACCCAGGTTCGGCCCCTCCGATGGAGGTAAAATCCTACATCCTGCTTTGTGTATATTGATGATGAGGATGGTCTCGATACAAAGGTGCGGGGTCGCTACCTCTAATCTCGAGAGCCTCTAATCTGTCTATTTCTACTGACTTGTCTGTCTAAGACCTGTCTATTGAGACGTCTAAAAAACTTGACCCTCTTGGGGTGACCCGCCCCTCCTTATATAAGTTGAAGGGGCGGTTTACATGTAGAGTCCAAGTCGGATTAAGACTTAACCTATTATGACTTCCCATCGCGGGCTTCTCTTCGTGGGCTTCTTAACGCCTGGGCTTCTTATCTCCACGAGGCTCATTTTCATGGCTAAGTATCTGTCGGGTCATAACTATCTGCCGGGTCATAACTGTCTGCCGGGTCGTAAGTGTCTGCCGGGTCATAACTGTCTGTCGGGTCATAACTGTCTGCCGGGTCATACCTGGGATGCTTAAGTCCAAAGATGACTTAACGTCAGCGCAACTTAAACCTAGAATTGTCTTAAGCCTTAGGGCGGCTTATCCTTATGAGCCGGGCCTTGGTCGTGGGGAATATCCCCAACACTTTGCTTGGAACTACACTAGCTTACCGCTCCCCCATTGAGAATATATACGTATCCGGCTTGTGACTTAGAGTCATCCGGATCAGTGTCAAAGCTTGCAGCGACGTAACCCTTTACGACGAGCTCTTGATCACCACCATAAACGAGAAACATTTCCTTTGTCCTTTTCAGGTACCTAAGGATATTCTTGACTGCCGTCCAGTGGATCACTTTGAAACCTTCCAGCCATACTTATGGAAAGACTGACATCCAGTCTTGTGCACAACATTGCATACATGATAGAGCCTATGACAGAAGCATAGGGGATAACACTCATCTTTTCTCTATCCTTTGCAGTCACTGGGCATTGAATCTTACTCAACTTCACACCTTGCAATACAGGCAAGAATCCCTTCTTGGACTGATCCATTTTGAACTTCTTCAAAACTTTATCAAGGTATGTGCTCTGTGAAAGTCCTATTAAGCGTCTGGATCTATCGCTATATATCTTGATGCCTAATATGAAAGCAGATTGTCCTAGGTCCTTCATTGAAAAACTCTTGTTCAAATATTCCTTCACGCTTTCCAAAAGTTATATATTGTTTCCAATCAGCAATATGTCATCCACAAATAATATTAGAAATGCTATAGAGCTCCCACTCACTTTCTTGTAAATGGAGGCTTCTCCGTAAACTTGTATAAACCCAAACGCTTTGATCACCTCATCAAAGCGAAGATTCCAACTCTGAGACGCTTGCACCAGCCCATAAATGGATCGCTAGAGTTTGCAAACTTTGTCAGCATTCTCTGGATCGACAAAACCTTCTGATTGCATCATATACAACTCTTCCTTAAGGAACCCGTTAAGGAAGGCTGTTTTGACATCCATCTGCCAAATTTGATAATCGAAAAATGCAGCTATTGCTAACATGATTCTGACGGACTTAAGCATCGCTACGGGTGAGAAAGTCTCATCGTAGTCAACTCCTTGAACTTGTGGAAAACCCTTTGCCACAAGTCGAGCTTTATAGACGATGATATTACCGTCCGCGTCTGTCTTCTTCTTAAAGATCCATTTATTCTGAATGGCCTTTCGCCGTTTAGGTAATACTTCCAAAGTCCATTCTTTGTTTTCATACATTGGTCCCATCTCAGATTTCATGGCCTCTAACCATTTGTCAGAATCCGGGCCCAGCATTGCTTCTCCATAGCTCGTAGGTTCATCATTGTCCAACAACATGACCTCTAAGATAGGGTTACCGTACCATTCAGGAGCAGTACGCGTTGTTGTCGACCTACGAGGTTCGATAGTAACTTGATCTGAAGCTTCATGATCACCATCATTAGCTTCCTCTTAAACTGATGTAGGCTCCACAGAAACATCTTTCTGCGCTGCGCTACTCTCTGGTTGAAGTAAAGGTTCAACAACCTCATCAAGTTCTATCTTCCTCCCACTCAATTCTTTCGAGAGAAACTCTTTCTCGAGAAATGACCCGTTCTTAGCAACAAACACTTTGCCTTCGGATCTAAGATAGAAGGTACACCCAACCTTCTCTATTGGGTATCCTATGAAGACGCATTTTTCCGCTTTGGGTTCGAGCTTTTCTGGCTGAAGCCTTTTGACATAAGCATCGCATCCCCAAACTTTAAGAAACGACAACTTTGGTTTCTTGCCAAAGCACAGTTCATACAGTGTCGTTTGAACAGATTTAGATTGTGCCCTATTTAAAGGGAATGCAGATGTCTCTAACGCATAACCCCAAAATGATAGTGCCAGATCAGCAAGAGACATCATAGAACGCACCATATCCAATAAGGTTCGATTACGACGTTCGGACACACCATTACGTTGTGGTGTTCCAGGCGGCGTCAATTGTGAAACAATTCCACATTGTCTTAAGTGATTGCCAAACTCATAACTTAGATATTCTCCGCCTCGATCAGATCATAGGAATTTAATCTTCTTGTTGCGATGATTTTCAACTTCACTCTAAAATTGCTTGAACTTTTCAAACGTTTCAGACTTGTGTTTCATTAATAAATATAGCCATATCTACTTAACTCATCGGTGTAGGTGAGAAAGTAACGATATCCACCGCGTGCCTCAATGCTCATCGGACCGCACACATCAGTATGTATGATTTCCAACAAGTCACTTGCCCGTTCCATTGTTCCGGAGAACGGGGTCTTAGTCGTCTTGCCCATGAGGCATGGTTCACATGTGTCAAGTGATTCAAAATGAAGTGACTCCAAAAGACCATTAGCATGGAGCTTCTTCATGCGTTTTACACCAATATGACCTAAGCGGCAGTGCCACAAGAAAGTGGTACTATCATTATCAACTCTACATCTTTTGGCATCAATGTTATGAACATGTGTATCTTCACTATCGAGATTCAATAAGAATAATCCCCTCACAATGGGTGCATGACAATAAAAGATATTACCCATATAAATAGAACAACCATTATTCTCGGATTTAAATGAGTAACCGTCTCGCATTAAGCAAGATCCAGATATGATGTTCATGCTGAACGCAGGCACTAAATAACAATTATTCAGGTTCATCACTAATCCCGATGGTAATCAAAGAGTGAGTGTGCTGACGGTGATCATATCAACCTTTGAACTATTTCCCACGTGCATCGTCACTTTGTCCTTTGCCAGCCTCCGTCTATTCCGTAGTTCCTGCTTTGAGTTGCAAATGTGAGCAACCGAACCGGTATCAAATACCCAGGCACTACAACGAGAGTTGGTAAGGTACACATCAATACCATGTATATCATACATACCTTGTTTGGTGTTGGCCGCCTTCTTGTCGGTCAGATACTTGGGGCAGTTCCGTTTCCAGTGACCAGTTCCCTTGCAATAGAAGCACTCATTTTCTGGCTTGGGTCCAGCCTTGGGTTTCTTCACGGGAGGGGCAACTGCTTTGTCACTCTTCTTCGATTTATCCTTCTTGCCCTTGCCATTTTTCTTGAAACTAGTGGTTTTATTGACAATCAACAATTGATGCTCCTTCTGGATGTCTGACTCAGCGACTTTCAGCATTGCAAAGAGCTCGACAACTGATTTGTTCATCCCTTGCATGTTATAGTTCAACCCAAAGCTTTTGTAGTTAGGTGGTAGCGATTGAAGAACTCTGTCAGTGATCACCTCTGGCGGGAGCACAACTCCAACTCAGCCAGATGGTTGTAATACCCCGACATTGTGAGTATGTGCTCACTGACAGACTCGTTCTCCTCCATCTTGCAAGCATAGAACTTATCGAAGGTCTGATACCTCTCGATCCAGGCATTCATCTCAAAGATAAACTTCAACTCCTGGAACATCTCATATGCTCCATGACGTTCAAAACGTCTTTGAAGTACTGGTTCTAAGCCATACAACATAGCACACTGAACTATTGAGTAGTCATCAACACTTGTCTGCCAGGCGTTCATAACGTCCACAGACGATGGAGCGGGTTGGTCACCAATTGATGCATCAAGGACATAATACTTTTGGGCAACCATGAGGATAATCCTCAGATTACGGGCCCTGTCTACAAAGTTACTTCCCTCATCTTTTAGCTTGGCTTTCTCTAGGAACGCATTGAAATTTAGGGGAGCTACTGCGCGAGCCATTGATCTACAACATAATTTTGCAAAGATAACTTAGACTATTGCTCAAGATAATGAGTTTAGTTAAGGATATTACTTAAAACTCCCACTCAAATTGACATCCCTTCGGTCATCCGAGTGCAACATGATCCCAATTCACCAACCCAAGTCCGATCATCACGTGCGACCAGGTGGTTTCAATGGTGAACATCTCCATGTTGATCATATCTACTATATGACTCATGTTCGACCTTTCGGTCTCTTATGTTCCGAGGCCATGTCTATACATGCTAGGCTCGTCAAGTTTAACCCGAGTGTTCCGCATGTGCAAAACTGGCTTGCACCCGTTGTATGTGAAAGTAGAGTCTATCACACCCGATCATCACGTGGTGCTTCGAAACGACAAACTTTCGCAACGGTGCACACTCGGGGAGAACACAATTTTATCTTGAAATTTTAGTGAGGGATCACCTTATAATGCTACCGTCGTCCTAAGTAAAATAAGATGCATAAAAAGGATTAACATCACATGCAAATCATAAGTGACATGATATGGCCATCAACTTGTGCTTTTGATCTCCATCGACATGATATCCATCGTCATCGGCATGACACCATGATCTCCATCATCATGATCTACATCATCGTGTCTCCATCGGGGTTGTCGCGCCAACCATGCTTCTACTACTATTGCTACCATCTAGCGATAAAGTAAAGCATTGCATAGCGCTTAAAGATTGACACGCAGGTCATAAAATAATTAAAGACAACCCTATGGCTCATGCCGGTTGCCATATGCATCGACATGTAAGTCGATATGAACTATTACAAAACACGATCATCTCATACATCAAATATATTTCATCATGTCTTTGGCCATATCATATCACAACATACCCTACAAAAACAAGTTAGACGTCCTCTAATTTGTTGTTGCATGTTTTACGTGGTTGCTATGGGTATCTAGGAAGAACGATTCTTACCTACGCAAAACCACAACGGTGATATACAAGTTGATATTTAACCTTCTACAAGGACCGCCTTCGTCGAATCCGATTCAACTAAGGTGGGAGAGACAGACACCCGCCAGCCATCTTATGCAATAAAGTTACATGGCAGTCGATGGAACCTGTTTCATGTACGTGGACATTTAAAGTTGGTCTGGGCTGCTTCATCCCACAATACCGTTGAATCAAGAAAAGACCGAGGGAAGCAATCTGAATATCAACGCCCACAAACTCCTTTGTGTTTTACTCATGATGTCATCTACGCAAAGACCTAGCTCTGATACCATTGTTGGGGAACGTTGCATGGGAAACAAAAGAAATCCTAGGCTCACCAAGATCGATCTAGGAGATGAACACCTACGAGAGGGGAGATTTCATCTACATACCCTTGTAGATCGCTAAGCGGAAGCATTATGAAATGCGGTTGATGTAGTCGAATGTCTTCGTGATCCAATCATGATCCGTCCTGCGAACTCCCGATCAAGTGCCGAATGGACGGCACCCCCGCATTCAACACACGTATGGTTTTTTGACGCCTTCACCTCCTCGATCCAGCGAGCGATGGTGAAGTAGTAACTCAAGTCCTTCGGCAGCACGACGGCGTGGTGAGGTGGTGGTGGAGGAATCTCACTAGGGCTTTGTCGTGCGTCTACGAAGAGGGGAAGAGCTACGAGGGAGAGGAGGGGCAGCGCCGTGGCACGTTGGGGTGCGGCTGCCCTCTCTCTCCCTCTCTATATATAGGCGGAAGGGAGGAGGGGGCACCCTAGGGTTTCCCCTAGGAGCTGGCGGCCACAAGGGGACAACTAGGGTTAGGGTGCCCCCCAAGGCGCCTTGCCTCCCAATTATAGAGGGCGGCGGCCCTAGGGGGTGCGCCCACCTCCTAGCCAAATTGGGTCAGGATTTGGGCGGTGCCCAGCCCCCTAGTGGGATGGTGCGCCCCCTCTCCTTGGCCCATGAGGCCCCCCAACTCTTGCCGGGCCCACCCAAAACCCCTTTCGGTACTCCATCGATTCCATGGTGCACCCCGGAACACTTCCGGACTCCGATACCCTTCGTCGTATATATCAATCTTCACCTACGGACCATTCCGGAGTTCGTCGTCACGTCTGGGATCTCATCTGGGACTCTAAACAACCTTCGGTCTCCAACATAACAACTCGACTATACTTGTATCGTCACCAAACGTTAAGTGTGTAGACCCTGCGGGTTCGAGAACTATGCAGAATGTTCGAGACACCTTCACGGACAATAACCAATAACGGGACCTGGATGTCCATATTGGTTCCTACATATTCTACGCAAATCTTTATCGGTCGAACCTCGATGTCAAGGATTCAGTCAATCCCGTACGCAGTTCCCTTTGTTCATCGGTATGTTACTTGCCCGAGATTCGATCGTCGGTATCTCTATACCTAGTTCAATCTCGTTACCGGCAAGTCTCTTTCCTCGTTCCGTAATAGAAGATCCTGCGGCTAACTCCTTAGTCATATTGCTTGCAAGCTTATTATGATGTTGTATTACTGATTGGTCCCTGAGATACCTCTCCGTCATGCGGAGTGACAAATCCCAGTCTTGATCCATGCCAACTCAACAGACACCCTCGAAGATACCTGCAGAGCATCTTTATAGCCACCCAGTTACATTGTGACGTTAGATACACACAAGGTACTCCTCCGGTGTCAGTGAGTTGCATGATCTCATGGTCATAGGAACAGGTACTTGACATGCAAAAAACGATAGCAATAAACTTGACATGATCAAATGCTACGATCATAGTCTGGGTCTTGTCCATCACATCATTCTCCTAATGATGTGATCCCGTTATCAAATGACAACTCATGTCTATGACCAGGAAACCGTGGCCATCTTTGATCAACAAGCTAGTCCGGTAGAGGATCACTAGGAACATGTTGTTGTCTATGTACCCACACATGTATTTGAGTTTCCAATAAATACAATTATAGCCTGGATAATAAACGATTATTATGAACAAGGAAATATAATAATAACCACTTTATTATTACCTCTAGGGCATATTTCCAACAGATACTATGGGCTATCTCGTGGTTGAGGTTATCCACGTAGCTTGTGATTAGTTTGTGATGGATGAGTTGGAGCACCCCTGCAGGGTTAAATATTTTTGAGAAGATGAGCCCGCGGTTATGTGGCAACTTGGAAACTGTTTAACATCCGGTTATAGTATACTTGAAGTAAACTCAAATAAAATACACCAATCGTGTGCGTAACCATGATCGTCTCTTTTCTAGGGAGTCGGAAAGAGAACTTGGTGGGGTAATGTTTGACACGTAGGTAGGTGTTCAGGATCACTTATTGGTCATAAGTAGTTATCGTCCGAAAAGTGTAGTCTCTCATCTTACTCTTGTACTCGTACGTTAGCCGCTCAAACAAATGCTTAGTGCTGCTGCAAAGCTCACCACTTAACCATACCTTACCCACCAGCTTACATAGTCTCGGTACCCGGGTTAATGAGATTGCTGAGTCCCCATGGCTCACAGATTACTATAACAATACAGGTACATGTACTGATGAGTTCATTCCAGTGACGCTTCCCAGCTCCAGTGGGAGTTCAACAAGGAGCATGGGCGTATGTACGTGACTTACCTGGACAAGTAGGGGAGCTACTTGGTCGTCTTCCTGGGCTTAGCGAGATAGACTTCATTTGTTTTGTCGTTTGATTTCATCCGTAGTCGGACCCTGTGTTTTGGAATGGTTGTATGGATGATTGTATGCTATTTGTACTTAGCTTGTGGCGAGTATAAGATAACTCATATACTCATCTCCTCTTTTACATGTATTGCAATGATTTCTATACTTGCGAAACGACGAGATGCGCTTCTATCCCCATCGAGGACCTCGAGCCTTAATAGGGATGGGACTGTATCCTGGACATTACAAGTTGGTAATCAGAGCCATACCGACCATAGGAGCCCCTTGCTTGAACGAACTTGGCCGAGTCGAGTCTAGTAAAAACTATTTTGAGTCTAGTTATATCGGAGAGTAGGATTCTTTTTACTCCTCTTCTATGCTCTTTGTGAGGAATCGCGACATAGGAATTTTAATTCTACCCTCTCCACGCTCAAAAATTGTTTTAGGATCACGCGGGTATTTTGGAGCCTCTATGATACCGATGTGACGGAATTCTGTACTTGGTGCCTCATGTTTCCAAGGAGTAGAGCTCCAGGGGATTCTTGACACATCGTTATCGTGCAGTTTCCTTAGTACCTCAGGACGCAGATGTTTGAAACTACTTCAATACTATTTGTGGTGTGAAGAGTGTGGCGGCACCCAGTACTGGGGAGCGGGATCACATGTACTGCCATGTTTAGTAACATTGTGATTACGAAAATCTGAGGTAAATGAATTTTCGAGACCTCTGGTTGTGTGTTGACAGATGAGATACATTGGAGAGTAGTATTACTACTAGGAGTTGAGTGATGGATGTTACTCCATGTATCCGTGGACCCGATTGCATAACCAAAGATTTCAGAAGTTCTTAGGTGGGATTTCCAGCAGTTACCTAGGATCATCTTCCGACAGATGTATGATGGTATATACATTTGTTTCGAGCAACTCTTAGCTTATTAAATCGTTGTGTTATTCAAATGGCTTCATGTTCAAATGATGTTATCGCAAACCACCAGAAGGCATTCTTACTAATTTTAGTTTGAATGCAATTGATGATATTCATGTTGCAATATTTCGAGCCATTTGATTCAGCTTATTTCAATCATCTTTGTCAATGGTGTTCTAATCTTCATGTCCATCTTGAGGATGGCTCCAGCAACTCGTGGGAACCGAGGTCCTGAGGGGGAGCAGTCTAACCCTCCACCACCCCCACCTCCACCTTTGGAGGCATGGCAGGTGGTGATGGCCGCAACCAATGCCAATACCCAGATGTTGCTCATCTTGTTGCAAGGCTTTCAAAATCAAGGACATCAAGGCAATCAAGGGAATTTCAATAATCAGCAGCATTTCACAACTCTAAACCAATTCCTTGCCAATCAACCCAAGTCCTTCACCAACTGTTCTCAGCCTCTTGATGCGGAGGATTGGCTCGTTAACATCAACAAGCATTTGGAGTGCAGCAATGGCAGACCACAGGACTACGTCAGGTTCGCATATTTCCAGTTGAAGGGCCAGGCAGCAGAGTGGTGGCAACAGTACAAGGATTCCAGGGGTGATCGTGTGATCAGCTGGGATAACTTCTGCTGTGACTTCAGGGCTCATCATATTTCGATGAGTGTTGTCGAGGGTATGAGTGAGAAGTTCAGGAGCCACAAGCAAGGAAACTCGTCTGTCTATCAATATAACATCGAGTTCCAGAATCTTGCTCGTTATGCCAAGCAGGATGTGCCCAATGACAAGTGCAAGATCTATCAGTTCAGAGGTGGCCTCAGGAAAGATCTTCAGCTTGCTCTCGTCCTTGATGAGCCTCTTGAGTTTGATCAGTTCTATAACTTGGCTCTAATGTACGAAGCAGTCCAGCTCAAGGTCCAGAATTCCAGGAAGCGGTTCAGGGACTCTCATACTTCTCCGTCCTCCTCTCAGGTTTTTCCTAAGCAGTAGAAGTATTGGGTTCCTCCTGCTCCTCCGTTTCTTCCTCCTCGACAGCAGAAGCAGCACGGTGGTCGTGGTTCTTCCCACCCACCCAACCCAGGGTTCCAGCAGAGGCCTCAGGCTCCCAAGTCATCAAATGCTCCTCCTCCAGGAAACTTCCATCTACTCTCAGAGGTTACTTGTCACAAGTGTGGTCAGAAGGGCCACTACTCCAACAAGTGCACCAACCAGCGGCGTTTTCCACCTCCTCCTCCAGTCAGGCCTCCAGGAAATGCTATGTTGAAGCACAATCCAAAGTCAGTCAGAGTGAACATGGTCAATGCAGCTCAAGTACAGGAGTCTTCTCAAGTGATAATGGGTAATCTCTTGGTTAATTCTATTCCTGCAAAAGTTTTGTTTGACACTGGTGCATCGCATTGTTTCATGTCTCGTCTATTTTTCGTCAAGCATGAGTTCGATTATCAAGATTTTCCTAGACCCTTGTCCGTTGTTTCTCATGGTATGATGTTGAATTCCAACCGCATTGTTCCGAATGTCTCTGTCAAGATGGCCATCTATTCTTTTCTGGCCTCTCCAATTGTTCTTGGCAATTCCGATATTGATCTTATTCTTAGCAAGGTTTTTCTAGAGATGAACAAGGCTTACTTCGATTGTGCAGCCAAATAAGTCAAATTGACTCATCCTTCTGATCATTTTCGCTGCTCGTGATGACACGATTCGTATCTTTTCTCTCAATGAGAAGGGTGAAATCTCAGCCATATCTCAAATCCCCGTCGTTCGTGAGTATGAAGATGTCTTTCGAGAAGAATTGCCAGGAATGCCTCCTCACTGGACAGTAGAGTTTTTGAACTCGAACTTGGAACTGAACCGGTATGCAAGAGTCCTTATAAGCTTGTCCCCGGAGAGCTGAAAGAATTGAAGAAGTAGTTAGATGAACAAGAGCGTCTGGGTTTGATTAGACCAAGTTCTTCACCTTGGGGTTGTGTTGTTCTTTTTGTCAAGAAGAAGACAGGCACGAAACGACTTTGTGTCGATTACCGCCCATTGAACAAGAAGACAATTAGGAACAAGTACCCACTACCCAACATCAATGAGTTATTTGAGAAATTGAAAGGGGCTAGGTTTTCTCGAAGCTAGATCTTCGGATGGGCTATCATCAAATTCGCATCCGTGAAGAACATATTCCAAAGACTGCTTTCAGGACGAGCTTTGGCTCTTATGAGTACACCGTCATGTCCTTTGGCCTCACAAATGCGCCTCCGACATTCTCCCGCATGATGAACTTCATCTTCTCTCCCTTCAAGAATGAGTTCGTCTTGGTGTATTTGGATGACATTCTAGTCTTCTCTGAGACCGAAGAAGAACATGCAGAGCATCTCCGGCTTGTGCTTGACAAGCTATGAGAGCATCGATTCTATGCAAAGTTCTCCAAATTTGAGTTTTGGCTCAATGAAGTGCTGTACCTTGGGCATATCATCTCTACCGAGGGTATCATGGTCGATCTTGAGAAAGTTGAGGCCATCGTGAAGTGGGAGCCTCCTCAGAATGTCAAACAGCTTCGAAGCTTCCTCGGGCTTGCAAGTTACTGCAGAAGGTCCGTGGAGAACTTCTAAAAAATTATTATGCCTCTGTCTAATCTCCTCCAGAAGAATGTCAAAATATGAGTGGATCCCTAAGTGTGATGTGGCGTTCAATACACTCATGGAAAAGCTGACTTCAGCTCCAGTTCTCACTCCTCCTGATGAATCCAAACCTTTCCAAGCGGTTTGTGATGCTTCCCTCCATGGTCTTGGTGGTGTTCTCATGCAAGACATCAAGGTGGTAGCCTACACCTCCCGTCAGTTAAAGCCTAGTGAGAAGAACTACCCCACTCACGA
Source organism: Elymus sibiricus (assembly GCA_039707655.1). NCBI lineage: Eukaryota > Viridiplantae > Streptophyta > Magnoliopsida > Poales > Poaceae > Elymus > Elymus sibiricus. Next base: position 307,434,903 of record CM077675.1, on the reverse strand, counting down.
TCTCGAGCTGGCGGCAGTTGTTCATGCTCTGATGACTTGGAGACACCTCTTGTTGGGAAGGCCAGTTGAAGTATTTACTGACCACAAGAGCTTCAAGTACATTTTCACTCAACCCAATCTCAATCTCCGGCAAACACGTTGGGTGGAAATGATCCAGGAATACAATCCGAGCATTGAGTATACTCCAGGCAAAGCAAATGTGATTGCAGACGCTTTGACCAGGAAGGCGTACTGCCACAGTCTTATTCTCAAGCCCCTCCAACCTGAGATTTGTGAAGCTTTCCTCAAGCTCAACCTCCAAGTAGTTCCTCAAGGGTTTCTTGCCAACCTTCAAGTTTCTCCGACTTTGGAAGATCAAATTCGCCAAGGTCAACTTCTCGATGCTATGGTGAAGAAGGTGTAGATGGGCATGGCCAAGAGCATTCCAAAGTATAAGTGCTTCCGTGTTGATGGCAAAGACACCTTGTTTTTCGAGGACCGTCTTGTGGTTCCAAAAGGAGAGCTCAGGAAAGTTATCATGGACAAAGCACACAATTCTCTCCTTTCTATTCATCCAGGCAGTTCCAAGATGTATCAGGATCTCAAGCAAACCTTTTGGTGGACGCACATGAAGTGTGAGATTGCTCAGTTTGTGAATGAATGTGATGTGTGCAGCACAGTGAAGGCAAAACATCAACGTCCAGCAGGTCTTCTTCAGCCTTTGCCTATCACAGAGTGGAAATTCGATCACATTGAGATGGATTTTGTCATTGGGTTTCCTATGTCCAAGAGAGGTAATGATGCCATCTTTGTGGTCATCGACAAGCTCACCAAAGTTTCCCACTTCATTACGGTCAAAGAATCTATCAGGGCAGCTCAGCTGGCAGAGTTGTACACATCAAGGATAGTTTCTTTGCATGGTATTGCTCAGCTTATATCTTCAGACCGTGGAGGCATCTTCACTTCCAAGTTCTAGGATTCCTTTCAGTCTACGATGGGTACCAAGGTCCGTTTCAACACAGCTTTCCATCCTCAGACAAGTGGTCAAGTAGAGAGAGTCAATCAAATCCTTGAAGATATGCTTAGAGCCTGTGTGATTTCTTTTGGCATGAAGTGGGAAGATTTCCTCCCGTTTGCCAAGTTCTCATACAACAATAGTTTCCAAGAAAGTTCGGGGAAGGCCGCATTTGAGATTCTCTATGACAGAAAGTGCCATACCCTGCTCAATTGGTCTTAAACTGGTGAGTGTCAAATCCTTGGGAATGACATGATCACTGAAGCAAAAGATATGTGCCGTGTCATTCCTGAAAATATCAAAGCCGCTCAATCCCGCCAGAAGAGCTATTATGATAGCAAGCATCATGTCATGGCCTTTCAAATCGATGACTTAATCTATCTCCGAGTGTCTCCCATGAAGGTCACTCAGCGCTTTGGCATCAAAGGGAAGCTTGCACCTCGCTTTGTGGGTCCTTTCAAGATTGTGGGCAAAAGAGGCGACCTTGCCTACCAACTTGAGGTTCCTTCCAATTTCTCAAATGTGCATTATGTGTTTCATGTCTCTCAGCTCCGCAAGTGTTTCAAGACTCCTAAGTGCACCATTGATCTCCAAGACATTGATCACCAAGCAGACCTATCCTATCATGAGCATCCAGTTGCTATCCTTGAAGAGACTGAGCACAAGACTCGCAATAATTCTATAAAAATTTCTAAAGGTGAAGTGGTCACATCACTCCAACAAAGAAGCCACTTGGGAACATGAGGAACTTCTCCGTTCCGAATTTACCAAATTCTTCCGTTCTTAGATCTCGGGGCAAGATCTTATTGTAGTGGGGGAGAGTTGTAACAGCCCAAGAGCACCTTTCCAAATCATGTAACCTATTCGTTGCATGAACCTTCCCTATTATGCCTCATGTGGTTTGAGTTAATAAAGTTTGGATTCATGATATTTATTTGCATCATGGCATCATGTCACCCATTCCATATTTTTTTGCATCATGTGATATGTCGAGTGAGTGTGTGTGGTGGTGATGGTGTGCATTGCAACCAAGTGGTTCTTATGATGTGAAAACCCCCTTTCAAAAGTTTAGGAAAATGCCTCCACCTCTCTTTAATTCAAATATTAGGAAGGTGGTGTTATTTTGCCTTGCCCAAGGCCTCCCTAAAAATGTTGTGGGGTTGTCTGATATTATGTATGTTTTTGGAAAACTGACTCTAAGGCATGTTCTCTCTCTTTACCTTTTATTATCTGCAAAACAGTTTCAAATGTTAATAAAAGGCATTTTATTTTTCTCTCTTAAAATTCCCTAAACCAATTTTATAAAATTGTAGTTATTCCCAGATCCCCAAAAATATTTTTATTTCATTTCAATTCCTTCCCAAACTCCCTGGGCATTGTTTTCTTTTGTTCTCTTTGTTTTTTTAAAGGAACCTAGAGAGGGGAAGGCCAACGCTCCTTGGCCTCCTCCCTACCCCGCAGGCCCATTAGCGCAGCAGCCAGCCTAGCGTGTAGCCCCTCATGCCTCCCCATGCACGTTCGTCGTCTCCCTATATGGCAGACCATCCAGTGACGCCCCGTTGGCATCCGGATGATTTGACGGCCGGAGAAGCTCTGGGCGCCCTTTAAAGCGTGTCCCCGGTGCCCTAGGTTTTCCCCGCGACCCATTCCTTCCCTCTCCTCACCTCGCCACCGTCGGTAAGCCTCTCCCACACCTTAGTTGTTGCCCTGTCTGCCATGATCTTTCCGAGCTCAAGTTCGAGCACGGGGTGATCCCCTCGTCGCGCATCCGAAGCCCTGACCCGCGGGAAGGTCGCTGCGACGTCCCCCTCTTCTTCCGCAACGTCCCAGGGAGCTCCAAGGCGTAGATCGATGCCGCCCCCGAGTCCATCTTCCTCTGCTTCGCGATCTAGGAACATCACCGCTCTGCGTCGACGCCCGCGTCGTTTCCAGCCCATCTCCAGCCCCTCCTTCATGTCCGTCAGGTCCTAGGTGATCCACGCGTCTGCCCTGCCTATTCCTGTCGCCGATCGTTAGGTCTACTCCATGCCGTGTCCATGCCATCATAGCGCTCTCGTAGCTTCGACAAAGTGTGAATTTTTTCTCGCTCGCAGTCGTTGCCGCTTCGCTCCGTAGGTCGCCGCGACCACTTGCGTAGCGCGTGCTCTCCGTAGGTTGCTAGGTTTGCCCGCTCGTTCACCCGCGCTTTGCCTCGCGTGCCCTGCCGCTGTGCATCGGCATGACCCGAGCCGAGCGGAGCTCGAGCTTGAGCCCCCGCAACCGCGCGCCGTAGGTCCTCGAAGCCCCGGGAATGGACCCCCGCATAGGTTCCGCAGCCCCGCCGCAGTTCTATGTCCCCGGTGGTTGCTGGAAGGCTAGCCGGCGCTATCGCCTGCTCTTCTGCCTCAAGGTGGACGAAGCAGCGCTTGGGTCTGTTCAAAAGATCAGAGCCCCGCCTTCTGTCGAGCACAAGCGAGTGGCACAATGGTAGCGCGCCTAGGTTTTCCACCGAGAGGTCTCGGGCTCGAATCCCCCCGAGCCCCATTTTTCCTCTCCGGCGATTTAATTGCCTGTGGCTGACAGTGGCCCGAGGGACCCACTTGTCACCCTCTCGGGGACCTGGTCTGACTGCCCGTGGATCCCCTTTTTTGTCTTTTATTGATTTATTCATTAGCCCTGTTTCATCCATATATGCCATTTAGGGCAAGTGTCCAATTCTGGCTTGTCCATTTCAGTCAGTTTCCAAATGAGGCATATGCCTAAACTGGCATATACTAGGTTATATCTAGTTGTTTGATTTTGCTTGTGCTTTGTGGCATGTTCTTCTATTGTAACATAGGCTTATGATATATGATTTTGGGGTAGAAAAATCCAATGAATCCATCTGTGGTGTTGGTTTTGTCATTTGAGCAAGTTGGAGTGGATGCTATTTTGTGCCAAAATGCCATTTTGTTATTTTCGCATGAATTAATCCTTGCACTCTTTGATGAACTTGTCAACATGAACTTTGCCCATGAGATGTGTACTAGCCTCTGGTAATTTTGCATGGCATGAAAAACAATGTTTGGGTGTGGAACTTGCTATCAACATGCTATGGTAATAATGATGTTCAGTAGGGTCAAATAATTATAAGTCCTAGAATCTGATTATTTTGTTGCCCTGTTTCCATGATGATTGACATGAATCTGTGGTTCCTTTGTGGTTGGCCCAATGGAACGAATTGTTGATCATGATTCCCTCTGTTAGGAGGTGCTCATAGTCTTCAAGTGGAGGTGTTGAATGTTAGTTAATTTTGCTGTCAAATATGTCAACCTGATAAAACTACCCTGCTTTGCCACTTGATATTTTTTTCTAAGTCTGGGCAACTATTTAGTTCAATATGCCATGTTAAGAGGATGCTAGACTGGAATCTATGCATATTTAGATGTTGCTGTAATGGAGTTGTCTGAAATGCATGTTGTCCTATATCATGCTGTTAAATTTCATGCCATGAAAGTTACTGTAACATGTAGATTTATTGCAGTCAATGTGCCATCATGTTAACTCAGATTGTGAAAACTGGTATTTTTCACTAAGTCCTTAACTACTGTTTAACCATGCCATCTTGTGAACTCATTTGTTGTTGATCCATGCTTTTGTTCAAGTTGCTGCCATGACATGAATTGTTGTGCATCATGTTGCCCACATCCCCATGCCCTTGTTGTGTATTTTAGTGTACTGTAGCTTGTGTTGTGTGGGTTGCAATATGACATGTTGATGTTTTGGACAGATTGCTTGCATAATTGTTTTGTGCTTTGTGTAAGTTCTATCCACTTGTTTGCCATGATCTTTAGGTCTATTTCCACTAGATTTTCATTCCCAATCCGATGGCATGCTTGGGATACCAAGAAGTTGCCCATGGCCTCCCTCATCTTTGTTTTGTCTTTGTTAATGTTCGAACCTTGTCGTGAGTGCTACGAGAGTTCCGTTACTCCGTTTGCGACGTTCTCCATATGCATTTGCATCGTTTGCATGATAAGCATTCATTTTGCCATGTTCATGCATGTCCATATCACTAATCTTGAGGTTCTGTCCAGAATATTGAAGAACTAAATAAATTGCATGAGAAAGATGAGTAGCATAGATTTTCCCATGGCCTCCCTCATCTTTGTTTTTTCTTCGTTAACGTTAGAACCTTGTCGTGCGTGCTCCGAGAATTCCGTTACTCTGTTTGAGACGTTCTCCATATGCATTGGCATCATTTGCATGGCAAGCATTCATTTTGCCATGTTCATGCATGTCCATATAACTAATCTTGAGGTTCTGTCCAGAATATTGAAGAACTAAATAAATTGCATGAGAAAGATGAGTAGCATAGATTTGCCATGTTAAACACATCAAATTGGTCATGCATCATCCTTGGTTTCGCATTGCACCTTGCTTGTATGTTTATTTGGTGTTGTTTCTTCTATGGGTAGACCCGAGTGACGAGCCTGAGTACGAGGATCCTGGCGAGAACGCCTACAAGGACCCAGCTCTTTATCCCTCTGAAAACATTCCAGGCAAGATGATCATTACTCGGATCCCGTTACTATTTTTTCTCTGCTAGATGTCTCGCTTCTACCGTTATGTCTAGTTACCTACCACTTAAATGTCAAGCCTCCTAAATTGCCATGAAAGCCTCTAACCCCTCCACTACCTAGCAAAACATTGATTGGCTAAGTTACCGCTTGCTCAGCCCCTTGTTATAGCGTTGCTAGTTGCAGGTGCAGGTTGTTTCCATGTGGCAACATGGATATATTGAGATGTCACCTTATTTACTATTATTTAATTTAATGCACATATATACTTGGTGATGGTAGTAGGCTTGGCCTTTTGCCCGGCCTTTTGCCCGGTGATTTGTTCCACTTTTGCCACCCTAGTTTCCGAGTACCGGTGTTATGTTCTAGATTAAGCGCTCCTAACATGCTTGGGGTTGTGATGGGGACCCCCTTGACTATTCGTTTTGGGATAATAACTCATCTGGAAAGACCCAACATTGGTACTACATTTGATAAACAACCTAATTAAAATGCAAAGGGCTTAGCTACCCCATGGATAATTAATGAACCCCCGGGCCAGTGCTCCTCATGAGTGTTGGTCCAAACTAGAGTCGTGTGCGGAGCCAACCCGGGACAACTCGGGAGATGTCTATCAGGCCACCATACGCTGTGCTCATCCGGTCGTTTCCTGAGAACGAGATACTCGGCTCCTATCGGGTTCGTCGACACGTCGGGCGGTCTTCCTGGACTTGTTTTACCTTTATCGAATGTCTTGTGCACGAGATTCCCAGGATAGTTCGGGGTACCTTGAGGTTGTGGTTTTCCATCGGATATTCAAGGATACTACGGGCTATCTCGTGGTTGAGGTTATCCACGCATCTTGTGGTTACTTTGTGATGGATAAGTTGGAGCACCCCTGCAGGGTTAATTCTTTTCAAGAAGCCGTGCCCGCGGTTATGTGGCAACTTGGAGATTGTTTAACATCCGGTCACAGTAAACTTGAAGTAAACTCGAATAAAATACACCAACTATCGTGGTTTTGTCACGGTGGATGTCCTCGTGGAAGGACTTAGGTGTGAGGCCATCACCTCTAGGTGGCGACTCAAAGAGGTTAAACGGGAATGGGAGGCGAGTTTACCCTGGTTCGGCCCCTCCAATGGAGGTAATAGCCTACGTCCTGCTTTGTGTCTATATTGGTGATGATCACGATTACAAGGGTGTAGAATCGCTAACCTAGCATTCGAGGGTGTCTAACTTGAGTCTTTCGGTCCCGGGGGCTTGCCTTTATATACAGGTCAAGACCCTAGGGTTTACAACCGAGTCCGAGACACATTACAACTCGTAACTCTTCATGTCTCTAACACACCTTGCCTCTTAAGAAAGGAATCTTCTGGTGTCTTCTACCCTGTGGGCCTTGAGTTGCCGTCTCTACGTGCTTGGGCCGCCTGGCGGCTTACTTAGTAACCGCCTTGCTCGCCTTACCTTCACAACGCGGCCCATCTTGAATATAACTCCAGAGCTACCATTACATTGACCTGGCCCAATAAGACGGGTTATACCGCAAGGTTATATCCCCGACATTAGGCCCAAGATTGATTTGAATTTATTCATATCGATTTCCTTCACTTTCTATTGGCGGCTTACCATTTGTCTGCATCCGTGTTCTTCGTGGATCTTGAAACGCCGGCTTACATTACTTCCAGACTTGTCATTTTTCTCAGCGCCTGTCAGTGACGTCATCCTTGATGACCGTTGGCCTTTGGAGTCATCATAACGTATCTTTTGAAAACTGTGCCAAATCTAGGACGATGTGAAAATCGAGGCACACTTCTAGCCACAAATTTACTGCAGCCGTTTCGTCTTTCACAGCGCCGTTCCATTCTCCCTCCTTATAAATAAGTCCACTGAGCTCCTATGATAACTTTCCTATCATCTTCTTCCTCTCGCTCCTTCTTCGGCCGAACACCACCGGAGCTTCGAAAGCATCATCGGGGTCCCCGCCTCCATCGTCGACACCGTCGAGCCTTCTCGTAGCCGTCAGAGCGCGCACAGTCATCTCCATTTTCGTTCCAACATAATCAGGTACGAATCTCTTTCATATAGGGTTCAATACTGCCGGTGCTCATCCCATGTCGGTCGTGCTCGTCCGAGATGTAGTCTGTAGATCCGTGCACTCGATATTCCTTGGTATTGCGTAGCTTTATTATGGTCTCCACCTTGTTTTCCTTATAAATAGATCTAAAATGAGCCACCGAGGGTATCCGTTGAATACTGTAGTTTCGGTCTTTCCGCCAGATAGAACGCATATTTCATTGTTTTTCCCCATTTAGCTAGATCCATTGGAAAGAAAATCTTCGTAGAAATCTGTTTGTGAGCTAGTCCGCTCACTAAGTTTTGTGGAGATATGCCTTTGACCTCCCTTCATTTTGCCAGCTTAAACTAGCAAATTATTGTAGGCGACTTATATTTCATACCGGCTCATTTTTCTTGTCGCTCTTGTAGTTGCTCTATAACCCGCCATGGCTCCTAAGAACTCCAAAGTCTATAACTAGACTAAGACGAAAGAATCCAACCTTACTTTAGATAACCTGGTGGACCAAGGTCTCTTGCCAGCTCAAAAAGTCATAGAATGGCGGGCTCCCAAAGAAGAGCTGTACACACAATCGCGACAAGGAGAGGTTGTTGTCTTTACTGATCTTCTGCCTAGAAGTTTCCGCCCCCCCCCCCCGGATCAAAGTTCTTCAGAGACCTTTTGCACTTCTTCAAACTCGGGCCTCAAGACATTGGTCCGAATTCCATGACCAATATTTGTCAATTCCATGTGTTATGCGAGGTATATCTCCAGGTTGAGCTGTCTTTGACCGTTTTTAGGGAATTCTTTTATCTTAACCATCAAACTAAGGTGAAGAATGGTGATGCCTGTGAACTTGGTGGAGTTTCCATTCAGAAGTGGAAGAACAGCGCCTTTCCTGAATTAAAACCGGCGAGTCATCCGAAAGGATGGAATAAAACCTGGTTCTACTGCAAAAATACTGCACCCGAGGGAGAAAATCCTCTGCCGGGTTTTAGACTGAAAAGGCTCAGTAGTAAAGTGGATTTTTTGGGTTGGCCAACAGATGAAGAGAGGGCTCCATTAGCACCTCTTCATACAAGATTGAGAGCTCTGACCACACATGGCTTAACCGGGATTGATTTGATTTGTTGCTGGCTAAAGTGGATAATCCAGCCTGTCAGCGTAAGGGACGGCTTGATGTGTGATTACTCAGGCGCCTCGTCTGATCCTCACTGCTTCTCTCGTGAAAATCTGACTGATGATGCCCTTAATAAAGAAACGAAGAGGTTCTTCTCCGACTCAAAGGAGCAACGTAGTGTTACCGGCTTGGGTCCGTTCTATCTACTCAACCCGCCGCCTCTGGTATTAATCACTTTTACTCTGTTTTTGTCAATTTTACCTTGACCCGTTGTTCTTACCACATGCTTTATATGCTGAAGTAGAAATCTATCTTTTGGAAGGTCACACCTCAAGCCCCGGTTTCCTCGTCGGGTAGAAAAGATAACCCGACCCCTGTGTCATCTTCCGGGGAGGAATCCGAGGTAGAACTTCATTCTCTTGGCCGCCTGTTTATTGAGCTTGCTGACGTGCCTTCTTATTAGGGTGACTCGGAATATAGCCAAGCCGGCAAAATTGAGGTAACTCTAATATCCTCTAGTTCATCAGAAACGTTTGTTCCCAGAAAACCAAGACAAGTCGTCCGGAAGGTTAAGTTGACACATCCCGATGATCACTTGGCTCCTGATTTTCTTTTGAAGAAAGCACAATTTGCTGGCTTGTCAAAATGCAAGACCCGGAGTGGATTGGGTGACTTAGACAACAGTTTGTCTCATGCACCGCCAGCTCGCAAAACACGTCTCGAGGTGCCTCATAGCCCAACCAATTCTCGACCTAGAGCTAGTTTGTATAAACAACCTCTTAGTCCTTCAAATTCACTTTATTAGGCTTCCCATCCATCTTCGGGGGACTCAACTGCAACGCAGCTTCTCACTTTCAACGTCAACCGTGGGTAATCTCCTGAACTTGCACTATTGGTCTTTGTCGTTTTAAGCCTTGAGCTATATTTTCCTTAGCATAATTTTTGATTTTTGCAATTGTAGGGCCAAAGCTACTTCGTCGAAGCGGGCTGGCGGGTCATCTTCTACTATTGCAAACCAAAATATTTCAGACCCCCCGCGAGTGAAAACAAACACAGGAAATGACCCCTTTGTAGAGAACGAAACAAACGTGAGGGTTAAGGCGGCAATCGACGTTGAGACACCTAGGACGGATGAGCCGGCTATTATGGATATACCACCTGAGGCCCATGACACTTTGGATGACCCATCTGCCCGTCTGCCAAGCCCGGTTCGTCCTTCCAGCCCGACGATTCATTTGGATGATACCAAGGCGCCGGTAGAAACAAGCCTTCCAGATGTTATCATTGTGAAGGAGGGTTTCCAAGTTCCCATTGTTTCCACTTCCTTGGCTAAAATTATGGCTAAGGATGAGCCGGTTAATTTGAACAAAGGGAAAGCCAAGCTGGAGATTCCAGAGTTGTCTATACTTGGTACTGAAGATTTACACCAGCAATACTTGACACGGCTGTCTCAGAGACGGGAAATTGAAATCAGCATGATAAATGCTTTGAAGGAGAAGTATGAGGTAAACTTCTTGTTTTACCACTATCTTTATAATGTCATTAGCCTCCAAGGACCAGCTTATTGTGGTATGCTAGTTTTATAAAATAACTATGACTTCTAGCTGTAGCCCCCAAGGGCCGGCTCATCTTCTTGAGATGATTCGGGTCTTGTTAATACTTTTGAAGAATTCGACCTGTAGCCCCCAAGGGCCGGCTCATCTTCTCGAGATGAGTCGGGTCTTGTTTATACTTTGAAGAATTCGACCTGTTGCCCCCAAGGGCCGGCTCATCTTCTCAAGATGAGTCGGGTCTTTCCATGCTAAGATTTTTAAGAAAAAACTGGCATGCATTAGCCCCCAAGTGTTAAGGATATTGCTTGCAATATGCTTGGGACTTTGATGACATATAAAAAAGAAGTAACCCATCATAAGGCGGCTAATGGGTGTTGTAGAAATACTTCCTAATACTTATTGTATATTTGTCAGGGGTATCTTGAGGATGCTGAGTCGGTTGCTGTGAAACTGCAGAAAAAGCTCAAAGAAGAGAGAAAGCTGAAAGCTGATGCCGAGTTCATGGAGGCTCGTTTTGAGGATTCTGCACGCCAGGCTAATGAACGCCTTGAACAAGCCGTAAAGCTGTTTGAAGCAGAAAAGGCCACCCTTTTAAAACATGCAGAAAAGGCTGAAAAGAAGCTCAATCTTTTAAAGGAGAAATATGCCACTCTTGTGAAACAGATCAAGAAAATGTTGACGGCAATCTTCGATATGTGTTATGTCTCTCCTTTGTAATTTACCAGCTTACGATTGTACGGTGGCTCATTGTCTCTCTTTTTGCTCTATTTGCAGGGCGGAAAGACCATAATCTTGTAGAGATGCCTATTGTGAAATTGAAGGCCATTTTCACATACGTGGAGCAATTGTTCACAGGATCTGTTTACTCCATTATGGCGATGAAGAATCTAAAACACTCTCCAAGAAGTATCAAGGACATGTTGAAACAACTTTCTACCATGCCACAATGGGTTACCGAGACCCGGAGAGCGGCGGCTCGAGGAGGAGCAAATATGGATCTTGCTCGAGCGAAGGCATATTTGCCTGAACTGGATGTGGAGCTCTTAAAAGGCGGCTTTCCTGAGTTCAAACTCGATGGCTCCATGTTTACTCATTCAGACTATGCTAAGTGTGTCACAGAGACTCGGCCACTGGCGACTCTTATAGCTGAAGAGATTGACCTTTCAAAGTACCATCCTACGTACTCCAATGACAATGAGCGTATCAATGCTCAAAAATATGAACCGTTTGAGTTGGTGCCTCCCCGACATAAGAGACCTTTTGCTCCTGATGTTGATGCATCATCTCTTGTTGAAGGGACGTCCAATTTTGAATCATTGAACTCAATTCGATGGCAACGGAAGGGCCAGCAGGTTAACGAGGATGATGAGCCGGTGGATTCAGACCCGGAGGCGGCTGATGAAGAGAAGGCATGAAGGTATGTCCGAAGATGAATGAGTCGCCAAACTGAGCTAGCCCCCAAGTAATTGGGGGAAAACTTGAGTACTGTGCAGCTCCTTTATGGGCCTGTAATAGGGGTACTCTTAAAACTTCTTTGAAATGCTTTGGTCGTGCCATTGTGTATGTGTTCACCTTTGTTGGCGTAGAACTCCAATCTTTCGAGCTGTTTGCTGAGATGAGATTTATGCTGCTCTTTTGCTTATCTTTGAATATCTTTGTTGTTGTGCTCAATGAGTCACTGGATTGAAAACAGAAAAAATAAGTTAAAAACAAGCCGGCAAAAGAACTTGACTTTCGAGGCCCAAGTCTGTTGAACCTTTCCACAATGATATTGGGAATAGGAAATTTAAACCTGGTCATAATAGGACCATGGTTTGTTAACCCGGACGCTCATATATGAGCCGGTAATAGGGACAATATTGTTCCAGAAAATGCATAATGTGATCATAAAGAATTTATTTATATGAAGTACTGAAAATAGGCCGGCTCAATAAGACTCGGCAAAAAGAGACTGGCTTTCGAGGCTCAAGTCTTGCTTCGATGAAGCGGGTATGATAACCCATGGTTCGTCCTAGCTTTCTGTATGCCGGCTCTCATGTGACTCAAGCCGGTGTTTTAACCTTGAAAAGTTTAGGGTCCTAGTGAGGATTTACTTGCAAGAGTACACGGGGTCACCTCACCGGAGTCGCATCAAACATACAGGCAGGTTTAACCATATATTGTGGCGTTTTTGCCGGGTCAAGAGGGTGAGAAAGCTAAACTCGATGAGTTGGAAGCCCCCAAGTGACCTATGTTGCAAACAATACAGATTCATGCTCAATTTATAGGCTGAAACGACAAAGACCCTGAGTTTCGAGGGTGCCGGCTTTATTATATTTGAACATAAAGAAGTATATACATAATTTGCAGGGGGGATTACAAAAAGGGAGCCGGTGGCTGTTTTAAGTATAATAAGGCCGGAGGTGAGCGATGTTCCAGGGCTGGGTTGTTTCCTCCTCATAAGTGTATGATCCTTCTCGCAAGTCCACCAGATAATATGACCCATTATTGAGGTTTCTACTGATGACAAAAGGACCCTCCAAAGGTGGGGAAATTTTATGCATCCCTGTCTGATCTTGAATCAGACGTAACACTAAGTCGCCTTCTTGAAAAGTACGGCTTCGAACTCTACGGCTGTGATAGCGGCGTTGGTCTTGCTGATAAATGGCAGATCTGGCTGCTGCTAAGTCACAATCTTCTTCGAAGGCATCCAGGGAGTCTTGACGCGCTAGCTCATTGTCCGCCTCAACATAGGCAGCAATCCGAGGCGAGTCATTGTGAATATCACTCGGTAGAACCGCCTCGGCTCCATATACCAGGAAGAAAGGTGTGTATCCAGTGGATCTATTTGGAGTTGTGCGAACACTCCAAAGTACTGCGGGGAGTTCTTCAACCAAACGGCCTAGAGTACGCTCAAGTGGTACCATAAGTCGGGGTTTGATCCCTCTGAGGATCTCCTGATTAGCTCATTCGACTTGTCCATTGGACTATGGGTGGGCAACTGCTGCCAGGTCAAGCCGTATGTCCTCTCGTTGACAGAACTGTTCCATGGCTCCCTTGGATAAATTGGTACCGTTGTCAGTGATAATGCTATGACGGTAGCCAAAACGGAAAATCAACTTTTTAAAGAACTTGACTGCAGTCTCTGCATCGCAACTACTAACTGGCTCTGCTTCAACCCACAAGGTGAACTTATCAACCGCCACCAAGAGGTGTGTCTTCTTGTCAGAAGACGGCTTGAACGGGCCAACCATGTCAAGCGCCCAAACCGTGAACGACCAAGTAATTGGGATCATACGCAACTCCTGAGCCGGCACATGGGCCTGTCGACCAAACTTTTGACACCCATCGCACTTGCGCACAATTTCTTCTATATCTGCGTGAGCCGTCAGCCAATAAAACCCATGCCGAAAAGCTTTTGCCACCAGGGATCGTGAGCCGGCATGATGTCCATAGTCGCCAGCATGGATTTCATTAAGAATCTTCTAGCCTTCCTCAGGGGAAACACATCGCTGAAACACGCCAGTGCTGCTTCGCCGATGTAACTCGCCATTGACGATAGTCATTGGTTTGGACCGCCGGATTATCTGTCGAGCGATGACTTCCTTAGCTAGGAGCGCGCCTCGAATCAGACAAGCCAGATATGGCACAGTCTAGTCAGGAGTAGCATGGAGAGTCGCCACCAGGTGTGCCTCCAGGTCAGGAATAGCTATATCCTCCTCAGATGGCAACTTGACTGAAGGATTATGAAGGACATCTAAAAAGACATTGGGGGGAACCGGCTTCCTTTGTGAGCCGAGTCGTTACAGGGCGTCGGCCGCCTCGTTAAGCCGGTGATCTATATGATCGACCTGATAGCCTTGAAAATGACCTGCCATCTGAGAACGCCCGCCGGTAAGCCGCCATCAGGGAGTCCTTAGAATCCCAAGTCCTCGAAACCTGCTGAGCCCCCAAATCTGAGTCGCCCAAACACCTGACCCGGCTCAGATTTATTTCCTTTGCTATCCTGAGTCCGGGTAGGAGGGCCTCATACTCAGCTGCATTGTTAGTACAAGGGAACATAAGCCGTAAAACATAACAAAATGTGTCACCTCGCGGGGAAGACAATATGACTCCAGCACCCGAGCCCTCCAACTATTTGGATCCATCAAAGTGTATTGTCCAGTACATGTTGTCTGTCCTATCTTTTGGAATCTGCATCTCTGTCTAATCATTGATGAAATCCACCAGTGCTTGGAACTTGATGGCGGTTCAGGGAACATACTTTAGCTCGTGATCACCAAGTTTAATAGCCCACTTAGCAATTCGACCAGCGGCCTCCCGGTTTTGTATGGTAGCGCCAAGGGGCGCCAAACTGAACACGGTGATTGGGTGCTCCTAGAAATAGTGCTTAAACTTCCGACTTGCCATAAAAACCCAAAGACCAACTTTTGCCAATGCGGGTACCGCTGCTTGGACAAGGATAACACTTCGCTGACATAGTAAACTGGGCGTTGCACCGGATATTCCCTCCCTTCTTCTTTCCGCTCAACGACAATAGCCACGCTTACCACTTTGGAATTGGCAGCGATGTACAGGAGCATTGGCTCTTTTTTAGTAGGGGCGGCTAAGACGGGCAGGTTAACAAGCTGTTTCTTGAGCGCTTCAAAGGCTTCATTAGCGGCGTTAGTCCACTTAAAGTTGCCTGTTTTCTTAAGCAATTGATAAAAAGGGATAGATTTTTCTCCTAGGCGGCTTATGAACCAGCTTAAAGCTGCGATGTGACCCGCCAGGCATTGAACCTGGTTTATACTTGCCGGCTCAGCCAATGAAGTTACTGCCTTGATCTTGTCTGGGTTAGCTTCGATGCCTCGCTCAGAAACCAGGAACCCCAATAACTTGCCTGCAGGAACACCAAACACACACTTTGCCGGGTTAAGTTTTATCTGGTACACTCAAAGATTATCAAACGTCTCCTTGATGTCCTACAAGAGCGTCTCCTTCTGAGATTTCACCACGATGTCGTCAACATAGGCGTGAACATTGCGCCCAATCTGCGGCTGAAGGCAATTCTGGACGCAGCGCTGATAAGTCGCCCCTACGCTCTTAAGCCCAAAAGGCATAGAGACATAGCAGAAAGCACCAAAGGGAGTGATAAAAGCCATCTTCTCTTGATCCTCAACAGCCATATTGATCTGGTGATAGCCGGAGTATGCATATAGGAAGCACAAATGCTCGCAACCCGTCATAGAGTCAATGATCTGATCAATACATTGAAGAGCAAAAGGGTCCTTCGGAAAAGCTTTGTTGACATCTGTATAGTCAACACACATGCGCCAAGTGCCATTCTTTTTCAAAACAAGCACCGGGTTAGCCAACCACTCGGGGTGAAAAACTTCAACGACAAACCCGGCAGCTAGGAGCCGTGCCACCTCTTCTCCAATAGCCTTGCGTCTCACCTCATTAAAACAATGAATATATTGGCGTACTGGTTTCATCTTTGGATCCACATTAAGATGGTGCTCAGCGAGTTTTCTCGGGACTCCAGGCATGTCAGAAGGTTTCCATGCAAATATGTCCCAATTCTCACGGATAAACTCGATGAGCGCGGTTTCCTATTTGGGGTCCAAGCCGGTATCTATAGTGAACTGCTTGGACGAATCGCCTGGCGTGAAATCTATCTTCTTGGTATCTTCAGCCGGTTTAAACCTGAGCGAAGGTTCTGACTC
The DNA here is from genome assembly GCA_039707655.1 of Elymus sibiricus. Taxonomy (NCBI): domain Eukaryota; kingdom Viridiplantae; phylum Streptophyta; class Magnoliopsida; order Poales; family Poaceae; genus Elymus; species Elymus sibiricus. The sequence continues at coordinate 307,418,979 of CM077675.1, read as the reverse complement.
AGTATTGGGCTTCTTGAGGGGGCTCATATCAGCTGGGTCTACATTGGCGGTATAGAACTCAAATTTCTCAGCTGCGCAAGCCGACTCGGCGTAAGTCGTGTCTCCTTCCTTGCACTCCTGACCTATCTTCCGGCTTCCGTCCACGGTAATCGTGCCCTTTGGTCCGGGCATCTTGAGCTTGATATAGATATAACAAGGCCGGGCCATGAAACGAGCATAAGCCGGTCGCCCAAAGAAGGCGTGATAAGGGCTCTTTATCTTGACTACCTCAAACATTCGGGTCTCGCATCTGAAATTGTACTCATCGCCGAAAGCAACGTCAAGTTTGATCCGCCCGATCGAATAAGCTGACTTTCCAGGAACAATCCCGTGAAACACCGTGGTTGAGGGAAGCAGCGTGCTCTCAGGCTGGTTCATCCGGCAGAAAGTTTCGTAGTATATTATATTTATGCTACTGCCTCCATCCATAAGGAACTTGGAGAAGGTGTAACCACCGACTTGAGGTGCCACCACCAAAGCTAAACCGCCAGGGTTATCAACCCGGGGGGTGGTCCTCCCAGCTCCATGTAATCGGGTGTTCAGACCAGTTGAGATACCTGGGCACTGCCGGCTGAGCCATGTTGATAGCTCTGCTTTTGACCTTATTGTCCCTCTTGCAAGTACTAGTGGTGAAAACATGGTACTGGCCGTGATTCAGCTGCTTGGGATTGCTTTGGAAGACCTGATTACTGCGCTGCTGATGAAATTCAGCTCCTGAGTCGCCCCGTGGCGAGCCAGAGCCGCCCGATGCTCCACCCGCGGACAGGTCTCGGGCCACCGTGATTCCTGTTGTAGACACATCAACTTGATGGAGAGACTCATGAACTTCCTTGAGAATCTTGGTCTCGTGAAGCCGACCGTGTTGATGCTGGCCGGGTTGGGCGCGCCAAGCCGGTTCGATGATGTTGGTGCAGATGTCCGACTCGGGCACCGACGCGTCGATCTGGCCGATGAAGACATGGATCTTGCCGAAGGAGACCCGATACACATACTCAATTGAGTCAGCCTTGGGGCCCTGTAACACCCCAAAAATTTAATCATGTTTTATTAATTAAAATTTTGCCAAGAATATTTATTATTTTCTGGATTTCCTGTTGATTTCAGAACCACTCTTTTTCTCTGAATCACAATTTTTTTCTCTCCTAGTTGAATCTCTGAAATAATATGGTGGAACTTGAATACTTTATTAAAGCATTTCATTTCAATTAGTAAAACCAGTGGAATTAATTTTATGATAAAACTTGCCAAGTTTTAATTCCTTTTAATAGCATTTTCACTCTTTTAAAGGCCTCCATTACACTACAACCCTTTTATATATTCATTTAAAAATTCCAAAAAAAATTGTAGATGACATGTGATGTCCCTGGATCACTCTTATGCAAAAACCCTGCTTGGTGTTTTGTAAAATTTGAGCAAACCATCCACATTTGTATTCTGGTCCCGTTTGGTGATTTGTACTGCAACCCTATTTTATTTTGCTCTAGTGACCTTGGTATTTTTCCTGCTAGTATTCCACCCTACCAAATCCTTAAGTCCAGGAGATCAACCTCATTAGGATGTTTTAATCACATGCAATAATGCCCCCTAGTTTCTGTCCAGAAACAAAGATTTGCAAAACTTGCTCTAGCAAGTTTTTGCTTTTGCCAAAATAACCTTTGCATCATGTTGTGCATCTAAGGAGATCAAAACCTGGAAGTTTTGGTGGCCAGGAAACCTCTCTAGGTGGCCTTGTCATTCTGTCGAGCACTTGGTGTGCCTGCCCAGAATTGGCATGCTCCTAAGAGTGTATTAGAAGCTTGATTCCATGGTCTAACCAAGATGTCACTTAATCTTTTTATGCCCATAATCCTAGCCCTGGGACGTATCATATGCATTAGAGCCCTCTAGCCTACTGTGTCATTTCGCCGAGCAGCCGGCATGCGTCCTCTGGGCGCGTCCAGAGCGCGCGTATTGCACGCAACAGCATCACGTCGCCGCGCCCCACCTAACCCCCTCGCCCCTGGCTTTTCCTCACCCACAGAGTCGTGCCCGCGCCCCCTCCGAGCCGCTAACGTCGCTCCGACCGTCCACTGGCGCCGCGCAGCGCCGCCGTCAGAAGCTCTTGGCGGCATGCCTTCGGCCGCAGCTCGCCTCTACCATGGCCGGCGCCGCCCGAGCCACCCCCATGTGCCAGCTGCCACCTGGAGTAGCTCGAGCTCATCCGCGAGCTCGTCCGCTAGCGCCAGCCGCCGCCACATCGCCCGCTAGCTACAGGCCGCCGTTCCTATCCGGCCGTCGTGGGAACCGACCTTCGCCGCCTATAAATAGGACCCCCGCGACTGCAGTGCGCTCCATCGCCCTCCCTAGTCCCGTAGTGAAGCCCCCGAAGCAGCCATATGACCGGAGGCGTCCGTCTTCCCCGTATTCCCCGTCTCCGACCGAGCCACCCGCCACCTCGGTTCGGTCAGATTCGAGCAAGCCAGCTCCTCCCCTGAGCCAGTAGCTTTGCATTTAGTTTCCTATGCTCCCACGATGTTGTTCCCGCCTCCAATTTGCTCGGGGACCAAGCACGCGTGAACCCCCTCTTTTGCCCGTCGCCGCCGTCCACTGGAGTCGGTACCGCCGGTGACTCCACCCAACCCCGTTGCTGTGAAGACTACCAGGAGGACCCTCAGAGCCTACTGGATCCATTCCCGCCCCCGGGGACTCGGGAGGAGCCGCCATTCGTCGCCAGCGCTCGCCGGAGCTCGCCTCTGCTTCCTGGACAGGAAAGCGTGATGAAGGAGACGAGCAAGCCTTTGCCTCCAGTGGCGCAGCCCCGCTCAAGCGTTTCCCTCTGAGGGGAAGCATATTTCTGTAAGTACGCTTTTGCTTTCAGGACGCGCATTCTAGCCGAAGCGCTTTCTTTTATATGTTTTATTTAAAACAGAATTTTGACCAAACTTCAATTGGGCATATCATTTAAAATAAAACTCCAAATGATTTAATTCTTTTTCCTACCTCTCTCAAATTTCACCTAGTTTATTTTAGGATTTATTTGAAAAATAATCAAGACAACTTTTTGTACTGTTTTGAATTTGCGTGTTGATTCGAATATTTACAAAATAGGATTTGGGAGGAGAAGAAAACTTTCAACAACGCAATCTATCGTCGCAAAATTTAACGGGCAAAAATATGAGCACAGCAAAAATAGAGAAAATAATCAACTTCTAAAATGTCACACCAATCTGTAAAATACTTTAAGAAAAACTAAAAATATTTGTTCCTGGTTTTGAAGTGTAAAAAGTTTTGAAAACTACTTTAACGGCGGTTTTAAATATTCAAAACCAGGTTTTAAATAAAACCAGTACATAAAACATTTTCAAAAAAATTCACAAGTGGCATGAATAAATAATACATAATTTTACAAGATTTGTGGAGTTGGAATCATGTCATTTGGACAATTATTTTGTCTTGGGGAATTCTTGAAAATTCTAGAAAACAAAAAAGGAAAAACGGGCCCTGTGCCCTACTTGGGCCAACTGGCCAGCAGAGCCGGCACAGACTGGCCAGGGCAGCCCAGCCGAGCTGCGGGCGCACACGCGCTCAGGTCCAAACCTGACACGCGGGCCCAGCGTCAGCAAGAGGGAGAGGAGCGAGGGATGTGTGGGGATGATAGGGGGTCCCACCTGTCATCTCCCACCTCGGGGCAGAGAGGACGGCGAGCTCACCGGCGACGATTCCGGCGACGGTGATGGCTGGCGAGCACGGGAATGGAGTCGGGAGGGTATCGTCGTTCGAGTGGAGGTGGTCGGAGCTGCTGGGGTGGTCGGGGTCGCCGGTGACGAGGAGGTCGCGATGGAGGGATTCGTTCGACTACGTTGGCTCGTCTTCTTCATGGATTCATTCTTCTTCCAAGCGGGATCTCAGGCAAGATGACCATTTCCCTGGATACCGTTACTATCATTGCCATGCTAGATGTCTTGTTTCTATCGCTTGTCACGCTACCACTTGTTTGTCACGCCTCACAAAATGCCATGATAAGCCTCTAACCCTCCACATCCCAACAAACCATTGTTTGGCTATGTTACCGCTTGCTCAGCCTTCTTATAGCATTGCTAGTTGCAGGTGCAAATTGGTTCCATGTGCCAACATGGATATTTTTGATATATCACAATATTATTGCTATTTAATTTAATGCACATATATATTTGGTAAAAGGTGGAAGGCTTGGCCTTTGCTCGGTATTTTGTTCCACTTTTGCCGCCCTACTTACTTGTTACCGGTGTTATGTTTCATATTTTGCGCTCCTAACATGCTCAGGGTTGTTATGGGGACCCCCCTTGACCATTCGTTTTAGATTAAAACTTGTCTCGCAAGACCCAACTTTGGTACTACATTTGCCTAATAACTAATAAACCTGCATAGGGAGTAATTAACCCGAGGATCTTTAATCAACAACCCGGGCTAGTGCTCCTCATGAGTGTTGGTCCAAAATGGTAGTAGCCGGGGCCACCAACGGGTGTGCCAGCTGGAAACTTAGCCAATCCGTCGTGTCCTGAGAACGAGATATGCGGCTCCTATCGGGTTCGTCAACATGTCGGGCGGTCTTGCTGGACTTGTTTTACCTTTCTCGAATGTCTTGTGCGCGGAATTCCGAGGATACTTTGGGCTATCTTGAGGTTGAGGCTTTCCAACGGAATTTCCTAGGAGATCACGGGGTTCGTGGTCGAGGTTATTCCCATGGCGTGTGGTTAGTTTGTGATGGATGAGTTGGAGCACCCCTACAGGGTTAAATCTTTTCGAGAAGCCGTGCCTACGGTTACGTGGCAACTTGGAAACTTTGTTTAACACCCGGTCATAGAAAACTTAAACAAACTCAAATAAAATACACCAACCATGTGCGTAACCGTGACTATCTCTTCTCGTGATTTCTGAACGAGAGTGAACGCGGTGGGGATATGTTTGATCGTAAGTAGGTGATCAGGATCACTTAGTGATCATTACTAGATCACGTCCGTTTATACGACGATCATCCCCCTTTATTCTTGCACTCGTAAGTTAGCCACTCAAATAAATGCTTAGTACTTGCTGCAGCCTCACCACTTAACCATACCTCACCCATTAAGTTTGCTAGTCTTGATACCCTTGGAAATGAGATTGCTGAGTCCCCATGGCTCAAAGATTACTACAACAACTATTGCTGGTACAGGTAATGCAATGTTTTGACGTGAGAGCGATGCTTTGTTTGATTTGGAGTTCTTCTTCTTCTTCATCGATCATAGGATGGGTTCCAGGCCGGCAGCCTTGGATAGCAAGGATGGATGTCATTTTATCATTTGATTTCGTCCGTAGTCGGACTCTGCTCTTCTGTCTGATGATTGTATATGATGTCGTATTGATGTGATCTTGATTTAGCTTCTGGCGAGTGCAAGCCAATTCCATATACTCATATCTTCTTTACATGTACTTGTAATGATATCCATTCTTCTGAAACGACAAGATGCGCTTCTATCCCTGTCGAGGACCTCGAGCAGAAATAAGGATAGGATCGCATCTTGGGCGTTACAACATGCCTCCTATGTCTCTTCGGATGACACCCATCACATGGCCTTTCGCGGTCTGGGGTTTATACATGGTTGGACCACTTAAAGGGGGGACCAAGAAAAAGAAATACCTACTGGTCATGGTCGACAAGTTCACTAAGTGGATCGAAGCAAAACCAGTAAGTTCAGCTAAGTCGGGGCCGGTCATCGACTTCATATCCGGCGTGGTGCACCATCACGGTGTCCCGCACAGTATAATAACGGACAATGGATCCAACTTCACCGCCCAGGAGGTACAGGACTCGTGGGATAACTTGGGCATCAACCTCGACTATGCCTCGGTGTATCATCCGCAAACTAATGGACAAGTCGAACGGGCCAACGGCCTCATTATGAGTGGTATTAAACCTCGTCTGGTTCGATCCCTTCAAGAATCTGACTGTCATTGGGGTGGAGGAAGTTGATTCCGTCCTGTGGGGTTTGCGCACCACCCCGAATCGATCAACGGGATACACACCGTTCTTTATGGTGTACGGGGCCGAAGCGGTCCTCCCCTATGATACCATCCACGACGCACCTAGGGTGCGCATGTACGAAGAAAAAGAGGCCGAGCTAGATTGGCAAGACGACCTAGATGCCTTGGAAGGAGAGCACGATATAGCTCGGGCTTGATCTACTTTTTATCAACAACAGGCTCGGTGCTACCAAAGCAGGGAGGTTCGAGGAAAAGCATATAATATGGGCAAACTTGTCTTGCGCCTCCCAAAGAAACAGGAGCATAAACTCAACCCTAAGTGGTAGGGCCCTTTCATAATTGACGAAGTATTGACAGGAGGAGCTTATCGCCTTCGCAGCCCGCAAGAGAATCGCCTCGAACCGAACCCATGCAACGCAGCTCGCCTTCGGCGCTTCTACGGCTAGACCGGTGTCATCACCTTCTCTAAAACCTTGTATTTCATCCCCCCTCCCCCCTTCCTTATTTACTTTTACAGGATTGGTTAGATTTTATCAGGTTGTGTTCGGTGAAACCGAACTATGTTAAGATTTCATCGGCATACATTCTCAAATGTTTTACCCGGTAACGCCTGGGGGCTTCTTAATAAAGCAAAGCAATATTACTCTCCACATCTATTTGTCTTGTATGCACCCTTCCAACATCGTTTTGCGCCATTTTATGCACTAATTGGGCTTAAGATTTAGCCAAGGCGGGTTGCCTTGCTCCTATGCTTACCCTCTACGTTCCCGATTGTTTGGCTAGGGGGTAAAGGAAGCACCTCTGCGATTGTAACGACCGGATTACCCGTATACGTACCTCATACGGGTGAAGCCAAAGGCTAGCATTCTTAAGCATCAAATTGGTCGGCCACAGAGGAAGAAAATATAGTTGGTGCTCTTCGCCACAAACATGGATTATTCCCCCAAAATAGCAAACTATCCGAATAGTACGAGTACATGGCTATGACGTGTGCGATCTACGTAATACCCGAAGAAAGGAACCCATAGAGGAACTATTTTCTTCGGAAGATGTTTCTTACGTTAAATAGTAATATAACATATCTCCCGATGCGCATTTCGTATGTTCGCACCAGAGGGCCGGATTGCCTCATTCTCCAAAATAATTTCCTATTATTACGGGATACATAGTATGGAAGACTCCCTAGATATTGGCAAGGGAGGCAGAAGCCGATGGCCGGTAAAGACAACGTTTGCAGCATGGACGGAGTCGGTTTGATGTACAGTACATAGCTACATAGAATCAAACACTAGGCTATCACTCGAGATGATCTATTATGGCATCAAGGGCACAATCCTCTTGCGAAATGCGAGCGGCCGGCATCACTTGGTCATAAACCAAGTGCAGAGGTACCTCTCGACCATCTGGCCCTACTGGCCCAACCCGAGCCAAGTGCTCTGGGTTGAGTTTGGTAAAGCAGGTCTTCACCATGTCCCGTGCCTCTCGCTCTACCTCTTGACAAGCCGAGATCTTCCATAATTCAAAACGGCTTCGAGCTCCTCTAAATTGATCGACAAGCTTGGCCATCCCTTCCGAAGGCGTCTTGGCTAGCCAGAGCGCCTTGGCCATGCTCTTCATAGATTTCCGTGCCCGCTCGTGCACGATGGACAGTTCCTTCAATAGGTCCCCGCCGAATGAGCCGGCTTCTTCCTTGAGACGCCCTGTCAGGAGACCTAAGCACGAAATACGACATGCTCCTTACATTTGGCACGATAAAAATACTTTACAGAGTTCTAGGTTAGAATTTCGCTTACAGAACATGCCACCCTTTAATCTCTGATTCTCTTCGTGGGCTTGCATCAATCGAGTTTTCAAACTCTTAATTTCTTCAGCTTGTCGCCGGTTTTCCTCCTTGAGCTTGTTCTTATCCTCAAGACTTCGAGTCAATATACGACGACCAACCTCCAACTAAGACTTAGCATACCTTTGAGATCCTCGGGAAGCATCCAGATCCTTCTGCAACTGTCCTATGGACTCAGCTGCTATGAAACAATCTTTCGTCAAAAAAGATGTCCCAACAAAATTCCAAACATAACAATACTCTTTACTCACCGTGTGCCTCTCTGGTGAAATTTTTCACCTGCTCAAGTTCGGCCTTAAGGTCTCGCACCTCCGCCTGACTCGACTCGAGATCTGTCGACAACTTCTCATTTTGTTGCATTGAAGCCAACATATAAAAAAAATTGAGACCCTTAAATTCGGCCGTCCCGTCCAAATTAAGGCTCGAGGGCTACTGGGTTAGGAATTGTGTTCGGTCGTTAAAACCAACCACTCATCTGCAGGCTGGAGGACATTAGTCTAGTGGCTCCATCGAGTCCTGCGCGAGAAGCTCCGAGGTATGTGTCCATTGAATTAAGAGCATTGAACTCTTGGTCAGAAAATATTGGATGACGCAATGACTCCTTCCGCCGCCGATGATTCATTGCGCTTTCAACTTCGGAAATAGTAACCGAGAGTTCCCCCGAATTCTCGGGAGGTTGGTCAGCAACAGGGACTCCCGTATCCACTTCGGCATGTGCCAGAGACCTTGGTTCATGAGGCTTATCGGGCGCCTTGTTAACGTCTTTGTATGAAGGTGGCTGTACTCGCCTCCTGAGTATTTCGGTCAGAAACCATGAGTATTTAAAGCGGATAAAACAATGACCGATGCAAGGTTAATGTAAAGCACCTCTTGGTGGGGGAGCGGTCGACGTGACTCCCGTCGTCGTCCCTCGCTTGGGAGTCTGGTCGCCGTTTGATGCGGACCTTGCCGGTGTAACCCTCAATGGTGTTCGGCGCTTGGTCCGGTGACCCTTGGGGGTAGAAGTCGGTATGTACGGAATGACCGGGGGTGTACGTACTTTTCGAGAAGAAGCCTTCTTTTTACTTACTACGGAGGAAGGAAGTGATTCGGGGTGATTGGCGTGAAGGGCCACCTTAGATTCGTCGATACTCCTCTCGTAAAAAGTCTCATCCTCGAAAACAATCGAAATCTCCGGATCATCATGGAATCCGGGGTCATTGTCACGAGAATAATTCTTTGGTTGCGGAGCGGGACAGTTAACTGTCCCGATCCAACGCCTCCATTGTTGTTCAGAAAAACGCGGAAGTTCCGATCAGTAAAATCAAATATAAGCGTTCCGAGCTATAGAAGCGTGAATGAACTTACCCATTCAATGGGGTTATGAGTTGAGAAGCCCTCTCTGATCTTCAGGCGGGCAAAATCTTCTTTTTCTCCTTTAAAGAGATCGGCTAATATGGCCGCCAACACCGCCTGATTGGTGGACCCTTGCCGTCGGGAGCGGGTTGTGTCGCTTGTCCCATTATAGCACCACAATGAATGAATCCTTTGTTGGATATGTTGAACACAACGGGTAATGGCAGCGGCCATCACATCGATGATGGTTAGCTTGCTATGAGCCAGCAGCTTCGCCTGGGCGGCTAGACACTTTACCTCAGCGCTCTCCTCTTGCGAGGAGCTCTTCGGACGCCAATTAAATCATTTCTTTAAGGGAGCGTCGGAGTATTCAGGCAAACCCCTTTGAGCTGGGTCGAATAGGCGGACATCCTCGATATAAAACCACTCTGAAACCCACTCATCGGATTCCTTCTTCGGGGTCCCGATAAGATACCCCGTCCCAACTATACGCCACATTTCGGCTCCACTCACTTCCCGGATTGACTCTCCCCGAGTGCGGGGGACGAGACTGAAGTACTTTCTCCATAAGTCCAAGTGGGGCTCGCAGCCTAGAAACATCTCGCAGAGGGCAACGAAGCCCGAGATGTGCATGATTGACCCAGGGGTAAGCTTGTGGAGTTGGATCCCATAGAACACTAGTAAATGCCTCAAAATCGGTGAATGGGGAAGCCTAGGCCTCGTAAGAGGAGGGAAACAAGGCATACCCTCTCGTCCTCGCATGGAGCAGGGAAGTTCTCCGCAAAGGCCACGCCGTTCACGGAAGTCAATCCAGCGCGAGTGAGAGCCAGATCTGAAGTAGGGAGATATCCTTGTACCTCAAGATTGCATAGTTGAAGAAGGGAAACAAAATAGCTTGCCAGACGCCTGGAAGGGGACCATGAGGGCACGAGGAGGAACCTGGCGCGCTCACCATATCTCCAAGCTCGTTGATTCTAGGGCCTCTCGGTGGCGAAGGGGGAGGAAGTGTTGCCTGCGGCGAGTTTAACTAGCTTAAAATAGGCGTTTTCTCCCTCAGTCCACTAAGGGAAATTCCGTAAAAGCCTGTTGGGTTGCCCACCCTCTATTGGCGCGCAGGAATCGAGGGGTTTTATTGATCCTTGGGCAGAGAAATTAATACTGTGGGTCCCATCATGTTTTCGACAGACGAAAGTTTATCAGTGGTCAGGTTATTGTCCGACAAGCCGGGGAAGAAGAAGGGAGCTCGCCTCGCAAGACGGAGACATTGGGCGAGTGGAGCTACAGAAGACGAAGTGCCTCAGCGTTGGAGGCAAGTTCGGGGCTACTAAGGGAATCCGGGACTAAGGCGCCCTCGGATGCTGACCTATCTCGAATGGGCCAAACTACTGAGGTACTCGGTGGCCGCTGTTAGAAGATCGAACTGTTAGGATCCTCCGTGATCTAGAAGGAAACCTCAGGTGCCGTGGTGCACCCGCCAAGTCACGGATGGGCGTGTTTTAACCATCGGTAAACAACCGACTACATGTAACCCTAGGTACCCCTGGTGTCTATATAAACCAGGGGATTAGTTCGTATAGGACAAGTAAACTCTTCTAGGGTTTTAGATCGTTTGATCTCGAGGTAGATCGACTCTGTAACCATCATACTCATAAATATAATCAAGCAGGATGTAGGGTTTTACATCCTCAAGAGGGCCTGAACCTGGGTAAACACCGTCTCCTTCGTCCTATGTTAACCATCAATCCCAGATCCATAGCTCGGGACCCCCTACCCGAGATCTGCCAGTTTTGACACCGACACATGGGCGGCACACGGTTAAGACCCCTGCATGTCCCTCTCAAGACAGGTAGGGCCGAGCTCAACAACAACCTCATGGAGGGAATGAGCAGCGCGACGGCGTGGGGAGACACTCCTCCTGGCACTGCCAGGAGTAAGAGCGGCACCCACGCCTCGCACCGCTCCATGCCCAAGACTCCGTAGGAAGCTCTGGCGTAGGCCCAGCTATTGCGGAACTTTCCGCCCGCACAAGAGAAGATGGAGGACTCAAGAGCGACAATCCCGAGTCTATTGAGTTTCACAAACCGCGACAGGACGAAGGGAGCGGCCCCGTCGTGTGCCTCCCAAGCAGCTCCGGGGGCTCCCACCTCCGGACGCGACGCTGGTGGGGCGCCCATGGTGCAGTCTCCCCCACAACAACAACAGCCTACCCGCCGGACCGACGTACAAGACGAGGTGTCATACGCATCGACAAATCCGTGGATGAATAAAGAACAGCGCCATGTCTTGAATGACAGACGCAAAGAGGACGCCCGCACCACCATTGAGAGGCGATGACAGGCACACCACCAATCTGATGGTCACACGGACCTAGCCATCGACGCACCTACGCAGGGGGTGCCCGACAGCTTGCCCTACAAGGTAGGCTACCAGATGTTCACCCACGAGCTACGGCAAGTCCGCTGGCCCTCTAGCAGACCCTTCAAGCATGAGGTGCCCGACAAGTATGACAGCAAGATCAGCCCTTCCGAGTTCCTCGGCATCTACGCCATCGTCGTGCAAGCTGCTGGTGGACGCGAAGAAAAAGTATTCGCCAACTACTTCCCGCTGGCGCTCAAGGCCAATGTGAGGAGTTGGATGATGAACTTACCAGAAGGATCCATCTCCTCTTGGGCGGATCTGTGCAACCAGTTCGTTGGCGCATACCATGGAGAGCACAAGCTTCCAGGGCAGCCCAGCAACTTGCATGTGCTTCCCCAGACAGAGGGTGAGTCACTACGCAAGTACATCCAGAGGTTCAGCCGTGTACAACACAACATCCGCACATCCACCCTGCCATTGTGATCGTTGCGGTCCACACGAACGTGCGCCACCGGTGGATGCATGAGGAGATGAGCATTAATAAGGTGTGGGATGTCGCTGAGCTATATGCTTTGGCTGACAAGTGGGCACGAGCTGAAGAGGGAAGGAGGATCCCCGGAGAGGACGCTGGCGCAGAGGTCAACTCAGACGACGACGAAGACACACCAGCCTTGAAGAAAAAGGGGCGGAAGCGCAATCAGAAGCGCAAAGGAAAAGCAGTGATGGCTGTCAAAGGGAATGACAATTCCGACTTCAGCAAGAAGGCCAAGTCCGAGGGGTCCGGCAAGAATGCTGCCACATGCTCCGAAGACAACGAGGCCACGGCAGGCGAAAAGACCAGCGGGCCGTACTGCAAGATCCACCGCACCAAGAGCCATGACATCACCGAATGCCGCCAAGTGGAACAGCTTGCCGAAAAGCAAAAGCAAGAGTACAAAAGGCGCGACAAGGAGAAGGGCAAGTTGGTATAGGTGGTTTTGGCAAGAAAAGCAGCGGTGGCCGTGGTGGCCGACGTGGCAAGGCCAAGCAACGGAAGGAGAAACCTGCTAGAGCTCGTGACAAGAAGTCTGACGACGAAGATGATGATGATGACGGAGATGAAGAAGAATCTGAAGGCCAGGAATTTCAGAAGGCTGTCGATGCCATGTGTGTTGACGGAGGCATATCTTTGCACTCCTCTCACCGGCAACTCAAGCAGTGGACTCGTTAGATCAACGCGGTAGAGCCAGCGGCAGAGGCAAGAAAACCCCTTAAGTGGTCAAACACTCCCATCATCTTTGACGCTGAGGACCATCCTGATCGTATCACCATCGTCGGGTGTGTGCCGTTGTTGGTCTCACCAATGATACGCAACCTCAAGGTCACAAAGATTTTGGTCGATAGTGGAGCAGGTCTGAATCTGATATCACCAGACATAATCAAGTGTCTGCAGATTCCCGACTTGGATCTCAAGCCAACAGGGTATTTTCAAGGGGTCAACCAGGGAAAAGCTCAGCCCAAGGGGAAGATAACTCTGTCGGTTACATTTGGCAGTGACCTCAACTTCAGGACAGAGAGAGTAGTGTTCGACGTCGCGAAGATGTCGCTGCTGTACGATGGGATTCTGGGCCGATCGGCGCTGGCAAAGTTTATGACGGCGTCCCACCACGCCTACAACACCCTCAAGATGCCAGGGCCGATGAGCGTCATCACCGTCCACGCAGACAACAAGGATGCGGTCCTCTCCGTCGACAAGCTCTTCCGGCAGGCAGTGGCAACGTCTGCCGACAAGGCACTCGCTCGTGCCGGAAGTGCTCCCAAAGGAAAGAACAAGAACAAGAGCCCTGGAGGATCTCGTAAGGACGCCGGGAAGCATGCCAAAGAGTCCAGCACGCCCGTCGAGGAATTACCAGAGACCTCTGTCGCCAGAAGCGAGAAGGACAAAGTGACCATTCCCAAGACGAAGCAAGTGTCTGCGCGAGAGAACAGCGAGGGCAGTACTTTCACTATAAGTGCCACCTTCGACAGCAAATAGGAAAGCGGGCTCGTCACCTTCCTGCGGGCGAATGTCGATGTGTTTGCCTGGCAACCATCCGACATCCTTGGTGTTCCCAGGGAGGTGATTGAGTGCCACCGTGTCGTTTGTCCCCACGCACGCCCCATCAAGCAGAAGGTCTGAAAGCAAGCCCTGGAGCGTCAAGAGTTTATTGCCGAAGAAATCAAGAAATTAGAAGCAACAGGTTTTGTCAGAGGCTTGATCCACCCAACTTGGCTGGCAAATCATGTGGTAGTGCGCAAGGCGAATGGGAAATAGAGACTTTGCATTGACTTTACCGATGTCAACAAGGCTTGCCTGAAGGACCCATTTCCCTTGCAGTGCATCGATCAGATAGTGGACTCAACCACTGGCAGCGATCACCTATCTTTCCTTGATGCCTACGCTGGTTACTACTAGATCTTCATGGCTAAAGAAGGCAAAGAGAAAACGGCATTCATTACCACTTGCGGTGCGTACTGCTTCAGATGCATGTCATTTGGGTTGAAGAGCGCCGGTTCAACATTGGCAAGAGCAGTTCAGAATGGTTTGGGGCCGCAACTGCACAGGAATGTGGAAGCTTACATGGATGATATAGTAACAAGACCAAAGAACAAGGACACGCTGACCCAAGACCTAGAAGAAACCTTTGCGAACCTGCGCAAGATCAATTTGAAGCTTAACCCCGAGATGTGCGTGTTTGGAGTCCCCTCAGGCAAGCTCCTCGGGTTCTCTGTGTCACATCGCGGGATAGAAGCCAACCCCACCAAGATTGAGGCAATTGAACAGCTGGAGGCGACAAAGCGCATCAAGGACGTGCGCCGTCTGGCGGGCTACATCACCGCCCTCAGCAGGTTCATTTCCAAATCTGCAGAGCGCGCCCTGTCGTTCTTCAAGATCCTGAAGAAGGCAGGCCCAATGACGTGGATCACGGAAGAAGAGGCAACGCTGCAAGATTTGAAGAGATGTTTAATCTCAATGCCAGTCCTGGGCGCACCAAAACCATAGGAGCCATTGTTGCTATACTTGGCGGGAACAAACCAAGTGGTTATTGCGGCACTGGTGGCGGAAAGGGAAGCCGAAGGGGGTGAGGCAGAAATCCCGAGCCTGCAACCGGCAAACCAGAGCCAGCCCTGGCAAGTCAAAGAGCTAATAACAGAAGGGGCAGAGCAGCAAATTATGCAGAAGAAGAAAATTGTGCAACGGCCAGTGTATTTTGTCACATCTCTCTTGCAGGGGGCTAGATCAAGATACTCTGGGATGCAAAAGATGCTTTTCGGCCTCCTCATGGCCTCCCAAAAACTGCGCCACCACTTCCAAGCTCACCACATGTCACACCCTGTGTTTTGCCTCTTCTGTCGAAGTTAACAAGACTCAAAAATCAGGACCAGTTAAAACTTTTTGTATGCTTAAGATGTTTGATTTGATTGCTGATTGTTTGATTGCTTGTTTGCTTGTTGGTGCTCTATATTCATAAAATCCCTCCTAGTCTCAAAACTCATCTCCTTGATACAAAACTTTGCCCAATGATCATGCCATGTGCATAGGACATAAAACTATTTTTATAAAATATTATCTTGGACAAAAAGCATTTATTCAAATTAGGTTTTCAAAAACCCCTGAATTGAGGTTTGTACTATAAGTCCTCAAATTAGGTGGATTGTTTTGGCCCAAAGGATTTATATGGAACCTACTATATATATAACTCCCCAAAACCACAAAATATTATTTTTAAAGCTTATTTTATTATTTTATTTAAAGGCTTTTTCTTAAAGCCAGAAATGGTCTTTTATTAGTAAGAATTATTTTTATGCTTTCAAAATATTTGATAAAATATTGGAAAACTCAGTGGACATATATTGTCCATATATAAGATTTTAAACACATGGTCATGTTCAAAATATTGGACAATACCCTTCAAAACCATTTCTGCCTATTTCAAGCATTTGAAATATTTCTATAAGAAATATTCTCAAATAAATCCTGGAAAATTCTGTCATGTCACATATGACATATGTGATCATCTTGCCAAGTTTCATATCAATCCCAATTGATTTGATACACCAAAATATTCCAAAACCCTCTCTGTCCAGATCCAAATTTGAACAACTTTGCATTGTGAAGTTTCCCCTATTATTCTCAAACTTTGTAGTCATACCCTAATACCCAAATATTGCCGCCACACCAAGTGGTGAATCAAGGAGATTATCCCAGCATGACTGGATCTACAGAAACCTGATTCTATTGATTTCTAGGGTTTACCAAGTTTGTGTTATGAACTTTATTCAAATGAGTTCAAAATTGGTGATCAAGCCTAATTCCATTCCTCATTTCTTCCTGTTAAGTCTCATCTCCAAAAGAGGAGCTTAGCTAGCCCTAACACTCACCGTCTGGTGCATTATTGGGATCAATAATTGAGGCACCCCAGGTGCTCTCCTTGAGGCCAAATTTTTACCACAGCTCCATCATACCTCTCCCCCACTCCAGTAGCAAACCCAGCACCAGCTCCATGATTGAGGGGGGGTAAAACCCCAAGATTCCCTCTTTTGGACAGCATTGGCATGACTCTCTTCCTCTCTCCTATTATTCCATGCATGCAACTGCCCCAAGTTTGACCAGAACACCTCTGGCATGCCAATGCATCATTACACGTCCGAAGATGGCATGCTCATGTGGAAAATATGAGCAAACCATCTGAAACTAGATTATGATAGCAAATACAGCTTTGTACTGCAAGTGCTAGTTATACTCATCTCCCTGAGCTAAAAATTTGTGGGCATATAGTCCTTCCATGCCTATGACCACTTGACAAGGTTTTATTCAAAGTGCCCTCTGGTAAAAACTCTTTTTCGGAGCCCCAAGTTTGCTGCTGCAAACTTGCCAGCAGTAAAAACCTAGCTCAACCAGCTTCATTTCCCTTGAAATTTCACCAGTGCACTCTAGCATGCATGCCTTACACCCCAGACAACTTTGGCTGACCAAAAAGTCGCTCTGGACACAAGTTGGTGTGGTGACCATGCCGCTGGCCTGCAAAAACGGTGCTCTGCCACTTGAGGTTGTCCTGTAGCTCACATCCGGCCTCGACAGAGCATCCACACGCGCCAGGAATCCTCTCTCAACCTCCCACGCCTCTCCCCGACGTCGAGAAAGCTCCAAAGCCCCTATGGCACGCGTGCTCGTCGCGCCAGAGAGCATCCGAGGCCACCCGAGCTTCCCCTCGTCGCCCCTCTACTTCCACTCCTCCCCGAGCCCCCTGCAGTGCCCATTTGCGCCCTCTCACTCCCACGAAGCTCCTGGACCGAGCTACCGGAGCTCCCGTGCCCTCCTCCTCCTCCTCCTCCCAGGAACGCCATGGAGCCGCCTCGGCCGTCGGCGAATTCGCGCTGCCCCGCCTCTCTCCTCTCTTCGGGATGGCAGTTGAGCACCCTAGCGCCACCACAAACACCCCCTCCGTGCTCCTCTCCTCGTTTCGGTGGCCGGAGCACCGCCCCCCACGGTCGTCGTCGTCGGCCTCCGCCGCAGCCGAGGCCCCGCTTATTCCGGCGCTCCCCGACGACGGCTAAGCCCCCTGGTGGATGCGGCCCTCCGTACTGAGCTCGCCGGTGGCCGGAGGATCGCCGGAGATGGCCGGAGCCACCGGGGCGAGCGTCGGCGCTGCTCGGTCCCGCCTCCCCTGTATCTCTCTGCACGGGCGGGAGGTGGGCGACGGACCCGACAGGCGGGCCCCGCCTGTCGGCGACCGGCCGACCGGGCCCCCTGTTTAAGTGGAGACGCCCCCACCGTCTCCCCGCCTCCCTGCATAGGAGGCGTACTCCAAGGAGTACGCCTTCGACGTAGCCCGGCCCCCTGCGCGGTTGAGCGGCTGGGCCGGCCCATGTGCTTATCCTACGCACAGTGCGCTGTTTAGCCCATTGGTAATGCCTTTTTTTTCTTTCCCTTTTCCTTTTTCAGACAGATTCGAAAATTCATAGAAAAATCATTTGGACTCCAAATCAATTTATTCAAGTTCCTACAGGTTTCTAAAATCATGATCTATCCAAAAATATGGCCTACATATTTTTTTCTACAAACTTTTCTGTACTGTTCAAATTTAAAGTCAAAATTGAACTATTCATGCCCCACTTGCAAAAATCCTAGAGCCTTCATATCAACTCCAAATGGAGTGACTCAAATTCCTAGATGGATCTAAATTCATTCCCTAAATTATCAGCATTTTTCCTTACACTTATTCTGCTATGTAAATTAATGGACCATTTCTTCATATATGACCCCCTTGTTAAATCTCTAGAATATTCATCCCAACTCCAAATCCAGTGAGGTCCCTTTCTAAAATCTTCTAAAGTCATGCCCTAGTTGATGAGTGCATCCTCTCATTTTTATAGAAATATTTTCTGTAGACTTCAAATAGGATCATCAATTCACTCATTTCCACCATTCAAAACTCCCCCTTGACCCACATCAACCAAAAACCTCCTTGGTTATTTTTCTCATGACCAGAGGAGTCCAAGACAAATAAAACTCCTATTTATAGAGCACTTTTATTTTTCTGCTTGTGGTGTTGCTTATTATGAATGTTTCCGGCGATAGTTGACGAAGTAGATGGAATGCTCGGAGTGGACGAGAAGCGTGTGAAGACCTTGAAGACGTTGCTAAGCCAGGCAAGCAGCCCTTCACCATGACTATGAACCCCTTTATTTGCATGTCATATAGCACTTGTTTCCGTGATGATGATCATGATGATGTGGTGACCACCTCGGTGGGACGCCTCAGATACTTTGCCGTTTATACTTGCATCGTGCATGACCCTACCATACTTATGAGGGTTGTGCGGGTGGGTGTAGATAGGATGCCTAGTAGATGCTACGCAAATGGGACGGGAATATGCATGGTGTTGGAAACAAGAGTGTTTTCAAAGACTTTTCGAAAACCCCGTCGGGTGCCACTAATGCCCGAGGGAGATGATGTTGAGTTGGGTAACCACTTGAGGAAGAAGTGGTGTACCGAAGCAAGTGAGTGAGTGTGGTTTTCGAAAACGGATTGGTGTAAGTTGCGACCGTTATTCCAACCTTACATGTACAACCACAATACCCCTTATGGGACGGGGCTTTGCTGGTTACTTTGATGGGTACTAGTATAGAGCCCGCATTACTAATGGCGGGAGTGACGAGGTCACTCTCGATACGGGATCGTGTCGGTAAGGACGATCATGCGCTGTCTTCACAGGCACTGGGCACACCGTTGGTCCCTGCATGGATGTTACTTGTGATGTACATCATGTGGGCTGGGTACCAATCGAGTGGACTCTTTGTTTAGTATCGTCAGGGGAAAGACAATGTTCGGGTACTTACCTATGGTATGGACAATATCGCGAGCCGTGGCTTGACACGGAAGTTTCCCGAGTTGTGTGGGTAAAGTGTGCAACCTCTGCAGAGTGTAAAACTATTCGAAGCCTTGTCCACGGTCAAGGACAGTTGGATGACCGCTCTTGTGCTACGTCCAGTGTTCACTAAACTTGTGTGCGTGTGTGTTTGTGGATGACACAGAGATGGTACTTGAGTCAAGTCAGATGACTTGATGTGATGACTGAACATGAGATGTTCAACCCCTTGCGTATGTTGATATCTATAACTTGTTCATATGGATATCTGCCAACTGTTGATGCATGCTTACATAAGTTAGTTGATCATATCATTGCACTCCAAATTAGCTTTCTGCAAAACTTACCTACTTAGTGCTACATCATGCATTGTTATTGCCTTGTTCCAAACATGGGTTCCTTGCGAGTACATTCAAAGTACTCATTGACTTGCCACTGGATATTTTATTGGCCAGGCATGAAAGACCAGGTCATGATGAAGATTACCAGGGTGACGTACGTGCGAGCTAGGACGCTTCCAAGTCAGAATGCCTGTAGGGTTAAGGCAGATGACATGGGTTCATGCTATCATTAAAGATTTCCGCTGCGAGATTATGAAGCCTTGGCCATAAAGGCCATACACTACAGGAATCAGCCACTTTGCCATCTGCCAGCAGACGGCAAACAGTTTGGCTGAAACCCAGCCGGGAAAGGCTACTTTGCCGTCTGCTGGCAGATGGCAAAGAGCCTGCAGCCTTTGCCATCAGCTGGCATATGGCAAAGCCTCTGAACGGGGTTAGCCACGTTAGAAGGCTAACGGCGTGCTTTGCCGTCTGCCAGCAGATGGCAAAGATTCTGGCCTTTGCCATCTGCTGGCAGATGGCAAAGAGACCAAATAGGCCCTTCCCCGTTCGGACAGGTAGCTGACACGTGGCCTCTTTGCCATCTGCTGGCAGATGGCAAAGGCTAGAATCTTTGCCATCTGCTGGCTGATGGCAAAGGCTGCAGGCTCTTTGCCATCTGCCAGCAGATGGCAAAGATTCTGCAGCCTTTGCCATCTGCCAGCAGATGGCAAAGAGACCAAATAGGCCCTTCCCCGTTCGGACAGGTAGCTGACACGTGGCCTCTTTGCCATCTGCCAGCAGATGGCAAAGCTCTTTGCCATCTGCTAGCAGATGGCAAAGTGCCTATATTGCCCCATTTAATTTTGTTTTTTCTTATATCAATTCATCTTCACAGAAAATCAAACACACATATATATATAACCAATATAGCATATTCAACACATATTACCAATAGTCATGAACACATATATATCCAACACATCCATGAACACATATCCAACACATGTTACCA
The DNA here is from genome assembly GCA_039707655.1 of Elymus sibiricus. Lineage (NCBI taxonomy): Eukaryota > Viridiplantae > Streptophyta > Magnoliopsida > Poales > Poaceae > Elymus > Elymus sibiricus. The sequence continues at coordinate 307,398,702 of CM077675.1, read as the reverse complement.
ATAGTAGCAAGTTTCATCCATACATATACATAGTTTCATCAATATTACACAGTTTCATCCATAGGTAGCAAGTTTCACAAAGTCAAAACAAAAACTAAAGACAAGCACTCCATCAACCCAAGCTTCCATGATCTAGAGCAAATCTGCAAAATGGGAAAGAAGAAAGTTAGAAGAAAAAGACTAGAAGAAGAAGATTATGATGATGCAACTAAAATGTGAAGACTATTATGCTGCAACTTATATCTGTAAAATATGTCATTTTGGAGCTAAGTATGATTATTATGTCATTTTTGAGCTAGCTAAGCATACTAAGTTATTTTGGTGTAAAAAATGCTAAGTAAGGTCATTTTGGAGCTAAGTAAGGTTATTATATCATTTTGGAGCTAACTAAGCATATGAAGTCATTTAGGAGCTAAAATATGTCATTTCTTAAGCATATTATGTCATTTTAGAGCTAGCTAAGCATAGTAAGTCATTTTGGAAGAAAAGATGCTAAGTATAGGTCATTTTAGAGCTATCCTAGGTTAAATAGGTCATTTTAAGCTAATTAAGCTTATTATGTCATTTTTGAGCTAGCTAAGCATATTGAGTCATTTTGGAGGAAAAATGCTAAGTATAGGTCATTTTAGAGCTATCCTAGGTTAAATAGGTCATTTTGGAGCTAAGTAAGGTTATTATGTCATTTTGGAGCTAGCTAAGCATATGAAGTCATTTAGGTGCTAAAATATGTCATTTCTTAAGCATATTATGTCATTTTAGAGCTAGCTAAGCATATTAAGTCATTTTGGAGGAAAAGATGCTAAGTACATAGGTCATTTTAGAGCTATCCTAGGTTAAATAGGTCATTTTTAAGCTAGCTAAGCATATTAAGTCATTTTGGAGGAAAAAATGCTAAGTATAGGTCATTTTAGAGCTATCCTAGGTTAAATAGGTCATTTTGGAGCTAATTAAGCTTATTATGTCATTTTTGAGCTAGCTAAGCATATTGAGTCATTTTGGAGGAAAAAATGCTAAGTATAGGTCATTTTAGAACTATCCTAGGTTAAATAGGTCATTTTGGAGCTAAGTAAGGTTATTATGTCATTTTGAAGCTAGCTAAGCATATGAAGTCATTTAGAACCCGGGCCGACATGATTAGTCATAGAACCAAGGTGGCACAAACGTACAGGGACAGGCATACATGACCCAGCAATTTACGTGTCGGTCATCAGCGAGTGCAACCAAGTCGTAGCAAGCTACAAGGACTTCGGTGATACACCGCGTGACATTTCCCCGTAGGGACAGACACAGGAGCAAAGAAGGACACATGCCGGTCAATCCATGTGTTCCGGAGCAGTAGCGAACTACCATGGCTCAGTGGAAGCACTAGGAGGCATTTCCCTGTATGGAAGGCTACCAAAGGCACACGACTAGGTGTCGAATCCCACACATACAATGCATTTCAAACATACACACATTATGCACGATATGTGTAGATACAACATGGCATCACAACAAAACTCTATTAAGCAAAACACTTGGGAAAACTTACCTTCATCACGGAGGTGTATGTGTAGGTGTAGGACCGGTCGCGCCAGTGGTAGACGGAGAAGGATCGGTCGATGCTTGTCGGGAGTTATGTTGCACCAACGATTATTTCCAATGTATCGTTAGCATGATGCAACTCAAATGTGAAGACTAGTAAGTAATCTCCATTCAAATGAAACTCACCGTGTCCGCCGGAGCAATGACTGGCATCCGCGGAGGGGTTTGACCGTTGCCCTGGCACATGGTCTGCACATTTGGTTTTCACGAGTCAGTCATATTAGTTAGTAATGAAAGGAACATTATGTGCATGATTTGGCTAATATGCAGAAGAAACTTACCTGGAAGAGCTCGTATAAGGCCCGGTTCTGCGCGTCATTCCGGTTCCTCTCCTCCTCCAACAGCTTAGCCGTCCTGTCCTCCATCTCCCTCTCCCTCTCTGCCAGAAGCTCCTCGGTCTTCGCTCTCTCTTTCTCAATAGCAGTCTGCAACACCACTCCTCGTTAGCATTGTAATCATCGATGGCCGCACACACAATGTAATGGAGGAAAGGTATCTGAGTCCGTATAACTAACCTGGAATTCGAGCTCCATTGGCCGTGCATGAGGCCTTATCTCAGGATCGGAGCTGGTCTGGCGCTTCTTGATCTGCGGGAGAGTGCTAGTACAATGTATCAGTCCATCCCCAATGGCTAACGAGCCATGGTGCCTCCCGCCACCAGATATCATCACCAGCTCTGGATCAAGAGGTTGCTGGCTCGGGTTAAAGTCCGGCCCTTTCCTCGCCTTCCCCTCGTCTCTGTACCTCACAAGCTTGTGGTGGGAGGCGGGGTTGGTGAATTTCTCTGGATCATCGAGGTCAGACTTAGAGAATGACTTGGCCTTCTTGTACGAGGCAGTATTGGACATGGCATAGAGGTCGAACAGCTCTGGCACTGGAGCCTTGTTGTGTCGCGCCTAAAAGAGAGGAACAGAGTATTAGTTAAGGGCTCAAGCTAGCATGAAGAATGAATTTGCATGAATCATGAAGCAAAACACATACCCAGTTTTCCCCGAACTGACGTAGGTTGACGCAGCCTAGATGGTGTGGGACACCTTTCATTTTGGCACGCTTGTCCTTTGCAGTGTCGTGGACGGAGCGCCATTGGGTAGTGCACCACTCATCCACCAACGCCTCCCAACAGTCCATCCTATCCGCACACCATCTCGGGGGCACCTAAGTTAAGCAAGAGAAATTTGAGCGCTACGCCTACGAATCAAATCAAGGAACTAAGTACAAGGCCTTAAGAATAGGTAATTACCTTCATGTACTTCTCCTTACTGAGATACTTGACGCGACACTTCTCTTTTTTCCTCCTAATACCAGTCGAGGCGAAGTAGTCTCGAACAGCCTACGTCCGAGCCTCATGCCGAAAAGCACCTTTTTGGTCAACAGGAGGCCGAAGAGGTGTCGGGTGTCGGGGGTGTCGTGGTGTCAACACGGCGGGGAGCAGAAACGAATCGGACGGGAACTAGGGCACATGGGCTGGGAACCCTCCATTTCCCAGCCAAATCAAGAATTGAGATCTGCGCGAGGGAGGAGGCCTCGTATGGCCGGGTAACCCAGGACCTTTTAGTAGTTAGATACTCCTAACTAGCAAACGAAAAAATAGAAAGGCAACCACATCTGATGTTTTTATCAGGATGTACGCCAACATCGCTCTTCCAAGAATTTCTCTCTGCTCCGTTTAGAAACCAAAAGGTCGGGACCTCATTTTCAGATACTGCAAAGAAAACAAGTAGATATTTCCAGCTAAACAAACAAGTAGGCAGTCACAAACAAACTGCAATCTATGGTACCTGCAAATCTGGGTCCAATTTCAAGTATTGCTGTGAAACTCTTTGAAAATCATTTTACAGATTATAAATTCACAAGACACACAATAAGAATCTTCAGGACCTATGTGCTAACCATAGTACACTCTCAATTAACAGATATTAGCATTTACATTTCAAGTAGTCAAATCTGGGTCCAATTTCAAGTTAGGAGTCAATACTCAGGACCGGTCCGATCTTCCCTGATGGACTCATGCCGTGACTATAAACAATTCTAAAACAAAAAATCAAGTTATCTGATTGATGCTGAATATCAATACTGTGTGTGTTTGGGGGAGGGGGGGTAATATTTCTTGAAAAACAGAATTAAAAAGGAACTTAATTGTATAGAAGTTGGTGCACAACCATAGGCTATAAACAAGGGAGAAAGTTGAAGGCTCTATACTCTAGAAATAGCACCATTACCCATTCATGTTTCAGGCACAATGATGTTGCACTTATTTTATAAGCTGCTGCTCATACTAACAAAATTTAAAGCAAGCTTCTAAATTTGTTCCATGGTCATATAGTAAAAGTGTAAATTTAGCTCTCATAAACTTCAGTAAAACAATACATAACTCACCCGAACGCTATGCTGATAGTCGATAAATTTCTTTGATTGTTGTTGCAGAATTCCACAGATGTAGAGCAGCACGAACACCTAGCATCTTAGCCCATCGTCCATGTGCGGCATCACATGCAGCAAAAACTGCTTATGTGCTTTCTCTCAACACATCAACTCTGAAGAAGATGCAAGTGTTCAAAAGCAAATCTTTTTTTGCATCATCACACATAATTAAGGTATGCAACTTATGAGATACTGGATTCGCTATGACTGAAGTTGCCAAACATTTTTTATTGAATTTGTACTGGACATATCATTTGCTTTTCCTTGAAACACTGGAAGCTTAGTAGTACTACGTGTAACAGTATTTAAGACCCGTGAAGTAAAACCATAGTCATTCAGCTCCACTGGAAGAGTACATCTCCACCGTCATGATGCAGGACGCCACCTACTAGCTTTCAGGAGGCCACCATCATGATGGACGGAGAAGACGTCCGCGACGAAGAGGCGACCGATGGTGGTGCGGCTGACGGAGAACTGGACCCAGCCACAAGGGTCACCCATGTACTCTGATCCGTGGTAGTGTCGCCACCTCTTGTAGCTCGAGGGGGTGATCTGAATGGGGCTTAGATAGAACTGATGCTGCGGCTTCTTTGTTGTCCTGCAAATATAACGAGAGCATGTAAGCAAACTGAATAAAGTAATTATCAAACATGAAGGGATAAACTCTCTAGAGAATAGCAAATCCATACTAGATAAAATAGTATCATATTCATACTGCACGCAGCGGCGACCGAATACACCCGAGAATCATGAGCTATTTTGAATGTGTATATAACCTATCTACAATAATTTTGGATTGATTAAAAAAACAATTATCAATCAAGTTCAGTGGTACATAGCATGACATTCAGAGCTCTCATTGATGCAATGTAACTCACACTCATAGTCCATTCGAGATACAAGGATTATCAAGTAGAGAGGTTAATGGAGTAGCATCACAGAGAAGAGCAGCATGCAACTGAGCTCTAGGCCACACCACATGGTACAAAATGCAATCTGGATAACTGGATACACACACGTTGTCTACATTCAGAGAACATTTTCCTAGAACAATAACATTACATAGCTAGGTTAATCTAACCATGAACATTAGCACAATATTGTTCTGGAAATCATTCTTGGAAGTACACATACACATATTTTCTGCTACAAGACCACACATACATCTAATTTCTGTAGTAACAAAGTTCATAGAAAATTTGCTACAGATTAATAATTAAACCATCAATTATTGCTTTAGGTCACGAAGCAATCAGCCATAATGTTCACAAGTATGAGAAAACTACAACCAGAAAAGATTCATACCTGCATCAACAGCCATGGGCGTGGTGATTGGGCGGTGCTGCAGGTCGCAAGGGAGGTGGGGCTCGTGGATCTAGGGCCTAGGGTGCTGGATCCGGCGAGGCAAGGCATCTGTCGGCGAGGAAGACCTCTTGGGCATTAAGCCTGGGCACTGAGCTCATGTACAGGGAAGGGGAGGCAGGTGAGAAGAGAAGGAAGGATGGGGGAGAGGGGCCGGCCGGTGGCACACTCACGGGATTACCGGAGAGAACGACGACGACGCGTGAAACCCGGATGACGGCAGCTCGGGGCAGGACGGGCGGAGGCAGACGGGAACGAGCTCCTGCTCGGGAGCGAGCAGGCAGGCGCGGGTGCAGGGGCATGACTTCCTCAGGTTCCAGGTGTGCTCCGGTTGGTTCCAACAGAGGAGCAAGAGCAAGACGGCGGCCGTGCAGCAGAGAGGGACGAGACGGTGACGCGGCGGGGGGAGGGCAGGAGTTGGGAACGGATAAGATGATAGGGGCGGCGGTGGAGGAGAAAGAGTGGGGGGGCGGGGAGGATGGAGCCGTTACGCCGGCCAGCCGGCGGTGCTCCGCCCAGCCAAGCAGAGAAGAAGGGGAGGAGGTAGAGACGAAGGGGAGGAGGGAGGAACGAAGGGGAGGAGAGTATTACCTGCGGCGGGCGGCGGGAATGGATCTCTGGGCGGCGGGGATGGAGCTCCGGGCGACGGCGGTGGCTGGAAGGTCGCCGGAGTCCGGCTGCAGGAGCTGGCGGCGGCGAACCCTAGCGAGGAGAGCCGGCGGCCGGCTGCTGCTCTCGATTGGGTTCGGTGGCGGGCTGGGAGAGAGAGGGAGAGAGAGAGATGGGTGGGGCCGGGCTGGGAGAGAGAGGGAGAGAGAGAGAGGGGTGGGGCCGGGCTGGGAGAGAGAGGGAGAGAGAGAGATGGGTGGGGCCGGGCTGGGAGAGAGGGGAGATAGCCCCACCTCTTTGCCATCCGCTAGCAGATGGCAAAGTTCTTTGCCATCTGCTGGCTGATGGCAAAGAGGTGGGGCTTTGCCATCTGCTGGCTAATGGCAAAAAGGTGGGGCTTTGCCATCTGCTGGCTGATGCCAAAGAGGTGGGCCTAGTGCGCCGTTACAACGCCGTCGTCCGCTGGACCCCACCAACCTCTTTGCCGTCTGCCATCAGACGGCAAAGATTCTTTGCCATCTGCTGGCAGATGGCAAAGAGGTGGCTGATGGCAACCAGGTTCTTTGCCATCTCTCAGTTCTTTGCCATCTGTTTTTTGTAAGCAGATGGCAAAGACGTTCTTTGCCATCCGCTGGCAGACGGCAAAGAGTTGACTGATGGCAAATTCCCTGTTTCCAGTAGTGATACTTGAATACAAACGGTACGTAATGGATGTAAGACTCTTGTTATTCAGTTTCTGTGTGTTCAGTGAGCATTGATCTCTGTGATCACTATGCACGTACATTCGGTGATCACGACTTATGAGTCAGGGTCCCCACAGAGCTGGTATCCGAGCCATCCTGACTGTAGGAAGCCCTTAGTTAGCATGGACGTTAGTTAAGACAAAAACTATTTCTCCAGACCCTTCAAAAATTACTTGCGAAACCTCTATATTTCTCAACTCTCCTAAATTTTCAAAAGAAGCAAAGGTTTTTGCCTGAGCACTTCCACCCACATTCTCTCGACTCCCCTCGTCTTCTTTTTCAAAACTTTGCAAACGGTCGATAGTACCCTTATGCCCTGACCACTGGATTCCTTGAAATCCTCGTGGGTAACCTGGAAGGGAGCTACCTTGCCAGAAATTGGCCCACATATCTTGGACAGAAGATGGCAACACTAGGCAAGGAGCTACCAACAGAAGATACCTTCTCGAAGGATGAGGACGTCAAGACTTGGATGATGGTGACACACTCGACACTGCCCCAAGGTAATGCAACCTTGGCCTACGATGACCAGGACATAAGATATACAAGATCATTATATGCATCACTAATAGAGCAACCTTGTCCTTACCGTTGTTGTATCGGCAACCACCGGTGGATGAGAACCTCGCCATTCGGTCCGCCTCACTATAGTGAGCAGGAAAACGGTCCTCTTCATCCCCCGCTCTCGGTGTCGATATTATCAACATGACCGACAAGATGGAACTCTATCATGCCTTGTTGATGTCATTGCATAAAGAATTGCCCACTTGAGCTCTCGACACATTGAAGGACAAGAAGGCATTGGCACGATTACGAAGACAATAGAAGACCCGTCAACGACAGCCATGAGGAACCACCTTCGTCATCAACTCACCTGATGCGAAGTTGGCAAGGACTCTTCAGGAACAACTCAGATCGCCCGATAAACAACAGCAAGAGACATAGCGACACCTGAAGAAGATCCGGAAGACTGAGCGGACTCCTCTCCAAGACACGAAGCAAGCACGACTACTGAGTCCGAGGACCACTAGGGTAGGATAGGTCGTGCCCATGCGAAGTCGAGTCCGTGTGATGGTTCGAATGGAACCGTGATGTGTGTTGCTTGTTTTCTGCTTGTTTATGCTTTGGTGTAAGTTGAACTTTTCCCCTAGGCAACAAGTACGCGACTAAGCACCCACCTTATCTTAATAAGTGTGTTTTGCCTTTTCGGCACTTGTTTGATTGCACTTGCACTATACCACCCCCTTAGGCACTCTCCTCTATGCTACTTTCCCCCTTTCCCCTCTCTTCAATGGAAGACCGGCAAGACAAGATGCACCAAGGATCGACCTCCACGGACAGCTAGCGTTGGAGACTATGTCTACAACGTACTCAACCAGACGCAACCCCGTAGAGCTATGCTTTTCCCTCAAGAGTGGAAACCCCTCCCTAGACCAGCCTAGACCTCACAAGCTTCTCCAGCTCAAGCCTCTGATCACATGTTTAATACACGGAATTGCCAGAGCACCAATTGAGCTTCAATAACCCCTGCTTCGCACTAGGTTCATTATGGAGCTAGTGATCATAGTGAACAAACATCCTTCATTCTTGCTAGCACTAGATCCTTGATGCCATAGGGAGGATCATTCTAAGAGTATACGATTTGGGGACAATGATTTGATTTAGCCATAATAGATGTCTTGAGGAAGTAGTTGAGACCCTTACGTGGATTACGAGGCTTAATGTTGGTAGACAAACTTGGTGGATCAAGATTGATAGAGTAGTATAACTTACTTTTCCCTTGGGAAAATTGGATTTAGTAGAACCATTGTGATCACAAGCTGAAATTATTGGTGGATATATGACTTGACTTTGGCAAGTAATATTGATAGTGAATTGATGATGATACAATGGTAACTGGAATAACTAGAAGGAAATTCTTACTAGATGTAAACCTTGGATTTAAATAGGTGATTCTAACAGGCACTCGGGATTAATCAAACTACATGGTTCGGAGTAATTTGGATTTAGTCCGATGATCTTGATCTTGATACCATGTTTCTCGGTGGAAGACAAACCAGGAATATTGGATGGTTGTCAGAACTGATTCAAGGATCCATATGCACCTAACATCGGAGTTTGCTAGATCATCATCATGAGGATTACTGGTTATACTATGATGAGATAGTTCTTTCTGGAATTTGGGGATTTAGGAAATCCGGAGAGATATGGAACGACACCGGTATTGGATTTATAGTAGTTATAGACCATGTAATAGTGGATGGAATTCGTGGATCAATTAACTTGATTCGTGGGAAGGAAACGAGATCTTCGATTGGTATATTACGTGTTTCCTTAGCATAGAGATGCAACACCTTAGACCTTGGATATATTAGCTGCATACTTGTATTTGTAGTATCACAATCAAGCTTAGCGGCTTGTATGCTTCCCGAGGATTTTTACATAGGGAAATATTTGAGTTAGCTGTAGAATAACATACAAGATTTTGGTTTAGTCCTTCTCTCAAAACCTTGGAGTTCAATAGCATGAGTGATGTTGGAGTTGACTTATATAAGATGATACCTTCAATGATATAGGGTGATTTTGTTTGCAGTAGTAGGTAGTGCTAATGGCATCTAAAGAATTGTGCTCGAGGGTAAGATGATAGACATTCACTCGCATCCTAAGCTCCTTGAAACCCCGAAGCTTTACCGAGCCATAATATGGTCGGAGTATGACCATAGGTCTTGGCTCTAAGTCCTTAGACTATGGCCAGTACTCCACCTCAACCACCACCAATCATGTTCAAAGGGAAGGTGGACACAAAGAACTAGATTACGTTGGATCACGAACCGCTGAACTAGTAACCATCCAGAACAAATGCCCGCTCCTCTCACATATCCCATGAGCAATATGTTTATGTGATACTCGGGGGAATAGGTTGTTATCCTCCGGGATGACATACTTATATTTACCCAATGAGAGGAGGAACACCTTAGTCCTAGTTGGACCAGCCCCAGGAACACCAATTACCATGCCTCTCAAGAAAAAGGTTTCACCTCGAAAAGGGTTGGACTACTTGAAGTACCCACCCTACAGCAGAAGACATTCCTGTCCGAGCAAGATGATGAGCCACTACGGTTGAGAAACCACGACGAAGAAGGAGAAGCAGGAGAAGCCAACCACCACTCCTCTACCGACTACATCAACTAGACTATACCCAGAAGCACCGATGTCCAAACACGATGAAGCCCTTGCACATCGAGAGGATTATAGAGCCCCTTGTCTTAACAATCGCCTATGAGTTCCTGACTAGGAAGGGACCGAGAAGTTAATAACACCCCTCACTCCACCACTTTGATGGTGTACGATGAACATGACATCCCTACTCTCTCTGGATACTTGGAACAAAGAGGAACGAGTGTCATGATCCCGTTACTAGCCCCTTTTTGGGCCAATCTAGGGCGAAAACCCTAACTCGATCATGGTAAACCACCTGTCAAAGGTAGTTCACCCTGCTTGCCAAGCCTCAAACCTTGGGGACTAGATGGTTGTTCTATACCTCTGGATAGTCAGCTTATTTAGAACCCCTCAGAGACCCTCTCAGATGGAAGGGACAATTTTGCCATCAAATCTCTAAGCTTAGCCTTAGGGACGATACTTAGCACAACCTTGCCACAAATGACTACAGAGAGACAAGTAGACCAAACACTCGAAGACCCGCCAGAAACGCGCGTCCGTAATGACGAAGACAAATGAAGAACATACCCGGGCAACTTACTCAAGCAGAAGATCTCAACGAGAAGCCTACGAGGATGCACTTCGAAACTCTCAAGGATGAAGTTCACTTGCGACTGAAGATCTTCTCTTTAGAGAAGATAAGGACCTTCCCGTCAACGAGAAGTTACACCAAGACTCGACCCTTCTATTCTAACCCAAGACATCTAGATGTCACTAACCAGCATGCGTAAACCCGGTACCAGCCCATTGACACACTACTTTGCCACGTATTCCGACTTTGGAATACACACGCAAGCCAGACCCTTACTCGAACCCAGTTCACTCTCAGACAAAGTCGAGTAGTGCACTCGAAGGCATATCATCAAAGCACTTCAAGATCCAGGGAGACAACCTCACCAGAGCAGAAGCAACATGGAATGTGAAGACCACCTCACCTGTGAATTCCCACACCTTTTCTACGCCTAGCCTAGGAATCTTGGGGACAAGATTCTTGTAAGGGGGTAGGTCTGTAACACCCTGTGTTTTCCCTCTTCTGTCTAAGTTAACAAGACTCAAAAATCAGGACCAATTAAAAAAAATTGTATGCGGGAGATGTTTGATTTGATTGCTGATTGTTTGATTGTTTGTTTGCTTGTTGGTGCTCTATATTCATAAAATCCCTCCTACTCTCAAATCTCATCTCCTTGATACAAAACTATGCCCAATGATCATGCCATGTGCACAGGACATAAAACTATTTTTATAAAATATTATCTTGGACAAAAAGCATGTATTCAAATTAGGTTTTCAAAAACCCCTGAATTAAGGTTTGTAATACAAGTCCTCAAATTAGGTGGATTGTTTTGGCCCAAAGGATTGATATGGAACCTACTATATATAACTCCCCAAAACCACAAAATAATATTTTTAAAGTTTATTTTCTTATTTTATTTAAAGGCTTTTACTTAAGGCCAGAAATGGTCTTTTATTAGTAAAATTTATTTTTATGCTTTCAAAATATGTGATAAAATATTGGAAAACTCAGTGGACATATATTGTCCATATATAAGAGTTTAAACACATGGTCATGTTCAAAATATTGGACAATACCCTTCAAAACCATTTCTGCCTATTTCAAGCATTTGAAATATTTCTATAAGAAATATTCTCAAATAAATCCAGGAAAATTCTGGCATGTCACATATGACATATGTGATCATCTTGCCAAGTTTCATATCAATCCCAATTGATTTGATACACCAAAATATTCCAAAACCCTCTCTGTCCAGATCCAAATTTGAACAACTTTGCATTGTGAAGTTCCCCTTATTATTCTCAAACTTTGTAGTCATACCCTAATACCCAAATAATGCGACCACACCAAGTGGTGAATCAAGGAGATTATCCTAGCATGACTGGATCTACAGAAACCTGATTCTGTTGATTTCTAGGGTTTACCAAGTTTGTGTTATCAACTTTATTCAAATGAGTTCAAAATTGGTGATCAAGCCTAATTCCATCCCTCATTTCTTCCTGTTAAGTTTCATCTCCAGAAGAGGAGCTTAGCTAGCCCTAACACTGATCAAACACCTTCTGGAGCATCATTGGGATCAATAATTGAGGCACCCTAGGTGCTCTCCTTGAGCCCAAATTTTTACCTTAGCTCCATCATACCTCTCCCCCACTCCAGTAGCAAACCCAGCACCAGGTCCATGATTGAGGGGGGGGGGGGGTAAAACCCCAAGATTCCCTCTTTTGGACAGCATTGGCATGACTCTCTTCCTCTCTCCTATTATTCCATGCATGCAACTGCCCCAAGTTTGACCACAACACCTCTGGCATGCCAATGCATCATTACACGTCCGAAGATGACATGCTCATGTGGAAAATATGAGCAAACCATCTGAAACTAGATTATGATAGCAAATACAGCTTTGTACTGCAAGTGCTAGTTATACTCATCTCCCTGAGCTGAAAATTTGTGGGCATATAGTCCTTCCATGCCTATGACCACTGGACAAGGTTTTATTCAAAGTGCCCTCTAGTAAAAACTCTATTTCTGAGCCCCAAGTTTGCTGCTGCAAACTTGCCAGCAGTAAAAACCTAGCTCAGCCAGCTTCATTTCCCTTGAAATTTCACCAGTGCACTCTAGCGTGCAAGCCTTAGACCCCAGACAACTTTGGCCGACCAAAAAGTCGCTCTGGACACAAGTTGGTGTGGTGACCATGCCGCTGGCCTGCAAAAACGGTGCTCTGCCACTTGCGCTTGTCCTGTAGCTCACGTCCGGCCTCGACAGAGCATCCGCGCGCGCCAGGAATTCTCTCTCAACCTCCCACGCCTCTCCCTGACGTCGAGAAAGCTCCAAAGCCCCTCTAGCACGCGTGCTCGCTGCGCCAGAGAGCATCTGAGGCCACCCGAGCTTCCCCCTCGTCGCCCCTCTACTTCCACTCCTCCCCGAGCCCCCTGAAGTTCCCATTTACTTCGTTTCACTCCCACGGAGCTCCTGGACCGAGCTACCGGAGCTCCCGTGCCCTCCTCCTCCTCCCAGGAACGCCATGGAGCCGCCTTGGCCGCCGGTGAATTCGCGCTGCCCCGCCTCTCTCCTCTCTTCGGGACGGCAGTTGAGCACCCTAGCGCCATCACAAACCCCCCCTCCGCGCTCCTATCCTCGTTTCGGTGGCCGGAGCACCGCCCCCCACGATCGTCGTCAACGGCCTCCGCCGCAGCCGAGGCCCCGCTTATTCCGGCGCTCCCTGATGAAGGCTAAGCCCCCTGGTGGATGCTGCCCTCCGTCCTGAGCTCGTCGGTGGCCGGAGCGTCGCCGGAGATGGCCGGAGCCACCGGGGCGAGCGCCGGCGTCGCTCGGTCCCGCCTTCCCTGTGTCTCCCTGCGCGAGCGGGAGGTGGGCAACGGACCCGACAGGCGGGCCCCGCCTGTCGGCGACCGGCCGGCCGGGCCCCCTGTTTAAGTGGAGACGCCCCCACCGTCTCCCCGCCTCCCTGCACAGGAGGCGTACTCCAAGGCGTACGCCTTCAACGTCGCCCGGCCCCGTGCGCGTTTGAGCAGCTGGGCTGGCCCATGTGCTTATCCTACGCACAGTGCGCTGTTTAGCCCATTGGTAATGCCCTTTTTTTTCTTTCCCCTTTTCCTTTTTTAGACAGATTCAAAAATTCATAGAAAAATCATTTGGACTCCAAATCAATTGATTCAAGTTTCTACCGGTTTCTAAAATCATGATATATCCAAAAATATGGCCTACATATTATTTTTCTACAAACTTTTCTGTACTGTTCAAATTTAAATTCAAAATTGAACTATTCATGCCCCACTTGCAAAAATCCTAGAGCCTTCATATCAACTCCAAATGGAGTGACACAAATTCCTAGGTGGATCTAAATTCATTCCCTAAATTATGAGCATTTTTCCTTACACTTATTCTGCTATGTAAATTAATGGACCATTTCTTCATATATTACCCCCTTGTTAAATCTCTAGAATATTCATCCCAACTCCAAATCCAGTGAGGTCACTTTCTAAAATCTTCTAAAGTCATGCCCTAGTTGATGAGTGCATCCACTCATTTTTATAGAAATATTTTCTCTAGACTTCAAATAGGTTCATCAATTCATTCATTTCCACCATTCAAAACTCCCCCTTGACCCACATCCACCAAAAACCTCCTTGGTTATTTTTCTCATGACCAGAGGAGTCCAAGGCAAATAAAACTCCTATTTATAGAGCACTTTTATTTTTCTGCTTGTGGTGTTGCTTATTATGATTATTTCGGGCGATAGTTGACGAAGTAGATGGAATGCTCGAAGTGGACGAGAAGCGTGTGAAGACCTCGACGACGTTGCTAAGCCAGGCAAGCAGCCCTTGACCATGACTATGAACCCCTTTATTTGCATGTCATATAGCACTTGTTTCCGTGATGATGATCATGATGATGTGGTGACCACCTCGGTGGGATGCCTCCAATACTTTTCCGTTGATACTTGCATCGTGCATGACCCTACCATACTTATGAGGGTTGTGCGGGTGGGTGTAGATAGGATGCTTAGTAGATGCTACGCAAATGGGACGGGAATATGCATGGTGTTGGAAACAAGAGTATTTTCAAAGACTTTTTGAAAACCCCGTCGGGTGCCACTAATGCTCGAGGGAGATGATGTTGAGTTGGGTAACCACTTGAGGAAGAAGTGGTGTACCGGAGCAAGTGAGTGAGTGTGGCTTTCGAAAACGGATTGGTGTAAGTTGCGACCGTTATTCCAACCTTACATGTACAACCACGATACCCCTTATGGGACGAGGCTTTGTTGATTACTTTGATGGGTACTAGCATAGAGCCCGCATTACTAGTGGCGGGAGTGACGAGGTCACTCTCGATACGGGATCATGCCGGTAAGGACGATCATGCGCTGTCTTCACAGGCACCGGGCACACCGTTGGTCCCTGCATGGATGTTACTTTTGATGTACATCATGTGGGCTGGGTACCAATCGAGTGGACTCTTTGTTTAGTATCGTCAGGGGAAAGACAATGTTCGGGTACTTACCTCGAGTATATACAATATCGCGAGTCGTGGCTTGACACGGAAGTTTCCCGAGTCGTGTGGGTAAAGTGTGCAACCTCTGCAGAGTGTAAAACTATTCGAATAGCCGTGTCCATGGTCAAGGACAGTTGGATGACCGCTCTTGTGCTACGTCCAGTGTTCACTGAACTTGTGCGCGTGTGTGTGTGTGTGGATGACACAGAGATGGTACTTGAGTTAAGTCAGATGACTTGATGTGATGACTGAACATGAGATGTTCAACCCCTTGCTTATGTTGATATCTATAACTTGTTCATATGGCTATCTGCCAACTGTTGATGCATGCTTACATAAGTTAGTTGATCATATCATTGCACTCCAAATTAGCTTTCTGCAAAACTTACCTACTTAGTGCCACATCATGCATTGTTATTGCCTTGTTCCAAACATGGGTTGCTTGCGAGTACATTCAAACTACTCATTGGCTTGCCACTGGTTATTTTATTGGCAGGCATGAAAGGCCAGGTCATGATGAAGATTACCAGGGTGACATACGTGCGAGCTAGGACACTTCCCAGTCAGAATGCCTGTAGGATTAAGGCAGATGACATGGGTTCATGCTATCGTTGAAGATTTCCGCTGCGAGATTATGAAGCCTTGGCCATAAAGGCCATACTTGAATACAAACGGTATGTAATGGATGTAAGACTCTTGTTATTCAGTTTCTGTGTGTTCAGTGAGCATTGATCTCTGGGATCACTATGCACGTACATTCGGTGATCACCACTTATGAGTCGGGGTCCCCACACCACATCATCGTCGTCACTCGGTTCCCGCTGCATCGCATCTGGAGAAACCTACACTCAACCGACAGGTTCATCGAGTAGGCATTGGAGCTGGCCAGCTTTGACTTGATCTTTGAGAGTACGACAACAATCTAGAGCAGAGCCTTGGCAGAGTTCATAGTAGAATGGACACCAACGTCGGACGAAGAAATCCCAGAAACAACCCTCCACGGCAAGGAAACACCTCAAGAATGGGTCGTGTACTTTGACGGAGCTTTCTCACTGCAAGGCGCCGTTGCTGGCGTACTACTCGTTGCACCCACAGGAGAGCACCTCAAGTACGTGATCCAGATGCATTTCCCCAGGGAGGAATCAACAAATAACATTGCTGAGTACGAAGGATTGCTTTACCGGATTATAGATAGCAGCTAATCTCGGCATCAGGAAGCTGCTATTCCGGGGAGATTCACAGCTTCTTGTGCGCCAAGTGAATAAAGATTACCAGAGTCCACTGATGGAGGCGTACGTTGATGAAGTACGAAGATTGGAGGAGCGTTTTGACGGTATGCAAATGGAGCACATCCCCCGTGCTGAGAATAGCATTGCTAACGACCTGTCAAAGAGAGCTGCGTAGAAGCTACCTGTGGAACCATGCACTTTTGTACTCCAATTAACCGAACCTTCAGTCAACCCATGAGCACGGCAGAACAAGAAAAGAATGGTCAATTCCAGTGAATACTCCCCGATAGTGCCATCCATGACCGCCAAGAGGGTTGCCGGAAGCGACAACCCGCCTGCCGGTGGACCTCTAGCTCCGGCAGACCCAATGGTCTCTGTCGTAGAAGCTAGCGTCCCCGCAGCAGAAGAAATGCCATGGGTCCTTGTCAGGCTCCGGCATGGGCACGACAGACAGTCCAATACCTCCACACAGGTGATCTTCCTGAGGAACCAGAAGAAGCTGAAAGAGTAGCCCGACGGTCGAGCATGTACCAGTTCGTGGACAACACTTTATACAAGAGGTGACCGAATGGTGTTAAATTAAAATGCATACCCCGAGAAGACGGACGCCAGCTGTTGGCAGAGATACACGAAGGGATCTATGGCTCCCACATCGGGTCATGGGCCCTTGCCGGGAAAGCATTTCGTCAAGGTTTCTATTGGCCGAGAGCCCTTCAAGATTCATTGGCAGTGGTGACAACAAGTGAAGCATGCCAGTACCACGCCAAGCAAACACATCAGCGAGCACAAGCCCTTCAAATCATACCGCTCTCCTGGCCCTTCTCAGTATGGGGGCTCAACATTGTCGGGCCCCTCCCATGTGCTGTCGGGGGCTTCGAGTTCTTGTTCGTTGCAATCGACAAGTTCAAGAAGTGGACTCAAGTGGAGCCAGTGAGAAAGGTAACGGCGCAAGAGGTAGTCAAGTTTCTCAGAGGAATAGTTTGTCGTTTCGGTGTCCCCAATAGGACCATCACCAACAACGGCACACAGTTCACCACCAGCAGGTTCATGCAGTATTGTTAAGACATTCGCACCAAGGTATGCTTTGCATAAGTTGCTCACCCCAGGAGCAACGGGCAAGTAGAAAGAGCAAATGCTGATGTGTTGCAGGGCCTCAAGACGAGAACTTTCGACAAGCTGCACAAGCACGGAAGGTGCTGGATTGATGAACTCCCGGCGGTTGGTCACTCAGAACGACACGAAATCGAGCCACCGGCGAGACACCCTTCTCCCTCGTTTATGGTTCATAAGCAGTTCTCCCCATGGAACTCACATACGGGTCACTGAGAGTGCAGGCCTTTGACGAGGACCGGCAAGACCAAGTATGACAAGATGATGTCATGCTCCTCGAGGAAGACCGCCTCCAAGCCGAGCTGCATGCCGCTCAGTACCAGCAACCCTACTCCACTATCATAGCCGCAGGGTGCGCGCCAGGAGCATCGAGGAAGGCGACCTTGTTCTTTGATGGATTCAGTCCGCGAAGGGATCAAAAAAGTTGATGCCGATGTGGGAAGGCCCTTACCGGGTAGTACGAGTCTCCAGGCCGGGCGCAGTCTGCCTGGAGACCGAAGACGTCACCCCGGTGCAAAACTTGTGGAATATCAAGCATCTTCACAAGTTCTACCCGCAAGGCGCGGTAACCGGGCTGCCCGGCAACCCCTTTTGTACAAGTTCGCCAGCAAGGTGTGTAATCATTTGTATAGAGGCAGGCGATGACCCTGAGCATAGTCTATAAAGCTAAGTGTTCTACAATTTTTGTTAAAGTACATATTTATCTTATGTATCTTATGTGAGATGTTGTGATCACTTTTTACTTGCGTAAGGCAACTTTTGAACCGTCTAGGTTCCTAGCCTACTATGTTTTCTCCTCTTTCTTTTTCTCAAAAGGGAGAAGGGGCCCCACGTGCAAGTCTTGCTGGGGGGATGGCGGTAGGGACACCTACAGACGCGTTCAAGTACGACGGCCTTGCGGCAAGGAACGCAACGAAAATGAGCTAAGTTGCAAAAAGTCTTCAAAAAATATTCTAGCTTTTCCCTCGGAAAAAATTAGTGCTTGTGTGAGAAAACCTGCACGCTAAGGGCCCCTGTCGGAATCGCTACGCGCTTTAGTGTTGAAAGCATTCCCAACATCTTGAGTAGCCGCCGCGAGGATAACGGGGTAGCTTTGCCGGAACCAGCGCCATCGGAAGGGTGCTCGGGACCTATCCTTAGAAGCGCCTGCGGTAAGGACGCGCGCACCGGCAAACACTCATGGCAAGCATAAGGGTCAAAAGGACACACAAGCAAAAAATTTGTTCGCTAAAAGGGAAATGGCCATACATAGATGCATGACGAATCCTTAACGTTTTAATGATACCCAATACATTCTCTTCGTTTCCTCGCAGGGTTACATTGGGTATCGATTTAAACACAAAAGAAGATTTGCCACTACGATGTGGCGATTGATCAGCAAACGAGGTCTCGTAGATGGAGCCTCGTTCCCACATCAATCCTAAGCGCTAACTATGGCACCGCGCGCGTCTAGTCGGAGTCCTCCTTCTTGATGCCGAAGGTCCATCCGTCATCGTCGTTGTCGCTGGAGGAGTCATAGTCGCTGCCGCTCGAGCTCTCCGCGCAGCACTCCAGGCGGACGCTGGAAACACCGAAGATCTTCACGAAGAGGGTGGCTGAGCCGTCAAACTTGAAATGGAGGAGATGCCTCCATCCAAGACCATGGGAGAGGGTGAACGACTTACACCCCCGCATCAAGAACATGCCGCTTTCGGCGGAGAGGTCGACGGCCACCCAGGCGGGCCCGTTGCAGCAACCATCCGCCCGAAGCCACAGACCTCGGGGCCGACTACTTTCCATCGCCCGCGTGAAAGGGTCGGGGAGGCGAAGCAAGCTCCGTTGCCGCCAGGGAAGCGCCACGACAAACTCTTGCACCTCCTTCTGTGCATGGATCCCCGCATGGGGCTATGGGATGGGTGCACCACTGCGGCCGCTGTGGCTCGACGGGGCCGTTCCTCCACGACCCCTGGATGCCGTCCTCCTGTGGCTCCCGGATGCCGTCCTCCTGCGGCTCCTGGATGCCGTCCTCCCATGGGAACTGGTGCCAGCCCCCGCCGCCCTCACCATGATTCGCATCGGGCTTGGGGGAGTGGCCTCGCGGCGGCATTGGACCCAGGACCACAACCGCGACCCCTCACCATCCCGAAGATGGCGCGTTGGAGAAGACGGAGGAGGAAGGGAGCAGAAGACAGTGGTTGATGGTCTAGAACGGAAGATCGCGGATGAGCAGCGTTCCTCCTCGACCCCCTCTTTATAGGGCCGTGGGAGAGGAAGGGTTGGATATTCGACACCTGGGGCGAGCGTGCACTGGCGCAGGGTCAGTACAAGCAACCGC
Organism: Elymus sibiricus; assembly: GCA_039707655.1. Lineage (NCBI taxonomy): Eukaryota > Viridiplantae > Streptophyta > Magnoliopsida > Poales > Poaceae > Elymus > Elymus sibiricus. Next base: position 307,379,085 of record CM077675.1, on the reverse strand, counting down.
CCCTCTCAGCCAATACCAGACCCGCATGTGACGGGCTTCACGTGGGATGCAATAAAGAGAGGAAGACAAAGCAGAAGGAGCGAACACGCTCAAGCGATGCAGGACAGATTGGAAGCCGACCGTTCGACTCCATGCACGCTGCTTGGGCCACCGCCTATCTCCCGCAATACCGAGCTCCGGGTGGAGACCCGCGGCATAGGAAGCGCCTCTTCCAGTTTGACGTGGCGTCGCTTTTCAGGCGCGATCCCTCGAAGCAACCGCTTCGCTCCGCTGTTCCCACGACCCACAGTCAATGCACGTCGTGGGCGAAACAGAAATTCATCTTAATCGCAGATAATTGCGGCCGCATGTGCCTGTGAACTGTTTTTGGGCCTAGCCCAACCAGCGTCATGGACGCAAGTGTGGCCCAGACCCGGGGGCTCCGGTTAGTGTACTAAAGAACGGGCCCTTAGTACCCTCACTTGTGCACCATACGACCGCGGCCTCCAGACCGGCAAGACCCACCCGGGCTGGATCTGGATGCCAAGCCTCTTCCAACAAGGGTTCGAGCGAACCGGCAAGCCCTCCTTGCCGGAGGACTCGACTGCTGAATACGCCCGCCAAGGCCTCGGCCCGCCAAGCACTCGCTCCATGTTGCCAGGCTGGTTGTCTACATTGCCTAGGTGTCGAGCTGGTTGGAATTTAGGTGGAGCTGGTCGGGGCGCATGGCAGCTCACCAGATTTACAGCAGCTTTAATGATAGCTGTCCTACGGCATGGCAAAGGAATAAGAGGTAGTTGGCGAACGGCACAGAAGGAGTGGCAATCCTTGCTAGAAGACGTCACTAGCGCGCCACCTCACGGCGCATTTAATGCGTTTGTCCTAGTCCGCCAGAGTTAGGTATTTCCCACTATCGCTGTTGCCAGCAGTTTTAGCAGAGGGATATACATTCTTTACTCTGTGTAAAGACCATTTGAGCCACTGTCGTAGCCCCTTGGTCTATGGATACCTTTAGAAAGATCGACACTCTGTTCATTTACACGCGTAGCGACGCTCCATGACCATCCTTGTCGGGCTGCGCCGCTCCTGTACTGTGAACCCGAATAAACCACATCACACAAGACGTAGGCTGTTACGCTCCGGCGGCCCAAACCTATCTAAACCCTCATACGAGCATGGTCCGGTGATTCTCTTTGCGCCAGAGGATCTGCCTTGCCGAACCACGAAAGGGGCCTTGCCGGACCCATAGATCGTCGTACCCCGACAACGTCCCCCGTGCCGGAAATAGCATTGCCGACGACTTGTCAAAGAGAGCTGCACAGAAGTTGCCTGTGGAACCTGGCACTTTTGTACACCGATTAACCCAACCTTCAGTCAGTCCATCAGCACTACAGAACAAGAAAAGTAATGTCAATTCTAGCGACTACTTCCCGGCAAAGCCATCGGCGGCCCCCAAGAAGGTTGCCGGAAGTGACAAACCGCATGTCGGTGAACCTCGAGCTCAAGCAGGCCCGACGGTCATCGCCGTAGAAGCTAGCATTCCCACGGTGGAAGAAATGCCTTCGGTCCTTGTCATGGAGCCACAAGCTCCGGCATGGGCGCAACAGATAGTCCGGTACCTCCAGACAAGAGATCTTCTTGCGAACCGGAGGAAGCTGAAAGAGTAGCCCGCCGGTCGAGAATGTACCAGTTCATGGACAACACCCTATACAAGAGGAGGCCGAACGGTGTGAAATTGAAATGCATTCCACGGGAAGAGGGATGGCAGCTGTTGATAGAGATACACAAAGTGATCTATGGCTCCCACATCGGATCGCAAGCACTTGTTGGGAAGGCATTCCGCCAATGCTTCTATTCGCCGACAGCCCTTCAAGATTCGTTGGTAGTGGTGACAACATGTGAAGCATGCTAGTACCATGCCAAAAACACATCAACCAGCACAAGCCCTTCAAACTATACCTCTCTCCTGGCTATTCTTGGTCTGGCGGCTTGACATTGTGGGGCCTTTCCCCCGTGCCACCGGGGGCTTCGAGTTTTTGTTCGTTGCGATCAACAAGTTCACGAAGTGGACTGTGCTAGATCCAGTGAGTAAGGTAACGGCGCAGGCACCAGTACCAGCAAACCCTGCGCCGCTCTCACAGCCGCATGGTGCACGCCAGGAGCGTTGAGGAAGGCAGCCTTGTTATTTGACGGATTCAGTCCCTGAAGGGATCAGACAAGTTGATGCCAAAGTGAGAAGGCCCTTACCGGGTAGTACAAGTCACTAGTACTGGCACAATTCGCTTGGAGACCAAAGACGGCACCCCGGTGCTAAACTCGTGGAGTATAGAGCATCTTCACAAGTTCTACCTGTAAGCCACGGTTGCCGGGCCGCTCAGCAACCCCTTTTGTACAAGTTCACCGACAGGGCGTGTGATCCTTTGTACAAAGCCAGGTGATGACCCAGTGCATAGTCAATAAAGCTAAGTGTTCTGCAACTCTCTGTAAAAGTACATATTTAACTTGCGTATTTTACATGAGATGTTGTGATCACTTTTTACTTGCGTAAGGCGACTGTTAAACCACTTAGGTTCCTAGCCTCCTCTAGTTTCTCCTTATTCTTTTTCTCAAAAGGGAAAAGGAGCCCCGTGTGCAAGACTTCCTGTGGGGGAGTGACGGTACAAACACCTATAGACGCGTTCAAGGACGATCGCCTTGCGGAGAGAAATGCAACAAGAAAAAAGGGCTACATTGGGTACAATCTAAACACGAATTGAGATCTGCCACTATGATGTGGCGATTGATATGGAAACAAGGTCTCGCGGATGGTGCCTCGTTCCCGCATCAATCGGCCCATCTCTAAGACCTAGCCAAAGTGCCACGCGTGCCTAGTCAGAGTCCTCCTACTTGACGCAGAAGGTGCCTCCGTCGTAGTCACTATCGCTGAAGGAGTCCTAATCGCTGTCGCTCAAGCTCTATGCGCTGCAGTCCATGCAAACACTGGAAGCCTAGAAGAATTTCACAAAGAGAGTGGTGGATCCTTCAAACTTAAACTGGAGGAGATGCCCAGGCCCCAGACTGTGGGAGCGGGTGAACGACTTCCACCCCTGCGTCAAGAACATGGCGCTTCCGGGGGAGAGGCCGACCGCCACCCAGGCAGGCCCGTTGCAGCAACTGTCCGCCTAGAGCCACAGGCCTTAAGGCCTGCTACCTTCCATGGCCCTCGCGAAAGGCTCAGGAAGGCGCAGCAAGCTCCGGGGCCGATGGGGCACCACCATGACAAACTCATGCGCCTCCTCCCCCATATGAGCTCCCACGCAGGGGGGGAGGGAGGGTCGCACCTCCACTGCCACGGTGGCTATCACGGTTGGAGGACAGGGTGACTGGCAAATGATACGTCTCCAACGTACCTATAATTTTTTCTTGTTCCATGCTATTATATTATCATTCTAGGGTACTTATTGGGTGTTTATTTATCAATTAATGTTATTTTCTGCATGATTTTTGCTTTTCAGGTTTACCATACCAAATGAAGTCCAAATGCCACAAAACTTTAATACGATTTTTTCTGGACCAAAAGAAGAGCTGGAAGCTTCGGGAGGAGACGAGAGGCTGCACGAGGGCACCACTAGCCAACAGGGCGCGCCAGGGGGCCAGGACGCGCCCTGTTGGGTCGTGAGCCCCTCGACAGCCCTCTCGTGCCCCTCTGGCTTATAAATTCTCAAATAGTCCAAAAACCGAAGGAGAGCTACCGAAACACTTTTTCCGCCGCCGCAAGTCTCTGTTCCTCTGCGTACCCATATGGCGACCTTTTCCGGCGATCTGCCAGAGGGGGAATCGATGACGAAGGGGCTCTTCATCACACTTGCTGCCTCCATGATGAGTTGTTAGTAGTTCACCATAGACCTATGGGTCCGTATTTAGTATCTAGATGTCTCTCTCTCTCTCTCTTGATCTTCAATACAATGATCATCGCATCTTCGCTTTGATCTATCCGTTGTAATCCTTTTGTGTGGTGTGTTTGTCGGGATTCGGTGAATTGTGGATTTATGTTCAGATTATTCATGAAAAGTATTTGAGTCACCTCTGATTATTATGATTCTTATTTACATGATCATTATAGCTTCGTAAATCTCTCCGATCTATTGAAATAGTTTGGCCAACTAGATTGATATTTCTTCAACGAGAGGGGTGCGCTGTAATGGGTTCAATCTGGCGGTGCTCTATATCCGAGTGATAGAAAGGGACAAGACACACCTTTGTATTGCTGCCACTAAGGATAAAATGATGGGGTTAGTTCATATTAATTGAATTCTCTTTGTTTACATCATGTCTTCATTCTCCAAGCATTACTCTGTTTTACTTAATACTCTAGATTCATGCTAGATAGCGGTCGATGGGTGGAGTAATAGTAATAGGTGCAGGCAGGAGTTGTCCTATTTCCTTATGGATGTGATGCCTATATATACATGATCATTGCCGTGAATAAAGATTGCATAACTATTCGCTTTTTGATCAATTGCCCAACAGTAATTTGTTTACCCACCGTATGCCTACTACATGGGAGATGCCACTAGAGAACACTAATCCCTTTGGTCTATCCTCTTATAAGTTTACAAACGCATTCAATACCTTGCTGTCATTTACTTTGTTTTTCGATTTACAATTATCTACTATCATCTACACATCTCGCTTGCTTGCAAATAACGAGATCAAGGGGATTGACAACCTTCTTGCCGCGTTGGGTGCTAGTGCGTGCTCTTTTGTGTGCAGCAGCTGAAGACAGTTTATGACCGGTATTCCTATTGGTTCAATAAACCTTGGTTCTTAACTGAGGGAAATACTTACCAGCATTGTGCTGCATCAGCCGTTCCTTTTCACAGAAAATCCAACGCAGATCACAAGCATTAGGAAGGATTTCTGGCGTCGTTGCCGGGGAATATCATCATCAACTATCAAGTAACTTCACAAAAATTACCATTCACTTGTTCTTCATTTTATTTGCTGTTATGTTTAGTTTGCATATAAAAATTAAAAATACAAAAATATTTTTCTTTGCTGGTTTAATTGCATAGCTATGCTATCTTCTTCTTGTCAACTAAAAACATAAAGTAGAACAAGAGAAATAAGTTAAATGGATCCTCATCCACTTGCTATTCTTTTCAAAAGACCCGATTATGTTGAACCAATTTCTAGTGAGAGGGCACTAGATTAAATTTATGAGGTCTTGCTCTAAAATCATGAATCTAAAAATTGCGATGAAGTGTTAAAAGAAATGTATAAAGTGATTCATGATAGTTCCTTGAATGAAAAGCATGATTGCAATTTTGCTAGTATAAATTCTATGAACATCAATTGTGCTAATGATCATGATTGGGGTGATGATCATGATAATTCTTTTGATCTTGATAATTCTAAGCTTCATGTTGAATCTACTATTGCCGATGATATGTGCAATGTTGATAAAAGTGGATTTGGAGGGATCATGACTTTAGTTAATGTTAATCCCACTATCTTGGAAGATTGTAAAACTTTTGTGCATGTAGATCATGGAGAAAATATTTTATACAATAGCTATATTGTTGAATTTAAATATGATCCTACATGTGACTATTATGAGAGAGACAGATATGGTTATAGAAACTTTCATGCTACTCACTTACCTCTCTTCGTGTTGAAATTATTAATGCTTCAATCTTCCTATTTGCATATGCTAGATTTAATTTGGCTTGATAAATTGTTTTCTTATAAAATACCTATCGATAGAAAGTATGTTAGACTCAAATGTGTTTATCACATGCTACATGATGCTCTCCATATGTTTCAATTATTATCTTTCATTTGAGCATCATTGAAATCGCAAGCCTATCTTCATGGCTATAAAGAAAGAGCTTGTTGGGAGACAACCCAATACTTTCTGTTTGTGTGTCATAACATGATTGTTACCTCTGTAGTGATTGTGTTTTTATGTTCTAATTAGTGTTTGTGCCAAGTAAAGACTTAGGGATGATTTGCATGATGAATATAATTGATACGGTGCAAAAACAAACACTTTGACGTTTAGTGCAGAATTTCTCTGATTTTACTAGAACATCTTTTTGATCTAAAATTTTTACACAGTATTTTTTAGACAAATCCTTGAGGTTGTCATAATTTTTCAGAATTTGTAGAGATAGATAAGTATAGTTTCTCTATAGATCTTTACAGACTGTTCTGTTTTAGACCGATTCTGTTTTTTGCTTGCTTGTTTTGCTTGTTTTGATGATGCCATGGACTATATTGGGCTGTATAAATCATGGAGAAGTTAAAATACAGTACCTTATGCAACAATAAAATATGAATCAATTTACAACAGTACCTAAAGTATTTGATATGTTTATTATACTAACGGATCTCATGAGTTTTCTGTTGAGTTTTGTGTGCTGAAGTTTTCAAGTTTTGGTTGTTATCACAATGGACGAAGGAATATGGAGCGGCAAGAGCCAAAGCTTGGGGATGCCCAAGGCACCCCAAGGTAATATTCTAGGAAGACTCAAGCGTCTATGCTTGGGGATCCACTGGAAGGCATCCCCTCTTTCATCTCAATCCATAGGTATGTCACTTGGAGCTATATTTTTATTCATCACATGATATCAGTTTTTCTTGGAGCGTCAGTTGCTTTACTTTGCTTTTTGTTTCAGTTTCCCACAATCATTTTTTTCTGCACACACCCACTTGAGAGAGACACAATATCATCATAATTTATTAGAATACTCTATGTGCTTCGCTTATATCTTTTGAGCTTGGCAGTTGCTCTAGTACTTCACTTATACTCTTTTAGAGCACGATGGCGTATAGATTTTATAAAAATAATTGCACTCTCGTTCTTCACTTATATTTGTTTGAGAGTTAATAAACAGCGACGGTAATTTGCATGGGTCATAAGTCTAGTCCAAAAATAATATGTATTCAATGAGTGCATAATCAAAACCACATGTAGCACATAAAAGAGAAATCATGGTTAATGATATTAATGTTGTAATGCAAAACAGCATGAGTGCATGATCATTGGTTAATAAAGGTATCGTGAATTAGAGGTTGTTAAATTTCTGTTCATCCAAATATTTTTATAGCATGGTGATGATGTGTGAGCATACTTATTCCTCGTTGAAATCCTAGTGATGTTTAGGTCAGGGGCGCGCGATTGTTAATTCCTACCGACCTCCTCCCTAGGGGCATGCGAGTAGTGCTTAGCTTCGAGAGAGCTAATAAAATCTTGCAATAAGTATGTGAGTTCTTCATGACTAATATGAATCCATGGATATACGCAGACTCACCTCCACATATTGCTAGCCTCTTCGGTACTGTGCATTGCCCATTCTCACCTTGAGGATCGGTGCAGCTTTCGTAGGTGCATCCAAACCCCGTGACATGATATGCTCTGCTTCACATAAGCGTCATTATATCTTCCTCAAAACAGCCACCATACCTACCTATCATCGCATTTCCATAGCCATTCCGAGATTTATTGCCATGCAACTTCCACCGTCACATCATATGACTTGCGCTTCCATTGTCATATTGCTTTGCATGATCACATAAGCTGACATAGTATTTGTGGCAAAGCCACCGTTCATCATTGATATCATACATGTTACGCTTGATCATTGCACATCCTGGTACACTGCCAGAGGCATTCATATAGAGTCATACAGTTTCTCATGATGAGTTGTAAGTAAATAAAAGTGTGATGATCATCATTATTAGGGCACTGTCTCAGTGAAGAAAGGATGATGGAGACAATGATTCCCCCACAAGTCAGGATGAGACTCCAGACAAAAAAAAGAAAAAATAGCAAAAAACGGAGAAAAAGAAAAAGGAAAAAGGAGAAAAAGAAAAAAATAAATAAATGAGAGGAAAGAGAGAAGGGACAGTGCTACTACCTCTTATTCCACACTTGTGCGTCAAAGTGGCACCATGTTCTTCATATAGAGAGTCTCATGTTTATCACTTCCATATGCTAGTGTGAAATTTTTATTATAGAACTTGGCTTGTATATTCCAATGGTGGGCTTCCTCAAATTCCCGAGGTCTTCATGAGCAAACAAGTTGGATGCACACCCACTAAGCTTCTGTTGAGCTTTCATACACTTATAGCTCTAGTGCATCTATTGCATGGCAATCCCTACTCCTCGCATTGGTATCTATTAATGGGCATCTCCATAGCTCGTTGATACACCTAGTTGATGCGAGACTTTCTTCTCCACTTTCACCCCTTTGAAACGTACCACCATATTCTATTCCACCTTTATGCTATACCCATGGGTCACGCTTATATATTGCACAAGTAATAGAAAGTTGAAGCTCGTTAAAAAGTATGATCCAATTGCCTGACTTGACACCATGGTGCTTGACATTTGTATTTATGTGGTGAAGACGGAGCCATGCTATTCTTATATGATAAAATGAATAGGGGGTGAACATTCTTTTTGGATCGTATACTTTGAAACTTGATGATTATGTTTCTTATGTTTATAATATTACTATGTTGATGCATTAATTCATCGTTTCTCAATGAACAAACCTGCAATAGATTACATGTTGGGTAGCATGTCACATCAAAAATTCTTGTTTTTATCATTTACGTACTCGAGGACGAGCACGAATTAAGCTTGGGGATGCTGATACGTCTCCAACGTAACTATAATTTTTTATTGTTCCATGCTATTATATTACCATTCTAGGATACTTTTTGGCTGTTTATTTACCAATTAATATTATTTTTGAGCACTAACCTATTGACCTAGTACCCAGTGCCAGTTGTTGTTTTCTGCATGTTTTTTGCTTTTCAGGTTTACCATGCCAAACGAAGTCCACATGCCACGAACTTTAATACGATTTTTTCTGGACCAAAAAAAAACCTCGAAGCTTCGGGAGGAGACGAGAGGCTGCATGAGGGCACCATGAGCCAACAGGGCGCGCCAGGGGGCCAGGCCGCGCCCTGTTGGGTCGTGGCCCCCTCGGCTGCCCTCTCGTGCCTCTCTCTGGCCTATAAATCCTCAAATATTCGAAAAACCGTAGGAAAGCTCCCGAAACACCTTTTCCACCGCCGCAAGTCTCTCTTCCGCTGCGTACCCATCTAGCGACCTTTTCCAGCGATCTGTCAGAGGGGGAATCGATCACGGAGGGGCTCTTCATCACCCTTGTTGCCTCCATGATGAGCTGTGAGTAGTTCACCACAGACCCACCACTGCTGGAATGAGAGCATTTGCCGTCTGCCAGTTCTTTGCTATCCGCCAATGAACGGAAATGAAGGTCTTTGTCATTAGCTTCCAAAAAACAGATGGCAAAGAAATGCCTGATGGCAAAGATTTTGTTTGCCATCAGTGACTTCTTTGCCGTCTGCCAGCTGACGGCAAAGAGCCCAAAGGCAGACGGACAAGAGCCCACCTGTGCAACCTGGGAGCACTAGGTCTGATCCATTTGGTCACTTTGTCGTCGGCTAGCAGACGGCAAAGTATGCAAATAGCCACCTAAGGCTAGCTTACCCATTTGGTCACTTTGTCGTATCTAACAGGCGGCAAAGGAGCTTATCTCTTTGCCGTCTGCGAGCAGACAGCAAAGGCTGTCGTTAGCCACCTAACGGGGCTAACCTCAGTGCTATGCGTCCACTCACTTTGCCGTCTGTAGAGGCAGTATGGCAGATGGCAAAGGTGTTTGCCATCTGCGTTACTTATGCAGACGACAAAGTAGACCTTTACCATGGTTTTCTGTGCTGGACGTGGGGCCGTCTTCTAGCAGACGGCAAAGGTATTTGCCATCCGTGAACCTATCCTTTGCCGTATGTCATGGCAGATGGCAAAGTACCTGATTCCTGTAGTGTATGGGTCCATTGTTAGTATCTAGATGGCTATCTCTCTCTCTCTCTCTCTTGATCTTCAATACAATGATCATCACAACTTCGCTTTGATCTATCCAATGTAATCCTTTTGTGCGGTGTGTTTGCAGGGATCCGATGAATTGTGGGTTTATGTTCAGATTATTCATGAAAAGTATTTGAGTCACCTCTGATTATTATGATTCTTATTCGCATGATCATTATAGCTTCGTAAATCTCTCCGATCTATTGAAATAGTTTGGGCAACTAGATTGATATTTCTTCAGTGAGAGGGGTGTGTTGTAGTGGGTTCAATCTAGAGGCGCTCTATATCCCAGTGACAGAAAGGGACAAGACACGCCTTTGTATTGCTGCCACTAAGGATAAAATGATGGGGTTATTTCATATTAATTGAATTATCTTTGTCTACATCATGTCATCATTCTCCAAGCATTACTCTGTTTTACATAATACTCTAGATGCATGCTGGATAGCGGTCGATGGGTGGAGTAATAGTCATAGGTGTAGGAAGGAGTCGGCCTATTTGCTTATGGAAGTGATGCCTATATATACATGATAATTGTTGTGAATAAAGATTGCATAACTATCCGCTTTTCTATCAACTGCCCAACAGTAATTTATTTACCCACCGTATGCCTACTACATGAGAGATGCCACTAGAGAACACTAAGTCCCTTTGATCTATCCTCTTATAAGTTTACAAATGCATTCAATACCTTGCTGCCATTTACTTTGTTTTATTTTATTTTCCAATTTACAATTATCTACTATCATCTACCCATCTCACTTGCTTGCAAATAACGTGATCAAGGCGATTTACAACCCTCTTGTGGCGTTGGGTGCAAGTGCGTGCTCTTTTGTGTGCAGCCGCCGAACACGGTTGATGACCGGTATTCCTATTGGTTCGATAAACCTTGGTTCTTAACTGAGGGAAATACTTACCCGCATTGTGCTGCATCACCCGTTCCTCTTCACGGAAAACCCAACGCAGATCACAAGCATCAACAAACTGGAGCGGAGGGATGTGAGTGAGCAACGCCTTAATTGGACCCCCCCTATTTATAAAGACGGGGTGGGAGGAGAGGGGGAGGCTGGCTCTTCGCAACATGGGGAGGATACGCACTGGCGAATGCACTACATTGGCGACCGCCTTTCTCAACCAATACTGGACCCCGCAAGTGACACATGTCATGTGGGGTACAGTAAAAGAAGGAAGACAGAGCAGACGGGGCAAAGAAGCTCAAGTGGCATGAAGCTATCCGGAGGCTGCCTGCTCGCCATCCGAGATAACCAATCACTGCCAAACACACCGCTTGGGAGACCGTCTCTCTCCCCCAATGCCGAGCCTCGCATAGGGACGCACGATGAGAGGGGCGCCTCTTCCAGTCCGACGCGGCGCAGATTTTTAGGCACGTCCCTTCAAACGCCGCCTCGCTCCGCTTCCCCATGACCCGCGTTCAATGTGCATCGTGGGAAGAGCGAAGAAAGCCATCATCATAACCACAGGGAAATGCGGCCGCGTGTGTTTGTGCACAGTTTTGGGCCTAGCCCAACAGCGTCATGGACTCAAGTGTGGCCCAGGCCCGGGCGCTCCTGTCGTTATACTAAAGAATGGGGCCCTTAGTACCCGGACTTGTGCACCAAACGACCATGGCCTCCGGGCCGACAAGACCTTGCCGAGCAAAATCTAAACTCCAAGCTACATCAAACAAGGGTTCAAGCGAACCGGCAGGCCTCCTGGCTAGAGGAGTCGACTGCCAATGCACCCGCCAAGGCCTCCACCCGCCAAGATGATTGTCTACATCGACTAGGTGTCGAGTGGGTAGGCGATTAGGTGTAGTTGGTCGGGGTGCGTGGCAGCTTACTAGATTTACAGCAGGTTTAATGACACCCGTCCCACAACGTGGCAAAGGAATAAGAGGTAGCTGCGCAAACGACATAGAAGGAGAGACGATCCTTGCCGGGAGACGTCGCCAGCACGACACCTCACAACGCATTAAATGCACCTGTCCTAGTCCGTCAGAGTTAGGTATTTCCTATTGTAGTTCTTTCTAGGGATTTTTGCAGGTAGGGTATGCATTGTTTACTCGGTGTAATGACCATTCTAGCCACTGTGGTAGCACCTTAGCTTATAAAAGGAGGCTCATGGCTACCTTTACAAGGGTCGATACTCCGTTCATTTTACACGCGTAGTGGCACTCCCTAAGCATTGCTTGCCGAGTTTTGACGCTCCTATACGGTGAACCCACATTATCCACAAAAACACAGGACGTAGGGTTTTACGCTCCGGCGGCTCAAACCTTTCTAAACACCTGAGCACACATGGATTGATGATGGTCTTTGCGCTAGAGGATCTCCCCAGCCGAACCATGAAAGGCTCCTTGTCGGACTCATAGATTATCGTACGCTGACAGCGAGGTCTTGGAATTCTTTGAATTCCTGCTCTCTAACAACTTCAGGCTCCTCGTCCTCGGCAGGACCGTCCAGCTAATCGGTTGCCACCAATTCCTCCTCCTCCTCCTCTTAACTGTCGGCCTCCTCTTCTGCGTTGTCGGATGCGGCGGCACCAGAGCTGCTGCTGCCCATCGTCAGGCCAGCTTCCGAGAGACTCTTGTCGATCCACTCGATTTCTTCCTCGACGGTGTCACGGATCAGCTTGCCTTCATCTTTGATGGCCACTTTTGTCAAGTTGTCGAACCATTCTTGCACCACTTCCTTCACTGGCGGCTGCCATGTGGGATCGAGTCCATGCACATTGCAGGCCGACATCATCGCCAAGATCGTATCCTTGGCGGAGCCGTTGCAGAGTGCAATGATGCCTGCCGCAAGGTTGAACTTCCTGTCGGTGCAGAAGAGTTGGTGGCACAAGAAGGAAATCTGCATTGATGTGAGGTTGGCAAAGAGCCCCGTGTGCAACCGCATTACATCTGCAGCATTGTCGTATTCCCAAGCAAAACGCTGCCGGTCCTGCAGGGGAGCGATACACCGACAAAGGAAATCTGCACCCACCATCTCGATGGTTAGCCCGGTGGCCCTCAAGCGGAGCATGCGGGTGATGGCGATCTCTAGCTTCTCGTCGTCGGCATCAAGGGCGCTCCAGTTCTTATTACGGACTGGTTTCACCTTCTGGGTCTTGCAAAACACCGGGGCGTCCTTGTCCTTGATATAAGACCACTCTCCCCGCCACCCCTCCCACTTATGGTGCAGGTTACCGCGGGGATACACTTCCTTGTTGGTGGCCCTGGGGATCCACGCGATGCTGTCAGAGCGAGCATCCCATTCTTTGCGTGGATAAAAAAAGTGGCGGAATAGGGCTACATTGCGGACAATTCCTATGAAGTTATCACACATATGCGCGAAGACCGACAAGGTGGTCACGACATTGGGAGTGAAATCTAAGAGCCTGAAGCCATATGTCAGCACCAGGTCGATGAAAAAAGTAGAAAAGGGGGGAACCAGCCCGCAGTAGAAGTACGCCGTGAAGAACGGGTACTTCTCCATGCTGGGTTGGCTACTGTCGGGAAACATCTCCGGTGCAGGATGCACCGTGGTCTCCTTCCCCCACATGTAGGCGTACCTCATTACGAGGTCGCTGGCCATCAGCACTGATGGGTAGAAGACGACGCAAGATCTCTGTGTCGCTGCAAGGGCCTCCTTCCTCGGCTCCCCATTGGGATTGGTTGCTTTCTTGGCCTTGTTCCCCTGGGCCAGAGCGGCAGAGGGCAACTTCCTCTTGGGCACCATGTCAAGCTCAAGGAACATCGGCAAAGGAGATGCGCGAAGAGGCAGAGCAGCGGGAGGGCTCTACATTGTGCAAGGAACAAGATAGTGGCGGCAGAATGGGGGAACGATGTCTGGGATGAGAAGCACTTCTGCGAATTCCCTTTTTATAAGGAAGGATATGTAGAGGTTGCCTCTCCCCGCCTGACGTGGCCGTGCCTTTTTAGGCGTGCACCCCAAGCGCCATTTCATTCCACCTCTCCCACGTCCCGCATTTAATGCATGTCGTGGGTGGGTGGTAAAAGGCATCATTACAAACACAGTAAAACCTGTCCACGCGTGTCTGTGTAGTATTTTGGGCCTAGCCCAACAGCTTCACGGACTCAAGTTTGACCCAGGCCCGGGGGCTCCTGTAGATGTACTAAGCAATGGGTCCCTTAGCACCCTGACTTGTGCACAAACGACAACAACATCCCGCCCGGTAAGCCTTGTCAAGAAGATAATACGCTCAAGACAGTGTCAAGAGAGGATCAAGTCACCGTAAAGCCCTCTTGCCGGCTAAAGAAGACCCGGCAAGCTCTGTGTCCGGCAGGATCCCACTACCAAGCCACCGCATGATACTTGTAACAGCGTTGGCTTTCCCCGGAAGAAGGGATGATGCAGCAAAGCGTAGGTAAGTATTTCCCTTAGTGAGAACCAAGGTTATCGAACCAATAGTAGAACCACGCAAATTCCTGCTTCAGCGCCTATGCACAAAAGAGCAAACACTTGCAACCAACACGGGCAAGAGGGTTGTTAATCCTCTTGAACTCATTACTTGCAAGCAATAAGTGGTGATAGATAGGTAATTTGATAAATATAAATAGTAAACAAATAAAAAGTAAATATTGGCAGCAAGGTATTTAGAGTCCTTTGCAATTATAATTGTGAGTAGACCATGGAGCCATAGTGTTCGCTAGAGGCTTCTCTCGAAGAAGAAGACATACGGTGGGTAAACAAATTACTGTTGGGCAATTGATTGAAAAGCGCATAGTTATGCAATATTTATTCACGGCAATGATCATGTATATAGGCATCATGTCCATAAAGAAGTAGACCCTCCTGCCTGCATATACTACTATTACTCCACCCACCGACCATTATCCAACATGCATTTAGAAAATTAAGTAAAACGGAGTAATGCTTGGAGGACAATGACATGATGTAGACAAAGTAAATCCAATAAATATGAATAAACCCCATCGTTTTAACCTTAGTGACAGCAATACAATACAATACAATACAATAGGTGTCATGTCCCTTTCTGTCATTAGGATTGAGCACCGCAAGATTGAACCCACTACAACGCACCACTCCCACTTGAAGATAAATCAATCGAGTTGGCCAAACCAAACCGATAGATCGGAGAGCATAACAAAGCTATAACAATCATGCAAATAAAATAGCAACAATTATTCAATATCTTTTCATGAATAATCTGTGCATAAACACACAATTCATCGGATCTTAACAAACACACCGCAAAGATTAATTACATAAGATGGATGACCGCGGGAATCGCGATGATCTTGGCAATGAACATCATAAAGAGAGAGATAGCTATCTAGGTACTAACTACGGACTGAATGGTATGTGGTGAACTGCTCACACATCACCATGGGAGCAGCAAGGTTGATGTAGAGGCCCTCCATGATCGATCCCCACTTCGGTAGGGCACCGGGACAAGGCTCCGGATGGGCACACGGCGGAACAAAGACTTGCGGCAGAGGAAAAAGATTTTGGGGAGGCTCCCTAGGTTTTTCAGGATTAATGAGAATTTATAGGCCAAAGAAGAACGCCAGAGGGCCGGGGAGGTGGCCCCAAGCCATCAGGGAGCGACTACCCCCCTAGGCGCACCCTGTTGGCTTGGGGACATCTCGTGTACCCTACAGTCTTCCTCCAAAGCTTCCAGGTATTATTTTGGTCTAGACAAAAACATCAAAAAGTTTCGGAGTATTTGGACTTCGTTTGGTATAGTATTTCTGAAAACCCAAAAACACGCAGAACAGAGCAACTAGCTCTTGGCACTGGGTTAATAGGTTAGTGCAAAAAAATAATATAAAACCACAAGTAATTGCCTAAAAAGTATCCTAGAATGATAATATAATAGCATGGAACAATAAAAAAGAATAGATATGTTGGATATGTATCACAGGTCCACCTCACTGGGTTGATTGTCACCAATCAGTGAGGTGTCGAGCGGACAAGACGTTAGGTAGGTCCTGTCGGGGCACATAGCAGCTTCAGAGAATTATCTCAACTTTAATGACACCCGTCCTAATGGCGTGGCGAAAGAATAAGAGGTAACTGGGCGAATGGCATAGAAGGAGAGGCCATCCTTGTCGAGGAACGACGCCAACACGACACCTCACAGCGCATTTAATGCATTTGTCCTAATTCATCAGGGTTATGTATTTACAAGTGTAGCCTATGTCAGTAGTTTGACCACTATTTTAGCTACTTTTTACCCTATGTATTTACAATTTTATCCACGTTGGTGACCCCTTGATCTATAAAAGGACGCCCATGGCGACATGCACAAGGGTCGAAACCCTGCTCATTTGCATGCGTAGTAGCACTCCCGAGCATCTTGTCGGACAGTTGCACTCCATGTAACTTGAGCTACACTCATAATCCACAACCACATAGGACATAGGGTATTACACCTCCAGGTGGCCCGAACCTGTATAAACCCTGTGTGTGCTGCTTCCTGGTGTTTCTCTTTGTGCACGTTAATCCCCACAGTTGAACCGTAAGGGGCCTTGCTGGTCCCATAGATTGTCATACCTCGACAGGGGTGTTCTCCTAGCACACATAAATCCTTAGACGATGCCTCGAAACCATAGTGGTGATTGTGTGCTTAGATGAACTAGGCAATCCGACCATAATGGCTTTATCTCTTTCACTTTGTCGTTGGAGCTCTAAGTTGTGGGGTAGTTGAACTATCCCCCAATGTAGTGGTGATTGGCTCAGCCGAAGTACCCCACTCTCAACACCTCAGTCCTTATGGTAATAACCCTTCATTTTTCATGGTTTCACTAATAATGGCGCATTAGTTTTACACTGTCTTCGGATTGCTTGACCTGTTTGTGCCTATCGTGACAGTCAATTTACGGCTTTCTCCGTTGACACGCTTACCCATCCAGACTGGAAGCACAATCGCAAGAGCGGAACATAAGAGGTAAGCACAGGAGCCGGGCAACCCAATCATTGAACAAAATCACGACTCGAAACAGATGCATATAATGCAACATCCAAGACGTCGATTAAAACATTGGACTTGATCATGGGTTCGTCTATAGGTCCGAGCCACCGGTCCAAAGCCGGACTCTACTGTATGTGGGAGTAAACCACGTCGGGGCAATTATGAAACAGAAAACAACATGTAAAAGTTGTGCAGGGAGCAAAAAAGGTCTATTTTATTATTCACATGGCTAGGCCTTGCAGGCCGAGTTGTAAGCAGATAAATAGAGCATGTTGAAGGAAAAACATAGATGAAGAGAGTACTACATGGTTTTAAATAAGCGGGCCTTGTGGCACGTTGCTCCCTGCCACACGTATGCGCCTCCAAGCTATTGACCAACCAATCCTTGTTGCTAGATGGATACGGCCGATCCCCGCGACACTGAAGGCACTTGAAAGGCGGGGCCCTCGAGGAGGTTTGGGCCGTGATTTGGCAGATTGAGACAACCGAGAAGTTCCTCTCGTGGGCCTTTATGTGCCGAAGTGATCACTAGGCGTCTGGTGTGTTCGGATCATCCAAGATAACACTCATGGCATGATAATTTTATGCTCCCCAATTCCCCAAGGAACCTTAAGCGCAAAGTTGTGTACTCGAGGCACGTTATCTGCTACGAGATAGTAGGGGAAGGGGAGTGTGTATCCCTATTTTGGAGGGACATGAGCTCGAACAGTAGACGTGTGGTCACGTTTGGAAGATCCCAGAAGATTATGCCGAGCTTCCTATCGTGTCGCCTCTTTGGCCGCCTGAGAATCGACTGCTTAGGCCATTGTCTACTCCTCAGTACGGAGGGAGCGCTCCATGTTGCAATTGATAGTAATGACCCCGTTGGGCCCCGGCGTCTTGAACTTAAGGAATCTGTAGTGCGGCACCACGTTGAAACGGGCGTAGGCAGTATGACCGAGCAATATGTGGTAGCAACTGCGGAAAGGAACTATGTGAAACATCAAGTTCTCGCAGCGGAAGTTGTCGGGGGAACCGAAAACAACTTGAGGTACAATGGTACTCGTGCACTGGGCCTCCATGCCGGGTATTACTCCTTTGAACGTGGTCTTCCTGGGATTGATTCTTGATGAGTCAATATCCATTTTCCGCACCATATCCGTGTATATCAGGTTGAGACTACTTACGCCTTCCATAAGGATGCGGGTGAGGTGAAACCCATCAACAATGGAGTTTAGAACCAGCGCGGCTGACCCGCCATCACGGATGTTAGTCAGATGGTGGTTATTGTCGGAGGTGAACGGGCAGGCCATCCAGGGGGTTCGCCTCGGGGTTGCAGGCTCTACGTTGTAGACATCCGGAAGTGCATATTTTCTCTCCTTTTTAGGAATGTGCGTGACATAGATCATGTTCACCTCCTTTACTTTGGAGGGAAACTATTTTTGGCCACCACAATTCGGCCGCTGAGGGTCATCATCGTCATCGTCGCTCCTAGACTGACCATTGCCCGACTTTTTTTCTAGGGCCTTCCCAGCCTGCTTGAACACCCAACAGTTTCTATTGGTGTGGTTGTCAGGTTTATCTGGGGTCCCGTGGATCTGGCATGGCTTTTCCTGTATTTTGTCTAGAGCGCTTGGGCCGTGCATGTTTCCTTTAAAGGATCTCTTTTTTGGTCCAACCCATGAGTTGTTGAACCCTGCATTGACTGCTAGGTCCTCGGCATTGCTGTCGCTGTTTTTATTTCGACGCTTATGCTTAATGCGCCTCGGCTAGCCATTCCCATCCCGAACTGTCCAAGGTGTCGGGGTTGCTCCACCGAGAGCTACGGGCTAACCAGTTGTCCTCTCCCGTGCAAAAGCGGGTTATTAATGCCGTGAGGGCCGCCATGGTCATCGGCTTATCCTGTCCGAGCTGGTGGGCTAACCATTCACCCCAGATGTTGTGTTTCAATGTTGCAATTGCTTTGGCATCCGAGTAATCAACTATTTGGTTCTTCTTAGTTAAGAACCAATTCCAAAATTACCGAGCTGATTTGCCCTCCTTCTGGACGACATACTGAGGTCATTGGCATCCGGAGGCTGAACATAGGTATTGTCACGCCCAAAACGCGGTACTATCCTCGCGACGGCTCGAGGACCTCGATAAGGATAGAAACACATTTCGGGTCGCTTCGCAAGTATGGAAATCGTCACAATACATGTAAAGAAGAGATGAGTATATGGAGTTGGCTTACACTCGCCACATGCTATAGCATAAAGATCTCAATACATCAATAGATCACAATCATAATATAGAAGAACATGATCGGACTATGGATGAAATCAAACAAGAAAGAAGACGACGTCCACCCTTGCTAATCCCAGGCTACCGACCTGGAACACATCCTATGATCGATGAAGAAGAAGAAGAACTCCAAATATAACAATCAGCATGCTCACGTCAAATCATCGCATTACATGTACCTGCATCTGTTGTTGTATGCATCTGTGAGCCACGAGGACTCGGCAATCTCATTACAAGGGTATCAAGACTAGCAGAGCTTAATGGGTGAGGTCGTTAAGTGGTGAGGTTGCGGCATCACTAAGCACTTTTATCTGGCTAACTTAAGAGTACAAGAATAAGAAGAGTGATCTACACAAAGCGGACATGAGCTAATAATGATCAAGAAGTAATCCTGAACACCTACTTACGATTCAAACATAACCCCACTTTGTTTTCTTCCCGAACTCCCTCGAAAAGAGACTGTCATAGTTACGCACATGGTTGGTCTATTCTATAACCGGGTATTATAAAATTTCCAAGTTACCACATAACCGCGGTCACGACTTTCCGAAAGATTTTAACCCTGCATGGGTGCTCCAACTCATCCATCACAAACTAGCCACAACCTGCAGTGGAAAACCTCAACCGCGGGATAGCCCGAAGTGTAATCGGAATCCCGGTGCACAAGACATCTATCTATCTATCTATTTATATTATCTACTAAAAGAAAAATACGGATGGAAAATAGAGAAATTAGCTAGAAAATCCCACGTTAATCAGAAACATCTAGCCATTAATCTGGTGGGCCTTAACTTAAACCATAATTTCAAAGGCTTAGATCTGACTTGAACTCGAGGGATATAAGGAGACTTTAAATTGCGATGGACACTTTTGTTTATAACAAAAGTCACCACGTGTACACTCACGTCCTGGATGAAAGTACAATGGACTCTTTTTTTTAATGGACCAACACGCCTAACATGTACACTTAATGTGGTAAGCAACCTAAATTATTAAAAAAAAACATGTACACTTACGTGTTGCATGAAAAAACAATAACACACATGTAGACATACCTTTTTTCGATATGATATTACATATTGATATACCAATGTAGAATATATGAGGGAAAAGGTAGAATAATCATTCCTTTCAGAAAAAGAAAACATAGAATAATCATTAGAATTTTGTAGCAGTCCTTCCATCATCATGACCTCGCTCACGAGGTTCGGCACGACCGCGGATGCCTGGGCGGATGGCAGCTACGCAGCACAAGGCCCCGCTGCATGTTTGTCTCCAACAGCGGAGAGTCTCCAGGGGAAGAGTTCGCTTCTTAGGGCTGGTACCACCAAAACTTTCCTTCAATCGCCATGGCGTTTCTCGCGTACTCCAGCATGTCAGCTACATAGCACAGGCCGCCTCAGTAACCTCTCGCGTGCTTCGACGGCATGACGGCTACGCATCACGGGGCAGCGACAACATGTCGGTGAGGAGAGTGTCCATCGGTGGAGAATCATCACCATGATAAGATTCATTAACGCACAGGGAGATACGTGCAGCAGCAACGATCCACTGACTTTCCATCTAAAGAAGATAGAACAGACGGATCTGTTCAACATAAGCATGCACGTTTGATGGATTTTATTATCTTTTTTGACTAACAGCACACCGCAACTGTACCAGGATTTTACTACAGTACATAATAATTGGGATGTCAACAACAACGCTATATTCGAAGACAAAGTTTTAGAGTTCAGAAAATCTTTTATGATGTCCATTTTTGCTTCCTTGCAATGCAGGTAGGAATTTGATGCACATGATCAAGCAAACTAACTGAACAGTCACCGGAACAACCCTTCTAAAAAATCATTAGGTCAGCCATAATTAGCTTCTTCCGATATTTTCCGACACTATAATGGAATACCTATTTATTATATTGAAAACTGGTACATATAATTTTAAGACTTTTTCCACAGATTTTTGCTAATTTCTAGGTCAATGCCGATTCGTATTTATTAACATGCCCACGCCTTTTATTCCATGTGGATTCATAATTCTGGTCTATAATTCTGTACTTACTAATATGACAGGCTACCACATCTGGTTTCAATGCATCTATATTGGGCCGTCGGCATATGGTGGATCAATCCTGCAAAGTGACATCGTCTTAATACTAGAAAATTACTCGCACACCTTCTGTCTTCCATTTATTTAGTTTAATAGATGATGTAATGATGTACATGATATTAGTCGTCATTTGACAAATCATCTTAAGTTTTGTATCATGTTTTTGAAGGCTAATCCATTACCAAATATTTACTACAAAATGAAACCGGGAATTTATTTGTATGCTATATCATGGCGTGTGGACCTTTTTACTGTCCCCACCTCCGGAAGGAATGGCACCTCTTCGATGATCACGCTCACGACATGGTGGATTTGGAAGCAGTGCAACACAGTCATCTTCCGCGGCACACAGCCTAATTTCTCTATCCTACATGTCACGGTATGAGCAATATTAATGAAAAAATTCTAACTACCCTAGAATGTGGAATTGAAAAAAAAACAGCATAAAAAATGCTAACTACCCTAGAAAGTGAAAGGGCAGATGTGCTAGGTCAAAAAAATATATAAACTCTAACTACCCTTGGACGTGGAAAGGAAGACGTCCTAGACTTTTTTTATGGGAGTACATACTGGACATTAGTAAATTTACTATCTGTATTCTAACAAAAAAAACAATTCACTATACGTACATGTAACTGAGTAAATGCTTTCTGTAAAACAAAAACCAAGCATATGCAAAGAAATAACACCAGAAAGCAAGCGTATTACCATTTACCAATTAACATAGTAATATGAAGAACTCTTTGTCTAAACTAAAATAGATAATAAAAAAATTGTGAATGCGCTCTTTACGGAAACATTGCATGGACAAATTCCATGCTAATGCAAGAAGCTAACAATCTAATAAGAAAAAAAAGCATGACTAAATTGCTACAATTATGCGAGAAACACTAAACCAGTACCAGTTCAAATGTTAGTTCCAAACAATCGTGAACAGAAATTGTTCATCTTAGGTCTATCAACAATAAAGCAAATTTCATCGAAGAAAATGCAAGCAAATTCATGTCGGCGACAATATGATGTGGCACATCTCTCCCTATAGCATAGCGAGTGTCGAAAAGATAAAGTAGCAAGATTAGAGTTTGTAGTCTTATTGGAGCTCCACGGAATGACCATTTGCTGCCTCAGTTTAGAGAGAGAGAGAGAGAGAGAGAGCGAGAAAGAGAGAGAGGGGAGAGAGAGAAAGAGAGAGATTTATTAAATATCTATAGATATCGCAGTTTGATTTGCATGATTAGAAAGCTCAAGATTCTTTCTAGAGAACACACTTATTGGGACAATGGCAGTTTGATTTGCATGATTAGAAAGCTCAAAATATATCTCCTTTTTACCAATAGTATAATATATAATCCAATCTCAAAGGTTTAGTGTATCTTAAGATTTAACGGAGCTTATTACAATCGAATAACATGTTTTCTATGTTTTCTAAACATGTGTAGAACTTCCCCAAAATATTGCGGAGGTATGCCAACTCTAATAAGGAGTGTCGATGACTGACTGATGCCGGATTTACAACTGACATTGAATTGAAAAAATATTACATTGGTGAAAACTCAGCATAAAATTGATCACTTTTCAAAGATGCTAGCAATATGTCTTCTGAAGCAGCATAGTCAAAATGACATAAAAATACATGTGGTGAGAACTTACATTGGCCGGATTGAAGAGTATGGATTGAGGTAGCATGACTGGAACTAGAGAAAATGGATAAACCAATACTATGATGTTTCAAAGTAGAAGGATATTAGGACTCTAATAAATTATGGCCAGTGTAAATAATCCTCCTACAATGACATGCTCTCTAGATGATTAACTAGATGACATCCCACGCGTTGCGGTGGGAACATGCAGAAATTGGTTGTGATATACTATTTTGATGAGATGTTGTATGAGATTTTATTGTCTTGAATTTGAATATGGGACTAAAGGTTAGAAATACATATATTTTTTGTACTTCATTCTATATAATTATAAAATGAATATGAAGTACTATCTCTCATGCATGTCGAGAGAAATAAAAGTAGTGGAGATGATGGAGTGGTTTGTGTGCATGTTGTGGGAATTAGTGTAGATAGCATTTCCATGCATGCATGTTAAAAGAAAGAAATATAGTGGAGTTGATGAGGTGGCATGTGTGTTGACGTGGCATGTGTGCATGTTGAGATAAATAAGGTAGTAGGGTTGAACTTCGTAGGTATATAGGATTCCTATTGCCGGCAACGTACAAAGTTCCTAGGCTTGATACGAAAAAAAATGGTTCAGTAGTTTGGCACCAACATAAGCACCGATATAGGAGTAAATAAATTAGCATTGATTGCTGAAACCAATGAGTTGAGAGTTTTGTGGTCATTTATTTGTTACATTTTTTATTTTTGTTTAAAAAATGGAGTCATTTGTGGATGCAAGGATTAGCAAGCAAGAAGGTTGGATGGGTTCAACTGGTTGCTCTATATAGCCATACACAAAATGATAACATAATATAGAATTGCAACCGTACTCCAATAACATACGACAACTCAAGTACCGAATGCACATATTGTGGATTAATTTGGTTGGTGTCCCTGTATCTCACTGCCCGACTGTTATATCAAAGCCACATAATTCAATTATCTTAATCTTTTGCAATGTAATATGATATTCATATAAAAAATATCAAAGTTACGCCTTCATAAATGTACCAGTGTCTACAACATTGTTTATTATATAATGAAAGGGGCTAATTAAGATCATACAAGCATGTGCATGAGATAAAAATAAAGAATCGACAATTCCAATGCACTAAAGATCTAGCCCTCGCATTTGCGAGGGCCACCTTGCTAGTTCGCTAAAGGTAAAACATATCCAGCTAGACCTCCCTGCGTGTCGACAATCCCGATAGGAGCCCCGTATCTCGTTCACAAGACACGATGGATGAGCGACTCGTACAGTGACCAAATTAAACACCCAAGTTGCCGCGGGGGTGGCCCCGCACACTACTATATTTTGGACAAGCACCATCAGCACTAGTCCACCCTACATTATGTGAATTAAATTAACGAGGGGGGCGACCCTCGATGCATTAATAAAGGTGATCAGTATTATTATGTTGGGCAAATTTTAGTACCAATGTTGAGCCTTGCCGGAAGAGTTTATCCCAAAACCAATGTTCAAGGCGGTCCCCATAACAACTTCAAGCATGTTAGGAGTGCTCAATATAGAACAAGTAATTGGAAACTAGGGCTACAATAGTGGAACAAAACACCAGGAAGAAGGCCAAGCCTTCCACCCTTTACCAAGTCTATAGATGCATTAACTAAATAGCAAGAATAAAGTGATATCCCAAGATATCCATGTTTTCACATGGAACCACCTGCACCTGCAACTAGCAATGCTATAGAGGGGTTGAGGAAGTGTTAACTTAGCCAAACAATGGTTTGCTAGGATGTGGAGGGTTAGAGGCTTCTCATGGCATTTTGGGAGGCTTGACAAACAAGTGGTAGGTAGCAAGACATAGAGATAGAATCGAGACAACTAGCATAGCAATGACAGCAATGGTATCTAGGGTAATCATCATCTTGCTTGTAATCCCGCTTGGAACAAGAACGAATCCATGAAGTAGACGAACGGGTGTACTCGAACGAATCCTCACACTCCAAATCGGTTTCGGAACTCTAGCATGAAGAACCAATCCGGAAGCAAACAAATGATATGGTAAACACCACAACATGTTCATGACATCATGCACACACAAATATGATGCATGTCCATTCAATTATCCACAACAAGGCAAACACAACAATCAAATACTTCACATTAAGTGAAGCTCAATATGCAATGAGTTGCATATTGATGAAACTCCACATTCGAATTATTTAGTTCACTCTTGTTTAGGTATCCAACAAGTTTAAATGTTGTTTTATCATGGGAATAGGTACATCATAATTAAACTATCTATCTAGGCATTTTAAATGAGGCCGAAAACAACATATAGCATTTCCAAACGACCCCATATGCACATTTTGAAATTGGCACATATCTGTCCTAAACATATTTTATATTTGTTAAATAGGAAAATAAAATGGACCATGTGATTCTGCACGTCATTCTAATGGATTTACATGTATAGATCATTTAAAACGGAGCTACGGCCTAAAAGATATGACCAACACAAGATTAACATGGCATGAATGTAAAATGCATGCTAACAGAAACCACAACCATTTTAATCATGAATGCAACAAGATCTTATGAAACTATTTTTAATTCTAAGCAAGTTTCATATATTATATGCTCAAAACATAAACATGGTTCTCAAGATGCAAGCAACACAATTTTAGTTCGAATCTGTCAACAACAGTGAGAAGCCTACTTTGGTGCAATAAAACATGATGCTACAGGATGCTAACATGAAAATGAATGAAACAATGTTGTAGTACACTTAAAATACTCCACAACTCATTTAAATATCATTTTCCATAGGCATCATGTATGAATTGATATGATTTCCACAACATGTAAAGTTTCTGTCCAAATTAAGGACTTCGTGAAAGTCACATTGGAATGACATGTTGAGGGCAACTTCTAATTATGCTACAGGAAGTTTTCTTGGTAACGAAATGTATGGGTGATAGCATATATAATTAAGATCAAAACATGTTTACTCAATATCTTCATATGACCTCTAGATCAATGGAATTCAGCAAGAAAAGTTGACAAGTTTTAAATAGCAGTTCCAGACATGGTGAAAATCTGGGATGCAAAACTTTTACTTCATCATGCTTTTCTGTGATGCACAAAATAGTAGGTATAGAAATTTTAATATATATCCTGAAAGTAGACATGGCAATCTTCATTTCACTCCATTGGCATAAATTCCTAGGATGCATGGATCGTTTACTATGATTTTTGCAAAACGGTACTTTTTGTTAACAGCAAAATAGTTTTATCACGAAAGCCACATAAGTGCAAGAAATGGACATGATATATATGTTTTACATGGCAACCAAAGGCATGGCATTGCGTTACACATTATAGAGAAAAAAACTCATGAAGGAAACATAACCATATGAGCTATGGATTAGGTGCAATCACCATGGCAAGTTTGAATGTTTTAACAATTTCACAGATTATTTCACAATTCACGTTTGGAACAGATATTTAAGCATGGAGATGAATCCTATTTTGCATGCAAATGGCACCAACATGTAGAGCACAACTTGTAGATCATGTTTCATATAAGGAATATTTCAAACGGATGCACGATTTAAAAGCTACAGGTGCTTGAATATGCCTATATGAAGTTAAACACAGATCAAATGACCTTGTCAAAATCTGACCAAGTCTGAGAAGTGGGACGGGATGGACCGGTACCGCGGGGGATGTTTGGTTGGTGGGTCGCGGTCGTGCAGGGTCGGGGATGGACGACGGCGTGCAGATCGGTGGAGGGAGAGGAGCTCGTCGACGGCAACAGCGGCACGAGAGGCTCGGGATTTGCCGGATCCTGCGGCAGGGACACCAGATCCGGTGGCATTGGAGATGGAAGGGCGACGACTCGTAGGAGCTTTGAGATTGTCCATGACGAGGGGCGGGGGCACGGCGAGGCGATGCAGGGAGGAGGCGCGGCTCCATGGCGCGGTGGCACGGGGTCGGCCTAGATCGGGTTCACCGGTGGAGGCGGCAAGGTGAGAATTGATACGTCTCCAACGTATCTATAATTTTTTATTGTTCCATGGTATTATATTATCATTCTAGGAAACTTTTCAATCATTTATTTGTTGTTTTATATTAATTTTTAGCACTAACATATTAACCCAGTGCCAAGTTCCAATTGTTGTTTTCTGCATGTTTTTGGCTTTTCAGGAATAATGTACCAAACTAAGTCCAAATACCCGGAAACTTTTTGATAATTTTTTCTGGACCAAAATAAGACCTGGAAGCTTCGGAGGAAGACCGGAGGGCACACGAGGTGCCCCCCAAGCCAACAGGGCGCGCCCAGGGGGCTGGCCGTGCCCTGATGGCTTGGGGCCACCTCCACGCTCTCCTGGCCCACATCTCTGGCATATAAATTAAAAAATATTCTAGAAACCTTAGAGAGCCTCCCGAAACACTTTTTCCGCCGCCGCAAGTCTCTGTTCTGCCGTGTGCCCATCTGGAGCCATGTTCCGGTGCCCTGCCGGAAGGGGAATTGACCACGGAGGGCCTCTACATTAAAATTGCTACTCTCATGGTGATGTGTGAGTACTTAGTAGTTAGTACCTAGATGGCATCTCTCTCTATTCTCTTCATTGCTAATATCACCACGATTCCTGCGGTGATCTATCTTATGTAATCAATCTTTGCGGTGCGTTTGCTGGGATCCGATGAATTGCGGGTTTATGTTCATATTATTCATGAAAAGATATTGAATACTTTCTGGTATTTTATATGCATGATTGTCATAGCTTCGTAATACTCTTCGATCTATCGGTTTGGTTTGGCCAACTATATTTATGTATCTTCAAGTGGGAGTGGTGCGTTGTAGTGGGTTTAATCTTGCGGTGCTCAACACTGGTAGAAGGGACATGACACGTATTGTATTGCTTTTACTAAGACTAAAACAATGGGATTCATTCATATTAATTGTATTTACTTTGTCTACATCATGTCATCATCCTCCAAGCATTACTATGTTTCTGCTTAATACTCTAGATGCATGCTGGATAGCATTCTATGAGTGTTGTAATAGTACTAGATGCAGACACGAGTCGGTCTACTTGTTTATGCATGTGATGCCTATATACATGATTATTGTCATGAATAAATATTGCATAACTATGCACTTTTCTATCAGTTGCCCAACAGTAATTTATTTACCTACCGTATGCATTCTTCGAGAGAGAAGCCTCTAGCGAACACTATGGCCCCCGGGTCTACTCACAAATATATTTACAAAAGCTCTAAATACCTTTCTGGCATTATTTACTTTATTTTTATTTACAATATATATTTATCGAGTTATCTATCTATCACTACTTATCACTTGCACGTAACGAGTTCAAGGGGATTGACAACCCTGCAGCCTGCGTTGGGTGCAAGTGTTTGCTCTTTTGTGTGTAGGCGTTGAAGACGGGAGTTTGCGTGGTTTTCCTATTGGTTTGATAACCTTAGTTCTCACTGAGGGAAATACTTACCTCTATTGTGCTACATCATACCCTCCTCTACGGGGAAAATCCCAACGCAGTTTATAAGTATCAGGAAGGATTTTTGGCGCTGTTGCTAGGGAGTATCATTAAATTACTATCAAGTACCTTCTCACAAATTATCATTCACTTGTTCTACTTTTTATTTTCTGTTGTGTTTTGCTTGCTATAAAAAATTAAAATATAAAAATATTTCTATTATACTCGTGTGCTTGCTAGTTTACTTGTTTCGTCACCATGTCTCAAGATACTACTAACTTGTGTGACTACTCAAATACTAATAATAATGATTTTATTAGTACACCAATACCACCCACCACTAGTGCTCAGTTTTAGGATATTAATGCTGCATTGCTAAATCTTGTGATGAAAGAACAATTTTCGAGAAGTCCTAATAAAGAAAAAGGACATGGATAAGGATGTAGTTAAATCGAAATTATTTCCTTTTTCACTAAGAGATAACTCTAGAACTTGGTTTTCATCCTTGCCTCGCAATAGTATTGGAACATGGGATAAGTGTAAGGATGCTTTTATTGCCAAGTATTTTCCTCCCGCTAAAATTACATCTCTCAGAAACAAAATTAAGAATTTTAAGCAATATGAGCAAGAACATGATGCACAAGCATGGTAGAAAATGAAAATTATGATTAGAAATTGGCCCACTCATGGCTTAAACTTATGGATGATTATACAAAATTTCTATGCTGGACTGAACTTTGTGTCTACAAACCTTCTAGATTCTGGTGCAGGTGGTACCTTAATGGAGGTGACATTAGCAGACTACAAAACTTTTGGACAATATCATGACAAATTATTCTCAATGGCACACCGAGCGAGCTCCAACTGGTAAGAAAGGTAAATTTTGTCGAAGAAATTGCTACTTTGACTGATAAAATGGATGCTCTTATGAATATGATTGCAAAAAAGAATGCTGAAGTTGATTCTAATGATATGACATTATCTACTTTGATTGAGCAAAATGATGATGCTATTGATGTGAACATTATCTCGCGAAATAATTTGAACAATAATGCTTATAGATGTAATTTCAATGCTAGGCCATATCCCGGTAATTCCTCTAATAACTGGAAGTTCTTATGGTAATTCCTATGGAAACTCATAAAAAATAATAATAGGATACCTATTGATCTTGAGAACACCATTAAATAATTTATTAGTTCTCAAAAGATTTTTAACACTGGTAGAAAAAAAGTTGCATAAAGTTGACGATATGGCTAGAAACATGGATAGGATTGCTCATGATGTGGAAACTCTTGAAAGTAAAACTTTGCAACCCAAGCATGATATTAATGAGTCTATTAAGTCCATCTAAATATCTATTAATGAAAGTAAGGAGAGGACCACGAGGTTGAGAGCTAAGCGAGAATTCTTAGAGAAAGCTCTTCCATCCGGTTTTTACCATAACATGATGAAGACATTAAAGTGATTGGTAGTGCTGCCATTGAATATTTGTTTACTAATATGAAAATAGATGATAAAGGGACTAGGGATGTGTCAACCTTAGCTAGAAGGTGTCCCATTTTTCGGAGGGTGAGGATCTTAATGATAAAAATGAAAAAAGTGGGTTTGGAGAGGTCGAAACTTTAACTAGTGATGTACCCACTATCTTGGATCGCATGGACTTTAATTATGATAATTGCTCATTAGTAGAATGTATTTCCTTGCTGCAATCTATTATTAGCTCACCCCATGCTTAAGAATAGAATAAGGATGTGTGGGGTACGACGTTCTATGGGGCCGGCAAGGCCCCTTTCGTGGTTCGTCTAGGGAGATCCTCTAGGGCAAAGAGCATCACCGAACCATGTGTGCATGAGGTTTTGTACATGTTCGTGCTGCCGGAGCGTAATACTGTACATCATGTGTGTTGTGGATTATATGGGTTCACAGTACATGAGCGTCATAGCCCGAAAAGGAATGCTCAGGGAGTGTCTCCACGCGTGTAAATGAACGGGCTCTCGACCTTTCTAAAGGTAGCCATGGACCTCCTTTTATAATCCAAGGGGCTACCACAATAGCTAAAATGGTCTTTACACAGAGTAAATCATGTATATCCATCTGCCAAAACTACTGGCAATAGCTACAGTGGGAAACCTAACTCTGACGGACTAGGACGTGCGCATTAAATGCCTCATGAGGTGGCGCGCTGGCGACGTCGATTGCCTGTCCTTCTGTGTCGTTTGCCCAGCTACCTCTTATTCCTTTGCCACTCCGTAGGACGTGTGTCATTAAAGCTGCTATAAATCTGGTAAGCTGCCACGCGCCCCAACCATCTCCACCTAACCGCCTGGCCGCTCGACACCTAGTCGATGTAGACAACCAGCCTGGCGACGTGGAGCGATGACTTGGCAGGCGGAGGCCTTGGCGGGTGCATTAGCAGTCGAGTCCTCCGGCAAGGAGGGCTTGCCTGTTCGCTCGAATCCTTGTTTGAAGTGGCTTGGTGTTCAGATCCAGCCTGGCAGGGTCTTGCCGGTCCGGAGGCTGCGGTCGTCTCGTGCACAAGTCAGGGTACTAAGGGCCCCATTCTTTAGTACACGGACAGGAGCCTCCAGGCCTGTGCTACACTTGCGTCTATGACGTTCTTGGGCTAAGCCCAAAAATAGTTCACCGGCAAACCCGGCCGCAATAACCTGCGGTTATGTTGATGATTTTCTGCTTCGCCTATGACGCGCATTAACTGCGGGTCGTGGGAACGGTGGAGTGAGGCGGTTGCCTCAAGAGGTCACACCTAAAAAACCCTGCAACGTCGGATTGGAAGAGGCGCCTCTTGCGTCTTCCTCCTTGTTAATAAAAGGGTATTTCTGCAAGTACATTGCTCATTCCAGCCGCATCCCTCTGCTCTGCCGCCTCTACTCCTCCTTCGTGTAGCGCAAAGACCCCGAGTCGTTCCTTTGCTTTCACCAACGCACGCCGTCGATTCGCCATGGCGCCCAAGCATGGACTTCCTTCTGCTGCCCCGGGACCGGCAAAGAAGGCCAAGAAGGCGGCAGACGCCGACGCGAAGGATGCCTTGGCAGTGATGCGAAGGAGGTGCGAAGTCTTCTCCCCCTCCGTGTTGAGGATGAGCGATCTCGTCTTGAGGTACGCCATGATGCGGGGGAGGGCGAACAAAGCGCACCCGGCGCCGGAGGTGCTTCCGGGCGACTCCCAGCCCAACAATGAGAAGTATCCATTCTTCGTGGCATCCTTCTACTGCGGGCTGGTTCCCCCCTTCTCTGCTTTCTTCGTAGATCTGATGCTGACCTACGGTTTCCGTTTGCTGAATTTCACGCCGAATGCGGTGACCACCCTGTCTTTTTTCGCACATTTGTGCAAGAACTTCATAGGAAGAGTCCCCAATGTATCTCTCTTCTGCCATTTCTTCTATCCACGCATAGAGGGCGAGGAGGCTCGCTCCGACAGCATTACGTGGATCCCTCGTGCTTCTCACAAGGAGGTGTATCCCCCTGGCAACTTGCACAATAAGTGGGAAGAATGGCGGGCAGAATGGTGATATATCGTCGACAAAGGGGCCCCGGTCTTTCACGAGGTACGAACATCCAAGCCTGTTCGTGATGATGCGTTGAGCGCCCTTGTCCCCTACGACAAGAAGATGGAAATCGACATCACTCGTATGCTTCGGTTGAGAGCTGTCGGGCTCACCATAGAGATGGTCGGCTCTGATTTCCTCGCCAGGCGTATCGCTCCTCTCTAGGACCAGAAGCGTTTTTCCTGGGAGTACGTTGGCCCTGCTGACATTATGCGTACATCCCGGGCTTGACGGGGACCTGACCTTCCTGCAACTCATCATCCTCCGCCATTAGCTCTTTCTCCCGGACTGGAAGTTCATACTTCCACCGTCCGTCATTCCGCTCTGCAACAACTCCCGCAAGGACGCGATAATGGCGATGCGCACGGGGTGGAACCCACGTGGAAGGCGCCGGCGAAGGAGTTGGTGTAGATGTGGTTTGACAACCTGGCGGAAGCGTGCGTCAGGGACGAAGGGTCGATGGTCCGTGTCACCACCGACGCAGAGATCGATCACATCAGTCGGCGGGTTGTGGAAGCGGACCTCGACGTAGGCGGCAGTAGCTCGGGGGCCACCGCGCTTGGGGAAGAGGAGGAGGGGGAGGAGAAGGCCGGCCGCGAGGAGGGGCACAACAAGGAGCCGCCAGTACAGGACCAGCCGGAGGAGACCGCTGGCACTGAATACGCCTGGGACGAAGGCAGCGCCAGGGTCGACGGCGCCGAGGTTGTCGCGGAGCTGGAGCTTGAGGAGTCCCAGGTCCGCAACATCCCCAAGAAAATGCGCATGCTTTGCAAGGCCGGTACAGGGGAGCCGGTCCGTCGCACTCCACCCCCAGAGGTCAAGTGTCGGTGTACTTAGAAACAGGGTCCTTAGCACCTGGACTTGTGCACCAGACACTGCAGCCTCCAGCTCGGCAAGATCTTGCCAGGCATGAGCATTCCTCCAACTACAACAAGCAAAGTCCAAGTAAACCCGGCAAGACGCCTTGCCGGGGGCTCAAGGACGCACGCACTCGCCAAGGACTCTACCCGCCAAGGCCCAGCTCCACGTCGCCAGGCTGGCTGTCTACATCGACCAGGTGGCAAGCGGGCAGGCGGATAGGTGGAACTGGCCGGGGCGCGTGGCAGCATGGAGGGATTTACAACAGCTTTAACGACACCCGTCCCATAGCGTGGCAAAAGAATAGAAGGTAGCTGGGCGGACGACACAGAAGGAGATGCAATCCTTGCCGGGAGACGTTGCTAGCTTGACACCTCACGGTGCATTCAATGCGCCTGTCCTAGTCCACCAGAGTTAGGAATTTCCCACTACCGCCTCTGTTGACACTCTGGCAAAAGATAGTCTCCACTGTTCGCCAGATGGAAAGACCATTTTGCCACTGTGTTAACCGCTTGTCTATAAAAGGAGGCCCACGACTACCTTTAGCAAGGTCAAAACTCGGTTCATTTTACACGCGTAGCTGCACTCCCAAGGCACCTCTGGCCGGGGTTGTTGCGCCCTGTACTGTGAACACCCATAAACCACAAGAACACAAGACGTAGGGTTTTACGCTCCGGCGGCCCGAACCTGTCTAAACTCCCGCGTGCGTAGGAATCAGTGATGCTCTTTGTGTTAGAGACCTACTCACGTGATTACAAAGGGTTCTTGCCGGACCCATAGATTGTCGTTTCCCCGACATCTTTGGCACGCCAGGTAGGTGGTAGGATCTCTTGCACGAACCTTCGCTGGTCTCTGCACACTTTCGTTAGCAGCTTCATCGACGCCCATGGTCCCCAAGAAGGCCAAGGGCATGATGACACCTACTGCGACCACATCCAAGCTGCTATCTCAGGCAGCCGTTGGCATCGCCGATGGAGGCGACCACAACAACACGTGAAGCTCCCCGAGCCATGACCCGGACCCCGCTGTCATAAAGACATGGAACGCGCCGGCGTCATCGAGGGCTGATGCCGAAGCAGTGGCGACCGCGGCAGTGGCGGCAGCAGCGACGAAGGGTTTTGAGGGGTTTTGCCCATTATTTTGAACATGACCATGTGTTGAAACTCATATATATGGAAAATATATGTCTGCTGAGTTTCCCTAAATTTTCTCAAATATTTTTAAAGAATTTAAATAATTTTTCCTTATGAAAAACCATTCCTGGCCTCAAGAAAAAGCCTTTAAATAAAATAGCAAAATAATCTTTAAAAATAATATTTGGTGGTTTTGGGAGGTCATATATATAGTAGGTTTCAAATAAAGCCTTTGGGGAAAAAAGGATCCACCCAATTTGAGGACTTGCAGTGCAAACCTCAATTCAGGGGTTTTTGAAGACCTTATTTGAATAAATCCTTTTTGGTCAAAATAAATAAGGGAACTCGGATCATTGGGCATGATCATTGGTTTTGGGTACTATTCACATGGCATGATCATTGGGCAAGAAGTTTGGGTCAAGGAAGATGAATATGGAGAGGAGTAGAAGCTAAGAGTGCCAACATAATCATCCAATCAATCAAACAAGCAGGCACTCAAAAAAAAGTTGTAATTGGTTCCAAATTTTTGTAAATCCAATCATAGCAAAGTGAGACAAACACAGGGTGTGACAGACCTACCCCCCTTACAAGAATCTCGTCCCCGAGATTCCTAGTCTAAGCGCTAAAGAGATAAGGGAACTCGGATCTAAGATAGTCTTCACGCTCCTAGGTTTCTTCAGCTTCAGTGTGGTTGCTCCATTGAACCTTGAAGTACTTGATGGTGCGGCTTCGGGTGCAACGCTCCGCTTCATCCAAAATACAAACTGGCCTCTCACGATAAGTGAGGTCTGGCTGAAGGTCGATGGCTTGATGGTCGATGTCCTTGTAGAGGTCGGGGTGGTTGGGAACTTGAAGACACTTCCGGAGTTGTGATACGTGGAACACGTTGTGCACATCTGATAGCTCGGAAGGTAGCTCTAGCTGGTAGGCAACTTCTCCTCGCGTAGCAGTGATCTTGAAGGGGCCGATGTACCTTGGTGCATGCTTTCCCTTGACATGGAAACGCTTGGTTCCCTTGAGAGGTGTGACTCGGAGATAGACATGGTCTCCGACACAGAATTCACTTCTCGGCGGTGAGAGTCGGCGTTACTCTTCTGTCTTGACTTGGCGGTCTCTAGACGCTCTCGGACAAGTTGAACTTGCTCTTCTGCTTCGCGGAGGATGTCTGGGCCAAAGACTAGTCCTTCACCGGTTTCCGACCTGTTGAGGGGAGTACGGCACTTGCGTCCATACAACACCTCAAATGGTGCCATCTGAAGACTCGACTGATAGCTGTTGTTGTAGGAGAACTCGGCGAATGGTAGGCAATCTGCCCACTTAGCTCCATATGCCAAAACACAGGCACGGAGCATATCTTCGAGTATCTGGTTTACTCGTTCTGTCTGTCCACCGGTCTGGGGGTGAAAAGCAGTGCTGAAGGAGAGCTTGGTTCCCATCGCTTCTTGAAACTTCTTCCAGAACCTTGAGGTAAACTGAGTTCCTCGGTCTGACACAATCTCCTTTGGAACTCCATGGAGGCTCACAATACGTTCGATGTAAAGGCTGGCTAGCTTGTTACCATCATAGGTGGTCTTGACGGGAATGAAATGGGCTACCTTGGTCAGGTGATCGACAATGACCCAGATAGAATCATGTCCCTTGCTCGACCTTGGTAATCCGGTGATGAAGTCCATCCCGACTTTGTCCCACTTCCACTCAGGCACTTTGAGAGGTTGCAACAATCCAGCGGGTCGCTGATGCTCAGCTTTGACTCTCTGGCATATGTCACACTTAGCAACAAAGGTGCCTATCTCCCTTTTCATGCCATGCCACCAGAATCTTGCCTTGAGGTCTTGGTACATCTTGGTTCCTCCAGGATGGAAGGAATACGGAGTGTCATGAGCTTCTTGCAAGATCAAATTCTTGAGCTCTCCTTTGTTGGGTACGCAGATGCGATTCCCGAACCATACAACTCCTTGTTCATCCACTGAGAATCCTGGGGCCTTGCCTGCCTTGATCTTCCTCTTGATGCCTTCAATGCTCTCGTGTCCCTTCTGAGCTTCTTTGATATCATCCATCAAGGTAGGTTTTGCTTCGAGGTTGGCAAGGAATCCAGGTGCAACTAGTTTCAAGCCGAAACTTTCAAGCTCTTCATACAGGGCGGGTAGCCTTTCCTTAATCATAGCATTCAAGGAACAAGCCTTTCTGCTTAAGGCGTCTGCTACCACGTTAGCCTTTCCGGGGTGGTACTGAACACTGAGGTCATAATCCTTGATCAACTCCAACCATCTTCCCTGCCTCATGTTCGATTCCCTTTGGGTGAAAATATACTTCAAACTCTTGTGGTCTGTGTATATCTCACATCGCTTCCCCAGAAGGTAATGTCGCCATGTCTTCAAGGCGTGAACTACGGCTGCCAACTCAAGGTCGTGGGTAGCGTAGTTCTCTTCGTGAGGATGTAGTTGTCTGGATAGATATGCTACGACTCTGCCTTCTTGCATCAGAACATCTCCAAGGCCGGTTCTCGATGCATCACAATATATCACAAACTCTTTGTGAATATCGAGGGTGGCCAAAACTGGGGTTGTGGTCAATCTCTTCTTGAGCTCTTGGAAGCTTTCTTCACACTTCGATGTACATTCGAACTTCTTGTCCTTCTTCAAAAGCTGAGTAATGGGTCGGGCAATGCTTGAAAATCCTTCAACGAACTTGCGGTAATAACCCGCGAGTCCGAGGAAGCTTCTCACTTCCTTCACATTGGTTGGGGATTGCCATTCAGTCACGGCTTCAATCTTGGCAGGATCCACTGACAATCCCTCTGCAGTCAACACATGACCCAAGAATCCAACTTCATGCAGCCAGAATTCACACTTGCTGAATTTGGCATAAAGCTGGTGCTCACGAAGCTTGTCTAGGACCAATCTCAAGTGTTGCTCATGCTCTTCTTCAGATTTGGAGAAGACGAGTATGTCATCAATGAAGACGACAACAAACTTGTCCAAGTATTCCATGAAGAACTTGTTCATGAGGTACATGAAGTAGGCAGGGGCATTGGTCAACCCGAATGACATGACCGTGTATTCATACAGGCCATAACGGGTTACAAATGCCGTCTTCGGAATGTCTTGGGGCCTGATCTTCAACTGGTAGTACCCAGACCTGAGGTCGATCTTGGAAAACACCTGGGCTCCATTCAGCTGATCAAACAGGTCTTCAATCTTGGGAAGTGGGTACTTGTTCTTTATCGTGACTTCATTGAGAGAACGGTAATCGACACAGAGTCGGATAGTTCCGTCCCTCTTTGACACAAATAGAACACGTGATCCCGAAGGAGAGGCACTAGGGCGAATGAATCCTTTTCTGAGCTGCTCTACCAGTTGCTTCTTCAACTCAGCCAGCTCTTCGGATCCCATTCTATAGGGCTTCTTATAGATCGGCCCTGACCCGGGCATTAGCTCAATGATGAACTCAATGTCGCGGTCAGGAGGCATTCCGGGCAACTCATCAGGAAAAACATTCGGGTATTCACATACCACTGGCACTTGATCCAACTCAATTCCCGAGAGACAATTAACCTGAGGGGCTTGAGTGGAGGCACAGCTGGGGACATACTTGACTTCCACTCCTTGGCTATTGGTTATGGTGCGGTCCTCTTAGCACAGTCCAAGTAGCCTTGGTTCTTGATTAACCAGTCCATGCCTAGGATCACATCCAAGCCTTCCGACTTCAGGATGATAAGGTCTGCTAGGAAGTCTACCCCGTTGATGTTAATCTCAACTCCTTTACAACCTATCCCAGACTTCATAACTGATCCCGGGGTTTGAATCATCATACGACTACCCAGGGGTGTAGGCTTCATGCCACTCTCTAGTGCAAACTTTTGGGTGACAAAAGAATGCGAAGCCCCACAATCAAACAGTACTGTTGCTGGAGTTGAGTTGACGAGGAACATACCCAGTATGACGTCCGGGTCTTCCTGGGCTTCCTCAGCGGTGACGTGATTCACACGACCCTTGCCATTGTTGGGCTGGTTGCGGGGAGCTGGGTTCCTTGGTGGCGCTCCATGGCCTTGACCTTGGTTCGGCGCATTGGGGCGGGTGCATCTGGCTTCTTGTTGGGACACAGCTTAGAGATGTGTCCAGGCTGACCACACCCAAAGCAAGTGACCTGACCATAGTTGTTGTTGTTGTTCCTGCCGCCGTTGTTGTTATTGGGGTTGTTGTAGGCTGGCCTGGGATTGGCATACTACTGAGGCTGGTAGCTCGGACGAGGTGCTGGAGGTCTAGCCTGCTGCGGCTGATAGGTTGGCTTGGCTGGGGCTGGCTGCCAGGGGCGAGGCTTCTGGTTGCTGGAACTACCCTTGCTAATCATCTTGCACTTGCGAGTGTCTTCTATGGAACGACGCTTATCTTCCAGCATAAGGTCCTTGTTCACCAGGTCGAAGAAGGTCCGACAGTCGCAGACTATGAGCTGATACTGCAGGGTCTGCTGAAGTCCTTCCATGAAGCGTTCCATCCTAGCAGCCTCCGTGTTGACATCTTCAGGTGCATACCTTGACAGCAGGTTGAACTTCTGCAGGTACTCCTTGACAGAGCCACTTCCTTGCTTCAACGCTTGGAATTCTCTCTTCTTGATAGCCATGATCCCAGAAGGAATGTGGGCGGTGCGGAATCCTTCCTTGAAGTTATCCCAGGTGATCATACGATCGCCTTGCATGACCTTGAATCCATCCCACCAAGCTCTGGCGGTACCTCCGAGGCAGTGAGAGGCATAAAGCACCTTCTCACGGTCCTCGTTGCAGTTGACCAGTGCAAGGAGGTCCTCGATGGTGCGGATCCAGTCGTCAGCATCCAAGGGTTCAGCAGTCTCGGTGAAGGTTGGGGGCGAATTCCTCATGAACTCAAACAAAGTGGAGCGGCCATTGCCGTTCCTGCCCTGCTGCTGGTTGTTCACAAGGACTTGGGCCATCTGCTGAATAGCAGCAGTGTTGGCTTGGCGTTCCTCCCGGAGAACTTGGAGAAACTGAGTTATGGTCATGTTCTCCGGTGGAGGTGGCGGCGGGGGAATGTCGCCTTGTGGCTGCTCCTGGTGTCCTTCAGCCTGAGCAGTCCCACCAGCTCCCTGCTGCTGGCTGGAGTTGCCGGCTTCGGGGTTGGTCAAGATGCTGGTGCGGGTTGCAGTCACGATCCTGTTTGGAGCAGCCAAGTCAAATAACTGGGATAGACGAGAGGGAAAGCAATACTGGAGAAAGCGCGCCTAAGGGGGTTGGTATTGTGCAAGTGTGGTAAAAACGAAGGTCGAAAGACCAATACATATATTAAGATAGATAGACGATGGAGTCGCTTACACGTTGCCTAAGGCAAAAGCGCGACTTGCATCGGAACACAAACAACAAAAGCAAACAACAAACACACATGGTTTCATATGAACCATTACACGGAATCGACTTCGCATGAGGGGTACATGACTGATCCTACCCTAGGGGTTCTCGGACTCAAGTGGTGGAGTGCTCTACTTCCTGCCCAAGAGGAAGGAAGACTTGGTCGCTTGCTGGGACTCCTTCTGTCATGATGCCCATGTTTGCCATGCCCAAAACATATGATGAAAATCCAGAGGTTGCTACTTGGCCTTGGTTCAAGAGGTCAGTGGTTTGGCGGAGTAGTTCTCGAATGTGGTGAAATTCCTGGCGGAGCTTCACGGACTCCTTAATTAGGTTGTGAACCAGACTAACGGCGGAGAGGCTGAAGTAGGTCTAAAATCTGAGGGGCACGCCATCCTCCTTGGATGGAACCAGTGTCTGACTTTCACCGATGTCGTCCTTTCTGATGGGTAGGTAACGAGTAGCGGGCTCGTCGGCCATCTCTGGAATGATGCTTCGAAGGTGGATGAGTGCCTTCCATGCAGCTGTCTCGACTGCGAGTGCTAGGGTCTCCATCTGTGGTCCTTCAAAGAACCAACTGGTCGGGGAGTCGTTTGCCTTCACGAACACTTCAACGTGATACTCTTTCGTGATGGCATCGACCCAGTGCTCGTGGTAGACGAAAACAGGTGGTTGGCGAAACCGACACTTCTCCAGGCTATCCCCAAGGAGCAGGGGGAAGCCGGATGCTAGGAGGGCTTTGGGAACGACGGCCATCTACAAGGTTTTGATTGGAGAAGAGTCAGCAAGAGTTTGAAATAGACTAGAAGAGAAGAGAGGTATAGAATTTGTGGCACCTAGCAACTAGGCACAATCTTGAAAAGGTTTTTATCCTAACTAACGTCCATGCTAACTAAGGGCTTCCTACAGTCAGGATGGCTCTGATACCAGCTCTGTGGGGACCCCGACTCATAAGTCATGATCACCGAATGCACGTGTACAGTGATCCCAGAGATCAATGCTCACTGAACACACAGAAGCTGAATAACAAGAGTCTTACATCCATATTTAGCGTCTTACACAAATAAGGACCATGAAGGTCAAGTCTTACATAGATAGGGCCACAAGGGCCAAACACTAAAACATAACAAGCAGCGGAAATCTTGATCGAAAGCGTGAACCCATGTCATCTGCCTTAAACCTACAGGCATTCTGACTGGGAAGTGTCCTAGTTCGCATGTTCGTCACCAACGAACTCTTCGCCATATTCCTGCTCTTCCATGCCTGGCCAATTAAATAACCAGTGGCAAGCCAATGAGTACTTTGAATGTACTCGCAAGCAACCCAAGTTGTGGAACAAGGTATAACAATGCATGATATAGCACTAAGTGGGTAAGTTTTGCAGAAA
Source organism: Elymus sibiricus (assembly GCA_039707655.1). Taxonomy (NCBI): domain Eukaryota; kingdom Viridiplantae; phylum Streptophyta; class Magnoliopsida; order Poales; family Poaceae; genus Elymus; species Elymus sibiricus. The sequence goes on along the minus strand of CM077675.1, from coordinate 307,338,478 downwards.
GCTGATTTTTAGTGCAATGATATGATCAAGTAACGTATGTAAGCATGCATCAACAATTGACAGGTATTCACATGAATAGGGCACAGTTGCCATCATAAGCAGGGGTTGAACATCTCATGTTCATCATCATGCCAATTCGTCGGACTTAGCTCAAGTACCATTTTTGTGTCATCCACACACACACGCACCAAGTTTATGAAAACATCGGACGCAGTTTAAGCAGGACCTCCAACTGTCCATGGCCGTGGACACGGCTATTCAAATAGTTTTACACTCTGCAGAGGTTGCACGCTTTACCCACAAGACTCGGGGAACTTCCGTGTCATCCACGACTCATGGTATATTACATACCCGAGGTAAGCACCTGAACAATGCCTTTCCCCTAGCGATACTAAACAAAGAGTCCACTCGTTGGTGACATCCCTCATGATATACATCACACGTATCATCCATGAGGGCACGCAACGGTGTGCCCGGTGCCTGTGAAGACAGCGCATGATCGTCCATTCCGGTACGACCCCGGATCGAGAGTGACCACGCCACTCCCGCCACTAGTAATGTGGGATCCATGCTAGTACCCACCAAGGTAATCAACAAAGCCCCATCCCATAAGGGGTATCGTGGTCGTACATGTAAGGTTGGGACGGTCAGCAAATCTTAAAACTCTCCGTTTTCGAAAACACACACACAACTTGCTCCGGTACACCACTTCTTTATCAAGTGGCTACCTAGCTCATCTTCATCTCCCTCGGGCATTAGTGGCACCCGACGGGGTTTTGGAAAAGTCTTTGAAATCATTTGTTTCCTTTACAATGCATATTCCCGGACCCACTTGCGTAGCATCTACTAGCAACCTACCTACTCCCACCCACACAACCGTCATAAGGATGGTAGGGTCATGCACGATGCAAGTATCAATGGTAAAGTATCGGAGGCATCCCACCACAATGGTCACCACATCATCATGATCAATACAACGAAATAAAGTGCTATATGCCATGCAATAAAAGGTTTCATAGTCATGGTCAAAGGGTTACTTGCCTGGTTCAACAAAGTCTTCGGGGTCTTCAAAGTCTTCGTGTCCAATCCCTTCGTCAACAACGCAATCTATCGTCGCGGAATAAACGGGCAAAAATAAGCATCACAACAAAACAGAGCACAAAAACCACTACAAAAATGTTACTCTATTCTGAAAAATACTAAAAACTATTCTAAGTATATTTGTCTAGGGTTTTGAAGTGAAAAAGGTTTTCAAAACTATTTATAACAGAGGCCAAAAATGCCAAAAAGGGGTTTTAAAATAAAACAGTACAGAAAAGGTTTTCAATAATTTTCACAAATGGCACTGTAAAATACTACACAATATTTCAAGATTTGTGGTGGAAAAATTATGTCAATAGGATTTATATTTAACTCTGTGGAATTTTTGCAAAATCCCACAGAAAAGAAAAAGGAAAAAGGGGCATGGACCCTGGGCCAGAGCCAGCCTGCAACTGGGCCAGCCCAGAGGTCAACCAGCCCAGGCGAACCGACGCGCGCGCGAGCCTGCATTCAAACCTGACAGCTGGGGCCCGAAGGCGAGTTACAGAGAGAGGAGGGGAAGGGAGGTGAGGATGACAGGCGGGCCCCGCCTGTCATCTCCAACCTCGCGGCAGGGAGGCCGGCGAGCTCACCGGCGACGATGCAGGGCACGGCGAGGCGAGCTGGAGGTGGGAACGGACTCAGCGTCGAGCCGCCGTTCCTCTGGAGGTGGAGGGGAGGCCGGAGTTGCACAGGATCGCCAGCGACGAGGAAGCGTGGCGGAGCCGCTTCGGCAGGAGGTCGCCGATGACGTTTCCGACAGCAAAACGATCGGGGAGGAAGGGGGAACGAGGCAGGGGCTCTCTGCGGTCTCAATGGAGAAGGAAGGAAGGCCGGAGCAGGCCGGTATCCCGAGATCGACGAAGCCCCGACGCGGCGGTGCCTCGGTCGATCCCGAGCACTGGTGCTCCGGGCGGTCACTTGGGTGGCTCAGGGGGTCGATTGCGAGTGGAAGGGGGCCAGAGGAGGAGAGAGGGGGGCTCGGGGGACCCTTTTATAGCCGGGACGCGAGTCCACCGTGGACCCGTGCGCCGGCGAGGTCAGGCTGGTCGGTGGAGGGGGAGGGAGCACACTGGGCTTGCCCTGGGGTGTTCCTGGGGCTCGTCTACGACGAGTGGAAGCAAGACAGAGGGGGAGGAGCGCGCGCGTGTGAGCCTGCTCACTGGCCGAGCCGAGCGGCGCTCGACACGCGCAGGAGGAGGGAGAAGGAGGAGGAGAGAGGAGGGGGGCGACAGGGAGGCGTGTCCCGGACGTCGAGGGAGCCAAGTGGCGAGAGGGGGAGGCCCAAGGCGGTCGGGGCCATGCAGTGGGCGGCGGCTACAGTGCTGTCGGGCACTATAGCGCTCTCCAGAGCGCGCGTATGGCATGCCATGGCATGCCAACGGCGTCCTGGGCGCGGCCAACCCTGTCCAGTGGGTCCAGGGGGTTTTAGACAAAGGGAAAATGGCATAGGATGCCCTGGAGAGCTGATAGAATAAGAGGGAAGGAGAGAGATAAGCAGATTCTTGTTGTCCAGAGAGGTAAATGTGGGTTTTACCCCACTTAACCATTGAGTCTTGGCCTGAGAAAGTTACTGGAGGTGAAGCACATCAGTAAGGGACTGTGGTAAAAATTTGGAGTGATGGAGAATAGCAGAAGGGGGTCAAACAGGGTTTTTACCACCTGCGCAAAAAGTGTTTGATGATGGTTTGGCCAAGCAAATGGAGTTTGCTTGCCATGAGTTTTAGCAGGGTCAAATGATGGTTGGAGATAGGGTTGACCACCAAGTTTGAGCTTGATTGAAGAAAGTTCACAATGTAACTTTGTGAAACCCTAGAAATCAACAGAATCAGATTTCTGTAGATCTAGGCATGCATTTCACTTCGCACAAATTCACCACTTGGTGTGGCATCATTATTTGTGGTTTAGAACATGCCCACAAAGTTTGAGGTCAATAGGACAAACTTAACAATGTAAAGTTGTTCAAATTTGAATCTGGACAGAGAGGGTTTTGGAATATTTTGATGAAACAAAACAATTGGGATTGAGTTGAAACTCTGCAAGATAATCACATATGACAATTGTGACTTTCTGGAATTTTCTTGGAATTTATGGAGAATATTTCTTATAGAAATATTTCAAAAGCTTGATTTAAGCAGAAAGGGTTTTGAGGGGTTTTGCCCATTATTTTGAACATGACCATGTGTTGAAACTCATATATATGGAAAATATATGTCTACTGAGTTTCCCTAAATTTTCTCAAATATTTTTAAAGCATTTAAATATTTTTTCCTTATGAAAAACCATTCCTGGCCTCAAGAAAAAGCCTTTAAATAAAATAGCAAAATAATCTTTAAATATAATATTTGGTGGTTTTGGGAGGTCATATATATAGTAGGTTTCAAATAAAGCCTTTGGGGAAAAAGGATCCACCCAATTTGAGGACTTGTAGTGCAAACCTCAACTCAGGGGTTTTTGAAAACCTTATTTGAATAAATCCTTTTTGGTAAAAATAAATTTTGATAAAAATAGTTTTGGGTACTATTCACATGGCATGATCATTGGGCAAGAAGTTTGGGTCAAGGAAGATGAATATGGAAAGGAGTAGAACCTAAGAGTGCCAACATAATCATCCAAGCAATCAAACAAGCAGGCACTCAAAAAAAAGTTTTAATTGGTTCCAAATTTTTGTAAATCCAATCATAGCAAAGTGATACAAACACAGGGTGTGACATACTGTCAGGAGTAAGAGTGTCACCTATCCCTTGCATGCTCCATGCCCAAAACTGTGGAAGAGGCTCTGGCGCAGGCGCAGCTATTATTGAACTTCCTGCCTGCGCTGTAGAAGATGGAGGACTGGAGAGCGACCATACAAAGTTTGCTGAGCTTTGCAAAACGCGACAGGCCAGAGGGGGCAGGACCATCACACACACGCCAAGCGGCCACAGGAGGCCCAGCCACCGGGCGCGACGCTGGCAGGGCATGTACAGTCCAGTCACCTTCGCAACCAAATTCCCGCCGGATCGACGTACAAGACGAGGTGACGTACACCTCGCCGGACCCACGGTGGGACCAGGATCAGCACCAAATCCCGAAGGATAGGTGCAAGGAGAACGCCCGCATGACCATCGAAAGACGGCGCGAGACTCACCATCAATCTAACATCCGAGCGGACCGTGCCGTCGACGAACCCACGCCGGGGGCGCCTGGTAGCCTACCTTACGAGGTGGGATCCCTGACATTCACCCGTGAGTTGTGGTCTACATCGAACAGGTGGCGAGCGGGCAGGGCGGATAGGTGGGACCGGCCGGGGCGTGTGGCAGCAGGGAGGGATTTACAACAGCGTTAATGACACCCATCCCATGGCGTGGCAAAACAATAGAAGGTAGCTGGGTGGACGACACAGAAGGAGATGAAATCCTTGTCGGGAGACGTCGCCAGCTTGACACCTCATGGCGCATTAGATGCGCCTGTCCTAGTCCGTAAGAGTTAGGTATTTCCCACTACCACCTCTACTGACACTCTGGTAGAAGACAGTATCCACTGTTTGCTAGATGGAAAGACCATTTTGCCACTTTGGTAACCCCTTGTCTATAAAAGGAGGCCCATGGCTACCTTTACAAAGGTCGACACTCTGTTCATTTTACACGCGTAGCTTCACTCCCGAGGCACCTCTTGTCAGGGTTGTTGCGCCCTGTACTGTGAACACCCATAAACCACAAGAACACAGGACGCAGGGTTTTACGCTCCGACGGACCGAACCTGTCTACACCCCCGCGTGCGCAGGAATCAGTGATGCTCTTTGTGTTAAAGACCTACTCACCTGATTACAAAGGGTTCTGGACGGACCCATAGATCATCGTTTCCCCGACATCAAGGGTTCTGGCCGGACCCATAGATCATCGTTTCCCCGACATCAGGGAGGAGGACCCTGCAACCGATGTCTCCCAGACGCGAAGAAAGAGTCGGGCCGTTGCGAAGCACACGGCAAGTGCTTTCTGTTCAGGACGCTGGGCCTACAAGCTCTGCCATGCCGATGACGTGCTCCAAGATGCCCACTCTGCCACCGGCTCCCGTCGTTCGCCAGAAAGGGATGTGGAATTTGTCCTCTTTCAGCTCGGGAGAGGAGGATGATGAGTAAGTGTCGATCCCTTGTAAATTTGTCTTGATCCTCGTACTGCCCTTGCTGAGCCTTGCCGTTGTTGTTGGTCCTACAGAGAGGAAGATACTCTAGCACAGCGCCAGGCCAAGAGGGTGAATCCTGCTTCTACAACGGGGAGCACGGCAGGCGTCCAATCGGAGCAGGGCACTTCATTGGAGCTCGACGTTGTTGATCTTAGGTACCCGGCGAGCCCCCCATAGGACGTTCTGCCCATGTAACTAGCTATGTTCACCTCCAAGCGGAGACGAAGCACCCGGAGGGAGCTCACGTGCGCTCGACCCCGAAAGGGAGCTTCCCGACAGGGGATTCTTCTCATGAGCCTATCGGGGCTGAGGACGCGCTGGTAGGCGGTACCGCTGACGGCTGTGCCGCGGCAATAGATGTCGCCGGGGGAGGCGGCGTCTCCCATCAACAGGAACCCTGGGGACGCAGTCTTCAAGGCCTTCTCCGAAGGGGCGACCCTCGACGAGGATGTCGTCACCCTGGAGGAGGAGCAGCAATCGACCCCCTTGGTGGGGGCAACAAAGCCAACGAACACGCCATCCGGTCCACCATGGGCCGGGATTTTCGGTAGCTGCAGGCACTTTACGTCGGCCGTTCTGAGAGGATGGATCACCTGGAAGCTATTCTTGCAGCCGCAAAAGACAGGTACTGGGTGCTTCTTGCCGAGACGCAGACCTGCTTCACTGAGAGCTGCAAGGACCTTGTCACGCAGCAGGTCAACCTCGCCAAGGCTGAAGCCGAGTTTATCAACCAGAAAGCCGAGACACAGAAGATCTGGCAGGAGACATACGAGATCTTCGCCAACACAGAAGCAGAGCAGACTTCATGCAAGATCTCGCTCGATTGCCAAGAGGAGGAGGTCGCCGCCCGGGAAAGGGCTCTTTCCTACAAGCTTGGGGGGACTGGAGAAGCAAATCCAGGAGTTGGAGTCGAGCACAAAGGCGCCATCAAGAGGCAAGCTGTTGAGCACGCCAGCAAGCTCCAAGAGGCCGTCAACGCCGTCGAAGCCGCTTAATCCATCAAGGACGAGCTGGAAGGCAAAGTATAGCAGCTGGAAGCGGACCTTGCTGCTTCTGGACATGAGATCTCGAAGCTGAAGGATGACATCCAGAAGGGGATCGAGGCCGTGACAGACCTGCAAGCGGGGCTCGCTGACAAGGCCAAGGAGCTGGAGGTTGCCGCGGCCACCAATGCTGATCTGCGTGTGAAGGGGACTACGCACGAGGACGGTCTCGAGGTCGCCCAACAAAGGGAGCGCGGTTTGCTTGAGGAACTCCGGAAAGAGAAGGAACTGCTCGCTTCTGCAACGCACACCTCCAACAAACTCTAGGAGAGCGTTGGGCTGTGGACGGAGCAGCTTGTCGACATCGCTGGCAGGCTCTCCACCCAGCTCGCAAAGATGGGCTTGGAGGAGTGCGCCTTTTCCAACGACGTCAGAGTGTGCGGCTGTCCATCTTCTTTGGGAAGCTTGTTGACGTCTTGGCGAAGTATGAAGCAGGGCGGGCTGACGAATTCCTCCATGGTTGCCGCTAGCTATGTCGTGGGGCCCTCCACAAGGTTCTGGTGAAGGTCGCCGACCACAACCCCGACATCGATCTGAACAAGGCCTTCTTCGAGTTGTCGAAGGGCTTCGACACCAACGAGCTCGACGCCCTTGTCGCCCCTATCTCTGACATGGCCGGTTCTGTAACCCTAAGCAGCTAAGTTTCCTTTCCTGCGTTGCGTGTATCCAAAACAGTCGTCTTTAATTAGCACCATAGCCTTGCTTTTGACTATAATGCATTTCATTTGCTGGAATGAATGGCTATCTCCTCTTAACGTAGTTTGTACTTGTGTGTTTTCGTCTATCCCTACCCTTCCCGGAAACAACTGTTGGTGCGTGCATCTGTACAGTGAGCGCTCGACGGAACGGGTCCTTGACAGCCTGCCGGTGATGCCACTGCCAACAAGGCCTCCTTGTCATCCTTGCCGCAAATATACCTAGGATGTTGAGCGGACTCGAAACATTCAAGTGCGCGAACAATTTTGACAAGGGTCCATTGCATGCAGGTTTTCTTACACAATCGTTAACTTTGTTCAAGGAGAAAGCTTCAAATTTTAAAAAAGTTTTTGCAACTTAGCTTTCTTCTGTTGCGTTTCTTGTCGCGAGGTGATCGTCCTTGAACGTGTCTGCTGGTGTCCATACCATCACTCCCCCTGGGAAGACTTGCACGCGGGGTCCCTTCTCCCTTTTTGAGAAAAAGAAAGAAGAGAAAATAGAGCAGGCCAGGAGCCTAAGCGGTTCAATAGTCACCTTACACAAGTAAAGAGTGATCACAACTGTAACAGCCCGAGACCGACACTCCAGTCTTGCCATGTGAATTATGTGTTTGTCGCATTCATCATCGCATCATTCGCATCATATGCATAGTATCGGCAATCCGTTGCCGTCATTTTTCAAAACTCGCATCCGTTCATAGTTGTTGATTCTCTCCGTTCTTGTCGTTGTCTATTTCGTGACCAACCACACAAGCACGCGCCCACGGCATCAAAAAAATATTGTTTTTAAAAGTGCGTATAAAATATTCTCGGAATGTGTCGAAAGTTGGCATGCGGTCTCAATATAGTGTAGGTAGACCGCCTGCCAAATCTCGTCGCATTCGAAGGTAATTTGATACCCCAACGTTCAAATGTAGCGGCACCGTCATCGGTAAAATTAGCGGACGTTTTTAATTTTCAAAAAACTCTGTCACGGGCCACAAAGCTCTCTCTCTCATCCCCACCTAGCCCATCTACACATCCCACTAGCCCACCTAACCATCCCCGCAACCAGAGCAGTTCGATTATGATCGCACGGCTCGAATCGGTGCAAAAATCCCAAACATCAATAAAAGGACAAATAGGAGCAACTCCCATGCTATAAAAGGAAGCCTACCCCTGCCTATTATGGAACCCTAGCCTTTCCCATCCATCAATCCATCTGCGCCGCCACCCGTCGTCTCCCTCCTTGCTTTCCATGCCAAGCCAACCAGATCCACCAGCATCTCCCGACCAGCCTCCTCCCACTTGCGCGCCTGGACGCGTCCGCCCGCGCGAGCCGCTCCGTGCTCGGGCGAACAGAGGAACGTCGCCGCAACCTCCCCTTCCGCAGCAGCTCTTCTGCCTCACCTCCTCGCCTCGCTGCAACCGGATGCCTCAAGTCCTCCTGTGGCGCGTCTCGACGAGCCCCTGCCAAAGGAGAAGCTTCGATGGCCATGGAGCAGAGCACCCCGCCGCCTTCTGCCGTTTTCCGTCGTCGACGGCGATCGCCGCAGCCAGCCTCACCCGTGAAGATGAGCTCCCTCGCCCCCTTTCCTTCCCCTGCTCTCTCTCTCCTCTGGCCTCTCTCTCCCTGCAAACCACGAACAGGAACAGTGCCATGGAAGGCCGCAATCGTGACCATCGCTAGGGGCCTCAACCACCGGATCTGGCGCCTTGGCTCCACGCCCCCCCACCGTTTGACCGCCCCGACCTCCCGTGCTCACCTCCCGCCATATGGCCTCGCCTCTGCTTTGTCTGCTCGAGCAGGAACTCGCCATGGCTATGGGTCCGCGCCTCCGGTTGCCACCTCGTGATGGGCCTGGCCGGTATGGACCTCCCTGGCCAAACCACGCCCGGACCGGGTCTCGCCCCCTCGCCTACAGCTCGCCTCTAGCCGCCGTACACCTTGCCAAGGTCTATTTTTTCTCACCCAGATCTTTGTACCCACGAAGAAGAAGACATGGCCTAGCCTTAGTACAAAAGGTCGTGCCCCTGACTTTGTTCAAACACACTACCTAGCCGAGCTGGTTATCCCACCGAACCAGCGCCCAAGGGTCCTGGGTTTGATTCCCAAGCGCCCCATTTTTGCCATGTTTTTTTCTTTAATTTTGCCCACATACACTCATGTTCGGTTGGGCCTCATCTACTCCTGGGCTGCTGCAGTTTGCTGCAATTCGTCCCGCATAGTATTTTTTCCTGTCTCACGATTTTCTCAATTATTCATTGTATTGCATATTGCATATATGCCATCATTTTGCATTGCTAATAAATAACCGTGCATCGGATTAAAATGATTTAAATATGTAAAATGATTAGAATTTTGTGTAGATTAATAATATCTAACTTTCATCCATGTTAAATAAATTTAAGCTTGCTATATGCATAAATGCCATGTTAAAACGGTTTGTTACATAACTAATTAACCGTAGCTCCCTTTAAAATGTTCCACCTATGTAACTTGTTTAGAAAAACGTATAGAATCACATGGTGCTTCCAGCCTCAATTAAAATGCCTAGATTCAAAATTATGTTAGGACAAATCTGACCCAAATTCAAAATTGCATATGAGGTCGTTTCGGAAATGCTATATGTTGCTTCCAGCCTCAATTAAAATGCCTAGATAATGTAGTTGTGTATGCTTCACCTCTTGCCATGATGAGCAACATTTAAAATGATTGTTTAGTTAAACACCATTAACCACATTTCTCGTTACATGGAGAGTTATTATTTTGTTATAGTCACGTTCTCTTTCACCATTTAAAATTGCTTTAATTCCATCTTCACCTTATGCCATGAGCACCCTTGTTAAACAACATTTAATATTGATGAGTACCTAAACGAGAGTGAACTAAATAATTCAAATGTGGAGTTTCGCCAATATGCAACTCGTTGAATATTGAACTTCACTTAATTTCTAGTGTTTGATTGTTGTGCTTGTCATGCCATGCATAATTAAACCGGACATGCATCATACTTGATTGCGCATCATGTCATGAATATGTTGTGGTGTTTACCGTGTCATTTGTTTGTTTCCAAATTTGCTTCCCCTCGATAGAGTTCCGAAAGCGTTTCGGAGTGTGAGGATCCGTTCGACTATATTGGTTTGTCTTCTTCACGGATTCGTTCTTCTTCCAAGCGGCATTACATGCAAGATGACCATTTTCCTGGATACCACTACTATCATTGCCATGCTAGTGGTCTCGTTTCGATCGCTATGTCTCGCTGCCTACCACTTGATTGTCAAGCCTCCCAAAATGCCATGATAAGCCTCTAACCTTCCACATCCTAGCAAACCATTGTTTGGCTATGCTACCACTTGCTCAACCCTTCTTATAGCATTGCTAGTTGCAGGTACAGGGTGTTCCATGTGATAACATGGATATGTTGGGATATCACAATATTCTTGCTATTTAACTTAATGCATATATACACTAGGTAAAGGGTGGAAGGCTCGGCATTTTGCCTGGTGTTTTGTTCCAATCTTGTCGCCTTAGTTTCCGAGTACCGGCGTTATGTTCCATATTGAGCGCTCCTAACATGCTCGGGGTTGTTATGGGGACCCCTTGATTTTTGTTTTGGGAAAAACTCTTCTGGTAATGTCCAACTTTGGTACTACATTTGCCTAATAACAAATAAACTTGCATAGGGAGTAATTAACCCGTGGATAATTAATCAACAACCTGGGCCAGTGCTAGTCGTGAGTGTTGGTCCAAACCTGTCAACCGCCGGTGGCCGCTAGGGGCAACTCTATGATTGGCCTACCGAAAGTTTGGACAATCTGTCATGTCCTGAGAACGAGATATGCGGCTCCTATCGGTATCGTTGACATGTCGGGAGGCCTTGCTGGATTTGTTTTACCTTTCTCGAATGTCTTATGCACTGGGATTTCGAGGACACTTCGGGCTATCTCGAGGTAGAGGTTTTCCACCGAGATTCCGAGGATACTACTGTAACAGGCCGAGACCGACGCTTCAGACGCCTTCCATTTATTGCGAGCCTCGCCATGTGATTCTTTTGTTTGTCGCATTCATCATTGCATCATACGCATCATTTGCAAAGCATCGGCGCTCCGTCGCCATTATTTTTCCAAACTTGCATCCATTCGCAGTTGTCGGTTTTCTCCGTTCTCGTCGTTGTCCGTTTCGTGACCAACCACATTCGCACGCGCCCGCGACATCGGTAAAATATTGTTTTTAAAAGTGTGTATAAAACATTCTTGGAAGGGTTGAAAGTTGGCATGCGGTCTTAATTTATTATAGGTAGACCGCCTGCCAAATTTCCTCGCATTCGGAGGTCTTTTGATACCGCGACCGTTAAACCTATAGCGGCACTATAGTCGGTCAAATCGCAGACATTTCCGTATTTCTAAAACCTGTTGATGGGCCGTTTTCCCTCTCATCTCCACCTAGCCTCTCTGCACTGTGCACCGATCCACTCGCAACCTAGTCTGAAAACACCCCCGGACCCGAACCCGGCAGTCGCGACCAATGGGTCTGGATCATTCCCGAAATACCCCAATCATTTTCCGTTTCTCAACCATCCGATCTAATTAGAGGGTCCAAACCCTAGCCCGTTTTGCTATAGATAGACCAACTAGACCTAATCCCTAATTTCTAGGGATCCTCCTAGCCGCCGCCACTCTTCTTCCTCGGGATCCATCCCGCATCAACCTCACGTTCTACAACTAGCCAACCAGTCACCTGACGTGGCTTGAGACTACGTCGGTATTTCCCCAAAGAGGAGGGGATGATGTAGCACAACTACGTTAAGTATTTCCCTCAATTATGAAACCAAGGTTATCGAACCAGTAGGAGAACCAAGAAACACTATGTAAACAGTACCTGCACACAAAGAACAAATACTTGGAACCCGACGTGTAAGAGAGGTTGTCAATCTCTCCATGGTAGAAAGATAGATTGGTTTGTATTAGATTGGATAAATAGATCGCACAAGAACATAAAATAAAAGATGCGAATAAAAAGTGCAGCAAGGTATTTTTGGGTTTTGGAATAATAGATATGAAAACAAATGCGGAAAAAGATAGATCGGAAAGCAATATATTAAAAGAATAGACCCAGGGACCGTAGATTTCACTAGTGGCTTCTCTCAAGAAAATAGCACACGGTGGTTAAACAAATTACTGTTGGGCAATTGATAGAAGATCAAATAATCATGACGATATCCAAGGCAATTATCAATATATAGGCATCACGTCCAAGATAAGTAGACCGAAACGATTCTACATCTACTACTATTACTCCACACATCGACCGCTATGCAGCATGCATCTAGTGTATTAAGTTCATGGAGAAACGGAGTAATGCAATAAGAATGATGACATGATGTAGACAAGATATATTCATGTAGTAATAGACCCCATCTTGTTATCCTTAATAGCAACGATACATGTGTGCCTCGCTGCCCCTTCTGTCACTGGGAGAGGACACCGCAAGGTCGAACCCATCACATAGCACCTCTTCCCATGGCAAGAAAAATAGATCTAGTTGGCCTAACTAAACCAAAGATTCGAAGAAGAATGTGATTCTATAAATAATAATGCATATAAGGGATCAAAGAAGACTCAAAAAATATTCATGGATAGAAACTGATCATGAACTCAAACTATATCGGATCTCAACAAACACACCGCAAAAAGTCATTACATCAAATAGATCTGCAAGAGACCATTGTATTGAGAATCAAAAGAGAGAGAGAGGAAGCCATCTAGATACTGCCTACGGACCGGTAGGTCTATGGTGGACTACTCACGCATCATCGAAGAGACACCAATGAGGATGACGAACCCCTTCGTGATGGTGTTAGATTGGATCTCGTGGTCCTAGAACTTGTGGAGGTTGGAATTGTGTTTCGTCTCCTCCTCTAGGGTTTCTAGAATTTCTCAGGATTTATAGAGTTGAGAGGCGGTGGAAAAGACCTCCGTGGGCCCCACGATAAATCAAGGCGCCAGGGGCCTCTGGCACGCCCTAGTGTATCGTGGGCCCCACGGGCCTCCCCCCAGGTGCTTCCTTGGCTCCCAAGTTGTCTTCTGGTCCGAAAAAATCTTCAAAAAGTTTCGTGGCATTTGGACTCCGTTTGGTATTGATATTCTACGAAGTAAAAAACAAGCAAAAAACAACAACATTCACTGGGCACTAGGTCAATAGGTTAGTCACAAAAAATGATATAAAGTTGCTATAAAATGATTATAAAACATCCAAGAATGATAATATAACAGCATGGAACAATCAAAAATTATAGATACATTGGAGACGTATCATCAACACCAAATCCCATTCAACCTTCGCCACCACCATGTCTTTCCTCGTGATCCACGCCACCCAACTTCCATCGATCAATCCATCCATCCAACCAGCGCCGCATCACCGCGTCTCTTCTGCCCTGAGCCCCTGTCTAGGAGTCCTGCAGCATCTGGAGTGCCCGAGGAGAGGAGCTCCTCGAGCGCCCGCACGCCCGCTCCTCCCATGCACCTCGCCTTGGAGCTCGTCTAGGTCTCTCACACGCCTCCGTCGGAGAAGATCCTCCCCACGCCGCCTCTCCTCTGCTCGACCTCGCCCTGCTCACCTCCTTGCCTCGCTGCAGCTGGTCGCCTCAAGCAGCAGCAGCCAGAGCCCGAGCTCCATGCCTAAAGCCGCCAGCTTTGACCGACCTTGCCGGTGAGCCCCGGTTCCCATGTCCTCCGTAGATCTTTTCCTCCCTGACCTCCTTTTTTTCTATTCCTGTGGATGCCTAGGCGAGCTGCCATCCTCTCCAGCACCGTCACAGGGCCGCCATCGCCCAGATCCAATGACTCCATGCCCTCACCGCTATCCAAGAGTTGAAGCCTCTCCATGGCCGCCACCCCGTCGTCCTCAAGTCAGATCCGGAGGAGATCCGCCGTCATCTGCCGTTCTCGTCTCTTGTCGGTTGCCCGCATCGCCATGCGCCAAGGGCTCCAATGAGTTCGAGCGTCGGAGGGAGATGCTGCTCGCCCGCTTGCGTCCTCCTTTGTTCGACTTTGTGCGGCGCCTAGTTGACTAGCACGCGCTCGCGCGTGGACCCCGCCCTCCGCTGCAAGGCCAGGCCCAACGCAAGCCGCGGCCCAGCACCGCACGCCTCCAGATCCACCGAACGGGCTTGGCCCGCTAAGGTGGCCGCCGGCCCCGCTAAAGCATGCCCATGTGTGTTGTTTTATATCTTACGCCCACCTTTGTGGAACCAAATAGAGTCAGATTCGACCCGCGTGTATTATTTTCTCTCGCCACAAATTATCAAATTATCCAGTGAACAATAGTTTTGCAGAAAAACCATCATACTACATGCATTTAATATCTCACAAACCATGCATCGAATTAAAAGGAATTATATATGAAAAATGTTTAGAATTTTGGGTAGATTTATAATTTCCAACTTTCTTCCATGTTTAAAATGTTTAAACTCGCTGTTTGTTAAAATTTGTGTAAATGACATGTTAAAACGGTTTGTCTCATATCTAAATAACCGTAGCTCCGATTAAAATTATCCACATATGTAACTTGACTAGAAAAATGTGTAGAATCTCATGCAACACTTTATTATCCTGTTTAACAATTATAAAATAAGCTTAGGACAGATCTGGAAAAAATTCCTAATTTGCATATGGGGTCATTTCAGAAACGCTATATGTTGCTTCCGGCCTAATTTAAAATGCCTAGATCATGTTGTTGTGTACGCTTCACCTCTTGCCATGATTATCAACATTTAAAATGATTGTTTAGTTAAACAACATTAACCGCATTTCTCATAATATGGAGAGTTATTATTTTGTTATACGTATGTTCTCCTTCTCCAATTAAAATTACTTTAATTCCATCTTCACCTTATGCCATGACCAACCGTATTAAACAACATTTAATATTGATGAGTACCTAAACGAGAGTGAACTAAATAATTCGAATGTGGATGTCGTAATCGGGGCTCCGGGGACCCAAGAGAGGTTCAAACTCTGGTGTGCACTGGCTCTCCAACCTTGCTCTCTCCCTATCCTAACGCGATGCTCTGGCGTGCTTGAGCTTGGGAGGAAGGAACGATGAACACACGATCTACCCAGGTTCGGGCCACCTCGCGTTGTAAAACCCTACTCCTGCCTATCTGAATTGCATAGTGGTAGCAGATGAATACAATGTGTCCTCCTACGATTAGTGCATCCTCCCTTTATACCAGGCCTCGGCCCTCTTCCCCGAAAACTCTCGACGGGAAGGGTTACCACAACAGCCAGTTTTGAAAGGGGATAGGACTGCAGCTCCTCTGACAAAAATAGTCTAAAGCCTCTCGTCGTGACATGCTGGTGGGCTTAGCGGTGACATCCGCCCTACCGAGCTCTCCACCGTAGTCCTCTTTCACCAGAGAGGAAACCTTTGGGGCTTCCCTTGGGTCCGGAAGACTGGCCCTACTCCTTGGCACCAAAGGGGAAATCCTCCACATCCAAGTTTGCTAGCGCGGCTCTCGGCACCACCTTGCTCGGCGTGCGTCACCCCTGTGGCCGCACAGGGCGATATGGCCCCGCCAGACCGGCTTTGGTGGAGTCGCCTTACTAGGGCCTCGAGATGCGGCCCCGGAAGGAGCCTCGAGGGGGCCCCAGACGACAATCCATCGCGTGCCTCAGGAGGCACGGCCCCACATGAGGGACCTGATACGTCTCCAATGTATCTATAATTTTTGATTGTTCCATGCTATTATATTATCTGTTTTGGATGTTTTATATGCATTAGTGTGCTATTTTATATTATTTTTGGGACTAACCTATTAATCTAGAGCCTAGTGCCAGTTTCTGTTTTTTCCTTGTTTTTGAGTATTGCAGATAAGGAATATTAAACGAAGTCCAAACGGAATAAAATCTTCGGAATATTTTTTCTTGGACCAGAAGACAACTACCAAGCTTCGAGACCAAGGCAGAGGAGCCGCCGTGTGGCCACAAGCCAAAGGGGCGCGCCCTAGGGGGGGGGGCGCCCCCCTGGCTTGTGGGCCCACGGCAACTCCCCCAACCCTAATCTTCGGCCTATAAATTCCCAAATATTCCCTGGATACCAAAGAGAGCCACAAAAACACTTTTCCGCCGCCAGGAGCCTCGGTTCCCGTGAGATCCAATCTTGGAGCCTTTTCCGGTAATCTGCCGGAGGGGGATTCGATCACGGAGGGCATCTACATCAACTCCATTGCCCCTCCGATGATGCGTGAGTAGTTCACCACAGACCTTCGGGTCCATAGCTAGTAGCTAGATGGCTTCTTCTCTCTCTTTGCTCTTCAATACCATGTTCTTCATGATCTTCATGGAGATCTATCCGATGTAATACTCTTTTGCGGTGTGTTTGTCGAGATCCGATGAATTGTGGGTTTATGTTCAGATTATCTATGAATATTATTTGAGTCTTTTCTAAATTCTTATATGCATGATTTCATATCTTTGCAAGTCTCTTCGAGTTATTGGTTTGGTTTGGCCAACTAGATTGGTAATTCTTGCAATGGGAGAAGTGCTTAGTTTTGGGTTCAATCTTGCGGTGTCCTCACCCAGTGACATAGTAGGGGTAGCGAGGCACGTATTGTATTGTTGCAATCAAGGATAAAAAGATGGGGTTTTCATCATATTGCTTGAGTTTATCCCTCTACATCATGTCATCTTACTTAATGCGTTACTCTGTTCTTCATGAACTTAATACTCTAGATGCAGGCAGGAGTCGGTCGATGTGTGGAGTAATAGTAGTAGATGCAGAATCGTTTCGGTCTACTTGACACGGACGTGATGCCTATATGCATAATCATTGCCTTGGATATCTTCATAATTATTCGCTTTTCTATCAATTGCTCGACAGTAATTTGTTCACCCACCGTAATACTTGCCATCATGAGAGAAGCCTCTAGTGAAACCTATGGCCCCCGGGTCTATTTTCCATCTTATACTTTCAGATCTAAAACCAAAAATACCAAAAATATCTTGCTGCAATCTTCTTACTTTTGTTTTACTTTCCGTTCAAGCAATCTATTCTATCTATCTCTATTAGATCTCATCCTTGCAAGTAACCGTGAAGGGATTGATAACCCCTTTATAGCGTTGGGTCCAAGTGTTAGATTCTTTGTGTAGGTACACCTATTGGGGACTTGCTTGTATCTCCTACTGGATTGATACCTTGGTTCTCAACAACTGAGGGAAATACTTATCTACTTTGCTGCATCATCCATTCCTCTTCACGGAAACCAACGCATGCTCGAGAAGTAGCAAGAAGGATTTCTGGCGCCGTTGCCGGGGAGATACATAGCAAGTCAAGACAAGAACTTTTCCTTCAACTTGTCAATTTCTGACGTGGTTGCCGGAGAGATCTACATCAAGCCTACCAAGTACCCATCACAAACTCATCTCTTGCATTAACATTATTTGCCATTTGCCTCTCGTTTTCCTCTCCCCCACTTCACCAATTTGCCGTTTTATTCGCCTTTTTCTCGCCGGATCTCTTTTTGGTTTGCTTGTGTTACCATGTGCCTTCTATTTGCTTGCATCTTCGCTTGCTAAAAATCTATTGATATGGATCCTCATCCACTTGCTAATCTTTTGAAAAGGCCAAATTATGATGAACCAATTGCTAGTGAGTTGAGTGCACTTGATTATCTCTATGAAGTTTTGTTTGAAAATCATGAATCTGAAAATTGTGATGAAGTGTTGAAAGAAGAAATTTATAAGGTGATTCATGATAGCTCCTTGATTGAAAAGCATGATTGCAATGATGTTACTATAAATTCTATTAATGTCAATTATGCTAATGATATGCAAAGCCACAAGCTTGGGGATGCTATGTTTGATGAAGATGATATTTTTTGTCCCCCAAGTTTTGATGAGCAAATTCATTATGATGATTGCATGCTCGTGTATCATGAAAAGAATGATTTATGTGATAGTTATATTGTTGAATTCCTTCTTGATGCCACTGAAATTTATTATGAGGGAGGAACATATGCTTGTAGGAATTGCAATAATATCAAGTTTCCTCTCTATGTATTCAAAGTTTTGAAGTTATGCTTGCTTTGCCTTCCTATGCTAGTTGATTCTTGTTCCCATAAATTGTTTGCTCACAAAATCCCTATGCATAGGAAGTGGGTTAGACTTAAATGTGCTTGTCATAAGATTCATGATGCTCTCTTGCATATTCCAATTACTACTTTTTATGTGAGCATCATGGAAATCATCATGCCTAGCTAGGGGCGTTAAACAATAGCGCTTGTTGGGAGGCAACCCAATTTTATTTTTATGCTTTTGTTTTTGCTTCTGTTTTTGAGTGCTGCACACATTATTACCTCTGTAATAATTGTGTTTTCTTATTTAAATTAGTGTTTGAGCCAAGTAAGACCTTTGGGATGGTCTACGGTGTTTGTTGATTTGATTTTGCTGAAAAACAGAAACTTTTGCTCTGAGTCCAGGAATTTTGTAAATTCACTGGAATGTTCTTTTGATCTGAAATTTTTACACAAGATTGATATACAGATTTCCCTGATTTTCCTAATTTTTCAGAATTTTTGGAGTTACAGAAGTATTCGAAGTCTATAGATTGCTACAGACTATTCTGTTTTAGACAGATTCTGTTTTCTTTGTGTTGTTTGCTTATTTTGATGAATCTATGGGTTGTATCGGGGGGTATGAACCATGGAGAAGTTAGAATACAGTAGATATTACACCAATATAAATAAAGAATGAGTTCACAACAGTACCTAAAGTGGTGATTTATTTTTCTTATACTAACGGATCTCATGAGTTTTCGGTTGAGTTTTGTGTTGTGAAGTTTTCAAGTTTTGGGTAAAGATTTGATGGACTATGGAATAAAGAGTGGCAAGAGCCTAAGCTTGGGGATGCCCAAGGCACCCCAAGCCATATTCAAGGATACCAAAAAGCCTAAGCTTGGGGATGCCCCGGAAGGCATCCCCTCTTTCGTCTTCAATCCATCGGTAAATTTACTTTAGGCTATATTTTTATTCACCACATGACATGTGTTTTGCTTGGAGCGTCTTGTATGATATGAGTCTTTGCTTTTTAGTTTGCCACAATCATCCTTGCTGCACATCTTTTTGAGAGAGACACGTTGAATCGTGAATTTATTAGAATACTCTATGTGCTTCACTTATATCTTTTGAGCTAGGCAATATTGCTCTAGTGCTTCACTTATACCTTTTTAGAGCACGGTGGTGTTATATTTTATAGAAATTATTGAACTCTCGTACCTCACTTATATTATTTTGAGAGTTTCTTAAAACAGCATGGTAATTTGTTTAGGTTATGATTTTAGTCCTAATATAATGGGCATCCAAGAGGGATATAATAAAAACTTTCATATTAAGTGCATTGGATACTATGAGAAGTTTGATTCCTTGCATATAGTTTTGAGATAATGGAGATGGTAATATGAGAGTCATGCTAGTGAGTAGTTCTGAATCCGAACAGATACTTGTGTTGAAGTTTGTGATTCCCGTAGCATGCACGTATGGTGAACCGTTATGTAACGAAGTCGGAGCATGATTTGTTTAATGATTGTCGACCTTTGTGTGAGGGTCGGGAGCGCGCGATGGTTAACTCCTACCAACCTCTCCCCTAGGAGCATGCGTCTAATGCTTTGTTTGATAACTAATAGACTTTTGCAATAAGTATGTGAGTTCTTTATGACTAATGTTGAGTCCATGGATTATACACACTCTCACCCTTCCACCTTTGCTAGCCTCTCTAGTACCGCGCAACTTTCGCCGGTACATCAAACCCACTTTCCTCAAAATAGCCACCATATATTTTCCTCAAAACAGCCACCATACCTACCTATTATGGCATTTCCATAGCCATTCCGAGATATATTGCCATGCAACTTCCACCGTTCCGCTTTTCATGACATGCACCACCACTTTCATATTGCATATAGAGTCATATTTTGTCATAGGTATCGAGTTGTAATTTTTCTTTTGAGTTGTAAGTAAATAAAAGTGTGATGATTTTCATTATTAGAGCATTGTCCCGTGTGAGAAAAGGATGATGGAAGCCATGACTCCCTCACAAGTTGGGATGAGTATCCGGACTTTACAAAAAATAAAAGAGGCCAGCGAAGCCCAAATAAAAAAAAAGAGGCCAAAGATGCCCACAAAAATAAAAATAAAAGAAAAAAAAAGAAAAAAAAATGAGAGAAAGAGAGAAGGGACAATTGCTACTATATTTTTTTTCCACACTTGTGCTTCAAAGTAGCACCATGATCTTCATGATAGAGAGTCTCCTATTTTGTCACTTTCATATAACTAGTGGATTTTCATCTTGCACGACCACTTAGTTTCCTTTTTGAGCTTTCATACACTTATAGCTCTAAGTGCATTTGTTGCATGGCAATCCCTACTCACTCACATTGATATCTATTGATGGGCATCTCCATAGCCCGTTGATACGCCTAGTTGATGTGAGACTATCTTCTCCCTTTCCCTTGCAACCTCCACCATATTCTATTCCACCTATAGTGCTATATCCATGGCTCGCGCTCATGTATTGCGTGAGAGTTGAAAAGGTTTGAGAACACCAAAAGTGTGAAACAAGTGCTTGACTTGTTCATCGGGGTTGTGCATGATTTAGATACCTTGTGTGGGGAAGATGGAGCATAGCCAGACCATATGATTTTGTAGGGATAACTTTCTCAGGCCATGTTATTTCGAAAGGACACGATTGCATTGTTGGTGTGCTCGAAGTATTACTATTTTTATGTCAATATTAGACTATTGTTTTGAATCTTACGGATCTGAATATTCATGCCACAATAAATAATATTACATGGATAAATATGTTAGGTAGCATTCCACATCAAAAATTCTGTTTTAATCATTTACCTACTCGAGGACGAGCAAGAATTAAGCTAGGGGATGCTTGATACGTCTCCAACGTATCTATAATTTTTGATAGTTCCATGCTATTATATTATCTGTTTTGGATGTTTTATATGCATTAATGTGCTATTTTATATTGTTTTTGAGTATTGCAGATAAGGAATATTAAACGGAGTCCAAACGGAATAAAATCTTCGGAATAATTTTTCTTGGACCAGAAGACAACTACCAAGCTTTGAGACCAAGGCAGAGGAGTCGCCGTGTGGCCACAAGCCACAGGGGCGCGCCCTGGGGGGGGCGCCCCCCTGGCTTGTGGGCCCACGGCAACTCCCCCAACCCTAATCTTTGGCCTATAAATTCCCAAATATTCCCTGGATACCAAAGAGAGCCATGAAAACACTTTTCCGCCGCCAGGAGCCTCGGTTCCCGTGAGATCCAATCTTGGAGCCTTTTCCGGTAATCTGCCGGAGGGGGATTCGATCACGGAGGGCATCTACATCAACTCCATTGCCCCTCCGATGATGCGTGAGTAGTTCACCACAGACCTTCGGGTCCATAGCTAGTAGCTAGATGGCTTCTTCTCTCTCTTTGCTCTTCAATACCATGTTCTTCATGATCTTCATGGAGATCTATCCGATGTAATACTCTTTTGCGGTGTGTTTGTCGAGATCCGATGAATTGTGGGTTTATGTTCAGATTATCTATGAATATTATTTGAGTCTTTTCTGAATTCTTATATGCATGATTTCATATCTTTGCAAGTCTCTTCGAGTTATTGGTTTGGTTTGGCCAACTAGATTGGTAATTCTTGCAATGGGAGAAGTGCTTAGTTTTGGGTTCAATCTTGCGGTGTCCTCACCCAGTGACATAGTAGGGGTAGCGAGGCACGTATTGTATTGTTGCAATCGAGGATAAAAAGATGGGGTTTTCATCATATTGCTTGAGTTTATCCCTCTACGTCATGTCATCTTACCTAATGCGTTACTCTGTTCTTCATGAACTTAATACTCTAGATGCAGGCAGGAGTCGGTCGATGTGTGGACTAATAGTAGTAGATGCAGAATCGTTTTGGTCTTCTTGACACTGACGTGATGCCTATATGCATAATCATTGCCTTGGATATCTTCATAATTATTCGCTTTTCTATCAATTGCTCGACAGTAATTTGTTCACCCATCGTAATACTTGCCATCATGAGAGAAGCCTCTAGTGAAACCTATGGCCCCCGGGTCTATTTTCCATCTTATACTTTTAGATCTAAAACCAAAAATACGAAAAATATCTTGCTGCAATCTTTTTACTTTTGTTTTACTTTCCGTTCAAGCAATCTATTCTATCTATCTCTATTAGATCTCATCCTTGCAAGTAACCGTGAAGGGATTGACAACCCCTTTATAGCGTTGGGTGCAAGTGTTTGATTCTTTGTGTAGGTACACCTATTGGGGACTTGCTTGTATGTCCTACTGGATTGATACCTTGGTTCTCAACAACTGAGGGAAATACTTATCTACTTTGCTGCATCATCCGTTCCTCTTCACGGAAACCAACGCATGCTCGAGAAGTAGCAGGACCTTGCCACGAAGCCCATTGGTGACCCCTAGAGTCCCGAGGCAGGCGTTGCGCCCTGGTCCGCGGGCAGATGGGCTTGGGTACCCCCGGTCCCAGAGGCCCGACAATAGCTCCCGGGCCCATGATGCGCACGGTCCTGCCTGTTGGGGGGCGAAGGGACATGGGCTCCAACCGCCTATGGGCCAGGCACGACGCGTGCTGCACGATGGGTCATGCGCCGCCTCGAGGGTTGTGCTCCTGCCTTGAAAGCCCCTTGTGAGCGCCGAGCAAGACCATCATTGCTTGCCTTCTCCCGTACGCCTCCTTCCCGAGCCGCTCCTCCTTCCTTCTACGAACGCCGTTTCCTCCTCCCTTCCCCTCATCATGGCGAAAAAGAGGGCATCCATGGGCACTGGAGCGCAGCCGGGGTCCTTGACGCCACTTGCCCCGGCCGGAGGCAGCGGGGGGCCGCGCCCAAGGCCGACCCCAACACGGTTGCGCTGGTCCGCCGATGACGAGTAAGTGCATTGTCGCTCCTGATTTGTCTTACGTACTTTGTTTAAGCTCACGAGCCTGATCATCAACCCTCCAGTGTGCCCGTGCCCAATAGTCGAAGGGATGCCTCACCTGAAACACCTCCTCGCATGCCGCCTGTTAGCGCTGCTTCAGCCTACGCGCCGGGATCGGCGGCCCCTGGGGGGTCCACGCGCGAGGCCTGGGAGCGTGCGGCCTCCACCACCACTCACACCCCTCGAGGCACTGCGCGTGAGGCGGAGCTGTCCCGTAGGGAGGCGGCCGTGATCGAACGGGAGGCCGACATGGCCCTCCGCGAGTGGGAGGCCGCCCGGACCGCCATCGACCAGGAGGCGGAGCGCGTTCGCCTCGAGACCTTGGAGCGTCAGTTCCTCGCTGACAAGGCCGCCTCTAAGGCGACACGCAATGAAACCCTCGCCCAGCTCTAGAGGAAGGAGGCCGCAAGCAGAGCCGATGCTGATGCGCGGGTGGCCCGGGAGCGGGAGGCCACCCTGGAAGAGTACCGCGGCAAGTTGGCCCAGCAGGAGGCCCGCTTCCAACTCTGACGTAATGCGTTCCTCGAAGAGTTCGACAGGTTGAAGGTCTGGCTGCAGGACGCTAAGGCTGCCCTCAGGAGCAAGGGCGACTTTGAGGCGGAGCTGGCTTCACTGCAGACCCAAGTCGGCAAAGCCGCTGACGTTTTGCAAATGGCCAAGGACGATGAGGCGCGGGCGCAGATGTTGGAGGCGCAGCGCGCCAGGCAGTTCCTGGACCTTGCCCGGCGCGCTTCGCCGCTTCGTCAGGGACACCCCGGAATTGCCACACACGCACGAGGATAGAGGCTACCCCGAGTTCTTCCTCAAGGTCGTAGAGGCGCTAGAGTCAGGCGTCTCCAAGGTGGACGCAGACATCGAATAGAGCGCCCGCAAAGTCCTGGACTGCGCGCTGACGCGCCTCTTGTCCAACCTCCGGCGCTTCGAACCCGCCTTCTACTTCTCCCGCGTGGTGGAGCCGGTGCCCACAGAGCTCCGGAGCCCCCTCAGGGGCGAGGTGCGCGGGCATGCGGAGTCCTTGGTCGGGTGATTTGCGCAGGCCGCATCTTCAGAGGAGAGCAACAGCCTTGGCGCGGACCTCTCCAGCGGCCATGAATACTACGCCTCCTCTGCTTAGATGTTATGTTTCTTTTGTTGCATCATGCACTATCCTGCCCCAGGGGGCGTGAAAACCTTCGCAAGATGCTTTTGTTTTATGTAGTAGTTGCTTGTATTGCTTGATGTGCCCTTGTTTCTTCTGCGCAGTCTTCCTATTTTTTTGTTTTTTCTACGCTGCGCCCACGTCCTGCGTCGTTGGGGCCTGTCCCTCGAGAATACCTTGCATCCTTACTGAGGTCATGCTCTGGCGCGGGACTTGGGGGCTGATGGACGAGGGCCTCCGGAAATGGCAGGCTCTTCGAGGCGCACGTGCGGGACCCCTATCTCGGGTGCGTGAGGGGCCTCGAGAAGACAGCCCTCGAGACGCTGCAGCACCAGGCGGCCATCTTGCCAGGGCACCATCTTTTGCCAGGCTTGCCTCGTGGGAACCCCAGGCGATGCTTCACGAGGAAAAAAGTGGGTCCTCCACAGGGTGCTTCGTTCTGGGTGCCGCGCGCTTGCCAGCTTGCCCTTTGGCGTCGTGTGAGGAAACTAGGCACCTAGGGCCTTGGTGGGGTGGTATGCACGGGGGTAAGCCCGTAAGCCAGGGCCCGCAGTTCATTAGCCTTTTAACACTGCCGGGACCAGCCCGACCACGTGAAGCACCGCGCCCGGCCCCCGCTCACGTGAGGCCTAAGGGGGAGCCGGTTAGTGCGTGTCTCTGGGCGAGGTGACGCCTTCGACCGCCATCCACCAGCGCGGAGCATGGGGCTTCCACTAGGCGTGGGCATAGTCCTGGTTCGACAGTTATTCCGCCAGCACGGAGCATGGGGCTTCCACTTGGGCGTGGGCATAGTCGCGGTTCTACAGTTATTTCGCCAGTGCGGAGCATGGGGCTTCCACTTGGGCGTGGGTCGGAGCCCTCCTGAGGCCACAGGGCGGCGCTCCAGGGGGTTCCGGGGCATGTACAGCCCCAACCTCATTATTACGTGAGGGGGTCACGGGTGGCGATAAGGGGGGGGGAGCGTCCCAAGCGTCAAGCTTGGGGGCTTGCCCCTCGGTCCTCCAAGTGGTTTGCGCCTAATTTTTGGCGTGGTCGCACGCACTCGCGCCCCCTGATATGGGCGCGGTGCGCGCCGCGTGACCACTAGGGTGAGGCGCCTGGCATGACGAAGCACCCGCCCAGTGGCCGCGTGAGCTGAGCCGTGCTCCAAAGTCCTCCTATGTTGGTTTTTTTGGGGGGCAAGACACTAAGGACCCTCGTGAGGTGACCTGCATGGGGGGACCAGCCCGTGAGCCAGAGCTCGGTCACTAAGATTTATCGGCGCTGCGAGGACGGATCCTTGCGCAGACGCTGTGTCTTAGCCCCTGCCTCAGAACCATTGACGGGACGGTCGCAGGGGCGCGGCAATTCCAGGCGGCGAACAGGTGTTGAAATTCAGGATTTAAACAAGTGACATAAACTCAACCGAATGGTTAATCGGGTTCGTTACATGACAAGGAAGTACCAGCCCGGTGCTGGTGCAACAAACAGAAAGGAGACGCTAAATTTGAAACGAACCAAAAATTCAACTGGCGCTCGTGACTCTGTGGGGGCGCTAAACACCCGTCGTAGCAGGTCGCGAGAGCACTTCGGGAGCGCCGGGGGCGTTGGGAGCCCTACTCGCGCACCCTCCTGAGGCGTAGGATGTAGTCACGCAAAGTCTCCCCGGGGGGTGCCTCTCCTAATGCAGGCCGCGGTCGGGGCAAGAGATGCCGATGAAGTTGTCGATGAACAGCTCGCAGAGTCTGCTCCATGAAGTGACTGATTCCTCGAGCAAACCCATGAGCCAAGAGCGCGCGCCACCCTTAAGGGCCATGGGGAACCAGGTCACCATGACCTTGTCGTCGTCGCTCACCGTCCTGATGCCCGTCGTGTAAAGCCAGAGGAACTCCATAGGATCTGAGACTCCATCATAGCGCGGGAGCAGCTCGGGCCTGAGCCCCTCGAGCAAAACCACCCCGCGGAGCTCGCGAGTGAAAGCTCGGCAACCCACGCCGACTGACGGAGCCGCACGTGCGCGAGCAGCCAGACCCTGTTGCCCAGCCCCCGCAGCGCCCTGGGTTACCCAATCCTGATGACGGCGCTCCGACCCATGCTCGGCGGGGCCTTGAGCGGGCAAAGACTGCCTCTTCCTTGGGGACGAGGCCTCGCGACGCCGGGCGCCGTCAGTGCTTCCTGAGTGCCCGATCGCGGCAACTTGGCGGGTGTGCTCGAGGGACCATGCGGCCTCCTTTTCATCACAGGCGACAGTGATGACACTGCCGTTATCTGGCATCTTAAGGACGTTGTAGCCATAGTGGACCACAGCAATGAACTTGGCCAGTGCGGGGTAACCCAGGATGGCCTTGTACGGGAGGAAAATACACGCCACGTCGAAGTCGACGAGCTCGACATGGTGGTTGGCGCTCATGCCAAAGGTCACGAGGAGGCTGATCTGCCCCAGAGGAGTGGTAAAGCCACCTTTTACTCCAAAGAACGATCTGGTCGGCGCCAACCGGTTGTAGAGTACCCTGAGCTTCTCGAAGGTGTCGATAGAGAGCACGTTCAAGCCTGCGAGGGTCTTGGGGACGGAGACGTTCTTGATGATGGGGGTGCATAGCATGGGGAGCATACCCGAGACGCCCGCGCACCCGCAGTTGTCCCTGGAGTCGAAGGAGATGGTGCACTGCCGCCACCCGGGCGGCCGCGCGGCCTCTGGCCGCCGGGAAGCGGCAGCTGGCCCGCGAGGGGCTTGCTTGACCCAGGGGCCCGACGGAGGTGTGTAAGCACCGCCAAGGATACATGCTGCCGCTCGGGGCCCCCAGTGGCTCCCGGATCCTTCGCCGAGATGGTTGTGGCCGTTTTCCACGAGTGGCGCCGGCTAGTGCAGGATAACGGCATCACCCTGGGAGCGCGCCTCGCGAGGCCGCCCTCGCCCGTTATGGTTCAACAAGCCCTCGAGCCGACCCTCTGCATGGCTGGCGCTGGGCCTGCGGCGACCTGCGTGCCGGCCAACACGCTCGCCGCGAGGGGGCTCGAGCACCCGACATTCCTCGGTGTTGTGGGTGCGTACATTGTGGTAGGCGCAGTACGACCCACCGGCCCCCTCAGGCATGACACTGGAAGGGCCGAGGCCTGGCCCAAGCCCCGCCACTAGGACCCTGATGAGGAGGAGGAGGGCGTGGGGATGACCAAGAGGGGGCTCACCAAGCCCGGGCCCGGCCGGGCCTCCACACGGCAGCAGGGGCGCCTCGCCGGCCGCGCTCCCTGCACTAGGCGCCGGGGGTTGCAACAGGTGGTAGGGCGCCAGGGCCCTCCTAGTGACTACGACGAGCTCGGTGATGTGGTCCTCCCAAGCGCCATGTCGCCCCGTTCGTTGGGCAGTGACGAAGCTGTTTGCTCGCCATGAGCAGCGTATCTTGCGTGTTAAGGTCACCTACATGGACGCAAGCGGGAGGGGGCGCGGTAGAACGGCCGCCTCCCTGCACAGGAGGGCGTGAGGAGTTCTGCTGCTCGCGGGTGGCGCGGTTGGCAGCGATGACAGTGGCGACATTGGCAGGGCGGTGATGACCATCTACCGCTGGACGCTCGGCACGCGCACGACGGGCCTCATCCATGGGGCCTACGAGGGTGGAGCCGAAACGGAGCTGAAGAGCGGCGGCGCACCCCTACCTGGCGTGCCAAATGTCGGAATCGGGGCTCCGGGGACCCAACAAAGGTTCAAACTCTGGGGTGCACTGACTCTCCAACCTCGCTCTCTCTCCCTATCCTACGGCGATGCTCCGGCGTGCTTGAGCTTGGGGGGGAAGGAACAATGAACACACGATCTACCCAGGTTCGGTCCACCTCATGGTGTAAAACCCTACTCCTGCCTGTCCGAATTGTGTAGTGGTAGCAGCTGAATAGAATGTGTCCTCCTACGATTATTGCCTCCTCCCTTTATACCAGACCATAGCCCTCTTCCCCGAAAACTCCCGGTGGGAAGGGTTACCACAACGGCCAATTTTGAAAGAGGACGGGACTGCAGCCCCTCTGACGAAAGTAGTCTCCGTCTGCTAAAGTCTCTCGTCGTGACGTGCTGGTGGGCTTAGTGGTGACATCCGCCCTGCCGAGCTCTCCACTGTAATCCTCTTTCATCGAAGAGGAAACCTTTGGGGCTGCCCTTGGGTCCGGCAGACTGGCCCTCCCCCCTTGGCACCAAAGGGGAAATCCTCCACATCCGATCTTGCTAGCGCGACCCTCGGCACCACCATGCTCGGCGTGCGTCACCCATGTGGCCGCGCAGGGCAGTACGGCCCCGCCAGACCGGCTTTAGCAGAGTCGCCTTACCAGGGCCTCGGGAGGCAGCCCCACGGAGGGGCCTCGGGGGGGGGGGGCAGACGACAATCCATCGCGTGCCTCAGGAGGCATGGCCCCTCGTGAGGGACCTGGCCACGAAGCCCATTGGTGGCCCCCAGGGTCCCGAGGCAGGCGCTGCGCTCTGGGCCGGGGGCAGATGGGCCTGGTTACCCCTGGTCCTAGAGGTCCTACTGTGGAGTTTCGTCAATATGCAACTCGTTGCATATTGAACTTCACTTAATTTGAAATGTTCGATTGTTGCATCTTGCTATGCCATGCCTATCTAAACTGGACATGCATCATACTTGTTTGCACATCATATCATGAATATGTTGTGGTGTTTACCGTGTCATTTCTTGGTTGCCGGATTGCTTCTTCTTAATAGAGTTTCGAAAGCGTTTCAGAGTGTGAGGATTCGTTCGAGTACGTCCCGTTTGTCTACTTCACGGATTTGTTCTTCTTCCATGCGGGATCTCAGGCAAGATGACCATATCCCTGGATACCACTTCTATCATTGCTATGCTAGTTGCCTCGCATCTATCGTTATGTCTCGTTACCTACCACTTGTATGTCAAGCCTCCCAAAATGCCATGATAAGCCTCCAACCTTCCACAACCCAGCAAACCTTTGTTTGGCTATGTTACCACTTGCTCAGCCCTTCTTATAGCGTTGCTAGTTGCAGGTGCAGGTTGTTTCCATGTGAAAACATGGATATCTTAAGATACTACAATATTATTGCTATTTAATTTAGTGCACATATATACTTGGTAAAAGGTGGAAGGCTTGGCCTTTTGCTTGGTGTTTTGTTCCACCTTTGCTGCCCTTGTTACTTGTGTACCGATGTTATGTTCCATATTTAGCGCTTCTAACATGCTTGGGGTTGTTTTGGGGACCACCTTGATAATTGGTTTTGGGATAAAACTTTTCTGGCAAGGCCCAACATTGGTACTACATTTGCCCAACATAATAATATTGAACACCATTAGTAATGCATAGGGAGTTAGCGCTACCCGCGTATTAATTCAACATAATACAGGGGGGCCAGTACTGTTGGTGCTGGTCAAAACTAGAGCACTATGCGGGCTACCTAGGGCAACTCGGGACGTCAGTTACTATACGCTTAGCTCATCCGCCATGACCTAAGAACGAGATACACGGCTCCTATCGGGATTGTCGACACGTTGGGTAACCTTGTTGGATTTGTTTTACCTTTCTCGTTTGTCTTGTGCATCGAGATTCCGAGGATACTTTGAGCTATCTCAAGGTTGAGGTTTCCGGGTGCAGCTTGTGGTTAGTTTGTGATGGATGAGTTGGAGCACCCCTACAGGGTTAAATCTTTATGCAGGCCGTGCTTGTGGTTATGTGGCAACTTGGTAATTTGTTTAACACCTGGTCATAGAAAACTTGAAGCAAACTCGAATAAAATACACCAACCGTGTGCGTAACCGTGACTGTCTCTACTCGTGAGTTCTGAACCGAGAGAGAACACGGTGGGGTTATGTTTGACTTGTAAGTAGGTGTTCAGGATCACCTTTTGATCATTACTAATTCACTTCCGTTATGCGTAGATCACTCTTCTTATTCTTGTACTCGTAAGTTAGCCACTCAAATAAATGCTTAGTGCTTGTTGCAGCCTCACCACTTAACCATACCTTACCCACTAAGCTTTGCTAGTCTTGATACCCTTGGAAATGAGATTGCTGAGTCCCCGTGGCTCACAGATTACTACAACAATAGTTGCAGGTACAGTCAATGTGATGCTTTGACGTGAGAGTGATGCTTGTTTGATTTGAAGTTCTTCTTCTTCATCGATCATAGGATGAGTTCCAGGCCGGCAGCCTGGGATAGCAAGGATGGATGTTGGTTTTATCATTTGATTTCGTTTGTAGTCGGACCCTGCTCTTCTGTATGGTGATTGAATGTATTGTTGTATTTGAGATGTTCATGATTTAGCTTGTGGCGAGTGTAAGCCAATTCCATATACTCATCCCCTCTTTACATGTACTTGTAACGATATCCATTCTTGCGAAACAACGAGATGCATTACAAGTTGGTATCAGAGCCGTACCGACCTAGGAGCCCCCTTGATTGATTGAACTTGGCCGAGTCGAGTCTAGAAAAAAACTATTTTGAGTCTAGTTATATATCAGAGAGTAGTATTTCTTTTTACTCATCTTCCCTGCTCTGGTGAGGAATCCTGACATAGGAATTTTAATTCTATCCCTCTTTTCAGTCCATTTTTTAGGATCACACGGGTATTTTGGAACCTCTATGATGTTGATGTGATTGGAATTCTGTTCTTGGTGCCTCCTGTTTCATGGGAGTAGAGCTCTAGGGGATTCTTGTCAAACGTTGTCGTTCAGTTTCCTTTGTATCTCAGGACGAGGATGTTCGAAATTTCTTCAATACTATTTGTGGCGAGAGGAGTTAGGCGTCACCCTGTACTGAGGAGAGCGTCCAGTACGGTAGTTTGATAAAGCCATGTTTGACCCCCTACCACTATTCTCCTTCATCTCAACTTTTTACCACTACTCCACATTGTTCCTTCTTACCTCCAGTAAGAAACTCTAGCTCTGGTTCAATGTTTGGTGGGGTGAAAACCTACTTTTACTTCTCTAGACAGTCAAACCAGCGGCATTTCTACCTCCCCCTCCTCTTACCTCTACTCTCCTTAGCTCCCCTTAGCTCCTAGAGCATCTTCAGACCCTCCAGCAACTTGTGGACACGCTGGGATGCGTCCAGAGCACGCAAACCATGCCACGGCATGCCATACGCACGCTCTGGAGTGCGCTACAGTGCATTCCCGCACTGTAGCAGAAGCATCCCGAGGCTCCCGACCATGTTGGGATGAGGGAACCTGGCCCCTGGCCCCTCCTCGACATCCGCAAGAATCCAAGCGATCGGCCTCCTCCTCCTTCTCTCTCCGACGGCCCCCGTCACGCGTGCTGGAGTGCCGCCCGCATCCGCCAGCCCCTGCCCGCATCCCTGGCCTGCTTCACGCTCGCTCTCCTCCCCCTATCTCCTCTACTAGTCATGGATGACCCCCAGGAACGCCTCTGACTCACCCTCGTCCCCTCCCGTGGCCTCCAGCACCCCCGCGACCAATTCCGGCGGCCACGTCCACGGTGGACCACTGGCAGCCTATAAATTGTCCTTCCCAGCGCCCTCTCTCCCCTCTGGAATCTCTCTTTCCCTTCTAATCGAGCACCGGAGCCCTAGTAGCAACCTCTCGGAGCCCCAATGCTCGGGATCGACCGAGGCGCCGCCGCATCGGTACTCCGTCGACCTCGGGGTACAGAGCCCCTCCGACCCTCCTTTCTCTCCCTCTGGACTCCCCTCTCGCTGCTGATCGTTTCCCCCTCCTTCCCGTTCATGTGCAGTTGAGGGACGTCGCCGGTGACCTCCTCCCGAAGCAGCTCCGCCATGCTTCCTCATCGTCGGCGAACCAGTGCACGTCTGGCTCCCCCTCCACCTCCACCCGAACGGCGGGTCCACGTTGGTTCCATCCCCGCCATTGCCAAGCCCCCCCGTGTCCCATTTCGCCGACAGTGAGCGCTGCAACCTCCCTGGCAGGAGGTTGACGATGACCCCGTGGGGGACCCGCACGTCAGCCTCCCATGCCGCCTCTCTCTCTGGCCTACGGGCCCCGCCCGTCAGGTTTAAACCAGACGACCGCGGGGGCACCGAGCCGCCTGGGCCGCCTTGCTGGCTGGGCCGGCTCGGCTGGCCGTTTGGCCCAAAGGCACAGTAGCCTTTTTCTTTTTTCTCTGTCAGATTCCCCAAAATTCACGAATCCAGAATAATACTCCAAATCCAATGATTCCAGCTCCACAAATCTTGTAATATTCTGTACTATTTAATGATGCCACTTGTGCACTTTTTGGAAATAGTTTCATGTACTAGTTTTATTTAAAACCTAGTTTTGAATATTTTAAAACCACTGTTAAAATAATTTATAAACTTTTTACACCTCAAAACCAGAAACTAATATTTTTAATTTTTAGTATAGTATTTTACAGAGTGGTTTGACATTTTAAAGTGGATTATTTTCTTGGTTTTTGTTGTGTTCTTATTTTTGCGCGTTAATATTACGATGATAGCTTGCGTTGTTGACGAGGGAGTTCGACCAGAAGACTTTGTAGACCCCGAAGACCTTGTTCAGCCAGGCAAGCAGCCCTTTGACCATGCTTAAGAAACCATTTTATTGCATGGCATATAGCACTTCATTTTGTTATGTTAATCATGATGCTATGGTGACCACCTTTATGGGTTGCCTCCGATACTTTTACCGTTGATACTTGCATGATATGACTCTACCTTCTACCTAGAGTTGTGTGGGTGGGAAATAGGTAGGACGTTAACTAGTTGCTACGCAAATGGGGTGGGAATATGCATGGTGTCGTAAAGATAATGATTTCAAAGACTTTTCAAAAAACCCTCCAGGTGCCACTAATGCCCGAGGGAGATGATGATGAGCTAGGTAACCACTTGACAAAGATGTGGTGTACCAGAGCAAGTTGTGTGTGTGTGTGTTTTTGAAAACGGAGAGATTTAAGATATGTTGACCGTCCCAACCTTACATGTACAACCACGATACCCCTTATGGGTCGGGGCTTTGTTGATTACTTTGGTTGATGCTAGCATAGAGCCCGCATTACTAGTGGCGGGACTGGCGTGGTCACTCTCGATACGGGGTCGTACCAGAATGGACGATCATGGGCAGTCTTCACAGATACCGGGCACACCGTTGCGTGCCCTCTTTTATGATACGTGTTATGTATATCATGAGGGATGTCATGAACGAGTGGACTCTATGTTTAGTATCTCCATGGGAAAGGCATTGTTCAGGTATTTACCTCGGGTATGAACAATACCACAAGTCGTGGCTTGATACGGAAGTTTCCCGAGTCTTGTGGGTAAAGTGTGCAATCTCCGCAGAGTGTAAAACTATTCAAATAGCCGTCTCCATAGCCATGGAAAGTTGGTAGTCCTGCTTAAACTACGTCTGATGTTTTCAGAAACTTGGTGTGTGAGTGTGTGTGTGTGGGAGAAAGATGGAATACTCGAGTTAAGTCGGATGACTTGACATGATGATTGAACATGAGATGCTCAGACCTTGATTATATTGATATCTGTAACCTGTTCATACGGATACTTGTATCCTCATGATGCATGCTCTTACAAGTTGATTGATCATGTCATTGCACTCAAAAAAATTAGCTTGCCGCAACTTACCAACTTAGTGCTATATCATGCATTGTTATACCTTGTCCCAAAACACGGGTTGCTTGCGAGTACATTCAAAGTACTCATTGGCTTGCCACTAGTTATTTAATTGGCCAGTCATGGAAGAACAGGAATATGGTGAAGAATTCGTTGGCGACGAACATGCGAACTAGGACGATTCCCAGTCAGAATGCATGTAGGTTAAGGCAGATGGCATGGGCCTACAGTATCAATCAAGATTTCCACTTCGAGTTTATGTTTGTTGTTTGGCCTTCATGGCCCTATCTATGTAAGACTTGACCTTGATGGTCTTCATTTGTCTAAGAAGGTATGTATGGATGTAAGACTCTTGATAACCAGCTTCTGTATGTTCAGTGAGCATTGATATCTGGGATCACTGTACACGTTCATTCAGTGATCACGACTTATGAGTCGGAGTCCCCACAGAGCTGGTATCAGAGCCATCCTGACTGTAGGAAGCCTTAGTTAGCATGGACGTTAGTTAGGATAAAACCCTTTCAAAACTATGCCTAGTACCTACACTTAGGAGTTTCTGCACTTCTTACCTTTTCTAAGTCTACTTTCAAAACTCAACTGACTCCTCTCCCCTAAACCTTGTAGATGGTCGTCGTACCCGAAGGCCTCCTAGCATCTGGCTTTCCCCTACTCCTTGAGGATAGCCTGCAGAAGTACCAGTATCACCAACCACCTGTTTTCCTCTACCATGAGCACTGGGTCGATGCCGTCATGAAGGAGTACCACGTTGATGTGGTCGTGAAGGCAAAAAACTCCCCGACTAGTCGGTTCTTTGAGGGACCACAGATGGAGACCCTGGTGCTCACAGTCGAGACGGCTGCACGCGAGGCACTTATTCACCTTTGATACATCATCCCAGAGATGGCTGTTGAGCCAGCCACTCGCCACCTCCCTTTCAAGAAGGATGAGAATGGGGAGAGTTGGACGTTGATTCCATCCAAGGAGGATGGGGTACCACTCAGGTTCCATACCTACTTCAGCCTCTCCGCCGACAGTCTGGTTCACAACCTGATTAAGGTGTCCATGAAGCTCCGTGAGGAACTTCACCACACCTGAGAGCTACTCCGTCAAGCCAAGATGAGGCCAGGCAAGATCAAGAAGGATGGAGCTCCCGAGGAACGACCAGCTATCGCTCACAGAGGAGGAGTACCCCCAGCTAGAGATGCACCCACACGTCGTCGTGGCATGAGTGCGAAGGAGTACCGTGATCTCTTCACCGCACCACCGGCGTACCGTCAGGATGGACCTCCTAGTTCTCCAACCCCCTCAACCGGAGACGACGCCCGTACGGATGACGATCAGGAGGAAGATCCCGAGGAGCGTGAGTACGAGACCGAGCACTCCACCACATGAGTCCGAGAACCCCTAGGGTAGGATCAGTCATGTACCCCTCATGCGAAGTCGAGTCCGTGTAATGGTTCGTATGAAACCATGTGTGCTTGTTGTTTGCTTTGTTGATTGCGTTTCAATGCAAGTCGCACTTTTGCCTTAGGCAACATGTAAGCGACTCCATCATCTATCTTATCTTAATATAATGTGTTTGTTCTTTTGACCTATGTTTGATCACACTTACACTATACCAACCCCTTAGGTGCGCTTTCTATTGCTGCTTTCCATCTCATCTATCCCAGTTGTTTGACTTGGCTGCTCCAAACAGGATGGTGACTGCAACCCGCAACAGCTCCTTCACCAACCCTGAAGCCGGCAACCCCAGCCAGCAGCAGGGAGCTGGAGGGTCTGCTCACGCTGGAGCTCACCAAGAGCAGCCACATGGCGACATTCCCCCGCCACCACCTCCACCGGAGAACATGACCATAGCTTAGTTTCTCCAAGTTCTCCGAGAGAAACGCCAAGCCAACACTTCCGCTATCCAGCAGAGGGCTCAAGTCCTTGTGAACAACCAGCAGCAAGGCAGGAACGGCAATGGCCACACCACTCTGTCTGAGTTCATGAGGAACTCGTCCCCAACCTTCACTGAGACTGCTGAACCTCTGGATGCCGATGACTGGATCCGCACCATCGAGGACCTACTTGCACTGGTCAACTTCAACGAGAATTGTGAGAAGGTGCTTTATGCCTCTCACTGCCTCGGAGGTACCGCAGAGCTTAGTGGGATGGATTCAAGGTCATGCAAGGCGACCACGTGATCACCAGGTCTGATTTCAAGGAAGGATTCTGCACAGCTCACATTCCTTCTGGGATCATGGCTTTCATGAAGAGAGAATTCCGAGCGCTGAAGCAAGGAAGTGGCTCTACCAAGGAGTATATGCACAAGTTCAACCTCCTGTCAAGGTATGCCCATGAAGATGTCAGCACTGAGGCCGCTAAGATGGAACGCTTCATGGAAGGACACCAGCAGGCCCTGCAGTATCAGCTCATTGTCTGCCACTGCCGGAACTTCTTCGACCTGGTGAACAAGGCTCTCATGCTCGAAGACAAGCGTCGTTCCATGGAAGACACTCGCAAGCGCAAGATGATCATCAAGGGTAGTTCTAGCAACTAGAAGCCTTGCTCATGGCAGCCAGCCCCAACCAAGCCAACCTATCAGCCTCAGCAAGCTAGCCCCCCTGCACCTCGTTCGAGCTACCAGCCTCAGCAGTGTGCCAATCCCAAGCCAGCTTACAACAACCCCAATAACAACAATGGCGGCAGGAACAACAACAACAACTCTGGTCAGATCACGTGCTTTGGATGTGCTCAGCCTGGACACATCTCTAAGCAGTGCCCCAACAAGAGGCCAGATGCACCGCGCCCCAATGCACCAAACCAAGGTCAAGGCCGTGGAGCGCCACCAAGGAACCAAGCTCCCCGCAACCAGCCCAACAATGGAAAGGGTCGTGTGAATCACGTCACCGCTGAGGAAGCTCAGGAAGACTCAGACGTCATACTGGGTACGTTCCTCGTCAACTCAACTCCAGCAACCGTTCTGTTTGATTGTGGAGCTTCGCATTCTTTTGTTACCCAAAAGTTTGCACTAGAGAGTGGTATGAAGCCTACACCCCTGGGTAGTCATATGCTGGTACAAACCCCGGGATCGGTTATGAGAACCAAGATAGGATGTAAAGGAGTTGGGATTGTCATCAATGGAGTAGAATTCCTAGCAGACCTTATCATCTTGAGGTCGCAAGGCTTGGATGTGATCCTAGGCATGGACTGGTTAACCAAGCACCAAGGCTTGTTAGACTGTGCCAAGAGGACTGTTACCATGATCAATAGCCAAGGAGTTGATGTCAAGTATGTTCCCAACCCTACCTCCGCCCAAGCCCCTCAGGCTAATTGTCTGTCGGGAATTGAGTCAGATCAAGTGCCTGTGGTATCTAAATACCCAGATGTCTTTCCTGATGAGCTGCCCGGAAATTCTCCTGACCATGACATTGAGTTCATCATTGAGCTAATGCCCGGGGCAGGACCCATCTATAAGAAGCCCTATAGGATGGGATCCACAGAGTTGGTTGAACTGAAGGAGTAACTGGCTGAGCAGCTCAAAAAGGGACTTATTCACCCTAGTGCCTCTCCTTCGGGATCTCCTGTTCTATTTGTGTCAAAGAGGGACGGAACTATCCGACTCTGTGTCGATTACCGTTCTCTCAATGAAGTCACAATAAAGAACAAGTACCCACTCCCCAAGAATGAAGACCTGTTCGATCAGCTAAATGGTGCCAAGGTGTTTTCCAAGATCGATCTCAGGTCCGGGTACTACCAGTTGAAGATCAGACCCCAAGACATCCCGAAGATGGCGTTTGTGACCCGGTATGGCCTATATAAATACACGGTCATGTCATTTGGGTTAACCAATGCCCCAGCCTACTTCATGTACCTCATGAAAAAAGTCTCCATGGAGTATTTGGACAAGTTTGTCGTTGTCTACATCGATGACATACTCGTCTTCTCCAAGTCTGAAGAAGAGCATGCGCAACACTTGAGATTGGTCCTAGACAAGCTTCGAGAGTGCGAATTCCGGCTCCATGAAGTTGGATTCATGGGTCATGTGTTGACAGTAGAAGGATTATCAGTGGATCCTGCCAAGATCAAAGCCGTGACTGAATGGCAATCCCCAAGCAATGTGAAGGAAGTCAGAAGCTTCCTCGGACTCGCGGGATATTACCGCAAGTTCGTCGAAGGATTCTCGAGCATTGCCCAACCCATGACTCAACTTTTGAAGAAGGACAAGAAGTTCGAATGGACAACAAAGTGCAAAGAAAGCTTCCATTAGCTCAAGAGGAGATTGACAACAACCCCAGTTTTGGCCACCCCTGATATTCACAAGGAGTTTGTGATATATTGTGATGCATCAAGAACCGGGCTTGGTGGTGTTTTAATGCAAGAAGGCAAAGTCGTAAAATATCTATCCAGACAGCTACGTCCTCATGAAGAGAACTACGCCACTCATGATCTTGAGCTGGCAGCTGTAGTTCATGCCTTGAAGACATGGCGACATTACCTTCTAGGGAAGCGGTGTGAGATATACACAGACCACAAGAGTTTGAAGTATATTTTCACTCAAAGGGAGTTGAACATGAGGCAACGAAGATGGTTGGAGTTGATCATGGACTACGACCTCAGTGTTCAATACCACCCTGGAAAGGCTAATGTGGTAGCAGATGCCTTAAGCAGAAAGGCTTGTTCCTTGAATGCTATGATTAAGGAAAGGCTACTCGCCTTGTATGAAGAGCTGGAAAGCTTTCGCTTGGAACTAGTTGCACCTGGTTTCCTAGCCAACCTCGAAGCAAGGCCTACCTTGATGGATGATATTAAGGAAGCTCAGAAGGGTCATGACAACATTGAAGGTATCAAGAGGAATATTAAGAGAGGCAAGGCACCAGGATTCTCAGTGCAGGAACAAGGAGTTGTATGGTTTGGGAATCGCATCTGCGTACCAAACAAAGTTGAGCTCAAGAATCTGATCTTGCAAGAAGCCCACAACAGTCTGTATTCCATCCATCCTAGAGGAACCAAGATGTACCAAGACCTCAAAGCAAGATTCTGGTGGCATGGAATGAAAAGAGAGATAGCCACTTTTGTCGCCAAGTGTGACATATGCCAGAGAGTCAATGCTGAGCATCAGCGACCCTCTGGACTGTTACAACCTCTCAAAGTGCCTGAATGGAAGTGGGACAAAGTCGGGATGGACTTCATCACCGGTTTGCCCAGGTCAAGCAAAGGACATGATTCCATTTTGGTCATCATCGACCACCTGACCAAAGTAGCCCACTTCATTCCCGTCAGAACCACCTATGATGGAAACAAGCTAGCCAGCCTTTAGATCGAGCGTATAGTAAGCCTCCACGGAGTTCCAAAGGAGATTGTGTCAGACCGAGGTACCCAGTTTACCTCGAGGTTCTGGAAGAAGTTTCAAGAGGCCATGGGAACCAAGCTTTCCTTCAGCACTGTTTTCACCCCCACACAAGCGGACAGACGGAACGAGTAAATCAGATACTAGAGGACATGCTTCGTGCTTGTGTTTTAGCTTATGGAGCCAAATTGGAAGATAGCTTACCATTCGCCGAGTTCTCCTACAAAACAGCTACCAGTCCAGTCTCTAGATGGCACCATTTCAGGTGTTGTATGGATGCAGGTGCCGCATTCCCCTCAATTGGTCAGATACCGGAGAAGGACTTGTCTTTGGACACGAAATTCTTTGTGAAGCCAAAGAGCAAGTTCAACTCGTCAGAGAGCATCTGGAGACCGCCAAGTCAAGGCAGAAGAGCTACGCCGACTCTCACCGTCGAGAAGTGAACTTTTGCATCCGAGAGCATGTATATCTCCAAGTCACACCTCTCAAAGGAACCAAGTGTTTCCACGTCAAGTGAAAGCTTGCACCAAGATACATCGGCCCCTTCAAGATCACCGCAAGGCAAGGAGAAGTTGCCTACCAATTGGAGTTATCCGATGTACACAATGTTTTCCAAGTGTCACAACTCCAGAAGTGTCTCCAAGTTCCCAACCGACCTGACCTATACAAGGACATCAACCATCAAGCCATCGACCTTCAGCCAGGCCTCACTTATCGTGAGAGGCCAGTTCGCATTTTGGATGAAGCTGAACATTGCACCCGAAGCCGCACCATCAAGTACATCAAATTCCAATGGAGCAACCACACTGAAGCAGAAGCAACCTAGGAGCGTGAAGACTATCTTAGATCCGAGTTCCCTTATCTTTTTAGCGCTTAGCCTAGGAATCACAGGGACGAGATTCTTGTAAGGTGGGTAGGTCTGTCACACCCTGTGTTGTATCACTTTGCTATGCTATGATTTTATAAAATTGGGACGCATTTAAAACTTTTTGAATGCTTGTGCATGAATTGATTGTTTGATTTCTTGTTTGGTTGATTGTGTTTTAGCACTCAAGGATTCTTCTTCCTCCTACTCTCCATACTCACTTCCTTGATCCAAACTCCTGGCCCAATGTTCTTGCCATGTGTATAGCACCTAAAACTATTTTTATCAAATGATATTTTGCCAAAAAGCACTTATTCAAATTAGGCTTTATAAAACCCCCGAACTAAGGTTTGTACTACAAGTCCTCAAATTGGGTGGAATGTTTTGCACCAAAGAGTTTATTTGGAACCTGCTATATATAAGACTCCCAAAACCTGCAAATATTAATTTTAAAGATTATTTTCCTATTTTATTTAAAGACTTTTTCTTAAGGACAGAAATTGTCTTTCATAGGGAAAAATTATTTTTATGCTTTCAAAATATTTGAGAAAATTTAGGGAAACTTAGTAGACATATAATTTCCATATATATGAGTTTCAACACAAGGTCATGTTGAAATATATTGGACGAAACCTTTCAAAACCCTTTTTGTCTGTTTCAGGCTTTTGAAATATTTCTATAGGAAATATTCTCAAATAAATCCAGGAAAATTCTAGAAAGTCACATATGTCCAATGTGATGATCTTGCCAAGTTCCATCCCAATCCAAATTATTTTGGTTCACCAAAATATCCCAAAACCATTCCTGTCCAGATCCAAATTTAAGCAACTCTACATTGCCAATTGTCTCCAATGGACCCCAAGCTTTGTGGACATCTTCTAATCCCCAAATAATGCTACTACACCAAGTGGTGCATTAAGGAGAATAGATTTGCATGCCTAGTGCTACAGAAATCTGATTCTGTTAATTTCTAGGGTTTACAAAGTTTACATTGCCTACTTTCCTCAAATAATCGCAAACTTGGTGATCAACCTTATTTCTACCTTCTCTTTGATCCTGGTAAATATCATGGAAAGCAAACTCCTTTTACTTTCCCAAATCAGCATCAAACACCTTCTGGTAGTTTGGTAAAAGCCATGTTTGACCCTCTTCCACTATTCTCCTTCATCTCAATTTTTTACCACAACTCCACATTGTTCCTTCTTACCTCCAGTAAGAAACTCTAGCTCTGGTTCAATGATTTGTGTGGTGAAAACCTACTTTTACTTCTCTGGTCAGTCAAACCAGCAGCATTTCTACCTCCCCCTCCTCTTACCTCTACTCTCCTTAGCTCCCCCTAGATCCTAGAGCATCTTCAGACCCTCCAACAACTTGTGGACATGCTGGGACGCGTCTAGAGCACGCAAAGCATGCCATGGCATGCCATACACACGTTCTGGAGCGTGCTACAGTGCATTCCCGCACTTTAGCAGGAGCATCCCAAGGCTCCCGACCGCGTTGGGATGAGGGAACGTGTCCCCTAGCCCCTCCTCGACGTCCGCAAGCATCCAGGCGGTCGCCCCCTCCTCCTTCTCTCTCCAACGGCCCCTGTCACGCATGCCCGAGCGCCACCCGAGTTCGCCAGTCCCTGGCCCGCTTCGCGCTTGCTCTCCTCCCTCTCCTCTACTGGTCGTGGACGACCCCCAGGAACGCCTCTAACTCGCCCTCATCCCCTCCCGTGGCCTCCAGCACCCCCGTGACAAAGTCTGGCGGCCACGTCCATGGTGGACCACGGGAAGGCTATAAATTGGCCTTCCCCGCGCCCTCTCTCCCCTCTGGAATCTCTCTCTCCCTTCTAATCGAGCACCAGAGCCCCAGTAGCAACCTCCTGGAGCCCAAGTGGTCAAGCTCGACCGAGGCGCCGCCGCGTTGGGACACCGTCGATCTCGGGGTACAGAGCCCCTCTGACCCTCCTTTCTCTCCCTCTGGACTCCCCTCTCGCTGCTGATCATTTTCCCCCTCC
Organism: Elymus sibiricus; assembly: GCA_039707655.1. Classification (NCBI taxonomy): domain Eukaryota; kingdom Viridiplantae; phylum Streptophyta; class Magnoliopsida; order Poales; family Poaceae; genus Elymus; species Elymus sibiricus. The sequence goes on along the minus strand of CM077675.1, from coordinate 307,296,640 downwards.
TTCCCGTTCAATTGCAGCTGAGGGACGTCCCTGGTGACCTCCTCCCCAAGCAGCTCCGCCGTGCTTCCTCGTCGTCGGTGAACCAGTGCACGTCCGGACCCCCCTCCACCTCCACCCAAATGGCGGGTCCACGTTGGTTCCATCCCCGCCATCGCCAATCCCCCGTGTCCCATTTCGCCGACGGTGAGCGCAGCCGCCTCCCTGGCGGGAGGTTGACGACGATCCTGTGGGGGACCCACACGCCAGCCTCTCATGCCGCCTCTCTCTCTCTGGCGTACGGGCCCCGACCGTCAGGTTTAAACCTGACGCGCGCGGGGGCACCGAGCCGCCTGGGCTGCCCTGTTGGCTGGGCCGGCTCGTCTGGCCGTTTGGCCCAAAGGCACAGTAGCCTTTTTCTTTTTCTTTTTCTGTCAGATTCCCAGATATTCCCCAATCCAAAATAATACTCCAAATCCAATGATTCCAACTCCACAAATCTTGTAATATTCTGTACCATTTAATGATGCCACTTGTGCACTTTTTGGAAATAGTTTCATGTACTGGTTTTATTTAAAACATAGTTTTGAGTATTTAAAAACCACTGTTAAAATAATTTTCAAAACTTTTTACACTTCGAAACCAGAAACTAATATCTTTAGTTTTTAGTATAGTATTTTACAGAGTGGTTTGACATTTTAAAGTGGATTATTTTCTTGGTTTTTGTTGTGTTCTTATTTTTGCGCATTAATATTGCGATGATAGCTTGCGTTGTTGACGAGGGAGTTGGACCAGAAGACTTTGTAGACCCCGAAGACCTTGTTGAGCCAGGCAAGCTGCCCTTTGACCATGCTTAAGAAACCATTTTATTGCATGGCATATAGCACTTCATTTTGTTATGTTAATCATGATGCTATGGTGACCACCTTTGTGGATTGCCTCCGATACTTGTACCATTGATACTTGCATGACATGACTCTACCTTCTACCAAGAGTTGTGTGGATGGGAAATAGATAGGTCGTTAACTAGTTGCTACGCAAATGGGGTGGGAATCTGCATGGTGTCAGAAAGATAATGATTTCGAAGACTTTTCGAAAACCCCTCTGGGTGCCACTAATGCCCGAGGGAGATGATGATGAGCTAGGTAACCACTTGGCAAATAAGTGGTGTACTGGAGCAAGTTGTGTGTGTGTGTTTTTGAAAACGGAGAGATTGAAGATCTGCTGACCATCCCAACCTTATATGTACAACCACGATACCCCTTATGGGACGGGGCTTTGTTAATTACTTTGGTTGATGCTAGCATAGAGCCCGCATTACTAGTGGCGGGAGTGGCATGGTCACTCTCGATACGGGGTCATACCGGAATGGACGATCAGGGGCTGTCTTCACAAACACCGGGCACACCGTTGCGTGCCCGCATGGATGATACATGTGATGTATATCATGAGGGATTTCACCAACGAGTGGACTCTTTGTTTAGTATCGCCATGGGAAAGGCATTGTTCGGGTACTTACCTCGGGTATGAACAATACCGCGAGTCGTGGCTTGACATGGAAGTTTCCCGAGTCTTGTGGGTAAAGTGTGCAACATCTGCAGAGTGTAAAACTATTCGAATAGCCGTGTCCACGATCAGGGTAAGTTGGTGGTCCTGCTTAAACTACGTCCAATGTTTTCAGAAACTTGGTGTGTGCGTGTGTGTGTGGGAGAAAGAAGGAATACTCGAGTTAAGTCGGATGACTTGACCTGATGATTGAACATGAGATGTTCAGACCTTGTTTATATTGATATTTGTAACCTGTTCATACGGATACTTGTATCCTCATGATGCATGCTCTTACAAGTTGATTGATCATGTCATTGTACTCAAAAAAATTAGCTTTCCGCAACTTACCTACTTAGTGCTATATCATGCATTGTTATACCTTGTCCAAAAACATGGGTTGCTTGCGAGTACATTCAAAGTACTCATTGGCTTGCCACTGGTTATTTAATTGGCCAGGCATGGAAGAACAGGCATATGGTGAAGAATTTGTTGGCGATGAACATGCGAACTAGGACGCTTCCCAGTCAGAATGCCTATAGGGTTAAGGCAAATGGCCTGGGCCTACGCTATCTATCAAGATTTCTGTTGCGAGTTTATGTTTGTTGTTTGGCCTTCATGGCCCTATCTATGTAAGACTTGACCTTGATGGTCTTCATTTGTGTAAGATAGTATGTATGGATGTAAGATTCTTGATTTTCCAGCTTTTGTGTGTCCAGTGAGCATTGATCTCTGGGATTACTTTACATGTTCATTCGGTGATCACGACTTATGAGTCGTGGTCCCCACATTAACGTACCTTCATAATGTGTAAGCATGCTCTTCAATCTGTCTATCATTCTAGATAGATCGGATATAGCACCATCATTTGCAGCTGCAGTCTCAATGTCGACGGGGTCAGCTGATGCAAAACTACTCTTGTGCGGTGTTGTTGCGCAATAAGCGGCATCCTCCATGCCCACCTCCCCTTCACAAGAGCAGCAAGGTCCAAAGACGACACAACAATCAGAGACCCTTCTACGAAACTGTGTGTGATGCAAGAATCGCAAACGGTATAGTTCAAGCTCCGTCCCCAATGACACGAACTGTGTGTGATGATGGATCCATCAAATATAATTTAGAAAATAGTTACGCGTGCGATCTACGATAGACAATTGAATTTTATGAACTGTTTGTGACGAGGTGAAACTGTTGGGTTCTACCGTAGGTGTATCGCATGTAAATTAAAATTTTCCTACACGCAGAACATCCAAGAACATGCTACAGAAATGGATCACAGATCATTACCACTAGACGCGCAGTGCCATGCGACAGAAGTAGAGTTGGGGCAGCGCGTCCGCGAGGTCCGTCTCCTCCTCGTCGGATCTCCCTCGAAGTCGGTCGTCGGATCCCTCGTACAGGTTCGCCGGAGCGGCGCAAGTGCACCGCCTCTAACGGTATCCGCACGTGCAGGAGGAACACTGTGCGGTGGACTGCTAGGTTCGATCACAAAGTTTGGCGGCGAGTGGAGGTGGTTAATTGCAACATATGCAAAGCCCTAATGACGGCGCTGAAGCGATCAACCAGATGGGTGTGCCGCACCTCCACTATAGATAGGCATCCGGCACGGGCTCAACTCTTGGGCCTCGCACGGATCCTAAAGCCCATGTGTTCCTTCCCTTAAGCGCGTGACCCCTTAGGTTATCGTTCACTTGGTCATGAGTCAGATCACATCCGGCTCGACCAGTCGGTAGTGGCCTCTAGCAAAGCGTGCCGACTCCAAGTGTCCGATGAAGCTGGTTAGGCGAACCTGTACTTCACACTTCTGTTCCCTTTGCCACATGATATATGTTGTCGTGCTCAAGGCAACATGGTCATCCTTGTTGATGCACGACCTCTTTCTCGTTCCGGTGAATCCGACCAACACTTTGGATTATCTCCTAATCCTCATCGCATGGCCATGCTTATCCAGGTCGGATCACCCAAGGGGCCCAGAGTATATCTCTCCACATCGGAGGGGCAAATCCCATCTTACTCGACCACGTCTCGCAGCATGGGTCTGGACAAGCCCGAAACCTACCTTTATAACTACCCTATCACGGAGTAGCGTTTGGTCGGCCCAAAGCAAGTCTGTCACCATCCCGAGTACATGCGCCAGCTCAGGTCTTAGGACACAAAACGTATGTTGTACTAGAGACTCACAGATGACCCATTGCTGCGTCTCATACTTGGATCTGTCCAACTCAGACCTTATCTCGACTTGGATCCGACTACGTCGAATCCGACCAGATCTTTCTTAGTCCATATTATCCGGCTAGCATCCAATGCTACATGGTTAGTGAGACCGGACCATCCGTCGTCTCATATGCTAGTCTAACTGGTTGCGCGTCCACACAACCCTTTCGACTAGGGACCCTTTAGGACAATCATCATACAATGCATAGTCTCACAAACAAGTCACGTACTTGTTAATACACATAATTGATAATGTCCAAGGACTATCTTTATTCATAAACACATAGGAAATATCATCATACATGATTGCATCTAGGTCATATCTCCAACAGTCTCCCACTTGCACTAGAGTCAATCAAATAGACATCGAATGCCCATAGCTCTGACATGCCCCTCATGCTTCAGTTGTGGAAGAGGCTTAGTCAACGGATCTGCAACATTTTCATCCATATGAATCTTGCATAAATTAGTATCACCATTCTTTACGAGCTTTCGTATCAGGTGATACTTTCGGTCTATGTGCCTGGTCTTGTGGTGTTGTCTCGGCTCCTTGTCCTGTGCGATGTCACCTGAATTGTCGCAATATAGGTCCAAAGGTTTTGCCTAGCCCGAGAACACACCAAGATCCTCCATTAACTTCCGAATCCAAACACCTTCCTTGGCGGCTTCACAAGCTGCAATGTATTTGGCCTCTGTTGTGGAGTCGGTCACCGTATCCTGCTTGGAACTTGTCCAGCTCACTGCTCCTCCATTCATGACATACACGAATCCAGTTTGCGATCGATAATCATCCCTGTCGGTTTGGAAACTAGCATCAGCGTAACCCTTTACGCAGAGCTCCTCCTCACCTCCATAAACTAGGAACATCTCTTTAGTCCTTTTCAGGTACGTCAGGATAGTTTTCACCACTGCCCAGTGACTCTCACCTGGGTCAGCCCGGTATCTGCTTGTGAAGCTTATTGCATAGGCAACATCAGGTCTTGTACACAACATGGCATACATGATGGATCCTATTGCTGAAGCATACGGAATCCTACTCATCAGCTTTCGCTCATCAGAGGTCATAGGACTCTGAGTCTTGCTTAACGTTATACCATGTGAGATGGGCAAGAACCCTTTTTGGCCTCAGTCATGTTGAATTACTTCAACACTTTGTCTATGTACCTGCTCTGGCTTAAGCTGAGCAGCCTCTTCAATCTATCTCTGTAGATATTCATGCCTAAAATGTATACTGCTTCTCCAAGATCTTTCATCAAAAACTTGCCATTCAATGATTCCTTGACTGAGTTCAGCATCGAAACATCATTTTCGATCAGTAGCATGTCATCCACATACAGGATCAAAAATACTACCGAGCTCCCACTTGATTTCTTGTATAAACAATAGTCCTCTTCGTTCTTGATGAAACAAGGTCAACGATGACTTCATCAAAACGGATGTTCCAACTCCGAGCTGCTTGCTTCAATTCATAAATGGATCTCTTGAGCTTGCATATTTTACTAGCACTATTTGGATCAACAAAACCTTCACGCTCTATCATGTATACATCCTCCTTTAAATTTCCAAGAAGGAAAGCTGTTTTGACATCCATCTGCAATATCTCATAATCGAAATATGCAGTTATAGCTAGTATGATCCTCACCGACTTTAGCATCGCTACCGGCGATTAGGTCTTGTCATAGTCAATTCCTTGAACTTGTCCATAACCTTTAGCCGAGCTTTGTGGATCTCAACATTTCCATCCACATCGGTTTTCTTCTTAAAGACCCATTTGCAACCAATAGCAATTATGCGAGGTGGCAGATCAACCAAGTCCCAGACTTGATTATCATCCATGGACTTTAACTCGGATCTCATGGCCTCCAGCCATGCCTCGGAATCTGGGCTCACCATCGCTTCCGCATACGTGGCTGGCTCATCGCTTTCGAGCAGCAACACGTCACGCAATCTGCGCAATCTTTTTGACCCCCTTGGATCCGGTGCCGACTCCACTACGGGTTCCTTGTCCGACTCCGGCATGATCTCATCACCAGCCGAGTCGTCGCCGAGTGGCTTGCGAGTTTCTTCGAGTCGCACCATTCTCCCACTGGCTTCCCGACTGAGAAACTCTTTCTCTAGGAAAACCCCGTTCCGAGCAAGAAACACTTTGTTCTCTTCTTGGTTGTAGAAGTTGTATCCCAATGTTTCTCTCAGATATCCCACGAATATGCATTTATCCGACCTAGGTGTAAGCTTGTCTGACATGAGTCGCTTGACAAATGCTTCACAACCCCAAATCTTTAGAAAAGACAAACTAGGACTCTTCCTAGTCCACATCTCATGTGGTGTCTTGTCTATGGATTTTGATGGTACCCTATTTATTGTGAAAGCTGCAGTTTCAAGAGTGTATCCTCAGAATGACAAGGGTAAATCAATTTGCTCATCATCGATCGGACCATGTCCAACAAGGTTCGATTTCTCCGTTCTGACATGCCATTTCTCTGGGGCGTACCCAGAGGTGTGAGCTGAGGTACTATACCTTGGCTTTTTCAGATGATCATCAAACTCCTGGGTCATGTACTCACCTCCATGATCTGATCGCAAAAGCTTTATCGTCTTGCCAAGATGATTTTCATCCTAGTTCTGAAACTCTTTGAACTTTTCAAAAGTTTCCGACTTGTGACTCATCAAATAGATATATCCATATCTACTCAAGTCGTCGGTAGAAGTCACGTAGTACTGATAGCCACCTCTGGCCGTTGTGCTCATTAGACTACACACATCACTGTGTATAAGCTCCAACAGCTCGGACACCCTTTCGCAACTCTTTGCGAAAGGAGACTTAGTCATCTTGCTGAGCAAGCATGATTCGCATGTCTCGAATGACCCGAAGTCAGACGAAGTTAGGAGTCCATCATCATAGAGCTTCTTCATGCATTTCAGATTAATATGTCCAAGCCGGCAATGCCAGAAGTAAGTCGGATTTATCTCATTAGGCTTATGCCTCTTGACATTCATCTTATAGACTGGTTCCATTTCTAGATTTAAAATAAATAGCCCATCCACAATGGGTGCATAGCCGTGGAACATTCCATTCAAATAAAATGAACAACCATTGTCCTTTAAACTGAATTCATAACCCTGACTTATCATGCATGACGCAGAAATAATGTTCGGACTAAGTGCGGGAATGTAATAACAATTATTCAATTCCAAAATAAATCCAGAAGGAAGCTTGAGCTGCATCGTGGTGACCTCCAACGCAGCAACTCTTGCTTTGTTGCCGACCCTGATGTCAATCTCCCCTTGTGCCACACGCCTAGTTCTTACCAGCCCCTGTATCAAATTGCAAATATGAACAACCGATCCGATATCAAATACCCAAGAGCTACTAGCTATGCCAGCAAGGTAAATGTCTATAACATATGTAAGAAGTGTACCTTTGCCTAAAGAAGCATTTTCGGCCTTCTTGCCATGCTCAGCAAGCCACTTGCTACAGTTCCTCTTCCAGTGACCACTTTCCTTGCAATGAAAGCAAATGGTCTTTGAGTCCTGTCCCGGCTTCAGCACAGCGGCGGAGACAACCTTCTTCGTGCCCTTTGCCTTACCCTTTTTTTGGACCAACTCTTCTTGAACTTAGCCAAGTTCTGCACCATCAACACTTGATGCGTGCCTTTCTTAATATCTTGCTCTGCCACCTTAAGCATCCCATGTAGTTCAGTGAGCTTCTTATCCATGCCATGCATATGATAGTTCGAGACGAACGTCCCATAGCTAGGTGGAAGAGAACCAGAATTGCATCTCTGGACATCTCGTCCCCAAGTGGGAAGCCTAACCGATCCAAAGCTTGCACGTACCCGATCATCTTGATCACATGCGGGCTCAGTGGATCACCCTCTTTCAGCTTCCAATCTGTCAAGGATTGCCAGACATTGAACCTTTCGGTCCTATCCTGCACCTGAAACATGCTCTTGAGACTCTCGATCATATCGAAAGCCTCAACGTTTTTGAAATGCTGTTGCAAATCGGGCTCCATACAAGCCAGCATGAGGCAGCTGATCTCTTTTGATTCATCAACGAGTTTCTGGTGGGCATTCTTGGTTGTGGCATTAGCATTATCGGAAGGTTCCTCTGGAAGTGGATCCTCTAGAACATGTTCCTTTTTATCGTGCTTGAGAATAATTCTCAAATTTCTATACCAGGTGGTAAAGTTTGTTCCATGCAGTTTATCCTTTTCCAGAATTGATTTTCAATGAAAAGTTGGTTTGAGCAGGTGGTGCCATTGATCTACAACAGAAAATATGCAATCACTAAGCAATGTGTTTATGTAGAGTAATTCAAGCCTTAAACAGAACTACTCCCACTGAAGTCAGTATTGCTCCGCAAACTCTTAGTGATTCAGGACCCGTCTAGCGCGAGCGACTAGTGAGCTTTAGCATTACTGCTAGCCAACTTGCCTATTCGATAAGCAACTCCTTGCTAATCCTATCTCTATACGACTCCTATCGGTCGGGTAGGTATCTCATACCCCGGCTCCCGACCTTCTTTGCCACAAGGCCAAAAACTGTTTTGATAGCCTTGTCAAGTTAACCTGATGCAATGCATGTCCTTGTCCGACACAAACCATCCAGTTCAAGGATACCTAGTAGCACCTCAATTTTATGAGCCCACCACTAGACGTACTTGACGTGCGAAGGTGCAACATCCGGAATGGCAATGTGCTTGATATTAACGAGGGATCTTTCTACCATTGTAATATGCATGGAAACAAGAAGCAATATCAATCACATATAAACATAAATATGTGAAATAGTATGGCTCCTTCATGCATGTCCTTCCAGGCGGGCTCCAACTCCGACGACCAAGGCGGAACTCCATCTTGTTCGTCACACCGGGACGCCAAAGCCTCGAACTTGATCTCTATTCTCCAACTACTACAACTAGTAATGAATTTACACAGAATCACAAGTCGACACACAGGTATTCATACAATATAATGGCAGCACTTTGGCTCCTGCCGGCTGACAATCATGACACGCAGGTCATGTTAAATTACACAGATGCATAACATACATATGAGCCATACTATTCACATCACACCTGCAAAACAAAGTTATGCATAGAATAGCATTCTACCGGTTTGTGTGATCGTGTACGAAATATACGGCGCTACAAACACGGCGGTCCCGGTAGCCAGTTAGCGGGCGGGGTTCGAAAGGGCAGCGCCCCTCGCGGGTGCGGGCAGCGCCCGACGTTTTCGGAAATCACAGATCGAATCTGTATTCCGATCATGCCGAATTTTCTGATCTGACCGATCTTATCGATCATCCCGAACCCGATTCGGATTTACGTTTCATAGTTAACCCCGATGGAGGAAACTGACCGGTAGGGGTAGGTTGTCTCACGACCTCATCGATTCCGATTGACAGAAAACATAGCCTCAACGATCCCGATGTGTAGTTGATCTCATCAACCGTGCACATAGCTGATCTCATGAACGACGACAGATCTCATCCACCGCCTCCACATATCACATATGCTACCGATCTGAAACCAAAACCTATAGCAGAGGCTCTGATACCACTGTTGGGTTCTATCGTAGGTGCATCGGATGCAAATTAAAATTTTCCTACGCGCAGAACATCCAAGAACATGCTACAGAGATGGATCACAGATCGTTACCACTAGACGCGCAGTGCCGTGCAACGGAAGTAGAGTTGGGGCAGCGCGTCCGCGAGGTCCGTCTCCTCCTCGTCGGATCTCCCTCGAACAGCCGGTCGTTGGATCCCAAATACAAGTTCGCCAGAGCAACGCAAGTGCACCGCCTCTAACGGTATCCACACATGCAGGAGGAACACCGTGCAGTGGACTGCTAGATCCGATCACACAGTTCGACGGCGAGTCGAGGTGGCTAGTTGCAACATATGCAAAGCCCTAATGACGGTGCCGAAGCAATCAACCAGATGGGTGTGCCACACCTCCACTATGTATAGGCATCCGGTACAGGCTCACCTCTTGGGCCTTGCATGGATCCTAAAGCCCACGTGTTCCTTCCCTTAAGCGTGCGACCCCTTAGGTTCTCATTCACTTGGTCGCGAGTCAGATCACATCCGGCTCCACCAGTCGGTAGCGGCCTCTAGCAAAGCGTGCCGACTCCAAGTGTACGATGAAGCTGGTTAGGCGAACCTGTACTTCACACTTCTGTTCCCGTTGCCACACGATATATGTTGTCATGCTCAAGGCGACATGGTCATCCTTGTTGCCGCACGACCTCTTTCTCTTTCCGGTGAATCCGACCAACACTTCGGATTATCTCATAATCCTCATCGCATGGCCATGCTTATCCAAGTCGGATCACCCGAGGGGCCCAGATCTCACAGCATGGGTCTGGACAAGCCTGAAACCTACCTTTATAACTACCCTGTCAAGGAGTAGCGTTTGGTCGGCCCAAAGAAAGTCTGTCACCATCCCGAGTACATGCGCCAGCTTAGGTCTTAGGACACAGAACGTATGTTGTACTAGAGACTCACAAATGACCTATCGCTGCGTCTCATAGTTGGGCCTGTCCAACTCAGACCTTATCTCGACTCGGATCCGACTACGTCGAATCCGACCATATCTTTCTAAGTCCATATTATCCGGCTAGCATCCAATGCTACATGGTCAGTAAGACCGGACCGTCCACCGTGTCATATGCTAGTCTAACTGGTTGCGCGTCCACACAAACCTTTCGACTAGGGACCATTTATGACAGTCATCATACAATGCATAGTCTCACAAACAAGTCATGTACTTGTTAATACACACAATTGATAATGTCCAAGGACTATCTTTATTCATAAACACATAGGAAATATCATCATACATGATTGCCTCTAGGGCATATCTCCAACAGAAATGGCACAAACGGTTAATCAAACAGAGATGTGTGTGATGTACGGCATCCAGTTAAAGTGTAGAACTGTTTTCGAAGACATAATATAACGCAAACGGTTACGCAGATCCGGATCTATACATTGTACGGCATACATGTCCCTCAGATGAACTGTTTGTGATGGTATGGAAGAACACAAATGATTTGGTGTAACAAGGTGTGTGTGATACGCTGCAAACAGTTCGATAATCAGAATTGTGTGCTATAATTCTGGACAGCACATACAATTTATTGTTCTGAATTGTGTGCTCGACATGGCACACAATTCAAGAAACCAATTGTGTGTGATTTTGGGAATAATCACTATCGAAACTGTATTGTTAACTGTTTGCGAGGATATCGACAGTGTAGACAGAGTTAAGGAATAAATATGAGGAAATGACAACAGAGTTAAGGAGTACAGTCTATTTTACTACTTCTTGTTGTTGTTGCATGGCCCCGCGCCATCGTATTGACGTGGACGCTTCTTTCCATTGACTGCTCGCTTTTCATCGCCATCGTCGTCACCATAGTCGCTGATATCCTTGTCGTTGTTCTTGACGTTGTCTTCCTTGTTTGGCCATTCCTCCTCCTTCTCATCGTCATTGTCTTCTTCGTCCTTCGGCGGCTCCTCGTCGCCGTCCTCCTTGTTCGACTATTCCTCCACCTCCTCCTCATCGGTGTCATCTTCTTCGTCCTTCGGGGGCTCCTCGTCCGTCTGGTCGTCGTCCGATGACTCTGACGGTGGCGTCCCTTCCATGAGTCGGATAAAATGGAGGTCAGGGCTCGACAATGGACTCATGCTGGAAGACGAGCGCGATGATTCTGAGGTTGACCCCAGATCAGGGGCCAGACTGGCGGAAATGTCGTCCTCGCTTTTGCTTGACATTGTTGCGCTATCTAAACAACCGGCGAGAAAGCAAGATTGCAGAGTGTAGGGAAGTGTAGCGTGGTCAGCCGGGACGATGAAGATTGTGTACCCTGAAGCATGGTGTGAAGAAAAGATGAATGGAAATTGAAGCGGGGGATTGACGGATTCTATTGGCGCCTTGGCAGGCGGTCATAATTATGATATAATCAACCGCAATTGTGTCTACTCGGCCCATCGCTCTAAATTCCCGCTATTGTGCAGTTCTCAATGTGATAATTACGCACACGGATTGGAGCGTCCAAATGTGTGCAATATGCCAACTGTTTCACATGTGTACATTTTAGCAGTTCACACGGTTCACTAGATGCATAGTTTAACGACCTACACGCTTATATGAAACACAACGGGTGTGAAACAAGCATTTAACATAGGACAGTTTGTAAGAAATAGATGAGCTCTACTAATTGATGTAGCCATTAATAATCAAACGAAACCCCTAATGATCATTGCAAACAACGCATAGAAGATGGCTAATGCGGCAACTACAACTACACTTGCTAGTTCCTTCTTGTCTCTTGCTTTCATCTGTTGCCTGTTATTGATTCTTTCTTGCTTCATCATAGTGATTGTACACTCCAGATTAGTCAGTTTCTTCTTCAGCTTTACGTTATCTTCTGTAAACTTGGTGATAACACTCCGAGCCCTGCCATGCCATTCATCATCGAACCAGTTAACAAAGGCACAAGCCTCATATCCCTGCGACTGTTAAATAATAAGGATGAGTGGGGGCATTAACTGAACTTAAGGGATGAACTTATAACTAACCGCTAATGGGCAACCGAGAAACCTTCTGCCAATGTTGAATCCCTCCGTGCATACACGTCGAGCGGGAGTGTGTCCGTGCACACAACTCTGCTTTTGATACTTCTTGGTGGCGCAAAACTCGGAATCGAACTCATGTTGCGCGAGTCTGCTGGAGTCATACTCTGGATCCGGCATTTGATCACTTTCCTGTGTGTGTGGGGGGTCCAATTCAGGATGGACTGAGTGAGGTGCTTGCTTTGTACAAGCGAAAAAGATGAGGAATGATTGGGACCTGACGAGACGATTCTGATCCGTAGTACAACGGCCTCCTAGTGACCTTAGGCAAGTGCAAGGCGGTGACCGTCGTCGTGGTGGCGCCGCCAATGGCGCTTCCAAGAGCGACTGTACGAACCGGTGCAGCCGCACTGAAACCATCAGCATCACTCATCCGCATTCCCCCAATGTCAGCGCCACGCTAGGGAATTTGGACGGTAGTGATTTAGAAGCTATTTAGGGATTTGGGGAAGATGGGGAAACTATGGGGATCTGATCAGAACGGTCAGGGAACTATTTATCGCATTTTGTTGTATACGGCACACGATTTTCCAAATCGAATCGTGTGAGATGGTGCGTGATACACGGTTTCCGTATGTCGGCGTTCTGGGATCAGGGGTACCCAGACCTGCCGGCCTGCGGCCCAGGGCACGGCCCACCATGACAACCCGGTATGGCCAGGCGACGAGCCCCACAAGACAAGACCCTCGTGAGGGGGCCGGCCTCGTGAGGAGAACGACACCAAGACCTCCAGAGGAGCGGTCTCCCCGGGCTGCCTCCCGAGGAGCGGAGTTTCCTATGCAGGGCCCAGCCTCAGGAGGTCGTGATGACGTGAGCCATGACGATCAGGGCAGGCGGGCGCCAGCGGGCGTAGCAGAGACAATTTCCTCTTTTGCGCTAAGGGGCCAAAGACGAGCGTGGGTTCCCAAGGAATCCCCTAAAGGTTTCCATTCCGGTACAACAAGACCAAGACCACAAGCTTGGCAAGAAGGATGTCATCGCCGAGCCCACCTCTGCGTCATGCCAGGAGCTTTGCAGGCGAAGACCACCTTTAGTCAGGATAAGTTGTACTCCTGTCCCCTTTCAAATTTGGCAGTTGCGGGATTCCTTCCCGCCAATGTGATAAGGGAAGAGGACCCAGGCCGCAACAAATAGAGACTAGCCTCCACCGTGGAGGGGCACCAATCCATCCTCACCCAAGAGCCCTAGCGAGGTTGCTCACAACTGTACAAGTTCATCACCAAACCTCCTCGTGAGGCCAATCCACCAAAGCAGGAGTAGGGTTTTACACCGCAAGGTGGCCCAAACCTGGGTAAATCGATGAGGCCATCTTCTCGCTTGCTCTCGCGCATTCGTAAAGGCCAAGCCGTGGGGTGGCAAGCTTGGGGTCTGAGCTGGGTTGGATTTTCGCACACGCCCCAGAGTTCGAACCTTTCTTGGGTCTGTGGAGCCCTGAATCCGACATTTGGCATGCCAAGTAGGGGCGTATCGGAATCCTTCCTCCAGTTCTGCTTCATCTCTGCTCCGCCGCAACCTTGGCCGGCGCCCGCCGAGTCCGCGCCGAGCGCCGAGCTACCCTCATCGCCCGGACAGCGCCCGAGGGCAGCGGTTTCCCACGCCGCTTCAACCCTCCTGTAGCTAACGCTGCCGCCAACCTGGCTGCTCACAGGCAGCAGGGCCTGTTGCCACTGCACACCGCACGGCGTGACGGTCGCATTGCTACGCCGGCCCTCGCCCTCGCCGCAGCGCCATCCTCCCATGTTCGCCGCAGGCCGGAGAATACGCGGACTGCGCTGCACGTGGCGCACGAGCTACTGCGATACCACCCTGCCAAAAATCCCTACAGCAACTGGCTGGTACGCGACGCCGAGCCCGTCAACGCCGCCGGCGAGGCTCTGACACTCACCTCTGGAGCGGGCTCGGGAGCTTCCGCCTGGAGGTCTCCAGGCCTGACGGGAGCGACGAGAGAGGCGCTCGGGCACCGCTTGGAGGCACGCTTCGATACGCGCCCTCACGAGCAAGGAGCACAGTGATGACCCACAAGTATAGGGATCAATCGTAGTCCTTTCGATAAGTAAGAGTGTCAAACCCAACGAGGAGCAGAAGGAAATGACAAGCTATTTTCAGTAAGGTAATTTCTACAGGCACTCAAATTGTAGGTAATAGATAGTTTGATAGCAAGGTAATTTTTAACGAGCAAGTAATGGTAACGGTAAACAAGGTGCAGCAAGATCGCCCAATCCTTTTGAGGCAAAGGACAGGCCAGAACAATCACTAGGAATAGACAAAGTGTTCTTGAGGGTACACGGGAATTTCGTCTAGTCACTTTTATCATGTTGGTTTGATTCGTGTTGTTAAGGTGCTGTTCTTACTTGAACTAACAACCTACTTATGATTAACCCCCTCGCAAGCATCTGCAACTATGAGAAAAGTATTAAGACAAAGTCTAACCATAGCATTAAACATCTGGATCCAAATCAGCCCCTTACGAAGTAGCGCATAAACTAGGGTTTAAGCTTCTGTCACTCTAGCAACCCATCATCTAATAACTACTCCACAATGCATTCCCTTAGGCCCATGAATGGTGAAGTGTCATGTAGTCGACGTTCACATGACACCACTAAGGGAATCACAACATACATACCATCAAAATATCGAATACATATCAAATTCACATGATTACTTGCAACATGACTTCTCCCGTGACCTCAAGAACAAAGGTAACTACTCACAAATAATAAACATGCTCAAGATCATAGGAGTAATGAATAGCATAATGGATCTGAACATATAATCTTCCACCAAATAAACCATATAGTAATCAACTACGCAAGGTAATCAACACTACTAGTCACCCACAGGTACCAATCTGAGGTTCCGGTACAAAGATTGAACACAAGAGATGAACTAGGGTTTGAGAGGAGACGATGCTATTGAAGATTGGCCTCCCAAATATGAGAGGGGTGTTGGTTATGATGATAGCTTCGATTTCCCCATCCGGGAGGGAAGTTCCCCCGGCGGAATCGCTCCGCCGGAGGGCAAAAGTGCTCCTGCCCAAGTTCCGCCTCGAGGCGGCGGCGCTTCGTCCCGAAAGTCCTCCTCTAAATTTTTTTAGGTTTTTTGGGAATTTATACCAGAAGATGGGCACGGAAAGCGGGCCAGGCTGGGCACGATACAGCAGGGCGTGCCCAGGGGGGCCTGGCGCACCCTGGTGGGTTGTGCTCACCTGTGGGCCCTCCTACGGTAGTTTTCAGCTGCAGTAATTTTTATTAAATACAAAAATAATCTCGGTAAATTTTCAGCTTCATTGGAGTTGTGCAGAATAGGTATCTCTGACTTGCTTTTCTTGGGTCCAGAACTCCAGCTGCCGGTATTCTCCCTCTTTGTGTAGACCTTGCATATTATGAGAGAAAAGGCATTAGAATCACTCCCCAAAGCATTATTATTCAACAAAACAAAGTAAATAACAGTAGGAAATCATGATGCAAAATGGACGTATCAACTCCCCCAAGCTTAGACCTCGCTTGTCCTCAAGCGAAAGTCGATATCGAAAAGCATGTCCACATGGTTTGAGAGAGAGGTGTCGATAAAAACAAAATGCGGACATAGAAGCATCATGCTTATTAACATAACAACAACAAACTCTAACATAAGAACTTATTTTAATATATTTTTATCATAAGGCTTCTCATGAGCAAGTAACAATTCATCACAACATAGAAGTATCAAGCATGAACCTTAGTGGAAACCCACAAACTATGTTCTCAGTCAACTTTGCAACTACAATTCATCATATTTTCAGGAAGGGTCTCATGTCGGAGCCTTTTGGCAAGTCCACATACTCAACTGTCATTTAGTCTTCTATGATTGCTAACGCTCACGACATACCCATGAACAAAAAGTTTCAACCGGACACATGGGAAGATAGGGGCTTATAGTTTTGCCTCCCAACTCACTCACCTCAAGGGTGATGTCAACAGTAATAACTCATGCCCACCCATATCCAACTGGATATATGTGCCTAGATCTTTCCTCACCACATGATGCTTGCAAAGGAAAAAGTAAAAAGGAATAGAGAAGAATACTTTGACTCTTGCATAAAAGTAAGTGCATAAAAGTAAAAGATAGGCCCTTCGCAGAGGGAAGCAGAGGTTGTCATGCGCTTATTGGTTTGTATGCTCAATCCCTTAATGTAAAAGAACGTCACGCTATATTGCCCCCTATGATAGCAACCTTTATTATGCAGTCCGTCGCTTTTATTACTTTGCCATCACAAGTTCGTATAACGTTCAATTTTCTCTTACACTAATTGATCAACACACTCTTAGAAGCAATTTTTATTGCCTTGTTGCACCGATGACAACTTACTTGAAGGATCTTTCTCGATCCATAGGTAGGTATGGTGGACACTCAAGGAAAGAATTTGGGTATGGGTTTTTGGATGCACAAGTACTATCTCTACTTAGTGCGGAATTTTTGGCTAGCGAAGATATTGGGCAAGCACCACATGTTAATGGATCTACGACAATATAACTTCTATGTGGATATGAACAAACATAAATCATTACGTTGTCTTCCTTGTCCAGCGTCAACAATTTTGACATATAATATTTGATGGGGGCTCACAATCATAAAAAATGTCCAAGATAGTGTGTTTGCATGTGAATCTTCTCTTCCCTAATTAATTGTTTCATGTATTGCATCATTGACCAATGCTATGTTTGTCAATCTCCAATAAATTTTACTACTTATACTTTTCCTTATGTGATGTCATTACTCACCATAAGATTAGCATATGATTCTTTTCATTTATTTGTCTTTCTTTTATTTGATTGCAACAAGAAAGTAGAGAAGCAAAAACTCAAACTAAACTTTATTATATAACTTTCACTCGATTACATAGATAGGTAGACCACGAGACTAACAGACGAAAATAGATCACGCTAAACTTTTATTCGACTAAGGCAAAGGAAAACTAAAGATATAACCAAAATAGGTAAAGGTGAATAAAAAGTGGTGGTGATACGATACCGGGGCACCTCCCCCAAGCTTGGCTCAAGCCAAGGGGAGTGCCCATACCCATGTACTCAAGTCTCCTTCGTTGGTGGTGATGAAGAAGGTGGAGGTGTTGAGGTAGCCTTCTTCTTCAACTTATATTTAAGGTGGTGGTGATGAAGAAGTTTTCCTCCCTTAGATCATCACTAGCACAAATGCCCGTGCATTGCAACGGGAGAAGAAAAAACCATACTTTCTAAACCCAATAGCTCAAGACCCTTCCCCATCGTCCTCCTCCCACATAGTGCTTCGGTGACCAACATAGTTTTTATTAGGAGCGTTGTAAGAGTTTGTGACGGGCGCTAGCGGGTCGAGCAGAATAATAACAGCAAATATTTGTTTTGTTCTCAGAAAAATAGTGTACATGACCAATATAAAATGAATCTTGTTTATTGTGATTTAGACATATTATTTTTTTGCACATGTTAAACAATTCCAACATAATTTGCTTTTGAGTCATAATTTGATGTCAACAATTCAGATATAAAAAGTAGTTTACCTTGCCTGATGCCGTTTTGTTCTCAGAAAAATAGTGTACATGACCAATATAAAATGAATCTTGTTTATTGTGATTTAGACATATTATTTTTTTGCACATGTTAAACAATTCCAACCTAATTTGTTTTTGAGTCATAATTTGATGTTAACAATTCAGATATAAAAAGTAGTTTACCTTGCCTGATGCCGTTGTGCTCCTTGTTTGAAATGTACTAATCCATGGACTCTATCTACTATAAGCATTACATGGATTTCTGTACTTTCCTTCCTTATTATGGGATGGCTTCTTTCCATTTTTTCTCTCTATCCCGCCCTCTTCCCTTCCTTATTCTCTCATACGACATGAAATCCCCCTCCTCTTTCCTTCTTTATTTTTTTCTCATTTCTTCTTTAGTCTGTCAAGAGACATGAAATCCCTCCTCTTTCCTTCCTTATTATAGAGGGACTTATCTCCTTCTTTATTGGGTCCCGAGATGGCTCCTTGATACCGAGAAAACTCAAAGATGCATATAAATTACAAAGATTGGGTGTAAGGGAGCGGAAGGGACTATTTAAAATATGAATCAACTGTCTAAATATAATAGACCGTGAGCTGTGTCAATTGGTAGTGACACTGGTTATGGTATATGTGGTTCCGAGTTCGATTCAACCCACCATCGAATATTTTTTTGCATCAGGCTATGGGCCAGCTCGCCTGTTCGGTTGTGTGGCTTCCTTCGGCAGGGTGGGCCAGAATAATGTGCCCTGGAACGGTACACTAAGGGGGTAATCCTTGAGCTTCTAAATATGCAATGGGCTGGCTGAGTTGGTCGTTCGATTTGTGCACTTTTCTGGCAACTCGTGTTCGAAACCTCACGATAACAATTTTTTCAGTCCGGCCGTTTTTTAATGAAACGACCGCAAAAAAAAGGATGACAGTGAACCCACACCCATGACCCATGCTACACTATTGATTAAATAACAACTGCGATAAATCAAGAGGCAGACAACGATGCAGCTAACTGAACCAAATGAATAATTAAGTGTATAGGGTTGATGGATCAATTAACAATACTTTTCTTTGGGGTAGTTCGAAACTTGCAACGTGAATCCTAGCCAAGTAATTGGGGGGGGGGGATATCATACACATATTGATTATTTTGAGTTATCGACATCAGTGAAAGAAAATGTGCTATACTTCATCCGACGACCAGGCATGCAAGCTTCTGTCGTATGTGCTAACCGTGAAGTCCTTATCTTCATGTTTTGTTGCGATATATGTAGTATTATCCATCATAATTGAATCTTTTCGGGGACAAAAGTGTGTATAAGGTGGTTGTCAAGTTCCTCCATACCACATCTAACATGTCCATCTTTAGAGACGTCACGCATGTCATTCGTTTCCTCGAACAATAACTTGATTAAGATCAACTAAAGACTCTATTACCATAACAAGTAAATGTGTGTATTTTAGCGTCGATGGTTTATTATGCACTTGCATGAATCAGGATCAACAATGCCTAGAGACAATTTATTTTATATTTACTTTACTCGACGTGCAAACATACATGCGTGCCCTAACCCGTGTATTGTTAGTCCAACATTTTTTCTTCGGGAGATTGTTAGTCCAACATTGCCTAATCTTTATCCATATATGTATGTTCGGTTTTTTCAGTCTTCACGTCATAGTAGCCAGTCAGTATGAATTTGTGAGGGACATAAACATAGCCAAATTCAATCTTAAAACAAAAAGGCAACATGCGAACCAACCTATGTTTGGATGATTAGGTGGACAGTGGTATTTCCAGCCCTTCAGGGTTCAAATACTGGTGTTCGTATTTAGTCTTGGATTTATTTCAGGATTTCCGATGATGCGCATTCAGTGGGAGGAGACATTCATGTCGATTACGAGACACCTACTGTGACTTTGTAAAATTTCAAGATGATATGTCGGCTCAGTATCTCAGAGGTGTTCATAGAGATAGGTATGTGTATGTGCGTTATATGGATGATTGTATGCGTGCGTATATAAAAGATTACGTATGTACTGTGATAAAAGAAGCAACATGTGTGCACGCTAACACGTTTGCGTGATGGACTCCGAGATTTGTTTTGGTCTGAAATAACCCAAAGTATTTTTTTTAATGTTGAAAGAATCCAAACTATTAAAAGCAAGAAAATAACTTGTCAACGAAAAAGAAAAAGAAAACATGTGTGCACGCTAGCTTAGCTTAACACGTTGTCTGGTCAAGAAGAATCCAGCCGTGTCGCCGGCGATCCTTCTAGCTCCATGTGGACTTGCTCGCATAGCTTTATCTCGCGCACCGCAAGCCATGGGGCTACGCCACCGGGATCCTCAGGCATCGGTTGGGGTGATGCTCATGCACCGGCTGTCCCCGCGCGTTCTCTATAGAGGATCTAGCACCGGCGGCCTGCTCATCGGCGCGTACTGGGGCTGGGGCGGAGTCCCCATGCTGTGGTGGTGGAGCCCCTACCGGGTCAATTGTAAATTGGGATTCTTCGTCAAAGCATCTGATGCTACGGATTGTAACCTTCTATTATTCCTTGAATCCATCTTCCCACTTACGGGATTAATTTCTTTGTTCTCTTCCCGTCCTCTTTTATTATCACATCTCTTTCCGTCCTCTGCTGGTTGACTTCTGATGCAGCAAGACCTTGGACGTATAAAAGTTGACGTGATTACGTGCGAAGTAGCGAGGTGGGACAATTATGCACACTTTTTGATATAGGGCGTGGTCGTTGGTTCGGTCCTCAAAGGATGAATTTTTCGCTGCTTCCCAAACATATTTTTTAGAAAAAGGGGCACACCAGGTCCAATTCGGCCCATGCGGGTGACAGTGGACGGACGAAACGGCCCAGTCTAATAAAAGGTGCAACTCAGCGACGGACGATACCTGTTTGATACGGAGGACGGACGAAAATTGTGACGGTGGTAAGGGGTGACATACCAAATTGGACTGGCAGGGTGGACGGACGAAGAAGGACGAAATTACGGTGGTAAGAAGCAATAGCCCCTTTATTAATAGGTATAGATAGCAAATATGCCCGTGCGTTGCAACGGAAGAAATCAAACCCACACGCCGTTACCCATTGGGCATAGCTAAATACCTCAGCCTCATGCCCCTAACATAATAAACATGACTAATACCTCATCCTCGGGTCGACATCCTCCATTTCAATATGACATCAGACCCATGTTTCTATTTGTCCTCTTTGCTGTTCTCGCCGCCGATACTCACAATACCAGTTGTCAGTAACCAAGGTTGGCCAGGTCCAATAGCTAGATCGGTGAGCCTCCTTCGTGTCTCGCGAGATCAAGAGTGCTGAACAAAGATATTTTTTATCATTAGGCTAATATAATAGGGAAACGCATTGCACCATGTTATCATATAAATGGAGTAGTTTGTGTCGGATAGACCATGAAACCTTAGTTGGACTCTTCATGCATTGTGAGTTTGCGACGGGTGTCATTGGGCCGAGCGAGGCTGGTTATACGTGAAGACGTGACGGAGAAAAAGATTCCTTCCATATCCCTAGTTTAATAAATTGAACTAAACAATGAATTTGTGGGCATATTTCAAAAATTCACCCAGTTTTCTTAGTAGTTATAGATAGACAAAATGTTAGCTACAGTACCTCTTAGTTTTCAAAATTTGTTCATGTTTTGAAAAAATATTTGCCTTTTCATCTTCAAAGTTAAAAACATGTTTGTACTTTGAAAACATGTTTGCAAATTCGGGAAAAACATTCACTACAGTACCCCCTAGTTTTGAAAAGTTGTTTGTGTTTTCAAAAATATTCAGGTTTCAAAAAAATAAAAAGCAAAAAATTGCTCCTTCTTTTAAAATATTCGGGTTTAAAATTTTTGTTCACAACTTTGCAAAATATTCGTGTTCTAAAATATATTCACTTGGTCAAAAAACATGTTTTTCTTTTGCTCTCGGTATCCAACTCGGCTGGTAGTTTACTTTACGTTACGCTGCCATTTAAACAATAAGTCTTGTGTAGTATCGTGGCTGGCATCTTGAGTTTTCCAGCGTGAACGCCCAGGTTAGATTCCCTGAGGTGGATAGTATTTTTTGTGGACCTCTTATAACTTGCATGAGCTGTCAGTTTGGTAATGGGCCGGCCCATTGCTGATGCATGCATCGTATGTTTTTTTGCCGTAAACGTCTAGGTGCAGACGGACCAAAAATCATCTGGGTCCCACCGTAAACCAAAAAAAGTGGAGAAACAATCCTCCCTTTAATATTAGGTAAAGATTCTCTAATTCAAGCTTTAATATCCTTTGGCATAATGCCTCCTTGCTCTCCTGCAGAAAACGAGACGGGATAAATTGGACCTTAGGTTTGTATCTTCTAGGGAGGCTTGACTTCTTGAATTCCACATGCATGTCTCCGGGTTGAGGAAATGGATCATCCTCCTCCGCAGAGCTGTCATCTTGTGTTTCTTGCATGGTGGCATCTTCTTCCTCCTCCGAGGTCCATAGATAGGGGTAAATCTCCCTAAAGTCTTCAGGTCTGGAACATAGGGATCAACATGGCTCTCCCTCTCTAAATCTTGAGACGACATATCTTCAGATCTATCAAGAAAACAACATGAAACAAGAACATGGGATTTTTCTGCGATACGGTCGTCAAAACAGTCGGGGGTATATATAGAGAATTTTTATTCTTGGGAAACAAGTATTCGGAAGGAAAACGGAGTCGGGAAGGCATCTGAGGTGGGCACAACCCACCAGGGCACGCCTAGGGGTGCTTGGCACGCCCTGGTGTATCGTGCTCACCTCGATCACCTTCCGGTTTATTTTTTTATTCCTAAAATTTCAAAATATTTCAAAACTGACAGAAAATATTTTTGCGGATTTTTCGAAGTCCGTTTACTTACCGTATCACGTACCTACTATTTTCAAGTATTCTGGAGTGTTCCGGAAGGTTTCTTTTATGTGTTCCTCCGGTGTCATGGTTTGGATAACACTGCTTTTAATGATAATAGGCGTACCTGAGATATAATGCTTAATTCTTTGGCCATTGACCACCTTCGGGGTAGTACCTTCGGCGTTATTAATCTTGATAGCTCCAGAACGATAAACCTCTTTAATAATATATGGTCCTTCCCATTTGGAGAGAAGCTTTCCTGCAATGAATCTTAAACGAGAGTTGAATAAAAGAACATAATCTCCGCTTTTGGATTCTTTTGTCATGCCATCTTTTTACTTTTTCTTTGAATAGCTTGGCATTTTCATACGCTTGGGTTCTCCATTCATCTAATGAGCTAATATCAAACAGCCTCTTCTCACCGGCAAGTTTGAAATCATAATTGAGTTCTTTAATTGCCCAAAATGCTTTGTGTTCTAGTTCTAGAGGCAAATGACAAGCTTTTCCATACACCATTTTATATGGAGACATACCCATAGGATTTTTATAAGCTGTTCTATAGGCCCAAAGTGCATCATCTAATTTCTTAGACCAATTTTTACGAGACCTATTGACATTTTTTTGTAATATTAATTTTATTTCTCTATTGCTAAGTTCTACTTGACCACTAGATTGAGGATGATAGGGTGATGCAATTCTATGGTTAACATCATATTTAGCAAGCATCTTACGGAAAGCACAATGAATAAAGTGTGAACCACCATCGGCCATTAAATATCTAGGGACTCAAAACCTCGGGAAGATAACCTCTTTAAGCATTTTAATGGAGGTGTGGTGATCAGCACTACTAGTTGGAATAGCTTATACCCACTTAGTGACATAATCAACCGCAACTAAAATATGAGTGTACCCGTTAGAGGAAGGAAAAGGCCCCATGTAATCAAAACCCCACACGTCAAATGGTTCAACAACAAGTGAATAATTCATAGGCATTTCTTGACGCTTACCGATATTACCAATTCTTTGACATTCATCACAAGACAAGATAAACTTACGGGCATCCTTGAAGAGAGTAGGCCAATAAAAACCAGATTGCAATACCTTATGAGCAGTTCTATCTCCCGCATGATGTCCTCCATAAGCTTCGGAATGACATTTCCGTAGGATCTGTTCCTGTTCATGCTCAGGTACACAATGCCTAATAATACCATCTACTAGTTCTTTATAAAGATGTGGGTCATCCCAAAAGTAATGTCTCAAGTCATAGAATTTTTTTCTTTTTTGTTGGTATGTGAAACTAGGTGGTATATATTTAGCGACAATGTAATTAGCATAATCAGCATACCAAGGTGTGTTGTGTGAGACACTTATTGCAGCTAGCTATTCGTTAGGGAAACTATCATCAATAGGTAGTGGGTCATCAAGAATATTTTCTAACCTAGACAAGTTATCAGCTACGGGGTTCTCAGCTCCTTTCCTATCAACAATATGTAAGTAAAATTCTTGATGTAAAAGAACCCACCTAATGAGTGTAGGTTTAGCATCTTTCTTTTCCATAACGTATTTTATAGCAGCATGATCGGTGTGAACAATAGCCTTGGAGTCAACAATATAGGATCTAAAAAGCAAACACAACCACTAAAAATTCCTTTTCAGTAGTGGCATAATTTTGTTGGGCACTATCTAGAGTTTTACTAGCATAATGGATAACATTCAATTTCTTATCAACTCTTTGTCCTAGGCAGCACCAACAACATAATCACTATCATCACACATAATTTCAAAAGGCAAGTTCCTATCAGGTGGTTGAACGATATGTGCAGAGGTTAAGGATTTCTTGAGTGTTTCAAAGGCTTCCACACAATCATCATGAAAAACAAAAGGAATATCCTTTTGAAAAAGATTAGTAAGAGGCCTAGAAATTTTAGAGAAGTCTTTAATGAACTTCCTATAAAAACCAGCATGACCAAGGAAACTTCAAATACCTTTAATATCTTCAGGACATGGCGTTTTCTCAATTGCATCAACATTAGCTTTGTCCACCTCAATACCTCGTTCAGATATTTTATGCCCCACGACAATACCTTCATTAACCATAAAGTGGCACTTCTCCCAATTCAAGACAAGATTAGTTTGTTCACATCTCTGCAAAACTCGATCAAGGTTGCTTATGCAATCATCAAAAGAAGTTCCGTAAACGGAAAAATCATCCATGAAAACCTCCACAATCTTTTCACAAAAATCAGAGAATATAGCAGTCATACATCTTTGAAAGGTATTAGGTGCCTTGCATAAACCAAAAGGCATATGTCTATAAGCATAGGTTCCAAAAGGGCAGGTAAAGGTGGTTTTCTCTTGATCGGATTGTGACACGGGGATTTGAGAGAAACCAGAATATCCATCTAGGAAACAAAAGTGTGTGTGCTTAGATAGTCTCTCTAGCATTTGATCAGTGAAAGGCAAAGGGTTGTGATCTTTCCTAGTAGCTTTATTTAATTTTCTAAAATCAATTACCATTCTATAGCCAGTGACAATTCTTTGTGGAATGAGTTCATTCTTATCATTAGGAACAACGGTAATACCTCCTTTCTTAGGGACACAATGAACGGGACTTACCCATTTACTATCAGCTATGGGATAAATTATACCTGCTTCCAGAAGCTTTAATATTTCAGTTCTTACCACTTCTTTCATCTTAGGATTCAATCGCTGTTGGTGATCAACAACGGGTTTAGCATCAGGCTCCATATTGATCTTGTGCTGACATAGAGTGGGACTAATGCCCTTAAGATCATCAAGAGTATATCCAATAGCAGCCCGGTGCTTCCTTAGAATTTTCACTAATCTTTCTTCTTCATGTTCTGAAAGGTTAGCACTAATAATAACATGATATATCTTTTTCTCATCAAGATAAGCATACTTCAAAGTGTCGGGCAATTGTTTCAATTCAAACACAGGATCACCTCTAGGTGGAGGGGGGCCTCCAAGAGTTTCAATAGGCAAATTATGTTTCAAGAGAGCTTGTTTTTCGAAGAAAATTTGATCTATTTCATTTCTTTCACGCATGTGCATACCATTTTCATGGTCGAGTAAATATTGTTCTAATGGATCAGTAGGAGGCACAGCAATAGAAGCAAGACCAATTATTTCATCCTCACTAGGTAACGCTTTGTCACGAGGTTGTCTACTAAACTTAGAAAAATTAAACTCATGAGACACATTACCAAAACTGACACCGACGGTTTGTTTTTCACAATCTATCTTAGCATTGACGGTCCTCAAGAAAGGTCTACCAAAGATAATGGGACAAAAGTCATCTTGTGGGGAACCAAGAACTAGAAAATCAGTAAGGTATTTTACTTTCCCACACAAGACTTCAACATCTCTAACAATCCCAAGTGGTGTGATAGTATCTCTATTAGCATGTTTAATTGTAACATCAATATCTTCCATTTCAGCAGGTGCTATTTCATTCATAATTTCTTGGTATAAGGTAAAAGGGATAGCACTCACACTAGCACCTAAATCACATAAACCATGGTACCAATGATCTCTTATTTTATTTGAGAGAACGGGCAAGCCTTCTATAGGTCTATGTTTATCTTTCTTATCAGGCTTAGCAATTCTAGCAGCTTCATCACAAAGGTAGATGACATGCCCATCAATATTTTCTTCCAAGAGATCTTTAACCATAGCAACACCAGGTTTTACTTTAATTTGCTCAGGGGGTTTAGGTGCTCTTATATTACTCTTACGAACCACGGTTGATACCTTAGCATGTTCCATTATCCTAACAGGGAAAGGTGGGTTTTCAATATAAGCAGTAGGCACAACTGGATCAACATTGTAAAAGATAGTTTCTTCTTTAGCTATAATTGGTTCTTTAATTTCTTCTTTAACAGGGGGATGATATTTAAACCACTTTTCCGTAGGGATATCAACATGAGTAGCAAATGCTTCGCAGAAAGAGGCTACTATCTCAGAGTCAAGTCTGTATTTAGTGCTAAACTTGTGAAAAGTATCGGTATTCATAAAAGATTTAACACAATCAAATTCAAGCTTTATACCTGACTCATTACCTTCATCGAGTTCCCAATCTTTAGAGTTGCGTTTAATTCTTTCTAAGAGATCCCACTTGAAATCAATAGTCTTCTTCATATAAGAACCAGCACAAGAAGTATCGAGCATGGATTGATCATTATGAGAAAGCCGAGCATAAAAATTCTGAATGATGACTTCCCTCGGAATGTCATGATTGGGGCATGAATATAACATTGACTTAAGCCTCCCCCAAGCTAAAGCGATACTTTCTCCTTCATGAGGCCAAAAATTATATATATAATTCCGATCACGATGAACTAGATGCATAGGATAAAACTTTTGATGAAATTCCAATTGCAAGCGATTCCAGTTCCACGATCCAAGATCATCACATAGCCTATACCATGTCAATGCTTTTCCCTCAAAAGATAAAGGGAAAACCTTCTTCTTAACTTCATCTCCGGGTAAACCTGCAAGCTTAAGTAATCCACATATTTCGTTCACATATAAAAGATGCATATCAGGATGTTCAGTTCCATCTCCTGCATAAGGTTTAGCAAGCAGTTTTTCTAGCATACCCGAAGGAATTTCATAACTAACATTTTCAGTAGGTGCTGTAGGTGGAGGGGTAACTAATTGTGGTTCCGGTCGAGGTGAAGATACGCCAAACAAACCACTCAAAGGATTGTTCTCCATAGTAGCAAGTAGCAATAAATTTCAGGACGTAGTATAAGTTTTTCCTTACCGATTTCCACTTACCAAGAGCACTTCAATCCCTGGCAACGGCGCCAGAAAAGAGTCTTGATGACCCACAAGTATAGGGGATCAATCATAGTCCTTTAGATAAGTAAGAGTGTCGAACCCAACGAGGAGCAGAAGGAAATGACAAGCGGTTTTCAGCAAGGTAATTTCTACAGGCACTGAAATTGTAGGTAATAGATAGTTTGATAGCAAGGTAATTTGTAACAAGCAAGTAACGGTAATGGTAAACAAGGTGCAGAAAGATAGCCCAATCCTTTTGAGGTAAAGGACAGGCCAGAACAACCACTAGTAATAGGCAAAGTGTTCTTGAGTGTACACGGGAATTTCGTCTAGTCACTTTTATCATGTTGGTTTGATTCGTGTTCGCTACTTTGATAATTTGATACGTGGGTGGACCGGTGCTAAGGTGTTGTTCTTACTTGAACTAACAACCTACATATGATTAACCCGCTCGCAAGCATTCCCAACTAAGAGAAAATTATTAAGACAAAGTCTAACCATAGCATTAAACATGTGGATCCAAATCAGCCCCTTACGAAGTAGCACATAAACTAGGGTTTAAGCTTCTATCACTCTAGCAACCCATCATCTAATTACTACTCCACAATGCATTCCCTTAGGCCCATGAATGGTGAAGTGTCATGTAGTCGACGTTCACATGACACCACTAAGGGAATCACAACATACGTACCATCAAAATATCGAATACATATCAAATTCACATGATTACTTGCAACATGACTTCTTCCGTGACCTCAAGAACAAAGGTAACTACTCACAAATAATAAACATGCTCAAGATCAGAGGAGTAATGAATAGCATAATGGATCTGAACATATAATCTTCCACAAAATAAACCATATAGTAATCAACTATGCAAGGTAATCAACACTACTAGTCACCCACAGGTACCAATCTGAGGTTCCGGTACAAAGATTGAACACAAGAGATGAACTAGGGTTTGAGAGGATATGGTGCTGTTGAAGATGTTGATGAAGATTGGCCTCCCAAAGATGAGAGGATTGTTGGTGATGACGATAGCTTCAATTTCCTCCTCCGGGAGGGAAGTTCCCCCGGCGGAATCGCTCTGCTGGAGGGCAAAAGTGCTCCTGCCCAAGTTCCACCTCGAGGCGGCAGCGCTTGGTCCCGAAAGTCCTCCTCTAATTTTTTTTAGGTTTTTTGGGAATTTATACCAAAAGATGGGCACCAGAAGTGGGCCAGGCTGGGCACGATACACCAGGGCACGCCCTGGTGGGTTGCGCCCACCTGGGGGCCCTCCTCCGGTAGTTTTCAGCTCTAGTAATTTTTATTAAATACAAAATTAATCCCCGTAAATTTTCAGCTTCATTGGAGTTGTGCAGAATAGATATCTCTGACTTGCTTTTCTTGGGTCCAGAACTCCAGCTGCCGGTATTCTCCCTCTTTTTGTAGACCTTGCATATTATGAGAGAAAAGGCATTAGAATCACTCCCCAAAGCATTATTATTCAACAAAACAAAGTAAATAACAGTAGGAAATCATGATGCAAAATGGACGTATCACACGGCGCGAGGCGTCCGGCTCGAGAAGATTCATCACCGGCGCAGACGAGGAGCTTCGCGAGCCGCGGGCGATGCGCAGCAGGCGACGCCCCACACCGCCCAGTGCGGCTGCCGCCCCTGACATGGGCGGCGGGCCGCACGTCTGCATCGACACCCTGTGGAGCGATCATGTCCTCGCGGGCGGCCTCCAACAGGCTTCGCGAGAGCGGCCTCGCGGGGAGAGCTGGTGTGGTCAGCCTCGCGAGGTTGCGTGGCGCGAGCAACCTCGCGAGGCATGCCGCCAGGCTCGGCGCCATCACCAACAAGTGTGCATGTCCTTGAGTCAGGCGCTGCCTGCCTGGAGACCGAGGGTGGAACCTGCGCCCATGTCTCCAGGATGGGCGTTGCCTGCCTGGGGACAGAAGCTGGAGTACTCGACCACGTCGTCGGGTCAGGCGCTCCCTGTCTGGAGACGGAGGGTGGAACACACGCCCATGTCTCCAGGCTAGGAATTGCCTGCCTGGCGGCAGTCCACGTCATCGGGTCAGGCGCTGCCCGCCTGGGGACGGAGGGTGGAACACATGCCCATGTCTCCCTCCTGGGCATTGCCTGCCTGGCGACAGAAGCTGGAGCACAGGTCCACATCATCAGGTCAGGCGCCGCCTGCTTGGAAATGGAGGGTGGAACACACGCCCATGTCTCTAGGCTGGGCATCGCCTGCCTGGGGATGGAAGCTGGAGCACTCAACCTCATCACGGGCCAGGATCTGCCTTCTTGGAGACAGAGCGACAAGTGCCCGAGCAAGGCACCCGGACACCCTCGCGAGGCGCGTAGGGGTGACTCGCCGGGGGCTGACCTCGCGCATAGCGAGAGGGCCCGGCACCAGGCCCTGTCCGCACCACGAGGAGTCGCGGAGCTACCACGGCGACGTCGCCCGCCTCCAGGACCTCAGGAGCCGGAGGCTTCGAGGGATAGGATCCGTGCCCCAGAGGCATGGCGCGCCCTGTGCCCCCCAAGCTCTCACGTAATAATGAGTGGGTTGTATACGCCCGGGGTCCCCTAGGGATGCGGAGGGGCCCCCACCCACGCCCAAGTGGAAGCCCCATGCTCCGCGCTGGCGGACGACACGGTCCTCCAATGACTATGCCCACGCCTAGTGGAAGCTCTACGCTCCGCGCTGGGCGAAGACGAAGCCTAGCTATTAGGTGCCACATGCGGCTATTCCTTGCTCTCTTTTGTAACCGAATTTGACGTTTTTGGAATAAAAGTTTGAAGTTTTCGTTTTTGTATTCCAAAAGGAGGGTGTGGGATTTTTCTCCTTGCAAGTGTTTCTTGGGTCGAGCCTCGTTTCCCCTTGACAACTCTCTCTCTCTCTTTCGTGCGCCCCGCGAGTGGGGGCTAGGCATGGTGTGCGTGTTGAGACAGCCCCAGCGGTGTTGAGGGCCTCCCCCGATTGCCCAGGTCACAACAGCTGCATGCCCGCCTGCGCGCACGCCTCGGTAAGGCTTGGGCGTCTGAACCTTCGCGCGACGCTCTCAAGCGAGCCAGTGGGCATGCGTAGCCCGAGGCCCCGTCAAAACGTCCGCCTCCCGACCTTGGCCGGGCACCGTAGCTCGGAATAATAGTAATGACCCACCCCACCTCAGGAGTCGCGACCCGCGACAAGCAAAGGAAAGGCGACACAAGGAAGTACAACTTTACTTAATACATCATGAAGGAGTTTCTTCCAAAATACTCTCACCCCCTCGCGGGGGTATGTTCAAAATCTTGACGGGAAAAACAGGGAAAATACGACCTAGGGAGATGTGCTGCCACCATCGCCACTGTCACTGCCGCCACCGTCGGACTCACGCCCTTTGATCAAAGGACGTTCCTCGCCCTCAGCTGAGGAAAACTCCGCGATCAGGTCGCCCACGTGATCCTCCACCAGTCCCCGAGGGCGCCTTGAATCACCTCTAGCACGGGGTTGTCATGGAGTCGAAGTCGAAGTTGGGGTCGAAGCGAAGGAGGTGGCTGAAGACTCGCGAGGACGCTCTCGCGAGGAGGTCACGGCTCCTATCTTCCGTGATCTGGCGGGCCTTCTCTGCCGCCCCCCCTTCGAGGCGCTCCACGATCGTGGTGAAGAAGTCAAGGTAGCTGGCGTTGTCAGGAACAAGTGGACTGGGGACGCTCTCGTTGCAGATGCTGCTCAGGGCTCGGTGGGCCCTCCTCTCGAGAGCCCGGAACATCTGGGAGCGCGTGTGCTGCATCCCCCGGGCGCAGTCCGCCTCGTCCGAGGCCCTCTCCGCAAGGGAAGTGACACCCTCCACTTGCGTATGAATGAAAGACAGCTCAGCTTCGGTGGTTGCCCGGGCGTCCACGGGAGCACTTTCATGCTGCTCCGCAATGGCTAACTTCTTCCTGAAGCTGTCAGCCTCACCTTTCAGGTCGCTGAGCCACTTGCAGAAATGGGACTCCTGAAGCTTCGTCTTCCCGCGATAGTCCTTGGAGAGGTCCGACGAACCTCCGCCACCTTCTCGTCGATCTCTCCCTGGATCCTTGCCTCCCGAGAGGCGAGGGAGTCCTCAGCGACGGCCACTTGATGCTCCATCACCTCCAGCCACTCACGCTCCAAGATCTGTTCTAGAGCCTCCAGCGTCAGCGTATCATCAAGCGTGTGGAGCTTCGCATTACCAGTGGACGGCCTGCCCGTCAGGGCGGCGAGCGCGGCCTTGCGCGCTTGGATTTGCCGCTCGAAGGCGGCATTGGACGCTTGAAACTCTTCCCCGCGCTTCTCCGCAGCCTCACGCCGGCAGTCCGGGGCCCGGGCTTCCTCAAGGGCCCGATCACGGGCCTCCCTCGCCGCGATGAGGGATTCTTCGGCCTTCGTGCGAGCTTGCTCATGTTGCAGACGACCAAGGTTGATGGCGGTCCCAAGCCAATGTCATTCGTGCGCCAGGCGCAAGCGTTCCGCCTCAAGGCACGCGTCGACGTCGTTAAGCTCAGCCCCAAGACGGCCTAGCATGCTCTCCGCATCTTGAAGAAGGCCGCGCCGGGCGGCGCTGCGACCGTAAGTGAGCTCCAACACTGGTCCTCCTCCGCCCCCTGGTCGGCAAGGAAGGCACGTGTAGGGCCACCCATATCCAACGGAGATCCGGAGGCCGAGGTCCCACCGTTCGGCCCCCCGACCCGGGGCCGGGCCTCGTGAGGACTTGCCCCTCCGCTCGAAGAAGGCGCCGACGCCTCGAGCGCCCAGCTACCAGGAAGAAGCGTCGAGGGAAGCCTCAGCCCTGCCCCCGCAAACTGGAGGCCATGCCCGAGGAGGAACGCTGGAAACTCGGGCCCGAGGCCCCCCAGGGACAGCTTGGGCCCCGCAGGCACCTCCCCGCGCGAGGTCGCACGGCTTTTGGAACACGGGGCCGTAACAGGCCCAGCATCCACGGGAGGTGGAGGTGGAGCTGCGCCCATTCCTTCATCAAGAGGAGACCTGAGAAGCAAAGACTCAGAAGTGCGCGTCATGCGGAAATCGAGGAATGTTGGGCGCTTACTCATCCAGGGCGATCCACTTCCTCTTCCTCATGGTACCCGAGGGTGGGACGCTGCGGCCCCTGGACTTCCTCTTCCTCCGGCACGTGCGGGGACCAGGAGATGGCTCGCTGACGTCCGGCGCGAGGCGCTCCTCGGCTGGGGCGGCGATCGTGCCTCCGGGCGGGGCATCACCTGTGCCGCTTGGAGGGGCGAACGTGGACGCTTGAGGGGCAAGCAGCTCGGAGCGCTCTTCCATCGCGCGAGGGGTGCTGACCTCAAGACTCCCAGAGACTGGGGTCGTCACGAGGAGGGCGGCGCGGGGGTCCGCCTGGACCTTGGGAAGTAGCCCCCACTTGTCGAAGCGTGGCATCCTCTGGACGAAGGCCCTCCTATTCGGGTGATCGTACAAGGGGAGCCCACCGGGAGGAAGTTCAGTGGGTTCCACGCCGGTCAGGAGGCGGAGCACCTCTCGCAGCGCGCTGGAAGAAAGGGAAGGCACCTGGAGCCTCATGGCGTCGTCGGGGCCGGCAAAGGCCCACATGGGGCGAGAGTGGCGTTGGAGGGGAGCGATTCGCCGACAGACGAACTCCCTCACCACCATCGCCATCGTCACGCCCGCCTCCTTCAAGACGGCCAACCTGGCCATAACCTGCGCGAGCTGCGGGTCAACAAGCTCCGCGTGCTCCCAGCCGGGGCTTGGCACAGCAGGGGCTTCCGGTGCTTGGAGCAGGGGGCTGTACATAGCTGCGTCGACATATACCCATTGCCTTCGGAAGCCCTTCGCATCCGGATGAAGCTCGGCATCAAGGGCCTCCCCGTCGACAAGTCCGCCGTTCGGAACGACGCGCACCCCGAGCACTACCCATCGTCGACCATCTGGAGAGAGAAGAAGTGGCGAAGCAGAGCCACGGATGGGGAGATGCCCACGAAGGCCTCGCACAGGAACACGAAAGCGGAAAGGAGGACGATGGATCCAGGATCGAGGTGTAATGCGTGGACCTGGTAATGTGTCAGCACGACATTGAAGAAATCCGAGAACGGTGACAGCAAGCCAGAGAGGATGGCATGGAGATGAAGAGGAATGTCGGTGGCTTCCATATCTACCGGTAGCCGGGAGGCGAGCAAGATCTTCGTCGCCCCCCACTCATTGGTAATGGCGGCGGTTACTCGCCGGACCTTGTCCAGCCCCTCGAGGTTAACCACGAAGGATTGGCCCAGCGCGGGCTCTGGTACAAGCCGGGGCCCCGGCAACATCGAGGTTTTCCCCCTCTTCTTCTGGGGGGCCATGGCGAAGGGACAGATTAGAGCAAGCGCGGGATCTGGCGAGAACGGCGCGAGCTTATAGAGGAAGAATGAGCGGAAGGCAACCGCGAGGGAGAAGAGCAACGATGGCCCCACTGCGTGCGCTAGTGTTTTGTCAGCACGGGCGGTTACCGAGGCGACATGGGGAAGTGGAGGTGTCCGCGTCTCGTCGTGCGCCACGCGTCAAGCCTAGCCCGCAGGCGATTGCGGCCCGCGGCACTTCGGCCTTCTCTCCTCAGCTTCTCCTCGAAGCCAGCCCGAGCGCGCCTTGGGCCCGGGGGTTACTGCTGGCGTTCTGGGATCGGGGGTAACCAGACCTGCCTGCCTGTGGCCCAAGGCGCGGCCCACCATGATGACCCGGTACGGCCAGGCGACGAGCCCCACAAGACAAGACCCTCTCGAGGGGCCCGGCCTCGTGAGGAGAACGACGCCAAGACCTCCAGAGGAGCGGTCTCCCCGGGCTGCCTCCCGAGGAGCGGAGATTCCAATTGAGGGCCCAGCCTCAGAGGTCGTGATGACGTGAGCCATGACGATCAGGGCCGGCGGGGGGCAAAGACAGTTTCCTCTTTCGTGCTAAGGGGGCAAAGACTAGCGCGGGTTCCCAAGGAATCCCCCAAAGGTTTCCATTCCGGTGCAACATGACCAAGACCACGAGCTCGGTAGGAAGGATCTCATCGCCGAGCCCACCTCTGCGTCACGCCGGGAGCTTTGCAGGTGAGACCACCTTTAGTCAGGATAAGTTGTACCTCCTGTCCCCTTTCAAATTTGGCTGTTGTGGGATTCCTTCCCTCCAATGCAATAAGGGAAGAGGACCCAGGCTGCTACAAATAGAGACTAGCCTCCACCGTGGAGGGGCACCGATCCATCCTCACCCAAGAGCACTAGCAAGGTTGCTCACCACTGTACAAGTTCATCACCAAACCTCCTCATGAGGCCAATCCACCAAAGCAGGAGTAGGGTTTTACACCGCAAGGTGGCCCGAACCTGGGTAAATCGTTGTGTCCATCTTCCCGCTTGCTCTCAGGCATTCGTAAAGGCCAGGCCGTGGGGTGGCGAGCTTGGGGTCCGAGCTGGGTGGGATCTTCGCACACGCCCCAGAGTTTGAACCTTTCTTGGGTCTGCAGAGCCCTGAGTCCGACACCGTAACATGACTGTTTGTGATGTGCGTCTCGGTACATATGGGTGCGGTAAACAACCGCTCTCCAGAAACCCCCAAAAAACGTTATGTTGATAGAGATGTCGGTGGTGACCGAGGCAGCGGCTACCGGATAGGAGGTCAATCCCCGGTCGGTCGGTGGTGTCGGCGTTATAGGAAGTCCATCCTCGGTCGGTCGGCGGTGGTGGCATGATAGGACTTCAATCGTCGGTTGGCGGCTGGAGATTTAGGAGGAGCTCAATCCTCGTGGTCGGTGCCGGCGTGACTGGAGCACGTCCCTCTCGATCGTAGGCGGGATAGTGGAACCCGGACTTCAGGTAGGTGCCCGGCTATGCTCTGCTCCTTGACCCTGATGTCTCGTCATGCCACTGCTAGTTAATGAAGGTATTATTTTCCTTGAGTGGCCTAATTAAGGTATGAAATTCATATAAGGTCACTACTGATGATGCGTGTAAATTGACTGGTTGATTAGTGTCATTGCATGGTTGGATAACATTATGCAGCACCCTCCATAAATTTTGAAAATAAAATCTGGTGATTTATTCACCCATCTTTGTGCATCCAGTAAGGATGCAACTTGTGCAGTTGGAACGATCTGAATGGATGGGGGATCGGACAAGCTCAAGGTATAGGGATGGAGTGAAGGAGTTCATGGCTTTGGCTGAACAGACAACGAAGATAATTTGCAAAGAATATTACGTCCTCTGTCCATGCAAGGATTGTACCAATACGGTGTCATTTACTATTGATGAGATCGAGTTACACTTATACCAAAGGGGATTCATGGGTGGATTCACAAGATGGATTAACACGGTGAAGAGTCGGTTATGGATGAAGGTAATAACATGCATGTCGGCGAGGTGCCAAACCTCGGGGCTCATATGTCAAGCTACAGACAGAAGACTGGCATGCCAAAAAACCCAAATAAAAACCAAGAGCGTGAAGCAGACAACACCGACCTTGATGATATGCCAGATTTTGCTGCTATAATTGCACATTTCCAGGGCTGAGAAAAAGATATAGCCTGGTACAAGGAGATGCCAAGCATTAATGCGGCCGCCAAGAAAGATTTGTATCCAGGTTGCAAAAAGAAATATTCCAAGTTGAGTGTCACACTAACGCTTCTCAGATTTAAAGCAGAAAGCGGTCTATAACAAGGCCTTCACACAGTTGTTGAATCTTTTCAATGGCATTATTCTAGAAGATAATGTGCTCCCCAAAAGCACGAACGAAGCGAAGAAAGTTGTTTGTCCATTGGAACTTGATGTCCAGAAGATACACGCTTGTGTGAATGATTGTATGTTGTACCGCGGTGACTACAAAGATTTGCATTCATGTCGCATATGCAAGCACGCACGATACAAGCGCTGGAGAGAAAAGGACAAGTAAAAAATGGACGAAGAGATCGAGATAGGAATCCCGTTCAAGGTTGTTTGGTACTTGCCTATAATTCCAACGTTCAAGCGTTTGTTTGCAAACCATAGAGAGGCAAATAGGTTGTGGTGGCATCATGATGAGCGAACTGTGGATTAATATATGAGGCACCCGAAAGATTGGGCTCAGTGGGAAAAAATCACGGACAGGTTTAAAGATTTGGCAAATGATCCTAGAAATATATGGCTAGGGGAGTGTACTAACGGATTTTATCCATTTGGCGATATGAACACCAAACACGGCACTCGGCCGGTGCTTTTGTGCATATATAACCTTTCTCATTGGTTGTGTATGAAGAAAAAATACATCATGGTGTCGATGATTATCCAAGGCCCTAAGCAACCTGGAAATGATATCGACATTTACTTTCAGCTATTGGTTTAAGAACTGCAGACATTGTGGGAGCCTGGTGTGAACTGTTATGATGCCTGCGCAAAGGAGTTTTTCCAGCTACATGTGTTGCTGCTGCACACCATTCAAGATATACCGGCATTAGGCAACAGTTCGGGGAAGAAACCAAATGGACCAGTAGGATGTGTCACATGCATGGACAGGACAGCGAGTAGATTTCTTTCCAACTCGCGCAAAACCGTGTATTTGCATCATCGTAGGTTCTTAAGGAAAATTCACCCTTACCAAAAAATGACAGCTGAATTTGATGGTACGGTAGACAAAGGAACATGCCCAAGACCCTATGATGGGAAAGTAGTCCACATCATTGTCAAAAACATTGAAGTTGTGCTTGGCAAGGGATCCGGTTTGACGCAATAAATAAAACCCAAGGACCAAGTGTTTAAGAAGAAATCAATGTTCTAGGAATTACCTTACTGGGAATTCCTAAGTGTACGTCACTGCATTGATGTCATGCACATTGAGAAGAATGTCTGTGAAAGCATCATTGGTACTCTGCTCAAGATTAAAGGCAAAAGAAAGGATGGTGACGGTGCATGACTCGATATGCTTGGTGATCAATCAGAATGAATGAATGAAGCAGAAGATGGTGACAAATTACTCCACCAACACCGGAGTTACAATTTCACTACAGCAGAAGTAAAAGAGTTCTTCGAATTTTTGTTGTGAATTAAGACTCCCTCTTCCTACTCCGCAAACATCAGAAGTCTCGTTGATGACAGCTTGGCTAAAAAGAAGTTGTCTCACATGAAGTCACATGATTGCCAGATAATGTTGACACAAATCGTCCCGGTAGCCATAAAGAATATGATGGACACAGAGATAAGAAACACATTGATTGATCTCTGTGATTTCTTCAACAAAGTATGGTAGAAGGTGGTAGATATTGAAGAGTTGGATAATATGCAAGCTGATATTGCAAAAATATTGTCAAACTTAGAGATGTTGTTCCCACCGTCATTCTTTGATGTCATGGTGCATCTCACCGTGCACCTTGTGGACGAGATAAAGTATTGTGGTCCTGTGTTTCTTAGAAACACGTATCCCTTCGAGCGGTACATGGGAATATTGAAGCGCTATTGTCGGAACCGATGTCATCCAGAGGCAAGCATCCTACAAGGTTATACCGCGGAGGAGTTGGTTGAGTTTTTCACCGAATACATGAAACTTAGACCTATAGGTGTGATCCTCTCTCGCCATGAGGAAAGGCTGGATGGTAAGCCAGTCCTTGCTGGCACGCAGATTTGTGCACCTAGAGAAATGGCCGATCAAGCCCTTTTGACGGTACTGCTTAACAGCCTGATACTTGACGCTTATGCTGCATAACACATCTAGGAGATACGACGAAGCAACTTACCCAATGTGTTGTCACCAGCTGCCGAGACAAATGCACACAATAAGGACTATGTAAGATGGCTGAAGGATCGTTTGGCAAGCGGATCCGATCAAGACCTTGCAACGTGGTTGGCACAAAAGCCATCAACGACGATTATGAAGTACCAAGCACATGACATAAACGGAAACACGTTCTACATTGAGAAACATGATGCTAAGACTTCGTATCAGAACAGCTCTGTTCGAATAGAATGCCTAACTATAGAGGAAGATGATAAACAGGTGTACTATGGAACCATCAAAGAGATTTGGGAGCTTAATTATGTGCGAATGAAGGTGGCATTATTCAAGTGCATATGGGTCCCTCTTAGTAGCATGAGGTTGATGCTTACAGCAGGAAGACATATGTTGACCGCAGAGTTATGGCATATCACAAGGACCCATCTATTCTTGCCAGCGATGCTACCTAGATTTTCTTTGTGGCAGACCTCTTGCATACGCACTGCCATGTAGTAATGTATGGGAACAGGAGGGCACTGGGCGTCGGGAATGTTTGTGATGAGGAGGAGTACAATCAATATGATGAGTTGCCACATGAGGGGCCACGCAACATAAAAGAGGAGAAGTGTAAAATCATCACAAATCCTAAGTTCATTAGGGGTCAACCTAATGATCGCGATCACCCCATATACATGGGAATTGATTCAAAAAACAAATCATTATGTCTACTGTACTGAATGTTTGCATGCACTGAATCGTGAGCGATGTGTATTGAGTTCGTTCTGTTAGAGGTTTCGCATGTACTATATTGCGAGTATGACCGGCCTTATGTTGATATAGATTAATATGTTGTCAACCGTCGCAATGAATTTGAAATATTTATGATAATTTACCTTATAGCTAGAACGCTGAATTGATCTCACTCCAATATGTATGAACTGAACATGTGAAGTTTGGTTTACCAATCGCACACGGTTCATTCACTAAATTCGTTTGCTTCGTAAACCGTGGACGATGACACCTAATGCGTGCAACATGAGTCATGCATTCTGATTCACCAAAACCCAAACCACACGGATTGTGCGTCTGCACCGTAGGATGCACCCAAATCGAATGACATTCCTTATCCCTCTCGCCAACACACGTTGTTGAAGTTGGGATTCGATTTATATGCACTAAATGACCAGTGAATGCAAAAAAATGGCTTAAATATAGCAAGCGAGGCCAGAAATGCGCCAGAAAAACAAACATGGCGTATAGTGATTATTGACTACCGTGGGAAAAATTTGGAGCAGAGGCAACGAAGACACCGTCGATTGGAGTTCAATTTTCCACTTCTCCCTTTGGAACTATGATCCTTCTACTGAGATGCTATGGTTTCAAATTAGCGATCATCGTAGCTTCTGCCAAATTTTACAAAAAAATTCCATGGTGTCTCAAGATCACGCCACGATGACACACCAATTTTCGTGATTTTCCGAGTCCATCTGCATTTCCTGTAATTAAATTACAGACATTTATTTAGGTGGACACATCTCCCATTCGAAATGCTTGACAAGTCTTCTCATTCCTTGCACAATGACGAAAATCATGAAAAAGTGACACACAAATGATTTGTAAGAGATTCTTTGCCAGCATTCACACGTAATTCATGTTGGGATTTTATTTATGCACTAATGCATGCTCAATACAAAAAATGCCTTAGATATAGAAAACGAGCCATGTAATCCACCAGAAGATCAATATTAGGAGTACAATGATGTTTGCGTACCATGGGAAAAATTGAGGCGAAAAGATGAGGTTGACACCGCTTGGAGAGTTCGAAATGCCAACTCTACATTTGGAAACTATGATCCTTCATGTGAGATGTCTTGGTTTTCAAAGGGTCATATGTCACAACTTCTGCCAGACATTACCTATTTTTTCCACGGGGTATTCACATCATGCCACGGTGACACACCAATTTTCCTGATTTTCGGAATACATCTGCATTTCCTCCAATTCAATTTCTAACAAGCCCAATGTTGGTGGAAAAAATGTCTTAAAATTACGAAACAAGTCATGAAATGCGGCCAATAATCAATACAGGGGTTAATAGGTGATTGTCTGCCGATGAAAATAATTCGAGGAGAAATGATGAAGTCACAAATTCATTTGAAATGAAAATATGATTGTTGTGCATAAACAAATAGCACACGGTTCATTCACTAAAACCATGTGCTTTCTAAACCGTGGTCGATGATACCTAATGTGCGCAAAGTGAGTCGTGCATTCTGATTGGACAAAACCCAAACCACACGGACCGTACGTCTGCACTGTAGGATTCAGCCAGATTGAACGGTAGTCCTTATATCTCTCGTCAACACACGTTGTTGTAGTTGGGATTTGATTTATATGCACTAAATGCCCCGTAAATGATAAAAAATGCTGAAAAATATCAAATGAGACAATAAATGCACCAAAAAATCAAACCTGGCATATAATGATGATTGACTACCATGGGATAAAAATTGGAGGAAATGCGATGAAGACACCGTCGATTGGAGTTTGATTTGCCACTTCTCCCTTTGGAACTATGATCCTTATAGTAAGATGCTATGGTTTCCAAGGAGCAATCATCGTAACTTGTGTCAAAATTTACCAAAAAAAATTCACGGTGTCTCGAGATCACGCCACGATGACAAACCGATTTTCGTGATTTTCTTAGTCCATTAATTTACATTTCCTATAATTAAATTACCGACATTTATGCAGCTCCCATCCGAAATTTTGAAAATTCTTCTCATTGCTTGCACAATGACAAAATACACGCAAAAGTGACACACAAATGATTTGTAAGAGATTCTTTGCCAGCATCCACACGTAATTCATGTTGGGATTTTATTTATGCACTAATGCATGGTAAATGCAAAAAATGCCTTAGATATAGCAAACGAGCCATGTAATCCACCAGAAGATCAATAATAGGAGTACAATGATGTTTGCGTACCATGGGAAAAATCAAGGCGAAAGGATGAGGATGACACCGATTGGAGAGTTTGAAATGCCAACTCTACATTTGGAAACTATGATTCTTCGTGTGAGATGCCTTGGATTTCAAAGGGTCGTACATCACAACTTCCGCCAGACATTACCAAATTTTTTCCACGGGGTATTCACAACATGCCACGGTGACACACCCATTTTCCTGATTTTCGGAATACAATCTGCATTTCCTCCAATTCAATTACTAACAAGCCCAATGTTGGTGAAAAAATGTCTTAAAATTAGCAAAGAAGTCATGAAATACGACCAAAAATCAATACAGGGGTTAATACATGATTGTCTGCCGATGAAAATAATTCGAGGCGAAATGATGAAGTCAAAAATTCATTTGAAATGAAAATATGATTGTTGTGTATAAACCGAAAGCACATGGTTCATTCACTAAAACCGGACGCAAGGAAGTTGAGGAGTCATATATGCAGGAGAAGACACTAATGCTGAGAGATAGCAAGGAGACGCAAGGGGATGTCGCCATGGATGATGCCACTTATTGTATGGCAACACCGCACAAGAGTAGATGTGCATCAGGTGACCCCAGCGACAATGATGCTGCAGCTGGACATGACGGTGCTATATCTGATCTATATGGACAGGGGGAGAGTGAAGGCCGTGCTTACACATTATGAAGGTACTTTAAAATGTGCAACACCGTGGGTTTACACCCCTGACTTTGACGGGGGACTCTTGTTGGACAATGTGCCATTGAAGCCGGGTTGTGTGAAGTGATACATGACTGAAATAAAGCCTGGATTCAGTAATTTTGCCCTGAAGAATGTCCATGGGGAGCCTGATGAGCAGAGGACCTTGGAACAAACAAGGTTAAATCATATCCAGTGGCCACAGAAAGAAAGAGAATTCCTGGATGAGATCCCTCCACCCCCCCCCCCCAAAAAGAAACCAATGTCGCCCTCGAACCGGTGACTCTCTTCTCGCAATAGCAGATCTTGTGTGACTCCCCCAATGAACATACTCTTGGGAATCCGATGACCAAGGCATCAACCTGTGATCAGCCCACTCGACTTCCTACCATACATGCCAGGTCATCGCCCGCTCCTGAGCAGCATGTGGCAAGTCCAACAATTGTTGAAGACGTATCATCGTTTCAGATACCGGCCACTAAAGCAGATAGTGCAGACACATCGGCACTACATGCTCAGCAGACAAACCCTGTCGAACCACTTGTTAAGCAGTATGAAAGTCCGGAACCGCCTGCTAAGCAGTCCGAAAGTCCGGAACCGCCTGCTAAGCAGTCTAAAAGTCAGGAACCACCTACTCAACAGTCCAGCGGTTCATAGGCGCCAGATAAGCATACCGATGTGTCGGCACTGCCTGCTTAGCAAACCAACGCATTGTCACAGCCGGATCAACACACTGACACGTTGGCTCCAGCTGCCAAAACCCCGGCATAGCTTGAACGGCTGGTCAGCTTTCCGTCGCCTCTTGTACTACAACTCAGCAGTCCGTCATAGCGGCATCATCTGTTTGCCAGCCAATCGTACCTTCACAAGCTTCTCAGCAGCACGTCGTTCATGAAACCGGACGTCAAACAAGAAGTTCTTCAGCTAACAAGAGGAAAGCAGGCCCGGTTGCACGTAGGAAGATGGGGCCCCCAAAACAGAGGAGGGACGGGACCAAGAGCCTCCTACTAGATAGAGTCATCGCCCATAACCAAATTAACAATAAGTTTTTCAAAAGGGATGGGTGATGCCGGTTCTGACGAAATGTTTGAAGCAGAAGTTGAAAAGCTACTTTCTAGTCAGAAAGTAGACCCATTTGAAGCACGCAAGTATAAGCATGGCCAGCCATTTCTTGTTGGCGAATACTTTGAGGAGTGCAGTTCCAGTTGTTGCAAGTTACATAAATATGGCATGGAAATAATGTCAAAAGGAGAGGATCATAACATTGTGGAATTGCACTACGACCGTCATCATTTCTCTCACGATGCAGGTACCATCAGTGTGGAATTTGAGGACTTTCATCTCTTCTTCAACTTCGATAGGCTTGATGCCACTGTTGTCAAATGCTTGATGTTGTAAGTACTTCACAAAATCTGATCAACTTCTCCATACAAGGTTGTGCATGAAAAAAAGCTAACTGTATTGTATTCCTCTCAGGGGATTGACGGTGTAGAGATCAATAAGGGTGCATGCGCATTTCATAGATCCTGATTTAGCAAATGACATTTTGTTAAGTAAAAATGACATACGCGAGGCTTCCATCGGGCATGTTGCCACGATCTGGAGGGAGTTACAAATAGGAGAATTCTTCATGTGGCCATATCATGAAGGGTAAGTTAAATATACAACCACGCATACATTGATCGTCTTTCAGTTTTCGACATAGTTCGTAAGTTCAAGGTTTTCTTCAACTGTAGAGATCACTGGATCTTGGTGGTCATTGTTCCAAAACGCAACACAGTTTACTACCTGGATTCTCTCGGAGAGTCAAATGCGCCTCAGGATGCGAGTCATCTTCAGGATTTCATGGATAGGTATTGAATTCTTTGATGTTAATATATTATGTTCATATCTAGTTCAAGAATTAAGTATGTGAAAATTCATCTTCATTCGCAGTGTATTGTGTAAGACCATAACTCTAGGAAGGAGATGGTTCGACGCCCAACTACCTCTGCAGCTAGCATGTGATCGTTTCTCCGGTAAGACAATGAAATCTGTTATTTTCAGAAAATGCTAGTCATAGTTCAAGTTTCTAAGTAAACCTCTTTCTATTTCTCTCCAAAGAAAAAAAAGAAACAACTTACACTGGTTAGGTTGTTCCTAATAGGGCAAATATGACTAATACTGTATAAAAAATTGCAGTGTCCTCAGCAACAACAAGGGACCAACCTATGTGCATACTACGTTTGCTAACACATGATTAGCCTATACAAACATGTTGAATGTGGTGCCGATGCTGACAAAATAGAACCAGTAAGTATGTTTCTTAATTACTATCTTCTACTCCACATGTATGTCACATTCTGATCTAAAATTCCTGAAGTTGATCTTCAGACCAATGACTTCTAAACCGTTCGCCGCAGATGAATTG
This sequence comes from Elymus sibiricus, assembly GCA_039707655.1. Classification (NCBI taxonomy): domain Eukaryota; kingdom Viridiplantae; phylum Streptophyta; class Magnoliopsida; order Poales; family Poaceae; genus Elymus; species Elymus sibiricus. The sequence continues at coordinate 307,252,293 of CM077675.1, read as the reverse complement.
TTGTCTGTTAGGAAATTTATCAGCACCTTCTTCATGAAACACTATATCAAGCCCTCTAAAGATGTCCAAGATTTCAGAATTCGTATCCCCCAATAATAATACGCATTCATATAATGTTATCAGCTAAACATATACGCATGGATGCATTGTTTTCCATGTGATCATGTCTTCGTATTTCGTACACTATGATTATGTACTGCATATGTCGGTCTTACATTTGCTCAACTGCATATTGTCGCGAATTATGATGAATGTTCTTCCTGTGGACACTATTCGTTCAATCGCATACTGTGCCGAATTATGATGAATGTTCTTCATGTGGACACTATTTGTCAATTCCATATTGTGGCGAATTTGCTATTTGCAGGGTGATTCAAATGCGATATTTTACAGTAAGCTGGCTTTTTAAGCGCAAACGGTTCAAGCAACTAAGCGTCTCCGATTCAAAACGGAAAGCACACACAACTCATAGCGCAGCCGCCTGTGATCTATAGGAAAAGCACACGTAACTCATAGCGGAACCACCTTTGATGAACAGTAAAAGCACACGCAACTCATAGCGCAAACGCTTGTGATCTACAGGAAAAGCACACGAGATATAAACTGAAACGTTGGTGATACATAAGAAATCACAAATGATTTGCAGCACTTGTACGTGTGCTTAGGAGCACCTCAATCGTTTGCGATAGGACCTTATCTCACACGTGAGCCAACAGGAAACTGTGCCCGATGCAAAGACGATCCAACGCATAAAATTTTCGGGAAACGTCTGCGATGATATCATGCAAGGCAGACGGTTTCCAGGGAAATCTCGTGTGCGATGATGAAGATATCACACACAGTTTATACCATGGCTCGTGTGGATTAGGTCATGTTTCACAATCGGTACAAGGTCAAACACCATTTGTTTTCCATGACCAATTAGATGCGTTTGACTCGTGATACACGTGTGTGATTGATCCCAAATCCCACACATATGCGCAAAATATAGTGTGTGCGATATATTCCTGCGCCACACATGATTACGTTTCGTAGATCGTTTGTGTTCGTTGTTCACCATCGCCGATAGGTTTTTCGTGTGGTGTGGGATGGGCCCCCTATCGCCCATGCATGCTAGGCGACGGTTTACAACTACGTCGCAGAAAGGGGTTAAAAACCATTTGAATAGCACGTCGCTGCACCATTTGTCGGGCCCATGGGACAGGGGTTTCCCAGGCCTGTCTGCCCATGGCCCGGGTGAGGTGCTGGTTCTAAGCAACCAGGTGGCCCACCAATCATCCTCCTGAGGGGAGCCTTCGCGATGGCTGATGCCTCGCGAGGCGCACGAGAGCTACGACATCACAAGCCTCTTGGGGACACCCCCTCTCACGAAGCCTACTCTGGCGCCCTCGCGGGGGCGGGTGGTTCTGCTCCACCACGTGGTCGACGTGGCTCGCACCGTGCAGCCTCCGGGGCCGCACCAGCTGGCATGGAGGAGAGAGTTTCCTCTTTGGTGATATAAGGGCAGCCCCAGCCCGCGGGTTCCCAAAGCATCCTCCAAAGGTTTCCTCTTTCGTGCAAGAAGACAAGGACCGAGGGCTCCGCAGGAGGGTGTCACCCCCGAGCCCACAAGCGCGTCACGGCAGGGAACTTTAGCAGGCGAAGACCATCTTTTGTGAAGATAAGCTGCAACCTTGTCCACTTTCAAAATGGCCGTTGTGGCGACCCTTCCCACCTGATCTTTTCGGGGGAAGAGGATCGGGGACAATATAAGAACGGAACCAGCCCCCGCAAGGGGAGAGAGGCTTCGGTGGGGCAAGAACAAGCCTTGTACTCCTCCTTCTCCTCAAGCAATCCACCAAGCAGGAGTAGGGTTTTACACCGCGAGGTGGCCCCAAACTGGGTAAACTCTGTGTGTTCTTGTTCGTCTTCCTAGCTCAAGCCACCGGAGAGTCGTCATGATGTTGCAAGGTAGATTAGGGCCGGAGGGCGAGCGCACCCCAATGTTCAAATCTTTTTGGGTCTGCGGAGCCCTGAATCCGACATTTGGCGCGCCAGGTAGGGGTGCGCTGCAGCTCTCCAGCTCCGCCCCATCTCCAGTCGCGCCGGCCCGATGGTTGACGCCCGCCGCGCATGCGCAGGGCGCTCAGCACCGAGCAAGCGCAATGGCCCTCACCAAGCCACGGGCGAAGCCGCCGACGGCCGTGACGCTCGCGAGCGGCGGGACCGTTCACTACCCCCTGCGCGGTGGGGCAACCACCCTGTCGCGTCCCCCCCAACCAGCGTTCATCTGGGAGACCAGAACGCACAGGACGCGCTGCTCATGGCGAGCGAGTTGCTTCGACACCACCCGACGGACGGGGGCCTCGACGCCTGGGTGGACCAAGTCGCCGAGCTCGTCACCGTCGCCAGGAGGGCTTTGGCGCCCTACCGCCCGCTCCGGGCCCCGACGCTGGAAGAAGGAAGCGCGGGTGGCGGGCCTCCCCCGCCATCGGCCGACGACATGGTGGGGCCTCAATCCGGCGGGCCCAAGCATGGCCCGCCTCGCACCGTCCTCCTTTCTCCTCTGAGTCCCAGTGACCGGCTGTGGTTTGCAGGTCGGCCCTGGTGGCGATGCCCCCGGAGGAGGCGGCGGAATGTTCTGCGTTCAGGACAACATGCACACCCACAACACCGGGGACTGTCGGACGTTCGGGCCGTCCCACAGGGAGCGCACCAGCCGGCGTTAGGGCCGGAGCATCGGTGGCGCCGGACGAGGGGATGGCGGCGGTGACAGCAGGAGAAACAACCGCAACGACAACCTTGACCAAGACCGACGTGAGCATCCTCAGAGCGACGACGGGCGCGGGCGCCCTCGAGAGGACGCCCGGCAAGGACGGTCCCATGTGATTCGCCTTCATGACGTCGCGGCCCCGCCGCCGCGGCTGCCGTCACCCGGGGAGAGGAGCGGCGGCTCGTCTAAAGGGGAGTTTGGAGGAATCCAGGGGCCTCGCATGGCTGCCTGCATCCTTGGCGGAGCCCAAGCCCTCTTGTCAAACCACTGGCTCGGACAGCTTTACCGCGCGACAAGTAGCTCCCCCCGGGGGCCAGGAGACACGCGGGCCCTCGGGTGGCCCCTGTGTCCCATCTCCTCCATTCACAGGGACCCCCATCATCTACAACGTCTCTGTCACCAAGACCCTCGTCGACGGAGGCGCCGGCCTCAATGTGCTCTCTGTGGAGACCTTCGAGACCCTCCGGGTGCTCTTCCGTGAGTTTGCGCCCACCATGCCATTCCACGGCGCCACCGGTGGTTCCGTCGTGCCCATAGGGCAGGTCCGCCTCCTCGTCACCTTCGGCACGCGCGACAACTACCATACCGATCTCTTCGACTTCGACGTGGCGCACATCGGCCTCCCATACAACGCCATCCTAGGATACCCGGCACTGGCCAAGTTCATGGCAGCAACGCACCACGGCTACAACGTCCTCAAGATGCCGGGATGCAGCAGCGTAATCACCATTACCTGTGATAAGAAGAACACGATCTGCTCCCTCGAGCGGGCCTACAAGCTTGCCGCGGCGGAGCACTCCGGGGACGCGGGGGATTTCGAGCCTCGCGAGTCCCCGCCCCAAAGGAAGAAGCAGCTGCTGCCTGTTCCGAGCCTCATCGAGACCAAGAAGGCGGCCCCTGCCGACGCGGATCCCCGCATAGGAAGGCGTGCCCGGCGCCCCCCTCAGGCTGGGCTCGGGGGCTTCCACGTGGGAAGCTTCTGGCTTTGACGGTATGACGAGGGAGGTGCTCGGGCACCACTTGGAGGTGTGCCTCGTAGCGCGCCCCCGAAGGGAAGGTACGCGGCGCCGGGCGCCGGCGTCACAGGAGTTGATCAACCAAGAAGACGGCAGGATGAAGGAGGAGTATCAGCCAGAGCGCGGCGGGGCACGCATGTGCGTCGACATCGCGGGCCTTAACCAGGCCTCGTCCCAACGGCTCTTCCGACCACTCGTTCCAACAGAGCTTGGTAAACGCCGGCGCCGCCTTCCAGAGACTGGCGCAGTTGGCGATGGCGCCTCACATGGTGCCGAGGCTCCGCGAGCCACCAGGACCCCAAGGACATCAAGAGCAGGCGCCCAGCAAGATGGACAGACACCTCCGCAGCAGCGTAACCATGAGGTGATTTTTTGTTGTTCAGTTTGAATTAGGGACACCCTACGGGCTGCAAAACTCCCAGGTTGGCTTGGGTCTGCCCCTGCAACATTCTCGCTTTTTGGAAGGGTAGTGAACTTTATTATTTCTTTCGAAGTTTGTAATTTCGGCTTAAGCCTAGCACTTGGTGCCTTGTCGCTGCTTGAAATTGCCGCGCTCCTATGACCCTTCTTTCGAAAATTCCCCGTTCGGGTTAGGCACGACGTCTGTGCTTTGGTATGTCCCTGCAGCGTTGGTAAATCCAAGCGACCGAGCTGTGCCTCGCGGGCTCCCTCCCATGTACGACACCTCGCTGCTTGAAATTGCCGCGCTCCTGTGACCCTTCTTTTGAAAATTCCCCGTTCGGGTTAGGCACGACGTCTGTGCTCGGGTACGTCACTACAGCGTTGGTAAATCCAAGCGACCAAGCTCTGCCTCGCGGGCTCGCTCCCATGTACGACACCTCCTAAGATCCTTGGTGCCTTGCCCTTAGGGAATTGCTGAAGGTAGGCGAGTGAGGGCATGGCTTGTTATACTCCATTGCCAGTTGAGGTGCTTTGCCACCTTGGGCAACGCGGATTGGGTGGTTCCCCCTTGTTCATCTCAAGAAGGAACCCGACACGACGTTTGTGCTCGGGTCCGTCCCTGAGTGTTGCTAAATCCGAGAGGCTGAGCTCTGACTAATGGGCTGCCCCCGAACACGTCACCTCCTGGGGTCCTCGGTGTCGAACCTCTTCGTGAGGTGGCCTTGGGACGGCCACCTAGCTGGTGTCGCCCCCCCCCCCCACATCACAGGTCCCATATGCACAGTCGCGTGAAAAGTGAGGCATAGCCCGCCTGAAGAATTGAGGAAGGAGCTCCTGAGCCTTGTGCCCGGAGCATCCGATACCTCTTTTACATCGCCGCCCGTGACCCTCTCACGTAATAATGAGGTGGGGGTTGTACATGCCCCAGAGCCCCCCGAAGGGCCGCCCCTCGGCCCCTCGAGGGCTCCCGCCCATGCCCAGTGGAAGCCCCATGCTCCACGCTGGTGCATAAAGGATTGAGGAAGGAGCTCCTAGGCCGCATACCTAGGGTGTCCGACACCTCTTTCCGAAATCGCCGCCCGAGACCCTCTCACGTAATAATGAGGTTGGGGCTGTACACGCCCCGGAGCCTCCCGAAGGGCCGCCCCTCGGCCCCGGAAGGACTCCTGCCCACGCCTAGTGGAAGCCCCATCCTCCGCGTTGGTGGATGATCGACGGAGCTCTGTGTTCACCAGTTTCCACTTGTACCTCACGCGAGCAGGGGCTGGACACAGTGTCTGTGCTCGGGTTCGTCCCTGTAGCGCTGATAAACTCAAGCGATCGAGCTCTGTCTCGCGGGTCTTCCCCTGTGCACGTCACCTCCAGAGGTCCTTGGTGTCTAGTCTCCTCGCGCGACACCCAAGTGTAAGCTGGCAAGGGCACGGCGCTCCAGGCGCGGTTTACCGTGCACAGGGGGGTTCTTGAGCATCGCATTTCAGGAACCTTCACTAGCACCCGTAGCCTCTTGCCTCATGGGCCTGCTCACGCATCGCGACCTGGCGCCCCAGCGATGGCTGAGGTATGCGTGGGGCTGGGCCCTGCCGACGCAAAGCGTAAGGACATTCGAGCGGGCCACTTGCGCGTCAAGGGAGGGTTCTTGTGCATCGCGTCTCAGGAACCTTCACTAGGGCCCGTAGCCCCTCACCTCCTAGTTCAGCTCACGCATCGCGAGCTGGCGCCCCTGCGATGGCTGAGGCATCCGCGGGGCTGGGCCCTGCCGACGCAGAGCGTGAGGACTCTCAAGCTGGTCGCTTGTGCTTCAAGGGGGGGGGGGGGTTCTTGAGCATCGCGTCTTAGGAATCTTCACTAGCGCCCGTAGCCCCTCACCTCCTGGTTCAGCTTAGGTATCGTGACCGGGCATCCTAGCGACGGCTGAGGTATGCGCGGGGCTGGGCCCTGCCAACGCAGAGCGTTGAGACAAGCAACATGGAAACCCAGCCAAGAAAGGGAAGTTGCAGATCACAAGCAGTTATAACAAATTCGAAATATTCCCTGCGACTTAAAAATGTCATCTCATGCCTCCTAGAGGCAGACTCAGTTTATGGCAGGGTGGTATAAGGAGGCTCCCCACTGGGCTCTTCGTCGTTGTCGAAGCAGAAGAACTTCTCGAGCAACGCCTTCACGTGGACCTCCACATCCGCTGCCGTATCATCGCGAGACTCTTCGGGGACGGGGCCCGTCACCTCGTCGAACTTGAAGTTGGGGTCGCGGAGGAAGAGATGGCGGAAGACGCGAGTCGCTGCCACCGAGAGGAGGCCACGGCTTTCCTCTTCCAGGATGCCGTCCACCCCATGGGCCGCGCCCTCGAGCGCCTTCACAAGCTTGGAGGAAAGATCGGCATAGCTGGAGCCCTGCGAAACGAGAGGGACATCGAAGCTCGACCTGCAAATGGAGGACAGAGCCACGCGGGCCCTTTGTTCGAGGGAGGAGAGAGCGGCGTGGTCTGAGGCTGCCCTCGCGTCGGCGGCAGCCATGACCTCTTTCTCCCGAGCGTTCAGCTTGGCGTTGGCCTCAGAGATCCGCTTGGCGTGAGCCTCCTAGGCCTCAGCCACCTCGCGACGCAACGCCGCCAGGCGTTCGCGCTCCATGGCCTGTTTTGACGCTAGCTTCGTGAGGGCAGCGTTGCGGCCTACAAGCTCCTTCTCGCGGGCCTCAATGCCCACTTCTCGCATCTGGAGATGCTGCGCTTGCGCGGCTCGCTCCCGAAGCACCTTCAGACCGGCTTCCGCTTCTTCGAGGTGCTTGGCGAGTGATGTCTTCTCGGCAAGGGCCCTCTCTCAAGCGGCCTTCGCATCGGCAACCTCCTTCTTGCCATCCGCAAGGGTGGCCTCGGCCTTGCTGTGGGCCTCCTTAGTGGAGGCATCTAGCTTATGCCAACCCATGGCAAGCTTCAGGCGCTCGGCGGAGAGACGCGCCTTGGCGTCTCGGAAGTCCGCCCCTAGATGAACGAGCACGTCCTGGGCGTCGGTCAAAGGTTCGTGCCTGAGCAAGGCGTTATGATCCATCAGAGCGAGAATTGGCCCGGGGGCTAACGCCCCGGCACCCAGCACAGCCGGAGCAAGGAGCGTCCCAGCGCTCTGCACTTGAAACGCCGGGGGCTCTAAGCTCTTCCCCGCGCCTTGCCCCTGCGGATTGCTTGAGGAGACTGCCGCGCTGGTGCTAAGGGCCCCTGGAGTGCTCATCGCCGGAGGACAGCCTGAGCCGCTCCTTGCGTCGTGGCTGGCCGCCAGAGCCGGAGCGGCTGGCGCCGGCTGAATTGCCTCTCCCTCTTTCGCCGGCTGGGTTGCCGCAGCCGCGGCGGGCGGCGTCGGGGGCTGAGCAGCCATACCCTTGGCAGGTGATGCCGGGAGCTAAGCCACCGGAACCCTGGGGCACGCGCCCCTCGATGCGCCGAGGAGGCGCTAGGCCCTGTGGTGGCACACGCACGGCCAAGCGTGGCGCTAGGCTGGCGCAGGCCGCCCTTCGCCCGCCAAGTTTCCGGCCGAGGGTTGAGGCCGGCTTCTTGACAGGCACAACTGCTGCCCCGGCGGCCGCCTTATTCTTCTTCTCCCCGCTACTGTCGGAGCACATGCGCAAAGGAGAAAATTAGCTGGAACAACCAGCCAAAGGCGCACGACGCGGGAGCGAGTTGAGGAACTTACTCATCCCGGACAGCCCACTTCCTCTTCTTTGCGATGGCTGACGCCGTGCCCGCGCCGCTTCTGCGGGCTATCCCAACGACGCCTGAAGGGTGATTGGCGCGGCCATTGGTGAGACCGGCCGAGCCCTCCATCTTCGTAGGGGCCTGAGGAGCCTCCGGAGGGGGCGCGGCAGCCGCCGGAGTGGGCGCAGCGTCTCCGCCACCGACCGCCGTCGCCGATACAGGAGGGGCTGCGGGGTACGACCCGGCTCCGTCTTCCAGGCCCATGGCCCTTGGGGGAATTGCTTGGTGCTGCTCATCCGAGACAGCATCGTCATCCCCGAGGCTGCGCAGGGATGAATGGAGGCTGGCCGACGGTACCCGGCCGGCACTCCCTTCTTCCTCGGTTGCCTCTGAGTCCTCGTCACCACCGCTCCCGCCAGAGGATGTCACCGCAATGGAGGGAATCTTGCATGATCCGATGAGACCCCACTCGTCGAAAACGGGCATCTCCCCAACAAGCTCCTCCATGTCGCCATAAGCGTATAGCGGCGGCGCCGCCTCCGGAGGACCCTCAGAGGTGTAGCCGAGTAGGACCCACAGGGCCCCCTCCGGCTCGTTGTGCGTCAAGCCATAAACACGCAACCTCATCGGATGTTCCACACGGGGAGCAAGCGCGCCTGGAGCACCGCGATGCGCTACCCTAGGAACTCTTTGATTACCATCGCCCCTGTCAGAGAGCCGTGCCCGTGTGCGGCGCTGCGCTCCAGGACGGGCTCAGCCCTCGGGTCGGTGAGCTTCTTGTGTGCCCACCTCGGGGACTGCACGGGATGGTCCGTGGGGGCCGCCAGGACAGGGCAGACTTGGCACACGTCCATGAGTACCCAACACTGCCGGTAGCCCTCCACCTTCCTCCCGGCCTTCAGGCGGATGCTCGCGCCCGTGACGTCTACGAAGGAGAAGCACGCGGAGTAGTGCTCCTGGGCAGTGAACCGCTGGCTGAAAAAGTGGTGAAAGAGCGCCACCGAGGGTCTCACGCTCACGAACGCCTCGTAGTAGAAGGCGAAGATGGCCAGGAGTAGGATGGAGTTGGGCTGAAGGTGCTAGGCATGGATCTAATAATGGGAGAGGATGGCGTAGATGAACCTGGAGAATGGCGGGACCAGCCCGCTGTAGATGCTATGGAGAAACAAGGGATAGGCGGACTTCGGCAAGCCGCTCGGTGCCGATGAGCCCGGCCAGAGTGCGGTCGCCTGCCCCCCCGTTCTTCCCGGTGGCTACCAGTGGGAGAACGGGACCCATGTGCTCTTCGTCTGACATGAGGGAGGGAAGGAGTGCCTGCCCAGTGGCAGCAGGCCTCGCGGCAGCGGCTGCGGCCTTCCCCTTCTTGTTGACGGGCACCATCTGAGCGCCGGGTCGCAGGAAGGGTAAAGGAGGCGCCTAAAGAGAGCTTGGATCTAGAGCGGTTCTGCGCGAAGAAGGAAGATGCAAGAAGACGAGGGCAGCACGAGAAATGGCAACGGTGGCCCCCGGCCGCACGCGGGCTTTATGTCGGCCTGCGCGACCTCCGACGCCTCGAGGGAAGTGGGGTGCCGCGCATCCCAAGGCGCTGGCGTGCCCGGCCCACGGGCGGTTAGGGCCCATGTCACGGCACCCCTGCCAACCGGCGTGATCCCTGCCAACCAGCGGGATTGTGCGCACCACGGGCCCGGGGGCTACTGTCGGGCCCCTGGGACTGGGGGTACCCAGGCCCGTTTGCCCGCGGCCCGGGCGAGGCGCTGGTTCTAAGCAACCAGGCAGCCCACCAATCATCCTCCTGACGGGAGCCTTCACGAGGCGCACGACAGCCACAACATCACAAGCCTCCTGGGGACACCCCCTCTCGCGAAGCCACCTCTGGCACCCTCGCGGGGGCGGGTGGTTCTGCTCCCACACGTGGTCAATGTGGATCGCACCGAGCGGTCTTTGGGGCCGCACCAGCTGGCATGGAGGAGAGAGTTTCCTCTTTGGTGATAGAAGGGCAGCCCCAGCCCGCGGGTTCCCAAAGCATCCCCCAAAGGTTTCCTCTTCCATGCAAGAAGACAAGGACCGAGGGCTCGGCAGGAGGGTGTCACCCCCGAGCCGACGAGCGCATCACGGCAGGGAACTTTAGCAGGCAAAGACCACCTTTTGTCAGGATAAGCTGCAACCTTGTCCCCTTTCGAAATGACCATTGTGGCGACCCTTCCCGCCTGATATTTCCGGGGGAAGAGGACCGGGGCCAATATAAGGAGGGAACCAGCCCCCGCAAGGGGAGAGATACATTGGTGGGGCAAGAACAAGCCTTGTACTCCTCCTTCTCCTCAAGCAATCCACCAAGCAGGAGTAGGGTTTTACACCGCAAGGTGGCCCCAACCTGGGTAAACTCTGTGTGTTCTTGTTCGTCTTCCTAGCTCAAGCCACCAGAGAGTCGTCGTGAGGTTGCGAGGTAGAGTAGGGACGGAGGGCGAGCGCACCCCAGTGTTCGAATCTTTTTGGGTCTGCGGAGCCCTGAATCCGACACCAGTGCTTCCGTCTCGTGGCTATCTCTCAGTGTTAGTGTCTTCTACACCATAATTGAATCCTCAATATCCTTGCGAAGTCCAGGATACATTTCCCTCTTGAAATTTTCATACAATGCATTCTGCTTCAATTCGGTCATATCTTTTTTCATGTTGAGCCTCTCTTCTTTGCTTAGTGAGAAAGCCCTCTTGTGAAGAACATTGACCCCAACACCCCTTGCACGGCCGGGGGGCTCTTTGGTTTCCACAGCTTTGGACAGAATATCCATTGGCCCTGAGTTCCTGTAGAACCTTCCAGGGTTTTTGGAAGCCTCTACCATGTCATTATACATTGCTTCGTCTGCTGAGTTTTCGAAGTAATAAGTCCCATTGTCACGCCTCATTGCACGTGGCCGCAAGTAGTCTCTAGCGCGGCTGCCCCTAATTTCACTAAAGGCCGGTTTGCCACCGGTAGCAACTACTTCTTTGTCCTCCCGATCCCATATCGGTTTCATGTCGTAGTATCCTGCCACACCCATACGGTGGGTGTGTGTGTTCATCTTTTGAAGTTCTGATTGCTTGGCACTCTTCATAATAAAGTCCTGACTTCCCCAAACCCTTTTGATTTCTGCCCCAGTCTTTGTAATTTGGGGGTATGAGGGGGCTGGGTCCTTGCCTTGACCCAAGTACTTCTTGTATAACACATGCTTCAAGTTTCTCCAAGCATCCCTGGCCTTCTTCAGTGCAATGTGTTCCACCTGCTCTCTCCACTCCTCGGGAACATTGAAATGCTCCGTGATCTCCCAGACTATTATGTATCGTGTTTTTGTGTCAGCCTTTCGAAACCCCAACAGATTAATGTTAAGCCTTGCTCTGCCAACAAAACCACACACGCTCCTTAACCTCGTGAGTGCTTTATCTGGTTTAGTTGGAGCCCGCGGCTTAAAATAAATGTCTACTACTTCATATATACCTTTAGCCTGGTGTGTGGGCTTTCTTGGAGCGTTCTTCCGTGTCTTGACCGCAAGGGTAATTGCGGCAGCTCTATCCCATTTCTCATTTCTTGAGCCAAGATCATCTGTTGTAGATATCTTTGTTTCAAACTCAGATGAAGATACATCCGCAGAAGTACGACTGTCATCGCTGCTACTCGGCATCTAATACAGAGAACATATATGAAATTCAAAAAAGGGCGGTAAGCATAAATTAAAGCTAACGACTTGGTAGCAAGCTGTCTCACGCCATATAATAATTGGAAAATGTATGGCTAATTTGTTCATTTTGTGTGACTCATGCGCCCATGGTCTGTAACTTGACAATAACTAATTGGAACAAATAAAACTTATATGTAGTTAGAAAGGTAGATAGTGAACATATATACACTCTCCATTGTTTTATAACCAATTTGGAACAAACCGAAGAAAATAGGAAAAGGGATCACGAGGAAACAGGCCTCGTCGTGATGTAGGGCAGTAACTGATAGGTTTTTGTGCAAACCCAGTAGGAGTGGTGATGGTACACGATCGATATGCTCGAGGGCGGCTAGTGAGCAAACAAAGACGGTGACGCAGACGCGTTTTCGAAACGGCGGTCAAGGGTAGGGTTGACGCCAGAGAGCGGATACGCGGCCAGGTTGATCACGACGTAGCCAGAAAGGGTTCTGGTGTGGATCTGGGGGGGATGGGAGGGAGGTGGCGACAGAGTTTGGGTAGACTATGTCAATTGTTCAGTGAAACGGGGGTGGGTGCTGGGTTCGGGGGGCATGTTGGCGGCTTCGGTGAAAAGGGTGAAAAAAGAGCGTCGGTCACCCCGCTGAAAGGCCTATGCAAAAGGTTGTATCTACTAACCCGTGTGCACTAGGAGCGTAAATTCGTTTGAAATCAAGACGTGCCAATTTTGAAATGCAGACGTGAGCTCATCGTTTCGCCTCCAAAAACTTTTCACGGTACGCAACGACCATTATACCCTAGTGTTGATTTTTTGTCGCATTTCATGTATTGTTTGATACTTTCAGTCATTTTTGCATGTACCGGGCATTTAGTGCATATAAACTAAATCCCAACTACAACTACATGTGGGTGCTGGCAAATAAGTCCTTAAAAATCCCTTGTGTGTCGCTTTGCATGTTTTCGTTCGTTGTCTATGGCATGGAAGAATTTTCAAACATTTCGGTTGCGAGATGCGCCCACCGACATAGGGCATGTTGGTAATTTAACTATGGAAAATGCAGATGGACTCCAAAAATAAAAAAAACGGTGGGCCAGCGTGTCATGATGTCACCACACCATTGAATTTTTTTCGTAAAGTTTGGCACAAATTACGATGATCGCTCCTTGGAAACCATAGAATCTCACTAGAGGGAACATAATTCCAGTAGAAGACGTGGCAGATCGAACTCCAATCGACGGTGTCTTGATGGCCTATCCTCCAATTTTTTCCCACGACAGACAATCATCATTATAAGCTAGGTTTGATTTTCTAGCGCATTTCAGGGCTTGTTTGCTAGATTTAACCCATTTTTAGCATTTACCGGGCATTTGGTGCATATAAATAAAATCCCAACTGCAACTATGTGTGTTGACGAGGTGGATAAGGATTGTCGTTCGATCGGGGTGCATCCTACGATGCAGACTTACGATCTGTGGGGCTTGGGTTTTTGCCAACCAGAACGCACAACTCGCGTTGCGCACGTTAGTGGTTATCGACCAAGGTTTGGTTTCGCACACGGCTTTAATGAATGAAGTGTGTGCTAATGGTTTATGCACGAACATCGTAACCCCATTTCAAATGAAGACGTGACTTAATATTTTTGCCTTGATTTTTTTCCTTGGTACACAATCACCTTTCTTACCCCTGTATTTATTTTCTGCCGGGTTTCAGATCTTGTTTGCTATTTTTAAACCATTTTTGCATTTACCTGGCATTTGGTCCACATAAATCAAAGTCCAACTTGAACTACATGCGGGTGTTATCAAGGTAGGTCTGAAAAATCGTTTGTTTGTCGTGTTGCTCGTTTTCAGTCATTTTCCAGGGAATGTGAAGAGTTTTCAAACATTTCGGTTGCGAGATGCGTCAGCCAAAATCGGGCTTGTTAGTAATTTAATTACAGTAAATGCAGATGGACAGGAAAATCACGTAAGTGGGTGTGTCACCGTGTCATGATGTCAAGACCCTATGGGAAAAATTTATAATGCATGGCACAAGTTGCGATGACCGCTCCTTCGAAACTAAGGCATCTCACAAAAAGGATCATAGTTTCCAAAAGTAGACTTGACGATTCGAACTCCAATCGGCGGCGACTTCATCATTTTTCCTTGATTTTTTTCCAAGGTACGCAAACACCATTCTACCACTAGTATTGATTTTCTGGTGGATTTTCAGGCCAGGCTGCTATATCTAAGGCCTTTTTGCATTTACGAGGCATTTAGTGCATATAAATCAAATCCCAGCTGCAACTACGTGTGGGTGCTCGCAAAGAAGGCCTTAAGAATCATTTGTGTGTCGCTTTGTGTGTTTTCATCTGTTGTCCAGGGAATGGAAAGAAATATCAAACATTTTGGTGCGAGATGCGCCCACCGACATAGGGAATGTTGGTAATTTTATTACAGAAATTGCAGAAGGACTCCAAAAATCCCGGAAACCGACGGGCTGGCGTGTCGTGATGTCACCACACCATGGAACATTTTGGTAAAGTTTGGCACGGGTTATGATGATCGCTCCTTGGAAACCATAGCATCTCACTAGAGGGATCATAGTTCCAGAAGAAGACATGGCGGATCGAACTCTAATCGACGTTGTCTTCATTGCCTCTCCTCCAATTTTTTCCCATTGTTGGCAACCATCATTATAAGGCAGTTTGATTTTCTAGCGCATTTTAGGGATCGTTTTCTATATTTAATCCATTTTTAGCACTTACCGGGCATTTAGTGAATATAAATCAAATCACAACTACAACTATGTGTGTTGACGAGAGGGATAAGGATTGTCGTTTGATAAGGGTGCATCCTACAGTGCAGACTTATGATCAATGGGGCTTGGGTTTTGGCCAATCAGAACGCACGACTCATGTTGCCCGCATTGGTGGTCATCGGCCACGGCTTGGTTTCACACATGGCTTTAATAAATGAACCGTGTGCTAATGGTAAACAAGATTGCACATGTTCAGTTCATACATACCATAGTGACATCAATTGAGCGTGCTAGCTCTAGGGTATATAATCATGAATAGCTCAAATTCATTGCTAGGGTTGACAACAATATCAAGGTCAACATATTAATCTAGATCAATAGAAGGGTGGGCACACCTCACAATACAGTACATGTGACACTTCTAATGGAACGAATTCATTACATAGCTCACAATTCAGTACATGCGACAATTCCCATGTACATGGGGTGACTGCATTCATTAGGTTGACGTCTAATGAACTTAGGTTTTCTGATGATTTTACGCTCCTCTTCCATCGTGTCGCGTGGTCCCTCAGGTGGCAACTCATTAAATTGATTGTAATCGTCCTCATCACCAACATTTTTGACACCTAATACCCTCCTCTCACTACTTCAGGATAGTCCAAAGATGACACATCAATCAAAGACCCTTCGACCAAACTGTGTGTGATACGTGAATCGCAAACGGTATAGTTCAAGGTCCGTCGCCAATTACGTGACCTGTGTGCGATGGCGGATCCATCAAATATGTTTCATAAAACAATTACGTGTGAGATACGTGACACGCAGTTGACCCGCGCAAACTATTTGTGATTGGACAAAATAACACAAATGGTTAACTTAATACAAGTGTGTGCAATGTACGGCATACAGTTCACCTGGATAAACTGTTTGCGCTGATCAAGCAGAACACAAACGATCACCCAGATCAAGATGTGTGCGATAGATGAGATACACGTGAGCCGGATGAAGTGCTTGGGTTGACATAAAATAATACAAACGATCACCTAGATCAAGATGTGTGCGATAGACGGCAAACACATTGCCTGGATGAACTGTTTGCGACGAGCCCAAATAACAAAAATGTTTGCTCAGATCATGTTGTGTGTGATATACAATATACAGGTCACTCGGATGAACTGTGTGCGATGAGACGAAATAATAAAAATGATTCAGCGTATCAAGATGTGTGTGATACCAGGCAAAAAGGCCAGTTATCTGAATTGATGTGAAGACTGATAATAGTACACACAATTTCTACTAATAAGTTGTGTGTGGTGTGGGCAAACGCTTGCTGGTGAACACTTGTTTGTGATTGTTCAAATCATAACCGTCGTGTTTGTTGGTTTAATCGTTCATGATGCGATTTCCTCTCTGTACAGAACAACAAGATAAATGCTTACAAATCCAAGATACATACCCAATGCAATGGAATGCAAGCTTTGCGTATTTGTGAAAAAACAATACAAAGATGCATAACCAAATTAAACTTGCAATTACATAACCGACTACCTCAATAAACTTTTTACATGCATAATAAACTAGGAGAAACCACAAAACAGGCCCCTGTACAACCAGCGATGGTGTGCACCAGCTGGTACGTACGAACAGAGATGCCCTAGTGCAGAAATTAATGGCGTTATACACGTGTCGTGCAATCCACGCCAATGCTTCCCGCAAGTGGCTAGCTCTATATGACCCTTGTGGCAATGCAGCAACAATGTGCTTGATCTAGTCCACGCCTATCTTCCATTAATTATTCCAAGCATCCTAGGCAACCAAAGCTCGGAGGTAGACGACGGCCCCTTTCCAGGCAACCAAAGCTCGGAGGTCGACATCGGCCCCTTGCCAGGCAACCAAAGCTCGAAGGTCGATGACTGCCCCTTGCCAGGCAACCAAAGCTTGGAGGTCAACGTCGGCCTCTTGCTAGGCAACCAAAGCTTGGAGGTCGACGTCGGCGCCTTGCCAGGCAACCAAAGCTCGGAGGCCAACAACGACGCCCGCCCCTTCTTGGAGTACATCTTCGATGAGGAGAAGGAGTTGATGGCGCCATGGCCCATCGGCACCGATATTGTCGTGTCGTTCCTTGGGCACATAGTGGTCTTATTGCAGGGGAAGTATGAAGAGTTGTTTGCCATCCACCGCCCAAAAGATCCAGAGCTGCTTGTAAGCATGATCGGCGACCCACCTGAAGAGTCGTCGTCACCGGTGCCCTTCAATAGCCTGTTGCCTCGCCAAGAATGGAAAAAAGCCTTGTGCGATTCATTGATGAGCGCGCATGTGGGCAGCTTCGTCAAGCTCAACAGCGGCCATGTCATCGTCGATCACGACTATTCTGTGGTTTGGCTATAGCACCTCGTCAGCGGAGATGAGGTCCCCGGCGAAGTAGAGCATCGCCACCATGATATCTTGCGGGGGCAGGTCATGCGTGGAATTCGCTACCAATGGGAAGACAGAGAGATGGAGCAGTTCCACCGGCTTCTCATGCGCATGATTGCATGCTGTCAAGGTCTACTGGATGAGGCCTGGGCCGCCTAGCAACCCCAAGAGCCTACTAGTAGTGCGAGTGCTGCTCAGGCAGAGAAGGGTATCGTGGCCGCGGGTCCGGACACTCGGAATGAACGCCTGAATGGCCGCAAGGTGTTGCTGTCTGCTGACCATAGAGTCCGAGCAGACCGTCGTAAGAAGGCCGCCATCGCTTCCTTTTTAGCATGTTATATTATAACTGTATGGAAATGTTGCATATCGACCTGTTGTTAGGAATTAGTGAATTCGGTTAATTAAATGCAAATCCATGCTATGTCGGTGCGCAAAGCGCGCCCTCTCCTCCCAAATTTTTGTGCCATGTCAGTTTTTACTTTATATGTGGCATGCTCAGCACCTATACATTGTGGATCACTTAGAAGGGTGTCAGTTCTTGTCAACCGTCGTCTGGCACCCGTGGGAGGCACGCCGTCCCATCGATTGGGCATTAAGGATGTGTGGACCGTGTGTGATAGTTGGCAGACACGTACATACATCCGAGATGGGGGCCCACGTATGCCATCCTACATGGTTTCTAAAAACCATAAAGTGTTTCGCGATTGGGAACCAAAACCATCAATAAATTTTGAACTTGTTTCCCGTCACATTCCAAATTAGCACGCTTTAATTTATTGCAAATCAGTACAAACCTATGAAACCTAAATGTGTTCCCACTTAGCAACGGTTTACTACTAGGCTATAAAAACACCTACTCGAAAATTACCGCATATTCCTCTCCCCATCACCAAAAAACAGGCCTTTCTTGTTAGTCGTTCCTTCCGTCTGCCATGGCCGGTAGGAGGGGGGTTATGGGTCGAGATATAACCAGGGAAGAAAGACCAAGGCCGCAGAAGCAACGGAGAGGTCCCGCTGCCGCGCTGGGGAAGCGCAAGAGAGCTCAAGCCATGTTGCGTTTGCCATAACAAAGATGTCTGGTGGCGCCGCGAACGCCTCGGAGGATCTTTTGTGGAGAGGCGACGGTTCTCACAATCACAAGCGCATTCGCCTCCGAGGCGAACTGGACGAGATGGCTGTGTTGGATTCCTCAGCCAGTGATGACATGCGCGCCGAGCACGATAAGAAGGAGGCGGTGATCGATGCCTTCGTATAGCTGCTGGGGAAGAACAACGCCTCCCATAATAAGGTTACCGGCTTCATCGTGAAACTTAGGGGCGAGAAGGCGAAGCTCCGCAATGAGTGTGACGAGCAGAAGGAGCAGACCATCGCCTGGAAGAAGGTGCCCGAGAAGAAAGTGCCTCGGAGGGGAGGCTGAAAGAACTCGCCGAGGAACTTTTGGAAGACTTGGCCATGCTCCACATCAAGCACGAGGGGCTAGTGAAGGAATCCGTGGCGCGTGTCAAGGAACTTCATGTGTACGTGAAGGAGAGCATCGACGCTCTCTAGCAAAAATCCTGCGCCATGGCCGCACTGTGGAAGATGGCGGAGGAGAGGCGAGAGGAGATGGAGGTCGTGGAGGTGATGAATGAGGATATTGAGGAACTCCGTGCCAGCAATCCATCAAGAATTAGATAGCAACGCCCCAGATCATGGTCTGTGTCTTCCTTCTTCAGCCTCTTCCTTCTTCTTTTGGCCTTATGTCTTTGGGGAGTTGTCGCATGTGGCATTTTTTATTATCCTGAATATGTAAGAAAATTATTGTCCTTTGCTGGTGCGATTTTTTTGTTATATTATTCCGTTCATAGGTACATGTATACGAGTTGAAAACAGGCAAAAAGTCAAGTTCTTAGCGAGCGAGGCATGAACAAAACAACGGTTATGTTGAGCGGGGTAATGGGATCACAAGCAAACTAGTCCCTCCATCCAGGAACATTAACCGCATGATAAACAGCGGGTTGGACGCCATTAATTCAGAAGTTTGGAGCGAGGCGAGCGGAGGGCGGAGGTCAAAGTCCCGCTTCTCGATGAGCGTACGCAGCAGACTGCTCTCATGCGTCCCGTCGAGCCTACATGGCGGACAGCTCTCACGCATCCCATCGTGCCTGCGCTCTCTCACACGTCCCGTCGAGCCTGCGCGGCGAACAGCTCGTACGTGTCGTGGCGTCAAACACCTGCACGCACGACATCCCCATATATTAATTAAAAAAAATTGGCGTGTGGCACCAAATGGTTATCGGAACGCACACGATTCATGTAGTGCAACCGTTTATGATAATAAGGTGGCAACTATTTGTTCCAAAATATTTACGTTTCTTGTTATTGTGTGAGCCTTCTCAAATTGGAAAATGTATGGTACCAAGACCTATATGAGCCGTGTCATCACACCGGGATAAGGTTCATGAATTTCATACGGGTTTTGTATTTACGGGAATTCAAAAACCAAGATTATCAAAGATTGCGGCTGTGCTATCATGCTTAAATGTTTCTAATTCATTTAAATTCGTTGCATGGGACCTAAGCAAGCACCCAGGGACACAAAAATGATTTTCCAAGAATTATCATGCACTAGAGCATGTGTTTCTAGTTCAAAATTTGAATTACGCGTATTAAATCCCTAGAAAACTCAATTAATGTATAAAAAGGGTCGAATTGGTGCATAGAGGACGCATTGAATGTAGTTTCTCCACCAAAGGTGGCATGCTTCCTATCGAAATCACAAGGCTTCTTGCATAAGCTTTGGCTTGTAAGATGCATGTCCCAATATTTGTCCCAAATTCGTCAAAAAAATTAGCACGCCATATAAGTGTCGTCGCATGACACTCGTTAAGTTTCATGAATTTCAGACGAGCTTTGGGTTCTCGGGGATTTAAAAACCAAGATTCTCAATGTTTGCGGCCTAGTCACAACGCTGAGATGTTTGTAATTCATTGACCTTCAGTGCATGGGATCTAAGCAGGGACCCAAGGACACAAAAATGTTTTTAATCCATTTTGGTGCCCTAGAGCACGTGTTTGTAGTTCAAATTTGAGTTCTTCGCATTAAGTGCATGCCTAGAAAACTCAATGTTGTTTCGACCACAAAGGTGACATGATCCCTATCGAAACCACACGGCTTCTCGTGGGAAGCTCCGATTTGTAAGAGGTTTGTCCCAAAACTTGTTCGAAATTGGTCAAAAAAATTAGCATGCCATATAAGTGTCGTGTCATGACACCGAGGTAAGTTTTAAGAATTTTAGACGAGTTTCGGATTTATGGGGATTTAAAGGCAAAGTTTCTCAATGTTTCCGGCCTAGTCACGACGCCGGGATGTTTGTAATTATTGCATGGGACCTAAACAGGGATCCAAGGACATAAAAATGATTTTGTAACCCATATTGGTGCCCTGGAGCATGCGCTTGTAGTTCAAATTTGAATTATGCACATTAAATAGCTAGAAGAAATCAATTAATGTATAAAGGGCGCCAAGCAAGCCTTGAATAATTCCACATTTTAGCACTTGTATTAGTCTATGTTGCATGTAGAAAAAAAATCGAGGCAAGACGGGGCACTGAATATTGTTCGGTCCACAGAGGTGACATGTTCCGTATCGATACGATGATGTTTCTTGAGAGAAGTTCCGGTGTGCAAGAGACTTTTGATGTCAGACGAGTTTTTGATTTATGGGATTTAAAAGCCAAATTTCTCAATGTTTGTGGTCTAGTCATGATGTCGAGATGCTTGTAATCTATTCACGTTCATTGCATGGGACCTAAACAAGGAACCCAAGGACACAAATATATTCTTTCAACCCATTTTGGTGACATGGAAGATGTGCTTTTAGTTCAAATTTGAATTATGCACATTAAATGCCTAGAAAACTTAGCTAGTGTATTATAAAAAAGGCCAAACGAACCATGAATAGCTTATAGCAGTTCTATACACCCGCCTGGAGCCCGTGCATGTGTAAGCACGGTGCACACGTGTTGTGCTAGCTCGAGCTTCCTTCTTTGATAAATTATCCTTTTTATATTAAAATGGTGTTCCATCCAAACACGCTTCTCCCGCCACTCCCCAATCGGTCTCCCGCCACTCCCCCAATCGGTTTCCCACCGAATCGTTGGCCCCGTCATCAACCTCCTCGACGGGGAGGACGAGACGGAGTAGGTCAAAGAGCAAGAGCAGCATCGCGCCATCGAGCATGAGCGAGACGTCATCATCAGTCCGTGCAAACGTCGGTAGCGTCGCCATGCCACCATCGCACACGGTTTCATGTACTACCAGAAATGTCTGCGATACATAGCTGGTCCGACGAGGTGCCCATCCGGGCATGCCTTATAAATGCTAGGAGGCAACCCTTATTAGCAAGTTGCACCTTCCCATCCCCTAACCGATTCGAATGGAACTCAGAAGTTAAGCGAGCTGTGGGTGGAGTAGTCCATGGAAGGGTGACTGGTTGGGAAGTTGCTAGATCTCAAGGTTCATTTAGGCAGTGTGATACGATCACTACAGGCATTTAGCAGTAAATGCCTAGATTGATATGTCAATCCGGCTAAATAAATCTTGAGATCCTTGTTTTGAAAATATATTTAAAGTGATTTTCTTTTGCTGTTATGAAAATTTGTGTGCGTCAACTGATGATAAGAAATCTTGAGATCCTTGTTTTGAAAACATATTTAAAGTGATTTTCTTTTGTTGTTTTTAAAATTTGCGTGTGTCAACCCATGATTTTGTTTTGCTGTTTTGAAAATGTGTGTGTATGAGTGTGTGTGTGTGTGTGTGTGTGTGTGTGTGTCAACCCATGCATGTGTGTGTGGACCATGCCTCCATTGTGCGGTTTTTGATGACACACCTATCAATGGGCCCTTAGAGTCTGTCATCCCTTTGACTGACAATGCTGGAACGCCAAGATGGGTGACGCGCGCGTGTGTGTCAACCCATGCATGTGTGTGTGGACCATGCGTCCGTTATGCGGTTTTCAACGACACACCTATCGGTGGGCCCTTAGGGTCGGTCATCCCTTTGACTGACAATGCTGGAAAGCCAAGGATGGGTGACGTGTGTGTGTGTGTCAACCCATACCTGTGTCTGTGTGTGTGGACCATGCCTCCGTTGTGCTGTTTTCGACGACACACCTATCGATGAGCCCCTGGGGTATGTCATCCCTTCGACTGTCAATGCTGGAACCCAAGGATGGGTGACGTGTGTGTATTTGTGTGTGTGTTGTCAACCCATGCATGTGTGTGTGTGGACCATGCCTCCGTTGTGCGGTTTTCAACGACACACCTATTGTTGGGCCCCTAGGGTCTGTCATCCCTTTGACTGCCAGTGCTGGAACGCCAAGGATGGGCGACGTGTGTGTGTGTGTGTGTGTGTGTGTGTGTGTGTGTGTGTGTGTGTGTGTGTCGACCATGCCTCCATTGTGCGATTTTCGACGACACACCTATCGATGGGCTGCTATATAGGGTATATATGTGTGCCATCCATTTGACTTACAACACTAGAACGCCACCTAGCTATGTGTCGTGTGTGTGTGTGGGTAGGGGGAGGGGCACCATATATCCTCTTAACGGGGTATGTCCAGTTTTCTGAGCCAGGTGCATGCCACAGCATAGTGTTGTGCATTGTGTATTTAAACACTAGACCACACCCTTTTTCTATATACATTTGGCCACATGCAGGGCAATGGTGTTCTTCTAGCCCCGCTCAACCGATCTTCGACGACGCGCCAACTCATGGGACAGCGCGGTCTATATATCCCTCTTAACCGACAACAAAATGTGATGGTTTGACGAAATTAAGTTATAAATTATCTTGGTTCTCTTACGACAAGTCAGGCATGGCTAAATGTGTGACAAAGTTTGAGCCAGGTCATGTGTTCATAGGATCCCCTTCAACGACACATAGTGTAGGGGCCAACACCCTATACATTTATGTCATGAACACTTTTCTGTCACACTGGACATTTTTAGGCTTGCACATATGCATCATGTGCCACATCAAAGTTGTGCATTGGGAATTTGAACATGACAACACTCTGTTCGTACATATATATACTTCATCGATTCCTAAATACAAGTCTTTTTTAGAGATTTCACTATGTATATATAGACATACTTTAGAGTGTAGATTCGCTTATTTTGCCCAGTATGTAGTCCGTAGTGGAATCTCTAAAAAGACTTATATTTACGAACGAGGGAGTATATATTTGGGCCACTAGCGAGTGTGGTTGTGATTTGACCCTCTCTTGCGTTTTTGTCCGTTTCCCCCAAAAGATGCTATTATCTAAAATAGAAAACGAATCTGACGAAACAACCATATGCGATTGTATCTCCAACAGACACGAGTGCACCACTCTAACCGTGTGCCATGCCCATACACTGCAAAATCAGCACCGCGGAGTGGTGGCTGCTGGAAGCGTCAGCCAGTGCAAAGGGGTAATGTGCACAGTAAAAACCCAAACCAACAGCGACCTATAAAAGATCCCACCGGCGGCGGCTAACAACTATTTTTTCCACTGATAGCTCGCCACCACCACCACACACACCAAATGGAACCGGTGCTCAACCATGGGGATGTGTATGGCATCGTCCTGATAGTGTTGGACGACGACGTGATAGAGGATTCCGACGTTTTGGCTTCCATGGAGGGCCACAGCAAACAGCCAGCTGTCGCGGCTGATGACGACGGGATAGAGGATTTCGACGCGCTGGCCAACATGTTGGTCAACAGTCAAACGCCATCTGTCGCGGCCGACGATGACGATGCCCCATGTTTCAGCATCGGATGTAGATGGACATTGCTCTGTCCGTTAAGGAATCGGGCTTCGATGCATTCCTGTGCAACGAGGACGAGCGTCGTCTCAGTGTTGGTGTGCAATAATCTATCGCATCTGTGGATGCCATCCGCAACGCGGCTTGGAATCTGAAGCAACAGAAATGGCGGGAGAGTGCGAAGAGGAAGCGGCTGAGGAAGAACTTAGATGTCAATGCAGCGCACAAAAGAGGTGGGAGTAGGACCAGAAGGCGGTAGAGCAGGCCACCGCATGCCTCACAGCCGTGTTGGAGGTTAGTGTAGGACTTGTAGCTACGGCGGCAGCCCTAGCAACAGCGGCCACGGTGACTAGGGACGCAGCTCATGCGAGAGTGGTACCCGCCTGTATCCCGATGGCGCATGTGGATGCCACAACAGCTTCGTCGACGATGGTGGCTGCCCTGGGGAATGTCGCTATGGCGAAGGTAGCTTCGTCGGTCGCCGCCGCGGTCGCTCTAGTCGAGGTAGCCCCGCCGGTTGCCGCAGTGGAACCAGTGGAGCTCATCGACTTGACGAGCTCCTCTCATAGCTCCTTCTGAGCTAAGGAAGGTCACGACGATGGTGGAGGCGCGGCGTTTGTATGCATCCATGACGTAGTGAATATTTTGTGCAGTTAATCTTCATGTAAATTGATGAATTGTTTGTAAATTGGTGAGCATATGAAGTAATGTCAACTAATTCGCTACAAAATAAGGCATTTTGTGGTGAAAATTAGCCAAATGTTTGTGTCATATTTTTGTGCGCATGTGGAAATTTAGGATGAATTTCACGTCTGTGTCTGAAATGGAGGATGAACCGTGTGAGGTGAACCCGCCTTGAGAAATCTTCGAAAAAGCTACCCGCCTTGAGCGATGCAAAAAATCATGGCTTCACGGCATTTCGTTATAGCGTACACACATTATTATGTTTGGGCCGTGTGCGATCCTGGATGCTCCCGCCCCGCTTCAGTTTCTTTATCAAAATTTAAGTGGAAGCGGTATTTCAACTGCCGCCCTCCCTCGTCCACCACCGACCCTATTGTAAAATTTCAGCTGCCGAGGCATTTGAACCGCCACCATCCCTCGTCCACCACCATCTCCACCCACACCGTTAGTACTAAAATTTCAATAGCAGCGGCACATCCACAAATACCCACCCCCCAAGTCCACACAACACCAACCCCCCTCCCCTTCCTCCCCGCTTGAACCCTAGCTCGGCGCCCCTGTCGCCACCCTCCACCACCAACCTCAGCCAGTCTACCCATGCCTCCTAGCTAAACAAGTTCAGGTTACCCACCGATCCACATACATCATCATCGCTCTGAGTTTTCAGATGAGGCCGCTAGTGTCCCTTTCCCCTAGATCCCCATCCCGTACTCAAGAGAGTCGCAGCCTAATTAGCCTAACCACATATCCCATGGAGCTCGAGGAGCGTACAAGAAAAAAGAAGTCTATCATGGCCTCTCCTTCGTACACTGGCGAGGTGGGTGCCGTTCGTGCTGACCCTTCAATCCCGAAGGAACACCTCGCCGCGGAACCGCTGAGGATGTTGACCCTGTTGCCATGGTAAAGGCTTCAAGTATGGGGGCTCGCGTATTCCAGTATCACAGGAGAGCCGGCTACAACATCAAGCTCGTCAACATCGACGGCTTCACTTGGGCCATGTCACAAGTTAAGTGGTCCACCGACAACACCCCGCGTTCAACCGCCGTCGATCTCTTCAAAGGCCCCGCTGCTGATCTCCTCCACCTCATGGTCATGGATTTGCGGTCCTTATACGCCATCAAGCCCCTATTGCCATTTGTAAAGGAAACGTTCTACGATGGTGGCTTGGGATCCTTAGCTCCAAACTCAAATCTCATCGTGCAAGAGAAGGGTACACACTAGGGTTCTTACAAGGGGAAACATCCCATCTGCGACACCAGGGAGCACACCCTAGGCACCACAAATTCCAACTCGAAGGAGCCCATCCATGACAAGTGAGACAACATCCTGTGAGCAAATCATACTTTTTCTAGCTAGCCCTCTCGTACCCATTACTGTAGTAACTTTTGCCATTCGATAACCATGCAGTGTTTATTTGAGCATTTGTCCAGTTTTCAAGTAGATACCTTGCTTTTCTGTATTTGGTTGTTAGGTTGGTTGTGAGTATTTGTCCAGTTTTCAATGACTATATTTGGTTGTTACAGTGAGCATATATGCCTTGTTTCTTTCAGTTATTCACAATGCAATGTTCATTATGTGCAAGTATGAAGTATGCAGTTCAATTTCATCAATACCACCTGTTATGCCTGGTGTTGTTAACCAGTGCCCTTAACTCCCGCTTTAAAAATTTATGCCTTGATTTTTTGAATTTGGTTGTCAGGTTGTTTTCCATGAGCATTTGTCTAGTTTTCAAGCAGATGCCTTGCTTGTTCTCTATCTGGTTGTTAGGTTGATTGAAGTGAGCATTTGTCTAGTTTTCAAGTAGATGCATTGCTTTTCTGTATCTGGTTGTTAGGTTGGTTGCATTGAGCATTTGTCCAGTTTCCAATGACTATATTTCGTTGTTATAGTGAGCATATATGCCTTGTTTATTTCAAGCAGATTCGTTTTATATTTGGTTGATATTAAGTCTATTGTACACTTGTACTTATAATGACTTTCTATGTAATTGCACAGGACAACAATGGGAATGGCCGACGTTTTCCACCGAGGGTTTTTCTCATCCCTCCGCTTACACCTGTACTTAAGCCTATTGGTTGCATATAGATTTTTTGATAAGTCAAATTTGCAAAATGTGAACAAATTTATAGAGAATACTATTTATATATACCACACCAAAATGTATACAATATGAAAGAAAATTTTGTGATGTATCTAATGAAATGGAATGGGAATTCTAGATGCATATGTTTTTCTCTACAAACTTGGTCAAAGTTAGTAAATGTCAACTTCTCAAAATGTTTATAGGCAACACATTGTGGAACTGATGATGTAATACGTTACACCATTCTGCAACTGCATTTTAGCTTTTAATATTGACTTGTTGCTTGTAGGTACATAATACCTTGGTAAAGATCCATGCCTGGACCCTTTTTGCGTGTGGGACAACGAAATATTCACGAACCAGCATCAAGTGAGGAATCTAATAAGGATTGTTAGGAAAAAGAGACAAACGATGACGATTAGACTATTTGTTTATGCTCTATCCAACACAACAGTGAGCTGTAGGATGGTAACTACGAACTCCGTAGCCTTCTATTAGTACTGCCCATAATGATTTGTCACGCAACAATGTCTGAATCTTTTTCTTTTGCAGTGGTTCCCAAAGCAGTTTACTCAAGATTACCTCGCAAAGTACATGATTGGTGGACATGCAATGATGGTTAAAGTATATCATCAAGACTGCAATGATTATCAGGAAGTCGTAATGAAGACAGTGAAGGATGGGCGGGCGGCCATCACTAGGGGCTGGAGTCGTTCGTACGTTAGGCATGGAGGAGGGCACGAGATGGGCATTCTGCTTCACCTTCGCCAGCAACTAGAATGTCTTTCAGCTCTCCCTTTAACGTCTTCAATACAACCGTGGTACCATAATTCTTTATTTGTCCCTTATGTAGTTTTCCATTTTTTGCGAATTGATGCTTATGTAGTTCTTGAGTTTATGTACATGTGAATCGAATTATGCATTCGTTCTTCAACCTATATTTAAACATAATTTGATATGAAATACATGATTTCCTACATTCAAATTTAAATTATGAACGCATGTATTAAACGAGGGGCAAATTATGCTCCGCAGGACATTACAATGCACACAGGTTGAGAAAGCAAAATGTCTGCTATCAACTTCAAGATCACACATGTTTCTCCACTCATGACATGAGCGATGATTCTCTACTGCGCACATGGTTAGCTAAGAAATAACGTGTGAGATTAACAACACCAGCTCACATAGTTACTTATCATCAAGTGTATGTGATAGTCTCTTTATCACACACGATTTGGTATCATGAACTGTTTATGATGTCGTGCCCATCGTAAATGTTGATCAAAGAAGAACGCGTGCGATAGGCCTTCATACGACACGGGTAGTATGGATGACACGTTTGGGAAGTATGGATGACACGTTTGGGACATTTTATAAATCACAAACGTTTATCAATAGCGCAGCGTGTGGGATAGATTCAACCTCCGCATAAGGTTTTTTACGGATAAACTTATGCACTCTCATATCATATCATAGACGGTCAGAGTAGAATGAAATGTGTGTGATATACGCCTCATCCTACACGACTTAAAATCATGAGCTGTTTGTATGTAGCGTGCATCATAAATGGTGCGACACATAATGGCGCGTGCGATACTACTGTGATCTCACACGACTAGCAAAGATGGGCAATATGGGAAGTATGCCATATCTCAAACGGTTGACCGATGACTCTCGTTTCTGATAGATGCATACATACCATACGGTTAGTTTTGTCAAATGTTTGTGTTCGTTGATCACCATCGCTGATGATTTTTTCGTGTCGTGTGGGATGGACCCCCCTATCGCCCACACATGCAAGGCGACAGTTTAA
Source organism: Elymus sibiricus (assembly GCA_039707655.1). NCBI lineage: Eukaryota > Viridiplantae > Streptophyta > Magnoliopsida > Poales > Poaceae > Elymus > Elymus sibiricus. Next base: position 307,224,246 of record CM077675.1, on the reverse strand, counting down.
ACGTTCATCGCGAAAAGGGGTTAAAAACCGTTTGTATAGCACGTCGCTCACCAGTGTCTTCCCATACATCACTACATAATAGTTCTTATGCAAGGGGTCTTGCACATAGAAAATCTAGGTAGCATCGCTGGCAAGAATAAATGGGTCCTTGTGATATGCCATCTTTCTGAGGTCAACATATGTCTTCCTGTAAGCATCAACCTTTACGCTACCAACAGGGACCAGTCTGCACTTGAATAATGCCACCTTCAATTCCACATAGTCAAAATCCCAGATCTCTTTGATGGTTACATAGCATACATGTTTATCATCTTTGTCTACAGCTAGGCATTCTATTCGAATAGAGTTTGTTCTTATATGAGGTCTTATCATCACATGCCTCAGTGTAGAACGTGTTGCCATTTATGTCATACGCTTGGTACTTGATAATCGTAGGTGATGGCCTTTGTGCCAACCACGTTACAAGGTCATCATCGGACCCACGTGACAAACGAGTCTTTAGCCATTTGGCGTAGTCCTTATTGTGTGCATTGATCTCGGCAGCTGGTGAAAGCACATTGGGTAAGTAGAATCGTCGTATCTCCTCCAAGTGTTCTTTGGCATAAGCATCGAGTATCGGTCTGTTAAGCAATACCGTCAAATGGGCTTGATCAGCCTTATCTGCAGGTGCACAAAACCGCGAGCCAGCAAGGACCGGCTTAACAGCCAGCCTTACCTCGTGGCGAGGGGGGGCACACCTATAGGTATTTGTTTCATGTATTCGGTGCAAAACTCAACCACCTCCTCTGCAGTATAACCTTGTAGGATGCTTGCCTCTAGATGACATCGGTTCTGACAATAGCACTTCAATATTCCCATGAACCACTCAAAGGGATACGTGTTGCGTAGAAACAAGTCACCAAAATACTTTATCTCGTAGACAAGGTGCATAGTGAGATGGACCATGACATCAAAGAATGACAATGGGAAAAACATATCTAAGTTTAACAATATTCTTGCAATATAATCTTGCATACGATCTAGCTCTTCACGATCTACCGCCTTCTGCCGTAGTTTTTTGAAGAAATCACAGAGATCAATGATTGTGTTTCCTATGTCTGTGTCCATATTCCTTATGGCCACCGACAGGATTTGTGTCAACATTAAGCGATAATCATGTGACTTTGTGTGACCCAACTTCTTTTTAGTCAAGCAATTATCCACGAGATTTTTGATCTTTGTTGAGTAGGAAGAGGGTGTCTTCTTTGACAACAAATATTTGAAGAACTCTTTTACGTTTGCTAGAGTGATATTGTAAATATGGTGAAGGTGGAGCAATTTGTCATCATCTTCTGATTCATTCATGTGTTTTGGTTGATCACCAATCATATCTAGTTGTGCACCGTCACCATCCTTCGTTTTGCCTATAATCTTGAGCAGAGTACCAAGGATGCTTTCATAGACATTCTTCTCTACGTTCATGACATCGATGCAGTGACATACTGATACGGGGCACGCCCGTGTGCGTCGATCTTTCACGAATTGAAGGTAGATTTGTGAATGAACACGAAGAACATGAAGAACACGAGGGGGAAATCACAAGAGAAACACTCAAAACAAGTCCAATCACACATACACTATGCACACATCCACACAAGATCCACAAGGGTACAAGAAAAACAAAAGGAAAGAGGATACATGGCAGAGTTCATCACAAATCCCATAGGGAGATGAGGCCTTGGAATCCCGGAGGATCTTCCTGTGAGGGGCTGATACGTCTCCGTCGTATCTACTTTTCCCAACTCTTTTGCCCTTGTTTTGGACTCTAATTTGCATGATTTGAATGAAACTAACCCGGACTGACGCTGTTTTCAGCAGAATTGCCTTGGTGTTATTTTTGTGCAGAAATAAAAGTTCTCGGATTGACCTGAAAATTTACGGAGAATATTTTTGGATTTAATAAAAAATATTGGGGACTTGCTTGTATCTCCTACTGGATTGATACCTTGGTTCTCAACAACTGAGGGAAATACTTATCTACTTTGTTGCATCACCCTTTCCTCTTCAAGGGAAAACCAACGCAAGCTCAAGAAGTTGCACACACCCGTCCTAGAGCGGATCTTTCGAAATATCAGCGCCAGGAAGTTGACTGGGGGAATGATAGTGAAGGAATTCCTGGCACAACGCCTGGCGCCCCTCCAGTCTCACCCGAGGCCCATGTGGGACTATCAGGGTGGTGGCGATGACATGAGGCTCCGCTCTGCGCGCCTGACCCCCGAGGATTTCAACAGGGTTATGGCGACCCTCCTCAATGCTGACCCCGGGGACCTTCCTGAGGCCTACTCCCCGTTGTACTGCCGCGATGACAAGGTCGATCTGGTCGCCGCGATGCCCATCTTTGACGAGCTGGGGCTCTCTCCGGCCGAGAGCCCTGGCGCCCCTGTGGCGGTGTCCTCCGACGACACCGCGGATGAAGAAGACTCTGAGGAGACGGCGGATGACGATCTGGAGGAAGCGTCCCCTCCATCGCGGAGTGCGCTTCTCCGTGGCTTCAATGACGACGATGCCGGCGAGCCCCCTGCTGCAAGTCCTCTGCAACTCGCCAAGGTCCTCAAGGGGCCGGGGCCCACTCCTCGGGCTGCACGATCCGCCTGCCGGGTGACCCCGAGGAAGCACGAGGCCGGGCCTCCTCAGGGCACCCAGCTCACGCAACCAAGGTGGCCGAAGCGCCCGCCTCGCCCCCTCCCGAGCTGCAACCTGGGGGCGAGGCGGACACATGTAGGGCTGGCGCGACTCCGCCGGCCGTGGCCCTTACGAGCGGTTCCACTGCTCCTTCACGCAGTGGCGCCTCCCCGGAGAAGGACGGGGGCTTCCCCGCCTTCGCTGAGGTGGAGAGGAAGAGGAAGTGGGTCGACGTCGAGGAGTAAGTAGTCTTGTTTGGTTCCTGGCCGCCTTCCGGTGGTTTATGTGCTGATGGTCCCTTCTTTGCTTGACAATCAGGAGCGCCGCCGTGCCGAAGGCGAAGAAGAAGAAGGCCGGCGTCAAGCCGACGGCGCCTTCCGACGCCACGCCCGTTCCTGGTGCCCTGTCGACGCCTGATGAGGTGTCGGGCGTCGCGGGCGAGGAGGCTCGCGGGGCGACTTTCCTTGTCGTAGCCGTGGAGCCCCCGATGCCCGTTCAAGAGGCTGCTCCCGCCCCTGCCTTGTCTGTGGTGGTGGCGCAGCCACCGGTGTCTTCTGCTCTCCATGCTCCTGCCCCTCCGGAGGCAGTTCCTGCCAATGCACAGGCACCATCTCCGGGTTGTGCCCTGGTACCATCGATTTGTGGCCCTCTAGCCGAGTCAGGCGCCCTGGACGGGGCCTACGCCATCTTGGATCAGGTCCGAGACGCCCTCGGGGGCGCCGACGGTCGCCTTGCAAGGGAGCGCTTGGGTCTTCTTTTTGGGTGGCTCCGGTCTGATGCCTCAGCCGTGGCGGTTTGGAGCCAAGCCAAGGACACCGTGGCTGAGGGCAGGGAGGAGGCCGCGTCGGCCAAGACAGCCCGTGATGTGGCACTGGCCGACGCAGCGTCTGCCGTGAAGCATTGTGACGAGGCGGAGGCCCGCCTGAAGGCTCTTCGGGAGGAGAGGACCGCGCTCGCGGAGCGGCTTCATCAGCGGGAGGAAGACCTCAAGACCTGTGAGGCCAAGCTTGCCGACCGCAACTCCGCGCTGTCCAAGGCGGCGGCCGACCAAGCCGCGGAACACGAGCAGCTGGACAGGTTGAAGGATGAGGTGGCTGCGGAGAAGGCTCGGCTCTACTCCAGGGAGAAGACCCTTGCCGTGGCCGAGGAAAGGAAGGCTGCGGATCTCGACGCTCTCCCCTCCGTCGAGCTCAGGCTTCGCCAGGCGCTGCAGTCCATCTGCCGGGGGGGATTTACAGAGCCCTTGGTAGCTCCTGAGAGCGGCTTCGCGGGGCTCTCTTCAAAGCTCGCCGAGGTGCTTGAGGGTGCCGTCGCTAGGGTGGAGAACGTCTTGGAGAATGAGTGCCGTGATCTCTTCTCCGCGGCCACGACGCACGTCTTTAGCCACCTCTACTTTCGCGAGCCGAGTTTCGACTTCGGCTCTGTGATTCGCCCAGTTGATCCTGGGTTCGCGCCGCCAGGAGGGCGCCGTGAAGGCGTTGATGAAGAAGTTCGCCTGCGTCGCCGTTCCCTCACCTCCTCCTGCGGCTGCGAGGGTTGGTGGCGATGATGACAGTGGCAGCGATGTCGACGACAAGCTCCCCGCGGCCGGGACGAGCGGTGGCGCCAGCTCCTCCTAACTTCTTTCCTGGGTCTTCTCTTGTAACGTTCATCGTGCCTCGTGGAGGCATTAGACTTGTTTGCATTTTCGGAGATATTTTAATGCTTGTAATGACTGCTAAGCTGTGTGGTTTTATTTCCTCGCTTCGTTTCCTCCCTGCTTGCTGTAGCGCTCTGCGTCGGCAGGGCCCGGTCCCGCGCATACCTCGACCGCCGTTGGGGCATCCGGATCACCAGGACGATGCCAAGGGGCGAGGAGTTACATGACCAGTGAGGCTCCTGAGTCACGATGCTCAGGGGTCCCCCTTGACATACGAGCAGCCCTCACGAAGGGAACGCGGCGAAGACGGGGTTGACTTGGAGATTTGGAGCGCCTTGAGCTCTGCGTCGGCAGGGCCCAGTCCCGCGCATACCTCAACCGCCGTTGGGGTGTCCGGGTCACCAGGACGGTGCCAAGGGGTGAGGGGCTACGAGACGAGTGAGGCCCCTGAGTCGCGATGCTCAGGGGTCCCCCTTGACGTACGAGCAGCTCCCATACCTTTCGTCACCAACTTTCATCTGAGAGGGATGCGTGAAGACTAGGTACCAGGGACCTGTGGAGGTGGCGTGTGCCAGGCCTGGCCTGAGCGCAGCCCCCATGCAGCCCCCTCACGCGTGCATCCCAAGGGAATGCTGCGAGATGGAGCCGCAAGGGGCCACCCTGAGGTTGAATGCACCCGCTAAGGCGCCCTCAGTTGTTTATCCCCAGCGCGGAGCATAGGGCTTCCATGTTGCATGGGCATAGCCATTGGAGGGCAGTGTTGTCCGCCAGGGCGGAGCATGGGGCTTCCACTTGGGCGTGGGAATGGGGGGGCCCGGCCCCTGAGCCTGCCGGGCATGTACAGCCCATTAAGTTCGTACGCGTGGCCTGCACGGTAGAACTGGGAGGTGTATCTGGGCGCTCGTGAGGCAGCTCAGGTCTCACGAGGCCCTACCTCAAAGGCGGGTTGCGCCTGAGTCTTCCAGTAGAAAGCGCCGCTTGAAGTCCTGTATATTTTGAGAAACCTATGCCGAATGGATTTCCATGGGCCGTCGCATGAGAAGGCCAAACACCAATGACCCCAGGAGGTAACGTGAACAGGGCCGACCCGCCAGACAGAGCTCAGCCATTGGATTTGTCGACGCTGCAGGGACGGACCCGAGCACAGACGTCATGCCCAGTCTTCTCATGCGACAACTCCAAGGAGAAAACACCCGGCGCGTGGTTCCCACGACGGTGCCTGTAGGAACCGTGTCGCGTGCCCTGACTCACCCACTCCCGATTAGCTCATGCGAGAGCGAAGCACCGAGGGCCATGGGAGGTGACGTGCACGGGGCTGGCCCGCAAGACAGAGCTCGACCACTCGAATTTGTCAACGCTGCAGGGACGGACCAGAGCACAAACGTCGTGTCAGCCCTTAATCATGAGGCGGTCAAGGGCAGGATCATTAGGGCGCGGCGGCGTTCACGGCGGCGAGGCACCGTGCATGCAGGTTGGAATATTTAGGAAATAGATCAAATGCATGAAAGGATCTGATACATGCGAAAATGACATGGCTGGGATGAGCCCTGACCGCCTTACGATAATGCATCCCGACGGGCACCCTCAAACTGAGCAAACCAAAAAGTTACCTGGTGTGGACCAAAAAGAATCACCTGGCGGCAATACCGCTGAAGCGTGGAGGCAGTCGTCGGAGCTTGGCCTTGTGTCTTCGCAAGCTCGGCCTTCATGAGGCAATGGGCACTCGCCCGGGCCCGGCACCTCCTCCAACTCCTCGCGGTGCCTGGCCCGGTAAGGCACAAACATGGCCTGAGCAAGGCGCTGGAATGTGGCGCCCGCGTTCGCCAGACCGAAGGGCATGGGGATGTAGTTGTCCGGGTAGACCCTGCTGCGACCGACGCGCGACGGCCAGAAGACGTCCTGTGATGCGGCCCTGTTGATGCTGGGTACGTTGACGCAGATGCGTGGCATGCCGCCCGAGTCGACGACGGTGACCACCCTTGACGGCGCAGGGCCGCGTCCGCCTCGCAAGGCCTATGCTTCCCAAAGCTCCTCGATTGCTCTGGTGACGAACTCCCGCGAACTTGGCGTCTCGCGCCGTGCCTCTTGCTTGGATGGGTGCGCGCCTACGCGCGCCCCCAAGTTATGCCCGAGCACCTTCCCCGTCTCACTGGTCAGGTCGGTAGCCTTCCGGGTGGAAGCCCCCAAGCCCAACCTGAGGGAGGCGCCGGGCGCGCCTTCCTATGCGAGGGGGGAAGGGGCCCTGGCCCCAGGCGCGGAGCCCGAGGCGTCGTCCTTCGAGGTCTCAGCCCCCTGGCGCCCCTTCGAAAGGAGCTGCTTCTTCTTCTTGGGGACATCCTCGCGAGGCAGGACGCCTCTTTCGTCGTCTGAGTGTTCGGCCGCTGCGGCACGGTAGGCGTGCTCGAGGGAGCATACGGCGTCCTTCTCATCGCAGGCGACAGTGATGACGCCGCCACTCCCCGGCATCTTGAGGACGTTGTAGCCATGGTGGGTTACCGCCATGAACTTGGTGAGGGTTGGGTACCCAAGGATCGCGTTGTACGGGAGGTGGATGTGGGCGATGTCAAAGACGATGAGCTCGGTGTGGTAATTGTTGCGTCCGCCGAAGGTGATGGGCAGGCGCACTTGCCTGATGGGGACTGTGGAGCCGTCAGTGACCCCTGAGAAAGGCTTGGTTGGCATGAGCTGGTCGTAAGGCACTTGGAGCGTCTCAAACGTCTCGATGGAGAGGACATTGAGACCGGCGCCGCCGTCGATGAGGGTCTTGGTAACGAGGACATTGCTGATGGTAGGCGTGCACAGCATGGGGAGCACGCCCGCCATGGCTGAGCACCTGAGTTGATCCCTGGAGTCAAAGGTGATGGCGCACTGGGACCACTTGAGGGGGCACGCAGCCTCGAGCTTCGGGAGAGCCGCGTTCACCTCCCGCGAAAACTGCTTGAAGATGCGGTTCGATGCTGGGGCTTGAGCGCCGCCCAGGATGCAAGCTATTGCCCTGACTTCCTGGAAGCCACCAGCCACATCGTTCTGCCTGTCGTCTTCCTTCCTCCTGGGTGGCGGCGGCAGCGGGGGAAGGCCGGCCTCGTGATGGCGGACCTCATGAGGCTGGCCCCGCCGTGACCCCTCCGGAGGTTCGTCGCGCCAGCGGTCCTCCCGAGCTTGATCGCGCCAGCGGTCCTCCCGAGGCCGGTCTCGCCACTCCTGACGCGGGTCTTGATTGTCCCAGCGGCCTCCACCACGCCCATAGCCCCGGTCGCTACGCCCAGGGCGCCGACCGAAATGTTCGTCATGGACCACCCTGAGCTCCTGACAATCGATGGTGTTGTGGCTATTTGTGCCATGGAAGATGCAGAACGGTCGCCCTCCCGTGGGAGGTTTTTCATCTCAGCTGTGCTTTGCCTCGGGCTTAGCCGCCAGCACCGCGGGGGACTTGCGCTTCGGCTCCTTGGTCTTGGTCTTCTTGTCTTCGGACTCCGCCTCAGGGAGCTCACGGAGTGAGAGGTGGCCCTCTTCCGCCTTCGCGTACTTGTTCGCCAGGTTAAACATCTCCAGAGCCGAGCTCAGGTCGTCGTTGATAGCGAGCTCCTCCCTCATCCTGAGGTCCCTGACGCCGTCGGTGAATGCCAAGATGATGGCTTCATCTGACGCCCTCGGGATCTTGAGGCGAACAGTCGTGAAGCGTTGTATGAACTTGTGCAAGGTCTTGTCTAGCTGTTGCTTCACGCGATGTAGGTCATCCACTCCAAGGGCGCGGTCACGGGTGCCATGGAAATTGGCGACGAAGTGCTCGCGCAGGTCTTCCCAGGAGGTGATTGATCCCTCCGGGAGGTTGAGGAGCCAGGAGAGCGCGCCACCCTTGAGCGCCATGGGAAACCAGCTTGCCATGATCTTGACGTTCCCGCCGGCTGCCTGGATGCTCAGCGAGTAGAGCTGTAGGAACTCAGCGGGATCTGGGGTGCCGTCGTAGCAAGGAGGTAGGTCAGGTTTGAACTTGCAGGGCCACACGGCCGGATGGAGCTCCGGGGCGATGGCGCGGCAACCCACTGGGCCCACAGGCGCCGCGCGCTCAGGAGGGACCCGATCTTGATGCTCCTGCGCGGCTGCCTCCAAGGGCGCCCGGTCGCGTCGCTGACGCAGAGGTGCAGGGAGTGCTCGCGCGTCAGCGCGTGGCCGTGGCACCACCTGGCAGCTTACTTCATCTCTCACCCTCGCCGGAGGCCCACGCGGCTGGTCGCGCGGGCATGCTTCATGCCTGGGCTCGGGGTCGACGTCACGCTGGGGAGGAGGAGGCGGCACATGATAGGCCTCATCGCCTGCTAGAGAGGGTTGGGGCCGGAATGAGTAGGAGAGCGCCGAGGTGTCGCCGGCGGCGCAGACGAGCTCTGCAATGCGCCCGAGCCAGTCGTCGTAGCGGTTGGGGGCAGGGCGGTAGCGCAGCAGCTCGCGCGTCATGAGGAGTGCGCCCGACCCACGCGCCGGCCCGGGGCGAGCGTGGGAGGACGACCCAGTAGCTGGAATGATCGACGGAGTAGCGGTGTGGCCGTCGCGCCGCGCAGTGACCGGCTGTGACGAGTCCTGCTGCTCGTGGGCTTCCGGGCCCATGGTGGCGTTGGCCACGGGAGAGGCAGACCGGCGCGTGGCGGTGCGGCCCTCGGGCGCCGTCTGGGCGACGCGGGCAGCACGACGCTCGGCGCGGGCTCAACAAGCATCAGCCATCGGGGCGCTGAGGCGGAGAACGGGCGAGGCTTGAGGAAGACTCCGACACGCCACTACCTGGCGCGCCAAATGTCGGATTTCGGGCTCCGCAAAACCCTACGAAGTTCGAACCCAGGGGCGTGTGCGAAGATCCCCAACAGCTTCACCCCTCCAAGCTCATAATGCGATGACCCCGCTCGATGGCGAGGAAGAACATAACACACGAGAGTTTACCCAGGTTCGGGCCGCTGCGAAGCGTAAAACCCTACTCCTGCTTTTGGTGGATTGCCTCACGAGGAGGTTTGTGGATGAACTAGTACAGTGGTGAGTTACCCCGCGGGTGCGTTAGGGGTGGTGTGTTGTCTCTGCCTTCAACCGAGCAGCCTAGCCTCTATTTATAGCGGCCCGGGTCCTCCTCCCTTATTACAATGGCGGGAAGGGATCCCACAATGGCCAAATTTGAAAGGGGACAGGAGGTACATCTTATCCTGACGAAAGGTGGTCTTCGCCAGCAAAGTAGGTGGTGGTGACGCGGTGGTGGGCTCGCTGGTGACATCCGTCCTGCCGCGTCCGCTGGCCTGGTCTCGTTGCACCAGTAGGGAAATCTTTGGCAGGGCGCCTCGGGAACCTGCGCTCGCCCTTGTGCCCTTTGCACCAAAAAGGAAACTGTCTCCTCTGGCGCGCTGGCGCCCGCCTGGCCTGACTGGCGTCACCCTTGACCTCCCGAGGCCGAGCGTTGCATGGAGATCTCCGCCACTCAGGAGGGGGTCTGGGGAGGCCTTCCCTTCCGGGAGCCTTGGCGTTGTCCTCCTCGCGAGGGTGGGACTCTCGTGAGGGTCTTGTCTTGAGTGAAGCCGCGTAGGTCCGTACGGACCATCAAGTGGGCCATGCCCTGGGTCGCAGGCAGGCAAGTCTGGGTACCCCGGTATCCAGAACGCCGACAATGTATGTATATAATAACAAAATATAAAGTGCAAGTTTTCAAGGCACGACATAAAGACCGGCTTTCGAGGCTCGAGTCTTGCTTCAATGAAGCAAGCGTGATAACCCATGGTTTATCCTTGCTAAGTCGATGTTTTAACCTTGATAAGTTCAGGGTCCAGATGGATTGACTTGTCAAGAGTACATGGGGTCACCTGATCCGAGTCGGATCAAGCATACAGGTAGGTTTAACCATTTTGTGGCGTTTTTGCCGGGTTAAGAGGGTGAGAAAGCTAAACTCGTTGAGTTGGAAGCCCCCAAGTAACCCGGATTGAGAAGACCGCTCGTTCATATGAAGAAGAAACCCGGATTTTCAAGGAGCTACTTCATTAAGCCGGCCAGTGGAGTGAGCCGGTCACTTAACATATTTATTCTTATTTCAGGAGCTTAGCATGAATAAATTCAAGCTAACCTCGGGGCTAATGTCGGGGATATTACCCCGCGGTATAACCCGGCCGGAAGTATGACCCGGCCAGGACTTGGCGACTCATTGGTGACCCGGTCGAGACTTGGTGGTTCATTGGTGACCCGGCAGGCGGGTCAGACGAGCGACAAGGCCCAGGGCCCAGCGAGCAAGCCGGCGCAAGGCGGCTCGTGGACGGGCCTGGAGGGGCGGCTCACAAGAGAAGGCCCAAAGGAGAGAAAGGATTCCCTCACAAAGGAAACAGGACCCGGATTACGATTCAAGAGAGACTCGTCCTAATCCTACTCCTAGTAGGACTCTACATGTAAACCTACCCTTTCCACTTATATAAGGAGGGGTAAGGTGCCCTAAGAGGGAGAGGCTAAGACAGACACAAGTCATTAGAGATAAACAGATTAGAGGCTCTCGATATTAGAGGTAGCAAGATAGCACCCTTGTAACCAAGAGATCTTCCTCATCATCAATACACACAAAGCAGGACGTAGGCTTTTACCTCTTCCCGAGGGGCCGAACCTGGGTAAACTCGCGTCTCTCGATTCCGACCAACCCCTCTCAAGCCGCCACATAGTTGCGATGGCCTCACACCTAAGTCCGTTAACCCGGACATCTTGCCGTGACAAAACCACGACAGTTAGCGCCCACAATGGGGCAGAGCAGCACGGTGATGTTGTGTTCTTGAAGGGATTTCTCCTAGAAATTGAGAAGCTTATGACCCGCCAGAGATTCGCAAGAGCTGGGATGGCAAAATCTACACCAAATTCCGAATTTGGCATCGATCGGACCATATATAAGAATCTATCCGACGAGATCCGCTGAAAGATGCCTGCCACGTCCGCAGGTGGTCCATCAAATCATCCAAGATTCACGACTGATTGCATGGTGGCACGACATCAACCAAGACAAAGAAAAGATAGAGGAAAAGTTAGGGTCGCGTCTGCGTGCACCGCCGCACGCGAACAAACGATTCGTCAAATCCGGATCAATTTCTACTACGCCGTATCCGAGAGCGAATCAGAGTTCGAGAGGATTCGGATGTTATGTACAACCGCAAGTTTCACCATAAGCTGCTGCAGTATCAATGGACACAGAGCGTTGCCACTCCACGCGAAGGCTGGATCAGGAAATAAATTACTAGTACTTCTAGTAGTAGCACTACTAGTACGTATCAACAACCAGAAAGAGTTACACAGAGACGGACTCGATGCTGCCGCACGCCGGCTCACTGCCGCGTTCGTCGCACTGCGCACCGGCTGGATCTGGCTGGTGCGTCTCCGTCACCGCAAGCTCGTCTTGCTGACTTCCCCCCGCCGGCGCATCGTCTACGCCGCGGTTCTGCCTCGCCCCGTGCCGGCCCTCGGTCATGGCCTCGCCTCGCCTCGCCTCCACGGCCGATCTGCCGCGCTCCGGCGACTCGCCGTTCCGCCCTCCAGCACCGCCTCGCGTACCTTCGCCTCACCCGCTGCGCCATGACCGGCTCTACCTCGCCTCGCCCGTTGCACCATGGGCGGCTTCGCCTCGCCTCCACCGCCATGAACCGCTCTCGCCACTCCGTGCCCGCGTGAGCCGCCGGCCTTCGCTCGCCAAACCGCCGATGTGGTTATTGCTCCGCATTGCAGCTCCTCCCCGAGCAGGACTCAGCTACGCTGTGGCCACCAATCCGGCCTTTGCACGCACCCCTGCCCGCATTGGCTCGACCTCCCGTCTCGCCTCGGCCGTGTCCGAATCGGTTTTGCCAAGCCGTCTCCGGGTTACATCCACCTCCGCCACGCCGTGCCTCCCCTGCCCGCGCGGCACGGCCGCCGGCTCGCCGTACCTCGTTCCGGCTTTCCGCCTGTGCCCGCAGCCGCCGCCTCCGCGCTCCCTTCTCCGCCTTTATAGCCGTGGCCCCGCCGGCTCGCAGCTCCGCACGGGCCAGCTCTCCCGTGCGTCCGAGCAGGCCTCACCCGCCTTGCCTCATCTCCTCCATGGCCTCAAGACGCCGCGCCCATGGTAGCTCCACCCCGTTTCGCTCGACCGCCGCGAGTACTAGCCGGCTCACCCCGCCGCACCTATTGTCACCACCGCGGCCTCGCCTCCCCTCACCTGCCGCCACCGCCATGGCTCGCCTCACCTTTGCCGCGTCCACCGAGCCGCCGGCTTGCTGCCCTGGCTCCGCCTCCGCCGCGCTGAGCCGCCCCTGGCTTCGCCTCTGCCGCGCCGAGCCGTCCCTGGCTGCGCCTTCGCCGCGTCGCCGCACGGCTGAGCCGTCCTGGCTCCACCTTCGCCGCGCCGAGCCACCCCGGGCTCCGCCTCCGCCATGTTGCCGCACGGTCAAATCGCCCCCGCGCGCCTCCTTCCGCCTCTGCTACAGTCGTCCCGCCGTAGCACCGCTCCGCTCCGGCTCGCCGGGGCCAACTGCGGCCCGCTCGACTCCAGTTGAGCCGCGCGCCGGTTGCCCCCTGCGCCACCCCGTGCCGTCAACTAGCATCCTGGCTCCAGCCGCTGCTTCTGCACCAGATGGCTCTCGCCGTTGTCCACTGCGCGTTGACTGAAAAAAGAAAGAAAGAAGGAGGTGGGGAGGCATCTAGAAAAAGATGTGGGCACCATTTAAAAAAAAAGCGCGGGCGTTCGCATTCATCCGACAAAAAAAAAGGTGATATTTATCCTATCAATTTTTCAGTATATTTTTTCATCTGAGCAAAATTACTATGTCTTTGTAATACTTTACACAGGACAATTATTCATTGCCAAAGTGGCAATATACCACGGAGATGGAGGCGTGCCAACATCATTCTGCACAGGTGGTCGTCCGTGTCGCGTTATTCAACGGACTCATGCACCGCTCAAAATGCCGCGGCCACCTCAAGCATCTGCATCGGCTTACAACGCTGCGGCCGTCTCTCGCGACTGCACCGGCTCAGAATGCCGCGGCCACCTCAAGCGTCTGCATCGGCTTACAACGCCGCGGCCGTCTCTCGCGACTGCACCGGCTCAGAATGCCGCGGCCACCTCAAGCGTCTGCATCGGCTTACAATGCCGTGGCCGTCTCTCGCAACCGCACCAGCTTACAACTCCGCGGCCGTCTCTCGCGACTGCACCGGCTTACAAACACTACGACTAACTTCTACGTCTACATCAACACACCGGAGCTATCCATACAAACTGCTCAGCGGGCGCGCGCAAGTCGCCGCCCCTGCGGTCCAATCTACATTGGCATACTGGTGCCGTGCTCGCCTGTACGAGTCACCCAACGGACGCGCGCAAGAGGCCGCCCACAGCCTGATCTACATCAGCATATCGGTGCAGTGTTCGTCTATACGAGCCGCCCAAACGGACAGGCGCACAAGTCGCCGCCATTGCGGTTTGGTTAACTTCAACAAACCAGCCGGGACGAACCATCGACCGGATTGTTGAAACAATTCATACGGGATCGTCTATAACCCGCCACGGTCAACCTCAACCTTCAGTGGAGACTCTCAAGCTGCCTCTTCGAGTCGACTTAAGATTCGGGGGCTACAGACATGACTCGACACATTTGGTCATTTTCAACGAGAACCCCGGGTCATTGCAAGGCAATTAACCCAATCCCGGGGGCTACTACATTATTGGCGGAACAATTAAAAGTCGCCCAAGAGGACGAACCGCTGTGATGCACCATTCAAACATGGGTGCCCGGATTTATTGGATCATCATAAAGTCACTTGGAGGCTTCTGTCGTTTCTTCATACAAGATGGCGGCTTACAAGATGGTGCAAAAAGTTGACTCCATCGACAAGGTCATTTGGGGGCTTCCAACCCGCCGGGTTCAGCTTACACACCCTCTTGATCGGCTCTTCAGCCACCGTAAGGCCGGGTTGTATACCCTAAAAGTTGACTCCGTCAACAAGGTCATTTGGGGCTTCCAACCCACCGGGTTTAGCTTACACACCCTCTTGATCGGCTCTTCAGCCACCGCAAGTTTGAGTTAAACCTGCCTGTATGCTATTGCTGCTCCGCTAGGTGACCCGCCGAACTCTTGCCAGTTAATCTCGACTAGAGACCCTGAGCTGCTCAAAGTATTTGACAGTCACTCTCACTAGAGACCCTGTACTGGTCAAGGTTAAACGGGCGGCTCTTGTCATGTGAGGGCCGGCTTATGGAAAGTGAGGATAAACTCACCCATCTGTTGTATACTCTCCGCTATGTGGCCCGTTCGTACTCTTAAACAGTTACTCTTTTAAAGACCCTGCACCGTTTAAGGTTCAAACGATGGATTTATGTCACGTGAGAGGTAGCTTATGGGCCCTGGGGGTACTCATGCCCTGCTGTGCCTCTCTTTGGTTCGTTGTGCTCTTACCAGTTAATCTCACCTAGAGACCCTGAGCCGCTCAAAGGAGTTGACGGTCACTCTCACTAGAGACCCTGTACTATTAAGAGTTCAAACAGTGAGTTCACCCAGGAGAGCCGGCATATGAGTTTTTGAAAACAAAAATAAAAAGCAAGGTCATTAAGGATTTAACATCTCCGGGTTATGCTTTTCAAGACGCCCTCACAACGATACATAATATACTCTGTCTTGTTTTTTTTGCAGGTCTTGTCTCCTAAGATAAGCTGCTATTAAGTGTGAAGAAAGATGGCTATGGCCATACATTGCATCTTGCATTACATCATCCTGCATTGCATCATCATATCATGCATCATCATACATGCATATCCATATTTGTTTATGCTGCGGAAAGCCGGTCACCAAACCGGGTTACATCGTAACCTCTGCAGGAACAAATAGATCTTTAATAGCCAACATGGCTGGATCTTCATCATGGTTTATCATAACCAGTATTAAATGATTGGGGTTTTTTCAAGCCAGCTTGGAAAATTGATTATTCTTGAAGAGCCGGCCTATCAGTTATAAATCTGTGTCATTTAATTGACCGGCTCTTGGATTTCTTCAACCTGTGCTCTGTAGTATACTACAGCACTCATGGATTTCTCAGATATGTATTTGTCGGGTTGCACCGCAACCATGAGCAGGGATTTGCATTTTCAAGGGTAAAGGCATTATTCCAGGATATTCGATAAAATACCGGGTTACAACCACGGCCAAGGATTCATTCAACAAATTATGATGAGTCATATTATTCTCACACAGTCCCGAGTCGCCGCAGGTAGACAACCCGACACTTGGGGGCTACATTATTCAAGTCTAGTCTATATCAAGTATGCAAGTCCCATGTCGCTGCAAGCATGCATCACGGCACTTGGGGTCTAATGCAAGTTGCTTTTCAAATCATTACATGGTCAACAGATCCTGTTGTCTCAAGGAGATGAGCCAGCCTTTCTATATTTTTCTAAGTCCCAGCCTAGTTCTTCTTACTGACCCGCCACTTGGAGGCTACACTACTCAGATCAAAATTGCTAAAGTCCCAAGTCGCCGCAGGCGTGCGGCTCGGCACTTGGGGGCTACAGTATTCAGCTGTTCAAGCAGATTATAAGGTCCAAATTGAAAGACCCGGCCCATCACACGCTGATGAGCCGGCCCTTGGGGGCTACACTTGTGAAATACAAGACACTCAGTATATATCTGGCGACTCAGATGACAACCTTGATTTCTCAACATTCAAACACCAAGTTCAAAAGTCCCAGGTTGTTGCAAGCAAAACAACCCGGTCCTTGGGGGCTACACCAGCCGAAGCTTTATAAAGTATAAGAAAGTTACAAGTCCCAGGCTGCTGCAGGTAAGACAACCTGGTACTTGGGGGATACACAATCAAAGATATTATTGCAAAGCGCCAAGTCATCATGGATAAACTTGGAGCTTGGGGCCTACAGGTAATATGGAGATAAAAATAGCAGGCCATTTTTAAGCTATCAAATTTTGGGTGAGCTAGGTCTCATTTCTTCATGGAGCTGAAGCTTTGGAAGACCGGCTCTACATCAGATGGATTTTCATCCCAATATTTTTATCAAGTCAGCTGGAGTCTAGTTGTTTGACCCGGCGTCACCAACAATCATGACCCGACATTATCAAAAGATCATATTCCGGCAGAGTTTATATAAGCAACCCGGCTTCAGAAGTTGAAGAGTATTGGAGGCCGACTCAATGGCATATGGGTGTTGTATTCCCAATATTTTACTTCAAAGGACACTGACAAGCAAGATGATTGAGAAGACCGCTTGTTCATATGAAGAAGAAACCCGGATTTTCAAGGAGCTACTTCATTAAGCCGGCCAGTGGAGCGAGCCGGTCACTTAACATATTTATTCTTACTTCAGGAGCTTAGCATGAATAAATTCAAGCTAACCTGGGGGCTAATGTCGGGGATATTACCCCGCGGTATAACCCGGCCGGAAGTATGACCCGGCCAGGACTTGGCGACTCATTGGTGGCCCGGTCGAGACTTGGCGGTTCATTGGTGACCCGGCAGGCGGGTCAGACGAGCGACAAGGCCCAGGGCCCAGCGAGCAAGCCGGCGCAAGGCGGCTCGTGGACGGGCCTAGAGGGGCGGCTCACAAGAGAAGGCCCAAAGAAGAGAAAGGATTCCCTCACAAAGGAAACAGGACCCGGATTAGGATTCAAGAGAGACTAGTCCTAATCCTACTCCTAGTAGGACTCTACATGTAAACCTACCCTTTCCACTTATATAAGGAGGGGTAAGGCGCCCTAAGAGGGAGAGGCTAAGACAGACACAAATCATTAGAGATAGACAGATTAGAGGCTCTCGAGATTAGAGGTAGCAAGATAGCACCCTTGTAACCAAGAGATCTTCCTCATCATCAATACACACAAAGCAGGACGTAGGCTTTTACCTCTTCCCGAGGGGCCGAACCTGGGTAAACTCGCGTCTCTCGATTCCGACCAACCCCTCTCAAGCTGCCACATAGTTGCGATGGCCTCACACCTAAGTCCGTTAACCCGGACATCTTGCCGTGACAAAACCACGACACATGGGGTCACCTGATCTAAGTCGCATCAAGCATACAGGTAGGTTTAACCATTTTGTGGCGTTTTTGCCGGGTTAAGAGGGTGAGAAAGCTAAACTCGTTGAGTTGGAAGCCCCCAAGTAACCAATGTATTGTGGCATGTTTGCCGGGTCAAGAGGGTGAGAAAGCTAAACTCGGTGAGTTGGAAGCCCCCAAGTGACCAATGATCAAGTTTGAACAGGATACCCATGTTTAGACTGTGCATCATGGTGACTAGTCTTCTTTGGTAACCTTACTTTTCGCCCATAAGGCAGGATACCTATGTTTGAACTGCGCATCGTGGCATCTAGTTCTCTTTGGCAACCCTTAATTTTTCACCAATACGGCACGATACCCATGTTTGAACTGTGCATCATGGCAGCAAGTTCTCTTTGGCAACCTTTAATTTTTCACCAATAAGGCAGCTGCCCCCGGGACCGGGTTATCTTCCCTGCAATGACCCGGGGTTATTGAATTTTTGAACCCAGTTGAATCTGTCGAGTTATATCTGTGTAGCCCCCGAGTCTTAAGTCGACTCGAGGAGGCGGCTTGAGAGTCTTCATACTTGACTGTGACATAAGCCGGCATAAAGTTGACACCTGAATGATGGAATTTACTGAAACTGGAGACGTTGTGGCCCGCTGATGATCTTCGTGATGCCCATCATATATCCTCGGCAAATGTTGTGGCCAAATTGAGTTCATATGCCTCTTGACCCATTCTTTGCTATTCTCATTGGTCCGGCTGTCCTTGCTCCTCCAGTGCCATTTTTTTCTTTGCCGCTGGCTTTGAATTTGCCGGCTCAGTTGTGGCCATCCCTCTTTGCTCTTCCAGGGACGTTTCCTTCACGGAAAGCTCTCCTTTTTCTTTTGATATGTTTGAAGTAGACCTAACCAGGGGATGGCAAGCCAGTGCGCCTATCCATTAGTCAACCCGGCACAGGTGAAGGCTGATAACAGATATATATTTCTTTCTTCCACCAACGTTGTTGGAGTACACTGGACAGCGGGGACGGAGGTTTGCGCGCGTCTGTTTTGGTGGCTCATGCGGGCGGGCGTGGCCTCGTCGTGTTGATGCAGACCGGACCGCGGGGGCGGCTTGCACGCATCCATTAGGCAGCTTGAATGAGCAGGCGCGGCACCGACATGTTGTTGTAGACTATACCGCAGGGGCGGCTTGCACGCATCCGTTGGGCGGCTTGATCGAGCAGGCGCGACACCAGCGTGTTGATGTAGACCGGACCGCGGGGGCGACGGCTTGCGCATATCCGTCGGGCGGTTCGTACAGGCGGGCGCGTCCCGGCGTGTTGATATAGACGCGGGGGTCATCCGTGGTGTTCTAAGCCGGCGTGGATGCGTGAGTTGATCGCAGCGTTGGAGGCCGGTGCGGACGCACGAGTCGCACGCAACATTGTAAGCCGGCGCGGACGTGCGAGTCGGCCGCGGTGTTTGATGTAGACATGAAAGTCAGCCGTGGCATTTATAAGCTAGTGCCGACGGGAGAGTCGGCCACGGAGTTTGAAGATGGCGCGGACGCGTGAGTCGGCCGTGCAGCACGGCACGGGCGAACACCGGTCCAGAATGATATTGGCGCGAGCTCCGTATCCACGGTATTATGTCACCTTTGTAGTGAGCACTTGTCCTGTATATAAAAATATTGCAGGCAAAGTAATTGTTCCGAGAGAGAGATGTATTAATAAACCAGACTAGATGGACATCACCTGATTTATTTGGACGACACATGATCCATATGCAACTTCCATAGGGATGTTCAATTGATGAGACACGCCATAGTATTTTTTTGTTGATGATCAATCGATGCGAATCGTAGGGCAGCGAATTTTACGCTAGTGTTCACCGGACGACCCGGCATGTTGATGTAGATGCAGGAGTTGGCCGTTAGCTTGGCGCAGACGCGGGAGTCAGCCACGACGCTGTTAAGCCGGCACGGTCGCGAGAGTCGGCCACGGCGTTGTTAAGCCGGCATGGCCGCGAGAGACGGTCGCGACGTTGTAAGCCGGCGCCGTCGCGCGAGTTGGTCCTGGCGCGTTGATGTAGATCATATCGCACGGGCGGCGGCAAGTACGCGTCCGTTGGACAGTGCGGCATGAACGGATGCTCGCTGCATCTCTTATGAACAGGGACAATTATCCTGCATATAAAATATTGAAAGCAGAATAACTCTTCTCGGGGAATTAAAATGTACTGACAAAATAAATAGGATGAATAGCACCTGATAATTTTTGAGGATGAACGCGGACGAGGTGCGGCCTTGATATGTTTTATGTAGACAAAACCGATAAATGGCGAGCTTTGTTCATCAAACAACAATTATTTGTACAGACCGAGGAGAAAAAGTCCGTCGGACCGCAGACTAGAGTCATCCGTTTCTCCGCTGAATACTTCTGCTGTCGTCCAGATTGACAGAGGGAAACATATATGCTATTGAACCCACATGAAGCTATGTGACTTTGGAACTTGTGCCTTTGTGGAATAGTGACACTAATTGTTTTTCTTTTTGACTTCTTGGGGCCTGCATTGATTGATTTGATGCACATCAAGTGCACGTGGACTGCTTGATGCTGATGCTCTCACACTACGAGCAGACTGCACCGGGTTTGCAATGAAACCCTTTTTTTATTCCAATCTGATGTACACTTCGGGTAGATGCTGGGTGCCCTTGCTCGTCCACTGCTGTCGAGTTACTTTTGACTTCGATCTGATCCATGCTATGCGTCGCTGAAAAATTCCCCATCTTGACTGACAAACTTGAAGCCGATATAGATCCTTCCAATCCGGCTTTTCTTCATCCGACCCTCGTGATCTTCTCGATTCCTGAAGGGATCCCTTCAAGAACACCATACCACCGTATGCAGGCCCCACGGTGGGCGCTAACTGTCGTGGTTTTGTCACGGCAAGATGTCCTCATGAGACAACTTAGGTGTGAGGCCAACGCAGCTAGGTGGCGGCTTGAGCGGGGTTGGTCGGCATCGAGAGACGCAAGTTTACCCAAGTTCGGCCCCTCCGATGGAGGTAAAAGCCTACGTCCTGCTTTGTGTGTATTGATGATGATGATGATCTCGATTACAAGGGTGCAGAATCGCTACCTCTAATCTCGAGAGCCTCTAATCTGTCTATATCTAATGACTTGAACTTGTCCCTCTTGGGGTGCCATACCCCTCCTTTTATAAGTTGAAGCGGTAGGTTTACATGTAGAGTCTTATTGGGAGTAGGACTAGGACTAGTCTCTCTTGAGTTCTAATCCGGGTCTTGTTTCTCTTGTGAGGGAATTCTTCCTCTTCTTGGGCCTTCTCTGTGAGCCGGCCCTCCTGGGCTCTCTATGAGCCGCCTTCTGCCGGGGTGCACGCTAGGCCTTGGGCCTTGCCATCCAGGTTGACCCAATAAAACACGGCGCCCGTATGAGCCGCCAAATGATGCGCCGACTCATTCTCCTGGCCGGGTCAAACCGTGAGTAATATCCCCGACAGCGGCCCTCATGGGTCGTTTCTTGTTTGGGCCTCTGGTCCTTTGTATGAAACCGGCTTTGTCAACCTAGAAATGAATTGACCCATAAGGCCTTCGCCCCTTTGGCCGGGTCAATGAATTGTCGGGTCTCATCACTGGGAAACATCCCCAACATTAGGCCCCAGTTTAACTTGGATTTATCCATGTTAAACTCTATCTTTGTTCGCTTCTCCTTTATTGCTTCATTGAACCTCGTGGCCGGGTCTCCGTCAACACCTAGACGTTTGTCGGGTCGCAAGACTCCTTTCACATTTAGCAATTTTGCAGCTCCTTACCATGACATCATATGTAATTGTGACGATGGAGGAACGTGACCTCACAACGGATCTTTCGGGTGGATATGTCAAATTTGGTGAGTGTGGGAATCGAGGCACTCTTTTAGCCATAAGTTACTGAGTCGGTTCATTTTTTTCACCGTGCCGCTTCGGATTTTCCCCTTATAAATAGGTTAACCAGGCCTCAAGATTTACTTTTGACCTTGCCTCCTCGAGCTCTTCTTCCTCCTCTATCTCTCATCGCCTCTACGCACCTCGAGCTCCACGACCCGAGCCACTGACGATGATCGTTCCATCGACGTAGTTGTAAAGGCTCATCGGAATCTGCCACGACCGCGCCCGTGAAGCACAAGACCTTCAGGCTCCTCTTCACAGATCTGTAAGTCATCTTTTCCATCGCCATTTTTTCATCTGCCATTGTTCTTAGCAGTTCTTCACAATTCATCCACAAGGCAGTAGTTTAACCAGAGATTTAATAATGTTTGTACATTAGAACGCCTCTGCAACTGATTTTCTATCATATTGTAGCCAATGCTTTGGTAAATAGATCCGACTACAGCTCCTCGTACCAGCCATCGTAGCTAGGTTTATATTCTTTCCCTTTTTCCTGGATTTTGTAGATCCATAATTATTGCTAAATCTGAACAGTAGTTGCTCATCACATGCATCCAAGACTTAGCCGATTTATCCTCTTCGTGAAAGAACTTGCAACTTGTAACCTCACTTCTTGCCGGCTTAACTAGCATGAAGCATCTACCGTCTCAAAGCTAATTATCTTTGTCGGCTTAGACTGTATAACAAACTTAAATCATGTCATATGATCTGCGGACTCAAGTTTATGATTGTAGTTATGCCATAACTTAGTACGCGGCCTCGTTTTTCTTCACTGGCTTATCTTTCTTTTATCATTTGTAGCCATCTTGAGAACCATTTTAATAGAAATGGCCCCTAAGTTTAACAAAGCCATCAACTGGACCAAATCAAGCATGACCCAACTGATGCTTGATGAGCTTGTGAAAGTCGAGATGCTGCTGGATCAGGATCAGATAGAATGGCGGGTTCCTGGCGAGGAGACCCGGTCTCAACCGGGTCAGAACGAAATTATCATCTTTGTGGATAACCTAGATAGAGGGTTCCGTCCCCTGGATTCCAAGTTTTTCCGTGAGGTCCTTCACTACTTTAGCATCAGGCCACGGGACCTTACACCTAACTCGGCCCTTAATTTTAGAAACTTCCAAGTCTTTTGCAAAGTATAGGAGCCAACTGTCAGTTTGTTTCAAGAATTCTTCTACTGCAGTTGCCAGACTAAGTGCAAAGGAGGGCAGAGTCTGGAATTAGGGTGGGTTACAATTCAACGTCATAGGAATTATTCCTTTCCTGAGATGGCTCTGGCATGTCATCTTAAAGGATGGCACAAGTCTTTGCTCTATTGCAAGAACACATCCCCAGATCAACAGAAACAATTGACGGGTTATGGAGTAGACCGGCTTGATGCTTCAAAGGAGTTTCAGGCTTTCGGCACTAAGGAAGAAAGGAAAGCTCTGAAGCCTTTGTACTCCAGGATCAATGCCTTGATCACTAATGGTCTTTCGGAGGTTGATCTAACCCGGTGTTGGATGAGCTGGTGGATCCAGCCTCTTAGTCTCAGGGAACGGCTCATGTGCACATACACGGGTGAATCTAGAGACGACTTGCGCTTCAGCAACATGGATTTATCTTACACTGAGTTGATAAGGGCCACCAAGAAACTTTTGGTCGAGACCCAGGACAAAATTACCCTTGTACGGCTTGCTCCCTTCTACACTGGCAACCCAGCACTAGCGGTGAGTCACTGATATGTCTCCAACGTATCTATAATTTTTTATTGTTCCATGCTGATATATTATCATTCTAGGGTACTTTTTGTGTCATTATTTACCAATTTATAATATGTTTTAGCACTAACCTATTGACCCAGTGCCTAGTGCCGGTTGCTGTTTTCTGCGTGTTTTTGCCTTTGCAGGTTTACTGTACCAAATGAAGTCCAATTGCCACGAAAGTATTTGATGATTTTTTCTGGACTATATGAAGACCTAGAAGCTTCGGAAGGAAGACGGGAGGCGCCCGAGGGCCCCACCACACATGAGGGCGCACCATGATATGTGGTGGCCCCCTCGGGCACCTCCCGACGTCCCTCTTTGGCCTATAAATTCTCTAATATTCTAAAAACCCTGGAGGCAGTCCCAAAACCCTTTTTCCGCCGCCGCAAGTCTCTGTCCCGTCGCGAGGCCATTTGGAGCTCCGTTCTGGCACCTTGCCGGAGGGGGGATCGATCATGGAGGGTCACTTCATCAACCTTGCTGCCCTCATGATGATGTGTGAGTAGTTCACCACAGACCTACGGGTCCATAGCTAGTAACTAGATGGCAATCTCTCTCTCTTATGATCTTCAATACAATGGTCATCGCATCTTCGCTTTGATCTATCCGATGTAATCCTATTGTGCGGTGTGTTTGTTGGGATCCGATGATTGTGGGTTTATGTTCAGATTATTCATGAAAAGTATTTGAGTTGCCTCTAAATTATATTATCTCTTATGTGCATAATCTTTATAGCTTCATAATGCTCTCTGATCTATTGATATTCTTTGGCCAAGTAGATTGATATTTCATCGGTGGGAGTGGTGCGTTGTGGTAGGTTCAACCTGACAAATTTCTATATCTCGGTGACAAAGTAGGGGACAAGATGCGTCTTTGTGTTGTTTCTACTAAGGATAAAACGACGGGGTTCATTCATATTGTTTGAGTTTACTTTGTCTACATCATGTCATTGTTCTCCAAGCATTACTCTGTTTTACTTAATACTCTAGATGCATGTTGGATAGCGGTCGATGAGTGGAGTAATAGTAATAGGTGCAGGCAGGAGTCGGCCTATTTGCTTATGGACGTGATGCCTATATATACATGATCATTGCCGTGAACATCACATAACTATCCACTTTTGTATCAATGGCCCAACAGTAATTTGTTTACCCACCGTATGCTGCCTACATGAGAGATGCCACTAGAGAACACTATGGCCTCGGGTCTATTCACTTATATATTCGCAAACGCTATATTTACCTTGTTGCCTTTATTTACTTTTTATTTATTTTGCAATTTATATTTATCAACAATTATCTACACAACTCATTTTCTTGCAAATAACGAGATCAAGGGAATTGACAACCCTCTTGCCCACGTTGGGTGCAAGTCGTTTGTTCATTTGTGTGCAGTCGCTGAAGATGGTTGAGGATTGATATTCCTATTGGTTCGATAAACCTTGGTTTCATAACTGAGGGAAATACTTATCCGCTTTGTGCTGCAATTACCCGTTCCTCTTCACGGAAAACCCAACGCAGATCACAAGTATCAGGAAGGATTTCTTGCGCCGTTCCGGGGAATATCATCATCAACTACCAAGTAACTTCACACAAATTTTCATTCACTTGTTCTTCTTTCTATTTGCTGTTATATTTAGCTTGTCACACAAAAATCAAAAATCAAAAAATGTTTATCTTTTCTTGTTACTAGTTTACTTCTTGGCTTGCTAGTTTGCTCTTTTGCTTGTTTGAAGTAGCTATCATGTCTGAGTTTGAGAAAGTTATTGTTGAAAGCGCTAGTGAAGATAGTGCTAGTGACACGGAAAAGGGGAGAATAAATATTGATGATGCTATTCATGAACCTCCTAATCAAGTTCCCAGTAGTAATACCCACACGGTTTTAAAATCAAAAATCTATGAAGTGGGTAGTGGAAACATCATTGGGAAACATGTTATACAAGAATTTTTTGATTGCTCAGGAGCTATCCCTTCTACTAATGGGACCATACTTGAGGAGACAAGTTCTTATGTGGATGCTATTGCCATGTTAATTTTGAAACTAGAAAGAAAATTTGTGCATCTCCATCCTATGCTCCAAAAGATATTTTTGGGATTTCCGAGTATCTGTAATCCTAAGATTAAGAAAATTTTCACCATCATCCTTATGCATGAATTTGATTATATAGTGCAGGAAGCAAGAGATATATTTTCTTTTTATAGGGTTAAATCTGAAACTCCCCCTGTAGAAGTTATCCTACATAATAGAGATGCTTTGCGTATGATGGAATCCAATAATTGCCAAAGGTGTAGTGAGAATATGAGGAGAAATGTTTCTCCCGAAGAATTAACGCAAGCTTTATTCCTTCGTACTTGTGATAAATTTGAATGGATTGATAAAGGAATAAATGAAGGGTTTAGTAAAGATTGGCATGAAAACACTATTAGGGAACCTATCAATGATGAAATTCACGTTTTATATGAACATCCCTATGATGATAATGATGGTAGTGATGATATTATGAATCCTTTTGACCACCTGAGCCCTTCCACTAAATTTGAGAAAGGAGATTTATTAAGTAAGATCTTAGAATAGCTAGTTTTACAGGACATGAAAGGGAATGGATCCCTTGTGAGCAAAGATTACAAAACTTGAAACTATGCATTATGCCTAGCTAGGGGCATAAAACAATAGCGCTTGTTGGGAGGCAACCCAATAGTTATCTTTAAATTTTTTGCTTAGAAATTTCTGTTTATTTTTAATAACATGATTATTGCCTCTGTAATGATTATTTTTTTGTGTTTAAATTAGTGTTTGTTCCAAGTAAAGCCTTTGGGATGACTCACAAGATGAGTAGAATCGATGCTGAAACAAAACAGAAACTTTTGACTCCAGTACAGGAATTTTCACTTTCTGCTGGAGCATGATAATAATCTGTAATTTTTACACAGTGTTTCTATAAAAATTTAATAGGTTTTCCTAATTTTTCAGAATTTTTAGAGTTACATAAGTATGGGGTCTCTAGATATTTCTACAGACTGTTCTGCTTTAGACAGATTCTGTTTTTGCTTGCATAGTTGCTTATTTTGATTAAACTATGGATTGTATCGGGGGGTATAAGCCATGGAGAAGTTAGAATACTGTACCTATTATGCATTTATGAAATTTGAATCAATTTAAAACAGTACTTAAAGTGTGCAATATGTTTCTTATACTAACGGATCTCACGAGGTTTTGTTGAGTTTTGTGTGATTGAAGTTTTCAAGTTTTGGGTGTTATCTTGATGGACAAAGGAATAAAGAGTAGCAAGAGCCTAAGCTTGGGGATGCCCAAGGCACCCCAAGGCAATATTTTAAAGGAGACTCAAGTGTCTAAGCTTGGGTATGCCCCGGAAGGCATCCCCTCTTTTGTCTCAAATCCATCGGTATGTCACTTGAAGCTATATTTTTATTCGTCACATGATATGAGTTTTGCTTGGAGCGTCGTTTGCTTTTGTTTGCTTTTAATTTCTGTTTGCCACAATCATTGTTTGCGGGACACACCTATTTAAGAGATACACACCTTCATCATAATTTGTTAGAATACTCTATGTGCTTCACTTATATCTTTTGAGCTTAGCAGTTGCTCTAGTACTTCACTTATATCTTTTTGAGCACGGTGGCGTGTAGATTTTAAAGAAATGATTTCACTCTCGTTCTTCACTTATATTTGTTTGAGAGTTAATGAATAGTGACGGTAATTTGCATGGGTCATACAGACTAGTCCAAAAATATTAGGTATTCAAAGAGTGATAATCAAAACCATCATGTAGCACATATAAAGAAATTGTGGGTTAATGATATTGATGTAGTAATATGAAATAGGTGTGAGTTCATAATTGTTAAACCGTAGAAGTGTCGATATTAAGAGGGGTTGACCATTTTGCTCATCTAAAAATTAAAGAGGCATGGTGACGATGTGTGAGCATTTCTATTCCTCGTTGAAATCCTAGTGTTGTTTCGGGTTGGAAGCGCGTGATGGTTAACTCCTACCAACCTCTTCCCTCGGGGCATGCGATTAGTACTTTGATTTATGATAAACTAATAAAACTTTGCAATAAGTATATGAGTTCTTTATGACTAATGTGAAACCATGGACATACGCAATCTCACCTTTTCATAATTTGCTAGCCTCTTCGGTATCGTGCATAGCCCGTTCTCACCTCGAGGATCAGTGCGACTTTCGCCGGTGCATCCAAACCCCGTGACATGATACGCTCTGTTGCACATAAGACTTATTATATCTTCCTCAAAACAGCCACCATACCTACCTATCATGGCATTTCCATAGCCATTCCGAGATATATTGCCATGCAAATTCCATCGTCACTTCACATGACTAGTTCGTTCATCGTCATATTGCTATGCATGATCATATAGAGCTGACATAGTATTTGTGGCAAAGCCACCTTCATAATGTTTTTGATACATGTCATGCTAGATCATTGCACATCCTGGTACACTACCAGAGGCATTCATACAGAGTCATATCTTCATATCAGTTCTCCATGTTGAGTTGTAACAAAATAGAAGTGTGATGATCATCATTATTAGAGCATTGTCCCAGTGAGGAAAGAATGATGGAGACGATGATTCTCCCATAATTCGAGATGAGACTCCGGACAAAAATAAATATGAGGGAGGGCAAATGAGCCCACCATCCATTCAAAAAAGAGAGAAATTGAGAGAAGGGACTTTGCTACTATCCTCTACCACACTTGTGCCTCAAAGTGGCACCATGTTCCTCATGTAGAGAGTCTCATGATATATTACTTTCATATGCTAGTTGGAATTACCTATTCATTATTTCAAACTTGGCTTGTATATTCCTATGACGGGCTTCCTCAAATGCCCAAGGACTTCATGAGCAAGCAAGTTGGATGCACACCCCACTTAGCTTCATTTGAGCTTTCACACACTTATAGCTCTAGTGCATCATTTGCATGGAAATCCCTACTCCTTGCATTGACATCTATCGATGAGCATCTCCATAGCCCGTTGGTATGCCTAGTTGATGTGAGACTATCTTCTCCACTTCCTACCCCTTTGATATCTACCACCATGCTCTATTCCACCTAAATGCTATGTCCAATGGCTCACGCTCATGTATTGCGTGAAGAATAAAAGGTTGATGCATATTGAAAAAGTACGAACCAATTGCGTGACTTGGACACCGTGGTGCTTAACATTTATTTTAATGTGGTGAAGATGGAGTCATACCTTGCTAATACAATAAGATGAATTGGGGGGTAAACATTTCTTAAGAATCGTATACTTTTAGGAATTAACAATTATGTTTCTTACACTTTGAATATTGCTATGTTAATATTTGTTGATTCATCTTTTCGCAATGAGCATACCTGAATAAGATTACATAGTGGATAGCATGTCACATAAAAAATTCTGTTTTTATCATTTACCTACTCGAGGACGAGCAGGAATTAAGCTTGGGGATGCTTGATACGTCTCCAACGTATCTATAATTTTTTATTGTTCCATGCTGATATATTATCATTCTAGGATACTTTTTGGGTCATTATTTACAAATTTATAATATTTTTGAGCACTAACCTATTGACCCAGTGCCCAGTGCCAATTGTTGTTTTCTGTGTTTGTTTGCCTTTGCAGGTTGACTGTACCAAACGAATTCCAATTGCCACGAAACTTTTTGATGATTTTTTCTGGACTATATGAAGACCTAGAAGCTTCGGAAGGAAGTCGGGAGGCGCACGAGGGCCCCACCACACATCAGGGCGTGACCAGGGGAGCGCGCCCTGATATGTGGTGGCCCCCTCGGGCACCTCCTGACGTCCCTCTTTGGCCTATAAATTCTCTAATATTCTGAAAACCCTGGAGGCAGTCCCAAAACCATTTTTCTGTCGCCGCAAGTCTCTGCTCCGTCGCAAGGCCATCTGGAGCTCCATTTCGGCACCCTGCCGGAGGGGGGATCGATCACAGAGGGCCTCTTCATCAACCTTGCTACCCTCATGATGATGTGTGAGTAGTTCACCACAAACCTATGGGTCCATAGCTAGTACCTAGATGGCAATCTCTCTCTTATGATCTTCAATACAATGGTCATCACATCTTCGCTTTGATCTATCCGATGTAATCCTGTTGTGCGGTGTGTTTGTTGGGATCCGATGAATTCTGGGTTTATGTTCAGATTATTCAGGAAAAGTATTTGAGATTCCTCTGAATTATATTATCTCTTATGTGCATGATCATTATAGCTTCGTAATGCTCTCCGATCTATTGGTATGCTTTGGCCAAGTAGATTGAAATTTCATCGGTGGGAGTGGTGCGTTGTGGTAGGTACAACCTGGCGAATTTCCATATCCCAGTGACAAAGTAGGGGACAAGATGCGTCTTTGTGTTGTTGCTACTAATGATAAAACGATGGGGTTCATTCATATTGTTTGAGTTTACTTTGTCTACATCATGTCATTGTTCTCCAAGCATTACTCTGTTTTACTTAATACTCTAGATGCATGCTGGATAGCGGTCGATGAGTGGAGTAATAGTAATAGGTGCAGGTAGGAGTCGGCCTATTTTCTTATGGACATGATGCCTATATATACATGATCATTGCCGTGAACATCGCATAACTATCCGCTTTTCTATCAATTGCCCAACAGTAATTTGTTTACCCATCGTATGCTGCCTACATGAGAGATGAGACTAGAGAAAACTATGGCCCCCGGGTCTATTCACGTATATATTCGGAAACGCTATATTTAACTTGCTTGCTTTATTTACTTTTTATTTGTTTTGCAATTTATATTTATCAACAATTATCTACACAACTCATTTGCTTGCAAATAACGAGATCAAGGGGATTGACAACCCTCTTGCCCGTGTTGGGTGCAAGTCGTTGGTTCATTTTTGTACAACCACTGAAGAAGGTTGAGGATTGATATTCCTATTGGTTCGATAAACCTTGGTTTTGTAACTGAGGGAAATACTTATCCGCTTTCTGCTGCAATTACCCGTTCCTCTTCCCGGAAAACCCAACGCAGATCACAAGTATCAGCCACCCTTTCCCTTTCTTCTTTTTATACTATTGTGTTCTTATTTTATCTGACATGTCGGCTTATTGTTACTCAGATGGACTCTGAATGGTGGAAGACGGAAACAGACACTCCTACTCCACCCAAGGAAAATGACCAAGATAAGCTGGGGAAAGATGATGATGATGAGGTAGAAACTTGATTCCTTTAGCCGACTTGATAATGAAATTTTGTTGATGCCTTGTATTTCTCAGGAACACGCCGAGAAAAGCCGAGACGGTGAAGCAGAGGTAAATCCATCTTCCTATGACTTGGAAACACTTGGCTGAAGGAGAACCCAGCTTGCAGTCCCTAAGGTACCATTTTCACACCCATCAACTCATTTGGACAAAAATTTATGTTTGAAGAAAACGCAGGATCAAGCCATCTTGAAGCGAAAGACCCAGAGCAGCTCTGGTGAGCTTTCTGATGGCCTGCCCTATGAGTCGTCTCCGTGTCTGGTTCATACTCAGGAACAGATGAACCACACTTTTTCTTGCCCTCGAGCTAGCAAATTCAAGAAGCCACGGCGTCAGTCTGACCCGGCGTACGAATCGTCTTCCCCCTCATCTAATGAGTCTTGTGCCAGCAAATTGCCGACTTTCACCATCAATCATGGGTAAGTATCGTCAGACTTGAATCAAGTCATATCATGATTTATTCATGTATTGATTGCTATAACTATTATTCTAGGGCCAAGGCATTTGTCAAGAAAATGAATAACTCCACTCCTGCCCTAGCAGACACTGAGATGGAAATCCCAT
The DNA here is from genome assembly GCA_039707655.1 of Elymus sibiricus. NCBI lineage: Eukaryota > Viridiplantae > Streptophyta > Magnoliopsida > Poales > Poaceae > Elymus > Elymus sibiricus. The sequence goes on along the minus strand of CM077675.1, from coordinate 307,193,440 downwards.
CTCATTATGCTCCTAGTGTCAACCCGGCTGATTAGGTTGACCCGAAAAACAGATGTTAACCCGGCCCGAAGGATGAGCTGCCAGCTCAAGATGAACTGTTGGGAGAAGATGACCCCGTGAGCCGGGAGGACCCTGAGGGCCAAGACCATACTGGTGCTTCTGTGGAGAGTGAGCCGAAAAATGATAAAGCTCGAGAGCCCAGGCCAGAAATGTCATAGGAGGAAGTGGTGGTCACTGGTGAAGGCCACACTTCCATTCCTAAGATTTCTACCACCCTTGCCAAGGTCATGGCTAACAAGGAATCACCAAACTGGGAGAAAGGGAAAGCCCGGTTCTATTTGGAGTCCTTTGAAGACATGGATGTCAACTCCCTCCATCGGAATTTTTTGACCCGGCTGTTTGAGAGACGGGAAACTGAAAGTCCCATGGTCGGCCAACTCAAAAGGAAATATGAGGTACAACCCTTCATCCCTTCATCATATGTATATTTATGTAGCCCCCAAGTCTTTAGTTTAGAAAGCATGATAACTGAAGACTTGTCTTAAACACTTTGTAACACATCTTGAAAACTTCCTCATGGTAGTAAGTAGCCCCCAAGTGTCGACTCAGTAGCAATAGTGAGCTGGAACTTGTAATAAGTTCACTTTTGTAGCAAGAACAAAGTATAGTCCCCAAGGGCTGGCTTGTCACAATGTGATGAACCGGGTCTTCATGTAGAAAACTTTGACTTACGAGAAATTATTATGTGTTGTAGCCCTTAAGGGCCGACTCATCATTATGTGATGAGCCGGGTCTTCCAATGGAAACCAAAATCAGAACAAATGTATACATTAGCCCCCAAGAGCCAGGTCAAATGTGAGCATATGACCTGGGACTTGATAAGTAAATAGAGCTAATTCCTGTAGCCCCCAAGTGATGGGTCAAATGCTTGCATATGACCTGGGACTCAGAGAATGCCGGGTTGAAGAAACAAGCTGATTCTGAGAAGTTGTGTGAAACTGCTGAAAAGTTCTCTACAGACTTTGAACAATCACTAATGAAAAGCATTGACTCCTTGGAGAAGTCCAAGGTGGAATTTGAAAAAGAGAAGGCAGCTCAGCTACAGCATGCCGACATAGCCGAGTCAAAGCTCGAGCCAGTGACGCAAGAGCTCACCACTTTGAAAGGCCACATTACGCATATGTGCATAGCCATCTTTGGTAAGTTTCTTTCATCTGTAGTCAACCTTCTGATACTTTGTGATTTGAATGAAAATCTGGTTTGCTGATGTTTGACATGTCTGTGTGACAGGCAAGAGGAAACACGTTGTGTTTGGGCCTCCACTTGTGAAGTTGCAAGCCGTTAAAAATTTCTTAAGCAACTATATGTGGCGGGAGCAAATTGCATTATGGCGGTCAAGAACACCAAAGCCTCCCCCCTGTATAAAATCATGGACATGCTCAAGGAACTCTCCACAGTCCCAGAGTGGATCCGGGAGTTGAATAATTCGTCTTGCAGGAAAGGTGCCATGGGTGCACTATCTTTGGCGAAAGCATATCACCCAAAGACGGGGCCGACTTTGCTTGCTGACGGGTTTCCGAAGTTGAAAGCAGATAACTCAGAATTCACGGAGGCAAACTACCTTCATTGTATCAAGGAGACCCGGGTTGCAGCTAATCAAATCGTGGAGAAGATGGATCTGTAGAAGTTCCAAGTCGGCTACACAGAAGCCGGCGAACGAATGAGCCCTCCAGAGCCCAAATCCTTCGAGTTGATTCCTCCACGTATGCAAGCCTTCGCCTCAGACATCAACACCTCGTCTATGCTAAACGAAGAGATGGTTTTTGAAACCTTGACTTCAATTTAGTGGGTCGAGGAAGACCCCCAGACAGAAATTGACACTAAGGATGACAAGACGCCTGATGAGGCGGCGCGTGTTGACCCGGCATCGACTGATGCTGGAGAGGCGTAAGGTGCTGTCAATGTGGTGACTATTGCCGCCTCACAGCCATCGACCAGCGTGCCGCCCTCTTAGTCTTGTTTCAAAAAACAATGTTGAATAAGTGTTGCCCATGTAGGGTGTGTAATAACTTCATAATACTGCGAGTGCCATCGAGCACTTTAGTAAATTCGTCAAAACTTTGATGCTTTTGAAGAAATACTTTGTCGTGGCTAGAGTACATCCTAGAATTTCATGATTATCCTAGACTTTGCAACATAATGCATGCTTTTGAAGATATTTCTTAAGCCGGGGTGACTTGCAACCCGGCATATATCCCCGTACAGGAACCATCTTTGAAATGTTCAAATCGCAGAATAAGATAAGAGACCCAGCAATGTTCAAGCCGGTTTGTGCAAAAATAGAATATATACATATATACTAGTAATAAAAGTTAAATAGAGTAAAAAACAAAACATAAATTGGAATGCAAAGCCGGCTTTTGAGGCTCGACGTAGAGGTCATTTTTCGAGGCTCGACTCTATTTGGTTTCTCCTTGCTATCTAGATAGCCGACTCTCACGTGACTTAAGCCGGTGTTTTAACTTTGATAAATTCAGGGTCGACACAATCCATAATAGGTGCCAGTGCGATTGATTCATCAAACGTATCGACGGGTCACCTTATGTGAGTAGCATCAAGCTAATAGGCAAGTATAACCAAGTATGTTGATGGCATATGCAGGGTCAAGAGGGATGTTATAGCTAAACTTGATGAGTTGGAAGCCCCAAGTGACCAAGTGATCAAAGAAATAAAAACTCAACATGGAGCTTATTGACACAATATTCTGGGGTCCAGAAGGGTCCAATTTTATTTCTTTAATTCATAATAGTATTTACCCGGAAGAAGACAAACTTTAGATAATTAACTAAGCAAGGTCTATGAAATAAAACCAAGTAAAATAAGGACAAATATGTGCGATGTTCCAGGGTCGGTTGCTCTCTTCTCCAGAAGTACGTGATTGTTTTCTTCACGTGTATCAACCAGGTAATATGACCCATTGTTGAGATTTTTAATGATAATGAAGGGTCCTTCCCAAGGAGCAGACAACTTATGCATACTTGCCTGTTCTTGTATCATACGGAGCACTAAGTATCCTTCTTGGAAAGTTCGACTTCAGACTCTATGGCTATGATAGCGACGTAGATCTTGTTGATAAATTGCTGATCTTCATGCTGCAAGATTGCGTTCATCCTCCAGGGCATCGAGTGTATCTTGACGAGCTTGCTCATTGTTAGCTTCAATGTAAGAAACTACTCTTGGGGAATCATGGCGTATATCGCTTGGCAAAACGGCTTCTGCACCATAGACCAGGAAGAACAGTGTATAGCGAGTTGACCTGTTAGGAGTAGTCTGTATGCTCCACAGTATAGCTGGAAGTTCATGTACCCAGTATCCTGAGGTATGCTCGAGAGGGACCATGAGTCTTGGTTTAATTCATCAGAGTAACTCCTGATTTGCACGCTCTGCTTGCCCGTTAGACAGCGGATGTGCAATGGAGACAAGACCAAGCCGGATATGCTTTCTTTGACAAAACTGCTCCATAGCACCCTTGGACAAATTGGTGCCATTGTTAGTGATGATTCTGTGAGGATATCCAAATCAAAAAGTTATCTTTTTTCAAAATTGTCTTGGCGTCAGAATTGCTGACAGGTTTTGCCTCAACCCACTTGGTAAACTTGTCCACTGCAACCATGAGGTGTGTCTTCTTGCAAGAAGATGGATTAAAAGGACCGACCATGTAAAGCCCCCAGATTGCAAATGGCCAAGTGATTGGTATCATGCGAAGTTCTTGAGCCGGCACATGTGCTTGACGTGCATACCTCTCGCAACCATCACACTTGCGAACAATCTCTTTGTCTTCTGCGTGAGTTCTAAGCTTGCAAAAACCATGATGAAACGCCTTTGCAACCAATGATCTGGAGTTAGCGTGATGTCCACAATCTCCAGAGTGGATCTCATGGATAATCTCATGACCCTCTTCGGGAGAAACACAATGTTGAAAAACGCGAGACACACTTCGCCTATGGAGTTCACCATTGACTATGGTCATGGATTTGCACCTCCGGATAATCTGTTGAGCGATGATTTCCTCTTCTCGGGACTCGCCATGAGTCAGATAAGCCAGGTAAGGTACTGTCCGTTCGGGCGTGGCATGAACTGCAGCCACCAATGCAGATTCTAGATCAAGAATAGCACTGTATTCCTCCGTCAGTAATTTGACTGACGGGTTATCCAGAACATCCAGAAAAACATTCAGTGCAACTGGCTTGCGTTGAGATCCCAAACGAGACAGTGGATCTGATGCCTCGTTAAGTTGGCGATCGATGTGGTCTGCCTAATATCCCTTGAAGTGACCAACGGCCAAAGTAATAGCATGTCTCTAAGCTGCCATGAGTCGATCCTTATAATCCTAGGTTCCAGAAACTTGTTGAGCCACAAGGTCTGAGTCCCCAAGACAATGAATCCGACTTATATTCATCTCCTTGGCTGATCACGGTCCATGAAGAAGAGCCTCATTTTCCGATGCATTGTTAGTACAGGTAAACATAAGCCATAAAACATAACTGAACTTGTCTCCTCGTGGGGAAGTTAAGACTACTCCAGCCCCCAAGCCCTCCAATTGCCTGGAATCATCAAAGTGTAATGTCCAATATGTGTTATTTGGCTTCTTGGGAGGGGCTTGTAACCTAGTCCAGTCATTGATGAAATCCACTAGCACGTGAGATTTGACGGCTATTCGTGGGACATATTTCAGGTGATGAGGTCCGAGCTCGATAGCCTACTTAGCAATTCGCCCTATGGCCTCCCTATTCTGAATGATATAACCCAAAAGTGTTGAGATGACGATAGTGATAGGGTGTTCCTGGAAATAATGTTTCAACTTCCAGCTTGCCATAAAGACGCCAAAACCCAGCTTCTGCCAATGTGGATATCGGTGCTTGGACTCGGTGAGAACTTCGCTGACATAATAGACTAGGTGTTTAACAGGATATTCCTTGCCCTCTTCCTTGCGCTCGACATCGACTGCCACGCTGACCGCTTTATTATTGGCAGCAATGTATAAGAGCATTGGCTCTTCCTTCTGACCAGCCACTAGGATAGGTGCTTCGGATAACTAGTTTTTGAGTGCCACAAACGCCGCATCGGCCGCATACCCCAAGATAAAATTGTTTGTCTTTTTCAACATCTGATACAGGGGAATTGCCTTCTCTCCAAGCCGGCTTATGAAACATCTTAGTGCTGCAAGGCATCATGTAAGCTTCTGAACTCCATTGATATTAGTTGTCTTTTTCAAAGAAGTGATCGCCTGGATTTTATGACGGTTAGCCTCAATTCCACGCTCTGACACAAGGAAACCGAGCAACTTCCCTACAGGGACACCAAAAACACATTTGGCCGGGTTGAGCTTCATCTCATAGACTCGCAGATTATCGAACGTCTCTTTCAGATCATCCAGGAGAGTCTCCTTCTATTACTTAACCACAATATCATCCACATAAACGTGAACATTGGGTCCGGTCTGAGTATGCAGACAATTCTGAACGCAACGCTGGTAAGTTGCACCTGTACTTTTTAGTCCAAAGGGAATTGATGTATAACAGAACTCTCCAAAGGGTGTGATGAATGCGGTCTTCTCTTAGTCGTCCTTGGCCATCTTGATTTGATGATAGCCGGAGTAAGCATCCAAGAAACACAGACTCTCACAACCACCAGTGTAATCAATGATCTCATCAATGTGTGGAAGAGCAAACGGATCCTTGGGACATGCCTTGTTGAGATCAGTATAATCAATGCACATATGCCAAGTACCATTTTTCATCAGAACAAGTACTGGATTGGCCAACCACTCAGGGTGAAAAACTTCAACGATGAACCCGACAGCTAGGAGCTGGGTGGCTTCTTCTTCAATAGCTTTGTGTAGCGCTTCATTGAAACGGCACAGATACTTCCATACAGGCTTCATCTTAGGGTCAACATTTAAGCGATGCTCAACGAGTTCTCTCGGTACACCAGGCATGTCAGAGGGCTTCCATGCAAAGATGTCCCTATTCTCACTGATGAACTCGATGCGTGTGCTTTCCTATTTGGGATCCATGTTTGCCCCAATAGTGAACGGTTGCGATGAATCACCAGTAGTTAAATCCACTTGTTTAGTGTCTCGAGTTGACTTGAACTTGAGCAAAGACTTGGACTCGGTAGTAGGTTTCTTGAGTGAAGTCATATCTGCAGGGTCGACATTGTCTTTGTAAAACTTCAACTCCTCGACAGCGCAACCTGATTCGGCGTAAGCAGCATCCCCTTCCTCACACTTAATAGAGATGTCCATGTCTCCATGTATGGTAATTGTTCCTTCAGGTCCTGGCATCTTAAGTTTCAGATAAACGTAATACGGCCTAGCCATGACCCGTGCATATGTCGGACGTCCAAACAATGCATGATAAGGACTTTTGAGCTTAACCACTTACCAAGTCAAAAACTCTGAACGTAAGTTGAATTCTTTACCAAAGGCGACTTCAAGAGAAATCCGACCAATGGGGTAAGCTGATTTACCTAGCACAATACCATGAAAACTATGGATGAAGGCTTCAACTGTGATTCCAACAAATTCATCCGCCAGAAGGTATTATAGTATAAGATGTTGATACTACTGCTGCCATCCATCAAGATCTTGGTTAATCTATAACCCCAACTTGAGGAGCTACAACCAGAGCAAGGCTCTCTGGCCTGTCAATCCGAGGAGGAGGATATGCTCGACTCCAGGTGATAGGTTGTTCTAGCTAGTTCAAATATTCCGGAACAGCTCGTCGTTGAAGCTTCCTATCCCATTGGCTAGTACTGGTGGTGAAGACATAATATTGTCCTATATTCAACTGCTTCGGATTGCTCTGGAATCCCGATGCGCCTGCTTGATTCTGATTACCAAGTCCATTACACTGATTGTGGGAGCCATTGCCACCAGCCCCCTGGAACCCGTATCCTGAGCTGTCGGCACGTGGGAACTTGATGAGTGATATTTTTACACTCAATTCAACCATGTTTAAACCGAGATATTTCAATAAAAGAGACATATTCGCTCTGATATTGCCACTAATGACTAATGAATGCAAAGGATTCCACAAATCCTCTCTTTGATATTTTTCCACGTGAAATGGGATAAAAAGGGAAGAAATCACGTGGGAGAAAGGAAAGGAAGGAAAATGTAGAAGAAACAAGTCACCATGAGGCGTCAGAAGGCCACCAGAGTCAAAGACGGCGTTCCATGCGACCGCACGCGCTCGCATGAGCGGTATTTGGCGTGCAAACCGAGGCAGGTCGTCCATCTGAACAACTTTTATAAAGGGGACCCCATCGAAATGTCAACAGAACAACGTCGAGCATAGCCAGAACCTCTTCATCATCATCTCCATCCACAAACCCTAGCCGCCGCCATTTTCATCTCCATAGCCATCTCCACCACCATAGTGATCTCTCATCTAGTTCATACTTGTAACCGTGCATCACACAAGGCATCCATTGTAATACATATTGCAATCAATCAATCCCAAGATGTGTTCTTCAATGTTTTCTTCTCTTGATCTGATCTCCATGTGTGAGTAGTTTGGTAAGGTATGGGTGAGGCATGAGCCTTGCAACCCCATGTATTTGGTGAAGGGATCAATGGAAGTCTTTGCCACAACGTCTCGTATGTGTGAAATAAAAAAAATCATGAAGTGTCTCTTGTCTTGTCCACAATCTTCATCCCTGCAGGTATCCAGGATCATGGAAATTGAGCGCCGGTGAGGCTAGGAGCAAGGAGACCATGAAGTGTTATACCGACACAGGTGACAGTAAGGTTTAGTAGGGTAACATTGATCATAACCTTTGGGATTCATGAGGTGTACTCATTAAGCACCCAATGCTTTTTTCTGATATTATTATCTTAAATATTGGGGCAACCCCGCGAGACGGATAGGGCCTTCGGTAGGACAAGTGATTCTTGATGCAGGACTCGAGCCAGTCAATTTGTTATTTGGAAACATTCCCCACTCCGATATGAAGCAGGCACCTCTTGATGGGTGACTTCCCGAGTACAAACTAATATCATTTTTATCCCAACACCAATACATGGTTGTAAGCATTAAGACCTCATCCCTGTACCTTCTTTTTATTATAAGTGTTTGAATCACAATTTGCTTGCTGATCCGGTTAAAAGCTGGATTGAGACTTTAGCAAAAGCTTGCTAGAGACCATTGCTTCAAGGGAATCTTCCTCTCGTGGGCTCGATAAATACCCTTTCTTGTTCCAATACCGGATCAATAAAAAGATATATCAAAACCCACCAATACCAGACCCGCCAATCTTACCGATGAAGACATGGATCTTGCCAAACGGTACCCGGTATCCTGACTCTATTGAGCCGGCCTCAGGACCCCAGCCCGCGTCATCAATGTAGAGCTTTCCTCGTCGGCTTTTCATCATCCAGTCGATCGTGTACTTCTCGATCCCTAGAACGGCTCTCTTCAAGAACTCAACACCACCATGCACTTGCCCCATTATGAGAGAACTAAGTTGTGAGGCCATCGCTACTTGGTGATTGCTTGAACAGGGTTGATCGGAATTAGGAGACGCGAGTTTACCCACGTTCGGCCCCTCATGATGGAGGTAAAAGCCTACTCCTGCTTGACTGCTATTGATGATGATGGTCTCAATTACAAGGTATTGCTTTCGCTACCTAGCTTTTGAGGGTTTCTAACTTAGTATTTTCGTCCCAGGGATTCCCCTTTATATAATAGGTCGAATTTCTATGTTACAAATGAATCTGGGTCATACTCCTTAACCCATGTTTTAATCTAACTCCTGGTAATCGTATCTCTCAAGTCAGGAAAATATCTCTCAGGTATTCTACAAGCCGGCCCGCCACCCTGGCACGAGAGACGCCCTTATGGACCGGGTCTTGTTTTGGCCTCTCGTCCTTTGTATGAAACAATCTTTGTCAACCTAGAAATGAACTGGCCCATAAGGCCATCGCTCCTTTGGCTGAGTCAATGAATTGTCGGGTCTCATCACTTGAAAACATCCCCAACACTCGGGGTAGATCTTCACGAAGTAGGCGATCTACTTGCGCTTACAAACTCCTTGGTTCAACTCCACAAGGAGGCTCCCAAGTGAAATCTAACCAATCTAGGAGACACCACTCTCCATAAGGTAAAGATGTTGTGTTGATAATGAACTCCTTGCTCTTGTACTTCAAAAGATAGTCTCCTCAACACTAAATCACTCTCACATGGATTTTGGCTTGGTAGAGGAGAAGGATTGGGTGGAAAGCAACTTGAGGAGGCTAGAAATCAAAGATCATATGGTTGAAGTGGAATACCTTGATCTCAACACAAGTGTAGGTGGTTCTCTCTCAGAAAATGGATATAGGAGGTGTATGCTTCGTCTTGGTTGCTCTCTCTCAAAGTAGGTGGAGTTGGTGGGGTATATATAGGCATCACCAAAGATCTAGCCGTTACACACTTTATACACAACTCGATGGAACTGAAACAAAATCTCGGAGGCACCGAGTAGTGCAAAAGATTCGAACGTTAGACAAGTCGGTGAGAAAGGAAGGATCCACTCGGTTGTGTTGATATGTGATGACCTAAGCAGTTCCTCATTTCTCTAATTCCGATTGGTTTCACTCGGAGGTTCCGAAGTGAAATCAATGAGTTATAGAAACTTGGCACATACACTTCGGTGGGACCGAATGCCATCTCGGTGAAACCGAGTTTCTAGGGTTTAGGCGGTGGCTCTGTCTTAAGTATCTCGATAGGTTCGGATGGGTATGTTTCCATGGGACCGAGATTGACTTTGAGGTTTTGGACAAGTTGGATTGTGAGAATGTGGTTGAGGGTTTTGGAGCAATGTCTTCAAGCACTTTGATCAATTGATCAAAACCTCACCCCCTTTTAATAGCATTGACTTTCCTATGTACTCAATGTGATCTTCGATCACTTAACCAAAAAGTAAAGTCTTGGAGCTTTTTCCAATCCTTATCGTTTTCATTTTGAGGGGTCCACATCCATATGTTCTTGCCATACCTACATTTAACTTTCCTGAAATGTTCTCTTAATAGACATAGTTCTGATGTATATGTTGTTATTAATTATCAAAACCACCCAGGGATTAGTTGCACTTTCACTATGCCTAAGTATCCAGACACCCATGACTCAAATACCATCGTCCTTGATGGTCCTGACAAGTATGGTACAAAAAATGTGCAAAACACTGTCGGATGTTGCATTGTTGGTCGCCTCAGGGATGGGATGAATAGCATTTTTTTATCGAATTTTCCACAGGGCGTTGAACTTGTACATAACTGGTAATTTTATTTGTCGTTGCAACGCATGGCCATATGTGCTAGTGAATAAAATAAATTTATACCGAACACACATTCCAGATTATGTGATGACCCAAAATATGTATATAAGTTCCGCACTAGGGAGATTGTTGCAGCCTGTTTTTCTCTACGTTCATACCTCCCATTAGATTCTATATGTCCATACCAGTGCTGAGAAATAAGAATCTGAGCATGCGAGTATGGGGCAGATTCTTTTAAAGGCTCTGCAAAAACGCTCGCTTGGCCCCTCCCCCTGAGCATCGGGAGAGCGAGCGCGACTCAAGACAAGGAAGCAGAAGGGCGAGCTCTGTGGATTTGGACTCAAGGAGGAAAAAAGGATGGACGAGCATCGCCCCTCGCGACCCCCAATTTATAGGGGAGGACGCGGGGGCTGGCTCTCCTCCGCTCCAAGGGTCGCCGCCCGTCTCCACCAATTCCATCGCCCACGATCATGGGCGAACAGGTAACCGCCCTGTTGCTCCAAGCCATGACGCTGCGGTTTCTGCCACGATCAGGACTTTAAGTCACGCGCGCCCGTCGCTAACTCCCCACTATGCATGCGGCGCGCTGGAGGAGACGGCCTGAGGTGGTGGGTCAGTGTTGACCAATAAATTGGCAGTTACTCCCTCACATTGCGCTCATGTGCATGAAATTTGAGCCTGACCCAACGGCACTTGGCGAGCACGTGTGGGCCAGTCCCAGGGGCTCCTGTTGGTGCACTAGTACAGGGGTACCCAGTCCCCCTGACTTATGCACAGGCAGTAGAAGAAAAAACCTGGCGAATGATCAAGACCAGACTCCAACAAACTCAACGCGGCAGCCCAAGCCTAGGCTGCAATGCGCCAAGCACGTCCCCGACGCTTGACGGGGACCAAGACATGCACACCTTCCAGAAGACCCGGCGTGCCACTCCCCGGCAGGCGTGAGCCAACCAGCCACCGCTCCACCGCATCGCTACGCCCGTCACTTATCGATGCGGTGTCGAGCCCTCAGGAGGCTAATCAGCTCTCGTTAAGCACGTGGCGACACATCGGAATGCAAGTTACGCTCGGTTGACACCCGCCCTGCAGTGTGTCAGGACCATAAGCAACGACCGGCCAAGCGGTTGTTGGCGTCCTGGGAACGGGGGTACCCAAACTTGCTTGCCTGCGGCCCAAGGCGTGGCCTACCTCGACGACCAAGTACTGCCCGGCGCGGCCCTACTAAACACAAGGCGCTCACGAGGCCCTGAACTCGCGAGGCAAACAGCGCCAGGGCCTGCGGGGGGTTAGGCCTCCCCAGGACTCCTCCCGAGCGGTGGAGACTTCTATGCAACGCACGACCTCAGGAGGCCAAGGGTGACGACAGCCAGGCCAGGCAGGCGCCAGCACGCCAGAGGGGACAGTTTCCTCTTTGGTGCAAAAGAGACAAGGACGAGCGCAGGTTCCCAAAGCGCCCCCCGAAGGTTTCCCTTCTGGTGCAACAAGACCAAGACCCCGAGCCCCGTAGGACGGACGTCATCGCCGAGCCCACCTCTGCATGACCGTCGACTACTTTGCAGGCGAAGACCACCTTTCGTCAGGATAGGGTGTACCTCCTGTCCCCCTTTGAATTTGGCCCTTGTGGGATTCCTTCCCACCCTTGCGATAAGGGGAGAGGACCCGAGCCGCTATAAGTAGAGGCTAGGCTGCTCGGTGGAGGGGGATGACACAACCACCCCGCGAACACACCCGCAAGGCAACACATCACTGTACTAGTTCATCCACAAACCTCCTCGTGAGGCAAACCACCAAAGGCAGGAGTAGGGTTTTACGCTTCGAAGCGGCCTGAACCTGGGTAAACTCTCGTGTGCTATCTTCTTACTCACCATCGAGCGAGGCCGTCGCGTAGTGGGCTTGGTAGGGTGAAGCTGTTGAGGAACCTTCGCACACGCCCCTGGGTTCGAACTTCCTAGGGTTTTGCGGAGCCCGAAATCCGACATTTGGCGCGCTAGGTAGGGGGCGTGTTGGAGTCTTCAGCAAGCTTCGCTTCTTATCCGCCCCGTCGTGTCGATGGCCGACGCCCGACAGGCTCCTTTCGGCCTCGGAGGACCCGCCTTCGCCAACCTCGCCACTGCCGCCCAAGACCCGCGCCACGGCAGTGCGATGCTGGGCGGTCGTTACCAGGACACCAACGTCGTTTCCACCACCGACGCCGCACGTGCCGGCCAGGCGCATGGCGGACGAGCGGTGCCCACGGGACCGGCATCGCGCTGCACCCACGTGGGAGACCTCAACGTGCATGACTCGCTCCTGATGGTGAGTGAGATGCTACGCCACCGCCCTATGCACGGGGGCTTCGACGCCTAGGCCAACCACATCTCCGAGCTGGTCGACGTCACAAGGAGGGCCTGGGTCCCACACCTTCCTTCACGACCGCCGGCGCTGGGCGCTGGGGGCTCGCTCACCGTACCCATCGCCCCACCTGCGGATGGCGTGCCCGCTCCACTCCCGGGCGAGCCCGAGCAGGGCCCGCCGCACGCCATACTTCTCCTTCTCCGAATCCCGGTGACCGGCTTCGGAGTGCCACCCGGCCCCGCCGGTAGTGCCTTCGAAGGAGGTGCTGGGGCATCCGGTGCGTACCTCGACGTGTGCGCCCATACCCAAACGAATCATCAACAGCCTGGCTCGTCCCGACAGGAACACGCCAACCGGCGCAGGGAGCATGTGGCTCAGGCTTCCGGTCAGGCAGGTAACCGTAATGGAGGCCCGCCGCAGGAGGGTCTGTGGCCCGCGCGTCTAGGATGATGTCATCCCACAACCCGGGGAGACTGCCCCCGGTGCACGCGGAGACAACTTAGTAGGGGGCCAAAGCCTCTGTACGGAGCCCTACGTTCCAAGCTTCGTCATACCTGCGGAGGGCGCGAAGGATCAGGCGCCCTCTGCAGGTGCCGGCACCCTCCCGGAATAGGGAGGTGCCCCGGGCGCTCTCCCCAAGCCGGGCATGGGGGCTTCCACGGAGGGAGCACCACGCCAGGTTTATGCAAGCAAGGGAGAGGGGGGAGCGTCCCGGGAAGCGCGGGGGCGCGACACAGCCGCCGCCCTCACGAGCAAGCGGTACACAACCGAGCCCAGGACCTCGAGAGCGATCGCGTGGGAGGATCGGCAAGACACGAGCAGCGCGGGCCACCCACGGCAACGGGAGCACCGTCACGGCCCTCCGGAGGGGAGGGCCTCATGAGGCCCGCCAGCCGAGGTCCGGCCAACGCCACGACGCCTCACGAGGCGGCTTCACCGACACAACACCTCTGCAGCTGCGCTGGGTGCATTGCGCTCATGTTTGGGCCGCGGGAGCGCAATGCCGCGGCTATGCGGGGAGCAATGCACTCAGGTTTGGACTGTAGAGGCGCGCAACCGCGCAGTAATGCGCGGGATGGCTCTTAACCGAGTTGGGAGCACCTGGGCCGTGCGCCTGGGGGCTTGCCCAGCTATCTTTGGCCGTGACACTCTCACATAATAATGAGTGGGTTGTATACGCCCGGAGCCCCCCAAGTGGAAGCCCCATGCTCCGCGCTGGCGGACAACACGGCCCTCCAATGGCTATGCCCACGCAACGTGGATGCCCTATGCTCCGCGCTGGGGGAAGACGAAGGCGAAGACTAGCCTAGGTGCCGGACGCGGCTGTTGCTTGCTTCTTTTTGTGTTCGTATTGCCACTTTTTGAAATGAAATTGAAGATTTCGTGACTTTATTTGAAAAGGGGCAGGAACTTTTCTCTCTTCATGATTCCTCTTTCTGCCCCCCCCCCCTCGTGGACATTCAGAGCAGGCCGGGAAGGGCCAGTTGCCTCGAAAGCGCGCACCTTTTAGCAATCGATTCCCTCTCAGGGGCTCCGGCCACCGCCCAACGTGGCATCACAGAACCTCGGGAGGCTCAGACACCTCCCGGGGTAGCAGCCGGCGGAAGGGTATGGGAGCCGCTTGAGCGTCAAGGGGGACTCCTGAGCAACGCGCCTCAGGAACCACACTGGTCACGTAGCCCCTCGCCCCTTGGTCTCGTCCTGGTGATCCGGATGACCCAACAGCGGTCGAGGTACGCGCGGGATTGGGCTCCGTAGACGTAGAGCTCCGCTTGAGCGTCAAGGGGGGTTCCCAGGTAATGCGCCTCGGGAACCTCACCGATCGTGTAGCTCTGCGCCCCTTGGTCTCGTCCTGGTGATCCGGACGCCCCAATTGTGGCCGAGGCCTTGCCCCGTTGGTCTCGTCCTGGTGATCCGGACGCCCCAACGGTGGTCAAGGTCTGCTCGGGATCGGGCCCCGTCGACGCAGAGTGCCGAAAGGGCTCCCGGACCACCCCGCAAGCAAGGAAGAAGCCCTCCCAGGTGTCGTGGGAAACGAACACCTATGGGATCGCTATCGAGCAGATCCCTTCACGGTTCGGCAAGGGGAGAGGATTGCACGAAGAGCAGAACTAGCGAACAGCACACGGGGATTTTACCCAGGTTCGGGCCGCACGGATGCGTAAAACCCTACTCCTGCTTTGATGGTATTATTGTGGACGTTCTTGGCCAAGTTCTGGGAGCTACAGTAGCAGCTACGCATGCAGAATGAGCTTCCGAAGTGCTCCCCCCCCCCTGTAGCTATGCCTTGGGCCTCCTTTTTATATGAGTCAAAGGGGCTACCACAGTGGCGTAAGGGATAAGGTATGAGGTGGAAAGTAGCTACAGGGTCACTACAGTGTTATCATACCTAACCCTGACGGCTTAGGACAAGCTCATTAAATGCACCGTGAGGTGTCCGTCGAGGTGTCCCTCAGCGTCTCGGGCTTGGAAAAGCTTTACAGGGGATGGGCAAAAGCAGCCATCCCATCAGCACCGCTTAAGCATCTCGTGGCCAGCATCGCGCCACGTCATCATTAGGACAAACCCTAAACGACAAGGCTGGCCGCTGCGCAGGAGCGATAGCGCTACACTGTGCAGAGCCTTGCCGGGGCTGAATCCTTGCCGGGCCCGGGGCTTGCCGGGTCCGACGCTTGCCGGGACCGGGGCTTGCCGGGCCCGGGTCTCGCCGGCCGCGAGGCCTTGCCGGCAAGGGTCTTGCCGGGCCTTCGCACCCCTTTGGCCTTCTGCCTTCTGGTCCGGTCGTTGACTCGAACATCTTTTTCCGGCAAGGCTTGCCGGGTTCCTGGCTTGCCGGCTCGCTCCTCGCCGGCAAGCACTATCTTCGTCTTGAGATTGCTCCTAGCTATTCCCCGGCAAGGCCTGCCGCGGTTCGGCTACAACTGCCCGTACACAAGTAAGGGGTACTAAAGGGGCCCATACTTTAGTACACCGACAGGAGCCCCCGGGCCTAGGCCATACACGGATGCCAGGCCTGTTGGGCTAGGCCCAAAACAGTGCACGGGTGCACGTGGCAGGGAATAACTGTCCGTAATCATGATCTCTTTTACCATGCCCCTCCACTACGCGCATTAATCACGCGACGTGGGAGACGTGGGCGCGCAGTAAAAGCGGGCGGTTAAAGAGCCAGTCCCGTGCCTTCCCCATAAAAAAGGAATCGCAGAGACGCTGCTCATTTACCCCCCATCGCTTTCACCTTTCCAATCTCAATCTCAGAACCGTCGCCATCGTCTTCTTCCTTGCGCCCAAAACAGAGCTTTTCTCCCTCCGCCTGCCTCCACCGCGCTCTCAACGTCTTCAACGCCCACTCCCATAGCCACCATGCCGCCGAAGCCGAGCAAGGGCAAGGGCAAGGCGGAGGAAGCGGCCGCCGCGGAAAGCAAGCTGGTGAAGATGCGGAAGGAGCGCGCTGTCTTCCCCCCGACGCTTGATGCGAAGGCCCTGAAGAAGAGGTACCAGTTCGCATGGGCGAAGGAGACCACGGCGCATCCAGCCACCAAAGTGAGTGTAGCTTCTCGTAGGGCAGAGCCAGGGGATTATCCCTTCTTTGCCGATTACTTTTGGTGCGGCCTCTGCCCTCCATACTCGGACTTCTTCGTAGATATCATGATCACTTACGGCTTCCAGATGCTAGACTTCACGCCGAATGCCGTGACTTGCATGTCCGTCTTCGCGCACCTTTGCGAAAATTTCGTTGGGGTCATCCCGAGCACAGCACTTTTCCGGCACTACTTCTACCCCCGCACCCAAAAGGGCGACGCCCTCTCCGGTAGCATCGCTTGGATTCTGAGGACGGCGACCAAGGAGACGTACCCAGAGGGGCTCTATCGCGAGAGATGGGATGAGTGGCGCAGCAAGTGGTGTTGGGTCCGAGAAAAGGAGCCCCTACCGTTCTGCGAGGTGCGGAAGCAGAAGGTGGTCCGCGGCAAGGATTGGGGTGCTGCGGACCCTGACGACAGCAAGCTGACCATCGCCACCACCAGGATACTCCGCCTCAAGGCTGCCGGGCTGAAGGTGGAGATGATTGCTTCAGATTTCCTTCGCCGGCGCATCGCCCCACTGCAGAACAAAGGGCGTCCTGCCTGGGAGTACACGAATGCCGCCGACGTCATGAGGGTGCGGCCTGGGCTGGATAATAATCTAACAGCCATGGGGCACGCAGCCCTCTGCCAACAGCTCTTTAATTCTGGAGCAGTGGGGAACTTGCCGGCTGGCGTCGTTCCACTGTGCAACAACTCATCGCTCACCTCCATCATCACCATGATGCCGGTGTTCAACGCCCACGGCATCGACAAGAGGTGGATCGAGCCGTCCGCGGAGCAGGCGCTGGCATTCTTCGACAACTTGACGGAGAAGGCCATCCGCGAGGAGGACCTTGTCCGCGCCACCACGGAGGAGGAGCTCATCCACATCGCCAACAGGGCGGAAGAGGCGAACCTTGCCGAAGAAGCCAGCAGCGCCGAGTCCAGCGAAGGCGAGGACTTGCTGCGGGAAGATTTTGCCGGGCGAGGTCAGGCTGCCGGGGAGCCGAGCGGAGCCGCTGCCGGGGGCCCTTCTGCTGGAGCAGCCGCCGAGGAGGAAGAGGAGGAGGAAGAGCAGCCCCCAGCTCTTCGACAGGCACGGAGGCGCGTCCTTCGGAAGGCCAGCACCGGCGCTCCTGCTCACCAGCCAGCGCTGAACGATGAAGCTTCCGGCAAGGAGGCTGCTGACGAAGCGGCGCGGCAAGCCGTTGCCGACGAGGCAGCGCGGCAAACCGCCGCCGGCAAGCGCCCCAGAACGACCTCTCCTCCTCCGCCAAGCACTGTGACGGGGGCCGCCTTCGACCTATCCATCCTCGAGAACGAGGAGGAAGAAGAGGAGTAAGTGTTCTGCCACAGCCTCCGTTCTTGCCTTCTGATTTCCTTGATTAGTCTTGATGATCTTGCCTCTCCAGGGATGAGGAGACCTTGGCGGAGAGGGTGGCCAAGAAGGCCAAGACTTCCACGAGCGTCGAGCCGCCGGCAAGCACTTCTGAAGAGCCGGTGACTATCGAGTCCAGCCCGGAGCCAAGCCCAAGGCACAATCCTCGCCGCAGCCCCCGGCACAGCCCCCAGCGTGAGCCAATTACTCTCTTTCCGCTGGCGAGTGCCGGGGTGGTAATCTTCACAGCTAACATCTTGGGGCGCGCAGGAACAGAGCAGCAACAGAGGTCGCCGGCAAGGACCACCCTCGACATGCCGCACCCGTCGACCACGCAGCCCACAAAGGAATCTTCAGGCGGGTTCTACCGCGACGACCTTGACGCAGGTGAACCACTCGCCCTTAGAAATCTTTTCTCTCTCCCCTTTTTTTTTGTCTTCTTGAACTTCCTTCCCAGCTTCATCTTAATTAACTCCTTGATCTTCAATCTTCTTCTGACAGAGCTCATGGATACTGACGCCGTCATTGAAGAGACCGCCAAGGATGCCGCCACTGAAGCCGGCAAGGTTGCTGCCGAAGAGGCCGCCAAGCATGCCGCCGCCGAGGCCGCCAAGGCCGCTGCCGCTGAGGCCGCCAAGGCCACTGCCGCCGAGGCCGCCAAGGCCGCCGAGGGGGCCGGCGAGGAGACCCGCGGCAATACTGACGGCGCTTCCGCCGCAGGAGCGCCAGGCGCTTCTACTGCCGCGGGGCCCTCGACTGCCGAAGACCAATCCTCGTCGTTCCAGGCCCCTCCCTCAAGCCAATATATCAGGGCCGGCAAGAACGTCGTCAGCATGCCGGGGTCGGCAAGCATCAAAGAGCTGGTTGAAGGAGAGCATCTTGACGGGGAAATCACCGTCGCTGCCGTCAGTGAGCTCAAGGAGGAGCAGCTACTTCAAGCCATGAATGACAATTATCAGAAGCTCCAGACGCTCTACCGCGCCCGGAAGGAGAAACTGGACTCCCGGGCAGCGCTCGTCGAGGCCGCGGAAGGAGACTTCCAACAACGCGTCACGGAGACACAGGCTTGGTATGGCGAGGCCCTCCAAGAGCTGAATATTTATCGGGAGCAGCTGGCGGAAGAGCGGAACGTCCTCCTGCTGAAGCAATCAGACATCGAGAAAGCGCAGGAGGAGGCCGCCCAGCAAGCCGCTGCGGCAGAAGCCCTCTTGACGCAGCGCCGCATCAGCCTTGACGCCCAAGAAGAGGACCTTGCCGCCCGCGAGGCGGCGCTTGCCGCCAAGCTTCGCAACAAGGATGAAGAGCTCGAAAGTCTTGTCGCGCGGCGGGTCCAGGAGCTTGAGCAAAGCCAAACGGCAGCGCTCGCCGCTCTAACTGCAGACCACGCCGGCAAGCTCAAGGAGGCACTCGACGCTGCCGAGGCTGCGGAGACCGCCAAGAACTCGCTGGAGGGGAAGGCGAAGAAGCTGGAAGCCATTCTCAAGGAACACGGCAAGAAGATCGCTGCCCTCGAGGCCGAGAAGGAGAAAACCCTCCACAACCTGGTGGAGATGCAGCTCGCCGCGTCCGAGAAGATCAAACAGCTCGCCTCCGCCAACGACTTCATTGCAAATCTGAAGCTGAAACTATCCACGTTGGAGGAGTCCCTGGAAGCTACCCGAGCTTGCGGGAAGACCTTGGCCAAGGACCTCCACGACGAGCAGGAGCTGCTCAAGAACGCCTATGCCACGCATCAGGATTACGTCACCGGCACAGGGGTCTGGACCGCCAGGCTGGTGGACGTCGCCAAGAGGCTTGCCGCGGAGCTGGAGGACATGAATCTTCAGGGCTTCGGGTATTCTACCAACGACAGGATAAGCGAGAGCGCCAGGATCACCATGTTCTTCGAAGGTCTCGTCGATGCGCTCAAGCAACTCCAAGCAACCCACTCCGGCAAGCTCGCCAGCGAGTCCAGGAAGCTCTGCCAAGACGTGGTCTAGATGCTGCTGATGAAAGTGGCGTACAGGAATCCCGGCGTCGACTTCACCAAGGTCTTCAGCCGCTTGCCGAAGGATGCGGACGCCAAGGCTCTGCAGGAGCTTGTCGCGCCCATCGTCGAACGGATAGGCCAAGTGAAGAGGGTCGAAGGCGACCGCCGAGATTAACTGTAGCCCTCCTTATCTTTCTCCTTGTCTTGCCGCCGCGTTACATGTAAAAGACAAGCATTTGGTCTTACGTTAGTAACGTGGCAACTATCTTATATATATATATATATATCTACCTTATCTGAATCTATGCATGCTATTCCCCCTTGATCAATCTCTCTTTGTATAGCATATACCCTACGCTTTGCTGGGCACTTGCCGGAGCATGGCTTGCCGCGAGCGCTGGACCGGAGCCCGACAGCGCTCAGCAGGCGGTGTTGCTCACGGCAAGAAACCTTGACGCTTTCAGCGCGGCCACCTAAACCGTTGAGCGGACTCGAAACGGAATAAGGGCGCAGCCTAATCACGACAAGATTCCATCGCGTACAGGTTTTCCATACAAAGCCGAAACAGTTCAAGGGATATAGCCTTACAAAAAATTGAAATCTGCTAAAGGGGTCAGCAACTTAGCTCTGGCTTTCGCCGTTATTCTTTTCTTCTCCCGGCAAAGCATCAACCTTGAACGTCTCCTGGTATCCATACCATCATTCTCCTTCCCCCCGGCAAACTTGCACACGAGGGAATCTTCTATCTCTTTAAGAAAAAGAAAGAAGAGAAAATAAATGTTACGGAACCTGGACGGTTCGTTAGATCTCACAGAGGGGCATTGCCAGGGGCTTGCCGGAGCGTTACATTGCCGCGAGCACTGGACCGGAGTCCGACAGTGTTCAGCGTGGCGTATCGCTACTACGGCAGGAAATCGGGGCAAGTGCAATACATACTTCGGATAAACACATGCATACATAAAGCATGAAATCGACAAGACACGTAAAGCACTGCAAACTCATTAACTATGCACAAAAGATGTGCCTGCTCTGTACAAAGGATCACATGCCATCCGGCAAGATTAGTACAGAATGGCGTTGCCGGGATCCTGCCGGAGCGTTATGCTGCCGCGAGCGCTGGATTCGGGTCGTCAGCAGCCTGCTGGCCGTATCGCTATCACAGCAAGAAACCCAACAACTGCCCTTCACGGGTAGAACTTGCAAAGGTGCTCGATATTCCAGGAGTTGCTCACCGGCAAGCCCTCTTCGGTCTCCAGGCGGACAGCGCCAGGCCTGGTGACTCGCACTACCCGGTAAGGGCCTTCCCACTTCGGCGTCAACTTGTTGGAATTCTTGGCCGACTGAACGCGCCGAAGAACAAGGTCGCCTTCCTCAAGACTCCGGGCATAAACCTTGCGGCTATGATAGCGGCGCAAAGCTTGCTGATAGCGAGCGGCTCGCACAGCAGCCCGAAGACGGTTCTCCTCAAGGAGCAGCGCGTCGCCTTGTCGCAGCTGTTCTTGCTCAAGCTCATCATAAGCGAGCACTCGAGGTGACCCGTATATGAGTTCCGTGGGGAGAACTGCCTCCGCTCCGTAGACCAGAGCGAAGGGTGTCTGGCCGGTGGCTCGATTTGGCGTCGACCTGATCGACCAAAGAACCGCCGGCAGCTCATCAATCCAGCGTCTTCCATGCTTGCGCAGCTTGTCGAAAGTTCTGGTCCGGAGGCCGCGCAGCACTTCAGCGTTCGCCCTCTCCGCTTGGCCGTTACTCCTCGGGTGAGCAACAGAGGCAAAACAAATCTTGCCGCCAAGGTCTTGGACGTACTGCTTGAAGGTGCGACTAGTGAACTGCGTACCGTTGTCGGTGATGATCCTGTTCGGCACACCAAAACGGCACGCAATTCCCTTGAAGAACTTGACCGCTGACTGTGCCGTCACCTTCCTCACTGCTTCCACTTCTGGCCACTTCGTGAACTTGTCGATGGCAACGTACAAGTACTCGAAGCCCCCGGCAGCGCGGGGGAAGGGACCCAGTATGTCGAGCCCCCAGACCGAGAAGGGCTAGGAGAGAGGAATTGTCTGGAGAGCTTGAGCTGGCTGATGAAGTTGCTTCGAATGAAACTGGCACGCTTCACACTTGGTTACTAGTGCACTTGCATCCTGGAGAGCAGTAGGCCAGAAGAATCCTTGCCGGAATGCCTTGCCAGCAAGGGCTCTTGAGCCTATGTGGGATCCACATATGCCCCCATGAATCTCTGCCAACAGCTCTAGTCCATCCTCCCGAGGAATGCACTTCAATTTCACACCGTTGGGTCTCTTTCTGTACAGGACGACGTCGACGAACTGGTACATACTTGACTGACGGGCTACTTTTTCAGCTTCTTCCTGCTCTTCAGGGAGTTCTCCTGTCTGAAGGAAATGGACTATTTGCTGTGCCCATGCCGGAGCTTGCGGCTCGACGACAAGGACTAAAGGCAACTCTTCAGCTGCGGGAGCATTTGCTTCTACGGCAAGAACCTGAGGTTCTTGGCGGAGCAGCTGCTCACCGGCAACTGGTATTTCTTCGGTCGCAGGGGCGCTTGCTTCGGCGGCAAGAACCTGAGGCTCTGCACGAAGCCGCTGCTCACCGGCAACCGGGTCGTTCCCGGCAAGATTCTTGCCGGGGGCTTCGGGAAGCCTTGCCGGGAAGTACTCGCCGGTACTTAACTTTCTTCTCTTATCAGGCCTTGTCGACGGCGACACGGATGGTTGAGTCAAGCGGAGCACAAAAGTCCCTGGTTCCACAGGTAACTTGAGTGCGGCACGTTTCGACAGGTCGTCAGCAATGCTGTTCTCTGATCGAGGAACATGCTCTGTCTGAAGACCGTCAAAGCGCTCTTCCAGCTTCCTCACTTCATCAACATAAGCTTCCATCAACGGGCTTTGGTAATCTTTGTTGACTTGCCTCACGACGAGTTGGGAGTCACCTCTGACGATGAGCTTCCTGATCCCAAGGTCTGCCGCGATCCTGAGACCGGCAAGCAACCCTTCATACTCTGCCGTGTTATTGGTCGATCTCTCCCGGGGAAAATGCATCTGGATGACGTACTTGAGGTGCTCTCCGGTGGGTGCGACAAGCAGCACGCCGGCACCGGCGCCTTGCAGCGAAAAGGCTCCATCAAAGTACATGACCCATGTTTGCCCTGATTCCTTCCCGGGGGTCACTGATTCTTGAACTTCGTCGTCTGGCGTTGGCGTCCATTCTGCAATGAACTCTGCCAAGGCTCTGCTCTGTATAGTTGAAGTACTTTCAAACTTGAGGCCAAAGCATGACAGCTCCAACGCCCACTCTACAATCCTGCCGGTCGCTTCCGGGTTCCGGAGAATCCGTTGCAGCGGAAAGCGAGTGATGACGGTGATCTCATGTGCTTGGAAGTAATGGCGCAGCTTCCTCGAGGCTATGAGAAGGCCGAAGAGCAGCTTCTGCACACCAGAGTATCTCGACCTAGCCCCCTGCAGCAGGGAGCTGACGAAATAGACTGGGCGCTGCACCATCTTCTTCTTCTGCACTGCCAAACTTGACTGCGCAAATCCTTCCTTGCCGGCACCAGACTCTGCCGGGGCTGGCCCCGGCAAGCCGCTTGGCGGGCCTGCCGTTGCCGCTGCATCCTCCTCTGCTTCTCTCTCCGCTACTAGCGCAGCACTAACCACTTGATTCGTTGCCGCTAGATATAGCAGCAACGGCTCTTGTGGCCTAGGCGCGACTAGTACTGGCGAAGAGGAGAGGTATTTCTTCAAATCCTGCAGCGCTGCCTCCGCTTCTGGAGTCCACTTCATGGGACCTGCCTTCTTCAAGATTTTGAAAAAGGGCAGGGCGCGTTCAGCAGACTTTGAGATGAACCTGCTCAAAGCAGCGACGCAGCCGGCGAGGCGGCGCACATCCTTGACTCGTCTTGGTGCTTCAATCTGCTCAATTGCTTTGATCTTGTCGGGATTAGCTTCAATTCCACGTTGAGATACAAAGAACCCGAGAAGCTTGCCGGATGGAACGCCAAACACGCACTTCTCCGGGTTGAGCTTCAGGTTGATCCTACGCAAATTTGCAAATGTCTCCTCCAGATCTTGAATGAGCGTTGCTTTGTCCTTGGTTTTGACCACTATGTCATCCATGTAAGCTTCCATATTTCTATGGAGCTGGGTCTCGAAACCGATCTGGACAGCTCTAGCGAAGGTCGACCCAGCACTTTTCAGCCCGAAAGGCATACGCAAGAAGCAGTATGTGCCACATGGGGTGATAAATGCGGTCTTCTCTTCGTCTTCTTTCGCCATGAAGATTTGGTGATAGCCTGAGTATGCGTCAAGGAATGACAGCAGATCGCAGCCGGCAGTGGAATCCACAATCTGGTCGATGCGCGGCAAGGGAAAAGGATCTTTTGGGCAGGCTTTATTGATATCTGTAAAGTCAATACATAGCCTCCATTTACCATTCGCCTTGTGCACAACAACTGGATTGGCCAACCACGTAGGATGGAGGACTCCTCTAACCAGGCCTGCCGCCTCAAGCTTCTTGATCTCTTGTGCAATAAACTCTTGCCGCTCCAAAGCTTGCTTCCGCACCTTCTGCTTGACGGGCCGCGCGTGAGGACAGACAGCTAGGTGGTGCTCAATTACCTCCCTGGGAACACCGGGGATGTCAGACGGTTGCCATGCAAACACATCGACATTCGCCCGCAGGAAGGCAACGAGCGCGCTTTCCTATTTGTCATCAAGGGTGGAACTTATGGTGAAAGTTCCTCCCGTCCCGTCCTCCTTGGCAGGCACCTTCTTGGTCTCAGGCGGAGCAGCCTTGGATTTCTTGGTCTGGCCGGCAGAGCTCCCCGGTGCATCCTCGACGGTAGCGCAGCACTGCGGAGAGGCGCGCTTGCCGGAGTTTGTACCAGGGGTCTTGCCGGGCTTCTTCTTGCCGGGATCTTGAACGGCAGGAGCATGCGCCTTGGCGGCGGACGTTGCAACTGCTTCCCGGTAGAGCTTGTCGGTGCAAATGAGCGCGTCTTTCTTGTCGGAGTGGACAGTGATGACACTCATCGGACCGGGCATCTTTAGGACGTTGTAGGCGTAATGCGATGCCGCCATGAACTTGGCCAGCGCGGGGCGGCCAAGGATCCCATTGTACGGCAACGGAATCTTGGCGACGTCGAAGACGACCTTCTCCGTCCGAAAGTTTAGCTCGCTGCCGAATGTTACCGGCAGCGTGATCTTGCCCTTGGGCTGGTATCTTCCTGGATTGACCCCTTGGAAGGAGCCTGTCTCTTCGAGGTCTTCATCAGGAATTTGCAGCCTCTTGAGGACGTCCGGCGAGATGAGATTCAGGCCGGCACCACCGTCAACCAACATCTTCGTTACCTGGAGGTTGCGAATTGTTGGCGAGACCAACAACGGCAAGCATCCGACAGCGGTAGTGTGATCAGGGTGATCCTCGGCATCGAAAGTGATGGGCGTGTGGGACCACCCCAGCGGCTTCTGCGCATCAATAGAGGGCTCGGCCGCAAGAATCTCACGCGCCCACCGCTTGAGCTGGCGGTGAGAAAGATGCAGGGAGGCGCCTCCGTCGACGCACATAACCTCTGTGGCCTTCTGAAACTCCCGCTCGCTAGACTCGTCATCGCCCTCATCTGCATCTTCATCTCCTTCTTTCCTGCCGCGGCCCCGAGCAGGCTTCTCTTGCCGCTGTCCAGGCTTGCCGCGTCGTCCTCCTCGACCGCGCTTCCTGCCGGACCCTCCGGCACCATCTTGGGCTCGCTCCTTGTCGCGTCGTTCGTACTCGGCGTGCTGCTTCGCGGCAAGCTCCTCTACTTGCCGGCAGTCCTGGAGGTCGTGGCCCTTGGTTCGGTGGATCTTGCAGTACTGCTTGCCGGATCCTTCTGGCTTATCGGCAGCCGCCAAGGCCTGACACGCCGCACACCCGGCAACCTCCTTGCCGGGGTCGTCAGTCTTGGACTTTTTGGCGGTGCCGATGTTGCCGGAACTTTCAACGGCAAGCACGGCCTTGCCTTTGCGCTTCCTGTTCTTCCGCTTCCCTTTCTTTGCCGGGGCAGGAGTGTCATCGCTCTCGGAGTTGACTCCAGCGCCGGCGTTCTCGCTGGGGAGTCTCCTCCCTTCCTCCGCCCGGGCGCACTTGTCGGCCAAAGCATAGAGCTCGGCGACATCCTTGACCTTGTTCATCGCCAGCTCCTCCCGCATCTTTCGGTTGCGCACGTTCTGATGAAAGGCGCTGATAACGGCGGCAGGATGAACGTCAGGGATATTGTGTTGGACGCGGGTGAACCTCTGGATATACTTGCGCAAATTTTCGCCTTCTTTCTGAGGAATGATGTGCAGATCACTCTCCTGGCCAGGAGCTTGATGGCCGCCGGTGAAGGCGCCAACAAACTGATGGCACAGGTCGGCCCAAGAAGAGATGGAATTCTCGGGCAGGCGCATCAACCACGATCTCACGTTGGGCTTCAGCACCAACGGAAAATAGTTAGCCAGCACCTTATCATCACGAGCCCCGGCAGCCTGCACCGCGATGGTGTAGATGCTCAAGAACTCGGACGGATGAGTCTTGCCGTCGTACTTCTCCGGTACTTCCGGCTTGAAGGAGCGGGAGCTGGGCCACTGGACTTGCCGCAGCTCACGAGTAAACGCTGGACAACCCACCTCGTAAGGTAGGTAGCCAGGATACCCTGGCGCGGGCTCGTCAACAGTGATCCCAGCGCGCTTGTCGGACTGGCGACGCGCTTCCCTTCGGCGCTCGATGGTGGTTCGAGCGTCCTCCTTCTTCCGTTCCCGAAGAACGTGACGTTGATCGCGGCGAACCCGCGGATCAGACGACGCCGTGGAATCATCCTCACGGGCGCTGGTCCGCCGAGTTAACGACCGCTCTTGACGCAACGGAGGGGAACGCAACGTGGTCATTCCAGCTCCGGTCTTCTCTCCATCGGCACGCACCAGCCTAGACGACTGCAGCCGCGAGGGTTCACCCTGCTGCGGTACGTCGTTGTTGGCTAGGCCGATGAGGCTTTGGATAGCGGCTCGCCACTCGTCTAGCTTCTCCACGGCGGGAGGGAAGTCTAGGAGCAGCTGAGCCCGCGCCAACGCCTCTGCCGGCGTAGGCGGCGGCGACAGGTGCGAAGAACGTGAGGTGCTCAAACTCCTAATAGGGTTAGAAGGAGCCTCATCACGACTCTGCACCCGCGCGCGGCCTCCACCAGTGCGCTGGCGTGGATCTTGGCCCTGCGCACCCTGGGAATGATGTACAGGGGACTTCCCATGTGGACGCCCAGAACCACCAACATCTTGAGGCCGCACGTCACGCGCGTCCTGAGAAGGTCGCGGTGCATGCGCCGGTGTATTCGTCCTGGAAGGCGCCGCTCCATCCTTGGATGTCGCTGCACCACCCGCAGGTTGCGCAGCTCCATCCCTGGACCTGTTGCTCGTCCGGCTCGGATTGCCGGAACGCCGTGGAAGCTCGGAGCCTCCACCTCCTCCACCCGCGCCTACCCCGTCGCCTGTGCGCGCAGCATCAGGTACGACGGACGCAGATGGACCAACCGCCATGAAACCCTTCTTCTTGGGAGCCATGGTGATGAAAATGATCGAAGATCTGACGCGCTGATCGCTAGATCAGGTTCGCACAACCTCGGTGCTCCCCCTACCTGGCGCGCCAAAGATGTCGTGGGAAACGAACACCTATGGGATCGCTATCGAGCAGATCCCTTCACGGTTCGGCAAGGGGAGAGGATTGCACGAAGAGCAGAACTAGCGAACAGCACACGAGGATTTTACCCAGGTTCGGGCCGCACGGATGCGTAAAACCCTACTCCTGCTTTGATGGTATTATTGTGGACGTTCTTGGCCAAGTTCTGGGAGCTACAGTAGCAGCTACGCATGCAGAATGAGCTTCCGAAGTGCTCCCCCCCCTGTAGCTATGCCTTGGGCCTCCTTTTTATATGAGTCAAAGGGGCTACCACAGTGGCGTAAGGGATAAGGTATGAGGTGGAAAGTAGCTACAGGGTCACTACAGTGTTATCATACCAAACCCTGACGGCTTAGGACAAGCTCATTAAATGCACCGTGAGGTGTCCGTCGAGGTGTCCCTCAGCGTCTCGGGCTTGGAAAAGCTTTACAGGGGATGGGCAAAAGCAGCCATCCCATCAGCACCGCTTAAGCATCTCGTGGCCAGCATCGCGCCACGTCATCATTAGGACAAACCCTAAACGACAAGGCTGGCCGCTGCGCAGGAGCGATAGCGCTACACTGTGCAGAGCCTTGCCGGGGCTGAATCCTTGCCGGGCCCGGGGCTTGCCGGGTCCGACGCTTGCCGGGACCGGGGCATGCCGGGCCCGGGTCTCGCCGGCCGTGAGGCCTTGCCGGCAAGGGTCTTGCCGGGCCTTCGCACCCCTTTGGCCTTCTGCCTTCTGGTCCGGTCGTTGACTCGAACATCTTTTTCCGGCAAGGCTTGCCGGGTTCCTGGCTTGCCGGCTCGCTCCTCGCCGGCAAGCACTATCTTCGTCTTGAGATTGCTCCTAGCTATTCCCCGGCAAGGCCTGCTGCGGTTCGGCTACAACTGCCCGTACACAAGTAAGGGGTACTAAAGGGGCCCATACTTTAGTACACCGACACCAGGCGGGATCCTCGACCTCCCTGGATGCTCCGCTTGCCCCTCACGACGCACGAGCTCGCCACGGCCCGATAAAGCTAAGTACACCTGCCGAATAAGGGCAGAACTTTCTAATCAGGTGATAGCCCGAATGTCGGGCAAGAGGCATGAGCGCTAACATAAAAATACAGGCGCTATGGTCCGCTACGTAACCCCATCAGGATTTTTGTGGTTCCAGGAGCAAGGAAGGGCAGCGCGAGGGAATGAGCCCGGCCACTCTAGGCGACATGGCTAAGAGTCTGACCTTGGCGGTGGCATGAGGGCCCGCCCCACGAGGGCCCGACTGGGCGCCGTTGCCGGTCTTGGCGCGATACCCTCGCAGACCTCTCGAGGAGCGCCGGGCGCATCGGCAAAAACACGAGGCCCTGCGGGAGAGGCAGGGTCGCGCCACTTCAAACAAACAATCGACGGCTTAAAGAAGGAGGAGGAAGACGAAGGTAAAAATGCAAAAGTTAACGCCCCCAGGGGCCAGGTGTTGCTTGACATGACAGGAACTGGGAAGAATAAAAAACAGGGGAGGCCTAGGCGGAGGAGCCGCTGTCGCCGTCCGGGCCGTCGCCCGCCGCGGTGCCAGAGTCGTCACCCTCATCAGAGAGAGGATATTGGACGATCCGCTTCACCAAGGACTCCACGTGTGGGCGCACCTCGTCCCTAAGCGTCCTCTGGAGCTCCTCGGGCACCGGCTCCATGACGCGGAGGAGATCGAGCTCTGGGATGAGGTGGCGAAGGTTGGAGAAGAAGCGTGTCAGCGCGAGGTCTAGGAGGTCACGCGCGCTGGACACATTGTCCTCGTCCACCCGGGAAACGCCAGTTTCCAGCGTCTCCACCACCTTGTCGAAGAAGTTGAGGTAGCCCCAATCGCCTTGCGTGCACGGTAGCGCAGGGGCCTCCCCGACGAACTGGCTCACTGCGCCGACTGCGCGGAGGGCGATGTCCCGATACTGCTTGGCGCGCTACACCTCCAGCATCTTCGCATGGGCCACCTCATCCTGGGCGGCCTGCACGGCATCGACGGCCCCCTTGACCTGGGTCTGGAGTGACTCCAGCTCCGCCCGAGCCTCTGCCTCACCCCTGAGCGCGGCCTCGGCATCCGCCAGCTGAACCCTCAGCGCATCCGCCTCCTCCTGAAGCTCGTCGAGCCTACGCCTCTTGGGCGCGGGCACCTTGGGAGGAAGGAACGATGAAGACCGGCGCGGCAAGCGCGATTACAAGAGAAGAAAGCGGATGACAAGCCACTTACTCGTCGATAATGGCCCAGCGCCGGCGGGCTTGGACCGGCCTTGAGGGTCCCCCGTCGCTGCCTCCGGGGGCTTCGATCGCTCCCCCGCGCCCGTCGCGCTTCCACCGGACACCATGGAGGAGCAAAGAGAAGGAGGAGGACAAGGAAGATAACTTGGAAGAGAGAGAAGCGAGAGGGCGCGTCAAGATGGCAAGGCCCCCCCGAGCGGGCGGGTTTATAGGCGCAACCGCTGCACGCGGGGCGTCGTGGGAAGTGGGGTCGCCAGGCACCTCGGGCGGCGCATGCCAGACTCGACCGGCGTGCTATCCTGTCTCACGTCGCTTCCCCTGCACCCGTCGGGTCACATCCGCGTGGCCCGAGGCAGGGGGGCGCAAGGAGACAGCCGCATTCAAGGAAGGCAATGATGGCCGAGAAGGCATGCAGGCCTCACGTCAGCTCGGCTCAGGGCGATTCCCGACGTCTTCGGGGAGTCGTGACGCCCACGTCTCGTTGTGCACCACGCATCAAGATGGGCCCGCAGGCGTCGGGGCCCACGGCACTTCGGGTCATCCTCCGTGGCTTCACCCAGAAGCTAACCCAGGCGCGCCTCGGGCCCGGGGCCTACTGTCGGCGTCCTGGGAACCGGGGTACCCAGACTTGCCTGCCTGCAGCCCAAGGCGTGGCCTACCTCGACGACCAAGTACGGCCCGGCGCGGCCCTACTCAAGACAAGGCCCTCACGAGGCCCCGAACTCGCGAGGGAAACAGCGCCAGGGCCCGTGGGAGGTTAAGCCTCCCCAGGCCTCCTCCCAAGTGGCGGAGACTTCTATGCAACGCACGACCTCAGGAGGCCAAGGGTGACGACAGCCAGGCCAGGCGGGCGCCAGCGCACCAGAGGGGACAGTTTCCTCTTTGGTGCAAAAGAGACAAGGACAAGCGCAGGTTCCCAAAGCGCCGCCCCCCCCCCCCAAAAAAAATTTCCCCTCTGGTGCAACAAGACCAAGACCTCGAGCCCCGCAGGACGGACGTCATCGCCGAGCCCACCTCTGCATCATCGTCGACTACTTTGCAGGAGAAGACCACCTTTCGTCAGGATAGGGTGTACCTCCTGTCCCACTTCGAATTTGGCCGTTGTGGGATTCCTTCCTGCCCTTGCGATAAGTGAAGAGGACCCGGGCCGCTATAAGTAGAGGCTAGGCTGCTCGGTGGAGGGGGACGACACAACCACCCTGCAAACACACCCGCAAGGCAACACATCACTGTACTAGTTCATCCACAAACCTCCTCGTGAGGCAATCCACCAAAGGCAGGAGTAGGGTTTTACGCTTCGCAGCGGCCCGAACCTGGGTAAACTCTAGTGTGCTATCTTCTTCCTCGCCATCGAGCGAGGCCGTCGCATAGTGGGCTTGGTAGGGTGAAGTTGTTGAGGAACCTTCGCACACGCCCCTGGGTTCGAACTTCCTAGGGTTTTGCGGAGCCCGAAATATGACAGCGGTGGCAAGAGCTTGCCGGGGATGCACCCCCGAGCGCCACCTAGGCAGGTAATCATGGCATTTTGTCCCAAATGCCAGAGTTAGGTATGATAGCTCTGCTTAGCTATCTAATCAATAGATAATGACTGTTTTGCCATTGTGGTAACCCCTTGCACTATAAAAGGAGGCCCAAGGCAACCTAGCTCAAGGTTAGCGATTCGGACCCCCGAACACTTGTACTCTTGTAGCAGCTCTTTCCCCGACAGCAGTCCTTGCCGGGGTTAGGCGTTGTGCGTTCTTCGTGTTCCTCCAATCAATCCACCAAAAAGCAGGAGTAGGGTTTTACGCTTAGCAGCGGCCCGAACCTGGGTAAAATGCCTGTGTCCTGATCGTCGCGCCGTCTCATGCTCTCCGCTCTTCGTGCAATGTGACCCCCTTGCCGAACCACAAGGGACCTCTGGTCCCATAGGTGATCGTGAGCATCTGTGCCCCGACACCAGGGCGCGCCAGAGGCCCCCGGCGCGCCCTGGTGGGTTGTGGTGGCCTCGGGAGTCCCCTCCACCACCTCTGAGCTCTATAAATACTCAAATATTCCAGAAACCCTAGAGGAGTCGACGAAAAATACTTCCAGCCGCCGCAAGTTCCAGAACCGCGAGATCCAATCTAACACCATCACGGATGGGTTCATCATCCTCATTGGTGCCTCTCCGATGATGCGTGAGTAGTCCACCATAGACCTATGGGTCCATAGGCAGTAGCTAGATGGCTTTCTCTCTCTCTTTTGATTCTCAATACAATGGTCTCTTGGAGATTTATTTGATGTAATGACTTTTTGCGGTGTGTTTGTTGGGATCCGATGAATTTTGAGTTCATCATCAGTTTCTAACCATGAATATTATTTGAGTCTTCTTTTGATCTCTTATATGCATGATTACTAATAGCCTCGTATTTCTTCTTCGAATCTTTGGTTTAGTTAGGCCAACTAGATTGATTTTTCTTGCCAGGGGAAGAGGTGCTTTGTGATGGGTTCGATCTTGCGATGTCCTCTCCCAGTGACAGAAGGGGCAGCGAGGCACGCATGTATCATTGCTATTAAGGATAACAAGATGGGGTCTATTCCTACATGAATAGATCTTGTCTACATCATGTCATCGTTCTTATTACATTACTCCGTTTCTCCATGAACTTAATACACTAGATGCATGCTGGATAGCGGTTAATAGTAGTAGATGCAGAATCGTTTCAGTCTACTAATCTTGGACGTGATTCCTATATAATGATCATCGCCTTGGATATCGTCATGATTATTTGATCTTTTATCAATTCCCCAACAGTAATTTGTTTACCCACCGTGTGCTATACACATGAGAGAAGCCACTAGTGAAACCTACGGCCCCCGGGTCTACTTTTCCAACATATTGCTTTCCGATCTATCTTTTGCCGCTTTTGTTTTCAGATCTATTATTCCAAAAACCCAAAAATACCTTGCTGCACTTTTTATTTGCTTCTTTTATTTTGTGTTCTTGTGCGATCTATTTATCCAATCTACTACAATCTAATCTATCTTTTCACTATGGAGAGATTGACAACCACTCTTACGGATCGGGTTGCAAGTATTTGTTCTTTGTGTGCAGGTACCAATTACATAGTGTTGTGTGGTTCTCCTACTGGTTCGATAACCTTGGTTTCATAAATGAGGGAAATACTTACTGTAGTTGTGCTGCATCATCCCTTCCTCTTTGGGGAAAACACCGACGTAGTCTCAAGCCACGTCAAAGGAATTTCTGGCGCCATTGCTGGGGAGACATAATCGCAAATCTCATCTCCTTGCAATTTACATTATTTTCCATTTGCCTCTCGTTATCCTCTCCCCCACTTCACAAAAAAATTCCGTTTTATTCGCCCTCTTTTTCGTTTGCTCTTTTTCTCGTCAGGTCTTTTGTTTGCTTGTCATCATGAGTGATTTTGGTATGTTAGAAACAGATGATGGCAGGACTCCTAATATTGGACATTCTGGTAATCTGGATGCTAAAACATTTTTTGGGGCAAGGGAACGTTATAGGAAAAGAAACTATCCAAGAACTTTTCAATTGTGTTGGAAATTTGACTCTGAATGATGCTCCTATAATTAAAAGAACTAAAACTTATGCGGAAGCTATTTCAGCGCTAGTTATGAAACTTGAAAATAGGTTTATTCGTACCCATCCTACCTTGCAAAGATTTTTTTATGAGCTACCCGTTATAAAGGATCCTAAAGCTAAAAAGTTAGCCACCCTTGTTCTTATGAATGAATTTGATCACATAATATGAGAAGCTAGGGAGATTTTTGATTTTTTGGTATCAGCCATGAAAAATCGGTAATAGGAGAGATCCTTTAAAATAGTGACTACATGTTGAGACATCTTCTTGGAAATAATCAAATCTTTGATGAGAACCTTGAAAAGGAAATCCCCATTTTAGATATGATCCAACAAGTTTTCAATGATGTTAATCAACAATATTCTTGGATTGTGGCCGGGAATCAAAGAGGGTACATGGATGCACAACTTGATAGTGCTAAGATTTCTATGGGTAATTTGTTTCAAGTTATATTTGCAAAACCTCTTGACAAAAATACCTCTATGGAAACTAAAGATGACAACACTTGAATCTATGCATTATGCCTAGCTAGGGGCGTAAAACGATAGCGCTTGTTGGGAAGCAACCTAATGAATAAATTTATTTTCACCTTTTTCTTTCTGTTATTGGTGTTGACAAAATTATGTACTGTTATGATTGTGTTTTAATGTTTGAATTAGTGTTTTTGCCAAGTAAAGCCTTTAGGATGGCTCACAAGATGAGTAGAAACAATGCTGAATCTGAAACAGAAACTTTGACTCCAGTGCAGGAATTTTCATTTTTTACTGGAGCCATGGTAAAGTTAGAATACAGTAGATATAATGCAATAATAAAATATGAATGGGTTTGCAACAGTACTTAGAGTGGTGATTTGCTTTATTATACTAACGGATCTCACGAAGGTTTTGTTGAGTTTTGTGTGATTGAAGTTTTCAAGTTTTGGGTCAGATCTCGATGGATGAAGGAATAACGAGTGAAAAGAGCCTAACCTTGGAGATGATACAGCACCCCCAAGATAATATCCAAGGAGAAACAAGCAACTAAGCTTGGGGTGCCCCGAGTGGCATCCCCTCTTTCTTCTAACGACCATCGGTATTTTACTTGGAGCTATATTTTTATTCGTCACATATCATGAGTTTTGCATGCTGCATCTTGTATTATTTGAGTCTTTGTTTGATTTGCTTGAGTTTGTCACAAGTATGCTTGCGGGACACACCTATTTGAGAGATCCAAAATTATGCTATGATTTGTTAGAATTGCTCTATATGCTTCACTTAAATTTTTTGAGCTATGGAATTGCTCTAGTGCTTCACTTATATCTTTTTGAGCTTGGTGTGCTTTAAATTTTTGAAGAAACACTCTCATGCTTCACTTAGATTAATTTGAGAGTTAGTAAATTTTGAAGAAACACTCTCATGCTTCACTTAGATTAATTTGAGAGTTAGTAAATTTTGAAGAAATTCACTCATGCTTCAGTTATCCTATTTTGAGAGATGAAATTTTTATGCTCATGTTCTTCACTTAAATTTATTTGAGCTTGTCAAAAGCAATGGCAATATATGAAACTAGTACCAAAGTGATAGATATTCAAGAGGGATATAATAAAAACTTTCATGAAGATCATTGGACAAATTAAACTTGATTCCTTGTAATGGTTTTGAGACATGATGATAGAAATATGTGAGTCATGTTGGTGAGTAATTATGATTTAGTAAGAATATTGGTGTTAAGGTTTGTGATTCCCTATGCAAGCACGAAAGTCAATAGTTGTGCAATGAAATTACATCCTACTTATGGCGCATTATTCGGTGTTAGTTATGCTTAATGCTCGTTTATGTGAATTTTTGTTTCTTCGTTGGTTGCTTCTCAATCTATTTTCTAGCCTCCACTTGTACTAAGTAGAAATACTACTTGTGCATCCAAAATCCTTAAACACAGTTTTGTCATATGAGTCTACCATACCTACCTATATGTGGTATTTCCCCGCCGTTCTAAGCAAATTTGTATGTTCCATCTCTATTTTTCAAAATGAATTTCCTTTTTGTGTGCTCGTACCGCTCATGAAACGGTAGGGGGTGTCCAATATTTTTCCATGCTAGATATGTTATTCTCAAGATGAGTGTTTATTCACTTGCCATTGCACGGGAGTACGGCGGTAATAGGGATGCCCAGTCCCGAAATGAAAAAGAAATTTACTTTATGTTGTCAAATAATAAATTCCTTGGATTGTGTTGGTATGGAAGGCAACCATGGATATGGGTAGCCATGGATTGTGAAAGAATGGTGGAAAAACGAATAAACTTTATTTTCTGTTTGGGAACCGCCTATGATGTATCTAGCATGGAAAGTATTGAGAACTACTCGGTCATTTTCGTTGACAGGAAAGGCATGCCACCCAAAATATTTTTCTCTCTCAATTTAAGCTTTGAGTTGTGGCACTGCTACAAATCCCTACTTCCCTCTGCGAAGGGCCTATCTATTTACTTTATGCAATTTTTATTTTCAATTTGAGTCTCCATCTTCTCTTATAAAGCACCAACTAGGGGGCACTATGATCATACTTGTGCATTGGGTGTAGCTAATATTTGAGTGTGTTTCATGAATGGATCAATGATTGAGCATGATGGGCTAGGGATAATTTTCTTTAGTGTTGATATTTTGAAAGACATGGTTACTTGTTGGCATGCTTGAGTATTAAAGTCCTCATGACAAAACTAGACTATTGCTTTGAACCATCTAAAAGTCCAAATGTCCATGCTACAAAAGAAAAGAATATGTGAAGAACATGTTAGGCAGCATTCCACATCAAAAAATCTGTTTTTATCATTTACCTACTTGAGGATGAGTAGGAATTAAGCTTGGGGATGCTGATATGTCTCCAACGTATCTATAATTTTTGATTGTTCCATGCTGTTATATTATCATTCTTGGATGTTTTACAATCATTTTATAGCAACTTTATATCATTTTTTGGGACTAACCTATTGACATAGTGCCAAGTGTCAGTTGTTGTTTTTTGCTTGTTTTTTACTTTGCAGAATATCAGTACCAAACAGAGTCCAATCGTGATGAAACTTTTTGGAGAATTTTTTTGGGCCAGAAGACAACCAGTGAAATAAAGAAATACCCGGGAGGTGGCCCGTGGGGCCCAGAAGACATCAGGGCGTGCCAGAGGCCTCCGACGTGCCCTGGTGGGTTGTGGTGGCCTCGGGAGTCCCCTCCACCGCCTCTGAGCTCTATAAATACCCAAATATTCCAAAAACCGTAGAGTCGACGAAAAATACTTCCAGCGGCCGCCAGTTCCAGAACCGCAAGATCCAATCTAACGCCATCACGAAGGGGTTCATCATCCTCATTGGTGCCTCTCCGATGATGCATGAGTAGTCCACCATAGACCTACGGGTCCGTAGGCAATAGCTAGATGGCTTTCTCTCTCTCTTTTGATTCTCAATACAATGGTCTCTTGGAGATCTATTTGATGTAATGACTTTTTGCGGTGTGTTTGTTGGGATCCGATGAATTTTGAGTTCATGATCAGTTTCTATCCATGAATATTATTTTAGTTTTCTTTTGATCTCTTATATACAAGATTACTTATAGCCTCGTATTTCTTCTTCGAATATTTGGTTTAGTTAGGCCAACTAGATCAATTTTTCTTGCCATTGGAAGAGGTGCTTTGTGATGGGTTCGATCTTGCGACGTCCTCTCCCAGTGACAGAAGGGGCAGCGAGGCACGCATGTATCGTTGCTATTAAGGATAACAAGATGGGGTCTATTCCTACATTAATAGATCTTGTCTACATCATGTCATCGTTCTTATTGCATTACTCCATTTCTCCATGAACTTAATACACCAGATGCATGCATGATAGCGGTCGATGTGTGGAGTAATAGTAGTAGATGCAGAATCGTTTCGGTCTACTAATCTTGGACGTGATGCCTATATAATGATCATCGCCTTGGATATCGTCATGATTATTTGATCTTCTATCAATTGCCCAACAGTAATTTGTTTACCCACCGTGTGCTATACACATGGGAGAAGCCACTAGTGAAACCTACGGCCCCTGGGTCTACTTCTCCAACATATTGCTTTCCGATATATCTTTTGCCGCTTTTGTTTTCAGATCTATTATTCCAGAAACCCAAAAATACCTTACTACACTTTTTATTTGCTTCTTTTATTTTGTGTGATCTATTTATCCAATCTACTACAATCTAATCTATCTTTTTACCGTGGAGAGATTGACAACCTCTCTTACGCGACGGGTTGCAAGTATTTGTTCTTTGTGTGCAGGTACCGTTTACATAGTGGTGTGTGGTTCTCCTACTGGTTCGATAACCTTGGTTTCATAACTGAGGGAAATACTTACCGTAGCTGTGCTGCATCATCCCTTCCTCTTTGGGGAAAACACCGACGCAGTCTCAAGCCACGTCATCGATCAAGTAAATAGAGGCTCTTTCCAATCTTGGAGTTGATGTGCAATTGCATGTATGGAGTATATACACATGATCTCTTTTGATCGGCAGTAGTCCTCTTGATGGTATCAACAATGATATCCATCACCCTAATCCTGGTGTGTCCGTCCACGTGATGCGGCATGTTGACGGAGTATCCACGGATCATCATGTCATCTCCTAATTTGGGCATCAAGGTGTGCCCCAAAATGGTGTTGGAGGTAGTTAGTCCTGCCTACAGATAGTATACTCAGCCAAACTTATGGGTCGTCACATACTCCTTTGGAATTGGATTTTACATGTTGGCCATAGAGTTGTGGTTCATCTTGGACTCTGAGTATACATCTAGATCTCTCTCCTGCACCTCTGGGACTCCTAAGATGGTAGCCCACTCATCAAAGGTAGACTGGTACCTGGTGCCTTCTGTCATCCACACTATCCTACTGGATAGAAGTGAGCAGTGGAGTAGAATTGCATGATTAGATCATCATTCGATGCAGTCATCTCTTTGCCTATGAACTCTTCAAGGTCCAACATCCTGAAGTTCTATTGGACATGGGGGAAATAGTCCTCATTAGACTTGATGTATTTCCAGTCCACATACCTCATGTCACAAACTGTAGGGTTCTTGTCTAGCAAGACAGTCTCATAGAAATCTTACTGCTCCTTGGTATGAAAGCAAGCATCAACAACGGTTCTCCTCCTTACAGCATAGGGATCACTAGCTCTCCACTTCCTGAGACCATGATCCTTCCTCTCCTTCATGTTTTCTGCACTGGATGATTGTCGTGGTATTCTCGCTGGGGGTGCGTGATTCACGGCAGATGCCATGAGATGGCTTATGAGGTGGGGCTACGATAGGACGCCGGTGGGTTCCGGAGGCGAGGTTGGCACGAGCGAGTGCGGGACATAAGACGTACCCAGGTTCGGGGCCCTCTAGAGAGGTATCACCCCTACTCCTGATGTGTGGGCTGATAAGCACAGAGGTTACAGAGTCGCTCCTGGAGCTGCTTGGACGGAGGAGGGAGAAGGGGCTAAGCCACTGTTCTGCCTCTCCTATGTGAGTGTTCGTGATCTGGAGAGAGCTAGCTAGGGTGAGAACTGACCTTACCGCACTAACTCGAACTCTCAGCCACTCAAACCCGATCCCTCTGCACGGAGGCCTCCCTGGGGGTCTTATAGGCCGACCCCCAGGGTTACAACGATAACGTACCAGGGGCGCGGACCCCTGGTGTCATTGACCAGGATCCGGTGGCCGGGTCGCTGGGTCGCCGGGTCGACAGGTGCCGGGATGCCGGGTTGCCGGGTGCCGGGTCGTCAGGTGCGCCGCACCTGCCTGGTGCGGGCATCGTGACGGGTCTTGTCTCGTCAGTCTGGGTTCGAGGCACTGTGGCGCGTCTTGTCCATCGTCAGAGGGAGGTCGGCGCCGCCGTTTCTACAGCACCGCGCCTCACTGACACCGCCCGCCTCGGGCGGGGGCGCATGGAAAGCTGCAGCCTCACCTGCTCTGTCAGGGTAAAGGGAGGATCGCTGTAGCACTGCTTGCTTCGTCGCTAAGGCTTCGCCGCCTCGCGGCCAGCCGGCATGGGCCAGCCGGCCAGGCCGGGCTGCCACGCCGAGCAGGCTCGCGCTGGGGAGCCGGCGTACTTGGCAAGCCAGCCAGAGGGACTTGTCTTGCTCTGATGATTTTCCGAAAGGGATTCGGGCTCCGTTGCCTACCTGGGGGTCATCCCCCCGACAGTAGTCCCCAAAGCTGTGAAGGTTCGCCAGCTTCAGGCAGGGGAGCCTTTGCAGCTTACCACCCTGAGGAGCCGGTTCTGTTGATGAAGCGCCGGAGTCCGGCCGGGCGGCTTCGCCTGGCAGCTTGCCGGCTTCGCGGCAGCGGACGCTGGGAACACCTGCTGGGGGGCCGGCCTCCGAGGGCCGGGTCGCGGCACCCCGGCCTAAGCGGTAAACGGCAACGCCCGCCAGATGGGTCTTGCTTCGTACGCCGATTTGCGCCCGCCGCAGCTCGACGGGCTGCCACGTGCGGCCTTGCGGTGGGCGAGGCCTGCCAGCCCGCGCGCACGACGGGACGTGACCGCGGCTCAGGCCCGCCACTACACGCCCTCGGCCCGCGCGCGAGGGATTCACTGCGGCGACCGTTGGCGATTGCGCTTCCCCGCGTAGTTACTGCGCGTAAGGAACGCGCGCGCGCAGTGCGGGGGAGTGGGGATTGTGGGCGCAGTCGATCCCACTACCCCACGATTTCGCGTGGTTATAAATGAGAAGGGGGGAGTGCGACGGAGACACCCGCGCTCGCACCCCTGCCCCTTGCTCCTCCTCTGCTTCCTCTCCTTCTCCGCCGTGCCCGAGCGAAGTGCTGCCGCCGTCGTCGCCTCACCCACGCCTGCTGCACGCCGCGACCCGAAGCCCGCAGCGCGCCGCCCTCCTCCTCTCTTCCTCTTCTCCATCACCGAATCTGGCCGCCTGTGGAAAACCCTCCCCAATGGCGCTGCCGAAAGGCTCTTGGGAGGGCTCCATCATGACGGAGCAAAACATCCGGTACCTCCGCCGCACGAAGCGGCTGCCGCCGGCGGAGGCACTGCTCGCGCGCGCGCCGGGCCCGGAGAGGGTGCCGGCGCCGCAGGAGGGCGAACATGTGGTCTTCTTCTCGCACTTCGAGCGCGCGCTCGGCCTCCCTGCGAGTCTCTTCTTCCGCGCGTGGCTCGATTTCTTCGGGCTGCAGCCGCATCATCTCGGCGCCAACGCCGTGTTGCAGGTAGCCGGCTTTGCCACGCTCTGCGAAGGCTATCTCGGGATGCTGCCGACTGTGGAGCTGTGGGCGATGATGTTCTTCCTCAAGCAGCAGGGAGCGTCAGCCGGCGCCATGTCCGACTGCGGCGCAGCGGTGGTCACCGGCCGGCCAAACGGGCCGTTTCCCAAGCTGCCGCTTGAGGACTCGGCCAAGAAGTGGCAGTCGACGTTTTTCTACGTCCGGAATGCCGACCCGGCTGTCGACGTCATCAACCTTCCGCCGTTCTTTGATGCGCCGCCGCTCGAGAAGCCGAATTGGGGGTACCGCCCCAAGGAGCCATCGAAGGAGATGGAGAAGATCTGCGGCCGGGTCAGGGAGCTGACGAAGAACGAAGGGCTGAAGCCGGCTGGTCTCATCGCGGCCTTCATCGCCCGCCGGGTTCTGCCACTGCAGCGCCGGGCACACCGGATTGGCGACATGAGCGGCCGGCACGACCCGACCTGGATGTCGACCAAGGAGCTGACGCCGGCTGGGATTGTCCAGCGGGTCAACTACATCTCCAAGGCCATGCTGAAGGAGGGGGAGTGGAGCTTCGAGAAGGCACCCTATCACCGGGAGAAACCGGCGCCTGCGGTGAGTCCCTGGTCTTTATATTTTGCCGCTTCGACGTTATTCTTGCATCCTGACGCCGCGGGATGGCCGCAGCTATTCACCAGCCAGCGGAACCATGACGGGCCGAACGCCCAGATCCTGCTGGCCGACCTGCCCGACTCGGATGTGGAGGAGGCCGGCGCCGAGGCTGAGGAGGGGGCGGTCGAGGCGCGCCTGGCCGACGCCGCAGCCGGCGGGTCGCGGGTCGCAGGTAAGACTCCGCCTCCAGATCTACTGCGGGACTGGCCGGAAGACGACGAGGAGAGCCTGACCGACGCCCACGGTGCAGCGCCCTCGGCTGGGGAGGACGCCAGCATCGACCCCCCAAGACGGCTGCGGAAGGCGGCTGGCACCGGGCCGGCTCGCGCGGCGGCGACCGCCAGCCGGCCGCACGGGAAGGAGGTGGTCGAGGCGAGACCGGCCGCGAAACGCCTGGCGGCGGAGCCGGCACGCGCGAGGGCCGTCATGGAGAAGAAGCGCCAGCTCGCCCCGTCCGTAGGGCCGAGGCGGGAGCCCCCGACAGTCATCGGGTAAGTGCTCCTTGCCTTATTTGTGGGGCGCCAACTGTCGTCTTGTGGATTATCTTTTTTCTTCCTTATGCCTTCGCCGTGACGAACTCGCCGTGCACAGGCCGGCTCTTGACTTGGCGATGGCGGCGACGGAGGCCACGGCGGGCGAGGTCACCTGGAGGAAGACCAGGAGCAGCGCCGTCGACCCTC
Source organism: Elymus sibiricus (assembly GCA_039707655.1). Classification (NCBI taxonomy): domain Eukaryota; kingdom Viridiplantae; phylum Streptophyta; class Magnoliopsida; order Poales; family Poaceae; genus Elymus; species Elymus sibiricus. The sequence continues at coordinate 307,151,845 of CM077675.1, read as the reverse complement.
CGCCGAGTCGGTCCGGGGAGGAAGAACTCGAGGCCCGCCAGTCCGGCCAGGATCTTGAGGCGGCGACGCGTGCCGCCTGGCGGGACCGGGCTGAGGCCGAGAAGGCGATGCGGGAGGCCTCGGCCCAGGCGTGGGAGAGGGCCTCCGCGACGCGGGCCAGGCCTACCGCGGATCCGGCCTGGCCGGAGATGGAGACGGGCTCGGCGCCGGTGGTGACGGTCATTGAGCCGCAGCCGGCGGGAGCGGGCGATCCGGAGACGAGGGCGGAGCCAGCCGGCGGCGGGTCGGACGTTGACGAGGAGATCGTCGTGGATATGCCGCCTCGAGCCAACCCGGCGGAGGGAGGCGAGGACGGCGGGGAGAGGCGCGAGGCGGACTCCGCGCCATCCGGCCAAGCGCAGCCGACGCCGGCCGCGGGGGCCGCGGCAGGAGGCACCGGCACCCTGGTGGTCGTGCCGCCCCAAGCCGCCATGGACCCCGAGCGGCCGGGTGGAAGCGGATCCGGCGCCGGGACCGCACATCAGCTTCCGTGGGCGAGCTCCAGCGAGGCCGTGGTGGGGCCGCGAACCCGGGAGGACGATGCGGCGGATGCCTTGCGCTCGCAACTTTGCGGCCGGGATGACCGCCTGCAGGCCTTCCACCGGGAGGAGCTGGACCGGGCACGGCAGCTGGAGCAGGCGATCGCGGTGACCTTTTTCTTCTATCTTGATTGTCGATTCAGTGGGGGCGCGCCAGCGCACCCACTGGGTGTAGCCCCCGAGGCGCAGGCCGACCTTTGGTCGTCTTTTGCATTATCTTAATCTTCTGTCTGCGCGCAGCATCTGTACGACCTGCGGGCCAGCGCGTTCAACCGGCTCCGGGAACGGTACCGCGAGGCCAGAACCCGGCTCGCCGCCTCGGAGGAGGAGCTGCATCGGGTCCAAGGTATGCCTTCGTGCCTTCAGTGGGTGCGCGCCAGCGCACCCACTGGGTGTAGCCCCCGAGATTCGGGCCGGACTGCGGAGCAGCCGGGTCGAATCTTAGAGCCTTGACTTTTTCTTCTAATCCTTGCTTCCGGCATCTGACCGGGAATCTTGTCGCGCAGCTGATGCGGCCGAGGTGCTAGGCCTTCGAGGCCGGCTTGCGCCTCTCCCCGCCGTCTCCGGGCCGATGCGACCGGCTCCGGGCCGAGGTGGACCGGATGGTGGCCGAGAAGGCCAGGGCGGAGGAGGCCCATCAGGCGGAGCTGGGCCGGTTGGCGGAGGAGCGCGGCAAGGCGGCCGAGGAGCTGGCGGACGCCAGCAGGAAGATCGCCCAGCTCGAGAAGGATCTCGAGGCCCAGGCTCACGCGTCAGAGATCCGGGAGAGCGGGATGCTGGGCGAGGCGCAGCACCTTGATGAGACCTTCGCCCATAAGTATCATCTCTTTCTTCGGGCCGGCTGGCGAAGCCGGCAAGTTGCCTTCTTTGACTGACTTGTTTCTTTCCTTTGCCAGGAGTCTTCCCGGAGACACAGGAGGCGGCTGATGCGGCCGTGTACGCCCACCGGGCCGAGCAACGCAAGCTGGGGGCGGAGATCGACGCGTACGCCGCCTGGTCCTTCTCGGAGCTTGTTCTTGCCGGCGAGGCCCGTCTTCGGGCCGTGGAGGAGCAGATGCGTCGCCTGTTCGAGGCCGGCTTGGGCATGGCGAGCGGCCTCTGGCCAAGCGCGGTGGCGCCGAACAGCATCACCCGGCTGGCGCGGTGGCTGGAGGCCGGCGTGCAGCGACTCGGTGCATGGAGGGCCTCCGCGGCCCGGGCCGGCGCGGAGACGGCGCTGCGCTTCGTCGTGTCGTGGTATCCGGGCGTGGACCTCGACCGTCTGGCAGCGTAGCGGGCCGGCGCGGAGGAGGACTTGGCGGCGCGGGCGCAGCGGATCGCCGGGCGGGCCAGCTACTTGGCAGCGTTCGCCCCGCACGACGAGTTCGTCGTCGAGCGGACGGAAGACGGCGAGGAGCTCCCTGCCGACACGCTCGGCCTTCTGCTCGACGACCCGGACGGCAGCTCGGCCGAGACGGGCACCTATGCCGACGACGAGACTGACGCGGACGACGATGCCACGGCGGAGAGGACGGCGGAGAGCGCTGGACCCAACCCGGCGGCTGCGTCCAACTTGGCTGGGCCGACGCCGGCCAGAGACGACGCGGGTGCCGCTTAGGGCCTTTGTTTTTTCTGTGCTCAAAATTTTGTTAGGTAGCAGGTCCACCCACTGGGGGTGTAGTTCAATGTAATGAACTCGTGGTCGAAGGCCCATGCTATATATAAATTTGGCAAGTGATTTGGCGCCAACTGTCATGGTGATTTCACTTTCTGCTGTTCTGCCTTGTGCCTTTTCCTGTTTGTCGTTTCTCTGGGCTTCCTTCCCGCTAGCCGGACAGCCGGGTTGCGGACTGTGGCTAGGACGGGAACTCAGCTTTGAGAGCGAATGCACAGTAAGGCTTTTCGGACGTTGAGCGCGAGCGAAACACCCACTGGGCCGGCTGGCGGCAGGCGGCGAGGCCGCCTGGCGCACAGCCGGTCGTGCGGCGAACAAGCGAGATAAAATGGGTTAAGCCGGGTTGGCCGTGCCGGGCTGTCTCCTTAGTCGTTCTTGCGTAACAATGCTTCCGGCCTTTGGCTCTTGCCGGCCGGACAGCCGGGAGCCGGCTGTGGCTGGCGAAGAGAGGGCTTTGGCGGATCGTACACTCCGAGACGGACTAAGGGAAAAATGACGGGGCGTGGTCTAGCCGGCTAGCTCCCGAGCCCCCGAGCCGGCTATGCCGACTCGGTGGGGGAATTAGAAAAAACATGGTTGTGTGTAGACACAGAATAAAGCGGGAAAAAGGGAGCCCCCGAGCCCCCGAGCCGGCTGCGCCGACTCGGCAGGAAACATAAGAACGGGGGAGCTGCCTGCTTTGGTTAAGTCCAAAAGATGGTGATGCATACATACATGGGTTTAACTGAAAAACGGACGGAGGAGCTCCGCGTTCCAGGGCCGGCTGGACTCCTCGCCGGCTGCATCTCGCTTGCGCTTGTTCGGCTTCTGCGCGTCGATGAGGTAGTATGCGTTCCGGTCGCAGAGAGCCTTGCTGACGATGAAGGGGCCTTCCCAGGGGGAGGCCAGCTTGTGCTGCCCGGCTGTTCGCTGGACGAGCCGGAGTACGAGGTCGCCTTCGCGGAACGCGAGGGGCTTGATCTTCTTGTTGTGGTAGTGGCGCAGGCCTTGTTGGTAGATGGCGGACCGGCTGAGGGTCAGGAGGCGCGCCTCCTCGAGCAGATCGACGCTGTCTTCGCGTGCTTCTTTTGCTTCGGCTTCGGTGTACATCGCCACCCGGGGTGAGTCAAACTTGACGTCGGTTGGAATGATGGCTTCAGCTCCGTAGACGAGGAAGAACGAGGTGAACCCGGTGGAGCGGTTCGGCGTCGTCCGGAGGCTCCAGAGGACGGCCGGCAGCTCGTCGAGCCAGCTGCCGGGTGAGCGCACGAGCGGCTCGACGAGTCGCGGCTTGATGCCGGCTAGGATGAGGCCGTTTGCCCGCTCGACCTGGCCGTTCGACTGGGGATGGGCGACGGAGGCCAAGTCGAGCCGGATGCCGGATGCAGAGCAGTAGTGAGCCAGCGCGCCCTTGGCGAAGTTGGTGCCGTTGTCGGTGATGATGCTGTGCGGCATGCCTTAGCGAACCGCGATATCCTTGATGAATCGGACGGCCGTGGGCCCGTCGAGCTTCTTGATCGGCCTGGCCTTGATCCACTTGGTGAATTTGTCGATGGCGACGAGGATATGCGTCATGCCGCCTCGGGCGGTCTTGAAGGGCCCCACCATGTCGAGTCCCCAGAGGGCAAAGGGCCATGTGATCGGGATGGTTCGGAGGGCCGAAACCGGCTGGCGGCTGCGCTTGCTGAAGCGTTGGCAGCCCTCGCACTTGCGGACCAGTTCCTCGGCGTCTTGCAGGGCCGTGGGCCAGTAAAAACTGTGCCGGAATGCTTTGGCCACCAGGGATCTCGAGGCGGCGTGGTGCCCGCACTCGCCCTGGTGGATGTCGAGGAGGATCTCGATCCCTTTGCTCTACTCGATGCAGCGCTGGAACACACCCGTCGTGCTGCGCTTGACGAGCTCGTGGTTGATGATGCCGTAGGCGGACGTGCGCCGCTGCACTTGCCAGGCATCAGTTTCGTCGATGGGAAGTTCGCCGTCTTCCAAGAAGGCAAGGATTGGCTGAGCTCAGGAGGGCGCCGTGACCACCGTGAGGACGGTCGCCGGGATGGGACCCGGGACGGCAGCCCCCGAGCCGGAGCCGGCAGTCTCCGGGCTAGAGCCGGCAGCCCCCGAGCCGGGGACGGCAGCCCCCGAGCTGGAGACGGCAGTCCCCAGGCTGGTGCTGGCAGTCCTCGAGCCTGGGCCGGGGATCCCAGGGCCGGGTGGGGGCGCGCTGGGGTCGTCCGGGACGAAGATGGACTCCGACTCGGGAGACGGCTTGATGGACGGCTTCCGCAGGTGCTCGAGGGAGACGCCGGATGGGATGGCCTACCGGGTGGAGCCTACTTTGGCCAAGGCGTCGGCTGCTTCGTTGTCGGTGCGTAGGACGTGGAGGAACTCGCAACCATCGAACCCGCCGGAGAGTTGCTGGACCAGGAAACAGTAGCTGGCCATGTTGGCGTCTTTGGCATCCCAATCGCCGGAAACTTGCTGCACCACCAGGTCCGAGTCGCCGTAGCAGAGGATGCGCCGGATGCCGATCTCCCTGGCCAGCCGGAGGCCGTGCACGAGAGCTTCGTACTCGGTGACGTTGTTGGAGCCGGCGAAATGGATCTGGAGCACGTACCGCAGCCGGTCCTTCTTGGGGGAGGACAGCACGATGCCGGCTCCCAAGCCGTTGCGCATCTTGGAGCCGTCAAAGTGCATGCGCCAGTGAGTCGACTTCGGCGCCGGCGGCAGGTATTGCGTCTCGGTCCAGTCGACGAGGAAGTCGGCCAGCGCTTGGGACTTGATGGTGGTGCGCGGCTCGTAGAGGATTGTGTGGTCGGCTAGCTCGAGGGCCCACTTGGCCACCCGGCCAGAGGCATGCCGGCAGCCCACAATCTCGCCGATGGGGGCCGTGCTCACCATGGTAATGGCGTGCTCTTGGAAGTACTGCCTCAGCTTCTTGGCGGCAAGGTACACGCCGTAGCACATCTTCTGGTAGGGGGGGTAATTCTGCTTGGAGGCGGAGAGCACCTCGCTGAGGTAGTACACCGGACGCTGGACCGGCTGCACCTTGCCCTCCTCCGGGCGCTCGACGACCAGCACCGTGCTGACCGCGCGAGAGGTGGCGGCGATGTATAGCAGGAGTGGCTCTTTCTCAGCCGGCGCGGCCAGGACGGGCGCGGTTGACAGCATGCGCTTGAGGTCACGGAAGGCTTCGTCCGCCTGGTCGCTCCACTCGAACGCCGCCGTCTTCTTCATCGGCTGATACAGGGGCAGGGCCCTCTCTCCCAGCCGGCTGACGAACCGGCTGAGAGAGGCCAAGCAGCCGGTGAACTTCTGGACGTCGCGCAGCCGGGTCGGCTTGCGCATGCGCTCGATTGCCTTGATCTTCTCCGGGTTGTCCTCGATGCCGCGCGCCGAGACGAGGAAGCCGAGGAGCTGGCCAGCCGGCACGCCGAAGACGCATTTCTCTGGGTTGAGCTTGACCCGGAACCGGCGCGGATTGGCGAAGGTTTCCTTGAGGTCGGCCAGGAGCGTGAGGTGCTGCTTGGTCTTCACCACGATGTCGTCGACGTAGACGTGCACATTTCTGCCGAGCTGGGGCAGCAGGCATTTCTGCATGCAGCGCTGGAAGGTGGCGTCGGCGTTCTTCAGCCCGAACAACATGGTGATGTAGCAGTACGCCCCGAAGGGCGTGATGAAGGACGTCTTGAGGGCGTTGGCCGGGTCCAGCTTGATCTGGTGGTAGCCAGAGTAGGCGTCCAGGAAGGACAGGAGCTCGCAGCCGGCTGTGGAGTCGATGACTTGGTCAATCCGCGGCAGAGCGAACGGGTCCTTGGGGCATGCCTTGTTCAGGCTGGTGTAGTCGATACACATGCGCCACCTCGAACCAGATCGGCTCGCGGCGGAAATGGCTACTAGAGCCGAAAAGAACGTCGAGCCGGAGCCGGCCGATCGGGGAGCAGGAGTGTCCCGGCACGATGCCGTGGAACACTGTCTGGGTCGGCTCCAGCTGTCGCGCCTCGATGCCGAGCTTGGTCATCGTGTCGCGGTAGAGGATGTTGATGCTGCTGCCACCGTCGATCAGCACCCGCGAAAAGCGGCAGGTGCGCTTCTCGGAGACGAAGGTGGGGTCGAGCACGAGGGCGTAGCCGCCCGGCATGGGCATGACGGCCGGGTGATCCTCCCGGGTCCAGCTCACCGGTCGGTCGGACCAGTGCATGTACTGGGGAACCGAAGGGACGACGGCGTTCACCTCGGCCGCGTGCTTGCGCTTGACGTGCTTGTCATCCCCCTCGCTGGTGAAGACGACGTAGGATGCGTCCGAGCGCGGGAAAGGGTTGTCGGCGAGGGCGCCGGGTGGCGGCGGAGGCGGCGGCAGCGGCGGCTGCTGCGAGCCGGCTCCAGGCGGCGGGGGTGGAAGGTTGCCCTTCAAGAAGAGCTACGTGAAGCTGCACTGCCGGAGCGTGTGCGTCGATGGCTTCGCGCCGCTGTGGTTTCTGCAGGGGGCGTCGAGCATCTGCTTGAAGGTCAGCTTGGGCTGCCAGACGGCCTTGCCGGTGCGCGGGCGCTGGCTGGGGCCTTGCTCGGCCGGCTGCTCCCTCTCCACGGCAGCGACTTGCCGGTGGTCGTAGCGAGGCGCCGGCTGGTCGCTCCGGCGCTTGCCGTTGTTGTTGCCGTCTTGCCGGCGCTGGCTGTTGTCGCCAGCCGGCTTGGGGGGAGCCGGCTGGGCCGGGAGAAGCTTGCCGTCCGCGCCGATCGTGATCTTCACATCCATCGCGGAGTCGGCCGTAGCGTACTTGTCCGCCACAGCCATGAGCTCCGCCAGGGTCTCCAGCTCGTCGCACACCAGGCGGTGTTTGACCAGAGTGCCGTCTAGGCATCCGTCGATGAAGTATTGGACGGCCTGGACCTCGTGAACCCCTTCGCAGGAGTTGCGAAGCTCCGTCCACCGCGTGAGGAAGTCGCGCAGGGGCTCGCCCGGCTTCTGGACGCACATGGAGAGCTGGCGAGGCTTGTCGGGTCGCGTGTAGGTGCTGGTGAAGTTGCGGACGAACGCGTCTTCGAAATCCAGCCAGGAGTTCACGTTGCCGGCACGGAGGCTATTGAGCCAAGTCCGGGCCGAACCGAGCAGCATGAGGGGGACGTAATGGACAGCCACACGTCGGTTGCCGCCGGCTATGCCGACAGCTGTGGTGTAGTCGGTTAGCCAGTCCTCCGGCTTGGTGGCGCCGGTGTATTTTGGCGAGTCGCGGGGCAGCGAGAAGCCTTTGGGGAGCCGTGGAGCGCGCCAGCCGGTCGATGTGGTGACGGGTGTTGCTTTCGTCATAGGGCTCACGGGGGCTGAGCCGGTCAGCCACGGGAACGCGGAGGCTAATTCGGTCGGTCATGGGACCGTGGGGAGCAGGAGCTTCCGGGGCCGGCTCGGGCCGCCGAGCCGGCCGCACGGGAGGCTCCGGCTGCTGAACCCGGCCGTCGCCGGCCGTTTCGCCAGCGTTGCCGTCTCCAGCGATGGTGGCGCGGTTGTGCCGCCTCCGGCCGGACCGGTGCCGGCCAGAGCAGCTTGCGCTAGTGGCGTGCGAAGACGTCTGCCGCGCATCCCGGAGAGCCCTCTCCGGGTCCCCGGTTCTTCTTGAGGCGGAGCCGGATGGCTGGGCCGGGTCGAAGCGCTGCTGCTGCTCGTTCGCTGCGGTGATAAGGTCGCGGATGCGCTGCTGCTGCTGCAGCAGCTCCTCGCCCTCCAGGAACTCGAGATCAGCAATCGCGGCCTGCGCCGCGCGCATGTTCTTGACGGGGGTGTCGTAGACGGGTCGGCCTGCGCCTAGCGCACGGCCGAGTGCGCCCCCGCGGATCCGCACCTCCGTGACCCGGCTGGGCTCGACGGCGGGCGGAGTGAGGCCATGCGCGCTGTCGAATTCTCGTTGGGCGGACTCCAGCCGGCGCCGGGTTGCCGCAAGCTCCGTGGCCTCGAGCAGCAGATGCTGGCGGCCCTCGTTGAGCTAGGCTGCTGCAGCAGCCACGTCGGCGTCAGGCGTGATGGGGGCTTGCAGACTCCGGATCGTGTCGTGGAGCGGGTCAGTCCGGCGAGGCGGAGCCGCAGCCAAGGCGGCGGCCGCGGCAGCCTTCTCCTTGGCGCGCGGGGAGCCAGAACTGGTGCCGATGGTGAGCACCTTTGCATGAACGCAGAGAGCAGCGACGTCGTCGGGGACGGCGCGTCTAACGGGGATAGGTGAGTCGGCGCAGTTGCACACTTCGCTGGGAAACACGTCGGGGACGAGCGCGATGAAGACGCGCAGCGCGCCGAAGGGGACGATGAAGCAGCCTGCGGGGCCGGCGATGTCCGCGCCCAGCGCAGCACTGCAGCCGGCCGGTTTGGCCGTGCGGGGCGCACGGACCAAACCGTGCATGATGCGCTCGCCGGAGCAGGTGAAGGGCCTCGTCAGGAACTTGACTCCGGCCGACGCCGCGAGCAGCCCCAACTGTCGTGGTATTCTCGCTGGGGGTGCGTGATTCACGGCAGATGCCATGAGATGGCTTATGAGGTGGGGCTACGATAGGACGCCGGTGGGTTCCGGAGGCGAGGTTGGCACGAGCGAGTGCGGGACTCAAGACGTACCCAGGTACGGGGCCCTCTGGAGAGGTAACACCCCTACTCCTGCCGGGTGGGCTAATAAGCACAGAGGTTACCGAGTCGCTCCTGGAGCTGCTTGGACGGAGGAGGGAGAAGGGGCTAAGCCACCATTCTGCCTCTCCTGTGCGAGTGTTCGTGATCTGGAGAGAGCTAGCTAGGGTGAGAACTGACCTTACCGCACTAACTCGAACTCTCAGCCACTCAAACCCGATCCCTCTGCACGGAGGCCTCCCTGGCGGTCTTATAGGCCGACCCCCAGGGTTACAACGGTAACGTACCAGGGGCGCGGGCCCCTGGTGTCATTGACCAGGATCCGGTGGCCGGGTCGCCAGATGCCAGGATGCCGGGTCGCCGGGTGCCGGGTTGTCAGGTGCGCCGCACCTGCCTGGCGCGGGCATCGTGACGGGTCTTGTCTCGTCAGTCTGGGTTCGAGGCACTGTGGCGCGTCTTGTCCATCATCAGAGGGAGGTCGGCGCCGCCGTTTCTACAGGACCGCGCCTCACTGACACCGCCCGCCTCGGGCGGGGGCGCAAGGAAAGCTGCAGCCTCACCTGCTCTGTCAGGGTAAAGGGAGGATCGCTGTAGCACCGCTTGCTTCGTCGCTAAGGCTTCGCCGCCTCGCGACCAGCCGGCATGGGCCAGCCGGACAGGCCGGGCTGCCACGCCGAGCCGGCTCGCGTTGTGGAGCCGACATACTTGGCAAGCCGGCCAGAGGGACTTGTCTTGCTCTGATGATTTTCCGAAAGGGATTCGGGCTCCGTTGCCTACCCGGGGGTCATCCCCCCGACAATGATCATCATTATGGTCTGGCAGGTAAGGTCTGAGCTTTCTCAACACAGCAATATCCTCTTCCACTTCAATAGATCTCTAGAAGTAGAACCATTGTTCTTCTCTATAGCTGAGATGTCTCTAGTGGTCTTCCTTGGCTTGGGGGCTTACTTGGCCTTGGCAGCAGGCTTGCTTGGCATAGCATCAGCCAACAACTTCCTCTGCTTGGAAGGAGGAGTGTTAGCAGCTGGGACCTCCTCTTCCTCTTCTTCATCATCCTCTCCAGGGCCTTTGAACATGGAGGTTGGACTCCCAACCACATGGATGGTCCTCTTGTTGACCCTTGTCAGCCCTGGCTTCTTAGCCAAAGATTTGGTCCTTCCTTATACACTGGGGTTCTCCAAAGATAGAGAAATCCCCCTTTTGGCGGCTACAAACTCAGGGAACTTTCTGGCACCCACCCTTTCTGTCGATCCAGTGGAACCAGGGTACCACGAATCATCTACTGTCGGCCAAGTCGTCTACGCGAAGAAGGCCCAGCCTGATTGGTGTCCCACTGTCTGACTCCAAAATCCACCCCGTGAGGCTTTGGCCTCGCGTGGTCATTTCCTTCTCCGGGAAGGCTCAAGCTTCAGGAAGCCCCGTGCAGCTTCCCCCGCAAGTCAATCCCCTGCGAGGCCGGCAGGCATGCTGGACAAGCGTTCATATGCCCGTTGCCCATCACGTGGGTGACATGGTGAGGCTGTAGAGATGGCAAGGACGGCGCTAGTGGGCGCACGCGGAAGAATCTTTCCTATTTGTGATTAAAGGGGCGAGCAGTTGTCCCGCTCCAAAACAAGCTCCAACACTTACCTCTTTGGTGCAATTAGACCACTATGATGCTGGTCTCCAGGATGGGCATCATCAGCGAGCCCACGAGCACGTCATGGACGGCCCCTTTGCAGGGCCAAGACCACCTTTGTCAGGGAGGTCGGGGTGCTTGTCCCCCTTCGATTTGCCGCCATGTGGATGTCCTTTACCCGCCATGTTTTGGGGAAAGAGACCCGGGGCAAGGATAAGAGGGGCAAGCCACCACCATAGCAAGAGAGGACGGCAGAATTGAGAGAAAGAGGAGAGGAGAGGAGAAGAGAGAGAGAGGGTTCTTCTTCCTCCTAGAGCTTTGTAACCTATGTTGAAACCACCGAGCAATCCAATCACAAAGCAGGAGTAGGGTTTTACACCGCAAGGTGGCCCGAACCTGGGCAACTTACTGTGATCATCGTGTATGCTCTACGTGTGTTGCCTTAACCATGGCGATGGGCAGGTCATAGATTGCGAGCATCTCCCCAGCGTTCGAACGGGGTTCTTGAGAGCTTTTCCTGCAGGCCCAAAACCAATCTCCGAATTTGGCACGCCAGGTAGGGGAGCTGCCTTCACATCTTTGTCTTCGCCTCCGCTCGACATCGACATGGCCGAGGCGCGTCGTGAGAGGGCCGCGCGCCGGGCTCAAATTGTCCGCACCGAGCCCGTCGTCAATGCCAACTACAATTGGAATCCCGGTGCTGCCACCGAGCCCGCGGCCGGGGAGGTGCTGTCCTCCTCCGCCCTCCCTTCTGTGCAGGCGAATCGTCCGTCTGCGGACACCACAGTCGAATCCCTGCACGGTCGCCGTGGCGTGCTGGCTCTGCAGGCTGCGCTCCTCATGGCACAGGAGCTGCTCCACTACCGCCCGACTCCGGCCGGCTACGACGTCTGGCTTGCACGCATCACCGAGCTCGTCGACACCGCCGGAGACATCCCAGCCTTCACCAACTCCCTGCCTCCTCCTCCCCCGTTGCAGGGCGCGAGGGTAGGGCAGGACATGCCTCGTCCTCCTCCTCCACCCGACGAGCATGGAGGGCATCGTCGTGGTGCGCGCGCTCTAGAACCGTCGCACGGAGCCTCTTGCCCACCTCTAGCAGATCCGAGCTAACAGATCGTCCGTCGCGCGGCCCCTGACGCGTGCCTGATCCTCGAGAGGCAGTGCGAGCAGTAGAACCACACCCTCCAGGATGTTGCCGCGGCCGGGAGCCAGAATTGCGCCGCTCTCGCCGATGGCGCCCCGTCCAGCAGCGGGGGCTGTCGAGCCTTCACTCTTGAACTTTATCGTGTGGTGTGGCCTACGCCCTTCAGGACGGAGTAACCTCCTCGCAACGACTGCTCCCCCAACCCCGCGGAGTTCCTGCAGCTCTATGCTAACGGCATCGAGGCCGTTGGCGGCGACGACAATGTTATGGCCAACTGGTTCACCATGGCCCTCAAGGATGTGGCACACTAGTGGCTGATGAACATCCCCGAGAGTTCTATCTCCTCGTGGTCCAAGCTTTGCATGCAATTCGTCTCCAACTTCAAGGGCATGTATGAGCGTTCCCTCACCCTCAACGACCTGCATGGCATGCACTAGCAGCCTGGCGAGACCCTCCACAAGTACATCCAGCGCTTCAGCCAGGTGTGCAACATGATCCCGCGCGCTTCTAATGCGTCAATCATCTCTGCATTCTCTACGGGCATCACGGATGTCAAGATGCGTGAGAAGCTCACCGTCAACGATGAGCTCGACTCCATCTCCATGCTCTTTAACCTCGCCGACCGATGCGCCAAGGCTGAAGAGGGCCGCCTCTTCGCCCACAACGACCTAGACGCGGCCCTCGACGCCGCCCAGGCCAAGAACAAGGATGTCAAGTGCAAGGGCCCCGTTGTGCTCGTGGCTGAGCCTGAACAGAAGCCTGGGCATGACCGTGACGAGCTTTGGCCCAGGAAAGATGGTTGGCCGGTGTGTGCCTTCCGCAACGTGAACACTCATCGCACCGAGGACTGCCAGGAGCTCAAGATGCTCTAGCTGACCGGCAAGGAAGGTGCTACGACCGCAACGACCGCGGTGGAGGCCGCGGTGGCAGCCGCTGGAACGACCGCAACAATGACAATGGCCGCAACGGCAACAGCAACTTCCGGCAAGGCTGGCGGGGTCAGCCCCAACCGGCCGCTCCCCCTCAAGTCAATGCCACCCCGCCTCGCGCCAATAGGGACAATCTGCGTGATGAAGACGCTGGGGGCTATCAGGAGCCTCGGGAGGTGCCGTGCATCCTTGGTGGAGCTTAGGCTCCTGCCTCAAACCGCCACTTCAAGCAGTTCTCTCGGGAGGTTAATGTTGTACTTCCCGAGGTCGACGTCGCCAGACCCCTCAAGTGGTCGCAGTTCCCGATATCCTTCGACTCCACCGATCACCCCAAGTCCACAAGGGATGTGGGGACCATCCCTCTATTGTGCACACCCACCATCAACAACATTGTAGTCACCAAGACTCTCATCGACGGTGGAGCGGGACTCAACGTGCTTTCTATGGAGACCTTTGAGGTGCTCCAGGTGCCTTACGAGCGCCTCATGCCCACGAGGCCGTTCTCAGGCGTGACCGACAGCTCCACACTGCCTCTGGGGAAAGTGTGCCTACCTGTTACCTTCGGCAGCCACAAGAACTACCGCACCGAGCTCATCGACTTTTACGTGCGCACATAGTCCTGCCCTACAATGCCATCTTGGGCTACCCTACACCGTCAAGCTTCCGGGCTACAGCGGCACCATCACCATCCGTTGTGATGAGAAGGATGCGGTGTGCACCCTTGAGAGCGCTTACAAGGTTGCCGCCATCGCCCACCCCACTGACGAGGACGACATCGAGCCAGTGCCATCCAAGAAAAAGCCAATGTTCTCTCAGGACCGCGCAGAAACCAAGAAAGTGTCGTTGGCTGGCAGTGGATCCGGGCCCACCATCACCATCGGCAGTGGCCTCTCCGACAAATAGGAATTCGAACTCATCATCCTCCTTCGGGAAAATGCTGATATGTTCGCTTGGACACCATCAAACATGCCTGGAGTGCCAAGGGAGGTGATCGAGCATCATCTGGTCGTGTGCCCAAATGCGTGGCCCGTGAAATAAAAGGCACGACGCCAGGCGATAGACAAGCAAAAATTCATCATTCAAGAGACTAAGAAGCTTCATCCACGAGGTGCTCCACCCTGAGTGGGTTGCCAACCCAATTGTGGTCCAGAAGCACAGTGTAGAAGGGCGGATGTGCATCGACTTCATTGATCTTAACAAAGCCTACCCCAAGGACCACTTCCCGCTGCCATGCATTGCTCAGATCGTGGACTCTATAGGCGGGTGCAAGCTATTGTGCTTCCTGGACACCTTTTCAGGCTACCACCACATCAAGATGGCCAAGCAAGATGAGGAGAAGACCGGCTTCCCAACTCCTTGCGGAGTGTACTGCTACATCTGCTTGCCCTTCGGTCTGAAGTGTGGAGGAGCCACCTTCCAGGGGCTCATGCACAAAGACCTGGGGCCTCAGATGGGACGGAACGCGGAGGCCTATGTCGACGACATCGTTATCAAGACATGCGAAGAGGATTCCCTCATCTTGGACCTTGAGGTAACCTTCTCCAACTTCTGTACGATCAACCTCAAGCTCAACCCCGCCAAGTGCGTCTTCGGAGTCCCCTCAGGCAAGCTCCTTGGCTTCCTGATCTCCCACCGCGGCATTGAGGCTAACCCTGAGAAGATCCAAGCCATCGAGAAGACGCAACCTAAAGAGGACACGTCCCTTCAAGTGGACCCCTGAAGCCGATGCAGCTCTCGAAGACCTCAAGAAGTATCAGACGAGCCCTCCTGTCATGGTTGCCCTTGCGCTTGTATTTGGCAGCCACCCCCTAGACGGCCAGCGCGACCCTGGTGGTGGAACGAGAGGAGCAAGTCCCTATCAAGAAGAAGCCCGTTGCTCCCGAGCCTCCCAAGCCTCCTGAGCCCACGCCCTGAGGACCCTTCAGAGCCTCGTGAGGCCACGGCAGAGCCTGTCGAGGCACCCCCTCAAGATCTCCCCGAAGAGGCACCCGATGAGCTTCCTGGAGCCCAAGCTGCGGTCACTACAACCATACGCCTCATCGAGCATCCCGTCTACTTTGTGAGCACCGTGCTATGAGATGCGCGCAAGCGATACCCCATGTACCAGAAGTTACTCTTCATGCTCCTCATTGCCTCCATGAAGGTGCGGCACTAGTTTCAAGGGCATCCCGTCAAGGTGATCACGTCATACCCCTTGGAGCAAGTACTTCGCAACCCCAACCCTACGGGCTGTGTCGCGGAATAGAATGTGGAATTACAACCCTTTGGTCTTGAGTTACTCACCACAAGGACGATCAAGGCCGCGGCTCTAGCTAACTTCAGGGTGGAATGGACAGACCCGCATCAAGATGAGCCTCGCAAGGCCGAGTCCCTCCTGCCTGGGAAGGATGCCCCTGATGGTTGGACCAGTCACTTCGACAGAGCGTTCTCCCGGCACGGTGCGGGGGCTAGCGTGATGCTCACCTCGCCTACGAGGGACAAGCTATACTACGTAGTGCAGCTCTGCTTCAAGCACGACGACAAGGTCTCCAACAACATTGCTGAATATGAGGGCATCATCGCTGGATTCAAGGCTGCCATCGCGCTCGATGTCAAGCGGGTGCTCATCGAGGGCAAATCGCAACTTCTCGTCAACTTCTCCAACAAGAGCTACAAACCCAAGGATGAGCACATGGCCGCCTATCTCGAGGAGGTGCGCAAGCTCGAGAAGCTCTTCCTGGGCATGGAACATCTACATATCCCCCGCAGCTGCCACCAGGAAGCCGATGATATCGCCAAGAAAGCATCACGTCACGAGCCTCAAGACCCGGGCGTCTTTGAAGAGCGGCTCTTGAAGCCGTCTGCCACACCGCTAGCCATCAGCACCATGGCACCTCAGGAGGAGCTGCCTCCCGAGCCTTCCATAGGTGCACCCAACTGCGGTCCCACCCTCAGGCGCTCACCTGCTGCTGGCGCTCGAGCCTCGGGAGGAGAATTGGGCCACAAAGTTCAAGATCCACTTGGAGAACGACACTCTCCCAGTAGACGACACCGAGGCCGAGCGTGTGGCCCGCCAAACCGCATCCTACTGCATCATGGATGGAGATCTCTACAGGAGATGCCCCAATGACACGGCGTTGCGCTGCATCTCTGAGGAGCAAGGTCGCAAACTGCTTGCTGGCATCCACGGTGACGACTGTGGCCATCACTCTTCATAGCGCACCCCTGTGGGCAAGGCTTTCCGTAGCAGTTTCTACTGGCCGACGGCACTTGAAGATGCCACTGAGTTGGTCCGCTCCTGCGAAGCTTGCCAGTTCCATGCCAAGCAGACTCATCAACTAGCTCAAGGGCTCCAAACCATCCCCCTCACATGGCCCTTCGCGGCCTGAGGGTTGGACATCCAGGGTCCCTTCCAGCGTGCAGCTGAAGGCTACCGCTATCTCTATGTCTCCATCGACAAGTTAACCAAGTGGGCGGAAGTTGAGCCCGTCTGATCCATCCCAGCGCAGTCCGCGGTCTAGTTCATCAAGAGCTTGGTGTGCTGCTTCGGCGTTCCCAACCGAATCATCACTGACAATGGCTTACAATTCACCAGTGGCCTCTTCAGGTCCTACTGCGACAACCTCGATACGCAGATCTGCTACGCCTCCGTGGCACACCCGCGAAGCAATGGCCAGGCCGAGCATGCAAACGCTGAGGTCCTCAAGGGACTCAAGACAAGAAGCTTCGGCAAGAAGCTCGCCGTCTGCGGCAAAGGATGGCTCAACCAACTCCCGTCCGTGCTATGGTTGATACGCACAACAGCGACCAAGCCTACCGGTGAAACTCCCTTCTTCCTCGTCTATGGGGCGGAAGCGGTCCTTCCCACTGAGCTCAAGCATCGGTCCCCGAGGGTCTTGGCCTTCAACGAACACAACTAGGCGGGCCTGCGAGAAGCTGATATGCTCCACCTCGAGGAAGCACGTTGCCAAGCTGCCCTCCGCGCAACTCGGTATTAGCACGCATTGTGTCTCTACCACAGCAGGAACATACACCCCCGCACCCTTGAAGTTGGTGACCTTGTCCTGCGATGGATCCTCTCCAAAGAAGGACTCCACAAGCTCTCTCCCATGTGGGAAGGCCCGTGGGGCCTTGCAAATGGTGCAGCAGGAAAAGAAAGATAAGAGCCTCAGGCAAAGGAGGCGTCGTCTTCGTCGTCGTCAGGGAGGTCTGCGCCAAGGTTGCCGCTCTCCTCGGAAGGCTTGACCTGCACGAACCGCTCGACCAGGGAGTCCATGTGCCCACGCACCTCCGTCCCGAGCGAGTTCTGGAGCTTAGCAGGCACTGGCTCCACCACGCAGGCGAGGTCAAAGGCAGGATCATGGCAGAGAAGGTTGATGAAGAACCCATCCTTGCTATCCCAGGCTGCCGGCCTAGAACCCATCCTATGATCGATGAAGAAGAAGAAGAACTCCAAATCAAACAAAGCATCGCTCTCACGTCAAAGCATCGCATTACCTGTACCTGCAACTGTTGTTGTAGTAATTTGTGAGCCACAGCGACTCAGCAATCTCATTTCCAAGGGTATCAAGACTATTAAAGCTTAATAGGTGAGGTATGGTTAAGTGGTGAGGCTGCAGCAAGCACTAAGCATTTATTTGAGTGGCTAACTTACGAGTACAGGAGTAAGGGGGGATGATCGTCGTATAAACGGTCGTGAAGTAGTAATGGTCACTAAGTGATCCTGAACACCTACTTACGAACAAACATAACCCCACCGTGTTCTCTCTCGGTTCAGAAATTACGAGAAGAGACAGTCACGGTTACGCACACGGTTGGTGTATTTTATTTGAGTTTACGTGAAGTTTGCTATGACCGGGTGTTAAACAAAGTTTTCAAGTTGCCACGTAACCACGGGCACGGCTTTCCGAAAGATTTAACCCTGCAGGGGTGCTCCAACTCATCCATCACAAACTAACCACACGCCGCGGGAATAACCTCGACCACGAATCCCGTGATTTCCTAGGCAATTCCGTTGGAAAACCTCAACCTTGAGTTAGCCCGAAGTATTATTGGAATTCCTCACGCAAGACATTCAAGAAAGGTAAAACAAGTCCAGCAAGACCGCCCGATGTGTCGACGAACCCGATAGGAGCCGCGTATCTCGTTCTCAGGACACGACCAGATGAGCACAGCGTACAGTGGCCTGATAGACATCTCCTGAGTTGCCCTGGGTTGGCCCCGCACATGACTCTAGTTTGGACCAACACTCATGAGGTGCACTGGCCCGGGTTGTTGATTAAAGATCCTCAGGTTAATTACTCCCTATGCAAGTTTATTAGTTATTAGGCAAATGTAGTACCAAAGTTGGGTCTTGCCAGACAAGTTTTAATCTAAAACGAATGGTCAAGGGGGTCCCCATAACAACCCCGAGCATGTTAGGAGCGCAAAATATGGAACATAACACCAGTACACAAGTAACTAGGGCGGCAAAAGTGGAACAAAACACCGAGCAAAAGGCCAAGCCTTCCACCTTTTACCAAATATATATGTGCATTAAATTAAATTGCAATAATATTGTGATATAACAAAATATCCATGTTGCACATGGAAAGAGCTTGCACCTGCAACTAGCAACGCTATAAGAAGGGCTGAGAAAGCGGTAACATTGCCAAACAGTGGTTTGCCGGGATGTGGAGGGTTAGAGGCTTATCATGGCATTTGGGAGGCTTGACATACAAGTGGTAGGTAGCGAGACAAGCAATAGAAACGAGACATCTAGCATGGCAATGATAGTAATGGTATCCAGGGAAATGGTCATCTTGCCTGAGATCCCGCTTGGAAGAAGAACGAATCCATGAAGAAGACGAGACAACGTAGTCGAACGAATCCTCACACTCTGAACGCTTTCCGAACTCTATCGAGAAGAAGCAATCCAAAAACAACAATCAACACATGATCAACACCACAACATATACATGACATGATGCGCAAACAAACATGATGCATGTCCGGTTTAATTATGCTTGGCATGGCAATCACAACAAACAAATACTACACATTTAGTGAAGCTCAATATGCTCGTTGCATATTGATGAAACTCCACTTTCGAATTATTTAGTTCACTCTCGTTAGGTACACGACAATATTAAATGTTGTTAAACATGGCAAGAGGTGAAGCATAATGAAACTACACTATCTAGGCATCTTAAATGAGGTCGGAAACAACTTATAGTATTTCCGAAGCGACCTCATATGCAAATTTCGGAATTGGTCCAGATCTGAACTAACCATGTTTTTATGTTTAATAAACATCAAAATAAAGAGGACCAAGTGATTCTACGCGTTATTTTAGTCGATTTACATATATAGAACGTTTGAAACGGAGCTACGGTCTAAAAGATACGACCAACACAACATGAATGCGTCATGAATGCAAAATGCATGCAAACGACAACCACAAACATGTTAAATCATGGATGCAACAATATGTTATGAAACTACATGAAATTCTAATCAAGTTACATGTGTAACGTGTTCGAAACGAAGTAACGGTTCAACCACAACAAGCAACACAAGTTTTAGACATAATCTGTCCAAAACAGCGACATGGCATTTTGCACACATGGAAACAATAAGCTACAAGATTCTACAATGCACAAACAAGACATGGGGCAGTAGCATTTAACACACACTTCATTTCATCTTCACATATCATACTCAAAAGAATCATGGAACACATGGTAGGAAGCTCACAACATGGCAATAAAATATAACAGATTAGGACTTAGTGAAAATAACAGTTTTTAGCATAGCAGTTTTTCACGAAGACATATTGGCAGCAGTAAAACTATATGCTACAATTCATATATTGGCATGAAACTTAAGAGCATGGTAGAGGACATGATGCACTACAATACATACCATGGTGGCAAGGTCTAATTATGCATAGAAACGTGGCTAGCATCATCACAACATGGCATTATGAAGAAAACAGATTCTCAGACTTAGTGAAAATTAGAGTAGACATGAGCAGCAGTTTATATCAGATTGACATGTTGGACAGAAGAAATATCTATGATACAAAGCCTATTCACGGCAACAAATGGCACAACCTGGTAGCTAACAACATGCTTAACAAAAGACTTCTTTGGAGCAACCACAAAAGACACCTAGATCAATAGCAAATCACATGGCAATATGGCAACAAAAATAACAGTTTCAGACTTAGGATTATTTGGACCCCTCAAAACAGCACTATTTTTATAGCAAATTGTCAACAAGAAAATAACACCTAAACATGGTTTATCATGGCAACCAAAAATATCAGGGGCTAGCACACATGTCCAAGGGCATATCTCATGTTTGCAACTATTCCAAAATACGCATGGATTAATTCACACAAAATAAACAAAATGGCATCATGGCAAAATGACATGAACACAAATTTAGTCAAATGACAAAACTAAATGCACAGATAAATTCTATGGATTTTTCTACCACAAAATCATATATAATATGTGGGTTTTATATTGAAAAAAATGACACAACAATTATGCGAGATTAGGACATAAACCATTTTTAGCAAATTATTTATGCAAATTAAATGCAAACATCACATCACACATTTTATCATGCATGAAAAAGGGATATAAATAATCTACACATTTTACATATAAGGTTTGTTTAATTCGGATGCACGCTTAAATATTAATGCGCAATGCAATTCAGGACATTTATGAAAAATACAAGAAAACAGCAAGTTAAACATTTTAAACATGCATGAAAATTGGATATTGCAATTCTACACGAAATTTTAATCATTTTACAAATATAAAACATTTAATTACGATACACAGTTATTTATTTATGAGCGATGCAAAATGATAGCTTTTTCTGTAATTATAAATGCACTAGTTAATTGGAGAAATTCGCACACACTCAAAAAACAACTACGGGCCAAATCTAAGATGGTCCAACAAGTTCACAGGGGGCACAACATACTAAACAACGCTCGTGGCGAGGGTTTGGACGGTTGGGTGCTCACCATGGGCCTCGGGCCCGATCTGGAGCTGCGCTGAGCTGTTGCTACTAGGCCGGTCGGGCTAGGAGACGCGCTAGGGAAGCGCTGGGCCTTGGGGCGGCTGCGGGCCTTGGCGCACCTGCTGCTGGCCCGCGCGGGCGCTGAACGCGAGCGGGAGGCTCGAGCGGGTCGTCTCCGTGCTCGTTCCTGAGATGGAGGCAGACGGCGGCGGGGTCAACGCGTCGGCGACGGCTCAGAGCGATGGTGAGGCGCGGCCGGGAACGGGCGGATCCGATCGATCCTGTCCGGATCCACGGCTTGGTCGGCGGAGGGAGCTCCGGCGATGGGTGCTCCGGCGCGGGGGAGCTCGAAGCTTCGGGTCAATGGCCATGGCGGGGCCTGCTTCACACAGAGAGAGGGAGAGACGTCGTGAGGGAGAAAGAGGGAGCAAAACGGGAGGAGGAGAGATACGAGGGGGCGACGCTCGCCTGAGTCGCCGGCGGCTCGGTGGGGCTGTCCGGAGACGCGGGGAGGCACAGGCGGCTCGGGATCGAGAGGAGATTCTCTCCTCGACTAGATCGGATCGAGGGAGTGCTGCGGCGGCGGTTGGCTCGGGCCGCGATGGGCTCGGGCGGGCCCGCTTCGGGCTCGCAGTGCCGCGGCGGCTGGTGGCTGTAGAGGGGTGACGTGGCGACCACGGGTTGGCTGCGGGGGCGGCTACGGCGGCGCGGGGATGCCAAGTGGTGGCGGCGGGACTGGTGGGGCGGCGACAAGTGGCGGACCTAGGGTTGGGCAGCACGGAATTCAAGGTGGGAGGTAGGGGAAGGCTATTTTTGGACGTGGGGGTGCCCATATATAGTAGTTTTGCCTAGGGTTTGTGTCTAGGGGTGGTTTCTCGATCCTCCGATCGCGATCGGACGGTCCGGTAGGAGGGGTAGGTGTTAGGTGGGCTAGTGGGCTGTGGAGAGGGGTTGTGGGCTGAGGAGAGAGGGAGATTTGAGCCCGTGACACGAGTTTTTTAAAACACAGAAAATGTCCGATAATAAAACCGATGACGGTGCCGCTACGGTCGACCGTTTGGTTATCAAACGACCTCTGATTGCGACGAAATTTGCCAGGCGGTCTACCTACAATAAAACAAGACCGCACGCCAACTTTCAACCCAATCCGAGAAAGTTTTATACACACCTTTGAAAACAATATTTTATCGATGTCGCGAGTGTGGGCGTGTGTGGTTGGTCTCTAAACGGTCACCGACGAGAACGGAGAGAACCGGCAACTACAAACGGATGCATATTTTTTCATAAAAAACGAGTGACGATGCTGTGCAGATGATGCGAATGATGCGATGATGAATGCGACAACCAAACGAATCACACGACGAGAATGGAAATAAAAGGAGAATCTTCTGGAGCGTCGGTCTCGGGCTGTTACAACTCTCCTCCACTTACAAGATATCTCGACCCGAGATCTTAGAATTAGAAGGGGAAGAGAAATAAGAAATGAAGAGGTAAAACTTAGTTGCTTTTTGACAAATGAGCAAAACCAACAAATCTTGAAGGATGCGAAGAGATGAAGAATGACACGAGCAACAAGCAAGAATTCAAAGGAATTTGGGCAGCACTTCGGTAGAAAAGAGAAGCAGAACTTGATAAGATAGAAAGATCTTGAAAGACGACACAACACTCCGGTTAAATGAGATAAGCAAGGGAAGAACGTGGTTTTGAAAAACCGAGATGATGGGATGAATAGAGCAACATCACAAAGCCTCCGAAACAAAAGAATAGAAGGTAGGTCGAAGAAAAGAGGAGAACAAGGAAGAAAAAGTCAACTTCTACCACAATTGAATTGAAAAGCATGCTACAAGAAGAGATTGAACGGAGTTGTTGGAAAATCAACAACAAAAAGAACAAGCTTGTTGTGGGCTTATGGAAAATTGTTGATTCCACCTCCGGATGTGACTTGCTCTCCTTTTTGGATGCCTACTCCGGCTACCACCAGATATTTATGACTAAGGAAGATGAGGAGAAGACCGCATTCATAACTCCCTGTGGCACGTACTGCTTTGTGTGTATGCCCTTCGGGTTAAAGAGTGCTGGTTCGACCTTCGCCAGTGATGTTCAGATTGGTTTTGGACCTCAGCTGCACAGAAATGTGGAAGCCTACATGGATGACATCGTGGTCAAGACCAAGGATGAAGCCACTTTCATACAAGATCTGGAGGAAACTTTCGCAAACTTGCGCAAGATCAACCTGAAGCTCAACCTTGAAAAGTGTGTGTTCGGTGTCCCGTCCGGCAAGCTGCTTGGGTTCTTCGTATCTCAGCGAGGAATAGAAGCCAATCCCGACAAGATCAAGGCGATTGAAAAGATACAGGCACCCAAGACCATCAAAGATATCATACGCCTGACCAGATGTGTTGCCGCGTTGAGTAGGTTCATCTCCAATTCCGCTGAGTGCGCCTTGTCGTCCTTCAAAATCTTGAAGAAGGCTGGACCAATGAAGTGGACCCCGGAGGCAGATGCAGCGCTGCAAGACCTGAAGAAATACCTATCCTCTGCTCCCACCTTGGTCGCTCCTAAACCGCAAGAGCCGTTGCTGCTATATTTGGCAGCGACGAATCAAGTGGTTAGTGCAGCGCTGGTGGCGCAGCGGGGAGTGGATGGGGATTCAGCAGTCGCTGCTGATGCTGCCGGGCGCGGGAAAGAAACATCCACGGAAGGACTCGACACAGATCAAGGGGGATCTCAGCAAAGGATTGACAGCGGATCCAAAGAAGTGGCAAAGAAGAAAATGGTGCAGCGGCCCATGTACTTTGTCAGTTCCCTGCTACAGGGGGGCTAGATCAAGGTACTCTGGAGTACAAAAGTTGATCTTCGGCCTCATCATGGCCTCGAGGAAGCTGTGCCACTACTTCCAAGCCCATGAGATAACAGTTGTCACACGTTTCCCGTTGCAACGCATACTGAGAAACCCCGAAGCCACTGGCAGGATAGTTGAGTGGGCTTTGGAATTGTCAAGCTTCGGATTAAAGTATGAAAGCACTTCCACCATTCAAAGCAGGGCGTTGGCGGAGTTTGTTGCAGAATGGACACCCACGCCAGATGATGAAGCTCCAGAGACAATCCTCCCTGGCAAAGAAGCACCCAAGGATTGGATCATGTACTTTGATGGAGCTTTCTTACTCCAGGGCGCTGGAGCAGGCGTGCTCCTCATCGCGCCTACCGGAGAGCACCTCAAGTACGTCGTCCAGATGCACTTTCCCCGGGAGGAAGCCACCAACAATACCGCTGAGTACGAGGGGATCCTTGCTGGACTCAGAATCGCGGTGGAGTTGGGAATAAAGAGGTTGATCGTCCGAGGAGATTATCAGCTTGTGATAAAGCAAGTCAACAAGGATTACCAGATCCCACTGATGGAGGCATATGTAGAAGAAGTGAGGAAATTGGAGGAGCATTTTGATGGACTGCAAACAGAGCATGTGCCACGGGCAGAAAACTGCATTGCTGACCATCTATCAAAGTGCGCTGCGCAGAAACTTCCTGTGGAACCAGGAACCTTTGTTCTCCGCCTCACTCAACCATCAGTATCCCCATCAATGATGTCCAAGAAGAGAAGAAAGCTGAACTCCGGCAAGCATTTCCCGGCAGAGCTTCCCAAAGACACTGGTAGAGAAGCTGCCGGGGAAAATCCCGTTCCGGTTGACGAGCAGGACCTCAGGGTCTAGTGGTTGAGACAAGCGCTCCCGGGGACGAAGAGATGCCTTTAGTCCTTGTTGTCAAGCCACAGGCTCCAACCTGGGCGCAGCATATAGTCCATTTCCTTCAAACAGGAGAACTCCGCGAAGACCAAGAGGAAGCTGAAAGAGTAGCCCATCGGTCAAGTATGTACCAGTTTGTCGATGACACCCTGTATAGAAGACGACCGAACGGAGTGAAATTAAGGTGTATCTACCGGGAGGATGGACTGAAGCCGTTGGCGGAGATTCATGGAGGGGTATGTGGTTCCCACATTGGATCAAGGGCCCTTGCCGGGAAAGCTTTCCGACAGGGTTTCTATTGGCCCACTACCCTCTAGGACGCTACTGAGCTGGTCACCAAATGTGAAGCCTGTCAGTTTCATTCCAAGAACATCCATCAACCAGCACAAGCCCTGCAAACAATCCCTCTATCCTGGCCATTCTCGGTCTGGGGGCTCGATATCCTAGGCCCCTTCCCCCGTGCTGTCGGGGGCTTTGAGTTCTTGTTCGTGGCAATCGACAAGTTCACAAAGTGGCCTGAGGTGGAACCAGTGAGAAAGGTGACCGCACAGGCAGCTATCAAGTTCATGAAAGGACTGGTGTGCCATTTTGGAGTGCCTAACAGAGTGATCACCGACAACGACACCCAGTTCACGAGCCACACCTTCATGCAATATATCCAAATCCTTGGAAGCAAGGTCTCCTTCGCCTCTGTTGCTCACCCGAGAAGCAACGGGCAAGTTGAGAGGATGAATACTGAAGTGCTGCGAGGACTCAAGACAAGGACTTTTGATAAGATGCGGAAGAGCGGCAGGCGCTGGATAGATGAGCTGTCGGTGGTTCTTTGGTCCCTCAGGACGACACCAAATCGAGCTACCGGCCAGACGCCCTTCTCCCTAGTGTATGGGGCGGAAGCAGTGCTCCCCACAGAACTCATATACGTGTCACCTCGAGTGCTTGCCTACGATGAACTAGAGCAACAGCAGCTGCGGCATGACGATGCCACGCTCCTGGAGGAAGACCGTCTCCGGGCTGCTGTGCGTGCAGCACGCTACCAGCAATCTCTGCACCGCTACCATAATCGCAGGGTTCACGCCAAGAGCCTTGAGGAAGGCGACCTTATCCTTCGGCGTGTTCAGTCTGCCAAGGGTACAAACAAGTTGACGCCGAAGTGGGAAGGCCCTTACCGGGTAGTACGAGTCACCAAACCTGGCACAGTCCGTCTGCAGACCGAAGATGGCACCTAGGTGCAGAACTCATGGAACATTGAGCATCTTCGTAAGTTCTACCCGTAAGGCGCGGCTGCCGGGCTCAATCCACGGCAGCCACCTTTTGTACAAGCCTTGTCGATGTTGCATGTAACCCTTTGTACAAAGCCAGGCGCAGACCCTGTGCAACAATAATAAAGCTAGGCATTGCATCATATCATCATCCTTACATGCTCATTATGCATTTTTTATGACTGCAATGTTATCGCTTTTAAGTTACAAAGATTTGCTAGAATAATTGATGAAACCGTAATCTTTGTTACTATTCTCACCCTACATGTTTTACCATCGAGAAAATAGGGAAGGGGAACAAAGAAACAAGGATGGCGGCCCATCACGCTCGAAAAGAAGATTCTACATGGAAAAGATAAGTATATCGCATATTTCCAGTTCAGCACTTCTCGATTTCTCAAGGAAACCCTTAGTATCTTCCTTACTGCGGGTTGTGTAGTCATCCACGTGGTGAAAACCCTTGTCGGGATGAGTTGTCCCCCTATTTTTGTTTATAAGGGTGGCAGCGTCGATATCGACAAGGAGCTCTGCCGGGGAACAACGCCAACCTGTTGCCGGGGGCTCGTTCCCCCACTTTGGCACTCGTGGTTTGAATGATGACCTGGCAAGTAGCTCCGTGCATCAAAGACAAAACATACTAATGCAGTATAAATAAGGAAACGAAAGGGATAGTACTTGTGAAAGGAAAGATGGCACTTTATTCTCATTCATTTTCGATACAAAATGGATAGAGATTACATTATGATTAATTAAAACTTGGCGAGCGCCTACATCTTTTGACATACAAAAAGATAAGTGCCCCGTAATCCCTTTCTTGTCCCTCTCCTCTTAGGGATTAGGTGGAGAAGGAACAGAGGGCAAAAGAAGCGCCTGGCCGGGATTCGACGTTTCCCAGCTAGGACCAGAGGGACAAGACCGACAAGGGGGAAGAAGGCAGAGAGCAGGTGTAGATGGTGGCGCTGCCGGAGCCCAGCTGGTGATGATGGTGCTGCCAGGGAACGCGACGCGTCGGACACCTCATCCGTGCTCCTGATGCGTCGTAGATCCACGACCGCCCTCGTCTTCCTCATTGCCACTGCCCGAGGAAACGCCCCCGCCATCGCCCAAGCTCCAGGCATGGCGGCCCGGGGACCCCACAGAGAGCATGGTCGTCCCCGGTGGCCAAAGGCGGGGAATTCCATCCCCCGCCTTAGAAGAGAACGCGAAGATGAAGAGCTCCCTCCCGTACGCTCCATCCAAAGTGCTGCGGGAGGAGAGCTTCACCACGATAAATGACGACGCGCGGCTGCAACCACACGCACACCCGTGGTGGCCGTGTGGGCGTTTTTTCTCCATCACCTTGAAGAAGGAATGCGGGAACCGCGGACCGCCGCGACGCTGCACCTCCAACATAGATCCAGGCGCGATGTCAACCGCATGGAGCTCCGTCAAGACTGAAGAAGCGGGCAATGTGGCGGCAGGCGTACCACCGCAGCCGTCCCCGATACGGCCACCATGCTGCCCGCTCCCTCACCCGAGGCTTCCCCGACCAGAATTTAGTTCAGAACCATCTGTCCATGACGGGAATTGAGTAGGGGTCTGGAAGGAAGGCTCTGCAAACACGCTCGCTCGGCCCCTCCCCCTGAGCATCGGGAGAGCGAGCGCGGCTCAAGACAAGGAAGCAGAAGGGCGAGCTCTGTGGATTTGGACTCAAGGAGGAAGAAAGGATGGATGAGCATTGCCCCTCGCGACCCCCAATTTATAGGGGAGGATGCGGGGGCTGGCTCTCCTCCGCTCCAAGGGTCGCCGCCCGTCTCCACCAATTCCATCGCCCACGATCACGGGCGAACAGGTAACCGCCCCATTGCTCCAAGCCATGACGCTGCGGTTTCTGACACGATCAGGACTTTAAGTCATGCGCGCCCGTCGCTAACTCCCCGCTATGCATGCGGCGCGCTGGCGGAGACGGCCTGAGATGGTGGGTCAGTGCTGACCAATAAATTGGCAGTTACTCCCTCACATTGCGCGCCTGTGCATGAAATTTGGGCCTGACCCAACGGCACTTGGCGAGCACGTGTGGGCCAGTCCCAGGGGCTCCTATCGGTGCACTAGTACAGGGGTACCCAGTGCCCCTGACATATGCACAGGCGGTAGAAGCAAAAACCCGGCGAATGATCAAGTCCAGACTCCAGCAAACTCAACGTGACAGCCCAAGCCTGGACTGCAACGCGCCAAGCATGTCCCCGACGCTTGACGGGGACCAAGACATGCACACCTTCCAGAAGACCCGGCGTGCCACTCCCCGGCAGGCATGAGCCAACCAGCCACCGCTCCACCGCATCGCTACGCCCTTCACTTATCGATGCGGTGTCGAGCCCTCAGGTGGCTAATCAGCACTCGCTAAGCACGTGGCGACACATCGGAATGCAAGTTACGCTCGGTTGACACCCGCCCTACAGCGTGTCAAGACCATAAGCAACGACCGGCCAAGCGGTTGTCACCGTCCTGGGAATGGGGGTACCCAGACTTGCCTGCCTGCGGCCCAAGACGTGGCCAACCTTGACGACCAAGTATGGCCCGGCGCGGCCCTACTCAACACAAGGCCCTCGCGAGGCCCCGAACTCGTGAGGGAAACAGCGCCAGGGCCCGCGGGGGGTTAGGCCTCCCCAGGCCTCCTCCCGAGCGGCGGAGACTTCTATGCAACACACGACCTCGGGAGGCCAAGGGTGACGACAGCCAGGCCAGGCGGGCGCCAGCGCGCCAGAGGGGACAGTTTCCTCTTTGGTGCAAAAGAGACAAGGACGAGCGCAGGTTCCCAAAGCGCCCCCCAAAGGTTTCCCTTCTGGTGCAACAAGACCAAGACCCCGAGCCCCGCAGGACGGACGTCATCGCCGAGCCCACCTCTGCATCACCGTCGACTACTTTGCAGGCGAAGACCACCTTTCGTCAGGATAGGGTGTACCTCCTGTCCCCCTTCGAATTTGGCCGTTGTGGGATTCCTTCCCGCCCTTGCGATAAGGGAAGAGGAACCGGGCCGCTATAAGTAGAGGCTAGGCTGCTCGGTGGAGGGGGACGACACAACCACCCCGCAAACACACCCGCAAGGCAACACATCACTATACTAGTTCATCCACAAACCTCCTCGTGAGGCAATCCACCAAAGGCAGGAGTAGGGTTTTACGCTTCGCAGCGGCCCGAACCTGGGTAAACTCTCGTGTGCTATCTTCTTCCTCGCCATCGAGCGAGGCCGTCGCGTAGTGGGCTTGGTAGGGTGAAGCTGTTGAGGAACCTTCGCACACGCCCCTGGGTTCGAACTTCCTAGGGTTTTGCGGAGCCCGAAATCCGACATTTGGCACGCCATGTAGGGGGCGTGTTTGAGTCTTCAGCAAGCTTCGCTTCTTCTCCGCCCCGTCGTATCGATGGCCGACGCCCGACAGGCTCCTTTCGGCCTCGGAGGACCCGCCTTTCCCAACCTCGCCACTGCCGCCCAAGACCCGCGCCACGGCAGTGCGATGCTGGGCGGTCATTACCAGGACACCAATGTCGTTTCCACCACCGACGCCGCTCGTGCCGGCCAGGCGCATGGCGGACGAGCGGCGCCGACGGGACCGGCATCGCACTGCACCCACGTGGGAGACCTCAATGCGCATGACTCGCTCCTGATGGCGAGTGAGATGCTGCGCCACCGCCCTACGCACGGGCGCTTCGACACCTGGGCCAACCACATCGCCGAGCTGGTCGTCATCGCAAGGAGGGCCTGGGTCCCCCACATTCCTTCACGACCGCCGACGCTGGGCGTTGGGGGCTCGCTCACCGTACCCGTCGCCCCACCTGCGGATGGCGCACCCGCTCCACTCCCGTGCGAGCCCGAGCAGGGCCCGCCACACGCCGTACTTCTCCTTCTCCGAATCCCGGTGATCGGCTTCGGAGCGCCACCCGGCCTCGCAGGTAGTGCCTTCGAAGGAGGTGCTGGGGCGCCCGGTGCGTACCTCGACGTGCGCGCCCTTACCCAAACGGATCATCAACAGCCTGGCTCATCCCGACGGGAATGCGCCAACCGGCGCAGGGAGCAGGCGGCTCAGGCTTCTGGTCAGGCAGGTAACCGTAATGGAGGCGCGATGGATAACCAGGGGGGCAACTCACGTCAAGACATAGGCAGGCAACTTCGGGCAGAGGCCCGCCGCAGGAGGGTCTGTGGCCCGCGCGCCCAGGATGCTGTCATCCCGCCACCCGGGGAGACTTAGTAGGGGGTCAAAGCCTCCGTACGGAGCCCTACGTTCCGAGCTACGTCATACCTGCGGAGGGCGCGGAGGATCAGGTGCCCTCTGCAGGTGCCGGCACCCTCCCGGAATAGGGAGGTTCCCCGGGCGCTCTCCCCAAGCCGGGCATGGGGGCTTCCACGGAGGGAGCACCACGCCAGGTTTATGCAAGCAAGGGAGAGGGGGAGCGTCCCGGGAAGCGCGTGGGCGCGACACAGCTGCCGCCCCCACGAGCAAGCGGTACACAGCCGAGGCCAGGACCTCGAGAGCGATTGCCTGGGAGGATCGGCAAGACACGAGCAGCGTGGGCCACCCGCGGCAATGGGAGCGTCATCACGGCCCTCCGGAGGGGAGGGCCTCATGAGGCCCGCAAGTCGAGGTCCGGCCGATGCCAGGACACCTCACGAGGCGGCTTCAGCGACACAACACCTCTGCAGCTGGGCTGGGTGCATTGCGCTCATGTTTGGGCAGTGGGAGCGCAATGCCGCGGCTACGCGGGGAGCAATGCACTCAGGTTTGGGCTGTAGAGGCGCGCAACCACGCAGTAATGCGCGGGGTGGCTCTTAACCGAGTTGGGAGCACCTGGGCCGTGCGCCTGGGGGCTTGCCCAGCTATCTTCGGCCGTGACACTCTCATGTAATAATGAGTGGGCTGTATACGCCCGGAGCCCCCAGAGGACGTGGAGGGGTTCCATCCCACGCCCAAGTGGAAGCCCCATGCTCCGCGTTGGTGGACAACACGGCCCTCCAATGGCTATGCCCACGCAACGTGGATGCCCTACGCTCCGCGCTGGGGGAAGACGAAGGCGAAGATTATCCTAGGTGCCAGACGCGGCTGTTGCTTGCTTCTTTTTGTGTTCGTATTGCCACTTTTTGAAATGAAATTGAAGATTTCGTGACTTTATTTGAAAAGGGGCGGGAACTTTTCTCTCTTCGTGATTCCAATTTCTGGCCTTGAAAGTCTTTTTTTCTTTTGGGTTGACGCCTTGTCGAGGCCCATGCACCATGCCCCCCCTCGTGGCCATTCAGAGCAGGCCGGCAAGGGCCAGTTGCTTCGAAAGGGCGCACCTTTTAGCAATCGATTCCCTCTCAGGGGCTCCGGCCGCTGCCCAGCGCGACATCACAGAACCTCGGGAGGCTCAGATACCTCCCGGGGTAGCAGCCGGCGGAAGGGTATGGGAGCCGCTTGAGCGTCAAGGGGGACTCCTGAGCAAAGCGCCTCAGGAGCCACACTGGTCACATAGCCCCTCGCCCCTTGGTCTCGTCCTGGTGATCCGGACGCCCCAACGGCGGTCGAGGTACGCGCGGGATTTGGCTCCGCAGACGTAGAGCTCCGCTTGAGCGTCAAGGGGGGGTTCCCAGGTAATGCGCCTCGGGAACCTCACCGATCGTGTAGCTCCGCGCCCCTTGGTCTCGTCCTGGTGATCCGGACGCCCCAATTGTGGCCGAGGCCTTGCCTCGTTGGTCTCGTCCTGGTGATCCAGACGCCCCAACGGTGGTCAAGGTCTGCTCGGGATCGGGCCCCGTCGACGCAGAGTGCCGAAAGGGCTCCCGGACCACCCCGCAAGTAAGGAAGAAGCCCTCCCAGGCGGGATCCTCGACCTCCCTGGATGCTCCGCCTGCCCCTCACGTCACACGAGCTCGCCACGGCCCGATAAGCTAAGTACACCCGCCGAATAAGGGCAGAACTTTCTAATCAGGTGATAGCCCGAATGCCGGACAAGAGGCATGAGTGCTAACGTAAAAATACAGGCGCTACGGTCCGCTACATAACCCCATCAGGATTTTTGTGGTTCCAGGAGCAAGGAAGGGCAGCGCGAGGGAAGGAGCCCGGCAACTCTAGGCGACATGGCCAAGAGTCTGACCTTGGGGGTGGCACGAGGGCCCGCCCCGCGAGGGCCCTACCAGGCGCCGTTGCCGGTCTTGGCGCGATACCCTCGCGGACCTCTCGAGGAGCGCCGGGGCGCATCGGCAAAAACACGAGGCCCTGCGGGAGAGGCAGGGTCGCACCACTTCAAACAAACAATCGATGGCTTAAAGAAGGAGGAGGAAGACGAAGGTAAAAACGCAAAAGTTAACGCCCCCAGGGGCCAGGTGTTGCTTGACATGATAGGAACTATGAAGAATAAAAAACAGGGGAGGCCTAGGCGGAGGAGCCGCTGTCGCCGTCCGGGCCGTCGCCCGCCACGGCGCCGGAGTCGTCACCCTCGTCGGAGAGAGGATCTTGGACGATCCGCTCCACCAAGGACTCCACGTGCGGGCGCACCTCGTCCCTAAGCGGCCTCTGGAGCTCCTCGGGCACCGGCTCCATGACGCAGAGGAGATCGAGCTCCGGGAAGAGGCAGCGAAGGTTGGAGAAGACGCGTGTCAGCGCGAGGTCCAGGAGGTCACGCGCGCTAGACACATTGTCCTCGTCCACCCGGGAAACGCCAGTTTCCAGCGTCTCCACCACCTTGTCGAAGAAGTTGAGGTAGCCCCCGTCGCCGTGCGCGCACGGTAGCGCAGGGGCCTCCCCGACGAACCGGCTCACCGCGCCGACTGCGCGGTGGGCGATGTCCCGATACTGCTTGGCGCGCTGCGCCTCCAGCATCTTCGCATGGGCCACCTCATCCTGGGCGGCCTGCACGGCATCGACGGCCCCCTTGACCTGGGTCTGGAGCAACTCCAGCTCCGCCCGAGCCTCTGCCTCACCCCTGAGCGCGGCCTGGAGGGCGGCCTCGGCGTCCACCAGCTGAACCCTCAGCGCACCCGCCTCCTCCTGAAGCTCATCGAGCCTGCGCCTCTTGGGCGCGGGCGCCCTGGGAGGAAGGAACGATGAAGACCGGTGCGACAGGCACGATTACAAGAGAAGAAAGCGGATGGCAAGGCACTTACTCGTCGATAATGGCCCTGCGCCGGCGGGCTTGGACCGCCCTTGAGGGTCCCCCGTCGCTGTCTCCGGGGGCCGCTGGTGGAGCCGGGGGCTTCGATCGCTCCCCCGCGCCCGTCGCGCTTCCACCGGACGCCATGGAGGAGCAAAGAGAAGGAGGAGGACAAGGAAGATAACTTGGAAGAGAGAGGAGCGAGAGGGCGCGTCAAGATGGCAAGGCCCCCCCGAGCGGGCGGGTTTGTAGGCGCAACCGCTGCACGCGGGGCGTCATGGGAAGTGGAGTTGCCAGGCACCTCGGGCGGCGCATGCCAGACTCGACCGGCATGCTATCCTGCCTCACGTCGCTTCCCCTGCCACCGTCGGGTCACATCCGCGTGGCCCGAGGCGGGGGGACGCAAGGAGACAGCCGCATTCAAGGAAGACCATGATGGCCGGGAAGGCACGCAGGCCTCGCGTCAGCTCGGCTCAGGGCGATTCCCGGCGTCTTCGGGGAGTCGTGACGCCCACGTCTCGTTGTGCGCCACGCATCAAGATGGGCCCGCAGGCGTGGGGGCGCGGCGCTTTGGGTCATCCTCCGTGGCTTCACCCAGAAGCTAACCCAGGTGCGCCTCGGGCCTGGGGGCTACTGTCGGCATCCTGGGAACGGGGGTACCCAGACTTGCCTGCCTGCGGCCCAAGGCGTGGCCTACCTCGACGACCAAGTACGGCTCGGCGCGGCCCTACTCAACACAAGGCCCTCGCGAGGCCCCGAACTCGCGAGGGAAACAGCGCCAGGGCCCGCAGGAGGTTAGGCCTCCCCAGGCCTCCTCCCAAGCGGCGGAGACTTCTATGCAACGCACGACCTCAGGGGGCCAAGGGTGACGACAGCCAGGCCAGGCTGGCGCCAGCGCGCCAGAGGGGACAGTTTCCTCTTTTGTGCAAAAGAGACAAGGACGAGCGCAGGTTCCCAAAGCGCCCCCCAAAGGTTTCCCTTCTGGTGCAACAAGACCAAGACCCCGAGCCCCGCAGGACGGACGTCATCGCCGAGCCCACCTCTGCATCACCGTCGACTACTTTGCAGGCGAAGACCACCTTTCGTCAGGATAGCGTGTACGTCATGTCCCCCTTCGAATTTGGCCGTTGTGGGATTCCTTCCCGCCCTTGCGATAAGGGAAGAGGACCCGGGCCGCTATAAGTAGAGGCTAGGCTACTCAATGGAGGGGGACGACACAACCACCCCACAAACACACCCGCAAGGCAACACATCACTGTACTAGTTCATCCACAAACCTCCTCGTGAGGCAATCCACCAAAGGCAGGAGTAGGGTTTTACGCTTCGCAGCGGCCCGAACCTGGGTAAACTCTCGTGTGCTATCTTCTACCTCGCCATCGAGCGAGGCCGTCGCGTAGTGGGCTTGGTAGGGTGAAGCTGTTGAGGAACCTTCGCACACGCCCCTGGGTTCGAACTTCCTAGGGTTTTGCGGAGCCCGAAATCCGACAGCGGTGGCAAGAGCTTGCCGGGGATGCACTCCGGAGTGCCACCTAGGCAGGTAATCATGGCATTTTATCCCAAATGCCAGAGTTAGGTATGATAGCTCTGCTTAGCTATCTAATCAATAGATAATGACTGTTTTGCCATTGTGGTAACCCCTTGCACTATAAAAGGAGGCCCAAGGCAACCTAGCTGAAGGTTAGCAATTCGGACCCCCGAACACTTGTACTCTCGTAGCAGCTCTTTCCCCGTCAGCAGTCCTTGCCGGGGTTAGGCGTTGTGCGTTCTTCGTGTTCCTCCAATCAATCCACCAAAAAGTAGGAGTAGGGTTTTACGCTTAGCAGCGGCCCGAACCAGGGTAAAATGCTTGTGTCCTGATCGTCACGCCATCTCATGCTCTCCGCTCATCGTGCAACGTGACCCCCTTGCCGAACCACAAGGGACCTCTAGCCCCATAGGTGATCGTGAGCATCCGTGCCCCGACACCAGGGCGCGCCAGAGGCCCCCGGTGCGCCCTGGTGGGTTGTGGTGGCCTCGGGAGTCCCCTCCACCGCCTATGAGCTCTATAAATACCCAAATATTCCAGAAACCCTAGAGGAGTCGACGAAAAATACTTCCAGTCGCCGCAAGTTCCAGAACCGCGAGATCCAATCTAACACCATCACGGAGGGGTTCATCATCCTCATTGGTGCCTCTCCGATGATGCGTGAGTAGTCCACCATAGACCTACGGGTCCATAGGCAGTAGCTAGATGGCTTTCTCTCTCTCTTTTGATTTTCAATACAATGGTCTCTTGGAGATCTATTTGATGTAATGACTTTTTGCGGTGTGTTTGTTGGGATCCGATGAATTTTGAGTTCATCATCAGTTTCTAACCATGAATATTATTTGAGTCTTCTTTTGATCTCTTATATGCATGATTACTTATAGCCTCGTATTTTTTCTTCGAATCTTTGGTTTAGTTAGGCCAACTAGATCGATTTTTCTTGCCATGGGAAGAGGTGCTTTGTGATGGGTTCGATCTTGCGATGTCCTCTCCCAGTGACAGAAGGGGCTGCGAGGCAGGCATGTATCATTGCTATTAAGGATAACAAGATGGGGTCTATTCCTACATGAATAGATCTTGTCTACATCATGTCATCGTTCTTACTACATTACTCCGTTTCTCCATGAACTTAATACACTAGATGCATGCTTGATAGCGGTTAATAGTAGTAGATGCAGAATCGTTTCGGTCTACTAATCTTGGACATGATGCCTATATAATGATCATCACCTTGGATATCGTCATGATTATTTGATCTTTTATCAATTGCCCAACAGTAATTTGTTTACCCACCGTGTGCTATACACATGAGAGAAGCCACTAGTGAAACCTACGGCCCCGGGGTCTACTTTTCCGACATATTGCTTTCAGATCTATCTTTTGCCGCTTTTGTTTTCAGATCTATTATTCCAAAAACCCAAAAATACCTTGCTGCACTTTTTATTTGCTGCTTTTATTTTGTGTTCTTGTGCGATCTATTTATCCAATCTACTACAATCTAATCTATCTTTTCACTGTGGAGAGATTGACAACCTCTGTTACGCATCGGGTTGCAAGTATTTGTTCTTTGTGTGCAGGTACCAATTACATAGTGTTGCGTGGTTCTCCTACTGGTTCGATAACCTTGGTTTCATAAATGAGGGAAATACTTACCGTAGTTGTGCTGCATCATCCCTTCCTCTTTGGGGAAAACACCGACGCAGTCTCAAGCCCCGTCAAAGGAATTTCTGGCGCCGTTGCCTGGGAGACATAATTGCAAATCTCATCTCCTTGCAATTTACATTATTTTCCATTTGCCTCTCTTTATCCTCTCCCCCACTTCACAAAAAATTGCTGTTTTATTCGCCCTATTTTTCGTTTGCTCTTTTTCTCGTCAGGTCTTTTGTTTGCTTGTCATCATGAGTGATTTTGGTATGGCAGAAACAGATGATGGCAGGACTCCTAATATTGGACATTCTGGTAATCTGGATGCTAAAACATTTTTTGGGGCAAGGGAACGTTATAGGAAAAGAAACTATCCAAGAATTTTTCAATTGTGTTGGAAATTTGACTCTCAGTGATGCTCCTATAATTAAAAGAACTAAAACTTATGCGGAAGCTATTTCAGCGCTAGTTCTGAAACTTGAAAATTGGTTTATTCGTACCCATCCTACCTTGCAACGATTGTTTTATGAGCTACCCGTTATAAAGGATCCTAAAGCTAAAAGTTAGCCACCCTTGTTCTTATGAATGAATTTGATCACATAATATGAGAAGCTAGGGAGATTTTTGATTTTTTTGGTATGAGCCATGAAAAAACGGTAATAGGAGAGATCCTTTAAAATAGTGACTACATGTTGAGACATCTTCTTGGAAATAATCAAATCTTTGATGAGAACCTTGAAAAGGAAATCCCCATTTTAGATATGATCCAACAAGTTTTCAATGATGTTAATCAACAATATTCTTGGATTGTGGCCGGGAATCAAAGAGGGTACATAGATGGACAACTTGATAGTGCTAAGATTTCTATGGATAATTTGTTTCAAGTTATATTTGCAAAACCTCTTGACAAAAATACCTCTATGGAAACTAAAGATGACAACACTTGAATCTATGCATTATGCCTAGCTAGGGGCGTAAAACGATAGCGCTTGTTGGGAAGCAACCCAATGAATAAATTTATTTTCACCTTTTTCTTTCTGTTATTGGTGTTGACAAAATTATGCTACTGTTATGATTGTGTTTTTATGTTTTAATTAGTGTTTGTGCCAAGTAAAGCCTTTTGGATGGCTCACAAGATGAGTAGAAACAATGCTGAATCTGAAACAGAAACTTTGACTCCAGTGCAGGAATTTTCATTTTTTACTGGAGAGTGATAATGAGCTGAAATTTTAAAAACGTATTATTATACAAATTATTTAAGTTGTCCTAATTTTTCATAATTTTTAGTGTTACGGAAGTATGGTTAGAGTACAGATTACTACAGACTGTTCTGTTTTTGAAAGATTCTGTTTTCATTGCATTGTGTGCTTGTTTTGATGAATCTATGGTTTGTATTGAAGGGTATAAGCCATGGTAAAGTTAGAATACAGTAGATATAATGCAATAATAAAATATGAATCGGTTTGCAACAGTACTTAGAGTGGTGATTTGCTTTATTATACTAACGGATCTCACGAAGGTTTTGTTGAGTTTTGTGTGATTGAAGTTTTCAAGTTTTGGGTCAGATCACGATGGATGAAGGAATAACGAGTGAAAAGAGCCTAAGCTTGGAGATGCTACAGCACCCCCAAGATAATATCCAAGGAGAAACAAGCAACTAAGCTTGGGGATGACCCGAGTGGCATCCCCTCTTTCTTCTAACGACCATCGGTATTTTACTTGGAGCTATATTTTTATTCGTCACATATCATGAGTTTTGCTTGGAGCGTCTTGTATTATTTGAGTCTTTGTTTGATTTTCTTGAGTTTGTCACAAGTATGCTTGCTGGACACACCTATTTGAGAGATCCAAAATTATGCTATGATTTGTTAGAATTGCTCTATATGCTTCACTTAAATTTTTTGAGCTATGGAATTGCTCTAGTGCTTCACTTATATCTTTTTGAGCTTGGTGTGCTTTAAAATTTTGAAGAAACACTCTCATGCTTCACTTAGATTAATTTGAGAGTTAGTAAATTTTGAAGAAACACTCTCATGCTTCACTTAGATTAATTTGAGAGTTAGTAAATTTTGAAGAAATTCACTCATGCTTCAGTTATACTATTTTGAGAGATGAAATTTTTATGCTCATGTTCTTCACTTAAATTTATTTGAGCTTGTCAAAAGCAATGGCAATATATGAAACTAGTCCCAAAGTGATAGATATTCAAGAGGGATATAATAAAAACTTTCATGAAGATCATTGGACAAATTAAACTTGATTCCTTGTAATGGTTTTGAGACATGATGATAGAAATATGTGAGTCATGTTGGTGAGTAATTATGATTTAGTAAGAATATTGGTGTTAAGGTTTGTGATTCCCTATGCAAGCACGAAAGTCAATAGTTGTGCAATGAAATTGCATCCTACTTATGGCGCATTATTCGGTGTTAGTTATGCTTAATGCTCGTTTATGTGAATTTTTGTTTCTTGGTTGGTTGCTTCTCAATCTATTTTCTAGCCTCCACTTGTACTAAGTAGAAATACTACTTGTGCATCCAAAATCCTTAAACACAGTTTTGTCATATGAGTCTACCATACCTACCTATATGTGGTATTTCCGTGCCGTTCTAAGCAAATTTGTATGTTCCATCTCTATTTTTCAAAATGAATTTCCTTTTTGTGTGCTCGTACCGCTCATGAAACGGTAGGGGGTGTCCAATATTTTTCCATGCTAGATGTGTTATTCTCAATATGAGTGTTTATTCACTTGTCATTGCACGGGAGTACGGCGGTAATAGGGATGCCCGGTCCCGAAATGAAAAAGAAATTTACTTTATGTTGTCAAATAATAAATTCCTTGGAATGTGTTGCTATGGAAGGCAACCATGGATACGGCTAGCCATGGATTGTGAATGAATGGTGGAAAAAGGAATAAACTTTATTTTCTGTTTGGGAACCGCCTATGATGTATCTAGCATGGAAAGTATTGAGAACTACTCGGTCGTTTTCGTTGACAGGAAAGGCATGCCACCCATAATATTTTTTTCTCTCAATTTAAGCTTTTAGCTCTGGCACTGCTACAAATCCCTACTTCCCTCTGTGAAGGGCCTATCTATTTACTTTATGCAATTTTTATTTTCAATTTGAGTCTCCATCTTCTCTTATAAAGCACCAACTAGGGGGCACTATGATCATACTTGTGCATTAGGTGTAGCTAATATTTGAGTGTGTTTCATGAATGGATCAATGATTGAGCATGATGGGCTAGGGATAATTTTCTTTAGTGTTGATATTTTGGAAGACATGGTTACTTGTTGGCATGCTTGAGTATTAAAGTCTTCATGACAAAACTAGACTATTGCTTTGAACCATCTAAAAGTCCAAATGTCCATGCTACAAAAGAAAAGAATATGGGATGAACATGTTAGGCAGCATTCCACATCAAAAATTCTGTTTTTATCATTTACCTACTTGAGGATGAGTAGGAATTAAGCTTGGGGACGCTGATATGTCTCCAACGTATCTATAATTTTTTATTGTTCCATGCTGTTATATTATCATTCTTGGATGTTTTACAATCATTTTATAGCAACTTTATATCATTTTTTGGGACTAACCTATTGACATAGTGCCAAGTGTCAGTTGCTGTTTTTTGCTTGTTTTTTACTTTGCAGAATATCAGTACCAAACAGAGTCCAATCGTGATGCATCTTTTTGGAGAATTTTTTTGGGCCAGAAGACAACCAGTGAAACAAAGAAGTACCCGGGAGGAGGCCCGTGGGGCCCAAAAGACACCAGGGCGCGCCAGGGGCCCCCGACGCGCCCTGGTGGGTTGTGGTGGCCTCGGGAGTCCCCTCCACCACCTCTGAGCTCCATAAATACCCAAATATTCCAAAAACCCTAGAGGAGTCGACGAAAAATACTTCCAGCCGCCGCAAGTTCCAGAACCGCGAGATCCAATCTAACACCATCACGGAGGGGTTCATCATCCTCATTGGTGCCTCTCCGATGATGCATGAGTAGTCCACCATAGACCTACGGGTCCGTAGGCAATATCTAGATGGATTTCTCTCTCTCTCTCTTTTGATTCTCAATACAATGGTCTCTTGGAGATCTATTTGATGTAATGACTTTTTGCGGTGTGTTTGTTGGGATCCGATGAATTTTGAGTTCATGATCAGTTTCTATCCATGAATATTATTTTAGTCTTCTTTTGATCTCTTATATACATGATTACTTATAGCCTCGTATTTCTTCTTCGAATATTTGGTTTAGTTAGGCCAACTAGATCATTGCTTGCCATTGGAAGAGGTGCTTTGTGATGGGTTCGATCTTGCGACGTCCTCTCCCAGTGACAGAAGGGGCAGCGAGGCACGCATGTATCGTTGCTATTAAGGATAACAAGATGGGGTCTATTCCTACAATAATAGATCTTGTCTACATCATGTCATCGTTCTTATTGCATTACTCCATTTCTCCATGAACTTAATACACCAGATGCAAGCTGGATAGCGGTCGATGTGTGGAGTAATAGTAGTAGATGTAGAATCGTTTCGGTCTACTAATCTTGGACGTGATGCCTATATAATGATCATCGCCTTGGATATCGTCATGATTATTTGATCTTCTATCAATTGCCCAACAGTAATTTGTTTACCCACAGTGTGCTATACTCATGAGAGAAGCCACTAGTGAAACCTATGGCCCCCGGGTCTACTTCTCCAACATATTGCTTTCCGATCTATCTTTTGCCGCTTTTGTTTTCAGATCTATTATTCCAAAAACCCAAAAATACCTTGCTGCACTTTTTATTTGCTTCTTTTATTTTGTGCGATCTATTTATCCAATCTACTACAATCTAATCTATCTTTTTACCATGGAGAGATTGACAACCTCTCTTACGCGTCGGGTTGCAAGTATTTGTTCTTTGTGTGCAGGTATCGTTTACATAGTGTTGTGTGGTTCTCCTACTGGTTCGATAACCTTGGTTTCATAACTGAGGAAAATACTTACCGTAGATGTGCTGCATCATCCCTTCCTCTTTGGAGAAAACACCGACGCAGTCTCAAGCCACGTCATCGATCAAGTAAATAGAGGCTCTTTCCAATCTTGGAGTTGATGAGCATTTGCATGTATGGAGTATATACACATGATCTCTTTTGATCGGCAGCAGTCCTCTTGATGGTATCAACAATGAGATCCATCATCCTGATCTTGGTGTGTCCGTCCACGTGATGCGGCATGTTGATGGAGTATCCACGGATCATCTTGTCATCTCCTGATTTGGGCATCAAGGTGTGCCTCAAAATGGTGTTGGAGGTAGTTAGTCCTGCCTGCAGATAGTATACTTAGCCAAACTTATGGGTCGTCACATACTCCTTTGGAATTGGATTGTACATGTTGGCCATAGAGTTGTGGTTCATCTTGGACTCTGAGTATACATCCAAATCTCTCTCCTGCACCTCTGGGACTCCTAAGATGGTAGCCCACTCATCAAAGGTAGACTGGTACCTGGTGCCTTCTGTCATCCACACTATCCTGTTATCTGGATAGAAGTGAGCAGTGGAGTAGAATTGCATGATTAGATCATCATTCGATGCAGTCATCTCTTTGCCTATGAACTCTTCAAGGTCCAACATCCTAAAGTTCTATTGGACATGGGGGAAATAGTCCTCATTAGACTTGATGTATTTCCAGTCCACATACCTCATGTCACAAACTGTAGGGTTCTTGTCTAGCAAGACAGTCTCATAGAAATCTTACTGCTCCTTGGTATGAAAGCAAGCATCAACAACAGTTCTCCTCCTTACAGCATAGGGATCACTAGCTCTCCACTTCCTGAGACCATGATCCTTCCTCTCCTTCATGTTTTCTGCCACTGGAAGATCATCATTATGGTCTGGCAGGTAAGGCCTGAGCTTTCTCAACACAGCAATATCCTCTTCCACTTCAGTAGATCTCTAGAAGTAGAACCCTTGTTCTTCTCTGTAGCTGAGATATCTCTAGTGGTCTTCCTTGGCTTGGGGGCTTGCTTGGGCTTGCCAGCAGGCTTGCTTCGCATAGCATCAGCCAACAACTTCCTCTGCTTGGAAGGAGGAGTGTTAGCAGCTGGGACCTCCTCTTCCTCTTCTTCATCATCCTCTCCAGGGCCTTTGAACATGGAGGTTGGCCTCCCAACCACATGGATGGTCCTCTTGTTGACCCTTGTCAGCCATGGCTTCTTAGCCATAGATTTGGTCCTTCCTGATACACTGGGGTTCTCCAAAGATAGAGAAATCCCCCTTTTGGCGGCTATAAACTCAGGGAACTTTCTGGCACCCACCCTTTCTGTCGATCCAGTGGAACCAGGGTACCACGAATCATCTACTATCGACCAAGTCGTCTACGCAAAGAAGGCCCAGCCTGATTGGTGGCCCACTGTCTGACTCCAAGATCCACCCCGCGAGGCTTTGGCCTCGCGAGGTTATTTCCTTCTCCGGGAAGGCTCAAGCTTCAGGAAGCCCCGTGTAGCTTCCCCCGCAAGTCAATCCCCTGCGAGGCCGGCAGGCATGCTGGACAAGCGTTCATATGCCCGTTGCCCATCACGTGGGTGACATGGTGAGGCTGTAGAGATGGCAAGGACGGCGCTAGCGGGCGCACGTGGAAGAATCTTTCCTATTTGTGATTAAAGGGGCGAGCAGTTGTCCCGCTCCAAAACAAGTTCCAGCACTTACCTCTTTGGTGCAATGAGACCACTGTGACGCTGGTCTCCAGGACGGGCATCATCAGTGAGCCCACGAGCACGTCATGGACGGCCCCTTTGCAGGGCCAAGACCACCTTTGTCAGGGAGGTCGGGGTGCTTGTCCCCCTTCGATTTGCCGCCATGTTGATATCCTTTACCCGCCATGTTTTGGGGAAAGAGACCCGGGGCAAGGATAAGAGGGGCAAGCCACCACCATAGCAAGAGAGGACGATAGAATTGAGAGAAAGAGGATAGGAGAGGAGAAGAGAGAGAGAGGGTTCTTCTTCCTCCTAGAGCTTTGTAACCTATGTTGAAACCACCGAGCAATCCAATCACAAAGCAGGAGTAGGGTTTTACACCGCAAGGTGGCCCGATCCTGGGCAACTTACTGTGCTCATCGTGTGTGCTCCACGTGTGTTGCCTTGACCACGGCGATGGGCAGGTCATAGATTGCGAGCATCTCCCCAGCGTTCGAATGGGGTTCTTGAGAACTTTTCCCGCAGGCCCAAAACCAATCTCCGAATTTGGCACACCAGGTAGGGGAGCTGCCTTCACATCTTCGTCTTCGCATCCGCTCGACATCGACATGGCCGAGGCGCGTCGTGAGAGGGCCGCGCGCCGGGCTCAAATGGTCCGCACCGAGCCCATCGTCAATGCCAACGGCAATTGGAATCCCGGTGCTGCCACCGAGCCCGCGGCCGGGGAGGTGCAGTCCTCCTCCGCCCTCCCTTCTGTGCTAGCGAATCGTCCGTCTGCGCACACCACAGTCCAGTCCTTGCACGGTCGCCGTGGCGTGCTAGCTCTGCAGGCTGCACTCCTCATGGCACAGGAGCTGCTCCACTATCGCCCGACTCCGGCCAGCAAGGACGTCTGGCTTGCGCGCATCACCGAGCTCGTCGACACCGCCGGAGACATCCCAGCCTTCACCAACTCCCTGCCTCCTCCTCCCCCGTTGCAGGGCGCGAGGGTAGGGCAGGACATGCCTCCTCCTCCTCCTCCACCCGACGAGCATGGAGGGCATCGTCGTGGTGCGCGCGCTCTAGAACCGTCGCACGGAGCCTCTTGCCCACCTCTGGCAGATCCGAGCTAACAGATCGTCCGTCGCGCGGCCCCTGACGCGTGCCTGATCCTCGAGAGGCAGCGCGAGCGGTAGAACCACACCCTCCAGGATGTTGCCGCGGCCGGGAGCCAGAATTGCGCCGCTCTCGCCGGTGGCGCCCCGTCCAGCAGCGGGGGCTGTCGAGCCTTCACTCTTGAACTGCGTCGTGTGGTGTGGCATACGCCCTTCAGGCCGGAGTTACCTCCTCGCTACGACGGCTCCCCCAACCCCGCGGAGTTCCTGCAGCTCTATGCTAACGGCATCGAGGCCGTTGGCGGCGACGACAATGTTATGGCCAACTGGTTCACCATGGCCCTCAAGGATGTGGCACACTAGTGGCTGATGAACATCCCCGAGAGTTCTATCTCCTCGTGGTCCAAGCTTTGCATGCAATTCGTCTCCAACTTCAAGGGCATGTACGAGCGTTCCCTCACCCTCAACGACCTGCATGGCATGCACCAGCAGCCTGGCGAGACCCTCCGCAAGTACATCCAGCGCTTCAGCCAGGTGTGCAACAAGATCCCGCGCGCTTCTAATGCCTCAATCATCTCTGCATTCTCTACGTCCATCACGGACGTCAAGATGCGTGAGAAGCTCGCCGTCAACGATGAGCTCGACTCCATCTCCATGCTCTTTGACCTCGCCGACCGATGCGCCAAGGCTGAAGAGGGCCGCCTCTTCGCCCACAACGACCTAGATGTGGCCCTCGACGCTGCCAAGGCCAAGAACAAGGATGTCAAGCGCAAGGGCCCCGTTGTGCTCGTGGCTGAGCCCGAACAAAAGCGTGGGCACGACCGTGACGAGCTTCGGCCCAAGAAAGATGGTTAGTCGGTGTGTGCCTTCCACAACGTGAACACTCATCGCACCGAGGACTGCCAAGAGCTCAAGATGCTCCAGCTGACCGGCAAGGAAGGTGCTACGACCGCAACGACCGCG
This sequence comes from Elymus sibiricus, assembly GCA_039707655.1. Classification (NCBI taxonomy): domain Eukaryota; kingdom Viridiplantae; phylum Streptophyta; class Magnoliopsida; order Poales; family Poaceae; genus Elymus; species Elymus sibiricus. The sequence continues at coordinate 307,107,345 of CM077675.1, read as the reverse complement.
GTGGTAGCCGCTGGAACGACCGCACAATGACAATAGCCGCAACGGCAACTTCCGGCAAGGCTGGCGGGGTTAGCCCCAACCGGCCGCTCCCCCTCAAGTCAATGCCGCCCCGCCTCGCGCCAACAGGGACAATCTGCCTGATGAAGACGTTGGGGGCTATCAGGAGCCTCGGGAGGTGTCGTGCATCCTTGGTGGAGCTCAGGCTCCTGCCTCAAACCGCCACTTCAAGCAGTTCTCTCGGGAGGTTAATGTTGTACTTCCCGAGGTCGACGTCGCCAGACCCCTCAAGTGGTCGCAGTTCCCGATATCCTTCGACTCCACCGATCACCCCATCCCTTTGTTGTGCACACCCACCATCAACAACATTGTAGTCACCAAGACTCTCATCGACGGTGGAGCGGGCCTCAACGTGCTTTCTATGGAGACCTTCGAGGTGCTCCAGGTGCCTTACGAGCGCCTCATACCCATGAGACCGTTCTCAGGCATGACCGATAGCTCCACACTGCCTCTGGGGAAAGTGTGCCTACCTGTTACCTTCGGCAGCCACAAGAACTACCGCACCGAGCTCATCGACTTCTACGTGCGCAAATAGGCCTGCCCTACAATGCCATCTTGGGCTACCCTACGCTCACCAAGTTCATGGCAGTAACTCACCATGCCTACAACACCGTCAAGCTTCCGGGCTACAGCGGCACCATCACCATCTGTTGTGATGAGAAGGATGCGGTGTGCACCCTTGAGAGCGCTTACAAGGTTGCCGCCATTGCCCACCCCGCTGACGAGGACGACATCGAGCCAGTGCCATCCAAGAAGAAGCCAATGTTCTCTCAGGACCGCGTAGAAACCAAGAAAGTGTCGTTGGATGGCAGTGGATCCGGGCCCACCGTCACCATCGGCAGTGGCCTCTCCGACAAATAGGAAGGCGAACTCATCATCTTCCTTCGGGAAAATGCTGATATGTTCACTTGGACACCATCAAACATGCCTGGAGTGCCAAGGGAGGTGATCGAGCATAGACAAGCAGAAATTCATCATTCAAGAGACTGAGAAGCTTCATCCGTGAGGTGCTCCACCCTGAGTGGGTTGCCAACCCTGTTGTGGTCCAGAAGCACAGTGTATAAGGGCGGATGTGCATCGACTTCATTGATCTCAACAAAGCCTGCCCCAAGGACCACTTCCCGCTGCCGTGCATTGCTCAGATCGTGGACTCTATAGGAGGGTGCAAGCTATTGTGCTTCCTGGACGCCTTTTCAGGCTACCACCACATCAAGATGGCCAAGCAAGATGAGGAGAAGACCGGCTTCCCAACTCCTTGTGGAGTGTACTGCTACATCTGCTTGCCCTTCGGTCTGAAGTGTGGAGGAGCCACCTTCCAGAGGCTCATGCACAAAGACCTGGGGCCTCAGATGGGATGGAACGCGGAGGCCTATGTCGACGACATCGTTATCAAGACACGCGAAGAGGATTCCCTCATCTCGGACCTTGAGGAAACCTTCTCCAACTTCTGTAAGATCAACCTCAAGCTCAACCCCGCCAAGTGCATCTTCGGAGTCCCCTCAGGCAAGCTCCTTGGCTTCCTGATCTCCCACCGCGGCATTGAGGCTAACCCTGAGAAGATCCAAGCCATCGAGAAGACGCAACCTCCGCGCAACCTCAAGGAAACGCAGAAGCTGACCGGATGCGTGGCCTCGCTCGGGCGCTTCATCTCCAAGTTCGGCGAAAGGGCCCTACCTTTGTTCAAGCTCCTAAAGAGGACACGTCCCTTCAAGTGGACCCCTGAAGCCAATGCAGCTCTCGAAGACCTCAAGAAGTATCAGACGAGCCCTCCTGTCATGGTTGCCCTTGCGCTTGTATTTGGCAGCCACCCCCTAGACGGCCAGCGCGACCCTGCTGGTGGAACGAGAGGAGCAAGTCCCTATCAAGAAGAAGCCCGTTGCTCCCAAGCCTCCCAATCCTCCTGAGCCCATGCCTCCCGAGGACCCTTCAGAGCCTCGTGAGGCCGCGGCAGAGCCTGTCGAGGCACCCCCTCAAGATCTCCCCGAAGAGGCACCCGATGAGCTTCTTGGAGCCCAAGCTGCGGTCACTACAACCATATGCCTCATCGAGCATCCCGTCTACTTTGTGAGCACCGTGCTACGAGATGCGCGCAAGCGATACCCCATGTAGCAGAAGTTACTCTTCGTGCTCCTCATTGCCTCCATGAAGGTGCGGCACTACTTTCAAGGGCATCCCGTCAAGGTGATCACGTCATACCCCTTGGAGCAAGTACTTCGCAACCCCAACCCTATGGGCTGTGTCGTGGAATGGAATGTGGAATTACAACCCTTTGGGCTTGAGTTACTCACCACAAGGACGATCAAGGCCGCGGCTCTAGCTAACTTCAGGGTGGAATGGACAGACCCGCATCAAGATGAGCCTCGCGAGGCCGAGTCCCTCCTGCCTGGGAAGGATGCCCCTGATGGTTGGACCATTCACTTCGACAGACCGTTCTCCCGGCACGGCGCGGGGGCTAGCGTGATGCTCACCTCGCCTACGAGGGACAATATATACTACGTAGTGCAGCTCTGGTTCAAGCACGACGACAAGGTCTCCAACAACATTGCTGAATACGAGGGCCTCATCGCTGGATTCAAGGCTGCCATCGCGCTCGGTGTCAAGTGGGTGCTCATCGAGGGCGACTCGCAACTTCTCGTCAACTTCTCCAACAAGAGCTACAAACCCAAGGATGAGCACATGGCCGCCTACCTCGAGGAGGTGCGCAAGCTCGAGAAGCTCTTCCTGGGCATGGAACATCTACTCCCCCGCAGCTACCACCAGGAAGCCGATGATATCGCCAAGAAAGCATCACGTCACGAGCCTCAAGACCCGGGCATCTTTGAAGAGCGGCTCTTGAAGCCGTCTGTCACACCGCTAGCCATCAGCACCATGGCACCTCAGGAGGAGCTGCATCCCGAGCCTTCCACAGGTGCACCCAACTGCGGTCCCACCCTCAGGCTCTCGCCTGCTGCTGGCGCTCGAGCCTCGGGAGGAGAATTGGGCCACAAAGTTCAAGATCTACTTGGAGAACGACACTCTCCCAGTAGACAACACTGAGGTCGAGCGTGTGACCCGCCAAACCGCATCCTACTGCATCATGGATGGAGATCTCTACAGGAGACGCCCCAATGACATGGCGCTGCGCTACATCTCTGAGGAGCAAGGTCGCAAACTGCTTGCTGACATCCACGGAGACCACTGTGGCCATCACTCTTCATAGCGCACCCCTGTGGGCAAGGCTTTCCGTAGCAGTTTCTACTGGCCGACGGCACTTGAAGATGCCACTGAGTTGGTCCGCTCCTGCGAAGCTTGCCAGTTCCATGCCAAGCAGACTCATCAACTAGCTCAAGGGCTCCAAACCATCCCCCTCACGTGGCCCTTCACGGCCTGAGGGTTGGACATCCTGGGTCCCTTCCAGCGTGCAGCTGAAGGCTGCCGCTATCTCTATGTCTCCATCGACAAGTTAACCAAGTGGGCGGAAGTGGAGCCCGTCTGATCCATCCCAGCGCAGTCCGCTGTCAAGTTCATCAAGAGCCTGGTGTGCCGCTTCGGCGTTCCCAACCGAATCATCACTGACAATGGCTCACAATTCACCAGTGGCCTCTTCAGGTCCTACTGCGACAACCTCGATACGCAGATCTGCTACGCCTCCATGCCACACCCGCGAAGCAACGGCCAGGCCGAGCGTGCAAATGCTGAGGTCCTCAAGGGACTCAAGACAAGAAGCTTCGGCAAGAAGCTCGCCGCCTGCGGCAAAGGCTGGCTCCACCAACTCCCGTCCGTGCTATGGTCGATACGCACAACAGTGACCAAGCCTACCGGTGAAACTCCCTTCTTCCTCGTCTATGGGGCGGAAGCGGTCCTTCCCACTGAGCTCAAGCATCGGTCCCCGAGGGTCTTGGCCTTCAACGAACACAACCAGGCGGGCCTGTGAGAAGCTGATATGCTCCACCTCGAGGAAGCACGTTGCCAAACTGCCCTCCGCGCAACTCGGTATTAGCACGCATTGTGTCTCTACCACAGCAGGAACATACACCCCCGCACCCTTGAAGTTGGTGACCTTGTCCTGCGATGGATCCTCTCCAAAGAAGGACTCCACAAGCTCTCTCCCATGTGGGAAGGCCCGTGGGGCCTTGCAAATGGTGCAGCAGGAAAAGAAAGATAAGAGCCTCAGGCAAAGGAGGCGTCGTCTTCGTCGTCGTCAGGGAGGTTTGCGCCAAGGTTGACGCTCTCCTCGGAAGGCTTGACCTGCATGAACCGCTCGACCAGGGAGTCCATGTGCCCACGCACCTCCGTCCTGAGCGAGTTCTGGAGCTTAGCAGGCACTGGCTCCACCACGCAGGCGAGGTCAAAGGCAGGATCATGGCAGAGAAGGTTGACGAAGACGCGCATCACCGCCTGGTCTAGGATCTCCCGAGCCTCTCCCTCGATGACGGCGCCCTGCCTGGAAACCCCCTGCTCCAGTGCCTCCACCACCTTGGTGAAGAAGTCGAGGTAACCACCATCGTAATCTGCAATGGGCAGCGCCGGGACGTCCTCAACAAAGCAGCCGAGCGCCCCGCCAGCGTGCCCAACGAACCCCAAGAACAGCTTGGAGCGTTGTGTCTGCATCGTCTGCGCATGTGCTGCCTCGTCCTTGGCCTTCTGGACGGCCTCGGAGGCTTCACCAACTTGCGCTTGGAGCGACGTCAGCTCCCCCTCAGCTTCCTCCTTGCCCTTGAGGGTAAGGTGGACGTTGGCCTCGACCTTCTGAAGTTGCTCCTTGAGCTAGGTGATATCCTTCTGGAGCTCATCGCGCTTCACCTGGAAGCAAGCCTCCTGTAACGCCCAAGATGCGATCCTATCCTTATTTTGGCATGAGGGCTTCGACAGGGATAAAAGTGCATCTCGTCGTTTCGCAAGAATGGATATCCTTACAAGTACATGTAAAGAAGAGATGAGTATATGGAATTGGCTTACACTCGCCACAAGCTACATCAATATCACATCAATACAACAACATATCCAAACATCATACAGAAGAGCGGGGTCCGACTACGGATGAAAACAAACGATAAAATGACATCCATCCTTGCTATCCCAGGTTACCGGCCTAGAACCCATCCTATGATCGATGAAGAAGAAGAAGAACTCCAAATCAAACAAAGCATCGCTCTCACGTCAAAGCATCGCATTACCTGTACCTGCAACTGTTGTTGTAGTAATCTGTGAGCCACAGGGACTCAGCAATCTCATTTCCAAGGGTATCAAGACTATTAAAGCTTAATGGGTGAGGTATGGTTAAGTGGTGAGGCTGTAGCAAGCACTAAGCATTTATTTGAGTGGCTAACTTACGAGTAAAGGAGTAAGGGGGAATGATCGTCGTATAAATGGTCGTGAACTAGTAATGGTCACTAAGTGATCCTGAACACCTACTTATGAACAAACATAACCCCACCGTGTTCTCTCTCGGTTCAGAAATTACGTGAAGAGACAGTCACGGTTACGCACACGGTTGGTGTATTTTATTTGAGTTTACTTCAAGTTTGCTATGACCGGGTGTTAAACAAAGTTTTCAAGTTGCCACGTAACCACGGGCACAACTTTCCGAAAGATTTAACCCTGCAGGGGTGCTCCAACTCATCCATCACAAACTAACCACACGCCGCGGGAATAACCTTGACCACGAATCCCGTGATTTCCTAGGCAATTCCGTTGGAAAACCTCAACCTTGAGTTAGCCCGAAGTATTATTGGAATTCCTCACGCAAGACATTCAAGAAAGGTAAAACAAGTCCAGCAAGACCGCCCGACGTGTCGACGAACCCGATAGGAGCCGCGTATCTCGTTCTCAGGACACGACCGGATGAGCACAGCGTACAGTGGCCTGATAGACATCTTCCGAGTTGCCCCGGGTTGGCCCCGCACATGACTCTAGTTTGGACCAACACTCATGAGGTGCACTGGCCCGGGTTGTTGATTAAAGATCCTCAGGTTAATTACTCCCTATGCAAGTTTATTAGTTATTAGGCAAATGTAGTACCAAAGTTGGGTCTTGCCAGACAAGTTTTAATCTAAAACGAATGGTCAAGGGGGTCCCCATAACAACCCCGAGCATGTTAGGAGAGCAAAATATGGAACATAACACCGGTACACAAGTAACTAGGGCGGCAAAAGTGGAACAAAACACCAAGCAAAAGGCCAAGCCTTCCACCTTTTACCAAGTATATATGTGCATTAAATTAAATAGCAATAATATTGTGATATAACAAAATATCCATGTTGCACATGGAAAGAGCTTGCACCTGCAACTAGCAACGCTATAAGAAGGGCTGAGAAAGCGGTAACATTGCCAAACAGTGGTTTGCCGGGATGTGGAGGGTTAGAGGCTTATCATGGCATTTGGGAGGCTTGACATACAAGTGGTAGGTAGCGAGACAAGCAATAGAAACGAGACATCTAGCATGGCAATGATAGTAATGGTATCCAGGGAAATGGTCATCTTGCCTGAGATCCCGCTTGGAAGAAGAACGAATCCATGAAGAAGACGAGACAACGTAGTCGAACGAATCCTCACACTCTGAACGCTTTCAGAACTCTATCGAGAAGAAGCAATCCAAAAACAACAATCAACACATGATCAACACCACAACATATGCATGACATGATGCGCAAACAAACATGATGCATGTCCGGTTTAATTATGCATCGCATGGCAATCACAACAAACAAATACTACACATTTAGTGAAGCTCAATATGCTCGTTGCATATTGATGAAACTCCACTTTCGAATTATTTAGTTCACTCTCGTTAGGTACACGACAATATTAAATGTTGTTAAACATGGCAAGAGGTGAAGCATAATGAAACTACACTATCTAGGCATCTTAAATGAGGTCGGAAACAACTTATAGTATTTCCGAAGCGGCCTCATATGCAAATTTCGGAATTGGTCCAGATCTGAACTAACCATGTTTTTATGTTTAATAAACAGCAAAATAAAGAGGACCATGTGATTCTACGTGTTATTTTTGTCGATTTACATATATATAACGTTTGAAACGGAGCTACGGTCTAAAAGATACGACCAACACAACATGAATGCATCATGAATGCAAAATGCATGCAAACGACAACCACAAACATGTTAAATCATGGATGCTACAATATATTATGAAACTACATGAAATTCTAGTCAAGTTACATGTGTAACGTGTTCGAAACGAAGTAACGGTTCAACCACAACAAGCAACACAAGTTTTAGACATAATCTGTCCAAAACAGCGACATGGCATTTTGCACACATGGAAACAATAAGCTACAAGATTCTACAATGCACAAACAAGACATGGGGCAGTAGCATTTAACACACACTTCATTTCATCTTCACATATCATACTCAAAAGAATCATGGAACACATGGTAGGAAGCTCACAACATGGCAATAAAATATAACAGATTAGGACTTAGTGAAAATAACAGTTTTTAGCATAGCAGTTTTTCACGAAGACATATTGGCAGCAGTAAAACTATATGCTACAAGTCATATATTGGCATGAAACTTAACAGCATGGTAGAGGACATGATGCACTACAATATATACCATGGTGGCAAGGTCTAATTATGCATAGAAACGTGGCTAGCATCATCACAACGTGGCATTATGAAGAAAACAGATTCTCAGACTTAGTGAAAATTAGAGTAGACATGAGCAGCAGTTTATATCAGATTGACATGTTGGACAGCAGAAATATCTATGATGCAAATCCTATTCATGGCAACAAATGGCACAACCTGGTAGCCAACAACATGCTTAACAAAAGACTTCTTTGGAGCAACCACAAAAGACTCCTAGATCAATAGCAAATCACATGGCAATATGGCAACAAAATAACAGTTTCAGACTTAGGATTATTTGGACACCTCAAAACAGCACTATTTTTATAGCAAGTTGGCAACAAGAAAATAACACCTAAACATGGTTTATCATGGCAACCAAAAATATCAGGGGCTAGCACACATGTCCAAGGGCATATCTCATGTTTGCAACTATTCCAAAATACGCATGGATTAATTCACACAAAATAAACAAAAGGGCATCATGGCAAAATGACATGCACACGAATTTACTCAAATGACAAAACTAAATGCACAGATAAATTCTATGGATTTTTGTACCACAAAATCATATATAATATGTGGGTTTTATATTGAAAAAAATGGCACAACAATTATGCGAGATTAGGACATAAACCGATTTTAGCAAATTATTTATGCTAATTAAATGCAAACATCACATCACACATTTTATCATGCATGAAAAAGGGATATAAATAATCTACACATTTTACATATAAGGTTTGTTTAATTCGGATGCACGCTTAAATATTAATGCGCAATGCAATTCATGACATTTATGCAAAATACAAGAAAACAGCAAGTTAAACATTTTAAACATGCATGAAAATTGGATATTGCAATTCTACACGAAATTCTAATCATTTTACATATATAAAACATTTAATTACGATACACGGTTATTTATTTATGAGCGATGCAAAATGATAGCTTTCTGTAATTATAAATGCACTAGTTAATTGGAGAAATTCGCACACACTAAAAAAACAACTACAGGCCAAATCTGAGATGGTCCAGCAAGTTCACAGGGGGCACAACATACTAAACAACGCTCGTGGCGAGGGTTTGGATGGTTGGGTGCTCACCATGGGCCTCGGGCCTGATCTGGAGCTGCGCTGAGCTGTTGCTGGGCCGGTCAGGCGAGGAGGCGCGCTAGGGAAGCGCTGGGCCTTGGGGCGGCTGCGGGCCTTGGCGCACCTGCTGCTGGCCCACACGGGCGCTGAACGCGAGTGGGGGGCTCAAGCGGGTCGTCTCCTTGCTCGTTCCCGAGCTGGAGGCAGACGGCTGCGGGGTCAACGCGTCGGCGACGGCTCAGAGCGACGGTGAGGTGCGGCCGGGAATGGGCGGTTCCGATCGATCCTGTCCGGATCCACGGCTTGGTCGGCGGAGGGAGCTCCGGCGATGGGTGCTCCGGCGCGGGGGAGCTCGAAGCTTCGGGTCAATGGACATGGCGGGGCCTGCTTCACACAGAGAGAGGGAGAGACGTCATGAGGGAGAAAGAGGGAGCAGAATGGGAGGAGGAGAGATGCGAGGTGGCGACGCTCGCCTGAGTCGCCGGCGGCTCGGTGGGGCTGTCCGGAGGCGCGGGGAGGCACCGGCGGCTCGGGATCGAGAGGAGCTCCTCTCCTTGACCAGATCGGATCGAGGGAGTGTTGCGGCGGCGGTTGGCTCGGGCCGCGATGGGCTCGGGCGGGCCCGCTTCGGGCTCGCAGGGCCGCGGCGGCTGGTGGCTGTAGAGGGGTGACGTGGCGACCACGGGTTGGCTGCGGGGGCGGCTACGGCGGCGCGGGGATGCCAAGTGGTGGCGGCGGGACTGGTGGGGCGGCGACAAGTGGCGGAGCTAGGGTTGGGCAGCGCGGAATTCAAGGTGGGAGGTAGGGGAAGGCTATTTTTGGACGTGGGGGTGCCCATATATAGCAGTTTTGCCTAGGGTTTGGGTCTAGGGGTGATTTCTCGACCCTGCGATCACGATCGGACGGTTCGGTTGGAGGGGTAGGTGTTAGGTGGGCTAGTGGGCTGTGGAGAGGGGTTGTGGGCTGAGGAGAGAGGGAGATTTGAGCCCGTGACACGAGTTTTTTAAAACACAAAAAATGTCCGATAATAAAACCGATGACGGTGCCGCTACGGTCAACCGTTTGGGTGTCAAACGACCTCTGATTGCGACGAAATTTGGCAGGCGGTCTACCTACAATAAAACAAGACCGCACGCCAACTTTCAACCCAATCCGAGAAAGTTTTATACACACCTTTGAAAACAATATTTTATCGATGTCGCGAGTGTGGGCGTGTGTGGTTGGTGTCGAAACGGTCACCCACGAGAACGGAGAGAACCGGCAACTACGAACGTATGCATATTTTTTCATAAAAAACGAGTGACGATGCTGTGCAGATGATGCGAATGATGCGATGATGAATGCGACAACCAAACGAATCACACGACGAGAATGGAAATAAAAGGAGAATCTTCTGGAGCGTCGGTCTCGGGCTGTTACAACTCTCCTCCACTTACAAGATATCTCGACCCGAGATCTTAGAATTAGAAGGGGAAGAGAAATAAGAAATGAAGAGGTAAAACTTAGTTGCTTTTTGACAAATGAGCAAAACCAACAAATCTTGAAGGATGCAAAGAGATGAAGAATGACACGAGGAACAAGCAAGAATTGAAAGGAATTTGGGCAGCACTTCGGTAGAAAAGAGAAGCAGAACTTGATAAGATAGAAAGATCTTGAAAGACGACACAACACTCCAATTAAATGAGATAAGCATGGGAAGAACGTGGTTTTGAAAAACCGAGATGATGGGATGAATAGAGCAACATCACAAAGCCTCCGAAACAAAAGAATAGAAGGTAGGTCGAAGAAAAGAGGAGAACAAAGAAGAAAAAGTCAACTTCTACCACAACTGAATTGAAAAGCATGCTACAAGAAGAGATTGAACGGAGTTGTTGGAAAATCAACAACAAAAAGAACAAGCTTGCTGTGGGCTTATGGAAAACATCTCAAAATTATGAGTGACAACCAGCCACTAACGAAAATAATTGGTTTGATTGAGGTCAATCAAAGAGATGAAAACTTCTTTCACCGCGAGGACAAGGAGAAAACTTGGGTCATCGATGAGCACCATGATAGCAACAATCCTTAGGAGAAGCTTTAGGTGTAATACGATCCAAGATAACTCCTAGAAAGAAATGATGGGTTTAAATATCTCAACCATGACAAAATATCTTCGACACCCCTCATGAATCAAGAATGCTATAATACCATCTCAAAGATAAGGGAGAAAGAATTGCACTTTGAAATGCAAGATAAAGAATACTTAAGAAATTACCATAAGAATCTTGAAGAACACTTGAGAATGAAAGAAATCTTTGATGAACCACCATGTAGAGCCTCCATGAAGAACTCCGGAAAGAAAATGATAATAGAAAACAAATGAAGGTTGAAAAGAACAAGAGTTGAAGCCTTGCAAAGATTAAGATGGAACTTCGTGAAGAGATACTTGAGACAACTTGGAATTCCGGAAACGAAACGAAGAGCACTTGGGATAAGGAATTGATATCATGACCGACCTCCTGAAGAAGGATTGAAATCACCTTGATAAAAAAGAATAATAATTATGTTATGCTTATCCTTCATCAAGTTAAATTGATGACAAGCAACGGATTTGGCATACTACTTATTCTTCTGAAAATATTGAAGAGAGATATAGCACGAACTTGAAGAAGTCTTCAACACAACGTCGGAAAGGATTTGAAACGAATGAGAATACTTCGAACGAATGGATATGCATGAGAACGAAGAGATCACGATCCACTAAAAGAAAACTTGAACGAAGCACCGGAATACTTGAGATACGAACGAAGAGATAACCATTAAGAAGAATTTGAGAACGAAAGCTGAAAGCTGAGAGCGAAGAAATCTTCTGAAATGATGGCCTTCGGAGGATCGAAAAAATGAACAGCACATTGAAATGCTCCGGATAGATATGGAAGGAATTACTCATGATCGAAAACAATTAGCGAGGATAGCTACAAGCTGAAACCATGAATCTTCGAAAGAACGGACAAAGATTTAAGAGAAACTCTCCTTCGGCCTTCGAAGCTGATAGGAGCCGCGTATCTCGTTCTCAGGACACGACCGGATGAGCTCAGCGTACAGTGGCCTGATAGACATCTCCCAAGTTTCCCCGGGTTGGCCCCGCACACGACTCTAGTTTGGACCAACACTCATGAGGAGCACTGGCCCAGGTTGTTGATTAATGATCCTCGGGTTAATTACTCCCTATGCAGGTTTATTAGTTATTAGGCAAATGTAGTACCAAAGTTGGGTCCTGCCAGACAAGTTTTAATCTAAAACGAATGGTAAAGGGAATCCCCATAACAACCCCGAGCATGTTAGGAGCGCAAAATATGGAACATAACACCGGTACACAAGTAACTAGGGCGGCAAAAGTGGAACAAAACATCTAGCAAAAGGCCAAGCCTTCCACCTTTTACCAAGTACATATGTGCATTAAATTAAATAGCAATAATATTGTGATATATAAAAATATCCATGTTGCACATGGAAAGAGCTTGCACCTGCAACTAGCAACGCTATAAGAAGGGTTGAGCAAGCGGTAACATAGCCAAACAGTGGTTTACTGGGATGTGGAGGGTTAGAGGCTTATCATGGCATTTGGGAGGCTTGACATACAAGTGGTAGGTAGCGAGACAAGCGATAGAAATGAGACATATAGCATGGCAATGATAGTAATGGTATCCAGGGAAATGGTCATCGTGCCTGAGATCCCGCTTGGAAGAAGAACGAATCCATGAAGAAGACGAGCCAACGTAGTCAAACGCATCCTCACACTCCGAAGGGTTTCGGAACTCTATCGAGAAGAAGCAATCCAAAAATAACAATCAACACATGATCAACACCATAACATATGCATGACATGATGCGCAAACAAACATGATGCACGTCCGGTTTAATTATGCAAGGCATGGCAATCACAACAAACAAATACTACACATTAAGTGAAGCTCAATATGCAACGAGTTGCATATTGACGAAACTCCACTTTTGAATTATTTAGTTCACTCTCGTTAGGTACACCACAATATTAAATGATGTTAAACATGGCAAGAGGTGAAGCATAATGAAACTACACTATCTAGGCATCTTAAATGAGGTCGGAAACAACTTATAGTATTTCCGAAGCGACCTCATATGCAAATTTCGGAATTGGTCCAGATCTGAACTAACCATGTTTTTATGTTTATTAAACATAAAAATAAAGAGGACCATGTGATTCTACGCATTATTTTAGTCGATTTACATATATAGAACGTTTGAAACGGAGCTACGGTCTAAAAGATACGACCAACACAACATGAATGCGTCATGAATGCAAAATGCATGCAATTGACAACCACAAACATGTTAAATCATGGATGCAACAATATATTATGAAACTACATGAAATTCTAGTCAAGTTACATGTGTAACGTGTTCAAAACGAAGTAACGGTTCAACCACAACAAGCAACACAAGTTTTAGACATAATCTGCCCAAAACAGCGACATGGCATTTTGCACACATGAAAACAATAAGCTAAAAGATTCTACAATGCACAAACAAGACATGGGACAGTAGCATTTAACACACACTTCATTTCATCTTCACATATCATACTCAAAAGAATCATGGAACACATGGTAGGAAGCTCACAACATGGCAATAAAATATAACAGATTAGGACTTAGTGAAAATAACAGTTTTTAGCATAGCAGTTTTTCATGAAGACATATTGGCAGCAGTAAAACTATATGCTACAAGTCATATATTGGCATGAAACTACAATACATACCATGGTGGCAAGGTCTAATTATGCACAGAAACGTGGCTAGCATCATCACAACATGGCATTATGAAGAAAACAGATTCTCAGACTTAGTGAAAATTAGAGTAGACATGAGCAGCAGTTTATATCAGATTGACATGTTGGACAGCAGAAATATCTATGATGCAAATCCTATTCATGGCAACAAATGGCACTACCTGGTAGCCAACAACATGCTTAACAAAAGACTTCTTTGGAGCAACCACAAAAGACTCCTAGATCAATAGCAAATCACATGGCAATATGGCAACAAAATAACAGTTTCAAACAGGATTATTTGGACCCCTCAAAACAGCACTATTTTTATAGCAAGTTGGCAACAAGAAAATAACACCTAAACATGGTTTATCATGGCAACCAAAAATATCAGGGGCTAGCACACATGTCCAAGGGCATATCTCATGTTTGCAACTATTCCAAAATACGCATGGATTAATTCACACAAAATAAACAAAAGGGCATCATGGCAAAATGACATGCACACAAATTTATTCAAATGACAAAACTAAATGCACAGATAAATTCTATGGATTTTTATACCACAAAATCATATATAATATGTGCGTTTTATATTTAAAAAAATGACACAACAATTATGCGAGATTAGGACATAAACCGTTTTTAGCAAATTATTTATGCAAATTAAATGCAAACATCACATCACACATTTTATCATGCATGAAAAAGGGATATAGATAATCTACACATTTTACATATAAGGTTTGTTTAATTCGGATGCACGCTTAAATATTAATGCGCAATACAATTCATGACACTTATGCAAAATACAAGAAAACAGCAAGTTAAACATTTTAAACATGCATGAAAATTGGATATTGCGATTCTACACGAAATTCTAATCATTTTACATATATAAAACATTTAATTACGATACACGGTTATTTATTTATGAGCGATGCAAAATGATGGCTTTTTCTGTAATTATAAATGCACTGGTTAATTGGAGAAATTCGCACACACTAAAAAAACTATGGGCCAAATCTGAGATGGTCCAACAGGTTCACAGGGGGCACAACATACTAAACAACACTCATGGCAAGGGTTTGGACAGTTGGGTGCTCACCATGGGCCTCGGGCCCGATCTGGAGCTGCGCTCAGCTGCTGCTACTGGGCCGGTCGGGCGAGGAGGCGCGCTAGGGCAGCGCTGGGCCGTAGGGCGGCTGAGGGCCTTGGCGCACCTGCTGCTGGCGCACGCGGGCGCTGAACGCGAGCGGGAGGCTCGAGCGGGTCGTCTCCCTGCTCGTTCCCGAGATGGAGGCAGACGGCGGCGGGGTCAACGCGCCGGCGATGGCTCGGAGCGACTGTGAGGCGCGGCCGAGAATGGGCGGATCCGGTCGATCCCGTCCGGATCCATGGCTTGGTCGGCGGAGGGAGCTCCGACGATGGGTGCTCCGGCGCAGGGGAGCTCGAAGCTTCGGGTCAATGGCCATGGCGGGGCCTGCTTCACACAGAGAGAGGGAGATACGTCGTGAGGGAGAAAGAGGGAGCAGAACGGGAGGAGAGACGTGAGGGGCGGCGCTCGCCTGAGTCGTCGGCGGCTCGCCGGGGCTGTCCGGAGGCGCGGGGAGGCACCGGCGGCTCGGGATCGAGAGGAGCTCCTCTCCTCGACCAGATCGGATCGAGGGAGTGCTGCGGCGGCGGTTGGCTCGGGCCGCGATGGGCTCGGGCGGGCTCACTTTGGGCTCGCAGGGCCGCGGCGGCTGGTGGCCGCAGAGGGGCGACGTGGTGACTACGGGTTGGCTGTGGGGGCGGCTACGGCGGCGCGGGGATGCCAAGTGGTGGCGGCGGGACTGGTGGGGCGGCGACAAGTGGCGGAGCTAGGGTTGGTGAGCGCGGAATTCGAGGTGGGAGGTAGGGGAAGGCTATTTTTGGACGTGGGGGTGTCCATATATAGCAGTTTTGCCTAGGGTTTGGGTCTAGGGGTGGTTTATCGACCCTCCGGTTGCGATCGGACTGTCCGGTCGGAGGGGTAGGTGTTAGGTGGGCTAGTGGGCTGTGGAGAGAGATTGTGGGCTGAGGAGAGAGGGAGATTTGAGCCCGTGACACGAGTTTTTTAAAACACAGAAAATGTCCGATAATAAAACCGATGATGGTGCCGCTACGGTCGACCGTTCGGGTATCAAACGACCTCTGATTGTGACGAAATTTGGCAGGCGGACTACCTACAATAAAACAAGACCGCACACCAACTTTCAACCCAATATGAGAAAGTTTTATACACACCTTTGAAAACAATATTTTATCGATGTCGCGGGCGCGTGCGTGTGTGGTTGGTCGCAAAACAGTCACCGACGAGAACGGAGAGAACCGGCAACTATGAACGGATGCAACAAAATTCAAAAACAACGAGTGACGATGTTGTGCAGATGATGCAAATGATGCGATGATGAATGCGACAACCAAACGAATCACACGACGAGAATGGAAATAAAAGGAGAATCTTCTGGAGCGTCGGTCTCGGGCTGTTACACCTCCTGCTGCTCCAGCTTGCCACGGTGCTCCTTCTGGAGGTCCTCCTGCTCCTTCTCCACTCGAGCATCGGCCTTGGCCTGGATCTTCTCCTCCTTCTTGGCAAGGCGCTCGTTGGCCTTGGTTCGCTCCGCCTCGAAGGTTGCGTGTGCGGCGACACCTGGCTCTCCAGCGTCTACAGGAACGCTCCACCTGCTGGACAGGGGTGGTTCTGAGGAGCTCGCGTTCCTGGATCGCGAGGTCCCCATCGCGGCCAAGGAGGGCCTCCTCCCTCTTGGCTAGCTCTTCCCCGCGGGCGGCATAGTGCCGCTCACGTGCCGCGGTCGCATCCTCATGCGCCGGAGCTCTCGCTCCCATAGGGCGATCTGCTCCTCCACCGTCCGGGCCAGGGACTCCGCCTCCTCACGCTGTTGGACGGCCACGTCAACCTCTCGGACGGTGTTGTCCCAGAGCTCCTTGGCGTTGTGGGTAGCCTTGTCCCGCTTCTCCCTGGCAACCTCGTCTTGACGGCATCCTAGCTTGACGGCCGTCTGGAGCTTGCGCCACCCGACGGCAAGGCCCAGGCGCTCGGCAGCAAGGCGTGCCTCCTCGGCCTGGAGGTCGGCCTCGAGCGTGTCGAGTGCATCCCAGGCGCTCTGGAAGGCCCCCCGCTTGGCCAAGGTGTTGTTGCTGATCAGCTGCAGCACCAAGCACGGGCGCTCATGACCGCCTCCTCCCGAGGCCACGGCCCACTAGGACCCTGCGGGGGTCTCCTCCCCTGCAGGCCCCTTGCCCTTGGCAAGGGCCGCTTCGTCGGCCACACGCTGGGGGCTTGGCATGGCCTCCTCCTCGCCCTGCTGTGGCGGCGTGCTCAAGGGGCTCGTCACGGCCCCTTGGCGGGCATCATCCTCCCTGGCAGGCGTGGGGCCAGCCTGGGGGTCAGCCTCGGTCTCCACCTCCATGGTGGAGGTGCCCTCAGTGTTGCGCTCCTTCGGAGGCACATCTCCCTCCCCAGCTGGGGGAGGCAGGTCTTCTTGCGGGGCTGGAGGCACCTCATGCTCCTCCTCCTTCGCGTCGAGCTCCGCCTCAGCCTCCGGCCATAGGGCGACTTCTTTGGGCCCTGCAGAGCCTGGCGGGGGCACAGGGGCTCCCCCAGCAGGCGCCCTTTGCTTCTTGCGTGCGGGCGCCCTGCGGAGCTAACAACTCAACCTCCGGCTCCTAACACATCAAGCGGAAATCAAAGAAAGAAGGGTAAAGGAACTTACTCGTTAGCGGCGACCCAGTGCTTCCTCTTGGGGAGGGACCTGGAGAGGTTGCTACCACCGCTCCCATGAGCACCACGAGAGCTCCCCCCGGAGGGTGCTCCGCGAGGCGTGCTGGATCTTGCGCCAGCCCCCCCCCTAGCTGGCCCATCTTCGTCCGAGGCCCACGGGCCCCCTCAATATCCCCCCTGCGAGAGTCTTCCACCACCACCACGTCATCACCTGCCTCCTCCACGCGCCTGGAGGGGGGGACCACAAACGGGCAGAGGTCGTTGTTGTCGTCATCATTGCTGGCCCCCAACAGCAGCCGGCTGTTGCCGGCGCCAATGCTGGAGGAGGGCCCGGCGTCCTTAGAGTCCCCTGCGGTGAGCACCACAAGGAGAGGGTTGTCGCGGGACCCCTCCAGGCCTTCGGGGATCAAGCCCCACTTGTCGAAGGCCGGCATCTCTGCCCGAAGCTCCTCTCCATCACCGCGAGCGTACAGAGGCTCCGCCCCAACCGGCAGCTCCGCCGGCATGCCATCAGTGAAGAGAACCTGCAGGATCACCTCCAGCACGGGCGCCTGCAGGCTGTCGGCACACAGCCTGGTCCGGTCCTCGCAGCCCTGGTACTCACAGACGGGGTGCGAGCGCTTCTGGAGGGGGGCGATGAAGTGGAGCATGAACTCCCGTGTCACCATGGCGCTCGTGAGTCCTGCCGCCCAGAGCTCCAGCAGCCTGGCGATGAATGGCCCGAGCTTGGCGTCCCCCATCTTGGCGTGCTCCCAGCCCGAGCTCTTCACAGCGGGCCCGACAGGTGGCGCGAACAGAGGGCTGCACTGGCCTACCTCCATGTAGATCCAACGTGCCCGGAGGTTCGCCACCTTCTTGAGCGGCATCATCTCAATGAGCCGCTCCGACACGCTGTCCACCATGCGGAAGGAGGCGCAGCCCACGCTCAACCCCTGCTTGCACCTCATGCTGTAGAAGGTGCGGAAGAGGGTCACCAAGGGAATCACCCCAGAAAACCCTCGCAAAGGTAAGCGAAGGTGGCGAGGAGGAAGACGGAGTTGTGATGGAGATGGAGCGCGTGGATCTGGTAGTGCTCGAGTACCGCGCTGAAGAAATCCGAGAACGGAGGGGGCAGACCTCCGAAGATGGAGAGGAAGAAGAACGGGAACGTCATCATCGACAGCTCCGCGGCCGGCTTCGAGCCCGGCCAGATCTTGGTGTCCCCGTGCTCATTGTGAGCATTGGTCGTTAGTGGGATGAGCTTGTTCAGCCCCTCCTTATTCTTGATGGTCGATCAAGGTTGCTTAAGCAATCATCAAAAGAAGTTCCGTAAACGGAAAAATCATCCATGAAAACCTCCACAATCTTTTCACAAAAATTAGAGAATATAGCAGTGATACATCTTTGAAAGGTAGCAGGTGCATTGCATAAACCAAAAGGCATACGTCTATAAGCAGAGGTTCCAAAAGGACAAGTAAAGGTGGTTTTCTCTTGATCAGGTTGTGATACAGGTATTTGAGAGAAACCAGAATATCCATCCAGAAAACAAAAGTGTCTGTGCTTAGATAATCTTTCTAGCATTTGATCAATGAAAGGCAGAGGGTAATGATCTTTTCTAGTAGCTTTATTTAATTTTCTAAAATCAATTACCATTCTATAGCCAGTGACAATTCTCTGTGGGATAAGTTCATTTTTATCATTACGAACAATAGTAATACCTCCCTTCTTAGGGACACAATGAACGAGACTTACCCATCTACTATCAGCTATGGGATAAATTATACCTGCTTCCAGAAGCTTTAATATTTCAGTTCTTACCACTTCTTTCATTTTAGGATTCAAATGTCATTGTGATCAACAACGGGTTTAGCATCAGGTTCCATATTGATCTTGTGCTGACATAGAGTGGGACTAATGCCCTTAAGATCATCAAGAGTATATCCAATAGCAGCCCGGTGCTTCCTCAGAATTTTTAGTAATCTTTCTTCTTCATGTTCTGAAAGGTTAGCACTAATAATAACAGGATCACCTTTAGGTGGAGGAGGACCTCCTAGAGTTTCAATAGTATTGTGTTTTAGGAGAGGTTGTTGTTCAAAGAATATTTTATCTATTTCATTTCTTTCACGCAAGTGCATATCATTTTCATGGTCAAGCAAATATTGTTCTAGTGGATCAGTAAGAGGAACGGCAATAGAATAAATGCCAATTATTTCATCCTTACTAGATAATTCTTTATTATGGGGTTGTCTACTAAACTTGGAAAAGTTAAACTCATGAAACACATCACCAAAACTAACACCGACAGTTTGTTTTTTACAATCTATCTTAGCATTAACAGTGTTCAAGAAAGGTCTACCAAAGATAATGGGACAAAAGTCATCTTGTGGGGAACCAAGAACTAGAAAATCAATTCTTATTTTCCCACACAAGACTTCAACATCTCTAACAATCCCAAGTGGTGTGATGGTGTCTCTATTAGCAAGTTTAATAGTAACATCTATGCCTTCTATTTCAGTAGGTGCTATATCATTCATAATTTCTTGGTATAAGGTAAAAGGAATAGCACTCAGACTAGCACCCACATCACATAAACCATGATAGCAATGATCTCCTATTTTAACTAAGACAACAGGCATGCCAACTACGGGTCTATGTTTATCTTTTTCATCGGGTTTGGCAATTCTAGCAGGTTCATCACAAAAGTAAATAGTATGCCCATCAATATTTTGTACCAAGAGATCTTTAACCATAGCAACACTAGGTTCTACTTTAATTTGTTCAGAGGGCTTAGGTGCTTTAATATTACTTTTGCGAACCACAGTTGATACCTTAGCATGTTCCTTTATCCTAACAGGGAAAGGTGGTTTTTCAATATAAGCAGTAGGCACAACTGGATCAACATTGTAAATGATAGTTTCATCTTTAGCTATGACTGGTTCTTTAATTTCTTCTTTAATAGGGGGATGATATTTAAACCACTTCTCCTTAGGGAGGTCAACATGAGTAGCAAATGATTCACAGAAAGAGGCTACTATCTCAGAGTCAAGTCCATATTTAGTGCTAAACTTGTGAAAAGCATCGGTATTCATAAAAGATTTAACACAATCAAACTTAAGCTTAATACCTGACTCATTACCTTTGTCGAGTTCCCAATCTTCAGAGTTGCGTTTAATTCTTTCTAAGAGATCCCACTTGAATTCAATAGTCTTCTTCATAAAACAACCAGTACAAGAAGTATCGAGCATGGATCGATCATTTTGAGAAAGCCGAGCATAAAAATTCTGAATAATAATTTCTCTTGAGAGCTCATGATTGGGGCATGAATATAACATTGACTTAAGCATGCCCCAAGATAGAGCGATGCTTTCTCCTTCACGAGGCCAAAAATTATATATATAATTCCGATCACGATGAACTAGATGCATAGGATAAAACTTTTGGTGGAATTCTAATTTCAGTCGATTCCAGTTCCATGATCCAATATCATCAGATAGCCTATACCATGTCAATGTTTTTCCCTTCAAAGATAAAGGGAAAACCTTCTTCTTAACTTCATCTCCGGGTAAACCTGCAAGCTTAAATAATCCACAAATTTCATCCACATGTATTAGATGTATATCAGGATGTTCAGTTTCGTCTCCTGCATAAGGATTAGCTAGCAGTTGTTCTATCATACCCGAAGGAATTTCATAACCAATATTTTCAGTAGATGCAGTAGGTTGAGGGGCAACTAATTGGGGTTCCGGTCAAGGTGAAGATACCCCGAACAAACCCCTCAAAGGATTGTTTTCCATAGTAGCAAGTGACAATAAATTTCAGCACGTAGTATAAATTTTTCCTTACCGATTTCCACTTACCAAGAGCGCTTCACTCCCCGGAAATGGCACCGGAAAAGAGCCTTGATGGGTAGTCCTTTCGATAAGTAAGAGTGTCGAACCCAACGAGGAGCAGAAGGAAATTGATAAGCGGTTTTCAGCAAGGTAATTTCTGCAAACACTAAAATTATAGGTAACAGGTAGTTTGATAGCAAGATAATTGGTAACGGGCAAGTAACGCTAACGGTAAATAAAGTGCAGCAAGATAGCCCTATCCTTTTGTGGCAAAGGACGGGCCAAAACGGTCTCTTATAATAAGCAAGCGTTCTTGAGGGTACACGGGAATTTCATCTAGTCACTTTCATCA
This sequence comes from Elymus sibiricus, assembly GCA_039707655.1. NCBI lineage: Eukaryota > Viridiplantae > Streptophyta > Magnoliopsida > Poales > Poaceae > Elymus > Elymus sibiricus. The sequence goes on along the minus strand of CM077675.1, from coordinate 307,085,902 downwards.
TGTTGGTTTGATTTGCGTTGGCTACTTTGATAATTTGATATGTGGGTGGACCGGTGCTTGGGTGATGTTCTTACTTGAACAAACCTACCACTTATGATTAACCCCCTTGCAAGCATCCGCAACTACGAGAAAAGTATTAAGATAAAATCTAACCATAGCATTAAACATTTGGATCCAAATCAGCCCCTTACGAAATAGCGCATAAACTAGGGTTTAAGATTCTGTCACTCTAGCAACGCATCATCTAATAACTACTCCACAATGCATTCCCTTAGGCCCAAAGATGGTGAAGTGCCATGTAGTCGACATTCACATGACACCACTAAGGGAATCACAACATTCATATCGTCAAAATATCGAACACATATCAACCATGATTACTTGCAACATGACTTCTCCCGTGACCTCAAGAACAAAGGTAACTACTCACAAATGATATTCATGCTCAAGATCAGAGGGGTATTAAATAGCATAATGGATCTGAACATATAATCTTCCACCAAATAAACCATATAGTAATCAACTACGAGATGTAATCAACACTACTAGTCACCCACAGGTACCAATCTGAGGTTCCGGTACAAAGATTGAACACAAGAGCTGAACTAGGGTTTGAAAGGAGAAGGTGATGTTGAAGATGTTGATGAAGATTGGCCTCCCAAAGATGAGAGGGTTGTTGGTGATGACGATGGCTTTGATCTCCCCCTCCGGGAGGGAAGTTCCCCTGGTGGAATCGCTTTGCTGTAGGGCAAAAGTGCTCCTGCCCAAGTTCCGCCTCGAGACAGCTGTGCTCCATCCCAAAAGTCCCCCCTTGATTTTTTCTAGGTCAAAAGACCTTAAGTACAAGAAGATGGGCACCGGAGGTGGGCCGGGCAGGCCACAACCCACCAGGGCGCGCCTGGGGGGGCTAGCACACCCTGGTGTCTTGTGGTCACCAGGTGGGCCCCCTCCGGTAGATAATTGCGCCAGTATTTTTTATATATTCCAAAATAATTCTACGTGAAGTTTCAGCTTATTTGGAGATGTGCAGAATAGGTGTCTCTGATATGCTTTTTCAGGTCCAGAATTCGAGCTGCCCGCATTCTCCCTCTTTGTGTAAACCTTGCATATTATGAGAGAAAAGGCATTAGAATTACTCCATAAAGCATTATTATGCATAAAAACATTATAAATAACAGTAGGAAATCATGATGAAAAATGGACGTATCACCGGCCCAGTTGTCTACGCAAAGAAGGCCCAGCCTGATTGGTGGCCCACTATTTGACTCCAAGATCCACCCCGCGAGGCTCTAGCCTCGCGAGGTCCTTTCCTTCTCTGGGAAGGCTCAAGCTTCAGGAAGCCCCGCGCAGCTTCCCCTGCAAGTCAATCCCCCGCGAGGCCAGTAGGCGTGCTGGCCAAGCGGTCATATGCCCGTTGCCCATCACGTGGGTGATGTGGCAAGGCTGCAGAGATGGCAATGACGGCGCCAGCAGGCGCGCGCAGAAGAATCTTTCCTGTTTGTGATTAAAGAGCAACGAGTAGTTGTCCCTCTCTAAAATGAGTTCCAACACTTACCTCTTCAGTTCAAGGAGACCAACGTGGCGCTGGTCTCCAGGACGGGCATCATCGGCGAGCCCACGAGCATGTCATGGACGGCCCCTTTGCAGGGCGAAGACCACCTTTGTCAGGGAGGTCTGGGTGCTTGTACCCCTTCGGTTTGGCGCCTTGTGGATGTCCTTTTCCCGCCATGTTTTGGGGAAAGAGACCCGAGGCAAGGATAAGAGGGAAATCCACCGCCATAGCAAGAGAGGACTGCAGAATTGAGAGACAGGGGAGACGAGAGGATAAGAGAGAAAGGGTTCTTCTTCCTCCTAGAGCTTTGTAACCTGTGTGGAAACCATCGAGCAATCCAACCACAAAGCAGGAGTAGGGTTTTACACTGCAAGGTGACCCGAACCTGGGCAACTCTCTGTGTTCATCGCGTGTGCTCCGCGTGCGTTGCCTTGACCATGGCAATGGGCAGGTCATAGATTGCAGGCATCTCCCAAGTGTTCGAACCGGATTCTTGAGGGGTTTTCCCGTAGGCCCAAAACCAATCTCCGACACTTTCCTTTCTCTCTGGTTGCTTCTTGGATGTCACCTCATTAGGTATGAAATCTTCATCCTCCTCATCTAAGTTTTTGTGCTTCCTAGCCCTAGTGGTTGCCTTGGGCAAGCCATGAGAGCTGGGAGTGCATGGGTCCTCAAAGCTGGCCTCAGGACTAGTGTCTGCATCAAGGCACACACTCTGCTCTCTGAACTCATTTTGTCTATCCTCTGATCCAGACGTGGTTGAACACTGACCCTGTGAAGTATATATAGTGGAATAGAATGGATGAGCATCCCAAAATTCAGAAGTTTTTGCAAGTTTGAACTCAAAAAAGTTAGTTTTAGGTATTCACTATATGAAATTCGGTTCCACCAAGTTTTAGATTTCGGAATTTCCGAGGCAACTTATAACAGCAACAGAAACTTGGTCACACTGTTTCAGTTTTACCGAAGTATGACTCGGTCTCTCTAAAGTTGCACTTAAAACCCTAAAACCCCATTTTTGTGGCACCGATAGGAACTTTTCGGTTTCACCGAGAAGTCCTTGTGTTGTGGATGAACCCACATCGGTGACACCGAGACGTTTCTACTCGGTGACTCCGAGATTGCATACTGCGGAGACCTAACCCTAAAATTTTCGTTTGAGCTAAAATGTAAGGAATTTGTAGTGGGTGAAATCATTGCATAACGTGGCCAGAAAATTGACAAGACCTAATGCGCATGAATTAGAACTTGGAGCGCAAGAGGGATCAAACATTACCCTAACTTGGCAGATCTTCTCTACGGCAGCAACGGTGGGGAGGATTCCCGTTGACGGCGATAGACTCCGGCGGCGAGGGCACACAGGAGAAGACGAAAATCGTCCGGAGACGCGGGCGGCGGCAGCAGTGGGGCGCGGGTGTCGTTGGTTTGAAGGAATTTTCAAAGTGCGGACCCACGAATATATATACCCACCTATTTTCGGTGACACAGATAAAAAGAAATTGGTTCCATCGAGATGCGTAACTGCCAGTTGACAGAGAAAATCGGTGACGCCGAAACTTTCTGATCGGTGGTACCGAGGTAGTAAACCAGATCAACCCTAGTGCCTCGGTGGAGCTGAATTTGGAGGTTTTGGTCACATCGAAAAACACTTAGGAGGTTTTGGAGTCAGCCCTTGTCGAATCGGTGGCTCCGAGTGCTCCTCACCCGGAGGGTCCGAAAAGTGCTTGCTCAAATTTTGTGATGAAGCATGAATAGAATTTAAGACGAGAAAGCATAGATGGCTAGAGGGGGTACCTAGGCATTCTTGTACATCCAATTGGCCAGAAAATGAAAAGCCAAATATAACACCAATTGGATGTCCTCGAATGGAGAAAAAGATGCATACCAACATGCCCACACAATAAGATGTCAAAATAGAATATGTCAAACATGCAAAACCACTCTAGTATCTACCAAGCACTTTGGTGATGACGGAGTCATCTATATATGAGTATATTGACTTAAGGAACCAAGCAAGATTGCTTGATCATAGGTCATACTCATCGTTTAAGCACAAGTGGGGTTGCCACTTTTATATAAAGTTTTTAATGTGTTCACATCTTGTGAGATGCTTTGACGCAAGTCTTAGAGTAAATCTCCCCCTTGATGTGATATCCCCTTTTAGAGGGACGAACTAACCTCGGGTTTTGTCGTTGAAGACTTCATGGAGGTGAAGTAGTAATGGATCCTCTTGGTTGATGAAGATCATCTTGAGTTGGGAGCAATCCTTGTTGTTTTGTACTCTTCTCACCTACATGGGTTAGTCCCACACAAGGAACAAATACAAGGGTATCTATGGACATGGAATGAAGCACATATATGATGATGTCCATTATACATTAATTACCTTGTCCCTTGCTTACCAACGAGGGATGTTGTGACTCCTTGAACTAATGCATAAGGTTGGAGTTGATTGCAATTGGTTCTTGCCAAGAATGAATGTGAGTGAATTTTGTTGGCGAAGTCACCCCTCAAGAACTTCTCGAGTTCTTCTTCTTGGGGACCCACATCAACTTGATGGGGATCCTTGGAGTTGAAGTAGCACTTGATGAAGTAGAGCTAGTAGTGGCCCTGGGAACTGATAACCCACAAGTGTAGGGGATCGTATGTAGCCTTTTTCGATAAATAAGAGTGTCGAACCCAACGAGGAGCTAAAGGTAGAACAAATATTCCCTCAAGTTCTATCGACCACCGATACAACTCTACGCACACTTTAATGTTTGATTTACCTAGAACAAGTATGAAACTATTTTGTAGGTGATAGGATAGTTTGCACGAATAAAACAAGAAGTACTTTGCGGGAATAAAACTACGAGTAAATTGCAAGATAATAAAAGTTAGTTGTTTAGTAGAAAGTTTTTCTCAAACAAGAAGGTTATTTGTCCCTAGGCAATTGATAACTAGACCGGTAATCATTATTGCAATTTTATATGAGGGAGAGGCATGAGCTAACATACTTTCCGTACTTGGATCATATGCACTTATGATTGCAACTCTAGCAAGCATCCGCAACTACCAAAGATCATTAAGGTAAAACCCAACCATAGCATTAAGTATCAAGTCCTCTTTACTCCCATACGCAACAACCACCTACTTGGGTCTGTGCTTCTGTCACTCATGCCACCCACCATAAGCAAATCATGAACATATTGCAACATCCTACAGCGGGGATCCCTCACGTTTGCGCGACACGGAGGGCACCATAGGACAGCACCATAGGACATCATAGGATAAGCCACATATCATTGGGAAATAATATATGGAGTTGAGAACCATGTTTAAGTAGAGATTACAGCGGGGAAGAGAGGTGTTACACCGCTGCATAGAAAGGGGGAGAGTTGTGTTGACGGCGGCGAAGTTGTTGGTGTAGATCGCCGTCACGATGATTGCCCCGGCGGCGTTCCAGCGCCACCGGGAGAGAGGGGGAGAGAGCCCCCTCCTTCTTCTTCTTCCTTGGCCTCCCCTAGATGGGAGGAGAGTTCCCCCTTTGGTCCATGGCCTCCATGGCGGCGGAGGGGCAGGAGCCCCTCTGAGATTGGATCTCCCTCTCTGTTCTCTTCTGTTTCGCGTTCCTGTTTTCTGGCCGAAAACCGTTTCTTATATTCCCGGAGATCCGTAATTCCGATTGCGCTGAGATTTTAACACGATTTTTTATGGATATAAGCTTCCTTGCACCCTAAGTAGAGCAGCAATCGCCTTACGAGGTGACCACAACCCACCACGGCGCGCCTGGGCCCTGACGCGTGCTCTGGTGTACTATGGGAGTTGTGGGCCTCCTTTTGCGTTCATTCCAACTCCCAAAATCACATATATTCCAAAATAATTCTCCGTAAATTTTTATCGCATTTGGACTTCATTTGATATGGATATTCTGCGAAACAAAAAACATGCAACAAATAGGAACTGGCACTAGGCACTGGATCAATATGTTAGTCCAATAAATCATATAAAATGTTGCCAAAAATATGTGAAAGTTGTATAATATTGGCATGAAACAATCAAAAATTATAGATATGACGGAGACGTATCAGCATCCCCAAGCTTAATTCCTGCTCGTCCTCGAGTAGGTAAATGATAAGATTTTTTTTGATGTGGAATGCTACCTAGCATAATCTTGATCATATATCTAATCATAGCATGAATATTAAAACATGAGTGATTCAAAGCAATAGTCTATAATTTGACATACATTAATACTCAAGCATCCCAACAAACAATTATGTCTTTCAAAATATCAAGGCTAAAGGACGCTATCCCTACAAAATCATATAGCCTTGTCATGCTCTGTCTTCTTAACACAAAGTATAAATCATGTAATACCCCGGTCTCATCCAAGCAATTGGTTCATACTTTTTGACGCGCTTCGGCATTTTCAACTCTCAAGCAATACATGAGCGCAAGCCATGGATATAGCACTATGGGTGGAATAGAATGTGGTGGTAGACATTAATATAGAGAAGACAAAAAGGAAGATAGTCTCACATCGAAGCGGCTAATCAACGGGCTATGGAGATGCCCATCAATTGATATCAATGCGAGGAGTAGGGATTGCCATGCAACGGATGCACTAAGAGCTATAAGTGTATGAATGCTCAAACTGAAACTAAGTGGGTGTGCATCTAACTCTATAATGAGAAATTCCCACTAGTATATGAAAGTGACAACATAGGAGACTCTCTATATGAAAAACATGGTGCTACTTTGAAGCACAAGTGTGGAATTAGCATGCCCCTTCTCTCTTTGTCTCTCATTTTTTTCTCTCTTTTTTTTTATATTTGTCCGGAGCCTCATCCCGACTTGTGGGGGAATCATAGTTTCCATCATCCTTTCCTCACTGGGACATGCTCTAATAATGAATAATGATGATCATCACACTTCTATTTACTTACAACTCAATATTACAACTCGATAGTAGAACAAGGTATGACTCTATATGAATGCCTCTGGCAGTGTACCAGGATGTGCAATGATCTAGCGTAGCAAAGATATCAACAAACGGACAAGCCATGGAAACATCATGCTAGCTATCTTACGATCATGTAAAGCAATATGACAATGAATGCTCAAGTCATTAAAACGGAAGCGGTGGAAGTTGCATGGCAATATATCTCGGAATGGCTATGGAAATGCCATAATAGGTAGGTATGGTGGCTATTTTGAGGAAGATATAATAAGGCTTATGTGTGATAGAGCGTATCATATCACGGGGTTTGGATGCACCGGCAAAGTTTGCACCGACTCTCAAGGTGAGAAAGGGAAATGCACGGTACCGTAGAGGCTAGCAAATTGCGGAAAGGTAAGAGTGTGTATAATCCATGGACTCACATTAGTCATAAAGAACTCACATACTTATTGCAAAAGCTTATTAGCCCTCGAAGCAAACTATTACTACGCATTCTCCTAGGGGGGGAGGTTGGTAGGAGTTAACCATCGTGCGCCGCCGACCTTCACACAAAGATAGACAATCAAGGATAAATTGTGCTCCAACTTCCTGGCATAACGGGAGACTATACGTGCATGTTTCGGGAATCACAAACCTTAACACCAATATCTTACTAAAAACAATCATCCACTAGTACCTCCCACATATTATCATCACTATATAGCAAAACTGTTGCAAGGAATCAAACATATCATATTCAGTGATCCATAAGTTTTATGTAGGATTTTATGACTAACCATGCAAATGACCAATTCATGTTGACTCTCTAAATAGGTATAAGTGAAGCAAGAGAGTTTAATTCTTTCTACAAAATACCATGCTATAATAAATATAAGTGAAGCAAAAGAGCATTCTATGAATAACGGTTTTCTATGTGAAGAGAAACAGGCAATCCAAACTTCAAATGATATAAGTGAAGCACATGAAGCATTCTATAAAGCCATACTCAAAAGATATAAGTGAAGTGCAATGAGCATTCTATAAATCAACCATGGACTATCTCATACCAGCATGGTGCATAAAAGAAAAGTGAAAACTAAACACAAAGACGCTCCAAGATTTACACATATCACATGAACGAAACGAAAACGAAAACATACCGATACTTGTTGAAGAAAGATGGGATGCCTTATGGGGAATCCCCAAGCTTAGACGCTTGAGTCTCCTTGGATATTTACTTGGGGTGCCTTGGGAATCCCAAGATTGAACTCTTGCCACTCCTCCTTCTCCTCATATTGAGACCTCCTCGATCTTTGAACACTTCATCCACACAAAACTTAACAAAAAAACTGGTGAGATCCGTTAGTATAATAAAGCAAATTACTACTTTAAGTACTGTTGCAAACCCAATCATATTTTATATTTTCATTATCCCTGCTGTATCATAACTTCTCCATGGCTTATATCACCGATAAAATCGATAGTTTCATCAAAACAAGCAAAACAATGCATCAAAAACAGAATCTGTCTTAAACAGGACAGTCTGTAGTAATCTGAACTTTGACCATACTTCTGTAACTCCAAAAATTCTGAAAAAATAGGAAGAAATGAAAATTTTGTATAGAAATACTGTGTGAAAATTTAAGAAACTTTTGACGTTCCAGTAAAAAATTTAAATTCACGCACTATAGCCAAAGTTTCTGTTTTTACACCGCACATACCAACAAGCAATCTAATCATCCTAAAGGCAAATCTTGGCACATTATTTTTATAATACAATGGATTGTACAAGGGGATAGTTATTTTTGTTGAATTTTTTTTGTGATTCAAGATTCACAAAGTTTCCATGGGCATGAACAAAGTTCAAGGAATTTCCCCACTTTCACGATGTTCGTCTCTCTCACTTTCACGTTTCTTTTTGTCAAGTTTTAGGTTCCCCTCTATATTTTTTTGTTTTTAAACTTTATAAAAGAACTCAACAGAATAAAATGACTCTCTAAAACTTCCGGGTTGTCTCCCTGGCAGCGCTTTCTTTAAAGCCATTAAGGTAGGCATTTAGTGCTCAAGTAATGGATCCACCCGGATCCCAAGGTATATCAAAGCCAATTTTAATTAAAAATGATTTGTAATTTAGTAGTGAGCACAAAGCAACATATATCATGCAATGAATAAGTCCAACTCTCTTCCTATGCATCGGCATGTCATAAAAGAACAATTCATGCACATCAAGTAAAGGCCAATGCATAGTATAAACAGTTTCTTGCAATTTTATCGTATTGGAAACATAAAGAGGTGGAGATGTAGTTCCTCTCTCATAATAATTGCAAGTAGGAGCAGCAAGCGCATGCATATTATATTCATCAAAATCATCATGTGTAGTAGCAAAATGCAACCCATCAATATAATCCTTAATAAGAGCAAACTTCTCTGATATAGTGTAGTTGGGAGAATTCAAAAAGATAATAGGACTATCATGTGTGGGTGCAATAGCAACAACTTCATTCTTAACATAAGGAACTATAGCAAGTTCATCTCCATAAGCATAATTCATATTGGCATCTTGGCCACGGGCATAGCAAGCATCAAGTTCATCAAAAAGGGATATTTCAAAAGAATCCACGGGATCATAGCAATTATCATAGCATTCATCCTTCGGTAAGCACGAAAGGAAATTAAATAATGTATGAGTTGAAGAGTTACTCTCATTAGAAGGTGGGCACGGGTAGCTAATCCGCTCTTCCTCCTTTTGTTCTTCGCTCTCCTCCTCATCTTTTTCATCTAATGAGCTCACAATTTCAACAACTTCCTCTTCCATAGATTCCTGCAAAATATTAATCTCTTCTTGGACAGCGGAGGAGTCCTCAATATATTATTTAACATAAGCATTGGAAGCATAGTTTTCATAGCAGTATTTAAGTATGGCAAAATTTTCAGATTTGTAAAGAGTAGCATCATACTTTTCAATCAAAGAAACAATTTCATAGGCACCCTTAAAAGCAACAAATTCTTCAATTTGTTCAATATCATAGTAATTATAAACACCCTTGGCATAAGAAGATACGATTCCATTATCCTTAAACTCACATTGGAAGAAAAGGTGTTTCTTAGGGTCTTCGGAACAACAAGTAAAATCATGTGTTTCGCATAAATTCAAAGCATAGCAATACAAACTATTAATATGATGCCACAAAAGTTTCCCTTTTTGAGATAAGCGGTGTCGCACAAAATAAGCATGCTCATTTAATGATTTTCCCTCAACTAAGCTAGTTGGGTTTTCAGCACGAGCACAAATGGATCGAAGATGATCCAAATAGAAAGTTTCAGTAGTATGATAGATTTTGGGTGGTTCTTCAACCATTGGTTTAGCAGGTACAACTAATTTTTTTGGTATTTTATGTTTCCTACCCATAACTAAAGATAGAAAACAAGAGCACAAAATAAAAACTACTTGGTGATAAAGCAAACAAGCACACACGAGAATATTCACCCCACGCTATTGCTCCCCGGCAACGGAGCTAGAAAAAGGTCTTGATAACCCGCAAGTGTAGGGGATCGTTTGTAAAAAAAATCTATAAATAAGAGTGTTGAACCCAACGAGGAGCTAAAGGTAGAAAAATATTCCATCAAGTTCTATCTACCACCGATACAACTCTACACACACTTTAACATTTGCTTTACCTAGAACAAGTATGAAAGTATTTTGTAGGTGATAGGATCGTTTGCACGAATAAAACAAGAAGTACTTTGCGCGAATAAAACTATGAGTAAATTGCAAGATAATAAAAGTTAGTTGTTTAGTAGAAAGCTTTTCTCAAACAAGAAGGTTATTTGTCCCTAGGCAATTGATAACTAGACCGGTAATCATTATTGCAATTTTATATGAGGGAGAAGCATGAGCTAACATACTTTCCGTACTTGGATCATATGCACTTATGATTGGAACTCTAGCAAGCATCCGCAACTACCAAATATCATTAAGGTAAAACCCAACCATAGCATTAAGTATCAGGTCCTCTTTACTCCCATACGCAACAACCCACCTACTCGGGTCTGTGCTTCTGTCACTCACGCCACCCACCATAAGCAAATCATGAACATATTGCAACACCCTACAGCGGGGATCCCTCACGTTTGCGCGACACGGAGGGCACCATAGGACAGCACCAAAATAAAACATACAACTCATACCAACCACGATCATCAATTAGCCCATAGGACAAAATGGATCTACTCAAACATCATAGGATAGCCACATATCATTGGGAAATAATATATGGAGTTGAGCACCATGTTTAAGTAGAGATTACAACAGGGAAGAGAGGTGTTACACCGCTGCATAGAAGGGGAGCGATTTGGTGTTGACGGCGGCGAAGTTGTTGGTGTAGATCGTCGTCATGATGATTGCCCCGGCGGCGTTCCGGCGCCACCGGGAGAGAGGGGAGAGAGCCCCCCCTCCTTCTTCTTCTTCCTTGGCCTCCCCCCTAGATAGGACAAGGGTTCCCCCTCTGATCCATGGCCTCCATGGCGGTGGAGGGGCAGGAGCCCCTCTGAGATTGGATCTCCCTCTCTCTTCTCTTCTGTTTCGCGTTCCTGTTTTCTCGCCAAAAACCGTTTCTTATATTCCTGGAGATACGTAACTCCGATTGCACTGAGATTTTAACATGATTTTTTTCTGGATATAAGATTCCTTGCGCCCGAAGTAGAGCAGCAACCGCCTTACGAGGTGACCACAACCCACCATGGTGCGCATGGGCCCTCGGGCGCGCCCTGGTGTACTGTGGGGGCTGTGGGCTTCCTTTTGCGTTGATTCCAACTCCCAAAAATCACATATATTCCAAAATAATTCTCCGTAAATTTTTATCGCGTTTGGACTTAATTTTATATGGATATTCTATGAAACAAAAAATGCAACAAACAGGAACTGGCACTGGGCACTGGATCAATATGTTAGTCCAATAAATCATATAAAATGTTGCCAAAAATATGTGAAAGTTGTATAATATTGGCATGAAGCAATCAAAAATTATAGATATGATGGAGACGTATCAGGAACCCACTTCACCATGGCTTGAGATTCTTCTTCAAATGAGTCAATCTCCTCTTGCAGCTTGACTTTGCCCTTGAGCTTGTGGTCTTGTGGTGGAAGGTCATCTTGAACTTTTGTTCCCTTAGAGAGAGTAGGATCATAATTCTCCTTTTGAGGAACAATCTTCGTCTTGGGTATTGATGTTCTTCCCATTCAACTCCATTCGCATTAAACTTTCATTCAAAACCAATACCTTGGTTCTTCCGATGCATCCTTGCTTGTGCACAATCTCCTCAAATTGCTTGCTTTCGACAAGACTCTTGTAGACACCTTTCTCTATAGTTCCTTTCAGTAAATCATTTTCTTGCTCAAGTATAACTTGTCTATGAGAATCATTAGTGGAATCAATAGAAATACTAGAAGCAACATCATTAGATTTAGCATTTTTATTGTTGCTACTAGACTAAGAACCTTTCTTGCATTTGTTACTAGTTTGCTTAGATTTAACTTGTGGCACAAATGTAGACAAGAGTAATCGTTTGTCAAGATAAGAAGAACTCTTCTTTTGAAGATCGTCATTGATATCTTTAAGAAACTCATGCTCTTGCTCTAAATTTAGCTTCTCGAAGCGTAGCTTCTCATGAGTTCTTAGAATCTCTCTATGATCTTCTTGAGTAGATTCATGAGCTAACTTGAGAGTGTTTAGTTATTTAGTTAAGTGCTCAATCTCCTTCTTATCATCATCATACAACTTATCTTGACTAGCATGATTATTATCAAGTTCCTTTTGACTAACATCACTAGTTTTATCAAAGAGCAAGTCATCATATCCTAGTAAGTCATCCTCATCACTATTAAAGCCAATGTATTCAGGGTGTGATACCTTTGGGCCTTTAGCATGAAGCAACTTCCAATTCCTTCATTTGGTGAATCAAATAAACCATAGCAGTTGGAGGAAATGAGTGCTGGTCCGGCAACACCTTCATCTTGACTATAGTATGAGTTGGAGTGGTAACTTCTCTCAGATTGGTTGTCGGATTCGGAGCCGGATACCCATTCACCAACATGAGCTTGATGTCTTCTCCTTGTGTAGCTCTTGGTGTACTTGTCCTTCTTCTCCGAGTCCTTGCTTCTCCGGGATGGTCTTCGTTCATAACGATCTTCTCTACTCCTTCTCTCTCTTCGAGGTGATTCATCTCTTGAGCTTCTTCTTCTAGGTGACTCTTCTCTTCTCTTGGAGGGGGCCGTGCACTCATTGGAAAAGTGCCCGGATATTCCACAATTGTAACAATTTCGGTCACGACTAGAGGAAAGCTTCTCTTCGTACCTTGAGTTGGAGATTCTCTCTTTGCCTCTATTCTTGTAGAACTTGTTGAATTTCTTGACCATGAGCTTATCTCTTCATTGGTAACAAGGTTTTCACTTGAGGTACCAAGAGAGTCACTTGTGGCTTTGTATGCACCGCTTGTCTTGTTGTGGAGCTCTTCTTTGTCCTTGAGTGACATTTCATGAGCAACAATCCTTCCAATGACTTCCGTAGGCTTGAGACCTTTGTGGTTTGGAATCATTTGAATCAATGTGCACATGCTGTCATATTTTCTATCCAAGGCTCTAAGGATCTTCTTGCTGATGAATTTGTCGGTCATCTATTCACTTCCCAAGTCGGAAACCTCATTTGTGATGAGAGCAAGCCTAGAGTACATTTTTGCGAATTCTTCACCATCCTTCATCTTGAACTTGTCAAGCTGACTTTGTAGCACATTCAACTTAGATTCCCTGACGGATTCGCTTCCTTCGTGCATATCAACCAAAGTGTCCCAAGTTTCCCACTACTACAAAAACGGCTATAGCTAATATGGACATTAATGGCGCACCATGTATGTGGTGCGCCACTGCTATATAGCAGTGGCGCACCAGATATGGGTGCGCCATTAATGGCCATATTACTAATGGCGCACCTGGTGTGTGGTGCGCCATTACTAGTTTTGTCCTGGCCCCACACCCCTCCCCAGACTTAGTAGTGGCGCACCAGGGGAAAGTGCGCCATTACTAGTTTTAACTAGTAATGGCGCACCACACCCACGGTGCGCCACTACTAAGTTTGTCCTGACCCCACACCCCTTCCCAGACTTAGCAGTGGCGCACCAGGGGAAAGTGCGCCATTACTAGTTTTAACTAGTAATGGCGCACCAGTAAGAGGTGCGCCATTGCTATCTATACGTATGGCGCACCCCTACCAGTGCGCCATTGCTATCACCCCTTATCCCCTCCCTCTCGTCACGTTCTCTCCCCTCCCCTTCCTCCTGACACACCCACCCACCTCCCTCGACTTCGATCACGGCGAGCCCCGGCCGCCCGCCTCTTCCTCTCCCTCCCGACCACGGCGTGCCCCCTTCCCCCTCCCTCACACCAGATCCAGGGCATGAAGCCGTGGTGAGCTCCTTCCCCAACCCTCCTCACCGGATCCAGAGGAGAGCTGGTGACCACGTCCTCCGGCAAGGGCGTTGCTCCGGGGTGTGGAGGCCGCCGAGCTGCAGGAGGAGGAGCTCCCCGCCACCCCAAGGCCCCAGATCCAGCCGCCACGGCCGTAGCCGGGCTTCCAGATCCTCGTCCCCTGTGCCGCCGACCGCGCCCCAGCCGTCCCTCCTTCCTCTGTTCTGACCTCCGGCGTTTCCCTTCCCCGGCGGCCCGAAAAAAGTGAGGGTTCACAGTCGCCACTCGCTCCTCGCATGTACCCGTTGCGCGTGGAGCTGGTGAGGGATTCGTTAGCGGGCATGACGTGGGAGGAGGACTTGAGATCTCCCAGCATCCACTAACGGACGACGGGATAAATCCTCTTGCCCTCCCAGTTCGGCCGTTCCCCACGGTTGCCGGCGACCGACGCTTTCAGCAGTCCACGAGTTGAGGTTAGCTGAGACGATACTCCACTATTGATCTAGATGGTCTCCCCCATTTGATGATGCCGCATTCGACCTCTTCGTTTGCTAATTTCATTCCGCTCCCGCAGTGCCCTCCACCTGTTCGACCGAATGCACGACATAGGTGCGACGAGTGACAGAGACCAGACCACTTTCGCGACCTCCCCGACGAGCTCCTATGGCGTGTGCTGTCCTTCCTGCCGGCAGACAATGCCCTGCAGACCTGCGAGCTACAAGCCTTCGATTCCCACCAAGGTGGTGCCCTGTGAAGCAATGGAAGCCCTGATGTGGTGGACAGTGGCGGGCTCCTGAATATTTCTTGTGTAGTTTGTTGCAATCTGACGGAAAAGGAACATGTGAAGGCAAGTGACATGCCAGCATATAGTTCTCCGAAGGTAATCCAGCCTGTTTCATGTCTAAAAACGATGAAATCTATCTTATGAACTAGGCAACTGAAACTATTTCGTGTTGCTGCTTTTTTTTTACTGATTTTTGTAGCTCCATGTTTTGCTTTTCCTGAACTAGATTGATAGACACATATTCTCCGTCTCTCCTACTCTTCAAATCACTGTTCTTTACATTAGCCATACAATTGCACAAATAGACCATATAAAATGGGATTCTGTCATATGTAAACCATATAAATAGAATTCAAGCTGATTTGATTATGTTTCATCTCCATAATTATTTTCTCTTGGTCCAGAGAACATAAGCTGGAACATATAAATTAATTTTCTGCTCATTTTGAGACGATATAAGGATTTCTGCTATTATACTGATAGTTAATGACAGCAGCACCCCAAGAATATGATGTTCTCTAGCAAGAAATTTTTTATTTCCTTACACTACTTTATTTTTCCATGTTTGCTTTAATCACCTATTTATTTATTTGAACAAGCAGCAGTTAGCCTTTGTTTACTTAACATGAATGTTGTTGTAATCATGAATATGTCCTGAGAATTAGTGTAAGAATGAAGCCATTGTCGGTAGAATGTCTGTAGATGTAGCTCTTTCACTCGTGTAAAAGTTAGTCCTAGAGGTCATTAAGATTATTGTAGTTTCAGTTTTCTCTGACGAGGCATATTCTGTTTACTATATGTTCTTCTGACCTATCAACAGAAGTGTATGAATTCATTAAATGTTCCTCGCAAGGTGTTCTCTTGGGGTACGTCAAAACGCAGCACGTCGAGAAAAAAATCAGTTCAGTATGAATTCAGTTTTCCTCTTTCCGTACTTATGTGGTTCACACAGATTTTGCACTCTTCACAAATATCGTTGATTTGCTATGCTTATGTGTTTTCAGGCTTGCCCATACTCCTTTTAGTGTTCCTGTATATCATCTTTCTCTGTTGAATTTTTTCTGCAGTTTGTTAGAATCTTGCGGAAGTAAAGGAACATGTGAATGCAAGCAACACGTCAGTATATGGTTCTCTGAAGGTAATCCAGTTCATGTCTAAAAAAGATTAAATCCATCATATTACCAGACAACTAAAACTGTGTTATGTTGCTACTCTTTTCCTTTGGATTTTTGTAGCTTCATATTCAATTAATGCCTCAAGTCTGAATGAGACTGCATGTTTTGTCTAATTGAAAAATTACAGAGAAAATGATGCTTATATTCAAGGAGCGGTTTTTAATCTGTGCTTGGTGATCAATTTATAAACAAGATACATTCATGACCATGCTCCATGATGTAGGAATAGGAACCAAGTTCAGTATAATCCCTAGGTAACAACTGTAAGTTGTGCACAACATGAAATGGTTTTTTTGGCATAATATTCGGGGTTGAGGGCATTTGTTAATCACATAGTTATAGCATTCAGTCCAGATAACATCTGATCTCTTTGAATTCTTGATCATCATCATTGTTCTATTATTAATTAGATGGAGATGGTGGCCGGTGCAAAAATTCCTCCATCGTTATGTCATTGTAAATGACAGTGAGATAAAGGTTGTATCATCAGGAGATTCTACAGTGTGTTTAGAATTTAAGAATGTTCTCCCAGGCATATGATTAGTCGGTTGTTCAAAGACATGCAAAATGTTCAGAGGCTTAAAGAATTTCTCTTAACAGTAGCACCACTAAGTCTTCCTGTAGGTGTAGATGTGGGTTGTAACAGTTCTAGTTCTGCATAAAAAATGACAGTATTGACACCATGTAATCTTACTCATACAATATTCACACCATGTAATTCTGGAAATATATGCTCATATCTAGTTCTGCATAAAAAATGACAGTATTGACATGTTATAAATAGTTTGTTTGTCTTTCTGTTTATTTTGATACATTTTGCAGGGATAAAGTGAAGAAAAAGAAGAAAAGATTACTAGAAGATTAGTTTTAGGATTTTCTTTTATTTCCTTGCAATTTTCCTTTTATTGGATACTTGTAAAGACATTGTAATATTCTTACTATAATAAAAATTATGATTCTATTTCATTTTTTGTTTTAAAATTATTTTTCCTTATAGGTTGTTTTCTGTAAATTTGGATTTTTTTTTTGTTTTCCAAATACATTACTAGTGGCGCATTTCAGCCCTTATTAGTGGCGCACCTTCCTTTATTACTAGTGGCGCACCTATAAGGCTATTAGTGGCGCACCTGGAGGGAATACCAGTGGAGCACCTAAGGGTTAGTAGTGGCGCACCATGTGGTGCGCCACTGGTATTTGGATTACCAATGGCGCATCAAAGGTGCGCCATTACTAACAATTACTAATGGCGTGTTAATAGTGGCGCACCCATAGTGCGCCATTAATAGCAATATGTGGTGCGCCACTAATAGCCTTTTTTCTAGTAGTGTCCTTTGCATTCTCAAGACGACTTATTTTGTTGAATTCTTCGGGGCATAGGCAATTGATTAGAATGTCGCATGCTTGAGCGTTGTATTGCAACATCTTCAATTCTTCTGTAGTCGCTTCATGAGTCGGTTCCTTTGCATCACCAAAGAATTCACCTTGCAATCCAACACGAACAACAGCCCAAACGGCGGGATTATAACCAAGAATATGCATTTTCATTTTATGCTTCCAACTAACAAAGTTTGTACCATCAAAATATGGACCTCTACCATTTTTATCGAATTTTCTACATGGCGTTGAGCTTGTACGTTGCAACACACGGCCATATGTGTTGGTGAAAAAAATAAATTTATACCAAACACACATTTCAGATTATGTGATGACCCAAAATCTGTATATAAGTTCGGCGCTAGGGAGATTATTGCGGTATGTTTTGTTCTACATTCATACCTCCTCCCATTGGATTCTATATGTCCATACTAGTGCTGAGAAACAAGAATCTAAGCATAAGATTATGGTGCAGATTCTTTTAAAAAAATTATTTATGCCCAGATAAGCAATTCTACCATGAAACAAAATAAGATGGTTATGGCTAAATGCATGAGAGCATAGTGTAGATTCTTGTACCATAATATACTAATTGTACCAAAACAATCGAAGAAAAACTAAGAAGCGTAACACATGCATGTTATTTGTTGTTATTTAAGCCATCAATCTAATACTAAACAAACCTTACTTCTCTACATTTCACGATCCAGCTATATGGGAAACTAGATGATACCTCGTGTGTTGTGTGTGGATTGGTTGCAATACTTTTTGATGAAATTTAAATAAAAATAAAATAGACATAATATATTGTATTTGATTACTATATAGATGTAAATATATATAGAATATAAGTAGTATTTCTCATGCATGTTGAGGAGAAATATAATTAGAATGATTTAAGTTGGGATGTGTGCATATTAAGAGAGAATATAAATAGCAATTTCATGCATGTTAGAGAAATAGGTAGTGGGGCGATGAGGTGGCATATGTGATGAGGTGGCATGTGTGCTTGTGTAGGAGCCAAAGTATGTCTAGAGGGGGGTGATTAGACTACTTGACCAAATAAAATCTTAACCTTTTCCCAATTTTAATGGTTGGCAAGTTTTAGCAATTTCACCAAGTCTAGCACACCCTACACATGCAAATCTACGGGTATAGCAGAGGAAAGTAAAGACTTGCAAGTGTAAGTAGAGGGAAGGGATAGGAAGATTAAACGCAATGGGGACTCGAAGATTTTTCCTGTGGTTCCGATAGGTGGTGCTATCGTACGTCCACGTTGATGTAGACTTCAACCTACGGAGGGTAACGGCTGTGCGAGTCCACGGAGGGCTCCCCCCACGAAGGGTCCACGAAGTAGCAACCTTGTCTATTCCATCATGGCTTACGTCCACGAAAGACTAGCCTCACTCAGGGTAGATCTTCATGAAGTAGGCGATCTCCTTGCCCTTACAAACTTCTTGGTTCAACTCCACATGAATTGGAGGCTCCCAAACGACAACTAACCAATCTAGGAGACACCACTCTCCAAAAGGTAATAGATGTGGTATGGATCATGAACTCCCCGCTCTTGTGCTTCAAAAGATAGTCTCCTCAACACTCAATAACTCTCTCACAGAATTTGGCTTGGTAGAAGAGTTTGAATGGGTGGAAAGCAACTTGGAGATGCTAGAAATCAAGATTCATATGGTTGGAGTGGAAGATCTTGATCTCAACACATGAGTAGGTGGTTCTCTCTCTGAAAATGAATGGTGGAAGTGTTTGCATGTTCTGAGTGCTCTCTCTACGAATGAGAGGGGGTGGAGGGGTATATATAGCCATCTCCAAAAATCCAACCATTACAACATTATTGCCCAACTCCGTGGAACCAGAGTAAAACTCGGTTGCACCGACTAGTGCAAAATGTTCTAACTTTAGGCTTTCGGTGAGACCGATATATAGCATCTCGGTGACTCCGATTCGGTTGACCTAGGCAGTTCCAGTGACTCGGTGGCACCGAAATGAAAAACTCAAAAATTCCGATTTTTGTCAATTAGATACCAGAGAGTTGGTCACTGCTTTTTGGTTGTACCGAACCAAAACTTGGTTGCACCAATTTGCTAGGGTTTGGCTTTGGGATTTGTCTAAGGAAAACTCGGGAGGGCCAAAGTGGAAATATTGGTGGCACTGAATTAGACTTTTAGGGTTTGGACAGAATATTTTGTGGGAGAATTGTTGAGGCTTTTGGTGGCTAATCTCTAAGCATTTTGAGCAACCAGATCATCATAGATACCTCATCCCCTTTTAATAGTATTGGCTTTCCTATGGACTCAAATGTGACTTCTCACATAAACATAAAATGTAGAGTCTTGAAGCTGTTGCCAATTGATGTTACATGCATCTAGGGAATATCCTCACAATCCTAGCCAATCCATTCATTGATTTTTTCCTGAAATATACTTGATAGATTCATTAGTCTGATGAAATATATGTTGTTATTAATTACCAAAACCACCTAGGGAGAATTTGTGCTTTCAGCTTCTTGAGAGAATTGAGATAGTGGGGATCAACTATGTAGGTATATAGGATGTAGAAATGCTAACCACAAATTAGGGAAGAAAGTAACTTTCCAAGCAGAAGCAAAACATAATTCTACAGATATCACATATGTAGTGATGCTCCTCAAACAAAAATTACTTATTATATTTGAATCATGCTGCAATAAGATTTAGATGATGGCAGGAAGAAGCTCACACTATGTCTCCTCATATGTCCAATCTACAAGAGGAACCAGATCGAAGCACCATACTCCCAAGAATTGAATGGTTGTAGAAGTCACATATTGTCATGTGGCACACCACACCACCTGCACTACCATATCAATCTAGAGCCCAAAACACCCTCAGAAAAGCTAGGAGCAAAAATTACAGGTTACCGTGGAGGAAGAAAAAATAGCTACTAAGAAAGGAAGGACCAAACCTCCCAACAGAACAAAGGAGTGGAATCCTTAAAGCTAGAACACTACTGCAGGATGCTGCTAACGCGACACATCAATCAGAGACCCTTCGACAAAACTGTGTGCGATGACCAAATTGCAAACGGTATAGTTATAGCTTCATCGCTAATGACGTAAACTGTGTGCGATGGCGTATCCATCAAATACGATCTAAAAAATAGTTGCGTGTGCGATGTTTGGAAAACAGTTGGCCTAGATAAACTGTTTGAGATTGGATAATATAACACAAACGCTTATAAAAATACAGGTGTGTGTTATGTACGGCATACAGTTCACCCCGATAAACTATTTGCGCTGATCAAGCAAAACACAAACGATTGTCCAGATGATCACGTGTGTGATAGACGGCATACAGGTCACTCGGATGAACCGTTTGTGATGAGGTAAAATAACATAAACGGTTACATAGATCAAGATGTGTGTGATAGACGGCATACAGGCCACTGGGATGAACTGTGTGCGATAAGCAAAAATAACACAAACGGTTTCTCAGATCAAGATGTGTGTGATGTACACAGGCCACTCGAATCTGTTTAGAAGAACATGATTGCATAACCAAATTAAGCATCCAATACATGCATAACATTGGCGCACACCTTAATAAACTATTACATGCATAATAAACTTATCCCTCTAAAACTACGAATATTTCTGCATAGAGGGAGTATGAGAATTGAGAAACGATCATCAAATCATCTACTTCTTGTGACGCTTGCCGCCAGCGCTCTGCTTGTGGCTCGATCCCTCGTTGTCTTCAGGTAGGAGGCACTTCCTCATGTCAACGATCCGCCTGAACATCTCGTAGCATGTGTACGCTTTCTTGGCCGCGGTCTGGAGGTGATATTCATCCAGTTTCTTCACCCAGCCCCTGTGCCAGATAGGCTTGTTCTTGTTGCACTCAGCCTTCATGTCGGCGTAGTAGGGGTCGATGATGGCCTCGGCCAGGTCAACATGGCAGTCCATGTCCTTCTTGTGGCCCCAGACCCTGTAGTGGTGGCGGATGTCGACAAGCTTCTGGCAGGCCAAGCCCGAAGTCTTGAGCACCTTTGGATCGTTGGTGGTGTCCACCGTAGCGAACCTATAGTTGGGGCTGTTGACAAACCTGGTGAAACGCTCGCAAGGCACTATGGCCAGGCAGTAGTGGTAAAGGAGGACGTGATGGCCGACGCACAACTGGGCGACGGCAACCTTCTGATCATGCCCGGCACGACCGCCGGTGTAAGCGAGGTCGAAGCCGACCACTTTGTACTTGTCATCCGCATCAAGCAGCCACTCCATGGTGTCGATGGAGTCCTCCACCATGCCCGGGTCGTTGGTCTACACCACCGTGAGGTCCGTCTTCCTCATGTGGGTCTCCACATGATGCACGCCGAACTCCATTGGAGCGCCACTGGACATCCTCTCTGTATGCGTCGTCCAGGGTGCGCTTATTGTGTTGTGGGGCGTGATCGAAAGCGTGAAGACACTATGGTTAATGGACATGGGTATAAATGGGGGCCGGACGTCCTGGAAAACCGGCACGTTCGGATGGCAGTTTTTGCAGCGCGTGATTCAGTCGTGGAGCACATAACTGCATGGGGCGACGCGCGTGGCACAACCGCATGCATATGGAGCCCCGAACGTGATCGTGGGCCGGCCCCAACCGCTGGCAGAGCGCGCGCGGGGGGCGCGAGAGTAGAGCACGCGCAGGGACGCGAGAGCAGAGCATGCGGTGGGGTGCGAGGTCGAACCAGACCACTATGTACTTGTCCTCGTCAAGTAACAGGTCCATGACGTTTGAGTTCTCCATCCAGATCGAATGTTTGGTGTACACCACGAACGGATAGGGCGTGTCCCTACGGCATGCATGGTCCAAACACGACACATCAATCAGAGACCCTTCGACGAAACTGTGTGCGATGCATGAATCGCAAACGGTATAGTTTAAGTTTCGTCGCTAATGGAACTAACTGTGTGCGAAGGTGGATCCATCAAATATGATTCAGAAAGTAGTTGCGTGTGCGATCTACGGCAGACAGTTTGTTCTTATGAACCGTTTGTTCTTATAACAGAAATGGTTACCAAAACTACATACATGTGCGAAGTATGGCATACAGTTCACTCGGATAAACTGTGTGCGCTGATACCGCAGAACACAAACGACTCGGTATAACAAGATGTGTGCGATATACAACAAACAGGTGAGTAATGAGAATCGTGTGCGAACACCAGATATAACACAGACGATTGGTGCTAATAACCTGTGTGTGTTTTGGGGAAACGTTTGCTGGTATACAACTGTCAGCGATTGATGAAATCATCACCGACGGGTTTCGTAGTTTAGTCCGTGTGTACTGTGATTTGCTCGGTCTGCACAACATCAATGCTGCGCCTACAGAACAACAACATATGTACTTATAAGAACATGATTGCATAAACAAAAAAGAACACAATGCAATTTCAAATATTGTATCACAAATACCAACAATATTACAAGGTTCAAATTCCAGCATAACGAGGCCCAAATTCAAAGATTACAAGGTACAAACTGACATTAGAAATCAAATCCAATCTTCAGGATCCATGGGATGAAATATTTCTGCGAAGGGATCATCCACCGAGAAGTCATATATCGGCTCGATAGAATCGCTTCCGAATAATCTGTCATATGAATTTCCAAAGTGAAAATCAGCTTCTGCAGAGCCTTTTCCATTCCGCTGTAGACGCCTCCGCTGGTCAGTAAACCATCCATTGTGGCGCACTAAATATTGTGCAAACCTCATTACCTTGAGCACCCTTGCTTTCTGAACAAAGAAACTGGCAAATTGAATCTCTGGATTGGTGCCTCGGTAGTCATGCAAAGTAATTTCCGTGAGATGGAATTCAAGGCATTCGATGGGATTGTTATATTGCGCCACCTTTTCCACTCCAACTCCTGCTTGTATCTGTAAATGAAGACAACATATGAGTGCTTAGATGCAGTATCGAACACTACGGGCCTCTTTGATTTGCATGATTTATAAAATACACTAATAGATTGACATGCCATCTTCGATCATTCATGATTAACATCTCAAAAAAATGTATAGTACACATTTCATTGTAATCATGGGTAAAAGTACCAACAAATTGAACTCCGTTGTGGTTAAGAATTAACAGGAAAGCAACATCACCTCGATGTATAGCTTTTCCGTGCACGGAAATCATATAAGGAACTTAACAACTTCATCCAGATTGGGGCCGATAGATTGTAGTGCCAACATATTCACTGTGCGTAGAGACAATGCGAGGCTTGTGGGAATCATTTTATGGATGACAGCCGAACATAGATCAACAAAAACTAGATAAAATGTGATGTACAATAATAAGAATGAGAAGAAGATTGTTGTACCTGAACGGGTATGGATCCAGCTATAACAAGTTCAGAGAATTCAGCACACGAATAACCCAACACTGTCAATTTCGGTGCGCCAATGACCCTGATTCTTGTTCGACCTTCTTTATCAAGTACAAACAACCTCTCTAGGAAAGGCGCATTCTCAATGACCATATCATGAAACTCCCCAACTGACAGCGTGTTGCGGCACCAGCCATGCACATAAATCGTACGGAGATTCGTCGTAGCGATGTGGAGGCTACTGAACCCAAACATCATCTGAAGACGAAGGTACTTGAGCATTGTACAGCCGCCGAGCAGGCGCTCCAAATCCGACTTCGAGATGCTGACGCCAATGAGCTCGAGGTGCTTCGGTTTAGGGAGATGAAGAGCGTGTGCGGCATTAATCTTGGGGAAAAGGCACCGCATGAACTTAGCGCGGCGCAGCGTGGGTGCGAGGCGGAGGACGGACGGAGGCAGCGAGCGCCAGTGTCCAGCATCAAAGTTGAGCTCCTCGAGCTGATCTAGGGCGGGGGATAAGAACCAGTCGTGAAACTTGGGTTCGGCCTTGTAGTTTGAACGGAAAGTGCCGATGGCAAGGCGTCTGACGGGCGCAGTGTGCGTGGCGAGGATGTGGGACAATGCGTCCAAGCGTTTGCGATCCCCGCTGCAGAGCTCGTCGTCATTGAGGAGGTCAATGGGGGTGGAGTGCCATAGGGGGCGCCACCGCCTGGAGAGGATGGTGGTCTGCACGGCAGATTTGATGGGGAGGAGAGACATGATGGTTACCAACATCTCGTCGGGGATGCTGCTGATGAAGTCCACGCTCGCCAGAGGCTCGTGTGCTTCAGCCTCCACCCGCCCCCGCTTGTTGGCCGCCTCGTCGTCCATCGAAAAAGGAGGCGATCCACGGCGGCGGCCCAAATAGATAAGACCAGAGGAGAAGGTGTAGCACTAATGGAGAACTTGGGAGAGAATAGGGCTGTGAGTGGTAGTCCAAGGTCAAAGGGCTTGATTCCCGGTGAGCCAGCTGCGCCTACGCGGCGGACTGCTCGCATGCATCCCTTTGAGCCTGCGCGGCGGCCTCCTCGCACGCGTCCCGTCTAATCAAACTTGCACCCACAGCACAGGCAGGGCCACGCGTCTGCTCGATGAGCCCGTTCCCAAACGGTTTCTAAAAACCATAAAGCATTCCGTGCTTGGGAACTAAAACCATCAATAAATATTGAACTTGTTTCCTTTCACATTCCAAATTACCATGCGCTAATTTTTTTCGCAAATCAGTTCACACCTACCAAACCTAAACGTGTTCTCACTTAGCAGATGTTTACTGTAGTAGGCTATAAAAACACAAACTCGTACTCGAAAATTACCGCACATTCTTCACCCCCGCCACCAAAAAATAGGCCTTTCTTTGCTAGTCCTTCATTTCGTCTGCCATGGCCGGTAGGGGGGGTTTCTGTTTCGAGATATAACCAGGGAAGAAAGACCAAAGCCGCGGAAGCAACCGAAAGGTCCCGCCCCCGCGCTACGGAAGCGCGAGAGAGCTCCAGCCACACCGCTTTGGCCGCAGCAGAGATGTACGGTGGCGACGCGGACGCCCGGGAGGATCTTTTGTGAAGAGGCGAAGGCTCTCACAGTCACAAGCACATTCGCCTCGGAGGCGAACTGGACGATTTGGCAGTCTTTGATTCCTCAGCCAGCGACGACATGCACGCTGAGCTCGATAGGAAGGACACCATGATCGATGGCTTGGTGAAGCTGCTGGAGAAGAGCGATGCCTCGGTTGACAGGGCGACCGGCCTCGTGGAGAAACTTATGGAGGAGAATGACGCCTGGAAGAAACTCCTCGAGAAAAAAAGTGCCTCGGAGGGGAGGCTGAAAGAACTCTCCGAGGCCAGCGACGACATGCGCGCTGAGCTCGATAGGAAGGACGCCATGATCGATGACCTAGTGAAGCTGCTGGAGAAGAGCGACGCCTCGATTGACAGGGCGACCGGCCTCGTGGAGAAACTTATGGAGGAGAACGACGCCTGGAAGAAACTCCTCGAGAAGAAAAGTGCCTCAGAGGGGAGGCTGAAAGAACTCTCCGAGGAACTTTTGAAAGACTTGGTGAAGCTCTACATGGAGTGGGAGGGGCTGTTGAAGGAATCCGTGGAGCGTGTGAAGGAACTTCATGCGTATGTGGCGCAGGCCATCGACGCTTTCGAGCAAAGAGCCCGCGCCATGGCCGCAATGCGGAAGATGTCGGATGAGAGGCGACAGGAGATGGAGGTCGTGGAGGCGATGAAGAAGAAGATTGAGGAACTCCGCACCCAGCAATCCATGAAGAATTAGATAGCAGCGGGCCAGATTGTTTTCTTTGTCTTCCTTCTTCAACCTCTTCCTTCTTCTTTTGCCCCTGTGTCTTTGGAGAGTTGCCACATTTGGCATTTTTTATTATCATGCATATGTAAGAAAATTATTATCTTTTCCGGTGCTAATTTGTTGTTATATTATTTCGTTCGTTTGTACATGTATACGAGTCGAAAACAGACGAAACGTCAAAGTTCTCGGCTAGGCACGAACAGAACAGTGATCACAAGCAAACTAGTCCCTCCGTCCAGGCGATTAACCACATGATAAAACAGCGGGTAGGACGCCATTAATTCAGAAGTTGCGAGCGAGGCGAGCGGGGGGGTGGAGGTCAAAGTATCGCTTCCCGATGAGCATGCGCAGTAGACTCTCATGTGTCCCGTCAAGCATGCACGGCGGACAGCTCTCACGCATCATGTCAAGCCTGCGCGGCGGACAGCTCGCACGCGTCCCGTCGAGCCTGCGCGGTGGAAAGCTCACATGCGTCCTATCATCAACCTGCAGCTACACGCACGGCTCCCCCATATCAAGTACTCCCTCCGTTTCTTTTTAGTTAGCATATAAAATTTGGTCAAATTCAAAAAGAAACGGATGGAGTAAAAAATTGACACATGGCACCAAATGGTTATCATACAAGTTTTGTATGTACAGGAATTCAATAAACCAATATTATCAATGATTGTGGCCGAGCTATCATGCCTAAATGTTTCAAATTCATTCACATTCGTATGAAAAGGGCCATAGAAAACTCAATTGATGTATAGAAAGGGCCGAATTGGTGCAGTAGAGGACACGTTGAATGTAGTTTCGTCACAAAAGGTGTCATGTTTCCTATCGAAACCACAAGGTCAGAGCATGAGCCTCTAGTTCAAAATTTGAACTACGCATATTAAACCCTAGAAAACTCAATTAATGTATAAAAGAGGCCGAATCGGTGGACTAACGACTCATTGAATGTAGTTTCACCAACAAAGGTGACATGTTCCCTATCGAAATCACAAGGCTTCTTGAATAAGCTTTGGCTTGTA
The DNA here is from genome assembly GCA_039707655.1 of Elymus sibiricus. Classification (NCBI taxonomy): domain Eukaryota; kingdom Viridiplantae; phylum Streptophyta; class Magnoliopsida; order Poales; family Poaceae; genus Elymus; species Elymus sibiricus. Next base: position 307,058,907 of record CM077675.1, on the reverse strand, counting down.
AGATGCATGTCCCAATATTTGTCCCAAATTCGTCAGAAAACAAAATGCACACCGTAGATGTGTCGTGGCATGACACTGTTTAAGTTTCGTGAATTCATGGCGAGCTTTGGGTTCTCTCGGACTTTGAAACCAAGATTATCAATGTTTGCGGTCTAGTCACGACACCGAGATGTTTGTAATTCAGTGGCCATCAGTGCATGGGATCTAAACATGGACCCAATGACACAAAATGGTTTTTAATACATTTTGGTGCACTGGAGCCCATGCTTGTAATTCAAACTTAAGTTCTTCACATTAAGTGCATGCCTAGAAAACTCATATGTCGTTTCGACCACAAAGGTGACATGTTCCATATCGAAACCACCATGCTTGTCGTGGGAAGCTCCAATTTGTAAGAGGGTTTGTCCCAAAACTTATATACCATGTCCTATAAGGGTCGTGTCGAGACACCAGTTTCAATAATTTCACATTTTAGCATTGCACTTGTATTAGCCTATGTTGCATGTAGAAAAAATATCAACGCAAGAAGAGACATCGAATGTCGTTCCCTCCACAGAGGTGACATGTTCTGTATCGAAAACAACGATGGTTCTTGAGAGAAGTTTTGCTGTGCAAGAGACTTGTCCCACATTGGACAAAAAATTATCATGTCGTACAAGTGTCGTGTCATGACACCGGGGTAATTAAGTTTCAAGAATTTTAGACGAGTTGTGGATTTATGATGATTTAATAGCCAAGTTTCTCAATGTTTGTGGCCTCGTCATGACTTTGAGATGTTTGCAATCCATTCACGTTCATTTGCATGGGACAAAAACAAGGAACCCAAGGACACAAATACCTTTTTTCAACCCATTTTCGGACACGAAGCATGTTCCTTTAGTTCAAATTTGAATTATGCACATTAAATGTCTACAAACTTGATAAGTGTAGTATACAAAAAGCTAAATGAACCATGAATAATTTAAAGCAGTTCTATACGCCCGTCTAAAGCTAGTGCGTGTGTAAGCACGGTGTGCGCGTGTCGTGCTAGCTCGAGCTTCCTTCTTTCAGAAGTTATCCAATTTGTATTAAAATGATGTTCTATCCAAACACTCTTCTCCCGCCACTCCCCCAATCGGTCTCCCGCCACTCCCCCAATCGGTCTCCCGCCACTCCCCCAATCGGTTTCCCGCCGAAGCGCCGGGCCCGTCATCAACCTACTGGATGAGGAGGACGAGACGGAGCATGCTGGAGAGCAGGCAAAAGCGGCATCACGCCATCGAGCATCAACAAGACGTCATCATCAACCCCCATGCCACCATCGCACACGGTTTCCAGTACTACCAGAAACGTCTGCGATGCGTGTCTGGTCCCACCTTGTATATGATAGGAGGCAACCGTTACCAGCAAGACGCGGCTTTCCAGCCCGTAACCCATTTGAATGGAACTCGGAAGTTAAGCGTACTTTCGGTGGAGTAGTCAAGGATGGGTGACCGGTTGGGAAGTTGCTAGATTTCAAGGTTCATTTAGGCGGTGTGATATGATCACTATAGGCATAAATAAAAATGCATGTAGTGATATGTCATTCCGGCTAAATAAATCTTGAGATCCTTGTTTTGAAAATATCCATGATTTTTTTGCTTCTTTTGCTGTTTTGAAAATGTCAAGGATCGAGTGTGTGTGTGTGTGTGTGTGTGTGTGTGTGTGTGTGTGTGTGTGTGTGTGTGTGTGTGTTTGTGTGTGTGTGTGATATGTCATTCTCGCTAAATAAATCTGATCCTTGTTTCGAAAATATCCATGATTTTCTTTTGCTTCTTTTGTTGTTTTGAAAATGTCAAGGATCGAGTGTGTGTGTGTGTGTGTGTGTGTGTGTGTGTGTACCAATGCATGTGTGTGAACCATGTGCCTACATTGTGCGGTTTCTGATGACAAACCTATCGGTGGGCCCTTAGGATCTGCCATGCCTTTTACTGACAACGTTGGAAGGCCAACGATGGGGTGACGATGTGTGTGTGTGTGCGCGCGCGCGCGCGTGTGTGTGTGTGTGTGTGTGTGTGTGTGTGTGTAAACCCATATGCTTGTGTGTGGACCATGTGTACATTGTGCGGTTTCCGACGACAAACCTATTAGTGGGCCCTTAGGGTGTGTCATGCCTTTTATTGACAATGCTGGAAGGCAAAGGATGGGTGACGGTGTGGGGGGGTGCGCGCGTGCGCGTGTGTGAACCCATGCATGTGTGTGGACCATGTGCCTACATTGTTCGGTTTCCGACGACAAACCTATCGGCGGGCCCTTAGGGTTTGTCATGCCTTTTACTGACAACGTTGGACGGCCAAGGATGGGTGACGGTGTGTGCGTGTGCATGTGTGCGTCTCTCTCTCTCTCTCTCTCTCTCTCTCTCTCTGTGTGTGTGTGTGTGTGTGTGTGTGTGTGTGTGTGTGTGTGTGTGGACCATGCATGCGTCCATTGTGCGGTTTTCGACGACACGCTTATATACCGATGGGCCGCTATATATCATCCATTTGAGTGACAACGCTGGAACGTCACCCTGCTACGTGTCATGTGTATGGTGGGGTGGGGGTGGGGGGAGGGGAATGATATATATATATAACCAATATTAAGGGGGGTATATATGTATATATATATGTCCAGTTATCTCAGCTAGGTGCATGCCACATCATAGATAGTGTACCATTGTGTATTAATTGTTGAAACACCGGACCACACCATTTTCGCATATACATTGGCCATATGCAGGGGGATGGTGTTCTTCTAGCCCCGCTCAACTGATCTTCGACGACGCGCCAAGTCGTGGGACCGCATGATCTATATATCCCTATTGTCCAACAACAATATGTGATGGTTTGGCCATATTAAGTTATAAATTCTCCAGGTTGTCTTATGAAAATTCAGACATGGATAAATGTGTGACAAAGTTTGAACCAGGTCATGTGTTCATAGGACCCCATATATCCTCCGGCACATAGTGTAAGGGGCAACACCCTATATTATGTTTGTCATGAAACCCTTTGGTGTCACATTGGACACTTTTAGGCATGCACATATGCAGCATGTGCCACACATTAAAGTTGCGCATTGCGAATTTAAACGTGACAACACCATGTTCGTACATATATATACTTCATATGAACCTAATTACAAGTCTTTTTTACAGATTTCACTACGAACTACATATATATTTAGGAACGGAGGGAGTATATATTTGGGTCACTAGCGGGCGTGGCTGTGTTTTGACCCTCTCTTGCGGGGTTTTTTCTCGTTTATCTCAAAGATGCTAGTATTATGTAAAATAGCAAACGAAACTGACGAAACAACCGTATGTGATTGTACCCCAAACAGACACGAGTGTGCTACCCTAACCGTGTGCGATGCGCGTACACAGCAAAATCGGCCTTGCCTAGTGGTGCCAACCGCAAGCGTCGGCCAGTGCAAAGGGGCAATGTGCACAGTACAAACCCAAACCCGACAGCGACCTATAAAAGATCTCGCCGGCGGTGGCTAACAGCTAATTTTTTCGCCGATAGCTCGCCACCACCACCACACACACCAAATGGAACCGTTGCTCAACCATGGCTTCTATTACGGTGGTTCAACCAAATGGAACCGTTGCTCAACCGCCTATAAAAGATCTGTAGGCTTCTATTACTACTGCCCATAATGAGTAGTCACACAACAATGTCTGAATATTTTTCTTTTGCAGTGGTTCCCAAAGCAGTTTACTCAAGATTACCTCGCAAAGTACATGATTGTTGGACATGCAATGAAGGTTAAAAATATCATCGAGACTACAATGAACATCGAGAAGTCGTAATGAAGACAGTGAAGGATGGGCGGGCGTCCATCACTAGGGGTTGGCCTAGAGTCGTTCGTGCGTTAGGCATGGAGGAGGGCACAATATGGGCATTCCGCTTCACCTTCTCCAGCATACAAAATGTCTTTCGGCTCTCTCTTTATCGTCTTTAGTACAACTGTGCTTCCATCATTCTTTATTTGTCCCTTTTGTACTTGCCTTTTTTTTAATTGATTCTTATGTAGTTCTTGAGTATATGTACATGTTAATCGAATTATGCATTCGTTCTTAAACCTAAACATGATTCGATATGAAATACATGAATTCCTACTTTCAAATTTAAATTATATGAATTATGAACAAAGGTATTTAATTAGGGCCAAATCCTGCTCTGCGGGCCATTACAATGCACATAGTTTGAGAAAGCAAAACGTCTGCGATCAACTCCAACATCACACACGTTTCTCCATTCGAGGCGTGTGCGATGAATCTCGTCTTCACGCACGGTCAGAAGAGAAACAAAGTGCGAGATTAACAACACCAGCGTTTGTGCTAGTCTCCTTATCACACACGATTTCGTATTTTGAACCGTGTACCATCGTAAACGTTGGTCAAAGAAGAACGCGTGCGATAGGCCTTCATCCGACACAGTTATTCTGGATGACACGTTTGGGAAGTATGGATCACACGTTTGGGACGTTTTATAAATCACAAACGTTTATCAGAAACCCCGCGTGTGGGATATATTCAACGTTCGCATACGGTTTTACAATGATAAACGTATGCACTCTTATATCATATCACAGACGGTCAAAGTGGAACTAACTGTGTGTGATTGTCTCCTTATCGTACAAGCTTTATAATCGCGAACTGTTTGCGATTCGGTGCACATCGTAAACGGCGCTTCATAGAATAGCGCGTGCAATGTTGTGTGATCTCACACGAGTTGCAAGGATGAACCGTATGGGAAATACACATATCTCAAACGATTATCCGGTGACCCTCGTTTGTGATAGATGCGGACATCTCATACGCTTAGTTTTGGCAAACGTTTGCGTTCATTGGCCACCATCGCCGACGGGTTTGCCGTGTCGTGTGGGATGGACCCCCCCCCCCTATCGCCCACACATGCAAGGCGACGGTTTCAAAGTACGTCGCGGAAAGGGGTTAAAACCCGTTTGTATAGCACGTCGATGCACCAGTGGAAGTAGCACAACCTACAACACAAAATGAAAGAAACCTATTACAGGTAATGGAAATCATAGCCTACTCCAACTTCATTGGACAAATTATCAAGGCAAAACCATAGATCTACACTATTATAACAATATAGATGGATAGCAAGATCTTCGAAAGAGTTGTGCAAACCAAAACACTAAATAAAAACAACTATAGACACATATGACATTCACCAGAAAAATAGGTAAACCCACAACCCAACATCAGAAGGATCAAAAGAAAGAAACTGCCAATAGCACCGTGCATGATTCTGCAACCAATGAAATATCTATACACAACAAAACAATGTATAACATACTAAAGATTCATGATGATTATGCAAGCAATGAAGCATCTATATGAGGCAGCAAAAGAAAACATTTATAGAGAACAGACCAGACAAAGCAATTTCGGCACACAACCACGCATGCATGCTACGGGGCAGCCACTATCAAAAGATTGCCAATAGTGGAGCAGGCATGAAAAGCATGCATTAGAGCTAAAGTTATCTAACTAAAATGTGCACGATCGTGATCGCCAGCAGCACAACTGACATGAGGTTCAAAGGCAAGCCTCACATTGAGGAAACAGACATGAGCAACAAATCCCAGCAGCAAGAAGAAGAAGCCACCCATAACAACCACACAGTGAGACACTAAGACAAACTTCCATTATAAATTCTTGATTCCCATTGTTATACCATCTTCCACTCCTTGAAAACTACACACATGGAACTTAATGAGTTATTTCTACTTAGTAGCAGATCAAATAAACAACAACTAAAAGATAAGAGTGTAAAGTAACCTGCAGTATCTACATCATATATTGTTACCCCATGGTAAACATGGGCATGGACAACCCGGCCCGAGCCCGGCCCGAAAAAACCGGGCTTCGGGCTTCGGGCTTGGCATTCGGGCCGGGCTCGGGCTTCATTTTTTAGCCTGAGAGATAGTTCGGGTCGGGCTCGGGCTTCCCTTTTAAGAATTTCGAGCCGGGCTTTCGGGCTTCGGGCCGAGCTTACACGTGCAAACAATAAAAAATAGCATTCGGGCTGGGCTTTCGGGCTTCGGGCCGGGCTCGGGCTTGAAAAAAGAGTGCATTTCGGGCTTCGGGCTGGGTTCGGGTTTGGGATTTTTTTTTTCCGGCTTTGCAAAGCCCGACCCAAACCCGACCCGGCCCGACCAATGATCAGGTCTACCCCATGGCCACTGCCTTCTCATATATGTCACCAAGAGAAAGATATTGCATTTATCCCTAGGAATGAAAGCATTGTTCCTAAGCAGCACGGCAGATAAAAAAAACCATATAGTCATTTCATCACGGAGATGGTGTGCATTAAATTAGGCCTAGGTTCTGAATCCCCGCTTCCACCTGTAGATCCTAACATGTTGCTTTGCACCATAGAGGGGCGAGCCTCCTGGAGAGGCTGTGGCGGCAGCGAGGACAAGGGATGGGAGTTGGGAGATGGGCGGCACATTGTGAGAGAAGGAGGCGACTGCGTCGATCAGTGTGACGCCTTTGCAAGGGCACACTCGCTGACCGCTATAGTTCATGGCCTATTAGAAGTAAAAGGTGCTCTGGTGCAATCCTTACTGACAGAAAAAAAGATTACGGTTAGGTTGATAATAGTCGAGTAACATTACTTCGTCAGTCTAGACTAAGGAATCTGTTAGAAATGTTTTGAAACGAACATTGTTCTTACTTTGATTGGGAACTGCTATATGAAAAGAAGTGGAGTTTAAAAACGAAAACGGAATGCTCAAACCGGAACTGTTGAGCATATCCGCAAAGGCTAAGAGCATCTCCAGCCGTTTGACCTCCCCAGGGCCATTTTTTCGCCGTGGAGAGGTGAGCCGGCGGAATTTTTGGGCTGGGGGCTTATTTTTTCCCGGCCGGTCCCCCATGCCATGACTTTTCCTTGCTTCTGATTGGTGCACGCCGCATGCTGGTCCTGCTCCATTTGTGGTCCCGCCGATGCACATGGGAGAAAAAGAGAGGAGAGAGGAGAGAGAGATGGCATAGGCCAACAGTCAGCCATGCAAAAAATATCGCCGGCATCCCCAGCTGCCCCCAGGATCCTAAGGATGGGGTGGGTTCGCCGGTGCTATTTTTAACCATATCCGGCGCTAATTGGGCTTGTGGGGGCGCGAGTAAGAACTTTTTCTTCCGCCGGCGCAGAAAAAGTGCCCCGGCGCTAATTGGGCTTGTGGGGGCGCGAGTGGGAACTCTTTTTTCCGCCGGTGCCCCTGGGGGCGTTCCTGGGGGGACAGCTGAAGATGCTCTAACACCTTTCTAATTCCTTAGAGTACTGAAAATCATGAAAGTTAATCGCAGCTAGCCCAGCCCTGGAAGTGCCAAGCAAAGTGGACTTGCGGCGTTCTGTTTGCTCTGTTTTTCTTCCAAGTGTAAAGAATTAAAAATAATCATTTTGCCAACAACTTGATGTACAGCTTTCTTCATTAGATCAGACTCCGGGATTGACCGGAACACCAAATGTGCCCACGATATGTGCGGCAGGAAAATGATCTGCTGGTAAACAATTTATTGGGGAAATGGGATATGAAATGACCATCAAGAACACTTAACAGTAAAAAGGTGCCACAAACAGAACAACAAATCAATCCAAACAAAGGTTTCTGGCATACATATCAAGTAACTTGTCTCGGCAAAACTTAGTTTAAACGAAATTAACATAGCAGCATTACACAGAAACTTTTGTCCATTAAAAGGTAAGGTAACCAAGCGTTGCATAGCCCTCGCTTATCACAAGGATAGGAAACTAGCTAGGACCAAAATGATGAGCCGTTTCATGGTCTGCTTGCCCCATTCAGAGTTTAGACCTCAACCAAAGCCGGGGGACGCAGCTCATCCTCCTCCTTCGGGGGGTGGATGGTGACAAGGTCAGGCAGCGGGGTGGTCGGGCCAAGCTTGCCCTTGGGGTCCCAGTCAAGCATAATCTTCACCTTGATACCAAGAACGCCCTACAAAACCAAGCCATCATGTTCAATCATATGCAGTTCAATCAGCAACAAACTGGAAAAACAAGGCAAAGTAAGCAGGACAGCAAACAAACCTGTCTGAGAAGAACATGTCTAACAGCTGCATCAATGTACTCATTGACAGGCTGACCAGATGAGATCATGTAGCCATCCTTGAACTTCATGGACTTGGCTCTCTGGGCCCTGAGCTTGCCGCTCACAATGACCTAGTAAGAAATCGAGATAGTTAGCATATAACCATAGGGAGTGCAAAATATTTGTTAGATGACATGTGCAGAAGATAAAAACCTCACAACCCTTAGCACCACTCTCCATAACAAAGCGAAGAACGCCATAGCAAGCCCTGCAATAAAAACAACAATTCCATTGAAACCACAAGCAGAAATATAACTTCAAACAGAAAGCATTGGGTTGAAACAAAGCAAGAAATCATTCAGAAAAAAAGATATATTCAGTAGACAAACAATAGAAAGATCGTTCATCTGTGTATCTATCACAATGCTTCAGAAGCAGGATTGTGTCCATAATTCTCACAACCATAGTTAAGATAGCAGAAATGAACAGATTACAGATGCAGTAATGTAAAAGTTAACAGCAACATACAGATTAGATTTGAAACAACTACATTAGGACAAAAAATCCACAGGAATTGGCAAGCACTTAGAGCAAATATGTCAAAAGATTGCAAATAAGAAACAAGGATAGAATTAGCGATTCATCTGTGGATCTATCTCTACGGTTTTCATTGGCCGCTGGACTCCAAGGAGCAGCATCTCCTTTTTGCACCAGTCATATATCCTACTGCACGGCTAGAAAGTAGGACGATACATCACAATGGTGCAACATAAACGCTGCATACTGGATATCTGTGCAATGCTAGACTATTCTATGACAATAAAATACAGTAAAATGGCCATAGAAATGTGAGATAGAAGTAGTAGACAAGCAGCAGATCAGCCATTCATCTGTGGATCTATCTCTACGGTTGTCTGGCCGCTGCTGCTTCAAGGAACAGCTTTTCCTTTTTGCACCAATGCAAATGTCCCACAAACACGATCAGAAAGCAGGGCAAAGCAAAGCATAGGTGCAACAACCCTCACTTCCGAGGAACGGTGCAAACAAACATGAAACTAACTACAAGCTTGAAGGACTACAACATACACTGAAACATCAATAGTATTTGATGTAGATCCCATAGCATCTAAATAAAAGATAAGTGCATCACATCAACTCTGAACATTTACTAGCAACACCTTCATCTACAAATAGCATATCTGAAAGTCAGTTAAGAATTGGTCGTTATCATACCTGCGGACGGCAAGGCCTCCAAGGAGCTTGTAGCGGAGTGACTCGGCCTGGGCGATAGCGCAGAGGCCACGGTTGACGACCTTCTCTGCGTAAAGCTCAACGCCATTCTCCGGGAAATTGAATCGCTTCTGGACGACGGAGGTGAGCTCCCTGATCCTGCGGCCCTTCTCACCAAGCACGTTCTGCGTCCGGGTGGCCCTGATGATGATCTCCGTGCGCATCGGCGTCACGCGCACCTCCACGCCGGAGTAGCCGTCCTCGGCAAGCTCACGGGTCAGCATCTCGTTCAGCTCGGCGTAGAAAACGCCATCGCTCACAAACTACACAAGCGCAAACGGGAAATCGTTAGATCGGTTGATGCACCGATAGATCGTGCTGGGGACGGTGAAATACGCTGGGTCTAGGTGGTTCCTTACCTTCTTCTTCTTGCTGATCTGGGTCGCCATGGTTGCTGCGGTGGACGAAGAGCTCGCTGCGTTCGCGGCGAGCTGTGAGGCGACGGCTAGGGTTTTGTGCGCTGAGGAGAGAAGAGGAGCGGCGGCCGGAGAGGGGGAGGGAAGCGATGGGGTGAAATTTATAGCTGCTGCGAGAAGGGTAGGGTTTGGGTGGGTGCGCGTTGCGGAGAGATGAGGAGACTGGGCGATGATGCGAGCTGGGAGATGGGCTTCTTGAGGCCCAATCGGAAGTGTTAAGTCCCGTGAGCTGGCACGTGGGCTTGTTGAGGCCCATAGAGGGAGAGAGACATAGGAGGGTTTTGTTTGGGCCGCGAACCGATCTTCTATTGCTGTAAAAAAAACACAAACCTTTGATTGTTTGCCTTAAAAAAATGGCTTTACTGCCCTTCGGTGTTGGGACAATGATGTGGAGTTATCTTTGAGTCAGTTACACCGGTGGCACTTAAACTTGGCGAAACTGGTCACTTTAGGTGTTGCTTGGATAAGTCGAACATGTAGAACTCGTTTACTATAAACCAGGAAAACGATGTAACAGAATAAAATCATGTTTGGCCGCTCTAACTACTTCACGATATATAGAAAACTATGTTCTATGAAAAATAGGAATTCGGGTTTATAAACTGGATTGCAACATAGACGACGCCGGTAGGCGCATCCTCCCCATCTCCTATTTACGAGGGCTAAGGGCGGTAGGCGCTGCGACCTCGGCAACCATGACCATGGGACCTCCGTGGCGAGGGGGGTAGGCGCGCGATTCCGACGACAAGGGGGCCTCAGCGGCGAGGTCGGTACGCATTGTAACCCCGATGACCAAAGGTTCTCGGTGACGAGGGCGGTAGGCACGGCAATCATAACCATGGGAGCGACATGCATGGCCAGGGAGCTTGGCAATGGGGGTGGATAGGCACAAAAACCTCGCAACTATGGTGGTAGGCCTAAAGGGAGGCAAGCAACGTCGTGAATGAAGGGGGGATCAGAGGTGGAGAGCTCGGGAAGTATCTTCCATGGATAACTGAGGAAAGTGAAGAAGTCACGGGTAATATCGGGAATAGGTTGTACATGTGTTACTTTTCGAAAGCACGACAATCATCAAGGAGTAACGAGAGCAAAAAGGCGAGTCTACTTTCTTCCGGTCTGGTTGCGCGGTGTTGTAGAGAAGTTGTTCGGATGCACGGTTGTGTGAAAAGCGGAATGGGGCATGTTCGTGCACTTGTTCTTTAGATGCAATATGCCTAGGTTCCAAGTGGATTTCCGTCCCATGGCTGGGAGCGCAATTGGTGAGACGGCTCATTTACGGAGTCGAACTAGTGGGCCGACTGCGTTTAATCGGTTAGGGTTGTTTTTTGTCGTTACATCGTCTGGTGTTACTGCACTTCTATGCCTTTCGACGGGACAGCTAGTTCCAAGTTCAAGATACCTATATAACTCACCGAAAAAACATCATGTGATCGAATTATGGCACGAACCAAAGATCATTAACCCGATGCTTTGAAGATGGATTTATTTCCTTTCTCGCTGAGAGGAAAAGGAAAAAGAACAAATTCTAGTTACACCTAGAGGAACTATAGATTCACGGACGTGTGCGGGGTTATAGGGGGCTGCCTAACTGGCCATATGCCTACGTATGATCCGATGGAAACCTTGCGTGGGTAAGCACGGTCCGTTTGGGTCCCATGGACACTGTGACCAACGCTTGACCAGGCAGACCAGGATCAGGCTTCACCCCACTTTGAGCTTATCGGGTCTTTCTTGGGAAGTGATCAAGAGGACCAGGCAATACCACCCATGGACAAAACTCAAGCTGAACAAAGAGCGGGAAGAAAGGGGTGTCGAAAAGCCCTTAGTTCATTTTTTGATAGATCCGCAAGCGGTCAATATCCAAAGTGTGGTCGCTTGGACCAATTTTTGTTGCCGCGAATTTCATAATCCCGAAAAGTGTGAGCAAACTTTATATGCTTGATTTGAATCAATTTTTGTTTCATCCAACATGGTTAGCGACTTTCTTTTCCATCATGTCGATTGGTTTCATTTTTTGTGACGGTTAGCGTTCGACTTCTCCCACCTGACGTACTTGACTGATACGTCCCAAACGTATCTACTTTTCCAAACACTTTTGCTCTTGTTTTGGACTCTAATTTGCATGGCTCGAATGAAACTAACCCGGACTAGCGATGTTTTCAGCAAAACTACCTTCGTATTGTTTTGTGCAGAAATAAAAGTTCAGGAAATTGGATGAAATTTCGTGAGGATTTGTATTGAATATAAAAAATACTGGAGTCAACATTTGCCAGAGGGGGCCTAGTGGCCGCCCAAAAGGGGCAGGGCGTGCCCTGCTGCCTTATGGGTCCCTCGATGCTCTGTTTGCCCTACCTCCAAGTCTATAAGTATCGTCTTCCCAAGAAAAAAAGAAGAGAATAAGTTTCATTGCGTTTTACGATACGGAGCCGCCATCACCTCATGTTCTTCTCTAGGAGGCCTGATTTGGATTCCATTTGGGGCTTCGGAGGGGCAAATCATCGTCGTCGTCGTCATCATCATCAGTCCCTCTTCGTCGACAACCTCATGATGCTCACCACCGGGAGTGGGTAATTCCATTGTAGGCATACTGGAGGTAGATGGAGATGGATGAGATTGATCATGTAATCGAGTCAATTTGTTAGGGCTTAATCCCTAATATCCACTATGTTCCGAGATTGATGTTGCTATGACTTTGCTATGCTTAATGCTTGTCACTAGGGCCTGAGTGCCATGATTTCAGATCCGAACCTATTATGTTTTCATGAATGTAAGTGAGTTTTAGATCCTATCCTGCAAGTTGTATGCACCTATTATGTGTTATGATCCGTAGAACCCAAGGTGACAATAATTGGGACCCCCTCCGGTGATGACCATAGTATGAGGAGTTCATGTACTCACTACTCCCTCCGTCCGAGTTTATTAGGCCCCCTCTTATTTTGTGCTAAAGTTTGACCTATAAATTTAACTAACAAAATGTACACCATATGTCATAAAATTTATATTGTCGGAAAGCTCTTTCAAATACAAATTCAACGGTATGTTTTTTATAGCATATGCTTTGTATTTTAGTAGTCTATAGATGGTCAAAGTCTAGCCCAAAATATGAAGGGGCCCAATAAACCCGGACGGTGGTAGTATGTGTTAATGCTTTGTTCCGGATCTCTATTAAAAGGAGGCCTTAATTACCCTTAGATTCCCATTAGTACCTCGCTGCCACGGGAGGGTTGGACAAAACATGTTATGCAAGTTATTATTTTAAGCATGTATAACTATATACGGAATACATTCCTACATATGATTGATGGATTGGAGCTAGTTTTGTGCCGCTCTAGGCTGTGACTGTTACATGGTTGATGTCATCCAAATATCCATCGCTACTTCATGCCTACGCTTTTCTTATATTTGTGTTTGCTAAGTTACTACTATTGCTGCTGTTACAACTAATACTGCTACTTCTACCATACTATTGTTACCACTACTTCAGGAAGGTCCTAAGACAACACATGTATCGGAGACCATTCGACGAACCTGTGTGCGATGCATGAATCGCAAACAGTATGGTAATATTACCCGTCACCTGTGTGTGGTGGTTGATCCACCAAGCACGATTCAGATAAGAATTGTGTGTGCGATACATGGCATATAGTTGGTCCGTACAAACTGTTTGCGATGAGACAAAATAACACAAATGGTTACCCAAATACAAATGTGTGCGATAGACAACATACAAGTCACTCGGATGAACTACTTGTGATGAGTCAAAATAACACGAATGGTTACCCAGATCAAGATGTGTGCGATAGACGGCATACAGATCGCTCGGATAATCTGTCTGCGATGAGCCAAATAACACAAATGATTACCCGAATCAAGATGTGTGCGATAGATGACATACATGTCACTCGGATGAACTGTGTGCGATGAGTGCTACTTGTATATGCATTCGGTTTTCCCCGAAGAGGAAGGGATGAAATAATATAGTAGCGATAGGTATTTCCCTCAGTTAAGAACCAAGGTTATCGAACCAATAGGAAATTATCCAAACACACGATCAACAGTTCCTGCACACACAAGAGCAAATACTTGCACCTAACGCGAACGAGGGTTGTCAAGCCCCTTGTGCTCGTCAATTGCAAGGATTAAATCTTGATAGAGTAGGATAAATAAATACTAAAAATAGTAAATAGATAACAACAAATATTTTTATGTATTTTTATATATAAAATATAAAGATGGACCCGGGGGCCATAGTGTTCACTAGAGGCATTTCTCTCATGGGCATAGTAGCGGTGGGTGTACAAATTACTGTTGGGCAATTGATAGAAAGGTAAATAATTATGCGAAAATTTATGGCATGATCAATACATAGGCATCACGTCCGTGACAAGTAGACGTAAATGATTCTGCATCTACTACTATCACTCCACCAATCGACCGCTATCCAGCATGCATCTATGGTATTAAGTTCATGAGAAAAGAGTAATGCTTTAAGCAAGATGACATCATGTAGACAAAGTAAGACAAGAAATTTGTTTCGACCCCCATCGTTTTCTCCTTAGTAGCAACAATTACAAATACTTGCCTCTCTACCCTTATGTCACGAGGTGAGGACACCGCAAGATTGAACCTACTGCTATGCACCACTCCCTCTCATGATCTACTCATCTACTTGGCCAAAGCAAACTTATAGACTAGAAAGCATGCATAGCTACATGAAATCACACATAATAAATCTCAGATTGGATCAATTAGTTTCAATGAATAACCTGAACATAAACTCGTAATTCATCAGATCCCAACAAACACACCACAAAAGTTACATCGAATAGGTCTCCAAAGAAATCAGTGTATTGAAGATCAAACGAGAGAGAGAGAGAGGGAGGGAGACAGAGAGACATCTAGCTATAGCTATGGACTTGTGGGTCCTGTAGGAACTACCATGTGGGAGGTAGCAAGGTTGAATAAGATGGCCGCCGTGATGTACTCCCCCTCCAGCAGAGTACCAGAAAAGGCCTCCATATGGGATCGCGACAGAACATAGACACGCGGCGAAGTAAAAAGTGTTTTGGATTCTCCGCTAGGGGTTTGGAATATTTGGGCATTTATAGAACGAAGATGCGGTGTAGGGGACCCACAAGGCAGCCACAAGGGTGTAGGGCGCGCCCCTGCACTTGTGGTTGCCTCGTGCAGCGTCTGGTCTCCCCGCGAAGCTCCTAGGTCTTGTTTTGGTCCAGAAAAAATCATCAAAAAATTTCATCATGTTTGGACTCCGTTTGATACTGATTTTTTGTAAAACCAAAAATACAAGCAGAAAACAACAACTAGCACTAGGCACTGAGTTAATAGGTTAGCTCCCAAAAATGATATAAAATGGCATATAAAGCATACAAGATTGATAAAATAATAGCATGAAACAATCAAAAATTATAGATTCGTTGGAGACGTATCAGCATCCCAAAGCTTAATTCATGCTTGTCCTCGAGTAGGTAAATGGTAAAAACGGAATTTTCGATGTTGAATGCTAGCTAGCATGTGTATCATGTAATCTTTTGGGTATCAATGTTTAGAAATGATGGCTTAGTAAATACTGAAACGATAATAAAGAAATACTAGCAAATAATCATTGCCTTTCAAAATAACAACACCGAAGAACGTAATTCTCCATTCATTTCATCATGTAAGCAATGTCATAACTTTGTCTTCCTAACATTAAGTATAAATCATGACCCCCCAGTGCCTAACTAAGCACTTGACTCATACTTTCTCATGCGCTTCAGCTTTTTCAACCTCACTCAATACCTGAGCGCGAGCCATGGATTCGGCACTGTAGGTGGAATAGAATGATGGTAGGGATTGAGAGGAGAAGACAAAAATAAGGATAGTCTCGCATCAACTAGGCGGATCATTGGGCCATGGAGACGCCTTCCAATCGATATCGATGCGAGGGGTACGGATTGCCATGCAACTTTTGATGCACTAGAGCTATAAGTGTATGAAAGCTCTCTACTAAAACTAAATGGGTGTGCATCTAACCTACTTGCATCATGAAGAACTCGGGCAATTGAGGAACCCGTAAATGAAATATGTAAGCTAAGTGTTATATTGATTCCCACTAGTATATGAAAGTGACTAAACATAAGGACTCTCTATATGAAAAACATGGTGCTACTTTGAAGCACAAGTGAGGAAAAAGGATAGTAATGTTTCCCCCTCTCGCATCTCTCATTTCTTTTTTTTCTTTTTTCCCTCCTTCTCCTTTTTTTTTCTTTGGCCCTTTTGGCCTTTATTTTTATTTTATTTTTCATTTGATAATTTCTCATAGGTAGGGGCATCATTCTAATAACATGATGATCATCACACTTCTATTTATTTACAACTCGATAAAAACTGAAAAACAATATGAGTACATATGAATGCCTCTGGCAGTGTACCAGGATGTGCAATGATACTAGCGTAACACGTATAAAATGATGAACAGTGGCCTTGCCACAAATATCATGTCAGCTATATGATAATGCAAAGCAAACTGACAATGAATGCGCAAGTCATATGAGCGGTAAAAGTGGAAGTTGCATGGCAATATATCTCAGAATAGCTATGGAAATGCCATGATAGGGTAGGTATGGTGGTTGTTTTGAGTAAGATATAATAAGGCTTATGTGCGATAGAGCATATCATATCACGGGATCTGGATGCAATGACAAAGTATGCGCCAAATCTCGAGGTGAGAATGGGCAATGCATGGTGCCGAATAGGCTAGCAAATTGCGGAAAGATGGGAAGTGCTTACGGTCCACAAACTCACATTAAACACAAGGAAGTCAGATACTTATTGTGTCCTCTATTATCTCTCTTGAAGCAAATCACTCATCGCATGCCCCTAGGGGGCGAGGTTGGGAGGAGTTAACCACCGCACGCCCCCGGCCAGATGATACTTGTGATCTGTGTTGGGTTTTTATAGGATCGAAAGTAGGTCTAGAGGGGGGTGATTAGACTACTTGACCAAATAAAAATCTAACTATTTCCTAATTTTAGTTGTTGGCAGATTTTAGCTATTGTAGCAAGTCAAGTTCACCCTACTGTCGGGGTACACAAACAGGGGTGTTCATTCCCCCGACTTGTGCACGGAGAGATAGTCTCCGGCCCCCGCGAGCAGAACCCGTTGGGAAGGCTACCGCATCACCCAACAAGCATTCAAGAACCAGCATCCGACAGCAACAACCTGCGGAAGGCCAAGCAAGCACCGGCAACACCAGCACAATGACCCAGGAGGGGCCCAAGACGCGCCAGCCGCTCCCCCGGAGCCTGCCGGGGACCGAGGCGCGCACATCTCCGGAAGACCCGGCAAGACGTCCCCCGGCAAGCACGAGCTAACCAGCCACCGCTCCACCACATCGCTACGCCAGTCACTTGTCGATGCGGTGTCGAGCCCTCAAGCGGCTAAACAGCTCTCGCTAAGCACGTGACGGCGCGCCGGAAGGCGAGTTACGCCCAGTTGACACCCACCCTGCAGCGTGTCAAGACCATAAGCAACGGCTAGCCAAGCGGTGGCAAGAACCTGCCGGGGATGCACCCCCGAGCGCCACCTAGGCTAGTAATCATGGTATTTTGTCCTAAATGCCAGAGTTAGGTATGATAGCTCTGCTAAGCTATCTAATCAATAGATAATGTCTGTTTTGCCACTGTGGTAACCCCTTGCACTATAAAAGGAGGCCCAAGGCAACCTAGCTCAAGATTCGGACCTTTGGACACTTGTACTCGCGTAGTAGCTCACCCCGACAGCAGCTCTTGCCGGGGATAAGCGCTGCGTGTTCTTCGTGTTCCTCTGATCAATCCACCTAAAGCAGGAGTAGGGTTTTACGCTTAGCAGCGGCCCGAACCTGGGTAAAAATGCCAGTGTCCTGATCGTCGCGCCGTCTCATGCTCTCCGCTCTTTGTGCAACATGCCCCCCTTGCCGAACCACAAAGGGGCCTCTGGTCCCATAGGTGATCGTGAGCATCCGTGCCCCGACATCTTTAGCGCGCTAGGTAGGGGGCGTGCATCATTTGCGCGAACCCGAGTTCGTGAACGGCGAATCGATCTTCATCATCATCTTGTTTAGCCATGGCTCCCAAGAAGAAGCCCAGCGCGTCCGCGCATCCCTCCGCTTCAAAGGCTCCCTCGCGCGCAACCGCGAACGCGGCGGGCATCGCGACAGCTGCAAGTGGAGAAGGCGTCGTGGGCAACGCGGCTGGCGCAGGCGGCGCCGCCGTTGTGTCCCCCACTACCGAGGCCGGAGCGGAGAACGCCGGAAGGAAACGGGTCCGCTCAACCCTAGGGAGGTGTGGCATAATCCAGCAGGCCAAGGGGAGAAAGAGGTACCTGGCTATGCCCTTCTTCCTCCTCCTTTCCCACCGGTAGTTAGCTCTGCGCGGCGACGACGTCGTCAGTGTCGATAGGTCGCACGAGGTTCGGTCTCACACTTGTCCCGCCAGGGGACAAGTCCTGAACCGAATGCTAGAGTGCATTCGTTGGTCGACGCTCCCGGCAGGCGAACCATGGCAAGGTCCCGTACGCCTATCACGGGTCACCATGGGACCGTTGGGCGCGAAGAAAAGGAGGGAAGGACTGGCCATACCTACTTATTTTTCCATTCCTGAACTGATTATGAATATTACATTAACCCGGCAGACTCCTGCCGCAGACCATATTCATGACTGACGGGTCTTCGAGTACCCCCCGCTTCGCTCTTCTCTACGTCTCCTTTCCTTTCAGGGTGACGATGAGCACGTGTTTGTACGCACACTATGGGGAGCGTGGGAGAGGAAAGGCGCCAGGACACAATGAGAAGCCGTGGCGAAAGCTAAGTGGCATTATTATCCGCTCCCAATTAAGATTTATGTTTGTATGCCCCTTTGTGAAACCAAAAGGTTTCGTATTATAAATCTTGCGTGTGACAGAGCCTTACTGTGTTTGTTCGCGCCCGTGTTTTGTTTCGAGCCTGCTCAACAAAACGCGCGGCAGCATCAACACTGCCAAAGGTAATCTCGCCGGCAGCGTGCCTTTGCCAGCAGAATGCTAAGGACCCGTTCCTCGAGGCAATCACGGCAACACGCCGTTGGCGAGTAACTAGAACGCACAAAGATGATTATCATACGAACACCGGAAGGGAAACAAAGGGGATAACATACACTTGCGCAAAAACATCAGTTCGGCAAACATTAAAATAACGAAAGTGCGGGCTCTAATACGAGATACCTACTATGTCTTAAGTACAGGGCAACTTGGCGATAAAGAGGGCATAAAGCTAACTCCGGTGGCTCCCCTGGGTCCTTGAAACTTTGAGGATCCTGTCAGCAAGGGGACCAGCCTTCTCAGCGGCAGCCGAGGTGTTGGCAACCGACGGCAGTTTCTTGAAACCATCGGAAAGATCGAGCTCCGGGTGGAAGAAGGCGAGGTTGCTCAAGACCAGGAAGAGGGCATCGTGTGCCAGCTTCTAGGATTCGTTGGCAAAGGAGGCAGCCCTGTCCTCTTCATACGTCTTCAGCCCCTCGATCAGGCCATCGAAGAAGAGTGATGGCTTGACGCTTGGAGCTTCATGTTTGCCGACAGAGAAGGCCGAGCTCTTCATGTCCATCTTAGCAATCTGGGCAGTGAGGCGCTCGGCGATATCAACCATCCTCTTGATCCAGAGGTCACGCTGCTCAACCAAGTTCTCCAGGTTTTCTTCGGCGTCCTTCTGAAGGGTCTTCGCGTGGGTCACATCTGTTAGCAGCAACTTCTCGCGGGCCTCGGCAGATTCAAGGTTGCTCTCCAAAGAGGTGAGCCTGGACCTCATGTCAGAAATGGTGTCGTTGGCAGCATCAAGACTTTGGCCCTTGGAGGAAAGCTGTGATTGCACCTCTCCCAGAGTTGTTGCTACCTTTCGTGCTTCTTCCTTGAGGGCCTCGGTCTCCTTAGTTCTCCCGGCAAGATCCTCTGTCAGCTTGGTCAATTGTGCTTCAAGTTTGGCCTTGGCGGCAGATGCAGCAACCAGCTTGTTAGCTACCTTCTTCAGTTGTGCATCGGACTCCGAGGAAAGTGCATCTAGAGCAATCTTGTGGCCATCTGCTAGCTCCGTGGTACGCTGCCGGATGCGGTCCTCCAGCTCCTCGTCCTTGGCACGGAGAGTAGCCTCGAGGGTCCCTTCCCGGAAGGAGATGATTTCCTCTTTGACGTCCAGAAGCGCCTCGCGCTCCGTCAGTCGAGCCTTCCAGGCGGCACTGTCCTCGTTGGCCATGGATAGCGTCTCATGCTGCCTCTTGAGAGAATGGACCAGCCGATTGTACCAGTCCCGCAGCTCACTCCCTTTGCTCCTCAGCTGCTGATCCACGAGCTCGGCCGCATCACGTTGCTCCTTGACCGCCTGCCACTTGAGGTTGTACCTGCTCTGTACATCCTTAAGCCTTGCTGCTATAGATTCCAGTAGAGCCAGATCCTTGGCAGCGTCAGCAGTGCTGTCAGTTCCTTCGATCTTCTGAGATAGCGGTGCCAAGATCTTGTTGATTTCTTCATCAAGGTCTACACCCACTGAGAAGGGTGAGCCGGGAGCTATGTGACTTAGAGGAGCAGTGACCAATGCCAAGTGACTCTGCGGGGACTGCAGAGCCGATGCCAGGGGATAACTGGACGAGGGAGGCCTCATGGTTTGAAGGGGAGTCTTCTCTTCGACCACCGGGCCCAAGCCGGGCGCGCTGCCGGGATTTTGTTCCGTTCCTTCTAAGGACCCCTGAATATCCCCGGCAGCCGGGCCATGTTCTTCCGCGGCAGCAATCTTCATCGCCTCCGCGGCAGCATCCTTCGCAATGTTAGCTACCTCTTCCAGCAGTTCAGGCTCTTCAAGAAGCAGAGCTGCGGATTAGAGCAATAAAACAGAAGTATGGGAATCAAGAATCAGTAAGACACGAAAAGAAAGGATACAAGAAAAACAAAAACACTGGCAAGAGGGATACCCGATGAAGGTTGCTGCGGAAGGACCTCTCCTTCCCCAGCAACATCAGTTGCCGGCGTGCGGTCTGTCGCCGTTCCTTCGACGGTGACCTTTGCACGGGCAAGCTCCTCGGCGGAGGCCCTTGCCGGCGAAGCCTTCTCACGGGCAATGGGTGATGGGAGATGTTCGAGGAGAGGTTCCTCTTGGCGGGCCTCCCTCCGATCTCCCTCTCCTGTTTCCCTTTCGGGTGAAGGGAGGCGTCCTTCCTCATCTCTGCCAGCAGGCGAGGCCTGCTCTTGGAATTCGCGGAGAGGACTGGGCTGGGGGCTAGGCACGGGATTCTCCTCCGCGCCTCCCACAGGGCCCAAACCTGCCGCAAAATCCGGTCCTGCCGCGGATTTGGCCCTCTTGACCCTGTGCGCAAGGGTCTCCTCATCCTCATCCCTGTCAAGGTCAACCATGCAAGACCAGTTAGGAAAATTAAGATCAAAAGCTTTCTGACGGAAGTTGAGATCAACTAGACTTACTCCGAGGCAAGAAGCATCGAGCCCAGCTCATACAAAGCGGGCAGTGGAGTCGCCCGACCCCTCTTCAGAGTTGGGGGGACAGGGCTTGACGGAGAGGCCAGGACTGCCGGCAAGGGCGAGCATGGCAGAGAAGTTGGGCTTGACGGGGGGCTGGGGTCCACCCCATGAACCTTCTGTTGCTTGGCGGGGGAGGCCTTGGCCTGGGAAAGGCGGGAGGATTGGCGACGTGCTACTTCACGCCCGCCGCCCTTAGAAGTCGTCTTCTTCACCTTTGGGGGACCTCGCGAAGACGCGGGGGCCGTTGACTCTCAGTTGGCGCGTAGACGGAGGCGGCGAACCGGCTCCGGAGCCTGGGGCCCCTCTTCGAGCCCCTTCTCTTCCACCTCCGGATCCTTCGCCTCCTCTGCCTCCTCCGCCTCGCCCTCCCCCTGGGTCCCTGTTGCCGCGACTTGGGAGCCACTAGCCCCGGCAAGCTCCAGCTCGGCAGACTCCTCCGGAGCAAGATTTTCGCTCTCCTCCTCGGAAGAACCATCGTCCCTGGACTCCTCCTCCTCCTCTTCTCCGGAGGCTACTCCCCTGGCGGTCCTGACAGTCTTGTCTTCCGCGATTCGTTCGGAGATGTAGGCTCTCTCCGCCTCCCTGGTTGGCGCGGTCAAGTTGTCCTCCGGTTTGGAGGCTCTCTCATCCAAGCTGGAGACCCACTCCATCTCGCTCTCCAGGGTGGGCAGCTCCCAATCAGACTTAACGCCGGAAGCATCACAATCTGGCATCCATTGGAGGATCTGGTTCCGGGTGGAATTGCGGTGCAAGGGGATGACTCCCTCCTGCAAATGGTACGTCCCGAGGCGGCCGAACAACTGATCACACAGCCAGCCATGGCCGTAGGCTGTCAGGTTGTTGGCAGGGCCTGGGTACAGCCGCATCCAGTCGGCGGGACCATTGAACTCCCAAGCAAACCTGTCCCTTTTCTGCAACGGTGCGATGCGGCGACGAAGGAAATCAGCTCCCACATGCTCGATGGTCAGCCCGGCAGCCTTGAGGCAAACAATCCTATTCAACGCCAGGCGGAGCTTGCTGTCGGAAGGGCCCAACTTGCCCCAGTCACTGCCGCGCGTAGCACATCCAGTCCGTGCCCGGCAGAACACGGGGGCCTTGTCGTCCTTGATCCAGCACCAGTCGCCCCTCCATTCTTCCCACGTAGCTGTCCGAAAAGGTAATCCGAATCATCCTTTTTACCCCGGGGGATCCAGCTTATGTTCCCCGAGCGGTGGGATTTGTCCTCAATCCGAGGAAGGAAGAAGTGCCTGAACAAGTCCACATTGGGGGCAACTCCAACAAAGTTCTCGCACAGATGGGCAAAAATCGCCATGCACGACATTGCATTGGGCGTAAAATCCAGAAGGTGGAATCCATATGCCGCCATCATGGCGCAAAAGAAATCAGAGAAGGGAGGAACGAGGCCGCAGTAAAAGTACGCACAAAAGAAGTGGTACGAATCTGAGGGCTTCTTCTCCTTGGGGCTGTCCGGCAAAACCTGGGGTGCTCTGTGCCCCTTCGTCGCCCTCCCCCACATATAGGCATACCTCTTGATCAGGGTGTTGCCATCCAGGCTTGACGGAGAGATAACCACATCTCCCTGTAGCTGCCTCTCGAGCTCTTCCACTTTCTTCTTCCTCTCCTCAGCCACCAGGTCCGTGGATGCGGCCGCCTACTTCCCCTTGTTGGCAGCCATTTTCCACCCCATCCTTGAAGCTTTCGAGGGCGGCGGATGATCTGGCGGCGCTCGGTAAACCGAGAGTGGCAGAGGGAGAAGTTCTTTGGCTTGAGGAGGAAGATGAAGGACGGAGAAAAGGATGCGAATGAGCAGCGCCCCTGTGCGTTGTCCTTTTTATTTAGGGGAACCCGCACGGGGGTTGGCTCTTCACAATCTTTTTGGAAAACTGCCGTTTATTACTGGCAGTTCCTTTTTTTATTCTCCAACGACTACCGTTCCACGACCCCACGACCCGCGATAATTGCGCGGAGTGGACGTGGGGTGGGAGGACAGAATCCCCCCGACGCGTGTCCGTGCACTGTTTGGGGCCTAACCCAACGTGCCAAGCGACACGTATGGCTCAGGCCCAGGGGCTTCTGTCGGGGTACACAAACAGGGGTGTTCATTCCCCTGACTTGTGCACGGACAGATAGCCTCCGGTCCCCGCGAGCAGAACCCGTTGGGAAGGCTACCACATCACCCAACAAGCATTCAAGAACCAGCATCCAGCAGCAACAACCTGCGAAAGGCAAAGCAAGCACCGGCAACACCAGCATAACGGCCCAGGAGGGTCCCAAGACGCGCCAGCCGCTCCCCCGGAGCCTGCCGGGGACCGAGGCGCGCACATCTCCAGAAGACCCGGCAAGACATCCCCCGACAAGCATGAGCTAACCAGCCACCGCTCCACCACATCACTACGCCAGTCACTTGTCGATGCGGTGTCGAGCCCTCAAGCAGCTAAACAGCTCAGCATGTGGCGGCGCGTCGGAAGGCGAGTTATGCCCAGTTGACACCCACCCTGCAGCGTGTCAAGACCATAAGCAATAGCTAGCCAAGCGGTGGCAAGAGCCTGCCGGGGATGCACCCCCGAGCACCACCTAGGCTAGTAATCATGGTATTTTGTCCTAAATGCCAGAGTTAGGTATGATAGCTCTGCTAGGCTATCTAATCAATAGATAATATCTGTTTTGCCATTGTGGTAACCCCTTGCACTATAAAAGGAGGCCCAAGGCAACATAGCTCAAGATTCGGACCTTTGGACACTTGTACTCGCGTAGTAGCTCACCCCGACAGCAGCTCTTGCCGGGGATAAGCGTTGCGTGTTCTTCGTGTTCCTCTGATCAATCCACCTAAAGCAGGAGTAGGGTTTTACTCTTAGCAGCGACCCGAACCTGGGTAAAAATGCCAGTGTCCTGATCGTCGCGCCGTCTCATGCTCTCCGCTCTTTGTGCAACGTGACCCCCCTTGTCGAATCACAAAGGGGCCTCTGGTCCCATAGGTGATCGTGAGCATCCGTGCCCCGACACCTACACATACATGTCTACGAGTATAGGAACGGAAAATAAAGACATGCAAATGTAAGAGGGTAGGGATAAGAAGATCAAACGCAATTTGGAGACACGAAGATTTTTCCCGTGGTTCCGATAGGTGGTGCTATCGTACGTCCACGTTTATGGAGACTTCAAACCACGGAGGGTAACAGTCGCGAGAGTCCATGGAGGGCTCCACCCACGAAGGGTCCACGGAGTAGTAACCTTGTCTAGTCCATAACGGCTTCCGTCCACGAAGGACTAGCCTCACTATGGGTAGATCTTCACGAAGTAGGCGATCTCCTTGCCCTTACAAACTCTCTTGGTTCAACTCCACAATCACGAAGAAGGAGGCTCCCAAGCGACACCTAACCAATCTAGGAGGCACCACCCTCCAAAAGGTAATAGATGTGGTAGTATGATGAACTCCTTTCTCTTGTGCTTGAAAATATAGTCTCCTCAACACGCAATCACTCTCTCACAGATTTGGCATGAGTAGAAGAGATTGATTGGATGGATAGCAACTTGGGGAGGCTAGAAATCAAGATCCATATGGTTGGAGTGGATGATCTTGACCTCAACACAAGGGTAGGTGGTTCTCTCTCAGAAAATTAGATATGGCAAGTGGGTGTATGTTCTGAGTGCTTCTCTTGCGAGTGAGTGGTGGTGGAGGGGTATATATAGGCTTCTCCAAAAATCCAACTGTTACAACATTATTGCCCAACTCGGTGAAACCGAAGTGAAACTCGGTGGCACCGACTAGTTCAAAATGTGGCAACTTTGGCGTTCGGTGAGACCGATATATGAATCTCGGTGGTACCGATATGGGTGACCTAGGCAGTTACCAAATCTCGGTGAGACCGATTCCTCAAACTCGATGGGACCGATTTCAAGAAATGGGTTAACAGAGAGTTGGTCCAACTTCTCGGTGAGACCGATTTGCAAAACTCGGTGGGACCGATTCTTGAAAATGGCTAACAGAGAGTTGGTCACTGGTTTCGGTGGCACCGAAAGGAATGTTGGTAGTACCGAGATGCTAGGGTTTGGTTTGGCTTCTGTCTTGGATAAACTCGGTTGATCCGAATGGGAAGTTGGTGTCACCGAATTTAGACTTTTGGCTTTGGACAGAGGATATGTGTGGGGAAGTGGGTGAGTATTTTTGGTGGCTACATCTAAGCACTTGAGCAACCGGATCATCATATTTACCTCATCCCCTTTTAATAGTATTGGCTTTCCTATGGACTCAAAGTGATTTCTCACAAAATGTAAAATGTAGAGTCCTTGTTCTTGAAGCATGGCCAACAATATCCCTTCCTGTCCTTGGGGAGGTTCTCCACACAATCTTTAGCCATCCCATCATTGAACTTTTTCCTGAGATACACTTGGTGGAAACATTAGTCCAATGAAATATATGTTGTTATTAATTACCAAAACCACCTAGGGATAGGTTGTGCTTTCAGTTTTCCGTGAAGAGGACGGGTTATTGCAGCACAAAGTGGGTAAGTATTTCCCTCAGTTATGAAACCAAGGTTTATCGAACCAATAGGAATATCAATCCTCAACCGTCTTCAGCGGCTGCACACAAAAGAACAAACAACTTGCACCCAACGCGGGCAAGAGGGTTGTCAATCCCCTTGATCTCATTATTTGCAAGCAAATGAGGTGTGTAGATAATTGTAGGTAATTGTAAATTACAAAATAAAATAAAAAGTAAATAAATGCAGCAATGTAATAGTAGCGTTTGTAAATTTATAAGTGAATAGACCCGGGGGCCATAGTTTCCCCTAGCGGCATCTCTCATGTAGGCAGCATACGGTGGGTAACAAATTACGGTTGGGCAATTGATAGAAAAGCGGATAGTTATGCGATTTTCTTGGCAATGATCATGTATATATAGGCGTCACGTCCATAAATAAATAGGCCGACTCCTGCCTGCACCTATTACTATTACTCCACTTCAAGAGCGCTTCTATGCTTGCCTCTCTACGTATTAAGTTCACGACAAATAGAGTAATGCATGGAGAACGATGACATGATGTAGACAAAGTAAACTCAAGCAATATGAATATACCCCGTCGTGTTATCCTTAGTAGCAACAACACAAAGACGCATCTTGTCCCCTACTTTGTCACTGGAATATAGAAACTCGTCAGGTTGAACCTACCACAACGCACCACTCCCACTGAAGATAGATCAATCTACTTGGCCAAAGCACATCAATAAATCGGAGAGTATTACGAAGCTATAATGATCATGCAAATAAGAATCTTAATATTCAGAGGTGACTCAAATACTTTTCATGAATAATCTGAACATAAACCGACAATTCATCGGATCCCAACAAACACACCACACAACAGGATTACATCGGATAGATCAAAGCGATGATGCGATGATCATTGTATTGAAGATCAAGAGATAGAGAGATTCCCATCTAGGTACTAGCTATGGACCCATAGGTCTGTGGTGAACTACTCACACATCATCATGAGGGCAGCATGGTTGATGTAGAGGCCCTCCGTGATCGATCCCCCCTCCGGCAGGGTGTCGGAACGGAGCTCCAAATGGCTTCATGGCGGAACAGAGACTTGCGGCGGCGTAAAAAGGGTTTCGGGACTGCTTCAAGGTTGCGATATATGTGAATTTATAGGCTAGAGAACGAGGTCGGGAGGGCCACCAGGGAGGCACAAGCCATCAGGGCGGCCCTGTTGGCTTGTGCGGCCCTGGTGCGGCTCCCGGCTTTCTTCCGAATCTCCCAGGTCTTCTTTTGGTTCAGGAAAAATCATAAAAAAGTTTCATGGCAATTGGACTTCGTTTGGTACTGTAAACCTGAGAAGTAAAAAACATGCAGAAAACAGCAACTGGCACTGGGCACTGGATCAATAGGTTAGTGATCAAAAATATTATAAATTGGTAAATAAAGACCCAAAAAGTATCCTAGAATGATAATATATCAGCATGGAACAATCAAAAATTATAGATACGTTGGAGAAGTATCAAGCATCCCCAAGCTTAATTCCTGCTCGTCCTCGAGTGGTAAATGATAAAAACAGAATTTTTGATGTGACATGCTATCCATTATGTAATCTAATGCATGTATGCTCATTGAGAAACGACGAATCAACAAAGATTAACATAGCAATACTTATAAGTATAAGAAAGAAAATCATCAATCTTTCAAAGTATACGATCCTCAAAGAATGTTTACCCCCATTCATCTTATTATATTAGGAAGGCATGGCTCCATCTTCACCACATTAATACAAATGTCAAGCACCACGGTGTCCAAGTCAGGCAATTGGATCATACTTTTTCAATATGCATCAACTTTTTATTCTTCACGTAATACATGAGCGTGAGCCATTGGACATAGCATTAGGTGGAATAGAATATGGTGGTAGATATCAAAGGGGCAAAAAGTGGAGAAGATAGTCTTGCATCAACTAGGCGTACCAACGGGCTATGGAGATGCCCATCAATAGATGTCAATGCAAGGAGTAGGGATTGCCATGCAAATTATGCACTAGAGCTATAAGTGTATGAAAGCTCAAATGAAGCTAAGTGGGGTGTGCATCCAACTTGCTTGCTCATGAAGACCTCGGGCATTTGAGGAAGCCCGTCATAGGAACATACAAGCCAAGTTTGTAATAATGAAAAAGTGATTCCCACTAGCATATGAAAATGACATAACATGAGACTCTCTCTACATGAGGAAGAAGGTGCCACTTTGAGGCACAAGTGTGGTAAAAGATAGTAGCAAAGTCCCTTCTCTCATTTTCTCTCATTTTTTTATTCAGAATGGTGGGCTCATTTGGCCTCCCCCATCTTTATTTCCTCACTGGGACAATGCTCTAACAATGATGATCATCACACTTTTATTTACTTACAACTCGATATGAAGAACCGATATGAAGATATGACTCTATTTGAATGCCTCTGGAAGTGTACCAGGATGTGCAATGATCTAGCATGACATGTATTAAAAATATGATTAACAGTGGCTTTGCCACAAATACTATGTCAGCTCTATATGATCATGCAAAGCAGTATGATGATGAACGAACAAGTCATGTGAAGTGACGATGGAATTTGCATGGCAATATATCTCGGAATGGCTATGAAAATGCCATGATAGGTAGGTATGGTGGCTGTTTTGAGGAAGATATAATGAGGCTTATGTGCAACAGAGCGTATCATGTCACGGGGTTTGGATGCACCGGCGAGAGTCGCACCGATCCTCAAGGTGAGAATGGGCTATGCATGGTACCGAAGAGGCTAGCAAATATGAAAAGGTGAGGTTGCGTATGTCCATGGTTTCACATTAGTCATAAACAACTCACATACTTATTGCAAATTTTTATTAGTTTTATCACAAATCTCAGTACCACTCGCATGCCCCGAGGGAAGAGGTTGGTAGGAGTTAACCATCGCGCGCTTCCGACCCGAAACAACACTAGGATTTCAACGAGGAATAGAAATGCTCACACATCATCACCATGCCTCTTTAATTTTTAGATGAACAAGAAGTTAGCCTCTCTTAATATCACCACTTCTACGAATCAAAAATTATGAACTTACACCTTTTTCATATTACCACATCAATATCATTAACCCACAATTTCTCTATATGTGCTACATGATGGTTTTGATTATCACTCATTGAATACCTAATATTTTTGGACTAGTGTTATGACCCATGCAAATTACATTCACTATTTATTAACTCTCAAACAAATATAAGTGAAGAACGCGAGTGGAAACATTTCTATAAAATCTACACGCCACCGTGCTCAAAAATATATAAGTGAAGTACTAGAGCAACTGCTAAGCTCAAAAGATATAAGTGAAGCACATAGAGTATTCTAACAAATTATGATGAATGTGTGTCTCTTTTAAATAGGTGTATCCAGCAAACAATGATTGTGGCAAACTAAAAGTAAAAGCAAACAAAAACAAACGATGCTCCAAGCAAAACTCATATTATGTGACGAATAAAAATATAGCTTCAAGTGACATACCGATGGATTGCGACGAAAGAGGGGATGCCTTCCGGGGCATCCCCAAGCATAGACGCTTGAGTCTTCCTTAAAATATTACCTTGGGGTGCCTTGGGTATCCCCAAGCTTAGTCTCTTGCCACTCCTTATTCTTTTGTCCATCGTGATAACACCGAAAACTTGAAAACTTCAATCACACAAAACTCAACAAAACTTCGTGAGATCCGTTAGTATAAGCAACATATTGAATACTTTAGGTACTGTTATAAATTGATTCTTATTTCATAATTGCATAATAGGTACTGTATTCTAACTTCTCCATGGCTTATACCCCCTGATACAATCCATAGCATAATCAAAACAAGCAACTATGCAAGCAAAAACAGAATCTGTCTAAAACAGAACAATCTGTAGCAATCTGTAGAGAACCTATACTTAGGCAACTCTAAAAATTCTGAAAAATTAGGGAAACCTCGAAAATGTGTATAGAAATACTGTGTAAAAAAATCATATCATTATCATGCTCCAGTAAAAAATGAAAATTCCTGTGCTGGAGTCAAAAGTTTCTGTTTTGTTTCAGCATCGATTCTACTCATCTCGTGAGTCATCCCAAAGGCTTTACTTGGCACAAACACTAATTTAAACATAAAAACATAATCATTACAGAGGCAATAATCATGTTATAAAAAACAACATAAAGTATTGGGTTGTCTCCCAACAAGCTCTTTCTTTATAGCCATTAAGATAGGCTTGAGATTTCAACGATGCTCGCATAATAGACAAGAATTGAAGCACAAAGAGAGCATCATAAAGCATGTGAAAAACACATCTAAGTCTAACATACTTCCTATGCATAGGCATTTTATAGGAAAACAAATTCTCAAGACAAGTGAAATCTAGAATATGCAAATAGGAAGAATGAAGCATTAATAATTTCAACACAAAGAGAGGTAATTGAGTAACATGCAAATTCTTATAACCATGTTTGCCTCTCTCATTATATGTAGGCTCATAATCAAACTCAACAATATAACTATCATAATATTGATCATTCTCCAAAGTAGTGGGATCATTGTTACCTAAAGTTGACACTCTTCCAACCCCACTTTCTATATTATTGCAAACAATATTATCCATAACATATTCATCACGAGGCTTAAATAAATTCTCAAGATCAAAAGAAACATCATCACCCCAATCATGATCATTACAATAAGTAGTGGATATAACAAAACTATCATCCCCAAGCTTGTTGCTTTGCATATCGCTAGCACAATTGGCATTAATAGAATTTATAGTAACATCATTGCAATCATGCTTTTTGGGTGCAATAGC
Organism: Elymus sibiricus; assembly: GCA_039707655.1. Classification (NCBI taxonomy): domain Eukaryota; kingdom Viridiplantae; phylum Streptophyta; class Magnoliopsida; order Poales; family Poaceae; genus Elymus; species Elymus sibiricus. The sequence continues at coordinate 307,028,250 of CM077675.1, read as the reverse complement.
AAGAATTTCATTTCCGACATAAGGAACTATATCAAGTTCATCTCCATAAGCATCATTAATACTGGCATCGTGGCCACAAGAATAGCAAGCATCACGTTCATCAAGAGGGGATATTTCAATCGAATCAATGGAATCATAATTTTCTTCCAACGCAATAGTCATTCTCTCAATAAATTCTTTAACATAGGCATTAGAAGCATAGTTTTCATAGAAATATTTAAGTATGGCAAAATTTTCAGATTTGTAAAAAGTATCATCATACTTTTCAATAAAAGAAGCAACTTCATAAGCACCCTTAAAAACAACAAATTCTTCAATTTGTTTGATATCATAGTAAATATAAACACCCTTGGCATAAGAAGATAAGATTTCATTATCATTAAACTCACATAGGTAGGGAAGGTGTTTCTTAGGGTTCTCAGAGCAACAAGTAGAATCATAAATTTCACATAGATTCCAAGCATAGCACATCAAACATTTTATTTGGTGGCATAAAATTCTCCCCTTTTGAGACAACCGGTGAGCATGCACAAAATAAGCAAGCTCATCTAAAGATTTTCCATCAACTAAGCTAGTTGGGGTTTCCGCACGAGCACAAATGGATCGATGATGACCCAAGTAGAAAACTTTATGTGGATCCATAAGTCTTTATTTTTTCTTTTTACTTTCTTTTTGTTCTTCATAAAGATAAAGATAAATAGCTAGGCAAGCGAGCAAGGTAACAAGCAAAGATAAATATTTTTGTATTTTTGATTTTTATGAAACAAACTAAATATAACAGCAAATAAAAAGATAAACAAGTGAATGACTTTTTTTGTGAAGTTACTTGATAGTTGGTGATGATACTCCCCGACAACAGTGCCAGAAATCCTTCCTGATACTTGTGATCCGCGTTGGGTTTTCCGTGAAGAGGAACGGGTTATTGCAGCACAAAGTGGGTAAGTATTTCCCTCGGTTATGAAACCAAGGTTTATCGAACCAATAGGAATATCAATCCTCAACCGTCTTCAGCGGCTGCACACAAAAGAACAAACAACTTGCACCCAACATGAGCAAGAGGGTTGTCAATCCCCTTGATCTCGTTATTTGCAAGCACATGAGGTGTGTAGATAATTGTAAATTGCAAAATAAAATAAAAAGTAAATAAAGGAAGCAAAGTAATAGTAGCGTTTGTAAATTTATAAGTGAATAGACCCGGGGGCCATAGTTTTCCCTAGCGTCATCTCTCATGTAGGCAGCATACGGTGGGTAACAAATTACGGTTGGGCAATTGATAGAAAAGCGGATAGTTATGCGATTTTCACGGCAATGATCATGTATATAAAGGCATCATGTCCATAAACAAATAGGCCGACTCCTGCCTACACCTATTACTATTACTCCACTTCAAGAGCGCTTCTATGCTTGCCTCTCTACGTATTAAGTTCATGACAAACAGAGTAATGCATGGAGAACGATGACATGATGTAGACAAAGTAAACTCAAGCAATATGAATAAACCACATCGTGTTATCCTTAGTAGCAACAACACAAAACACATCTTGTCCCCTACTTTGTCACTGGGATATTGAAACTCGTCAGATTGATCCTACCACGACGCACCACTCCCACTGAAGATAGATCAGTCTACTTGGCCAAAGCACATCAATAAATCGGAGAGCATTACGAAGCTATAATGATCATGCAAATAAGAATCTTAATATTCAGAGGTGACTCAAATACTTTTCATGAATAATCTGAACATATACCCACAATTCATCGGATCCCAACAAACACACTGCACAATAGGATTGCATCGGATAGATCAAAGCGAAGATGCGATGATCATTGTATTGAAGATCAAGAGATAGAGAGATTGCCATCTAGGTACTAGCTATGGACCCGTAGGTCTGTGGTGATTGATGTCAACTACGCAACCTTCTTCTTGTAGACTCGTGTTGGGCCTCCAAGCGCAGAGTTTTGTAGGACAGTAGCAAATTTCCCTCAAGTGGATGACCTAAGGTTTATCAATCCGTGGGAGGCGTAGGATGAAGATGGTCTCTCTCGAACAACCCCGCAACCAAATAACAAAGAGTCTCTTGTGTCCCCAACACACCCAATACAATGGTAAATTGTATAGGTGCACTAGTTCGGCGAAGAGATGGTGATACAAGTGCAATATGGATGGTAGATATATGTTTTTGTAATCTGAAAATATAAAAACAGCAAGGTAACTAATGATAAAAGTGGGCACAAACGGTATTGCAATGCTTAGAAACAAGGCCTAGGGTTCATACTTTCACTAGTGCAAGTTCTCTCAACAATACTAACATAGTTGAATCATATGTAAATCCCTCACGCGCGACAAAGGGTTCACTCCAAAGTCACAAATAGCGGAGAACAAACGAAGAAATTATTGTAGGGTACGAAACCACCTCAAAGTTATCTTTTCTGATCAATCTTATGAGCTATCCCTATAAGTGTCACGAACAGCCCTAGAGTTCGTACTAAAATAACACCTTAAGATACACATCAACCAAAACTCTAATATCACCTAGATACTCCAATGTCACCACAAGTACCCATGGGCTTGATTATACGATATGCATCACACAATTTCAGATTCATCATGTTCAATCCAACACAAAGAACTTCAAAGAGTGCCCCAAAGTTTCTGCCGGAGAGTCAAGACGAAAACATGTGCCAACCCCTATGCATAGATTCCCAAGGTCACGGAACCCGCAAGTTGATCACCAAAACATACATCAAGTGGATCAATAGAACATCCCATTGTCACCACGGATATCCCATCGCAAGACATACATCAAGTGTTCTCAAATCCTTAAAGACTCAATCCGATAAGTGAACTTCAAAGGGAAAACTTAATTCATCACAAGAAGATAGAGAGGGGAAAACTCCATATGATTCATCTATATTAATAAAGCTCGCGGTACATCAAGATCGTGTCATCTCAAGAACACGAGAAAGAGAGATCAAACACATAGCTACTGGTACATACCCTCAGCCCCGAGGGTGAACTACTCCCTCCTCGTCATGGAGACCGCCGGGATGATGAAGATGGCCTCCGGTGATGGTTTCCCCCTCCGGCAGGGTGCCGGAACGGGCTCCCGATTGGTTTTTCGTGGCTCTGGAGGCTTGCGGCGGCGGAACTCCCGATCTAGGTTTATTTCTGGGGGTTTCTGTATTTATAGGAATTTTTGGCGTCGGTCTCACGTCAAGGCGGTGTCCGAGGAAGTCACAAGCCAGGGGGGCGCGCCCTAGGGGGGGCGCCCCCCAGGCTTGTGGCCTCCTCGGTCACTTCCTAGCCCAGCTTTTTGCTCCAGTATTTTTTATATTTTCCAAAAATATTCTCCGTAAATTTTCAGCCCATTCCGAGAACTTTTATTTCTGCACAAAAACAACACCACGGTAGCTCTGCTGAAAACAGCGCCAGTCCGGGTTAGTTCTAATAAAATCATACCAAAATCATACCAAAATCATATAGAATTATTGTAAACATGGCATGAATACTTCATAAATTATAGATACATTGGAGACGTATCAGCATCCCCAAGCTTAATTCCTACTCGTCCTCGAGTAGGTAAATGATAAAAGAAATAATTTATGAAGTGTGAATGCTAGCAAACATTTTCATCATATTCTATTCTTCTTTGTATAGCATGGACATTTGGACTTGTAAATGATTCAAAGCAATAGTCTAGTTTTAACATTATGACTTCAATACTCAAGCATGTCAACAAGCAACCATGTCTTTCAAAATATCAACACTAAAGAAAGTTATCCCTAGCCCATCATGCTCAATCATTGATCCATTCATGAAACACACTCAAATATTAGCTATGCCCAATGCTCAAGTGCGATCATAGTGCCCCCTAGTTGGTGCTTATAAGAGAAGATGGAGACTCAAAGCAAAAATAAAAATTGCATAAAGTAAATAGACATGCCCTTCGCAGAGGGAAGTAGGGATTTGTAGAGGTGCCAGAGCTCAAGGTTTAAATTGAGAGAGAGAAATATTTTGAGTGGCATGCTTTTCATGTCAACGAAAACGACAAAGTAGCTCACAATACTTTCCATGCTAGATACATTATAGGCGGTTCCCAAACAGAATAGTAAAGTTTTTACTCCCCCTCCACCAATCAATCACACTCCATGGCGAGCCGAATCCACGGGTACCGTCCATACAAACAACAATCCCGGGGGAGTTTTGTTTCATTATTTTTTGATTTGAATTTTGAGCATGGGACTGGGCATCCCGAATACCAGCCACTTTCTCGTGAATGATAGTGAATCAACACATATTGTGAGAATAACACACCTAGCATGGAAAATATTGGATACTCCCCACCGTTTCATGAGCGGTACGGGCACACAAAAGAGAAAATTTATTTTGAAAATTTAGAGATGGCACATACAAATTTGCTTGGAACGGCATGGAAATACCGCATATAGGTAGGTATGGTGGACTCGTAAGGCAAAACTTGGTTTAAGGATTTTGGATGCACAAGTAGTATTTCTACGTAGTACAAATGAAGGCTAGCAAATAGATTGGGAAGCAACCAAACCAAGGAACGAAAATCACATAAGTGAGCATTGAGTCATAACTAACACCGAATAATGCACCACAAGTAGGATATAACTTCATTGCATAACTATTGACTTTCGTGCATGCATAGGGAATCACAAACCTTAACACCAATATTCCTACTAAGCATAATTACTCACTAACATGACTCACAGATTACTATCATCATGTTTCAAAACTATTACAGAGAATCAAGTTTAATTTGTCCCATGATCTTCATGAAAGTTTTTATTATATCCTCCTTGGATATCTATCACTTTGGGACTAGTTTCATATGTTGCCATTGCTTTTTCGGCAAGCTCAAACAAATTTAAATGAAGCACAAGAGCATAAAGATTTCATCCCTCAAAAAGGTATAAGTGAAGCATGAGAGGAAATGACAAGCTACTCACAAAAGATATAAGTGAAGATCAATGAGTAGTCAAACAATTAAGGAGCTATGTGAGGACTCACTCTCCCTCAATAAATATTTTCAGATCTGAGTATTTTATTCAACAGCAAGCAAAAGAAAAATAGCACTCCAAGAATAGCACGCATCATGTGAACGAATAAAAATTTAGGCTCAACATAGGCTAACCGATAATTGTTGATGAAGAGAGGTGGGATGCGTAGCATCCCCAAGCTTAGATGCTTGAGACTTCTTGAAATATTTACTTGGGGTGCCTTGGGCATCCCCAAGCTTGAGCCTTTGTATCCCGTTCAATCTTCTCATATCATGGCTTCACCTATTCTCAAAAACTTCATCCACACAAAACTCGAAAAGAACTCGTGAGATAGGTTAGTACACATAAGAATAAATCAACACTTCATGTACTGCCAAGACAAGTTGTACAATAATTTTCAAACATTAGGTACTGTATACTATCATTTCCACTATTTATATCTACCAATATAGGGTATGGAAACTATAGGATAAGTAGATAACGAAACTATGACAGCAATCTGCCTAAACAGAACAGTCTGTAGCAATTTATGAAAACAGTGTACTTCTGTAACTCAAACAATTATGGAAATTTAGGACATGCTATAAAATTTATATGGAATCACTGTGTAAAAATTTCAGAAACTTTCCACGTTCCAGTAAAATATGAAAATTCAAACACTACAGCCAAAGTTTCTGTTTTTACACAGCACTCATCAAAACATGCAATGCAAGCATCCTAAAGGAAATTCTTGGAAATTTTTATTGAAAAACAATATTATAAATAACACCTAACATAAAGTAACAAAATATAATGACGATCCAAGCAAAGCACATATTGTGTGACGAATAAAAATATAGCTCTAAGTAAGATATACCGATAGTGTTGAAGACGAAAGATGGGATGCTTCCGGGGCATCCCCAAGCTTAGGCACTTGAGTCTTCCTTGGATATTGCCTTGGGGGTTCCTTGGGCATCCCCAAGCTTAGGTTCTTGTCACTCCTTATTCTCCTCATATCGGTGTCTCACCCAAAACTTGAAAACTTCAATCACACAAAACTTAACGGAACTTCGTGAGATGGGTTAGTATAATAAATAAAGATCATTCACTTAGGTACTGTCAAGACAAGATTCATAATTGTTCTCACACAATACCTACTGTATTATATCATTCCCATAATTTATATCACTCAATATAAGCTATGGAAACACTAAAACAAGCAAACTATGCATGCAAGACAGAATCTGTCAAAAACAGAACAGTCTGTGAAGATCTGTAGTGTAACCATACTTCCCTGTCTCTAAAAATTCTGAAAAATTAGGAAAATCTAGGCAATTTGTATATCAATCATGTGTAAAAAATTCAGATCAAAAGAACGTTCCAGTGAATTTAAAAAATTCCTGGACTGAGAGCAAAAGTTTCTGTTTTTGCACAGAATCAAGTCAACTATCATCCACACTATCCCAAAGGCTTTACTTGGCACTTTATTGAAACAAAAGGCATAAAACATGATTACTACAGTAGCTTAATCATGTGAACACACAAAAACAGAAAGTAAAAGTATTGGGTTGTCTCCCAACAAGCGCTTTTCTTTAATGCCTTTTAGCTAGGCAAGATGATTTCAATGATTCTCACATAAAAGATAAGAATTGAAACACAAAGAGAGCATCATGAAGCATATGACTAGCAAATTTAAGCCTAACCCACTTCCTATGCATAGGGATTTTGTGAACAAATAACTTATGGGAACAAGAATCAACTAGCATAGGAAGGTAAAACAAGCAAAACTTCAAGATTTTCAACACATAGAGAGGAAACTTGATATTATTGCAATTTGTAGAAGCATAAGATCCTCTCTCATAATAATTTTCAGTATCATCATGAAGGAATTTCACAATATAACCAGCACATAAAGCATTATCTTCATGATCCACAAGCATAGAATTTTTTTTACTCTCCACAGAAGCAATTTTCTTCTCATTCATAATAGTGGGAGCAAACTCAACAAAATAACTATCATGTGAAGCATAATCCAATTGAAAATTAAAATCATGATGACAAGTTTCATGGTTATCATTATTCTTTATAGCATACATGTCATCACAATAATCATCATAAATAGGAGGCATGCTTTCATCATAATAAATTTGCTCATCAAAACTTGGGGGACTAAAAATATCATCTTCATCAAACATAGCATCCCCAAGCTTGTGGCTTTGCATATCACTAGCATCATGAATATTCAGAGAATTCATACTAGCAATATTTCTATCATGCTCATCATTCAAGGAATTCTCATTAAGTATTTTCATAAATTCTTCCTCTACCAATTGAGCACAATTTTCCAAACCATCATTTTCACGAAAGACATTAAAAAGACGAACCAATTGATGCAACCTAAACTCCATTTTTTTGTAGTTTTCTTTTATAAAACCAAACTAGTGAAAAAACAAGAAACTAAAAGATTCAATTGCAAGATCTAAAGATATACCTTCAAGCACTCACCTCCCCGGTAACGGCGCCAGAAAAGAGCTTCATTGACGGGATGTGAGTGCCGGTTACCTAGCCTCCCCGGCAACGGCGCCAGAAAAGAGCTTGATGTCTACTACGCAACCTTATTCTTGTAGACTCGTGTTGGGCCTCCAAGCGCAGAGTTTTGTAGGACAGTGGCAAATTTCCCTCAAGTGGATGACCTAAGGTTTATCAATCCGTGGGAGGCGTAGGATGAAGATGGTCTCTCTCGAACAACCCTGCAACCAAATAACAAAGAGTCTCTTGTGTCCCCAACACACCCAATACAATGGTAAATTGTATAGGTGCACTAGTTCGGCGAAGAGATGGTGATACAAGTGCAATATGGATGGTAGATATAGGTTTTTGTAATCTGAAAATATAAAAACAGCAAGGTAACTAATGATAAAAGTGGGCACAAACGGTATTGCAATGCTTAGAAACAAGGCCTAGGGTTCATACTTTCACTAGTGCAAGTTCTCTCAACAATACTAACATAGTTGAATCATATGTAAATCCCTCACGCGCGACAAAGAGTTCACTCCAAAGTCACAAATAGCGGAGAACAAACGAAGAAATTATTGTAGGGTACGAAACCACCTCAAAGTTATCTTTTCTGATCAATCTTATGAGCTATCCCTATAAGTGTCACGAACAGCCCTAGAGTTCGTACTAAAATAACACCTTAAGATACACATCAACCAAAACCCTAATGTCACCTAGATACTCCAATGTCACCACAAGTACCCATGGGCTTGATTATACGATATGCATCACACAATTTCAGATTCATCATGTTCAATCCAACACAAAGAACTTCAAAGAGTGCCCTAAAGTTTCTACTGGAGAGTCAAGACGAAAACATGTGCCAACCCCTATGCATAGATTCCCAAGGTCACGGAACCCGCAAGTTGATCACCAAAACATACATCAAGTGGATCAATAGAACATCCCATTGTCACCACGGATATCCCATCGCAAGACATACATCAAGTGTTCTCAAATCCTTAAAGACTCAATCCGATAAGTGAACTTCAAAGGGAAAACTCAATTCATCACAAGAAGATAGAGAGGGGAAAACTCCATATGATTCATCTATACTAATAAAGCTCGCGGTACATCAAGATCGTGTCATCTCAAGAACACGAGAGAGAGAGATCAAACACATAGCTACTGGTACATACCCTCAGCCCCGAGGGTGAACTACTCCCTCCTCGTCATGGAGACCGCCTGGATGATGAAGATGGCCTCCGGTGATGGTTTCCCCCTCCGGCAGGGTGCCGGAACGGGCTCCCGATTGGTTTTTCGTGGCTCTGGAGGCTTGCGGCGGCGGAACTCCCGATCTAGGTTTATTTCTGGGGGTTTCTGTATTTATAGGAATTTTTGGCATCGGTCTCACGCCAAGGCGGTGCCCGAGGAAGTCACAAGCCAGGGGGGCGCGCCCTGGGGGGGGGGGGCGCCCCCCAGGCTTGTGGCCTCCTCGGTCACTTCCTGGCCCAGCTTTTTGCTCCAGTATTTTTTATATTTTCCAAAAATATTCTTCGTAAATTTTCAGCCCATTCCTAGAACTTTTATTTCTGCACAAAAACAACACCACGGTAGCTCTGCTGAAAACAGCGTCAGTCCGGGTTAGATCTAATAAAATCATACCAAAATCATATTGAATTATTGTAAACATGGCATGAATACTTCATAAATTATAGATACGTCGGAGACGTATCAGTGATCTACTCACACATCGTCATGAGGGCAGCAAGGTTGATGTAGAGGCCCTCCGTGATCGATCCCCCCTCTGGCAGGGTGCCGAAACGGAGCTCCAGATGGCTTCGCGGCGGAACAGAGACTTGCAGCAGCGTAAAAAGGGTTTCGGGACTGCTTCCAGGGTTTTTGCGATATATGTGAATTTATAGGCCAGAGAACGAGGTGGGGCCGCCAGGGAGGCACAAGCCATCAGGGCGCCCCCCAGGGCGTGCCCTGTTGGCTTGTGCGGCCCTGGTGCGGCTCCCGGCCTTCTTCGGAATCTCCCAGGTCTTCTTTTGGTCCAGAAAAATCATAAAAAAGTTTCGTGGCAATTGGACTTCGTTTGGCACTGTAAACCTGAGAAGTGAAAAACATGCAGAAAACAGCAACTGGCACTGGGCACTGGGTCAATAGGTTAGTGCTCAAAAATATTATAAATTGGTAAATAAAGACCCAAAAAGTATCCTAGAATGATAATATATCAGCATGGAACAATGAAAAATTATAGATACGTTGGAGACGTATCACCAAACAACACATTCAGTCAAGGATACAAAACACTCCAACTTTCTTGTCGTGCCACGACCAACGCTTTAATGAATATTGAATCACAAACCTTAACATCATTATTCTTACTAATCAACTTTCACAAACTAGTAAGCCCCCATATTATACCCTCGATACCGTTGATCATAACTTTCGCATTTAGTGATCTACATGCAAGTTCTTATTATATACCTCTTGTATACCTATCATTTTCCGACTAAACATATAACTCATCAAATTACCACTTAGTATTCAGACTCTCAAAAAGATATAAGTGAAGTATGAGAGTGCATATGATTTCTACAACATATAATTTCCATCGTGCTCTAAAGATTTAAGTGAAGCATGTGAGCATAATTGCCTTAACTCAATAGATATAAGTGAAGCATAATGAGCATTCTAATAAATTCCCATGAATGTGTGTCTCTAATGATAGGTGTGTGCAGCAAACAATGATCACCACAAACTAACAAGCAAAGCAAGAATAAATATAAAACACGACGCTCAAAGCAAAACACATATCATGTCATGAATAAAAATATAGCTCCAAGTAAAATTACCGATGGACCGTAGATGAAAGAGGGGATGCCATCCGGGGCATCCCCAAGCTTAGATGCTTGTGTATTCCTTGAATATTACCTTGGGGGTGCGTTGGTCATCCCCAAACTTAGGGTCTTGTCGCTCCTTATTCCTTCATTGATCATGATTTCACCCAAAACTTGAAAACTTCAACGCACAAAACTCTACATAAACTTTGTGAGATCCCTTAGTACAATAATAGGATCAAACACCTTAGGTACCGTTATAAATAGATTCATATTTTTTCTTGCATAATACCTACTGTATTCTAACTCATCCATGACCTATACCCCCGATACAATCCATAGAATCATTAAAATAAGCACACTATGCAATAAAAACAGAATCTGTCTAAAATAGAACAGACTATAAAGATCTGTATTGAAACCATACTTTTGTAACTCCGAAAATTCTAAAACATTAGGACAACCTGAATTTTTTATCTCAATATTGTTTATATTTTTTTAGCAATTTATCACGTTCCGGTAAAAATTAAAAATTCAAATATTGGGCGTAAAAGTTTCTGTTTCTGCACCGTATCAATTCAACTATCATCCAAATCATCCCAAAGGGTTTACTTGGCACAAACACTAATTTAAATATAAAAACACAATCATTACAGTAGCAATAATCAGGTCATCACACAAACACACAAAGTATATTTTTTTAACTAAGGTAAATATTTGGTTGCCTCCTGCTACTTGTGAGCTGCGTTGGGATTTTCCCCGAAGAGGAGAGGAGATGCATAATAGTAGAGATAAGTATTTCCCTCAGTGAGAACCAGTGTTATCGAACCAATAGGAGAACCAAGCAAAGTCCCTTCGACATCACCTACACACGCAAAACCAAACACTTGCACCCAACGCGGGCAAGAGGGTTGTTAAGCCCCTTGAGCTCGTTACTTGCAATGATTAAATCTTGATAGAGATAAATAGTGTAAAGGCAAAATAAAATAAATGTAAATAAAGTGTAGCAAAGTATTTTTAGGGTTTTAGTACTTATGTTCAAGTAAACCCGGGGCCATAGTTTTCGCTAGAGGCTTCTCTCTTGAACATAGCATATGGTGGGTAGGCAAATTACTGTTGGGCAATTGATAGAATTGTGCATAGTTATGACATGTTATTCACGTCAATGGTCATGTACATAGGCATCACATCCATAAACTAGACCGAAACGATTCTGCATCTACTACTATTACTCCACCAATCGACCGACTCCTGCGTGCATCTATGGTATTAAGTTAATAACAAACATAGTAATGCTTGGAGCAAGGTGACATGACGTAGACAAAGTAAGACAAGCAATATGCTCAGACCCCTTCGTTTTATCCTTAATCGCAACAATACAAATACGTGTCTTGTCCCCTTCTGTCATTGGGATATAGAGCTGATGAGGACATGACTACCTTGGATACAACCAAAAATATTGCATACGTGCATATTTGTGAGGTGATTTCTTATAAGAATTATGCAATGATTTATTTATGTTATCCGGAACAAAAATACTTCACCTATTTTTATTTTATGCCTAAATGCAGAATGGCCGAACACTTGTATGAATCACGTGTGATGACAAAGGAAGAGGAAATGGTTGGGTGCTATTCAAGAGGTCCTCTCACGTCAAAGGAAATAATTAGGTGCTGTTCAAGAAGTTCTCTCACATCACTTTTAGCCCAAGAGAAGATAGAGTCCAAGTCTCTCACGTTCTGGACTCAGATTTGGACTGCACAAACACACCCGTCTCAAAACGCCAAGAACTTTTTCATCCAGACTCCGAATTGGGTGATTCTTTTTTTTTTGTTGGAAACTAGATTTTGCGTTCCAGACCAGTTGGAATCACCTTAAAATTCGTCTGGAGCGTGGATATGTTGACGAAACAATCTAACATTGCAGCAGAATCCGAGTCAAACTACAAGTCCAAAGGAATAGACCTTCGTGGTCAGGTTGATCGTGCTCTGGCGTGGTCAATAACCTTCTTGGAGTTGGTTTAGCGATTGCTAAGGCGCAACGTCGTGCACGTTTGTAGTCGGATCGTCAAAGTCGTCTCCACCAAATCGATAGTTATCATCTCATCGAAAGATCGGGACCCTCGCCTCTAGCAAGTGGTATCAGATTTCCAGGTTGCTCGGTGAGATTTACCAGTTTTTCATAGTTTAGATTGCATATGTTCTTCATACCTACCGTCCATGAAAAAGCCACAAAAAAATTAGGGTTAGATCATCCTATCCGAACCAATCTAAGCCTTTTGCAATTTTTTGTTTGGTGTTTTGCTTTGTTAAATTTGCGGTTGCATCGCCGTGTCGAGTTGATGGTCTTAGAGTCTAGTCTTTTAGAGTTTCGAGTTCTATTCACAAGTTGTCACGCCACCGCCACACCATCTTCATCATCGCTGCCATATACCACCACCACGCCATCTTCATCACCACTGCCATATACCACCACCACGCTACCATCATCGCCCCTGCCATATATACTACCACATATCCTCCACCAATCCGAGTCCATATACCACCACCATATATCTGCCATCAATCCGTATCCATATATACCACCACATATCCACCACCAATCCGAGTCCATCCCATATTAGGTTTGATTTCGAGATCCCTTTGTTTTCCGATTCGTGTTTCCTTGCCTGAGTAGGTTTTGGAAAAATGGATCATAGTGATTTTAGGCCAAAAATTTTAGAGCAGTTTTCAGAGTAGTTTATAGGCCAAAATTTTGGCGGGTGAAAATATTTTTTCCCTATCCTATTTTTAGGCTTTTCGGAGCGTTTTGAGACACTCGCCATCATAGTGATTTTTTGTCGCAATTTTTGGTCGTCGCAGCCCCGCATCGCTCTCGAAAAAAAAATCAATTTTTTTGCCTATCCTGTTTATACGTCTCGGGAAGAGTTTTGAGACACTCGCCATTATAGTGATTTTCTGAGCAAAAAAAAGAGCGCAAAAAAAAGAGGCGCAAAAAAAAAACGATTTTTTCCCAGAGTGTGCTCTTCCCTTGATTACGTGTAGCGTCGTGATTTTGTTGGTGTTCTAGGCTCGCGTCTCTAGCACGGTCTAGCCTAGGACTAGCACAGTACCGTCATTGAGCGTCTTTTCAACTTTGCATCTCTGAACTGATTATTGCTGACCCTTTTTGCTACCATATTATAAGCCTTCCCAGCTCCACATATTTCTACACCGTGTATACATACGGTCACCTAGTAATCACTTTACTCAATCTTCGGAGATATTGACACCGTCGGTTACTGGTCACCGCCTGCTGCATGGTAAGAACTTGTAAGATATTGATATTTGCTTTACTGTAAGCGCTTTACCACCACATCCTAGTAGTTTATAGCAACATTATTCTCGGATTTTGTTTCTTGTTTTCTACTAATTATGGCATGTTCTGGGGTTGTTACTTCTTGGGCTTCATCAATCGTGGGAGCAGTGCCACCACCTAAGAAAATACCACAACCGTTACGAGAGGTGCAAAGAGATCCAAATGAAGATTATCAGGTTAATGTTTCTCTACCGCCATTTAATGGACGTTTTAGGCCTGCTTTATATATTGAATGGGAGTTTGAAATAAGTGATATATTTGCTTCCCATAATTTTGCTGAACATAAGAAAGTTAAGCTCGCAGTTGGTTGTTTCACTGGTTATGCTTCAGTTTGGTGGAGTGAATATTGTTGGTTACACCCTGATTATATACCTACTACTTGGGGTGATTTGAAACTTGCCATGAGACACACATTCGTTCCTGCTTATTATACCCGTGACATGATTAAAAAGTTACAACATTTAAAACAAGGTAGTGACACCATAACGAAATATTATGATGATTTACAAACAACCTTGTTGCATTCCTCATTAGAAGAAAGTGAAGAAAATTTTATGGATAGATTTTGGGGAGGATTAAACCGTGATATTCAGGAGATACTAATTCATGAAAGTGTTATCCTATGGATTGTTTGTTTCGTCTTGCTTGCAAAGCTGAACAGGAAATAAAACAACGTGTTGCCCACAAGGAGAACGAGCGCAAGGTGCACATTCCAAGAGTTGATACGGTTGTTCCTTCAACTACTAGGCATACTATGCCAACCACATCAATTGTTGTGAGGGTTACATCACCTTCACCATGTGACATGTCACCACTGAGAGTGCCTACATCATCTGAGTTGATCATAAGAGGTAATGACAAAGGTACTGATCTTCCACCTCCAGAGGAGTATGACAAATGCCTTGTCAATTCCAATGTACCATGTGATGAGCTACCCATTACTTTGATCACACCACCTATTTTAGAGGACTATGTTCATGATTTGACTTTGCCATGTGATCATATATCAACAATTTTGAGTGCACCCATTGAATTAACTGTTGATCAGAAAGAACCATGTGAATCAGGAAATAAATCAAATTTGGATCAAATATGTTTGAAAATAATTCTGCCACTGTTTAATCATTTTGATATGACCTCTAATTTTGGTGATGATTCTGTGTCAAATGACATGTTGCATGTTTGCTTATTTAAGCATGTTGTAGCATCTAAATTTGGAATAATTCAAGTTTCTTTACCATTATTGGGATGGTTTAATGATGAAAATTGTCAATCTTTTGATATGAATAAGGACTTCATTTATATGTGCAAACTGAGTTGCAATATTTTCATGCCTTCTACTTCTTGTGATAATATTTTGGCTTTATATTTCATGACATTCGAAGTGTGCTCTTGTATAAATGTGTCACATGTGCCACAACTGAGATCAATGAAAATAGATGACATATACATATACAACATGTACACCTTGACTCTTTTGTTAGCCACATTTCAGACTAAGCAACGCCGAGGACGGCTTTGTTTTCAAGAAGGGGAGGATGACGAGGACATGACTACCTTGGATACGACCAAAAATATTGCATACGTGCATATTTGTGAGGTGATTTCTTATAAGAATTATGCAATGATTTATTTATGATATTGAAGCACATATGCTCCCTTGGTGGTTTTGATAATTCATGACAACATACGTTGTCTCTTGGACTAATATTTCTACCTAGTTTATTTCAGGAAAAGTCCAATGATGGGATGGCTATAAGTTGTGAGGAGATACCCCAAGATGCAAGGAATGGATTGGCAAAGCTTCAAGCTAGAAGACTCTCTTTTTTACTTTGTGAGAAATCACTTTGAGTCCATAGGAAAGCCAATACTATTAAAAGGGGGTAAGGTATTGTTGGTGAACAAATTGCTCCACGTGCACAAGTGCTAATCACCAAAAACTCCCACAAACTCTCCCACAAAGATTCTGTCTAAATACCCTTTCACTCAAAATCGGTGCTACCAACTTTCATATCGGCTAAACCGAGTTTAAACCCTAGACAGAAACCCTAGCCACAAACCCTTCTTGGTACTACCAAGTTTTGCATCGGTGCCACCGAGTTTCAGTGACCAACTTTCTATTAGTTGTTTCACAAGAATCAGAGTTTCCGAGAATTGTGAATCGGTCTCACCGAGTTTGGAAACTGCCCTCGGCCACTCATATCGGTACCATCGAGAATCATATATCGGTCTCACCGAGATTCCTAAAGTTGCCACATTTTGAACACTTCGGTGCCACCGAGTTTTTACTTCGGTTTCACCGAGTTGCTCAATAATGGTGTAACGGTTGGAGTTTTGGAGATGCCTATATATACCCCTCCACCACCTCTCACTCGGAAGAGAAGCACTCAGAACAGATCTCCACTTGCCATATCCAAATTTCTGAGAGAGAGCCACCTACCCTTGTGTTGAGATCAAGATCATCCACTCTAACCATATGGATCTTGATTTCTAGCCTCCCCAAGTTGCTTGCCACCCAATCAATCCCTTCCACCAAGCCAAATCTGTGAGAGAGTGATTGAGTGTTGAGGAGTCTATCATCTTGAAGCACAAGAGCAAGGAGTTCATCATCACTATCAAGCCTATTACCTTTTGGAGGGTGGTGCCTCCTAGATTGGTTAGGTGTTGCTTGGGAGCCTCCTACTTCGTGTTGTGGAGTTGTACCAAGAAGTTTGCACGGGCAACGAGATCGCCTACTTCGTGAAGAGGCAATGATACCCTCAACAACAACGAAGAAGAAGATGATGATGAAGAAGCTCCACCATGCAACAAGCAAAAGCTACCCCGAGTTCGAGCAAGAGTGGACAAAAACCATCCTCTAAATCAAATCTTTGGTGACATACAAACCGGGAGGATAACTCGCTCTAAAACTCGACTAGCTAACTTTTGTGAGCATTATTCATTCATATCTAGTATTGAGCCCTTGAAGGTAGAAGAAGCTCTTCAGGATCCGGATTGGGTGAACGCTATGCACGAGGAACTACACAACATCGAGAGGAACGAAGTGTGGACACTTGTGGAGAAGCCCAAGGACGAGCAAAACATCATCGGAACAAAATGGGTGTTTCGAAACAAACAAGATGAAGACGGTCAAGTCGTACGCAACAAGGCGCGTCTCGTAGCTCAAGGCTACACCCAAGTCGAAGGTATGGACTATGGTGAGACCTATGCACCCATTGCTAGACTTGAAGCTATCCACATTCTTCTTGCTTATACTAATCACCATGATATCACGCTTTATCAAATGGATATTAAAAGTGCATTCTTAAATGGTGAGATTGAAGAAGAGGTCTATGTTAAGCAACCCCTGGTTTTGTGAATCCCAAGAAACCTAATCATGTCTACAAGCTTCGTAAAGCTCTTTATGATCTTAAGCAAGCCCCACGTTCTTGGTATAAGTTCCTAACGAAGTTTCTTATTGAAAAGGGTTTTGAAATTGGTAAAATTGACGCAACCTTATTCACTAAGAGAGTTAATGGTGAATTATTTGTGTGCCAAATCTATGTGGATGATATTACTTTTGGATCTACTAACCCACAATTTAGTGAAAGATTTGGAAGGTTGATGTCCGAGAAGTTTGAGATGTCCATGATGTGTGAGCTGAAATTTTTCCTTGGTTTGCAAATCAAGCAAACGAGAGAAGGAACTTTCATCTCTCAAACCAAGTATACCAAGGACTTGATCAAGAAGTTCAACATGCAAGAGTGTAAAGGTATGAAAACTCCTATGCCTACTAGTGGACATGTTGATCTTACCAAGGAGGATGAACCGGTTGATCAAAAGGTTTATCGATCTATGATTGGTTCATTGTTATATCTATGTGCCTCACGTCCCGATATTATGCTTAGTGTATGCATGTGCGCTAGATATCAAGCTGCTCCTAAAGAGTGTCATCTTAAAGCCGTGAAAAGAATTGTGAGATACTTGATACATACACCAAACTTTGGCATATGGTATCCCAAGGGATCTTCTTTTAACCTTGTTGGCTATTCCGACTCGGACTATGCCGGAGAAAAGGTTGATAGAAAATCCATTTCGGGTACTTGTCAATTTCTTGGTAGATCTCTTGTGTCTTGGTCCTCCAAGAAACAAAACTCGGTGTCTCTATCTACTGCCGAAGCGGAATACATTGCTGCTGGATCATGTTGTGCTCAATTGCTATGGATGACTCAAACTCTTAAGGACTATGGCATACATGTGAGACATGTACCATTGTTATGTGACAACGAGAGTGCAATCAAAATTGCTCATAATCCTGTGCAACATTGTCGAACTAAGCATATTCAAGTTAGACATCATTTCATTCGTGATCATGTTGCCAAAGGAGATATCAATATCAAGCATGTTCGTACTAAAAAACAGTTGACTGATATCTTTACTAAGACACTTAATGAGAAAGTGTTTTGTCACTTGAGGAGTGAGTTGAACATCCTTGATGCTTCAAACTTCAGCTAGACTCACTCGGTTGCATGCAAGGGCATGAGATTACATGATACTTTCATGATACACTTGACATGATATCTTATAACATGGAAATATATGCTCCCTTGTATTGCAACTAATCTTTTGTAGGTACTTGGAAGAACTTCATTCCACAAGATTGCCAACAACTCCAATCATAAGCAATCTTGTCATGACCAAGTATCCACAACCCTTCTTGTTGATGGAAGGAAGAAGACAACTCAACCATATCCTTGACATATATTTGATGTGATCACATTTGCTAATTCTCAATTGATATCATGTCAAATGGATATATCTTGTTCTTCCTTGCATGACTAACCCATGTAGGTGAAAAGAGAACCAAAACAAACAAGGATTGCTCCCAACTCAAGATGATCTTCATCAACATCGAGCATCCACAACAAGTTCTTCTACATGCTACGTCATCAACATCACTCAAAGGTATGTACTCATATCCTTGAAAAAGCTTTACTCCAAGTCATGAGATAAAGCAACTCAAGTGATATGAAAACATTAAAATGCTTAATCGAAAAATGGCAACCCCATTTTGAGCTTAACGATGAGTATGACCCATGATCAAGTATTCTTGCTTGGCTCCTAAGTCAATATACTCTAATATAGGTGACCTAGTCACCGACCATCATCTAGATGAAGATTCTTGTGTGGTTTATCTTATAGTTGTTTGTTTTCTGGAACCACTCAACCCTCATCTGGTTGATATTTCTTTGTAAATCCTTTTGAATTTCCTTTGAAAATTCTTTTAAAATTTTATTGCAAGTTTTCAAAAATCATTTGAGATCTTCTGGAAGTTGCCAAGTTTCTGTTATGTCCTCGAAGCCTCCGATTCAAATGACTCGGTTCTACCGATCATGCAGATAGGCTGCAAATACACGTCTCGGTTCCATCGACTTATTTGCCTCGGAGCCACCAACTTTGCTATCTTTTCTATCCTTTGTTAAACTTAGCAATTCTCCATTTCTTCGATGATCCCTTATTTAAAAAAAACTAAGGGAGAGAAACCTTATTCAAGGATCCCTAAGTCAAAGGAGGAGAAGTCTTTCAAGCTTTTAGATCAGTATAAAAAAGGGGGAGAAATTGTTCTCAATAATTTCTATGTCTAAAATGCTCTCTATGATTCTAAGTTCTCCATGATCCCTACATTCTATGACCCTTGTTCTCTAAGGATCCCTTCTAACTCAATGATCCCTGTGTCTGACCCTATGTATGGACCTTTTTGGAAATTAATGCCAAAGGGGGAGAAATGCCAAAGCTTCTAATGCTATGGGGGAGATACATGCTTCAATGCAAAGGGAGAGATACAATCAAGGGGGAGAATATCAAAGCTTATGCTTACATAGACAAGGGGAGAATACCAAAGTAGGGGGAGAAACATCATTGTTACCCAGTTACCCAAAGTGTTCTATCTTTTGAGGAGAAAGAAATCATTTGATACTCTTATTCATTATTCTCATGTTAGACTTGTCTCACCCTATCCAATCCCAATATCTACATGCTAAGATTCAGGGGGAGAGGATGACCTACTATTTCACATTCAGGGGAGAAAGTTCTAAATGATCTTGGAGACATATCAATCTCAAGGAATACTATCTTCTATATGTTCTCCACATCTTGGTACTGTTGAGTTCTATTGCTTTTTGATTTGTAGAATACTATTGTGTTCCCTAATATTGTTTTCTTAAGTGTGCTTCTACTATTAGGATGCTCAAGAACTCAAGGTAAGTATATGCATCATATCTTTGATCAAGATGATCTCTTGCTTCTTGCACATATTGTTTGCAAGAGTGAAGTCTTGAAAAAGGATGTAACTCATTCACATATATCTGATGCATATAGCTAAGATACACATGACTCGTCATATCCCTTCTACTATATGTGTGTCCATGCATTCCAAAGCAACTATCCTCAAAAGGATTGCACACATTTAGGGGGAGCATATGTTAGTCATGTGTCTCTCAAAGTCTTCATTATATCTTTGCATATCCTTATTTGAAGCTTTAATTGTATGTTGTCATCAATTACCAAAAAGGGGGAGATTGAAAGCACATATGCTCCCTTGGTGGTTTTGATAATTCATGACAACATACATTGTCTCTTGGACTAATATTTCTACCTAGTTTATTTCAGGAAAAGTCCAATGATGGGATGGCTATAAGTTGTGAGGAGATACCCCAAGATGCAAGGAATGGATTGGCAAAGCTTCAAGCTAGAAGACTCTCTTTTTACTTTGTGAGAAATCACTTTGAGTCCATAGGAAAGCCAATACTATTAAAAGGGGGTAAGGTATTGTTGGTGAACAAATTGCTCCACGTGCACAAGTGCTAGTCACCAAAAACTCCCACAAACTCTCCCACAAAGATTCTATCTAAATACCCTTTCACTCAAAATCGGTGCTACCAACTTTCATATCGGCTACACCGAGTTTAAACCCTAGACAGAAACCCTAACCACAAACCCTTCTCGGTACTACCAAGTTTTGCATCGGTGCCACCGAGTTTCAGTGACCAACTTTCTGTTAGTTGTTTCACAAGAATCGGAATTTCCGAGAATTGTGAATCGGTCTCACCGAGTTTGGAAAATGCCCTCGGCCACTCATATCGGTACCACCGAGAATCATATATCGGTCTCACCGATATTCCTAAAGTTGCCACATTTTGAACACTTCGGTGCCACCGAGTTTTTACTTCGGTTTCACCGAGTTGCTCAATAATGGTGTAACGGTTGGATTTTTGGAGATGCCTATATATACCCCTCCACCACCTCTCACTCGGAAGAGAAGCACTCAGAATAGATCTCCACTTGCCATATCCAAATTTCTGAGAGAGAGCCACCTACCCTTGTGTTGAGATCAAGATCATTGCCTAGTTGCAAAAGCTTCAGAAGGCTGGCTATGGCATCGACGACTTGGACATGCTGGCATGAGGAACTTGCAGAGACTCGTGAAGAAGAAGCACGTCATTGGCATCGAGGGTGTAAAATTCCTCAAGGATCACCTCCGTGGGGCTTGTGAGTCTGGAAAGATGACCAGATCCAAGCATCCCTCGAAGACTATCATGACTACCACACACCCCTCTGAATTGCTTCACATGGACCTCTTTGGCCCCACTCACTATGCCACACTAACCAATGTTGCATCATTATATGGCTTTGTCATTATTGATGACTTCTCTCATTGCACTTGGGTGCATATCATCATGTACAAAACTGAAGTCAAGGAAATCTTCAGACGATTTTCTTCAAGGGCCTCAACGAATTTCGGCGTCAAGATCACGCACATCCAGAGTGATAATGGGACCGAGTTCAAGAACACTGGTCTTGATGACTATCTTGATGAACTGGGATCATTCATGGGCAGTCTGCCCCATACACTCCTCAACAAAATGGCGTTGTGGACCGCAAGAACATGACTCTTGTTGAGATGGCTCGCACCATGCTTGAAGAATACCGGACACCTCGTCGGTTCTGGCCTGAGGCTGTTGATACTACGTGCCACATCATCAACCAGGTATATCTTCAAAAATTCCTCAAGAAAACTTCATATGAACTCCTCACTGATAAGAAACCCAATGTGAGTTATTTCAAAGTCTTCGGTGCTAAATGCTGGATTAGAGATCCTCATCACAATTCTAAATTTGCACCAAAAGCACATGAGGGTTTTATGCTTGGTTATGGAAAGGACTCGCACACCTACAGAGTCTTCAACACCTATCACAACAAGGTTGTTGAAATTGTAGATGTGCGATTCGATGAAACTAACGGCTCGCAAAGAGAGCACCTACCTCTTGTGCTAGATGAAATGCCTCCTAAGGAATCCATTAGGTTCAAGGCTACTAAAGATGTAATACCCACTGAAGAACCTCTACATGCTGAAGAAGTTATCCCGAACAATGAAGACATTCATGCTTGTGCACCTGAGGAAAATGGCGTTGAAGAAAATGCTCAGCCCCAACAAAGTCGTCAGCCTGCTCATCCTAGAGTGGCAAAATGAAGTGCAAATTGACAAAATCCTTGACGACATCAATGCTCCA
Organism: Elymus sibiricus; assembly: GCA_039707655.1. Lineage (NCBI taxonomy): Eukaryota > Viridiplantae > Streptophyta > Magnoliopsida > Poales > Poaceae > Elymus > Elymus sibiricus. Next base: position 307,005,998 of record CM077675.1, on the reverse strand, counting down.
GGTCCTCTTACTCGCTCAAAAGCTTCACATTTGTCTAACTTTTATGGGCACTTTGATTTTGTCTCTATCACAGAGCCCACCAAAGTTGATGAAGCGTTTATGGAGCCTGAGTGAATTCAAGCAATGCAAGAGGAATTGCATCAATTCAAGCTCAACAATGTGTGGGGACTTGTCAAGTGGGAAGATCCTCGCAAGCACAACGCCATAGGTACCAAGTGGATCTACCGCAACAAGCAAGACGAAAATGGCCAAGTGGTGAGGAATAATGCCCGTCTTGTAGCTCAGGGCTACACAGAGGTTGAGGGGATTGATTTCGATGAAACTTTTGCACCTGTTTCTATACTTGAACCTATTCGCATATTACTTGCTTATACTAACCATCACAATATCATCTTATATCAAATGGATGTGAAAAGTGCATTCCTCAATGGTAAGCTTGAGGAAGAAGTATATGTTGCTCACCCCCAGGTTTTGAAGATCCTAAGCATCCTGATAAACTCTTCAGACTTAACAAGGCCCTCTATGGCCTCAAGCTGGCCCCTCGGGTGTGGTATGACACTCTGAAGGAATTCCTCATGAATAAAGGCTTCAAACCCGGTTCACTTGACCCAACTCTTTTCACAAAATCCTATGATGATGAATTATTTATATGCCAAATATATGTGGATGATATTATCTTTGGCTGTACTGACAAACATTACAGTGACGAATTTGGCTACATGATGAGTGAAGAATAACAAATTTCCATGATGGGGGAGTTGAAATTCTTCTTAGGCCTTCAAATTCGTCAACAACTTAATGGCATCTTCATCTCTCAAGAGAAATACCTCAAGGATGTCCTGAAGAAATTCGGCATGCAAGACTGCAAAGGCGTCAAAATTCCGATGCCAACTAATGACCACCTCTGCACCGACGAAAATGGTAAAGAGTTCGATCAGAAGGTATATCGCTCCATGATTGGCTCTTTATTGTACCTATGTGCATCTAGGCCAGATATTATGCTTAGTGTTTGCATGTGTGCCCGATTCCAAGCAACACCGAAGGAATCACACCATAAGGCTGTGAAGCATATTCTTCGATATCTAGATCACACACCAACGCTTGGATTGTGGTACCCAAGGGCTCGGATTTTGATCTCATTGGATATTCTGACTCTGATTATGCTGGTGATCGAGTGGATCGCAAGTCAACATCAGGCACAAGCCATTTCCTCGGACGGTCCTTGGTTTGTTGGTCCTCAAAGAAGCAGAACTGTGTGTCACTATCTACTACTGAAGCTGAGTACATTGCTGCTGGTTCCTATTGCGCTCAGTTGCTATGGATGAAGCAAACCCTCAAGGACTACGACATCAAGGTGAAGAAAGTCCCTCTCTACCGCGACAATGAGAATGCCATCAAGATTGCTCACAACTCAGTTCAGCACTCAAAGACTAAGCACATTCAGATTGGTCATCATTTTCTTCATGATCATGTGTTGAAGGGCGACATCATTGTCGACCAGGTGAAGACTGAAGAAAAACTGGCTGATATGTCCACTAAACCCTTGGATGAGAAGAGATTTTGCAAGTTGCGGTGTGAGCTAAATATCTTAGAATCTCCGAATGTTCTCTAAAAGGACACACATCCTAACACTTATGCAAAATTGATGACTTAGATGTGCAACACACAAAGTAACATTTTTCTTCAATCAATGAAAATTAACCATCTAAGTGTGAAGAAATCAATGAAGAATTTGATTCTCAGAACCCTACGACAAATGTATGCGGTGTTTGAAATCATCATAATTCTTATACGGTGGGTTACGCCACCAACGTTTGTTGAGATTCTTCAAAATTGAGTTTTTCGATTTTTGCAAATTCCTCAAAATTTTCAATTTCTTCAAACTTCAAAATTTCGTCAAACCGCACAAATGACCAAATTCTTCATTTGAGATTTCTCTTTGTTGATTATATATATATATATATATATATATATATATATATATATATATATATATATATATATATATATATATATAGGGTGGGTATATTTTGACACCGCCCTTAAGAGTCTTATTCTGACACCACCAGCCTTATTCTAACAACACCACTAGACCCGACCTAACATACGTCGCAAACAAAAAAAGTCCAGCCCACGACCCCACTAACCCCTGACCCCCACCTTCTTCTTCCCCTCGATGGCGCCCCCAACCCACACCCGTGGCGGCGCCCCCAACCCCCACCTACCCCGCTGATGTCTACTACACAACTTGTTCTTGTAGACTCGTGTTGGGCCTCCAAGCGCAGAGTTTTGTAGGACAATAGCAAATTTCCCTCAAGTGGATGACCTAAGGTTTATCAATCCGTGGGAGGCGTAGGATGAAGATGGTCTCTCTCAAACAACCCTGCAACCAAATAATAAAAAGTCTCTTGTGTCCCCAACACACCCAATACAATGGCAAATTGTATAGGTGCACTAGTTCGGCGAAGAGATGGTGATACAAGTGCAATATGGATGGTAGATAAAGGCTTTTGTAATCTGAAAATATAAAAACAGCAAGGTAGCAAGTAACAAAAGTGAGCTCCAACAGTATTGCAATGCTTGAAAACAAGGCCTAGGGTCCGTACTTTCGCTAGTGCAATCTCTCAACAATGCTAATATAATTGGATCACATAACCATCCCTCAACGTGCAACGAAGTATCACTCCTAAGTTCTTATCTAGTGGAGAACATAAGAAGAAATTGTTTGTAGGGTATGAAACCACCTTAAAGTTAACCTTTTCGATCGATCTATCCAAGAGTTCGTACTAAAATAACACCAAGTTATCCTTTCCGATCAATCTATCTAGAGTTCGTACTAAAATAACACCATATGATACGCATCAACCAACTCTAATGTCACCTAGATACTCCAATGTCACCACAAGTGATGAGGACATGACTACCTTGGATACGACCAAAAATATTGTATACATGCATATTTGTGAGGTGATTTCTTATAAGAGTTATGCAATAATTTATTTATGTTATCCGGAACAAAAATACTTCACTTATTTTTATGTTATGCCTAAATGCAGGATGGACGAACACTTGTATGAACCACGTGTGATGACAAAAGAAGAGGAAATGGTTGGGTGCTATTCAAGAGGTCCTCTCATGTCAAAGGAAACAATTAGGTGCTATTCAACAAGTTCTCTCACGTCACTTTTTGGCCAAGAGAAGATAGAGTCCAAGTCTCTCACGTTCTGGACTCAGATTCAGACTGCACAGACATACCTGTACCAAAACGGCAATAACTTTTTCATCCGGACTCCGAATTGGGTGATTCTTTTTTTGCTGAAAAGTAGATTTTATCTGCTTTCCGTACCAATTGGAATCACCTTCAAATTCGTCCGTAGCGTGGAGATATTGACGAAACAATATGACATTGCACCAGAATCCGAATCAAACTACAAGTCCAAAGGTGTTGCATCACCTCCACTTGGGCCCATAGGCCTTGTACGACCTAGGGTTAGTTTTAGGCTGCCTTGGGACGTCCTCCCACCTCCTTGGCCGCCACCCCTTGCTCCTATATAAGTAGATCAATCTAGTAGCTTTTCCTTTGGGTTTTGTTTAGTTAAAAGTTAGCCATTGCAACTTCGTGTACTTCGTTTGTGTCCAACGACCAGACCAAGACCGCTTTCGGAACCCCACCATTATCAATACTTCATCTATATTCGCAATATTCAGATTGCATTATCATATTCTTGTTTGTTCTTCGATTGCTTGTAGGAATAGACCTTCGTGGTCAGGTTGATCGTGCTCCGGCGTGGTCAATAACCTCTTGGAGATTGGTTTAGCGATTGCTAAGGCGCAACGTCGTGCACGTTCGAAGTCGGATCGTCAAAGTCGTCTCCACCAAATCGATAGTTATCATCTCATCGAAAGATCAGGACCCTCGCCTCTATTAAGTGGTATCAGTTTTCAGGTTGCTCGGTGAGAATTTCCCGTTATCCCTAGATTAGATTTATTTTTCTTACCTATTACCCAAGAAAAAGACATACAAAAAAAAGTTAGATCTATTCATTCTTTGTCCAAGCCAGTCTGAGCCTTTGCAATTTTCTTTTCAGTGCTTGCATAGTTGAATTATCGGTTGCATCGTCGTGTCGAGTTGCTGGTCTTAGCATCTAGTGCCTTAGAGTTTCGAGTTATGTCCACAGATTGTCACGCCACTGCCACACCATCTTCATCGCTGCTGCCATATACCACCAGCACACAGCCGTCATCCCTTCCGTTGTTGCCCACATCAATTTCCACCGCCTGTTTCGGTCATTGTCATTATCATACTTGAGGTCGTTCACATCTACGCTTGATCCAATCTGCATCTTATCTGATTTTGTTGGGAAAAAAAGTGAGAGAGAAAAAAAAAGTGAGAGAGAGAGAAAAAAAAGAAGACAAAAAAAAGTCAGTGAAAAAAAAAGAGAGAAGAGAAAAAAAACACAAATTTCGGATCTATCTAGACTCAATCTCGTATCTGAATTCGGATTGAAATCTGTTTTGCGCAGTGTTCAGTAAAACAGGCGTATCTTCCTCATACGAACTCCATTTTGGCTCCACGACTATTCAAATTCGAGCTATCGACGAGCCACATCTGAATAGTTCATCAAGCTAGTTCATTATTGTCACCTCCAAATCGGCTTCTAAATAGGACTTTTTGCCCTCCGAAGGTCGTGAACACAGTTTGTCATTATTTTTCAGGTTCGTTTCTGAATTATTTGACTCCTCATACGAACTCGGAATTAAGTGATTCTTTTTGCATACGAAAGCTTGAGTCAGTAGCATTCTTGAGAAAAAATATCACAAATTTGACATATTATCTTTCATAGGAAAATTGTAGAGAGAGTTTCGGTATATCCTGCTTGGCGGTCATTTATCATCATTGTCTTTACTGCCATTGTGATCTTCACTTATATCTTGCTGTCCAGAGCTAATTCCTATCATCCGTTGCTGCTATTTGTCCTACGCCGTGACTTCATTAGTATTCTAGGCTCGCGTCTCTAGTACGGTCTAGCCTAGGACCAGCACAGTACCGTCGTTGAGCGTTTATTCAACATTGCATCTCTGAATTGATTATTGCTAATCTTTTGCTACCATATATTAAGCCTTCCAAGCTCCATATATTTCTACACCGTGTATGCATACGTTCACCTGGTAATCGCTTTACTCAATCTTTGGAGATATTGACACCATCGGTTGCCGGTCACCACCTGCTGCATGGTAAGAATTTGTAAGACATTGATATTTGCTTTACTGTGAGCGTCTTACCACCACATCCCAGTAGTTCATAGGAACAATATTCTTGGATTTTATTTCTTGTTTCTACTAATCATTACAGGATCCAGAGTTGTCAGTTTGTGGGCTTCGTCAATCGTGGGAGACGTGCCACCACCTAAGCAAATACCACAACCGTCACGAGAAGTGCAAAGACATTCCAATACACATGATCAGGTTAATGTTTCTATACCACCATTTAATGGCCGTTTTAGACCTGCTTTATATATTGAATGGGAGTTCGAAATAAATGATATATTTGCTTCTCATAATTTTGCTGAACATAAAAAAGTTAAGGTCGCGATTGATTCATTCACTGGTTATGCTTCAGTTTGGTGGAGTGAATATTGTCGTTTACACCCTGATTATATACATATTACTTGGGATGATTTAAAACTTGCCATGAGACACACATTCGTTCCTACTTATTACACTCGTGACATGATTAAAAAGTTCGAAAATTTAAAACAAGGTAGTGACACCGTATTATGACGATTTACAAACGACCTTGTTGCATTCCTCATTAGAAGAAAGTGAAGAAGATTTTATGGATAGATTTTGGGGAGGATTAAACCGTGATATTCAGGAGATACTAATTCATGAAAAGTGTTATTCTATGCATCGTTTGTTTTGTCTTGCTTGCAAAGCTGAACAGGTAATAAAACAACGTGTTGCCCACAAGGAGAACGAGCGCAAGGTGCACATTCCAAGAGTTGATACGGTTGTTCCTTCAACTACTAGGCATAGTATGACAACCACATCAATTGTTGTGAGGGCTACATCACCTTCACCATGTGACACGTCACCACCGAGAGTGCCTACATCATGTGAGTTGATCATAAGAGGTAATGACAAAGGTACAGATCTTCCACCTCCACATGAGTATGATGAATGCCTTGTCAATTCCAATGTACCATGTGATGAGCTACCCATTACTTTGATCACACCACCTATTTTAGAGGAATATGTTCATGATTTGACTTTGCCATGTGATCAAATATCAACAATTTTGAGTGCACCTATTGAATTAACTGTTGATGAGAAAGAACCATGTGAATCAGGAAATAAATCAAATTTGGATCAAATATGTTTGAAAATAATTTTGCCATTGTTTAATCATTTTGATATGACCTCCAATTTTGGTGATGATTCTGTGCCAAATGACATGTTGCATATTTGCTTATTTAAGCATGTTGTAGCATCAAAATTTGGAATAATTCAAGTTTATTTACCAATGTTGGGATGGTTTAATGATGAACATTGTCAATCTTTTGATATGAATAAGGACTTCACTTATATATGCAAACCGTGTTGCAATATTTTAATGCCTTCTACTTCTTGTGATAATATTTTGGCTTTATATTTCATGACATTTGAAGTGTGCTCTTGTATAAATGTGTCACATGTGCCACAACTGAGATCCAGAAAAATAGATAACATATACATATACAACATGTACACCTTGTCTCTTTTGTTAGCCATATTTCAGACTAAGCAACGCCGAGGACGGCTTTGTTTTCAAGAAAGGGAGGATGATGAGGACATGACTACCTTGGATACGACCCAAAATATTGCATACATGCATATTTGTGAGGTGATTTCTTATAAGAGTTATGCAATAATTTATTTATGTTATCCGGAACAAAAATACTTCACTTATTTTTATGTTATGCCTAAATGCAGGATGGACGAACACTTGTATGAACCACGTGTGATGACAAAAGAAGAGGAAATGGTTGGGTGCTATTCAAGAGGTCCTCTCATGTCAAAGGAAACAATTAGGTGCTATTCAACAAGTTCTCTCACGTCACTTTTTGGCCAAGAGAAGATAGAGTCCAAGTCTCTCACGTTCTGGACTCAGATTCAGACTGCACAGACATACCTGTACCAAAACGGCAATAACTTTTTCATCCGGACTCCGAATTGGGTGATTCTTTTTTTGCTGAAAATTAGATTTTATCTGCTTTCCGTACCAATTGGAATCACCTTCAAATTCGTCCGTAGCGTGGAGATATTGACGAAACAATATAACGTTGCACCAGAATCCGAATCAAACTACAAGTCCAAAGGTGTTGCATCACCTCCACTTTGGCCCATAGGCCTTGTACGACCTAGGGTTAGTTTTAGGCTGCCTTGGGACATCCTCCCACCTCCTTGGCCGCCACCCCTTGCTCCTATATAAGTAGATCAATCTAGTAGCTTTTCCTTTGGGTTTTGTTTAGTTAAAAGTTAGCCATTGCAACTTCGTGTACTTCGTTTGTGTCCAACGATCAGACCAAGACCGCTTTCGGAACCCCACCATTATCAATACTTCATCTATATTCGCAATATTCAGATTGCATTATCATATTCTTGTTTGTTCTTCGATTGCTTGTAGGAATAGACCTTCGTGGTCAGGTTGATCGTGCTTCGGCGTGGTCAATAACCTCTTGGAGATTGGTTTAGCGATTGCTAAGGCGCAACGTCGTGCACGTTCGAAGTCGGATCGTCAAAGTCGTCTCCACCAAATCGATAGTTATCATCTCATCGAAAGATCGGGACCCTCGCCTCTATCAACAAGTATCCATGAGTTAACTATACGATACGCATCAAACAATTTCAGATTCATAATACTCAATCCAACACAAAGAACCTCAAAGAGTATCCCAAGATTTCTATTGGAGAAAGTAGGACAAGAACGTGTATCGACCCCTATGCATAGATTACCCCAATGTCATCGCGGGAATCCGCAAGTTGAGTACCAAAACATATATCAAGTGAATCAATAGAACACCCCATTGTCACCACGGGTATCCACATGCAAGACATATATCAAGTGTTCTCAAATCCAATATTCAATCCAACATAACGATATCTAGAAGGGAAAGATTCAATTCATCACAACATGATAGCAAGGGAATAACATCATATGATCCGACTATATTAACAAATCCCATGATAGATCAAGATTGTGACATCTCAAGAACACGAGAGAGAGAGATTGAACACATAGCTACTGGTACATACCCTCTGCCCCGAGGGTGGACTACTCCCTCCTCGTCATGGCCTCCGCCGGGATGATGAAGATGGACACCGGAGATGATCTACTCTCTCCGACAGGGTACTGGAACGCCTCCAGATTGCTTTTTCATTGATACAGAGAGTTGCGGCGGCGGAGCGGAGAGTCTAGGGTTATTTCTGATGGTTTCTATATTTATAGGAATTTTTGGCGTTGGTTTCACGCGAAGGTGGGCCACGAGATGAGCACGATACACCAGGGCGCGCCGGGGGAGTGCCTCTTTTGTTCCAAAAAAAATCGTCAAAAAGTTTCAGGCGATCAAAACAACACCACTGTAGTTCTGCTGAAAACAACGTCAGTCCGGGTTAGTTCTAAATAAATCATGTAAAGTGCATCAAAACCATATAAAAGTATTGTAAACATAGGCAATCATGGCATGAATACTTCATAAATTATCGATACGTTGGAGACGTATCACCCGCTCCCACCACCACCCACCCACCCCGTGCCCCACCACGCCCCACCATCACCCCCGACGGCCCACCACGCCCAGCCACTACCCCCAGCGCCGCTCCACTCCCCGCTACTCCCTCCGGTGCGGGCCAGAGAGATCGCTGCCTTCCCAATCCATCCACGCCCCAACCCTGACCGGCGCCATCCACCACTGCATTGATCTACGCCGCGTTGCCCAGTCCCGGTCGTGACATCCGACAGCAAAGACCCGGCCCATGGCGGCGTGAGGTGCTCCTACCCTCGGCATCAGCTGGATCCATCCGTCCCGCTGCCGGATCCGAGCATACCTCCCGCCAAGCCACCCCCACGACGACCGGTGACCAGATCGAGCAACCCCCACGATGGTCAACGACCCAGATCAAGCCACCACACGATCGCCAACGTTCAGATTGAGCCACCACGAGCCGGCCAGAACCAGTCCCCCAACCCCTCGATCCGCCCTCTCGTCAGTGTAGGAGCATCATCACCGTGCCCATGGCTGGGAGGCCGAGGCCATCGCAGAATCCACACCTCCTGACGCTCCCCCCGAGGAAGTATGAACTTGCTCCCTACCATAGCCCGCCGGCGAAATACAGGCTCGGTGCGCTGGTCCTCGTCCCCGAAGACCACCCCTGTTCCTTCTATGTGATGGAGCGCTGGAGGAGTTTGCTCGCCGCCCATGGCGTCTTCGGCGGCCGAGGTGCACTCACGGGGCATAGCCGCACATCTGGCTTGCAGTTTGCCCGTGACGGGCGTGTGGCTCGGCCAGCTCATGTGTGTAGTTTGCTGGATGCAGATTTTTGTGCCGTGCAGTCCGCTAGATGTAGCTAGGTTGCCGCCTCCATGCAGTTCGTCTGACTCATTGTTGCAGTATGTCGCCGGTGGTGCAGTCTACCCGCGTGGTCAGCGCTAGCGGGAGTGCAACTCATGTATGTGTTTTTGTTTGAAAAGTTCATGTCACTATAATTAGGGCGGTTCACTTGTTCTGCCGGGCGGCACCGCGCCATGGTAGATGTGGGGTATGCCTGAATGATGTGCAATTTCGATGCAATTCATTGTGTGTTTGTTTTTCAATATTCTTTTGGTCGGCTGGATGAATTCTTGTATGTAATGTATATATTGGGTGTATTCAGTTCACCTCTGGTAGGAAAACAATCATATTTTTTTTATAAAAATACTATTGCAGTATACTTATAAAAATGCTATAGAAAAAATGTTAATTCACTCGATAGCGTTCATGAAGTCCAGAAAGTGAAGTGTCGAGGTTCACTTTCGGTAGTGTCGAGGTTCACTTTCGCTAGTGCCGCGGTTCACTTACGACCAACATGAAGTGCAAAACAATTGTTACGAAAATGACAAAAAAAGTAATGTGGTTCACTTCTCGATATCGTTGCGGTTCACTTACGTCCGACGTGAAGTGCACTCCACTTTCTCATGTGAGAAAATTTACGTTCGACAAAAGAACCGGTGATGTTCGCTTGCCCGTCTAATGCAGTGCGGTTTTCGGTCTGAAGCAGTGTGTTCTTCTTTCTGATGCGGTTCACGCGTCGATTTTGGTGTCGCGAAAAACAGAGTGTCCGCATTTCGGTAATTTCAAAACTGCTGTTAAACCATAAGGAATTAGAGAGAGTGTTCTACATGAAAACGTTGCGCCTCGTCGATATCTTTACAACGCCATATCATTTGCATCGTTCTGACGTGCAGTTTGGAAAAATTTACGAAAATATGCTCGCTGTCACTCGTAGGCAGTCGCACTGTTTTCAAAATTCATTTAAAACCGTGAGGAATCTCAACAAATGCCCAACATATGAAAGTTGTGCCTATTACACAGCTTTCCAACGCCGTATCACACGCCTCGTTCCGGCAAACGGTTAAAAACTACAGCGAAAACAGTAACAAAAAAATCGAAAAAATTGAAAAACAGAATTTCGTGTTTCGGTAAATTTGAAACTGCTCTCAAACCGTAAAGAATTAGAGGGAGTGATATACATGAAAAATTTGCGCCTCGATGATATGTTTCCAACGCCGTATCATTTACTTCATTCCGATGAGCGGTTTAGAAAAAAAACACAAAATTACGCTCGTTGCCACCCGTCAGGTACCCACCATTTTCGAAACTGCTCTTAAACCGCGAGGAATCTCTAAAAGTGTTCAACATGGCGAAGTTGCGCATTTTCCATAGCTATCCAACGGTATATTATATGCCTCGTTCTGATAAACGGTTTAAAAACTAGAGCGAAAACAGTACCGAAAAAATGCATGCAATTTTGTGTGCTGACATTGCAGTGCTCATTTTATAGGGATGTAGTGCACTTGCGTTAACTGTGCAGTTCGGAAGTGATGTCAGACTAGTTATTCTGCACCCAATGTCAGAACAGACGGTCTCTCTGTGTGTGTGTGTATATATATATACACATACACACACACATATATATACACATACATACACACACACACACACATACATATATATATATATACATATATATATATATATATATATATATATATATGTATATATATATATATATATATATGTATATATATATATATATATATATATATATGTAGGATGTCCGTTTGGGACACCTAGGTGTCCGGGCACCTTATCTCGTAGCCGTTAGATGATGAATTGATGCATGACGTCGGTGTTGATATGGTAAACCATTAATGTCTTTATTTATGGCATTAGTTAATGAGTATGGTAAGCATGCATGCATACATGGCAACCATTTATGGCAGAATATTTTGTTTTCACATAAATATAGCAGTATAATTTAGTTATTGTGTTTCTTGAGTATTATACCTCTCATACATCTCTGTCACGTATACACACAAATTTTACGTCGGGGTATGCACACCTATATTTTTCATGTCAGTATATGTACGCATAAGTTTTATGTCTGGGTATATACACATAAATTTCAAGTTGGAGTACATACGTTTATGGTTATGTACACATAAATTTCACATTGGGTACATATATTTATGGGCAAGTAGACATAAATTTCATATTGGGGTATGTATATTTAAGATTATGTACACATAAATATCATGTCGGGTATGTATATTTAGGGATATATACACATACATTTTATATCAAGGTATACACATTTCTGGGTATGTACATATAAATTATTAAATTTCACGTCGGGGTATGTACATGTACGTGCGCATTTTTTTTAATGGTCGCAAAATAAAGAAGAGTGCAGCATATGTGTGTGCGCATTGTATTCCACGAATACAAAGTTTGTACATTATAAATAAATATTTACCAGGAAACTAAGACGTCATATCATATATGGAAATAAATCGCATGGTATTATAACGACGATCATTTTGATAGCAGGTATAGCACATATAATATTTGGAAAGAGATCAATCACATATGGCAATAGTTGCATGGTGTCTAGGTGCCTGGGCACCTAGGTGCCCCAAACAATTTACCTATATATGTATGTATACATATATATATATATATATATATATATATATATATATATATATATATATATATATATATATATATATATAGAGGACTGGACTATTCTGTTAGTAACAGAATATTATTCTGTTACTATCGCCCCTATAAGGGAGCGACGCGCCTGCCCCACCCCGACCTGCCTCCTACCACCGGAGGCAGCCGTCGCGGGCGAGCGAGCGATGGCGGCAGCCGGAGCAAGGGAGCCCGTGGCGCCATGACGTGTCGCTATCGGATACACACCCTCCGTCTCCTTCCTCGTCGACGGCGTCGGCGCGGCAGCAACCACCTCGAGCTGCCCCCTCCCTGGAGCTGATCTCGCTGGATCTATGATCTCCGCCACCAGGCGCTCGCTCCCTGAAGCTTCTCGCCGGATCTGCCCTCCCCCGCTCGCCTGATCATCACCAACAGCTGGAGGAGCGTCGCCGTCTCCCCAAGCTCCTTGCATGCATCAATGGCGCCATCTTCCAAGCTGATGTCTATTCGTCGCCGCCATGAGCAAGAAGACAACGGCCGCATGGCTCTACAGGTTATGTGTGCTTCCCAACTGAAAAATTTCTGATTCCGATTGCACAAACTATGATCTGCTCTGCTGTTACACTATAGGTTCATTAGTTATACATATATAAATCATTTGAGATACGCCTGTTGAGCTGCAAGGTTGTTGATACAGAAGTTGATAATACATTGCATATGCTTGCATTAGTTCATTACACCATTGCCAATTAATACACAAGTTCCATGTCAAAGGTTACAATAAGTGCATCAAATGTGAAATAAATCCATCAAAGAAATGAATCAGTTCATATAACTTCAAAACAGTTCATATAGCTCCAGCTACCCGTGCAATTTCATTTGTTGAGATTACTAGGTAGTGCATCCCATGTAGATGCATTAGTTGGAATGATAAAATTAAATACAAATGTTTCACAGTAACTTGAATTATTCATAAACTAACAGTACATCCCATCTAGATGCCTTAGTTCGAATTTAAATGAAAAAAAGCATGCATTCAGTTTTATAACTGTCAAATTGATACACAAGTTCAATGTTCGAGTTACTAGCAGTGCAACAATTGTGCATGCATTAGTACTAGTTGAAATAAATCCATCAAAGAAATGAATCAGTTCATATAACTTCAAACAGTACATATGGCTTCAGCTACCAGTGCAAGTTCATTTGTTGAGATTACTAGGTAGTACAACCAATGTAGATGCATCAGTTCAATGTTCCAGTTACTAGGTAGTCCATCCCATGTATATGCATCAGGTCTAGTAGAAATAGAACTGTTGAATAACAATGCAGAAACATCCAAGGCGGGTGAATCTGAAACTGAATCAATCAGAAGCTGACAGTGCAAGCGTCAGTTCATCAATTCAACATTATTTGCACTTTTAGTTCGTCAGCCCACCCCCTTTAGCAATGAAGTTACCTAACAGTACTATGCATGTGCATGCATCAGTTCAAGTTGATGCCTCCAATTAAGTTGATAGTACATTGCATGTGCTTGCACTAGTTAATTACACACCTCCCATTTCATGCACAAGTTCAATGTTCAAGTTACTAGCATTGCATGAAATGTGCATGCATCAGTTCTAGATGCAAACTAAAATGTTGAATGCCAATGCAGAAATATCCAAGGCGGGACACACGAGAAGGGTTTGATGAGGCAAACAGAAATGAGGCGCCGCCTGGTTGGGTAACACCAGAAATAGGCCCTGGATACTTCAACTATACAGGTAGATTTAAAGCTACACCTGAATCAGCGGATGCAAGGTCTTGTTCGTCTATGCAGCAAATGCCGCCTGGTGGCCATACAAGCTTTGCCACTGGCAGGGTGCAACAAGGTCCACAATGTCTCCAACAAGAAATGTTTCCCTTCCCCGCCGCATGCAAAAAGCCAAGGACGCACAGGCTTCCACCAGTGGCACCATCAACATCAATCATCCGTGCTGCAAAAGCGGTTGCAACAGGAAGACCACACCAAAGAGAAAAGAATGTTCACCAATCAAGGAGGGTGCAAAGTAGAAGATATGACCCCTATAGACAGGAGCAGTCTCACAACACATTACAATGAGAGACGGCGTGCTACATCAACATTGTTCCTTCCAAGAGATGTGCTACTGCATGTTCCGATGGTGACACCACCCGCGCCCATACACCAGGGTGAACAGCAAACATCGGAAGCGGCACAGTCTTATACACATGTAAGAAGCATGCTTGTTCAGAAGAAAACACACAAAAAATGTTTATACAAAATGTCATAGTACTGTGATAAGCCAACTCACATTTTGCTCACCCTGTATTGTTTGTTGACTGTTGCGTGCAGCATCCTACCATTGGCGCCTAAGTCCTGCCAAGGTTGGAGTTGCGGTTTTGAAAGTTTCAAAAAGGCAAAAGTTTTCTACAACGTGTACGCAAGGCATGCTGGTTTTGCTCCCAGGGAAGGTTCTAAAGTTGACACCAGAGTGTACCTTTTGTGCACGTGCTATGGACTGTATGAATCAAAAGTTTCTGATGCCAATAGACAGAGGAACAAGACCACTAGTAGGACTGGCTGCAAGGCAAAAATGTGGCTGAAACAGGAAAAGGATGGTACTCTTGTCGTAAAGGAGATATGCTGGGAACACAACCACAGACTAGTGGTCAGCCCACAAATGCTCGTCTTCTTGCACTCCCACAAAAACTTTGGCAGCACAATAATGGAGTACGTCAAGCACCTGCAGTTCAAAGGCATTGAACACGCAAAAATAATGAGCATACTGAGCGGTGATGACCCCGGTGGCTACTTCCTCGAAATGACCACCCAGACCTGATTAACGCGTAAGTCCAAAATTGTTCTCCTCCATGAACACCCCTTTATTCCTATGTCAGTTCAAACCGATTACGCAACACATGACCTAATGCCAGTTCAACATGCATTTTGCACTGACCTTTCGAGTTTACTATACAGGAAAGCAAAAAATTCAAGAATGGATGATGTGGACGATGTCCTCAAGACGGCCAACTTCTTTAGGGAGATGAAAGCAATGAACAAGGAATTCTTCTGCGACATACAGCTTGATGAGTCCGACAGGGTGAAAAACATATTCTAGGCGAACGCAAGCTGTCGAGGAGCATATCAGGACTTTGGTGACTGTGTGACCTTTGACACCACATATAAGACCAACAAGTACCATATGCCGCTTGGGGTGTTTGTGGGCACTAACAACCATTTGCACACAACGTTCTTTGCTTTCGCTCTGATAAGAGATGAGGATGCAAAATCATTTGAGTGGCTGTTTAAAACATTCTTAAAATGCATGAGAGGGAAGGCTCCAACATGCATCCTCACAGGTACCACCGCCCACTCACAAAAAAACACAGTAAAATTATTGCTAGTCCTTTTTGTATACATGCACTAACAACCCCTGACCACTCCACGTCTATTTCTCCTTACCAGACCAGTGCCCGGCAATGGCTTTGGCGATCCCAGTAGCTTTCCCAAACACGCTACACAGGCTATGCTGCTGGCACATAATGAAGAAGTACAAGGAACACCTAGCATATCTGTACAACCTTCACGCAACCTTCAAGATTGAATTCACGGCAATCCTCAACTGGCCACTCATGCCAACTGAGTTTGAGGCTGCTTGGAAAGCACTCGTGGATAAGTACAACCTTCATGACGATGCCACCATGCTGTCAATGTGGAACGAGCGGCATAAGTGGATATCAGCTTACTTCAAAGAAATATTTTGTGCCAAAATGACATCGACCCAGCGCAGTGAGAGCATGAACCATGTGCTAAAGAAAGGTTTCGTAAATGAGAGACAAAATCTGCACCAGTTTGTGAGCCAGGTAAACACCTGCATCAAAACCAAGAGGCAGAAAGAGAATGAGGAGACAATGGGTAACCGGGTATAGCTCTATCACCTGTCGTAAGAACAAAAACGTTCTTTCTAAATTAATCCTTTCCTACTGACACAATTTTTTCTGCGAGATAACTAATAGTTTGTTTATCATTCTTGCTTGCGCAGCAAGAACAGCACACGATGACCCTATATGGATTTGAAACTCAGATGGCAAGGGTTTACTCACGAGGTGTCTATAGCGAGATGAGAAAGAGGATAAAACTGAGCACACTCTTCACGGTGGAGGAGACGGATGAGCCTACAAAGTACCTTGTCCGCTACAACAACCCGCAGAAATAGTTTGCGTGGTCACAACACGCGTTCCAAGTGGTTGCAGACCCCGTGGGAGAAATATACGACTGCGAATGCAAACTGTGGGACCACACAGGTTAGGACTAAAAAAGATGTTACAAAAATTAGTAAATTTTCTTGTAAGTTTTGTTCGATTGAAATGACGGAAACAATGCACCTCTTACAAAAAAAAAATATAGGTCTATTATGCTTGCATGTGCTTTGCATGATGATAATAAAAAAGGCCGACAGCGTTCCAGAGAGATACATCTACAGGTGATATACCAAACACCCGAAGACACAACCAACATTCAATAGGAATGACCTAAGAACAGTAGCATCGAACAAGGCTTCCCACTACCGCATTGAAAGCGCAATGCTGCAGCTGAACATGAGGGTACACAAAAAAAGCTTGAGAAGCTAGGAGCAAATGGCGAGGGCATGGGTCATTATGGAAAGTCTTGAACAAGAACTGGACGCAATGCATTCTGTTGCGAACGGAGATGATGCGGACAACGAAGCAGAAAATATTAAGCGTGATGTTGCTACAATCTTATCTGAAATGAACCATCTCGGAGATATTAGCAACTACGACGAGGAGGATGAGCAGCAACAGCAACAAGAGCTTAGGCATGTGCAGACTCAAGAGCAGCAGCATGGACACATGCAGGATCACGAGATTGATGGTGCCATAGGCGAACAACATGATAAAAGAAGATCATACCAACAACAGTAGCAAAGGGTAATTAAACCGCCCATATTCTCATGCACAAAAGGAAGGAAGAATAAGATACAAGCAACAAAAGCAGCAGCCAACAAGCCTCCACGCCTAGTCAGACGCGTGGAATTCGGCCTAGACGGCAAACCTCTCGGGATAAGGGCATGCAGAGTCTGCAATGTGGTGACCAATCATAACGCACACACATGCCCAAAACGCCCATATGCTATAGTTGACAAGCAAAAGAAGCAGAAGCAGGTCGGGGCCGCCCAGGATTTTACCAGGGCAGACGACGACACACGCAAAAGCTACATTTGCGGCAAGTGTGGGGGGACTGATGGGCATAATGCCCGCACATGCACACTGGGCAAGGGCAATGGCACTAAACAGAAACAATGCAAGGTCAAGAGTTCCACAAAATCAAGAGAAGAAGAGGATGAAGAAGAAGAGTTTGACAAGAATGACGACCAATCAGAAGAAGACAATGCAGATCACAGTACTGCCAATGAGAATGACGACCAATCAGAGAAAGACAAGGAAGATGACAGTGCTAGCAATGAGGAACCTGAAACTAGCGATGTAGCTATCAGGGCTCAAGCACGAAAGGACGCGGACAAGGCACGCCATTCACAGGCAGTTAGAAGGAGCTCAAGACTGAAGAATCCATAGTGATTCTGCTACTCCATCAATTCGAAATAACCTGCGCCTCTAGGTCCCCTCAGTTCAGTACACACTGAAGAATCATATAAAAAATACTGTCATTGCCAAACTCATTTAGGTTTATTATCGATTTCTATGTAAACCATTTTGAACTGATTCTATCAGTACAATATTGATACCGTGCACCGACAATATTTTTCAATTGATTTTGATTTCTATATCATCAGTACTAGTGTGGATAAGTTACATAGTAATTTTTTAACAAAAAGTTGAAACTCTCATAACCTCAATTCAGGCCAGAACAACCAAAACCACGCTCGCAGAGCCTTAAAAAACATTTTTGAAAGAAATAATTATAAGAAGGTTTGAATAATATTAGTTCTACAGTAAACACAAAAATAAATGGCGACAGTTTGCAGTAAAATAAAAATGTGGTAACCTTTATTTTGTTTCAATGCAGTGAGTTAACTTTGTTTACTTTTAAGTTCCACCTTAATTATTAATCCATTACAAATAGAAAAGTAGGACTACTAGTTTTACAAAAAATGTAATATCCAAAACCAAAAGTTCAACTAATCAAAGTACAAAAGTTCAACAAATAATGGTTGTTTGGTAGTACATTAAAATTAGTGGATTAAAAAAATAGAGAAGAAAAAGTCTAAAATATACGTGCAAATATTACAAATAATTATATTGATTTAAGCAATCATTTAAAAAAAGAGGTTTCAAATTAATTAGTAACATATACAAATTAAGTACAACTTGCGGTTAGACACCAGTCCAAGTTGCTCTAATTACCATGGTTAGAGTAAACACAAAAATAAATGGCGACAATTTGCAGTAAAAATAAAATGTGGTAACCTTTATCTTGTTTTAATGCAGCGAGTTAACTTTGTTTACTTTTAAGTTCAACCTTAATTATTAATTCAGTACAAATAGAAAAGTAGGACTACTAATTTTATAAAAATGTAATATCCAAAACCAAAAGTTCAACTAATCAAAGGAAAAAAGTTCAACTAATCAAAGTACAAAAGTTTAACAAATAATGGTTGTTTGGTAGTACATTAAAATTAATGGATTAAAAAAATAGAGAAGAAAATGTCTAATATATACGTGCAAATATTACAAATAATTATATTGATTTAAGCAATCATTTAAAAAAAGAGGTTTCAAATTAATTAGTAGCATATACAAATTAAGTTCAACTTGCGATCAAACACCAATCCAAGTTGGTCCATTTGCCATGATTACTAACTCTGCGACCTACAACTGGGACACGCAACTTTAGTACACCTTGACGAGATGTGTCAGTGCAACGATTGAATTATTCTTGTGAAAATTTTCCACTAACGGTTGGGTTTTCCTGGCCACCATGCACGGATGCGCTTCCGCTGGGAGATTGCCATGTCCAACTGCAACGCCCACTACCACGGCGAACTGCGGACGAACCGCCTCCCCCACGTCCCAAACCATGACATAGAAAACCCTCCTCGCCTTCATCTCCACCTCAATCTCACCATTTCTGCTCCATCTTCCCCAGAAACTCTCCACAACACCACTGTCACAAAGCCCGCCATCGCTGCAGGAGGGCAATGGCAGAGGGGCCGTCCCACAAGCGTCCTCGTGATGACTAGTCGGAGCACACCACCAAGCTCCAAGACGACGTCGTCCTCGCTGAGAAACTCGACTACACCTAGGAACTGAAGGCCGTTGATGTCCATGGCAAGGAGATGTTGTATGTCCTTTGCACCAGCAATCCCGAGGAAGCCAACGAGATGATCAAGAAGTTCAGGTTGAAGATCGGCGGCATGAGGGACAGGATCTTCGGAGTTGATGTTGAGTATACCAGGGAAGACCAGCCGAACCAAAGGGCAGCAGTTCTGCAATTATGCCTGGAGGAACAAGTGCTGGTATACCACATCACCGCGGCAACTGAAATGTGAGCAAACCTACTCATTCAACCTATTTTGTGCAACTTTGTTCATTAGTATTGCTGCCTAAAATTTCATTAAACTAGTTTCTGAACTAGATGTATGTACTAGTGTAGTTTATGAACTATAGATTATTTTCTGAATATTGACTCACTAGAATATGTTCTGAAAATGTTACACAGGATTAATTTCTTAAATTGATGTACTATTGTAGTTTTCCGATGTTGATGTACTAATTTAGTTTCTACTCTTGATGCACTGGTGTTATTTTCTTGACTCGTTATAGTAAATTAGATCCTGAACTTGGTCCTGATATTATTAATTTCATCAGCAAAGAAGTAAGAACTTGGTGATACACTGCTGTATGTTATCTTATTCAACAAAGGAAACTAACATAGAACTAAGCAGAAGATAGATAAATGACTCAATTATAAAAACAAACGGAAAATAAACATGGTGTACTAATATAGTTTATGAACTTTGTGTACTAGTTTCTGAACTATATTAATCCATACATTGGTGTAATATATAAGCATCTAATAACTACAACTTCAATCTGTATGTTAACTTATTCAACAAAGGAAACTACCATAGAACTAAGCAGAATATAGATAAATGACTCAAAAGTAAAAACAAACGGAAAAATAAACATGGTGTACTAATATATTTTATGAACTTTGTGTACTAGTTTCTGAACTATATTAATCCATACATTTGTGTAATATATAAGCATCTACTTCATAGAGTCAAAAATTGTAAACAAAAAATTGCTGATTTAAATCATGAAAAAATAAACATCTTCAATCTGTTGCTACAACTTGCAGGCCCAAATGGCTTGACCCGTTCCTGAAGGAGAAGACGTACACCTTTGCTGGCTTCAGCATTGAAATGGACAAACGGATGCTGAAGAACTCGGGTTTGGAGATCAACCCCAATAACTTCATCAACATGCAGTGCAAATGGAGGCATCCATACACCAGGAAGGAGTACGACTCTCTGGCAGATGTTGCACGCACGGTGGTCCACCCATTCTACAACGACATGAAGAAAAAGATCAACCGCAACGAAGACCACAAACTGTGGGGGATCGGCCCGTTGCTAGACAACCTCATCGAGTACACAACAGTAGACGTGTACGCCACCTCCGAGTCTTGGAAGAAAATCAGCATGTTCAAGAAGGGTCTGATCAATTAGCAGTACAAGAAGGAGTATGGAAACCCCTACAACTACTACGGCTAATAGGGATGAAGAAACATCAAAGTCTGGCCTTCAAGTTGCCTATGCCTTCTATTGTTCAATTTTGTAGTTTGCTTTTCTTAGGTTGAACAAGTTTGCTTATGTCATGTGTGTCAGGGTTGAACAAGTTTGCTTATGTCATGTGCGTCAGGGTTGAACAAGTTTGCTTATATCATGTGTGTCAGGGTTGAACAAGTTTGGTTATGTCATGTTCATAGTTTGGTTATGTGGTTCAACAAGTTTGCTAGCTTGCTATTCTGTTTATCCATCATTTCAAACTTGAAGTAGTTTCTGAATGAAACAATGTGGCTGCTCTTCAGCACTAGTTATGGAAAGGCTAAGCACAAACAGTACTTGCACCCTAGAAAGCTCAGTACAAATCAGCTGGTACATAAGTACTACCAAACTTAGCTGCTACTCAAAAGAAAATTGAAAATAACCCCAAACTGAGGAGAGCAATCAGTTCAAGCCGAGGAGAGAAATCAATACTAATAAAATTCATGCTGACAGCAGGCAAAAAAATTCATACCCACAAACCGAAAGCACTAGTTTCCATCCCTGGCAGCATATGTACCACAAGCCATGTACACAACAGTACTATCAGCCTTCAAAGCTCAGAACAACTCAGCTGTTAAGTAAGTACTAACAAAGTTAATACTGTCAGAAGAACACCTGGGAACAAACACATCAGAAGAAATGAACCCAAAAAAACAATGAAAAAGCACCAGTTCTAGCTAAGGAGAACAATCAGTTCTAATAAAATTAATGAGCCAGCAGTACACATTTAAAAGCTGAGGAGAGCAATCAGCACTAATAAAATTCATACAGACAGCGGGCAAAAAAATTCTATCAGTACAATATCTATTTCTATGTAAACCAATTTGAACTGATTCTATGTGGTTGAACAAGTTTGATAGCTTGCTATTTTGTTTATCCATCATGTCAAAAGTTAAAGAAGTTTGTGAATAAAACATTCTGGTTGTTCAACAATAGTTGAGTACAACAGTACTAGAAACCTTGAACACTCAGTACATCTCAGATGGTACATAAGTACTACCAAACTTAGCTGCTCCTCAAAAGAACACAAAAAATAACAAAAAAAGAATAGAAATCACAATGAAGAAGCATTAGTTCGAGCTAAATAGAACAAACAGTACTAATTAAATCACGCTTCGAGAAGGCAAACAAATTGCGCAAGCACCACAGCAAAATGCATAAGAAAATCATCAGTCCGCATTACTAGATCGGTCTACTACTAGATTCAACAACAAAAAAAATTGACCACACAAAGGACACGCCAGCCAGTAGGATTAATTGGACATAATCCCACAACACTAGTTTCCATTCAACAAAGCCATGAACCCAACAGTACTATCAGCCTTGAAAGCTCAGTACAACTCAGCTGCTAAGTAAGTACTATCTTAATTAACAGTGTCAGCAGAACACTGGAAATAAGCACAGCAGACAAAAAAGAAAAACACAATAAATAAAAACATCAGTTCAAGTTGAGGAGACCAATCAGTACAAATAATTTCATGCTGACAGCGGGAAAGAAAATTTCGAAACTACAAAAAGGAAAAATGATAAGAAGCACTAGTACAAATTAAAAGAACAAAAAAATTAACCACCCAAAGGTCTGGCCGACATCTAGGCAGTAGGATTACTTGGAATCCAGCCAACACAACGAGTTGGGCCAGACATACAGCGCCCACAGGTCATGAGTGAGAGAATGAGCTCCGTGGGTAAGCACTCAAGTACAGGGGAGTTCGAAGTCTAGGACTCGCCAACGCTTATAAACCAGTCGCGAGCACCCTCGGTTAGCGAGGTGGGACTAAACTCATAGCGTAGTCTCGCACAGGCGACAGTGCACATCCGCCCGAACGAGCTGTTTGGGCCAAAACAGGGCCCAATTACGTCTGTGCATTGGAACAATGTCTACTAAAATCCCTTAAGACCCGTTGAATAATCCAGAGTAGGTAAAATAATAATTTATACTACAACAGAAAAGTTCAATAACTGATTAGAGAAAAGTTCCACGTTGGCTGCTAATAGATTTATTTTTAAATAAAATAGAATATTTTTAGCTATGCACTACGATAAAAAGAAATAAAAAAAACACTACAAAAAGAATGATACTTTAAAAGTGCAGACGTTAATAAGCTATTTGTTAAATGTAGGAAAATAGAACAAGGGTTATTTTTAAAAAATGCAAATTATTAAAAAATTAAAAGTGGAGATGTTTAAATAAGAACTTACT
Organism: Elymus sibiricus; assembly: GCA_039707655.1. NCBI lineage: Eukaryota > Viridiplantae > Streptophyta > Magnoliopsida > Poales > Poaceae > Elymus > Elymus sibiricus. The sequence continues at coordinate 306,982,752 of CM077675.1, read as the reverse complement.
ATATTTTAGTTAACAACTTTTCACTAAATAATATAATCGTAGCACAAAATAACTACCAGTCATTAAATTACATCAGTGAGAACATCTGAAACACAACAGTACTAGAAAGCACAAGCATAATCAGTACACTCATGTTGCATCCCTTAGTACTGACACATGCATTCTTCAAGCAATGTGATGCAGAGAAAACAATTCAGTTCTAACAGTACTATACCATCAGTACAAAAAACACTGACACACATACTATACAAGTCACACTCTGGTTGAAACCACAGAGTAAAAAAAACAGTCTCACTTTTGAGCAACGACTCACAAAGTAGTAAAAGGTGTTAAGTTCAACAGGTGTAAAAGCCTTTGCTGCAAAAAGACTTAAGAAAAACGAATCCACTAGTAATAATATCTATAAATGAAACAACTATTCAAACACAATGTCATCACACAAGAAAGTTTATAGAAATACTGTGCCACATTGACAAACATCAAAAAAGAATACTAGTTATTACATAGTTAGCAAGAGATCCAAATCTTACATAAAAACAAGATTGTTCACACAATGTTTGCAAGGGATAATAAACACAAATTTCCAAATACTACAAAATGATCATGAATTCTTCTATGCACTAGGAGCCAAAACTTGAATCTAATCAAGAAGCTCCGACACCAACATCTGGTTACTCGAGTTGAAGATGACTCTATAAAGATCCTCATCAATCCAATCTATAATTTTGGGCTAAAAAAGATAAATAAATAAAATGATAACACAGAAAAAGGAAAAAGATGAACATGCTAAGACAGAAACAGAAATATGAACTATAACTCACATCATAATTTCGAATATTACCAACGACCTTTTCACCATCATATGTTGTTGCAAACTTGAGTGTAGTGTCCACACTCATTCGCCCTTGGAAAGGAACAGTGACGAACCGTGGTCTCTTTGCAATAACACTCCAATTGGGCTACTTGCTAGCATTGTACTGAGTCTGGCCATACACGGCCTGCATAACTTGGACCAATCTTGTGACCTGTTAATTAAAAACCAGCAAAACAGAAGAAAACTGCACATTTCAAGTCTCACGAAAACTAGAATCACAAAGCGGGAAACATAAAATTTAGTAGACATATAGCTCTAGCTAGCAGCAATCAACAACACTCACAATTTCCACACAGTCTTTGTGGTAAGTGCTCTTTGAAGGACGATGATTCTTCCCGTATGGTAGTGGGTCAAGGATGTCAATGCTATTACCTGTATCGATTCATGACATATAAGGAAGAATGTCCAATAGACTTGTCCTTTGATAAAACCATCGGTTTGAATAAGGGCAGCATGACCTAAAACCATGACAAAAAAAGTTAGTACATATTAAAAATGAAAACCTTAATCACAACAAAAACAAATACAACCAAAATCAGCAAGTAAATCTCACAAGATTTGCAGTAAATAAGTCTTCGTCATCTTTAACAACAGTCTTGAAATCTCTCACTGCCTGTTCAACATTAAACTCTCCTCTTCACTCGCTGAAAAACTTATAGTTGAGCACAACCTGCAAAAAGGCAAAAAAAATATACAGGGAAAAAATATAAGTAAGAAAAATATTGAAAAAACTAAAAAACACTAGGCAGACTTATTTAAGAGAAGGAACAGTCTAAATTCATTACCGTAATGAAATATGGACTCAGCAAGATCCTTTTTCTAGATTTAAAACAACATTTCTTTCGGGATCTCCCTTCACAATCGATAAGGAAATCCATTATATCACCTTCCATCATCTGCCCAGGTGCAAAAACTTCCCATATACGCTTGCCAGTGAAGGTAGTAATGTTACCACCGGGTTGAGGTATCATTGAGAATGCAATCTTGCAGCACACACAAAACAAAAATACGGGAAAAATAAGATAAGGCAATCATAGCATTTCAAGTTATATATATCAAAGCATTTCGAGTTATACACACAGAGCAACGATAATACAAAAAACATGGAAAAGAAAATAAGGCTTTCATAGCAGTTCAACTTATAAATATTGAGCTTTACAAGATATATACATAGAGCAGCGATAATATAACAGACAAGAAAAAAAATAAAGAAATACAATGAGAGATACTCACCCAGCGTACTTCTCGCGTCCTTCGTCACTAAACATGATGTCATAGAACTTGCGAGCCTTGTCCAGGTGAGGGAATTTATAAGAGTGTAGTTCCTGCACGGGGGAGCAAAACTTAATAGGAGCTCCTGGTGCACGCTTAGTGCTTGTAACATTGCCAGACTGCAATGCAGGATCCTCCCTACAAACACCAGTTTTACGCCGGGCCATTACACCAAGAGGGGAAACGCCCTTGGTAGCAACACTCCTGGTGACCCTACCCATGCCAGTAATCTTGTCAAACGCGTCATCACTGTCTATCAACTCAACTATGGGATTCTTGGGCATAACAGGGCAATCTGAATCAGCAACTGTAGAACCTTTTAGGGCTCCCAACCGACCCTTCACACAACGAGATCTTGTCTTGTCAGGTGTATGGCCCTAGTTCAAATCAATAGCAACGTGCTGCACCTCCAAGTACTGGCTGCCAAAGATCCTATAATCACGCTCCCCAAGATCCAACCACTCACCTACAACAAGAAAGGGAGAGCACAAAATGGTAAGTTCAACTACATAATACATGAAAGTACAACTCAATATGGCAATCTGGAAACAAAAACAGAAGTCATGCAAACGTACAAGGTTCAATGTCGAACAAACCATGGAAGTCAACATGAAACAAATCACTAGTAGCACAAGTATACAAAAGTGTCTTCCTAATGTCAGGAATGTCATCCACCGTGTAATCCAACAATTCAACTACACCATCCTCCCAGCAATGATAACACTTGCAGTTTTGTAGCATAAAAAAATCCACAATCATGCCTGTTAACCACAAAAAACCAAGGTGTATATTAAAAAAAGTACATGAATACGACAACATTTGCAAAAACAACAATTCACACGAACAATAAACAACTAATAAAAGTCATTAAAATGGATACTCACGTGTTTTCTGCTTTGGCACACGAAAAATCGCGCTGGAGAAATCATCAACATGAACTGGAGAAAACGGTTTGGCCCTATCTACACTGGACTCCCTCCAGAGTCTCTTTATGTTGTTTGTCATGGTCCTGAAAAAACTAACCGCGTCACTCCATGTTTCATCATGGAGTGAATCGTGCAACTCAAAATGACGGATCTTCAAATTGAGAATAACCAAGCACCAATGGCCAACATCTTCACCAGGCTTCATGCCAGCCACTAATTCCGGTGGATCAAAAGTAGGAAAAAGAACCTGACAAAAACAAGCACATAATAAAATTAATTCAAGAATTCTAAATGAAACTAATACTTAGCCTCCAAACAAGAATTCTAAATGATAAAAATAATTTCAAGTACACCACTACAATAAGTTCATATTTACACAAGGGCACACATCATTACGTCAGTACGGGATAAAAATTAACAAAGGGAAGAAATCACATACAAAGTCATAGCCATCAGCCCCTGACTTTGTGAGCCATTGCCTCACATTCCCATCGATATATCCATTAAGTATCTTTGTCTGTTGTAAGAAACTCCAAAAACGATAGTAATTCTTCAAATAAATCATCAAACCTGATGCAGAACAGTATAGACAAGCAAACAACAAATAAACACGCAGTACTCACCGTAACCCATCTGGAAACAATTAGCTTGTCAGTGCCTAGGAACTTTTGATGCAGAGAATACAGAACAACGTGAGCAGCATCCGAGTTGAGCATGCCACCGAGGATAAACGCAGAAGCCACCTTACCAACACTAGCATCACATTCTTTATTTTGAAACATTGGCTGTTCATTGCAGAAATCACAGGATGCGAGGAATGAAAAATCTAGTGCGGGTGACAATAATTATCATCTACACTACTATTAAAAGAGAAAACATGAATTCCCCCAAAGCCACCCAAAAAAGTGTACACAGAACAATAAGAACCCTCAGATCTAATACAATCACTCAAATCTAAGAGTCCATAGTAATTTGATGGTCTGCCAGCCAATTGAACGATTCAGATTCGATGTTCTGCCAGTGGATTACGCCAGATGATCAAACTGACCGGGCCGGGTGGAGCACGCCAAGAAATCGCTAATCTCGCGAGGCAATCCTTCTTCCACGCCTCACGCACGCCGCATCTTCCCCACTAACTCTGCCGGTTATGCGGGGGAATAGCTGAATATGCGACCCTCAGATCCCGTCGATGGATGTCACCGCCCTACTCCATTGGCACAAGCTCCCCATCCCGTCGCTGGATGGAGGATGCCGCTGGAGGCGGCCGTGCCAACGACGAGCGTAGGACGCGGGCGGACGTCCCTCACCGCTCTGCCCTGCCGCCACTTCGGCCCTCCCTCACCGCCCTGCCCTGCCGCCCCTCCAATCCTCATCACCCCCGCGTTCGTCCCGCACCGGCATCTCCCCGCCACCTCGGTGCCTTCCGTAGAAGGCCAGGGGTAGAGCCGAGAATGAGGCGTCCGAAGGCGACCGTCCCTCCCTTCGAGCGCCGTCGACGCTTCGCCGACTATCGCCGCCAAGTTTAGCCGCCAACTTCCACGATGATCCAGGTAATCCCCAAACAAACCATTGTCTGCTCATGATTTGAGAAGAGAAGCGGGTCAGTGTATTCATGTGATGAGTAAGAAGCTAAATTTATGTGGTTCAGTCATCAGATCAATCGTTAGCTGCCTCGATAGTGTTGTTAGTGTGTTACTACACCTGAAATTACATCTCAACTAGCAGCTTCCATCACACTCCTACCGACCTCATCGAGCTGCATTTTCTGAGTAGTTTCCGTACACTGACTCTTGGAGTTACAGGTGCCTTCAAGCACAAGCTCGGTGACCCCGACGCCCCCACAAGGTGACCAAGCACGGGTAGCCACTGGCCAGCGAGTAGGAGAAGCTCACCGCCGAGGCTGAGTTCAGAATTTCACACATGTAGTAGATGGATGAGAATGAGATACCTTTTTCCTTTTTCTCCTATTTATCTAGATCGGCCGATCACCAAGGCATGTAGTTGTTTGTAATTAATATTGGAAGTGCAAGCATTATCACATAGATAATAGAAAATTTTGGTAATTCGCTCAAGGAGTGATTCTCTCTAATTCATGGTAGTGCCCACATGGCTATAAGCCTGTAATCGTCGTGAAGATTCAGCGGTTTGCTCTCACTAATTCAGGGCGAGCACCCGCACCGTGATGGCGGCAATGTATGAATATCAGTCCAGTTGCATTATTTCTTGCCTAATATTTTTATTTATTGTTGCAGACTGGGGAAGGATGCCGAAGATGTAGAGGTTGTTGCTCCAGCGACGCCGGAGCGCATTCAAAGGAAGAGAAGATGCGCTTTTTCCCTTCCTCACCATTTGATTAGTGTTGTGTGCAATTTATGCTTGTTTTGAAAATTTGGTTATAAAAGTCAAATTTATCTCCAATCATTTGTTGTATTGTATCTTCTACAATCTTTCATATTTTCGCATGAATTTTTGAAAATGTGTGTGTTAGAAGCTTGTATATCATACATGGATTGGACAACATATATGTGTTATTTCCTTTCAGACTGTTCGGGGTTTCTAGAACAAAAGGAATTTGTTCTTGATAGCCCTTTGGGTCTCAGAGAATTTAGAATAAGTTCTTACAACAGTCGTTACTGGATAAATCATGTATGATACCATGCTTGCACCCTTATTTGCAGTTGTATTTCAGGTTGTTGCTCAATCATGTGAGTTTGTTTTTTCTGCTTTTCAGTTCACATCTGTTGGCATGAATTGACCCGTGCACTTGGTACTAGCACTGATGATAATTTGGACCTGTCAGTGTCAGACGGGAAAAGATATGCCTATTAGGAGTGCATCTTTATTCAGTTTGAGAAGAAAGAGTAGTTAATTCAGCTTGTGGCATGTGTCCACACTTGTTAACCAATTAACCCTTTGTTAACATTTGCAACCTAATAGAGGATCTACTTTTGCTAATAGTGGTAAAAAAGAGAGGATCCAGAGTTCCAGACTGTGTGTTGTACAAAGTTATTCGTTGCCAACAATAATGTTGCTAAGTTGCTCTTGCCTCTCAGTGTTATTAGTATGAATATTCTATGCAGCTTAACTTATTACTACAGAGATTTAGAAACACAATAAATGATTGCCGATGAAAGAACCACAGATAGATCTGTGTTTTCTCCATTTACCAGCAATTCAACTACATGTTTTAGGAACCACAAATAGCTTTGGGTATTTTCTTTGTACGCATTAATAATTTAATATTATCTTGATAACTGAAATAAATATTTAATGTCACATTTATTTAAAACTTTTTGCATTAATAGTGCAATAGACATGCAATGCATAGATTTATTTTTCTATGTTTTTATGTTCATTTCCCACCAGACTGAGAAAATTGATTATACTAGACAAGTAGTCATTGTTGCTTTGATTCAGAATGAGAAACATTAATTTTTCTGAATTATTGGTGCAATTAGTTCACACCTAACCATGCAAAGGTACTGTACCTTATGATTGGTGAAGATGGTAGATTTCAAACATGGTGGTGAACAAAGGTTTATAATGCAGGCGCCTCTGATTTCTTAAGTTCTTAACAATTTAATGATCGCTTGTTACTATTCTCATCATTATTATAGATAAGAAAGCAAGGCCCTTCAATTTTCTACTACCTCGACGGTAAATGAGATGACAAGGAAATACACGAGGAAGCAGATAACTTGGATCATACAATGTCACAAATTGTGTTGGCCGATGTACTTTGCTGGCTCAAACAAGGACCTTTATATGCACAACACAATGTTTTGTGACAGTAGTCTTTCTAAGCAAAATGACCCTATGAATATCCTTATCATTAGTTGTTTCCTCACGGTGGGAACTTTCTATCCAGCTAAACTAGAGCATCAGGTAGCTATCACGAACATCCTTTGAGAACAAGAACACATTTATTTATATGTTTGTCTTATTTTTTGTTTGTGCTTGCACGAAAACAGTCTAGCTACTAGAGATTTGAGCTGAAGCACAAGCCTTTCCTCTTGGAATCGATTTAGAACCCCAGGGAGGAGTTCCTATCATCAATGCTAACTATACAGTCAAATGCATATGGCCGTGAGCTCTGCTTTCCAAACACCCTAAAGATAATAGATGTTATTTTGTGCTCTTAACAGGTCTCCCATATGGTAGTTGTCTTTATAACGCACCCTATGATATTTCTAGAAAGTAATGTCATGTAGGAAAATGGAGCATTCCATCTTTGGTCATTCTCTACTGAGGTGTTTATTGCAGTGTTGTCCTTTTTTTATCTTTCAGTAAAGTACAAATTGGTACCTCGAAAAGGAACTCATTTTTCGTGAAAATTGTTATTTCCTTATGGTAACCATTTCCATACGAACCGATATTGTTCGATTGCCGTTTTTCTGTTGCATCATGTCCATTCCACAACCTTTATATGGAATCCTCAAGGTAGTTGAATTGATGCTATTTTATTATGATTTTAATGCTTTACTATGCATTTCATCTTCCGATGCTAGAATTTTGCACTTGAACATTTTAATGAAGTTGTTCAAGCCTTCTGAAGTTACTTCATTTGCGTCCTACACTTAGCAATAATTGTTGTTTGCGGTGATTTAACTGTCTATGGCCCGCGGATTGGAAAGAAGTATATCACATTACTATCACATGGCAAAAGCGGTTGCATGGCAACGAGAAAGGCACAACTCCGCCATGGACATATGTAGCAACGGGTGTAGAGATATGGTAATGCATGCCGGTAATGCTATAAGGCCATGCCAGGGTTTGTGACATTGTCGGATGCCGGTATGTCTCTACCATTGGCCCTTGTAGATCGCTTTAGTGCCGGATGCCAGTATGTTTCTACCATTGGCCCTTGTAGATTGCTTTAGTGAAAGGGCGGAGGTTATTAGAATATAGCCACATGATATTGTCGGTATTGCACGTGCACGTTTGGTAGAGATGTGCATTGCACGTGCACGTTTACTAGTGGGCAGAAAAAGGCAAAAAAAGACAAAAAAGATACACGCAAACTAAGGACACAAAATCCCTTACTAACTTTTTGGCACGGCTTTTGCACAGACTTGTAACAACATAGAAAAATGAATCAACCTTGGCAGCATTAGCGCCATCTGCTTACACAAAAAGAAAATAACAAACAATAAGTTCAAACACTAAAGGGCAACATGGCCTCAACACCATAAACAAGAATGTCACGCCCAAGATGCGATCCTATCTTTATTTTGGCACGAGGGCCTCGACAGGGATAAAAGCGCATCTCGTCGTTTTGCAAGAATGGATATCATTACAAGTACATGTAAATGAAAGATGAGTATATGGAATTGGCTTACACTCGCCACAAACTACATCAATATCACATCAATACAACAACATATCCAAACATCATACAGAAGAGCAGGGTCCGACTACGGACGAAAACAAACGATAAAATGACATCCATCCTTGCTATCCCAGGCTGCCGCCTGGAACCCATCCTAGATCGATGAAGAAGAAGAAGAACTCCAAATCAAACAAGCACCGCTCTCACGTCAAAACATCACATTACCTGTACCTGCAACTATTGTTCTAGTAATCTGTGAGCCACGGGGACTCAGCAATCTCATTTCCAAGGGTATCAAGACTATTAAAGCTTAATGGGTGAGGTATGGTTAAGTGGTGAGGCTGTAGCAAGCACTAAGCATTTATTTGAGTGGCTAACTTACGAGTACAAGAATAAAGGGGGATGATTGTCGAATAAACGGACGTGATCTAGTAATGATCTCTAAGAGATCCTGAACACCTACTTACGTCAAACATAACCCCACCGTGTTCTCTCTCGGATAAGGACTCATGAGAAGAGACAGTCACGGTTACGCACACGGTTGGTGTATTTTATTTGAGTTTACTTCAAGTTTGCTATGACCGGGTGTTAAACAACGTTTCCAAGTTGCCACGTAACCGCAGTCACGGCTTTCCGAAAGATTTAACCCTGCAGGGGTGCTCCAACTCATCCATCACAAACTAACCACACGCCGCGGGAATAACCTCGACCACGAATCTCGTGATCTTCCTAGGCAATTCCACTGGAAAACCGCAACCTCGAGATAGCCCGAAGTATTATCGGAATTCCTCGCACAAGACGTTCAAGAAAGGTAAAACAAATCCAGCAAGGCCGCCCGGCGTGTCGACGATCCCGATAGGAGCCGCGTATCTCGTTCTCAGGACCCGACGGATAAGCGAAGCATACGGTGGCCTGATAGACATCTCCCGAGTTGCCCCGGGTTGGCCCCGCACGGTGCTCTAGTTTGGACCAACACTCATGAGGAGCACTGGCCCGGGTTGTTGATTAAAGATCCGCGGGTGCCGGCGGGTCCCTATGCAATTTTATTAGTTATTAGGCAAATGTAGTACCAATGTTGGGCCTTGCCAGACAAGTTTTATCCTAAAACGAAAATCAAGGGGGTCCCCATAACAACCCTGTTGGGGATATAACCCCGTGGTAAGACCCGCCCAGGAGGGGCCGGGTCGTACCTGGCGGCTCGTAGCCAAGACCTGTAAGGTGGGCCGGAAGATGAAGGCCAGGCCGCGTGGCGGCTTACCTGACGGGCCATGACGAAGGCCCAGAGACAAAAGATGGTGTGAAGACCCGGGCGGTTAAGCCGCTCGAAGACGGCTTGCCCAAGATAGCAAGGCGGCTTAGAGACAGGATCAACTACGATGCATGAGTCGGTTTAGGACTCGTGTAACCCAGAGCCTCGACCTCCTATATAAAGGTGAGGCCCTGGGGCGGCTTAGACAGAAACCAATCAATCGAGATCTAGGTCAAGCAAATCCGCTCCCTTGTAATCGATACTCCAAGCAATACAACACAAGCAGGACGTAGGCTTTTACCTCTTCTTGAGGGGCCGAACCTGGGTAAACTCGTGTCCCTCGTCTCGACCAACCCCTTTGAGTCCACCGCCTTAGCAATGGCCTCGAACCTAAGTCTTCGGACATCTGCTGTGACAAAACCACGACAGTTGGCGCCCACCGTGGGGCTAGCGCTCGGTGGTGTTGAGTTCTCAAAGGGCTCTCTCCCAGGGATCGAGGGGTACGCTGTTGGCAGGATGATCGAGAGTCGCCGTGGCCGGCTCTACATCGACGACGCCGGCTGGGGCCCCGAGGCCGATTCAATTGAGTACGGTTTCCGGGTCCCCTTCGGCGGAATCCACGTCTTCATCGGCAAGATCGGCAGATCCGAACCCGGGCCGGACATCTGCACCGACATCGTCGAGCCGGCCCGGCGCGAGCAACCCGCCCGACGCGTGCAACCCGCCCGTGCCGACCCAGGCAGGAAGCATGTCTTCGTCGGCTTCACCCAGGGCATGGAGCTTGAAGGTTCTATGTCACGGGAAGAAACTCTCGTCTGTTCAGAGGATGGATCCTCGAGCGTTGAGACGGAATCAATCTACCAGCTTCACAATGGTGGGCTCGGGGGCTACGTCGAGCCTTACCCCGAGTCGGAGTATCATGAGCCGGAGGATTATGAGCCGCTGAACCGCGCTGCCGTCTTCATGGCGGGTTCATCGGCGGCTCCTGGCAGCTCAGCCGCCAGTGCGACTGGGTCTGGAGCTGGCAGGCCGCCGGCTCAGGTTCTTATGGATATGATGAATGAGCTTACAACCCTGATGGCGACTGAGGTCACTGCTAAAAACCAAGCGGCCCGTAATGCGGAGATCGCGAGGTTGAAGAACCAGATGACCGGAGTCCAACAGGAAATCAATGCGCTGAAGGCTCAGATGGATGCTGAGGCTGAGCGCCTTAGGGCGGGCGCTTTCCGTTTCGAGTTAGAGCAGCAGTCTGCGGCGGCGGTTCAGCGGATGAGGCATCAATCCCGCTTGCCAGATCAGTATGAAGCCAGAAATCTTTTCAACACACCAAGGACGGGACGGAACGTACCTTTGACCGTGACCCGGACGGCGGAAGTACCTGGAAGCCGGGTGACGGTTCAGCATCAGCGGCCAGACCCGCCCCGCCGGAACCCGACCCCACCACAGCCTTTTCCGACGCCGCCGGGTCATTATTCTAACCTGGCTGAGAACATGGTGGCGGCGGCAACCCGGCTTGGTACAATCCCCATCCCCGATGAGGCGCCTTTTGCAGAAGAGGTGCGGAACGCTATTGGATACCTGCAGACGGCGGTGGCCCAGCAGGAGAAGTATACTTATAGCCGGAGCCGCGTGCATTCAACTCCCATCCCCAGCCATAGCTACAGCCGGCGTTATGAGTTGCCAGCGGATTCTAGCAGTGAACGACATCGGAACCCGCCGCGAGTCGATCAGGCGGCTCTGGATGCTCAGGCGCTGGTAGATCGGGCGAGAGCACAGCGAGAGGCGGCGGCTCTGGCGGCGGCGGCGGCTCATCAGGAACCCACAGTTGCACCTTCCGTCTTAGTAGGGGCAGGAGTAACCTCCAGGGCTGTGGGAGTGCCGTGCTTAGCGCCGGCTCTACGGAATGAGCGTCTGCCAAAGGATTTCAAAGGTCCTCGCAAGGTGCCCAATTATACTGCAGACCTACCTCCAGAGGCTTGGATCGAAAGCTATGAGCTGGCCATGGAGATGTTGGACGTCAGTGATGCAGTATGTGCCAAATATTTCATCATGATGCTGGAAGGGCCGGCTCGCACGTGGTTAAAGGGCTTGCCACCCAATACCATTAATTCCTGGGCCGAGTTGAAGGCGAAATTCATCAAAAATTTCCAAGGAACGTGCAAGCAGCCCATGACGATTGTGGATCTGGACCATTGCGTGCAGCATAATGACGAGTCGGCTCATCACTGGGTCCGGCGGGTGTCAACCATCATCCACTCTTCGGAACAGATTACGGCGGCTCAAGCAGTTTTGATTCTGGAGAAGAATTGCCATTTTACACCACTGAAGCAGAAGCTTGGCCGGCTTAAACGCTCATGCCAAGACATGGGGGAGCTCATGGCGGCTCTCACCAAGTATGCAGACTCTGATAACACGAAAGACCCAGGCTCTGATGATGAGAAATCAGGTCACGGGAAGAAAGGTAACAATGGCAAGGGTCAACAGCAAAACGCGGCTGGAAACAGCAACCCGGGCAAACGGAAGAACCCGGACGGCGGGTCAGAATTGGTGGCGAACACCAACACTGGGAACAATCGTGCTAAGGGCAATGGGAACTTCAGGGCACCCTTTAACAAGGGTAAAGCTCCGTTCAACTTGGAGGAGAAGCTCAATAAACCTTGTCCGGAGCACAGCCGGCCTGATAAGCCGGCAGGTCACACTTGGAGGGATTGCAGTATTATGCGGCAGTTCAGGGATTACAGCCTTCAACAGCACCGTAATAACGGTAATGGCCCGTTAGGCGGCTCAGGGCCGGGCGGGTCAGGAGCCGGCTTTGGTGCTGGCGGCTCAGGATCCGGTTACCAGGGTCAAGGCAATCAAGGAGGTCATCATCAACAGCCTGGCGGTGGAGGCCAGCAGCAGAATAACCAATCGGGGTACCAGACTAACCCGAAACAGCTCAGTGGGGGTCAGTATCATGTTTTTACAACCAGCCTCGACAAGCGAGACCGGAAGGTACGCAAGCGGGCGGTTAACGCGGTCATGCTGGCTCTCCCACAGTATTTGAAGTGGTCCGAGTATGACATAACTTGGAGTAGGGAGGATCACCCGCCGCGTGTTGATAACCCGGGGCAACTAGCTTTGGTAGTTGCCCCCCAAGTAGGAGGATATCTGTTCACTAAAGTGCTTATGGATGGTGGTAGCAGCATCAACATCCTGTATTATGACACTTTCAGCCGGATGGGTTTGCTTGATAAGGATCTTAAGCCCTCTTCAACAGTTTTTCACGGTGTGGTGCCCGGAAAATCGGCTTATCCAGTGGGGAAGATTTCTTTGGAGGTAGCTTTTGGTGATGAATTTAACTACAGGGTGGAGTCTTTGTGGTTTGAAGTGGTCAAAATCAAAAGCCCATATCACGCTCTGTTTGGACGGACGGCTTACGCCAAGTTCATGGCTAGGCCTTGCTATGTTTACTTACAGCTCAAGATGCCCGGGTTGAATGGGACGATTACCGTGCATGGTGATCGGAAGACAGCTCTTGAGTGTGAGGAAGGCGACGCAGCTTACGCAGAGTCAAGTTGTGCGGAGGCAGAGCTCAAGTTTTATAAGGAAAATGTTGACCCGGAAGACATGACTCCACTCAAGAAGCCTAACACGGAATCTGAGCCGCCCCTCAAGTTTGCGGCGGATGATACCAAGCAGGTAGATTTCACTTCGGGCGACTCATCGCAACAGTTCACTATCGGGGCTAACATGGACCCCGCATAGGAAAGCGCGCCCATCGAATTCATCCGTGAGAATCGGGACATCTTTGCATGGAAGCCGTCTGACATGCCAGGTGTACCGAGAGAATTCGCTGAGCACCACCTTAATGTGGATCCTAAGTTCAAGCCGATCAAGCAGTTCCTTCGCCGTTTCAATGAAGAGCGGCGTAAAGCAATTGGGGAAGAGGTGGCCGGCTCTTAGCAGCAGGGTTCATCGTGGAGGTTTTTCACCCGGAGTGGTTAGTTAACCTGGTGTTGGTGCTTAAGAAGAACGGCACATGGCGTATGTGTGTGGATTACACGGATCTTAACAAGGCCTGTCCAGTTGACCCGTTTGCTCTCCCCCGTATCGACCAGATTATTGATGCAACGGCGGGTTGTGAGAGTTTATGCTTCCTGGACGCTTATTCAGGTTATCACCAGATCAAGATGGCAGTTAAAGACCAAGAGAAGACGGCTTTCATTACGCCTTTTGGTGCTTTCTGCTATGTGTCTATGCCTTTCGGGCTCAAGAGTGCCCAGGCGACTTACCAGCGTTATGTGCAGAACTGTCTTCATAGTCAAATTGGGTGCAATGTTCATGCTTATGTGGATGATATCGTGGTCAAGTCAAGAAAGAAGGAGACTCTACTTAACGACCTGAGAGAAACATCTGATAATTTACGGGTCTACAAGATGATGCTTAACCCGGCTAAGTGCGTCTTTGGAGTTCCTGCAGGCAAGCTCTTGGGATTTCTAGTCTCTGAGCGTGGCATTGAAGCTAATCCGGACAAGATAAAGGCTATCACCTCCTTGTCTGAGCCGGCGTGCATCAACGACGTTCAGCGCCTGGCGGGTCGAATCGCTGCGTTAAGCTGGTTCATAAGCCGCCTGGGTGAGAAGGCTATTCCTCTGTATCAAATGATGAAGAAAAAAGACAACTTTGTCTGGAGTAAGGTGGCGGGTGAAGCGTTTGAGGCACTCAAGAAACAGCTGTCTGAGCCGCTGGTCTTGGCTGCTCCGGCTGAGAAGGAACCTTTACTCCTCTACGTGGCGGCTAACAATAGGGCAGTCAGCGCCGCGATTGTTGTGGAGCGTAAGGAGGCAGGGAAAGAATACCCGGTTCAGAGGCCGGTTTACTACGTCAGTGAAGTTCTGATAGAGTCCAAGCAGAGGTACCCACATTGGCAGAAACTGATATACGGGGTGTTCATGGCGAATCGTAAGTTGAAGCACTACTTCTTGGGACACCAGATCACTGTGGTTAGCTCTGCTCCGTTGGGAGACATAATTCAAAACAGAGAAGCCACTGGCAGGATTGCTAAGTGGGCATTGGAGCTTGGGCCTCTAAATCTAAAATATGTGCCCCGCACGGCTGTCAAGTCTCAAGCCTTGGTGGACTTTATTAACGACTGGACAGAGTGTCAGTCGCCCGAGGAGAAGCCGGATAACACATACTGGACAATTCACTTTGATGGATCCAGACAATTGGAAGGATCAGGGGCTGGAGTTGTCTTAACTTCCCCTAGAGGTGACAAGTTTTGTTATGTGTTAAGGTTGATGTTTCCCTGTACTAACAATGCAGCTGAGTATGAGGCTTTACTCCACGGCCTCCGTGTAGCTAAGGAGATGAACCTGAGCCGGGTTAGATGTCTTGGCGACTCAGACCTCGTGGCTCAGCAAGTTTCAGGCACGTGGGATTCCAAGGACCCACGGATGGCGGCTTATCGTCAGGCGGTGGATATCATTGCTGGTCACTTCAAGGGTTATCAGGTGGATCATATTGACCGTCGCAAGAATGAGGCGGCTGATGCATTATCAAGACTTGGCTCTCAGCGTAAGCCGGTGCCGCCTAACGTTTTCTTGGATGTGCTATATCACCCGTCAGTTAAGCTACCTTCAGAGGAGGACCTGGCTATACCTGACCCGGAGGGGCAGCTGGTGGCGGCTCTGCATGCTATCCCTGACTGGACGTTGCCTTACCTAGCATACTTGACTTGCGGCGAGTTACCCGAGGACGAGACCTTGGCAAGGCAAATCATAAGGCGATCTAAGTCCATGACGATCGTCAATGGCGAGTTACATAAGCGCAGTGTCACCGGCGTTTTTCAACGTTGTGTTTCACCTGAAGAAGGTAAGGAAATCTTAAATGAGATTCACGCTGGCGATTGTGGTCATCACGCCGGCTCAAAATCTCTGGTGGCCAAGGCTTTTCGGCATGGTTTCTTCTGGCTGACGGCTCATAAGGACGCACAAGACTTGGTTCTCAAGTGTGATGGATGTCAGAAGTTCGGGCGACGTGCTCACGTGCCGGCTCAGGAGTTGCGTATGATTCCAATTACCTGGCCGTTTGCGGTCTGGGTGCTTGATATGGTCGGGCCCTTCAAGAGATCTAAAGACAAGAAGACCCACCTTTTGGTGGCGGTGGATAAGTTTACCAAGTGGGTGGAGGCTGAGCCGGTCGGCAAGTGTGACGCGGCTACGGCGGTTTAGTTTGTCAAAAAATTGATCTACCGCTTTGGTTACCCTCATAGTATCATCACCGATAATGGCACAAACCTATCCAAGGGGGCTATGCAGGCGTTCTGTGAAAGTGAGCACATCCGGCTTGACGTCTCTGCTGTTGCTCATCCACAATCCAATGGTCAGGCGGAGCGAGCTAACCAGGATATCTTGAGAGGTATCAAGCCCCGGCTTATGGTTCCTCTGCAGCGAATGCCGGGTTGTTGGGTAGAAGAGTTGCCATCAGTTTTTTGGAGCATCAGAACCACTCCCAACAGGTCAACAGGCTATACGCCTTTCTTCATGGTTTATGGCGCAGAAGCCGTGTCACCAAGTGATATACGTCATGACTCGCCGCGGGTGGCGGCTTACGTTGAGACAGACAATGAGACAGCGCGTCAGGACGCGTTAGATGCTTTGGATGAAGAGCATGATCTGGCGGCGGCTCGATCGGCGATTTATCAACAAGACCTGCGTCGCTATCATAGCCGCAGGGTTAAGACCCGGACGTTTCAAGAAGGCGACTTGGTGTTACGTCTAATTCAAGATCAGACGGATGCGCACAAGTTATCTCCTCCATGGGAAGGACCTTTTGTGGTTAGCAGAAACCTCAACAATGGGTCATACTATCTCATTGACGTACGAGACGAGTCACGCACTTCTGGGCAGGAGACCCACCGGCCGTGGAATATCGCTCATCTGCGACCGTACTATACTTGAGTCATCGACTCCCCCCATTGTACATCATCATTGTATATATCACTTATATATATATATATAATAAAGTTGGCATCCCTGCAAGCCGGGGCCTCTGCCGTTTTACGTATCTCAGATTGTGCAAAGATGGATACAACCACAAGGTCATTTGGGGGCTTCCAACCCGCCGGGTTTAGCTTACACACCCTCTTGATCGGTTCTTCAGCCACCGTAAGGCCGGGTTATATACCCAAAAAGTTGACTCCGTCAACAAGGTCATTTGGGGGCTTCTAACCCGCCGGGTTTAGCTTACACACCCTCTTGATTGGCTCTTCAGCCACCGCAAGTTTGAGTTAAACCTGCCTGTATGCTGCTGCTCCGCTAGGTGACCCGCCGAACTCTTACCAGTTAATCTCGATTAGAGACCCTGAGCTGTTCAAACATATTTGACAGTCACTCTCGCTAGAGACCCTGTACTGGTCAAGGTTAAACCGGCGGCTCTTGTCACGTGAGGGCCGGCTTACGGAAAGCAAGGATAAGCTCACCCATCTGCTGCCGACTCTCCGCTATGTGGCCCGTTCGTACTCTCAAACAGTTACTCTTTTAAAAGACCCTGCACTGTTTAAGGTTCAAACGATGGATTTATGTCACGTGAGAGGTAGCTTATGGGCCCTGGGGTACTCATGCCCTGCTGCGTCTCTCTCTGGTTCGTTGCGCTCTTATCAGTTAATCTCGCCTAGAGACCCCGAGCTGTTCAAAGGAATTGACGCTCACTCTCGTTAGAGACCCTGTGTTGTTAAGAGTTCAAGTAGCGAATCCACCCAGAAGAACCGGCATATGAGTTTTCGAAAAAGCAAGGTCATGAAAGACTTAACATCTCCGGGTTGTGCTTTTTCAAGCCGCCCTCACAGCAATACAGAACATATTCTGTCTTGTTTGTTTTTGCAGGGTTATCTCCTAAGATGAGCTGCCGTGAAATATGATATTATGAGTGGAACACAAGACAGATTAGCATGCATCAAGTTGTGCAAAGGTTCATACGTGCGCGATGGCACGGATCAGGCAAAAGTTTTTCTATGCCTATTACAAACTCTCCAGGGAGCCCAAAATACCACGGACTTAAAATTTTTGTACACTGCTAGCCTTGGCGGGTCAATAAGCCGGGTTGTAAGTTTCAGAAGCAAGTGATCAGCTCGATGGTGGGTCATCCTGCGCTGGGTCTTCGACCTCTTCGATCTGAAGATTGTCCACATCCCAGTTGCAGTTTGTTAAAGCTTCAAACTGAGCCTCGTCAAAGAGGGAGGACGGGTCAATTTCAGGAGCAAAGAGTTGCTTACGGCGTGCAGGAGTCAAGTCCCTGGCCTCGAAGGTTGGGCAACGTACTCGTTTGCTGTCCGCGCTGTAAGCCGCCTGGTAGGTAGCCAGATCAACTTCATCCGCCAGTGTTGATGCGAGTACTCTGGAGGCCTTCATACACTTGGCATAGTCAGCTTCTGTGAAATCTGAGCTGTCATCTTTCTTGGACGGAAAGCCATCCATCATCTCTTCTGCAGTCAGTTCAGGGGCAAAGGCCAAAGACCGGCTTAGCGCGGCCATTGCTCCCTTCCTGGCGGCTGATCGTTTGAGCTCTTCGATTTGCTTCGGCAGAGTTGACAGGAGTTCTATCACTCCCTTCATGAATTTGGGGATGCTTCTTTCATCCAGTATTGCTTTGATGGTGCAAAGGGTCCCGCAGTATAGCTGTTCTGTCAAGGTGTATACTGCTTTCAGCTTCAACAAGCTGTCAGAAGATAGCTGGCGGCTTCTTTGGCCTGCAAGGAAAGATTTGGTGTTATAAGCCGCCCGCACAGTTTTTAAACAAGGCAAGGAAATTTGCTAAGTATTCAGTGCTTACCAAAGATAGCAGAAGTCATCCTAGAGATATGATGCTTGAGGGTTTGCAGCTCATCTAACACAAGCTTAAGTTGCTGGTCAGCATCGTCTGCGCGCTTGGTCAGGGCGGCTTGGGTAGACTCCGCACTCTTTTTGAAGGCATCAAAGTCAGCCTGATCCTTCTTAAGCTCCTTAACAGCAACCCACCATTTTTCTTCCACCTCAGACCGGGCGGTTTGTTGCGAAGCAAGGCTTTCTTTCACGCCGGTCAGATTAGATTCGGCCGCGTCCAAGGCTTCCTGTGTTGCACAAAAACAGAAATAACACAGTTCAGGAGGTTTAAATCGCCAGGATAAGATATTCATACATGGTTGATGAAGCTGCTATGCTACAAGTCTCAAGCAGATTGCAAGCAATATACTTGACACTTGGGGGCTAATGTCTGTGTTCGCTCTCCAAGTCTACAATGAAGTTCCGGCTCATCTTCGTAAAGTTAAGCCGGCACTTGGGGGCTACACACGGCGCTCTCCAAGTTTACAGTGAAGTTCCGGCTCATCTTCGTAAAGTTAAGCCGGCACTTGGGGGCTACACACGGGGCTCTCCAAGTTTACAGTGAAGTTCCGGCTCATCTTCGTAAAGTTAAGCCGGCACTTGGGGGCTACACACGGCGCTTTCCAAGTTTACAGTGAAGTTCCGGCTCATCATTTTCATACTGACCCGGACTTGGGGGCTACCCTTGATCTACTCTTCAACTAAGTACCGGCTTATATATATTAACCCGATACTTGGGGGCTACAAGTTAGGCAATTTGAATTATGATAAGGATTGGAAGACCCGGTCTACTATTTGCAATACTAAACCAGCTCTTGGGGGCTACATAAGGGTATAAGGAAAAGCAAGAGAGTAGGAGTACCACGTATTTCTTTTTCATCAGTCCAACAAGCTTCAACTCCATATTGCGGCTTGTGGAGAGGCGATTCAGATAACCAGCATGAAGTTCATCTGCAGTCATTTTTTCCAACACAGGGAATTCAAACTCAAGCTTTTCTGGTGAGCCTGTATCAGCCTGGCAGGTGTGCTTGCTTAATACATGGGGATCAGGGAATTGATAACCCGTCCCAGTGACAACAACGTCTGGATGAGCTGTGTCTTCAGCGGCTGTTGAAGGGCTCGGTGGCTTAGGATAAGCCTTCGGAGGACTCTCAGGAGTGACCATATCATCATCAGCCGGCTCAGAAGGCTGAAGAATGTCGGCAGATGCATCTGTTCTAGCCTCAGTGGGCTCAACATGAGGTGCAGGGGAATCCGGCTTAGTAGTTTCCGGTTCTTGGGCAGCAGGGGCAACGGTAGACCCGCCGGTCTTCCTTCATTTTGCTTGAGCCCTGGAAAACAAAAGATTGTCACATAAAGGACAAGGATGGTAAAAACGTATGATGCAAATTCAAAGGTACGTACTCCGGGTTGATCTTCAGAGGAGGCAGCTTGGATGCAGTAGAGTCACCAGATGAAGGAGGTGACTCCTAGAAAAGTTAAGACGATGAAAAACAGAGTAAGGTTACAATGCAAGACAATTAAAATTGGATTTAGGTAAAAGAGTACCTCAGCAGGCCGTTTCCGAGGAGCCGGAGAGTTTGGCAAGCCGGTTAAAAGCTCTTCAGAGCCGGTGCTCCGGGTCTGACGTCTGGAGGTATGCTGTTGCTTTTTCAAAAGAAAATTGGGGTCTAAATAAGCAAGAGGATGAGAAAATGGGACTTTCCGGATGACCCGCCGTACTTTCTCTGGTGGAAAGTTTTCTGAGTCAGAGGAGATGTAAGTTACCTCAGGGGCATCTGCATGGCTGGTTTCCGTTTCCTCCTGTGAATAATTGTTGTCAATAGGTTGCATAAAGAGACGACCAAGGGAGTCAAGTTCTACCTCTGAGTCGTCAAGCTCAGGCGGTTCCTGAGCGACAGTTTTCTTCTTCTGGACGCGGGTTTTACCCACTTTAGGTTTCCTCACAGGAGGGTTATACTTCTTCTTCCAGAAAGAAGAGCCGGCCTGTGCATAAGCCGCCAACAAAGGTTAGAAGGAGCAAGAAAAAGTTAAAGTTTGACCAAATTTGTGGAAAAGTGTCATACAGCTGGAGCCGGGTTCTTGACATAGAACGGTTTTAGCCCAACTTTGTTGCAAACCGCTTGCTTTTCGCCAAGAAGTCCTTTGACGGAGGAGTTGATATCTTGTTCTGTCAGAGGGGTGGAACTAAAGCAGAGGGTGTCACTGGGTTCACCTGTGAATTGATGCATGAGTCGGTCACGCCGGCTTAGTGGCAGGATCTTCCAGCTAACCCAGCAGCGGGTTAAGTCGACGCCGGTCAAACCATTGGCCATTAAGGCCCTGATCTTCGCGAAAGCCGGAGCATATTTCGCTCGCTCCGTGGCGGACATCCGATCTGGGAGTTCTCCAGTGTTGCAGAGCCGGGTAGGACGGTAACCCGGCAGCGGATTCTCTCCTTCGGGAGAAGTGTCTTTGCAGTAAAACCAAGTCTTGTTCCAATCCTTGGGGTGACTTGGTAGGATAGCTGCTGGATAGGGCAAATCTCTCCGTCTCTGGATAGAAACGCCGCCAAGCTCCAAACTTGGTCCAGCCGCCACTTCAGTTTGGCGGTTGACATAATGGTAGTCACGGAAGAGGTCGACGGACGGCTCTTCTTGCAGGTAAACTTCACATAAGACTTGAAACTGACACATGTTGGTGACAGAATTTGGGCCTATGTCTTGAGGGTTAAGCTTAAAGAAATGAAGAACATCCCGGAAAAACTTTGACCCGGGCGGGCTAAATCCACGAAGGAGGTGATCAGTGAACACGACAACTTCCCCTTCCTTGGGAGTAGGTCTTGATTCTGGCCCTGGAACCCGCCAATGGATAACATCCAGAGCCGGCAAGATACCCGATTCTACGAAATCAAGTAAGAGTTGTTCGGTGACTCCGGAGCTGACCCAATCGCATGACGAGGGTGCTCTTGACATAATGGCGGATCAAACTACGAGGGGTGCAGAGTATGGTGGGTTAGAAAAATATTAACTAGTCAAGGCAGCTGTGGTCAACATAATGGTGAGGTGTTAAGCCGCCGAAGTGTTTTTATCAGAGAGCCACCGATGCATCGGCGGGTTAGATGGACAAGGCGATGCTGGAAAATACAGCTAAGTACGGATAAACAGGTTTCGGATATTACCACTATAGCTGCAAGATCTACGGGCGAAGGTAAAAATGAAACATATTCAAAAACCCTAAAAAGACAGAAGAAGGACAGGCGGGCAGCACGCGGTGGAGGTTGCTATGCAGATCCAAAGCAAGAGGGCATTGGCATTAGAAGGGCAACCGCAATGGATAGACAAGTAATATGAGGTTCAAGGGGCCATCTACAATTTATATTACGAAGAACAGCGAAGAACCTGCGAAGAACACTAGAGAAAACCCGATGAACTCGGGGGATCCTAATGGAGATGATTCTAGGTTCGAGAAAGGTTGAGAATGGTACCTCCTGGATGCGGGCGGCCCGGTGGAGTTTCTGGTCCAAGTCAGGTCGATGCAGCGGCCGGCGTTGGGGACGACGGCGGGGTCCGATTACGTGCGGCGGAGCTCTAGAGGCGAGGCTGACTGAGGGAGGAAGATGACAGCGACGGCAGAGAAAGGGAAAATGGCACCACGTGTCCCTATTTATGGGATGGGATGGCAACAGTGCGCGTAAAAATCGAAGAGGCACAGTGAAGATTGACCGAAAGGGGCGCCTTGATTTTCGGGCTGACCATTCAATGAGAGGATCCGTTGAAAACGTCACAGAATCTTTTTAGCATATTCGATGTGACGTCACGGCGGGTTATCAGTTTTCTTTTTCAGGTGACAAAAATGTGAGACTCGCCGCCAAATGAGTTTGAAGATTGACATGAGCAGGCTCAAATCAACCTGGGGCCTAATGTTGGGGATATAACCCCGTGGTAAGACCCGCCCAGGAGGGGCCGGGTCGTACCTGGCGGCTCGTAGCCAAGACCTGTAAGGTGGGCCGGAAGATGAAGGCCAGGCCGCGTGGCGGCTTACCTGACGGGCCACGATGAAGGCCCAGAGACAAAAGATGGTGTGAAGACCCGGGCGGTTAAGCCGCCCGAAGACGGCTTGCCCAACATAGCAAGGTGGCTTAGAGACAGGATCAACTACGATGTATGAGTCGGTTTAGGACTCGTGTAACCCAGAGCCTCGACCTCCTATATAAAGGTGAGGCCCTGGGGCGGCTTAGACAGAAACCAATCAATCGAGATCTAGGTCAAGCAAATCCGCTCCCTTGTAATCGATACTCCAAGCAATACAACACAAGCAGGACGTAGGCTTTTACCTCTTCTTGAGGGGCCGAACCTGGGTAAACTCGTGTCCCTCGTCTCGACCAACCCCTTTGAGTCCACCGCCTTAGCAATGGCCTCGAACCTAAGTCTTCGGACATCTGCTGTGACAAAACCACGACAGTTGGCGCCCACCGTGGGGCTAGCGCTCGGTGGTGTTGAGTTCTCAAAGGGCTCTCTCCCAGGGATCGAGGGGTACGCTGTTGGCAGGATGATCGAGAGTCGCCGTGGCCGGCTCTACATCGACGACGCCGGCTGGGGCCCCGAGGCCGATTCAATTGAGTACGGTTTCCGGGTCCCCTTCGGCGGAATCCACGTCTTCATCGGCAAGATCGGCAGATCCGAACCCGGGCCGGACATCTGCACCGACATCGTCGAGCCGGCCCGGCGCGAGCAACCCGCCCGACGCGTGCAACCCGCCCGTGCCGACCCGGGCAGGAAGCATGTCTTCGTCGGCTTCACCCAGGGCATGGAGCTTGAAGGTTCTATGTCACGGGAAGAAACTCTCGTCTGTTCAGAGGATGGATCCTCGAGCGTTGAGACGGAATCAATCTACCAGCTTCACAACGGTGGGCTCGGGGGCTACGTCGAGCCTTACCCCGAGTCGGAGTATCATGAGCCGGAGGATTATGAGCCACTGAACCGCGCTGCCGTCTTCATGGCGGGTTCAGCGGCGGCTCCTGGCAGCTCAGCCGCCAGTGCGACTGGGTCTGGAGCTGGCAGGCCGCCGGCTCAGGTTCTTCTGGATATGATGAATGAGCTTACAACCCTGATGGCGACTGAGGT
This sequence comes from Elymus sibiricus, assembly GCA_039707655.1. Classification (NCBI taxonomy): domain Eukaryota; kingdom Viridiplantae; phylum Streptophyta; class Magnoliopsida; order Poales; family Poaceae; genus Elymus; species Elymus sibiricus. The sequence goes on along the minus strand of CM077675.1, from coordinate 306,959,154 downwards.
CACTGCTAAAAACCAAGCGGCCCGTAATGCGGAGATCGCGAGGTTGACGAACCAGATGACCGGAGTCCAACAGGAAATCAATGCGCTGAAGGCTCAGATGGATGCTGAGGCGGAGCGCCTTAGGGCGGGCGCTTTCCGTTTCGAGTTAGAGCAGCAGTCTGCCGCGGCGGTTCAGCGGATGAGGCATCAATCCCTCTTGCCAGATCAGTATGAAGCCAGAAATCTTTTCAACACACCAAGGACGGGACGGAACGTACCTTTGACCGTGACCCGGACGGCGGAAGTACCTGGAAGCCGGGTGACGGTTCAGCATCAGCGGCCAGACCCGCCCCGCCGGAACCCGACCCCACCACAGCCTTTTCCGACGCCGCCGGGTCATTATTCTAACCTGGCTGAGAACATGGTGGCGGCGGCAACCCGGCTTGGTACAATCCCCATCCCCGATGAGGCGCCTTTTGCAGAAGAGGTGCGGAACGCTATTGGATACCTGCAGACGGCGTTGGCCCAGCAGGAGAAGTATACTTATAGCCGGAGCCGCGTGCATTCAACTCCCATCCCCAGCCATAGCTACAGCCGGCGTTATGAGTTGCCAGCGGATTCTAGCAGTGATCGACATCGGAACCCGCCGCGAGTCGATCAGGCGGCTCTGGATGCTCAGGCGCTGGTAGATCGGGCGAGAGCACAGCGAGAGGCGACGGCTCTGGCGGCGGCGGCTCATCAGGAACCCACAGTTGCACCTTCCGTCTTAGTAGGGGCAGGAGTAACCTCCAGGGCTGTGGGAGTGCCGTGCTTAGCGCCGGCTCTACGGAATGAGCGTCTGCCAAAGGATTTCAAAGGTCCTCGCAAGGTGCCCAATTATACTGCAGACCTACCTCCAGAGGCTTGGATCGAAAGCTATGAGCTGGCCATGGAGATGTTGGACGTCAGTGATGCAGTATGTGCCAAATATTTCATCATGATGCTGGAAGGGCCGGCTCGCAGGTGGTTAAAGGGCTTGCCACCCAATACCATTAATTCCTGGGCCGAGTGGAAGGCGAAATTCATCAAAAATTTCCAAGGAACGTGCAAGCAGCCCATGACGATTGTGGATCTGGACCATTGCGTGCAGCATAATGACGAGTCGGCTCATCACTGGGTCCGGCGGGTCTCAACCATCATCCACTCTTCGGAAAAGATTACGGCGGCTCAAGCAGTTTTGATTCTGGAGAAGAATTGCCATTTTACACCGCTGAAGCAGAAGCTTGGCCGGCTTAAACGCTCATGCCAAGACATGGGGGAGCTCATGGCGGTTCTCACCAAGTATGCAGACTCTGATAACACGAAAGACCCAGGCTCTGATGATGAGAAATCAGGTCATGGGAAGAAAGGTAACAATGGCAAGGGTCAACAGCAAAACGCGGCTGGAAACAGCAACCCGGGCAAACGGAAGAACCCGGACGGCGGGTCAGAATTGGTGGCGAACACCAACACTGGGAACAATCGTGCTAAGGGCAATGGGAACTTCAGGGCACCCTTTAACAAGGGTAAAGCTCCGTTCAACTTGGAGGAGAAGCTCAATAAACCTTGTCCGGAGCACAGCCGGCCTGATAAGCCGGCAGGTCACACTTGGAGGGATTGCAGTATTATGCGGCAGTTCAGGGATTACAGCCTTCAACAGCACCGTAATAACGGTAATGGCCCGTTAGGCGGCTCAGGGCCGGGCGGGTCAGGAGCCGGCTTTGGTGCTGGCGGCTCAGGATCCGGTTACCAGGGTCAAGGCAATCAAGGAGGTCATCATCAACAGCCTGGCGGTGGAGGCCAGCAGCAGAATAACCAATCGGGGTACCAGACTAACCCGAAACAGCTCAGTGGGGGTCAGTATCATGTTTTTACAACCAGCCTCGACAAGCGAGACCGGAAGGTACGCAAGCGGGCGGTTAACGCGGTCATGCTGGCTCTCCCACAGTATTTGAAGTGGTCCGAGTATGACATAACTTGGAGTAGGGAGGATCACCCGCCGCGTGTTGATAACCCGGGGCAACTAGCTTTGGTAGTTGCCCCCCAAGTAGGAGGATATCTGTTCACTAAAGTGCTTATGGATGGTGGTAGCAGCATCAACATCCTGTATTATGACACTTTCAGCCGGATGGGTTTGCTTGATAAGGATCTTAAGCCCTCTTCAACAGTTTTTCACGGTGTGGTGCCCGGAAAATCGGCTTATCCAGTGGGGAAGATTTCTTTGGAGGTAGCTTTTGGTGATGAATTTAACTACAGGGTGGAGTCTTTGTGGTTTGAAGTGGTCAAAATCAAAAGCCCATATCACGCTCTGTTTGGACGGCTGGCTTATGCCAAGTTCATGGCTAGGCCTTGCTATGTTTACTTACAGCTCAAGACACCGACGAGCGTAGGACGCGGGCGGACGTCCCTCACCGCCCTGCCCTGCCGCCACTTCGGCCCTCCCTCACCGCCCTGCCCTGCCACCCCTCCAATCCTCATCACCCCCGCATTCGTCCCGCACCGGCATCTCCCCGCCACCTCGGTGCCTTCCGTAGAAGGCCAGGGGTAGAGCCGAGAATGAGGCATCCGCAGGCGACCGTCCCTCCCTTCGAGCGCCGTCGACGCGCCGCCGACTATCGCCGCCAAGTTTAGCCGCCAACTTCCACGATGATCCAGGTAATCCCCAAACAAACCATTGTCTGCTCATGATTTGAGAAGAGAAGTGGGTCAGTGTATTCATGTGATGAGTAAGAAGCTAAATTTATGTGGTTCAGTCATCAGATCAATCGTTAGCTGCCTCGATAGTGTTGTTAGTGTGTTACTACACCTGAAATTACATCTCAACTAGCAGCTTCCATCACACTCCTACCGACCTCATCGAGCTGCATTTTCTGAGTAGTTTCCGTACACTGACTCTTGGAGTTACAGGTGCCTTCAAGCACAAGCTCGGTGACCCCGACGCCCCCACAAGGTGACCAAGCACGGGTAGCCACTGGCCAGCGAGTAGGAGAAGCTCACCGCCGAGGCTGAGTTCAGAATTTCATACATGTAGTAGATGGATGAGAATGAGATACCTTTTTCCTTTTTCTCCTATTTATCTAGATCGGCCGATCACCAAGGCATGTAGTTGTTTGTAATTAATATTGGAAGTGCAAGCATTATCACATAGATAATAGAAAATTTTGGTAATCCGCTCAAGGAGTGATTCTCTCTAATTCATGGTAGTGCCCACATGGCTATAAGCCTGTAATCGTCGTGAAGATTCAGCGGTTCGCTCTCACTAATTCAGGGCGAGCACCCGCACCGTGACGGCGGCAATGTATGAATATCAGTCCAGTTGCATTATTTCTTGCCTAATATTTTTATTTATTGTTGCAGACTGGGGAAGGATGCCGAAGATGTAGAGGTTGTTGCTCCAGCGACGCCGGAGCCCATTCAAAGGAAGAGAAGATGCGCTTTTTCCCTTCCTCACCATTTGATTAGTGTTGTGTGCAATTTATGCTTGTTTTGAAAATTTGGTTATAAAAGTCAAATTTATCTCCAATCATTTGTTGTATTGTATCTTCTACAATCTTTCATATTTTCGCATGAATTTTTGAAAATGTGTGTGTTAGAAGCTTGTATATCATACATGGATTGGACAACATATATGTGTTATTTCCTTTCAGACTGTTCGGGGTTTCTAGAACAAAAGGAATTTGTTCTTGATAGCCCTTTGGGTCTCAGAGAATTCAGAATAAGTTCTTACAACAGTCGTTACTGGATAAATCATGTATGATACCATGCTTGCACCCTTATTTGCAGTTGTATTTCAGGTTGTTGCTCAATCAGGTGAGTTTGTTTTTTCTGCTTTTCAGTTCACATCTGTTGGCATGAATTGACCCGTGCACTTGGTACTAGCACTGATGATAATTTGGACCTGTCAGTGTCAGACGGGAAAAGATATGCCTATTAGGAGTGCATCTTTATTCAGTTTGAGAAGAAAGAGTAGTTAATTCAGCTTGTGGCATGTGTCCACACTTGTTAACCAATTAACCCTTTGTTAACATTTGCAACCTAATAGAGGATCTACTTTTGCTAATAGTGGTAAAAAAGAGAGGATCCAGAGTTCCAGACTGTGTGTTGTACAAAGTTATTCGTTGCCAACAATAATGTTGCTAAGTTGCTCTTGCCTCTCAGTGTTATTAGTATGAATATTCTATGCAGCTTAACTTATTACTACAGAGATTTAGAAACACAATAAATGATTGCCGATGAAAGAACCACAGATAGATCTGTGTTTTCTCCATTTACCAGCAATTCAACTACATGTTTTAGGAACCACAAATAGCTTTGGGTATTTTCTTTGTACGCATTAATAATTTAATATTATCTTGATAACTGAAATAAATATTTAATGTCACATTTATTTAAAACTTTTTGCATTAATAGTGCAATAGACATGCAATGCATAGATTTATTTTTCTATGTTTTTATGTTCATTTCCCACCAGACTGAGAAAATTGATTATACTAGACAAGTAGTCATTGTTGCTTTGATTCAGAATGAGAAACATTAATTTTTCTGAATTATTGGTGCAATTAGTTCACACCTAACCATGCAAAGGTACTGTACCTTATGATTGGTGAAGATGGTAGATTTCAAACATGGTGGTGAACAAAGGTTTATAATGCAGGCGCCTCTGATTTCTTAAGTTCTTAACAATTTAATGATCGCTTGTTACTATTCTCATCATTATTATAGATAAGAAAGCAAGGCCCTTCAATTTTCTACTACCTCGACGGTAAATGAGATGACAAGGAAATACACGAGGAAGCAGATAACTTGGATCATACAATGTCACAAATTGTGTTGGCCGATGTACTTTGCTGGCTCAAACAAGGACCTTTATATGCACAACACAATGTTTTGTGATAGTAGTCTTTCTAAGCAAAATGACCCTATGCATATCCTTATCATTAGTTGTTTCCTCATGGTGGGAACTTTCTATCCAGCTAAACTAGAGCATCAGGTAGCTATCACGAACATCCTTTGAGAACAAGAACACATTTATTTATATGTTTGTCTTATTTTTTGTTTGTGCTTGCACGAAAACAGTCTAGCTACTAGAGATTTGAGCTGAAGCACAAGCCTTTCCTCTTGGAATCGATTTAGAACCCCAGGGAGGAGTTCCTATCATCAATGCTAACTATACAGTCAAATGCATATGGCCGTGAGCTCTGCTTTCCAAACACCCTAAAGATAATAGATGTTATTTTGTGCTCTTAACAGGTCTCCCATATGGTAGTTGTCTTTATAACGCACCCTATGATATTTCTAGAAAGTAATGTCATGTAGGAAAATGGAGCATTCCATCTTTGGTCATTCTCTACTGAGGTGTTTATTGGAGTGTTGTCCTTTTTTTATCTTTCAGTAAAGTACAAATTGGTACCTCGAAAAGGAACTCATTTTTCGTGAAAATTGTTATTTCCTTATGGTAACCGTTTCCATACGAACCGATATTGTTCGATTGCCGTTTTTCTGTTGCATCATGTCCATTCCACAACCTTTATATGGAATCCTCAAGGTAGTTGAATTGATGCTATTTTATTATGATTTTAATGCTTTACTATGCATTTCATCTTCCGATGCTAGAATTTTGCACTTGAACATTTTAATGAAGTTGTTCAAGCCTTCTGAAGTTACTTCATTTGCGTCCTACACTTAGCAATAATTGTTGTTTGCGGCGATTTAACTGTCTATGGCCCGCGGATTGGAAAGAAGTATATCACATTACTATCACATGGCAAAAGCGGTTGCATGGCAACGAGAAAGGCACAACTCCGCCATGGACATATGTAGCAACGGGTGTAGAGATATGGTAATGCATGCCGGTAATGCTATAAGGCCATGCCAGGGTTTGTGACATTGTCGGATGCCGGTATGTCTCTACCATTGGCCCTTGTAGATCGCTTTAGTGCCGGATGCCGGTATGTTTCTACCATTGGCCCTTGTAGATTGCTTTAGTGAAAGGGCGGAGGTTATTAGAATATAGCCACATGATATTGTCGGTATTGCACGTGCACGTTTGGTAGAGATGTGCATTGCATGTGCACGTTTACTAGTGGGCAGAAAAAGGCAAAAAAAGACAAAAAAGATACACGCAAACTAAGGACACAAAATCCCTTACTAACTTTTTGGCACGGCTTTTGCGCAGACTTGTAACAACATAGAAAAATGAATCAACCTTGGCAGCATTAGCGCCATCTGCTTACACAAAAAGAAAAGAACAAACAATAAGTTCAAACACTAAAGGGCAACATGGCCTCAACACCATAAACAAGAATGTCACGCCCAAGATGCGATCCTATCTTTATTTTGGCACGAGGGCCTCGACAGGGATAAAAGCGCATCTCGTCGTTTTGCAAGAATGGATATCATTACAAGTACATGTAAATGAAAGATGAGTATATGGAATTGGCTTACACTCGCCACAAACTACATCAATATCACATCAATACAACAACACATCCAAACATCATACAGAAGAGCAGGGTCCGACTACGGACGAAAACAAACGATAAAATGACATCCATCCTTACTATCCCAGGCTGCTGCCTGGAACCCATCCTAGATCGATGATGAAGAAGAAGAACTCCAAATCAAACAAGCACCGCTCTCATGTCAAAACATCGCATTACCTGTACCTGCAACTATTGTTGTAGTAATCTGTGAGCCACGGGGACTCAGCAATCTCATTTCCAAGGGTATCAAGACTATTAAAGCTTAATGGGTGAGGTATGGTTAAGTGGTGAGGCTGCCGCAAGCACTAAGCATTTATTTGAGTGGCTAACTTATGAGTACAAGAATAAAGGGGGATGATTGTCGAATAAACGGACGTGATCTAGTAATGATCTCTAAGAGATCCTGAACACCTACTTACGTCAAACATAACCCCACCGTGTTCTCTCTCGGATAAGGACTCATGAGAAGAGACAGTCACGGTTACGCACACGGTTGGTGTATTTTATTTGAGTTTACTTCAAGTTTGCTATGACCGGGTGTTAAAAAACGTTTCCAAGTTGCCACGTAACCGCAGGCACGGCTTTCCGAAAGATTTAACCCTGCAGGGGTGCTCCAACTCATCCATCACAAACTAACCACACGCCGCGGGAATAACCTCGACCACGAATCTCGTGATCTTCCTAGGCAATTTCACTGGAAAACCGCAACCTCGAGATAGCCCGAAGTATTATCGGAATTCCTCGCACAAGACGTTCGAGAAAGGTAAAACAAATCCAGCAAGGCCGCCCGGCGTGTCGACGATCCCGATAGGAGCCGCGTATCTCGTTCTCAGGACACGACGGATAAGCGAAGCATACGGTGGCCTGATAGACATCTCCCGAGTTGCCCCGGGTTGGCCCTGCACGGTGCTCTAGTTTGGACCAACACTCATGAGGAGCACTGGCCCTGGTTGTTGATTAAAGATCCGCGGGTGCCGGCGGGTCCCTATGCAATTTTATTAGTTATTAGGCAAATGTAGTACCAATGTTGGGCCTTGCCAGACAAGTTTTATCCTAAAACGAAAATCAAGGGGGTCCCCATAACAACCCTGTTGGGGATATAACCCCGTGGTAAGACCTGCCCAGGAGGGGCCGGGTCGTACCTGGCGGCTCGTAGCCAAGACCTGTAAGGTGGGACGGAAGATGAAGGCCATGCCGCGTGGCGGCTTACCTGACGGGCCACGACGAAGGCCCAGAGACAAAAGATGGTGTGAAGACCCGGGCGGTTAAGCCGCCCGAAGACGGCTTGCCCAAGATAGCAAGGCGGCTTAGAGACAGGATCAACTACGATGCATGAGTCGGTTTAGGACTCGTGTAACCCAGAGCCTCGACCTCCTATATAAAGGTGAGGCCCTGGGGCGGCTTAGACAGAAACCAATCAATCGAGAACTAGGTCAAGCGAATCCGCTCCCTTCTAATCGATACTCCAAGCAATACAACACAAGCAGGACGTAGGCTTTTACCTCTTCTTGAGGGGCCATACCTGGGTAAACTCGTGTCCCTCGTCTCGACCAACCCCTTTGAGTCCACCGCCTTAGCAATGGCCTTGAACCTAAGTCTTCGGACATCTGCTGTGACAAAACCACGACAAACCCCGAGGATGTTAGGAGCGCTCAATTATGGAACATAACACCGGTACACAAGTAACTAGGGCGGCAAGAGTGGAACAAAACACCGAGTAAAAGGCCAAGCCTTCCAGCCTTTACCAAGTATATATGTGCATTAAATTAAATAGCAATAATATTGTGATATATCAAAAGGATATCCATGTTGGCACATGGAAACAATTGCACCTGCAACTAGCAATGCTATAAGAAGGGCTGAGCAAGCAGTAACATAGCCAAACAATGTTTTGCTGGGATGTGGAGGGGTTAGAGGCTTATCATGGCATTTGGGAGGCTTGTCAAACAAGTGGTAGGTAGCGAGACAGCGATAGAAACGAGACATCTAGCATGGCAATGATAGTAATGGTATCCAGGGAAATGATCATCTTGCCTGAGATCCCGCTTGGAAGAAGAACGAATCCATGAAGAAGACGAGCCAACGTAGTCGAACGAATCCTCACACTCCGAACGCTTTCAGAACTCTATCGAGAAAAGCAATCCAGAAACCACAATCAACACATGATAAACACCACAACATATTCATGATATGATGCACAACAAGGATGATGCATGTTATGCATGACATGACAAAGCACAACAATCAATTCCTACACATTAAGTGAAGCTCAATATGCAACGAGTTGCATATTGACGAAACTCCACATTCGAATTATTTAGTTCACTCTCGTTAGGTACGCGGCAATATTAAATGTTATTAAACATGGCAAGAGGTGAAGCATAATGAAACTACACTATCTAGGCATCTTAAATGAGGTCGGAAACATCTTATAGCATTTCCGAAACGACCTCATGTGTTAATTTCGAAATTGGTCCAGATCTGAACTAACCACGTTTTATATTTATTAAACAGGGAAATAAAGTGCACGATGCAATTCTACTCGTCATTCTAGTCGATTTACATATATAGATCATATAAAACGGAGCTACGGCCTAAAAGATATGACCATCACAACATAATATGTCTTGAATGCAAAATGCATGCAAACATCAACCATAAACATCTCAAATCATGGATTCAACAAGATATTATGAAACTACATGAGATTCTAAGCAAGTTTCATATATGGCATGTTCAAAACGGAGCTACGGTTCAACCACAACAACCAACACAAGTTTTATTTGAAATCTGCCCAAAACAGCAACATAGCATATCGCACACATGAAACCAACAAGCTACAAGATTCTAAAATGCATAAACTAAGCATGGGGCAGTAGCATATAACACACACTTCATTTCATCTTCACATATTATACTCAAAAGAGTGATGGATCACCTGGTAGGAAGCTCACAAGATGGCAATAGAATATAGCAGATTATGACTTAGTGAAAATAACAGGTTTTAGCATAGCAGATTTTCCCGAAGGCATATTGGCAGCAATAAAACTATATGCTACAGGGCATATTATGGCATGAAAATCTATAGCATGGTAGAGGACATGATGCACTACAATTCATAACATGGTGGCAAGGTCTAATTATGCATAGAATCATGGCTAGCATCAACACAATATGGCATTATGAAGAAAACAGATTCTCAGACTTGGTGAAAATTAGATTAGACATGAGCAGCAGTTTTTAACAGATTGACATGTTGGACAATGAATATAACTATGATGCAAATCCTATACATGGCATCGAAAGACACCACCTGGTAGTCAACAACATGCTTATCAAAAGTCTCCTTGGGAGCAACCACAAAAGACTCCTAGATCAATAGCAAATCACATGAGAACATGGCAACAAAATAACAGATTTCAAACTTAGAAATATTTTAGCATCTCAAAACAGCCACCTTTTTATGGCATGTTGGCAACAAGAAAATAACACCTAAGCATGGATTTCTATAGCAACCAAAGACACCAGGGCCTAGCACACATGTCCAAGGGCATATCTCATGTTCAAAATTATTTCATAATATGCATGGATTAATTCACACGAAATAAACAAAAGGGCATCATAGCAAAATAATCATGCACACAAAAAATGCTCAAATGACAAAACTAATTGCACAGGTAAATTGTATGGATTTTTCTACCCCAAAATCATATATAATATGTGGGTTTTTGTGAAAGAAACAATGACACAACAATTATGCGAGAATAGGACATAAACTGTTTTAGCAAGTTATTAAAGCAATTTAAATGCAAACATCACATCAAACACTTTTATCATGCATGAAAATGCGATATAATTAATCTACACATTTTACATATATGGTTTGATTAATTCGGATGCACGCTTAAATATTTATGCACAATGCAACAAACATGACATTTATTCAAAATAAAGAGAACAACATGTTAAACATTTTAAAACATGGATGAAAGTGGCATATTATGAATCTACACAAAATTCTACACGTTTTACGTATATAAAGTTATTACATGCGATGCACGGATATTTATCTATGAGCAATGCAAAATATGACATTTTTTGTAATAAAAAATGTCCTGGTTAATGATTAAATAGTCAACCGGAATAAAAAAACAACATGGGCCGAATCTGTAGCTAATAGGCCAAATAGAGATTGTGCGCAATATAGAGAATCTCGCCCAGGGCGAGGGATAGGCGGGCGCTGGGGCTCACCTCATGGGCTTCGGCCCATGGTGGACATGAGTCCGGCTGGGCCACGCGGAGGCTGGCCGGCCCAAGTGGCGCTGGAGCGGGCGAGCGCTTCGACGGGAGGTCGGGCTCCCTTGCCCGACGCTGAGCGAGCAGCGGTCGGCAGCGCATGCACTGGCGATCAGAGGGTGCGAGGGAGGATCTGGCGCAGGGCGTCTTGGGCGGCCGGACGAAGGCGGAGGGGAGTCGGGGCAGCCGGATCTCCTTGATCCCGGGCGGATCTAGGCCGCGGGGAGCTCCAACTCGTCCATGGCGACGGCTCCTGTTCATTCTTGAAGAAGAGAGAGAGAGACCGGAGGTTAGAGAAGAGAGAGGATGCCAAGGGAATGGGAGGAGCGAGGCAGGAGCGGAGGGCTGGCCTGGGAACGGGCGCGGCTTGGCTTAGCAGAGGCACGAGGCACGGCGGTGCAAGCACCGGACTGGATCAGGGTGACAGCCACGGGCGCAGGCGCTCGATGCAGGCTCTGTGGTCGTCCGGACATGTCCGGGTTGGCCGCGGACATTGTCCGAGGTGGGGTTTTGGGTGATTTTGGGCCCCTAGATCAAGATCTAAGGGTCCAGATCTGAGGGAGTGGCTGGGGTTGCGGGATTTGGAGGAGGTGGAGCTAGAAGGTGGGGTTTTCTAGGGGGGTGGCTGCAATTTGGCAAGGGGGAAACCCTAGAGAGTGAGGGGGGCTCTCTCCATGGGGTGGTTTTATATAGGGAATGGACTGGGGGGTTGGATCTCGTCCGCCCGATCATGATCCGATGGCCACGAACGGAGGGGGGGCTAGGTTGGGATAGTGGGTTGTGGAGAGGTGGCTGAGGCTGAGATGAGAGGGAAGTTTGAGGCCCATGACAGATTTTGAAAACACCGAAAATGACCGATCATATAATCGATGACGACGATGCTACAGTTGAACGTTGGGGGATCAAACGGACTCTGATTGCGACGAAAATTGGCAGGCGGTCTACCTACAATATAACAAGACCGCATGCCAACTTTCGACCCAATCCAAGAATATTTTTTTGCGCTTTTAAAAACATTTATTTTAGCGATGCCGCGGGCGTGTGCGTGTGTGGTTGGTCTCAAAACGGTCGACGACAAGAACATAGAGAACCGGCGACTACGAATGGATACAGTTTTCAAAACGACATCAACGGAGTGCCGATGCAATGAGGATGATGCGAATGATGCGACGATGAATGCGACAACCAAACGAATCGCCCGATGATCACGGAATAAAAGGGGAATCTTCTGGAGCGTTGGTTCCGGGCTGTTACAAAGAAGTACCGCAAAAAAGACAAACCAAACACTAGCATAAATTCTTGCCTGAGCTTTCAGGGTTCGAAGATGAAAAGTCCTGTGACGTCAACAATACGCATGCACTGTCAGGGTTTGACGACATAAAATCCTGCGATGACACGAACGCCTCCTGCGTCAAGGGGTCAGAAGAAATTGATAGAATTACATCATCATCTTCAGATAGCACGTCTTCCATGCTAGACACCACAGCTTCTTCCAATGCATCACCGTAGTCAAGTGGAAAATTTTCCGGAGCCAAATCCTCAGAAGATTTGCCATCATGTATGCTCGGAGCACCAACATCCTCAACACCAACCCTGGCACCAAACTCACATTCACTGCTAAATGGATCACCACCGGACCTCCTCCACAAGCAACGGTCGCCTCACGCTCAACATCAGACATCTGAAAAAGGAAATGTTAAGACACTAAAGATAATAACCAAACTAACAACAAAAAAAACACAAGAACCACGCAGGGGGTACTTTTATAAATACAAAAAATGGCTAAATATTTAACAATCTTTAAAAACACTAAAAATAAAACTAACTTGAACTACTATGAAGGAACAAAGGAAAAATGAAACATCAAAAGGAGGTTCGCATGAAATTTAAGAAAACATTATAAACACTAAAAAGAAAACTAACCTTGCCCTTATCAGCAGCTATATCATCCACTCCACTGTCAACAGCAACAGACTCACCATATTGCTTGGCCTCCTGCATAAAAAACAATAAATAAACAAACATGAGAAAGTTCAACTACACATCAGACATCAGAACAACAAAAGGAATAATTTAAAGATAAACAATTGAATCACCTGTAACAGCCCGAGACCGACGCGCCAGAAGATTCCGTTTTATTCCATTGTCGTCGTGTGATTCATTTCGTTGTCGCATTCATCATCACATCATTCGCATCATCTGCATTGCATCGGCACTCCGTTGCCATCAGTTATCAAAACTTGCATCCGTTCGTAGTTGTCGGTTCTCTCCATTCTCGTCGTTGACCGTTTTGAGACCAACCACACACGCACGCACCCGCGGCATCGATAATTTATGGTTTTTTTAAAGTGTGTATGAAACTTTCTCGGAATGGGTCGAAACTTGGCGAGCGGTCGGAATTTATTGTAGGTAGACCGCCTGCCAAATTTCGTCGCAATGGGAGGTCGTTTGATACCTGAACCGTTAAACATATAGCGGAACTATAGTCGGTCAAACGTCGGACGTTTCGGTTTTACAAAAAAACACCGTTGCCAGGCTGCCCGTCTTCTCTCTCTTCTCATGCCTAGCCCTCTACACAGTGCACACACCCTCACGCGTGCCCGAAAACCTTCCCCGAACCCGAAACGTATGGTCGTGACCGTTGGATCCGGATCAACTCCGTAATACCCCAAACCTCATCTGTTTTTCCATTAGACTCCCTAACCTATTTATCCCGACCGTCCGATCTAAATCGGAGGGTCCCAACTAGACAAACCCTGCTATTTATATACGAAATCGGTGAAACCCTAGACCATAGCTTGTCCCATCCATTCCCTCAGCCGCCGCCAACCGCATCTCCCTCGGGATCCCTCCCGTTCCATCCCACCAATCCGATCGCCCGACCACCCCCCTTGTTTTCCGCAGCCGCCCAACCACAGCAAGCCGCAGCCTCCCTCCTCCTGATCCAACCCGCGCCATGGACGCGTCCAGCAACTGCAGGAGCCAGATCCAACACCCACAGCTCCTCACGCGCACGAGGAGCTCCTCTGCCCGCTAGCCGGCCAGCCCAGCTTCCCACCGATCTGGGCCGAAGCCCAGCGAGGTGAGCGCTCCGCCCCTCCTATCCCTCGCCCTATGCGACATATTGTATGTTTTGCCCATGTGCAGTTTTGGGCCTCTGTTCAGTTTCGGCCCATTGCATTTTTTTTACTGTCCAACGTATTTTGCGAATTATCCAGAGAATCACCGTTTTACAGAAAACCCCCTTTTGTTCATGCAATTAATAAGTCACCAACCGTGCATCATATGAGAAAACTTTATATATGAAAAATGTTCAGAATTTTGTGTAGATTAATAATATCCCACTTTCAACCGTGTTAAAAATGCTTAAATTTCTGTTCTCATTTAATTTGCAAATATGCCATGTTGAACGGTTTATGTCATAACTAAATAACCGTAGCTCCGTTTAAAATATTCCACATATGTAACTTGACTAGAAAAATGCATAGAATCTCATGGTCCACTTTATTTTCATGTTTAATAAATATAAAATTGTGTAGGACAGATCTGGACCAAATTATAATATGCATATGAGGTCGTTTCGGAAATGCTATATGTTGCTTCCGGCCTCATTTAAAATGCCTAGTTGATGTAGTTGTTCATGCTTCACATCTTGCCATGATAAACAACATTTAAAATGATTGTTTAGTAAGCAACATTAACCACATTTCTCGTAACATGGAGAGTTATTATTTTGTTATATGTATGTTCTCCCTCTCCATTTAAAATTGCTTTGATTTCATCTTCACCTCATGCCATGACCATCCTTGTTAAACAACATTTAATATTGATGAGTACCTAAGCAAGAGTGAACTAAATAATTTGAATGTGGAGTTTTATCAATATGCAATTCGTTGCATATTGAACTTCACTTAATTTGTAGTGTTTGATTGTTGCATCTTGCCATGTCTTGCATATTTAAACTTGACATGTATCATATTTGTTTGTGGATCATGCATGCATATGTTGTGGTGTTTACCATGTCATTTATTGTTTCCGGATTGCTTCTTCTCGATAGAGTTCCGAAAGCGTTCGGAGTGTGAGGATTCGTTCGACTACGTTGGCTCGTCTTCTTCATGGATTCGTTCTTCTTCCAAGCGGGATCTCAGGCAAGATGACCATTTCCCTGGATACCATTACTATCATTGCCATGCTAGATGTCTCGTTTCTGTCGCTTGTCTCGCTACCTACCACTTGTATGTCAAGCCTCCCAAATTGCCATGATAAGCCTCTAACCCCTCCACATCCCAGGAAACCATTGTTTGGCTATGTTGCCGCTTGCTCATCCCTTCTTATAGCGTTGCTAGTTGCAGGTGCAATTGTTTCCATGTGCCAACATGGATATTTTTGATATATCACAATATTATTGCTATTTAATTTAATGCACATATATACTTGGTAAAAGGTGGAAGGCTTGGCCTTTTGCTCGGTGTTTTGTTCCACTTTTGCCATCCTAGTTGCTTGTGTACCGGTGTTATGTTCCATATTTTGCGCTCCTAACATGCTCGGGGTTGTTATGGGGACCCCCTTGACTTTCGTTTTGGGATAAAACTCGGTTGGCAAGGCCCAACATTGGTTTTACTATTTGCTTAATAACAACTAAAATTTGCATAGGGCATTGATCACCCCGTGGATAATTAATCAACCCCCGGGCCAGTGCTCCTCATGAGTGTTGGTCCACCTACCTAGTAGTCGGCGGTGCCACCTCGGGGCAACTCGAGGCATTTTCAGGCTACCGTCCACTTCGCATAGACGGATGATGCCCGTAGGTAGAGAGCGCGCAGCTCTAGATGCGGATCTGGCTCACCGGGAGGCCTTGCTGGATTTGTTTTACCTTTTTCGAATGTCTTGTGCGCGGGATTTCGACGACACTTCGGGCTATCTCGAATTTGAGATTTTCCATCGGGATTCCGTGAATACTACGGGTGATTTCACGGTCGAGGAATTCCAACGCAGCTTGTGGTAGTTTGTGATGGACTAGTTGGAGCACCCCTGCAGGGTTAAATCTTTCGGAAAGCCATGCCCGCGGTTATGTGGCAACTTGGAAACTTTGTTTAACACCCGGTCATAGTAAACTTGAAGTAAACTCAAATAAAATACACCAACCGTGTGCGTAACCGTGACTGTCTCTTCTCGTGATTTCTGACCCGAGATAGAACACAATGGGGTTATGTTTGTTCGTAAGTAGGTGTTCAGGATCTCTTAGAGATCATTACTAGTTCACGTCCGTTTATGCGACGATCATCCCCCTTTATTCTTGTACTCGTAAGTTAGCCACTCAAATAAATGCTTAGTGCTTGCTGCAGCCTCACCACTTAACCATACCTCACCCATTAAGCTTTAATAGTCTTGATACCCTTCAAAATGAGATTGCTGAGTCCCTGTGGCTCACAGATTACTACAACAACAATTGCAGGTACAGGTAATGCGATGATTTGACGTGAGCGCGATGCTTGTGCCTTTTGGAGTTCTTCTTCTTCTTCGATCTAGAATTGGTTCCAGGCCGGTAGCCTGGGATAGCAAGGATGGATGTCATTTTATCGTTTGATTTCGTCCGTAGTCGGACCCTGCTCTTCTGTATGATGATTGTATATGTTGTTGTATTGATGTGATCTTGATTTAGCTTGTGGCGAGTGTAAGCCAATTCCATATACTCGTCTCTTCTTTACATGTACTTGTAATGATATCCATTCTTGCGAAACGAGAAGATGCGCTTCTATCCCTGTCGAGGCCCTCGAGCCAAAAATAAGGATAGGATCGCATCTTGGGCGTTACAAGTTGGTATCAGAGCTTGTACCGACATAGGAGCCCCCATGATTGATCGAACTTGGCCGAGTCGAGTCTATTGAAAAACCATTTTGAGTCTAGTTATATGTCAGAGAGTAGGATTCTTTTACTCCTCTTCTATGCTCTGGTGAGGAATTATGACTTAGGAATTTTAATTCTTCCCCTCTTCTTACTCAGTTTTTTTTAGGATCACGCGGGTATTTTGGAACCTATATGATGACGATGTGACCGGAACTCTGTTCTTGGTGCCTCCCGTACATATGGATTGGACCCGGGGAGTTGAGCTCCAAGGGGTTCTTGACACATCGCTATCGTTCAGTTTCCTTAGTATCTCTGGACGCGGATGTTCGAAATTGCTTCAATACTATTTGTGGTGCGAAGAGTGTGGCGGCATCCAGTACTGGGGAGCGGGATCACATGTACTGCCATGTTTAGTATCATTGTGATTACGAGGGTCTGAGGTAGATGAGTTTCCGAGGTTTCTCTGGTTTTGTGTTGATGGATGTGATACACGCTGGGTAGTATTATTGCTAGGAGTTGAGTGATTTATTCAGTAATTTATCCGTGTATCCGTTGGACCAGATTGCATAACCAGAAAGATTTTGGAAGTTCTCAGGTGGTAATTCAAGTAGTTACCTAGGATTATCCTTCCAACAAATGCAAATGGGTTATGTATTTGTTTCCGGCTTAATCCTCAAGCCCCATCTTTTGTTTTGTTGGAGTATGGTAATTCTAGTTGCTTCGATGTCAAGTGGTGATTTCATATCTTTCCTAACCGGTGTGTTTCTCATCAAGATAGTTCATCCCTCTCCAATATTTGCAAGATCAATCCTCATATTTCTTTTCGGAGTTCGTTTCATCCATCCTAAGTTTTCTTTGTTTTTCCCCTCCATCCCACCCTTTTCTTCAATGATTAAATCTTCGAGTCAAGTGCATTTCTATTCATGTGATGCTTCCGCTATCTTTTCTTCCATATTATATCCGGCGATTCCTTGTGAAGATTCTCAAGAGTTTCAAGTTCATCATTCTTCGTTCTTGTTTTCTTCCCCGGTGATTCAATTCAAGCTATCGGTCTTCATCATGTCCTTTTTCATTCTCTAAATGCTTTCCCATGTTGGAAATTCTTATCCAAGCCTCTCTTGTTCATTCGTCCCTCTATATTCTATCTGGAGTGCTGAAGATATCTTAGAAGACTTGTGTTTCCGCTCAAATCCTTCCAAATTATTTCAGGGCTCTCAACCTCATCAAGTTTTATTAGTACCGGTGCAATCTCTCCTCCTAAGAAATCATTTCAATGGTGTTTTATTTGAGTGGGACCATAACCCACAGGTTTTCCATAGGATCTTACCTGGCTCTTCTGATCTTTCCCGGAGATCTCAAGTTCTTTTCAAATATGACATAAGAATGAATTTCATCGGTCTAATTCCTTCTCGAAGATCGCTTCTAAATCATTTTCATCGTTGGCTCAACCTTTCTTTCTGCATAATTCCGGAGTGTCACAGTAATTCATGGTGTTGTTTCTCGTCATCATTCTCAGCGTTGAAGACCGAAGGAGAGTTTCTCTTAAATCTTGGTCCATTCTCTTGAAGATTCGTGTTTCAAGCTTCTTGTTATCTTCTCGAATTGTTTTCGATCATGAGGAATTCTTTTCATATCTATCCGGAGCATTTCAGATTTTTTTTCATTCTCGATCCTTCGAAGGCCATCATTTCAGAAGATTTCTTCATTCTCAGCTTTCAGCTTCGTTCTCAAATACTTCTCAATGTTGTCCTTTCGTTCGTATCTCAATTATTCCGGTGCTTCGTTCAAGTTTTCTATTAGGAGGATCATGATCTCTTTGTTCTCATGTATCTCCATTCATTCAGAGTATCCTCATTCGTTTGTGAATTCTTATCGGTGTTTCATTCAAGTCGTCTTCAAGCTTGTTTCATCTCTCTTCAATCTTTTGCAAGAAGAATAAGTAGTATGCCAATCCATTGCTTGTCATCAATTTCACTTGATGAAGGATGAACATAACATAATTCTTATTCTTGTTTCATCAAGGTGTTCTCAATCCTTCTTCCGGAGCTGTTCATGTTATCAAATTCTCGATTTCAAGAGTTCTCATCTTTCTTTTCCGGAGTTCCAAGTTTTCTCAAGTATCTCGTCTCGAAGCTTCATCTAAATCTTTGCAAGGCCTTAATCTTGTTCATTTTGAAACCTTCATTCTTGTGATCATTCTTTTGTATATGGAGGTTCTTCATGGTGGTTTGTTAAGGAGGTAGATCATTCTCGAAGTATTTTTCAAGATTCTTGTTGGAGAGGCTCAAGGATTCTTTCTCTTGCATTTTGAGTGCGATTCATTCTCTCTATCTTTGAGATGATATTATAGCATTCTTGATTCATGAGGAGTCTCGAAGAGAAGTTATCAACAATGAGATAATTAAACCCATCACTCCTTTCTTGGAGTTACCTTGGCATGGATTTCACCTAAGGCATTTCCTAAGGATTGTTGCTATCATGGTGCTTATCAATGATCTAAGTTCTCACTGTATTCTCTTGGTGAAAGAAGTTTTCATCTCTTGTTGCTCCCAATCAATCAATTGTTTGGTTTTGTGGCCGGTTGTCACCTCATTGTTTTGAGATGTTTTCCATAAGCCCACAACAAGCTTGTTCTTTTCGTTGTTGATTTTTCAACAACTCCGTTCAATCTCTTCTTGTAAGATGCTTTCCAAATTCAAGTGTGGTAGGAATTGTCATTTTCTTCTCCGTTCTTTTCTTTCCAACGATCCAGCTTCTATTCTTTTGTTCCAGAGGCATTATGGTGTTCCTCTCTTCGACCCATCATCTCATTTGTTAAGATCATGTTCTTCCCTTGCTTGTCCATTCAACCGGAGTGTTGTGCCCCTATTCAAGTTCTTTCCGTCATATCAAGTTCTGCTTCTCTTTTCTACCGAAGTGCTGCCCAATTTCTTTTGGAATTCTTATTGTTCCTCGTGCTATTCTTTATCTCGTTTCAACCTCGAAGTTTTGTTGGTTTCATTTGTTTGTCAAAGAAGCAACTAAGTTTTACCTCTTCCTTTTCTCTTCCTCTTCCCCTTCTCATTCTAAGATCTCGGGTCGAGATCTCTTGTAAGTGGAGGAGAGTTGTAACATCCCGAGACCGACGCGCCAGAAGATTCCGTTTTATTCCATTGTCATCATGTGATTCGTTTGGTTGTCGCATTCATCATCGCATCATTCGCATCATTTGCATTGCATCGGCACTCCGTTGCCGTCAGTTTTCAAAACTTGCATCCGTTCGTAGTTGTCGGTTCTCTCCATTCTCGTCGTTGACCGTTTTGAGACCAACCACACACGCACGCACCCGCGGCATCGATAATTTATGGTTTTTTTAAAGTGTGTATGAAACTTTCTCGGAATGGGTCGAAACTTGGTGAGCAGTCGTAATTTGTTGTAGGTAGACCGCCTGCCAAATTTCGTCACAATGGGAGGTCATTTGATACCTGAACCGTTAAACATATAGCGGAACTACAGTCGGTCAAACGTCGGACGTTTCGGATTTTAAAAAAAATACCGTTGCCAGGCTGCCCGTCTTCCCTCTCTTCTCATGCCTAGCCCTCTACACAGTGCACACACTCTCGCGCGCGCCCGAAAACCTTCCCTGAACCCGAAACATATGGTCTTGACCGTTGGATCCGGATCAACCCCGTAATACCCCAAACCTCATCCGTTTTTCCATTGGACTCCCTAACCTATTTATCCCGACCGTTCGATCTAAATCGGAGGGTCCCAACTAGCCAAAACCTGCTATTTATATATGAAATCCGTGAAACCCTAGACCATAGCTTGTCCCATCCATTCCCTCAGCCGCCGCCAACCGCATCTCCCTCGGGATCCCTCCCGTTCCATCCCACCAATCCGATCGCCCGACCACCCCCCTTTTTTTCCGCAGCCGCCCAACCAGAGCAAGCCGCAACCTCCCTCCTCCTGATCCAACCCGCGCCATGGACACGTCCAGTACCTGCAGGAGCCAGATCCAACGCCCACAGCTCCTCACGCGCACGAGGATCTCCTCTGCCCGCAAGCCGGCCAGCCCAGCTTCTCACCGATCTGGATCGAAGCCGAGCGGGGTGAGCGCTCCGCCCCTCCTATCCCTCGCCCTATGCGACATATTGTATGTTGCGCCCATGTGCAGTTTTGGGCCTCTGTTTAGTTGGCCCATTGCATTTTTTTACTGTCCAACGTATTTTGCGAATTATCCAGAGAATCACCGTTTTACAGAAAAACCCCTTTTGTTCATGCAATTAATAAGTCACCAACCGTGCATCATATGAGAAAACTTTATATATGAAAAATGTTCAGAATTTTGTGTAGATTAATAATATTCCACTTTCAACTGTGTTAAAAATGCTTAAATTGCTGTTCTCATTTAATTTGCAAATATGCCATGTTGAACGGTTTATGTAATAACTAAATAACCGTAGCTCTGTTTAAAATGTTCCACATATGTAACTTGACTAGAAAAATGCGTAGAATCTCATGGTCCACTTTATTTTCATGTTTAATAAATATAAAATTGTGTAGGACAGATCTGGACCAAATTATAATAAGCATATGAGGTCGTTTCGGAAATGCTATATGTTGCTTCCGGCCTCATTTAAAATGCCTAGTTGATGTAGTTGTTCATGCTTCACATCTTGCCATGATAAAAAACATTTAAAATGATTGTTTAGTAACCAACATTAACCGCATTTCTCGTAACATGGAGAGTTATTATCTTGTTATATGTATGTTTTCCCTCTCCATTTAAAATTGGTTTGATTTCATCTTCACCTCATGCCATGACCATCCTTGTTAAACAACATTTAATATTGATGAGTACCTAAGCGAGAGTGAACTAAATAATTTGAATGTGGACTTTTGTCAATATGCAACTCGTTGCATATTGAACTTCACTTAATTTGTAGTGTTTGATTATTGCATCTTGCCATGTCTTGCATATTTAAAGTTGACATGAATCATATTTGTTTGCGCATCAAGCATGCATATGTTGTGGTGTTTACCATGTAATTTATTGTTTCCGGATTGCTTCTTCTCGATAGAGTTCCGAAAGCGTTCGGAGTGCGAGGATTCGTTCGACTATGTTGGCTCGTCTTCTTCATGGATTCGTTCTTCTTCCAAGCGGGATCTCAGGCAAGATGACCATTTCCCTGGATACCATTACTATCATTGCCATGCTAGATGTCTCGTTTCTGTCGCTTGTCTCTCTACCTACCACTTGTATGTCAAGCCTCCCAAATTGCCATGATAAGCCTCTAACCCCTCCACATCCCAGCAAACCATTGTTTGGCTATGTTACCGCTTGCTCATCCCTTCTTATAGCGTTGCTAGTTGCAGGTGCAATTGTTTCCATATGCCAACATGGATATTTTTGATATATCAAAATATTATTGCTATTTAATTTAATGCACATATATACTTGGTAAAAGGTGGAAGGCTTGGCCTTTTGCTTGGTGTTTTGTTCCACTTTTGCCGTCCAAGTTGCTTGTGTACCGGTGTTATGTTCCATATTTTGCGCTCCTAACATGCTCGAGGTTGTTATGGGGACCCCCTTGACTTTCGTTTTGGGATAAAACTCGTCTGGCAAGGCCCAACATTGGTTTTACTATTTGCTTAATAACAACTAAAATTTGCATAGGGCATTGATCACCCTGTGGATAATTAATCAACCCCCGGTCCAGTGCTCCTCATGAGTTTTGGTCCACCTACCTAGCAGTCGGCGGTGCCACCTCGGGGCAAATCGAGGCATTTTCAGGCTACCGTCCACTTCGCATAGACGGATGATGTCCGTAGATAGAGAGCGCGCGGCTCTAGATGCGGATTTGGCTCACCGGGAGGCCTTGCTGGATTTGTTTTACCTTTCTCGAACGTCTTGTGCGCGGGATTTCGACGACACTTCAGGCTATCTCGAAGTTGAGATTTTCCATCAGGATTTCGCGAATACTACGGGTGATTCCGCGGTCGAGGAATTCCAATGCAGCTTGTGGTAGTTTGTGATGGACTAGTTGGATCACCCCTGCAGGGTTAAATCTTTCGGAAAGCCGTGCCCGCGGTTATGTGGCAACTTGGAAACTTTGTTTAACACCCGGTCATAGTAAACTTGAAGTAAACTCAAATAAAATACACCAACCGTGTGCGTAACCGTGACTGTCTCTTCTCGTGATTTCTGTCCCGAGAGAGAACACGGTGGCGTTATGTTTGTTCGTAAGTAGGTGTTCAGGATCTCTTAGAGATCATTACTAGTTCACGTCCGTTTATGCAACGATCATCCCCCTTTATTCTTGTAATCGTAAGTTAACCACTCAAATAAATGCTTAGTGCTTGCTGCGGCCTCACCACTTAACCATACCTCACCCATTAAGCTTTAATAGTCTTGATACCCTTCGAAATGAGATTGCCGAGTCCCTGTGGCTCACAGATTACTACAACAACAGTTGCAGGGACAGGTAATGCGATGATTTGACGTGAGCGCGATGCTTGTGTCTTTTGGAGTTCTTCTTCTCCTTCGATCTAGGATGGGTTCCAGGCCGGCAGCCTGGGATAGCAAGGATGGATGTCATTTTATCGTTTGATTTCGTCCGTAGTCGGACCCTGCTCTTCTGTATGATGATTGTATATGTTGTTGTATTGATGTGATCTTTATTTAGCATGTGGCGAGTGTAAGCCAATTCCATATACTCATCTCTTCTTTACATGTACTTGTAATGATATCCATTCTTGCGAAATGACGAGATGCGCTTCTATCCCTGTCGAGGCCCTCGAGCCAAAAATAAGGATAGGATCGCATCTTGGGCGTTACATCACCTCCACTAAAAAGAAAACTAACCTTGCTCTTATCAGCAGCTATATCATCCACTCCACTGTTAACATCACTAGACTCATCATATTGCTTCGCCTCCTGCATACAAAAAAACATGAGCAAGTTCAACTACAGAAATGACATCAGAACAACAAAAGAAATAATTTCAAGATAAACAACTGAATCACCTCCACTAAAAAAGATAACTAACCTTGCTCTTATCAGCATCTATATCATCCACTGCACTGTCAACAGCACCAGACTCAACATATTGCTTCGCCTCCTGCATAAAACACAATAAATAAATAAACATGAGCAAGTTCAACAACACTCCTGACATTAGAACAATAAAGGAATAATTCAAAGATAAACAACTCAATCACCTCAAGAACATCATTCTCATGGTGCTTAGAAACATTAGCCTCGGTATCATCAGCAGCCCTACCAGCAGAAGCATCATTCTACTCCATCTGCTTGATTCCACTATAAACAACATCAGCCTCAACACCATGAGTTTTCTCCTCCATCAAATACAATAACAAAAAAAGATGAGCAAGTTCAACTACAGAACTCACAGCAGAACATCAAAGAAAGAAGTCGAAAGATCAAAAGACCGAGTCACCTCTAGCCCATGGGACTCAAAAACAACATCATTATTACGGTGCTCAGAAACATTGGCATCGGTATCGTCAACAGTCCTCCCAGCAGCAGCCTCGTGTTGCTCCATCTGCTTGATAACAACATCATCATCTTCTTCAAACGGCTTGCAGCGAGAGTCTTGTAAAGTTCTGAAATGCTTGACAGTATTCAAAACGCGCGCCGAGCTCTGAATAAGGAGACCAACACCATCACACATTTCGCCAAGTAAAAGTCTTTCCATATCGACATAGTCCGATGATTCATCAGCATTAAATCGATGACCATCAGGAAGGATGCCATCAATACGGCTCAGACGCTCAACTATAGTGGGGACTGAAAGGACGTGGATATCGCCTAGAGGGGGGGGGGGGTGAATAGGCGCTTTAAAATAATTACGGTTTAGGCTTGAACAAATGCCGAATAAAACTAACGTTTAATATCTCAAGCACAAAACCTAAAACAACTAGGCTCACCTATGTGCACCAACAACTTATGCTAAGCAAGATAAACAACTAAGTGATAGCAAGATATAAAGCATGTAACAATATGGCTATCACAAAGTGAAGTGCATAAGTAAAGGGCTCGGGTAAGAGATAATCGAGGCATGCGGAGACGACGATGTATCCCGAAGTTCACACCCTTGCGGATGCTAATCTCCGTTCGGAGCGGTGTGGAGGCACAATGCTCCCCAAGATGCCACTAAGGCCACCGTAATCTCCTCACGCCCTCGCACAATGCAAGATGCCGTGATTCCACTAAGGGACCCTTGAGGGCGGTCACCGAACCCGTACAAATGGCAGCCCTTGGGGGCGGTCACCGGTACCCGTAACCTTTGGCAACCCTTGGGGGCGGTCACCGGTACCCGTACAAATTGCTCGGGGCAATCTCCACAACCTAATTGGAGACCTCGACGCTTGCCCGGAGCTTTGCACCACAATGATTGAGCTCCGAGCCACCACCAACCGTCTAGGGCGCCAAAGCACCCAAGAGGAACAAGCTCTAGGGTGCTCAAACACCCAAGAGTAATAAGCTTCTCAACTTCTCACTTCCACGTATCACCGTGGAGAACCCAAACCTATGCACCAAATGCAATGGCAAGGGCACACGGAGTGCCCAAGTCCTTCTCTCCCAAATCCCACCACAACAACAAATGTTATGGAGGAAATGAGAGGAAGAACGAAGAAGAACACGAAGAACTCCAAGATCTAGATCCAAGGGGTTCCCCTCACTTAGAGGAGAAAGTGATTGGTGGAAATGTGGATCTAGATCTCCTCTCTCTTTTCCCTCAAGAACTAGCAAGAACCATTGGAGGGATTGAGAGTTAGCAAGCTCGAAGAAGGTCAACAATGGGGGGCAAACTCGAGCTGAAGAGATAAGATGCATTGGGGAAGAAGACCCCCTTTTATAGGTGGGAGAAAATCCAACCGTTACCCCCACAGCCTGCACACAAGCGGTAGTACCGCCCCTGGGAGCGGTACTACCGCCCACCAGCAGAACCGAGCAGCAGTAGAAGGGGCGGCGGTAGTACAGCTTAGTACTACCGCCACTACTACCGCTGCGGCTGGAGGGCTGGCGCGGGACACCAGACAAGTGTCTGGAGCTGTCTGGTGCCTCGCGCGAGTTCCCCGATCCACCCCACTTCCCCCCAGTGGTACCACCGCTGGCCAGGGCGGTAGTACCGGCTATAAGCGGTACTACCGTGCTGGCCAGAGCGGTACTACCGCGGGAGAGAAACAAAGAACCCAAGCAACCAGATGGAAACAGTAAAACCAGAACTGCCATAACCTTCGCATATGAGCTCCGAACTGAGCAAACTCAAGCTTGTTGGATTCAGGATGACAAGAGCTATCTTAAGAAGTGGCAGTATGAAAATGCCAATGATATAGAGATGTGAAACCTCTATGAATGAAGAACCGGCAAAAACTGCAACATCGAAAACATCATAGAAGATGCATATGGACTCCGTTTTCGATGAATTTGAGCTTGTCATGAAGCTGACCATAAGCTCAAGAACCCACATAGAGAAAAGCCAACCAAGAACCAAGAAAGATGATGATGCCAAGAATGCAATGGTTTGAGCTCTCAACGAACGATACGATCAAGCTACTCACTTGAGAGCCCCCCTTGATAGTACGTCTATCGATCCTATAACCCGGTCTCCCAACTACCACCATGAGACCGGTAAAATAGAAAACCCTATCAATGTCAAACCTTTGCCTTGCGCATAGTCCACTTGAGCTAGATGATGACGATCTTGTCCTTCTCAAGATGGACCACCTTTCTTGATTGCGTCGGCTCGATGAAGACTAGTAGATTGCTCCCCCATACTCCACTATGGGAGAGCCACTCTTCGGCACATCTTCACAAGACCATTGTCACCACAATGAACGGCAAGCTTCAAGCATGATCTCTCCATGATGCTTCACTTGAACTTGCACACCGCAACCTTGATGACGATCACCACTTGATGTCATCCTCCATGGGTTGTATGAGATCTTCCTCTTGACGCAAGCCCATGGAAATATACCTAACCCCACAACGAACTGTCACGTAGACCATGGGTTAGTACACAAAGCGTAATGGACAATGCTTACCGTACCATGGGATCACTTGATCCCACTTGGTACATCTTCTACGCTTTGTGTGTTGATCAACTTGAATCATTCTTTGCCTTAATCTTGATCAACCTTGTGTCTTCTCTTCTCTCTTCACAAAGATGATGTCTTGAAGGTAAACATGAATGTTCACACAATCTTATTCTTCAAGACATGCTTGCAATGAGATCAACTCTCACATGACCAATCTTTGGATAAAACCTTGAATACCACCTTGGTCACCATATAAACTCCTTGAAACCAACAGATGGACTTCAAGAAGTACCTAACGGACAAATCCTTCGAATATAACTCAGGGCAACCATTAGTCCATAGGGATTGTCATCAATTACCAAAACCACACATGGATAAATGTGCTCTTACAGGGACCTTTTCCAGTACAGAACGCACATTAACAAAAATATGCTCAACATGCTCCAAACTAGAAATTGCGACATCAATACCAAAACTCGTGCTCTTCGAAGTACTAGCCTTGCTAGGGCCAGGGGGAATATCACCAGCACCCTCATCACGGCGACCATCTCTCAACTCATCCTGCGGAGATGTAATCCTGGGAACTTGAGAAGGCATCTCCAGGACTAGACGTTTATACACCCGAAAAAATACAACTTCCTCTTGAGTTTTCCACTGGGAATGAGGGAAAAAAGTAATTAATCAGTGCAACCCCTATAAAAAATATCATTTCAATAGCAGCCTCGAATAATAAGTACTAACAAGCATATGCTATCAGCCCAAACTGCGTACGCACACAAAGTAGGAAGATGAAAAATAAAGAGCAACAGTTCAACCAGTAAAGGAACATCAGTTGTAAGGACCAAACTTACAACTCACATGCGCATAACTCAAAACGTAAGTACTAACAAGCATATGCTATCAGTGCAAACTAGTTACGCACACAAAAATAGTAAGATAAAAAATAAGAGCAACAGTTCAACAATAAAAGGAACACCAGTACTAAAGACCAAACTAACAACTCACAAGGACAAAACTGAACAGACTAAGAAAGTAACTAGGTAGTACACATGCACATTCAATAAGTAAAAAAATGAGTTTCCAACAAACAGCTACAATTAAAGCAATGACTAAAAGATCATGATAGAAACAAAGCTCACCGGAAGCTTCCCAAACACCCACGTCCTTGGGTCACCATCACCTTTTGTTATCAAATCTGCATGAGCAAGATCTGAAACCTTGTCTTGGTCCATGAAACATAGGCGGGGGACTCGCATGTCAATTTCCGGAACCTTGCCACGGATGAGACAGTCAAGATACATTAGTACATGCCCAATAGCACAGCCTGCGATTACCTTCCCCAAGGTAGCACCATCTTGGAACCTCACAACAGCCCTGCGCAGCTCATCAACCATCAGCTGGCAATAATCCATGTTAGCCATGTCCTCGATGACAAGGTTCTCAAACATTGCTGCCTCTCTAGAAACCCTAGTAGCTGGACTAGGTAACACAACTTTCATGAATACAATAATGAAGAAGACCCTCAGAGCAAGGCCATCTTTAGCAGGATCTGACGTGGCTTGAGACTGCGTCGGTATTTCCCCAAAGGGGAAGGGATGATGTAGCACAACGATGGTAAGTATTTCCCTCAGTTATGAAACCAAGGTTATCGAACTAGTAGGAGGATCACCAACACCCAATAAGCAGCACCTGCACACAAACAACAAATACTTGCAACCCGACGCGAAAGAGAGGTTGTCAATCTCTCTACGGTAATAAGATAGATTAGGTAGTGATAGATAGAAGAGATAGATCTCTCAAGAACACAAATAAAAAGAGTAAATGTGCAGCAAAATATTTTTGGGTTTTTGGTTTTGTAGATCTGAAAACAAAGGGTGGAAAAACATAGATCGAAAAGCAATATGATGGAAAAGTAGACCCGGGGGCCGTAGGGTTCACTAGTGGCTTCTCTCATGAGTATAACACACGGTGGGTGAACAAATTACTGTTGGGCAATTGATAGAAAATCGAATAGTCATGACGATATCCAAGGCCATGATCATTATATAGGCATCACGTCCAAGATAGATAGACCGACTCCTTCCTGCATCTACCTCTATTACTCCACACATCGACCGCTATCCAGCATGCATCTAGTGTATGAAGTTCATGGAAAAACGGAGTAATGCAATAAGAACGAGGACATGATGTAGACAAGATCTATTCATGTAGGAATAGACCCCATCTTGTTATCCTTAATAGCAACGATACATGCGTGTCTTGCTGCCCCTTCTGTCACTGGGAAAGAACACCGCAGGATTGAACCCATCACAAAGCACCTCTTCCCATGGCAAGAAAAATCGATCTAGTCGGCCTAACTAAACCAAAGATTCAGAGAACAGTTGGAACTGGGTCATCAAACCATTGTCTTCCCATGGCACCTCTTCCCATGGCACGACTGTCACAACAGTTGGAACTGGGTCATCAAACCATTGTCTTCATCGAGCTACCTGGTTCCATTTCCTCAACCCTTTCATTTCCTCGTATACCTGTTGATGAAATTGATCGTTACTGTTTGAAGAATTTGACTGAAGACTTTCTCAATTTCCTCACCTCAAATTCTTCAGTCACGTTATTTTCTGCCTGCTTATCCTGTTCACGCTACTCATGCTCTGTGTATTTTTCATTTCATCATGATGACTATGCTACTGCTATGTTTCGCATGCACTTGAGCACTTATTCCGCTGCGAGTAGTTCGTCGCTTAGCAAATTCCTCAACTAGTATTTCCTCAAGTGACGAATTTGTAAAAATCGCCTATTCACCCCCCCTCTAGTCGATATAACGCACTTTCAACTCATAAGGCAAAACTTGGTTTAAGGATTTTGGATGCACAAGTAGTATTTCTACTTAGTACAAATGGAGGCTAGCGAATATATTGGGAAGCAACCAAACCAAGAAACGAAAATTCACATAAGTGAGCATTGAACATAACTAACACCGAATAATGCACCACAAGTAGGATGTAACTTCATTGCATAACTATTGACTCTCGTGCATGCATAGGGAATCACAAACCTTAACACCAATATTCCTACTAAGCATAATTACTCACTAACATGACTCACATATTACTATCATCATGTTTCAAAACTATTACAAGGAATCAAGTTTAATTTGTCCAATGATCTTCATGAAAGTTTTTATTATATCCTCCTTGGATATCTATCACTTTGGGACTAGTTTCATATATTGCCATTGCTTTTTGGCAAGCTCAACAAATTTAAGTGAAGCACATGAGAATAAAGATTTCATCTCTCAAAAAGGTATAAGTGAAGCATGAGAGGATTTCTTCAAAATTTACTAACTCTCAAATTAATCTAAGTGAAGCATGAGAGTATTTCTACAAAAATTTCCAAGCACACCGTGCTCAAAAAGATGTAAGTGAAGCACTAGAGCAATTCCATAGCTCAAAAAGTTTAAGTGAAGCACATAGAGCAAGTCTAACAAATCATAGCATGATTTTGGCTTTCTCAAATAGGTGTGTCCAGCAAGGATACAAGGGAAAAACTAACAAACAAAGCAAGCAAAGATACAAGACGCTCCAAGCAAAACTCATGATATGTGACGAATAAAAATATAGCTCCAAGTAAAATACCGATGGTCGTTAAAAGAAAGAGGGGATGCCACTGGGGGCATCCCCAAGCTTAGTTGCTTGTTTCTCTTTGGATATATCTTGGGGGTGAGGTAGCATCCCCAAGCTTAGGCTTTTATCACTCCTTATTCCTTCATCCATTGTGATCTCACCCAAAACTTGAAAACTTCAATCACACAAAACTCAACAAAATCTTCGTGAGATCCGTTAGTATAAGAAAGCAAATCACTACTTTAGGTACTGTTGCAAACACATTCATATCTTATTATTGCATTATACCTACTGTATTTTAACTTTACCATGGCTCATACCCTTCAATATAACCCATAGATTCATCAAAACAAGCACACAATGCAACGAAAACAGAATCTGTCTTAAACAGAACAGTCTATAGTAATCTGTACTCTACCCATACTTATGTAACTCTAAAAATTCTGAAAAATTAGGACAATGTAAGGAATTTGTATAGCAACACTGTGTTAAAATTTCAGCTCAAGATCACGTTCCAGTTGAAAAATGAAAATTCATATACTGGATGCAATGTTTCTGTTTCAGATTCAGCATCACTTCTACTCATCCTATGAATCATCCTAAAGGCTTTGCTTGGCAAAAACACCAAATAAACCATAAAACACAATCATAACAGAGGCATAATTGTGTCAACACACAAAAACAGAAAGGAAAAAGCAAAACTTTATTTATTCATTGGGTTGCCTCCCAACAAGCTCTATCGTTTTACGTCCCTAGTTCGGCATAACACATAGATTCAAGTATTGTCATCCTTGGTTTTGGATGAGGAGCTTTTTGTCGGTGTCAAAACCGGCGGATCTCGGGTAGGGGGTCCCGAGCTGTGAGATTAGGATCGATGGGTAACAGGGGACGAAGGAGACGATGTTTTACCCAGGTTCGGGCCCTCCTATGGAGGTAAAACCCTACGTCCTGGTTGATTATATTGATGTATATGAGTTTTACAGAGTCAATCTACCTCGAGATCAAGTAGCCAAAACCCTAGATGAGCTTGTCTGCCCTCTACAATCTAAACCCTTCGGTTTATATAGACACCGGGGGTACCTAGGGTTTACACATGGTAAGTCTCCAGCCGGACGTAAAGACGCCAATCCTCTCATCTTGACTTGGAGTGCGTACCGCGTCTTCGGAGGTTTCCTTCTAGAATACGGGGTCGTCGCATGCCCCGGCCCTTCCTGTGACAGTCAGAGAGCGACCCATCGAGCCGGCCTATGAGAGATAGGCCAGCGGCCCGAGGACCCCTTAGTCCAGGACTCCCTCACTTTTGTCAAGAGGTTTTGCAAATAGAATTTCAAACACATCATCCATAGCAACCTTAGCACTATCAATTTGTCCCTCTACATACGCCCTTTGATTACCGGCCACGATCCAAGAATATTGTTGGTTCGCATCATTGAAAACTTGTTGGATCATATCTAAAACGGGGACTTCCCTTTTGAGATTCTCATAATTTTTTTGATTATTTCCAAGCAAATATCTCATCATGTAATCACTATTGTAAATGATTTCTCCTATTACCGTTTTTTCACGGTTCATACCATAAAAGTCAAAGATCTCCCTAGCTTCCCGTACTATGTGATCAAATTCATTCATAAGAACAAGAGTGGCTAACTTCTTAGCTATGGGATTCTTTAAGATGGGTAGCTCATAAAACAATCTTTGCAAGGTAGGATGGGTACGAATAAATCTATTTTCAAGTTTTAGAACTAGCGCCGAGATAGCTTCCGCATAAGATTTAGTTCTTTTCAGTATAGGAGTATCATCGAAAGTCAAATTCCCAACGCAATTGAAAAACTCTTGGATAGTTTCTTTCCCTATAACGTTCCCTTGCCCCAAAACAAAAGTTTTAGAATCAAGATTAGCAGAACGTCCAATTTTAGGAGTCCTGCCATCATCCATTTCTGCCATACCAAAATCACTCATGGTGACAAGCAAACAAGAGATCTGACGAGAAGAAGGCAAACTAAGAAGAGGGCGAATAAAACGGCAAATTGGTGAAGTGGGGGAGAGGAAAACGAGAGGCAAATGGCAAATAATGTAATTGCAAGGAGATGAGATTTGTGATTAGGAACCTGGTAGATGATGGTGGAGTCCCCTCGGCGCCTACGATAGGCACGTAGAAGAGACCGCTTCCTCCCCGGCAACGGCGCCAGAAATTCCATTGACATGGCTTGATACTGCGTCGGTATTTCCCCAAAGAGGAAGGGATGATGCAGCACAGCGACGGTAAGTATTTCCCTCAGTTATGAAACCAAGGTTATCGAACCAGTAGGAGGATCACCAACACCCAATAAGCAGCATCTACACACAAACAACAAATACTTGCAACCCGACGCGAAAGAGAGGATGTCAATCTCTCTACGGTAATAAGATAGATTAGGTAGTGATAGATAGAAGAGATAGATCTCTCAAGAACACAAATAAAAAGAGTAAATATGCAGCAATATATTTTTGGGTTTTTGGTTTTGTAGATCAGAAAACAAAGAGTGCAAAAACGTAGATCGGAAAGCAATATGATGGAATAGTAGACCCGGGGGCCGTAGGGTTCACTAGTGGCTTCTCTCATGAGTATAACACACGGTGGGTGAACAAATTACTGTTGGGCAATTGATAGAAAATCGAATAGTCATGACGATATCCAAGGCCATGATCATTATATAGGCATCACGTCCAAGATAGATAGACCGACTCCTTCCTGCATCTACCTCTATTACACCACACATCGACCGCTATCCAGCATGCATCTAGTGTATTAAGTTCATGGAAAAACGTTGTAATGCAATAAGAACGAGGACATGATGTAGACAAGATCTATTCATGTAGGAATAGACCCCATCTTGTTATCCTTAATAGCAACGATACATGCGTGTCTTGCTGCCCCTTCTGTCACTGGGAAAGAACACCGCAGGATCGAACCCATCACAAAGCACCTCTTCCCATGGCAAGAAAAATCGATCTAGTCGGCCTAACTAAACCAAAGATTCGGAGAAGAAATACGAGGCTATAAGTAATCATGCATATAAGAGATCAAAGAAGACTCAAATAATATTCATGGATAGAAACTGATCATGAACTCAAAATTCATCGGATCCCAACAAACACACCGCAAAAGTTTACATCAAATAGATCTCAAAGAGACCATTGTATTGAGAATCATAAGAGAGAGAGAGAAGAAGCCATCTAGCTACTGCCTACGGACCCGTAGGTCTATGGTGGAGTACTCACGCATCATCGGAGAGGCACCTATGTGGAAGATGAACCCCTCCGTGATGGTGTTTAGATTGGATCTCGCGGTTCTGGAACTTGCGGCGGCTGGAATTGTGTTTCCTCGACTCTCCTAGGGTTTTTGGAATATTTGGGAATTTATAGGCATCAGAGGCGGTGCGGAAGGGGGCCGAGGAGGGCACAACCCATCAGGGCGCGCCGGCCCCCCTGGCGCGCCCTGGTGGGTTGTGCGCTCCACAGCCCACCTCTCCGGCAGTTGTTTGGCCCACTGGGTGTCTTCTGGTCCAGAAAAAATCTCCAAAAAGTTTCGTCGTGATTGGACTCCGTTTGGTATTGATTTTCTGCGAAGTAAAAAACAAGCAAAAACATCAACTGGCACTTTGGCACTATGTCAATAGGTTAGTCCCAAAAAATGATATGAAGTTGTTATAAAATGATTGTAAAACATCCAAGAATGATAATATAATAGCATGGAACAAGCAAAAATTATAGATACGTTGGAGACGTATCAGGATCTAACAAAGACCTTGAGCTTATTCCTCAAATCCATCATCCTGATATCCTGGTTCCTGCTGATACCAAGTTCTGATCTTAACCTCATCAGAGCATCGTCATATCCATCCTCAGACGGCCTTGGTGCAGAACGACCACCACGAGGGAACCCAAACAACTGCTGACTACCATCGCTAGTGATGCGAAGCCTCTTGTTCGCCTCACTCATGTCAATAGTCATGGTATCAGGATCTATCTTCAGATACAACGCTCCCATCAGAGCGCGAGAAATATTGGACTTGACCTTCCATTCGAATATAGAACCAAAACCAGCTGCATGAACTCTAGGCACATGGCGACTCTGGAGCAAACGAGCGCAAGTATCTACCTCCTTCAACGAACATCGCACAATTATATTCACAATAAAACTTTGCTTTAGGACTCTTTTCTGTTTGACAGGACTCCTCACATTAACAGGCTGAAAACAAAATCGAGAAGACATGATTTAGGTCAATGAAACTAAAAAATAAAAAGAAACATACAAAGTCTAACAATTGTTGAAGATCTTGAATGACTGCACAAGTTCAACTAATAAGCCAACTACAGTACAAACAGATATACAAGACCGTCAAAGGATAAAAGACCTAAACCACCAACACACAAAAAATGGAAAAAAATGAAGTCTACCATAGATCATCCAGCAAATGATTAAAAATACCACGCTTCCCAAGGGTACAAAAAAATCCGAATGATCAAGCCTCACATTGCAAACATTCCTACCGTGGACACAACTCATCCTTGAAAGTACATTTAGTAAAAAACAAACAGTACAAACACATATGACAACCAAAAATCATGCCAGCAACAAAAAAGGTTGAACTAGTTAATACTAAACATATACTTGTGATCACACAACTTCCAAACATCAAAGGATTCACCATGTAAGCTAATTCAGGCAGACTAGAACTAAAGAATATAACTTAAAACACGAAAACTAATTAACCTATTAAATTGTAAATGCTACACACACAAACAATATATACCATTGCATCTTCCTCTTCAGAGTTAACTTCAATATCATTTTCCTCGAATGCAGGATCTTCAACCTCAATACGAGCACGCTTCTTGAAACCTTTATTCACCTTTGCAGCATGAACTTTGCGCTTCTTATTTTCCTTCAATATAGAGCCCTCTGGAATAGGAGACGAAGAAGCCTTGCGATATGCCAAAACTCTTGGACTCCGGCGAACAGGGGAGCCACCAAGAGTGCTTGGACCAATCTTGACAGCAACATTATCTACATCAGCTTCTCTATCACCGGTCTGGCAAGCAGCTTTCGCTCGTGGGCTACGCCTCGTCGTGACATCTGAATTTGCATCTCGAACCTTCCTATTCGCAATAGCTTTTTTGACCTTGCCTCCATCACGAGGAAACACTTGACTCAAACGAGTCTCCAACAAGTTCAACTTGGTAGGAATGTCAGTTCCACCAGCCACGGGATGATCAGTAGCACCAGCCTCGGCACCACCTTCACCACGTACAGCTTGTGCACCAACATCAGCTTGTGGTTGCACGCAAGCAGCCTTTTGACGCCGTTCCAACTCCTTTCTCCTAAGATGACCACTCTTCTTCTTCCTTACCCTTTCGTCGTCCAACTGTAGTTGCAGAGCAACATCATCAGCTTGAGTAACAGGCTCGGTGCCATCCACACTCTGAGACTGAGTCACAGACAACTGCAAGCTACCTTCGCCATCACCAAAATTGAGAGAATAAATGCCATCATTAATATCTTTGACAACATCACTAATGTCCTCAGCAACACCTTGGCTATCAGTCACTGCATCAACCAATAACATAAGCACACGGAAAACAAAATAAAACAATCAACACTACAAAGACAGCGGAATAAGATGCAAAGCATCACACATAAACAAACAAGAAATAAATGAGGCAACAACAGATTTATGTAAACAAAGTTTATTAAAAAGAGCAAACAAAAGAGAAACACCAGCAACATTCGCAAGTTCTTCTAGCGGATTTGCTTTCTCAAAAATAGCATTCATAAGACCTTGAAGGGGTCTGATTTGTCAGAATCAGGAGGTACTGGCACTCCAAGATCTGCAACAACACAATAGTGAGCAACAAAACTTATATGCAAAAAACATGATCATGCACACAGTTCAATGATATGAACCCTACCAGTGCACAGACATGATAGCACTTCAGTTCATGGACAAACCATATCAAATTGTGCAATGTATCAACAAGCAAACAATTCTATCCAATCTGGTACAAAACTATAAAGAGAGCAATACCCAGTTCGAACTGCAAATGAAGTTCAGTACAACAATGTTGATGCATGTCAAAACAACATAGAAACTACACAAACCACTCAATTCTAGTGAAAAAAGACAACTACTAATATCCATACAATGACCATATGAATTACAGGGCAGAAAACCATATTATGCACCAGATCTGATAAAAGATCAAGAACCAAACAACAAAAGAAAGGTTTCAAAAGAACTATTACCTGCATCTACTTTATCTCCACTCGCTAGCGAACCCATCGAGATCTATAATCCAGACAACCGCCGATACAAACCTGCAAAAACATATGAGCAAAACTTAGGGTTCTTACAGGATTCATAACAAACAACACGAACAAGGAAAAAAAATACCACAAAGCACAAAAGTACACAAGCAAATCCAGGCCGAGAGCCGCGCGCCGCTCGACGGAAAAAAGCACACCACCAAAAGCATCTCCTCCCAAAGACACACTAGCAACACGGCATGGGAGAAACAAGTTAAAATCCAGAAAAAGGGGTCGATGGGAGCAAACGGCACTGCATGAGATAGCAAAAGCGAAAAACAACCCGTAGAAAAGCTTCGGATGGAGATCCACCTGCCAGATAATGCTCCAGCGGCAACACTGGAGAGGAAGCTTCCTGCGGCGAAGAGGAGAGGGGAAAGAAAAAGAAATAACTTTACGATGCAGAGCAGTGTGGAGAAGAGGGGAATTTAAGAGGTGAGTGGGAGAAAATAGAACGTCCGAACCCACGACCGTGGGCGAAAACAAAACGGGCAAAGCCCACGATCTCAGGGCAGTTACTACTACAAATAATAATTCAATACAATAACAAAAGTAAAAAAACAGAACGTAGTGCGCAAAAAAAACGCAGTTCAATATATAATAACAACCCCCTCCCCCACCCACTGGCTCGGCCTCACGCAAACGTAACAGTGCGCTCGTTTGACAAACGCAATGCGGTTACGGACTCGCCTCCGCATGCGACGCCGCGGCACGCCGCGTCGTCGCCTGTTACGGCTCGTTCCTGGCTTGGCCTCGTCGGGGGGTGGGGAGGGGGGGGGTTCCCGACCACCCCTCCCCACCCCCCGGCTCAGCCTCGCGCTAACGCAGCAGTGCGCTCGTTTGATACGCACAGTGCGGTTATTCTGTTCCCCCTCCCACGCACCCACACCCCTAAGATAGATAATGGGGTTGTGTCTTCACTGCTTGGTTCTGACGTGGACGTTCATCAGTCCAAACAAGAAAGATGTGTCAGTACCACTATGCCCCATCGTGCAGTGCTGGTATTTCCCCACCTTAATAAGATAGATAATGGGGCAAGTCCCTCAGTCCAAACAAGAAAGATGTG
Source organism: Elymus sibiricus (assembly GCA_039707655.1). Taxonomy (NCBI): domain Eukaryota; kingdom Viridiplantae; phylum Streptophyta; class Magnoliopsida; order Poales; family Poaceae; genus Elymus; species Elymus sibiricus. Next base: position 306,921,450 of record CM077675.1, on the reverse strand, counting down.
TGAGTACCACTATGCCCCATCGTGCAGTGCTGGTATTATCCCCCCTTAATAAGATAGATAATGGGGCAAGTCATGTTACGGACTCGCCTCCGCATGCGACGCCGCGACACGCTGCGTCGTCGCCTGTTATGGCTCGTTCCTGGCTCGGCCTCGCCGGGGGGTGGGGAGGGGGGTCCCGACCCCCCCTCCCCACCCCCGACCCGTCCTTGCGCTAACGCGGCAGTGCGCTCATTTGACAGGCGCAGTGTGGTTATTCTGTCCCCCCCCCCCACGCACCCACACCCCTAAGATATATAATGGGGTTGTGTCTTCACCGCTTGGTTCTGACGCAGATGTTCATCAGTCCAAACAAGAAAGATGTGTCAGTACCACTATGCCCCATCGTGCAGTGCTGGTATTTCCCCCACTTAATAAGATAGATAATGGGGCAAGTCCATCAGTCCAAACAAGAAAGATGTGTCAGTACCACTATGCCCCATCGTGCAGTGCTGGTATTTCCCCCCTTAATAAGATAGATAATGGGGGCAAGTCCATCAGTCCAAACAAGAAAGATGTGTCAGTACCACTATGCCCCTTCATGCAGTGTTGGTATTTCCCCCCTTAATAAGATAGATAATGGGGCAAGTCATGTTACGGACTCACCTCCGCATACGACGCAGCGGCACGCCGCGTCGTCGCCTGTTACGGCTCGTTCCTGGCTCGGCCTCGCCAGGGGCTGGGGAGGGGGTCCCACCGGCTCGGCCTCGCGCTAACGCGGCAGTGCGCTTGTTTGACAGGCGCAGTGCGGTTATTCCGTTCCCCCACCCACCCACGCACCCACACCCCTAAGTTAGATAATGGGGTTGTGTCTTCACCGCTTGGTTCTGACGTGGATGTTCATCAGTCCAAACAAGATAGATGTGTCAGTACCACTATGCCCCATCGTCCAGTGCTGGTAGTTTCCCCCCTTAATAAAATAGATAATGGGGGCAAGTCCATCGGTCCAAACAAGAAAGATGTGTCAGTACCACTATGCCCCATCGTGCAGTGCTGGTAGATTCCCCCCTTAATAAGATAGATAATGGGGCAAGTCCATCGGTCCAAACAAGAAAGATGTGTCAGTACCAATATGCCTCATCGTGAAGTGCTGGTATTTCCCCCCCTTAATAAGATAGATAATGGGGCAAGTCCATCTGTCCAAACAAGAAAGATGTGTCAGTACCACTATGCCCCATCATGCAGTGCTGGTATTTCCCCCCATTAATAAGATAGATAATGGGGCAAGTCCATCAGTCCAAACAAGAAAGATGTGTCAGTACCACTATGCCCCATCGTGGAGTGCTGGTATTTCCCCCCCTTAATAAGATAGATAATGGGGCAAGTCATGTTACGGACTCGCCTCCACATGCGACGCCGTGGCACGCCGCGTCGTGGCCTATTACGGCTCGTTCCTGGCTCGGCCTCACCGGGGGGTGGGAGGGGGGTCCCGACCCCCCCTCCCTACCCCCCGGCTCGGCCTCGCGCTAACGCGGCAGTGCACTCGCTTGATAGGCGCAATGCGGTTATTCTGTTCCCCCCTCCCCCCGCACCCACACCCCTAAGATAGATAATGGGGTTGTGTCTTCACCGCTTGGTTCTGACGCGGATATTCATCAGTCCAAACAAGAAAGATGTGTCAGTAGCACTATGCCCCATCGTGCAGTGCTGGTATTCCCCCCCCCCCTTAATAAGATAGATAATGGGGCAAGTCCATCAGTCCAAACAAGAAAGATGTGTTAGTACCACTATGCCCCATCGTGCAATGCTGGTATTCCCCCCCCTTAATAAAATAGATAATGGGGCAAGTCCATCAGTCCAAACAAGAAAGATGTGTAAGTACCACTATGCCCCATCGTGTAGTACTGGTATCCCCCCTTAATAAGATAGATAATGGGGAATTCATGTTACAGACTCGCCTCCGCATGCGGTGCTTCATCTCAAGCTGGCACCGGTGTCCAAAAAGTCCAAGCACAAAAGATATGTCAGTACTACTATGTCACTATATGTAATACTAGGTTCCTATCCACCCCCACCAAATCCCATCTTATAGTTTCAAAATGAAATAATAGTGTCATGAGAACATTGGAATTAACCACAACAACAACAAAAAAGGGACAAGAACCTATTTTGAATAACTACCAGTTCAAGATGAGGAGAACAATCAGTACTAATAAAATAGTGATTTTAGTATGCAAAGTAATTCATTAGCAAAGCAATAAAAAAAACTAAGAAGGATCAGTCCATATTGCCGGATCGAACAGTTCACCTAATATATTAAAGGGAAATAACTGACAAAAAACACAACCAACCAATGTCAATAACTACATCCAAGGAAAAAAATTGACCGCCCATAGGACAGACCGACCCTAGTCAGTAGGACATTACATGCACCCGCACAAGGAATCCTGCAGAAACAATACTGACGCGGGCCAGCCGTTACGGGCCCACAAGTCATCCGAGAGGGAACAAGCGATGTGTGTAAGCGCTCAAGTATGTATAAAGGGGAGTTCAATGTCAAAGAATCGGCTACGCTTATAAACCGGTCGAGAGCTGTCTAGACTAGCGAGGTGGGACTAAATTGATAGCGCACGCACCTCTAGCCACCAGGGCACAACCGCGCGGTCGTGCTGTTTGGGCCGAAAAGGCCGGCTCCGGTGGAAGGCCCAATAATAATACAACAAGCCATAACAAATTCATCCCACATAACCCATCGAAGGAAACTAACAGTCGAATAATTAAAATAAACCACAGGGGAAAATAAATTATAATTCAAAGCATACAAAGTTCAAAATACAAATCAGTTGTACAATTAAAATAATAAACTAAATAAATAAAGCAATTTCTTTTTGAAAAAAGCGAAAACAAAAACATCACATATGCCATACAAAAAAATAGGCAAAAATAACTAGGCAAAACCATAGGTAAAAAAATTCAAAAGTTCAGCTATTAAAATATATAAAGTTCAACTAATAAAATATAAAAAGGTCTTCAAATAATTGGATTGCACAGCATCAACAAAAATGGTTTGTAAAGAGAAAATGATTAGAAGTATCACAACTCACCCAAGAATAATTTTCATCTAATTTTTCTCCGGAACTAAAAAAATATAGTGCAACCAATGAATGGGAAATGGGGGCATGAACGACAAAGTGCAACAGTACTATAATTAACAGACTATAAGTTCAACAAACTCCACACAAGTAGTGCTACATCCATTAACATCACAAAATTTACTGTTATAACTACCTGGATGAATTTACACCAGTACTAACAAAGGATGTAGAACAGTTCAACTTACGTGCTGGTCACAAAATAATAATGTATATAAATAGTATAACCCATGCAACTGACATAATATGAATCATTGCATTAAAATAAAACCCATACATTCATATAGGAACCAAGCAGTCAAAGAGAACCAATTTCACACAAATCGGCTCCGCCCGCAAGCAAAACAGAGAAATCAGATCCTAAAATCCATGGACGGGATGCAAGCAACTCCGGGAGAAAAATTGATGACCCAGAACTCATCGTACATGCCTCACATCACTACTGTAAATACTAAATCGAAAAAAGAAAGCACAACCCGCAAGAACACACAAAGGAGGCGGGCATGGCCGACCCGCAAGAGCCACCAGACGCTATCGAAAAATCCGCACCAAAAAATATCAAAATCTAACAAGGAGCAATCGATTGAAGACCCCAATAACCCATAAAAACACATTTGAAGCGTAATTCGCGTGATACGTACACCACGCGAACACAATCTTCAAGAGCAACTCCGCCATGGAAGCTTACAACATCAACGAAGAATACCCGAGCTCGAAGAACAGACCAGCAGAGCGCGCGCGCGTGCGGAATCGCTACCTCAACTCATCTGACAACAAACGGCCGCCAGGAGAGCACCGGAGAACCACCAGAAGCTCGCCAATGAACGCCCTGGTTACACCATTGAAGACACAGGGAAGTAAGTTCGCCTTTGTCTACCCATCAGTTCGGTGGCCTAAACTGGCCAGTTCAAGTTGAGTAATAGAATAATATTCTATTACGCGTAACAGAATAGCTCGGATGTATATGTATGTATGTATGTATGTGTATATATATATATATATTTGAGTTTTTCAATGTACTCAACAACATTCACTTATAGTTAATTCTTCAAGTTGATTTTCGTCTAAGTGAATGTGACCAGGCTCGTTCCCCCTCTATGCTATACTTAATCCAGTCTGTTCTCAAATTCTTAATATGTGCGTTTTATTTGTCACCCGTTCAAAGTCTTCACCGTGTCCTTGTCAACTAAAGAATTTGCGAACAAAACATTAAATTTTTTGTATCAAATTTTTGCGGTTGCCGCTCAATCCTATCCCACCTCCAAGTCTGGATTAAAATATTCACTCATGATGCCCCATGATCTCCACTACACTATACGTGGGTGAGACATGTCGATAGGATAGCAAGGGGCAGGGGTATGAATGTCCAAATATTTCGGGTTGTTCAATTTTTCACCTCGCTATAAATACCCCCTCCCTTTCACCGTCTTCCATTTACTCGCTCGATCTCTCACTCCCATTGCTTTCGAGCTCAGACCAAGCGCTGCCACTAACCTTCATCATCGCCGGAGAGGAAGAGCTTCACTGCCTCGACTTTTTCGATGTCGTACTCGCGCCGACCGCGGATTTCTTCACTCCGCCGTTGAGTTAGGGTGCGGGAGATCTGAACTGGCAGCTTCTATGTTATCGCTGTTCAGTTCGTCGTGTTATTCATAAAGGGTAATTAAAAGCTAATTATTACTGCCCTATTTGATCTTTGCCTAGCCACAAAATCTTCAAAAGGTGTTTATTCTTCAACAATCCATAAGAACTTTGAATCTCCTCTTCCTTGGATGATTTCTCTAAGTTATGTTTTTCTTCAAGATTCCTCAATTGTGTGAATTGTCAAATCTGCACAACTCTGGAACCTAAGTCAAGAACACTTAATGAAATTCTTCAAGACAACTATGGTCAAATTCCTCAACTTGAGATATTTTGGAAAATTTCTGAGAACGCATATACCTCTCCAAATTCTTCGCACCTATACTCTGTTCACAGGTACACATGTCTGCTGACGAATCTCTAGGTTCTCATCAATTTAATTCATTTGTAGTTTCCTCGAAGAAAAACTGCATACTTCCTCAAAATCATCAAAAGTTCAAAGTCCTCAAGTGAAGAAACTGGCTGAAGGTAAAAGGCCTCAGAAAGGAGGAAAGAAGAGAGAACTTCACACTCCTTTTGAGATCCCGGACGACATTCATGATGAATAATGCACTCCTGATGAGGAAATATATGGCAAGGAGACAAAAGATCAGCCCAAAACATGCATGTAGAGAATTGAATGAAGATGGGCAAAGGAGTGGAGAGAATACATATATGTCACTTCAAAGTAGATGAAGAAATTCGCTGTAACTCCTCCATACTCAAGACCTCCATTGCCTGAAGGCAAGATGGGCTGATCCGACCAGCATCAAGCATGGTGAGGAATTTCCCAAAGAATGGGCTAAATGCCAGGCAAAGCTACAGAAGCAAGCAACTGAAGCAATGGCGAAATTCAATCCAGATACTCAAGCTACTGCTGCTGCTGCTGCTGAGGCCTCTGCCGGTGGTAGAAGACCCAGGTCGCCGCCACGGAGAACAGGTCTCGGCATTCTTCCTCCAGGAAGCCGTCCACCTTACGCGCCACGTCTTCGAGCTCCCCCATGAGCCTGGCAGAAAGTTCGACGAGACTGGCATTAGGGCTGGCTAGAAGGGCATCGAAGCCTCCCTTGCACAAGGATTGGAAGGATTTGCGAGCCCGGAGCTCAAGAGAAGAAAAGGCAGCGGTGTCCGTCGCTGCCTTCGAGTTGGCATTGGCCTGTATCTTCTTCTCCCTGGCGTCCAGCGCGGTGTTTGCCTCTGAGACGCGCTTCGCGTGGGCTTCCCGGGCTTCGGTCACCGCGTGCTGCAACGCCTCCAGGTGCTCGCATTCCACGGCATGCTTGGCCGCCACCCTCGCCAGCTCAATGTCGTGATCGGCGAGCTGCGCTTCACGAGTCCTGAGGCTGCCTTCCTGCAGCTGGAGCTGCCGTGGCCGCGCGTCCTGCTCGTCCTGGAGCGCCTTCAGGTTGGCCTCTGCTTCCCCGCAACGTTTGGTGGCCTCCGCCTTCTCGGCAAGGGCACCCTCGCAGGCTGCCTTTGTTCGGCGGCATCCTTCTCGCTCTCCGCAAGGGCAGCGGAGAGCCGCTTTACCAGGGTGGCAAGCTCTAGGCGCTCCCCAGCGAGGCGCGCTTCGGCATCCTGGGAGGTCTCCAAAAACCGATCGAGCGCGGCTCGTGCGCCGGACAGGACCTCCTGCCCGAGCAGGGCACGGTGGCTCGCGAGCGCGATAGTCGGGTGGAGCGCCAACACTTCAGCACTGGCCACCGCCTCAATTGAAAGGGCCCTGGTGTTCCCTGCCTGGGGCATCGGGGGCTCTAGCTTTTCCTCAGTAGCCGGCCCCGGTGGTGCGTCGGGCGCCGCCGCCACATCAGCTTCCTCGGCCACAGAGGCAAGCTCGGTTCGGGATGGCCCCTGGAGGTTCCCCGCACCATGCTCAGCCATGGGAGCTGGGACACTTGAAGGGAGCTGCCGCGCCAGCTCCGGTTCCATCGGCTGAGGGGCTATGGCTACGATGGAGGACGCCGGGGATGGCCCGCCGCAGCCTCGGTGATCGGTCCCCCCGGCTGCGTAGAAGAGAAGCTGGGCATCGCCATGCCCCCTGCACGCCCTGGTGCGGCGTCGTCCTAGCACGGGGCTCTCCCGTACCCCCCGAGATTGCGGCCCAGCGTCGACATCGCCTCCGGGTCGCGCGTCACCTTCGCCATGGTGTGAGACTTCTTCTTCTTCCCATCGCCACCTCGGCGCCTGCACGAATGAAGAAATAGCATGAGCAAGCGGTTCACAGGCGCAAGGCGTAAGCGCAAGCTCGGGAACTTACTCGTCCTCGGTGGCCCACTTCCGCTTCTTCTCGGTGGCAGGAGGCACGCCCCCACAGCTCTCAGGCGCCCCCTTGGGGACACCGGGAGAACGTACGGCGTGACCCCTGGCAGGTCCAGCCGGCCCAGACTCCTCCCCAGGGGCCTGGGGGCCCTCGAAGAAGAGCGGCGGCTTCGGGAGCGTTCGCCGCCCCGCCGGCACCCGGCGCCTGGGAGCCAACAGAGCTAGTCCCCGCTGCCACAACCGGGTCGGAAGGCCGAGGGGGTGTTGCTTGAGGCGACACGGCGACATCGTCATCATCATCCTCAAAGCCACGCAAGGACCGGTGGTGGCTTGGCGGTAGCCCCCGGCCTGCACCCTCCTCCTCCTCTTCCCCGACGGTCTCCTCAGAGTCTTCGCTGCCGCTGTTTTCGGCGGAGGACGACGCCTTGGCGGGGGAGTTCCCCCGCGACCCTTCGCTGCCGCTCGGCACGAGGCCCCACTCATTGAAGACGGGCATGGGAGCAACCAGATCCTCTCGGTTGTCCTGGACGTACAGAGGGCCCGTGGCCTCAGGAGGGTCGCCGGGCATGGCCCCTTCAAATTCGGCGCGCGACAGGCTGGCGGGATGCATCCTCATCGGGTCCCACGTGCCCTCGTACTCCCACATGGGCCGCGAGAGCGCCTCGAGCGGCGCGATGCGCAGCCCCAAGAACTCCTTGATGATTACCACCCCTGACACCTGGGTGTCCCCGTGCGAGGCAATCTGCTCCAGGACTGGTGCGCCCCAGGGTCGGAGAGCGGCGCATGGCTCCATCCCGCGTGCTGCACCGGAAGGGCAGTAGGGATCCTCAAGAGCGGGTGGACTTGGTGGGCGTCCAAGTAAACCCAGCGCTGCCGGTAGCCCTCCACCTTCTTCCCGGCCTTCAGGCAGGTGCTGGCACCTTTGACATCGACAAAGGAGACGCATGCTGAGAGCTGGTCCGGAGCAGTGAACCAAAGGCTGAAGAAATGGCGGAAGAGCGCTACCGAGGGCCTCACGCCCACAAAGGCTTCTTAGTAAAAAGCAAAGATGGACAGGAGGAGAATCGAATTTGGTTGGAGGTGCAGGGCGTGAATCTGGTAATGGGTGAGGATGGCATAGGAGAACTCAAAGAACGGCGGGACCAACCCGGCGCAGATGCTGTGGAGGAAGAAGGCGTAGGTGGACGCCCCCAGACTGCTCCGCGCCACCGCCCCCGGGGAGATCACGGCTTTCTTCCACTCATTCCGGTCGCCCACTGTCAGCGGGCGCACCAGGTCCAGGTCCCCTTCCTTGGCGACAGAGGGGCGCAGGAGAGCTGCCCCGATCTCCTAGGGGCTCGCGGCCGGAGCCTTGGCCTTCGCTTTCTTCCCGTCGGGCGCCATCAGGACAACGGGCGGAGAACGAGAGAAGGAGCAGGGCACCTTGCTCGAGGTTGGATCTGGGGGAGTCTTAGGCCGAGGAAGGAGGCACAACGAGGCAGGCACCGGGCAAGGAAAGGTAATAATAACCCAGCGCCTTGGGCCGCCTTTATGCTAACCTTGGCATTTGTCGAGGCATCACATGGAGGTGGGGGGCCCCGCGCCCCGGCGCATGCCACGCGTCGCGACTGGCACACAGGCAGTTGGAGCCTACACCGCTTTGCCCCTCCAGCTGGCGGGGACACGCGCGCTGCAAGCTGGGGGCTACTGTCAGGCCATTGGGACAGGGGGTACCCAGGCCCGTCTGCCTGGGGCCCACGTCACGACACGGGGCCTGGGCCCGTAGCGACTCACCCCAACGGCGCCACAAATAAGGACTTCATGGGGGCCCCCGCCACATGAGACGACCACCGGAGGCTCCCCTGTCGGCCCCCGAAGAAGGCCTCGCGAGGCCGCCCCTTGGGGAGCCCCCGCGAGACGCAAGTCCCAAGAGGCCCAGCGGGGGCGCGCGGCCTGACCTGCCCCTGATAACCCACAAGTGTAGGGGATTGTTTGTAGTCTTTTTCTATAAGTAAGAGTGTCGAACCCAACGAGGAGCTAAAGGTAGAATTAATATTCTCTCAAGTTCTATCGACCACCGATACAACTCTACGCACGCTAACGCTTACTTTACCTAGAACAAGTATGAAACTATTTTGCGGGAATGAAACTAGAAGTACTTAGTAGGTATAGAGATAGTTTCGCAAGGTAATAAAGAACAAGTAAATAAAAGTTAGGGGCTGTTTAGATAAATATTAAATAGGTTAATTGTTTAGTAGAAAGCTTTTTGTAGCACAAGAGAAAGATTTATCCCTAGGCAATCGATAACTAGATCGGTAATCATTAGTGCTCTTTTATATGAGGGAGAGGCATATGCTAACATACTTTCCGTACTTGGATCATATGCACTCTTAATTGGACCTCTAGCAAGCATCCGCAACTACTAGAAATCATTAAGGTAAACCCAACCATAGCATTAAACATCAAGTCCTCTTTACTCCCATACACAACAATCCCCTTCCTCGGGTTTGTGTTTCAGTCACTCACCAACCCACTATAAGCGAATCATGAACATATTGCAACACCCTCCAGCGTTACTCCTTCACATGTGCGCCTCATGGAAGGCACCTTAGGACAACACCAAAATAAAACATACAACTCAAACCAATCACTATCATCAATCAACCCATAGGACAAAACAAATCTACTCAAACATCATAGGATAGCCACACATCATTGGATAATAATATATAGCATTAAGTACCATGTTTAAGTATAGATTACAGCGGGGAGAAGAGGGTTTACACCGCTGCATAGAGGAGGAGAGAGTTGGTGGTGACGGCGGCGAAGTTGTTGGTGTAGATCGTTGTCACGATGGATGCCCCGGCGGTACTCCGGCGCCACCGTGAGAGAGGGGAGAGAGCCCCCCTCCTTATTCTTCTTCCTTGGCCACCTCCCTAGGTGGGAGGAGAGTTTACCCTCTGGTCCATGGCTGCCATGGCTCCCGGAGGGGAGGAGCCCCTCCGAGATTGGATCTCTCTCTTTGATTCTCTTCTGTTTTCGCGACTGTTTTCGGACCCCTTCACCGTTTCTTAAATATCCGGAGATCCTTAACTCCGATAGGGCTGAAAGTGTGAGGGGATTTTTATCACGAAAATATCTTTCTTGTGCTAGAAGGAGAGCCTCAACCGACCTAAGGGCTGACCACAAGCCATCTGACCGCCCTCCTGGGGGCGCGGCCGGTTGGTTTGTGGGGCCCTCGGGCATCGTCTTGCGGTGATTCCGACTCTCAAAATTCACATATATTCCAAAAACAATCTCCGTAAATTTTATCTCGTTTGGACTTCGTTTGATATGGAATTTTTGTGAAACCAAAAACACACAAAAAACAGGAACTGGCACTGTGCACTGGGTAAGTAAGTTAGTCCCAAAAATATTAGAAAATGTTGCCAAAAGTATATGAAAGTTGTAGAATATTGGCATGAAGCAATAAAAAATTATAGATACGACGGAGACGTATCAACATCCCCAAGCTTAATTCCTGCTCGTCCTCGAGTAGGTAAATGATAAACAGATAATTTTTGATGTGGAATGCTACCTAACATAATCTTGAACAAATGTCTAATCATGGCATGAATATTAAGATACAAGTGATTCAAGGCAACAGTCTGAAAAAAAGACATCCATACTCAGGTTTACTAGCAACAATCATGTACTTTCAAAAGAGCAATGCCAAACAATGTTATCCCTACAAAATCATATAGCCTGTCATGCTTGGTCTTCCTAGCATAAAGTATAAATCATGAGCACCCCGGTGTCAAACCAAGCAATTGGATCGTAGTTTTCCAATGTGCATCAAATTTTTATTCTTCACGCAATACATGACTGTGAACCATGGACATATCATAAGGGTGGAATAGAATATGGTGGTAGATATCAAACGGGTTGAAAGTGAGAAGAAAGTCTCGCATCAACTCGGCGTATCAACGGGCTATGGAGATGCCCATCAATAGATATCAATGTGAGGAGTAGGGATTGCCATGCAACGGATGCACTAGAGCTATAAGTGTATGAAAGCTCGACTGAAGCTAAGTGGGTGTGCATCCAACTTGCTTGCTCATGAAGACCTCGGGCATTTTAGGACACCCGTCATCGGAATATAAAAGCCAAGTTCTATAATGAAAAATTCCCACTAGCATATGGAAGTGACAAAACAAGAGAATCTCTATATGAAGAACATGGTGCCACTTTGAGGCACAAGTGTGGTAAAGGATAGTAGCAAAGTCCCTTCTCTCTTTTTATTCATTTTTTTCATGGTGGTCTTTTCTCTCTTTTTTTCTTTTTCCCCCATTCATCATTTTTTATGGTGGGCTCATTTGGCCTCCCCCATTTTTATTTTATTTTTCGTCCGGAGTCTCATCCCGACTTGTGGGGGAATCATAGTCTCCATCATCCTTTCCTCATTGGGACAATGCTCTAATAATGATGATCATCACACTTTTATTTACTTACAACTCATCATGAAAAACTAATAGGATGATATGACTCTATATGAATGCCTCTGGCAGTGTACCAGGATGTGCAATGATCTAGCATAGCAAAAGATATCAAAAAACGGACAAGCCATGTAAATATCATGCTAGCTATCTTACGATCATGCAGAACAATATGACAATGGAAGTACAAGTCATATGAAGTGACGATGGAAGTTGCATGGCAATATATCTTGGAATGGCTATGTAAATGCCATGATAGGTAGGTATGGTGGCTGTTTTGAGGAAAATATAGTGAGGCTTATGTGCAACAGAGCGTATCGTGTCACGGGGTTTGGATGCACCGGCGAAATTTGCACCGATCCTCGAGGTGAGAATTGGAAAGGCACGGTACCGAAGAGGCTAGCAAAATATGAATTGGTGAGATTGCGTATGTCCATGAATTCACATTAGTCATAAAGAACTCATATGCTTATTGCAAAGTTTTATTAGTTTTATCACAAATCAAAGTACTACTCCCATGCTCCTAGGGAGGAGGTTGGGGGGAGTTAACCATCGCGCGCCCCCGATTCAACAGCACAAAGGATTTCAATCAAGGATAAATTATGCTCCAATCTTGATCGCATAACTAGAGACTATACGTGCATGCTTTGGGAATCACAAACCTTAACATCATTATTCTTACTAATCCAGAATCATCTACTAGTGCACCCACATATTACTATCTTAATGTCCCAAAACTATTGAAGGGAATCAAACATATCATATTCAGTGATCTACAAGTTTTATGTAGGATTTTATGACTAACCATGTAAATGACCAATTCTTGTTGACTCTCTAAATAGGTATAAGTGAGGCATGCGAGTTTAATTCTTTCTACAAAAGACCTGGACATGCTCTAATAAATATAAGTGAAGCAAAAGAGCATTCTACAAATAACGGTTTTCTATATGTAGAGAAACAGGCATCCAACTTCAAATGATATAAGTGAAGCACATGAAGCTTTCTATAAGGCCATACTCAAAATATATAAGTGAAGTGCAAAGAGCATTCTATAAATCAACCATGGACTTTCCCGTACCAGCATGGTGCATTGATAAAAGGAAAATAAAAGGCACACGACGCTCCAAGAATTTACGCATATCATGTGAACAAAACAAAAACCGAAACATACCGATAGTTGTTGAAGAAGAAAGATGGGATGCCTTCCGGGGCATCCCCAAGATTAGACGCTTGAGTCTCCTTGAATATTTACTTTGGGTGCCTTGGGCATCCCCAAGCTTGAGCTCTTGCCACTCCTTATTCTTTGCATATCAACACCTCCTCGATCTTCGAACACTTCATCCACACAAAACTTGACAAAACTTTTATTAGAAATGTTAGTGCATAATCATCAAATCTCATCATGTCCTGCCATAACATTATTGCATAATTATAATCTAACATCACCCACTGTAAGCTATCACAATTCTATGGCTCCCAAGTCAATGAGGCTCAACAAGAATTCAAACATAAGCACGCAAATCAACTATAACAGCAATCTGTGAAAAACAGGACAGTCCGTAAAGATCTGTTTGGTTACTATACTTCTGTAACTCAAAAACTTCTGAAAAATTAGGAAGTAATAAATAATTTGCATAACAGTACTGTGTAAAAATTTCAGAAATTTTGACTTTCCAGTAAAATATGAAAAATCAAACACTACAGCCAAAGTTTCTGTTTTTGCACAACACATATCAAACAAGCAATTTAAACATCCTAAAGGTAATTCTTGGCACATTATTTTTATAATACAATGGATTTATACAAGGTGTTAATTATTTTTGTTGAAAAGTTTCTGCAATCAAGATTCACATAGTTTCCATGGGCATGAACAAAGTTCAAGGCTAGCCCCGACTTCAATGGTGCTCGTTCTTCTCACTTTCACTTCTCTTTCTAAAAATGTTTTAAGTTCCCCACTTTATTTTTTTGTTTTTAATTATTTTAAAATAACACAAGAGAAATAAATGACTCTCTAAAACTTCCGGCTTGTCTCCCAGGCAGCTCTTTCTTTAAAGCCATTAAGCTAGGCATATAGTGCTCAAGTAATTGATCCACCCGGATCCCAAGGTATATCAAAGCCAATTTTAATTGACAATGATTTGTAATTTAGTAGTGAGCACAAAGTGATATATATCATGTAACAACGAAGTCTAACTCTCTTCCTATGCTTTGGCATGTCATACAAGAACAATTCATTCACACAAAGTAAAGGCCAATTCATAGCATAAGTAGTTTCTTGCAATTTTATCGTATTGGAAACATAGAGAGGTGATGATTTGGTTCCTCTATCTTAATAATTGCAAGTAGGAGCAGCAAGCACATGCATATTATATCCATCAAAATCATTATCTATAGGGGTAAAACACAACCCATCAATATAGTCATTAATAAGTGCAAACTTCTCCGATATAGTGTAGTTGGGAGAATTCAAAAAGATAATAGGACTATCATGTGTGGGTGCAATAGCAACAATTTCATGCTTAACATAAGGAACTATAGCAAGTTCATCTCCATAAGCATAATTCATATTGACATCATGGCCACAAGCATAGCAAGCATCAAGTTCATCAAAAAGGGATATTTCAACTGAATCCAAGGGATCATAGCAATCATCATAGCATTCATCCTTCGGTATGTGCGAAGGGTAATTAAACAATGTATGAATTGAAGAGTTACTCTCATTAGAAGGTGGGCATGGGTAGCTAATGCGCTCTTCCTCCTTATGTTCTTCGCCCTCCTCCTCATCTTTTTCATCTAATGAGCTCTCAGTTTCAGCAATTTCTTCTTCCATAGATTCCTGCAAAATATTAGTCTCTTCCAAGGTAGCGGTCCTTCTCTTAATAAATTCAATAATATCAGCATTGCATTCATAATTCTCATAGCAATATTTAAGTGTGGCAAGATTTTCAGATTTGTAAGAAACATCATCACACTTTTCAATTGAAGAGGCAACTTCAAAAGCACCCTTAAAAGCAACAAATTCTTCTATTCGTTCCACATCATAGTAATCATATATACCATTAGCATAAGAAGACAAGGTTTCATTATCATTAAATAAACACTGAAAGGGAAGGTGCGGAGTATCTAACTGAAAGCAACAAGTAGAATCACATTTCAATCATGCATCCCAAGCAAACCAACTCAATATTGTAATTTGATCCCATAAGTGTTTCCCTTTTTGAGATAAGCGATGATCCCTAAAGTACTCACGTTGATCCAACGTGTCTCCCTTTATAAAGTTCATTGGGGATTTCTCAGGATCATCAAAGGAGTCATTAACGTGTTTCACATAACGAGCATCGAGGGTTTTAGGAGGTTCCCCATCTCCATGAGTAGTAAGTACATCTATTTTTTTTGGTGTTTCGTGTTCCATATCCATAACTAAAGATAGAAAACAACTAATAACAGAAAATAAAACAACTAATAACAGAAAATAAAAATTACTTAGTGATAAAGCAAACAAGCACACACGAGAATATCAACCACTACGCTATTGCTCCCCGGCAACGGCGCTAGAAAAAGATCTTGATAACCCACAAATGTAGGGGATCGTTTGTAGCCTTTTCCGATAAGTAAGAGTGTCGAACTCAACGAGGAGCTAAGGGTGTAATTAATATTCTCTCAAGTTCTATCGACCACCGATACAACTCTACGTACGCTAATGCTTACTTTACCTAGAACAAGTATGATACTATTTTGCGGGAATGAAACTAGAAGTACTTAGTAGGTATAGATATAGTTTTGCAAGGTAATAAAGAACAAGTAAATAAAAGTTATGGGTTGTTTAGATAAATATTAAATAGGTTAATTGTTTAGTAGAAAGTTTTTTGTAGCACAAGAGAAAGATTTGTCCCTAGGCAATCGATAACTAGATCGGTAATCATTATTGCAGTTTTATATGAGGGAGAGGCATACGCTAACATACTTTCCGTACTTGGATCATATGCACTTATGATTGGACCTCTAGCAAGCATCCGCAACTACTAGAAATCATTAAGGTAAACCCAACCATAGCATTAAACATCAAGTCCTCTTTACTCCCATACGTAACAATCCCCTTACTCGGGTTTGTGTTTCAGTTACTCACCAACCCACTATAAGCGAATCATGAGCATATTGCAACACCCTCCAGCATTACTCCTTCACGTGTGAGCCTCACGGAAGGCACCTTAGGACAGCACCAAAATAAAACATACAACTCAAACCAATCACGATCATCAATCAACCCATAGGACAAAACAAATCGACTCAAACATCATAGGATAGCCACACATCATTGGATAATAATATCTAACATTAAGTACCATGTTTAAGTAGAGATTATAGCAGGAAGAAGTGGGTTTACACCGCTGCATGGAGGGGGAGAGAGTTGGTGGTGACGGCGGCGAAGTTGTTGGTGTAGATCGCCGTCACGATGGATGCCCCGGCGGCGCTCCGGCGCCACCGGGAGAGAGGGGGAGAGAGCCCCCTCCTTCTTCTTCTTCCTTGGCCTCCTCCCTTGGTGGGAGGAGAGTTTCCCCTCTGGTCCATGGCCGCCATGGCTCCCGTAGGGGAGGAGCCCCTCCGAGATTGGATCTCTCTCTCTGATTCTCTTCTGTTTTCGCGACTGTTTTCGGACCCCTTCACCGTTTCTTAAATATCGGGAGATCCATAACTCCGATGGGGCTGAAATTTTGAGGGGATTTTTATCGTCAAAATATATTTCTTGCGCCAGAAGGAGAGCCTCAAACGACATAAGGGCTGAACACAAGCCATCTGGCCGCCCCCCCTGGGGGCGCGGCCGGTTGGCTTGTGGGGCCCTCGGGCATCGTCTTGCGTTGATTCCGACTATAAAAATTCACATATATTCCAAAACAAATCTCTGTAAATTTTTATCGCGTTTGGACTTCGTTTGATATGGAATTTCTGCGAAACAAAAAACAGGAACTGGCACTGGGCACTGGGTAAGTAAGTTAGTCCCAAAAATATTAAAGTATATGAAAGTTGTCGAATATTGGCATGAAGCAATCAAAAATTATAGATATGGCGGAGACGTATCAGCCCCCGGGGTGGTGCGCATCCTACCCAGCGTCATCCGGGACCATGGGAGGAAGGCTTTCCTCTTTGGTGCTAAGGGAGCAGGGCCAACTCGCCGGTTCCCGAACTGGCCCCCAAAGGTTTCCCTTTTGGTGCTAGATGGTCAAAGCTGGGGCTCGCCAAGATGGAGGTCATCGCCGAGCCCACCAAGCGCGTCACGTAGGGAGGCTTTGGCGGACGAAGACTGAGGGAGTCCTGGTTTAAGGGGTCCTCGGATGGCCGACCTGTTTCTTATGGGCCGGACTATACGGGCCACTCGATGAGCATTAGAAGATCAGGGGCCCGGTCGTCAAGGTGGAAGTTTGAAGGAGCCATGGCGTGTCTTCCAAGATGTTAACGGTAGATAGGCATGTTTTTTCCCTTTGATGTGCAACCGACTATGTGTAAGCCCTAGGTACACCCGGCGTCTATATAAGCCGGAGGGTTTTATGGTGTAGAACAACAGAACTCATCTAGGGTTTAGTTACTTGATCTCGAGGTAGATCAACTCTGTAATCCCCATACAATCAATATAATCAAGCAGGACGTAGGGTATTACCTCCATAGGAGGGCCCGAACCTGGGTAAAACCTTGTCCCCTTCGTCTCCTGTTACCATCGATCCAGGTCTCACAGTTAGGGACCCCCTACCCGAGATCCGCCAGTTTTGGCACCGACATTGGTGCTTTCATTGAGAGTTCCGCTGTGACCGCCAGAAGGAATCGATGGCTCGCCTTGTCATCAGCAGCGAGATCTGTGCCCAGGGGATTCTTGCCCCGTATCAGATCCGCGCGAGCGGCGACATCTCGCCGCACACTTACCCGATCGGCCATCCATGCCAGATCGGAAACTTCCCCCCCGACCAAGGGATCAGGTTTGGAACCCTAGAGTTCTCAGCTGATTCCCGGGGAGAACTCGTACTGATGGAATCCTTGACCCCTACGGAGAAGCCCGCAGATCCCGACGCCTCGGCGCCGAGGACATCGGGCCTCGTCTCCGGAGATGAAATTGCTATCTCCGGACCGTCTGGGCCACCCGGTCCGGTTGTCGTTACCGGATCTACCATGGTTGAACAGAATCCGAGAACGCTCTCGCGCGACTTTGGAACTGCGACGCCGCATGCCGACCCCACTCGCTTCAGCGACACGCATCCCACCATCACCTCGTTTCTCAACGAGTTGTTTGATCGGATGGAGACTATGCGAATGGCCGATGACCAGACCCCGGTCTATGACCGGCTCGGGCTTAAACCCGACGACAGGGAGATTCACGTCCCCACGGTCACCCACCTTGTCGCCACCGTCGAGTGTCCGGCGGAGGGCTTGATTCCCCAGCTACCGGAATTAAAAACAGTTTATACTCCAATCTCCGATCACCGAGACCTTGCTTGCAACCCAGACTCTGGAAACAGTCCGGTGTCGGTCCCTAATCTACCACACAGTTCGGAATCCATGATTCCGAACTCTCACTTAGGCATGGAGTCAAACCTTCTCCCACCCACCTCCCAAGCCGATGACTCGAGCATCGCAACAGAGCCCAAGTCTTCAAACTTACCGGACATTGTGCATTTTTCAGGGGAGTCGGTCCATCATTACTGGGCCAGACGACTACTCGCCCGAAACAATGTACGGGGCCTTAGTGATCAAGATGTAATGGCAACCTTCAAATGTAACTGCCACGACAAGGGGATCCTCAATGCCCTGGCGCGGCGGCACATTATTGACTTTGCCGAGCTGTCAATCTTGGTACAGAAGTATTGTGCCATGGAAAGTGCTTGGCAAGCTAAGCGGCTATTTTCAGAACCAACCTTTACCGAATACCCTAGAGGAGATCGGCACAAGAGGATACCTCCGAACCGGCCAGCCAAACTCGAGCCCGCCAAAAAGAGGAACAGGCCCCTTCCAGGGGTCAGTACTGTCCTGGATGGACTACTGGACAAACCTTGCCCAATACACTCCGTATTGCTGAACACAGCTCCGACTCACAGCCTTAGAACTTGCTGGATCGTCAGGCAGATCGCAAAAAGTGGTGAATCCATTCTTGAGGCATCACCGCCCAATCGGCACTCTACAACACCATCGGAATATAGCGCCGAAGTCCTGACAATCTACGAAACGTTCCCGTCGAGGAACAGGAGGAAAAGAGCTCTTAAAGAACTCGAAGAGGTATATCACGTGGCAGCAACAAGTGCATGGGCAGACATACCCATCACCTTCGAAGATGCTGACCGACCAGCCATTCTTCCCGGTCATTCACCGGCCGCACTAGTCCTGAACCCCATCATTGACGGCTTCAGGTTACACAAGGTGCTAATGGACGGCGGCAGTGGTTTAAACCTAATCTACGAGGATACTCTAGAAAAAATGCAGTTCGACAGATCTCGCATCGAGCATAGCAACACAACTTTCCGGGGAATAATCCCGGGGAAGGAGGCGCGCTGTTCAGGATGCATCACCCTGGATGTAGTGTTCGGCATGCCCAACAACTACCGATCTGAAGAACTTCTCTTCCACATCGTGCCCTTCCCCAGTGGCTACCATGCCCTGCTGGGACGTGACACCTTCGCAAAATTCCAGGCTATACCACATTACGGGTTAATGAAACTTAAGATGCTAGGACCAAACGGAGTAATCACAATCGCTAGTGATTCGAATAGAGCCCTACGGGCCGAAAACAAAACAGCGGCGCTTGCCCTCGAGGCTCTAGCTGAGACCTTTGCTGTAGAGGATCTGACCGCACTTCGGTCAACAGTAGACAAAGATGACGTGACCCTCAGCAAGAGGCCCAAATCCACGTCCTTTAAGCCAGCAAAGGAAATCATTAAATTTCAGGTACACCCGACGGACCCCAACAAGACAGCGTCCATCGGAGCTCAGCTCGATCCCGTAGTGGACGAAGCACTGCGAGCTTTCCTACAAGAAAACTGGGACATCTTCGCCTGGCATCCTTCCGATATGCCCGGCATCCCACGACGGCTGGCAGAACATAGTCTGAACATTATCGCAGGCTTTAAGCCCGTCAAGCAGACTCTGCGCCGCTTCTCCGAGCCCAAACGACAAGCTATGGGTGAAGAACTGGCTAAATTGCTAGAGGCCAGATTCATTCGGGACATTAAGCACCCCGAATGGTTGGCAAATCTGGTTATGGTACCAAAGAAAGATAAATCCTGGCGGCTGTGCGTCGACTTTAAAGACCTCAACAAGGCCTGCCCTAAGGACCCTTTCCCTCTACCACGAATAGACCAGATTATTGACGCCACAACCGGACACGACTCGCTGTGTTTCCTCGATGCTTATTCCAGATACCATCAGATTAAAATGAAGGAATCCGATCAAGCGGCAACCGCATTCATCACCCCTTATGGCCCGTTTTGCTTCAACACAATGCCTTTCGAGCTAAAGAACGCTGGGGCTACATACCAGCGCATGATCCAGACCTGTCTCGAAAAACAGGTTGGCAGAACAGTTGAGGCGTACGTGGACGATGTGGTCATTAAAACCAAACACGTTAGCAATTTGATCGACGATTTAAGGCAAACCTTTGCCAGCTTACGCGAATACGATATTCGGCTCAATCCGGAGAAGTGTGTATTCGGAGTTCCCACTGGTAAATTGCTCGGATTCATCGTTTCCCATAGAGGAATAGAAGTGAATCCGGCCAAGATCCGCGCCTTATCAGAACTTGCAGTTCCCACAGAGCTAAAGCATGTCCAAAGATTGGCGGGTTGCATGGCGGCATTAAGTCGCTTTATCTCCCGCCTCGGTGAAAAAGCTTTACCGCTGTATAAGTTGCTGAAACGGACCAAGAATTTTGAATGGACCGATGAAGCAAAGGCTACGTTAGAAGAAATTAAGACACTCCTGGCAAGCAACCCCATACTCACAGCACCAGGTGCTGGTGAGCCCATGTTATTATACATATCGGCCACCAACCAAGTCGTTAGCGCGGTGCTCGTCGTCGAACGAGAAGAGGAGGGATACAAATTCCAGATACAGAAGCCGGTCTATTACGTGTCAGAAGTACTAACACAATGCAAGTCCAGATACCCGCACTATCACAAGATAGCCTATACAGTATTTATGGCATCACGGAAGCTAAGACACTACTTCCAAGAGTGTTAGGTTACGGTGGCATCCGAAGTACCCCTGAATGATATAATCAATAACAGGGACGCCACCGGCCGCATAGCCAAATGGGCGATTGAGCTCCTTCCTTTTGAGATTACCTACAAACAACGCCGAGCTATTAAATCTCAGGTACTGGCAGATTTCCTCGCCGAATGGACAGAAGCCGAACTCCCCAGGGAATATAGTACATACTCCCATTGGACGATGTACTTCGATGGATCCAAAACTTTGGCCGGACTGGGGGCTGGAGTTGTTCACACGTCCCCCACAGGTGACAACGTTCGATACATGTTGCAGATCATGTATGCCGACTCCAACAATGCAGCCGAATACGAAGCCCTCTTGCACGGCCTTCGGATGGCAGCCTCAATGGGCATATAGCGGCTGGAGGTACGGGGAGATTCCAATCTGGCCATCTCTCAAGTCAATGGTGAGTTCGATGCCAAGAATCCAAAGATGGCGGCATATAGAAACGCTGTCCTCAAGATATCCGCACGGTTCGAGGGGCTGGAATTTCATCACGTCGCTAGAGACGACAACCAAGCTGCCGATATACTGGCCCACATAGGAGCCAAACGCGATCCTGTCCCACCAAACACTTTTCTGGAACGGCTCTTTAAGCCATCTGTGGTTTGGCCAGATCAAGAGGACGCCGATCTATCCAGTGGAGACAAGGTTGTTCCCCCTGTAAACGAACCTGACGATCAAATCATCGGCGGCTCTGTCATGGACGAAACGCCCTCGGCTGACGAGGTCATGGCAGTAATTGCGCCATGGACCGAGCCCTTCCTCGCCTACCTCCTTCGCAAAGAACTCCCCGACGATCAGAAGGAGGCGCGGCTCATAGTTCGGCGCTCCAAAGCCTTCAAGGTACATGAAGGTGAGTTATACAAGAAGAGCACCACCGGAGGAGTACAACGGTGCATATCTGAGGAAGAAGGGCGGCAGCTATTAGCCGAAGTCCACGCAGGGATGGGCGGTCACCATGCCGCAGCAAGAGCCTTAGTAAGCAAGGCCTTCCGGGCTGGGTTCTTTTGGCCTACAGCTCGGGCGGACGCCCAGTCACTTGTCAAATATTGCGTGGGGTGTCAACTTTTCGCAAACCAAAGTCACCTGCCCCCAACAGCTCTTCGGACTATTCCGATCACCTGGCCCTTCGCGGTCTGGGGGCTGGACATGGTCGGACCACTTAAAGGGGGGACCAAGAAAAATAAATACTTACTGGTCATGATCGACAAGTTCACCAAATGGATAGAGGCCAAACCTGTAAAATCAGCCAAATCCGAACCAGTAATCGACTTTATATCCGGCGTGGTACACCATTACGGTGTCCCGCACAGTATAATAACTGATAACGAATCCAATTTCACGGCCCAGGAGGTCAAAGACTGGTGCGCAAAGATGGGCATCAAGCTCGATTACGCATCGGTTTATCACCCGCAGACTAATGGACAAGTCAAACGAGCAAACGGCCTCATAATGAGCGGCATCAAGCCACGTTTGGTCCGGTCTCTTCAAGAGCCCGATTGTCATTGGGTAGAGGAGCTCGACTCCGTTCTATGGGGCTTGCGCACCACCCCGAATAGATCAACGGGATACACACCGTTCTTCATGGTTTACGGGGCCAAAGCGGTCCTTCCTTGTGATATTATTCACGATGCACCAAGAGTGCGCATGTACGAGGAAAGGGAGGCCGAGTTAGATCGACAGGACGACTTGGACGCCTTGGAAGAGGAGCGTGACATAGCTCGGGCCCGTTCTACCTTTTATCAACAGCAGGCCCGGCGTTACCAGAGCAGGGAGGTCAGGGCACAAGCATACAACGTGGGCGAACTAGTCTTACGACTCCTGGAGAAGCAGAAGCATAAACTAAAGCCCAAATGGGAAGGCCCCTTCATCATCGACGAGGTACTCACAGGAGGGGCTTACCGTCTTCGGAACCCGCAGAACAACCGCCTTGAACCAAACCCATGGAACGCAGCTCGTCTTCGGCGCTTCTACGGCTAGACCGGTGTTGTCATACTTTTTACCCTTCTCCTTTCTTTATTTTCTTTGTTATTTCTTCTCCCTGCCACCTTGATTTCTGGCAGGGTTGAATTCTTTTTCTTCCCAACTCTATGTTCGGTTCGACCGATCTTGTACTAATGATTTTCGGCCTACACCTTCAAGTGCTAAATCCGAACACAGTACCCGGGGGCTTCTTTTCCGAAGCCAATGCTTTTATGTTACAAGCACTTACGCACATTTATTGTGTACCCATACTTTCCTTGTCGTTTTTTACGCCATCTTATGCATCAATTCGAACTAAGAATTTGCCAAGCTGGGTTGCCTTGCTCCTGTGCTTACCCTCTACGTTCCCGATTGTTCGGCTAGAGGGTAAAGGGAGCACCTCTGCGATTGTTATGACCGGGTCATCCGGATACGTACCTCAGACGGGTGAAGCCAAAAGCTAGCTATCTTCAGTAGACAATTGATCGGCTACGACGGATTTAACCATGGTCGTCATGACCATTATTCGGGCTTATTCCCCCACACAAGCCCTTGGCCGCATACTAACAGTATACGGCCTTTTTCCTACGATTTACGTAGTACCCCTCAAGAAAGGTATCAATAGAGTTACTATTTTCTTCGGAAGATGTTTCTTACGCTAAGCAGTAATATAACATATCTCCCTGTGTGCTTTCTGTCTGTTCGTACCACATGGCCGGATTGCCTGGTTCCCGAATATAATTCCCTCCCTTACGGGTGATAATTTACAAGGAACACTCCCAAGCCCTTAGCGCGGGAGGCTGAAGCCGATGGCCGGTTAAGACAAAGTTCACAACACAGACGGAGCAATTCTTCGATTATCAAAGCATATAGCTACATATGATCATACATCTGGCTGCTGATCGAGATTATCGATTATGGTGTCCAGGGAACAATCTTCTTGTGAGAGACGGACGACAGGCATCACCTGGTCGTATACCAGGTGGAGCGGCACTTCTTGTCCATCTGCCCCTACTGGTCCAACCTGAGCCATACGCTCAGGGTCAAGTCCGGTATAGCGGGTCTTGATCATCGCCCACGCCTCTCGTGCTCCCTCCCGACAAGCCGATGTCTTACACAGCTCGAACCTAGCTTGGGCTCCCTTGCAGCGATCGATTAGTTCGGTCATCCCCTCCGGAGGTTGCTCGGCAGGCCATAGTGCCTTCACCATGCTTTTCATGGCCTTCCGAGCCCGCTCATGATGGGCGGATAGCTCCTTCAGCAGATTCCCCTAGTAGGATCCGATTTCCTCTTCGGGTCGCCCGGACAATAGACCTGCATATGAGTCACGGCATGCGTATCACACCTCACTTATAAGAGATACTTTCCGATGTTAAAATCACTCTTACCGAACATGCCTCTCTGTAAATTCTGGTTTTCCCCTTGGGCCTGGGCCAATTGAGCCTTAAAGCTCTCAATCTGTTCGGCTTGTTGTCTGTTCTCCTCCTTCAGGTGGTTCTTCTCTTCAAGATACCATTGTAAAACGCGATGGCCAGCTTCCAGCTGGGACTCGGCATATTGCTGAGATTCTCGGGCTACATCCAAATCTTTTTGTAATTGCCCTATTGATTCAGCTGCTACATAGTACCCTTGCGTAAGCATGGGGATATACTAAAGATTAGCAGAATATATATACTAACCGTGTGCCTCCCGAGTAAAGCTCTTCACTTGCTCCAGTTCGGCCTTCACAGATTCAACCTGTGTTCGGCTGGCTTCCAGTTCCTTGGCCAGTTGCTCGCACTGCTGCTTCGAGGCCTACATTACCAGTCAAATAGTAAAGGGATCCTTAATTCGGTCATACCGACCAATTTAAGGCTCGGGGGCTACTGAGTCTACACAAGTGTTCGGACTTTAACAAACAACTACTTACCTGCAGGCTGGACGATATCAACTTTACAGCCTCCCCGAACCCAGCTCGGGCGGCCCCGAGGTGTGCATCCGCCGTGCGCAGAGCACCGAACTCTTGTTCGGAAAAAGCCGGATGATGCAAGGCTTCTTGTTGCCGCCGATGATGCATAGCGCTCCCAACCTCTGATTTGGTGACAGATATGGCGTCACCAGAATCGGCTGGGACGGGATTAACGGTGGGGGCTCCCGCAGCAGGATCGGCATGGGCAGAAGGCCTAGAATCTTGAGCACCGTCGGACGTCCTGGCGACGTCCTCGGCAGGCGCACTCGCCCCCGCGACCGGCTCATTTGCCGGATCCTTGTTGCTTTCCAGTCTAGGCGCTGCCGCCGCTGCCGGTGTATGTCGCGCGGATCTACGGCGTTTGGGTGTAGAAGCCGGCGCGTTAGGGCCAGTGGAGGACACTTGCCTCTTGCGGGATGTTTTCTTCTTCTTGCTTGTCACAGGAGAAGGGAAGGACCCAGGGTAATCGGCGATAATGGCCACCTTGGAGCCGTCGAGGCCCTCTTGGTAGAAAACCCCGTCTTCGAGTTCAATTGACAGGTCTGGGTCTTCATGATAGCCCAGATCGTCATCACGGGAATAGTCTTCGGGCGGAGGGGCCGGACAATTGACTGTCTCGATAAAGCTCCTCCATTCCTGTTTGCATAAAAATGAAAGACTTCGGTCAAGAAGGGACACATTGAGAATCCGAACTATGGTCACGAGATTGGAAGGCTCACCCATTCGATGGGATTATGGCTTGAGTATCCCTCTTTGGTCGATCGCTGAATAAAATCTTCTTGCTCTCCTTTGTATAGGTCGGCAAGTGTGGCGGCCAATGCCGTTCGATCGACAGGACCCAGTTTTCGGGAGCGAGTAGTATCGCTTGTCCCGTTGTAACACCACAAGGGGTGTATCCTCTGTTGAAGGGGTTGGACGCACCGGGAAATGGCGGCGGCCATGACATCTATCATGGTCAGCTCATGATGGGCTAGTATCCTCACACGAGCTGCTAAGCGCTGCACCTCAACACTGTCTTCTTGGGACAGGCTCTTCGGGCGCCAGTTGTACCTTTTCTTTAAGGGGGCATCGGACTATTCGGGTAGACCCCTCCGAGCTGGATCAAATAAGGGGACGTCCTCGATATAAAACCATTCCGAAGTCCATAGTTTGGATTCCTTTGGCGTCCCCACGGGGTATCCCGTCCCCGCTGTGCGGCATACTTCGGCCCCGCCGACCTAAAAAATTGTCTTGTCCCGAGTGCGAGGAACAAGACAAAAGTATTTTCTCCACAACTCGAAGTGTGCCTCGCACCCTAGGAACATTTCACAAAGGGCGACGAAGCCCGAGATATGCAGAATAGACCCTGGGGTGAGGTGGTGGAGTTGGATCCCATAGAACACCAGTAACCCTCGCAGGAACGCATGAATGGGAAACCCGAGACCTCGCAGGAGGAATGGCACTAAACATACGTGCTCCCCCTTACGCGGATGGGGGAAATTCTCAGCGAGAGCCTCGCCGTTGAATGACGTCAAACTGGCACGGACGGCTGTCAGATCCGAGGAAGGAAGGTACCCTTGGGCCTCAAGTTTGCGAAGTCGAAGGAGCGACACGAAGCAGCTGGTCCAATCCCCGGGACGGGATCCGTAAGGATCCGAGGAGGAACTAGGGGCGCTCGCCATCTTTGGTGGAGACCTTTTTCGCTGGAGGATTTTTCCGGTGAAGAAGAAGAGGAAAAAGATGTGGCTTGGACCACGGCTCAGTTTGTTTAACTGGGCGATGCCTCATTTGTATTAGGGGTAGTTTGGTAAAAAGCTACTAAACCGCTCGTCTCCCCACGATGCGCGAAGTCCAAGAAACACTATTACTGTGGACCCAGCAATCCCGCGACGTTTGGGATTTCGCCGATGATAGGATGGTTGCCGAACAAGAAGGATGGAGGGACTCGCCTCGCAAGCCGAAGACATGCAAGACTGTCCGAATATACCTCGGCATTGGAGGCTAGTCCGGGGGCTACTGAGGGAGTCCTGGTTTAAGGGGTCCTCGGATGGCCGACCTGTTTCTTATGGGCCGGACTATACGGGCCACTCGATGAGCATTAGAAGATCAGGGGCCCGGTCGTCAAGGTGGAAGTTTGAAGGAGCCATGGCGTGTCTTCCAAGATGTTAATAGTAGATAGGCATGTTTTTTCCCTTTGATGTGCAACCGACTATGTGTAAGCCCTAGGTACCCCTGGCGTCTGTATAAGCCGGAGGGTTTTAGGGTGTAGAACAACAGAACTCATCTAGGGTTTAGTTACTTGATCTCGAGGTAGATCAACTCTGTAATCACCATACAATCAATATAATCAAGCAGGACGTAGGGTATTACCTCCATAGGAGGGCCCGAACCTGGGTAAAACCTTGTCCCCTTCGTCTCCTGTTACCATCGATCCAAGTCTCACAGTTCGGGACCCCCTACCCGAGATCCGCTGGTTTTGACACCGACAAAGACCACTTTGTCAGGATAGACCGCAGTCCTGTCCCCTTTTGAACCGGCGTTTGTGGCAATCCTTCCCGCCAGATATTTTCGGGGAAGAGGGCCGAGGCCTGGTATAAAGGGAGGAGGCAACAATCGTAGGAAAGGCGACATGGTATTCTCTCACCACCACTACGCAATTCAGATAAGCAGGAGTAGGGTTTTACACCGCGAGGTGGCCCGACCTGGGTAGATCGTGTGTTCATTGTTCCTCCCCCCCAAGATCAAGCACGCTGGAGCATCGCCGTAGGATAGGGAGAGTGAGCGAGGTTGAAGAGTCGGTGCACTCCAGAGTTCGAACTCTCTTGGGTCCCCGGAGCCCCAATTCCGACAGAACGTAATCTGAGCTAGACGAAGCCGACGAAGCTTCCCTCGTAAGCCATAAAAAGATCCGTGAATTTTCATCGCAAACGGTTCCTATATGGAACCGTGTGTATGCAGTTCACGTTTTGTATTGAATTGTAAAACTATTTTGGGGTACAGCGATAACAGATATTGTATTAATTGTAAGAAAAAGATCCCTACCGTGACAATGCACGAACGACATCCTAAAATTTGGAAATATTAGGGGTTCAATCGGCATTTTTATACATTAAGTTAGTTTCTAGAAATTTAAAGGCCATAATTCAAAACTGAAACACATGAACATGCATGATGAAGTAAAAACTACTGGAAAAATCATATTTATATACTACTTGCTTCCCTATATATGCCACGTGCAAGAAATTTTAAGGAGTTCCAAACATCTTGAGTAACGGTTTGGACACACACATTGGGAATCTAGGTTTTTAAATTCAAAAAATGAAAAAAATGCTCTGAAGTACATGAAAATCTGCATGATTTCCCAACATGGGGCCAAGATGTCATGATTAAAGTAACGACTTGTTCTAGATAAGCTTTAACACATGCCTCTCACAAACCGGAGCATCACACGAAGGGTCGTGGTTCTGAGAGGGAACAAAGACCCTTGTGTGATGATGATCCGCCAATCACTGCCTCATTCGGCCTAGTTTTTTTTCATTGTTACAATGTACGAATACGACCGACATCCTAAAATTTGAAAAAAATTGGCGTTCTATTGGCATTTTTATAGATTAAGTTAGTTTCTAGAAATTTAATGGCCATAGTTCAAAACTGAAACACATGAACAAGTAAGATGAAGCAAAAACCGCCAGAAAATTATATTTATGTACTACTTGCTTCCGTATATATGCCACGTGCAATAAATTTCAAGGAGTTCCAAACATATTGAGTAATGATTTGGACACATGCATTGGGAATCTAGGTTTTTTAATTCAAAAGATGAAAAAATGCTCCAAAGTACATGAAAATATGCATGATTTCCCGACATGGGGCCAAGATGTCGTGGTCAATGTAACGTCTTGTTCGAGATAAGCTTCGACACATGTCAAGCTAGCAATGGTTCACCATTACCCGCATCCCCATGGGTAATTACTCTATTAGGGCACGGGGAAGTTCCAGCTTGAATGCCCATGGGGAAGCTGGTGGGTCAAATACCTTACCCAGCGTGCAGGGCGAGGATGGGGATGGGATAGCATACCCGCCTTACCCATGAAGTACTTACATGTGGGCTTTGAAATTAGTAGACCCCACGTAATTTGCGCCCTCAGTCACCCAAATTTCCACACATTCCACCCCTTTGGCCCGAAAATCCCTAAGAAATCCCAAACCTAACCATGACATATTGTTTACTGCATTGAAATACTATATATTTCTACTGAAATACTATCGAAGGTTGGTCTTAAATGCATGTGTGGGTTTCCCCATGGGGATAAAGAACCTGGTGGGGACGGGGATGGTAAACTTTTTATCCCCGTGCACGGGTACGGAGACGGGGACGGGGATGGGAGGGCGGTGATGGGGATAGCGATGGCACTCCAATACCCGCCTGAGTAATCCCCGTTGCCAGCTTGAGACACATGCCTCTCACAAACCGGAGCATCACACGAAGGTGCATGGTTTCGAGAGCGAATGTCGGGCCTTGTGTGACGACGAACCACCAATCGTTGTCTCATTCGGCCCAATTTTTTTATCATTACAATGCACGAATATGACCGACATCCTAAAATTTGAAAATTTTCGGCGTTCTATTGGCATTTTATACATTAAGTTAGTTTCTAGAAATTTAATGGCCATAGTTCAAAACTGAAACACACGAACATGCAAGATGAAACAAAAACTGCTGGAAAAATCATATTTACATACTACTTGCTTCTGTATATATGCCCCATGCAATAAATTTGAAGGATTTCCAAACATCTTGAGTAATGGTCTGGACACAACCATTGAGAATCTAGGTTACTAAATTCAAAAAATAAAAAAAAATGCTTTGAAGTACATGAAAATCTGCATGATTTCCCGACATGGGGCCAAGATGTCGTGGTTAAAGTACTAGACTTGCTTCCGTAACACAAATGGCACGCATGCATTACATTTGGATAGAAAAAGTAAATATTTGGCAAGACAAACGAGTCCCACATGATTGGCACTCTATTTCACGTTTCGAGTTTTGAAAGCCAATTTTCGCGGGCTATTAACCACACGCGGTCATGCATTGGGAACCGTCGGTGATGTTAAGTCACACACGACTATTGACTAGGAAATCGTGTGCAATTGAGCCATTGAATTTCGGCAACCGGCGCGTCCGTTACAGTCTCCCAACCCCCCCCCCCCCCCCCCCCCGTTTTTCTGCTAGCATCGATCAAGATTCCAACTTCCTATAAATGCTGCCTGTCGAGACATCATCCCGCCTGCATTATCTCGTCTCTCTCCCCCACCCCTCGCACAAAACTCTGCCATGGCGTAGCCAGTCTGTGCACAAGCAGAGGAGAAGGCGCCACCCCGCGAGGACAGGGCAAAATGTAGCGACGAGGAGGACCCCTTCGCGCCCCCAGACGAGGTCGCGCCAGACCCCCCAACTGAAGATTGGTTTTGGGGCCAGTACAATCTGGCTTTGTGGAAGGCGCTACTGCCGGCTGAGAGAGCTTGGCAGGTGGCGTTCAAGAAGGAGCAGGCTCAGGAGCGCGCAAGGAACCTCATGACCTGGAAGGCCCTTAGTGTTGCATCGGAAAAGGAGGAGTTGGAGCTTTGGCGGCGGTCGCATCGACAAGCGGAGGAGGTGTACGAAGACGGCCGGTACCACGCAATGAAAGCCAGAGGCGCTAGGCGCCTCACCGTTGCGTGGGCATGGGCTGATAAGCTCGAGCATGCCACCGCCAAAGAGCTTTGGTGGGTGCCCAGTGAAATGTCCTGCATGTTCGTGCACCTCCGCCAGCAAGAGGCTGATCGGCACGTCGAGCGCTGCGAGACGGAGGAGGCGGCGAACTCCCTCAGCATTGGAAAGCCACGACACACCAGGGAGCTGCCGGCGAGAGGCTGCCACTTTACTGCTCCCCTCTCAACGAGGGGTTATTATTAGTTTAGTTTTTATTCATTGTATGTATTAGTTAAGTACTATCATCACGTATATGTGATGATATATATATGTATCATGTCTTCAATGAGCTATTGAACAATTAATATATATTATTAGTTTCACATTTCTATCTGTTTTCGTACTGATTTTCTGGCTCTAGCTGTTAGCCTTTTACACATATTGAAACATAACAATAGAACATAAATCATTCACACATCGAAACATATCAATATTATGATTGTTGTCCAGACATTGGGATCAACATCAAAATGATTCAACAAAATAAAGCGCGTCCATGACTACCACCCTATCCTACGGAAGCTCTTGGCTCTTCCTAAACTCGGTCAGGCGTTCGTCCATGCGGTTTACACGCTCGCTGTACAGCCGGAGCGTGATCTCGAGCTCCAAACTGGCTATTTTTTCAGAGATTACCATCTCGAGGATGCGACGGCCATTTTCTTCTACTACTCCCCGCTAGATACCTGGGCCAAGGAGGCGCTCGAGCCTACCGACTAGCCCGTTGGCATCAAGGGGGGCTCGGACAAGGAGAACGGCGCAACCCATGCGAACGACGCGGACGGCATCCGGTGCAACTACGGTGCGACCGGGCTCTGGTGCAAGTATGGCGCGGACGGCCACTGCCCATTCCTAGCGAGAAATCGGGCTACTGACGACGTGCCTTGGACACAGCTGCAACATCATGTCGGGTGGGATAGCAGGCAATCGGGGATGGAACCGCTCTTGCTCTGTCGCGCACCATGCCTCTCACTCTGCGGCCCTCCATCTGTCTTGCTGTGCGGCGCGCCTTGCCCTCTCGGCGTGGACGCGCATGTTTTCCTCTACGAAGCACCATCGATGATCTTCTTGTGCGGTGCACTACATCCTCTTGGCGGTGAGGCGACTATGTTGCTCGGCGGCGCTGTCACGCCCTGCGCCAAGGGTCTGCTCAACCCTTGTGATGATGCGCATCACAGTGTTGTCCGGCGCGTCGTCGGGCACACCATCGGGCTCGACAGGCCATTGCGCCTGCACCGGATTGTTTTCGTCGTCGAGGAGGTTGATGGCAGAGGCGGCGCTTGGTCGGGTAGGCATGCTTTACTAGGTGTGCATCTGTGTGTGTCGCATGCCGGCTCTTATGCTCATTCGCTTCTGGCGGGAAACTAATGGGGAAGCTTGCGCAGGAACATGCGCGGTTCTGCGCGGGAACGTGGCCAAAAGAAACGCATGTACGGTGACGAAGTGTGCACTGGAATCCTCGGGCGAAAACACGGTGACAAGACGTGAGAGAGGAAGAAGGGGTGATGCGCAGTCAGATGGGTAATAATAATAAAACGTCTGTGATATTAATACGGGCAAATGGCACTTCTCTACGTAGCGTCGGTAATGATTTCATCAATTGTTGACAATTGTTTGGCAACAACCATCTGCCCACAACACACACAACTTGTCCAGATGAATCATTTCGGTTATTATTGGTGTTCCCACAAAATTCTGATGAATGAACCGTTTGCCGCGCATCACACACACCTTCTTATGCTAACCCATTTGTGTTCTGCTGGATCAACGCAAACAGTTTATCCGAGTGAACTATATGTCGTACTTCGCACACGTATGTAGTTTTGTTAACTGTTTCTGTTATCTTCGCTAATCACAAATAGTTCATAAGAACAAACTGTCTGCCGTTGATCACACACTCAACTATTTTCTAAATCGTATTTGATGGATCCACCATCGCACACAGTTGGTGTCATTGGCGACGGAGCTTGAACTATACCGTTTGCGATTCATTCATCGCACACAGCTTCGTCGAAGGGTCTTTGATTGATGTGTCGTCTTTGGACCATCCTGCAGTAGCGATTCTCTCACATCTCAAGACACCTGAAGAACTTAAGGAGATGGAGTTTCAACAGAACT
Source organism: Elymus sibiricus (assembly GCA_039707655.1). Classification (NCBI taxonomy): domain Eukaryota; kingdom Viridiplantae; phylum Streptophyta; class Magnoliopsida; order Poales; family Poaceae; genus Elymus; species Elymus sibiricus. The sequence continues at coordinate 306,888,987 of CM077675.1, read as the reverse complement.
TTGACTGGTCATACCCTCCTTCGAAGAAGTTCAGGAAGGTTCAAGTTCCTCAGCTTGTCACAAGCTCATATTCTTCATCTCGCAAGGCGGATGAAGCTGAGGACCTTGACAACGCTGATGCGGGCCCTGCACCTACAAACGACCCCAACAACAACGTTGGTGTTCCTGCACCACTTTCAAGCTGAAACTCTTCAGGGGCGTTAGTCCTCAATTTCTGTCCCGTTTGGTCATTTGATGACAAAGGGGGAGAAATTTCAGTTAGTCTTCAAGTGGGTCTATATATATGGGATGTTTTTGTTTAAGTTACAACTCTGGCTCTTCTGAGGTGTTTATTTTTTGAGTTGTGAACTTAAGTTTGATGGTGGTCTGACTCTTTTGAACTGCTTTCCGCATGCTTATACCTCAAAGTTCATTAATGCACGCATGCTGAATTTCGTCAGACACCATTTTTCAACATGCATTTCAAATTCTTCATGATTATATGTTAAATCCAGGAATGGATTACAAGATAAAGGGGCGATCTCCAAGATTTTATCCTGCCATGTGCATTTGTAGTCCAAAGCAAATTCCTCAAATATGCACATCTTCAAGGGGAGTTCCTCTATATCTTGCAATCAAATTCCTCAAACCCTGTACTTACACTTCATATGTTTATCCCTGTTGAAAACTTAACCTATTTGTCATCAATCACCAAAAGGGGGAGATTGTAAGTGCATCTAGTGCCTCTTAGTGATTTTGGTGTATTGAAGACTTATAGGTTTAGGTACTAATGAGTTTGTCAGTGTACACAGGTCCTTTAAGTCCCTAAGGAGTTTGGTATAACCGACGGATGTCGACCCTAAAAATGCAGGTCTTCATCTGAAGACTTTGACGCTCTTCTTGAAGACTTTGAAAATGAGGAAATTGGTGTGACCTTGAAGATATTGATATGAGGACTATGAAGCATGAAGAATTTGTGTTCTTGGTTTCATTTCCTTTCTTTTGAGTCATAGGAAACATCGTACCGTTAAAGGGGGTCGAGGTAAAACTAAGGAAAATTTCCAAGTGATGCTCATCTCAAAACCTACACCTACCCAATACTTCGTCTGAAGCCTTTGGAAATCTCTTGCAGTTCAGTCAAATTCTTCAGTGACAGAGACAATGTTCTTCTGGTCTCTGAGGAAATTGATCTTACTGAGGAGTTAGGATTTCGCCAGTGTGAATTGCCTACCGTGAGGAATATAATAGCCCTGATGAATTTGAGAGTTCAAAATTCCGACCGTTGTTGTGCTTTGCTCCAGCGTCCGAAACATCTTATCCTGATAATAGTCATATCATTAGGGGCATTTATGTCTTATCATGTCGGGTTGCACCCTGGCTATAAATAGCCGCCCCCACAACCACTAGTTGGTTGGCTTCTCCGAAAGAGATTGACAAGTGTCATTTAGGGCAACCCATCCTCCGACAACTTTGAGAGAATCACCAGTGAGGAAAAACCCCAAACCCCAACAACTAAACCCAAAGTGATTGAGCATCACTGAATAGATTGTCCTGTGTGGAACCGATGCTTTTTTTTTCCTTTGAAGACTGCGTATCTTCTAGACGGTTAGGCGTCATGGTCTAGAGCATCCAGGAGGAAATTGTGGATCGTCGGGTGACCGAGTTTGTGAAGGTTTGGAAGTCTTCCTTGAAGACTTACCACAAGTGATTGGGTGGAGTCTGTGTGACTCTAGCTCAAGGAGAATACAGTAAGGACTGTGTGTCCTAGGACTGTGTGTCCTTTGGTTTAAATACCAAGCTGTTCCAAACCAGACGTATGACTGTCACAGCAATTGGAACTTGGTAGACCAAATCACTGTCTTCATCGAGCAACTGGTTCTATTTCCTCAACACTTTCATTTCCTCGCGTACTTGTTGATGAAATTGATCGTTACTGTTTGAAGACTTTTACTGAAGACTTTCTCAATTTCCTCAACCCAAATTCTTCACTCACCTTGTCTTTCGCCTGCTTATCCTGATTACTCACTACTTGTGCTCTATGTATGCTTTAATTCACCATGATGAATTTGCTACTGCCATGTTATGCTTGTACTTGAGTACTTTATCCACTGCCTATATTTCATCACTTATCAAATTCCTCAAGTAGTAATTCCTTAGTGACAAATTTGTAAAAATCGCCTATTCACCCCCTAGTCAATATAATGCACTTTCATCTTTGAAGTTCATTTGCGTGGATTGAATATGATGAATCTGAAATTGTTTGATGCATATAATAAAATTTACTCACGGATACTTGTGGTGACATTGGAGTATCTAGGTGACATTAGAGTTGTAAGAGCACATTTCTCCATGTGTGGTTTTGGGTAATTGATGACAATCCCTATGGACTAATGGTTGCCTTAAGTTATATTCAAAGGATTTGTCCATAGGCACTTCCTGAAGTCCATCTGTTGGTTTCAAGGAGTTTATATGGTGACCAAGGTGGTATTCAAGGTTTTATCCAAAGATTGGTCATAGAGAAGATAAGATACAAGGTTGATCAAGACTAAGTCAAAGAGTGAATCAAGTTGATCAACACACAAAGCGTACAAGATGTACCGAGAGGGATCAAGTGATCCCATGGTATGGTAAGCATTGTCCATTATGCTTTGTGTACTAACCCATGTTCCCTGTGAGTGTTCTTTGTGGGGTTAGGTATGTTTCCATGGGCGAGCATCAATAAGAAGATCCCATACAATCCATGGAGGATGACATCAAGTGGTGATCATCATCAAGGTTGCGGTGTGCAAGTTCAAGTGAAGCATCACGGAGAGATCATGCTTGAAGCGTGCCGTCCATTGTGGTGACAATGGACTTGTGAAGATGTGCCGAAGAGTGGCTCACCCATAGTGGAGTATGGGGGAGCAATCATCTAGTCTTCATCGAGCCATCGTAATCAAGAAAGGTGGTCCATCTTGAGGAAGTCAAGATCGTCATCATCTAGCTCAAGTGGACTATGCGCAAGGCTAAGGTTTGACCTTGATAGGGTTTTCTATTTTACCGGTCTCATAGTGGTAGTTGGGAGACTGGGTTATAGGATAGATAGCGGCACTATCAAGGGGGGCTCTCAAGTGAGTAGCTTGATCGTATCGTTCGTTGAGAGCTCAAACCATTGCATTCTTGGCATCATCATCTTTCTTGGCTCTTTGTTGGTTTTTCTCTTTGAGGTTTCTTGAGCTTATGGTCAGCTTCATGACAAGCTCAAGTTCATCGAAAACGGAGTCCATATGCATCTTCTATGATGTTTTCGATGTTGGAGTTTTTGCTGGTTCTTCATTGATAGAGGTTTCACATCTCTATATGATTGGCATTTTCATACTGCCTCTTTTGTCGCTGTTGGATAGCTCTTGTCATCCTGAATCCAACAAGCTTGAGTTTGCTCAATTCGGAGCTCGTATGCGAAAGTTATGGCAGTTTCAGTGCCTGGGCAGTTTTTCTCCGAACTAGAGGTAGTACCGCTCGGTACCACGGTAGTACCGCTCCGGCGGTACTTCCGCTATGTACTACCGCTGCTACTACCACTTATATTTTTCTTCTGGCTTCTGGGATTTCTGGGCGGAAGTACCGCTCCCTCCAGAGCGGTACTACCGCCCCAAGCGGAAGTACCGCTCCCTCCAGAGCGGTACTACCGCTCTGTTGTTCCTGGACGAGTGTAAGCGGAAGTACCGCTCCCTTGAGCGGTACTACCGCTTGTGTGCGGGCTGTGGGGGTAATGGTTGGATTTTCCCCCACCTATAAAAGGGGGTCTTCTTCCCCATTGCTTTCTATCTCTTGAGCTCGTGTTCTTCCCCCATTGTTGACCTTCTTTGAGCTTGCTAACTCTCAATCCCTCCAATGATTCTTGCTAGTTCTTGAGGGAAAACAGAGAGGAGATCTAGATCCACATTTCCACCAATCACTTTCTCCTCTTTGTGAGGAGAACCCCTTGGACCATGATCTTGGAGTTCTTCGTGTTCTTCTTCGTTCTTCCTCTCATTTCCTCCATAACATTTGTTGTTGTGGTGGGATTTGGGAGAGAAGGACTTGGGCACTCCATGTGCCCTTGCCATTGCATTTGGTGCATAGGTTTGAGTTCTCCACGGTGATACGTGGAAGTGAGAAGTTGAGAAGCTTATTACTCTTGGGTGTTTGAGCACCCTAGAGCTTGTTCCTCTTGGGTGCCTTGGCGCCCTAGACGGTTGGTGGTGCCTCGGAGCTCAATCATTGTGGTGTAAAGCTCCGGGCAAGCGTCGGGGTCTCCAATTAGGTTGTGGACATTGCCCCGAGCAATTTGTATGGGTACTGGTGAACCGCCCCCAAGGGTTGCCAAAGTGTACGGGCACCGGTGACCGCCCCCAAGGGTCGCCATTTGTACGGGTTCGGTGACCGCCCTCAAGGGTCCCTTAGTGGAATCACAACATCTTGCATTGTGAGAGGGCGTGAGGAGATTACGGTGGCCCTAGTGGCTTTTTGGGGAGCATTGTGCCTCCACACCGCTCCGAATGGAGATTAGCATCCGCAAGGGTGTGAACTTCGGGATACATCGTCGTCTCCGCGTGCCTCGGTTATCTCTTACTCGAGCCCTTTACTTATGCACTTTACTTTGTGATAGCCATATTGTTTCTTGTTATATATCTTGCTATCACTTAGTTGTCTATCTTGCTTAGCATAAGTTGTTGGTGCACATAGGTGAGCCTAGTTGTTTTAGGTTTTGTGCTTGACTAATTAAACGATAGTTTTATTCCGCATTTGTTCAAGCCTAAACCGTAATTATTTTAAAGCGCCTATTCACCCCCCTCTAGGCGACATCCACGTCCCTTCAAGAGTTGATTGATGCGTATCATATGGTGTTATTTTAGTATGAACTCTAGGGCTGTTTGTGACACTTGTAGGAATAGCTCAATAGATTGATCGGAAAGGATAGCTTTGAGGTGGTTCTACTACCTACAACAATTTCATCTTATGTTCTCCGCTAGATATGAAATTTGGAGTGATTCTTTGTCGCACGTTGAGGGATGATCATATGATTCTATTATGTTAGCATTGTTGAGAGATTGCACTAGTGAAAGTATGAACCCTAGGCCTTATTCCCAAGCATTAATATACCATTTTTCTCGTTGTTTACTACTTGTTACCTTGCTGTTTTTATTTATTCAGATTATAAAAACCTATTTCTACTATCCATACTACACTTGTATCACCATCTCTTCGCCAAACTAGCGCACCTTGATACTTGTGATCTGCGTTGGGATTTTCCCCGAAGAGGAGGGGATCACTACTGGAATCAGGATCTTTGCCATCTGCCATGGCTGACGGCAAAGGCATGCATTGCGGACGGCAAAGGTCTTTGCCGTCAGCCAGCAGATGCAAAGGTCTTTGCCGTCTGCCAGCAGACAACAACGGGCATGGACGGCACACGTGGCAGCTTAGGTCCGTTAAGGGCTTAACGGCGTGCTTTGCCGTCTGCTAGCAGACGGCAAAGTGGCCAAATAGGCCAGCCCAGGTCCCCCCAGATAGCTGCCACGTGGCTCGCTATGCCGTCTGCTGGCAGACGGCAAAGATGCAAAGTTTTTTGCCGTCTGCCAGCAGACGGCAAAGCAACCACATAGGCCAGCCAAGTGCCCCCCAGGTTGCACATGTAGCTGCCACGTGGCAGCTTTGCCGTCTGCTGGCTCATGGCAAAGCTCTTTGCCGTCTGCCAGCAGACGGCAAAGAGCCTGTATAGCCCCTGTTTTTTCTGAAATTCATTCAATTTCACAGAATTTCATAGATATATATATATACACATTTGAAAATACTTTCAACAAGCATACCAACACATATCCAACAACAAGTTTCCAACAACAAGTTTCCAACAACATATCCAACAACAAGTTTCCAACAACATATCCAACAACAAGTTTCCAACAACAAAGTTCATCGTACAAAATCAAAACAAAAAGGAAGCACAAGGAGAAGAGTAGACTCCATCAACGCAAGCTTCCTCATCTAAAGCAAATCTGCAAATTGGGAAAGAAGAAAGTTAGAAGAAGACGAAGAAGAAGAAGAAGACTAGCTAGAAGAAGAAGAAGAAAAAGAAGAAGAAGAATAAGAATAAGAAGAAGAAGAAGAATTTTTCTTCTCTTTCTTTTTCTCCTCTCTTCTTCTTTATCTTCTTCTTCTTTTAACTAAGGTAGGTAAAAATGCCATTTTTTAGCTAAGCTAGGTAAAAATGCTAAGTGTAGGTCATTTTAGAGCTAAGCTAGGTAGTTATGCCATTTTTGAGCTAACCTAGGTAGTTATGCCATTTTTGAGCTAACTAAGCATATTTATAGCTATCCTAGGTAAAGTATGTCAGTTTGGAGCTAAGTAAGGTTATTATGTCATTTTCGAGGAAAATAAGCTAAGTATAGGTCATTTTGGAGCTAAACCAAGGTTATTATGCCATTTTTTACCTAAGTGAGCTAATTATGTCATAAATGAACTAGCTAAGCTAAGTATAGATCATTATTGAGCTATCCTAGGTAGTTATGCTATTTTTTAGCTAACTAAGCATATCAAGTCATTTTGGAGGAAAAAATGCTAAGTATAGGTCATTTTATAGCTATCCTAGGTAAAATATGTCATTTTCGAGCTAAGTAAGGTTATTATGTCATTTTCAAGGAAAATAAGCTAAGTATAGGTCATTTTGGAGCTAAGTAGGTCATTTCTTAAGCTAAGTATGCATTTGTTAAGCAAAACACTTGGGAAAACTTACCATCATCACGGAGGTGAAGGACTGGTCGGGCTTGCGCCAGTGTGAGACGGAGAAGGACCAGTCGGGGTTGCGGCAGACGCAGAAGGATCGGTCGATGCTTGTCGGGAGGCATGCTGCACCAAAGATCATTTGCAATGTCTCGTTAGCATGATGCAACTCAAATGTGAATACTAGTAACTAATGACCAAAGATCATTTGCAATGTCTCGTTAGCATAATAATTGAATACCTGACATTACTAATATTAATCTTCATCGTCTATATATGCTCTGGGATCAATAAATGCATAATCATCATCGCTATCATTAATGACGTGCTCATCAGCATCATCAATAAATGCATCAACATGTGGAAGGCCTCCTTTATGTAATCGGTCAAGCATTGACAGGTCATCCGCAGCAGTAACCTCTTCTTCTTCCGTCTCTTCTTGTTCCGGCTCAGGGGTGAAGTCGGATTCACTGTCGCTGTCTACCTCAATGTTCTGGGGTGAAGTAGAGCGGTTCTTGAAACGTTTTTTGGAAACACGTGTTTCTTGGAAGAATTCTCCTTCATATGTGTCTGGGTTAATGTGAGGTTCATAATCATCTTCATTGAGGGGAGGTGGTCTAAAATGTGGCGGCACATCATAAACGACATCCCAACCATTCAGATTTGGATCAGTTTGGCAGGCCCACGGTAGATAGAAAACTTGGGTCGCCTGTTGAGCCGTAATATAGACATCGGGAACATCTAAATGGGTGCTTTGTTTGATTTCGACTAGCCCTATATGTTCATGAGTCCTTCTAGTCTCCTTCGGCCGAAACCAATAACATTTGAAGACTACGACGTTTGGTGGGTTTTCACCAAAGAATGTAAGTTCATAAATTGCTTCAACTCTTCCATAATACTCGACCCCTCCTTCGCCGATAGCGGAGACACAACAATTTGTAGACTTTCGGTCGGCCATAGATAGCTCTTTGCCAAAAGTACGAAAGCGATACCCGTTGATGTCGTATTTGTCAAATGAACGGACCTTATAGTCAAAACCATTAGCGACTTGTCTCAATTTGGAGTCCATAGACTCTGCATTAGCCTACAAGTTTAATACGAAAGGATTGTTGCATTAGCCGCAAACTAGACGAAGAAATGAAATGGTCTAATGGAAATTACCGTTTGTTTGAACCAAGAGATGAAACCGGGATAGCCACCTCCATGCTTTGCCAGAAGCTCATACTCTTCGATGGAATCCTTTTGGATCACCGCTCCATCCGAGAATTTGGCGACGTATCAACTGTATCACATATTCGGGAATAAGAGCATTTCAAAGGAATTAGAAGTTGCGAAACAATGTACCGAGAACTTACTCGATGTACGGCCGCACTTCTGTTAGGTTGTTGAAGATATACAACGAAATGGTCCGCCATTCTTCGACATCCAACGCTATTGCTTTCGAAGCACCGGCTGGTGCGAGCTTCCCTTTGAATAGGCTGAGGTTGGTTCGACCTTTTTCACGATCGCCATCATTGTACCGAGGCTTCGGATTATGCAAATGACGATTCTTGGCTTTGTAGTGTGTTGTCACGAAGTTTGCCGCCTCCTCAGTAATGAATGCCTCGGCCATCGATGCTTCAATTCTATGTTTATTTTTACATTTTGCTCGAAGCGTCTTCTGCATCCTCTCAGTTGCGAAGCACCAACGATTTTGCACGGGCCCCCCCAATCTTGCCTCGGTCGGGAGATGCAAAATCAAATGCTGCATTGGATTAAAGTATCCCGGTGGAAAGATCTTTTCTAACTTGCAGATCAACTCCGGCGCCAACTCTTCCAGTTCGTCTAACACATCAGGCGATAGTTCTTTCACACAAAGAGCATGGAAGAAATAGCTCAGCTCTGCCAGTACTAGCCATTCATCCTCAGGGATAAAGCCACGCAACATCACCGACATTACCCGCTCAAGCCATATGTGCCAATCATGACTCTTGAGACCAAATATTTTCAATTTGTCAATACTCGCTCCCCTCTTTAGATTCGCTGCATACCCATCGGGGAACATCAACTGCATTTTCACCAACAAGATCATTTCCCTGATAGCTGGCCTTCCAAGATTGAACCATGCCTTTGGCTTCCTCCAGTTCTTCTTTCCTTTCGGTTGTCGCATGTTTTGTAACGGTCTATCACATAGAGCCTCCTGATCGACTCTAGCCTTAGGATTATCCTTCGACTTCCCCTCGATGTCGAACAATGTACCAAAAAGGGCCTCGGCGATATTCTTTTCAGTGTGCATCACGTCGATGTTGTGTGGGCAAAGGAGGTCTTTAAAGTAAGGCAGATCCCACAAGCATATCTTGTGAGTCCAGGCGTGTTCCGAATTATACCCTTTGAAATATCCTGGATGCTCTGGATCAGGCTCGAGAGCGTTCATCTGATCCAGGGTCTGTTGGCCTGTCAATGCAGGTGGTGCAGAGTTTTTGACAAACTCTACCTTTCATGAAATTTTTCTTGTCTTTTCTGAACTTATGGCCAGGATCCAGGAACTGTCTATGCAAGTCGAAGCAAGAATACTTGCGACCCGCCTGCAGCCAACGGAACTGAAGAGCTGCCTTGCATGTGGGACACGGGAACCTTCCATGCACACACCAGCCAACGAATAGCGCATACGCCGGCAAGTCATGCGTCGAGTACATGTACCACACATGCATTTTGAAGTTTTGTTTTGTAGCGGCGTCATATGTCTTGATCCCATTATCCCAAGCTTCTTGCAATTCATCCTTAAGCGGCTGCATGTACACATTCATATTCTTCCCCGGATAGTTGGGCCCTGGAATTATCAACGTGAAGAAAATGTTCTTTCTTTTCATAATCTCTCCGGGGGGGGGGAGATTGAGTGGAATGACAAATACAGGCCAGCAACTGTATTGGGTTGCCGTCATACCAAACACTTGGAACCCATCTGTGCTGATGGCGACTCGAGGATGCCTTGGATCTGCCGCTTTGTCCTTATGTAATGCATCGAAGTGCTTCCACGCAAAAGCGTCTGAAGTGTGTCCCAACATCGGATTCCCATCTGCATCTAGTTCGGTTCTTTTGCCCAATTTATGCCACGTCATCTGTCTGGCCGTCTCTTCGACCATGAAAAGAAGTTGAAGTCTTGGTATGATTGGCATATACCGAAGAACATTAACTGGGATTTTGGTCTGACTCTTCTCACCCATACCGTTGTCTACCACAACATACCTGGAAGACTTGCAAATGGGACAATAGTTCAAGCCCGCATACTCAAGCCTAAATAAGGCAAATCCATTCTCACAGGCATCTATCTTCTCATAGGGCATCTTAAGCGCGCGTAGGATTTTGTCCGACTGGTACATGTTTGCTGGCAATACATGGCCTTTGGGTAGAAAGCGTCCAAATATCGTCATCATCGCGTCGTAGCATTCTCTGCCTAGGTTGAACTGAGCCTTCAGAGCCATTACTTGCGCGATGGCATCCAGCTGACAAAGCTCAGTGTGCTCGTGGAGAGGACGTTTTGAAGACTCCAACATTTCATAGAAGGCCTTTGCAGATTCCTCCATCTCATCGTCCGAATCCCGAGCATCATCAAAGTCTTGCACCATGTCTTCGATCCCGGTACCATGCTCGTCGGTGCGACGACGAACCACCTCAGCTCTGGCATGTTGGGCAGACTCACCATGAAATCTCCACACCGTATAATCAGTCGTAAAACCCCACTTCTGCAAGTGTTTACCCATTTCATCCCGTGTCCACTTTTTATGGTTGTCGCACCGAACACAGGGGCACCAGGTTATTTCCTGGCCATTTGCAAATGCGGCGCTCAGAAACCCCTTGGTTTTTGTTAACCATTCAATGGTCATTTCTTTCTGACTAGGGTGACCGGTGTACATCCAAGCATGATCACTCATCTTGCCTACCTACTAAACACACAAGAAATATATATATAATTCATCATCTATATTCATCCGTTAATCAAGTTTGTCAGTTTTATTACGTCCATGCAACCTACACGCTAATAGGTAGAGATAGGTCCTAATCCCACCCGAGTATGTGTAGATTGGGTTCGTTTTCCCATGCTCTGCTCCGGATCCGACGTAGAATTTCGGCAGCACCTCCCCGCTGTTCTCCTGATACACGTCTCGGCAATAAGCAGAGAGGATGTGTACCCGGAGAACAACAGGGAGGCACTGACGAAATTCCGCATCGGATCCGGAGCAGAGCATAAGGGAAAACGAACCCAATCTACACATACTCGGGTTGTCCATGGATAACGTTGGACAATTCGAAAGGATGGCGGTTATAAATATGCAAAGACATGCATATTTATAGATGCCGCCCTTTCGAACGGGAGACACATACTGGTCACGCATACTGATGATTGAAGACACATATAGCTAGCAAGTTTCATCGGCACGAAGACCGGAATAGAGCAAACTAAGGGGGAAGGAGGAGATGACATTTGTGCTCACCCACGAACGCAGGGGCGGAGCTCGTCGAACGCACGGGGAGGTTGTCGAACGCACGGGGAGGTCGTCGAACACCAGACCCTCGCAGCGATGAAACAACTGCACATTTAAATCCACCCGATCAACACAAATATATATGATGTTTTTCATAACAAAATCGGAAAATATATGACCTAACTCATAATTCACAAATATATGACCCCGTCGGCCTCTGGAAGGCCGAAGAGCACCTTTTCGGTCAACAGGAGGCCGAAGAGGTGTCGGGGGTAGGGGGTGTCAGGGGTGTCGTGGTGTCATGGTGTCGGGGTGTCGTGGTGTCGTGTCGGGGTGTCGTGTCTGGTCGGGGTGTCGGGGTGTGAGGGGTGTCGTGTCTGGGTGTCGTGGTGTCGGGGTGTGGTGTCAGGCTGTCGGGGTGTCGGGGTGTCGTGGTGTCGGGGTGTGGTGTCGGGGTCGGGGTGTCGGGGTGTCAGGGGTGTCGTGTCTGGGTGTCGTGGTGTCGGGGTGTGGTGTCGGGCTGTCGGGGTGTCGGGTCGGGGTCGGGGTGTCGTGTCGGGGTCGGGGTGTCGGGGTGTTAGGGGTGTCGTGTCTGGGTGTCGTGGTGTCGTGGTGTCGGGGTGTGGTGTCGGGCTGCTGGGGTGTCGGGGTGTCGGGTCGGGGTCGGGGTGTCGGGTCGGGGTTGGGGTGTCGGGTCGGGGTGTCGTTTTCTTCTTCTTCCTCTTCTTCTTTTTTTCCTCTTTTTTCCTTTTCTTCTTCTTCCTCTTCTTCCTCTTCTTCCTCTTCTTCTTCTTCTTCTTCTTCTTCTTCTTCTTCTTCTTCTTCTTCTTCTTCTTCTTCTCCTCCTCCTCTCCTCTTTCTTCTTCTTTTTCTTCTTCTTCTTTTTTCTTCTGCTCCTCTTCTTTTCCTTTTTCTTCTTCTTCTTCTTCTTTTCTTCTCCTCTTCTTCTTCTTCTTCTTCTTCCTTCTTTTCCTTTTTCCTCTTCTTCTTCTCCTTCTCCTTCTTCTTCTTCTTCTTCTTTTCCTTTCTCCCTCTTCTTCTACTTTTTCTGTTTTTTTTCCATCTTTCTTCTTCCTCTTCTATTTATCTAAACCTAAACCTAAACCTAGCATTAAACCTAAAACTAAACCTAAACCTAGCACTAAACCTAGAACTAAACAGGAAATAACAGAAAAAACAAAAAAAATGGAGCTCACCTTGCTCCGGCGAGGTCGGCCGGTGGAGGCTGGCCGCGGGGAGGGGGCCGTTGGAGGAAGGATGAGGGCTCCGGCGGCGGGGCGGGGCGGCGCAGGGGCTGCGGGGAGGGTTCCGGCGGCATGGCGGGGTGGCCGCCGCGGCCTGGGTCCGGTGGGCGGGACGGGCGGGCTGGCCGGCGGCGGGGCTGGCTCCGGGGGCGGGACGGGCGGGCTGGCCGGCGGCAGGGCTGGCTCCGGGGGTGGGGCTGGCCGGCGGCGGCGACTGGCGGCGGCAACAAAAGGAGGAGAGGGCGCGGGAGGGAGAGAGGGAGAGAGAGAGGGGGGAGACAGCTGCCCGTTAAGTGGCCCCTCTTTGCCGTCTGCTAGCAGACGGCAAAGAGGGTGACCGTTAGGGCTCGCCCACGTCACTTCTTTGCCGTCTGCTAGCAGACGGCAAAGGAGGGACATTGCCAACTGTCCCCTCTTTGCCGTCTGCCAGCAGACGGCAAAGAAGTTGACCTAGCCACGCCGTGCCCTGTGGGGCCACCTGGCTCTTTGCCGTCTGCCTTTGACCTTTTTGCCGTCAGCTAGCAGACGGCAAAGAACCAACTGATGGCAAAGAGCCTCTTTGCCATGAGCTGGTTCTTTGCCGTCTGCTTTCCCCAAGCAGACGGCAAAGAGCCTCTTTGCCATGAGCTGGCAGACGGCAAAGAGCTGGCAGACGACAAAATTCCAGATTCCAGTAGTGGATGATGTAACACAGTATAGATAGTATTTCCCTCAGTGAGAACCAAGGTTATCAAACCAATAGGAGCATCACGCAACTTCCCGTCTTCAGCACCTACACACGAAAGAGCAATCACTTGCACCCAACGCGGGCAAGAGGGTTGTCAATCCCCTTTGACTCGTTATTTGCAAGCAAATGAGTGGTGTAGATGATAGTTGATAATTATACATTGCAAAATAAATAAAAATTAAATAATGGCAGCAAAAAAATAATAGCTCCTATAAATTCATATGTGAATAGACCCGGGGGCCATAGTGTTCGCTAGAAGCTTCTCTCTCGAAGAAAGCATACGGTGGGTAAACAAATTACTGTTGGGCAATTGATAGAAAAGCACATAGTTATGCAATATTTATTCACGACAATGATCATGTGTATATAGGCATCACGTCCATAAACAAGTAGACCGACTCATGCCTGCATCTACTACTATTACTCCACTTCGGGAGCGCTTCTATGCTTGCCTCTCTAGGTATTAAGTTCATAACAAACAGAGTAATGCTTGTAGAACGATGACATGATGTAGACAAAGTAAACTCAATTAATATGAATGAAACCTGTCGTTTTATCCTTAGTGGCAGCAATACAAAGATGTGTCTTCTCCCCTACTATGTCACTGGGATATAGAACACCACCAGATTGAATACACTACAACGCACCCCTCTCACCGAAGATAAACCAATCTAGTTGGCCAAACTAAACCGATAGATCGGAGAGACTTACGAAGCTATAATAATCATGCAAATAAGAATCAAATAAGTATTCAGAGGATACTCAAATCTTTTTCATGAATAATCTAAGCATAAACCCACAATTCATCGGATCCCAACAAACGCACCGCAAAGAGTGATTATATAAGATAGATCACCACGGGAATCGCGGTGATCATGGCAATGCAGAACATAGAGAGAGAGATGGCCATCTAGGTACTAACTACGGACCCGTAGGTCTATGGTGAACTACTCACATATTACCATGGGAGCAACAAGGATGATGTAGAGGCCCTCCGTGATCGATCCCCCCTCCGGCAGGGCACTGGAAAAGGGCTCCAGATGAGATCGCGGCGGAACAGAGACTTGCAGTGGTGGAAAAAGTGTTTCGGGAGCTCCCTCGAGGTTTTTGGAATATATGTGAATTTATAGGCTAGAGTACGGGGTGAGGAGATGGGGGGCACAAGCTATCAGGACGTGGCCACCCCCCTGGGCGCGCCCAGTTAGCTTGTGGGGCCCTCGTGCGGCCTCCGATCTTCTCCCGAAGCTTCCAGGTCTTCTTTTGGTCCAAAAAAATCATCAAAAAATTTCGTGGCAATTGGACTTCGTTTGGTACTGTAAACCTGAAAAGCAAAAAACATGCAGAAACAGCAACTGGCACTTGGCACTGGGTTAATAGGTTAGTGTTCAAAAATAATATGAATCAGCAAATAAATGCCGAAAAAGTATCCTAGAATGATAATATTATAGCATGGAACAATAAAAAATTATAGATACGTTGGAGACATATCACACCTATACAATTTGCCATTGTATTGGGTGTGTTGGGGACACAAGAGATTTCTTGTATTCGATTACAGGGTTGTTAGAGAGAGACCATCTTCATCCTACACCTCCCACGGATTGATAAACCTTAGGTCATCCACTTGAGGGAAAATTACTACTACCCTACAAAACCCGGCGCTTGGAGGCCCAACGGAGTCTACAAGAATAAAGTTGTGTAGTAGACATCAAGACACGCGGTCATCATAATTTGTTAGAATACTCTATATGCTTCACTTATATCTTTTGAGCTAGGCAGTTGCTCTAGTGCTTCACTTATATCTTTTTTGTGCACGGCGAATCAAAATTTGTAGAAATAATTGAACTGTCATGCTTCACTTAAATCTTTTTGAGAGTATAAATGAAATAGGAACGGTATTGGAAACGTGCTATAAGACTAGTCCAAAAGGATATGTATTCAAGGGGGATATAATAAAAACCGTTATGTAGCTCACTAAAGAAGAAACATCAGTTGATTATATTGTTGTAGTCATATGAAATGGCACGAGTACATGATCATTGGTTAGTAGAAATATCGGTAATTAAAGCTTGTTATTTGTTATTCATTGTCGGTGTACGAAAGAACGGGGCCCTTAGTACCCGGACTTGTGCACAGACGACCGTGGCCTCCAAGTCGGCAAGACCTTGCCGGATGACTCCAGCCTCCAAGGCAACACTAAGCAAAGACCAAAGCAACTGGCAAGCTTCCTTGCCGATGGAGAAGACCCAACTGTGAGCGCTCCCGCCAAGGTCTCCGCCCGCCAAGACATCGCTCCACGTCGCCATGCTGATTGTCTACATCAGCTAGGTGTCGAGCGGGCAGGTGATTAGGTAGAGCTGGTCGGGGCATGTGGTAGCTCGGTGGATTTACAGCAGCTTTAGTGACACCCGTCCTACAACATGGCAAAGGAATAGGAGGTAGCTGGGCGAACGACACAGAAGGAGAGGCGATTCTTGCCGGGAGCCCATCGCCAACATGACACCTCACGACGCATTTAATGCACCTGTCCTAGTCCGTCAGAGTTAGGTATTTCCCACTATAGCTCATGTTAGTAGTTTTAGCAGCTATAACATACATTGTTTACTCCAGGTAATGACCATTTTAGCCACTGTGGTAGCCCGTTGGCCTATAAAAGGAGGTCCATGGCTACCTTTAGAAAGGTCGACATTTCGTTCATTTGCATGAGTAGCCGCACTCCTCGAGCATTCCTTGCCGGGCTATAGCGCTCCTGTACTGTGAAATCATATAATCCACCAAAACAATTGACGTAGGGTTTTACGCTCCTGAGCGGCCCGGACCTGTCTAAACCCCTGAGTACACATGGATCGGTGATGCTGTTTGTGCCCGAGAATCCCTGTAGTTGAACCGTAAAGGGGCCCCGTTGGTCCCATAGATCGTCGTACGCCTCGACATCTTTGGTGTGTGATACGTCTCCAACGTATCGATAACTTATGAAGTATTCATGCCATATTCACCTATGATTACAATACTTTTATATGGTTTTGATGCACTTGATATCATTTGTTTCGAACTAACCCGGACTGACGCTATTTTCAGCAGAATTACCGTGGTGTTGTTTTTGTGCAGAAAATGAAAGTTCTCGGAATCGCCCGAAACTTTTTGATGATTTTTTCTGGAGGAAATAAGCAATATTGGAGCGAAGAACCACCGGAGGGGAGCTACCAGTGGGCCACAAGCCATCAGGGCGCGACCCCCCTAGGTCGCGCCCTGATATGTGATGGGGCCCATGTGGCTCCGTTGCGCGTGATTCCAACGCTGAAAAATCCTATAAATCCCAGAAACCCCAGAAATAGCCAGAGACTCTCCTTTCCGTCACCGCAACTCTGTGTATCGACGAAAAACCAATTTGGAGCCGTTCCAGTACCCTGCCGGAGAGGGGAAACCATCACCGGTGGCCATATTCATCATCCCGGTGGAGGTTGTGACAAGGAGGGAGTAGTTCACCCTCGGGGCTGAGGGTATGTACCAGTAGCTATGTGTTCAATCTCTCTCTCGCGCGTTCTTGAGATGTCACGATCTTGATGTAGCACGGCTTTGTTAATATAGTCGGATCATATGATGTTATTCCCTTGCTACCTTGTTGTGATTAATTGAATCTTTACCTATGAGATCTCGTTATGTTGGATTGAATATTTTGGTTTGAGAACTCTTGATGTACGTCTTGCGTGGGATACCCGTAGTGACATTGGGGTATTCTATTGATTCACTTGATATATGTTGAGGCATCAACTTGTGGATTCCGGTGACCTTGGGGATCTATGCATAGGGGTTGATTGCACGTTTTCATACCACGTTCTCCGATAGAAATCTTGGGGTGCTCCTTGAAGTTCTTTGTGTTGGATTGAATAAGATAGACCTGAAATTGTTTGATGCATGTCGCATAATTTACCCACGGATACTTGAGGTGACATTGGAGTATCTAGGTGACATTAGGGTTGATTGATATGTATCATTGGTGTTGTTCTAGTACGAACTCTAGGGCTGTTTGTGACACTTATAGGAATAGCCCAAAAGATTGATTGGCATGAATAACTTTGAGGTGGTTATACTACCTACACCAATTTCATCTTATTGTTCTCTGCTAGATAGGAACTTTGGAGTGATTCTTTGGTGCACGTTGAGGGATGATCATATGATTCAACTATGTTAGCTTTGTTGGGATATTGCACTAGTGAAAGTATGAACCCTAGGCCTTGTTTCCAAGCATTAATATACCGTTTTGCTCACTGTTTACTATTTGTTACCTTGCTTTTTTTATATTTTCAGATTGCAAAAACCTATATCTACCTTCCATATTGCACTTGTATCACCATCTCTTCGCCGAACTAGTGCACCTATACAATTTGCCATTGTATTGGGTGTGTTGGGGATACAAGAGATTTCTTGTATTTGATTGCAGGGTTGTTTGAGAGAGACCATCTTCATCCCACACCTCCCACGGATTGATAAACCTTAGGTCATCCACTTGAGGCAAAATTGCTACTGTCCTACAATACTCTGTGCTTGGAGGCCCAACAGAGTCTACAAGAATAAAGTTGCGTAGTAGACATCAAGCCATTTTCGGGCGCCGTTGCCGGGGAGGTGAGTGCTTGAAGGTATATATTTAGATATTGCAATTAAATCTTTTAGTTTCTTTTTTTCACTAGTTTGGTTTTATAAAATAAAACTACAAAAAATGGAGTTTAGGTTGCCTCATTTGTTTCGTCTTTGTAATGTCTTTCGTGAAAATAAGGATTCAGAAAATTGTGCTCAATTGGTAGAGGAAGAAATTGTGAAAATACTTAATGAGAATTCCTTGAATGATGAGCATGATTGCAATGTTGCTAGTATGAATTCTCTGAATATCCATGATGCTAATGATATGCAAAGCCACGAGCTTGGGGATGCTATGTTTGATGATGAGGATATTTTTAGTCCCCCAAGTTTTGATGAGCAAATTTATTATGATGATGGCATGCCTCCTATCTATGATGATTATGATGATGGCATGTATGCTATAAATAATAATTATAACCATAAAAATTGTCATCATGATTTTAATATTGGATGTGGTTATGTCAATCAAGTGTCTCATGATAGTTATTTTGTTGAGTTTGCTCCCACTACCATGGATGAAAAGGAATTTGCTTATGTGGAGAGTAATGCAAATTCTATGCTTGTGCATCATGAGAAGAATGATTTATGTGATAGTTATATTTTTGAATTCCTTCATGATGCTACTGAAATTTATTATGAGGGAGGAAAATATGCTTGTAGGAATTGCAATAATATCAAGTTTCCTCTCTATGTGTTGAAAATCTTGAAGATATGCTTGTTTTGCCTTCCTATGCTAGTTGATTCTTGCTCCCATAAATTGTTTGCTCACAAAATCCCTATGCATAGGAAGTGGGTTAGACTTAAATATGCTTTTCATGAGATTCATGATGCTCTCTTGCATGTTTCAATTACTACTTTTTATGTGAGCATCACTGAAATCATCATGCCTAGCTAAAAGGCTTTAAAGAAAATAGCTTGTTGGGAGACAACCCAACACTTTTACTTTCTGTTTTTGAGTGTTCACATGATTAATATACTGTAGTAATAATGTTTTGTGTCTTTTATTTCAATAATGTGCCAAGTAAAGCCTTTGGGATAGTGTGGATACTTGTTGATTTGATTCTGTGCAAAAACAGAAACTTTTGCCTCCAGTAAAGAATTTCTCTAATTTTACTAGAGCATCAAAAAGTTATGAATTTTTTAAACAGTATTTCTATGAAAATTATTTACGTTTTCATAATTTTTCATAATTTTTAGAGACAGGTAAATATGGTTATACTACAGATCATCATAGACTGTTCTGTTTTTGATAGATTCTGTTTTGCATGCAAAGTTTGCTTGTTTTAGTGTTTCCATAGCTTATATTTAGTGATATAAATTATGGGAATGTTATAATACATTAAATATTATGTGAGAACAATTATGAATCTTGTCTTGACAGTACCTAAGTGAATGATCTTTATTTATTATACTAACCTATCTCACGAAGTTCCGTTAAGTTTTGTGTGATTGAAGTTTTCAAGTTTTGGGTGAGACACCGATATGAGGAGAATAAGGAGTGACAAGAATATATGCTTGGGGATGCCCAAGGCACCCCCAAGGTAATATCCAAGGAAGACTCAAGCGCCTAAGCTTGGGGATGCCCCGGAAGGCATCCCCTCTTTTATCTTCAACACTATCGGTATATCATACTTGGAGCTATATTTTTATTCATCACATGATATGTGTTTTTCTTGGTGCGTGATTTTATTTTGTTGTTCTCTGTTACATGTTATTTATAATCTTGTTTTTCAATAAAAAGTTCCTAGAATTGCCTTTTAGGATGCTTGAATTGCACGTTTGATGTGTGCTGTGTAAAAACAGAAACTTTTGCTGTAGTGTTTGAATTTTCATATTTTACTGGAATGTGGAAAGTTTATGAAATTTTTACACAGTATTGTCATATAAATTATTTATCATGTCCTAAAATTTGAGAGTTTTTTGAGTTACAGAAGTACATTGGTTTAATAGATTACTACATACTGTTCTGTTTGGACAGATTGCTGTCATAGTTTTGTTATCTACTTATCCTATAGTTTCCATAGCCTATATTGGTAGATATAAATTGTGGAAATGATAGTAAACAGTATATGATGTTTGAAAATTATTGTGCAACTTGTCTTCGCAGTACATGAAGTGTTGATTTGTTCTTATGTGTACTAACCTATCTCACGAGTTATTTTTGAGTTTTGTGGGGATGAAGTTTTTGAGACTTAGGTGAAACCGGGATACGAGAGGATTGAACGAGATACAAAATATCAAGCTTGGGGATGCCCAAGGCACCCCAAGTAAATATTTCAAGAAGTCTCAAGCATCTAAGCTTGGGGATGGTACGCATCCCACCTCTCTTCATCAAACAAATATCGGTTAGCCTATGTTGAGCCTAAATTTTTATTTGTCCACATGATATGTGCTATTCTTGGAATGAATTTTTATTTAGTTTGTTGTTTGAGTAAAATACTCAGATCTGAAAATCTTTATTGAGAGAGAGTCCTCACATAGCTACTTAATTGTTTGACTACTCATTGTGTAGGGTATGTTGCATGGGAAACAAAAAATTTCCTACGCACATACAAGATCTATCCATGGAGATGAGCATCTACGAGAGGGGAGATCGGATCCACATACCCTTGTAGATCGCTAAGCGGGAAGTGTTAAGAAACGCGATTGATGTAGTCGAACGTCTTCGCGATCCAAATCGCAAGATGTCCCGCGATCCAGTCACGATCTAGCGCCGAACGGACGACACCTCCGCGTTCAGCACACGTACAGCTCGATGACGATCTCCGCCTCCTTGATCCAGCAAGGGAGGGCGGAGAGGTAGATGAGTTCTCCGGCAGCACAACGATGTGGTGGTGGTGGTGGTGAACTAATCCGGTGGGGCTTCGCCGAGCTCTACCGAACTAATCTAGAGGAGGAAGACAATCTAGAGGGGAGAGGGCAGCACATGGCTTTTTAGGTGTTGGGCTGCCCTCAAACCTCCACTATATATAGGAGGAAGGGGCGGGAGGAGGCGCCCTAGGGTATCCCCTAGGGCTTGGACGCCGGCCAAGGAGGTGGAGTCCACCTCCAACTAGGAGGTGGGCTAGGGAGGAGTCCTACTCCAATATGGACTCCTCCCACCCTTCCACCTTTTTGCCTCTTGGGCGCATGGGCCCTCATGGGTCGGCCGCCCAGCCCATCAGGAGCTGGTGCACCACCTCTTGGGCCCATGTGCCCCCCTGGGGTGGGTGCCCCCCGATGGACCCCCGGAACCCATTCGTCACTCCCGGTACACTACCGGAAATACCCGAAACTTTTCCGGAACCCAAATACCACTTTCTTATATATAAATCTTTACCTCCGGACCATTCCAGAGCTCCTCGTGACGTCCGGGATCTCATCTGGGACCCCGAACAACCTTCGGTCACCAACATACATAACTCAATAATATCGAAACGTCACCGAACGTTAAGTGTGCAGACCTTGCGGGTTTGAGAACTATGTGGACATGACCAAGACACCTCTTCGGTCAATAACCAATAGCGGGACCTGGATGCCCATATTGGTTCCTACATATTCTTTGAAGATCTTTATCGGTTGAACCTCTATGTCAAGGATTCAGTTAATCTCGTACATTGTTCCCTTTGTTTATCGGTACGTTACTTGCCCGAGATTCGATCGTCGGTATCTCCATACCTAGTTCAATCTCATTACCGGCAAGTCTCTTTACTCGTTCCGTAATACAAGATCCCGTGGCTAACTCTTTCGTCACTTTGCTTGCAAGGCTCATTGTGATGTTGTATTACCGAGTGGGCCCTGAGATACCTCTCCATCACACGGAGTAACAAATCCCAGTATTGATCCATGTCAACTCAACAGACACCCTCGGAGATACCTGTAGAGCATCTTTATAGTCACCCAGTTACGTTGTGACGTTTGATACACACAAGGTACTCCTCCGGTGTCAGTGAGTTACATGATCTCATGGTCATAGGAACACATACTTGACATGCAGAAAACAATAGCAATAAACTGACATGATCATATGCTATGTTCATAGTTTGGGTCTTGTCCATCACATCATTCTCCTAATGATGTGATCTCATCATCAAATGACAACTCATGTCTATGGCCAGGAAACCTTGACCATCTTTGATCAACGAGCTAGTCCATCAGAGGCTTACTAGGGACACATTGTTGTCTATGTACCCACACATGTATTTGAGTTTCCAATCAATACAATTTAGCATGGATAATAAACATTTATCATGAACAAGGAAATATAATAATAACCATTTTATTATTGCCTCTAGGGCATATTTCCAACACATTGATCTTCACTTATATCTTTTGAGAGTAGTTTGATGTTTACTCTTGTGCTTCACTTATATCCTAAGAGTAAATTGTGAATGAATGAAATATCATAAATCTAAAATTATCAATGTGCTATATTCTTAGTAGCAAGTTCACATTTGGTTTAGAAAGTAAAATGTATTGAAGTTTAACCATCACTGTATTGGTCATATGAGCAATTCATGGATGATTAGTATAAGAAAGAGAACTTTCACATACAAATATATTATCTTGGACATCTTTTATGATTGTGAATACCCATTAATTATTTTCAAACTTGATCAAATAATTGAAGTTGGACAAGGAAGACAACGTAATGGTTATGTTTGGGTATATTTGCATAGAAGTTATATTGTTATGGATCCTCCAACATGTGGTGCTTGTTTAGAACCTTTTGCTAGCCAAAACTTCGTACTAAGTAGAAATACTACTTGTGTATCCAAAGCCTTGAGCCAAGTTTCTTCCATGAGAGTCCACCATACCTACCTATATGTGGTATTTCACTGCCATTCCAAGTAAAATTGCATGTGCCACCTCTAAAACATTCAAATAAACATCCGTTTTGTGTGCTCATACCGCTCATGGAGCGACGGGGCGGTCATTATCTTCCATGCTAAGCAAGTTACTCTCAAGATAAATGTTTATTCACTTGTCATTGCACGAGAGAGGCTGGTAAAAAGGATGCCCAGTCCTGCATAACACAAAATAAATAAACAAAACCTCCCCCTAGAATGTTGATTCTTTGGAGGGCAACCATGGATTCGGCTAGCCATGGAATGTGTTTGCATGGTGGAGGGGGAGTAAAAAAATTTCAATTCTGTTTGGGAACCGCCAATAATGTGATTAACATGGAAGATATTGAAAACTTTGTTGTGACGTTGACAGGAAAGGCACACCACTCAAAATTACTTATTCATCTCTCTTTTTAAACAATGAGCTCTGGCACCTCTGTAAATCCCTGCTTCCCTCTGCGAAGGGAGAATCTATTTATTTTCATGATTACTTACTTTCATCTTGAGTCAACTTCTTATTCCAACCTCAATCTATTAGTTGGCAAGCACCATGTGGTGGTGTCGGGGCACGGATGCTCACAATCACCTATGGGACCATAGGCCCCTTTGTGGTTTGGCAAGGGGGGGTCACGTTGCATGAAGAGCGGAGAGCATGAGACGGCGCGACGATCAGGACACTGGCCTTTTACCCAGGTTCGGGCCTCTGCTAAGCGCAAAACCCTACTCCTGCTTTTGGTGGATTGATCAGAGGAACACGAAGAACGTGTAACGCCCAACCCCGGCAAGAACTGCTGTCGGGGTGAGCTACTACGCGAGTATAAGTGTCCAAAGGTCCGAATCTTGAGCTAGGTTGCCTTGGGCCTCCTTTTATAGTGCAAGGGGTTACCACAATGGCAAAACAGTCATTATCTATCGATTAGATAGCTTAGCTGAGCTATCATACCTAACTCTGGCATTTAGGACAAAATACCATGATTACTAGCCTAGGTGGCGCTCGGGGGTGCATCCCCGACAAGCTCTTGCCACCGCTTGGCTAGCCGTTGCTTATGGTTTTGACACGCTGCAGGGCGGGTGTCAACTGGGCGTAACTTGCCTTCCGGCGCACCGCCACGTGCTTAGTGAGAGCTGATTAGCTGCTTGAGGGCTCGACACCGCATTGATAAGTGACTGGCGTAGCGATGCGGTGGAGTGGTGGCTGGTCAGCTCGCGCCTGCCGAGGGATTGCTTGCCGGGTCTTCAGAAAGGTGCGCATGTCTTGGTCCCCGGCAAGCGTCGGGGACGTGCTTGGCGCGTTGCAGTCCGGGCTTGGGCTACCGCATCGGGCTTGTTGGAGTCTGGCCTTGACCATTCGTCGGGTTTGTACGAACGTTGAAGGGTTCAGCTACTACCGCCTGTGCATAAGTCAGGGGCACTGGGTACCCCTGTACTAATGCACCGACAGGAGCCCCCGGGTCTAGCCCACACGCGCTCGCCAAGTGTCGTTGGGTCAGGCCCAAAATCTATGCACACGCGCGCAATGGGAGGGAGTAACTGCCAATTTATTGGTCAGCACTGACCCGCCACCTCAGGTCGTTTCCGCCACGCGTGCCGCATGCATAGCGGGGGGGGGGGGGGGGGGGTTAGCGACGGGCGCGCATAACTTAAAGCCCTGGTTGTGGCAGAAACCGCAGCGCCATGGATTGGAGCAATGGGGCGGTTACCTGTTCGCCCGTGATCGTGGGTGGTGGAATTGGTGGAGATGGGCGGCGATCGTTGGAGCGGAGGAGAGCCAGCCCCCGCGCTCTCCCCTATAAATTGGGGGTCGCGAGGGGCGATGCTCATCCATCCTTTCTTCCTCCATGAGTTCGAATCCACAGAGCTCGCCCTTCTGCTTCTTTGTCTTGAGCCGCGTTCCCCCTCCCGATGCTTAGGGGGAGGGGCCTAACGAGCGCGTTTGCAGGGCCTTCCCCTTGGACCCATGCTCAGTCCCCGTCATGGATAGACAACTCTGAGCTGAAGGCTGGTCGGGGAAGTCTTGGATGGGGGAGCAGGCAACGCAGTCGCCGTGTCGAGGACAGCTGCGGCGGCACGCCTGCCGCCGCGCTACCCGCTTCTTTAGCCTTGATGGAGCGCCATGCGGTTGACATCGCGCCGGAATCTACGTTGGAGGTGCAGCGTCGCGGCGGTCCACGGTTCCCGCATTCCTTCTTCAAGGTGATGGAGAAAAATCGCCCACACGGCCGCCACGAGCGTGCGTACGGTTGCAGCCGTGAGTCGTCGTTTATCGTGGTGAGGCTCTCCTCCCACAGTGTTTTGGATGGAGCGTACGGGAGGGAGCCCTTCATCTACGCGTGCTCTTTTAAGGCGGGGAATGGAATTCCCCGCCTTTGGCCACCGGGGACGATCATGCTCTCTGTGGGGTCCCCGGGTTGCCGCGTTGGCGATAAGGAAGACGATGGCGTGGGTGTCCCCTCGAGCAGTGGCGATAAGGAAGACGATGGCGGTCGGGGACCTACGATGCATCAGGAGCATGGATGAGGTCTCCGACGCATCGCGTTCCCCGGCAGCACCATCATCACCAGCTGGGCTCCGGCAGCGCCACCATCTGCACCTGCCCTCCGCCTTCTTTCCCCTTGTCGGTCTTGTCCACTCCGTCGGCTTCGTCCGCCCTGCCTGGGGACAGGGCCCTTCTGCTCGCCGGACGTGTCCCTCTGGTCCTGGCAGGGAAGCGTCGAATCCCGGTGATGCGGAGCATCCTACGGACATCACCATGACAAGAGTCCGTTTGGCAAGTGACACGTGCGACATCAACTCCGCATACATAAAGGTGAACCATCTCCTTTACACGTGTTCACTTGACCCCTTCGAGGATGGGATACTACTTGACACTCCTCTCGTGTGCATGCATAGGTATTGTCGGAGCTTCACAGATGACAAGGAGGGGTGCCGGCACCTACGTACAACTACACCATCCGCGAGGGAAGCTTGGAAGACGAGACGGAAGAAGATGGAGCTGCAAAGTCTACAGCGGCCGGACGACCGACAACCTCCGGACGTCCGACACTCAACAGCGGCCGGACAACCGACGCCTTCCAGACGTCCGACAGACTCCAGCGCCCGGACGTCCGAGCCCATCCGGAAATCCGGCGCCAAGTCACCCGTGCCGAATTGACGGAAGTCCGAAGACCTCCGAACGACCGAGCCACGGACGTCCGACACGCTCCGGACGTCCGGACCCTCCCGAGCCTCCGGACGACCGACGTCCTCCGGACGTCCGACACCTGGCTGTGTGCTGCCGCGGGCCTTGGGCCTTGTATCTCTCCCTCACTTACCCTTTCGTGGCTAAGACTATACATACTCTTCCCCCACCTCCTTTCTAGGGTTAGCAAAGTGATAGCTCATTAATACATGAGCTTTGCTCCTTCCTCTACTTCTCTCATGGAGACCGAGGCCTCCACCGGAGAAGATCCCTAGAGGATGTCAAGGCCCCTTTTCAAGGGAAGATCCGTCTACGGATTCAAGGCCCATCTCTCCGAGAGATTGGGATGAACTACCCATGTATCTTTATTTCCATTGTTGTTCTTGGATCTTGATGCACCTCTTGCATTGCTTGTGATTTGAGGAGTACTTGATGTGGATCTTGTCTAATAGAGTGTTTTTCCTTTGATTTTCTCCACGTTTTCCCTTCGTGTTCTTCGTGTTCATCGTGTTCTTCCTCAAATCCACCTCCAATTCGTGAAGATCGGGACACCCTCGGGTTTGCCCCGTATCATATTGGTATCAAGAGCCATGTTGCCACGAATTTGGAGCCCTACCCCCACTTTTCTTGCTTTAGTTCGAATTTTCCTTCCCAATTTCGAAAATACCCCACAAAAATAGCCTCAAAAAATTTCTTGTGATTTGTTGTTCTAGTGAGTTTTTGTTGATTTTGATCCGTGGATCTAGTGTTTGGCAAGTGGATCTACTTCCCTTGGCATTCCCTAGCCCCAAATTTTCTTTTTCCCCTTCAATTTCGAGCCCCAAATCATTAATTTCCGCCCAAAATCGCGTCCCGGATCTCAGATCTCGAGCTGACCCAGACCCCTCGGACGTCCGACCATTTCCGGACGTCCGGACCCTTCCGAAGCCTCGGACGTCCGACAGCCTCCGAACGTCCGGAACCCCTAAACAGACCCGAAATCTCGGATTTCCGGCCCGTCCGGACGTCCGACCCCCGGATGTCCGTCACTTCTCGGACGTCCGTAACCTGTAGAAACTGACTCGGCTCGAACTTTGTTTCGGCCATAACTAATTCATCCAAACTCCGATTTGGGCGTTCTTTAGCTCGTTTTGTAGCTATTGACATCCACCATCCCACAAAATTAGTTCCAACATCATTTGACACCATCATATTTCTCAAATTTTGGTAAGTTTGCCTAGGCCCTCCACCATATCATCCGCAATACCACCATAGAATTCCGCAACCTAACCCATTTTGGTTACCATTGCATTTGTGGCTGCTTGAGTTGTGATTTGAGTCTCCTAAGGTGTTTCTGCTACTTAGGGACGGTTACTTCTTCTTCAACCACCGGTGACTTGTATTGGTCCATCATCTACACCGACCACCGACGTTCGACATCGACGACGACCATCCATCCTTTGAGACCATCTTCAACTGGAAGCAAGGCCGGTTTACCCCGACTTCGTGAAAGGTTAAGTGTGACGAAGGTATACATTCTGTCATACACTTTTCCTTCCTTGCCATTACATCTTGATAGCCCCACCATCTTTGCGAATACCTTCATACCTATTGAGACTAGCTATCCGAGTATTGCCGGGCTTCATAAAAACTTGTGCACCATAGTGATACTATATCATATTGTTGCATCATTGGAAATATCATATAGTGCAATTGCTTGCTCCCGTGCATATCTTGTGATACTTGTGTCATATATTTGGTTGAGGCTCAATAAGAATAGTGGAAAGGAGGAGAAAAAAAAGAAAGAAAAAAAACTTTTAAGCAAGAAAGAAAGATCAAAAGCTTATAAGCATAGAGTTGAGCATGAAAAGATATACTTGTGCATGAGGATACATGGAATAGGAAACGTTTTACTTGCATGAATAGGATTGGTGCCAAGTGGTGAATCGTGCCCAAACGTGCAATCAAGCTAGCGTCTCTCCTTGTGTTTGTGCAACAAGAGCTTAGTCTTCGTTAGGCAATTTTGTATTGCTCATTCCTATAGTTGCACAAGCCCCATTATCCCACCGCGTGTGTTTCTTTATTGCCCTCCTCTATATTGTGATCGCTTGCTTTGCATTTTGAGTCCATTGGATTTATTTCAACATTTACAATATTTTGGACTTTGATTTGCATGAATTTGTGCCACTAACCCTACCGAGCTCCACTATAAGACATTTGTGTAGGTTGTGAGAATTGGACAATGTTTTTCACCAAGTGCACTCTTTTCCTTGCTTACATTGTGGTCTTTTGAGATCCATCTACAACTTCGGAAAGAGGTAACTTTGGTAGGTTCATTCCATCTCGTTCTCACGCCTCCTCGAGTGCTTCCATGGATAGGGACGACACATCTCCTTCGGTCTACAACAACAATGACGAGTTCGATGCCATGAAGAAAACCATCGACGCCAAGATGGATGATCATTTGGAGGAGCTCAAGGCCATCATCAAGATCCGCATGAGATCTTCATCATCGAGAATATGCTCAAGTGCACATGCTTACGAGCTACCATCTCCGGCAAGATCAAACCGGCATCGACACCATCAACGACATGAAGAAATAACGACGCCAACATCAAGGCGTCCAATAAAGAACAAGTGTGAAGGTCACGAGCTCAACATCAACCACCGCTCGATGATTTCACCTACTACCTTGGCATCTTCGCCAAGCGACTTCAAGGCATCTTCGCCTTTGGATATGCGGCATCTTCGCCGACAAGTACTTCAAGAGAAGCTCCCCAAGCTCAACTCCGCGACTTCCACGAGCTACTACGACCTCAACATCGACCACGAGATTCCTTTCTATGGGAGTCAAGACCCCGAGGAGTATTTCACGTGGGAGCGCAAGATGGACACATACCTCAAGCTACTTCAAGTCCCTTCCGAAGATCAAGTGAAGTGCGCCACAAGAAACTTCCATGACTACGTGTCGACATGGTGGCTTCACACATCTTTGACGAGCTTCGACATGAGTTGGTCCAAGTTGAAGAAAGCGTTGCGGCAAGAGTTTGTGCCTTGTACATACACAGAATATCTTCAACGCGAATTGGAGAACACCATATAAGGATCCAAGTCCCTCGATGAGTACTTCATGAAGATGAAGAAAGCCTTGCGACAAGCCGGTGCGGACGACCCCATTTGGATGAAGTTCCACTTCATGATGGGATTGAACAACGACATCGCCAAGACTATCTTCCACAACCACTACGAGTCTCTCAAAGACCTCTACATTGGTGCTCTCATGGCGTAACATGAACTCAAGGCCAAGGCTACTCGACCCCGAGCACACTTCGCGATGACCAAGCTCCACGACGACGAGCATGAGGATGGTACCACCAAGATGTCCAAGCCCGATGAGCTCCAAGACGACGCTCCCAAGTCCGACTTCACTGCCATCCCTCTTTGTGGCATTGACGATGCCGAGTCTACCATGACTCTTTTTGAAGACGGCGCGGCGACGACCACGACTACGGAGCCACTCAAGGAACATGCTTTGGAGGCGAGCGACAAGGTGGCGAGCAAGGATGACGCTTCCATCTTTGGAGGCGAGAGTGATGATGTGCCATCTTCGGCCTTCATCCACGGTGATGGTGACGACATGGTTGAGCATGGGATTTTCCCTTCGACCACGGCGACGTTTGGAGTTGAGTTGAGAGACTTTTGCCACCATATTGAGAGTGAGAGTGACTTCACCACTAGCCCCATATATGATGAGTTGCCCCAATTCCCATGTGAGGAGAGCCACAACCCTCACCACTTGAGTGAGATGGGTGACTCCACCATATGTGAGTTTGAGTGCACCTACCTCGAGGGAGTGTGTGAGCCACCACATAGAGAGAGTGAGGTAGTTGAGAGGGCATGTGAGGCCATTTCGATTTCTAACAACTTAACCTCTTCCTCTATTATGTCTTCTCCTTTGGTGCTAGGCCCCATATTCGATGACGCGCCGACCCTTGACGACTTCGTCCTCACCTTGGACAAGACGATGGCCATGGTGGTACATGAAGCACCCCCCACATGGTTCCATCACGATGAAGATAACCACAAGTTGGTCTATGCAACCTCACCTACACCACATGAGTGGAATGAAAAAGGTAACTTAGGTGAAGGTGATGTTCTTGTCCCACTAGTGGACTTTGATTGCTTGCATGTTGATGATCACCCTATTTCCATGCTTCATGATTATGCGACTTCCTCATGTGATGAATTGCCCATTTATGCTGAGTTTGACGATTCTCATGTGGAGTCTATTAGTTATGATGCCATGTTGCATAGGATACCTTGTGAGAACTCTATAGGTCACATCATGTTTGACAATCCACTTGACTTGTCATATGCTATGCATGAGATCACCCATATTGCATCTTCGCAATCTCATCGTAGTAACTATGCATATGCCATTAAAATAAACCCAATTTGCACATATGGCATAGATGAAAAACCCATGGTTATTGGCATTTGCTTTTCTTGTGATGATATTGCCATGCTCCCTTTGCATCATTTGCGCAATTGCTCACATATGACATGCCATGACCACCATGCTTTGGATATGCATTGTTTTGGATGTTATCCATATTCTACATATTATGCTTCCGCTATTGCGCATGAGGAGACCCCCATAGTTTCCTCATACACATAGGAGATTTTGATCCATCCTACATTTTGCATGATCCCCACTATTGTGTGCACACTATGCTTACCATTGACATGAATGATATGCTTGTGCCACATACTTGCTACAATTTGCGTCCCAATCATGTTGAGCATAATAACTATCATTGCATGATGGATGACGTATTCATATACCATGCCTCAAATTTATTTGAGCATTGTTTTTCTTGTGCTAACTCACACGTGCACATACACATCATGATGGATGATGTGTATATTTACCACACACACACACACACTTTGTTTCGTGTGTCTCCTTGTTGTGTAGGTACACACGATTCTTCGTCAACCTCGCAAGCGCACGAGTTGACGAAAAGAGCTCTACAGAGCAACGAAGACGTGTGCCACTATGGAGTGCTTACCCTCCAACCACCCTCTTTGCGCAAATAATTCGCGCATTTCTTCTACATGGCTATGGCTTATTTCCCATTACACTTATTATGCCCATATTGCCATGTTCACTTTGCATGATATGTTCAATTTTATGCCTTTGCCATGCATTTGTGACCCATGCCTTGCATCTCACATGTCACTTCATTCTCATATTCGTATGTGTATTTGCAAGCGTGGTGGAGGATTTACTTGCTATTGCCATGTTTACTTTGTGACCCATGTCTATGATGATACTTTGCTCTTGCTTCGTGCTCGTGATATGTCATGTGCATTATTTATGTCCACTATTTGCTCATATGACATGATTGCCATGATTTCCTCTAGTATGTTGCATCTTCGCACTACTAGCTGGCACGACATGGTTACTATGCTTGCTTCATGTGTTGCATCACCGATGATTACTACTTGCTCACTCCATGCGGTTGATGACATCCATTGCCATGCTTTGCACATGAGTGCTATTGCTTATTGTCATATGTCTCCATATGTTGCCTCTCTCATGCTCGATGCTTTGCCGTGTATTGAGTGCAACAATGCTTTTGATCTTGCTAATGAGATTGCCCCCATAGCTTTCTCTCATATTAGTGGAGCTTTTGACATCTTTCATGTGAAGCATGCTTTCCTTCCTTCTTTGCACCATATGCCTAGTGCCATGAATATTGCCATTGTTGCATCCTATTATTCATGCACTTGTGATCCTAACGGTTATGTGCAAGAGAAGAGAACCATCATGATGGATGATGTGTTTGTCTACCATGCACATACATTGTTTCCTTTGTTGTGTGTATGTGTAGGATACTTCGACTACATGTCAACTTCCACTTCACGTGAGTTGACCATTCGAGCTCTTGAGAGAGAGCCATGCTACACCAACGCATTTCTACATCGCACTTGCTTGCGCATCGGCATTGTGACGGACGCACAAGGTCACGCTTTTGAGGTGACATCCTTCTTGAGCATCGATATTATGGCTCACACTACTTGTGTTGCTTGTACCATGACATATATGGGTCATCTTGGACCACTTACTTGCACACATGTTAGAGATATTGCTTTCACTCGCGATTGCCATCGTTCCATGACTCATGACATATATGCCTTGTGTGTTGCATCCAACTTGTGGATTGTTTGCTCTTATCTTATGCTTGGTTGCAATAATCACCATTCTTCACATTTGCCATGCCCGATTCCTTGCTACATGCTTGACTTGATCGCCTCACAGATGATGACCAATTGCTCTTTCTATTGTGTTGAGTGCCTCACTATATTCACTACACCATGTGCACTTTATGCTTGGATTGCCTTGCACTTTGGATTGCTCCATGTGTTTAGACACTACATTTTACTTGGTGTCGTGAATGATTCATATGCCTACCATAGACCTTTCGTTGATTGCTATGTGCTTGAGTGCTATGACCTTGAGGTAGATGCTTGTTCTATTGTCACATATAATGGCATCCCTACCTCAATGTGGCATGCTTATTACCATGTTGCTTTTACTTGTGCTCAACTTATATTCTTACATGCCATGCCACAATCCTTTGTCACATCCTATGATATGCATGATGACAACACTTGTTCGGTGAATCACCAA
Organism: Elymus sibiricus; assembly: GCA_039707655.1. Classification (NCBI taxonomy): domain Eukaryota; kingdom Viridiplantae; phylum Streptophyta; class Magnoliopsida; order Poales; family Poaceae; genus Elymus; species Elymus sibiricus. The sequence continues at coordinate 306,856,515 of CM077675.1, read as the reverse complement.
TTGAATGCTTGGTTTTGCACTAACGCTAACCACATTTGTTTTTCCAAGTGTCTGTCGTGTTTGCTCCTTTTGCAGGAATTACTAGATGGTGCGACATTGGAGAGTGCCCATTTCGAGCTTGATGATGATGAGCATTTGGTGACCGTCCACTTCTACACGGCGACGCCATCTCTTTCCCATGGTGATTTGGATTTTGATCCGAGGACGGATCTTTCCCAAGGGGGAGGGGATGATACGGAGCATCCTACGGACATCACCATGACAAGAGTCCATTTGGCAAGTGACACGTGCGACATCAACTCCACATACATAAAGGTGAATCATCTCCTTTACACGTGTTCACTTGACCCCTTTGAGGATGGGATACTACTTGACACTCCTCTCGTGTGCATGCATAGGTATTGTCGGAGCTTCACAGACGACGACGAGGAGTGCCGGCACCTACGTAAAACTACACCATCCGCGAGGGAAGCTTGGAAGAGGAGACGGAAGAAGACGGAGCTGCGAAGTCTACAGCGGCCGGACGACGGACAACCTCCAGACGTCGGACACTCAATAGCGGCCGGACGACCGACGCCTTCCGGACATCCGACAGACTCCAGCGCCCGGACGTCCGAGCCCATCCGGAAATCCGGCGCCAAGTCACCCGTGCCGAAATGACGGAAGTCCGAAGACCTCCGGAAGACCGAGCCACGGATGTCCGACACGCTCCGGACGTCCGGACCCTCCCGAGCCTCCAGACGACCGACGTCCTCCGGACGTCCGACACCTGCCTGTGTGCAGCCGCGGGCCTTGGGCCTTGTATCTCTCCCTCACTTACCCCTTCGTGGCTAAGACTATATATACTCTTCCCCCACCTCCTTTCTAGGGTTAGCAAAGTGATAGCTCATTCATACATGAGCTTTGCTCCTTTCTCTACTTCTCTCATGGAGACCGAGGCCTCCATCGGAGAAGATCCCTAGAGGATGTCAAGGCCCCTTTTCAAGGGAAGATCCGTCTATGGATTCAATGCCCATCTCTCCTAGAGATTGGGATGAACTACCCATGTATCTTTATTTCCATTGTTGTTCTTGGATCTTGATGCACCTCTTGTATTACTTGTGATTTGAGGAGTACTTGGTGCGGATCTTGTCCAATAGAGTGTTTTCCCTTTGATTTTCTCCACGTTTTCCCCTCATGTTCTTCGTGTTCATCGTGTTCTACCTCAAATCCACCTCCAATTCGTGAAGATCGGGCCACCCTCGGGTTTGCCCCGTATCACCCGGCCAGGCGCTCGTTTTTCCCTCTGTTCCTTTTTCACCTAATCCCTGAGAGGAGAGGGACAAGAAAGGCATTACGGGGCATTTATCTTTTTGTAAGCCAAAAATGTAGGTGTTTGCCAAATTTTAGCTGATTAGAATGTAATTTCTTATCCACTTTGTATCGGAAATGAATGAGAAAAGGTGCCGTCTTTATTTCGCAAGTACTATCCCTTTCCCTTCCTTATTTATACTATATCGGTATGTTTGGTCCTCGCTACATGGAGCTACTTGCCGGGTCATCATTCAAACCACGAGTGCCAAAAAAGGGGAAACGAGCCCCTGGCAGCAGGTTGGTGTTGTTCCCCGGCAGAGCTCCTTGTCGGTGTCGGCGCCGCCACCCCCCCACAGTCGTTAAACAAGGACAGGGGGACGGCTCGTCCCGACAAGGGTTTTCACCACGTGGATGACTCCACTACCCGCAGTAAGGAAGATACTAAGGATTTCCTTGAGGAATCGAAAGGTTTTTAACTTGGGATATGCGATATACTTATCTTTTCCAAGTAGTATCCCCTTTTAGAGTGTGTTGGGCCGCCATCCTTGTTTCTTTGTTTCCCTTTCCTGTTTTCTCGACGGTCGAACATGTAGGGTGAGAACAGTAACACAGATTACGGGTTCATCAAGTATTCTAGCAAATCTTTATAACTCAAAAGCGATAACATTGCAGTCATAAAAAAATGCGTAATGAGCATGTAAAAATGACGATATGATGCAATGTCTAGCTTTATTATTGTTGCACAGGGTCTGCACCTGGCTTTGTACAAAGGGTTACATGCAACATCGGCAAGGCTTGTACAAAAGGTGGCTGCCGGGGATTGAACCCAGCAGCCGCGCCTTACGGGTAGAACTTACGAAGATGCTCAATGTTCCATGAGTTAAGCACCTTGGTGCCATCTTCGGTCTCCAGATGGACTGCGCCAGGTCTGGCGACTCGTGCTACCCGGTAAGGGCCTTCCCACTTCGACGTCAACTTGTTAGCACCCTTGGCGGATTGAACACGCCTAAGGACAAGGTCGCCTTCCTCAAGGCTCTGGGCGTGGACCCTGTGGCTATGGTAGCGGCGCAAGGCTTGCTGGTAACATGCAGCACGCACCGCAGCCCGTAGACGGTCTTCCTCGAGGAGCATGGCATCGTCATGCCGTAGCTGTTGTTGCTCTACTTCATCGTAGGCAAGCACTCAAGTTGACCCGTATATGAGTTCCGTGGGGAGTACTACTTCTGCCCCTACACTAGGGAGAAGGGCGTCTGGCCAGTAGCTCGATTTGGTGTCGTCCTGAGGGACCAAAGAACCACCGGCAGTTCGTTTATCCAGCGCCTGCCGCTCTTCCGCAGCTTATCAAAAGTCCTTGTCTTGAGCCCTCGCAGCACTTCAGCATTCATCCTCTCGACTTGCCCGTTGCTTCTTGGGTGGGCAACAGAGGCGAAGGAGACCTTGCTTCCAAGGCTTTGGATATATTTCAGGAAGGCGCGGCTTGTGAACTGGGTGCCGTTGTCAGTGATCACTCTATTAGGCACTCCAAAGCGGCACACCAGTCCTTTCATGAACTTGATAGCTGACTGCGCGGTCACCTTTCTCACTGGTTCCACCTCAAGCCACTTTGTGAACTTGCCGGTTGCCACGAACAAGAACTCAAAGCCCCCGACAGCACGGGGGAAGGGGCCCAGAATATCGAGCCCCCTGACCGAGAATGGCCAGGATAGAGGGATTGTTTGCATGGCTTGTGCTGGTTGATGGATGTTCTTGGAATGGAACTGGCAGGCTTCACACTTGGTGACCATCTCAGTAGCGTCCTGGAGAGTAGTGGGCCAATAGAAACCCTGTCAGAAAGCTTTCCCGGCAAGGGCCCTTGATCCGATGTGGGAACCACATACTCCTCCGTGAATCTCTGCCAACAGCTTCAGTCCATCCTCCCGGATGATACACCTTAATTTCACACCATTCGGTTGTCTTTTGTACAGGGTGTCACCGAAAAACTGGTACATACTTGACCGACGGGCTACTCTTTCGGCTTCCTTTTGCTCTTTGGGGAGTTCTCCTGTTTGAAGGAAATGGACTATATGCTGTGCCCAAGTTGGAGCCCGCGGCTCGATAACAAGGACTAAAGGCGTCTCCTCGTCCCCGGGAGCACTTGTCTCAACCGCGAGAACCTGAGGTCCTGCAAGAGGGAGACGAAGAGGCCGCCTTTCAAATCCAGTGTGGTCGCGCTTTTTTAGGCGCGCCCGTGTGGCGCCGTTTAAAAACCACCTCTCCCATGTCCCAAGAGTTCCGGCAAGACCTCTGGCAAGGACTTCGGGAAGCACGCGGTAGAGTGCAGCACACCCATTGAGGACCTGCTAGAGAGCTCCACCGCCAAGAGCAAGAAAAACAAAGTGACCATTCCTAAGATGACACAAGTGGCTCCACGGGAGGACGGTGAGGGAGGCACTTTCACCATAAGTGCCACCGCAACAGCAAATAGGGAAGCGTGCTTGTCTTCTTCCCATGGGCGAACGTCAATGTGTTTGCATGGCAACCATCTGACATCCCCTGTGTTCCCAGGGAGGTGATCGAGCACCACCTAGCCATATGTCCCCACGCACGTCCCTTCAAACAGAAGGTCAGGAAGCAAGCTTTGGAGCGGCAAGAGTTCATTGACAAAGAAATCAAGAAATTAGAAGCGGCAGGTCTGATTAGAGGAGTGATCCACCCAACCTGGTTGGCAAATTCCGTGGAAGTGCAGAAGGCGAGCGGGAAGTGGCGGCTTTGCATTGGTTTCATTGATATCAATAAGGCTTGTCTGAAATATCCTTTTCCCTTGCCGCGTGTCGATCAGATAGTGGACTCCATAGCCGGCTACGATTTGCTTTCCTTCCTTGATGCATACTCTGGATATCACCAGATCTTTATGGCCAAGGAAGATGAAGAGAAGACCACATTCATTACCCCAATGTGGCACATACTGCTTCAAGCGTATGCCCTTCGGGCTGAAGAGTGTCGGTTGAACATTTGCAAGCGCGGTCCAGATTGGTTTTGAGCCCCAGCTGCACAGGAATGTGGAGGCGTATATGGATGATATAGTGGTCAAGACCAAGGAAAAGGCAACACTGATTCAAGACTTAGAAGAAACATTTTCAAACTTGCGCAAGATCAACTTGAAGCTCAACCCCGAGAAGTGCGTGTTTGGAGTCCCGTCCGGCAAGCTCCTCGGGTTTTTTGTGTCGCAACGCGGGATTGAGGCCAACCCCACCAAGATAGAAGCGATCGAACAGTTGGAGGCACCGGAGCATGTCAAGGATGTGCGCCGCTTGGCGGGTTGCGTCGCTGCCCTCAGCAGGTTTATTTCCAAGTCCATGGAACGCGCCCTGCCGTTTTTCAAAATCTTGACAAAGGCAGGTCCAATGAAATGGACTCCGGAGGGGAGCTGAGGACGAAGAAGTGGCAACCCCTGAGCTGGCGACCGGCAAGCCGGATCCACCCCCGGCAAGCCAAGGGGCGCCAACACAAGTACAACGCAAGAAATAGAGCAACATGTCGTGTCGAAGAAGAAGATGGTGTAGCGCCCAATCTATTTTGTCAGCTCCCTCTTGCAGGGGGGCTAGGTCAAGATATTTTGGCATGTAGAAATTGCTTTTTGGCCTTCTCATGGCCTCCAAAAAGTTGTGCCACTACTTCCAAGCACATCATATTACCGTCATCACTCGCTTTCCGTTGCAACGCATTCTGAAGAATCCACAGGCAACCGACAGGATTGTTGAGTGGGCGTTGGAGCTAGCCAACTTTGATCTGAATAATTCAGAGGAGAGCCTTGGCGTAATTCATTGCAGAATGGACGCCAACGCGAGACGAAGAAATTCTGGAGACGGCCTTCCACAGCAAAGAAACACCACAAGAATGGATCATATACTTTGACGGGGCCTTTTCGCTGCAAGGCATCGGTGCCGGAGTGCTGCTTGTCGCACCCACCGGAGAGCACCTCAAGTATGTGATCCAGATGCACTTTCCACAGGAGTGTCGACAAACAACATGGCAGAGTATGAAGGACTGCTTGCCGGTCTACGAATAGCAGTAGACCTCAGCATCAGAAAATTGATAGTCCAAGGAGATTCACAGCTTGTTGTGCGTCAAGTGAATAAAGACTACCAGATCCCTCTGATGGAAGTGTATGTAGAAGAAGTGAGGAAATTAGAAGAGCATTTTGATGGTCTGCAAACAGAGCACATTCTGCGTGCAGAGAACAGCATTGTCGATGACTTGTCAAAACAAGCTGCTCAAAAGTTGTCTCTGGAACTAGGTACTTTTGTACTTCGACTGACTCAACCATCCATCACGTCATCAGTACGGCAAGCAAAGAAAAGAAAAATCAGTTCTGGCGAATATCTCCCGACAGAGCTGCCAGCCGCTGCCAAGAAGGTCGCCAAGAACATCGCAATGCTTGCCGGAGAGCAGCAAGCTCCGGCAGGCCACGTGGTCCTTGACGTCAATGCTAGTGCTCCCACACTAGAGGAAATGCCATTAGTCCTTGTCATCGAGCCCCAGGCTCAGACATGGGCGCAACAAATCATCCATTACCTCCAGACATGTGAACTTCCTGAAGAGCAAGAAGAAGCTGAGAGAGTAGCCCATTAGTCAAGCATGTACAAATTCACGGATAGCACACTATACAGGAGGAGACCAAATGGAGTGAAAATGAAGTTTATTCCCTGGGAAGAAGGACAACAACTGTTGGCAGAGATACATGAAGGGATATGAGGCTCCCACATCGGGTCACGTGCCCTTGTCGGGAAAGCGTCCCGGCAAGGCTTCTATTGGCCGACAGCCCTTCAAGACACCTTGGCGGTGGTCACTACATGTGAAGCATGCCAATTCCACACCAAGCAAATACATCAACCAGCACAAGCCCTTCAAACCATACTGCTCTCCTGGTCATTTGCATTCTGGGGGCTCGGTATCGTCGGCCCTTTCCCCCGTGCTATCGGGGGCTTTGAATTCTTGTTCGTTGCAATTGACAAGTTAACATAGTAGACTGAGGTGGAACCGATGAGAAAGGTGACGGCACAAGAAGTGGTCAAGTTTTCCAGAGTAATAGTCTGCCGTTACGGTGTACCCAACAGGATCATCACAGATAACGGAACGCAGTTCACGGGCAACACCTTCATGCAGTATTGCTAAGACATCGGCGCCAAGATCTGCTTTGCGTCTGTTGCACACCCTAGAAGCAACAGCCAAGTGGAAAGGGCAAATACAGAAGTGTTGCGTGGCCTCAAGACAAGAACTTTTGACAAGTTGCACAAGCACGTAAGGCGCTGGATTGACGAGCTGCCGACGGTTCTTTGGTCAATCAGGACAACGCCAAATCGAGCCACCGGCAAGACACCCTACTCCCTAGTTTATGGTGCAGAGGTGGTGCTCCCCATGGAACTCACATACAGGCTACCTCAAGTACAAGCTTTCGACAAAGAACAACAAGAGCAATTGCCGCAAGATGATTCAACGCTCCTTGAGGAAGATCGTCTTCAGGCTGCACTGCGTGTCGCCCGGTACCGAGAATCCTTGCACCGCTATCATAGACACAGGGTGCACGCCAGGAGCGTTGAGGAAGGCGACCTTGTTCTTCGTAGGATTCAGTACACGAAGGGATCAAACAAGTTGACCCCGAAGTGGGAAGGCCCTTACCGGGTGGTACGAGTCACCAGGCCTGGCGCAGTCCACCTGGAGACCGAAGATGGCACCCCGGTGCAGAACTCATGGAATATTGAGCATCTTCGCAAGTTCTACCCATGAGGCATGGATGCCGGGGCCCCGGACAACCCCTTTTCTACGAGTTCGCCAGAAAGGCGTGTAATCCTTCGTACAAAGTCAGGTGAAGATCCTGTGCGAAATCAATAAAACTAAGTTTCCACAACCTTTTTGTCAAAGTACATATTTATCTTATGTATATTGCATGGAATGTTGTGTTTCTCTTTGCATAAGAGTAATTGTTGAACCCAAGGTTCCTAGCCTCCTCTTTTTCTCTTCTTTCTTTTTCTCAAGAAATGGAGGGACCCTTGCGTGCAAGTCTTCTCGGGGGGAGTGATGGTATGGATACCTACGAGCGCATTCAAGGTCAATAATTCAGCGGCAAGAAGTTTAGCAAAGAGAAGCTAAGTTGCAGAAACTTTAAAATTTCTCTTTGTTGTAGCCCTTTTTCCCTTGAATGATTTCGGCATTTGTACGAGAAAACCTGCATGTGAAGGACCCTTGCCGAAATTGTCTGTGCTCTTTGGATGCTTCGAACCTGCTCAGCAACCAAATTAGTTGCAGCAAGAATGCCAAGGTGGCCTTGCCGATGGCGGCATCGCCGACAGGCTGCAAACCTAAAAGTGCTCGCGGGAAGGATGTGCGCACCGGCAGGCGTCTCCAATAAGCGTAGGGACTAGAAACATACAAGTGTGGGATCATACATGAGGGAAAATGATTCATTCATCAAACATGATAAGCGTTAAAATATTTAGTAGAGAGCGCTCATCTATTTTTTCTTGCGTCCCCACAGGGTTACATTGGGTGTGATCTAAATACAAAAGGACATCTACCACTACGATGTGGCGATTGATCCGGAAACGAGGTCTCACGGATGAATCGCCACATCCGCCCCAACCGTTTCCTCGTGCAGGTGGCCGACAGGGCGATAACCTGGCTAGGCGCGGTCCACCTTCAAAATTCAGCGAAGGCGTCATGGGCGCCTATTCAGAATCATCGTCCTCGCTCTTGATGGCGGGGGAGTTGTCGTCGTCGTCGTCGCTGGAAGAGTCAAAGTCACTATCGCTCGAGCTCTCCGCGCAGCACTCCAGCCGGCTGCCGGAAGCCCCGAAGATGCTTCTGTGGCGCCATTTCAAAACCACCTCTCCCGCGTCCCGCATTTAATGCGCGTTGTGGGTGGGGCAGTAAAACTATCATTGTAACTGCAGTCAATATCGGGCCACACGCATGTGCACTATTTTGGGCCTAGCCCAACAGCGTCGCGGACTCTAGTATGGCCCAGGCTCGGGGGCTCCTGGCGGTGAACTAAAGAACGGGCCCATTAGTGCCCTAACTTGTGCACAGGCAGTAGCCTCCTTTAGCTTGGCAAGACTTGTCGGGTGACGCTTCATCCAGCCAACGCCACGTGACAAGACCAAGCCGTCAGCGACCTTACTTGCCAATGAAGAAGACCCCGGGTGGAGACTCACACAGGGGAAGTAGCGCATGAGTTTGTCATGGCGCTGCATCATCGTCCCCCTACCTAGCACGCCAAAGATGTCGTGGTACGACAATCTATGGGAAATCTGGGCCCATTTTCGGTTCTACTGTGGTGATTTACGTACGCAAAGAGCAACACCAACCAGAGCGCAATCGGGGTTTAGATAGGTCTGGGCCGCTCAGAAGCATAAAACCCTATGTCATGTGTGTTTGTGATTGAATATGTGTGTTCAAGTTACAAGGAGGGCTGTCCCCCAGCAAGACGCTCGAGAGTGCTACTACGCATGCAATTAAACAGGGTTTTGACCGTTGTAAAGGTAGACATGGACCACCTTTTATGGGTGAAAGGGGTTACCACAATGGCTAAAATGGTAAAATACATCAGGGCGAATAGAGGCTATGGTAGTGGGAAATACCTAACCTTGATGGATTAGGACACGCACATTAAATGCGCCGTGAGGTGTCATGCTATCGACGCTCCCAGGCAAGGACTGCCTCTCCTTTTGTGTCGTTTGCCCAGCTACCTCCTATTATCTTGCCACACCGGACAGGTGTCATTAAAGCTGAGGTAATTTCCTGGAGCTACCACATGCCCCGACAAGGTCTACCTAACGGCTTGCCCGCTCGACATCTCATTGATGGTGATGACCAACTCGGCGAAGTGGAGCGGGGCCCGGTTGTCATCGTTCTGGATACCAGGGTACCCAGACTTGCCAGCTTGCGGCCCAAGGCGTGGCCCACCAGGCGGTCCGTACGGCCCTGTGCAGCCTCACTCAAAGCAAGGCCCTCGCGAGGAACCCATCCCCGTGAGGAGGACAGCGTCAAGGAAAAAGGGGAAGGCCTCCCCAGGCCTCCTCCCAAGCGGTGGAGATCCCTATGCAACGCCGGGCCTCAGGAGGTTAGGGGTATCGACAGCCAGGCCAGGCGGGCGCCAGCGCGCCAGAAGGAGCAGTTTGCTCTTTTGTGCAAAGGCGACAAGGACGAACGCGGGTTCCCAAGGAGCCCCGCCAAAGGTTTCCATTCCGGTGCAACAAGACCGGGTCAGCGAGCGCGGCAGGACGGATGTCACCAGCGAGCCCACCACCGCGTCACCAACACCAACTTTGCAGGCGAAGACCGCCTTTCGTCAGGATAAGATGTACCTCCTGTCCCCTTTCAAATTTGGCCATTGTGGGATCCCTTCCCACCATTGCGATAAGGGAAGAGGACCCGGGCCGCTATAAGTAGAGGCGATGTAGCCCGGTAGAAGAAAGAGGGCAACCACCCCGCAAACACACCGCTGTACTTGTTCATCCACAAACCTCCTCGCGAGGCAATCCACCAAAGGCAGGAGTAGGGTTTTACGCTTCGCAGCGGCCCGAAGCTGGGTAAACTCTCGTGTGCCATCGTCTTCCTCGCCATCGAGCGGGGTATTGTGTTGTGAGATTGGAGGGGGCGAAGCTATTGGGGAATCTTCGCACACGCCCCTGGGTTCGAATTCCTTAGGGTTTTGCGGAGCCCGAAATCCGACATTTGGCACGCCAAGTAGGGGGCGTGTTGGAGTCTTCCTCGAGCCTCACTCTTCCTCCGCCTCACCGCTCCGATGGCCGATGCCCGCCGAGCCCGCGCTGAACGCCGCACTGCCCGTGTCGCCCAGACGGCGCCCGTGGGCCGCACCGCTGCGCGCCGCTCTCCCTCCCCCGTGGCCAACGCTGCCATGGGCCCGGAGGCCCACGAGCACACCGCCACTCCGTCACTTGTTCCAGCTACTGGGTCGTCCTCCCACGCCCGCCCAGGGCCGGCGCGTGGATCGGGCGCACTGAATATGGCGCACGAGCTGCTGCGCTACCGCCCCGCCCCCAACCGCCTCGATGACTGGCTCGGGCGCGTCGCGGAGCTCGTCAGCGCAGCTGGCGACGCTTCGACGTTCACGTACTCGTTCCGGCCCCAACCCTCCTTGGCAGGCAACGAAGCTCATGATGTGCCGCCTCCTACTCCCCAGCGCGACGTCGACCCCGAGCCCAGGCATGAAGCACGACCGCGTGACTAGCCGCGTGGGCCCCCGGCGAGGGTGAGAGAAGAAGTAAGCTGCCAGGTGGTGCCGCGGCCGCGCGTTGACGCGAGTGCGCTCCCAGCGCCGGCGCGCCAGTGGCGTGACCGGGCACCCCTGGAGGCAGCCATGAAAGAGCATCAAGACCAGGTTCCTCCCCAGCGCGCACTGCCCATGGGCCCGGTGGGCTGCTGCGCCATCGCCCCGGAACTCCATTCGGCCGTGTGGCCCTTCAAGTTCAAGCCTGACCCGCCTCCTCGCTATGACGGCACGGCGGACCCCGCCGAGTTCTTACAGCTCTACTCGCTAAGCTTCCAGGCGGCCGGCGGAAACGACAAGGTCATGGCAACCTAGTTCCCCATGGAGCTCAAAGGAGGCGCGCTTTCCTGGCTCCTCAACCTCCCGGAAGGGTCAATCACCTCCTAGGAAGGCCTGCGTGAGCGCTTCATTGCCAACTTCCAGGGCACCCGCGACCGCGCGCTTGGAGTAGGAGACCTCCGTCGCGTGAAGCAACAGCCTGAAGAGACCCTGTACAAGTTCATACAGCGCTTTACGACTACCCGCCTCAAGATCCCGAGGGACTCAGATGAGGCCATCATCTCGGCGTTCACCGACGGCGTCAGGGACCAGAGGATGAGGGAGGAGCTGGCTATCCACGATGACCTGAGCTCGGCCTTGGAGATGTTCAACTTGGCTAACAAGTGCACGAAGGCCGAGGAGGGCCGCCTCTCCCTCCACGAGCTTCCGGAGGCGGAAACCGAAGACAAGAAGACCAAGGCCAAGGAGCCAAAGCGCAAGGCACCCGCGGTACTGCGGCTGAGCCCGAGGTGAAGCGCGGCCGAGACGAAGAACCCCTCGTGGTCGGGCGACCATTCTGCATCTTCCATGGCACGAACAGCCACAACACCATCGACTGTCAAGAGCTCAGGGTGGTCCGTGACGAGCACTTCGGCCGACGCCCTGGGCGCACTGACCGGGGCTACAGACGTGGCGGAGGCCGCGGCGGAGGCCGCTGGGACAATCGCGACCCGTGTCAGGAGTGGCAAGACCAGCCTCGGGAGGACCGCTGGCGCGACCAAGCTCGTGAGGACCACTGGCGAGAGAAGCCTCCGGAGGGGTCACGTCGAGGCCAGCCTCGTGAGGTCCGTCCTCGCGAGGCCGGTCTTCCCCCGCTGCCGCCTCCGCCTAGAAGGAAGGAAGAGGATAGGCAGAACGACGGGGCTGGGGGCTTCCAGGAGGTCAGGGCAATAGCTTGCATCCTGGGCGGCGCTCAAGCCCCGGCCTCGAACCGCGTCTTCAAGCAGTTTTCACGAGAGGTGAACGCGGCTCTTCCAAAGCTTGAGGCCGCGCTCCCCCTCAAGTGGTCCCAGTGCGCCATCACCTTCGACTCCAAGGATCAACTCAGATGCTCAGCCATGGCGGGCGCGCTCCCCATGCTGTGCACGCCCACCATCAGCAACGTCCTCGTCACCAAGACCCTCATCGACGGTGGCGCCGGACTCAATGTCCTCTCCATCGAGACGTTCGAGACGCTCCAAGTGCCTTATGACCAGCTCATGCCAACCAAGCCCTTCTCAGGGGTCACTGACGGCACCACAGTCCCCATTGTGCAGGTGCGCCTGCCCGTCACATTTGGCAGGCACAACAATTACCACACCGAGATCATCACCTTTGACGTCGCCCACATCCACCTCCTGTACAACGCGATCCTTGGGTATCCAGCCCTTGCCAAGTTCATGGCGGTGACCCACCACGGCTACAATGTGCTCAAGATGCCGGGAAGTGGCGGCGTCATCACTATCGCCTGCGATGAGAAGGACGCCGTCTGCTCCCTCGAGCGCGCCTACCGTGCCGCGGCGGCCGAGCACTCGGACGACGAAGGAGGTGTCCTGCCCCGCGAGGACGTCCCCAAGAAGAAGAAGCAGCTCCTGTACAAGGGGCACCAGGGGGCTGAAAACCCTAAGGACAGCGCCTCAGGGTCCGCGCCGGGGGCTCAGGCCCCTTCATCCCTCGCATAGGAAGGCGCGCCCGGCGCCTCCCTTGGGCTGGGCTTGGGGGCTTCCACCCGGAGGACTGCCAACCTGACCAGTGAGACGAGGGAGGTGCTCGGGCACAACTTGGGGGCATGCGCCGGCACGCACCCATCCGAGCAAGGAGCACGACGCGAGGCACCAAGTTCACAGGAGTTCATCACCAGAGCAATCGAGGAGCTTCAGGAAGCACAGGCTGTGCGAGGTGGGCGCGGCCCCGTACCACCCAATGCTGTCGCCATCATCGACCCGGGCGGTGCGCTGCGCGTCTGCATCAACATACCTAGCATCAACAGGGCTGCATCATCGGACATCTTCTGGCCGACGCGTGCCGGTCACGGCAGGGCCTACCCGCGCAACTACGCCAGCATGCCCTTTGGGCTGGAGAATGCGGCTGGCACGTTCCAACGTCTTGCCCGGACCATGTTCGTGCCATACCGGGACAGGCACCACGAGGAGTTGGAGGAGGCGTCGGGCCCGAGCGGGAGCCCCGAGCCTCCTGAGGCGACGGGCTCGTGAAGGCCGAGCTTCTGAAGGCACAGGGCCAAGCTCCTACGACTACCTCCATGCTTCGACGGCATCGCCGCCAGGCGATCCTTTGGCCCGTACCAGGTAACTTTTTGGTTTGCTCAGCTTGAGGGCGCCCATCGGGCCGCATTATCCTCAGACGGCTGGAACTCCTCCCGCCCATGTTTTCCTGCATGATTTGGACCTTTACATGATTTCAATCTATTTCCCTAAGTATTCCAACCTGCATGCTCGGTGCTTCGCCGCCATGAATGTCGCTGCGCCCTAATGAGCCTGCCCTCGACCGCCTCATGATTAAGGGCTGGCACGGCGTCTGTGCTCGGGTCCGTCCCTGCAGCGTCGAAAAATCCATGTGGTCGAGCTCTGTCTCGCGGGCTGGCCCCGTGTACGTCACCTCGCATGGCCCTCGGCGCTTCGCCCTCGCGTGAGCTAATCGGGAGTGGGTGAGTCAGGGGGCGCGATACGGTTCCGGTCGGCCTTTCGCCACACTAGGGGCCGTGCGCCGGGTGTTTTCTCCTCGGAGTTGTCGCATGAGAAGACTGGGCACGACGTCTATGCCCGGGTCCGTCCCTGCAGCGTCGGTAAATCCAATGGCTGAGCTCTGTCTGGCGGGCCGGCCCCGTTCACGTCACCTCCTGGGGTCATTGGTGTTTGGCCTTCTCAAGCGATGGCCCTTGGAAATCCACTCGGCGCAGGTTTCTCCAAAATGTACAGGACTTGAAGCGGCGATTCACATGGAAGATTCAGGCGCAACCTGCCTTTGAGGTAGGTCCACGTGAGACACAAGCTGTCTCACGTCGCTCATATACACCTCCCAGTTCTACCGTGCAGGCCATGCGTATGAACTTAATGGGCTGTACACGCCCGGAGCCCCCCGAGGACGCGGAGGGGTTCCATTCCCATGCCCAAGTGGAAGCCCCATGCTCCGTGCTGGCGGACGACACGGCCCACAAATGGCTATGCCCACGCAACGTGGAAGCCCTATGTTCTGCACTGGGGATAAACAACTGAGGGCGCCTTAGCGGGTGCATTCAACCTCAGGATGGCCCCTCGTGGCTCCATCTCGCGACATTCCCCCGGGATGCACGCGTGAGGGGGATGCAAGGGGGCTACGCCACCTCACCAGGTCCCTGGCACCTGGTCTTCACGCGTCCCCCCCGGACAAAAACAAAGGTATGGGAGCCGCTCGTACGTCAAGGGGGACTCCTGAGCATCGCGACTCAGGAGCCTCACTGGCCTCGTAGCCCCTCGCCTCTTGGGACCGTCCTGGTGATCCGGACGCCCCAACGACGGTCGAGGTATGCGCGAGACCGGGCCCTGCCGACGCAGAGCTCAATGCGCTCCGAAAGCCGCTCGTACGTCAAAGGGGACTCCTGAGCATCGCGACTCAGGAGCCTCACTGGCCTCGTAGCCCCTCGCCTCTTGGGACCGTCCTGGTGATCCGGACGCCCCAACGATGGTCGAGGTATGCGCGAGACCGGGCCCTGCCAACGCAGAGCTCAATGCGCTCCAAATCCCCAAGTCAACCCCGTCTCTGCCGCGTTCCCTTCATGAGGGCTACTCGTACGTCAAGGGGGACCCCTGAGCATCGCGACTCAGGGGCCTCACTGGTCACGTAGCCCCTCACCCCTTGGTGTCGTCCTAGCGATCCGGACGCCCCAACGGCGGTCGAGGTATGCGCGGGACCGGGCCCTGCCGACGCAGAGCGCTACAGCAAGCAAGAAGGAAACGAAGCTAGGAAACAAATCACATAGCTTAACAGTCATTACAAGCACTAAAATGTCTTTGAAAATGCAAACAAGTCTAACGCCTCCACGAGGCACGATAAACATTACAGGGGAAGACCCAGGAAAAGAAACTAAGAGGAGCTGGCACCACTGCTCACCCCGGTCGAGGGGAGCTCGTCGTCGACGTTGCTGCCACTGTCATCGTCAACGACAACCCTCACAGTCGCAGGAGGAGCCGAAGGAACGGCGACGCAGGCAAACTTCTTCATCAGCGCGTCCACGGTGCCCTCTACGGCCGTCGGTGTAGCGGCGCGAACCCCAGGATCGACCGGGCGAATCACGGAGCCAAAGTCGAAGCTCGGATCACAAAGGTAGAGGTGGCTGAAGACGCGCGTCGCGGCCTTAGAGAAGAGGTCGCGACACTCACTCTCCAAGACGTTCATCACCCTGGCGATGGCACCCTCAAGCGCTTCGGCGAGCTTTGAAGAAAGTCCGACGAAGCCACCCTCACGAGCCGCCAGGGCCGCGGTGAATCCCCCTCGGCAGATGGACTGCAGCGCCCGGTGGAGCCTGAGCTCGATGGAGGGGAAGTCCTCGAGCTCCGCAGCCTTCTTCTCCTCAGCCACGGCAAGGGACTCCTCCCTGGAGGCAAGCTGGGCCTTCTCGTCAGCCACTTCCTCCTTCAACTTGTCCTGCTGCTCACGCTCGGCGGCTAGGTCAGCTGCCGCCTTGGATAACGCAGAGTCACGATCGGTGAGCTTGACCTCGCAGGCCTTGAGGTCCTCCTCCTGCCGGCGGAGCCTCTCCGCAAGCGCGGACCTGTCCTCTTGAAGGGCCTTCAGGCGGGCCTCCGCCTCATCACAACGCTTCATGGCAGACGCTGTGTCAGCCTGTGCAGCGTCCTGGGCTACCCTAGCCGACGAGGCCTCCTCCCTGCTCGCGGCCGCGGCGGATTCGGCTAGGCCCCAAAACGCCACGGCCGAGGCGTCGGATTGGAGCAACCCGGAAAGAAGACCCAGGCGCCCCCTTGCGAGGCGATCGTCGACGCCGCCCAGAGCGCCTCGGACCTGATCCAAGACGGCATAGTCCCCATCCAGGGCGCCTGACTCAACCAGAGGGCCATGGGTCGGTGGCACCAGGACATGGCCCGGGGGCGGCGTCTGTGCGGCGTCAGTGGCCGCCTCCGGAGGGGCGGAAGCATGAAGGATAGAAGACACCGATGGCTGCACCACCACCACAGACAAGGAAGAGGCGGGCGGCCCTACACTCAGCTGGCCCTCGGGGGCTGGCCCCTCGGGCTGTATCACGGGCATGCCCCCGAGGGCAGGGACGGCCTCTTCGGTAGGCATTGGGGGCTCCACGGCCGTGACAAGGAGAGTCGCCCCGCGGGCCTCCTCGCCCGCGACGTCCGGCGCCTCGCCAGGCGGCGGCAAGGCACCAGGAGCGGGCGTCGCATCAGAGGGCGCCCTTGGCTTGACACCGGCCTTCTTCTTCCTCAACTTTGACACGGCGGTGCCCCTGATTGTCAGACAAAGAGAGGCCCATCAGTACTTAAACCACTGAAAGGCGGCATGAAACCAAGCGGGACTACTTACTCCTCGACGCCAACTCACTTCCTCTTCCTCTCCACATCGGCAAAGGCAGGGAGGCCCCGTCCTTCTCCGAGGAGCTGCCGCTGCGTGGAGGAGTGGTGGAATCGCTCGAAGCGGCCACGGCCGGCAAGGTCATGTCAGCTCCGGACGCGGCCGCCTCGCCCGCGAGCTGCGGCTCGGGCAGGGGTGAGGTAGGCGCTCTGACCACCTTGCCGACGCGAGCTGGGGGCTCCGGAGGAGGCCTAACCTTGCGCTTCCTCGGGGTCACCCGGCAGGCGGATCGAGCGGCCCGAGGTGTGGGGCCTGGTCCCCTGAGGACCCTAGCAAATCGCGAAGCACTTGAGGCAGGGAGCTCGCCAGCGTCGTCGTCATCGAAGTCACGGAGGAGGGCACTCCGCGACGAAGGAGACACCTCCTCCAGGTCATCATCCGCCGTCTCCTTCGAGTCCTCTCCACCAACGGTGTTGTCAGAGGACACCGCCATAGGAGCGCCGGAGCTCTCGGCCGGAGAGAGCCCCAGCTCGTCGAAGCATGGCATCGCGGCGACCAGGTCGGCCTTGTCATCGCAGCAGTACAGCGGGGCGTAGGCCTCAGGAAGGTCCCCGGGATCGCCGTTGAGCAGGGTCTTCACAAGCCTGTTCAACCCCACGGGGGTCAGGGGCGCAGAACGGAGCCTCATGTCGTCGCCGACACCCTGGTAGTCCCACATGGTCCTCGAGTGAGACTGGAGGGGCGCCAGGCATTGCACAAGGAACTCCTTCACTATCATTCCCCCAGTCAGCTTCCGGGCGCTGATGTCTCGTAGGACCTGCTCCAAGACGGGCTTGGCCTGAGGTTCAGAGATCTTCGCGGAACTCCACGCCGGGATCTTCTCCGGCAACCCCTTGGGGAGCTCCAGGCGAGGGTCGTTGCCCAGGAGATCCAAGAAGGCCCAACGATTCCTGAAGTTCTCCACCTTCTTCCCAGCCTTGAAGAGCATGTTCCCGCTCTGGACCGCGACAAAGGAGACGCATGCCGACCGCTAAGCTCCGTCATGAAGCCGCAAGCTGAAGAAATGGTGGAACAGGGCCACAGACGGCTTCACGCCCACGAAAGCCTCGCAGTAGAAGGCAAACACGGACAGAAGCAGGATGGAGTTGGGTTGAAGATGGAGGGCCTGGATCCCGTAGTGCTCAAGGATGGCGGTGAAGAACGCAGAGAAGGGCGGGACGAGCCCGGAGAAGACGTTGTGGAGGAAGAAAGGGTAGGCAGACTTGGCCAGGCGACGTCCCACCACGGAGCCGCACCATATCGAGGTCTGCCCCCACTCATTGGAGTCATCTGCCGTCGACGGGAGCATCGGGGCAAGGTCCCCGTCCTTGGCTATGGTGGACTCTGAGAGCGCCAGCGAGATAGGAGCAGAAGCCGAGCCCTGGGCCTCAGGTTTCGACTCGCCGGCGGGAGCCATTGAGAAGCTTCCAGGGCCGAGCGAGCAAGAAGAGGATGGAATAGTGCCGAGATCTGGGGAGGCTCTCGCAAAAGATGGAGATCTGGAAAGAAGATCAAGGGCGTGGAAGAGGAAAGCAATAATGGCTCAGCGCTGGACGTCAGGCTTTTGTCGGTTCGGGCAGTCGCCAAGGAGACACGGGGTGGGACGCCCGCGCCCCACCAAGCACCGCACGCGAAACCAGGCCCGCAATCAATAAGGGCCCGCGGGGCTCCGGGCCACCCCCTTTGACTTTCCCCTCGAAACCGGCTCGAGCGCGCCTTGGGCCCGGGGGCTACTGTCGGCGTTCTGGATACCAGGGTACCCAGACTTGCCTGCTTGCGGCCCAAGGCGTGGCCCACCTAGCAGTCCGTACGGCCCTGTGCAGCCTCACTCAAAGCAAGGCCCTCGCGAGGAACACATCCCCGTGAGGAGGACAATGTCAAGGCAGAAGGGGAAGGCCTCCCTAGGCCTCCTCCCGAGCAGCGGAGATCCCTACGCAACGCCGGGCCTCAGGAGGTTAGGGGTATTGACAGCCAGGCCAGGCGGGCGCCAGCGCGCCAGAAAGAGCAGTTTCCTCTTTTGTGCAAAGGCGACAAGGACGAACACGGGTTCCCAAGGAGCCCCGCCAAAGGTTTCCATTCTGGTGCAACAAGACCGGGTCAGCGAGCGCGGCAGGACGGATGTCACCAGCGAGCCCACCACCGCGTCACCACCACCAACTTTGCAGGCGAAGACCGCCTTTCGTCAGGATAAGATGTACCTCCTGTCCCCTTTCAAATTTGGCCTTTGTGGGATCCCTTCCCTCCATTGCGATAAGGGAAGAGGACCCGGGCCGCTATAAGTAGAGGCGAGGTAGCCCGGTAGAAGAAAGAGGGCAACAACCCCACAAACACACCGATCTACTTGTTCATCCACAAACCTCCTCGCGAGGCAATCCACCAAAGGCAGGAGTAGGGTTTTACACTTTGCAGCGGCCCGAACCTAGGTAAACTCTCGTGTGCCATCATCTTCCGCGCCATCGAGCGGGGTATTGTGTTGTGAGCTTGGAGGGGGCGAAGCTGTTGGGGAATCTTCGCACACGCCCCTCGGTTTGAATTCCTTAGGGTTTTGCGGAGCTCGAAATCCGACACCGGTAATAGGGCCCTGCCGGGCGCGATGGCTGTCGGGTCTTCTTCATCAGCAAGTAAGGTCACCGATGGCTTGGTCCTGTCACGTGGCATTGGCTAGATGAAGCGTCGCCCGGCAAGGCTTGCCGATCCTAAGGAGGCTACTGCTTGTGCACAAGTCAGGGCAGTAAAGGGCCCGTTCTTTATGGCAAGACCTCTGGCAAGGACTCCGGGAAGCACGCGGTAGAGTGTACTACACCCGTTGAGGACCTACCGGAGAGCTCCACCGCAAAGAGCAAGAAAAACAAAGTGACCATTCCCAAGATGACGCAAGTGGCTGCGAGGGAGGACGACGAGGGAGGTACTTTCACCATACGTGCCACCCTCGACAGCAAATATGTCGGGGTATACAAGCAGGGGTGTTCTTTCCCCCTGACTTGTGCACGGACAGTAAAAACCTCCGGTCTTCACGACCTGAGCCCGTCGGGAAAAGCTACCACACCACCAAAAAGCAACCGAGAACCAGACCCCGGCAGCAACAACCTGCACAGGGCCAAACAAACACCGACAGCACCAGCACAACGACCCAGGAGGGGCCCAAAGCGCGTCAGCCGCATCCCCGGAGCTTGCCGGGGACCAAGGAGCGCACATCCGAGGAAGACCTGGCAAGCCATCCCCCGGCAGGCGCGAGCTAACCAGCCACCGCTCCACCTCATCGCGACTCCAGTCACTTGTCGATGCGGTGTCGAAGCCTCATGCGGCTAAGTAGTGTCGGATTCGGGGCTCCGCAAAACCCAACAAGGTTCGAACACTGGGGCATGTGCGAAGATCTCAACCGGCTCAAAGTCTCAAACTTGTCACCCTACGGCCTAGGTACATCGAGTAAGTTCTTGCAGGGAGGAAGATGGACACAGAGATTTACCCAGGTTCGGGCCACCTTGCGGTGTAAAACCCTACTCCTGCTTTGAGGTGTATTGGCCTCTCGAGGAGGCTGTGGATGAACTAGTACAGTGGTCGGGTGGCCTCACGAGGGCTCTTGGTGGCGATGAACTCGACCTGGTTCGACCACCCTCTACGATGGGAGCTCGTCCCTATTTATAGGGGCCACGATCCTCTTCCCCCATCGAATAGGTGGGAAGGTATCCCACAACGGCCAATTTTGAAAGGGGACAAAAGATACATCCTACCCTGACTAAAGGTGGTCTTCGCCTGCAAAGCTTCTGGGTGTGACGCAACGGTGAGCTCGGCGATGACATCCATCCTGCCGAGCTCGTGGTCTTGGTCCTCTTGCACCGGGAAGGAAACCTTTGGGGGGTTCCTTTGGAACCCGTGTACGTCCTTGTCTCCTTTGCACCAAAGAGGAAACTGTCCTCCCACTGCGCCTGCTGGCGCCCGCCTGGCTTGGTCGTTAGAACCCACGACACCCTGGGCTCATGAGGATGGGTACTTGCATAGGAATCTCCGCTCCTCAGGAGGGGGCCTGAAGGGGTGCCACTCCTCCGGAGGTCCTGACGTTGTCCTCCTCGCGAGGCCGGGGCTCTCGCAAGGGCGTGGGCGGGAACCCTTCCCTCTGCGGCCACGATGCGGCTCGTCGTGGGCTTCCACTTTGGGGGGTCCGGAGCGTGTACACCCCCTAACTCATTATTACGTGAGAGTGTCACGGCGGCGATAATTGGGTGGAAACCCCAGGCACAAGGCTCAGGAGCTCCTAACCCGGTCTTCAGTCGCTCCCGCACATTTCGGTGCGGGAGCGCGTAAGTCGGCGTTGCGCTTCTACGGCCTGTGTACGAGCGCCGTCGTACACTGCGGGGCCGCAGGGATGCGGTTGTGTGCCCCTAAGGCCCAGACATGAGCGTCGTGGCATGCCCCGCGTGTTCGTAAGGGTACGTCTGCTGGAGAGGCGATGATCAGCAATTGCGTGCCCCTACGGCCCAAACATGAGCGTCGTGGCACGCCCTGCATGTCCGTACGGGCACGTCTGCATGAGAGGCGTTGTCCGCCAATTGCGTGCCCCTACGGTCCAAACATGAGCACCGTAGCACGCCCCGCGTGTCTGTAAGGACACGTCTGCAGGAGAGGCGTTGTTTCCTACTCCGTGGCTTCACGAGCCTTGCCATCTTCCATTCCTCCACCCGCAATGGTTCACCGAGGGGGCGCGACACTAAGGTAGATGATCCGCATGGGTGGCCAGCCCGTGGGTCAGAGCCTGGGTGCTTAGATTTTTCAACGATTCACTGCGAGGACAAGTCCTACGCAGACGTCGTGCCCAGCCCCCATGTGGAACCATCGCGGGGCAGTCATGTGGGGCACACCGGCCCCCGATAGTGACGACGCGCCAGGGGCTGAGGCTTAGAAAAATGATACCACCTCGAGCGGGGGGTTAGCTGGATTCGTTATGTATTCAAAGAACTCTTGTCCGGGATGATACAAAATACAGAGGATTGACTAGCAGGAATGACCCTTGGAATCACCTGACGGCCGCGCGCGGGGGGTTCGATCGGCTCCCTTATGCCTTGAGGACCCGTGGTGCCCCGGTGCCTCGCGAGGCACATGCATCCTGTGTCCTCCGCCCCACGTCGACCTTGTGAGTACCGGACCCTCATGCCCCTGGCGCCTCGCGCCTTGCTCCCTGCCTGCGGGGTCGCGCACCGAAGCATGCCCCCGAGTGGTGCCCGGGCTCCTCCTCGGTTGCGTCGGTCTGATCAGGAGCTCTCCAGGCGGGAGCCCCCGAGCCCGTCCTGAGGGAGGTGTCGGATGCTACCTCCTACGCGGAGAGGGAAGGCACCCCAGCGGCAGGAGCTAGGTCTACGGCACCAGCGGCATGGGCTCTAGCCCCCAGACGGCTCTTGGGCAGGAGCTGCGTGAAGGCATGGTTGGGTGCCGGGGCCTGCGCGCCGCTCAGGATGCAAGCGATCACGCGGGGCTCTTGGAAGCCCCCAGCCCAATCGTCCTGTAGGCTGTCGTTCCTCCTTGGTGGAGGTGGCAGCGGAGGGAGGCCGGCCCTCTCCCTAGGACGGGCCTCCCGAGGATGTCCATATCGAGGTTCGCCACGAGGCTCATCGTGCCGGCAATCCTCTCGAGGTTGGTCTCGCCAGCCCGCCATGAGTCGCGGTTGTTCCAGCGGTTCCCGCTGCGGCCCACCCCACGGCCGCTGTCGTGGTTGCCGCGCTCGGGGCGGCGTCCGAAGTGCTCATCGCGGAGCTCCCTGAGCTCCAGGCAGTTGCTGGTGTCGTGGGTGTTGGTGTAGTGGAAGACGCAGAACGAGCGGTGGCTCTTGAGGGGTTCCTCCGGGCCGCGACCATGCTTCGCCCTGGGCGCAGCTACCAACACAGCGGGGCCCTTGCATTTTGCCTCCTTGGCCTCGTCCTTCTAGTCCTCGCGGTCCACCTCCGGGAGAATGCGGAGGGAGGTGCGGCCTACTTCGGCCTTAGTGCACCCGTTCGCCGGGTTGAACTTCGGGGGAAACGCGCGTGCTCCGCCCTACAGCTGCGGTATCTTCTGGCAGCTCGTCTTGTCCTACACGTGCGCTGTCGCCCCACGTGGTGGTTCGTGGCGTCGTGCTTCGCACATGGGCTTGCGGTCGGCCATCTGCGCGGAAGGAGGAGGTGGCGCGCCGCGAGCCACGTCTCCCGCCTGGAGGGGTGGGGGGCGGAGCGAGCGGGCAGGCGCCGGGGCTTCACTAGCAGCGTCGGCGGGCTCGGCGACGTGGCTAAGTCAGTCTTCGGAGTTGTCGTCATTGGGGTGGTAACACAGCAGTCCGCGCGCCATGGGCAGCGCAGCCGGCGCCCCCGCTGGTCCGTGGCGCGCGCGGGAGGGTGCTGCCGCGGTGGGAACGGGGGACGGTGCTGTGATGCCGCCGCCATGCAGCTCGGAGGGCGGCAGCGGTAGGTCCTGCCTACCGCAAGCAGCCCACCCGGTAGCAGCGTTGGCTGGGAAGTGGCGGAGCGGCGTGGAACACTGCAACTCATAGGCGCCATTTGGGCGACGCGAGCTGTCCAGCGCTCGGCGCGGGCTCGATGGGCGTCGGCCATGAGGGTGGCGGAGCTGAGACGGAGTGGAACCGGAAAGAGATTCCGACACGCCCCTACCTGGCGCGCCAAATGTCGGAATCGGGACTCCGCAAAACCCAACAAGGGTCGAACACTGGGGCGTGTGCGAAGATCTCAACTGGCTCAAAGTCTCAAACTTGTCACCCTATGGCCTAGCTACGTCGAGTAAGTTCTTGTGGGGAGGAAGATGGACACAGAGATTTACGCAAGTTCGGGCCACCTTGCGGTGTAAAACCCTACTCCTGCTTTGAGGTGGATTGGCCTCTCGAGGAGGCTGTGGATGAACTAGTACAGTGGTCGGGTGGCCTCACGAGGGCTCTTGGTGGCGATGAACTCGACCTGGTTCGACCTGGTTTGACCTCCCTCTGCGACGGGAGCTCGTCCCTATTTATAGGGGCCATGGTCCTCTTCCCCTGTCGAACAGGCGGGAAGGGATCCCACAACGGCCAATTTTGAAAGGGGACAAGAGGTACATCCTACCCTGACTAAAGGTGGTCTTCGCCTGCAAAGCTTCTGGGTGTGACGCAACGGTGAGCTCGGCAATGACATCCATCCTACCGAGCTCGTGGTCTTGGTCCTCTTGCACCGGGAAGGAAACCTTTGGGTGGTTCCTTGGGATCCAGCGTACGTCCTTGTCTCCTTTGCACCAAAGAGGAAACTATCCTCCCACTGCGCCTGCTGGCGCCCGCCTGGCTTGGTCATCAGAACCCACGTCACCCCGGCCTCATGAGGCCGGGTACTTGCATAGGAATCTCCGCTCCTCGGCAGGCAGCCTGAAGGGGTGCCACTCCTCCGGAGGTCTTGATGTTGTCCTCCTCACGAGGCGGGGGCTCTCGCGAGGGCCTTGACTTGGGGGGGGGGGGGCTTGCTGCAGGGCTGTACCGGGTCTTCGTGATGGGCCATGCGTTGGGCCGCAGGCAGGCAGGTCTGGGTACCCCCGTTCCCAAAACACCGACACGTAGCTCTCGCTAAGCACGTGGCGAGGCACCGGAAGGCAGATTATACCCAGTTGACACTCGTCCAGCAGCGTGTCAAGACCCTAAGCAACATCCAGATAAGCGGTGGCAAGATCTTGCCGGGAATGCACCCCCGAGCGCCACCTAGTCTAGTAATCATGGTATTTTGTCTTAAATGCCAGAGTTAGGTACGATAGCTCTGCTAAGCTATCTAATCAATAGATAATGACTGTTTTGCCATTGTGGTTGCCCCTTGCTCTATAAAAGGAGGCCCAAGGCAACCTAGCTAAGGATTCGGACTTCTGGACACTTCTACTCACGTAGCAGCTCGCCCCGACAGCAACTCTTTCTGGGGTTAAGCGTTGTGTGTTCTTCGTGTTCCTTCGATCAATCCACCAAAGCAGGAGTAGGGTTTTATGCTTAGTAGCAGCCCGAACCTGGGTAAAAATGCCAGCGTCCTGATCGTCGCGCCGTGTCATGCTCTTCGCTCTTTGTGCAACGTGACCCCCTTGCCGAACCACAAAGGGACCTCTCGTCCCGTAGGTGATCGTGTGCATCCGTGCCCCAACATCTTCGGCGCGCCAGGTAGGGGGTGTGCATCGTTTGCGCGAACCCTAGTTCGTGAACGGCGAGTCGATCTTCATCATCATCTTTTTCATCCATGGCTCCCAAGAAGAAGCCTAGCGCGGCCACGCATCCCTCCACTTCAAAGGCTCCCTCGCATGCAGGCACAGGCACGGCGGGCGTTGCGGCGGCCGCAAGTGAGGAAGGCATTCTGGGCGACGCGGCTGGCGCAGATGGCGTCGCCGTCGCATTCCCCACGGCCAAGGCCGGAGCAGGGAACGCCGGAAGGAAATGGGTCCGCCCGACCCTAGGGAGGTGTGGCGTAATTCAGTGGGCAAAGGAAAGAAAGCGGAACCTGGCTATGCCCCTCTCCCTCCTCCATCCCCGCCTGTGGTCAACTCTGCGCGGCGGCGGTATCGTGAGTGTGGATGAGCTCGCATGAGGTTCGGTCTTGCATTTGTCCCGCCAGGGATAAGTCCCGAACCGAATGCTAGAGCGCATCCGCTAATCGACGCTCTTGGCAGGCGAACCACGGCAAGGTCCCGTCCGCCTATGCATAGGTCGCCGTGGGGCCGTTGGGTGTGAAGGAAAGGAGGGAAGATTCGGCCATGCATGCTTTCTCTTCCATTCCTGACTGATTATGAATGTTACATTAACCCGACAGATCCCTGTCGCGGGTTATATTCATGTCTAACGGGTCTTCGAGTACCTCCACTTCGCTCCTCTCCACGTCTCCTTCCTTTCAGGGCAGCGGTGGGCATGCGCTTGCGCGCACACCGCAAGGAGCGAGAAGAGGAAAGGTGCTGGTGGATAAAGGGAAAGGCCATGAACATAAATAAGCACGCGCCGGGGCAGAATGAAAAGCCACGACGAAAGCTAAGTTGACATGATTATCAACTCCCATTAGAATTTACATTTGTACGCCCCTTCGTTGAACCAAAGGTTTCGTATGCTAAATCTTGCGTGTGATGGGACATTACCGTGTTTGTTCGCGCCTGTGTTTTGTTTCGAGCCTGCTCAACAAAATGCGCGGCAGCATCAACACTAACAAGGACAATCTCGCCGACAGCATGTCCTTGCCAACAGAATGCTAAGGACCCATTCCTCAAAGCAATCGTGGCAACACACCGTTGGCGGGTAACTAGAACGCTCAAAGATAACTATCATACGAACGCCAGAAGGGAAATGAAGGGGATAGCATACATTTGCATACAAACATCAGTTCAGCAAATATTAAAATAAAGAAAGTGCATGCCCTAATACGAGATACCTACTGTGTCTTAAGTACAGGGCGACATGGTGACAAAGAAGGTTTAAAGTTAACTCCAGTGGCTCCCCTGGGTCCTTGGAACTTTGAGGATCCTGTCAGCAAGGGGACCGGCCTTCTCCGCGGCAGTCGAGGTGTCGGCGCCCGACGGCTGCTTCTTGAAGCCGTTGGAGAGATCGAGCTCCGGATGGAAGAAGGCGAGGTTGCTCAAGACAAGGAAGAGGGCGTCGCGTGCCAGCTTCCGGGATTCGTTGTCAAAGCAGGCAGCCCTGTCTTCCTCATACGTCCTCAACCCCTCGATCAAGCCGTCAAAGAAGAGTGTCATCTTAATGCTTGGAGCTTTGTGTTTGCCGACGGAGAAGTCCCAGCTCTTCATGTTCATCTTGGCAATCTGGGCAGTGAGGCGTTCGGCGATATCAACCATGCTCTTGACCCAGAGTTCGCGCTGCTCAATCAAGTTCTCCAGCTTTTCTTCAGCATCCTTCTGGAGGGTTGTCGCGCGGTTCGCATCTGTCAGCAGCAATTTCTTGTGAGCCCCGGCAGATTCGAGGTCACTCTCCAAGGAGGCAAGCCTAGATTTCATGTCAGAAATGATGTCGTTGGCAGCATCAAGACCTTGGCTCTTGGAGGAAAGCTGTGATTGCACCTCTCCCAGAGTTGTTGCTACCTTTCGCGCTTCTTCCTTGAGGGCCTCTATCTCCTTGGTGCTCCCGGCAAGATCATCTGTCAGCTTGGTCAGTTGAGCTTCAAGTTTGGCCTCGGCGGCGGATGCAGCAGCTAGCTCGTCAGCTACCTTCTTCAGTTGAGCAGCGGACTCCAAGGAAAGTGCGTCAAGAGCGGTCTTGTGGCCGTCCTCCAGCTCCCTGGTACGCTGCCGGACGCTGTCCTCCAGCTCCTCATCCTTGGCACGGAGGGTAGCCTCAAGGGGCCCTTCCCGAAAGGAGATGCTCTCCTCTCTGGCCTCTAGAAGCGCCTCGCACTCCGCCAGTCGAGCCTTCCAGGCGGCAACGTCCTCGTTTGCCAGGGATAGCGTCTCATGCTGCCTCTTAAGAGAATGAACCTGTCGGTTGTACCAGTCCTGCAGCTCGCTCCCTTTGCTCCTCAGCTGCTGATCCATGATCTCGACCGAGTCACACCGCTCCTTGACCGCCTGCCACTTGAGGCTATACCTACTCTGCACATCCTTAAGCCCTGCTGCTATAGATTCCAGGAAAGCCAAACCCGTGGCGCTGTCAGCGGAGCTATCAGCTCCTTCGATCTTCTAGGACAGCGGCACCAGGATCTTGTTGATTTCTTCATCGAGGTCTGCGCCCACTGAGAAGGGCGAGCCGACAGCTATGTGACTTAGCGGAGCAGTGACCAACGCTAGGTGACTCTGCGGGGATTGCAGAGCCGATGCCAGGGAATAACTAGATGAGGGAGGCCTCATGGATTGAAGGGGAGTCTTCTCTTCGACCACTGGGCCCAGGCCAGGCGCGCTGCCGTGATTTTATTCCGTTCCTTCTGAGGACACCTGAATATCCCCGACAGCCGGGCCATGTTCCTCCGCGGCAGCAATCTTCATCGCCTCTGCGGCAGCATCCTTCCCAATGTCACCTACCTCCTCTAGCAATTCAGGCTCTTCAAGAAGCAGAGCTACGGATTAGAGCAATAAAACAGAAGTATGGAAATCAAGAATCAATAAGGCACGTAAAGGGAGGATATAGGAAAAACAAAAACACCAGCAAGAGGGATACCCAATAGAGGTTGCTGCGGAAAGACCTCTCCTTCGCCGGCAACATTAGTTGCCGGCGTGCGGTCTGTCTCGGTCCCTTCGGCAATGACCTTTGCATGGGCAAGCTCTTCGGCGGAGGCCCTTGCCTGCGAAGCCTTCTCGCGGGCGATAGTTGACGGGAAATCTTGGAGGAGAGGTTCCTCTTGGCGAGTCTCCCTCCGATCTTCCTCTCCTGTCTCCCTGTCGGGTGAAGGGAGGCGTCCTTCCTCATCCCTATCAGTGGACGAGGCCTGCACTTGGATTTCACGGAGAGGACTAGACTGGGGGCTAGACATGGGGTTCTCCTTCGCGTCTCCTATAGAGGCCATACCTGCCGCAGAATCCGGTCCTGCCGCGGATTTGGACCTCTTGACCCTATGCGCAAGAGTCTCCTCATCCTCGTTCCTATCAAGATCAACCATGCGAGATCAATCAGGAAAATCAGGATTAAAGACTTTCGACGGAAGCTGAGATCAACTAAACTCACTCCGAGGCAAGGAGCATTGAGCCCAGCTCATACGACGCGGGCGGTGGAGTCGACCGGCCCCTCTTTAGAGTTGGAGGGACAGGGCTTGACGAAGAGGACGGGGATTCCGGCAAGGGAGAGCCTGGCAGAGAAGTTGGGCTTGACGGGGGGCTGGGGTCCACCCCTGAAACCCTCCGTCGCTTGACGGGAGACGCCTTGGCTTGGGAAAGGCGGGATGATTGGCGGCGTGCTACTTTGCGCTTGCCGCCCTTAGAAGTCGTCTTCTTCACCTTCGGGGGACTTCGCGAAGACACGAGGGGCGTTGGTTCTCGGTTGGCGCGTTGACGGAGGCGGCGCCCCGGCTCCGGAACCTGGGGGCCCTCTTCGAGCCCCTCCTCTTCCACCTTCGGATCCTTCGCCTCCTCCGCCTCGACCCCTCCCTGGGTTCCTGTTGCCATGGCTTGGGAGCCACTGGCCCTGGCAGGCTCCAGCCCAGCAGCCTCCTCCAGAGCAAAATTTCTGCTCTCCTCCCCAGAAGAGTCGTCGTCCTCGGACTCCTCCTCCTCCTCTTCTCCGGAGGTTGCTCCCTTGGCGGTTCTGACAGTCTGGTCTTCCGTGATCCGAGCGGCGATGAAGGCTCTCTCCGCCGCCCTAGTTGGCGCTGTCAAGTTGTCATCCAGTTTGGAAGCTCTCTCATCCAGGCTGGAGACCCACTCCATCTCGCTCTCCAGGGTGGGCAGCTCCCAATCAGGCTTAACACCAGAAGCATCACAATCGGATATCCATTGCAAGATCTGGCCCCGGGCAGAATTGCGGTGCAAGGGGATGACTCCCGTCGGCAAGTGGAACGGCCCGAGGCGGCTGAACAACTAATCACACAGCCAACCATGACCATAAGTTGTCAAGTTGTTGGCAGGATCTGGGTACACTCACATACAGTCGGCGAGACCATTGAACTCCCATGCAAACCTATCCCTTTTCTGCAATGGCGCGATGCGGCGACGGAGGAAGATGAAGGACGGAGAAAAAGATGTGAATGAGCAGTGCCCCTACGCGTTTCTCTTTTTATTTGGGGGGACCCGCGCGGGGGCTGGCTCTTCGCAATCTTTTTGGAAAACTGCCGTTTTATTACTGGCAGTTCTTTTTTACTCTCCAACGGCTACTATTCCATGACCCCATGGCCCGCGATAATTACGCGGAGTGGACGTGGGAAGGGAGGACAACATCCATTCGACGCATGTTTGTGAACTGTTTGGGGACTAACCCAACGTGCCAAGCGACACGTATGGCTTAGGTCCGGGGGCTTCTGTCGGGGTATACAAACAGGGCTGTTCTTTCCGCCTAACTTGTGCACGGACAGTAAAAACCTCCGGCCTTCACAACCTGAGCCCGTCGGGAAAAGTTACCACACCACCAACCAGCATTCAAGAACCAGACCCCGATAGCAACAACCTGCAGAGGGCCAAACAAACACCGGCAGCACCAGCACAACGACCCAGGAGGAGCCCAAAGCGTGCCAGCCGCATCCCCGGAGCCTGCCGGGGACCGAGGCGCGCACAACCCCGGAAGACCCGGCAAGCCATCCCCCGGCAGGCGCGAGCTAACCAGCCACCGCTCCACCGCATCGCAACGCCAGTCAACGTGGCGAGGCACCGGAAGGCAGAATATGTCGGCGTTCTGGGAACGGGGGTACCCAGACTTGCCTGCCTGCTGCCCAGGGCATGGCCCACTTGACGGTCCGTATGGCCCTGCGCGGCTTCACTCGGGACAAGGCCCTCGCGAGAGCCCTGAACTCGCGAGGGGAACAGCGCCAAGACCCGCGGGGAATAGGCCTCCCCAGGCCTCCTCCTGAGTGGCGGAGATCTCTATGCAATGCTCGACCTCGGGAGGTCAAGGGTGACGCCAGCCAGGCAAGGCAGGCACCAGCGCGCCAGAGGGGACAGTTTCCTCTTTGGTGCAAAGGAGGCAGGGACGAGCGCAGGTTCCTGAGGCGCCCCACCAAAGGTTTCCATTCCGGTGCAACGAGACCAGGCCAGCAGGCGTGGCAGGATGGATGTCACCAGCGAGCCCACCACCGTGTCACCACCACCTACTTTGCAGGAGAAGACCACCTTTCGTAAGGATAAGATGTACCTCCTGTCCCCTTTCGAATTTGGCCATTGTGGGATCCCTTCCCGCCATTGCGATAAGGGAAGATGACCCGGGCCTCTATAAATAGAGGTTAGGCAACTCTGTAGAGGGGAGATCCAACACCACCCGAACGCCCTCGCGAGGCAACTCACCACTGTACTAGTTTATCCACAAACCTCCTCGTGAGGCAATCCACCAAAAGCAGGAGTAGGGTTTTACGCTTCGCAGCGGCCCGAACCTGGGTAAACTCTCGTGTGCTTTCTTCTTCCTCGCCATCGAGCGGGGTTATCGTGTTGTGAGCTTGGAGGGGGTGAAGCTGTTGGAGATCTTCGCACACGCCCCTGAGTTCGAACTTCTTAGGGTTTTTGCGGAGCCCGAAATCCGACATTTGGCGCGCCAGGTAGGGGGCGTTTCGAAGCTTCCCCATCTGTGGCTGCAGTCGGGCCCCGATTCACCGGCTCCATGGCCGACGCGACCCCCGAGGCCAGGCGGTCTTTGGCGCGCGGTGGTGCCGCGGCTCGCAGGGCCGACCCTGCGGTCACATGCATCCTCGGCAGATCGCAGGCGCCCGCCTCCAACCGCCAGGTCAAGCAGTTCCTCCGCTAGGCGAGCGCGATTCGGCCACGGTCCGAGACCCCGCAACCTCGATGGTGGCCGGAGTTCAACATCACCTTCGGCCCCGACGACCACCCTAGAACAACGGCTGCCGCTGGTACGCTCCCCATGATGTGCACACCAACCATAAACAGCGTGGCCGTCACCAGGACCCTCATAGACGGCGGGGCCGGCCTCAACGTCCTCTCCGTGGAGACCGTCAACGCGCTGCAGGTGCCCTATGGCCAGCTCGCACCCTCAAGGCCCTTCTCTGGGGTGGCCGGGGGCTCCGTCGCCCCCTTGGGGCGGGTGCGCCTCCCCGTCACTTTTGGCACCCGCTGCAACTACCGCCGAGCAGATCGACTTCGATGTCACCCACATCCACCTCCCTTACAACGCGATACTTGGCTACCCCGCCCTCGCCCAGTTCATGGCGGCAATGCACCCGGGCTACAACATCATCCAGATGCCTGGGAGCGGCGGCATCCTCTCCGTCGTCGGAGATGCCAAGGACGCAGCCCGCACACTCAAGCTCGCCTACAAAGCGGCAGCCGCGGCGCGCCCCAACGCTGGGGACGCCGCGCAGGCCTCGGAGGGCATTGGGGACGTCGTCGACGTCGCGCCAGTAAAGAAGAAGCAGTTGTTCTCTCAGAACCGGGCTGAGACGAAGCAGGTGCCCGTAGACGATGAGAGTCCTGGCCTTACCTTCACCATCGGCGCCGGCCTACCTCAGGAGCAGGAAGAGGCATTGGTGGCCTTCCTCCATGTGAACAAGGATGTGTTTGCGTGGAACGCTTCTGACCTGGTGGGGGTCCCGAGGGATGTGATCGAGCACCACCTCATGGTGTGCCCCAATGCACGCCCGGTGAAGCAAAAGGTGAGGAGGCAGGCTCAGGAGAAGCAGACGTTCATCACCCAGGAGGTTGGCAAGCTGAAGGAGGCCGGAGTTATCCGGGAGGTGCAGTACCCGGAGTGGCTCGCCAACCTGGTGGTCGTCCCGAAGAAAAGCAGGAAGGAGCGCATGTGCGTCGACTTCACAAACCTCAACAAGACCTGCCCCCAAGTCCCGTTCCCACTGCCGCGCATCGACCAGATCGTGGACTCCACCGCCGAGTGTGACATTTTATGCTTCCTGGATGCTTTCTCTGGCTACCATCAGATCAAGATGGTGGTGGAAGACGTCGAGAAGATGGCCTTCCTCACCACGTGTGGTTTGTTCTGCTACATGTGCATGCCCTTCGGGCTACAGAACGCTGGCGCAACCTTCCAGTGGCTGATGCACATCGCCCCGGGGTAGCAGCTCGGGAGGAACGCGGAAGCCTACGTCGACGACATCGTGGTCAAGTCGCGAGAAGCCAAGACCCTGATCGAGGACCTGGAGGAGACGTTCGCCAGCCTGAGGCGGGTGAGCCTGAGGCTCAACCCCGAGAAGTGTGTCTTCGGGGTCCCGTCGGGCAAACTGCTCGGTTTCTTGGTGTCGCACTTAGGGATCGAGGCGAACCCGGAGAAGATCAAGGCTATAATAGAGATGAGTCCGCCTCAGACCCTCAAGGAGATGCAGAAGCTGGCGGGCTGCATGACCTCCTTGGGACGCTTCATCTCCAAGCTTGGCGAGCGGGCCCTGCCGTTCTTCAAGCTAATGAAGAGGAAGGGCCCCTTCGAATATACTCTGGAGGCAGACGCAGCATACGAGGACCTCAAGTGGTACCTCACGAGTCCACCAGTAATGGTAGAACCTCGCCCCCGGGAGCCCTTGCTGCTATACCTGGCTGCCACCCCGCACTCCGCCAGTGCTGCGCTTGTGGCGGTCAGGAAGGAGCCTGCCGGCACGCGCGCTACGCCATCAGGCGCAAGTGGGCCCCCGGGCATGAAGCAAGGTGACTCACAGGATGCCATGGAGCCTTCACCTCCTCAAGACGAAGCTCCTGAGGCCCCAGCCGCCCCGGCGACCCTCGAGGCACCCAGGCCTCATGAGCCCTCTGCGGAGCGGGGCGGCGCGGAAGGCCTCTCCCCCGTCGAGCATCCGGTGTACTACGTCAGTACCGTGCTGCGGGACGCGCGCTCGCGCTACCCTATGCAGCAGAAGCTCTTGCTCGCACTTCTTGTCGCCTCAAGGAAACTGCGCCATTACTTTCAGGGGCATCCCATCAAGGTCGTCTCTGTGTACCCCTTGGAGAAAGTGCCGCGCAGCCCCAACCCAGCAGGGAGGGTCGCAGAATGGAACATCGAGCTGCAGGCCTTCAATATAGAGTTTAGCACGACCAGGGTCATCAAGGGGGCAGCCCTGGCGGACTTTGTAGCCGAATGGACGGACGCTCCCGACCGGGGGCCGGACGAGGGCCAGTCCCTTACCCCCGGCGATGAGGCGCCTGAGGGTTGGATCATGCACTTCGATGGGGCCTTCGCCCGCATGGGAGCAGGAGCCGGAGTTGTACTCAACTCCCCGACCGAGGACAAGCTCTACTACGCCGTGCAACTCTACTTCCAGCGTGGTGAGAAGATCTCCAACAACATCGCGGAGTACGAGGGCTTAATCGCCAGCCTCAAGGCCACAGCCTCCTTGGGGATTCAGCGCCTCACCATCAAGGGCGACTCCCAGCTCCTCGTCAACTTCTCCAACAAGGATTATACGCCTAAGGACGAGCACATGGAGGCATACTTGGAAGAGGTACGTAAGATTGAAAAACGTTTCCAGGGCTTGGAATTGCAGCACATCCTGCGCGGCGCGAACAAGGAGGCCGATGACATCGCCAAGAGGGCATCGCTCTGTGAGCCTCAGGAGCCGGGCGTCTTCGAGGAATGGCTCTTCAAGCCATCCGCGGCACCACCAACCGAGGATCAGGCGCCTCAAAGTGAAGAGCTACCCCCAGCACCACCCTCAGGGGCTCCAACTTGTGGTCCGGCCTCAGGAGCCCGACTGCTCCTGGCGCTGGAGCCCCAAGTCAACGACTGGACATAGGAGTTCAGGGCGTACCTGCTTCACGGCACACTACCGGAAAAGGAGGAAGACGCGGAGCGTGTGGTATGACAGGCCACAGCTTATTGTCTGCGGGACGGCGAGCTGTACCGCAGGCGCCCGAACGACGTCGCGTTGCGGTGTGTATCCAGAGAACAGGGGTGCGAGCTGCTGGCCGACATCCATGGAGGAGACTGCGGACACCACTCCTCGTCACGCACCCTTGTAGGGAAAGCGTTCCGCACTGGCTTCTACTGGCCCACGGCGCTCAACGACGGCACTGAGCTGGTCCGGTCCTGCGAGGCCTGCCAGTTCCATGCCAAGCAGATTCATCAGCCCGCGCAGGGCCTCCAGACCATCCCGCTCTCCTGGCCCTTCGCGGTCTGGGGGCTGGATATACTGGGGCCCTTTCCACGAGCAACAGGCGGGTACCGCTACCTCTACGTCGCCATCGACAAGTTCACCAAGTGGGCGGAGGTGGAGCCCGTCCGCACCATCACCGCCAGATCGGTCGTCAAGTTTATCAAGGCCATCGTGAGCCGCTTCGGCGTCCCCAACCGCATCATCACCGATAACGGTTCGCAGTTCACAAGTAACCTCTTCAGGACCTATTGCGCTAACCTTGGAACGCAGATATGCTACGCCTCAGTGGCACACCCACGAAGCAACGGTCAGGCAGAGCGCGCCAACGCGGAGGTCCTGTGGGGCCTCAAGGCAAGGAGCTTCAAGAAGAAGCTTGAGGCCTGCGGCAGGGGTTGGGTTGATGAGCTTCAGTCCATGTTGTGGTCCATCCGCACCACCGCGACTAAGCCCACCGGTGAGACCCCGTTCTTCCTCGTCTATGGAGCCGAAGCCGTCCTTCCACATGAGGTCAAGCACCGATCCCCGCGGGTTTTGGCATTCGACGAGGAGCATCAGGATGCCTCGCGGGGGACGGACCTCGTGCGCGGGGTGGAGTCCCGTTGTCAAGCCTCGCTCCGAGTTGCGAGGTACCAGCAGGCACTGCGGCGTTACCATTGCTGTAACATCCGCTCCTGGAATCTCGAAGTCGGAGACCTCATCCTGAGGCGGGTCCTTTCCAGGGAAGGCTTGCACAAGCTCTCGCCCATGTGGGAAGGCCCGTTCAAGGTCGCCCGCGTCTCCAGGCCTGGCGCCATGCGTCTGGAGACTCAGGACGGGGTCCCCATCCAGAATGCCTAGAACAGCGAGCACCTCCGCAAGTTCTACCCGTGACACTCTCACGTAATAATGAGTGGGCTGTATACGCCCGGAGCCCCCCGAGGACGCGGAGAGGTTCCCACCCACGCCAAAGTGGAAGCCCCATGCTCCGCGCTGGGGGACAACACTGTCCTCCAATGACTATGCCCACGCAACATGGATGCCCTATGTTCAGCGATGGGGGAAGACGAAGACTAGCCTAGGTGCCGGACGCGGCTGTTCGTTGCTTTTCTTGTATTCGAATTTGCCGTTTTCCTGGAATGAAATACGAGGCTTTTTCGACTCTATTTAAAGGAAAAGGGGCGGGAATGTTTCTTCTTGCAGTGCTCTCTCTTGAAGTTTCTTTTTGTGAGTTAACGCCTGCCAGCCTCTCCCTCCCGCGCCCCGCGAGTTGGGGCTACTGGCACGGTGCGCACACCTCGCCAAGGCCTTGGCGTCCTGGTCCCCGCGTGGCCTTGGCGTCCTGGTCCTCGCGTGGCGCTCTCGAGTGAGCTAGTAGGCGCGCGCCGCCTCACCCTCGCTCGGGGGCTCCGCCGCGGCCCGGTGCGCAGTCTTAAAAGCCCCTGGAGGCTCACGCTCCCTGGGGCAAGAACCAGTAGAAAGGATTGGTCGTCGCTTGAACGTCAAGTGAGGCTCCTGAGCATCGCGCCTCAGGAGCCTCACCGATCACGTGGCTCCTCACCCCTTGGTCTTGTCCTGGTGATCTGGTCGCCCCAATGGCGGTCGAGGCCTCGCCCCTTGGTCTCATCCTGGTGATCCGGACGCCCCAACGGTGGTCGGGGCATGAACGGGATTGGGCCCCGCCGACGTAGAGCGCCGCTTGAGCGTCAAAGGGGGCTCCTGAGCATCGCGCCTCAGGAGCTTCACTGATCGCGTGGCTGCTCGCCCCTTGGTCTCGTCCTGGTGATCCGGACGCCCCAATGGCGGTCGAGGCCTCGCCCCTTGGTCTCGTCCTGGTGATCCGGACGCTCCAATGGTGGTCGGGGCATGCACGCGATCGGGCCCTACAGACGTAGAGTGCCGAAAGGCCCCCCCCCAAACCGCCTCACTAGAAGGAAGGAGGAACTTCCCCAAGCTCTCCAAGTGCCACTAGCTTCCCAGGCGCCACTGCCAAACCTCACGACGCAGAAGCCCATCGTGGACGCATCAAGCTAAGTACCCTAACCACGATCAAAAGGCGTTCTCGGTTAACAGTAACGCAGTGACCGCAATACGTAATCAGAGGGCTAATAAAAGGGCACAAGCGCCAAAGTTCGTTACACACCCAGAAGGGCCCCCATG
The DNA here is from genome assembly GCA_039707655.1 of Elymus sibiricus. Classification (NCBI taxonomy): domain Eukaryota; kingdom Viridiplantae; phylum Streptophyta; class Magnoliopsida; order Poales; family Poaceae; genus Elymus; species Elymus sibiricus. Next base: position 306,820,308 of record CM077675.1, on the reverse strand, counting down.
ATTTTTTGTTACAGGCAGAGGAAAAGAAAAGAAGGTGAAGGAGCCCCCCAGGGGCTACTGCTCCTAAGGCCTCGGCGCGCCGGCGCTCAGTCGGAGTCCTCCTCTTCCTTGATGGCGCCGCGGTGGCACGTCGGCGTGGTCGCTTCCCGGGAGGGGGAGCGGCGCCGTCGCGGCTAGCTTCCCCCCGAAGTCCGGGCGCGCTGACGCGGCGGGGTGTCGTAGCTGTCGTCACTCAGGCTCTCCTCAGAGGAGGTATCGCTGCTGCTGGAAGCATGGCGGCCGTCGCCAAGGGCAAGCTCACCTCCAAGATCGCCGCTGCCGCCGCCCTTCGGGCAGCACCCCAAGCGCCTACCGTCCTACCCGAAGATCTTGACGAAAAGTGTCGCGGCGCCGCTGTGCTTGAAGTGGAGCGTGGGCCTCCCCTCCAGGCCATGGGCGCGGGCAAAGGTCTACCACCCGCGGCTCAAACAGGCGTTGCCTGCGGGGGTAACCTCGACCTCCACCCACAACGCGCCACTGCAACAACTGTCGGCCTGCAGTCACAGACCTGCGGGCGCGTTAACCTGCAGCGTCTCCACGAAGGAGCGCGGGAGCTGCAACCAGGTGCTCACCGGCCTCTCCACCGGCACCAAGAACTCCAGGCCCGCGTCGGCCGTGCGGGCTTGCGGACGTGGTGGCTGAGCATCGATTGCGGGTCTCCCTCCCCGGCCACGGCAGCCACGCCCGCCGCCTCCGGTTGCGCCAGCAGAAGCGCCGTGCCTCGCGAAGGGGCGCCCACGCCCATGGGGCACCGCCGCCGACGTCCCAGTATACTTGCGAGGACGACCCCTGCTACTCTTGGGAGGTTGTTGGTCCGGCACCCCCTGACAGGCCTTTCCCTTCTCGGCAGCAGAAAGCCTCCTCATCGGCGTCATGATGGAGGAGATGAAGGACGAAGGCGGGGGAGCAAGGAGTAAGAATGGGCTGGGGGCTCCGTTCCCCCCGCCCATTTATAGCTGGATGGAGGCCAACCGGCGTCCTCCCCGTCCCGGGTAATGATGGCCCCACGACGTGCGCCGGTTGCTGGTCAGACAGAGCGGTTGCCGAGGCGTCGTCAGGAGTGGAGGCGCCATGCACTCCTCAGGCGACGCGTGCCAGACTCGATCGGCGTGCTACACTGCTTCACGTCGCTTCACCTGGTCCCGTCAGGTCACATCTGCGTGGCTCAAGGGGGGAGGACACAAGGAGACATCCGCATTCATGGAAGAGTAATGATGGTCTGGGAGGCGTGCAGACTTCGCGTCAGCCTGACTCAGGGCGGTCCCCGACGTCTTCGGAGAGCTGCGACGCCCACGTCTCATTGTGCGCCACGCGCCAGACCTGGCCCGCGGGCAATAAGGGCCTACGGAGCTCCGGGTCATCTTCTTCGGCTTCACCTCGAAGCCAAATCGAGCGCGCCATGGGCCCGGGGGCTACCGTCGGCGTTCTGGAATGGGGGTACCCAGAATTGCCTGCCTGCGGCCCAGGACATGGCCCACTTGACGGTCCGTACGGCCCTGTGCGGCTTCACTCAGGACAAGGCCCTCGCGAGAGCCCTGAACTCGCGAGGGGAACAGCGCCAAGACCCGCGGGGGAATTGGCCTCCCTAGGCCTCCTCCTAAGTGGCAGAGATCTCTATGCAATGCTCGGCCTCGGGAGGTCAAAGGTGACGCCAGCCAGGCCAGGCGGGCACCAGCACGCCAGAGGGGACATTTTCCTCTTTGGTGCAAAGGAGGCAGGACGAGCGCAGGTTCTCGAGGTGCCCCGCCAAAGGTTTCCATTCCGGTGCAATGAGACCAGGCCAGCAGGCGCGGCAGGACGGATGTCACCAGCGAGCCCACCACCGCGTCACCACCACCTACTTTCTAGGCGAAGACCACCTTTCGTCAGGATAAGATGTACCTCCTGTCCCCTTTCGAATTTGGCCATTGTGGGATCCCTTCCCGCCATTGTGATAAGGGAAGAGGACCCGGGCTGCCATAAATAGAGGCTAGGCTACTCTGTAGAGGGAGATCCAACACCACCCGAACGCCCTCGCGAGGCAACTCACCACTGTACTAGTTCATCCACAAACCTCCTCGTGAGGTAATCCACCAAAAGCAGGAGTAGGGTTTTACGCTACGCAGCGGCCCGAACCTGGGTAAACTCTTGTGTGCTTTATTCTTCCTCACCATCGAGCGGGGTTATCGTGTTGCGAGCTTGGAGGGGGCGAAGCTGTTGGAGATCTTCGCACACGCCCTTGAGTTCGAACTTCTTAGGGTTTTTGCGGAGCCCGAAATCTGACAGATTATACCCAGTTGACACCCGTCCAGCAGCGTGTCAAGACCCTAAGCAATAGCCAGATAAGCGGTGGCAAGATCTTGCCGGGAATGCACCCCCGAGCGCCACCTAGTCTAGTAATCATGCTATTTTGTCTTAAATGCCAGAGTTTGGTATGATAGCTCTGCTAAGCTATATAATCGGTAGATAATGACTGTTTTGCCATTGTGGTTGCCCCTTGCTCTATAAAAGGAGGCCCAAGGCAACCTAGCTCAGGATTCGGACTTCTGGACACTTGTACTCACGTAACAGCTCGCCCCGACAGCAACTCTTGCCGAGGTTAAGCGTTGTGTGTTCTTCGTGTTCCTTCGATCAATCCACCAAAAGCAGGAGTAGGGTTTTACGCTTAGCAGCGGCCCGAACCTGGGTAAAAATGCCAGCGTCCTGATCATCGTGCCGTCTCATGCTCTCCGCTCTTTGTGCAACGTGACCCCCTTGCCGAACCACAAAGGGACCTCCGGTCCCATAGGTGGTCGTGTGCATCCGTGCCCCGACAAAATAGGAAAGCATGCTCGTCTCCTTCCTATGGGTGAATTGGGCCCCTTTGCGGCTCTACTGTGGTGATCTACGTATGGATAGAGCAACACCAACCAGAGCGCAATTGGCGTTTAGATAGGTTCGGGCCGCTCGGAAGCATAAAACCCTATGTCCTGTGTGTTTGTGATTGAATATGTGTGTTCAAGTTACAAGGAGCATGGTCCCCCGACAGGACGCTCGAGAGTGCTTCGATGCATGCAATTGAACAGGGTTTCGACCTTTGTAAAGGTAGCCATGGACCTCCTTTTATAGGTGAAAGGGGTTACCACAGTGGCTAAAATGGTAAAACACATCTGGGTGAATAGAAGCTATGGTAGTGGGAAATACCTAACCCTGACGGATTAGGACAGGCACATTAAATGTGTCGTGAGGTGTCATGCTGGCAATGCTCGCCGGCAAGGACTGCCTCTCCTTCTGAGCCTTTCGCCTAGCTACCTCCTATTATATTGCCACGTTGATGGGATGGGTGTCATTAAAGTTGTTGTAATTTCCTGGAGCTGCCACATGCCCTGACAAGGTCTACCTAACGGCCTGCCTGCTCGACACCTCATTGATGGTGACGACCAGCTCGGCGAAGTGGAGCGGGGGCACGGTAGCAGGGCCCTGCCGAGCGCGATGGCCGCCAGGTCTTCTTCATCGGCAAGTAAGGTCGCTGATGGCTTGGTCTTGTTGCTTGGCGTTGGCTGGATGAAGCGTCGCCCCGCAAGGCTTGCCGAGCCGAAGGAGGCTACTACATGTGCACAAGTCAGGGCACTAAAGGGCCCGTTCTTTATGGCAAGACCTCTGGCAAGGACTCCGGGAAGCACGCGGCAGAGTGCAGCACACCCGTTGAGGACCTGTTGGAGAGTTCCACCGCCAAGAGCAAGATAAAAAAGTAATCATTCCCAAGACGATGCAAGTGGCTGCACGGGAGGATGGCGAGGGAGGCACTTTCACCATAAGTGCCACCCTCGACAGCAAATAGGAAAGCACGCTCGTCTCCTTCCCGCGGGCGAATTGGGGCCCTTTGCAGTTCTACTGTGGGGATCTACGTACGGAAAGAGCTACACCAACCAGAGCGCAATCGGCGTTTAGACAGGTTCGGGCCGCTCGGAAGTGTAAAACCTTACATCCTATGTGTTTGTCATTGAATATGTGAGTTCAAGTTACAAAGAGCGTGGTCCCCTGGCAAGACACTCGAGAGTGCTGCTACGCATGAAATTGAACATGGTTTCAGCCTTTCTAAAGGTAGCCATGGACCTCCTTTTATAGGCGAAAGGGGTTACCATAGTGGCTAAAATGGTAAAATACATCAGGGTGAATAGAGGCTATGCTAGTGGGAAATACATAACCCTGATGGATAAGGACAGGCACATTAAATGCGCCGTGAGGTGTCATGCTGGCGATGCTCCCCGGCAAGGACTGCCTCTCCTTCTGTGCCGTTCGCCAAGCTACCTCCTATTATGATGCGGAGCATCCTACGGACATCACCATGACAAGAGTCCGTTTGGCAAATGACACGTGCGACATCTACTTCATATATATAAAGGTGAATCATCTCCTTTACACGTGCTCACTTGACCCCTTCGACGATGGTATACTACTTGACACTTCTCTCGTGTGCATGCATATGTATTGTCGGAGCTTCACGGATGACGAGGAGGAGTGCCGGCACCTACGTACAACAACACCATCCACGAGGGAAGCTTGGAAGCGGAGACGGAAGAAGACGGAGTCCCGAAGGAGTGAAGCCCAAGGACACCCCGTGCGCACAACCTCCCTGGACCCCGTGCGCACGGGCCTACCAGGAACTATCTGGGTACCCCGTGCGCACGGGCCCAGTAGACCCCATGCCTACGGGACCCCCGTGCCCACGGTACATGCCTGTGCGCACGGGCTAAGTGGACGGCTCCCTGTATACCCCGTGCGCACGGACTCTACTTACCCCGTGCACACGGGGCTGCCTACGCGCATCTGTTGGGCCTTGTCCATGTATCTCCATTTCGCCCCTCACTTACCACTTCATGGCCTAGGACTATATATACTCCTCCACCTCATTTCTATGGTTAGCAAAGTGATAGCTCATTCATAGATGGATGAACTTTGCTCCTTCCTATACTTCTCACATGGAGACCGAGGCCTCCACCGGAGAAGATCCCTAGAGGATGTCAAGGCCCCTTTCGAGGGAAGATCCGTCTTCGGATTTCAAGGCCCATCTCTCCTAGATATTTGGATGAACTACCCATGTATCTTTATTTCCGTTGTTTTTCTTGGATCTTGATGTATCCCGTGTATTGCTTGTGATCTAAGGAGTACTTGGTGTGGATCTTGTCCAATAGAGTGTATCCCCCTTTGAGTTCTCCACGTTTTCCCCTCGTGTTCTTCGTGTTCTTCGTGTTCTTCCTCGAATCCACCTCCAATTCGTGAAGATCGGGCCACCCTCGGGTTTGCCCCGTATCATCTTGGTATCAGAGCATAGATTATCATGAATTTGGAGCCCTACGCCTCCACTTTCTTGCTTTAGTTCGATTTTTTTTGCCAATTTCAAAAATTCCCCACAAAAAGAGCCATATCAATTTTTTTTGTGATTTGTTGTTCCTAGTACATTTTTGTTGATTTCAATCCATGGATCTGGTGTTTAGCAAGTAGATCACTCCCCTTTGCATCCCCATACCCTAATTTTTCTTTATCCCCTTCAAATCTGAGCTAGAAATCGTGAAATTTCCGCCTACCCCGTGCCCATGGAGTCCTGACCCCGTGCGCACGGGCCCCCGCAAAGTTCCTGACCACCCTGTGCCCATGGCCATGTACTGTGCGCACGGGACCCCATGCCCATGGGCCTAAGACCCCATGCGCACGACCCTCCCAGAATCAGCCACCACCGCTTCACGTTTTGGCCCATAACTTTCACCCCCGAACTCCGATTTGAGTGTTCTTTGGCTCGTTTTGAAGCTATCGACGTGCCCAAGATGCCCATGTTGGTTTTACCATCATTTGAGCCCATAAATGTTTTCACATTTTATCATCTTTGCATTGGCCTTTCCACCATAACTTCCGCACCAACACCATAAACTTTCGCAACCTAACCCATTTTGGTTCCTATCGCATTTGTGGTTGCTTGAGTTGTGATTTGAGTCTCCTAAGGTGTTTCGGCTACTTAGGGATGATTACTTGTTCATGAACTACTGGTGACTTGTATCGTGCATCGACTACATCCACCACCGACGATCGACGTCGACGACGACCATCCATCCTTTGAGACCATCTTCAACCGGAAGCAAGGCCGGTTACTCCTGACTTTGTGAAAGGTTAAGTGTGACAAAGGTATCCATTCCGTCACATCCTTTTCCTTCCTTACCATTACATCTTGATAGCCCCACCATCTTTGCGATTACCTTCATACCTATTGAGACTAGCTATCCGAGTATTTTCGGGCTTCGCGAAAACTTGTGCACCATAGTGATACGATATCATATTGTTGCATGATTTGAAATATCATATGGTGCAATTGCTTGCTCCCGTGCATATCTTGTGATACCTACCTCATATATTTGGTGGAGGCTCAATAAGAATAGTGGAAAGGAAGAGAAGAGTCAAAAAAAATCTTCTAAGCAAGAAAGAAAGAGCAAAAGCTTATAAGCAAAAAGAGTTGAGCATGAAAAGAGATACTTGTGCATGAGGATACATGGAATAGGAAACGTTTTGCTTGCATGAATAGGATTAGTGCCAAGTGGTGAATCGTGCCCAAACGTGCAATCAAGCTAACGTCCTCCTTGTTTTTGTGCAACTCGAGCTTAGTCTTCGTTAGGCAATTTTGTATTGCTCATCCCTATAGTTGCACAAGCCCCATTATCCCACCGCGTTTGTTTCTCTATTGCCCTCCTCTATATTTGTGAACACTTGCTTTGCATTTTGAGTCCTTTGGATTTATTTCAACATTTACAATATCTTGGACTTCAATTTGCATGAATTTGTGCCACTAACCCCACCAAGCTCCACTATAAGCCAATTGTGTAGGTTGTGAGAATTGGACAAGGTTTTTCGCCAAGTGCACTCTTTTCCTCGCATACATTGTGGTATTTGAGATCCATCTACAACTTTGGAAAGAGGTAACTTTGGTATGTTCATTCCATCTCGCTCTCACACCTTCTCGAGTTCTTCTATGGAGAGGGCCGGCACATCTCCTTCGGTGTACAACAACAACGACAACTTCGATGCCATGAAGAACTTCATCGATGCCAAGATAGATGCTCAAATGGAGGAGCTCAAGGTTCTCATCAACACCGGCAAGAGGTCTTCCTCGTCTTTGAGAAGACACTCAAGTGCACATGCTTCCGAGCCCCCATCTCTGGCAAGATGTCATCGGCATCGACACCATCAAAGACATGAAGAAATAACGACGCCAACATCAAGGCGTCCAACAAAGAACAAGTGTGAAGGTCACGAGCTTGACACCAACCACCGCTCGATGACTTCACCACCTACCTTGGCATCTTCACAAAGCGACTTCAAGGCATCTTTGCTTTTGGATATGCGGCATCTTTGCCGACAAGCACCTCAAGAGAAGCTCCCCAAGCTCACGACCGCGACTTCTACGAGCTACTATGAGTTCGACATTCCATTCTATGGGACTCATGACCCCGAAGAGTACCTCGAGTGGGAGCACAAGATGGACACCTACCTCAAGCTACTTCAAGTCCCTTCCAAAGATCAAGTGAAGTGCGCCACAAGAAACTTCCACGACTACGCGTCAACATGGTGGCTTCACACACCTTCAAAGAGCTTAGACATGAGTTGATCCAAGACGAAGAAAGCGATGCGGTGAGAGTTTGTGCCTTCTACATACATGGAACATCTTCAATGCCAATTGGAGAACACCATACAAGGATCCAAGTCCCTCGACGAGTACTTCATGGAGATGACGAAAGCCTTGCGACAAGCCGGAGTGGACGACCCCATTTGGATGAAGTTCCACTTCACGATGGGATTGAACAATGACATCGCCAAGACTATCTTCAACAACACCTACGAGTCTCTCGATGACCACTACATTGGTGCTCTCAAGGCGGTTCAAGAAATCAAGGCCAAAGCTACTCGACCCCACGCACACTTCGCGACGACCAAGCTCCACGACTACGAGCATGAGGATGGTACCACCAAGACGTCCAAGCCCGATGAGCTCCAAGACGACGCTCCCAAGTTTGACTTCACTACCATCCCTCTTTGTGGCATTGACGATGCCGAGTCTACCACGACTCTTTTTGAAGACGACGCGGCGACGACTACGACTACGGAGCCACTCAAGGAACATGCTTCGGAGGCGAGTGACAAGCTAGTGAGCAAGCATAATGTTTCCATCTTTGGAGGCGAGAGTGATGATGTGCCATCTTCGGCCTTCATCCACGGCGACGGTGATGAGATGGTTGAGCATGGGATTTTCCCTTCGACCACGGCGGCGTTTGGAGATGAGTTGAGAGACTTTTCCCGCCATATTGAGAGTGCGAGTGAGGTCATCACTAGCCCCATATATGATGAGTTGCCCCAATTCCCATGTGAGGAGAGCCACAACCCCCAGCACTTGAGTGAGATGACTGACTCCACCATATGTGAGTATGAGTGCAACTACCTAGAGGGAGTGAGTGAGCCACCACCACATAGAGCGAGAGAGGTAGTTGATAGGGCATGTGAGACCATTTTGATTTCTAACAACTTAACCTCTACCTCTATTGTGTCTTCTCCTTTGGTGCTAGGTCCCATATACGATGACGCGTCGATCATTGACGACTTCGTCCTCCCTTTGGACAAGACGATGGCCATGGTGGAATATGAAGCACCCCCCACATGGTTCCATCACGATGACGAGGACCACGAGTTGGTCTATGCCACCTCACCTACACCACATGTGTGGAATGACAAAGGTAACATTGGTGAAGGCGATGCTCTTGTCCCACTAGTGGACATTGATTGCTTGCATGATGATGATCTACCTATTACCATGCTTCATGCTTATGCGACTTTCTCATGTGATGAATTACCCATTTATGATGAGTTTGACAATTCTCATGAACATTCTATTAATTGCTATGCCATGTTGCATAGTATACATTGTGAGAATTCTATAGGTCACATCATGTTTGACAATTTGCTTGACTTGTCATATGCTATGCATGAGATCACTCATATTGCATCTTCGCAATCTCATCATAGTAACTATGCATATGCCATTAAAATAAACCCAATTTGCACATATGGCATAGATGACAAGCCCATGGTTATTCGCATTTTCTTTTCTTGTGATGATATTGCCATGCTCACTTTGCGTCATTTGAGCAATTGCTCACATATGACATGACATGACCACCTAGCTTCGGATATGCATTGTTTTGGATGTTGTCCATACTCTCCATATTATGCTTCTGCTATTGCACATGAGGAGACCCCCATAGTTTCCTCATATCTATTAGGAGATTTTGATCCATCCTACACTTTGCATGATCCCCATAAATGTGTGCACAATATGCTTCCCATGACTAAAAATGATATTGATGTGCCATATAGTTGTATGCTCAATTTGTGTCCCCATCATGTTATACATAATAACTATTCTTTCATGATGGATGACATGTTCCTATACCATGCATCAAATTTCTTTGAGCATTGCTTACCTTGCGCTAACTATCACGTGCACATACACATCATGATGGGTGATGTGTACATTTACCATGCACATACCTTGTTTCGTGTGTCTCCTTGTTATGTAGGTACACATGATTCTTCGTCAACCTTGCAAGCGCACGAGTTGACAGAACGAGCTCTAGAGAACAATGAAGACGTGCGCCACCATGGAGTGATTACCCTCCACCCACCCTCTTTGCGCAAATACTTCGCGCATTTCTTCTACATGTCTCTCACATGGCTATGGCTTCTTGCTCATTACACGTATTATTCCCATATTGCCATGTTCACTTTGCATGATATGCTCATTTCTATGCCGTTGCCATGCATTTGTGACCCATGATTTGCATCTCACATGACACTTGATTATATGACTTGTATGTGTATTTGCAAGCTTGGTGGAGATATTACTTGCCATTGCCATGTTTGCTTTGTGCTCCATGCCTATGATGACACATTGATCTTGCTTTGTGTTTGTGCTCGCGATATGTCATGTGCATTATTTATGTCCACTATTTGCTCATATGACATGATTACCATGATTTCCTCTAGTATGTTGCATCTTCGCACTACTAGCTTGCACGACATGATCACTGTGCTTGCTTATGTTGCATCACTGATGATTACTACTTGCTCATTTCATGCGGTTGATGACATCCATTGCCATGCTTCGCACATGATTGCTATTGCTTGTTGTCATGTGTCTCCATGTGTTGCTGTCATCGTTTTCTCACAACAGATGCCATGGGGTGGCTTATCGAGAGTGGTTGGGGCCAAAGGACGCCGGCAGACTCCGGGAGCGGGATTGGGCACAAGCGGTGAGGGACACATGATGTACCCAGGTTCGGGGCCCTCCATGGGAGGTAACACCCCTAGTCCTGCTTGTCTAGTTGATGGGGTCTGGTGTTACAATGGTGCTCCTTGAGCTGTTGTCTAGAGGAAGAAGAAGGAGCAGCCAGCTCTTCTTCTCTTGCTACGTGGGAGTGCGAGTGTGAGATGGGGTGAATGCCATGCCCGTTGCATCGGGGGCCTCGGGGGGTTTTATAGACCAACCCCCCGGCTTATAATATACATAAGGTACTAAATGGGGGCCCCGACCGCCAGCCTCCCTAACCAGCCAGCGGCCCCACCGGTTGGGCCATCTTGTCGCTCGTAGGGACTACCGGCTGTGCGGTCCCATCGCCGACTGGGGCCCGCCAACCGGCTCTTCTATTGGCCCGCGCCCACCTGCTGCGGCACGGGCCATTCCATGCGGCGTCATCTTGTGCCAGCCGGCTGAAGTCAGCGGTACGGCTGGCAGCGCTGTAGCCACACCGAGGCAGGTAATGGAGTAGACGGCGGCGTGGCCACACTGTTGCCCCGCCGGGTCTCGATCGGTCAGGGCGAGCGGTACGACCGCCCGGACTGTAGCCACGCATGCCCGCACGTCAGCAGTCGCTGTAGCCATGCCGGAGTCCATCGCGGGGGTCGTTTCTTGTCGGTGTACTTGGTCACAGCGGGAGGAGACAAGTGCCTGCCCGTCCAGAGGTCAGCGGGAGGGCCGGCCCCCGGCCGGCCAGGCGGCTGGCTCCTGTCCAGCCGGCCATGGGCCAGCCGGACAGGGGGCCAGCTTGCCGCTCGCCAGCCGGCCATGGACCAGCCGGCCGTGGGCCAGCCGGCTAGGGGGCCAGCCGGTCATGGACCAGACGGCCATATAATATTTTCTAAAAGGGGCTTGAACTCCCTTGTCTTGGCATACCAAGGGGTAATATCCCCGTCAGTAGTTCCCGAAGCCGGCGGGGGCCCGCGTCCTTCTGACGAGGGGGAGCCGGCGGCTTCATCCGGCAACATCGGCCTGGTGCATGGAGTCGATTGGCGGACCGCGCAGGCGGCCACGCCCATTGCCTCGGGTTCTACCGCGCCGCCTCGGAACCCACGCTGAGTGGCGACGTGGCGGGCCCCGCGCCCGTGGGCGCGACGGGACGTTGCCTTGAGGCTAGCCTGGTAGGCCATGGGCCTAGCCCAGTAGGCCCCGGGCCATAGGCCAAGATCCTCTGCGCCCGGATCCCAGCAGCCACGGCCCGAGGCACCCCACGCCCCGTGGGTTTCCCGGGGGAAGTGGGCGCCGTTAATCCCACGCCCCCTGGGCTTCGCCCCCTTATTTATAAGGGGGAGGGGGAGAGACGGAAGCAGTTAACGCGCCCCTCTCCCATCGTCTTCCTCCTTTCGCCTATGTCACTCCGAGCTCACATCGCCGCATCGCCCGTTCGCGCCTCCGCCGAGATGGCCGACGGCCCCTCCAGCAGCTGGGGTGGCTCCACCGTCACCGAAGCGGACATCGCATACCTCCGCCGTGCCCGTATGCTGCCGTCGGAGGACCGCGTCGCCGCCCGTCCCCCGGGCGCTGAGGTGGTGCCGGAGCCCGAGGAGGGAGAGTGCGTGGTGTTCGCCTCGCACTTCTCGCGCGGCTTCGGGCTGCCGGCGAGCCAGTTCTTCAGGTTACTTCTTGATTTTCTCGATCTGCAGCCACATCATTTGGGGCCGAACTCGATCCTGCAGCTGTCGAGCTACGTGACTCTCTGCGAGGGCTACCTCGGCGTTCTTCCCTTCATGACGCTGTGGAGGAAACTCTTCTATCTTAAGAGCTTGAAAAACGACAACGAGCCGTACGCCTGTGGGGGCGTGGTGGTGTGCGTTCGCGGCACACTCTTTCCCCGCCTCTCCCTCATCGAATCCGTCAAAAGATGGAATCGGACATTCTTCTATGTGAAGAACGTCGACCCGGCTCGAGACTACATCCGGCCGCCGCCCTTCGTCAACGTCCCGTCCTCCGAGGCGAATTGGATGGCCGAAGTGGCGGCCGGGGAGCTTGCCGGGATGCTCGGCCGGCTCCACACTATGAGGAGTGGGGAGGGGCTGGTCGCGGCCGATCTGGTGGCCACCTTCATCGACCGTCGGGTGCTGCCCCTACAGCTAAGGCTGCACCGGGTATGCGATATGGGGGGCCGGCGAGACCCTTGCCGGCTGTCGACCTTCGAGCTGACAGCGGCCCAGGTGGCAGTGCGGGTGAACGCCATCACCAACTTCAAGCTGGCGCAGCGCACCTGGCACTTCGGCAAGCTGCCCTACAGCCGGCTCGATCCGGCGCCCCTGGTATGTTTCGACCCGGCGCCTCTCCATTTTTTGTTCTTTTTACGTTCCTTCAGCCGGCCTCCGTGTTTACACGCCCTGCTGACCGCAGCGCTTTGTGCGACGGAACATGGGGGACGGCCTGCATCCTCAGGTGTTCGAGGTGGATCGCGTCGACTCCGACCCGGAGGATTTTGAGCTGGGAGGAGGTGTCGAGGAGGAGGTCGAATCCTCAGGGGAGGTCGAGGGCCCTCCATGGGAGGTAACACCCCTAGTCCTGCTTGTCTAGTTGATGGGGTCTGGTGTTACAATGGTGCTCCTTGAGCTGTTGTCTAGAAGAAGAAGAAGGAGTAGCCGGCTCTTCTTCTCTTGCTACGTGGGAGTGCGAGTGTGAGATGGGGTGAATGCCATGCCCGTTGTATCGGGGGCCTCGGGGGGTTTTACAGACCAACCCCCTGGCTTATAATATACATAAGGTACTAAATGGGCCCCCCGGCCGGCAGCCTCCCTAACCAGCCAGCGGCCCCACCGGTTGGGCCGTCTTGTCGCTCGTAGGGCCTACTGGCTGTGCGGTCCCATCGCCGACTGGGGCCCGCCAACCGGCTCTTCTATTGGCCCGCGCCCACCTGCTGCGGCACGGGCCATTCCATGCGGCGTCATCTTGTGCCAGCCGGCTGAAGTCAGCGGTACGGCTGGCAGCGCTGTAGCCACACCGAGGCAGGTAATGGAGTAGACGGCGGCGTGGCCACACTGTTGCCCCGCCGGGTCTCGATCGGTCAGGGCGAGCGGTACGACCGCCCGGACTGTAGCCACGCATGCCCGCACGTCAGCAGTCGCTGTAGCCATGCCGGAGTCCATCGCGGGGGTCGTTTCTTGTCGGTGTACTTGGTCACAGCGGGAGGAGACAAGTGCCTGCCCGTCCAGAGGTCAGCGGGAGGGCCGGCCCCCGGCCGGCCAGGCGGCTGGCTCCTGTCCAGCCGGCCATGGGCCAGCCGGACAGGGGGCCAGCTTGCCGCTCGCCAGCCGGCCATGGACCAGCCGGCCGTGGGCCAGCCGGCTAGGGGGCCAGCCGGTCATGGACCAGACGGCCATATAATATTTTCTAAAAGGGGCTTGAACTCCCTTGTCTTGGCATACCAAGGGGTAATATCCCCGTCAGTAGTTCCCGAAGCCGGCGGGGGCCCGCGTCCTTCTGACGAGGGGGAGCCGGCGGCTTCATCCGGCAACATCGGCCTGGTGCATGGAGTCGATTGGCGGACCGCGCAGGCGGCCACGCCCATTGCCTCGGGTTCTACCGCGCCGCCTCGGAACCCACGCTGAGTGGCGACGTGGCGGGCCCCGCGCCCGTGGGCGCGACGGGACGTTGCCTTGAGGCTAGCCTGGTAGGCCATGGGCCTAGCCCAGTAGGCCCCGGGCCATAGGCCAAGATCCTCTGCGCCCGGATCCCAGCAGCCACGGCCCGAGGCACCCCACGCCCCGTGGGTTTCCCGGGGGAAGTGGGCGCCGTTAATCCCACGCCCCCTGGGCTTCGCCCCCTTATTTATAAGGGGGAGGGGGAGAGACGGAAGCAGTTAACGCGCCCCTCTCCCATCGTCTTCCTCCTTTCGCCTATGTCACTCCGAGCTCACATCGCCGCATCGCCCGTTCGCGCCTCCGCCGAGATGGCCGACGGCCCCTCCAGCAGCTGGGGTGGCTCCACCGTCACCGAAGCGGACATCGCATACCTCCGCCGTGCCCGTATGCTGCCGTCGGAGGACCGCGTCGCCGCCCGTCCCCCGGGCGCTGAGGTGGTGCCGGAGCCCGAGGAGGGAGAGTGCGTGGTGTTCGCCTCGCACTTCTCGCGCGGCTTCGGGCTGCCGGCGAGCCAGTTCTTCAGGTTACTTCTTGATTTTCTCGATCTGCAGCCACATCATTTGGGGCCGAACTCGATCCTGCAGCTGTCGAGCTACGTGACTCTCTGCGAGGGCTACCTCGGCGTTCTTCCCTTCATGACGCTGTGGAGGAAACTCTTCTATCTTAAGAGCTTGAAAAACGACAACGAGCCGTACGCCTGTGGGGGCGTGGTGGTGTGCGTTCGCGGCACACTCTTTCCCCGCCTCTCCCTCATCGAATCCGTCAAAAGATGGAATCGGACATTCTTCTATGTGAAGAACGTCGACCCGGCTCGAGACTACATCCGGCCGCCGCCCTTCGTCAACGTCCCGTCCTCCGAGGCGAATTGGATGGCCGAAGTGGCGGCCGGGGAGCTTGCCGGGATGCTCGGCCGGCTCCACACTATGAGGAGTGGGGAGGGGCTGGTCGCGGCCGATCTGGTGGCCACCTTCATCGACCGTCGGGTGCTGCCCCTACAGCTAAGGCTGCACCGGGTATGCGATATGGGGGGCCGGCGAGACCCTTGCCGGCTGTCGACCTTCGAGCTGACAGCGGCCCAGGTGGCAGTGCGGGTGAACGCCATCACCAACTTCAAGCTGGCGCAGCGCACCTGGCACTTCGGCAAGCTGCCCTACAGCCGGCTCGATCCGGCGCCCCTGGTATGTTTCGACCCGGCGCCTCTCCATTTTTTGTTCTTTTTACGTTCCTTCAGCCGGCCTCCGTGTTTACACGCCCTGCTGACCGCAGCGCTTTGTGCGACGGAACATGGGGGACGGCCTGCATCCTCAGGTGTTCGAGGTGGATCGCGTCGACTCCGACCCGGAGGATTTTGAGCTGGGAGGAGGTGTCGAGGAGGAGGTCGAATCCTCAGGGGAGGTCGAGGGCCCTCCATGGGAGGTAACACCCCTAGTCCTGCTTGTCTAGTTGATGGGGTCTGGTGTTACAATGGTGCTCCTTGAGCTGTTGTCTAGAAGAAGAAGAAGGAGTAGCCGGCTCTTCTTCTCTTGCTACGTGGGAGTGCGAGTGTGAGATGGGGTGAATGCCATGCCCGTTGTATCGGGGGCCTCGGGGGGTTTTACAGACCAACCCCCTGGCTTATAATATACATAAGGTACTAAATGGGCCCCCCGGCCGGCAGCCTCCCTAACCAGCCAGCGGCCCCACCGGTTGGGCCGTCTTGTCGCTCGTAGGGCCTACTGGCTGTGCGGTCCCATCGCCGACTGGGGCCCGCCAACCGGCTCTTCTATTGGCCCGCGCCCACCTGCTGCGGCACGGGCCATTCCATGCAGCGTCATCTTGCGCCAGCCGGCCGAAGTCAGCGGTACGGCCGGCAGCGCTGTAGCCACGCCGAGGCAGGTAATGGAGTAGACGGCGGCATGGCCGCAGTGTTGCCCCGCCGGGTCTCGATCGGTCAGGGCGAGCGGTACGACCACCCGGACTGTAGCTACGCGTGCCCGCACGTCAGCAGTCGCTGTAGCCATGCCGGAGTCCATCGCGGGGGTCGTGTCTTGTCGGTGTACTTGGTCACAGCGGGAGGAGACAAGTGCCTGCCCGTCCAGAGGTCAGCGGGAGGGCCGGCCCCCGGCCGGACAGGCGGCCGGCTCCTGTCCAGCCGGCCAGGGGGCCAGCTTGCCGCTCGCCAGCCGGCCATGGACCAGCCGGCTGTGGGCCAGCCAGCCAGGGGGCCAGCCGGCCACCCGCCAGCCGGTCATGGACCAGCCGGCCATATAATTTTTTCTAAAAGGGGCTTGAACTCCCTTGTCTTGGCATACCCAGGGGTAATATCCCCGTCAGTAGTCCCCGAAGCCGGCGGGGGCCCGCGTCGTTCTGACGATGGGGAGCCGGCGGCTTCATCCGGCGACATTGGCCTGTTGCATGGAGTCGATTGGCGGACTGCGCAGGCGGCCACGCCCGTTGCCTCGGGTTCTACCGCGCCGCGTCGGAACCCACGCTGAGGAGCGACGTGGCGGGCCCCGCGCCCGTGGGCGCGACGGGACGTTGCCTTGAGGCTAGCCTGGTAGGCCATGGGCCTAGCCCAGTAGGCCTCGGGCCACCGGCCAAGATCCTCTGTGCCCGAATCCCAGCGGCCACGGCCCGAGGCACCCCACGCCCCGTGGGTTTCCCGGGGGAAGTGGGCGCCGTTAATCCCACGCCCCCTGGGCTTCGCCCCCTTATTTATAAGGGGGACGGGGAGAGACGGAAGCAGTTAACGCGCCCCTCTCCCGTCGTCTTGCTCCTTTCGCCTATGTCGCTCCTCCGGCAGTTGGGGTGGCTCCACCGTCACCGAAGCGGACATCGCATACCTCCGCCGTGCCCGTATGCTGCCGTCGGAGGACCGCGTCGCCGCCCGTCCTCCGGGCGCTGAGGTGGTGCCGGAGCCCGAGGAGGGAGAGTGCGTGGTGTTCGCCTCGCACTTCTCGCGCGGCTTCGGGCTGCCGGCGAGCCAGTTCTTCAGGTTACTTCTTGATTTTCTCGATCTGCAGCCGCATCATTTGGGGCCGAACTCGATCCTGCAGCTGTCGAGCTACGTGACTCTCTGCGAGGGCTACCTCGGCGTTCTTCCCTTCATGACGCTGTGGAGGAAACTCTTCTATCTTAAGAGCTTGAAAAACGACAACGAGTCGTACGCCTGTGGGGGCGTGGTGGTGTGCGTTCACGGCACACTCTTCCCCCGCCTCTCCCTCATCGAATCCGTCAAAAGATGGAACCGAACGTTCTTCTATGTGAAGAACGTCGACCCGGCTCGAGACTACATCCGGCTGCCGCCCTTCGTCAACGTCCCGTCCTCCGAGGCGAATTGGATGGCCGAAGTGGCAGCCGGGGAGCTTGCTGGGATGCTCGGCCGGCTCAACACTATGAGGAGTGGGGAGGGGCTGGTCGCGGCCGATCTGGTGGCCACCTTCATCGACCGTCGGGTGCTGCCCCTGCAGCTGAGGCTGCACCGGGTATGCGATATGGGGGGCCGGCGAGACCCTTGCCGGCTGTCGACCTTCGAGCTGACAGCGGCCCAGGTGGCGGTGCGGGTGAACGCCATCACCAACTTCAAGCTGGCGCCACGCACCTGGCACTTCGGCAAGCTGCCCTATAGCCGGCTCGATCCGGCGCCCCTGGTATGTTTCGACCCGGCGCCTCTCCATTTTTTGTTCTTTTTACGTTCCTTCAGCCGGCCTCCGTGCTTACGCGCCCTGCTGACCACGGCGCTTTGTGCGACAGAACATGGGGGACGGCCTGCATCCTCAGGTGTTCGAGGTGGATCACGTCGACTCCGACCCGGAGGATTTTGAGCTGGGAGGAGGTGTCGAGGAGGAGGTCGAATCCTCGGGGGAGGTCGAGGCGGACGGGACGATGGGCGACCCGGGAGCCGGCGGGTCCAGAGCTGCCAGTGAGTTCACCTCCGAACCCACGATCAGAGATTGGACCGATGACAATGATGATGACGATGTCCGGATCTTGGACGCACCTGCCCCCGCAGCTCGGCAGGAGCCACATGGACGGAGCGAGGAGCAGCCGGCCCGCGGCCGGACTGGCGAGGCCTCCCGACGGGAGAAGAGGCCGGCCTCGGGGCAGCCGTCGACGCAGCCGCCGGCTCGCAAGAAGGTGCGAGCGGCCGCCGCCCCGGGCCAGGCGGGCCCTTCCCGTTGTCGTCGGGTGAGTACTTTTCCTAGTTCTCATAGGTATTTTCGTGTTTCGAGCCGGCAATCGCCTGAGGGCCCATCCTTTGTTTATTCCAGGGACGCCATCGAGCTCCATGACACGGAGTCGACCGCCGACCCGATGGACGCTACCAGCCTGCAGGCCCAGGAGCATGCGGCCATGGTGCTGGAGGAGAAGAGGTGGCTCGCCGAAATGCGAGCCGCGAAGGCAGGGGCGAAGAGCGCGCCCTTGCATTCGGGTGCCTCGAGTGACAGGAGGCGGCGGCGGCCCTCAGACCCGGCGGCGGAATCGATGCGGATGTCGAGGCCTCCATCGAGCGAGCCGCGAGAGCCACTCGAGGAGACGGCCACGGCCCCTCCCTTGGCGGAGGTGGCCCGGCCGGTGGGCGCGGTTCCTGAGCCGGCTAAGGAGACGGCCCAGCGGGCAGAGACGGACGTGACCCCACCCACCGTCGAGCCGGCCGTGGCAGATGTGCCTGTCGCCCCGGCCGTGCCGGAGGCGGCACTGGAGATGACAGTTGGCGGGAGGAGCGAGCCGGTCCACCCGGCTACCGAGCTGGTCCGGCAGGCGGTGGAGCCGGCCGCGCTGGTTGCAGAGGGCCCGAGGCTGGCTCCCGAGACCTTGTGGTTACCACCAACATCCCGCCGGCTGCCACCGCGGCGGACGCTGGGTCGAGTGGTGGGGCGAGCCGGTCGAGGAGGACCATGCTCGACGTGATCCGGGACTGGAAAGCGTTGGCCCTCGCCCCGGTCGTCCTGGCCCCGCCAGCCAGCAGCCAGGCCCTTGTGCCTGGGAGCCAGGCCTCATCATGGCGTACTGTCGTGAGGTGCTGGCCAGGTTTGCGGAGGCCGCCGAAAGCAATTTCCGGCGCATGGAGGAGGCGGTGGAGGTGAGATTCCTCTAGCTTGCGTTGAACTTTCAGTGGGGGAGCGCGAGCGCACCCACTGGGTGTAGCCCCTGAGATTTGGGCCGGCTGCTCGGCTGCGTGGCAGCCGGGCCTGATCTATCTCTTTTTTGTCTAACTTCTTGTCTCTTGGCGCGGAGCAGGCAGAGAACGCCAAGCGGCAGACGCTCTTTGCCGAGGCGATTGCCATCCATAACCGCGGCAAGGCCGGATTTTATCAGGTCCAGGAGGAGCTGCGGAAGGCGCGAGGTACATTTGCTCCAGTGGGTGTGCCAGCGCACCCACTGGGTGTAGCCCCGAGAGTCGGGCCGGCTGTTCGACAGGCGGCTTGAGTCTTCCGCATTTTGAGTAATCTGGGTTGGTCATTTTGCAGAGGAGCTGGCCGTCCTGACCCCGATCCGGCAGAAGAGGGATGAGGTGGCCTTCGAGCGGGACCGGCTGGAGCAGGACCTCCAGGCGGTTACATCGGAGCGGAACCGGCTGGGCAGCCTAGTCGTGGATGGGCAGGCGGCACAGGAGCGCCTCACCGCGGAGCTACAGAAGGAAGTGGTGGCCCGGGAGGAGGCCGCCAAGCAGGCGGCCGACGCCAACCGGCTGGTCACCGCCCTGCAGGACGAGGTGGCTCGCCTTGGCGGTGAGCTTGAGAGGCGTGAAGCCGCCCTCGCCCGTGCGAAGGAGGCGCGCGAGAGGGAGCGGCGCTTGGGCCTCCAGTTCGCCATCGAGGTGGACGAGGCCTTCCAGCGTAAGTTTCTAGTTTTTAAGTCTTCTTTCTTTGCCGGCTATTTTGACTTGTTTCTTGATTCTTCGTCCTCCCTTAGACCGGTTCCCGGACACTCAGCGCCGCGCCGAGCGGGTCGTGGCGGAGCATCGGGAGTGCCTGCGGCAGCGCGGGCAGGAGATTGAGGAGCACGCCGGCTGGGACTTGCCGGAGTTTGCGCAGGCCATCGAGAACCGGCTGATCTTTCTTCAGCGCTGCATGGACCGGCTCCACACGGCTGGCATGGAGGTGATTTCGGCCCTCTGGCCGGGTCGTGGGGCCCCGGCGGGCCGCGTGGCGCTGTGGCTGGAGAACACGGTGGCCCGGCTCGAGGTTTGGAAGGCATCGGCGGCCCGCTCCGGGGCGCAGATGGCCCTTCGGTTCGTCACCTCGTGGTACCCCGGCGTCAACTTGGACCGGCTGGCCACGATGCGCGAGGTCCTCGAGGCAGAGTGAGTGGCCCGCGAAGGCGCCCTCATCCGCCGAGCCAACGAGCTGGCTTCCTACGTCGACCCGGACGAGCTTATGCCGGCACTTGGCGAGGATGGCGAGCCGGTTGCCGAGGACTCCTTCGGCATTCCCCAAGGGCCCGACGATGATGCGGTTGCCGACGAGAGCACCGCCTCCAGCACCGGCAGCGACACCGAGGGCATGGAGGCCATGGAGGAGGATCCGGCCACCGCTCCTGGGAAGTCTGCCGGGTCGGCTGGCGATGTACCGGAGGCTTAGGCGGCCCTTCTTTTACTGTATCTTTTCCTTTTGCTGCAAGACTTGTTTAAGACGCATTTCCACCCACTGGGGGTGTATTGTAAAGAATCCTCGGCCTGTGGCCTTTTGTTTATGAATTTGCTTGAAGTCTAAAACGTTTGCGTGCCGGCTCATCCTTTGCTCTTTATCTTTCGACTCATATCTCACGCAAGGATTCCTTCTAGTTTCCGCCCCGCCTGTCAGCCAGCCAGGAGCCGGACTGGGACAGGGACGGGGCATCGTCCTTGGGGAAACCGTGTGGGCCTTAGAGCCGTCCGGCTAGAGTTGGGGCGAGCCGGCAAAGGTCAGTTTCTAGAGATAACGTGGTCCGGTTGGACCTATCCGGCTACTACTCTTCAGGCGGCGTTTGTGTGGTAAGTTCCTTCCCATCCCAGGGTCCCGCCAGCCGGACAGCCGGGGTCTGGTCTGTAGCTGGGCAGGGGGAAGATTGCTTGTTCACACTACTTGCTTGCCTTGGAGAAGAGCCGGTGAGCCCCCGGGCCCAGGGAGCCGGGCCCGGGTGCCTTTCTTAAGGGATGACAAGCCTTTGGTAGAATCGAAAAGGGGTGTGCCCCAAGTGCCGTCTTGGGGCCCCCATTGCATTCATTAAGCTCCAACGGAAGGGAAGATACATACATACACTAGTTCTTTCTAGCAGTAGAACGGACGGAGGACCACCGTGTTCCACGGGTGCTCCGTCTCCTCGTCGGAGGCGTCTCTCTTTCGCTTCTGCGGCTTCTGGGCATCTATTAGGTAGTACGCATTGTTGTGCAGCACCTTGCTGACGATGAACGGGCCCTCCCATGGGGAGGACAGCTTGTGCTGGCCAGCGGTTCGCTGGATCCGTCTGAGGACCAGGTCCCCCTCGCGGAATGAGAGGGGACGGATTCACTTGCTGTGGTAGTGCCAGAGGTTCTTCTGGTAGATAGCCGTTCGGCTCAACGCTAGCTCGCGGGCCTCCTCGAGGAGGTCGACGCCGTCTTCCCTTGCCTCCTTTTCGTTTGTCTCCGTGTACAGGGTGATGCGAGGTGAGTCGAACTCGATGTCTGTGGGGATGACTGCCTCGGACCCGTACACGAGGAAGAAGGGCGTGAAGCCGGTTGAGCGGTTGGGCATGGTTCTGAGGCTCCATAGGATGGCCGGCAGCTCTTCAATCCAGTAGCCACTGACCGAACAAGTGGTGCCACGAGCCGGGGCTTGATGCCGGCCAAGATCAAGCCATTTGCTCTCTCTGCTTGGCCGTTCGACTACGGGTGGGCGACCAATGCAAGGTCGAGCCGGATGCCTTGTTTAGCGGAGAAACGTGCCAGCGCGCCCTTGGCGAAGTTAGTGCCGTTGTCGGTGATGATGCTATGAGGGACGCCATAGCGGATTGTGATGTCTTCGATGAACCGAACGGGCGTGGGGCAGTCTAGCTTCTTGATGGGTCGGGCCTCGATCCACTTGGTGAACTTGTCGACGGCCACCAACAGATGCGTCATGCCGCCTCGAGCGGTCTTGAAGGGTCCTACCATGTCGAGGCCCCAGACCGCTAAGGGCCAGGAGAGGGGGATGGTCTGGAGCGCCGTAGCCGGTAGGTGGCTCTGCGTGCTGAAGCGCTAGCACACCTCGCACTTGTCGACCAGCCGCTTCGCTTCTTGTATGGCCGTTGGCCAGTAGAACCCGTGGCGGAACGCCTTGGTCACCAGGGTCCTGGAGGCGGCATGATGCCCGCACTCGCCCTGGTGGATGTCTCGGAGGATCTCCTGCCCCCGTTCTGGCTCGACGCAATGCTGGAACACGTCGGTTGCGCTGCGATGGACCAACTGTTGGTTGATGATGCTGTAGGCAGGGGCCCGGCGCTGGATTTGCCGGGCTGTGGCTTCGTCGGGAGGGAGCTCCCCGCGCAGGAGGAAGGCTAGGATGGGCTGGGCCCAGGCGGGAGCCGTGACAGGAGCCGGCACCGGCTCGAGGCGGCCCTCGTGGCCGGCTGTAGCCCCCGCGCCCGGAGGCGGAGCCCCTGGGACCAAGCCGTCAGTCCCCGGGACCGAGCCGTCAGTCCCCAAGGCCGGCAGATCGATTGCCATGAGGACGGCCGCGGGGTCGTCAGTGGCTGGAGCCAGCAGGGCTAGGGCGGCGGTTGGAGGCGGCGGGTTTGTTGGAGCCGGCGGGATGCCGGCGAGGTCGGCTGGCATGAAGATTGACTCTGATTCGGCGGAGGGTTTGATTGACGGCTTGAGCAGCCGCTCGAGGGATACGCCGGCTGGGATTGCCTGCCGGGTGGAGCCGATTTTGGCCAGCGTGTCTGCTGCCTCGTTGTCCGCCCGGGGGACGTGGTGGAACTTGCACCCCTCGAAGGAGCCGGTGAGCTGTTGGACGAGGAAGCGGTAGCTGGCCATGTTGGCGTCCCTGGCGTCCCATTCGCCAGAGACCTGCTGCACCACGAGATCCGAGTCGCCGAAGCAGAGGATGCGTCGGATGCCGATTTCCTTGGCGAGCCGGAGGCCGTGGACGAGCGCCTCGTATTTGGCTACGTTGTTCGAGGCGGCGAAGAGGATCTGGAGCGCGTACTTGAGTTGGTCCCCTTTTGGGGACGACAGGACAATGCCGGCTCCCAAGCCGGTCCGCATCTTTGAGCCGTCGAAGTGCATACGCCAATGCGTGGAGTCTGGAGGTGGCGGCACGAACTGGGTCTCCACCCAGTCGACGAGGAAGTCGGCCATCGCCTGCGACTTGATGGAGGTGCGTGGCTCGTACCGGATTTCGTGGTCGGCGAGGGCGATAGCCCATTTGGCGATCCGGCCAGTGGCGTCCCGGCCGCTCATGATTTCCCCGAGCAGCGCCGTGCTCACCATGGTGATGGTGTGCTCCTGGAAGTATTGCTTGACCTTCTTGGCGGCGAAGTATATGCCGTAGCACATCTTCTGGTAGTGGGGGTAGTTCTGCTTGGAGGCGGAGAGGACCTCGCTGAGGTAGTACACGGGATGCTGGACCGGCAGCGCCCGGCCTTCCTCCGGCCGCTCTACCACGAGAACGACGCTAATCACGCGCGTGGTCGCCGTGATGTACGCGAGAAAAGGCTCCTTTTCGGTTGGAGCTGCCAGGACGAGTGCGCTGGAGAGGGCGCGTTTGAGGTCACGGAACGCTTCGTCCGCCTGGTCGGTCCACTCGAACTTGGCCGGCTTCGTCGTTGGGTCGTGGCCCGGCTCGACCTTGGCCGTCTTCTTCATGAGCTGGTAGAGGGGCAGAGCCTTCTCGCCCAGCTGGCTGCTGAACCAGCTGAGCGAGGCAAGGCAGCCGGTGAACTTCTGGACGTCGCAGAGCTTGGTCGGCTTGTCCATGCGCTCGATAGCTCTGATTTTCTCCGAGTTAGCTTCGATGCCGCGGGCAGACACGAAGAAACCCAGGAGCTGGCCGGCGGGCACGCCGAAAACACACTTCTCCGTATTGAGCTTGACCTTGTACTCGCACAGGTTGGCGAAGGTCTCTCGGAGATCGTCCAGGAGGCTAAAATGCTTCTTGGTTTTGACGACGATGTCGGCCACGTAGACGTGGACGTTCCTGCCGATCTGGGGCAGGAGGCATTTCTGCATGCAACGCTGGAAGGTGGCGCCTGCGTTCTTCAGGCCGAAGGACATGGTGATGTAGCAGTAGGCCCCGAAAGGGGTGATGAAGGAGGTCTTCAGCCGGTCGGCTGGGTCCAGCTTGATCTGGTGGTAGCCGGAATAGGCGTCCAGGAAGGACAGCAAATCGCAGCCGGCCGTGGAGTCGATAACTTGATCGATCCGCGGCAGGGTGAAAGGGTCCTTGGGACAGGCCTTGTTCAGGCTGGTGTAGTCGATACACATGCGCCAGGTCTTGTTTTTCTTCAGCACCAGGACTGGGTTGGCCAACCAGTCAGGGTGGAACACTTCCATGATGAAGCCGGCTACGAGTAGCCGGGCGATCTCCTCTCCTATAGTACGCCGCTTCTCCTCGGAGAAATGGCGCAGGGGTTGCTTGACCGGCTTGGCATCCGGCCGCACATGAAGTTTGTGCTCGGCGTACTTCCTCGGAACACCCGGCATGTCTTTTGGAGACCATGCGAAGATGTCCCGATTGTCACGGAGGAAGTCAACGAGCTCGCCTTCCTATTTGCTGTCGAGGTGGGCGCCGATGGTGACGCACTGCTTGGGGTTGGCCGGGTCGAGTGGCACCTGCCTGGTGTCCTTGGACGGCTGGAACGACGCCTCGCCGGCCGACTGGGACGGAGGAGCCGGCACGGCCGTCTGCTCAGAGGCGTGAGCCATGAGCCGGTCGAGCTGCCGCTTCTCCTCCGCTATCTCCAGAGCCTCGGCCAGTCGGCTGCTATCGCGCGCGCACTCGATTGACTTCTTGTAGTCACCGTCGACAGTGATGATGCCCTTGGGACCCGGCATCTTGAGCTTGAGGTAGGCGTAATGGGGGACCGACATGAATTTAACGAGGGCCGGCCTGCCCAGCAGCGCGTGGTAGGGACTGTTGAGGTCCACCACCTCGAACCATATCGGCTCGTGGCGGAAGTGGCTCTTGTTGCCAAAGAGGACGTCAAGCTGGATCTTGCCTATGGGGGTGCAGAATTTCCCGGCACGATGCCGTGGAAAACCGTCCGGCTCGTCTGCAGGTCTTTCTCCTTGAGCCCCAGCTTGAGCAGCGTGTCGCGGTAGAGGATGTTGATGTTGCTGCCCCCGTCGATCAGCACCCGCGAGAAGTGGCAGGTGAGCCTCTCGGAGGCGATGGTGGGATCGAGGACGAGGGCGTAGCTGCCGGGGTTTGGCATCACGGCGGGGTGGTCCGCCCGGCTCCAGGTGACCGGCTTCTCGGACCAGTGCATATACTGGGGGACCGAGGGAACGGTGGCGTTCACCGCGTGTCGGCGCCTGCGCACGCTATGCTTGTCGGTCCCCTCGCTGGTGAAGATGACGTAGGTCCCGTCATGGTCGGGGAACTGGTCATGAAGGCTACCGTCGTTGGCAGCCGGAGCCGGCGCGGGCGGCTGAGCCGGAGCCGGAGCCGGCGCGCGGGGAGCCAGAGGCGGAGGAACCGGGAGGCCCTCGCCTTGGGCTAGCCGCTGGGAGAATCTGCACTGTCGCAGCGTGTGCGTGGCCGGCTTGGCCCCGGAGTGCATCTTGCAGGGTGCGTCGAGCATTTGCTCGAAGGTGAGCTTGGGCTGCCAGGCATTCTTGCCGGTTCGCTGACGCTGGCTGGAAGCCTAGGCAGCTGGCTGCTCCTCCTCGATAGTGCCGACCTGCCGGCTCCCATTGTGGGGATCCGGCTGGTTGGCTTTGCGCTTGTTGTTCTGCTGCTGCCGGTTCTCGGCGGCCGCCCGCGGCGCGGCAGGCGGCGGGGTCGGTTTGGCAGGCGTGGTGACCTTGATCCGCATCGCGGAATCGGCCATGGCATACTTATCTACCTTGGCCATCAGATCCGCCAAGGTCTCCGGCTCGGAGCACAGGAGCTTGTGCTTGAGGTGGGTGCCGTCGCGGCAACCCTCGATGAAGTACTGGATGGCCTGCTCCTCATGTACCCCCTCGCAGGAGTTGCGGAGCTCGGTCCAACGCGTGAGGTAGTCACGGAGGGACTCGTCCGGCCCCTGGACGCACAATGCCAGCTCACGGGGCCGGCCGAGCCGCTTGTAGGTGCCGGTGAAGTTGCGGACGAACGCCTCCTCAAAGTCCGTCCAAGTGTTGATGCTGCCGGCGGACAGGCTGTTGAGCCAGGTTTGAGCTGAGCCAATCAACATGAGGGGGACGTAGCGCATGGCTACGCGCTTGTTCCCCCTGGCTATGCTGACTACGGTGGTGTAGTCGACTAGCCAGTCTTCCGGATTGGCGGTGCCGTTGTACTTTGGGGTATCGCGGGGGAGCGTGAAGCCGGTTGGGAACGGCTCGTTGCGGATCCGCGGGTCGAAGCACGCCGGGCCGATCGGACCCTCCTCCTCCAGGAGGGCGGATTGCGCCAGCCGGT
Source organism: Elymus sibiricus (assembly GCA_039707655.1). Lineage (NCBI taxonomy): Eukaryota > Viridiplantae > Streptophyta > Magnoliopsida > Poales > Poaceae > Elymus > Elymus sibiricus. Next base: position 306,793,774 of record CM077675.1, on the reverse strand, counting down.
CGATGCGGGTCCGGGCGTCGTTCTCACTCTGCGGGACGCGCAGGCCGACCCGAGCGGTGAGCTCGGGACGGACAGCCGGGGCAGGCGACCGTGCGCGCTCCCGCCACGGAGGCAGGGTGTTGGCGCGGCTGCGCCGGCTGCAGCCTGCCGGAGCGTCGTTGCGCCGGCTGTTGACGGTCGACGGCTCGTCTCCCTGTCGGGAGCGTCCGTTATGGGACCCAGCGCCCCGCCGGCCGGAGCCGCGGGGGGAAGAGGCTTGCTGGACCGGCCGGTGCTGGCCAGCGGTTAGCGGGGCGTCCCCCTCGGGGACGGGAACCTCGGAGCCGGCGTTGGCGTCATCGAGCCGGGCCTGCTGAGCGTTGGCGGCGGCGATGAGGTCTTGGATGTGCCGCTCCTGCTGCTCCCACTCCTCGCCCACCAGGTCGGCGAGGTCGGCATAGGCCACCTGGGCGGCCCTCATGTTGGCAACCTGCCATCGAGGATTTCCGCGACCACGCGGCCGCGGTTGCGGACGTCACCGCGCAGGCTAGGTTCGTTGCCGGCGGGGGTGAGGCCATAGGCGGAGTTGTACTCGCGCTACGCGGACTCCATCCGGCGGTTGGTGGTGGCGAGCGTGGTCGCCTCCGTGAGCAGCAGTCGGCGAGCAGCCTCCAGCTCGGCCGTGGCCGTGGCCGGGTTCATCGTAGGTGCGACTGGGGTGCTGAGGCCCAGAAGCACCGAGTCGAGGGGATCGGAGGTGCCGTCGCGGGCAGCAGCGGCGGCCGCCTCCGCCTCCGCTCAGACACGGCCGGAGGTCATGGAGGAACCGGTGGCCATTACTCCCGCGCGGACGCAAGAGCCCTCCGCATCGCCCGGGGCGAGTGCACCCACAAACGAGGGCGGGTCGAGGCAGTCGAGCACCTGGCTAGGGTACTCGTCGGCAGCTGGCTCGTCGGTGAGGCTCAGCCTGCCGACGCGCTCGGTGAGGATGGCGACGTCAGACAGAGGGTCGCCGCTGCGCCCCTCGTCGGGGAGGTCGGCTTTCACGCCCGCAGGGCTGGCGGAAACGGGGTCCCGCCCCACGAGAGCAAGCCCCACGAGCGTGCAGTTCCGCCCGGACGCGGGGCAGCCGGGGGAGGTGGTGAAGGGTCCCGCCCGGAGCGTGACTCCGACCGGCGCCGCGGACGGCCCCACGGTGGGCGCCAACTGTCGTCGTTTTCTCACGACAGATGCCATGGGGTGGCTTATCGAGAGTGGTTGGGGCCGAAGGATGCCGGCGGACTCCGGGAGCGGGATTGGGCACAAGCGGTGAGGGACACACGATGTACCCAGGTTCGGGGCCCTCCATGGGATGTAACACCCCTAGTCCTGCTTGTCTAGTTGATGGGGTCTGGTGTTACAATGGTGCTCCTTGAGCTGTTGTCTAGAGGAAGAAGGAGCAGCCGGCTCTTCTTCTCTTGCTACGTGGGAGTGTGAGTGTGAGATGGGGTGAATGCCTTACCCGTTGCATGGGGGGCCTCGGGGGTTTTTATATACCAACCCCCCGGCTTATAATATACATAAGGTACTAAATGGGGGCCCCGGCCGGCAGCCTCCCTAACCGGCCAGCGGCCCCACCGGTTGGGCCGTCTTGTCGCTCGTAGGGCCTACCGGCTGTGCGGTCCCATCGCCGACTGGGGCCCGCCAGCCGGCTCTTCTATTGGCCCGCGCCCACCTGCCGCGGCACGGGCCATTCCGTGCGGCGTCGTCTTGCGCCAGACGACCGAAGTCAGCAGTTCGGCCGACAACGTTGTAGCCACGCCGGGGTAGGTAATGGAGTAGACGGCGGCGTGGCCGCACTGTTGCCCCGCCGGGTCTCGATCGGTCAGGGCGAGCGGTACGACCGCCCGGACTGTAGCCACGCGTGCCCGCGCATCAGCAGTCATTGTAGCCATGCCGGAGTCCATCGCGGGGGTCGTGTCTTGTCGGTGAACTTGGTCACAGCGGGAGGAGACAAGTGCCTGCCCGTCCAGAGGTCACCGGGAGGGCCGGCCGTGGGGCGGCCAGTTGCGGGCCGGCAGGGGGCCAGGCGGCCGGCTCCTGTCCAGCCGGCCGTGGGCCAGCCGGCCATGGACCAGCCGACCGTGGGCCAGACAGCCAGGGGGCCAGCCGACCGCCTGCCCGCTGGTCATGGACCAGCCGGCCATATAGTTTTTTTCTAAAAGGGGCTTGAACTCCCTTGTCTTGGCATACCCAGGGGTAATATCCCCGTCAGTTGCCTTTCTCATGCTAGATGATTTGCCACGTATTGACTGCAACAATGCTATTCATTTTGCTAATGAGATTGCCCCATAGCTTTCTCCCATATTATTGGAGCTTTTGACATCTTTCATGTGAAGCATGCTTGCCTTCCTTCTTTGCACCATATGCCTAGTTGTCGGGTCAGGATGCACACGATCACCTATGGGACCAAGGGCCCCTTTGTGGTTCGGCAGGGGTGAGGTCACGTTGCACAAAGGGCCCCTTATGACTCATCGAGTCTAGCTTTCTCACCCTTGTGACCCGGCATATTAATGCCACCTTATCAAGGGCATTTGGGGGCTTCCAGCCCATCGGGCTTAGCTTTCTCACCCTCTTGACCCGGCAAAATAAACGCCATATATGGTTAAACATGCTTGTGTGTTTGATGCGACTCCGATCAGATGACGCCGGGCGGCCCACAAATCCGAAGACGGCAGCTCAAAGCCCATGAAGCTAAGGACGCCGGTTCAGGTTTCCTTAAAAGTGCAAGATAAGTTAGAGGTATAGCAGATCACGGGTCATACTTTGACCCGGACTCTGTTGTAAAACCTAGGGTTTGACCTGTATATAAAGGCAGGCCCCTAGGGTCGAAACTATCAAGTGACAACCTCTCGATAGCTAGGTTAGCGATTCCGCACCCTTGTAATCGAGATCCATCCATCTAAATACACGAAAAGCAGGACGTAGGCTGTTACCTCCATAGGAGGGGCCGAACCTGGGTAAACCCGACTCTCTCTACCACTTAACCCCTTCGAGTCGGCACCAAGCGGCGATGGCCTCACACCTAAGTCCTGTTACGAGGACATCTGTCGGGTTGACAAAACCATGACAGTTGGCGCCCACCGTGGGGCTGTCGCCCGGTGGAGTTGAGTTTTCGGAGGGGATCCAGCCCGGATTCGGCAAGTTTGCGGTCAACCAGATAATCAAGAGCCGCCATGACAGGATCTACGAACCGGTTTGGGGTGTCAATGCTGACCCGATCGGATGTAGATCTCGAGATCCCACGGGAGAGATTGGATCGGAGACCTCCAAGCCGGACATCTACATCGACATCAACGAGCCGGCTCGGAGCGCCCAATCCAATCAACGTCAGGGCGGTCTTCGTCGCGTGTTCGTTGGCTTTACCCAAGGGGTCAGTCTTTCGGACGAGCCGGCCTACAGCAGAGACATCCTCGTTAATTCGGATGGCACATCATCCACGGGGGATACAGACTTGGGGGCTCCTTGGAGATCGAAACCCCTGAGGAGAACAATGAGTCGCCTCGCCAAGTTGCCGTTTACATGGTCGGGGCTACGGTGGTTCCAGATCCGGCCGCAGCTGGAGGTTCTGGCGGGTCAACCAAAACGCCGGCTCAGGCTATGGCTGAACTTATGGCCGAGATGGCGAAACTCGTGGATACCCCAGTCACCACAGAAAACCAGGAAGAGCGCAATGTGGAACTAACCAAATTGCATACTCAAATGATCGAGGTACAGAAGGAGATAGATGCTGAAAATGCACGGATGGCAGATCTACAGGCTCGCATACATCAGGAGACGGAACGCCTTAAGGCTGAGGCCTGGCGGTTAGGGGTTTAGAGAGATGCATCGGAGGCGATTTACGAGAGAAGGCGCCACTGTGGACTCCCCCCGAACCTGGAACCTCAATAGCTTTTTAACACTCCAAATCAAACACCAGGGACTGTTTAGTAACCCGGGAATCGGCAAGAGGAGCTGGCTCAACCTCCGCCGGCTCAATCTCCCCCTCGGCGATTTCAGACGCCGCGTGGTCACTTTTCCAATCCTGTTGATAACATGTTGGTTGCAACCCGGAATTTGGAAGCATTGCGCATCAATGGAAACTCTCCGCTCGAGGTTGAAGCTAGGAACGCCATCGAGATGCTAAAAACTACGGTGGTACAACAGGCACAGTATTCGTATAGCCGGGACCAGATGCATTCCACTCCTTATGCTAGCAAAGGCCGCCATGTGTAATCCCGGCCGTCTCTAGCAGTGGGCGAAGACAACAGCATCAAGTCTCTCCGACTCGTCCTCTGCCATCAGACGCCCAGGCGGTCATTGATGCCACAAGAGGTGCGTGACAGGCAGAAGCAGAAGCGGCAGTACGGGCGATCCAGCAGCTTCACCCTCAACCGGCGAGTTTGGGGGTTGGGTCCAACAGTAGGACGATTGGCATACCATGTTTATCTCTGACACTCCGCGCAGAGCGCATGCCCAAGGATTTCAAAGGGCCTCGTAAGGTGCCAAACTACACAGCAGATCTTGAGCCGGAATCATGGATCGAGAGTTATGAGCTGGCAATGGACATGTTGGATGTTAGCGACGCTGTGTGTGCTAAATACTTAACCATGATGTTGGAAGGACCAGCTCGGACTTGGTTGAGAAACCTGCCACCCAATTCCATCAACTCATGGACTAAGCTGAAAGAGCGATTCATAAAGAATTTCCAGGGAACCTGCAAGAAGCCTATGACGATCGTGGATCTACAGCATTGCATCCAGCGGGTAGACGAGTCAGCTCACCACTGGACTCGCCGGGTCGCAGAAATCATCCACTCATCGGACAGCATCACGGCGGCTCAGGCAGTCCTAATATTGGAAAAGAACTGTCACTTCTAGTTTCTGGTCCTGAAGCTTGGGCGGCTCAAGTGGAAGGTTCAAGAATTGGGCGACTTGATGGACGTCCTCACCAGGTATGCCGAGTCAGATAGCACCAAAGATCCCGGCTCGGACGAGGACAAGACCTCCAATGGAAAAAGAGCTGAAGGAGGGAAAGGTCAGCATGATTCAGGAGGCAACCAGGGGGCTCAAAATAAGCGGAAGCAACTGGATGGCGGGTAAGATTTTGTGGCCAACACCAATACAGACTTCAAGAGCCGGCGCCGGAACGGTCGACCCGGAGGAGCTTACAATGGGAATAAACCTCGCAATTATGAGGAGGCGCTTAAAGGACCTTGTCCTAAACATAGCACCCCAGATAAGACGGCTAGCCATTCTTGGGAGAATTGTTATATCATGCAAGAATTCCATAGCCAGGCTTTCCAGAATAACTTAGGAGGCAATGGTGGAGGACATCCGGGTCAACATGGATCCGGCGGGTCGCAAGGTGGCCCAGGAGCTGGGTTTCAACATCAAGGAAATCATGGTAATGGGCAACATCATAGCCAGGGCAATCAGCATAATAACCAAGGGGGATTTCAAAGTAATCCCAAGCAGCTGAATAACGGTCAGTATAACTAGCCCTCGAAACCCTGGATAAAAATTATAATTCTGGAGATTAATAGGGAAGAAATCTTATGCCTCCAAGAAGAGAAATAAATCGGCCCTGGGACACCAGTCGCCTTATCAAAATCTAGCTCTGCCGGCTCTCTTTATGTAATTCCCCCCCCCCCTTGTAGACTTCTGTATATACTTCTTTATGTTTCAAGTAAGAATAAAGCCGGCGTATTTTGTCGTTTCAACTTACAAGATGAGTTTGAGTCTTTATTTTCTGAAACAAAGGGCGCTTGGGGGCTTATGACTCATCGAGTCTAGCTTTCTCACCCTTGTGACCCGGCATATTAATGCCACCTTATCAAGGGCATTTGGGGGCTTCCAGCCCATCGGGCTTAGCTTTCTCACCCTCTTGACCCGGCAAAATAAACGCCATATATGGTTAAACCTGCTTGTGTGTTTGATGCGACTCCGATCAGATGACGCCGGGCGGCCCACAATCCGAAGACAGCAGCTCAAAGCCCATGAAGCTAAGGACGCCGGTTCAAGTTTCCTTAAAAGTGCAAGACAAGTTAGAGGTATAGTAGATCACGGGTCATACTTTGACCCGGACTCTGTTGTAAAACCTAGGGTTTGACCTGTATATAAAGGCAGGCCCCTAGGGTCGAAACTATCAAGTGACAACCTCTCGATAGCTAGGTTAGCGATTCCGCACCCTTGTAATCGAGATCCATCCATCTAAATACACGAAAAGTAGCATGTAGGCTATTACCTCCATAGGAGGGGCCGAACCTGGGTAAACCCGACTCTCTCTCCCACTTAACCCCTTCGAGTCGCCACCAAGTGGCGATGGCCTCACACCTAAGTCCTGTTAAGAGGACATCTGCCAGGTTGACAAAACCACAACATGCGCCGCATGCACTGCAGGGATTTTGCGGTGGTTGCGCATGGCTCACAGGCGTGGGAGTGGCAAAAACTACAGCGCCAGGGATTGGAGTGATGGGGCGGTTACCTGTTCGCCCGTGATCATGGACAGTGGGATTGGTGGAGACGGGCGGTCGCCTTGGAGCGGAGGAGAGCCAGCCCACGTGCCCTTCCCTATAAATTAGGGGGTCACAGCGGCGGTGCTCATCCATCCCCTTCTCCTCCTCAATCTCAAGTTCACATAGCTCGCCCTTCTTCTCTGTCTTTGGATGCACTAGTCACCATCATGACGTGGGGGCAAGGACGACTCTCAGCTTCCGCCGCGGCGACAAGAGCTTCCCTTCGGGATCATGCCGCTGCTTCAGCCATGACGACGGGAGGCGGTTCCAGCGTGCGTGGTGGGAGCGCTGGAAGAGCCCAGGGCTAGCGCGGGGCTCGTGGCCGGGGGAGGCGGAGCGCCGCACCCGACCCTCCTCTGGCGGTGGTTCCTTCCCCAGCAATGGGACATACTGAAGGCACGGCTCTGGAGTTCGTCATCGGGCTACGTGGCCCTCCCCGTAGCCGCTTGCGACTCCCTCATCCTTTTGCCAGGGTGATGGAGGTCGACAAGCCACACGCGATGTGGTTGCGCGTGCACGGCTGCTGTAATGGCACCATGCGGGCCGACGTCGAGTTCCCGGCGCCCCGCGTCATGTTCCTCAGGCGCGGGTGGAAAACCTTCGCACGTGCCCACAACTTCATGGGTGGGTACGTCCTCCACTTCAAGCTGGTGGAGGCCGACACGCTCTCCATCAAGATTTATGGTTGTTCGGGCGCTCGTCTTGGCTGCTGTGAAGAGAGCTCGAGCGACGACGAAAGATCCTCCTCGAGCGATAGCGACGAGGAGGACAATGTCGGTGAAGACGGCGACAATGAGCCCCAGGTCGTCAAGTCGGAGTATGACGACCTGGACTCCAGCTGACCGCCGGTCGCACCATCACCGTCAGCGAGCCCCCCAGGCAGAGTGATTTGCTAGGGGTTCTTGACTTGGGCGCCGCCTCCTCCCCTCAGCTGGACCTTGGCAGGCTCATGGACTTCGGCTTCGTCTTCCCTGCCGGCGGTCCTGCCGAGCCGCGCCCTGCCAGTCCTGGCAGGGTCAGGCTGGGCTTCTGCTTGGGTCCTCCTTTAATCCTTTCTCCTTTTGTAGCTTGTTCCTAGGGGAGAAAGTCAAATAAAGAGTTATTAAAGAGGCATCCTCTAATGTATCTTTATCCATTTTTGTACCGAAAATGAATGAAAGAATGCTACTTCTCTTCCTTAAGTACTATCCTTTTTCTCCTTTGTTTGCACTGTGTCAGCATGTTTGTCCTTGCCGCGCGGAACTATTTGCCGGGTCAGTACTAACCATGAGCGCCAAAGGGGGGGTGAGCCCCGGGCAGCAGGCTGGCATCGTTCCCCGGCAAGGCTCCTTGTTGGTATCGGTGCCCCCCCCCCCCCAAAGCTGATGAACGACAGGAGCTAGGGGGACGGCTTGTCCCGACAAGGGTTTCCGTTGCGTGATGAACTCCATGGTACACAGTCAAAAAGGAACAGGAGAGGTTTCCTTAAGGAAGTAAATGGCACCGAGCTTGGAATATGTGATTAGACTTATCTTTTCAGGCAGTATCCCATTTAGTAGCACGATGGGCCGTCGTCCTTGTCTCTATGCTCTTCTCCTTTGTTTTCCTAGCGGTAAAACATGTAAAGCAAGAGGCCTCTTCTCTCTGGAGAGAGAGAGTGTGGTAACAAGGATCATAGGATCATCATGTACTCTAGCAAATTTCTAAAACTTAAAAGCGATAACATTGCAACATAAAAAATGCATAGCAAACATGCAATTTGATGATATGATGCAATGCCTAGCTTTATTATTGCATGCACAGGGTCTGCGCCTGGCTTTGTACAGAGGGTTACATGCACTACGGCAAGGCCTGTACAAAAGGTGGTTGCCGGGGACTGAGTCCGGCAACCGCGCCTTACGGGTAGAACTTACGAAGATGCTCAATATTCCATGAGTTAAGCACTTTGATGCCATCTTCGGTCTCCAGACGGACTGCGCCAGGTCTGGTTACTCGTGCTACCCGGTAAGGGCCTTCCCACTTCGGCGTCAACTTGTTGGTACCCTTGGCGGACTAAACGCGCCTAAGAACAAGGTCGCCTTCCTCAAGGCTCCGGGCGTGGACCCTGCGGCTATGATAGTGGCGCAAGGCTTGCTGGTAGCGCGCAGCATGCACCGCAGCCCGGAGACGATCTTCCTTGAGGAGCATGGCATTGTCATGCCATAGCTTCTCTTGCTCTACTTCATCATAGGAAAGTACTCGAGGTGACCCGTATATGAGTTCCGTGGGGAGAACTGCTTCCGCCCCATATACTAGGGAGAAGGGCATCTGGCCGGTAGCTCAATTCGCTGTCGTTCTGAGGGATCAAAGAACCACCGGCAGCTCATCTATCCAACGCTTGCCGCATCTCCGTAGTCTATCGAAAGTTCTTGTCTTGAGTCCACGCAACACTTCAGCATTCATCCTCTCGACTTGCCCGTTGCTCCTTGGGTGGGTAACAGAGGCGAAGGAGACCTTGCTTCCAAGGCTTTGGATGTACTGCATAAAGGTGCGGCTCGTGAACTGGGTGCCATTATCAGTGATTACCCTGTTGGGCACTCCAAAACGGCACACCAGTCCTTTCAGGAACTTGACAGCTGACTGTGTGGTCACCTTCCTCTCTGGTTCCACCTCTGGCCACTTTGTAAACTTGTCGATTGCTACGAACAAGAATTCAAAGCCCCCGACGGCGCGGGGAAAGGGGCCCAAAATATCGAGCCCCCAGACCGAGAATGGCCAGGATAAAGGGATCGTCTGGAGAGCTTGCGCTGGTTGATGGATGTTCTTGGAATGGAACTGGCAGGCTTCACACTTGGTGACTAGCTCAGTTGCATCTTGGAGGACAGTGGGCCAATAGAAACCCTGCCGGAAGGCTTTTCTGGCGAGGGCCCTTGATCCAATGTGAGACCCACACATGCCTCCGTGAATATCTGCCAATAGCTTCAGTCCATCTTCCCGGCAAATGCACCTTAATTTCACACCGTTTGGTCTTTTTCTGTACAGAGTGTCATCGACAAACTGGTACATACTTGACTGGCAGGCTACTTTTTCGGCTTCTTCTTGTTCTTTGGGAAGTTCTCCTGTTTGAAGGAAGTGGACTATGTGTTGTGCCCAAGCTGGATCCTGTGGCTCGACAACGAGGACTAAAGGTATCTCCTCACTCGTGGGAGCGCTTATCTCGACCGCAAGGACCTGGGGTCCGACAGGAGGGAGCTGCTCACCAACCGAAACAAAACTGACTCCGGTATCCTTTCTACCAGCGGCTTCAGGAAGCTCTGCCGGGAAATGCTTGCCGAAGTTCAGCTTTCTTCTTTTCCTGGTCATCGCTGACGGGGATACTGATGGCTGAGTGAGGTGGAGGACAAAGGTTCCTGGTTCCACAGGCAGCTTTTGCGCAGCGCACTTTGATAAATGATCAGCGATGCTGTTTTCTGCATGTGGTACATGCTCTGTTTGCAATCCATCAAAGTGCTCCTCCAGCTTCCTCACCTCTTCCACGTATGCTTCCCTCAACGGACTCTAATAATCTTGTTGACTTGTCTTACCACGAGTTGAGAATCTCCTTAGATGATCAGTTTCTTGATTCCCAACTCCACCGCGATCCTGAGTCTGGCAAGGAGCCCCTCATACTCAGAGGTGTTGTTGGTGGCTTCCTTTCGGGGAAAGTGCATTTGAACCACATATTTGAGATGCTCTCCGGTAGGGGCGATGAGGAGCACGCCTAATCCGGCGCCCTGAAGTGAGAAAGCACCGTCAAAGTACATGATCCATTCTTTAGGTGCTTCTTTGCCAAGGAGAATTGTCTCTGGAACTTTTTCGTCTGGCGTGGGCATCCATTCTGCAATGAATTCCGCCGACGCCCTGCTCTGAATTATGGAAGTGCTCTCATACTTCAAACCAAAACTTGACAGCTCTAGCGCCCACTCAACTATCCTGCCAGTGGTTTCGGGGTTCCTCAATATATGCTGCAGCGGAAAGCGGGTGACAACAGTGATCTCGTGGCCTTGGAAGTAGTGGCGCAGCTTCCTCGAGGCCATGAGAAGGTCGAAGATTAGCTTTTGTACTCCAGAGTACCTTCACCTAGCCCCCTGTAACAAGGAGCTTACAAAGTACACCGGTCGCTGCACCACTTTCTTCTTTGCCACTTCCTTGAAACTGCCTTCGTTTGCTTGCTTGGGTTCCCCTTGGTCCGTATCGGGTCTTGCCGGGAGTGCTTAGTGTTGGGTTCTACCGTAGGTGCATCGCATGCCAACTAAAAAATTCCCTACGCGCAGAACAACCAAGAACATGCTACGGAGATGGATCACAGATCGTTACCACTAGACTCGCAGTGCCGTGTGATGACCCACAAGTATAGGGGATCTATCGTAGTCCTTTCGATAAGTAAGAGTGCCGAACCCAACGAGGAGCAGAAGGAAATGACAAGTGGTTCTCAGTAAGTTATTCTCTGCAAGCACTGAAATTATCGGTAACAGATAGTTTTGTGATAGGATAATTCGTAACGGATAGCAAGTAACAAATGTAACAAAGGTGCAGCAAGGTGGCCCAATCCCTTTTGTAGCAAGGGACAAGCCTAGACAAACTCTTATATAAAGCAAAGCGCTCCCGAGGACACATGGGAATTTCTGTCAAGCTAGTTTTCATCATGCTCATATGATTCGCGTTCGTTACTTTGATAATTTGATATGTGGGTGAACCGGTGCTTGGGTGCTGCCCTTACTTGGACAAGCCTCCCACTTATGATTAACCCCTCTCGCAAGCATCCGCAACTACGAAAGAAGAATTAAGATAAATCTAACCATAGCATGAAACATGTGGATCCAAATCAGCCCCTTACGAAGCAATGCATAAACTAGGGTTTAAGCTTCTGTCACTCTAGCAACCCATCATCTACTTATTACTTCCCAATGCCTTCCCCTAGGCCCAAATAATGGTGAAGTGTCATGTAGTCGACGTTCACATAACACCACTAGAGGAAAGACAACACACATCTCATCAAAATATCGAACGAATACCAAATTCACATGATTACTTATAACAAGACTTATCCCATGTCCTCAGGAACAAACGTAACTACTCACAAAGCATATTCATGTTCAAAATCCTAGGAGTATTAATTATCATTAAGGATCTGAACATATGATCTTCCACGAAATAAACCAACTAGCATCAACTACAAGGAGTAATCAACACTACTAGCAACCCACAGGTACCAATCTGAGGTTTGAGACAAAGATCGGATACAAGAGATGAACTAGGGTTTGGAGAGGAGATGGTTCTGGTGAAGATGTTGATGGAGATGGACCCCCTCTCGATGAGAGGATCGTTGGTGATGACGATGGCTTCGATTTCCCCCTCCGGGAGGGAAGTTTCCCCGGCAGAACAGCTCCGCCGGAGCCCTAGATTGGTTCTGTCCAAGTTCCGCCTCGAGACGGCGGCGCTTCGTCCCGAAAGCTCCCTTCTGATTTTTTCCAGGTCAAACCCTCCATATAGCAGAAGATGGGCACTGGAGGCCTGCCAGGGGGCCCACAAGCCTGCAGGGCGCGCCCAGGGGGGTAGGGCGCGCCCCCCTGGCTTGTGGCCTCCTGGTGGGTCCCCTAATGTATTTCTTTCGCTCAATATTTTTTATATATTCCAAAATAATTTTCCGTAGATTTTCAGGACTTTTGGAGTTGTGCAGAATAGGTATCTCAGATTTGCTCCTTTTCCAGTCCAGAATTCCAGCTGCCGGCATTCTCCCTCTTCATGTAAACCTTGTAAAATAAGAGAGAAAAGGCATAAGTATTGTACCATAATGTGTAATAACAGCCCATAAGGCAATAAATATCAATATAAAAGCATGATGCAAAATGGTCGTATCTACTCCCCCAAGCTTAGACCTCGCTTGTCCTCAAGCGAAAGCCGAAATCGATAAATATGTCCACATGTTTAGAGATAGAGGTGTCGATAAAATAAAATACGGACATGAAGTCATCATGGTTATATTTAGAACAGCAGAACATATTGACATATAATTTCTCATCCTAGAGTAACAATTCATTCACAAGGTAAAGTATGAATCAAGAACTCTATTGAGAACCAACAAACTATGATCTCAGTCATTGAAGCAATTCCAATTTATCATAACATAGGAAAGAGTCAATATAAGAGCTTGTAAAGCAAATCCACATACTCAATCATCTTTTAGTCTTTCATAATTGCTAACACTCACGTGGTACCTATGAGGTTAAAGCTTCAATCGGACACAGAGAAAGATAGGGGCTTATAGTATTGCCTCCCAACTATTTACCTCAAGGGTAATGTCAACAGAAATAACTCATGCTCACCCACATCCGAGTGGATATATGTGTCTAGATCATTCCCCAACACATGACGCTTGCCAAGAGATAAAGGCGAAATAAAGGAAGTGGTGAAGATCACCACGACTCTTGCATAAAGGTAAGTACTAGAAAGTAAAGGTAACAGATAGGCCCTTCGCAAAGGGAAGAAGAGATTGTCATGCGCTTTTATAGTTGGATGCGCAATCCCTTAATGTGAAAGAACGTCACTTTATATTGCCCCTTGTGATAAAGAACTTTATTATGCAGTCTGTCGCTTTTATTTCTTCCATATCACAAGTTCGTATAAAGTTTATTTTCCTCACACTAATAGATCACACATATTTAGAGAGCAATTTTATTGCTTGCACCGATGACAACTTACTTGAAGGATCTTACTCAATCCATAGGTAGGTATCGTGGACTCTCATGGCAAAACTAGGTTAAAGGTGTTTGGATGAACAAGTAGTATCTCTACTTGGTGCGAAGGTTTTGGCTGATATAGGGTGGAAGCAAGCGACACATGTTGAAGGATCTATGACCATATAACTTCTATTTGGAAATAAGCAAACATAACTCATTATGTTGTCTTCCTTGTCCAACATCAACTTCTTAGCATAAAATATTTTAATGAGTGCTCACAATCATAAAAGATGTCCAAGATAATATATTTATATGTGAACCTCTCTTTCTTTATTACTTCCTTTTAATTGCCACAATGACCAATAGCTTTGTTTGTCAACTCACAACAAATTTCACTCGACATACTTCTTATATGTGAAGTCATCACTCCCCATAAGATCATCATATATACTCTTTGCTTTTATTCTATACTTCTTTCTATTTCTTTTTCTCAAGATCATAGCAAGCAAGCAAAGCCCTCAACTCAAAACTACTCTTTATTATATAACTCTCGGACTTGCTTACATAGGGGGATCATAAAGCAAAACTCAAAACTAGATCACACTAAAAACTTTATTCTACTAGATCAAGATATAACCAAAAGGATCGAACTAAGAAAAACGATAAAAGTAAAAGATGTGATGGTGATACGATACCGGGGCACCTCCCCCAAGCTTGGCACAAGCCAAGGGGAGTGCCCATACCCATGTGTTTAGTTGTCTTTCTTCGGAGGTGGTGATGTTGGAGTGGTTGATGAGGTTGGAAGCTTGTCCTCCGTCTTCCAAGGCATAGGCTCACCATCGTAAAAGGATGAACGAGTCTCCGGGATCCTCAAATCTGTAGCCAAACTCATTCTCTTAAATTTGTATTCATACTCACAGTTTTGGTTTTGCAGGTCATAGATCTGGGCTTGGAGATGCTCGATTTTCTCGTAAAGCTTGAAGATGTGCTCCCCGGTGTCTTTGGCGTCCAGCTTGTGCTTATGGGTAAACTCCGCGATCATCATGTGATTGGCATTGAGTCCTCGTTCCACCATCCCTTGACATTTAAAGACTTGTTGCTCCATTGCTTCGAGCCTTGTCTCCACGCTTCCGGTCTTCTTTGGCCCCTCAACATCACGGATGTGCAGCAGCCCCTCACGCATCTCAATGGTTTGAGGGTGTCGCAGCACCTCCGCAAGGTAGGGGTTGATGACCTTCTCGAAGAACTTGTCCTTCGAAGCACTTGGGGACGTCATATTGATCTAGATCTGCTGCAGAAACAGCTCAAAATGAAAACAGGAGGTATTGTCGTGATGCAAAGGTGAAAACCTTCTGGAGATTATATAATGAATTTTTACCGACCCGAAGGAGTATACCACAAGAAAACGGAGTCCGGGGGGTACACGAGGTGGCCACAAGCCACAGGGGCGCGCCCAGGGGGGTAGGGCGCGCCCCCCTGGCTTGTCGCCTCCTCGTGCACTCTTCGGACTGCTTTAAATTTTCCTAATTTATTAAATATTCCAAAACGGATAAAAATTGCCATTGGAAAAGTTTTGGAGTCGGTTTACTTACCATACCACATACCTATTCCTTTCCGTAGTCTGAAACGTTCTGGTAGGTCTCCCTAATGTACTCCTCCGGAGTTATGGTATTAATAATATTGGTTTCAACATTTATGGGAGTACCTGAGATATAATGTTTGATTCTTTGCCCGTTTACCACCTTCGGATTTGTGCCTTCGGGGTTGTTGATCTTGATGGCACCGGAACGATATACTTCCTCGATAATGTAAGGCCCTTCCCATTTAGAGAGAAGTTTTCCTGCAAAAAATCTTAAACGAGAATTGTATAGCAAGACATGATCACCTACATTGAATTCACGCTTTTGTATCCTTTTATCATGCCATATCTTAACCTTTTCTTTAAACAACTTGGCATTCTCATAGGCCTGGGTTCTCCATTCATCAAGTGAGCTAATGTCAAATAACCTCTTCTCACCAGCAAGTTTGAAATCATAGTTGAGCTCTTTAATTGCCCAATAGGATTTATGTTCTAGCTCAAGAGGTAAGTGACATGCTTTACCATAAACCATCTTATACGGAGACATACCCATAGGGTTTTTATAAGCAGTTCTATAAGCCCATAATGCATCATCAAGTTTCTTAGACCAATTCTTTCTGGATCTATTAACAGTCTTCTGCAAGATCAATTTAATTTCTCTATTGCTCAATTCTACTTGACCACTAGACTGAGGATGATAAGGAGATGCAATTCTATGATTAACATCATACTTAACAAGCAATTTACGGAAAGCACCATGAATAAAGTGTGAACCACCATCAGTCATTAAATATCTAGGGACTCCAAATCTAGGGAAAATAACTTCTTCAAGCATTTTAATAGAAGTGTTATGATCAGCGCTACTAGTTGGAATAGCTTCTACCCACTTAGTAACATAATCAACAGCAACTAGAATATGAGTATACCCGTTAGATTGTGGAAAAGGTCCCATATAATCAAAGCCCCAAACATCAAATGGTTCAATAACAAGAGAGTAATTCATAGGCATTTCATGATGTCTACTGATATTACCAACTCTTTGACATTCATCACAAGACAAGACAAACTTACGAGCATCCTTGAAGAGAGTAGGCCAATAAAAACCAGATTGTAGTACCTTATGTGCAGTTCTATCTCCAGCATGGTGTCCTCCGTAGGCCTCGGAATGACACTTGTGAAGGATCTGTTCCTGTTCATGCTCAGGCACGCAACGTCTAATAACACCATCTACTCCTTCTTTATAAAGGTGTGGATCATCCCAAAAGTAGTATCTTAAATCATAGAAGAACTTTTTTTTGTTGGTATGTGAAACTAGGTGGTATAAATTTAGCAACAATGTAATTAGCATAATCAGCATACCATGGAGCGTTACACGAAGCATTTATGACAGCTAATTGTTCATCAGGAAAGCTATCATCAATAGGCAGTGGGTCATCAAGAACATTCTCTAATCTAGACAAGTTATCTGCTACGGGGTTATCAGCACCCTTTCTATCAATAATATGCAAATCAAATTCTTGTAGCAGAAGAACGCATCTAATAAGTCTAGGCTTAGCATCTTTCTTTTCCATAAGATATTTGATAGCAGCATGATCAGTGTGAACAGTTACTTTGGAATCAACAATATAAGGTCTGAACTTATCACAAGCAAACACAACTGCTAAAAATTCCTTTTCAGTGGTAGCATAATTTCTTTGAGCACTGTCTAGAGTCTTACTAGCATAATGGATAACATTTAATTTCTTATCAACTCTTTGTCCTAGAACAGCACCAACGGCATAATCACTAGCATCACACATAATTTCAAAGGGTAGGTTACAATCAGGTGGTTGAACAACAGGTGCGGAAATCAAGGCATTCTTAAGAATTTCAAATGCTTCTACACAATCATCATCAAAAACGAATGGAACATCTTTTTGCAAAAGATTGGTGAGAGGCCTAGAAATCTTAGAGAAGTCTTTAATAAACCTCCTATAGAAACCAGCATGACCAAGGAAACTTCTTATACCTCTTATATCCGTAGGGCATGGCATCTTTTAAATAGCATCAACTTTAGCTTTATCCACCTCAATACCTCTTTCGGAGATTTTGTGCCCCAAGACAATACCTTCATTGACCATAAAGTGGCACTTTTCCCAATTCAAGACAAGATTGGTTTCTTTGCATCTCTGCAAAACTCGATCAAGGTTGCTCAAGCAATCATCAAAAGAAGTTCCGTAAACGGAAAAATCATCCATGAAAACCTCAACAATCTTTTCACAAAAGTCAGAGAATATAGCCATCATACATCTTTGAAAGGTAGCAGGTGCATTGCATAAACCAAAAGGCATACGTCTATAAGCAAAGGTACCGAAAGGATAAGTAAAAGTGGTCTTTTCTTGATCCTCTTTTGACACAGGTATTTGAGAGAAACCAGAATAACCATCTAGAAAGCAAAAATGTGTATGTTTGGATAGTCTTTCTAGCATTTGATCAATAAAAGGTAGAGGGTAATGATCTTTCCTAGTAGCTTTATTTAATTTCCTAAAATCAATTACCATTCTATATCCTGTAACAATTCTTTGCGGGATCAATTCATTTTTATCATTAGGAACAACGGTAATACCTCCCTTTTTAGGGACACAATGAACGGGACTAACCCATCTACTATTAGCAATAGGATAAATTATACCTGCCTCCAGAAGCTTTAGTATTTCATTTCTTACCACTTCTTTCATTTTAGGATTTAACCGTCATTGGTGATCAACAACTGGTTTAGCATCAGGCTCCATATTGATTTTATGCTGACATAGAGTGGGACTAATGCCCTTGAGATCATCAAGAGTATATCCAATAGCAGCACGGTGCTTCCTCAGAGTTTTCAATAATCTCTTTTCTTCATGCTCTGAAAGGTTAGCACTAATAATAACAGGATATATCTCCTTTTCATCAAGATAAGCATATTTCAGAGTATCAGGTAACTGTTTAAGCTCAAACACGGGATCACCCTTGGGTGGAGGAGGATCCCCAAGTATTTCAACAGGTAAGTTGTGTTTCAAAATAGGCTGCTAATCAAAGAAAATCTTATCTATTTCATTCCTTTCATTCATATGCATATCATTTTCATGGTCGAGCAAATATTGTTCTAAGGGATCAGTAGGAGGCACAGCAATAGAAGCAAGACCAATAATTTCATCTTTACTAGGCAATTCTTTATCATGGGGTTGTCTACGAAATTTAGAGAAATTGAAATCATGAGACACATCCCCAAAACTTACAGTAACAGTTTCTTTCTCACAATCTATCCTAGCATTAATAGTATTCAAGAAGGGTCTACCAAATATAATGGGACAAAAATCATCTTGTGGGGAACCAAGAACAAGAAAATCAGTAGGATACTTTATTTTCCCACACAAGACTTCAACATCTCTAACAATCCCAATTGGTGCAATAGTATCTCTATTAGCAAGCTTAATAGTAACATCAATTTCCTCTAATTCAACTGGTGCAATATCATTCATAATTTCTTGGTATAAGGTAAAGGGAATTGCACTCACACTAGCACCCACATCACATAAGCCATGATAACAATGATCTCCTATTTTAACAGAAACAACAAGCACGCCAACAATAGGTCTATGTTTACCTTTAGTATCAGGTCTAGCAATTCTAGCAGCTTCATCACAAAAATGAATAACATGCCCATCAATATTATCAACCAAGAGATCTTTAACCATAGCAATACTAGGTCCAACTTTAATTTGTTCTTGAGGCGTAGGTGTTCTAGTACAACTCTTACGAACCACAGTTGAAGCTTTAGCATGTTCCTTTATTCTAACAGGAAAAGGTGGTTTCTCAATATAAGCAGTAGGAACAACAGGATCAACATTATAAATAATAGTCTCTTCTTCAACTTTAATAGGTTCAACTACTTTCACTTCAATGGGAGGATGATATTTAAACCACTTCTCCTTAGGGAGATCAACATGAGTAGCAAAAGGTTCACAGAAAGAAGCTACTATCTCAGAGTCAAGTCCATATTTAGTGCTAAAATCACGAAAAGCATCGGTGTCTATAAAGGATTTAACACAATCAAACTTAAGGTTTATACCTGACTCATTACCTTCGTCGAGCTCCCAATCTTCAGAGTTGTGTTTAATTCTTTCCAATAAGTCCCATTTGAATTCAATATCTTTCTTCATAAAGGAACCAGCACAAGAAGTATCGAGCATGGACCGATCATTATTAGAAAACCGAGCATAAAAATTCTGAATAATAATTTCTCTCGGGAGCTCATGATTGGGGCATGAATATAACATTAACTTAAGCCTCCCCCAAGCTTGAGCGATACTTTCTCCTTCACGAGGCCAAAAATTATAAATATAATTCCGATCATGATGAACCAGATGCATAGGATAAAACTTCTGATTAAATTCCAATTTCAATCGGTTGTAGTTCCATGATCCAATATCATCACATAGCCTATACCATGTCAATGCCTTATCCTTCAAAGATAAAGGAAAGACCTTCTTCTTGACATCATCCTCGGGCAAACCTGCAAGCTTAAATAATCCACAAACTTCATCCACATAGATTAGATGCAAATCAGGATGTAGTGTTCCATCTCCTGCATAAGGATTAGCTAGCAGTTTCTCTATCATACCCCAAGGAATTTCATAATAAATATTTTCAGTAGGTGCAGTAGGTTGAGGAGCATCTCTTTGTGCTTCCGGTCGAGGTGAAGATACCCCAAACAAGCCCCTAAAGGATTATTTTCCATAGTAACAAGTGACAGTAAATTTCAGCACACTATATAAATTTTTCCTTACCAAGTTCCACTCACAAAAGGCGCTTCACTCCCCGGCAACGGTGCCAGAAAAGAGTCTTGATGACCCACAAGTATAGGGGATCTATCGTAGTCCTTTCGATAAGTAAGAGTGTCGAACCCAACGAGGAGCAGAAGGAAATGACGAGCAGTTCTCAGTAAGGTATTCTCTGCAAGCACTGAAATTATCGGTAACAGATAGTTTTGTGATAGGATAATTCATAACGGATAGCAAGTAACAAATGTAACAAAGGTGCAGCAAGGTGGCCCAATCCCTTTTGTAGCAAGGGACAAGCCTGGACAAACTCTTATATAAAGCAAAGCGCTCCCGAGGACACATGGGAATTTCTGGCAAGCTAGTTTTCATCATGCTCATATGATTCGCGTTCGTTACTTTGATAATTTGATATGTGGGTGAACCGGTGCTTGGGTGCTGCCCTTACTTGGAAAAGCCTCCCACTTATGATTAACCCCTCTCGCAAGCATCCGCAACTACGAAAGAAGAATTAAGATAAATCTAACCATAGCATGAAACGTGTGGATCCAAATCAGCCCCTTACGAAGCAACACATAAACTAGGGTTTAAGCTTCTGTCACTCTAGCAACCCATCATCTACTTATTACTTCCCAATGCCTTCCCCTAGGCCCAAATAATGGTGAAGTGTCATGTAGTCGACATTCACATAACACCACTAGAGGAAAGACAACACACATCTCATCAAAATATCGAACGAATACCAAATTCACATGATTACTTATAACAAGACTTATCCCATGTCCTCGGGAACAAACATAACTACTCACAAAGCATATTCATGTTCAAAATCAGAGGAGTATTAATTATCATTAAGGATCTGAACATATGATCTTCCACCAAATAAACGAACTAGCATCAAGTACAAGGAGTAATAAACACTACTAGTAACCCACAGGTACCAATCTGAGGTTTGAGACAAAGATCGGATACAAAAGATGAACTAGGGTTTGGAGAGGAGATGGTGCTGGTGAAGATGTTGATGGAGATTGACCCCCTCTCGATGAGAGGATCGTTGGTGATGACGATGGCTTCGATTTCCCCCTCCGGGAGGGAAGTTTCCCCGGCAGAACAGCTCCGCCGGAGCCCTAGATTGGTTCTATCCAAGTTCCGCCTCGAGACGGCGGCGCTTCATCCCGAAAGCTCCCTTCTGATTTTTTCCAGGTCAAAACCGTCCATATAGCAGAAGATGGGCACCGGAGGCCTGCCAGGGGGCCCACAAGCCTGCAGGGCGCGCCCAGGGGGTAGGGCGCGCCCCCCTGGCTTGTGGCCTCCTGGTGGGTCCCCTGATGTATTTCTTTTGCTCAATATTTTTTATATATTCCAAAATAATTCTCCATAGATTTTCAGGACTTTTGGAGTTGTGCAGAATAGGTATCTCAGATTTGCTCCTTTTCCAGTCCAGAATTCCAGATGCCGGCATTCTCCCTCTTCATGTAAACCTTGTAAAATAAGAGAGAAAAGGCATAAGTATTGTACCATAATGTGTAATAACATCCCATAATGCAATAAATATCAATATAAAAGCATGATGCAAAATGGACGTATCACCGTGCAGCGGAAGTAGAGTTCGGGCAGCGCATTCGCTTGGTCCGTCTCCTCCTCGTCCGATCTCCCTCGAACAGCCGATCTGATCTCCCTCGCACAGCCGGTCGCCGGATCCCACGTACAGGTTCGCCGAAGCGGCACAAGTGCACCGCCTCTAATGGTATCCGCGAGTGCAGGAGGAACACTGTGCGGCGGACTGCTAGGTCCGATCACACAGTCGGCGGCAGCAAGTGGAGGTGGCTAGTTGCAACACATGCAAAGCCCTAATGACGGCGCCGAAGCGATCAACCAGATGCGTGTGCCGCACCTCCACTATATATAGGCATCCATCGCGGGCTCAACTCTTGGGCCTCGCATGGATCCTAAAGCCCACGTGTTCCTTCCCTTAAGCGCGCGACCCCTTAGGTTCTCGTTCACTTGGTCACGAGTCAGATTACATCTGGCTCGACCAGTTGGTAGCGGCCTCTAGCAAAGCGTGCTGACTCCAAGTGTCGGATGAAGCTGGTTAGGCGAACCTGTACTTCACACTTTTGTTCCTTTTGCCACATGATATATGTTGTCGTGCTCAAGGCGACATGGTCATCCTTGTTGCCGCACGACCTCTTTCTCGTTCCGGTGAATCCGACTCGCACTTCGGATTGTCTCATAATCCTCATCGCATGGCCATGCTTATCCAGGTCGGATCACCCGAGGGGCCTAGAGTATATCTCTCCTTATCGGATGGGCAAATCCCATCTTGCTCAACCACGTCTCACAGCATGGCTCTGGACAAGGCCGAAACCTACCTTTATAACTACCCTGTCACGGAGCAGCGTTTTGTCGGCCCAAAGCAAGTCTGTCACCATCCCGAGTACATGCGCCAGCTATGGTCTTAGGACACAGAACGTATGTTGTACTAGAGACTCACAGATGACCTATCGCTGCATCTCATAGTTGGGTCTGTCCAACTCAGACCTTATCTCGACTCGGATCCGACTACATCGTATCCGACCAGATCTTTTCGAGTCCATATTATCCGGCTAGCATCAAATTCTACATGGTCAGTGAGACCGGACCATCCACCGTGTCATATGCTAGTCTAACTGGCTGCGCGTCCACATAGCCCTCTCGACTAGGGACCATTTAGGACAGTCATCATACAATGCATAGTCTCACAAACAAGTCACGTACTTGTTAATACACATCATTGATAATGTCCAAGGACTATCTTTATTCATAAACACATAGGAAATATCATCATACATGATTGCCTCTAGGGCATATCTCCAACACTTCGGTCCCACCCCCGGTGAAATCAGTCGCAGCGGCTGCATCTTTATCCACTTCTCGCTGCGCCACCAGCGCTGCACTAACCACTTGATTCGGTGCCGCTAAGTATAGCAGCAACGGTTCTTGTGGTTTAGGCACGACTAAGGTGGGAGCGGAGGAAAGGTAAGCTTTCAGATCTTGCAGCGCTGCTTCTGCTTCCGGGGTCCACTTCATTGGGCCGGCCTTTTTCAGAATCTTGAAAATGGCAGGGCGTGTTCAGCGGATTTGGAGATGAACCTACTCAACGCGGCAATGCATCCGGCTAGGCGTCTTACGTCCTTGACGGACTTGGGTGCTTGTATCTGCTCGATTGCTTTGATCTTGTCGGGATTGGCTTCTATTCCTTGCTGAGACACAAAGAACCCAAGCAGCTTGCCGGATGGGACACCAAACACACACTTCTCAGGGTTGAGCTTCAAATTGATCTTGCGCAAGTTCATAAAAGTTTCTTCCAAGTCTTGTATGAGAGTTGCTTCATCTTTGGTCTTGACTACTATGTCATCCATGTAAGCTTCCACGTTTTTGTGCAACTGAGGTTCAAATCCAATCTGCACGGCCCTTGCAAAGGTAGAACCAGTGCTCTTTAACTCGAAGGGCATACGTACAAAGCAGTACGTGCCACACGGAGTTATGAACGCGGTCTTCTCCTCGTCTTCCTTGGCCATGAATATCTGGTGGTATCCAAAGTATGCGTCCAAGAAGGAAAGCAAGTCACACCCGGAAGTGGAATCAACAATCTGATCGATGCGCCGCAAGGGAAAAGGGTCCTTCGAGCATGCTTTGTTTAAGTCAGTGAAATCAATGCAAAGCCTCCATTTCCCATTTGCCTTGCGCACCACTACCGGGTTGGCTAACCATGTCGGATGCAACACTCCTCTGACCAAACCAGCTGCTTCGAGCTTCTTGATCTCTTCAGCGATGAACTGCTGCCGCTCCAAGGCTTGCTTCCTAACTTTCTGCTTGACGGGCCTGGCATGAGGGCAGACAGCAAGGTGGTGCTCAATTACCTCCCTGGGAACATCGGGGATGTCAGATGGTTGCCAAGCAAACAACATTCGCCCGCATGAAGGCAACGGGCGCGCTTTCCTATTTGTCATTAAGGGTGGCACTGATGGTAAATGTACCATCAGCGCCATCCTGCCCTGTCGGGACCTTCTTCATCGCAGGATAAGTGACCTTGGATTTCTTGCTAGTGGAACTCTCCGGCAGGTCATCGATAGGTGCAACGCACTCCGAAGAGGTGCTCTTCCCGGAGTCCTTGCCGGCGTCTCTGCTAGACTTCTTCCCCTTCTTTGATTCCTTGGCGGCAGCTGGCGCTTCCGCGGCTTCAGTTGCTATCGCGTCTCGATACATCTTGTCCACACATATAACTGCATCCTTTTTATCTGATGGGATGGAGATGATTCCCACGGGCCCTGGCATCTTCAAAGTGTTCTAAGCATAGTGGGATGCTGCCATGAATTTTGCCAGAGCTGGGCGACCAAGAATTCCATTGTAAGGCAGAGGGAGTTCGACCACGTCAAACACCACTTTCTCAGTCCGGTAGTTCAACTCCCCACCAAACGTCACAGGCAAAGTGATCTTTCCCTTGGGTAGGCTCCTGCCGGGTTTGATTCCTTGGAATGTACCCGTAGCTTTGAACTCTCTATCAGGGATCTGCAGCCTTTCAACCACCTTAGGGGAGATTAAGTTCAACCCTTCCCCGCCGTCAACTAACATCTTGGTTACTTTGAGGTTGCGGATCGTTGGGGAAACCAACAATGGCAAACATCCGACCACAGTGGTGCGGTCAGGATGATCCTCTTCATCAAAGATGATAGGCGTGCGGGACCATTTGAGTGGCCTCCTAGACTCTGCAGCTGGCTCCACGGCGTTGATCTCACGCGCCCACTGCTTGAGCTGGCGGTGAGAGGAATGCAAGGATGCACCCCCGTCAACACACATGGCTTCAGTTGCTTTCTGGAACTCTCGATCACTGGACTCTTCATTATCCTCATCATCACTCATATCATCTCCTTCTTTCTTCTCACGGCCACTAGCAGGTTTCTCCTTCTGCTGCGGGGCCTTGCCACGGCGGCCTCCTCTACCACCATGGCCCTTCCCGGCAACACCATCTTGGCCTCTCTCCTTGTCACGCTTCTCGTATTCAGCCTTCTGCTTCTTAGCAAGCTGCTCAACTTGGCGGCATTCTTGGAGATCATGGCCTTTGGTGCGGTGGATTTTGTAGTATGGCACATCGGACCTTTCGGTTTTCTCTGCCGCTGCGGCCTCCCGGCAATCAGCGCACGTGGCAGATCGCGACATTGCTTCCGCTACTGTGGTTGGCATGGCTAGAGAAGCAGATCGCGATGTCGCTCGACTCCTGGTGGAACCAAGAGGAGCGTCGTCGTGCTCTCGTCGCTGTGCACTAGTTGCCGAGGCGGTCTGACGTGGAGGATGCCGAACTCACGGGTCCACAGCCCCACTTGGCACTCTGTCTTTCTCTAGACGGGGCGTGTGCCCAGCAGCCGCGCCTATGACGGGCGCAGCTGGAGGATCACGGCTTGCCCTAGATTGGGCGCCGCTGTTACGGCTGTGGCCACTAGTGTGGCAGGGAGGTGGAGACCGAACGTTTCCTCCTCCCGCGGCACTAGGGCCAAGCTTGCCAGAATGTTGCTGTTGTTGCTCCTCCTCGGCGTTCCTCGCTCCATCCTCGGCTGCGGGGGACATGACGGTCGCGCCGCCTGCGCCAGTCGCGTCGCCCACGACGCCTACCTCACTCGTCACCGCCGCGATGCCCATGGTGTCCGCAGCTGCATGCGAGGGGGGCTTTGAACTGGAGGGATGCGCGGTCGCGCCGGTCTTCTTCTTGGGAGCCATCGATGAAGAAGACGGTCGATGAATATTGACGCGCTGCTCATGATCTTAGGTTCGCGCAAATGACGCACCCCCTACCTGGCGCGCCAAAGATGTTGGGTCAATATGCACACGATCACCTATGGGACCAAGGGCCCCTTTGTTGTTCGGCAGGGGTGAGGTCACATTGCACAAAGAGCGAAGGTCATGAGGCAACACGACGACGAGACACTGGTGTTTTAACCCAGGTTCGGGCCGCTGAGAAGTGTAAAACCCTATGATACGTCTCCATCGTATCTACTTTTCCAAACTCTTTTGTCCTTGTTTTGGACTCTAATTTGCATGATTTGAATGGAACTAACCCGGACTGACGCTGTTTTCAGCAGAATTGCCTTGGTGTTATTTTTGTGCAGAAATAAAAGTTCTTGGATTGACCTGAAAATTTACGGAGAATATTTTTGGAATTAATAAAAAATACTGGCGGAAGAATCAATCGGAGAAGGCCCACCACCTGGCCACAAGCCAGGGGGGCGCCCCCCCCCCCCCTAGGGCGCGCCCCCTGTCTTGTGGGCCCCCTGGAGCTCCTCCGACCTCAATTCCAGCTCTATATATTCCTATTCGTGGAGAAAAAAATCAGAGAGAAGAGTTCATCGCGTTTTACAATACGGAGCCGCCGCCACCTCCTGTTCTTCCTCAGGAGGGCAGATCTGGAGTCTGATTTGCGCTCCGGAGAGGGGAAATCGACGCCGTCGTCATCACCAACCATCCTTCATCACCAATTTCATGATGCTCTCCGCCATTCATGAGTAATTCCATCGTAGGCTTGCTAGACGGTGATGGGTTGGATGAGATCTACCATGTAATCGAGTTAGTTTTGTTAGGGTTTGATCCCTAGTATCCACTATGTTCTGAGATTGATGTTGCTATGACTTTGCTATGCTTAATGCTTGTCACTAGGGCCCGAGTGCCATGATTTCAGATCTGAACCTATTATGTTTTCATGAATATATATGTGTTCTTGATCCTATCTTATAAGTTGTAGACACCTATTACGAGTTATGATCCGCATCCCCCAGGATGACAATAACTGGGATTCTTTCCGGTGATTACCGTAGTTTGACGAGTTCATGTATTCACTAAGTGCTAATGCTTTGGTCTGGTTCTCTATTAAAAGGAGGCCTTAATATCCCTTAGTTTCCATTAGGACCCCGCTGCCACGGGAGGGTAGGACAAAAGATGTCATGCAAGTTCTTTTCCATAAGCACGTATGACTATATATGGAATACATGCCTACATTACATTGATGAATTGGAGCTAGTTCTGTGTCACCCTATGTTATAACCGTTACATGATGAATGCCATCCAACATAATTATCCATCACTGATCCATTGCCTACGAGCTTTTCACATATTGATCTTTGCTAAGTTACTTTTCCGTTGCTACTGTTACAATCACTACAACACTGCTACTGTCACTTTTGCCATCGTTACCTTTACTTCCATATTACTTTGCTACTGAATACTTTGCTGCAGATATTAAGTCTTTCAGGTGTGGTTGAATTGACAACTCAGCTGCTAATACTCGAGAATATTCTTTGGCTCCCCTTGTGTCGAATCAATAAATTTGGGTTGAATACTCTACCCTCGAAAACTGTTACGATCCCCTATACTTGTGGGTTATCACCCTACTTCTTCTTTGGTGGATTGATCAGGGGAACACGAAGCACACGCAACGCACCAACCCGGCAAGGTTGCCTTCGGGGGAGCTGCTATGCTAGTACAAGTGTCCAAAGGTCCGAATCTTTAGCTAGGTCGCCTTGGGCCTCCTTTTATAGCTCAAGGGGCAACCACAGTGGAAAAACAGACATTACCTAGTGATTAGATAGCTAACAATGCTATCATACCTAACTCTGGCACTTAAGACAAAATGCCATAAATGCTAACCTAGGTGGCGTGTGGGGGTGCATCCCCGGCAGGCTCTTACCACCGCTCGGCTGTCTATTTGCTTAGTATCTTGACACGCCTCCGGATGGGTGTCAAATGGGCGCAATCTGCCTCCCGGCGTGTCGCCACGTGCTTAGCGAGAGCCACTTAGCCACCTGAGGGCTCGACACCACATCGACAAATGACTGGCGTTGCGATGCGGTGGAGCAGTGGCCGATCGGCTCGCGCCTGCCGGGGGATGGCTTGCCGGGTCTTCTTGAGATGTGGTGCCTCGGTCCCCGGCAGGCACCGGGGACGTGGCTGGCGCGGATCGGGCCTGTACTGGGTCGTTGTATCATCCTTGCCGGCGTTGCTAGCCAGCGTAGGCTGCCGTGCCTCGGTCTTGGATGTTGGCTTCATCTTCTTGATGCGCTCCTTGATCTCACGTAGAGCGGCTTCTCTGGCTTGGATTGGTGCCTTGAATGGGTTTTGCTACTACTGCCTGTGCATAAGTCAGGGGCACTGGGTACCCCATTCCTAGTGCATCGACACTAGTGCCATCAATATAGACATTGTTCCATCATATTATTCATGCACTTTTGCTTCTAATTGTTATGTGCAAGAGAAGAGAACCATCATGATGGATGATGTGTTTGTCTACCATGCACATACATTGTTTCATTTTGTTGTGTGTAGGTGTAGGATACTTCGACTACATGTCAACTTCCACTTCACGTGAGTTGACAATTTGAGCTCTTGAAAGCGAGCCATGCTACACCGACGCGATTCTACATCGCACTTTATTGCGCATCGACATTGTGAAGGACACAACAAGGACAAGTTTTCAAGGTGACATCCTTCTTGAGCATGGATATTGTGGATCATCCTACTTGTGTTGCTTGTACCATACCATATATTGGTCATCTTGGACCACATACTTGCACACATGATAGAGATATTACTTCCACTCATGATTGCCACATTGCCATGCCTCATGACATATGTACCTTGTGTGTTGAATCCAACTTGTGGATTAATTGCTCTTATCATATGCTTGGTTGCAACAATGTCACTTCTTCACATATGCTATGCCCGATTGCTTGCTACATGCTTAACTTGATTGCCTCACACACGATGACCAATTGATGTTTATATTGTGTTGAGTGCCACACTATCTTCACTACACCATATGCACATTATGCTTGGATTGCCTTGCACTTTGGCTTGCCCCATGTGTTTAGACACTTCATATTACTTGGTGTTGTGAATGAATCCTATGCATACCATAGACCGTTTGTTGATTGCTTTGTGCATGTGTGCTATAACCTTGAGGTAGATGCTCATTCTATCGTGACACATATTTTCATCCCTACCTCACATTTTCATGCTTGTCTCCATGATGCCCTAGATTGTGCTCAATTCATATGCTTACATGTCATGACACAATCCCTTGTCACACCATATGTTATGCATGATGATGACACTTGTTCGGTGCATATCCGCTTGAATGCTTGGTTTTGCACTAACGCTAACCACATTTGTTTTTCCAAGTGTTTGTTGTATTTGCTCCTTTTGAAGGAATTACTAGACGGTGCGACATTGGAGAGTGCCCCTTTCGAGTTTGATGACAATGAGTGCTTGGTGATTGCCCACTTTTACACGGCGACGCCATCTCTTTCCCATGGTGATTTGGATTTTGATCTGAGGACGGATCTTTCCCAAGGGGGAGGGGATGATGCGGAGCATCCTACGGACATCACCATGACAAGAGTCCGTTTGCCAATTGGCACGTCCGACATCTACTTCACATATATAAAGGTGAATCATC
This sequence comes from Elymus sibiricus, assembly GCA_039707655.1. Lineage (NCBI taxonomy): Eukaryota > Viridiplantae > Streptophyta > Magnoliopsida > Poales > Poaceae > Elymus > Elymus sibiricus. Next base: position 306,764,724 of record CM077675.1, on the reverse strand, counting down.
TCCTTTACACGTGCTCACTTGACCCCTTCGAGGATGGTATACTACTTGACAATTCTCTCGTGTGCATGCATAGGTATTGTTGGAGCTTCACAGATGACGAGGAGGAGTGTCGGCACCTACGTATAGCTACACCATCTGCGAGGGAAGCTTGGAAGCGGAGACAGAAGAAGATGGAGTCCCCAGAAGGAGTCAAGCCCCTGGACACTCCATGAACACGGCCTCCATGGACCCCATGCACACGAGCCTACCAGGAACTCTCTGGGTACCCCGTGCGCACAGGCTAAGTGGACGGCTCCCTGGATACCCCATGCGCACGGGCTCCACTTACCCCGTGCACACGGGGCTGCCTGTGCGCATCTGTTGGGCCTTGCCCATGTATCCCCATTTCGCCCCTCACTTACCCCTTCATGGCCTAGGACTATATATACTCCTCCACCTCCTCATTTCTAGGGTTAGCAAAGTGATAGCTCATTCATAGATAGATGATCTTTGCTCCTTCCTCTACTTCTCACTTGGAGACCGAGGCCTCCACCGGAGAAGATCCCTAGAGGATGTCAAGGCCCCTTTCGAGGGAAGATCCGTCTATGGATTTCAAGGCCCATCTCTCCTAGAGATTGGGATGAACTACCCATGTATCTTTATTTCCTTTGTTTTTCTTGGATCTTGATGCATCCCGTGTATTGCTTGTGATCTGAGGAGTACTTGGTGTGGATCTTGTCCAATAGAGTGTATCCCCCTTTGAGTTCTCCACGTTTTCCCCTCATGTTCTTCGTGTTCTTCCTCAAATCCACCTCCAATTCGTGAAGATCGGGCCACCCTCGGGTTTGCCCCATATCAAATTATCTTGCCACGCCGCTCGGACGGGTGTCACTAAAGCTGTTGTAATTTCCTAGAGCTGCCACGTGCCCCGACAAGGTCTACCTAACGGCCTACCCGCTCGGCACCTCATTGATGATGACGACCAGCTCAGCGAAGTGGAGCGGGAGCGCGGTAGTAGGGCCCTGCCGGGCGCGACGGCTGCCGAGTCTTCTTCATCGGCAATTAAGGTCGCCGATGACTTGGTCTTGTCGCGTGGCATTGGCTAGATGAAGCATCGCCCGGCAAGGCTTGCTGAGCCGAAGGAGGCTACTACCTGTGCACAAGTCAGGGCACTATAGGGGCCATTCTTTAGTGCACCAACACAGGCGTTCGCATGACTTAAACTTTTGTTATCAAACTCACTTAGATGTAGGGTCACACTAAGTCATATAAAAGGAATCATAGGTGATTAATCTAAAAGGTGCATAGTCGGGTCATATATGTGTGAGTAGCTTCAAGCTTAGAAGGCAGATAAAACCATAAGTCGGCATTGATGTGCCGGGTTACAAGGGTATAAGATTAACTTTGTAAGTTATCAACCCCCAAGTAACCATATGATCTAAATGACAAAGACTCAATACAAAAATGATATGTGATGATAACAAACCCCATATATCAGGGAAGTTGTCTTTATTCATTGATCATAATATAACATAGAGAGTACAAGTTGAAAAAACTAAGTATAAAAACTATGTATAATAAGGACGTAGCAGAGCTACGTTCCATGGTTGACGTGTTTCCTCCTCAGAAGTACGCGATTTGTCATGATCACATATATCAATGAGGTAATAAGACCCGTTGCCCTAATTCTTGCTGACAACAAAAGGTCCTTCCCATTGTGGGGAGAGCTTGTGCATTCCTGTCTGCTTTTGTATTAGACGGAGCACTAAGTCACCTTCCTGGAAAGTATGGCTTCGAACTCTGCTGGTATTATAGCGACGTAGGTCTTGCTGATAATATCGCTGATCTTGATGCTGCAAGATCGCGTGCCTCTTCTAGGGCGTCAAGGGAGTCTTGTCTCGCTGCCTCATTGTCCATTTAGACATAAGCAGCCACCCTTGGTGAGTCATGAGAGACATCACTTGGTAGTACGGCCTATGCACCATAGACCATGAAGAAAGGTGTATAACCGGTCGACCGGTTAGGAGTAGTCTGTAAATTGCATAAAATAGTTGGTAGTTCTTCAAACCAGCAACCTGCTATGCCCTCAAGGGGTAGCTTAAGTCTAGGCTTGATGCCTCTGAGAAACTCCTGATTTGCGCGTTCAGCTTGCTCGTTTGATTGTGGAAGGGCAACTGAAGCTAGATCCAGACGAATGTGTTCCCTTCCCCAAAACTTCAGATCCCTCAGAGAGGTTACTACCATTATCGGTAATGATGCTATGGGGATACCCAAACTGAACGATGAACTTTTTCAGGAACTTGACTGCGGTCTCAGCATCACAGCTATTGACAGGCTCAGCCTCCACCCACTTTGTGAATTTATCAACTACGACCAAGAGGTGGGTCTTCTTACACTTGGACATCTTGAAAGGACCAACCATGTCAAGCCCCAAGACTGCGAACGGCCAAGTTATTGGAATCATCAGTAGAGATTGTACCGGCATATGATCATGCCTGGCATACCTCTAGCATCCATCGCACGTGCACACAATATGTTCAGCATCAGCATGTGCGGTCAACCACAAAAATTCGTGACGAAAAGCTTTGGCTACCAAGGACCTGCAACTTGCATGATGACCACAATCGCCTAAGTGAATCTTGTGGAGTATCTGTTGGCCTTCTTCTGGAGAAACACAACGTTGAAAAACGCCTATTGTGTTGACCTTATGTAACTCCCCATTGATGATTGTGTAAGACTTGGAACGTCGCTAGATTTATCTGAACATGACTTCATCATCAGGTAATTCGCCATGTAATTTGTATGCCAAGTACGACTCTATCCAGGCTAGAGTGCCATGAATAACAGCAACCATTTCTGACCTAGGGTGCGGATTAGCAAGGTCTTCTTCTGTAGGTAACTTCACAGACGCACTATGAAGCTCATCCAGAAAAACATTGGGAGGCACAAGCTTCTTCTGAGAACCAAGACGTGCTAAGGCATCTGCCACTTCATTGAGTCGTCGATCAATATGGTCAACCTGGTAACCATTGAAGTGACCAGCAATGGCCGTGACAACACGGTGATACGCTACATTGAGTGGGTCTTTGGAATCCCAAGTCCCTGAAATTTGTTGAGAGACAAGGTTAGAGTCCCCCAAACATTGGATGCGGTTGATGCTCATCTTCTTGGCGACACGTAAACCATGAAGCAATGCCTCATATTCTGCAGCATTGTTAGTGCAAGGAAATAAAAGCCATAGAACATAATGGAACTTATCTCCACGAGGGGAAGTTAAGACAACTCTAGCCCCCGAGCCCTCCAGCTGCCGAGACCTGTCAAAGTGCAAGGTCCAATACTTAGTATCTGGTTTGTCTGGAGGTACTTGCTATTCTGTCCAATCATTGATGAATCCACCAAGGCTTGTGACTTGATAGCAGTCTGGGGCATATACTTGATATGGTAGTCACCCAGCTCAATAGCCAACTTAGCGATATGCCCCGTTGCATCCCTGTTGTGGATGATGTTTGCCAAAGGTGAAAAACTAACAACAGTAAACAGATGCCCTTGAAAGTAGTGTTTTAGCTTTCGACTAGCCATGAACACTCCAAACACATGTTTCTACTAGTGCAGGTAACATTGCTTGGACTCGTAAGAACTTCGCTGACATAATAGACAGGTCGTTGGACAGGGTTCCTTGCCCTCCTCCATGCGCTCCACCACGACTGCTGCACTGACGGCTTTATTGTTTGCAACAATGTACAAAAGCATGGGCTCTTTCAGGGCAGGAGCTACTAAGATTGGTACTTGGGAGAGTTGCTTCTTGAGAGCCTCAAAAGCCTCAGTAGCCTCGTCGGTCTAGTCAAAGTTATCAGTCTTTTTCAAAAGATGGTAGAGGTGTATGGCCTTCTCACCGAGCAGGCTTATGAAACGGCTCAATGCGAGAACACATCTATGAGCTTTTGAACCTCCTTGAGATTAGCAGGCTTACGCAAATTGTATGGCCTGAATTTTGTCTGGATTTGCCTCGATGCCACTCTCAGAAATAATGAAACCAAGCCATTTACGTGCAGGAACCCTGAAGATGCACTTCGCCGGATTGAACTTCATCTAATACACCCGGATATTGGTGATGTCTCCTTCAGGTTAACGATCATAGTATCACTTTTCTGAGAATTGATTGCAATGTCGTCGACATGGGCGTGCCTTCAGGTGAGCGATCATAGTATCGCTTTTGTGAGACTTGATTGCAATGTCGTCGACATGGGCGTGCACATTGCGGCCAATCTGTGGCTTAAGGCAATTCTAGATACAACGCTGATAAGTTGCACCCGCGCTCTTCGAACCAAAGGGCATTCAGGTATAGAAGAATGCACCAAAGGGAGTGATGAACGTTTTTTTCTCCTGGTCCTCTTGCTTCATCTTGATCTGATGATAGCCAGAATAAGCATCTAGAAAATGTAGAGACTCACACCCAGCAGAGGAGTCAATGATCTGGTCGATGTGAGGTACGGCGAATGGATCCTTGGGACAAGCCGTGTTCTGGTCTGTGTAATCCGCACACATTCTCCAAGTTCCATTCTTCTTCAGTACAAGGACTGGGTCGGCTAACCACTCTAGGTGGAAGACTTCAACAATAAAGCCAGCGTCTAAGAGTCGGGCTACCTCTTCTCCAATGGCTTTACGTCTCTCATCATTGAAGCGACGGAGGAATTGTCCGACAAGTTTCATCTTGGGGTCAACATTTAAGCTATGCCCAGCGAGTTTTCTCGATACACCTGGCATTAGAAGGCTTCCATGCGAAGATGTCCCGATTATCACGGATAAACTCAATGAGCATGCTTTCCTATTTGTCACTAAGATGCGCCCCAATGGTGAACTGCTTGGAGGAATCGCCAGGGGTGAAGTCAACTTGCTTGGTATCCTTGACGGACTCAAACTTTAGCTTAGACTCTCTTGCAGGCTTTTTCTGAGAAGTCATATCCTCTGGGTTGACCTAAGAAGTATAAAGCTTCAATTCTTCTGCAACACAAGTTGTTTCTACATACAATGCATCTCCTTCTTTGCACTCTTGTGCGATAGCGCGATTGCCATTAATAGTGATAGTCCCCTCCGGACCAGGCATCTTTAGCTTGAGATAGACATAGCAAGGACGAGCCATAAACCAGGCATAAGCCGGCTTGCCAAAAAGAGTGTGGTATGGACTTTTGAACTTGACAACCTCAAAAGGCAGAATCTCGGACCTGAAATTTTTCTCAGTGCCAAAGGCCACCTATAGACAAATCTTGCCTACCATATGAGCAGATTTGTCAGGAACAATGCCATGGAAGACTGTAGATGATGGTTGTAGCTGGGTGTCCAGAAGGTTCATCCTCCTGAACGTGTCATAATACAGTATATTGATGTTGCCACCTCCATCCATCAGTACTTTGGTCAGCTTGTAACCTCCCACGTGTGGAGCCACGACCAAAGCAAGACTACATGGATTCTCCACAAATGGGGGGTGATCTGCACGACTCCATTTAATAGGATGCTTAGACCAGTTCAACCATTGAGGAATGAAAGGAAAGATTGTGTTAACCACACGACGTGTCGGTGCAAGGATGTTCGCGATCACCTATGGGACCAGAGGTCCCTTGTGGTTCGTCAAGGGGGGGTCACGTTGCACGAAGAGCGAAGATCATGAGACGGCGCAACGATCAGGGGTCAGGCATTTTACCCAGGTTCGGGCCGGTGCAAACCCTACTCCTACTTTTTGGTGGATTGATTGGAGGAACACGAAGAGCGCAAGACGTCTAACCCCGGCAAGGGCTGCTGCCGGGGGAAGAGTAGCTGTGCGAGTACAAGCGTTCGGGGGTTCCAGTCGCTAACCTTGAGCTAGGTTGCCTTGGGCCTCCTTTTACAGTGCCAGGGGCTACCACAGTGGCAAAACATACATTATCCATCGATTAGATAGCTAAGCAGAGCTATCATACCTAACTCTGGCATTTAGGACAAAATGCCATGATTACTTGTCTAGGTGGCGCTTGGGGATGCATCCCCGGCAAGCCCATGCCACCGTTTGGCTGGTCGTTGTTTGAGATCTTGACATGCCGCTGGGCGGGTGTTGACAGGGCGTAACTTGCCTTCTGGAGTGTCGCCACGTGCTTAGCGAGAGCTGATTTGCCACATGGAGGCTCGACACCGCATCAATAAGTGACGGCCGTGGCGATGCGGTGGAGCGGTGGCTGGTTGGCTCGTGCCTGCCGGGGGGTGGCTTGCCGGGTCTTCTGGAAGGTGCATTCATCTTGGTCCCCGGCAGTGTCGGGGACATGCTTGGCACGTCACAGCCCAGTCTTGGGTTGCCGCGCTATGCTTGCTGGAGTCTTGGTCTTGATTGCTGGCGGGGGAGCTCGGCCTCCCGTGGTTTGTCGCTGCCGGGCGTTGGAGGCTGCTAGTCTGTGCACCAGTCAGGGGGGATGAATACCCCTATTTGTTTTACCCCGACACGACATTGCAGTTTTTGATTGCGCTTGCAAGTCGAGGTAGTGAAGACACGGTATTGCCCACTATTCAGCTGCTTGGGTTACTCTGAAAACCAATGGGACCATTATTGTTCTGATGTACTTGACCAGTGCCATGATTGATGTGTCCCTGATTTCCAACCCCCATGTTACTACCACCAGGATTACCTGGGTGGCCGCCAGGGGGACCATCATTGTTGCTACCACCAAAGCATGTGTTCTTGAAGTCCCTCGTAATGTAGCAATCCTCCCATGAGTGGGTGGAAAGGCGACTAGGCTTGTTGTGCTTAGGACCTGGCGCCTTCAATGCTTGTTGATAATTTCTTGGGCAGTATCCCTGAGACTGCTTCTGAAAACCTGAGTTGTTGTTCTGACGCTGATTCTTGTAACCCGAGTTGGTATTGGCAACCAAGTTGGATTTTCCATCGCCGTTCTTGCATTCGTTGTGATTCCCATTGTTGTTATTTTGGTAACCCTTGCCACCATTCTTCTTGCCCTTGCCAGATTTGTCATCATCTGAATCTGGATCTTTGGTTTTATCTGACTCGGCATAGTTGGTCATCACGTTCATGAGCTCGCTCATATCTGTGACAGTATGCTTGATACGTCCCAACTTGTGGACCAAAGGCTCAAAACTGTAGTTTTTCTCCAAGACAAGCACGACAGTCTGAGGTGTGATACTTTCAGATGAATGTATGATTTTAGCGACGTGACGCACCAAGTGATGAGCTGATCCGCCCTCCTTCTGGATAGACTACTCAAGGTCCACAATATTTGTCGGATGCTTGCAAGTCCCCTGGAAGTACTTGACAAAGCGTTCCTTCAACTCTTGCCACGTAGGGATCAAATTAGGGGGTATATTTTTCAACCAAGTACGGGATGGTTCTTTGAGCATCATGGTAAGATACATGGCGCAAACTTCATCACTAACCTCCAACATATCCATAGCAAGCTCATAACTCTCAATCGAGTCTGTTGGCTCCATGTCGGTGGTATAATTAGGCACCTTGCAAGGACCTTTAAAGTCTGCAGGGAGACGCTCGTTCCTCAAGGCTGGACCCAAACACTAGGTGCCAATAGTCCTGCCAATGAAACCTGATTCGGGGGCAGCGGGAGCTCGGTTGTTAGCGGCGGGTGGGACTTGCATGTTTCTTGCCTCAAGATGACCATGATCTGCCATCACATTGCCAGCAGTTGCTTACGCGTGTTGCGTATGTGTTATCAACTATGGCTTGTGCATCTGAGATCGCCGGCCATTGTTGTTAATTCTGCACCTGACTTTCCCTGTGGCGTCATGTAGTACTTGACTCTGTCAGAACAGGTGACTCACCATGTCGGCTTGAGACCTTCTGGCTGTTGTATGGCATAGAGTGTAACCTATTGGGACTGTTGGAATAGTTCCCCTGTTGCATAACCGCCGTCAGCGGCAGCTGAATTGCCTTCCTTGCCTTGATCTCGAACAGATTGTTGCCCTCAATTGGGATCATTGTCAAGTTATGTGTAGCTGCATACAGGTTGTCCACTGGGTTAGAGAAGTGACCGGGTGGCGTATGAAAACGTATCGACGGCTGTTGCGTTTGTTGCTGAAAAACTTGTTGCTGAATCTGTTGCTGCTGATCTTGAGCCGGCTGCCGGATCTACTGACGGTTCATGTTACTAGGGCTTGGCAGCGCATCTGCTCCTGCTCCTAAACCGGCACCCAAATTACCGTCTGCAGCGGGCTGTATAGGGGTGTTTGGTGGTGTCTAGAAAAGATTGTGTGGCTCGATCATCCCGCCAGACACCTGAAAACGGCTCTGCTGCCTCCTTTGCTGGACGGTGCACAACTGTAGGAAGGTCCAAAGACAACACATCAATCTGAGACCCTTCGACCAAACTGTGTGTGAAGCATGAATCGCAAACAGTATAGTTCTAGCTCAATCGCCAATAATGTGAACTGTGTGCGATGGCTGATCCATCAAATATGATTCAGAAAAGGGGTGTGTGTGCAATACGTGCCAACCAGTTGTTCCAAACGAACTATTTGAGACGAGCCAACATAAATCAAACGGTTAAACAAATATAGATGTGTGCGATACGTGGCATACACTTGGTCCTCATGAACTGTTTGCGATTAGCCAAAATAACAAAAACGGTTAACCAAATACAGATGTATGTGATGTAAGGCATACAGTTCAGTCGGATAAACTGTTTGCGCTGATCCAGGAGAACACAAACGATCTAGCGTAAGAAGGTGGGTGTGATACCCGGCAAACAGGTCAATAATTAGAATCGTGTGGGAAGACAGATAATAACAAAGATGATTCCTCCTGAAAACTTGTGTGTGTTGTGGGCAAACGGTTTATGGTAAACAATTGTCAGTGATTGATGAAATCATCACCGACGTGTTCCTTAGTTTAAGCGTGTGAGATGTGATTTGCTCTATTTGCACAACGTCTATATATGCTCTGTCTATAGAACAACAACATAGTTGCATAACCAGATTGAACATCCAATTACATAAGTGACTACATAACACATGTACATTCCTTAATAAAAAATCACAGGAAGTAGACGATCATCAAAACATGTGCTTCTCGTGACAAAGGTTGCCACCACTTCTCTGCTTGTGGCTATTCCTCACCGTCTGCAGGAAGGAGGCACCTCCTCATGTCAACGATCCTCCTATACATCTTGTAGCTTGTGTACGTGTCCTTGGCCACGTACTTGACGTGTTCTTCATCCAATTTGTTCACCCAGGCTTTGTGCCAGAGAGGCTTGTCCTTGTCGGACTCAGTCTTCATGTCTCCGTAGTAGGGGTCGATGATGGCCTTGGCGAGGTCAACCAGGGAGTTCCTCTTCTTATTGCTGCCCCAGACACTGTACTGCCCTTGCATGTCGACAAGCTTCTGGCAGGAGCCCGAAGTCTTGAGCACCTTTAGATCGTTGGTGGTGTCCACCATTGCGAACCTGTAGTCGACGATGTTGACAAACCTGGCAAAACGCTTGCAAGGCCTTGTGGTCAGGTAGTAGTGGTAGACGAGGACGTGATGGCGCACACACAACTGGGCAACGTCAACATTCTGATCATACACGGCATGACCGCTGGTGTACTCGAGGTCGAAGTCGACCACTTTGTACTTGTCATCAGCAGCAAGAATCTGTTCAATAGTGTCGATGGAGTTCTCTACCGCGATCGGGTCGTTGGTGTACACCACCGAGAGGTCCATGTTCCTGATGTGGGTGTCCACTTTGACAACAATGGTGGATTGCCGCTCGACGCCGGCAGACGTTGGGATCGCCACCATTGGATCCGCGTAGGAAGGTTGAAGAGATAAAGAGTACATCCTCTCTCTATTTGTCGTCATGGGTGTGCTTCTTGTGTTGTATGGCACGATCGGAAGGTAGAAGAGATAAAGGTAAATGGCCGCAGGAACAAGTGGGTGGGCATCGGAAAGTCCTGGAATTTTGGCACGTCCGCATGGCAGTTTTTGCAGCGCTTAACTACATCGTGGTGCACGTAACTGCATGGTGGCGCCGGGCGCGGCGCAACCGCATGCATATGGCACCCCAAACGTACGTGACCGTCCGCGCATGGATGGACGCTGGCAGAGCGTGTGAGTAGAGCCCGTCACGGCCGCCTAACCAAAGAGCAACCTCATGCATAGAGCAGTTCACGATGGTGTGTAGAGAACGACCGTTTGCTATGTAATAAAATGCAAAAGTTTTTATCATTATTAATCGTTTGTATACTTATCATTTTTCCTCCTCCATCACGTCTTTTCACTGCGTTCCCACCCGAGGATTCCAGTGCACGCTTCGGCACTGAACATGCGTTTCGTTTGGCCAAGTATCGCCTCGAAAAGGCGTCGATGAACCAGTTCCCGCGCAGGTCCCGCGCACAGCCGTGCAGGTTCCCGCGCGCAGCCGTGCAGGTTTCCGCCTGGCTCGGTGAAATCCCCCAAAGCCCAAACTTGTCAGCCTGCTTTATAAACCCTCACGGCTGGTGACTCCACATAGCATCCATCCCCTTCCTCCCCGTAGATTCTCTAGTTTGCTTCTCCCCCAATCGCCAACGGCACCAGTCTGTCCTCGTCGGTCAGCCACTCCTCTAGAGGATATCTTCAACTGGGAGGCTGCACCACATTGGCGGCCTAGTTCGCAGAAGCGCGTAGTGCGCGTGGCGACCCTATTGGTTGTGCACACAGCACCCACCACACGCTCCGACACCGCTGCCCGAAGGCAGCTGCTGCCGGCGGCCGCCGTGGCCGCCACCCAACCGCCGGCCACCATTGCCGCCGCCCAGCCAGCAACCACCTTTGCAACCACCACACCATCTTCCGCCTTGGCCACCATCACGACATCCGCCGCCGGGGCCATCACCCGTTCCGCCACTTCGGTCCGAAGGCGGGAGGAGGAGGAGGCCGCCAAAGTCCAGCCGCTCAGCTTTTGCGTCAACGACCTTGCATGCTACATCAACTTCCTAGATGAGGAGGAGGAGCGCCAGGTCGTGCACACAATAAAGCTCACCGCCGACGTGGCCGCAACAGGAGTCACAGCAATGGCACGAAATGCGGAGATATACTCGGAGTCTCGTCGCTTCAAGGAGGCGAGTCAGGAGCGGCAGAGGGTGACGGATTCGACTCCTCCAGCTCGTTGGTAGGCTCCTCCTCCTTTAGCTCTTACTTGAGCACGCTTGGGAGAGGAGAGGCTGCTGGAAGTAGTACAAAGCCCCTCAGTATTAGTATTTAGGGGCTATTTTGTTCAGTCATCTAACTATAGATAAGGTTGAACCGTACTGCGTACTTTAAATTAGCTAGTATATATAGTTGAAATAGCTATTTCAGTATGTGGTTGGCAACAATTAGGGAGAAGTTTGTTCGGTCCAACTGTCGAGTTGAACTATTTTGTATAAAGAACGACTGCTTAATCCTATGAATGAAATCTATGTTTACTGAATTTCAGTTGCAAAATTACATCATACTAGTGATCTTGTTCCTGCAAAATTTGACAAATCAGTGTTACAATGTTGAGAAATGCCAATGTTAATTCATTGACAAATGCCAATGTTTCCAATTTGACAAATGGTGTTGGGGATATAACCCCGTGGTAAGACCCTCCCAGGCGGGGCCGGGTCACACCAGGCGGCTCGTGAGCCCAAGACCTGTAAGGTGGGCCGGAAGATGAAGGCAAGGCCGCATGGCGGCTTACCAAATGGGCCGTTGACAGAGGTCCGGAGACAGAAGTGGGCTTGAAGGCCCGGGTGGCTAAGCCGCCCGGAGGCGGCTTACCTACGATGGTAAGGCGGCTTAGAGACAGAGTAGAACACGTTGTGTGGGTCGGTTTATGACTCGTGTAACCCGGGGCCTTGACCTCATATATAAAGGTTAGACCCCGGGGCGGCTTAGACAAGAAACCAAGCTATCGAGAACTAGGTCAAGCAATCCGCTCCCTTGTAATCGATACTCCAATCAATACAGCACAAGCAGGACGTAGGCTGTTACCTCTACTTGAGGGGCCGAACCTGGGTAAACTCGTGTCCTTCGTCCCGATCAACCCCTTTGAGTCCACTACCATGGCGCTGGCCTCGAACCTAAGTCTTCGGACATCTGCCGTGTTAAAACCACGACAGTTGGCGCCCACCGTGGGGCTAGCGCTCGGTGGTGTTGAGTTCTCAAAGGGCTCTCTCCTTGGGATCGAGGGGTACGCGGTTGGCAGGATGACCAAGAGTCGCCGCGGCCGGCTCTACATCGACGACGCCGGCTGGGGCCCCGAGGCTGACTCCATTGAGTACGGTTTCCGGGTCCCCTTCGGCGGGATTCACGTCTTCATCGGCAATATCGGTGGATCTGAACCCGGGCCGGACACCTGCACCGACATCGTCGAGCCGGCCCGACGCGTGCAACCCGCCCGTGCTAAACCGGGCAGGAAGCATGTCTTCGGCGGCTTCACTCAGGGCATGGATCCCGAGGGGTCCATGTCGCTGGAGGAAACTCTCATCTGCTCCGAGGATGGATCTTCGAGCGGAGAGATGGAATCAATTTACCAGCTCCACAATGGCGGGCTCGGGGGCTACGTCGAGCCTTACCCCGAGTCGGAGTTCTATGAGCCGGAGGAGTATGAGCCGTTGAACCGCGCTGCCGTCTTCATGGCGGGTACAACGGCGGCTCATGGAAGCTCAGCCGCCGAGGCAACTGGGTCTGGGGCAGGCCACCGGCTCAGGTTCTTCTGGATCTGATGGGTGAGCTTACAACCCTGATGGCGACTGAAGTCACGGCTGAAAACCAAGCAGCTCGTAATACGGAGATCGCGAGGTTGAAGAACCAGATGACTGAGGTCCAGCAGGAGATTAATGAATTGAAGGCTCAGATGGATGCTGAGGCGGAGCGCCTTAGGGCGGACGCTTTCCGTCTTGAGCTGGAACAGCAATCAGCAGCGGCGGTTCAGCGGATGAGGCATCAATCCCGCTTACCGGATCAGTATGAAGCAAGGAATCTTTTCAACACGCCAGGAACGGGACAGAACGTGCCATTGGCCGTAACCCGGACGGCGGAAGTGCCTGGAAGCCGGGCGGCGGTTCAGCATCAGCAGATTAACCCGCCCCGGCGGAACCAGGTTACGCCAACTTCTTTTCCTACACCGTCGGGCCATTATTCTAACCCGGCGGAGAACATGGTGGTGGCGGCAACCCGGCTTGCTGCTATCCCGATCCCCGACGAGTCGCCTTTCGCGGAAGAGGTGCGGAACGCTGTTGGATACCTGCGAACGGCGGTGGCCCAGCAGGAGAAGTATGCTTACAGCCGGAGTCACGTGCACTCAACCCCCCATCCCCAGTCGCAGCTACAGCCGGCGTTATGAGTCGCCGGCGGTTTCTATCAGTGAACGACATCGGAACCCGCCGCGAGCTGACCGGGCGGCTCTGGATGCTCAGGCACTGGTGGATCGACCGAGAGCACAGCGAGAGGCGGCGGCTCTGGCGGCAGCGGCGGCTTATCAGGAACCCACAGTCGCACCCTCCGTCTCAGCCGGAGCGGGGTTAACTTCCAGGGCTGTGGGGGTGCCGTGCTTAGCGCCGGCTTTGCGGAATGAGCGCCTGCCGAAGGATTTCAAGGGCCCTCGCAAGGTGCCCAATTACACAGCTGACCTACCTCCAGAGGCTTGGGTCGAAAGCTATGAGCTGGCCATGGAGATGTTGGATGTTAGTGATGCAGTATGTGCCAAGTATTTCATCATGATGCTGGAAGGGCCGGCTCGCACGTGGTTGAAGGGATTGCCACCCAACACCGTTACGTCCTGGGCCGAGTTGAAGGCGAAATTTATCAAAAAATTTAAAGGGACGTGCAAGCAGCCCATGACGATCGTGGATTTGGATCATTGTGTGCAACAGGCGGATGAGTCAGCCCATCATTGGGTCCGGCGGGTCTCGACCATCATCCACTCTTCAGAACAGATCACGGCGGCTCAAGCAGTTTTGATTCTGGAGAAGAATTGTCACTTTACACCTTTGAAGCAGAAGCTTGGCCGGCTCAAGCGCACGTGTCAAGACATGGGGGAGCTCATGGCGGCTCTCACCAAATACGCAGACTCTGACAACACGAAAGACCCGGGCTCTGATGATGAAAAATCAGGTCAGGGGAAGAAGGGTAACAATGGAAAGGGTCAGCAGCAGAACGCGGCTGGAAACGGAAATTCTGGCAAGCGGAAACACCCGGACGGCGGGTCATAACTGGTGGCGAACACCAGCGCTGGAAACAACCGTGCTAAGGGCAACGGGAACTTCAGGCAGCATTTTAATAAGGGTAAAGCTCCTTTCAACTTGGAAGCGATGCTCAATAAACCTTGTCCAGAGCATAGTCAGCCCGATAAGCCGGCAGGCCATACATGGAGGAATTGCAGCATTATGCGGCAGTTTCGAGACTACAGCCTTCAACAACATCATAACAACGGCAATGGTCCGTCCGGCGGCTCAGGGCCAGGCGGGTCAGGAGCCGGCTTTGGTCCCGGCGGTTCAGGGTCCGGTTACCAGGGTCAAGGCAATCAAGGAGGTCATCATCAACAGTCTGGCGGTAGCGTCCAGCAGCAGCATAACCAGTCGGGTTTCCAAAGCAACCCGAAGCAGCTTAGCGGGGGTCAATATCATGTTTTCACAACCAGCCTTGACAAGCGAGACCAGAAGGTGCGCAAGCGGGCGGTTAATGCGGTCATGCCGGCTCTCCCGCAGTATTTGAAGTGGTCTGAGTATGACATCACTTGGAGCAGGGCGGATCACCCGCCGCGGGTTGACAACCCGGGGTAGCTAGCTTTGGTGGTTGCCCCCCAAGTAGGTGGATATGTGTTCACTAAGGTGCTTATGGATGGTGGCAGCAGCATCAACATCCTGTACTATGACACTTTCAGCCGGATGGGTTTGCTTGACAAGGATCTTAAGCCCTCTTCCACAGTGTTTCATGGTGTGGTGCGTGGCAAGTCGGCTTATCCAGTGGGCAAGATTTCTCTGGAGGTAGCTTTTGGTGATGAATACAACTACAGGGTGGAGTCCTTGTGGTTTGAGGTGGTCAAAATTAAAAGTCCATATCATGCTTTATTCGGACGGCCGGCTTATGCCAAGTTCATGGCTAGGCCTTGTTATGTCTACTTACAGCTTAAGATGCCCGGGTTAAGAGGAACGATTACCGTGCATGGTGATCAGAAAACGGCTCTTGAGTGTGAGGAAGGTGATGCAGCTTATGCAGAGTCAAGTTGTGCAGAGGCAGAGCTCAAGTTTTACAAAGAGAATGTCGACCCGGAGGATATGACTCCGCTGAAGAAGCCCACTACAGAATCAGAGCCGCCCCTCAAGTTTGCGGCGGATGATACCAAGCAGGTGGATTTCACCGAGGGCGGCTCATCTCAGCAGTTTACTATTGGGGCTAACATGGACCCCGCATAGGAAAGCGCGCTCATCAAATTCATCCGTGAGAATCGGGACATCTTTGCATGGAAGCCGTCTGACATGCCGGGTGTACCGAGAGAATTTGCTGAGCACCATCTTAATGTGGATCCTAAGTTCAAGCCGATCAAGCAATTCCTTCGTCGTTTCAATGAAGAGCGGCGCAAGGCTATTGGAGAAGAGGTGGCCCGGCTCTTGGCGGCAGGGTTCATCGTGGAGGTCTTTCACCCGCAGTGGTTAGCTAACCCGGTGCTAGTGCTTAAGAAGAACGGCACTTGGCGTATGTGCGTGGATTACACGGATCTTAACAAAGCCTGTCCAGTTGACCCGTTTGCTCTCCCCCGGATTGATCAGATCATTGATGCAACGGCGGGTTGCGAAAGTTTATGCTTCCTGGACGCCTATTCAGGTTATCACCAGATCAAGATGGCAGTCAAAGACCAAGAGAAGACGGCTTTCATCACGCCTTTTGGTGCTTTCTGCTATGTGTCTATGCCTTTTGGGCTCAAGAGTGCCCAAGCGACTTATCAGCGTTGTGTGCAGAACTGTCTTCACAGTCAAATTGGACGTAATGTTCATGCTTATGTGGATGATATTGTGGTCAAGTCAAGGAAGAAGGAAACTTTGCTGGACGACCTGAAGGACACTTTCGATAACTTACGGGTTTACAAGATGATGCTTAACCCGGCCAAGTGTGTTTTTGGAGTTCCTGCAGGCAAGCTTTTGGGATTTCTGGTCTCTGAGCGTGGAATTGAAGCTAACCCGGACAAGATAAAAGCGATTACTTCTTTGTCTGAGCCGGCGTGCATAAACGACATCCAGCGCCTGGCGGGTCGGATCGCTGCGTTAAGCCGATTCATAAGCCGCCTGGGCGAGAAGGCAATCCCTTTATATCAGATGATGAAGAAAACAGACGATTTCGTCTGGAGCAAGGCGGCGGGTGAGGCGTTTGAGGCGCTTAAAAAGCAGCTGACTGAGCCTCCAGTCTTAGCCGCTCCGGCTGAGAAGGAACCCTTACTCCTCTATGTGGCGGCTAACAACAGGGCAGTCAGCGCTGCGGTTGTTGTGGAGCGCAAGGAGGCAGGGAAGGAATATCCGGTTCAAAGGCCGGTTTACTACGTCAGCGAAGTTTTGATTGAGTCCAAGCAACGATACCCACATTGGCAGAAACTGATCTATGGGGTATTTATGGCAAATCGAAAGCTGAAGCACTATTTCCTGGGACACCCGATCACAGTGGTTAGCTCTGCCCCGCTAGGAGACATAATTCAAAACAGAGAAGCCACTGGCCGGATTGCTAAGTGGGCATTGGAACTTGGACCTCTTAATCTGAAGTATGTGCCTCGCACGGCTGTCAAGTCTCAAGCCTTGGTGGACTTTATAAACGACTGGACGGAGTGTCAGTCGCCAGAGGATAAGCCGGACAACACTTACTGGACGATTCACTTCGACGGGTCTAGACAGTTGGAAGGCTCGGGGGCTGGAGTCGTCTTAACTTCCCCTAAAGGTGATAAGTTCTGTTATGTGCTAAGGCTGATGTTTCCTTGTACTAACAATGCAGCTGAGTATGAGGCTTTACTTCATGGCCTCCGGGTGGCCAAGGAGATGAACATAAGCCGGGTTAGATGCCTCGGCGACTCAGACCTTGTGGCTCAGCAAGTTTCAGGCACGTGGGACTCCAAAGACCCACGGATGGCGGCTTATCGTCAGGCAGTTGACACCATTGCAGGTTACTTCAAGGGTTATCAGGTGGATCATATTGATCGTCGCAAGAACGAGGCGGCTGATGCATTATCAAGGCTTGGCTCTCAGTGTAAGCCGGTGCCGCCTAGCGTGTTCTTGGACATGTTATATCACCCGTCAGTTAAGCTACCTTCGGAGGAGGATCTGGCTATACCTGACCCGGAGGGGCAGCTGGTGGCGGCTCTGCATGCCATTCCTGACTGGACGTTGCCTTATCTGGCGTATCTAACTCGCGGCGAGTTACCTGAGGACGAGACCTTGGCAAGACAAATCATCAGACGATCTAAGTCCATGACAATCATCAATGGCGAGTTACATAAGCGCAGCGTCACTGGTGTCTTCCAGCGGTGTGTTTCTCCGGAAGAAGGCAAGGAGATCTTGAATGAAATCCACGCCGGAGATTGTGGTCATCATGCCGGCTCAAAATCTCTGGTGGCCAAGGCTTTTCGACATGGTTTCTTCTGGCTGACGGCTCATAAGGATGCAGAAAACTTGGTCCTCAAGTGTGATGGCTGTCAGAAGTTCGGGCGACGTGCTCATGTGCCGGCTCAGGAACTGCGCATGATCCCAATTACCTAGCCGTTCGCGGTTTGGGGGCTTGATATGGTCGGGCCCTTCAAGAGGTCCAAAGATAAGAAGACCCACCTTTTGGTGGCGGTGGATAAGTTTACCAAGTGGGTAGAGGTTGAGCCGGTCAGCAAGTGTGACGCGGCTACGGCGGTTTAGTTTGTCAAAAAATTGATCTACCATTTTGGTTACCCCCACAGTATCATCACAGATAATGGCACAAACCTATCCAAGGGGGCTATGCAAGCTTTCTGTGAAAGTGAACACATCCGGCTTGATGTTTCTGCTGTGGCTCATCCACAGTCCAATGGTCAGGCGGAGCGTGCTAACCAGGAGATCCTGAGAGGTATCAAGCCCCGGCTTATGGTTCCTCTACAGAGAACGCCGGGTTGTTGGGTTGAGGAGTTACCATCAGTTCTATGGAGCATCAATACAACTCCTAACAGGTCAACAGGCTATACGCCTTTCTTCATGGTTTACGGCGCAGAAGCCGTGTTACCAAGCGACATACGACATGACTCGCCACGGGTGGCGGCTTACGTTGAGGCAGACAATGAGACAGCGCGTCAGGACGCGTTGGATGCTTTGGATGAAGATCGTGATCTGGCGGCGGCCCGATCGGCGATTTATCAACAAGACCTGCGTCGTTATCACAGCCGCCGGGTCAAGACCCGGACGTTCCAAGAAGGCGACTTAGTGTTGCGCCTGATTCAAGATCAGACGGACGCGCACAAGCTGTCTCCTCCATGGGAAGGGCCTTTTGTGGTTAGCAGAAATCTCAACAATGGGTCATACTATCTCATCGACGTACGGGACGAGTCACGCACTTCTGGGCAGGAGACCTACCGGCCGTGGAATATCGCCCATCTACGGCCTTACTATACTTAAGAGTCATCGACTCCCCCCGCCATTGTATATCATCATTGTATATATCACATATATATATAATCAAGTTGGCATCCCTGCAAGCCAGGGCCTCTGCCGTTTTACGTATCTCACATGGCTCAAAGATGGATACAATCATACGATCATTTGGGGGTTTTCAACCTGCCGGGTTAAGCTTCAACCTTCTTGGTCAGGCTCTTCAGCCGAAATTACAAGGTCACTTGGGGGCTTCTAACCCGCCGGGTTAAGCTTCAACCCTCTTGATCAAGCTCTTCAGCCAAGATAGCACTATCAACCGGCGGCTTACAAGTCGGCGGCTTACAAGATGGTGTGTAAGTTGATATCGTGAACAAAGATCACTAAGAGTGCAGCGAGTTATGAACTCACCTCCTTTTCTGATCTGCAAAACCGGGTTATGCCTTCCTGTAAGTAGCTGCGCTTTGTTAGGGGTGCAGCGAGTTCTAAAACTTACCCCCTGCAAAGGCCTCTTACAGCGGCGAGGCAAACCCTTACATCTGCAAGGCCGGGTTATACCTGCCTGTAAGTAGCTGCGCTTTGTCAGGGGTGCAGCGAGTTCTAAAACTTACCCCCTGCAAAGGCCTCTTACAGCGGCGAGGCAAACCCTTACATCTGCAAGGCCGGGTTATACCTGCCTGTAAGTAGCTGCGCTTTGTCAGGGGTGCAGCGAGTTCTAAAACTTACCCCCTGCAAGGGCCTCTTATAGCGGCGAGGCAAACTCTCTCATCTGCTGCGTCTCTTTCTGGTTCACTACGCTCTTGTCAGTTGTTAAGAGTTCAAAGTAGTGAGACTACCCAGAAGAACCGGCTTCTGTGTTCAGAAACAAAGGCAAGGTTATGAGATTTTACGTCTCCGGGTTAGGCTTTTTTAAGCCGCCCTTACAACAGTACAGAACATGTTCTGTCTTGTTCGTTGTTTGTAGGGTTTTATCTATAAGAACTATACCAGGATTTATACGTGCACGATGGCACGGCTCAGACAGTTAAAGTTTTTCTAAAGACTATTACAAAGCTCTCCACAAGAGCCCAAAAGGCAACAGATTAAGTTTGGCGGCTCAGACGGCCGAGTTATCAAATTTACAACGTTCAGCTTGCTGGATGGTCATCCTGCGCCGGGTCTTCGACCTCTTCGATCTGAAGATTGTCCACGTCCCAGTTGCAGTGTGTTAGTGCTTCAAACTGGGCGTCTTCAAAGATAGGAGACGGGTCAATCTCAGGAGCGAAGAGATGCTTCAGGCGGGCAGGAGTCAAGTCTCTACATTCAAAGGTTGGACAACGCACTTTCTTGGAAGCCTCGCTGTAAGCCGCCTGGTAAGTTGACACATCAAGTTCCTCCACCAGCTTTGAGGCGAGCACCCTGGAGGCTTTTCTGCATTGGGCATAGTCTTCTGCTGTGAATTCAGAACCATCGTCCTTCCTGGATGGGAACCCGTCCATCATCTCTTTAGCAGTCAGCTCAGGAGCGAAGGCTAGGCACCGGCTTAGCACGGCTATAGCTCCCTGCCTGGCGGCTGATCGTTTCAGCTCTTCAACCTGCATAGGCAGCGTGGATAGCAGTTCTATAACTCCCTTCATGTACTTGGGGATGCTCTTCTCAGTCAACATTGCCTTGATGGTAAGAAGAGTCCCGCAGTAGAGTTGTTCGGCTAAGGAGTATATTGCTTTCAATTTCAGCAAGTTATCAGATGAAAACTGGCGGCTTCTCTGGCCTGCAAGACAAAGTTTGGCGCTATAAGTCGCCCTCACAAGATTTTCAACAGCAAGGAAACCGGCCAAGTTTTTTGAAGCTTACCAAAAACAGCAGAAGTCATCCTGGAGATGTGGCGCTTGAGGGTTTGCAATTCTTCTGACACAGCTGTAAGCCGCCCTTCAACATCTTCTGCGCGTTTGGTCATGGCGGCTTGGTCCGATTCAGTGTTTTTCTTGAACAGCGCAAAGTCAACTTGCGTCTTCTCAAGTTCTTGTACGGCAGTTCGATATTTATCTTCCGCCTCTGATCGGGCGGTTTGTTGTGAAGCAAGATAATCCTTCAGGCGGGTCATCTCAGATTCAGCCGCCTCCAAAACATCCTGTGGCGTACAACACAGGAAAAAAGTTAAGTCATCAGGATGAGTTATTAATGAAGCAATTACGTTGCAAGTCTCAAGCAGATTGCAAGCAATATACTCGACACTTGGGGGCTAATGTGTTTTGAGTCTACCATAGAGTCCCGGCTCATCTTTTTCAAGATAAGCCGGCACTTGGGGGCTACACATGGCGCTCACAAGTCTACAAAATGAAGTTCCGGCTTATCTACATAAAGATCAACCGGCACTTGGGGGCTACTGTCAGCGCTTTATAGTTCTGCCATGCAGTCCCGGATCATCTTCATGAATATCAGCCGGCCCTTGGGGGCTACAAGCGGCGCTCTTAAGACTACAATGAAGTTCCGGCTTATATTTTTCAACATAAGCCGGCACTTGGGGGCTACATATGGCGTTTTCAAATTCATCCAAATAAAGTTCTGGCTCATCATTTCATAATGACCCGGACTTGGGAGCTACAGCTCAAGCTATAAGTGTGTTGCAGAGGGAAGACCCGGCTATGGAAGGATATAAGGGAAAAGTTGGTAAAAATATTACCTCATATTTCTTCTTCATCAGGCTGACGAGCTTCAGCTCCATATTCCGGCTTGACTCCAGGCGGTTCAAAAACCCAGCGTGAAGCTCGTCAACAGTTAACTTCTCCAGCACAGGGTGTTCAAAGTTAAACTTCTCAGGCGAAGAAGCTTCAGCCTTGCCAGAGTGCCTTGACAGTACATGGGGCTCAGGAGTTTGGTGACCCGCGCCAGTTATAACAACATCTGGAAATACTGTATCTTCAACAACCATTGAAGGGCTGGGCGGCTTAGGGTCATCCCTGGCAGGGCTTTCAGCGGCCGTGTCATGGCCCGCCGTCTCTGATGGCTTGTGAGTATCTTCAGATGCATCCTTCATAATGTCAGCAGCTGGTGAAGGGGAGGTCGGCTTAGCAAATACTGGCTCTTGGGCAGTAGGGGCGGAAGTAGACCCGCCAGTTTTCCTTCATTTCGCTTGGGCCCTGGAAGGTGCACATGATGGTTACACACATGTCAAGAATATTAAAGCATTCGGTGCAAAGCAAAAGTACGCACTCCGGGTTGATCTTCATTGGAGGCAGCTTGGAAGCAGTTGAGTCGCGAGATGAAGGAGGAGAATCCTGAAGGCAGTTAAAACAATACAAGATAGAGTAAGGTTACAATGCAAGGTTGATTAAAGTTACGTTTCAGTTAAAGAATACCTCAGCTGGCCGTTTCCGTTGAGCCGGAGCATGTGATAACCCGGCCACGAGATCTTCAGAGCCGGCGCTCCGGGTCTGACGTCGGGAGGTGTGCTGTTGCTTTTTCAAAAGAAAATTGGGGTCTAAATGAGCAAGAGGATGAGAGAAGGGCACTTTCCGGATGACCCGCCGTACTCTGTCTTGGGGAAAGGTCTCTGAGTCAGAAATGTCAATTACCTCAGGGGCGTTTGCGTGGCTCGCCTCCGTCTCATCCTGTGAGTAGTTATTGTCAGTAAGTTGCCTAAAGAGAACGGCCAAGGGAGTCAAGTTTTACCTCCGAGTCGTCAGATTCAAGCGGCTCTGGAGTGGCGGCTTTCTTCTTCTTCTGAGTCGGAGTTTTCACCTTTGGTTTCCTCACTGGCGGATTATACTTCTTTTTCCAAAAAGGGGAGTCGGCCTGTGTAAGCCGCCAACAAAGGTTAAGAGGTGCAGGACAAATGTGACCAATTGAGGGAAGAGAGATTTACGTCTGGAGCCGGGTTCTTGGCGTAGAATGGTTTAAGACCAATTTTGTTGCAAGCCTCCTGTTTTTCACCAAGGAGTCCTTTGATGCCAGTGTTGATATCTTCGTCAGACAAGGGAGTATTCTTGAAACAAAGAGGGTCATTGGGTTCACCCGTATATTCGCACATGAGCCGATCACGAAGACTCAGCGGCATGATTTTCCAACTTACCCAGCAACGGGTTAAGTCGACACCAGTCAAGCCGTTCGCCAGTAAGGCTTTGACTTTGGCGTAAGCCGGGGCATACTTTGCTCGTTCGGCAGCAGTCATCCGTGCTAGCAGTGGGTTGTCATTTGTATAGCAGAGCCGGGTTGGACGGTAACCCGGCAGGGAGTTCTCACCTTCAGGAGAGGTGTCTTTACAATAAAACCAGGTCTTGTTCCAGTCTTTGGGATGACTTGGCAAGATGGCTAAGGGGTATGGCAGATCTCTCCGTCTCTGGATTGTAATGCCCCCAAGCTCTAAACTGGGCCCAGCCGCCATTTCAGTTTGGCGGTTAGCATAATGATAGTCATGGAAGAGGTCAACAGACGGCTCTTCTTGCAGGTAGACTTCACTTAAGACTTGGAACTGGCAAATGTTGGTGACTGAATTTGGGCCTATGTCTTGAGGGTGGATCTTGAAGAACTGAAGAACATCTCGAAAGAATTTTGACCCTGGAGGGCCGAACCCGCGGAGGATATGATCAGTGAATATGATAATCTCCCCTTCCTTGGGCTTAGGCCTCTTCTCTGGCCCTGGGACCCGCCAGTGTATTACATTTTTAGCCGACAGCATGCCGGACTCAACAAAGTTAAGCAGAAGCTCTTCAGTGACTCCAGAGCTGACCCAGTCGCAGGATGATGGAGCCCTTGACATGACGGCGGGTTAGGCTACGGAAAAGCAAAGAAGATGGCGGGTTAGAACAACATCTATTGGATAAGGCAGCTATGATCAGTATAACAGTGAAGAGGTAAGCCGCCAAAGTAGTCTGGCGAAGAGCCGCCAAAGTGTATCAATCAATAGTTGCCAATGTTGTGGCGGGTTACATGGACTTGGCAACACTGAGAAAATGGCTAAGTGCAGATAAACAGGTTTTGCATATTGTTATTTCAGTTGCAAGATCTACAGGTGAAGGGAAAATGAAAAATATTCATGACCTAAAAATAACGGTGGGAAGACAGATCAATCTGCCCGCAGAGATAAGTGTTGTCTGGACCTAAAACAGATGGGGCATTGGCCTCGGAGGAGTACCCGCAACAGATAGGCAGTACTATAGGGCATGGAGTGGTGCTCGATGCCATGATGGACGCTGACGAACAGCGATGAACACAAGAACGCAGAAGAACTCGAGAAACCCTAATGAGGGTAGATGCAGATTCAACAAGAGCCAAGGGAGATTACCTTCTGGATGCGAAGGAACCGGAGACGCTCTGGTTCAATTCAGGCTGATGCAGCGGCCGGCGATGAGGGCGACGGCGAGGACCAGTTGGCCGCGGCGGAGCTCTGGAGAGAGGAGGTTTCGAGCAAGGAAGAAGATGACAGCGACGGCAGGGAAGGAGAGAGGGGACCACGTGTCCCTATTTATGGGCCAGAGAGGCAATAGTGCGCGCGAGAATTGAGGGGCACAGTGATTACTGACCAAATGTGGCGCCTCGATTTTCGGGATGGCCTTTCAAATGAGGAGATCCGTTGCAGACGTCACGGAATCTTTTTTAGAATATTCGATATGACATCATGGCGGGTTATAAATTGTCTTTCCAGATGACAGACGTATGAAGACTCGCCGCCAAGTAAGTTGAAGATTGACATGAGCTGGCTCAAATCAACCTGGGGCCTAATGTTGGGGATATAACCCCATGGTAAGACCCGCCCAGGCGGGGCCGGGTCACACCAGGCGGCTCGTGAGCCCAAGACCTGTAAGGTGGGCCGGAAGATGAAGGCAAGGCCGCATGGCGGCTTACCAGATGGGCCATTGACAGAGGTCCGGAGACAGAAGTGGGCTTGAAGGCCCGGGTGGCTAAGCCGCCCGGAGGTGGCTTACCTACGATGGTAAGGCGGCTTAGAGACAGAGTAGAACACGTTGTGTGGGTCGGTTTATGACTCGTGTAACCCGGGGCCTTGACCTCATATATAAAGGTTAGACCCCGGGGCGGCTTAGACAAGAAACCAAGCTATTGAGAACTAGGTCAAGCAATCCGCTCCCTTGTAATCGATAATCCAATCAATACAGCACAAGCAGGACGTAGGCTGTTGCCTCTACTTGAGGGGCCGAACCTGGGTAAACTCGTGTCCTTCGTCCCGATCAACCCCTTTGAGTCCACTACCATGGCGCTGGCCTCGAACCTAAGTCTTCGGACATCTGCCGTGTTAAAACCATGACAAATGGCACTTTACCCAATATGACAGATGCAAATCTTACCAAATTGTCTGTAGTAAGCACACGGGTCATCAGACTGACTCGTTTGCGATGACGCGATCCACCAATCCTTCGCGCCAAATTTTCACTTGGCTTAGTGGCAAAGGAACCATAGCTCTCGTTCTGCACATGGATGTTCAGTACGAAACATTGGTGACGCTTCTTGGTGAGCCTGCGCAGGGTACTGCTTGCACGCCTCCCTACTCAAACTGTTGTCTGCACGACACCTCCTAGCCAATAAAGATGTGACGTGTGGCAGCAACTAAATGGTTAGTAGAACGCACATGATTTATTAATAATACCAAAAATAGCACGAAAATGGACACGAAATATACCACAACATATTTGCGCCTTCTCTCGATATGGACACGAAAAATACCACAACATATTTGTGCTATATCACGACACCCTGCCCAATTTCATGAATTTTCTGTGTGTTTTGGATTTATAACAATTTAAACAAATATTCTCAATGTTGTTTCTGGTAGAAACAATCGGAAACATGCCTCAAATTAGAAAATAAAATCTCGCAATGCCTTTATGTGCTATGCCATGACATCATGCCAAGTTTCATGAATTTCTGACGAGTTGTATTTATTGGAAATTTAAAACCAAGGTTATCGATGTCTATGGCCAAGCCATGAAGCCAAGATGTTTGAAATTCATTCCCATTTCTTGCATGGGACCTAAACATGCAGCCAGGGACACGTATATGATTTTGCGATCAATTTTGGTGCACTGGACCTTGTGATTGTAGTGTTCAAATTTGAATTATGATCATTAAATGCCTCGAAAAGTCAATTGATGTATAAAAAGGCCAAACGAACCCTGAATAATTCTGTATTTTAGCACGACACTCCTACTGGTCTATGTCGCCTCTAGAAAAAGGCCAAGGGGAGAACATGCAGCGGATGTCGTTTCGCCCACAAAAGGTGACACACGTTCCCTATCGGAACTACATAGCTTCTTTTGAGAAGCTCCGGTTTGTTAGAGGCTTGTGCCAAAACTTGTCCCAAATTGGACAATTTTTTATCACGGCACATATGTGCCATGCCATGACACCATGCCAAGTTTCATGAATTTCTGACGAGATTTGGATTTACTAGAATTTAAAAACCTAGATTCTCGATGTGTATGGACGATCCACGAGGCGAGATGTTTGAAATTCATTCCCATTTCTTGCATGGGGCCTAAACATGCAGCCAGGGGCACGTATATGATTTTTCGATACATTTTGGTGCACCGGACCTTCTGATTGTAGTTCAAATTTGAATTATGCTCATTAAATGCCTCAAAAACTCAATTAATGTATAAAAAGGCCAAACGAACCTTGAATAACTCTTTATTTTAGCACGACACTCCTATTGGTCTATGTTTCCTCTAGAAAAGGCCAAGGGGAGAAGAGGCACGGATGTCGTTTCGCCCACAAAAGGTAACACACATTCCCTATAGGAACCACGTAGCATCTTGTGAGAAGCTCCGATTTGTAAGAGGCTTGTGCCAAAACTTGTCCCAAATGGGATAATTTTTTACCACAAGACATATGTGCCATGCCATGACACCATGTCAGGTTTCATGAATTTCTGACGAGATTTAGATTTAGTGGAATTTAAAAACCTAGATTATCGATGTCTATGCCGAGCCACGAAGCCGAGATGTTTGAAATTCATTCCCAGTTCTTGCATGGGACCTAAACATGCAGCCAAGGACACGTATATGATTTTTCAATCCATTTTGGTGCACCGGACCTTGTGATTGTAGTTAAAATTTGCTCTTTGTTTTCCTGCGGTGTTAGTTCCATAGCAATACATAGACATATTTCAAGGCATTTAAACATCAATCATAGAAATCCTCTTACACAAGGCTAGGCCTTCATTAGAACTACTCTTCCTAACTCATTTCTTCATATGGAACTTCAATCACTCTTTTATCAAAAACAAAAATAAAAACCTAGTTGTCTACTTTATTTGCGTGGGTTGCCTCCCACGAAGCGCTTGTTTTCAGTTGGATAGCTTGGCCATAGTGGTGATCAAGTTTGAACAATAACACCATGCTTAATGCCTACTGTCTGAGTAAAATTAGAGTTAGCCATATTCAATAAAATCTCAGTATTAGCATAAGGACCAAGATTGAGACTATCATAAACAGATTCGGGGATAGTGGAAACACTTGCCCCTAGATCACATAAAGCACTAAACTTATTAAATCCTATCTCAATCTCTATAGTAGGTTCAAAAGTATCCTCTTGCTTAGCTTGTAACTTACTGAATAACTTTTTCATTTCATCATCAAGTTCATGTACCTTGGCCGCAACTTGTTGAACAAAGACATTATATGCCTCATCATTAGCTACCTCCGATAGTGGATTCTTCATGGGTATCTACTTCACAAAATTTGCAATGGTATAATTGTACTCTCGCACATGGCTTGTGTCAAGTACATCACCTTTCTCTTCGTTGCTTCTTACCATTTTAACTTCTTCAACTAGGTTAGGCTCTGGTTTACCTGCAAACTTAGCAAAAATCAAGATTTGACTCTCTGCTATCTTTGCCACTTGTGCCTCCATATTCTTGGATCTGGCTTCAAGTATCTGCACATAATTTGTTAGTCCAACAATCTTACCGGTCAATTGACCAAGTAAGTTATCATGATTCTTCAAGATATTCTTGAAGTTTTCATTCTGCTCAGTCTGGCTAGCAATAAAACTTTTAAGAGTTTCTTCAAGAGTATTTCTATTGCTACCATTAGATCAATGGATGCTCCTCCACTACTAGGATAGGGAAGTTTAGGAGCATAACCATTATTTTTCCAATTGGGATTATAGCTATTACGAGCAATAAAATTCAAATCACTAGTATCTTCATTTAGGAGTATAACCATTATTTACCTCTTCTTTACCTTTCATCAAAGAGATAAGTTCTTCTAGCTTGGTTGTCAACTCTGAGCTATTTTCCTCTATGGCATTCACCTTTTGGTAGTGGTTCTCTCAACATGCCATTGGGCATGGTTCTCTTGCATACCATCTAGTGTCTTCTTGACATATTCTATGGGTTTTCCCATGATTGTTTATCCTGCAGTTGTATCAAGCATAGTTTTTGACATGTGATTCAAGCCATTATAAAACATATGAAGGATTAACCACTCCTCAATTCCATTATTGGGATTTTCTTATAGCTTCTTTCATTCTATCCCACGCAAGCGCTAGTGGCTCACGTTCCTCTTGCTTGAAAGCTGTGATATGAGAACGCAATTGCATAATTTTTGCAGGTGGACAAAACTTAGATAAAAATTTACTACAACAAGCGGCCCAAGAAGTAATTCTACCCTTAGCTTTTCCTCTCAAAGAGAAAGGAAATAAGCAAAGTTTTAGAGCATCTGGGTCATAATCCTTTATGCGTGTCATGTTGCACAATTCAGTAAAATTATGTAAATGCATACCTGCTAAGGGAATCCGGGACTAAGGGGTCCTCGGGCCACCGGACTATCTCTTATGGGTCGGATAGGTGGGCCGCTCTCTGACTATTTCGGGAAGGCCGAGCTATAAGGTGACTCTATGTCCAGGAAGAAAACCTCTGGTGCCTTGGTGTGTCCTCCAAGTCAATATGATAGAAGCGACATGTTTATTCTCTGATGACAACCGACCATGTGTAACCCTAGGTATCCCCGGTGTCTATATAAACCGGAGGGTTTAGTTCGTAGGAGGAGGAGAACCATCATCCAACTCTTCTAGGGTTTAATTCATCCGATCTCGTGGTAGATCGACTTTGTAATCGTTACACACATCAATATAATCAAGCAGGACGTAGGGTTTTACCTCTTCGAGAGGGGCCGAACCTGGGTAAATATTGTCCATGTGTTTCCTGTTCCCCATCGATCCAAGATCCACAACTCGGGACCCCCTACCCGAGATCCGCCAGTTTTGACACTGACAATGGTGCTTTCATTGAGAGTTCCACTGTGGGATCGCCAAAGGATCGATGGCTCGCTTAGTCATCCGCGACAGCATCCACACCGGGGATGTCTTTGTCCCGGGCCATTTCTTCACGTTCGGCAGCATCGTTCTACACGCCGATCCGGCCGGTCACCTCGACCAGATCACCAGCTTCACCCCAGAGCAGAAGATTACGTTCGGCAACCTAGAGTACGTCGCCGACGCCCTGGGCGATCTGGTCCTTACTGGGCTTTCGGCCTCACCCGACGAGCTTGGAAATCTCAAGGCTTTAACTTCGGGCCACCTGCTTGACCACGTCTCCAGGTCGATCCTTACCTTGGATCCGGCTTTGAGCTCGGATCCAATTATGGCGCCCGAAGACTAGGGGTCAGCCCTGGCCAAGAACGCTCCCTGTGCCAACATACTAGAAGTCAACTCTGAAAGACTTCGGAAGACTAATTCGGCTGACCTCTCGCTATTGAACGAGACGCTGGCCTAGATCCAGACAATTAACATCACGGACGACCTGTCCTCGACCCTTGCTCGGATCGGTCTTGAGGCGGGTCATGGGGAATTTTATGTCCCACCCACCACCCACTTGGTAGCCACTATCGAAGACTTAACCGATATGCTGGACTACGCCTCTGAGGAGGCCGAGGACATGTATGAAGATGTCAATGCCACTGCCCCTACAACCACTGGACTGTGGACAGCTACCTCCACCTACGATGTTTATATGGTGGACACCCCCGACGATAAGGGCGACGGCACCACTGGAAAGAGCGGCAATGGCACCCCTAGAAAGAATGGCGACAGGCCCGGCGAGGAACCGCCCAAGCGTCGACGTCAGCGCAAACGATCCAAGGGGCGCAAGGGTAGGAAAAGCAGCACGGGCACCGGAGAAAACGATACCCCGGACAATATGGAAGACCTCGGTGACCCTGCTGCCCCCGAACAGCAACTAGATGATTCGGAGGGGCACGAGGATCAGTATAACCCTGAGGACCTCAATGACTCCGAGGACAACAACTACCTTCCTCCCTCCGAAGAGGAAGTTAGCCTCGAAGCTGAGGATTTCATCGTCCCCGAGGACCCGGTGGATCAAGAATGGTTCAAGCGGTAACTTATAGCCACTGCGCGAAGCCTGAAGAAGAAGCAGAAGCAGCTAAAATATGAACAAGATACCCTCAATGACAGATGGACGAAAGTCCTAGCAGCCGAAGAAGGGTATGACAATGAACGGCTGGACCAAAACAAAAGCTACCCGCGTCGACATTTGTTGCCGCAATTCGATGACGAGGCCCCTGAGCCCGCACCCCCTAGACGCACTTAGGGTAACCAGCCAGACTGCCCCCCCCCTCGAGGACGGGACAGGACGGCGGGAGCGGCTGAAGACCCACCTGCACTCCCCCGCACGAGAGGGAAGGAGCTAATATAGCTTGAGGACTCATATGACCTACGACACGACCTGGACGCTAGAGCAGGTCAGACAAGATCCATCTATGGATCTAGAGGGTACACTCCCGCTTGATGGGACAGATACCAAGATTGGCTCGACCGAAACGATAGAGCTCGAGAACAACACCGGGTCTGGATGACAGCCTATCTCTGGCGTGACGTTGCCTGGGTCAGGGGCGCCGCTCACCCAATGTGCTTTACAGATGAGGTGATGCAGCATCAATTCCCCGAAGGGTTTAAACCCGTACACATTGAATAGTACGACGGGACAACGAACCCGGCCGTACGGATTGAAGACTTCCTTCTCCACATTCATATGGCCCGAGGAGATGATCTCCATGCCATAAAATACTTGCCATTAAAGCTTAAAGGACCAGCGCAACACTGGCTAAACAGCATCCCCGAAAACTCCATTGGGAGCTGGGAAGAGCTCGAGGATGCCTTTCGAGCTAACTTTCAAGGCACCTATGTCCAGCCCCCGGACGCCGATGACCCGAGCCATGTTGTTCAACAGCCCGGTGAGTCAACTCGGCAATTTTGGAATCGGTTCTTGACCAAGAAGAACCAAATCGTCGACTGTCCGGATGCCGAGGCAATATCCGCTTTCAGACACACCATCCAGGACGAATGGCTAGCTCGTCAGCTCGGCCAAGACAAGCCGAAAACAATGTCGGACCTTACCTCACTCATTACCCGCTTTTGCGCGGGCGAGGATAGTTGGTTAGCTCGTCAAAGCAACAATCCAGAAGACCCCTGCACTTCTGAAGTTCAGGATGGAAACGGGAAACCACGGCGCAACAAGAACAAGCATCGACACAACGGCGGTGATGCCGAGGATACGGCAGTAAATGCCGGATTCAGCAACTCAAAATCAGGACCGCGGAAGAAGCCCTCCAATGGGAATCGGAATGAACCTACCACGCTGGACAAAATCCTGGATAGGCCCTACCAGATTCATGGCACCTCAGACAAGCCCGCCACTCACACCAACCGTAACTGTTGGGTGATCAAACATGCCAGCAAACTCACAGCCAAGGAGCAGGGCAAGGGCCCTCGCAGCGAGGACGAAGACGAGCCTCGCGGGCCAAACAATGGAGGCCAGAAAAAATTCCCTCCCAAGGTAAAAAACTGTGAACATGATCTACATCACACACATACCAAAGAAGGAGAGGAAGCATGCGCTTCGGGAAGTCTACGCCGTAGAGCCCGTAGCCCCAAAATTCAACCCATGGTCGGTGTACCCGATCACCTTCGACCGTAGGGACCATCCGACCAGTATCCGTCAAGAAGGATCAGCGGCGTTGGTACTTGACCCCATTATCGATGGGTACCACCTAACTAGAGTCCTCATGGATGGAGGCAGTAGCCTCAATCTGATTTACTCACATACAGTGAGAAAAATGGGTATCGATCCGTCAAGGATCAAACCCAGCAACACAACCTTTGAAGGAGTAATCACAGGCGTCGTAGACCGCTGCTCGGGCACCGTGACTTTGTAAGTAGTTTTCATCTCACCCGACAACTTCCGCGGCGAAGACTTGATCTTCGACATCGTCCCCTTCCACAGTGGCTATCACACACTTCTCGGTCGTACAGCGTTCGCTCGCTTCAACGCAGTCCCCCACTACGCATACCTCAAGCTTAAGATGCCCGGACCCAAGGGTGTCATCACTGTCAATGGCAACACGGAGCGCTCACTCCAAATTGAGGAGCACACAGTAGCTCTGGCAGCCAAAGTCCAAGTCGGCAATAAGACGTTAAAATCCCAGTCCATCGTCAAGGCACGACAGGAGAGCAAACAATCCCGAGCCTTTTCTTAGCTCCCGGAGTCCTCCCACGCTCAACATAAATAGGAACATGCTCCCCTCAGCATGGCCCCAATAGCCGCAAAGTACGTACCTCGGAAGCACAATTTCGCGCTCAAAATACCATGGGCAGCTATGGGGACCTACTATGCAAGGACTAAGTGTTTGGCTTGACCGAGCTGTGGTCAAACACGTCCCCGGGCAATAGTAGGTACCGTCTAGGACCTAACTAGCATCAAGCTACCATATTACAACGGCCTCTCAAGACCCCCTCTCAAAGGTCCGTCCGCCGATTACTATCTCTTCTAAAGGAGCACACCCCCCTCGGGAGCAAAGGTGCAGACGTGCAGCAGGGCACAATAGGGATGTCAAACCACTCATAAAGGCCCTGTGTAAACCTTTCCTCTGTAAATTTTATTTTTAAACAAAGTATCTGTAACAGTTGCCTCGGTAGTTCGGATTGTACGGTTAGACATCACGAGTTCATCGAAAATAAGGACCATTCTTTACGGTCCCATTGCAGTCATTTATGTTGCATAGCCTTTTCTGTGCTCTTCGACGCCGAAACAAACTAGTTCGTTACATATTCTCCTTAGATGCGACCAGCTAAACGACCGGGGGCTCAACTACAAAACTCGCCCCAAGCATCACTCCGGCACTATTTTATGTGCTCGGCGTCTCGGATATTGCATTATATGACTCGGTCCCGAATTATTTCTTGGGTCAATAGTTGCGTTGCCCGGCTCATGTGTTTACCCTCTTACATTCCGCATGTTCGTCTAGGAGGGTAAAAGGAGAACCACTTCGATTGTACTTCCAGCTCGCCTGGTTAAATACCTTAGTGGAGAAAGCAGAAAAGTGACTGTCATAATAAGCGAGAACAGGTCGGCTATCCGATGACAGGTGTTAAACTAAAAATCGATGGAGGTTATGCCGCGTTATACGAAGGGTTTGTATTCGCATAAACCAAGTGATAATGGTTTCAACCTCGGCATGCCCGAACATTACAAATCACTGGGGGCTAGTCACTAGCCCCCGCAGTCAAGCTCCTATGGCTAAATGAAAGCACTAAAGCCACATAGTCTGATTGCCTTGTTTCCCTTACACACTACCGCCTCCGGGCACCGAGAAGTCGGCTAAGGGTCACAGTGCAGAGGTCGAAACACCCCTTGTAGCATTTACAAGCGGGCCAAAGCCGATGACTAGTAACTTTCAGATTGAAACGACCGCACAGGAGTCAAAATAAACAAAACAAAGCATGATATACCATGCAACAGCATCATAAAGCACAAGAGTTTAGCTGTCATCGGATACATGATAGTACGCTCATTCATAAATTACATCTTTCGGGCACTGGACCTCTATCGCCCAAGCACCATCCATTACGATAGGAAAGTACTGCTCGGGGCGCCTATGCTCCTTCCCATGAGGCGGGGGCCCGGTGGCCATCTCGGCCGGCTTGATCTTCGGCCAGTGCACCATGGTTTTCGCAAATGCCATCCGAGCTCCCTCAATGCATACGAAACGTGTCGTGGTTTTGTCACGGCATGATGTCCTCGTGAGAGAACTTAGGTGTGAGGCCATCGCAATTATGTGGCGGCTTGAGAGGGGTTGGTCGGAATCGAGAGACGCGAGTTTACCCAGGTTTGGCCCCTCCAATGGAGGTAATAGCCTATGTCCTCCTTTGTGTCTATATTGATGATGAGGATGATCTCGACTACAAGGGTGCCTTATTGCTACCTCTAATCTCGAGAGCCTCTAATCTGTCTATTTCTAATGACTTGAACTAGTCCCTCTAGGGGTGCTCTACCCCTCCTTATATAAGTGGAAGAGGTAGGTTTACATGTAGAGTCCTACTAGGAGTAGGATTAGGACTAGTCTCTCTTGAGTCCTAATCCGGGTCTTGTTTCTCTTGTAAGGGAATCCTTCCTCTCCTTTGGGCCTTCTCTGTGAGCCGCCTCGCGCCGGCTTACACGCTGGGCCTTGGGCCTGGTCGTCCTGTGACCGGTAATAGAGGTGACCTATGAGCCGCCATACGATGGGCCAGGTCATACCTCCTGCCGGGTCATACCTCCTGCCGGGTCACCAATGAGTCGCCAAGCTCGGCTGGCGCAGTAGTGAATCGCTAAGTCCCGGCCGGGTCATACCTCCGGCCGGGTTATACCGCGGGGTAATATCCCCGACATTAGCCCCCAGGTTAGCTTGAATTTATTCATGGTAAGCTCCTGAAATAAGAATAAATATGTTAAGGGACCAGCTTGCTCAACTGGCCAGCTTAATTTAATGAAGTAGGTCCTTGAAAATCCGGGTTTTTTCTTCATATTAACAAGTTGTCTTCACAATCGTCTTGCTTGTCAGTGTCCTTTGAAATAAAATATTGGGAATACAACACCCATATGTCATTGAGTCGGCCTCCAATGCTCTTGGCTTGATGAAATTGTTGGAGATAAGAAAACCATATGAAATTGAGCCGGCTTCCATTGCTTCGGCTTGATAAAAATATTGGAAAATAGAAATTCGTCCATTGTTAAACCACTTCAACCTGTGAAGCTGGGTTGTTTATATAGAATCTGTCGGGTCATGATTTTTGACAATGCCGGGTCATGATTGTTGGTGACGCCGGGTCAAAATAAGCGGACTCCAGTTGACTTGATAAATTTATTGGGAATAAAGAAAATATGTGTAATGTTGAGCCGGCTTTCAATTCTTCAGCTCCACCAAGACATGAGACCTTGCTCACTCAAAATTGATAGCTTGAAAATGTTCTGCTATTTTTTGATATATCCATATTACCTGTAGCCCCCAAGTGCCGGGTTGTCTTGCCTGCAGCAACCTGGGACTTGTAAATGTCTTATGCTCATAAAATTTCAGCCAGTGTAACCCCCAAGGGCCGGGTCATTATGCAATAATGAACAGGAACTTTTTGTAGATTTGATCATATAGACTTGAGGAGCAATGTGTAGCCCCCAAGGGCCGGCTCAGTAAGAAAATACTAGGCTGGGACTTAGAAAAGGATAGAAAGGCCGGCTCATCTCCTTGAGATAACAGGATCTGTTGACAATGTAGCAACTTTCATTAGCCCCCAAGTGTCGTGGTGCATGCTTGCAGCGACATGGGACTTTGAACTTGGTGTTGAATGTTGAGAAATCTAGGTTGTCATCTGAGTCACCAGATATAGACTGAATGTCTTGTATTTCACATGTGTAGCCCCCAAGGGCTGGCTCGGTATGAAAATACTGGGCCGGGTCTTCAATTTGGACCTTTACAATCTGTTTCTGCAGCTGAATACTGTAGCCCCCAAGCGCTAAGTCGCATGCCTGCAGCGACTTGGGACTTTAGAAAATTTGATCTGAGTGGTGTAGCACCCAAGTGCCGGGTTGTATGCCTGCAGCGACTCGGGACTTACATGCACTTCTCCTCTGAAAAGAAAAACATCATATGATGTAGCCCCTAAGTGTCGGGTCGTATGCCTGCAGCGACTTGGGACTGTGTGAGAATAATATAACTCATCATAATTTGTTGAATGACTCCTTGACAGTGGTTGTAACCCGGTATTTTGTTGAATATCCTGGAATAATGCCTTTGTCCTTGAAATGAAAATCCCTGCTCGTGGTTGTGGTGCAACCCGGCAAATATATGTATGAGAAATCCATAAGTGTTGTAGTTTACTACAGAGTACAGTTTGAAAGAATCCAAGAGCCGGTCAATTAGATGACACGTCATTATACTTGATAGGGCGGCTCTTCAGGAATAGTCAATTCTTCCGAGCTGGCTTGAAAAACCCCAATCATTTAATATTGGTTATGATAAACCATGATGAAGATCCAGCCATGTTGGCTATTTAAAATAATAATATAACTTGGTTTGAGAACCTCAATTATTCAATATTGGTTATAACAACCATAATGGAAATCCAGCCATGTTGGCTATTAAGGATTGGAATATGTATCCCGGTTTAAAACCCGGCTCCTGTAATATAAACCAGGATATTCATGCATATATGATGCATGGTATGACGATGCAATGATGATGCAATGTATGATGCAATGTATGATGATGTATGTGTATGATAACAGAGTATAAAAATGTCGGCTTTCAAGGCTCGACAAAAAGAGACTAGCTCTGTTTCGTTTTTTGAAAAACTCAAGTTTTGCTTCAAAGAAGCTTTGGCATGAAAGCCTTTAATCCCGTAAGCTGGCTCTCACGTGACATAAATCCGTCGTTTAAACCTTAACGAGTTCAGGGTCTTAAAAAGATTGACTGTTAAGAGTACGAACGGGCCACATAGCGGAGAGACTACAGCGGACAGGCGAGTTTATCCTAGCTCACTGTAAGCCGGCTCTCTCGTGACAAGAGCCGCCATTTAAACCTTGACAAGTTCAGGGTCTTTGTGCGAGAATAACTATGAAAGTTCAGGGTCTCTGAGCAAGATTGACTGTCAAGAGTTCGGCGGGTCACATGGTGGAGTAGCAAGTTGCAAACAGGCAGGTTTAACTCGAACATGGCATATAAAGCCTGGCCAAGAGGGTATGAAAGCTAAACTCATAGAGTTGGAAGCCCCTAAGTGACCATATGATGATCCAATAAATCTGGGCACCCATGTTTGAACGGTCGCAACATGGCGGCTCGTCCTCTTGGGCGACTTTAAATCTTCCGCCAATAAGGTAGTGCACCCATGTTTGAACGGTCGCATCATGGCGGCTCGTCCTCTTGGGCGACTTTAAATTTTCTTGAGAACTTGAACTTGCGAGAGATGAATTACTTTTGAACCAGATGTTGAGCCGGATATCAAGATCTCAAAACTTTGTGAGAGACAGACTTCTCTTGAGCCGGGTTTTAAACCGGAACCTTTTCGGAAACTCCGGAATCCTTCTTTTGAGCCGGAACTCTCAGAATGCTTGGCACTTTTTTAGCTGGAAATTTTCTGACAGCCTTTAAGCTTTCACCAATGTGGCAGTAGCCCCCGAGATCGGGTTATTTCTTCTCCAATGACCCGGTGTTCTTGTATTTGCTGAAACTAGCAACATTTATTGAATCATGTCTGTGTAGCCCCCGAGTCTTAAGGCGACTCGAGGAGTTGGCTAGAGATTCTCCATACTTGGTCGTGGCATAAACCGGCACATAGTTGACAGCGGAAACGCTGGAATATGTTGAAGCTGGAGGCAAAGTGGCGAGTTTGATAATCTTCGCAACACTCATTATATACCCTCGGCATTGATAACGCGATGTGAATCCATGGAAGGTTGATGTTTGACCGCAGCAGGTTATAAATGATCCCGTATGAGCTGCCCATTGAGCCATCCGTTGGAGGCTGATAATCTTGCTCCAGAGTTTATTGGAATATACCGGACCGCGGGGGGCGGCGTCATGCGCGCGTCTGTTGGGCGGCTCGTATGGGCGAGCACTGCACCGGTGTGGTGATGTAGGTGTGGAAGTCAGTCGCGGCGTTCGAAACCAACTTGATAGCGCAGATGAGAGGGTTGGCCACGGTATTTGTAAGCCGGTGTGGTCAGCGAGTCGCCCATGTCGTTGTAGGCCAACGCGGATGGTGAGTCGCCTGTGGCGATGTAGGGCGGCGGGGATGGCGAGTTGCCGTGGCGTTGTAAACCAGCGCCAATGGTGAGTCGGCCGAGGAGCTGTGTGCCGATGCAGACGGCGAGTCAACCATGGCGTGTTTGATGTAGACCGGACATCGACTGAGGCGGCTCACGCGCGTCCACTGAGCAACGCAACACGGACAAACACCAGTATAGAAAGATGATGGCGCGCGCTCCGTCTCCGTGGTATAAAGCCATTTTGAATAATTGTCCTGCGTAAACATATTGCAGGCCAAAGTAATTGTTCTTGGATAAAACATATACTAAAAAGTAGATAAAATAAAGATCACCCGACATTTTTTGTCGGATGAATGCGGACACCGGTGTTGAATAAAACCGGGCGTAGTCAGACGACCGCTTAGACATACCCGGACCCCACTTCTCCTCCTTCCCCGCGTGGGCAACTGAGTCCCCAGGGAACAACTAGTGGCGGGGGTAGCAGAAGGTGGAGGAGCCGGCAACGGGCGGGCGGCGGAGCTGCGGCGGGGCGGAGTAGGCCAGCTTGGGGCCTGCAGCTCGCGGCGATGCAAGCGTGGGGGCGGGGTGGTGCCGGGCGGCTCAGACTCGCGGTGGCGCGGAGAGACGGCGGCAAAGGCGAGGCCAGCTCGAGGGTGAGCAGCCGCGGCAGCTGAGGCGCGCGGTGAATTGGTGGGGGTAAGGCCAGCCACGGCGGGGCAAGGCGCCGGTGGGGAGAGCCCTCAGCGGCGGCGAGGAGCCTAAGGAGGCGCACGAGGCGGGTCCGCCGTGGCGGATGCAATGTGCGGCGTGTGGAGGCGAGTCCGCAACTGCAGAGCCAGGGCGGCTTGGCGGCAATGGCCCACGGCAGAGGTGGAGGCCGCGGGCAGGACGGCTTGGAAACGAGTTTAGAGACCGCGGCGGAAAAGGCGGGCGTGCGGGCAGGGCGAGCCACGGCGGCTCGTTGGAGGCGAAACGGAGGCGAAACTGCAGCGGCGAGCCGGCAGGATGTGGCGGCTCAAGGCGGAGGCGAAACTACAGCGGCGTGGAGGCGGAGCCACGGCGGCAGAGGTGAGCGAAGCGGGGCGAGTCCTCGGTGGCGGAGGCGAGGTGAGGCGCAACCATGGCGGCAAAGCAAGGCGACTCGATGGAGGCAGGTCGAGGTGCGGCTGCGGTGGAGACCCGGCTCGGGGTTGCGGCGCACGTCGAGGCGTTCCTCTAGTCTCCGCACGGGCTCATGCGTGTCCTGCACCTCCTGGTTGCCCAGCCCGAGCCGCGAACAGAAACGGTGCAGGCAGTACGAGGCGCTCACCAGGTCGATGTCCATCACCTGCCTGTCCTCCTTGTTTATTCTTTGGACTTCATTAGTCTTCACGTCAGGAAAAAGTAGCAGCAGGCATGGTTGATGATTCCCTTGGCACTTTTGAAGTATGGGACGTGGACGTGGAGTAGCGGAAAAACTCTGCGATAACGGTTCCACCCTCGTGCAGAAACTTCGGTGGAATACGATGACATTGGCGACTAGCGCACGACAGCCGCCTAAGGCAAGGCAAAACACATCGACTCGATTCCGGTCGGTCTCGGCAACGATCCACCCTCAGATTCGACGGGACACCGAGAGGCGCGTATGCGGTGACATGAAGTGCGAGTATAGTAGCGGAAATCGATCTCCAGTAGGGATTAACGGATCGCCCGGGCACGCGCGGCGGCGCACAATAACCCAAATTTCTCTTGTCTCAAACCCAGATCAGTCTCGTTTGATGAACTTGGAGTCGATGTAGATCCTTCCGTGCCGATTCTTCTTCATCTAAACAATCGCGAGCTTCTCGGTCCCTGAAGAATTCCCTCCAAGAACACAACACCACCGTGCGCGGCCCCACGGTGGGCGCCAACTGTCGTGGTTTTGTCACGGCATGATGTCCTCATGAGAGAACTTAGGTGTGAGGCCATCGCAATTATGTGGCGGCTTGAGAGGGGTTGGTCGGAATCGAGAGACGCGAGTTTACCCAGGTTCAGCCCCTCCAATGGAGGTAATAGCCTACGTCCTGCTTTGTGTCTATATTGATGATGAGGATGATCTCGACTACAAGGGTGTCAAATTGCTACCTCTAATCTCGAGAGCCTCTAATCTGTCTATTTCTAATGACTTGAACTTGTCCCTCTAGGGGTGCTCTACCCCTCCTTATATAAGTGGAAGAGGTAGGTTTACATGTAGAGTCCTACTAGGAGTAGGATTAGGACTAGTCTCTCTTGAGTCCTAATCCGGGTCTTGTTTCTCTTGTAAGGGAATCCTTCCTCTCCTTTGGGCCTTCTCCGTGAGCCGCCTCGCGCCGGCTTACACGCTGGGCCTTGGGCCTGGTCGTCCTGTGACCCGGTAATAGAGGTGACCTATGAGCCTCCATACGATGGGCCGGGTCATACCTCCTGCCGGGTCATACCTCCTGTCGGGTCACCAATGGGTCGCCAAGCTCGGCTGGCGCAGCAGTGAATCGCTGAGTCCCGGCTGGGTCATACCTCCGGCCGGGTTATACCGCGGGGTAATATCCCCCACAAAACGCTTCAGGATGTCAATCCAGGGTGCAGCGTCACGCAGCTTCTGCACTAAGCCGAAGTAGCTGTTCGGCAGCGGCTCCGAAGGCCATAGCCTGACGCAGAGGTCCTTCATAACCGGCTCTGCCATCCAATGCAACTCCATCAGCTGCTTCATCTGATCAATGAGGAAGAGAGGGTGCTCGGGGTCTTGAAACTACGCCCAAAACAGCCTCTGCTCGACATTCCCCTCCCGGGACGCAAAGTGCCTTGTTGCATCCGCTGCACTTCTCAGTAGATCCGCAAAAGCGCCTGAGGAATGCCACACTTGTGTGAGCAATGCGAACCTGTTACCACCGAAGACACATTGCAGCAAGTACGGCTTAGCATCCGCAATAAGCTTGACTTGGCGAAGCTCCTCTTGGTAGCCTCGCGTGTCCACCCGTGCTTCCTTGATCGCTGACTTCAACGAGGTCAGCTCCGAGGCCTGATCCTTACTCTTTTGCTCAAGGGCCTCACACTTAGTGACGGCATCCTTGAGCTCCTGCTACACCTCGGCCACCCTGGCTTCGTGCTTACCACTGACAGTCTTTACCGACGTCAATTCGGCCACCGCCTTCTGTTCTGAGGCCTTGAGGTTTCTCGACCTCCGCGGCGACAGCTGCAGTTATAACGAGCACCCTATGATTAGGGATAAAACCCGAATACCTCACTTCATGAGGAAAACCACGGCATTAAACAGTCCAGTCCGGACTTACCTTAA
Organism: Elymus sibiricus; assembly: GCA_039707655.1. Classification (NCBI taxonomy): domain Eukaryota; kingdom Viridiplantae; phylum Streptophyta; class Magnoliopsida; order Poales; family Poaceae; genus Elymus; species Elymus sibiricus. Next base: position 306,723,868 of record CM077675.1, on the reverse strand, counting down.
GCTTCGTCAAACCACTTGTTGAGAAGGTCGATCTCCTCATCGGAGCTCTTGAGCCTCCAATTCACCTCGGCCAGCTCCGCGGCATTGGCGAGTGTCGCCGAAGACGAGGCATGCACAACATCTCATGCATGTCAGACTCCCGAGTTATTGATTTTTAAATCCTCTGCCAAGTTTTCTTCAATCCTGCCAGAGTCTCGGGGGCTACGGTTCACTTTTACTATTATCAGTGTTACCCCCGCTTGAGGTTTTTCAAACTCACCCAGGGCTCGAGGGCTACTATATACGAGGATTCCATAACCCTATAAGACAAATTCTCTTTGTAAAGGGTTTTACATGATTTACCTCGAAGCCTGTCAAGAGGCCACCAAAAGCCTCCTTCAGTCCGCTGTCAATAAACCGAATGCTTTGTAAAACCACACCCATGAGGGCGCGGGGTCCTTCGGCGATGGAGGGGCTATTCAAAGCCTCCTCCACCACGGTCGGCCACCCAGTTTCGGCCCACTGTGCTACGGGTGGCATCGATGGTGGCACCTCGGCTCCCCCATTGGTGGAGGCCGGAATGGACAACTCTAGGGGCCTGGGGGGCTCCAGGACCGTCTTCGGAGAGAGCTCGGACTGATCAGGCTCCCCCTCTTTGTTTGCCAAAAGGGATCCCCCCCTCCTGGTCTTCAACGACCGAGGTATTAACCTCGTCCATGATGTCATCACCCTCGTCCCCCATGTTCGGCCCAGGAGGGGCCTTCCGGGGCAGCACCTCCTCGGTCTCCTCGACAACCGTAGGAGGTGTAGTGCGCGACGCGGTCCCTCTTTCCGCTAGCTCAGCTGGCGGAGAGCTCCCCTCCGAGACTCGATTGGTGGGGAGGTCACACGATGGGCTACAAAATGAAAGGCACGTGTATGGTTAGTAAGGAACCTCAATATGGGTATCCGGAAGAGTCTTTGGATTCATACCTTTGGGCCAGGGGCTTGGCCATGGGGTTCCTTCGGGGAACCTCCTCAGAAGCCTCAGACTCCTCGGCGGAGTCCGGGCTATCATCGGACAGGGCCACCTTGGCCCTGCATTGCCTTTTTAGGGCAGGAGAAGGCAGATCCTCCTCGGCGTCATCGGATGCCGCCCTCTTCCTTGTACGGGAGGAGTCGCTCTCCTCCCCGTCCTCTTCCTGCTCTTCCTCGTAAGCGGAAGGGGCTTGGGTTTCCCCAGACTTTGTGTTTGGGGGGTCGTCTTGGGCGGAGGCCTTCTCGAGCCTCCCTCTTCTCGCCTTTCTTCTTCTCTTTCTTCTCCGGAGCCTTGTACGGCGCCACGGCCATCATTTCCGTCAGTAAGGCCATCCTGGGACCCTCGGGCAGCAGGGCCGGGCCATCGATCCGCACGGCTTTCTCTAGCCAGCTCTGCGAATGTGAGGAGAAAGGGTCAAGTTCCTTGTTAAAAGGCAGTTCCAAACATAAGAGTAAAATTTTATCGTACCTTCCAAGGAGGATTTGCGGCGTCAAGGCCGATATCTTCTTCCTTGGCCGGCCAGTCTTTTTGGGGTTTGAACAGCACCTTCCACAGCCTGTCGTGGGTGGTGCGGTAAAAAAGTAGCACGTGTTGACACATGATATTGGCACAGAAGAAAACATGATTAAGATGGATTCACATAAATAAGTGCTCTACATGAAAAAGTTTCGTAGTGTTGACATGAACATCTTTGAAGTTTGGGCCATCGCCGTCCGATTTCATCTCGAAGGCCGAAACTATGCTCAAAGTACTAAGATTTCATATTCAGAGTACTGTTTGACCGATTAAGCCCCCAAGACGACCTCATATGAGAAAATTTCTACACGGATTATATTCGCCTCGTCGAAACGATCGATTTCTACATAAAAACGTCTCAATCCGACGTCGTATGCAAAAGTTAGAGCCATTCGAATGCAGCCCTACCACGAGGCAAAAGGTGGCGCGCCCAACCAGATATATGTCTGATAGGTAGCGCCACCGATTGCTTGTTTCGCGCGGGCGTTTCGGCCCACAAGATGGTCTCGAATCGAAAACCGTTCAACACAAAAGTTGTTCGTCTCGTCGAAACGGTTAAACAAGCTTTTGGTATCATCTTCATCTGAGATAGGTTGCGGCCTGTGAGACTCAAAAACCGAAATGCTGTCTTAGACTTACCTAAATCTAAGTTCGGTTAATTTTGGAAAGATTTGGACGGGATTCGAAGTCCTTTTCTTGAACGGGAAGTCCAGACGCCTCAAAAATAGATGAGAAGTGACGGCCGATTGAACAACACACAATCAAACAAATCAATCTACTACTTTTTCGTGTTCATCTACTTTGTATTCCTCTCCCTTGTTCTTCTTCTTCCTCGTTCATCATCCGTTCTTCGCTTGGAGGGCAGCGATCCACGAGGCCCTAGGGGCGGACAGGCCGACCTAGGGTAGCCCATAGCCGCCGCGCGCCCTGATGGGGTCCCTCTTGGGCATGTGGGGTTTCGGGTCTGCAAAAGCATCAGTGGGCTGTCTTGCGTATCGCGCTGCCGGTCGGACCTCCTTCGATGTGAGCTGCGGTGCATCACCCCCGACGTCGAGGGTACATGGTGACGTGTTCGTGTGCAAACACACTTTTTGGCGACTCCGCTAGGGAGGAAGCTTCGAACGGTCTCCAACCTGTTCTTGCTACGAGGAGAGCGTCATCAAGCGGCTGCAATCTACGACGGTAACATGTATCAACAATCTCCTTGCGTAGATGCAAATAGCCATTATGTTGGTGTTGCTAGATCTTCCAATGGACATGTCATGTCAGCTATCCCAAAGGAGCAAAGGTGAGTAGTTATTCTGTTGGAGAAGCTTGGTGTTTACATAATCGCAACATGCCACTTATGGATCCAAACTTTCATGCATCGGCAACACCTTTCAATATGCCGGTGAACAACACGATGAGCTCGAGTGATCATTATAGGACACCTCGTGTACAATAGTGTGTCTCATAGTTTTATCCATCGGCAGCTGGCTCGCAATATGCAGGTTCATTCTCAAACATGCCGATGGATGGGAGAATCGGCCATGCTTCCATTAGCTATTTGGCTGGTTATCCTCAGTCATCATATACTATACCTCATGAGATTAATTGTTCAGCGACATATGCAACTAAAAATATTCATGACCCGGTGATGACCCACAAGTACAGGGGATCAATCGTAGTCCTTTCGATAAGCAAGAGTGTCGAACCCAACGAGCAGCAGAAGGAAATGATAAGCGGTTTTTAGCAAGGTATTCTCTGCAAGTGCTGTAAGTAACGGTAGTAGATAGTTTGATAGCAAGATAAATCGTAACAAGTAACAAAGGTGCAGCAAGGTAACCCAATCCTTTTTGTAGCAAAGGACAGGCCTGAAAGTACTCTTATATTAAGCAAGCGCTCCCAAGGACACATAGGAATTCTGTCTAGTCATGTTCATCATGTTGAGTTAATTCGCGTTCGCTACTTTGATAATTTGGTATGTGGATGGACCGGTGCTAAGGTGTTGTTCTTACTTGAACTAACAACCTACTTATGATTACCCCCTCTCACAAGCATCCGCAACTACGAAAGAAGAATTAAGATAAGTCTAACCATAGCATGAAACATGTGGATCCAAATCAGTCCCTTATGAAGCAACGCATAAACTGGGGTTTAAGCTTCTGTCACTCTAGCAACCCATCATCTACTTGTTACTCCACAATGACTTCCCTTAGTCCCATAACATGGTGAAGTGTCATGTAGTCAACGTTCACATGACACCACTAAGAGAAGTAACAACATACATATCATCAAAATATCAAACGAATACCAACTTCACATGATTACTTATTACCAGACTTCTCCCATGTCCTCGGGAACATAGTAACTACTCACACTTCATCAACATGTTCAAGATCAGAGGTACAATAATAATAATTAAGGATCTGAACATAATTTCTTCCACCAAGTAATCCAACAAGCATCAACTACATGATGCAATCAACACAACTAGTAACCCACATGTACCAATCTGAGGTTTTGGGACAAAGATTGAATACAAGAGATGAACTAGGGTTGGAGATGAGATGGTGCTGGTGAAGATGTTGATGAAGATTTGTCCTCCCACGAAGGAGGAAGCGTTGGTGATGACGATGGCTTCCATCTCCCCCTCCCGGAGAGGGATTTCCCCGTCAGAATCTGACTGTCGGAGTGCAAAAGGGCCTTTGCCCAGGTTTCTGCCTCGAGACGGCGGTGCTTCATCCCGAAAGGTAGCTTATGATTTTTTTTCTAGGGTAAAACACACCATATAGGAGGAGGGGGGCCTCAGGAGGCCAGCCAGGGCCCCACCACACATCAGGGCGCGGCCTGCGGGGGCGCACCCTGATGGCTTGTGCCTAGCTGGTGGCCCCCCTCTGGTATATTTTGGCCCACAAATTCACATATATTCAATAAAAAATCCTCATGAAGTTTCAGGTTATTTGGAGTCTGGTGATTTTTCTGCCTTTTTCTCGGTTTTTCGGTCCAGAATTCCAGTTTCCAGATAATTCCCTCTTCGTGATGTACCTTGCATATTCAGAGAGAAAGGGCATAAGAATTGTATGATAATAGGGAATAATGGACAAGAATGACATAAATATGAATAAGAAATCATGATGCAAAATGGACGTATCAACTCCCCCAAGCTTAGACCTCGCTTGTCCTCAAGCGAAAGCTGAACACGAGAGTAATGACCACATAATTTGAGAGAGAGGTATCGATAAAAACATAATACGGACATGGAAGCATCATGAATATCATTATAGCAGCAAGTATTTCATCATATAACTTCTCATAAGCAAGTAAAGATCTCTTCACAATTATCGAAGTATTAAGCATAAACCTTATTGACAACCAACAAACGATGCTTTTAGTCATGGTGATAATCATAATTCATCATATTCAAGAGAAGAGTCTATATAAGAGCATTCATTGTAGCAAACCCACATACTCAACTATCATTTAGTCATCTATGATTGTTGACACTCATTGCATATTTTTGGAGCTGATGTTTTTGCCGGACACATAGGAAGATAGGGGCTTCATTTGCCACCCAACTCATTTACCTCAAGAATAATGTCAACAATAATGAATCATGATTTCTTACATTCAACTAGATATATATACTTGGATCTTTCCTCAACATGTGATGCTTGCCACTAATATAGTTTATAACTTAAAAGAAGGGAAAATATTAATGACTCTTGGGTAGAAGTAAAAACTTTATGAAAGTGAAGGATACGCTCTTCGCAGAGGGAAGCAGAGGTTGTCATGCGCTTTTATTTGATTAGATGTGCAATCTCTTAATGCAAAGGAACTTCACTTTATATTGCCCCTTGCGATAGCGAAATTTATTATGCACTTCGTTGCTTTTATTTCTTCACCATCACAATATCGTACAAAGCTTATTTTCCTTTTCAATAAAAGATCATACATGATTAAAGGCAATTTTTATTGCTTATGCACCGATGACAACTTACTTGAAGGATCTTATTCAATCCCTAGGTAGGTAAGGTGGACTCTTACAAAAAGAAATTGGGTTCAAGGGGTTATGGATGCACAAGTAGTATCTCTACTTGGTGCGGAAATCTTGGCTAGCAAAAGATCTAAAGGAAGCATCACATGTTAAAGGATGCATGCCTATATAAATTCTATGCAAATGTAAGCAATCATGACCATTAGGTTATCTTCCATGTCCAACTTCAACACTTGATCATTATTTAATATTTGGTGAGGGTTCGTAATCATAGATGATGTCCAAGATAGTGTATTTGCATGAAGATCTTCTCTTCTCTATCATAATCTTGCATAGATTATAACAATGACTATGGCTATGTTTGTTCTATTCCCAACAATTTTCATAGTCCTCACTTCCTTTCTATGTGAAGTCATTACCTCCCATGAGATAGGCATATGATCTTTACTATTATTTTCATTGCCATGCTATGATGATTGATGCAAGAGAGTAAAGCACACGGACTCAACTAATCGTTATTATATAACACTCACACTCGATTACAAGGGTAGGTAGAACTCAAAGCAAAATCCCAAGCAAAGAAAATCTAAAACTTTATTTCTCTAAACCACGAAATAACTAAAGATGGAGCTAATAATAAAAGATGATGGTAAAAAGTGATGATGATACGATACTGGGGCACCTCGCCCAAGCTTGGGACAAGCTAGGGGTGGTGCCCATACCCATGTGCTCAAGTGTTCTTCGGTGACGGTGGTGGTGTCGGAGTAGTAGCACCCTTCTTCTCCAACTTACACCGGAGGATAAAGTTTTCCTCTCTTAAATCGTCGTTTTGTTGTTCAAGCTTCAAGATCTTCTTGCATAAAGCTGCCTTGCTTTCCTGCAGAAAACGAGACAGGGTAAATTGAACCTTGGATTTGTTAGCCATGTTAGGGAGGCTTGATTTATTGAATTCCACATGCATATCCCCGGGTTGCGGTAGCTGAACTTCATCTTCGTCCGAGCTAGCCTCTGGGCTAGCATCTTCCGTATCCTCCGGATAGGTGTCTCCCTCCTATTCAGTGGACCATAAGTAGGGGTAAATATCCCCAAAGATCTTTGGGTCTGCCACATAGTTGGAGACATAGCTCTCTCCTTCCGAATCTTGAGATGACGTATTCTTAGATCTGCCACACAAACATCTCGAAACAAGAACAGAGGAGAAACTCGCGATGCGGTGGTCAAAACATACGGGAGTATATATAATGATTTTTTCTAGGTCAGAATACGTGTTCGGGAAGAAATCGGAGTCGGGAAGGCACACGAGGGTCGCACAAGCCATCAGGGTCTTGTGCCTCCCTCGTGGGTCCCCCTGACTCCGTTTTATTTTTGGAATTTTTCTAAAATACTAAAACCAACAGAAACTATTTTTTTGGAATTTTTAGAGTCGGTTTACTTACCGTATCACACACCTACCCCTTTTTTAGGTTTCTAGAGTGTTTCAGAAGGCCTCCCGTATGTGTTCTTCCGGTGTTATCACTTGAATGACATTATTCTCTTCATTAATGGGCATACCTGAAATATAATGCTTGATTCTTTGCCCATTCACCACCCTCGGGTTTTTGCCTTCGAAGTTATTAATTTTTAGGGCACCAGAACGATAGACCTCCTCGACAACATATGGGCCTTCCCATTTGGATAAAAGTTTTCCGGCAAAAAATCTGAAGCGAGAATTGTACAAAAGCACAAGGTCCCCTACATTGAATTCCCGCTTTTGAATCCTTTTGTCATGCCACCTTTTAACTTTTTTTTTAAACAGCTTAGCATTTTCATAGGATTGTGTCCTCCATTCATCTAGTGAGCTAATATCAAATAACCTCTTTTCACCGGTAAGTTTAAAATTAGAATTAAGTTCTTTAATTGCCCAATAAGCTTTATGTTCTAGCTCAAGAGGTAAATGACAAGCTTTTCCATACACCATTTTATATAGGGACATCCCCATGGGGTTCTTGTAAGCAGTTCTATAAGCCCATAGAGCATCATCTAATTTCTTAGACCAGTTCTTCCTAGATCAATTAACAGTCTTTTGCAAGATTAATTTTAATTCTCTATTACTCAATTCAACTTGCCCACTAGACTCAGGATGATATGGTGATGCAATTATATGGTTAACATCATATTTAGCTAGAAGTTTATGGAAAGCACCATGAATAAAATGTGAACCACCATCAGTCATTAAGTATCTAGGGACTCCAAACCTCGGGGAAATAATTTCCTTAAGCATTTTAATAGAAGTGTTATGATCAGCACTACTAGTTGGAATAACCTATACCCACTTAGTAACGTAATCAACAACAACCAAAATATGAGTATACCCATTCGAGGAAGGAAAAGGTCCCATGAAATCAAAACCCCGTATGTCGAATGGTTCAATGGCAAGCGAATAATTCATAGGCATTTCTTGACGTTTACCAATGTTACCAACCCTTTGACATTCATTGCATGAAAGGACATACTTATGAGCATCCTTGAAAAGAGTAGGCCAATAAAAACCAGATTGTAATACCTTGTCTGCAGTTCTGTCACCAGCATGGTGTCCTCCGTAAGGTTCAGAATGACACTTCCTTAAGATTTGTTCCTGTTCATGTTCAGGTATACAACATCTAATAATACCATCTACTCTTTCTTTATAAAGATGTGGGTCATCCCAAAAGTAATGTCGTAAATCATAAAAGAATTTTTTCTTTTGTTGATAGGTGAAACTAGGTGGGATATATTTTGCAACAATATAGTTAGCATAATCAGCATACCAGGGAGTACTACGTGAAGTATTTATAGCAACAAGTTGTTCATCAGGAAAATTATCATCAATAGGCAGTGGGTCATCAAGAACATTTTCCATTCTAGACAAGTTATCTGTTACGTGGTTTTCAGCTCCCTTTCTATCAACAATATGCAAATCAAATTCTTGAAGCAAAAGCACCCACCGAATAAGTCTAGGCTTAGCATCTTTCTTCTCCATAAGGTACTTAATAGCAGCATGATCCGTGTGAATAGTTACTTTGGAATCGACAATATAAGGTCTAAACTTATCACATGCAAAGACAAATGCTAAAAATTCCTTTTCAGTGGTGGCATAATTTCTTTGAGCAGCATCTAGTGTTTTACTAGCATAATGAATAACATTCAATTTCTTGTCTACTCTTTGCCCTAGAACAGCACCAACAACATAATCACTAGCATCACACATAATCTCAAATGGCAAGTTCCAATCAGGTGGTTGAACAATGGGTGCAGTAATCAAAGCTTTCTTAAGTATTTCAAAAGCTTCTACACAATCATCATCAAAAACAAAAGGAATATCTTTTTGAAGAAGATTAGTTAATGGCCTAGAAATCTTTGATGAAACGCCTATAAAAACCAGCATGACCAAGGAAACTTCTTATACCTTTGATATCTTTTGGGCATGGCATCTTCTCAATTGTGTCAACTTTAGCTTTGTCCACTTCAATGCCCCGTTTGGAAATTTTGTGCCCAAGCACTATACCTTCATTCACCATAAAATGGCACTTCTCCCAATTCAAGCCAAGATTAGTTTCTTCACATCTCTGCAAAACTCGATCAAGGTTGCTCAAGCAATCATCAAAAGAAGTTCCATAAACGGAAAAATCATCCATGAAAACCTCAACAATATTTTCACAAAAATCATAGAATATAGCAGTCATACATCTTTGAAAAGTAGCAGGTGCATTGCATAAACCAAAAGGCATACGTCTATAAGCATAAGTTCCAAAAGGGCAAGTAAAAGTAGTTTTCTCTTGATCCTCTTTTGACACAGGTATTTGAGAAAACCAGAATATCCATCAAGAAAGCAAAAGTGTGTATGCTTAGATAATATTTCTAGCATTTTATCGATAAAAGGTAAAGGGTAATGATCTTTCCTAGTAGCCTTGTTTAATTTCCTGAAATCAATCACCATCCTATAACCAGTTACTATTCTTTGTGGGATAAGTTCATTTTTATCATTAGGAACAACAGTTATACCTCCTTTCTTAGGAACACGATGAACAGGACTTACCCATCTACTATCAGCAATAGGATAAATTATACCTGCCTCCAGAAGCTTTAGTATTTCAGTTCTTACCACGTCCTTCATCTTAGGATTTAAGTAGCGTTGATGATCAACGAAAGGTTTAGCATCCGGTTCCATATTAATCTTGTGCTGACATAGAGTGGGACTGATTCCCTTAAGATCATCGAGAGTATATCCAATAGCAGCCCAGTGCTTCTTCAAAGTTTTAAGTAATCTCTTTTCCTCATGCTCTAAAAGGTTAGCACTGATAATAACAGGATATATCTTCTTTTCATCAAGGTAAGCATATTTCAAGGTGTCAGGTAAAGTCTTTAACTCAAACACAGGATCTCCCTTGGGTGAAGGAGGATCCCCTAAAATATCGTCCGGTAAGTTGTGTTTAAGAATAGGCGTTTGTTTAAGAAATATGTCATCTATTTCATTTCTCTCATTCATATGCATATCATTTTCATGGTCTAGTAAATATTGTTCTAACGGATCGGAAGGAGGTACGACAATAGAAGCAAGACCAATAATCGCATCTTTGCTTGGTAATTCTTTCTCATGTGGTTGTTTACTAAACTTGGAGAAATTAAATTCATGAGACACATCGCCAAAGCTTACTTTAACCTTCTCAGTAGCACAATTAATTTCAGCATTAACGGTATTCAAGAAAGGTCTACCAAATATAATGGGACAAAAGTTATCTTGTTCTGAACCAAGTACTAGAAAATCAGTGGGGTACTTGACTTTTCCACACAAGACTTCAACATCTCTAACAATCCCAAGTGGTGTAATAGTGTCTCTGTTTGCAAGTTTAATAGTAACATCAATGTCCTCAAGTTCAGAAGGTGCTATGTCATTCATAATTTCTTGGTATAGGGTAAATGGTATAGCGCTAACACTAGCACCAATATCACACAAGCCGTGATAACAATGGTCTCCAATTTTAACTGAAACTACATGCATGCCAACAACTGGTTTATTTTTATCTAATTCATCTTGCGCATTTCTAGCAGGTTTTGCAATTCTAGCAGCTTCACCACAAAAGTAAATAACTTGACCATCAATGTTATCCACTAGCAAATCTTTAACCATAGCAACTTTAGGCTCAACATTTATTTGTTCAGGAGGTGTAAATGTCCTAACATGACTTTTATTAACCAAAGTTGTAGCTTTAGCGTGTTCCTTAATTCTAACAGGGAAGGGTGGCTTCTCAATGTAAGCAGTAGGAACAATTGGATCAACATGATTAACAATTATTTCTTCCTTCTCAACTTTAATGGGTTTCTCTAATTGCTCTTCAATGGGTGGATGGTGTTTAAACCACTTCTCCTTAGGGAGATCAACATGAGTAGCAAATGATTCACAAAAAGAAGATACTATCTCAGAGTCAAGGCCATATTTATTACTCAACTTAAAGCAAGCATTAGTTTCCATAAAAGATTTTACACAATCGAACTTGAGATTTATACCTGACTCTTTCCCTTTGTCGAGTTCCCAGTCTTCAGAGTTGTGCTTAATTCTTTCCAGAAGATCCCATTTGAATTCATTAGTTCTATTCATGAAGGAACCAGTAGAAGAAGAATCGAGTAGTGTTTGATCATCATGAGAAAGTCGAGCATATTTTTTTTTGCATAATAGTATCTCTTGAGATCTCATGGTTGGGGAAAGTGTGCATCATAGATTTAAGCCTCCCCCAAGCTTGAGCGATACTTTCTCCTTCATGAGGCCATAAATAATAAATAAAGTCCCGATCACAATGAACTAGATGCATAGGATAAAACTTCTGATGAAATTCCAACTTCAAGAGATTCCATTCCCATGATCCAATATCGCCCAATAGCCTGTACCACATTAATGATTTTCCCTCCAAAGATAAAGGGAAAACTTTCTTCTTAACAGATAGCCCTGCAAGCTGAAATAATCCACAAACTTCATCGATAAATATCAAGTGATAATCAGGATGAGTCGTTCCATCATATGGATGTGACAAGAGTTTTTTAAGCATGCGCGAAGGGATCTCATAATAAATATTTTTAGTAGGTTCAGTAGGTTGAGGAATGATTTCCTCATCTTCAGTTCGGGGCGAAGATGCCCCGAATAAGCCACTTAAAGGGTGACCGTTCATAGCGACAAGCAACAGTAAAATTCAGCACATATAGAAAATATTTCCTTACCAATTTCCACTTACCAAAGGCGCTTCACTCCCTGGCAACGGCGCCAGAAAAGAGTCTTGGTGACCCACAAGTATAGGGGATCAATCGTAGTCCCTTCGATAAGTAAGAGTGTCGAACCCAACGAGGAGCGGAAGGAAATGATAAGCGGTTTTCAGCAAGGTATTCCCTGCAAGTGTTGTAAGTAATGGTAGTAGATAGTTTGATAGCAATATAAATAGTAACAAGTAACAAGTAACAATAGTAACAAAGGTGCAGCAAAGTAGCCCAATCCTTTTTGTAGCAAAGGATAGGCCTGAAAGTACTCCTATATTAAGCAAGCGCTCCCGAGGACACATGGGAATTCTGTCTAGTCATGTTCATCATGTTGAGTTAATTCGCGTTCGCTACTTTGATAATTTGATATGTCGGTGGACCGGTGCTAAGGTGATGTTCTTACTTGAACTAACAACCTACTTATGATTACCCCCTCTCGCAAGCATCCGCAACTATGAAAGAAGAATTAAGATAAATCTAACCATAGCATTAAACATGTGGATCCAAATATACCCCTTATGAAGCAACGCATAAACTAGGGTTTAAGCTTCTATCACTCTAGCAACCCATCATCTACTTGTTACTCCACAATGACTTCCCTTGGGCCCATAACATGGTGAAGTGTCATGTAGTCGACGTTCACATGACAACACTAAGAGAAGTAACAACATACATATCATCAAAATATCAAACGAATACCAACTTCACATGATTACTTATTACCAGACTTCTCCCATGTCCTCGGGAACATAGTAACTACTCACACTTCATCAACATGTTCAAGATCAGAGGTACAATAATAATAATTAAAGATACAAACATAATTTCTTCCACCAAGTAATCCAACAAGCATCAACTACATGATGCAATCAACACAACTAGTAACCCACAGGTACCAATCTGAGGTTTTGGGACAAAGATTGAATACAAGAGATGAACTAGGGTTGGAGATGAGATGGTGCTGGTGAAGATGTTGATGAAGATTGGTCCTCCCACGAAGGAGGAAGCGTTGGTGATGACGATGGCTTCGATCTCCCCCTCCCAGAGAGGGATTTCCCCGGCAGAATCTAACTGCCGGAGTGCAAATGGGCCTGTGCCCACGTTTCCGCCTCGAGACGGTGTCGCTTCGTCCCGAAAGGTAGCTTATGATTTTTTTTTTCTAGGGTAAAACACACCATATAGGAGAAGGGGGGCCTCTGGAGGCCAGCCAGGGCCCCACCACACATCAGGGCGCGACCTGGGGGGCGCCCTGATGGCTTGTGCCTGGCTGGTGGCCCCCCTCTGGTATATTTTTGGCCCATAAATTCACATATATTCAGTAAAAATTCCTCGTGAAGTTTCAGGTCATTTGGAGTCTGGTGATTTTTCTGCCTTTTTCTCGGTTTTCCGGTCCAGAATTCGAGTGTCCAGCTAATTCCCTCTTGGTGATGTACCTTGCATATTCAGAGAGAAAGGGCATAAGAATTGTATGATAATAGGGAATAATGGACAAGAATAACATAAATATGAATAAGAAATCATGATGCAAAATGGACGTATCACCCGGCTCACCTTCGTGGTTATGGCCAAGTGAATGGAGATTCTACAGGAGCATTTGTGCCTAATATTGCAGGAGATGAGGTGGCTCTGGCTGCATTAAAATGTTTAGCCCAAAATAAGAAGATTAGCACTCTTTGCCTTGAGCAACTTGATAAGGGGTTGGTTCTTGATTATGAGGCAATAAGAGCTAGGGTTTTGAAAGAAGATGAAGTGTTGCCAGTTGATCAAATTGTCGAGAGAAAATACAACAGTGCATATGTCCCCACCTATCGTTGTAGCATGTTATACACCCCCTGTACAATTGCAAAATTTCGGCAACATCAATTCATTGCCGAAATATCCTAAAAGCATTAGGGGGCATGCCGATCGAAGCAAGGCCGAACTTAAAGAAAAACATATGGCTCGTATGAACAAGGTCAAGCCAAAGCTTGCAGGGTGTAGCGCCGACACTTTTCCACACCGACTCTTGAGGAGTTACCAGCTGAATATCGACAGGCTTATGAAGCACTCAAGAAGAAGCGTGAAGAAGAAGATTTGCAAGAATATGTCAAGTTCCTTCCTCCGTACAGAAACCATGTTGGCCCATCTGTGATGTTAAGGCAAAATAAAAAAGATGCTTCGCAAGAAAATCAGCAAAATAAGATTGACTCGGCTAATACTATTGATATGGTTGATGCCAATATAAATGTGACTAAGTCGTGTACAGCCATGTCGAATGGTTCGTTTAAAGCCAAACCAATGGTGGACTCGGTTGAAGCCGGATTGAGCACTGAGACGGTTAAGGCCGAATGCATAGTGACAATACCCAGTGCATCAAGCCAGTTAAGGCCGAGTGCATTGAGCCATTAGAGTGCATCGCCAGCTAATGTCGAGCTAGTTTTTTCTGAGTGTACCAAAACAGAAGATGCAAGCTTCACCGAGCAAAGGAACGGCAAATGCAGCAAATTGGCCGTGCTGGATTTTTCTGGATGTAACGGAGCTTACATGTTGCCCGATGAGTTTCGTGCCAAACATGATGAGCATCAATAACAAGAGTAGATGATCGAACAAGATTTGGTTAATGATGAACATCAAGAGCCAGAAAGTAAAGTCGAACAATGTTCAGTTAACAAGGAGCGTCCAAGTGACATGACACAAGATCCAGAAGAGCTAGTCAAAAAGTTGGAGAGTTATCTAGAGATGGATCAAAGTATTATTCATGTTGTGCCAACATCACATTCTCCCGACGTCTTCGAAGAGGTTCGCCTAACCAACAATTTACTTGTCTTTCAATTCGGTCAAAATTATACTATTGATGCATCTTCTAGTACAATTCTAATTAATGTTGAAAGACCAGTCGAGATAAGTAATTTGTTTGCTAGGAGTAATATTGTCACTAATTACGCCGGTCAACTTGTTGTACCATTCGTAGATGCTAATAGTGGCAATCTGTTCCAACCAAAATTGTCACCGTCATATCGGCTAAGCTTTATTTTCATTTGGACAACTTCGATTGCTTCATGCCTGGCTAACATTTGGTCTCAGATGAGACATATATTTTGTAACTTTTTTGGTTGCAGAAACATAAAGCCGGGTTCAAAGTCCTTCAAGATAGTCGATTCAGGAAAATCGGAAAAGGAGGACAAAAGACTATGCATAGCCGAGTTGGATGATGTTAAGCCAGCACCACTCGATTTCTTAATTCCAAATCCGATATCCCAATATCGGCCAAGGGATGAACAGTGCCCCATTAGTTTGGGCATAGGTGATCACATTGTCGGTTCATCGCCGGCTAATCCAATTGTAAGAGCACATTTATCCATGTGTGGTTTTGGTAATTGATGTCAATCCCTATGGACTACTGGTTTCCTTGAGTTATATTCGAAGGATTTGTCCATAGGCACTTCTTGAAGTACATCTATTGGTTTCAAGGAGTTTATATGGTGACCAAGGTGGTATTCAAGGTTTTATCCAAAGATTGGTCATGTGAGAGTTGAGCTTATTGCAAGCATGTCTTGAAGAAGAAGATTGTGTGAGCATTCATGTTTACCTTCAAGACATCATCTTTATGAATAGAGAAGATAAGATGCAAGGTTGATCAAGACTAAGTCAAAGAGTGAATCAAGTTGATCAACACACAAAGTGTACAAGATGTACCAAGAGGGATCAAGTGATCTCATGGTACGGTAAGTATTGTCCATTATGCTTTGTGTACTAACCCATGGTCTACGTGAGAGTTCTATGTGGGGTTAGGTCTGTTTCAATGGGCTTGCGTCAAGAGGAAGATCTCATACAACCCATGGAGTATGACATCAAGTGGTGATCGTCATCAAGATTGCGCTGTGCAAGTTCAAGTGGAGCATCACGAAGAGATCATGCTTAAAGCTTGCCGTTCATTGTGGTGACAATGGACTTGTGAAGATGTGCCGAAGAGTGGCTCTCCCATAGTGGAGTATGGGGGAGCAATCAACTAGTCTTCATCGAGCCAACGCAATCAAGAAAGGTGGTCCATCTTGAGGAGGACAAGATCGACATCATCTAGCTCAAGTTGACTATGCGCAAGGCAAAGGTTTGACCTTGATAGGGTTTTCTATTTTACCAGTCTCATGGTGGTAGTTGGGAGACCGGTTTATAGGATCGATAACCGTACTATCAAGGGGGGCTCTCAAGTGAGTAGCTTGATCATATCGTTCATTGAGAACTCAAACCATTGCATTCTTGGCATCATCATCTTTCTTGGTTCTTGGTTGGCTTTTCTCTTTGAGGGTTCTTGAGCTTAAGGTCAGCTTCATGACAAGCTCAAGTTCATCGAAAACGGAGTCCATATGCATCTTCTATGATGGTTTCGATGCTGGAGTTTTTGCCGGTTCTTCATTCATAGAGGTTTCACATCTCTATACCATTGGCATTTTCATACTGCCTCTTCTTAGGATAGTACTTGTCTCTCAACGGAGTCCATTAGCATTTTCACATCGCTGTTTGGATAGTACTTGTCGTGTGCTATCCAACAAGCTTGAGTTTGCTCAATTCGGAGCTCGTATGCGAAAGTTATGGCAGTTTTAGTGCCAGAGCTGTTTTTCTCTGAACAGGCGGTAGTACCGCTCGGTACCACGGTAGTACCGCTTGGGTGGTACTTCCGCTATGTACTACCGCTGCTACTTTCGCTTATATTTTGTTCTCTGGTCAGGGTGGTTTTTCTGGACGGTAGTAGTGGGCAGTAGTACCGCCCGCACGGTACTGCCGCTCTCTAGTACCGCTGCTACTACCGCTTATTTCTGGGGTCTGGCGTCTTACTGGATCCCAGCGGAAGTACCGCTGGGTAGGGCGGTAGTACCGCTCCGGCGGAACTACCGCCTCGAGTTTTCTGCCGTTTTGCATGCTTTCCTTGGAACGACTGTGCTAAGCGGTAGTACCGCTTGTGCACGACCTGTGTGCATAATGGTTGGATTTGGGGGCCCTATAAAAGGGGGTCTTCTTCCCCATTGCTCTTCAACTCTTGAGCTCGTGTTCTTCCCCCATTGTTGACCTTCTTAGAGCTTGCTAACTCTCAATCCCTCCAATGATTCTTGCTAGTTCTTGAGGGAAAAGAGAGAGGAGATCTAGATCCACATTTCCACCAATCACTTTCTCCTCTATGTGAGGGGAACCCCTTGGATCTAGATCTTGGAGTTCTTTGTGAGCTCCTTGTTATTCCTCTCATATTCCTCCATAGCTTTTGTTGTTGTGGTGGGATTTGGGAGTGAGGGAATTGACCACTTTGTGTGTTCTTGCCATTGCATTAGGTGCACCGGTTTGAGTTCTCCATGGTGATACGTGGAAGTGAGAAGTTGAGAAGCTTATTACTCTTGGGTGTTTGAGCACCCTAGAGCTTGTTCCTCTTGGGTGCTTTGGCGCCCTAGACGGTTGGTGGTGCCTCAGAGCTTAATCATTGTGGTGTAAAGCTCCAGGTAAGCGTCGGGGTCTCCAATTAGGTTGTGGAGATTGCCCCGAGCATTTGAGGTCACCTCGGAGCTACAATCCATTGTGGTGAAGCTTCGTGGTGTTGTTGGGAGCCTCCAATTAAGTTGTGGAGTTTGCCCCAACCTTGTTTGTACGGGTTCGGTGACCGCCCTCAAGGGCCCCTTAGTGGAATCACGGCATCTTGCATTGTGCGAGGGCGTGAGGAGATTACAGTGGCCTTAGTGGCATATTGGGGAGCATTGTGCCTCCACACCGCTCCGAACGGAGATTAGCATCCGCAAGGGTGTGAACTTCGGGATACATCGTCATCTCTGCGTGCCTCGGTTATCTCTTACCCGAGCCCTTTACTTATGCACTTTATTTTGTGATAGCCATATTGGTTCGTGCTATATATCTTGCTATCACTTAGTTGTTTATCTTGCTTAGCATAAGTTGTTGGTGCACATAGGTGAGCCTAGTTATTTTAGGTTTTGTGCTTGTCTAATTAAACGTTAGTTTTATTCCGCATTAGTTCAAGCCTAAACCGTAATTATTTTAAAGCGCCTATTCACCCCCCCCCCCCTCTAGGCGACATCCACGTCCTTTTACCAATTATCATAGAAGAACACCATATTGAGCCGTCAAGACAGGAGCGAATGCCCAATTCGTTCGAGCAGAAAATCAGAGACCATGATGTGCTTCATAAAGCGACACAATTGGCCGTCGAAGGACGATTGGAAATTGTTGGAGCAGAAGCTGATGTTCAGCCGCCTAACAATAATCTTGACGGTGATCATGTGTTGACCCGACTACAAGCTGGCTCATACCAAAACGGACGGGTGCACGCTGAAGATGATGGGGCCAATTCATCGCGTAGAGAAATTATTCAAGCCGGCAATCCTGAAGATGAATGTTCCATCAAGGCTACAACACGTACGCTTAACATTGGGGGGAAACTAGAAAATCCGAAGGCCGATGCAGGTAAAGGAGCCGCCAAACAAGGACCCGACAAAGAGAGCAACGACAGTGGTGAGCACAAGAGGAAGAAGCCGAAAGTTACCTTCGCTCAATTATTGGAGAAATATCAAAAGATGAGTGAGGAAAAGAGTGCTTACCAGCCGGCTCAGGCAAAAGCATCGAAGTCACCCCCAAGGCGTAAATCTAAGGACCCGGATTGGCGAAAGAAGAAGCTAAACACGCCGACTCCGCGAACTTCTTTTGTGCCGCCAATGCCAAGGCCTTCCATGCCTTCCCATGCCGGCTTGTATTCATATCAATCATGGGATAGGTATAATTCACAAGCACACCATTAGTCTTACGCTAAATCACTTCGCCAAGTTTATGCAGCTCCAAGAAAATCAAGCTGGCAACCATATGTCAAAGACCGACTCAATCATGGGTCGGCCAGGAGCTCATGGAGGAGGAAGGGGGTGGTCAAGCAAGCCTACCAAGTAAAAAGAGATGGCCGCAAGGACGCTGTTTCAAACCCAACTCCAAGTAACCAAAAGCCAGGTGAGTTGATGTTGGCTACAAAGGGAAAGAAGGTGAAGCGGGTAAGTTTCAAGGACCCAGTCATCGAGTCTGGATAGGTCAAGCCGGAAGTTCCTAAAGTTATGAAAGAATTGCCAATGTATAAACTAAGATCATATTCGGGATGCCCACTCAGCTTATCACATTGGAAACCGTGGCAGCAGAAGCGACTAAGAGCTAGAGAGTTGGAGAAGAAGAACATGGCATGGGTCCCCAAGCGAGACTCTCAAGTCAAGAAGGATGCACCAACTTCTGTTGCAAAACCGGTAGGAGTAAAGGAGGACAAGCAAAAAGCCGGCAGGCAAACCCGGCAATTTTCATCTCACTATAGGAGACTCCATGCGGTGCATCATCCATGTTCTTCAACCGTACCATCAAAGCCGATGCTCTGCAATTTATCCCCAACCGAAACATCTTATTTATTTCTGCTATTCACACTTTGGTGGACGGGCTCTCCATGTCCTTTAAGATGAGGACACACGTACGATATTTCCATATCGCCCTGAGAGTGCATCGTGTTGGCGAAGCTGGCATCTCGCTGATGGCGTTCTTCACGGTTTATCTCATACCTGAAAGCCGATGCTCAGTTTTATCAATACTTGTGAGGACATCTTGACTAGAGTCGGCCACTAACAATGATCTAGTGCACTGGGTGGCCGACTGGAAGAAACATATTTTCCTTATTTGCAGGATCCGAGTTGAGAGAACACGAAGGTTGAACCAAGGGATGCATCCATGGAGGTGCTTGTGTTATCAAGACAACAAATATCTGAAGAGTCCCTACCCAGGTGACAGCCAGTATGAGCATCTGGCCGATATGAGGTTATCTCCCTAAGCATATGAATGGATGATAGAGTGTTGACATCGTCCCGTAACGTGCGCAAGTTATTTTTCGACACACAAGCTTTGCCGAAAAACAGGGGGGGCATGTGTTGACACCTGATTTTGGCACAAAAGAAAACATGATTAAGATGGATTCAAATAAAGAAGTGCTCTCCATGAAAAAGTTTCGTACTGTTGACACGAACATCTTTGAAGTTTGGGCCATCGTCGTCCGATTTCATCTCGAATGCCGAAACTATGCTCAAAGTACTAAGATTTCATATTCAGAGTACTCTTCGGCCGATTAATCTCCCAAGACCTCATATGAGAAATTGCTCTACACGGATTGTCTCTGTCTCGTTGAAATGATCGATATTGATATAAAAATTGTCTCAATCTGACGTCGTATGCAAAAGTTAGAGACATTCGAGTGCAGCCCTACCACGAGGCAAAAGGTGACGCGCCCAACCAGACATATGTTTGATAGGTAGCGCCACCGATTGTTGTTTTGCGCGGGTGTTTCGGCCCACAATATAGTCTCGAATTGAAAAACGTTCAACACGAAAGTTGTTTGTCTTGTTGACCCGGTTAAATTTTCTTTTGGGCTCATCTTCATCCGAGGTCGTTTGCGGCCTGTGAGACACAAAAACCGAACTGCTGTCGTAGACTTACCTAAATACGAGTTCGGTTAATTTTGGAAAGATTTGGACGGGATTTGGAGTCCTTTTCTTGTACGAGAAGTCCAACTGCCTCATAAATAAATGAGGGGAGACGGCGATTTGAACAACACACAATCGAACAAATCAATCTATACTTTTTCGTGTTCATCTACTTTGTATTCCTCTCCCTTGTTCTTCTTCTTCCTCGTTCTTCGTTCGTTCTTCGCTTGGAGGGCAGCGATTCACGAGGCCCTAGGGCCGCCCATAGCCGCCGCGCGCCCTGATGGGGTCCCTCCCAGGCGTGTGGGGTTTCGGGTCTGCAAAAGCGTCCATCGAATGTCTTGCGTATCGCGCTGCCAGTCGGACCTCCTTCGATGTGAGTTCCGGTGCATCACCCCCGGCGTCAAGGGTACACGCTGACGTGTTCGTGTGCGAACACACTTTTTGGCCGTGTGGGAACAGCATGGTGGCAGGGTCTCCGAGCTTATAAGACCACATTGGGGCGGCCCAATGTTGACAGTGTAGGAGGCGGCGGCGAAGCATGATCTGAACCTCGTTGGCCAGTTCAACCTTGATAACCCACAAGTATAGGGGATCGCAACAGTTTTCGAGGGTAGAGTATTCAACCCAAATTTATGGATTTGACACAAGGGGAGCCAAAGAATATTTGAGAGTATTAATAGTTGAGTTGTTAATTCAGCCACACCTGGAGATTAAATATCTGCAGCAGAGTGATCAGTAGCATAGTAGTATGATAGTTTTGATAGCAGTAGTAGCAGTAACAGTTACGGTAGCAGTGATGGCAGTAGTTTTGTAGCAAGTGTAAAAGTAGCAGTAGCAATACTAACTCAGCAAGAACAATATGTGGAAAACTCGTAGGCACTAGATCGGTGAACTCATTAGATAATATTCATCATGTAACAGTCATAACCTAGGGCGACACAGAACTAGCTCCAGTTCATAAATGTCATGTAGGCATGTATTCCGTAAATAGTCATACGTGCTTATGGAAAAGAACTTGCATGACATCTTTTGTCCTACCCTCCCGTGGCAGCGGGGTTCATAAGGAAACTAAGGGATATTAAGGCCTCCTTTTAATAGAGAACCGGAACAAAGCATTAACACATAGTGAATACATGAACTCCTCAAACTACGGTCATCACCGGAAAGTATCCCGACTATTGTCACTCCGGGGTTTACGGATCATAACACATAGCAGGTGCATATGACTAGCAAGATCGGATCAAGAACATAGATATAATGGTGATAACATAAACGGTTCAGATATGAAATCATGGCACTCGGGCCCTAGTGACAAGCATCAAGCATGGCAAAGTCATAGCAACATCAATCTCAGAACATAGTGGATACTAGGGATCAAGCCCTAACAAAACTAACTCAATTACATGATGAATCACATCCAACTCCTCACCGACTAGCAAGACTACGAAGGAATTACTCACTCCCGGTGGGGAGCATCATGGAATTGGCGATGGAGAAGGGTTGATGATGACGAAGACCGAAGATTCCCCTCTTCGGAGCCCCAAACGGGCTCCAGATCTGGCCTCCCGAGGAAGAACAAGAGGTGGCGGCGGCTCCATATCGTAAAACGCGATGAAACTTTCTCTCTGATTTTTTTCTCTAAAAATAGGATTTTATAGCGCTGGAATTAGGGTCAGTGGGGCCCCGAGGTAGGGACAACCCACCAGGGCGCGGTTGGAGGGGGTGGCGCGCCCTGGTGTATCGTGCCCAACCAAGGCACCCCCTCCGTTGGTTCTTGGCTCCAGTAATTTTTATTTATTGTAAAATAAATCTCCAAAAAGTTTCGTCCAATTCCGAGAACTTTTATTTCTGCACAAAAACAACACCATGGTAGTTCTGCTGAAAACAACATCAGTTCGGGTTAGTTTCATTCAAATCATGCAAATTAGAGTCGAAAACAAGAGCAAAAGCGTTTGGAAAAGTAGATGCGGCGGACACGTATCAACTCCCCCAAGCTTAACCCATTGCTTGTCCTCAAGCAATTGAGTTGACAAACTAAAAGTGATAAAGAAAAAACTTTTACGAACTCTTTTGTTTTTGTTTACATATATATGCTTAAGTAGCACCTAGGTTTACAGCAAAGATTATGACTAACCATGTCAGCAATAACTATTCAAAATTATATTAACTCATAACAATGACATAAGCAACTAGCGAGCAATAATAAAATATCTCAAGCGCCAACACTTTGTCAAAACAATCATGATATAATATGATAACAGTGGTATCTTGATAGCCCTTTCTGAGACCGCAAAACATAAATGCAGAGCACCTCCAAAGTTCAAGCAGCGACTAAACATTGTAATTCATGGTAGAAAAGATCCAGTCATGCAGCACCCAACATTAACTATACACAATGCATGAGGATGACAATAGTGCTCTCAGGTCTGGCGCTTATTTGAGAAGGTGATGACTCAACATAAAAGTAAATAGATAGTCCCTTCGCAGAGGGAAGCAGGGATTTGCAGAGGTGCCAGAGCTCAAAGTTTAAATCAGAGATAAATATAATTTTGGGAGGTGCACCCTTCCTGTCAACGTTACAACCAAGAGTTATCAATATCTTCCATGCTAAACACATTAGCGACGGTTCCCAAGTGGTAAAAGTAAAGGTTTACTCCCCCTCCACCAACAAACACACTCCACGGCTAGCCGAATCCACGGGTACCGTCCATACCAACTACATTCCTGGGGGAGTTTTGTTTTATTATTTGCAATTTTTTTATTTCGGGACTGGGAACCCCTATTACTGCCCCTCTCATGCAAGGACGAGTGAATAAACACTCATCATGAGAATAACCCGCTTAACATGGAAGATACTGACCGCCCCGTGTCGCTCCATGAGCGGTCCAGGCACACAAAACAGATGTTCATTTGAAATTTTAGAGGTGGCACATGCAAATTTACTCGGAACGGCAGGGTAATAACGCATATAGGTAGGTATAGTGGACTCATCTGGAATAACTTTGGTTTAAGAATTTTGATGCACAAGGAGTATTCCTGCTTAGTACAGGCGAAGGCTAGCAAATAGATTGAGAAGCGGCCAGCTAGAGAGCGAAAACGGTCATGAACATGCATTATGAATAATCAACATTGAATACTAGCATGAGTAGGATATGGAGACCATGAACATAAATATCATGAAGGCTATGTTGGTTTTGATTCAACTACATGCGTGAACATGTGCCAAGTCAAGCCACTTGAAACATTCAAAGGAGGATACCATATCATCATACTACATCACAACCATTTTAATGCATGTTGACATCCAAGATAAATCATTATCCACTCCTAGCTACTTAAGCATGGCATGAGCAACTATAATCTCTAATTGTCATTGCAAACATGTTCGATCATAATATGCTAAATCATGGATACTAGGTTAAACATATTTACAAAAACAAAAACAAGTTGAGTTCATACCCGCTTCTCTCTGCCACAGTCACTTTATCAAATATCATCATTATTGCTTTTCACTTGCATGACCGAAGGATATGAAAATAATAATAGTGCAAGAATGCCGTGGACTAAGCTAGAATCTGCAAACATTTTATTCAAAAGGAGAGGAGAAAGTAACATGGGCTCTTTGTTAGATTAACAATAAAGCATATGAGAGCCACTCAACATTTTCATTGTGGTCTTCTCCTTGGTACGACTCAAATAAAAGGAAAAGAATTTCAGAGAAACACACTGAAATATTTTTGGAGTTTTTGGTTTTTCTTGAAGAAAGCAAATTAAAGAGGGAAAAACAAAAACGAGAAAAACTATTTACACGGGAGAGCTCCCAACAAGTAAAAGAAGAAACGAGAAATCTTTTTGGGTTTTCTTTTGATACTACAATTAAATTAGACTGGAAAGAAAAACCGAAAAGAAGTAGGAATATTTTTGGATTTTATAAAAGTTTTTCGAACACGCAATAAGAAAGCAAGAAAATAAATCTAGCATGGATAATACAATGAAAAAGTGTAAACACCGACAACTGGAATGGAATGTGTAAACATGAATATAATGTCGGTGGATATAAGTACTCCCCAAGCTTAGGCTTTTGTCCTAGCTTGGTAATCACCACCCATAATAACCATCCGGTCCTAAGTCGAAGTGCGGTGGAGACGGCACCTGACCGTCCCACTCCTGGGGCTCCTCCTCAGCAGCTGCTAGGTTGTTCCGGTAGGCTGTAATGTCCTCTGGCATGATCTTGTATCCATTCTTAGCTGCCAGGAAATTAGTCAGCCCAGCATTTGCAACGAATTGGGCAAACTCTTTATGGAACCCGGCCTCCTCCATGAAGACATCATGCGGCCATTCGTACGGCCGCACCTCCGTCGTTCTCGGAGTGTGGAGGTCATTCTCCGATGATTCCCCAATGACTCCTTTAGCATTCTTCTTGGAGGAAAATTTCCTAAAGAAATCAATGTTATTCCTATAATTAAATTTCTAAAAAAATTAGTCTACAAAATTTTTGTCAACAAAACTTCGTAAGATTGATAGCAACTACTCCTAAGGATGCCTAGAGGCCATATTAAGCATTCAAACTACTTAGAACCCTAAGAATTCAACATACA
This sequence comes from Elymus sibiricus, assembly GCA_039707655.1. Lineage (NCBI taxonomy): Eukaryota > Viridiplantae > Streptophyta > Magnoliopsida > Poales > Poaceae > Elymus > Elymus sibiricus. The sequence continues at coordinate 306,699,049 of CM077675.1, read as the reverse complement.
AGCTCATCTACAACAGCACCAAGAGTAGCTAATTATTCTGAAAATAACCCACTAAATCAAGAACTAATTGGAGCAATGGAGGAGTCACATACCAAGTAGCAATCCCCCAAAACAGTTTATGAAACGGAGCTTCGAGCAAAGAGATCGAAATCCGCGGGTTTGTGAGCAAGAACACGGGAGTGAAAGCTATGGTGATTTTTTTTCTGAAGGTAAGAGATGACATGGGCTAAAGGGATAAGTGAGGGGACCCACGTGGGGGCCACAACCCACCAGGGCGCGCCTGGGGTTGCTGGTGCGCCCTGGTGTCTTGTGGGCATCAGGTGCACCCCCCTCTGATGTTATTTGCACTAGAAACTCAGAAATACTAAGAAAAAATCGTATCAAAATTTCAGGACATTCTGAGAACTTTTATTTTTGGGTCATTTTTTTATTGCACGGAGAAAACAGAAAACAGGATAAACATGGCATTTTATTTTATAAGACTAGGTAAAATAGAAAACAAAAGGTGGGAGCAGAAGGTTGTGGCTACTAGATTCATCAACTTCATACCTCTCAAAAATGATCCATTAATAAGTTTGATCAAGTCTTATTAACAACCACTTCCGATTAGCATGAAACCGAAGAACTTTCGTAAAACACTAAGTTACCTCAATGGGGATATGCATATCCCCAACAATAAGTATGTCATATTTCTTTTTGGCAGTAGGTATGGGTAATTGAAAACTTCCAATAGTGAGTGTCGGAGATTCTTCAATAACATTTATACCATTCACTTGGAATTGTTTCTTCGGAAAGTGCACCGTATGCTCATTACCATTGATATGAAAAGTGACTTTGCTTTTATTGCAATCAATAACAGCCCGTGCAGTATTCAAAAAGGGTCTACCAAGGATAATCGACATGTTGTCGTCCTCGGGCATCTCAAGAATAACAAAGTCCGTTAAGATAGTAACATTTGCAACAACAACGGGCACATCCTCACAAATACCGATAGGTATGGCAGTTGATTTGTCAGCCATTTGCAATGATATTTCAGTAGGTGTGAGTTTATTCAAATCAAGTCTTTTATATAAGGAGAAAGGCATAACACTAACACCAGCTCCCAAATCACACAAAGTAGTTTTGACATAATTTCTTTTAATGAAGCACGGTATAGTTGGTATTCCCGGATCTCCAAGTTTTTTAGGTACTCCATCCTTAAAAGAATAATTAGCAAGCATGGTGGAGATTTCAGCTTCAGGTATCTTTCTTTTATTAGTGATGATGTCTTTCATGTATTTTGCATAAGGGGTCATCTTTAAGATATCAGTTAAGCGGGTGCGCAAAAAGACTGGCCTAATCGTTTCACCAAAGCGTTCAAATTCTTCATCATCCTTTTTCTTAGATGGTTTAGGTGGAAAGGGCATGGGTTTCTGAACCCATGGCTCTCTTTCGTTACCATGTTTTCTAGCCACAAAGTCTCTTTTATCATATCGTTTATTTTTACGTTGTGGGTTATCAAGATCAACAACACGCTCTATTTCAACATCATTATCTAGTTCTTTATCATTGTTCGGTTGAGCATCTTCATGAACATCATCATTATCATTTTCATTATCACTAGGTGGATGTTCGTTACCAGATTGAGTTTCGGCATCAGAAATAGAGACATCATTATTATCAGGAGGTTTTTGTATCTCAGGTTCACTAGAGGTATGCAAAGTCCTATCATTTTTCTTTTTCTTTTTCTTTTTAGAAGGACTAGGTGCATCGGTATTAATTCTCTGAGATTCTTGTTCAATTCTTTTAGGATGACCTTCAAGATAAAGAGGTTCTTGGGTCATTCTACCTCCTCTAGTTACTACTCTAGCAGCAAAATCATTCATATTATTATTCATTTCATCAAGCAATTCCTTTTGAGATTTAGCAACTTGTTCTAATTGGGTTTGAACCATAGAGGTATGTTTTCCTACACCTCATTACTGATTCTAAATAACAAGTCACTCAAGCGAGCAATCATATTCGAATTATATTTCAATTGTTTCAGAACATTTGCATTGAAGTGATCTTGTTTCATAATGTAGTTATCAAACTCATATAAGCATTGACTAGGATGTTTATTGTAAGGGCTATCACTTTCATCAAACTTTAATAAAGAATTTACCTCTACCACATGTGGAGGTGGTGGTGTGTCAAGGTCATGTATTTCTTCAATAGGTGGTAAATTCTTAACATCCTCAGCTTTAATACCCTTTTCCTTCATACATTTCTTTGCCTCTTGCATATCTTCTGGACTGAGAAATAAGATACCCCTCTTCTTTGGAGTGGGTTTAAGTGGTGGTTCAGGAAGAGTCCAATCATCATAATTCTTCAATATATTATTCAATAGTTCCTCAGCTTGTTCAACAGTTTGTTCCCTGAAAACACAACCAGCACAACTATCTAGGAAGTCCCTAGAAGCATCAGTTAGTCCATTATAGAAGATATCAAGTATTTCATTTTTCTTAAGAGGGTGATCATGCAAAGCATTAAGCAATTGGAGAAGCCTCCCCCAAGCTTGTGGGAGACTCTCTTCTTCAATTTGCACAAGTTGAATATTTCCTGTAAGGCAGCTTGTTTCTTATGAGCAGGAACATATTTTTCAGAGAAGTAGTAGATCATATCCTCGGGACTACGCACACAACCGGGAGCAAGAGTATTGTACCATATCTTAGCATCACCCTTTAATGAGAACGGACATAATTTGAGAATATAGTAGTAGCGAATCTTCTCATCATGAGCAAAGAGGGTGGCTATATCATTCAGCTTAGTAAGATGTGCCACTACAGTTTCAGTTTCATAGCCATGGAAAGGATCAGATTCAACCAAAGTAATTAACTGTGGGTCGATAGGGAATTCATAATCCTTATCGGTAATGAAGATAGGTGAAGTAGCAAACTTAGGATCACATTTCATTCTAGCATTCAAAGTCTTTTCCTTATACTTGTGTAGCAATTTCTTAAAATCATCTCTATCCTTACAAGAAAGGATTTCTCTAGCTATCTCTCCATCCATAACATAACCCTCAGGTATCTTAGGCATTTCAAATCTAGGAGAGCTAGGTCTAATAGGTGTTTCATAGTTCTCGGTCTCAAAGACTTCATCAGTTTTAGTAATCTCATCAGTTTCAGTAATTTCATTCTCTTTAGCTCTAGCAATTTGTTCATCAAGAAATTCACCTAGTGGCACATTATCATCAAGCATGGTACAAGCATCATCATAAGCATCATTCATAGCAGAGTAGCATCATCAATAGCTTGCGACATATCAGGATTAATAGCATATGGTGGTGTTGCAAGCTTACTCATAACAGAAGGTGAATCAAGTACAGAGCTAGATGGCAATTCCTTACCTCCCCTCGTCTTAGAGGGAAAAATCTTGGTTCTTGTATCCTTCAGATTCTTCATAGTGATAAACTGATATAAATCCCAAGTGACTCAACAAATATAGCTATGCTCCCCGGCAACGGCGCAAGAAAAAGGTCTTGATAACCCACAAGTATAGGGGATCGCAACAGTTTTCGAGGGTAGAATATTCAACCCAAATTTATAGATTTGATACAAGGGGAGCCAAAGAATATTTGAGAGTATTAACAGTTGAGATGTCAATTCAACCACACCTGGAGATTAAATATCTGCAACAGAGTGATCAGTAGCACAGTAGTATGATAGTTTTGATAGCAGTAGTAGCAGTAACAGTTACGGTAGCAGTGATACCAGTAGTTTTGTAGCAAGTGTAAAAGTAGCAGTAGCAATACTAACTCAGCAAGAACAATATGTGGAAAACTCGTAGGCACTGGATCGGTGAACTCGTTGGATAATATTCATCATGTAACAGTCATAACCTAGGGCGACACAGAACTAGCTCCAGTTCATAAATGTAATGTGGGCATGTATTCCGTAAATAGTCATACGCGCTTATGGAAAAGAACTTGCATGACATCTTTTGTCCTACCCTCCCGTGGCAGCGGGGTTCATAAGGAAACTAAGGGATATTAAGGCCTCCTTTTAATAGAGAACCGGAACAAAGCATTAACACATAGTGAATACATGAACTCCTCAAACTACGGTCATCACCGGAAAGTATCCCGACTATTGTCACTCCGGGGTTTACTGATCATAACACATAGCAGGTGCATATGACTAGCAAGATCGGATCAAGAACATAGATATAATGGTGATAACATAAACGATTCAGATCTGAAATCATGGCACTCGGGCCCTAGTGACAAGCATTAAGCATGGCAAAGTCGTAGCAACATCAATCTCGGAACATATTGGATACTAGGGATCAAGCCCTAACAAAACTAACTCGATTACATGATGAATCTCATCCAACTCCTCACCGACCAGCAAGCCTACGAAGTAATTACTCACTCCCGGTGGGGAGTATCATGGAATTGGCGATGGAGAAGGGTTGATAATGACGAAGACCGAAGATTCCCCTCTCCCGAGCCCCAAACGGGCTCCAGATCTGGCCTCCCGAGGAAGAACAGGAGGTGGCGGTGGCTCCGTATCGTAAATCGCGATGAAACTTTCTCTCTGATTTTTTCTCCGAAAATAGGATTTTATAGCGCTGGAATTAGGGTCAGTGGGGCCCCGAGGTGGGCACAACCCACCAGGGCGCGCCTGGAGGGGGTGACGAGCCCTGGTGTATCGTGCCCAACTAGGGCACCCCCTCCGGTGGTTCTTGGCTCCGGTAATTTTTATTTATTGTAAAATAAATCTCCAAAAAGTTTCGTCCAATTCCGAGAACTTTTATTTCCGCACAAAAACAGCACCATGGTAGTTCTACTGAAAACAGCGTCAGTCCGGGTTAGTTTCATTCAAATCATGCAAATTAGAGTCCAAAACAAGAGCAAAAGCGTTAGGAAAAGTAGATACGACGGAGACGTATCAGACCTTCTTCTTTATCATCCTGGAGATGCGCTTCTGCAGCGACTCCACCTCTGTTATCGACCCCCAGTCGAGACCCTTCTTGGTCCACGACACCAGCCTAGTGGGAGGACATGATTTGAATTCAGGGGGTGTCACGCAGTCTGCGCCGCGCGGTTCGGTGATATAGAACCACTCTTTTTGCCAGATCTTGACGGTATCTATAAAGGTACCTTCCGTCCACTCAACCCAAGGGAGCTTGCTGATCATCCCCCCCCCCCCGCCGCCGCCACAATCCGCCTGCTGGCCATCGACTATCTTCGGATTAACATTGAAGACCTTTAGCCACAAGCCGAAGTGTGGCTGGACCCGTAGAAAGGCCTCACATATGACAATGAAGGCCGAAATATGCAAGAAGGAGTTTGGGGGGAGATCGTGAAAGTCGAACCCGTAGAAAAACATCAAACCCCTAACGAAGGGGTGGAGAAGGAATCCAAGTCCCCGGATGAAATGGGGGATGAACAACACCACCCTCTCGCCTTCCCTCAGCATGGGGATAACCTGGCCCTCCTTTGGAGCGCGGTGGACGGCATCAACTAGAAGGTAACCGGCGCGCTTCAGCTCCTGGATGTCGTCATCGGTAACGTAGGAGGCCTCCCACTTGCCCTTGGAACCCGAACCGGCCATGGCCGAACTGGGGGAATGGCTTGAGGAGATTTGAGGGAGGAATGGATCTGGGTGCTTAGAGCTCAAGAGATTGGGAAGGAGATAGCGATAGGGGATCTGAGAAGCATATGGAGGCTTTGGTGGTTGTTTCCCTCTTTATAAGCTGTCGTAATACGAAGAGCCCCTTTTTACTGCGCCACAGACCTCGCCACTTCCCGATATAACCATGTCGCTATGCGCGCGTGGGATAACCCGAATCATTGATCATATCCCTTAAACAATGGGGCATGATCTCCATATTGATGGGACGCGCCAATAGAGGAACTGCCTCGAACCGTGAATCGAGTTTTCATAACTGGTCAGTGGTTGTGACCGGCCGTGACCTTTCGCTAAAAGTTTTCAAGCGAAGGCACTGTCCACACTCTAGCGGTTGGCCTTCGAGGCTAAGTAATGCATATTGTTCGGAAAAAATCGGGAAGTCATCGGTTGTCGAACTAGTACCGACCGAACATGGAAGCGGAGAAGAACTCGCCCCGCAAGCCAGAGACTTTGGGTGCGTGAGGCTACTTCGGATCATGGACCCCGGTGTTGGAGGCTAGTTCGGGGGCTACTGAGGGAGTCCAGGACTAAGGGGTCCTCGGGCCACCGGACTATCTCTTATGGGCCGGATAGGTGGGACGCTCTCTGACTATTTCTAGAAGGCCGAGCTATAAGGTGACTCCGTGTCCAGGAAGAAAACCTTCGGTGCCTTTGGTGTGCCCTCCAAGTCAATATGATAGAATCGGCATGTTTATTCTCTGATGACAACCGACCATGTGTAACCCTAGGTATCCCCGGTGTCTATATAAACCAGAGGGTTTAGTTCGTAGGAGGAGGAGAACCATCATCCAACTCTTCTAGGGTTTAGTTCATCCGATCTTGTGGTAGATCGACTCTGTAATCGTTACACACATCAATACAATCAAGCTGGACGTAGGGTTTTACCTCTTCGAGAGGGCCCGAACCTGGGTAAATAATGTCTCTATGTTTTTTGTTCCCCATCGATCCAAGATCCACAGCTTGGGACCTGTTGGAGATATAACCTTGCGGTATAACCCGCCCAAAAGGGGCTGGGTTAGGAAGTTGGCGACTTAACAATAAAGCCTTAAATAGGCTTGAAGACCAAGACAAGCCTCGAGGTGACTTACCAGACGGGCCGGGCGGAGACCCAGAGCTGGAAGACGGTGTGTGACCCGGAGGTGTAAGCCGCCCGGAGATGGCTTGCCAAAGAAGGCAAGGCGATTTAGAGGCATGATCGGATATTTAGTATAACCCGGTCTGGACTCTTGTAAGCCCAGGGCCTCGACCTGTGTATATAAAGGCGAGTCCCTGCGGCGGCTTAAGGTACGAAACAATTGATCGAGAGCTAGGTCAAGCAAATCCGCTCCCTTGTAATCGATACCCAATCAGTACAACTCAAAGTAGGACGTAGGCTTTTACCTCCTTCGTGAGGGGCCGAACCTGGGTATACTCGTGTCTTTCGTCCCGACCAACCCCTTCGAGTTAATCACGGTAGCGATGGCCTCAACCCTAAGTCCTTTCACTAGGGCATCTGCCGTCACAAAACCACGACAGTTGGCGCCCACCGTGGGGCAGATGCGCGGTGGTTTGGAGTTCTCGAAGGGCTCTATCCCAGGGATCGAGGGATACGCCGTTGGCAGGATGACTAAGAGTCACCGCGGCAAGCTCTACATTGACGACGCTGGCTGGGGCCCCGAGGCCGACTCAATCAAGTACGGGTACCGGGTCCCCTTCGGCAGAATTCATGTTTTCATCGGGAAGATCGGCGGATCTAAGCCCGGGCCAGACATCTGCACCAACCTCTTCGAGTCAGCCCGACGCACGCAACCCGCCCGGATTCAACCCGGCCAGAAGCATGCTTTCGTTGGCTTTACACAAGGCGCGGAACTAGCGGAAGATTCCATGTCAGGAGGAGAAACCCTCGTCTACTCGGAGGACGGATCCTCTAGCGGAGAGACGGATTCAATCTACGAGCTTCATGACGACGGGCTTGGGGGCTATTTCGATGGCGATAGTATTCCGAAGCCTTATGAGCCGCCGAGCCAAGCCGCCATCTTCATGGCAGGCACGGCACCGGCTTTCAAAAGCACGGCGGGTGGAGCAACGGCTGCCGGTGCGTCGGGGTCCGGGTCAGCCAGGCTGCCGGCTCAAGTTTTGCTAGACTTGATGAATGACCTTACAACTCTGATGGGGACCGAGGTCACAGCCAAAAATCAAGCAGATCGCAATGCAGAGATTGCAAGGCTGAAAGAGCTGATGACCAAGGCCCAAGAGGATATCAACGCAATGCATGTTCAGATGGATGCTAAGTCGCAACGCCTCAGGGCGGAAGCTTTTTGTTTAAATCTGGATCAACACGCCTCAGAGGCAGTTCTTCGGATGAGGTATCAGACCCGCCTGCCTGCACAGTATGAGCCCAGGAATCTCTTCAACACCCCAGGGGTAGGGCCGAATGCGCCGCTGACCATGACCCAGGCTACGGAAGTACCTGGGAATAGGGCGGCGAATCAGCCTCGGCAGCCAGACCCGCCCCGTAGGAATCAGACCCCGCCGCAGCGTTTTCTGACACCACCTGGTCATTATTCTAACCCGGTGGAGAACATGATAGCAGCGGCTCCCAGGCTTAATGCGCTCCCTCCCACCGATGGGACGCCCTTCGCTGCGGAAGCGCGGAACGCCATCGAGCTTTTGCAAAGAGCGGTGGCTCAACAGGAGAAGTATAACTACAGCCGGAGTCGTGTGCACTCGACCCCACTTCCAGCCGCAGTTATAGCCGACGCATGGAGTCGCCAACGGTCTCCAGCAGGGAACGACGACGTAACCCGCCCCATGATGACCCGCACGTTGTCAATGCTCAAGCGATTGTAGATAATGCCAAGGCTCAACGTGAGGCAGCGGCTGCGGCGGCTTACCAGGAGCCGATGAACCCTTCAACTACGGTGGGAGCCACTTCCAGGGCTGTTGGAGTGCCTTGTTTAATTCCGGCTCTGCGGAACGAGCGCCTGCCAAAGGATTTTAAGGGTCCGCGCAAGGTGCCTAATTACACGGCTGATCTACCCTCGGAAGTCTGGATTGAAAGTTATGAGTTAGCCATGGAGATGTTGGACGTCAGTGATGCAGTCTGTGCGAAATACTTCATCATGATGCTGGAAGGGCCGGCTCATACATGGTTAAAGGGTCTGCCCCCTAATACCATTAATTCCTGGGCCGAGTTGAAAGCACGATTCATCAAGAATTTTCAAGGGACATGCAAGCAGCCCATGACGATCGTCGATTTGGATCATTGTGTGCAGCGCGAGGATGAGTCGGCCCACCATTGGGTCCGGCGGGTCTCAACCATTATCCACTCGTCCGATAATATCACGGTGGCTCAGGCGGTCTTGATTCTGGAGAAGAATTGTCACTTTTTGCCCCTCAAGCAGAAGCTTGGACGGCTCAAGCGTTCTTGCCAGGACATGGGTGAGCTCATGGCGGCTCTCACTAAATATGCAGATTCTGATAGCACGAAAGATCCTGGTTCTGATGATGAGAAGTTTGCTAAGGGAAAGAAGAATGGCAACAGTAAGGGTCAGCAACAGAATGTGGCAGGAAATAACAACCCGGGTAATGGCGGTGAACGGAAGCACCCAGACGGCGGGTCAGATCTGGTGGCCAACACCAACACTGGGAACAACCGTGCCAAGGGCAACGGTAAACCACCTTTTGGCAAGGGCAAGCCTTTCAACATGGAGGCAATGCTTAACGACCCCTGCCCAAAGCACAGTCTTCCCAACAAGCCATCCACTCATGCTTGGAAGGATTGTTATATCATGCGGGAGTTCCGGAATTACAGCCTTAACCAGCATCATGGTAACGGCAATGGACCGCCTGGCGGGTCAGGATCCGGTTCTCATGGGTCAGGTTTCGGTGCAGGCTGAAACTCGGGTTATCAGGGTCAAGGTAACCATGGAGGTCATAATCAACAGCCCGGCAATGGTGGTCACCAGCAAAACAACCAGTCAGGGTATCAGAGTAACCCAAAGCAGCTTAATGGAGGCCGGTATCATGTCTTCACTACGAGTCTTGACAAACGTGATCAGAAGGTGCGCAAGAGGGCGGTTCATGCGGCAACACCGGCTATTCCACAGTATTTGAAGTGGTCTGAGCACACGATATCATGGAGCAGGGAGGATCACCTGCCACGAGTTGATAACCTGGGGCACTTGGCCCTTGTGGTATCCCCTCGGGTAGGAGGCTACAAGTTCACCAAGGTGCTGATGGACGGTGGTAGTAGCATCAACATCTTATACTACGACACTTTTCGCCGAATGAATTTGACTGACAAGGATCTCAAGCCGTCATCCACAGTATTTCACGGTGTAGTACCTGGCAAGTCGGCTTATCCAGTAGGAAAAATTGCTCTAGAAGTAGCTTTTGGTGATGAATACAACTACAGGGTAGAGACCTTGTGGTTTGAAGTGGTCAAGATCAAAAGTCCATATCATGCTTTGTTTGGACGGCCGGCTTATGCCAAGTTCATGGCCCGGCCCTGTTATGTTTACTTACAGCTTAAGATGGGGACGATCACAGTGCATGGTGATCGGAAAATTTCTCTTGAGTGTGAGGAAGGTGATGTTGCATATGCAGAGTCAAGCTGTGCTGACGCGGAGCTCAAGTTTTATAAAGATAATGTTAACCCGGCAGATATGACCCCGTTGAAGAAGCCCAGCACAGAATCTGACCCGCCCCTAAAATTTGTGGCAGAGGATACAAAGTTGGTGGACTTTGTCCCTGGCGACTCATCACAGCAGTTCACTATAGGGGCTAATATGGACCCCAAATAGGAAAGCGCGCTCATCGAATTCATCCGTGAGAATCGGGACATCTTCGCGTGGAAACCTTCTGACATGCCGGGTGTACCGAGAGAATTCGCTGAGCACCATCTTAATGTGGATCCTAAATTTAAGCCGGTTAAACAGTTCTTCCGTCGTTTCAATGAGGAGTGACGTAAAGCTATTGGAGAAGAGGTAGCCCAGCTCTTGGCGGCTGGGTTTATCGTGGAGGTTTTTCAACCGGAGTGGTTGGCTAACCCTGTGCTCGTCCTTAAGAAGAACGGCACATGGCGTATGTGTGTAGACTACACAGACCTTAACAAGGCTTGTCCGGTTGATCCATTTGCTCTCCCCCGTATCGACCAGATCATTGACGCGACGGCGGGTTGTGAGAGTTTATGTTTCCTGGATGCTTATTCGGGTTATCATCAGATCAAGATGGCAGTTGCAGACCAGGAGAAGACGTCTTTCATAACACCTTTTGGAGCTTTCTGTTATGTGTCTATGCCTTTTGAACTCAAAAGTGCCCAGGCGACTTACCAGCGCTGTGTACAGAATTGTCTTCATGGTCAGATTGGGCGCAACGTTCATGCCTATGTGGATGATATTGTGGTCAAATCAAGGAAGAAGGAGACTCTGCTTGCTGATTTGAAGGAAACCTTTGATGATCTCCGGGTCTACAAGATGATGCTTAATCCAGCTAAGTGCATTTTTGGTGTGCTTGTAGGCAAACTACTGGGATTTTTGGTTTCAGAGCGGGGCATTGAAGCTAACCCGGAGAAAATAAAGGCCATCACTTCGCTTTCAAAACCGGCGTGCATCAATGACGTTCAACGCTTGGCGGGTCGTATTGCCGCGCCTTAAGCCGATTCATAAGCCACCTGGGAGAGAAGGCTATCCCTTTATATCAGATGATGCAGAAGACAGATAATTTCATCTGGAGTGATGCTGCCAATGATGCGTTAGAAGCACTCAATAAACAGTTAGTTGAGCCGCCTATCCTTGCTGCTCCCATCGACAAAGAGGCATTGCTCCTGTACGTGGCGGCTAATAATAAAGCTGTCAGCGCGGTAGTTGTTGTGGAGCGCAAGGAAACAGGCAAGGAGTACCCAGTCCAGTGGCCGGTTTATTACGTCAGTGAAGTTTTGACCGAGTCCAAGCAAAGGTACCCGCATTGGCAGAAGCTAGTATTTGGAGTGTTCATGGCGAATCGCAAGTTGAAGCATTATTTCCTTGGACATCCAATCACGGTGGTGAGCTCTGCTCCTTTGGGAGATATCATTCAAAATAGGGAGGCCACCGGTAGGATTGCTAAGTGGGCAATTGAGCTGGGACCTCTTAATTTGAGGTATGTGCCTCGAACAGCCGTTAAATCTCAAGCCCTGGTGGACTTTATCAATGATTGGACAGAATGTCAAGCACCTGAGGAGAAGCCGGACAATACATATTGGACAATCCACTTTGACGGATCCAGGCAGTTGGAAGGTTCAGGGGCTGGAGTTGTTTTAACCTCCCCGAGAGGTGATAAATTTTGTTATGTATTAAGGTTAATGTTCCCTTGTACTAACAATGCAGCTGAGTATGAAGCTTTGCTCCACGGGCTCCGTGTGGCCAAGGAGATGAACTTGAGCCGGGTCAGATGTCTAGGCGACTCAGACCTCGTAGCTTAACAAGTTTCAGGGACGTGGGATTCTAAAGACCCTCGTATGGCGGCTTATCGCCAGGCGGTTGATATCATTGCTGGCCACTTTAAAGGTTATTAGGTGGATCACATTGATCGTCGGAAGAACGAGGCGGCCGATGCACTGTCCCGGCTGGGGTCTCAGCGTAAGCCGGTGCCGCCTAATGTGTTTCTTGATGTATTGCATCACCCGTCGGTCAAGTTACCTTCTGAGGAAGATCTTCCTATACCTGACCCGGAGGGACAGTTGGTGGCGGCTCTTCGCGCTATTCCTGATTGGACGCTGCCTTATCTGGCGTATCTGACTCGTGGCGAGTTACTTGAGGATGAGACCTTGGCGTGACAAATCACGAGGCGATCTAAGTCCATGACCATAGTCAATGGCGAGCTACATAAATGCAGTGTAACTGGTGTTTTTCAACGCTGTGTTTCTCCTGAGGAGGGCCGTGAAATCTTGCAAGAGATACATGCCGGCGACTGCGGTCATCACGCCGGGTCAAAATCCTTGGTGGCCAAAGCTTTTCAGCACGGTTTTTACTGGCTAACAGCTCATGCAGATGCGGAGGATTTGGTTAGTAAATGTGATAGGTGTCAGAAATTTGGATGACGTGCCCATGTGCCGGCTCAAGAGTTGCGGATGATTCCAATCACCTGGCCCTTTGCGGTCTGGGGGCTTGATATGGTTGGACCGTTGGTCTAAAGATAAGAATACCCACCTTCTGGTGGCGGTTGATAAGTTTACCAAGTGGATTGAGGCAGAGCCGGTCAGCAAATGTGACGCGGCAACAACAGTTCAGTTCATCAAAAAGCTGATCTTCCATTTTAGTTACCCCCACAGTATCATTGCTGATAATGGCACAAATCTGTCCAAGGGGGTTATGCAGGAGTTTTGTCAAAGTGAACATATCCGCCTTGATGTCTCTTCAGTGGCACATCCGCAATCTAATGGTCAAGCAGAATGTGCTAACCAGGAAATTTTGAGAGGCATCAAACCCCGGCTTATGGTTCCTTTGGAACTAACGCCGGGTTGTTGGGTTGAGGAGTTACCTTTAGTTCTTTGGAGCATCAGAACCACCCTCAACAGATCAACATGCTACACACCTTTCTTCATGGTTTATGGCGCAGAAGCCATTCTCCCCAGTGATATTCGTCATGACTCGCCCAGGGTGGCGGCTTACGTTGAAACTGAGAATGAGGTGGCACGTCAGGATGCGCTAGACGCTTTGGATGAAGAGCGGGATCTTGCAGCCGCACGATCGGCAATTTATCAACAAGATTTGCATCGCTATCATAGCCGCAGAGTGAAAACCCGGACGCTCCAAGAAGGCGACTTAGTGCTACATTTGATTCAAGATCAGACAGATATGCATAAGTTATCACCCCCTTGGGAAGGACCTTTTGTGGTTAGCAAGAATCTCAACAATGGGTCATATTACCTCATTGATATGCGGGAGAGCGACAAGTCACGCACTTATGGAGAGGAAACCAGCAGGCCGTGGAATATTGCTCATCTTTGGCCTTACTACACTTGAGTCATTGGCTCTCATCAATGTACATATCTCTATCATTGTACATACCTTTTTCAATATAATAAAGCCGGCATCCCCATAATTCGGGGCCTCTGTCGTTTTCATCCAGCAATTTTTTGTGCAAGAGTTGATTATTCATAAGGTCACTTGGGGGCTTCCAACTCAATGAGTTTAGCTTTCATACCCTCTTGACCGGCTTAAAAGCCATATTTGAGTTAAACCTGCCTGTTTGCAACTTGCTACTCCGCCAGGTGACCCGCCGTACGCTTGACAGTCAATCTTTCAATAAGACCCTGAACTTGTCAAAGTTAAAACGGCGGCTTATGTCACGAGAAAGCCAGCTTACAGAGAGCTAGGATAAACTCACCTGTCCGTTGTAGTCTCTCCGCTATGTGGCCCGTTCGTACTCTTAACAGTCAATCTTTTTTAAGACCCTGAACTTGTTAAGGTTAAAACGATGGATTTATGTCACGTGAGAGCCGGCTCACAGGATTGTAGGCGTTCATGCCTAGCTTCTTTGAAGCAAAAACCTTGAGTTTTCTCAAAATCATAAATAAGAGTTGATCTCTTTTGGCTATGCCTTTAAAGCCGCCTTACAGCAACTGAAGATATACATGTATATACTTTCTTTTTGTTGTCTTGCAGGGATTTTTCATGAGGAGGTTCTAAGTCTTTGGATGACAACTGATCCGGCTTAGCATTACTCATTGATCAAGTTTACAGCTATCATGACCCGCCAGCGGGTTTGTTTCATATTTTCCAGACTATGGGGTATTGTGTTATTAACCCGCCCCGGATTATGACTATAAGTCGCCAGTCAAGGAGTTGATCACAATTTTATGAAGAGATAAGAGACCTGATCACATCAAGCATACACATGTTTTGATAAGGGTTGCAGCGGTTAAGCCGCCAGGATATAAGTTGGCAAAAACATGCACGAAGGCATGGCAACATCACGGCTGTTTTTCAAACTATACTATTACAAGGCCAATAGCAGGGCCCTTCAAATTTCTGGCCAAGTGTTTTTGAGTTACATCACTCTAAGCCGGCTTTAGTATCAGCCGGGTTATGATCCGCAGAATCATTGTCACCCTGGCGCTTGGAGGTAGAAGGCTCCGGGTCATCCTGTGCCGGTTCTTCGTCGTCGGCTATCTGGAGATCATCCGAAGTCCAGTCGATGCCGGTTAACGCCTCAAAGGTAGCTTCATTGTTAAGAATTATGGAGGGATCAAGATCAGGGGCAAACATATGCTTATGCCTTTGAGGAGTCAAGTCGACAACTGCATGTGACAGCGCCTTGATACGCTTGTTGTCGCTGTCATAAGCCGGATGATACTTGGCCAAATCGGCTTCCTGGGCAAGTTGGCATGCTAGTGGCCTAATCTCCTTGACACATCTTTCAAAATCGGCTTCGCTGAAGAAGGTTTCATCATCATTGTATTTGGGATACCCGCCGGCCATCTCAGTCGGGTCAAGATCTGATTGCCACACTTTTGCCCGGCTTAAAGCGGCAATGGCTCCTGCACGGGCAGCTGACAGCTTCAGTTCTGCGATTTGAGAAGGCACGGTTGATAGCTCATTTAGCACTGTCTTGATGGGTGTTGGAGGCTTCTTTCCAGAAGAGACAGGCACAAGTGTCTGTAGGATCCCAGCATATATTTGCTCTGCCAATGAGTAGACAGCTTTCAGTTTCAACAAAATATTCTGGCCAAGACTGGCACTCCTGTCGCCTGTCAGACAATAAAGAGTATAAACTCTGTTGAGCATTTGGTGACTATCCTAATAGATGAAGTGCTTCAACGGAGAATAAGTTTTTTGCACTTACCAAAGATGGCGGCTGTCATTCGACATATCTGCTGCTTTAAGCCGGCAAGCTCTTTAGCAACCGGTTTCAGTTGTGCTTCAGCATCTTCGGCGCGTTTTTGCAAGGCGGTCTTCTCCTCTTCAAGGGTGGCGCGCTCAGCAGTAAAGTCAGATTTCAACTTTTCTAAGGCCTCCAAGGCAAGTTTTAGCTTTGCCTCGGCCTCGCTTCTCTTGGTTTCCAGAGCCACCACTCTCTTGTTTAAGTCACCAAGATGCGACTCCTTCAAGCTTAATGCCTCCTGCATAAAGGATTTTGAGAGTATGTTAGCAAGTCCTTATTTAACAGGTTCGCTATGATTCAAGTATTCAAGTCCCAAGCACATTGTAAGCAATACACTTGGCACTTGGGGGCTAATGTAGGTCATTTCAAAGTATGGCAAAGACCCGGTTCATCTTTTTTAAGATAAGCCGGCCCTTGGGAGCTACATGCAGATTTTTGCCTAAGTGACTATTGGAAGACCCGGCTCATCTTCTTCAAGATAAGCCGGCCCTTGGGGGCTACATGCAGATTTTTGCCTAAGTGACTACTGGAAGACCCGGCTCATCTTCTTCAAGATAAGCCGGCCCTTGGGGGCTACATGCGGATTCTTTCAAAGTTATTATTGCAAGACCCGGCTCATCTTTTTCAAGATAAGCCGGCCCTTGGGGGCTACATAAGTATATATCTGTGAAGTGGAAAGGGGTTAAAATTCGTACCTCATACTTCTGCTTCATCAAGTTTACTAAGCCGGCCTCCATATCACGACTTGTTGAAGGTGGTTTAGATAACCGGCGTGCAGCTCACTGACATTGAAATCCGCATAATCCGGCAGGTCCAATTTGGCCTTGCCTTTCTCCAGCAGAGGTGGTTCTTCTTTGTGCTTGGCCAATACAGTGGAGGCTCCTGGTGGTTTATAACCCGCCCCGGTGATGATGACGTCAGCATCATTTTTCTCAGATGGGTTTTCTTCAATTGGTTGGAGAGTTGGACTTGGCGGGTCAACATTAGTGTCCATGGCCTCAGAAAAGACTTCCTCAGCCTGTGGAGGAGGGTTGTCTTGACAAGAAATAGAGTCTTCAGACCTTTGGATTGGGGCTTCAGGGGGCTTTGGAATATCTATCTCCAGCTTAGAGACCTTGGAGGTCTTGGAAGAGTCGCCCACCTTCTATTTTTTGCTTATCTTTGCCTTAGCTCTGAAACCGAAGTGGACAATTTTATGAGCATATGAACACAAGTTTTTGAGTACCAACAAAGGAAAAATCCTTACCCAGGGTTGACAATGAAAGCAAGCAGCTGTGTGCCGATTGAGTCGCCAGAGGATGGAGGTGTTTCCTGAAAAATCAAAGTTGGACAATATAAGGAGGTTACTGCATGAGGCTAACGTGCAGAAGAGATAAAAACAGAGCTATGAAGTACCTCATTGCGGCGTTTCCGAGGAGCCGGTGTGTTGGATAAGCCAGCTACTAGATCTTTAGAGCCGTCGCTCCGGGTCTGACGCCTAGAGTCATGTTGTTGTTTCATCAAAAGAAAGTTGGGATACAAGTGAGCAAGGGGGTGTGAAAACTACTTTCCGGATGACCCGCCATATTTTCTCTGTTGGCAAAGGTTCTGAGTCGAAGGAGATGATAGTTACCTCTGCTGCACCGGCTTGGCTTGTTTCTGCTTCACCCTGAGAGGAGTCAGCATCAATAAGTTGCATGAAAAGAAGGCCAAGGGAGTCAAGTTCTACCTCCGAGTCATCCAGTTCGAGCAGTTCTTGGGCTGTTTGCTTTTTTGAGCGGCCCGGACCACGGGTCTTAGTCGCTTTGGTTTTCTTCTTCTTCAAAGTGGAGACCGCAGTTTTTCTCTTCTTCCAGAAGGGAGAGTCGGCCTACATACATTTGCAGAAAGGTTAAAAGAGATGTGAAGTGCAAAATCTAAAAGGAAAAGGTGAAGATCAACGTAAAAAGTCTTACCGCGGGAGCCGGGTTAAGAACATAGAAGGGGTTTAACCCCGTCTTGTTGCAAACCTCCTGAGGTTCTCCAAGCAGTGATTTGACAATTAAATTGAGGTCTTTGTCCGTCAGAGGCGACTGGTTGAAGCGTTGAGGGCCATCCACATCGCCAGTGTATTGACACATTAAGCTGCCGCGCTGGCTCAGCGGCAAAATTCTCCAGGAAACCCAGCAGCGGGTCAAATCAACGCCAGTTAACCCATTAGCTAATAAAGCCCTGATGTTCAAAAATGTGTGAGCATATTGGGCGCGCTCTGTGGCGGATAACCGGTCTGGGAGTTCAGTAGTGGTGCTGAGCCGATAGGGGCGGAAACCCGACAAGGGATTTTCTTCAGCCGGAGTAGTGTCTCTGTAGTAGAACCAAGTGTGATTCCAATCCTTGGGATGGCTGGGCAGAACAACTGAGGGAAAAGATACATCTCTCAGTCTCTGGATAGAAACGCCTCCGAGTTCAAGACTTGGTCCGTCTGCTATCTCAGTCTGGCGGTTTATATAAAAGAAATCTCTAAAAAGGTCAACGGTGGGCTCTTCTTGCAGATATGCTTCACAAAATACTTGGAATTGGCATAGGTTGGTGACAGAATTGTGGCCAATATCTTGAGGATGGAGTTTGTAAAAATGCAAGGCATCCCGGAATTTTTTTGACCCGGGCGGTGAGAAGCCACGGAGAAGATGATCTGTAAAGATAACAACTTCCCCCTCCTTGGGTTTGGGAGTAACTTCGTCATCAGGAACCCGCCAATGGATGACTTCTTGATCCAGCAAACCCCCCATGGCTACATACTCATTGAGCATAAGCTCGGTAACCCCGGAGCCTACCCAATCACAAGAAGAGGGGGCCTTAGTCATGGCAGACCGGGTTAAAAGCTGTGGAAAGACATAGAATTATGGCGGGTTAGGAGTGCTACATAACAAAGCCAGTTATGATTCTAAGACGGCGACGCTATTTGGCGGGTCATTGATAAATTATGAGCCGCCATCAACTACAGGTATGAGGCAGATTATATTTTGCCAGGGCGAGCCGGCAGCATGATGGCGGGTCAATAAGACAGTGAATACTGAAAATACTGCAAAGTGTGGACAAACAAGTTTCACAAATTACAGATACAATTATGGATCTACGGATGCAGAAAAAAGGGAGTAATTATTAACCCTAGAAGACAGTGATGGAAGAACTGGCAGTCAATACGCGGATTCCGGGGAAGAAGCGATCTACTCCGAATACAAAATATATGCTGAACAAAACACCGCGCGATTTTGCTAGAGTTTCCGAGCCAAAAGATGATTCCTTTCCAAGCAATGGTATGAAACTCCGATGAACGGCGACGAACTCTAAAGAACTCCGGCGACCTAATGCGGATCTGAGAAAGCCAAGGAATGGAACCTGAGAAGACGCAGGGAGCGCGGGCGCGTGCTGATGAACTCTGGTCACAATAGGTTGATGCAACGGCCTTGTTGAGGTGGACGGCGCGGTCCGGCAGGTGCGGCGGAGCTTTGGTCGCACGAAGTGTATGGAGGAAGAAGAAGAAGGAAAGGCAGTGGGGGGGAATGAAAAAATGGGCCCCCCGTCCCTATTTATAAGGAAGAGGTGGAACAGCAACAGGCCAACGCGAGAATCGAGCAGACATGATAATGATTGACCAGGAAAATGCCTCGATTTTCGGATTGACCAGTTAATGCAAAGATATGTTGTGATGTCATGAAGATTTTCTAGATTTACCAGAGATGACGTCATCCATTTTACATGGCAGATCATGGAGATTCATTTTAGGTTAAGTGATCAAGGGGAACACAAGACTCGCCAACTAGCAGACTTGAAGATTGACATGAACAAGTTCAAATCAATCTGGGGCCTAATGTTGGGGATATAACCCCGCGGTATAACCCGTCCAAAAGGGGCCGGGTTAGGAAGTTGGCGACTTAACAATAAAGCCTTAAACAGGCCTGAAGACCAAGACAGGCCTGGAGGTGACTTACCAGACGGGCCAGACGGAGGCCCAGAGCCGGAAGACGGTGTGTGACCCGGAGGTGTAAGCCGCCCGGAGACGGCTTGCCAAAGAAGGCAAGGCGATTTAGAGGCATGATCGGATATTTAGTATAACCCGGTCTGGACTCTTGTAAGCCCAGGGCCTCGACCTGTGTATATAAAGGCGAGTCCTTGCGGCGGCTTAGGGTACGAAAAAATTGATCGAGAGCTAGGTCAAGCGAATCCGCTCCCTTGTAATCGATACCCAATCAATACAACTCAAAGCAGGACGTAGGCTTTTACCTCCTTCGTGAGGGGCCGAACCTGGGTAAACTCGTGTCTTTCGTCCCGACCAACCCCTTCGAGTTAATCACCGTAGTGATGGCCTCAACCCTAAGTCCTTTCACTAGGGCATCTGCCGTGACAAAACCACGACAGGACCCCTTACCCGAGATCCACCGGTTTTGACACCGACACCTGCATCTTGAGAAGCAGAGCCTCCAAATTGATCTTGTTGAACCATGGAAACTAGTTTCGGTTTGATCTCATATTCTGCAGCTGCAACATCAGGTTGTGCTATTGGTTCACACATGAAATTGTTGCTAGGAGTAGCAAAACTCCCAAGATTACGAGCCATAGTAACTTTTTGGTATTTTCAACTAAAAGACTTGCAACAAAATAAAACTTAAACTAAAAACTAAAAAGTAAAAATATAAACTGAAAATTAACTTTAACAAAACTCTAAACACAGAGACTAGGAATACTAAACTCCTCCCCAGCAACAACGCCAGAAAAGGACTCGATATCTCCTTTGTATTGATCCGGTATTGGAAAAAGAAAGGGTATTTAGCACCTATGTCCCCAGAGGTGACCCCGGGTATCGAACCCATGAGAGGAAGACTCCCTTGAAGCAATGCTCCATAGCAAGCTTATGTTAAAATCTCAATCCAGCTTTTGATCGGATTAGCAAGCAAATTGTGATTCATACACTTATAATAAAAAGAATGTACAGGGATAAGGTATTAATGCTTACAACCATGTATTGGTGTTGGGATCAAAAAGATATTAGCTTGTGCTCGGGAAGTCACGCATCAAGAGGTGCTTGCTTCGAATCGGAGTGGGGGATCTGTCCAAATAACATCTCGACCGACACGAGTCCTGCATCAAGAATCAGTTGTCCTATTGAAGGTCCTATCCATCTCGTGGTGTTGCCCCTATAATTAAGATAATAATATCAGACAAAAGCATTGGGTGTTTAATGACTACACCTCATGAATGCCCAAGGTTATGATCCATGTTACCCTACTAAACCTTACTATCACCGGTGTTCGGTATAACACTTCACGGTACCCTTGTTCTGTCACACCCTCTGTTGTATCACTTTGCTATGCTATGAGTTTATAAAATTTGGACCCATTTAAAACTTTTTTAGTACTAGTGCATGTTTGAATTGTTTGATGTCTGCTTGTTTGGTTGATTGTGTTTTAGCACTCAAAGATTCTTCCTCTCTCAACACTCATCTACTTGATCCAAACTCTCTGCCCAATGATCATGCCATGTGTATAGTACCTAAAACTATTTTTATCAAATATTATTTTGGCCAAAAAGGATTTATTCAAATTAGGTTTTCAAAAACCCCTGAGTTGAGGATTTAACTACAAGTCCTCAAATTGGGTGGATTGTTTTGCCCCAAAGACTTTATTTGGAACCTACTAGATATAATACTTCCCAAAATCACCAAATATTAAATTTTAAGATTATTTTCCTATTTCATTCAAAGGCTTTTATTTAAGGCCAGAAATGGTATTTCCCAGGGAAAAATTATTTTTATGCTTTCAAAATATTTAAGAAAATTAAGGGAAACTAAGTGGACATATATTTTCCATATATATGAGTTTCAACACATGGTCATGTTCAAAAAATTGGACAAAACCTTGCAAAACCCTTTCTGTCTGTTTCAAGCTTTTGAAATATTTCTATAGGAAATATTCTCAAATAAATCAAAAAAAATTCTAGCAAGTCACATATGCCCAATGCGATGATCTTGCCAAGTTTCATCCCAATCCAAATTATTTTGGTTCACCAAAATATCCCAAAACTATTCCTGTACAGAGCCAAATTTGAGCAAGTCTACATTGCCAACTGTCTCCTATTGATCACAAACTTCGTGGACATGTTCTAATCTCCAAATAATGCTACTACACCAAGTGGTGCATTATAGAGAATAGATTTGAATGCCTAGATCTACAAAACCTGATTTTGTTAATTTCTAGAGTTTACAAAGTTTACATTGCCAACTTTTCTCAAATAATCTCAAACTTGGTGGCCAACCTCATTTTCACCATCCATTTGATCCTGGTAAAACTCATGGCAAGTAGAGAATTTTTAATTGGCCAAACCAGCATCAAACACCTTCGGGTACTTTGGTAAAAGCCATGTTTTGACCCCTTCCACTTTTCTCCTTGACCCAAGATTTTTACCACAGTCACTCCTATACCTCTCCTACCTCGAGTAAGGTTTGCATGGATCAGCTCAATGATTGAGTGGGGTAAAACCCCAATTATCTCTCTTGGACAGCAATGTTTTCCCCTCCCTCAAGCTTCCTTCTCTCCTAAGGACCCCCCCCCCCCCCAGAGCATACAAGGCTCCCTGGATCGTTTTCTCCCCCTAGGCTCCCTACACATAAGAGATCATGCCAAAAATTCCAAGGGCACGCCATGGCATGCCAAAACGGCGCTCTGGAGCGCGCGACAGTGCACTCCCGCACATTAGCTGCCCCCAATCCCTGCTCCCGACCACCTAGGGCCTCCCCCTCATGTCCCCTGGATTCCCCTCGACGTCCGCAACCTTCCAACGGATTGGCCCCCTCTCCATTCTCTCTTCGGTGACCTCCAGCGCGCGTGCCCGACGCCGCACGAGTCGGCCAATGCGCGGGCTCGCACGCGCGCTCTCCCCTCTCATCTCTCTCTCCTTATGGTCGTAGGCAATGCCCACGAATGCCCACGAGCCAGTCCGAACCCCTCCCGCGGCCTCCAGCGAAGGTTGCGACCTCGCCGACGCACGGGTCCGCAGTGGAACATCGCCCCCTCTATTTAAGCCGCCCCCGAGCCCATCTCTCCCCTCTGGCACCTCCCTCCACTCCTCAATTTCACCCCTACACCTCCCACGCCATCCCCGGAGCACCCAGCTCGCAGATCAACCCGAGGCTCCGCCGTTACAGCTCGCCGTCGATCTCCGGGTTGAGAACCCCTCTGACCCCGTTCTCCTTCTCCTTGGACCCCTCTCACCTCCCTGACGCCATCCCGCCCCTTTCCCATGCATATTGCGGCCGGAGACGACTCGACCGAGCTCGCCCGAATGTCTCCCCGCCACGTCCGCTCGCCGCCGGCGACTCAGGCCACGCCGGCGATCCCTTCGACCTCCATCGGGACCGCGGCACCTCCCTGGACCTATTCCTGCGCTCATCTTCCCTCGTCGTGGACGGAGCTGACGCCGGTGAACCCCGCCTCCCTCTGTCCAAAGGTGAACAACAAACCCGACAGGGGGACCCCGCTCGTCAGCCTCTGCCTCGCCCGCCTCTCTCTCCCTCTCACTGGCACCCAGGCCCCGCCCGTCAGGTTTGAACCTGGCGAGCGCGGGCGCACCGGTTCGGCTCAGGCCGATTTGATCTGGGCCGACCCAGCTGCTGGCTGGCTGTGGCCCCTTTTTCCTTTTTATTTTTCTTCTGTTTTGCAAAAATTCCACAGGATGCTATATTTATTCAAATCCAATGATTCAAATTTCTAAAAACTTGTAATATTGTGCACTATTTAATGATGCCACTTGTGCAACCTTTTGAAAATATTTTGTGTACTCGTTTATTTTAAAACCTTTTTTTGGTTAATTAAAACTACTGTTAAAATCATTTGTTCAACTTTTTACACTTCAAAACCAGAAACTAGTAATTTTTGTGTTCTTAGTTTTAAACCTAGTATTTTATAAAAGTGGTTTGACATTTTTAGGAGTGATTTATTTTCTCCGTTTTTTTCCGTGATATTTTTTTTCCCGTTAATATTGCGACGATAGATTGCGTTGTTGACGAGGGAGTTGGACCAGAAGATTTTGAAGACACCGATGACTTTGTTGAGCCAGGCAAGCAGCCCTTTGACCATGTTTAAGAAACCATTTTATTGCATGGCATATAGCACTTCATTTTGTTATGTTAATCATGATGCTATGGTGACCACCTTTATGGGTTGCCTCCGATACTTTTACCGTTCATACTTGCATGACATGACTCTACCTCCTACTTAGAGTTGTGTGGGTGGGAAGTAGATAGGTTGCTAAGTAGTTGCTACGCAAAGTGGGAAGGGCTTATGCATGATGTTGGAAACAAAGTGTTTTCAAAGACTTTTCGAAAACTCCATTGGGTGCCACTAACGCCCGAGGGAGTTGGTGTTGTGCTAGGTAACCACTTGATAAAGAAGTGGTGTACCAGAGCAAGTGAGTGCGTTGTTTTTCAAAAAGGGATTGGTGTAAGTTGCGACCGTTACTCCAACCTTACATGTACAACCATGATACCCCTTATGGGACGGGGCTTTGTTGATTACCGTGGTTGATGCTAGCAGAGAGCCCGCATTACTAGTGGCGGGAGTGGTGTGGTCACTCTCGATATGGGGTCATACCGGAATGGTTGATCATGGGCTGTTTTCACAGACACCGGGCACACCGTTGCGTGCCCTCATGGATGATACGTGTGATGTATATCGTGAGGGATGTCACCAATGAGTGGACTCTTTGTTAGTATCGCCAGGGGAAATGCATTGTTCGGGTACTTACCTTGGTTATGTAATATACCGTGAGTCGTGGATGACACGGAAGTTCCCCGAGTCTTGTGGGTAAAGTGTGCAACCTCTGTAGAGTGTAAAACTATTCGAATAGCCGTATCCACGGTCAAGGACAGTTGGATGACCGCTCTTGGGCTACGTCCATTGTTTACAAAAACTTGGTGTGTGAGTGTGTGGGAGAAAGATGGGATACTTGAGCTAAGTCGGATGACTTGACATGATGATTGAACATGAGATGATCAGACCTTGTTTATATTGATATCTGTAACCTGTTCATAAGAATACTTGTATCCTCATGATGCATGCCTTTACAATAAAATTGATCATGTCATTGCACTCAAAACTAGCTTTCCGCAAATTACCTACTTAGTGCTATATCATGCATTGTCATACCTTGTTCCAAAACATGGGTTGCTTGCGAGTACATTCAAAGTACTCATCGGCTTGCCACTGGTTATTTAATTGGCCAGGCATGAAAGAGAAGGAATATGGTGAAGATTTCGTTGGTGACGAACATGCGAATTAGGACGCTTCCCGGTCAGAATGCCTATAGGGTTAAGGTAGATGGCATGGGTCTACGCTATCTTTCAAGATTTCCGCTGCGAGTTTATGTTTGATATTTGGCCTTCATGGCCCTATCTATGTAAGACTTGACCTTGATGGTCTTTATTTGTGTAAGACGGTATGTATGGATGTAAGACTCTTGTTATTCAGCTTCTGTGTGTTTAGTGAGCATTGATCTCTGGGAACACTATACATGTGCATTCGGTGATCACGACTTATGAATCGGGGTCCCCACAAAGCTTGTATCAGAGCCATCCTGACTGTAGGAAGCCTTAGTTAGCATGGACGTTAGTTAGGATAAAACCCCTTTCAAAAACTACATCTAGTGTTTGATTTAGGAGTTTCTGCACTTCTTACCTTTTCTAAGTATACTTTCAAAAACTCTACTGACTCCTCTCCCCTAAACCTTATAGATGGTCGTCATACCCGAAGCCCTCCTAGCATCTGGCTTTCCCCTACTCCTTGAGGATAGCATGGAGAAGTGCTAGTATCATCGACCACCTGTTTTCCTCTACCACGAGCACTGGGTCGATGCTGTCATGAAGGAGTACCCCGTTGATGTGGTCGTGAAGGCAAACGACTCCCCGACTAGTTGGTTCTTTGAGGGACCACAGATGGAGACCCTGGCGCTCGCAGTCGAGACGGCTACACGCAAGGCACTTATCCACCTTCGAGACATCATTCCAGAGATGGCTAACGATCCAGCCACTCACCACCTCCCTTTCAAGAAGGATTAGAATGGCGAGAGTTGGACGTTGATTCCATCCAAGGAGGATGGGATGCCACTCAGGTTCCAGACCTACTTTAGCCTCTCCGCCGACAGTTTGGCTCACAACCTGATTAAGGAGTGCGTGAAGCTCCGCAAGCAACTCCACCACAACCGCTACTCCGTCAAGCCAAGATGAGGCCAGACAAGATCAAGAAGGATGGAGCCCCCGAGGGACGACCAGCTATCGCTTACAGAGGAGGAGTACCCCCAGCTAGAGATGCACCCCACGTCGTCATCGCATGAGTGCGAAGGAGTACCATGAGCTCTTCATCGCACCACCGGTGAAGCGTCGTCAGAGTGGACCTCCCCGCTCTCCGCCCCCCTTGACCGGAGACGACGCCCGTACGGATGACGATCTGGAGGAAGATCCAGAGGAGCACGAATACGAGACCAAGCACTCCACCATTTGAGTCCGAGAACCCCTAGGGCAGGATCAGTCACGTACCCCTCATGCGAAGTCGAGTCCGTGTAATGGTTCATATGAAACCATGTGTGCTTGTTGTTTGCTTTTGTTGTTTGTGTTCCGATGCAAGTCGCGCTTTTGCCTTAGACAACATGTAAGCGACTCCATCATCTATCTTATCTTAATATAATGTGTTTGGTCTTTCGACCTATGTTTGATCACACTTGCACTATACCAATCCCCTTAGGCGCGCTTTCTCTATTGCTACTTTCCATATCATCTATCCCAGTTGTTTGACTTGGCTGCTCCAAACAGGATGGTGACTACAACCTGCAACAGCTCCTTCACCAACCCTGCAGCCGACAATTCCAGCCAGTAGCAGGGAGCTGGTGGGTCTGCTCACACTGGAGCTCACTAGGAGCAGCCACATGGCGACATTCCCCCGCCACCACCTCCACCAGAGAACATGACCATAGCTCAGTTTCTCCAAGTTCTCCGGGAGGAACGCCAAGCCAACACTGCCGCTATCCAGCAGATGGCTTAAGTCCTTGTGAACAACCAGCAACAAGGCAGGAACGGCAATGGCCGCTCCGCTCTGTTTGAGTTCATGAGGAACTCGCGCCCCAACCTTCAGTGAGACTGCTCAACCTCTGGATGCCGATGACTGGATCCGCACCATCGAGGACCTCCTTGCACTGGTCAACTGCAACGAGGATTGTGAGAAGGTGCTTTATGCCTCTCACTGCCTCGGAGGTACTGCCAGAGCTTGGTGGGATGGATTCAAGGTCATGCAAGGCGACCGTGTGATCACCTGGGCTGACTTCAAGGAAGGATTCCGCACCGCTCACATTCCTTCTGGGATCATGGCTATCAAGAAGAGAGAATTCAGAGCGTTGAAGCAAGGAAGTGGCTCTGTCAAGGAGTATATGCAGAAGTTCAACCTGCTATCAAGGTATGCCCCTGAAGATGTCAGCACTGAGGCCGCTAAGATGGACATGGAAGGACTCCAGCAAGCCCTGCAGTATCAACTCATTGTCTGCGACTGTCGAACCTTCTTCGACCTGGTGAACAAGGCTCTCATACTCGAAGACAAGCGTCGTAACATGGAAGACACTCGCAAGCGCAAGATGATCAGCAAGGGTAGTTCCAGCAAGAAGAAGCCTCGCCCCTGGTAACCAAACCCAGCCAAGTCAACCTATCAGCCTCAGCAGGCTAGGCCTCCTGCACCTCGTCCGAGCTACCAGCCTCAGCAGTATGCCAATCCCAGGCCAGCTTACAACAAACCCAATAACAACAATGGCGGTAGGAACAACAACAACAACTCTGGTCAGATCACGTACTTTGGATGTGGTCAGCCTGGACACATCCATAAGCAGTTCCCCAACAAGAAGCCAGATGCACTGCGCCCCAATGCATCGAACCAAGGTCAAGGTTGTGGAGCGCCACCAAGGAACCAAGCTCCCTGCAACTAGCCCAACAACGACAAGGGTCGTGTGAATCACGTCACCGCCGAGGAAGCCCAGGAAGACCTGGACGTCACACTGGGTATGTTCCTCGTCAACTCAACTCCAGCAACCGTTATGTTTGATTGTGGAGCTTCGCATTCTTTTGTTGCCCAAAAGTTTGCACTAGGGAGTGGTATGAAGCCTACACCCCTGGGTAGTCATATGCTGGTACAAACCCCGGGATCGGTTATGAGAACCAAGATAGGGTGTAAAGGAGTTGGGCTTGTCATCAATGGATAGAATTCCTAGCAGACCTTATCATCTTGAAGTCGCAAGGCTTGGATGTGATCCTAGGCATGGACTGGTTAACCAAGCACCAAGGCTTGTTAGACTGTGCCAAGAGGACTGTTACCATGACCAATAGCCAAGGAGTTGAAGTCAAGTATGACCCCAACCCTACCTCCGCTCAAGCCCCTCGGGTTAATTGTCTATCGGGAATTGAGTTGGATCAAGTACCTGTGGTATGCGAATACCCGGATGTTTTTCCTGATGAGCTGCCCGGAATGCCTCCTGACCATGATATTGAGTTCATCATTGAGCTAATGCCCGGAGTAGGACCCATCTATAAGAAGCCCTATAGGATGGGATCCGCAGGGTTGGCTGAACTAAAGGAGCAACTGGCTGAGCAGCTCAGAAAAGGATTTATTCGCCCTAGTGCCTCTCCTTGGGGATCTCCTGTTCTATTTGTGTAAAAGAGGGATGGAACTATCCGACTCTGTGTCGATTACAGTTCTCTCAATGAGGTCACAATAAAGAACAAGTACCCACTTCCCAAGATTGAAGACCTGTTCGATCAGTTAAATGGTGCCAAGGTGTTTTCCAAGATCGATCTCAGGTCCGGGTACTACCAGTTGAAGATCAGACCCCAAGACATCCCGAACACGGCATTTGTGACCCGATATGGCCTGTATGAATATACGGTCATGTCATTTGGGTTGTCCAATGCCCCAACCTACTTCATGTACCTCATGAACAAAGTCTTCATGGAGTATTTGGACAAGTTTGTCGTTGTCTTCATCGACGACATACTCGTCCTCTCCAAGTCTGAAGAAGAGCCTGCGCAACACTTGAGAATGGTCCTAGACAAGCTTCGAGAGCACCGGCTTTATGCCAAATTCAGCAAGTGCGAATTCTGGCCGCATGAAGTTGGATTCTTGGGTCATGTGTTGACTGCAGAAGGATTGTCAGTGGATCCTGCCAAGATCGAAGTTGTGACTGAATGGCAATCCCCAAGCAATGTGAAGGAAGTCAGAAGCTTCCTCGGACTCGAGGGATATTACCACAAGTTCGTCGAAGGATTCTCGAGCATTGCCCTACCCATGACTCAGCTTTTGAAGAAGGACAAGAAGTTCGAATGTACAGCGAAGTGCGAAGAAAGCTTCCAAGAGCTCAAGAGGAGATTGACAATAGCCCCAGTCTTGGCCACCCCTGATATTCACAAGGAGTTTGTGATATATTGTGATGCATCAAGAATCGGGCTTGGTAGTGTTCTGATGTAAGAAGGCAGAGTCATAGCATATCTATCCAGATAGCTACGTCCTCATGAATAGAACTACGCTACCCACGATCTTGAGTTGGCAGCTGTAGTTCATGCCTTGAAGACATGGCGACATTACCTTCTAGGGAAGCAATGTGAGATATACACAAACCACAAGAGTTTGAAGTATATTTTCACTCAAAGGAAGTTAAACATGAGGCAACGAAGATGGTTGGAGTTGAACAAGGATTATGACCTCAGTGTTCAATACCACCCTGGAAAGGCGAATGTGGTAGCAGATGCCTTAAGCAGAAAGGCTTGTTCCTTGAATGCTATGATTAAGGAAAGGCTACCCGCCCTGTATGAAGAGCTTGAAAGCTTTGGCTTGGAACTGGTTGCACCTGGTTTCCTAGCCAACCTCGAAGCAAGGCCTACCTTGATGGGTGATATTAAGAAAGCTCAGAAGGGTCATGGCAGCATTGAAGGCATCAAGAGGAAGATTAAGAAAGGCAAGGCCCTGGATTCTCAGTCGATGGGCAAGGAGTTGTATGGTTTGGGACTCGCATCTACGTGCCCAACAAAGTTGAGCTCAAGAATTTGATCTTGCAAGAAGCTCATGACACTCCGTACTCCATCCATCCTGGAGGAACCAAGATGTACCAAGACCTCAAAGCAAGATTCTGGTGGCATGGCATGAAAAGAGAGATAGCCACCTTCGTCGCTAAGTGTGACATATGCCACAGAGTCAAAGCTGAGCATCAGCGACCCGCTGGATTTTTACAACCTCTCAAGGTGCCTGAATGGAAGTGGGACAAAGTCGGGATGGACTTCATCACTGGATTGCCCGGGTCAAGCAAAGGACATGATTCCATTTGGGTCATTGTCGATCACCTGACCAAGGTAGCCCACTTCATTCCGGTCAAGACGACCTGCAACGGGAACCAGTTAGCCAACCTCTACATCAACCGGATCGTGAGCCTCCATGGAGTTCCAAAGGAGATTGTGTCAGACCAAGGAACACAGTTTACCTCGAGATTCTGGAATAGATTCCAAGAAGCTATGGGAACCAAGTTATCCTTTAGCACTGCTTTTCACCCTCAGACCGGGGGCCAGACGGAACGAGTAAATCAGATACTCGAAGATATGCTTCGTGCCTGTGTCTTGGCGTATGGAGCCAAGTGGGAAGATTGCTTGCCTTTCGCCGAGTTCTCCTACAACAACAACTATCAGTCGAGTCTCCAGATGGCACCATTTGAGGTGTTGTACGGACGCAAGTGTCGCACTCCCCTCAACTGGTAAGAAACCAGAGAAGGATTAGTCTTTGGACCGGATATCCTCCGCGAAGCAGAAGAGCGGGTTCAACTCGTCCAAGAGCGTTTAGAGGCCGCCAAGTCAAGACAGAAGAGCTACGCTGACTCACACCGCCGAGACATGAGTGTCCGTGTTGGAGACCATGTCTATCTCCGAGTCACACCTCTCAAGGGAACCAAGCGCTTCCACGTCAAGGGAAAGCTCGCACCAAGATATATAGGCCCCTTCAAGATCACCGACAGACGAGGAGAAGTTGCCTACCAGCTAGAGCTACCTTCCGAGTTGTCCAATGTGCACACGTTTTTCACGTGTCACATCTCCGGAAGTGCCTTCAAGTTCCCAACCGCCCCGATCTGTACAAGGACAACAATCATCAAGCCATCGACCTTCAGCCAGACCTCACTTATCGTGAGAGGCCAGTTCGCATCTTGGATGAAGCCGAGCATTGCACCCGAAGCCGCACCATCAAGTACTTCAAGGTCCAATGGAGCAACCACACTGAAGCGGAAGCAACCTGGGAGCGTGAAGACTATCTTAGATCCGAATTCCCTTATCTTTTTAGCACTCAACCTAGGAATCTCGGGGACGAGATTCTTGTAAGGGGGGTAGGTCTGTCACACCCTGTGTTGTATCACATTGCTATGCTATGACTTTATAAAATTTGGACCCATTTAAAACTTTTTTAGTACTAGTGCATGTTTGAATTGTTTGATGCCTGCTTGTTTGGTTGATTGTGTTTTAGCACTCAAAGATTCTTCCTCTCTCAACACTCATCTACTTGCTCCAAACTCTCTGCCCAATGATCATGCCATGTGTATAGTACCTAAAACTATTTTTATCAAATATTATTTTGGCCAAAAAGGATTTATTCAAATTAGTTTTTCAAAAACCTCTGAGTTCAGGATTTAACTACAAGTCCTCAAATTCGGTGGATTGTTTTGCCCCAAAGACTTTATTTGGAACCTAATAGATATAATACTTCCCAAATCGCCAAATATTATTTTTTAAGATTATTTTCCTATTTTATTAAAAGGCTTTTATTTGAGGCCAGAAATGGTCTTTCCCAGCGAAAAATTAGTTTTATGCTTTCAAAATATTTGAGAAAATTTAGGGAAATTAAGTGGACATGTATTTTCTATATATATGAGTTTGAACACATGGTCATGTTTAAAATATTGGACAAAACCTTCCAAAACCCTTTCAGTCTGTTTCAAGCTTTTGAAATATTTCTATAGGAAATATTCTCAAATAAATCCAGGAAAATTCTAGCAGGTCACATATGCCCAATGTGATGATCTTGCCAAGTTTCATCCCAATCCAAATTATTTTGGTTCACCAAAATATCCTAAAACTATTCTTGTCCAGAGCCAAATTTGAGCAAGTCTACATTGCCAACTGTCTCCTATTGATCTCAAACTAGGTGGACATGTTCTAATCTCCAAATAATGCTACCACACCAAGTGGTGCATTAAGAAGAATAGATTTGAATGCCTAGATCTAATGAAACCTGATTTTGTTAATTTCTAGGGTTTACAAAGTTTACATTGCCAACTTTTCTCAAATAATCTCAAACTTGGTGGCCAACCTCATTTTCACCATCCATTTGATCCTGGTAAAACTCATGGCAAGTAGAGCAATTTTACTTGGCCAAACCAGCATCAAACACCTTCTGGTAGTTTGGTAGAAGCCATGTTTTGACCCCTTCCACTGTTCTCCTTGACCCAAGATTTTTACCACAATCACTCCTACACCTCTCCTACCTCCAGTAAGGTTTGCATGGCTCAGATCAATGATAGACTGGGGTAAAACCCCAATTACCTCTCCTGGACAGCAATTTTTCCCCCTCCCTCAAGCTTCCTTCTCTCCTAAGGACCCCCCAGAGCATCCAAGGCCTTCCCTGGATTGTTTTCTCCCTCCTAGACCCCCTAGACACAAGAGGCCACGCCAAAAATGCCAAGGGCACGCCATGGCATGGCAAAACGGCGCTCTGGAGCGCGCTACAGTGCACTCCCGCACTGTAGCTACCCCCAATCCCTGCTCCCGACCACCTAGGGCCTCCCCCTCATGTCCCATGGATTCTCCTCGACGTCCGCAACCTTCCAACGGGTCTGTCCCCCTGTCCATTCTCTCTCCGGCGACCTCGAGCGCGCGTGCCCGACGCCGCCCGAGTCGGCCATTGTGCGGGCTCGCACGCCCATGCTCTCCCCTCTCATCTCTCTCCTTATGGTCGTAGGCAATGCCCACGAATGCCCCCGAGCCAGTCCGGACCCATCCCGTGGTCTCCAACAAGGGTTGCGACCTCGCCGGCGCACGGGTCCGTGGTGGACCATCGCCCCCTCTATTTAAGCCGCCCCCGAGCCCATCTCTCCCCTATGGCACCTCCCTCCACTCCTCAATTTCACTCATGCACCTCCCACTCCATCCCCGGAGCACCCAGCTCGCAGATCAACCCGAGGCTCCGCCGGTACAGCTCGCCGTCGATCTCCGGGTAGAGAGCCCCTCCGGCCCCGTTCTCCTTCTCCTTGGCCCCCTCTCACCTCCCTGACACCGTCCCACCCCTTTCCCGTGCAGATTGCGGCCGGAGACGACCGGACCGAGCTCGCTCGAAGGTCTCCCCTCCGCGTCCACTCGCCACCGCCGACTCAGGCCACGCCGGCGATCCCTTCGACCTCCACCGGGACCGCGGCACCTCCCTGGACCCGTTCCCGCGCTCATCTTCCCTCGCTGGGGACGGAGCTGACGCTAGTGAGCCCCGCGTCCCTCTGTCCAGAGGTGGACGACGGACCCGACAGGAGGACCCCGCTCGTCAGCCTCTGCCTCGCCCGCCTCTCTCTCCCTCTCACTGGCACCCGGGCCCCGCCCGTCAGGTTTGAACCTGGCGAGCATGGGCGCACCGGTTCGGCTCAGGCCGATTTGATCTGGGCCGGCCCAGCTGCTGGCTGGCTCTGGCCCAGGGCACTTTGGCCCCTTTTTTCCTTTTTATTTTTCTTCTGTTTTGCAAAAATTCCATAGGATGCTATATTTATTCAAATCCAGTGATTCAAATTTCTAAAAACTTGTAATATTGTGTACTATTTAATGATGCCACTTGTGCAACCTTTTGAAAATATTTTGTGTACTGGTTTATTTTAAAACCTTGATTTGGTTAATTAAAACTACTGTTAAAATCATTTTTAGAACTTTTTACACTTCAAAACCAGAAACTAGTAATTTTGTGTTCTTAGTTTTAAACCTAGTATTTTACAAAAGTGGTTTGGCATTTTTAGGAGTGATTTATTTTCTCTGTTTTTGCGGTGATCTTATTTTTGCCCGCTAATATAGCGACGATAGATTGAGTTGTTGACGAGGGAGTTGGACCAGAAGATTTTGAAGACACCAAGGACTTTGTTGAGCCAGGCAAGCAGCCCTTTGACCATGTTTAAGAAACCATTTTATTGCATGGCATATAGCACTTCATTTTATTATGTTAATCATGATGCTATGGTGGCCACCTTTATGGGTTGCCTCCGATACTTTTATCGTTCATACTTGCATGACATGACTCTACCTCCTACTTAGAGTTGTGTGGGTGGGAAGTAGATAGGTTGCTAAGTAGTTGCTACGCAAAGTGGGAAGGGCTTATGCATGATGTTGGAAACAAAGTGTTTTCAAAGACTTTTCGAAAACCCCATTGGGTGCCACTAATTCCCGAGGGAGTTGGTGTTGAGCTAGGTAACCACTTGATAAAGAAGTGGTGTATCGGAGCAAGCGAGTGCGTTGTTTTTCAAAAATGGATTGGTGTAAGTTGCGACCGTTACTCCAACCTTACATGTACAACCACGATACCCCTTATGGGACAGGGCTTTATTGATTACCTTGGTTGATGCTAGCAGAGAGCCCGCATTACTAGTGGCGGGAGTGGCGTGGTCACTCTCGATACGGGGTCATACCGGAATGGAGGTTCATGGGCTGTTTTCACAGACACCGGGCACACCGTTGCGTGCCCTCATGGATGATACGTGTGATGTATATCACGAGGGATGTCACCAACGAGTGGACTCTTTGTTAGTATCGCCAGGGGAAAAGCATTGTTCGGGTGCTTACCTTGGGTATGTAATATACCGCGAGTCGTGGAGGGCACGGAAGTTCCCTGAGTCTTGTGGGTAAAGTGTGCAACCTCTGCAGAGTGTAAAACTATTCGAATAGCCATATCCACGGTCAAGGACAGTTCGATGACCGCTCTTGGGCTACGTCCATTGTTTACAAAAACTTGGTGTGTGAGTGTGTGGGAGAAAGATGGGATACTTGAGCTAAGTCGGATGACTTGACATGATGATTGAACATGAGATGTTCAGACCTTGTTTATATTGATATCTGTAACCTGTTCATACGAATACTTGTATCCTCATGATGCATGCCTTTACAATACAATTGATCATGTCATTGCACTCAAAACTAGCTTTCCGCAGATTACCTACTTAGTGCTATATCATGCATTGTCATACCTTGTTCCAAAACATGGGTTGCTTGAGAGTACATTCAAAGTACTCATTGGCTTGCCACTAGTTATTTAATTGGCCAGGCATGGAAGCGCAGGAATATGGTGAAGATTTCGTTGGTGACGAACATGCGAATTGGGACGCTTCCCAGTCAGAATGCCTGCAGGGTTAAGGCAAATGGAATGGGTCTACGCTATCTTTCAAGATTTCCGCTACGAGTTTATGTTTGCTATTTGGCCTTCATGGCCCTATCTATGTAAGACTTGACCTTGATGGTCTTTATTTGTGTAAGACAGTATGTATGGATGTAAGACTCTTGTTATTCAGCTTCTGCGTGTTCAGTGAGCATTGATCTCTGGGATCACTGTACGCGTGCATTCGGTGATCACGACTTATGAGTCGGTGTCCCCACATGCTCCTAGCCTCACCGATGCTCGATCTCCATGATCCTGGGTACCTGCAGGGATGAAGATCACGGACAAGACAAGAGACACTTCACGAAACAATTTTATTTCACACATACACGGCGTTGTGTCAAAGACTTTCATTGATCCCTTCACCAAATACCTGGGGTTCCAAGGCTCATGTCTCACCCCATACCTTACCGAACTACTCACACATGGAGATCAGATCGCGAGAAGAAAATATTGAAGAACACATCTTGGGATTGATTGATTGCAATATGTCTTACAATGGATGCCTTGTGCGATGCATAATTACAAGTATGAACTAGATGAGAGAGCACTATGGTGGTGGAGATGGCTATGGAAATGAAACTGGCGGCGGCTAGGGTTTGTGGATGAAGAAGATGATGAAGAGGTTCTCGCTGTGCTTGACGCTGTTCTGTTGACATTTCGACGGGGTCCCCTTTATAAAAGTTGTTCAGGTGGACGACCTGCCTCGGTTTCCACGCCAAACGTCTGCGCAAACGGGCGTGTGCGGTTGCATGGAACGCCGTCTTTGACTCTGGTGGCCTTCTAGCGCCTCCTGGTGACTTGTTTCTTCTCCATTCTCCTTTCCTTTCCTTTCTCCCACATGATGTCTTCCCTTTTTAGCCAATGTCTTGTGGAAAAATATCAAAGAGAGGATTTGTGGAATCCTTTGCATTCATTAGTCATTAGTGGCTATGTAGCACTCCTTGGCAGTCCGAATCAGCACAAATTTGTGACACATTCAAATCTTCCATAAGCATTAGCGCCTCTCAAGCACATGCTTCAAGTGTCGATGAGCCAGTGATGCCATGTAGGAGAATCATGGAGGCCCCAAGAACAAGCCGGTCTCATCATGACAAAAATGTGCAATAGCTCCTATGTTTGAATATTTTGCCATAAGTCATCAGCTTTTAGCCTAACCCAATCATGCGATGGTGGGATCCAGGGCAAGCGACCAACCCTCTCTAGCTTCGCTTCACCCTCCACACAACGAGTCATTTAGTATAAAGAAAAAACACTGAAAGATGCCATTTTTTCTAGTGGAGGCAAAGAGGCTTGCCCATGTCTCGCTTGCAGCGAGATGTAGGGAACCCTCACGTCAAGGCGGGTGCAAGATGGGCCGACCCATCTCCCGGGAGGCTACAACCTTTTTCCTTATTCTTTCACTTTTTTGTTTTTTTTTACTTTCCAATATTCTAAATAAATATATTAAAAAACACTTTACTTAAAAATATTTGCACAAAAAATGTTACCAAGCATTTGAAAAATGTTAAATGCGTATAGAGAAAATGTTTGTCATGTATACAAAAATAAAATATGTATGAAATTGATCATCTGTTTGAAAACATTAATCAGTAATTTGAGTAAAAATGTTAAAAATTTATTTGAAAAAATGTAATCAATCATTTGAAAATATATTAAATGTGTATAGACAAAATGCTGACCATGTATTAAAAAATATTAATCTTTTTTTTGAAAAAAATGTTAATCACATTTGAAAATATTAATTTTTTATAGAAAAATATTGATCATGTATTAAAAAATATTAATCTTGTTTTTGAAAATTGTTAATCAATAATTTCAAAAAATATTTAAAATGTGTATAGAAAAATGTTAACCATGTATTAAAAGAAATGTTTAACCCGTATTTAAAAAAGTGTGTGTGTGTTAGAAAGATGTTCTTGAGGTACATGAAAAATGTAGAATGAAAACCCAAATAAGTTAAAACAAAAAACCAACGAAAGACGAAAAACAAAGAAACCAAAGAAACAAGTGCAAAGGAATGGAAAACAATGAATACTGATAAAGAAACATGAAAAAACACCGCTGAAAACCAATAAAGAAACAAAAAACCAAACAGAATGAGAAAGAAAATAAAAACCATGAAAGAAACAAAGACAATGAAAAACGAAAAAAGGGAAGTATAACGACGAAACAAAGAAACCAGTCACGCGAAAAAAGAAATAAAACTAAACAATAACAAAAGAAATCGAACAAAAACGAACGAACCGATCGACGACCCATACGCGTGTGCGCGGTGCAGGAAGACTTCAGGCGAGATGATACGAGATCACTAATTGATGAGTACACCTTTGAAAGATCACTCCCACCTCCCAGGTTGTGACAAGTGGCGCACTGCATGTGTGCCACTTGTCGCAACCTGAGAATTTTCCTTTTTTCGTAGATCCGTATTTTTAAAACGTTTTATCTTTTAAACCGTGCGTCCAAATCTCGAACCGTTTTCACCGTTGGGTTTCTCGCATCGAGATCTTCAAAACTAGATCCCATTTTGATAGGTTTTAACGAATTTTTTTAGAAACAACCAGGCGAAGAAAACCGGACGAAAAAACCGTGCCTCTCGCGATAGAAAAAAACCCCCCCCAAAACACGTTTTTTCCCTTTCCGAGAGGCACGACCGTACCTCTCGCGAAGGTAAAACCGTGCCTCCCGCAAAAAAACGCGTTTTTCCCTTTCTGAGAGGCATGGCCGTGCCTCTCGCGAAAAGCAAAACCGTGCCTCTCGCGAAAGCAAAACCGTGCCTCTCACGAAAAACAGATAACGCGTTTTTTTCTCTTTCCGAGAGGCACGGCCGTGCCTCTCGCGGAAGCAAAACCGTGCCTCTTGCAAAAAATATATAAAAAAACACGTTTTTTCCTTTCCGACAGGCACGACCGTGCCTCTCGCGAAAAAAGCAGAAAACGCATTTTTTCGCGCAATTTTTTTTCCGTCCAGAAGCTAAGAAAGACCAGTGAAAAACCGGAACATAAAAAAACCCCAAAAAAAAACCAAACTAAAAAGCCGAAAACCTGTAGAAAAAAATAAAAAAACAAAATCCGAAGGGAACGCTCAGGACGCGACACATGACGACTGCTGAGAACGCGTTAAGTGATGACGTGTGGGAGTGATCGTTAGGAGACTTCCGAAAGAATGCTCCCTAATTAGTTGCTCGTCGTGATGATACTAGTCTCGCATAAGCGAGACATAGCATTCGCAGAGGCAAAGGAGGCCTCCTGTTGCACACGAGCTAGACTCTCTCATTGGGCTGTATCCCTCGGCCCCTTTGGCGAAACAGTTTGGAGGATCGAAAGATCTCGGCCGTCCAAGCTAGGGATTGCTTATAAACACCCAACCCTAGCCTAAGCCCCCGCTCCCCTCCCGCCGCATCCTCTTTCGTCCTCCCCTACGCCGCAGTGCAGGTTCGTTCCGTTCGCTCTGTCTCTCGCGTCATCTCACCTTCACCGTCCGGGGGAAAATCATCTCCTGTATCCCGGTGAATAGATGTTGCGCGGATTCCATGCCGCTCTAGTTCTTCGCGCGGTAGCAGTAGGTTCCTGATTTCCTCACGGATGCGTAGCATTAGTCGTGCACCATTGCTTGTGATCCGCCACGCGTTCATGATCTTGCTTGTTAGCATGCGCACCCGTGCCGTGTTGCTCAGTAGTTTGGAGAGGTGGATCGTTTAGCCCGCGTTGTGACGTGTTTGCGTTGGTGTGGTGGATCGTGTGCAGGTAAGAAGAAGGGGTCGAAATGGTGAAGCACAACAATGTTATCCCCAACGGCCACTTCAAGAAGCATTGGCAGAACTATGTCAAGACCTGGTTCAATCAGCCTGCCCGCAAGCAGAGGCGCCGCATTGGTGAGCAACCCTGCTCTTACATTGTTGCGTGTTTATCAGTCGCACACTTGTAACTGTACATGTTATGTATTACGCGATGGTAATTGCAGTGATAATTAAGTG
Source organism: Elymus sibiricus (assembly GCA_039707655.1). NCBI lineage: Eukaryota > Viridiplantae > Streptophyta > Magnoliopsida > Poales > Poaceae > Elymus > Elymus sibiricus. The sequence goes on along the minus strand of CM077675.1, from coordinate 306,660,104 downwards.
TTAAATTCTGGTCAGTTAATTTATTACCCCTGCTAGTGTGATAGACAGAGCTCTATGTGGTTGATTTTATTCCATACTGCGTGATCACATTGGCTGTCTGTCATTCATCACCATCATTTGATCTATGTTATGTCTTGACTACAATGCATATTTGCTGGTAATCTAATAGAAAAGAATGTTGTCCTTGGAAGTTATACCTGTGCTGAGGCAGTATTTGTCGCCAGGTCAATCGATTGTTTCCAGCAAACCTACCTCAACTTTTGTACACAAACACAAGACAACTGTTAGATATGTATGTTCAATACCATTTCTGGATGCATTTCTTTTGAATTAAGGTGTACCTCTGATGCCATGCATGGACTGATCTGACTCAGCATGTGTTCATATGCACACACTTGATCTTTAATATGTGATGCTATGCCTGTGATGCTGCTCAGCATCACTAGCCAGCAACCAACTTCTTTGGAGCTTTTGCTGCTTGGCTATTTTTGAATAACCATCGTACAATTTGTATTTGTTCAGCTCGTCAAAAGAAGGCTGTGAAGATCTTCCCTCGCCCAACATCTGGTCCTCTTCGTCCAATCGTGCAATGCCAGACTCGGAAGTACAACATGAAGGCAAGGGCTGGGAGAGGCTTTACCCTTGAGGAGCTGAAGGTGACTTGTTTCTTCTATACCGTTAAAATCCATTAAATCATGCCTCTTTCTCTGTTTTGCCTTTTTGTGATTAAATGTGGGAGAAAATCAATATGTTCTTTGTTCAATGTGTGGTTTCTTTTCTGCATCAGTTGCTGTCCTGCATGTTTCTGGTAAATTGTTCTCATATTCGGTATTTGTTTTTATTAATAGCAAATATACTCATATTAGCAATAGTTTATTGTTCTTCCCTTTCTATAAGTGATGAACTGATGTTTTGCATGCAGACTCATATGCTAGCTTGCTGTGCTTTCGGTGTATTCTCCTTGCAATCTGATTATCTATCCAGATGCTACTGTCATTTCTCATGTATCATGTATCGTACTGTATCTTTCTGCTAATGTTCATTTATGCTGTAATTTGCAGTCAGCGGGCATCCCGAAGAAGCTAGCTCCTACTATTGGCATTTCTGTGGACCACCGCCGTAAAAACTGGTCGCTTGAGGGTATGCAGTCTAACATTCAGAGACTCAAGATGTACAAGGCCAAGTTGGTTATCTTCCCAAGGCGTGCTCGCAAGGTTAAGGTATAACTGGTGTTTATTGTTTGTGTACACCATTTTATATTTTGTTATGCATTCTTCTGTTCATGACCATTATGCTCTTGTCTTAGGCTGGTGATTCTACCCCTGAGGAACTTGCCACAGCCACCCAGGTCCAGGGTGACTACATGCCTATTACTCGTGGTGAGAAGCGCTCGGTTGAGCTCATGAAGGTCACTGAGGAGATGAAGTCGTTCAAGGCCTACGGCAAGCTCCGTGTCGAGAGGATGAACCAGCGCCAGCTAGGTGCCCGCACGAAGAAGGCTGCCGAGGCAGAGAAGGAAGAAAAGAAGTGATTAGTTATTTTGTTTCATTCTGCAGCTAGTGAATGTTATCATCGGGTACTTGTTCTAAATTTTGTTTGGTGCTGGAAATAGAGACCAGCGCGGATGGTTTTGATACCTGGTACTTGTTTGCATGATATGCTGTTTAGTGAGTCGATGGATTTCTACCCTTGTTGGCATAATTCGTGGTGGTCAAGCTGTATTCTTCTCCGATTTATATACTCAAAATGCACTGGTCAAGCTATAACTGTTGTTTTTCGTAATTTTTTGGTGGAAGTACCGACGGTTTGAATTAAGAGCAAGTTGCCCTTTCGACCGGACATGGAGTATCAACGCTCGGCTCAAAACTCTTGTGAACAGTAAAATAATAAAAAAAAGTAAAATAATCCAAAATTTCTGATTTTCTTGACAACAAACTTTGCTGAATTATCTTCTTGTGTCCATTTTTTTTTGATGAAATAACATGCATGGACGTCTGGGCAATAACAAAATTAACCCTCGAAAACTAGTCTTTTTGGAGTATTGGTTTTGTTAGTTTTGCCCAGTCCTCCATGAATGTGATTTCATCACACCTTCATGAATGTGATTTCATCACGACAATTTGCATGCAGAAAATTGGCAGTGTTCGTTGAAAATGACAAAAAAAGCAGATTTTTTTGTCTTCTGTTTTTCACATTTTACTCTTACATATGGGACCACATATGTTTTTAAAGATGCTAGTTGTTGTTTGCACCATTCATATGCATATGCTTTGGAGCCCGTAGCTATTTTCCACTGGAACTTTTTTGCCGAAATCCTGCAAACTGAATGCAAGTTTAACACACCATGTTTGCCCTCAGAAAATCCCTATCGCATTGCGAATGGCCTCTTAGAAGAGGAAAAGAAATGGCTAAACGCAGCAAATAAATAGGCCGGAGGGCTTGGACCATCAATATGGTTGTAGAATACAATTCATTCTTGGTTGGCGTCGGATGCTAAACAAAGAAAATAAATCTCAGTAGCAATAATTTTTCTGGCCTACCGTTCTACAGCCACCCTTGAGTACCCCCCCCCCCCCCCTCGTTGCCAGCGGCCATGGTAGCCGACGCTTGGTGGGATGGAGGTCCGGATCCTAGGTCTAGTGGCGAGTGTGTCTCTCTCTCCGACAAATAAAGTGGTGTTGCATTGTGAATCTTGCCCCAGTGGTTCTTCACCTCTTCCTTGGGGCCACACGGGTGGCGAAGAGGTGGAGGCAAAGATAATCCCCAACGATGAATCCTTCGGGGCATTCCTCAGCCGGCTCCATGGTGAAGCTTAGGCGTTTTCGGCTTCGTCCCCCCGTCTTTTTTTTGCTCGAATAAATACCAACTAGATGGTGCTCTCGATGAGATATTTTCTCCTTAAGAGATTGACCAGAAGGAGATGTACATGCGTTCCACTTGCAGGAGGTCTATCTCCCGCCTACCTTCTCTTGAGGCCACCAAGGTGGTGGATGAAGAGGAGTGGGGACACACTGAGTTGAAGATGGATGATCAAGTTCGAGCTCACCAACAAAGGATTCAACAGTGGAGTGATGTCGTGCGGTGAGCTGCCGGTCTTCACCGAGCCTCTACTTCTTCTGGTTGAAGGGCGGACAACCCCTTTCCTCCTGGCTTGCATGCCTTATGGGAGGCAGTTCTAGTTTCCGTTGGAGGATATGGTATGCAGGTGTTGTGCCCATGGCGATCTCGTCGCCCCAAGTGGTTCGTCCCCGTCGATGGTGTACAATCTAAACGGAGGCTACCAAGGACCCGATTGCATGTTTATCTTTTAGTTAGGGGTCCTCAATCTATAATTTTGTTGTAAATTTTCATCATCTCTGGGTCCTGATGTAAAGTGTGCTTTGATGCGTATCTAATAAAATTTCGGGTCCTTTGGGACCCAACCACCGTTAAAAAAAATGGTTGGCGCCCCTGGTATATCTTGTTGCAGGGATGAGAGCGAGATGCTATCCGACACCAGTAGGGAGGGCCTTGTCGTTGTTCTTTGTGGCCTTGTATCTTCTTTGCATGTTGCAAAGATGCTCGTCCATCAATCATCTGGTTGGTTCGGTGCCATGACCTCAAGGCCGAAATCACTATTTTGATCTTAAACACAAAGAGTAGCACGATTTGACCCTTTTGGAATTTTTTTCCGGATTTGACCCTGGCATTTTGGTGGCAAGGGAAACACCACCTTCCTCGGTGTTTCCCCGTGGCCCACCACCTGGATCTTTCAGTTGACTGACCGACGTGGCAAAGGGGTAAATGCCAGGACTCCCAGCGTTTACCCCTCGATCGAAATGCCAAGCCCGTGAACATGCATCTTATCGAGGCACAATGTGCCCTACACCGACTGTGTGTCAGCGGGGTGATATCGGGGGTGAGATGCGGCTGTGGGGCATGGAGAGAGTGAACACAAGATGTTTGTGGAAATGCTGCACTAAGGTTATCCTTATGAACACAATGGTTCGCAAGTAAGACCTTTAAAAATACTGTCATTGTCTTTTTTTCAATAAAACCGCCCAGTCAGAGGGACACCTCAACATCAGTGACCTGCTTACTCATAACCTAAAGTCTTGTGACCACTTTATAGCATTTTGAAAGATGGATGAGCAAAGTATTCATCTTGCAAGAGTTGTGTGACTAATGATGCGTTTATCTCATGCAGGAAGGCCAAATCTAAGTCATGCTGTAAATTGTGTTTGGAATCCTAGTCTATCCAATCTACGCTATTTTCCATACAAAATTTGAGTTATGTAAAGACACATCCACACACACACACACACACACACACACACACACACACACACACACACACACAAATATACATGAGGGCTCTCTGAAAAGTGCTCCTGCAGCCCAGGGGAGAAGCTCGTTATTTATGGTACAAGACCAGGGAGTCTAGCACTAGAGGAGTAGGCTATATATAACAATATTTTCTAAAGAACATCTATATGTAATGAGATGAGTGGATCTAGTCCCTCTCCCATGGTCTTGGCATCATCATCGTGCAAACCAAGAAATGAGGAAGAAGAAATTTCCTAAACCTCTTAAGCCATGGGTCTGAAGGTATACATATCTCTCTCCCGAAATCAACATTGTTTTGCCTCAGTCCATCGCTAAATATGAAATCATGAACCATCTCGCATGGTTTCAATCCAGCCCACCCTTTTAATTTTGTTGGCATGCATTTGATTGTGTTATGTTCTTTTTTTGAACTTGATTGTGTCATGTTGGATGGATCTAGGCTGGGAACTGACGTGGCTTGAGACTGCGTCGGTATTTCCCCAAAGAGGAAGGGATGATGCAGCACATCGACGGTAAGTATTTCCCTCAGTTATGAAACCAAGGTTATCGAACCAGTAGGAGGATCACCACCACCCAATAAGCAGCACCTGCACACAAACAACAAATACTTGCAACCCGACGCGAAAGAGAGGTTGTCAATCTCTCTACGGTAAAAAGATAGATTAGGTAGTGATAGGTAGGAGATATAGATCTCTCAAGAACACAAAATAGGAAAATCAAATAAAGAGTACAACAATATGTTTTTGAATTTTTGGTTTTGTAGATCTGAAAACAAAGATGCAAAAAGATAGATCGGAAAGCAATATGTTGGAAAAGTAGACCCGGGGGACGTAGGATTCACTAGTGGCTTCTCTCATGAGTATAGCACACGGTGGGTGAACAAATTACTGTTGGGCAATTGATAGAAGATCAAATAATCATGACAATGTCCAAGGCGATGATCATTATATAGGCATCACGTCCAAGATAAGTAGACCGACTCCTTCCTGCATCTACCACTATTACTCCACACATCGACCGCTATCCAGCATGCTTCTAGTGTATTAAGTTCATGGAAAAACGGAGTAATGCAATAAGAACGATGACATGATGTAGACAAGATCTATTCATGTAGGAATAGACCCCATCTTGTTATCCTTAATGGCAACGATACATGCGTGCCTTGCTGCCCCTTCTGTCACTGGGAAAGGACACCGCAAGATCGAACCCATCATAAAGGACCTCTTCCCATGGCAAAAAATCGATCTAGTCGGCCTAACTAAACCAAAGATTCGAAGAAGAAATACGAGGCTATAAGTAATCATGCATATAAGAGATCAAAGAAGACTCAAATAATATTCATGGATAGAAACTGATCATGAACTCAAAATTCATTGGATCCCAACAAACACACCGCAAAAGTTTACATCAAATAGATCTCCAAGAGACCATTGTATTGAGAATCATAAGAGAGAGAGGAAGCCATCTAGCTACTGCCTACGGACCCGTAGGTCTATGGTGGACTACTCACGCATCATCGGAGAGGCACCTATGAAGAAGATGAACCCCTCCGTGATGGTGTTTAGATTGGATCTCGCGGTTCTGGAACTTGCGGCGACTGGAATTGTGTTTCGTCGACTCCCCTAGGGTTTTTGGAACATTTGGGAATTTATAGGCATCAGAGGCGGTGGAGAGGGGCCCCGTGGAGGGCACAACCCATCAGGGCGCGCCGGGGCCCCCCTGGCGCGCCCTGGTGGGTTGTGGTCTCCACGGCCCACCTCTCTGGCACTTCTTTGGCCTAATGGGTGTCTTCTGGTCCAAAAAAATCTCCAAAAAGTTTCGTAGCGATTGGACTCCGTTTGCTACTGATATTCTGCGAAGTAAAAAACAAGCAAAAACAACAACTGGCACTTTGGCACTATGTCAATAGGTTAGTCCCAAAAAATGATATAAAGCTGTTATAAAATGATTGTAAAACATCCAAGAATGATAATATAACAGTATGGAACAAGCAAAAACTATAGATACGTTAGAGACGTATCAGCATCTCCAAACTTAATTCCTACTCGTCCTCGAGTAGGTAAATAATAAAAACATAATTTTTGATGTGGAATGCTGCCTAACATGTTCATCATATTTTTTTCTTTTGTATAGCATGGACTTTTGGACTTGTAGATGAATAAAGCAATAGTCTAGTTTTAACATAATGACTTCAATACTCAAGCATGCTAACAAGCAACCATGTCTTTCAAAATATCAACACTAAAGAAAGTTATCCCTAGCCCATCATGCTTAATCATTGATCCATTCATGAAACACACTCAAATATTACCTATACCCAATGCTCAAGTGTGATCATAGTACCCCCTAGTTGGTGCTTATAGAGAAGATGGAGAATCAAAGTAGAAATAAAAATTGCATAAAGTAAATAGATAGGCCCTTCGCAGAGGGAAGTAGGGATTTGTAGAGGTGCCAGAGCTCAAAGTTTTAAATTGAGAGAGAAAAATATTTTGGGTGGCATGCTTTTCCTGTCAACGAAAACGACAAAGTAGCTCACAATACTTTCCATGCTAGATATATCATAGGCGGTTCCCAAACAGAAAATAAAGTTTATTCCTTTTTCCACCAAACTTTCACGTTCCATGGCGGGCCGTATCCACGGTTGCCTTCCATACCAACACTTTCCAAGGAATTTATTATTTGACAACATAAAGTAAATATTTTTTCTTTTTCATTTCGGGAATGGGCATCCCTATTACCGCCGCACTCTCGTGCAATGACAAGTGAATAAACACTCATCTTGAGAATAACACATCTAGCATGGAAAAATATTGGACACCCCCTACCGTTTCATGAGCGGTACGAGCACACAAAAGAGAAAATTTATTTTGAAAATTTAGAGATGTCACATACAAATTTGCTTACAACGGCATGGAAATACCGCATATAGGTAGGTATTGATGAGGACATCCCTACTAATGTTACACCCACATCCCCACCAACTACACATATTGGACCAGTTACTAGAGCCCGCGCACGCCAACTAAATTATCAGGTACTTTCGTTTCTTGGAAATCCTTCTAATGTTCATGAACATATGATGCTACCTAAATTAGACACTTTTGTTTTACTTATTAATGAAGGACCTAGCATGGACAAGAAGGTGCGCGCGCGGGAAGGAAGAATGGACTTTCCAGTGGTGATTTTCGCACTGTGAAGCCACCATAAGGAGTGCTTGGACGCTTGGACGAAATATACAAGATGCCACTTCATAAATTTTGTCCATAGGCTAATATAGGTGCTGCGTCACCTTATTTTTGGGCCAGGCCCATGTAATTTCGAAATACCACTTATTAGGCTATTTTTAGAGTCCGTATGTGTGGGGAAACGGAGTTAGGGCTGGTTTCGGACCCCTCCTCCAAGAGCCACGAAATCCCCCTCTATCCCCCATATATATAGCCCTTAGGGCATCGTTTTAGACTTGGGTTTTGTTTAGATTGAAAGTTAGCCATAGCCGCAACTTTGCGTTCTTCCTTTGTGTTCCACGACTAGACAAAGGCGTCACAGAACCCCACTTTCATCAATAAAGCTTTCCTCTTATATTCGCAATTTCCAGATTGCAATCTTAGTTTCTTGCTTGTTCTTCGTTTGCTTGTCGGAAACAGACCCTTGTGGTCAGGTTGATCGTGCTCCGGCGTGGTCAATAACCTCTCGGAGTTGGTTTAGCGATTGCTAAGGCGCGACGTCCTCGCACGTTTGTAGTCGGATCGTCAAAGTCGACTTTACCATAAACGATAGCCACATCTCATCGAAAGACAGGGATAACTTTGCCTCTATCAAGTGGTATCAGATTTCCAGGTTGTTCGGTGAGATTTTTCAGTTTTTCATAGTTAGATCGCATCTGTTCTTCATACCTAAAGTCCATGAAAAAGCCAAAAAAATAGGATTAGATCTTCATATCCGAACCAATCTGAGCCTTTGCAATTTTCTGTTCGGTGTTTGCTTTGTTGAATTTGCGGTTGCATCGTCGTGTCAAGTTGCTGGTCTTAGCATCTAGTCTTTTAGAGTTTCGAGTTCTGTTCACAGGTTGCCACGCCGCCGCCGCACCATCTTCATCGCTGCCATATACGACCACCACACCATATACATCACCGCTGCCATATACCACCACCACACCAGATACATCACCTCTGCCATCTACCACCACCGCATATCTGCCACCAATCCGAGTCATATAGACCACCACATATCCGCCATCACGCCAATCCGAGTCCACCTCCATCATAGATTCGTCGCCAGTCTGAGTTCCACCACCCCTACATTCTTCCGCCACTAGTCCGAGTTACACCAGATTCGTATCCGCCATCAATCCTAGTCCGAGTCCAGTATTTGCTGCTTTGTTGTTGATTTCCATATCCCGCGATATTACGTGTCGTGGGCAAGGCAGACTTCCCAACTTCAGTGCTACCCGCAGAAGAAAAATAGTTTCAGTTTAAAAAAAAAACTAAGTCTGGAAAATTCTGGCTAGGCAGTTTTGAGACCATTCTAAGACTTTTTCAAAAAAAAATTTGTTGCCGAGCAAAAAAAAAAGAGGAAAAAAAGTCAAAAAAAAAAATTCAGTGTGCTCCGCCCTTGTTTACGTGCAGCACCGTGATTTTGTTGGTGTTCTAGGCTCGCGTCTCTAGCACAGTCTAGCCTAGGACCAGCACGGTACCGTCGTTGAGCGTCTTTTCAACTTTGCATCTCTGAACTGATTATTGCTGACCCTTTTTGCTACCATATTATAAGCCTTCCCAGCTCCACATACATCTACGTCGTGTGTTTGACACCACCTGGCAATCGCTCTATCCAAGCTTTGAGAGTTTTGACTACAACGGTTGCCGATCACCACCTGTTGCTGGGTAAAAACTGGTAAGAAATTGAGATTGGCTTGACGGATTTGTGACACACCACCACCACCATCACTTCCTAGTAGCCTGTAGGTTCATATTCTTGTGTGTTCCTATTACTGCTAACCATGCCAGGATCACAAGCTGACGAGGTCGAATGGGAGGTTATGACCAACAAGGAGCTCCATGACAAATTCCAGCAAATGATGGCTGACCAGGTACAAGACTTCGTGACCAGCCTTGGAGAGGCCATGGAGAAGCTAGCTGGTTTGGAGAAGACGTTTGAGACGAAGTTGAACGCTAAGTTCAATGAGGTGCTTGCACGTCTACCACTAGCTGCACCGGTCATACCTCAGCAACAACAACAACGTCGACCGAATTTCGTGGGGCGTGCACAACGTGTGCCCCTCGAGGAAGGCCAACATTCTGGTGCCCTTCCTACTGCTGTGGCTTCTGTGGCTGCTGCTGCTACTACTGTTGATCAGAACGCTGACTACGATGGTGATTACGATGATGAGGAAGAGGTTGCTCCAGATCAGCCCCAAGGGCAACCACCAGCACACGCACCAGGTCGTCCACATGCCTACAATCGCAATGGTAGGGCTGCAACACCCCCTCAGGTGCAAAATCATGACCATCTCCCTAAACTTAAATTGAATATTCCTACATTTGATGGTAGATATGTTCCTGATATATATCTTACTTGGGAGTTAGAAACAGAACAATGTTTTACATGCTTACAATTTCCTGAGGATAGACGTGTTACTGCTGCTGTTTGTTCATTCACTAGTTTTGCTTGTGTTTGGTGGTCTGAACATTGTAGAATACATCATGCTAATATTCCAACTACTTGGGCTGCGTTGAAAACTGCTATGCGTAATCGTTGGGTTCCACCATATTATCAACGTGAATTGCTTCAAAATTTGCAGCGTTTAAGACAAGGAGAAAATTCTGTAGAGGAATATTATCAGGAATTACAAACTGGCATGATTAGATGTGGTATTGTTGAGGAGAATGAAGCTATGCTTGCACGTTTCATGGGTGGTTTAAATAGAGAGATTCAGACTATTCTAGAGTATAAGGAGTATAACACTATCACTCGTTTATTCCATCTTGCTTGCAAAGCTGGACGTGAAGTGCAGGATCGACAGGCAATGGCGAGAACTAATTTTTCTGTAGGTCGAGATTCTTCATGGAGACCACGTACATCATCTACTTCCACACGTTCTACTACAACACCACTCACTTCAGCCGCCAACTCCAATAGAGATACAAGAAAACAGGCACCGCCACCAGCCTCCAGCAAGGGCACACCTTCGGGGCCTGCACATAGCTCTTCTTCATCCATGGCATCTACAGGGCAAACACATGAGGTTATTTGTCGTCGTTGCAAGGGTGGAGGTCACTATGCGCGAGAATACCCTTCCAAGCGTGTGATGATTGTTACTGAGGATGGTGGATATGCGTCCGCTAGTGATTATGATGAGGAGACTTTGGTTCTTATTGCAAGTGAAGAACAGGGTGCCGAGGATGTTGAAGAAGAGACACACTACATGGCTGCTGACTACGCTGACAGGTATGAAAGTTTAGTTCCTCAACGTGTTCTGAGTGTGCAGGTTACACAGGCTGAGCAAAATCAGAGGCACAACTTGTTCCATACAAAGGGAGTTATGAAGGAGCGTTCTGTTCGCGTCATCATCGATGGAGGGAGTTGCAACAACTTGGCTAGCATGGAGATGGTGGACAAGCTGTCTCTAACCACCAGACCACATCCTCATCCTTATTACATCCAATGGTTCAATAACAGTGGCAAGGTTAAGGTAACACGTACTGTTCGTGTGCACTTTAGCATTGCTACATATTCTGATTATGTTGATTGTGATGTGGTACCCATGCAAGCATGCTCCGTTTTTCTTGGTAGACCATGGTAATTTGATAAAAATTCTCTACACCATGGTAGGACGAATCAGTATACTCTTGTTCATAAGGATAAAAATATAACTTTGCTTCCTATGTCTCCTGAACATATTATGAAAGATGATATTGCTAGAGCTAGTAAAGCAAAGCAGAAGCAAAGTGAGAGTGAAAATCAGATTGTGGCAAAGGAATTTGAGCAACATAATAAGCCTAACACTAGTAGAGAAATGGCTAGACACAACTTTAATTGGTGGCGCCTCATTTTCAACCCACGCCACCACTATTTTTTTCAAATTGTGGTGGCGTTGGCATATTTCGTACGTCACCGCTATGTCATTACTGGTGGCGTGCCATCTAAAATCCATGCCACTACTATTTGGGATCCAGCCGCCTACTCGGTCACAGGTTAGTGCTGACGTGGAATTTTTTTCAACGCCACCAGTAATCGACATAGTGGTGTCGTGTGACTTATTTTCACGTCACTAATAACTTACGACCAAACTGCTCAAAATAAAAAAAATTGGCAAATTATTGATGGCGTTTGCATATATAGACACGTCATAGATAATATATTATGTCAACGCCACCACTAACTATACTCCGGTAGTCTTTGATTTTTTTTAAGCCCAGCCTTATCGAGCTAGCGCCGCTCTTTCGTCAAAGGTAAAAAGAAAAAGAAAAAAATGTAGCTTCTCCTATCTTCTCCGCCGGTTGGATCTTTTCTCCCGATCCCCTCACATCCTCTCGCCGGCGCCCACCCACCCCGTAGGTCGTCGGCCGGCGGCGATGGAGATGCTGCGCCCGGCGGCCGTCGCGTCCTCCTCGTCGTTCCTCCTCCGCGGCGTCGGCGGCGTCAGGGGGCGCGGCGGCCCGAGGGCGATGGGTACTCCCCCGCGCGGGGCGGGGGAAGCGGCGGGGGGTACCGGGCGCCCACGGAGATGGGGCCGCTGTTCCCCATGTGCGATTACGTGCACTGGCTGATCGTCATGGACAAGCCCGGCGGCGAGGGCGCCTCCAAGCACCAGATGATCGACTGCTACATCCACACCCTCGCCAAGGTCCTCGGAAGGTACCCGTCCAGTCTTTATCCCGTTGTGAGAGTGGCTCAGTCAGTCTCACTGTTCGGAAATGAATGACAAAAACTGCAAATTTGAGTCTTGTTTGGGTTGGATGGCTAGCCTAGTGTTACTTTCTGTCAAGTATTGTTCATGTAAGCCTGATAGTCTGATATTGTTCTGTCTCTGAATGTGCCGCAGCGAGGAAGAGGCCAAGAAGAAGATTTACAACGTCTCGTGTGAGCGCTACTTCCGGTTTGGGTGTGAGATTCTTCCGTGTTATCTTGTTACATCTAAAATTATCAGAGCAAACGTGTCTGCTTCTCCTTTCGGTAGATGAGAGCATGTCTAAATACATCTGTTGGTTGTGCTGCAGGGATTCCTAGTGTTCTCTTTGTGCTCCCGGATTCCTATGTTGACCCTGAACACGAGGACTATGGAGGTAATTCTGGACATATTATACATATCCTGCAACCTTTCTGGTTCTTTTCGCATGATTGTTTGAAAAATGCCATGTTCCTGTTGATTTGATATGCTATCTACGGAATAGAGTTAGACTATTGTGTTCTCTGGGATTACGACTGCTTAAACCGACAATCATTTTAGATACTTCTAGTACAGCAGTATATCTATTGTTTTGTGCCAACCAACAAGATATCTATTGTCTAGTACAAGCAGTTAAATGATTCAATTTTAGATACTTGTAGTACAACAGTATATCCTTCCACTGTAGGTTCATGAGCTATTTCCTGCCTTCTTAAACCAACGGAGTAAATCAAATTAGACTACTATTTGTAGTACGTATATTCCCTCACACATAGCCACGAACATGCGCATATATCGGCCATGCAATGCTAGGAGTAAAGGAAACAACACACAAGCCTGACTATCTACGCCTCAAGATTTGAGGTGAATAAAATCATTGTGCCGTTAGTAATAAGCAATGGAGATTTTGCAATTTTTATCAGTAGATACACACAGCAAGATACCATGCTCGTGCATATTGTTTATAATGCACATTTCACATAGTTGACTCTTGACTGGTGCCCTCGACGTAACTCAGAGGTAGTTACTAATGCACTTATTTTCCCTCTTCTTCTGTTTTTCAGTCTATATGTGATTTATACATAGCACACTCTTAATTAATTAATTTGGAGATGCATTCATGTCATTTAGATTTAGAGAAGGAAGTGAATAAAAATCTTTGAACCCTTCCCTGTTATATTCCTCTAAAGTTGCCTACGATCGTATCTTGGGTCAGCATGAACTTCCTGTCCAATCCAAATTCTAATGTATGCAAACATATAGGTGGCAAATGAACACTGAATTTGAGGCTCTTGAAACAGATTTTCAACATATCTTCCATTGTGTTCGGTCTGCATATAGCTTAGTTTTCTGCTAATTGGTTAGCTATTGTACTGCTCAGGCTTATCTAAATATATCCTTATTATTACTTAATAGTGTGTGTTTCAGAAACCCTCGTAAGCTTCAATAATACTGCCTCTTATGATCAAAATACAAGACATGCACTGTATGTGCATCAGAGTTACCATTCATATCATTTTCAGAGTTCAGAATGTATTCATATATTTTATATTATAAGTAATAATTATGTACCAAGTATCAGATGAGTATCTGATGTCTACTATGCAACCTTCTTCTTGTAGACTCGTGTTGGGCCTCCAAGCGCAGAGTTTTGTAGGACAGTAACAAATTTCCCTCAAGTGGATGACCTAAGGTTTATCAATCCGTGGGAGGCGTAGGATGAAGATGGTCTCTCTCAAACAACCCTGCAACCAAATAACAAAGAGTCTCTTGTGTCCCCAACACACCCAATACAATGGTAAATTTTATAGGTGCACTAGTTCGGCGAAGAGATGGTGATACAAGTGTAATATGGATGGTAGATATAGGTTTTTGTAATCAGAAAATAAAAAAACAGCAAGGTAGCAAGTAACAAAAGTGAGCAAAAACGGTATTGCAATGCTTAGTGTTCATACTTTCACTAGTGCAAGTTCTCTCAACAATACTAACATAGTTGAATCATATGTAAATCCCTCACGTGCGACAAAGAGTTCACTCCAAAGTCACAAATAGCGGAGAACAAACGAAGAAATTATTGTAGGGTACGAAACCACCTCAAAGTTATCTTTTCCGATCAATCATATGAGCTATCCCTATAAGTGTCACGAACAGCCCTAGAGTTCGTACTAAAATAACACCTTAAGATACACATCAACCAAAACCCTAATGTCACCTAGATACTCCAATGTCACCACGAGTACCCATGGGTTTGATTATACGATATGCATCACACAATTTCAGATTCATCATGTTCAATCCAACACAAAGAACTTCAAAGAGTGCCCCAAAGTTTCTACCGGAGAGTCAAGACGAAAACGTGTGCCAACCCCTATGCATAGATTCCCAAGGTCACGAAACCCGCAAGTTGATCACCAAAACATACATCAAGTGGATCAATAGAACATCCTATTGTCACCACGGATATCCCATCGCAAGACATACATCAAGTGTTCTCAAATCCTTAGAAGACTCAATCCGATAAGAAAACTTCAAAGGGAAAACTCAATTCATCACAAGAAGATAGAGAGGGGAAAACTCCATATGATTCATCTATATTAATAAAGCTCACGTTACATCAAGATCGTGTCATCTCAAGAACATGAGAGAGAGATCAAACACATAGCTACTGGTACATACCCTCAGCCCCGAGGGTGAACTACTCCCTCCTCGTCATGGAGACCGCCGGGATGATGAAGATGGCCTCCGGTGATGGTTTCCCCCTCCGGCAGGGTGCCGGAACGGGCTCCCGATTTGTTTTTCGTGGCTACAGAGGCTTGCGGCGGCGGAACTCCCGATCTAGGTTTCTTTCTGGGGTTTTTGGTATTTATAGGAATTTTTGGCGTCGGACTCACGTCAAGGGGACTCCCGAGGGGCCCACAAGCCAGGGGGCGTGCCCTGGGGGGAGGGGGGGCGCCCCCTAGGCTTGTGGCTGCCTCGGGACTCCTCTCCGGTATCTTTTTGCTCCAGTATTTTTAATATTTTCCAAAAATATTCTTCGTAAATTTTCAGCCCATTCCGAGAACTTTTATTTCTGCACAAAAAACGACACCATGGTAGTTCTGCTGAAAACAACGTTAGTCCGGGTTAGTTCTAATAAAACCGTACCAAAATCATATAAAATTATTGTAAACATGGCATGAATACTTCATAAATTATAGATACATTGGAGACGTATCAGCATCCCCAAGCTTAATTCCTGCTCGTCCTCGAGTAGGTAAATGATAAAAGAAATAATTTATGAAGTGTGAATGCTAGCAAGTGCACAAGTTTGATCAATGATAATTCCAATCACTTTTTCTAGCATCAATATAAACCATAAACAGTAGCTCCTCTCATAAAACTTCTCATGATCAAGTAACAAGCTATTCACATGTTAAAGTATAGACCAGAAAGTTTCTTGAAAACTAACAAACCATATTCCTAGTCATCGAACAATTGCAATTCATCTTATTTTCAGGAAGGGTCTATGTAAGAGCTTTGATTTAGCAAATTCCACATACTCAACTATCATATAGTCTTCCATGATTATTGACACTCAAAGCATATTTTTAGAACAAATAGCATCCATAGAACACAGAGAAAGATAGGGGCTTAATGTTTCGCCTCCCAACTTATTTATCATATAGATAATTGTCAACAATAATAATTCATGATCAAATATATTTGTGTGGTTATATATGTCTAGATCATTCCCCAACACATGACGCTTGCCAAGAGAAAAAGGCGAAATATAGGAAGTGGTGAAGATCACCATGACTCTTGCATAATGGTAAGTATTAGAAAGTAAAAGATAGGCCCTTCGCAGAGGGAAGCATTGATTTGCAAAGGTGCCAAAGCTCGAGCTTTTAAAACAGAGATGAATAATAATTTTGAGCGGTATGCTTTCATTGTCAACATAACAACCGAGAGATCTCGGTATCTTCCATGCTAGATACATTATAGGCGGTTTCCAAACAGAATGGTAAAGTTTTTACTCCCCCTCCACCAATCAATCACACTCCATGGCGAGCCGAATCCACGGGTACTGTCCATACAAACAACAATCTTGGGGGAGTTTTGTTTCATTATATTTTGATTTGTTTTTTGAGCATGGAATTGGGCATCCCGAATACTAGCCACTTTCTCATGAATGATAGTGAATCAACACATATCGTGAGAATAACCCACCTAGCATGGAAGATACTGACAGCCCCTAGTCACTATATGAGCGATTCGGGCATACAAAACAGAATATTATTTGAAGGTTTAGAGTTTGGCACATGCAAATTTACTTGGAACGGCAGGTAAATACCGCATATAGGTAGGTATGGTGGACTCATATGGAACAACTTTGGGTTTAAGGGTGTTTGGATGCACAAGTAGTATTTCTACTTGGTGCAGAAGTTTTGGCTAGTATGAGGTGGAAGCAAGCACCACATGTTGGAGGATCCATAACAATATAACTTCTATACAAATATACCCAAACATAACTCATTAAGTTGTCTTCCTTGTCCAATTTTAACTAATTTGCTCGAGTTTGAAAATAATTAATGAGCTCACAATCATAGAAGATGTCCAAGATAGTATATTTATATGTGGAATCTCTCTTCCTTCAATATTCTTTCATGAATTGTTCAAGTGACCAATGCGGTGTTTGCTAACTTTCAATAAATTTTACCACCTATACTTATTATGTGTGAAGTCATTACTCCCCATGGGATAAGTATATGAAGCATATTTAATTTCAGATTTATGATATTCAATTCATTCAACCATTTACTCATAGGATATAAGTGAAGCACGAGAGTGAATGACAAACTACTCCAAAAAGATATAAGTGAAGATCAATGAGTAGCCAACAATTAAATAACTATGTGAAGACTCTCTCATCTAAGAATTTCAGATCTTAAGTATTTTATTAAACAGCAAGCAAAAGAAAAATATCACTCCAAGAATAGCACGCATCATGTGAACGAATAAAAATTTAGGCTCAACATAGGCTAACCGATAATTGTTGATGAAGAGAGGTGGGATGCGTAGCATCCCCAAGCTTAGATGCTTAAGAATTCTTGAAATATTTACTTGGGGTGCCTTGGGCATCCCCAAGCTTGAGCTTTTGTATCTCGTTCAATCCTCTCATATCATGGTTTCACCTATTCTCAAAAACATCTTCCACACAAAACTTGAAAAGAACTCGTGAGATAGGTTAGTACACATAAGAACAAATCAACACTTCATGTACTTCCAAGACATGTTGCACAATAATTTTCAAACATAATTTACTGTTTACTATCGTTTCCACAATTTATATCTACCAATATAGGCTATGAAAACCATAGGATAAGTAGATAACAAAACTATGACAGCAATCTGTCCAAACAGAACAGTCTCTAGCAATCTATTAAACCAGTGTACTTCTGTAACTCAAAAAATTATGAAAATTTAGGACATGCTATAAAATTTATATGACAATACTTTTTAAAAATTTCAGAAACTTTCCACGTTCCAGTAAAATATGAAAATTCAAACACTACAGCAAAAGTTTCTGTTTATACACAACACACATCAAACATGCAATTCAAGCATCCTAAAAGGCAATTCTTGGAATTTTTATTGAAAAACAAGATTATAAATAACACCTAACAGAAAACAAGAAAATAAAATAACGGTCCAAGCAAAACTCATATTATGTGACGAATAAAAATATAGCTCCAAGTAAGATATACCGATAGTGTTGAAGATGAAAGAGGGGATGCCTTCCGGGGCATCCCCAAGCTTAGGCGCTTGAGTCTTCCTTGGATATTACCTTGGGGGTGCCTTGGGCATCCCCAAGCTTAGGTTCTTTTCACTCCTTATTCTTCTCATATCGGTGTCTCACCCAAAACTTGAAAACTTCAATCACACAAAACTTAACGGAACTTTGTGAGAAGGGTTAGTGTAGTAAAGATAAATCATTCACTTAGGTACTGTCAAGACATGATTCATAATTGTTCCCACGTCATACCTACTGTATTCTACCATTCCCATAATTTATATCACTCAATATAAGCTATAGAAACACTAAAACAAGTAAACTATGCATGCAAAACAGAATCTGTCAAAAGCAGAACAGTCTGTGAAGATCTGTAGCGTAACCATACTTCCCTGTCTCTAAAAATTCTGAAAAATTAGGAAAATCTAGGCAATTTGTATATCAATATGTGTAAAACATTCAGATCAAATGCACGTTCCAGTGAATTTACAAAATTCCTGGACTGAGAGCAAAAGTTTCTGTTTTTGCACAGAATCAAGTCAACTATCATCCACACTATCCCAAAGGCTTTACTTGGCACTTTATTGAAACAAAAGCTATAAAACATGATTATACCATAGCTTAATCATGTGGACACACAAAAACAGAAAGTAAAAGTGTTGGGTTGTCTCCCAACAAGCGCTTTTCTTTAATGCCTTTTAGCTAGGCATGATGATTTCAATGATGCTCACATAGGAATAATAATTATAACATGCAAAAGAGCATCATGAATCTCATGACAAGCACATTTAAGTCTAACCCACTTCCTATGCATAGGGATTTTGTGAGAAAACAATTTATGGGAGCAAGAATCAACTAGCGTAGGAAGGCAAAACAAGCATAACTTCAAAACTTTAAACACATAGAGAGGAAACTTGATATTATTACAATTCCTACAAGCATATGTTCCTCCCTCATAATAATTTTCAGTAGCATCATGAAGGAATTTCACAATATAACCAGCACATAAAGCATTCTTTTCATGATCTACAAGCATAGAAATTTTGTCACTCTCCACATAAGCAATTTTCTTCTCATTCATAATAGCGGGAGCAAACTCAACAAAATAACTATCATGAGATACTTGATTGACATAACCACTTTGAATATTAAAATCATGATGACAAGTTTCATGGTTACTATCACTCTTTATAGCATACATGTCATCATCATAATCATCATAGATAGTAGGCATGTCATTATCATAACAAATTTGCTCATCAAAACTTGGGGGACTAAAAATATCATCTTCATCAAACATAGCATCCCCAAGCTTGTGGCTTTGCATATCATTAGCATCATGGATATTCAGAGAATTCATACTAGCAATATTGCAATCATGCTCATCATTCAAGGAATTCTCATTAAGTATTTTCACAAATTCTTCCTCTACCAATTGAGCACAATTTTCCAAACCATCATTTTCACGAAAGACATTAAAAAGACGAACCAATTGATGCAACCTAAACTCCATTTTTTTGTAGTTTTCTTTTATAAAACCAAACTAGTGATAAAACAAGAAACTAAAAGATTCAATTGCAAGATCTAAAGATATACCTTCAAGCACTCACCTCCCCGGCAACGGCGCCAGAAAAGAGCTTGATGTCTACTACGCAACCTTCTTCTTGTAGACTCGTGTTGGGCCTCCAAGCGCAGAGTTTTGTAGGACAGTAGCAAATTTCCCTCAAGTGGATAACCTAAGGTTTATCAATCCGTGGGAGGCGTAGGATGAAGATGGTCTCTCTCAAACAACCCTGCAACCAAATAACAAAGAGTCTCTTGTGTCCCCAACACACCTAATACAATGGTAAATTGTATAGGTGCACTAGTTCGGCGAAGAGATGGTGATACAAGTGTAATATGGATGGTAGATATAGGTTTTTGTAATCTGAAAATATAAAAACAGCAAGGTAGCAAGTAACAAAAGTGAGCAAAAACGGTATTGCAATGCTTAGTGTTCATACTTTCACTAGTGCAAGTTCTCTCAACAATACTAACATAGTTGAATCATATGTAAATCCCTCACGTGCGACAAAGAGTTCACTCCAAAGTCACAAATAGCGGAGAACAAACGAAGAAATTATTGTAGGGTACGAAACCACCTCAAAGTTATCTTTTCCGATCAATCATATGAGCTATCCCTATAAGTGTCACGAACAGCCCTAGAGTTCGTACTAAAATAACACCTTAAGATACACATCAACCAAAACCCTAATGTCACCTAGATACTCCAATGTCACCACGAGTACCCATGGGCTTGATTATACGATATGCATCACACAATTTCAGATTCATCATGTTCAATCCAACACAAAGAACTTCAAAGAGTGCCCCAAAGTTTCTACCGGAGAGTCAAGACGAAAACGTGTGCCAACCCCTATGCATAGATTCCCAAGGTCACGAAACCCGCAAGTTGATCACCAAAACATACATCAAGTGGATCAATAGAACATCCTATTGTCACCACGGATATCCCATCGCAAGACATACATCAAGTGTTCTCAAATCCTTAGAAGACTCAATCCGATAAGAAAACTTCAAAGGGAAAACTCAATTCATCACAAGAAGATAGAGAGGGGAAAACTCCATATGATTCATCTATATTAATAAAGCTCACGTTACATCAAGATCGTGTCATCTCAAGAACACGAGAGAGAGAGATCAAACACATAGCTACTGGTACATACCCTCAGCCCCGAGGGTGAACTACTCCCTCCTCGTCATGGAGACCGCCGGGATGATGAAGATGGCCTCCGGTGATGGTTTCCCCCTCCGGCAGGGTGCCGGAACGGGCTCCCGATTGGTTTTTCGTGGATACAGAGGCTTGTGGCGGCGGAACTCCCGATCTAGGTTTCTTTCTGGGGGTTTTGGTATTTATAGAAATTTTTGGTGTCGGACTCACGTCAAGGGGACTCCCGAGGGGCCCACAAGCCAGGGGGCGCGCCCTGGGGGGGGGGGGGGGGCGCCCCCTAGGCTTGTGGCTGCCTCGGGACTCCTCTCCGATATCTTTGTGCTCCAGTATTTTTAATATTTTCCAAAAATATTCTCCATAAATTTTCAGCCCATTCCGAGAACTTGTATTTCTGCACAAAAAACGACACCATGGTAGTTCTGCTGAAAACATCGTCAGTGCGGGTTAGTTCTAATAAAATCATAGCAAAATCATATAAAATTATTGTAAACATGGCATGAATACTTCATAAATTATAGATACGTTGGAGACGTATCAGTATCCACCTGTTTGGGGTAACTAAGTAGAAGAGTATTTATCTATTGTTTCATTTGGCTCATATAAATGCATTGCCGTCAATTGTTCATCCGTTTCTTCTCATGTTCTCTGACATATTCAAATGCTTCTTCGATTAATCTACAGCTGATGTTGCTGGAGTGTATGTAGGCATGGATTATGGAGTGGGATGGGTCCGTGGTCACTACAACTGGGTAATTATTCTCCATATGGAATTTTCACCTTTCTTAGCCTTGTGGAAGGTTGCTCATGTTAACTTGTTTCCGTCATGTAGTGAATTAACTCACTGGATGCCAATTGCAGTGTGTGAGCCATAAGATAAAGGTGGAAACTATAGATTAATTGTTGTGATTTGTTTGGAAAGACATGTGCGAAGACAAATAAAAAAGATTAGTTTGCCATCTATATTTTAGCTAATAGCTAATGCTTTGGTTCCGTTGGAAGTAAGCTGCTGCGGCGACGACGATGATGACGGCATCGACATGGGGTTGCGACAGTGATGGTGTCAACATCGACATGGGGAGACGATGGCGGCATCGACATGGGGTTGCCACGGTGATAGTGTTGACATCGACATGGGGCGAAGACGGCGACATCGACACGGGGCTACAACAACCTCTACACGCGGCGGTGTATCTGACCAGTGTATATATGCTAAATGTATGAACGGGATGGATGGATGAAACGTTTGCATGCATGTATGTATGTATTTCGTGAAATTTGTAACCATGTCAAACCAATTTTTTTTTTGTTTTGTGAAATTTTTAGTGGTGGCGTTTGAGTGAGTGTGCACCTCACTAGTACCATGGGTATAGTGGTGGCGTTTTAAAATGTGCCACGCCATAGATATTCTAAGTAGTGGTGGCTTGAGTGAATAGTGCCACGCCAGCAGTAACAAAAATACTAATGACGTGGCGCCCTACGCCATCGGTATTTTTTAACTGTGGCGCCATATTGGTGGCGTCGACCCCTAACGCCAGCAATGTGTTTTTTAGAACGCTGGCACTAGCGTTTTCTGCACTAGTGTAATAAACAATCATCTAGTGTTGCATCTAAAATAAAACTGAAGAGTGGTTGTTTACTTGCCACTAAATCTGATATTACTGGTTTGGATGTTAATACATCGGTTTGCCATGCTTTTGTATGCAAAGAGGTATTATTTTCCTTCGAGGACATGCCTCCCTCTTTGCCTCCTGCTGTCGCTAACATTTTACAGGAGTTCGCCGACGTCTTTCCACAAGACGTGCCACCAGGATTACCACCTATTCGAGGGATTGAGCATCAAATTGACTTAATTCCCGGTGCATTGCTGCCAACCGTGCGCCATACCGTACCAATCTAGAGGAGACGAAGGAGATTATGCGTCAAGTACAGGAGTTGGTCGACAAAGGTTATATATGCGAATCCCTTAGTTCTTGTGCTGTTCCTATTATTCTAGTGCCTAAAAAGTATGGTACATCGCGTATGTGTGTTGATTGTAGAGGCATTAATAATATTACTATTCGTTATCGTCATCCTATTCCTAGGCTAGATGATATGCTTGATGAATTAAGTGGCTCTACAATTTTCTCCAAAGTTGATTTGCGTAGTGGATACCATCAAATTCATATGAAATTGGGAGATGAATGGAAAACAACATTTAAAACTAAGTTTGGATTATATGAGTGGTTAGTCATGCCTTTTGGGTTAACTAACGCACCTAGCATTTTCATGAGATTAATGAATGAGGTTTTACGTGCTTTCATTGGACGATTTGTGGTAGTCTACTTTGATGATATACTGATTTATAGTAGAACTTTGGAGGAACACTTGGATCATTTGCGTGCTGTTTTTCTTGCTCTACGTGATGCACGTTTGTTTGGTAACCTTGGTAAGTGCACATTTTGCACCGACCGAGTATCTTTGCTTGGCTATGTTGTTACTCCACAGGGAATTGAAGTTGATAAAGCCAAGATTGAAGCTATTGAGAGTTGGCCGCAGCCCAAAACGGTCACACAAGTGAGGAGTTTTCTTGGACTCGCTGGTTTCTATAGGCGTTTTGTGAGGGATTTCAGCACCATTGCTGCACCTCTCAATGAGCTTACAAAGAAGGATGTGCCTTTTTTTTCTGGGTACCGCACAGGAAGAAGCCTTCACGGTATTGAAAGATAAGTTAACACATGCTCCTTTACTCCAACTTCCTGATTTTAATAAGACTTTTGAGCTTGAATGTGATGCTAGTGGAATTGGATTAGGAGGTGTGTTATTACAAGATGGTAAACCTGTTGCATACTTTTCTGAAAAATTGAGTGGGACTAGTCTGAATTATTCTACTTATGATAAGGAATTATACACTCTTGTTCAGACTTTGGAAACGTGGCAACGTTATTTATGGCCCAAAGAGTTTGTTGTACATTCCGATCATGAATCTTTGAAACATATTAAAAGTCAAGCAAAACTGAACCGTAGACATGCTAAATGGGTTGAATTCATTGAGACTTTCCCTTATGTCATTAAACACAAGGGTAAAGAAAATGTTATTGCTGATGCATTGTCTCGTCATTATACTATGCTTTCACAACTTGACTTTAAAATATTTGGTTTGGAGACCATCAAAGATCAATATATGCATGATGCTGAATTTAAAGATGTGTTGGAGAATTGTAAATAAGGTAGAACATGGAACAAGTTTGTCATTAATGATGGACTTGTGTTCCGTGCTAACAAGCTATGCATTCCAGCTAGCTCCGTTCGTATTTTGTAGTTACATGAGGCGCATGGAGGAGGATTAGTGGGACACTTTGGCGTGAAGAAGATGGAGGACGTACTTGCTACACATTTCTTTTGGCCAAATATGAGACGGGATGTTGAGCGTTTTGTTGCTTGCTGCACTACATGTCAAAAAGCTAAGTCACGACTCAATCCTCATGGTTTATATATGCCTTTGCCTGTACCTAGTGTTCCTTGGGAGGATATATCTATGGACTTTGTTTTAGGTTTACCTCGAACAAAGAAGGGGAGGGATAGCATATTTGTTGTCGTGGATAGATTTTTGAAAATGGCACACTTTATACCATGTCATAAAAGTGATGATGCTACTAATGTTGCTGATTTGTTCTTTCGTGAAATTATTCGCTTGCATGGTGTGCCAAATACAATTGTTTCAGATCGTGATGCTTAATTTCTTAGCCACTTTTGGAGATGTTTATGGTCTAAGTTGGGGACAAAACTGCTTTTTAGTACTACATGTCACCCCCAAACTGATGGACAAACTGAAGTAGTGAATAGATCATTGTCTACTATTCTTAGGGCTGTTTTGAAGAATAACCTGAAAATGTGGGAAGAATGCTTGCCTCATATTGAATTTGCTTATAATCGTTCGCTGCATTCTACTACTAAGATGTGCCCTTTTGAAGTTGTGTATGGTTTCTTACCTCGTGCACCTATTGATTTGTTGCCTCTTCCATCTTCGGAGAAGGTTAATTTTGATGCTAAAGAACGTGCTGAATTGATATTAAAGATGCATGAGTTAACTAAGGAGAACATTGAGCGTATGAATGCTAAATATAAAATTGCTAGAGATAAGGGTAGAAAACATGTTGTCTTTGCACCTGGAGATCTTGTGTGGTTACATTTGCGTAAGGATAGGTTTCCTGAATTGCGCAAGTCAAAGCTAATGCCACGTGCTGATGGTCCTTTTAAGGTGTTAGAGAAAATAAATGATAATGCATATAAACTTGAGCTGCCTACAGATTTTGGGGTTAGTCCCACTTTTAACATTGCAGATTTGAAGCCTTATTTGGGTGAGGATGATGAGCTTCCTTCGAGGACGACTTCAGTTCAAGAAGGGGAGGATGATGAGGACATCCCTACTAATGTTACACCCACATCCCCACCAGCTACACATATTGGACCAGTTACTAGAGCCCGCGCACGCCAACTAAATTATCAGGTACTTTCGTTTCTTGGAAATCCTTCTAATGTTCATGAACATATGATGTTTCCTAAATTAGATACTTTTGTTTTACTTATGAATGAAGGACCTAGCATGGACAAGAAGGATGGCCATTGGAGCGGGATCAACCATGGAGAAGAAGGTGAGCGCGCGGGAAGGAACAATGGACTTTCCAGTGGTGATTTTCGCACTTTGAAGCCACCATAAGGAGTGCTTGGAGGCTTGGACGAAATATACAAGATGTCACTTCATAAATTTCGTCCATAGGCTAATATAGGTGCTGCGTCACCTTATTTTTGGGCCAGGCCCATGTAATTTTGAAATACCACTTATTAGGCTGTTTTTAGTGTCCGTATGTGTGGGGAAACGGAGTTAGGGCTGGTTTCGGACCCCTCCTCCAAGGGGCCACGAAATCCCCCTCTATCCCCCCATATATACAGCCCTTAGGGCATCGTTTTAGACTTGGGTTTTGTATAGATTGAAAGTTAGCCATAGCCGCAACTTCGCGTTCTTCGTTTGTGTTCCACAACCAGACAAAGGCGTCACAGAACCCCACTTTCATCAATAAAGCTTTCCTCTTATATTCGCAATATCCAGATTGCAATCTTAGTTTCTTGCTTGTTCTTCATTTGCTTGCAGGAAACAAACCCTCGTGGTCAGGTTGATCGTGCTCCGGCGTGGTCAATAACCTCTCGGAGTTGGTTTAGCGATTGCTAAGGCGCGACGTCCTCGCACGTTCGTAGTTGGATCGTCAAAGTCGACTCTACCATAAACGATAGCCACATCTCATCGAAAGACAGGGATAACTTCGCCTCTATCAGGTATGGTGGACTCATAAGGCAAAACTTGGTTTAAGGATTTTGGATGCACAAGTAGTATTTCTACTTAGTACAAATGGAGGCTAGCAAATAGATTGAGAAGCGACCAAACCAAGAAACGAAAATTCACATAAGTGAGCATTGAGCATAACTAACACGGAATAATGCACCACAAGTAGGATGTAATTTCATTGCGTAACTATTGACTTTCGTACTTGCATAGGGAATCACAAACCTTAACACCAATATTCCTACTCAAGCATAATTACTCATCAACATGACTCACATATTACTATCATCATGTTTCAAAACTATTACAAGGAATCAAGTTTAATTTGCCCAATGATCTTCATGAAAGCTTTTATTATATCCTCCTTGGATATCTATCACTTTGGGACTAGTTTCATATATTGCCATTGCTTTTTTTGACAAGCTCAAACAAATCTAAGTGAAGCACATGAGCATAAAAATTTCATCTCTCAAAAAGGTATAAGTGAAGCATGAGAGGATTTCTTCAAAATTTACTAACACTCAAATTAATCAAAGTGAAGCATGAGAGTATTTCTACAAAAATTTCCAAGCACACCGTGCTCAAAAAGATATAAGTGAAGCACTAGAGCAATTCTATAGCTCAAAAAGTTTAAGTGAAGCATAGAGAGCAATTCCAACAAATCATAGCATAATTTTGGCTCTCCCAAATAGGTGTGTACAGCAAGGATACAAATTAAAAACAAAAAAGCAAAGCAAGCAAAGATACAAGACGCTCCAAGCAAAACTCATGATATGTGACGAATAAAAATGTAGCTCCAAGTAAAATACCGATTGTCGTTAGAAGAAAGAGGGGATGCCACTCGGGGGCATCCCCAAGCTTAGTTGCTTGTTACTCTTTGGATATATTTTGGGGGTGCAGTAGCATCCCCAAGCTTAGGCTCTTATCACTCCTTATTCCTTCATCCATCGTGATCTCACCCAAAACTTGAAAACTTCAATCACACAAAACTCAACAAAATCTTCGTGATATCGGTTAGTATAATAAAGCAAATCACTACTTTAGGTGCTGTTGAAAACCCATTCATATTTTGTTATTGCATTATACCTACTGTATTTTAACTTTACCATGGCTCATACCCTTTAATAGAACCCATAGATTCATCAAAACAAGCACACAATGCAACGAAAACAGAATCTGTCTTAAACAGAACAGTCTGTAGCAATATGTACTCTAATCATACTTATGTACCTCTAAAAATTCTGAAAAATTAGGACAACGTAAGGGATTTGTATAGAAACACTTTGTTAAAATTTCAGCTCAAGATAACTCTCAAGCAAAAAATGAAAATTCAAATACTGGATGCAAAGTTGCTGTTTCATATTCAGCATCGCTTCTACTCATCTTATCAATCATCCTAAAGGCTCTAGTTGGAGCGAACACTAAATAAACCATAAAACACAATCATAACAGAGGCATAATTGTGTCAACACTCAAAAACAGAAAGGAAAAAGGAAAAATAAGTTTATTCATTGGGTTGCCTCCCAACAAGCGCTATCGTTTTACGCCCCTAGCTAGGCATAACGCATAGATTCAAGTATTGTCATCTTTGGTTTTCATAGAGGTGTTTTTGTCAAGAGGTTTTGCAAATAAAACTTGGAACCCATCATCCATAATAACCTTAGAATTAACAAGTTGTCCCTCTACGTATCCCCTTTGATTCCCTGCCACAATCCAAGAATATTGTTGGTTTACATCATTGAAAACTTGTTGGATCATGTCTAAAACGGGGACTTCCTTTTTGAGATTCTCATCAAAAATTTGTTTATTTCCAAGCAAATATCTCATTATGTAATCACTATTGTAAAGGATTTCTCCTATTACCGGTTTTTCACGGCTCATACCATAAAAGTCAAAGACCTCCCTATCTTCCCGTACTATGTGATCAAATTCATGCATGAGAACAAGGGTAGCTAACTTCTTAGCCTTTGGATTCTTAATGACGGGTAGCTCATAAAACAATCTTTGCAAGGTAGGATGAGTACGGATAAACCTATTTTCAAGTTTAAGAACTAGCGCTGAAATAGCTTCCGCATAAGTTTTAGTTCTTTTCAGTATAGGAGTGTCAGCAAGAGGCAAATTTCCAATGCAATTGAAAAATTCTTGGATAGTTTCTTTTCCTATAACGTTCCCTTGCCCCAAAACAAAAGTTTTAGCATCCAGATTGCCAGAACATCCAATTTTAGGAGTCCTGCCATTATCTATTTTTGCCATACCAAAGTCACTCATGATGACAAGCAAACAAGAGATCTGACGAGAAAAAGGGCAAACGAAAAAGAGGGCGAATAAAACGGCAAATTGGTGGAGTGGGGGAGAGGAAAACGAGAGGCAAAAGGCTAATAATGTAATTGCAAGTGTTGGAAATATGCCCTAGAGGCAATAATAAAGTGATTATTATTATATTTCCTTGTTCATGATAATCGTTTATTATCCATGCTATAATTGTATTGATTGGAAACTCAATTACATGTGTGGATACATAGACAACACTGTGTCCCTAGTATGCCTCTAGTAGACTAGCTCGTTGATCAAAGATGGTCAAGGTTTCCTAGCCATAGACATGAGATATCATTTGATAACGGGATCACATCATTAGGAGAATGATGTGATGGACAAGACCCAAACTATGAACGTAGCATATGATAGTGTCAGTTTATTGCTATTGTTTTTTGCATGTCAAGTATCTGTTCCTATGACCATGAGATCATGTAACTCACTGACATCGGAGGAATACCTTGTATGTATCAAACGTCACAACGTAACTGGGTGACTATAAAGATGCTCTACAGGTATCTCCGAAGGTGTCTGTTCAGCTGGCATGGATCGAGACTGGGATTTGTTACTCCGTATGACGGAGAGGTATCTCAGGGCCCACTCGGTAATACAACATCACAATAAGCCTTGCAAGCAATGTGACTAGAGTGTTAGCCACGAGATCTTGTATTACGGAGCGAGTAAAGAGACCTGCCGGTAACGAGATTGAACTAGGTATAGAGATACCGACGATCGAATCTCGGGCAAGTAACATACCGAAGAACAAAGGGAACAACATACAGGATTAACTGAATCCTTGACATAGAGGTTCAACCGATAAAGATCTTCGTAGAATATGTAGGAACCAATATGGGCATCCACGTCCCGCTATTGGTTATTGACCATAGAGGTGTTTGGGTCATGTCTACATAGTTCTCGATCCCGCAGGGTCTGCACACTTAACGTTCGGTGACGATTAGTATAGTTGAGTTATTGTGTTGGTGACTGAAGGTTGTTCGGAGTCCCAGATAAAATCCCGGACATGACGAGGATCTCTGGAAGAGTCCGGAGGTAAAGTTTGATATATGTGATAATAGTGTTTTGTTCTCCGGAAGGGTTCCGGAATTCACCGGAAAGGGGTTCCGGATGTTTACCGAAGTGTTCGGGTGCAGCAACACTTTATATGGGCCAAAGGGGTAAAGCCCACGATGGTTTACCCCTTTCCGGTGAATTCCGGAACCCTTCCGGAGAACAAAACACTATTATCACATATATCAAACTTTACCTCCGGACTCTTCCAGAGATCCTCGTCATGTCCGGGATTTTATCTGGGACTCCGAACAACCTTCAGTCACCAACACAATAACTCAACTATACTAATCGTCACCAAACGTTAAGTGTGTAGACCCTGCGGGTTCGAGAACTATGTAGACATGACCGAGACACCTCTACGGTCAATAACCAATAGCGGGACCTGGATGCCCATATTGGTTCCTACATATTCTACGAAGATCTATATCGGTCGAACCTCTATGTCAAGGATTCAGTTAATCCCGTATGCTGTTCCCTTTGTTCTTCGGTATGTTACTTGCCCGAGATTCAATCGTCGGTATCTCCATACCTAGTTCAATCTCGTTATCGGCAAGTCTCTTTACTCGGTCCGTAATACAAGATCTCGTGGCTAACACTTTAGTCACATTGCTTGCAAGGCTCATTGTGATGTTGTATTACCGAGTGGGCCCTGAGATACCTCTCCGTCACACGGAGTAACAAATCCCAGTCTTGATCCATGCCAACCCAACAGACACCCTCGGAGATACCTGTAGAGCATCTTTATAGTCACCCAGTAACGTTGCGACGTTTGATACACACAAGGTATTCCTCCGGTGTCAGTGAGTTGCAGGATCTCGTGGTCATAGGAACAGATACTTGACATGCAGAAAACAATAGCAATAAACAGACACGATCATATGCTACGTTTATAGTTTGGGTCTTGTCCATCACATCATTCTCCTAATGATGTGATCCCGTTATCAAATGACATCTCATGTCCATGTCTAGGAAACCTTCACCATCTTTTGATCAACGAGCTAGTTAACTAGAGGCTTACTAGGGACACAGTGTTGTCTATGTACCCACACATGTATTTGAGTTTCCAATCAATACAATTATAGCATGGATAATAAACGATTATCATGAACAAGGAAATATAATAATAACCAATTTATTATTGCCTCTAGGGCATATTTCCAACAGTCTCCCACTTGGACTAGAGTCAATAATCTAGTTCACATCACTATGTGATTTACATTATAATGAATCGAACACCCATGCAGTTCTGGTGTTGTTCATGTTTAGCCCTTGGAAGAGGTTTAGTCATCGGATCTGCAACATTCAAATCCGTGTGTACTTTGGAAATATTTATGTCGTCCTCCTTGATGTAATCGTAGATGGAATTGAAACGTCGCTTTATGTGTCTGGTCCTCTTGTGAAATCTTGGTTCCTTGGCTAGAGCAATGGCACCAGTATTATCACAAAACAAAGTCATTGGGTTAAGCGCACTAGGCACTACTCCAAGATCTGTCATGAACTCCTTCAACCAAACACCTTCCTTCGCCGCCTCCGAGGCAGCGATGTACTCCGCTTCGCATGTAGAATCAGCTACCACGCTTTGCTTGGAACTGCACCAGCTAACCGCACCCCCATTAAGAATAAATACCTATCCGGTTTGCGACTTAGAGTCATCCGGATCAGTGTCAAAGCTTGCATCGACGTAACCCTTTACGATGAGCTCTTGATGACCTCCATAAACGAGAAACATGTCCTTAGTCCTTTTCAGGTACTTCAGGATATTCTTGACCGTCGTCCAGTGTTCCATTCCTGGATCACTTTGAAACCTTCCGACCATACTTATGGCAAGGCTGACATCGGGTCTTGTGCACAGCATTGCATACATGATAGAGCCTATGGCTGAAGCATAGGGGATGACACTCATCTTTTCTCTATCTTCTGCAGTCACTGGGCATTGAGTCTTACTCAACTTCACACCTTGCAAAACAAGCAAGAACCCCTTCTTGGACTGATCCATTTTGAACTTCTTCAAAACTTTGTCAAGGTATGTGCTTTGTGAAAGTCCTATTAAGCGTCTCGATCTATCTCTATAGATCTTGATGCCTAATATGAAAGCAGCTTCTCCTAGGTCCTTCATTGAAAAACTCTTGTTCAAATATTCCTTCACGCTTTCCAACATTTCTATATTGTTTCCCATCAGTAATATGTCATCCACATATAATATTAGAAACGCTATAGAGCTCCCACTCACTTTCTTGTAAATACAAGCTTCTCCGTAAACTTGTATAAACTCGAACGCTTTGATCACCTCATCAAAGCGAAGATTCCAACTCTGAGATGCTTGTACCAGTCCATAAATGGATCGCTGGAGTTTGCAAACTTTGTCAGCATTCTCTGGATCGACAAAACCTTCTGGTTGCATCATATACAACTCTTCCTTAAGGAAACCGTTAAGGAACGCTGTTTTGACATCCATCTGAAAAATTTCATAATCGAAAAAGGCAGCTATTGCTAACATGATTCTGACGGACTAAAGCATCGCTACGGGTGAGAAGGTCTCATCGTAGTCAACTCCTTGAACTTGTGAAAAACCCTTTGCCACAAGTCGAGCTTTATAGACGGTGACATTACCGTCCGCGTCCGTCTTCCTCTTAAAGATCCATTTGTTCTGAATAGCCTTACGCCCTTCAGGTAATACTTCCAAAGTCCACACTTTGTTTTCATACATGGATCCCATCTCGGATTTCATGGCCTCTAACCACTTCTCGGAATCCGGGCCCATCATCGCTTCTCCATAGCTCGTAGGTTCATCGTTGTCCAACAACATGACCTCTAAGACAGGGTTGCCGTACCACTCAGGAACAGTACGTGTCCTTGTCGACCTACGAGGTTCGATAGCAACTTGATCCGAAGCTTTATGATCATCATCAACTTCCTCTTCAGCTGAATAGGCTCTACAGAAACATCTTTCTGCGCTGCGCTACTCTCAGGTTGAAGTAAAGGTTCAACAACCTCATCAAGTCTTATCTTCCTCCCACTCAATTCTTTCGAGAGAAACTCTTTCTCAAGAAATGTTCCGTTTTTAGCGACAAACACTTTGCCTTCGGATCTGAGGTAAAAGGTATACCCAACTGTCTCTTTTGGGTATCCTATGAAGATGCATTTCTCCGCTTTGGGTTTCAGCTTTTCAGGCTGAAGCTTTTTGACATAAGCATCACATCCCCAAACTTTAAGAAACGACAGCTTTGGCTTCTTGCCAAACCAAAGTTCATATGGCGTCGTCTCAACGGATTTCGATGGTGCCCTATTTAAAGTGAATGCAGCTGTCTCTAATGCATAACCCCAAAACGATAGTGGAAAATTAGCAAGAGACATCATAGATCGCACCATATCTAATAAGGTTCGATTACGACGTTCGGACACACCATTACGCTGTGGTGTTCCAGGCGGTGTTAATTGTGAAACAATTCCACACTGTCTTAAGTGACTGCCAAACTCATAACTCAGATACTCTCCTCCTCGATCAGATCGTAGGAATTTAATCTTCTTGTTACGATGATTCTCAACTTCACTCTGAAATTGTTTGAACTTTTCAAACGTTTCAGACTTGTGTTTCAAAAAGTAAATATACCCATATCTACTTAAGTCATCAGTGAAGGTGAGAAAGTAACGATAACCACCGCGCGCCTCAATGCTCATCGGACCGCACACATCAGTATGTATGATTTCCAACAAGTCACTTGCCCGTTCCATTGTTCCAGAGAACGGCGTTTTAGTCATCTTGCCCATGAGGCATGGCTCGCATGTGTCAAGTGATTCAAAATCAAGTGACTCCAAAAGTCCATCAGCATGGAGCTTCCTCATGCGTTTTACGCCAATATGACCTAAACGGCAGTGCCACAAGAAAGTGGTATTATCATTATCAATTCTACATGTTTTGGCATCTATGTTATGAACATGTGTATCATTACTATCGAGATTAAATAAGAATAAACCCCTCACTTCGGGTGCATGACCATAAAAGATATTACTCATATAAATAGAACAACCATTATTCTCTGATTTAAATGAGTAACCGTCTCGCAATAAACAAGATCCAGATATAATGTTCATGCTTAACGCAGGCACTAAATAACAATTATTCAGGTTCATCACTAATCCTGATGGTAATCGAAGAGCGAGCGTGCCGACGGTGATCACATCAACCTTGGAACCATTTCCCACGCGCATCGTCACTTCATCCTTTGCCAGCCTCCGTCTATTCCGCATTTCCTGTTTAGAGTTACAAATGTGAGCAACCGCACCGGTATCAAATACCCAGGCACTACAACGAGAGTTGGTAAGGTACACATCAATAACATGTATATCATATATACCTTGTTTGTTGTTGGCCGCCTTCTTGTCAGCCAAATACTTGGGGCAGTTCCGCTTCCAGTGTCCAGTTCCCTTGCAATGAAAGCACACAGTTTCTGGTTTGGGTCCAGCCTTGGGTTTCTTCACGGGAGGAGCAACCGCTTTGCCACTCTTCTTGGAGTTACCCTTCTTACCCTTGCCATTTTTCTTGAAACTAGTGGTTTTATTGACCATCAACACTTGATGCTCCTTCTGAATTTCAGACTCAGCGACTTTCAGCATCGCAAACAGCTCGGCGACTGACTTGTTCATCCCGTGCATGTTATAGTTCAACACGAAGCTCTTGTAGCTAGGTGGCAATGATTGAAGAACTCTGTCAGTGATAGCCTCTGGCGGAAGGGGCATCCCTAATTCAGCCAGACGGGTGGAGTACCCAGACATTCTGAGTATGTGATCACTAACAGACCCGTTCTCCTCCATCTTGCAAGTATAGAACTTATCGGAGGTCTCATACCTCTCGATCCAGGCATTCTTCTAAAAGATAAACCTCAACTCCTGGAACATCTCATATGCTCCATGACGTTCAAAACGTCTTTGAAGTCCCGGTTCTAAGCCATACAAAATTGCACATTGAACTATTGAGTAATCATCAGAGCGAGCCTGCCAAGCGTTCACAACGTCTAGAGACTCAACTGGAGCGGGTGGATCACCAAGCGGTGCATCAAGGACATAAGCCTTCTGGGAAGCCGTAAGGATAATCCTTAGATTACGGGCCCAGTCCACAAAGTTACTTCCATTATCTTTCAACTTAGATTTCTCTAGGAATGCATTAAAATTCAGGGGTGCTACTGCGCGAGCCATGATCTACAACATAAATATAGCAAAGACAACTTAGACTATTGTTCAAGATAATGAGTTTAGTTAATCATATTACTTAAAAAAACTCCCACTCAAATTAACATCCCTCCGGTCATTCGAGTGTCACATGATCCAAATCCACCAACTCAAGTCCGATCATCACGTGAGTTGAGGTGGTTTCAATGGTGAACATCTTCATGTTGATCATATCTACTATATGACTCATGTTCGACCTTTCGGTCTCTTGTGTTCCGAGGCCATGTCTGTACATGCTAGGCTCGTCAAGTTTAACCCGAGTGTTCCGCACGTGCAACACTGGCTTGCACCCGTTGTATGCGAACGTAGAGTCTATCACACCCGATCATCACGTGGTGTCTCGAAACGACGAACTTTCGCAACGGTGCACACTCGGGGAGAACACAATTTTATCTTGAAATTTAAATGAGGGATCACCTTATAATGCTACCGTCGTCCTAAGCAAAATAAGATGCATAAAAGGATTAACATCACATGCAAATCATAAGTGACATGATATGGCCATGAACTTGTGCTTTTGATCTCCATCTCCAAAGCACCGGCATGATCTCCATCGTCACCGGCATGACACCATGATCTCCATCATCTTGATCTCCATCAATGTGTCGCCATGAGGTTGTCGCGCCGACTGTTGCTTCCACGACTATTGCTAACTCATAGCGATAAAGTAAAGCAAAACAGCGA
The DNA here is from genome assembly GCA_039707655.1 of Elymus sibiricus. Classification (NCBI taxonomy): domain Eukaryota; kingdom Viridiplantae; phylum Streptophyta; class Magnoliopsida; order Poales; family Poaceae; genus Elymus; species Elymus sibiricus. The sequence continues at coordinate 306,624,781 of CM077675.1, read as the reverse complement.
AAATAATTAAAGACAACCCTATGGCTCCTGCCGGTTGCCGTACTCATCGACATGCAAGTCGTGATATTCTATACAATACATGACCATCTCATACATCACATATATCTCATCATGTAATTGGCCATATCACATCACAACATACCCTGCAAAAACAAGTTAGACGTCCTCTAATTGTTGTTGCAAGTTTTACGTGGCTGCTACGGGTATCTAGCAAGAACAATTCTTACCTACGCAAAAACCACAATGGTGATACAAAAATTGCTTTTCAACCTTCTCAAGGACCGCCTTTGTCAAATCCGATCCGACTAAAGTAGGAGAGACAGACACCCGCCAGCCATCTTTATGCAATGAAGTTACATGTCAGTTGATGGAACCGGTCTCTTCATCCCACAATACCGCCGAAACAAGAAAAGACCAAGGGAGTAAGCAATCTGAATATCAACGCCCACAAACTCCTTTGTGTTCTACTCGAAATCTCATCTACACATAGACCTAGCTCTGATACCACTATTGGGGAACGTCGCATGGGAAACAAAAAATTTCCTACGCACACGCAAGATCTATCCATGGTGATGAGCATCTACGAGAGGGAGAGTGAATCTACATACCCTTGTAGATCGCTAAGCAGAAGCGTTAAGAAACGCGGTTGATGTAGTCGAATGTCTTCGCGATCCAAATCGCAAGTCGTCCCTCGATCCAAACACGATCTAGCGCCGAACGGACGGCACCTCCACGTTCAACACACGTACGGCTTGATGACGCCTTCACCTCCTCGATCCAGCGAGCGATGGTGAAGTAGTGGATGAGTTCCGGCAGCACGACGACGTGGTGATGGTGGTGAGGAACAATCTCTGTAGGGCTTCGCCAAGCACTACGGAAATTGTGACGGGAGGAACTAGAGGGTTAGGGTTGCCGGCACACGGCTTGGGAAATCTTAATGTCTCCCGTGTGCTAGCCCCGCCCCTCTATTTATATGTTGAGCCCTGGGGTCTAAACTTGAAGAGAAAGCCTCCACAAGGTCGGTTTTGCCCGCACAAGGTCGGTTTGGCCCGCACGGAAAGAGTCCCACTCGGATTCCAGCAGTACCGTGTACAAGCGGTAGTACCGCTTGAGCGGTAGTACCGCTTCACACAAGCGGCAGTACCGCTTACGCGGTAGTACTGCCTTACAAGCGGTAGTACCGCTTAAGGCAACAACAAAACTTCCTTTTGCACTTTCCAATACCTCGTGGGCTTTACCCCTTTGGCCCATATAAAGTGTTGCTGCACCCGAACACTTCGGTAAACATCCGGAACCCCTTTCCGGTGAATTCCGGAACCCTTCCGGAGATCAAAACACTATTATCACCTATATCAAACTTTACCTCCGGACTCTTCCGGAGATCCTCATCATGTCCGGGATTTTATCCGGGACTCCGAACAACCTTCGGTCACCAACACAATAACTCAACTATACTAATCGTCACCAAACGTTAAGTGTGTAGACCCTGCGGGTTCGAGAACTATGTAGACATGACCGAGACACCTCTACGGTCAATAACCAATAGCGGGACCTGGATGCCCATATTGGTTCCTACATATTCTACGAAGATCTATATCGGTCGAACCTCTATGTCAAGGATTCAGTTAATCCCGTATGCTGTTCCCTTTGTTCTTCGGTATGTTACTTGCCCGAGATTCGATCGTCGGTATCTCCATACCTAGTTCAATCTCGTTATCGGCAAGTCTCTTTACTCGGTCCGTAATACAAGATCTCGTGGCTAACACTTTAGTCACATTGCTTGCAAGGCTCATTGTGATGTTGTATTACCGAGTGGGCCCTGAGATACCTCTCCGTCACACGGAGTAACAAATCCCAGTCTTGATCCATGCCAACCCAACAGACACCCTCGGAGATACCTGTAGAGCATCTTTATAGTCACCCAGTAACGTTGCGACGTTTGATACACACAAGGTATTCCTCCGGTGTCAGTGAGTTGCAGGATCTCGTGGTCATAGGAACAGATACTTGACATGCAGAAAACAATAGCAATAAACAGACACGATCATATGCTACGTTTATAGTTTGGGTCTTGTCCATCACATCATTCTCCTAATGATGTGATCCCGTTATCAAATGACATCTCATGTCCATGTCTAGGAAACCTTCACCATCTTTTGATCAACGAGCTAGTTAACTAGAGGCTTACTAGGGACACAGTGTTGTCTATGTACCCACACATGTATTTGAGTTTCCAATCAATACAATTATAGCATGGATAATAAACGATTATCATGAACAAGGAAATATAATAATAACCAATTTATTATTGCCTCTAGGGCATATTTCCAACAGTCTCCCACTTGGACTAGAGTCAATAATCTAGTTCACATCACTATGTGATTTACATTATAATGAATCGAACACCCATGCAGTTCTGGTGTTGTTCATGTTTAGCCCTTGGAAGAGGTTTAGTCATCGGATCTGCAACATTCAAATCCGTGTGTACTTTGGAAATATTTATGTCGTCCTCCTTGATGTAATCGTAGATGGAATTGAAACGTCGCTTTATGTGTCTGGTCCTCTTGTGAAATCTTGGTTCCTTGGCTAGAGCAATGGCACCAGTATTATCACAAAACAAAGTCATTGGGTTAAGCGCACTAGGCACTACTCCAAGATCTGTCATGAACTCCTTCAACCAAACACCTTCCTTCGCCGCCTCCGAGGCAGCGATGTACTCCGCTTCGCATGTAGAATCAGCTACCACGCTTTGCTTGGAACTGCACCAGCTAACCGCACCCCCATTAAGAATAAATACCTATCCGGTTTGCGACTTAGAGTCATCCGGATCAGTGTCAAAGCTTGCATCGACGTAACCCTTTACGATGAGCTCTTGATGACCTCCATAAACGAGAAACATGTCCTTAGTCCTTTTCAGGTACTTCAGGATATTCTTGACCGTCGTCCAGTGTTCCATTCCTGGATCACTTTGAAACCTTCCGACCATACTTATGGCAAGGCTGACATCGGGTCTTGTGCACAGCATTGCATACATGATAGAGCCTATGGCTGAAGCATAGGGGATGACACTCATCTTTTCTCTATCTTCTGCAGTCACTGGGCATTGAGTCTTACTCAACTTCACACCTTGCAAAACAAGCAAGAACCCCTTCTTGGACTGATCCATTTTGAACTTCTTCAAAACTTTGTCAAGGTATGTGCTTTGTGAAAGTCCTATTAAGCGTCTCGATCTATCTCTATAGATCTTGATGCCTAATATGAAAGCAGCTTCTCCTAGGTCCTTCATTGAAAAACTCTTGTTCAAATATTCCTTCACGCTTTCCAACATTTCTATATTGTTTCCCATCAGTAATATGTCATCCACATATAATATTAGAAACGCTATAGAGCTCCCACTCACTTTCTTGTAAATACAAGCTTCTCCGTAAACTTGTATAAACTCGAACGCTTTGATCACCTCATCAAAGCGAAGATTCCAACTCTGAGATGCTTGTACCAGTCCATAAATGGATCGCTGGAGTTTGCAAACTTTGTCAGCATTCTCTGGATCGACAAAACCTTCTGGTTGCATCATATACAACTCTTCCTTAAGGAAACCGTTAAGGAACGCTGTTTTGACATCCATCTGAAAAATTTCATAATCGAAAAAGGCAGCTATTGCTAACATGATTCTGACGGACTAAAGCATCGCTACGGGTGAGAAGGTCTCATCGTAGTCAACTCCTTGAACTTGTGAAAAACCCTTTGCCACAAGTCGAGCTTTATAGACGGTGACATTACCGTCCGCGTCCGTCTTCCTCTTAAAGATCCATTTGTTCTGAATAGCCTTACGCCCTTCAGGTAATACTTCCAAAGTCCACACTTTGTTTTCATACATGGATCCCATCTCGGATTTCATGGCCTCTAACCACTTCTCGGAATCCGGGCCCATCATCGCTTCTCCATAGCTCGTAGGTTCATCGTTGTCCAACAACATGACCTCTAAGACAGGGTTGCCGTACCACTCAGGAACAGTACGTGTCCTTGTCGACCTACGAGGTTCGATAGCAACTTGATCCGAAGCTTTATGATCATCATCAACTTCCTCTTCAGCTGAATAGGCTCTACAGAAACATCTTTCTGCGCTGCGCTACTCTCAGGTTGAAGTAAAGGTTCAACAACCTCATCAAGTCTTATCTTCCTCCCACTCAATTCTTTCGAGAGAAACTCTTTCTCAAGAAATGTTCCGTTTTTAGCGACAAACACTTTGCCTTCGGATCTGAGGTAAAAGGTATACCCAACTGTCTCTTTTGGGTATCCTATGAAGATGCATTTCTCCGCTTTGGGTTTCAGCTTTTCAGGCTGAAGCTTTTTGACATAAGCATCACATCCCCAAACTTTAAGAAACGACAGCTTTGGCTTCTTGCCAAACCAAAGTTCATATGGCGTCGTCTCAACGGATTTCGATGGTGCCCTATTTAAAGTGAATGCAGCTGTCTCTAATGCATAACCCCAAAACGATAGTGGAAAATTAGCAAGAGACATCATAGATCGCACCATATCTAATAAGGTTCGATTACGACGTTCGGACACACCATTACGCTGTGGTGTTCCAGGCGGTGTTAATTGTGAAACAATTCCACACTGTCTTAAGTGACTGCCAAACTCATAACTCAGATACTCTCCTCCTCGATCAGATCGTAGGAATTTAATCTTCTTGTTACGATGATTCTCAACTTCACTCTGAAATTGTTTGAACTTTTCAAACGTTTCAGACTTGTGTTTCAAAAAGTAAATATACCCATATCTACTTAAGTCATCAGTGAAGGTGAGAAAGTAACGATAACCACCGCGCGCCTCAATGCTCATCGGACCGCACACATCAGTATGTATGATTTCCAACAAGTCACTTGCCCGTTCCATTGTTCCAGAGAACGGCGTTTTAGTCATCTTGCCCATGAGGCATGGCTCGCATGTGTCAAGTGATTCAAAATCAAGTGACTCCAAAAGTCCATCAGCATGGAGCTTCCTCATGCGTTTTACGCCAATATGACCTAAACGGCAGTGCCACAAGAAAGTGGTATTATCATTATCAATTCTACATGTTTTGGCATCTATGTTATGAACATGTGTATCATTACTATCGAGATTAAATAAGAATAAACCCCTCACTTCGGGTGCATGACCATAAAAGATATTACTCATATAAATAGAACAACCATTATTCTCTGATTTAAATGAGTAACCGTCTCGCAATAAACAAGATCCAGATATAATGTTCATGCTTAACGCAGGCACTAAATAACAATTATTCAGGTTCATCACTAATCCTGATGGTAATCGAAGAGCGAGCGTGCCGACGGTGATCACATCAACCTTGGAACCATTTCCCACGCGCATCGTCACTTCATCCTTTGCCAGCCTCCGTCTATTCCGCATTTCCTGTTTAGAGTTACAAATGTGAGCAACCGCACCGGTATCAAATACCCAGGCACTACAACGAGAGTTGGTAAGGTACACATCAATAACATGTATATCATATATACCTTGTTTGTTGTTGGCCGCCTTCTTGTCAGCCAAATACTTGGGGCAGTTCCGCTTCCAGTGTCCAGTTCCCTTGCAATGAAAGCACACAGTTTCTGGTTTGGGTCCAGCCTTGGGTTTCTTCACGGGAGGAGCAACCGCTTTGCCACTCTTCTTGGAGTTACCCTTCTTACCCTTGCCATTTTTCTTGAAACTAGTGGTTTTATTGACCATCAACACTTGATGCTCCTTCTGAATTTCAGACTCAGCGACTTTCAGCATCGCAAACAGCTCGGCGACTGACTTGTTCATCCCGTGCATGTTATAGTTCAACACGAAGCTCTTGTAGCTAGGTGGCAATGATTGAAGAACTCTGTCAGTGATAGCCTCTGGCGGAAGGGGCATCCCTAATTCAGCCAGACGGGTGGAGTACCCAGACATTCTGAGTATGTGATCACTAACAGACCCGTTCTCCTCCATCTTGCAAGTATAGAACTTATCGGAGGTCTCATACCTCTCGATCCGGGCATTCTTCTAAAAGATAAACCTCAACTCCTGGAACATCTCATATGCTCCATGACGTTCAAAACGTCTTTGAAGTCCCGGTTCTAAGCCATACAAAATTGCACATTGAACTATTGAGTAATCATCAGAGCGAGCCTGCCAAGCGTTCACAACGTCTAGAGACTCAACTGGAGCGGGTGGATCACCAAGCGGTGCATCAAGGACATAAGCCTTCTGGGAAGCCGTAAGGATAATCCTTAGATTACGGGCCCAGTCCACAAAGTTACTTCCATTATCTTTCAACTTAGATTTCTCTAGGAATGCATTAAAATTCAGGGGTGCTACTGCGCGAGCCATGATCTACAACATAAATATAGCAAAGACAACTTAGACTATTGTTCAAGATAATGAGTTTAGTTAATCATATTACTTAAAAAAACTCCCACTCAAATTAACATCCCTCCGGTCATTCGAGTGTCACATGATCCAAATCCACCAACTCAAGTCGGATCATCACGTGAGTTGAGGTGGTTTCAATGGTGAACATCTTCATGTTGATCATATCTACTATATGACTCATGTTCGACCTTTCGGTCTCTTGTGTTCCGAGGCCATGTCTGTACATGCTAGGCTCGTCAAGTTTAACCCGAGTGTTCCGCACGTGCAACACTGGCTTGCACCCGTTGTATGCGAACGTAGAGTCTATCACACCCGATCATCACGTGGTGTCTCGAAACGACGAACTTTCGCAACGGTGCACACTCGGGGAGAACACAATTTTATCTTGAAATTTAAATGAGGGATCACCTTATAATGCTACCGTCGTCCTAAGCAAAATAAGATGCATAAAAGGATTAACATCACATGCAAATCATAAGTGACATGATATGGCCATGAACTTGTGCTTTTGATCTCCATCTCCAAAGCACCGGCATGATCTCCATCGTCACCGGCATGACACCATGATCTCCATCATCTTGATCTCCATCAACGTGTCGCCATGAGGTTGTCGCGCCGACTGTTGCTTCCACGACTATTGCTAACTCATAGCGATAAAGTAAAACAAAACAGCGAAAATAATTAAAGACAACCCTATGGCTCCTGCCGGTTGCCGTACTCATCGACATGCAAGTCGTGATATTCTATACAATACATGACCATCTCATACATCACATATATCTCATCATGTAATTGGCCATATCACATCACAACATACCCTGCAAAAACAAGTTAGATGTCCTCTAATTGTTGTTGCAAGTTTTACGTGGCTGCTACGGGTATCTAGCAAGAACAATTCTTACCTACGCAAAAACCACAACGGTGATACAAAAATTGCTTTTCAACCTTCTCAAGGACCGCCTTTGTCAAATCCGATCCGACTAAAGTAGGAGAGACAGACACCCGCCAGCCATCTTTATGCAATGAAGTTACATGTCAGTTGATGGAACCGGTCTCTTCATCCCACAATACCGCCGAAACAAGAAAAGACCAAGGGAGTAAGCAATCTGAATATCAACGCCCACAAACTCCTTTGTGTTCTACTTGAAATCTCATCTACATATAGACCTAGCTCTGATACCACTGTTGGGGAACGTCGCATGGGAAACAAAAAATTTCCTACGCACACGCAAGATCTATCCATGGTGATGAGCATCTACGAGAGGGAGAGTGAATCTACATACCCTTGTAGATCGCTAAGCAGAAGCGTTAAGAAACGCGGTTGATGTAGTCGAATGTCTTCGCGATCCAAATCGCAAGTCGTCCCTCGATCCAAACACGATCTAGCGCCGAACGGACGGCACCTCCGCGTTCAACACACGTACGGCTTGATGACGCCTTCACCTCCTCGATCCAGCGAGCGATGGTGAAGTAGTGGATGAGTTCCGGCAGCACGACGACGTGGTGATGGTGGTGAGGAACAATCTCTGTAGGGCTTCGCCAAGCACTACGGAAATTGTGACGGGAGGAACTAGAGGGTTAGGGTTGCCGGCACACGGCTTGGGAAATCTTAATGTCTCCCGTGTGCTAGCCCCGCCCCTCTATTTATATGTTGAGCCCTGGGGTCTAAACTTGAAGAGAAAGCCTCCACAAGGTCGGTTTTGCCCACACAAGGTCGGTTTGGCCCGCACGGAAAGTGTCCCACTCGGATTCCAGCAGTACCGTGTACAAGCGGTAGTACCGCTTGAGCGGTAGTACCGCTTCACACAAGCGGTAGTACCGCTTACGCGGTAGTACTGCCTTACAAGCGGTAGTACCGCTTAAGGCAACAGCAAAACTTCCTTTTGCACTTTCCAATACCTCGTGGGCTTTACCCCTTTGGCCCATATAAAGTGTTGCTGCACCCGAACACTTCGGTAAACATCCGGAACCCCTTTCCGATGAATTCCGGAACCCTTCCGGAGATCAAAACACTATTATCACATATATCAAACTTTACCTCCGGACTCTTCCGGAGATCCTCGTCATGTCCGGGATTTTATCCGGGACTCCGAACAACCTTCGGTCACCAACACAATAACTCAACTATACTAATCGTCACCAAACGTTAAGTGTGTAGACCCTGCGGGTTCGAGAACTATGTAGACATGACCGAGACACCTCTACGGTCAATAACCAATAGCGGGACCTGGATGCCCATATTGGTTCCTACATATTCTACGAAGATCTATATCGGTCGAACCTCTATGTCAAGGATTCAGTTAATCCCGTATGCTGTTCCCTTTGTTCTTCGGTATGTTACTTGCCCGAGATTCGATCGTCGGTATCTCTATACCTAGTTCAATCTCGTTATCGGCAAGTCTCTTTACTCGGTCCGTAATACAAGATCTCGTGGCTAACACTTTAGTCACATTGCTTGCAAGGCTCATTGTGATGTTGTATTACCGATTGGGCCCTGAGATACCTCTCCGTCACAAGGAGTAACAAATCCTAGTCTTGATCCATGCCAACCCAACAGACACCCTCGGAGATACCTGTAGAGCATCTTTATAGTCACCCAGTAACGTTGCGACGTTTGATACACACAAGGTATTCCTCCGGTGTCAGTGAGTTGCATGATCTCTTGGTCATAGGAACAGATACTTGACATGCAGAAAACAATAGCAATAAACTGACACGATCATATGCTATGTTTATAGTTTGGGTCTTGTCCATCACATCATTCTCCTAATGATGTGATCCAGTTATCATATGACATCTCATGTCCATGGCTAGGAAACCTTCACCATCTTTTGATCAACGAGCTAGTTAACTAGAGGCTTACTAGGGACACAGTGTTGTCTATGTACCCACACATGTATTTGAGTTTCCAATCAATACAATTATAGCATGGATAATAAACGATTATCATGAACAAGGAAATATAATAATAACCAATTTATTATTGCCTCTAGGGCATATTTCCAACACTTCTATCTCAGATCCGAAGTCAAAGTGTTTGTCGCTAAAAACGGAACATTTCTTGAGAAAGTGTTTCTCTCGAAAGAATTGAGTGGGAGGAAAATAGAACTTGATGAGGTTATTGAACCTTCACTTCAACCAGAGAGTAGCGCAGCGCAGAAAGATGTTTCTGTAGAGCCTACATCGGTTGAAGAGGAAGTTAATGATGATGATCATTAAGCTTCAGATCAAGTTGCTATCGAACCTCGTAGGTCGACATGGACGCGTACTGCTCCTGAGTGGTACGGCAACCCTGTCTTAGAGGTCATGTTGTTGGACAACGATGAACCTACGAGCTATGGAGAAGCGATGATGGGCCCGGATTCCGAGAAATGTTTAGAGGCCATGAAATCCGAGATGGGATCCATGTATGAAAACAAAGTATGGGCTTTGGAAGTATTACCTGAAGGGCGAAAGGCCATTCAGAACAAATGGATCTTTAAGAGGAAGACGGGCGCGGACAGTAATGTCACCGTCTATAAAGCTCGACTTGTGGCAAAGGGTTTTTCACAAGTTCAAGGAGTTGACTATGATGAGACCTTCTCACCCGTAGCGATGCTTAAGTCCGTCAGAATCATGTTAGCAATAGCTGCCTTTTTTGATTATGAAATTTGGCAGATGGATGTCAAAACAGCGTTCCTTAATGGTTTCCTTAAGGAAGAGTTGTATATGATGCAACCGGAAGGTTTTGTCGATCCAGAGAATGCTGACAAAGTTTGCAAACTCCAGCGATCCATTTATGGACTGGTGCAAGCATCTCGGAGTTGGAATCTTCGCTTTGATGAGGTGATCAAAGCGTTCGAGTTTATACAAGTTTACAGAGGAGCTTGTATTTACAAGAAAGTGAGTGGGAGCTCTATAGCATTTCTAATATTATATGTGGATGACATATTGCTGATTGGAAACAATATAGAAATGTTGGAAAGCGTGAAGGAATATTTGAACAAGAGTTTTTCAATGAAGGACCTAGGAGAAGCTGCTTTCATATTAGGCATCAAGATCTATAGAGATAGATCGAGACGCTTAATAGGACTTTCACAGAGCACATACCTTGACAAAGTTTTGAAGAAGTTCAAAATGGATCAGGCCAAGAAGGGGTTCTTGCCTGCATTGCAAGGTGTGAAGTTCTGTAAGACTCAATGCCCAGTGACTGCAGAAGATAGAGAAAAGATGAGTGTCATCCCCTATGCTTCAGCCATAGGCTCTATCATGTATGCAATGCTGTGCACAAGACCCGATGTCAGCCTTGCCATAAGTATGGCCGGAAGGTTTCAAAGTGATCCAGGAATGGAACACTGGACGGCGGTCAAGAATATCCTGAAGTACCTGAAAAGGACTAAGGACATGTTTCTCGTCTATGGAGGTGATCAAGAGCTCGTCGTAAAGGGTTACGTCGATGCAAGCTTTGACACTGATCCGGATGACTCTAAGTCTCAAACCGGATACGTATTTATTCTCAATGGGGGTGCGGTAAGCTGGTGCAGTTCCAAGCAGAGCGTGGTAGCTGATTCTACATGCGAAGCGGAGTACATCGCTGCCTCGGAGGTGGCGAAGGAAGGTGTCTGGATGAAGGAGTTCATGATAGATCTTGGAGTAGTGCCCAGTGCACTAAACCCAATGACTCTGTTATGTGACAACACTGGTGCCATTGCTCTGGCCAAGGAACCAAGGTTTCACAAGAGGACCAGACACATAAAGCGACATTTCAATTCCATCCGCAATTACATCAAGGAGGAGGACATAAATATTTGCAAAGTACACACGGATTTGAATGTCGCAGACCCGATGACTAAACCTCTTCCAAGGGCTAAACATGATCAACACCAGAACTGTATGGGTGTTAGATTCATTACAATGTAAATCACATAGTGATGTGAGCTAGATTATTGACTCTAGTGCAAGTGGGAGACTGTTGGAAATATGCCCTAGAGGACATAATAAAGTGATTATTATTATATTTCCTTGTTCATGATAATCGTTTATTATCCATGCTATAATTGTATTGATTGGAAACTCAATTGCATGTGTGGACACATAGACAACACTGTGTCCCTAGTATGCCTCTAGTAGACTAGCTCGTTGATCAAAGATGGTCAAGGTTTCCTAGCCATAGACATGAGATGTCATTTGATAATGGGATCACATCATTAGGAGAATGATGTGATGGACAAGACCCAAACTATGAACGTAGCATATGATCATGTCAGTTTATTGCTATTGTTTTCTGCATGTCAAGTATCTGTTCCTATGACCATGAGATCACGCAACTCACTGACACCGGAGGAATACCTTGTGTGTATCAAACATCACAATGTAACTGGGTGACTATAAAGATGCTCTACAGGTATCTCCGAAGGTGTCTGTTGAGCTGGCATGGATTGAGACTGGGATTTGTTACTTCGTATGACGGAGAGGTATCTCAGGGCCCACTCGGTAATACAACATAAAAAATAAGCCTTGCAAGCAATGTGACTAAAGTGTTAGCCACGGGATCTTGTATTACGGAATGAGTAAAGAGACTTGCCGGTAACGAGATTGAACTAGGTATAGAGATACCGACGATCGAATCTCGGGTAAGTAACATACTGAAGAACAAAGGGAACAACATACGGGATTAACTGAATCCTTGACATAGAGGTTCAACCGATAAAGATCTTCGTAGAATATGTAGGAACCAATACGGGCATCCATGTCCCGCTATTGGTTATTGACCGTAGAGGTGTCTCGGTCATGTCTACATAGTTCTCGAACCCGCAAGGTCTGCACACTTAACATTCGGTGACGTTTCGGTAGTATTGAGTTATGTATGGTGGTGACTGAAGGTTGTTCGGAGTCCCGGATGAGATCCCGGACGTCACGAGGAGCTTCGGAATGGTCCGGAGGTAAAGATTGATATATAGGAAGTCCCGTTTTGGCCACCGGAAAAGTTTCGGGTATTTCCGGTAGTGTACCAGGAGTGCCGGAGGGCCATCGGGAGGGGCTACCCACGCCGGGAGGCCACATGGGCCTAAGGGGTGGTGCACCAGCCCTTAGTGGGCTGGGCAAACCAGCCCCACAAGGCCCATGCAGCTAGGAAGGTGGGAAAGGAAAAAACCCCAAGTGGGGAAGGTAAACTCCAAGTAGGAAAGGAATCCTACTAGGAGTAGGATTGGAGGTGGAATCCTCCACCTCCTCCTGGTTCAGCCGAACCCCAGGGGAAACCGTAGGGAGGCTGCCTCCTTCCCCTCCCTCCTATATATACTAGAGGAATAGAGGCCCCAAAGACACAAGTCCACGTGCTAGTTCTCTATTCCCTAGTTCCTCCACCAAATAGATTCAGACAGTGCTTAGGCGAAGCCCTGCCGGAATAGTTCCACCACCACCGTCGCCGCGCCGTCGCGCTGCCGGAGAACTCAAATACCTCTCCGCTCCCTCTTGCTGGATCAAGAAGGCGGAGATCGTCATCGAGCTGTACGTGTGCTGAACACGGAGGTGCCGTCCGTTCGGCGCTAGATCGTGATTGGATCGCGGGACGGCTAGCGATTTGGATCGCGAAGACGTTCGACTACATCAGCCGCGTTTCTTAACGCTTCCCGCTTAGCGATCTACGAGGGTATGTAGATCCACTCTCCCTCTCGTAGATGCTCATCACCATGGATAGATCTTGCGTGTGCGTAGGAATTTTTTTGTTTCCCATGCAACATTCCCCAACAGCAAGGAGATGAGATTTGTGATTAGGAACCTGGAAGATGATGATGGAGTCTCCTCGGCGCCTTAGATAGGCACATAGAAGAGACCGCTTCCTCCCCGGCAACGGCGCCAGAAATTCCTTTGACGTGGCTTGAGACTACGTTGGTATTTCCCCAAAGAGGAAGGGATGATGCAGCACAACGATGGTAAGTATTTCCCTCAGTTATGAAACCAAGGTTATCGAACCAGTAGGAGGATCACCACCACCCAATAAGCAGCACCCGCACATAAAGAACAAATACTTGCAACCCGACGCGAAAGAAAGGTTGTCAATCTCTCTACGGTAAAAAGATAGATTAGGTAGTGATAGATAGGAGAGATAGATCTCTCAAGAACACAAAATAGGAAAAGCAAATAAAGAGTACAGCAATATGTTTTTGGATTTTTGGTTTTGTAGATCTGAAAACAAAGATGCAAAAAGATAGATCGGAAAGCAATATGCTGGAAAAGTAGACCCGGGGGACGTAGGATTCACTAGTGGCTTCTCTCATGAGTATAGCACACGGTGGGTGAACAAATTACTGTTTGGCAATTGATAGAAGATCAAATAATCATGACAGTATCCAAGGCGATGATCATTATATAGGCATCACGTCCAAGATAAGTAGACCGACTCCTGCCTGCATCTACCACTATTAATCCACACATCGACCGCTATCCAGCATGCATCTAGTGTATTAAGTTCATGGAAAAACGGAGTAATGCAATAAGAACAATGACATGATGTAGACAAGATCTATTCATGTAGGAATAGACCCCATCTTGTTATCCTTAATGGCAACGATACATGCGTGCCTTGCTGCCCCTTCTATCACTGGGAAAGGACACCGCAAGATCGAACCCATCACAAAGCACCTCTTCCCATGGCAAGAAAAATTGATCTAGTCGGCCTAACTAAACCAAAGATTCGAAGAAGAAATACGAGGCTATAAGTAATCATGCATATAAGAGATCAAAGAAGACTCAAATAATATTCATGCATAGAAACTGATCATGAACTCAAAATTCATCGGATCCCAACAAACACACCACAAAAGTTTACATCAAATAGATCTCCAAGAGACCATTGTATTGAGAATCATAAGAGAGAGAGAGAGAGGAAGCCATCTAGCTACTGCCTACGGACCCGTAGGTCTATGGTGGACTACTCACGTATCATCGGAGAGGCACCTATGAAGAAGATGAACCCCTCCATGATGGTGTTTAGATTGGATCTCGCGGTTCTGGAACTTGCGGCGACTGGAATTGTGTTTCGTTGATTCCCCTAGGGTTTTTGGAATATTTGGGAATTATAGGCATCAGAGGCGGTGGAGAGGGGCCCCGTGGAGGGCACAACCCATCAGGGCGCGCCGGGGGCCCCCTGGCGCGCCCTGGTGGGTTGTGGTCTCCACGGCCCACCTCTCTGGCAGTTTCTTTGGTCTAATGGGTGTCTTCTGGTCCAAAAAAAATCTCCAAAAAGTTTCGTCGCGATTGGACTCCGTTTGGTATTGATATTCTGCGAAGTAAAAAATAAGCAAAAACAACAACTCGCACTTTGGCACTATGTCAATAGGTTAGTCCTAAAAAATGATATAAAGCTGTTATAAAATGATTGTAAAACATCCAAGAATGATAATATAACAGCATGGAACAAGCAAAAAATATAGATACGTTGGAGGTGTATCAGGAACTAAGTGCCGCTAGGCCTACGAATTCATGTATTTCATCTAGATCTATTAGATCGATTACACGGTTCTTGTCCTCTCGTAAATAAATATAATAAAACAACTAGACTATTATTGATTTGATTGCCTTGCGGTCCTGCACATGGTCTTGCCAAGATGATTTGTGCATTGTATTTGACTATTTTCTGAGGAATTGTCGATGATTTTATCTTCCTTGTTCAAGTGTCGATGCCATTGCAGAAGAACCCACATGCAACTGGATGGACTGTGATGCTGTGTTTAGACTTTAGACTTTAGATACATGATCCTGGCCCAGTTGGGGATTTCCTTATTTCCGGCTCTCGGAGGGCCCGTCGTTGTTTCTACAAATCAGTTTGTTTGTTCGTTTGTCGGGATGTGTAGGTTGGGACTCGAAACCTTATGAGTGTAGCTTGATTGAACTGTGATTTTGATCCAACCTATGTATGTTGCAGAAGTATTTCAAAGAGTATGCCGAGAAGGCTAAGGCATTGCCCAAGAGCACTACCAACAAATACAAGCTTATCCTTTATGGACTCTTCAAGCAAGCCACTGTTGGGGTTGCAACTACAGGCAAGCATATTTGTTAACACTTTATCAAGTTTTTTTGCTCTTGACTCAGTATGTGTTGTAGTTCAATACTGTCTGTCTAACATGATATACCAATAAATCATCATAGAAAATCGTGCGCAAGTTTATCAAAATAGTGACTCGAGAGATCCAAATCTGACCAAAAATATTATAAATGCCACAAGATTATTAATGCAGATGAATTACTCTAGCAAGCAAGTGAAAAGAAAAAGGGGAAGTATTTATTTCATTTTACTATTCATTCTTGAATGGGTCTTCAAATCGTAATATTGCATAGTGTTTGGACTAAAAAAATGTTTGTAAGATACTCCCTCCGTCCCATAACATAGGATCTTAGTACATCCGATATGTGAGCATGTCAGATGTACTAAGATCTTATGTTATGGGATGGAGGGAGTAGTAGATAATAAGTCTCCTTTTCTATTCTTCGGAATTGGTCCATTGAGTTGAACTATGGTTGTACTAAATGGGTGGGATGTATTAGGTACAGTATAAAGAACTTTGTAGAGTTACAACAAAGTGCAACGACAACCTCAACCAAACTTCCTTCCCTGTGCGCCAACCTCATCTAAAACTTACACCTACTTATAAATGTGCCACATCTAGCTTCTAGCGAGTGTTCTTATTGAGAGTGCTAGTTTCAATTCTATTCCTGAATCTAGTGGCATTAAATCATGTGCTATTGCCCATCTTTACATCATATGTTCATGATGGTGCTCACCGCAATTGTACTTGTCACCCATTTTCCGTTCTTCTACTTTTTTGAAGCTAGCCTGGTATGTTCAACATGAAGGAGAAGGCCAAATGGGATGCATCAGAAGTTGTTAAAGGTCAACTTATTTTCCAAATCCTTGTATTCTATTATCTACTCTAATACTCCTATAGGGCGTTACCATGCGTTGCTAAAATTCTTATGATGTCAACTGGCAAATCTAAAGAAGAAGACATGAATGACTATATCACCAAGGTGAAGCAGATCCAGGAGGAGGCAACTGTTGCAGGCGCCTGTTAATTATTTGGTGCAACCAGCCATATTCAGCTGGATTCTTTATGCTATCTTATTATGAGAACTATATCATTCTATCCAACATAGCTTAGCAAAAGCACTCCCGAAAAAACTTCACCTTGAAAAGTAATAGCTGCTTCGTAAACTGGTTGGTAATGGGGTAAATGCTACTTGTGAGCTGCGTTGGGATTTCCCCTGAAGAGGAGAGGAGATGCAACACATTAGAGATACGTATTTCCCTTAGTGAGAACCAAGGTTATCGAACCAATAGGACAACCAAGCAAACTCCTTTCAACAACACCAACACACACAAAACGAAACACTTGCACCCAACACGGGCAAAGAGGGTTGTCAAGCCCCTTGAACTCATTACTTGCAAGGATTAAATCTTGATAGAGATAGATAATGTAAAGGAAAAAATAAAATAAAAGTAAATAAATTGCAGAAAAATATTTTTGGAGTTTTTGTATTTATGTTTAAGTAGACCCAGGGGCCATAGTTTTCACTAGAGGCTTCTCTCTTGAATATAGCATACGGTGAGTAGACAAATTATTGTTGGGCAAATGACAAAATTGCGCATAGTTATGACATGTCATTCATGGCAATGATCATGTATATAGGCATCATGTCCATAAACAAGTAGACCGAAATGATTCTGCATCTACTACTATTACTCCACCAATTGACCAACTCTTGCCTGCATCTATTGTAATAAGTTCATGATAAACAGAGTAATGCTTGGAGCAAGGTGACATGATGCAGAAAAAATAAGAAAAGCAATATGTTCAGGTTCCGTCGTTTTATCCTCAATGGAAACAATACAAAGACATGTCTTGTCCCCTTCTGTCACTGGGATATAGAGCACCACAAGATAGAACCCATTACAACGCACCACTCCCACTGAAGATAAATCAATCTAGTTGGCCAAACCAAACCGATAGATCGAAGAGAAATACAAAGCTATAACGATCATGCATAATAAAATTCAGAAAAGACTCAATTACTTTTAATAAATAATCTGATCATAAACCCACAATTCATCGGATCCCAACAAACACACTACAAAAGAAGATTACATCAGATAGATCACCGCGAGGATCGTGGTGAACATGGTATTGAAGATCAAAGAGAGAGAAGAAGCCATCTAGGTAAGCTATGGATCCATAGGTCTGTGGTGGACTACTCACGCCTCATCATGGAGGCAGCTAGGTTGATGTAGATGGCCTCCGTGGTCGATTCCCCCTCCGGTAGAGTGCCGAAAAAGGTCTCCAGATGGCCTCCCGTCGGAACAGAGGCTTGCGGCGGCGAAAAAAAGTGTTTTGGGTGGCTTGCTATTGGTTTCCCGATTTTAGAGAATTTATGGAGGTGAAATTATGTCAGACGGAGCCACGAGGGCCCCACAAGGCATTAGGCCGCGCCTACCCTCCGGATGCACCCAGTTGCCTTGCCGTATCCTCATCTCGCTTCCCGACTCCTCCGAAGCTTCCCAGGTCTCTTTTTTCCAGAAAAAATCATCGAAAAGTTTCGTAGCGTTTGGATTTCATTTGGTACAGCTTTCCCGGAAAACCAAAAACAGGCAAAAAACAACAACAGAACTAGGCACTGGGTTAATAGGTTAGTTCCCAAAGATGAT
Organism: Elymus sibiricus; assembly: GCA_039707655.1. NCBI lineage: Eukaryota > Viridiplantae > Streptophyta > Magnoliopsida > Poales > Poaceae > Elymus > Elymus sibiricus. The sequence continues at coordinate 306,606,696 of CM077675.1, read as the reverse complement.
GTAAAATAGCATATAATTGCATATAAAGTATCCTAGACTGATAATATAATAGCATGGAACAATAAAAATTTATAGATACGTTGGAGACGTATCAGTAAACATCACTCTTGAAAAGTAATAATTCCTTATCAATTGAATTTTTGATGGCTCTCCTCGCACCTCCCACCACCTCCACGGGCGACCATGGCAGCAACCAATGATCCACCACAACCAACCAACAAATCCACAAATAAATCCTATGGATCCATTCAATGATCCACAATCCGCTTCCCATCAACTGGATTTCTCTTTTGGACACCAATTTAGAAGCAATGTTCGTTATCTATTCTTATCCTCGGTAAACCCTGTGTCACTAGCCTTTGGTTTTAAACTAGTGCTTTCATTTGCCAGCTCTACTTTCTGCCTGGATCCTGTCAATGTGCGTTTGGCTTTATCTGTGTGCACGGGTGGCACATATGATTCTCTGGATGTCTCACATGTTCATGGCAATGTCTACCGCTTCTCGGTATGTTCCAAGGCAGTGGGTTTCTATCTTGTTCGAAAGAAATATTTTGCATGTGAATCATTTAAATGCCATTTCCATATGTGGAGTAATGGTGGACCATATGAAGAGAAGGCATGGTATGTTGAACAAGATTCTGAATGGACTACAGTCACGTACAAAAAAGGTACACGCCAACAACACATGATTTGTGTTAATCAAGTTTATCAAAGAATTTTCCATCTGTTACATATTAATCTGCTGCTAATAACAACCAAGGGTCACATCCATTGCTGGAGCAAATATAGCACCCCGATCGGTAACAGGCTGTCACATCCCAGATTTTTCCCAAATCTGGTATGTTAAAACTTTCACAGGGATTTTTTTTCAAACAAAACCCTTGTTTGATTGATTGCTAGTTGAATTTGCTTGATTGATTGATCATTAGGTTGAAATCCCAATGCTACTAATGGAAACCTAGCTAGACAATAGGTGGAACCCAAGCATTTGAAACATTATTGGGCAAACATTTCAAGTAAGTCCTAAAAATGTTCCAAGTCAAATTATTTCCCTGAATGAACTGGAAATCATTTATGAAAATCAATTCAAAACAACAGGGATTCAAGTCAAATTTTGACTTGCATTTGTTTTGGCAGGAATTAGGATTCCACAAGACCAAACAGTGACCTAGACCTTCTAGATATTTTCAAATTTTGATTTGAAACAGATTTGGTTTCGAAACCAAATTCAAATTGGAAATATAAGTGCATATTTTAGTTGCCAAATTTGCCCAAATAAAATGTCCACACATTCAAAAATATTCATATTGGAATCAAGGGCAGGTTTGTTTTTGAAAGAAAATTCAAATTCAAAACCCATTCGAATGAATAGAGAAAACAGAAAAGAAAAGGAACAAAACAGAAAGAAAAGTCAAAAGAAAAATGAAAAAGCCCAAGTGGACCGGCGATCCAGGCCAAAGCCCAGCTAGCCAGCCCACCCGCCCAGCCCCGTGAGACCCACTCTCCCTCTTTCTCTCACTAACATGTGGGACTAACATGTCAGCTCTCTCCCCGACCTCGCGCCTGCACGACCCTACCTCCCGACACTGCCAGCGCATTCCCCACCTCGCCCACGTCGCTCCGTCAACACCCCCGAGGCCCTGACCTGTCCTATAAAACCCCCATGACCCTCCTCCCCTTTTCCCCACTACCTCCCCTCGCCATTGTCGCTAGGCTGCAGCAAATCGAGCTCAATGACTTGGGCGGAGCCATGGCGATTGGAGCTCAACTCCAACGAGCTCGATCACCCCCGAGGCCCGCTATCACCACGAACACACTCCCAGACACTATGCGCACCTCCTGGACACCACTCACATCGCTGACGTGGCTTGAGACTGCGTCGATATTTCCCCAAAGAGGAAGGGATGATGCAGCACAGCGACGGTAAGTATTTCCCTCAGTTATGAAACCAAGGTTATCGAACCAGTAGGAGGATCACCACCACCCAATAAGCAGCACCTGCACACAAATAAAAAATACTTGCAAACCGACGTGACAGAGGGGTTGTCAATCTCTCTACGGTAAAAAGATAGATTAGGTAGTGATAGATAGGAGAGATAGATCTCTCAAGAACACAAAATAAAGAGAGCAAATAAAATTGCAGCAATATATTTTTGGGTTTTTGGTTTTGTAGATCTGAAAACAAATATGCAAAAAGATAGATCGGAAAGCAATATGTGGGAAAAGTAGAGCCGGGGGCCGTAGGATTCACTAGTGGCTTCTCTCATGAGTATAGCACACGGTGGGTGAACAAATTACTGTTGGGCAATTGATAGAAGATCAAATAATCATGACGATATCCAAGGCAATGATCATTATAAAGGCATCACGTCCAAGATAAGTAGACCGACTCCTGCCTGCATCTACCACTATTGCTCCACACATCGACCGCTATCCAGCATGCATCTAGTGCATTAAGTTCATGGAAAAACGGAGTAATGCAATAAGAACGATGACATGATGTAGACAAGATCTATTCATGTAGGAATAGACTCCATCTTGTTATCCTTAATGGCAACGATCCATGCGTGCCTTGGTGCCCCTTCTGTCACTGGGAAAGGACACTGCAAGATCGAACCCATCACAAAGCACCTCTTCCCATGGCAAGAAAAATCGATCTAGTCGGCCTAACTAAACCAAAGATTCGAAGAAGAAATACGAGGCTATAAGTAATCATGCATATAAGAGATCAAAGAAGACTCAAATAATATTCATGGATAGAAACTGATCATGAACTCAAAATTCATCGGATCCCAACAAACACACCGCAAAAGTTTACATCAAATAGATCTCCAAAAGACCATTGTATTGAGAATCATAAGAGAGAGAGGAAGCCATCTAGCTACTGCCTACGGACCCGTATGTCTATGGTGGACTACTCATGCATCATCGGAGAGGCACCTATGAAGAAGATGAACCCCTCCGTGATGGTGTTCTGATTGGATCTCGAGGTTCTGGAACTTGCGGCGGCTGGAATTGTGTTTCGTCAAATCCCCTAGGGTTTTTGCAATATTCTGGAATTTATAGGCATCAGAGGCGGTGGAGAGGGGCCCCGTGGAGGGCACAACCCATCAGGGCGCGCCGGGGGCCCCCTGGCGCGCCCTGGTGGGTTGTGGTCTCCACGGCCCACCTCTCTGGCACTTCTTTGGCCTAATGGGTGTCTTCTGGTCCAGAAAAAATCTCCAAAAAGTTTCATTGCGATTGGACTCCGTTTGGTACTGATATTCTGCGAAGTAAAAAACAAGCAAAAACAGCAACTGACACTTTGGCACTATGTCAATAGGTTAGTCCCAAAAAATGATATAAAGTTGTTATAAAATGATTATAAAACATCCAAGAATGATAATATAACAGGATGGAACAAGCAAAAATTATAAATACGTTGGAGACGTATCAGCATCCCCAAGCTTAATTCCTACTCGTCCTCAAGTAGGTAAATGATAAAAACAGAATTTTTGATGTGGAATGCTGCCTAACATGGTCATCTCATATTCTTTTCATTTGTATAGCATGGACATTTGTACTTGTAGATGATTCAAAGCAATAGTCTAGTTTTAACATAATGACTTCAATACTCAAGCATGCCAACAAGCAACCATGTCTTTCAAAATATCAACACTAAAGAAAGTTATCCCTAGCCCATCATGCTCAATCATTGATCCATTCATGGCACACACTCAAATATTAGCTATACCCAATGCTCAAGTACGATCATATTGCCCCCTAGTTGGTGCTTTATAAGAGAAGATGGAGACTCAAAGTAAAAAATGCATAAAGTAAATAGATAGGCCCTTCGCAGAGGGAAGTAGGGATTTGTAGAGGTGCGAGAGCTCAAAGTTTTAAATTGAGAGAGAAAAATATTTTGGGTGGCATGCTTTTCCTGTCAACGAAAACGACAAAGTAGCTCACAATACTTTCCATGCTAGATATATCATAGGCGGTTCCCAAATAGAAAATAAAGTTTATTCCTTTTTCCACCAAACGTTCACTTTCCATGGCGGGCCGTATCCACGTTTGCCTTCCATACCAACACTTTCCAAGGAATTTATTATTTGACAACATAAAGTATATATTTTTTCTTTTTCATTTCAGGAATGGGCATCCCTATTACCGCCACACTCTCGTGCAATGACAAGTGAATAAACACTCATCTTGAGAATAACACATCTAGCATGGAAAAATATTGGACACTCCCCGCCGTTTCATGAGCGGTACGAGCACACAAAAGAGAAAATTTATTTTGAAAATTTAGAGATGGCACATACAAATTTTCTTGGAACGGCATGTAAATACCGCATATAGGTAGGTATGGTGGACTCATAAGGCAAAACTTGGTTCAAAGATTTTGGATGCACAAGTAGTATTTCTACTTAGTACAAATGGAGGCTAGCAAATAGATTGGGAAGCAACCAAACCAAGAAACGAAAATTCACATAAGTGAGCATTGAGTGTAACTAACACCGAATAATGCACCACAAGTAGGATGTAATTTCATTGCATAACTATTGACTTTCGTACTTGCATAGGGAATCACAAACCTTAACACCAATATTCCTACTCAAGCATAATTACTCACTAACATGACTCACATATTACCATCATCATGTTTCAAAACTATTACAAAGAATCAAGTTTAATTTGTCCAATGATCTTCATGAAAGTTTTTATTATATCCTCCTTGGATATCTATCACTTTGGGACTAGTTTCATATATTGCCATTGCTTTTTTTGACAAGCTCAAACAAATCTAAGTGAAGCACATGAGCGTAAAGATTTCATCTCTCAAAAGGGTATAAGTGAAGCATGAGAGGATTTCTTCAAAATTTACTAACTCTCAAATTAATCTAAGTGAATCATGAGAGTATTTCTACAAAAATTTCCAAGCACACCGTGCTCAAAAAGATATGAGTGAATCACTAGAGCAATTCTATAGCTCAAAAAGTTTAAGCGAAGCATAGAGAGCAATTCTAACAAATCATAGCATAATTTTGGCTCTCCCAAATAGGTGTGTACAGCAAGGATACAAATGAAAAACAAACAAGAAAAGCAAGCAAAGATACAAGACGCTCCAAACAAAACTCATGATATGTGACGAATAAAAATATAGCTCCAAGTAAAATACCGATGGTCGTTAGAAGAAAGAGGGGATGCCACTCGGGGGCATCTCCAAGCTTAGTTGCTTGTTCCTCTTTATATATATCTTGGGGGTGCGTTATCATCCCCAAGCTTAGGCTCTTATCACTCCTTATTCCTTCATCCATCGTGATCTCACCCAAAACTTGAAAACTTCAATCACACAAAACTCAACAAAATCTTCGTGAGATCCGTTAGTATAATAAAGCAAATCACTACTTTAGGTGCTGTTGCAAACCCATTCATATTTTGTTATTGCATTATACCTACTGTATTTTAACTTTACCATGGCTCATACCCTTTAATATAACCCATAGATTCATCAAAACAAGCACACAATGCAACGAAAACAGAATCTGTCTTAAACAGAACAGTCTGTAGTAATCTGTACTCTAACCATACTTTTGTAACTCTAAAAATTCTTAAAAATTAGGACAACGTAAACATTTTGTATAGAAACACTGTGTTAAAATGTCAGCTCAAGATCACGTTACAGAAGAAAATGAAAATTCAAATACTGGACGCAAAGTTTCTGTTTCAGATTCAGCATCGCTTCTACTCATCTTATGAATCATCCTAAAGGCTCTACTTGGCACAAACACTAAATAAACCATAAAAACACAATCATAACAGAGGAATAATTGTGTCAACACTCAAAAACAGAAAGGAAAAAGCAAAAATAAATTTATTCATTGGGTTACCTCCCAACAAGCGCTATCGTTTTACGCCCCTAGCTAGGCATAACACATAGATTCAAGTATTGTCATCTTTGGTTTTCAACTCTTCAATCACACAACTAGATTTCTTCAAGGATTTAGCATGAATATTCTTAACGACAACACTCCTAGGAAGAAAACAAAAAAAATCATTGTTGTAAATAGGATTTCTTATGATTTCTACAAAGTCGGGATGAATACTAATCATTTTAAGATCCCCCTTGTGGACACTAGGTGTAGCAACTTTGTTCTTGGTGACTTGCGTGGGCTTGCCAATTTTGACGAGAGTTTTTTCAATAGATTTGATAGAAGAAAAAGCCGAACCCAAATTACAAAAAATTTCATCCAACTTATCAATCCGGTAAGGACTTTCTTCTACCCTTTCGTTAACTACGGTTTGTTTTACCTTTATCAATTTAATGACATCTCCCACCTTAGCCCCAATTTTATTAGCAAGATTATGCATTTTCTTATCCAAATATTCAAGATGTTCTTTAGTAATCATCTTCTTTTCAATAGCATCTAATCTCTCCATAACGTGTTCGAGAGTTAAAGTTGTTTCATTGATCATGATAGGTGGTGATCCCACTAAACTTCCCAAAGCATTAAAAGCATCCCAAGATGGACACATTAAGAAATTCCCACCGGTAATCGTATCAAGGATGAATCTATACCAAGTGGTGATGCCAACATAAAAACTGCGAAGAAGAACAATGGTAGATTGCTTATGGATAGATCTATTATGAGCATTGCAAATCCTATACCAAGCATCTTTTAGGTTCTCCCCTCCCCTTTGCTTAAAATTAAGAACCTCATTATCGGGAGTACACACAATAAAGGAAGAACTAGCCATAATGACAAGGCAAGAGATCTGACGAGAAAAAGGCAAACGAAAAAAGGGCGAATAAAATGGCAAATTGGTGAAGTGGGGGAGAGGAAAACGAGAGGCAAATGGCAAATAATGTAATTGCAAGGAGATGAGATTTGTGATTAGGAACCTGGTAGATGATGATGGAGTCTCCTCGGCGCCTGAGATAGGCACGTACAAGAGACCGCTTCCTCCCCGGCAACGGCGCCAGAAATTCCTTTGACGTGGCTTGAGACTGCGTCGGTATTTCCCCAAAGAGGAAGGGATGATGCAGCACAGCGATGGTAAGTATTTCCCGTAGTTATGAAACCAAGGTTATCGAACCAGTAGGAGGATCACCACCACCCAATAAGCAGCAGCTGCACACAAATAACAAATACTTGCAACCCGACGTGAAAGAGGGGTTTTCAATCTCTCTACGGTAAAAAGATAGATTAGGTAGTGATAGATAGGAGAGATAGATCTCTCAAGAACACAAAATAAAGAGAGCAAATAAAAATTGCAGCAATATATTTTTGGGTTTTTGGTTTTGTAGATCTGAAAACAAAGATGTTGGAAAAGTAGACCTGGGGCCCGTAGGATTCACTAGTGGCTTCTCTCATGAGTATAGCACACGGTGGGTGAACAAATTACTGTTGGGCAATTGATAGAAGATCAAATAATCATGACGATATCCAAGGCGATGGTCATTATATAGGCATCACGTCCAAGATAAGTAGACCGACTCCTTCCTGCATCTACCAGTATTACTCCACACATCGATCGCTATCCAGCATGCATCTAGTGTATTAAGTTCATGGAAAAATGGAGTAATGCAATAAGAACGATGACATGATGTAGACAAGATCTATTCATGTAGGAATAGACCCCATCTTGTTGTCCTTAATGGCAACAATACATGCGTGCCTTGCTGCCCCTTCTATCACTAGGAAAGGACACCGCAAGATCGAACCCATCACAAAGCACCTCTTCCCATGGCAAGAAAAATCGATCTAGTCGGCCTAACTAAACCAAAGATTCGAAGAAGAAATATGAGGCTATAAGTAATCATGCATCTAAGAGATCAAAGAAGACTCAAATAATATTCATGGATAGAAACTGATCATGAACTCAAAATTCATCGGATCCCAACAAACACACCACAAAAGTTTACATCAAATAGATCTCCAAGAGACCATTGTATTGAGAATCATAAGAGAGAGAGGAAGCCATCTAGCTACTGCCTACGGACCCGTAGGTCTATGGTGGACTACTCACGCATCATCGGAGAGGCACCTATGAAGAAGATGAACCCCTCCGTGATGGTGTTTAGATTGGATCTCGTGGTTCTGGAACTTGCGGCGGCTGGAATTGTGTTTTGTCGACTCTCCTCGGGTTTTCTGAATATTTGGGATTTTATAGGCATCAGAGGCGGTGGAGGGGGCTCCCGTGGAGGGCACAACCCATCAGGGCGCGCCGGGGCTCCCCTGGCGCACCCTGTTGGGTTGTGGCCTCCACAGCCCACCTCTCCGGCACTTCTTTGGCCCACTAGGTGTCTTCTGGTCCAGAAAAAATCCCCAAAAAGTTTCGTCGCGATTGGACTCCGTTTGGTACTGATATTCTGCGAAGTAAAAAACAAGCAAAAATAGCAACTAGCACTTTGGCACTATGTCAATAGGTTAGTCCCAAAAAATGATATAAAGTTTTTATAAAATGATTGTAAAACATCCAAGAATGATAATATAACAGTATGGAACACGCAAAAATTATAGATACGTTGGAGACGTATCAATCGCCGACGAGACCCGAAGCTCGCCACCCCCCCGTCTTCATCTCCGGCGAACTTCTTGAGCCCCGACCCCCCTCTACTTGTCAAGTGCGTTCGCCTTGCACATGCTTAAATCACATATGCTCCCTTGGAGGTTTTGATAATTAATGACAACATACATTGTCTCTTGGACTAACAGTTTTATCTAGTTTATTTCAGATGATGTCCAAAGAGAGGGTTGGCTAAGATTGTGAGATGGCTCCCCTAGATGCAATGAACACAAGTTGGCAAGAGCTTCAGGCTTCAAGACTCTACTTTTTCTTTTATGTGAGAAATCACAATTGAGTCCATAGGAAAAGCCAATACTATTTAAAGGGGATGAAGTATTTATAATGATCTGGTTGCTCAAGTGCTTAGAGATTTGCCACCAAAAGCCTCAACCAAACTCTCACAAAAATATATTATGTCCAAAACCAAAAAGCCAAAATCGGTGCCACCAAGTTTTTCATTTCGACCCCACTGAGTTTTCCAAGACAGAACCCACAACCAAAACCCTAGCATCTCGGTACCACCAAGACCACATTTGGTATAGCCGAAAAGTAGGTGCCAACGTTTTGTAACCAAAGTGTTATACTTCGGAATTACCGAGTTTTTCATTTCGGTGCCACTGAGAATTGGATCTGCCTAGGTCACCCAAATCGGTCTCATCGAGTTGTTCCTATCGGTCTCACCGAGAACCCGAAAGTTGCAACCTTTTGCACTAGTAGGTGTAACCGAGTTTTTACTTCGGTTCTAGTGAGTTGGGCAATAATGTTGTAACGGTTGGATTTTTGGAGAAGGCTATTGATACCTCTCCACCCCCTCTCAATTGTAGAGAGAGCACTCAGAACAAGCCAACACTTCCACCATTCATTTTCTGAGAGAGAACCACCTAGTCATGTGTTGAGATCAAGATCTTCCACTCCAACCATATGAATCTTTATTTCTAGCCTCCCTAAGTTGCTTTCCACCTAATCATCTTCTTCCACCAAGCCAAATCCTGTGAGAGAGTTATTGAGTGTTGAGGAGACTATGTTTTGAAGCACAAGATCAAGGAGTTCATTGTCTATACACCATCTATTACCTTTTGGAGAGTGGTGTCTCCTAGATTGGTTAGGTGTTGCTTGGGAGCCTACAGATCGTGTGGAATTGAACCAAGAAGTTTGTAAGGGCAAGGAGATCGCCTACTTTGTGAAGATCTACCCCGAGTGAGGCTAGTCCTTCGTGGACGTAAGCCATGGTGGAATAGGCAAGGTTGCTTCTTCGTGGACCCTTCGTGGGTGGAGTCCTCCGTGGACTCTCGCAACCGCTACCCACCGTGGGTTGAAGCCTTCATCAACGTGGAGGTATGATAGCACCACCTATCGGAACCACAGGAAAAATCTCCGAGTCTTCATTGCGTATGATCCTTCTACTCTACCATCCCTTATGTTTCCTGCAAATGCATGCTATTTACTTTCCGCTGCTCAATCTCTAGATATGCATGTGTAGGAATCATTGGATGCTACTTAACTTGTGCTAAAATCTGCCTAATTTCCAAAAGAACTAAAAATTGCTCATTTTTTCTTGTTAAGTGTCTACTCACCCCTCTCCATACGCCTCTTCTCGATCCAATACACGCACACTGCCTAACCTTTTATTTCATCCAGAGACGCTCGATTTGGAGCCCTACGAACATCACCCGAAGCCGTCGCCCTTGTGCATGACTCCGACAGCTCCTCGACGCCGTTCCCGTCCTCCCCGGCAACCGCCGTGTGCACCAGAGGGACCCCCACACCATGCCGAGCCCATCCATCACCTTCTCCGTTTTCGGCGACCTAAACGTCACCCCCAATCACCCCTGAAGTCGCACCGCCGTTTGCTGCTGTCCCCGTGGACTCTGGCGTGTCTTTGTGGCGATCTAGCCGCCCGGTGAGGACCCCGTCTAATCTCCCCTGTCCTTTTCAGATCCAACGCCCCATGATAGATCACTTAAAAGACCGAACCGTTATCATCTAGTGTTTGGCCGTCCGTTGCTTAGAACCCTAGCGCACACCCCCGCAGCCAAGCAGACAGCGCCACGTGTCCACCCTGTCCATTAGGTTTACTCTGTTAATTAAAATAAAAATGGAATTTTATAGAAAACCCCCTAAAATTGAAACCTCCATAAATAATTATCTACAAGTCCAAATCAAGTGAAACTTTTTGCAAAATGATCCTTAGGAAACCTACTTTCACCCTATTTAGAAACTTTTCATGTTTGAATAGTTTAAAATTCAAATTCAAATATATTGAATTTGAATTTAAATAGGACATAAATTGCAATATATAATTCCAAATTAATTGATTCTTCTTGCAGTTTGAATCTAATTAAATGTACTTTCATTTTTAGAACACTTTGGTCCAAATTTAAATATTAAAAAATATATTTAAAACATATTACAGTATAAGACGAAATTCAAATAGAAATGAAACCTAATTAAGTTTAATTTGAATTAAGGAATTGTTTAATAAAATAATTATTAAACAAATATTTGAGAAAAGTTAAATTGAACTTTAGTGACTATTATTTTGGATTAATATTGGACTTTAGGTAATCCAAATAATATTTGAATATCATTCCAAACCTAGTTTGAAATTAAATTGAAACCTAGTTTTACTTTGAAACGAAATGAAATTCAAATAAATTGTTAAACCAAACTAAGCTTAGTAGATCATGTTGGAGTTAATACTTGACTAATAGGGAAAGATGAACTCAAATTAATTTAGTTCAAAACCCAAGTCAAACTAAAACTACTTGAATCCTAATAATTATTTTGAGATTTATAACTGACTTTAGTTAAACTAAAATGAAATAAATAAACCAAAGTAATTATATTGGTTTTATAATGGAATTTAGTTTAAAACTTAGTTAATAATAATCCTTAGGATTTGTGTTGGATTTGCATATGACTTTAGGATTAACAAGATGGCTTTTGTTTAAGTTGAACCAACTTATATAGATTATGGGTGTTTACAATCCAAATTGAATTCAGTGAAACCAAATTTAATTATAAATTAAATTCAAATAGGTTGAACCCTAGTTCAAATCCAAATTGAATTGGAAGCCAGACCAGGTTATCATATTCAGACCTTAGTGTATTCAAGCTCATGAAAGGTCAGCAAGTTTGAATTGTCATTCAAACTTGAACATGAACTTGGCTACCCAAGATTAATAGACGAGGACTCTGTTGTCATGATCCCTTGACTGAATCTGACAACCACCCATTTGACATCACATACTCCTTATGTGATGAACCTTAATTGAAACTTGCACGTGAACCCTTGTGTCACATGTATTCCAAAAGACAACCACTCTGTTGTTATCCAAACTCTCATGAGTTAAGCCTTGACACATGATCACACAACATAATGGCACTACACCATGAACAAAACTTAATGATTTTTTGATTGTATTGTATGGTTGTTCAGGAATGCTCTTTACTTATGATAGATTGTTATGAAGAGTGAAGTGTGTTGATCAAGCATTGTGAGACTGAAGGATCGTCAATACAGGCAAGTGGAACCTTTGATCATAACCTATGTTTTCATGCATTGCAGTAGATTTTCAACTAGTAATCCCCTATAGGATTTTACTTTGTGCTTGACAAAGCCTAGTAGTATGAGTAGGTCCATTTTACCCTCACATTGTAGTTGCTTAGCTACTATAATGTGGATTGGGAAACACCGATTATTGTTCCACCATACAACCACTTGGTTGACTACTTAACTATTACCACTTAATTGATGAATCAATCTGGGTTGACTGGCTTTGATTGGGTCATCAGAGTGTAGTCTGGGAATGCCACCCAGGCACTAGAGATTGTATGAGTTCAAAAGTTGAGTAGCTTTCATGTGTGACCGTGAGACAATATGGGCTATGTCAGGATCGAGTATGTTGTGGGAACCCTCCCGTGGCAGACCAGCAGATGTAGTCTTGCATGTAGGTTGGCCTGGGTCTGTCACTTCTGAGAGGGCAACTACTTCCCAAAAGTCTTGTAATCTACCTAGCTACTTAATTCACAAGTGAAGTTTAGTAGTAGGATGGTGTGATCGGTAATCACGGGTAAAGTACACAAACCTCTGTAGAGTGTATAAAACTAATCATGGTTAGCCGTGTCCCCGGTTATGGACAATGAGCAACTCATCCAAGAATTGTGAGATTGATCTCACTCACCTCTTCCTTTAAAATTCATGGGTTCAACCAATGGGGAGTTATGGCACTGATCTCAGAGAACTCAGGGTACAGGGTCTCTGGAGAGAAGCTTGGGATGACCGGGGTTATCGGGAGTTCACATACTCAATCTGCTTTGGGTTACGATAGGGGTTACCGGAGTACCTCTAGACTACGACCGGGGGTACTGGAAGTGTCATATTGCTACTAGAATAGACCACTATTATAAAGGTAGGGAAAACTATTTTTGCGCAAAAGGGAAAATGAGCCACACCAAATTGCATATTTATGTTCCACAAGCCAATCCTAGTGAAGCTTGCTAATACATCCAATGTATTGACCCTTGTGGCAGCAACGTATCATGTTGCAGGTTACCTTATCGAAGAGAAGGTTACGCAGTAGGGTTACGACGCTATACTCCACTCTTGCCTGTGAGTTGATGGATGCCACAAGACTAGAATATTACTCCATTGCATGATTGTACTGTAAGCTAGCCATGAGCTAAGAAGGTGTGTTTTGTATTGCACTGGATCTTCGATGTAAATACTATGACATGTGATGTATTCTTGGTATTTCATCATCAATTGTGCATGTCAGCTATTGATCCAGGGACTGACACAGTAAGCACAGAGATTCAGGGCCCTATCACGGGACCAAGTCGTGACACATGGTATCAGAGAACATGTTGTCTATAGGACGTGGCCCTAGGAAATGGAAAGCCCATAGAACAAAACCTATTTTGAAGAATCCTTACATATTCCCTTCTTATTCTTTTCTAATTCTCGTCTTCTCTAAACGTAGATGACCACCTTCATGGAGCTAGAAGAGCAGAAGCCAATGCTGAGTATGAACCTAAAAGGAGATGTGGAAATTCCAAGAGCCCTGAAGGCCATCATGCTAAGCATGGCAATGTATGGAGAAGCGGTGTACAAGGGATCCCAGTTTGGCATGAAGAAAGGAACTGTTGGCTAGTGCAACTGCACATGTATGTCCAATCTAAGGATAATCACGAGGTCAGAGGACTTGATGTGTTCACCAACCCAACGCTCCAAGCTACATTCTTCGATGCTGCAAGAGATGCTACGTGGGAAGGAATGAAGAAGCTAGGAGTGGGACTCCGAGTTAGACTTTACTATACACAAGATCATGTCCACAAGCTCGAAGATGAGTTGAAGGCAGACATGATAGAACTTTCTATGGAGAAGAACAAGAGTAACCCCAGAGGAAAGCAAGTTGAAGGAGAAGGATGGCCCACATGGATCAAGGAACTAGATGGCGGAAGCTATTTTGAAGCTTAGACTTGACCACCACTACTACGTCCAGCTGAAGTAGAATGTTTTGCGTTCACCACTATTATGTCAATCTGACATGGTGATGTACCGTAGTTGGACAAGATCGTACTAGATGCAGTATCACCTTACTTAGGCTTGATTGTGTGAACTGGTTGTCTTGTTTGATGTATGAAATTTGTTGTTTTGAATTGCGTGAAGTGAGAACTATTACCGCATAATTAGAAGACCCACCCCATTGTAATGGAAGTCAGAAGAACTCCACTAAAGGAGTTAAGATGAGAACACAATGGAAACGTAGGAAACTTTGGAAGAAGTGAGAACATAGGACTAGACCATATAGACGAACAAACCCTAGGTGTCAATGTTAATTGTGTGTTATACTAACAGCCATACGAGGCAACAAACCTATATATAATGCTATTGGGTCTAGCTTAATGGGTATCCATCTCTCTCGTCTATTCTCTCGAACCTAACGCAAACCCCAGAACCATGGACCCTGAGAGCCTGATTTTGTCCGGACTAGTGACCAGAGCAGAAATCGGCAATTGGATCACAACTGTTGAGATGGAAATGAGGAAGGACAGAGTTGCTGACAGAATCAAGATCCTCTATGCCCAGTCGTACCTAGCAGGCAACACACTCAACTGGTACAGAGAGCGTGAAGCAGCGATCTGGACAAGAGTACAATTTATATGTGAAAAACTGAAGAAGGAAATCAGGAGAGAAAGTGGTCTTGTGAAGTTGTAAGAGAAGCCAAAACCCGAAGGAGAATCATCCAGGAATTCAGACTGTAAGGATAACAAGAGAGATTTTGAAAGCCTTACACTTGCTGGAAATGTCACCCAGGCAGAAGCAGAACAATGGATCCAGGAGATGGATGAACACATGAGTACCAGTGCCATCGAGGAAAAGGATATGGTACGATACGTAGTGATGCACCTAAAGGAAGAAGCCACAACTTGGTGGAAGATGCACCAGATGATCGATGAGAATTAGAAGGACCTTACTTGGAAGGAATTTGGAGCAGTTTTACCGAGATCCCGTCTTGTCACCCTGACACGACACATGCCTGCTGAAGACGAAAGGAAGTTTGATGTCTATGTTGTTTGTGGAGAAACCAGACACACCCAGAAGGAACACCATAGCGGATGTCCTCACTACTGCAGGATGGTCCAAAGATGACACATCAATAAGAGACCCTTCGACCAAATTGTGTGCGGTGCATGAATCGCAAATGGTATAGTTCTAGCTCCGTCGCCAATAACGGAAATTGGGTGCAATGGAGGATCCATCAAGAACGATTCAGAAAGGACTTACGTGTGCGATGCATGCCATATAGTTTTTCCATACGAACTGTTTGCGATTAGCTAAAATAACACAAACGGTTATAAAGACTTAGATGTGTGCGATAGAGGGCACACAGTTTACTATGAAAAATTGTGTGCGATGATATAGCAGAGCACACACGATTTAGCGTAAGTGGGTGTGTGTGATATGCGGAAAACAGGTCAACAATCAAACTTGTGTGGGAAGACCGATAATAACACAAATGATTCATCCTGACAAACTATGTGTGTTGTGAGCAGACGCTGGCTGGTAAACAATTGTCAGCGATTTTTGAAATGATTGCCGATGTGTTCCTTAATTTAATCGTATGAGATGTGATTTGCTCTGTTTGCACAACATATATATGCTGTGTATACAGAACAACAACATATGTAGTTATAAGAACATGATTGCATAACCAAAAAAGAACATAATGGCACTTCAAATATTGTATCACAAATACCAGAAATATTACAAGGTTCAAATTCCAACTTTACAAGGCCCAAATTCAAAGATTACAAGGATCAAACTGATATTAAAAATCAAATTCATTTTCTTCAGAATCTGAGTCATTCAATATTTCTAGAAGGGATCCGCCACCGAGAAGTCATATATCGGCTTGATACAGTGACTTCCGAATAATCTATCATTGGAAGCTCCAAACTGAATTTCAGTTTCTGTAGAGGCTTTTCCATTCAACTATAGACGCCTTCACTGATTAGCAAACCATTCATTTCAGCGAACTAAATATAGGTCAAACCTCATTACCTTGAGCACCCTTGCTTTCTGAACAAAGAACCTGGTTAATTGAATCTCTGGTTTGGTTCCTCGGTACTGGTTGAAAGTAATTTCTTTGAGATGGAAATCAAAGCATTCAATGGGATTGTTATACTACGTCACATTTTCCACTTCCGGGCATGCTTGTATCTGCAAATAAAGACAACATATCAGTGCCTAGATGTAGTGTTGTACACTATGTGCATCTTTGATTTGCAGGATTTCTAAAATACACCAATACATTGAGATGTGATCCTCAATCGTTCGTGATTAACATCTAAAAAATTTGTATTGGAATCCTACAAATTTCCTTTAGAACTCATTGTACATTTGTCATTGTAATGATGGGTGAAGTACCAAAAAATTGAACTCCATTGTGGTTAACAATTAACAGGAAAGCAGCATCACCTCGATGTATAGCTTCTCCGTGCATGGAAAGCATATAACGAATCTAACAATTTCATCCAGATTGGGGCCGATAGATTGTTGTGCCAGGATCTTCACTATGCGCATAGACAGGGTGAAGCCTGTGGGACTCAATTTCTGCATGACAGCCAAACATAGGTCAACAAAAAATAGATTAAATGTGATGTACAATAATAAGAAGGAGCGGAAGAATGTTGTACCTGAACGGGTATGGATCCATCTGTAACAAGTTCAGAGAATTCAGCACATGAATAGGCCAACACTTTCAATTTTGGTGCGTCAATGACCCTGATTCTTGTTGGACCTTCTTTATCAAGTACAAACAATCTCTGAAGGAAAGGCGCATTCTCAATGACCATATCGTGAAACACCTCAGATGACAACATGTTGCGGCACCAGCCATGCACATAAATCATACGGAGATTCGTCGTAGCTATATGGAGGCTACTGAACCCAAACATCACTTGAAGACGAAGGTACTCGAGCGTAGTACAGCCACAGAGCAGGAGTTCCAAATCCTCCTTCGAGATGCTAACGACAATGAGCTCGAGGTCCTTTAGTTTAGGGAGATGAAGAGCGTGCGTGACATTAATCCGAGGGAAAAAGAGCTCCCTGAACGTAGCGCAGCGCAGTGTAGGCATGAGGTGGAGCGGGGACGGAGGCAGCGAGCACCCATGTCTAGCTGCAAAACTGAGCTCCTCGAGCTGATCTAGGGCGGGGGATAAGAACCACTCGTGAAACTTCGGTTCGGCCTTGCAGTTGGAACGGAACTTGCCGATGGCAAGGCGTCTGACTGGCGCAGTGTGCGTGGCGAGGATGTGGGACAATGCGTCCAAGCATTTGCGATCCCCGCTGCAGAGCTCATCATCGTCGAGGAGGTCAAGGGGGGTGGAGTGCCATAGGGGGCGCCACCGCCTAGAGAGGATGGTGGTCTGCACAACACATTTGATGGGGAGGGACATGATGGTTACCAACATCTCGTCGGGGATGCTGCTGATGAAGTCCACGCTCGCCGGAGGTTCTTGGGGTTCAGCCTCGACCCGTCCTCGCTTGTTGGGCGCCTCGTCCTCCATCGGAAAAGGAGGCGATCCTCGGCGGTGGCCCTTATAGATAAGAATGGAGGAGAACATGGAACATTATTAATGGAGCACTTGGGAGCGAGGCGGGCTGTGGGTGGAGGTCAAAGGGCTTGATTCCCGGTGAGCCCGCCGTGCTTGCGCGGTGGACTCCTCGCAAGCGTCCCTCTGAGCCTGCGCGGCGGACTGCTCGCATGCGTCCCGCCTAATCAAACCTACACTCAGAACACCTCGTAGCTAATGAACTAAGGGGGACGCGCAGTGGCACGTAAATGGTTCGTGCAATGCAGACGTATTTTTATTATTTATAATCGCGTTTGTGAACTTACCATTTCTTCCTCTTCTGCCCCGTCTTGTCACCGCGTTGCCGCCCGAGGAATCCAGTGCATGCATCGGCACCGCATATGCATTTCATTTGGCCATGATCCCGCGTGCAACCGCACAGGTTCTCACCCAAGCTTCCCCATTGGTTTCCTGCCACAAGCGAATGAGCATAAGAGCCGGTGCGCGACACACGCAGATGCACACCTAGTGCAGCCTATCCCATCTACCAAGCATGCCAACCCGACCAAGCACCGCCTCTTCCATCAACCTCCTCGATGACGAAAATGATCCTGTGCAGGCGCAACGCCGCGTCGAGGTCAATGGCATGCCCGGCGACGTGTCGGACAACGCTGTGCTACGCGTCATCGCAAGGGTTGAGCAGACCCTTGGGGCAGGGCGCGACAGCGCCGCGGCGCAACATATTTGCCTCACCGTAGTATACACATGGATGAATTGTTATGTACTGCATATGTCCGTACATCTGTGGAATTTAGCTAGCATTTGCTCAATTGCATATTGTCACGAATTATGATGAATGTTCTTCCCGTGGACACTATTTGTTCAATTGCATATTGTGGAGAATTATGATGAATGTTCTTCATGTGGACACTATTTGTTCGATTGCATATTGTGGCGAATTATGATGAATGTTCTTCATGTGCACACTATTTGTTTGATTGCATATTGTGGCGAAGTTGCTATTCGCAGGGTGTTTCAAATGCGATATTTTACAATAATCTGGCCATTTCAGCGCACACGGTTCAAGCAACTAAGCGTGTGCGATCAAGAACGAAAAGCACACGTAACTCGTAGCGCAACCGCCTATGATCTACAGGAAAAGCACACAAGATATAAACTGAAACGTTGGTGATACATAAGAAATCAGATACGATTTGCAGCTCTTCGACGTGTGCGTCGGAGCTCCTCAATTGTTTGCGATAGCACCTTATATCACAAGTGAGCCAACAGGAAACCGTGCCCGATGCAAAGTCGACCTGACACGTAAATTGTTCATGAAACGTGTGCGATGATATCATGCATGGCAGACGCTTGCCAAAGAAAACTCGTGTGCGATGATGCAGATATCACACACAATTCCTATGATGGCCCGTGTGGATTAGGAAATGTTTCGCAAATGGTTAAAGGTCAAACACCATTTGTTTCCCTTGAGCAATTAGACGCGTTTGACTCGTGATATACGTGTGTGATTGATCCCTAATCCCACATGTACGTCCAAAATATAGTGTGTGAGATATGTTCCTGTATCGCACATGCTTAGTTTTCCCAAACGTTTGCATTCATCGGTCACCATCGCCGACGATTTTTCTGTGTCATGTGAGATAGAAACCCCCTATCGCCCACACGTGCAAGGAAACGGTTTAAAACTACGTTGCGGAAAGGGGTTAAAACTGTTTGTATAGAACGTCATTGCAGGAGTGCCTTGTTGTGAAGAGGAACATCCAGAGTGATGAGGACAGAGCTACCTATGATATGATCAAAAATATTGCATACGCGTATTTATTTGAGGCGATTTTTGATAAAAGTTATGCAATAATTTATTTATGCTATACAGAACAAAAGTACTTCACCTCTTTTTATTTCATGCCTAATTGCAGAACTACCAGACACTTGTACAATCCACATATGAAGATAAGGGGAAAGGATACGTTTAGGTACTGTTTAAGAAGTTCTCTCAGATCACTTTTAGCCCAAGAGAAGTGATACGTCTCCAACGTATCTATAATTTTTGATTGTTCCATGCTGATATATTATCATTCTAGGATTCCTTTTGGGTATTTATTTACCAATTTATAATATTTTTGAGCACTAACCTATTGACCCAGTGCCCAGTGCCAATTCCTGTTTCCTGCGTGTTTTGCCTTCTCAGAGTTACAATACTAAACGGAGTCCAATTGCCACGAAACATTTTGGTGTTTTTTTGGGACAAATACAAGACCTAGAAGCTTCAGAGGAGGGCAAGGAGACGCACCAGGGGCCCACAACCCATATGGCCGCGCCCCTAGGGGGGGCGTCCAGATATGTGGTGGCCCCCTGGAGCCCCTCCCGACGTCGTTCTCTGGCCTATAAATTCACATATACCCTAGAAACACCAGAAGCGCTCCTGAAACAATTTTTTCGCCGCCGCAAGTCTCTGTTCCGACGGGAGGCCATCTACACCTCTATTCCGGCACCCTGCCGGAGGGGAGATCGATCACGGAGGGCCTCTCCATCAACCTTGCTGCCCTCACCATGATGTGTGAGTAGTTCACCACAGACCTACGGGTCCGTAGGTAGTACCTAGATGGCAATCTCTCTCTCTCTCTTGATCTTCAATACAATGTTCATCACATCTTTGCCTTGATCTATCCGATGTAATACCTTTGTATGGTGTGTTTGTTGGGATCCGATGAATTGTGAGTTTATGTTTAGATTATTCATGAAAATTATTTGAGTCAAACCTGATTACTATGATTCTTATTTGCATGATCATCATAGCTTCGTAATGCTCTCCGATTTATTGAGATAGTTTGGCCAACTAGATTGATATTTCTTCAGTGGGAGTGGTGCGTTGTAGTAGGTTCAACCTGACGAGTTTCTATATCCCAGTGACAGAAGGGGACAAGTTGTGTCTTTGTGTTATTTCTACTAAGGATAAAACGATGGGGTTTATTCATATTAGTTGAGTATACTTTGTCTACATCATGTCATCGTTTTCAAAGCATTACTCCGTTTGTCATGAACTTAATACATAGAGAGGCAAGCATAGAAGCGCTCTTGAAGTGGAGTAATAGTAGTAGGTGCAGGCTGGAGTCGGCCTATTTGCTTATGGACGTGATGCCTATATACACATGATCATTGCCATGAACATCGCATAATTATTCGCTTTTCTATCAATTGCCCAACAGTATTTTGTTTACCCACCGTATGCTTTGCTTATGAGAGATGCCACTAGAGAACTCTACGGCCCCCGGGTCTATTCACTTATATATTCACAAACGCTATCATTACCTTGATCTTATTTATTACCTTTTATTTTATTTTTCACTTTACTATTATCTACATTTATCTACACAACTCACTTGCTTGCAAATAACGAGATCAAGGGGATTGACGACCCGCTTGCCGGCGTTGGGTGCAAGTTATTTGTTCTTTTGTGTGCAGACGCTGAAGACGGTTGAGGATTCCTATTGGTCCGATAAACCTTTGTATCATAACTGAGGGAAATACTTACACACTTTGTGCTGCGATTACCCGTTCCTCTTCACGGAAAACCCAACGCAGATCACGTGTATCAGGAAGGATTTCTGGCGCCGTTGCCGGGGAATACCATCACCAACTATCAAGTAACTTTGCACAAAATTTCATTCACTTGTTCTTCTTTTTATTTGCTTTTATATTTAGTTTGTCTCATAAAAATGAAAAATATAAAAATATTTACCTTTGCTAGTTACTAGTTTGCTTCTAGTTTGCTTTACTTGCTAGTTTACTTGTCTTGCTTGTTTTGCTAGTCCGGTCATCATGTCTCAAGATACTACTAAGTTGTGTGATTTCTCAAATACTAATAATAATTATTTTATTAGTACTACTATACCAACCGCCACTAGTGCGGAGGCATTTGATATTAACGCTGCATTGCTCAATCTTGTCATGAAAGATCAATTTTCGGGAAGTCCTATTGAGGATCCCGCATCACATCTTAACACCTTTGTTGAATTATGTTATATGAAAAATAAAAATGATATGGATAATTATATTGTGAAATTAAAATTATTTCCTTTTTCACTAAGAGACAAAGCTAAAGTTTGGTTTTCATCTTTACCTCCTAATAGTATTGGAACGTGGGATAAGTGTAAAGATTCTTTTATTGCCAAGCATTTTCCTCCTACTAAGATTATGTCCCTTAGAAATCAAATAATGAATTTTAAACAGCAAGATCAAGAACATGTTGCTAAAGCTTGGGAGAGAATGAAATTGATGATAAGAAATTGTCCAACTCATGGCTTAAACTTGTGGATGATCCTAAATTTCTATGCTGGACTAAACTTTGTGTCTAGAAATCTTCTAGATTCTGACGCAGGTGGTACCTTCATGGAAGTGACCTTAGGAGAGTCCACAAAACTTCCGTACAACATTATGACAAATTATTCTCAATGGCATACCGAAAGAGCTCCAACTGGTAAGAAGGTAAATTCTGTCGAAGAAATCGCTACTTTGAGTGAAAAAGTGGATGCTCTTATGAATATGGTTGCTAATAAAAATGCTAATGTTGATCCCAATGATATGCCTTTGTCTACTTTGATTGAGAAAAATAAGGATGCTATTGATGTGAACTTTATCTTGCGAAATAATTTCAACAACAATGCTTCTAGAGGAAATTTCAATGGTAGACCGTATCCCAGTAATTCCTCTAACAACTATGGAAATTCTTATGGTAATTCATATGGCAATGCTTCTACAAATTCTAATAGGATACCTTCTGATCTTGAGAACACAATTAAATAATTTATTAATTCTCAAAAGGTTTTCAACACTACGGTAGAAGAAAAGTTGCATATGATTGATACTTTGGTTAAAAACATGGATATAATTGCTCTTGATGTTGAAACTCTTCAAAATAAGTCTTTGCCACCCAAGCATGATTTTAGTGAGACTATTAAATGTATCGAATTATCTATTAATGAAAGTAAGGAGAGGACCAGTAAGTTGAGATCTAAGCGAGAATTCTTAGAAAAAGCTCTTCCACCCGGTTTTTACCGGAATCATGATGAAGATCTTAAAATGATTGGTGTTTCTCCTATTTAATATTTGTTTACATATCTGAATATAAATGATAAAGGGACTGGATATGAGTCAACTTTAGTTAAGGAGTGACTCGTTTGGTTGGAGGGTGATGATTCTAATGCTAAAACTGAAAAAGTGGGTTTGGAGAGGTCAAAACCTTAACTAGTGATGTGCCCACTATCTTGGATTACAAGGAATTTAATTATGATAAATGCTCTTTACTAGAATGTATTTTCTTGCTGCAATCCATTATTAGCTCACCCAATGCTTATGAACAAAACAAAGCTTTTACCGAACATATAGTAGAAGCTATGATAAAAGCTTATGATGAGAAACTTGAGCTTGACATTTCTATTCCTAGAAAATTGCATGATGAGTGGGAACCTACTATCAAAATAAATATAAATAAATATGAATGCAATGCTTTGTGTGACCTTGGTGCTAGTGTTTCAACCATACCAAAAACTTTATGTGATGTGCTTGATCTCACTAATATTGAAGAGTGTTCCCTAAACTTGCATCTTGCCGATTCTACCATCAAGAAACCTTTAGGTAGAATTAATGATGTGCTTATTATTGCAAACAAAAATTATGTGCCTGTAGATTTCATTGTGCTTGATATTGATTGCAATCCTTCTTGTCCCATAATACTTGGAAGGCCATTTTTACGAACTATAGGTGCAATTATTGATATGAAAGAGGGAAACATAAGATTCCAATTCCCATTAAAGAACGGGATGGAACACTTCCCTAGGAAGAGAATTAAACCACCTTAGTAATCAATCATGAGAGCTACCTATGGGTTGAATGTCAAAGATGACAACACTTGAAACTATGCATTATGCCTAGCTAGGGGCATAAAACAATATCGCTTGTTGGGAGGCAACCCAATATGTATATTTATTTTTGTTTTTACTTTCTGTTTTTGTGTGATAATATGATTATTTACTCTGTAATGACTATGTTTTTATGTTTTAATTAGTGTTTGTGCCAAGTAAAGCCTTTGGGATGACTCACAAGATGAGTAGAAAACGATGCTGAATCTGAAACAGAAACTTTGACTCCCGTGCAGGAATTTCATTTTTTACTGGAGCGTGATAATGATCTGAAATTTTAACACAGTATTTCTATACAAATTCTTGACGTTGTCCTAAATTTTCAGAATTTTTAGAGTTACATAAGTATGGTCTGTTTACAGATTGCTATAGACTGTTCTGTTTTAAACAGATTCTGTTTTGCTTGCATAGTTTGCTTGTTTTGATTATGCCATGTACTATATCGGGGGGGGGGGGGGGGTGTAAGCCATGGGGAAGTTAGAATACAGTACCTATTATGCAAAAATGAATTTGAATAAATTTATCACAGTACCTCAAGTATGCAATATGTTTCTTATACTAACGGATCTCACGAAGTTTTGTTGAGTTTTGTGTGATTGAAGTTTTCAAGTTTTGGGTGTGATCACGATGGACTATGGAATAAGGAGTAGCAAGAGCCAAAGATTGGGGATGCCCAAGGAACCCCAAGTATAATTCTAAGGAGACTCAAGCGTCTAAGCTTGGGGATGCCCCGGAAGGCATCCCCTCTTTCGTCTCAATCCATCGGTATGTCACTTGGAGCTATATTTTTATTCATCACATGATATGTGTTTTGCTTGGAGCGTCGTTTGCTTTTGTTTGCTTTTACTTTCAGTTTGTCACAATCATCATTTGCTGGACACACCTATTTGAGATAGACACACCTTCATGATAATTTGCTAGAATACTCTATGTGCTTCACTTATATCTTTTGAGCTAGGCAGTTGCTCTAGTACTTCACTTATATCTTTCTGAGCACGGCGGCGTGTAGATATTATAGAAATAATATGCTCTCGTTCTTCACTTATATTTTTTTGAGAGCTGAGCAATAGTGATGGTAATTTGCATGGGTCATAAGACTATTCCAAGAATATTAGGTATTCAATGAATGATAATCAAAACCATTGTGTAGCACATATAGAGAAGTTGTGGGTTAATGACATTGATGTAGTAATATCAAAAATGTGTGAGTCCAATTTTTTTAATTTGTAGAAGTATCAAGATTAAGAGGTGTTAACTTGTTATTCATCCAAAAATTAAAGAGGCATGGTGATGACGTGTGAGCATTTATATTCCTCGTTGAAATCCTAGTGTTGTTTTGAGTCGGGGGGCGCGCGATGGTTAACTCCTACCAACCTCCTCCCTCGGGGCATCCGGGGAGTACTTTGATTTGTGATAAAACTAATAAAACTTTGCAATAAGTATGTGAGTTCTTTATGACTAATGTGACACCATGGACATACGCATCTTCACCTTCTCATATTTGCTAGCCTCTTCGATACCGTGCATAGCCCATTCTCACCTCGAGGATCGGTGCAAATATTTGCCGGTGCATCCAAACCCCGTGACATGATACGCTCTATTGCACATAAGCCTTATTATATCTCCCTCGAAATAGCCACCATACATACCTATTATGGCATTTCCATAGCCATTCCGATATATATTGCCATGCAAATTCCATCGTCACTTCATATGACTAGTTCATTCATCATCATAATGCTTTGCATGATCATATAGAGTTGACATAGTATTTGTGGCAAAGCCACCGTTCTTCATATTTTTGATACATGTCACGCTAGATCATTGCACATCCTGGTACACTGCCAGAGGCATTCATATAGAGTCATATCTTCCTATCAGTTCTTCATGTTGAGTTGTAAGTAAATAAAAGTGTGATGATCATCATTATTAGAGCATTGTCCCAGTGAGGAAAGGATGATGGAGACTATGATTCCCCCACAAGTCGGGATGAGACTCCGTACAAGAAATGAAATAAAAATGGGGGAGGCCAAATGAGCCCACCATATAAAAAAGGGAGAATATGGGGGAGGCATAAAAAAAGAGAAAATCCCACCATAAAAAATAGAAAAAATGAGAGAAAAGAGAGAAGGGACTTTGCTACTATCCTTTACCACACTTGTGCCTCAAAGTGGCACCATGTTCTTCATATAGAGAGTATCCTATGTTGACACTTCCATATGCTAGTAGGAATTACCTTTTCGTATAATAAACTTGGCTTGTATATTCCTATGACGGGCTTCCTCAAATGCCCAAGGTCTTCATGAGAAAGCAAGTTGGATGCACACCCCACTTCGCTTCAGTTGAGCTTTCATACACTTATAGCTCTAGTGCATCATTTGCATGGCAATCCATAGCATTAATATCTATCGATGAGCATCTCCATAGCTCGTTGGTACGCCTATTTGATGCGAGACTATCTTCTCCACTTTTTACCCCTTTGATACCTACCACGATATTCTATTCCACCTATATGCTATGTCCAATGGTTCACGCTCATGTATTGCGTGAAGAATAAAAAGTTGATGCATAATGAAAAAGTACGATCCAATTGCCTGACTTGGACACCGTGGTGCTTAACATTTGTATCTATGTGGTGAAGACGGAGTCATGCCTTGCAAATATAATAAGATGAATAGGGGTAAACATTCTTTTAGGATCGTATACTTTGAAAATTAATGATTTTGTTTCTTATACTTATAATTATTACTACGTTGCTGTTTGTTAATTCATCATTTCTCAATGAACATACATACCAAAGATTACATAATGGGTAGCATGTCGCGTCAAAAATTCTGTTTTTATCATTTACCTACTCAAGGACGAGTGGGAATTAAGCTTGGGGATGCTGATACGTCTCCAACGTATCTATAATTTTTGATTGTTCCATGCTGATATATTACCATTCTAGGATACTTTTTGGGTATTTACTTACCAATTTATATTATTTTTGAGCACTAACCTATTGACCCAATGCCCAGTGCCAGTTCCTGTTTTCTACGTGTTTTTGCCTTTTCAGAGTTACAATACTAAACGGAGTCCAATTACCACGAAACCTTTTGGTGTTTTTTTCTGGACAAATACAAGACCTAGAAGCTTCGGAGGAGGGAAAGGAGATGCACCAGGGGCCACAAGCCATCTGGCCGCGCCCCTAGGGGGGGGGGGCGACCAGATATGTGGTGGCCCTGGAGCCTCTCCCGACGTCGTTCTCTGGCCTATAAATTCACATATACCCTAGAAACACCAGAAGCGCTCCCGAAACACTTTTTCCGCCGCCACAAGTCTCTGTTCCGACGGGAGGCCATCTACACCTCTGTTTCGGCACCCTGCCGGAGGGGAGATCGATCACGGAGGGCCACTTCATCAACCTTGCTGCTCTCACCATGATGTGTGAGTAGTTCACCACAGACCTACGGGTCCGTAGGTAGTACCTAGATGGCAATCTCTCTCTCTGTCTTGATCTTCAATACAATGTTCATCGCATCTTTGCCTTGATCTATCCGATGTAATCCCTTTGTATGGTGTGTTTGTTGGGATCCGATGAATTGTGAGTTTATCTTCAGATTATTCATGAAAAGTATTTGAGTCAAACCTGATTACTATGATTCTTATTTGCATGATCATCATACCTTCGTAATGCTCTCCGATCTATTGAGATAGTTTGGCCAACTAGATTGATATTTCTTCAGTGGGAGTGGTGCATTGTAGTAGGTTCAACCTGACGAGTTTCTATATCCTAGTGACAGAAGGGGACAAGTTGCGTCTTTGTGTTATTTCTACTAAGGATAAAACGATGGGGTTTATTCATATTAGTTGAGTATACTTTGTCTACATCATGTCATCATTCTCCAAGCATTACTCCGTTTGTCATGAACTTAATATGTAGAGAGACAAGCATAGAAGCGCTCTTGAAGTGGAGTAATAGTAGTAGGTGCAGGTAGGAGTCGGCCTATTTGCTTATGGACGTGATGCCTATATACACATGATCATTGCCGTGAACATCGCATAATTATTCGCTTTTCTATCAATTGTCCAATAGTAATTTGTTTACCCACCGTATGCTTTGCTTATGAGAGATGCCACTAGAGAACTCTACGACCCCCGGGTATATTCACTTATATATTCACAAATGCTATCATTACCTTGCTGTTTATTACCTTTTATTTTATTTTGCACTTTACTATTATCTACAATTATCTACACAACTCACTTGCTTGCAAATAACGAGATCAAGGGGATTGACGACCCTCTTGCCGGCGTTGGGTGGAAGTTGTTTGTTCTTTTGTGTGCAGCCGCTGAAGACGGTTGAGGATTGGTATTCCTATTGGTTCGATAAACCTTGGTTTCATAACTGAGGGAAATACTTACCCACTTTGTGCTGTGATTACCCGTTCTTCTTCACGGAAAACCCAACGCAGATCACAAGTATCAAGAAGATAGAGTCCAAGTCTCTCACATTTTGGACTCAGATTCAGATTACACTGACATACCTGACTGAAAACGCCAAGAACTTTGCATCCAGACTCCCAATTGGGTGATTCATTTTTTGTTGGAAAGTTTATTTCGTGCACTTTCCAACCCAATTGGATTCACCTTCAAATTCGTCCGGAGCGTGGAGACATTGATGAAACAATCTGACGCTGCAGCAGAATACAAGTCAAACTACAAGTCCAAAGGTGTTCCTTCACCTCCACTTGGGCCCACGAGCCTTGTACGACCTAGAGTTACTTTTAGGCAGCCTTGGGACGTCCTCCCACCTCCTTGGCCACCACCCCTTGCTCCTATATAAGTAGACCAATCTAGTAGCTTTTTCCTTGGGTTTTGTTTAGATTAAAAGTTTGCCATAGCTGCAACTTCGCGTCCTTTGTTTATGTTCTACGACCAGACCAAGACGTCACAGAACCCCACTTCCATTAATAAAGCTTTCCTCTTATATTCGCAATATTCAGATTGGAATTTCAGTTTCTTACTTGTTCTTCGTTTGCGTGTAGCAAATAGACCTTCGTGGTCAGGTTGATCATGCTCCGACGTGGTCAATAACCTCTCAGAGTTGGTTTAGCGATTGCTAAGGCGCGACGTCCTTGAACATTCATAGTCAGATCGTCAAAGTCAACTTGTGTCCAAAATGATAGCCATCATCTCATCGAAACATCAGGCACCTTCACCTATATGAAGTGGTATCAGTTTTCAGGTTGCTCGGTGAGAATTTTCAGTTATCCCTAGATAAGAGTTATTCTCTTACCTATTGTCCAAGAAAAAGCCAGAAAAAAGAGTTAGATCTGTTCATCCTTTGTCCAAGCCAGTCTGAGCCTTTGCAATTTCTATTCAATGTTTGCATAGTTGAATTATCGGTTGCATCGTCGTGCCGAGTTGCTGGTCTTAGTGTCTAGTTCCTTTAGAGTTTCGAGTTCTGTTCGCATTTGTCACGCCGCCACTACATCATTATCCATTCCGCTGTCCACCACCTCCATCCATAAATTTCCACCACATGCCACCCATCGTTCATTGTCATTATCATAGTTGAGGTCGTCCACATCTTCACTTGATCCAATCTGCATCTTATCTAGTTTGTTTTGGAAAGAGAGAAAAAAAAGACAAAGAAAAAAAAGTAAAAAACCAGAGAAAAAAAGAGAAAAAGAAAAAGAAAAAAAAAGTGAGAGGAAAAAAGTGAGAAAAAAAGAAATTTCGGATCTATCTAGACTCAATGTCATATCTAAATTCGGATTGGAATTTGTATTGTGCAGTGTTCAGTAAAACAGGCTTATATTTCTGTTACGAAGTCCGTTTTGGCTCCACAAGTACTCAAATTATAGCTAGAGACTGCATGTACTCAAATTAAAGCTAGAGATGAGCCGCACCTGAATAGTTGCAGAAGCTTGTTAAATATTTGGCACTTCAAAATCGGCTTCTAAATAGGTCTTTTTGCCCTCTCAAGTTAGCGAAAAAAGTTTTTTTTACAGTTTTTCAGGCAAGTTTTAGAATTTTTTGCCTCCTCACACCAACTGAAAATTGAGTGATTCTTTTTGCGTTTGAAAGATCGAGTCAGTATGATTCTTGAGAAAGATTATCAGAAAATTGGCACAAATTTTTCCAGAGGAAAGTTGGAGAGAGAGAGTGTTTGGTATATCCTGCTTGGAGCTTGTTT
Organism: Elymus sibiricus; assembly: GCA_039707655.1. Lineage (NCBI taxonomy): Eukaryota > Viridiplantae > Streptophyta > Magnoliopsida > Poales > Poaceae > Elymus > Elymus sibiricus. Next base: position 306,576,939 of record CM077675.1, on the reverse strand, counting down.
CTCATCATTATCTTTACTGTCATTGTGATCTTTGCTCATATCTTGATGTTGAGAGCTACTTCATATCCTTTGTTGCTGCTAGTTGTGCTTTGCCATGACCCCATTAGTGTTCTAGGTTCGCGTCTCTAGTCCGGTCTAGCTAGGACCAACACACCACTGTCGTTGAGTGTTTATTCACCATTGCATCTCTGAATTGAATATTGCTAATCTTTTGCTACCGCATATTTTAAGCCTTCCAAGCTCCTCAAATTTCTACACCGTGTATACATACATTCACCTCGTAATCACTTTACTCAATCTTGGGAGTTATTCGACACCGCTGGTTGCCAGTCGCCGCCGGCTGCATGGTAAGAACTTATAAGACATTGATATTTGCTTTAATGTGAGTGTTTTCCCACCACATACTAGTAGTTCACAGGAACATTATTCTAGATTTTTCTTCTTCTACTAATCATGGTAGGATCCAAAGTTGTCAGTTCTTGGGCTTCATCGACCGTGGGAGACTTGCCATCACCTGAGAAAAAATGACAATCGTCATGAGAGGAGCAAAGACATCAGAATGCACATAATCAGGTTAATGTTTCCATGCCACCCTTTAATGGTCGTTTAGGCCTGATTTATATATTGAATGGGAGTACGAAATGAATGCTATATTTGCATCCCATAATTTTCATGACCGTAGAAAAGTTAAAGCTCCGGTTAGTACGTTCAGTAGCTTTGCTTTACTTTGGTGGAGCGAACACTATTGGTTATACCCTGGTTATATACCTACTGCTTGGGATGATTTAAAACTTGTCATGAGAGATAGATTCATAGATGTTTATTATACTCGTGGCATGATTAAAAAACTACAACTTTTAAAACAAGGTAGTGACACTGTAAAAAAATATTATGATGATTTACAAACTACCTTGTTGCATTCCTTTTTAGACGAAAGCGAAGAAGATTTTATGGATAGATTTTGGGGAGGATTAAACCGTGGTATTCAGGAGATACTAATTCATGAAGAGTGTTATCCTATGGACCGTTTGTTTTGTATTACTTGCAAAACTGAACATGAAATAAAACGACGTGTTGCCCAAAAGGAGAACAAGTGCACGGTGCACATTCCCAGAGTTGATACAGTTGCTCCTTCAACTACTAGGCTTACTATGACAACCACATCCATTGTTATGAGGACTACATCACCTCCACGAGGGGAAACATCACCACCAAGAGTTCCTACATCATCAAAGTTGATCATAAGAGGTAATGATAAAGGCACTGATCTTGCACCTCCACATGAGTATGATGAATGCCTTGTCAATAAAAATGCACCATGTGATGAAATACCCACTACTTTGATCACACCACCTATTTTAGAGGACTATGTTGATGATTTGGCTTTGCCATGTGATTGAAGAAATGCAATATCAACAATTTTGAGTGCACCCATTGAATTAACTATTGATACGAAAGAACCATGTGAATCAGGAAATAAATCAGATTTGATCAAATACATTTGAAAATAATTGTGCCAATGTTTAATCATTTTGATATGACTTCTAATATTGGTTATTAATGGAAATTAGGACATGGCTACCTTGGATATGATCACAAATATTGCATATGCGTATTTATTTGAGGTGATTTCTGATAAAAGTAATGCAATAATTTATTTATGCTGTACAGAACAAAAGTACTTCACCCCTTTTTGTTTCATGCCTAATTGCAGAACTACCGGACACTTGTACAATCCACATGTGAAAATAAGGGAAAAAGAGACGTTTAGGTAATATTCAAGAAGTTTTCTCACGTCACTTTTTTCCCAAGAGAAGATAGAGTCCAAGTCTCTCACGTTCTGGACTGCACATACACACCTTCATGAAAATGCCAAGAACTTCTGCATCCGGACTCTGAATTGGGTGATTCAATTTTTGTTGGAAATTTTATTTTGTGCACTTTCTAACACAATTGGATTCACCTTCAAATACGTCTGCAACATGGAGATATTGACGAAACAATCTGACGCTGCAGCAGAATCCGAGTCAAACTACAAGTCTAAAGGTGCATCACCTCCACTTGGGCCCATGGGTCTTGTACGACCTAGGTTTAGTTTTAGGCTGCCTTGGGACGTCCTCCCACCTCCTTGGCTCCCAACCCTTGCTCCTATATAAGTAGATCAATCCAGTAGCTTTTTCCTTGGGTTTTGTTTAGATTAAAAGTTTGCCATAGCTACAACTTCACATCCTTTGTTTGTGTTCTATGACCAGACCAATACCTCACAGAACCCCACTTCCATTAATAAAGCTTTCCTCTTATTTTCAAAAATATTCAGATTGCAATTTCAGTTTCATGATTGTTCCTCATTTGCGTGCAAAAAATAGACTTTCGTGGTCAGGTTGATTGTGCTCCGGCGTGGTCCATAACCTCTCGGAGTTGGTTTAGCGATTGCTAAGGCACGACGTCCTCGCATGTTCGTAGTCGGCTCATAAAAGTCAACTTCCACCGAAAACGATAGCCACCATCTTATCAAAACATCGGGACTTAGAAACATCGGGACATCTTTTTTTAGTCGGTCTCTTAGGTCTGGCTGACTTTTGACTTTAGACCAGTGAGACCGACTAAAAAAAGACCGAGTCAAAGACAACTAGAACTCTAGAGGAGGAAAAACCTGAAGTACCAGCAATGCCTTATTAGGGGAAGTCATAGTAATAGATGTATCCCTAGTTTTGTAGATAGTAAAGTTAGTAGTCTTGATGTAATGGAAGATCGACCAGTTATGTATCAACACAATTATCAGGGAATGAAGTTAATTTGACCCCATATTCTTATTGCCCTATGCACAAAGACGATAAAGAAGGACTGAATTGGATATACCTCGGTTAGCAGGAAAGGAAAAAGATAGACCAACCGGGACACCACGGTTAACAGACAGGCAAAACAAACTTTCCAGGATAGGAGATGACAGATGGATCTGACCCAACGCAACCACCCAATGGTGAAGTAAGCCGAGGGGAAGGAAAGTTGGAATTGGACGAAGAAGGTGTCGCTGTTCCAAAATGGAAGGCACCAGGGCAAAGGAACTGCTAACAGAACAAATTCGAGAACCCCGCTATGGATATTAAGGATTGCATAGGGGTGTCTGATTGGGAAATTGCCTTAAGCCAGACAAAACATGATTAAAAAAAAACCAAATACCTTGTTACACCCAAGATGCGATCCTATCCTTATTTTGGCACGAGGGACTCGACAGGGATAGAAGCGCATCTCGTCGTTTCGCAAGAATGGATACATTACAAGTACATGTAAAGAAGAGATGAGTATATGGAATTGGCTTACACTCGCCACAAGCTACATCAATATCACATCAATACAACAACATATCCAAACATCATACAGAAGAGCAGGGTCCGACTACAGACGAAATCAAACGATAAAATGACATCCATCCTTGCTATCCCAGGCTGCCGCCTGGAACCCATCCTAGATCGATGAAGAAGAAGAACTCCAAATCAAACAAGCATTGCGCTAACGTCAAATCATCGCATTACCTGTACCTGCAACTGTTGTTGTATTAATATGTGAGCCACAGGGACTCAGCAATCTCATTTCCAAGGGTATCAAGACTAGCAAAGCTTAATGGGTAAGGTATGTGTCGGTGTCCTGGGAACGGGGATACCCAGACTTGCCTGCCTGCGGCCCAGGGTGTGGCCCGCTTCGACGGTCCGCACGGCCCGGCACAGCTTCACTCAAGACAAGGCCCTCGCGAGAGTCCCGCCCTCGCGAGGGAGACAACGCCAGGCCACTGGAAGGAAGAGACCTCCCCAGGCCCCCTCCTGAGCAGCGGAGATCTCTATGCAATGCTCGGCCTCGGGAGGTCAAGGATGACGCAAGGCGGGCCAGACGGGCACCAGCACGCGCAGAGGAGACAGTTTCCTCTTTGGTGCAAAGGAGGCAGGGGCGTGCGCGGGTTCCCAAGGTGTCCCGCCAAAGGTTTCCATTCCGGTGCAACGAGACCACACCAGCGGGCTCGGCAGGATGGATGTCACCAGCGAGCCCACCACCGCGTCACCATCAGCTACTTTGCAGGCGAAGACCACCTTTCGTCAGGATAAGATGTACCTCCTATCCCCTTTCAAATTTGGCCATTGTGGGATCCCTTCCTGCCATTGCGATAAGGGAAGAGGACCCGAGCCACTATAAATAGAGGCTAGGCTGCTCCGTAGGAGTGGGAGATCAAACACCACTAGAACATCCTCGCGAGGCGGCTCATCACTGTACTAGTTCATCCGAAAAACCTCTTCGTGAGGCAATCCACCAAAAGCAGGAGTAGGGTTTTATGCTTCGCAGCGGCCCGAACCTGGGTAAGTCCTCGTGTGTTGATTTTCTTCCCGTGAGTGCGCAAGCTTGTTTGGCTAGGCTGTCGAGCTGAGAGCCAGTGGTTGAAGCTGTTGGGGATCTTCGCACACGCCCCTGTGTTCGAACCTCTTGGGTTTTGCGAAGCCCGAAATCTGACATTTGGCGCGCCAGGTAGGGGGCGTGTCAAGGTCTTCCTCAAGCTTCGCTCCTCCGCTCCACCGCTCTGATGGCTGACGCTTGCCGAGCCCGTGCCGAGCTGCCCGTGTCGCCCAGACAGCGCCGGTGGGCCGCACTGCCACGCATCGCTCCGCCTCTCCTGTGGCCGACGCCGCCACAGGCCCGGATGCCCACGAGCAGCAGGACTTGTCACAGCCGGTCACCGTGCGGCGCAACGGCCGCACCGTCACCCCGTCGATCGTTCCAGCTACTGGGTCGTCCTCCCACGCTCGCGCCGGGCCAGCGCGCGGGTCGGGCGCACTCCTCATGGCATGCGAGCTGCTGCATTACCGCCCTGCCCCCAACCGCTACGACGACTGGCTCGGGCGCATCACAGAGCTCGTCAGCGCTGCCGACGACGCCTCGGCGCTCTCCTACTCGTTCCGGCCCCAGCCCTCTCAGGCAGACCATGTGGCCCACGATGCACCGCCTCCTCCTCCCCAGCGCGACGTCGGCCCCGAGCCCAGGCGTGAGGCACGCCCGCGCGACCAGCCACGTGGGCCCCCGGCAAGGGTGAGGGATGAAGTAAGCTGCCAGGTGGTGCCCCGGCCGCGAGCTTACGCGTGCGTGCTCCCTGCGACGCTGCACCAGCGTCGCGACCGGGCACCCCTGGAGGCAGCTGCCCAGGAGCACCAAGACCGGGTTCCTCCCGTACGCGCGGCGCCTGCGGGTCCAGTGGGTTGTCTCGTCATCGCCCCGGAGCTGCATCCGGCTGTGTGGCCCTGCAAGTTCAAGCCCGACCTGCCTCCTCGCTACGACGGCACCCCAGACCCCGCAGAGTTCTTGCAGCTCTACTCGCTAAGCATCCAGGCGGCCGGTGGAGACAACAAGGTCATGGCTAGCTGGTTTCCCATGGCCCTCAAGGGTGGTGCCCTCTCCTGGCTCCTCAACCTCCCGGAGGGGTCAATCACCTCCTGGGACGACCTGCGCGAGCGTTTCGTCGCCAACTTCCAGGGCACCCGCGATCGCGCCCTCGCTGTGACTGACCTGTGTCGCGTGAAGCAACAGCCGGGCGAGACCTTGCACAAGTACATGCAGTGCTTCACGACTGTCCGCCTCAAGATCCCGAGGGCGTCAGATGAGGCCATCATCTCGGCATTCACCGACGGCGTCAGGGACCTCAGGATGAGGAAGGAGTTCGCCATCAACGATGACCTGTGCTCAGCTCTAGAAATGCTCAACCTGGTGAACAAGTGCGCAAAGGCCGCAGAGGGACGCCTCTCACTCCTCGAGCTTCCGGAGGCGGACCCCGAAGACAAGAAGACCAAGACCAAGGAGACGAAGCGCAAGGCCCCCGCGGTATTGGCGGCGGAACCTGAGGCGAAGCGCAGTCGAGACGAGGAACCCCCCGCAGGGGGGGTGACCATTCTGCATCTTCCATGGCACCAATAGCCACAACACCATCCACTGTCAGGAGCTCAGATCGGTCCGTGATGAGCATTTCGGTCGACGACCTGGGCGCGGTGACCGTGGCTACGGTCGCGGTGGAGGCTGCGGCAGAGGCTGCTGGGACAGTCGGGACCCGCGCCAGGAGTGGCGTGACCGGCCTCGGGAGGACCGCTGGCGTGATCAAGCTCGGGAGGACCGCTGGCACGACGAGCATTCGGAGGGGTCATGTCGTGGTCAGCCTCGTGAGGCCTGCCCTCGTGAGTCCGGACTTCCCCCGCTGCCGCCGCCACCCAGGAGGAAGGAAGAAGACATGTAGAACGATGGGGCTGGGGGCTTCCAGGAGGCCAGGGCAATAGCTTGGATCCTGGGTGGCGCCCAAGCCCCAGCATCTAACCGCATCTTCAAGCAGTTCTCATGGGAGGTGAACGCAGCTCTCCCGAAGCTCGAGGCTGCGCGCCCCCTCAAGTGGTCCCAGTGCGCCATCACCTTTGACTCCAAGGATCAACTCAGTTGTTCGGCCATGGCAGGCGCGCTCCCCGTGCTGTGCACGCCAACCATCAGCAATGTCCTCGTCACCAAGACCCTCATAGACGGTGGCGCGGGGCTCAATGTCCTCTCCATTGAGACGTTCGAGACGCTCCAAGTGCCATATGACCAGCTCATGCCAACCAAGCCTTTCTTAGGGGTCACTGATGGCTCTACCGTCCCCATCGGGCAGGTGCGCCTGCCGGTCACCTTCGGCAGGTGTAACAACTACCACACCGAGCTCATCGTCTTTGACGTCGCCCACATCCACCTCCCGTACAACGCGATCCTCGGGTACCCCGCCCTTGCCAAGTTCATGGCGGTGACTCACCATGGCTACAACGTCCTCAAGATGCCGGGGAGTGGTGGTGTCATCACCATCACCTGCGATGAGAAGGATGCCGTTTGCTCCCTCGAGTGCGCCTACCATGCCGCAGCGGCCGAGCACTCAGACGACGAAGGTGACGTCCCGCCTCCCGAGGACGTCCCCAGGAAGAAGAAGTAGCTCCTCTCCAAGGGGCGCCAGGGGGCTGAAACCTCTAAGGACGGCGCCCCAGACTTTGCGCCTGGGGCCAAGGCCCCTTCCTCCCTCGCATAGGAAGGCGCTCTCAACGCTTCCCTTGGGTCTGGCTTGGGGCTTCTGCTTGGAAGGCTACGGACCTAACCGGGGAGACAAGGGAGGTGCTCGGGCACAACCTGGAGGTGTGTTTCGGTGCGCGTCCACCAGAGCAAGGAGCACGGCGCGAGGCGCCGAGTTCGCGGGAGTTCATCACCAGCGCAATCGAGGAACTTCGGGAAGCACATGCCATGCGAGGCGGACGTCGCCCTGCATCGCCAAACGCGGCCGCCGTAGTCAGCCCGGGCGGCGCGCTGCGTGTCTGCGTCGACATACCAAGCATCAACAGGGCCGCATCTCAGGACATCTTCTGGCCGTCGCGCGTCGGTCGCGGCGGAGTCTACCCATGCAACTACGTTCGTATGCCTTTTGGTCTGATGAAAGCGGGCGCCACGTTTCAGCGTCTCACTCAGGCCATGCTCACACCCTATAGGGTCAAGCGCCGCGAGGTGCTAGAGGAGGCGCCAGGCCCGAGCGAGGGCCCCGAGCCTCGGGAGGCGCCGGGCCCATGAAGGCCAGGCTCCGACGACTACCTCGACGCTTCATCGGTACTGCTTCCAGGTGACTTTTTGGTTCGTACCAGGTACCTTTTTGGTTTGCTCAGTTTGAGGGCGCCCATTGGGCCGCATTATCCTCAGGCTGTTAGGGCCCGTCCCCGCAGCCGCTTCGTTGCACATGTAGCAGAACTTTTTATGCATTTGGTCAGTTTCTTAAACATTCCAACCTACATGCTCGGTGCATCGCCACCATGAATGTCGTCGCGCCCTAACAAACCTGCCTTTGACCGCCTCATGATTAAGGACTAGCACGACGTCTGTGCTCGGGTACGTCCCTCAAGCGTTGACAAATCTGAGTGGTCGAGCTCTGTCTCGCGGGCCAGCCCCGTGCATGTCACCTCCCGTGGCCCTCGGTGCTACGTCCTCGCATGAGCTAATCGAAGGTGGATGAGTCAGGGCGCGCGGCACGGTTCCTGCAACGATGGTCGGCCTTCTCGCCGCCGTGGGAGCCGCGCGCCGGGTGTTTGCTCCTCGGAGTTGTCGCATGAGAAGACTGGGCACGACGTCTGTGCTCGGGTCCGTCCCTGCATCGTCGATAAATCCAATGGCTGAGCTCTGTCTGGCGGGCCGGCCCCGTTCACGTCACCTCCTGGGGTCATTGGTGTTCGGCCTTCTCATGCGATGGCCCTTGGAAATCCATTCGGCGCAGGTTCCTCCAAAATATACAGGACTTGCAGTGGCGCCCTCTACCGAAAGATTCAGGCGCAACCCGCCTTTGAGGTAGGGCCTCGTGAGACCCGCGCTGGCTCACGGGTGCCCAGATACACCTCCCAGTTCTACCGTGCAAGCCACGCGTACGAACTTAATGGGCTATACACGCCCAGGGGGCTCAGGAGCCGGCCCCCCCCATTCCCACGCCAAAGTGGAAGCCCCATGCTCCGTGCTGGCGGACAACACTGTCACTCAGCGGCTATGCCCACGCAACGTGGAAGCCCCATGCTCCGCGCTCGTGGATAAACAACTGAGGGCGCCCTAGCGGCCGCATCCAACCTCAGGACGGCCCCTCGCAGCCCCATATCGCGGCGTTCCTCTGGGATGCCCACGTGAGGGGGCTACATGGGGGCTACGCTCAGGCCGGGCCTGGCGCACGCCACCTTCCCAGGTCTCTGATACCTGGTCTTCACGCATCCCTCTCAGACGAAAGCTGGCGAGGAAAGGTATGGGAGCCGCTCATACGTCAAGGGGGACCCCTGAGCATCGCGACTCAAGGGCCTCACTGGTCACGTAGCCCCTCACCCCTTGGCACCGTCCTGGTGACCCGGACGCCCCAACGGCGGTTGAGGTATGCGCGGGACCGGGCCCTGCCGACAAAGAGCTCAAGGCGCTCCAAGTCAACCCCGTCTTCACCGCGTTCCCTTCATGAGGGCTTCTCGTACGTCAAGGGGGACTCCTAAGCATCGCGACTCAGGAGCCTCACTGGTCACGTAGCCCCTCGCCCCTTGGCACCGCCTGGTGATCCGAACGCCCCAATGGCAGACGAGGTATGCGCGGAACCGGGCCCTGCCGACGTAGAGAGCTACAACAAGAAGGAAGGAAACAAGGCGAGGAAAGAAACCATGCAATTTAGAAGTCATTACAAGCATTAAAATGTCTCCGGCAATACAAACAAGTCTAACGCCTCCACGAGGCACGATGAACGTTACAGGAAAAAACCCAGGAAGAGGAGCTAGGAGGAGCTGGCGCCACCGCCCGTCCCAACCGTGGGGAGCTCGTCATCGACATCGCTGCCATTGTCATCGTTGTCACTAACCCTTGCAGCTGCAGGAGGAGGTGTGGGAACGGCAACGCAAGCGAACTTCTTCATCAGCGCCTCCACGGCGCCCTCCACGGCCGTCGCCGTAGCGGCGCGAACCCCAGGATCAAACGGGCGGATCACGGAGCCGAAGTCGAAACTTGGCTCGCGAAGGTAGAGGTGGCTGAAGACGCGCGTCGCGGCCGCGGAGAAGAGGTCACAACACTCACTCTCCAAGACGTTCTCCACCCTGGTGACGGCACCCTCAAGCACCTCGACGAGCTTTGAAGAGAGCCCCGCGAAGCCGCTCTTAGGAGCCACCAGGGGCTCCGCGAATCCCCCCCCCCGACAGATGGAGTTCAGTGCCTGACGAAGCCTGAGCTCGATGGAGGGGAGGAAACCAAGCTCCGCAGCCTTCCTCTCCTCAGCTGCGACAAGGGTCTTCTCCCTAGAGTCAAGCCGGGCCTCTTCCGTAGCTACCTCCTCCTTCAACTTGTCCAGATGCTTGTGCTCCGCGGCTTGGTCGGTCGCCGCCTTGGATAGCGCGGAGTCACGGTCCGCAAGCTTGGCCTCGCAGGTCTTGAGGTCTTCCTCCCGCTGGCGAAGCCGTTCCGCGAGCGCAGTCCTTTCCTCCTGAAGAGCCTTCAGGCGGACCTCCGCCTCGTCGCAACGCTTCACGACGGACGCTGCGTCGGCCAGCGCCGCGTCACGGGCTGCCTTGGTTGACGCGGCTTCCTTCCTGCCCTCAGCCGCGGTGGCCTCGGCCTAGCTCCAGACCGCCACGGTAGAAGCGTCGGCCTGGAGCCACCCAGACAGGAGCCCCAAGCGCTCCTTCGTGAGGCGACCGTCGGCGCTCCCGAGGGCGTCCCGGACCTGATCCAGAGCGGCGTAGGCCTCATCCAGGGCACCTGACTCGACCAGAAGGCCACAAGTCGGAGGCGCTAGGGCCCGTCCCGGGGGTGGCACCTGCGCGACGGCCGGAGCCGCCTCCAGGGGGGCAGGAGCATGGAGAGCAGAAGGCGCCGCAAGCTGCGATGATACCACAGGCAGGGCCGGGGCGGACGGTCCCAGAGCTGGCTGGGCCTCTGGGGCTGGCCTCCCAGGCAGCAGCGCGGATGCACCCCCGAGGGTAGGAGCAGCCGCTCCGACGGGCGCCCGGGGCTCCGCGGCCGTGACAAGGAGTCGCCCCGCGAGCCTCCTCGCCCACGACATCCGGTGCCTCATCAGGCGTCGGCAGAACACCGAAAACGGGCATCGCGTCAGAGGACATCTTCGACTTGACGCCCGCCTTCTTCTTCTTCGCCTTCAGCACGGCAGCGCTCCTGGTTAGCAAGCAAAGGAGGGACCATCAGCACACAGGCCACCGGCGGGTGGCCAAAAACCAAGCGGGACTACTCACTCTTCGACGTCGACCCACTTCCTCTTCCTCTCCACCTCGGCGAAGGTGGGAGTGCCCTCACCCTTCCCCGCAGGGGCCGCAGCTGGGGGAGCCGCACCAGCCCCAGACGCAGCCGCCTCGCCCATAGGCTGCAGCTCGGGCAGGGGTGAGGCGGGCGACTCGACCACCTTGCTGGCACGAGCTGGGCACTCTAGAGGAGGTCCAGCCTCGCGTTTCCTCGGGGTCGCCCGGCCGGCGGTGCGCGCGGCCCGAGGCGTGGGCCCTGACCCCCTGAGGACCCTGGTGAGTCGTGGAGGACTTGCAATAGGGGGCTCGCCGGCATCGTCGTCGTCTTCGAAGCCGCGGAGAAGCGCACTCCGTGACGGAGGGGACACTTCCTCCAGTTCATCATTCGCTGTCCCCTTCGAGTCTTCCTCATCCGCGGTGTCGCCGGAGGACACCGCGACAGGAGCGCCAGGGCACTCGGCCGGGGAGAGCCCCAGTTCGTCGAAGGTGGGCATCGCGGTGACCAAGTCGGCCTTGTCGTTGCGGCAGTACAGCGGGGCGTAGGCCTCAGGAAGGTCCCCGGGGTCGCCGTTGAGCAGGGTCGCCATAGCCCTGTTCGGCTCCCCAGTGGTCAGGCGTGCGGACCGAAGCCTGATGTTATCACCACTGCCCTGGTAGTCCCACATGGCCCTCGAGTGAGACTGGAGGGGCGCCAGGCGTTGCGTTAGGAACTCCTTCACTATCATTCCCCCGGTCAACTTCCTGGGTTTGATGTCTCGAGAGAGCCGCTCCAGGACGGGCTTGGCCCGGGGGTCGGAGAGCTTCGCAGAGCTCCATGCGAGAGTCTTCTCCGGCAACCCTTTTGGAAGCTCCAGGCGGGGGTTGAGGCTCTTGAGATCCAAGAAGACCCAGCGGTGCCTAAAGTTCTCCACCTTCTTCCTGACCTTTAAGAGCATGTTCCCGCTCTGGACCGCGATGAAGGAGACACATGCTGACCGCTGAGCGCCGTCATGAACCCGCAAGCTAAAGAAATGACGGAAGAGGGCCGCCGAAGGCTTCACGCCCACGAAGGCCTCGCAGTAAAAGGCGAAGACGGACAAGAGCAGGATGGAATTAGGTTGAAGGTGAAGGGCCTGAACCCCGTAGTGCTCGAGGATGGCAGTGAAGAACTAAGAGAAAGGCAGAACGAGCCCAGAGAAGATGCTACGGAGGAAGAAAGGGTAGGCCGACTTGGCCAGGCGGTGCTTCTCCGCGGAACTGCACCATATCAAGGCCCGCCCCCACTCATTGGTACCATCTGCCGTCGACGGAAGCACGGGGGCGAGGTCCCCGTCCTTGGCTATGGTGGACTCCGAGAGCGCCAGCAAGATGGAGGCGGAGGCCGAGCTCTGAGCCTCGGGTTTCGACTTACCGGCGGGAGCCATCGGGAAGTCCTTGAGGATGAGGAAGCAAGATGGAGGACGGTGCGGCGCTGAGATCTGGAGAGGTTCTCTCAAAGGATGGGGATCTGGGAGAAGGAGCAGGAGCGGAGAGCAGGAAGGCAATAATGGATAGGCGTTGGACGTCAGGTTTTTGTTTGTGTTCTATGACCAGACCAAGACGTCATAGAACCCCACTTCCATTAATAAAGCTTTCCTCTTATTTTCACAATATTCAGATTGCAATTTCAGTTTCTTGATTGTTCTTCATTTGCGTGCAGAAAATAGACCTTCGTGGTCAGGTTGATTGTGCTCCGGCATGGTCAATAATCTCTCGGAGTTGGTTTAGCGATTGCTAAGGCGCGACGTCCTCGCATGTTCGTAGTCGGCTCATAAAAGTCAACTTCCACTGAAAACGATAGCCACCATCTTATCAAAACATCGGGACATAGAAACATCGGGACATCTTTTTTTAGTCGGTCTCGTAGGTCTGGCTGACTTTTGACTTTAGACCAGTGAGACTGACTAAAAAAAGACCGAGTCGAAGACAATTAGAACTCTAGAGGAGGAAGAACCTGAAGTACCAGCAAGGCCTTATTAGGGGAAGTCATAGTAATAGATGTATCCCTAGTTTTGTAGATAGTAAAGGTAGTAGTCTTGATGTAATGGAAGATCGACCAGTTATGTATCAACACAATTATTAGGGAATGAAGTTAATTTGACCCCATATTCTTATTGCCCTATGCACAAAGCCGATAAAGAAGGACTGAATTGGATATACCTCGGTTAGCAGGAAAGGAAAAAAAGATAGATCAACCGGGACACCACGGTTAACAGACAGGCAAAACAAACTTTCCAGGATAGGAGATGACAGATGGATCTGACCCAACGCAACCACCCAATGGTGAAGTAAGCCGAGGGGAAGGGAAGTTGAAATTGGACGAAGAAGGTGTCGCTATTCCAAAATGGAAGGCACCAGGGCAAAGGAACTGCTAACAGAACAAATTCCAGAACCCCGCTATGGATATTAAGGATTGCATAGGGGTGTCTGATTGGGAAATTGCCTTAAGCCAGACAAAACATGATTAAAAAAAAACCAAATACCTTGTTACACCCAAGATGCGATCCTATCCTTATTTTGGCACGAGGGCCTCGACAGGGATAGAAGCGCATCTCGTCGTTTCGCAAGAATGGATATCATTACAAGTACATGTAAAGAAGAGACGAGTATATGGAATTGGCTTACACTCGCCACAAGCTACATCAATATCACATCAATACAATAACATATCCAAACATCATACAGAAGAGCAGGGTCCGACTACGGACGAAATCAAACGATAAAATGACATCCATCCTTGCTATCCCAGGCTGCCGCCTGGAACCCATCCTAGATCGATGAAGAAGAAGAAGAACTCCAAATCAAACAAGCATCGCGCTCACGTCAAATCATCGCATTTCCTGTACCTGCAACTGTTGTTGTAGTAATCTGTGAGCCATAGGGGCTCAGCAGTCTCATTTCCAAGGGTATCATGACTAGCAAAGCTTAATGGGTAAGGTACAGTTAAGTGGTGAGGCTGCAGCAAGCACTAAGCATTTATTTGAGTGGCTAACTTACGAGTACAAGAATAAAGGGGGATGATGGTCACATAAACAGACGTGTACTAATAATGATCTCTAAGAGATCCTGAACACCTACTTACGAACAAACATAACCCCACCGTGTTCTCTCTCGGTTCAGAAATCACGAGAAGAGACAGTCACGGTTACACACACGGTTGGTGAATTTTATTTGAGTTTACTTCAAGTTTGCTATGACCGGGTGTTAAACAAAGTTTCCAAGTTGCCATGTAATCGCGGGCACGGCTTTCCAAAAGATTTAACCCTGCAGGGGTGCTCCAACTCATCCATCACAAACTAACCACACGCCGCGGGAATAACCTCGACCACAAATCCCGTGATTTCCTAGGCAATTCCGTTGGAAAACCTCAACCTCGAGATAGCCCTTCAGTATTATCGGAATTCCGCACACAAGACGTTCGAGAAAGGTAAAACAAATCCAACAAGGCCGCCCGACATGTCGATGAACCCGATAGGAGCCGCGTATCTCGTTCTCAGGACACGACCGGATGAGCACTACGTATGGTGGCCGGATAGACATCCCCCGAGTTGCCCCGGGTGGCCCCGCATGTGGCTGTATTTTGGACCAGCACCATCAGCACTGGCCCCCCTGTATTATGTTGAATAACAAACCTCGGGTAGCGCTAACTCCCTATGCGTCAAATTAATTAACAGAATTATTATGTTGGGCAAATATAGTACCAAAGTTGGGCCTTGCCAGACAAGTTTTATGCTAAAACAAAAATCAAGGGGATCTCCATAACAACCCTGAGCATGTTAGGAGCGCTCAATATGGAACATAACACCGGTACACAAGTAACTAGGGCAGCAAGAGTGGAACAAAACACCGAGCAAAATGCCAAGCCTTCCACCCTTTACCAAGTATATATGTGCATTAAATTAAATAGCAATAATATTGTGATATAACAAAAGGATATCCATGTTGTCACATGGAAACAACTGACACCTGCAACTAGCAACGCTATAAGAAGGGCTGAGCAAGCGGTAACATAGCCAAACAAAGGTTTGCTGGGATGTGGAGGGGGTTAGAGGCTTATCATGGCATTTTGGGAGGCTTGACAAACAAGTGGTAGGAAGCAAGACATATCGATAGAAACGAGACATCTAGCATGGAAATGATAGTAATGGTATCCAGGGAAATGGTCATCTTGCCTGAGATCCCGCTAGGAAGAAGAACGAGTCCGTGAAGAAGACGATCCGTGAAGTAGACGAACGAATCCTTACATTCCGAACGCTTTCGGAACTCTATCGAGAAGAAGCAATCCGGAAACAACAATCAACACATGATAACACCACAACCTATGGATGATATGATGCGCAAACAAATATGATTCATGTCCGGTTTAATTATGCATGGCAAGGCAAGCACAACAATCAAACACTACAAATTAAGTGAAGTTCAATGTGCAACGAGTTGCATATTGACAAAACTCCACATTCGAATTATTTAGTTCACTCTCGTTTAGGTACTCACCAATATTAAAGGTTGTTTAACATGGCAAACGGTGAAGCATAAACAACTACAACATCTAGGCATATTAAATGAGGTCGGAAGCAACATATAGCACTTCTGAAATGACCTGATATGAATATTATGATTTTGGTCCAGATCTGTCCTAAGCATATTTTACATTTATTAAACAGGAAAATAAAATGGCCCATGTGATTCTACACGTTTTTTAGTCAAGTTCCATATGTAAAACATTTGCATCGGAGCTACGGATAATTAGTTATGACAAAAACCGTTTTAGCATGGCGTTTATGCAAATTTAAACAAACAGCAGGTTTAAACATTTTAAACACATGTGAGAGTTGGATATTATTAAACTACGCGAAATTATGAACATTTTACATATATAAAGTTTTTACATATATAAAGTTTTTACATATGATGCACCGTTATTTAGTTATTAGCAATTTTAAATCATGGCAATTTGAGATAATGAAATGTCCTAAAAATAAATGTTCAATTCGCAGCGAACAGAGAAAAAAAAACATGCATGGGCCAGATTGCAGCACACTGCAGCGGCTGAGGAGGTTTTAGCCCAAGCGTGCTCTATGTGGGGTCGCTCGGTGTGGATGACATGTGGCGCTTGCATGTCATAGTCACAACCAGACCTAAAAATTGCCAACAAAATATGAGGGCACCTGGGACTTGAACCCAGGACCTCCTAGATGAAATTGAGTGGGATGACCAGCTCGGCTGGGCTTCTTCACATGACATAACAATAGCTGATTGTAAGAAAAACTAAAGGAGGCGCGGGTTGTGCTCACCATGCCACTTGGGCCGATCGGGGCCGAGGCTGGGCTGGCTTGGGGTCGAGGCTGGGCCTGGAGCGGGGCCCATGCGAGGTTGGCGCTCGCCATCGTCCTCCTAGTCCCCTCGATGCAGAGAAGGAGGCGGCCATGGTGGCGAACGGCGACGTCTCGACGGCGGGAAGGCGCAGAGGAGGACCGAGGCAGGCAGATCCAGAGGGGATCCTCTAGATCCGGTCAAGGCAGGTCCATTTCCAGCGAGGTATGGGCGAGGCGGCGGCTCGACAGCCGCCATGAAGCTCCCTGTCCTTGCGAGAAGAGAGAGAGAGAGAGGTCTTAGGAGGGAAGAGAGAGATCGGGAGAAGGAGGAGATGCGAGGGCGCGGCATTGGCCTGGTTGTTCGCCGGCGTCGGGCTCGCCGGAGCTTCGGTGGCTGCCACCACGAAGCAGCGGGAGGCGGGGCACGGGCGCTCGAGGGGCTCCTCCCCTAGCTCCAGATCGGGCGCCTGTTGCGGGAGCGGCGGGATGCCGGCCCGGTTTGGCCCGGGACGGATCCGCGATGGGCTTCGTCGGGCTGCAGGGAGGTGGGGGTTGGCTAAGGCAACGTGGCACACTGCGAGTGGTGGAGGCGACGGCTGGTGGTGGCGCAGCTTGTGGTGCGGCGCCAAGTGGCGGCGGCAGATGGGGCCGGCACGGAAAACGATGCAGAGGTGGGAGGAGGCTGTCGGCGGCGCGGGATTCGTGGTGGGACTAGGGTTTGTCCTGATTTGGACGGTTAGGGGTCTATTTATAGCAAAATACTAGGGTTTGTCCCGATTTGGACGGTTAGGGGTCTATTTATAGCAAAATGGGGCTAGGCTTAGCAGTTTTGTCCGTTTTCGGACCCTCCGATCGCGATCGGACGGTCCGGAAGCGGAGAGGGGCTAGCTGGGCTAGTGGTGGGTTGTTGAGAGGGGTTGTGGGCTGAGAAGAGAGAGGTGGTGCGGCCCGGCACAGAGTTTTGAAACACCAAAAACGTCCGCTATTTAACCGATGACAATGCCGCTATGGTCGACCGTTTTGGTATCAAACGGACCCTGATTGCGACGAAATTTGACAGGCGGTCTAGCTACACTAAATTAAGACCGCACGCCAACTTTCGACCTAATCCGAGAAAGTTTTTATACACACTTTTAAAAACAATACTTTATCGATGCCGCGGGTGCGTGCGTGTGTGGTTGGTTTCAAAATGGTTAACGACGAGAACGGAGAGAACCGGCAACTACGAACGGATGCAAATTTAGAAAATGACGGCAACGGAGTGCGGATGCAATGTGGATGATGCGAATCATGCAATGATGAATGCGACAAACAACTAAATCACACGGCGGCAACGAAACAAAACGGGAATCTTCTGGATCGTCGGTTCCGGGCTGTTACATACCTAACGTGTAAAATTGAAGGGAAAATGTAAGAAAGGATAGTATTTCTATACAACAACACTTGGACCCTTATGGATATACCAGATAAGACAAGAATCAGGAATGTTAGTACCAGAGGCATCAGCATTTGACAGGAAGAACGGAAGTAATGCAAGGATGACGACTGAGTTTGCTTTGCCGAAAACCAGAACCCCGAGGAAGCGGTAGTTGTTAGGCAACGTCTTAGGAAGATTTTGCCAGTGAGAGCTGTAAGTTAATGCTAGACGTCCGCCATCGCAAGACCGAAGGAGCTTCAGAGGACCAGATTGATGTATGGAACCAGAAGAACTCCAAGAACGCTTGTGAGGAAGACTGAGTGTTATGATTGAAAAGATTTTCCAAACCCATGGTTGGTAATGATTTTGGTATGCCATGAGTTGATCGCCATTACATCTACTCTTATTATTCGCCATGCTGTATTGAGCGGATCGTCTTGAGTGAGACACCTATACCTGAGAAACGGCGCAAGACAAAGACCTTAGATGGAATAGTACGTAGCCCCAGAAAAGCAATCGTTGTCGGACGTAGGTGAAAGAGCATGGTGCCTCCATGTTTAGTTTTGGTAATTCATGACAATCCCTAAGGACTAATGGTTGCTTTGAGTTATACTTTAAGGTTTGTCCATAGGCATTTCTTGAAGACCATTTGTTGGTTTCAAGGATATTAGAAGAAGAATATGTGTGACCAAGGTACTATTCAAGGAGTTATCCAAGGATTGGTCATGTGAGAGTTGAGCTTATTGCAAGTATGTCTTGAAGAAGAAGATTTTGTGATCATTCATCTTCACCTTCAAGACATCATCTTTATGAATAGAGAAGACAAGGTACAAGGTTGATCAAGACTAAGACAAAGAGTGATTCAAGTTGATCAACACACAAAACCTAGAAGATGTATCGAGGAGGATCAAGTGATCTCATGGTATGGTAAGTATTGTCCATTATGCTTTGTGTACTAACCCATGGTCTATGTGAGAGTTCTTTGTGGGGTTAGGTATGTTTCCATGGGCATGCATCAAAAGGAAGATATCATATATTCCATGGAGGATGACATCAAGTGATGATCGTCATCAAGATTGCGGTGTGCAAGTTCAAGTGGAAGATCACGAAGAGATCACATGCTTTAAGCTTGCTGTTCTTTCGGTGATAATGTACATGTGAAGATGTGCATACAAGAGGCTCACCCATATTGGAGTATAGGGGAGCAATCTTCTAGTCTTCATCAAGCTAGCGCAATCAAGAAAGGTGGTCCAACTTGAGGAAGTCAAGATCGTCATTGTCACACCCTATGTTTGTATCACTTTGCTATGCTATGGATTTACAAAATTGGGAACCATTGAAAACTTTTTGAGTGCATGTGCTTGTTTTAATTGTTTGATGCTTGCTTGTTTGAATATGTTTTGGCACTCATGGATTCTACTCCTGTCTATACTCATCTTCCTTGATCCAAACTTCTTGCCCAATGACCATACCATGTGTATAGTACCTAAAACTATTTTTATCAACATTATTTTGGCCAAAAAGGATTTATTCAAATTAGGTTTTCAAAACCCCCTGAATTGAGGTTTGTACTACAAGTCCTCAAATTGGGTGGATCATTTTTCCCCAAAGGCTTTATTTGAAACCCACTATATATATGACTTCCCAAAACCACCTAATATTATTTTTAAAGATTATTTTACTATTTTATTTAAAGGCTTTTTCTTAAGGCCAGAAATGTTTTTTCATAGGGAAAAATTATTTAAATGCTTTGAAAATATTTGAGAAAATTTAGGGAAACTCACTGGACATATATTCTCCATATATATGAGTTTCAACACATGGTCATGTTCAAAATAATGGGCAAAACCCTCCAAAACCCTTTCTGCTTAAATCAAGCTTTTGAAATATTTCTATTGGATATATTCTCAATAAAATCCAGGAAAATTCTAGCAAGTCACACATGCTATATGTAATGATCTTGCAAAGTTTCATCTCAATCCCAATTGATTTGATGCACCAAAATATTCCAAAACCATGCCTGTTCAGAGTCAAGTTTGAACAACTTTACATTGTGAAGTTTGTCCTATTGACCCCTAACTTTGTGGGCATGTTCTAACCCCCAAATAATGATACCACACCAAGTGGTGGATTTGGGAGGATAGGATTGCATGTCTGGATCTACAGAGATCTAATTCTGTTAAATTCTAGGGTTTTCTAAGTTTCCATTGTCAACCTTGCTCAAATGGGCTCAAACTTGGTGATCAACCATATTTCTACCTTCTATTTAATCATGCTAAATCTTATGGCAAGAAAACTTCATTTGCTTGGCCAAATCACCATCAAACACCTTCTAGCAGATTTGTAAAAGCCATGTTTGACCCCCTTCCACTATTCTCCTTGCCCCCAAATTTGTACCATAGTCCCATATTGCTGTATTTTACCTCCAGTAAAGTTTTCATGACTTAGATCAGTTATTGAGTGGGGTAAAACCCACATTTATCCCCCTGGACAGCCTAAACAGGAGCTCCTCACCTCCATTTTCTTTCTCCCTCCCCTCACCCTAGCTCCAAAGCATCCTAGGAGCATATAAGCAACCCCCAGGAGCTACTGGACAAGGTGGAGCACCCCAGGGCACGCGGGCGACGGCAATGCCGGCCATTTGCACGCTCTAGAGCGTGCTATAGTGCGCTCCCGCACTGTAGCCGCACCCATCCCGAGCCACCCGACCCCCTTGGGATGCGGGGGCTTGTCCCCCTGGCCCCCCTCGATGTCTGCAACCGTCCAAGAAGTTGGCCCCCTCCTTCTTATTTCTCCGGCGACCTCCAGCACGCGTGCCCGACGCCGCCCAGCTCGGCCAACCGTGGGGCTCGCACGCGCACGCTTCCCCGCACCCCCCTCTTCTTCCCCTGGTCGTGGACATGCCTCAGCAACACCACAGACACGCCCATGCCCGCTCCCATGCCCTCCAGCGACGGCAGTGACCTCGCCGGCATACGGGTCCATGGTGCACCGTCGCCCCTCTATAAATAGCCCTCCCCGATCTCTCTCTCCCCTTCGATCACTCTCTCTCCCACTCAATCGAGCACCAGTACCACCCATTCCACCTCCCAAAGCCCTTGTGCTCGGGATCGAGCTTGCCGCCGCCGCCTCGGGCCACCGTCGATTTCCCGTTAGGGTGCCGCTCTGGCCCTCCTTCTCCTTCTGTTGGTCCTCCCTCACCTCTCTGATCGGTTTCCCCCTCCTCCCCGTGCTGTTTGCAGCTCGCAGCGTCGGCTTGGAGCTCGACTGACGCACCTTCGCCGCGGCTCCTTCATCGCCGGCGACCAGGCCCCCCTCTCCGACTAGCTCCACCTCCCCCGAGACGGCGACGACGCCCTGAAGCCGTTCCTGCCCTTAGCTCCCCTCGCCGTGGCCTCCTTCACCGCCGGTGAACCTCGTCACCCTCTGGCAAGAGGTTGACGAGGGTCCCGACAGGGGGACCCCACCCGTCAGCCTCTGCCCCCTCTCCTCTCTCTCTCTCTCTGTCGCTGGCCTCTGGGCCCCGCACGTCAGGTTCAAAACTGGCGCACGAGGGGGCGCCAGCGCGCCTGGCCTGGCTGGCCACTGGGCTGGCCCAGCAGCTGGCTAGCTCTGGCCCAGGGCACAGAGCCCTTTTTCTTTTCTTTTTCTATGGATTTTTCCAAAAATTCCACAGAGATGAATATTTGTCCAATTCCAAATATTCTTCCACCACAAATCTTGTAATATTCTGTAGAATTTAATAGTGCCACTTGTGTAAATTTTTGAAAATATTTTATGTACTGGTTTTATTTAAAGGATAGTTTTGATTATTTTTAGCCTCTGTTTAAATAGTTTTCAAAATCTTTTTCACTACAAAACCTTAGACAAATATTTTTAGTTTGGTATGTAGTATTTTATAGAGTAGGGTAACATTTTAGAAGTGCATTTTGTACTCTATTTTTGTGATGATTCTTATTATTGCTGTTATTATCGTGACGATTGATTGCGTTGTTGACGGAGGAGTTGGACCCGAAGACTTTGAAGATCCCGAAGACTTTGTTGAGCCAGGCAAGCAGCCCTTTGACCATGACTATGAAACCCTTTTATTGCATGTCATATAGCACTTTATTTCATGATGTTGATCATGTGATGTGGTGACCACTTCGGTGGGATGCCTCCGATACTTTTAGCATTGATACTTGCATCGTGCATGACCCTACCTCCTTATGAGGGTTGTGCGGGTGGGAGTAGATAGGATGCTTAGTAGATGCTACGCAAAGTGGGACGGGAATACGCATGCTGTTGGAAACAAGAGTGTTTTCAAAGACTTTTCAAAAACCCCGTCGGGTGCCACTAATGCCCGAGGGAGATGATGTTAAGCTAGGTAACCACTTGATAAAGAAGTGGTGTACCGGAGGAAGTGAGTGTGTGTGGTTTTCAAAAATGGATTGGTGTAAGTTGCGACCGTTATTCCAACCTTACATGTACAACTACGATACCCCTTATGGGACGGGGCTTTGTTGACTACCTTGGTGGGTACTAGCATAGAGCCCGCATTACTAGTGGCGGGAGTGACGTGGTCACTCTCGATACGGGGTCGTGCCAGGTAGGGCGACCATGCGGTGTCTTCAGAGGCACCAGGCACACCGTTGCGTGCCCTCATGGATGATACGTGTGATGTATATCATGAGGGATGGCACCAACGAGTGGACTCTTTGTTTAGTATCGCTAGGGGAAAGGCAATGTTCGGGTACTTACGTCGGGTATGAACAATATCGCGAGTCGTGACTTGACACGAAAGTTTCCCGAGTCTTTTGGGTAAAGTGTGCAACCTCTGCAGAGTGTAAAACTATTCGAATAGCCATGTCCACGGTCAAGGACAGTTGGATGACCGCTCTTGTGCTACGTCCAGTGTTCACTAAACTTGGTGTGTATGTGTGTGGGTTGGTGACAGAGATGATACTTGAGTTAAGTCGGATGACTTGAAATGATGACTGAACATGAGATGTTCAAACCTTGATTCATACTGATATCTGTAACTTGTTCATACGGATACCTCTTACTTGTTGATGCATGCTATCACAAATTATTTTGAACATGACATTGCACTCAAAATTAGCTTTCCGCAAAACTTACCTACTTAGTGCTTTATCCTGCATTGTTATACCTCGTTCCAAAACAAGGGTTGCTTGCGAGTACATTCAAAGTACTCATTGGCTTGCCACGGGTTATTTAATTGGCCAGGCATGGAAGATCAGGAATATGGTGAAGAGTTCGTTGGTGACGAACATGCAAACTTGGACGCTTCCCAGTCAGAATGCCTGTAGGTTAAGGCAGATGGCATGGGTCTACGCTTTCGATCAAGATTTCTGCTGCTAGTTGTGTTTGTTATTTGGCCTTCATGGCCCTACCTATGTAAGACTTGACCTTCATGGTCTTTATTTGTGTAAGATGTTAAGTATGGATGTAAGACTCTTGTTATTCTATGTGTTCAATGAGCATCGATCTCTGGGATCACTGTACACGTGCATTCAGTGATCACGACTTATGAGTCGGGGTCCCCACAAAGCTGGTATCAGAGCCATCCTGACTGTAGGAAGCCCTTAGTTAGCATGGACGTTAGCTAGGATAAAACCGTTTTCAAAACTACACATATACTTAGTAGTTCTGCACTTCTTGCCTCTTCTAGTCTTCTCACAGCACTATACTGACTCTCCTCCCTTCAAACCTTTGTAGATGGCCGTCGTACCCGAAGCCTTCCTGACATCTGGCTTTCCCCTACTCCTTGAGGACAGCCTGGAGAAGTGCCAGTTTCGTCAACCACCCGTTTTCCTCTACCACGAGCACTGGGTCGATGCCGTCACGAAGGAGTACCACGTTGATGTGGTCATGAAGGCAAACGACTCCCCGACTAGTTGGTTCTTTGAAGGACCACAGATGGAGACCCGGGCACTCGCAGTTGAGACAGCTGCACGCAAGGCACTCCTCCAGCTTCGAGATACCGTTCCAGAGATGGCTGACGAGCCAGCTACTCGCTACCTACCCTTCAATAAGGATGATCTTGGCGAGAGTTGGACGCTGATCCCATCCAAAGAGGATGGCACACCACTCAGGTTCGAGACCTACTTTAGCCTCTCTACCGATAGTCTGGTTCACAACCTGATTAAGGAGTCCGTGAAGCTCCGCGAGGAACTTCACCACACCCAAGAGCTACTTCGTCAAGCCAAGATGAGGCCAGACAGGATCAAGAAGGATGGAGTGCCCAAGGGATGACCCGCTGTCGCTTACCGAGGAGGAGTAAGCCCAGCTAGAGATGCATCCACACGTCGTCGTCACATGAGTACAAAGGAGTACCGTGTGTTCTTCACCGACCCACCGATGAAGCGTCATCGGGATGGACCTCCTCGTTCTCCGACTCCCTCGACCGGGGACGATGCCCGTACGGATGACGATCAGGAGGAAGACCCAGAGGAGCGTGACTACGAGACCGAGCACTCCACCACCTGAGTTTGAGAACCCCTAGGGTAGGATCAGTCATGTACCCCTCATGCGAAGTCGAGTCCGTGTAATGGTTCATATGAAACCATGTGTGCTTGTTGTTTGCTTTTGTTGTTTGTGTCCCGATGCAAGTCGCGCTTTTGCCTTAGGCAACCTGTAAGCGACTCCCTCGTCTATCTTATCTTAATATATGTGTTGGTCTTTCGACCTTTGTTTTACCACACTTGCACTATACCAACCCCGTTAGGCGCGCTTTCTCCATTGTTTCTTTCCTCTCGTCTATCCCAGTTATTTGACTTGGCTGCTCCAAACAGGATGGTGAATGCAACCCGCAACAGCTCCTTCACCAACCCTGAAGCCGGCAACTCCAGCCAGCAGCAGGGAGATGGTGGGGCTGCTCACGCTGGAAATCACCTGGAGCAGCCACAAGGCGACATTCCCCCATCACCACCTCCACCGCAGAACATGACCATAGCTCAGTTTCTCCAAGTTCTCTGGGAGGAACGCCAAGCCAACACTGCTGCTATCCAGCAGATGGCTCAAGTCCTTCTGAACAACCAGCAGCAAGGCAGGAACGGCAATGGCCGCTCCACTCTATCTGAGTTCATGAGGAATTCTCCCCCAACCTTCACCGAGACTATTGAACCACTGGATGCCGATGACTGGATCCGTACCATCGAGGACCTCCTTGCACTGGTCAATTGCAATGAGGATCGTGAGAAGGTGCTGTATGCCTCTCACTGCCTCGGAGGTACCGCCAGAGCTTGGTGGGAAGGATTCAAGGTCATGCAAGGCGATCGTGTGATCACCTGGGTTAACTTCAAGGAAGGATTCCGCACCACCCACATTCCTTCTCGGATCATGGCTATCAAGAAGGGAGAATTCCGAGCGCTGAAGCAAGTAAGTAGCTCTTGTCGGATTTCGGGCTCCGCAAAACCCTCAAGATTCGAACACAGGGGCATGTGCGAAGATCCCCTGTAGCCTCGCCCTACCTAGCTCGCTACTTGATGGATATGACGATGAACTCGTACGATGATGAGGAAGAAGATTAACATGGTGATTTACCCAGGTTCGGGCCCCTGCGAAGCATAATACCTTACTCCTGCTTTGGTGGATTGCCTGTCGTGGAGGTGTGGTGGATGAACTAGTACAATGTTCAAGAGCCTCGCGATGGCGCTCCTGAGGTGTTCTTGGCCCTCTGCAGGCTTTGTGATGGGACGGATGGATGGGTGGATCCACTGGTTGCCGGATCCCCCTCTACGGTGCAGTCTAGCCTCTATATATAGCGGTGGCCCGGGTCCACTTCCCTTATCGCAATGGCGGGAAGGGATCCCACAACGGCCAAATTTGAAGGGGGACAGGAGTACATCCCCGCCCTGTCCAAAGGCGGTCTTCGCCTGCAAAGTAGCTGTCGACGATGCAGAGGTGGGCTCGGCGATGACATCCGTCCTGCGGAGCTCGTGGCACCGCCTGGCGCGCTGGCGCCCGCCTGTCCTTCCTTGCGTCATCTTTGACTCCTGAGGCCGAGCTCTACATAGGGATCTCTGCCGCTCCGGAGGGGGCCTGGGGAGACCCATCCCTCGCCGGTCTTGATGCTGCTACTCCTCGCGAGCCTAAGGTCCTCGCGAGGGCCTTGTCTTGGGTGGGGCTGCGTCTGGTTGTGCTTGGCTGACGAAGTGGGCCATGCCCTGGGCCGTAGGCAGGCAGTTCTGGGTACCCTCGTTCCCAGAACGCCGACAGTAGCCCCCGGGCCCAAGGCACACTCGAGCTGGCTTCCGGGCGAAGCCTTGAGGGCGGCCCGAAGTGCCACAGGCCCCAAACGCCTGCGGGCCAGGCTTTACACGCATCGAGCGCCTGGGCGGCGACGCCCCCGCTCCTCGAGGGCATCAGGAAACGCTCCAAGTTAAATTGACAAGATGCCCGTGTGCAGCGCCGGCCATCATTGCCCTTCCTTGAATGCTGCTGCTGCTTCGGGCCACGCGGATGTGACCCTCCAGAAGCCGCATGCCTCCCGGGATGCGAGGAGGCGCCGGTTGGCCCTTGGTTGTACATAAGCGGGCGAGGGTGAGGAAGCCCTCAACACATCTTCTTCTTCTTTGCCTTCCAATCTCCAAGCCGCCGCTCTCCCAGTCATGGCTTCAGTGAGGAAGTTCTCCACCGCCGAGAAGGGGAAGGCCTCCGGGGAGAGTCCTGCCGCTCCGCTGCCCAAGAGGGGCCGCGGTCGTCCCCGGAAGCATGCCATGACGCCGGCAGTGGTTCCCGGTGGGCGCGGCCGTGCTTCTGCGCGGCCCGGGGTCACCATCAGCGGCCGCGGTGGGGCGTCGTCCAGCGAGGGCAGCCGCAGTAGTCGAGGTGGTGGCGCCCGCGGTGGGAGGTCGGCGGTGGCCGCCCGGCCGCCACGCCCGCGACTTCATTCGGCCGACACGGCCCAGGAGTTCATGGTGTGGGCGGAGAGGCCGGAGGCCGCTTGGTTCCAACTCCCGAGCTTCTTCGCGGGGGCGCTGCCGGCCGGGGGGCCTGCCGGCCTATGGCTGCAGGCCGACTGCTACTGCAGCGCGGCGTCGTGGGCGGAGGTCGAGGTCACCCCCGGGGGTTACGTGTACCTGAACCGCGGGTGGCAGACGTTTGCCCACGCCCGTGGCCTGAAGGGGAGGCGCACCCTGCACTTCAAGTACGATGGGGAGGCAATGCTCTTTGTCAAGATCTTCGGGGTGGAGGGCGAGCGCCTGGGATGCTGCCCGGAAGACGACGGCCGCGGAGATCTTGGAGGTGAGCTTGCCCTTCACGACGGATGCCGCGCCTCCAGCAGCAGCGACACCCCCTCTGAGGGGAGCCCGAGCGACAGTAGCGATAGCAGCTATGACGCGCCGCCACGCCGGCGCGCCCGGACCTCGGGGGGTAGCCAGCCGCCACGGCGCCGCTCTTCCGCTCCAGGAGCGTCCGTGCCGGCGCGCCTCTACGGGCCCGTGAAGGAAGAGGAGGACACCGACTGAGCGCTGGTGCGCCGACGCCGGAGCTCCTGGGGCGGCAGCCCCCGTGGGGGCTTTCTCACTTTCTTTCTCCTCCTCTTTTCCTGTTCCTGCAATCAAAGAACCAAGGGAGGCCCCGCGAGCGTGTAATGAATTTGGGCGCTCGCCTCTTTTATCAGCACTTTTGTCATGTGTCCTGGCCTTTGCGCTTTGTTGGTTGAGATCGCCTTCCGGTCATGATTAGGGTACTTAGCTTGACATGCTCGCGGTAGGCTTCAGGGTCGTGGAGGCATGGCTGTGGCGCTCGGAGAGTCCGGACGTCCTGTGGGCTTCTTCTTCTTACGAGCGAGGTAGGTTGGGAGCCCTTTCGGCACTCTGTATCTGCAGGCCCTAGTCCCGCACATTTCCCTACCATCGTAAGGTCCGACCGGATCACCTGGACGCACTTTACGAGGCGAGGCCTCGACACCCTTGATGCCGACCGGATCACCAAGGACGACATCAAGGGGCGAGTGGCCTTACGACCAGTAAGGCTCCTGAGGCGTGATGCTCAGGAGCCCCCTTCAACGCTCAAGCAGCTCTACGTCGGCAGGTCCCAGTCCCGCACATTTCCCTACCACCGTAAGGTATGACCGGATCACCTGGACGCACTTTACGAGGCGAGGCCTCGACACCCTTGATGCCGACCGGATCACCAAGGACGACATCAAGGGGCGAGTGGCTTTACAACCGGTAAGGCTCCTGAGGCGTGATGCTCAGGAGCCCCCTGTGACGCTCAAGCGGCTCCCCAAAAAATTTTGCTTCCTGCCCCGGGAGGGGCGGGCCTCCCGAGGCTCCGGGTTGACGCTCAAGTAGCTCTACGTTGGAAGGTCCCAGTCCTGCACATTTCCCTACCACCGTAGTGTACGACCGGATCACCAAGGACGCAACTACGAGGTGAGGCCTTGGCACCCTTGATACCAACCGGATCACCAAGGACGGCATCAAGGGGGCGAGTGGCTTTATGACCGGTAAGGCTCCTGAGGCGTGCTGCTCAGGAGCCCCCTTTGACGCTCAAGCTGTTCCCAAAGAAAATTTTGTTTTTTGCCCCGGGAGGGGCGGGCCTCCCGAGGTTCCAAGATGGCGCGTTGGGCCGTGAGTGGAGCCCCCGAGCGAGTATGAGGCGGCATGCGCCTGCTGACTCATCCGTGAGTACCACGCGAGGATCCGGGCGCCAAGGCCTTGGCAAGGTGCGAGCACCGTGCCCCCCAGCCCCCGCTCGCGGGGTACGAGGGGGAGGGGAGCAGGCGAGTGCTCGACTCGAAGAGAGAGAAACCAATATAAGAAATGGTGATGAAAACAAATCCCTGACCCTTTTCTTTAAAACACGTTTTGGAAAGACCCCGAGTTTTGTTCCAGAAAAGTCAGCAAATCCAAACATCAGAAGAGCAAATAACAGCCGCGTCCGGCACCTAGACTAGTCTTCATCTTCGTCTTCCCCCAGCGCTAAGCGTAGGGCATCCACGTTGCATGGGCATAGCCATTGGAGGGCAGTGTTGTCCGCCAGCGCGGAGCTGTGGCTTCCACATTGCGTGGGAAGGAACCCCTCCGCGTCCTCGGGGGGCTCTGGGCGTATACAACTCACTCATTATTACGTGAGAGTGTCACGGGTAGAACTTATGGAGGTGCTGGATGTTCCAGGCATTCTAGATGGGGGCCCCGTCCTGAGTCTCCAGGCGCACAGCGCCAGGCCTGGAGATGTGAACGACCTTGAACGGGCCCTCCGACATGGGCGAGAGCTTGTGCAAGCCCTCCTTGGGGAGAACCCGCCTCAGGACGAGGTCTCCGACTTCAAGGGTCCTGGAACGGATGTTACGGCAGTGGTAGCGCTGTAGCGGCTGCTGGTACCTCGCAGCTTGGAGCGAGGCTCGGCGATGTGCCTCCTCCCCAAGCACGAGGTCCATTCCCCGCGCGGCATCCTGACGCTCCTCGTCAAATGCCAAGACCCGTGGGGATCGGTGCTTGACCTCGTGGGGGAGGACGGCTTTGGCTCCGTAGACGAGGAAGAACGGTGTCTCGCCGGTGGGCTTAGTCGCGGTGGTGCGGATGGACCACAACACCGACTGAAGCTCATCGACCCAACCCCTGCCGCAAGCTTGAAGCTTCGTCTTGAAGCTCCTTGCCTTGAGGCCCCACAGGACCTCCGCATTGGCGCGCTCCGCCTGGCCATTGCTCCGTGGGTGGGCTACCGAGGCGTAGCATATCTGCGTTCCAAGGTTAGCACAATAGGTCCTGAAGAGGTTACTTGTGAACTGCGAACCGTTGTCGGTGATGATGCGGTTGGGGACGCCGAATCGGCTTACGAGGCCCTTGATGAACTTGACGGCTGATCCGGCCGGGATGGTGCGCACGGGCTCCACCTCCGCCCATTTGGTGAACTTGTCGATGGCGACGTAGAGGTAGCGGTACCCGCCTGCTACTCGTGGGAAGGGCCCCAGTATGTCCAGCCCCCAGACCGCAAAGGGCCAGGAGAGCGGGATGGTCTGGAGGCCCTGCGCGGGCTGGTGAATCTGCTTGGCATGAAACTGGCAGGCTTTCCAAGACCGGACCAGCTCGATGGCGTCGTCAAGCGCCGAGGGCCAGTAGAAGCCTGATCGGAACGCCTACCCTGCATGGGTGCGCGACGAGGAGTGATGCCCGCAGTCTCCTCCGTGGATGTCGGCCAGCAGCTCGCACCCTTGCTCCTTGGAGATGCACCGCAGCGCGACATCGTTCGGGCGCCTGCGGTACAAGTCGCCGTCCTGCGAACAGTAGGTCGTAGCCTACCGTGCTACGCGCTCCGCGTCCTCCTCCTTTTCCGGTAGCGTGCCATGAAGTAGGTACGCCCTGAACTCCTGCATCCAGCTGCCGGCCTGAGGCTCCAGGGCCAGGAGCAGTCGGGCTCCTGAGGCCCGGCCACAGTCCGGAGCCCCCGAGGGTGGCGCTGGGGGGAGCTCCTCACTTCATCGTGCCAGGTCTTCGGTGGGTGGCGCCACGGAGGGTTTGAAGAGCCGCTCCTCGAAGACGCCTGGCTCCTAAGGCTCGCGGTGCGAGGCCCTCTTGGCGATGTCATCGGCTTCCTTGTTCGCGCCGCGCGGGATGTGCTGCAACTCCAAGCCCTGAATACGTTTTTCGATCTTACGTACCTCTTCCAAATACGCCTCCATGTGCTCGTCCTTGGGTGTATACTCTTTGTTGGAGAAGTTGACGAGGAGCTGGGAGTCGCCCATGACGGTGAGGCACCGGACCCCCAAGGCCGCCACCGCCTTGAGGCCGGCGATGAGGCCCTCGTACTCCGCGATGTTGTTGGAGACCTTCTCTCTATGCTGGAAACAGAGTTGCACAGCGTAACTGAGCTTGTCTCATGTCGGGGAAGTGAGCACGACCCCAGCTCCCGCTCCCTTGCGCGTGAAGGCTCCGTCGAAATGCATGATCCAACCTTCGGGTGCCTCATCGCCAGGGGTGAGGGACTAGCTCCCGTTTAGCCCCCGGTCAGGGGCGTCTGTCCACTCCGCCACGAAGTCCGCTAGGGCTGCCCCTTTGATGACCCTGGTCGTGCTGAACTCTATGTTGAAGGCCTGCAGCTCGATGTTCCATTCGGCGACTCTTCCTGCCGCGTTGGGGTTGCGCAGGATCTTCTCCAAGGGGTAGGCAGAGATGACCTTGATGGGATGTCCTTGGAAGTAGTGGCGCAGTTTCCTCGAAGCAACAAGAAGCGCTAGGAGGAGCTTCTGTTGCTTGGATTAGCGTGAGCGCGCATCCCGCAGCACTGTACTGACGTAGTACACCGGGTGTTCGACGAGGGTGAGGTCCCC
Organism: Elymus sibiricus; assembly: GCA_039707655.1. Classification (NCBI taxonomy): domain Eukaryota; kingdom Viridiplantae; phylum Streptophyta; class Magnoliopsida; order Poales; family Poaceae; genus Elymus; species Elymus sibiricus. The sequence continues at coordinate 306,546,126 of CM077675.1, read as the reverse complement.
TGCGGTGTCCTGTCCCGTGGTGGGCCCAAGAGGCATGGGCGCCTCGGGGGCCGTCGGTGCGGCTGGGGCCTCATGAGGGTCGAGCGCTTCAGGGACCGTCGGAGTGGCTGGGGCCTCAGGCGCTCCGGCTTGGGGAGAAGCGGGCTTCTTGGGATCCTGCGAGCCCCCTTGTTCCATGCTTGGGGGCCCGCCGGTGCCCGTCGATGTGGCGCGTGTGCCGGCTCGCTCCTCCCTGACTGCCACCAATGCAGCGCTAGCGTAGTGGGGGGTGGCAGCCAGGTATAGCAGCAGGGGCTCCCGAGGACAAGGCGCCACCATCACCGGCGGGCTCGTGAGGTACTGCTTGAGTTCCTCGAAGGCTGCGTCCGCCTCAGGGGTCCATTCGAAAGGGCCCTTCCTTTTCACGATCTTGAGGAACGGCAGGGCCCTCTCGCCGAGCTTGGAGATGAAACGCCCCAAGGAGGTCACGCACCCCGCCAATTTCTGCATTTCTTTGAGGGTTTGGGGTGCGCTCATCTTCTTTATGGCCTTGATCTTCTACGGGTTCCCCTCGATTCCCCGGTGCGATACCAGGAAACCGAGCAGCTTGCCCAAGGGGACCCCGAAGACGCACTTCTCGGGGTTGAGCTTCAGGTTCACTTCCTTCAGGCTGGAGAATGTCTCCTCCAAGTCCTCGATCAGGGTCTTGGCCGCCCTGGACTTGACCACGATGTCGTCGACGTAGGTTTCTGCATTCCTCCCGAGCTGCGGCCCCAGGGCAATGTGCATCAGCCGCTGGAAGGTTGCCCCGGCGTTCCGCCGCCCGAAGGGCATGCACGTGTAGCAGAATACCCCGCACGAGGTGAGGAAGGCCGTTTTCTCGATGTCCTCCACCGCCATTTTGATCTGGTGGTAGCCCGAGAAGGCGTCCAGGAAGCATAGGAGGTCGCACTCTGCGGTGGAGTCCACGATCTGATCGATGCACGGCAGCGGGAATGGGTCTTGGGGGCAGGCTTTGTTGAGGCCCGTGAAGTCGACGCACATACGCTCCTTCCCGCACTTCTTCGGGACGACCACCGGGTTGGCCAGCCACTCCGGGTAACGCACCTCCTGGATGACCCCGGCCTCCTTCAGCTTGCCGACCTCCTGGGCGATGAATGCCTGCTTCTCCTGAGCTTGCCTCCTTGCCTTTTGCTTTACTGGACGTGCGTTCGGGCACACCATGAGGTGGTGCTCGATCACGTCCCTTGGGACCCCCACCAGGTCGGAGGCGCTCCACGCGAACGCGTCCTTGTTCGCACGGAGGAAGGCCACCAATGCCTCCTCCTGATCCTGAGACAAGTCGGCACCGATGGTGAAGGAAGGGCCAGGGTTTCCTTCGTCCACCGGCACCTGCTTCGTCTCCGCCTGACTCTGGGAGAACAACTGCCTCTTCTTCACCGGCGTGACGTCGAGGACACCCCCGGAGTCCTCCGCGGCCTGCGCGGCGTCCCCGGCACCGGTGCACGTCGCGGCCGCCGCTTTGTAGGAGAGCTTGAGCACGTGGGACGTGTCCTTGACATCCCCACAACGGTGAGGATGCCGCCGCTCCCGGGCATCTCGACGACGTTGTAGCCCGGGTACGTTGCCGCCATGAAATAGGCAAGGGCGGGGTAGCCAAGTATCGCGTTGTACGGGAGGTGGATGTGGGCGACATCGAAGTCGACCTGCTCGGTGCGGAAGTTGGAGCGGGTGCCGAAAGTGACGGGGAGGCGCACCTGCCCCACGGGGACGACGGACCCCCCGACCACCCCAGAGAAGGGCCTTGAAGGCGCAAGTTGGTCACGGGGTAACTGCAGCGCGTCGAAGGCCTCCACGGAGATGACGTTGAGGCCGGCGCCACTGTCTATGAGGGTCCTGGAGACGGCCACGCCGTGTATGGTTGGTGTGCACAACATGGGGAGCGGTCGTCGGGGCCGAAGGCGATGTCGGTCTCCGGCCATGTGCGGTGCAGCTGAGGGATCACTAGAAGAGTGTCTAGAGGGGGGGTGAATAGACTACTAGCAGGAATTTAAAACCTAACCTTTTCCCAAGTTAATTGGTTGGCAGATTTTAACAGTTTTAGCAAGTCTAGCAAGTCTAACAGCCCTACACATGTATGTCAACAAATATGGCAGCGGAAAGTAAAGACATTGCACATGAAGTAAATAGTTGAGATAGGTAGATCAAACGCAATTGGAGACGCAAAGATTTTTCCCGTGGTTCCGATAGGTGGTGCTATCGTATGTCCACGTTTATGGAGTCTTCAACCCACGGAGGGTAACGGTCACGAGAGTCCACGGAGGGCTCCACCCATAAGGGTCCACGAAGTAGCAACCTTGACTATTCCATAACGGCTTTTGTCCACGAAGGACTAGCCTCACTATGGGTAGATCTTCCCGAAGTAGGCAATCTCCTTGCCCTTACAAACTTCTTGGTTCAACTCCACAACACGAAGTAGGAGGCTCCCAAGCGACACCTAACCAATCTAGGAGGCACCACCCTCCAAAAGGTCATAGGCTCGGCAATGATGATGAACTCCTTGCTCTTGTGCTTCAAGATGATAGACTCCTCAACACACAATCACTCTCTCACAGATTTGGCTTGGTGGAAGAGATGGGATTGGTGGAAAGCAACTTGGGGAGGCTAGAAATCAAGATCCATATGGTTGGAGTGGATGATCTTGACCTCAACACAAGGGTAGGTGGCTCTCTCTCAGAAAACTAGATGGGGCAAGTATGGAATAGTTCTGAGTGCTTCTGTTTCGAGTGGGTGGTGGTGAAGGGGTATATATAGGCATCCCCAAAAATCCAACCGGTACACACAAAATGACCAACTCGGTGACACCGATGTGTTAATCTTGGTGGTACCGAAGTGACCAAAAGGTGGCAACTTTTGAATCTCGGTGAGACTGATATAGGAAACTCGGTTGCACCGATAAGGTGACCAACGGTCAGATTGCCCAATCTCGGTGACGCCGATCCAACAATCTCTGTGGGGCCGATATTGTGAATTTGCGTAACAGAAAGTTGGCAACCTAAACTCGGTGGCACCGAAGCAGAATCGGTTGCACCGAAAAGCTAGGGTTTGGCTTAGGTCTGTCTGAGTATGGGAATCGGTGGCACCGAGTGGAAAGTGTTGGTTGCACCGATTTTGGATATTTGACTTTGGATAGACTTTTGTCGAAGAGCTTGTGGGTGTTTTTGGTGACTATCACTTGTGCACGTATCAGCATTTTGTTCACCAACAGTACCTTACCCCCTTTTAATAGTATTGGCTTTCCTATGGACTCAAAGTTATTTCTCACAAAGTAAAATGTAGAGTCCTCTTGCTTGAAGCTTTGCCAATCCATTTCCTTGCATCTTGGGGTATCTCCACAATCTCCACAATCCTTTTGCCAGCCCTCTCTGTGGACTTTATCTGAAATACACTAGGTAAAGGTATTAGTCCAAGAGACAATGTATGTTGTCATGAATTATCAAAACCACCAAGGGAGCATGTTGTGCTTTCAATCTCCCCCTTTTTGGTAATTGATGACAACATACAATCAAAGCTTCAAATAAAGATATGCATAGATATAATGAAGACTTTGAGAGACACATGACTTAGACTGGCTCCCCCTAAATGTGTGCAATTCCTTTAAAGGATAGTTGCTTTTGGAATGCATGGACACACATATAGTAGAAGGGATATAAGAAGTCATGTGTATCTTGGCTATATGCATCAAATATATGAGAATGAGATGTATCCTTGTTCAAGACTTCACTCTTGCAAACAATATGTGCAAGAAGCAAGAGATCATCTTGATCAAAGATATGATGCATATACTTACCTTGAGTTCTTGAGCATTCTTGTAGTAGAAATACACTTGAGAAAACAATGTTAGGAAACACAAGAGTATTCTACTAGTCAAAAGGCAATAGAACTCAAGAGCACCAAGATATGGAGAACATATAAAAGATAGTATTTCTTAAGATTGATATGTCTCCAAGATCATTTAGAACTTTCTCCCCTTAGATATGAAAATAGTAGATCATCCTCTCCCCCTGAATCTTAGCATGTAGATTTTGGGATTGGATAGGGTGAGAAAATTCAGTCAAATAAATATACTTTTCTTCCAAATATATTTTTCTCCCCCTACTTTGGTATTCTCACCTTGTCTATAAGTATAAACTTTGATATTCTCCTCTCCTCCTTGATTGAATCTCCCCCTTTGCATAAGCATGTATCTCCCCCTTTAGCATTGAAGCTTTGGTATTTCTCCTCCTTTGGCATTAATTTCCAAAAAGGTCATACAGAGGGTCAGATACAGGGATCATTGATAAGAAGGGATCCTTGAGAACAAGGGTCATTGAATGTAGGGTTCATAGAAATGAAAACTGAGGGAATCATTGAAAATAATTTCTCTCCCTTAGGTTGATCTGAGATTTTGTAAGACTTCTCCTCCTTTGAGTTAGGGATCCTTGAATAAAGAATTTCTCCCCCTAAGTTTTTTTTAATAAGAAGGGATCATCGAAGTAACAAAATCATCACTTGTAAGATCACAAAAGAAAGATATATTTGCAACTGCGAACACAAATAAGAAAAGAAAACAAATCGGTGACTCCGAGACAAACAAATCGGCGGTACCGAGATTTTATGGTGCAGCTCATCTGCTAATTCGGTAGAACCGAGTTATTTGTATCGGCGGCTCCGAGGCTAAAACAGAAACTTGGCAGTGGGATTTTGAAATCGAGATTTCTCAAATTTTGCCAATAACACAGAGTCAAAAGAAATTTTCAACAGAATTGCAAAAGACTTGACAAGAGAATATCAACTAGAGAAGATTTGAGTGGTTCCAAGAAATCTTGCAAAATAGAGAATGAACCATCCAAAATACTTAACTAGATGATGGGCGGTGACTAGGTCACCTATATTAGAGTATATTGACTTAGGAGCCAAGCAAGAATACTTGATCATAGGTCATACTCTACGTTAAGCTCAAAATGGGGTTACCATTTTTCGATTAAGCATATTAATGTCTTCATATCACTTGAGTTGCTTTAGCTCATGACTTGGAGTAAAGTCTTTTCAAGGATACACTATTGGAATCAGGATCTTTGCCGTCAGCCAGCTCTTTGCCGTCAGCTAGCTGACGGCAAAGAAGGTCTTTGCCATCAGCTTACAGAAAACTGACGGCAAAGAAAGAGCTGACGGCAAAGATCATGTTTGCCGTCAGCCATCTCTTTGCCGTCTGCTAGCTGACGGCATAGAAGCTTTGCCGTCAGCTAGCAGACGGCAAAGCGGAAGGGTGGCCCACTAACGAGAACCACCTAACGGCCACTTTCTTTGCCGTCTGCTAGCTGACGGCAAAGCTTCTATGTCGTCAGCTAGCAGACGGCAAAGAAAGTGGCCAACTAACGTCCGTTCCCCCCCGGCCCCACCCCATTAGCTAGGCTCTTTGCCGTCTGCTAGCAGACGGCAAAGAGATTTGACCTATCTAAAGCAGTCAGCGCCCCGCGCCCCACCCGTCTCTCTCTCCCCTCACCTCACCCGTGCTGCCCCCGTGCCCGAGCCGCCACCGCCCCGCGCCACCCCCCGGAGCCCGAGGCGCTGCCGGCCAGCCCCGCCCCCCGGAGCCCGCCCCGCGCCCCACCCCTCTCTCTCTCCCCTCTCTCTCTCTCTCCCCTCACCTCACCCGCGCCGCCCCCGTGCCCGAGCTGCCGCCGCCCCGCGCCACCCCCCGGAGCCCGAGGCGCCGCCGGCCAGCCCCGCCCCCCGGAGCCCGCCCCGTCGCCGGCCGCCCCGCCCAGCGGACGCAGGCCGCGGCGGCCGCCCTGCCCCGCCCCATTGCCGGAGCCGCGCCGCGCCGCCCCGCCCCGCCGCCAGAGCCGCACCGTCGCCGGCCGCCCTTCCCCTCGGCCTCCTCAACCCGCGCCCCCTCCCCGTGGCCTGCCTCCTCAACCCGCGCCCCCTCCCCGTGGTGAGTTTTTTTGTTTTTTTTTCTGTTTTTTTAGATTTAGTTTAGGTTTGTTTAGTTTAGTTTAGTTTAGTTTAGTTTAGGTTAGATTTAGTTTAGTTTAGTTTAGGTTTTTTTTCTGTTTTTTATGAATAAACAAGAAAGATGAAAAAAAAGAAGTAAAAGAAGAAGTGGAAGAAGAAGAAGAAGAGGAAGAAGAAGAAGATGAAAAAAAAGAACAATAAGTAGAAGAAGAAGAAGAAGAAGAAGAAGAAGAAAGAAGAAGAAGATGAAAAAAAAAGAAGTAGAAGTAGAAGATGAAAGAAAGAAGTAGGAAAAGTAGAAAAAGAGGGTCGCCGATGGTGGAGGGTCGCCGAGGGAAAAGAGGGTCGCCGAGTGGTCGAGGGGTCGAGGATCGAGGGGAGAAGGAGTCGAGGGTCGACCCCGACATGACACCACCGACACCCTGACCCCCGACACGACACCCCGACACGGCACCCCCGACCCCGACACAGCACCCCTACCCCGACACGACACCCCGACACCCTGACACGGCACCCCCGACCCCGACACAGCACCCCTACCCCGACACGACACCCCCGACACCCCGACCCCGACACGACACCCCCGACACCCCGATCCCGAAAAAGGTGCTCTTCGGCCTTCCAGAGGCCGACGGGATCATTTATTTGTGAATTATGAGTTAGGTCATATATTTTTCGATTTTGTTATAAAAAACATCATATTTATGTTGATCAGGTGGATTTAAATGTGCAGTTGTTTCGTTGCTGCGAGGGTTTGGTGTTCGACGACCTCCCCGTGCGTTCGACGAGCTCCGCCCCTGCGTTCGTGGGTGAGCACAAATGACATCTCCTCCTCCCCCCTTCATTTCCTCTGTTCCGGTCTTCGTGCTGATGAAACTTGCTAGCTATAGGTCTCTTCAATCATCAGTATGCGTGACCACTATGCGTCTCCCGTTCGAAAGGGTTACATCTATAAATATGCATGCATTAGCATATTTTATAACCGTGATTCTTTCGAATTGTCCAACGTTATCCATGGACAGCCCGAGTATGTGTAGATTGGGTTCGTTTTCCCATATGCTCTGCTCCGGATCCGATGCAGAATTTCGTCAGTGCCTCCCTGTTGTTCTCCGGGTACACATCCTCTCTGCTTATTGCCGAGACGTGTATCAGGAGAACAGCGGGGAGGTGCTGCCGAAATTTTGCGTCGGATCCGGAGCAGAGCATGGGAAAACGAACCCAATCTACACATACTCGGGTGGGATTAGGACCTATCTTTACCTACTAGCGTCTAGGTTGCATGGACGTAATAAAATTGACAAACTCTATTAACTAATGAATATGGTTTGCTAAATTATGTATATATTTCTTTTGTGTCCAGTAGCTCGGCAAGATGAGTGATCGTGCGTGGATGTACACCGGTCACACTAGTCAGAAAGACATGACCCATGAATGGATAACAAAAACCAAGGGGTTTGTGAGAGCCGCATTTGCAAATGGACAGAAAACAACCTGGTGCCCCTGTGTCGATTGCGACAACTATCATAAGAGGTCAGAGTTTGAAATGATCAAACACCTGCAGAAGTGGGGTTTTACGCCTAATTATACGGTCTGGACATTTCATGGTGAGTCTGCCCAACGTGCCAGAGCAGAGGTGGTTCGTCGTCGCACCGACGAGCATGGTACCGGGATCGAAGACATTGTGCAAGACTTTGATGATGCTCGGGATTCGGACGATGAGATGGAGGAATCTGCAAAGGCCTTCTATGAAATGTTGGAGTCTTCAAAACGTCCTCTCCACGAGCACACTGAGCTTTGTCAGCTGGATACCATCGCGCAAGTAATGGCTCTGAAGGCTCAGTTCAACCTTTGCAGAGAATGCTACGACGCGATGATGACGATATTTGGATGCTTTCTACCCAAAGGCCATGTATTGCCAGCAAACCTATACCAGTCGGACAAAATCCAACGTGCGCTTAAGATGCCCTATGAGAAGATAGATGCCTGTGAGAATGGATGTGCCTTATTTAGGCTTGAGTATGCGGGCTTCAACTATTGTCCCATTTGCAAGTCTTCCAGGTATGTTGTGGTAGACAACGGTATGGGTGAGAAGTGTCAGACCAAAATCCCAGTTAATGTTCTTCGGTATATGCCAATCATACCAATACTTCAACGTATTTTCATGGTCGAAGAGACGGCCAGATAGATGATGTGGCATAAATTGGGCAAAAGAACCGAACTAGATGCAGATGGGAATCCGATGTTGGGACACACTTCAGACGCTTTTGCGTGGAAGCACTTCGATGCATTACATAAGGATAAAGCGGCAGATCCAATGCATCCTCGAGTCGCCATCATCACGGATGGGTTCAATGTATTTGGTATGACGGCAACCCAATACAGTTGCTGGCCTGTATTTGTCATTCCACTCAATCTTCCCCCCGGAGAGATTATGAAAAGAAAGAACATTTTCTTAACGTTGATAATTCCAGGGCCCAACTATCCGGGGAAGAATATAGTACATGCAGCCGCTTAAGGATGAATTGCAAGAAGCTTGGGATAATGGGATCAAGACATATGATGCCGCTACAAAAAAAACTTCAAAATGCATGTGTGGTACATGTACTCGTCGCATGAATTGCCGGCGTATGCGCTATTCATTGGCTGGTGTGTGCATGGAAGGTTCCCGTGCCCCACATGCAAGGCAGCTCTTGAGTTCCGTTGGCTGCAGGCGGGTCGCAAGTATTCTTGCTTCGACTTGCATAGACAGTTCCTGGATCCTCGCCATAAGTTCAGAAAAAACAAGAAGAATTTCATGAAAGGTAGAGTTGTCAAAAACTCTGCACCACCTGCATTGACAGGCCAACAGACCCTGGATCAGATAAACGCTCTCGAGCCGGATCCAAATCGTCCAGGGTATTTCAAAGGGTATAATTCGAAACACGCCTGGACTCACAAGATATGCTTGTGGGATCTGCCTTACTTTAAAGACCTCCTTTGCCCACACAACATCGACGTGATGCACACTGAAAAGAATATCGCCGAGGCCCTTTTTGGTACATTGTTCGGCATAGAGGGGAAGTCAAAGGATAATCCTAAGGCTAGAGTCGATCAGGCGGCTCTATGTGATAGACCGTTACAAAACATGCGACAACCGAAAGGAAAGAGGAACTGGAGGAAGCCAAAGGCATGGTTCAATCTTGGAAGGCCAGCTATGAGGGAATGATCTTGTGGGTGAAAATGCAGTTGATGTTCCCCGATGGGTATGCAGCGAATCTAAAGAGGGGAGCGAGTCTTGACAAATTGAAAATATTTGGTCTCAAGAGTCATGATTGGCACATATGGCTTGAGCGGGTAATGCCGGTGATCTTGCGTGGCTTTATCCCTGAGGATGAATGGCTAGTACTGGCAGAGCTGAGCTATTTCTTCCGAGCTCTTTGTGCGAAAGAACTATCGCCTGACGTGCTAGACGAACTGGAAGAGTTGGCGCCGGAGTTGATCTGCAAGTTAGAAAAGATCTTTGCACCGGGATTCTTTAATCCAATGCAGCATTTGATTTTGCATCTCCCGACCGAGGCAAGATTGGGGGGGGGGGGGCGTGCAAAATCGTTGGTGCTTCGCAACTGAGAGGATGCAGAAGACGCTTCGAGCAAAATGTAAAAATAAACGTAGAATTGAAGCATCAATGGCCGAGGCATTCATTACTGAGGAGGCGGCAAACTTCGTGACAGCACACTACAAAGCCAAGAATCGTCATTCGCATAATCCGAAGCCTCGGTACAATGATGGCGACCGTGAAAAAGGTCGATCCAACCTCAACCTATTCAAAGGGAAGCTCGTACCAGCCGGTGCTTCGAAAGCAATAGCGTTGGATGTCGAAGAATGGCGGACCATTTCGTTGTATATCTTCAACAACCTAACAGAAGTGCGGCCGTACGTCGAGTAAGTTCTCGGTACATTGTTTCGCAACTTCTAATTCCTTTGAAATGCTGTTATTCCCGGATATGTGATACAGTCGATACGTCGCCAAATTCTCGGATGGAGCGGTGATCCAAAAGGATTCCATCGAAGAGTATGAGCTTCTGGCAAAGCATGGAGGCAGCTATCCCGGTTTCATCTCTTGGTTCAAACAAACGGTAATTTCCATTAGACCATTTCATTTCTTCGTCTAGCTTGCGGCTAATGCAACAATCCTTTCGTATTAAACTTGTAGGCTAATGCAGAGTCTATGGACTCCGAATTGAGACAAGTCGCTAATGGTTTTGACTATAAGGTCCGTTCATTTGACAAATACGACATCAACGGGTATCACTTTCGTACTTTTGGCAAAGAGCTATCTATGGCCGACCGAAAGTCTACAAATTGTTGTGTCTCCGCTGTCGGCGAAGGAGGGGTCGAGTATTATGGAAGAGTTGAAGCAATTTATGAACTTACATTCTTTGGTGAAAACCCACCAAACGTCGTAGTCTTCAAATGTTATTGGTTCCAGCCAAAGGAGACTAGAAGGACTCATGAACATATAGGGCTAGTCGAAATCAAACAAAGCACCCATTTAGATGTTCCCGATGTCTATATTACGGCTCAACAGGCAACCCAAGTTTTCTATCTACCGTGGGCCTGCCAAACTGATCCAAATCTGAATGGTTGGGATGTCGTTTATGATGTGCCGCCACATTTTAGACCACCTCCCCTCAATGAAGATGATTATGAACCTCACATTAACCCAGACACATATGAAGGAGAATTCTTCCAAGAAACACATGTTTCCAAAAAACCTTTCAAGAACCGCTCTACTTCACCCCAGAACATTGAGGTAGACAGTGACAGTGAATCCGACTTCACCCCTGAGCCGGAACAAGAAGAGACGGAAGAAGAAGAGGTTACTGCTGCGGATGACCTGTCAATGCTTGACCGATTACATAAAGGAGGCCTTCCACATGTTGATGCATTTATTGATGATGCTGATGAGCACGTCATTACTGATAGTGATGATGATTATGCATTTATTGATCCCGGAGAATATATAGACGATGAAGATTAATATTAGTAATGTCAGGTATTCAATTATTATTATGTACATATATATTATTAATTAGTTCATGTTATTAGGTATTCAATTTTTTTATGTTGTACTAATTTCGTTTACTCTTTGTCATTGCAGGTGTTGACAGATGGTGGGCGCGGGTCGAGAGCGCTCCGAGCCTCCTTCCTCGGCGCGTGCTGGGAGGGGTGCTATTATTCCACCCGAGCACCTCCGGAGAGCGCTGGTACCTAGGATAGCTCAATAATGATCTATACTTAGCTTAGCTAGTTTATTTATGACATAATTAGCTTACTTAGGTAAAAAATGGCATAATAACCTTGGTTTAGATCCAAACTATCATATCATTAGTTTATTTTCCTCCAAAATGACAAAATAACCTTACCTAGCTCCAAAATGACCGATTTTAACTAGGATGGCTCAAAAATGACCTACACTTACCATTTTGTCCTCCAAAATGAATAAATATTCTTAGTTAGCTAAAAAATGGCATAACTACCTAGGTTAGCTCAAAAATGACCTATACTTAGCTTCTTTAGTTCATTTATGACATACTTAGCATACTTAGGTCAAAAATGGCATAATAATCTTGGTTACCTCCAAAATGACATAGACTTTGCTTATTTTCCTCGAAAATGACATAATAACCTTACTAACCTCCAAAATGACCTATTTACCTAGCTTAGCTCTATAATGACCTACACTTAGCATTTTTACCTAGCTTAGCTAAAAAATGGCATAATTACCTAAGTTACCTTCGTTAGAAGAAGAAGAAGAAGATAAAGAAGAGGAGAAAAAGAAAGAGAAGAAAAATTCTTCTTCTTCTACTTCTACTTCTTCTTCTTCTTCTTCTTCTTCTTCTAACTTTCTTCTTTCCCAATTTGCAGATTTGCTTTAGATCACGGAAGCTTGCGTTGATGGAGTCTACTCTTCTCCTTGTCCTTCCTTTTTGTTTTGATTTTGTAGGATGAACAATGTGAAACTTGCTACCTATATATGTATGTATGGATGAAACCATTGTATGCTTGTTGTTGGATATATGTTGGATATATATATATATATATGTTGGATATGGACTTTTGAGTTTGTATGTATATGTGTTGGATGATCATATCCATATGGCAGGGATATGTATGCTTGTTGAAAGTATTTTCAAATGTATATATATATATATATATATATCTGTGAAATTGATTGAATTTAAGAAAAAACAGAAAAAACAGGGGCAGTACAGACACTTTGCCGTCCGCTGGCAGACGACAAAGTTCTTTGCCATCTGCCGGCAGACGGCAAAGCTGCCACGTGGCAGCTACCTGTGCAACCTGGGGGACACTGGGCTGGCCTATGTGGTTGCTTTGCCGTCTGCTAGCAGACGGCAAAGAACTTTGCATCTTTGCCGTCTGCCAGCAGACGGCATAGCGAGCCACGTGGCAGCTACCTGGGGGGAACCTGTGCTGGCCTATTTGGCCACTTTGCCGTCTGCTAGCAGATGGCAAAGCATGCCGTTAACCCCTTAATGGACCTAAGCTGCCACGTGTGCCGTCCATGCCCTTTGCCGTCTGCTGGCAGACGGCAAAGACCTTTGCATCTTTGCCGTCTGCCAGCAGACGGCAAAGTGCCCTTTACCGTAGCTTGTTCAGCTGTCCGCCATGCATGCCTTTGCCGTCTGCTGGCTGACGGCAAAGACCTTTGCCGTCCGCCATGCATGCCTTTGCCGTCAGCCATGGCAGACGGCAAAGATCCTGATTCCATTAGTGATATGAGTACATACCTTTGAGTGATGTTGATGACGTGGCTAGTAGGTGAACTTGTTGAGGATGCTCGAGGTTGATGAAGATCATCTTGAGTTGGGAGCAATCCTTCTCGTTTTAGTACACTTGTCACCTACATAGGTTAGTCATGCAAGGAAGAATAATAGATATATCCATTTGACATGATACCAATTGAGATTTAGCAAAAATGATCACATCAAGTATATGTCAAGGATATGGTTGAGTTGCCTTCTTCCTTCCATCATCAAGAGGGGATGTGGATACTTGGTCATGACAAGATTGCTTATGATTTGAGTTGATGGCAATCTTGTGGAATGAAAATCTTCCAAGTACCTACAAAAGATTAGATGCAATACAAGGGAGCATAGAATTCCATGGCATAAGATAACATGTTAGGAGTATCATGGAAATATCAAGAAAGCTCATGCCCTTGCATGCAAACGAGTGAGTCTAGCTCAAGTTTGAAGCATCAATGATGTTCAACTCACTCCTCAAATAACAAAATGTTTTCTCATCAAGTGGCTTAGTAAAGATATCGGCCAATTGCTTGTTAGTGCGAACATGCTTAAGATCAATATCTCCTTTGGCAACATGATCATGAATGAAATGATGTCTAACTTGAATATGTTTAGTTCGAGAATGTTGCACAGGATTATGACCAATTTTAATAGCACTTTCATTGTCACAAAGTAATGGAACATTTCTCACATGGATTCCATAATCCTTAGCGTTTGTGTCATCCATAGTAATTGTGCACAACAAGATCCAGCAGCAATATACTCAGCTTCGGCAGTAGATAGAGATACCGAGTTTTGTTTCTTGGAGGACCAAGACACAAGAGATCTACCCAAAAATTGACAAGTACCCGAGGTGGATTTTCTATCAACCTTGTCACCGGCATAGTCCAAATCGGAATAGCCAACAAGGTTAAAGGAAGATCCCTTGCGATACCAAATGCCAAAGTTTGGTGTTTGTATCAAATATCTCACAATACGTTTTACGGCCAAAAGATGACACTCTTTAGGTGCAGCTTGATATCTAGCACACATGCAAACACTAAGCATAATATCGGGACGAGAGGCACATAGATATAGCAATGAACCAATCATAGATCGATAAACTTTTTGATCAACCGGTTCGGCCTCCTTGGTAAGATCAACATGTCCACTAGTAGGCATAGGAGTTTTCATACCTTTGCAGTCTTGCATGTTAAACTTCTTGATCAAGTCCTTGGTATACTTAGTTTGAGAGATGAAAGTTCCTTCTTTCGTTTGCTTGATTTGCAAACCAAGAAAGAATTTCATCTCACACATCATGGACATCTCATACTTCTCGGACATCAACCTTCCAAATCTTTCACTAAATTGTGGGTTAGTAGATCCAAAGATAATATCATCCACATAGATTTGGCACACAAATAATTCACCATTAACTCTCTTAGTGAATAAGGTTGCGTCAATTTTACCAATTTCAAAACCCTTTTCAATGAGAAACTTTGTTAAGCATTTGTACCAAGCACGAGGAGCTTGCTTGAGACCATAAAGGGCTTTACGAAGCTTGTAAACATGATTAGGTTTCTTAGGATTCACAAAACCAGGTGGTTGCTTAACTTATACTTCTTCTTCAATCTCACCATTTAAAAAGGCACTTTTAATGTCCATTTGATAAAGCGTGATATCATGGTGATTAGCATAGGCGAGAAGAATGCGAATAGCTTTAAGTCAAGCGACGGGGGCGTAGGTCTCACCGTAGTCCATACCATCGACTTGCGTATATCCTTGTGCTACGAGACGTGCCTTGTTCCGTACGACTTGACCGTCTTCGTCTTGCTTGTTCCGAAACACCCATTTTGTTACGATGATGTTTTGCTCATCCTTGGGCTTTTCCACGAGTGTCCACACTTCGTTCCTCTCGAAGTTGTGAAGCTCTTCATGCATTGAGTTCACCCAATCCGCGTCTTCAAGAGCTTGTTCTACCTTCAAGGGCTCAATGCTAGAGATGAAAGAATAATGCTCACAAAAGTTAGCTAGACGAGTTTTAGAGCGAGTGATTCTCCCTGTTTGTATATCACCAAAGATTTGGTTTAGGGGATGGTTCTTGGTCACTTGTGCTCGAACTCGGGTCAGCTTCCGATTGTTGGATGGTGGAGCTTCTTCTTCATCATCATCTCCTTCATCTTCATTGTTGTTGAAGGTGTCGTTTCCTTGAGGTGGTGGTGAAGGAGGTTGTGGTGGATCTTCATGATGCACTTCCTCCTCTTCATCATCTTGTCGTGTACCGCTTGTGGATGCCTCCATGTCATGTTGTGGTTCACCTTGACGTGAAGTAGGGGCTTCCACTTGAGTTGATGAAGTACTTTCCATCACCTCCATGGGACGAATCTTGCCGATGGACAAGTCTTGGATAGCTTCCGAAGGGTCCTTATCACCTACATCATTTGGCAATTGTTCGACTTGCGAACCATTAGATTCATCAAACTTCACATCTACCATCTCTTCAACTTTTCGAGTGAAGTTGTTGTAGACACGGTAAGTGTGAGAGTTCGATCCGTAACCGAGTAGGAATCCTTCATCAGATTTAGGAGCAAATTTAGTACGACGATGTTTATCAAGAATGTAGCACTTTGAGCCGAATACCCGAAAGTATCCAACTTGGGGTTTGTTACCGGTGTGTAGCTCGTATGCCGTTTTACCAAGAAGCTTGTGCAAGTAAAGTCGGTTTGTGGCATGACATGCTGTTTCCACGGCTTCTGCCCAAAAGTGTTTTGGCGTCTTGTATTCGTCAAGCATCGTTCTGATGCGGAGCATCCTACGGTCATCCCCATGGACCCACCTACGTTTCCCCAAGCACGAAGAGGACCAATGACTCGAGCACGTGCAAGAGCTCTCGAAAGCGAGGTGACATCACTCCTTAAAGAACTTCCATATGACGCGTGCGAGACATGGATGCTACCTCATTCCGAAACACTATGTGTGCTTAGGTACCAAGAGGACCCTATCGGAGAAGCCCTTAACAATGGACAAGATGGCAAGGACACCAAGCATGGGAAACAAGAAGGGGAGCTGGCTGGAAACTACAGTCACTGGACGACCGGCACCTGTCGGACGTCCGACGCCTGGAGCATCAGCCACTCAGAAGACGCAGTCGACGACCGACACCCTCCAGCGACCGGACGTCCGCCATCGTCCGGAAATCCGACATCAGCCAACAGAGCGCAAACGTCGGAAGTCCGGAGCCTACTAGACGACCGACGCACCGGACGTCTGACATCGTCCGGAAATCCGACAGCGGCCAACAGAGCGTAATCGTCGGAAGTCCGATGCCTACCGGACGTCCGGACTCTCTTGAGCCACTAGACGACCGTTCAGTACCGGACGTCCGACGCCTGTCGTCCATCTCCTCTCAGGCCCGAAGCCCATGTACCCCTTTACCTCCCTAGATTATATATACTCTTCCCCTACCTACGTTTTAGGGTTAGCACTGTGATAGCTCATTTTGGAGATAGAGCTTTGCTCATCCACTTGTACTCCTACTCCATTGGAGACCAAGACCTCCTCGGAGAAGATCCCCCAAGTGGATTCAAGACCCCCATCGTGGGAAGATCCCTCTCAGATTCAAGACCTCAACTCCTCACGGATTGGGAAGAACTACCCTTTGTATCCTCTTGTGTTGACTTTGGATCGTGTACCTCGTTATGTGTATGTGGATCTAGCATATGTGTGATTGGATCTTGTTGATTTGAGTGTTTCTCTCGAGTTTCCCTCTCGTGTTCTTTGTGTTCTTCGCGGGATCCGCTCCAATAGTGAAAGATCGACACCGTTAGGGTTCCACCCTACATCATCTTGGTATCATGAGCCACGTTGATCACGAATTTGGAGCCTTCCCCTTCGTTTTCTAGCCTGATTTTGCTTTGTTTCGTCCTAAATTCGAAAATCCCGACCAAAAATTGCCCCCAAAATTTTTGTGATTTGTTGGTTTGATGATGTTTTGTTGATTTTTATCCATGTATTCATTGTGTTTCAAGTGGATCTAGCTTTTCCCCACTTTCTCCACCATTTCCATCCACGAAATTCCTCGAATTTTGCCCCAAATTTTCTTCTCCACCTTTATATCCACGAGTTCGTCCCGCAGCCAAAATCGTCAGTTACCGGATGTCCGATAGATACCGGCAATCCGACAATTACCGGACATCCGGCCAAACCTGACGGAACTGAATTTTTGTGCCAGCAAATTTCAGCCACTCTACAACTTCCACATTACCATCTTCGATTTCCACCACCGCCATTTCGCAATACGCATACTCGTGTGAATCCACCGCCGACTTCTGCTAACACCACCCATTTTGTCCGTTTGCCATTTGAGATTTTGAGTCGCGGCTTCCGTTTCCTAACGTGTTTCGGCTACTTAGGAACGGTTCGACATTGACATCACCGCTGCTCATCATCGCCATGGAATCGTCATCGACAACACCAACTCCACCATCGTGATACCCTAACCGTAAGCAAGGACGGTAACATCGACGACATCTTGTTCATATCCTTGCCATTGCATTGTTAACCCCCGAGCCATCTTTTGCGTAGCTTTCCTACGAGACTAGCCAATTGAGTATTGCCGGGCAACGCTACTTGTGCACTTTAGTGATACCGAGCCGCATAGCTACCATAGCGTGCATACATACACATATCATCTCGTGTGCCAAAATTTTGTTCCCGCATATACATCATTGCTACAATCGTGAGAACATCTCGCATAAGTGGCCAAAAAGAAAAGATCAAAAGAAAGAAAGCTTTTAAGCAAAAGAGAAAGAGCAACAAGCTTGTAAGCAATAGCCATAGCATCGCCACATTGCATTGGATATTTGATCATCTTGGATCATTGTGACAAGTTCACCGGGACTCATACATACATAGCATAAGTGAGATAGACAGCCATACGTTTTGTCTCTTATAGGTTGTGCACAAGTTCGTATCCGCCTATTGAGCAATCGTGCTAGCGTCTCTCTAGTGTTGTGCAACAAGAGCATTTTTCCGTGGATTCCACATTTTGAGCTCATTCCTTGGTTGCACGACCTCATTTATCTATCCGTGCGTGTGTTTCCGTGTACAACTTATTGCTATTGGTCTACTTGTTACACTTGCAATCTTGTGAATCTTTTTCAACATTATTGATATCTTACTTGCAAATTGCATAAATTTTGTGCCACCATCCTCACCAAGCTACTCCAAAAGCTTTATTTGTGTAGGTGTGAGAATTGACAAGATCCGGTACCAATTGTGCTATTTCCATAATACAATATTGAGTGATCATTGATCCATCTTCAACATCGGATAAGGTACATTTGGTCTAGTTCTTTCCTTTCTTCCACTCACATATTTGCTTGTCATGATGGATAGGCCAACCACTTCTTCCAATCCACTCTTCATCGAGCAAGACGAGGAACCGAGCAACTATGTCACCAAGAATCACCTATTTGGCGCACAAAGAGCTTTGCATCAAGAGAATGAAGCATTGGGCGACCGCATCGACCAACTCGCCTCCGACTTGCGACAATCCGAGCAACGTACAAGAGACTACTTCGACAAATCGATGGCATCTCTCAAGGACGACATACGAACCATGATGGCCAATCGCTCTTCTTCCACGTCGTCATCATCAAGACGGCGCCATTCAAGTCGATACTCTTCCGACACGTCTTCGAATGCAAGTCCTCCACAAGCTCGTCCGCATCGTCGCCAAGACCATGAAGATCATCAAGCTCCACAAAACCCATTTCATGGCAACGGTTTACAAGACCGCCTCCGGGAACGTGAACGACTACGTCGCCAAGCTAAGGATCAAATGGACCAAGAACAAGCTCCACAACACCACGATCACCACGAGAATCATGATGGTGATGCCCTTCAACAAGAGCGACAACACCGCGAGCATCAAGCCCTTGAAGCCCAACGTGCTCTACAAGAAGCCACATGAGCCGTCAATGAACGCAACCGCCGTGTGCGCGAACAAGAAGAGGCCCTCCGACGAGAGCGATAAGACGAAGCCGCCTACCGCGAGGAGCGCCAAGAGATGAGGAACCGTGCACAAATCCCACGCCCTCAACGCCAAGTTAATCAAGAGGAGCACGAGGAGCAAGAGGCTCAAGATCCTCCACCATGGCAAGATCGTCATCACCATCGACCACGACATGATGAGGAACAACGTTTCGGCAAGCTCAAGTTCACCATACCTAAATTCTCCGGTGGAAATGATCCCGAAGAATACCTTTCATGGGCATTGAAGGTCGACAAGATTTTTCGCCTTCACAACTACGACGAAGAAAAGAAGATCGCCATGGCATCTCTCGAAGTCCAAGACTATGTTCTCATTTGGTGGGAGCAAGTGATCGCAAGACGTCAAGAGAAGGGCGAGCCACCCATCGCGACATGGAATCAAATGAAGGATGTCATGAGAGCTCGTTTTGTGCCTACACATTACAACCGCGACCTCTTCAAGAAACTCCAACTCCTCAAGCAAGGAACAAAGTCGGTTGAAGAATACTATCGAGAAATGGAAATTTCCATGATACGAGCCAATGTCAAGGAAGATGATGAACAAACTATGGCGCGTTTCTTGAATGGCCTCAACCATCCCGTTAAGAAAATAGCAGACTTCCAACCGTACTCCAACCTCCTCGAGCTAGTGCACCAAGCGACCAAGGCGGAACGACAAGTGCAAGAGGACTACAAGTACTCCAAGTATTCTTCCAAGACCTACGGTTCATACACTCAAGCTTCAACGACTTCTACGACTACTCCAACGACTCGAGCTACACCAAGTACCGGCGACAAGTCACGCTCCAAGCAACCTTCGACATCTTTGAGTCGTCTTCCTCCTCCTACTACTACTACAAGCAGCTCCAAGCAAAAGCCTTCATCTTCGACACCTCCTACGGATGCCAACAAGACAAGTGATATCCAGTGCTTCACCTGCAAGGGCCGATGCCACAAGTCCTTCGAATGTCCAACTTGACGCACAATGATCCTCAACGACGACGGCACCTACGACTCAATGAGTGACGATGAAATGGAAGCCATCGAGCAAGTGGCGATGTACCGCCAAGTGAATGAAGAAGACGATCAGCAAGTGTTTTGCGACAATGATTCGAGCCCCGCTCTTGTTGTATCCAAGGTTTTGACACTTCAACAACATCAAGATGAAGACCAACATTGCCACATCTTCCATACCAAGGCGGGTATCCAAGGACGTTCCGTCAAGGTCATCATCGATGGCGGAAGTTGCCAAAATTTGGCAAGTGAAGAATTATGCTCCAAATTACAATTGGTCAAGAAGAAGCACCCTCGCCCCTACAAGGTCCAATGGCTTAGCGACGCCGGCACAATCCAACTGGAGCACACCGCCCAAGTATCCTTCAAGATCTGCGCCTACGAAGATACCTTGGAGTGTGATGTGGTTCCCATGTCCGTATGCCACCTCCTACTTGGGCGACCATGGCAATTCGATCGCGGCGTCATCCACAACGGACGGACCAACCACTATAGTTTCAAGATGAAGGGCAAGGAATTCGTTCTTCGTCCAATGTCTTCAAGTCAAGTCGTCGCCGACAATAAAGCATCGGGCCATCGTGGAGAAACTAGTGAGAGAGTGAACCACCACACAGAGAGTGAGCGCCACAAGCCAAAATTGAGTGACTCCACGATGCGCGACAAGAAAAACTTAGTTCTACTAGCCACCAAAAGAGACTTGAGGGATGTGAGTGAGAGCCCATCAAGTGTTGTTCACTTTGTGCTTTTATGCAAAGGTGAAGCTGACCGGACTAATACTTTACAACATCTTCCTCTAGTGTTGTCTCATCTCTTGCAGGAATACAAGGACGTGTTTCCCGATGAGCTCCCTCCCGGACTACCTCCTCTACACGGAATAGAACACCGCATCGACCTCATCCCCGGCGCACCTCTACCGAACAAGGCACCATACCGCGTCAACCCCGACGAGACCAAAGAAATCCAACGGCAAGTCCAACATCTCATGGAGAATGGGTATGTACGCGAGAGCTTAAGTCCATGTGCCGTTCCGGTAATTCTTGTGCCTAAGAAAGACGGTACCTATCGCATGTGTTCCGATTGCCGTCCTATAAATGCTATCACCGTTAGAGATCGCCATCCCATTCCACGCCTAGATGGCATGCTAGATGAACTTAGCGGAGCCACAATTTTCTCTAAAATTGACCTGAAAAGTGGCTACTATCAAATTCGCATGCAAGAAGGTGATGAATGGAAAACCACTTTCAAAACCAAATTTGGCTTGTATGAATGGTTAGTCATGCCTATGGGTTTATCACAAGCTCCTAGCACTTTTATGCGTGTGATGCATTATGTTCTTCGCAAATATATTGGCATTTGTGTTGTGGTCTACTTTGATGACATCCTTGTGTTTAGTGAAACTCTTGAAGATCATGTCAAACACCTTAGAGACGTATTGCAAACTCTTAGAGACGAGCAACTTTATGCTAACATGGACAAATGCAGTTTGGGTGTTGATAAGCTTGTTTTCTTGGGCTTTGTTGTCTCATCTAAGGGTGTTCAAGTGGATGAAACTAAAATTGATGCTATTAAAAATTGGCCACAACCAACCAATTTGCTTCAAGTGCGTAGTTTCCTTGGCTTAGCAGGATTTTATCGTCGCTTTGTGAAGGATTTTAGCACCATTGCATCGCCATTGCATGCATTGAGTAAGAAGAATGCACCATTTATTTGGGGTCCATCTCAAGATGCCGCATTTCATGAGCTTAAGAATTTTCTTACACATGCCCCATTGCTTGCATTACCCAACTTTGATAAGACTTTTGAAGTGCATTGTGACGCTAGTGGTAATGGTATTGGTGGTGTGTTAATGCAAGAGAAATGACCTATTGCATATTTTAGTGAGAAGCTCTCCGGCGCGCAACTTAACTACCCCATTTATGACAAAGAGTTATATGCTTTGGTAAGAGTCTTGCATGTGTGGGAACATTATCTCCGTCCACGTGAATTTTTCATCCATACGGATCATGAAACGCTTAAGTCCCTTAAGGGTCAAACTAAATTGAATAAGCGTCACGCTAAGTGGAGTGAGTTCATTGAATCATTTCCTTATGTTATCAAGTATATCAAAGGTAAGGAAAATGTTGTGGTGGACGCTCTTTCCCGCAAATGCATGTTGGTTACTCAACTTGAATTGAATGTCATCGGATTTGAGCACATTAAAGACTTGTATGAACATGATTCATCATTTGCAAGTCCTTATGCCAAATGTTTACCTCATAAAACTTGGGAGCAATATTACTTGAAAGATGGCTATCTTATGAAAGCTAACAAACTTTGTATCCCCGAGTCTTCTCTTCGTTTGCTACTTTTGCAAGAAGCTCATGGTGGAGGACTCATGGGACATTTTGGACGTGACAAAACATTCGGTACGCTCTCCAAGAACTACTTTTGGCCCAAGATGTTTCGCGACGTCTCACGCTACACCAACCGGTGCTCTACATGCCGCAAAGTTAAGTCCAAAGCTCAATCTCATGGTTTATATATGCCACTTCCTATTCCATATCACCCATGGGAAGATATTAGCATGGATTTCGTGCTTGGTTTGCCTCGAACTCAACACGGGAAAGATTCCATATTTGTTGTTATGGACCGTTTCTCTAAGATGGCACATTTCATTCCTTGCAACAAGATAGACGATGCTTCACATGTTGCAAATCTCTTTTGTAGGGAAATCTTGCGTTTGCATGGAGTGCCAAAGACGATCGTGTCGGACCGAGACGTCAAGTTCCTTAGCAACTTTTGGAAGACACTATGCGCCAAGCTCGGAATCAAGCTCCTCTTCTCATCGGCATATCACCCTAAAACCGACGGACAAACGGAGGTCACGAACTAGACTCTTTCCACACTACTTCGCGTGTTGATCAAGAAGAACATAAGGGAGTGGGAGGAATGTTTACCCATCGCCGAGTTCGCCTACAATCGAGCAAGACACTCTACTACCGGCAAGTCCCCCTTCGAGGTCGTCTACGGTTTCAACCCTTTGTCACCATTGGACATCTTACCGCTACCGCTACAAGAGCGAACCGACATGGACGCGAGTGCACGAGCAAGTTACCTCAAGAAGATGCATGAAGATACAAGGAACACGATCGAGCGCCAAGTACAACGCCTCGCGACCAAGGTCAACATCAACAAGCACCGCATGGTGTTCAACCCCGGAGATCTTGTATGGCTACACCTTCGCAAGGACCGCTTCCCCAACGAGTGCAAGTCCAAACTACTTCCCCGAGCCGATGGACCGTTCAAGGTGCTAGCACGCTACAATGACAATGCGTACAAGATCGACATCCCGCGCGACAAGTACAACGTGAGCGACATCTTCAACGTCAAGGACTTATCTCCCTTCCATGGTGATGCGGTTTCCGATTCGAGGACGGATCTTTCCCAAGGGGGGGAGATGATGCGGAGCATCCTACGGTCATCCCCATGGACCCACCTACGTCTCCCCAAGCACCAAGAGGACCAATGACTCGAGCACGTGCAAGAGCTCTCGAAAGCGAGGTGACATCACTCCTTAAAGAACTTCCATATGACGCGTGCGAGACATGGATGCTACCTCATTCCGAAACACTATGTGTGCTTAGGTACCAAGAGGACCCTCTCGGAGAAGCCCGGAACAATGGACAAGATTGCAAGGACACCAAGCGTGGGAAACAAGAAGGGGAGCTGGCTGGAAACTACAGTCACCGGACGACCGGCACCTGTCGGACGTCCGACGCCTGGAGCATCAGCCACTCAGAAGACGCAGTCGACGAAAGACACCCTCCAACGACCGGACGTCCGCCATCGTCCGGAAATCCGACATCGGCCAACAGAGCGCAAACGTCGGAAGTCCGGAGCCTACCAGACGACCGACGCACCGGACGTCCGACATCGTCCGGAAATCCGACAGCGGCCAACAGAGCGTAATCATCGAAAGTCCGATGCCTACCGGACGTTCGGACTCTCTTGAGCCACCAGACGACCGTTAAGTACCGGACGTCCGACGCCTGTCGTCCATCTCCTCTCAGGCCCGAAGCCCATGTACCCCTTTACCTCCCTAGACTATATATACTCTCCCCCTACCTACGTTTTAGGGTTAGCACTGTGATAGCTCATTTTGGAGATAGAGCTTTGCTCATCCACTTGTACTCCTACTCCATTGGAGACCAAGACCTCCTCGGAGAAGATCCCCCAAGTGGATTCAAGACCCCCATCGTGGGAAGATCCCTCTCG
Source organism: Elymus sibiricus (assembly GCA_039707655.1). Taxonomy (NCBI): domain Eukaryota; kingdom Viridiplantae; phylum Streptophyta; class Magnoliopsida; order Poales; family Poaceae; genus Elymus; species Elymus sibiricus. The sequence continues at coordinate 306,522,058 of CM077675.1, read as the reverse complement.
GATTCAAGACCTCAACTCCTCACGGATTGGGAAGAACTACCCTCTGTATCCTCTTGTGTTGACTTTGGATCGTGTACCTCGTTATGTGTATGTGGATCTAGCATATGTGTGATTGGATCTTGTTGATTTGAGTGTTTCTCTCGAGTTTCCCTCTCGTGTTCTTCGTGTTCTTCGCGGGATCCGCTCCAATCGTGAAAGATCGACACCGTTAGGGTTCCACCCTACATCACGTTCTTGCCATCTCAATAAGCGTCCGGTTCTTCCTCTCAACAACTCAATTTTGTTGAGGTGTGTACGTAGCCGAGAACTCATGTGAGACACTTTCTTCGTCAAGAAAGGTATCCACATGGGTGTTCTTGAACTCCGATCCGTTATCGCTCCGAACCTTCTTGATCTTCACTTCAAACTGATTTTGCGGTTTGCGAGCGAAGTTCTTGAAGATCTTTTGAACCTATGACTTATCATCCAGAAAGAATACCCACGTAAATCTGGAAAAATCATCAACTATAACTAGACCATAGGAATTTCCACCGAGACTCTTGTAAGCATTGGGACCAAAAAGATCCATGTGAAGTAACTCGAGTGGTCTCCTAGTAGTCATGATATTCTTAACGGGATGACTTCCACCTACTTGCTTTCTAGCTAGACAAGCACTACAAAGTCTATCTTTGTCAAAGATAACATCTTTAACACCAAGTATATGATCACCTTTGATAAGCTTGTCTAGATTACGCATGCCAACATGTCCTAGTCTCCTATGCCAAAGCCAACCTTTAGAAGATTTTGCAATAAGACAAGTACGAGGTTTGGATCTCTTAGTGAAATCGACAATGTATAGATCACCTCTACGGAAACCGGTAAAGACCATTTTATGATTATCTTGACGAAACATTTGGCAATCTACTTTCGTGAATAGCACATTAAAACCAAAGTCGGCAAGTCTAGATACGGAAAGAAGATTGTAGCCAAGAGATTCAACAAGCATAACATTTTGAATTGAGCTATCATGGGATATGGCCACCTTACCAAGACCAAGTACCTTACCCTTGGAGTTGTCTCCAAACGTTACGTACCTTCGTGGTCCATGGTTTGGTGTGATCTCTTCAAACATTTCTCTATCTCCGGTCATATGATCGGTACATCCGCTATCGAGAATCCACTCTTTTCCTCCGGACATGTAATCCTTGAAGTTTGCCATGAGACTTAGATTCTTCATGATCTTCTCATACTCGATGTCGAACAACTCATCTTCATCATAGTAGCCATGTTCCACATTGTCATCATCAAGTGGGAAATCCTCATCATAAAGAACAAGAGATTCGTTAGGGTTGTGATCATGACAATGTTCAAACTTATGAATGCGAATGGCTTTTACAATGATGTTGTTGATAGTTGTGACATCTCCTTCAGCACGCATGAGGTCTCTAAGCTCAAATAGACAATCATCAAACTTGGGATCACTAGGCGTCATTTTGTGGAAGACAATAGTTTTATGAAGAATTTCATCAAGATTACTCGATGAATAACTTGGATATCGTTTCTCCAAGTCATACCACAAGGTGTAAGCACATTCAAAACTCTTCATTTGATTAAGCACATTTCTAGGTAAAGCTCTAACAATGAGATTAACAGTTCTAAGATTGCATAGCATATCAATTTCCTCTTCGTGTGAGGGATGTAAAGGATCAATAGGAGGTACATAAGGGCTCTTAACATATTTGCTCAATTGAAATTCATTAAATAGCTCAAGCATCAAGGTTTTCCATTGACTATAGTACTCTCCATCAAGAATAGGCACTCTACAACTCAAACTCCATATACTAGACACATCCATCTTCCTCCTCGGTGATTAAACCGAAGCAATGGAAACCAAAGCTCTCATACCAATTGAGGGATCACTAGAAGAGTGTCTAGGGGGGGGTGAATAGACTACTAGCAGGAATTTAAAACCTAACCTTTTCCCAAGTTAATTGGTTGGCAGATTTTAACAGTTTTAGCAAGTCTAGCAAGTCTAACAGCCCTACACATGCGTGTCAACAAATATGGCAGTGGAAAGTAAAGACATTGCACATGAACTAAAGAGTTGAGATAGGTAGATCAAACGCAATTGGAGACGTAAAGATTTTTCCCGTGGTTCCGATAGGTGGTGCTATCGTACATCCACGTTTATGGAGTCTTCAACCCACGGAGGGTAACGGTCGCGAGAGTCCACGGAGGGCTCCACCCATAAGGGTCCACGAAGTAGCAACCTTGACTATTCCATAACGGCTTCCGTCCACGAAGGACTAGCCTCACTATGGGTAGATCTTCACGAAGTAGGCGATCTCCTTGCCCTTACAAACTTCTTGGTTCAACTCCACAACACGAAGTAGGAGGCTCCCAAGTGACACCTAACCAATCTAGGAGGCACCACCCTCCAAGAGGTAATAGGCTCGGCAATGATGATGAACTCCTTGCTCTTGTGCTTCAAGATGATAGACTCCTCAACACACAATCACTCTCTCACAGATTTGGCTTGGTGGAAGAGATGGGATTGGTGGAAAGCAACTTGGGGAGGCTAGAAATCAAGATCCATATGGTTGCAGTGGATGATCTTGACCTCAACACAAGGGTAGGTGGCTCTCTCTCAGAAAACTGGATGGGGCAAGTATGGAATAGTTCTGAGTGCTTCTATTTCGAGTGGGTGGTCGTGAAGGGGTATATATAGGCATCCCGAAAAATCCAACCGTTACACAAAAAATGACCAACTCGGTGACACCGATGTGTTAATCTCGGTGGTACCGAAGTGACCAAAAGGTGGCAACTTTTGAATCTCGGTGAGACCGATATAGGAAACTCGGTTCCACCGATAAGGTGACCAACGGTCAGATTGCCCAATCTCGGTGATGCCGATCCAACAATCTCGGTGGGGCCGATATTGTGAATTTGCGTAACAGAAAGTTGGCAACCTAAACTCGGTGGCACCGAAGCAGAATCGGTTGCACCGAAAAGCTAGGGTTTGGCTTAGGTATGTCTGAGTATGGGAATCGGTGGCACCGAGTGGAAAGTGTTGGTTGCATCGATTTTGGATATTTGACTTTGGAAAGACTTTTGTGGAAGAGCTTGTGGGTGTTTTTGGTGACTATCACTTGTGCACGTATGCGCATTTTGTTCACCAACAGTACCTTACCACCTTTTAATAGTATTGGCTTTCCTATGGACTCAAAGTGATTTCTCACAAAGTAAAATGTAGAGTCGTCTTGCTTGAAGCTTTGCCAATCCATTTCCTTGCATCTTGGGGTATCTCCACAATCTCCACAATCCTTTTGCCAGCCCTCTCTGTGGACTTTATCTGAAATACACTAGGTAATGGTATTAGTCCAAGAGACAATGTATGTTGTCATGAATTATCAAAACCACCAAGGGAGCATGTTGTGCTTTCAGCAGAGTGGGCTCTGGCCGCGGCCGAACCGCTCCTACGTGACGTAGGAACCGCTTGACATGGCGGCCGGAGGACGACGCCTGCGACCCGCCGAGGATGCAGGCGACCGCGGGGCCGGCCCTGCGCGTCCCGGCGCCATCGCGCGCCAGGGGCCGGCCGGCGTCGGGGATCTCGTCCTCCATGGAGTTGCCGAACCGGGGCTCGACTGTCGCCGCGAGTGGGGAAGCTCCAACACGCCCCCTACCTGGCTCGCCAAATGTCGGATTTCGGGCTCCGCAAAACCCTCAAGATTCGAACACAGGGGCGTGTGCGAAGATCCCCTACAGCCTCTCCCTACCTAGCTCGCTACTCGATGGATATGACGATGAACTCGTATGATGACGAGGAAGAAGATGAACACGGTGATTTACCCAGGTTCGGGCTGCTGCGAAGCGTAATACCCTACTCCTGCTTTGGTGGATTTCCTCTCATGGAGGTGTGGTGGATGAACTAGTACAATGTTCAGGAGCCTCGCGAGGGCGCTCCTGATGTGTTCTTGGCCCTCTGCAGGCTTTGTGATGGGACGGATGGATGGGTGGATCCACTGGTTGCCGGATCCCCCTCTACGGTGCAGTCTAGACTCTATATATAGCGGTGGCCCGGGTCCTCTTCCCTTATCGCAATGGCGGGAAGGGATCCCACAACGGCCAAATTTGAAGGGGGACAGGAGTACATCCCCGCCCTGTCCAAAGGCGGTCTTCACCTGCAAAGTAGCTGTCGACGATGCAGAGGTGGGCTCGGTGATGACATCCGTCCTACGAAGCTCGTGGCTGTGGTCTTGTTGCACCAGAATGGAAACCTTTGGGGGGTGCTTTGGGAACCTGCGTACGTCCTTGCTCCCTTTGCACCAAAGGGGAAACTGCATCTCCTGGCGCGCTGGCGCCCGCCTGTCCTTCCTTGCGTCATCTTTGACTCCTGAGGCCGAGCTCTGCATAGGGATCTCCGTCGCTCCGGAGGGGGCCTGGGGAGACCCATCCCTCGCCGGTCTTGATGCTTCTCCTCCTCGCGAGCCTAAGGTCCTCGCGAGGTCCTTGTCTTGGGTGGGGCTGCGTCTGGTTGTGCTTGGCTGACGAAGTGGGCCATGCCCTAGGCCGCAGGCAGGCAGTTCTGGGTACCCCCGTTCCCAGAATGCCGACAGCTCTATCAAGGAGTATATGTAGAAGTTCAACCTGCGGTCAAGGTATGCACCTGAAGATGTCAACACGGAGGCTGCTAAGATGGAACGTTTCATGGAAGGACTTCAGCAGACCCTGCAGTATCAGCTCATAGTCTGCGACTGTCGGACCTTCTTCGACCTTGTGAACAAGGCCCTCATGCTTGAAGACAAGCGTCGTGCCATGGACGACACTCGCAAGTGCAAGATGATCAGCAAGGGTAGTTCCAGCAACTAGAAGCCTCGCCCCTGGTAGCCAGCCCCAGCCAAGCCAACCTATCAGCCGCAACAGGCTAGACCTCCTGCACCTCGTCCGAGCTACCAGCCTCAGCAGTATGCCAATCCCAGGCCAGCCTACAACAACCCCAATAACAACAATGGCGGCAGGAACAACAACATCAGCAACTTTGGTCAGGTCACTTGCTTTGGGTGTGGTCAACCTGGACACATCTTTAAGCAGTGCCCCAATGCGCCCAACCAAGGTCAAGGCCGTGGAGCACCACCAAGGAACCCAGCTCCTCGCAACCAGCCCAACAATGGCAAGGGACGTGTGAATCACGTCACCGCTGAGGAAGCCCAGGAAGACCCGGACGTCATACCGGGTACGTTCTTCGTCAACTCAACAGCGGCAACCGTACTGTTTGATTGTGGAGCTTCGCATTCTTTTGTTACTCAAAAGTTTGCACTAGAGAGTGGGATGAAGCCTACACCCCTGGGTAGTCGTATGTTGATACAAACCCCAGGATCAGTTATGAAGTCCGGGATAGGTTGTAAAGGATTTGAGATTAACATCAACGGGGTAGACTTCCTAGCAGACCTTATCATCCTGAAGTCATAAGGCTTGGATGTGATCCTAGGCATGGACTGGTTAACCAAGCACAGAGGTTTGTTAGACTGCGCCAAGAGGATTCTTATGTAACGCCCAAGATGCGGTCCTATCCCTATTAAGACACGAGGGTCTCGACAGGTATAGAAGCGCATCTCGTCCTTTCGCAAGTATAGAAATCATTGCATACATGTAGGAAGAGATGAGTATATGAGTTGGCTTACACTCGCCACAAGCTATCTTACAAGTCAACACAATTATTCATACATTCATCCAGAAGACAGGATCCGACTACGGACAAAATCAAACGATAAAAGAAGGAATGAAAACTGTCTTGCTATCCCAGGAACACCACCACGAAGCTCCCTACTCATCAGGATACGTAATGTACATACGCCTACGTTCTTCATCGTACTCCCACTGGAGCTGAGACACATCATGTGGCACGTACTCGTCAACACATGTACCTGTATTGTTGTAATCTGTGAGCCACAGGGACTCAACAATCTTGTAACCCGGGTTCCGAAACTATGTAAGCCAATAGGTGAGGAATGGTTAAGTGGTGAGGCCGCAGCAAGAACTAAGCATGTATTTGGTGGCTAACTTATAAGAACATGAATGTAAATAATGTGGCCTATGCATGACGGTTGTATTCTGCATGATCATTAAGTGACCCTGAACCCCTACTTATGTCGATCATAACCCCACCGTGTTCTCTCTCGGTTCATGTTCACGAGCAGAGACAGTCACGGTTACGCACACAGTTGGTGTATTTTATTTGGGTTTACTTCAAGTTAACTATAACGGGGTGTTAAACAAATTTCCAAGTTGCCATGTAACCGCGGGCACGGCTTCTTGAAAAGACTTAACCCTGTAGGGGTGCTCCAACTCATCCATCACAAACTAACCACACGCCGCGGGAATAACCTCAACCACGAATCCCATGATCTCCTAGGCAATTCCGTTGGAAAACCTCAACCTCGAGATAGCCAGAAGTATCCTCGGAATTCCTCGCGCAAGACATTCAAGAAAGGTAAAACAAGTCCAGCAAGACCGCCCGACGTGTCGACAAACCCGATAGGAGCCGCGTATCTCATTCTCAGGAGACGACGGATGGGTCACACTACGAGTTAAACCAAACCTCAAGTTTCCCCGTGATGGCCCCGCAGTCTGCCCATTTTGGACCAACACTCATGAGGAGCACTGGCTCGGGGGTTGATTAATTACCCACGGGGTAGCTATGCCCTATGCAATTTTATTAAGCTGTTTAGCAAATGTAGTACCAAAGTTGGGTCTTGCCAAACAAGTTTTAATCTAAAATGAATGGTCAAGGGGGTCCCCATAACAACCCCGAGCATGTTAGGAGCGCCAAATATGGAACATAACACCGGTACTCGGAACTAGTGCGACAAAAGTGGAACAAAACACCCGGCAAAAGGCCAAGCCTTCCACCGTTGCCAGATATATATGTGCGTTAATTTAAATAACAGTAAATAAGAAGATAACTCCAAATATCCATGTTGGCACATGGAAAAGCTTGCACCTGCAACTAGCAATGCTATAAGATAAGGGCTGAGCAACGGTAACGTAGCTAATCAATGTTTTGCTAGGATGTATGGGGGTTAGAGGCTTTCATGGCAATTTTGGAGGCTGACAGTTTAAGTGGTAGGTAACGAAAACATAACGGTAGAAGTGAGACATCTAGCATAGCAAAAATTGTGTCGGGATCCGGGTACGATCATCTTGCCTGTTGGGTCTTCAGAGGGACAAAGAGCTGGGTCCTCGTAGTTGTACTCTCCGGGATCCTCGTACTCAGGCTCGGCACTCGCGTCTACCCAAAGAGAAACAACACCAAATAAACATAAAAACAAGGTGCAATGCACAATCAAGATGATGCATGAACCATTTGAAGTATTTAACATTGCAACCCTAAGCTAGTCATGTTTCTCATGCATTTATTAAGTTATTTAGTATTCTGGGGAGAACCTCAATATTAGTTATTTTAACATGCATGATCATGGCAAATGTGAATGCTCCACGTAAAAACGATGCAAATGCATATGTAGAACGTTGCAAATGGAGTAACGTAGCTCACGGTACACTCACGGCAAGGTACGAACGTTAATTGAGACAAAAACCAAAGATGAGGGAGGCCATGGGCTATTCCTTGGTACTCCAAGGATGCCACTGGATAGGAAATGAAAATCTAGCTAGAATAGAGCTAAAGATCAAGCAAAACAATGGAGTATAGCTCCCACAAGTCACAAAACAACTAAACACACAATCTTTCCACAAACAGCAACATGTCATCTTGTAACACACATATCCAGAGCTATAGCAAGTTTCAAATCACAACCAAGGCATGGGCATGAAGTATACAGCATCCACAACAATTCATCTATCTACAGCAACATGAAAGGAAGCATGGATCAATGGCAATGAAGCTCACAAGATGGCATGTTGAAACAGTTTCCAGGGACTTAGTGAAAATACAAGTTTTACAGAATCTGAGTTAACATGATAGCATCTTGACAGCAACTTTTATATATGCTACAGGAACTTTCATGGCATGAAAATTAACAGGGTTGTAGAGGGCAACATGTACTTGAATTAATTACTTTATGGCAACATCAAAATATGCATGTATTAATGGCTACCATCCTCACAGTATGACATATTAAAAATAGCAGATTCACAGACTTAGTTAAATTCACAAGAGGCAAACATGGCACTTGTTAACAGAATAGCATGTTGACTGCAAGTTTTATATAAGATGCAATAGTCTAATCCACAAGATCTTGGCACACATCTACAAAGGATGACAAGCACAACAATGCATTCCATTGTTCCAACTCTAAAAGAGCAACATATGCATGGGAATCATCAAGATAACATGGCAACAAAATAGCAGTTTTGAACACTTAGAAAATATTTGGGCATGTGAAAACAGAATTTTAGTTGCATGTTGACATCAAGAATGTCACCCATATAATGATCTATCATGGAATGCAAAAATACCAGGGGCTAGCACATACACAAATGAGCATATTTCATGTTGACAAGTTTATCATATAGTGCAAGAATTAATTCATGTGTAAAAGACAAAATGAGACCTTATCACAAAACATCATTTTTGCAAACTTGTCCACATGACAAAACCAACCACACCATTGGATTCACTGGATTTTTCTACCCGAAAATCACCTATCACATGCTTATCTTGCTGTAGATAATACTCACAATATGGCATTCACAAATTGACAAATCCAATTAATACAACCTATATACCAAATTTGGCATGTCCTACGATATGGACAGATTTGGAATAAAACAAATCTGGAAATATTCCCTAAATGGAAATAAATCAAAACAGAGAAATAAAGACAAAAAACAAAATAAAAAATGGGGGCCACTGGTATACTCACCAGGGTCCCTAGGAGATGACATGTGGGTCCGGGGGCCCACTCTCAGGTCAGTAAAATCAAATGGAAAAAGAGGCGTCGGGGGGATTCGATCTCTGGTCACCCAGGTAGAAGCCAGAGGCACTAGCCAGTGCGCTACGCCCTTGTTTGTGACTAAAAGAAAGACTTTCGGAATAAGAACTATAGCTTCTCAAAAGTCTGACGAAAAGAAAACACAACAAAACAAAACAGGGGAGAGCTGGGATTTGAACCCCAGACCCCTCGGGTCAATAGCAAGCCGCGTGCCGCAGCGCTGCTCATGTACATGTGCTATACACCAGGCATCTAATGAAGATGTACAACAAGTAAACAGGGTCAAGCTTGCATCCATGGACGCACGAAGCTTGCCGGTGCTGAGAGCGGCCAAATGCTGCGGCCCCAGCGGATGGAAGACTACATCGGGGGTGCGGAACATGGTGCAGTACCCTGCATGTGTGGTGGTCGCTGAGTGAAGCATGCTCATGCAAGGCAGGAGCTTGGCCGGCTCGCCCATGGTGGTCTTCCTCCTTTGGACAAAGACAAGATGACACCGTCGAGCAACGCCGGCGACGGCAGGGTCAGCGAACAGTGCGTGCTTGCGGGATGCAAGGCCGTGAGCAGGCATAACAAGAGGGACACTCGGGCGAACATGAACAAAAGAGCAAAAAAAAAGAGTACGTATACACTTCAATCATGGCCGAAGTACGAAGGGACCGAACTTGGCATGAACCTCTCGACTATATCACGCATCTACATGCGATGGGAAGGACCAGATAGCGGGAGGGGACTACCTCGTCTACCTAGGACATGACGAGGAAGGCTAGGACGAGACGGAGACGACGTGAGGTCCGGCGGAAGTCCGGCACGTCTCGAATCCAAACGCGGGGAAGAAGATGGCATCGGCGAGGGAGCTCCGGGCTTGTAGGCGTCGCGTGCGTAGATGTAGAGGTCGGCAGGGGGTCCAGGGCTTCGATCCACGCCGTCAGGGAGGTCGGAGACGAAGCGGAGGAGCTACCCCGAGCTCGAGCTCACGATCGGCCGGAGCATGGCGGGCACGACGTTGACGCGGCGTGGGAGAGACTTACTAGCGGCGGGGAGGGAAGGAGTGGGACAGAATGGGTCGAGGGAGGCTAGGGCTAGTGGTAGGACATCTTATATAGGGCTCTAGGGGAATCGACGACCGTCAAATCGGCAAGGACGGCAACGTGGCCGATGCCGATGCGCGCCGTACAGAAGGTAGACGAACACGTGCACTGGTGGGCTGCGGCTACGGGAAGGCTGGGCTATTGGGCCTGCGGGGAATTGCTAGCTGGGCCCTTGCAGTGAGGCAAGGCCCAAGTGGGCTCTGCTCACTCTCTCTTTCTCTCTCTCAGATAAAGCGTTTTCTTATATTTAAAACTAGAGAAAACAAAACAAACACAGAGAAAATAGAGAGAGATGTTTGGGAGAAGAATAAAAATATATTTGAACTCTAAAAAATGTGCTCTATTTAATAAAAATGGAATTGGCATTTTTAGCGCAACAAAAATAAAACACCTATAATTACATGGTACTCTGTTTGCAAAGTTTCATAAGACAGAATATATCTAAACAAGGTTGAGAGTTTGTTAACAATGTTAAACAGAATATTTTGGAGAGAAGCAACATTTTTATAGAAATTAATAAGCAAGTGGAATACCACATGTAGTATTTATTTGAAATGAGAGAGGTGGGGATAGTTTTTATAGAAGGTTGAGGAGAGGGATATCACAAAGAGTATCACTAGGTTGCAAGCACTCATACCACACACACACACTCGTAACAACATCACCACATAAGATAGCATGAGGCAAAACATGAATGATGACATGATGATTATGATGCCATGATACCTGAGGAATGGCATGAAGCAAAAATTATATTACTCAAATCACAAGGGCAATACATGAATGTCCACATGGAATATTACAAGATGGCAAGGATGCACTTGGGCTGTTACAACTCTCCCCCACTACATGAGGATCTCATCCCGAGATCTAGGAATGGAAGAATTCTGGAAATTCAGAACGGAGAAGGTCCTCTCGTTCCCAAGTGGCTTCTTTGTCGGAGTGATGTGACCACTTCACCTTAAGAAACTTGATTGTTTTGTTGCGAGTCTTACGCTCAGTCTCTTCAAGGATAGCAACTAGATGCTCATGAGAGGATAGGTCTGCTTGGAGATCAATGTCTTGGAGATCAACGGTGCGCTCGGGAGTCTTGAAACACTTCCGGAGCTGAGAGACGTGAAATACATCATGCACATTTGAGAAATTGGGAGGAAGCTCGAGTTGATAGGCAAGGTCTCCCCTCTTGCCCACAATCTTGAAAGGACCCACAAAGCGTGGAGCAAGCATTCCTTTAATGCCAAAGCATTGAGTGCCCTTCACGGGAGACACTCTGAGATAGACAAAATCATCGATCTGAAAGGTCATGTCACGATGCTTGCTATCATAATAGCTTTTTTGACGGGATTGAGCTGCTTTGATATTTTCACGAATGACACGGCACATTTCTTCTGCTTCAGTGATCATGTCATTACCAAGGATTTGACGCTCACCGGTTTCAGACCAATTGAGCGGGGTGCGGCACTTTCTGCCATAGAGAATCTCGAAAGGAGCCTTGCCAGAACTTGCTTGGAAGCTATTGTTGTATGAGAACTCAGCAAACGGGAGACGATCTTACCACTTCATGCCAAAAGAAATCACACAAGCTCTGAGCATATCTTCAAGGATTTGATTGACTCTCTCAACTTGACCACTGGTCTGAGGATGGAAAGCTGTACTGAAACGGAGATTGGTCCCCATTGCAGTCTGGAAGGAATCCCAAAACTTGGAAGTGAAGATGCTTCCACGATCTGAAGATATGAGCTGAGGAATACCGTGCAAAGAAACTATCCTTGACGTGTACATCTCTGCTAGCTGAGCTGCCGAGATAGATTGTTTGACCGGAAGGAAGTGGGAAACTTTGGTGAGCTTGTCGATGACCACGAAGATGGCATCGTTTCCTCTCTTGGACTTAGGAAACCCAGTGACGAAATCTATTTCAACATGATTGAATTTCCACTCTGGGATGGGCAAAGGCTGAAGGAGACCTGCTGGACGTTGATGTTCCACCTTCACTCTGCGACAAACATCACACTCGTTCACAAACTGAGCAATCTCACGTTTCATGCGAGTCCACCAGAAGGTTTTCTTGAGGTCTTGATACATCTTGGAACTTCCTAGATGAATTGAGAGGAGGGAATTATGTGCTTCATCCATGATAACTTTCCTAAGTTCGCCCTTTGGAACCACCAGACGGTCCTCGAAGAACAAGGTATCTTTGTCATCAACAAGGAAGCACTTATACTTTGGAATGCTCTTGGCCACACCTTTCTTCACTTTCTTCACCACAGCATCAAGAAGCTGAGCTTGGTGAATCTGATCTTCTAGAGTTGGAGAGACTTGGAGATTGGCAAGAAATCCTTGAGGAACCACTTGGTGATTGAGCTTGTGGAAAGCTTCACAAAGCTCGGGTTGGAGAGGCTTGAGGATGAGACTGTTGCAGTACTCCTTTCTGCTCAGCGCGTCTGCAATGACATTTGCTTTTCCAGGAGTATACTCAATGCTTTGATTGTACTCCTCGATCATTTCCACCCACCGTGTTTGCCGAAGAATGAGATTGGGTTGAGTGAAAATGTACTTCAATCTCTTGTGGTCGGTGAACACCTCAACTGGTCTTCCCAACAATAGATGTCTCCAGGTCATCAGAGCATGAACAACTGCCGCCAACTCAAGATCATGAGTGGGGTAGTTCTTCTCGCTAGGCTTCAGCTGACACGAGGTATAAGCCACAACCTTCTTATCTTGCATGAGAACACCACCAAGACCTTGGAGGGAAGCATCACACAACACTTGGAAAGGCTTGGATTCATCTAGAGGAGTGAGAACTGGAGCTGAAGTCAGCTTTTCCTTGATTGTATTGAACGCCACATCACACTCAGGAGTCCACACATACTTGACACTCTTCTGAAGGAGGTTAGACAAAGGCTTAGCAATTTGAGAGAAGTTCTCCACGAATCTTCTGCAGTAACTTGCAAGCCCGAGGAAGCTTCGAAGCTGCTTGACATTCTGAGGAGGCTCCCACTTCACAATTGCCTCAACTTTCTCAGGGTGCACTTTAATGCCCTCGGCAGAGATGACATGCCCAAGGTACACCACTTCATTGAGCCAAAACTCACACTTGGAGAACTTAGCATAGAATCGATGCTCTCTTAACTTGTCCAGCACAAGTCGAAGATGCTCTGCATGCTCTCCTTCAGTCTCCGAGAAAACATGGATGTCATCCAAATACACCAAGACGAACTCATTCTTGAAAGGAGAGAATATGAAGTTCATCATTCTGGAGAAAGTCGGAGGCGCATTTGCTAGACCAAAGGACACGACGGTGTACTCATAAGAGCCAAAACTCGTCCTGAAAGCAGTCTTTGGAATATCTTCTTCACGAATACGAATTTGATGATAGCCCATACGAAGATCTAACTTCGAGAAAACCTTGGCACCTTTAAATTGCTCAAACAACTCATTGATGTTGGGAAGTGGATACTTGTTCCTGATTGTCTTCTTATTCAATGGATGGTAATCGACACATAGTCGGTCTGTGCCATCCTTCTTCTTGACAAATAGAACACCACATCCCCAAGGTGAAGAACTTGGTCTGGTTTGACCCAGACGGTCTTGTTCATCTAGCTGCTTCTTCAATTCTTTCAGCTCTTCGGGGCCAAGCTTATAAGGACGCTTGCACACTGGTTCAGTTCCAGGATCGAGTTCAATCACAAACTCCACTGGCCGGTGAGGAGGCATTCCTGGCAAATCTTCTGGAAAGACATCTTCATACTCCGAAACGACGGGGATTTGAGAAATGGTAGAAATCTCACCCTTCTCATTGAGAGAAAAGAGACGAATCGTGTCATCGCGAGAAGCGAAAATGATCACATCTTCAGAAGGATGAGTCAATTGAACTTCTTTAGCTTTGCAATCAACATAAGCCTTGTTCATCGCTAGAAAATCCATGCTAAGAATAAGATCAATATCAGAATTGCCGAGCACAATTGGAGAGGCCAGAAAGGAATAATTGCCCATCTTGATAGAAACATCCGGAACCACCCAACGAGAACTCATGAGCTTTCCTGGCGAAACAACATCTAATGCCTTAGGCAACTCTTCATGATGCAAATCGTGCTTGACCGCAAAAGGATATGATATGAACGAATGCGATGGACCAGTGTCAAACAAAACTTTTGCAGGAATAGGATTAACCGAGACATTACTCATAATCACTAGAGAAGAATCCTCCGCTTCAGCTGCATTGACCTTGTTCACTCTTGCTGACTTGGGATTGTGCTTCACCATAGCACTGCTTGGGGGCTTGATAGGAGGAGGAGGCGGAAGACGCCGTTGGTTGGTGCACTTGTTGGAGTAATGACCCTTCTGACCACACTTGTGAGACGTAACCTCTGAGAGCGGACGGAAGTTGCCTGGAGGAGGAGCATTTGCTGACTTGGGAGCCTGAGGCCTCTGCTGAAAACCTGGGTTCTGTGGGTGGGAAGGTCCACGACCACCGTGCTGCTTCTGCTGCTGAGGAGGACGAAACGGAGGAGGAGGAGGAACCCAATACATCTGCTTCTTAGGAACAATCTGAGAGCTGGACGAAGGAGGGTTGGAGTCTCTGAACCACTTCTTGGAATTCTCAAGCTTGAGCTGAACTGCCTCGAACTTTAGAGCCAAGTTGTAGAACTGATCAAACACAAGAGGCTCGTGAAGGACGAGAGCAAGCTTAAGATCTTCTCTGAGGCTACCTCTGAACTGATAAATCTTGGACTTCTCATCAGGAACATCTTGCTTAGCATAGCGGGCCAGATTCTGAAACTCGGAGTTGTACTGATAGACAGACATACTCCCCTGCTTCAGGTTCCTGAACTTCTCACGCATACCCTCGACAAAGCTCGTTGGGATATGATGGCCTCTGAAGTCACGGTAGAAATCATCCCAAGAGACTTCACGGCCACCTCTGGAATCCTTGTACTACAGCCACCAATCAGCTACCTGACCCTTAAGCTGGAAAGTCGCAAACTTGACATAGTCCTCGGGCCTGACATTGCTGCACTCAAAATGCTTGTTCATGTCATGGAGCCAATCGTCCGCATCGAGAGGCTGATCACAACAAGTGAAGGACTTGGGCTGATTTGTGAGGAACTGGTTCAGAGTTGCAAACTGCAGCTGATTATGAAAATTCCCTTGATGACCTTGCTATCCCTGCTCCCTTTCCTGCAGCAACCTGAGCAACATTTGAGTGTTGGCATTGGTTTCGGCCATCACAGCTTGCCAAGCTTCTGGAGGTGGAGGTGGGGGTGGTGGAGGATCAGACTGCTCTGCATCACAACCCTGATTCCCACGAGTTGCTGGAGCCATCCTGAAGATGGACAAGAATATCAGCACACCATTAACAAAGATGATTGAAATAAGTTGAACCACTAGCTTGAAAGAAATTGCAACGGGATATCATCAATTGCATTCAAACTGCAACTAGCAAGAACGCTTTCTGCAGGATCGCGATAACATCATTAGATCGTGAAGCCACTTGAAATAACACAACAAGTATTGAGCTAAGGTTGCTCGGAACAAATGTATAAACCAACATACATCTGTCGGAAGATGCCCTAGGGAACTACTGGAAATCCCACCTAGGAACTTCCGAAATCTTGGTTATGCTATCGGGTCCACGGAAACACGGAATTTTTATCAATCACTCAACTCCTAGCAGTAATACTACTCTCCAGTGTATCACATCCCTCAACACACAACCAGAGGTCTCGAAAACTCATCTACCTCAGACCCTCGTAATCACAACAATACTAAAGATGGCAGTACATGTGATCCCGCTCCCCCAGTACTGGGTGCCGCCACACTCTTCGCACCACGAATAGTATTGAAGCAATTTCGAACATCCGCGTTCTTAAGTACTAAGGAAACTGAATGATAATGATGTGTCAAGAATCGCCTTGAGCTCTACTCCCCGGGTCCAATCCATACGTACGGGAGGCACCAAGAACAGAATTCCCGTCACATCGGTATCATAGAGGCTCCAAAATAATCGCGTGGTCCTACATTTTTTTTGAGCAAGAAGAGGGTAGATTTAAAATTCCTAAGTCGTAATTCCTCACCAGAGTATAGAAGAGGAGTAAAGTAAACCTACTCTTTGATATAACTAGACGCAAAATAGTTTTTTCGCTAGACTCGACTCGGCCAAGTTCGATCAAGCAAGGGGCTCCTATGGTCGGTATGGCTCTGATTACCAACTTGTAACGCCCAAGATGCGGTCCTATCCCTACTAAGACACGAGGGTCTAGACGGGGATAGAAGCGCATCTCGTCGTTTCGCAAGTATAGAAATCATTGCATACATGTAGGAAGAGATGAGTATATGAGTTGGCTCACACTCGCCACAAGCTATCTTACAAGTCCACACAATTATTCATACATTCATCCAGAAGACAGGGTCCGACTACGGACGAAATCAAACGATAAAAGAAGTAGTGAAAATTGTCTTGCTATCCCAGGAACACCACCACGAAGCTCCCTACTCATCAGGATACGTAACGTACATACGCCTACGTTCTTCATCATACTCCCACTGGAGCTGAGACACATCATCTGGCACGTACTCGTCAACACCTGTACCTGTATTGTTGTAATCTGTGAGCCACAGGGACTCAACAATCTCGTAACCCGGGTACCGAAATTATGTAAGCCAATAGGTGAGGAATGGTTAAGTGGTCAGGCTGCAGCAATCACTAAGCATGTATTTGGTGGCTAACTTATGAGAACATGAATGTAAATATGGTGGCGTACGCATGACGGTCGTATTCCGCATGATCATTAAGTGATCCTGAACCCCTACTTACGTCGATCATAACCCCACCGTGTTCTCTCTCGGTTCATGTCACGAGCAGAGACAGTCACGGTTACGCACACAGTTGGTGTATTTTATTTGGGTTTACTTCAAGTTAACTATAACCAGGTGTTAAACAAATTTCCAAGTTGCCACGTAACCACAAGCACGGCTTCTCGAAAAGACTTAACCCTGCAGGGGTACTCCAACTCATCCATCACAAACTAACAACACACCGCGGGAATAACCTCGACCACGAATCCCGTGATCTCCTAGGAAATTCCGTTGGAAAACCTCAACCTCGAGATAGCCAGAAGTATCCTTGGAATTCCTCGCGCAAGACAATCGAGAAAGGTAAAACAAGTCCAGCAAGATGACCCGACATGTCGACAAACCCGATAGGAGCCGCGTGTCTCGTTCTCAGGACACGACTGATGGGTCACACTACGAGTCAAACCAAACCTCGAGTTTACCCATGGTGGCCCCGCAGTCTGCCCGTTTTGGACCAACACTCATGAGGAGCACTGGCCCGGGGGTTGATTAATTATCCACGGGGTAGCTATGCCCTATGCAATTTTATTATGTTGTTTAGCAAATGTAGTACCAAAGTTGGGTCTTGCCAGACAAGTTTTAGTCTAAAACGAATGGTCAAGGGGGTCCCCATAACAACCCCAAGCATGTTAGGAGCGCAAAATATGGAACATAACACCGGTACTCGGAACTAGTGCGACAAAAGTGGAACAAAACACCCGGAAAAAGACTAAGCCTTCCACCGTTGCCAGATATATATATGTGCATTAATTTAAATAACAATAAATAAGATGATAACTCCAGATATCCATGTTGGCACATGGAAAAGCTTGCACCTGCAACTAGCAACGCTATAAGATAAGGGCTGAGCAGCGGTAACGTAGCCAATCAATGTTTTGCTAGGAAGTGGGGGGCGGTTAGAGGCTTTCATGTCAATTTTGGAGGCTGACAGTTTAAGTGGTAGGTAACAAAAACATAACGATAGAAGCAAGACATCTAGCATAGCAAAAATAGTGTCGGGATCCGGGTACGATCATCTTGCCTGTTGGGTCTTCAGAGGGACAAAGAGCTGGGTCCTCGTAGTTGTACTCTCCGGGATCCTCATACTCAGGCTTGGCACTCGCGTCTACCCAAAGAGAAACAACACCAAATAAACATACAAACAAGGTGCAATGCACAATCAAGATGATGCATGAACCATTTGAAGTATTTAACATGGCAACCCTAAGCTAGTCATGTTTCTCATGCATTTATTAAGTTCTCTAGTATTCTGGAAAGAACCTCAATATTAGTTATTTGAACATGCATGATCATGGAAAATATGAATTCTCCACGTAAAAATGATGCAAATGCATATGTAGAACGTTGCAAACAGAGTAACGTAGCTCACGACACACTCACAGCAAGGCACGAACGTTAACGGAGACAAAAACAAAGATGAGGGAGGCCATGGGCTATTCCTTGGTACTCCAAGGATGCCACTGGATAGGAAATGAAAATCTAGCTAGAATAGAGCTAAAGATCAAGCAAAACAATGGATTATAGCTCCCACAAGTCACAAAACAACTAAACACATAATCTGTCCACAAACAACAACATGTCATCTTGTAACACACATATCCAGAGCTACAACGAGTTTCAAATCATAACCAAGGCATGGGCATGAAGTATACAACATGCACAACAATTCATCTATGTAGATCAACATGAAAGGAAGCATGGATCAATGCAAATGAAGCTCACAAGAAGGCATGTTGAAACAGTTTCCAGGGACTTAGTGAAAATACCAGTTTTACAGAATCTGAGTTAACATGATAGCATCTTGACAGCAACTTTTATATATGCTACAGGAACTTTCATGGCATGAAAATTAATAGGATTGTAGAGGGCAACATGTACTTGAATTAATTACTTTATGGCAACATCAAAATATGCATGTATCAATGGCTACCATCCTCACAATATGACATATTGAAAATACCAGATTCACAGACTTAGTTAAATTTACAAGAGGCAATCATGGCACTTGTTAACAGAATAGCATGTTGACAGCAAGTTTTATATAAGATGCAATAGTCTAATCCACAAGATCTTGGCACACATCTACAAAGGATGACAAGCACAACAATGCATTCCATTGTTCCAACTCTAAAAGAGCAACATATGCATGGGAATCATCAAGACAACATGGCAACAAAATAGCAATTTTGAACACTTAGAAAATATTTGGGCATGTGAAAACAGAATTTTAGTGGCATGTTGACATCAAGAATGTCACCCATATAATGATCTATCATGGCATGCAAAAATACCAGGGGCTAGCACATACACAAATGAGCATATTTCATGTTGACAAGTTTATCATATAGTGCATCATTTTTGCAAACTTGTCCACATGACAAAACCAACCACACCATTGGTTTCACTGAATTTTTCTACCCCAAAATCACCTATCACATGCCTATCTTGCTGTAGATAAAACTCATATTTGGCATTCACAAATTTACAAATCCACTTAATACAACCTATATGCCAAATTTGGCATATCCTAGGATATGGACAGATTTGGAATAAAACAAATTTGGAAATATTCCCTAAATGGAAATAAATCAAAACAGAGAAATAAAGACAAAAAACAAAATAAAAAAATGGGGGCCACTGGCGTACTCACCAGGGTCCCAAGGAGATGACATGTGGGTCCGGGGGCCCACTGTCAGGTCAGGAAAATCAAATGGAAAAAGAGGCATCGGGGGCATTTGATCTCTGGTCGCTTAGGTAGAAGCCAGAGGCGCTAGCCAGTGCGCTACGCCCTCGTTTGTGACTAAAAGAAAGACTTTCAGAATAAGAACTATAGCTTCTCAGAAGTCTGACGAAAAGAAAACACAACAAAACAAAACAGGGGAGAGCTAGCCAGTGCACTACGCCCTTGTTTGTGACTAAACGAAAGACTTTCGGAATAAGAACTATAGCTTCCCAGAAGTCTGACGAAAAGAAAACACAACAAAACAAAACCGGGGAGTGCTGGGATTTGAACCCCAGACCCCCCTCGGGTCAGTAGCAAGCCGCCTACCGCTGTGCTGCTCATGTACATGTGCTATACACCAGGCATCTAATGAAGATGTACAACAAGTAAACATGGTCGAACTTGCATCCATGGATGCACAAAGCTCGCCGGCGTTGAGAGCGGCCAAATGTTGCGGCGCCAGCGGATGGAAGACTACGGCGGGGGTGCGGAACAAGGTGGAGTACCCTGCGTGTGTGGTGGTCGCTGAGTGAAGCATGCTCATGCAAGGCAAGAGCTTGGCCGGCTCGCCCATGGTGGTCTTCCTACTTTGGACAAAGACATGACGACACCGTCGAGCAACGGCGGCGACGGCAAGGTCAGCTAACAGCGCGTGCGTGCAGGATGCGAGGTCGTGAGCAGGCATAACAAGAGGGACGCTCGGGCGAACATGAACAAAAGAGCAAAAAAAGAGTACGTATACACTGCAATCATGGCCGGAGTACGAAGGGCACGAACTTGGCATGAACCTCTTGACTATATCACGCATCTACAGGCGATGGGAAGGACCAGACAGCGGGAGGGTACTACCTAGGACATGATGAGGAAGGCTATGACGAGACGGGGACGATGTGAGGTCCGGCGGAAGTCCGGCACGTCTCGGATCCAAACGCAGGGAAGAAGATGGCGTCGGCGAGGGAGCTCCAGGCTTGCTGGTGTCGTGTGCGTAGATGTAGAAGTCGGCAGGGGGTCCAGGGCTTCGATCCACGCCGTCAGGGAGGTCGGAAACGAAGTGGAGGAGCTACCCCGAGCTCGAGCTCACGCTCGACCGGAGCATGGCGGGCACGGCGTTGACACGGCATGGGAGAGACTTACTGGTGGCGGGGAGGGAAGGAGTGGGATAGAATGGGTCGAGGGAGGCTAGGGCTAGTGGTAGGACATCTTATATAGGGCTCTAGAGGCGTCGGCGACCGTCAAATTGGCAAGGACGGCGACGTGGCTACTGTCGATGCACGCCATACAGAAGGTAGACGAACGCGCGCACTGGTGGGCTGTGGCTGCGGGAAGGCTGGGCTATTGGTCCTGCGGGGAAGCGCTAGCTGGGCCCTTGCGGTGAGGCAAGGCCCAAGTGGGCTCTGCTCACTCTCTCTCTCTCTCTCTCAGATAAAGCGTTTTCTTATATTTAAAACTAGAGAAAACAAAACAAACACAGAGAAAAGAGAGAGATGTTTGGGAGAAGAATAAAAATATATTTGAACTCTCAAAAATGTGCTCTATTTAATAAAAATGGATTTGTCATTTTTAGAGCAACAAAAATAAAACACCTATAGTTACATCGGACTCTGTTTGCAATGTTTCATAAGACAGAATATATCTAAACAAGGTTGAGAGTTTGTTAAGAATGTTAAACATAATATTTTGGAGAGAAGCAAGATTTTTATAGAAATTAATAAGCAAGCGGAATACCACATGTAGTATTTATTTGAAATGAGAGAGGTGGGGATATTTTTTATAGAAGGTTGAGGAGAGGGATATCATAAAGAGTATCACTAGGTTGCAAGCACTCATACCACACACACACACACACTCATAACAACATCACCACATAAGATAGCATGATGCAAAACATGAATGATTACATGATGATTATGATGCCATGATGCATGAGGAATGACATGAAGCAAAAATTATATTACTCAAATCACAAGGGCACAACATGAAGGTCCACATGGAATATTACAAGATGGCAAGGATGCACTTTGGCTGTTACATGTTACCATGACCAATAGCCAAGGAGTGGAAGTCAAGTATGTTCCCAACCCTGTCTTCGCTCAAGTCCATCATGCTAACTGTCTGTCGGGAATTGAGTTGGATCAAGTGCCAGTGGTATGTGAATACCCGGATGTATTTCCTGATGAGCTTCCTGGAATGCCTCCTGACCGTGACATTGAGTTCATCATTGAGCTAATGCCCAGAGCAGGACCCATCTATAAGAATCCCTATAGAATGGGATCCGAAGAGTTGGCTGAATTGAAGGAGCAACTGGCACAGCAGCTCCGAAAAGGATTCATCCGCCCTAGTGCCTCTCCTTGTGGATCACCTGTTCTATTTTTGTCAAAGAGGGACGGAACTATCAGACTCTGTGTCGATTACCGTTCTCTCAATGAGGTCACGATAAAGAACAAGTACCCACTCCCCAAGATTGAAGACCTGTTCGATCAGCTGAATGGAGCTAAGGTGTTTTCCAAGATCGACCTCAGGTCTGGGTTCTACCAGCTGAAGATCAGACCCCAAGACATTCCGAAGACGGCGTTTGTAACCCGTTATGGCCTGTATGAATACACGGTCATGTCATTTGGGTTGACCAATGCCCCTGCCTACTTCATGTACCTCATGAACAAGGTTTTCATGGAGTACTTAGACAAGTTTGTTGTTGTCTTCATTGACGACATACTCGTCTTTTCCAAGTCGGAAGAAGAGCATGAGCAACACTTGAGATTGGTCCTAGACAAGCTTTGAGAGCACCAGCTTTATGCCAAGTTCAGCAAGTGTGAATTCTGGCTGCATGAAGTTGGATTCTTGGGTCATGTGTTGACTGCAGAAGGATTGGCAGTGGATCCTGCCAAGATCGAAGCCGTGACTGAATGGCAATCCCCAAGCAATGTGAAGGAAGTCAGAAGCTTCCTCGGACTCGCGGGTTATTACCGCAAGTTCGTCGAAGGATTCTCAAGCATTGCCCGACCCATGACTCAGCTTTTGAAGAAGGACAAGAAGTTCAAATGGACGCCAAAGTGTGAAGAAAGCTTCCAGGAGCTCAAGAAGAGGTTGACAACAGCCCCAGTTTTGGCCACCCCCGATATTCACAAGGAGTTTGTGATATATTGTGATGCATTGAGAACCAGGATTGGAGGTGTTCTGATGCAAGAAGGCAGAGTCGTAGCATATCTATCCAGACAGCTATGTCCTCACGAAGAGAACTACGCTACCCACGATCTTGAATTGGCAGCCGTAGTTCATGCCTTGAAAACATGGCGACATTACCTTCTGGGGAAGCGATGTGAGATATACACAGACCACAAGACTTTGAAGTATATTTTCACTCAAAAGGAATTGAACATGAGGCAGCGAAGATGGTTGGAGTTGATCAAGGATTATGGCCTCAGTGTTCAATACCACCCCGAAAAGGCTAACGTGGTAGCAGACGCCTTAAGCAGGAAGGCTTGTTACTTGAACGCTATGATTAAGGGAAGGCTACCCGCCCTGTATGAAGAGCTTAAAAGCTTCGGCTTGGAACTAGTTGCACCTGGATTCCTAGCCAACCTCGAAGCAGAGCCTACCTTGATGGATGATATTAAGGAAGCTCAGAAGGGACACGAGAGCATTGAAGGCATCAAGAGGAAGATCAAGGCAGGCAAGGCCAAAGGATTCTCAGTGGATGAGCAAGGAGTTGTATGGTTCGGGAAGCGCATTTGCGTACCCAACAAGGTTGAGCTCAAGAATTTGATCTTGCAAGAAGCCCACGACACTCCGTATTCCATCCACCCTGGAGGAACCAAGATGTACCAAGACCTCAAAGCAAGATTCTGGTGGCATGGCATGAAACGGGAGATAGGCACCTTTGTTGCTAAGTGTGACATACGCCAGAGAGTCAAAGTTGAGCATCAGCGACCCGCTGGACTATTGCAACCTCTCAAAGTGCCTGAATGGAAATGGAACAAAGTCGGGATGGACTTCATCACCGGATTGCCTAGGTCAAGCAAGGGACGTGACTCTATTTGGGTCATTGTCGATCACCTGACCAAGGTAGACCATTTCATGCCCGTCAAGACGACCTACAATGGAAACCAACTGGCCAACCTCTACATCAACCGGATCGTGAGCCTCCATGGGGTTCCTAAGGAGATTGTATCGGACCGAGGCACCCAGTTTACCTCAAGGTTCTAGAATAGATTCCAAGAAGCCTTGGGAACCAAGTTGTCCTTCAGCACTGCCTTTCACCCCAAGACTGGTGGACAGACGGAACGAGTAAATCAGATACTCGAGGATATGCTCCGTTCTTGTGTTCTAGCGTATGGAGCCAAGTGGGAAGATTGCTTACCATTCACCGAGTTCTCCTACAACAACAACGACCAGTCGAGTCTACAGATGGCACCATTTGAGGTGTTGTACGGACGCAAGTGCCGCAGTCCACTCAATTGGTCGGAAACCGGAGAAGGACTAGTCTTTGGCCCAGACATCCTCCGCGAAGCAGAAGAGCAAGTTCAACTCGTCCGAGAGTGTCTCAAGACCGCCAAAACCAGACAGAAGAGCTATGCCGATTCCCACCGTAGGGACATGAGTTTCCGTGTTGGAGACCATGTTTACCTCCGAGTCACGCCTCTCAAATGAACCCAGCGTTTCCACGTCAAGGGAAAACTGGCACCAAGATACATCGGCCCCTTCAAGATCACCAACAGACGAGGAGAAGTTGCCTACCAGCTGGAGCTATCTTCCGAGCTATCTGATGTGCACAACGTCTTTCACGTATCACAACTCCGGAAGTGTCTTCAAGTTCCCAACCGCCCCGACCTCTACAAGGAAATTGACCATCAAGCCATCGACCTTCAGCCAGACCTCACTTATCGTGAGAGGCCAGTCTGTATTTTGGATGAAGCTGAGCGTTGCACCTGAAGCCGCACCATCAAGTACTTCAAGGTCCAATGGAGCAATCACACTGAAGTAGAAGCAACCTGGGAGCATGAAGACTACCTTAGATCAGAGTTCCCTTATCTTTTTAGCGCTTAGCCTAGGAATCTCGGGGACGAGATTCTTGTAAGGGGGGTAGGTCTATCACACCTTGTGTTTGTATCAATCTGCTATGCTATGGATTTACAAAATTTGGAACCATTTAAAACTTTTTGAGTGCATGTGCTTGTTTGAATTGTTTGATGCTTGCTTGTTTGAATATGTTTTGGCACTCATAGATTCTACTCCTCTCTATACTCATCTTCCTTGATCCAAATTCTTGCCCAATGACCATACCATGTGTATAGTACCTAAAACTATTTTTATCAAAATTATTTTGGCTAAAAAGGATTTATTCAAATTAGGTTTTCAAAACCCCCTGAATTGAGGTTTGTACTACAAGTCCTCAAATTGGGCGGATCCTTTTTCCCCAAAGGCTTTATTTGAAACCCACTATATATATGACTTCCCAAAACCACCTAATATTATTTTTAAAGATTATTTTACTATTTTATTTAAAGGCTTTTTCTTAAGGCCAGAAATGGTTTTTCATAGGGAAAATTATTTAAATGTTTGAAAATATTTGAGAAAATTTAGGGAAACTCAGTGGACATATATTCTCCATATATATGAGTTTCAACACATGGTCATGTTCAAATAATGGGCAAAACCTTCCAAAACCCTTTCTGCTTAAATCAAGCTTTTGAAATATTTCTATTGGAAATATTCTCAATAAAATCCAGGAAAATTCTAGCAAGTCACACATGCTATATGTAATGATCTTGCAAAGTTTCATCTCAATCCCAATTGATTTGATCCACCAAAATATTCCAAAACCATTCCTGTCCAGAGTCAAGTTTGAACAACTTTACATTGTGAAGTTTGTCCTATTAACCCCTAACTTTGTGGGCATGTTCTAACCCCCAAATAATGATACCACACCAAGTGGTGGATTTGGGAGGATAGTATTGCATGTCTGGATCTACAGAGATATGATTCTATTAAATTCTAGGGCTTTCTAAGTTTCCATTGTCAACCTTTCTCAAATGGGATCCAACTTGGTGATCAACCATATTTCTCTACCTTCTATTTCATCCTGTTAAATCTCATGGCAAGAAAACTTCATTTGCTTGGCCAAATCATCATCAAACACCTTCTGGCAGATTTGTAAAAGCCATGTTTGACCCCCTTCCACTATTCTCCTTGCCCCCAAATTTTTACCACAGTCCCATATTGCTATATTTTACCTCTACTAAAGTTTTCATGACTTAGATCAGTGATTGAGTGCGGTAAAACCCACATTTATCCCATTGCACAGCCTAAATAGGAGCTCCTCACCTCCATTTTCTTTCTCCCTCCCCTCACCCTAGCTCCAAAGCATCCTAGGAGCATCTAAGTAACCCCCAGGAGCTACTGGACAAGGTGGGGCACCCCAGAGCACGCGGGCGACGGCAATGCCGACCATTTGCATGCTCTGGAGCACGCTACTGTGCGCTCCCGCACTGTAGCCGCACCCATCCCGAGCCACCCGACCGCCTTGGGATGCGGGGGCTTGTCCCCCTGGCCCCCCTCGATGTTCGCAACCGTCCAAGAGGTCGCCCCTCTCCTTCTTCTCTCTCCGGCAACCTCCTGCACGCGTGCCCGACGCCGCCCAGCTCAGCCAACCACGGGGCTCGCACGCGCGCGCTTCCCTGCTCCCCCTCTTCTTCCCCTGGTTGTCGACGTGCCTCAGCAACACCACAGACACGCCCACGCCCGCTCCCATGCCCTCCAGCGACGGCAGGGACCTCACCGGCGCATGGGTCCATGGTGCACTGTCGCCGCTCTATAAATAGCGATCCCCGAGCTCTCTCTCCCCTTTGATCACTCTCTCTTCCACTCAATCGAGCGCCAGTACCACCCATTCCACCTCCCAGAGCCCTTGTGCTCGGGATCGAGCTCGACGCCGCCGCCTCGGGCCGCCGTTGATCTCCCGGTAGGGTGCCGCTCCGGCCCTCCTTCTCCTTCCGTTGGTCCTCCCTCACCTCTCTGATCGGTTTCCCCTCCTCCCCGTGCTGTTTGCAGCTCGCAGCGTCCGCTTGGAGCTCAGCCGACGCACCTCTACCGTGGCTCCTTCGTCGCCAGCGACCAGGGCCCCCTCTCCGACCAGCCCCACCTCCCCCGAGACGGCGACGGCGCCCTGAAGCCGTTCTTGCCCTCAGCTCCCCTCGCCGTGCCCTCCTTCACCGCCGGTGAGCCTCGCCACCCTCTGGCGAGAGGTTGACGAGGGTCCCGACAGGGGGACCCCACCCGTCAGCCTCTGCCCCCTCTCCTCTCTCTCTCTCCCTCTGTCGCTGGCCTCTGGCCCCCGCACATCAGGTTCAAACCTGGCGCGCGCGGGGGCGCCAGCGCACCTGGCCTGGCTGGCCACTGGGCTGGCCCAGCAGCTGGCTGGCTCTGGCCCAGGGCACAGAGCCCTTTTTCTTTTCTTTTTCTGTGAATTTTTTCCAAAAATTCCACAGAGATGAATATTTGTCCAATTCCAAATATTCTTCCACCACAAATCTTGTAATATTCTGTAGAATTTAATAGTGCCACTTGTGTAAATTTTTGAAAACAATTTATGTACTTGTTTTATTTAAAGTCTAGTTTTGATTATTTTTAGCCTCTGTTTAAATAGTTTTCAAAATCTTTTTCACTACAAAACCTTAGACAGATATTTTTAGTTTGGTATGTAGTATTTTACAGAGTAGGGTAACATTTTAGAAGTGAGTTTTGTACTCTGTTTTTGTGATGATTCTTATTATTGCCGTTATTATCGCGACGATAGATTGCGTTGTTGACGGAGGAGTTGGACCCGAAGACTTTGAAGATCCCGAAGACTTTGTTGAGCCAGGCAAGCAGCCCTTTGACCATGACTATGAAACCCTTTTATTGCATGGCATATAGCACTTTATTTCGTGATGTTGATCATGTGATGTGGTGACCACTTCGGTGGGATGCCTCCGATACTTTTACCGTTGATACTTGCATCGTGCATGACCCTACCTCCTTATGAGGGTTGTGCGGGTGGGAGTAGATAGGATGCTTAGTAGATGCTATGCAAAGTGGGACGGGAATATGCATGGTGTTGGAAACAAGAGTGTTTTCAAAGACTTTTCGAAAACCCCGTCGGGTGCCACTAATGCCCGAGGGAGATGATGTTGAGCTAGGTAACCACTTGATAAAGAAGTGGTGTACCGGAGGAAGTGAGTGTGTGTGGTTTTCGAAAATGGATTGGTGTAAGTTGCGACCGTTATTCCAACCTAACATGTACAACCACGATACCCCTTATGGGACGGGGCTTTGTTGACTACCTTGGTGGGTACTAGCATAGAGCCCGCATTACTAGTGGCGGAAGTGACGTGGTCACTCTCGATACGGGGTCATGCCTGGTAGGGCGACCATGCGCTGTCTTCACAGGCACCGGGCACACCGTTGCGTGCCCTCATGGATGATACGTGTGATGTATATCATGAGGGATGGCACCAACGAGTGGACTCTTTGTTTAGTATCTCTAGGGCAAAGGCAATGTTCGGGTACTTACCTCGGGTATGAACAATATCACGAGTCGTGACTTGACACGGAAGTTTCCCGAGTCTTGTGGGTAAAGTGTGCAACCTCTACAGAGTGTAAAACTATTCGAATAGCCGTTTCCATGGTCAAGGACAGTTGGATGACCGCTCTTGTGCTACGTCCAGTGTTCACTAAACTTGGTGTGTATGTGTGTGGGTTGGTGATGGAGATGATCCTTGGTTAAGTCGGATGACATGACATGATGAGTGAACATGAGATGTTCAAACCTTGATTCATATTGATATCTGCAACCTGTTCATACGGATACATGTTACTTGTTGATGCATGCTATCACAAATTATTTTGAACATGACATTGCACTCAAAATTAGCTTTCCGCAAAACTTACCTACTTAGTGTTATATCCTGCATTATTATACCTCGTTCCAAAACATGGGTTGCTTGCGAGTACATTCAAAGTACTCATTGGCTTGCCACTAGTTATTTAATTGGCCAGGCATGGAAGAGCAGGAATATGGTGAAGAGTTCGTTGGTGACAAACATGCGAACTAGGACGCTTCCCAGTCAGAATGCCTGTAGGTTAAGGCACATGGCATGGGTCTACGCTTTCGATCAAGATTTCCGCTGCTAGTTGTGTTTGTTATTTGGCCTTCATGGCCCTACCTATGTAAGACTTGACCTTCATGGTCTTTATTTGTGTAAGACGTTAAGTATGGATGTAAGACTCTTGTTATTCAGCTTCTGTGTGTTCATTGAGCATTGATCTCTGGAATCACTATACACGTGCATTCGGTGATCATGACTTATGAGTCGGGGTCCCCACAGTCATCATCTAGCTCAACTAGACTATGCGCAAGGCAAATGTTTGACCTTGATAGGTTTTTTGTTTCAGTGGTCTCTTGGTGTTAGTTGGGAAACTGGGTTATAGGTTTGATTGCCTTACTGTCAAGGGGGGCTCTCAAGTGAGTAGCTTGATCATATCGTTCATAGAGAGCTCAAACCATTGCATCCTTGGCATCATCTTTCTTGGTTCATGTTTGGCTTTTACCATGTGAGTTTTGGAGCTTATGGTAATCTTCATGACAAGCTCGAGTTCATCAAAAATGGATTTCGTATGCATCGTCTTTGCATTTTAGGTGTTGGGAGATTTTGCCGGTTCATATTTTGGGAAGATTATCGTCCTTATCCTGTCGGCATTTATTCTCCATTGCTAGTTCTTAATTTATTTAGTCGTTGTTGGATAATACTTATCGACTTGTATCCAACAAGCTTGATTTTTCTGATTTCGGAGTCCATTTGCAGAAGTTATGGTAGTTTTAGTCATGGGAGATCCAACTGTTTTGTTTGGGCATATTTTCAGCACCCAAGCAGTAGTAATGCTCTGTAACACGGTAGTACTACTTGCAGTACTTCCGCTGTGGACTACCACAACCACTACTGCTTGGAAATGTCCTCTATGCAACTTTCTATTGTCTGTTTTCTCTAAGTAGTAGTAGATTGGTAGTACCACTCCCCCGAGTGGTAGTACCGCTTGAGTATCAAGGGTTGTGCATGTTTCTTTTGCCTATTTTCTCTAAGCGGTAGTAGAGCGGTAGTACCGCACTAGCGATAGTACTGCTCCGAGAGTGGTAGTACCTGTCAAGCAGTAGTATTGCTCCCCCGAGCGGTTGTACCACTTTACTATGGGCTGACACATAACGGTTGGATTTTTCCCCACCTATAAAAGGGGGTCTTCTTCCCCAATGGACCTTATATTTTGAGCTCATGTTTTCCTCCCATTGTTGACCTTCTTCGAGCTTGCTATCTCTCAATCCCTCCAATGATTCTTGCTAGTCTTGAGGGAAAAGAGAGAGGAGATCTAGATCTACGTTTCCACCAATCACTTTCTCCTCTATGTGAGGGGAACCCCTTGGATCTAGATCTTGAAGTCTTTGTGTTCTCCTTGTTCTTCCTCTCATATTCCTCCATAGCTTTTGTTGTTGTGGTGGGATTTGGGAGTGAGGGACTTGACCACTTTGTGTGTTCTTGCCATTGCATTAGTTGCATAGGTTTGAGTTCTCCACGGTGATACATGGAAGTGAAAATTTGAGAAGCTTGTTATTCTTGGGTGTTTGGGCACCTTAGACCTTGTGCCTCTTGAGTGTTTGGGCGCCCTAGACGGTTGGTGGTCTCTTGGAGCTCAGTCATTGTGCTGTAAAGCTCTGGGCAAGCGCCCGGGTCTCCAATTAGGTTTTGGAGATTGCCCCAAGGAATTTGTGCGGGTTACAGTGACCGCCCCCAAGAGTTGCCAATTGTACGGGTTCGATGACCGCCCGCAAGGGTCGCCATTTGTACAGGTTCGGTGAATGTTGGAAATATGCCCTAGAGGCAATAATAAAAGTAGTTATTATTATACTTCCTTGTTCATGATAATCGTTTATTATCCATGCTATAATTGTATTGATTGGAAACTCAATTACATGTGTGGATAGATAGACAACACTGTGACCCTAGTATTCCTCTAGTGGACTAGCTCGTTGATCAAAGATGGTCAAGGTTTCCTAGCCATAGACATGAGATGTCATTTCATAACGGGATCACATCATTAGGAGAATGATGTGATGGACAAGACCCAAACTATGAACGTACATATGATTGTGTCAGTTTATTGCTATTGTTTTCTGCATGTCAAGTATCTGTTCCTATGACCATGAGATCATGCAACTCACTGACACCGGAGGAATAACTTCTGTGTATCAAACATCACAACGTAACTGGGTGACTATAAAGATACTCTACAGGTATCTCCGAGGGTGTCTGTTGAGTGGACATGGATCAAGACTGGGATTTGTTACTCCGTGTGACGGAGAGGTATCTCAGGGCCCACTCGGTAATACAACATCACAATAAGCCTTGCAAGCAATGTGACTAAAGTGTTAGTCACGGGATCTTGTATTACGGAACGAGTAAAGAGACTTGCCGGTAACGAGATTGAACTAGGTATAGAGATAGCGACGATTGAATCTCGGGCAAGTAACATACCGAAGAACAAAGGGAACAGTGTACGGGATTAACTGAATCCTTGACATAGAGGTTCAACCGATAAAGATCTTCGTAAAATATGTAGGAACCAATATGGGCATCCAGGTCCCTCTATTGGTTATTGACCGTAGAGTTGTCTTGGTCATGTCTACATAGTTCTCGAACCCGCAGGGTCGGCACACTTAAGGTTCGGTGAAGTTTCGGTATAGTTGAGTTATGTATATTGCTGACCGAAGGTTGTTCGGAGTCCCGGATGAGATCCCGGACGTCACGAGGAGCTCCGGAATGGTCCGGAGGTAAAGGTTGATATATAGGAAAGTGGTGTTTGAACTCCGAAAAAGTTTTGGGCATTTCCGGCAGTGTACCGGGAGTAACGAATGGGTTCCGGGGGTCCACCAAGTGGACCCGCCACACCCCAAGAGGGCCACATGGGCCTTAGGGTGGCGCACCAGCCCCTGGTGGGCTGGGCGGCCAGCCCAAGTGGGCCTATGCGGCTGGAATTTTGGGGAAAGGAAAGTCCAAGTGGGGAAGGGAAGGAATCCTACTAGGAGTAGGATTGGAGGTGGACTCCTCCACCTCCACCTCCTTTGGCCGACTCCTAGGAGGATCCCTAGGTTGGCCAGCCCCTCCCCTCCCTCCTATATATACTAGAGGGGAGAGAGGGCAGCAGCACAAGAAACCCTAGCCACAGTGCATCCCTCTCTCCCCGATAGATCAAATCCTCTAGTTTCAGCGGCGCTTAGGTGAAGCCCTGCTGGAATAGTTCCACCACCACCGCCGCCGCGCCGTGATGCTGCCGGAGAACTCATCTACCACTCTGCTCCCTCTTGTTGGATCAAGAAGGCGGAGATCCTCATCGAGCTGTACGTGTGCTGAACGCGGAGATGCCGTCCGTTCGGTACTAGATCGTGATTGGATCGCGGGACGGCTAGCGAATTGGATCGCGAAGACGTTCGACTACATCAACTGCGTTTCTTAACGCTTCCCGCTTAGCGATCTACAAGGGTATGTAGATCCACTCTCCCTCTCGAAGATGCTCATCACCATGGATAGATCTTGCGTGTGCGTAGGAATTTTTTTGTTTCTCATGCAACGTTCCCCATCAGTGGCATCATGAGCTAGGTCTATGTGTAGATGAGATCACGAGTAGAACACAAAGGAGTTTGTGGGCATTGATATTCAGATTGCTTCCTCCGTTGGTCTTTTCTTGATTCGGCGGTATTGTGGGATGAAGCGGCCCGGACCAACATTACTCGTACGCTTACGAGAGACCGGTTCCATCAACTGACATGTAACTTCGTTGCATAAAGATGGCTGGCGGGTGTCTGTTTCTCCCACTTTAGTTGGATCGGATTCGAGAAAGGCGGTCCTTGAGAAGGTTGAATAGCAATTTGTGTATCACCGTTGTGGTTTTTGCGTAGGTAAGAATTGTTCTTGCTAGATACCTGTAGCAGCCACGTAAAACTTGCAACAACAATTAGAGGACATCTAACTTGTTTTTGCAGGGTATGTTGTGATGTGATATGGCCACATGATGAGATATATGTGATGTATGAGATGATCATGTATTGTATAGAATATCACGACTTGCATGTCGATGAGTACGGCAACCAGCAGGAGCCATAGGGTTGTCTTTAATTTATTTTTGCCGTTTTGCTTTACTTTCTCACTATGAGTTAGCAATAGTCATAGAAGCAACAGTTGGCGCGACAACCTCATGGCGACACATTGATGGAGATCAAGATGATGGAGATCATGGTGTCATGCCGGTGATGATGGAGATCATGCCGGTGCTTTGGAGATGGAGATCAAAAGCACAAGTTCATGGCCATATCATGTTACTTATGATTTGCATGTGATGTTAATCCTTTTATGCATCTTATTTTGCTTAGGACGACGGTAGCATTATAAGGTGATCCCTCACTTAAATTTCAAGATAAAATTGTGTTCTCCCCGAGTGTGCACCATTGCGAAAGTTCGTCATTTTGAGACACCACGTGATGATCGGGTGTGATAGACTCTACGTTCGCATACAACGGGTGCAAGTCAGTGTTGCGCGTGCGGAACACTCGGGTTAAAGTTGACGAGCCTAGCATGTACAGACATGGCCTCGGAACACAAGAGACCTAAAGGTCGAACATGAGTCATATAGTACATATGATCAACATGAAGATGTTCACCATTGAAACCACCTCAACTCATGTGATGATCGGACTTGAGTTGGTGAATTTGGATCATGTGACACTCGAATGACTAGAGGGATGTCAATTTGAGTGGGATTTTTTAAGTAATATGATTAACTAAACTCATTATCTTGAACAATAGTCTAAGTTGTCTTTGCAAAATTTATGTTGTAGATCAATGGCTCGCGCAGTTGCACCCCTGAATTTTAATGCGTTCCTAGAGAAAGCTAAGTTGAAAGATGATGGAAGTAACTTTGTGGACTGGGCCCGTAATCTAAGGATTATCCTTACGGCTTCCCAAAAGGCTTATGTCCTTGATGCACCGCTTGGTGATCCACTCGCTCCAGTAGAGTCTCCAGACATTGTGAACGCCTGGCAGGCTCGTTCTGATGATTACTCATTGGTTCAATGTGCAATGTTGTATAGCTTAGAACCGGGACTTCAAAGATGTTTTGAACGTCATGGAGCATATGATATGTTCCTAGAGATGAAGTTTATCTTTCAGAAGAATGCCCGAATCGAGAGGTATGAGACCTCCGATAAGTTCTATGCTTGCAAGATGGAGGAGAACGGGTCTGTCAGTGAACACATACTCAGAATGTCTGGGTATTCCACCCGTCTGGCTGAATTGGGTATGCCCCTTCCGCCAGAGGCGATCACTGACAGAGTTCTTCAATCATTGCCACCTAGCTACAAGAGCTTCGTGTTGAACTATAACATGCACGGGATGAACAAGTCAGTCGCCCAGCTGTTTGCGATGTTGAAAGTCGCTGAGTCTGAGATTCAGAAGGAGCATCAAGTGTTGATGGTCAATAAAACCACTAGTTTCAAGAAGAATGGCAAGGGTAAGAAGGGTAACTCCAAGAAGAGTGGCAAAGCAGTTGCCCCTCCCGTGAAGAAACCCAAGGCTGGACCTAAGCCAGAAACCGAGTGCTTTCATTGAAAGGGAACTGGTCACTGGAAGTGGGACTGCCCCAAGTATTTGACTGACAAGAAGGCGGCCAACAACAAACAAGGTATATATGATATACATGTTATTGATGTGTACCTTACCAACTCTCGTTGTAGTGCCTGGGTATTTGATACCGGTGCGGTTGCTCATATTTGCAACTCGAAACAGGAACTGCGGAATAGACGGAGGCTGGCAAAGGACGAAGTGATGATGCGCGTGGGAAATGGTTCCAAGGTTGATGTGATCGCTGTCGGCACACTCGCTCTTCGATTACCATCGGGATTAGTGATGAACCTGAATAATTGTTATTTAGTGCCTGCGTTAAGCATGAACATTATATCTGGATCTTGTTTATTGCGAGACGGTTACTCATTTAAATCGGAGAATAATGGTTGTTCTATTTATATGAGTAATATCTTTTATGGTCATGCACCCAATGTGAGGGGTTTATTCTTATTGAATCTCGATAGTGATGATACACATGTTCATAACATTGATGCCAAAAGATGTAGAGTTGATAATGATAGTACCACTTTCTTGTGGCACTACCGTTTAGGTCATATTGGTGTAAAACGCATGAAGAAGCTCCATGCAGATGGACTTTTGGAGTCACTTGATTTTGAATCACTTGACACATGTGAACCATGCCTCATGGGCAAGATGACTAAAACCCCGTTCTCTGGAACAATGGAACGGGCAAGTGACTTGTTGGAGATCATACATACTGATGTGTGCGGTCCGATGAGCATTGAGGCGTGCGGTGGATATCGTTATTTTCTCACCTTCACTGATGACTTAAGTAGATATGGGTATATTTACTTAATGAAACACAAGTCTGAAACGTTTGAAAAGTTCAAGCAATTTCAGAGTGAAGTTGAGAATCATCGTAACAAGAAGATTAAATTCCTACGATCTGATCGAGGAGGAGAATATCTGAGTTATGAGTTTGGCAGTCACTTAAGACAGTGTGGAATTGTTTCACAATTGACACCGCCTGGAACACCACAACGTAATGGTGTGTCCGAACGTCGTAATCGAACCTTATTGGATACGGTGTGATCTATGATGTCTCTTGCCGATTTGCCACTATCGTTTTGGTGTTATGCATTAGAGACAGCTACATTCACTTTAAATAGGGCACCATCGAAATCCATTGAGACGACGCCATATGAACTGTGGTTTGGCAAGAAGCCAAAATTGTCGATTCTTAAAGTTTGGGGATGTGATGCTTATGTCAAAAAGCTTCAGCCTGAAAAGCTGGAACCCAAAGCGGAGAAATGCGTCTTCATAGGATACCCAAAAGAGACAATTGGGTATACCTTCTATCTTAGATCCGAAGGCAAAGTGTTTGTCGCTAGAAACGGAACATTTCTTGAGAAAGAGTTTCTCTCGAAAGAATTGAGTGGGAGGAAAATAGAACTTGATGAGGTTGTTGAACCTTTACTTCAACCTGAGAGTAGCGCAGCACAGAAAGATGTTTCTGTGGAGCCTACATCGGTTGAAGAGGAAGTTAATGATGATGATCATGAAGCTTCAGATCAAGTTGCTATCGAACTTCGTAGGTCGACAAGGACGCGTACTGCTCCAGAGTGGTACCGCAACCCTGTCTTAGAGGTCATGTTGTTGGACAACAATGAACCTACGAGCTATGGAGAAGTGATGATGGGCCCGGATTCCGAGAAATGGTTTGAGGCCATGAAATCCGAGATGGGATCCATGTATGAAAACAAAGTATGGGCTTTGGAAGTATTACCTGAAGGGCATAATGCCATTCAGAACAAATGGATCTTTAAGAGGAAGATGGACGCGGACGGTAATGTCACCGTCTATAAAGCTCGACTTATGGCAAAGGGTTTTTTCACAAGTTCAAGGAGTTGACTACGATGAGACCTTCTCACCCATAGCGATGCTTAAGTCCGTCAGAATCATGTTAGCAATAGCTGCCTTTTTTGATTATGAAATTTGGCAGATGGATGTCAAAACAGCGTTCCTTAATGGTTTCCTTAAGGAAGAGTTGTATATGATGCAACCAGAAGGTTTTGTCGATCCAGAGAATGCTGACAAAGTTTGCAAACTCCGGCGATCCATTTATGGACTGGTGCAAGCATCTCGGAGTTGGAATCTTCGCTTTGATGAGGTGATCAAAGTGTTCGGGTTTATACAAGTTTACGGAGAAGCTTGTATTTACAAGAAAGTGAGTGGGAGCTCTATAGCGTTTCTAATATTATATGTGGATGACATATTGCTGATTGGAAACAATATAGAAATGTTGGAAAGCGTGAAGGAATACTTGAACAAGAGTTTTTCAATGAAGGACCTAGGAGAAGCTACTTTCATATTAGGCATCAAGATCTATAGAGATAGATCGAGACGCTTAATAGGACTTTCACAGAGCACATACCTTGACAAAGTTTTGAAGAAGTTCAAAATGGATCAGTCCAAGAAGGGGTTCTTGCTTGTATTGCAAGGTGTGAAGTTGAGTAAGACTCAATGCCCAGTGACTGCAGAAGATACAGAAAAGATGAGTGTCGTCCCCTATGCTTCAGCCATAGGCTCTATCATGTATGCAATGATGTGCACAAGACCCGATGTCAGCCTTGCCATAAGTATGGCCGAAAGGTTTCAAAGTGATCCAGGAATTGAACACTGGACGGTGGTCAAGAATATCCTGAAGTACCTGAAAAGGGCTAAGGACATGTTTCTCGTTTATGGAGGTGATCAAGAGCTCGTCGTAAAGGGTTACGTCGATGCAAGCTTTGACACTGATCCGGATGACTCTAAGTCTCAAACCGGATACGTATTTATTCTTAATGGGGGTGCGGTAAGCTGGTGCAGTTCCAAGCAGAGCTTGGTAGCTGATTCTAAATGTGAAGCGGAGTACATCGCTGCCTCGGAGGCGGCGAAGGAAGGTGTCTGGATGAAGGAGTTCATGACAGATCTTGGAGTAGTGCCTAGTGCACTGAACCCAATGACTCTGTTCTGTGACATCACTGGTGCCATTGCTCTAGCCAAGGAACCAAGGTTTCACAAGAGGACCAGACACATAAAGCGACGTTTCAATTCCATCCGCGATTACATCAAGGAGGACGGCATAAATATTTGCAAAGTGCACACGGATCTGAATGTTGCAGATCCGATGACTAAACCTCTTCCAAGGGATAAACATGATCAACACCAGAACTGTATGGGTGTTAGATTCATTACAATGTAAATCACATAGTGATGTGAGCTAGATTATTGACTCTAGTGCAAGTGGGAGATTGTTGGAAATATTCCCTAGAGGCAATAA
The DNA here is from genome assembly GCA_039707655.1 of Elymus sibiricus. NCBI lineage: Eukaryota > Viridiplantae > Streptophyta > Magnoliopsida > Poales > Poaceae > Elymus > Elymus sibiricus. Next base: position 306,484,478 of record CM077675.1, on the reverse strand, counting down.
TAAAAGTAGTTATTATTATATTTCCTTGTTCATGATAATCGTTTATTATCCATGCTATAATTGTATTGATTGGAAACTCAATTACATGTCTGGATACGTAGACAACACTGTGTCCCTAGTATTCCTCTAGTGGACTAGCTCGTTGATCAAAGATGGTCAAGGTTTCCTAGCCATAGACAAGAGATGTCATTTGATAACGGGATCACATCATTAGGAGAATCATGTGATGGACAAGACCCAAACTATGAACGTAGCATATGATCGTGTCAGTTTATTGCTATGGTTTTCTTCATGTCAAGTATCTGTTCCTATGACATTGAGATCATGCAACTCACTGACACCGGAGGAATACCTTGTGTGTATCAAATGTCACAACGTAACTGGGTGACTATAAAGATACTCTACAGGTATCTCCTAGGGTGTCTGTTGAGTGGACATGGATCAAGACTGGGATTTGTTACTCCGTGTGACGGAGAGGTATCTCAGGGCCCACTCGGTAATACAACATCACAATAAGCCTTGCAAGCAATGTGACTAAAGTGTTAGTCACGGGATCTTGTATTACGGAACGAGTAAAGAGACTTGCCGGTAACGAGATTGAACTAGGTATAGAGATACCGACGATCGAATCTTGGGCAAGTAACATACCGAAGAACAAAGGGAACAGCGTACGGGATTAACTGAATCCTTGACATAGAGGTTCAACGAATAAAGATCTTCGTAGAATATGTAGGAACCAATATGGGCATCCAGGTCCCGCTATTGGTTATTAACCGTAGAGGTGTCTTGGTCATGTCTACATAGTTCTCGAACCCGCAGGGTCTGCACACTTAAGGTTCGGTGACGTTTCAGTATAGTTGAGTTATGTATGTTGGTGACCGAAGGTTGTTCGGAGTCCTAGATGAGATCCCGGACGTCACGAGGAGCTCCGGAATGGTCCGGAGGTAAAAATTGATATATAGGAAAGTGGTGTTTGAACTCCGGAAAAGTTTCGGGCATTTCCGGCAGTGTACCGGGAGTGACGAATGGGTTCTGGGGGTCCACCAAGTGGACCCGCCACACCCCAAGAGGGCCACATGGGCCTTAGGGTGGCGCACCAGCCCCTGGTGGGCTGGGCGGCCAGCCCAAGTGGGCCTATGCGGCTGAAATTTTGGGGAAAGGAAAGTCCAAGTGGGGAAGGGAAGGAATCCTACTAGGAGTAGGATTGGAGGTGGAGTCCTCCACCTCCACCTCCTTTGGCCGACTCCTAGGAGGATCCCTAGGTCGGCCAGCCCCTCCCCTCCCTCCTATATATACTAGAGGGGAGAGAGGGAAGCAGCACAAGAAACCCTAGCCACGGTGCAGCCCTCTCTCCCCGATAGATCAAATCCTCTAGTTTCAGCGGCGCTTAGGCGAAGCCCTGCTGGAATAGTTCCACCACCACCGCTGCCGTGCCGTCACGCTGCCGGAGAACTCATCTACCTCTCCGCTCCCTCTTGCTGGATCAAGAAGGCGGAGATCGTCATCGAGCTGTACGTGTGCTGAACGTGGAGGTGTCGTCCGTTTGGTACTAGATCGTGATTGGATCGCGGGACGGCTAGCGATTTGGATCACGAAGACGTTTGACTACATCAACCGCATGTCTTAACGCTTCCCACTTAGCGATCTACAAGGGTATGTAGATCCACTCTCCCTCTCGTAGATGCTCATCACCATGGATAGATCTTGCGTGTGCGTAGGAAATTTTTTGTTTCCCACGCAACGTTCCCCATCAGTGACCGCCCTCAAGGCCCCCTTAGTCAAATCATGACATCTTGCATTGTGTGAGGGTGTGAGGAGATTACAGTGGCTCTAGAGGCATTTTGGGTAGCATTGTGCTTCACAGCGCTCCAAACGAAGATTAGCTTTCGTAAGGGTATGAATTTCGGGGTACATCATCGTCTCCATGTGCCTCGATAATCTCTAACCTGAGCCCTTTACTTATGCACTTTACTTTGTGATAGCCCAAGTGTTTCATGTTATATATGTTGCTATCACTTAGTTGTTTATCTTGCTTAGCATAAGCTGTTGGTGCACATAGGTGAGCCTAGTTGATTTAGGTTTTGCGCTTGACAAATTAAAAGCTAGTTTTATTCCGCATTTGTTCAAGCCTAAACCATAATTATTTTAAAGCGCCTATTCACCCCGACTACTACGGAAAAACCTACAAGTAGCGCTGGGTTTTGAGCTACCAGTAGCGCTAGCATGCGCGCTACTGCTAGGGCGCTACACCTAATAGTTAGCAGTAGCGTGTGTCCAGCCTGCGCTACTGGTAACTCACTTATCAGTAGTGTGTGTTTGTACCCGCGCTACTGATAACTATTAGCAGCGCATGTCTATGCTCCGCGCCACTACTAATCGTGCGTATTATATATATATATAGTATTTATACATGGTTATACAAATTAATATAAAACATCAATAAAGATTGTGGAAGAAACAACAATTAGATTAAAGTGGATGGGTGCAAGTGATCAAGTTGAATTAGTAGGAAAATATGATGTTACGACGGCACACAAGTGTCGAATCCCCTCATTCGACACTTGTGTGCTGTTGTAACATCATATTTTCCTACTAATTCAACTTGATCACTTGCACCCATCCACTTTAATCTAATCTATGCCATATAATAACTCATCATCCTTAGTCACATACCAACTTACCATCATCTTAATCATCTAACAACTCATCATCATCTTAATCATCTAAGAACTCATCATCATCTTAATCATGCCAAGTTAACCACTACTACACAATGTCATAAAATAGAAAAGGTACTCTCTCCTAGGTAGCACGTACTATCTCTCCTAGGTAGAACCTACTACTCTCTCCTAGGTAAAATAGCATAAACAGGTAAGCTCCTCCCTCTCCATTGTGAAGAATAGAGATCCACCTATCTCTGACTTGTGGCCTGCGCAAATCCTTCTCGTCTCCGCCAAGTGGTTGCCTGCGGGCTTTCATTACTTTGCTCAATCCTTTGATTTTCAGGCTTTCTTCCCTTCTAGACACCGAGTATGCATTGCGGAAACTCATAGGCAGAAGTGGCCATAAGCTGATAATATCCAAATGACCTTCGAGAAACATCAGGTGAGACACAACCTCTAGCTGGAATTTCTGTTGAAGAACATAATAATAACATAGTTAGCAATCTAGTTTTGCTTAAGGAAAATTTATGTATGCAAAAGATGGACTAATTAGACAATAGTAAAAAAAATCTTACCATGCTATCTGCACGGATGTTACCATGGTTCAACTTGTGCACTAGTGGCACATATCAAGAATAACTTTCGCCAATTTGATAATTGGTCTTAAAATTATCAACGTCATTAATAAATGATATCAGAAGATTTTTATCCAACCAAGTTAGATCAGAGCCATGAGTGTAGTAGGACGGGTCTACTATCTTTCGAGTATTTCTTGAAGAAGAGAAATAAGCTGACAATTAACAATAAATAAGTTAAGTAGGGATGAGTACCAAATATTTTCCAATAAACAATATAAACTACATGACAAATTTGTTGACAAACACACATGGAGGTAGAACTGGAATTATGTGATCCACATGCACTGAAATTTCGATATTATTTTCACGATCATCTTCATGACCAAGGTCGAAGGTTATTTGCATGCCCTCCTAAAACCCATATGCCTTGCATAGTGCTATCCAATTAGAAAAACCAAAATATGTATGATCTACTTCATTCAAGAGCTTGACAACAAAAGTGAAATGTTCCGTCCTTAGATGAGCTATCTTAGTCTCCGTACTCTCCCTATCTTTGAAATGAAACTTGTCCAAGACATACAGTCTTGTAGAGCAGGTAATGCACTAGTCAAATTGTAAAAAAAGAAAATTACAGGTTAAAGCAAAAGCACACGTCATGCTTAATTACAAAAAATACATGTCGTCGTTACATACCGTAGAAAGTTCGAACTTCTCCTTTAGCGTGACGGTGAAGTACCTACCATTGTCTAAGCGAGGATAACGGTCACACAGACCCCTGTCGTTGGTGCAGTGAACACACTCAGGGATCCCTTCGCCGTCAGAAATTTCCTATGTTCGTGATTCAAAGATTAAAAATCTACGACAATTATACCAGTAACTCAGCACACAAATCACTATTCAGCACAGGTTAAATTTCGGTCTGTCGAGGCTTCCTTGAAAAACTCTCCTATCTCATGGTGTATATGGTGGGCACTCCCTCACACTGATATGATGGTGTATATATGTGGACACTCCCTCACAATAATATTTCAACTGTCGGTGCTGGCTGCTCCTCCCTTCGCCCCCGCGTGCATTACCAAATGTGTTGCACACGGGGAAGACGAAGGCCCCACAACAATAGTCGGGATTCCTCCTCTGATATTTTGACCATCGGTGCTGGTCACTTCTTCTCCCTCTCTCGCGCATTATACCAAGGTATATATCATGAGAAGAGGAAGAGGAAACGACCCCCACAACAACAGTCGAGATTCCTCCATCAAGAACATACTGAAATTTACACAAGGAGCTCTGACAGACTAAAAATCAACCCTAAGCATAAGTCAATTAACATTACCTTTATGGAATAATGATATAAAAATGGGTTATGTTTTGCCGCAATGTCATCTAATTCCTATTCCGACAAATCATGGGCACTTGATATTTCCTACTTTATAGTAAAAGTCATGCTGAAATCCACGAAAAAATTTAGCATGACCATTGTTAAAATAGGACATATCGAGCGCCTGAAATTTGTGGGAACGGAAATGATTCCGGCAAAACATAGGCCACCCGGAGGTGTTTCTGCAAATTCATCTATCATGGGCAATTTTCTTACTTTGAACATCAACTCATGCTACCCATCTACTACTACTACCCGGAGGTATTTGCATTTCAAGAAAATACTCGCTTCACATTTTCATTTAAAAATAATAATACTATTTACACATTTTCACAACTACTCATCTACTACTACTACATCTATGAAAACATCTATGAATAAATTCTAAAACTTGAAGAAATTCTAAAACTTGAACATCATCTCCATCTAGACCTAGAACATGAAGAAATGCAATAGCTACGGATGAGGGGTGGTGGCTCGACGAGGAGGGGGCCCATGGCTGGAGGAAGGAGGAGGGGCCGGTGGAGGATGGAGGAGGGAAGAAGGGTCAGTGGTCGGAAGAGGGAGAAGGGGCGGCGACTGGAGTAGGCAAGAGGGCGAAGATGGAGGAGGGAGGAGGGCGAGGGGGAAGGAGGCTTACGGAAAAAAGGCGTCGGTGTGGCAACGGCGGCGGCGACGCGGGGGAAGGGGCGCGCGATGAGGGAGAGAGACATAAGAGTGTGGAGGGAGAATGAGATGCGGGCGGGGGAGAGGATAATGGTAGAATAGCAGTAGCGTGTTTCGCAGAAAAGTGCTACTGCTATCGCTTTAGCAGTAGTGCGTCTACGAGAGATGCGCTACTGTATACGTAGTCCGGTGGGTTCGGTGGGGACCACGATAGTAGCAGTGCCGTTCCCAGCCACACGCTACTGCTAAAGAGATAGCAGTAGCGCCCATATTTTGGCCGCACTACTGTAAAGTAGTAGTAGCGCGTGTCTGCTAGCCGCACTACTGTTAAGCCTCCACCTATAAGGTTTTTCCTAGTAGTGCCCCCTCTAGGCGACATCCACGTCCTTTCAATTGGTATTAGATCTAGGTCTCTCATTATTAGGCTTTACCGCCTAGAGAGTAAGGATGTCGACTAGGGGATTAGGATCCTCTGACACTCTTAGTTTCGATGGCACACATTTTGATGTTTGGGTAATTCGTATGCTTAATCTCTTTAGGGTCATGGACCCAAATTTAGATCGAATTGTAGATATGGGGTTTCTCCTCCAATGGGTTCTCAAACCCTATCTTTATAGGATGAGAAAAACTCTTATCTCAATTCTCAAGCTTCTAATATGCTTTTCAATGCTTTGAGCAATGTAGTTATAGTTCAACTCATGCGGTTCCGGGATGCTCATGAGTTGTGACAAAGCTTGAAGATAAATATGCTGAGTCCAAGATTTCAGGATGATTGTTCTCCCTCCACCTCCGGTCGTGAAGTGTTCTCAACTTATTCTACTTCATCAACATGTGATTTTCCACAAGGTAATGAAATGGCGAGTAGTGATAGTCATTGCAATTTTGATAGTGAGCTTATTGTTGCTCATCCTTTATCACTGTGTTGGTGCACTGCTTCATCTTTGGACAGTTCAAGCACCCTACATGTTTCACATGCTTGTGTTGATAGTCCATGCATATCATGTAGAAATTGTTTGACTAAATCTCATGATGATATGCTTCCTATGTCTTGTTTCCATGATAAAACAATGCATCTATTTCCTCGAGTTGTTGTGCTAATAATATAGAGTAAACCCAACACTCCATGGAACAAGATGTAGTCTTGAGTGGTGTCGCAAGGGATCCTACATCATCATCTCTTACTCCTCACTTTTGCCTCATGGCTAAGGCTTCAAAGGTATCTCCCACTTTGAATCCCAATATATCTTGTGACGATGATGTTTATGATGACGAGAATGAGGATAATGATGTAGATGATGATAACATTGCTTCCTTAAAAATTAAGGGAGAAATGATTTTTCAAGCTCTTCATAAGAATAAAATTGCTCGTTCCAAATTCATGGAAATCATGTCTATTGCCCTCGAGGGAAAGAAACACATTGAGGAGTTGGAAGCTCATGTCGAGGAGCATGAGGTCACCATTTAGAAAATGGAAGGTCATGAGCGTGGTTATGCAAATGAGATAGCGAATCTTTCTCACGCTCTTGAGGAAGAACAAACCACCAAGGAATCTCTTGAGGATACGTTTGCTCTAGAATTAACTATAGTAAAGGAATCCCGTGATAGAGCCCTTGAGGTGGTTAATGATTTCAAAACTAAAAATGATATGCTTGAAGTTGCACATGCTAGACTCCTCGAGGACTTTGAGCACGTCGAAAATGTCTCAAGGGTCATTAAGAGTGAGCTCATCCAACTCACCGAGTCCCATGCCCAACTTAAAGCTTCATATTTAAAAGAGCTTGCCGATTTGCCTTCTCCTCTTGTTGTTAATGAAGATGCTTGTGCTAATAAATCTATTTCTTGCGAAGCATCCAGATTGAAGGAGAATGTTGAGCTAAGGTCTCAACTTGAGTTGCTATCTAGTAATTATGGGAAATTGGAAGAAAGTCATGAAAAGCTCTCGAGCTCTCATGGTGATCTTCTAGTATCCGATAATGTGCTAAAGTGAGCTCACGATGCTATGATTACTAAGGTAACATCTAGTGAGCCTCATATGGACATCAACATTACTTCTAATCAAAATTTTATATTGCCATGTGCTAGTCCTCGTAATTCATCCACTCATAATGTTGCTACTTCTTGTGATGAATTACTTTCCTTGCCTTGTTGCTGTAATATGAAGCTTATACTTCCTCGTGTACTTGTGTTGATACTAACCATGTAGTGGAAATAAAAGAGCTCAAGGACCAAGTCACTTCTTTGAAGAAATACTTGGAAAAGAGTCATGATGGGAAGTCCACACTTGACAATATTTTGAGTGGACAAAAATACCCCAATGACAAGGGTGGACTTGGATTCAACTCCAATACTAAGAAGAAGTCCAAGATTAACAAGAAGAAGGGCCACTAACAAGTCAAGAATTCATCCAAGATTATTTGCTTAAAGTGCAAAATTGCAGGGCACCATGTTAGATCTTGCCCATTGAACAAGAAGCCTCATAGTGACAAGCAACAAGGGAAGCAGCCTCAAGTTCAAACTCAGTTTAAAGAAAGGCCACTTCCCAAGAAGACTCAAGTTAATGATCCTCAAGTTGAGAAATCAATTGAGAAGAAACTAAAGAGTAGATGTTTCTACTTATGTCGTGAGAAGGGTCACCTTGCTTATTCATGCACGAATTGTAACCTATCCAAACCCAATTATTATTGATGATATCTATTCTCTTAGGAAGGATAAGGTTGGCAATGTGTTTGCCAAATGTGTTGGTACTCAAATGGTGCTAAGAAAAGAACTATTTGGTTATCCAAGCCTATTGTGACTAAACTCTTAGGACCCAACTTTGTTGGGGACCAACAAGTTCAAACTTGATCAATATGTATTATTGGAGGGCATTGGAGACTTGGCTACCACATGAAGATTTAAGGGATCTTCATCATTATATTTTCTCAAGCCAAATCATTTGGATTATCATGTGTCTATCTTATATCCAACGTTCCTCCTTGAAACTTGTACTTAAATTGTTTACACTAAAAGTTACTTGCCCCTTACCATGTTTTGGTTTTGTACCTTGCATGTGTTTGTATATTGTGTGCTTCCGATTTGCTTATCTTGAGTAATCAAGTATGTGTATGTTTGTTTGCACATCATGTACGTGTGAGTCTTGTGTTGAGTCTTTTTTGCATATTATTTTTACCTTAATGGGCTCTGCTGAGAAATTAACGGCTTGTCCCGTTTTGGGGGAGTGATGTGTTTTGTGCACTTCACGAGCCTACAAATGTGTGTACATGAGGAATACCACCTAGTATTGATATTGCAAGATTATGTAGTCTCTACGTCTTACTCGTGAGAAATTCAAATTCTAAATGGTCCATTAATTATTTCTTGTTGGGTTTTATTTGTCTATTGCTAAGATTTCTGGGTTATCACATTATGGGGGAGTAATACGCTATGTGTATATTACAAGCCTAGAAAATGTGTACATTTGAGGTATTGCCACTTACAGTTGGTATTGTAAATTATCTTGTTACTAGGTGGCATGTTAGCTCCACAAGGTCCGATATGCTTAATTCTTATCTTTTTTTTGATGTGAACATGATTTTGAATATCTATGCAATCTACTAACGTGACTTATGTCCAAATACTTCTTGTCTTTTGACAATGGTATTCTTTTATGTGGTAGATATTTCTCATCATCTTTATGTTGGTTATTGTTTATAGTTGTCTTGTTTCTCTCCCGTTGTATTCATTACCTCTTGTGGATCTTTGTAAACATGTCTAGTGTTTCTATAGATATAGGGAAAGTGATGATCCCATCTTGTGCATTTTGTATTCAAATGCAGATTCTATATAATGCACATCTTTTGGGGGGAGCTATCCTATTTTCCATAGAACTCTCTATTTATTCGATTATCATAAAATCTTTTAATACTTATCAAGTGCGTTTTGGTGGAAGGAAAACCTTTTATTTTTGGTACTTTGTGCCATGATAAAATTTTGTAGAGAGTTTAGTTTGTTTGGAACCTTACTCTCTTTTGGGAGCTTGATACCTTTTATTTGATATCGTTCAATTGGTGTGTTTCGATGGATATCTCATTCCTTGATGTACCTTTTAGTTGGTATCCTTAAAGTGATATTTTTCTCATTTGGTATCTTATTTTCACCTAGTATCTTTTCATTTTGATGCTTTTCAATCATGTGTTGATTTAGTTCTTGAAAGTCTCGTGCATGCATATTTACTTTATGTACCTTCTATGGCATGCTTTCTTTATTTGACCCAATATATAGGGGAAACTCCATCAAATCCTCTTTGGTTAATATATGCATGAAATTCAATTATATATATATGCACATGTTTATGTGGAGTTTGTCCTATGTATTGTTGGTTCCCTAACTCTTGGTCCCAATGAGTTTGGGTACCGTTTTGTTTGTGTTGTTGTTCTAGGAACAATTGGAGATGCATTTGATGCTCGGTTCACTCACAAGGAAGGTGTTGTCACCATGTGCTTATTGGAGTCAAGCTACAATGATCAATGGAACATTATCTACTACATCATTCAATGTTATCTCGGTAACAATTATCTACCTCATGCATGCTTTTCTTGCGTCCGACTTGTGTAGGTTGTATCATGGCATGAAATTCATTCTTTCTTGTGATACTTGTTTCCTTGCTCAAAGCATCCCAACAATGATGTCTTGTTGCTAGTGATGTCTTTGATGATTGCGTGTTTGGATCTCATTAATATACAAGAAGATGATATTTAGCCATGTGCTATGCTCTCAAGCAAAGGTCTCAATGGTATATTTTAAGACTCCCGTTTGGATATCCCGTTCTTTCCTTTTGTAACTATTTCATGTGTACATCCTTCTTTGTGGATATATATCATCATGATTGCCGTCTACCTAGAATCTTATACACGTGGGAGAAGTTACATCTCTAGTTGATATCCCTATTCTTTCACGTCCACCATTTCATTCTCCTTTTATTTCCTTGGTGGTTCCGTGAAAGGATTTGTTTTGAGTGCGGGTCTTATATCCTTGCATATTGATGCACTCTTTTGTGGTGAAGATTATTGTCCTCATGCTTATCTTGACGAGCCTATTATTTTGTATCTTCACCATGCAATGTCACAAGCTTTGGTTTTAAACTGCATAGTAGTGAGCTTGTGAACCCATTTGCTAGTTGTGTGTGTGATCTTCTTGAACTCCGTGTGTGTGGGAAGGACATGTCTTGCACTTTGTGTCGTATTTCTACAAGACTATGATGGTGCCGAATGCTCATCCTTATATTAGTCTTATCAAGTGCTTTTTCATGACTCACACAAATCATTATGGTTGAGCCTTTTCTTAAGTTGCCTCTTTTGCATGTTGATCAACTTTTTGTTTGGCGCAAGTGCTATGCTTATTTTCTCATCTACTTCCTTGCACTTGTTGTGTGTTTCTATTGATTTTGGGGGAGTGATGATCCTATTTTGTGCACTTTGTATCCAAATACAAAATTTCTAAATATTGTACTAATCATGGGGAGCTTCTCTAGTTTCTTTAGAACACTCCTTTGCCAAAATCATAATATCTCTTATCCATTCGGCTCATTGGATCTTTTGATTGCTCACATCACTTTTTGTTATTACTTTGTGTCATACCATCCTGTAGAAATCTTTGGATCCTCAATATAGTTTTTCTTCCTCCAATCACTCATCATTGTATACGTGTATTTCATTTCAGTCATATTTTTAGAAACACGCATTTTATGGCGGAACACATATTATATTGGCTTTCTAAGTTTCTTGCCCTTTTTGGCAATCGATACCAACGGGGGAGAAATTTAGAGAGTTTGGAGGGTTTTGGTTTCATGCTCTGGTTTTTCTCCTAAGCATTTGCATCTCATGGTCATGCATTATTAGTTGTTGCTTTGCATGGTGATGCTTAATTCCTTAAATAAACTCTCTCGGAAGTGATTGTCATCAATTACCAAAATGGGGGAGATTGAAAGAGCATGGTGCCCCGGGTTTAGTTTTGGTAATTGATGATAATCCCAATGGACTAATGGTGGCTTTGAGTTATACTTCAAGGTTTGTCCACATGCATTGCATGAAGACCATTTGTTGGTTTCAAGGCTATTAGAAGAAGAATATATGTGACCAAGCTACTATTCCAGGAGTTATCGAAGGAGTGGTCATGTGAGAGTCGAGCTTATTGCAAGTATGTCTTGAAGAAGAAGATTGTGTGATCATTCATCTTCACCTTCAAGACATCATATTTATGAAGAGATAAGATAAGATACAAGATTGATCAGGACTAAGTCAAAGAGTGATTCAAGTTGATTAACACACAAAGCGTAGAAGATGTACCAAGTAGGATCAAGTGATCCCATGGTATGGTAAGCATTGTCCATTACGCTTTGTGTACTAACCCATGGTCTATGTGAGAGTTCCTTGTGGGCTTAGATATGTTTCCATGGGCATGCATCAAAAGGAAGATATCATATATTCCATGGAGGAAGACATCAAGTGGTGATCGTCATCAAGATTGCGATGTGCAAGTTCAAGTGGAACATCACGAAGAGATCACATGGTTGAAGCTTGCCGTTCTTGGTGGTGATAACAGACATTTGAAGATGTGCATAAAATAGGTTCACCCATAGTTGAGTATGGGGGAGCAATCTTCTCGTCATCATCAAGCTAGCACAATCAAGAAAGGTGGTCCAACTTGAGGAAGTCAAGATCATCATCATCTAGCTCAAATAGACTATGTGCAAGGCAAAGGTTTGACCTTGATAGGTTTTATGTTTCACCGGTCTCATGGTGTTAGTTGGGAGACTAGGTTATAGATTTGATTGCCTTACTATCAAGGGGGGCTCTCGAGTGAGTAACTTGATCGTATCATTCGTAGAGAGCTCAAACCATTGCATCCTTTCCATCATCTTTCTTGGTTCTTGTTTGGTTTTTCTCCAAGTGAGTTTTGGAGCTTATGGTCATCTTCATGACAAGCCCGAGTTCATCAAAAACGAATTTCGTATTCATCATATTTGCATTTTCGATGTTGGGAGATTTTGCCGGCTCATATTTGGGAAGGTTCTCTTCCTTATACTAGGGGCATTTATTCGCCATTGCTAGTTCTTAATTTATCTAGTCATTGCTGGATAGTAATTGTCATCTGCTATCCAACAACCTTGAGCTTGCTGATTTCGAAGTCCGTTTGCAAAAGTTATGGCAGCTTTAGTCATGGAGGATATATCTGTTTTGTTTGGGCAAGTTTTCACCACCCAAGCGGTAGTACCGCTCGGTACCATGGTAGTACCACTTGCGGTACTTCCGTTGTGGACTACTGCAGCCACTACCGCTTGGGATATGTCCTCTGTGTAACTTTGTATTGTCTGTTTTCTCTAAGCGGTAGTACCGCTTGAGTATCAAGGGTTGTGCATGTTTTTGTTGCCTGTTTTCTCTAAGTGGTAGTAGATCGGTATTACCGCTTAAGCGGTAGTACAACTCCTAGAGCGGTAATACTTCTCAAGCGGTAGTACGGCTCCCCAGAGCGGTAGTACCTCTCAAGTGGTAGTACTGCTCCCCCGAGCGGTAGTACCGCTTTACTGTGGGCTTAGACATAATGATACGTCTCCAACGTATCTATAATTTTTGATTGTTCCATGCTGATATATTATCATTCTAGGATACTTTTTGAGTCATTAATTACCAATTTATAATATTTTTGAGCACTAACCTATTGTCCCAGTGCCCAGTGCCAGTTGTTGTTTTGTGCATACTTTTTGCTTTTCAGATTTACATTACCAAACAAAGTCCTATTGCCACGAACCTTTTTGATGATTTTTTTGGACTAAAAGAAGACCGAGAAGCTTCGAAAGGAGGTCAGGAGGCACATGAGGGCCCCACCACACATCAGGTCGCGCCCTGGGGGGGGGGTCGTGCCCTGATATGTGGTGGCCCCCTCGTGGCTCTTCTGACATCCCTCTTCGGCCTACAAATTCTTTAATATCATGAAAACCCTGAAAGCAGTCCCGAAACCTTTTTTTTGCCGCCGCATATCTCTGTTCCGTCGCGAGGCCGTCTGGAGCTCCGTTCCGGCACCCTAACGGAGGGGGGTCGATCACGAAGGGCCTGTTCATCAACCGTGCTGCCCTCATGATGTTGTGTGAGTAGTTCACCACAGACCTATGGGTCCATAGATAGTACCTAGATGGCAATCTATCTCTCTTATGATCTTCAATACAATGATCATCGCATCTTCGCTTTCATCTATCCGATGTAATCCTATTGTGCGGTGTGTTTGTTGGGATCCGATGAATTGTGGGTTTATGTTCAGATTATTCATGAAAAGTATTTGATATGCCTCTGAATTATATTATCGCTTAAGTGCATGATAATTCTACCCTCATAATGCTCTCTGATCTATTGATGTGCTTTGGCCAAGTAGATTGATATTTCATCGGTGGGAGTGGTGCGTTGTGGTAGGTTCAACCTGGCGAGTTTCTATATCCCAGTGACAAAGTAGGGGACAAGATGCGTCTTTGTGTTGTTGCTCCTAAGGATAAAGTGATGGGGTTAATTCATATTAATTAAGTTTACTTTGTCTACATCATGTCATCGTTCTCCAAGCATTACTCTATTTTACATAATACTCTAGATGCATGCAGGATAGCGGTTGATGAGTGGAGTAATAGTAATAAGTGCAGGCAGGAGTCGGCCTATTTTCTTATGGACGTGATGCCTATATACACATGGTCATTGCGATGAAAATTGCATAACTATCCGCTTTTCTATCAATTACCCAACAATAAATTTTTTACCCACCGTATGCTGCCTACATGAGAGATGCCGCTAGGGAATACTATGCCCCCCGGCTCTATTCACTTATATATTTACAAACGCTATTATTTCATTGCTGCCTTTTTTTTGCATTTATCAACAATTATCTACACAACTCATTTGCTTGCAAATAACGAGATCAAGGGGATTGACAACCCTCTTGCCCGTGTTGGGTGCAAGTCGTTTGTTCATTTCTGTGCAGCCGCTGAAGACGGTTGAGGATTGATATTCCTATTGGTTCGATAAGCCTTGGTTTCATAACTGAGGGAAATACTTACCCACTTTGTGCTGCAATTACCCGTTCCTCTTCACGGAAAACCCAACGCAGATCACAAGCATCAGGAAGGATTTCTGGCGCCGTTGCCGGGGAATATCATCATCAACTATCAAGTAACTTCACACAAATTTTCATTCACTTTTTCTTCTTTTTATTTGCTGTTATATTTAGCTTGTCACATAAAAAATCAAAAATACAAAAATATTTATATTTTCTTGTTACTAGTTTACTTCTTCGCTTGCTAGTTTACTTGTCTTGCTTGTTACTTTGCTTGTTCGGTCACCATGTCTCAAAATACTACTAAGTTGCATGACTTCTCAAATACTAATAATAAATATCTTATTAGTACTCATATACCACGTGCCACTAGTGCGGAAGCTTTTGATATTAATGCTGCATTGCTAAATCTTGTCATGAAAGATCAATTTTCGGGAAGTCCTAATGAGGATCCGCGTCACATCTTAATACCTTTGTTGAATATTTGACATGCAAAAGAAAAATGATATGGATAATGATATTGTGAAATTTAAATTATTTCCTTTTTCACTAAGAGATAAAGCTAAAGCTTGGTTTTCATCTTTACCTCGTAATAGTATTGGAACATGGGATAAGTGTAAAGATGCTTTTATTGCCAAGTATTTCCCTCCTACTATGATCATCTCCCTTAGAAACCAAATAATGAATTTTAAACAGCAAGATCAAGAGCATGTTGCACAAGCTGGGGAGATGATGAAATTAATGCTAAGAAATTGTCCAACTCATGGCTTAAATATGTGGATGATTATCGAAAATTTATATGCTGGAGTAAACTTTGTGTCTAGAAATCTTCTAGATTCGGCTGTAGGTGGTACCTTTATGGATGTGACCTTAGGAGAGTTCACAAAACTTATGGACAACATCATGAAAAATTATTCTCAATGGCATACCGAAAGGGCTCCAACCGGTAAGAAGGTAAATTCTGTTGAGGAAATCGCTACTTTGAGTGAAATAGTAGATGCTCTTATGAATATGGTTGCTAGTAAAAATGTTCATGTTGATCCCAATGATATGCCCTTGTCTACTTTGATTGAGCAAAATAATGATGCTATTGATGTGAACTTTGTCTCTCGAAATAATTTCAACAATAATGCTTATAGAGCAAACTTCAATTCTAGACTGTATCCCGGTAATTCCTCTAACAACTATGGAAACTCTTATGGTAATTCTTCTACAAATGCTAATAGGATACCCTCTGATCTTGAGAACACAATTAAAGAATTTATTAATTCTCAAAAGGTTTTCAACACTATGGTAGAAGAAAAATTTCATGTAGTTGACACTTTGGCTAAAAACATGGATATAATTGCTCTTGATGTGGAAACTCTTAAAAGTAGAGCTTTGCCACCCAAGCATGATTTTAATGATTCTATTAAATCTATCCAAATATCTATCAATGAAAGTAAGCAGAGGACTGCTAAGCTGAGAGCTAAGCGGGAATTCTTAGAAAAAGCACTTCCACCCGGTTTTTACCGAAATCATGATGAAGATCTTAAAATGATTGGTATTTCTCCTATTGAATATTTATTTACCTCTCTGAATATAAATGATAAAGGGACTGGAGATGAGTCAACTTTAATTGAGGAGCGTCCCGTTTGCTTGGAGGGTGATGATTTTGATGCTAAAACTGAAAAACGTGGGTTCGAAGAGGTCAAAACTTTAACTAGTGATGTGCCCACTATTTTGTATTAGAAGAACTTTAATTATGATATTGATCTTTAGTAGAATGTATTTCCTTGTTGCAATTCGTTATTATCTCAGCCAATGCTTATGAACAAAATAAAGAAGCTATGATAAAACCGTATGATGAGAAACTTGAGCTTAAAGTCTCTATTCCTAGAAAATTGCATGATGAGTGGGAACCTACTATCAATATTAAGATCAATAAATATGAATGCAATGCTTTGTGTGACCTTGGTGCTAGCGTTTCAACTATTCCTAAAGCTCTTTGTGATGTGCTTGGTCTCACTAATATTGAAGATTGTTCCCTCAATTTGCATCTTGCGGATTATACCATTAAGAAACCTTTAGGTAGAATTAATGATGTTCGCATTATTGCAAATAAAAATTATGTGCGTGTAGATTTCATTGTGCTTGATATTGATTGCAACCGTACTTGTCCCATAATACTTGGTAGACCTTTCCTACGGACTATAGGTTTAATTATTGATATGAAAGAAGGAAACACAAGGTTCCAATTCCCATTAAAGAAAGGGATGGAACGCTTCCCTAGAAAGAGAATTAAACCACATTATGAATCAATCATGAGAGCCACTTATGGGTGGAGTGTCAAAGATGACAATACTTGAAACTATGCATTATGCCTAGCTAGGGGCATAAAACAATAGCGCTTGTTGGGAGGCAACCCAATAGTTATCCTTAAATTTTTGCTTAGAACTTTCTTTTTATTTTTGATATCATGATTATTTCCTCTGTAATTATTATTATTTTGTGTTTAAATTAGTGTTTGTTCCAAGTAAAGCCTTTGGGATGACTGACAAGATGAGTAGAATCGATGCTCAAACAAAACAGAAACTTTTGACTCCAGTACAGGAATTTCCTTTTTTTTACTGGAGTGTAATAATGATCTGAAATTTTTACACAGTGTTTCTATAAAACAATTCAAGGTTCTTATAATTTTTCAGAATTTTTAGAGTTACAGAAGTATAGATTCTCTACAGATTGCTACAGACTGTTCTGTTTTAGACAGATTCTGTTTTTGCTTGCATAGTTGCTTATTTCGATTATGCTATGGATTGTATCGGGGGGTATAAGCCATGGAGAAGCTAGTATACAGTACCTATTATGAATTTATGAAATTTTAATAAATTTATAACAGTACTTAAAGTATGCAATATGTTTCTTATACTAACGGATCTCACGAGGTTTTGTTGAGTTTTGTGTGATTGAAGTTTTCAAGTTTTGGGTGTTATTATGATGGACCACGGAATAAGGAGTTGCAAGAGTCTAAGCTTGGGGATGCCCAAGGCACTCCAAGGTAATATTTTAAAGGAGACTTAAGTGTCTAAGCTTGGGTATGCCCCGGAAGGCATCCCCTCTTTCGTCTCAAATCCATCGGTATGTCACTTGAAGCTATATTTTTATTCATCACATGATATGAGTTTTGCTTGGAGCGCCGTTTGCTTTGTTTTTCTTTTACTTTCAGTTTGGCACAATCATTGTTTTCTGGAGACACCTATTTAAGAGAGACACACCTTCATCATAATTTGTTTGAATACTCTATGTGCTTCACTTATATCTTTTGAGCTTAGCAGTTGCTCTAGTACTTCACTTATATCTTTTTGAGCACGGTGGCGTGTAGATTTTAAAGAAATGATTTCACTCTCGTTCTTCACTTATATTTGTTTGAGAGTTAATAAATTGTGATGGTAATTTGCATGGTCCATAAGACTAGTCCAAAAATATTAGGTATTCAATGAGTGATAATCAAAACCATCATGTAGCACATATAGAGAAATTGTGGGTTCATGATATTGATGTGGTAATATGAAATAGGTGTGAGTTCATAATTGTTATACCGTAGAGGTGTCTATATTAAGAGGGGTTGACCTTTTTGTTCATCTAAAAATTAAGGAGGCATGGTGATGATGTATGAGCATTTCTATTCCTCATTGAAATCCTAGTGCTGTTTCGGATCGGAAGCGCGCGATGGTTCACTCTTACCAACCTCTTCCCTCGGGGCATGCGAGTAGTACTTTGATCTATGATAAACTAATAAAACTTTGCAATAAGTATGTGAGTTCTTTATGAATAATGTGAAACCATGGACATACACAATCTCACCTTCTCATAATTTGCTAGCCTCTTCGGTACCGTGCATTGCCCGTTCTCACCTCGAGGATCTGTGCAACTTTCGCCGATGCATCCAAACCCCGTGACATGATATGCTCTGTTGCACATAAGCCTTATTATATCTTCCTCAAAACATACACCATACCTACCTATCATGGCATTTCCATAGCCATTCCGAGATATATTGCCATGCAAATTCCATTGTCACTTCACATGACTAGTTTGTTCATCGTCATATTGCCTTGCATGATCATATAGAGCTGACATAGTTTTTGTGGCAAAGCCACCGTTCATCATATTTTTGATACATGTCACGCTAGATCATTGCACATCCTGGTACACTGCCAGAGGCAATCATACAGAGTCATATCTTCATATCAGTTCTCCATATTGAGTTGTAAGTAAATAAAAGTGTGATGATCATCTTTATTAGATCATTTTCCCACTAAGGAAAGAATGATGGAGACTATGATTCTCCCATAAGTCGAGATGAGACTTCGGACGAAAAATAAAGATGGGGGAGGCCAAGTGAGCCCACCATCCATTCAAAAAAAGAGAGAAAATGAGAGAAGGGACTTTGCTACTATCCTTTACCACACTCGTGCCTCAAAGTGGCACCATGCTCTTCATGTAGAGAGTCTCATGATATATCACTTTCATATGCTAGTGGGAATTACCTATTCATTATTTCAAACTTGGCTTGTATATTCCTATGACGGTCTTCCTTAAATGCCCAAGGTATTCATGAACAAGCAAGTTGGATGCACACCCCACTTAGCTTCATTTGAGCTTTCATACACTTATAGCTCTAGTGCATCATTTGCATGGCAATCCCTACTCCTCACATTGATATCTATCTATGGGCATCTCCATAGCCCGTTGGTACGCCTAGTAGATGTGAGACTATCTTCTCCACTTTTTACCCCTTTGATATCTATCACCATACTCTATTCCACCTAAATGCTATGTCCAATGGCTCACGCTCATGTATTGCGTGAAGAATAAAAATTTGATGCATATTGAAAAAGTATGATCCAATTCCTGACTTGGACACCGTGGTGCTTAACATTTGTATTAATGTGGTGAAGATGGAGCCATGCCTTGCTAATACAATAAGATGAATGTGGGGGTAAACATTTCTTGAGGATCATATACTTTAAAGTTTTAATAATTCTGTTTCTTACACTTTAATATTGCTGTGTTAATATTTGTTGATTCATCTTTTATCAATAAGCATACCTGAATAAGATTACATAGTGGATAGCATGTCACATCAAAAGTTCTATTTTATCATTTATCTACTTGAGGACGAGTAGGAATTAAGCTTGGGGATGCCTTATACGTCTCCAACGTATCTATATTTTTTGATTGTTCCACGCTGATATATTATCATTCTAGGATACTTTTTGAGTAATTATTTACCAATTTATAATATTTTCTAGCACTAACCTATTGACCCAGTGCCCAATGCCAGTTGCTGTTTTCTGCATGTTTTTTGCTTTTCAGGTTTACACTACCAAACGAAGTCCAATTGCCACGAAACTTTTTGTTGATTTTTTCTAGACTAAAAGAAGACCGAGAAGCTTCAGAAGGAGGTCAGGAGGCACACGAGGGCCCCACCACACATCAGGGCACGCCTTGGGGGTGCCTAATATGTGCTGGCCCCATCGTGGCTCTCCTGACGTCCCTCTTCGGCCTATAAATTCTCTAATATCGTGAAAACCCTGAAGGCAGCCCCAAAACCCTTTTTCCGCCGCCGCAAGTCTCTGTTCTGTCGCGAGGCCATCTGAAGCTCCGTTCTGGCTCCCTGCCGGAGGTGGGATCGATCACGGAGAGCCTATTCATCAACCTTGCTGCCCTCATGATGATGTGTGAGTAGTTCACCATAGAACTACGGTTCCATAGCTAGTACCTAGATGGCAATCTCCTTCAATACAACGATCATCGTATCTTCGCTTTGATGTATCCGATGTAATCCTATTGTGCAGTGTGTTTGTTGGGATCCGATGGATTGTGGGTTTATGTTCAGATTATTCATGAAAAGTATTTGAGATGCCTCTGAATTATATTATCTCTTAAGTGCATGATCATTATAGCTTCGTAATGCTCTCCGATCTATTGATGTGCTTTGGCCAAGTAGATTGATATTTCATCGGTGGGAGTCGTGCGTTGTGGTAGGTTCAACCTGGCGAGTTTCTATATTCCAGTGACAAAGTAGGGGACAAGATGCATCTTTCTGTTGTTGCTACTAAGGATAAAACGATGGGGTTCATTCATATTAATTGAGTTTATTTTGTCTATATCATGTCATCGTTCTCCAAGCATTACTCTGTTTTACTTAATACTCTAGATGCATGCTGGATAGCGGTCGATGAGTGGAGTAATAGTAATAGGTGCAGGCAGGAGTCGGCCTATTTTCTTATGGACGTGATGCCTATATACACATGATCATTGCCGTGATAATCGCATAACTATCCACTTTTCTATCAATTGCCCAACAGTAATTTGTTTACCCACCGTATGCTGCCTACATGAGAGATGCCGCTAGGGAATACTATGGCCCCTAGGTCTATTCACTTATATATTTACAAATGCTATTATTTCCTTGCCGCCTTTATTTACTTTTTATTTACTTTGCATTTATCAATAATTATCTACGCAACTCATTTTCTTGCAAATAACGAGATCAAGGGGATTGACAACCCTCTTGCCCGCGTTGGGTGCAAGTCGTTTGTTCATTTGTGTGCAGCTGCTGAAGACGGTTCAGGATTGATATTCCTATTGGTTCGATAAACCTTGGTTTCATAACTAAGGGAAATACTTACCCACTTTGTGCTACAATTACCCGTTCCTCTTCACGGAAAACCCAACGCAGATCACAAGTATCACATAACGATTGGATTTTCCCCCACCTATAAAAGGGGGTCTTCTTCCCAAATGGATCTTACCTTTTGAGCTCGTGTTTCCCACCATTGTTGACATTCTTCGAGTTTGCTATCTCTCAATCCCTTCAATGATTCTTTCTAGTTCTTGAGGGCAAAGAGAGAGGAGATCTAGATCTACGTTTCCACCAATCACTTTCTCCTTTATGTGAGTGGAACCACTTGGATCTAGATCTTGGAGTTATTAGTGTTCTCCTTCTTCTTCCTCTCGTATTCCTCCATAGTTTTTGTTGTTGTGGTGGTATTTGGGAGTGAGGGACTTGACCACTTCGTATGTTCTTGACATTGCATTAGTAGCATTGGTTTGAGTTCTCCACGGTGATATGTTGGAGTGAAAAGTTAAGAAGCTTGTTACTCTTGGGTGTTTGGGCACCCTAGAGCTTGTGCCTCCTAGGTGTTTGGGCTCCCAAGACGGTTGGTGGTGTCTCGAAGTTCAATAATTTTGGTGTAAAGCTCCGGGCAAGCATCGGGGTTGTCCAATTAGGTTGTGAGATTGCTCCGGGCAATTTTTACGGGTTGCGATGACCGCCCCCAAGGGTTGCCAATTGTACGGGTTCGGTGACCACCCCCAAGGGTCGCCATTTGTACGGGTTCGGTGACTGGTACGTCTCCAACGTATCAATAATTTATGAAGTATTCATGCCATGTTTACAACAATTTTATATGGTTTTGATGCACTGTTATATGGTTTAAATGGAACTAACTAGGACTGACGTTATTGTCAGCAGAATTACCGTGGTGTTGTTTTTGTGCGAAAAATAAAAGTTCTCGGAATCGCCCAAAACTTTTTGGTGATTTTTTATGGAACCTAAGAGACCCCCGAAGCTTCGAGGGAGGATCCGAAGACACACGAGGAGGTGACAAGGAAACCTGGCGCGCCCATGGGGGTGGGCACGCCGGGATACCTTGTGGGCCCCTCGTAGCTCCGTTTCGCGTGATTCCAATGCTGAAAAATCCTTGAAACCCTAAAATCCGTAGAAATAAAACTAGAACTTCTGCTCCTCTGCCACAAGCCTCTGTTCCGGAGTGATCATATCTGAAGCCCTTTTCCGGTGTCCTGGCGGAGGGGGAAATCATCACCGGAGGCCATCTTCATCACCCCGTCGGTCTCCATGTCAAGGATGGAGTAGTTCACCCTCGAGGCTGAGGGTATATACCAGTCACTATGTGTTTAATCTCTCTCCCTCTCTCATGTTATTGATATGGCATGATCTTGATGTACTACGAGCTTTGTTAATATAGTTGGATCATATGGTGTTCTTCGCTCTCTATCTTGATGGGATGAATTGAGTCTTTTCCCTTTGAGATCTATTTCTGTTGGATTGAATACTTTGGATTTCAGAACACTTGATATATGTCTTGCATGTGGATACCCGTGGTGACAATGGGGTGTTCTATTGAGTCACTTGATATATGTTTTGGTTATCAACTTGCGGATCCCGTGGTGACATTGGGGTGATCTATGCACATAGGTTGATGTGCGTTTTCGTCCTACTTTCTCTGATAGAAATCTTTAGGTACTCTATGAAGTTCTTTGTGTTGGATTGAATAAGATGAATCTAAAATTATTTGATGCATGTCGAATAATTACCTCACGGATACTTGTGGTGACATTGGAGTGTCTAGGTGATGTTAGAGTTGATTGATGCGTATCATAGGTGTTATTCTAGTACGAACTCTAGGGATGTTTGTGAGACTTATAGGGATGGCTCAATAGATTGATCGAAAAGGATAAATTTGAGGTGGTTTTGCTACCTACAGTAATTTCATCTTATGTTCTCCGCTAGATAGGAACTCTGGAGTGATTCTTTGTCACACGTTGAGGGATGATTATATGATTCAATTATGTTAGCACTGTTGAGAGATTGCACTAGTGAAAGTATAAATCCTAGGCCTTGTTTCCAAGCATTGCAACACCATTTTTACACACTTTTGTCACTTGTTACCTTGCTGTTTTTATTATTTCAGATTACAAAAACCTATTTCTACTATCCATACTACATTTGTATGACCGTCTCTTCGTCGAACTAGTGCACCTATACAATTTACCATTGTATTGGGTGTGTTCTAGACACAAGAGATTGTTTGTATTTGATCGCAGGGTTGTTTGAGAGAGCCCATCTTCATCCTAAAACTCTCACGGATTGATAAACCTTAGGTCATCCACTTGAGGGAAAATCACTACTGTCCTACAAAACTCTACGCTTGGAGTCCCAACACGAGTCTACAAGAATAAAGTTGTGTAGTAGACATCAAGCTATTTTCTGGCGCTCTTGCCGGGGATGTGAGTGCTTGAAGGTATATCTTTAGATCTTGCAATTAAATCATTTAGTTTCTTATTTATTACTAGTTTCTTTTATAAAAGAATACTACAAAAAATAGAATTTAGGTTGCCTCTTATGCTTCGTCTTTATAATGTCTTTTTTGAAAATGATGGATAGGAAAATTGTGCTCAATTGTTAAAAGAAGAATTCAATAAAATGTTTGGCATTAAACCCTTGAATGATGAGCATGATTGGAATGTTATTTGCGTGTCTTCTTTGAATATCCGTAATACCAATGATGATTGCACTAGTCATGATAAAAGATTTACTCTAAGCATGTCAATTTTTGTGGAGTGAATAAAATTTTCGAAGACATGCCTTATAGGGAGGCTAGATTTTGTAAGAAGCATAAACATGATAAAACCAATTGGTGTCTTAAAGTGATAGATGAATTTGCTTCAAAATTATGCTCTCTTCATCCCATTACTTGTGAACTTTGCAATAGGGTTGGTCATCTTAATATCCAATGCATACTTTTTCATGATCGAATTGTGACCCAATATTGTAAAAACTCGATCACCCTTGAACTTTATAATGAACTTTGTTTATTTTTGGGGTGTGAAGAATTGTCACATAAAAATAGTTGGTTTGAATCATTCATGTTCACAAACTATATTGAAACTAATATACAAAAAATCTATATGTTTTGCGTAGTAAATTGCTATGAGAATGCTTATATTGCCAAGTATAGAAAGACGGGAAAACCAATAGAATATAAAAGGAATACTAATGAAAGGGTAAAGATTTCCACTTTCCCTCCTATCGTCTCTCGTGCTGAAACATGTGATGAGAAGGAGCTTCCTATCGAACCAATCTCAGCACTGATAAGCTCAAAAAAATTGATTAAACCCACACATGATGTGGTGAAGAAGAAGAAAAGAAGGAAAAGTAGAGGTAAAAAGGTATCTCTCACAAATAATGTTGCTCATATCATTGTTGAGAATGAATCCGATAGTATTGTGGACAATGATACACTTGATGATGATGTTGTTATGCCTATTACTTATCATGATAGTTATGATTGGGAAGATAATGATACTTCTTATTGAAAATCTTTTTGGCACCAACTTGGAAAATTATGTTGATAATAATTGTTACACTATTGGTGCTATTCATGCTATTGATGATTATGCTAATGATATGCAAACCCACAATCTTGGGGATGCTATGTTAGATGAGAATGACATGTTTGAGAATTTATTTGTTGCAAATAATGTTTGTCCCAAGCTTGGTGTAACGCCCCGGACACCCCCGCCGGTGGTCGTTACTCCTGGCAGGATCTAGACTGGCCCCACAGATCAATACTAGTCTTTTCTAGGCACTTTGTCCTCACTCGTGCGCACCTGGGACCAACTTCCCGGTCGATCACCCTTCCTAGAACTACTCCAAGCCAAGCACGCTTAACTTGGGAGTTCTGTTCGAATGGGCTCTCGGAAAATAAGGAATTCCTTATTGATATGAGTAGTCTATCATCCCTAATATGCCATGCTATCACATACACCCCCACTTAGAGGAACCGACGTTCTTGTCGGGTCACAGGAACATTCCCTCTTGGCACAAACGTTTGTGCATCCAGTCCAGTACATGTGCCATGCCATGTTCCACGACAGGTCACAAACGTCATGAACAACATGACCGCACACCTGTCCGCAAACATCTATGTAACCGCGAGGTCCGGCTCTGATACCAACTTGTAACGCCCCGGACACACCCGCTGGTGGTCGTTACTCCTGGCGGGATCTAGACTGGCCCCACAAATCAATACTAGTCTTTTTTGTGCATTTTGTCCTCACTCGTGCGCACCCGGGACCAACTTCTCGGTCGGTCACCCATCCTAGAACTCCCAAGTTAAGCGGTGCGCACCTGGGACCAACTTCCCGGTCGGTCACCCATCCTAGAACTACTCCAAGCCAAGCACGCTTAACTTGGGAGTTCTGTTCGAATGGGCTCCCGGAAAAGAAGGAATTACTTATTGATATGAGTAGTCTATAATCCCTAATATGCCAGGCTATCACATTTGGGGAGGCAATATTATATGAAGATGATCTTTTTAGTTCCCCTACTTTCAATGATCAAATTTATTATGATGATTGCATACCTCCTATTGATGATGATTGCAATATTTATGAAAGTGGGTTTGGAAGAGTGTCAACTTTAGGTGATTATTATCCCACTATTTTGGAGGATGTTGAATATTATAATAATAATAAAAGTGGATTTGGAGAGGTCGTGACTTTATTTAGTAATGATTCCACTATCTTGGAAGAGTTTTCAATTGATTATGTTGAGAACAAAGTTGCTACTTATGATGATTATTGTGATGATACTTATGTTATAAAAAGTGATGATGATTACTATTATTAAACTTTTCATAATTATGAATACCCCTTTTCTGAACATTACTCTTTTAATGTGGAAACAATATATAGTATTCGAGTTTCATATGATACTCCCACTATTATGTATGAGAAGTTTGCTTATGTGGAGAGCAGTAAAAATTCAATGCTTATGGGTTATTAAAAGAATGCTTTATGTGATAGTTATATTGTTTATTTCCTTCATTATGTTACTGAAAATTATTATCAGTGTGGCACCCCGGCTCAGAGGAGACCGGAATGCCCCGTATTCCAGCCCAGGGACAAGTCTTCTGGAATACGGCACTATTGGCATAGAACAAATCAGCTCTTTATTACTATGAAAAAGGTTACAAGGGTACATCGGTACATCGGTACGGCTGTTACAATGGAAGCGAATTTAGGAGGAGACCGCGGGCAACCATGGCGGCCAATGGAAGCGGATATCCCTTAATGTTCCTACTGTCGGTTACTTGTTGTATGCAACAGGGTATTCGGCTATCCTTCTTGCTGAACACTAAGTTCATAGCACATTCTGACTTGCTTCCGGAATATAGCAGGTTTCAAATTGTACTCATCGCAGACTCAAACCGTGTATGTCGATCATACCTTTGACGCGGGATGTACTGTGGATCGGGCACACAGTCTGTCGTCTTGCTGATTCGATGATTACTGCTGTGAAGGTTGCACTGATGTATACTTGATGCTGATAACCAATCCAGCCAGGATATCATTTATTTTCATGCCCGATATTCCTGATATAATGCAGTCTGGTGAAATTCTATATTGCTGAACTGAGATTCCAAATGACTGTCTCTTCACTGATTTCCTTGAGTCCAGTGTCGGTGAGCAACTTCCATAAGGGAAATAAGGTAACACCAAGGGCCCCAAAGTAAAAAGCAAAAGAAACGAAAAACACACAAAGCAGCAAGATCACAACCAATAGCACACAAGATCACGCGCAAGCAGTAATATGCATTCCTACTTAAGCACACAAATCTCGCAAGAACTCTGGTACTACGGTCTAACATGCTGTGGCGGTGTGCACGAAAGTGAATTCATGTGTGGAAGGAGTTGGTGTAAACAAAGCTACACCAAACAGGGGCTTACACCGGTTCTATCTGGACGGACACGGTGGCGAGGACGAACTCGGTGATCGTGGGTCGGAACACGAGGGTCACGACCACATCATCATCAAGCGTACGGAAGAAAACCGTACTCATCCAGAGAATGGGCCGCAGGGAGGGATGGCGATGAAAAGAAGGGCTTGCGGCATTGCCCTATTCTGATAACTAAGATCAGTAAGGGTTGCCCAAAGCAATGAGGAATGGACGAGATCCGGGATAGAAACATGTCTATCACCGAAACTATAGGGATGGCTGAAGAGAATACATTGGTGTGGTACCAGTGCATCAATCCGACAAGGGATCGACACCACCAAGTACCTTGGCATCACTCCGCTGGGACGGAGATGACACCACACCAAGGAGCCAATATGCAAACTGGAGGGTGCAGGTAGTGAATCGGAACCGATGCCACCTACACTTACCAGATCAACTGATAGTGATAAAATATCTAGTCTATATGCATGCTATGCACAGGCAAATGCAACAAACAAGTGCAGCAAACCAACTGGATCCTATACTACTGGTTACTAACGCTCGCGCGGTCTAGGGCGTCCTACAGCCAGACCTGCTCTGATACCAACGCTTGTGGTACCCCGGCTCAGAGGAGACCGGAATGCCCCGTATTCCAGCCTAGGGACAAGTCTTCTGGAATACGGCACTGTTGGCATAGAACAAATAAGCTCTTTATTACTATGAAAAAGGTTACAAGGGTACATCGGTACGGCGATACTACGCCTGCCTAGGGTAGCTCTATGCTAACAGCAGAACAGCCCGAGGAAGCGGAGTAACTCTCGGCAGCGGAACAACAACGGCGGTGATGGACTCCACTCCGCAGGGACTCTAGCTGGAACGCTTATCCTAGCTCGCGAACTTGGCATCTTTGACAAGCAAACAAACCTGACCTGCAAACTGATATGATACGCCAGGTGAGTACTTTGAATGTACTCGCAAGCTCACGACAACCAAACAATGCAGCAAACAATAGCATGGCAATTATCCTGTTAAATGCATAAGTAGTTTACTTACTGTTACCGATCATCAACTTACTCTCTTCCGGGTTGTTCCACAACCCTCGGAATACTCATAACCATCGAGTACTTCCGATCACAAGACGAGTTCTTCCATATTTACTGACACTGCTACGGTTGACCATCTACTGAGGTCTGGACGGGCTGTCCAATACCGTGGACGCGGCTATTCGAATAGATTTTACACTCTGCAGAGGTTGCGCACTTTACCCACACCATGAAGCACCTGGCCTCGTGATCCCACTCGGGTGGACCAGCGTTGCTTCAACGAAACCTGCCTGACCCGTGACTCTCTCATCGTACCTCCGGCATTCATCCTCCCCCATGGAGGCCTGCCCTGGGTGGCCCCTGTGTCCTCATGACACCTGCTACCGTCGTGGCCAAACAAAACTGTCCCAAACGGGGACGTACTAAGTTGTCCCAAACGAGGACGGGCCCAAACAAAACTCAACTGGGCTCACAAGGTTATCGCCGCCTACCGGGCCAGGGTAGCGCGCGCGCATAACCTTCCCTCTTTGGAGGTACCGGTGAAAGAGCACGCAATCAGACCAAGTCAAGGCCGTCCCATACCGGCAAATGTGGTTGCACGGTTAAGCCCGGACAGGTGACTCAAGATCAACCACTAAGTTCACTTGGCAAACATAGTGGTTTATCACAATACTTAAGATGGCAGCAACTAGGCATTTAAATTAATTACCATGAATTATCATATAGCAATTAAATGAAAGTATTTCATTTATAAATGCAAGTAATTCCATTAAATAAGTAATGCTATTGAAATGCTTCATGAAATGGGTGTCCTGGCTTGCCTGAAGTGAGGGATCCACCGGGAAGGAGTGCGGAAAGGCCGCGGAAAGAGTTGCCGGAAACAGTTCTCTCTCGGAGGGGCTGTTTACGGGCAATGGCAAAATGGTCATTTCCACTGTGTGAACACACTGTGAAAATAGTACCAACATGACGGGCTCGAAGAGACGAAGACGTGGGCTTTGGAATCTCCTCGATTGGAGCTACGGATGAAAAGATATGGGCTGTTGAAACTCAGGGGCTAATATGTAAAAAGAATATTCACAGACAAGTCCCTGGCAGCTAAAACAGAAGGCGCCTCAGGGCGGAACACGTTTTCTTTCCAGCCACATCATAACGGAAATACGCTTTCATAGAAGTGAAAACGTATTCCGAAGAGTACGCTTCCACTTATAACCGCGGGCCCGACCTCTGGGTCTCTTACATGCGGGCCCCGCCGCCTCTCTCTCTCTCCTCCTTATTTCTTCTTCAACCTCCCGATGGGGAGAGGCTCAGGCGCCCGGCCGAGCGACGGCCCGGCGACTCCGGCCGTCCCCCAAGGCGTGGCGACCACCGACGGGCTCAGGGTGGCGAGGCGGTCCCGCCCAGGTAGGGTACAGCCGCCGGGGTCCTCGAGTCTGGCCGGGGCGTTGGCCGCGGCGGACGGCGGTCACGGGCGCCGGTGGGCACGTAGCCTCGGTGCGCCGAAGGAGGAGCTGAAGCGTGAGGGAGCTCCGCCGGCCTCTGGTGGTTCTACTGGTGGCAGAGGAAGGGAAGGAGAGGCTCGGCATTAGGCAAATTTAGGAGGAGACCGCGGGCAACCATGGCGGCCAATGGAAGCGGATAGGAGCTCCCGGCTCGGGCAGGAGGATGGGGAGGGCAGAGGAGTGCAGTGAGGGCGATGAGTTGCTCGGGAGGGGCTCGGGGGCCTTTAAATAGGCGGGGCGACGCTGGGCTCGGCCACGCCCGCGGCGACGCGTGCGCCGTGCGCCGGAGCTTCGGGAGCCCGCCTGGAGGAGTGGACAGGCTTCCCGAGAGGTCACACAGGGGAAGAGAGACTTCAGGCGAGGCTGGGAAGGATCGGGAGGGCTCGGGACGGCGCAGGCAACCGGACACGGCGGTGGCAGAACCGGCCATGTCACGGGCGCGGCTACTGCACCACGTAGGAGGGGACTTGAGAGGGGGAGAGGGGTCCAGGAGAAGGAAGGCGCCGAGAGGAAGCTGCTGGACATGGCTAGACATCGAGGGAGCGGGGAAACGGATGAGGCCGAGGGCTCCACTTGCCAGAGCGCGCATATGGCACGCCGGCCGCGTGGTCACCGCGTGAGCTGGCGCACGCGGTGCACCCTGACCGGTCTAATCATGTCAGAAGGAAGGGTCATTCGAAGGATAAGGTCAAAGAGGAAAGAAACAGGCATAGAGGGGCTTGAGATGACCATAGCTAGGAGATTTGCTTTGGAACAGCATGGTGTTTGGAGTGGGGTGGGGGAGATTCAGCTGGGCATTGACTCTGGTTTTTGGCTGAGGGATACCACACACTAAGATGATCCCACTGCAAATTTTCAGCTCATTTGCATGAGGATAAATAGCACTTGTAGTTCAAAGGGCTCTACTGGATAGAAAGGCTAATCTGGAGGTGGCACTCACATATAGTGTATCTTTGAGCTGAAAATAGGCATTTGGTAATGATTTGGTCATATGAGAGTGCCATAAAAATTTCATGTCATTTGGGCAAGCCAAAATGGTACTTCCTTCATAATGGACCTCTCTGACCAGAATCTTACAAAAATTCTTGAGGGAAAATGGCTAGATGGAATGAGCCAAAATTTGGTGGAGATAGGTTACATGGGTAGGAGAATGCTCTGGTAAATTTCCAGCAATTATGAAGCAATATAAAATATAGTTGCTTCACAACAGGGAAATATGACCAGAAACAAACATTTGATGTTGTGGTCACACAGAAGATGGGATGATGCTCAAATCTTTAGGAGAGTCATGATTTGGGCGTATGAAGATGCCTGCCAAATCTCAACTCATTTGCATACTCTTAGATAGCACTTGCTTCACCAAGCTTCCTTTGGATCAGAAACTTTGGAAATTTGCCAAGAAATATTTACTAGCCAAATTGAGTTGAATTTTGTCATGTGGCAATGATATGGATAGGAAAGAGTTCCCAAAAAGTTTGAGGACAAACAAAAAAAGCTAAATGGCACTTGCTTCACAAAATGCCATCTGGGGCAGAATAGGAAAAGGAATATTCGTGAGATATTTTTGAACATGGCAAGGATAGGTTTTGACATATTTGAGGAAGATATGACGCAAACAATTTATGCGAATTATTTGGGAATTTTTGGAATGGCAGAAATGTGGGTTGCTTCACAACCCAGAGCAATCTGGGTTATTCCTTTAATAGAAAAAAGGAATATTCCCAAGAAAAAGATTATTGGGATTGGTCCAAGATGGAAATGGCAAGGTCTCAAGATGGTTTAGAGGTTGGCAAGCCACTAGGGAAGAGGAATCAAGGGTGATCCTTCCAGGTTCCAAGACTACCAAGCCACAGAAAAGCAAAACCAGACCAAAATCAAAAGAAAAAAGAAATGGGCAAAATCCAGGGTGTTACAATCAGATAGGAACCTATTCTTTTAGGTATTGCAATAATATCAAGTTTCATCTCTATGTGTTCAATATGTCGAAGTTATACTTGTTTTGCCTTCCTATGCTAGTTGATTTTTGCCCCCATAAATTGTTTGCTCACAAAATCCCTATGCATAGGAAGTGGTTTCGGCTTAAATGTGTTTTTATATATGATTCATGATGCTCCCTTTGTGGTTCAATTCGTTACTTTTATGTGAGCAACATTGAAATCATCATGCCTAGCTAAAAGGCTTTAAAGAAAAGCACTTGTTGGGAGACAACCCAATATTTATCCTTACTTTTTGTGTATGTTAACATGATTAAGCTAGTTTAGTAATCATGTTTTGTGCCTTTTATTTCAATAATGTGCCAAGTAAATCCTTTGGGATAGTGTGGATACTTGTTGATTTGATTCTATGCAAAAACATAAACTTTTGCCTGCAGTACAGAATTTCTATGCTTTTAATGGAGCATCAAAATTTATGAAATTTTTACACAATATTTCTGTGAAAATTCTATACGTTTTCCTAAATTTTCAGAATTTCCAGAGATAGGGAAATATGGCTTTAGTGCAGATCTTTACAGACTGTTCTGTTTTTGACAGATTCTGTTTTGCATGCATAGTATGCTTGTTTTGGTATTTCCATAGCTTATATTTAGTGATATAAATTATGGGAATGATAGAATACAGTCGGCATTATGTGATAATAATTATGAATCTTGTCTTGACAGTACCTAAGTGAATGATCTATTTAATTATACTAACCCATCTCACGAAATTTCGTTGAGTTTTGTGTGATTGAGGTTTCAGGTTTTGGGTGAGATACCGATATGAGGAGAATAAGGAGTAGAAAGAACCTAATCTTGGGGACTACCAAGGCATCCCAAGGTAATATTCAAGCAAGACTCAAGCGTTTAAGCTTGGGGATGCCCCGGAAGGCATCCCTCTTTCATTTTCAAAACTATCAGTCTATCTTACTTGGAGCTATATTTTTGTTCGTCACATAATATGTGTTTTGCTAGGAGCATCATTCTCTTTTGTTGGAATTTGCTTGA
Source organism: Elymus sibiricus (assembly GCA_039707655.1). NCBI lineage: Eukaryota > Viridiplantae > Streptophyta > Magnoliopsida > Poales > Poaceae > Elymus > Elymus sibiricus. Next base: position 306,452,024 of record CM077675.1, on the reverse strand, counting down.
TGTTATTTAGAATCATGTTTTTCAATAAAAGGTTCCAAGAATTGCCTTAAGATGCCTCAATTGCATGTTTGATGTGTGATGTGCAAAAACAGAAACTTTTGCTATAGTGTTTCAATTTTGATATTTTACTAGAACATTGAAAGTTTCTGAAGTTTTTACACAACATTATCATAGAAATTCTTTATTATGTCCTAAATTTTCAGAATTTATTGAGTTACATAAGTACACTTTTAGAATTAATTGCTAGAGACTGTCTTGTTTAGACAGATTGCTGTCATAGTTCTGTTATCTACTTGTCCTAGTGTTTTCAAGGCTTATATTGGTAGATATAAATTGTGGAAATGATAGTATACAATAGCTAATGTTTGAAAATTATTATGCAACTTGTCTTGGCAGTATATAAAGTGTTGATTTATTCTTATGTTCACTAACCTATCTCACGAGATCTTTTCAAGTTTTTTGTGGATGAATATTTTGAGACTTAGGTGAGACTAGGATATGAGAGGAATTAAGAAGACACAAAAGCTCAAGATTGGGGATTCCCAAGGCTCCCCAAGTAAATATTACAAGAAGTCTCAAGCATCTAAGCTTGGGTATAGCACGTTAGGCATCCCACCTCTCTTCGTCAACAAATATCAGTTAGCCTATGTTGAGCCTAAGTTTTTATTGGTTCACATGATATGTGCTATTCTTGGAGTGCCCTTTTTTCTGTTTTAAATAAATCTCATAGCTGAAATATTTAATGAGATAGAATCCTCACATAGCTTCCTGATTGTTTGACTACTCATTGATCTTCAATTATATCTTCTTGGAGCAGTTTGATGTTTACTCTTGTGCTTCACTTATATCCTGAGAGTAATTTGTTAATGAATATCATAAATCTGAAATTATCCACGTGCTTTATGATTAGTAGTAGTTTTACATTTGGTTTAGAAAGTAAAATCTATTGAAGTTTGACAATCATAGTATTGGTCATACAAGCAATTTATGAATGATTAGTATAAGGAAAAGAACTTTCACATACAAATATATTATCTTGGACATATTTTGTGATTGTGAATACCCATTAATTATTTCAATCTTTATAAAATAAGTTGAAGTTGGTCAAGGAAGACAACATAATTAGTTATGTTTGGGTATATTTTTCAGGAAGTTAAATTGTTATGGATCCTCTGACATGTGGTGCTTGTTTGGAACCTTTTGCTAGAGAAAACTTCGTACTAAGTAGAGATACTACTTGTGCATCCAAAATCCTTGAGACAAGTTTATTCCATGAGTGTCCACCATACCTATCTATATATGATATTTCACCGGCATTCCAAGTAAATTTGCATGTGCCACCTCTAAAACCTTCAAATAAATACCTGTTTTTTTGTGTCCGTACTGCTCATGGAGCGATCGTGGCGGTCAGCATCTTCTAGGCTAAGCGGGTTATTCTCATGATGAGTCTTTATTCACTTGTCATTGCACAACAGAGTCTGGTAAAAAAGGATGCCCAGTCCTGCATAATACAAAAATAGATAAACAAGAACTCCTCCTAGAAAGTTGATTGTTTGGAGGGCACCCGTGGATACGGCTAGCCATGGAATGTGTTTGAATAGTTGAGGGGGTGTAAATATTTCAATTCTGTTTGGGAACCACCAGTAATGTGATTAACATGGAAGATATTGAAATCCTTTGTTGTGACGCTGACAGGAAAGGCACACTACCCAAAATATAATCATCTCTGTTTTAATCAATGAGTTCTAGCACATAAGAAAATCCCTGCTTCGCTCTGCGAAGGGACATTCTATTTTCTTTTATGTTATTTATTTTTTATGTTGAGTCACCTTCTTATTCCAATCTCAATCTTTAGTTGACAAGCATCATGTGGTGAGGAAAGATCCAAACACATATGTCCAGTCAAATATATTTGATCATGAGTTATTATTGTTGACAATTATCTTTATGATAAGTGTGTTGGGAGGCGAAACATTAAGCCCCTATCTATCTCTATGTTTGATGAATGTTGTTTGTTCTCAAAATATGATTTGAGTATTAGCACTCATAGAAGACTATACGATAATTGAGTATGCGAATATATTACTTAGAAAATAAGATGAACTATAATTAATTGATGACTACGAACATAGGTTGTTAAGTTTCAAGAGAATGCATAGTTTGAACCATAACATGTGAATTGATTGCTACTTTATTATGATGTGTATACGAAATATTTGTTGTTTATGATGCTAGGAAAAGTGATTGAAATTATCATCGATCAAACTTATGCACTTTTCTAGCATTCACACTTCATAAAATATTTCTTTTATCATTTACCTACTTGAGGACGAGTAGGAATTAAGCTTGGGGATGCTGATACGTCTCCAATGTATTGATAATTTATGAAATCTTCATGTCATGTTTACAAAAAATTTATATGGGGTTGATACACTTTTATATGATTTAAATGGAACTAACCCGGACTGACGTTGTTGTCAGCAGAATTACCGTGGTGTTGTTTTAGTGCGGAAAATAAAAGTTCTCGGAATCGCCCGAAACTTTTTGGTGATTTTTTTATGGAACGTAAGAGACCCTCGAAGCTTCGAGGGAGGATCAGAAGATACAAGAGGAGGTGAAAAGGCAAACAGCCGCGCCCAGGGGGGTGGGCGCACCGGGATACCTTGTGGGCCTCTCGTAGCTCCGTTTTGCGTGATTCCAATGCTAAAAAATCCTATAAATCCCAGAACCCCTAGAAATAAACCAAGAACTTCCGCTCCACCACCGCAAGCCTCTGTTATGAAGCGATCTTATTCGAATCCCTTCTCCGGTGTCCTGCCGGAGGGGGAAATCATCACCGGAGACCATCTTCATCATCCCGGCGGTCTCCATGTTGTGGAGGGAGTAGTTCACCCTCGGGGCTGAGAGTATGTACCAGTAGCTATGTGTTTAATCTCTCTCTGATGTTATTGATATGGCATGATCTTTATGTACCATGAGCTTTATTAATATGGTTCGATCATATGGTGTTCTTCCCTCTCTATCTTGATGTGATGAATTTCGTCTTTTCCTTTTGAGATCTCATTATGTTGGATTGAATACTTTGGATTTGAGAACACTTGATATATGTCTTGCATGTGGGTACCCTGGTGACAATGGGGTGTCATATTGAATCACTTGATATATGTTTTGGTTATCAACTTGCAGATCCCCGTGGTGACATTAGGGTGATCTATGCACATAGGTTGATGCACGTTTTCGTCCTACTTTCTCCGATAATCTTGGGGTACTCTTTAAAGTTCTTTGTGTTGGATTGAATATGATGAATCTGAAATTGTTTGATGCATGTCGAACAATTAACTCATGGATACTTGTGGTGACATTGGAGTATCTAGGTGACATTAGAGTAGATTGATGCGTATCATAGGTGTTACTCTTGGATGAACTCTAGGGCTTTTGTGACACTTATAGGGATGGCTCAATAGATTGATCGGAAATGGTTACTTTGAGGTGGTTTTGCTACCTACAACAATGTTCTCCACTAGATAGGAACTTTGGAGTGATTCTTTGTCGCACGTTGAGGGATGGTTATATGATTCAATTATGTTAGCACTGTTGAGAGATTGCACTAGTGAAAGTATGAACCCTAGACCTTGTTTCCAAGCATTGCAACACCGTTTTTACACACTTTTGTCACTTTTTACCTTCATGTTTATATTATTTCAGATTTCAAAAACCTATTTCTACCATCCATACTACACTTATATCAACATCTCTTTGCCGAACTAGTGCACCTACACAATTTACCATTGTATTGGGTGTGTTGGGGACACAAGAGATAGTTTGTATTTGATTGCAGGGTCGTTTGAGAGAGACCAGCTTCATCCTACACCTCCCACGGATTGATAAACTAGAGGTCATCCACTTGAGGGAAAATTGCTACTGTCCTACAAAACTCTGCGCTTGGAGGCCCAACAATAGTCTAAGAGAATAAAGTTGTGTAGTAGACATCAATGACCACCCTCAAGGGTCCCTTGGTGAAATCACGGTATCTTGCATTAGGTTTTGTGGCTAGATGAATTAGGTTTTGTGCTCGACAAATTAAACGCTATTTTCATTTCGCATTTGTAAAGTGCCTATTCACTTCCCTCTAGGCAACATCCACGTCCTTTCAGTAGGTCAAATGGCGAGAAAGAGCCCGATCGAAAAACCGGGAAGGATCCATATATCGGAAGACCCCTCCATGAGATAGAATTTTGATATCTCATGGGTGGAAATGAGGAAACACCAGGATCACCGAGATGAACATCAAAATTTACCCACAAACCAGATACGAGGATATCATGAAACCTTGGAACGAGGAACCCCCACAAATGAGGATGATATAGACTTGGAACATGAGGAAATAACATACGATACCCAGAGAAAACCACGAGGACATGATATATGGTACAAACAATAGGCTTTTCAGGAAAGCCGACAAGTGAATTGCTAGATGAGAGTAATATGGATGGTATGAGCATAAACCAGACTGGAAGGCAAGTCGAATCACACATAAGGAATAACAGAGAAACCGACCAACCGGTAGATGAGATCCTATTTATAGAATATAAAGGAGGACCAACCTCAATTAAGGAGTAAGAAGCTACGGGAAACCCCACCGTAAAATCTTTTAAGGGTGGTAGAAACCTGGAACCTAAGGAATTGTGAGTATGCGGATTGTTCCAGGAAGCATCAGGAACCAACACAACACCGGTTACCTGGAAGCCTCGGGGAATAGAGCTATCTTGAGTCGGTATAACAGTCAAGGAGTAACAACCCCCAAGACCCAAGAGCACAGATGGTATTGTATAACCTAGACAACAGACCCCAGACATGGAGATGTAATTTAAGAGGAACCCCAAACCCTAACCCTTCTCTCTAGCCTCTCGAGATCTCGGGACGATATCTCTTTTAAGGGTGGTAATCTGTCATATCCTAGATTTTTCCCAAATCTGGTATGTTAAAAATTTCACTGGGAATTATTTTTTTTCAAACAAAAGCCTTGTTTGATTGATTCCTAGTTAAATTTGCTTGATTGATTGATCATTAGGTTGAAATCCCAACGCAAATAGTGGAAACCTAACTAGCCAATAGGTGGAACCCAAGCATTTAAAATATTATTGGGCAAGCATTTCAAAAGAGCCACAAAAATATTCCAACTCAAATTATTTCCCTGAATTAATTAGATTGGTTTGAATTGGAAATCATTTCAGCAAATAAATTCAAAACAACAGGGATTCAAATCAAATTTTGACTTGCATTTGTTTTGGCAGGAATTAGGATTCCACAAGACCAAACGGTGACCTAGACCTTCTGCATATTTTCAAAATTGGATTTGAAACAGATTTGGTTTTGAAAGAAAATTCTAATTGGAAATATAAGTGCATATTTTAGTCGCCCAATTTTCCCAAATAAAATGTCCACATTCAGAAATATTCATATTAGAATTTAGGACAGGTTTGTTTTTGAAAGAAAATTGAAATCCAAATCCCAATTGAAACAAACACAGAAAACAGAAAAGAAAAGGAACAACACACAAACAAAAATCAAAAGAAAAAGAAAAAAAGAAACAACCGGACCACCCAGCTAGGCTGAAGTCCACCTAGCCAGCCCCGCGCGCCCCACTCTCCCTCTCTCCCTCACTGACATGCGGGACCCGCATGTCAGCTCTCTCCCCCACCTTGCGCCAGCACAACCCCACCTCCCGAAACCGCCGGCACACTCCCCATGTCGCTCGGGCCACACCTCTAAGGCCCCGACCTATCCTATAAAACCACCAGGACCCCCCAGCCTCCCCTCGCCATTGCCGACAGGCTGCATCGAATCAAGCTCGGCGACTCCGGCACAACCGTTGCCATTGGAACTCGACTTCGACGAGCTCAAGCACCCCCAGGCCCACCGTCACCAATAACGCGCTCCCCAACGCCATGCGTAGCTTCTAGACACCACCCGCACGATCGGAGCACCATGGATGGCCAACTCCGGTGGGATTCGAAGCTCGCCACCACCCCATCGTCATCTCCAACGAACCCCGTGAGCCCTGAAGCCCCTCTCCTTGTCCAATGCATTCCCCTTGCGCACACATCCCTCCCCGACCTTTTGTTTTGTCTAGAGACACTTGATTTGGAGCCCTACGAACGTCACCCAAAGCCGTCGCCTTCGTGCACGACTTCGATAGCTCCTCGACGTCGTTCCCGTCCTCCCCGACCACTCGTTGTGTGCACCATAGGGACCCCTAATACGTCTCCGTCGTATCTACTTTTCCTCATGCTTTTGCTCTTGTTTTGGACTCTAATTTGCATGAGTTGAATGAAACTAACCCGACTAACGCTGTTTTTAGCAGGACTACCATGGTGTTGTTTTTGTGCAGAAATAATAGTTCTCGGAACTAGACGAAACTTTTTGGAGATTTATTTTACAATAAATAAAAAATACTGGAGCCAAGAACCACTGGAGGGGGTGCCCTGGTTGGGCACGATACACCAGGGCGCGCCACCCCTTCCAGGGGCGCCCTGGTGGGTTGTGCCCACCTCGGGGCCCCACTGACCCTAATTCCAACGCTATAAAATCCTATTTTCGGAGAAAAAATCAGAGAGAATGTTTCATCGCGTTTTACGATATGGAGCCGCCGCCACCTCTTGTTCTTCCTAAGGAGGCCAGATCTGGAGCCCATTTGGGGCTCCGGAGAGGGGAATCTTCGGTCTTCGTGATCAACAACCCTTCTCCATCACCAACTCCATGATGCTCCCCACCGGGAGTGAGTAATTCCTTCGTCGGCTTGCTGGTTGGTGAGGAGTTGGATGGGATTCATCATGTAATCGAGTTAGTTTTGTTAGGGCTTGATCCCTAGTATCCACTATGTTCTGAGATTGATGTTGCTATGACTTTGCCATGCTTAATTCTTGTGACTAGGGCCCAAGTGCCATGATTTCAGATCTGAGCTGTTTATGTTATCACCATTATATCTATGTTCTTGATCCGATCTTGCTAGTCATATGCACCTATTACGTGTTATGATCCGTAAACCCCGGAGTGACAATAGTCGGGATACTTTCCGGTGATGATTGTAGTTTGAGGAGTTCATGTAGTCACTATGTGTTAATGCTTTGTTCCGGTTCTCTATCAAAAGGAGGCTTTAATATCCCTTAGTTTTCTTATGGACCCAGCTGCCATGGGTGGGCAGGACAAAAGATGTCATGCAAGTTCTTTTCCATAAGCACGTATGACTATTTACGGAATACATGCCTACATTAAATTTATGAACTAGAGCTAGTTCTGTGTCGCCCTAGGTTATGACTGTTACATGATGAATATTATCCAATGAGTTCACGGATCCAGTGCCTACGAGTTTTCCACATATTGTTCTTGCTAAGTTACTATTGCTACTGCTACTGTTACACTTGCTACAAAACTATTGCTATCGCTGTTACCGTTACTGTTACTGTTACTACTTCTATCAAAACTATCATACTACTGTGCTACTTATCACTCTGTTGCAGAAATTTAATCTACAGGTGTGGTTGAATTGACAACTCAATTGCTAATACTCGCAAATATTCTTTGGCTCCCCTTGTGTCGAATCTATAAATTTGGGTTGAATACTCTACCGTCAAAAACTGTTGCGATCCCCTATACTTGTGGGTTATCAAGACCTTTTTCTGCCGCCATTGCCAGGGACCATAGCTATATTTGTTGAGTCACTTGGGATTTATATCAATTGATCACTATGAAGAATCTGAAGGATCCAAAAACCAAGATTTTTCCCTCTAAGATGAGGGGAGGTAAAGAATTGCCATCTAGCTCTGCACTTTACTCACCTTCGGTTATGAGTAAGTTTGCAACACCACCACATGCTATTAATCCTGATATGTCGCAAGTTATTTATGATGCTACTTCTGCTATGAATGATGCTTATGATGATGATGCTAGTACCATGCTTGATGATAATGTGCCACTAGGTGAATTTCTTTATGAAAAATTGCTAGAGCTAAAGAGAATGAAATTATTGAAACTGATGAGATTGCTGAAACTGATGAAGCCTTTGAAACTGAGAATTATGAATCACCTATTAGACCTAGCTCTCCTAGATTTGAAATGCCTAAGATACCTGAAGGTTATGTTATGGATGAGGAGATAACTAGAGAAATCCTTTCTTGTAAGGATAGAGATGATCTTAAGAAATTATTATGCAAGTATAAGGAAAAGACTTTGAATGCTAGAATGAAATGTGATCCTAAGTTTGCTACTTCACCTATCTTTGTTACTGATAAGAATTATGAATTCTCTGTCGACCCAGAGTTAATTACTTTGGTTGAATCTGATCCTTTCCATGGCTATGAAACTGAAACTATAGTTGCACATCTTACTAAGCTGAATGATATAGCCACCCTCTTTGCTCATGATGAGAAGATTCGCTACTACTATATTCTCAAATTATTTACGTTCTCATTAAAGGGTGATGCTAAGATATGGTACAATACTCTTGCTCCTGGTTGTGTGTGTAGTCCCCAGGATATGATTTACTACTTCTCTGAAAAATATTTTCCTGCTCATAAGAAACAAGCTACCTTACAGGAAATATTTAACTTTGTGCAAATTGAAGAAGAGAGTCTCTCACAAGCAAGGGGGAGGCTTCTCCAATTGCTTAATGCTTTGCCTGATCACCCTCTTAAGAAAAATGAAATACTTGATATCTTCTATAATGGACTAACTAATGCTTCTAGGGACTTCATAGATAGTTGTGCTGGTTGTGTTTTCAGGGAACGGACTGTTGAACAAGCTGAGGAACTATTGAATAATATATTGAAGAATTATGATGATTGGACTCTCCCTGAACCACCACTTAAACCCACTCCGAAGAAGAGGGGTATCTTATTTCTCAGTCCTGAAGATATGCAAGAGGCAAAGAAATGTATGAAGGAAAAAGGTATTAAAGTTGAGGATGTTAAGAATTTACCACCTATTGAAGAAATACATGGCCTTGACACACCACCACCTCCACAGGTGGTAGAGGTAAATTCTTTATTAAAGTTTGATGAAAGTGATATCCCTTACAATAAACATCCTAGTCAATGCTTATATGAGTTTGACAACTACATTATGTAACAAGATCACTTTAATGCAAATGTTCTGAAACAATTGAAATATAATTCTGATATGATTGCTCGCTTGAGTGACTTGTTATTTAGAATCAGTAATGATGTTAGAGGTGTAGGAAAACATGCCTCTATGGTTCAAACCCTGTTAGAACAAGTTGCTAAGTCTAAAAAAGAATTGCTTGATGAAATGAATAATAATATGAATGATTTTGCTGCTAAAGTAGTTACTAGAGGAGGTAGAATGACCCAAGAACCTCTTTACCCTTAAGGTCATCCTAAAAGAATTGAACAAGACTCTCAAAGAATTAATTGCACTTAGTCCTTCTAAGAAGAAAAAGAAAAAGAAAAATGATAGGACTTTGCATACCTCTAGTGAACCTGAGATACAAAAACCTCTTGATAATAATGATGTCTCTATTTCTGATGCTGAAACTCAATCTGGTAATGAACATTCACCTAGTGATAATGAAAATGATAATGATGATGTTCATGAAGATACTCAATTAAACAATGATAAAGAACCAGATAATGATGTTGAAATAGAGCCTGTTGTTGATCTTGATAACCCACAACCTAAAAATAAATGTTATGATAAAAGAGACTTTGTGGCTAGAAAACATGGTAAAGAAAGAGAACCATGGGTTCAGAAACCCATGCCCTTTCCTCCTAAACCATCTAAGAAAAAGGATGATGAAGAATTTGAACGCTTTGCTGAAATGATTGGGCCCGTCTTTTTGCGTACCCGCTTAACTGATATCTTAAAGATGGCCGCTTATGCAAAATACATGAAAGACATCATCACTAATAAAAGAACGATACCTGAAGCTGAAATCTCCACCATGCTTGCTAATTATTCCTTTAAGGATGGAGTACCTAAAAAACTTGGAGATCCAGGAATACCAACTATACCTTGCTCCATTAAAAGAAATTATGTCAAAACTGCTTTGTGTGATTTGGGAGCTGGTGTTAGTGTTATGCCTTTCTCCTTATATAAAAGACTTGATTTGAATAAACTCACACCTAGTGAAATATCATTGCAAATGGCTGACAAATTAACTGCCATACCTATCAGTATTTGTGAGGATGTGTCCGTTGTTGTTGCAAATGTTACTATCTTAACAAACTTTGTTATTCTTGAGATGCCCGAGGACGACAACATGTCGATTATCCTTGGTAGACCCTTTTTGAATACTGCAGGGGCAGTTATTGATTGCAACAAAAGCAAAGTCACTTTACATATCAATGGTAATGAGCATACGGTGCACTTTCCGAAGAAACAATTCCAAGTGAATGGTATACAACCACTATAGGAAGTTTTCAACTACCTCTACCTACTTCCAAAAAGAAACATGACATACTTATTGTTGGGGATATGCATATCCCCAATGAGGTAACTTAGTGTTTTACGAAAGTTCTTCGGTTTCATGCTAATCGGAAGTGGTAGTTAATACGACTTGATCAACCTTATTAATGGATCATTTTTGAGAGGTATGAAGTTGATGAATCTAGTAGGCACAACTCTCTGCTCCCACCTTCCGTTTCTTGTTTTTCTTAGTCAAATAAAATAAAATGCCATGTTTACCCTATTTTCTGTTTTCTCCGTGCAATAAAAAAATGACCCAAAAATAAAAGTTCTCAGAATGTCCTGAAAATTTGATACGATTTTTTTCTGAATATTTCTGAATTTTTGGTGCAAATAACATCAGAGGGGTGTGCACCTAGTGCCCACAAGACACCAGGGCGCGCCAGCAACCCCAGGCGCACCCTGGTGGGTCGTGGCCCCCACATGGGCCCCCTCACTTATCCCTTTAGCCCATGTCATCTCCTACCTCCAGGAAAAAATCACCATAGCTCTCATTCCCGTGTTCTTGCTATCAAACCCGCGGATTTTGATCTCTTTGCTCGAAGCTCCGTTTCCGAAACTGTTTTGGGGGATTGCTACTTGGTATGTGACTCCTCCATTGCTCCAATTAGTTTTTGATTTAGTGGGTTATTTTTAGAATAATTATCTACTCTTGGTGCTGCTGTAGATGAGCTTGCATGCCGAATTCTTAGAGTTCTAGGTAGTTTGAATGCTTGATATGGCCTCTATGCATCCTTAAGAGTAGTTGCTATCAATCTTACGAAGTTTTGCTCACAAAAATTTTGTAGACTAAAATTTTCAGAAATTTAATTATATGAATAAGATGGATTTCTTTAGGAAGTTTTCCTCCAAGAAGAATGCTAAAGGAGTCATTGGGGAATCCTCGGACAATGACTTCCACACTCCGAGAACGGCGTAGGTGCGGCTGTGCGAATGGCTGCATGATGCCTTCATTGAGGTGGCCGGGTTCCATCAAGAGTTTGCCCAATTCAGTGCAAATGCTAGGCTGACCGATTTCCTCGCTGCTAAGTGTGACCAACACCACATCCTTACAAATTACTTTGTGCAAAGTTTTCATTTTCTGAGTAGGAATAATCCTCCTGGGGTGCAGTTTAAGTTATATGCTGAAACTCACAAGATACCGCTCACTAACTTTTGTGACATATGCTTAATCCCTTCTGATGGTGAATTAAGAGAGCCTAGACCAGCGGAGTTTGAGGACTTTCTCCTCACTTTAACAGTGGGTGAAGATAGAGGCGTGTCAAAAGCAACTGCTACCAGTTTGCAGTTTCCTTCTGTGCACTACTTTGCTTTATTCATCGCAAAGTGTTTAACTGCTAGGGAGAAGGTTGGCGCACTCAGTGCCCCCGACTTCGCCATTTTACACTGTGCACTACACAATGATCACACCTTTAGCATGGGGGCTATTATTGCACGTCGCTTACACCTTAACAGGACTAAGGGAAAGATACATGGTGGTATTTATGCTACTCGCTTAGCGAGACACTTTAATGTTCAGATTCACCCACATGATTATCCCTTGTCCCAAGTTTATCTAGATCACAAGGCATTGAAGGATCGCCAATTTATTGATGCAGCTGATTCTTTCCATAACATTCGCTACAACTTAGTATTCAGCGTCGAAATCCGTGATGTTATCCCGTTTCCTGCACCTGCTCTATTTGATTCTATTGCCAAGAACGGATACAGGATCATGCCAGAGGACATTACAGCCTACCAGAACAACCTAGCACCTGCTGAGGAGGAGCCCCAGGAGTGGGACGCTCAGGTGCCACCTCCACCTCACTTCGAGTTAGGACCGAATGGTTACTACGGATGGTGATTACCAAGCTAGGCCAAAAGCCTAAGCTTGGGGGAGTACGTATATCCACCGACATTATATTCATGATTACACTTTTCATTCCAGTTGTCGGTGTCTACACTTTTTCATTGTACTATCCATGATAGATTTATTTTCTCGCTTTCTTCTTGCGTGTTTGAAAAACTTTGAGAAAACCCAAAAATATTTCCTACTTCTTTTCGGCTTTTCTTTCTAGCTTAAATTAATTGTAGTATCAAAACAAAACACAAAAAGATTTCTCGTTTCTTATTTTACTTGTTGGGAGCTTTCCCGTGTAAATCGTTTTTCTCGTTTTTGTTGTTCCCTCTTTAATTTGCTTTCTTCAAGAAAAACCAAAAAACTCCAAAAATATTTCAGTGTGTTTCTCTGAAATTCTTTTCCTTCTATTTGAGCCATACCAAGGAGAAGACCACGACGAAAATGTTGAGTGGCTCTCATATGCATCATTGTTAATCTAACAAAGAGCCCATGTTACTTTGTCTTCTCCTCTTGAATAAAATGTTTACAGACTCCATCCTAGTCCACGACACTCTTGCACTATTATTATTTTCATATCATTCGGTCGTGCAAGTGAAAGGCAATAATGACGATATTTGATGAAGTGACTGTGGTAGAGAAAAGCGGGTATGAACTCAACTTGTTTTTGTTTTGTAAATATGTTTAACCTAGTATCCATGATTTAGCATATTATGATGAAACATGTTTGCAATGACAATTAGAGATTATAGTTGCTCATGCCATGCTTATGTAGCTAGGAGTGGATAATGATTTATCTTGGATGTCAACATGCATTAAAATGATTGTGATGTGGTATGATGATATGGTATCCTCCTCTGAATGTTTCAAGTGGCTTGACTTGGCACATGTTCACACATGTAGTTGAATCAAAACGAACATAGCCTTCATGATATTTATGTTCATGGTGTCCATATCCTACTCATGCTAGTATTCAATGTTAATTATTCATAATGCATGTTCATGACCGATTTCGCTCTCTAGCTGGCCGCTTCTCAACCTATTTGCTACCCTTCACCTGTACTAAGCGGGAATACTGCTTGTGCGTCAAAATCCTTAAACCAAAGTTATTCTAGATGAGTCCACTATATCTACCTATATGTGGTATTACCATGCCGTTCCAAGTAAATTTGCATGTGCCCGAACATCTGTTTTGTGTGCCTGGACCGCTCATGGAGCGACAGCGGGCGATCAGTATCTTCCATGTTAAGAGGGATATTCTCATGATGAGTGTTTATTCACTCGTCCTTGCACGAGAGGGGCGGTAATAGGGATTCCCAGTCCCAAAATCAAAAATTGCAAATAATTAAACAAAAATCCCCCAGGAATGTTGTTGGTATGGACGGTACCCGTGGATTCGGCTAGCCATGGAGTGTGATTGTTGGTGGAGGGGGAGTAAACCTTTACTTTTACCGCTTGAGAACCACCGCTAATGTGTTTAGCATGGAAGATATTGATAACTCTTGGTCGTAACGTTGACAGGAAGGGTGCACCTCCCAAAATTATATTTATCTCTGTCTTAAGCTTTGAGCTCTCGCACCTATGCAAATCCCTGCTTCCATCTGCGAAGGGACTATCTATTTACTTCTATGTTGAGTCATCACCTTCTCAAATAAGCGCCAGACCGGAGAGCACTATTGTCATCCCCATGCATTGGGTATAGTTAATGTTGGGTGTAGCATGACTTGATCTTTTCTACCATGAATTACAATGTTTAGTCGCTGCTTGAACTTTGGAGGTGCTCTGCATTTATGTTTTGCGGTCTCAAAAAGGGCTAGCGAGATACCACTGTTGTCATATTATATCAGGATTGTTTTGACAAAGTGTTAGTGCTTGAGATATTTTATTATTGCTCGCTAGTTGCTTATGTTATTGATATGAGTTAATATAATTTCTAAGAGTTATTGCTGACAAGGTTAGTCATAATCGTTGCTGAAAACCTGGGTGCTACTTACGCATATATATGTAAACAAGAACAAAAGAGTTCGTAAAAGTTTTTCTTTATCACTTTCAGTTTGTCAACTGAATTTCTTGAGGACAAGCAATGGGTTAAGCTTGGGGGAGTTGATACGTCTCCATCGTATATACTTTTCCTCATGCTTTTGCTCTTGTTTTGGACTCTAATTTGCATGATTTGAATGAAACTAACCCTAACCGACGCTGTTTTCAGCAGAACTACCATGGTGTTGTTTTTTGTGCAGAAATAAAAGTTCTCAGAACTGGACGAAACTTTTTGGAGATTTATTTTACAATAAATAAAAAATACTAGAGCCAAGAACCACCGGAGGGGATGCCCTGGTTGGGCACGATACACCAGGGCGCGCCACCCCCTCCAGGCGCGCCTTGGTGGGTGGTGCACACCTCGGGGCCCCACTGACCCTAATTCCAACGCTATAAAATCCTATTTTCAGAGAAAAATTAGAGAGAAAGTTTCATCACGTTTTACGATACGCAGTCGCCGCCACCTCTTGTTCTTCCTAGGGAGTCCAGATCTGGAGCCCGTTTGGGGCTCTGGAGAGGGGAATCTTTGGTCTTCGTCATCATAAACCCTTCTCCATCGCCAATTCCATGATGCTCCCCACCGGGAGTGAGTAATTCCTTCGTAGGCTTGCTAGTCAGTGAGGAGTTGGATGGGATTCATCATGTAATTGAGTTACTTTTGTTAGGGCTTGATCTTAGTATCCACTATGTTCTGAGATTGATGTTGCTATGACTTTGCCATGCTTAATGCTTGTGACTAGGGCCTGAGTGCCATGATTTCAGATCTGAACCGTTTATGTTATCACCATTATATCTATGTTATTGATCCGATCTTGCTAGTCATATGCACCTATTACGTGTTATGATCCGTAAACCCCGGAGTGACAATAGTCGGGATACTTTCCGGTGATGACCGTAGTTCGAGGAGTTCATGTATTCACTATGTGTTGATGCTTTGTTCCGGTTCTCTATTAAAATCCCTTAATATCCCTTAGTTTCCTTATGGACCCCGCTGCCATGGGTGGGTAGGACAAAAGATGCCATGCAAGTTCTTTTCCATAAGCACGTATGACTATTTACGGAATACATGCCTACATTAAATTTATGAACTGGAGCTAGTTCTGTGTCGCCCTAGGTTATGACTGTTACATGATGAATATTATCCAATGAGTTCACCGATCCAGTGCCTATGAGTTTTCCACATATTGTTCTTACTAAGTTACTATTGCTACTGCTACTGTTACACTTTCTACAAAACTATTGCTATCGCTGTTACCGTTACTGTTACTGTTACTACTGCTATCAAAACTATCATACTACTGTGCTACTGATCACTCTGTTGCAGATATTTAATCTACAGGTGTGGTTGAATTGACAACTCAACTGGTAACTCGTAAATATTCTTTGGCTCCCCTTGCGTCGATTCTATAAATTTGGGTTGAATACTCTACCCTCGAAAACTGTTGCATTCCCCTATACTTGTGGGTTATCAACCCCGCGCCAAGCCGAGCCCGTTCGTGCTCTCCTTCGTTTCCAGCGACCCCGGAACGTCGTCCCCAACCACCTCACGAAGTCGCACCGCCGTCCTCATCGTCTCCGACATGTTTCTCTGGCGACCTAGCCGCCCGGTGATCACCCCCGTCTAATCTCACCCGTGCATTTCAGATCGAACGCCCCACAATAGATCACTTAAAAGACTGAACCATTATCTCCTAGTGTTCTGCCGTCCACCGCTTAACACCCTAGTGAACACTCCAACAGCCAACCAGAGAGCGCCACGTGTCCACCCTGTCCGTTAGGTTTACTCTGTTACTCCCTCCATTCCCTTATACAAGGCCAAAAACTCATATTACAGGTACCAAGGAAAAATTTAATGATTGCTTGGAAAGTCAAGTTTACTTTTTGTTAACTGGAATCATTAATATGCCGCATGCATGCAATGAATGATTGATAAGAAAGTAGCTAAGTGTCATTATGAATAGATGCATGCAAGTATTAAACAAGTTGCTAGTATGAGGAAACATCATTAATGTTTACCTCGATTACTGTTGGTGGCCTTATATAGATGCAAAATGTATTTTTCATAGTGACCTTGTATAAGGGAATGGACGGAGTAATTAAAATCAAAATAGAATTTTACAAAAAAAAACCTAGAATTGAAACCTCCATAAATAATTATCAACAAGTCCAAATCAAGTGAAATTTTTGCAAAGTGATCCTTAGGAAACCTACTTTCACCCTGTTCAGAAACTTTTCATGTTTGAATGTTTTAAATTTCAAATTCAAACATATTGAATTTGAATTTAAATAGGACATAAATTGCAATATATAATTCAAAATTAATTTATTCTTTTTTGCAATTTGAATCTAATTACATGCACTTTCATTTCAGAGCACTTTAGTCCAAATTTAAATATTTTTTAAAAATATATTTAAAACAGATTATAGTATCAGGGAGAATTCAAATAGAAATGTTATATTTACTAATTGGATGCACCACACGAGCCTCCATGTTAATCCTGGTAAAAGATAGATAATTGTCCATTGGATTGACTTACTATCTAATCATAGCCGTTAGATGAATAGCCTATAGATTCCTTTCCGTTTCTCACACATGCACGTATCCATGATGGAGTCCCACATCTCATGATGAACAGAATAAAAAAAGTAATCT
The DNA here is from genome assembly GCA_039707655.1 of Elymus sibiricus. Taxonomy (NCBI): domain Eukaryota; kingdom Viridiplantae; phylum Streptophyta; class Magnoliopsida; order Poales; family Poaceae; genus Elymus; species Elymus sibiricus. Next base: position 306,435,012 of record CM077675.1, on the reverse strand, counting down.
GCCGTAAGCTATCAATAAGAACACTTTGATCTCCCCCGTAGCCATCACTTCACCAGTCCTTCGGACTGACGCATCATAGAGGGTATGCCCTACTGCTGCATCCATCCATAATCAATCCAAAAACACGATACAATGTAATCCAGGCTCAGGCTCATGCATCCCCACCTCTTGACAGGAAATATCGGATCCAACATCAAGATGGATTCAAGCGTACGTGGTGGTGGCCGATGATAATAAATCTGATGGAAGGCAGTGGTTTTCCTACACCAACGTAATTTTGTCCCACTTCTAACTTCAGGTTTGGCATTCTTACACCATAATTAATAATTTCCCTGCGGTATGACCTGGATGATACATGATGATGTGAGGATTGAATTGTAACTACTAGGATGCTTCATGTGTGATCTATAATGCCCGTGAGTAGGTTGAGAGGGACTTATAACTAATTAAAGCCCAATGCTTCAGATTTGGTGATATCTGACAACATGCATAAATTAGCTGATGAGGTGCATGGCTCTTAAGTTAATTTGATTTCTTTGTATTAGCTGTATGAGGAATAGAGAAATCATAACAATGAGGTGACAAAAAACAGAATCTAAGCAGTCTACTAGGTTCCTTCCATGTGATTGTCTCATCCTTCTCCCCAAGTAAATGGCCATCTGTGTTTGCAAAATTGTATATTACCATTACTAATCCTTTGTGCATTGCTACATGCAGCGTATATTTTGAAGGTGGACACATGAACATATATTTGTTATTTTGTTTCAGTAGTAGAATTTACGTATTTTGATATGTAATTCAGACTTTATTTATGTCATTCCGTCAATATATACTTTTACAATAGGAGATCTTAATTATTTATCCGTCCAATTAGATTAATGATTTACTAAGTAAGATATCGAGAGGCATTAAAATGTGGGCGCATAGAAGTCATGTTGAAGGTTACCGTAAATTTTCTCGCGAATATCTTTCAGGTATATATAACTACAGAAAATCTATGTGTGAACCTATATCATAAAAAATGCCCCATCCATGTTGAATATTCTTTGTCCGTGCTTATTTTGAATTCAATTTACAATACTGAGTATTTATGAAGATTGCAAGCCGAACCTCAAGTAGCAAAATCTAAATTTCCTGCCATGACTAACAGAATTTTTTCTGACAGTTTCAGCCAATCAAAAAAGTCTAACGCCAGTTTGGAATTTCATTTTTTCTTGCGGTTAAGGTTTAGAATTTCATTCATACCAAAATAATGTTCCATTGCATCTCGACATACAGATCTTAACAAAATATTGTTATGGCTTCAAGGCCAAGCTCCAAAAAATAGAGCTAATGTAGTTGACCATTGGAAAATCGATGGCGACCAAAAGGTAATGCCTTTATTTGGATAAAGATGCCTGAGTTGGATTGATCTTGCCTAGCCCATAGCCCTGACCCGTTGGATTGATTGGGTATCAAAAGTCGCATGTATGTTCCCACAAAAATAAGATGCATGCATATATACTTAGACAATATATTACATGAACACTGAGCTCCCTAAGATGGGATTTCCAGTCACACTTTCTACACAGTTACATTAATGGTTTGATGCGGTATTATTATTTCATAGCGGTCAAGTTAATTCAGTATAACTCTATATTAATACACATCCCATGATTGATGTGGTAGAATGTCATCACAATAAGTTTGCAGAATGTTGCACCACAAACTAGGTGGTGTTCAAAATATCTATTATTTTATCAGGCACACGTTGGTATTTGGTATAGATAAACCACACATTTCTACAGACAAACTACATTTGGATTCAGTTAGATCAATTTTGTTTCCCCTGCCATAGAAATGTTCAATCCTATCAGCTTCTTAGTTCTGATCAAATAGCATATAACCAGGCATCTATTTTTCAACAAAAAGATGAATTTATCCTATGATGGTTAATGCGGTGGAGGAGAAGGAAGGTGTTTGAACCAGATCCGATGGTTGTCATAGCCGACGAAGCTGCCGAGCTAAATACTATGGCGGACCGGCGACCCATCTGTTCACCTTTGATTTTATGGACGGTCTCCACTCTGTCTACTCAGCAGGGGAGTATTTTAGTATCCTATAATTTTTTTGGTCATTTATCTCTAACACCATGTCCAAAATGGCCATGCTAGCTCCGCAATTTTTAAGGAAGATGTGACAAATGCATCGCACGTGTAAGTAAACCCGGGCTTGACTAATGTTGAGGTCTTCCATCATTTTCTGTTACTTCAGTGGAAAAATCGTCATTATGCACATTGTGGCAGTAGTGCTTTTGACAGCTAGCATTGCTTGGCTGGGAAGGGATGCAGATGCGCACGTCATGATAACCCAACAAGAGGTAAATCTATGAGGTTTGTTTGAGCTGCTCATATCAAAGAGGCACGGCAGGTACTGGCACATAGTACTACACTTAGTCTACATAAGCATACACATCATGCTAAATGGCTTGATTATTATTCTGTACGCTCATGTAGTATGATTCTGTTCTCATAGTTTTTTCACTGATACACTGCTTTTGCATGATAAGTAAGTGTGTATTATAGTGCCTTAGAGGCATGGTTCTTTGCTGGATGTTTCAGAAAATTGTCAGATCCGCAGATCATTATGAACAAGATACACACACAATTTTTATAGATAGAAAATAGAAAATTCTCCAACCATATTAATCTTAGAACTTTCTAAGATGTTATTATTAAGAAAAGTCGTGTAAACCCAATTGATATTTCTCACTTCTGTTAGTTAGAAAAGCTCATATTAAATGGCTACAAATATCACATATTCTGTTGATAGAACGACCGTTCATAATTAAACAAAATTGGATGGAAATAATTGATCTCCTATGTTCCTAACATTACACTTTTGCATGGATGTTCTTCACATTAATACTAATCCAAGTTAGGTGATCAATGCCCCTCAATACATTGAGATGAAACCATTGGACTTCCATGGCTACAATTAAAATAAGGCATTCCGGTTTAGGACCTATTTTTACATCTGCAGCCATTGTCCGTTCATCTAATGCATCAAACTTCAATGAAACCGTGTGGCCTTATTTTCACATTGTTGTTTAATCTAAGGTCGCTTGCATGACCCAACAAGTATTTGCCTGCCATGTGACATAACAGATTCACAAATTAGTTAAGAAATCAGATTTCTTTGATCCCTATGTATAATGAAGAAGAAATGTCTCTTGCATGTTTAATAATAATCCGTGAAAAATGTTCAAACTATTGACCAAGTTTCTAACTGCAAAATATTAACACGTCTTGAATATGAGTGCTAGCCCGTGCAGGTGCACGGGATGACGACTAGTTAAACCTAATTAGGTTTAATTTGAAATAAGGAATTGTTTAATAAAATAGTTATTAAACAGATGTTTCAGAAAACTCAAATTCAACTTTAGTGAATATTGTTTTGTATTAATATTTAACTTTAGGCAATCCAAATAATATTCAAATTTTATTTCAAACCTAGTTTGAAATTAAATTGAAACCTAGGTTTAATTTGAAATGGAATGAAATTCAAATAAATTGTTAAACCAAACTATACTTAGTAGATCATGTTGGAGTTAATACTTGACTAATAGGGAATGATGAACTCAAAGTAATTTAGTTCAAAACCCAAGTCAAACATAAACTACTTGAATCCTAATGACTATTTTGAAATTTACTTTCGACTTTAGTTAAACTAAAATGAAATAAATAAACCAAAGTAATTATAGTGGTTTTATAATGGACTTTAGTTTAAAACTTATTTGATAATAATCCTTAGGATTTGTGTTGGTTTTGCATATGACTTTAGGATTAACAAGATGACTTTGGTTTAAGTTGAACCAACTTAAATAAATTATGGGTGTTTACAATCCAAATTGAATTCAGTGATACCAGATTTAACTGTAAACTCAATTCAAATTGAATTCAAATAGGTTGAAATCTAGTTCAAATGTAAATTGAATTGGAAGCCAGACCAGGTTATCATTTTTAGACCTTAGTGTATTCAAACTCATGAAAGGTAAGCAATTTTGAATTGTCATTCAAACTTGAAGATGAACTTGGCTACCCAAGATTCATACACTAGGACTCGGTTGTCATGATCCCTTGAATGAATCTGATAACCACCCGTTTGACATCACATACTCCTTATGTGATAAACCTTAATTGAAACTTGCATGTGAACCCTTATGTCACATATATTCCAAAAGACAACAACTATGTTGTTATCCAAACTCTTATGAGTTAAGCCTTGACACATGATCACACAACACTTAACGATTGTTTGATGTATTTTATGGTTGTTCATGAATGCTCTTTACTTACGATAGATTGTTACGGATACCGAAGTGTGTTGATCAAGCATTGTGAGACTAAAGGATCGTCAATACAGGCAAGTGGAATCTTTGATCATAATCTATGTTTTCATGCATTGTAGTAGATTTTCAACTAGGAATCCACTATAGGATTTTAGTTTATGCTTGACAAAGCACAGTAGTATGAGTAGGTTCATTTTACCCTGACCTTGTAGTTGCTTAGCTGCTATAATGTGGATTCAGAAACACCAATTATTATTCCACCATACAACCACATGGTTGACTACTGATACGTCTCCAACGTATCTATAATTTTTGATTGTTCCATGCTGATATATTATCATTCTAGGATACTTTTTGAGTCATTATTTACCAATTTATAATATTTTTTAGCACTAACCTATTGACCCAGTGACCAGTGCCAGTTGCTATTTTCTACATGTTTTTTTTTGCTTTTCAGGTTTACAATACCAAACGAAGTCCAATTGCCATGAAACTTTTTGATGATTTTTTCTGGACTAAAAGAAGACCGAGAAGCTTCGGAAAAAGGTCAGGAGGCACACGAGGGCCCCACCACACATCAGGGCGCGCCCTGGGGGGCCGCGCCCTGATATGTGGTGGCCTCCTCGTGGCTCTCCCGATGTCCTTCTTCGGCCTATAAATTCTCTAATATCGTGAAATCCCTGAAGGCAGTCTCAAAACCCTTTTTCTGCCGCCGCAAGTCTCTGTTCCGTCGCGAGGCCATCTGGAGCTCCGTTCTGGCACCCTGTCGGAGGGGGGATCCATCACGGAGGGCCTCTTCATGAACCTTGCTACCCTCATGATGATGTGTGAGTAGTTCAACATAGACCTATGGGTCCATAGCTAGTACCTAGATGGCAATCTCTCTCTCTTATGATCTTCAATACAATGATCATCGCATCTTCGCTTTGATCAATCCGATATAATCCTATTGTGCGGTGTGTTTGTTGGGATCCGATGAATTGTGGGTTTATGTTCAGATTATTCATGAAAAGTATTTGACATGCCTCTGAATTATATTATCTCTTAAGTGCATGATCATTATAGCCTCATAATGCTCTCCAATCTATTGACGTGCTTTGGCCAAGTAGATTGATATTTCATTGGTGGGAGTGGTGCGTTGTGGTAGGTTCAACCTGGCGAGTTTCTATATCCCAGTGAAAAGTAGGGGACAAGATGCGTCTTTGTGTTGTTGCTACTAAGGATGAAACGATGGGGTTCATTCATATTAATTGAGTTTACTTTGTCTACATCATGTCATCGTTCTCACATCATTACTCTGTTTTACTTAATACTCTAGATGCATGCTAGATAGCGGTCGATGAGTGGAGTAATAGTAATAGGTGCAGGCATGAGTTGACCTATTTTCTTATGGACATGATGCCTATATACACATGATCATTGACGTGAAAATCGCATAACTATCCGCTTTTCTATCAATTGCCCAACAGTAATTTGTTTACCCACCGTATGCTGCCTACATGAGAGATGCCGCCAGGGAACACTATGGCCCCCGGGTCTATTCACTTATATATTTACAAACGCTATTATTTCCTCACTACCTTTATTTACTTTTTATTTATTTTGCATTTATCAAAAATTATCTACACAACTCATTTGCTTGCAAATAACGAGATCACGGGGATTGACAACCCTCTTGCCCGCGTTGAGTGCAAGTCCTTTATTCATTTGTGTGCAGCCGCTGAAGACGGTTGAGGATTGATATTCCTATTGGTTTGATAAACCTTGGTTTCATAACTGAGGGAAATACTTACCCACTTTGTGCTGCAATTACCCTTTCCTCTTCACGGAAAAGCCAACGCAGATCACAAGTATCAGGAAGTATTTCTGGCGCCGTTGCCGAGGAATATCGTCATCAACTATCAAGTAACTTCACACAAATTTTCATTTACTTGTTCTTCTTTTTATTTGTTGTTATATTTAGCTTGTCTCATAAAAATCAAAAATACAAAAATATTTACTTCACTAGTTTTCTTGTTTTGCTTGTTATCTTGTTCGCTTGCCTAGCTATGTTATCTTTATCTTTATAAAAAAACAAATAGAAAGTTTAAAGCAAAAATATAATGATAAATGGATCCTCATCCACTTGCTAATCTTTTCAAAAGACCTGATTATGTTGAACCAATTGCTAGTGAGTTGAGTGCACTAGAATTTTCTTATAAGGTCTTGCTTGAAAATCATGAATCAAAAAATTGTGATGAAGTGTTAAAAGAAATTTATAAAGTGATTCATGATTGTTCCTTGAATGAAAAGCATGATTGCCATGTTGCTAGTATAAATTCTATGAATATAAATTGTTCTAATGATCATGATTGGGGTGATAATCATGATGTTCCTTGTGATCTTGATAATTCTAGCCTTCATGATGAATCCATTATTGAGTATGATATTCGCAACACTGCTAAAAGTGGGGTTGGAATAGTTTCAACTTTAGGTAATAATGATCCCACTACTTTGGAGAATGATCAATATTATGATAGTTATATTGTTGAGTTTGATTATGATCCTACATATAATGAAAGAGGCAAACATGGTTATAAGAATTTGTATGTTACTCAATTACCTCTCTTTGTGTTGAAATTGTTAATGCTTCACTCTTCCTACTTGCATATGTTAGACACTTCTTGCCTCGATAATTTGTTTGCTTATAAAATGCCTATGCATAGGAAGTATGTTAGACTTAAATGTGTTTGTCACATGTTTTATGATGCTCTCTTTGTGCTTTAACTCTTGTCTTTTATGTGAGCATCATTATTATCCTAAGCTCATCTTGATGGCTGTAAAGAAAGAGCTTGTGGGGAGATAACCAAATACTTATCATTTATTTCTGTTTATTTTTTATAACATGATTATTGCCTCTGTAATGATTATGTTTTTGTGTTTAAAATAGTGTTTGTGCCAAGTAAAACCTTTGGGATGACTCACAAGATGAGTAGAATCGATGCTGAAACAAAATAGAAACTTTTGACTCCAATGCAGGAAGTTTCATTTTTTACTGGAGCTTGATAATGATCTGAAATTTTTACACGGTGTTGCTATACAATTTTCTAGGTTTTCCTAATTGTTCAGAATTTTTAGAGTTATATAAGTATAGGTTCTCTACAGATTGCTACAGACTGTTCTGTTTTAGACAGATTCTGTTTTTGCTTGCATAGTTGCTTATTTTGATTATGCTATGGATTGTATCGGGGGGTATAAGCCATGGAGAAGTTAGAATACAGTACCTATTATGCATTTATGAAATTTGAATCAATTTATAACAGTACTTAAAGTAGGCAATATGTTTCTTATACTAACGGATCTCACGAGGTTTTGTTGAGTTTTGTGGGATTGACGTTTTCAAGTTTTGGGTGTTATTATGATGGACCACGGAATAAGGAGTAGCAAGAGCCTAAGCTTGGGGATGTCCAAGGCACCCGAAGGTAATATTTTAAAGGATACTCAAGCGTTTAAGCTTGGGGATGCCCCGGAAGGCATCCCCTCTTTCCTCTCAAATCCATCAGTATGTCACTTGAAGCTATATTTTTATTCGTCACATGATATGAGTTTTGCTTGGAGCGTTGTTTGCCTTGTTTTTCTTTTACTTTCAGTTTGCCACAATCATTGTTTGCTGGACACTATTTAAGAGAGACACACTGTAACACCCAAGATGTGATCCTATCCTTATATTGGCTCGCGGGCCTCGACAGGGATAGAAGCGCATCTCGTCGTTTCGCAAGAATGGATATCATTACAAGTACATGTAAAGAAGAGATGAGTATATGGAATTGGCTTACACTCGCCACAAACTAAATCAAGATCACATCAATACAACAACATACTCAAACATCATACATAAGAGCAGGGTCCGACTACGAACGAAATCAAACGATAAAATGACATCCATCCTTGCTATCCCAGGCTGCCGTCCTGGAACCCATCCTAGATTGATGAAGAAGAAGTAGAAGAAGAACTCCAAATCAAACAGGCATCTCTCTCACGTCAAAGCATCGCACTACCTGTACCTGCAACTGTTGTTGTAGTAATCTGTGAGCCACAGGGACTCAGCAATCTCATTTCCAAGGGTATCAAGACTAGCAAAGCTTAATGGGAGAGGTATGGTTAAGTGGTGAGGCTGCAACAAGCACTAAGCATTTATTTGAGTGGCTAACTTACGAGTACAAGAATAAGGGGGGGGCATCGTCGCACAAACGGACATGAGCTAGTAATGATCACAAAGTGATCCTGAACACCTACTTACGTTCAAACATAACCCCACCGTGTTCTCTTTCGGAGCAGGCCTCACGAGAAGTGACGATCACGGTTATGCACACGGTTGGTGTATTTTATTAGAGTTTACTTCAAGTTCTCTATGACCGGATGTTAAACAAATTTCCAAGTTCCACATAACCGCGGGCACGGCTCTCATGAAAGATTTAACCCTGCAGGGGTGCTCCAATTCATCCATCACAAACTAACCACAAGCTGCGTTGGAACTCTTCAACCACGGGAGAACCCGTAGTATTTGCGGAATTCCGATGGAAAATCTCAACCTCGAGATAGCTCGAAGTGTCCTCAAAATCCCGCACACAAGACGTTCGAGAAAGGTAAAACAAATGCCGCAAGGCCGCCCGACGTGTCCACGAACCCGATAGGAGCTGCGTATCTCGTTCTCAGGACACGACGGATGAGCGATGGCTACCATGCCAATCACTGAGTTGCCCCGGGCGGCGTTAATAAGCTGCTCTAGGTTGGACCAACACTCATGAGGAGCACTGGCCCAGGGGTTGATTAATTATCCACGGGGTCCGGAAAGTCCCTATGCAATTTTATTAGTCATTAGGCAAATGTAGTACCAATGTTGGGCCTTGCCAGAAGAGTTTTATCCCAAAATGAAAATCAAGGGTATCCCCTTAACAACCCCAAGCATGTTAGGAGCGCTCAATATGGAACATAACACCGATACACAAGTAACTTGGGCGGCAAATGTGGCACAAAACACCAAGCAAAAGGCCAAGCCTTCCACCTTTTACAAAGTATATATGTGCATTAAATTAAATAGCAATAATATTGTGATATAACAAAAATATCCATGTTGCACATGGAAGAACTTGCACCTGCAACTAGCAACGCTATAAGAAGGGCTGAGCAAGCGGTAACATAGCTAAACAATGGTTTGTTGGGATGTGGAGAGGTTAGAGCCTTATAATGGCATTTTGGGAGGCTTGACAAACAAGTGGTAGGTAGTGAGACAAGCGATAGAAACGAGACAAGTAGCATGGCAATGATAGTAGTGGTATCCAGGGAAATGGTCATCTTGCCTGACATCCCGCATGGAAGAAGAACGAATCCGTGAAGTAAACGAACCAACGTAGTCGAACAAATCCTCACACTCCGAACGCTTTCGAAACTCTATCGAGAAGAAGCAATCCGAAAACAACAATCAACACATGATAAACACCACAACATATGCATGACATGATGCGCAAGCAATGATGATGCATGTCAAGTTTAGATTCGCAAGGTATGGCATGGCAAGATGCAATAGTCAAACACTACACATTAAGTGAAGCTCAATATGCAACGAGTTGCATATTGACAAAACTCCACATTCGAATTATTTCGTTCACACCCGTTTAGGTACTCATCAATATTAGATGTTGTTTAACATTGGTGGTCATGTCATAAGGTGAAGATGTAATTAAGCAATTTTAAATGGAGAGGGAGAACCCACAAAACGAAATAACAACTCTCCATATTGTGAGAAATGTAGTAATGTTGTTTAACTATACAATCATTTTAAATGTTGTTTAACATGGCAAGAGATGAAGCGTGAACAACTACATCAACTAGACATTTTAAATGAGGCCGAAAGTAACATATAGCATTTCTGAAATGACCTCATATGCATATTACGAATTTGGTCCAGATATGTCCTAAGCATATTTTATATTTGTTAAAAAACAAAATAAAGTGTTCCATGAGATTCTACACGTTTTTCTAGTCAAGTTACATATATAAAACATTTTAATCGGAGCTACGATTAATTAGATATGACATAAACCGTTTTAACATGGCATCTATGCAAATTAATGCAAACAACAAGTGTAAACATTTTAAACACACGTGAGAGTTGAATATTGTGAAACTACATAGAATTCTAGTCATTTTTCATATATAAAGTTGTAACATATGTTGCAAGGTTGGTGAGTTATGATATGCATGAAACTTAGGGGGTTTTCTGCAATTTTGTAAATTCCCTGACTAATTGGAAAATCGTTGGACAGAGAAAAAAAAACACAAGTGGGCCAGGCGCTAGATACTAAGCAGTGCACACGTGCGATGGATAGACGGGTGCTCACCTTGCAGGCCTCTCAGGCCTGTACGGTGCAGCAGGTAGGCGGGAGCGGTCCGAGCGGCTGGGCTTCTGGGCCGAGGGGCGACGCGGGCGAGGCCGGCCCAGGCGCAGGCAGCGGTCAATGGGGAGCTCGTCCCCATCCCCGAACTGCACGAGCAGGAGGTGTGCGACGGCGGCGCCATGGCTTGTGGCGGCCGGGGGCGACGGCAGGCGAGGGTGCGGCCGGGGATGACCGGATCCGGGTGTAGCTCACCAGATCTGGCCGGCGACGAGCTCCTCGAGGCTCCACGGCAGTGCTTCGGCGACGGGGATCCCTACGTCTCCATTAGAGAGGGGGAGAGATAGGTTAGAGGGGGAAGGAGAGACAAGGGAGAGAGATGGAAGCGCGATGGTGCTGGCCTGGCTCGGGCGAGGCTCCGAGGGACCTCTGGTGGCCGGCTGGCGAAGGGAGCTCGAGGCGGCGGCGGTCGGGGGTGGAGCCTTGGAGCTGCTCCTGGCTGCGGAAGGGAGGCAAGCGGCGGCATGCGCGGGGGTGGGGGGCTGGCTTGGGCCCCTGGATGGGCTCGGGCGGGCCATGTTCGAGCCCAAGCGGGCCTGGCTGCGGGAGAGAGAAGGTGGGCGAGGTGGAGGCCGCCCTAGGCGCCATTTGGCGGCGGCGCTGGGGATGGGTGGCGGAGGCTAGGTGGTTGGGCACGGAATCTGAGGATGTGGGAGAAGGAAGGTCAGATTTGGCGGGGATCTATATATAGCAGGGGGGCTAGGGTTGAGGTTTTTACCTGAATTCGGACCGTCCGATTGCAATCGAACGGCTCCGATCGGAGGGAGGGTTAGGTTGGGCTAGGTGGTATGTGTAGTGGGGGTTGGGCTGAGATGAGAGGAAGAATGGTGGCCCATGACATGTTTATAAAACCGATAACGTCCGACAAATAAACCGATGACGATGCCGCTACGGTCGACCGTTCGGGTATCAAACGACCTCCGATTGCGACGAAATTTGGCAAGCGGTCTACCTACAATAAAACAAGACCGCACACCAGCTTTCGAATCGATCTGAGAATATTTTTATACGCACTTTTACAACAATATTTTCTCGATGCCGCGGATGCGTGTGAGTGTGGTTGGTCTCGAAACGGTCAACGACAAAACGGAGAGAACCGGCAACTACGAACGAATGCGAGTTTTGAAAACTGACGGCAATGGAGTGCCAATGCAATGCGGATGATGCGAATGATGCGATGATGAATGCGACAACCAAACGAATCACACGATGACAATGGAATAAAACGGGAATCTTCTGGAGCGTTGGTCCTGGGCTGTTACAACTCCCCTCCACTTACAAGAGATCTCAACCCAAGATCTTAGAATGAGAAGGGGAAGAGGGAAAACTTAGTTGCTTCTTTGACAAATGAGCAAAACCAACAAAACTTCGAGGTTGAAAAGAGATGAAGAATGGCACGAGGAACAACAAGAATACCAAAAGAAATTTGGGCAGCACTTCTGTAGAAAAGAGAAGCAGAACTTGATATGATGAAAATAACTTGAATAGGGGTACAACACTCCGGTTGAATGGACAAGCAAAGAAAAGAACATGATGTTGATAAAACGAGATGATGGCTTGAAGAGAGAAACATCAAAATGCCTCCAGAACAAAAGAATAGAAGCCAAATCATTGGAAAGAGAAGAACAGAGAAGAATTTGACAATTACTACCACCATAGAATTTGGAAAACATCATTACAAAGAAGGATTGAATGGAGTTGTTGGAAAATCAAGAACGAAAAGAACAAGCTTGTTGTGGACCTATGGAAAACAACTCAAAATTATGAGGTGACAACCGGCCACTAACGGAAACAATTGATTGGTTCGGAGCAACAATATATACAAAACTTCTTTCACCAAGAGGATACATTGGAACTCGGATCATTGATAAGCACCATGATAGCAACAATCCTTCGAAAACGCTTTAGGTGAAATCCGATCCGAGATAACTCCAATGAAGAAGACGATGGGTTTAATTATCTCATTCTTGATACTTCTCTTTGAAACTCCTCCTAAATCAAGAATGCTATAATACCATCTCAAAAAAATAGAGAGAAAGAATTGCACTTGAAATGCAAGATAAAGAATACTTGAGGTACTATCTGTCGGCGTTCTGGATACCAGGGTACCCAGACTTGCCTGCTTGTGGCCCAAGGCGTGGCCCACCTGGCGGTCCGTACGGCCCTGTGCAACCTCACTCAAAGCAAGGACCTCGCGAGGAACCCATCCCCGTGAGGAGGACAGCGTCAAGGCAGAAGGGGAAGGCCTCCCCAGGCCTCCTCCCGAGCGGTGGAAATCCCTATGCAACGCCGGGCCTCAGGAGGTTAGGGGTATCGACAGCGAGGCCAGGCGGCGCCAGCGCGCCAGAAGGAGCAGTTTCCTCTTTTGTGCAAAGGCGACAAGGACGAACGCGGGTTCCCATGGAGCCCCGCCAAAGGTTTCCATTCTGGTGCAACAAGACCGGGTCAGCGAGCGCGGCAGGACGGATGTCACCAGCGAGCCCACCACCGCGTCACCACCACCAACTTTGTAGGCGAAGACCGCCTTTCGTCAGGATAAGATGTACCTCCTGTCCCCTTTCAAATTTGGCCGTTGTGGGATCCCTTCCCGCCATTGCGATAAGGGAAGAGGACCCGGGCCGCTATAAGTAGAGGCGAGGTAGCCCGGTAGAAGAGAGAGAGCAACCACCCCGCAAACACACCGCTGTACTTGTTCATCCACAAACCACCTCGCGAGGCAATCCACCAAAGGCAGGAGTAGGGTTTTACACTTCGCAGCGGCCCAAACCTGGGTTAACTCTCGTGTGCCATCGTCTTCGTCGCCATCGAGCGTGGTATTGTGTTGTGAGCTTGGAGGGGGCGAAGCTGTTGGGGAATCTTCGCACAAGCCCCTGGTTTCGAATTCCTTATGGTTTTGCGGAGCCCGAAATCCGACATTTGGCGCGCCAGGTAGGGGGCGTGTCGGAGTCTTCCTCGAGCCTCACTCTTCCTCCGCGTCACCGCTCCGATGGCCGATGCCCGCCGAGCCCGCGCTGAGCGCCGCGCTGCCCGTTTCGCCCAGACGGCGCCCGTGGGCCGCACCGCTGCGCGCCGCTCTCCCTCCCCCGTGGCCAACGCTGCCACGGGCCCGGAGGCCCACGAATAGCAGGATTCGTCGCAGCCGGTCACCGTGCGGTGCGATGGCCGCACCGCCACGCCGTCACTCATTCCAGCTACTTGGTCGTCCTCCCACGCCCGCCCAGGGCCGGCGCGTGGATCGGGCGCACTAAACATGGCCCGCGAGCTGCTGCGCTACTGCCCCGCCCCCAACCGCCTCGACGACTGGCTCGGGCACGTCGCGGAGCTCGTCAGCGCAGCCGGCGACGCTTCGACGTTCACCTACTCATTCCGGCCCCAACCCTCCCTGGCAGGCAACGAAGCTCATGATGTGCCGCCTCCTCCTCCGCAGTGCGATGTCGACCCCGAGCCCAGGCGTGAAGCACGACCGCACGACCAGCCGCGTGGGCCCCCGGCGAGGGTGAGAGAAGAAGTAAGCTGCCAGGTGGTGCCGCGGCCGCGCGTTGACGCGAGTGCGCTCCCAGCGCCGGCGCACCAGCGTTATGACCGGGCACCCCTGGAGGCAGCCATGCAAGAGCATCAAGACCAGGTTCCTCCCAAGCGCGCACCGCCCATGGGCCTGGTGGGCTGCCGCGCCATCGCCCCGGAACTCCATCCGGCCATGTGGCCCTGCAAGTTCAAGCCTGACCTGCCTCCTCGCTACGACGGCACCGCGGACTCCGCCGAGTTCTTACAGCTCTACTCGCTGAGCATCCAGGCAGCCGGCGGAAACGACAAGGTCATGGCAACCTGGTTCCCCATGGCGCTCAAAGGAGGCGCGCTTTCCTGGCTCCTCAACCTCCCGGAAGGGTCAACCACCTCCTAGGAAGGCCTGCGTGAGCGCTTCATCGCCAACTTCCAGGGCACCCGCGACCGCGCGCTTGGAGTAGGAGACCTCCGTCGCGTGAAGCAACAGCCTGAAGAGACCCTGCACAAGTTCATACAGCGCTTTACGACTACCCGCCTCAAGATCCCGAGGGCCTCAGATGAGGCCATCATCTCGGCGTTCACCAACGGCGTCAGGGACCAGAGGATGAGGGAGGAGCTGGCTATCCACGACGACCTGAGCTCGGCCTTGGAGATGTTCAACTTGGCGAACAAGTGAGCGAAGGCCGAGGAGGGCCGCCTCTCCCTCCGTGAGCTTCCGGAGGTGGAAACCGAAGACAAGATGACCAAGGCCAAGGAGCCAAAGCGCAAGGCACCCACGGTACTGGCGGCTGAGCCCGAGGTGAAGCGCGGCAGAGACGAAGAACCCCTCGCGGTCGGGCGACCATTCTGCATCTTCCATGGCACCAACAGCCACAACACCATCGACTGTCAAGAGCTCAGGGTGGTCCGTGACGAGCACTTCGGCCGACACCCTGGGCGCACTGATCGGGGCTACAGACTTGGCGGAGGCCGCGGCGGAGGCCGCTGGGACAATTGCGACACGCGTCAAGAGTGGCGAGACCAGCCTCGGGAGGACCGCTGGCGCGATCAAGCTCGTGAGGACCGCTGGCGAGACGAGCCTCCGGAGGGGTCACGTCGAGGCTAGCCTCGTGAGGTCCGGCCTCGCGAGGCCAGTCTTCCCCTGCTGCCGCCTCCGCCCAGAAGGAAGGAAGAGGACAGGTAGAACGACAGGGCTGGGGGCTTCCAGGAGGTCAGGGCAATAGCTTGCATCCTGGGCGACGCTCAAGCCCCGGCCTCGAACCGCGTCTTCAAACAGTTTTCACGAGAGGTGAACGCGGCTCTTCCGAAGCTTGAGGCCGCGCGCCCCCTCAAGTGGTCCCAGTGCGCCATCACCTTCGACTCCAAGGATCAACTCAGATGCTCAGCCATGGCGGGCGCGCTCCCCATGCTGTGCACGCCCACCATCAGCAATGTCCTCGTCACCAAGACCCTCATCGACGGTGGCGCCGGACTCAATGTCCTCTCCATCGAGACGTTCGAGACGCTCCAAGTGCCTTACGACCAGCTCATGCCAACCAAGCCCTTCTCAGGGGTCACTGACGGCTCCACAGTCCCCATCGGGCAGGTGCGCCTGCCCGTCACATTTGGCGGGCACAACAATTACCACACCGAGATAATCACCTTCGATGTCGCCCACATCCACCTCCCATACAACGTGATCCTTGGGTACCCAGCCCTTGCCAAGTTCATGGCGGTGACCCACCATGGCTACAATGTGCTCAAGATGCCGGGAAGTGGCGGCGTCATCACTATCGCCTGCGATTAGAAGGACGCCGTCTGCTCCCTCGAGCGCGCCTACCGTGCCGCGGCGGCCGAGCACTCGGACGACGAAGGAGGTGTCCTGCCCCGCGAGGACGTCCCCAAGAAGAAGAAGCAGCTCCTGTCCAAGGGACGCCTGGGGGCTGAAAACCCTAAGGACATCGCCTCAGGGTCCGCGCCGGGGGCTCAGGCCCCTTCATCCCTCGCATAGGAAGGTGCGCCCAGTGCCTCCCTTCAGCGGGGCTTGCGGGCTTCCACCCAGAGGACTGCCAACCTGACCAGTGAGACGAGGGAGGTGCTCGGGCACAACTTGGGGAGGGGAGCGGGGGTGCGCCGGCACGCACCCATCCGAGCAAGGAGCACGGCGCGAGGTGCCAAGTTCGCGAGAGTTCATCACCAGAGCAATCGAGGAGCTTCAGGAAGCACAGGCTGTACGAGGTGGGCGCGGCCCTGCACCACCCAATGCTGTCGCCATCACCGACCCAGGCGGCGCGCCAAGCATCTGCGTCAACATACCTAGCATCAACAGGGCTGCATCATCGGACGTCTTCTGGCCGACGCGCACCGGTCACGGCAGGGCCTACCTGCGCAACTACGCCAGCATGCCCTTCGGGCTGGAGAACGCAGCTGGCATGTTCCAACGTCTTGCCCGGGCCATGTTCGCGCCATACCGGGCCAGGCACCACGACGAGTTGGAGGAGGCGCCGGGCCGAGCAGGATCCCCGAGCCTCCCGAGGCGACGGGCTCGTGAAGGCCGAGCTTGTGGAGGCACAGGGCCAAGCTCCTACAACTACCTCCATGCTTCGACGGCATCGCCGCCAGGCGATCCCTTGGCCCATACCAGGTAACTTTTTGGTTTGCTCAGCTTGAGGGCGCCCATCGGGCCGCATTATCCTCAGACGGCTGGAACTCCTCCTGCCCATGTTTTCCTGCATGATTTGGACCTTTACATACTTTCAATCTATTTCCCTAAGTATTCCAACCTGCATGCTCGATGCTTCGCTGCCATGAATGTCGCTGCGCCCTAATGAGCCTGCCCTCGACCGCCTCACGATTAAGGGCTGGCACGGCGTCTGTGCTTGGGTCCGTCCCTACAGCGTCGAAAAATCCAAGTGGTCGAGCTCTGTCTTGCGGGCAGGCACCGTGTACGTCACCTCGTATGGCCCTCGGTGCTTCGCCTTCTCGTGAGCTAATCGGGAGTGGGTGAGTCAGGGCGCGTGGCACGGTTCCGGTCGGCCTTTCGCCGCCCTAGGGGCCGTGCGCCGGGTGTTTTCTCCTCAGAGTTGTCGCATGAGAAGACTGGGCACGGCGTCTGTGCTTGGGTCCACCCCTGCAGCGTCGGTAAATCCAATGGCTGAGCTCTGTCAGGCGGGCCGGCCCCGTTCACGTCACCTCTTGGGGTCATTGGTGTTTGGCCTTCTCAAGCGATGGCCCTTGGAAATCCATTCGGCGCAGGTTTCTCCAAAATGTACATGACTTGAAGCGGCGATTCACATGGAAGATTCAGGCGCAACCCGCCTTTGAGGTAGGACCACGTGAGACACAAGCTGTCTCATGTCGCCCACGCGTATGAACTTAATGGGCTGTACACGCCTGGAGCCCCCCGAGGATGCGGAGGGGTTCCATTCCCACGCCCAAGTGGAAGCCCCATGCTCCGCGCTGGCGGACGACATGGCCCACCAATGGCTATGCCCACACAATGTGGAAGCCCTATGTTCCGCGTTGGGGATAAACAACTGAGGGCGCCTTAGCGGGTGCATTCAACCTCAGGATGGTCCCTCGCGGCTCCATCTCGTGACATTCCCCCGAGATGCATGCGTGAGGGGGCTGCAAGGGGGCTACGCCACCTCACCAGGTCCCTGGCACCTGGTCTTCACGCGTCCCCCCAGACAAAAACAAAGGTATGGGAGCCGCTCGTATGTCAAGGGGGACTCCTGAGCATCGCGACTCAGGAGCCTCACTGGCCTCGTAGCCCCTCGCCTCTTGGGACCGTCCTGGTGATCCGGACGCCCCAACGACGGTCGAGGTATGCGCGAGACCAGGCCCTACCGATGCAGAGCTCAATGCGCTCCGAGAGCCGCTCGTACATCAAAGGGGACCCTGAGCATCGCGACTCACGAGCCTCACTGGCCTCGTAGCCCCTCGCCTCTTGGGACCGTCCTGGTGATCCGGACGCCCCAACGACGGTCGAGGTATGCGCGAGACCGGGCCTTGCCGACGCAGAGCTCAATGCGCTCCAAATCCCCAAGTCAACCCCGTCTCCGCCGCGTTCCCTTCATGAGGGCTGCTCGTACGTCAAGGGGGACTCCTGAGCATCACGACTCAGGGGCCTCACTGGTCTTGTAGCCCCTCACCCCTTGGCGTCGTCCTGGCGATCCGGACGCCCCAACGGCGGTCGAGGTATGCGCGGGACTGGGCCCTGCCGACGTAGAGCGCTACAGCAAGCAAGAAGGAAACGAAGCGAGGAAACAAATCACACAGCTTAACAGTCGTTACAAGCATTAAAATGTCTTTGAAAATTCAAACAAGTATAACGCGTCCACGAGGCATGATAAACATTACAGGGGAAGACCCAGGAAAAGAAGCTAAGAGGAGCTGGCACCACCGCTCACCCCGGTCAAGGGGAGCACATCGTCAACGTCGCTGCCATTGTCATCGTCATCGACAACCCTCGCAGTCGCAGGAGGAGCCGAAGGAACGGCGACGCAGGCGAACTTCTTCATCAGCGCGCCCACGGCGCCCTCTACGGCCGTCGCCGTAGCGGCGCGAACCCTAGGATTGACTGGGCGAATCATGGAGCCGAAGTCAAAGCTTGGCTCACGAAGGTAGAGGTGGCTGAAGACGCGCATCGCGGCCTCGGAGAAGAGGTCGCGGCACACACTCTCCAAGACGTTCTCCACCCTGGCGACGACACCCTCAAGCGCTTCGGCGAGCTTTGAAGAAAGTCTGACGAAGCCACCCTCAGGAGCCGTCAGGGGTTCGGTGAATCCCCCTCAGCAGATGGAATGCAACACCCGGCGGAGCCTGAGCTCGATGGAGGGGAAGGCCTCAAGCTCCGCAGCCTTCTTCTCCTCACCCGTGGCAAGGGACTCCTTCCTAGAGGCAAGCCGGGCCTTCTCCGCAGCCACTTCCTCCTTCAACTTGTCCTGCTGCTCACGCTCGGCGGCTAGGTCGGCCGCCACCTTGGACAGCGCAGAGTCATGATCGGTGAGCTTGACCTTGCAGGCTAGATTCATATGGCTTAGGATCCCGGCCAAGGTAAGGTGGCAGCCGTGGGTTACCGTGCGTGAGGCCGCAAAGTGGTGTGACATGTTACAGGCTAGATTCATATGGCTTAGGATCGGGGTCCCGACAGCTTTGGTATCAGAGCCGAACTGTCTGTAGGTTTACGAAGCCAAACTGGTCGATGTTGAGTCTAGTAATGCTTTAGTTATATAAGGGAATTGATTGTGGCAGGGAACGTAAGGCTCTTTTTACTCCTTTCCTCAAGTTATTCTATTCTGGGTCACTCTCTTCCTTGCTACGGGGTTAAGGACTAGGTCTCTTATCTATCTGCTAGGATGACGAGTTACTGGACCATAGACTTATAAAATGGTTGTTTGTGTCAAGTCATGTCCCATCAGAGTCGTGAGAAGTGATGCCTATGTTCCTTGTGCCTTGAACCATGATGTTGAGTTGTTTTGCTACCCTAATCTTGTGCAGGTTGCCTCATATTTCATGCCCGTATAGCTGTTATTTTGTCCGAGTTCTTCTAGGTTTAGATATGTTCCGGTGTTCTTCCTTGTTCTGAACCCTTGTTGTTCCTTCAGGATGTCGCGAGTAACCCGGAGATTTGCTAGTCGTGTTCTGAATCTTGGAGATGGTAGGGATGAAGAAGATCCTCCCAACCCGCCTCTGTTGGCGGAGGTTATGCTAGAAGTCGAGAGGAACAAGCGTGCCACCAACCGTCTGTTGGAGCACATCGAGTAGAATACAGCCCATCAGCGCAATGAGCTAGTTTCCATCAGAGACTTCATCAAGTTGCAACCGCCCACGTTCCATCATTCAATTGAGCCACTGGATGCAGATGATTGGCTCCGGAGTATCAGCAGTAAGCTACGTTTTGCAAACGTGGCTGAAGGACACAAGGTTACCTATGCCGCATATCACCTTGAAGGTTCCGCCAGCCTATGGTGGGAGAACTTCGAGGCGATGCGACCTGCATGCCAAGCTATTTTATGGAGGGAATTCTGTGAGGCTTTTCGTGAGCATCATATTCCCCAGGCCCTGATAGATCGTAAGCAAGAGGAGTTCTGCAATCTGACCCAAGGCAAGATGGATGTTGATGCCTATAGTCGAGAGTTTGGACGCCTTGCGTGTTATGCACCTGAAAAAGTATCCACAGACGCCAAGAAGCAAGCAAGGTTCAGGAAAGGCCTTAACCCGAAGCTTTGTCATGATCTCAGTCTGCATGAGTTCTCTAGCTTCCAGGTTCTTGTGAACAAAGCAATCCAAGCAGAGACAAGTCGGATGACCTATGAGGAATCCCGCAAGCACACCCGTGATATTTGGTCATCTTCAGTTGCTATATCCCAGAAGCGTAGGATATGGATCCCAAACGCCGCTCTTCCTGCTGGATATGCACCGAGGCCATCCTATGTGGCGCCTCATCTGTCGATGCCATGTGTTCCCCAGAAGAACCTCGTCAGGCAAGTGATCAACCCAAATCCACGTCCCACTTATGGAGCATGCTTCAAATGTAGCCAGCCAGGGCATTATTCAAGAGATTGTCCCCTGCGTGGTTATGTTCCACCCTCTTCATCAAGTGGTGTTGTTCGCTGCAAGCCGCCAACCAAGAAGCCTAATGTCAGGTCAGTTGTTTATACTCGTGGATGTGTGCAGCATGTAACTGCAGAAGAAGCTCAAGATGATGATGACGTCATGCTTAAGACGCTTCTTGTCAATTCTCATCCAGCTTCAGTTCTGTTTGACTCAGGAGCATCCCACTCCTTCATCTCTGAACGTTATGCCTCCTTGCATAACATTGCCTTCGAAGTTATGCCCTCTCCATTAGTAATTCAAACTCCAGGTTCCAAATGGAAAACTAATGCAGTAAGCCATGGGAACCAAATCCTTGTCGATGGGTTAGTATTCCTTGCCTCTCTGATAGCCCTCAAAACTTCAGACATCAATATCATTTTGGGGATGGACTGGATGACAGCTCATCATGCCAAAATTGATTGTTTCACTAGGTCTGTTCAGCTTACCCATCCTACTGGCCAGATAGTCAATATCCAAACCCATATTCCAGAAGGGCAGATATATTCTCTGAATGCCAATCCTCTTCTAGACCTTGAAAACATCCCGGTAGTCCGAGACTTCCCGGATGTCTTTCCAGAGGAACTGCCAGGTGTTCCACCTGACAGAGAAGTAGAGTTTGTCATAGACCTTGTTCCAGGAACTGCCCCAATTGCTAGGAGACCATATAAGATGTCACCCCAAGAGTTAGCTGAGCTTAAAATCCAACTTGATGAATCTTTGAAGAAAGGTTTCATCCGTCCTAGTTCTTCTCCATGGGCTTGTCCTGTCCTCTTCGTCAAGAAGAAGGATGGTACGGACCGGATGGTTGTCGATTATCGACCGGTTAATCTAGTCACGATAAAGAACAAATATCCGATCCCCAGGATCAACGATCTGTATGATCAGCTCGCTGGATCCGCAGTCTTTTCCAAGATAGATTTGAGATTAGTTTATCATCAAATCAAAATCAGGAACGGGGACATTCCAAAGACGGCTTTTGTCACTCGTTATGGCCAATATGAGTACACCATCATGTCCTTCGGTCTAACCAATGCCCCAGCCACTTTCTCCCGCTTAATGAATTCGATCTTCATGGAGTATTTGGACAAATTCATCATGGTTTACCTCGATGATATTCTGATTTACTTGAAGAACGAAGAAGAACATGCTGAGCATCTTAGGCTGGTATTGATGAAACTTTGAGAGCACCGCCTTTACGCCAAATTCTCCAAGTCTGAATTCTGGTTGCCAGAAGTGACCTATCTAGGCCACGTAATCTCTGCGAAAGGTATTGCTATCAATCCCGAGAGAGTTCAAGTTGTCCTTGATTGGACTCAACCTGAATCGGTGAAGCAAGTTAGGAGTTTCCTTGGCTTAGCGAGCTACTGTCGCCGCTTCGTCGAGAACTTCTCCAAAGTTGCCAAACCTCTAACTGAACTCCTCAAGAAAGATAAGAAGTTCGAGTGGACTCCAAAGTGTCAGGAGAGTTTTCAGGAGTTGAAAAGACGACTGACTCCTGCCCCGGTACTTGTACCCCCGGATTTCACAAAGGACTTTGTTATCTATTGTGATGCTTCGCGACAAGGTCTAGGTTGCATTCTTATGCAAGATCGTCATGTGATTGCCTACGCATCTCGACAGTTGCATCCACATGAGGAGAATTATCCAACACACGATCTGGAACTTGCCGCTGTAGTTCATGCACTTGTCACTTGGCGACATTACCTTCTGGGTAATCGTTGCGAAATATACACTGATCACCAGAGTATCAAGTACATATTCACCCAACCGGATTTGAATCTCAGGCAAAGATGGTGGATTGAGTTGATTACGGACTACGACTTAGGAATATCTTACACCCCAGGCAAAGCCAATGGCATGGCTGATGCACTAAGTCGTAAATCCTATTGTAACAACCTCATGTTGCTACAAAGTCAACCACTTCTCCACGAGGAATTTCGTAAGTTAAATCTTCACATTGTTCCTCGAGGATTCCTTTCTACCTTGGTGGCGAAACCGACTCTTCAGGATCAGATCGTAGAAGCCCAGAAGCATGATATGGGAATTTCCCGAATCAAGAGCAACATCGCTAGAGGAGTTGCTGGACGCTTCTCGGTAGATGATCAAGGTGTTGTATTCTTTGATGACCGCTTGGTGGTTCCCAAGAAGCAACAACATCGAGAGCTGATCCTTATAGAAGCTCATGAATCTCCTCTCATGATTCATCCCGGTAGTACTAAGATGTATCAGGACCTACGCCAGAGGTTCTGGTGGACCCGGATGAAGAGAGAAATTGCTCAGTTCATTGCTAACTGCGATGTTTGTCGTCACGTTAAGGCTGAGCATCAAAGGCCAGTTGGCACCCTTCAGCCCTTGGCTATTCCCCAGTGGAAATGGGACAAGGTCGGTATGGATTTCATCACCAGCTTTCCAAAGACTAAGAAAGGGAATGATGCCATCTTCGTGGTCATCGATCGCCTTTCGAAAGTTGCTCATTTCCTTCCAGTTCGAGAAAGTATAACTGCTAGTTAGTTAGCAGACCTATATATCTCTCGAATAGTTTCTCTTCATGGTGTTCCTCTAGAGATCAATTCAGATCGTGGAAGTCTTTTCACTTCTCGATTTTGGGAAAGTTTCCAGAATGCTATGGGAACCCATCTCTCCTTTAGCACCACTTATCACCCTCAATCAAGTGGTCAAGTCGAAAGAGTCAATCAAATTCTTGAAGATATGCTCAGAGCCTGTGTTATCTCATTCGAAATGAATTGGGAGAAATGTCTTCCATTTGTCGAGTTTGCTTATAACAACAGCTTCCAATCTAGTCTGGGCAAAGCTCCTTTCGAAGTTCTGTATGGACGAAGATGTCGAACGCCATTAAACTGGTTAGAAACCGGTGAAAGACAATTCTTTGGACCGGATATGATCCAGGATGCAGAAGAGCAAGTTCGCATCATTCGTGAGAATCTGAAAACCGCCCAATCTCGTCAAAAGAGTCAATATGACCATCGTCATAAGGACGTAAGTTGTGAAGTTGAAGAGAAGGCTTACCTTCGGGTTACACCTCTCAAGGGTACCCATCGCTTCGGTATCAAAGGCAAATTGGCTCCTTGTTACATTGGTCCTTTTCGCATTCTCGCTAAACAAGGAGAGGTTGCCTACCAATTGGAACTACCTCCGCAACTTTCCAAAGTTCATGATGTGTTCCACGTTTCTCAACTCAGGCGTTGCTTCAAGGATCCTGTCCGTGAAGTAGACCACGAAATGCTTGATCTTCAAGATGATCTCTCATATCGAGAATATCCTGTTCGTATTCTCGATGAAGCCGAGCGCAACACTCGATTTCGCAGCATCAAGTTTCTCAAGGTTCAGTGGTCACACCATTCCGAGGATGAAGCAACCTGGGAGCGCGAAGATCGTCTTCGACTTGAGTACCCCGACCTCTTCCCGACTACTCCCGAATCTCGGGATGAGATTCTTGTTTAGTGGGGGTGAGTTGTCATAGCCCTAGTTTCTTAATGCTTGCAAATGCATTCATGCATGCATTTAAATTTCAAATGAAAATTGAAATGGGGATTTGGTGAAGCCTCATCATTTAAATTTTTGTCAAAAAGGCATTATAAAAATTGCTTCAAATAGATCCAAGAAAATGTCCCTGGTTTTCTAATAAATTGTTGAACTGATTTAAAAATGTCAACCAATAATTTGTTATAATAGAAACCTTTTATTTTGGGCTTTTGACTCAATCCAAATAATATCTGCATTGGATTTATTTTTGTTATATAACAAATTTGGGTCCAACAATTCTGAAACTTTTTGTGGTGCTTTGGTTTTACCAATTGAGAGCACCTGAAAAATATCAGAATTTTATTAAATAATTTGGTAGTCAAACCAAATTAAACAAATGTCAGAAAATAGAAAAGAAAAACAGGAAATAAAAGGCAGAGCCTCACTAGTAGCTTACCTGGCCCAGCACTTGAGGCCCATCAGGCCCAAGTGCTAGTCGTCCCCGACCTCTCGCCAGGAGGACGAGGCGTGGCAGCTCGTGCGCGGCCGAGCCTCCACCTCCACCCTGCCTGCCTGGCCAGCTCTTGCCATCGCGACATCGGGGATGAACTCCCCAGTGCCGTCCGGATCCTTCTCTTCCTCTCTTTCCTCTCCTCCTCTGCCCCTGCTCTCTTCCCTCTCCTCTGCCCGAGCGCCGCCGTCGCCGCCGCTCGCCGCACCCATAGCCACCGGCTCCGCCTAGCCCCGCCCTGCTGCTGACGAGATCCACCGCATCGCCCTGCTCCTCTCCGCCGAAGGAATCGAGGCCGGAGCCCGTCCAACGCCGCCGTTCCGGTCATCTTCAACCTCCGGACCCACCGGACTGCACCAACGATTCGCCGGCTACCTTACCTCCCCAAGCTCCCCGTTGCTTCAGCTAGTCCCAAGGTGAGCCACAGCACCGTTTTCCCCTCCTGCTCGTCCTCCCCACGCTCTCTAGCTGGCCTCCCCACCATGGCCGGAGCTAGCTACCGCACGGCTTTGTCGCCGACGTGGCCACAGCTGCCGCTGCTAGCTCATGAGCGCCCTGCCGTCTCCGTCGTGCTCCTTCGGGTCCAGCGCGCACCCCCGTTCGACCCCAAGGCGCCTCCAGCGACCTCCCCGTCGAGGTCGTACGGGCACCGCCGCGGATGAGCTTGCCGGGGAGCCCTCCGGCAACCCCGAGCCCCCTGTCCAGCCCCACTCGACGCGGTCGGGCACGGACTACCTCCCGGTCCGCTCAGCGTGCCAAACCGCCGCCGTTAGCGCAGTTCCAGCGAGCCCCGCCGTGGTTTTGGTCGCCGCCGGCCCAACTCCGGTGGGCGCCAACGTGGCTGGTCACTTAAGTGCTAATCACCGTTAATTAGTCCCCCCTAGCCACTGACAGCGGGCCCCAGCAGTGGGTCAAACCCCAGTCAGCATCGGGTTTGACCGGGATTAGTCCCTAGGTCACTAACCAGTGGACCCCACTGGTCAGGTTTGACCTGGACCCGGCGCGGTTGACCGCTGACGCCAGCCTGATGTAATGCTGACGCAATAAGTGAATTTCTGTAATAAAAATAATCCAGAAAATGTTTAAAACTTCTAAAAATCATAGAAAATAATCTTGAACTCGGATTGAAATAATTTATATATAAAAAATTATCAGAAAAATCCAATGAATCTGATGGTGGCATTTTCATGCATGATAGAGCAAGTTAAATAGGCAAACCTGGAAATTTTGTTCCAAACACAACATGTAACCTCACACATGGAGTTGAATTTGAACCTTGGGTTCAAACCATCTTCATTTAACATGTTGATAGATGCATTAGCTCAAACCAGCAACATATTGCCATGACATTATCATGCATCATTGTGAAGCATTTGCCGTGCTTAATTTGTACCTTGTTTGATTATGTCGATAGACTTGCGAGATGTAGTTATCAACGACATCGACGAACAACTGAGTTCTTCCGATAAACAGGCAAGCAAGCCCCCTTGAGCATATTCGATAAAATCCCACTCTCTCTCTCTTGCTCCCATTTCAATGCATTAGGACAATGCGATTCAACTGCTACGTGTGTTGCGATAGATGAACCCACTCCTTTGCATGACCTGTCATTGTCACAGTAAATAGCTAAACCAAGCAACCTAGCATACCTGGTAGATGCTTGAGCCATGTTGTGCTTTAACCCTGTTATGCTTGCTATGCTTAGAGTTGTGCCAGGTCTGATTCATCTGGGTGATGAACCGGAGTGAAATGATTGTGTCCTGATGATGAGGGTTAAGTGTTCAACCTGTTTTGGTAAAGGTAGCGATGAGAGGCCATGTAGGAGTACATGGTGGGTTGTCTGATTGAGACCGCTCATAGGGACTGAGTTCCGTGTTTGTGTTCCAAGACTAGCTACTACCGCACATTAGGTTCCAGTAACTAGACCCCTCTCGTCCTATTAACCTACTCTGTCCTTAGTCCAGTTGCCGTAGTAGTTCGAAACGTTGATAGGTGTGGCCGGGCCTGCGAAGTGGATGAACGGCCCAATCGGGACTGGCTTGGGGCCCTGCACACAACGTTTGAGGCTATGTTGGAAACCTCGACCGGAGTTCCATTATGGGTTCCAACTCAGATAGGCGACTGCCTTGGACTAGAGTCGTTGTAGGTTAACGTCCGTGGCCGACTCCCTCGCCTGGCTTCCGCTTGAAGGTTGCCGAGGTGGCTTTTACGTGCACATGGCGATAAGTGGCGGGAGCATGTGTGACAAAGTACACCCCTGCCGGGTAATCAATCTATTCGAATAGCCGCGTCCGCGGATATGGACTTCTTGGAGACTTGCATTGTTCATAGACAAATTAAATGGATACTCTAAAATACTCCAGATAAGTGTGAGTGCTATGGATTGCTTCTCGTAGGAAGACGAGAGAGGACCCATAGTGGCGTATTGATATGGTGAACATGTGGATTCGTGTGTGCTCTCTCATAGGGAGACGAGAGAGTAGTGACACGTTGGATACCTTATCTTATTTCAGTCTAGCCAACGGTCAAAGCTGGCATTCTGTAGTGAACCCCACAATCCCGTTCTTGATACATGATGGATATGTAGTTAGTTCTGATGTAAGACTTGCTGAGTACCTTTGTACTCACTGTTGCTTATTTACATTTTTGCAAAGATAGACGTTGTTCACTTTATGTTTCTTCTGATGATGACATCGACGGAATAGCTTAGTAACCCAGACAGGAGTATGGCTCCTTTGGTAGGGTCGTTATAGCCTTTCAGGCTCTTCCAGCCGCTTTTATTAGATGTCTGTTCTCAGACATGTAACTTCCGCTTGTTGTTTGTATGCTCTGAATGTTGGGTCATGTGACCCACCCTGCTTGTAACATTATACTATGTTGGCTCTTCGGAGCCTCCTAAATAAATGTTATGTTGTAGAGTTTTGTTGTGATGCCATGGTGTATCTACGCATATCGTGCATAGTGCGTGTATGATTGAAATGCATTGGTATGTGTGGGATTCGACACCTAGTTGTGTGCCTTCAGTAGCCTTCCTTACGGGGAAATGCCTCTTTGTGCTTCCATGAGCCTTGGTAGCTTGCTACTGCTCCGGACACATAGATTGACCGGCGTGTATCCTTCTTTGCTGGTGTGTCTGTCCCTACGGGGAAATGTCACGCGGTGTAATGGAGTCCTTGTAGCCTGCTATGACTCGTCTACGTACCATTGATGACAGATATGTCTCACGACATAATGGAGTACATGTAGCTTGCTACGACTCGTCTACACACGCTGATGACCGACACCTGCATTGCTGGGTTACGTATGCCTGTCCCTGTACGGTTGTGCCACTTGGGTCTATGACTAGCCATGTCGACCCGGGTTCTTTGACATGTGAATGCTAGCGACATGTTCATACCCATGAGCCAAAAGGCACAAATGGTCTCGGCCAAGGTAAGGTGGCAGCCGTGGGTTACCGTGCGTGAGGCCGCAAAGTGGTGTGACATGTTACAGGCTGGATTCATATGGCTTAGGATTGGGGTCCCGACACTTCAGGCGGGCCTCCGCCTCGTCACAGCGCTTCATGGCAGATGATGTGTCAGCCAGTGCAGCATCCCGGGCTACTCTGGCCGACGCGGCCTCCTCCCCGCTCGCGGCCGCAGTGGATTCGGCTTGGCCCCAAAATGCCACGGCCGAGGCGTCGGATTGGAGCCACCCGGAAAGAAGACCCAGGCGCCCCCTTGCGAGGCGATCGTCGACGCCGCCCAGAGCGCCTCGGACCTGATCCAAGACGGCGTAGGCCCCGTCCAGGGCACCTGACTCAGCCAGAGGGCCACGGGTCGGTGGCACCAGGACATGGCCCGGGGGCGGCATCTGTGCGGCGTCAGGGGCCGCCTCCGGAGGGGCGGAAGCATGAAGGACAGAAGACACCGATGGCTGCACCACCACCACAGACAAGGAAGAGGTGGGCGGCCCTACACTCAGCTGGCCCTCGGGCTGCAGCACGGGCATGCCCCCGAGGGAAGGGACGGCTTCTTCAGTAGGCATCGGGGGCTCAGCGGCCGCGACAAGGAGAGTCACCCCGCGGGCCTCCTCGCCTGCGATGTCCGGCGCCTCACCAGGCGGCGGCAAGGCACCAGGAGTGGGCGTCGTGTCGGAGGGCGCCCTTGGCTTGACACCGGCCTTCTTCTTCCTCAACTTCGACACGGCGGCGCCCCTGATCGTCAGACAAAGAGAGGCCCATCAGTACTTAAACCACTGAAAGGCGGCATGAAACCAAGCGGGACTACTTACTCCTCGACGCCAACCCACTTCCTCTTCCTCTCCACATCGGCAAAGGCGGGGAGGCCCCCTTCCTTCTCCTAGGAGCTGCCGCTGCGTGGAGGAGCGGTGGAATCACTCGAAGCGGCCACGGCCGGCAAGGTCATGTTAGCCCCGGACGCGGCCGCCTCGCCCGCGAGCTGCGGCTCAGGCAGGGGTGAGGTAGGCGCTCCGGCCACCTTGCCGACGCGAGCTGGGGGCTCCGGAGGAGGCCCAGTCTTGTGCTTCCTCGGGGTCACCCGGCAGGCGGATCGAGCGGCCCGAGGTGTGGGGCCTGGTCCCCTGAGGACCCTAGCAAATCGCGGAGGACTTGAGGCAGGGAGCTCGCCGACGTCATCGTTATCAAAGCCACGGAGAAGGGCACTCCACGACGGAGGAGACACCTCCTCCAGGTCGTCATCCGTCGTCTCCTCCGAGTCCTCTCCATCAACGGTGTCGTCGGAGGACACCGCCACAGGAGCGCCGGAGCTCTCGGCCGGAGAGAGCGCCAGCTCATCGAAGCAGGGCATCGCGGCGACCAGGTCGGCCTTGTTGTCGCGGCAATACAGCGGGGCGTAGGCCTCAGGAAGGTCCCCGGGATCGCCTTTGAGCAGGGTCGTCACAACCCTGTTCAACTCCGCGGGGGTCAGGGGCGCAGAACGGAGCCTCATGTCGTCGCCGACACCCTGGTAGTCCCACATGGGCCTCGAGTGAGACTGGAGGGGCGCCAGGCGTTGCACCAGGAACTCCTTCACTATCATTCCCCCAGTCAGCTTCCAGGCACTGATGTCTCGTAGGACCCGCTCCAAGACGGTCTTGGCCCGAGGGTCGAAGAGCTTCGCGGAACTCCACGCCGGGATCTTCTCCGGTAACCCCTTGGGGAGCTCCAGGCGAGGGTCGTTGCCCTGGAGATCCAAGAAGACCCAACGATTCCTGAAGTTCTCCACCTTCTTCCCGGCCTTGAAGAGCATGTTCCCACTCTGGACCGTGATGAAGGAGACACATGCCGACCGCTAAGCTCCGTCATGAAGCCGCAAGCTGAAGAAATGGCGGAACAGGGCCACCGACGGCTTCACGCCCACAAAAGCCTTGCAGTAGAAGGCAAACACGGACAGAAGCAGGATGGAGTTGTGTTGAAGATGGAGGGCCTGGATCCCGTAGTGCTCAAGGATGGCGGTGAAGAACGCAAAGAAGGGTGGGACGAGCCCGGAGAAGACGCTGTGGAGGAAGAAAGGGTAGGCCGACTTGGCCAGGCGACGTCCCTCCGCGGAGCCGCACCATATCAAGGTCCGTCCCCGCTCATTGGAGTCATCTGCTGTCGACGGGAGCACCGGGGCAAGGTCCCCGTCCTTGGCTATGGTGGACTCTGAGAGAGCCGGCGAGATAGGAGCAGAAGTTGAGCCCTGGGCCTCAGGTTTCGACTTGCCGGCGGGAGGCATTGAGAAGCTTCCAGGGCCGAGCACGCAAGAAGAGGATGGAGCGGTGCTGAGATCTGGGGAGGCTCTCGCAAAAGATGGAGATCTAGAAAGAAGAGCAAGGGCGCGGAAGAGGAAAGCATAAATGGCTCAGCACTGGACGTCAGTCTTTTGTCGGTTCGGGCAGTTGCCAAGGAGACACGGGACGGGACGCCCGTGCCCCACCAAGCACCGCACGCCAAACCGGGCCCGCAAGCAATAAGGGCCCGCGGCGCTCCGGGCCACCCCCTTAGACATTCCCCTCGAAGCCGGCTCGAGCGCGCCTTGGGCCCGGGGGCTACTGTCGGCGTTCTGGATAACAGGGTACCCAGACTTGCCTGCTTGCGGCCCAAGGCGTGGCCCACCTGGTGGTCCGTACGGCCCTGTGCAGCCTCACTCAAAGCAAGGCCCTCGCGAGGAAACCATCCCCGTGAGGAGGACAGCGTCAAGGCAGAAGGGGAAGGCCTCCCCATGCCTCCTCCCGAGCGGCGGAGATCCCTATGCAACGCCGGGCCTCAGGAGGTTAGGGGTATCGACAGCCAGGCCAGGCGGGCGCCAGCGCGCCAGAAGGAGCAGTTTCCTCTTTTGTGCAAAGGCGACAAGGATGAACGTGGGTTCCCAAGGAGCCCCACCAAAGGTTTCCATTCCGATGCAACAAGACCAGGTCAGCGAGCGCGGCAGGACGGATGTCACCAGCGAGCCCACCACCACGTCACCACCACCAACTTTGCAGGCGAAGACCGCCTTTCGTCAGGATAAGATGTACCTCCTGTCCCCTTTCAAATTTGGCCGTTGTGGGATCCCTTCCTGCCATTGCAATAAGGGAAGAGGACCCGGGCCGCTATAAGTAGAGGCGAGGTAGCCCGGTAGAAGAGAGAGAGCAACCACCCCGCAAACACACCGCTGTACTTGTTCATCCACAAACCTCGTCGCGAGGCAATCCACCAAAGGCAGGACTAGGGTTTTACGCTTCGCAGCGGCCCGAACCTGGGTAAACTCTCGTGTGCCATCGTCTTCCTCGCCATCGAGTGGGGTATTGTGTTGTGAGCTTGGAGGGGGCGAAGCTGTTGGGGAATCTTTGCACACGCCCCTGGGTTCGAATTCCTTAGGGTTTTGCGGAGCCCGAAATCCGACACTATCACAAGAATCTTGAAGAATACTCCGAGAAAGAATTATATCCTTAACGAACCACCAAGAAGAGCCTCCGTATACAAAATAAATGATGAAAAGAAATGAAGGTTGAAAACAATAAGATTATGACCTTGCAAAGATTTAGATGGAACTTCGCGAAACGATACTTGAGAAACACTTTGAATTCCGGAAAAGAAAAGATAAACAACTTAGAATTGAGAATTTGATATCATGAACAACTCCGGAAGAAGGATTGAAATCACTATGATGAAACAAGAATAAGAGTTATGTTATGCTTATCCTTCATCATGTTAAACTGAAGACAAGCAGCGGATTTGGCATACTACTTACTCTTCTTGCAAAGATTGAGGATAGATAAGAGCACAAACTTGAGGAAGTCTTGAACGAGAACACTGGTAAGAATTGCAACGAATGGGGATAATACAAATGAATGGAAAAACATGAGAATGAAGTGATCATGATCCGCCTAGCAGAACTAGAATGAGCCACCGGGATAATTGAGATATGAACAAAGAGACAACAATTGAGAAGAATTTGGGAACGAAAGCTGAAAGCTGAGAACGAAGAAATTTTCGGAAATGATGGCCTTCGGAGGATCAAGAAATGAAAACAACACTCAAATGCTCCGGATAGATATGAAAGGAATTACTCATGATCGAAACCAATTTAAGAGGATAGCACGAAGCTGGAACCATGAATCTCTGAGAGTGGAACAAGATTTAAGAGAAACTCTCCTTCGGTCTTCAATGCTGAGAATGATGACGAGAAACACCACCAAGAATTACTACAACACTCCGAAACAATAATACGGAAAGGTTGAGCGAATGACGAAAATTAATTCGAAGCGATCTTGGAGAAGGAATATGACGGATGAAAATCATTCTTACGTCATATTTGAAAAGAAATTGAGATCTCCGGAGAAAGATTAGCAGAGGCAGGTAAGATCCTGGGAAAAACATGTGGGTTATGGGCCCACTTAAAGGAAACCACCGTTCAAACAATTTCTTACAAAGAGAGATTGCACCGGTACAAATAAAAACTTGATGAGGTTGAGAGCCTCAAAATAATTTGAAAGGATTGAATGAACACACGAATCTTCTGAGATATCTTTAGCACTTCGGATAGAATAGAGAGAGATAAATAAACACGAGAAGCTTGGATAAGGATTTCCAACACGGAAAAGCATTTAAAGGGGTGAAAACGGATATGATGAAGCTCGAAATCTTGAATTGAATCCACCGGAGAAGAAAACAAGAACGAAACATGATGAAGTGAGCACCTGAGCACCTGAGCATCTTCACAATGATTCACCGGATATAATATGGAAGAAAACGATAGCGGAAGCAACAATGAAAAGAAAGGCACTTGGATGAGAATTTAATTGATGAAGAAAAAGGGCGGGAGGGTGGGAAAACGAAGCAACTCGATTGCATAACCACAAATACATGAAATCTACACTTGACATCGAAGCAACTCGAATTATCATACTCCAACAAAACAAAGGATGAGGCTTACGAAACAAGCCAGAACAAATATATGACATAGATTTCGCTCGATATTTTCGTGGTAAGGCTCGCACAGGCTCAATCTTACAGTAGCCATCATGTACAAGGCAGTGCACACGACATACGAAGCGCCCCTAGTCGTAGCAAGCTACAAGGACTCTTTAAGACCCAACGAGAACCGCTGTAAGAAAGACCGTGAACAAACGAATCACTAGATGTCGAACCCCAACCTGACATCATGATCTGTTGGAAGATAATCCTAGGTAACTACTTGAATTCACTCCTAAGAACTTCCGAAATCTTTGGTTATGCAATCGGGTCCACGGATACACGGAGTAAAATTCATCACTCAACTCCTAGGAATAATACTACTCTCCAATGTATCACATCCGTCAACACACAACCAGAGGTCTAGAAAATTCATCTACCTCAGACCCTCGTAATCACAACGATACTAAAGATGGTTGTACATGTGATCCAGCTCCCCAGTACTGGGTGCTGCCACACTCTTCGCACCACGAATAGTATTAAAGCAATTTCAAACATCCGCGTCCTGTGATACTAAGGAAACTGAACGATAGCAATGTGTCAAGAACCCCTTGGAGCTCAACCCCCCGGGTCCAATCCATACGTACGGGAGGCACCAAGAACAGAGTTCTGATCACATCGACATCATAGAGGTTCCAAAATACCTGCATGCTCCTAAAAAATTTGAGTGAGAAGAGGGGTAGAATTAAAATTCCTAAGTCGTAATTCCACACCAGAGCATAGAAGAACAGTAAAAAGAAACCTACTCTCCGATATATAACTAGACTCAAAATAGTTTTTCACTAGACTCGACTCGGCCAAGTTCGATCAATCAAGGGGGCTCCTAGGTCGGTACTGCTCTGATACCAACTTGTAACGCCCAAGATGCGATCCTATCCTTACTTTGGCTCACGGGCCTCGATAGGGATAGAAGTGCATCTTGTCGTTTCGCAAGAATGGATATCATTACAAGTACATGTAAAGAAGAGATGAGTATATGGAATTGGCTTACACTCGCCACAAGCTAAATCAAGATCACATCAATACAACAACATATTCAAACATCATACATAAGAGCAGGGTCCGACTACGGACGAAATCAAATGATAAAATGACATCCATCCTTGCTATCCCATGCTGACGTCCTGGAACCCAAGCTAGATTGATGAAGAAGAAGTAGAAGAAGAACTCCAAATCAAACAAGCATCACTCTCACGTCAAAGCATCGCACTACCTATACCTGCAACTGTTGTTGTAGTAATCTGTGAGCCACAGGGACTCAGCCATATCATTTCCAAGGGTATCAAGACTAGCAAAGCTTAATGGGAGAGGTATGGTTAAGTGGTGAGGCTGCAGCAAGCACTAAACATTTATTTGAGAGGCTAACTTACGAGTACAAGAATAAGGGGGGGTCGTCGCACAAACGGACGTGAACTAGTAAAGATCACTAAGTGATCCTGAACACCTACTTACGTTCAAACATAACCCCACCGTGTTCTCCTTCGAAGCAGGCCTCACGAGAAGAGACGATCACGGTTGTGGCACCCGGCTCAGAGAACCGGATTACCAGTGTTTCCAACCCAGAGATCATGTCTTTTGGAAACACACAACAACTAGGTACAGAACAGAACTGAACTTTATTGATAGGAGTCGAGTACAAGCGCATATTTTACAATGATGACGAGGCCAAAGGCACCCTCGGTGATATGATGGTATCTACATTATTTATGTCACATAGCAGGGCCTCAGAATACTAAGTACTTCTACGGTATAGCGGAACATAGCGCAACTCCATCCACAGGGACACTGCTATGGACACATCCTACTTTGCATAGCCAGCACCTTCAGGACCTCCATCCTCGGATTCTCCTACATCTGGCATGATACGCCAGGTGAGTACTTTGAATGTACTCGCAAGCTCACGACAACCAAGTAATGCAGCAAACAATAGCATGGCAATCAACATGATAACACCGAACTAATTCACTTACGGTAACCGATCATCAACTTACTCTCTTCTGGGTTGTTCCACAACCCTCAGAATACTCATAACCATCATTACTATCACTGTTATGATTGACCACCTAGTGAGGTATGGACGGGCTGTCCAATACCGTGGACTCGGCTATTCGAATAGATTTTTCACTCTGCAGAGGTTGCGCACTGTACCCACACCATGAAGCACCTGGCCTCGCGATCCCCTTCGGGTGGACCAGCGTTGCTTCAACGAAACCTGCCTAACCCGTGACACTTTCATCGTACCACCGGCACTCATCCTCCCCCGGAGGCTTGCCTTGGTTGGCCCCTGTGTCCTCATGACACCTGCCACCGTCGTGGGACAAACTAAATAGTCCCAAACGGGGGCTATCTGTCCCAAACGGGGATGCCGGCATAAACAAAAAATCAACTGGGGTCACAGGGTTATCACCGCCTACCTGATCAGGGTAGCATGCGTGCATAACCCTCCCTGTTTGGAGGTACCGGTGAAAGATCACGCAGTCAAGCCAAGTCAAGGTCGTCCCATACCGGCAAATGTGGTTGCACGAGTATGCCCGGACAGGTGACTCAAGATCAACCGACTAAATTCATCTTGCAGATATAGTGGTTCATCACCATGCTCAGGTATTAAATATAGCTATGATTTATCTATAACAAATAAATCAACATAATGCATATAAGGATGCTATGCTATAGAAATGCATGCATGAAATGGGTATCATGGCTTGCCTTGCTCTGTTGGGTGGTTCAAATACTCTTGATCTTCAAAAGCACCACAATCTCCCTCAGAAAGTATTTTCAAAATACAATTGAAAATGTCACATAAAGCATTTTATTAACCAGATATTCTGTGGGCATAAGAAAAATACCAAAATTTTCCAGTAATTAAAGGGGCTTAATACCAACTTAGTGCAAAAAGAATCAAGTGAATTGGAGCTATGGATAAAAATTTATTTAGGGTCAAAGTCTGGTTAAAATTCTGATTTAAAATGGATTTAAACTGAAAATCAGAAAATCTCCAGCGGGCCACGTCGAAAGCGTATTTTTGGAATACGCTTCCACTTAACCCTTCGCGCGCGCGGGCTGAGCTGCTGACGGGTAGGGTCGGCCCTTTAAAACAGAGAGAGGGAGGAGAAGGTAGAGACAGGGCAGGGCTCCGACGATGGTCGCCGGTGACGGAGACGGCGGCGGCGCTCGGAGTTCATGCGAATGGATCGGGCGCTCAGAGACGAACACGTACGTACCCACAGCTCCTCCGGGGATGGACGGATGGCATCGTCCCCTTCTTCTCTGGCGGCGGCGGCATTCGGTGATCGTCGGAGAGGTCCAATCCGGCAGCAATCCGATCGGGGAAGGGCTCTAGGAGAACCAGAGAGACCCACTGGTCTCAATGGAAGGCTCAGGAGGGCTAGGAAGGAGGGTGGAGGAGGCGGACGACAGAGCTAGGGCGGCGGAGCAACTCCGGCGAAGCTCGAGGCCAGAGGGCCTCTCGGCC
This sequence comes from Elymus sibiricus, assembly GCA_039707655.1. Classification (NCBI taxonomy): domain Eukaryota; kingdom Viridiplantae; phylum Streptophyta; class Magnoliopsida; order Poales; family Poaceae; genus Elymus; species Elymus sibiricus. The sequence goes on along the minus strand of CM077675.1, from coordinate 306,398,262 downwards.
TTGGCTCTTGCTTGGGGGAGCCGACTAGAGGAGGAGGGAGCAGGATGAGGAGCTCGGAGAGGTCGGGCGAAGTTATTTATAGGCAGGGAGCGCGGGCGGCGACCACTCTGGAACGGCGGCGACGTGGCTACGCCACTGGGCGAAGGGACGGGAGAAGGCAGAGACATTCAATGCGCGAAGGGACGGCTCGAGGGGAAGACGACGGCCGGGATGCCACTGTGTCCGCACGGGTCTCACAGTGCGGTGTTGCGGTGGCGGCCGGCGAGGGCTTCTCCGGCAAGGGGGAAGGGTCTGGAGGGGCTAGATGGCTGTCGAGGAGCTGGTCGGCACTAGCAGACGAGGTACGGCGACGCGGGCGTCTCGCTCCACGAGACCCGAGCCTGGCGGCGCCCAGAGCGCGGTTTTGGCAGGCTGGCTACGCGGTCACCGCATGCACAGGCCCCTGTGATGCGCGCTGGCCTGCCACACCTTGTCTGGAGCGTCGTTCATGCATACTACAGTCTAGTAGTGGCACTAGCTTGCCCAAAAAGCCACTGAGAGGAGAGGTATTGTCACCAACAGCTCCTGACTACCAACTTGGGTAGGTTCTGGATAAGAAATGGGATAGAGATAGGGCCAATGGTCATGTCTAGGGTCACCTAGGTTGGAAGGACTACAGACTGGCAAAGTTTGAGAGAGTTTGACGAAGAAATGAATAGGGTTGCTTTGAAAACCATGATTCTGGTCCAGAATTTAAATGAGCTTGTGGCCCTCACAAGGAAGCTCTGCTACTAATGAAACTTGGTGGAAAGAAGTTATTTGGTGGTGGACACATGCCATAATAATTGCAGATCAATTGTGCACTCCTAGCTTGTACTTCCTTCACAAAGGTTCAAAATAAGCAGAAACTTGACAGGGTCCTGCTGCTCAAAAATTGTACTAGACCAGATGATGTTTTTGGATATTGGGGCTAGATAGGATCTCTAGGAGCTTGAGGAATTTATTGGGAATTTTCTGAGATAGGAAAAATGGGGTTGCTTCACAATGGACAAATTCTGGTCAGCAACAAAATAATTATTCTGGCCAAAACTTTCCATTGGGCAATAGAATATTTTTGGAGATTATGGAATCATATGATGATGAGAAGATGGGGAAAAAGTTTGGGAATTATTTGGTCATCCAAACTATAGGTTGCTTCACAACCCATAGTGGTGACATAATTTCCCAAATAAAGAAAATGGTTTAATGGAAAAAAATAAATATTGGAAATTAATCCAGGAGTGATGTAGAAAGGTTTTGGCAAAATGAGGAAGGTTTTGGGTTACTGGAGAAAAGGTTCAAAGATCCATCAACAGAAAAAGTTTGAAAATCATCCAAGTTTGCAAATAAAATCCAAATGATTTTGGAAAGAAAAAGTTGTCAAAAACCAGGGTGTCACAAACCTACCCCCCTTAGGATGAATCTCGTCCTCGAGATTCGGTTGCTCAGGGAACAAGTATGGATACGCGGATCTCAAGAAATCTTCTCTTTCCCATGTAGCCTCTTCCTCTGTGTGGTGCTCCCATAGCACCTTGTATAACCTGATTACCTTACTTCTGGTAGTTCTTTCCATTTCATCTAGGATCCTGACAGACTTCTCTTCGTAGGTCAGGTCTTTAGCCAGTTCTAACTCACTCATATCCACTTGCTTGATTGGTGGTGCAATGCACTTCCTTAATTGTGATATATGGAAAACATCGTGCACTTCAGACAATTCTGGTGGTAATTCCAACTGGTATGCTACTCTGCCTCTTCTAGCAATCACTGGAAATGGACCAATATATCTCGGTGCAAGCTTTCCCCGAGTATGAAATCTCTTCACTCCCTTCATGGGGGTTACTCTGAGGTACGCATACTCTCCGGGTTCAAAGTTCACTTCCCGGTGCTTTGGGTCATAGTAGCTCTTCTGACGGGACTTGGCTGCTCGAAGACGTTCTTGAATATCCTTGACTTGCTTCTCAGCCTCGAGCATCAAGTCCATACCAAAGATTCGGCTATCCCCTGTCTGAGACCAGTACAAAGGAGTGCGGCATTTCCGCCCATATAGTGCCTCAAACGGTGACATCTTCAAACTTGCCTGATAGTTGTTATTGTAGGAGAATTCCGCATAAGGTAGACTATCTTCCCATTTGGGTCCATGGGTGAGAGCACATGACCGAAGCATATCCTCCAGTATCTGGTTCACTCTTTCTGTCTGACCGTCCGTCTGCGGGTGGTATGCCGTGCTATGCTTCAGCATGGTTCCCAAAGCTTGGTGTAGTCGCAGCCAGAATGCTGAGGTGAATAGGGAACCTCTGTCTGAGGTGATGGACTTAGGTACTCCATGGAGGCTGACTATCCGGGACATGTAGAGTTGTGCCAACTGATTTGCGTTGAAATTGGTTTTTACAGGAATAAAATGAGCCACTTTCGTGAGTATGTCTACGATGACCCAAATAGCATCGTTGCCTCTTGTTGACTTGGGTAGTCCAACAATAAAGTCCATGCATATGTCGTCCCACTTCCACTGGGGAACCGGTAAGGGTTGCAGTAGCCCTGCGGGTTTCTGGTGTTCCGTCTTGACCTTGTTGCAGATATCACAGCAGGCGACATAGTATGCTATATCTCTTCGCATTCCTGGCCACCAAAATGTTTCTCTCAGATCCTGATACATTTTTGTACCTCCCGGGTGGATAGAATATGAGGACTCATGAGCCTCTTTGAGTATTTGCTGCCTCAGATTATCCTGATCGGTCACGCATATCCGCTTCTCGAACCATACGGTGCCTTGATCATCCACGTGGAAGGACTTGGCTTTCCCTTTCGGAATCAGCTCCTTGATCTTTTTGATTCCTTCATCTGGCTCTTGGGCCTTCTTAATTTCTTCCATAAGAGTGGGAGTAATTTCCAACGTGTCCGAGGTAGTTGGGCCGCATAGCACCATGTTGAGCTCAGCGAACTCTTCTTGTAACCTTGGATGCCTACTTCCCATGAGTGCATTCACGGTGCCTTGCTTTCGGCTGAGAGCGTCCGCGACCAAGTTGGCTTTCCCCGGATGATAATTTATCCCTATGTCATAGTCCTTGACTAGTTCAAGCCATCTTCGTTGCCTGAGATTTAGGTCAGGCTGAGTGAAAATATACTTGAGACTCTTATGGTCCGTGTATATTTCACAGTGTTGTCCAATGAGGTAATGCCTCCAAATCTTCAGGGCATGCACTACGGCTGCTAATTCCAAATCATGCGTGGGGTAGTTCTCCTCATGAGGTCATAGATGTCTGGATGCATAGGCTACAACCTTCCCTTCTTGCATTAATACGCAGCCGATTCCACGTCTGGAAGCATCACAGTAAATGTCGAAGCTCTTGTGTATATCTGGAAGGACTAGGACAGGTGCCGTAGTTAGCCTTGTCTTTAGCTCCAGAAAACTACTGTCACACTCCGGCGTCCAGACAAACCTTTGATTCTTCTTGAGCAATTCTGTCAGGGGCTTGGCTATTTTAGAGAAGCCTTCTATGAGTCATCGATAATAGCCTGCCAATCCCAGGAAACTACGAACTTCGGTCACCGTAGCTGGTGTCTTCCAATTTAATACCGCAGTTACCTTGCTGGGGTCGACGGCTACCCCTTGTTCTGACAGAATGTGCCCCAGAAATCCTACCTCCTTTATCCAAAATTCACATTTGCTGAACTTGGCATACAGGCGGTGGTCTCTTAATCTTTCCAGGACAGCTCGGAGATGCTGCTTATGCTCTTCTTCATCCTTAGAATATATCAGGATATCATCGATGAATACCACCACAAATTTATCCAGAAAGTCCATGAAGACTTTGTTCATCATGCTCATGAAGTAGGCTGGAGCATTCGTCAATCCAAATGACATGACTGTAAATTCATACAGAACGTAACGGGTGGTGAACGCTGTCTTGGGTATATCCTCCTTTCGGATTTTTAGCTGATGATATCCGGTTTGAAGGTCAATTTTGGAGAATACCCGGGCTCCATTCAACTGGTCGAACAAGTCATCAATGCGGGGAAGCGGGTATTTATTCTTGATGGTGACCTCATTCAACTAGCGATAGTCTACGCACATTCGTAGACTTCCATCCTTTTTCTTAACAAAGAGCACTGGTGATCCCCATGGCGAGATGCTTGGGCGAATATACCCTTTTTGCAACAGTTCATCCAACTGCTTCTTTAATTCTGCCAACTCTGGACCTGGCATACAGTAGTATTTCTTGTAAATTGGAGCAGTGCCGGGAACCACTTCGATTGCAAATTCCAATTCCCGGTCAGGTGGCATTCCGGGTAATTCTTCGGGAAATACGTCCGGAAACTCACAAACTACCGGAATCAAGTTCATATCCATGACGGTAGTTTGGTATGCCATTCCCTTCTTTGATATCATCTTGTTGGCAAGGAATTGAACTGTTTGTCCGATTGGGTTAACCAGTGTTACTGTCCTGCTAGCACAATTGATGCACACCTAATGTGGTGTCAACCAGTCCATTCCCAGTATTACGTCCAATCCCGAGGATTCAATGGCAATGAGGGCAGCTGGGAACTTAACTCCATGTATTGAAATTTCCAGGTCTCTATAGATCAAATTTGTTCTGAGCAGGGAGCCAGGGGATTGTACCACCATGATTTTATCCAAAAGCGAAGGAGAAAATTTGTGCACGGTGGCAAAACTCCGCGAAATAAACGAGTGGGAAGCCCCGGAATAAAATAAAATTACTGCAGGTATGTCGTTAACAGAAAACAAACCAAGGACTACTTCTGGAGCTTCGCAGGCTTCCTCGGCGGAGATATGATGGACGCGTCCATGGCAGAAGTTCTGATTGGGGCGGCATCCAATAGTGTTGTCCTACGGCTTGATATCAGCGGATGACTTCCCATTGTTGGTGGGACACTGCTTGGAGTAGTGTCCACTTTGGCCTCAAGTGAAACAGGTATTGTTGCGGCAGCAGTCCTCTATCACGGGCTGTTTGCCGAAGGTCTTGGTCTGGCTCACTGGCTTATTATTGTTGCTGCCATTGCTCCATGTAGGCTTATACTTAGATGTGCCTGGCTGCCAGGTGCGTGGCTTCTGTGCAACTGGCTCATGGTTGTCCTTCTTGGGTTCAAACTTCCGCTTTTGGCTATCGTGTCCGGACTTGTGCTCCCTTTCGTCTATGAAGGCCTTGTTCACCAGCGTTTGAAAGTCCGGTAAATCCAGCATGCAAAGCTGACAACGGAGGGCGTGATTTAGTCCTCCTAGGAACCGATCTATTTTCCTCTCTTCGGTGGCCACATCATATGTGGAATACTGTGACAGATTGTTGAACTTATTAAGGTACTCTGCCACTGACATATTTCCATGTGTCAGAGCAAGGAACTCCCTTTGCTTCACCTTCATAATGCTCGTAGGGATGTGATATTTGCGGAATGCCTCCTTGAACTTTTCCCAGGTGATATCCTCTCCAGAGGGCCATGTTGCCTTTGCATTATCCCACCAGATAGCTGCTAGCCCTTCCAGATAGTGAGTGGCAAACGGAACCTTGTCTGAATCCTCACAACGAGCTATGTCCAACTTCTTTTCTATGGTCCTTAGCCAATCGTCGGCTTCTATGGGTTCCACAGCTTGACCAAAATTGGGTGGCTTTGTGCGTTGGAAGTCAGACAACCTGGAGTGGGTTCCATTATGATTGTGGTTCTGACCTGCATACTCTTCAAGAATTCCATAAGATCCTGGTTTCTCCTTTCCTCAAACATTCTCATGATCTGATCAGTAGTAGGTGCTTGAGGTGGTGGGGGTGGTAAATCTTCTGGTGCTTGACCTGCTTGTCTGGCGGATCAACGAACGGGGGTTCCATCGCCGCCTTGGTTACAACTTCTCTTCATCCTAAATTTGTTCCCGTTGCAAAATACCGAATCGATGAGCAACACCCATAAGGGAAAACACAGTTATATGACACCAGAAGGAAAATACGCGAAAAGAAACGAATAAAGCAAACCACATAATTATACAGGATAACCCAACATCATACATGGCAAGCTAGTAGGGGAATATCATGGCTAAACTGCTCATACGGCAGTTGACATATGCAAAGATGCATGCTCAACAACTCAAGCCTCCGCTCTAGTGGCGCTGATGGCATGAACACTGCCAAACCACAGACTCCTCGTCATCTGATCCTAAGTCAGAGTCGGAACTGATGATATGGATCTCATCCTCCGGATCAAAGGAAACACGATGACGCTGCTGGGACGGTTCTCCTTCTGGGGAAGAAGGAGCACGACGCCTCAGCATCGGAGCGGCTGGGGTGGCTAGGAGTGAGGCCCACTCTGCGGGAGTCTCACGATGGCTACCAGACGAAAAGCCTGGTGGCACCGTAGAGCTAGAAGGAGCCTCAAACCTGGGTGGAGGTGGTGGATATATGGGTGGATAGATAGGATGAGGTGGAGGTGGAGCAAGAGTTACGGCTACAAGCACCGCCAAGACACGAGATAGCTCCTCAGCCAAGGATATGATCGTACGATAACTGGCGTTCAGGTAGCGAGACAGCACAGCAGTCGCACGATCACATGCCGGGTCAACAAGAGTGAAAATGACTCGCCTTGTCGTAGGGGACAGGATGGGATAGTGGAAGAAACCTGGATGAGTCTGCATCTCGACCTCGTGGAAGCGCAAGTCAGTGAGAGCCTCCATCGCGGCAAACTAGATCGCCAACTCCGGGGTGGAAGCCGTTCCGCCCTTGGAAGAGCGAGAGTAGCAACCAAGGTCCGAGCTCGCGACCAGGAAAGCCTCTGCATGGTATTCGTACACTGACTCAGCAAGCTGCTCCCGAAACACCTGGTACACTGGATCTTCGCCGTGAGGGTACAGTCGAAGCCAGACGTTCCGGAGCATTACTGGAAAGGTGGATGGTGCAGGCTCAAAATGATAGTGGTAAGGAACTGGTGCCATCTACACTCACAATGCCAGCGGTTAGTAGAATAATGAGTTATGATGCTTGCCATGCAGCAATCAAATGCAACAATCAATTGCAGCAATCAAGATGCATACTCGAGATCCTATACTAATCGCAGTTCTAGCGCAGGCTAACTAGGGTGTCCTACAGTCAGCACGGCTTTGATACCAAGCGTTGTGGCACCCCGGCTCAGAGAACCGGATTACCAGTGTTTCCAACCCAGAGATCATGTCTTCTAGAAACACACAACAACTTGGTACAGAACAGAACAGAACTTTATTGATAGGAGTCGAGTACAAGCGCATATTATACAATGATGACGAGGCCAAAGGCACCCTCGGTGCTATGACAGTATCTACATTATTTATGTCACATAGCAGGGCCTCGGAATAGTAAGTACTTATACGGCGTAGCGGAACATAGCGCAACACCATCCACAGGGACACTGCTGTGGACACATCCTAGTTAGCATAGCCAGCACCTTCAGGACCTCCGTCCTCGGATTCTCTTGCATCTGGCATGATACGCCAGGTGAGTACTTTGAATGTACTCGCAAGCTCACGACAACCAAGTAATGCAGCAAACAATAGCATGGCAATCAACATGATAACACCGAACTAATTCACTTACGGTAACCGATCATCAACTTACTCTCTTCCGGGTTCTTCCACAACCCTCGGAATACTCATAACCATTGAGTGCTTCCGAACACAAGACGAGTTCTTCCATCATTACTATCACTATTATGATTGACCACCTAGTGAGGTCTGGACGGGCTGTCCAATACCGCGGACTCGGCTATTCGAATAGATTTTTCACTTTGCAGAGGTTGTGCACTTTACCCACACCGTCAAGCACCTGGCCTCGCGATCCCCTTCGGGTGGACTAGCGTTGCTTCAACAAAACCTGCCTGACCCGTGACTCTTTCATCGTACCACCAGCACTCATCCTCCCCCGGAGGCTTGCCTTGGGTGGCCCCTGTGTCCTCATGACACCTGCCACCGTCGTGGCACAAACTAAATAGTCCCAAATGGGGGCTATCTATCCCAAACGGGGACGCCGGCATAAAAAAACAATCAACTGGGCTCACAGGGTTATCACCGCCTACCTGATCAGGGTAGCATGCGTGCATAACCCTCCCTCTTTAGAGGTACCGGTGAAAGATCACGCAGTCAAGCCAAGTCAAGGCCGTGCCATACCGGCAAATGTGGTTGCACGAGTATGCCCGGACAGGTGACTCAAGATCAACCGACTAAATTCATCTTGCAGATATAGTGGTTCATCACCATACTCAGGTATTAAGTATAGCTATGATTTATCTATAACAAATAAATCAACATAATGCATATAAGGCTGCAATGTTATAGAAATGCATGCATGAAATGGGTATCATGGCTTGCCTTGCTCTGTTGGGTGGTTCAAATACTCTTGATCTTCAAAAGCACCACAATCTCCCTCTGAAAGTATTTTCAAAATACAATTGAAAATGTCACATAAAGCATTTTATTAACCAGATATTCCGTGGGCATAAGAAAAATACCAAAATTTTCCAGTAATTAAAGGGGCTTAATACAACTTAGTGCAAAAAGAATTAAGTGAATTGGAGCTATGGATAAAAATTTATTTAGGGTCAAAGTCAAGTCAAAATTCTGATTTAAAATGGATTTAAACTGAAAATCAGAAAATCTCCAGCGGGCCACGTCGAAAGAATATTTTGGAATACGCTTCCACTTACCCCTTCGCGCGCGCGGGGGCTGAGCCGCTGACGGGTGGGGTCGACCCTTTAAAACAGAGAGAGGGAGGAGAAGGCAGAGACAGGGCGGGGCTCCGGCGACGGTCGCCGTCGACGGAGATGGCGACGGTGCTCGGAGTTGATGGGGATGGATCGGGCGCTCAGAGACGAACACGTACGTACCCGCAGCTCCTCCGGGGATGGACGGATGGCGTCGTCCCCTTCTTCTCCGGCAGCGGCGGCGTTCGGTGATCGTCGGAGAGGTCCAATCCGGCAGCAATCCGATTGGGGAAGGGCTCTAGGAGAACCAGAGAGACCCACTGGTCTCAATGGAAGGCTCAGGAGGGCTAGGAAGGAGGGTGGAGGAGGCGGACGACAGAGCTAGGGCGGCGGAGCAACTCCGGCGAAGCTCGAGGCCAGAGGGCTTCTCGGGCTTGGCTCTTGCTTGGGGGAGCCGATTAGAGGAGGAGGGAGAAGGATGAGGAGCTCGGAGAGGTCGGGCGAAGCTATTTATAGGCAGGGAGCGCGGGCGGCGACCTCTCTGGAACGGCAGCGATGTGGCTATGCCACTGGAGAAAGGACGGCGAGCTGGACGTCGCGGAGCGGGGCGAAGGGACGGGAGAAGGCAGAGACATTCAATGCGCGAAGGGACGACTCGGGGGGAAGACGACGGCTGGGATGCCACTGTGTCTGCACGGGTCTCATAGTGCGGCGCTGCGGTGGCGGCCGGCGAGTGCTTCTCCGGCGAGGGGGAAGGGTCTGGAGGGGCTAGGTGGCTGTCGGGGAGCTGGTCGGCACTAGCAGATGAGTTACGGCGACGCGGGCGTCTCGCTCCGACAACACCCGAGCCTGGCGGCGCCCAGAGCACGGTTTTGGCAGGCTGGCTACGCGGTCACCGCGTGCACAGGCACCCGTGACGCGCGCTGGCCTGCCACACCTTGTCTGGAGCGTCGTTCACGCATACTACTGTCTACTAGTGGCACTAGCTTGCCCAAAAAGCCACTGAGAGGAGAGGTATTGTCACCAACAGCTCCTGACTGCCAACTTGGGTAGGTTCTGGATAAGAAATGGGATAGAGATAGGGCCAATGGAGATGTCTAGGGTTATCTAGGTTGGAAGGACTACAGACTGGCAAAGTTTGAGAGAGTTTGAGGAAGAAATGAATAGGGTTGCTTTGAAAACCATCATTCTGGTCCAGAATTTAAATGAGCTTGTGGCCCTCACAAGGAAGCTCTGCTACTAATGAAACTTGATGGAAAGAAGTTATTTGGTGGTGCACACATACCATAAAAATTGCAGATCAATTGTGCACTCCTAGCTTGTACTTCGTTCACAAAGGTTCAAAATAAGCAGAAACTTGACAGGGTCCTGCTGCTCAAAAATTGTACTAGACCAGATGATGTTTTTGGATATTGGGGCTAGATAGGATCTCTAGGAGCTTGAGGAATTTATTGGGAATTTTCTGAGATAGGAAAAATGGGGTTGCTTCACAATGGACAAATTCTGGTCAGCAATAAAATAATTATTCTGGCCAAAACTTTCCATTGGGCAATAGAATATTTTTGGAGATTATGGAATCATATGATGATGAGAAGATGGGGAAAAAGTTTGGGAATTATTTGGTCATCCAAACTATAGGTTGCTTCACAACCCATAGTGGTGACATAATTTCCCAAATAAAGAAAAGGGTTTAATGGAAAAGATTAAATATTGGAAATTAATCCAGGAGTGATGTAGAAAGGTTTTGGCAAAATGAGGAAGGTTTTGGGTTACTGGAGAAAAGGTTCAAAGATCCATCAACTGAAAAAGTTTGAAAATCATCCAAGTTTGCAAATAAAATCCAAATGATTTTGGAAAGAAAAAGTTGTCAAAAACCAGGGTGTCACAACGGTTACGCACATGGTTGGTGTACTTTATTAGAGTTTACTTCAAGTTCTCTTTGACCGGATGTTAAACAAATTTCCAAGTTGCCACATAACCGCGGGCACGGCTCTCATGAAAGATCTAACCCTGCAGGGGTACTCCAACTCATCCATCATAAGCTAGCCACAAGCTGAGTTGGAACTCCTCAACCGCGGGAGAACCCGTAGTATTTGCAGAATCCCGATGGAAAATCTCAACCTCGAGATAGCCCGAAGTGTCCTCGAAATCCTGCGCACAAGATGTTCGAGAAAGGTAAAACAAATCCAGCAAGGCCGCCCGACGTGTCGACGAACCCGATGGGAGCCACGTATCTTGTTCTCAGGACATGACGGACGAGCGATGGTTATCACGCCAATCACCGAGTTGCCCCAGGCGGCGTTAATAAGCTGCTCTGGGTTGGACCAACACTCATTAGGAGCACTGGCCCGGGGGTTGATTAATTATCCATGGGGTCCGGAAAGTCCCTATGCAATTATATTAGTTATTAGACAGATGTAGTACCAATGTTAGGCCTTGCCAGAAGAGTTTTATCCCAAAACAAAAATCAAGGGGGTCCCCATAACAACCCCAAGCATGTTAGGAAGTGGAACAAAACACCGGTACACAAGTAACTAGGGCGACAAAAGTGGAACAAAACACCAAGCAAACGGCCAAGCCTTCCACCTTTTACCAAGTATATATGTGCATTAAATTAAATAGCAATAATATTGTGATATAACAAAAATATCCATGTTGCACATGGAAGAACTTGCACCTGCAACTAGCAACGCTATAAGAAGGGCTGAGCAAGCGGTAACATAGCCAAACAATGGTTTGCTAGGATGTGGAGAGGTGAGAGGCTTATCATGGCACTTTGGGAGGCTTGACAAACAAGTTGTAGGTAGCGAGACAAGCGATAGAAACGTGACAAATAGCATGGCAATGATAGTAGTGGTATCCATGGAAATGGTCATCTTGCCTGAGATCCCGCATGGAAGAAGAACGAATCCGTGAAGTAGACGAACCAACGTAGTCGAACAAATCCTCACACTCCGAACGCTTTCGGAACTCTATCGAGAAGAAGCAATCCGAAAACAACAATCAACATATGATAAACACCACAACATATGCATGACATGATGCGCAAGCAATGATGATGCATGTCAAATTTAAATATTCAAGGCATGGCATGGCAAGATGCAACAATCAAACACTACACATTAAGTGAAATTCAGTATGCAATGAGTTGCATATTGACAAAACTCCACATTCGAATTATTTCGTTCACTCCCGTTTAGGTACTCATCAATATTAGATGTTGTTTAACATGGGTGGTCATGGCATAAGGTGAAGATGGAATTAAGCAATTTTAAATGGAGAGGGAGAACATACATAAAACGAAATAACAACTTTCCATATTGTGAGAAATGTAGTTAATGTTGTTTAAGTAAACAATCATTTTAAATGTTGTTTAACATGGCAAGAGATGAAGCATGAACAACTACATCAACTAGACATTTTAAATGAGTCCATAAGCAACATATAGCATTTCCGAAACGACCTCATGTTCATATTATGAATTTTATCCAGATCTGTCCTAAGCATATTTTATATTTGTTAAACATCAAAATAAAGTGTGCCATGATATTCTACACGTTTTTCTAGTCAAGTTACATATATAAAACATTTTAATTGGAGCTACGGTTAATTAGATATGACATAAACCGTTTTAACATTGCATCTGTGCAAATTAATGCAAACAGCAAGTTTAAACATTTCAAACACACGTGAGAGTTGAATATTGTGAAACTACATAGAATTCTAGTCATTTTTCATTTATAAAGTTTTAACATATGATGCACGGTTGGTGAGTTATGACATGCATGAAACTTAGGGGGTTTTCTGCAATTATGTAAATTCCCTGGCTAGTTGGAAAATCGTTGGACGGAGAAAAAAACACAAGTCGGCCAGGCGCTAGATACTAAGCAGTGCACACGGGCAATGGATAGACGGCAGCTCACCTTGCAGGCCTGTGCGGTGCAGCAGGCCGGCGGGAGCGGTCCGAGCGGCTGGGCTTCTGGGCCGAGGGGCGACGTGGGCGAGGCCGGCCCAGGCGCAGGCAGCGGTCAACGGGGAGGTCGTCCCCGTCCCTGAACTGCACGAGCGGGAGGCGCGGGGCGGAGGCGCCATGGCTTGCGGTGGCCGGGGGCGACGGCGGGCGAGGGTGCGGCTGGGGATGACCGGATCCGGGTGCAGCTCACCGGATCTGGCCGACGACGAGCTCCTCGGGGCTCAACGACAGGGCTCCGGCGACGGGGTTCCCTGCGGGTCCATTAGAGAGGGGGAGAGAGAGGTTAGAGGGGGAAGGGAGACAAGGGAGAGAGATGGAGCCGCGATGGTGCTGGCCTGGCTCCGGCGATGCTCCGACGGACCTCCGGTGGCCGGCCGGCGAAGGAGCTCGAGGTGGCGGCGGAGCCGCAGGGCTGCTCCTGGCTACGGAAGGGAGGCGAGCGGCGGCGTGTGGGGGGGGGGGGCTGGTTTGGGCCCCCGGATGGGCTCGGGCGGGCTACGTTCGTGCTCAAGCGGGCCTGGCTACGGGAGAGAGAAGGTGGGCGAGGTGGATGCCGCCCTAGGCGCCACATGGCGGCGGCTAGGTGGTTGGACACGGATTCTGAGAGAAGGGAGAAGGAAGGTCAGATTTGGAAGGGGGTCTATATATAGCAGGGGGGCAAGGGTTGAGGTTTTTACCCGAATTCGGACCGTTCGATTGCAATCGGACGGCTCCGATCGGAGGGAGGGTTAGGTTGGGCTAGGTGGGCTGTGTAGGGGGGGGGGTTGGGCTGAGATGAGAGGAAGAATGGTGGCCCGTGACATGTTTATAAAACCGAAAACGTCCGACAAATAAGCCGATGATGGTGCCGCTACGGTCGACCGTTCGGGTATCAAACGACCTCCGATTGCGACGAAATTTGGCAAGCGGTCTACCTACAATAAAACAAGACCGCACACCAGCTTTCGACGCGACCCGAGAATATTTTTATACGCATTTTTACAACAATATTTTCTCAATACCGCGGGCGCGTGCGAGTGTGGTTGGTCTCGAAACGGTCAACGACAAAACGGAGAGATCCGGCAACTACGAACAATGCAAGTTTTGAAAACTGACGGCAATGGAGTGCCGATGCAATGCGGATGATGCGAATGATGCGATGATGAATGCGACAACCAAATGAATCACACGATGACAATGGAATAAAACGGGAATCTTCTGGAGCGTCGGTCCTGGGCTGTTACACACACTTTCATCATAATTTGTTAAAATACTCTATGTGCTTCACTTATATCTTTTGAGCTTAGCAGTTGCTCTAGTACTTCACTTATATCCTTTTGAGCACGATGACTTGTAGATTTTAAAGAAATGATTTCACTCTTGTTCTTCACTTATATTTGTTTGAGAGTTAATAAATAGTGACGGTAATTTGCATGGGCCATAAGACTAGTCCAAAAATATTAGGTATTCAATGAGTGATAATCAAAACCATCATGTAGCACATATAGAGAAATTGTGGGTTCATGATATTGATGTGGTAATATGAAATAGGTGTGAGTTCATAATTGTTAAACCGTAGAAGTGTCAATATTAAGAGGGGTTGACCTTTTTGTTCATATAAAAATTAAAGAGGCATGGTTGTTGGATTCCGGGCTCCGCAAAACCCAAAGAGGTTCGAACCCAGGGGCGTGTGCGAAGATCCCAACCAGCTTTGGCCTAAAGCTCACAGCTCCACAGCCAAGGCAAATTAAACTCACTCAATCGCGGGGAAGAAGACTAACACGCAGATTTACCCAGGTTCGGGCCGCTGCGAAGCGTAAAACCCTACTCCTGCTTTTGGTGGATTGCCTCACGAGGAGGTTTGTGGATGAACTGGTACAGTGGTGTGCCACCTCGCGAGGGCGCTCGGGTGGTTGTTTTTGATCCGTCCACCTGTACGGCGCAGCCTTGCCTCTATTTATAATGGCCCGGGTTCTCTTCCCTTATCGCACTAGCGGGAAGGGATCCCACAGCGGCCAAATTCGAAGGGGGACAAGCAGTACTCCTTATCCTAACGAAAGGTGGTCTTCACCTGCAAAGTAGCTGGTGGTGATGCAGAGGTGGGCTCGACAATGACGTCCGTCCTACGGTGCTCGCGGTCTTGGTCTTGTTGTGCCGGAATGAAAACCTTTGGGGGGCTATCTTGGGAACCCGCGTACGTCCTTGCCTCCTTTGCACCAAAGAGGAAACTGCTTCTTCTGTGCCCGCTGGCGCCCGCTTGGCCTGGCTTGCGTCACCCCCGACATCATGAGGCCGGGCGTTGCATAGAGATCTCCGCCCCTCGGGAGGTAACCTGGGGTGGCCTCCTCCCTCCGGGGGTCTTGGCGTCGTCCTCCTCGCAAGGGTGGGACTCTCGCGAAGGCCTTGTCTTGAGTGAAGCCACGCCAGGCCGTACTGGCTGTCGAAGTGGGCCACGCCCTGGGCCGCAGGCAGGCAAGTCTGGGTACCCCCGTTCCCAGGACGCCGATAGTAGCCCCCGGGCCGAAGGCGCGCCTGGGTTGGCTTCAGAGAGAAGCCGAAGGAGCCGACCCGAGCGCCATGGGCCCCAATAGCCTGCGGGCCCAGCCTGACGAGTGGCGCGCAACGAGACGTGGTCGCCTCCACTTCCTTAAGGCTTCGGGAACCGCCCCGAGTCAAGCTGACATGAAGCCTGTGCGTAGCGCCAGCCATCATTGCCCTTCCTTGAATGTAGCCGAGTCCTTGTGTCTTCCCTGCCCTCGACCCATGCGGATGTGAACCGACGAGGGCAGACGAGGCGACGTGAAGCAGGGCTGCACGCCAGTCGAGCCGGGCACGTGGCACCTGATACGTCCATTTTGCATCATGCTTTTATGTTGATATTTATTGCATTATGGGCTCTTATTACACATTATGGTACAATACTTATGCTTTTTCTCTCTTATTTTACAAGGTTTACATGAAGAGGGAGAATGCCGGCAGCTGGAATTCTGGACTGGAAAAGGAGCAAATATGAGAGACCTATTCTGCACAACTCCAAAAGTCTTGAAAAGTTACGGAGAATTATTTTGGAATATATAAAAAATATTGGGTGAAAGAAATACCAGAGGGGACCCACCAGGAGGTCACAAGCCAGGGGGCGCGCCCCTGTGGCTCGTGGGCCCCCTGGCAGGCCTCCGGTGCCCATCTTCTACTATATTGAGGGTTTTGACCTGGAAAAAATCATAAGATAGCTTTCGGGACGAAGTGCCGCCGTCTCGAGGCAGAACTTGGGCAGAACCAATCTAGGGCTCCGGCGGAGCTGTTCTGCCGGGGAAACTTCCCTCCCGAAGGGGGAAATCAAAGCCATCGTCATCACCAACGATCCTCTTATCGAGAGGGGGTCAATCTCCATCAACATCTTCACCAGCACCATCTCCTCTCCAAACCGTAGTTCATCTCTTGTATCCGATCTTTGTCTCAAAACCTTAGATTGGTACATGTGGGTTGCTAGTAGTGTTGATTACTCCTTGTAGTTGATGCTAGTTGGTTTACTTGGTGGAAGATCATATGTTCAGATCCTTAATGATAATTAATACTCCTCTGATTATGAACATGAATATTCTTTGTGAGTAGTTACGTTTGTTCCTGAGGACATGGGATAAGTCTTGTTATAAGTAATCATGTGAATTTGGTATTCGTTCGATATTTTGATGAGATGTATGTTGTCTCTCCTCTAGTGGTGTTATGTGAACGTCGACTACATGACACTTCACCATTATTTGGGCCTAGGGGAAGGCATTGGGAAGTAATAAGTAGATGATGGGTTGCTAGAGTGACAGAAGCTTAAACCCTTGTTTATGCGTTGCTTCGTAAGGGGCTGATTTGGAACCATATGTTTCATGCTATGGTTAGATTTATCTTAATTCTTCTTTCGTAGTTGCGGATGCTTGCGAGAGAGGTTAATCATAAGTGGAAGGCTTGTCCAAGTAAGGACAGCACCCAAGCACCGGTCCACCCACATATCAAATTATCAAAGTAACGAACGCGAATCATGTGAGCATGATGAAAACTAGCTTGACAGAAATTCCCATGTGTCCTCGGGAGCACTTTGCTTTATATAAGAGTTCTCCAGGCTTGTCCTTTGCTACAAAAAGGATTGGGCCACCTTGCTGCACCTTTGATACATTTGTTACTTGCTACCCGTTACGAATTATCTTATCACAAAACTATCTGTTACCGATAATTTCAGTGCTTGAAGAGAATACCTTATTGAAAACCGCTTGTCATTTCCTTCTGCTCCTCGTTGGGTTCGACACTCTTACTTATCGAAAGGACTATGATAGATCCCCTATACTTGTGGGTCATCAAGACTCTTTTCTGGCGCCGTTGCCGGGGAGTGAAGCGCCTTTGGTGAGTGGAACTTGGTAAGGAAAAATTTATATAGTGTGCTGAAATTTACTGTCACTTGTTACTATGGAAAATAATCCTTTGAGGGGCTTGTTAGGGGTATCTTCACCCCGACCGGAAGCACAAAGATATGCTCCTCAACCTACTGCACCTACTAAAAATATTTATTATGAAATTCCTTCGTGTATGATAGAGAAACTGCTAGCTAATCCTTATGTAGGAGATGGAACACTACATCCTGATTTCCATCTAATCTATGTGGATGAAGTTTGTGGATTATTTAAGCTTGCAAGTTTGCCCGAGGATGATGTCAAGAAGAAGGTCTTTCCTTTATCTTTGAAGGAAAATGCATTGACATGGTATAGGCTATGTGATGATATTGGATCATGGAACTACAACCGATTGAAATTGGAATTTCATCAGAAGTTTTATCCTATGCATCTGGTTCATCGTGATCGGAATTATATTTATAATTTTCGGCCTCGTGAAGGAGAAAGTATCGCTCAACTTGGGGGAGGCTTAAGTCAATGTTATATTCATGCCCCAATCATGAGCTCCCAAGAGAAATTATTATTCAGAATTTTTATGCTTGGCTTTCTTGTAATGCTCAATCCATGCTCGATACTTCTTGTACTGGTTCCTTTATGAAGAAAGATATTGAATTCAAATGGGACTTATTGGAAAGAATTAAACGCAACTCTGAAGATCGGGAACTCGACGAAGGTAAGGAGTCAGGTCTGAACCTTAAGTTTGATTGTGTTAAATCCTTTATAGACACCGATGCTTTTCGTGAATTTAGCACTAAATATGGACTTGACTCTGAGATAGTAGCTTCTTTTTGTGAATCTTTTGCTGCTCATGTTGATCTCCCTAAGGAGAAGTGGTTTAAATATCATCCTCCCATTGAAGTGAAAGTAGTTGAACCTATTAAAGTTGAAGAAGAAACTATTATTTATAATGTTGATCCTATTATTCCTACTGCTTTTATTGAGAAACCACCCTTCCCTGTTAGAATAAAGGAACATGCTAAAGCTTCAACTGTGGTTCGTAAGAGTTATACTAGAACACCTACACCCCCTGAACAAATCAAAGTTGAACCTAGTATTGCTATGGTTTAAGATCTCTTGGTTGATAATATTGATGGGCATGTTATTCATTTCTGTGATGAAGCTACTATAATTGCTAGACCTGATACTAAAGATAAACATAGACCTATTGTTGGCATGCCTGTTGTTTCTGTTAAAATAGGAGATCATTGCTATCATGGCTTGTGTGATGTGGGTGCTAGTGTGAGTGCAATTCCCTTCACCTTATATCAAGAAATTATGAATGATATTGCACCAGCTGAATTAGAGGAAATTGATGTTACCATTAAGCTTGCTAATAGAGATACTATAGGACCAGTTGGGATTGTTAGAGATGTTGAAGTCTTGTGTGGGAAAATAAAGTATCCTACTGATTTTCTTGTTCTTGGTTCCCCACAAGACGATTTTTGTCCCATTATATTTGGTAGACCTTTCTTGAATGCTGTTAATGCTAAGATAGATTGTGAGAAAGAAACTATTACTGTAAGTTTTGGGGATGTATCTCATGAGTTCAATTTCTCTAAATTTCGTAGACAACCCCATCACAAAAAATTGCCTAGTAAAGATGAAATTATTGGTCTTGCTTCTATTGCTGTGCCTCCTACTGATCCCTTAGAACAATATTTGCTAGACCATGAAAACGATATGCATTTGAATGAAAGGAATGAAATAGATAAGATTTTGTTTGATCAACAGCCTATTTTGAAGCACAACCTGCCTGTCGAAATACTTGGGGATCCTCCTCCACCCAAGGGTGATCCCATATTTGAGCTTAAACAATTACCGGATACTCTGAAATATGCTTATCTTGATGAAAAGGAGATATATCCTGTTATTATTAGTGCTAACCTTTCAGAGCATGAAGAAAAGAGATTATTGAAAACTCTGAGGAAGCACCGTGCTGCTATGGGATATACTCTTGATGATCTTAAGGGCATTAGTCCCACTCTATGTCAGCATAAAATTAATATGGAGCCTGATGCTAAACCAGTTGTTGATCACCAACGACGGTTAAATCCTAAAATGAAAGAAGTGGTAAGAAATGAAATACTAAAGCTTCTGGAGGCAGGTATAATTTATCCTATTGCTGATAGTAGATGGGTTAGTCCCGTTCATTGTGTTCCTAAGAAAGGAGGTATTACCGTTGTTCCTAATGATAAAAATGAATTGATCCCGCAAAGAATAGTTACAGGATATAGAATGGCAATTGATTTTAGGAAATTAAATAAAGCTACTAGGAAAGATCATTACCCTCTACCTTTTATTGATCAAATGCAAGAAAGATTATCCAAACACACACATTTTTGCTTTCTAGATGTTTATTCTGGTTTCTCTCAAATACCTGTGTCAAAAGAGGATCAAGAAAAGACAACTTTTACTTGTCCTTTCTGTACCTTTGCTTATAGACGTATGCCTTTTGGTTTATGCAATGCACCTGCTACCTTTCAAAGATGTATGACTACTATATTCTCTGACTTTTGTGAAAAGATTGTTGAGGTTTTCATGGATGATTTTTCCGTTTACAGAACTTCTTTTGATGATTGCTTGAGCAACCTTGATCGAGTTTTGCAGAGATGCGAAGAAACTAATCTTGTCTTGAATGGGGAAAAGTGCCACTTTATGGTTAATGAAGGTATTGTCTTGGGGCACAAAATCTCCGAAAGAGGTATTGAAGTTGATAAAGCTAAAGTTCATGCTATTGAAAAAATGTCGTGTCCTACGGATATCAGAGGTACAAGAAGTTTCCTTGGTCATGCTGGTTTCTATAGGAGGTTTATTAAAGACTTCTCTAAGATTTCTAGGCCTCTCACTAATCTTTTGCAAAAAGATGTTCCATTCGTTTTTGATGGTGATTGTGTAGAAGCATTTGAAATTCTTAAGAAAGCCTTGATTTCTGCACCTGTTGTTCAACCACCTGATTGGAACCTACCCTTTAAAATTATGTGTGATGCTAGTGATTATGCCGTTGGTGCTGTTCTCGGACAAAGAGTTGATAAGAAATTAAATGTTATCCATTATGCTAGTAAAACTCTAGACAGTGCTCAAAGAAACTATGCAACCACTGAAAAGGAATTTTTAGCAGTTGTGTTTGCTTGTGATAAGTTCAGACCTTATATTGTTGATTCCAAAGTAACTGTTCACACTGATCATGCTGCTATTAAATATCTTATGGAAAAGAAAGATGCTAAACCTAGACTTATTAGATGGGTTCTTCTGCTACAAGAATTTGATTTGCATATTATTGATAGAAAGGGTGCTGAGAACCCCGTAGCAGACAACTTGTCTAGGTTAGAAAATGTTCTTGATGACCCACTACCTATTGATGATAGCTTTCCTGATGAACAATTAGCTGTCATAACTGCTTCGCGTAATGCTCCATGGTATGCTGATTATGCTAATTACATTGTTGCTAAATTTATACCACCTAGTTTCACATACCAACAAAAGAAAAGTTCTTCTATGATTTAAGACATTACTTTTGGGATGATCCACACCTTTATAAAGAAGGAGTAGATGGTGTTATTAGACGTTGTGTACCTGAGCATGAACAGGAACAGATCCTTCACAAGTGTCATTCCGAGGCCTACGGAGGACACCACGCTGGAGATAGAACTGCACATAAGGTACTACAATCTGGTTTTTATTGGCCTACTCTCTTCAAGGATGCTCGTAAGTTTGTCTTGTCTTGTGATGAATGTCAAAGAATTGGTAATATTAGTAGATGCCAGGAAATGCCTATGAATTACTCACTTGTTATTGAACCATTTGATGTTTGGGGTTTTGATTATATGGGACCTTTTCCAAAGTCCAACGGGTATACTCATATTCTAGTTGTTGTTGATTATGTTACTAAGTGGGTAGAAGCTATTCCAACTAGTAGTGCTAATCATAACACTTCTATTAAAATGCTTAAAGAAGTTATTTTCCCTAGATTTGGAGTCCCTATATATTTAATGACTGATGGTGGTTCACACTTTATTCATGGTGCTTTCCGTAAATTGCTTGCTAAGTATGATGTTAATCATAGAATTGCGTCTCCTTATCATCCTTAGTCTAGTGGTCAAGTAGAATTGAGCAATAGAGAAATTAAATTGATCTTGCAAAAGACTGTTAATAGATCTAGAAAGAATTGGTCTAAGAAACTTGATGATGCATTATGGGCTTATAGAACTGCTTACAAAAACCCTATGGGTATGTCTCCGTATAAAATGGTTTATGGTAAAGCATGTCACTTACCTCTAGAACTAGAACATAAAGCTTATTGGGCAATTAAAGAGCTCAACTATGATTTCAAACTTGCTGGTGAGAAGAGGTTATCTGACATTACCTCACTTGATGAATGGAGAGCCCAGGCCTATGAAAATGCCAAGTTGTTTAAAGAAAAAATTAAGAGATGGCATGATAAAAGGATACAAAAGCGTGAATTCAATGTACGTGACCATGTCTTGCTATACAATTCTCGTTTAAGATTTTTTGCAGGAAAACTTCTCTCTAAATGGGAAGGGCCTTACATTATCGAGGAAGTATATCGTTCCGGTGCCATCAAGATCAACAACGCCGAAGGCAAAAATCCTAAGGTGGTAAACGGGCAAAGAATCAAACATTATATCTCAGGTACTCCCATAAATGTTGAAACCAATATTATCAGGAAGACTTACCAGAACGTTTCAGACTCCGAAAAGGAATAGGTATGTGTTACGGTAAGCATACTGACTACAAAACTTTTCCAATAGCAATTTTTATCCGTTTTGGAATATTTAATAAATTAGGAAAATTTAAAGTAGTCCGAAGAGTGCACGAGGAGGCGACAAGCCAGGGGGGCGCACCCTACCCCCCTGGGCGCGCCCCTGTGGCTCGTGGCCACCCCGTGTACCCTCCGGACTCTGTTTTCTTGTGGTGTACTCCTTTAGGTCGGTAAAAATTCATTATATAATCTCTCGAAGGTTTTGACCTTCGTATCACGACAATACCTCCTGTTTTCGTTTTTGAGTTGTTTCTGCAGCAGATTAAGAGCAATATGTCGTCCCAAGATTCCAATGGGGAGAGCTATGTATCGCATTATCTTGCCAATCCCAAACTCTATGGGGACTTAGATCCTTATGGATTGTTCTCGGAGGAGGAACAAGAAGGCAAGTATGAGGAAGAAAGATCGGATGAAGAGGAGATCCCCCTGCCTCGACCAGGAGATATGCACGTGGAGTTCAGGAAATCGAGCCTCCCAAACACAAGTTGGAAACCAAAGGTTCTATTTATCCCTTCTCGTTTCCTGCAGGAGAGCAAGCAAGAATTATGTCAAAGGATATTGAAGCTCGAGCAGGAAGTAGACGATCTGAGGGAACATAATTTTATGCTTAAGAGGAAACTAGACAAGCTTCCAACCTCATCAACAACTCCAACATCACCACCTCCGAAGAAACACAACTAAACACATGGGTATGGGCACTCCCCTTGGCTTGTGCCAAGCTTGGGGGAGGTGCCCCGGTATCGTATCACCATCACATATTTTACTTTCATCGTTTTTCTTAGTTCGATCCTTTTGGTTATATCTTGATCTCGTAGAATAAAGGTTTTAGTGTGAGCTAGTTTTGAGTTTTGCCTTATGTTCCCCCCTATGTAAGAGAGTCCGAGAGTTATATAATAAGAAGTAGTTTTGATGATCTTATGGGGGGTGATGACTTCACATATAAGAAGTATGTCGATTGAAATTTGTTGTGAGTTGACAAACATAGCGATTGGTCATTGTTGCAATTAAAAGGAAGTAATAAAGAAAGAGAGGTTCACATATAAATATATTATCTTGGACATCTTTTATGATTGTGAGCACTCATTAAAATATTATATGCTAAGAAGTTAATGTTGGACAAGGAAGACAACATAATGGGTTATGTTTGCTTATTTCCGAATAGAACTTATATGGTTATAGATCCTTTAACATGTGACGCTTGCTTCCACCCCATATCAGCCAAAACTTCCGCACCAAGTAGAGATACTACTTGTGCATCCAAACACCCTTAACCCAGTTTTGCCATGAGAGTCCACCATACCTACCTATGGATTGAGTAAGATCCTTCAAGTAAGTTGTCATCGGTGCAAGCAATAAAAATTGCTCTCTAAATATGTATGATCTATTAGTGTGAGGAAAATAAACTTTATACGAACTTGTGATATGGAAGAAATAAAAGCGACAGACTGCATAATAAAGTTCTTTATCACAAGGGGCAATATAAAGTGACGTTCTTTTGCATTAAGGGATTGCGCATCCAACTATAAAAGCGCATGACAACCTCTGCTTCCCTCTGCGAAGGGCCTATCTGTTACATTTACTTTCTAGTACTTACCTTTATGCAAGAGTCGTGGTGATCTTCACCACTTCCTTTATTTCGCCTTTCCCTCTTGGCAAGCGTCATGTGTTGGGGAATGATCTAGACACATATATCCACTCGGATGTGGGTGATCATGAGTTATTTCTGTTGACATTACCCTTGAGGTAAATAGTGGGGAGGCGAAACCCATAAGCCCCTATCTTTCTCTGTGTCCGATTAAAGCTTTGACCTCATAGGTACCGCATGAGTGTTAGCAATTATGAAAGACTAAAAGATGATTGAGTATGTGGATTTGCTTTACAAGCTCTTATATTGACTCTTTCTGACGTTATGATAAATTGGAATTGCTTCAATGACTAAGATCATAGTTTGTTGGTTCTCAATAGAGTTCTTGATTCATACTTTACCTTGTGAATGAATTTTTACTTTAGCATAAGAAATTATATGTCAATATATGTTGCTGTTCTAAAGATGACCATGATGCCTTCATGTCCGTATTTTATTTTATCGACACCTCTATCTCTAAACATGTGGACATATTTATCGATTTCGGCTTTCGCTTGAGGACAAGCGAGGTCTAAGCTTGGGGGAGTTGATACGTCCATTTTGCATCATGCTTTTATGTTGATATTTATTGCATTATGGGCTGTTATTACACATTATGGTACAATACTTATGCCTTTTCTCTCTTATTTTACAAGGTTTACATGAAGAGGGAGAATGCCGGCAGCTGGAATTCTGGACTGGAAAAGGAGCAAATATGAGAGACCTATTCTACACAACTCCAAAAGTCCTTTAAAGTTACGGAGAATTATTTTGGAATATATAAAAAATATTGAGAGAAAGAAATACCAGAGGGGACCCACCAGGAGGTAACAAGCCAGAGGGCGCGCCCTACCACCCTGGGCGCGCCCCTGTGACTTGTGGGCCCCCTGGCAGGCCTCCGGTGCCCATCTTCTGCTATATGGAGGGTTTTGACCTGGAAAAAATCATAAGAGAGCTTTCGGGACGAAGCGCCGCCATCACGAGGCGGAACTTGGGCAGAACCAATCTAGGGCTCCGGCGGAGCTGTTCTGCCGGGGAAACTTCCCTCCCGGTGGGGGAAATCAAAGCCATCGTCATCACCAACGATCCTCTTATTGAGAGGGGGTCAATCTCCATCAACATCTTCACCAGCACCATCTCCTCTCCAAACCCTAGTTCATCTCTTGTATCCGATCTTTGTCTCAAAACCTCAGATTGGTACCTGTGGGTTGCTAGTAGTGTTGATTACTCCTTGTAGTTGATGCTAGTTGGTTTACTTGGTGGAAGATCATATGTTCAGATCCTTAATGATAATTAATACTCCTCTAATTATGAACATGAATATGCTTTGTGAGTAGTTACATTTGTTCCTGAGGACATGGGATAAGTCTTGTTATAAGTAATCATGTGAATTTGGTATTCGTTCGATATTTTGATGAGATGTATGTTGTCCCTCCTCTAGTGGTGTTATGTGAACGTCGACTACATGACACTTCACCATTATTTGGGCCTAGGGGAAGGCATTGGGAAGTAATAAGTAGATGATGGGTTGCTAGAGTGACAGAAGCTTAAACCCTAGTTTATGTGTTGCTTTGTAAGGGGTTGATTTGGATCCATATGTTTCACGCTATGGTTAGATTTATCTTAATTCTTCTTTCGTAGTTGCGGATGCTTGCGAGAGAGGTTAATCATAAGTGGGAGGCTTGTCAAAGTAAGGACAGCACCCAAGCACCGGTCAACCCACATATCAAATTATTAAAGTAACGGACGCGAATCATGTGAGCATGATGAAAACTAGCTTGACAGAAATTCCCATGTGTCCTCGGGAGCGCTTTGATTTATATAAGAGTTTGTCCAGGCTTGTGCTTTGCTACAAAAAGGATTGGGCCACCTGGCTGCAACTTTGATACATTTGTTACTTGCTATCCGTTACGAATTATCTTATCACAAAACTATCTATTACCGATAATTTCAGTGCTTGCAGAGAATACCTTACTGAAAACCGCTTGTCATTTCCTTCTGCTCCTCGTTGGGTTTGACACTCTTACTTATCGAAAGGACTATGATAGATCCCCTATACTTGTGGGTCATCAGCGCCTGGGGAGCACGCGCCACCCCCACTCCCCACGATGCCTCATGAACAGCGGTTGCGCCTATAAACTCGCCTCGCCCAGGGGGCCATGCCATCCATCCTGACACGATCTCTCGCTTCCCATACTTCCTAAGATATCATCCTCTTCTCTTTACTTCCATTCCATGGCGTCTAGGGGAAGTGCACCAGGCGCAGGGGGTCTCCGGCTCCGCCACCGGCCTCTGGAGGCAGCGGAGGGGGGCCTTCGAGGCCATCCCAGGCACGCCGGCGCTGGACTGTCACCGACGAGTGAGTGTTCCGTCGCCCTCCTCCCTTTCTTGTGGACCATGCCCATCAAGCCGAATCTGATTGCCTCCTCTTCTCAGGGCGCCCGCACCCAAGAGGCGCAAGCTCGACAAACTCCAGGAGGAGGCGGACGCGCTTAGGGCCAAGCTAGCGGGCGCCGAGTTCGCCCTCCAGACCGCGCTCAAAGGTGAGGAGGACACCAAGGCAGAGCTGGCATCCCTCCAAGCCCAGATTGAGGGAGCAGCCAACGCCGTGCAGGCCACCAAGTACGAGGCGGCACACGCGAGGATGCTTGAGGCGCAGCACGCCAAGCAGTATCTGGACATTTCCCGCCGCGCGGTCGGTGTAGTTAGCCAGTTCGTCGGAGAAGCCCCCGCGCTGCCGTGCGCGCACGGCGACAGGGGTTATCGCCACTTCTTCGGCATGGTGGTGGAGGCGCTGGAGACTGACGTCTCCCGGGTGGACGAGGACAATCAGTCCAGCGCGCGCGACCTCCTGGACATCGCGCTGACGCGCGTCTTCTCCAATTTGCGCTGCCATGTCACAGAGCTCGATCTCTCCCGCGTGATGGAGTCGGTGCCCGAGGAGCTCCAGATGCCCCTCAGGGACGAGGTGCGCGGGCAGGTGGAGTCCCTGGTGGAGCGGTTCGTCCAAGAGCCTTCTTCCGAAGAGGGCGGCGACTCCGGCGCCGTGGCTGGCAAGGGTCACGATGGGGACAGCGCCTCCTCCGCCTGAGCTTCCCCTGTTCTTTTCCCTCTGGTTCCTGTTGCATCAAGAAACACCTGGCCCAAGGAATCGTCGATTGCTTGTTTTGTGCTGTGCGTCCTCATCTCCTTCGCGGGGTTTTACGTCGTCGTTGGTGAGCCTCCGCACACCCCTTCGCGCCTTTGCTTGCCTCGCCATGCCGTTGCTCCGTGCTTGATGCTCCTCGGGGGGTCCACGGGGGTATCGCACCTTGTCCAGTGATACCAGCCCGCCGGGACCTCACGAGGTGGGCACTCCTGAGGGGACGCGTGCTGTTCCCAAGCCGAGGTTTTAGCGGCGATGCCTAGAGAAGCCAAACTCCCTCCCTTGCGCCGTCCTTCCTGTATCCGAAGCCACAGGAGGCCCCATGGGGGCACACAGTAGACCGTAGCGCCTGCACTTTCACGTTAGCGCTCCCGTCTCATAGTCCAATATTTGGGCTGCCATTGAATCAAAAAATTCCTACTCATTACGGTTGGGGTACTTAGCTTTGCGGGCCGTGGTGAGCTTGTGCGTTATGAGGTGCAGCTGGAGCGCCCGGGGAGTTCGGGGATCTCGCCAGGGGGGTCTTCTTCCTTGCGAGCGAGGCGGTTTGGGAGCCCTCTTGGTGCTGTGCGTCGACAGGGCCCAATCCCGCGCATACCTCAACCGCCGTTGGGGCGTCCGGATCACCAGGATGAGACCACGGGGCGAGGGGCTACGTGACCAGTGATGCTCCTGAGTCGCGTTGCTCAGGAGTCCCCCTTAACGCTCGAGCGGCTCCCTTACCTTTCCTTGCCAGCTCCAGCCTCGAGAGGTGCCCAAGCCTCCTGAGGGTACATGGCGGCGTGCCTAGCCGTGGCTGGAGCCCCCGAGCGAGCGTCGATCATCGCTGGTATGCTAAGTCGCGATGCTCAGCAATGGCCAGGAGATGAGTGCCTCTGAGGCATCATGCTCCTGTTGGCCTGCTCGAGAGCGCCGCGCGAGGACCAGGATGCCAAGGCCTTGGCAAGGCATGCATACCGTGCCCGTGTAGCCCCCGCTCGCGGGGCACGTGAGGGGGAGACCGACAGGTGTCGATTCAGAAAACGAGACTTCAAGATCAAGAAGATTGGAAATAGAAAAAATTCCCCCCTTTTTTCAAATAAGGTTGCGAAACTTTGAGCTTCATTCAAAAAGTGGCAATTCGAATACATAAAAGGAGCAAGGAACAACCGTGTCTGGCACCTAGGCTAGTCTTCGTCTTCGTCTTCTCCCCAGCGCGGAGCGTAGGGCTTCCACTAGGCGTGGGCATAGTCATTAGAGGACAGTGTTGTCCACCAGCGCGGAGCATGGGGCTTCCACTTGGACATGGGTGGGAACCCCTCCGGGTCCTCGGGGGGCTCCGGGCGTATATAGCCCACTCATTATTACGTGAGAGTGTCACAGTCGGAGATAGCTGGGCGAACCCCCAAGTGCAAGGCCTAGGTGCTCCCAATTCGGCCAAGAGCCATCCCGCGCTTTTCTGCACGGTTGCGCGCCCTACGGCCCAAAGATGAGTGCATTGATCCCTGCGTAGCCGTGGGATTGCGCTCCCGCGGCCCAAACATGAGTGCAATGCACCCCGCTTAACCGTAGGGGTGTTGTGTCAGTGAAGCCGCCTCGTGAGGCGTCGGGGCGCCGGCCAAGCCGCGACCCGGAGGCCTCGCGAGCCCCTGCCTCCTGAGGGCCGCGCCGGCGCCCCCAGAGCGGCGCATGGCCTGCGCTGCTTGTATCCTGCCAACCCCCTAGGCGGTGTCTCCTGCGGCCCAGGGGGCCCAGCTGCGTGCTGCTTGCTCACGAGGGCGGCGCCCGCACTGCGCTCCCGCGCATCCCGGGACGCGCCCTCTCTTGCACCAACCTGGCCCGATGCTCCCTCAGTGGGAGGCCCCAGGCCCAACTTGAAGAGGGCGTCCGGGACACCTCCCTACTCCGGGAGGAGGCTGCCACCCGCGGGGGGCGCGCGATCCACGGTGCCGTCCCCAGGTACGATGCTGCTCGGAACATAGGCATCTGTGTAAAGGCCTTGGCTTCCTCCTGAACCATCTCCGTGCGCCCCGCGGTCAGCCTCCTCGGGTGGCAAGACAACGCCGCCTGGGACGCGCGGCCCAGAGACCCTCCTGCGTCGAGCCTCCGCCCAAAGTTGCTTGCCTCTGCCGTCGCCGCGAGGTTGGGCGCGCGCGTCTTGACGTGGGTTGCCTCCATGGTCACCCACTGCGCCTCCATTACGGTTACCTGCTTGCTCGGAAGCTTGAGCCGCCTGGTCCCTACGCCGGTTGGCACGCTCGCGCCGGGACGACCCAGGCTGTCGATGGTCCATCGGCTCATGAGCGCACACGTTGAGGTGCACGTGGAGTGTCCCGTCACCTTCTTCATATGCACCACCGGCGGGGCCGGGCGGTTCCCCGAAGCCAGTCACCGGAATCTGGAGGAGAAGGAGCACAGCATGGGGCGGGCCATGCCCGGGCTCGCCCGGGCAAGGGCCGGGCATGCTGTCAGTCAATGAAGGGAGCTGTGCGGCAGGCGAGCCCCCAGCGCCCACCGTCGGGGGTCTAGAGGGGAGGTGCGGGGCCCAGGCCCTCCTCGCGACGGCGACCAACTCGGCGATGTGGTCGGCCCAGGCGTCGAAGCCCTCGTTTGTTGGGCGATGACGAAGCAGCTCACTTGCCATCAGTAGCGCGTCATGCGCGTTCAGATCTCCCACGTGAACACAGTGTGATGGCGGTCCCGTGGGTGGTTCCACGAGGCGAGTGCTCTGCCACGGCGGTGGGCGTGTGGAGCCCAGAGGCGCATGGCCAGCACGAGCAACGATGGCGGTGGAGGCGACGCTGGTGACCTGATAACGACCGCCCAACACCGAGCTGCTGGGGCGCGCGTCATGAGAGGTGGAAGCAAGGTTGGTGAAGGTGGAACCTCCGGGGCCGGAGAAAACTTGACGGGCGTGAGCCATCGGAACGACGGAGCGGAGAGGAAGCGAGGCTTGAGGAAAGACTTCGACACGCCCCCTACCTGGCGCGCCAAATGCCAGATTCCGGGCTCCGCAAAACCCAAAGAGGTTCGAACCTAGGGGCGTGTGCGAAGATCCCAACCAGCTTCGGCCTCAAGCTCACAGCTCCACAGCCTAGGCGAATTACACTCACTCAATCGCGGGGAAGAAGACTAACACGCAGATTTACCAAGGTTCGGGCCGCTGCGAAGCGTAAAACCCTACTCCTGCTTTTGGTGGATTGCCTCACGAGGAGGTTTGTGGATGAACTGGTATAGTGGTGTCCCACCTCGCGAGGGCGCTCGGGTGGTTGTTTTTGATCCGTCCACCTCTACGACGCAGCCTTGCCTGTATTTATAATGGCCCAGGTCTTCTTCCCTTATCGCACTGGCGGGAAGGGATCCCACAGCGGCCAAATTTGAAGGGGGACAACAAGTACACCTTATCCTGACGAAAGGTGGTCTTTGCCTGCAAAGTAGCTAGTGGTGATGCAGAGGTGGGCTCGACGATGATGTCTGTCCTGCGGGGCTCGCAGTCTTGGTCTTGTTGCGCCGGAATGGAAACCTTTGGGGGGCTATCTTGGGAACACGCGTACGTCCTTGCCTCCTTTGAGCCAAAGAGGAAATTGCTTCTTCTGTGCCCACTGGTGCCCGCTTGGCCTCGCTTGCGTCACCCCCAACCTCACGAGGCCGAGCGTTGCATAGTGATCTCTGCCCCTCGGGAGGTAACTGTTGGAAATATGCCATAGAGGCAATAATAAATTGGTTATTATTATATTTCCTTGTTCATGATAATCGTTTATTATCCATGCTATAATTGTATTGATTGGAAACTCAAATACATGTGTGGGTACATAGACAACACTGTGTCCCTAGTATGCCTCTAGTTGACTAGCTCGTTGATCAAAGATGGTTAAGGTTTCCTAGCCATTGACATGAGATGTCATTTGATAACGGGATCACATCATTAGGAGAATGATGTGATGGACAAGACCAAAACTGTAAACGTAGCATTTGATCGTGTCAGTTTATTGCTATTGTTTTCTGCATGTCAAGTATCTGTTCCTTTGACCATGAGATCATGCAACTCACTGACACCGGAGGAATACCTTGTGTGTATCAAACGTCGCAACGTAACTGGGTGACTATAAAGGTGCTCTACAGGTATCTCCGAGGGTGTCTGTTGGGTTGGCATGGATCAAGACTGGGATTTGTTACTCCGTGTGACGGAGAGGTATCTCAGGGCCCACTCGGTAATGCAACATCACATTGAGCCTTGCAAGCAAAGTGACTAAAGAGTTAGCCACAGGATCTTGTATTACGGAACGAGTAAAGAGACTTGCCGGTAACGATATTGAACTAGGTATAGTGATACCGACGATCGAATCTCGGGCAAGTAACATACCGAAGAACAAAGGGAACAGCATACGGGATTAACTGAATCCTTGACATAGAGGTTCGACCGATAAAGATCTTCGTAGAATATGTAGGAGCCAATATGGGCATCCAGGTCCCGCTATTGGTTATTGATCGTAGAAGTGTTTCGGTCATGTCTACATAGTTCTCGAACCCGTAGGGTCTACACACTTAACGTTTGGCGACGATTAGTATAATTGAGTTATTATGTTGGTGACCGAAAGTTGTTCGGAGTCTCGGATAAGATCCCGGACATGACGAGGATCTCCGGAAGAGTCCGGAGGTAAAGATTGATATATGTGGTAATAGTGTTTTGATCTCCGGAAGAGTTCCGGAGTTCACCGGAATGGGTTCCAGATGTTTACCGAAGTGTTCGGGTGCAGCAACACTTTATATGGGCCAAAGGGATAAAGCCCACGAGGTATTGGAAAGTGCAAAAAGTAGTTTTGCTGCCGCGTAAGCGGTACTACCATTTTGTGAAGCGGTACTACCGCCCAAGCGGTACTACCGCTTGTGTGAAGCGGTACTACCGCTTGTGCGCGGTACTGGAGGGATCCGAGTTGGACTCTTTCCCTGCGGGCCAAACCGACCTTGTGCGGGCAAAACCGACCTGGAGGAGGCTTTTACTCCAAGTTTAGACCCCAAGGCTCAACATATAAATAGAGGGGCAGGGCTAGCACACGTGATACATCAAGATTTCCCCAAGCCGTGTGCGGCAACCCTAACCCTCTAGTTCCTCCGTCATAATATCCGTAGCGCTTGGCGAAGCCCTGCAGAGATTGTTCCTCACCACCATCACCACGCCGTCGTGCTGCTGGAACTCAACCACTACTTCACCATCGCTCGCTGGATCGAGGAGGTGAAGGCGTCATCAAGCCATACGTGTGTTGAACGCGGAGGTGCCGTCCGTTCGGCGCTAGTTCGTGATCGGATCGAGGGACGACTTGCGATTTGGATCGCGGAGACGTTCGACTACATCAACCGCGTTTCTTAAACGCTTCCGCTTAGCGATCTACAAGGGTATGTAGATTTACTCTCCCTCTCGTAGATGCTCATCACCATGGATAGATCTTGTGTGTGCGTAGGAAATTTTTTTGTTTCCCATGCAACGTTCCCCAACAGTGGCATCATGAGCCAGGTCTATGCGTAGATGAGATCTCGAGTAGAACACAAACGAGTTGTGGGCGTGGGTGTATACATATTGCTTGCCGTTACTAGTTGATATTTGATTCGGCGGTACTGTGAGATGAAGCGGCCCGGACCGACATTACGCGTACACTTACGCGAGACAGGTTCCTTCAACTGACATGTAACTTCGTTGCATAAAGATGGCTAGCGGGTGTCTGTCTCTCTCACTTTAGTTGAATCGATTTCAATGAAGAGGGTTCTTTTAGAAGATAAAAAAAAAATCACTACACCACGTTGTGGTTTTGCGTAGGTAAGAACGGTTCTTGCAAACCCGTAGCAGCCACGTAAAATTTGCAACAACAATTAGAGGACGTCTAACTTGTTTTTGCAGGGTATGATGTGATATGATATGGCCAATTACATGATGAGATATATGTGATGTATGAGATGATCATGTGTTGTATAGAATATCACGACTTGCATGTCGATGAGTACGGCAACTGGCAGGAGCCATAGAGTTGTCTTTAATTATTGTATGACCTGCGTGTCAATCATTAAGCGCTATGTAATGCTTTACTTTATCGCTAAACGTTAGCAATAGTCGTGGAAGCAACAGTCGGCGCGACAACCTTATGGCGACACGTTGATGGAGATCAAGATGATGGAGATCATGGTGTCATGCCGGTGACGATGGAGATCATGCCGGTGCTTTGGAGATGGAGATCAAAAGCACAAGTTCATGGCCATATCATGTCACTTATGATTTGCATGTGATGTTAATCCTTTTATGCATCTTATTTTGCTTAGGACGACGGTAGCATTATAAGGTGATCCCTCACTTAAATTTCAAGATAAATTGTGTTCTCCCCAAGTGTGCACCGTTGCGAAAGTTCGTCGTTTCGAGACACGCCGTGATGATCGGGTGTGATAGACTCTACGTTCACATACAACGGGTGTAAGCCATGTTGCACGTGCGGAAACACTCGGGTTAAACTTGACGAGCCTAGCATGTACAGACATGGCCTCGGAACACAAGAGACCGAAAGGTCGAACATGAGTCATATAGTAGATATGATCAACATGAAGATGTTCACCATTGAAACCACCTCGACTCACGTGATGATCGGACTTGAGTTGGTGGATTTGGATCATGTTACACTCGAATGATCGGAGGGATGTCAATTTGAATGGGAGTTTTTTAAATAATATGATTAACTAAACTCATTATCTAGAACAATAGTCTAAGTTGTCTTTGCTATATTTATGTTGTAGATCATGGCTCGCGCAGTAGCACCCCTGAATTTTAATGCATTCCTAGAGAAAGCTAAGTTGAAAGATGATGGAAGTAACTTTGTGGACTGGGCCCGTAATCTAAGGATTATCCTTACGGCTTCCCAGAAGGCTTATGTCCTTGATGCACCGCTTGGTGATCCACCCGCTCCAGTTGAGTCTCTAGACGTTGTGAACGCCTGGCAGGCTCGTTCTGATGATTACTCAATAGTTCAATGTGCAATGTTGTATGGCTTAGAACCGGGACTTCAAAGACGTTTTGAACGTCATGGAGCATATGAGATGTTCCAGGAGTTGAAGTTTATCTTTCAGAAGAATGCCCGGATCGAGAGATATGAGATCTCCGATAAGTTCTATGCTTGCAAGATGGAGGAGAACGGGTCTATCAGTGATCACGTGCTCAGAATGTCTGGGTACTCCACCCGTCTGGCTGAGTTAGGGATGCCCCTTCCGCCAGAGGCTATCACTGACAGAGTTCTTCAATCATTGCCACCTAGCTACAAGAGCTTCGTGTTGAACTATAACATGCACGGGATGAACAAGTCAGTCGCCGAGCTGTTTGCGATGCTGAAAGCCGCTGAGTCTGAAATTCAGAAGGAGCATCAAGTGTTGATGGTCAATAAAACCACTAGTTTCAAGAAAAATGGCAAGGGTAAGAAGGGTAACTCCAAGAAGAGTGGCAAAGCAGTTGCTCCTCTCGTGAAGAAACCCAAGGCTGGACCCAAACCAGAAACTGTGTGTTTTCATTGCAAGGGAACTGGACACTGGAAGCGGAATTGCCCCAAGTATTTGGCTGACAAGAAGGCGGCCAACAACAAACAAGGTATATATGATATACATGTTATTGATGTGTACCTTACCAACTCTCGTTGTAGTGCCTGGGTATTTGATACCGGTGCGGTTGCTCATATTTGCAACTCAAAACAGGAACTGCGGAATAGACGGAGGCTGGCAAAGGACGAAGTGACGATGCGCGTGGGAAATGGTTCCAAGGTTGATGTGATCGCCGTCGGCACGCTCGCTCTTCGATTACCATCGGGATTAGTGATGAACCTAAATAAGTGTTATTTGGTGCCTGCGTTAAGCATGAACATTATATCTAGATCTTGTTTATTGCGAGACGGTTACTCATTTAAATCAGAGAATAATGGTTGTTCTATTTATATGAGTAATATCTTTTATGGTCATGCACCCGATGTGAGGGGTTTATTCTTATTGAATCTCGATAGTAATGATACACATGTTCATAACATTGATGCCAAAAGATGTAGAATTGATAATGATAATACCACTTTCTTGTGGCACTGCCGTTTAGGTCATATTGGTGTAAAACGCATGAAGAAGCTCCATGCTGATGGACTTTTGGAGTCACTTGATTTTGAATCACTTGACACATGTGAGCCATGCCTCATGGGCAAGATGACTAAAACGCCGTTCTCTGGAACAATGGAACGGGCAAGTGACTTATTGGAAATCATACATACTGATGTGTGTGGTCCGATGAGTATTGAGGCGCGCGGTGGTTATCGTTACTTTCTCACCTTCACTGAAGACTTAAGTAGATATGGGTATATTTACTTAATGAAACATAAGTCTGAAACATTTGAAAAGTTCAAACAATTTCAGAGTGAAGTTGAGAATCATCGTAACAAGAAGATTAAATTCCTACGATCTGATCGAGGAGGAGAATATCTGAGTTATGAGTTTGGCAGTCACTTAAGACAGTGTGGAATTGTTTCACAATTGACACCGCCAGGAACACCACAGCGTAATGGTGTGTCCGAACGTCGTAATCGAACCTTATTGGATATGGTGCGATCTATGATGTCTCTTGACCGATTTGCCACTATCGTTTTGGGGTTATGCATTAGAGACAGCTGCATTCACTTTAAATAGGGCACCATCGAAATCCGTTGAGACGACGCCATATGAACTTTGGTTTGGCAAGAAGCCAAAACTGTCGTTTCTTAAAGTTTGGGGATGTGATGCTTATGTCAAAAAGCTTCAGCCTGAAAAGCTGGAACCCAAAGCGGAGAAATGCGTCTTCATAGGATACCCAAAAGAGACAGTTGGGTATACCTTCTACCTCAGATCCGAAGGCAAAGTGTTTGTCGCTAAAAACGGAACATTTCTTGAGAAAGAGTTTCTCTCGAAAGAATTGAGTGGGAGGAAGATAGAACTTGATCAGGTTGTTGAACCTTTACTTCAACCTGAGAGTAGCGCAGTGCAGAAAGTTGTTTCTGTGGAGCCTACATTAGCTGAAGAGGAAGTTAATGATGATGATCATGAAGCTTTGGATCAAGTTGCTATCGAACCTCGTAGGTCGACAAGGACGCGTACTGCTCCCGAGTGGTACGGCAACCCTGTCTTAGAGGTCATGTTGTTAGACAACGATGAACCTACGAGCTATGGAGAAGCGATGATGGGCCCAGATTCCGAGAAGTGGTTAGAGGCCATGAAATCCGAGATGGGATCCATGTATGAAAACAAAGTATGGACTTTGGAAGTATTACCTGAAGGGCGTAAGGCCATTCAGAACAAATGGATCTTTAAGAGGAAGACGGACGCGGACGGTAATGTCACCGTCTATAAAGCTCGACTTGTGGCAAAGGGTTTTTCACAAGTTCAAGGAGTTGACTACGATGAGACCTTCTCACCCATAGCGATGCTTAAGTCCGTCAGAATCATGTTAGCAATAGCTGCCTTTTTCGATTATGAAATTTGGCAGATGGATGTCAAAACAGCGTTCCTTAACGGTTACCTTAAGGAAGAGTTGTATATGATGCAACCAGAAGGTTTTGTCGATCCAGAGAATGCTGACAAAGTTTGCAAACTCCAGCGATCCATTTATGGACTGGTGCAAGCATCTCGGAGTTGGAATCTTCGTTTTGATGAGGTGATCAAAGCGTGCGAGTTTATACAAGTTTACGGAGAAGCTTGTATTTACAAGAAAGTGAGTGGGAGCTCTATAGCATTTCTAATATTATATGTGGATGACATATTACTGATTGGAAACAATATAGAAATGCTGGAAAGCGTAAAGGAATATTTGAACAAGAGTTTTTCAATGAAGGACCTAGGAGAAGCTGCTTTCATATTAGGCATCAAGATCTATAGAGATAGATCGAGACGCTTAATAGGACTTTCACAAAGCACATACCTTGACAAAGTTTTGAAGAAGTTCAAAATGGATCAGTCCAAGAAGGGGTTCTTGCCTGTATTGCAAGGTGTGAAGTTGAGTAAGACTCAATGCCCAGTGACTGCAGAAGATAGAGAAAAGATGAGTGTCATCCCCTATGCTTCGGCCATAGGCTCTATCATGTATGCAATGCTGTGCACAAGACCCGATGTCAGCCTTGCCATAAGTATGGTCGGAAGGTTTCAAGGTGATCCATGAATGGAACACTGGACGGCGGTCAAGAATATCCTGAAGTACCTGAAAAGGACTAAGGACATGTTTCTCGTTTATGGAGGTGATCAAGAGCTCGTCGTAAAGGGTTACGTCGATGCAAGCTTTGACACTGATCCGGATGACTCAAAGTCGCAAACCGGATACGTATTTATTCTAAATGGGGGTGCGGTTAGCTGGTGCAGTTCCAAGCAAAGCGTGGTAGCAGATTCTACATGCGAAGCGGAGTACATCGCTGCCTCGGAGGCGGCGAAGGAAGGTGTCTGGATGAAGGAGTTCATGACAGATCTTGTAGTAGTGCCTATTGCACTTAACCCAATGACTCTGTTTTGTGATAATACTGGTGCCATTGCTCTAGCCAAGGAACCAAGATTTCACAAGAGGACCAGACACATAAAGCGACGTTTCAATTCCATCCGCGATTACATCAAGGAGGACGACATATATATTTGCAAAGTACACACGGATCTAAATGTTGCAGATCCGATGACTAAACCTCTTCCAAGGGCTAAACATGAACAACACCAGAACTGCATGGGTGTTCGATTCATTACAATGTAAATCACATAGTGATGTGAACTAGATTATTGACTCTAGTGCAAGTGGGAGACTGTTGGAAATATGCCCTAGAGGCAATAATAAATTGGTTATTATTATATTTCCTTGTTCATGATAGTCGTTTATTATCCATGCTATAATTGTATTGATTGGAAACTCAAATACATGTGTGGGTACATAGACAACACTGTGTCCCTAGTATGCCTCTAGTTGACTAGCTCGTTGATCAAAGATGGTTAAGGTTTCCTAGCCATTGACATGAGATGTCATTTGATAACGGGATCACATCATTAGGAGAATGATGTGATGGACAAGACCCAAACTGTAAACGTAGCATTTGATCGTGTCAGTTTATTGCTATTGTTTTCTGCATGTCAAGTATCTGTTCCTTTGACCATGAGATCATGCAACTCACTGACACCGGAGGAATACCTTGTGTGTATCAAACGTCGCAACGTAACTGGGTGACTATAAAGGTGCTCTACAGGTATCTCCGAGGGTGTCTGTTGGGTTGGCATGGATCAAGACTGGGATTTGTTACTCCGTGTGACGGAGAGGTATCTCAGGGCCCACTCGGTAATGCAACATCACATTGAGCCTTGCAAGCAAAGTGACTAAAGAGTTAGCCACAGGATCTTGTATTACGGAACGAGTAAAGAGACTTGCCGGTAACGAGATTGAACTAGGTATAGTGATACCGACGATTGAATCTCGGGCAAGTAACATACCGAAGAACAAAGGGAACAGCATACGGGATTAACTGAATCCTTGACATAGAGGTTCGACCGATAAAGATCTTCGTAGAATATGTAGGAGCCAATATGGGCATCCAGGTCCCGCTATTGGTTATTGATCGTAGAAGTGTCTCGGTCATGTCTACATAGTTCTCGAACCCGCAGGGTCTACACACTTAACGTTTGGTGACGATTAGTATAATTGAGTTATTATGTTGGTGACCGAAAGTTGTTCGGAGTCTCGGATAAGATCCCGGACATGACGAGGATCTCCGGAAGAGTCCGGAGGTAAAGATTGATATATGTGATAATAGTGTTTTGATCTCCGGAAGAGTTCCGGAGTTCACCGGAATGGGTTCCGGATGTTTACCGAAGTGTTCGGGTGCAGCAACACTTTATATGGGCCAAAGGGATAAAGCCCACGAGGTATTGGAAAGTGCAAAAAGTAGTTTTGCTGCCGCGTAAGTGGTACTACCGCTTGTGTGAAGCGGTACTACCGCCCAAGCGGTACTACCGCTTGTGTTAAGCGGTACTACCGCTTGTGCGCGGTACTGCAGGGATCCGAGTTGGACTCTTTCCCTGCAGGCCAAACCGACCTTGTGCGGGCAAAACCGACCTGGAGGAGGCTTTTACTCCAAGTTTAGACCCCAAGGCTCAACATATAAATAGAGGGGCAGGGCTAGCACACGTGATACATCAAGATTTCCCCAAGCCGTGTGCGGCAACCCTAACCCTCTAGTTCCTCCGCATTAATCTCCATAGCGCTTGGCGAAGCCCTGCAGAGATTGTTCCTCACCACCATCACCACGCCGTCGTGCTGTTGGAACTCAACCACTACTTCACCATCGCTCGCTGGATCGAGGAGGTGAAGGCGTCATCAAGCCGTACATGTGTTGAACGCGGAGGTGCCGTCCGTTCGGCGCTAGTTCGTGATCGGATCGAGGGACGACTTGCGATTTGGATCGCGGAGACGTTCGACTACATCAACCGCGTTTCTTAAACGCTTCCGCTTAGCGATCTACAAGGGTATGTAGATTTACTCTCCCTCTCGTAGATGCTCATCACCATGGATAGATCTTGTGTGTGCGTAGGAAATTTTTTTGTTTCCCATGCAACGTTCCCCAACAGTAACCTGGGGTGGCCTCCTCTCTCCGGGGATCTTGGCATTGTCCTCCTCGCGAGGGCGGGACTCTCGCGAGGGCTTTGTCTTGAGTGAAGCCGCACCGGGCCGTACTAGCTGTCGAAGTGGGCCATGCCCTGGGCCGTAGGCAGGCAAGTCTTGGTACCCCCGTTCCCAGGACGGCGACAATGGTGATGATGTGTGAGCATTTCTATTCCTCATTGAAATCCTAGTGTTGTTTCGGGTCGGAAGCGCGCGATGGTTCACTCCTACCAACCTCTTCCCTCGGGGCATGCGAGTAGTACTTTGATCTACAATAAACTAATAAAACTTTGCAATAAGTTTGTGAGTTCTTTATGACTAATGTGAAACCATGGAGATACGCAATCTCACCTTCTCATAATTTGCTAGCCTCTTCGGTACCGTGCATTTCCCGTTCTCACCTCGAGGATCGGTGCAACTTTCGCCGGTGCATCCAAACCCGTGACATGATATGCTCTGTTGCACATAAGCCTTATTATATCTTCCTCAAAACAGCCACCATACCTACCTATTATGGCATTTCCATAGCCATTCCGTGATATATTGCCATGCAAATTCCATCGTCACTTCACATGACTAGTCTGTTCATCATCATATTGCTTTGCATGATCATATAGAGCTGACATAGTATTTGTGGCGAAGCCACCATTCATCATATTTTTTATACATGTCACGCTAGATCATTGCACATCCTGGTACACTGCTAGAGGCATTCATACGGAGTCATATCTTCGTATCAGTTCTCCATATTGAGTTGTAAGTAAATAAAAGTGTGATGATCATCATTATTAGAGCATTGTCCCACTAAGGAAAGAATGATGGAGACTATGATTCTCCCATAAGTCGAGATGAGACTCCGGACAAAAAATAAAGATGGGGGAGGCCAAATGAGCCCACCATTCATTCAAAAAAAAGAGAAAATGAGAGAAGGGACTTTGCTACTATCCTTTACCACACTTGTGCCTCAAAGTGGCACCATGCTCTTCATTTAGAGAGTCTCATGATATATCACTTTCATATCCTAGTGGGAATTACCTATTCATTATTTCAAACATGGCTTGTATATTCCTATGACGGGCTTCCTCAAATGCCCGAGGTCTTCATGAGCAAGCAAGTTGGATGCACACCCCACTTAGCTTCATTTGAGCTTTCATACACTTATAGCTCTAGTGCATCATTTGCATGGCAATCCCTACTCCTCGCATTGATATCTATCGATGGGCATCTCCATAGCCCGTTCGTACACCTAGTTGATGTGAGACTATCTTCTCCACTTTTTACCCCTTTGATATCAATCACCATACTCTATTCCACCTAAATGCTATGTCCAATGGCTCACGCTCATCTATTGCGTGAAGAATAAAAAGTTGATGCATATTGAAAAAGTACGATCCAATTGCCTGACATGGATACCGTGGTGCATAACATTTGTATTAATGTGGTGAAGATGGAGCCATGCCTTGCTAATACAATATGATGAATGTAGGGGTAAACATTTCTTAAGGATCGTATACTGTTAAGGATTAATAATTATGTTTCTAACACTTTAATATTGTTGTGTTAATATTTGTTGATTCATATTTTCTCAATGAGCTTACCTGACTAAGATTACATAGTGAATAGCATGTCACATCAAAAATTCTGTTTTTATCATTTACCCACTCGAGGACGAGCAGGAATTAAGCTTGGGATGCTTGATACGTCTCCAATGTATCTATAATTTTTGATTATTCCATGCTGATATATTATCATTC
This sequence comes from Elymus sibiricus, assembly GCA_039707655.1. Classification (NCBI taxonomy): domain Eukaryota; kingdom Viridiplantae; phylum Streptophyta; class Magnoliopsida; order Poales; family Poaceae; genus Elymus; species Elymus sibiricus. Next base: position 306,357,255 of record CM077675.1, on the reverse strand, counting down.
TAGGATACTTTTTGAGTCATTATTTACCAATTTATAATATATTTGAGCACTAACCTATTGACCCAGTGCCCAGTGCCAGTTGCTGGTTTCTGTATGTTTTTTGCTTTTCAGGTTTACATTATCAAACGAAGTCCAATTGCCACGAAATTTCTGATGATTTTTTCTGGAGTAAAAGAAGACCGAGAAGGTTCGGAAGGAGGTCAGGAGGCACATGAGGGCCCCACCACACATCAGGGCGCCCTGGGGGGGGTGGCGCCCTAATATGTGGTGGCCCCCTCGCGGCTCTCCCGACGTCCCTCTTCGGCCTATAAATTCTCTAATATCATAAAAACCCTGAAGGCACTCCCGAAACCCTTTTTCCACCGCCGCAAGTCTCTGTTCTGTCGCGAGGCCATCTGGAGCTCCGTTCCGCCACCCGGCCAGAGGGGCAATCGATCACAGAGGGCCTCTTCATCAACCTTGCTGCCCTCATGATGATGTGTGAGTAGTTCACCATAGACCTACGGGTCCCTAGCTAGTACCTAGATGGCAATCTCTCTCTCTTATGATCTTCAATACAATGATCATTGCATCTTCGCTTTGATCTATCCGATGTAATCCTATTGTGCGGTGTGTTTGTTGGGATCCGATGAATTGTGGGTTTATGTTCAGATTATTCGTGAAGAGTATTTGATATGCCTTGGTCGGGGCACGGATGCTCACGATCACCTATGGGGCCAAAGTCCCCTTGTGGTTCGGCAAGGGGGGTCACGTTGCACGAAGAGCGGAGAGCGTGAGACCACACGATGATCAGGACACAAGCACTTTACCCAGGTTCGGGCCGCTGCTAAGCGTAAAACCCTACTCCTGCTTTTGGTGGATTTGATTGGAAGAACACAAGTGGTGCCTCGCGGTCTATCCCGGCAAGGGTTTCCTTCGGGGAAAGAGTTGCTAGGTGAGTACAAATGTTCGGGGGTGCGAATCCTGAGCTAGGTAGCCTTGGGCCTCATTTTATAGTGCGAGGTGTTACCACAATGGCAAAACAGTCATTATCTATTGATTAGATAGCTTAGCAGAGCTATCATACCTAACTCTGGCATTTAGGACAAAATACCATGATTACTAGCCTAGGTGGCGCTCGGGGGTGCTTCCCCGGGAAGCTCTTGCCACCGCTTGGCCGGTCGTTGCTTACGGTCTTGACACGCTGCAGGGCGGGTGTCAACTGAGCATAACTTGCTCCCCGGTGTGTCGCCACGTGTTTCGCAACAGCTGATTATCCGCTTGAGGGCTCGACACCGCATCGATAAGTGACTGGCGTAGCAATGTGGTGGAGCGGTGGCTGGTTAGCTCGTGCCTGTCTGGGGATGCCTTGCCGGGTCTTCAGGAAGGTGTGCACGTCTTGGTCCCCGGCAAGTGTCGGGGACATGCTTGGCGCATTGCAGTCCAAGCTTGGGCTGCCGCGTTGGGCTTGTTGGATTCTGGTCTTGAAGGGTTCAGCTACTACCGCCTGTGCATAAGTCAGGGGTACTGGGTACCCCTCTACTACTGCACCGACGGGAGCCCCCGGGTCTGGCCCACACACGCTCGTCAAGTGCCGTTGGGTCAGACCCAAAATCTATGCACAGGCGCACAATGGGAGGGAGTAATTGCCAATTTATTAGTCAGCACTGACCCACCACCTCAGGCCGTTTCCGCCATGCGTGCCGCATGCATAGCGGGGAGTTAGCGACGGGAGCGCGTGACTTAAAGTCCTGGTCGTGGCAGAAACCGCAACGCCATAGATTGGAGCAATGGGGCGGTTACCTGTTCGCTCGTGATCGTGGGCGGTGGAATTGGTGGAGATGGGTGTTGACCCTTGGAGCGGAGGAGAGCCAGCCCCCACGCTCTCCCCTATAATTTGGTAGTCGCGAGGGGCGATGCTCATCCATCCTTTCTTCCTCTTTGAGTCCGAACCCACAAAGCTCGCCCTTCTGCTTCCTTGTCTTGAGCTGCGCTCGCCCTCCCGATGCTCAGGGGGAGGGGCTTAGCGAGTGTGTTTGCAGGGCCTTCCCCTTGGACCCATGCTCAGTCCCCGTCATGGATAGACGACTCTGAGCTGAAGGCTGGTCGGAGAAGTCTTGGATGGAGGAGCGGGCAGCGTGGTGGCTGTGTTGGAGACAACTGGGGCGGCACGCCTGCTGCTGCGCTACCCGCTTCTTTAGCCTTGACAGAGCGCCATGTGGTTGACATCGCGCCGGGGTCCATACTGGAGGTGCAGCGTCGCGGCGCTCTGTGGTTCCCGCATTCCTTCTTCAAGGTGATGGAGAAAAAATGCCCATATGGCCACCGCGGGCGTGCATATGGTGGCAGCCGTGCGTCGTCGTTTATCGCGGTGAAGCTCTCCTCCCGCAACATTTTGGATGGAGCGTACGGAAGGGAGCCCTTCATCTACGCGTGCTCGTCTAAGGTGGGGGACGGAATTCCCCGCCTTTGGCCACCGGGGACGACCATGCTCTCTGTGGGGTCCCCGGGTTGCCGCGCCTAGAGCTTGGGTGATGGCGGGGGCGCCTCCTCGAGCGGTGGCAATGAGGAAGACGATGGCGGTCGGGAACCTACGACGCATCAGGAGCACGGATGAGGTCTCCGACGCATCGCGTTCCCCGGCAGCACCATCATCACCAGCTGGGCTCCGCCAGCGCCACCATCCACACATGCCCTCCGCCTTCTTTCCCCTTGTCAGTCTTGTCCGCTCCATCGGCTTCGTCCGCCCTGCCTGGGGACAGGGCCCTTCTGCTCGCTGGTCGCGTCCCTCTGGTCCTGGCTAGGAAGCGTCGAATCCCGGCCAGGTGCTTCTTTTGCCCTCTGTTCCTTCTCCACTTAATCCCTAGGAGGAGAGGGACAAGAAAGGCATCACGGGGCATTTATCTTTTTGCAAGCAAAAAATGTAGGCGTTTGCCAAATTTTAGCTGATTAGAATGTAATTTCTTATCCTCTTTGTACCGAAAATGAATGAGAAAATGTGTTGTCTCTTTTTCGCAAGTACTATCCCTTTTCCTTCCTAGTTTATACTGCATTGGTATGTTTTGTCCTTGCTACACGGAGCTACTTGCCGGGTCATCATTCGAACCACGAGTGCCAAAAGAGGGAAAACGAGCCCCCGGCAACAGGCTGGCATTGTTCCCCGGCAGAGCTCCTTGTCGGTGTCGGCGCCGCCACCCCCATAAACAAAGATAGGGGACGGCTCATCCCGACAAGGGTTTTCACCACATGGATGACTCCACAACCCCCAGTAAGGAAGATACTAAGGGTTTCCTTGATGAATCGAAAGGAACTGAACTTGGGATATGCGATGTACTTATCTTTTCCAAGCAGTATCCTCTTTTAGAGTGTGACGGGCCGCCATCCTCGTTTCTTTGTTCCCCTTCCCTTTTTTCCTGATCGTCAACATGTAGGGTGAGAACAGTAACAAAGATTACGGGTTCATCAAGTATTCTAGTAAATCTTCATAACTTTAAAGCGATAACATTGCAGTCATAAAGAAAAATGCGTAATGAGCATGTAAGAATGATGATATGATGCAATGCCTAGCTTTATTATTGTTGCACAGGGTCTGCGCCTAGCTTTGTACAAAGGGTTACATGCAACATCGACAAGGCTTGTACAAAAGGTGGCTGCCGGGGACTAGACCCGGCAGCCGCGCCTTACGGGTAGAACTTACGAAGATGCTCAATGTTCCATGAGTTAAGCACCTTGGTGCCATCTTCGGTCTCCAGATGGACTGTGCTAGGTCTGGTGACTCATACTACCCGGTAAGGGCCTTCCCACTTCGGCGTCAACTTGTTTGCACCCTTGGCGGACTGAACACGCCTAAGGACAAGGTTGCCTTCCTTAAGGCTCCGGGCGTGGACCCTACGGCTATGATAGCGGCGCAGGGCTTGCTGGTAGCATGCAGCACGCACCGCAGCCCGGAGATGGTCTTCCTCGAGGAGCATGGCATCGTCATGCCGTAGCTGCTGTTGCTCTACTTCATCGTAGGCAAGCACTCGAGGTGACCCATATATGAGTTCCGTGGGGAGTACTGCTTCCACCTCGTACACTAGGGAGAAGGGCGTCTGGCCAGTAGCTCGATTTGGTGTCGTCCTGAGGGACCAAAGAACGACCGGTAGCTCATCTATCCAGCGCCTGCCGCTCTTCCGTAGCTTATCAAAAGTTCTTGTCTTGAGTCCTCGCAGCACTTCAGCATTCATCCTCTCGACTTGCCTGTTGCTTCTTGGATGGGCAACAGAGGTGAAGGAGACCTTGCTTCCAAGGTTTTGGATATACTGGGTGCCGTTGTCGGTGATTACTCTGTTGGGCACTACAAAACGGCACACCAGTCCTTTCATGCACTTGATAGCTGACTGTGCGGTCACCTTTCTCACTGGTTCCAACTCAGGCCACTTCGTGAACTTGTCGGTTGCCACGAACAAGAACTCAAAGCCCCCGACAGCACGGGGGAAGGGGCCCAGGATATCGAGCCCTAGACCGAGAATGGCCAGGATAGAGGGATTGTTTGCAGGGCGTGTGCCGGTTGATGGATGTTCTTGGAATGGAACTGGTAGGCTTCACACTTGGTGACCAGCTCAGTAGCGTCCTGGAGGGCAGTGGGCCAATAGAAACCCTGTCGGAAAGCTTTTCCCGCAAGGGCCCTTGATCCAAAGTGGGAACCACATACTCCTCCGTGAATCTCTGCCAACAGCTTCAGCCCATCCTCCCGGCAGATACACCTTAATTTCACTCAAATACCTATGTCACAATCCGATCAAGAGAAAACCACCTTTACTTGCCCTTTTGGAACCTATGCTTATAGACATATGCCTTTTGGTTTATGTAATGCATCTGCTACCTTTCAAAGATGTATGACTGCTATATTCTCTGGTTTTTGTGAAAAGATTGTGGAGGTTTTCATGGATGATTTTTCCGTTTACGGAACTTCTTTTGATGATTGCTTAAGCAACCTTGATCGAGTTTTGCAGAGATGTGAACAACCTAATCTTTTCTTGAATTGAGAGAAGTTCCACTTTATGGTTAATGAACTTATTGTTTTGGGGCATAAAATATCTGAGCGAGGAATTGAGGTGGATAAAGCCAAAGTTGATGCAATTGAGAAAATGCCATGTCCTAAAGATATTAAAGGTATTCGAAGTTTCCTTGGTCATGCTGGTTTTTATAAGAGGTTCATTAAAGACTTCTCTAAAATATCTAGGCCTCTTACTAATCTTTTGCAAAAGGATATTCCTTTTGTTTTTGATGATGATTGTGTGGAAGCCTTTGAAACACTCAAGAAAGCCTTAACCTCTGCACCTATCGTTCAACCACCTGATTGGAACTTGCCTTTTGAAATTATGTGTGATGCTAGTGATTATGCTGTTGGTGCTGTCTTAGGACAAAGAGTTGATAAGAAATTGAATGTTATCCATTATGCTAGTAAAACTCTAGACAGTGCTCAGCGAAACTATGCCACTACTGAAAAAGAATTTTTAGCAGTTGTGTTTGCTTGTGATAAATTTAGATCCTATATTGTTGACTCCAAAGTTATTGTTCACACCGATGATGCTGCTATCAAATACCTTATGGAAAAGAAAGATGCCAAACCTAGACTCATTAGGTGGGTTCTCTTGCTTCAAGAATTTGACTTGCATATTGTTGGTAGGAAAGGAGCTGAGAACCCCAGAGCTGATAACTTGTCTAGGTTAGAAAATATTCTTCATTACCCACTACCTATTGATGATAGTTTCCCTTATGAACAACTAGATGCAATAAGTGTCTCACACAACACACCTTGGTATGCTGACTATGCTAATTACATTGTTGCTAAATATATACCACCTAGTTTCACATACCAACAAAATAAAAAATTCTTCTATGACTTGAGACGTTACTTTTGGGATGATCCACGTCTTTATAAAGAAGGAGTAGATGGTATTATTAGGCGTTGTGTACCTGAGCATGAACAGGAACATATCCTATGGAAATGTCATTCCGAAGCTTATGGAGGACATCATGAGGGAGATCGAACTGCTCATAAGGTATTGCAATCTGGTTTTTATTGGCCTACTCTTTTCAAAGATGCTCGTAAGTTTGTCTTCTCTTGTCATGAATGTCAAAGAATTGGTAATATCGGTAAGCGTCAAGAAATGCCTATGAATTATTCTCTTGTTGTTGAACCATTTGACGTTTGGGGTTTTGATTACATGGGGCCTTTTCCTTCTTCTAACGGGTACACACATATTTTAGTTGCGGTTGATTATGTCACTAAGTGGGTAGAAGCTATTCCAACTAGTAGTGCTGATCACCACACCTCCATTAAAATACTTAAAGAGGTTATCTTTCCAAGGTTTGGAGTCCCTAGACATTTAATGACCGATGGTGGTTCACACTTTATTCATGGTGCTTTCCGTAAGATGCTTGCTAAATATGATGTTAACCATAGAATTGCATCACCCTATCACCCTCAATCTAGTGGTAAAGTAGAACTTAGCAATATAGAAATAAAATTAATAGTACAAAAAACTATCAATATGTCTTGTAAGAATTGGTCTAAGAAATTAGATGATGCACTTTGGGCCTATAGAACAGCTTATAAAAATCCTATGGGTATGTCTCCATATAAAATGGTGTATGGAAAAGCTTGTCATTTCCCTCTAGAATTAGAACACAAAGCATTTTGGGCAATTAAAGAACTCAATTATGATTTCAAGCTTGCCGATGAGAAGAGGCTATTTGATATTAGCTCATTAGATGAATGGAGAACCCAAGCGTATGAAAATGCCAAGTTATTCAAAGAAAAAGTAAAGAGATGGCATGACAAAAGAATCCAAAAGCGGGAATTCAAAATAGGAGACTATGTTCTTTTGTTCAACTCTCGTTTAAGATTTTTTGCAGGAAAGCTTCTCGCCAAATGGGAAGGACCATATATTATCGAAGAGGTTTATCGTTCTGGAGCTATCAAGATTAATAACGCAGAAGGTACTAACCCGAAGGTGGTCAATGGCCAAAGAATTAAGCATTATATCTCAGGTACGCCTATTAACGTTGAAAGCAGTGTTATCCAAACCATGACACCGGAGGAACACATAAAAGAAACCTTCCGGAACACTCCTAAATACTTAAAAATAGGAGGTACGTGATACGATAAGTAAACGGACTCCGAAAAATCCGCAAAAATATTTTCTGTCAGTTTTGGAATATTTTAGAATTCCAGGAATAAAAAATAAACCGGAAGGTGATCGAGGTGGGCACGATACACCAGGGCGCGCCAGGCACCCCTAGGCGCGCCCTGGTGGGTGCTGCCCACCTCGGATGCTTTCCCGACTCCGTTTTCCTTCCAAATACTTGTCCCCCAAGAATAAAAATTCTATATATATACCCCCGACTATTATGACGACCGCATCGCAGAAAAATCCTCTGTTCTTGTTTCTTGTTGTTTTCTCGTTAGATCTAGATTTCCATGGCTCCACCATGCTCCTCCAAGGACAAGTTCTTCGAGAAGGTCATCAACCCGTATTTGCCGGAGGTGATTAAGCACCCTCAAGCCATTGAGATGCGTGAGGGGGTGCTCCACATCCGTGATGTTCAAGGACCTAAGAAGACCGGGAGGGTGAAGGCTAGGCTTGAAGCGGTGGAGCAGGAAATCTTCAAGTGCCAGAAGATGGTGGAGCGTGGAGTCAGTGCCAATCACTCCATGATCACGGAATTCACCCGTGATTAGACATTGGATGGCCGGTCTGTGAAGGACATCATCTGCACCCTCAACGAGCACATTAATTTTCTGTAGAGCCAAGTTTATGATCTTCAAAACCAAGTCTTTGAATATGAAGCGAGATTTAAAGGTATGAGTTTAGCTGCCAGTTGCAGGACTCAGGGAACTCTTTTGTCAACCTTTGATGGGAAGGCCCTATCCTGGAAGCTGGAGGACAAGCTTACTACATTAACACCTCCACCTTCTTCATCACCATCACCAAAGGAGACTTGAGTACATGGGTATGAGCACTCCCCTTGGCTTGATCCAAGCTTGGGGGAGGTGCCCCGGTATTGTATCACCACCACTTTTATTCGCCTTTACCTATTTTAGTTTTATCTTTAGTTTCCATTTGCCTTAGTCGAATAAAAGTTTAGCGAGATCTATTTTCGTGTGTTAGTTTCGTGGTCTACCTATCTATGTAATCGTGTGAAAGTTATATAATAAAGTTTAGTTTGAGTTTTTGCTTCTCTACTTTCTTGCTGCAATCAAATAAAAGAAAGACAAATAAATGAAAAGAATCATATGCTAATATTATTGTGAGTAATGACATCACATAAGGAAAAGTATAAGTAGTAAAATTTATTGGAGATTGACAAACATAGCATTGGTCAATGATGCAATTCATGAAAGAATTAATTAGGGAAGAGAAGATTCACACGCAAATACACTATCTTGGACATCTTTTATGATTGTGAGCCCCCATCAAATATTATGTGTCAAAATTGTTGACGTTGGACAAGGAAGACAACGTAATGATTTATGTTTGTTCATATCCACAAAGAAGTTATATTGTCATAGATCCTTTAACATGTGGTGCTTGCCCAATATCTTTGCGAGCCAAAAATTCCGCACTAAGTAGAGATACTACTTGTGAATCCAAAAACCCAAACCCAAACTCTTTCCTTGAGTGTCCACTATACCTACCTATGGATCGAGAAAGATCCTTCAAGTAAGTTGTCATCGGTGCAATAAGGCAATAAAAATTGCTTCTAAAAGTGTTTTGATCAATTAGTGTAAGAGAAAATTGAGCGTTATACGAACTTATGATGGCAAAGTAATAAAACTGACGGACTGCATAATAAAGGTTGCTATCATAGGGGGCAATATAGTGTGATGTTCTTTTACATTAAGGGATTGGGCATACAAACAAATAAGTGCATGACAACCTCTGCTTCCCTCTGCGAAGGGCCTATCTATTACTTTTATGCACTTACTTTTATGCAAGAGTCAAAGTATTCTTCCCTATTCCTTTTTACTTTTTCTTTTGCAAGCATCATGTGGTGAGGAAAGATCTAGGCACATATATCCAGTTGGATATGGGTGGGCATGAGTTATTATTGTTGACATCACCCTTGAGGTGAGTGAGTTGGGAGGCAAAACTATAAGCCCCTATCTTCCTATGTGTCCGGTTGAAACTTTTTGTTCATGGGTATGCCGTGAGTGTTAGCAATCATAGAAGACTAAATGATAGTTGAGTATGTGGACTTGCCAAAAGGCTCCTACATGAGACCCTTCCTAAAAATATGATGAATTGTAGTTGCAAAGTTGACTGAGAACACAATTTGTTGGTTTCCAATAAGGTTTATGCTTCATACTTCGATCTTGTGATGAATTGTTGCTTGTTCATGAGAAGCTATATGACAAAAATATATTGAAATAAGTTCTTATGTTAGAGTTTGTTGTTGTTATGTTAATAAGCATGATGCTTCTATGTCCGTATTTTTTTTATAGACACCTCTCTCTCAAACCATGTGGACATGCTTTTCAATATCGGCTTTCGCTTGAGGACAAGCGAGGTCTAAGCTTGGGGGAGTTGATACGTCCATTTTGCATCATGATTTCCTACTGTTATTTACTTTGTTTTATTGAATAATAATGCTTTGGGGAGTGATTGTAATGCCTTTTCTCTCATAATATGCAAGGTTTACACAAAGAGGGAGAATACCGGCAGCTGGAATTCTGGACCCAAGAAAAGCACATCAGAGATACCTATTCTGCACAACTCCAATGAAGCTGAAACTTTACGGAGATTATTTTTGGAATTAATAATAAATACTGGAGCCAGAAACCACCGGAGAGGGGCCCCAGGGTGCACAGCACCCACCAGGGCGCGCCAGCCCCCTCCCGGCTCGCCCTGGTGGGTGGTGCTCACCCAGGCCCACTTCTGGTGCCCATCTTCTGGTATAAATTCCCAAAAAATCTAAAAAATTAGGAGGAGGACTTTCGGGACGAAGCACCGCCTCCTCGAGGCAGAACTTGGGCAGGAGCACTTTTGCCCTCCGGCGGAGCGATTCCACCGGGGGAACTTCCCTCCCGGAGGGGGAAATTGAAGCTATCGTCATCACCAACACCCCTCTCATCTTTGGGAGGCCAATCTTCATCAACATCTTCAACAACACCATCTCCTCTCAAACCCTAGTTCATCTCTTGTGTTCAATCTTTGTACCGGAACCTCAGATTGGTACCTGTGGGTGACTAGTAGTGTTGATTACCTTGTGTAGTTGATTACTATATGGTTTACTTGGTAGAAGATTATATGTTCAGATCCATTATGCTATTCAATACTCCTCTGATCTTGAGCATGATTATTATTTGTGAGTAGTTACCTTTGTTCTTGAGGTCACGGGAGAAGTCATGTTGCGAGTAATCATGTGAATTTGATATGTGTTCGATATTTTGATGATATGTATGTTGTGATTCCCGTAGTGGTGTCATGTGAACGTCGACTACATGACACTTCACCATTCATGGGCCTAAGTGAATGCATTGTGGAGTAGTTATTAGATGATGGGTTGCTAGAGTGACAGAAGCTTAAATCCTACTTTATGCGCTACTTCGTAAGGGGCTGATTTGGATCCACATGTTTAATGCTATGGTTAGACTTTGTCTTAATACTTTTCTCGTAGTGGCGGATGCTTGCGAAGGGGTTAATCATAACTAGGTTGTTAGTTCAAGTAAGAACAGCACCTTAGCACCGGTCCACTCACATATCAAATTATCAAAGTAGCGAACACGAATCAAACCAACATGATAAAAGTGACTAGACGAAATTCCCGTGTACCCCCAAGAACACTTTGCCTATTACTAGTGATTGTTCGGGCCTGTCCTTTGCCTCAAAAGGATTGGGCTACCTTGCTGCACCTTGTTTACCGTTACCGTTACTTGGTCGTTACAAATTACCTTGCTATCAAACTATATGTTACCTACAATTTCAGTGCCTGCAGAGAATACCTTGCTGAAAACCGCTTGTCATTTCCTTCTACTCCTTGTTAGGTTCGACACTCTTACTTATAGAAAGGACTACGATTGATCTCCTATACTTGTGGGTCATCACTCTGCTTCTCAACAAGTTTCTCGACCTGTCGGCATTCTTGGAGATCATGGCCCTTGGTGCGGTGAATTTTGCAGTACGGCCTGTCGGACTTCCTGGTCTTCTCAACGGCAGCAGCTTCCCGGCAATCAGCGCACGCAGCGGCTCCCTTGCCTGGGGTTTCGGCTTTCGCCTTCTTGCCTATACTGAGGTCTCCAGAGCTCTCGACAACCAATACTACTTTTCCCTTATGCTTCTTGTTGCGCTTCTTCCTTCTTCCCTTCGGGTCGGGGGCATCGTCGTCATCATCGGAGTCCATTTCGACGTTTGCCTCCTCCCCGGGAAGTCACCTTCCTTCTTCAGCTCGAGCACATTTATCCGCCAAGGTGTAAAGCTCATTAACGGTCTTGGGGAGCTTGACATTCATCTTGGCTTGCAGCCTCCTGTTGCGCACGTTCGAATGGAACGCGGCAATCACTGCTGCGGGATGGATCTCTGGGATGTTGCGGTGCACTCGGCTGAATCTCTGGATATACTTCCTCAAGGTTTCTCCCTCCTTTTGCGGGAGGACTTGGAGATCGCTGGGCTGGCCTGGTTCTTGATGACCACCGGTGAAGGCGCCAACAAACTCGTTGCACAGATTAGCCCAAGACGAAATAGAATTTTCCGGCAGGTGCATCAGCCATGACCTCACGTTCGGTTTAAGTGCCAAAGGGAAATAGCTGGCGAGCACCTTTTCATCTCTTCCCCCGGAGCTTGAACAACTATGGTGTATATGCCCAAGAACTCCGCCGGGTTCAGCTTACCATCGTATATCTTAGGCAGCTTAGGTATGAAGGCTCGGGTCGACGGCCAGCGGACCCGTCGCAGCTCGCTAGTGAAGGTAGGGCAACCAACCTCGTAGGGAAGGTACCCGCCAGCACTGGGCACGGGGTCGCCGACGTCTGGACCATTGTGCCTGTCAGATTGACAGTGGGCTTCCCAGCATCGCTCGACGGTGATGCGCGTGTCTTCTTTCCGCCGGTGTTCAAGGACACGCCGTTGATCCCAGTGGTCGTGCAGGCGAGACGAGACTATGGATGCCTCATCGTGCTCATCAGCATGTGAGGCCTGCGGTGGCTGCCTCTGGGCTTGTTGTCACGGAGGGGACTACACCGTTGGGGTGGCCCCTTCGACGCGCTTGCCGGCCTGGGCTCCGCTGCTGTTCACGTACGTCGCGATGGCTCTGCATGCTGGGGCTTGTTGGCTTCAATGAAAGAAATCAAACTCTAAATAGTGGCTCTCCATTCGTCCATCTTATCTGCTGCTGGCATGAAATTGAGCAGCATCTGGACTCGCGCCATGGCTTCCTCTGCGGTGCTCGGCATGGCGAAAGAGGCGGACCACGATGTCGCTCGACTCCTGGTGGGGCCAAGAGAAGCATCGCCGTGCTCTTGATGTCGTGCTCCACTCGCCGGAGCTTTCAAGCGTGCAGGGGGCCGAACCTACGAGGCTGCGGCTCCGCTCTGCGCTTCGTCTCGTTTCGCACGAGGTGCATGCTCAGTAGTCTCGCCGGCGACGGGTGTGGCCAGAGGGTCATGGCTCACACCGTACCGGGCGCCGCCGAGGCGGCCGTGGCCATCCGCGTGGTGGGGAGGTGATGAACGGTTGTTTTCCTCGCCCGCGTCGTTGGGGCTGAGCTCGCCAGGTTGTTGTTGTGGTCGCTCCTCTCCGGTGCCTCCTGCTCCATCTCCGGCCGTGAAGGACTGGACGAGGGCGCCGCATGCGCTGACCGCGTCGTCCATGATGCCCGCCTCACCCGCAGCCGCCGCGGTGGCGACGTCGCCGGAGGCCGTGTGTGAGGGAGCCTTCGAAGTGGAGGGATGCGTGGCCGCACCGGATTTCTTCTTGGGAGCCATTGTTCAAGAAGATGACAATGAAGATCGATTCGCCGTTCACGAACTCGGGTTCGCGCAAATGATGCATGCCCCCTACCTGGCGCGCCAAAGATGTCGGGGCACGGGTGCTCATGATCACCTATGGGGCCAAAGGCCCCTTGTGGTTCGGCAAGGGGGGTCACGTTGCACGAAGAGCGGAGAACGTGAGACGGCGCGACGATCAGGACACAAGCATTTTACCTAGGTTTGGGCCGCTGCTAAGCGTAAAACCCTACTCCTGCTTTTGGTTGATTTGATTGGAAGAACACAAGTGGTGCCTCGAGCTCTATCCCGGCAAGGGTTGCCTTCGGGGAAATAGGTGCTAGGTGAGTACAAATGTTCGGGGGTGCGAATCCTGAGCTTGGTAGCCTTGGGCCTCCTTTTATAGTGCAAGGGGTTGCCACAATGGCAAACCAGTCATTATCTATTGATTAGATAGCTTAGCAGAGCTATCATACCTAACTCTGGCATTTAGGACAAAATACCATGATTACTAGCCTAGGTGGCGCTCGGGGGTGCTTCCCCGACAAGCTCTTGCTACCGCTTGGCCGGTCGTTGCTTACGGTCTTGACACGCTGCAGGGCGGGTGTCAAGTTAGCATAACTTTCTCCCTGGTGTGTCGCCACGTGTTTAGCGATAGCTGATTAGCCGCTTGAGGGCTCGACACCGCATCGATAAGTGCTTGGCGTAGCGATGCGGTGGAGCGGTGGCTGGTTAGCTCGTGCCTGCCGGGGGATGGCTTGCTGGGTCTTTAGGAAGGTGCGCACGTCTTGGTCCCCGGCAAGCGCCGGGGACGTGCTTGGCGCGTTGCAGTCCAAGCTTGGGCTGCCGCATTGGGCTTGTTGGAGTCTGGTCTTGAAGGATTCAGCTACTACCGCCTGTGCATAAGTCAGGGGCACTGGGGACCCCTGTACTAGTGCACCACAGTCGCTGAATTATATTATCTCTTAAGTGCATGATCATTATAGCCTCGTAATGCTCTCCAATCTATTGATGAGCTTTGGCCAAGTAGATTGATATTTCATCAGTGGGATTGGTTGTAGGATCGCTAGAAGTGTGTGTCTAGAGGGAGGGGGTGAATAGACTACTTGCAGGAATTAAAAACCTAACCTTTTCCCAAGTTAATTGGTTGGCAAATTTTAGCAATGATAGCAATTCAAGTACACCCTACACATGCAAGTCAACAAGTATGGCAGCGAAAAGTAAAGACATTGCACATGGAAGTAAGGAGTTGAGATAGGGAGATCAAACGCATGAGGGACATGAAGATTTTTCCCGTGGTTTCGATATGTGGTGATATCGTACGTCCAAGTTTATGGAGTCTTCAACCCATGGAGGGTAACAGTCGCGAGAGTCCACGGAGGGCTCCACCCATAAGGGTCCAGCAAATAGCAACCTTGACTATTCCATAACGGCTTCCGTCCACGAAGGACTAGCCTCACTATGGGTAGATCTTCACGAAGTAGGCGATCTCCTTGCCCGTACAAACTTCTTGGTTCAACTCCACAACACGAAGTAGGAGGCTCCCAAGCGACACCTAACCAATCTAGGAGGCACCATCCTCCAAAAGGTAATAGGCTCGGCAATGTCGATGAACTCCTTGCTCTTGTGCTTCAAGATGATAGACTCCTCAACACACGATCACACTCTCACAGATTTGGCTTTGGTGGAAGAGATTGATTTGGTGGAAAGCAACTTGGGGAGGCTAGAGAGCAAGATTCATATGGTAGGAATGGAATAGCTTGATCTCAACACATGAGTAGGTGGCTCTTCTCAGAAAATAGGATAGGGCAAGTATGGAATAGTTCTGAGTGCTTCTCTTTCGAGTGGGTGGTGGTGAAGGGGTATATATAGGCATCCCCAAAAATCCAACCGTTACACCTAAAGTGACCAACTCGGTGACACCGAAGTATAAAACTCGGTGATACCGAAGTGACCAAAAGGTAGCAACTTTTGAATCTCGGTGACACCGATACATAACTCTCGGTGGTACCGATTAGGTGACCAACGGTCAGATTGCACAACTCGGTGATGCCGATCCAAAAAACTTGGTAAGACCGATTTTATGAAACGAGGTAACAGAAAGGTGGCAACTGAACTCGGTGGCACCGATGCAGAATCGGTTGCACCGAATGGCTAGGGTTTGGCATGGGTCTGTCTGAGTTTGGGAATCGGTGGCACCGAGTGGGAATTGTTGGTTGCACCAATTTTCATGAATGGCTTGGACAGACTTTTGTGGAAGAGTTTGTGGGTGTTTTTGGTGACTATCACTTGTTCACGTGGAGCATCTTGTTCACCAATAGTACCTTACCCCCTTTTAATAGTATTGGCTTTCCTATGGACTCAAAGTGATTTCTCACAAAGTAAAATGTAGAGTCCTCTTGCTTGAAGCTTTGCCAATCCATTTCCTTGCATCTTGGGGTTTCTCCACAATCCTTTAGCCAACCCATCTCTCTATGGACTGTCACCTGAAATACACTAGGTAGAAATATTAGTCCAAGAGACAATGTATGTTGTCATGAATTATCAAAACCACCAAGGGAGCATGTCGTGCTTTCAGTGGTGCGTTGTGGTAGGTTCAACCTGGCGAGTTTCTATATCCCAGTGACAAAGTTGGGGACAAGATGAGTCTTTGTGTTCTTGCTACTAAGGATAAAACGATGGGGTTCATTCATATTAATTGAGTTTTGTCGGCGTTCTGGATACCAGGGTACCCAGACTTGCCTACCTGCGGTCCCAGGCGTGGCCCACCTCAACGACCAATTACGGCCCGGCGCGGCCTCTCTCGACACAAGGCCCTCGCGAGACCCCGTTCTCGTGAGGGAAGCAGCGCCAAGACCCGCGGGGGTGTAGGCCTCCCCAGGCCCCCTTCTGAGCGGCGGAGACTCCTATGCAACATATAACCTCAGGAGGCCGAGGGTGACGCCAGCCAGGCCAGGCGGGCGCCAGCACGCCAGAGGGGACAGTTTCCCCTTTGGTGCAAAGGAGGCAGGGACGCACGCGGGTTCCCAAAGCGCCCCCAAAGGTTCCCACTTCGGTGCAACAAGACCAAGACCCCAAGCCCCGCAGGACGGGCGTCATCACCGAGGCCACCACTGCATCACCGTCGACTACTTTGCTGGCGAAGACCACCTTTCGTCAGGATAAGGTGTACCTCCTGTCCCCCTTCAAATTTGGCCATTGTGGGATCCCTTCCCGCCATTGCGATAAGGGAAGAGGACCCGAGCCGCTATAAGTTGAGGCTAGGTAGCCCGGTAGAAGGGGAGAGCAACGACCCCGCAAACACATCGATGTACTAGTTCTTCCACAAACCTCCTCTCGAGGCAATCCACCAAAAGGTAGGAGTAGGGTTTTACGCTTCGCAGCGGCCCGAACATGGGTAAACTCTCGTGTGCCATCGTCTTCCTCGCCATCGAGCGAGGTATCGTGTTGTGAGCTTGTAGGGGGCGAAGCTGTTGGGGAATCTTCGCACACGCCCCTGGGTTCGAATTCCTTAGGGTTTTGCGGAGGCCAAAATCCGACATTTTTCGCGCCAGGTAGGGGGCGTGTTGGAGTCTTCAGCAAGCTTCGTTTCTCCTTCACCCCGACGCGTCGATGGCCGACGCCCGACAAACTCCTTTCGGTCTAGGCGGTTCTGCCTCCACCAACCTCGCCACTGCCGTCCAAGACCCACGCCACAACAGTGCGGTGCAGGGTGGCCATTACCAGGCCACCAATGTCGTCTGCACCACAGCCGCCGCTCGTGCCGACCAGGCATGGGGCGGACGAGCAGTGCCCACGGGATCGGCGTCGCACCATACCAACGTGGGAGGCCTCAACGCATACGATTCGCTCCTAATGGCGAGTGAGATGCTTCGCCACCGCCGGGCGCACGGGGGCTTCAATGCCTGGACCGACCACATCGCCGAGTTGGTCAACGTTGCGAGGAGGGCCTGGCTTCCCCACCCCTCTTCGCGACCACCCGCACTGGGCGCCTGGGGCTCGCTCACCGTGCCCGTCGCCTCACCTGCGGGCGGCGCGCCCGCTCCACCCCTGGGCGAACCTGAGCAGGGCCCGCCGCACGCCGTGCAACTTCTCCTCTGGATCCCGGTGACAGGCTTCGGAGCACCGCCCGACCACGTCGGCGGCACCCTTGAGGAAGGTGACGGGACGCTCCACGCGCACCCCGACGCACGCGTCCACGCCCAACTGGATCATCAACAGCCTGGCCTGTCCCGGCGGGAACGCGCCAACCGGCGCAGGGAGCAGGTAGCTCAGGCTCCCGGCCAAGCAGGTAACCATAATGGAGGCGCAATGGAAGATCAGGGAGGCAACTCACGGCAAGAAACGCGCTGCCCACCCAACGGCGGCGGCAGAGCCAGGCAACTTCGGGTAGAGGCCTGTCGCAGGAGGGTCTGTGGCCCGCGCGCCCAGGATGGAGTCATCCCGCCACCCGGGGAGACTGCCCTGGGAGCACGCAGGGACGACTCAGGAGGGGGCCAAAGCCTCTATACGGAGCCCTACATTCCGAGCTACGTCATACCTACGGATGGCGCGGAGGATCAGGCACGCTCTACGCACGCCGGCACCCTCCCGGGATAAGGAGGTGCCCCGGGCGCTCTCCCCCAAGCCGGGCATGGGGCTTCCATGGAGGGGGCACCAGGCCAGGTTTACGCAAGCGAGGAAGAGGGAGGAGCATCCCGGGAAGTGCGGGGGCGCGACACAGCCGCCACCCCTACGAGCAAGAAACAAAGCACACAGTCGAACCCAGGGCCTCAGGAGCGACCGCCTGGGGAATCGGCAGGGTACAAGCGACGCGGGCCACCCGCGGCAACGGAGGCGCTGGAGCGGCCCTCGGGAGGCGGGTCCTCATGAGGCCCGCGGGTCGGGGTCCGGCCGGCGTCGTGACACTTCACGAGGCGGGTTCACCGACACAACACCTCTGCAGCTGCGCTGGGTGTATTGCGCTCATGTTTGGGCCGCGGGAGCGCAATCCCGCGGCTACGCGGGGAGCAATGCACACAAGTTTGGGCTGCAGAGGCGCGCAACCGCGCAGTAATGCGTGGTATGGCTCTAAACTGAGTTGGGAGCACCTAGGGCATGCGCCTGGGGGCTTGCCCAGCTATCTTCGGCCGTGACACTCTCACGTAATAATGAGTGAGCTGTATACGCCTGGAGCCCCCCGAGGACGCTGAGGGGTTCCATCCCACACCCAAGTGGAAGCCCCATGCTCCGTGCTGGCGGACAACACTGCCCTCCAATGGCTATGACCACGCAACGTGCATGCCCTACGCTCTGCGCTGGGGGAAGACGAAGGCAATGACTAGCCTAGGTGCCGGACGCGGCTGTTACGTGCTTCTTTTTTTTGTGTTCGTATTGCCACTTTTTGAAATGAAGTTGAAGATTTCGCAAATCTATTTGAAAAGGGGCGGGAACTTTTCTCTCTTGGCGATTCCTCATTCTGGTCTTGAAGTCTTTTTCCTTTTGGATTGACACCATGTCAAGCACGGCTCGCGCCCTTTGGCCCCTCCTCGTGGCCTCTCAGAGCAGGCCGGCAAGGGCCTGTCGCCTCGGGGGCACTCATCGCTTAAATGGTAAACCCCCTGCTCGGGAGCTCCATCCACGGCCCGGCATGACATCACGGAATCTCGGGAGGCTCGGGCGCCTCCCGAGGCGGTAGCCCGCGGAAAGGTAAGGAAGTCGCTTGAGCGTCAAGGGGGACTCCTGAGCAACGCGCCTCAGAAACCTCACCGATCGCGTAGCTCCGCGCCCCTTGGTGTCGTCCTGGTGATCCGAACGCCCCAATTGCGGCCGAGGCCTCGCTCCCTTTGGTTTCGTCCAGTGACTCGGACGCCCCAACGGCGGTCGAGGTCTGCTTGGGATCGGGCCCTGCCGACACAGAGCGCCACTTGAGCGTTAAAGGGGGGGGGGGTTCCGAGGCAATACATCTCGGGAACCTCACCGATCGTGCAGCTCCGGGCCCCTTGGTCTCGTCCTGGTGATCCAGACGCTCCAATTGCGGCTGAGGCCTCGTACCCTTGGTCTTGTCCTGGTGATCCGGACGTCCCAACGGTGGTCGAGGTCTGCTCAGGATCGGGCCCCGTCGACGCAGAGTGCAGAAAGGGCTCCCGAACCACCCCGAAAGCAAGGAAGAAGCCCTCCCAGGCGGGATCCTCGACCTCCCTGGACGCTCCACCCATGCTTCTCTACACTCGGGCTCGCCGCGACCCAATGAGCTAAGTACACATGCCTAACAAGGGCAAAACCCTCTAGTCAATTAATGGCCCCAATGCCGGGCAGGAGGCATGAGCGCTAATGTGAAAATGAAGGCGCTACGTCCGCTATGTGACCCCATCGGGACTCTTGTGGTTCCAGGAGCAAGGGAGAGCAGCACGAGGGAAGGAGCCAGCCACTCTAGGCGGCGGAGCTGAGGGCCTGTCCTTGGGGGCAGCACACTCCCCCTCAGGAGGGCCGGACCGGACGCCGTCGCCGGTCTTAGCGCAATGCCCTAGCGGACTTCTCAGGGGGTGCTGCGGCGCGTCGGCGATGACGCAAGGCCCCGCAGGAGAAGCAGGGACGCGCCACGCGAAACAAACAATCAACAACTCAAAAAGGAGCAGGAACTCGAAGGTAAAAACGCAAAAGTTAACGCCCTCAGGGGCCAGGTGCTGCTTGTCATGACAGGAGCTGGGAAGTGAAAATAAAGGAAGACTAGGCGGAGGAGCCGCTGTCGCCGCCCGGGCCGTCGCCCGCCGTGGCGCTGGAGTCATCGCCCTTGTCGGGGAGGGGCTCCTTGACGAACCACTCCACCAAGGACTCCACGTGCGGGCGCGTCTCGTCCCTGAGGGGCCTCTGGAGCTCCCCGGGCACCGGCTCCATGACGCGGAGGAGGTCGAGCTCGGGGATGAAGTGGCGAAGGTTGGAGAAGACGCGTGTCAGCGCGAGGTCCAGGAGGTCGCACGCACTGGACACGTTGTCCTCGTCAACCCGGGAGACGCCGGTCTCCAGCGCCTCCACCACCTTGTCGAAGAAGTTGAGGTAGCCCCCGTCGCCGTGCACGCACGACAGCGCAGGGGCCTCCCCGACGAACTGGCTCACCGCGCCGACCGCGCGGAGGGCGACGTCCCGATACTGCTTGGCGCGCTGCGCCTCCAGCATCTTTGCGTGGGCCGCCTCGTCCTGGGCGGCCTGCATGGCGTCGATGGCCCCCTGGACCTCGGTCTGGAGCGACGCCAACTCCGCCCGATCCTCCGCCTCGCCCCTGAGCGCGGCTTGGAGGGCGGCCTCGGCGCCCGCAAGCAGGACCCTCAGCGCATCGGCCTCCTCCTGGAGTTCCTCGAGCCTGTGCCTCTTGGGCGCGGGCGCCCTGGGAGGAGGGAACGATCAAGACCGGCGTGGCCGTCGCAATTACAAAAGAAGAAAGCGGGAGACAAGGAACTTACTCATCAAGGATGGCCCAACGCCGGCGGACTTGGGCTGGCCTTGAGGGCCCCCCACCACTGCCTCCGGGGGCCGCCGGTGAAGCCGGGGGCTCCGGACGCTTCCCAGCACCTGCCGCGCTTCCGGTGGACGCCATGAGTGAGCAAAGGAAAGGAGGAAGACAAGGAAGATAAATCGGAAGAAAAAGAAGCGAGAGGGCACGACAAGACGGCAAGGCCCTCCGAGCGGGGCTTGTTTATAGGCGCAACCGCTGCAAGCGGGGCGACGTGGGAAGTGGATTCACTAGACACCTCGAGCGGCGCGTGCCGGACTCGACTGGCGTGCTCTCCTGCCTCACGTTGTTTCCCCTGCCCCCGTCGGGTCAGATCCGCATAGCCCGAGGCGAGAGAGGATGGAAGGGGTCAAACAACATTCAAGGGAGGATAATGATGGCCAAGGAGGCGTGCAGGCCAGGCGTCAGCCCGACCCGAGGCTGTTCCCGACGTCCTCGGGGAGCCGAGGCGCCCACGTCTCGTGGTGCGCCACGCGTCGAGTCGGACCCGCAGGCGATTGGTGCCCACGGCGCTCCGGCAAATCCACCGTGGCTTCGCCCCGAAGCTAACTCGAGTGCGCCTCGGGCCCGGGGGCTACTGTCGGCATTTTGGATACCAGGGTACCCAGACTTGCCTGCCTGCGGTCCCAAGCGTGGCCCACCTCAACGACCAATTACGGCCCAGCGCGGCCTCTCTCGACACAAGGCCCTCGCGAGACCCCGTTCTCGCGAGGGAAGCAGCGCCAAGACCTGCGGGGGTGTAGGCCTCCCCAGGCCCCCTTCTGAGCGGCGGAGACTCCTATGCAACACATAACCTCAGGAGGCCGAGGGTGACGCCAACCAGGCCAGGCGGGCACCAGCACGCCAGAGGGTACAGTTTCCCCTTTGGTGCAAAGGAGGCAGGGACGCACGCGGGTTCCCAAAGCGCCCCGAAAGGTTTCCACTTCGGTGCAACAAGACCAAGACCCCAAGCCCCGCAGGACGGGCGTCATCACCATGCCCACCACTGCATCACCGTCGACTACTTTGCAGGCGGAGACCACCTATCGTCAGGATAGGGTGTACCTCCTGTCCCCCTTCGAATTTGGCCGTTGTGGGATCCCTTCCCGCCATTGCGATAAGGGAAGAGGACCCGGGCCGCTATAAGTAGAGGCTAGGTAGCTCGGTAGAAGGGGAGAGCAACGACCCCGCAAACACATCGCTGTACTAGTTCATCCACAAACCTCCTCGCGAGGCAATCCACCAATAGGCAGGAGTAGGGTTTTACGCTTTGCAGCGGCCCGAACCTGGGTAAACTCTCGTGTGCCATCGTCTTCCTCGCCATCGAGCAAGGTATCGTGTTGTGAGCTTGGAGGGGGCGAAGCTGTTGGGGAATCTTTGCACACGCCCCTGGGTTCAAAATCCTTAGGGTTTTGCGGAGCCCGAAATCTGACAAGTTTACTTTATCTACATCATGTCATCGTTCTCCAAGCATTACTCCGTTTTACTTAATACTCTAGATGCATGCTGGATAGCGGTCGATGAGTGGAGTAATAGTAATAGGTGCAGGCAGGAGTCGGCCTATTTGCTTATGGACATGATGCCTATATACACATCATCATTGCCGTGAAAATCGCATAACTATCCGCTTTTCTATCAATTGCCCAACAGTAATTTGTTTACCCACCGTATGCTGCCTACATGGGAGATGCCGCTAGGGAACACTATGGCCCCCGGGTCTATTCACTTATATATTTACAAACGCTATTATTTCCTCGCTGCCTTTATTTACTTTTTATTTATTTTGCATTTATCAACAATTATCTACACAACTCATTTGCTTGCAAATAACGAGATCAAGGCGGTTGACAACCCTCTTGCCCGCGTTGGGTGCAAGTCGTTTGTTCATTTGTGTGCAGCCGCTGAAGACGGTTGAGGATTGATATTCCTATTGGTTCGATAAACCTTGGTTTCATAATTGATGGAGATACTTTCCCACTTTGTGCTGCAATTACCCGTTCCTCTTCATGGAAAACTCAACGCAGATCACAAGTATCAACTACTTAACTATTACAAATTAATTAATGAACCGATCTGGGTGGACTGGCTTTGATTGGGTCATCGGAGTGTAGTCTATGGTGGGGAATGCTGCCACTTGTGAGCTGCGTTGGAATTTTCCCCAAAGAGGAGAGGAGAAGCATCACATTAGAGATATGTATTTACCTCAGTGAGAACCAAGGTTATCGAACCAATAGGGGAACCGAGCAAATTCCTTCAACAACACCTACACACACAAAACCAAACACTTGCACCCAACGCGGGAAAGAGGGTTGTCAAGCCCGTTGAACTCGTTAGTTACTTGCAAGTACTAAATCTTGATAGAAATAGATATTGTAAAACTAAAATAAAATAAAAGGAAATAAAATGCAGCAAGGTATTTTTGGAGTTTTTGTATTTATGTTAAAGTTGACACGGGGGGCATAGTGTTCGCTAGAGGCTTCTCTCTTGAAAATAGCATACAGTGGGTAGACAAATTACTGTTGGGTAATTGACTGAATTGCGCATAGTTATGACATGTTATTCACGGCAATGATCATGTATATAGGCATTAGGTTCATAAACAAGTAGACCAAAACGATTCTGCATATACTACTATTACTCCACTTCGAGAGCACTTCTATGCTTACCTCTCTAGGTATTGAGTTCATAAGAAACTGAGTAATGCTTGGAGCAAGGTGACATGATGTAGACAAAATAAGACAAGCAATATGTTTAGATCCCATCGTTTTATCCTTAATGGAAACAATACAAATACGTTTCTTGTCCCCTTCTTTCACGAGGATATAGAGCACCACAAGATTGAACCCACTACAACTCACCACTCCCATTGAAGATAAATCAATATATTTGGCCAAACCAAACAGTTAGATCGGAGAGAAATACAAAGCTATAATAATCTTTCACAATAGAATTCATAAAAGACACAATTACTGCAATGAATAATCTGATCATAAACCCACAATTCATCGGATCCAAACAAACGCACCGCAAAAGAAGATTACATCGGATAGATCACCGCGGGAATCGTGGTGAACTTTGTATTGAAGATCAAAGAGAGAGAAGAAGCCATCTAGGTACTAGCTATGGACCCATAGGTCTATGGTGGACTACTCACTCATCATCATGGAGGCAGCAAGGTTGATGTAGATGGTCTCCGGGGTCGATTCCCCCTCTGACAGAGTACCAGAAAAGGTCTCCAGATGGCCTCCCATCGGAACAGAGGCTCGCGGCGACGGAAAAAGTGTTTTGGTTGGATCCTTGTTGGTTTCCCGATTTTAGAGAATTTATGGAGGTGGAATTAAGTCGGACGGAGACACGAGGGGCCCACAAGGCATCCTGGCGCGCCTACCTCACGGTGTCTTGGAATAGGGGGCCCTAACCAAGTCAACCCAGGATCCTCGGATTGGGCCGATGGGTCCTCCTCTTTCTCAAGATGGACTCCAGAAACTGTACAATGGAATGTGATCACGACTACGTCTGCCGAAGGCTTGTCGTGTACTCCAAGACTTCTCCTACCGCCTCTACACCTAGAAACTGACCTTGTAACCCTAGATACCCTACCTGGCGTGTATATAAGCCGCAGGGTTTAGCCCGTAGAAGGGACATCAACACAATATCATTCACCTAGCCCTAGGGTTAGAACACATCTGACGATCTCGAGGTAGATCAACTCTGTACTTGATACTTATCCACTGATATAAATAAGAGCAGGACGTAGGGTATTACCTCATTAAGAGGGCCCGAACTTGGGTAAAACATCGTACCCCTGTTCCTATTACCATCCATCCGAGATCCAAAGCTCGAGACCCCCTACCTCGAGGTCTACCGGTTTTCACACCGAGAATGTTGCTTTCATTGAGAGTTCCGTTGTGAGATGGACAGAAGGATTGGTGGGATCGTCGGTTAACTACTCCAAACTCACGAGCATGATTCCCATGCCCAAAATTTCCATCATGAAAACACCTTCTCTCCTTTGTGGGATCGAGGCGACCCATGATTCCTCTCAGGCCTTGGCCGAACCCTCCTTCAAGGACGAAGTGCTGCGGTATTTTTTGGAAAGCAACTCAGACAGCGCCTGACTAGAGGCAGTCGATGAAACTGATCTTCAAATCAGTCTGGCCGATCCGATGGCTATAGATCTGACATGGGATGAGGATGCTCGGGCTTCGGAACCGCGGTCCTTAGAGATCAAAACTCACCCACCCACCTCCCACATCAAGTATCGCCTTGATAACTCGGGCCCACCAGATGTTTGGGATCTAGCCTACATGCAAGAACTTCCCAATGAGCCAATCAGGCAGTTCTGGGCTAGGTTTTTGGCTGTCAAAAACAAGATACCGAGCTACCAGGACTTAAATATAATAACAGCCTTCCAGCGCAGATGCAAGGATAAAGGCGTTTCAAATGCCCTCGCTCGCCGCTGTGTGATAGTCCCCAAGCGCAAGGAATCATAGTAGCACTCTCCAAAGATGGAAATGATAAGTATGGAGTGTCAAACCCACAAGGAGCTAAAGGTAATATCAATATTCTCTCAAGTCCTATCTGCCACCGATACGACTATACGTACACCAAGCGTTTGCTTCTGTCTAGAAATGAGAAATAAAACTGCGTTGTTGGTATAAAGAGGATAGATTTACATGATATTGGAGAACTAAAATATGAAAATAGTTGCTGCAAAATGAAGTTAGAATATATAACAAATAGCAAGTTTGGAATAATGATTGTATGGTGTGTGAAATTGTCCTAGGCAATTGATAACAAGATCGGTAATCATTCTTGCAATTTTATATGAGGGAGAGGCATGAGCTAACATACTTTCCGTACTTGGATCATATGAACTTATGATTGGATCTCTAGCAATCATCTATAACTACTAGAAATCATTAAGGTAAACCCAACCATAGCATCAAACATCAAGTCCCCTTTACTCCCATACGCAACAATCCCCTTACTCAGTTGTAAGCTTGTGTTACTCTAGCCCCCCACTATAAGCGAGTCATGAACGTATTGCGACACCCTACAGCGAGAATTCCCTCACATGTGCGTGACACGGAGGGCACTATAGGACAACACCAAAATAGAACATACACTCAAACCAATAAAGATCATCAATCAACCCAAAGGACAATATAAATTTACTCAAACATCATAGGATGGCAACACATCATTGATTAATAATATGTGGCATGAAACACCATGTTCAAGTAGGGGATTACAGCGGGGTGTGGGAGAGTGTACTGCCATAGAAAGATGAGGGAAGGCGATGGAGACGGTGATGTTGATGAAGACGATCACCGCGATGATGGTTCCCCCGGCGGCACTCCGGTGCCACCGAAAGAGAGTCTCCGCCCTTAGGATTACTCCTCCATGGACTCTCCCTAGATGGGGAGAGGTTCTTGCCTCTGGTCCTCGGCCTCCATGGCTCACGGAGGGGCGAGAGCCCCTCCGAGATTTGATCTCTCTCTGTTTCTCTCTTGTTTTCGCTACTGTTTTCTATCCAGATTGGTTTTTCGTCGATACAGAGAGTTGCGGTGGTGAGGCAGAGAGTCTCCCTTAATTTCCGAGGGTTTCTCTATTTATAGGATTTTTTGGCGTTGGAATCACGCAAAATGAAGTTACAAGGGGCCCACAAGCTATCAACCCCCTTTGACCCCCTGGGCGCGCTCCAATGCTGCTCATATGTTTCAGAAAAAATCAACAAAAAGTTTCGGGAGATTCCGAGTACTTTCATTTTCTGCACAAAAAACGACACCACGGTAATTCTGCTAAAAACAGCATCAGTCCGGGTTAGTTTAGGACTTAAATCATAAAAAGTGCATCAAATCTATATAAAATTATTATAAACATAGGTGAATATGGCATGAATACTTCATAAATTATTGATACGTTGGATATGTATCAACATCCCCAAGCATAATTCCTACTCATCCTCGAGTAGGTAAATGATAAAAGGGATAATTTATGAAGTGTGAATGCTAGCATAGTGTATAATTTTTATCAATAAAAATTTCAGCCATTTTTCTCGCATCATAAGCAGCAAGTATTTCTCATAAAACTTCTCATGATCAAGTAGCAAGCTATTCACATGTTGAAGTATAGACCATAAACTTTCTTGAAAACTAGCAAACGTTGTTTTGAGTCATCAAACAATTACAATTCATCTTATTTTCACGAAGAGTCTATGTAAGAACTTTTATTTAGCAAATTCCACAAACTCAACTATCATTTAGTCTTCCATGATTGCTAACACTCAAAGCATATTTTTAGAACAAGCAGTTTCAAACAAGCACATAGGAAGATAGGCGCTTAATATTCCGCCTCCCAACTTATTTATCTCAGGGATAATGTCAACAATAATGGATCATGATCATCTATATCCAACTGGATATATGTGCCTGGATCTTTCCCCACCACATGATGCTTGCCAACTAAAGAATTAATAGATTGGAATAGGGATGAACATTATTGACTCATGCATAAAAGTAAATATAGAAAAGTATGTATATAAAAGTAAAAGATAGGCCCTTCGCAGAGGGAAGTAGAGGTAGTCATGCGCTTTTTATTTTTCGATGTGCAATCTCTTAATGAAAAGGAACGTCACTTCAAATTGTCCCTTGTGATGGCAACCTTTATTATGCAGTCCATCGCTTTTATTTCTTCACCATCACAAGTTCGTACAAAGCCTATTTACCTTTCCAATAAAAGATCATACATATTTAGGAGCAATTTTTATTGCTTTTTGCACCGATGACAACTTACTTGAAGGGTCTTATTCAATCCATAGGTCGATATGGTGGACTCTCATGGCCAGAAACTGGGTTTAGGGGTTTTTGGATGCACAAGTAGTATCTCTACTTAGTATGAATTTTTGGCTAGCAAAAGATCCTAAGAAAGCACCACATATTACAGGATCCATGACAATACAACTTCTATGTGAATATAAACAAACATAACCATTACGTTGTCTTCCTTGTTCAACGTCAACTACTTGATCAAGATTGAAAATAATTAATGGGGGCTCACAATCATAGAAGATGTCCAAGATAGTATATTTATATGTGAAATATCTCTTCCTTAAATATTATTTCATGAATTGTTCAAGTGATCAAAGCTATGTTTGCTAACCTCCAATTAATTTTATTGCTTATACTCTTAGGATGTGAAGTCACTACTCCCCATGGGACAAGCATATGAAGCATATATAATTTCACGTTTTATGACATTCAATTCATTCAACATTTTCTCTAAGTATATAAGAGAAGCACAAGAGTGATCATCAAACTACTCTAAAAAAGATATAAGTGAAGTTCATAGAGCAATATTCAATGAATATAGAGAAACCAATATCCAAGCTCAAAATATATAAGTGAAGCACAGGATGCATTTTATAAAGCCATACTCAAAAGATTTAAGTGAAGTGCATGAAGAATTCTATAAAGACATACTCAAAAGATTTAAGTGAAGCTCATGAAGCCTTATATAAATAAGCCAAGGATTATCTCATACCAACATGATGCATAAAATAAAAAGGAAACATAAACACAAAAGAAGCTCCAAGAATAGCACATTTGAACAAATAAAAACTTATGATCATCATAGGCTAACCGATAATTGTTAACGAAGAGAGGTGGGATGTGTAGCATCCCCAAGCTTAGATGCTTGAGACTTCTTGAAATATTGACTTGGGGAGCCTTGGGCATCCCCAAGCTTGAGCTTTTGTATCTTGTTCAATCCTCTCATATCCTAGTTTCACCTAACTCTCAAAAACTTCATCCACATATAACTTGAAAACAACTCATGAGATAGGTTAGTACATATAAAAATAAATCAACACTTCATGTACTGCCAAGACAAGTTTCAATAATTTTCAAACATTAGGTAGTGTATACTATCATTTCAAAAATTTATATCTACCAATATAAGCCATGAAAACTCTAGGATAAGTAGATAACAAAACTATGACAACAATCTATCCAAACAGAACAGTCTGTAGCAATTCATTTAAAACGTGTACTTCTCTCACTCAAACAATTATGAAAATTTAGGACAAGCTAAAGAATTTGTATGACACTACTTTGTAAAAATTCATAAACTTTTCACGTTCCAGTAAAATATGAAAATTCAAACACTACAACAAATGTTTCTGTTTTTACACAGTCACACATCAAACATGCAATTGAGACATCTTAAGGCAATTCTTGGAACCTTTTATTGAAAAACATGATTATTCATAACATCTAACAGAGAATAACAAAATAAAATGACGATCCAACTAAAACACATATTATGTGACGAATAAAAATATAGGTCCAAGTAAGGTATACCGATAGTGTTGAAGACGAAAGAGGGGATGCCTTCCGGGGCATCCCCAAGCTTAGACACTTGAATCTTCCTTGGATATTATCTTGGGGGTGCCTTGGGCATCCCCAAGCTTAGGGTATTGACGCTACTTATTCTCCTCATATCGGTATCTCATCCAAAACTTGAAAACTTCAATCACACAAAACTTAATAGAAAACTCGTGAGATCCATTAGTATAATAGGCAAATCATAAAGTTAGGTACTTTTATAAATTGATTATTATATAATTATGCCTAAGGTACTGTATTCTAACTTATCCATGGCTTATACCCCCCGATATAATCCATTGCATCATCAAAACAAGCAAACTTATGCAAGCAAAAGCAGAATCTGTCTAGAACAGAACAGTCTGTAAGATTTGTAATGAACCTATACTTCTGTAACTCTAAAAATTCTGAAACATTAGTAAAACCTGAATAATTTGTATAGAAATACAGTGTAAAAAAATTAGATACAAAAGACGTTCTAGTAAAATCATAGAAATTCTGCACTGGACTCAAAAGTTTCTGCTTTTTGCAGAGGATCAAATATACTATCATCCCAATCATCCTAAAGGCTTTACTTGGCACTTTATTGAAATAAAAGACACAAAACATGATTACTACAGTATATTAATCATGTGAACACACACAAACATAAAGTATAAGTGTTGGGTTGTCTCCCAACAAGTGCTTTTCTTTAAATCCTTTTAGCTCGGCATGATGATTTCAATGATGCTCGCATAAGAATAGTAGATGAAACATGCAAAAGAACACCATGAATATTATGAAAAGCACATTATTTTTATGGTACAGTGGTATATGTAAGGGAATAATTATTTTTATTAGAAACTTCCATGAAAAATTCTACATTGTTTCCGTGAGCATGAACACAAGTGTTCAAGGTCGACCCTCACTTCTCCAATGCATAACTATCCAATCTCTTCTCTTGTAAAAGGCAAGTAAACTTTTTGTGTTTTTAATTTTTCAATTTGTTTGTTTGTTTAATCCACAACTAAAGAAAGAAATCAAGAACACATAAAGAAAAGAAAAACAAAATCTATTTAGTGATAAAAGCAAACAAGCATACACGAAAATATCAACGGCGCCAGAAAAGAGCTTGATAATCCCCAAGTGCAAGGAATCATAGTAGCACTCTCCAAAGATGGAAATGATAAGTATGGAGTGTCAAACCTAGAAGAAGCTAGAGGTAATATCAATATTATCTCAAGTCCTATCTGCCACCGATACGACTCTACGTACACCAAGCGTTTGCTTCTATCTAGAAACGAGAAATAAAACTGCATTGTGGGTATAAAGAGGATAGCTTTGCATGATATTGGAGAACTAAAATATGAAAATAGTTGCTGCAAAATGAAGTTAGAATATATTACAAATGGTGTGCGGCATTGTCCTGGGCAATTGATAACAAGATCGGTAATCATTCTTGCAAGTTTATATGAGGGAGAGGCATGAGCTAACATACTTTCTATTCTTTGATCATATGAACTTATGATTGGATCTCTATCAAGCATCTATAACTACTAGAAATCATCAAGGTAAACCCAACCATAGCATCAAACATCAAGTCCCCTTTACTCTCATAAACAACAATCCCCTTACTCAGTTGTAAGCTTCTGTCACACTAGCCCCCACTGTAAGCGAATCATGAACTAATTGCAACACCCTACAGCGAGAATTCCGTCACTTGTGTGCGGCACGGAGGGCACCATAGTACAGAACCAAAATAAAACATACACTCAAACCAATAAAGATAATCAATCAACCCAAAGGACAACATAAATCTACTCAAACATCATAGGATGGCAACACATCATTGATTAATAATATGTGGCATGAAACACCATGTTCAAGTAGGAGATTACAGCGGGGTGCGGGAGAGTGGACCGCCGTAGATAGATGAGGGAAGGCGATGGAGACGGTGATGTTGATGAAGAAGATCACCGCGGTGATGGTTCCCCCCGTGGCACTCCGGCTCCACCGGAAGAGAGTCTCCCCCTAGGCTTCCTCCTCCATGGACTCTCCCTAGATGGGTAGAGATTCTCCCCAATGGTCCTTGGCCTCCATGGCTCCCGGAGGGGCGAGAGCCCCTTCGAGATTGGATCTCTCTCTGTTTCTCTCCTATTTTCGCTAATGTTTTCTGTCCAGATTGGTTTTTCGTTGATACAGAGAATTGCGGCAGTGAGGCAGAGAGTCTCTCCTAATTTCCGAGGGTTTCTCTATTTATAGGATTTTTTGGCATTGGAATCACGCAAAACGAAGTTACAGGGGCCCACAAACTATCAGCCCTCTTTGATGGCCAATAGGGGGACCCTCCGGTGGTTCTTCACTCCAATGTTGCTCATATGTTCCAGAAAAAATCACCTAAATGTTTGCCGATTCCGAGAAGTTTCATTTTCTGCACAAAACAAGACACCACGGTAATTCTGCTGAAAACAGCGTCAGTCCGGGTTAGTTCTAATTAAATCATAAAAAGTGCATCAAAGCCATATAAAAGTATTGTAAACGTAGGTGAATATGGCATGATTACTTCATAAATTATCGGTACATTGAAGACGTATCACCGTGTTCAAACACTCCCAGAATTGTCTGATCTGGTGTCCAGATTCTGCACCATCAAAGGTGCCTTGCTGGCGAAGGAAACACATATTCAATCTATGGATACAATCTAAAACATGATGTACCCACACCTCGGCGCGAGCCCCGCAAACGGAACACCCTGGTTGAAAGACCTTGGAAGAAGAAAAAAAATCCTCCGGCCACTGCGGAACAACACTCCATGGCCTCCTAGATAAACCATGCCCAATACATGCTATTCTGCTTAATTCCTACCCGACTCATAGCCTTCGCGATGTTGGGTTGGGAGACAGGTGGCTAAAGATGGACCCGCCCTTTTGGCAGGAGCCCCCAGCCACGCAGAATCGTCCTTGGAGAAAGACGAAGTCATGATGATTTACGAGACCTTCACATCCAACAACCAGCGCAAGCGAGCCCTGCAGGAAATCAATTCTATCAGATAGGTGCCAACCCGAGGTGCATGGATAGACACACCGACCACCTTTGATCATGAAGATCAACCGAGGTCGACCCTGAACAGGTGCCCTGCCCCGCTTGTCACATCCCTAGTTTTTCCCCTTGCTTTGTGTTAGCATGAGTGTTGCACCATGTTTAAAATTTTATTAAACTTGAAATGGGGTTAACAAATCTAGCACTTCATTGAATAAACCAATTCCAATAATTGAGATTTTCAATGAATCCAAAATGCCCATAAAAATGTTCACCATGTCTGATAAATGTTGGGAACAACATACGAGAGGTGTTGCACATTTAAACAAGGCATTTGACATTTTTAATAAACCAAAAATGCTGCTGAAACTAACAACTAAATGGTTATAAATATTTTAGTTGTTCCAAAAATTCTGGAAATTACTGTGGGGCCTAGCAATAATATGTATAAACCCCAGAAATTATTTCAGGATTATTGACACTAGGATTTTTTCCCAAACAAATAATAACCGAGAGTAGAAATTAAAGAAACAAAATAGAAAAAGGGAAAATACCTGGGCCACTTACCTGTAGCCAGAAGCCGGCCCAGCCCACTAGGGGCTAGACCGTCTTCTTCCTCCTACCAGGAGGATAGGCAGATCCGTGGCGAGCTCGCCGACGACGTCTGTCCACCTCCTCCTTGCCGTCGAGTGCCTGGACGTGCGGGATAAGGCCGTGGGTGACATCCGCATCAAGCCGACGCCTCATTCTCTCCCCCTCGCTTGCTCCATCGCGTCCCCTCGCCATGGTCGAGACCCTCGAGCTCGTGCCGCAGTCATTGCCGTAGACCCTGCTGCTCCCTTCTCCTCCCGCCATGTCTAGAAGCTCCGCAAGCTCTTCCTCATCCTCCCCAATGAGCCACGCAAGGCTGGGTACATCACAGCAAAGTCGCCGCCATCTTCTTCAACCTTCGGTCGCCGGTCTGCTGCCACCAAATTTGCGAGCCACAAGACCTCCCCGAGCTCACTATTACCTCTGCTAGCCCCGCGGTGAGCTCCTGTTCTCCTGCCCCATGTCTTCTTCGCCGCACGTGCCCCATAGCTAGCTGGCCATCGGAACCCGAGCTCCTCACCGCCGGCAATGTTGTGGTCATGGCCACAGCCACTGCGGCTCACACCCGAGCATGCCATCATGCTCAGGGAGCTCCCGACAGCCCTTAGAGCCCCCCTAGCTCTCTCCCTCGCGCCCTGCATAGCCATGATATTCGAGGCCATAGCTCGGCCGCCGCACTTGCCCTCGCCGCCGTCGTTTTGGTCCACCCCATCCCAAACTAGCGACACCAATCGACGGGCACGAGGCCCGGCTTCTCGAAGATGTCCTCCGCCGTGCATTTGGTCGTCAGGAAGACAAATCCTAGTCGCCCTGCCGCGTCTGACCTGCCGGCGGCTAATCGCCGGCCAAAACCGGCTGGTTTGACTCCGGTCAGCCTCCCCTGAGTCACTGACATGTGGGGCCCAAACCCTGCTAATTTGGGATTAGGCGCAAATTAAAAGAATTGGTTTAATTAACCTAATGAGCCACGGACATGTGGGCCGAGAGCACTGACATAGTTATTTTAACCCTAAACAAGGTTAATTAACTTAATTAAACCCGGTTAACCAAATGTGTCACTGACCAGTGGGACCCACTGGTTAGGTTTGACCTGGACCTAGCCCTGTTGAGTTGCTGTCGCCATGCTGATGCAATAATCCTTTTCTGGATTTAGTTTAATATTTTTTAAGGAAATTCCATAAAATAGTTAAAACTTCTAAAAATCATAGAAAATAATCTGGAACTCAGATGGAAATAATTTATATATGGAAAATGATTAGAAAAATCTAATGAATCTGTTTATGACATGTTAATGCATGTTTGAGCAAGTTAACATCACCAACTAGGACATTTCATGATTACAATTTATGAAATAACATTTGGAGTTGGAATTTGAACTAGGTTTGAATTCCACTTCAATTAATATGACTAGCTATTGCATTAGGTCAATCAAGTACCTTAACATGACATATCATTCATCTGGTTGTCCATCACATTGAATGTGTTCCTTCTTCTTGTTGTCGGTGTTATTCCTTCTCGACATATGATGGTTCCGACGTTGTGATCGTTGACACTGATGAAGAGAAGTGTTATCTTCAGAACTGTCAGGCAAGCAACACCCTTGTGCGTATTGATATAAACCCACTCTCTCGCTCCAGCTCCCTTTTACTGTATTAGTACAACAACGATTCAACTGCTACATGTTCTCGGTAGTTAAACCCATTCCTCTGCATGACCTGTCCTTGTCACAGTAAATAGTTGAAACCACTTAGCATGAGTAGCAACAGCTTGAGCCCTGTTGTGCTTACTCATCCATGCTTGCTTACTGTGCCTGCTATGCTTAGACTTGTGTCGGGTCTGATCCATCTGGGCGATGAATCGGAATGGATGTGTTCGTGTCCTGCTGTGTAAGAGCTAAGTGTGTGAATCCAATTTGGTAAAGGTAGCGATGAGAGGCCATGTAGGACTACATGGCGGGTTGTCTCATTGGGACTGTCCTTCAGAACTGAGTTCTGTGTGTTTATCCAAGACAAGATACTACCACTTGGGATAGTTAATTTACCCTCTCGACTTACTAATCACCTTGATCTCTGTCCATGAGTTGCAACTAGTTTCTAGTGTTTGTAGGAGAAATGTTGGTGGCCGTGCTTAGCGCGGCCCAACGGGGTGGGCTCTGATGCGGTATATACAAAGTGGCACGATGTACCAAGGGGCACCCGAACGGTGGGCTTGTGGAACCCTGCACACATCGTTTGAGGCCGTAGAGGAAACTTCGGCCGGACATCCTTGCGGGTTCAGACTCAAATAGGCGATAAACCTGGACTAGAGTCTTGTGTGGTTAACGGTCATGACCGAATCCCTCGCCGGGCTTCCGCTTGAAGATTGTCGAGGTGCCTTTCTACGTGCACATAGCAATAAGTGGCGGGAGCGTGTGTGAAGGAGTACACCCCTGCAGGGTATGAATCTGTTCGAATAGCCGCGTCCTCGGATATGGACTACCTGGAGACTTACATTGTTCATAGACAAATGAAATGGATACTCTAAAATGCGCAAGATAAGTGTGAGTGCTATGGATGGCCCTCTTGTAGGAAGACGGGAGTGGATCCATAGTGGTGTATTGATGTGGTGAATATGTGGACTCGTGTGCGCTATCCCACCTTGAAGATACTACTTGTAGTCGTAGTATAGGTTAGCCAAGAGTCAAAGCTCGCTTGCTGCAGTAAACTCCACAACCCCCTTCTAGATAATGATGCATATGTAGTTAGTTCTGATATAAGTCTTGCTGAGTACCTTTGTACTCACTGTTGCTTAATTTATGTTTTGCAGAGGAGACGTCAGTCTCACTGGAGGTTCCTACGATGATTTCAATGTTGGCCGGATTAGCTTGGGAATTCCAGATAGAGGTCTGGCTCCTTTGGTAGGGTCATTGTTGCTTTTCAGGCTCGTCTAGCCGCTTTAGTAGATGTATGTACCCAGACATGTTTTGCTTCTGGTTGATGCTTGTTTGACTTGAGTATTGGGTCATGAGACCCCTGTTTGTAATATCACACCATGTTGGCTCTTATGAGTCTTTAATGAGCACTTTGGGTCGTAGAGTTGTGGTGTGATGCCATGTTGTATCTACGCATATCCTGCATGTTGTGTGTACGTGTGATGTGCATTTGTATGTGTGGGATTCGACACCTAGTTGTGTGCCTTTAGTAGCCCTCTTTACAGGGAAATGCCTCTTTGTGCTTCCACCGTGCCATGATAGCTTGCTACTGCTCCGGACACATTGATTGACCGGCCTGGATCCTTCATTACTGCTGTGTCCGTCCTTACGAAGAAATATCTCCCAGTGTAATGGAGTCCATGTAGCTTGCTATGACTCGTCTACACACGCTGAGGACCGACACCTGCATTGCCTGTTCCTGTACAGATGTGCCACTTGGGTTCTATGACTAGTCATGTCGACCCGGGTTCTCTGGCGTATGATTGCTAGCGACATAATCATATACGTGAGCCAAAAGACGCAAACGGTCCTAACCAAGGTAAGGTGGCAGCCGTGGGGATTACCGTGCGTGAGTCCGCAAAGTGATGTGATATGTTACAAGCTGGATTCATATGACTTAGGATCGGTGTCGGTGCACTAGGAATGGGGTACCCAGTGCCCCTGACTTATGCACATGCAGTATTAGCAAAACCCATTCAAGACCCAATCCAAGCCAGAGAAGCCGCTCTACGAGAAATCAAGGAGCACATCAGGAAGATGAAGCCAACATCCAAGACCAAGACCCCGGCAGAGGCAGCCTACGATGGCCAGCAACGCCGGCAAGGATGATACAATGGCCCAGTATAGGCCCGAGCCATGCCAGCCACGTCCCCGGTGCATGCCGGGGACCGAGGCACACGCACCTTCAGGAAACCCCGGCAAGCCATCCCCCGGCAGGCGCGAGCCGATCGGCCACCGCTCCACCGCATCTCAACGCCAGTTAGTTGTCGATGCGGTGTCGAGCCCTCAGGTAGGTAAGTGGCTCTTGCTAAGCACACGGCGACGCACCGGAAGGCAGATTATGCCCATTTGACACCCGTCCAAAGGCGTGTCAAGATACTAAGCAACAGTGAGATAAGCGGTGGTAAGAGCCTGCCGGGGATGCACCCCCGCACGCCACCTAGACTAGCATTTATGGCATTTTGTCCTAAGTGCCAGAGTTAGGTATGATAGCACTGTTAGCTATCTAATCACCAGGTAAAGTCTGTTTTGCCACTGTGGTTGCCCCTTGAGGTATAAAAGGAGGCCCAAGGCAACCTAGCTAAAGATTTAGACCTTTGGACACTTGTACTAGCATAGCAGCTCCCCTCGAAGGCAACCTTGCCGGGTTGGAGCGCTGTGTGTGCTTCGTGGTCCCCTGATCAATCCACCAAAGTAGGAGTAGGGTTTATGCTTCTCAGCGGCCCGAACCTTGGTAAAAACACCAGCGTCTCGTCGTCGTGCTGCCTCATGACCTCCGCTCTTTGTGCAACGTGACCTCACCCATGCCGAACCACAAAGGGGCCCTTGGTCCCATAGGTGATCGTGTGCATCCTGACCCGACATCTTTGGCGCGCCAGGTAGGGGGCTGCGTCATTTGCGCGAACCTGAGATCATGAGCAGCGCGTCGATCTTCATTGTCGTCTTCTTCATCCATGGCTCCCAAGAAGAAGGCCGGCGCGACCGCGCATCCCTCCACTTTGAAGGCCCCCTCGCATGCAGCTGCGGACGCCATCGGTGCCGCAGCTGCGACGAGTGAGGTGGGTGTCATGGGCGACGCGGCTGGTGAAGGCGGCACCGCCGTCGTGTCCCCCGCGACCGAAGTTGGAGCGAGGAATGCCGAAGAGGAGCAACAGCAACAACATTCTGGTGAGTTCGGCCCTAGTGTCTCGGGAGGAGGAAACGTTTGGTCTCCACCTCCCTGCCGCACTGGCAACCGTGGCCGCAATGGCGGCACCCAATCTGGGGCAAGCCGTGATCCTCTAGCTCTGCTCGTCACAAGCGCTGCTGCTGGGCACGCGCCTTGCCCGGAGCAAGACGGGGCGCCGAGCGGGGATGTAGACCCGCAAGTTCGGCCTCCTCCATGTCAGACCGCCTCGGTGACCGGTGCACGGCAACGAGAACACGGCGATGCTCCTCTTTGTTCCACCAGGAGTCGAGCGAAGTCGCGATCCACTTCTCTAGCCATGCCGACCATAGCAGTGGAAGCAATGGTGTGAGCCCAGCTGCTATTAAATTTCCCGCTGGCGGCTGACAAGATGGATGAGTGGAGAGCCACCGTCCATAGTATGATCGGCTTCGTCGAAGCCAGCAAGTCGCAGCATGCAGAGCTGTCGGGATGCCCACGGACGGCGACGGCGGCTCGGGCTGATGGTGGTATCAAGGGAGCTGTGCCAACGGTGCAATCTCCTCCACAACAACAGACCCAGAGGCAGCCACAACGAGCTCCACATGGCGACGAGCCCGAAGAAGCATCTATGGTCTCCTCCGGCCCGCATGATCGCCGAGACCAGCACCGTGTCCTGGAGGACCGGGGGAGGTAAGACGCGCGCATCACCATAAAGCAACGCCGGGAAGCACTCCGCCAATCCGATGGGCGCAATGGCCTGGATGCTGGCGATCCCGCGCCCAGTGTTGGCCTGGATGCTGGCGAGCTGCGACAGGTCCGCTGGCCATCGGCCCGAGCTTTCAAGGCTGAGCTGACTCTCCCCGGCAAAGAAGCACCTAAAGAATGGATCATGTACTTTGACGATGCTTTCTCACTTCAGGGCGCCGGAGCAGGCGTGCTCCTCATCGCCCCTACCGGAGAGCATCTCAAATATGTGGTTCAAATGCACTTTCCCCGGGAGGAAGCCAACAACAACACTGCTGAGTATGAGGGGCTCTTTGCAGGACTTAGGATCGCGGTGGAGTTGGGAATCAAGAAACTGATCATCCGAGGAGATTCTCAACTCGTGGTGAGGCAAGTCAATAAAGATTATCAGAGTCTGTTGATGGAAGCATACCTGGAAGAGGTGAGGAAACTGGAGGAGAACTTTGATGGATTGCAAACAGAGCATGTACCACGTGCAGAAAACAACATCGCAGATCATTTATCAAAGTGCACTGTGCAAAAAGCTCCCTGTGGAACTAGGAACCTTTGTCCTCCACCTCACTCAGCCATCAGTATCCCCGTTAGCGATGACCAGGAAAAGAAGAAAGCTGAACTCCGGCAAGCATTTCCTGGCAGAGCTTCCTGAAGCCGCTGGTAGAGAAGCTACCAGAGACAGTCTCGTTTCGGTTGGTGAGCAGCTCCCTCCTGCCGGACCCCAGATCCTTGCGGTCGATATAAGCGCTCCCACGAGCGAGGAGATGCCTTTAGTCCTCGTTGTCGAGCCATAGGCTCCAACTTGGGCACATCACATAGTCCACTTCCTTCAAACATGAGAACTTCCCAAAGGACAAGAAGAAGCCGAAAAAGTAGCCCGCCAGTCAAGTATGTACCAGTTTGTTGATGACATTCTGTACAGTAAAAGACCAAATGGTGTGAAATTAAGGTGCATTTGCTGGGAATATGGACTGAAGCTGTTGGCAGAGATTCACGGAGGCATGTGTGGGCCCTTGCCAGAAAAGCCTTCGGGCAGGGTTTCTATTGGCCCACTGCCCTCCAATATGCAACTGAGCTGGTCACTAAGTGTGAAGCCTGCCAGTTCATTTCCAAGAACATCCATCAACCAGCGCAAGCTTTCCAGACGATCCCTTTATCCTGTCAATTCTCGGTCTGGGGGCTCGATATTTTGGGCCCCTTTCCCCGCGCTGTCGGGGGCTTTGAATTCTTGTTCGTAGCAATCGACAAGTTTACGAAGTGGCCTGAGGTGGAACCAGTGAGGAAAGTGACCGCACAGTCAGCTGTCAAGTTCCTAAAAGGACCGGTGTGCCATTTTGGAGTACCCAACAGGGTGATCACCGACAATGGCACCCAGTTCACGAGCCGCACCTTTATGCAGTACATCCAAAGCCTTGGAAGCAAGGTCTCCTTCGCCTCTGTTGCCCACCCAAGGAGCAACGGGCAAGTCGAGAGGATGAATGCCGAAGTGTTGCATGGACTCAAGACAAGAACTTTCGATAGACCACGGAGATGCGGCAAGCGTTGGATAGGTGAGCTACCGGTGGTTCCTTGGTCCCTCAGAACGACACCGAATCAGGCTACCGGCCAGACGCCCTTCTCCCTAGTGTACGGGGCTGAAGTAGTTCTCCCCACGGAACTCATATACGGGTCACCTCGAGTACTTGCCTACGATGAAGTAGAGCAAGAGCAGCTACGGCATGACGATGCCATGCTCCTCGAGGAAGATCGTCTCCGGGTTGCTGTGCATGCTGCACGCTACTAGCAAGCCCTGCGCTGCTATCATAGCCGCAGGGTCCACGCCCAGAGCCTTGTGGAAGGCGACCTCGTCCTTAGGCGCATTAAGTCCGTCAAGGGTACCAACAAGTTGACGCCGAAGTGGGAAGGCCCTTACCGGGTAGCACAAGTCACAAGACCTGGCGCAGTCCGTCTGGGGACCGAAGATGGTAGCAAAGTGCTTAATTCATGGAATATTGAGCATCTTCGTAAGTTCTACCCGTAAGGCGCGGTTGCCGGGCTTAGTCCCCGGCAACCACCTTTTGTACAAGCCTTGCCGCAGTGCATGTAACCCTCTGTACAAAGCCAGGCGCAGACCCTGTGCACGCAATAATAAAGCTAGGCATTGCATCATACCATCAAATTGCATGTTTACTATGCATTTTTTATGTTGCAATGCTGTCGCTTTTAAGTTTTAGAAATTTTCTAGAGTGCTTGATGAGCGTGTGATCCTTGTTACTGCATTCTCTCTCCCCAGAGGACAGAGGCCTCTTGCCTTACATGTTTTACCGCCAGGAAAACAAAGGAGAAGAGCAAAGAGACAAGGACGATGTCCCATCGTACTATTGAAAGGGATACTGCCTGAAATGATAAGTCTAATCTCATATCCCAAGCTTGGTGCCATTTACTCCCTTAAGGAAACCCCTCCTGTTTCTTTTGACTGTGTACCATGGAGTTCGTCACGCAACGGAAACCCTTGTCGGGACGAGCCGTCCCCCAGCTCCTGTCGTCCATCAGCTCTGGGGGGCCGCGCCGATACCGACAAGGAGCCTTGCCGGGGAACGATACCATCCTGTTGCCGGGGGCTCGCTCCCCCTTTGGCGCTCGCGATTAGTACTGACCGGGCAAATAGTTCCGCGCGGCAAGGACAAACATGTTGACACAATGCTAACAAAAGAAAAAAGGGATAGTACTTAAGGAAGAGAAGTAGCATTCTTTCATTCATTTTTTGGTACAAAATGGATAAAGATACATTAGAGGATGCCTCTTTAATAAATCTTTATTTGGCATTCTCCCCTAGGAACAAGCTACAAAAGGAGAAAGGACTAAAGGAGAGCCTAAGCAGAAGCCCAGCCTGACCCCGTCAGGGCTGGCAGGGCGCGGCTCGGCAGGACCACCGGCAGGGAAGACGAAGCTGAAGTCCATGAGCCTGCCAAGGTCCAGCTGAGGGGAGGAGGCGGTTCCCAAGTCAAGAACCCCCAGCAAATCGCTCTACCGGAGGGGGGGGCTCGCTAACGGTGATGGTGCGACCGGCGATCATCTGGAGCCCGAGCCGTCGTACTTCGACTTGACGGCCGGGGGCTCGCTGTCGCCATCTTCACCGACACTATCCTCCTCATCGTTATCGCCCGAGGAGGAGCTTTCATCGTCGCTCGAGCTCTCTTCGCAGCAGCCTAGACGAGCGCCCGAATGCCCGAAGATCTTGATGGAGAGCGTATTGGCCTCCACCAGCTTGAAGCAGAGGACGTACCCATCCATGAAGCCATGGGCACGTGCGAAGGTTTTCCACCCACGCCTAAGGAACATGACGTAGGGCGCCGGGAACTCGACGTCGGCCTGCACGGCACCATTACAGCAACCGTGCACGCGCAACCACATCGCGTGCGGCTTGTCGACCTCCATCATCCTGGTGAAAGGACGAGGGAGTCGCAAACGGCCGCAGAGAGGACCACGCAGCCTGACGACGAACTCCAACGCCGTGCCTTCAATATGTCCCATCAGTGGGGAAGGAACCGCCGACGGAGGAGGATCGGGTGCGGCGCTCTGCCTCCCCCGGCCACGAGCCCCGTGCCGGCCTCGGCCTCTTCCAACACTCCCACTGCGCGCACTGGAACCACCTTCCATCACCACGGTTGAAGCAGCGGCATGATCCCGAAGGGAAGCTCTCATCGCCGTGGCAGAAGCTGCGAGTCGTCCTCGCCCCCTCGTCATGATGATGACTAGCGCATCCAAAGACGGAGAAGAAGGGCAAGCTATGTGAACTTGAGATTGAGGAGGAGAAGGGGATGGATGAGCATCGCCGTTGTGACCCCCTAATTTATAGGGAAGGTGTCGGGGTACACAAACAGGGGTGTTTATTCCCCCTGACTTGTGCACCGACAGTAAGCCTGACAGTAAGCCTCCGGCCTTCATGGCTTGAGCCCACCGGAAAAAGCTACCACACCGCCAAGCAAGCATGCAAGACCCAGACTTCGGCAGCAGCAACCTACAAAAGACCAACCAACGCCGGCAAGCTCAATGCAACAGCCCAGGAGGGGCCCAAGATGCGCCAGCCACGTCCTCGGTGCTTGCCGGGGGCCAAGGCGCGCACCTCTTCAGGAAGACCCGGCAAGCCATCCCCCGGCAGGCGCGAGCCGATCGGCAACCGCTCCACCGCATCGCGACGCCAGTCACTAGTCGATGAAGTGTCGAGCCCTCAGGTGGCTAAGTGGCTCTCGCTAAGCATGTGGCGACACATCGGAAGACAGATTATGCCCAGTCGACACCCGTCTAGAAGCGTGTCAAGACACTAAGCAACAACCAGCTAAGCGGTGGTAAGAGCCTGCCGGGGACGCATCCCCGCGCAAGACCTAGACTAGCAATCATGGTATTTTGTCCTAAATGCCAAAGTTATGTATGATAGCTCTGTTAGCTATCTAATCACTAGATAATGACTATTTTGCCATTGTGGTTGCCCCTTGCCCTATAAAAGGAGGCCCAAGTCAACCTAGATCAAGATTCGGACCTTTGGACACATGTACTCATGTAGCAGCTCTCCTCGACGGCTACCCTTGCTGGGATCGAGCAGTGTGTGTTCTTGGTGTTCCTCTGATCAATCCACCAAAAGCAGCAGTAGGATTTTATGCTTCACAGCGGCCCAAACCTGAGTAAAAACACCTGTGTCACGATTGTCGTGCTGCCTCACGGTCTCCGCTCTTTGTGCAACGTGACCTCCCCCTTGCCCAACCACAAAGGGGCCTCTGGTCCCGTAGGTGATCGTGTGCATCTGTGCCTCGACATCTTTGGCACACCAGGTAGGGGGCGCGTTGTTTGTGCGAACCCGAGTTTGTGAGCAGCGAGCCGATTTTCATCGCCGTCTTCTTCATCCATGGCTCCCAAGAAGAAGGCCGGAGCGCCCGCGCATCCATCCGCTTCGAAGGCTCTCTCGCACGCAGCCACGAACGTTGTGCGTGCTACAGCGGTGGCGAGCGAGGGGGGCGTCGAGGGCGACGCGACGGGCACAGGCAGCGCCGCTGTCGCGTCCTCCGTGACCAAAACCGGGGCAAGGAACGCCGGAAGGGAATGAGCTCGCCTGACCCCAGGGAGGTGCGACATCCTCCGGTAGGCCAAGGAAAGAAAGAGGTACTTGGCTATACCCTTATCCCCTCTCCTTCCGCACCTGTGATCGGTTCTGCACGACGGCGGTACCATCAGTCTCGATAAGCTTGCATAAGGTTCGGTCTTGCATTTGTTCCGCCAGGGATAAGTTCCGAGCTGAATGCTGGAGCGAATCCACCGGTTGACACCCCCGGCAAGCGAATCACAGCAAGGCTCCGCCCTCCTATACGCCCATCGCATAGGTCACCGCGGGGCCGTTGGGCGCGAAGGAAAGGACGGAGGGCTCGGCCATTCATGTTTTCCCCTCCGTTCCCGTTAGTTACGAACGTTTACGTTAACCCGGCAGGCTCATGCCGCGGATGGTACTCGTGACTAACGGATCTCCAAGTTTCTCCATTCTGCCTATCTTCGTGTTCCCTTCCTCTCAGAGCAGCAATGGGTACACGCTCATGCACACACCAGGGAGCACGAAGAGGAGAGGCGCCGGTGGATAAATGGAAGGGCTATGAACGTGGATAAGCACACGCCAGGGCAAAAGAAAAACCATGACAAAAGCTAAGTTGACATGGTTATTAAACTTCCATTAGTATTCACATTTGCATACCCTTTCATCAAACCAAAGGTTTCGTATGATAAATCCTGCGTGGGATGGGACCTTACTGTGTATATTTACGCCCGTGTTTTGTTTCGAGCCTGCTCAACGAGACACGTGGCAGCATCAAACACCGCCAAGGGAGACCTCGCCGGTGCGTGCCCTTGCCAGCAGAGTGCTAAGGATCCATTCCTCAGAGCAATCGCGGCAACACGTTGTTGGCGGGTAACCGGAACATGCAAGGAAAACGATCATGCGAACGCCAATGGGGAAGCGAAGGGGATAGCATGCGTCTGCGTAAAAACATCAGTTCAGCAAACATTTAAAACAAATTGAATGCATACCCTAATACGAGATACGTACTGTGTCTTAAGTACAATACGGTGTGACAACAAGGAAAGCTCAAAGTTAACCCTGGTGGCTCCTCTAGGTCCTTGGAACTGCGAGGACCCTGTCAGCAAGGGGACCGGCCTTCTTCACGGCGGCAGAGGTGTCGGCGCCCGACGACACCTTCTTGAAAC
Organism: Elymus sibiricus; assembly: GCA_039707655.1. NCBI lineage: Eukaryota > Viridiplantae > Streptophyta > Magnoliopsida > Poales > Poaceae > Elymus > Elymus sibiricus. Next base: position 306,313,041 of record CM077675.1, on the reverse strand, counting down.
CATCGGAGAGGTCGAGCTCCAGGTGGAAGAAGGCGAGGTTCCTCAAGACCAGGAGGAGGGCGTCGCGCGCGAGCTTCCAGGATTCGTTGGTGAAGGAGATGACCCTGTCATCCTCGTATGTCTTCAACCCCTCGATCAAGCCGTCGAAGAAGAGTGTCAGCTTGACGCATGGAACCTCGTGCTTGCCGATGGAGAAGGCCCAGCTCTTCATGTTCATCTTTGCGATCTGGGCAGTGAGGCGCTCGGCGATATCAGTCATGCTCCTGATCCAGAGGTCGCGCTGCTCAATTTGGTTCTCCAGCTTGTCTTCAACGTCCTTCTGGAGGGTCTTCGCGTTGCTCAAGTCTGTCAGCAGCAGCTTATCATGAGCCCCGGCAGATTCAAGGTCCCTCTCCAAAGAAGCGAGCCTGGATGTCATATCAGAGATGGTACAATTTGCGACGTCGAGATCTTGGCCCTTGAAGGAAATCTGCAATTGCGCCTCTCCCAGGGTAGCTTCCACCTTTCGTGCTTCCTCCTTGAGGTCCTCAACCTCCTTGGTGCTCCCGGCAAGGTCCTCCATCAGCTTATTCAGTTGAGCCTCAATTTTGGCCTTGGCGGCAGATGTAGCAGGTAGCTCGTCAGCCACTTTCTTCAGCTGAGCTGTGGACTCCAGGGACAATGCATCCAGAGTAGCCTTGTGGTTGTCCTCCAACAACTTGGTACGCTGCAGGACGCGGGCCTCCAGCTCCTCATCCTTGTCACGGAGAGTAGCCTCGAGGGCCCCTTCCCAGGAGGAAATGCTCTTCTCTCCGGCGTCCAGAAGCGCATCGCGCTCCGTCAGTCGAGCCTTCTGGGCAGGAAGGTCCTCTTTGGCCATGGATAGCGTCTCGTATTGCCTCTTAAGAGAATGGACCTGCCGGTTATACCATTCCTGCAGTTCGCTCCCCTTGTTCCTCAGCTGCTGGTCCACGAGCTTGGCCGAGTCACGCTGCTCCTTGACCGCCTGCCACATGAGGCTATACCTGCTCTATACGTCCTTGAGCCCTGCTGCTATGGATTCCAGAAAGGCCAAATCCTTGGCACCATTAGCAGTGCCATCAGCTCCTTCGTTCCCCTAAGACAACGGCTCCAGGATCCTATTGATTTCCTCGTCAAAATCTGCGCCCACAGAGAAGGGTGAGCCAGGAGTTGTGGGACCTAGCGGAGCAGTGACCAACACCAGGTGGCTGTGGGGAGACCGCAGAGCCGATGCCAGGGGATAGCTGGGTGAGGAGGGCCTCATGGATTGAAGGGGAGTCTTCTCCTCAAACGCCGAATCCGGGCCAAGTGCGCTGCCGGGGTTTCGTTCCGCCCTTTCCAAGGACCCCTGAACGTCCCCGGCAACCTGCCCGTAGCCCTCTGTGGCAGCAATCTTCATCACCTCTGCGACAGCATCCTTTCCGATGCCAGCCACTTCTTCCAGCAACTCAGGCTCTTCAAGTAGCGGATTTGCGGATTAGAGCAATAAGCAGAAGTGTGGAAGTCAGAAATCAACAAGGCACGTAAAAAAAGAGAACAGGGGGAGTAAAATGCAAGCAAGTGGGATACCCGATGGAGGTTGCTACGGAAGGATATTCCCTTCCCCGGCAACATCAGTTGCCGGCGTGCGGTCTGTCGCCATCTTTCCGGTGATGACCTCAACACGGGCAAGCTCTTCGGTGGAGGCCCTTGCCGGCGAATCTTTCCCACGGGCGACGATTGACGAGAAATCTTGAAGGGGAGGTTCCTCCTGGCGAACCTCTTCCTGATACTTTTCTCCCATCTCCCTGTCATTGGACGAGGGCTGCGCTTGGATTTCACAAAGAGGGCAGGACCGGGGGCTAGGCACGGGGTCTTCCTCTGCGTCTCCTGCCGAGCTCATGCCCACCGCAGAATTCGGCCCTGCCGCGGATTTGGCCCGTTTGGCCCTATGCACAAGTGTCTCCTCGTCCTCATCCCTGTCAAAATCAACCATACAAGATCAATCAGGAAAATCAAGGTTAAAGACTTTGACAAAGATTGAGATCAAATAACTCACTTTGAGACAATGAGCATGGAGCCCAGCTCGTACGACGCAGGCGGTGGAGTTGATCTGCCCCTCTTTAGAGTTGGAGGGGCAGGGCTTGGCGGAGAGGCCAGGACTTCCGGCAAAGGCGAGCCTGGCGGAGAAGTTGGGCTTGACGGGGGGCTGGGGTCCATCCCTGAAACCCGCTGTCTCTTGACGGGAGAAGCTTTGGCATGAGAAAGGCGGGAGGATTGGCGGCGTGCTACTTCGCGCCCGCCTCCCTTGGAGGTTGTCTTCTTCACCTTTGAGGGACCCCACGAAGACGCGGGGGCCGTTGGCTCTCGGTTGACGCGTTGACGGAGGCGGCGCCCCGGTTCTGGAGCTTGGGGGCCCACTTTTAGCCCCTCTTCCTCCACCTCCGGCTCTTTCGCCTCCTCCGCCTCGACCACCTCTTGGGTTCCTGTCGCCGTGGCCTGGGAACCCCCGGTCCTGGCAGACTCCAACCCGGCAGCTTCTCCCGGAGCAAGATTTCCGCTCTCCTCCTCGGAAGAGTCATCGTCCTCGGATTCCTCCTCCTCCTCTTCTCTGGAGGCTGTTCCCTTGGTGGTTCTGATGTTCTTGTCCTCCGCAATCCGGGCAGCGATGAATGCCCTCTCCGCCGTCCTTGTTGGCGCGGTCAAGTTATCCTCCGGCCTGGAAGCCCGTTCTTCCAGGCTAGAGACCCACTCCATCTTGCTTCCACAGCAGGCAGCTCCCAATCAGGCTTAACTCCGAAGGCGTCGCAGTCAGGCATCCATTGTAGGATCTGGTTCCGGGCAGAGTTTTGGTGCCAGGGAATGGCCCAAGGCGGCCGAACAGCTGATCGCACAACCAGCCATGGCCATAAACCATCAGGTTATTGTCACAGTCCTAGCTTTCCTTGCTTGACATTGCATTCATGCATGCATTAAATTTTCAAATGAAATTGAATTGAGGAAATGATCAAGCCTCAACAACCAAAATTTTGTCAAACAAGCAATATAAAAATTTGGTTCAAACAAGTCCAAGACAATGTTCCTGGTTCTCTAATAAAATATTGGACTGAGATAAAAATGCTATCCAATATTTTGGAGGAACATAAACACTTTATATTGGGCATTTGGATTAATCAAACAATTATTTGCATTGGATTATATTTACTATATATAAAATATAGATCCAGATATTCTGAAATTTATTGTGTGGCATTGGATAAATTCATTTAGTCCACATGACAATTTACAGGATTTTTACAAAGGGCTATATATTTTTATTAAAGCCAAAATAAATGTCAGAAAGAACTAGAAAACAGAAAAAGAAATAAAGGAAAGAGCCTCACCTGTAGCTTACCTGGCCCAAGCGGAAGGCCCAGCCCAGAGGGGCAGCACTGTCTTCTTCCTCCTGCCAGGAGGAGAAGCAGCTGTGTGCCGGCCATGCCGCTGCGGTGCCACCTCCTGCCGCCTCGTGGACCACCCCTGGCCAGCGCGATGCTCCGGAAGACCTCGTCGACGCCGTCGGGATCCTTGCCCCCCCTTCTCATTCTGCTCTCTCCCTCTCCTCTACTCTCTCCCTTGCCGGCCGACTGCTTTGTCGTCGCCGCCGCCGCCCGCGTAGCTAGGGCCTGCCCCTCGCATGGCCATCGCCCCTCCGAGCTCATTCGCGACCCCCTCGACCTCCCCGTGAAGCCAGGCGTGGCTGGGAGCACCACGAAGCCGAGGCCTCCGCTGTCTTCTCCACCTCCGGCCGCCTCTCCCTGTCGCCGATTCGCCGCGAGCAGAACCTCCCCGAGCTCTCCATCGCCTCCTCCGGAACCACCCTGAGCCGCCACGTCGTTTCCCCCTTCTCCCCGGCTCTTCCTGCACCCCTAGGCCATAGCGCCACCGCGGCCAAGCTTCGGCCGCCGCTCAGCTCGTCGCCAGCCTCAACTCCGGTGACCCCGAGCCCCCTGGCTAGCCCCACTCGATGCGGTCGTGCGAGGGCTACGCCCTGGTGCCCTCAGAACGTCCAACCGAGGCCGTTGCGCGATTCCGGCGAGCCTCCGCCACGTCGGATGGTCGCCGGTGATATCCCTCCGGCCGGCGCTGACGTGGCAGGCCATTAGGGCCTAATCCCCCGCTTAATTAGGCCCCCCAGCCGCTGAAAGCGGGCCCTAGGAGCGGGTCAAACCTAGGTCAGCGCGGGATTAACCCCTGGGTCTCTGACCAGTGGACCCCACTGGTCAGGTTTGACCTGGACCCGGCGCGGTTGACCTGCTGACGTCAGCCTGACATAATGCTAACGCAGTTAATATTTTTTCTGTTATAAATTAAATCAGGAAATTCCAGAAATAAGTATAAACTTCAAAAATTCATAGAAAATAATCTGTAAGTCAGATGAAAATAATTTATATATGAAAAATTATCAGAAAAATCCAAAGAATCTGATAGTGGCATTTTCAAGCATGTTAGAGCAAGCTAAATAGGCAAACATGGACAATTGGTTCAGATCACAATATGCCATATCACTTATGTAGTTGAATTTGAACCTAGGGTTCAAACCATCTTCATTTAACATGTTGATAGGTGCATTAGCTCAAACCAGCATCATTTTGACATGTCATACTCATGCATCATTGTGAAGCATTTGCCATGCTTAATTTATACCTTGTTTGATCTTGTCGATAGACTTGCGAGACGTAGTTATCGACGACATCGAAGAACTGTTGAGTTCTTCCGATAAACAGGCAAGCAACCCCCCTTGAGCATATTCGATACAATCCCACTCTCTTGCTCTTGCTCCCATTTCAATGCATTAGGACAATGCGATTCAACTGCTAACTGTGTTGCGATAGATGAACCCACTCCTTTGCATGACCTGTCATTGTCACAGTAAATAGCTGAACCAAGCAACCTAGCATACCTGGTAGATGCTTGAGCCATGTTGTGCTATCACCCTGTTATGCTTTGCTATGCTTAGAGTTGCGTCAGGTCTGATTCATCTGGGTGATGAACCGGAGTGAAACGATTGTGTCCTGATGATGAGGGTTAAGTGTTGAACCTGTTTTGGTAAAGGTAGCGATGAGAGGCCATGTAGGAGTACATGGTGGGTTGTCTCATTGAAGCCGCTCGTAGGAACTGAGTTCCGTGTTTGTGTTCCAAGACAAGCTACTACCGCACATTGGGTTCCCGTAATTCGACCCCTCTCGGCCTATTAACATACTCTGTTCTCAGTCCAGGAGTTGCAGTAGTTTGAAATGTTGATAGGTGTGGCCGGGCCTGCGAAGTGGATGAACGGCCCAATCGGGACCGGCTTGGGGCCCTACACACAACGTTTGAGGGCATGTTGGAAACCTCAGCCGGACTTCCATTATGGGTTCCAACTCAGATAGGCGACTGCCTTGGGCGTGAGTCGTTGTAAGTTAACGTCCGTGGCCGACTCCCTCGCCTGGCTTCCGCTTGAAGGTTGCCGAGGTGCCTTTTTACGTGCATGTGGCGGTAAGTGGCGGGACCATGTGTGACGAAGTACACCCCTGCAGGGTAATCTATCTATTCGAATAACCACGTCCGCGGATATGGACTACTTGGAGACTTGCATTGTTCATAGACAATTTAAATGGATACTCTAAAATACTCCAGATAAGTGTGAGTGCTATGGATGGCTTCTCGTAGGAAGACGAGAGAGGATCCATAGTGATGTATTGATATGGAGAATATGTGGACTCGTGTGTGCTCTCTCGTAGGGAGACGAGAGAGTAGTGATACGTTGAACATTTTATCTTATTTCAGTCTAGCCAAAGGTCAAAGCTGGCATTTTGCAGTAAACCGCACAATCCCGTTCATTTAAACATGATGCATATGTAGTTAGTTCTGATGTAAGACTTGCTGAGTACCTTCGTACTCACAGTTTCTTATTTACATTTTTGCAGAGATAGACGTTGTTGACTTTATGTTTCTTCTGACGATGACATCGACGGAAGAGCTTAGTAACCTAGACAGGAGTCTGGCTCCTTTGGTAGGGTCGTTATAGCTTTTCAGGCTCTTCCAGCCGCTTTTATTAGATGTCTGTACTCAGACATGTAACTTCCGCTTGTTGTTTGTATGCTCTGAATGTTGGGTCATGTGACCCACCCTGCTTGTAACATTATACTATGTTGGCTCTTCGGAGCCTCCTAAATAAATGTTATGTTGTAGAGTTTTGTTGTGATGCCATGTTGTATCTACGCATATCGTGCATAGTTCGTGTATGATTGAAATGCATTGGTATGTGTGGGATTCGACACCTAGTTGTTTGCCTTCAGTAGCCATCCTTACGGGGAAATGCCTCTTTGTGCTTCCATGACCCTTAGTAGCTTGCTACTGCTCCGGACACATAGATTGACCAGCATGTATCCTTCTTTGCTGCTGTGTCTGTCCCTATGGGGAAATGTCACGCGGTGTAATGGAGTCCCTGTAGCCTGCTATGACTCGTCTATGTACCGTTGATGACAGATATGTCTCACGACGTAATGGAGTCCATGTAGCTTCCTACGACTCGTCTACACATGCTGATGACCGACACCTGCATCGCTGGGTTACGTATGTCTGTCCCTGTACGGTTGTGCCACTTGGGTCTACGACTAGTCATGTCAACCCGGGTTCTTCGACCTATGAATGCTAGCGACATGTTCATATCCGTGAGCCAAAAGGTGCAAACGGTCCCGGCCAAGGTAAGGTGGTAGCCGTGGGTTACCGTGCGTGAGGCCGCAAAGTGGTGTGACATGTTACAGGCTGGATTCATATGGCTTTGGATCGGGGTCCCGGCAGTTATTGGCAGGGCCGGGGTACAATCGCATCCAGTCGGCAGGGCCATTGAACTCCCATGCAAACGTATCCCTCTTCTGCAACGGCGCGATGCAGCGATGGAGGAAGTCAGCCCCCACATGCTCGATGGACAGCTCGGCAGCTTTGAGGCAGATGATCCTGTTCCGCGCTAGGCAGAGTTTGCCATTAGTGAGGCCCGGCTTGCCCCAGTCGCTATTGCGCACGACACATCCGGCTCGCGCCGAGCAAAACTCAGGGGCTTTCTCATCCTTGATCCAGCACCAGTCACCCCTCCACTCTTCCCATTTCCCACGCTGCTGGCCAGGAAGGTAATCCCAGTCATCCTTCTTGCCCCGGGGGATCTAGCTTATATTTCCCGAGCGGTGGTATTTATCCTCAATCTGAGGAACGAAGAAGTGCCTGAACAAATCCACATTGGGGGGCGACTCCGACGAAGTTCTCGCACAGATGGGCAAAAATCGCCATGCACGCCATTGCATTGGGCGTGATGTCCAGAAGACGGAACCCGTACATCGCCATCATAGCGCAGAAGAAATCAGAGAAGGGGGGAGAGAGGCCACACTAGAAGTATGCGCAGAAGAAGCGGTACGAATCTAATGGCGCCTTCCCCTTGGGGTCGTCCAACAGGACTACGGGTACTCCATGCCCCTTTGTCACTCTCCCCCACATATAGGCGTACCTGTTGATCAAGGTATTGCCATCCAAGCTCGACGGGGAGATGACCACATCTCTCTGTCGTCGCTTCTCCAGCTCTTCTGCTTTTCTCTTCCTCTCCTCGGCCACCGGGTCCGCAGACGCGGCCGTCTTCTTCCCCCTAACGGCGGCCGTCTTCCGCCCCATCTCTAGAGCTCTCAAGGGCGGCGGATGATCTAGTAGCGCTCGGGTGGGCCAGAGGCGGCGGCGGAAACTGTTTCTCTTGGCTTGAGGAAGAAGATGAAGGTCGGAGAGACGGATGCGAATGAGCAGCGCCCCTGTACATTGCCCCTTTTTATTTGGGGACCCGCATGGGGGCTGGCTCTTCACTATCTGTCGTGGTTTTGTCAACCCGGCAGATGTCCTCGTAGACGGACTTAGGTGTGAGGCCATCGCCGCTAGGTGGCGACTCAAAGGGGTTGAACGGGAGAGAGGCCGGGTTTACCCAGGTTCGATCCCTCCTACGGAGGTAATAGCCTACGTCCTGCTTTTTGTGTATTAGATGAATAGATCTTGATTACAAGGGTGTGGAATCGCTAACCTAGCTATCAAGAGGTGGTAACTTGAGAGTTTCGGCCCTAGGGGCCTGCCTTTATGTACTGGTCAAGCCCTAGGGTTTACAACAGAGTCCGGGTCACATCATGACCCGTGATCTACTACATCTCTAACTTATCTTTCACCTTAAGGAAACTTTAATCGGCGTCCTTAGCTTCATGGGCTACGAGCCGCCATCTTCTGGTATTGGGCCGCCCGGCATCTTGGTGAGCCACCACCTTACTTATCTTGTACTTAGGACACAGCCCACCTTGGACTGGGTCACAGGACTGTTGATATGTTGATCCGGCCCAGTAGGGCGGGTTATATAGTGGAGTTATATCCCTGACATTAGGCCCCAGATTGATTTGAATCCGTTCATGTCAATAGATCATTCCTTCCCGTGGCGGCTCATCTTTTCCTGTGGCGACTCATCTTTGAACTGGTATCTTCAACAGATTTCATAACGCCGGCTTGTTCTGCTCCCACACTTGTCATTTTCCCAACGTTCATTTATTATGAGGTCATCTTTGCTGACTGTTGTTCTTCAAACTCATCATAACGTATTCCCTCAAAGACTGCGCAAAATCTAGGTGGGTGCAAAAATCGAGGCGCGCTTGTAGCCACAAATTTACCATGGTCGCTTCGTTTTTCGCGATGCCGCTTCACTTACTTCTTCTTATAAATAGGCTCCACTGGACCCCACTGGAACCTTTCCTCATCGTCTTCCTCCTCCTACTTCTCCATTGACTGAACACCATCAAAGCTCCCAGGGCGACTTTGAGGTTCTTTGACTCCATTGCCGGCATCGTCAAGCCCTCTCGCGACCACCGAAGCGAACTCGATCATCTTCGTCCCTGCTCCGACGCCATCTGGTATGAATCCCCGCCATTTAGGGTTTTGGTATTTTTGGTGTTCTTGCCGCCCTCATAGTGTTCATCTGAAACTTCATTAGTAGATCCACATATCATCCGCTCATTGCAATGTATTCTTAGAACGTCCTCCGCTCCATTTTCCTTTAAAGTAGATCTAAAACAAACAATCAAGGGTTATCCTTTGGACTGCTACAGTTTTGGTCGTTCCGTCGGCTAGAACATATATACCACTGTTTTTCTTCGTTTAATTAGATCCGCCCAGAGAGAAACTTTCATAGAAACCTGTTCGCGACCCAATGTCGGTGCTAAGTGTTGAAGATATCCCTTTGACATTCTCAAATTTCGCTGGCTCATAACAATACTTTAATATCGGCGACTTATAATCTGCTCTGGCTTATTCTTCTCGCTACTCTTGTAGCTACTGCATAACCCGCCATCGCTTCGAAAGACTCCAAAGTTTGTAATTGGGCAAAAAGCAAAGAATCCAAGCTTACCCTGGAGAACCTTGTGGATCCGGGCCTTTTGCCGGCTCGAAAGACTATAAAGTGGCGAACTCCTGAAAAAGAGCCGGCCCCACAACCACAACTAGGAGAGGTGGTAATATTTACTGATCATTTGCACAGGGGCTTCCGCCCTCCCGGCTCAAAATTCTTTAGAGACCTCTTGCACTTCTTTAAGCTTAGGCCTCAAGACATCAGTCCGAACTCCATGACAAACATTTGTCAATTCCAAGTGTTATGTGAAGTGTACCTTCAGGTTGAGCTGTCCGTTAGTCTGTTCAGAGAGTTCTTTTATCTTAACCGTCAAATAGAAACAAAGCACGGTGCTTCCTGCGAGCTTGGTGGCGTTTCCATTTAGAAGAGAAAGAAAAATGGCTTCCCAGAATCAAACCTGGCAAGTCATCCCAAAGGGTGGAACAAAACTTGGTTCTATTGCAGAGATACTTCACCTGAAGGGAAAAATACCTTGCCGAGTTTCAGATTGGAAAGACTTGGTAAAATGGAATTCCCGAGTTGGCCAACTGACGAAGAGAGAGTAAATTTGGCACCTCTTCATGCAAAACTAAGAGCCCTGACCACACATGGCCTGACCGGGATAGATCTGATTCGTTGCTGGTTAAAGTGGCGGATCCAACCTGTCAGCTTAAGGGACGGCCTGATGTGTGATTATTCGGGCACCTCAAACGATCCTCAATGGTTTTCCCGTGAAAATCTTACTGATAGTGTTCTTACCAAGGAAACAAAGAAGTTCTTCTCTGTCTCAAAAGAGTTGTGCAGCGTCACCGGCTTGGGTCCATTTTACCTTCTCAACCCGCTGCCTCAGGTATTAACTATTTCCATTGTCACTTATCCATGCTTCTCTCGACTCGCCATTTACTCATTATATGTTTCATATATCTGCAGGCAGATTCTAACTCTTAGAAAGTTGACCATCAAGCCTTCCTTCCTGCTACGGGAAAAAAGAATGCCCCAGTCTCCGTGTCATCTTCAGAGGAGGAATCTGAGGTAGAACTTGGCTCTCTCGGCCATCTGTTTAATGAGCTTGCTGACGCACATTCTTATCAGGGCGACTCGGAATTTAGCCAAGCCGGCGAAGCTGAGGTAATTCCAATTTTCCCCAGTCCAGAAATGCTTGTTCCTCGGAGAACACGACAAGCTGTTCGGAAAGTTAAATTATCTCACCCAGAAGCTCATTTGGCTCCTGACTTTCTTTTGAAGAACACGCAATTTGCCGGCTCGTCAAAACGCAAGACTCGGGATGATGAAGACCCTAGTTTGTTTCAAGCACCGCCGGCTCGCAAACCACGCCTTGAGGTGCCCCATAGTCCAACTGATTCTTGCCCTAGAGCTGGTTTGTTAAAACAACCTCCCAGTCCTTCAAATTCCCTTTGTCAGGATTCTCCTTCATCATCAGGCGACTCAAGCACGTCACAGCTTCCCCCTTTTAATGTCAATCGCGGGTAAGCTTTTATTTTTGTGAAGTCTGTGTTGTATGTTTTTCGTCTGTTTTGATCTCAATCTTACGATAACTTCTGTTATACCAATAATCCAGGGCCAAAGCTGTTGTGTCCAAATGGAAAGACGGGTCATCCTCTGGACCAACAAGCCAAGAGACGCCAATTCTATTGAAGATGACTCTAATGGTTGAATCTTCAGTTGAAAAGGAATTTGATGTGAGGGTAGAGCCAGAGGCTGCCACTGAGATACCCGGAATAAATGAGCTGTTTTTATGGATGCTGCTCCTGAGATTGAGTCATCCCTCTTTCCTTCCAAATCAACTTGCGTAGATGAACTTCTGGCGTCATCTGACCACAACGTTCCAGACGTTGTGTTTGTCCAAGAAAATTTGCAAGCCCCCACTGCTTCCACTTCCTTAGATAAAATCGTGAGCAAGGATGAATCAGCGACTTTGGATAAGAGAAAAGCCAAAATGGAATTCCTGGATTTACCATACTTAGTGTTGAAGACCTGTATCAAGAGTACTTGACCCGACAGTCTGAGAGCCGAGAAATTGAAAAGAGCATGATAAATGCTATGAAGGAAAAATATGAGGTAATCTCCTACTTTTACCATTATCTTGCATACTACCATTAGCTTCCAAAGACCAGCTTGTTATGATAAGCCAGTTTTATAGAATAACTGAAAACCTGTAATATCCACGTAGCGCCCAAGGGCCGACTCATCAACTTGAGATGAGTCGGGTCTTTTAAGATAAAAGAACTTCGACCTGTAGCCCCCAAGGGCCGACTCATCTTCTTGAGATGAGTCAGGTCTTTTAAGATAAAAGAACTTCGACCTGTAGCCCCCAAGGGCCGACTCATCTTCTTGAGATGAATCGGGTCTTTTAAGATAAAAGAACTTCGACATGTAGCCCCCAAGGGCTGACTCATCTTCTTGAGATGAGTCGGGTCTTTTAAGATAAAAGAACTTTGACCTGTAGCCCCCAACGGCCGACTCATCTTCTTGAGATGAGGCTGTTCTCTTAAGACTGAAGAAGTTCGACCTGTAGCCCCCAAGGGCCGGCTCATCTCCTTGAGATGAGTCGGGTCTTTTTCTCTACCTTAGTTTCAAAAGAAACAAAATACATTAGCCCCCAAGTGTCAAGGACATTGCTTGCAATCTTCTTGGGACTTGTAAATGTAATTACTGATGCCTGTTGCTCGTCGATCAGGGATATTGAGAAGATGCTGAGTCTATTGCTGTGAGACTGCACATGCGGCTCAAGGAGGAAAGGAGATTGAAAACCAAAGCCGAGTCCATGGCGGCTCACTTTGAAAATTCTGCCCGCAAGGCCAACGAACGTCTAGAACAGGCCATAAAATTGTACGAGGCGGAAAAAGCTGTCTTGACCAAACGTGCAAAGAAAGCTGAAAACAACCTTGGCCCTATGAAAGAAAAATATGCCACCCTCGTAAAGCAGATCAATGATATGTTGACAGCAATCTTCGGTACGTGTTCTGACCCTCCTTTGTCAAAGTGCCGGTTTTTGAACCTTGTGACGACTTATTATGCGTTCTCTTCTGTGCAGGGCAAAAAACACAACCTTGTAGAGCTGCCAATTGTAAAATTGAAGACCATTTTCACCTACGTAGAGCAGCTATTTACAGGCTCCGTAAGTCGACCAGGAAATACGAACCATTGTTGAGGCTTCGACTGATGACGAAAGGACCCGCCCAAGGCGGGGACAGCTTGTGCATCGCCGTTTGGTCTTGAATCAGACGGAGAACTAAGTCGCCTTCTTGAAAGGTACGGCTTCGGACTCTACGGCTATGGTAGCGACGTAGGTCTTGCTAGTATATTGCAGATCTGGCCACTGCTAAGTCACGTTCCTCTACCAAGGCATCCAAGGAGTCTTGGTGTGCTTGCTCATTATCCGCCTCAACATAAGTAGTCACCCGAGGCGAGTCATGACGAATATCGCTGGGGAGAACCGCCTCAGCCCCGTAAACCAGGAAGAATGGAGTGTATCCTGTGGATCTGTTGGGTGTTGTTCGAATACTCCAAAGTACTGAGGGGAGTTCTTCAACTCAATAACCCGGCGTTCGCTCGAGGGGCACCATGAGCCGGGGTTTGATTCCTCTCAAGATCTCTTGGTTGGCTCTTTCAGCTTGCCTGTTGGACTATGGATGTGCTACCGCTGCTAAATCGAGCCGGATGTGTTCCCGCTGGCAGAATTGCTCCATGGCTCCCTTGGATAGATTTGTACCATTGTCAGTAATGATACTGTGAGGGTAACCGAAACGGAAAATTAGTTTCTTTAGAAATTTGACTGCGGTCTCAGTATCGCAATTGCTGACCGGCTCTGCCTCAACCCATTTGGTAAACTTATCAACCGCCACTAGTAAGTGGGTCTTTTTGTCAGAGGACGGCTTCAATGGACCAACCATATCTAGCCCCCAGACTGTGAACGACCAAGTAATTGGTATCATACGCAATTCCTGAGCCGGTACATGAGCCTGTCGACCAAACTTTTGGCACCCATCACACTTGCGCACAATCTCCTCGGCATCGGCATGAGCCGTCAGCCAATAAAATCCATGCCGAAAAGCCTTGGCGACCAAGGATCGTGAGCCCGCATGGTGTCCACAATTGCCAGAATGGATTTCATTAAGTATTTCCTGGCCTTCCTCAGGCGAAACACACCGTTGAAACTTGCCAGTGCTGCTTCAGCGATGTAACTCGCCATTGACGATTGTCATGGACTTTGATCGCCGGATGATTTGGCAAGCGTCGACTTCGCCTTCTGGGAGCTCTCCTCGGGTCAGATAAGCCAAATATGGCACAGTCCAATCAGGGGTGACACGCAGAGCCGCCACCAGCTGTGCCTCCGGGTCAGGGATAGCTATGTGGTCCTCCGACGGTAACTTGACTGATGGATTGTGAAGGACGTCCAAAAAGACGTTAGGTGGCACCGGTTTCCTCTGGGAGCCAAGTCTAGACAAAGCATCAGCTGCCTCATTGAGCCGGCGATCTATATGATCGACCTGATAACCTTGGAAATGACCCGCCACATCAGAGACCTCTCGTCGGTAAGCTGCCATAAGAGGATCCTTAGAGTTCCAAGTCCCTGAAACTTGTTGTGCCACTAGATCTGAGTCGCCCAGACACTTGACCCAGCTAAGATTCATCTCTTTGGCTATCCGAAGCACATGTAGGAGTGTTTCATACTCAGCTGCATTGTTAGTACACGGGAACATGAGCCGTAAGACATAACAAAATTTGTCACCTTTTGGAGAAGATATCACGACTCCAGCCCCCGAGCCTTCCAGCTGTCTAGACCCGTCAAAGTGTATAGTCCAATACGTGGTATTTGGCCTATCCTCTGAAACCTGTATCTCTGTCCAATCGTTGATGAAATCCACCAATGCTTGACATTTGATGGCGGTTCGACGCATGTACTTCAAGTGGTGGTCACCAAGCTCAATGGCGCACTTGGCTATTCTGCCCGTGGCCTCTCGGTTTTGTATGATATCACCAAGAGGTGCCGAACTAACCACAGTTATCGGGTGTTCCTGGAAATAATTCTTCAGCTTTTGGCTTGCCATGAAGATCCCAAAAACCAGCTTCTGCCAGTGTGGGTACCGCTGTTTGGATAATGTCGTGGATTTGTCACGGCAAGATGTCCGGGTTAGCGGACTTAGGTGTGAGGCCTTCACAACTATGTGGCGGCTTGAGAGGGGTTGGTCGGAATCGAGAGACGCGAGTTTACCCAGGTTCGGCCCCTCCGATGGAGGTAAAAGCCTACGTCCTGCTTGTCTTGCATTGATGACGATGACGATCTCGATTACAAGGGTGCGGAGTCGCTACCTCTAATCTCGAGAACCTCTAACCTGACTATCTCTAATGATTTGTCTGTCTAAGACCTTTCTATGGAGACGTCTAAAAAACTTGACCCTCTTGGGGTGACCCGCCCCTCCTTATATAAGCTGAAGGGGCGGTTTACATCTAGAGTCTAAGTCAGATTGAGACTTAACTTATTACAACTTCCCATCTCGGGCTTCTACTCATGGGCTTCAGAGTCTCGGGCTTCTTATCTGAGACGGGCGGCTTAACCGGGCGGCTTACAATCAGGGCTTATCTTCAAGACTCATCTTCAGGGACTCATCTCCGGGACTTAACTATCTGCCGGGTCATAACTGCCTGACGGGTCATAACTGTCTGCCGGGTCATAACTGTTTGCCGGGTCATAACTGTCTGACGGGTCATAACTGTCTGCCAGGTTATAACTGTCTGCCGGGTTATCACTGTCCCCCGGGTTAACTGTCTGCCGGGTTAACTGTCTGCCGGCTTAGAACTGTCTGCCGACTTAGAACTGTTCCTGGATCATACCACGGGGTATATCCCCGACATTAGCCCCTAGGTTAGCTTGAATTTATTCATGGTAACCTCCTGAAATAAGAATATGTAAAGGGACCGGTTCACTCAAAAATACCAGTTGACCAGCTCCTAAAAATTCTGAAACTCTGTCATATCAATACACTGACGCTGGCTCCTTGGAGAAAAAATAACCCTTATTATCAACTGCCTTGGTTTGAAAAATTCATCTGGTTCCCTCATAACTGAGAATTTGAAGGCATATCTTCCTCATATTCATATTACCTGTAGCCCCCAAGTCTTAAGAGGAGAAATGTAGTGATAGCCTTAAGACTTGCTTCAATATAAATATTGCAACTCTTAGAAAAATCTGGATTGCTCGTCTGAGTCACCAGTCATAAGTTGAATGTTCCACATATGTAGCCCCCAAGTACCGGGTTGTCTTGCCTGCAGCAACCTGGGACTTGTAAGTATCTTATGCTCATAAAACTTCAGCCAGTGTAGCCCCCAAGGGTCGGGTCATTATGCAATAATGAGTAGGAACTTTTTATAGATCTGATCATATAGACTTGAGGAGCAATGTGTAGCCCCCAAGGGCCGGCTCAGTAAGACAATACTGGGCTGGGACTTAGAAAAAGATAAAAAGGCCGGCTCATCTCCTTGAGATAACAGGGTCTGTTGACAATGTAATGACTTGAAAAACAGCTTGCATTAGCCCCCAAGTGTCGTGGTGCGTGCTTGTAGTGACATGGGACTTGCATACTTGATATAAACAGGACTTGAATAATGTAGCCCCCAAGTGTCGGGTTGCATGCTTGCGGTGACTCGGGACTATTCCTTCCATTGCAGAATAAAATCTTATCCACTCTCCAGATGATGTTGCTGAAAGCCTTGCATATCAATGTTGAACCATGCTCCTTGCTGTAAGCTGGTATTTCTTGGACGAAGGAATTATAGCCATTACTCTGAAAGGGCTTTGAAAACCTCAATCATCCAATGCTGGTTATGACAACCATAATGAAAAATCCAGCCATGTTGGCTATTTAAGATTTTGAATAATATAACCCGGTTTGAAAAAACCGGTTCCTACAATGTAAACCAGGATATCCATGCATATATGATGCATGGTAAGATGATGCAATGATGATGCCACGTATGATGCAATGTATGATGCAATGTATGATGTTCTTGCTTTTTCTTCCTTTTT
Source organism: Elymus sibiricus (assembly GCA_039707655.1). Lineage (NCBI taxonomy): Eukaryota > Viridiplantae > Streptophyta > Magnoliopsida > Poales > Poaceae > Elymus > Elymus sibiricus. The sequence goes on along the minus strand of CM077675.1, from coordinate 306,296,596 downwards.
TGTTTTTCAAAAACTCATATGCCGGTTCTTCTCGGTGGACTCGCTGCTTGAACTCTTAACAGTACAGGGTCTCTAGTGAGAGTGACCGTCAACTCCTTTGAGCGGCTCGGGGTCTCTAGGTGAGATTAACTGATAAGAGCGCAACGAACCAGAGAGAGACGCAGCAAACGGCGGGTCATGCCCCCAGGGCCCATAAGCTACTTCTCACGTGACATAAATCCGTCGTTTGAACCTTAAACAGTGCATGGTCTTTAAAAGATTAATTGTTTAAGAGTACGAGCGGGCCACATAGCAGAGAGTCGGCAGCAGATGGGTGAGTTTATCCTCGCTTTCCGTAAGCCGGCCCTCACGTGATAAGAGCCGCCGGTTTAACCTTGACCAGTACAGGGTCTCTAGTGAGAGTGACTGTCAAATACTTTGAACAGCTCAGGGTCTCTCGTCGAGATTAACTGGTAAGAGTTCGGCGGGTCACCTAGCAGAGCAGCAGTAGCATACAGGCAGGTTTAACTCGAACTTGCGGTGGCTGAAGAGCCGATCAAGAGGGTGTTTAAGCTAAACCCGGTGGGTTGGAAGCCCCTAAATGACCTTGTTGACGGAGTCAACTTTTGGGTATACAACCCGGCCTTACGGTGGCTGAAGAGCCGATCAAGAGGGTGTGTAAGCTAAACCCGGTGGGTTGGAAGCCCCCAAATGACCTTGTTGAAGTATCAACATTGTTGCACCATCTTGTAAGCCGCCATCTTGAAGAAACAGCAGAAGCGCCCAAGCTGAACGGTGCATCATGGCGGCTCGTCTTCATGGGTAACTTTTAATCCTTCCGCCAATAATGTAGTAGCCCCCGAGATCGGGTTAGCTTCCTTGCAATGACCCGGGGTTCTCTTTGAAAATGACCAAATGTGTCGAGCCATGTCTGTAGCCCCCGAATCTTAAGTTGACTCGAAGAGGCGGCTTGAGAGTCTCCACTGAAGGTTGAGGTCAACCGCAGCGGGTTATAAATGATCTCGTATGAGCTGTGTCAGTTACCCGGTCGATGGTTCGTCCCGGCTGTTCTGTTGAAGTTAACCAAACCGCAGTGGCGGCGACTTGTGCGCCTGTCCATTTGGGCGGCTCGTTATAGACGAACACTGCACCGATATGGTGATGTAGATCAAACTGTGGGCGGCGTTTTGCGCGCGTCCGTTGGGCGGCTCGTACAGGTGAGCACGGCACCAGTATGCCAATGTAGATTGGACCGTAGGGGCGGCGGCTTGCGCCCGCTGAGCAGTTTGTATGGATAGCTTCGGTGTGTTGATGTAGATGTATGAGTCCATCGCGGCGTTGTAAGCCGGTGTAGTCGCGATAGACGGCTGCGGCGTGGTAAGCCAGTGCAGTTGCGAGAGACGGCCGTGGCATTTGAAAACCAGCATAGGCAGCGAGTCGCCGTGGCATTATTAAGCCGGCGCGATCGGTGAGTCGCCTGTGGTATTTATAAACTGGCACGGACGCGCGGGTCATTTGTGGCATGTTGATGTAGCCTGGACCGCGGGAGTGGCGGCTTACGAGCATCCATTGGCGGCTCACCCGTTCGTTGGACTGCCCAGCGCACTGTGGACGCCGGAGCGGCCTCCCATTTATAATCTAACCAGCGCGTAAATTCATACAAGTCAAAGTACAAAAGACTCTTAATAGAGTAAGTTCACATGAATAATTTTACCCGGAAAAATATCACCTGATGATAATGTCATCCCATCAAGAACGCAGCTCTGGAAAAAGCTCTTTGACTGTAGACGCTTCTTCTTCTTTTTTTTTTAAACACCCGGCTCCCACTGCTCCTTCCCCGCATGGGCAACTGAATCCCAGGGGGCAGCCGGCGGCGGGGGCGGCAGGAGGCGGAGGAGCCGGCGTGCAGGCGCGGCGGAGCGGGGCTTGCTCAGATACGAGGCAGCGGAACCGACCGGCGGAGGCGAGCCGGTGGAGGCAGAGCCGTCATGGCGCAGAGGCGCGTGGAAGCGGGGCGGAAAACGGCCACGGCGAGCTGGCAGTCGGCTAGGCCGGAGCGGTGGGAGAACAACGGCTACCTGCAGGGGCGAGGCGCACGGCAGGCGGAGGAAGAGCAGCCGGTCCCCGACCGGACCGCGCGCAGGGCCAGTGATGGAGGCATGCGGGGTGCAGGAGTAGAGCGGTTGCGCGCGAAGGCGACGCGCGGTGCGGTTGCAGCAAGGCGTGCGCGCAGCTGGGAGCCGGGCGGCTCGCAGGCGCGGCAGGAGCAGCGGTACGGCGCGGTTGCAGCAAGGCGAAGCGCAGTAAAGCGGCTGTGGGCGGTGCTGACGCGAAGTGAGGTGGAGGCAGAAGCCGGCTCGGGCAGCGGTCGCGATGACGAGGGGCAGGAGCAGCGGAGCGAATCTGGCTTGGATGCGTGACGGAGGCCGACGCCGCGGCGGCTCGAGCAGCGAGCGCGGCGATGGTGAGACGAGGCGAAGCGCGGGCGCAGGAGGAGGCTGGCGCAGCGCGGTTGCGAACCGGCGGGCGGCTCGAGCAGAGGCGAGCCACAGCTGTAGGTACAAGGCCGGCGGGTGGAGCAGCGCGTTGTGGGCCGGCGTAGGAGGCGAGGCGAGGTAGACCCGGAGTCGAAACCGCGACGGCTAGGCAGGCCCAGGCCGGCCAGGAGGCGTTAACGGACGACGGAGCGAGGTAGAGCCAGCCACGGCGCGGCGGGCGAGGCGAGGTAGAGTCGGCAAAAGCGCAGCGGCAGCAGGCGGAGACCGAGTCCGTAGTTGTCTTTGTTTCCCTTTCTTTTTTTGTTCTCCTTTCCGTTCTAAGTCTTTGCGAGCAAACAAAACATGGCTTTGCCCATTGACCAAAAGCAAATTAGTACGCCTCCGTTATGTACTAGTGCGGGTGCACTAAATTCTTTGAACTTTGATTAGTCTTCACGTTAGGAAAAAAGTAACAGCAACAGTGGTTGAGCCGGCTTGAAGTCTGGGACGTGGACGTGGAGTAGCTGAAACTTCTGCGACAACGGCTGCACCATCGCACCACAGATCTCCACTGGAACACGATTATTTTGGCGATAAGCGTACAGCAGCCGCTTAAGGAAGAACACGTCGACTCGATTCACATCGGTCTTGGCAACGATCTCTCGGATTTGACGGTGACGTGAAGCGCGGCTGCAGTAACGGAAATCAATCTTCAGTCAAAATCGACGGATCGCCCAGGCGCGCACTGCGGCGCACGATAACCCTAATTTCCCTCGTATCAATCAAATCTGATATCTATCCTTCCAAAGTTCATCAGCGGGATCAATTTAACCCGGTTGACGGTAGGCTTCTTGAATTGTTCGGCGAGTCTTGACTGTGATTATAAATCAATGGAATTGCAGACTCTGCCGAAGGTTGTCTCATGAACAAAATTGCAGTGCAGCGACAATGACTCTTCCATGCTGACTCTTCTTCATCTGGCTGAGCACACAACTCTCGATCCCTGGTAGAGATCCCTCCAAGAACACAATATCACCATGCACAGGCCCCACGGTGGGTGCCAACTGTCGTGGATTTGTCATGGCAAGATGTCCGGGTTAGCGGACTTAGGTGTGAGGCCATCGCAACTATGTGGCGGCTTGAGAGGGGTTGGTCGGAATCGAGAGACGCGAGTTTACCTAGGTTCGGCCCCTCCGATGGAGTTAAAAGCCTACGTCCTGCTTGTCTTGCATTGATGACGATGACGATCTCGATTACAAGGGTGCGGAGTCGCTACCTCTAATCTCGAGAACCTCTAACCTGACTATCTCTAATGATTTGTCTGTCTAAGACCTGTCTATGGAGACGTCTAAAAAACTTGACCCTCTTGGGGTGACCCGCCCCTCCTTATATAAGCTGAAGGGGTGGTTTACATCTAGAGTCTAAGTTGGATTGAGACTTAACTTATTACAACTTCCCATCGCGGGCTTCTCCTCATGGGCTTCTGAGTCTCGGGCTTCTTATCTGAGACGGGCGGCTTAACCGGGCGGCTTAACCGGGCGGCTTACAATCAGGGCTTATCTTCAAGACTCATCTTCAGGGACTCGTCTCCGGGACTTAACTATCTGCCGGGTCATAACTGCCTGACGGGTCATAACTGTCTGCCAGGTCATAACTGTCTGCCGGGTCATTACTGTCTGACGGGTCATAATAGTCTGCCGGGTTATAACTGTCTGCCGGGTTACAACTGTCTGCCGGGTTATCGCTGTCCCCCGGGTTAACTGTCTGCCGGGTTAACTGTCTGCCGGCTTAGAACTGTCTGCCAGCATAGAACTGTCTGCCGGCTTAGAACTGTTCACGTGTCATACCACGGGGTATATCCCCGACAGATAAGGTAAAGACTTCGCTGACGAAATAAACCGGATGCTGAACCGGATATTCCTTTCCCTCTTCTTTCCGCTTGACCACAACTGCAACACTTACCACCTTGGAGTTGGCAGCAATGTCCAGGAGCAGAGGCTCTTTTTCCATGGGAGCAGCCAAGACAGGTGGGTTAACAAGTTGCTGCTTGAGCGCTTCAAAAGCTCTGCCGGCTTCATCTGTCCACTTGAAGTCACCCGATTTCTTTAACAACTGGTAAAAACGCATCGCCTTCTTCCCTAGGCGTCTTATGAACCGACTTAAAGCCGCAATGTGTCCAGTGAGCCGCTAAACTTGATTTACGTTCGCCGGCTCGGATAATGATGTTACAACCTTGATCTTGTCCGGGTTGGCCTCGATGCCACGCTCAGAGACTAGAAACCCTAACAATTTGCCTGTGGGAACGCCAAAAAGGCACTTCGCTGGTTAAGCTTCATCTTGTATACTCGAAGATTGTCAAAGGTTTCCTTGATGTCATCCAAGAGTGTTTCCTTCTTCTGAGATTTAACCATGATGTCATCAACATAAGCATGAACGTTACGCCCGATTTGTGGCTTAAGGCAATTCTGGACACAATGATGGTAAGTCGCCCCGGCGCTCTTGAGCCCAAAAGCATAGAGACATAGCAGAAAGCTCCGAAGGGAGTGATAAAAGCCGCCTTTTCTTGGTCCTGAACAGACATCTTGATCTGATGATAGCCAGAGTATGCATCCAAACAGCACAAACGCTCGCATCCCGTTGTAGAATCAATGATCTGATCAATACGTGGAAGGGCGAAGGGATCCTTGGGACAAGCTTTGTTGAGATCCGTGTAGTCGACACACATGCGCCAAGTGTCGTTCTTTTTCAAGACAAGCACCGGGTTAGCGAACCACTCAGGGTGAAAAACTTCCACAATAAACCCGGCAGCTAGGAGCCGGGCCACTTCCTCTCCAATGGCGTTACGTCTCTCCTCATTAAAATGACGGAGTTACTGGCGGACTGGCTTCATCTTGGGATCCACATTAAGGTGGTGCTCAACAAGTTCTCTCGGAACTCCAGGCATGTCAGATGGCTTCCATGCAAGGATGTCTTGATTCTCACGGATGAACTTGATGAACGCGCTTTCCAATTTGGGATCCAAGTCGGTCCTAATAGTTAACTGCTTGGACGAATCGCCCGGTGTGAAGTCGATCTGCTTAGTATCCTCAACCGGCTTGAACTTGAGCTCGGGTTCTGACTCAGTATTGGGTTTCTTGAGCGGGCTCATATCAGCCGGGTCAATGTTGGCAGTGTAGAACTTCAACTCCTCTGCCGCACAGGCTGATTTGGCGTAGGCCGCGTCTCCTTCCTCGCATTCCTGGGCTATCTTCCAATTTCCGTCCACGGTTATGGTCCCTTTAAGCCCCGGCATCATGAGTTTGAGATAAACGTAACACGGGCGGGCCATGAAACGAGCGTAAGCTAGCCGCCCAAAGAGAGCATGATAAGGGCTTTTTATCTTGACCACTTCAAACATCAATGACTCGCACCTATAGTTGGACTCATCTCCAAAGGCCACATCAAGCTTAATCCGCCCGATTGGATAAGCCGACTTTCCAGGGACGATCCCATGAAAAACTGTCGTTGAAGGAAGCAACATGCTCTCTGACAGATTCATTCGACGGAACGTCTCGTAGTACAATATGTTTATGCTGCTGCCTCCATCCATGAGAACCTCGGACAGAGTGTATCCTCCAACTTGCGGTGCCACCACCAATGCCAAACCGCCTAGATTGTCAACCCGGGGGGATGATCCTCTCTGCTCTAGGTGATCGCGTGTTCGGACCAGTTAAGGTACCTAGGGACCGCCGGCTCAGCCATATTGATAGCCCTGCTCTTGACCTTGTTGTCCCGCTTGCAGGTATTGGTGGTGAACACGTGGTATTGACCACAACTTAGCTGCCTCGGATTCTTCTGAAATTTACCTTGTCCATCATGCTGCTGGAGCTCCTTTCCTGAGTCGCCGCGCGCTTCATTAGAGCTGCCAGGGGCTCCAGCTGTAAGAGGCGGCTGCGCTGCCGTGCTTACAATATCATGAGCCGGGGCCTGCTGAGGGAGGTCACGATGTTCCTTGCAAGTCTCCGTTTCGAGCAAGACTCCGAGTTTAGAGTCCGAGTTGATGACGATCACTTCTTCGACGGTCGGCTCATCCAGAAGGCCGACCCGCCGAGAAGTCCGGACCGCGCTGTGACTTCGGCCGGCTCGGTGCCAGCTGGATTGAGTATGCCGAGCCGGCTCCACGATGTTGGAGCAGATGTCCAGATCGGGAACCGTCACGCCGATCTTGCCTATGAAGACTTGGATCTTGCCAAAAGAGAACCGGTAACCATACTCAACTAAGTCAGCGTCGGGGCCCCAGCTAGAGTCGTCGATGTAGACCTTGCCGTGGCGGATTTTGGTCATATGACCGAGCTCGTAACTCCCGAACCCTGGAAGGGCTCCCTTCGAGAACTCAACTCCACCGTGTGAGGGCCCCACGGTGGGCGCCAACTGTCGTGGTTTTGTCAACCCGGCAGATGTCCTCATATACGGACTTAGGTGTGAGGCCATCTCCGCTAGGTGGCGACTCGAAGGGGTTGAACGGGAGAGAGAGTCGGGTTTACCCAGGTTCGACCCCTCCTATGGAGGTAATAGCCTACGTCCTGCTTTTTGTGTATTGGATGAATAGATCTCGATTACAAGGGTGCAGAATCGCTAACTTAGCTATCGAGAGGTGGTAACTTGAGAGTTTCGGCCCTAGGGGCCTGCCTTTATATATAGGTCAAGCCCTAGGGTTTACAACAGAGTCCGGGTCACATCATGACCCGTGATCTACTACATCTCTAACTTATCTTGCACCTTAAGGAAACTTTAATTGGCGTCCTTAGCTTCATTGGCTACGAGCCGCCGTCTTCTGGTATTGGGCCGCCCAGCGTCTTGGTGAGCCGCCACCTTACTTATCTTTTACTTAGGACACAGCCCACCTTGGAATGGGTCACAGGACTGTTGATATGTTGACCCGGCCCGGTAGGGAGGGTTATATCGTGGAGTTATATCCCCGACATTATCCTTCAGAAAACTGCCGTTTTTACTGGCAGTTTTTTCTCTCCAACGGTTACTGTTCCACGACCCCACGACATGCGGTAATTGTGCGGAGTGGACGTGGGACGGGAGGACAGCATTTCTTCGACGTGTGTCCGTGCACTGTTTGGGGCCTAACCCAACGTGCCAAGCGACACGTATGGATCAGGCCCGGGGGCTTCTGTCGGGGTACACAAACAGGGGTGTTTATTTCCCCTGACTTGTGCACGGACAGTAAGCCTGACAGTAAGCCTCCGGCCTTCATGGCCTGAGCCCGCCGGAAAAAGCTACCACACCCCCAAGCAAGCATGCAAGACCTAGACTCCGGCAACAGCAACCTACAAAAGACCAACCAACACCAGCATGCTCAATGCAATGGCCCAGGAGGGGCCCAAGACGCGCCAGCCACGTCCCCGGTGCTTGTAGGGGGCCGAGGCACGCAACTCTTCAGGAAGACCCGGCAAGCCATCCCCCGGCAGGCACGAGCTGATCGGCCACCGCTCCACCGCATCACGACGCCAGTAACTAGTCGATGCGGTGTCGAGCCCTCAGGTGGCTAAGTGGCTCTCGCTAAGCACGTGGCAACACACCGGAAGACAGATTATGCCCAGTCGACACCCGTCCAGAAGCGTGTCAAGACACTAAGCAACAGCCAGCTAAGCGGTGGTAAGAGCCTGCCGGGGATGCACCCCCACGCACCAGCTAGACTAGCAATCATGGTATTTTGTCCTAAATGCTAGACTTAAGTATGATAGCTCTGTTAGCTATCTAATCACAAGATAATGACTGTTTTGCCATTGTGGTTTCCCCTTGCCCTATAAAAGGAGGCCCAAGGCAACCTAGCTCAAGATTAGGACCTTTGGACACTTGTACTCACTTAGCAGCTCTCCCCGACGGCAAGCCTTGCCGGGATCGAGCATTGCGTGTTCTTGGTGTTCCTCTGATCAATCCACCAAAAGCAGGAGTAGGGTTTTACGCTTCACAGCGGCCCGAACCTGGGTAAAAACACCTGCGTCACGATCATCGTGCTGCCTCACGGTCTCCGCTCTTTGTGCAATGTGACCTCCACCTTGCCGAACCACAAAGGGGCCTCTGGTCTCGTAGTTGATCGTGTGCATCCGTGCCCCGACAGAAGGGCACGGGGGCTGGCTCTCCTCCGCTCCAAGGCGACCGCCCGTCTCCACCAATCCCACTGTCCACGATCACGGGAGAACAGGTAACCGCCCCATCACTCCAATCCTTGCCGCTGCAGTTTCTGCCACTCCCCACGCCTGTGAGCCTTGCGCATCCACCGCAAACTCCCCGCAGTGCATGCGGCACACGTGGCGGAAACGGCCAGAGGTAGTGGGTAAGTGCTGGCTTGAAAGCCGGCAGTTACTCCCTCATATTGCGCGCATGTGCATAAATTTTGGGCCTGACCCAACAGCGCTGGACGAGCGCGTTTGGGCCAGACCCAGGGGCTCCTATCGGAGCACTAGGAATGGGGTACCCAGTGCCCCTGACTTATGCACAGGAAGTAGTAGCAAAACCCATTCAAGACCAAATCCAAGCCAGAGAAGCCCCTCTATGAGAGATCAAGGAGCACATCAAGAAGATGAAACCAACATCCAAGACAAAGACGCCAGCAGAGGCAGCCTACGATGGCCAGCAACACCGGCAAGGATGATAGAACGGCCCAGTACAGGCCCGAGCCAAGCCAGTCACGTTCCCGGTGCCTGCCGGGGACCGAGGCGCACACACCTTCAAGAAGCCCCGGCAAGATATCCCCCGACAAGCGCGAGCCGATCAGCCACTGCTCCACCGCATCGCAATGCCAGTCAGTTGTCTATGCGGTGTCGAGCCCTCAGGTGGCTAAGTGGCTCTCACTAAGCACGTGGCGACGCACCAGAAGGTAGATTATGCCCATTTGACACCCATCTAGAGGCGTGTTAAGATACTAAGCAACAGTCAGATAAGCAGTGGTAAGAGCCTGCCGGGGATGCACCCCCGCACGCCACCTAGACTAGCATTTATGGCATTGTGTCCTAAGTGCGAGAGTTAGGTATGATAGCACTGTTAGCTATCTAATCACTAGGTAATGTCTGTTTTGCCATTGTGGTTGCCCCTTGAGCTATAAAAGGATGCCCAAGGCAACCTAGCGAAAGATTCGGACCTTTGGACACTTGTACTAGCATAGCAGCTCCCCCCGAAGGCAACCTTGCCGGGTTGGAGCGTTGTGTCTGCTTCGAGTTCCCCCGATCAATCCACCAAAGCAGGAGTAGGGTTTTACGCTTCTCAGCGGCCCGAACCTGGGTAACAACACCAGCGTCTCGTCGTCATGCTGCCTCATGACCTCCGCTCATTGTGCAACGTGACCTCACCCCTGCCGAACCACAAAGGGGCCCTTGGTCCCATAGGTGATCTTGTGCATCCTGACCCGACAATCGGGGTCCCGACAGTGTTGGTATCGGAGCTTGACTGCCTGCAGGATTACCAGGCCAAACTGGTCGATGTCGAGTCTAGAACTACTTTAGTTATATAAGGGAATTGATTGTGGAAGGGAACGTAAGATTCTTTTTACTCCTTTCCTTGTGTCATTCTAATTCTGAGTCACACTCTTCTTTTCTACGGGGTTTAAGAAACTAGGATGACGAGTTACTATGTCGCAGACTTCTTGGAAAGTTGTTGTCCTCCCGGACCGATGTCTCCTTAAGAATTCAGTTGTTATGTTGTCAGTTTTCATGCAGGTCGCCTCATATTTCATGCTCGTACAGTCGTTATGCTGTCCAAGTTGTCCAAGGTTTATAAAAAAATCTGATGCAATTGCAAATTCCTTCCTCCTGTTCCCGATGTCTTTTGGGCCAGACAAAGCACACTAATTATTGTTTTGAGGTACTCTATTATCTCGACGTATTTGTTGAAGTGTTAGGAAACCATGTTATCTCAGAAAACTACCCAATAGTCTAGTTGTGTTTTGTGTTTCAAGTGTGATAATTTTGGCCATCATTATCGAAAGAATCCTATGATGCTACTTAGTCAGTAGGTATTCTATTTCTGAGTTCTTGGACCCAAGGATCACTCTGCTCACTCCTGTTGATAGTATTTGCTCATTCCTTTAGGATGATTAGTAACCTTGTTCTAGTCCTCATGGTCCGTGGTATGTCATTCTTCCAATACCATGAACCGGTTACGGCAGAAGTTCCTCATGAACCGAAGATCACAACAAGAGTGCTTTTTATGACTTCTCCATTCCATAGTTGTGACTCTACCAATCCTACCTTTCTGCATGGGTTATCCGGAAGAATTATGTTGAACTCGTTCGACATGCTAACCTATGCATCCACAACTCAGAAAATTATGTGCTCTTTGAGTTGCCTCTTTTCAGTTGTATTCTGACCTTTATCTATCAGTGAATAGTCAAGAGTAGTTGTGCATTCGTATTCATCGATGCCCATTATTCTTGTGGTCTATCAAGCCATTCTATTTCAGAATGACTAGGAGAAACAAACTCCAATACCCTATCCATATCTAGGATTGGGTCAAAGTAGTTGTATTCGATAGATCAAAATGCCAATCCAGTTTTTGCTCTATTCTATCCTGGAGTATTACCCTCTTTTATGTCAAGAATGTTGCACAACCTCTTATGGATTCTTGATTCAGTGATGCTTCTCTCCATCATCATTCATTCCTCGGTCTCCGTGATGTTGTAACCGGAATGTTGATAAGTGAATTGTGATGTGTGAATTCAATACTCCTAGCAACCCTGTTGTTTGGAAGTTAATGGACAATAAATTCATTCTTAGTGTGTTGGTTATTGAATCACCACTCTAAGATTGATCGCGCTACCTAGTCCATCTTTCATGGTGCACTCTTCGATCAACGAGTTAGGATTGTGTCAATCCCTCGCTCTTTTGATCATATCGTCTTGCCCTAAAAAGTAAGATTGTTCTCGAGCTCAATAACATATCGGTGGATCATGATTTTCTGAATATCTTCTCGAAAGAATTACCAGGTTGTTCCATCACCGCTATGTTGAGTTCGTGATGTTGAGTTTGTGATCAAGTTGGTTTTTCTAGAAACCACCCCTTCTCCAGAATCTGGGTTGGATACCCCTGAACTAATTCGTTAAGCTAAGCAACAACTTGGAGAGTTGGAGGATAAAAGCTTCGCCTAACTTAGTTCATCCAACGGGATATCTTCATATGTGTTTGTGTGTGTAGAAGAAAGATGATATCTTGATCCGTTGATCCTTGTGATCAATTGTTGTCTCTATTGTCTTTTCCAATCTTTGATTTTACTGTGGGCTATCATCAAATCAAATCAGAACCGACGGTTTTCCCTAATGTTGTTTTACTCGTGGTTCTTTCCTCGAGCATACATAATTATATCCTTTGGTCTGACCAATGCTATGACCTTGTTCACATAGTTACGGACTTCCATCTTCATGGAAACCTCGAGGGACTGCTGTTGAGCCCATCGACAACATTGTTTATCCTCTTCGTGACTCATGACGAACATTAAGCTGGTGTTGGAAACTTTGTAGGCAACATCTTCATGTCCTGTTCGTGAAGTATATGTGAGGTCTAAGAAGTGACTCCCTCTCAGTTCATGTGCATTTGATGCAAGTTGCCGCCGTGAATTCGAGAAAAGTTTGTTTTGCCTCCTCTAGAATCATCCCAAGTCAATCATGCCCTTGCAAAGTATTCTATGGCTTGATAGGCTCGCTACCTCCATTCCGTATGAATTTCCTAGCACAACAAGCCGCTAGTCGATTTGTTTAAGGAAAAGAAGTTAAGTGATAATCCTGAAGGTACCAGGCGGACTTGCACCTGGCTTCGTTATCCACAATGATGGTTCCCAACCAGAACTCGGTAGTGTTTTGTTGTAAGATTTCTATGTGGTCATAATTGTCTCGGACAATGTGTTCACATGTTTCTTGCAATCCAGCTCATGCTTTGGAGTTGGCTGCCATAGTTCATTTCCCGAGAATCTAGCAATGTTATCTCTTCGGCTTATGTTGCAAACTTTCTTCTCTAGACATGCTGAGTATGACGTATCCTATCACTAACCATATCTGAATCTCATGCAGATACGATGGTTGGAACATTTCCAAAGAATTATAATATTGATATCTCTGTAACCCAGTGAAGTAATGTTGTGGCCAACACACCTAGCCGGAAGACTAGTTATTGTAGTTTGTTCATTCAGCAATTTGGCCATTTCCCCATGAGGATTTCATATGACTTATTTGAGAAGTTATTCCTCATGGACTCTTGGATATCCTGAAGTCCTACCTTTACTTGATGTTGTAGATGCCAAGCAACCCATAGCTTGTTACACTAGCACATCAAGGAGAACATTAAAAGCAGAGTGCTAAATGTCTCTCGGTCGATCATCCAGATTTCGTTCCCTTTGCAGAGCTAAGGTGAAATCTGAGAAAGCGCTGTCTTCCTTTGCATCTACATCCTCCATTGTTATTCATCATGATAGTATGATGTGTTGCCAGGATCCTTGGCATGGATGTTGGTAAAACCCTGATGAATATGGAAATGCTCAAGTTCTTGAGAGCACGCTTAGACACTGGGTTATATCCTCGATATCAATTGAAATGTGCCTTATTTGACGAGTTGTTCTATAACTTTAATTTCTTTCCCAAACTGAGTATGACATTCGCTCAAATTCCTTCAAACGATCGTTTGTGAATTGCCTTAGCCTGGTATGAAGAGTTTCAATGATCTATGTATCAAAAGTAATTCTTTTTGCCACTTAAGGGATAATTCTACGAGTCACGTTACCTAAGGTGCCCCGTTATGAAATTATGGCAATTATGTCCATGCTACTTTGATACCTCTTCATCATCTGTTTTAGCGTGGGATTGTTGCCTACCAAATTGAACCTTCGTCTTCTGCTCTTTCTGTTCCCCTGATGTGTGTTTTGTGTCTCACCTCAAGATATGTTCCTACATCTCACTCTATGAGTTGATCGAGAGTTGCTCGATCTTGGAGAAGATCGATTCATGTAGAGTTCTCCATTCCTTTTGTCGTTATGTTGGATGAATATCCCGAAGGAAAAGATGTCAAGATAATCATGATGCAACGAATCAACATCTTTGAGAAGAGCAATTGGACAATGAAGATTGTGATAGTTTAGTGTTCCCCCTTCCTCTTACCCTACGACTGAATCTCGGGACGAGATTCTTGTTTAGTAGGAGTGAGTTATCACATCCCTAGTTTTTCCCCCTTGCTTTGTGTTAGCATGAGCGTTGCATCATGTTTAGAATTTTATTAAACTTGAAATGGGGATTGACAAACCCTAGCACTTCATTGAATAAACCAATTCCAATAATTGAGATTTTCAATGAATCCAAAATTCCCATAAAAAATGTCCACCATGTCCGATAAATGTTGGGAACAACATACCAGAGGTGTTGCACATTTAACCAAGGAATTTGACATTTTTAATAAACCAAAAATGCTGTTGAAACTAACAACTAAATGATTATAAATATTTTAGTTATTCCAAAAATTCTGGAAATTATTGTGGGGCCTAGCAATAATATGTATAAACTCCAGAAATTATTTCACGATTATTGACTTTAGGATTTTTGCCCAATAAAATAATAACAAAGAGCAGAAATTAGAAAAAAACAAAATAGAAAAACGGAAAAAAAAACCTGGGCCACTTACCTGCAGCCAGAAGCCGACGCAACCCACAAGGGAATAGACCATCTTCTTCCTCCTGCCAGGAGGATAGGCAGAGCCGTGGCGAGCTCGCCGACGACGCCTCTCCACCTCCTCCTTGCTGCTGAGTGCCTGGACGCGTGGGATAATGCCGTGGGAGACGTCCGCATCGAGCTGACACCTCATTATCTCCCCCTCACTCGCTCCATCGCCTCTCCTTGCCATGGCCGAGAACACCAAGCTCGTGCCGTCATCGTTGCCGTAGACCCTGCTGCTTCCTCATCCTCTCGCCGTGTCCAGAAGCTCCGCAAGCTCTTCCTCGTCCTCCCTGACGAGTCACGCAAGGCCGGGTACATCACAACGAAGTCGCCGTCATCTTCTTCAGCCTTCGGTCGCCGGTATGCCGCCACCGAATTCGTGAGCCACAGGACCTCCTCGAGCTCGTTGTTGCCTCTGCTAGCCCCGCGGTGAGCTCATGTTCTCCTGCCCCTTGTCCTCTTCGCCGCACGCATCCCCTAGCCAGCTACCCATCAGAACACGAGCTCCTCGCTGCTGGCAATGATGTAGTGGTGGCCACAGCCATTGCTGCTCACACCTCAGGGAGCTCCCGGTAGCCTTTAGAGGCCCCTAGCTGTCTCCCTCGCGCCCTGCACATCCATGGCATTTGAGGCCGTAGCTCAGGTCACCGCTGTCGTTTTGGTCCGCCCCAGGACAAACTTGCGGCACCAATCGATGCGCGCGAGGCCCAACTTCTCGAAGATGTCCTCCGCCGTGCATTTGGCCACCAGAAAGAAAAACCCGAGCCGCTCCGCCGCATCTGATTCCGCCGGCGGCGAACCGCCGGCCAAAACCGGCTGGTTTGACCCCGGTTAGGCTCCCCTGAGTCACTGACATGTGGGGCTCAAGCCCTGCTAATTTGGGATTAGGCGCAAATTAAAATAATTAGTTTAATTAACCTAATGAGGCACTGGCATGTGGGCCGAAGCACTCACACAATTAGTTTAACCCTAAACAAGGTTAATTACCTTAATTAAACCTGGTTAACCAAATGTGTCACAGACCAGTGGGACCCACTGGTCAGGTTTGACCTCGACCTGGCCCTGTTGACTTGCTGACGCAATGTTGATGCAATAATCCTTTTCTGGATTTAGTTTAATATTTTTTTCGGAAATTATAGAAAATAGTTAAAACTTCTAAAAATCATAGAAAATATTCTGGAACTCAGACGGAAATAATTTATATATGAAAAATGATCAGAAAAATCTAATGGATCTGTTTATGCCATGTTCATGCATGTTTGAGCAAGTTAACATCACGAACTAGGACATTTCATGATTAGGACAATTTATGAAATAAAATTTGGAGTTGGAATTTGAACTAGGTTTGAATTCCACTTCAATTAATATGACTAGCTATTGCATTAGGTCAATCCAGTACCTTAACATGACATATCATTCGTCTGGTTGTGCATCACATTGAATGTGTTCCTTCTTCTTGTTGTCAGTGTTATTCCTTCTCGTAGACCATGGTTCCGACGTTGTGATCGTTGACACTGATGAAGAGAAGTGCTATCTTCAGAACTGTCAGGCAAGAAACCCCCCTTCAGCATATTGTTATAAACCCACTCTCTCGATCCATCTCTCTTTTACTGCATTAGGACAACAATGATTCAACTGCTACATGTTCTCGGTAGTTGAACCCATTCCTTTGCATGACATGTCCTTGTCACAGTAAATAGTTGAAACCACGTAGCATGAGTAGCAAATGCTTGAGCCTTGTTGTGCT
The DNA here is from genome assembly GCA_039707655.1 of Elymus sibiricus. Classification (NCBI taxonomy): domain Eukaryota; kingdom Viridiplantae; phylum Streptophyta; class Magnoliopsida; order Poales; family Poaceae; genus Elymus; species Elymus sibiricus. The sequence goes on along the minus strand of CM077675.1, from coordinate 306,280,716 downwards.
TACTCATCCATGCTTGCTTATTGTGCCTGCTATGATTAGAGTTGTGTCGGGTCTGAATCATCTGGGCGATGAATCGGAATGGATGTGTTTGTGTCCTGCTGTGTAAGTGTTAATTGTGTGAATCCAATTTGGTAAACGTAGTAATGAGAGGCCATGTAGGAGTACATGGCGGGTTGTCTCATTGGGATCGTCCTTAAGAGCTGAATTATGTGTGTGTTATCCAAGACAAGATACTACCACACATTGGGATATTTAATTGACCCTCTCGACTTATTAATCGCCTTGATCCCTGTCCAGGAGTTGCAACTAGTTTCTGGTGTTCGTAGGAAAAGTGTTGGTGGCCGTGCTTAGCACTGCCCGATGGGGTGGGCTCTGATGCGGAATATACACAGTGGCACGGTGTACCAAGTGGCACCCGAACGGTGGGCTTGTGGAACCCTGCGCACATTGTTTTTAGACCATAGAGGAAACTTCGACCAGACTTCCTTGTGGGTTCAGTCTCAAATAGGCGATAAACCTTGACTAGAGTCTTGTGTGGTTAACGGTCGTGGCCGACTCCCTTGCTGGGCTTCCACTTGAAGGTTGCCGAGGTTTCTTTCTACGTGGACATAGCGATAAGTGGCGGGAGCATGTGTGAAGGAGTACACCCCTACAGGGTATGAATCTGTTCGAATAGCCGCGCCCTCAGATATGGACTACTTGGAGACTTGCATTGTTCATAGACAATTGAAATGGATACTCTAAAATGCGCAAGATAAGTGTGAGTGCTATGGATGGCCCTCTCATAGGAAGATAGGAGTGGATCCATAGTGGTGTATTGATGTGGTGAATATGTGGACTCGTGTGCGCTATCCCACCTCGAAGATACTACTTGTAGTCTTAGTATAGGTTAGCCAAGAGTCAAAGCTGGCTGGCTGCAATAAACTCCACAACCCCCTTGTTGATAATGGTGCATATGTAGTTAGTTCTGATGTAAGTCTTGCTGAGTACCTTTTGTACTCACGGTTGCTTAATCTATGGTTTGCAGAGGAGACGTCAGTCTCACTAGAGGTTCCTACGATGATTTCGATGTTGACCGGATTAGCGTGGGAATTCCAGATAGAGGTCTGACTCCTTTGGTAGGGTCGTTGTAGCTTTTCAGGCTCCTCTAGCCACTTTACTAGATGTCTGTACCCAGACATGTTTTGCTTCCGCTTGATGCTTGTATGACTTGAGTGGGTCATGAGACCCCTGTTTGTAATATCACACCATGTTGGCTCTTATGAGTCTTTAATGAATACTTTGAGTCATAGAGTTGTGTTGTGATGCCATGTTGTATCTATGCATATCGTGCATGTTGTGCGTATGTGTGATGTGCATTGGTATGTGTGGGATTCGACACCTAGTTGTGTGCCTTTAGTAGCCCTCTTTACAGGGAAATGCCTCTTTGTGCTTCCACTAAGCCATGGTAGCTTGCTACTGCTCCGGACACATGGATTGATCGACGTGTATCCTTGTTTGCTGCTGTGTCTATCCTTATGGGGAAATGTCTCGCGGTGTAATGGAATCCATGTAGCTTGCTATGACTCGTCTACACACGCTGATGACCGACACCTGCATTGTTGGGTTACGTATGCCTGTTCCTGTACGGATGTGCCACCTGGGTTCTATGACTAGTCATGTGGACCCGGGTTCTCTGGCGTATGATTGCTAGCGACATAATCATACACGTGAGCTAAAAGACACAAATGGTCCCGGCCAAGGTAAGGTGGCAGCCTTGGGGATTACCGTGCAAGAGGCCGCAAACTGATGTGATATGTTACAAGCTGGATTCATATGACTTAGGATCGGGGTCCCGACAGCGCTGGTCCTCAACCCCATTATGGGTAGTTGCCGACTTTGGATGGTGCTCATGGACGAAGGCAACAACCTAAATCTGATATATGCAGACACTTTGTACAAAATGCACGTCGACATATCACGCATAGAACAGAGTGGCACCACCTTTAAAGGTATAATACCCGGGCGAGAGGCATGCTGCAGCGGAAAAATAACCCTCGATGTAGTCTTTGGAACACCGGGCAATTACCGTTCCGAAGAGGATATGTTCCACATCACCCCTTTTAAGAGTAGATATCATGCCCTCCTGGGGCGGGACGCCTTCTCTAAATTCCAAGCAGTACCACATTTCGGCTACATGAAGCTCAAAATACCGGGCCCAAACGAGATCATTACTATCTTGAGCGACCCCGACAGAGCACTCAGAGCCGAGAATAAAACGGCGTCACTCGCCCTCGAATCCTTGTCTGAACCCCTCGTGGCCGAGGAGCTGACCACACTATGCGCCGAAGTCGATCAAGATGATGTCATCCTCAACAAACGACCGAAGTCTACTTCATTCAAGCCGGCTGACGAAATAGTCATGTTCCAAGTACACCCAACGGACCCATCTAAAACAGCGTCCATTGGGGTGAACCTCAATCTCGAGATTGACGAGGCTCTACACAGTTTCCTTTAGGAAAATTGGGATATATTCGCCTGGCACCCTTCCTATATGGCGGGGATACCCCATAGGCTCGCAGAACATAGCCCAAACATATTAAAAGGCTACAAGCCTTTGAAATAAACACTTCGACGTTTGTCTGAACCCAAGCGTCAAGCAATGGGCGAGGAACTGGCAAAACTACTGGAGGCTGGGTTCATCCGAGATAAAAAGCACCCCGACTGGCTTGCCAACTTGGTCATTATACCAAATAAGGATTGGTTCTGGTGCTTGTGCGTCGATTTTAAGGACCTCAATAAAGCCTACCCCAAGGACCCCTTCCCATTACCATGCATCGACCAAATCGTGGACGCCACAATAGGTCATGAGTTAATGTGCTTCCTGGACGCCTGTTCAGGATATCATCAAATAAATATGATAGAATCTGACCAGGCAGCAACATCATTCATCACACCTTACGGGCCTTTCTATTTTAACATGATCCCCTTCGAACTCTAGAACACCGACGCCACATACTAACGCATGATTCAATCATGCCTACAGAAACACATCGGGAACACCACCGAGGCCTACGTTGACGATGTGGTTGTCCAAACTAAACACGTCGGACAGTTGGTAAACAACCTCCGTGATACATTCGCCATCCTACGGGAATATCAAATTAAGCTCAATCCGGAGAAATGCGTCTCCAGAGTCCGAGTAGGCAAACTCGTCGGCTTTATCATATCCAGCCAAGGAATCAAGACCAATCTGGCAAAAATACGAGCCTTGGACCGTTTGGAGGTACCAACAGAGCTCAAACACGTACAAAAACTAGCAGGATGCATAGTGGAATTAAGCCGCTTCATATCAAGACTCGGGCAGATGGCCTTGCCTCTATATAGGTTGTTAAAGCAAACAAAGACATTCATATGGATGAAGGAGGCCGCGACGGCCTTGGAAGACATCAAAACTCTCCTCGCCACTAATCCTATCCTGGCGACCCCAGGTGTATGTGAGCCGATGATATTATACATCTTGGCCACAAACCAGGTGGTTAGCGCAGTGCTCGTGGTTGAACGAGACATGGAGGGTCACAAGTTCCAGGTCCAGAAGCCCGTTTATTACGTCTCCGAACTCTTAACCCCTTGCAAAATTCGTTACCGTCATTATCAAAAGATAGCCTACATCATCTTCATGGTATCACGAAAACTCCCGTATTAATTTCAAGAGTGCTCGGTGACTGTGGCATCCAATGTCCCATTAAGTGACATAATTAACAACAGGGATGCAATGGGGTGTATAGAGAAATGGGCAATAGAGCTCCTACATTTTGAAATCACCTATCTACCGCGCCGAGCTATTAAATCTCAGGTGCTGGCTGACTTCGTGGCCGAATGGATAAAAGCCGAACTCCCTCGAGAGTACATCACCTATTCGCTGGACCATGTACTTCCATGGTTCCAAAATGCTTGCGGGCATAGGGGTTGGCGTCGTACTCACGTCACCCACGGGCGACAATATTCAGTATGTGTTTCAAATTATGTACACAGATTCCAACAACGTAACCGAATATGAAGGCCTTTTACACGGACTCCAGATAGCAGCCTCCATGGGTGTCAAATGCCTGGAGGTCCGAGGTGATTCTAACCTTGCCATCTTACAAGTCAACGATAGATTCGATGCCAAGGACCCAAAGATGACAGCATACCGGAATGTCGTCTTAAACATCTCGGCTAGGTTCGAGGGGCTGGAATTTCACCACATACCCCGAGATAGCAACCAGGGCGTAGATATACTCGCCCGAATGGGCAAAAGGAGGGATAAAGTCCTGGACAATACTTTCCTCGAATGACTCTTTAAGCGATTCATAGCCTGGCAAGATGAGAAAAGAATGTTGGAGTCAAGAGATGTTGGGCTACATGCCCCGCCCAAAGATAACGAAGGATATGGTGTAATTGGCGGCTCGGCTATTCAGGAAACATCTTCCGCACATGAAGTCATGGCAGTCATCGCACCATGGAAGGAGCTGTTCCTCGCATACCTGCTCCAAAAAGAGCTCCTTGATGACCAAACCGACACACGATGGATCGTACGGCAATCTAAAGCCCATAAGGTTCATGAAGGAGATCTCTATAAGATGAGCACCACGGGCGTCCTCCAGCGATGCATATCCGAAGAGGAAGGAAGAAAATTACTTCAAGAGATACACTCCGACATGAGCGGACATCACGCCGCTGCTCGGACCTTGGTCAACGAGGCCTTCCGAGCTGGTTTCTATTGGCCAATTGCGGGTATCGACGCCTCGGCATTAGTATTGCGTTGCCGAGGCTGTCAAGTATTCGCCAAACAAAGCCACATGCCTCCCGCGGTTCTTCGGACTATCCCCATCGCCTGGTCTTTCGGGCCACTCAAGGGCGGATCATGAAAAAACAAATACTTGCTTGTCATGGTTGATAAATTCACTAAGTGGATCAAAGCAAAACTAGTAACCTTGGCCGACGTTACCCAAGTAATTGAGTTCCTCTCCGGGGTAGTACACCATTATGGTATCCCACATAGTCTGATTATAGACAATGGGTCAAACTTCAAGGCCAAAGCGGTTAAAGATTGGTGCGCAAAAATGGGCATCAAGCTCGATTACGCGTCTGTATACCACCCGTAGTTAGACCGGCAAGTGGAGCGGGCCAAGGCTAGTACGTTCACATAAAAATCCATTTGCAAATGGTTCGAGGAACTCGACTCTGTCTTATGGGGTTTGTGCACCACACCGAATAGATCCATCGGATACACACCGTTTTTTATGGTGTATCGCGCTGAGGCAGTACTCCCATGCGACATGATAAATGAAGCACCTCGGGTAAGCATGTATGAAGAGCGGGAGGTCAAGCTCGATCGGCAGGAGACCTTGGATGCTCTCTCAGAAGAGCGCAACATTGCTCGGGCACGATCTGCTATCTACCAACAGCAAGCCCGACTCTACCACAGCAGGGAGGTCCGTGCTAAGGACTTCAACGTCAGGGACCTCGTCATAAGGCTACATCCAGAGAAGCATAAGCACAAACTCTCCCCTAGATTGGACGGGCCATTCATTATTGACAAGGTACTAATTGAAGCAGCTTACCGAATTCGGGATCAAGAGGACGGTCGTCTAGAGCCCAATCCAAAGAAAACCGAGCTGCTCCGATGCTTCTACATTTAACACCCCCGAACACTGCTTCTGTATATGATTTACGACCCCTTTTTTCTTTTTTTCTCTCTTTCTACACCTCAAAGCAACTTTTGAATGATTTCGAGAGATAATATAGGTTGTTCTTTTCAAAACACGCGTTGTTCCACTTCTTATACACTACTATCTTTCAAGCCATAATATGCATCGATTTGATTTAAGATTTGGCCAACCTGGGTTGCCCGGCTCCTGTGCTTGCCCCTTACGTTCCTGATAACTTGGCTAAGGGGTAGAGGCAACACCGCTGCGATTGTTACTCCTAGATCAGCCGATGCAGTACCTCAGACAGACAAAGCCGAAAGCTAGCACTCTTAACATCCAAATCGGTCATCCATGACATAGGGTTAATGTGGAAGGGGTCTTTCAAACCCCGACCAGGGGCTTATCCCTGAGCTCACCCGTCTTCGGTCACATGGGCTCGGCACAATCACTCGAGGAAAGGAACTGTTGGAAGAACTATTTTCCTTAGAAGATGTTTCTTATGTTAAAAAGTAATATAACATAACTCTCCGCATCCCTCTTGTCTTTCGGGCCGTATATCCGGATTGCCTTGTCACATGAAGCGCCTGGTCTGATTATTTCAACCAGTAGTATGGGACAATCCTCAGCCATTGGCCGGGGAGGTGGAAACCGGTGGCTGGCTGACAGAGTTCCGAAGCGTGGTTTGAATATTCACATAAACTATTTCGATACATAAAGTCACACATACTTATTACACCCGGTCTAGCCCATCTATTAAGGTGTCTAGGGCGCAGTCCTTCTGCGAAAACCGAGAAGTAGGCATAACACTCTCGTACACGAGACTAGTGGGTATCTCCTCACTGTCCGGCCCAATAGGTCCTACCTCAGCTAGATCCGTCGTATTAAGACATGTATACTGGGTCTTCACAATGGCCTAGGCCTCCCTCGCTCCTTCCGGATAGGCAGACACCTTCCAAGCCTAGATCCGGTGTCGAGCTCTTTTTAACTATTCGGCTAGGACAACTATGTCTTCTGGCACATGTACCATTTCGGGCCATAAAGCTTGGAAAACGTCCTTCATTCATTTCCGCGCACTCTCGTAGACCACGGACATATGAGCCGCCTTGTCCTCGGCCACTGGACCTCAGGCGTCAGGGGGTACGCCGGATAGAGAAGCTGCCAAGGGAGAAAAGTCAGCCTGCAAATTACCTCGGCTGAATCTTATAACAGCTTTTCGATATTCACAACTTACCAAAAATCATATCATTCGTTCGACGATTCTTCAATTCAGCAGCAGCCAGTTGAGCTTTTAAGCTGTCAATCTCTTGGGCTTGTCGGGTGTTTTCGGCCCTTAGCGCATTGACGCCATCCGCCTTTTGGGTCACCACATGTCGGTTTGCTTGGCACCACGACTCCGTGTACATCAAATCCTCGCGGTCCTGATTAAGATCTCTCTCAAGATGACCTATGGCTTCCGCTGCTACATGGAATTATGTCGTCGGCCATCTCCTAAAATCCCAATGGTGCTAATGATATATGCCAGACAAGCACTTATCATGCGCCTCCATGGTGAACTTCTTCAACTGCTCCACATCGACCAAGGAAGCATCTAACTTCGCCTTCGTTTGGGTGACTGCCTCAATCAGTTAACCATTCTTTGCCCGAGGTTCCTGTCAAAGGACAACATGTGCTATTGGATATTCAAGCCTTGTTACGACTGCATTTCGCCCATATCAAGCCTTAGGAGCTACTACCATACTTGGTAGTCTTGTTTGCCTTGAAGCAAGTAAAGAAATACACGAAGAACTTGAAGGAACATGAACTTGGGTGAAGCCTCACCTGTAAATCTTGCGACAAGACATCCAACCATTCTTTGCCCGAGGTTCCTCTGGTCGCCCCAAGATATGCATCCACCGTACTAAGGGCATTGAACTCCCAATCCGAGAAGGCCGAATTCCTTAGGGAATCCTTTAACCGCCGATAATTCGCGAAATATTGGATCTCAGAAGGAGTAGTCGAACTGATCAATGAGTCCTCGGGCTGGGGAACCTTGGGAGTAACTCCCGAAGTAGGGCGTGCCTCCGCTTCCCTATGCAAGGCTGCCGTGTCACATCCCTAGTTTCCCCCTTGTGCTTGTGCTAGCTAGAGTGTGAATCATGTTTAAAATTTCATTAAACTTGAAATGGGGATTGCCAAAACCCTAGAACTTCGTTGGATAAACCAATTCCAATAATTAAAATTTTCAATGAATCGAAAATTCCCTTAAAAAATTTCACCATTCCCGATAAATGTTGGAAATAACATAACAAAGGTAATGCACTTCTTAACAAACTTTTTGGTATTTTAAATAAACTAGAAATAATGCTGAAAATGTGTCATCGTTTTGTCACGACAGATGCCATGGGGTGGCTTATCGAACGTGGTTGGGGCCGAATGGACGGCGATGCGCTCCGGAAACGGGATTAGGGACAAGCGGCGTAAGACACGCGATGTACCCAGGTTCAGGGCCCTCTATGAGTGGTAACACCCCTAATCCTGCTTGTATGGTAGATGTTCTGGGTGACTACAAGATTGCTCCTTGAGCTGTTTTCTAGAGGAAGAAGAAGGAGCCCGCTAGCTCTTCCTCCTTCTCTACGTGGGTGTCCGCGTGTGTCTAGTTGCCCCTGCATGAAGGGCGCCGGAGGGGTTTATAGGTCACCCGCCCTAGCTTACAATATTTGTGGGATAAGGCTGGTGGGACCAGGCTGGCAGCTGTTGGCGTTCTGGGAACGGGGGTACCCAGACCTACCTGCCTGTGGCCCAGGGCATGGCCCACCTCGTCAGCCAAGCACGGCCTGGCGCGACTCCACTCAAGACAAGGCCCTCGCGAGGACCCCAGGCTCGCGAGGGAGAACAGCACCAAGATCAGCAAGGGGTGGGCCTCCTCAGGCCCCCTCCGGAGCGGCGGAGATCTCTATGCAGAACCCGGCCTTAGGAGTCAAAGATGACGCAAGGAAGGACAGGCGGGCGCCAGCACGACAGGCGGTGCAGTTTCCCCTTTGGTGCAAAGGGAGCAAGGACGTACGTGGTTTCCCAAAGCGCCCCCCAAATGTTTCCATTCCGGTGCAACGAGACCACGACCACGAGCCCCGCAGGACGGATGTCATCGCCGAGCCCACTTATGCATCATCGACAGCTACTTTGCAGGCGAAGACCACCTTTGGACAGGGCGGGGATGTACTCCTGTCACCCTTCAAATTTGGCCGTTGTGGGATCCCTTCCTGCTATTGCGATAAGGGAAGAGGACCCGGGCCACTGCTATATATAGCGGCTAGGCCGCACCGTAGTGGGACGACACCCCCGATCGATCCCATCACAACCCTAGCAGAAGGCCAAGAACACCTCGGGAGCGCCCTCACGAGGCTCCTCAACACTGTACTAGTTCATCCACCACACCTCCTCGAGAGGCAATCCACCAAAGTAGGAGTAGGGTATTACGCTTCGCAGTGGCCCGAACCTGGGTAAACCACCGTGTTCATCTTCTTCCTCGCCATCGATCGAGTTCATCGTCTTAGCCACCGAGTAGCGAGCTAGGTAGAGCGAGGCTGCAGGGGATCTTCGCACATGCCCCTATGTTCGAACCTTGAGGGTTTTGCGGAGCCCAAAATCTGACATTTGGCGAGCCAGGTAGGGGGCGTGTCGGAGTCTTCCTCAAGCCAAGATCTTCTCCCACCTCGCCATTCCGATGTCTGACGCTCGCCGAGATCGCGCCGAGCGCCAAGCTGCCCGGGTCGCCCAGACGGCACCTGTGGGCCGCGCCGGCGTGCGCCTGTCGGATTTCGGGCTCCGCAAAACCCTTAATATTCGAACAGAGGGGCGTGTGCGAAGATCCCCAGCGACTTCGCCCAACCTAGCTTGCTACTCGATGAACACAACAGCAAACTCGCACGATGACGAGGGAGAAGATGAACACGACAGTTTACCCAGGTTTGGGCCGCTGCGAAGCGTAATACCCTACTCCTGCTTTGGTGGATTGCCTCTCGAAGAGGTGGGGTGGATGATCCAGTACAGTGTTTCAGGGCCTCATGAGGGCTCCCCAGAGGTGTTCGAGGCTCTCTGTGACTTGGTGATGGATGAGTGGCGGAATGGATGCGGATCCCCCTCTACGGTGCAGCCTACCCTCTATATATAGCGGTGGCACGGGTCCTCTTCCCTTATCGCAATGGCGGGAAGGGATCTCACAACGGTCAATTTTAAATGGGGACAGGGGTACATGCTCGCCCTGCCCAAAGGCGGTCTTCGCCTGCAAAGTAGCTGTCGACGGCGCAGGGACAGGCTTAGCGATGACGTCCGTCCTGCGGGGCTGGTGGTTGCGGTATTGTTGCACCGGAATGGAAACCTTTGGGGGGGTGCTTTGGGAACCCGCGTACGTCTCTGCTCCCTTTAAACCAAAGGGGAAACTGTGCCGTCTGGCGTGCTGGCCCTCGCCTGTCCTTCCTTGCGTCATCCTTGACTCTTGAGGCCGGGCCTTGCATAGAGATCTCCGCCACTCAGGAGGGGGCCTGAGGAGGCCTATCCCTTGCCGGTCTTGATGCTGCCCCTCCTCGCGAGGCTTGGGCCCTCGTGAGGGCCTTGCCCTGAGTGGGGCCGCGCTCGGCTGTGTTGGGTTGGTGAAGTGGGCCATGCCCTGGGCCGCAGGTAGGCAGGTCTGGGTACCCCCGTTCCCAGAACGCCGACAGTAGCCCCCGGGCCCAAGGCGTGCTCGAGCCGGCCTTTGGGTGGAGCCCTGAGGGCGGCCCGAAACGCCGCGCGCCCCAGATGCCTGCGTGCAAGGACTAGCGCGCGTTGTGCTGCTGATGTCGGGCACCCTTTGTCCTTTCAACCACCGCTGAAATTGTCAAGAGCCTGACTTCTAGCGTTGGGCCATTATTGCTTTCCCTTCCAGCGCATTCGCTCTTGCTTTCCAGGTCTCCCATTCTAGCAGGCGCTCTCTAGATCCGGCGCCACTCCGTCCTCCCCCTTGCTGCTCCGGCGCCGCGAGCTTCGTGATGGCTCCCGCCGGCAAGCAGAAGCCGGAGGCGCAGGGCTCTGCCTCCGCTCCCATCTCGCCGGTGCTTTTGGGGTCTACCATCGCCAAGGATGAGGGCGTCCTCCCGGTGCTCCCATGGATGGCGGATGGGTCCAACGAGCAGGGGCAGACCTTGATATGGGGCGGCTCCTCGGCGAAGCGTCCCTCGTCCAGGGCGGTCTACCCCTTCTTCCTTCATAGCATCTTTGCTGGGCTCGTCGCGCCCTTCTCTGCATTCTTCACCGCCATCCTGGACCACTACGGGATCCAGGCCCTTCACCTCCAACCCAACTCCATCTTGCTCTTGTCCATCTTTGCCTTCTACTGCGAGGCCTTCGTGGCCGTGCGGCCTTCGGTGGCCCTCTTCCGCCATTTCTTCAGCTTGCGCCTGCACGATGGCGCTCAACGGTCGGCGTGCGTCTCCTTGATCGCGGTCCAGAGCGGCAACATGCTCTTGAAGGCCGGGAAGAAGGTGGAGAACTTCAGGCACCGCTGGGTCCTCATGGATCTCAAGGACACTAACCCTCGGTTGGATCTGCCGAAAGGGCTGCCGGAGAAGACCTCTGCTTAGAGCTCTGCGAAGCTTTCCGACCGCCGGGCCGGGCCCGTCCTGGAGCGCTTCACTCGCGACATCAGCGCCAGGAAGCTGACTGGGGGGATGATAGTGAAGGAGTTCTTGGCGCAGCACCTGGCGCCCCTCCAGGCCCATTCCAGGCCCTTGTGGGACTATCAGGGCAACGGCGACAACCTCAGGCTTCGGTCCGCACACATAACCCCCGAGGAGCTGAGCAAGGCCGTGGCGACCCTGCTCAATGGCGACCCTGGTGACCTCCCCGAGGCTCACGATCCGCTGTACTGCCACGACGACGGGGCCGATCTGGTTGCCGCGATGCCTGTCATCAACGAATTGGGGCTTTTCCCCGCTGAGGGCCCTGGTCCGGTGATGGTGTCCTCCGGCGACACCACGTGCGGGGAGGACTCAGAGAAGACTGCCGACGACGGCCTGGCGGGGGCATCTCCCCCGTCACAGGGCACCCTTCTGCACGGGCTTGAGGACGACGACGATGTTGGTGAAGTTTCTGCTGCAGGCTCCTCATGCGCCGCCAAGGTTTCTAGGGGGCTAGGGCCAGCCCCTTGGGCCATGCGATCTGCGTGCGTGTAAACTCTCAGGAAGCGCGGAGCGGGGTCTCCTCCGGCGCGCTCCGCCCCTGCCGGCAAGTTGGTTGAGGCGCCGGCCTCGCCCTCGCCCGAACCGCAGCTCGCAGGCAAGGCGGGCGTGGCCAGGGCCATGGCAGTCCCTTCGGCGGCCACCCTTGCGGACAGCGCTCCTGCTCCCCCGCGTGGTGGCGCCCCCGCCGAGGGAGGCTTGGGGGCCCCCGTCGTTGCCGAAGCGACGAGAAAATTGGTCGACGTTGAGGAGTAAGCGACCCGACTCGGCTCGCTCGCCCGCCGATGGCTTGTATACTAATGGCCTTCTTTGCTTGGTGATCAGGGACGCCGCCGCGCCGAAGATGAGGAAGAAGAAGGCAGGAGTGAAGCCGAAGGCGACTTCCGGCGCGCCATCTGCCCCTGCCGACACGCCATCGCTGGTTGCTAAAGGCGAGGGGGCTCGCGAGGTAACCTCCCTGGTCATCGCCGTGAAGCCCCCTGAGCCCCCAAACCTTGCAGGCGTGGTCGCTCCTGCCCTTGAGGGCGCGGTGACACTGACGTCCAGAGGGCCAGCCCCTGAGGGCCAGTCTCCCGCCGATTCGTCCGCGTCCGTGGTCGCCGAGCGGCCTCCGGAGCCTCCTGTTCCTCATGCTGCTGCCTCCCCGAGGACGCCTTCTCGTGGCCGCGCAGGGGGATCCTCCGGAGGGGACCTCGGTGCCTCCGGTGCATGGCCACGACGTCCTGGACGGGGCCTTCGCTGCTTGGGTCAAGTTCGTGGCGTCCTCGGGGGTGCCGACGATCGCCTCGCTAGCGGGCGCCTAGAGCTCCTCTCAGGGTGGCTCCAGGCCGACGCCTCCGTCGTGACGATTTGGGGTCAGGCCGGGGCTACCGCGGCGAAGAGCGAGAAGGAAGCCGCGGCCGCCCGGGCAGCACGCGAAGAGGCGCTGACTGAAGCGGTGTCTGCTGTCAAGCATTGCGGAGAGGTGGAAGCCCGTCTGAGCAGTAGGCCAAGCTTGCGGGGCAGCTTCGTCAATGGGAGGAAGACCTCGAGGCACGCGAGGCCAAGCTTGCCGCTCGGGACTCTGAGCTGTCTCAGGCGGCGACCCGCCAGGACGTGGAGCGGGTGCGCCTGGACGCGCAGGAGAAGGAAATTGCTTCGAGGAAGACCCTTCTTCACACCAGGGAGGAAACTCTCGCCATGGCCGAGGATAAAAGGGCCGCGGAGCTGAGCACCTTTCCTGCCGTCGAGATCAAGCTTCGCCAGGCGCTCCATGTCCTTTGCCGAGATGGGTTCATGGAGCCCCTGGCTGCTCCAGATAGCGGCTTCGCGGTGCTCGCTTCAAAGCTCGTCGAGGCGCTAGAGGGCGCCATCGTCAAGGTGGAGAAGGTCTTGGAGTGTGAGTGCCGCGACCTCTTTTCTGAGGCCGCGACGTGCGTCTTCAGCCATCTTCATCTTCATGAGCCGGGGTTCGACTTCAACTCCGTGATCCGCCCGGTCGCCCCTGAGGTCGGCGTCAGCGCCGCGGCGGCTGTGAAGGGCGCCGTGGAGACGCTGGTGAAGATGTTCATCCACGTCATGGTTTCTCCGCCCCCGGATGCTGCTGGGGTTGGCGGCGAAGAAGACGACGCCAGCAATGTCAACGACGAGTCCCCCGAGGGTGAGACGAATGGCGACGGCGGTTCCTCCTGATTCCTTTCTCCTGCTCCTTTCCTGCAATGCACATCGTGCCTCATGGAGGTGTTAAACTCGTTTGTGTTTGCGAAAACTTTTAACGCTTGTAATAACTGTTGGACTGTGTGATTGCTTTCTTCGCCTTGTTTCCTTCTTGCTTGCTGTGATGCTCTGCATCGGCAGGGCCCGGCCCGTGCATACCTCAACCGCCGTTGGGCCGACCGGAAACCAAGGACGGTCCAAGGGGTCAGGGGCTACGGGTTCAGTTAGGCTCCTGAGTCGCGATGCTCAGGAGTCCCCCTTGACGTACGAGCAGCCCTCATGAAGGGAACACGGTGGAGATTGGTTTACTTGAAATTTTCAAACAACTTTAGCGCTCTACGTTGGCAGGGCCCGGTCCACGCATACCTCAACCGCCGTTGGGCCGACCGGAAACCAAGGACGGTCCAAGGGGTGAGGGGCTACAGGTCCAGTTAGGCTCCTGAGTCGCGATGCTCAGGAGTCCCCCTTGACGTGCGAGCCTCAGCGTCCTCCTTAAGGGTTTTTGAGCGGTTTTTTTATGCCCGGCCCGCGCATACCTCAACCGCCGTTGGGCCGACCGGAAACCAAGGACGGTCCAAGGGGTGAGGGGCTACGGGTCCAGTTAGGCTCCTGAGTCGCGTTGCTCAGGAGTCCCCCTTGACGTACGAGCGGCTCCCATACCTTTCCTCGCCAGCTTTTCCCGAGATGGGCGCATGAAGACCAGGTTTGGCTGACCTGGGAAGGTGGCGTGTACCAGGCTTGACCGGGTAGTAGCCCCGTGCATCCCCCATCACGCATGCATCCCTGGGGAACGCAGTGAGAAAGGGGGCCACTAGGGACCTCCCTGAGGTTGGATGCAGCCGTTGGGGTGCCCTCAGTTGTTTATCCCCCCGCACCGGGCATGGGGCTTCCACCTTGCGTGGGCATAGTCATTGGTGGACCGTGTTGACCGCCAGCACGGAGCTATGGCTTCCACATTGCGTGGGCATAGTCATTGGTGGACCGTTTTGACCGCCAGCACGGAGCTGTGGCTTCCACATTGCGTGGGCATAGTCATTGGTGGACCATGTTGACTTCTCCACCAGCGCTGGGCTGTGGCTACCACATTGCGTGGGAAGGGACCCCTCCGCATCCTCGGTCGGCCCCGGGCGTGTACATCCCATAAAGTTTGTACGCGTGGCTGGCACGGTAGAACTGGGAGGTGTATATGGGAGCTTGTGAGGGCGCTTTGGCCTCGCGAGATCCCTACCTCTAAGGCGGTTTGCGCCTGAGTCTTCTCGTAGACGGGGCCGTCCGAGGCCCTGCTGACTTCTTCCTCTCATGAGTGAGGCAGGTTGGGGGTCCTTTTGGCACTCTACGTCTGTAGGTCCCGGTCCCGCACATTTCCCGACCGCCGTAGTGTACGACCGGATCACCAAGGACGCGACTACGGGGTTAGGCCCCGGCACCCTTGACGCCGACCGGATCACCAAGGATGACATCAAGGGGCGGGTGGCTTTATGACCAGTAAGGCTCCCGAGGGCCCCCTTTGACGCTCAAGTGGCTCGACATCGGCAGGTCCCGGTCCCGCACATTTCCCCACCACCATTAGGTACGACCGGAAACCAAGGATGCACTTCACGGGGCGAGGCCCCGATACTCCTGATGCCGACCGGAAACCAAGGACGACATCAGGGGTGGCGAGTGGCCTTATGACCGGTAAGGCTCCTGAGGCGCGATTCTCAGGAGCCCCCTTTGACGCTCGAGCGACCCCCACTCCACCCTGTCGGTTGCTGCCTCAGGAGGCCATGAGGCCTTCCGACATTCCATGCTGAGGCGGCGTGCCGCGGCCGGAGCCCCCGAGCGGGGGGTCGACCGCCCGAAGAGGCAAGTCCTTGAGGCGACAGGGCCTTGCATCCCAGTTCTGTGGTGCCCCGAGAAGGGCCACGACGCACAGCCCCTTGCGAAACACCAACTCAGAGAAGGTGGTGAGGCGACATTCATGCCGGCAAGGAGCCATGCAGGCAAGGTAGAACGTTAGGAAATAGACTAGGTGCATGAGAAACTATTGAAATATGCATAAACAAGGCGACTGCAGGGGTGTGCCCTAATCACCTGAGGATAATGCGGCCCAGTGGGCGCCCTCGAACAGAGTAAACCAAAAAATTACCTGGCAACAGCCAACAAAAAGTCACCTGGCGGCCATGCCGCTGAAGAGCCGAAGCTGCCGTCATAGCCTGATCTCTCTCCTCCACGAGCGCGACCCTCATGGGTCCGTCGTCTCCCGAGGCTCGGAACCTTCGCTTGGTCCGAGCATCTCCTCCAACTCCTCGCCGCGCCTCGCCAGGCAAGGCACGGGCATGGCTCGGTAAAGGCATTGGAACGTGACGCCCGCGTTCGCCAGTACGAAGGGTATGCGGACGTAGGCGTTCGGGTAGACCCATCCATGATCGGCACGCGCTGGCCAGAAGGGGCCCTGGGCCGCGGCACTGTTGACCGCGAGCGCGTTGACATAGACGCGTGGCTGGTCGACCGTGCCGATGACGGCGACTGCGATTGGTGGTGCAGGGCAGTCCCCGCCTTGCACGGCTTGCGCTTCTCGAAGCTCTTCAATCGCTCTAATGACGGACTCTCGCGAACTGGGCACCACGCGTCGTGCTCCCAGCTCGAGCTGGCGCGCGTCAGAGCGCGCTTTCAGGTTGTGCTCGAGCACCTCTCTTGTCTCACTGGCCAAGCTCGAAGCTCCCTGGGGGAAGCCCCCGGGCGCGGGCCAAGAGGGGCGCCGAGCGCGCTTTCCTATGCGATAGGAGGTGGGGCCCCATCCCTGAGCGCGGAGCCTGAGGTTCCAGGGCGCCCTGCGGGAAGGAGTTGCTTCTTCTTCTTGCGTGGGTCCTCACGAGGCAGTGCGTCTTCCTCGTCGTCCGATCGGTCAGCCGCCGCGGCGCGGTAAGCACGCTCGAGGATACAGACAACATCCTTCTCATCGCAAGCAATGGTGATGACGCCACCACTCCCTGACATCTTGAGGACGTTGTAGCCGTGGTGGGTCACCGCCATGAACTTGGCGAGAGCCGGGTACCCGAGGATCGCGTTGTACGGAAGGTGGATATGCGCGACGTCGAAGACGATGATCTCGGTGTGGTAGTTCTTGCGCCCGCCGAAGGTGACAGGCAGGCACACCTGCCCGATGGGTACGGTGGATCCGTCTGTGACCCCCGAGAAGGGCTTGGTCGGCATGAGCTGTTCGTACGGTACCTGGAGCGTCTCGAAGGTCTCAATGGAGAGGACATTGAGCCCTGCTCCACTTTCGATGAGGGTCTTGGTGACGAGGATGTTGTTGATGGTTGGAGTGCACAACATGGGGAGCTTGCCAGCCATGGTCGAGCACCTGAGCTAATCCCTCGAGTCGAAGGTGATGGCGGTCTGGGACTAGTTGACGGGGCGCATTGCTTCGGGCTTCGGGAGAGCCGCATTCACCTCCTGTGTGAATTGCTTGAAGGCACGGTTTGAAGCCGGGGTCTGGGCGCCACGCAGGATACAGGCCACCGCCCTGACTTCCTGGAAGGCCCTAGCCCCATCGTCCTGCCTGTCCTCCTCCTTCCTTCTGGGTGGCAGAGGCAGTGGAGGTAGACCAGCCTCGCGAGGGTGGGCCTCGCGAGGCTAACCGCGTCGTGACCCCTCCAGAGGGTAGTCGCGCCAGCGGTCCTCACGAGGCGGGTCGCGCCAGCGGTCGTCCCGAGTCTGATCGCGCCAGCGGTCCTCCTGGGGCTGATCGCGCCATCCTTGACGCGGCTCCCGGTTGTCCCAGCGGCCTCCACCGCGGCCGCTGCCACGTCCAAAGCCTTGGTCAGCTCGTCCGGGGCGCCGACTGAGGTGCTCGGCGCGGCTCAGCCTGAGTTCCCGGCAGTCGGCGGTGTCGTGGGTGTTGGTGCCATGGAAGATGAAGGTGGGTCTTCCCCCTGGGGGGTGTTCCTCACCCCGGCTGCGCTTCGCCTCAGGTTCGGCCGCAAGCACTGCTGGGGCCTTGCGCTTCGCCTCCTTGGCCTTGGTCTTCTTTTCTTCCTGCTCCGCCGCCAGGGGCCCGCGGAGCGACAGGCGGCCCTCCTCTGCCTTGGCGCACTTGTTCGCCAGGTTGAACTTCTCCAGGGCAGAGCACAGTTCGTCGTTCATGGCGAGCTCCTCCTTCATCTTGAGGTCAGTGACTCCGTCGGTGAATGTTGAGATGATGGCCTCGTCTGAAGCCCTCGGGATCTTGAGGCGCGTGGTCGTGAAGCGTTGTATGAACTTGTGCAGGGTCACCCCATCCTGCTGCTTGATACGCCGCAGGTCGTTCATGGTGGGCGCGCGGTCGCGGGTGCCTTGGATGTTAGCGAGGAAGCGTTTGCGCAGGCCATCCCAGGAAGTGATACACGCCTCCGGGAGGTTGAAGAGCCAGGAGAGCGCGCCGCCCTTGAGCGCCATAGAAAACCAGCACGCCATGACCTTGTCGTCTCCTGCTGCCGCCCGGATGCTCAGGGAGTAGAGCTGTAGGAACTCGGCTGGATCTGGGGTGCCGTCGTAGCGTGGGGGCAGGTCAGGCTTGAACTTGCAGGGCCACGCGGTTGGATAGAGCTCTGGGGCGATGGCGAGGCACCCCACCGGCTCAACGGGTGCTGCGTGCACGGGAGGGACCTGGTCTTGACGTTCCCGCGGGGCCACCTCGAGTGGCGCCCGGTCATGGCGTTGGGTCGGCAGCGCTGGGAACGCGCACGCGTCGACGCGTGGCCGGGGAACCACCTAGCAGCTTACTTCATCTCCCGGCCTTGCCCGCAGTTCGTGAGGCCGGTCGCGGGGGCGCACTTCCCGCCTAGGCTCGGGGTCAACGTCGCGTCGTGGAGGTGGAGGCGGCGCGTCTTGTGCCACGTCGTTCGCCAGGGACGGTTGGGGACAAAGCGAGTAGGAGAGTGCCGAAGCATCGCCGGCAGCACTGACGAGGTCCGCGATGCACCGAAGCCAGTCGTCGTAGCAGTCGGGAGCGGGGCGGTAGCGGAGCAGCTCGTTAGCCATGGCGAGCGTGCCCTGGCCGCGCACCGGCCCGGGCCGAACATGGGAGGACGACCCGGAGGCTGGGACGATCGACGGAGTGGCGGTGTGGCCATCGCGCTGTGCGGTGACCGGCTGGGAGGA
The DNA here is from genome assembly GCA_039707655.1 of Elymus sibiricus. NCBI lineage: Eukaryota > Viridiplantae > Streptophyta > Magnoliopsida > Poales > Poaceae > Elymus > Elymus sibiricus. Next base: position 306,262,031 of record CM077675.1, on the reverse strand, counting down.
GTCTTGCTGCTCATGGGCGTCAGGGCTCGTAGCGGCGTTCACCACAGGCGAGGGTGACCTGCGTGCAGCGGCGCGGCACACAGGTGCCGTCTGAGCGACACGGGTGGCTCGGCGCTCAGCGCGGGCTCGGCGAGCGTCAGACATCGGAACGGCGAGGTGGGAGAAGACCTTAGCTTGAGGAAGACTCCAACACGCCCCCTACCTGGCGCGCCAAATGTCAGATTTCGGGCTCCGCAAAACCCTTAAGTTTCGAACACAGGGGCGTGTGTGAAGATCCCCAGCGACTTCGCCCAACCTAGCTTGCTACTCGATAAACACAACAGCAAACTCGCACGATGACGAGGAAGAAGATGAACACGACAGTTTACCCAGGTTCGGGCTGCTGCGAAGCGTAATACCCTACTCCTGCTTTGGTGGATTGCCTCTCGAAGAGGTGGGGTGGATGAACCAGTACAGTGTTTCAGGGCCTCATGAGGGCTCCCCAGAGGTGTTCGGGGCCCTCTGTGACTTGGTGACGGATGAGTAGCAGAATGGATGCGGATCCCCCTCTACGGTGCAGCCTACCCTTTATATATAGCGGTTGGACGGGTCCTCTTCCCTTATCGCAATGGCGGGAAGGGATCCCACAACGGTCAATTTTAAAGGGGGACAGGGGTACGTGCTCGCCCTGCCCAAAGGCGGTCTTCGCCTGCAATGTAGCTGTCGACGGCGCAAGGACGGGCTCAGCGATGACGTCCGTCCTGCGGGGCTGTTGGTTGCGGTCTTGTTGCACCGGAATGGAAACCTTTGGGGGGGTGCTTTGGGAACCCGCGTATGTCTCTGCTCCCTTTGCACCAAAGGGCAAACTGTGCCGTCTGGCGTGCTGGCACTCGCCTGTCCTTCCTTGCATGGAGATCTCTGCCACTCCGGAGGGGGCCTGAGGAGGCCTATCCCTTGCCGGTCTTGACGCTGCCCCTCCTCGCGAGGCTTGGGACCTCGCGAGGGCCTTGCCCTGAGTGGGGCCGTGCCCGGCTGTGTTGGGTTGGTGAAGTGGGCCATGCCTTGGGCCGCAGGCAGGCAGGTCTGGGTACCCCCGTTCCCAGAACGCCGACAGCGCCGGTCACCCTCGCCTGTGGCCAACACCACCACGGGCCCGGAGGCCCACTAGCAACAAGACTCCTTCCAGCCGGTCACCGCGCGGCGCGATGGCCACACCGCCACTCCGCCGATCGTTCTAGCTTCCGGGTCGTCCTCCCACGTTTGGCCCGGGCCAGCACGCGGCTCGGGCGCACTCGCCATGCCGAACGAGCTGCTCCGCTACCGCCCTGCCCCCGACTGGCTTTGGCGCATCGCGGAGCTCGTCCGTGCTGCCGGCGACGCTTCAACGCTCTCCTACTTGCTTCGACCCCGACCTTCCCTGGCAGACGACGTGGCCCACGATGCGCCACCAGCTCCTCCGCAAAACGACGTCGACCCCGAGCTCAGGCGAGAAGCGCCCCCGTGAGACCAGCCCCATGAACCGCGGGCAAGGGCGAGAGATGAAGTAAGCTGCCAGGTGGTGCCCCGGCCGCGCGTCGACACGCGTGCGCTCCCGGCACTGTTGACCCAGCGCCGTGCCCGGGCACCACTCGAGGCGGCCCCCAAGGAGCGTCAAGACCGGGTCCCTCCCGCACACGCAGCACCCGTCAAACCAGTGGGGTGCCTCGCCATCGCCCCGGAGCTCCATCCAACCACGTGGCCCTGCAAGTTCAAGCCTGACCTGCCCCCGCGCTACGACGGTACCCCAGATCCCGCCGAGTTCCTACAGCTCTACTCCCTGAGCATCCGGGCAGCCGGAGGAGACGACAAAGTCATGGCATGCTGGTTCCCCATGGCACTCGAAGGTGGCGCACTCTCCTGGCTCCTCAACCTCCCGGAGGGGTCTGGCACCTCCTGGGATGACCTGCGCAAGCGCTTTGTCGCCAACTTCCAAGGTACCCGCGACCGCGCGCTCACAGTGAACGACCTGCGGCGTATAAAGCAGCAGGAGGGAGAGACCCTGCACAAGTTCATACAGCGCTTCACGACTACGCGCCTCAAGGTCCCGAAGGCGTCGGATGAGGCTATCATCTCCGCGTTCACCGACGGCGTCACGGACCTCAAGATGAAGCAGGAGCTCGCCATGAACGACGAACTGTGCTCAGCCCTGGAGATGTTCAATCCAGCGAACAGGTGCACCAAGCTGAAGAGGGCCGCCTGTCGCTCCGCGAGCCTCCGGCGGCAGAGCCAGAAGAAAAGAAGACCAAGGCCAAGGAGGCGAAGCGCAAGGCCCCAGTGGTGCTGGCAGCTGAGCTCGAGGAGAAACGAAGCCGAGGCGAGGAATACCCCACAGGGGGGAGACCGACCTGCATCTTCCATGGCACCAACAACCACGACACTGCCGACTGCCAGGGACTAAGGCTGGTCCGCGCCGAACACTTTGGCCGGCGCCCTGTACGCATTGACCGTGGCTTCGGACATGGCGGAGGCCGCGGTGGAGGCCGTTGGGACAACCGAGAACCGCGTCAGGGGTGGCGCGACCAGCCTCGGGAGGACCGCTGGCGCGATTAGGCTCGGGAGGACCACTGGCGCGATGACCTTCCGGAGGGGTCACGCCGTGGCCAGCCTCGTGAGGCCCGTCCTCGTGAGGCCGGCCTACCACCACTACCGCCGCCACCCAGAAGGAAGGAAGAGGACAGGCAAGGCGATGGGGCTGGGGGCTTCCAAGAGGTCAGGGCGGTAGCCTATATCCTGGGCGGCGCCCAGGCCCCAGCGTCGAACATCGTCTTCAAGCAGTTCACGCGGGAGGTGAATGCGGCTCTCCCAAAGCCCGAAGCAATGCGTCCCCTCAAGTGGTCCCAGACTGCAATCACCTTCGACTCGAGGGATCAGCTCAGGTGCTCGGCCATGGCCGGCATGCTCCCCATGCTGTGCACTCCAACCATCAGCACGTCCTCGTCACCAAGACCCTCATCGACAGTGGAGCGGGGCTCAATGTCCTCTCCATTGAGACCTTCGAGACGCTCCAAGTACCATATGAACAGCTCATGCCAACCAAGCCCTTCTCGGGAGTCACTGACGGGTCCACCGTCCCCATTGGGAAAGTGCGCCTACCCGTCACCTTCGGCGGGCGCGAGAACTACCACACCGAGATCATCGTCTTTGACATCGCGCACATCCACCTCCCGTACAACGTGATTCTTGGGTACCCGTCCCTCGCCAAGTTCATGGCGGTCACTCACCATGGCTACAACGCCCTCAAGATGCCAGGGAGTGGGGGCGTCATCACCGTCGCCTGTGATGAGAAGGATGATGTCTCCTCCCTCGAGCGTGCTTACCGCGCCGCGGCGGCCGAGCGCTCGGATGACGAGGAAGATGCCCTGCCTCGTGAGGATGCACGCAAGAAGAAGAAGCGGCTCCTTCCCGCAGGGCGCCCCGGGGCTGGGACCTCCAGTACTAGGGCCTCAGACTCTGCACCCAGGGACGGGGCCCCACCCTCCATCGCAAAGGAAGCGAGCTCGGCGCCCCTCTGGGGTCGGGCCTGGGGGCTTCCATCCGGTTAGCTTTCGGCCAGGCCAGTGAGACAAGGGAGGCGCTCGAGCACAACCTGAATGGAGGGGCTGCTCGAGCCGGGAGCACGGCGCGAGGCGCCGAGCTCGCAAGAGTCCATCATCAGAGCGATCGAGGAGCTTCAGGAGGCACAGGCCATGCAAGGCGGAGACTGCCCAGCACCACCAATCGCAGCCGCCATCGTCGGCCCGGTCGACTAGCTGCGCGTCTGCGTCAACCCGCTCGCGATCAACAGGGCCGCGTCCCAGTGCCCCTTTTGGCCAACGCGTGCCGATCATGGATGGGTCTACCCACACAGCTACATCCGCATGCCCTTCGGCCTGGCGAATGCAGGCGTCACGTTCCAGCGCCTTGCCCGGGCCATGCTCGTACCTTGCCTGGTGAGGCGCGGCGAGGAGTTGGAGGAGATGCCCGGACCGAGAAGAGGACCCGAGCCCCGGGAGACGACGGGCCCATGAGGGTTGCGCTCGTGGAGGTATTAGATCAGGCTACGACGGCAGCTTCGACTCATCAGTGGCATGGCCGCCAGGTGACTTTTTGTTGGCCGTTTCCAGGTAACTTTTTGGTTTACTCCGTTTGAGGGCGCCCACCGGGCCGCATTATCCTCAGGCAATCAGGGCATACCCCTGTGGCCGCCTCATTTATGCATATTTCAGTAGTTTCTCATGCGTGTGATCTGTTTCCTAACGTTTTACCTTGCCTGCACGGCCCCTTGCCGGCGTGAATGTCGCCTCACCCGAATGGTCCTACCTGCGACTGCCTCATGAGAGGACTTGGCACGGCGTCTGTGCTCGGGTCCGTCCCTACAGCGTTGATAAATCCAGTGGCTAAGCTCTGTCTGGCGGGCCAGCCCCGTTCACGTCACCTCCTGGGGTCACTGGTGCTTGCCCCTCTCATGAGACGGCCCTAGGGAGCACGTTCAGCGCAGGCTTCTCCAAATTTGCAGGACCTCGGACGGCGCTACCTATGAGAAGACTCTGGCGCAAACCGCCTTTGAGGTAGGGACCTCGCGAGGCCAAAGCGCCCTCGCGAGCTCCCAGATACACCTCCCAGTTCTGCCGTGCAAGCCACGCGTACGAACTCAATGGGCTGTACACGCCCGGAGCCCCCCGAGGACGCGGAGGGGTTCCTTCCCACACAATGTGGAAGCCACAGCTCCGTGCTGGCGGTCAACACGGTCCACCAATGACTATGCCCACGCAATGTGGAAGCCACAGCTCCATGTTGGCGGTCAACACGGTCCACCAATGACTATGCCCACGCAATGTGGAAGCCACAACTCCGTGCTGGCGGACAACACGGTCCACGAATGACTATGCCCACGCAATGTGGAAGCCCTACGCTCTGTGTGGGGGATAAACAACTAAGGGCGCCCCAGCGGCTGCATCCAACCTCAGGAAGGCCCCTAGCGGCCCCCTTCTCTCTACGTTCCCCCAGGATGTACGCGTGAGGGGGCTGCACGGGGGCTACTACCAGGCCAAGCCTGGTACACGCCACCTTCCCAGGTCTACCAAACATGGTCTTCACGCGCCCATCTCAGGAAAAGCTGGTGAGGAAAGTTCTGGGAGCCGCTCGTACGTCAAGGGGGACTCATGAGCATCGCGACTCAGGAGCGTCACTGGTCCTATAGCCCCTCACCCCTTGGAACCGTCCTTGGTGATCCAGACGGCCCAACGGCGGCTGAGGTATGCGCGGGGCCGGGCCCTGCCGACGCCGAACTCAAAACGCTCAAAACCCTTAAGGAGGACGCTGGAGCTCGTACGTCAAGGGGGGCTCCTGAGCATCGCGACTCAGGAGCTTCACCGGTCCTATAGCCCCTCACCCCTTGGAAACGTCCTTGGTGATCCGGACGGCCCAGCGGCGGGTGAGGTATGAGCGAGGCCGGGCCCTGCCGACGCAGAGTGCAAGGTGTTCAAAATCTCAAAGCACTCGAAACCCTTAAGGAGGACACTAGAGCTCGTACGTCAAGGGGGACTCCTGAGCATCGCGACTCAGGAGCCTCACTGGCCACGTAGCCCCTCACCCCTTGGAACCGTCCTTGGTGATCCGGACGGCCCAGCGGCGGCTGAGGTATGCGCGGGGCCGGGCCCTGCCGACGCAGAGCGCAAGGTGTTCGAAATTTCCAAGTTAACCCAATCTTCACCATGTTCCATTCATGAGGGCTGCTCGTATGTCAAGGGGGACTCCTGAGCATCGCGACTCAGGAGCCTCACTGGCCACGTAGCCCCTCACCCCTTGGAACCATCCTTGGTGATCCGGACGGCCCAACGGCGGATGAGGTATGCGCGGGGCCGGGCCCTGTCGACACAGAGCATCACAACAAGCAAGGAGGAAACAAGGCGAAGAGAGCAATCATACAGTCCAACAGTTGTTACAAGCATTAAAAGTTTTTGCAAGTACAAACAAGTTTAACGCCTCCGCGAGGCACGATGAACATTGCAGGAAAGGAACAAGGAAGAGGAATCAGGAGGAGCCGCCGCCACCACTCGTCCTATCCTCGCAGAACTCGTCGTCGACATCGCTGGCGTCGCCTTCTTCGCCGCTAACCCCTGCAGCATCAGGAGGTGGAGCGACGGTGACGCGGGTGAACCTCTTCACCAGCGTCTCTACGGCACCCTTCACCGCCGCCGCAGTGCTGGCACAGACCTCAGGGGCGACCGGGCAGATCACGGAGTCGAAGTCAAACCCTGGCTCGCGAAGATGAAGATGGCTGAAGACGCGCGTCGCGGCCTCAGAAAAGAGATCACGGCACTCGCTCTCCAAGACCCCCTCCACCTTGACAACGGCGCCCTCCAGCGCCTCGACGAGCTTCGAAGCGAGCCCCGCAAAGCCGCTCTCCAGACCCACCAGGGGCTCCACAAACCCATCCCGACAGAGGGAGTGGAGCGCTTGGTGAAGCTTGAGCTCGACGGAGGGAAAGGCGCTAAGCTCCGCGGCCTTTTTCTCCTCGGCTGCGGCAAGAGCTTTGTCCCTGGTATCGAGCAGGACCCTCTTCGAAGCGACTTCCCTCTCCCGCGCGTCCAAACGCTCTCGCTCCACGGCCGGGCTGGTCGCCGCCTGGGATAGCTCGGAGTCCCGAGCGGCAAGTTTGGCCTCACGGGTCTTGAGGTCTTCCTCCTGGTGACGCAACTGCCCCGCAAGCCCAGACTTCTCCTCCTGGAGAGCCTTCAGGCGGGCCTCCACCTCTTTGCAGCACCTGACAGCAGACGCCGCGTCGGCCAGTGCCGCCTCGTGGGCTGCCCTGGCAGATGCGGCCGCCTCCTCGCTCCTCGCCGCGGCAGCCTCGGCCTGACCCCAAACCGCCACGGCAGAGGCGTCGGCCTGGAGCCACCCGGAGAGGAGCCCTAGGCACCCACTCGCGAGGCGATCGTCGGTACCCCCGAGGGCGTCCCGAACTTGACCCAGAGCAGTAAAGGCCCCGTCCAGGACGTCAAGGCTGCACGACGAAGGCATCAAGGCCTCCTCCGGAGGAGTCACCTGTGCGATCACGGGAGACACCCCAGGGAGACAGCAGCACGAGGAGCAGGAGGCTCCGGAGGCTGCGCGGTGACCACGGGCGAGACGGATACAGACGGATCGATGGGTGGCTGGCCCTCAGGGGCTGGCCTCCGGACAGCGGCACCGGCGCGCCCTCGAGGGCAGGAGCGACGACACCAACAGGCATTGGGGGCTCGGGTGGCTCCACGGCGATGACCAGGGGGGTTGCCTCGCGAGCCCCCACCCCCTCGACGGCGGGCGCCTCGACAGGCGACGGCAGGACGACAGAAGCGGGCGGTGCATCGGAAGGCGCCTTCGGCTTGACACCCGCCTTCTTCTTCCTCATCTTCAGCATGGCGGCGTTCCTAGTTGCCAAGCAAAGGAAAATCATCAATACACAAGCTACCGGCAGGTGACCAGGGCAGAGCCAAATTACTTACTCTTCGACGTCGACCCACTTCCTCTTCCTCTGCGCTCCGACAACGACGGCGGCGCCCTCGTCTTTCTCGCTGAGGGCACCACCACGCGGGGAGCAAGGGCGTTGTCCGCAAGGGCAGCCGCTGGAGGGATCGCCATGGCCCCGGCCTCGCCCACCTTGCCTGCGAGCTGCGATTCGGGCGGGGGCGAGGCCGGCGCTTCAACCGCCTTGCCGGCAGAGGCAGGGCGCACCGGAGGAGACTCCGCTCTGCGCTTCCTGGGGGTCGCCACGCAGGCGGACCGTGTGGCACGAGGGGCCGGTCCTAGCCCCCTGAGGGCCTTGGCGGTACGTGACGAGCCCGCAGCAGATACTTCACCAACATCATCGTCGTCCTCGAGATCGCGCAAGAGCATGCTCTGCGACGGGGGAGACGCCCCTGCCGGGTCCTCGTCGGCTGTCTTCTCCGAATCCTCCCCGCCCGTGGTGTCGCCGGAGGACACCATCACCGGGGAGCCAAGGCCCTCAGCTGGGGAGAGCCGAGTTCGTTGAAGACAAGCATCGCGGTGACCAGATCGGCTCCGTCGTCGCGGCAGTACAGCGGGGCGTGGCCATCGGGGAGATCACCGGGGTCGCCGTTGAGCAGGGTCGCCACAGCCCTGTTCAGTTCCTCGGGGGTTATGCGTGCGGACCGAAGCCTGAGGTTGTCGCCGCTGCCCTGATAGTCCCACAAGGGCCTAGAATGAGACTGGAGGGGCGCCAGGCGCTGCGTCAAGAAATCCTTCACTATCATCCTCCCAGTCAGCTTCCTGGCACTGATATCGCGGGAAATCCGCTCCAGGACGGGCCTGTCCTGGGGGTCAGAAAGCTTCGCGGAGCTCCACGCGGGGGTCTTCTCCGGCAGCCCCTTCGGCAGATCCAGCCGGGAGTTGGAGTTTTTGAGATCCATGAGGACCCAGCGGTGCCTAAAGTTCTCCACCTTCTTCCCGGCCTTTAAGAGCATGTTACCGCTCTGGACCGCAATGAAGGACACGCACGCCGACCGCTGAGCGCCGTCGTGCACGCGAAAGCTGAGGAAATGGCGGAAGAGGGCCACCGAAGGCTTCACGCCCACGAAAGCCTCGCAGTAGAAGGCAAAGACGGACAAGAGCAGGATGGAGTTGGGCTGGAGATGAAGGGCTTGAATCTGGTACTGGTCGAGGATGGCGGTGAAGAACGCGGAGAAAGGTGGGACGAGCCCGGTGAAGACGCTATGAAGAAAGAAAGGGTAAGCCGACCTGGACGAGGGCCGCTTCTCCGAGGAGCCGCCCCATATCAAGGTCCGCCCCCACTCGTTGGTCCCATCCGCCGTCGACGGGAGCACCGGGATGAGGTCTCTGTCCTTGGCGATGGTGGACTCCGAAAGCGCCGGTGAGATGGGAGCGGAGGCGAGCTAGGTAGGGCGAGGCTGCAGGGGATCATCGCACACGCCCCTCTGTTCGAACCTTGAGGGTTTTGCGGAGCACGAAATCCGAAAGCGGCCTCTCTAGCAGGCCAGGTGGGGCCCGCCGGCTGGGAAGTCAAGTCGTGCGTGGGCCCGCCGGTCATGGGGTTTCGTCGTAAGTGGCGGCCCGCCTAGCTCGCAATCGCTATTGGTGAGTGCCCGTCACGCCGCGGCCCGGGCCGCACTGTGCAGCGTCGTCTAGGCGTAGGCGGCCGCGGTCAGTGGTACGACCGGCTTCCCTATAGCCACGCGGGTGTAGGTAATGGAGTGGCCGGGGGCGTGCCTCTACTATTGCCTCACCTGGTCGCCGTCGGCTACGGTCAGTGGTATGGCCGCCCTCCGCTGTTGCCACGGGTGCCCAGCTCGGGGGTACGGCTGGCGGCACTTTAGCCACGTGCGTTCCATCGTCAACGGGCGATGTAGCCATGAGGGCCCCGCCAAAGGGGGGTCATGTGTCGTCGTCGTGCGTCGGGCATGGAAGGAGAGGGTGGGGGACCTTGGCTCCTGCGTGGTGATGATGGAGGCGGCCCCTGCTCTGCCGGCACCGGACTAGCCGACCCTGAGACGGCCGGGCGCGTGCCAGCCGGTTATGGGCCATGCGGCCCCAGGCAAGCCGGCCGGGGGTGGGGTGAGTCGGCCTGACGGGAAGCCAGCCCGTAGAGCGGACAGATGCTCCGCCTGGGCAGCCGGCTGGGGACCCGTTCGGCATGGGGAACCAGCCGGCGTATGTGTTTGAAAAAGGTTGGTTCCCCTGGCTTTGGTATACCCAGGGGTTATATCCACGACAAAATGACAACTAAAAGACTAAATATTTTATTTGCTCCAAAAATGTGGAAACTTATTGTCGGGCTTAGATATATTATACTTATACCCCAGAATAAATTCCATTGGTTTTGTCTTTAGGGTTTTTTTCCCAAACAAATAAAACAGAAAGCAAAAAATTAGAAAAGAGACAAGAAATAAAAAGGAAAAGGAAAGAGGCTCACCTGAGGCCCAGTAAGAGGCCGGCCCACCTGGCCCGTGCTAGTCGTGTCCTACCTCTGCCAGTAGGCAGAGGCGAAGGGAGGCACGGCGCGCGCGAGGCCGCCACACCTCCTGCCTGCATGCCTCGCTTCCCGAGCCAGCGCGACGTCGGGGATAGCTCCCCAGAGATGTCCCGATCGAGCACACCAGCTTGTTTCGCCCCCTCTCGCTTCTGCTCTCTTCTCCCCCGCAATGGCTGAACCCTGCTAGCTCGTCGTCATGATAGCCGTAGCCTCCGTGCTCTCCTCGCCTCTCCGTCGTGTCCACGAGCACCATCGCGTCGTCCTTGCCTCCTCATCGAGCCACGCCTCCCTGGAGCCCATGGAGCGTCGCCCTCGAGCTCTTCTTCCTCGTTGGACCACGAAGCTCACCACCGGTGATTTGTCGCCTCCGACACCACCCCGAGCATGCTGAGCCCCACCTCCGGTCTATTGTGATCTCCGACGTCGTTTCCCCTGGTCCCCTTTTATTTTGCGCAACGTAGCTGTCACCCCCAAAGCTCCCGAGCTCACTACCGTTGAGCATGGTTGCCATCATGGCCAGAGCCATTGCAACTTGTATCTAAGCACACCAGCATGCTCAGCGCATCCCTAGGAGCCTAGAGCACCTGTCCGTAGCCCTTGCTGAGCTCCATAGCCTCGGTTCGGTGGAACCCGAGCTCCGGCCACCACAAGACCTCGTCACCGGGCTCACTCCGACCACCTCAGGCAGCGACTTGACCCCCATCGGATGCGCGCCACTACCAGGAACCCATAGCTCAATTCCGAGCACCTCCGCTATTGTAGATGGTCGTCGGCGTTCAGCAGCTAGCGAGATGACGTGGCCGGGTCATTAGCCACTAATGACCCAATTAGTTAGACCTGTGTGTATGACTAGTGGGCCCCCTTCACTAATTAACCACGGACTAGTTTTCTGTTTAGATTAAGTTAAGTCAATGGGCCCCACCAGTTAGCTTTGAGTTGCTGACTTGGGCTTTGACCGGACCCACCCGTCAGTGGCACTAGCCAGTCTTGGGTCACTGACCAGTGGGCCCTACTGGTCAGGTTTCACCTGGACCAAGCCCAGTTGACTTTTTGATGCCATGCTGATGTCATGGTGATGCAATAATCATTTTCTTGATTTAATTTAATACTTTTCTATTTAGGAAATTCTCGAAAATGTTTAAAACTTCTAAAATTCGTATAAATTAATCTGTAAGTGAGATGAAAATAATTTATATATGAAAATTGATCAAAAAAATTTAAAAAAACCATCTATGCTATTCTCATCCATAATAGAGCAACCTAAATAGGAGAACTTGGACATTTTGCTCAAATGCAATATGTAACCTCACATGTCGAGTTTGAATTTGAACCTCGGGTTCAAACCAACTTCATCCAACACCAATGATAGATGCATTAACTCAAAGACATCATATGGCCATGTTATAATCATGCATCATATTGTCGCACTTGATGTGTATTGATTGTTCTTTTGTATATGTTGCGGTAGGCTCTGCTCCGGAGGATACCCGCGAGTATCCAACCGAACGAGAGTATCCCACCGTTGATCTGCAAGGCAAGCAACCCTTTTGAACCTTCCAATATAATTCCATGCTTTCACTCCTAATCTCATTTATTGCATTAGGACAACGATGCTTCAACTGTTACCTGTTTCGGTAGTTGAACCCATTCCTCTACATGACCTGTCGTTGTCAAAGTAAATAGCTATACCAAGCAACCTAGAATACCTGGTAGATGTTTGAGCCATGATGTGCTTTTACCCTGCTATGCTTGCAATGCTTAGAGTTGTTTCAGGTCTAATTCATCTGGGTGATGAACTCCGAGTGAAATGAATGTGTTCTGATGATGAGAGTTAAATGGTGAACCCGATTTCGTAAAGGTAGCGATGAGAGGCTATGTAGGAGTACATAGCGGGTTGTCTCATTGGAACCGCTCTTAGGAAATGAGTTATGTGTATGTGATCAAGGACTAGTTACTACCACACATTGGGTTCTAGTAACTCGACCCCTCTCGGCCTATTAATCGTTTAGTACTCTATCCAAGAGTTGCAAGTAGTTTCCGATGTTTGTAGCTTATGCTGGAGGCCGTGCGTAGCACTAACCTTAGGCGTGGGATATGATGCGGCAGGAAAGTGGCACGGTGTACCATGTGGCACCCGAACGGTGGGCTTGGGAACCCTGCGCTCATTATTTGACGCCGTAGCAGAAACTTCGGCCGGACTTCCGTGCGGGTTCAGTCTCAAATAGGCGATAAACCTGGACTAGGGTCTTGTGTGGTTAACGATCATAGCCGACTCCCTCACCGGGCTTGCACTTGAATGTTGCCAAGCCGCATGACGTGCACAAGGTGATAAGTGGCGAGAGCGTGTGTGAAGAAGTACACCCCTGCAGGGTTATGATCTGTTCGAATAGCCGTGTCCTCTGATATGGACTACTTGGAAACATATGTTGTTCATAGATAACTTAAATGGATACTCATGAAAGACTCAAGACAAGTGTGAGTACCATGGATGGAACGCTCATAGGAAGACGGGAGAGGATCCATGGCAGCGTATTGTTGTGGTGATTAGTGGACTCGTGTGTGTTATCTCAACTTAGTCAAACTACTAGTAGTCGTAGTACATGATAGCCAAGAGTCAAAGCTGGCTTGCTGCATGAAACCCCAGAACTCCCCTTGTTGATCCATAAGCATGAGTAGTTAGATCTGTTGTAAGACTTGCTGAGTACTTTTGTACTCACAATTGCTTAATAACTGTTGCGGAAGAGACCCACGATCCATCTGGTGGGTTCTATCTAGACGTTGATGACGATGAGTAGCTCGTATCCCAGCTACGACCTGGCACCTTGGAAGGGGATTGTAGATAGTTAGGTCATGTGCCTTTTTATGCTTTCATCTGTTGTACTCAAACAGCTTTACGCTTCCACATGGCTTGTATGACTTTGTGTGTATGACTTGAGTGACGTGTCATGTGACCCCTACCTGTATGAACCTATTATGCAAGGTTCTCGAAGCCTTTTAAATAAATGATGTGTTGTAAAGTTTTGTCGTGATGCCATGTTGTATCTACGCATATTGTGCATGGTGTGTGTACGTGTGACATGCATTGGTATGTGTGGGACTCGACACCTACTTGTGTGCCTTTAGTAGCCCTCTTTACAGGGAAATGACTCTTTGTGCTTCCACTGAGCCATGGTAGCTTGCTACTGCTCCAGATACATTGATTGACTGGCGTGTATCCTTCTTTGCTGCTGTGTCTGTCCCTACGGGGAAATGTCTCGTAGTGTAATGGATTCCATGTAGCCTGCTATGACTCGTCTGCACACAGTTGATGAAAGAAATGTCTCACGGTTATACCTGGCCATACCTCGGGCCGGGTCGGGGCTAATATTTGGGCCCAAGCCCGGCCCGAGAGCCCGGCCCGGCCTGGCCCGGCAGGCCCGGCCCGACGTAGGCGTAAACTCCAGTTTCATCGGGCCCGAGCCCGGCCCGGCCTGACCACCGAGCTCAAAATCTAGGCCCGCGCCCGGCCCGTGGGCAAGGTCGGGCCGGGCCGGGTCAGGCTTTTTCGGGCCGGGTCGGGCCGGGCCGACCGGGCCGGGCTGCCCATGGCCAGGACTACTCATGGTGTAATGGAGTCCGTGTTGCTTGCTATGACTCGTCTACACACGCTGATGACCGACACCTGCACTGTTTGTTTACTCATGCATGTTACTGTGCGGATGTGCCACTTGGGTTCTATGACTAGTCATGTCGACCCGGGTTCTCTGACGTATGATTGTTAGAGACATATTCATATATGTGAGCCAAAAGACGCAAACGGTCCCGGTCAAGGTAAGGTGACAGCTATGGGGATTACCGTGCGTGAGGCCGCAAAGTGATGTGATATGTTACGGGCTGGATTCATATGACTTAGGATCGGGGTCCTAACAGTGTTGGTATCAGAGCCTGACTGACTGTAGGATTACCAAGCGAAACTTGTCGAAGTTGAGTCTAGAAATGCTTTAGTTATGTAAGCGAATTGATTGTGGAAGGGAACATAAGGCTCTGTTTACTTCTCTTCTCGAGTCATTCTATTCTGAGTTACCCTCATCTTTCCAACGGGGATTCAGAACTAGGCTTCTCACCTATTTCTTAGGATCACGAGTTACTACTCTGTAGACTTGTAGAAATGATTGATCGACTCTCAAATCCAGTTTTCAAGTATTTCTGGTGTGTTAAAACCCTCGGTTACGGAACCTTGAAACTATGATGTTGAGTGGTTATGCTACCCAATCTTTTGCAGGATGTCTCGAAATCTTTTTTGAGCATTTACAGCCGTTATGCTGCCCGATTTCTGCTAGGCGTTCTAATGCATTTGCATTATTCTCTATTTCAGACGCCTTCTCGTCCTCCCCATCAGGTTGTCCATCTGAAAAGGTGCATCGATGTACCGGGTCACACTGCCATGCTAGTTCGAGTTATGATGGAGACCGGTTACCGCAGGTACCCTGAGTACACAGTGGAGGACACTACTAGAATTAGAGAATTTGCCATCTGCCTGATCTTTGCCGTCTGCTAGCAGACGGCAAAGAAACTCTTTGCCGTCAGCTACCAGAAAACAGACGGCAAAGAACGCACTAATGGGAAAGATATTGTTTGCCATCAGTGCACTCTTTGCCGTCCGCTGGCAGACGGCAAAGATGCGCCAGGCAGACGACAAAGAGACCAGGCGGGCCCCACTGCACCGTGGACGGCATGGTTGTCATCAGCTGCCTCTTTGCCATCTGCCGCAGCCTCTTTGCCATCTGCATCCCCCTCTTTGCCGTCTGCTAGCAGAGGGCAAAGGGGATGGGCACATAACGGAGCTCCCCACCGGCCGGTACATCTCTCTCTCCCCCACTCCCCACCTCTCTCCCCCACTCCCCACCTCTCTCTCCCCCATCTCCCCACCCCGCGCCGCCCGCACCACCACCACCGCGCCGCCCCCTCCCGGCCCGCGGCTCCCCCCTCCCCGCGCCCCCACCACCGCGGCCTCCCTCCGGCGCCGCCTCTGAGTATTTTCCGCCGGTAACAAGGTCGCCTCCTAACTCCTCCCTCCGGTGCCGACAAAGCTACTGCCTCCGCCACCGAGAGGAGCTCCGAGGTCGTCCCTGATCTCGCGTCCCCGCCTCTGTGCTGCCGCCGCCGGCCCCTACATCCTCCCCTCTAGCGGCTCACTGATGGAGGCCACCTAGTTCTACTAGTACCATGTTGTTTGCTTAGCTGCTAAACGTCTCATGTACACATCCACCACCTGATAGAGTGACATGACACACCATAATGGTTGACTGCTCGACTGGATCGGAACGCCCCGACACACGTGGACAAACACATCAACTTTTCTATAATTGCAGTTATAGTAATCATTCTTGCCGTGGTTATATAACAATTTGTAGTACTGATGAACTGACAGCACTGATGCATTGCGCTTTCTTCCTCACATAGGAAGGCACAGCGGCGAACACAAGCTGCAGTCACCTCACCGACACCTTCGCCCCGCAGGTGCTGCATCTGCATCGAGGACACGTACTGTTTCCCCAAGATCATCAATTTCTCTGATTCTCTTGTTTGCTTCATTGATGACGAATTGTTTTATCTGAAAAATCTGTAGGGGCACCTTCAACTTCGCCTCCGATCCCACCTTCCTCGCCTCGCCTCGCCGACTGCATCAAGAATGGTAACAATCAATCCATGTATCCATCCACATTGCCTGCTCTGTTTGTCCCGATCATAATGGTGATGAAAATTATATATGAACTATTACCATTGTGCTACCCTTACAACCATGAGCTGACTGTAATTTTGATGTAAACACGAAATAAATCCTTCGTGCCTTTGGTCTACTGAGCTGACTGTAATTTTGATGTAAACACGAAAAAAAAACTTCGTGCCTTTGGTCCACTGAGCTGACTGCTGTAAATAATATAGTGTGCCTACCTGTAGAGTGAGATTCATGGGTTTTCCATCTTGGAGTGTACACCTATGGCAACAGAATTATGATACAACGTTTTGCTTTTTTGCTTTTTGAGTTAAAATTGAGTAGTACAATATTGTCAGGAAAACAACCTTGTCTCAAGGTTTAGGTCTAGTCTGTAGCGCAGCTGAAAAATAGGAGAACAGTCTGTATGACTTGTTGCTTTCTTGATTTTTGTACAGCCAACCATGGAGCTCCAACCCTACAGCAGCCACAGCCATGGAGCGCTCCTGCGACCACATGTGGTGGAGAAGCAAAGACCAACACCCCTCTTCGCCAGCCCCTGCCTCCTTTCCACTGGTCATACGTGGTGTGGTGAGCGACCCCTCTCCCTCCCTCAGATGTCATCTAGATACCAGTTCTAATTGTACAGCTAGGCATCACTTTTTGGATGCTTACCAGTTTAGCTGTGCAAACACAATCTCACTGTTGCCACATAGTTGTACCAGTATGGATACGTGGTGTGGTGAGCCGGATGGGAGTCGTCGGAGAGGACCAGCCGGAGTCCCCCTCCCTCAGATCTCATCTGGATACCACTTCTAATTGTACAGTCAGGCATCACTTTTTGCATGCTTACCAGTTTAGCTGTGCAAACACAATCTCACTGTTGCCACATAGTTGTACCAGTATGGATACGTGGTGTGGTGAGCCGGATGGGAGTCGTCGGAGAGGACCAGCCGGAGTCCCCCTCCCTCAGATCTCATCTGGATACCACTTCTAATTGTACAGCCAGGCATCACTTTTTGGATGCTTACCTGTTCAGCTGTGCAAACACAATCTCACTGTTGCCACATAGTTGTACCAGTATGGATACGTGTTGTGGTGAGCCGGATGGGAGTCGTCGGAGAGGGCCAGCCGGAGTCCCCGCCTCTATGCAAGAAGACCGATCAGACCCTATACTTACCTTGGTTACCAGCCGTTGGATGACATAATTAGCTTAGTTAGGTCAAAAATAGCATAATAACCTTGGTTAGCTCATAAATGTCATATACTTAGCTTGTATTCCTCCAAATTGACATAATAAGCTTAGTTAGCTCAAAAATGGCATAATTACCTAAGTTAGCTTAATATTGACCTATACTTACCCTATTTTCCTCAAAAATGACATAATAAGCTTAGTTAGATCAAAATTGGCATAATTACCTAAGTTAGCTCTCAAATGACACAAATAAGGAATAAGAAGAAGAAAAACAAGGAAGAGGAGAAAAAGAAAGAATAGAAGAAGAAAGAATAAAAGAAGAAGAATGAGAAGCAAAAGGATAAAAAGATAGAAGAGAGAAGAAGAAGAAAATATATTCTTATTCTTTCTTTTTCTCTTCTTTCTTTTTCTCCATCTTCTACTCCTGCTTCTTCTTCTTCTTCTTATTTTTCTTCTTCTAGTATTCTTCTTCTTCTTTTACTTCTTCTTATTCTTTTAGTCTTCTTCTTCTTCTTCTTCTAACTTTCTTAATTACTCCTATTTTTGAAGATTTGATTCACTTCATGGAAGTTGGCATTGATGGACCACTAGTGTTCAGTTTTTTTTTCATTTGTATTGACGAACAATGTCAAACTTATGTATGTATACATGGATGAACTATGCGAAACTATGTATTGTGCTAGCCTATGTGTTCTCTAGCTTGTTAAATATTTCACGATGATGTTGGAAATATATGTGTTGTGAAATATATGTGCCGAAGATGTCTGAAACTATATATATCATATATGTGCTGTGAAAATTCGGGGAAATAAAAGAAAACAGACAAAAAAGGGGCACTACAGGCTCTTTGCTATCTGCATGCAGACGGCAAAGCTGCCACGTGCCAGCAGCCTCTGGAACCTGGGAGCACCAGGTCTGACCCTTTACCGTCTACAGGCAGATGGCAAAGGGCTTGGGGAAGGCAGTTGGCAAAGGGCTTGGGTAAGGCAGATGGGAAAGGGCTAGGGCAGGCAGATGGCAACGGGCTAGGGCAGGCTGATGGCAAAGGGCTAGTGGCAGGCTGATGACAAACTTTGTCGGCAGCTGGCGGATGGCAAAGTATGTCGTTAGCCACTAACGGGGCTATCAGCCATACGTTGCCGTCCACGTCCTTTGCCGTCTGCCAACTGATGTCAAAGATTCTTTGTCGTCCGCTGCGGCCTGGCAGATGGCAAAGAGTCGCATTGCCGGCGCTAGCATTGCCGAAACTGTTGTCGTCTGCCGGCGGACGGCAAAGACCTTTGCCATCCGTGGACTGGGCCTTTGCCGTCTGCCATGGCAGATGGCAAAGAACCTGATTCCTGTAGTGCGAGCAGTATCGAGACTTCAACTAGAGTCAGTATCTTGGCACTATTAGGATATACCCATCGTACCATGGAGCCGCAGAGCCACTTCATTGGTCGTATGGGGTAGGTGTTACGATTGACAATGCAGTTCAGGATGCCGCTTACTCGATGCTGACTATCATGAGATCTAACCATGGAATGTTTCAGAACACGGAGTTCTGCTATGTCCCAGCATCACTGCTAACAGAGGAGGGTTATCTTACTGGAGCCTACTATGATTCCTCTCAAGAAAATCTGAGACTTTAGGTTATCGTGCAAATGTTGGAGAACAGGGATCGAGACGCCCTTGCTCTTCGTATGGAGTTGTATGCTACTCGCCCACGCCTTTGGTTAGCTCTGACACAGCTTGCACCCATTTTCCAGATTGGCTATGGACATATGGAGATGGTGTGCCCGTTACGAACTCATCTGCCAACCCGTGTAGACTAGCCTAATGTTGGAGGCATCGACCCTCTTGGTGGACCTCTTTTGCCACCATCTAGGGGATCTAGCCCACATCTGTGTCCCTATGGAGCCCAGAGACCTCAAGCTAGAGTGTTTCCAGACCCTCAGGTTCAGCTCCCGGGTCACGGTGGTAAACTTTATGAGATGTTCTACGAAGATGCTTGAGTTTGTGTGTGTATCTAGTGGTATTGTAGCAGTTGTATTTCCACAGTCCTGCGTGTCTTGTGGGATATGACTGAGGTGTGTTCAGTTCCGGAGGTGTAGAAAAATAATGTATAGGAAGCTGGCACTGCCTCCGATGAGTTGTATCATCTTCTCCGTAGTTTGTACTTCAGCTTGGGTTTGTACTGAACTATATTGTGGTGTGTATGAAGAATGGTATATGTATGGCAGTTTGCTTGTTACCGTATTGTTCGGGTGATCACCCCTACATTCCATATTGTCCAATACATTTCGCATCTCTTATGATAGAGTTGATGTCTTCCTTTTCTAAGACGTGGGTTTATGTTTTCCTAGGATGGTTGCCACTAGGAGCACCCCCGCTTCTGCTTATGAGTAGGGCGAGAGCAGCAGAGCAAGAGAAGAGAACCTGCCTCACCCGGCTTCCTTGGCGTAAGTGATGCTTCAGGTAGAAAGGAACAAGAGAGAAACTAACCGTCTGCCCGAACGCATCGAGCAGAACACTTCACGTCAACAGCGTAATGACACGGTGTCCCTGAATGACTTCGTCAAGCTGTATCCGCCTAAGTATCACCACTCCATCGATCCTCTTGACATGTATGACTGGCTGAACAAGATGACTCGCAAGCTACGCTCTGCGAACATGGTCGAGGCTAACAACGTCACCTTTGCTGCCTACTTCTTTGAGGGTCCCGCCAGCCAGTGGTGGGAGAACTATGAAGCTATGCATCCTGCCAGCCCAACAACTACTTGGACTGAATTCAGTAGTGCCTTCCTCACTCATCACATCCCAGAGGGTCTTATGTACCGCAAAAGGGAAGAGTTATGTGCTTTCACCCAGGGCAAGCTAACCGTGGAT
This sequence comes from Elymus sibiricus, assembly GCA_039707655.1. Lineage (NCBI taxonomy): Eukaryota > Viridiplantae > Streptophyta > Magnoliopsida > Poales > Poaceae > Elymus > Elymus sibiricus. Next base: position 306,242,285 of record CM077675.1, on the reverse strand, counting down.
GCGTATAGCCGTGAGTTTGGAAATCTCGCTAGCTATGCACCCGAAGAGGTGTCGACTGATGCTAAGAAGCAGCAAAGGTTTCACAAGGGACTGAGACCTGAACTCCATCGCGACCTATGTCTACACAGTGCCTCAACTTCTAGGCTCTTGTCAATAAGTCCATCAATGCTGAGACCGGACTGACTGACTATGAGGCGACTAAGAAGCACTGCCATGATTTCAGCTCGTCATCCGGCTCCGGATCTCACAAGCACCGGGTGTGGGTTCAGAACACTTCACTACTATCCAGGTATACCGTGAGGACATCCTACGAGGCGCATTGCCCAAACCAGTCGAACCCTCCAGCCAAGACCTTTGGTGGTTCATGTAACGCCCAAGATGCGGTCCTATCCCTATTAAGGCGCGAGGGCCTCGACGGGGATAGAAGCGCATCTAGTCATTTGCAAATACAGAAATCATTGCATTCATGTAATGAAGAGATGAGTATATGAGTTGTCTTACACTGGCCACAAGCTATCTTACAAGTTCACACAATTATTCATACATTCATCGAGAAGACAGGGTCCGACTATAGAGTAAATCAAACGATAAAAGAAAGCAATGAAACTGTCTTGCTAGCCTAGGAACACAACCACGAAGCTCCCCTACTCATCCGGATACGTCACGTACATACGCCTACGTTCTTCATCGTACTCCCACTGGAGCTGAGACACATCATCTGGCACGGACTCGTCAACACCTGTACATGTATTGTTGTAATCTGTGAGCCACAGGGACCCAGCAATCTCATAACCCGGGTACCGAGACTATGTAAGCCAATAGGTGAGGAATGGTTAAGTGGTGAGGCTGCAGCAAGCACTAAGCATGTATTTGGTGGCTAACTTACGAGAACAAGAATTAAATATGGTGGCCTACGCATGACGGACGTGAAATAGAATGATCACTAAGTGATCCTGAACACCTACTTACGTCAAACATAACCCCACCGTGTTCTCTCTCGGTTCATGTTCACGAGCAGAGACAGTCATGGTTCGAGAAAGGTAAGCTAGTGTACAGGGCCTAATAGACATGTCCCATGATCTCCTAGGAAATTCCATTGGAAAACCTCAACCTCAAGATAGCCCAAAGTATCATCGGAGTTCCTAGCGCAAGACATTCGAGAAAGGTAAAACAAGTCCAGCAAGACTGCCCGACGTGTCGACGAACCTGATAGGAGCCGCGTATCTCGTTCTCACGACACGACCGGATAAGCTAGTGTACATGGCCTGATAAACATCTCCCGAGTTGCCCCGGGTTGGCCCCGCACAGTGCTCTAGTTCGGACCAACACTATTGAGGAGCACTGGCCCAGGGGGTTGATTAATTATCCACGGGGTAGCTAAGCCCTATGCATTTTAATTAGGTTGTTAAGCAAATGTAGTACCAAAGTTGGGTCTTGCCAGACAAGTTTTAGTCTAAAACGAATGGTTAAGGGGGTCCCCATAACAACCCCGTGCATGTTTGGAGCGCAAAATATGGAACATAACACCGGTAACAAGTAACTAGGGAGGCAAAGGTGGAACAAAACACCAGGCAAAAGGCCAAGCCTTCCACCGTCACCAGATATATATGTGCATTAAATGAAATAACAATTATATTGTGATAACCAGAATTCCATGTTGGCACATGGAAATAGCTTGCACCGGCAACTAGCAACGCTATAAGATAAGGGCTGAGCAGCGGTAACATAGCCAATCAATGTTTTGCTAGGAAGTGGAGGGGTTAGAGGCTTTCATGGCAATTTAGGAGGCTGACAGTTTAAGTGGTAGGTAACGGAACATAACGGTAGAAGCAAGACATCTAGCATAGCAAAAATAGTGTCGGGATCCGGGTACGATCATCTTGCCTGTTGGGTCTTCAGAGGGCAAAGAGATGGGTCCTCGTAGTTGTACTCTCCGGGATCCTCGTACTCAGGCTCGACACTTGGGTCTACCCAAAGAGAAAAAACACCAAATAAACATAAAAACAAGGTGAAATGCGCAATCAAAGATGATGCATGACCAATTTGAAGTATTTAACATGGCAACCCTATGCTAGTCATGTTTCTCATGCAATTATTAAGTTCTTTAGTATTCTGGACAGAACCTCAAGATTAGTTATTTGAACATGCATGAACATGGCAAAAATGAATGCTTCACGTAAAAACGATGCAAATCCATATGTAGAACATTGCAAACGGAGTAACGAAGCTCACGGTACACTCACGGCAAGGTACGAACGTTAACGGAGACAAAAACAAAGATGAAGAGGGCCATGGGCTTTTACTTGGTATTCCAAGGATGCCACTGGATTGTAAATGAAATTCTACCAAGAATAGACCTAAAGATCATGCAAAACAATGGAGTATAGCTCCCACAAGTCAGAAAACATTCAAACACACAATCTGTCCACAAACAACAACATGTCATCTTGCAACACACATAACCAGAGATACATCAAGTTTCAAATCACAACCAAGCCATGGACATGAATTATACAGCATGCTCAACAATTTATCTATCTACAGAAACATGAAAGGAAGCATGGATCATTGGCAAATGAGCTCACAAGATGGCATGTTGAATCAGGTTTTAGGGACTTAGTGAAAATTCCAGTTTAACAGATTCTGAGCTAACATGATGGCATCTTGACAGCAACAATTACATATGTTAGCGACACTTTCATGGCATGAAAATTAACAGGTTGATAGAGGGCAACATGTACTTTAATTAACTACATTATGGCAACATCAAAATATGCATATATCAATGGCTATCATCCTCACAATATGACATATTGAGAATAGCAGATTCACAGACTTGGTGAAATTCAACAAGGGGCAAACAGGGCACTTATTAACAGACTATCAAGTTGACAGCATGTTTAAATAAAATGCAATAGCTCTACCTCCAAGCACTTGGCACACAATATCAGAGGATGACAAGCACAACAATGCATTCCATTGTGCCATCTCCAAAGGGGCAACAAAAACTTCCCTTCGGCTTCGGCCCCGCCAGCCAGACAGCCGGGAGCCGGTCCGTAGCTGGGATGGGGCATTAACCTCTGGGGAGTCGGCCGTGGAGTATTTTGGGGTCGCAAGAACGTTGGACCAGAGTGAGCGCGTCAGAGGTCGGTAGGAAAAGGTAAAGACTCGGCTAGCCATAGACAACAGCCCGCCTACGAACGGTGTTCGTGTGCGCTAAGTTTTTGCCCCAGCAACCTGCCGGCCGGATAGCCGGGAGCCGGTCTATAGCCGGGTGAGGCGGGAGGAATTTTGCTTAGCTCACATTACTTTAGCAGTTTTCGGGGAGTGGTGCCATGGCTAGCCGGCTAGTCCCCGGGACCGGGGAGCCGGACTGTGGGAGCCGGTTCTTTGCAACAAACTGAATCTTGACAGAAACGAGAAGGGTATGCCCCAAGAGCTGGCTTGGGGCACCCGTTGCATTCATAAGCCCAAAAGGGAAGATACATACATACACTGGTTTCAGCAGTAAAACGGACAAAGGAGCGCCGCGTTCCACGGGCGCTCTGTCTCCTCGCCGGAGGCGTCTCTCTTGCACTTCTGCGGCTTCTGGGCGTCTATTAGATAGTACGCGTTGCTGTGCAGCGCCTTGCTGACGATGAACGGGCCCTCCCATGGGGAAGAGAGCTCTTGGGGCCAGCGGTCCGCTGGATCCACCTGAGCACCAGGTCCCCCTCGCGGAAGGAGAGGGGCCGGATCCACTTGCTGTGGTAGTGCCGGAGCTTCTGCTGGAAAATGGTTGTTCAGCTCAGGGCCAGCTCACGTGCTTCTTCGAGTAGGTCAACGCTGTCTTCTCTTGCTTCCTTCGCATCCTTCTCCGTGTACAGGGTGACCCGAGGCGAATCGAACTCTATGTCTGTAGGGATGACCGCCTCGGACCCGTACACGAGAAAGAAAGGGGTGAAGCTGGTTGACCGGTTAGGCATGGTCCTGAGGCTCCACATGACAGCCGATAACTCTTCGATCCAGCAGCCGGCCGATCGCACGAGCGACTCCACGAGCCGGGGCTTGAGGCCGGCCAGGACCAAGCCGTTTGCCCTCTCCGCCTGGCCGTTCGAATGTGGGTGGGCCACCGATGCGAGGTCGAGCCGGATGCCCTCCTGGAAGCGGAAATGCACCATTGCGCCTTTAGCGAAGTTTGTGCCGTTGTCGGTGATAATGTTGTGGGGGACGCCGTAGCGGACCGTGATATCTTTGATGAACCGGACGGCCATGGGGCCGTCCAGCTTCTTAATTGGCCTGGCCTCGATCCACTTGGTGAACTTGTCGACGGCCACCAATAGATGCGTCATGCCGCTGCGAGCGGTCTTGAAGGGCCCCACCATATCGAGGCCCCAGACCGCAAAGGGCCAGGAGTGGGGGATGGTCTGGAGTGCCGTAGCCGGCAGGTGGCTCTGCGTGCTGAAGTGCTGGCACCCTTTGCACTTGTCGACCAGCTGCTTTGCTTCTTCTAGGGCCGTCGGCCAGTAGAAACCGTGGCGGAATGCCTTGGTCACCAGGGTTCTGGAGGCAGCGTGATGCCCGCACTCGCCCTGGTGGATGTCTCGAGGGATCTCCTGCCCTCTTTCCGGCTCGACGCAGCGCTGGAACACGCCGGTTGCACTGCGATGGACCAACTCGTGGTTGATGATGCTGTAGGCGGGAGCCCGGCGCTGGATTTGTCGGGCCGTGGCCTCGTCGGGAGGGAGATCGCCACGCAGGAGGAAGGCCAGGATGGGCTGGGCCCAGGTGGGCTCCATGACAGGGGCCGACACCAGCTCGGGGTTGATTTCGAGGCCGGCCGTAGCCCCCGTGCCCGGAGGCGGAGCCCCCGGGACCGAGCCGTCAGTCCCCTGGACCGAGCCGTCAGTCCCCGGGGCCAGCAGATCGATTGCCATCAGGACGACCGCGGGGTCGTCAGTTGTCGGAGCCGGCTGAGCCGAAGCGGCGGTTGGAGCCGCCGGGGTCGTCGGAGCCGGCGGGCCTGACGAGGTGCCGGCGGGGTCAGCCGGCTCGAAGATGGACTCAAATTCAGTGGAGGGTTTGATCGATGGCTAGAGCACCCGCTCGAGGGAGATGCCGGTTGTCGGCGTTCTGGGAACGGGGGTACCCAGACCTGCCTGCCTGCGGTCCAGGACATGGCCCACCTCACGAGCCAAGATTTCAGGCAAGGCAAGGCCCTTGCGAGGACTCTAGGCTCGCAAGGGAGAACAACACCATGACCGGTGAAGGATCGGCCTCCTCAGGCCCCCTCTAGAGTGGCGGAGATCTCTATGCAGAACCCGGCCTGAGGAGTCAAGGATGACGCAACGAAGGACAGGCGGGCCCGAGCGCGCGAGGCGGTACAGTTTCCCCTTTGGTGCAAAGGGAGCAAGGACGTACGTGGGTTCCCAAACCGCCACCCAAAGGTTTCCATTCCGATGCAACAAGACCACGACCACGAGCCCCGCAGGGTGAATGTCATCGCCAAGCCCACCTCTGTATCATCGACAACTACTTTGCAGGCGAAGACCACCTTTGGGCAGGGTGGGGATGTACTCCTGTCCCCCTTCAAATTTGGCCGTTGTGGGATCCCTTCCCGCCATTGCAATAAGGGAAGAGGACCCGGGCCACTGCTATATATAGAGGCTAGGTTGCGCCGTAGGAGGACGAACCGGGGGAAGGCAAAAAACACCCAACAGGGTAGAGAGCCAAGAACACCACTCGAGCGCCCTCGCGAGGCTCTCCACCATTGTACTAGTTCATCCATCACACCTCCTCGAGAGGCAATCCACCAAAGCTGGAGTAGGGTATTACGCTTTGCAGCGGCCCGAACCTGGGTAAATCACCGTGTGCATCTTCTTCCTCGTCATCGTGCGAGTTCGCCGTAGTAATCATTGTGTAGCGAGCTAGGTAGGGCGAGGCTGCAGGGGATCTTCGCACACGCCCCTGTGTTCGAACTTGAGGGTTTTGCGGAGCCCGAAATCCAACATTTGGCGCACCAGGTAGGGGGCATGTCGAAGTCTTCCTCAAGCCAAGCTCTTCCTCCACCTCACCGCTCCGATGTCTGACGCTCGCCGAGCCCGCGCCGAGCGCCGCGCTGCCCGCGTCGCCCAGACGGCGCCCGTGGGCCCGGCCGACGCGCGCGGGTCAGCCTCACCGGTGGCTAACGCCGCCACGGGCCCGGAGGCCCACGAGCAACAAGCCTCCTCCCAGCCGGTCACCGCGCGACACGACGGCCACACCGCCACTCCGTCGATCGTTCCGGCTACTGAGTCGTACTCCCACATTCGGCCCGGGCCGCCGCGCGGCTCGGGCGCACTCGCCATGGCGCACGAGCTGCTCCGCTACCGCCCTGCCCCCGACCGCTATGATGACTGGCTTCGGGGCATCGCGGAGCTTCTCAGTGCTGCCGGCGACGCTTCGGTGCTCTCCTACTCATTTCGACCTCAGCCCTCTCTGGCAGACGACGTAGCCCGTGACGCGCCACCACCTCCTCCACAACGCGACGTCGACCCCGAGCCAAGGCGTGAAGCGCGCCCGCACGACCGGCCCCGCGAACCGCGGGTAAGGGCGAGAGATGAAGTAAGCTGCCATGTGGTGCCCCGGCTGTGCGTCGCCGCGCATGTGCTCCCCGCGCTGCCGAACCAGCGTCGCGACCGGGCACTGCTTGAGGCGGCCCCTCAGGATCGTCAAGACCGGGTCCCTCCCGCGCACGCAGCACTCGTCGAGCCGGTGGGGTGCCACGCCATCGCCCCGGAGCTCCATCCAACCAAGTGGCCCTGCAAGTTCAAGCCTGACCTACCCCCCCGCTACGACGGCACGCCGGATCCTGCCGAGTTCCTATAGCTCTACTCGCTGAGCATCCGGGCGGCCGGTGGAGACGACAAGGTCATGGCGTGCTGGTTCCCCATGGCACTCAAGGGCGGCGCACTCTCCTGGCTCCTCAATCTCCCGGAGGGGTCCATCACCTCCTGGGACGACCTGCGCAAGCGCTTCGTTGCCAACTTCCAAGGAACCCGTGACCGCGCGCTCACCGTGAACGACATGCGGCGTGTGAAGCAGCCGGACAAATTCATACAGCGCTTCACACGTTTCACGACCTCCCGCCTCAAGATCCCGAGGGCGTCGGATGAGGCTATCATCTCCGCGTTCACCGATGGCGTCACGGACCTCAAGATGAAGGAGGACCTCGCCATGAACGACGAACTGTGCTCAGCTCTGGAGATGTTCAACCTGGCGAACAAGTGCGCCAAGGCTGAGGAGGGCCGCCTTTTGCTCCGCGAGGCTCCGGCGGCAGAGCCAGAGGACAAGAAGACCAAGACCAAGGAGGCGAAGCGGAAGGCCCCCGCGGTGCTTGCGGCCGAGCCTGAGGCGAAGCGCAGCCGAGGCGAAGAACCCCACGCAGGAGGGCGGCCGTCCTGCATCTTCCACGGCACCAACAACTACAACACCATCGATTGCCAGGATCTTAGGCTGGTCCGCGACGAGCACTTCGGCCGGCATCCTGGACGCATGGACCGCGGCTTCAGACGCGGCGGAGGCCGCGGTGGAGGCCATTGGGACAGCCAGGAGCCGCGTCAGGGGTGGCAAGACCGGCCTCGGGAGGACCGCTGGCGCGATCAAGCTCGGGAGGACCGCTGGCATGACGACCCTCCGGAGGGGACACGCCGTGGCCAGCCTCGTGAAGCCCGTCCTCGTGAGGCCGGCCTACCGCCACTACCGCCGCCACCCAGAAGGAAGGAAGAGGACAAGTAGGACAATGGGGCTGGGAGCTTCCAGGAGGTTAGGGCGATAACCTGTATCCTGGGCGGCGCCCAAGCTCCGGCGTCGAACCGCATCTTCAAGCAGTTCACGCGGGAGGTGAACGCAGCTCTCCGAAAGCCTGAAGCCATGCGCCCCCTGAAGTGGTCACAGACCGCAATCACCCCCTTCGATTCAAGGGATCAGCTCAGGTGCTCGGCCATGGCCGGCATGCTCCCCATGCTGTGCACTCCGACCATCAACAACGTCCTCGTCACCAAGACCCTCATAGACAGTGGAGCGAGGCTAAATGTCCTCTCCATCGAGACATTCGAGACGCTCCAAGTACCGTCCGACCAGCTCATGCCGAACAAACCCTTCTCAGGAGTCACGGACGGGTCCACCGTCCCCATTGGGCAAGTGCGCCTGCCCGTCACCTTCGGCGGACGCAAGAACTACCACAGCGAGAGCATCGTCTTCGACGTCGCATACATCCACCTCCCGTACAATGTGATCCTCGGGTACCCGGCCCTCGCCAAGTTCATGGCGGTGACTCATCATGGCTACAATGTCCTCAAGATGCCAGGGAGTGCCGGCGTCATCACCGTCGCCTGCGATGAGAAGGATGCCGTCTGCTCCCTCGAGCGTGCCTATCGCACTGCGGCGGCCGAGCGCTCGGACGACGAGGAAGATGCCCTACATCGTGAGGATGCACGCAAGAAGAAGAAGCAGCTCCTCCCCGCAGGGCGCCAGGGGGCTAGGACCTCCAAGGACGGCGCCTCAGGCTCTGCGCCCAGGGACGGGGCCCCACCCTCTGTCGCATAGGAAAGCGCGCTCGGCGCCCCCCTTGGGCCTGGCTCGGGGGCTTCCATCCAGGGAGCACCCGGCCTGGCCGATGAGACAAGGGAGGCGCTCGGGCACAACCTGAAAGCGTGTCCTGACGCGCGTCTCCCCAAGCCAGGAGCACGGCGCGAGGCGCCGAGCTCGCAAGAGTCCGTCATCAGAGCGATCGAGGAGCTTCAGGAGGCACAGGCCATGCGAGGCGGGAGCTGCCCTGCACCACCAAGCGTAGCCGCCATTGTCGGCCCGGCCAACAAGCCACGCGTCTGCGTCAATGCGCTCGCAATCAACAGGGCCGCGTCCCAAGGCCTCTCCTGGCCGGCGCGCGCTGATCGCGGATGGGTCTACCCGTTCAACTACGTCCGCATGCTCTTCGGCATGGCGAACACGGGCGCCACGTACCAGCGCCTTGCCCGGGCCATGCTCGCACCTTGCCTGGCGAGGCACGGCGAGGAGTTGGAGGAGATGCTCGGGCCGAGCAGGGGTCCCGAGCCCCGGGAGACGACGGGCTCATGAGGGTCATGGTCACGGAGGTGCAAGATCAGGCTACAACGGCAGCTTTGACTCTTCAGCGGCGTGGCCGCCAGGTGATTTTTTGGTTCGTGCCAGGTAACTTTTTTGGTTTACTTCGTTTGAGGGCGCCCACCGGGCCGCGTTGCCCTCACGCGACCAGGGCATGCCCCTGCAGGCGCCTCATTTACGCATGTTTCAGCAACTTTTCATGCATATGATCTATTTCCTAACGTTTCACCTTGCCCGCTCGGCTCTCTGCCGGCGTAAATGTCGCCGTAACCAAATGATCCTACCATCGACCGCCTCATGAGAGGACTGGGCACGACGTCTGTGCTCGGGTCCGTCCCTGCAGCGTCGATAAATCCAGTGGCTGAGCTCTGTCTGGTGGGCCGGCCCTGCTCACATCACCTCCTGGGGTCACTGGTGCTTGGCCCTCTCATGCGACGGCCCTCGAGAGCACATTCGGCCTAGGCTTCTCCATAATTTGCAGGATCTCGGATGGCGCTATCTACAAGAAGATCTAGGCGCAAACCGCCTTTGAGGTAGGGACCTCGTGAGGCCAAAGCGCCCTCGCGAGCTCCCAGATACACCTCCCAGTTCTACCGTGCAAGCCACGCATAGGAACTCAATGGGCTGTACACGCCTGGAGCCCCCCGAGGACGCGGAGGGGTTCCTTCCCACGAAATGTGGAAGCCCCATGCTCCGCGCTGGCGGACAACACGGTCCACCAATGACTATGCCCAAGCAAGGTGGAAGCCCCATGCCCCGTGCTGGCGGACAACACGGTCCACGAATGACTATGCCCACGCAATGTGGAAGCCCTTCGCTCCGTGCTGGGGATAAACAACTGAGGGCGCCCCAGCGGCTGCATCCAACCTCAGGAAGGCCCCTCGCGGCATCAACTCACCGCATTCCCCTGGGATGTACGCGTGAGGGGGCTGCATGGGGGCTACTACCGGGCCAAGCCTGGCACACACCACCTCCCCAGTTCTGCCAAACCTGGTCTTCACGCGCCCCTCTCAGGAAAAGCTAGTGAGGAAAGGTATGGGAGCCGCTCATACGTCAAGGAGGACTCCTGAGCATCGCGACATAGGAGCCTCACTAGCCACGTAGCCCCTCACCCCTTGGAACCGTCCAGGTGATCCGGACGGTCCAACGGTGGCTGAGGTATGCGCGGGGCCTGGCCCTGCCGACGCAGAGCTCAAAGCGCTCAAAGCCCCTAAGGAGGACGCTGGAGCTTGTACGTCAAGGGGGACTCCTGTGCATCGTGACTCAGGAGCCTCACTGGCCACGTAGCCCCTCACCCCTTGGAACCGTCCAGGTGATCCGGACGGCCCAACGGTGGCTGAGGTATGCGCAGGGCCAGGCCCTGCCGACGCAGAGCGCAAGGTGTTCGAAATTTCCGAGTTAACCCAATCTTCACCATGTTCCCTTCATGAGGGCTACTCGTACGTCAAGGGGGACTCTTGAGCATCGCGAGTCAGGAGCCTCACTAGCCCTGTAGCCCCTCACCCCTTGGCACCGTCCAGGTGCTCCGGACGGCCCAACGGCGGCTGAGGTATGCGCGGGGCCGGGCCCTGCGGACGCAGAGTGTCACAGCAAGCAGGAAGGAAACAAGGCGAAGAAACCAATCACACAGTTCAACAGTTATTACAAGCATTAAAAGTTTTCGCAAATACAAATGAGTTTAACGCCTCCGCAAGGCACTATGAACATTGCAGGAAAGGAACAAGGAAGGGGAATTAGGAGGAGCCGCCGCCACCACTCGTCTCGGCCGCCGGAAACTCGTCGTCGACATCGTTGGCGTCGTCTTCTTCGCCGCTAACCCTTGCAGCTTCAGGAGGCGGAGGAACGGTGACGCAGGTGAACTTCTTCACCAGCGCCTCCACGGCGCCCTTCATCGCTGCCGCAGCACTGGCGCGGACCTCAGGGGGCGACCGGGCGGATCACGGAGTCAAAGTCAAACCCCGTCTCACGAAGGTAAAGATGGCTGAAGACGCGCGTCGCGGTCTCAGAAAAGAGGTCGCGGCACTCACTCTCCAAGACCCCCTTGTCGGTGTCAAAACTGGCGGATCTCGGGTAGGGGCTCCCGAGCTGTGGGTCTTGGATCGATGGGTAACAGGAGACAAGGGACACGGTGTTTACCCAGGTTCGGGCCCTCCTATGGAGGTAAAACCCTACGTCCTGCTTTGTTTGTATTGATGATGGTGTATCGAGTACAGAGTTGATCTACCATGAGATCGTATGTAGTGGTCTAAACCCTAAGAGCTATGCTCGTATGATGATATGATCTATGATGATCTGATTGTCCCTAATGACTAGCCTGGCCTCGGCTTATATAACACACCAGAGGCCTAGGATAACAAGAGTCCTAGTCGGCTACGTCGGTGGAGAGGAGTCCTTGTCTTGATCACCAAGTCTTGTGGAATCTTCCTTGTATGCATCACGGGCTGTCCGAACTGGCCCATTAATGTACCGCCCTGGGGGTCCTTGGCCTGACCCACTGGTGGGGAGACGATGCGGTGAGTACCCCCTAGTCCAGGACACTGTTAGTAGCCCCCTGAACCGGTCTTCAAGTTAGGGATGCTCCTCGGTTCTTCCGAACAGTTCTTCGTCTTCGGCCGTCGGTCTTGAAAACTAGTTCAATAAATCTTCCCATCACTGATCTTGAGGATCGCCGAGGTGAATCCGAAGAGTTCACAAGTCGGGCATCCGAGGAGCCCCTTTAAGTTATCGGCCTGTATTAATGCCTCATTATTTTTACGCGACAACTCGGGTCCAAAGTGTTTCCCGTGTGGCGGTATCCTCTTGTTTTCGAGCTCCAACGCCGAACTGTATCCGAGGTGTCTTTCTGAGCCCGAGCTCCAACGCTGGTCGGCATCCGAGGTGTCATAGGATACCTCGGTCTCTGAATATTTGAAGTAGTTCATCCGAGCTTAAATATCGAGATAGTCTTTTATGGAGCCAGCCGTTCGCATTCGAGCTTTATGCCGGACTGCTTCCGAAGTGTCTTCGATCTTGAGCTTTATGCCGGAATGCTTCCGAGCTCCAACGCCGGACCGCATCCGAGCTCCAACGATGATCAGCGTCCGAGGTGTCATAAACTACCTCAGTCTTTAAATGATTGAACGAATTCAGCCGAGCTTATAGCCAGAAATGCCCTCTATGGTGCCAGCCACTTGCGCCCGAGCTTTATGCCGGACTACTTCCGAGGTGGTGCACCACCCCGACCGCGGGCTGATTTTTTGTGGATATTTTCGATTGGTGCAATTTATTCTCTGCCGAGATATATAGCCAGTAGCCCTCAAGGTGCGTGTCGGTCTAAAACCTGAGATGCCCCTGAATGAAAAAATAATGATCAAAATAAAACCACTAATCCCAGTAGCCCCTGAGACTTAGGTCGATTTGCAAAATCGTCCTGAGGATCAAGTTCTTGCTCAGCGGCATTCGTTATTGATGTAAACGCGGTACACAGTAGTTTCCGAGACTCGGGTTGGGTGCGGCCGACCAACCTAAGGATCGAATCTCCTGAGAAACCGTATTGCACTTTGAATTTGTTGCATTGTATATGCAATGCAGTAGCCCCCGAGCCTTAATTTGGGCACGGGTGGTCGAATGAAGGATCGATATTTGTTTGACACAAACTTTGTTACGTTTGACACAATTTATGTGTAATGATTCTACGTATCCAAATACTTTACATCATTAATGCTCGGATCCGCATTGTACAAGACTTTGTTGACCGACCATCGGCTTCAACCTCCTCGGCCAGTAGCCGAGGAGTGTTTGTCCTACTTTACAAAGCCTTTATAAGGGCAAAGCTTTATGGCAAACAAGGCAATCCGGCCATACGGTTTTATAAACAAAGGTATGCAGAGAGATATGTTATATTACTACTTAACGTAAGAAACATCTTCTGGGAAAAATAGTTCATTTATAAGTTCCTTTTCCCAGGATATCATGTTGACCATGATCTTGAAACCTCAACTCCGATCAATGTGGGAGGAAAATATTGAGGATTTAGTTCGGCGAATGTTCCGAACTTTGTGGTTTAATGAACCAAAATTTTCACTTCCGTCGTTGCCGACCAATTATATTCTTAAGATGGCTAGCTTTTGGCTTCACCCAGTCTGAGGTACTAACCCGGATGACCCGGAAGTAACAATCAAAGAGGTGCTCCCTTTACCCCCTAGCCGAACTATCGGGAACGTAAGGGATAAGCACACGAGCCAGGCAACCCAGCTTGGCCAAAATCTTAAGTCAAATTGATGCATATCTATGGCTTTATAACGATCACTACGGAAGCCAGCTTCCACCCCTGGGTAGATGCTACGTAGAGTGTTTATTTTGGGCTCTCCAGGAATCCCGATGTATCTATGCCGAGGTGCCACAAGGAACCCTCGGTATAGTTTATTTTGACTCCGTCGCGACTGTTTATAATCTGAAAGTGGCCTATCGTCGGCTTCCACCCCTGTGTAGATGCTACGTAGAGTGTTTCCGTACAAACAAGACAACCCTTAGCCGACGTCTCGGTGCCCGGAGGTGGTTGTGTTAGTGGAAACGAGGCAATCAGATATTTAGGCTTTATAACTTTCACTTTGTCATAGGAGCATATGTTTGGGGGCAACTTAATAGCCCCCGGTATACATCGACTCCTCGGATTATTTGAGGTCGAACCACCCACAACTTGGCCTTTTCAAGAAATAAAGGCCCTTCATTTTACTCGGATAACCTCGATCGGCTATATTTGGTTGAACACCGCCTGCGGTTCGCTGACCGATTTACGCTTGTTGTGACAGTCCTCTTTCGGCTTTCTCCAACTGAGGCACTTAACCAGTTAAACCAGAAATGACAATCGCAGTGGTTCTCCCTTTACCCCTTAGCCGAACAAAGCGGAAACGTAAGGGGTAAGGACAGGAGCCGGGCAATCCAGCTATAGACGGAAGACACAACTCGAAATCAATGCATAAAAATGCGAAATACCGAGGACATTTTGCCGAGGACTGCATGGAGTACCTCGGTGTTTGGTGGGTTCGGTGTTAACCGCAGACCCCCTTTAATACTGTCGATGCATGAAATGCATCTGGCATTGTACTGCAAGAGTTATGCTCGGAAATACCAAAAAACTTATGCAAAAAACTTTATGTTTAGATAAAAGAAAATTGTGCCAATCCAAAATTGGTCTAAAATTTAATTTGTGCTTCGGTGGTGTTTTAACCTGATACATCAGATCTCTGGACTCCAAGCGGGTTAGCCTTTGGCTTCAACCTCCATATCCCGATGGCGGAGTGTTTCTCTGAGGCCTGTTTAGCGAACTAAACTCGAGCGGCTTTAGGAAGAAACCAGGCTATCCGGCTATTGACCACACGCTAGTGTCAGAAAAAGGAGTAGTAGAAAAAGACTTTGCAACGACTAAGAAGAAAACATAGTTATTATAAAACGGCTCATACAAATTTAAGAGCCCCCGGTTAAATCGGGTAAATAAATTTTTAACAAACAAAGTTTTTTGTTTATCAAAAAATATAATGTTTGGTTGCACCGAACAAAAAATAAAATTTCAAAGAGAGCTGAGCACGAAAACGACTTAGCTAGTTAATGTGCTCGGTGTGGTTCATGGTTGTGGCGTGACGAAGACGTAGTCATCGGCCTGGCAGAGGTCCCAGCCCCCAAGCCCGAGGTAATCGAGCGAAGAGCTCGGGTCGAGAAGTGGCAACGCAACACGGTTGCTGCGGTGAGGCGAAGCCCCCGGTCCAACCGAGGAGAGTAGTTCGGCAGCATGACAGTGAAGCCCCCAGGTCCGTCGACCATGTCGACAACGCAATTTTGTTGATGGAGGCGTGACGGCGATGTAGGCACGCCAAGGTGACCACATGACACAGCCGAAGTCGATTACCTGTGCACACAATATAGTGCAAACCAAGAGTAATAACAAATAAAGGTAATAATATATTTTAAAAAAAATCTTCTACTTAGTTAATTTAAGTTAAGCAAATAAGTAAAGGAATATGGCCTGGACGCCGAGGTGCCTGAGCGAAGAGTTTGGCTTGACGAAGTAGCAACGCTGCACGGTCGATGTGGAGAGGCGAAGTCCCTGGTCCAGCTAACATGGCGAAGCTGGTCGGCTGGTGACGCCGAAGTCCCTGGAGCAGGTTGATGAAGGGATGCCAAAGCCCCCGGTCTAGCCGAGGTAACGGAGCAGGTCGGCTGGTGACACCGAAGTCTCATGCCAGCCGAGGTGTCGATGCAGGTTGACTGGTGACGCCGAAGTCTCACGCCAGCCGAGGCGACGGAGCAGGTCGGTTGGTGATGCCGAATTCTCATGCCAGCCGAGGTGTTGAAGCTGGTCGGCTGGTGATGCCGAATTCTCATGCCAGCCGAGGTGTTGAAGCTGGTCGGCTGGTGACGCCGACGTCCCCGGAGCGGGTTGATGAGGAGATGACGAAGCCCCCGGTATAGCCGAGGTGACGGAGCAGATCGGTAAGGTGATGCTAGAGCCCCATGCCAGCCGACGTGTAAAAGCAGGTCGGCGTGGTGGACGTCAGCTTGAAAAAGTAACGGCGCGGCGATGCCGACACAGGTCGGAATTTGTGATGAGGTCAATGCTGGCTTGATGAAGCAACGGAGCGCCCGACCCATACAAACCGCGGATGATGAGGTTCTCTTGATGATTATTCGGCCCTCGCGATGCCGAACTCTTGGTCGGTTGACCGAGGTGATGAGAAAATTTCGTTCAAAAAGGATGCCTCACAACCCGTTCATGAAAAAGATGAACTAGGGTCGGATTAGTTTTCGCGCAGAAAATAGATCCAAAATTCGTTGTACTCATCGGACTTTTCCCGGAGTTTGGACGGTCGGATCGAGCTGCAATTTTGAGGGGTTATCGGTATAGGAATTCCGCAGCCGATGAACGGTGGGATTTTCCAACGGATACCCGAGCTAGAAGCTAGACACCTCGTCCTAAACTCATCCAGATTCCCGTCAAGATTCGATAGGGCTCCAGTATATTGGAGATTGCCGGAGATTCCTCCATCGGAACGCGACGAAATTTTGCAGTGTTGTTGTAGATATAATTCCTCAAAATTCCACCGAAGCAATCGTCAAAACAACCCTCGAGGAAACGGGGACGACGAACACAAATTTGCTGTCCAGAAAAAACTGCAATATCCAGACGAGCCATCGATCCTTCTAGCGATCCCACAGCGGAACTCTCAATGAAAGCACCAATGTCGGTGTCAAAACCGGTGAATCTCGGGTAGGGGGTCCCGAGCTGTGGGTCTTGGATCGATGGGTAACAGGAGACAAGGGAGACGGTGTTTACCCAGGTTCGGGCCCTCCTATGGAGGTAAAACCCTACGTCCTGCTTTGTTTGTATTGATGATGGTGTATCAAGTACAGAGTTGATCTACCACGAGATCGTATGTAGTGGTCTAAACCCTAAGGGCTATGCTCGTACGATGATATGATCTATGATGATCTGATTGTCCCTAATGAGTAGTCTGGCCTCGGCATATATAACACACCAGAGGCCTAGGATAACAAGAGTCCTAGTCGGCTACATCGGTGGAGAGGAGTCCTTGTCTTGATCACCAAGTCTTGTGAAATCTTCCTTGTATGCATCATGGGCTGTCCGAAATGGCCCATTAATGAACCGTGCTAGGGGTCCTCGGCCCAACCCACTGGTCGGGAGACGACGCGGTGAGTACCCCCTAGTCCAGGACACTGTCACCCCTCCACCTTGGCGACAGCGCCCTCCAGCACCTCGACGAGCTTCGAGGCGAGCTCAGCCAAGCCGCTCTCTGGAGCAACCAGGGGCTCCGCAAACCCATCCTGGCAGAGGGAGTGGAGCGCTTGGCGAAGCCTGAGCTCGACGGAGGGAAAGGCGCTGAGCTCCGCGGCCTTTTTCTCCTCAGCCGCGGCAAGAGCCTCCTCCCTGGTGTCGAGCAAGGCCTTCTCCGAAGCGACTTCCCTCTCCTGTGCGTCCAGGCGCTCTTGGTCGGCGGCCTGGCTGGCCGCCGCCTCGGACAACTCGGAGTCCCAGGCGGCAAGCTTGGCCTCGTGGGTCTTGAGGGTTTCCTCCTGTCGACGCAGCTACTCCGCCAGCGCGGACTTCTCCTCCTGAAGAACCTTCAAACGGGCCTCCGCTTCACCACAACGCCTTGCAGAAGACGACGCGTCGGTCAGTGCCGCCTCGCGGGCTGCCTTGGCTGACGCGGCCTCTTTCTCGCTCTCCGCCGCGGTGGCCTTGGCCTGGCCCCAAACCGCCACGACGGAGGCGTCGGCCTGGAGCCACCCGGAGAGGTGCCCCAAGCGCCCACTCGCGAGGCGATCGTCAGCGCCCCCGAGGGCGTCCTGAACCTGACCTAGAGCAGTGTAGGCCCCGTCCAGGATGCTGGTGCCACGCAAGGCGGACACCAAGGCCTCGTTAGGGGGAGTCGCCTGTGCTATCACAGGAGACGCCCCTGGAGCAGCAGAAGCACGAGGAGCAGGAGGCACCGGAGGCTCAGCCACGACCACAGGTAAGGAGGATGCGGACGAGTCCAGGGGAAGCCGGCCTTTGGGGGCTGGCTCCTGGGGGAGCAACGCCGACGCGCCCCCAGAAGCAGGAGCGGTAGCACCAACGTGCATCGGGGGCTTAGGGGGCTCCACGGCGGTGACCAGGAGGGTTGCCTCGTGAGCCCCCACCCCCCGCGGCTGCAGGCGCCTCGTCAAGAGACGGCAGGACGACAGGAGCGGGCGGTGCGTCGGAAGGCGCCTTCGGCTTGACGCCCGCCTTCTTCTTCCTCATCTTCCGCGCGGCAGCGTTCCTGGTTACCAAGCAAACGAAAATCATCAGCACACAGGGTACCGGCAGGCGACCAAGGCCGAGCCGGATCACTTACTCTTCAACGTCGACCCACTTCCACTTCCTCTCCGCTCCGACGACGACGGGGACGCCCTCGCCTTTCTCCGAGAGGGCACCACCACGTGGGGGAGTAGGAGCGCTGTCCACAAGGGTGGCAGCAGGATGGGTCACCATGGCCCCGGCCTCGTCCGCCTGGCCCGCGAGCTGCGATTCGGGCAGGGGAGAGACCGATGCTTCAACCGCCTTGCCGGCAGAGGCATGGCACACTGGAGGAGACTCCGCCCCGCGCTTCCTGGGGGTCGCCAGGCGGGCGGACCGATTGGCACGAGGGGCCGGTCCTGGCCCCGTGTGGACTTTGGCGGGACGCGGAGAACCTACAGCAGAAGCTTCACCAACATCGTCGTCGTCCTCAAGGTCGCGCAAGAGCATGCTCTGTGACGAGAGAGACGCCCCCGCCAGGTCGTCGTCCGCTGTCTTTTCCGAATCCTCCCCGCCCGTGGTGTCGCCGGAGGACACCATCACCGGGGAACCAAGGCCCTCAGCAGGGGAGAGCCCCAGTTCGCTGAAGACGGGCATTGCGGCGGTACTGTGGGGCGTAGGCATCGGGGAGATCACCAGGGTCGCCGTTGAGCAGGGTTGTCACAGCCCTATTCAGTTCCTCGGGGGTTATGCGTGCGGACCGAAGCCTGAGGTTGTCGCCGTTGCCCTGATAGTCCCACAAGGGCCTAGAATGAGACTGGAGGGGCGCCAGGCACTGCGTCAAGAACTCTTTCACTATCATCCCCCCAGTCAGCTACCTCGCACTGATATCGCGAGAAATCCGCTCCAGGACGGGCCTGGCCCGGGGATTGGAAAGCTTCGCGGAGCTCCACGCGGGGGTCTTCTCCGGCAGCCCCTTCGGCAGACACAAGCGGGTGTTGGTGCTATTGAGACCCATGAAGACCCAGCAGTGCCTGAAGTTCTCCACCTTCTTCCCGGCCTTTAAGAGCATGTTACCGCTCTGTACCGTGACGAAGGAGACGCACGCCGACCGCTGAGCGCCGTTGTGCACGCGCAAGCTGAAGAAATGGCAGAAGAAGGCCACCGAAGGCTTCACGCCCACGAAAGCCTCGCAGTAAAAGGCAAAGACGGACCAGAGCAGGATGGAGTTGGGCTGGAGATGAAGGGCTTGAATCCCGTAGTGGTCAAGGATGGCGGTGAAGAACGCGGAGAAAGGCGGGACGAGCCCGGAGAAGACGCTACGGAGAAAGAAAGGGTAGGCCGACCTGGACGAGGGCCACTTCTCCGAGGAGCCATCCCATATCAAGGTCCGCCCCGACTCGTTGGTCCCGTCCACCATCGACGGGAGCACCGGGACGAGGTCTGCGTCCTTGGCAATGGTGGACTCCGAAAGCGCCGGTAAGATGGGAGCGGAGGCTGAGCTCTGGGCCTCTGGCTTCGGCTTGCCGGTGGGAGCCATCGGGAAGTTCGCGGGGCCGATGCGGCAAGGAGGAGGACAAGCGGCACCGGGATCTGGAGAGGCCTCTGCTAAGGCCGGGGATCTAGGAGTAAGAGCGGGAGTGCAAAAGAGGAAAGCAGTAATGGCTAGGCACTGGAAGTCAGGCTTTTGTCGATTCGAGCGGTGGCCGAAGGGACGTCGGACGCCCGACATCAACCGCACGACGTGCGCCTGTCCTGGCCCGCAGGCGTTTGGGGCCCGCGGCGTTTCGGGCCGTCCTCAGCGGCTTCACCCAGAAGCCGGCTCGAGCGCGCCTTGGGCCCGGGGGCTACTGTCGGCGTTTTGGGAACGGGGGTACCCAGACCTGCCTGCCTGCGGCCCAGGACATGGCCCACCTCACGAGCCAAGATTTCAGGCAAGGCAAGGCCCTCGCGAGGACTCTAGGCTCGCGAGGGAGAACAGCACCAAGACCGGTGAAGGATCGGCCTCCTCAGTCCCCCTCCGGAGCGCCGGAGATCTCTATGCAGAACCCGGCCTCAGGAGTCAAGGATGATGCAAGGAAGGACAGGCGGGTACCAGCGCGGCAGGCGGTACAGTTTCCCCTTTGGTGCAAAGGGACCAATGACGTACGCGGGTTCCCAAAGCGCCACCCAAAGGTTTCCATTCCGGTGCAACAAGACCACGACCACGAGCCGCCGCAGGGCGGATGTCATCGCCGAGCCCACCTCTGCATCATCGACATCTACTTTGCAGGCGAAGACCACCTTTGGGTAGGGCAGGGATGTACTCCTGTCCCCCTTCAAATTTGGCCATTGTGGGATCCCTTCCCACCATTGCGATAAGGGAAGAGGACCCAGGCCACTGCTATATATAGAGGCTAGGTTGCGCCGTAGGAGGACGAACCGGGGGAAGGCAAAAAAACACCCAACAGGGCAGAGAGCCAAGAACACCACTCGAGCGCCCTCACGAGGGTCTCCACCATTGTACTAGTTCATCCACCACACCTCCTCGAGAGGCAATCCACCAAAGCAAGAGTAGGGTATTACGCTTCGCAGCGGCCCGAACCTGGGTATATCACCGTGTGTATCTTCTTCCTCGTCATCCTACGAGTTCTCTGTAGTAATCATCGCTTAGCGAGCTAGGTAGGGCGAGGCTGCAGGGGATCTTCGCACACGCCCCTGTGTTCGAATCTTGAGGGTTTTGCGGAGCCCGAAATCCGACACCGGCTGGGATTGCCTGCCGGGTGGAGCCGATTTTGGCCAGCGTGTCCGCCGCCTCGTTGTCTGCCCGGGCGATATGGTGGAACTCACACGCCTCGAAGGAGCCAGTGAGTTGTTGGACGAGGAAGCGATAGCTAGCCATGTTGGCGTCCCGGGCGTCTCATTCGTGAGAGACCGGCTGCACCACAGGATCCGAGTCGCCGAAACAGAGAATGCGCCTGATGCCTATTTCCTTGGCGAGCTGGAGGCCGTGGACGAGCGCCTCGTACTCGGCTACGTTGTTGGAGGCGGCAAAGAGGATCTGGAGCGCGTACTTGAGCTGGTCCCCTTTCGGGGCCGATAAGACGGTGCCGGCTCCCAATCCGGTCCGCATCTTCGAGCCGTTGAAGTGCATGCGCCAGTGCGTGGTGTCTGGAGGCGGCGGCACGAACTGGGTCTCCGCCCAATCGACGAGGAAGTTGGCCACCGTCTGCCACTTGATGGCGGTGCGCGGCTCATACCAGATTTCGCAGTCGGCGAGGGCGATAGCCCACTTGGCGATCCGGCCGATGGCATCCCGGCTGCTCATGATTTCTCCGAGCGGCGCCGTGCTCACCACGGTGATGGTGTGCTCCTAGAAGTACTGCTTGACCTTCTTGGCGGCGAAGTATATGCCGTAGCACATGTTCTGGTAGTGGGGGTAGTTCTGCTTGGAGGCGGAGAGGACCTCGCTGAGGTAGTAGACGGGGCGCTGGACCGGCAGCGCCTTGCCTTCCTCCGTCCACTCCACTACGAGAATGACGCTGATCATGCACGTGGTCGCCGCGATGTACGCGAGCAAAGGCTCCTTCTCCATCGGAGCCGCCAGGATGGGTGCGCTGGAGAGAGCACGCTTGAGGTCGCGGAATGCTTCGTCCGCCTGGTCGGTCCACTCCAACTTGGTCGTCTTCTTCGTGAGCCGATAAAGGGGTAGCGCCTTCTCGCCCAGCCGGCTGACGAACCGGCTGAGCAAGGCGAGGTAGCCGGCGAACTTCTGGACGTCGCGGAGCTTGGCCGGCCAGTGCATGCGCTCGATGGCTTTGATCTTCTCTGGGTTGGCTTCGATGCCGCGGGCGGACACGAAGAAACCCAAGAGCTGGCCGGCTGGCACGCCGAAAACAGACTTCTCCGGGTTGAGCCGGACCTTGTACTCGTGCAGGTTGGAGAAGGTCTCCCGGAGGTCGTCAAGAAGGCTGAAATGCTTCTTGGTCTTGACGACGATGTCATCCACGTAGACGTTGACGTTCCTGCCGATCTGGGGCAGGAGGCACTTCTGCATGCAGCGCTGGAAGGTGGCGCCTGCATTCTTCAGGCCGAAGGACATGGTGATATAGCAGTAGGCCCCAAAGGGGGTGATGAAGAAGGTCTTCAGCCGGTCGGCTGGGTCCAGCATGATCTTCTGGTAGCCGGAATAGGCGTACAGGAAGGACAGCAGGTCGCAGCCGGCCATGGAGTCGATGACTTGATCAATCCGGGGTAGGGCGAAAGGTTCCTTGGGAGAGGCCTAGTTCAGGCTGGTGTAGTCGATACACATGTGTCAGGTCTTCTTTTTCTTCAGCACCAGGACTGGGCTGGCCAGCCAGTCCAGGTGGAACACTTCCATGATGAAGCCGGCTGCGAGCAGCTAGGCGATCTCTTCTCCCATAGTACGCCGCTTCTCCTCGGAGAAACGGCGCAGGGGTTGTGACGGGGTTATTACCCCTGGGTATGCCAAGACAGGGGAGTTCGGGCCTTTTTTGAAATCTATACGGCTAGCTGGTCCAAGGCCGGCTAGCGAGCGGCCGGCAGGCCCACTGCCGGCTGTCCCGCGGCCGGCTGGTCAGGAGCCGGCCGCCCGGCCCCTGGCCAGCATGCTGCCGGCCGCTCCGCGGCCGGCCCTCCTGCTGACCTCTGGACGGGCAGGCACTTGTCCCCTCCTACTGCGACCAAGTACATCGACAGGACGCGACTCCCACGACGGAATTCGGCATGGCTACAATGACCGCTGACGCACGGGCACGCATGGCTACAGTCCGGGCGGTCGTACCGCTGACCATGACCGATCGAGACCCGACGGGGCGACAGCGCAGCCACGCCGCCGCCCACTCCATTATCTGCCCTGGCATGGCTACGGCGCAGCCGGCCGTACCGCTGACTTTGGCCGGCAGGCACAAGACGATGCCGTGCGGGGCGGCCCGTGCCGCGGCAGGTAGGCGCGGGCCAATAGCGGTGACCGGCTGGCGGGCCCCAGTCAGCGATAGGACCGTCCAGCCGGTGGGCCCTACGAGCGACGATACGGCTGATGTCTACTACGCAACCTTCTTCTTGTAGACTCGTGTTGGGCCTCCAAGCACAGAGTTTTGTAGGACAGTAGCAAATTTCCCACAAGTGGATGACCTAAGGTTTATCAATCCGTGGGAGGCGTAGGATGAAGATGGTCTCTCTCAAACAACCGTGCAACCAAATAACAAAGAGTCTCTTGTGTCCCCAACACACCCAATACAATGGTAAATTGTATAGGTGCACTAGTTCGGCGAAGAGATGGTGATACAAGTGTAATATGGATGGTAGATATCGGTTTTTGTAATCTGAAAATATAAAAACAGCAAGGTAACTAATGATAAAAGTGAGCACAAACGGTATTGCAATACTTGAAAACAAGGCCTAGGGTTCATACTTTCACTAGTGCAAGTTCTCTCAACAATACTGACATAGTTGAATCATATGTAAGTCCCTCACGTGCGACAAAGAGTTCACTCCAAAGTCACAAATAGCGGAGAACAAATGAAGAAATTATTGTAGGGTACGAAACAACCTCAAAGTTATCTTTTCTGATCAATCGTATGAGCTATCCCTATAAGTGTCACGAACAGCCCTAGAGTTCGTACTAAAATAACACCTTAAGTTACACATCAACCAAAACCCTAATGTCACCTAGATACTCCAATGTCACCACGAGTACCCATGGGCTTGATTATACGATATGCATCACACAATTCAGATTCATCATGTTCAATCCAACACAAAGAACTTCAAAGAGTGCCCCAAATTTTCTACCGGAGAGTCAAGACGAAAACATGTGCCAACCCCTATGCATAGATTCCCAAGGTCATGGAACCCGCAAATTGATCACCAAAACATACATCAAGTGGATCAATAGAACATCCCATTGTCACCACGGATATCCCATCGCAAGACATACAGCAAGTGTTCTCAAATCCTTAGAAGACTCAATCCGATAAGAAAACTTCAAAGGGAAAACTCAATTCATCACAAGAAGATAGAGAGGGCAAAACTCCATATGATTCATCTATATTAATAAAGCTCGTGATAAATCAAGATCGTGTCATCTCAAGAACACGAGAGAGAGAGATCAAACACATAGCTACTGGTACATACCCTCAGCCCCAAGGGTGAACTACTCCCTCCTCGTCAGGGAGACCGCCGGGATGATGAACATGGCCTCCGGTGATGGTTTCTCCCTCCGGCAGGGTGCCGGAACGGGATCCCGATTGGTTTTTCGTGGCTACAGAGGCTTGCGGCGGCGGAACTCCCGATCTAGGTTTCTTTTCGAGGGTTTCTGTATTTATAAGAATATTTGGCGTTGGAATCACATATGGGGGGGTCTCGAGGAGTCCACAAGCCAGGGGGGCGCGCCCCCCAGGCTTGTGACCTCCTCGGTCACTTCCTGGCCCAGCTCCGGTGCTTCGGGGATCTCTTTTGGTCCATAAAAAATCACCGTAAATTTTCAGCCCATTCCGAGAAGTTTTATTTCTGCACAAAAAACGACACCATGGTAGTTCTGCTGAAAACAGCGTCAGTCCGGGTTAGTTCTAATAAAATCATACCAAACTCATATAGAATTATTGTAAACATGGCATGAATACTTCATAAATTATAGATACGTTGGAGACGTATCAACGGCCCAGCCAGTGGGACCACTGGCCGGCTGGAGAGGCCGCCAGCCGGGTCCACCCATTAGTACCTTATTTATATTGTAAGCCGGGGGTTTGGCCTATAAAACCCCCCGAGGCCCCCATGCACCAGGCAGGCACTCTCCCCATCTCACACACACACGCCCACGTAGAGTGGCAAGAAGAGCCGGCTGCTCCTTCTTCCTCCTCTAGCCAACAGCTCAAGGAGCGCCACTGTAATGTTCATCACGGATCAACTAGACAAGCAGGACTAGGGGTGTTACCACCCACGGAGGGCCCCGAACCTGGGTACATCGTGTGTCTCTCACTGCTTGTGCCCAATCCCATTCCCGGAGTCCACCGGCGTCCATCGGCACCAACCACTCTCGATAAGCCACCCCATGGCATATGTCGTGAGAAAACGACGATAGTTGGCGCCCACCGTGGGGCCGTCCGCGGCGCCGGCCGGAGTCACGCTCCGGGCGGGACCCGTCACCGACTCCCACAGCCGCCCCGCGTCCGGGCGGAACTGCACACTCGTGGGGCTTGCTCCCGCGGGGCGGGACCTCGTTCCGGCCCACCCTGCGGGTGTCCCTGCCGACCTCTCCGACGAGTGGCGCAGTGGCGACCCTCTCTCCGATGTCGCCATCCTCACCGAGCGCTTCGATAGGCTGGGCCTTGCCGGCAAGCCAGCCGCAGACGAGTACCCTAGCGAGGTGCTCGACCTGCCCCCGTTTGTCAGCGCACTCGCCCCGGGCGAAGATGATGACTCCTGCGTCCGCGCGGGGGTAATGGCCACCGGTTCCTCCACGACCTCCGGTCGAGCCAGGGAGGAGGCGCAGGCGGCCGCCGCAGCCGCCGGCACCGGCACCTCCGACCCCCTCGGCTCCGTGCTTCGGGGCCTCAGCACCCCCATCGCACCTACGGCAAACCCGGCCACAGCTACGGCTGAGCTGGAGGCTGCTCGCCAGCTGCTGTTCGCAGAGGCGGCCACGCTCGCCACCACCAAGCGCCGGATGGAGTCCGCGCAGCGCGAGTACAACTCCGCCTACGGCCTCACCGCCGCCGGCAACGAGCCCAGCCGGCGCGGTGACGTCCGCAACCGCGGCCGTGTGGACGCGGAGATCCTTGGTGGTAGACTCCCCACCTACGACACGCCGGCGACTAACATGAGGGCCGCCCAGGTGGCCTACGCCGACCTCGCCGACCTGGTGGGCGAGGAGCGTGAGCAGCAGGAGCGGCACATCCAAGACCTCATCGCTGCCGCCAACGATCAGTAGGCCCGGCTCGACGACGCCAACACCGGCTCCGAAATGCCCGTACCCGAGGGCGACGCCCCACCGACTGCCGGCCAGCGCTGGCCAGTCTAGCAAGCCTGTTCCCCCCGCGGCTCCGGTCAGCGGGGCGCTGGGTCCCATAACGGATGCTCCCGCCAGGGAGACGAGCCGCCGGCTGTCACGAGCCGGCACAACGACGCTGCGGCAGGGGGCGGCCGGCGCAGCCGCGCCAACACCTCGCCCCCGCGGCGGGAGAGCGCGCGCTCGCCTGCCCCGGCTGTCCGTCCCGAGCTCGCCGCCCGGCTCGGCCCGCGCATCCCACGGAGTGAGAACGACGCCCGGACCCGCATCGACCGGATGGCGCAATCCGCTCTTCTGGAGGAGGAGGGCCCGATCGGGCCGGCGTGTTTCGGCCCTCGGATCCGTGATGAGCCGTTCTCCACCGGCTTCACGCTCCCCCGCGACACTCCGAAGTACAATGGCACCGCCAAGCCGGAGGACTGGCTGATTGACTACACCCCCGCGGTCGGCATCGCCAAGGGGAACAAGCGCGTCGCGGTGCGCTACGTTCCCCTCATGCTGATCGGGTCGGCCCGGAGTTGGCTTAACAGCCTTCCGGTCGGCAGCATCAACGCCTGGACGGACTTCGAGGAGGCTTTCGTTCGCAACTTCACCAGCATCTACAAGCGGCCCGACCGTCCCCGCGAGCTGGCCATGTGCATCCAGGGGCCGGAGGAATCTCTCCGCGACTTCCTCACGCGGTGGACCAAGCTCCGCAACTCCTGTGAAGGGGTGCACGACGTGCAAGCCATCCAGTACTTCATCGAGGGCTGCCGAGATGGCACCCTCCTCAAGCACAAGCTGATGTGCTGGGAGCCGGCCACCTTGGCTGACCTCATGGCCAAGGCGGACAAGTACGCCACGGCCGACTCCGCTATGCGGATCAAGGTCAGCGTGACTGGCAAGGTCCTCCCGCCGCTTGCTGCGCCATGACCGGCTGCCCACAACCGGCAGAACAACAAGCGGACGGCGGACCAGCCGGATCCCCGCTACAGGAGCAAACAGGTCGCCTCCGTCGAGGAGGAGCAGCCGGCTGCCCAGGCGCCCAGCCAGCGCCAGCGAATCGACAAGAACGCTCCAAGCAAGATGCACTCCGGGGCGAAGCCGGCCATGCACACGCTGCGGCAGTGCAGCTTCTCCCAGCGGCTAGCTTGAGGCGAGGGCCTTCCGGTTCCTACGCCTCCGGCTCTCCACGCGCCGGTGTTGGCACCGGCGCAGCCACCCGCTCCGGCTCCGGCTGCCAATGACGGCCGCCTTCACGACCAGTTCCCCGACCAGGACGGGGCCTACGTTGTTTTCACCAGCAAGGGAACCGACAAGAATATCCTACGCTAGCGCCGGCACGAGGTGAACGCCACCGTTCCCTCGGTCCCCCAGTTCATGCACTGGTCCAAGAAGCCGGTTACCTGGAGCCGGGCGGACCACCCCGCCGTGATGCCAAACCCTGGCAGCTACGCCCTCGTCCTTAATCCCACCATCGCCTCTGAGAGGCTCACCTTCCGTTTCTCGTGGGTGCTAATCGATAGGGGCAGCAACATCAACATCCTCTACCGCGACACATTGCTCAAGCTGGGGCTCAAGGAAATAGACCTGAAGCCGAGCCAGACGGTTTTCCATGGCATTGTGCCGGGAAAATCCTGCGCCCCGATCGGCAAAATCCGGCTCGACATCCTCTTCGGCAACAAGAGCCACTTCCGCCGCAAGCCGATATGGTTCGAGGTGGTGGACCTCAATAGTCCCTACCACGCGCTGCTGGGCAGGCCGGACCTCGTCAAATTCATGGCGATACCCCATTATGCTTACCTCAAGCTCAAGATGTCGGGCCCCAAGGGCATCATCACTATCAACGGCGACTACAAAATGTCGATCGAGTGCGCGCGCGACAGCAGCCGGCTGGTGGAGGCCCTGGAGATAGCGGAGGAGAAGCGGTAGCTCGACCGGCTCGTGGCTCACGCCTCTGACCAGCCGGCCGTACCGGCTCCTCCATCCTAGTAGGCCAGCGAGGCGACGTTCCAGCCGTCCAAAGACAACAAGCAGGTGCCGCTCGACCCGGCCAACCCCAAGTAGTGCTTCACCATCGGTGCCTGCCTCAATAGCAAATAGGAAGGCGAGCTCGTCGACTTCCTCTATGAGAATCGGGATATCTTTGCATGGTCCCCCAAGGACATGCCGGGTGTTCCGAGGAAGTACGCCGAGCACAAACTTCACGTGCGGCCGGACGCGAAGCCGGTCAAGCAACCCCTATGCCGTTTCTCCGAGGAGAAGCAGCATACTATAGGAGAGGAGATCGGCCGGCTGCTCGCAGCTGGCTTTATCATGTAAGTTTTCCACCCGGACTAGCTGGCCAACTCAGTCCTGGTGCTAAAGAAGAACAAGACTTGGCGCATGTGTATCGACTACACCAGCCTGAACAAGGCCTGTCCCTGTCGGATTTCGGGCTCCGCAAAACCCTTAAGATTCGAACACAGGGGCGTGGGAATCCGTGTTCGTGTCACACCCTGTGTTTTGCTTCCTCTGACTAAGTTAACATAGCTCAAAAACTAGGGCCAATTAAATTTTTTGTGTGCTTGTGATGCTTGGCTTGATTGCTGATTGCTTGTTTGCTTATACTCTATATTCATAAAAACTCCCTCCTACTCTCAAAACTCTTCTCCTTGATCTAAACTCTTGTCCAATGATCATACCATGTGTATAGAACCTAAAACTATTTTTATCAAATATTATTTTGGCCAAAAAGCATTTATTCAAATTAGATTTTCAAAACGCCCTGAATTGAGGTTTGTACCACATGTCCTCAAATTGGGTGGAATATTTTGCCCCAAAGGATTTATTTGGAACCTACTATATATAACTTCCCAAAACCACAAAATATTATTTTTAAAGATTATTTTCTTATTTTATTTGAAGGCTTTTTCTTAAAGCCAGAAATGGTCTTTTATTAGGAACAATTATTTTTATGCTTTCAAAATATTTGAGAAAATTTAGGAAAACTCAGAGGACATATATTGTCCATATATAAGAGTTTAAACATATGGTCATGTTCAAAATATTGGACAAAACCCTTCAAAACCATTTCTTCCTATTTCAAGCATTTGAAATATTTCTACAAGAAATATTCTCAAATAATTCCAGGAAAATTCTAGCATGACACACATGGTATATGTGATGATCATGCAAAGATTCATCTCAATCCTCATTGTTTTGATTCACCAAAATATCCCAAAACCCTCTCTGTCCAGAATCAAATTTGAACAACTTTACATTGTGAAGTTTCTCCTATTGACCCCAAACTTTGTGGACATGTTATGATCCCCAAATGATGCCACCACACCAACTGGTGCATCAAGGAGAATAGTTTTGGATGACTAGATCTACAGAAACCTGATTCTGTTGATTTCTAGGGTTTACCAAGTTTGCATTAGCAACTTTTCTCAAATGAGCTCAAACTTTGTGATCACCCTTGTTTTGACCCACCATTTCATCCTGTTAAGTTTCATCTCCAGTAGAGGAGATTAGCTAGCCCAAACACTGATCAAACACCTTCTGGTGCATTATTGGGATCAATAATTGAGGCACCCCAGGTGCTCTCCTTGAGCCCAAATTTTTACCACAGCTCCATCATACTTCTCCCCCACTCCAGTAGCAAACCCAGCACCAGCTCCATGATTGAGGGGGGGTAAAACCCCAAGATTCCCTCTTTTGGACAGCATTGGCATGACCCTCTTCCTCTCTCCTATTATTCCATGCATGCAACTGCCCCCAAGTTTGACCACAACACCTCTGGCATGCCAATGCATCATTACACGTCCAAAGATGGCATGCTCACGTGGAAAATATGAGCAGCTCATCAAAAACTAGATTATGGCAGTAAATGTAGCTTTGTACTACAAGTACCTTTCCCTTTTATCTCCCTGATCTGAAACTTGGTGGACATATAGTCCTTCCATACCTATGACCACTGGACAAGGTCTTGTCCCATGTACCCTCCAATAAAAACCCCTCATCTGGACCCTAAGTCCCCTCTTGCATATACCCCTCGTCGAGCCCCCCTGCAGTGCCCATTTGCTCCCTCTCACTCCCACGAAGCTCCTGGACCGAGCTATCGGAGCTCCCGTGCCCTCCTCCTCCCACGGACGCCATGGCATCGCCTCGGCCTCCACTTGAATCCGGCCACTTCGGCCTCTCCCTTCCACTAGGAGCCCCATCGGAGAACCCCTGTGTTCCCACGGTCCGCCCCCACACTTCATGCCCTCCTCCTCGTGGCCGAGACGCCGCGTCCATCACCGCCCTCTGCGCCCTCCGCCACGGCCGACGTCGCGCCTGCCCTCGACCTCCCTGGGGCCTAAGAACCACTCAGGCAGGTACGGCCCACCTCCCTGAGCTCACCGGTGGCCGCAGCCTCGCCGGAGGCGGCTTGAGCCACCGGAGCACCGCCGGCACCCGCTCGGTCTCGCCTCCTCTGCTTCTCCCTGGCTCGGGCGGGAGGAAGGAGAGAGACCCGACAGGTGCGGCCCGCCTGTAAGTGGCTGCGGCCCGGGCCCCCGCCTGTTTAAGTGGAGACGCCCCCACTGTCTCCCCGCCTCCCTGCAGAGGAGGCGTACTCCTTGGAGTACGCCTTCGACGTCCCCCGGCCCCCTGCGGGGATGAGCTGCTGGGCCAGCCCATGTGCCTATCCGGCGCACTGTGCGCTGTTTGGCCCATTGGTAACGCCCTTTTCTTTCCCCTTTTTCTTTTTCAGTCAGATTCAAAAATTCATAGAAAAATCATTTGGACTCCAAATCAATTGATTCAAGTTCCTACAGATTTCTAAAATTATGATCTATCCAAAAATATGGCTTACATAGTTTTCCTGCAAACTTTTCTGTACTGTTCAAATTTAAATTCAAATTTGAACTATTCATGCCCCACTTGCAAAAATCCTAGAGCCTTCATATCAACTCCAAATGGAGTGATTAAACATCCTAGGTGGATCTAAATTCATTCTCTAAATTATGAGCATTTTTCCTTCCACTTATTCTGCTATGTAAATTAATGGACCATTTCCTCATATATGACCCACTTGTTAAATCTCTAGAATATTCATCCCAACTCCAAATCCAGTAAGACCAACTCCAAAAATCTTCTAAAATCATGCCCTACTTGTTAGGGTCATCCACTCATTTTTGTTAAAACATTTTCTATGGACATCTTAGAGGATCATCATTTCCTCATTTCCACCATTCAAGAATCTCCCTTGATCCAGATCCAATAAAACCTCCTTGGTTATTTTTCTTATAGCCAAAGGTGTCCAAGGAAAATAAATCTCCTAATTATAGAGCACTTTTATTTTCTGCTTGTTGTGTTGCTTATTGCGGTTGTTTCCGACGGTAGTTGACGAAGTAGACGGAGTACTCGGAGTTGGACGAGAAGCGTGTGAAGACCTCGAAGACGTTGCTAAGCCAGGCAAGCAGCCCTTTGACCATGACTGTGAAACCATTTTCATGCATGTCATATAGTACTTGTTTCCGTGATGATGATCATGTTAATGTGGTGACCACTTTGGTGGGATGCCTCCAATACCTTTCCGTTGATACTTGCATCGTGCATGACCCTACCATACTTATGAGGGTTGTGCGGGTGGGAGTAGATAGGATGCTTAGTAGATGCTACGCAAATGGGACGGGAATATGCATGGTGTTGGAAACAAGAGTGTTTTCAAAGACTTTTTCGAAAACCCCGTCGGGTGACACTAATGCCCGAGGGAGATGATGTTGAGTTGGGTAACCACTTGAGAAAGAAGTGGTGTACCGGAGCAAGTGAGTGAGTGTGGTTTTCGAAAACGGATTGGTGTAAGTTGCGACCGTTATTCCAACCTTACATGTACAACCACGATACCCCTTATGGGACGGGGCTTTGTTGATTACTTTGATGGGTACTAGCACAGAGCCCGCATTACTAGTGGCGGGAGTGACGAGGTCACTCTCGATACGGGGTCGTGCCAGTAAGGACGATCATGCGCTGTCTTCACAGGCACCGGGCACACCGTTGGTCCCTGCATGGATGCTACTTGTGATGTACATCATGTGGGCTGGGTACCAATCGAGTGGACTCTTTGTTTAGTATCGTCAGGGGAAAGACAATGTTCGGGTACTTACCTCGGGTATGGACAATACCGCGAGTCGTGGCTTGACACGGAAGTTTCCCAAGTCTTGTGGGTAAAGTGTGCAACCTCTGCAGAGTGTCAAACTATTCGAATAGCCGTGTCCACAGTCAAGGACAGTTGGATGACCGCTCTTGTGCTACGTCCAGTGTTCACTAAAATTGTGTGTGTATGGGTGTGTGGATGATACAGAGATGATACTTGAGTTAAGTCAGATGACTTGACGTGATGACTGAACATGAGATGTTCAACCCCTTGCGTATGATGATATCTACAACTTGTTCATATGGATATCTACCAACTGTTGATGCATGCTTACATAAGTTAATTGATCATGTCACTGCACTCAAAAATTAGCTTTCTGCAAATTACCTACTTGGTGCTATATCATGATCTGTTGTACCTTGTTCCAAACATGGGTTGCTTGCGAGTACATTCAAAGTACTCATTGGCTTGCCACTTGTTATTTTATTGGCCAGGCATGAAAGATCAGGTTATGATGAAGATTACTTTGGTGACGAACATGCGAGCTAGGACGCTCCCCAGTCAGAATGCCTATAGGGTTAAGGCAGATGGCATGGGTTCACGCTATCATTGAAGATTTCTGCTGCAAGTTTATGAAGACTTGGCCATAAAGGCCATCTTTGTGTAAAACGGTACGTAATGGATTTAAGACTCTTGTTATTCAGTTTCTATGTGTTCAGTGAGCATTGATCTCTGGGATCACTCTGCACGTGCATTCGGTGATCATGACTTATGAGTCGGGGTCCCCACAGTACGTCCTTGCTCCCTTTGCACCAAAGGGGAAACTGCACCGCCTAGCGCGCTGGCGCATGTCTGTCCTCCCTTGCGTCATCTTTGACTCCTGAGGCCGGGCTCTGCATAGAGATCTCCGCCACTCCGGAGGGGGCCTTGGGAGGCCCACCCCCAGCCGGTCTTGACGCTGCTCCTCCTCGCGAGCCTAGGGGCCTCACGAGGGCCTCGTCTCGAGTGGGGTTGTGCATGGTTGTGCTTGGCTGATGAAGTGGGCCATGCCCTGGGCCGTAGGCAGGCAGGTCTGGTTACCCCCGTTCCCAAATCGCCGATAGTAGCCCCCGGGCCCAAGGCACGCTCGAGCCGGCTTTCGGGCGAAGCCTCGAACACGGCCCGAAGCGCCGCGGTCCCCAAATGGCCGCGGGCCAGGCTTTACACGCGTCGAATGCCTGGGCGGCAACGCCCCCGCTCCCCGAGGGTGTCAGGAACCGCTCGAAGTCAATTTGACATGACGCCCATGTGCAGCGCCGGCCATCATTGCCCTTCCTAGAATGCTGCTGCTGCTTTGGGCCTATACTCCTCGGGCCACGCGGATGTGACCCTTCAATCGGCAGGAGAGGCGACACAAGGCTGTACTGCGTCGATCGCACCGCTCCGCGGCGCATGACGCCTGCTCTCCCATGATGCCTCGTGGATGCAGTTACGCCTATAAATCCACCCCGCCACTGGCAGGGGAGGGGCATTGCAGTCTTCAGGCATCTTCCTGCTTCCTTCGCTCCGCCGAGAAAACCCTCTCCTCTTCCCATCTTCTCGTCTTCCATGGCGTCTGGGGGAACCACTGCGGGCACTGGGAAACGCGTGGCACCGCCGGCTCCCTCGTCCTCCTCCGGAGGCAGCGGCGGGGGGCCCTCAGGGCCGGCGCAAGTTCGCCAGCGCTGGGCCATTGTCAACGAGTGAGTATTCTGCCGCGTCCCTATTCCTTAGTCGTTTTGTCCAGCATTCCGAGCATGATCCTCTCCTTCTCCTAGGGCGCCTGCGGTCAAGAAGCGTAGGCTTGGCGAACTTCAGGAGGAAACGGAGGCGCTGCGGGCCCGGCTGGCGACCGCCGAGGCCGCCTTCCAACCCGCCCTCAGGGGCGAAGCGGAGGCCAGGGCGAAGCTGGCGTCCCTCCAGGCCCAGGTCCAGGAGGCGGCCGATGCCATGCAGGCCGCCCAGGACGAGGCGGCGCACGCTAGGCTGCTGGAATCCCAACGCACCAAGCAGTTCCTAGACATTGCCAGCTGCGTGGCTGGCGCGGTGAGCCGGTTCATTGGGGACGCCCCCGCGCTGTCGAACGTGCGCGGCGACGGGGGCTACCTTGAATTCTTCCAGAAGGTGGTGGAGGCGCTGGAGACCGGCATCTCCTGCGTGAACGCGGACAGCGAGTCTGACGCGCGCGACCTCCTGGACCTCGCCTTGACGCTCGTCTTCTCCAACCTGCGCTGCCATGCCCTGCAGCTCGACCTCCGGCGCATCGGGTAGCCGGTGCCTGATGGGCTCCAGCGCCCCCTTCGAGACGAGGTGCGCCCGCACGTGGAGTCCATGGTGGAGCGGTTCGTCCAGGTGCCCGCCTCCAGCGGGGAGGACGACTCCGACGCCGAGGCGGCCGGCGGCGCGGGTGGTGATGGCGGCTTCTCCCCCTAAGCATCCCCTGTGTTCTTTTCTTGGTGCCTGTAATATTTGAAGAAGAACTCTGCCCCCGTGGGCGTTAGTCTTTTGCGTACTACCTTGGTTTGCATCCTTCCTCGTCTTAAATTTCTGGTTGCTAGCTCGTCGTTGTCATGGCTTAGTTTCCTTGCGCGGAGCTTGATGCCAGTGCCGCCGCAGCCTGGCGACAGCGGCCGTCAGGGCCCCCGCGAGGTGTCTCCTCACGAGGTGCTGCTTGTGGCCACCGTTCGCCTGGTCGGTGGCCTTGCTGCTCGCCGCGGCTGGGTCCCTTCCCTCGTGCCCTTTTCCCTGGCGCCTCTGGCCTCAGGAGGCTCGGTGGCCACGCGTG
The DNA here is from genome assembly GCA_039707655.1 of Elymus sibiricus. Taxonomy (NCBI): domain Eukaryota; kingdom Viridiplantae; phylum Streptophyta; class Magnoliopsida; order Poales; family Poaceae; genus Elymus; species Elymus sibiricus. The sequence goes on along the minus strand of CM077675.1, from coordinate 306,207,517 downwards.
ACGGCCTACAGTACCTGCATCCCCACATTTATGCGCACAACTCCTATCCCGTCCTTAGGTCGTCATTAGATCAGGGGGTTCTAGCTTGGTTCGGTAGTGTACTTACCTCGTGGGGTGGCGGCGGTCTTGTTCACGACTCCTTTTGGGATGCTCCCTCCTTGTTCGTGGGATGGTTTGGGAGCCCATTCGGCACTCTATGTCTGCAGGACCCAGTCCCGCACATTTCCCGACCACCGTAATGTACGACCGGATCACCAGGATGCAACCACGGGGTCAGGCCTCGACACCCTTGACGCCGACCGGATCACCAAGGACGACACCAAGGGGGACGAGTGGCTATATGACCGGTAAGGCTCTTGAGGCGTGATGCTCAGGAGCCCCCTTTGACCCTCAAGCCACCCTACGTCGGCAGGTCCCAGTCCCGCGCATTTCCCGACCACCGTAATGTACGACCGGATCACCAGGACGCAACCACGGGGTCAGGCCTCGACACCCTTGACGCCGACCGGATCACCAAGGACGACATTAAGGGGGACGAGTGGCTATATGACCGGTAAGGCTCCTGAGGTGTGATGCTCAGGAGCCCCCTTTGACACTCGAGCGATCCCCCATTCCGTCCTGCCGGCTGCTGCCTCGGGAAGCCCTGGGGCCTCCCTAGACTCCATGCTGCGGTCGGAGCCCCCGAGCGGGGGTCGACAGCTAAAAGATGCGTGCCCCTGAGGCGACAAGGCCTTGTTATCTAGCCCCGAGGTGCCTCGGGGTGGTGCGGAGCGCTTGGCTCCTTGCGAAACACCATCCAGAAAGATAGAATGCAAGACTGGTAAAACGAGAGAACATAGAGACAGAAGTTCCCGCCCATTTTTCTTTTAAATATAGAGTTTCGAAATCCTCAAACTTCATTCCAAAAAACGGCAACTCGAACACCAAAAAGAAGCAAGCAACTGCCGTGTCCAGCCCCTAGGCTAGTCTTCGTCTTCCCCCAGCGCTGAGCGTAGGGCATCCACGTTGCATGGGCATAGCCATTGGAGGGCAGTGTTGTCTTCTCCGCCAGCGCGGAGCTGTGGCTTCCACATTGCGTGGGAAGGAACCCCTTCACGTCCTCGGGGGGCTCCGGGCATATACAGCCCACTCATTATTACGTGAGAGTATCACGGCCGTAGATAGCTGGGCAAGCCCCCACGCGCGTGGCCTGGTGGCTCCCAACTCCGTCAAGAACCATCCCGTGCATTTCTGCTCGGTTGCGCGCCCTTATGACCCTAACCCGAATGCATCGTTCCCCGCATGACCGCAGGATTGCGCTCACGAGGCCCAAACATGAGCACGATGCATCCGGCGCAGCCATAAGGGTGTTTTGTCGATGAAGCCGCCTCGTGAAGCGTCCGTGCGCCAGCCGGACAACGTCCTGAGGGCCTCGTGAGGCCCAGCCTCCTGAGGCCGTGACGGCACTGCAGTTGCCGCGGGTGGCCCGCGCTGTTTGTGTCTTGCTGCTCCCACCAGGCCATTACTCCTGAGGCCTCGGGGCTTGGTCCGGTGTCGCTTGCCCGCGGGGGCGCCCTCCTGCTCGCGCCGTCCAGGCCCAGTGCTCCGTCGACGGAAGCCCCAAGGCCCCGCTCGAGAAGGATGCCAAGGGTGCTCCTTACTCTTGGGGGGTGCTGGCGCCTTCGGCAGGCGCCTGACCCATCCCACTGTCAGGCGGTACGACGTAGCATGGTACATAGGGCTCCACATAAGGGCTCGGTCCTCCTCCTGAGCCGTCCGGTGGGGCGCCGGGGACGGCCCCTCCTGGCGGCGGCGGGAAGCCGCCCCGTGCGCGTCGCTCGCAGACCCTCCTACGACGGGCCTCAGAGCGGAGTTGCTTACCTCTGCCACCGCCGTTGGGTGGGCCGCGCGTCTCCTAGTGTGGATTGCTTCCTCGGCGACCTGATGCTCCTTCGCCGTTGTTGCTTGCTTGTCTGGACGCCTGCGCCGCTTGCTCACTGCGCCGGACGGCGCGCTCCCGCCTGGTCAACCCAGGCTGTTGAAGGTCCACCAGGTCATGGAGGTGCGTGTTGGTGTGCGCGCGGGGCGCCCCGTCGTTTCCTCCATGCGCTTGGTCGTCGTGGCCGGGCTGCGACCCGAAACCGGTCACCGGGATTCGGAGGAGAAGGAGCACAGCGTGCGGCGGGCCCCGCTCGGGCCCGTCCAGTGCCGGAAGGGTCACACCGCCGGCGGGCTGGGGAACGGGCGCGGCAGTCGAGCCCCCGGCGCCTGGCACCTGTGGCCTTGAAAAAGAGTGAGGAGCCACGGCCTTTGGCGCGAGGGTGACCAGCTCCGCAATGTGGTCGACCCACGCGTTGTAGCCCCCGTGCGTTGGGCGGTGGCGGAGCATCTCGCTTGCCAGCAGTAGCACATCATGCGCGCCGAGGTCCCCCACGTAGGCGCGGCGCGTCGCCGATGCCGAGGGCGCCGCCCGCCCGCCGTGTGCTTGGGAAGTGCGAGAGATGGTGACGGTGGAGGCGATGTTGGTGGCTTGATACTGACCGCCCAAGACGATGCTGTCGGGGCGTGGACCTCCGGCGGCAGCGGCGGGGTCGACGGAAGCTGACCCGCTGCGGCCGGGGGAAGGTTGTTGAGTGCCTACCATCGGAGCAGTGAAGCGTGGCAAGGATGAAGCTTGGAGAAGATCCCGACACGCCCCCTACCTGGCGCGCCAAATGTCGGATTTCGGGCTCCGCAAAACCCTTAAGATTCAGTGTCGGGTCATGTGACCCCTACCTGTATGAATATATTATGCAAGGCCCTTCTGAGCCTTCTAAATAAATGTTGTGTCGCTGTATGGTTATGTTGTGATGCCATAGTTGTATCTATGCATATCGGACATGTCATTCATACGTGTGACGTGTAACGGTATGTATGGGATTCGACACCTAGTTGTGTGCCTCTAGTAGTACTCTTTACGGGGAAGTGCCTCTTTGTGCTTCCACCGAGTCTTGGTAGCTTGCTACTGCTCCGGACACATTGATGTACCGGCATGTATCCTTCTTTGCTGCTGTGTCTGTCCCTTCGGGGAAATTTCTCGCAGTGTAATGGAGTCCATGTAGCCTGCTATGACTCGTCTACGCGCAGTTGATGACATTTATGTCCCACGGCGTAATGGAGTCCCTGTAGCTTGCTATGACTCGTCTACACACGCTAGAGACCGACACCTGCATTGCTGGGTTACGTATGCCTGTCCCTGTACGGATGTGCTACTTGGGTTCTATGACTAGTCATGTCGACCCGGGTTCTTTGACATTTGAATGGTAGCGACATAGTCACATTCGTGAGCCAAAAGGCGCAAACGGTCCCGGCCCAGGTAAGGTGGCAGCCATGGTGATAACCGTGCGTGAGGCCGCAAAGTAATGTGAAGTGTTACATGCTAGATTCTTATGGCTTAGGATCGGGGTCCCGACACTCGGGCACAACCTGAAGGCGCGTCCTAACGCGCGTCTGCTCGAGCCTGGAGCACGGCGCGTGGTGAAGAGCTCGTAGGAGTCCGTCATCAGAGCGATCGAGGAGACTCAGGAAGCACAGGCCATGCAAGGCGGAGACTGCCCAGCACCACCAATCGCAGCCGCCATCATCGGCCCGGTCGACCGGCCGCGCATCTGCGTCAACGCGCTCGCGATCAACAGGGCCGCATCCCAGGGCCCCTTCTGGCCAGCGCGTGCTGATCATGGATGGGTCTACCCGAACACGCACGTCCGCATGCCCTTCGGACTGGCGAACGCAGGCGTCACGTTCCAGTGCCTTGCCTGGGCCATGCTCATACCTTGTCTGGCTGGGCGCGGCGAGGAGTTGGAGGAGATACTCGGACCGAGCGAAGGTCCCTAGCCCCGGGAGACGACGGGCCCATGAGGGTCGCGATCGTGGAGGTGTAAGATCGGGCTCTAGCGGCAGCTTTGACTCTTCAGCGGCATGGCCGCCAGGTGACTTTTTGTTGGCTGTTGCCAGGTAACTTTTTGGTTCACTCCGATTGAGGGCGCCCACCGGGCCGCATTATCCTCAGGCAGTCAGGGTACACCCCTGCAGTGGCCTCGTTTATGCATATTTCAATAGTTTCTCATGCATCTGATCTGTTTCCTAACGTTTTACCTTGCCTGCATGGCTCCTTGCCGGCGTGAATGCCGCCGCACCACCCATTTTGAGTTGGTGTTTCGCAAGGGGCCGTGCGCTACGGCCCTTCCCGAGGCACCTCGGAACTGGGATGCACGGCCCTGTCGCCTCTGGGACTTGCATCTTTGGGCAGTCGACCCCCGCTCGGGGGCTCCGGCCGCAGCGCGGTGCCTCAGCATGGAGTCTCGGGAGGCCCCACGACCTCCTGAGGCAGCAGCCGGCAGGATGGAATGGGGGTCGCTCGAGCGTGAAAGGGGCCTCCTGAGCATCGTGCCTCAGGAGCCTTACCGGTCATATAGCCACTCGCCCCATGATGTCGTCCTTGGTGATCCGGTCGGCATCAAGGGTGTCGGGGCCTCGCCCCGTAGTTGCGTCCTTGGTGATCCGGTCGTACACTACGGTGGTTGGGAAATGTGCGGGACTAGGACCTGCCGACGTAGAGCCGCTTGAGCGTCAAAGGGGGCTCCTGAGCAATGCGCCTCAGGGGCCTTACCGGTCATAAAGCCACTCGCCCTTGATGTCGTCCTTGGTGATCCGGTCGGCATCAAGGGTGTCGGAGCCTGACCTCGTAGTTGCGTCCTTGGTGATTCGGTCGTACACTATGGTGGTCGGGAAATGTGCGAGACTGGGGCCTGCAGACGTAGAGTGCCAAAAGGACTCCCAACCTGCCTCACTCGTGAAGAAGAAGAAGTCTGTAGGGCCTCGGACGGCCCCACCTATGAGAAGACTCAGGCGCAAACCGCCTTTGAGGTAGGGACCTCGTGAGGCCAAAGCGCCCTCGCGAGCTCCCAGATACACCTCCCAGTTCTACCGTGCCAGCCACACGTACGAACTCTATGGGCTGTACATGCCCGGAGCCCCCCGAGGACGCGGAGGGGTTCCTTCCCACGCAATGTGGAAGCCACAGCTCCAAGCTGGCGGAGAAGACAACATGGTCCACCAATGACTATGCCCACGAAATGTGGAAGCCACAGCTCCGTGTTGGCGGTCAACATGGTCCACCAATGACTATGCCCATGCAATGTGGAAGCCCCACGCCCCGTGCGGGGGGATAAACAACTGAGGTCGCCCCAGCGGCTGCATCCAACCTCAGGAAGGTCCCTAGTGGCCCCCTTCTCGCTGCGTTCCCCAGGGATGTACGCGTGAGGGGGCTGCACGGGGGCTACTACCCGGCCAAGCCTGGTACACGCCACCTTCCCAGGTCTGCCTAACCTGATCTTCACGCGCCCATCTCTTGCAAAGCTGGCGAGGAAAGGTATGGGAGCCGCTCGTATGTCAAGGGGCACTCCTGAGCATCGCGACTCAGGAGCCTCACTTGTCCCGTAGCCCCTCACCTCTTGGAACCGTCCTTGGTGATCCGGTCAGCCCAACGGCGGTTGAGGTATGCGCGGGGCCAGGCCCTGCCGACGCAAAGCTCGAAGCGCTCAAAAAACCGATCAAAAACCCTTAAGGAGGACGCTGGAGCTCGTACGTCAAGGGGGACTCCTGAGCATCACGACTCAGGAGCCTCACTAGCCCCGTAGCCCCTCACCCCTTGGAACCGTCCTTGGTGATCTGGTCCGCCCAACGGCGGCTGAGGTATGCGCGGGACCGGGCCCTGCCGACGCAGAGCACAAGGTGTTCAAAATTTCCAAATTAACCCAATCTTCACCATGTTCCCTTCATGAGGGCTGCTCGTACGTCAAGGGGGACTCCTGAGCAACGCAACTCAGGAGCCTCACTAGCCCAGTAGCCCCTCACCCCTTGGAACCGTCCTTGGTGATCCGGTCGGCCCAACGGCGGCTGAGGTATGCGCGGGGCCGGGCCCTGCCGACGCAGAGCATCACAGCAAGCAAGTAGGAAACAAGGCGAAGAGATCAATCACACAGTTCAGCAGTTATTACAAGCATTAAAAGTTTTCGCGGATACAAACAAGTTTAACGCCTCCACGAGGCACGATGGACATTGCAGGAAAGGAACAAGGGAGAGGAATCAGGAGGAGCTGCCGCCGCCACTCGTCCCGTCCCCAGGGAGCTCGTCGTCGACATCACTGGCCTCGTCTTCTTCGCCGCTAGCTCCTACATCGTCAGAGGGCGGAGGAACGGTGACGGGGGTGAACCTCTTCACATGCGTCTCCACAACGCCCTTCACCGCCACCGCAGCACTGGCGCGGACCTCGGGGGCGACCGGGCAAATCACTGAGTCGAAGTCAAACCCTGGCTCACGAAGATGAAGATGGCTGAAGACGCGCGTCGCGGCCTCGGCAAAGAGGTCGCGGCACTCGCTCTCCAAGACCCCCTCCACCTTGACAACGGCGCCCTCCAGCGCCTCGACGAGCTTCGAAGCGAGCCCCGCGAAGCCGCTCTCTGGAGTCGCTAGGGGCTCCGCGAACCCATCCCGGCAGATGGAGTGGAGCGCTTGGCGAAGTTTGAGCTCGACGATTGGAAAGGCGCTCAGCTCCGCAGCCTTTTTCTCCTCAGCCGCGGCAAGAGTTTTCTCCCTGACGTCGAGCAGGGCCTTCTTCGAAGCGACTTCCTTCTCCTGCGCGTCCAGGCGCTCCCGCTCCGCGGCCTGGCAGGTCGCCGCCTGGGATAGCTTGGAGTCTCGAGCGGCAAGCTTGGCCTCGCCGGCCTTGAGATTTTCCTCCCGCTGACGCAGCTGCTCCGCAAGCTCAGACTTCTCCTCATGGAGGGCCTTCAGACGGGTCTCCACCTCTTTGCAGCGCTTGGCAGCAGATGCCGCTTCAGCTAGTGCCTCCTCGTGGGCTGCCCTGGCGGACGCAGCTTCCTCCTCGCTCTTCACCGCGGCAGCCTCGGCCTGACCCCAAACCTCCACGGCAGAGGCGTCGGCCTGGAGCCACCCAGAGAGGAGCCCAAGGCACCCGCTAGCGAGGCGATTGTCGGTACCCCCGAGGGCGCCACGAACTTGACCCAGAGCAGCGAAGGCCCCGTCCAGGACATCGAGGCCGCGCGACGAAGGCATCAAGACCTCCTCCGGAGGAGTCCCCTGCGCGATCACGGGAGATGACCCCGGGGAGACAGCAGCACGAGAAGCAGGAGGCTCCGGAGGCCGCGCGGCGACCACGGACACAGACAGATCGACGGGCGGCTGGCCCTCCGGACAGCAGCACCGCCGCGCCCTCGAGGGCAGGAGCGATCATGCCAACAGGCATTGGGGGCTCAGGGGGCTCCGCGACGGTGATCGGAGGGGTTACCTCGCAAGCCCCCACCCCCTTGGCAGCAGGCGACGGCAGGACGGCAGGAGCGGGCAGCGCGTCGGAAGGCACCTTCGGCTTGACGACCCGCCTTCTTCTTCCTCATCTTCAGCACGGCGGCATTCTTGGTCACCAAGCAAAGGAAGGTCATCAATACACAAGCTATCGGTGGGCGACCATGGCCGAGCCGGGTTACTTACTCTTCAACATCGACCCACTTCCTCTTCCTCTCCGCTCCGGCAACGACGGGGGCGCCCTCGCCTTACTCTGTGAGGGCACCACCACACGGGGGAGGAAAGGCGCTGTCCCCAAGGGCGGCCGCTGGGGGGATCGCCATGGCCCCGGCCTCGCTCACCTCGCCTGCGAGCTGCAACTCGGGCGGGGGCGAGGCCGGCGCTTCAACCGCCTTGCCAGCAGAGGCGGGGCGCACCGGGGGAGACTCCGCTCCGCGCTTACTGGGGGTCGACACGCAGGAGGACCGTGTGGCACGAGGGGCCGGTCCTAGCCCCCTGGCGGCCCTGGCGGGAAGTGGGGAGCCCGCAGCAGAAACTTCACCAACATCATCATCGTCCTCAAGGTCGCGCAGAAGCGTGCTCTGCGACGGGGGAGACACCCTCACTGGGTTGTCATCGGCGGTCTTCTCCGAGTCCTCCCCGCCCATGGTGTCGCCGGGATACACCATCACCAGGGAACCAAGGCCCTCAGCTGGGGAGAGCCCCAGTTCGTTGAAGACAGGCATCGCGGCAAACAGATCGGCCCCATCGTTGCGGCAGTACAACGGGGCGTGGGCATCAGGGAGATCACCGGGGTCGCCGTTGAGCAGGGTCGTCACAGCCCTGCTCAGTTCCTCAGGGGTTATGCATGCGGACCGAAGCCTGAGGTTGTCGTCGCTGCCCTGATAGTCCCAGAAGGGCCTAGAATGGGACTGGAGGGGCGCCAGGTGCTGCGCCAAGAACTCCTTCACTATCATCCCCCAGTCAGCTTCCTGGCACTGATATCGCGGGTGATCCACTCCAGGACGGGCTTGGCCCGGGAGTCGGAAAGCTTCATGGAGCTCCACGCGGAGGTCTTCTCTGGCAGCCCCTTCGGCAGATCCAGCCGGGGGTTGGGGTCTTTGAGGTCCATGAGGACCCAGCTGTGCCTGAAGTTCTCAACCTTCTTCCCGGCCTTCAAGAGCATGTTGCCGCTCTGGACCACGACGAAGGAGACACACGCCGACCGTTGGGCGCCGTCATGCACACGCAAGATGAAGAAATGGCGGAAGAGGGCCACCGAAGGCCTCACGCCCACGAAAGCCTCGCAGTAGAAGGCAAAGACGGACAAGAGCAGGTTGGAGTTGGGATGGAGATGAAGGGCTTCGATCCCGTAGTGGTCGAGGATGGTGGTGAAGAACGCGAAGAAGGGCGGAACGAGCCCGGCGAAGACGCTATGGAGAAAGAAGGGGTAGACCGCCTTGGACGAGGGTCGCTTCTCTGAGGAGCCGCCCCATATCAAGGTCCACCCCCACTCGTTGGTCTCATCCGCCGTCGACGGGAGCACCGGGACGAGGTCTTCGTCCTTGGTGATGGTGGACCCTGAGAGCACCGGCGAGATGGGAGCGGAGGCTGAGCTCTGGGCCTCTGGCTTCTGCTTGCCGACGGGAGCCATCGGGAAGCTCGCGGGGCCGAAGCGGCAAGGAGGAGGACGGAGCGGCACCGGATCTGGAGAGGCCACTGCTAGAGCCGGAGATCTGGGAAGCAAGAGCAGGTGCGCAAGAGGGGAAAGCAATAGTGGCTCGGCGCTAGAAGTTAGGCTCTTGTCGACACAGGCAGAGGCCTAAGGGACAAGGGACGCCCGACATCAACCGCGCGAAGCGCGCCAGTCCTGGCCCGCAGGCGTTTGGGGCCCGCGGCGCTTCGGGCCACCCTCGAGGCTTTGCCTGGAAGCCAGCTCGAGCGCGCCTTGGGCCCGGGGGCTACTGTCAGCGTTCTGGGAACGGGGGTACCCAGACCTGCCTGCCTGCGGCCTAGGGCATGGCCCACTTCATCAGCCAAGCATAACCATCCACAGCCCCACTCGAGGCAAGGCCCTCGCGAGGCCCCTCGGCTCGCGAGGAGGAGCAATGTCAAGACCGGTATGGGATGGGCCTCCCCAGGCCCCCTCCGTTGCGGCGGATATCTCTATGCAGGGCCCGGCCTCAGGAGTCAAAGATGACGCAAGGAAGGACAGGCAGGCGCCAGCGCGCCAGGTGGTGCAGTTTCCCCTTTGGTGCAAAGGGAGCAAGGACGTACGTGGGTTCCCAAAGCGCCCCCAAAGGTTTCCATTCCAGTGCAACAAGACCATGACCACGAGCCCCGCAAGTCGGATGTCATCGCCGAGCCCACCTCTGCATCGTCGACAACTACTTTGCAGGCGAAGACCGCCTTTGGACAGGGCGGAGATGTACTCCTGTCCCCCTTCAAATTTGGCCCTTGTGGGATCCCTTCCCGCCATTGCGATAAGGGAAGAGGACCCGGGCCACCGCTATATATAGAGGTTAGGCTGCACCGTAGAGAGGGATCCGGAACCAAACGATTCACCCATCCACCACAAAACCCACAGAGGGCCAAGAACACCTCAGTAGCGCCCTCACGAGGCTCCTCACCATTGTACAAGTTCATCCACCAAACCTCGACGAGAGGCAATCCACCAAAGCAGGAGTAGGGTATTATGCTTCACAGCGGCCCGAACCTGGGTAAACTACCGTGTTCATCTTCTTCCTCGTCGTCGTGCGAGTTCATCGTCTTAGCCATCGTGTAGCGAGCTAGGTTGGGCGAAGCTGCAGGGGATCTTCGCACACGCCCCTGTGTTCGAATCTTAAGGGTTTTGCGGAGTCCGAAATCCGATAGATGTGACCTGACAATCGGCAGGCGAGGCGACGTGGACGGCAACACGTTGGTTGAACCACCCCGCGGCGCCCGAGGGGTGCACGTCGCCTGATCTCCCATGACGCTACGCGGCTTCAGTCGCGCCAATAAATCCGCCCCGCCCCTGGTGGAGGGGGCACTGCAGTCTCAAGGTGTCTTCTTGCTTCCATTGTTCCCCAGAAAAAACCCTCTCTTCTTCCCAGCTTCTCCTCTCCCATGGCGTCCGGAGGAAGTACTGCACGCGCTGGGAAGCGTGCGGGACCGTCGGCTCCCCCGCCCTCTTCCGGATGCAGCGGCAGAGAGCCCCCGGGGTCGGCGCAAGTCCTCCGTCGCTGGGCCATGGTCGACGAGTGAGTACTACACCGCCTCCTTATTTCTTAGTTGTCTTGTCCAAAGCTCGGGACTTGATCCCCTCCATCTTCCAGGGCGCCTGCGGCCAAGAAGAGCAAGCTCGGCGAACTCCAGGAGGAGGTGGACGTGCTGCGGGCCCAGCTGACGACCTCCGAGGCCGCCTTCCAGGCCGCCCTCAGGTGCGAAGCGGAGGCGAGGGCGGAGCTGGCGTCCCTCCAGGCCCAGGTGAAGGAGGCAGCTGATGCCGTGCAGGCCGCCCAGGACGAGGCGACGCATGCTGAGATGATGGAGTCCCAGCGCGCCAAGCAGTACCTTGGCATTGCCCGCCGCGCGGCCGGCGCGGTGAACTGGTTCGTCGGGGAAGCCCCCGCGCTGCCGTGCGTGCGCGGCGACGAGGCCTATCTTGATTTCTTCCAAAAGGTGGTGGAGGCACTGGAGACCGGCGTCTCCCGCGCGAACGCAGACAACGAGTCCGACGCGCGCGACCTCCTCGACCTCGCCCTGACAGGCATCTTCTCCAACCTTCGCCGCCACTCCCCAGAGCATGACCTCTGGCGCGTTGGGGAGCGGGTGCCTGACGAGCTCCAGAGGCCCCTCCGGGACGAGGTGCGCCCGTACGTGGAGTCCCTGGTGGAGCGGTTCATCTAGGTGCCCGCCTCCAGCGGGGAGGACGACTCCGACGCCGGGGCGGCCGGCGGCGCGGGCGGCGACAACGACTCCTCCCTCTAGGCATCCCCTGTTTCCCTTTCATGGTTCCTTTAATACTTTAAGAAGAACTCGGCCCCAGAGGGCGTTAGCCTTTTGCGTATTAACTTTGTCTCCGTCCTTCCCTTTCTTAAATCGACGATCGCCTGCTTGCCGTGACGTGACTTAGTTTCTTCGCGTGGGGCTCGGTGTCGCTGCCGATGTGGCTCGGTGATGACGGCCGGCGAGGCCCTTGCGAGGTTCTCCCTCGTGAGGGGCAGCTCGTGCCCGCCGCACCCTGGGTTCGTGGCCTTGCTGCTCGTCGTGGCGGGGTCCCTCCCCTCGCGCCGTTTTTCCTGGCGCCTTAGGCCCCAGGGGTCTCGGTAGCCGCGCGTGGTGGCCCGCGGTTCCTGCATCCTCACATTAGTGCGCACAACCCTTATCCCATCCTCGGGTCATCAATAGATCAGGAAACTCTTGCTTGGTTCGGTAATGTACTTAGCTTGTAGGGCGGTGACGATCTCGTGCGTTGCGAGGCGCGGCCGGGTAGTACAGGTAGCCCGCGATTCCGCCTGGGACGCTTCCTCCTTGTTTGTGGGACAGTTCGGGGGCCCTTTCGGCACTCTGCGTCGGCAGGTCCCAGTCCCGCACATTTCCTCTACCACCGTAATGTACGTCCGGATCACCGAGGATGCAACTACGAGGTTAGGCCCCGACACCCCTTATGCCGACCGGATCACCAAGGACGACATCAAGGGGCGAGTGGCTATATGACCGGTAAGGCTCCTGAGGCGCGTTGCTCAGGAGCCACCTTTGACGCCCGAGCGACCCTCATTCCGTCCTGCCGGCTGCCGCCTCAGGAGGCACTGGGACCTCCCGAGGTCCCATGCTGCGGTGCCGCGCCGTGGTCGGAGCCCCCGAGCGGGGATCGACCGCCAAAGAAGCAAGTCCTTGAGGCGACAGGGCCTTGCTATCGAGTTCCGAGGCGCCTTAGGGAGGGTCGAAGCGCGCGGGCCCTTGCGAAACACCAATTCAGAGAAAGAGACTCCAAGATCAGAAAAAGGAGAGAATGATGAGAGAAAAGTCCCTGCCCCTTTTTTCATTTAAAAATAGAATTCCGAAATTCTCAAACTTCATTCCAAAAAGTGGCAACTCGAACACCAAAAAGAAGCAATCAACTGCCGCGTCCGGCACCTAGGCTAGTCTTCGCCTTCGTCTTCCCCCAGCGCGGAGTGTGGGGAATCCACGTTGCGTGGGCATAACCATTGGTGGGCAGTGTTGTCCGCCAGCGCGGAGCATGGGGCTTCCACATTGCGTGGGAAGGAACCCCTCCGCGTCCTCGGGGGGCTCCGGGCGTATACAGCCCACTCATTATTATGTGAGAGTGTCACGGCCATAGATAGTTGGGTAAGCCCCCGGGCGCACGGCCCGGTTGCTCCCAAATCCGTCAAGAGCCATCCCGCGCATTTCTGCTCGGTTGCACGCCTCTATGACCCAAACCCGAATGCATTGTTCCCCGCATAGCCGCAAGATTGCGCCCCCGTGGCCCAAACATGAGCACAATGCATCCGGCACAGCCATAAAGGTGTTTTGTCGATGAAGTCGCCTCGTGAGGCGTCTGGGCGGCGGCCGGACAGTGTCTTGTGGGCCTCGTGAGGCCCAGCCTCCCGAGGCTGTGCTGGCGCTCCGGTTGCCGCGGGTGGCCCGCGTTACCTGTGTCTTGCTGCGTCCCCCAGGCCGTTTCTCTTGAGGCCTCGGGGCTTGGCCCGGTGTTGCTTGCTCACGAGGACGACGGCTCGCGCCATTCCCCGCGGGACCGGGGGCGTCCTCCCTCCTTCTCTTGCTCGCGTTGTCCTGGCCAGGTGCTCCGCCGGTGGAAGCTCCCAGGCCTGGCTCGGGGAGGACGCCTAGGGTACCCCCTATTCTTGGGGGGTGTTGGCGCCTGCGGCAGGCGGGTGATCCATCCCACCGTCCAGAGGTACGACGTAGCTTGGTACATAGGGCTCTACATAAGGGCCAGGTTCTCCTCCTGAGCCGTCCGGCGGGACGCCAGGGACGGTGTAGGACCAAAAGTATGTCTAGAGGGGGGGCGATTAGACTACTTGACCAAATAAAAATTCTACCTTTTCCCAAATTTTAGAGTTGGCAAATTTTAGCATTTCATGGCAAGCCAAGTATACCCTACACATGCATGTTTAAGAGTATAGCAGCGGAAAGTAACAACAAGCATGAGTAGAAAGGATAGGGTAGGAAGATCAAACGCAATTGTAGACACGATGATTTTTTCCGTGGTTCCGATAGGTTGTGCTATCGTACATCCATGTTTATGGAGTCTTCAACCCACGGAGGGCTCCACCCATAAGGGTCCACGAAGTAGCAACCTTGACTATTCCATAACGGCTTCCGTCCACGAAGGACTAGCCTCACTATGGGTAGATCTTCACGAAGTAGGCGATCTCCTTGCCCATACAAACTTCTTGGTTCAACTCCACAACACGAAGTAGGAGGCTCCCAAGCGACACCTAACCAATCTAGGAGGCACCACCCTCCAAAAGGTAATAGGCTCGGCAATGATGATGAACTCCTTGCTCTTGTGCTTCAAGATGATAGACTCCTCAACACACAATTACTCTCTCACAGATTTGGCTTGGTGGAAGAGATGGGATTGGTGGAAAGCAACTTGGGGAGGCTAGAAATCAAGATCCATATGGTTGGAGTGGATGATCTTGACCTCAACACAAGGGTAGGTGGTTCTCTCTCAGAAAACTGGATGGGGCAAGTATGGAATAGTTCTGAGTGCTTCTCTCTCGAGTAGGTGGTGGTGAAGGGGTATATATTGTCATCCCCAAAAATCGAACCGTTACACACAAAATGACCAACTCGGTGACACCGATGTGTTAATCTCGGTGGTACCGAAGTGACCAAAAGGTAGCAACTTTTGAATCTCGGTGAGACCGATATAGGAAACTCGGTTGCACCGATAAGGTGACCAACGGTCAGATTTCCCATTCTCGGTGACGCCGATCGAACAATCTTGGTGGTACCGATATTGTGAATTTGCGTAACAGAATGTTGGCAACCTAAACTCGCTGGCACCGAAGTAGAATCGGTTGCACCGAAAGGCTAGGGTTTGGCTTAGGTCTGTCTGAGTTTGGGAATCGGTGGCACCGAGTGGAATGTGTTGGTTGCACCGATTTTGAATCTTTGGCTATGGACAGACTTTTGTCGAAGGGCTTGTGGGTGTTTTTTATGACAATCACTTGTGCACGTATGAGCTTTTTGTTCACCAACAAAACCTTACCCCCTTTTAATAGTATTGGCTTTCCTATGGACTCAAAGTAATTTCTCACAAAGTAAAATGTAGAGTCCTCTTGCTTGAAGCTTTGCCAATCCATTTCCTTGCATCTTGGGGTATTTCCACAATCCTTTTGCCATCCCTATCATTGAACTTTTCCTGAAATATACTTAGTGGAAACATTAGTTCAATGACATATATGTTGTTATTAATTACCAAAACCACCAAGGGAGCAAATGTGCTTTGAATCTCCCCCTTTTTGGTAATTGATGACAACATATAGATCAAAGCTTCGACAAAGATATAATCAATGAATATAATCGTCGCTTTGAGAAGTATGTGATAAGAAAGAGCTCCCCCTAAATTTGTGCATTATTCTAAATTTGTGTTTGAATGCAAATGCACAATCGATTAGGTACATGGGGCACTTCTTCCATGTCACATACAACTTGGTGGTGTGCGAGAATAATTGGAATGAACATCATAGCACAACACAATCAAGCAAAGGTGAATGATCATCTCATAAGTAGCATAATGATAGGAAATAGTAGCAGAAACCATTAAGCGTATGATCAAAACACCAACAAACGTGTATCACAAGCAACCAAAAGACAAAATGTTTTTGAAAAAGAAATAAAAACCAAACGCTCTCTCACTCGAAGCCTAAAGATCTATATACACTTCTCCCCCTTTGGCAACAAGTTACCAAAAAGTTCAAAGGCATATATCTAAGCGTTCTTGGGCTGATCTCCTCCGGTTGTTGATGAAGGAGTCGAGAGAACAACGTCGGCGAAGATCTCTGTAGATGTCGTGGATGGAGTTGGAGTGGCAACTGGAGGAACTGGAGCTGATGGAGCTAAGGTGACAGTAGCAGGAGCTGATGAAGAGGGCCTCAAGTCTGGAGCTCGTACAGTGGCTGATCTGGCCTGGGTAGTGAATTGTGTGCCTGACCTGAGAGGAGAGTCATCCTCATCATCATCATCATCATCATCATCATCTGAAGAGTGAGGAAGAGGCACTGAGTCAACTTCCTTCTTGAGCTCATTGACTGTCTAAGTCAGCCCATCCACCTTATCATTAAGGGTCTTGATCCTGTTTTTAAAGATCCTGACAAGACTGTTTTGATTGTCCAAGATGTCCTTAATTTCCTTCTGCATGTCCTGAACTGATGAGATCAACAGATCCATTTGTTCGTTCCTGGATCTAGGGACTTGAGCACTAGTGGCTCTAGCTGCCTCTGCCTCTGCCTGAGCTGCAACAGATGTGGGATGTTCTGGGTCCATCACCACAATGTTGTCCTCAAGATCTGGCTGTAGGGGCAAGTGGGGTCTGTCCAGAGCAAAGATGTGCTTCTCCAGCTTAGAGTTGATAAGCATCTGGATGTAGGGTGCATAGCAGCATGAGCGCTTCTGATCAGCAGCAACCCTCTTAACTGTCTCCACAATCAAGTCCATGACTCTAATCCTGGTGTGTCTGTCAAGATGGATCAGCATGTTGATGGAGTAGCCTCGGATCATCTTGTCATCTCCTGACTTGGGCATCAAAGTATGCCTCAGAATGGTGTTCATGGTACGAAGGCCAGCCTGAAGAAAGTAAATGGATCCTAACTTGTGAGACTTCACATGAGCAGCAGGGATCTCATTGTACATGTTGGCCATAGCATTGTGGCTCTCCTTGGATTCTGAGTAGACATCCAAGTCACCATCCTGTACCTCTGGGACTCCTAAGATTGCAGCCCATTCCTCAACAGTGGACTCATACCTTGCACCTTCAGTCATCCATACAATCCTACCATCTCCATAGAAATGAGCAGTGGAGTAGAATTGCATGATCATCTCATCATTCCAAGCATTAAACTCTCTGCCAACAAACTCATCCAAACCAATGCAGTGGAAATTGTCTTGGACACTTGGAAAATAGCCTTCATTCTCCTTATTGAATTTCCAGTCCACATACCTCATGCCACTCATAGCTGGACTCTTGTCAAACAGCACAGTTTCATAGAAATCATGTTGCTCCTTGGTATAGAATCTGTAGTCCACTGCTGTCTTCCTCCTTTGGGCATATGGATCAACAGCTCTCCATGCCCTCAAACCAGAATCCTTCCTCTTCTTCATATCTTCAGCAAGGGGATAGCTGGCATTATGTACTGGAAGGTGTGGTCTAAGCTTCATCAAAGCAGACATAGCATCTTCATCCTCAACTCTGGAGGTAGTTCCCTTGTTCTTTTCAGAAGCAGGAATTTGCCTTGACAACCTCTTGGGCATTTCAGCAGCAGCCTTCTTGGGGACAGACTTGGTGCTCTTGGATGTGCCACTCTTTGGCATAGCATCAGCCATAAGCTTCTTTTTCTTCTTGGGAGGGGCTTTCTCAACATGTTCTTCCTCCTCCTCAGCAGCAGCACCAGCAACCTCCTCTGGATCTTCATACATGGAAGTTTGCCTGCCAACAACATAAACAATCCTTTTTCTAGCTCTCTTCTTCTCCCCTGCCTTCTTAGGCATAGATTTCTTTGGGGGCTCAACAGTCATGGTAGCTCTAGCACTCTCAGGTGCTCTCATAGCTTCAGAGCTAGCATATTCCTTCCTGACAGCTCTCCTTGAAGAGGTAGCTTCATTTGCAGACTTCTTTGCAGCCTTCTCTTGCTTCTTGGCAAGAATCTCCTCTGGCACAAAATCTGAATCATCCTCATATGAATTCAGCTTCTTCCTGGTCATTGTAGCAGCCTTGGGCAACCCATGAGAACTGGGAGTGCCTGGATCTGAAGAGGAACTGGACTTAGGACTAGTGCCTGAACTCATGACAATGTTCTGCTCTTGGAAGTTGTTCTCACTCTCCTCAGCACTTGACATACTGACCCTGTGAATAGAGTATAGAGGAGCAGAAGAAGATGAGTCATCACAAAAATTTCAACTGGTTTTTGAAAGTTTGAACAAAAGATTCTCAAGGTTTACATTCTGTCACATGAAAATCGGTACAGCCGAAGCAAAGATTTCGGTGCTACCGAGACTGACTTTCTCCTTAACAGAAACTTGGCACTCCTTTCGGTGAGACCGAAAAGGAGTACTCGGTTTCACCGAGATAGTTCTCAACAGCACAGACGGGCAAATCGGTGACACCGATTTGTTCGCTTCGGTTCCACCGAGTTCCATCGGGCGGATGGTAAACCCTAGAAAATCGATCATTCCCTAATCTATGGAATTTTCTCGTGGATAGGAAGATGTGCAGACAGAGGCTTATAGCTAAAATAGCTTCAATGCGCAATATTCGGACGGGGAGCGCAAACAAAGATCGAATCCGTACCCTAGCTTGGTGACGGATCCGCTACAGCGGCGACGGCGGCGAAGATGCCCGTCGACGGCGAGGATCCCAGCGGTGGAGGAACGCGGGGAGACAAGGGCGACGACCAGGGGGGTCCTTTTGTGGCAGCTTAGGGTTTGGGGCGCGACGATTGAAGATTGAATTTTCGAACCGTCGGGACCACAGCTTATATACCCCTCACTGTCGGTGACGCCGATTCTAAATTTTCGGTGTCACCGAGTTTCTCAACTGTCAGCTGACAAGGAAACTCGGTGTAACAGAGAATATAGAATCGGTAGTACCGAGATTGAAAACCAGATCAACCCTAGGCATTCGGTGAGACCGAGAATTTTGGGTTGGTTCCACCGAGATGCACTTGGGAGGTTTTAATGGTCAGTCCTTGTCGATACGGAACTCCGAGTGCTCCACACACAGAGGGATCGAAAAGTACTTGTTCAAGATTTGTGATGCAGCATGAATGGAATGTGAGGTGAGAAAGCATAGCTAGCTAAAGAGTGGTCCTAGGCATTCTTGTCCATCCAATTGGCAAAAGATAAATGAAAAGCCAAATAGCAACAATTGGATGTCCTCGAATGGGAAAATAAATGCAGACCAACATGCTCACACAATAAGATGTCAAAAGAAATCATGACAAACATGCACATACACACTAGCATCTAACAAGCACTTGGGCGATGACTAAGTCATCTATATATGAGTATATTGACTTAGGAGCCAAGTAAGAATACTTGATCATAGGTCATACTCATCGTTTAAGCACAAGTGGGGTTACAACTTTTACATAAAGCATTTAATATTGTCACATTCTAAGAGATGCTTTGACTCAAGTCTTAGAGTAAAGCTCCCCCTTGATGTGACATCCCCCCATAAGAGGGATAAACTAACCTTGGGTTTTGTCGATGAAGACTTCATGTTGGTGAGGTAGTGGTGGATGCTCAAGGTTGATGAAGGTCACCAAGAGTTGGGAGCATCCTTGTTGTTTCCTTACTCTTCTCACCTACATGGGTTAGTCCCAACACACAAGATACAAATACAAGGATATCTATGGACATGGAGTGCAAAGCATGTGTTATGATGTCCATTGATTTGTTGATTACCTTGTCCCTTGCTTACCTTTGAGGGAATGTGTGACTCCTTGAACTATTGCATAGAGTTGATGTTGATTGCAAATAATTCTTGCCAATAATGAATGTGAGTGAATTTCATTGGCGGAGTCACCCTTCAAGAAATCTCTAGTTCTTCTTCTTGGGGACCCACATCAAGTTGATGGGGATCCTTGGTGTTGAAGTAGCCTTTGTAGAAGTTGAGCTTGATGTAGCCTTGGGAACCCACTCCACCAAAGCTAGGGATTCATCTTCATATGAGTCAATGTCCTCTTGAAGCTTGTTCTTGTCCTTGAGCTTGTGGTCTTATGGTGGAAGGTCATCTTGAGTATTTTTTCCCTTGGGAAGAGTATTTTCATACTTCTCCTTTTGAGGAACAAACTTGGGGTATTGACCTTCTTCCCATTCAACTCCATTAGCGTTGAAGTAGCCAACACCATGGTTCTTTCGGTATCCTCCGTGCTTGCGTACAATTTCCTCAAATTGCTTACACCCGGCAAGACTTTTGTAGATACCTTTCTCTATAATTCCTTTCAATAAAGCATTTTCTTCCTCAAGTGTAACTTGGCTAAGAGAATCATCAGTAGTGGAATCAATAGAACTAGTAGAAGCAACATCATTAGGTTTAGCATTTTTATTGTTGCTACTAGATGAAGAACCTTTCTTGCCTTTGTTACTAGTTTGCTTAGTTTTAACTTGAGGCATGAATGTAGACAAGAGTAGTCATTTGGCTAGATAAGATGAAGTCTTCTTTCGGAGATCGTCATTGATAGCTTTAAGAAACTCATGCTCTTGCTCCAAGTTGAGCTTCTCGAAGCGTAGCTTCTCATGAGTCCTTACAAGCTCTCTATGATCTTCAAGAGTAGATTCATGAGGTAACTTAAGAGTGTTTAGTTCTTTAGTTAGTTCTTCTATTTTCATCTTATCATCATCAATTGACTTATCTTGACTAGCATGAGAATTATCAAGTTCATTTTGACTAACATCACTAGTTTTATCAAATAGCAAGTCATCATCACAAAGTAAATCATCTTCATCACTATTGAAATCAAGATACTCGGGGTGTGATACCATGGGGCCTTTAGCCATGAAGCAACTTCCACTTCCTTCGTTTGGTGAATCAAATAGATCATAGGAGTTGGTAGTCACTAGAGCAATTCCGGCAACACCATCATCTTCACTATAGTTGGAGTCGGAGTGATAGCTTCTCTCGGAGTCGGAGCCGGAAACCCATTCACCAACATGAGCTTGATGTTTTCTTCTTGTGTAGCTCTTGGTGTACTTGTCCTTCTTCTCCGAATCTCTACTTCTCCTTGAGTGTCTTCGTTCATAACGATCATCTCTACTCCTTCTCTCTCTTTGAGGTGATTCATTCCTTGAGCTTCGTCTTCGAGGTGACTCTTCCCTTCGTTTGTAGGGAGCCGTGCACTCATTGGAGTAGTATCCGGGCTTCCCACAATTGTAGCAATTGCGGTCACGACTTGACGAACGCTTCTCATCATATCTTGAGTTGGAGCTTCGTTCTTTGCCTCTATTCTTGTAGAACTTGTTGAATTTCTTGACCATGAGGCTTATCTCTTCATTGGTGACAAGGTTGTCGCTTGAAGTTGTGGGAGCATCACTTGTGGCTTTGTAAGCACCGCTAGACTTGTTGTGAAGCTCTTCTTTGTCTTTGAGTGTCATCTCATGAGCAACAATCCTTCCAATGACTTCCATAGGCTTGAGATCTTTGTAGTTGGGCATCATTTGGATCAATGTGCACACGGTGTCGTATCTCTCATCCAAAGCTCTAAGTATCTTCTTGATGATGAATTTGTCGGTCATTTCTTCGCTTCCTAAGCCGGCAATCTCATTGGTGATGAGAGCTAGCCTAGAGTACATCTCTGCGACTCCTTCACCATCCTTCATCTTGAACTTGTCAAGCTGACTTTGAAGAACATCTAACTTGGACTCTCTCATGGACTCGGTTCCTTCGTGCATATCAACCAAAGTATCCCAAATCTCTTTTGCATTCTCAAGACGGCTGATTTTGTTGAATTCTTCGGGGCATAAGCAGTTGAAGAGAATGTCGCATGCTTGAGCGTTGTATTGCAACATCTTCAATTCTTCCGCGGTCGCTTCACGATCCGGTTCCTTTCCATCACCAAAGAACTCACCTTGCAAGCCAACACGAACAACAGCCCATACGGCAGGGTTATGACCAAGAATATGCATTTTCATTTTGTGCTTCCAACTAGCAAAATTAGTGCCATCAAAGTACGGACCTCTACGGTGATAATTTCCCTTACTAGACGCCATACTCTCCTAGGTTGTGAGACCAAGGCAATGGAGACCAAAGCTCTGATACCACTTGTAGGACCGAAAGTATGTCTAGAGGGGGGGGTGATTACACTACTTGACCAAAAGAAAAATTCTACCTTTTCCCAAATTTTAGAGTTGGCAAATTTTAGAATTTCATGGCAAGTCAAGTACAACCTACACATGCATGTTTAAGAGTATAGCAGCAGAAAGTAACAACAAGCATGAGTAGAAAGGATACGGTAGGAAGATCAAACGCATTTGTAGACACGATGATTTTTCCCGTGGTTCTGATAGGTGGTGCTATCGTACATCCACGTTTATGGAGTCTTCAACCCACGGAGGGTAACGGTCGCGAGAGTCCACGGAGGGCTCCACCCATAAGGGTCCACGAAGTAGAAACCTTGACTATTCCATAACGGATTTCGTCCACGAAGGACTAGCCTCACTATGGGTAGATCTTCACGAAGTAGGCGATCTCCTTGCCCGTACAAACTTCTTGGTTCAACTCCACAACACGAAGTAGGAGGCTCCCAAGCGACACCTAACCAATCTAGGAGGCACCACCCTCCAAAAGGTAATAGGCTCGGCAATGATGATGAACTCCTTGCTCTTGTGCTTCAAGATGATAGACTCCTCAACACACAATCACTCTCTCACAGATTTGTCTTGGTGGAAGAGATGGGATTGGTGGAAAGCAACTTGGGGAGGCTAGAAATCAAGTTCCATATGGTTGGAGTGGATGATCTTGACCTCAACACAAGGGTAGGTGGTTCTCTCTCAGAAAATTGGATGGGGCAAGTATGGAATAGTTCTGAGTGCTTCTCTCTCGAGTAGGTGGTGGTGAAGGGGTATATATAGGCATCCCCAAAAATCCAACCGTTACACACAAAATGACCAACTCGGTGACACCGATGTGTTAATCTCGGTGGTACCGAAGTGACCAAAAGGTGGCAACTTTTGAATCTCGGTGAGACCGATATAGGAAACTCGGTTGCACCGATAAGGTGACCAACGGTCAGATTGCCCATTCTCGATGACGCCGATCCAACAATCTCGGTGGTACCGATATTGTGAATTTGCGTAACAGAAAGGTGGCAACCTAAACTCGGTGGCACCAAAGCAGAATCGGTTGCACCGAAAGGCTAGGGTTTGGCTTAGGTCTGTCTGAGTTTGGGAATCGGTGGCACCGAGTGGAAAGTGTTGGTTGCACCGATTTTGAATCTTTGGCTATGGACAGACTTTTGTGGAAGAGCTTGTGGGTGTTTTTGGTGACTATCACTTGTGCACGTATGAGCATTTTGTTCACCAACAAAACCTTACCCCCTTTTAATAGTATTGGCTTTCCTATGGACTCAAAGTGATTTCTCACAAAGTTAAATGTAGAGTCCTCTTGCTTGAAGCTTTGCCAATCCATTTCCTTGCATCTTGGGGTATTTCCACAATCCTTTTGCCATCCCTATCATTGAACTTTTCCTGAAATATACTTAGTGGAAACATTAGTTCAATGACATATATGTTGTTATTAATTACCAAAACCACCAAGGGAGCAAATGTGCATTCAGACGGCCCCTCTAGGCGGCGGCCCGCAGACACTCCTGCGATGAGCCTCAGCTGGAAATTGCTTACCCCTGCCGCCGCCGCTGGGTGGGCCGCGTGCTTCCTGACGGGGATTGTTACCTTGGCGATCCAACGCGCCTTCGCCGTGGTTGCTTGCTTGTCCGGTCACCTGCGCCGCCTGCTACCTATGCAGGATGGCGCGCTCCCGCCTGGTTAACCCGGGGTGTTGACGGTCCATAGGGTCGCGGAGGCGCGTGTTGGTGCACGCATGGGGCGCGCCGTTGTTTCCTCTATGCGCTCCGTCGCCGGGGCCGGGCTGCACCCCAAAACCGGTCACCGAAATTCGGAGGAGAAGGAGCACGGCGTGCGGCGTGCCCCGCTCGGGCTCGCCCAGGGCCTGAGGGGGCATGCCGCCGGTGGGCTGGGCGACATGCGTGGCGAACGAGCCCCGGCGCCTCACGCCTCCGGTCTCGAAGGAGAGTGAGGAGACATGGCCCTCCGCGCGACGGCGACCAGCTCAGCGATGTGGTCGGCCCATGCGTCGAAGCCCCCGTGCGTCGGGCGGTGTCCAAGCATCTCGCTTGCCATCAGCAATGCATCGTGCGCGTCGAGGTCTCCCACATAGGTGCAGCGCGATGTCGGTGCCGGGGCCGCCTCCCGTCCGCCGTGCGCTTGGATGGCGCGAGGGGCGACGGCGGTAGAGACGACACTGGCGGCTTGATACAGACCACCCAGCGTCGTGCCGCTGGGGCGTGGGTCTCGATCTGCAGTGGTTGGGTTGGTGGAGACAGATCCACCATGGCCGGAGGAAGCTTGCCGGGTGTTGGCCATCGGAGCAGTGCGGCGAGGAAGGTTTTGACACGCCCCCTACCTAGCGCGCCAAATGTCGGA
The DNA here is from genome assembly GCA_039707655.1 of Elymus sibiricus. NCBI lineage: Eukaryota > Viridiplantae > Streptophyta > Magnoliopsida > Poales > Poaceae > Elymus > Elymus sibiricus. The sequence continues at coordinate 306,183,802 of CM077675.1, read as the reverse complement.
TTTCGGGCTCCGCAAAACCCTCAAGATTCGAACACAGGGGCGTGTGCGAAGATCCCTTGCGGCCTCGCCCTACCTAGCTCACTACTCGATGGTAGGGATGATGAACTCGCACGAAGACGAGGAAGAAGATGCACATGGTGATTTACCCAGGTTCGGGCCGCTGCGAAGCGTAATACCCTACTCCTTCTTTGGTGGATTGCCTCACGAGGAGGTGTGGTGGATGAACTAGTACAGTGGCGAGGAGCCTCATGAGGGCGCTCGAGTGGTGTTCTTGGCTCTGTGCCTTGTCTATGGTTCTCTCTTCTTCCGTCCTTCTCCCCCGTCCCCCTCTCTACGGTGCGACCTATCCTCTACTTATAGCAGCGGCCCGGGTCCTCTTCCCTTATTGCAATGGCGGGAAGGGATCCCACAACGGCCAAATTCGAATGGGGATATGAGTACATCCCCGCCCTGTCCAAAGGTGGTCTTCGCCTGCAAAGTAGCTGTCAATGATGCAGAGGTGGGCTCGGCGATGTCATCCGTCCTGCTGGGCTCGTGGTCGTGGTCTTGTTGCACTGGAATGGAAACCTTTGGGGGGCCCTTTGGGAACCCGCGTACGTCCTTGCTCCCTTTGCACCAAAGGGGAAACTGCACCGCCTGGCGCGCTGGCACCCGCTTGTCCTTCCTTGCGTCATCCTTGACTCCAATGGCCGGGTTCTGCATAGAGATCTCCGCCACTTCGGAGGGGTCTAAGGAGGCCCACTCCTTGGTTGGTCTTGGTGCTTCTCTTCCTCGCGAGATTAGGGCCCTCGCGAGGGCCTTGTCTTGAATGGTGCCGCGCCAGGCCATGCTTGGCTCGTGAGGTGGGCCATGCCCTGGGCCGCAGGCAGGTAGGTCTGGGTACCCCCGTTCCCAGAACGCCGACAGCGTTCACCCACTCCGTCACCTGGGCCGCTGTCAGCTCAAAGGTGGACAGCCGGCAAGGGTCCCGCCGGCCTCCCATGTCGCACATCCGGTGCGGCCTCAGCTGCAGGGGCAGCACCCGGCGGTCGATGAAGGCGGCCACCAGATCGGCCGCGACCAACCCTTCCCCACTCCTCATAGTGTGGAGCCGGTCAGCATCCCGGCAAGCTCCCCGGCTGCCACGTCGGCCGTCCAGTTCGTCCCGGAGGACGGGACGTTGAAGAAGGGCGGCAGCCAGATGTAGTCTCGAGCCGGGTCGACATTCTTCACATAGAAGAATGACTAGTTCCGCTTCTTGACGGATTCGATGAGGGTGAGGTGGGGGAAGAGGGTGTCGCGAACGCACACCACCGCGCCCCCGCAGGCGTACACCTCGTTGCCATTCTTCAAGCTCTTGAGATAGAAGAGCTTCCTCCACAGCTCCACGAAGGGAAGAAGGCTGAGGTAGCCCTCACAGAGGGTCACGTAGCTCGACAGCTACAGAATGGAGTTCAGCCCCAAATGGTGCGGCTGCAGATCAAAAGTGTCGAGAAATAACCTGAAGAACTGTGAGGCAAACATCACGCACTCCCCCTCCTCGGGCTCCGGCACCATCTCACTGCCCGGATGATGGTGTCGGCGTTCTGGATACCAGGGTACCCAGACTTGCCTACTTGCGGCCCAGGGCGTGGCCCACCTAGCGGTCCATACGGCCCCGCGCGGCCTCACTCAAGACAAGACCCTCACGAGGGGCCCATCCTCGTGAGGAGGACGACACCAAGGCGAAAGGGGGAGGCCTCCCTAGGCCTCCTCCCGAGCGGCGGAGATCTCTATGCAACGCTAGGCCTCAGAAGGTCAAGGGTGATGACAGCCGGGCCAGGCGGGCGCCAGCATGCCAGAGGGAACAATTTCCTCTTTGGTGCAAAGGAGACAAGGACGAACGTGGGTTCCCAAGGAGCCCAGCCAAAGGTTTCTATTCCGGTGCAACAAGACCGGGTCGGTGAGCGTGGCATGGCGGATGTCACCAGCGAGCCCACCACCGCGTCACCACCACCTACTTTGCAGGCAAAGACCGCCTTTCGTCAGGATAGGATGTACCTCTTGTCCCCTTTCAAATTTGGCCGTTGTGGGATCCCTTCCCGCCATTGCGATAAGGGAATAGGACCCGGGCCACTATAAATGGAGGCTAGGCTGCTCGGTAGAAGGAGGACACAACCACCCCGCAAACACACCCGCAAGGCAACACATCACTGTACTAGTTCATCCACCAACCTCCTCGTGAGGCAATCCACCAAAGGCAGGAGTAGGTTTTTATGCTTCACAGCGTCCCGAACCTGGGTAAACTCTCGTGTGCTATCTTCTTCCTCGCCATCGAGCGAGGCCGTCGTGTTGTGGGCTCAGTGGGGTGAAGTTGTTGAGGAATCTTCTCACACGCCCCTGGGTTCGAACTTCCTAGGGTTTTGCGGAGACCGAAATCCGACATTTAGCGTGCCAGGTAGGGGCGTGTCGGAGTCTTCCTCAAGCCTCGCTCTTCCTCCTCCTCACTGCCCCCATGTCTGACACTCGCCGAGCTCGTGCCGAGCGCCGTGCTGCTCGCGTAGCCCAGACGGTGCCGATGGGTCGCACCATGATACGTCTCCAACGTATCTATAATTTATGAAGTATTCATGTCATGTTTACAATAATTCTATATGATTTTGGTATGATTTTATTAGAACTAACCCGGACTGACGCTGTTTTCAGCAGAGCTACCGTGGTGTTGTTTTTGTGCAGAAATAAAAGTTCTCGGAATGGGCTGAAAATTTACGGAGAATACTTTTGGAAAATATAAAAAATACTGGAGCAAAAAGCTGGGCCAGGAAGTGACCGAGGAGGCCACAAACCTGGGGGGGCGCCCCCCCCAGGGCACGCCCCCCTAGCTTCTGGACTCCTCGGGCACCGCCTTGACGTGAGACCAACGCCAAAAATTCCTATAAATACTAAAACCCCAGAAAGAAACCTAGATCGGGAGTTCCGCCGCCGCAAGCCTCTGTAGCCACGAAAAACCAATCGGGAGCCCGTTCCGGCACCCTGCTGGAGGGGGAAACGATCACCGGAGGCCATCTTCATCATCCTGGCGGTCTCCATGACGAGGAGGGAGTAGTTCACCCTCGGGGCTGAGGGTATCTACCAGTAGCTATGTGTTTGATCTCTCTCTCTCATGTTCTTGAGATGGCACGATCTTGATGTATCGCGAGCTTTATTAATATAGATGAATCATATGGAGTTTTCCCCTCTCTATCTTCTTGTGATGAATTGGGTTTTCCCTTTGAAGTTTTCTTATCGGATTGAGTCTTTAAGGATTTGAGAACGCTTGATGTATGTCTTGCGATGGGATATCCGTGGTGACAATGGGATGTTCTATTGATCCACTTGATGTATGTTTTGGTGATCAACTTGCGGGTTCCGTGACCTTGGGAATCTATGCATAGGGGTTGGCACATGTTTTCGTCTTGACTCTCCGGTAGAAACTTTGGGGCACTCTTTGAAGTTCTTTGTGTTGGGTTGAACATGATGAATCTGAAATTGTGTGATGCATATCGTATAATCAAGCCCATGGGTACTTGTGGTGACATTGGAGTATCTAGGTGACATTAGGGTTTTGGTTGATGTGTATCTTAAGGTGTTATTTTAGTACGAACTGTAGGGCTGTTCGTGACACTTATAGGGATAGCTCATACAATTGATCAGAAAAGATAACTTTGAGGTGGTTTTGTATGCTACAATAATTTCTTCGTTTGTTCTCCGCTATTTGTGACTTTGGAGTGAACTCTTTGTCGCACATGAGGGATTTACATATGATTCAACTATGTTAGTATTGTTGAGAGAACTTGCACTAGTGAAAGTATGAACCCTAGGCCTTGTTTCTAAGCATTGCAATACCGTTTGTGCTCACTTTTATCATTAGTTACCTTGCTGTTTTTATATTTTCAGATTACAAAAACCTATATCTACCATCCATATTGCACTTGTATCACCATATCTTCGCCGAACTAGTGCACCTATACAATTTACCATTTTATTGGGTGTGTTGGGGACACAAGAGACTCTTTGTTATTTGATTGCAGGGTTGTTCGAGAGAGACCATCTTCATCCTACGCCTTCCACGGATTGATAAACCTTAGGTCATCCACTTGAGGGAAATTTGCTACTGTCCTACAAAACTCTGCGCTTGGAGGCCCAACACGAGTCTACAAGAAGAATGTTGTGTAGTAGACATCACACCGCCGTGCGTCGGTCCGCCTCCCCTGTGGCGAATGCTGCCACGGGCCCGGAGGCCCACGAGCAGCAGGACTCATCGCTGCCGGCCACTGCGCGGCGGGACGGCCGCACCGCTACTCCGTCCGTCGTTCCGGCTACTGGGCCGTCATCCCACGCTTGCCCTGGGCCGGCGCGTGGGTCGGGTTTACTCCTCATGGCGCGCGAGCTGCTGCGCTACCGCCCTACCCCCAACCGCCTCGACGATTGGCTCGGGCGCGTCACGGAGCTCGTCAACACAGCCGGCGACGCTCCGGCGTTCACCTACTAGTTACGGCCCCAACCCTCCCTGGCAGGCGACGAAGCTCATGATGTGCCGCCTCCTCCTCCCCAACGCGACGTTAACCCTGAGCCCAGGCGTGAAGCACGCTCGCGCGACCAGCCGCACGGGCCCTCGGCGAGGGTGAGACATGAAGTAAGCTGCCAGGTGGTGCCACGGCAGCGCGCTGACGCGCGTGCGCTCCCAGCGCCGGCCCGCCAGCGGTGCGACCGGGCGCCCCTGGAGGCAGCCGTGCTAGGGCATCAAGACCAGGTTCCTTATGAGCGTGCACCGCCTAGGGGCCCGGTGGGCTGCCGCGCCATCGCCCCGGAGCTCCATCCGGCCGTGTGGCCCTGCAAGTTCAAGCCTGACCTGCCTCCTCGCTACGACAGCACCCCACATCCTGCCGAGTTCTTACAGCTCTACTCGCTAAGCATCCAGGCGGCCAGCGGGGAGGACAAGGTCATGGCAACCTGGTTCCCCATGGCGCTCAAAGGTGGTGCGCTCTCCTGGCTCCTAAACATCCCGGAGGGGTCAATCACCTCCTGGGAAGACCTGCGTGAGCACTTCGTCGCCAACTTCCAAGGCACCCGTGACCGCGCGCTTGGAGTGGGTGACCTCCGTCGTGTGAAGCAACAACCTGACGAGACCCTGCACAAGTTCATACATCGCTTGACGACTACCCGCCTCAAGATCCCGAGAGCGTCAGATGACCCTGCACAAGTTTATCACTGTCTACACTAGATTTTTCACTCTGCAGAGGTTGCGCACTTTACCCACACCACGAAGCACCTGGCCTCGAGATCCCACTCGGGTGGACCAGCGTTGCTTCAACAAAACCTGCCTGACCCGTGACTCTTTCATCGTACCACCGGCACTCATCCTCCCCCGGAGGTCTGCCTTGGGTGGCCCCTGTGTCCTCATGACACCTGCCACCGTCGTGGCCAAACTAAATAGTCCCAAACAGGGGCTATCTGTCCCAAACGGGGACCGCGCGCAAACAAACAAACAACTGGGCTCACAAGGTTATCGCCGCCTTCCGGGCCAGGGTAGCGCGCGCGCATAACCTTCCCTCTTTGGTGGTACCAGTGAAAGATCACGCTGTCAGGCCAAGTCAAGGCCGTCCCATACCGGCAAATGTGGTTGCACGGGTAAGCCCAGACAGGTGACTCAAGATCAACCAACTAAATTCATTTAATTCAACTCTTCATATCCACAAACTGCCGGATGAAACCCAAAATAATCATAGACAGTAATCTCTTAATCCAACTCAACATATCGACAATTATAAGTGCTAGCATAGCAAGACCATGGTACTGATAGTCATGGCATGATATCAACCATAGTACTAACATGACTATGTCATTAGCAATATTATTACTAGCATGGCAAAATATGGCATAAGAACAAGTCATAACCTTAGATGAAAAGTAGTGCTAACATCTAATATGGGTGGCACAACAAGTGTATGCAAATGCGGACTAACAGGTGATACTGATGTAATAAAACACACATGGTGCAAGCAAAGTCATCACGCAAGTTCGGAGCCCATGGTAAGAGGTTGGCTTGCCTGAGGGTCGACGAATACGTTGGGAGGAAGAGCAATCACCTCGCGGAAGAATTCGCCAGAAAGGGTTCCCTCTCAGAGGGGCCGATCGAAGGCAAGGGCAAAATGGTTATTTTTCACAATGTGAACACATTATGAAAATAATGCCATCGGAACGGGCTCGACGAGTTGAAAGCATGGGCACTGGTTTCACCTGATTCCGAGCTACGGTTGCGGAGATACGTGCGTTTAAGCACCAGGGACAAATCTGTAAAGACATTGCTACAAACAGGCCCCTGGGGCTAAAACAGTAAGCGCCTTTCGCTACAATACGCCTCCTGAACAGGAAAACGTATTTTTGGCCGAAGAAGAACGGAGTACGCTTTCTAACTTGGAAAGCGTATTTTCGGTAATACGTTTCCACTTAAATCTGACTGGGGGCCCGGTTGACTTCTCTCTCTCAGGCTGATGAGTGGGGCCCGCCTTATCCTTCTCTCTCTCCTCCCTCTTCTCCTCCTCTGGTCGCCTCCTCCCCGATAGAACAGAGCGGGGGCGGCCGGTCGCCGGCGAAGCTGCGGTAGAGGAGCACGGGAGGGCCGGTCGGCGGGCTCAGAAGCTTTGCCACCGTGCGCCGCATCCGGCGGTGGTCGCTGGGCTCCGTGGAGCGAGCTGCAGGGCCGTGACCACTGGCCGGGCGCAGCAGCCGTCGAGCACCAGCGGCGCAGCTCCGACAGCACCTCTCCGGAGAAATTGAAGACGGTGGCGGCGGCGCGGCTTCCAGAAGAGACTGGGGGCGAGGATGGAGAGGAGAGGGAGGGTCCTGGCGCTCGGATTCCTCGCGGACGCCGGCGGCAGGGCCTTGGCCATAGCGAAGGCAGGGAGCTCCGGTAGCTCAAGGGGGGCTGGGGCTCGATGCTCAACCGAAGGGGCTCGGGGACACTCTTATATAGCCGAGGGGAAGGCTCGAGAAGAAGCAGGACAGCGGCAGGATCTTCGGGCCGGCGGCAGAAGCTTCGGGAGGGTGACAGAGGCGGCCATGGCTAGGGGATGAAGGGGGAGAGAGCTCCAGAGGGTTCACGCACGCGATGGGGAGCTCCTTGACGCTCCTGGACAGGCTGGAGCTCGCTGGAGACGCGCTCCCGACAACTCCACTACACAGGGCGCGGTTTTGGCGTGCTCTGCACATGGTCACCGCGTGGCCACGGCGATGCCACGCTGCGCTCGATGCCAAAAGGTGTCTGGGGGCTTCTCCGAGCTTCCCTGAGTTGACCTATGCTACTGAATGACTCAAGAGAGGCCTGAGGTGACTGGACCAAGGTCAAATAGTTGCCAACAGCAACCTGTTTGTGCTGTGGTGTGGCCACCACAGTGCACCTCTTAGCTTGATGTCAGTCATGGGTCAATCATCTACTAAGGTCACTAACTTGGCAAAGTCTCAGCACCAATGAATAAATCTAGAGGGTACTTCCTTTGCAACTTGGCAGTCTGACCAGATTTGGAAATGAGAGAGCTGGGGTCAAATGGCTACATGAACTTGGATTATTTTTGTGGGAGAGAGATGATTTGGTCATCAGAGATAGCTGAACAAGTTTTAGATCAAATTGATTATCTATGAGGGTACTTCGTTCACAGAGATGCAATCTGGTCAGAAACTTGAGGAAATTATAGACAAAGATGGGTTTGGAGAATTGAGCTTATTTTTGGTTTATAGTAGTGATATATCAATATGCACTACCCTGCCAAATTTCAGCACAATTGAATCAAGGGAACAAGCACTTCCTTCACAAAGTGCCAAACTGGACAGAAATAGAAATCAGATGGTTCTGAGGAATTGGATAGATTAAAATGGCTCAAATTTGGAGGAGACCAATTATTTAGGCATATGGAGTCATTGTAAAAAATTGTATGCCATTTGCATAAGTAGAAATGGTACTTCCTTAACAGTGCTCCAATCTGGACAGAAACTTGGCAAATTTGCTGAGGAAAATTGGCTTGATGGAATGGGCTAATTTTTGGCGTCCAAGGTTAATTTACCACCATGAATCACCCTGCAAAATTTTAGCCCAAGGAGATCAAGGAATCATGCACTTCCTTTGCAAATGCGAAATTTGGACAGAATTTGCAAATGGAAGTGGTGCTCAAAATTTGAATTGGGGAACATGATATTTTGATGGAAATGGAGAATATATGGATATGAGAAGCTCCACAATTTATTTGGGATTTTTCCTAGCTACCAAAATGGTAGTTCCTTTGGAAAGGCCCCAAATTGGAATATTGGCTTTAAATAGGAAAATGCAATTTCCCCTATTGAATTATGGCCAATATTTTTATGAGAGCTCAATATGATCACAAGGAATATCTCCACAACTTTTCATGAGCTTTGGAGAGGGATAGATATTTTCCTGGATTTAATTCCTCAGAAATGCAGAAAAAGGAATTAATTCTAGATGGGAAATATTGCATATGAATTGGCAATATTTTTGCACATCTAGGGTTTATGAGGGAAGAAGGATCTCTGGAAATTTTGGGAGGATCAACTGGGCAAGGAAAATGATAGCTCCTTTGTAAACACAAAGGCAGGATTTCCAGTTCCAATATTTCGGAACTAGGGTTTGAATGAGATTCAGGGTTTACTGACGGAGGGTTGGCTGGCACAAGAGCATGGGGAAGGCACTGAGAGGTTGAGGATAGACTGAATTCATCTGGTCACTTGGCAAATTCTAGAGGAAAAAATTCAGGAGAGAAAAGCTAGGAAGGAATAACAGCACAAAAATCGATAACCTGATTTTTGGGGTGTTACAAACCTTCCCCCCTTAGAAGAATCTCGTCCTCGAGATTCCTAGGGTTAGCTTAGAACAAATATACTACACCTCCTAGAAAAAAAATCTCTGGGTTGGGTCTTAACCCTGCGGTTGAAAACAACCGAGTTAAAAGTACCGAAAACTGGTACACCCAGATCGAGATATAGATATCGCGGGATCTACTCCACAGGTAGGGGCCGCTGGGTAGCCCTGGCATTTTTAGAAAAAGCGGAATTTCCTCTTTCCAAAAATGCTCGGGGTACCACAATGAACAGTGGCCTCTCTCGCTGACAGGTGGGCCCAGGGCCCACTGGCAGCCTTCTTCTATCTCCGGCCAATGGCTCTCTTTCTCTCTCTCGCGCGCGCTGTCTCGAGTGCGGCTAGGCACTGCGCACGCTTAGCTCCTAGGGCGCAAAGCACCCTACGATGATAGTGCGCGGCGCGCACGAGGCCGACGCAGAGAGCACTCCCATCGCGGGCCAACGTCGGTCGGCACTGCTCGCGGATTCGCCTCCTGAACGCCGGTGATCGAGCGGCGCGCGTGGTCTCCTGTACCTTGCTTACCATAAACCGGACTTGGGCTATAAAAACGCCCACGGTTTCTCTACTCTCTTCCTACCACCTCGCACTCTACCTCACTTCTTCTTCCTCTTCTTTTCCTTCTCCTTCTGGTGGCAGGAGTGCGAGGCAAGGCGCTAATGGCGGACGTGGGCTTGGAGCTGACCACGATCCTCCTGGCTGCATGCTGGCGGCATTGGTTGGCGGCTCACTGCTGCTGTGCGCGATGATCCTGGATGATCGTCGCGATGCCGCTGCTAGAGGGGCGGCTAGGGGTCAACTACGCCATCCTAGGCCGGCGGAATAAGCGCGGCTGCGGCGGCGAGGGGCGGCCTGTCAACATCACACAAGACGGTGACAAAGGTGCTGCTGGGTCTAGGATTAGTGTGGTGCGGTCAGCGGAGCTTCTACCAGTATGAAGGTCACGCTGCTAGTTGCTCCTTGCTGAACGACATCCACAAATGGTGGGTGCTGGGGTCAAATCCGGGTTTAGGTCTTGGACTAGAAGGGTTGTACCGGTCAATGCTGCAATAAAATTTCCTAGAATTGCTCCGAGATTGCAACCGGCGTGCAGACATTGCTCACACGATATACACGCAATCTATGCAGACTAATATGCAGGCAAATGCAAAATGCACATAGGAGCAAAATGCAGGCAGAAGAAAGAAGCATATCGAACAGATTACACTAGGGTGTTTTAATGCTAGTGGGTGTATGTACTCCTGGTATACATACACCTACACCAGCTCGCATTTTAATTAGGGACTCCAGAAGAGTCCGATGTTATTAGGTGTAAGTGCTCTACTGACTGAAATCTTGCTAAGAGTCCACTGCCAGCTCTGTTAAACATTTCTGCTTAACAAGGTGACAGATGAACCAAGCATACAGAGCAAACAAGCATACACAACATTACAGGCATAAGCAGTACTGGCAATACAAGCATACAACAACACGCAGTATTACTAGGCAGCTAACAGCAACAACTCACTCCAAACTACGGGGTCCTAATCCTAGACGCAGGCGAAGAAACAGTCTTCGCAACACACATACTCGCGGCATCTCCTGGCTTCGATCACTGCCGGAGCCACAAATGGGCCTACTTCTGCTGGGGCTCTCCTGGGGGACGAAGGCTGAGCCAGCTTCCGTCTTCATCATCGGACACCTCTATAGGTTGAGGCTCAACTGCTAGAGCTGCAGGGGGATCTTGACGGAACACATCCCGACGACGAAGTCGCCGGATAGCTCCCTGAATGGAATTTGGGTGGGGGTTGATTGGGCGAAATAGGTTTACAGATTGCGAGGGTGGTACTAGCTGCGAAGGTGGCACTGGGTTTGGCAACAGGGAATGGGTGGTCTGGGATGCAATTTCACGGGCCGCACGGTATGCTTCCGTAACAACCCGTGTAGTGTCTTGGTCAATGGCTTGGAACTCTCTAATAATGCCGGAGAGCATAAGTCCCTGGGCAACAATATACTGGACTAGGCAGGCTATTGCTGGGTCAGCATCTCCAACAATGCTGGAGAACTTGCCAGCTATGTCGGACGGAGAGGGAAAATAGCGGAACTCTTGCATCTCTGCTACTTGCGGAAACTGGATATGGAGACGGGCGATGGCTCCTGCGGTAGTCATCTGGACAGCCAACGCGGGGGTGGGCATGGGTTTGCCCTGGAAACTCATGGGCTTCCCATCCCCTGTTGGACCTGGGCTGATATACACCTTTGCATAAAATCGGCAAAGGTGGGGGACGGGGTCCGACTGGAACACCAGATACGCCGGAGGGGTACTACAGCCAAGGGCTTGAGTGAGCATACTCGAAGGGAGGGGCGGAAAGCCGGGACAACCATCAGCCAAGATTCGGCTATGGAAAGTGGGGGTTTTGGGGGTCTTGGAAGAACTGGTCATGGCTGCTGGTTTGAGGAGACTGGCCTGGGTTCTCTCTTGCAGGGATCTGGCTTACTCAATGGAGAGGGCTACGGCTCACAGCTGGGAGGGGCTTAAATAGGCAGCCGGCTGGAACACACCAGCATGGCGTGGATCCTTCTCGTGCCAGGTAGAAGATACACCGGTACGGCCGACAACCAACTGGGGTCATGGTCTAATCCAGGGTGGCTGGGTGGGCAGACAGCTGGGTAGGGTCACGTCCATTCCGACTGCGCCGACTGTTGATCCACAGTGGCCATGTCGGATGCCAGAGACGGGTCAAATCTATTGGGCTCACTACCGGTTAAACCTAGGGGTGGTTTGGGGCTAGGGTAACCTATAGCTAGCCTGGCTCTGATACCAATTCTTGTGGCACCCCGATAGAGGGCCGAAGCACGCCAGCCCCAGGATAAGACCTAGCGCACGTCAAAGACATGATACAGCAATTCCAGGCAAAACTGGCTTTATTAATTATAATGGAGTATTACAATACTGTTGCTTACAACAATATTACATAGCTCCAAGGCTAACTAAATGGCGGCGGGGGTCTTGGTTCAGCGGCAACGACGTCTCTGGCTGAGCTCCATAACTCACAGGACTGGCTAGGTTACGATCTAGCACGACGGACCTTCTCCTGCAACTGGCCACGTGCAAGGCCACGTGAGTACTTTGAATGTACTCGCAAGACAGCCAAATACATAGCATCCAAACAAGCAGATGACAAAGCAAGCCCTATGCTAACTAAGAATGTATTCTAAACATGGTAGGGAATTAACTGTAAAACACAGATCAAGCATGGCATAACATGGATCAGACATATAATCTACATAGCAGAGCAATAATCACACTAGGTGCTTAAATTACTTACTGTCACCGAATACCAACTTACTCTCTTCTGGGTTGTCCCACAACCCTCGACATACTCATGATCCAACCTGAACCGGATCCAAGTCCAATCCAAATCATGTGGCCATCCGGCCACTCATCATATAGCCATCCCTTGGCTAACATGTCATACTCCTGACATCATCTGATGTCTACACTAGATGAGCTCTTCCACCATTATTATCACTGTTACGGTTGACCACCTAGTGAGGTCTGGACGGGCTGTCCAATACCGTGTACTCGGCTATTCGAATAGATTTTTCACTCTGCAGAGGTTGCGCACTTTACCCACACCACGAAGCACCTGGCCTCGAGATCCCACTAGGGTGGACCAATGTTGCTTCAACAAAACCTGCCTGACCCGTGACTCTTTCATCGTACCACCGGCACTCATCCTCCCCCGGAGATCTGCCTTGGGTGGCCCCTGTGTCCTCATGACACCTGCCACCGTCGTCGGCAAACTAAATAGTCCCAAACGGGGGCTATCTGTCCCAAACGGGGACCGTGCGCAAACAAACAAACAACTAGGCTCACAAGGTTATCGCCGCTTACCGGGCAAGGGCAGCGCGCGCGCATAACCTTCCCTCTTTGGTGGTACCGGTGAAAGATCACGCTGTCAGGCCAAGTCAAGGCCGTCCCATACCGGCAAATGTGGTTGCACGGGTAAGCCCGTACAGGTGACTCAAGATCAACCAACTAAATTCATTTAATTCAACTCTTCATATCCACAAACTGCCGGATGAAACCCAAAATAATCATAGACAGTAATCTCTTAATCCAACTCATCTTATTGACAATTATAAGTGCTAGCATAGCAAGACCATGGTACTGATAGTCATAGCATAATATCAACCATAGTACTAACATGACTATGTCATTAGCAATATTATTACTAGCATGGCAAAATATGGCATAAGAACAAGTCATAACCTTAGATGAAAAGTAGTGCTAACATCTAATACGGGTGGCACAACAAGTGTATGCAAATGCGGACTAACAGGTGATACTGATGTAATAAAACACACATGGTGCAAGCAAAGTCATCACGCAAGTCCGGAGCCCATGGTAAGAGGTTGGCTTGCCTGAGGGTCGACGAATACGTTGGGAGGAAGAGCAATCACCTCGCGGAAGAATTCGCCGGAAAGGGTTCCCTCTCAAAGGGGCCGATCGAAGGCAAGGGCAAAATGGTTATTTTTCACAATGTGAACACATTATGAAAATAATACCATCGGAACGGGCTTGACGATACAAAAGCGTGGGTGCTAGTTTCACCTGATTCCGAGCTACGATTGCGGAGATACAGGCGTTTAAGCACCAGGGACCAATCTGTAAAGACATTGCTACAAACAGGCCCCTGGGGCTAAAACAGTAAGCACCTTTCGCTACAATACGCCTCCTGAACAGGAAAACGTATTTTTGGCCGAAGAAGAATGGAGTACGCTTTCTAACTTGGAAAGCGTATTTTCGGTAATACGTTTCCACTTAAATCTGACTGGGGGCCCAGTTGACTTCTCTCTCTCACGCTGACAAGTGGGGCCCGCCTTATCCTACTCTCTCTCCTCCCTCTTCTCCTCCTCTGGTCGCCTCCTCCCCGATAGAACAGAGCGGGGGCGCCCGGTCGCCGACGAAGTTGCGGCAGAGGAGCACGGGAGGGCCGGCCGGCGGGCTCAGAAGCTTTGCCACCGTGCGCCGCATCCGGCGGTGGTCGCTGGGCTCCGTGGAGCGAGCTGCAGGGCCGTGACCACTGGCCGGGCGCAGCGGCCGTCGAGCACCAGCGGAGCAGCTCCGGCAGCACCTCTTCGAAGAAATTGAAGACGGTGGCGGCGGCGCGGCTTCCAGAAGATACTGGGGGCGAGGATGGAGAGGAGAGGGAGGGTCTGGGCGCTCGGATACCTCGCGGACGCCGGCGGCAGGGCCTCGGCCATTGCGAAGGCAGGGAGCTTCGGTAGCTCAAGGGGGGCTGGGGCTCGATGCTCGACGGAAGGGGCTCGGGGACACTCTTATATAGCCGAGGGGAAGGCTCGAGAAGAAGCAGGACGGCAGCCGGAGCTTCGGGCCGGCGGCAGAAGCTTTGGGAGGGTGACAGAGGAGGCCACAGCTAGGGGACGAAGGGGGAGAGAGCTCCAGAGGGTTCACGCGCACGATGGGGAGCTCCTAGACGCTCCTGGACAGGCTGGAGCTCGCTGGAGACGCGCTCCCGACAACTCCACTGCACAGGGCGCGGTTTTGGCGCGCTCTGCACGTGGTCACCGCGTGGCCACGGCGATGCCACGCTGCGCTCGATGCCAAAAGGTGTCTGGGGGCTTCTCCGAGCTTCCCTGAGTTGACCTATGCTGCTGAATGACTCAAGAGAGGCCTGAGGTGACTGGACCAAGGTTAAATAGTTGCCAACAGCAACCTGTTTGTGCTGTGGTGTGGCCACCACAGTGCACCTCTTAGCTTGATGTCAGGCATGGGTCAATCATCTACTAAGGTCACTAACTTGGCAAAGTCTCAGCACCAATGAATAAATCTAGAGGATACTTCCTTTGCAACTTGGCAGTCTGACCAAATTTGGAAATGAGAGAGCTGGGGTCAAATGGCTACATGAACTTGGATTATTTTTGTGGTAGAGAGATGATTTGGTCATGAGAGATAGCTGAACAAGTTTCGGATCAAATTGATTATCTATGAGGGTACTTCCTTCACAGAGATGCAATCTGGTCAGAAACTTGAGGAAATTATAGACAAAGATGGGTTTGGAGAATTGAGCTTATTTTTGGTTTATAGTAGTGATATATCAATATGCACTACCCTGCCAAATTTCCGCTCAATTGAATCAAGAGAACAAGCACTTCCTTCACAAAGTGCCAGACTGGACAGAAATAGAAATCAGATGGTTCTGAGGAATTGGATAGATGAAAATGGCTCAAATTTGGAGGAAACCAATTATTTAGGCATATGGAGTCACGGTAATAAATTGTACACCATTTGCATAAGTAGAAATGGTACTTCCTTCAAAGTGCTCCAATCTGGACAGAAACTTGGCAAATTTGCTGAGGAAAATTGGCTAGATGGAATGGGCTAATTTTTGGTGTCCAAGGTTAATTTATCACCATGAATCACCTTGCAAAAGTTTAGCCCAAGGAGATCAAGGAATCATGCACTTCCTTTGCAAATGGGAAATATGGACAGAATTTGCAAATGGAAGTGGTGCTCAAAATTTGAATTGGGGAACCTGATATTTTGATGGAAATGGAGAATATATGGATATGAGAAGCTCCACAATTTATTTGGGATTTTTCCTAGCTACCAAAATGGTAGTTCCTTTGGAAAAGGCCCAATTTGGAATATTGGCTTTAAATAGGAAAATGCAATTTCCCCTATTTAATTATGGCCAATATTTTTATGAGAGCTCAATATGATCACAAGGAATATCTCCACAACTTTTCATGAGCTTTGGAGAGGGATAGATATTTTCCTGGATTTAATTCCTCAGAAAGGCAGAAAAAGGAATTAATTCTAGATGGGAAATATTGCATATGAATTGGCAATATTTTTGCACATCTAGGGTTTATGAGGGAAGAAGGATCTCTGGAAATTTTGGGAGGATCAACTGGGCAAGGAAAATGATAGCTCCTTGGTCCAATATTTCGGAACTAGGGTTTGAATGAGATTCAGGGTTTACTGACGGAGGGTTGGCTGGCACAAGAGCATGGGGAAGGCACTGAGAGGTTGAGGATAGACTGAATTCATCTGGTCACTTGCCAAATTCCAGAGGAAAAAATTCAGGAGAGAAAAGCTAGGAACGAATAACAGCACAAAAATCGATAACCCTATTTTTGGGGTGTTACAACTGCTTGTGCCCAATCCCGTTCCCGGAGTCCACCGACGTCCATTGGCCCCAACGACTCTCGATAAGCCACCCCATGGCATCTGTCGTGAGAAAATGATGACAAGTTGCTTGACCGGCTTGGCATCCGGCCGCACATGAAGTTTGTGCTCGGCGTACTTCCTCGGAACACACGACATGTCCTTTGGAGACCATGCGAAGATGTCCCGATTCTCACGGAGGAAGTCGACGAGCTCGCCTTCCTATTTGCTACTGAGGTTGGCGCCAATGCTGACGCACTGCTTGGGGCTGGCCGGGTCAAGCGGCACCTGCTTGGTGTCCTTGTACGGCTGGAAAGTTGCCTCACTGGCCGGCTGGGATGGGGGAGTCGGCACGGCCGGCTGCTCGGTAGCATGAGCCACGAGCCGGTCGAGCTGCCGCTTCTCCTCCGCGATCACCAGTGCCTCGGCCAGCCGGCTGTCGTCACGAGCGCACTCAATCGACTTCTTGTAGTCGCCGCTGAGGGTTATGATGCCCTTCTGGCCCGGCACCGCCATGAACTTAACAAGTGCCGGCCTGCCCAGCAGTGCGTGGTAGGGACTGTTGAGGTCCACCACCTCGAACCATATCAGCTCGCGGCGGAAATGGCTCTTGTCGCCGACGAGGACGTCGAGCCGGATCTTGCCGATGGGGGAGCAAGACTGCCCCGGCACGATGCCGTGGAAGACCGTCCGGCTCGGCTGCAGGTCTTTCTCCCTGAGCCCCAGCTTGAGCAGCATGTTGCGGTAGAGGATATTGATGCTACTGCCCCCGTCAATCAGGACCCGCGAGAAACGGCAGGTGAGCCTCTCAGAGGCGATGGTGGGATCGAGGAGGAGGGCGTAGCTGCCGGGGTTTGGCATCACGGCCGGGTGGTCCGCCCGGCTCCAGGTAACCGGCCTCTCGGACCAGTGCATGAACTGGGGGACCGAGGGGACGGTGGCGTTCACCTCATGCCCGCTCTGGCGCAGGCTATGCTTGTCGGTTCCCTCGCTGGTGAAGACGACGTAGGCCCCGTCCTGGTCGGGGAACTGGTCGTGGAGATGGCCATCGTTGGGTGCCTGAACCGGCGACGGAGCCGGAGCCGGTGCTGCCGCCGGGGCGCGGGGAGCCGGCGGGGGAGGAACCGGAAAGCCCTCGCCCCGGTCTAGCTGCTGGGAGAAGCTGCACTGCCGCAGTGTGTGCGTGGCTGGCCTCGCCCCGGAGTGCATCTTGCACGGAGCGTCGAGAATCTGCTGGAAGGTGAGCTTTGGCTGCCAGGCGTTCTTGCCGGTTCGCTGGCGCTTGCTGGGCGCCTGGGCAGCCGGCTGCTCCTCCTCGATGGAGGCGAGTTGTTTGCTCCCGTAGCGGGGCTCGAGCTGGTCTGCCTTCCGCTTGTTGTTCTGCTGCTGCCGGTTGTCGGCAGCCGGCCGTGGCGCGGCAGGCGGTGGGATAGCCTTGCCGGTTGCGCTGACCTTGATCCGCATAACGGAGTCGGCCATGGCGTACTTGTTCGCCTTGGCCATGAGCTCAGCCAAGGTGGCCGGCTCCGAGCACATGAGCTTGTGCTTGAGGAGGGTGCCGTCTCGGCAACCCTCAATGAAGTACTGGATGGCTTGCACCTCGTGCACCCGCTCGCAAGAGTTGCGGAGCTCGGTCCACCGCGTGAGGAAGTCACGGAGAGATTCCTCCTGCCCCTGGACGCACATGGCCAGCTCGCGGGGACGGCCGGGCCGCTTGTAAGTGCCAGTGAAGTTGCGGACGAACGCCTCCTCGAAGTCCGTCCAAGCATTGATGCTGCCGACAGGAAGGCTGTTGAGCCAAGTCCGGGCCGACCCGATCAGCATGAGGGGAACGTAGCACACGGCGACGCGCTTGTTCCCCCTGGCGATGCCGACTGCGGTGGTGTAGTCGATCAGCTAGTCTTCCGGCTTGGCGGTGCCGTTGTACTTAGGAGGGTCGCGGGGGAGCGTGAAGCCGGTGGGGAATGGCTCGTCACGGATCCGGGGGCCGAAGCACGCCGGCCCGATTGGGCCCTCCTCCTCTAGGAGGGCGGATTCCGCCAGCCGGTCGATGCGGGTCTGGGCGACGTTCTCGCTCCGCAGGACGAGCAGGCCGAGCCGAGCGGCGAGCTCGGGGCGGACAACCGGGGCAGGCGAGCGTGCGCGCTCCCGCCGCGGGGATGGGGTGTTGGCGCGGCTGCGCCGGCCGTCGCCCGCCGCGGCGTCGTTGTGCCGGCTCGTGATAGCCAGCGGCTCGTCTCCCTGGCGGGAGCGTTCGTTGTGGCATCCAGCACCCTGCCGGCCGGAGCCGCGGGGGGAAGAGCCTTACTGAGCCGGCCGGCGCTGGCCGGCAGTCGGCGGGGCATCCCCCTCGGGGACGGGTATTTCGGAGCCGGCATTGGCGCCGTCGAGCCGGGCCTGCTGTGCATTGGCGGCGGCGATGAGGTCCTGAATGTGCCGCTCCTGCTGCACACGTTCCTCGCCCTCCAGGTCGGCCAGGTCGGCGTAGGCCACCTGGGCGGCCCTCATTTTGACCGCTGGCGTGTCGTAGGTGGGGAGTCTGCCACCAAGGATTTCCGCGACCAGGAGGCCGCAGTTGCGGACGTCACCGCGCCGGCTGGGCTCATTGCCGGCGGGGGTGAGACCGTAGGCGGAGTTGTACACGCGCTGCGCGGACTCCATCCGGCGCTTGGTGCGAATAGCAGCTGGCGAGCCGCCTCCTGTTGGAAATATGCCCTAGAGGCAATAATAAAATGGTTATTATTATATTTCCTTGTTCATGTTAATTGTCTATTGTTCATGCTATAACTGTATTAACCGGAAACCGTAATACATGTGTGAATACATAGACCACACCATGTCCCTAGTGAGCCTCTAGTTGACTAGCTCGTTAAGCAATAGATGGTCATGGTTTCCTGACCATGGACATTGGATGTCGTTGATAATGGGATCACATCATTAGGAGAATGACGTGATGGACAAAACCCAATCCTAAGCATAGCACAAGATCGTGTAGTTCGTCTGCTAGAGCTTTTCTTATGTCAAGTATCATTTCCTTAGACCATGAGATTGTGTAACTCCCGGATACCGTAGGAATACTTTGGGTGTATCAAACGTCACAATGTAACTGGGTGACAATAAAGGTTCAGTACAGGTATCTCCGAAAGTGTCTGTTGGGTTGGCACGAATCGAGACTGGGATTTGTCACTCCGTGTGACGGAGAGGTATCTCTGGGCCCACTCGGTAATACATCATCATAATGAGCTCAATGTGACTAAGGAGTTAGTCACGGGATCATGTGTTACAGAACGAGTAAAGAGACTTGCCGGTAACGAGATTGACCAAGGTATAGGGATACCGACGATCGAATCTCGGGCAAGTAACATACCGATGGACAAAGGGAATTGTATACGGGATTAATTGGATCCCCGACATCGTGGTTCATCCGATGAGATCATCGTGGAATATGTGGGAGCCAATATGGGTATCCAGATCCCGCTATTGGTTATTGGCCGGAGAGGTGTCTCGGTCATGTCTGCATGGTTCCCGAACCCGTAGGTTCTACACACTTAAGGTTCGGTGACGCTAGAGTTGTAATGGGAATTGTATGTGGTTACCGAAAGTTATTCGGAGTCTCGCATGAGATCCCGGACGTCACGAGGAGTTCCGGAATGGTCCGGAGGTAAAGATTTATATATGGGAAGTCCAATTTTGGCCACCGGAAAATGTTCGGGATTTTTCGGTATTGTACCGGGAAGGTTCTAGAAGGTTCCGGAGTGGGGCCCACCTGCATGGGGGGACCCACATGAACGTGGGTAGTGGGGGCAAGGCCCCACACCCCTGGTCAAGGCACATCAAGATCTCCCCTTAGAAGGAATAAGATCATATCCCGAAGGGATAAGATCAAGATCCCTAAAAAGGGGGATAACAATCGGTGGGGAAGGGAAAGGATGGGATTTTTTTCCTCCCACCTTTGCCAACGACCCAATGGATTTGGAGGGCAAGAAACCAGCCCCCTCCACCCCTATATATAGTGGGGAGGCGCATGGGAGCTGAAACCCTTGCCCCAGGTGCAGCCCTCCCCCCTCCTACACCTCCTCCTCCTCCGTAGTGCTTAGCGAAGCTCTGCCGGAGAACCACGAGCTCCACCGCCACCACGCCGTCGTGCTGCCGGAGCTCTCCCTCAACTTCTCCTCCCCCCTTGCTGGATCAAGAAGGAGGAGACGTCCCCGGGCTGTACGTGTGTTGAACGCGGAGGCGCCGTCCGTTCGGCGCTTGGATCGATTCTTCCGCGATTTGAATTGCCGCGAGTACGACTCCATCAACCGCATTCTTTGCAACGCTTCCGCTTAGCGATCTTCAAGGGTATGAAGATGCAGTCCCTCTCTCTCGTTGCTAGCATCTCCTAGATTGATCTTGGTGACACGTAGGAATTTTTTTGAATTATTACTACGTTCCCCAACAGTGGCATCATGAGCTAAGTCTATGCGTAGATTCAATGCACGAGTAGAACACAAGTAGTTGTGGGCGATGATTTGCTCAATTAGCTTGCCGTTACTAGTCCTATCTTGATTCGGCGGCATTGTGGGATGAAGCGGCCTGAACCGACTTTAGACGTACGCTTACGTGAGACTGGTTCCACCGCCTGACATGCACTTGTTGCATAAGGTGGCTAGCGGGTGTCTGTCTCTCCCACTTTAGTCGGATCGGATTCGATGAAGAGGATCCTTATGAAGGCTAAATAGCAATTGGCATATCACCGTTGTGGATTTTGCGTAGGTAAGAAACGTTCTTGCTAGAAACCCATAGCAGCCACGTAAAACTTGCAACAACAATTAGAGGACGTCTAACTTGTTTTTGCAGGGTATGCTATGTGATGTGATATGGCCAAAAGGATGTGATGAAATATATGTGATGTATGAGATTGATCATGTTCTTGTAATAGGAATCACGACTTGCATGTCGATAAGTATGATAACCGGCAGGAGCCATAGGAGTTGTCTTAATTTATTGTATGACCTGCGTGTCAATCAAAAAACGCCATGTAATTACTTTACTTTATTGCTAACCGTTAGCCATAGTAGTAGAAGTAATAGTCGGCGAGACAACTTCATGAAGACACGATGATGGAGATCATGATGATGGAGATCATGGTGTCGTGCCGGTGATGATGGTGATCATGCCGCGCCCCGAAGATGGAGATCAAAGGCGCAAGATGATATTGGCCATATCATGTCACTTTAGGATTTGCATGTGATGTTTATCATGTTTTTATATCTTATTTGCTTAGAACGATAGTAGCATAAATAAGATGATCCCTCACTAAAATTTCAAGAAATGTGTTCCCCCTAAGTGTGCACCGTTGTGAAGGATCGTTGTTTCGAAGCACCACGTGATGATCGGGTGTGATAGATTCTAACGTTCGCATACAACGGGTGTAAGCCAGATTTACACACGCGAAACACTTAGGTTGACTTGACGAGCCTAGCATGTACAGACATGGCCTCGGAACACGAGAGACCGAAAGGTCGAACATGAGTCGTATAGTAGATGCGATCAACATGGAGATGTTCACCATTGATGACTAGTCCGTCTCACGTGATGATCGGACACGGCCTAGTCGATATGGATCACGTATCACTTAGATGACTAGAGGGATGTCTATCTAAGTGGGAGTTCATTAAATAATTTGATTAGATGAACTCAATTATCATGAACTTAGTCTAAAATTGTCTTTACAATCTATCTTGTAGATCCAATGGCCCACGCTAATGTTGCCCTCAACTTCAATGCGTTCCTAGAGAAAACCAAACTGAAAGACGATGGAAGCAACTATACGGACTGGGTCCGTAACTTGAGGATCATCCTCATAGCATCCAAGAAAGCATATCTCCTTGATGCACCGCTAGGTGACGCACCCATTTTCCCAGCAACTCAAGACGTTATGAACGCCTGGCAGTCGCGTAGTGATGATTACTCCCTGGTTCAGTGCGGCATGCTTTACAGCTTAGAACCGGGGCACCAAAAGCGTTTTGAGCAACACGGGGCATATGAGATGTT
Source organism: Elymus sibiricus (assembly GCA_039707655.1). NCBI lineage: Eukaryota > Viridiplantae > Streptophyta > Magnoliopsida > Poales > Poaceae > Elymus > Elymus sibiricus. The sequence continues at coordinate 306,161,723 of CM077675.1, read as the reverse complement.
CCAAGAGCTGAGAATGGTTTTCCAAGCTCATGCCCAGGTCGAGAGATATGAAGTCTCCGACAAGTTCTTCAGTGGTAAGATGGAGGAAAATAGTTCTGTCAGCAAGCACATACTCAAAATGTCTGGGTTGCACAACCGCTTGTCTTAGCTGGGAGATAATCTTCCGGATGACTCGGTTATTGACAGAATCCTCCAGTCGCTTCCACCTAGCTACAAGAGCTTTGTGATGAACTTCAATATCCAAGGGATGGAGAAGTCCATTCCTGAGTTATATTCGATGCTGAAATCAGCGGAGGTGGAGATCAAAAAGGAACATCAAGTGTTGATGGTGAATAAGACCACCAGTTTCAAGAAAGGCAAGGGTAAGAAGAACTTCAAGAAGGACGGCAAAGCAGTTGCCGCGCCCGGTAAATCAGTTGCCGGGAAGAAGCCCAAGAATGGACCCAAGCCTGAGACTGAGTTCTTTTATTGCAAGGGAACCGGTCACTGGAAGCGGAACTGCCCCAAGTACTTAGCGGATAAGAAGGCCGACAACGTCAAAGGTATATATGATATACATGTTATTGATGTGTACCTTACCAGCGCTCGTAGTAGCTCCTGGGTATTTGATACCGGTGCGGTTGCTCACATTTGTAACTCAAAACAGGAGCTGCGGAATAAGCGGAGACTGGCGTAGGACGAGGTGACGATGCGCGTCGGGAATGGTTCCAAGGTCGATGTGATCGCCGTCGGCACGCTACCTCTACATCTACCTTCGAGATTAGTTTTAAACCTCAATAATTGTTATTTAGTACCAGCTTTGAGCATGAACATTGTATCTGGATCTCGTTTGATGCGAGATGGCTACTCATTTAAATCCGAGAATAATGGTTGTTCTATTTATATGAGAGATATGTTTTATGGTCATGCCCCGCTGGTCAATGGTTTATTTTTATTGAATCTCGAACGTCATGTTACACATATTCATATTGTGAATACCAAACGATGTAAGGTTGATAATGATAGTCCCACATACTTGTGGCACTGCTGCCTTGGTCATATTGGTGTCAAACGCATGAAGAAACTCCATGCAGATGGACTTTTGGAGTCTCTTGATTATGAATCATTTGACACGTGCGAACCATGCCTCATGGGCAAGATGACTAAGACTCCATTCTCCGGAACAATGGAGTGAGCAACCAACTTGTTGGAAATAATACATACCGATGTATGCGGTCCAATGAGCATTGAGGCTCGCGGTGGCTATCGTTATGTTCTCACCCTCACTGATGACTTAAGCAGATATGGGTATGTCTACATAATGAAACACAAGTCTGAGACCTTTGAAAAGTTCAAGGAATTTCAGAGTGAGGTAGAGAATCAACGTGACAAGAAAATAAAGTTCTTATGATCTGATCGTGGCGGAGAATATTTGAGTCACGAGTTTGGCACGCACTTAAGGAAATGTGGAATTGTTTCACAACTCACGCCGCCTGGCACACCTCAGCGTAATGGTGTGTACGAACGTCGTAATCGCACTCTATTGGATATGGTGCGGTCTATGATGTCTCTTACTGATTTACCGCTATCATTTTGGGGATATGCATTAGAGACTGCCGCATTCACTTTAAATAGGGCACCGTCTAAATCCGTTGAGACGATACCGTATGAATTATGGTTTGGGAAGAAACCTAAGCTGTCATTTCTAAAAGTTTGGGGATGCGATGCTTATGTCAAGAAACTTCAACCTGAAAAGCTCGAACCCAAATCGGAAAAGTGCGTCTTCATAGGATACCCTACGGAAACTATTGGGTATACCTTCTACTTCAGATCCGAAGGCAAGATCTTTGTTGCCAAGAATGGATCCTTTCTAGAGAAAGAGTTTCTCTCGAAAGAAGTAAGTGGGAGGAAAGTAGAACTTGATGAGGTAATAGTACCCCCTCTCAAACCGGAGAGTAGCGCAGCGCAAGAAAATGTTTCTGTGGTGCCTGCACCGACTAGAGAGGAACTTAATCATGATGATCATGAAACTTAGGATGAAGTTACTACTGAACTTCGTAGGTCCACGAGGACACGTTCCGCACCAGAGTGGTACGGCAACCCTGTCCTAGAAATCATGTTGTTAGACAACGGTGAACCTTCGAACTATGAAGAAGCCATGGCGGGCCCGGATTCCAACAAATGGCTTGAAGCCATGAAATCCGAGATAGGATCCATGTATGAGAACAAAGTATGGACTTTGGTGGACTTGCCCGATGATTGGCAAGCCATAGAAAATAAATGGATCTTTAAGAAGAAGACTGACGCGGATGGTAATGTGACCGTCTATAAGGCTCGGCTTGTCGCTAAGGGTTATCGACAAGTTCAAGGAGTTGACTATGATGAGACTTTCTCACCCGTAGCGATGCTGAAGTCCGTCCGAATCATGTTAGCAGTTGCCGCATTTTATGATTATGAGATCTGGCAAATGGACGTCAAAACGGCATTCCTTAACGGTTTCCTTAAGGAAGAATTGTATATGATGCAGACGAAAGGTTTTGTCGATCCTAAGAATGTTGACAAGATATGCAATCTCCAGCGCTCCATCTATGGGCTGGTGCAAGCATCTCGGAGTTGGAACATTCGCTTTGATGAGGTGATCAAAGCGTTTGGGTTTATACAGACTTATGGAGAAGCCTGTATTTACAAGAAAGTGAGTGGGAGCTCTGTAGCATTTCTCATTTTATATGTGGATGACATATTGTTGATGGGAAATGATATAGAACTTTTGGAAAGCATAAAGGCCTACTTGAATAAGTGTTTTTCAATGAAGGACCTTGGAGAAGCTGCTTACATATTAGGCATCAAGATCTATAGAGATAGATCGAGACGCCTCATTGGTCTTTCACAAAGCACATACCTTGACAAGATATTGAAGAAGTTCAATATGGATCAGTCCAAGAAGGGGTTCTTGCCTGTATTGCAAGGTGTGAGATTGAGCACAGCTCAATGCCCGACCTCGGCAAAAGATAGAGAAAAGATGAGTGTCATCCCCTGTGCCTCAGTCGTAGGCTCTATTATGTATGCCATGCTGTGTACCAGACCTGATGTGAACCTTGCCATAAGTTTGGTAGGGAGGTACCAAAGTGATCCCGGAATGGAACACTGGACAGCGGTCAAGAATATCCTTAAGTACCTGAAAAGGACTAAGGATATGTTTCTCGTTTATGGAGGTGCCGAAGAGCTCGTCGTAAAGGGTTACGTCGATGCTAGCTTCGACACAGATCCGGATGACTCCAAGTCACAAACCGGATACGTGTATATTTTGAATGGTGGGGCAGTCAGCTGGTGCAGTTGCAAGCAAAGCGTCGTGGCGGCATCTACATGTGAAGCGGAGTACATAGCTGCTTCGGAAGCAGCGCAGGAAGGTGTCTGGATGAAGGAGTTCATCACCGACCTAGGAGTGATTGCCAATGCGTCGGGCCCGATGACTCTCTCCTGTGACAACACTGGAGCTATTGCCATTGCCAAGGAGCCCAGGTTTGACAAGAAGACCAAGCACATCAAGCACCGCTTCAACTCCATTCGTGGTTACATTCAGGATGGAGATATAGATATTTGTAAAGTACATACGGATCTGAATGTCACAGATCCGTTGACTAAACCTCTTTCACAAGCGAAACATGATCAACACCAGAACTCTATGGGTGTTCGATTCATCACAATGTAACTAGATTATTGACTCTAGTGCAAGTGGGAGACTGTTGGAAATATGCCCTAGAGGCAATAATAAAATGGTTATTATTATATTTCGTTGTTCATGTTAATTGTCTATTGTTCATGCTATAATTGTATTAACCGGAAACCGTAATACATGTGTGAATACATAGACTACACCATGTCCCTAGTGAGCCTCTAGTTGACTAGCTCGTTGATCAATAGATGGTCATGGTTTCCTGACCATGGACATTGGATGTCGTTGATAACTGGATCACATCATTAGGAGAATGATGTGATGGACAAGACCCAATCCTAAGCATAGCACAAGATCGTGTAGTTCGTCTGCTAGAGCTTTTCTAATGATGTGATTGGGTTGGCACGAATCGAGACTGGGATTTGTCACTCCGTGTGACGGAGAGGTATCTCTGGGCCCACTCGGTAATACATCATCATAATGAGCTCAATGTGACTAAGGAGTTAGTCACGGGATCATGTGTTACGGAACGAGTAAAGAGACTTGCCGGTAACGAGATTGAACAAGGTATAGGGATACCGACGATCGAATCTCGGGCAAGTAACATACTGATGGACAAAGGGAATTGTATACGGGATTAATTGGATCCCCGACATCGTGGTTCATCCGATGACATCATCGTGGAACATGTGGGAGCCAATATGGGTATCCAGATCCCGCTATTGGTTATTGGCCGTAGAGGTGTCTCGGTCATGTCTGCATGGTTCCCGAACCCGTAGGGTCTACACACTTAAGGTTCGGTGATGCTAGAGTTGTAATGGGAATTGTATGTGGTTACCAAAAGTTGTTCAGAGTCTCGGATGAGATCCCGGACGTCCCGAGGAGTTCCGGAATGGTCCGGAGGTAAAGATTTATATTTCGGAAGTCCTATTTTGGCCACCGGAAAATGTTCGGGATTTTTCAGTATTGTACCGGGAAGGTTCTAGAAGGTTCCAGAGTGGGGCCTACCTGCATGGGGGGACCCACATGAACGTGGGTAGTGGGGGCAAGGCCCCACACCCCTGGTCAAGGCGCACAAAGATCTCCCCTTAGAAGGAATAAGATCATATCCCGAAGGGATAAGATCAAGATCTCTAAAAAGGGGGGATAACAATCGGTGGGGAAGGGAAAGGATGGGATTTCTTTCCTCCCACCTTTGCCAACGCCCCAATGGACTTGGAGGGCAAGAAACCAGCCCCTACACCCCTATATATAGTGGGGAGGCGCATGGGAGCTGAAACCCTTGCCCCTGGCGCAGCCCTCCCCCCTCCTACACCTCCTCCTCCTCCGTAGTGTTTAGCGAAGCTCTGCCGGAGAACCACGAGCTCCACCGCCACCACGCCTTCGTGCTGTCGGAGCTCTCCCTCAACTTCTCCTCCCCCCTTTCTGGATCAAGAAGGAGGAGATGTCCCCGAGCTGTACGTGTGTTGAACGCGGAGGCGCCGTCCGTTCGGCGCTTGGATCGGATCTTCCGCGATTTGAATCGCCGCGAGTACGACTCCATCAACCACGTTCTTTGCAATGCTTCCGCTTAGCGATCTTCAAGGGTATGAAGATGCACTCCCTATCTCTCGTTGCTAGCATCTCCTAGATTGATCTTGGTGACACGTAGGAATTTTTTTGAATTATTACTACGTTCCCCAACACCTCCAGCTCAGCCGTAGCTGTGGCCGGGTTTGTCGTAGGCGCGACGGGGGTGCTGAGGCCCCAAAGCATGGAGCCAAGGGGGCCGGAGGTGCCGGTGCCGGCGGCAGCGGCAGCCACCTCCTCCTCCGCCCTGGCGCGACCGAAGTCGTGGAGGAGCCGGTGACCATTACCCCCGCGCGGACATAGGAGTTGTCAGTGTCGCCTGGGGCGAGTGCACCCACAAGCGAGGGCGGGTCGAGGCAGTCGAGCACCTCGCTAGTGTACTCATCTGCAGCTGGCTCGTCGGCGAGGCTTAGCCTGCCGAAGCGCTCGGTGAGGATGTCAACGTCGGACAGAGGGTCACCGCTGCGGCGCTCATCGGAGAGGTCAGTAGCGACGCCCGCAGGGTGGGCAGGAACGAGGCCCCGCCACGCGGGAGCAAGCCCCACGAGCGTCGGTTCCGCCCGTACGCGGAGCGGCCGGGGGAGTTGGCAAAGGGTCCCGCTCGGAGCGTCACTCCGGCCGGCGCCACGGACGGCCCCGCGGTGGGTGCCAACTGTCGTCGTTTTCTTATGACAGATGCCATAGGGTGGCTTATCGCGGGTGGTTGGGGACGAAGGACGCCGGCGGGCTCCGGTGATGGGATTGGGGACAAGCGGTGAGAGACACATGATGTACCCAGGTTCGGGGCCCTCTGGGAGAGGAACACCCCTAGTCCTGCATGTCTAGTTGATAGACCGAGGGAACTACAATGATGCTCCTTGAGTTGTTTGCTAGAGGAGGAAGACGAGGCCTGCTGGCTCTTTCTACCTCTTTATGTGGGTGTGAGTGTGTCTAGATGAGAATGCCTGCCCATGCATGAGAAGCGTCGGGGGGTTTTATAGGCCAACCCCCCGGCTTACAATATGCATATGTTGTACTGTGGGGGGACCCGGCTAGCAGCCTCTCTAGCCCGCCAGGGGGACCGCCGATCGAAAGGTCTTGTCGCTGGCAGGGCCCGCCAGCTGCCGGGTCCCATCGGGAGCCGGTGGGCGGGCCCACCGACGGTCCCTCGCCATTGGCGCGTGCTTGTCATGCCGCAGCATGGGTCGCCAGCCTTGTGTCGTCTTATGGTAGCCGGCCACGGTCAGCGGTACGGCCAGCGGCGCTGTAGCCAAGCCGGGGCAGGTAATGGAGTGGTTGAGGGCGTGCCGGCACTATGCCGCCCGCCTGGTCGCAGTCGGCCGGAGTCAGGGGCACTATTCCTCCAATGTGGCCGTGCGGGCTCTAACCCCCGATGCGACGGGGGCCACTGTAGCCATGCGTGCCCTGACCACGGTGCCAGGGGCACTGCTGACACGCCGGGCGTCAGGTCACCGTCCTGCGGGCCGTGGTGACATGACGGGAGCTGACCCGCCGGCCCGAAGGCCTGGCGTTTCCGCCTCTAGCCGGCCGGCTAGTCGCAGCCGGCCATGCGGAGCCGGACTACATGGGTAGGCGGCTCGCCCTGTAGTCTTTTTTCGAAAAGCTGGAGCAAAGGCCCAGCTGAGGCTACCCCGGGGGTTAACCCCCCGTCAAATAGTATTGAAGCAATTTCGAACATCCGCGTCCTTAAGTACTAAGGAAACTGAACGATAACAATGTGTCAAGAATCCCCTGGAGCTCTGCTCCCCGGGTCCGATCCATACGTACGGGAGGCACCAAGAACAGAATTCTGGTCACATCGGTATAATATTGTTTCCAAAATACCCGCGTGATCCTAAAACTTTTTTGAGCGAGAAGAGGGTAGAATCAAAAATTCCTCAGTCGTAATTCCTCACCAGAGTATAGAAGAGGAGTAAAAGAATCCTACTCTCCAATATAACTAGACTCAAAATAGTTTTTACTAGACTCGACTCGTCCAAGTTCGATCAAGCAAGGGGCTCCTATGGTCGGTATGGCTCTGATTACCAACTTGCAATGCCCAAGATGCGGTCCTATCCCTATTAAGGGACGAGGACCTCGACGAGGATAGAAGCGCATCTAGTCATTCGCAAGTACAGAAATCATTGCATACATGTAATGAAGAGATGAGTATATGAGTTGGCTTACACTCGCCACAAGCAATCTTACAAGTTCACACAATTATTCATACATTCATCCAGAAGACAGGGTCTGACTAGACGAAATCAAACAATAAAAGAAAGCAATGAAACTGTCTTGCTAGCCCAGGAACACAACCACGAAGCTCCCATACTCATCCGGATACGTCACGTACATACGCCTATGTTCTTCATCGTACTCCCACTGGAGCTGAGACACATCATCTGGCACGAACTCGTCAACACCTATACTTGTATTGTTGTAATTTGTGAGCCACAGGGACTCATTGTAGGACCGAAAGTATGTTTAGAGGGGGGGATTAGACTACTTGACCAAATAAAAATCTACTTTTTCCCAATTTTAAGTGTTGGCAGATTTTAGCATTCATTGCAAGTCAAGCGCACCCTACACATGCATGTCTAAGAGTATAGCAGCGGAAAGTAACAACAAGCATGAGTAGTAAAGGAAGGGTAGGAAGATCAAACGCAATATGGAGACACGATGATTTTTCCTGTGGTTCCGATAGGTGGTGCTATCGTACGTCCACGTTTATGGAGTCTTCAACCCACGGAGGGTAACGGTCGCGAGAGTCCATGGAGGGCTCCACCCATAAGGGTCCACGAAGTAGCAACCTTGACTATTCCATAACGGCTTCCGTCCACGAAGGACTAGCCTCACTATGGGTAGATCTTCACGAAGTAGGTGATCTCCTTGCCCGTACAAACTTCTTGGTTCAACTCCACAACACGAAGTAGGAGGCTCCCAAGCGACACCTAACCAATCTAGGAGGCACCACCCTCCAAAAGGTAATAGGCTCGACAATGTCGATGAACTCCTTGCTCTTGTGTTTCAAGATGATAGACTCCTCAACACACAATCACTCTCTCACAGATTTGGCTATGGTGGAAGAGATTGATTTGGTGGAAAGCAACTTGGGGAGGCTAGAGATCAAGATTCATATGGATGGAGTGGAATAGCTTGATGTCAACACATGAGTAGGTGGCTCTCTCTCAGAAAATTGGATGGGGCAAGTATGGAATAGTTCTGAGTGCTTCTCTTTCGAGTGGGTGGTGGTGAAGGGGTATATATAGGCATCCCCAAAAATCCAACCGTTACACCTTAAAGTGACCAACTCGGTGACACCGATGTGTGAATCTCGGTGGTACCGAAGTGACCAAAAGGTGACAACTTTTGAATCTCGGTGAGACCGATATATAAATCTCGGTGGTACTGATTAGGTGACCAACGGTCAGATTGCGAAACTCGGTAACGCCGATCCAGAAAACTCGGTGGTACCGATTTTGTGAATCGAGGTAACAGAAAGTTGGCAACCCAAACTCGGTGGCACCGAAGTGGAATCGGTTGCACCAATGTGCTAGGGTTTGGCACGGGTCTGTCTCAGTTTGGGAATCGGTGGCACCGAGTGGAAAGTGTTGGTTGCACCGATTTTGGATATTTGACTTTGGACAGACTTTTGTGGAAGAGCTTGTGGGTGTTTTTGGTGACTATCACTTGTGCACGTGGAGCATCTTGTTCACCAGCCCATAGTGATTTCTCACAAAGTAAAATGTAGAGTCCTCTTGTGTGACACCCTGGTTTTTGGCAACTTTTTCTTTTCGAAATCATTTTGGTTTTATTTGCATTTTGGTTGGTTTTTCAGTCAACTATGGACTTATGAATCCTTGAATCTTTTCCCAAGTAACCCAAAACCCTCAACACCTTGCGATAACCTTGCCTCACATCTCATGGACCAAACTCAAATTTTTAATCCTTTCCAATAACTCATTTTCTTTATTTGGGAAATTATGTCATCACTATTGGTTGTGAAGCAACCTATAGTTTGGATGATCAATAAAATCCCAAACTTTTGTCACACCTTCTTATAATCATATAATTCCATAATCTTCAAAAATATTCCAATGTCCAATACAAAATTTTGGCCAGAATAATTGTTTTCTCTCTGGTCAGAATTGTCCCATTGTGACGCAACTCCCATTTTCCTGGCTCAGAAAATTCCCAAATAATTCCCTGAGATATTAGTGGACTTATCTAGCCACAATATGCAAAAATATCATCTTGTCCAGTACAAATTTTCAGCAGCAAAATTCTGACAAGTTTCTGCTCATTCCAAACCTCTGTGAAGGAAGTACTAGCTAGAAATGCCTAATTGCTCTGAAAGTTTTATGGCATGTGGGCACTACCAAATGACCTCCCTCCACCAAGTTTCATCATCAGGAGATTATCTAAATGAGTGCCACAAGCAGATCAAGTTTCTGGTCCAGTAACAGCAGTTACAGAGGAACTATATTCAAAACTTTTCTAAACCCTTTCAAATTTGGCCAGTTTATAGTCCTTCCAACTTAGATCGCACTAGACATCTCCACTGGCTTGATCTCCAGCTCACCTCTTCTCCAGATCTCTCCCAAAGTTTCTGTTAGAAACTGTAGTTGAGGCTACCCTTCGAACCAGAGTGTATCTAGTCAAGCCAGTGGCACAAGGAAGCTAAATGATCGAAGGTCGACGCCGTGGACAAGGTGCGCCAGGCTTGCGTGGCATCCTGGTGGCCGCACCCGTGGTGAGCACGGCACAGGCATGCCAGTGCGCATGCTCTACACGGCGCCCGCGTCGGATGTGATCGCTCCGGCTAACACGCATGGCCTAGTCATGTCCTAGCATGCCGACATCTTTCCCTCCTTCCACCAAGGCCACTCCAGAGCCTTCCCCTCGCCGGAATCGCCCTCACCGGCCGCCACTGCAGTGCAGCACTGTGACGCCCTTGCAGCCACAGTGGCTGAGCCGCCGTCGTCTTCCTCGGCGTGCCGCCACTACGCGCATTAACTCCTCTGCCCTCCTCCATCACTTCGCCCCGCCTCACGACAGCCAGCTCGCCGTCCTTGCCCCGGCGATGTGGCCCGAGTCTCGCCGCTTTGGGAGAGCTCACCCGCGCTCGCCTCCGGCCTATAAAAGGCCATGCCCAGCCCTCCGAGCTCCTCACCCCACTCCTCCACCTCCCAATCGCCCTCCCGAGCAGCGAGCCACGGCCGAGAGGCCCTCTGGCCTCGAACCTCGCCGGAGATCCGCCACCACCCGAGCTCTGCCGCCTCGCCATTCCACTCCTCCCCAGCCCCAACCAACTCCACCTTATAACTCAGTGAACTTCCCTAGTTCTCCCCGAGCTCTTGCCCAACCGGAATCCTGCCGGAATCGCTGCCGCCGACGACGCCCGTAGCCTCCACCCGCCGGAGAAGAAGGGGGCGATGCCGTCCGACCACCTTCCGACGATCCACGGGTACGGGCGTACTCGCCGTCGTACGCTGGTTCCATTCCTGCCCTTGCCAGACCTCACCACCGTCTCCATCGCCGGTGAGCGTCGCCGGAGCCCCGCCCTCTCTCTGCTTCCCTTCTCCCTTTCTTTTAAATCAACCCGAGGCCCCACCTGTCAGCGACTCACCCCGCAAGCCGAACCATTTTAAGTGGAGGCGCGCCTCCACTTTACGTGTTCGACGTGGCCGGCTAAGTATTTTCTGTTTTTTGTTTAAATTCCAGATTTGACCAGAAACTTTGACCAGCTATATCTTTTTAACCATAAGTTCAAATCACTTGATTCTTTTTGCATTGAGTTTATCTTGAGCTCCTTTATTTGTTGATAAATTCTGGTATTTTTCTCTTACTCACAGAATTTCTAGTGAACAGAAATGTGTTATATGACATTTCCCTTTGTTATTTCAAAATATTTTCAGAGGGAAACTTTGGAGCATTTGAAGACCAGGAGTTTTTGGGCAACCCAACAGAGCAAGGCAAGCCAGGACACCCATTTCATGAAGCATTTCAATAGCATTGCATATTCATATGAATACTTCCATTTATTTGCTATATAATAATTCATAGTAATTAATTTAAATGCCTAGTTGCTGCCATCGTAAGTATTGTGATAAACTACTTTGTTTGCTAAATGAACTTAGTTGGTTGATCTTGAGTCACCTGTCCGGGCTTATCCGTGGAACCACATTTGCCGGTATGGGACGGCCTTGACTTGGTCTGGCCCCGTGCTCTTTCACCGGTACCTCCAGACAGGGAGGGTTATGCGTGCGTGCTACCCTGATAAGGTAGGCGGTGATAACACTCTGAGCCCAGATGAGTTTTGTCCCGGCGTCCCCGTTTGGGACAGTTTAGTTTGGCCACGACGGTGGCAGGTGTCATGAGGTGACACAGGGGCCACCCAGGGCAGGACTCTGGGGGAGGAGGAATGCCGGTGGTACGATGGGAGAGTCACGGGTCAGGCATGTTTCGTTGGAGCAACGTTGGTCCACCCGAATGGGATCATGAGGCCAGGTGCTTCATGGTGTGGGTAAAGTGCGCAACCTCTGCAGAGTGTAAAATCTATTCGAATAGCCGCGTCCACGGTATTGGACAGCCCGTCAAGACCTCACTAGGTGGTCAACCGTAACATTGGTAATAATGATGGAAGAACTCGTCTTGTGTTCGGAAGTACTCAATGGCTTATGAGTATTCCGAGGGTTGGGGGACAACCCGAAAGAGAGTAAGTTGATAACTGATGACAGTAAGTGCATCACTTAAGAATTTTAACATGTAGATTGCCATGCTATTCTTTGCTGCATTACTTGGTTGTCGTGAGCTTGCGAGTACATTCAAAGTACTCACCTGGCGTATCATGCCAGATGCAGGAGAAGCCGAGGACGGAGGTCCCGATGGTTCGTTCTACGCTAACTAGGCTGTGTCCCAGCAATGTCCCTGTGGATGGAGTTTCTGCTATGTTCCGCTACGCCGTAGAATTTCCTAGTAGTTTCGAGGCCGCTATGTTTCATAAATAATGTAGATATTGTCATAGCACCAGGTGTGCCTTTGGCCTCGCTATCGATGTAAAATATGAGCTTGCACCCAAAGTTTATCAATAAAGTTCAGTTCTGTTATGTTCCAAGTAGTTGTGTGTTTCCAGAAGACATGATCACTGAGTTGGAAACACTGGTAATCCGGTTCGCTGAGCCGGGTTGCCACAACGCTTGGTATCAGAGCCGTGTTGACTGTAGGACACCCTAGTTAACCCGCGCTAGAACCAAGATTTGTGTAGGGCTTTGAGTGTGCATCTTGCTTGCTGCATTTGATTGTTGCATGGCATGCATCATGATTCATTGTTTTACTAACCGTTGGCATTGTGAGTGTAGATGACACCAGTTCCATACCACTACCATCATGAGCCAGCACCATTCACTTTTCCAGTACTGCTTCGTAACGTCTGGCTTCGGCTGTACCCCAACGGTGAAGATCCAGTGTACCAGGTGTTTCGGGAGCAGCTTGCCGAGTCAGTATACGAGTATCACGCAGAGGCTTTCTTGAGCACGAGCTCGGATATTGGTAGCTATTCTCGCTCTTCTAAGGGCGGAACGGCTTCCACTCCGGAGCTGGCGATCCAGTTTCTGCGATGGAGGCTCTCACTGACTTGCGCTTCCACGAGGTCGAGATGCAGACTCATCCAGGTTTCTTTCACTACCCCACCCTGTCGCCTACGACAGGGCTAGTCATTTTCGCGCCAGTTGACCCGGCGAGTGATCGTGCGACTGGTGTTTTATCTCGTTATCTGAACGCCATTTATCATATGATCATTTCCTTGGCTGAGGAGCTGTCTCGTATCCAGGAGGCACTTGCAGCCGCGACTACCGTACCATCTTCACCTCAGCCTACATTACCACCAATGTATCCTCCACCAGTTCCACCTCCACGTAGGCTTGATACTCCTTCTAGCTCTACTGCGCCACCAGGCTTTTCGTCTGGTAGCCGTCGTGAGACCCGGCAGAGTGGGCCTCACTCCTAGCCACCCCAGCTGCTCCGATGCTGAGGCGTCGTGCTCCTTCTTACTCGGAAGGGGAACCGTCCCAGCAGCGTCGTCGTGTTTCCTTTGATCCGGAGGATGTCATCCACATCATCAGTTCCGAGTCCGACTCAGGATCAGATGACGAGGAATCTTCAGTCTGGCAGTGTTCGTGCCACCCGCATCACTAGTGTGGAGGCTTGAGTTGTTGTGCATGCATCTTTGCATATGTCAACTGCCATATGAGCAGTCTAGCCATGATATCCCCCTACTAGCTTGCCATGTATGATGTTGGGTTATCTTGTATAATTATGTTGTTTGCTTTATTCGCCTTTTTCGTGCATTTTCTTTCTGGTGTCATATTATTGTGTTTCCCTTATGGATGTTGCTCATCGATTCGGTATTTTGCAATGGGAACAAATTTAGGATCCAGAGAGCTAGTAGCCAAGGCGGCGATGGAACCCCCGTTCGTCGATCCGCCAGACAAGCAGGACAACCACCAGAAGACTTACCACCTCCACCACCTCAATCACCGACCACTGATTAGATCATGAGGATGTTTGAAGAGAAAAGAAACCAGGATCTCATGGAATTTTTGAAAAGTATGCAGACTATGGTGGGCCAGAACAACAACCATGGAACACACTCTAAGTTGGCTGACTTCCAGCGCACCAAGCCACCCAATTTCGGTCAAGTTGTGGACCCTATAGAAGCTGATGACTGGTTGAGGACCATGGAAAAGAAGCTAGACATAGCCCGCTGTGAAGAATCAGATAAGGTTCCTTTTGTCACTCACTACCTAGAAGGGCCAGCGGCTATATGGTGGTACAACACAAAAACAACATGGCCTTCTGGAGAAGATATTTCCTGGGAAAAGTTCAAGGAGCTATTCCGCAAGTATCATATCCCTACAGGCATAATGAAGGTGAAGCAAAGGGAGTTCCTTGCTCTTACACAAGGAAATATGTCCGTGGGGGAGTATCTGAACAAGTTCAACAATCTGGCACGGTACTCAACACACGACGTGTCCACCGAAGAAAGGAAGATAGATCAATTCCTAGGAGGACTGAATCACGCCCTCCGTTGCCAGCTCTGTATGCTGGACTTTCCGGACTTCCAGACTTTGGTGAACAAGGCTTTCATAGTTGAACGAGAGCATAAGTCTGGATATGATGACCGCAAGCGGAAGTTTGAACCCAAGAAGGACAACCGGGAGCAATTTGTGCAGAAGCCACACACCTGGCAGCCAGGCCCATTTGAATACAAGCCCACATGGAGCAATGGCAACAACAACAATAAGACGGTTAGCCAGAATAAGACCTTCGCTAAACAGCCAGTGATAGAGAACTGCCGCCGCAACAATACCTACTTTACCTGCGGCCAAAGTGGACACTACTCCAAACAGTGCCCCGCCAACAACGGGAAGCCATCCTCCGACTTCAAGCCGCAGGTCAACACTATTGGACACCGCCCCAATCATAACTTCTGCCATGGACACGTCCATCATATCTCCGCTGAGGAAGCCTACGAAGCTCCAGACGTAGTCCTTGGTATGTTTTCTGTTAACGACATACCTGCAGTAATTTTATTTGATTCTGGGGCTTCCCATTCGTTTATTTCGCGGAATTTTGCCACCTTGCACAAATTTTCTCCTTCGCTTTTGGATAAAATCATGGTGGTACAATCCCCTGGCTCCCTGCTCAGAACAAATCTGATATATAAAGATCTGGAAATTTCAATACATGGAGTTAAATTTCCTGCTACACTTGTTGCCATTGAATCCCCTGGATTGGACATAATATTCGGGATGGACTGGTTGACACCACATCAGGTGTGCATCAACTGTGCCACCAGGACAGTGACACTAGTTAATCCGGCAGGACAAACAGTACAATTCCTTGCCAGCAAGATGATGTTAAGAAAGGGAATGGCATACCACACTACAGGTACGGATATGAACTTGATTCCGGTAGTTTGCGAATTTCCGGATGTATTTCCCGAGGAACTACCAGGGATGCCACCCGACCGGGAATTAGAATTTGCAATTGAGGTGATTCCCAGTACTGCCCCGATTTATAAGAAATACTATCGTATGCCGAGCCCAGAGCTGGTGGAATTAAAGAAGCAGTTAGATGAGTTGCTGCAAAAAGGGTATATTCGCCCAAGCATCTTGCCATGGGTATCACCCGTACTGTTTGTCAAGAAGAAGGATGGAAGTCTACGAATGTGCGTAGACTATCACCAGCTGAATGAGGTCACCATCAAGAATAAATACCCGCTCCCTCGCATTTATGATTTGTTCGACCAGCTGAACGGAGCACGGGTATTCTCCAAGATTGACCTCCGAACCGGGTATCATTAGCTAAAAATCAGAAAAGAGGATATACCCAAGACAGCTTTCACCACCCGATATGGTCTGTATGAGTTTACAGTCATGTCATTTGGGCTGACGAATGCTCCAGCTTATTTCATGAGCATGATGAACAAGGTCTTCATGGATTTCCTAGACAAATTCGTGGTTGTGTTCATCGATTATATCCTGATATATTCCAAGGATGAAGAGGAGCATAAACAACACCTCCGTGCTGTCCTGGAAAGATTATGGACCCATCGTCTGTATGCCAAGTTCAGTAAATGCGAATTTTGGCTAAAAGAGGTGGGATTTCTGGGGCACATTCCGTCAGAACAAGGAGTAGCCGTCGACCCCAGCAAAGTAACTGCAGTACTGAATTGGAAGACACCAGCCTCGGTGACCGAAGTCCGTAGCTTTCTGGGATTGGCAGGCTATTACCGTCGTTTCATAGAAGGCTTCTCCAAGATAGCTAAGCCAATGACAGAGTTGCTAAAGAAAAATCAAAGGTTTGTCTGGACGGCGGAGTGTGACAGCAGCTTCCTAGAGCTAAAGACAAGGCTAACTACAGCACCTGTCTTAGTCCTTCCAGACATTCACAAGAGCTTTGATATATATTGCGATGCTTCCAGACGTGGAATCAGCTACGTGTTAATGCAAGAAGGAAAGGTTGTAGCATATGCATCCAGACAGCTACGACCTCACGAAGAAAACTACCCCACACATGATCTGGAATTAGCCGCCATGGTTCATTCCCTGAAGATTTGGAGGCATTACCTCATTGGACAACGTTGTGAAATATACACAGACCATAAGAGTCTCAAGTATATTTTCACCCAACCTGACCTGAATCTCAGGCAGCGAAGATGGCTTGAACTAGTCAAGGACTATGACATTGGAATAAATTATCATCCAGGAAAGGCTAATGTGGTTGCTGATGCTCTCAGTAGAAAACAAGGCACAGTGAATGCACTAATTGGAAGTATCCACCCAAGGTTACAGGAAGAGTTCGCTAAGCTCAATACGGTGCTATGCGGCCCAATTACCACGGATACTTTGGAGATTACTCCAACACTTATGGAAGAAATTAAGAAGGCTCAAGAGCCAGATGAAGAGATAAAAGAGCTCAAGGAACTACTTCAACAAGGGAAGGCCAAGTCCTTCTGTGTGGATGACCTAGGCACCCTGTGGTTTGAGAAACGGATATGCGTGCCCAATCAGAATAATCTGAGACAACGAATACTCAGAGAAGCTCATGAGTCCGCGTACTCTATCCACCCGGGAGGCACAAAGATGTATCAGGATCTGAGAGAAACCTTTTGGTGGCCAGGAATGCGAAGGGACATAGCATACTATGTCGCCTGCTGCGACATCTGCAACAAAGTCAAGGCTGAACACCAGAAACCCGCTGGGCTACTATAACCTTTACCAGTTCCCCAGTGGAAGTGGGACGACATATGCATGGACTTTATTGTTGGACTGCCGAGGTCAACAAGAGGCAATGATGCTATCTGGGTCATTGTGGATATACTCACAAAAGTGGCTCACTTTATTCTGGTAAAGACCACTTTCAACGCAAACCAGCTTGCGCAACTCTACATGTCCCGGATAGTCAATCTTCATGGAGTACCCAAGTCTATCACCTCAGATAGGGGCTCCCTATTCACCTCGGTATTCTGGTTGCGATTGCACCAAGCCTTGGGAACCATGCTGAAGCATAGCAATGCGTACCATCCACAGACAGATGGACAGACCGAACGAGTGAACCAGATACTGGAAGATAAGCTTCGGTCCTGTGCCCTCACCCATGGACCCAAATGGGAAGATAGTCAGCCCTATGCGTAATTTTCCTATAACAACAGTTATCAGTCAAGTCTTAAGATGTCACCATTTGAAGCAGTATATGGGCGAAAGTGCCGCACCCCGTTGAATTGGTCCCAGACAGGAGATAGCCGTATCTTTGGCACGGACTTGATGCTTGAGGCTGAGAAGCAGGTCAAGGATATTCAGGAGCGTCTTCTAGCAGCCAAGTCCCGCCTAAAGAGCTACTATGACCCAAAGCACCGAGAAGTGACTTTTGATCCCGGAGAATATGCTTACCTTCGAGTAACCCCCATGAAGGGAGTAAAGAGGTTTCATACCTGGGGAAAGCTTGCACCAAGATACATCGGTCCCTTTCCAATAATTGCTAGGAAAGGCAGGGTAGCTGTCGGCGTTCTGGGACCGGGGGTACCCAGACCTGCCTGCTTGCGGCCCAGGGCATGGCCCACCTCGCCAGCCAATCACAACTAGACGCGGCCCCACTCAAGACAAGGCCCTCGCGAGGACCCTAGGCTCGCGAGGAGGAGCAGCATCAAGACCTGCAAGGGATGGGCCTCCCCAGGCCCCCTCCGGAGCGGCGGAGATCTCTATGCAGGACCCGGCCTCAGGAGTCAAGGGTGACGCTAGGAAGGACAGGCGGAGCAGTTTCCCCTTTTGTGCAAAGGGGGCAAGGACGTACGCGGGTTCCCAAAGCACCCCCCCAAAGGTTTCCATTCCGGTGTAACACGGCCACAACCACGAGCCCCGTAGGACGGATGTCATCGCCGAGCCCACCTCTGCATCATCGACAGCTACTTTGCAGGCAAAGACCGCCTTTGGACAGGGCGGGGATGTACTCCTGTCCCCCTTCAAATTTGGCCGTTGTGGGATCCCTTCCCGCCATTGCGATAAGGGAAGAGGACCCGGGCCACCACTATATATAGGCTAGGCTGCACCGTAGAGAGGGATGGGCAATCAGTGGATCCACCCATCCATCCGACCCATCACAAAGCCAGCAGAGGGCCAAGAACACCTCAGGAGCGCCCTCGCGAGGCTCCTAAACATTGTACCAGTCCACCCACCATACCTCCATGAGAGGCAATCCACCAAAGCAGGAGTAGGGTATTACGCTTCGCAGCGGCCCGAACCTGGGTAAATCACCGTGTTCATCTTCTTCCTCATCATCTAACGAGTTCATCGTCATATCCATCGAGTAGCGAGCTAGGTAGGGCGAGGCTGCAGGGGATCTTCACACACGCCCCTATGTTCGAATCTTGAGGGTTTTGTGGAGCCCGAAATCCGACATTTGGCGCGCCAGGTAGGGGGCGTGTCGGAGTCTTCCTCGAGCCAAGATCTTCTCCCACCTCGCCGTTCTGATGTCTGACGCACGCCGAGCCCACGCCAAGCTGCCCACGTCGCCCAGACGGCACCTGTGGGCCGCGCCGGCACGCGCCGGTTACCCTCACCTATGGCCAACGCCGCCACGGGCCCGGACGCCCAAGAGCAACAAGACTCATCCCAGCCGGTCACCGCGCGGCGCGATGGCCACACCGCCAATCCATCGATCGTCCCAGCTTCCGGGTCCTCCTCCCACGTTCGGCCCGGGCCGGCGCACGGCTCGGGCGCACTTGCCATGGCAAACGAGATGCTCCGCTACCGCCCTGCCCCCAACCGCTACGACGACTGGCTTCGGCGCATCGCAGAGCTCGTCAGTGCTGTTGGCGACGCTTCAGCGCTCTCCTACTCGCTTCGACCCCAACCTTCCCTGGCAGACGACGTGGCCCACGATGCGCCGCCCCCTCCTACACAACGCGACGTCGACCCCGAGCCCAAGCGAGAAGCGCGCCCCCGCGACCTGCCCCGCGAACCGCGGGCAAGGGCAAGAGATGAAGTAAGCTGCCAGGTGGTTCCCCGGCCACGCGTCGACGCGCGTGCACTCCCCGCGTTGCCGACCCAGCATTGCGACCGGGCACCACTCAAGCTGGCCCCACAGGAGCGTCAAGACCGGGCCCCTCCCGCGCATGCAGCACCCGTCGAGCTGGTGGGGTGCCTCGCCATCGCCCCGGAGCTCCACCCAACCGCGTGGCCCTGCAAGTTCAAGCCTAACCTGCTCCCACGCTACGACGGTACCCCGGATCCCATCGAGTTCCTACAGCTCTACTCGCTGAGCATCCGGGCTGCCGGTGGAGACGACAAAGTCATGGCGTGCTGGTTCCCCATGGCGCTCAAAGGTGGCGCGCTCTCCTGGCTCCTCAACCTCCCGGAGGGGTCCGTCACCTCCTGGGACGACCTGCGCAAGCACTTCATCGCCAACTTCCAAGGTACCCGCGACCGCGCGCTCACCGTGAACGACATGCGACGTATAAAGTAGCAGGATGGAGAGACCCTGCACAAGTTCATACAGCGCTTCACGACTACGCGCCTCAAGGTCCCGAAGGCGTGATAACCCACAAGTATAGGAGATCAGTTGTAGCCTTTCTCGATAAGTAAGAGTGTCGAACCCAACGAGGAGCTAAAGGTAGAACAAATATTCCCTCAAGTTCTATCGACCACCGATACAACTCTACGCACGCTTAATGTTCGCTTTACCTAGAACAAGTATGAAACTAGAAGTACTTTGTAGGTGTAACGGGATAGGTTTGCAAGATAAAAAAGAACACGTAAATAAAATCTAGGGGCTGTTTAGATAAAGAAACAACTAAATTAGTCTTAGAAGAGAGCTTTTTTTCACAAGAAAGTTATTTGTCCCTAGGCAATCGATAACTAAGCCGGTAATCATTATTGCAATTTTATATGAGGGAGAGGCATAAGCTAACATACTTTCTCTACTTGGATCATATGCACTTATGATTGGAACTCTAGCAAGCATCCGCAACTACTAAAGATCATTAAGGTAAAACCCAACCATAGCATTATAAGGTATCAAGTCCTCTTTACTCCCATACGTAAACAACCTACTTACTCGGGTTTGTGCTTCCGTCACTCATGCCACCCACCATAAGCGAATCATAAACATATTGCAAACCCTACAGCGGGGATCCCTCATGCTTGCGCGACACGGAGAGCACCATAGGACAGCACCAATAATAAAACATGCAACTCAAACCAATCATGATCATCAATCAACCCATAGGACAAAACAGATCTACTCAAACATCATAGGATAGCCATACATCATTGGGAAATAATATATAGCGTTGAGCACCATGTTTAAGTAGAGATTACAGCGGGGAGAAGAGGTGTTGAACCACTACATAGAGGGGGAGAGAGTTGGTGATGACGGCGGCGAAGTTGTTGGTGTAGATCGCCGTCACGATGATGGCCCCGCCGGCGTTTCGGCGCCACCGGGAGAGAGGGGGAGAGAGCCCCCCTCCTTCTTCTTCTTCCTTGTCCTTCCCCCTAGATGGGAGAAGGGTTTCCCCTCTGGTCCATGGCCTCCATGGCGGCGGAGGGGCGAGAGCCCCTCCGAGATTGGATCTCTCTCTCTGTTTCCTTCTGTTTCTACCTTTCCAGATTCTGGCATTTCACCGTTTCTTAAATTCCCGGAGAAAGAAGGGCACCAACCGGCTTACGGGGTGATCACAAGCCACCCTGGCGCGCCCTACCCCCCAGGGCGCGCCCCTGTGGCTTGTGGGCCCCTCGGGCACCGCCTTCTGTTGATTCCACTTCCCAAAATTCACATATATTCCAAAAAAAATCTCCGTAAGTTTTTATCCCGTTTGGACTTCGTTTGATATGGATATTCTATGAAACAAAAAACATGCAACAAATAGGAACTAGCACTGGGCACTGGATCAATATGTTAGTCCCAAAAAAGTAGTATAAAAAGTTGCCAAAAGTATATGAAAGTTGACGAATATTGGCATGAAACAATCAAAAATTATAGATACGACGGAGACGTATCAGCATCCCCAAGCTTAATTCCTGCTCGTCCTCGAGCAGGTAAATGATAAAAAAAAGATAATATTTGATGTGGAATGCCACCTAGCATAATCTTGATGATATAATCTAATCATGGTATGAATATTAAGACACGAGTGATGCAAAGCAATAGTCTATCATTTGACATAAAGACAATAGTACTTCAAGCATACTAATAAAGCAATCATGTCTTCTCAAAATATCATGGCTAAAAGAAAGTTATCCCTACAAAATCATATAGTATGGCTATGCTCCATCTTCATCTCACAAAGTATTAAATCATGCACAACCCCGGTTTTAGCCAAACAATTGTTTCATACTTTAGTATTCTCAAACTTTTTCAACTTTCACGTAATACATGAGTGTGAGCCATGGATATATCACTATAGGTGGAATAGAATATGGTGGACATTGTGGACAAGACAAAAAGAAGGAGATAGTCTCACATCAACTAGGCAAATTAATGGGCTATGGAGATGCCCATCAATCGATATCGATGCAAGTGAGTAGGGATTGCCATGCAATGGATGCACTAGAGCTATAAGTGTATGAAAGCTCAAACTGAAAACTAAGTGGGTGTGCATCCAACTTGCTTGCTCACGAAGACCTAGGGCAATTTGAGGAAGCCCATCATTGGAATATACAAGCCAAGTTCTATAATGAAAAATTCCCACTAGTATATGAAAGTGACAATATAGGAGACTCTCTATCATGAAGATCATGGTGTTACTTTGAAGCACAAGTGTGGAAAAAGGAATAGTAGCATTGCCCCTTCTCTCTTTTCTCTCAGTTTTTTTAGTTTTCTGTTTTTTTTGGTGGGCTTCTATGGCCTCTTTTTTTATTTGGGCTTCTTTGGCCTCTTTTATTTTTTTGTAAAGTCCGGAGACTCATCCCAACTTGTGAGGGAATCATAGCTTCCATCATCCTTTCCTCACATGGGACAATGGTCTAATAATAATGATCATCACACTTTTATTTACTTACAACTCAAGAATCACAACTCGATACTAGAATAAAATATGACTCTATATGAATGCCTCCGGCGGTGTACCGGGATGTGCAATGATCTAGCGTAGCAATGACATCAAAAAATGGGCAAGCCATGAAAACATCATGCTAGCTATCTTACGATCATGTAAAGCAATATGACAATGATGGTGCGTGTCATAATAAACGGAACGGTGGAAGTTGCATGGCAATATATCTCGGAATGGCTATGGAAATGCCATAATAGGTAGGAATGGTGGTTGTTTTGAGGAAGGTATATGGTGGCTGTTTTGAGGAAGGTGGGTTTAATGCACCGGCGAAAGTTGCACGGTACTAGAGAGGCTAGCAAAGGTGGAAGGGTGAGAGTGCGTATAATCCATGGACTCAACATTAGTCATAAAGAACTCACATACTTATTGCAAAAAATTATTAGTCATCGAAACAAAGTACTACACGCATGCTCCTAAGGGAAGGGTTGGTAGGAGTTAACCATCGCGCGATCCCGACCTCCACACAAAGGATGACAATCAATAAATAAATCATGCTCCGACTTCATCACATAACGGTTCACCATACGTGCATGCTACGGGAATTACAAACTTTAACACAAGTATTTCTACCAATCCACAATTACTCACTAGCATGACTCTAGTATCACCATCTTTATATCGCAAAACTATTGCGAGGAATCAAACATATCATATTCAGTGATCTACAAGTTTTATGTAGGATTTTATGACTAACCATGTGAATGACCAATTCCTGTTGACTCTCTAAACAGATATAAGTGAAGCATGAGAGTTTAATTATTTCAACAAAATATAGGCCCACGCTCTAACAAATATAAGTGAAGCAAAAGAGCATTCTACAAATGGCGGTTTTCTATGTGTAGAGAAACATGCAATCCAAACTTCAAATGATATAAGTGAAGCACATGAAGCATTCTATAAAGCCATACTCAAAAGATATAAGTGAGGTGGAAAGAGCCTTCTATAAATCAACCAAGGACTTTCTCATACCAGCATGGTGCATTTTTAAAAGAAAAATAAAAAGCACATGACGCTCCAAGATTTACGCATATCATGTGACGAATAAAAATATAGCTCCAAGTAAAATTACCGATGGTTGTTTAGAAGAAAGAGGAGATGCCTTCCGGGGCATCCCCGAGCTTAGTTTCTTGGGAGTCCTTGAATATTACCTTGGGGTGCCTCGGGCATTCCCAAGCTTAGTCTCTTTCCACTCCTTATTCCTTCATCCATCGTGATCTCACCCAAAACTTGAAAACTTCAATCACACAAAACTTAACAAAACCCTCGTGAGATCCGGTAGTATAATAAAGCAAATTACCACTTTAAGTACTGTTGCAAACTCATTCACATTTTATTTTTCCATTTTAGCTACTGTATTATAACTTCTTTATGGCTTATACCACCGATAAAATCGATAGTTTCATCAAAACTAGCAAAACAATGCATCAAAAACAGAATCTGTCTTAAACAGGACAGTCTGTAGAAATCTGAACATTTACTATACTTATGTAACTCTAAAAATTCTGAAAACTTAGGAAAAAATAAACAATTTGCATAGAAGTACTGTGTAAAAATTTCAGAAACATTTGACATTCCAGTAAAAAATGTAAATTTACGCACTACAGCCAAAGTTTCTGTTTTTCCACTGCACACACCAAACAAGCAATCTAATCATCCTAAAGGCAAATCTTGGCACATTATTTTTATAATACAATGGATTTATACAAGGGGATAATTTTTTTTTTGAAAAGTTTCTGTAATTAAGATTCACAAGGTTTCCATGGGCATGAACAAAGTTCAAGGCATGCTCCCATTTTAACAATGCTCGTCTCTTTCACTTTCACTTTTCTATTTGAAAAAGTTTTAGGTTCCCCTCTTTATTTTTTTGTTTTTTAAACTATATAAAAGCACACAACAGAATAAAATGACTCTCTAAAACTTCTGGGTTGTCTCCCTGGTAGTGCTTTCTTTAAAGCCATTAAGTTAGGCATAAAGTGCTCAAGTAATTAATCCACCCGGATCCCAAGGTATATCAAAGCCAATTTTAATTAACAATGATTTGTAATTTAGTAGTGAGCACAAATTAACATATATCATGCAACAACGAAGTCTAACTCTCTTCCTATGCATTGGCATATCATAAAATAACAATTCATGCACATCAAGTAAAGGCCAATACATAGCATAATCAGTTTCTTGCAATTTTATCATATTGGAAACATAGAGAGGTGGAGATGTAGTTCCTCTCTCATAATAATTGCAAGTAGGAGTAGCAAGCACATGCATATTATATCTATCAAAATCATCATGTGTAATAGTAAAAGGTAACCCATCTATATAATCCTTGATAAGTGCAAACTTCTCCGATATAGTGTAGTTGGGAGAATTCAAAAAGATAATAGGACTATCATGTGTGGGTGCAATAGCAACAATTTCATGTTTAACATAAGGAACAATAGCAAGTTCATCTCCATAAGCATCATTCATATTGGCATCATGGCCACAAGCATAGCAAGCATCAAGTTCATCAAAAAGGGATATTTCAAACAAATCCAAGGGATCATAGCAATTATCATAGCATTCATCCTTCGGTAAGAACGAAGGGAAATTAAACAATGTATGAGTTGAAGAGTTACTCTCATTAGAAGGTGGGCACGGGTAGCTAATCCGCTCTTCCTCCTTTTGTTCTTCGCTCTCCTCCTCATCTTTTTCATCCAATGAGCTCACAATGTCATCAATTTCTTCTTCCATAGATTCCTGCAAAATATTAGTCTCTTCTTGGATAGCGGAGACTTTATCAATAAATTGATCAATATGGGCATTATATTCATAATTGGCATAACAATAACGAAGCATAGCCAAATTTTGAGATCGGTAAACAGCATCATCATAATCTTCATACTTTTCAAACAAAGCTTCAATTTCATAAGCACCCTTAAAAGCAACAAACTCTTCTATTTGTTCCACATCATAGTAATCATATATACCATTAGCATAAGAAGCCAAGGTTTCATTATCATTAAATTTACATGAAAAGGGAAGGTGTTTAGCCTTCATCCTAGAGCAACAAGTAATATCATATCTCAAGCATAGATTCCAAGTATACCATTTCAACATATGAATTTGATCCCATAACAGTTTCCCTTTTTGAGTCAAGCGATAATCCCTAAAGTATTCACGTTGATCCAACGTGTCTCCCATTATATAATTGAATGTGGTTTTCTCAGGATTATTAAAGTAGTGCATAATATCTTTCACATAATGAGCATCGAGGGTTTTAGGAGGTTCCCCATCTCCATGAGTAGCAAGTACACCTAATTTTTTTGGTATTTCGTGTTCCATATCCATAACTAAAGATAGAGAACAACTTAGAACAGCAAATAAAATCTACTTAGTGATAAAGCATACAAGCACACGCGAGAATATTCACCCCACGCTATTGCTCCCCGGCAACGGCTCCAGAAAAAGTTCTTGATAACCCACAAGTATAGGGGATCAGTTGTAGCCTTTCTCGATAAGTAAGAGTGTCGAACCCAACGAGGAGCTAAAGGTAGAACAAATATTCCCTCAAGTTCTATCGACCACCAATACAACTCTACGCACGCTTAACGTTCGCTTTACCTAGAACAAGTATGAAACTAGAAGTACTTTGTAGCTGTAACGGGATACGTTTGCAAGATAAAAAAGAGCACGTAAATAAAATCTAGGGGCTGTTTAGATAAAGAAACAACTAAGTTAGTCTTAGTAGAGAGCTTTGTGTCACAAGAAAGTTATTTCTCCCTAAGCAATCGATAACTAGGCCGGTAATCATTATTGCAATTTTATATGAGGGAGAGGCATAAGCTAACATACTTTCTCTACTTGGATCATATGCACTTATGATTGGAACTCTAGCAAGCATCCGCAACTACTAAGGATCATTAAGGTAAAACCCAACCATAGCATTATAAGGTATCAAGTCCTCTTTACTCCCATACGCAAACAACCTACTTACTCGGGTCTGTGCTTCCGTCACTCACGCCACCCACCATAGGCGAATCATAAACATATTGCAAACCCTACAGCGGGGATCCCTCATGCTTGCGCGACACGGAGATCACCATAGGACAACACCAATAATAAAACATGCAACTCAAACCAATCATGATCATCAATCAACCCATAGGACAAAACGGATCTACTCAAACATCATAGGATAGCCATACATCATTGGGAAATAATATATAGCGTTGAGCACCATGTTTAAGTAGAGATTACAGCGGGGAGAAGAGGTGTTGAACTGCTGCATAGAGGGGGAGAGAGTTGGTGATGACGGCGGCGAAGTTGTTGGTGTAGATCGCTGTCACGATGATGGCCCCGGTGGCGTTCCGGCGCCACCGGGAGAGAGGGGGAGAGAGCCCCCTCCTTCTTCTTCTTCCTTGTCCATCCTCCAAGATGGGAGAAGGGTTTCCCCTCTAGTCCATGGCCTCCATAGTGGCGGAGGGGCGAGAGCCGCTCCAAGATTGGATCTCTCTCTCTCTCTGTTTCGTTCTATTTCTCCCTTTCCAGATTCTGGCCTTTCACCGTTTCTTAAATTCCCGGAGATCCGTAACTCCGATTGGGCTGAAATTTTAACAAGATTTTTATCCAGATATTAGCTTTCTTGCGGCGAAAGAAGGGCACCAACCACCTTACGGGGTGACCACAGGCCACCCTGGCGCGCCCTACCCCGCAAGGCGCGCCCCTGTGGCTTGTGGGCCCCTCGGGCACCGTCTTCTGTTGATTCCACTTCCCAAAATTCACATATATTCCAAAAGAAATCTCCGTAAGTTTTTATCCCGTTTGGACTTCGTTTGATATGGATTTTCTCTGAAACAAAAAACATGCAACAAACAGGAACTGGTGTTGGGCACTGGATCAATATGTTATTCCCAAAAAAGTAGTATAAAAAGTTGCAAAAAGTATATGAAAGTTGTAGAATATTGGCATGAAACAATAAAAAATTATAGATACGACGGAGACGTATCAAGGCGTTGGACGAGGCTGTCATCTCCGCGTTCACCGACGGTGTCACGGACCTCAAGATGAAGGAGGAGCTCGCCATGAATGACGAACTATGCTCAGCCCTGGAGATTTTCAATCTGGCGAGCAGGTGCGCCAAGGCTGAAGAGGGCCACCTGTCGCTCCGCGGGCCTCCGGCGGCAGAGCTGGAGGAAAAGAAGACCAAGGCCAAGGAGGCGAAGCGCAAGGCCCCGGCGGTACTTGCGGCCGAGCCTGAGGCGAAGCGCAGCCGGGGTGAGGAACACCCCGCGGGGGGAAGACCGACCTACATCTTCCATGGCACCCACAACCATGACACCGCCGACTGCCAGGAACTCAGGCTGGTCCACGCCGAACACTTCGGGCGGCGCCTTAGACGCGCTGACCGTGGCTTCGGGCGCGGCGGAGGCCGCGGTGGAGGCCGTTGGGACAACCGGGAACCGCGTCAGGGGTGGCACGATCAGCCTCAGGAGGACCGCTGGCGCGATCAGGCTAGGGACGACCGCTGGCGCGATCAGCCTCGGGAGGACCGCTGGCGCGATGACCCCCCGGAGGGGTCACGCTGCGGCCAGCCTCGTGAGGCACGCCCTCGTGAGGCCGGCCTACCCCCACTACCACCGCCAC
This sequence comes from Elymus sibiricus, assembly GCA_039707655.1. Lineage (NCBI taxonomy): Eukaryota > Viridiplantae > Streptophyta > Magnoliopsida > Poales > Poaceae > Elymus > Elymus sibiricus. The sequence goes on along the minus strand of CM077675.1, from coordinate 306,133,788 downwards.
CCAGGAGGAAGGAAGAGGACAGGCAGGACGATGGGGCTGGGGGCTTCCAGGAGGTCAGGGCGGTAGCCTGTATCCTGGGTGGCGCCCTGGCCCTAGCGTCGAACCGCGTCTTCAAGCAGTTCACGCGGGAGGTGAACGCGGCTCTCCCAAAGCCCGAAGCAATGCGTCCCCTCAAGTGGTCCCAGACTACCATCACCTTCGACTCGAGGGATCAGCTCAGGTGCTCGGCCATGGCCGGCAACCTCCCCATGCTATGCACTCCAACCATCAGCAACATCCTCGTCACCAAGACCCTCATCGACAGTGGAGCGGGGCTCAATGTCCTCTCCATTGAGACCTTCGAGACGCTCCAAGTACCGTATGAACAGCTCATGCCGACCAAGCCCTTCTCGGGAGTCACAGACGGGTCCACCGTCCCCATCGGGCAAGTGCGCCTGCCCGTCACCTTCGGCGGACGCAAGAACTACCACACTGAGATCATCGTCTTCGACGTCGCGGACATCCACCTCCTGTACAACGCGATCCTTGGGTACCCGGCCCTTGCCAAGTTCATGGCGGTGACTCACCACGGCTACAACGTCCTCAAGATGCCAGGGAGTGGCGGCGTCATCATCGTCGCCTGCGATGAGAAGGATGCCGTCTGCTCCCACGAGCGTGCTTACCGCGCCACGGCGGCCGAGCGCTCGGACAACGAGGAAGATACCCTGGCTTGTGAGGACACATGCAAGAAGAGGAAGCAGCTCCTTCCCGCGGGGCGTCCCGAGGCCTCGGGCTCTGCGCCAGGGACGGGGCCCTGCCTCCCATCGCATAGGAAAGCGCGCTCGGTGCCCCTCTTGGGTCGGGCCCGGGGGCTCCCATCCGGGGAGCTTCCGGCTTGGCCAGTGAGACAAGGGAGGCGCTCGGGCACAACCTGAAGGCGCGTCCTGACGCCCGTCTGCTCGAGCCGGGAGCACGGTGCGTGGCGTCGAGCTCGCAAGAGTCCGTCATCAGAGCGATCGAGGAGCATCAGGAAGCATAGGCCGTGCAAGGCGGAGACTGCCCAGCACCACCAATCGCATTCGCCATCATCGGCACGGTCGACCAGCCGCGCATCTGCGTCAACACGCTCGCGATCAACAGGGCCGCGTCCGAGGGCCCCTTTTGGCCAACGTGTGCTGATCATGGATGGGTCTACCCACACAACTACGTCCGCATGCCCTTTGGCCTGGCAAACGCAGGCGTCACGTTCCAGCGCCTTGCCCGGGCCATGCTCATACCTTGCCTGGAGGGGTGCGGCGAGGAGTTGGAGGAGATGCTCGGACCGAGCGAAGGTCCCGAGCCTCGGGAGATGACGGACCCGTGAGGGTCACGCTCGTGGAGGTGTAAGATCAGGCTACGACGGCAGCTTCGACTCTTCGGCGGCATAGCCGCCAGGTGACTTTTTGTTGGCCGTTGCCAGGTAACTTTTTGGTTTACTCCGTTTGAGGGCGCCCACCGGGCCGCATTATCCTCAGGCAGTCAGGGCATACCCCTGCAGCTGCCTCATTTATGCATATTTCAATAGCTTCTCATGCACATGATTTGTTTCCTAACATTTTACCTTGCCTGCACGGCTCTTTACCGGCGTGAATGTCGCCGCACCACTCTTTCTGGGTTGGTGTTTGGCGAGGGGCCGTGCGCTACGGCCCTCCCCGAGGCACCTCGGAACTGGACAGCAAGGCCCCTGTCGCCTCAGGGACTTGCATCTTTGGGCAGTCGACCCCCGCTCGGGGGCTCCGGCCGTAGCACGGCACCGTAGCATGGGGTCTCGGGAGGCTCCAGGGCCTCCTGAGGCAGCAGCCGGCAGGACGGAATGGGGGTCGCTCGAGCGTCAAAGGGGGCTCCTGAGCATCGCGCCTCAGGAGCCTTACCGGTCATAAAGCCACTCACCCCTTGATGTCGTCCTTGGTGATCCGGTCGGCATCAAGGGCGTCGAGGCCTCGCCTCGTAGTTGCATCCTTGGTGATCCGTTTGTACACTACGGTGGTAGGGAAATGTGCGGGACTGGGACCTGCCGACGTAGAGCTGCTTGGGCGTCAAAGGGGGCTCCTGAGCAATGCGCCTCAGGGGCCTTACCAGTCATAAAGCCACTCGCCCCTTGATGTCGTCCTTGGTGATCCGGTCGGCATCAAGGGTGTCGAGGCCTGACCTCGTAGTTGCGTCCTGGTGATCCGGTCATACACTACGGTGGTCGGGAAATGTGCGAGACTGGGGTCTGCAGACACAGAGTGCCGAAAGGGCTCCCAACCTGCCTCACTCGCAAAGAAGAAGAAGTCTGCAGGACCTCGGACGACGGCGCCTACGATAAGACTCAGGCGCAAACCGCCTTAGAGGTAGTGACCTTGGGAGGCCAAAGCGCCCTCGCGAGCTCCCAGATACACCTCCCAGTTCTGCCGTGCAAGCCACGCGCATGAACTCAATGGGCTGTACACGCCCGGAGCCCCCCGAGGAGGCAGAGGGGTTCCTTCCCACGCAATGTGGAAGCCACAACTCCGTGCTGGCGGTCAACACGGTCCACCAATGACTATGCCCACGCAATATGGAAGCCACAGCCCCATGCTGGCGGACAACACGGTCCACCAATGACTATGCCCACGCAATGTGGAAGCCCCACGCCCTGCGCGGGGGATAAACAACTGAGGGCGCCCCAGCCGCTGCATCCAACCTCAGGAAGGCCCCTAGTGGCCCCCTCCTCGCTGCGTTCCCCAGGGATGTGCGCGTGAGGGGGCTGCACGGGGGCTACTACCGGGCCAAGCCTGGTACGCGCCACCTTCCCAGGTTTTCCAAACCTCGTCTTCACACGCCCATCTCAGGAAAAGATGGCGAGGAAAGGTATGGGAGCCGCTCATATGTCAAGGGGGACTCCTGAGCATCACGACTCAGGAGCCTCACTGGCCCCGTAGCCCCTCACCCCTTGGAACCGTCCTTGGTGATCCGGACGGCCCAACGGCGGCTGAGGTATGCGCGGGGCCGAGCCCTGGCGACGCAGAGCTCAAAGCTCTCAACAAGCCCTTAAGGAGGACGCTGGAGCTCGTACGTCAAGGGGAACTCCTGAGCATCGCGACTCAGGAGCCTCACTGGTCCTGTAGCCCCTCACCCCTTGGAACCGTCCTTGGTGATCCGGACGACCCAACGGCGGCTGAGGTATGCGCGGGGCCGGGCCCTGCCGACGCAGAGCGCAAGGTGTTCGGAATTTCTAAGTTAACCCAACCTTCACCATGTTCCCTTCATGAGGGTTGCTCGTACGTCAAGGGGGACTCCTGAGCATCGCGACTCAGGAGCCTCACTAGCCCCGTAGCCCCTCACCCCTTGGAACCGTCCTTTGTGATCCGGACGGCCCAACGGCGGCTGAGGTACGCGCGGGGCCGGGCCCTACCGACGCAGAGCATCACAGCAAGCAAGAAGGAAACAAGGTGAAGAAAGCAATCACACGGTTCAACAATCATTACAAGCATTAAAAGTTTTCGCGGATACAAACGAGTTTAACGCCTCCACGAGGCACGATGGACATTGTAGGAAAGGAACAAGGGAGAGGAATCAGGGGGAGCCGCCGCCGCCACCACTCGTCCCGTCCTCGGGGAACTCGTCGTCGACATCGCTGGCGTCGTCTTCTTCGCCGCTAACCCCTGCAGCATCAGGAGGCGGAGGAACCGTGACGCGGGTGAACTTCTTCACCAGCGTCTCCACGGCGCCCTTCACCACCGCCGCAGCACTGGCACGAGCCTCGGGGGTGACCGGGCGGATCACGAAGTCGAAGTCAAACCCCGGCTCGTGCAGATCAAGATGGCTGAAGACGCCCGTCGCAGCCTCAGAAAAGAGGTCGCGGCACTCGCTCTCCAAGATCCCCTCCACCTTGACAACGGCGCCCTCCAGCGCCTCGACGAGCTTCGAAGCGAGCCCCGCGAAGCCGCTCTCTGGAGCCGCCAGGGGCTCCGCAAACCCATCCCGGCAGAGGGAGTGGAGCGCTTGGCGAAGCTTGAGCTCGATGGAGGGAAAGGAGCTGAGCTCCGCGGCCTTTTTCTCCTCAGCCGCGGCAAGAGCCTTCTCCCTGGTGTCGAGCAGGGCCTTCTCCGAAGTGACTTCCATCTCCTGCACGTCCAGGTGCTCCCGCAACGCGGCCTGGCGGGTCGCCGCCTGGGATAGCTCGGAGTCCCGAGCGGCAAGTTTGGCCTCGCGGGTCTTGAGGGTTTCCTCCTGTTGATGCAACTGCTCCGCAAGCTCAGACTTCTCCTCCTGGAGAGCCTTCAGGCGGCCCTCCACCTCTTCGCAGCGCCTGACGGCGGACGCCGAGTCAGCCAGTGCCTCCTCGTGGGCTACCCTGGCAGACGCGGCCTCCCTCTCGCTCTTCGCCGAGGCAGCCTCGGCCTAACCCCAAACCGCTACGGCAGAAGCGTCGGCCTGGAGCCACCCGGAGAGGAGCCCTAGGTGCCCACTCGCGAGGCGATCGTCGGTACCCCCGAGAGCGTCCCAAACATGGACCAGAACGGTGAAGGCCCCGTCCAGGACCTCGAGGCCGCGCGACAAAGGCATCAAGGCCTCCTCCGGAGGAGTCCCATGAGCGATCACGGGGGACGTCCCCAAGGAGACAACATCACGGAGGGCAGGAGGCTCCGGAGGCCGCGCAGCGACCACGGACACAGACGGATCGACGGGCGGTTGGCCCTCAGGGGCTGGCCCTCCGGACTGCGGCACCTCCGCGCCCTCGAGGGCAGGAGTGATCATGCCAATAAGCATTGGGGGATCAGGGGGCTCCACGGCGATGACCAAGGGGGCTGCCTCGCGAGCCCCCAATCCTTCGGTAGCGGGCGCCTCGAAGGGCGACGGCAGGACCGCAGGAGCGGGCGGCGCGTCGGAAGGCGCCTTCGGCTTGACGCCCGCCTTCTTCTTCCTCATCTTCAGCGCGGCAGCGTTCCTGTTTACCAAGCGAAGGAAAATCATCAATACGCCAGCTGCTGGCAGGGGACCAAGGCCGAGCCGGATCACTTACTCTTCAACGTCGACCCACTTCCTCTTCCTCTCTGCTCCGGCAACGATGGGGGCGCCCTCGCCTCTCTCGGGGAGGGCGCCGCCACGCGAAGGAGCAAGGGCGCTGTCCGCAAGGGCGGCCGCTGGAGGGATCCCCATGGCCCCAGCCTCGCCCACCTTGCCTGCGAGCTGCGATTCGGGCGGGGGCGAGGCCGGCGCTTCAACCGCCTTGCTGGCAGAGGCAGGGCGCACCGGAGGAGACCCCGCTCCGCGCTTCTTGGGGGTCAACACGCAGGCGGACCATGTGGCACGAGGGGCCGGTCCTAGCCCCCTGGGGGACTTTGCGGGACGTGGGGAGCCCACAGTAGAAACTTCACTGACATCATCGTCGTCCTCGAGGTCACGTAGGAGCGCGCTCTGCGACGGGGGGGGGGGGGGCGCCCCTGCCGGGTCGGCGGCGGTAGTCTTCTCCGAATCCACCCCGCCCGTGGTGTCGCCGGAGGACACCATCACCGGGGAGCCAAGGCCCTCAGTTGGGGAGAGCCCCAGTTCGGCCCCGTCGTCACGGCAGTACAGCGGGGCATGGGCATCGGGGAGATCACCGGGGTCGCCGTTGAGCAGGGTCGTTATGGCCCTGTTCAGTTCCTCAGGGGTTATGCGTGCGGACCGAAGCCTGAGGTTGTCGCCGCTACCCTGATAGTCCCACAAGGGCCTAGAATGGGACTGGAGGGGCACCAGGCGCTGCGTCAAGAACTCCTTCACTTTCATCCCCCCAGTCAGCTTCCTGGCACTGATATCGTGGGAAATCCGCTGCAGGACGGGCCTGGCCCGGGAGTCGGAAAGCTTCGCGGAGCTCCACGAGGAGGTCTTCTCTAGCAGCCCCTTCGGCAGATCCAATCGGGGGTTGGTATCTTTGAGATCCATGAGGACCCAGCGGTGCCTGAAGTTCTCCACCTTCTTCCCGGCCTTTAAGAGCATGTTGCCGTTCTGGACCGCGACGAAGGAGACGCACGCCGACTGTTAATCACCGTCATGCACGCGCAAGCTGAAGAAATGGCGGAAGAGGGCCACCGAAGGCTTCACGCCCACAAAAGCCTCGCAGTAGAAGGCAAAGACGGACAAGAGTAAGACGGAGTTGGGCTGGAGATGAAGGGCTTGAATCCCGTAGTGGTCGAGAATGGCGGAGAACAACGCGGAGAAAGCGGGACGAGCCCGGCGAAGACGCTATGGAGAAAGAAAGGGTAGACCGCCCTGGACGAGGGCCGCTTCTCCGAGGAGCCGCCCATATCAAGGTCCGCCCCCGCTCATTGGTCTCATCCGCCGTCGACGGGAGCACCGGGACGAGATCCTCGTCCTTGGCGATGGTGGACCCCGAGAGCACCAGTGAGATGGGCGCGGAGGCTGAGCTCTGGGCCTCTGGCTTCTGCTTGCTGGCGGGAGCCATCGGGAAGTTCGCGGGGCCAGAGCGGCAAGGAGAAGGACGGAGCGACGCCGGATCTGGAGAGGCCTCTGCTAGGGCTGGGGATCTGGGAAGCAAGAGTAGGTGCGCAGAAGGGGAAAGGGATAATGGCTCGGCGCTGGAAGTCGGGCTCTTGTCGACTCGGGCGGTGGTCGAAGGGACGAAGGACGCCCGACATCAACCGTACGACGGGCGCCAGTCCTGGCCCGCATGCATTTGGGGCCCGCGGCACTTCGGGCCGTCCTCAAGGCTTCGCCCAGAAGCTAGCTCGAGCGCGCCTTGGGCCCGGGGGCTACTGTCGGCGTTCTGGGAACGGGGGTACCCAGACCTGCCTGCCTGCGGCCCTGGGCATGGCCCACCTCGCCAGCCAATCACAACCAGACGCGGCCCCACTCAAGACAAGGCCCTCGCGAGGACCCTAGGCTCGCGAGGAGGAGCAGCATCAAGACCGGCAAGGGATGGGCCTCCCCAGGCCCCCTCCGGAGCGGCGGAGATCTCTATGCAGGACCCGGCCTCGGGAGTCAAGGGTGACGCCAGGAAGGACAGGCGGGCACCAGCGCGCGAGGCGGAGCAGTTTCCCCTTTGGTGCAAAGGGGGCAAGGACGTACGCGGGTTCCCAAAGCACCCCCCCCAAAGGTTTCCATTCCGGTGTAACACGGCCACAACCACGAGCCCCGCAGGCCGGATGTCATCGCCGAGCCCACCTCTGCATCATCGACAGCTACTTTGCAGGCAAACACCGCCTTTGGATAGGGCGGGGATGTACTCCTGTCCCCCTTCAAATTTGGCCGTTGTGGCATCCCTTCCCGCCATTGCGATAAGGGAAGAGGACCCGGGCCACCGCTATATATAGAGGCTAGGCTGCACCGTAGAGAGGGACGGGCAATCAGTGGATCCACCCATGCATCCGACCCATCACAACGCCAGCAGAGGGCCAAGAACACCTCAGGAGCGCCCTCGCGAGGCTCCTAAACATTGTACCAGTTCACCCACCTGGGTAAATCACCGTGTTCATCTTCTTCCTCCACGAGAGGCAATCCACCAAAGCAAGAGTAGGGTATTACACTTCGCAACGGCCCGAACCTGGGTAAATCACCGTGTTCATCTTCTTCCTCGTCATCGAACGAGTTCATCGTCATATCCATCGAGTAGCGAGCTAGGTAGGGCGAGGCTGCAGGGGACCTTCGCACACGCCACTGTGTTCAAATCTTGAAGGTTTTGCGGAGCCCGAAATCCGACAGTAGCATATCAGTTGGAATTGCCACCGGAGTTATCTGATGTTCACGACGTTTTCCACATATCACAGTTAAGAAAGTGCATTGCACCACCGGTCAAGCAAGCAGATATGAGTGAGCTAGAACTGGCTAAGGATCTGAACTACGAAGAGAAACCTATCAGAATCTTGGATGAGATGGAAAGGACTACCAGGAGTAAGGTGATCAAGTTTTACAAGGTATTGTGGGAGCACCATACTGAGGAAGAGGCTACCTGGGAAAGAGAAGATTTCCTAAGATCCGCATACCCGTACTTGTTCCCTGAGCAACCGAATCTCGAGGACGAGATTCATCCTAAGGGGGGTAGGTTTGTGACACCCTGGTTTTTGGCAACTTTTTCTTTTCGAAATCTTTTTGGTTTTATTTGCATTTTGGTTGGTTTTCAGTCAACTATGGACTTATGAATCCTTGAATCTTTTCCCAAGTAACCCAAAACCCTCAACACCTTGCCAAAACCTTGCCTCACATCTCATGGACCAAACTCAAATTTTTAATCCTTTCCAATAACTCATTTTCTTTATTTGGGAAATTATGTCATCACTATGGGTTGTGAAGCAACCTATAGTTTGGATGATCAATAAAATCCCAAACTCTTGTCACACCTTCTTATAATCATATAATTCCATAATCTTCAAAAATATTCCATTGTCCAATACAAAATTTTGGCCAGAATAATTATTTTATCTCTGTTCAGAATTGTCCCATTGTGAAGCAACTCCCAATTTCCTGGATCAGAAAATTCCCAAATAATTCCCTGAGATATTAGGGGACTTATCTAGCCACAATATCCAAAAATATCATCTTGTCTAGTACAAATTTTCAGCAGCAAAATTCTGACAAGTTTCTGCTCATTCCAAACCTCTGTGAAGGAAGTACTAGCTAGAGATGCCTAATTGCTCTGAAATTTTTATGGCATGTGGGCACTACCAAATGACCTCCCTCACCAAGTTTCATCATCAGGAGATTATCTAAATGAGTGCCACGAGCAGATCAAGTTTCTGGTCCAGTAACAGCAGTTACACAGGAACAATATTCAAAACTTTTCTAAACCCTTTCAAATTTGGCCAGTTTATAGTCCTTCCAACCTAGATCGCACCAGACATCTCCACTGGCTTGATCTCCAGCTCACCTCTCCTCCAGATCTCTCCCAAAGTTTCTGTCAGAAACTATAGTTGAGGCTACCCTTCGAACCAGAGTGTATCTAGTCAAGTTAGTGGCACGAGGAGGCTAAATGATCGAAGGTCGACACCGTGGACAAGGTGCGCCAGGCTTGCGTGGCCTCCTGGTGGCCGCACCCGTGGTGAGCACGGCACTGGCATGCCAGTGCGCACGCTCTACACGGCGCCCGCGTCGGATGTGATCGCTCCAGCTAGCCCGCGAGGCCTAGCCTTGTCCTAGTATGCCGACATCTTCCCCTCCTTCCACATGGGCCACTCCAGAGCCTTCCCGTCGCCGGAATCGCCTTCACCGGCCGCCACCGCAGCGCCGCACTGTGACGCCCGTGCAGCCACAGTGGCTAAGCCACCGTCGTCTTCCTCCGCGTGCCGCCACTGCGCGCATTAACTCCTCTGCCCTCCTCCATCACTTCGCCCCGCCTCACGACAGCCAGCTCACTGTCCTTGCCCCGGCGACGTGGCCCGAGTCTCGCTGCTTCGCGAGAGCTCGCCCGCGCTCTCCTTCGGCCTATAAAAGGCCAAGCCCAGCCCTCCGAGCTCCTCACCCCACTCCTCCACCTCCCAATCGCACTCCCGAGCAGCGAGCCATGGCCGAGAGGCCCTCTGGCCTCGAACCTCGCCGGAGATCTGCCGCCACCCGAGCTCTGCCGCCTCGCCATTCCACTCCTCCCCAGCCCCAACCAACTCCACCTTCGAACTCAGTGAACTTCCATGGTCCTCCCCGAGCTCTTCCCCAAACGGAATCCTGCAGGAATCGCTGTCGCCGATGACGCCCGTAGCCTCCACCCGCCGGAGAAGAAGGGGGCGACGCTGTCCGGCCACCTTCCGATGATCCACGGGTACGGGCGTACTCGCCGTCGTACGCTGGTTCCATTCCTTCCCTCACCGGACCTCACCACCGTCTCCATCGCCGGTGAGCATCGCTGGAGCCCTGCCCTCTCTCTGCTTCCCTTCTCCCTTTCTTTTAAATCATCCAGAGGCCCCACCTGTCAGTGACTCACCCCGCGCGCCGAACCGTTTTAAGTGGAGGCGCCCCTCCACTTTACGTGTTCGACGTGGCCGCTTGAGTATTTTCTGATTTTTGTTTAAATTCCAGATTTGACCAGAAACTTTGACCAGCGACATCTTTTTAACCATAAGTTCAAATCAATTGATTCTTTTTGCATTGAGTTTATCTTGAGCTCCTTTATTTGTTGATAAATTCTGGTATTTTTGTCTTACTCACAGAATTTCTGGTGAACAGAAATGTGTTATGTGACATTTCCCTTTGTTATTTTCAAATATTTTCAGAGGGAAACTTTGGTGCATTTGAAGACCAGGAGTTTTTGGGCAACCCAATAGAGCAAGGCAAGCCAGGACACCCATTTCATGAAGCATTTCAATAGCATTGCATATTCATATGAATACTTCCACTTATTTGCTATATAATAATTCATAGTAATTGATTTAAATGCCTAGTTGCTGCCATCCTAAGTATTGTGATAAACTACTATGTTTGCTAAATGAACTTAGTTGGTTGATCTTGAGTCACCTGTCCGGGCTTATCCGTGCAACCACATTTGCCGGTATGGGATGGCCTTGACTTGGTCTGGCCCCGTGCTCTTTCACCGGTACCTCCAGACAGGGAGGGTTATGTGTGCGTGCTAACCTGATCAGGTAGGCGGCGATAACCCTGTGAGCCCAGATGAGTTTTGTGCCGGCGTCCCCGTTTGGGACAGTTTAGTTTGGCCACGACGGTGGCAGGTGTCATGAGGTGACACAGGGGCCACCCAGGGCAGGACTCTGGGGGAGGATGAATACCGGTGGTACGATGGGAGAGTCACGGGTCAGGCAGGTTCCGTTGGAGCAACGCTGGTCTACCCGAATGGGATCACGAGGCCAGGTGCTTCATGGTGTGGGTAAAGTGTGCAACCTCTGCAGAGTGTAAAATATATTTGAATAGTCGCATCCACGGTATTGGACAGCCCGTCCATACCTCACTAGGTGGTCAACCGTAACATTCGTAATAATGATGGAAGAACTTGTCTTGTGTTTGGAAGTACTCGATGGCTTATGAGTATTCCGAGGGTTGTGGGACAACCCGAAAGAGTGTAAGTTGATAACTGATGACAGTAAGTGAATCACTTAAGAATTTTAACATGTAGATTGCCATGCTATTCTTTGCTGCATTACTTGGTTGTCGTGAGCTTGCGAGTACAATCAAAGTACTCACCTGGCGTATCATGCCAGATGTAGGAGAAGCCGAGGACGGAGGTCCCGATGGTTCGTGCTACGCTAACTAGGCTGTGTCCCAGCAGTGTCCCTGTGGATGGAGTTTCCGCTATGTTCCGCTACGCCGTAGAATTTCCTAGTAGTTTCGAGGCCGCTATGTTTCATAAATAATGTAGATATTGTCATAGCACCAGGTGTGCCTTTGGTCTCGCTATCGATGTAAAATATGAGCTTGTACCCGAAGTTTATCAATAAAGTTCAGTTCTGTTCTGTTCCAAGTTGTTGTGTGTTTCCAGAAGACATGATCTCTGGGTTGGAAACACTGGTAATCCGGTTTGCTGAGCCGGGGTGCCACATCTTGCTTGAAGCTTTGCCAATCCATTTCCTTGCATCTTGGGGTATCTCCACAATCCTTTTGCCATCCCTATCATTGAACTTTTCCTGAAATATGTTTAGTGGAAACATTAGTTCAATGAGATATATGTTGTTATTAATTACCAAAACCACCAAGGGAGCAAATGTGCTTTCAATCTCCTCCTTTTTGGTAATTGATGACAACATATAGATCAAAGCTTCAACATATGATATAATCAATGAATATAATTGTCGCTTTGAGAAGTATGTGATAAGCAAGAGCTCCCCCTAAATTTGTGCATTATTTTAAATTTGTGTTTGAATGCAAATGCACAATTGATTAGGTACATGGGGCACTCTTCCATGTCACATACAACTTGGTGGTGTGCGAGAATAATAAGAAGGAACATCATAGCACAACACAATCAAGCAAAGGTGAATGATCATCTCATAAGCATTAAACTGATAGGAAATAGTAGCAACACACATCAAGTGTATGATCAAACACCACAAGAGTTTAACACATCCAAACGAAAAGATCAAATGTTTTGTAAAGTGATAAAAACCAAACGCTCTCTCACTCGAAGCCTAAAGATCTATATACACTTCTCCCCCTTTGGCAACAAGTTACCAAAAAGTTGAAAGAGATATAGCTAATCGTTCTTGGGCTGATCTCCTCCGGTTGTTGATGAAGGAGTCGAGAGATCTGCGTCGGCGAAGATGTCGGCAGACGTCATGGACAGAGTTGGTGCAGCAACGGGAGGTACTAGAGCTGATGGAGCTGAGGAGGCTGTAGCAGGTGCTGATGAAGAAGGCCTCAAATCTAGAGCTGGCACTGTGGCTGATCTGGCCTGGGTAGTGAAGTGAGTGCCTGGCTTGAGAGGAGAGTCATCCTCATCATCTGAAGTGTCGGGACTGGGCACGCTGTCAACTTCCTTCTTGAGCTCATTCACTGTCTTTGTCAGCCCATCCACTTTGTCATTTTGGGTCTTGATCCTATTCTCAAAGATCCTCACGAGACTATTCTGATTCCCCAGTATGTCCTTGATGTCCTTCTGCATGCCCTGAACGGTAGAGATCAAAAGATCCATTTGCTCGTTCCTGGATCTAGGGACTTGAGCACTAGTGGCTCTAGCTACCTCTGCCTCTGCCTGTGCTGCAGCTGAGGTGGGATGATCTGGGTTCATCTCCACGACATTGTCCTCAAGATCTGGCTGTAGGGGCAAGTGGGGCCTGTCAAGAGGAAAAATGTGCTTCTCCAGCTTGGAATTGATGAGCATCTGAATGTAGGGTGCATAGCAGCATGAGCGCTTCTGATCAGCAGCAACCCTCTTCACAGTCTCTACTATCAAGTCCATCACCCTTATCCTGGTGTGTCTATCAAGATGGATCAGCATGTTGATGGAATAGCCTCGAATCATCTTGTCATCTCCAGACTTAGGCATCAAGGTGTGCCTCAAGATAGTGTTCATGGTGCGGAGGCCAGCCTGGAGGAAGTAAATGGATCCTAACTTGTGAGATTTCAACTTAGCAACAGGGATCTCATTATACATGTTCTTCATAGAATCATGGCTCTCCTTGGATTCAGAATAGACATCCAAGTCACCATCTCCCACCTTTGGGACTCCTAAGATGGCAGCCCATTCCTCAACAGAAGACTCATATCTTGCTCCTTCAGTCATCCACACAATTCTACCATCTCCATAGAAGTGAGCAGTGGAGTAGAATTGCATGATCATCTCATCGTTCCATGCAGTGAATTCTTTGCCAACAAACTTGTCTAGGCCAATGTAGTGGAAGTTGTCTTGCACACTTGGGAAGTAGTCTTCATTCTCCTTGATATACTTCCAATCAACATATCTCATATCACTGACAGCTGGGCTCTTGTCAAGCAACACAGTCTCATAGAAATCATGTTGCTCCTTGGTATAGAACCTATAGTCCATAGCTATTTTCCTCCTCTGAGAGTAAGGATCAATGGCTCTCCATTCTCCTGAATCTTTCTTCTTCTTCATGTACTCAGCAACCAAGTGACTGGCATTGTGCTCTGGGAGGTGTGGTCTGAGCTTCATCAAGGCAGTCATGTCATCATCATCCTCAGCTTCCCTGAAAGTGGAGGTCTTGTTCTTGGAAGAAGCTGGGATCTCTCTGGAGAACCTCTTGGGTTTGTCAGCAACAACAACCTTCTTTGGAGCAGATTTGGTGCTCTTGGAAGTGGTAGCCTTAGGCATAGCATCTGCCATAAGCTTCTTCTTCTTCTTGGGAGAGGCCTTTGCAGCTGGCTCTACCTCCTCCTCTGCAGCAGCTGCCTCCTCTGGATCCTCATACATAGAGGTAGGCCTGCCAACAACATAAACAATCCTCTTCCTGGATCTCTTCTTCTCACCAGCCTGCTTGGGCATAGACTTCCTGGGAGGCTCAATAGCCATGGTGCCCCTGGAGCTCTCAGGTGCTCTCACTGTCTCAGAGCTAGCATACTCCTTTCTGATAGCTTTCTTCTTCTTGGAAGAAGTGGCAGCATCATCTTTCTTAGGCAGCTCCTCAGGGATGAAGTCCTCATCCTCCTCATTAGAATTGAGCTTCCTCCTAGTCCTTGTAGCAGCCTTGGGCTAGTCAGGAGAACTAGGCACATCATCAAAACTCTCTTCAGGGCTAGTGCCTAAGTCCATGTCCACACTCTGCTCTCTGAGATCATTCAGGCTATCATCTGAAGCAGACATCTCTGACCCTGTGAATGGAGTATAGAAGAGTGGAGAAGATGAGTCATCACAAAATGCATACATTTCAAAAGATTGAACTAAGATTTCCCAAATTTTGCATTCTACCAAATGTATGTCGGTACAACCGAGACAAAATTTTCGGACCCACCGAGACAAACAACCTGCTTTCCAGAAACTTGGCACCATTTTTGGTCACACCGAAAATTAGTACTCGGTTCCACCGAGGTGTTCTCAGCTGGCCAGAAAAACTGAATCGGTGCTACCGATTCTTTTGCATCGGTTCTACCGAGATTCATGTGGTGGACGGAAAAACCTAAAAAATCGATCATTCGCTATTCTATTGGAACTCTGGTGGATAGGGAGGATTGCACACAGTGGCTTATAGATAAGAACATCTCAATGCGCAAGAATTCGACAATGGAGCGCAAGAGAGGATCGGATCCGTACCCTAGCTTGGTGACGCTCCGCTACGGCGAAGACGGCGCGAAGATGCCCGTCGACGGCGAGGATCCCAGTGGCGGAGGAGCACGGGGAGGAAAGGGCGACGACTGGGGGGTCCTTTTTGGCAGCTTAGGGTTTTGGAGCGCAACGGTTTGAGGAGTGAATTTCAAAGCGTCGGGTCCACATGATATATACCCCTTGCTATCGGTGACACCGATTCTATGTTTTTGGTGTCACCGAGTTTCTCAACTGTTAGCAGACAGGGAAACTCAGTGTAACCGAGAAAATGGAATCGGCAGTACCGAGGTGGAAAACTAGATCAACCCTTGGCAATCAGTGAAACCGAGAAATTTTTGTTGGTTACACCGAGTTGCACTTGGGTGGTTTTGGAGTGCAGCCCTTTTTGATACGGAACTCTGAGTGCATCTCACACAGAGGGATCAAGGAGTGCGTGTTCAAGTTTTGTGACGCAGCAAGAAAAGAATATGAGGTGAGAAAACATAGATAGCTACAGGATGGTCCTAGGCATTCTTGTACATCCAATTGGCAAAATATAAATTAAGCGCCAAATAGCAACAATTGGATGTCCTCGAATGGATAAAGAAGTGCAGACCAACATGCTCACACAATAAGATGTCAAATGAAATCATGGAAAACATGCACATACATACTAGCATCTATCAAGCATTTTGGCGATGACGGAGTCATCTATATATGAGTATATTGACTTAGGAGCCAAGTAAGAATACTTGATCATAGGTCATACTCATCGTTTAAGCACAAGTGGGGTTACCACTTTTACATAAAGCATTTAATGTTGTCACATACTATGAGATGCTTTAAGTCAAGTCTTAGAGTAAAGCTCCCCCTTGATGTGACATCCCCCCATAGGAGGGATAAACTAACCTTGGGTTTTGTCGATGAAGACTTCATGTAGGTGAAGTAGTGGTGGATGCTCAAAGTTGATGAAGATCACCATGAGTTGGGAGCATCCTTGTTGTTTCCTTACTCTTCTCACCTACATGGGTTAGTCCCAATACACAAGAGACAAATACAAGGATATCTATGGACATGGAGTGCAAACCATATGTGATGATGTCCATGGATTTGTTGATTACCTTGACCCTTGCTTACCTTTGAGGGAATGTGTGACTCCTTGAACAATTGCATAGAGTTGATGTTGATTGCAACTAGTTCTTGCCAATAATGAATGTGAGTGAATTTCATTGGCGGAGTCACCCCTCAAGAACTCTCTAGTTAATCTTCTTGGGGACCCACATCAACTTGATGGGGATCCTTGGTGTTGAAGTAGCCGTTGTAGAAGTTGAGCTTGAATTAGCCTTGGGAACCCACTCCACCAAAGCTTGGGATTCATCTTTATATGAGTCAATGTCCTCTTGAAGCTTGTTCTTGCCCTTGAGCTTGGGGTCTTGACCTTCTTCCCATTCAACTCCATTAGCGTTGAAGTAGCCAATGCCATGGTTCTTCCGGTATCCTTCGTGCTTGCGTACAATTTCCTCAAATTGCTTACACCCGGCAAGACTCTTGTAGATACCTTTCTCTATAATTCCTTTCAATAAATCATTTTCTTGCTCAAGTGTAACTTGGCTAAAAGAATCATCATTAGTGGAATCAATAGAACTACTAGAAGCAACATCATTAGATTTAGCATTTTTATTGTTGCTACTAGATGAAGAACCTTTCTTGCCTTTGTTACTAGTTTCTCTAGGTTTAACTTGTGGCATGAATGTAGACAAGAGTAACCGTTTGGCTAGATAAGATGAAGTCCTCTTTCGGAGATCGTCATTGATAGCTTTAAGAAACTCATGTTCTTGCTCCAAGTTGAGCTTCTCGAAGCGTAGCTTCTCATGAGTCCTTAACAGCTCTCTATGATCTTCGAGAGTAGATACATGAGCTAACTTAAGAGTGTTTAATTCTTTAGTTAGTTGTTCTATTTTCATCTTATCATCATCAAATGACTTATCTTGACTAGCATGAGAATTATCAAGTTCATTTTGACTAACATCACTAGTTTCATCAAAGTGCAAGTCATCATCACAAAGTAAATCATCTTCATCACTATTGAAATCAAGATACTCGGGGTGCGATACCTTGGGGCCTTTAGCCGTGAAGCAACTTCCACTCCCTTCATTTGGTGAATCAAATAGATAATAGGAGTTGGTAGTCACTAGTGCAAGTCCGGCAACACCTTCATCTTGACTATAGTCGGAGTTGGAGTGATAGCTTCTCTCGGAGTCATTGTCGAAGTCGGAGCCGGAAACCCATTCACCAACATGAGCTTGATGTCTTCTTCTTGTGTAGCTCTTGGTGTATTTGTCCTTCTTCTCCGAATCCCTACTTCCCCTTGAGGGTCTTCGTTCATAATGATCATCTCTATTCCTTCTCTCTCTTTGAGGTGATTCATTCCTTGAGCTTCGTCTTCTAGGTGACTCTTCTCTTCATTTGTAGTGGCCGTGCACTCATTGGAGTAGTGTCCGGGCTTCCCACAATTGTAGCAGTTTCGGTCATGACTTGATGAACGCTTCTCTTCATATCTTGAGTTGGAGCTTCGTTCTTTGCCTCTATTCCTGTAGAACTTGTTGAATTTCTTGACCATGAGGCTTATCACTTCATTGGTGACAAGGTTGTCGCTTGAAGTTGCGGGAGCATCACTTGTGGCTTTGTAAGCACCGCTAGACTTGTTGTGAAGCTCTTCTTTGTCTTTGAGTGTCATCTCATGAGCAACAATCCTTCCAATGACTTCCGTAGCTTGAGATCTTTGTAGTTGGGCATCATTTGGATCAATGTGCACACGGTGTCGTATCTCTCATCGAAAGCTCTAAGTATCTTCTTGATGATGAATTTGTCGGTCATTTCTTCGCTTCCTAAGCCGGCAATCTCATTGGTGATGAGAGCTAGCCTAGAGTACATCTCCGCGACTCCTTCACCATCCTTCATCTTGAACTTGTCAAGCTGACTTTGAAGAACATCCAACTTGGATTCTCTCACGGACTCGGTTCCTTCGTGCATATCAACCAAAGTATCCCAAATCTATTTTGCATTCTCGAGACGGATGATTTTGTTGAATTCTTCGGGGCATAGGCAGTTGAAGAGAATGTCACATGCTTGAGCGTTGTATTGCAACATCTTCAATTCCTCCGCAGTCGCTTCACGATCCGGTTCCTTTCCATCACCAAAGAATTCACCTTGCAAGCCAACACGAACAACAGCCCATAAGGCGGGGTTATGACCAAAAATATGCATTTTCATTTTGTGCTTCCAACTAGCAAAATTAGTGCCATCAAAGTACGGACCTCTACGGTGATAATTTCCCTCACTAGAAGCCATACTCTCCTAGGTTGTGAGACCAATGCAATGGAGACCAAAGCTCTGACACCACTTGTAGGACCGAAAGTATGTCTAGAGGGGGGATTAGACTACTTGACCAAATAAAAATCTACTTTTTCCCAATTTTAAGTGTTGGCAGATTTTAGCATTCATAGCAAGTCAAGAACACCCTACACATGCATGTCTAAGAGTATAGCAGCGGAAAGTAACAACAAGCATGAGTAGTAAAGGAAGGGTAGGAAGATCAAACGCAATATGGAGACACGATGATTTTTCCCGTGGTTCCGATAGGTGGTGCTATCGTATGTCCACGTTTATGGAGTCTTCAACCCACGGAGGGTAACGGTCGCGAGAGTCCATGGAGGGCTCCACCCATAAGGGTCCACGAAGTAGCAACCTTGACTATTCCATAACGGCTTCCGTCCACGAAGGACTAGCCTCACTATGGGTAGATCTTCACGAAGTAGGCGATCTCCTTGCCCGTACAAACTTTTTGGTTCAACTCCACAACACGAAGTAGGAGGCTCCCAAGCGACACCTAACCAATCTAGGAGGCACCACCCTCCAAAAGGTAATAGGCTCGGCAATGTCGATGAACTCCTTGCTCTTGTGCTTCAAGATGATAGACTCCTCAACACACAATCACTCTCTCACAGATTTGGCTATGGTGGAAGAGATTGATTTGGTGGAAAGCAACTTGGGGAGGCTAGAGATCAAGATTCATATGGATGGAGTGGAATAGCTTGATCTCAACACATGAGTAGGTGGCTCTCTCTCAGAAAATTGGATGGGGCAAGTATGGAATAGTTCCGAGTGCTTCTCTTTCGAGTGGGTGGTGGTGAAGGGGTATATATAGGCATCCCCAAAAATACAACCGTTACACCTTAAAGTGACCAACTCGGTGACACCGATGTGTGAATCTCGGTGGTACCGAAGTGAGCAAAAGGTGACAACTTTTGAATCTCGGTGAGACCGATATATAAATCTCGCTGGTACCGATTAGGTGACCAACGGTCAGATTGCGCAACTCGGTGACGCCGATCCAGAAAACTCGGTGGTACCGATTTTGTGAATCGAGGTAACAGTAAGTTGGCAACCCAAACTCGGTGGCACCGAAGTGGAATCGGTTGCACCGATGTGCTAGGGTTTGGCATGGGTCTGTCTGAGTTTGGGAATCAGTGGCACCGAGTGGAAAATGTTGGTTGCACCGATTTTGGATATTTGACTTTGGACAGACTTTTGTGGAAGAGCTTGTGGGTGTTTTTGGTGACTATCACTTATGCACGTGGAGCATCTTGTTCACCAATAGTACCTTACCCCCTTTTAATAGTATTGGCTTTCCTATGGACTCAAACTGATTTCTCACAAAGAAAAATGTAGTGTCCTCTTGCTTGAAGCTTTGCCAATCCATTTCCTTGCATCTTGGGGTATCTCCACAATCCTTTTGCCATCCCTATCATTGAACTTTTCCTGAAATATGCTTAGTGGAAACATTAGTTCAATGACATATATGTTGTTATTAATTACCAAAACCACCAAGGGAGCAAATGTGTTTCACTCATCAATGTCATAACCCGGGTACCGAGACTATGTAAGCCAATAGGTGAGGAATGTAAAAGTGGTGAGGCTGCAATAAGCACTAAGCATGTATTTGGTGGCTAACTTACGAGAACAAGAATTAAATATGGTGGCCTACGCATGGCAGACGTGAACTAGAATGATAACTAAGTGATCCTAAACACCTACTTTCGTCAAACATAACCCCACCGTGTTCTCTCTCGGTTCATGTTCACGAGCAGAGACAGTCACGGTTACGCACACAGTTGGTGTATTTTATTTTAGTTTACTTAAAGTTTGCTCTAACCGGGTGTTAAACAAATTTCCAAGTTGCCACATAACCGCGGGCACGGCTTCTCGAAAAGATTTAACCCTGCAGGGGTGCTCCAACTCATCCATCAAAACTAACCACACGCCGCGGGAATAACCTCGACCACGTATCCCATGATCTCCTAGGAAATTCCGTTGGAAAACCTCAACCTCGAGATAGCCCAAAGTATCCTCGGAATTCCTCGCGCAAGACATTCGAGAAAGGTAAAACAAGTCCAGCAAGACCGCCCGACATGTCGACGAACCCGATTGGAGTCGCGTATCTTGTTCTCAGGACACGACCGGATAAGCTAGTGTACAGGGCCTGATAGACATCTCCCGAGTTGCCCCGGGTTGGCCCCACACAGTGCTCTAGTTCGGACCAACACTCATGAGGACCACTGGCCCGGGGGGTTGATGAATTATCCACGGGGTAGCTAAGTCCTATGCATTTTAATTAGGTTGTTAAGCAAATGTAGTACCAAAGTTGGGTCTTGCCAGACAAGTTTTAGTCTAAAACGAATGGTCAAGGGGGTCCCCATAACAACCCCGAGCATGTTAGGAGCGCAAAATGTGGAACATAACACCGGTAACAAGTAACTAGGGCGGCAAAGGTGGAACAAAACACCGGGAAAAGGCCAAGCCTTCCACCGTCACCAGATATATATGTGCATTAAATTAAATAGAAATTATATTTTGATAACCAGAATTCCATGTTGGCACATGGAAACAGCTTGCACCTACAACTAGCAACGCTATAAGATAAGGGCTAATCAGCGGTAACGTAGCCAATCAATGTTTTGCTAGGAAGTGGAGGGGTTAGAGGCTTTCATGGCAATTTAGGAGGCTGGCAGTTTAAGTGGTAGGTAACAGAACATAAAGGTAGAAGCGAGACATCTAGCATAGCAAAAATAGTGTCGGGATCCGGGTACGATCATCTTGCCTGTTGGGTCTTCAGAGGGACAAAGAGCTGGATCCTCGTAGTTGTACTCTCCGGGATCCTCGTACTCAGGTTTGACACTCGGGTCTACCCAAAGAGAAACAACACCAAATAAACATACAACCAAGGTGCAATGCGCAATCAAAGATGATGCATGACCAATTTGAAGTATTTAACAAGGCAACCCTATGCTAGTCATGTTTCTCATGCAATTATTAAGTTCTTTAGTATTCTGGACAGAACCTCAAGATTAGTTATTCGAACATGCATGAACATGCCAAAAATGAATGCTTCACGTAAAAAAGATGCAAATGCATATGTAGAACATTGCAAACGGAGTAACGAAGCTCACGGTACACTCACGGCAAGATACGAACGTTAACGGAGACAAAAACAAAGATGAAGAGGGCCATGGGCTTTTCGTTGGTATTCCAAGGATGCCAATGGATTGGAAATGAAATTCTAGCAAGAATAGATCTAAAGATCATGCAAAACATTGGAGTATAGCTCCCACAAGTCACAAAACATTCAAACACACAATCTGTCCACAAACAACAACATGTCATCTTGCAACACACATAACCAGAGATACAACAAGTTTCAAATCACAACCAAGGCATGGAAATGAAGTATGCAGCATGCTCAATAATTTATCTATCTACAGAAACATGAAAGGAAGCATGGATCAATGGCAAATGAGCTCACAAGATGGCATGTTGAATCTGTTTTTAGGGACTTAGTGAAAATTCTAGTTTAACAGATTCTGAGCTAACATGATGGCATCTTGACAGCAACAATTACATATGTTAGGGGGACTTTCATGGCATGAAAATTAACAGGTTGATAGAGAACAACATGTACTTAAATTAACTACGTTATGGCAATATCAAAATATGCATATATCAATGGCTATCATCCTCACAATACGACATATTGAGAATAGCAGATTCACAGACTTGGTGAAATTCAACAAGGGGCAAATAGGGCACTTATTAACAGAATGTCAAGTTGACAGCAAGTTTAAATAAGATGCAATAGCTCTACCTGCAAGCACTTGGCACACAATATCAGAGGATGACAAGCACAACAATGCATTCCATTGTGCCATCTCCAAAGGAGCAACGTATACTTGGGAATCATCAAGACAACATGGCAACAAAATAACAGATTTCAACAGTTAGAATTATTTGAGCATGTGAAAAAAGAATTTTGGTGGCATGTTGACATCAAGAATGCCACTCATAACATGATCTATCATGGCAAGCAAAAATACCAGGGGCTAGAGCACACACTAATGATCATCTTTCGTGTTGACAAGTTTATCATATATTGCAATAATTAATTCATGTGAACAAGAAAAATGGCATATTATCACAACCCAACATTTTTCCAAACTTGCTCAAATGGTAAATCCAAAGCCACCATTGGATTCAGTGGATTTTTCTACCCCAATTCCATATATCACAAGCATATATTTGTGTAGACAAAACTCTCACAATGCAATTCGAAAAGAATGACATAACACTTATAACAAGTCATATGCCAAATTTGGCATGTCCCATAATTCCCTAGACAGATTAGGAAATATCCTAAAATGGAAAATTTCCTTAAAACGAAATAACACAGAAACAGCACAGAAAAGAAAAAAAATTAAAATAAAAACAGAGGCCCACCTGGCATAGTCACCAGGGGCTGACAAGTGGGCCCAGGGCCCACTGTCATACACACACAACAATTTAACACATAGGGGATCATCTTTCGTGTTGACAAGTTTATCATATATTGCAAGAATTAATTCATGTGAAAAAGACAAAATGGCATATTATCACAACCCAACATTTTTGCAAACTTGCTCAAATGGTAAATCCAATGCCACCATTGGATTCAGTGGATTTTTCTACCCCAATTCCATATATCACAAGCATATATTTGTGTAGACAAAACTCTCACAATGCAATTCGAAAAGAATGACATAACACTTATAACAAGTCATATGCCAAATTTGGCATGTCCCATAATTCCCTAGACAGATTAAGAAATATCCTAAAATGGCAAATTTCCTTAAAAGGAAATAACACAGAAACAGCACAGAAAGAAAAAGAAAAAAACAGAGGCCCACCTGGCATAGTCACCAGGGGCTGACAAGTGGGCCCAGGGCCCACTGTCATACACACACAAGAATTTAACACATAGGGGATCATCTTTCGTGTTGACAAGTTTATCATATATTGCAAGAATTAATTCATGTGAAAAAGACAAAATGGCATATTATCACAACCCAACATTTTTGCAAACTTGCTGAAATGGTAAATCCAATGCCACCATTGGATTCAGTGGATTTTTCTACCCCAATTCCATATATCACAAGCATATATTTGTGTAGACAAAACTCTCACAATGCAATTCGAAAAGAATGACATAACACTTATAACAAGTCATATGCCAAATTTGGCATGTCCCATAATTCCCTAGACAGATTAAGAAATATCCTAAAATGGCAAATTTCCTTAAAAGGAAATAACACAGAAACAGCACAGAAAGAAAAAAAAACACAGGCCCACCTGGCATAGTCACCAGGGGCTGACAAGTGGGCCCAGGGCCCACTGTCATACACACACAAGAATTTAACACATAGGGGAACAAAAGGGGTCTCCGGGGATTCGAACCCGAACCCCCTGGGTCGAGCGGCTCGGTCGGACCAGCTGGACTCAGGCGGTTCACGTGCTACCAGAGGGGTTTGGCACCTCTTGACCTGCCGACGGGACTGGGAAACTCAGACGAAACTGAAGAAATAGAGCTACAGCAAGGCATGATCACTCGCGGCGGAGCTCGCCGGAAACAAGTCGAGGCTTGTCGGGGGGATCTTGGAGGCGAGCGGGTGCTACGCTTGCGGACGCGCGGCAGAGGGCAAGAAAAGGAGGCAAGGCACGAGCTGTGCTCGCTGCCAGGGTCGCTCATGGCAGACCGGCCTCGGACGCGACAGCTAGAGCGGTTACGGCGGGCTATGGCGACGGTTTTGATCAGGAGAAAACGCTGGGGCGACCGGATACTCACCACGGGGCTAGCAGATGACCAGGGGGAGCGACGAAGACGAGGAAGAGGCGTTGGTCGTCTGAGAAGAAGTCGTAGATAGAGTACCGGGTCCGCGAAGAAGACGAAGAAGAAGCCGTCGCTGCAGAGATGACCTGCTCCTGCTAGCTCCGGGAATTGGACAAGCACGACGTCGGGGGCCTTCGGGGTATCTCTGGAGGAACGGAGGACGCCACCGGAGGTGATCGACGACGACGGAGACGTCCGGCCGGCTCTGCTCCTCTCTGCACTCACTAATTCTCTCTGGTCTCTGGATCGAGGAGAAGGGGTGAAGGAAAGGAGAGAGGTTGCGGCGACGATGAGGAAAAGGGGGAACCCTAGGGATGGGTGCGGACGTCGAGGGGCTTTATAGGCAGGGGCTGACGGGACGGCCTCGGCGTCCGTGAGGAGCTCACGGCGCCAAGCTGTTGCTCTCTCTCTCGCTATCTCTGAAGGAGACGACGGCGTCAGGGAGGGGGCAGGTGGCCGTTTCGGGCGAGCTGGGCTAGTGGGCGCTTGGTGCTAGGCCGGGAATGCTAGGAGGAGGCCCACTCGCTGGCTCACTCTCTCTCTCGAAAAACAAAAGCCTTTTACTTTATAAATAAACAATAAAAAAATAAAAGAAGCCAGGGAGTTATACAGAGAAACTTTGAGAAAGTAAAATAGTTTTACACTCATAAAATTATGCCTTAATTAATAAAAATAGATTTGGCATTTTTAGACAAATAAAATAATTCACTTATAATTAGCATATGAATCTGCTTTGCAAAGTTTAAACAGGCAACTCTAGGAGAACATGTTTGAGAACTAAACAACAATTCTTTCCAGAATATTTAGAAGAAGTGCAACAATTTTAATAGATGGACAAGGGCAAGTGAATTCACCACATATTGCATTTTGAAATAAGAAGAGGTGGGCAAGGTTTTTTTTGAGAAATTGTGGAGAGGGATTCCACACCATAATAGCACATGTCCCCATGCACACCAACACCACAAACACACACACTCACATACCACTTCACAAGCATGACAAGCAAGGCATGATGTAACTTATGAAATGATGCTTATGATGCCGTGATGCAAAATGTCATGACGCAAATATTATTACTCAAACCACATGATGGCATTCATTGAGGTTCACACATGGAAATATTACAAAGGTGGCAAGGGAATGCACTTGGGCTGTTACAGTTCAGCTGCCAATGCTGCTCCATGGTCCAGTACCGTGATATGCTACAAGAGTGGAGAGCCAGGACACTACTCCCGTGAGTGCCCACAGAACAATACTTCCAATCAGTCTAGGAAGTCTGCTGGTCGTGGAAAGCCAGGCAAGGCATACTATGTGAAGCCAACCCCTACTGCACGTGGACGTGTGAATCACGTCTCAGTTGATGAAGCCCTTGATGATCCCGACGTTATCCTTGGTACGCTTCTTTTCAATTTTCATCCACCATCTGTTCTTTTCGATACTAGAGCATCTCATTCGTTCATTTCCGAAGGTTATGCACAGTTGCATAACATGTCATTTTGTGACATGCCCACTCCACTCGTAGTTCAGACTCCTGGATCCAAATGGCAAACTTTTAGAGTGAGCCATGACAATGAAATTCTTTTGGACAGGCTAGTCTTCCTAGCCTCTCTGATAACCCTTAAGTCATGAGATATCAATATCATCTTCGGTATGGACTGGATGTCAGCTCATTATGCCAAGATTGATACCCATACTAGGAATGTTCGGGTTACACATCCATCAGGTGAGATAGTTAATGTCTCAACTCGAGTTTCCAAGCGCCAACTCTATTCCCTTAATGCCAACCCTCTTCCATAGCTTAATGATATACCGGTAGTCCGTGACTTTCCGGATGTCTTTCCAGAAGAACTGTCATGTATTCCACCTGACAGGGATGTAGAGTTTGCGATAGATCTTGTCCCAGGAACTCTCTCAATAGCCAAGAGACCCTATAAGATGGCACCCTTAGAGCTAGCCAAACTTAAGAAACAACTCGATGATGCCTTGAAAAAGGGTTTCATCCATCCTAGCTCTTCTCCTTGGGCTTGTCCCGTCCTCTTCGTCAAGAAGAAGGATGGAATGGATCGAACGGTTGTAGATTATCGACCAGTCAACCTGGTTACCATAAAGAACAAGTATCCGCTCCCCAGGATCAACGACATGTATGATCAACTTGCTGGATCCTTAGTCTTTTCCAAGATGGATTTCAGGTTGGGCTACAATCAAATCGAAATCAAGAACGGGGACATTCCAAAAACGGCCTTCGTTACTCGTTATGGCCAATGCGAGTACACCGTCATGTCCATCGGTTTAACCAATTCCCCAGCCACCTTCTCTGGCTTAATGAATTCAATCTTCATGCAGTACTTGATAAATTTTTCATGGTTTACCTCGATGATATACTCATTCACTCAAAGAACAAACAAGAACATTTTGAGCATCTAAGGCTAGTATTGACAAAACTTCGAGAGCACCGCCTTTAGGCCAAATTCTCTAAATGTGAATTTTGGTTACCGGAGTGACATATCTAGGCCATGTAATCTCTGGTAAGGGTATTTCCATCAATACCGAGAGAGTTCAAGCTGTCCTTAATTGGAATCAACATGAATCAGTAAAGCAAGTTAGAAGTTTTCTTGGTCTAGCGAGCTATTGTCACCGCTTTGTCGAGAACTTCTCCAAGGTTGCTAAGCCTCTAACTGAACTCCTCAAGAAAGATAAAAAGTCTGAGTGGGTCCCACATTGCGAGCACAGTTTTCAGGAACTAAAAAGACGCTTGACTAGTGCTCCCTATTGGTACCACCAGATTTCTCCACGGACTTTGTTATCTATTGTGACGCCTCGCAAGAAGGATTAGGTTGCATACTCATGCAGGATCGTCACGTGAATGCATACACATCACGACAGTTGCGTCCAAATGAGGATAATTATCCAACACATGATCTAGAGCTTGCAGCTGTAGTCCATGCGCAGAAAACCTGGAGACATTACCTTCTTAGTAATCGTTGCGAAATATACACGGATCACCAAATTCTGAAATACATCTTCACCCAGCCGGATTTGAACCTTAGGCAAAGACGGTGGGTTGAGTTGATTACATATTGCGACTTAGGGATAACTTACACCCCGGGGAAATTCAATATCATGGCTGATGCACTAAGTCATAAGTCTTATTGTAACAACCTCATGTTACAACAAAGTCAACCACTTCTCCATGATGAAAGGATACCTTTCTACCTTTTTGGCGAAACCTACCCTTACAGATCAAATCATTGAAGCCCAGAAACATGGTACCGAAATTTTCGGGATCAAGAAAAACATTACGGTGAGAAATGTTATTTGTTTCTCGGTAGATGATCGGGGTGTTGTATTTTTTGAGAATCGCTTGGTGGTTCCTAAGAAACAGCATCTCTGATAGTTGATCCTTAAGGAGGCTCATGATTCCTCTCTCACGATTAATTCTGGTAGTACCAAGATGTATCAGGACCTACGCCAGAGGTTCTGGTGGACTAGGATGAAGAGAGAAATTGCCCAGTTTGGTGCTAAATGCGACGTCTATCGTCGCATTAAAGGAGAACATCAAAGCCATGCTGGCACCCTTCAACCCTTAGCTATTCCTGCATGGAAATGGGACAAAGTAGGTATGGATTTCATCACGGGTTTTCCCAGGACCAAGAGAGGGAATAATGCAATCTTTGTGGTGATCTTCCGTCTTTCCAAAGTAGCTCATTTTCTTCATGTTTGAGAGAGTATAACTGCTAGCCAGCTAGCGGAGCTATATATTTCTCGGATAGTGTCTCATCAAGGTGTTCCTTTGGAGATTAACTCAGACTGTGGAAGTATCTTCACTTCCCAATTCTGGGAAAGCTTCCAAAATGCTATGGGGACTCATCTCTCTTTTAGCACTGCTTTCCATCCACAGTCAAGTGGTCAAGTAGAATGAGTCAATCAAATTCTGGAAGACATGCTCAAAGCTTGTGTTATCTCTTTCGACATGAATTGGGAGAGATGTCTTCTATTCACCAAATTTGCTTATAACAATAGTTATCAATCTAGCTTGGACAAGGCTCCTTTTGAAGTTCTCTATGGACGAAGGTGTCGAATACCTCTTAGCTAGTCAATAATCGGGGAGAGGCAACTCTTTGGCTCAGATATGATTCAGAAGGCAGAAGGGCAAGTTCACATTATTCGTGAAAAGCTGAAAATAACCCAATGTCGCCAAAAGAGCAAATATGATGACAATCATAAGGCTGTGACCTATGAAGTTGACGAGAAGGCTTACCTTCGGGTTACACCTCTGAAGGGTACCCAACGATTCAGTATCAAGGGAAAGTTGGCTCCTCGTTACATTGGTCCCTTTCGTATTCTTGCCAAATGAGGAGATGTTGCCAACCAATTGAAACTACCGCCACATCTTTCCAAGGTCCATGATGTCTTCCACGTCTTGCAACTCAGGCGTTGGTTCTCGGATCCTATCCGCGAAGTGGACCACGAAACGCTTGATCTCCAAGATAACCTTACATATCGAGAGTACCCTGTTCGTATTCTTGACCAAGCTGAGCGTACCACTCGACATCGAAACATCAAGTTTCTCAAGGTTCAATGGTCACACCATTCTAAAAAGGAGGCTACTTGGGCAAGGGAGGACCTCCTTCGACTAGAGTACCACGCACTCTTCCTGATGACTCCTAAATCTCGGGACGAGATTCTTTTGAGTGGGGGTGAGTTGTCACATCCCTAGTTTCCCCCTTGTGCTTGTGCTAGCTAGAGTGTGCATCATGTTTAAAAATTCATTAAACTTGAAATGGGGATTGTCAAAACCCTATCACTTCATTGGATAAACCAATTCCAATAATTACAATTTTCAATGAATCCAAAATGCCCCTCAATACTGTCACCATTTCTGATAAATGTTGGAAACAACATACCAGAGGTGATGCACTTCTTAACAATCTTTTTGGTATTTTAAATAAACCAGAAATTATGCTGAAAATGAAAACTAAAAGACTATAAATATTTTAGTTGCTTCAAAAATGCTAAAACTTATTGTGGGGTTAAGAAATATTATACTTATACCCCAGAATAAATTCCAGGGTTTTTGTATTTAGGGTTTTTGCCCAAAAAAATATAACAGAAAGCAAAAAATTAGAATACAGACAAGAAATAAAAAGGAAAAGGAAAGAGGCTCACCCGACGCCCAGTAGGAGGCCAGCCCACTTGGCCCGTGCTAGTCGTCCCCTACCTCTGCCAGTAGGCAGAAGCGAAGGGAAGCACGAGGCGCGCGAGATCGCCACGCTTCCTGCCTGCCTGGCTCCCTGAGCCAGTACGACATCAGGGATAGCTCCTCAGAGCCGTCCCGACAGAGCTCGCCTGCTCGTTTCACCCCCTCTCGCCTTTGCTCTCTTCTCCCCCGGCATAGCTGAACCCCGCTAGTTCGCCGTCATCATAGCCGCAACCTCCATGCTCTCCTCGCCCCTCCGTCATGTCCACGAGCACCGTCGCTTCGTCCTCGACCTTCTCACCGAGCCACGCCTCGCCGGACCCCCTAGTGCGTCGCCCTTGAGCTCTTCTTCCTCCTCGGACCCCGAAGCTCGCTACCGTCGATTCGTCGCCTCCGACGCCTCCCCGAGCACTCTGAGCCCTGCCTCCGGTCCATTGTGAGCTCCGACGTCGTTTCCCCTGCTCCCCTTTCATTTTGCGCAAGGTAGCTATCAGGCCCAAAGCTCTCGAACTCGAAGTCGTTGAGCTTGGTCGCCGTTGTGGCTAGAGCCGCTGCAACTCATATTTGAGCACACCAGTGTGCTCAGTGCATCCCCAGGAGCCTAGAGCACCTGCGTGTAGCCCTTGCCGAGCTCCGTAGCCTCGGTTCAGTGGAACCCGAGCTCCGACCGCTGCAAGACCTCGTCACCGGGCTCATTCCGACCACCTCTGGCAGCCACTTGATCCCCCATCGGATACGCGCCACTACCAGGAACCTGTATCTGCAATCCACGCAGCAAACGATGGCCTGTAGCTCGATTCCGAGCACCTCCGCCATTGCGGATGGTCGCCGGCATTCATCGGCCTATGAGATGATGTGGCCGGGTCATTAGGCACTAATGACACAATTAGTTAGCCATGTGTGTATGACTAGTGGGGCCCCCTTAACTAATTAAACACATATTAGTTTTCCGGTTAGATTAAGTTAAGTCAACGGGACCCACCAATCAGCTTTGACTTCCTGACGTGGGCTTTGACCGGACCCACCTGTTAGTGGCACTAGCCAGTCCTGGGTCACTGACCAGTGGGCCCTACTGATCAGGTTTGACCTAGACCTAGCCCAGTTGACTTGCTGATGCCATGCTGATGTCATGGTGATGCAATAATCATTTTCTGGATTTAATATAATACTTCTATATTTAGGAAATTTCAGAAAATGTTTAAAACTTCTAAAGTTCATATAAATTAAACTGTAAGTTAGATGAAAATAATTTATATATGAAAATTGATCAGAAAAATCCAAAGAATCCATATGTGCTATTCTCATGCATGATAGAGCAACCTAAATAGGAGAACATGGACATTTTCCTCAAATGCAATATGTAACCTCACATGTTGAGTTTGAATTTGAACCTCGGGTTCAAACCAACTTCATCCAACACCAATGATAGATACATTAGCTCAAAGACATCATATTACCATGTCATAATCATGCATCATATTCTCGCACTTGATGTGTATTGATTGTTCCTTTGTATATGTTGCGGTAGGCTCTACTCCACAAGATACCCGCGAGTATCCAACTGAAGGAGAGTATCCCAGGGCTGATCTGCAAGGCAAGCAACCCTTTTGAACATTCCGATACAATCCCATGATTTCACTCCTGCTCTCATTTATTTCATTAGGAGAACAACGCTTCAACTGTTACCTGTTTCGGAAGTTGATCCCATTCCTCTACATGACCTGTCATTGTCACAGTAAATAGCTAAACCAAGCAACCTAGCATACCTGGTAGATGCTTGAGCCATGATGTGCTTTTACCCTACTATGCTTGCTATGCTTAGAGCTGTGTCAGGTCTAATTCATCTGGGTGATGAACCGAAGTGAAATGAACGTGTTTTGATGATGAGAGTTAAATGTTGAACCCGATATGGTAAAGGTAGCGATGAGAGGCTATGTAGGAGTACATAGCGGGTTGTCTCATTTGAACCACTCTTAGGAACTGATTTCTGTGTATGTGATCCAAGACTAGTTACTACCACACATTGGATTCCAGTAACTTGACCCCTCTCGTCCTATTAATCCCTTAGTACTCTGTCCAGGAGTTGCAAGTAGTTTCTGGTGTTTGTATCTTATGCTGGAGGCCGTGCGTAGAGCTGACCTTAGGGGTGGGCTATGATGCGGCAGGCAAGTGGCACGGTGTACCAAGTGGTACCCGGACGATGGGTTTGGGAACCCTGCGCACATCGTTTGAGGCCATACCGGAAACTTTGGTCGGACTTCCGTGCGGGTTCAGTCTCAAATAGGTGATAAACCTGGACTAGGGTCTTGTGTGGTTAACGGTCGTGGCCCACTCCCTCGCTTGGCTTCTACTTGAAGGTTGTCGAGGTGCTAACATGCACATGGTGATAAGTGGCGAGAGCGTGTGTGAATAAGTACACCCCTGCAGGGTTATGATCTGTTCGAATAGCCGCGTCCTCGGATATGGACTACTTGGAAATATATGTTGTTCATAGATAACTTAAATGGATACTCATGAAAGACTCAAGACAAGTGTGAGTACCGTGGAATGCACTCTCATAGGAAGACATGAGAGGATCCATGGTAGTGTGTTGTTGTGGTGATTAGTGGACTCGTGTGCGCTACCTCAACTTACTCAAACTACTGTTAGTCGTAGTACATGATAGCCAAGAGTCGATGGCATGCTGCATGAAACCCCACAAATCTCCTTGTTGATACATAAGCCTGAGTAGTTAGATCTATTGTAGGACTTGTTGAGTACTTTTGTACTCACGTTTGCTTTATAACTGTTCAGAGGAGACCCACGATCCATCTGGTGGGTTCTATCTAGACGTCGACGACGATGAGTAGCTGGTATCATAGCTACGACCTAGCCCTTGGAAGGGGATTATAAATAGTCAGGCCACGTGACTTTTTATGCTTTCATCTGTCTCTACTCAGACAGCTTTACGCTTCCGCATGGCTTGTATGACTTTGTGTGTATGACTTGAGTGTCGGGTCATGTGACCCCTACATGTATGAACCTATTATGCAAGGTTCCCGGAGCCTTTTAAATAAATGATGTGTTGTAAAGTTTTGTTGTGATGCCATGTTGTATCTACGCATATCATGCATGTTGTATGTACATGTGACGTGAATTGGTATGTGTGGGAATCGACACGTAGTTGTGTGCCTTTAGTAGCCCTCTTTACAGGGAAATGCCTCTTTGTGCTTCCACTGAGCCATGGTAGCTTGCTACTGCTCCAGACACATTGATTGACCAACGTGTATCCTTCTTTGTTGTTGTGTCTGTCCCTACGGGAAATGTCTCG
This sequence comes from Elymus sibiricus, assembly GCA_039707655.1. Taxonomy (NCBI): domain Eukaryota; kingdom Viridiplantae; phylum Streptophyta; class Magnoliopsida; order Poales; family Poaceae; genus Elymus; species Elymus sibiricus. The sequence continues at coordinate 306,101,411 of CM077675.1, read as the reverse complement.
CAGTGTACTGGAGTCCATGTACCCTGCTATGACTGATGTAATGGACTCCGTGTAGCTTGCCATGACTCGCCTACACACGCTGATGACCGACACCTGCACTGTTGGGTTACGTATGCTTGTTTCTGTATGGATGTGCCACTTGGGTTATATGACTAGTCATGTCGACCCGGGTTCTTTGACTTATGATTGCTAGCGACATATTCATATACGTGAGCCAAAAGACGCTAACGGTCCCGGCCAAGGTAAGGTGACAACCATGGGGATTACCGTGCATGAGTCCACAAAGTGATGTGATATGTTACAAGCTGGATTCATATGACTTAGGATCGGGGTCCCGACATGCCGTTCCGTCGACCCTCTCACTCACTTCTATAGAAGAAGGCGAGGGTTGCCTGTGAATAATCAAAAGGGTCATGGCCTTACACAATACATTTAACACATGCAATAATTAAGGAGTTATCTGGTAACTGAGGGGGCATTTTCACCTGTCCCCATGACCTCGGCCTGTGCGTCTTGCACCTCCCGTGGGGACCCCCCTTGTAGAGTCGTCTCTCCGCGTTGACATTTGGGACGTCGTCCCTTTGTAGGAGGAGTCAGGCGGGTAGAGGTTGTAGGGCGATGTGACGCCCCCTCCTTGATCGTACGCTAATCATACTCGCAAATACGCATGATTAAGATCAGAGACTCACGGGAAGATATCACAACACAACTCTAGGCACAAGTTAAAGTCATACAAGCTTTATATTACAAGCCAGGGGCCTCGAGGGCTCAAATACATAAGCTTGAATACGAACGAGTCAGCAAAATCAACAATATCTGAGTACAGACATAAGTAAACAAGTTTGCCTTAAGAAGGCTAGCACAAACATCAACATGGATCGAGAAGGAAAGACCTCCTTTCTGGGATCCTCCTAACTACTCCTGGTCATCAGCGGCCTCGACGTAGTAGTAGGCTCCGTCGTGGTAGTAGTAGTCGTCGGCGGGATGAGCTGGCTCCTGGGTTCCGTCATCTGATCACAACAATCGTATCAAGGGGAAAAGGGGAGCAAGGCAATGGTGAGTGTTGGGGATATCACCCCATGGTGAGACCCGCCCAGGAGGGGCCGAGTCATGAGGTTGACGGCTTAGCAATAAGGCCTGGAAGTGACCTGCCCGATGGGCCTGGAGAAGGCCCAGAGCCGGAGGACAATGTGTAACCCGGTGGCGTAAGCCGCCGGTGACGGCTTGCCAGACAAGGCAAGGGTAGTTAGAGACAAGGTCGGTTGTTAACTGTAACCCGGCCCGGACTCTTGTAAGCCCAGGGCCTCGACCTGTGTATATAAAGGCGGGTTCCCTGGGCAGCTGAGGACACGAAAACCTTTGATCGAGTACTAGGTCAAGCGAATCCGCTCCCTTGTAGTCGATATCCAATCAATACAACTCAAAGCAAGACGTAGGCTATTACCTCCTCCAAGAGGGGCCGAACCTGGGTAAACCTGTGTCTTTCGTCCCGACCAACCCCTTCGAGTTAACTGCCGTAGCGATGGCTTCACACCTAAGTCCTTGCACTAGGACATCTGCATGATAAAACCACGACAGTTGGCGCCCACCGTGGGATGAATGCTCGGTGGTTTGGAGTACTCGAAGGGCTCTCTCCCAGGGATCGAGGGATACGCTGTTGGCAGGATGACTAAGAGTCGCCGCGGCAAGCTCTACATCGACGATGCCGGCTGGGGCCCCGAGACCGACTCAGTTGAGTACGGGTACCGGGTCCCCTTCGGCGGAATTCACGTCTTCATTGGCAAGATCGGCGGATCTCAGCCCGGGCCGGACATCTGCACTGACCTCGTTGAGCCGGCCCGGCGCGCGCAACCTGCCCGGATTAACCCGGGCCGTAAGCATGTCTTCGTCGACTTCACCCAAGGCGCGGAGTATGAGGAAGGTTCCATTTCGCGGGAGGAAACCCTCGTCTGCTCAGAGGATGGATCCTCGAGCGGAGAGGCGGAATCGATCTATCAGCTTCATAACGGCAGGCTTGGGGGCTACTTTGATGGCAATGACTTTGTGGAGCCCTATGAGCCGCCGAGTCAAGCCGCCATCTTCATGGCCGGATCGGTGCCGGCTTATGGCAGCACAGCGACTGGGACGGTGGCGGCCGGAGCAATCCGGCCCCCAGCTCAAGTTTAGCTGGATCTGATGAATGAGCTAACAACTCTGATGGGAACCGAGGTCACGGCTTAAAACCAAGCAGCCCGTAACATGGAGATCGTGAGGTTGAAGGACCAGATGGCCAGTGCCCAGAAGGAAATTAACACGCTGAAAGCTCAGATGGATGCTGAGTCGGAACGCCTCAGGGCAGAAGCTTTTCACCTTGACTTGGATCAACAAACCGCAGATGCAGTCCGTCGGGTGAGGCACCAGACCCATCTGCCGGATCCGTATGAGCCTAGAAACCTTTTAACATGCCAGGATCGGGACGGAACGCGCCTCTGACCGTGACCCGAACGGCGGAAGTACCTGGGAGTAGGGCGGCGGTTCAACATCGGCAGCCAGACCCGCCCCGCAGGAACCAGACCCCGCTGCAGCACTTTCCAACACCACTCGGTCATTTTTCTAACCCGATGGAAAACATGGTAGCGGCAGCGGTTAGACTTAATGCGCTCCTCCTGGCTGATGGTACACCCTTTGCTAAGGAAACCCGAAATGCCATTGGGTACTTGCAGACGGTGGTGGCGCAACAGGAGAAGTATACTTACAGCCGGAGTCGTGTGCACTCGACCCCTATCTCGAGCCGCAGTTACAGCAGGCATTTAGAGTCACCGGCGATATCTAGCAGCGAGCGACATCGAAATCCGCCCCGTGACGACCCGCCCATGGTATTTGCTCAGGCGCTTGTGGATCGGGCGAGAGCACAGCGAGAGGCGGCAGCGGCCGCGACGGCTTATCAAGAATCACCCACGGTCGCACCTTCCGTCTAGGTGGGAGCCGGAGTAACCTCCAGGGTTGTGGGAGTGCCGTGCTTAGTGCCGGCTCTACGGAATGAGTGCCTGCCAAACGACTTCAAGGGTCCGCGTAAGGTGCGTAATTATACTGCTGATCTGCCTCTAGAAGCTTGGATCAAGAGTTATGAGCTATCCATGGAGATGTTGGACGTCAGTGATGTGGTCTGTGCCAAGTATTTCATCATGATGCTGGAAGGACAGGCTCGTACGTGGTTAAAGGGTTTGCCGCCCAATAACATTAATTCCTGGGCCGAGTTGAAGGCAAAGTTTATTAAAAACTTCCGAGGAACGTGCAAGCAGCCTATGACGATTGTGGATTTGGATCATTGCGTGCAGCGAGAGAATGAGTCGGCCCACCATTGGGTCCGGCGGGTCTCGGCCATCATCCACTCATCTGATAATATCACGGCAGCTCAGGCGGTTCTGATTCTGGAGAAGAGTTGTCATTTTTTGCCCCTCAAGCAGAAGCTCGGACGGCTCAAGCATTCTTGCCAGGACATGGGGGAGCTCATGGCGGCTCTCACCAAATATGCAGATTCTGACAGCACCAAGGATCCTGGGTCTAATGAGGAGAAATCAGCTAAGGGCAAGAAGAATGGCAATGGCAAGGGTCAGCAGCAGTGCGGGGCATGAAATAACAACCCGGGCAATGGCGGTAAGAGGAAGCATTCGGATGGCGGGTCAGATCTGGTAGCCAATACTAATACTGGGAACAACTGTTGCAAGGGGAACAGTAAGCCGCCTTTCGGGAAAAATAAACCTTTCAACATGGAAGCAGGCCTTAATGACCCCTGCCCGAAGCATAGCCTGCCCAATAAGCCGTCCACTCATGCTTGGAAAGATTGTTGGGTTATGCGGGAATTCCGGAATTACAGCCTTAACTAGCATCAAGGCAACGACAACGGACCGCCCGGTGGGTCAGGATCTGGCTCTCACGGGTCGTGCTTCGGTGCAGGCAGCTCAGGTTCTGGTTATCAGGGTCAAGGGAGCTATGTAGGTCATAACCAGCAATCTGGCAATGGTGGTCAGCAACAAAACAATCAATCAGGGTATCAGAGTAACCCGAAGCAGCTTAATGGAGGCCAGTATCATGTTTTTACGACAAGCCTTGATAAGCGAGATCAGAAAGTGTGCAAGCGGGCGGTCAATGCGGCCATGCCGGCTCTCTCGTAGTACTTGAAGTGGTCTGAGTATGACATAACTTGGAGCAGGGAGGATCACCCGCCATGCGTGGATAACCCGGGGCATTTAGCTCTGGTGGTGGCCCCCCAAGAAGGAGGCTACGTGTTCACCAAGGTGCTTATGGATGTTGGAAGTAGCATCAACACCCTGTACTACGACACGTTTCGCCGGATGAACTTGTTTGACAAGGATCTCAAGCCATCTTCAACAGTCTTTCACGGTGTGGTGCCCGGTAAATTGGCTTATCCAGTTGGAAAAATTGCCCTGGAAGTAGCCTTTGGCGATGAGTTCAACTACAGGGTGGAAACCTTATGGTTCGAGGTGGTTAAAATCAAGAGCCCGTACCACGCCTTGTTTGGACGGCCGGCTTATGACAAGTTTATGGCTAGGCCTTGTTATGTTTACTTGCAGCTCAAGGTGCCTGGTCTGAATGGAACGATTACAGTGCATGGTGATCGGAAGATTGCTCTTGAGTGTGAGGAAGGCGATGCTGCGTATGCAGAGTCAAGTTATGCTGAGGCGGAGCTCAAGTTTTATAAAGAGAATGTTGACCCGGTGGATATGACCCCATTGAAAAAGCCCAGCACTGAATCTGAGCCGCCCCTGAAGTTTGTGGCAGAAGATACCAAGCTGGTGGATTTTACTCCTGGCGACTCATCGCAGCAGTTTACTATTGGGGCTAATATGGATCCCAACTAGGAAAGCGCGCTCATCGAATTCATCCATGAGAATCGGGACATCTTTGCATGGAAACCTTCTGACATGCCGGGTGTACCGAGAGAATTCGCTGAGCACCACCTTAATGTGGATCCTAAGTTTAAGCCGGTCAAACAGTTCCTTCGCCGCTTCAATGAAGAGAGGCGTAAGGCTATTGGAGAAGAGGTAGCCCGGCTCTTGGCAGCAGGGTTTATCGTCGTAGTTTTTCACCCGGAGTGGTTGGCTAACCCCGTGCTGGTGCTTAAAAAGAACGGCACGTGGAGCATGTGTGTAGATTACACGGATCTCAACAAGGCATGTCCAGTTGATCCATTTGCTCTCCCCCGTATCGACCAGATCATTGATGCAACGGTGGGCTGTGAGAGCTTATGTTTCCTGGATGCTTACTCAGGTTATCATCAGATCAAGATGGCAGTCAAAGACCAAGAGAAGACGTCCTTTATCACACCTTTTCGAGCTTTCTGCTATGTGTCTATGCCCTTTGGACTCAAAAATGCGCAGGCGATTTATCAGCGCTGTGTGCAGAATTGCCTTCATGGTCAAATTGGGCGCAATGTTCATGCTTATGTGGATGATATTGTGGTCAAGTCACGGAAGAAGGAGACTCTGTTGGATGATTTAAAAGAAACTTTTGATAATCTGCAGGTTTACAAGATGATGCTTAACCTGGCCAAGTGTGTATTTGGTGTGCCTGCAGGCAAGCTCTTGGGATTCTTGGTCTCCGAGCGGGGTATGGAAGCTAACCAGGACAAGATAAAGGTCATCACTTCTTTGTCTAAACTAGCGTGTATTAATGATGTCCAGCGCTTGGCGGGTCGTATTGCTGCTCTAAGCCGGTTCATAAGCCGCCTGGGTGAGAAAGCTATTCCCTTGTATCAGATGATCAAGAAAACAGACGACTTCGTCTGGAGTGATGCGGCCAATGAGGCGTTTGAGGCCCTCAAAAAGCAGTTGGCTGAGCCGCCCGTTTTGGCTGCTCCGGTAGAAAAAGAGCCTTGGCTCCTGTATGCGGCGGCCAACAACAGATCCGTCAGTGCTGCAGTTGTGGTGGAGCGCAAGGAGGCGGGTAAGGAGTACCCAGTCCAGCGGCCGGTTTATTATGTCAGTGAGGTCTTGACAGAATCCAAGCAAAGATACCCGCATTGGCAAAAGCTAGTGTTTGGAGTAGTCATGGCCAACCGTAAGATGAAGCACTACTTCCTTGGACATCCAATCACAGTGGTCAGCTCTGCTCCTCTGGGAGATATCATTCAAAACAGAGAAGCCACTGGCAGGATTGCTAAGTGGGCAATTGAGCTTGGGCCTCTCAATTTGAAATATGTGCCCCAGACGGCTGTGAAATCTCAAGCCCTGGTGGACTTTATCAATGATTGGACGGAGTGTCAAGCACCCGAGGAGAAGCCGGACAATACATATTGGACAATTCATTTTGATGGCTCCAGGCAATTAGAAGGCTCGGGGGCTGGAGTTGTTTTAACTTCCCCGCGAGGTGACAAATTCTGTTATGTTTTGCCGTTAATGTTTCCTTGCACTAACAATGCAGCTGAGTATGAGGCTTTGCTTCTTGGGCTTCGTGTGGAAAAGGAGATGAATTTGAGCCGGGTCAGATGCCTCGGCGACTCAGATCTGGTGGCTCGGCAAGTTTCTGGCATGTGGGATTCCAAGGACCCTCGCATGGCGGCTTATCGCCAGGCGGTTGATGTTATTGCTGGATCACATTGATCGTCGGAAGAATGAGGTGGCTGATGCGTTATCAAGATTGGGGTCTTAGCGTAAGCCGGTGCCACCTAATGTGTTTCTAGACGTACTGCATCACCCGTCAGTTAAATTACCATCAAAAGAGGATCTTGCTATACCTGACCCGGAAGGACAGTTGGTGGCGGCTCTCCGCGCAATCCCTGATTGGACGCTGCCTTATCTGGCGTATCTGACTCGTGGTGAGCTACCTCAAGATGAGACTTTGGCGCGGCAGATTATGAGGCGATCTAAGTCTATGACTATCGTCAATGGCGAGTTGCACAGGTCCAGCGTGACAGGCGTTTTTCAGCGATGTGTTTCTCCTAGTGAGGGCCGTGAAATCCTGCAAGAGATACATGCTGGCGATTGTGGTCATCACACCGGGTCAAAGTCTTTAGTGGCTAAGGCTTTCCGGCACGGCTTTTACTGGTTAACGGCTCACAAGGATGCAGAGGACTTGATCACTAAATGTGATGGGTGTCAAAAATTCGGACGACGTGCCCATGTGCCGGCTCAAGAGTTATGGATGATGCCAATCACCTGGCCGTTTGCAGTCTGGGGGCTTGATATGGTGGGACCTTTTAAGAGGTCTAAAGACAAGAAGACCCACCTCTTGGTGGCGGTTGACAAGTTTACTAAATGGGTTGAGGCTGAACCGGTCAGTAAGTGTGACGCAGTAACAACAGTTCAGTTTGTCAAAAAGCTGGTCTTTCGGTTTGGTTATCCTCATAGTATCATTACTGACAATGGTACAAACCTGTCCAAGGGGCTATGAAGGAGTTCTGTGATGGTGAACAGATCCGCCTCGATGTATCTTCTGTGGCTCACCCACAGTTAAACGGTCAAGCAGAGCGTGCTAACCAGGAAATTTTGAGAGGGATAAAACCCCGGCTCATGGTTCCTTTGGAACGCACGCCGGGTTGCTGGGTGGAGGAATTACCTTCAGTACTTTGCAGCATCAGAACCACCCCCAATAGGTCAACAGGCTATACGCCTTTCTTCATGGTTTTTGGCGCAGAAGCCGTTCTCCCCAGTGATATCCGTCATGACTCGCCCAGGGTGGCGGCTTACGTTGAAACTGATAATGAGACCGCGCGTCAGGATGCTTTGGATGCATTGGATGAAGCACGGGACCTTGCAGCGGCGCGATCGGCGATTTACCAGCAAGATCTGCGTCGTTATCATAGCCGCAGAGTCAAGATCCGGACTCTCCAAGAAGGCGACTTAGTGCTCCGGCTGATTCAAGACCAGTCAGATATGCATAAATCTCAACAATGGCTCCTACTATCTCCTTGATGTACGGGAGAGCGATAAATCATGCACTTCTGGAGAAGAGACTGCTAGAACGTGGAACATTGCTCACCTTCGGCCATATTACACTTGAGCCGCCGGCTCTCATCAATGTACATACTTCTGTCATTGTATATACCACCTTTTATGATATAATAAAGTTGGCATCCCCATAATTTGGGGCCTCTGCCGTTTTTTCCGCACCAAGTTTCGTGCCAAAGAGTTGATTCTTCATGAAGGTCACTTGGGGGCTTCCAACCCACTGGGTTTAGCTTTCATACCCTCTTGACAGGCTTTATATGCCATTTCCGAGTTAAACCTGCCTGTTAGCAACTTGCTACTCCACTATGTGACCCGCCGAACTCTTGACAGTCAATCTTGCTCAGAGACCCTGAACTTGATAGTCAATCTCGCAATAAGACCCTGAACTTGTCAAGGTTTAAACGGCGGCTTTCGTCACGAGAGAGCCGGCTTACAGTGAGCTAGGATAAACTCGCCTTGTCTGTCGTAGTCTCTCCGCTATGTGGCATGTTCGTACTCTTAGCAATGTCAATCTTTTTAAAGACCTTGAACTTGCTAAGGTTTAAACGACAGATTTATGTCACGTGAGAGCCGGCTTATGAGGTTTCAGGCTTCTTATGCCTAGCTTCTTTTGAGGCAACACATTTTTTTTTACAAAACAAAAATAAGAGCTATCTCTTCTTGCTATGCCTTCAAAGCTGGCTTATGAGGAAGAGAATATGCATGTATATATTCTGTTGGTTGTTTTTGCAGGCGATTTCTTCATGATAAGATTCTAAGTTTTTGGATAATCCCAGCTTAGCATTGCCCATGGAGTGTAACCTGCCAGTGCAAATTAGTGAAGTCAGATGCTTATATCAAGACATTCATGCTGGAAGATTTTTAAGTCGCCGACTTATGAGTTGAAGATTCCAAAAAATGTGTAACGGTATAGCACGAGCAAGCAAGTTTTTTCTTATGCTATTACAAGGCCTCGGAGGACCCAAAATGTGGTGCTCAAGTTTTTTACAAGTTATCACCCGGCGGCTCAGCTTCGCCCGGGTTGGCATCCTTGAAGACCAGCTCTTGCGCCTAGCTCGTCGACGGGTCATCCCGCGCCGGGTCTTCGCTTTCCTGAATCTGAATGTTGTCCACATCCCAGTTACAGTTGAGTAATGCTTCAAATTCAACCTCATCATCCAAGATGGGAGATGGATCAACATCAGGAGCGAAGATATGTATATGCCGTTAGGGAGTCAGATCCTTTGGTTCAAAGTTAGGCGCCCGGATTCGTGCGTTGTCGGCATCGTAAGCCGCCTGATATGTCTTCAGGTCAGCTTCTGCGGCTAGCTGGCTGCCCAACACTCGAGATGCTCCTAAGCCAGGCTTTGGCATATGCGTAGTCATCTTGAGTGAACTCTGACCCGTCGTCCTTCAGCTGTGGGAAACCCCCCCATCATCTCCTCCGGATTAAGCTCCGGCACATATGCCAAAGCCTGGCTTAGGGCAGATATCGCGCCCTTGCGGGCGGCTGACTTCTTTATCTCTTCGAAATGTTGGGGGACGGCGGACATGCATTTTAGCACATCTTTGATCAGCTTTGGCACACCTTTCTAACCAAAGACCGCCCTGATGGTAAAGAGGCTTCTGGCGTATAGTTGTTCAGTGAAGGCGTATAACGCCTTCAGCTTCAACAAACTGTCATTCGGAAGTTGGCGAGTTCATTTGCCTGCAAAACAGATTAAGATTGTAAGTCGCCGGGCGAGTCTCCACAAGAACATTTGAAGCATAGTCATAAGTACAGTCAACAATGCTTACCAATGAAAGCTTCGGTCATCCGGCTTATGTGCCGCTTCAGGCTGGTCAGCTCTTCAGTCACGGGTGTAAGACAGCCCTCGGCGTCTTCGCTGCGTTTGGTCAGGGCGGCTTGGCTGGTTTCAGCAGATTTTTTATACGCTTCAAGTTCCGTCTTGATCTTCTCCAGCTCTGAAAGGCGAGTCAGCACTTTGTATCGGCTCCAGCTCGAGCTTCTTGTTGCAAGGCCAGACTCTTCTTAAGGTCTGTCACGCTGGATTCAGCCACATTTAAAGATTCCTACATATGACAAGTCATAGCAAAGTAAGATTATCAGTTTTAAGCCGCCGGACCGGCTCATAATGGTCCTTACAAGTATTGCAGAGGATTCTCACAAGTCCCAAGCAGATTGCAAGCAATATACTTGACACTTGGGGGCTAATGGGTATCAGTTCTTTTAAATTGCTACAATACAAATAAGATCCGGATCATCTTCATGAAGATAACCCGACCCTTGGGGGCTACTCATTGCTCTACAAGTCTAAAATCAGGTCTACAAAGAGTCCCGGCTCATTATTGGTATAAGGACCCGGCCCTTGGGGGCTACACTTGGCATTTTTGCATTTATTAAGACAAAAAGTGCCGGCTCATTATTGGTATAATGGCCCGGCCCTTGGGGGCTACACGTTGGTCTATTCAAGTCTACATATTATTGAAGACCCGACTTATTTTCGAGAATATAAGCCGGCCCTTGGGGGCTACATAAGGGTATACAGAGAATGGAAAAGTGGAATACCTCATATTTCCTCTTCATCTTATCCACTAGTCTAGCTTCCATGTCCCGGCTGGCAGCTAGGCGGCTCAAATATCCCGAGTGCAACTCGTCAGCAGTCAGCTTCTCCATGTTGAGCAGATCAAGCTTGGTTTTATCCTTCTCAGGTGAAGGCGTTTCATTCTTGCTAATGTGCTTGGTTGGCACATTGGAGGGGGCCGGAGCGGCATAGGCTGAGCCGGTAATAACGACCTCTTCTTCTTGAGCCGGAACCTCTTGACTTGTCAGCAGGGGGCTGGGTGGCTTAGAATCCGTCTCCAGAGAAGCCTCAGGAATCACAACACCAGCATCCACCGGCTCATTAGGCTGGGGAATATCGTCATGAGCACCCTGGCCAGCCTCGGATGGGTCCACTTGAGCTTCAGGAGTGTCAAGCTTTGGGTCTTCCGGTTCTGAGACATCCGGACGAGAAGATGACCCGCTCAATTTTCTTTTCTTGGCCTGAGCCCTGCAAAATACGGACTTCATTGTCAGTTATATGCAAGAACAGTATAGTAGTAAGCAGGGAAAGGATATAAGAAAGTTTACCCCGGGTTGATAACAAGGGGAGGCAGCTTGGAGGCAGTTGAGTCGCCAGACGAAGGAGGAGTTTCCTGATTTAATTAGATGAAGCAATATGAGTAAGTGACAGCACAAGACTAATATGAAGAAGTACAAATATAAGAAGGAAGTACCTCGTTGTGACGTTTTCGATGAGCCGGAGTGTCAGGTAAGACGGCCATTAGGTCTTCAGAGCCACCGCTCCGGGTCTGACGTCTGGCGTCAAGCTTTGACACTGATCCGGATGACTCTAAGTCGCAAACCGGATACGTATTTATTCTTAATGGGGGTGCGGTTAGGTGGTGCAGTTCCAAGCAAATCGTGGTAGCTGATTCTACATGCGAAGCGGAGTACATCGCTGCCTCGGAGGCGGCGAAGGAAGGTGTCTGGATGAAGGAGTTCATGACAGATCTTGGAGTAGTGCCTAGTGCGCTTAACCCAATGACTCTGTTTTGTGATAATACTGGTGCCATTGCTCTAGCCAAGGAACCAATATTTCACAAGAGGACCAGACACATAAAGCGACGTTTCAATTCCTTCCGCGATTACATCAAGGAGGACGACATAAATATTTGCAAAGTACACACAGATCTGAATGTTGCAAATCCGGTGACTAAACCTCTTCCAAGGGCTAAACATGAACAACACCAGAACTGCATGGGTGTTCGATTCATTACAATGTAAATCACATAGTGATGTGAACTAGATTATTGACTCTAGTGCAAGTGGGAGACTGTTGGAAATATGCCCTAGAGGCAATAATAAATTATTTATTATTATATTTCCTTGTTCATGATAATCGTTTATTATCCATGCTATAATTGTATTGATTGGAAACTCAAATACATGTGTGGGTACATAGACAACACTGTGTCCCTAGTAAGCCTCTAGTTGACTAGCTCGTTGATAAAAAGATGGTGAAGGTTTCCTGGCCATGGACATAAGATGTCATTTGATAACGGGATCACATCATTAGGAGAATGATGTGATGGACAAGACCCAAACTATAAACGTAGCATATGATCGTGTCAGTTTATTGCTATTGTTTTCTGCATGTCAAGTATCTGTTCCTATGACCATGAGATCGTGCAACTCACTGACACCGGAGGAATACCTTGTGTGTATCAAACGTCGCAACGTAACTGGGTGACTATAAAGATGCTCTACAGGTATCTCCGAGGGTGTCTGTTGGGTTGGCATGGATCAAGACTGGGATTTGTTACTCGGTGTGACGGAGAGGTATCTCAGGGCCCACTCGGTAATACAACATCACAATGAGCCTTGCAAGCAATGTGACTAAAGTGTTAGCCACGAGATCTTGTATTACGGAACGAGTAAAGAGACTTGCCAGTAACGAGATTGAACTAGGTATAGAGATACCGACAATCGAATCTCGGGCAAGTAACATACCGAAGAACAAAGGGAACAGCATACGAGATTAACTGAATCCTTGACATAGAGGTTCGACCGATAAAGATCTTAGTAGAATATGTAGGAGCCAATATGGGCATCCAAGTCCCGCTATTGATTATTGATCATAGAGGTGTCTCGGTCATGTCTACATAGTTCTCGAACCCGCAGGGTCTACACACTTAACGTTTGGTGACGATTAGTATAGTTGAGTTATTTTGTTGGTGACCGAAGGTTGTTCGGAGTCCCGGATAAGATCCCGGACATGACGAGGATCTCCGGAAGAGTCCGGAGGTAAAGATTGATATATGTGATAATAGTGTTTTGATCTCCGGAAGGGTTCCGGAATTCACCGGAAGGGGTTCCGGATGTTTACCGAAGCGTTCGGGTGCAGCAACACTTTATATGAGCCAAAGGGGTAAAGCCCACGAGGTATTGGAAAGTGCAAAAGGAAGTTTTGCTGCAGCCTTAAGCGGTACTACCGCTGGTAAGGCAGTACTACTGCGTAAGCGGTACTACCGCTTGTGTGAAGCGGTACTACCGCTCAAGCGGTACTACCGCTCGTGAGCGGTACTACCGCTTGTACGCAATACTGCTGGAATCCGAGTTGGACTCTTTCCGTGCGGGCCAAACCGACCTTGTGCGGGCAAAACCGACCTTGTGGAGGCTTTCTCTCCAAGTTTAGACCCCAGGGATCAACATATAAATAGAGGGGCAGGGCTAACACATGGGACACATCAAGATTTCCCAAGCCGTGTGCCGGCAACCCTAACCCTCTAGTTCCTCCCGTCATAATCTCCGTAGTGCTTGGCGAAGCCCTGCAGAGATTGTTCCTCACCACCATCACCACATCGTCGTGCTGCGGGAACTCATCTACTACTTCATCATCGCTCGCTGGATCGAGGAGGTGAAGGCGTCATCAAGCCGTACGTGTGTTGAACGTGGAGGTGCCGTCCGTTCGGCACTAGTTCGTGATCGGATCGAGGGACGACTTGCGATTTGGATCGCGGAGACGTTCGACTACATCAAACGCGTTTCTTAACGCTTCCGCTTAGCGATCTACAAGGGTATGTAGATTCACTCTCCCTCTTGTAGATGCTCATCACCATGGATAGATCTTGTGTGTGCGTAGGAAAGTTTTTGTTTCCCATGCAACGTTTCCCAACACACTTGCCCTGCCATTTCTCCCACTTCTCGTGGTAGGCCCCGTCTGGGTATGTATCCTTGTTCCATTACCTTGGAATCCAGGTGATAGAACCAGAAAGGGCCTCACCCGCTTGAATGCGGGGAACAAAGAAGTGGCGGAAGAGGGCTGTGTTGGGGACTACTCCGGCAAAGTTTTCGCAAAGATGCACAAAGACTGACATACATGTTACGACATTCGGCGTAAAGTCTAAGAGTTGGAAGCCGTATGTGTACATGATGTCATTGAAGAAATCAGAGAAAGGGGGACAGAGCCTGCAGTAAAAATAGTCGACAAAGAAAGGGAATTTGTTTGGGCCTCCCTTGAAGGAACCTGGGCTCATGAGAGTAGCAGGATGAGCTTTCGTCTCCTTCGCCCACATGCACAGGTATTGATCCTTCAGGGCGTTCGCATCGAGCGCCGACGTGAATACGACGTGCTTCTTCCGCATCTTCGCCAGCTCGCTCTCCGGGACGACGGCTTTCACCCCTTTGCCCTTGCTCGCTTTGGGCGGCATGGTGGCTGTGGAAGCAGAGGCTGAGGACGAGGAGGGCGTGGCGGCGATGGATGAGTGGAAGAGGCTCTGTTTCGGGCTCGAGGAAGAAGACGACGGCGGTTCCCAGATTGGAAAAGACAGGAGGTAAATGAGCAGCGCCTCTGCGGATTCCTTTTTATGGGGAAGGCGCGGGGCTGCCTCTTTACTAATCAATATAATAACGCTTTTGTGAGCGCGCTGCTGTAACGGCCGCTCCGCCCACGTCTCCCACGTCGCGCATTCAACGGACGTAGTGGGGGGCGCAGTGAACGGAATGATTACGACAGTTAATCCCTACCACGCGTGCCCGTGCACTGTTTGGGCCTAGCCTAACAACGCCTCGCACCGTGTATGGCCTAGGCCCGGGGGCTCCTGTCGGTGTACTAAAGTTTGGGTCTTTAGCACCCCATACTTGTGCACGGGCAGTTGAAGCCATACCAGCGGCAAGGTCTACCAGGGGATAGTTGAAGGCAAGCTCAAGATTATCAAGGGGTATTTGAGACAATAATCAGAAGACAGAAGACCGAAGGCTGGAGCCCCGGCAAGATCTTTCCGGGATGGCTCACGGCCCCGGCAAGACTCGCACCCGGCAAGACCTCGCCACCCTGTCACCACTCCAGTGCTGCGGCTAGCTTGTCTTTTAGCTGTTGTCCTCCTGGGTACGTGTCAGGTGCTAGCGGTGGATGGGCTTAAGCGGTGCTGATGGGACGGCCCCTTTTTCCGTCCCCAAGATGCTAAGGGACACCTCAACGGAGCATTAAATGCATTTGTCCTAAGCTGTCAGTATTAGGTATGATAGCACTGTAGCAACTTTACACCTCATGTACGCACTGTACGCTACTGTTGGTGACCCCTTCGAACGTATAAAAGGAGGCCCAAGGCGTAGCTAAAGGAAGGAGGATCTTCTTCTTCTGGCCCGTTCTGCATGTGTAGCTGCTGTGTACTGTTCATCACAAGCGTTCCTAGAACCAGGGCTTAAACACTTCCAATATACTAAAGCAGGAGTAGGGTTTTACGCTTCTTAGCGTCCCGAACTTGGGTAAAAATCTCTTGCGTTGATCGTTAGATCTGCTCTTTGTGCAAACCCTTTCCCTTGCCGAATCGTAAAGGGATCCTCACGATCCCATAGGTGTCATTCCCTGACACAAATCCTTCTCAATTGATGTTTGTTTGTTCGTATCTCAACCCGGTGCTTCCATAAAGTTTCCTGCTAGGCAGATCATGATCTCTTCATTTTCATGTATTTCCATTCATTTGTATTGTCCCCATTCTTTGCAATTCTTACCGGTGGTTCGTTCAAGACTTCTTCAAGCTTATGAATCCGTCTTCAATCTTTCAATAAGAATAAGTCGTATGCGAAATCCGTTGCTTGTCATCAATTTAACTTGATGAAGGATAAGCATAACATAATTCTTATTCTTGTCGGTCAAGGTTATTTCAATCCTTCTTCCGGAGTTGTTCATGATACCAAAAATCTTGATTCTAAGTTGTTCATCTTTTCTTTTTTCCAGAGTTACAAGTTTTCTCAAGCATATCTTCGCGAAGTTCCATCTAAATCTTTGGAAGGCTTCAAGTCTTGTTCTTTTTCAACCTTCAACTCTTTTCTATCATCATTTCATTCCAGAGTTCTTCCCGAGGTTTCTTTATGGTGGTTCGTTAAGGAGTTTTTTCATTCTCGAAGTGTTCTTCAAGATTCTTGTTGGAGAGTCTCAAGTATCATTCGTCTTGCATTCCGAAGTGCTATTCATTCTCCCTTATCTTTTTGGATGGTGTTATAGCATTCTTATTTCATGAGGAGTCTCGAAAAGAATTTGTCAAGGATGAGATAGGTAAACCCATCATTTCTTTCTTGGAGTTGTCTTGGATTGGATTTCACCAAAAGCATTTCCTAAGGATTGTTGCTATCATGGTGCTTATCAACTTTTCAAGGTAACTTCTTGGTGAAAGAAGTTTTGCATATCTTGATGCTCGTAAGCACTCTTTGTTTCCGTTGGTGGCCGCTTGTCAGCTCTAATTTTGAGATGTTTTCCATAAGCCCACAACAACCTTGTTCTTTTCGTTGTTGATTTTTCAACAACTCCATTCAATCCTTCTTTCTAAGGATGCTTTTCAAATTCAAATGAGGTAGAAGTTGTCATTTCCTTCTCCATTATTTCTTTCTGTCGATCTAGCTTCTATTCTTTCATTCCGGAGGAAGTGTGATGTTGCTCTCTTTGATTCATCATCTTGTTTTGTTAAGATCATGTTCTTTCCTTGCTTATTCAATTAACCGGAGTGTTGTGCATTCTTCTCAAGTTCTCTTCATCTTATCAAGTTTCTCTTTTATTTCTACCGAAGTGCTGCCCAAATTTCTTTTGAATTCATGCTTGTGCCTCGTGCCATTCTTCATCTCTCTGCAACCTCTGAGGTTCCCATGTTGTTCTTTGTTCATCTTTCCGATTAGAAGTGTCTTCAATCTCGTTCTTCTCCATTGTGTTCTTTTCTTCTCTTTGCAACCTTCAATGTTCGTTGGTTTCATTCGTTTGTCAAAGAAGCAACTAAGTTTTACCTCTTCCTTTCCTCTTCCTCTTCCCCTTCCCATTCTAAGATCTCGGATCGAGATCTCTTGTTAGTGCAGGAGAGTTGTAACAGCCCGAGGCCGATGCTTCAGGTGCCTTCCATTATTTCGAGTTTCGCCGTGTGTTTTATTTGGTTGTCGTATTCATCATCGCATCGTTTGCATCATTCGCATTGCATCGACACTCCATTGCCGTCATTTTTTAAAACTTGAATCCGTTCATAGTTGCCCGTTCTCTCTATTCTCGTCGTTGAGCGTTTCGAGACCAACCACACACGCACACGCCTGCGACATCGTTGAAATACTGTTTTTAAAAGTGCGTATAAAATATTATCGGATTGGGTCGAAAGTTGGCGTGCAGTCTTTTTTTGTTGTAGGTGGACCGCCTGCCAAATTTCGTCGCATTTGGAGGTCGTTTGATACCTGAACGATCAACCATAGCGGCACCGTCATCAATTTATCGTCGGACGTTTTCGGTGTTTGAAAACTATGTCAGGGGCCTCAAACATCTCTCTCTTCTCTCGGCTCAAACCTATCTACACAGTCCAACAACCCATCTGGCCTAACCCTCCGCTTCCAGACCGTCCGATGGAAATCGAACGGTCCGAAAACGGACAAAACCCCCTAACCCTAGCCTCCCTGCCTATTTAAGACTACCTCCCCTTCCATTTTTGGATCCCTAACCCCTCCCCTAACCTCCAGGCACAGCCACTTGTCCGATGCATCATTTTCCGCACCGGCAAACCCACCTCCACCACTTGTCAGCCGCGTCGCCGCTCCCATGCGTCGATCTATACCGCCAGGTCGGGATCGGACGACCGAGCTAGCCCCCGTGCCCCCTCTGTCCCCCCACCAGTGCTCCTCCACCACCGCGGCCTGCCAAGCCCGTGCGTGGTCCGCCCGAGCACGTCTGGACAAACCGTCGCCCGAGCCTCGCGCGCTCATCTCTCCGAGCTCACTCCTGAGCAGAGGAGCCTCTTCGCCGCTCCGACTGGAGCTCGCCGGAGCAGGAGCTCGCCCCGTCGCCCATTTGCGTACAGGACCGGCCTCGCCCCGCCTCACCTCCTTTGTCCCGAGTTCTCTCTCCCCATCTCACCATCTCTCTTCTCTCCTTCTGTCCAGGTCGGAGTCCATCGTCACCCTTGAAGCTCGTGCCCCACCATCACCGGGAATGGGATCCCGCACCCAGATCCGCCTGGATCCGGAAGGGCCCCACCGGATCTCGTTCCTCCGCGCCAGAGCCTCGCTGGAGTCCCGCCGTTAACCTGCGCAGCCAGTGTGTGCGTTCGGGCGGAACCAGGAGGACGACGACGCCGCTCGATCCCCTGGCGCTCGCGTTGACCGCGTGGGCCACAACCACTCCTCCCCGCTGCGATCTGTCAAGGCCCAACCGCTATCTAGGTCAGCCTCGTCGAGGCCTAGCAACAGTTCCGGCCTGCCCGGCCTCGTTCACCGCATGGGCTTCGCCCGCTAAGTTGGGCATCTTTTTTCCCAATTCAGCGCACTGTGCGCGTGTTCGTTATGTTGTGCCTGATCTAGTTCGGCCCGATAGCTCAAGATTCGGCCCAATATAGGGCATAACTGTTTTGCAGAAAACCCCCAAACGTTCATGCATTTAATAACTTGAGAACCGCGCATTGGATGAAAATGTTTTATATATGTACAATGCTTAGAATTTTGTATAGTTTAATAATTTACAACTTTCATGCATGATAAAAATGTTTAAACTTTCTGTTTGTATTAATTTGCGTAAATGCCATGTTAAAATGATTTATTTCATAACTAAATAACCGTAGCTCCGTTTAAAATGATCCACATATGTAACTTCACTAGAAAAACGGGTAGAAACTCATGGTGCACATTATTTTCCTGTTTAAAAACTATAAAATATGCTTAGGACAGATCTGGACCAAATTCATAATATGGAAATGAGGTTGTTTTGGAAATGCTATATGTTGCTTCCGGCCTCATTTAAAATGCCTAGATGATGTAGTTGTGTATGCTTCCCCTTTTGCCATCATGAAAAACATAAAAAATGATTGTTTCGTTAAAACAACATTAACCGCATTCCTCTTAATATAGAGAGTTATTATTTTGTTATATGTATGTTCTCCTTCTCCAATTAAAATTGCTTTAATTCCATCTTCACCTTACGCAATGACCACCCATGTTAACCAACATTTAATATTGATGAGTACCTAAACGAGAGTGAACTAACCAATTTAAATGTGGAGTTTTGTCAATATGCAACTCATTGCATATTGAGCCTCACTTAATGTGTAGTGTTTGACTGTTGCATCTTGCCATGCCATGCCTTGCATATTTACACTTGACATGCATCATCACTGCTTGCGCATCATGTGATGCATATGTTGTGATGTTTATCATGTGTTGATTGTTGTTTCCGGGTTGCTTCTTCTCGATAGAGTTTCGAAAGCATTCGGAGTGTGAGGATTTGTTCGACTACGTTGGCTCATCTACTTTTCGGATTCGTTCTTCTTCCATGCGGGATCTCAGGCAAGATGAACATTTCCCTGGATACCACTACTAACATTGCCATGCTAGTTGTCTCATTTCTATCGCTATGTCTCGCTACCTACCACTTGTTTGACAAGCCTCCCAAAATGCCACGACAAGCCTCTAACCCTCCACATCCCAGCAAACCATTGTTTGGCTATGTTCCCGCTTGCTCAGCCCTTCTTATAGCGTTGCTAGTTGCAGGTGCAAGTTGTTTCAATGCGACAACATGGATATTTTGAGTTATCACAATATTATTGCTATTTAATTTAATGCACATATATACTTGGTAACGGTGGAAGGCTTGGCCTTTTCTCGGTGTTTTGTTCCACTTTTGCCGCCCTAGTTACTTGTGTACCGGTGTTATGTTCCATATTGAGCTCTCCTAACATGTTTGGGGTTGTTATGGGGACCCCCTTGATTTTTGTTTTGGGATAAAACTCTTCTGGAAAGGCCCAACTTTGGTTTTACCATTCTCCAACCTAATAAAACTTGCATAGTGAATTTCTGGACCCCGTGGATAATCAATCAACAACCCGGGCCAGTGCTCCTCATGGGTGTTGGTCCAAAATGGCAGTAGCCGGGGCCACCAACGGGTGTGCCAGCTGGAAACTTAGCCAATCCGGTCGTGTCCTGAGAACGAGATACGCGGCTCCTATCGGGTTCGTCGACACATCAGGGGGTCTTGATGGATTTGTTTTATCTTTCTCGAACGTCTTGTACATCAGGATTCCGAGGATACTTCGAGCTATCTTGAGGTTGAGGTCTTCCACCGGAATTCAGAGGATACTACGGGCAATCCTGTGGTTGAGGTTTTCCATGCAGCGTGTGGTTAGTTTGTGATGGATGAGTTGGAGCACCCCTGCAGGTTTAAAACTTTCAAGAAGCCGTGCCCGCGGTTATGTGGCAACTTGGAGATTTATTTAACATCCGGTGATAGAAAACGTAAAGTAAACTCAAATAAAATACACCAACCGTGTGCGTAACCGTGACTGTCTCTTTCCGTGAGTTCTGAACCGAGAGAGAACACGGTGGGGTTATGTTTGACCGTAAGAAGGTGTCCAGGATCACTTAGTGATCATTACTAGTTCACGTCCGTTTATGCGTAGATCACCCCTCTTATTCTTGTACTCGTAAGTTAGCCACTCAAAGAAATGCTTAGTGCTTGCTGCAGCCTCACCACTTAACCATACCTCACCCGGTAAGCTTTGGTAGTGTTGATACCCTTGCAAATGAGATTGCTGAGTCCCTGTGGCTCACAGATTACTACAACAATAGTTGGAGGTACAGGTAATGCGATGCTTTGACGTGAGAGGGGTGCTTGTTTGATTTGTAGTTCTTGTTCTTCATATTCTTTGATCATAGGATGGGTTCTAGGGCGGCAGCCTGGGATAGCAAGGATGGACGTCACTTTTATCATTTGATTTCGTCCGTAGTCGGACCCTTTTCTCTTGTATGGTGATTGAATGTATTGTTGTATTTGATGTGATCATGATTTAGCTTTTGGCGAGTGTAAGACAACTCCATATACTCATCTCCTCTTTACATGTACTTGTAACGATATCCATTCTTGCGAAATGACGAGATGCGCTTCTATCCATGTGGAGGCCCTCGAGCCAAACTAAGGATAGGATCGCATCTTGGGCGTTAACCCATTAGTTATCTTTATTTTTGCTTTTTTACTTTCTGTTTGTGTGTGATAACATGATTATTGCCTCTGTAATGATTGTGTTTTTATGTTTTAATTAGTGTTTGTGCCAAGTAAAGTCTTTGGAATGACTATCAAGATGAGTAGAATAGATACGGTGCAAAAACAAAAACTTTAGCGTCCATTGCAGAATTTCTCTGATTTTACTAGAATGTCTTTTTGATCTGAATTTTTTACACAGTATTACTATACAGATTCTCCAAGTTTTCCTATTTTTAAGAATTTGTAGAGTTACAAATGTATAGGTTCTTTACAGATCTTTACAGACTGTTCTGTTTTAGACAGATTCTGTTTTTGCTTGCATAGTTCACTTGATGATGCTATGAATTATATTGGAGGGTATAAGCCATGTAGAAGTTAGAATATAGTACCTATTATGCAATAATGAAATATGAATCAAATTATAACAGTACCTAAAGTATTTTATATGTTTCTTATACTAACAGATCTCACGAAGTTTTGTTGAGTTTTGTGTGATTGAAGTTTTCAAGTTTTGTGTGTTATCACGATGGACGAACGAATAAGGAGCAGCAAGAGCCTAAGCTTGGGGATGCACAAGGCACCACAAGGTAATATTGTAGGAAGACTCAAGCGTATAAGCTTGGGGATGCCCCGGAAGTCATCCCCTCTTTCGTCTCAATCCATCTGTATGTCACTTGGAGCTTTTGTTTGATTTTATTTTTAGCTTGCCACAATCATCATTTGCTGGACACACCTATTTGAGAGAGGCACACCTTCATCATAATTTGTTAGAATACTCTATGTGCTCCACTTATATTTTTTGAGCTTAGCAGTTGCTCTAGCACTTCACTTATATCTTTTTGAGCACGGTGGTGTATAGATTTTATAGAAATAATTGCACTCTCGTTCTTCACTTATATTTGTTTGAGATTTAATAAATAGTGACGGTAATTTGCATGGGTCATAAGACTAGTCCAAAAATAATAGGTATTCAATGAGTGATAATCAAAACCATCATGTAGCACATACAAGAGAAATTGTGGGCTAACGATATTGATGCGGTAATGTGAAAAAAGTGTGAGTGCATCATCGTTGATTCGTAGAAGTATCGGTATTAAGAGGTGTTAATTTCCCGGTTGTTTAAATATGAAAAAGGCATGGTGATGATGTGTGAGCATTTCTATTCCTCGTTGAAATCCGAGTGTTGTTCTGGGTCGAAGGCGCGCGACGGTTAACTCATCCCAACCTCCTCCCTCGGGGCTTGCGAGTAGTACTTTGATTTGTGATAAAACTAATAAACATTGCAATAATTATATGAGTTCTTCATGACTAATGTGAACTCGCGGACATACGCTATCTCACCACCTCATATTTTGCTAGCCTCTTCTGTACCGTGCATTGCCCATTCTCACCTCGAGGATCGATGAGAACTTTGCATGTGCATCCAAACCCCGTGACATGATACGCTCTGTCACACATAAGTCTTCTTATTTATTCCCCAAAACAGACACCATACCTACTTATTATGGCATTTCCATAGCCATCCCGAGATATATTGCCATGCAAATTCCACTGTTACATCATATGACTAGTTCATTCATCATCATATTGCTTTGCATGATCATATAGAGCTGACATAGTATTTGTGGCAAAGCTACCGTTCATCATATTTTTGATACATGTCATGCTAGATCATTGCACATCCTAGTACACTACCAGAGGCATTCATATTGTGTCATATTGTTCCATAATTCTTCTTATTGAGTTTTGATATTGAGTTGTAAGTAAATAAAAGTGTGATGATCATCATTATTAGAGCATTGTCCCAGTGAGGAAATAAAAATGGGGGAGGCCAAATGATCCCACCGTATATAAAAAAATGAAAAAATGAAAATGAGAGAAAAAGAGAGAAGGGACTTTGCTACTATCCTTTACCACACTTGTGCCTCAAAGTGGCACCTTGTTCTTCATATTGAGATTCTCATGTTATGTCATTTTCATATGCTAGTGGGAATTACTTTTTCATTATTAGAAACTTGGCTTGTATATTCTGATGACGGGCTTCCTCAAATGCTTGAGGTCTAAATGAGCAAGCAAGTTGGATGCACACCCCACTTAGATTCAGTTGAGCTTTCATACAATTATAGCTCTGATATCTACCACCATATTCTATTCCACCTTGATGCTATGTCCATGGTTCACGCTCATGTATTGCATCAAGAATAAAAAGTTGATGCACATTGAAAAAGTACGATCCAATTGTGTGACTTGGACACCATGGTGCTTGCATTTGTATTAATGTGGTGAAGACGGAGCCATGCCTTGCTAATATGATAAAATATATGCGGGTAAACATTCTTTTAGGATCGTATACTTTGAAAGATTGATTATTTTGTTGCTTGTGATTATAAATATTACTATGTTGATGTTTGTTAATTCATCGTTTATCAATGATCATACATGCAAAAGATTTCATAGTGGGTAGCATGTCACATCAAAAATTCTGTTTTTATCATTTACCTACTCGATTAGGAGTAGGAATTAAGCTTGGGGATGCTGATACGTCTCCAACGTATCTATAATTTGTGAATGTTCCATGCTATTATATTATCATTCTAGGATACTTTTTGAGTAATAATTTACCAATTTATATTATTTTTGAGCACTAACCTATTGACCCAGTGCCTCGTGCCAGTTGCTATTTTCCGCGTGTTTTTTACTTTTCAGGTTTATAGTACCAAATGAAGTCCAATTGCCCCGAAACTTTTTTATGATTTTTTCTAGACCAAAAGAAGACTTGGAAGCTTCAGGAGAAGATCGGAGGCCACACGAGGGAGGCACAAGCCAACAGGGCATGCCCAGGGGGGTCGACGCACCCTGATGGCTTGTCCCTCCCTGGTGGCCCTCCTACCTCCGTTCTCTGGCCTATAAAATCACATATAATGCAAAAACCCTAGAGGGCATTCGGAAACACTTTTTCCACCGCCGCAAGTGTTTGTTCTGCCGCGATCCCATCTAGCGCTCCGTTCCGGCAACCTGCCGGAGGGGGGATCGATCGCGGAGGGTCCCTTCATCAACCTTGCTGCCCTCACGATGATGTGTGAGTAGTTCACCACAGACCTACGGGTTCGTAGTTAGTACCTAGATGCCTATCTCTCTCTCTTTTGATCTTCAATACAATGATCATCGCATCTTCGCTTTGATCTATCCGATGTAATTATTTTGTACGGTGTGTTTGTGTGGATCCGATGAATTGCGGGTTTATGTTTCAGATTATTCATGAAAAGTATTTGAGTCACCTATGAATATTAAGATTCTTATTTGCATGATCATTATAGCTTTGTAAATCTCTCCGATCTATTGAAATAGTTTGGCCAACTAGATTGATATTTCTTCACTCCTTTGAAAGCGTATCCCGTAGCGAAGCATTTTATGTTATAAATTTTATTAAAAATCAGAAAGTTGACCTAAGTTTGAATGGCCCTAGTTTTTAAACGATAACTCCAAATGATTTGATTCTTTTTCCCACATCCCTCAAATTGTATCTAGTTTATTTTAGTATTTATTTGAAAATTTTCCAAAAAACTTTTCAGTAATCTTTTAGACTTATATGTTGATTTGAATATTTCGAAAATAGGAAAAAGGAGGGAACAATACTTTCAATTTTTTTGGAATGCACTCAAATCTTCTGCATACACAAGGAAAGCATCTTGAACACTGATATGATATAAGTTGAGTGTTTTTTTGCTATGATAAATGAATTCATGACTATGTTAAGTGAAATATGTTTTTTTTCATGTGAGGAATATTCATGCATAAATTCATTGGTAGGGATTATGTCTGTTAAACAGGAGATACATGAGAAAGTGTTACTACCTCATGCGACACATGCCTATGATGGTCCAGGCAATTTTCGGAGGAAGGTTTTGTCTCGGGTAGACGTCACCGTGGAACTGATATCTCGTCGTGACGAGGGTGATCAGTGAAGGCATGTTGGGGCATGATGGTTTGTGACGCTTTTGGGTGCTATGAAGCAAATATGCTGTGCTAACCATGCAGGGAAAACTTAAACCTCCCGAGTCGACCGTAGATCAAGTCTTGTTCCGGTAACCCCTATGTCTCGTACTACCACTTGTACCTGCCACAGGTAGGGTACGGTTCAGTAGGTCATTAACCACTCTCCTTGTGCACACCATATAGAGAGTCCATAGTGGAAGATACAAGAGGCATCTGGTAGGCATGCCACTTGGTCCGGGGGCATGGGTGTTCTGACTGGACCAAGGGGGTAGCGCCCCTGTTTGCGTGCATTATAAATAGTTTGATTCCATGCTAATCGAGATTGTGGTCTCCCCACTTAGAGTTTTACTTAACGATTGTCATGGGTGATTCCAGGCATCGAGTAGTTAAGCTGGTGTGTGCGGGTCAGGTGTGTTTTCAACTCAAAGCAGTAATCTTAGTTAGTCAACGTCTCAGGTTGACTAAAGAAATTCGTTACTCATGGGTAAAGTGTACGCCCTCTGTAGAGTATAATATCTATTTGAATAGCCGTGTCCGCGGTTAAGGACTACAGTCTGGGATAGGTCAACTGTCGGTCTTAGTGTCGATCTTCGGAGGAAATTAATTGAACCACGATGTTGATCATAAATCATGATGGAGGATCATTATTATCAAAATTGCTATGGATGAACCTCTTCTCTTATAGGAATTGTTGAGTATTCCTGGAAGGTTATGCCACCTGGATACTCAGATGATTATTTCTAATATAATCAATTTATGCGATGTCGCTCCAGACGCTCGAATGTGGCACTCTTGTATTTATTTCTGATATAAGCTCTTTATGTGGTGTCGCCCAGACGCCCGACTGAGGCATGTTCTGTATTTTCCTTTCGAGGTGTCGCTTCAGACACTCGATTGGCACTTTTTATTTTCTTGGAATACTTGGGACGACTACCGCCCGATGTTCCATTTTATTTATACCTTTCCTAAACTTTTATTTATTTCTCAGTACGGATAAATCATCTGCATAATTGCATTCATGAATTAATCTTGTGGCTTATTGAATATTATTAAAGTTTTAGTGCATAAACTCATCTGCTTTATTATGTCTGTTTTCATGATGTTTGCGAGTACATTCAAACGTACTCACTGGCTTGTCCCGGTGTCTTGACCAGATCACTTAATTGGAGAGGAGCACGATGACGACAACCCCGCAATCTCGGCATCGAAGTTAGCAGCCCCATGAGATAGGAGTTATCTAGGTCAGCTTTTCCTGTGGGGATGGAGTTCCATAGACGCTGAAGATCCATGAGTCGCTTCCGCCATTAGCCACTAGAAAACTTTGTTGTTCTCCATGGAGCTTCATGGTCTTGTACTCAAGCCTTGTAATTGCTTGGAAATTATGAATCAAGAAAGTGTCCACCAGCTAACAATAATCCTAGGGCTTGTGAGCACAAGGGTCATTTGCTGGGAGTTTCTATATCCCGAAAATCCGGCCCTTACAACCTTGGTATCTGAGCCAGGCTGACTATTGGCTAATCCTATCTTAGCCGGGTCAATAACTCTAGGTTTCCACACCGTCCAAACCTTATCCTATCCATAGCCAAGCCTATCCTATCCGATAGCCTACAAAGTGACCACCCGACAACTTTCGGCAGTTGGTGCCCA
This sequence comes from Elymus sibiricus, assembly GCA_039707655.1. Lineage (NCBI taxonomy): Eukaryota > Viridiplantae > Streptophyta > Magnoliopsida > Poales > Poaceae > Elymus > Elymus sibiricus. The sequence continues at coordinate 306,074,803 of CM077675.1, read as the reverse complement.
ACCTATTGACCTAGCCCAGCGGTCATGCGCCCGTGGCCGACACCTGAGTTATCCCATCCGCAAGCGTGTGATGGAGGACTCCGTTGTTCTATAAAAGAAATGTTTGCCCCGACCCAGCACACCACAACCACATTCCAAATCGAAAACCATCAAGGTGTTGGGCCCCGTTGTTTACAACGAGACTACCGCATCCGAGCTTAGATATTTTGTAACTGTTCTCGCTAACCTCACCCATCGTGCCTTTGCCCTAGAAGTGCCCACAGAATATGTTGTGTACCAAGAGCGCACGAGTGATGCCATCCATCACTTCTGGGCCACGGTGCACATCTACGACAGGGGTATTTGGTTCACCAGAAGGACAACTTCCTATGAGCCCCAAGCAATCCAGCTAGCATCCCGGGAGGCTATAGTTCAACTTCGGCACGTGTCGCCGAGGGTTAATGGTCGCTCTTTTTACTACTACCCTAGCCATGAAGGCTATGGTAGACCAATCCAGATCGCTAACGGAGACCATGCAACGGACCCTGCACTGTTGCATCTTGTGAGCTACCTAAGAGCACAAGAGGAATTGTTCGATCAGGTCACCCTCGACCTGATTGCGGCCCCCGGGGAACTTGCTAGTCGGGCACTAATGAGAAGTAGAGCTGCACCCGATGCCAACAACCCAGTTGTGTTGTTCGGATGACTGATCGAGCCCTCGAGGTCTGCCCCTATGGCCAACCCAAGAAATGCGTTCGTCTCCTCAAAAGAACTTGCCTTTTGGGGATCTTCTCCAATGGGATTGTGACCACCACACCGCGCGATGGTCATCATCGCTACCCCAACCCTGTAGCTCCGCATCCTACCCCAATCAACCCCGACACTGAAGCCCAAGGGGAAGCCTCGACATCCATGAGAGACTCCCAACTGGATATCAACGAAGTAGACAGAGCCCACCCAAGTAGTACCGAGCCTTAGTATTCCTACACCGTGTAATATTGTGATCTTATATTGCCATAAATAAATTGCAGACTTCTTGTTTGCCATTATTTTTAGTATTACATGTGACCATGCATAAATCTTTTGGCGTTTGGTAGCAACCAAAAACCACCTCAGCCGACAACCATAGTAATACGTCACATTTTGCAATTTATATATGTGACATTGACCCGACCACTCTGGAGTAAAGCCGATACCCAGGATCATACCCACACAAAAATATGTTCCCTAGCCCAGGCACTATATAAGAGGCCAATCCGTGACCATCCCCAGCATCCCTCAACTTGTGCAATGCCTCCACAACCATTTTCCCCCATGTCGCACCTTGGGATTCATCTGAGAACCCCGGATGCAACCCCAGGCAGTTTTGTTAAGATATTGTGGGACTTTACCATCCGCACCGTTGGCTCCCCCCACCAACCATAGTACGAGCTGTTCAAATCGATGATCACTTCCACCGCCTCGAAATATTGGGCAGTTGTGCACATCCCACAAGTAGACCCTAACCAAGACCCTACAGAAATCACCTTCATTGGGAAATCTATGCCAACTCAAAAAATGGCCATATAAGTTGCTGCCTACGAAGCAATTACCCACCTTCGATTCACAGTGCCTTATGCAAGACAAAGGGGGTATTATTACTTCCTGAACCGTGCAGCAGCCCGAGAAGAAGCGTCATTCCCCTACACGCGAGCAGAGAGAGATCCAGTACTGGCCAACCTGGTTCAATATGTCATCGCTCAGAAGCGTTTGACCCAACAAGTGATGGACTTTCTCATGACCCTTGCTGTTATGAATCCTCAGATCGCCATTGGCAGACCACTGAGGCCAGACCAGGAAGGACGCGTTCTCCGACTCGTCCATCCACTTTCCTCGGAGGAAGAAGAATGTGTCCCAATGCCGGGGATAGTTTCTCAGAACCCTATAGATTTTACCTTTGCGCCGTAGACGCCCATGGTTGTGTTTGTTAGTCTAGCGTTAAATTTCATGATTCGATATATCTGTTGTATATTAGGATTTACGCTATGAATATATTATTTTGATTGCAGTGCATGTGAGTAATTTTTTTGCTGTGATTTACGTCTGATTTCTCGCACTGTAACACATCTCGGGTGGAGATTTTATTTAGGACCACTGCGACTAATTTTCCCGACATAGATTTAATTCACGCACCACCACACCCACTCTACCACATGCACTAAGTGCAAAACCACGCACACATGTAGCACCTAATCACTTGCTTCACTAGCACACCACAGTTTTTTGAAGGAATTTGTGGGTGACTATTTCCGCGGGACTTATTGCCAACACACAAATACCCGGCCAACTCGTACACGACACCGATGCCTAGTCCTCGTGACCACCGTCGCCGCAAAGAGCCGCCACCTGAGAAGCAGCATCGCGGCGATCATCTTGGATCATCACGCATAGGAGCATCGAGAAACTAAGCAGCTGTCGGAATCGGGGCTCCGGGGACCCAAAGAGGTTCGAACTCTAGGGTGTGCTGGCTCTCGAACCCTACTCTCCCTTGCTAACCTACGTTGATGCTTCGGCGTGCTCGAGCTTGGGGGAAGTACAAAGAACATGGTGATTTACCTAGGTTATGGCTACCTCGCGGTGTAAAACCCTACTCCTTCCTATCTGCATTTTGTGGAGGTGAGAATGAAAATAAAGAGGGTTGGTCCTTGCTATGGTGGCTGCCCTGTTTCCTTTATACCGGCTCTGGTCCTCTTCCCCCGAAAATATCAGGTGGGAAGGGTTGCAGCAAGCGCCAGTTTGAAGGGCGACATGACTGCAGCTTATCCTGACAATAGTAGTCTTTGCCTGCAAAAGCCTCCCTTAGTGACGCGCTGGTGGGCTTGGGGATGACCTCCATCCGGGCGAGCCCCCAGCCTTGGCCTTCTTACACCAAACAGGAATCCTTTGGGGGTTGCTTTGGGAACCGGCGGGCTGGCCCTGCTCCCTTAGCACCAAAGGGGAAAGTCTTCCCAATGAAGCCAGGTGCCATGGTTTAGGACGTTGCTTGGCAGGGCGTGCGCTGCCCTCACGACGTGACGGGGATGCATGGCCCCGTTGATCCACCTTTGACCTATGCGTCCCGCGAAGCCCCCGTGGGGCAGCCCCGGGAGACGACCTCGCGAGGGCGTCCTCATGAGGATTGCGGAGATGCCTCTGGCCAAATGACTCGCGAGGTGGGGGCCCTCATGAAGGCCTCCCTCGCGAAGCCTAGCAACGGGCCGTACTGGGCCCAGACCGCGTGTCATGTCTTGGGCCTTAGGCAGACGGGCCTGGGTACCCCCGATCCCTGGGGCTCGACAGTAGCCCCCGGGGCCGTGGTGTGCACGGTTCTACCAATCGGAGGGGGTGAAACGACACGCGCCTCAATAGCCTACGGGCCAGGTGTGACACATGGTGCACGATGAGGCGTGGGACGCCCCCACTCCCCACGACACCTCGGCAACCGCCCAAACTGACGTAAAGCATGCGCGCGGTTTGGGGCCATCATTGCTCTTTCGTGTCTTGCATCTGCCTTCTTACACCTTCCTGCGCAAGGCTGCCCTTCTTTTGCCGAATCTCCGCCGCCTTCCATCTTGCCTTGCCGCAATGGTGCCCCCTGTCGAGAGGAGGAAGGCGCTGGCAGCGGCGACCAAGCCAGCGGCACCGGAGCCCGCCCTGGGCATGTCTACGGTGCTCAACTGCGAGGGGCTCGATAAGGTCATCCCGATGACTACGGCCGATTTCAACGAATGGAGGATGACCAAAAATCTGGCCAGCCTCGCGGCGTCCCGCCGAGCTAGATGCCACCACCATCGCCATCCACCTTCCCGCACTCTTCTCTGGTTTATTGCCTCCGTTTTTGGCCTTCGCCGTGCTTACTCACTAGCTGGCTCACGCGCTGCACTTTGAGCCAACATCCATTGTCCTTCTTTTGGCCTTCGCCTTTTTATGCAAGGCTTTCTTGGGCGTAGCCCCCTCGGTAGCGTTGCTTCGACATTTCTTCTGTTTTCGGCTTACCGCAGCCAACCAATGCTCCGGGTGCGTGTCGCTACAGGACGTGAGCACGACGGCGGACGAAGGCATCGACATGGAGGTCAACCACGAAGTGAGGGGCTTCAGGAAGCAGTGGGTGTGCGTGGACGCTGCCCAATATAGCCCCCTGTTGTTGACACCTTCGTCTCCAAAAGGTGTCAAGCTCCGGCTGGCGGCACGAAAGGCTCGACGACCCGTGGCTATCACGGGTGATGAAGAGGCTTGCCGTCCTCAGGGCCATGGGGCTGATGGTGACGATGATCATGAGGGAATTCCTCCGCCGGAGGATTGCCCCTCTTCAACGCACTCTCGTCCGATGTGGACCTTCACCGGCCCAACGGATAACATGCGGTTCCGCGTTGATGGCCTGCCGCCCGATGTGCTAGGTGGGGTATTTAAGACCTTGACTAACGAAGAGGCAGGCGAGATTCCTAATCGCGGGCTCCCTCTGTATAATTATAAGAACAAGGTAGCCCTTGCCGAGGGGATTCCCCGCTTCGATCAATGGGGGCTGCTCCCCGAGAGCCACATGGAGCCCCAGCACAACCCCTTCCTGGCGACCCCTGAGCTAGAGGGTCCAGGCAGCCTAAGGCCTCCAGCCGTAGCCGCGGAGGCTGACGGGTCTTCATCCCAACAGGCCTGCCGCCCGGAGAGTCCTGGGCTCGCGGTCTCTATACCACATTCCCTCAAGGGAGGGGTTGTGCAAAGCCCCCATATTTCCCCCGCGAGGGAGGCTGGGGCTAGCACTGAGGTCCCTCGATCACCCCCCGGGGCCGGCTACGAGAGGAGAACCCGGACTGGGGGCTGCGCTGGTGTACTGCCAGGGGTGTTGAAGAAACGGAAATGGACTGTCAGGAACGAGTAAGCATCCCGCCTCCTCCTTGATTACCCTAGCGCACCCGGGCACATGATCTTTTTTCCTATGCAGGCCTTCTTCGGGCAAAAAGGCTAGGAAACCTCCAGGCCCGATGCCTACTGCCCCGCCGCCCACCATGGTTGGGGAGTGCGGGGAAGACGTGCCCCGCTGAGGCGCAGCGGACACGCTCGTGCACAGGGCGGTTCCGCCGCCTCTTGCCGGGGGCACGGGGCACGGAACGACAGCTTTCCCTCTGGCCCCCGCGATGGGGGCTACTCACGGGGACGCGCCAGCGGACCCTCAGGAGGCGCCTTCGGGAGACCGCCCCTTAGTCTCAGGTGCGCCTGTGGCTGAGGCGGGTGTCGAGCCGATAGGATTGGAGCTACCGGCCACCCCGCGGTCGAGCCCGCGAACCCAGACGCCCCGAGGCGGTCCCGAAGTCACGGCGTGCACCGCCCTGCATAGGAGCGGCAGAACATGCGTCGGCCAGCTCTCAGCCCCCGTCAGGCGGCGCCAGGGCCCGCGAGGCCTCTTCAGCAAGCGAGGTCGCGGTGCCTGACCCAGACTGGGCACTCGCGCTCGTGAGCTCCCGGAGCGAGGTCCGACACGGCCTTTTCCGGAATGCCACGAGCGTGCTGGGCCAGCTCGGTACGGAGCTCCGGGATGCCAAGAAACGCTTTGCCGAGGTGCGGCCGTGCCTGGCGCGCGGGTGGCATCAGCACGAAGCAGCGTGATTGAAGAGTGAAACATCCGTTGCTGAGGCGGAGGCGGCGCGTGAGCGTGCCCTCCAAGAAGCTACGGAAGCAGACCGACGTCGTGAAGCGGCAGAGGCTCGCGAGCAGGAACTCCTGACCTCAAACACTGTCCTGGAGTAGCGGCTCCAAGAGCGGAGGAGCGGCCTCTCCGCCCATGATGAAGGGCTGGCAACGCGCGAGCCAAGCCTTCGGGCCGTCGAGCAAGATCTCGCCCTGACATCGTCGGAACAGAGCTTGGAGCGCGAGCGGCTGGAGACATTGGATCGCGGCGTGGCCGCCGCCCTAGCCTCTTATGACCAGCGCCTGAAGAAGGCCAACGCCAACCTGGCAGCTAAAGAGAAGAAGATCTAGGAGGACGCCAACTTGAGGTTCGAGCAAGCTCGCAAGGCCCTTACCAAAGAGCAAAATGATAAGCTGGTGCTGCAGGAGAGCCACTTCAAGACGCGGCGCCAGGAGCTGCAGCATGAAATACATGGCCTCCAAGAGATGTTGACCGAGGCAGAAAGGCGGCGGGAGGTCGCGCTGAAAGCCAAAGCTGACGCCGAAGCCGAAGTGTCGTCCCTTCAGGAACAAGTGGGGGGCCTTGCGTCCCTCGTGGAACAGGCGACGAAAGATGCGAACCGGGCTCGGGGGGACAACATGTTCGTTCCCAGATGTTCCAAGGCCTTAGACTGCAGGCCCATCACGCCCTGGGTTCCATCTGCACAGGGGGTGTCCCTAGTCCCCTTGTGCCTGACGACGGCGGTTACCTCCACTTTTTCACCAAGGTCGTGGAGCGACTCAAAGCGGGCGCCAAGGAGGTGGGCATGATTGTCGAGGAAGAATGTCGCGACGTTCTTGCCCAAGCATTAACAAGCGTCTTTAGTCATCTGCTCTGTGCCGATCCTTACTTTGATTTCGAGGTTGTGATAGCCCCAGGTCCTGAGGTGATCCGAGCTGCCCTGGGGGAAGCGGTGGAAGACCATGTGGATGCGCTGAGCATGCAGTTCGCTCCTGACGGCCGTGAGGGTCAAGGAGGAACCGACGAACGTGAAGGCGCTGACTGTGATGGAAGCAATGCGTCTCCTTAGATTACCTTTTGTCTTCCTGTCAGTGTTCGCCCATGATTCCGTCAGGGCATGAAGTCAACGACCTCTGTTTGAACCTTTTGTCGCTATAGGAAGTACTTGTGATCTCGTGGGGTTTCCCTCATTGTTTTTCTTTTTTACCTGCTTCCATTCTTGTCGTCGTTAAAACTTGGCTTTCGCACGAGGTCGAGTCATCGCTGGTAACCCAGGTCGAGACTAAGAAAGGCCAGGGGGAGAGGGTGCAGGGAGTAAGCATGGGCTCCTGAGGCAAAAATGTTCGGTGGACCACCCTTCGACCAAAACGACGCGCTCTCGTTGGCTCGTTCGTGTTCGTTGCGCGAGGAGACCAGACACCAAGGGCCTTGGTGAGGTGGTACGCACGGGAACCGGTCCGCGGCTTGGAGCCCACCGCTTGTGCTTCCGATGCCGCCGGGGGTGACCCAACCGTACGCACTGTGTCCAGCCCCCGCTCGTGCGAAGCACATGAGGGAGTCAACGAAGCCCTGCTTGCCAAAGAACTTCAACGAAACACCGCAAGACTCAGAAAAACCAAAGCTTTTGCTTAAGGGGGCAAACACACTCGTTTACAAGCGAATAGAGGGGTGGCTTCCGCTCTTGGTGCTGGACATCCCCGAGCTTGGTGCGGGCCGCGGGGCACCTTCTCCGACCGCTCCACCAGCGCGGGGCATGGGGCTTCCACTTGGGCGTGGGTATGATCATGATTCGACCGCTCCGCCAGCGCGAAGCATGAGGCTTCCACTTGGGCGTGGGCATAGTCACAGTTCGACAGTTATTCCACCAGCGCGGAGCATCGGGCTTCCACTTGGGCGTGGGCATAGTCGCAGTTCGACAGTTGTTCTGCCAGCGCGGAGCATGAGGCTTCCACTTAGGCGTGGGCATAGTCGCGGTTCGACAATTAGTCAGCCAACGCGGAGCACGGGGCTTCAACTTGGGAGTGGGCATAGTCGCAGTTCGATAGTTGTTCTGCCAACGCGGAGCATGGGGCTTCCACTTGGGCATGGGCATAGTAGCGGATTTATAGTTATTCCGCCAGCGCGGAGCATGGGGCTTCCAGTTGGGCATGGGCGGGAGTCCTCCTGAGGCCATGGTGTGGTGCATCAGGAGGCTCCGGGGCGTGTACAGCCCCAAACATGAGAGTGTCACGGGTAGAACTTCCGGAGATGCTGAATGCTCCATGCATTTTGCACGGGAACCCCGTCCTCCGTCTCCAGGCGGACCTCGCCCAGACTGGAGACATGGGCGACCCTAAAGGGGCCGTCCCACATGGTTGAGAGCTTGTGGAGGCCCTCAACCTCGAGGGTGCGAGGATGGATGTTGCAGCCGTGGTAACGCTGCAAGGACTGCTGGTACCTCACAGCGCGAAGGGCGGCCTGGCGGTGGGCCTCTTCGAGGACCAAAAGGTCACCCTCCCGCGGGTCATCCTGACGCGCCTCGTCGAATGCCAAGACCCGCGGGGAGCCATGCTTAAGCTCCGAGGGAAGGACCGCCTCAGCCCCGTAGACAAGGAAGAAGGGGGTTTCGCCAGTGGGCTTAATCGCGGTGGTGCAGATGGACGGCTGTAACACCCTGGTTTCGCTCCTGTTTTTTTTCCTTTGCGGGATTCGACTCCCGTCCTTTTTCTCGGTGTTATCGGATTTCTTTCACTCTTGGGTATATGAAGATGGTCATTCAGCCTTGCCTTCCCATCCAATCAGAGATTCTCTCCAGTCCAACTTTACCACCCAAGATCTTTGGCTCAGGGTTTTGCCGTTGAAACCCTACCTTTTCAGTTATCGGAAGGGAAACACTAATCCTTCTAGTTACAAAGGAACCTCAACTTCCTTTGATCTGTTGTCTCCCAAACTTTTCCCAGTGATCATCCTTTATCTATAAACCCTGGATATGTAAAAATATTGCCAAGTCATTTGCAATATTTTTCATTTATAATTAATTCCTTTTTCTGCCAGTTAAAGGAATTAAATCCAGGAAAATATATATCCATCTCCAAAGTTCATGAAAACTTGTGGAGACATTCTTTGTGATCATATTGAGCTCCCATAAAAATATTGGCCATAATTAAATAGGAGAAATTGCATTTTCCTATTTAATGCCAATATTGCATTTTGGGCACTTTCTAAAAGAACTACCATTTTGGTAGCCAGGAAAAATCCCAAATAATTTTTGGAGCTGCTCCTATCCATATCTTCACCGTTTCCACCAAGAACCCAAGTTCCATAGTTCAAATTTTGAGCACAACATCAATTTGCAAATTCTGTCCAGTGGGGCAATTTGCAAAGGAAGTGCTTGAACCCTTGATCTATTTGAGCTGAAATTTTTCATGGTGGTTAACATTGCCAAATCACTCATGGAAACCAAAAACCAGCTCAATACATATATCCATTTGCCCACAGCCATTTTCCTAAGTTTCTGTCCATTTGGAACCTCTGTGAAGCAAGTACCGTTTTTGTGTACCCAAATGGTATGAAACTTTTACAGTGGCTTCATATGTTCAAATAACCTCTCTCCACCAAATTTCAGCCCAATTCATTTAGCCATTTTTGCCCAGCATCATTATCTTCAATTCTGTTCAGCCTGCCAGTTTGTAAGGGGAGTGATAGCTATGTTGATCTAATTGAGGTGAAATTTTGTGTACAGAGTGACCTCAGTAGATCATGGATCCACCCCAAAAATCAGCCACTTTCACCAAGCCAATATCCTCCAGAAACTTACAAACACCTTGCTGTTACCTGCCTTCTCAGGTCAAACCAGTCGTTCCATGCAGCCACCTTCATCCAAACCTTGTCAGGCCAGCTCACTGACCTCTTGTGCCTCAAATAGACAAGGTCCCAGGGACATTTAATGCTCCAAAGCACGTGCTGCCGTGGTGACCACGCAGAGAGAAGGCCAAAACGGTGCTTTGTGCGCTGGTGGCTTCGGGACTCGCCGGCCGGCCAGCTCCGGCTGTCCTTGGCTTGTCCTGGAGTGTCGCAAAGCTCCCCACCGCACAGCTGGACCTCTGGAACTCTCTTCCCCCTCCAGTTGCTTCCTCGCCGCGCCACGACGAGCTCCGCCACTGTGCGCCCGTGACCGCCGTCGTCGTCTTCCTTTGTCCTCTTCCGCTTCGGGCTCTCCCGAAGCCACCACCTGCTTCTCCATGCTCCCGGAGGCCTTGCCGACATCGCCATCTCCCTCTGCGTGTCCCCGAGCTCCAGTAAGTGGCTAGGGACGCCATGGCGGCCGTCCCGATCACCACGCCGTCGGCCGGCTATAAAAGCCGCGGCCCCGAGTCTCCCCGAGCACCCCGAGCACCTGCAACCTCCTCCTTTGTCCCTCGTCCTCCCCAGTGCCCGCGCCCAGTCAAATCCGTCGCCGGAGCGCGAGGATTTCCGGCGACCCCCTCTCTCTGTTCCTCCGCCTTCTCTCTCACCCGAGCCTCCCTGGCGCTCGTTGACCTCACCCCGAGGCGCGCCACACTCCGGCGACCCTCCCTGGCTCGCCGCCCGCCTCGTTCCACCACCGGAGCCACCCAACCACCTGACTTCGCCGCCCTCTGCCTCCAGCCGTCGCCGTGCATCCCGTCATCCCCGCTGCCCGTGCTGGCCGCAGTTGGACGCGGTGGACGCCGGCGACCCCGTACGCGCTGTCCCTGGCCGGCTAACTCGACGGAGCGGCCGCAGCTCACCGGAGCCGAAGCTCCCTGTGGCGGCGTCGGGGGAGAGGAGGGAGGAGGAAGAAGAGAAGGAGGGAGGAGAGAGAAGACCCGACAGGTGGGGTCGGGGCCCACCTGTCGGCGACTGGAGGCCTGCCAGGCTGGATAAGTGGAGGCGCGTTCGAGCTTTTACGCTTTCCTCACTGGAAAGCGCATTTCCACCAAAGGCGCCACCAGTTTTTTCCCAGGGACCCAGAAGTAAATAATGTATTTACAGAAAGGTCCTTCCACAGTCAACCCCACATATATTTTTCCTCATAACTCCGATCGAGGTAAATCCAACGCTCACGTTTTCAGTTCGTCCAGCCCATTCCGATGGTATCATTTTCATAATGTTTACACACTGTGAAAATGACCATTTTGCCCTTGCCTTCCTATCAGCCCTCTCCAAGAGAGAACGGTTTCCGGCGATCCTTTTCGCGGACTCCCCGCACTTCTTCACGGAGTATTCTTCGACTCCAGGCAAGCCGACCATTTGATATATGCCCTAAAGCATTGCTCTGTGTTATTCTTGCATGTTTAATTAATGATATGCTTGTGTAGAAATAATTAAATTCCTGCCATTTCGATATTTTATTTACATTACCCGCTACTGCTCATCTTATCATTGCACTAATGACTTGTTGTGATATTATATGGAGATAGGTGGTTATGTTTTTATCATGCTTAGCTACTGCCATCTCAAGTTATTGTGATAAACAACCATGCTTGTTAAATACTTGCTAAGGCTAAACCTAGTCGGTTGATCTAGAGTCACCTGTCCAGGCTTATCCGTGCAACCACATTTGCCGGTATGGGACGGCCTTGACTTGGTCTGATCGCATGCTCTTTTACCGGCACCACCAGACAGGGAAGGTTATGCGCGCGCGCTGCCCTGGCCCGGTAGGCGGCGATAACCTTGTGAGCCCAGTTGAATTTTGTGCCGGCGTCCCCGCTTGGGACAGTTTAGCTTGGCCACGACGGTGGCAGGTGACACAGGGGCCACCCAGGGCAGGACTCCGGGGGAGGAAGAATGCCGGTGGTATGATGGGAGAGTCACGGGTCAGGTGGGTTTCGTTGGAGCAACGCTGGTCCACCCGAATGGGATCACGAGGCCAGGTGCTCCATGGTGTGGGTAAAGTGCGCAACCTCTCCAAAGTGAAGAATCTATTCGAATAGTCGCGTCCACGGTATTGGACAGTCCGTCTAGGCCTCACTAGGTGGTCAACCATAATAGTGATAATAATGATGGAAGAACTTGTCCTATGATCAGAAGTACTCGGTGACTCGTGAGTATTCCGAGGATTATGGGACAACCCGTAGGAGATTAAGTTCGATCTGGTTAAGAGTTGGATTGGATCCTGAGAATGTTCGGAGTATGGATTATTTACTTGCCATGCTTTACTTTACTCTAGTAGTATTACACTGGATAATCCTGTTACAACATGATAATTAATATTGCTAGATAGGTATGCTATGTCATGACGATTAATATTGCTCTAATAACAAATGCATGCTTGAATGCCATGGACTGCTTTGCTTGGTGTATATGTTAGTTTGGTTTGCTTGCGAGTACATTCAAAAGTACTCAGCGGCCTTTAACATGGCCAGGTTCACATAAGGATCCGTCGTCCGTTGCCGAGGAGCCGGAGCATTCGCGGGCTAGGAGAGTAACCCAGTCAGATCCCTGTGGATTGGAGCCGCACCAAGACCATGCTGCCTTAGATAGAGCTTTTCCGCTGCCATCACCCTTGTAATAGATCATGTAAGACTTATATGTCCATTAATAGAAATGCCTGTGTCATGATACTTGTTGTAAACGCGCATGCCAGAGTGATTTCCTAGGCTGGTATGCGTGGTGACCATCTGGCTACAGTGGTAATCAGGCGGGGCGCCACAACGGCAACACGGAGTGCAGCTCGTCCAGCCACTCCCTCCCGCATGCCTCAAGCTTCTTTTTGAAGCTCCTTGTCTTGAGGCCCTTGAGGACCTCGGTGTTGGCCCGCTCAGCCTGGCCGTTGCTTCGAGGATGGGCCACGGAAGCATAGCATATCTGCGTACCACGGCTAGCACAATATGACTTGAAGAGGCTGCTTGTAAATTTGGAGCCATTGTCGGTGATGACGCGGTTAGGGCCGCTGAACCAGCACACGAGGCCCTTGATGAACTTGAGGGCCGAGCCAGCCGGGATGGTGCGGCCGGGCTTGACCTCCGCCCACTTGGTGAATTTGTCGATGGCAACGTGGAGGTACCGGTATCCGCCAGTCGCACGAGGGAAAGGACCCATTATGTCGAGCCCCCACACCACGAAGGGCCAAGAGAGTGGGATTGTCTAGAGCCCTTGAGCAGGCTGGTGGATCTCCTTGGCATGGAACTGGCAGGCTTCGCAAGACTGGACCAGCTCGGCGGCATCGCGAAGCGCAGTAGGCCAAAAAAACCGCAGTGGAACGCCTTACCGACAAGGGTGTGTGACGAGGAGTGGTGCCCACAATCTCCTCCATTGATGTCGGCGAGCAGCTCGCGCCCTTGTTTCTCTGAGATGCATCACTATGAGACGTCATTAGGCCGCCCTTGTTGCTCTGAGATGCACCGCAGGAGGTCCTCGATGGTGCAGATCCAGTCATCGACATCCAGGGGTTCAGCAGTCTCGATGAAGGTTGGGGGCGAATTCCTCATGAACTCCGACAGAGTGGAGCGGCTATTGTTGTTCCTTCCTTCTTCCTGGTTGTTCACAAGGGCCTGAGCCATTTGCTGGATAGAAGCAGAGTTGGCTTAGTGTCCTTCCCGGAGAACTTGGATAAACTGAGCTATGGTCATGTTCTCCGGTGTAGGTGGTGGCGGGGAAATGTCGCCATGTGGCTGCTCCTGGTGATCTCCAGCATGAGCAGACCCACCAGTTGCCTGCTGCTGGATAGAGTTGCCGGCATCGGGGTTGCCAAAACTATTGGCGTTGGTTGCCTTCACCATCCTTTTTGGAGCAGCCAAGTCAAACAACTAGGACAGAAGACATGGGGAGCAATAAAAGGGAAAGCGCGCCTAAGGGGGTTGGTATAGTGCAAGTGTGATCAAACAGAGGTCGAAAGACCAAACACAACAATAAGATAAGATAGACGATGGAGTCTCTTACATGTTTCCTAAGGCAAAAGAGCGAGTTGCATCGGAACGCAAACAACAAAACAAACACCAAGCACACATGGTTTCATATGAACCATTACACGGACTCGACTTCGCATGAGGGGTGAATGACTTATCCTACCCTAGGGGTTTTCGGACTCAGATGGTAGAGTGCTCGGTCTCGTACTCACGCTCCTCAGGATCTTCCTGTTGGAAATATGCCCTAGAGGCAATTAATAAAGTGTTTATTATTATCATATTTCTCCGTTCATGATAATGGTTTATTATTCATGCTAGAATTGTATTGACCGGAAACTAAATACATGTGTGGATAATAGACAAATACTATGTCCCTAGTATGCCTCTACTAGACTAGCTCGTTGATCAAAAGATGGTCAAGGTTTCCTGACCATGGACATGAGTTGTCATTTGATAACGGGATCACATCATTAGGAGAATGATGTGATGGACATGACCCAACCGTTAGCATAGCAAATGATCGTTCAGTTTATTGCTATTGCTTTCACTATGTCAAATACACGTTCCTCTGACCATGAGATCATGCAACTCCCGGATACCGTAGGAATACTTTGGGTGTATCAAACATCACAACATTACTGGGTGATTATAAAGGTGCACCACAGGTATCTCCGAAAGTGTTTGTTGAGTTGGCATGGATCGAGATTCGGATTTGTCACTCCGACTATCGGAGAGGTATCTCTGGGCCCTCTCGGTAATACAGCATCACAGAAGCCTTGCAAGCACCGTGACTAAAGAGTTAGTTGCAAGATGATGTATTACGGAACGAGTAAAGAGACTTGCCGGTAACGAGATTGAACTAGGTATTGGATACCGACGATCGAATCTCGGGCAAGTAACATACCTTCAGACAAAGGGAACAACGTATGTTGACATATGAGGTTCACCGATAAAGATCTTCGTGGAATATGTAGGAACCAATATGAGCATCCAGGTTCCGCTGTTGGTTATTGACCGGAGAGTCGTCTCGATCATGTCTACATCATTCCCGAACCCGTAGGGTCCGCACACTTAAGGTTCGATGACGATTTAGTATTATATGAGTTATGTGATTGGTGGCCGAAGTTTGTTCGGAGTCCCGGATGAGATCACGGACATGATGAGGAGTCTCGAAATGGTCGAGAGGTAAAGATTCATATATTGGAAGGCTATATTCGGACGTCGGAAAGGTTCCGAGTGATTCGGGTATTTTTTGGAGTACCGGGGAGTTACGGGAATTCACCGGGAGAAGTAATGGGCCTTATTGGGCCATACGGGAAAAGGAGAGGCAGGCCACGTGAGGAGGCGCGCGCCCCCACTTGCCCAAACCGAATTGGACTAGGGGAGGGGCGCAGCCCCCTCTTTCCTTTCCCTCTCCCTTCCCCCTTTCCTACTCCGTATGGGAGGTGGAATCCTACTAGGACTAAGGAGTCCTAGTAGGACTCCCCACACTTGGCGCACTCCTAGGGGGCCGGCCTCCTCCCTCTCATCCTTTATATACGGGGGCAAGGGGGCACCCCAAATAACAACAATTGTCCCATAGCCTTGTGCGGTGCCCCGATCTCCGTTTTCCACCTCGGTCATATTTTCGGAGAGCTTAGGCAAAGCCCTGCCGGAATCACTTCACCGTCACCGTCGCCACGCCGTTGTGCTGACGAAACTCATCTACTTCCTCGACGTCTTGCTGGATCAAGAATGCGAGGATCGTCACCGAGCTGCACGTGTGTAGAACTCGGAGGTGCCGTACGTTCGGTACTCGATCGGTGGAGCTCGAAGGATTGTTCGACTACATCAACCGCGTTGTGAGATGCTTCCGCTAACGGTCTACGAGGGTACGTAGACACACTCTCCCCTCTCGTAGCGATGCATCTCCATGGATAGATCTTGCGTGAGCGTAGGAAATTTTTTGAAATTCATGCTCCGTTCCCCAACAGTGGCATCCGAGCCAGGTCTATGCATAGATGTGATTTGCACGAGTAGAACACAAGTGAGTTGTGGGCGTGGGTGTATACATATTGCTTGCCGTTACTAGTTGATACTTGATTCGGCGGTATTGTGAGATGAAGCGGCCTGGACCGACATTACACGTACGCTTACGCGAGACAGGTTTCCCCGCTAAGTGCACTCGTTGCATAAAGGTGACTGGCGGGTGTCTGTCTCTCTCACTTTAGTTGAATCGGTTTCAATGAAGAGGGTTCTTTTAGAAGATCAAAAAGCAATCACTACACCACGTTGTGGTTTTGCATAGGTAAGAACGGTTCTTGCAAACCCGTAGCAGCCACGTAAAACTTGCAACAACAAAGTAGAGGACGTCTAACTTGTTTTTGCAGGGTATGCTGGTGATGTGATATGGTCAAGACATGATGTGATATAAGTTGTTGTATGAGATGATCATGTTTTGTAAGTTATCAGGCAACCGGCAGGAGCCTTATGGTTGTCTCTTTATTGTATGCAATGCCAACGCTATGTAATTGCTTTTCTTTACCGCTATGAGTTAGCAGTAGTAGTAGTAGCAATAGCCGGCGAGACGACCACGACGCTGCGATGGAGATCAAGGTGTCACGACGCTACGATGGAGATCATGGTGTCAATCCGGTGACAATGGAGATCGTGACGGTGCTTGGCTGATGGAGATCAAAAGCACAAGACGATGATGGCCATATCATGTCACATATATTGAATTGCATGTGATGTTAATCCTTTTATGCATCTTATTTTGCTTAGGACGACGGTAGCATTATAAGATGATCCCTTCACTAAATTTCAAGATAAGTGTTCTCCCCTAGTATGCACCGTTGCGAAGGTTCGACGCTTCTAAGCACCACGTGATGATCGGGTGTGATGGATTCTTTCGTTCGCATACAACGGGTGTAAGCCAGTTTTACACACGCAGAATACTTGGGTTAAACTTGACGAGCCTAGCATATACAGATATGGCCTCGGAACACAAGAGACCGAAAGGTCGAACATGAGTCATATAGTAGATATGATCAACATGAAAGATGTTCACCATTGATAAGTAATCCACCTCACGTGATGATCGGACGTGGCTTAGTTGATGTGGATCATGTTACACTTAGACAACTTGAGGGATGTTAATCTAAGTGGGAGTTCTTAAATAATTTGATTAATTGAACTTCAATTATCATGAACATAGTCTAAATAATCTTTGCAATTGTATGTTGTAGATCAATGGCCCGCGCTGTAGTTCCACTGAATTTTAATGCGTTCCTAGAGAAAGCTAAGTTGAAAGATGATGGAAGCAACTATGCGGACTGGGTCCGTAATCTGAGGATCATCCTCATTGCTGCACAGAAGGCTTATGTCCTTGATGCACCGCTAGGTGTCGCACCCCCTCCCTCATCTGTCGACGTTATGAACGCCTGGCAGACACGTGTTGATGACTACTCGATAGTTCAGTGTGCCATGCTTTACGGCTTAGAATCGGGGCTCCAAAGACGTTTTGAGCATCACGGAGCATATGAGATGTTCCAAGAGCTGAAACTTGTATTTCAAGCTCATGCCCGGGTCGAGAGATATGATGTCTCCGACAAGTTCTTTAGCTGTAAGATGGAGGAGAATAGTTCTGTCAGTGAGCATATACTCAAGATGTCTGGGTTGCATAACCGCTTGACTCAGTTGGGAGTTAATCTTCCAGATGATTCGGTTATTGACAGAATTCTCCAATTACTGCCACCAAGCTATAAGGGCTTTGTGATGAACTATAATATGCAAGGAATGGAAAAGTCTATTTCCGAGCTCTTCGCTATGCTCAAAGCTGCGGAGGTAGAAGTCAAGAAGGAGCATCAAGTGTTGATGGTAAAGAAGAGCACTAGTTTCAAGAAGGGCAAGGGAAAGAAGGGGAACTTCAAGAAGAACGGCAAATCAGTTGCTGCTCCCACGAAGAAACCCAAGTTTGTACCCAAACCCGAGACTGAGTGTTTCTACTGCAAGGGGACTGGTTACTGGAAGCGGAACTGCCCCAAGTACCTGGCAGATAAGAAGGCTGGCAACATCAACAAAGGTATATTTGATATACATGTTATTGATGTGTACCTTACCAATACTCGTAGTAGCACCTGGGTATTTGATACTGGTTCGGTTGCTCATATTTGTAACTCGAAACAGGAGCTACGGAATAAACGAAGATTGGCTAAAGGACGAGGTGACGATGCGCGTCGGGAACGGTTCAAGAGTTGAAGTTATCGCCGTCGGCATGCTACCTCTACATCTACCCTCGGGATTAGTGATGAACCTAAATAATTGTTATTTGGTGCCTGCGTTGAGCATGAACATTATATCTGGATCTTGTTTATTGCGAGACGTTTATTCATTTAAATCAGAGAATAAAAGTTGTTCTATTTTGATGAATAATATGTTTTATGGTCATGCACCGCTTGTGAATGGTTTATTCTTGTTGAATCTCGATCGTGGTGATACACACATCCATAATATTGATGCCAAAAGACGCAAAATTGATAATGATAGTACCAAGTATTTGTGGCACTGCCGCTTAGGTCATATTGGTGTAAAACGCATGAAGAAACTCCATACAGATGGACTTTTGGAATCACTTGATTATGAATCATTTGAGACGTGCGAACCATGCCTCATGGGCAAGATGACTAAGACTCCGTTCTCCGGAACAATGGAGCGAGCAACAGACTTGTTAGAAATAATACATACCGATGTATGCGGTCTGATGAGTGTTGAGGCGCGCGGTGGATATAGTTATGTTCTCACGTTCACAGATGATTTGAGTAGATATGGCTATGTCTACTTGATGAAGCATAAATCTGAAACATTTGAAAAGTTCAAAGAATTTCAGAGTGAAGTAGAGAACCATCGTAACAAGAAAATAAAGTTCTTACGATCTGATCGTGGAGGAGAATATTTGAGTTACGAGTTTGGCAATCACTTAAAACAATGTGGAATTGTTTCACAGCTCACGCCACCTGAAACACCACAGCGTAATGGTGTGTCCGAACGTCGTAATCGTACTCTATTAGATATGGTGCGTTCTATGATGTCTCTTACCGATTTGCCACTATCATTTTGGGGTTATGCATTAATGACAGCTGCATTCACTTTAAATAGGGCACCGTCTAAATCCGTTGAGATGACACCGTATGAACTGTGGTTTGGTAAGAAACCTAAGCTGTCGTTTCTGAAAGTTTGGGGATGCGATGCTTATGTGAAAAGGCTTCAGCCAGATAAGCTCGAACCCAAAGCGGATAAGTGCGTCTTCATAGGATACCCAAAGGAGACCGTTGGGTACACCTTCTACCACAGATCCGAAGGCAAATATTTGTTGCTAAGAATGGATCCTTTCTAGAGAAGGAGTTTCTCTCGAAAGAAGTGAGTGGGAGGAAAGTAGAACATGATGAGGTAATTGTACCTCCTCTGGATAGTAGTACGCCACAGAAAGAAATTTCTATGACATCGACACAGACCAGAGAAGAAGTTGATGAAGATGATCATGAAACTTCGGATCAAGTTGTTACTGAACTTCGAAGGTCAACCAGGACACGTTCCGCACCAGAGTGGTACGGAAATCCAGTCTTGGAGGTCATGTTGCTAGACAATGATGAACCTTCGAACTATGAAGAAGCGATGGCAAGCCCGGATTCCGACAAATGGCTTGAGGCCATGAAATCCGAGATTGGATCCATGTATGAGAACAAAGTATGGACTTTGGTAGACTTGCCCGATGAACGGCGAGCTATTGAAAATAAATGGATCTTTAAGAAGAAGACGGACGCTGATGGTAATGTCACCTTCTATAAAGCACGACTTGTTGCTAAAGGTTATCGACAAGTTCAAGGAGTTGACTACGATGAGACTTTCTCACCTGTAGCGATGCTAAAGTCTGTCAGAATTATGTTAGCAATTGGCGCGTTTTATGATTATGAAATCTAGCAAATGGACGTCAAAACGGCATTCCTTAATGGATTCCTTAAGGAAGAATTGTATATGATGCAACCGGAAGGTTTTGTCGATCCTAAAGGTGCTAACAAAGTATGCAAGCTCCAGCGATCCATCTATGGACTGGTGCAAGCATCTCGGAGCTGGAATACTCGCTTTGATGAAGTGATCAAAGCGTTTGGGTTTATACAAACTTATGGAGAAGCTTGTATTTACAAGAAAGTGAGTGGGAGCTCTGTGGCATTTCTCATATTATATGTGGATGACATATTATTGATGGGAAATGACATAGAATTTCTGGAAAGCATAAAGGGTTATTTGAACAAAAGTTTTTCAATGAAGGATCTCGGAGAAGCTGCTTACATATTAGGCATCAAGATCTATAGAGATAGATCAAGACGCCTCATTGGACTTTCACAAAGCACATACCTTGACAAGATTTTGAAGAAGTTCAAAATGGATCAGTTAAAGAAAGGGTTCTTGCCTGTATTGCAAGGTGTGAGATTGAGTAAGACTCAAAGCCCGACCATGGCAGAAGACAAAGAGAAGATGAGTGTCATCCCCTATGCCTCAGCCATAGGCTCTATTATGTATGCCATGCAGTGTACCAGACCTGATGTGTGCCTCGCTATTAGCTTGGTGGGAAGGTACCAAAGTGATCCAGGAGTAGATCACTGGACAGCGGTCAAGAATATCCTGAAGTACCTGAAAAGGACCAAGGACATGTTTCTCGTTTATGGAGGTGACAAAGAGCTCGTCGTAAAGGGTTACGTCGATGCTAGCTTTGACACAGATCCAGATGACTCTAAGTCACAATCTGGATACGTATTTATTCTTAATGGTGGAGCGGTCAGTTGGTGCAGTTCCAAGCAGAGCATTGTGGCGGGATCTACATCTGAGGTGGAATACATAGCTGCTTCCGAAGCAGCACATGAAGGAGTCTGGATGAAGGAGTTCATATCTGATCTAGGTGTCATAACTAGTGCATCGGGTCCAATGACTATCTTATGTGACAACACTGGAGCAATTGCCATAGCAAAGGAGCCCAGGTTTCACAAGAGAACCAAGCATATAAAGCGTCGCATCAACTCCATTCGGAATTTGATTAAGGATGGAGACATAGAGATTTGCAAAGTACACACGGATCTGAATGTGGCAGACCCGTTGACTAAACCTCTTCCACGAGCAAAACATGATCAGCACCAGAATGCGATGGGTGTTAGATTCATTACAATGTAATTGACTCTAGTGCAAGTGGGAGACTGTTGGAAATATGCCCTAGAGGCAATTAATAAAGTGTTTATTATTATCATATTTCTCCGTTCATGATAATGGTTTATTATTCATGCTAGAATTGTATTGACAGGAAACTAAATACATGTGTGGATAATAGACAAATACTATGTCCCTAGTATGCCTCTACTAGACTAGCTCGTTGATCAAAAGATGGTCAAGGTTTCCTGACCATGGACATGAGTTGTCATTTGATAACGGGATCACATCATTAGGAGAATGATGTGATGGACATGACCCAACCGTTAGCATAGCAAATGATCGTTCAGTTTATTGCTATTGCTTTCACTATGTCAAATACACGTTCCTCTGACCATGAGATCATGCAACTCCCGGATACCGTAGGAATACTTTGGGTGTATCAAATGTCACAACGTTACTGGGAGATTATAAAGGTGCACTACAGGTATCTCCGAAAGTGTTTGTTGAGTTGGCATGGATCGAGATTGGGATTTGTCACTCCGACTATCGGAGAGGTATCTCTGGGCCCTCTCGGTAATACAGCATCACAGAAGCCTTGCAAGCACCGTGACTAAAGAGTTAGTTGCAAGATGATGTATTACGGAACGAGTAAAGAGATTTGCCGGTAACGAGATTGAACTAGGTATTGGATACCGCCGATCGAATCTCGGGCAAGTAACATACCGCCAGACAAAGGGAACAACGTATGTTGACATATGAGGTTCACCGATAAAGTTCTTCGTGGAATATGTAGGAACCAATATGAGCATCCAGGTTCCGCTGTTGGTTATTGACTGGAGAGTCGTCTCGATCATGTCTACATCATTCCCGAACCCATAGGGTCCGCACACTTAAGGTTCAATGACGATTTAGTATTATATGAGTTATGTGATTGGTGGCCGAAGTTTGTTCGGAGGCCCGGATGAGATCACGGACATGACGAGGAGTCTCGAAATGGTCGAGAGGTAAAGATTCATATATTGGAAGGCTATATTCGGACGTCGGAAAGGTTCCGAGTGATTCGGGTACTTTTTGGAGTACCGGGGAGTTACGGGAATTCACCGGGAGAAGTAATGGGCCTTATTGGGCCATACGGGAAAAGGAGAGGCAGGCCACGTGAGGAGGCGCGCGCCCCCACTTGCCCAAACCGAATTGGACTAGGGGAGGGGGCGCAGCCCCTCTTTCCTTTCCCTCTCCCTTCCCCCTTTCCTACTCCGTATGGGAGGTGGAATGCTACTAGGACTAAGGAGTCCTAGTAGGACTCCCCACACTTGGCGCACTCCTAGGGGGCCGGCCTCCTCCCTCTCATCCTTTATATACGGGGGCAAGGGGGCACCCCAAAGTACAACAATTGTCCCATAGCCGTGTGCGGTGCCCCGATCTCCGTTTTCCACCTCGGTCATATTTTCGGAGAGCTTAGGCGAAGCCCTGCCGGAATTACTTCACCGTCACCGTCGCCATGCCGTCGTGCTGACGGAACTCATCTACTTCCTCGACGTCTTGCTGGATCAAGAAGGCAAGGATCATCACCGAGCTGCACGTGTGTAGAACTCGGAGGTTCCATACGTTCGGTACTCGATCGGTGGAGCTCGAAGGATTGTTCGACTACATCAACCGCGTTGTGAGACGCTTCCGCTAACGGTCTACAAGGGTACGTAGACACACTCTCCCCTCTCGTAGCGATGCATCTCCATGGATAGATCTTGCGTGAGCGTAGGAATTTTTTTGAAATTCATGCTCCGTTCCCCAACACTTCCTCCTTGTCATCATCCGTACGGGCATCGTTTCTGGTTGAGGGGGTCGGAGAACGAGGAGGTCCATCCCGACGACGCTTCGCCGGTGGGACGGTGAAGAGCGCATGGTACTCCTTCGCACTCATGCAACGATGATGTGTGGGTGCATCTCTAGCTAGGGGTACTCTTCCTTTGTAAGTGATAGCTGGTCGTCCCTCGGGGGCTCCATCCTTCTTGATCTTGTCTGGATTCATCTTGGCTTGACGAAGTAGCTCTAGGTTGTGGTGAAGTTCCTTGCGGAGCTTCTTGGACTCCTTAATCAGGTTGTGAGCCAGACTGTCGGCGGAGAGGCTGAAGTAGGTCTGGAACCTGAGTGGCGTGCCATTCTCCTTGGATGGTACAAACGTTCAATTCTCACCAATGTCATCCTTCCTGGAAGGTAGGTAGCGAGTAGCTGGCTCGTGCGCCATCTCTGTAATGATGTCTCGAAGGTGGATAAGTGCGTTGCTTGCAACTGTCTCGACTGCGAACACCAGCATCTCCATCTGCGGTCCTTCAAAGAACCAACTCATTGGGGAGTCGTTTGCCTTCATGACCACTTCAACGTGGTACTCCTTCGTGGTGGCATCAACCCAGTGCTCGTGGTAGAGGAAAACGGGAGGTCGGTGAAACTGGCACTTCTCCAGGTTATCCTCAAGGAGTAGGGGTAAGCTGGATGCTAGGAGGTCCTCAGTTACGATGGCCATCTACAAGATTTGAAGGTAGGAGAGTCAGCAAGGCTTTGGAATAGGATTGAAGAGAAGAGAAGTATAGAAACTGTTGCACTTAGCAACTAGGTATAGTTTTTTAAAAGGGTTTTATCCTAACTAACGTCCATGCTAACTAAGGATTCCTATAGTCAGGATGGCTTTGATACCAGCTCTGTGGGGACCGCGACTCATAAGTCGTGATACCCGAATACACGTGTACAGTGATCCCAGAGATCAATGCTCACTGAACACACAGAAGATGGATAATCAAGAGTCTTACATCCATACATACCGTCTTACACAAATAAAGACCATTTAGGTCATGTCTTACATAGATAGGGCCATGAAGGCCAAACAACAGACATAAACTCGCAGCGGAAATCTTGAAAGATAGCGTAGACCCATGCCATCTTCCTTAACCCTACAGGCAATCAGACTGGGAAGCGTCCTAATTGGCATGTTCGTCACCAAGGTACTCTTCACCATATTCTTGCTCTTCCATGCCTGGCCAATTAAATAACCAGTGGCAAGCTAATGAGTACTTTGAATGTACTTGCAAGCAACCCATGTTTTGGAACAAGGTATATCAATTCACAATATAGCACTAAATAGGAAATTTTGCGAAAAGCTAATTTGAGTGCAAATGGTATGTTCTATCAACATGTAAAAGCATGCATCATGAAGATCCGAGTAACCATATGAACAAATTACATGAGGAGCACTGGCCTAGGTTGTTGATTAATCCACGGGGTCCGGAAAGTCCTATGCAAGTTTATTAGTTATTAGGCAAATGTAGTACCAATGTTGGGCCTTGATAGAAGACTTTTATCCCAAAACAAAAATCAAGGGGGTCCCCATAACAACCACAAGCATATTAGGAGAGCTCAATATGGAACATAACACCGATACTCAAAACTAGGGCGGCAAGAGTGGAACAAAACACCAGGCAAAAGCCAAGCCTTCCATTCTTTACCAAGTATATATGTGCATTAAATTAAATAGAAACAATATTGTGATATCTCAAGATATCCATGTTATTACATTGAACAACCTGCACCCTCAACTAGAAACGCTATCAGAAGGGATGAGCAAGAGGTAACTTAGCCAAACAATGGTTTGCTGGGATGTGGAATGTTAGAGGCTTACCATGGCATTTTGGGAGGCTTGACAAACCAGTGGTAGGTAGCGAGACAAAGCGATAGAAACAAGACAATTAGCATGGCAATGATAGTAGTGGTATCCAAGGAAATGGTCATCTTGCCTGAGATCCCGCTTGGAAGAAGAAAGAATCCGTGAAGAAGACGAACGGGACGTAGTCGAACGAATCCTCACACTCTGAACGCTTTCAGAACTCTATCGAGAAGAAGCAATCCGGAAACAAACAAATAACACGATAAACACCACAATATATGAATGACATGATGCGCAAGATGATTATACATTTCAAGTTTAAATATCCAAGGCATGGCAAAGTGCAACAACCAAATACTACACATTAAGTGAAGTTCAATATGCAACGAGTTGCATATTGACTAATCTCCACGTTCGAATTATTTAGTCCACTCTAGTTTATTTACACGGCAAGTTTAAATTTTTTTAACATGGCAAAAGGTGAAGCATAAATACCTACATCATCTAGGCATTTTAAATTATGTATATGATCCAGATATGTCCTAATCATATTTCATATTTATTAAACAGGAAAACAAAATGCACCATGTTATTCTACACATTTTTTCCAGTAAAGTTACATATATAAATCATTTTAATCGGAGCAATGGTTATTTAGTTATGCAACAAACCATTTTAACATGGCATTTAAGCTAATTAATCAAATATCAAGTTTAAATAATTTTAATATGGATGAAAGTGTGATATTATTAATCTACATGAAATTCTAAGCATTTTGCATATTTAAATCATTTTAAACCGATGCATGGTTAATTAATTATTAACATTTTAAAAACATAGTTTTTTTTCTGAAATTATGAAATGCACTAAATAAATGACAAATTCACAGGGACTAAAAATATGATTGGGCAGGATTGCAGCAGATTGTAGTGTCCCATGAGGATTTGGCCCAAGCGGTCATGTATTTGGTCCTGTTTAAAAGGGACAACACCCAAAAACAAATAGATAGGAGGAGCCTCGGATCAAACCCAGGATCTCCTAGGCATGTGCCACTCTCGTTAAACAGTTGAGCTACGATGGAAATGATGATAAAGCATGGAATCTGCGCTAGATGAACTATACGAATTCGCTGACTGAACCAAACTAAAAGTGCAAAACAGAGGGGCATGCAGGTTAACGGAAATAAGACAAAACAAAAATAGGGGTGTCTGGAATTCGAACCCCGGACCCGTTGGATTACTGCACGCGGGAATGACCAGCTTGGCTAGCAAGATTTTTGTGATAGAACACAATGGCATAGCTAAATATTATATCATCCAGAACGTATCTAGGCAAAAGAACTAAGCTTCAGATAAGACGAGACTTGCTCACATCGCGAAAACGGCGCAGCTCCTGGTCGTGAAGGAGAAAAGAGAGAGTTTGAGACGGGAGGTAGAGAGGAAAATGGAGGACGGGAAGCGACGGGGCCGGCATGGAACTTGTGCTCTCCGGTGGCGACGCCGATCACCGGACGGGCAGGCAAGGTGGGGCTCCAGTGCTAGCTGCTGAAGCCGCGGAGGGAGGAGGCTTGTGGTAGGGGAGCTGCCAACCCGTGCATTGACTGCTGCTGCGTGCGCATGACCGGAGGCGAGCTGGAGGAGCGGGAGCTGGACATGTCCAACGCTATCGGATTTCGGGCTCCACAAAACCCCAAGAAGTTCGAACACAGGGGCGTGTACCAAGATCCCCTGCAGCCTCGCCCTATCTAGCTCGCTACTCGATGATTTCTACGATGAACTCGCACGATGACGAGGAAGCAGATGCACATGATGATTTACCCAGGTTCGGGCCGCTCCGAAGCGTAATACCCTACTACTGCTTTGGTGGATTGCCTCATGAGGAGGTGTGGTGGATGAACTAGTACAGTGGTGAGGAGCCTCGTGAGGGCGCTCGAGTGGTGTTCTTGGCTCTCTCTGCCTTGTCTGTTGTCTCTCCCTTCTACGGTGCAGCCTAGCCTCTATATATAGCAGCGGCCCGGGTCCTCTTCCCTTATCACAATGGCGGTAAGGGATCCCACAATGGCCAAATTCGAAGGGGGACAGGAGTACATCCCTGCTACTTCTTGAGCTTGCGTTGGTTTTCCCTTGAAGAGGAAAGGGTGATGCAACAAAGTTGATAAGTATTTCCCTCAGTTGTTGAGAACCAAGGTATCAATCCAGTAGGAGATACAAGCAAGTCCCCAATAGATGTACCTACACAAATAATCAAACACTTGGACCCAACGCTATAAAGGGGTTGTCAATCCCTTCACGGTTATTTGCAAGGATGAGATCTGATAGAGATAGATATAGAAGATTACTAAAATGAAAAGTAAAACAAAAGTAAAAAGATTGCAGCAAAGTATTTTTGGTATTTTTGGTTTATAGATCTGAAAATATAATATGGAAAATAGACCCGGGGGCCATAGGTTTCACTAGAGGCTTCTCTCTTGAAGGAAAATAATACGGTGGGTGAACAAATTACTGTCGAGCAATTGATAGAAAAGCGCATAGTTATCACGATATCCAAGGCAATGATTATGCATATAGGCATCACGTCCATGTCAAGTAGACCGAAACGATTCTGCATCTACTACTATTACTCCACACATCGACCGACTCCTGCCTGCATCTAGAGTATTAAGTTCATGAAGAACAGAGTAACGCATTAAGTAAGATGACATGATGTAGAGGGATAAACTCAAGCAATATGATGAAAACCCCATCTTTTTATCCTCGATGGCAACAATACAAATACGTGCCTCGCTACTCCTACTTTGTCACTGGGTGAGGACACCGCAAGATTGAACCCAAAACCAAGCACTTCTCCCATTGCAAGAATTACCAATCTAGTTGGCAAAACCAAACCAATAACTCTAAGAGACTTGCAAGGATATGAAATCATGCATATAAGAATTCAGAGAAGATTCAAATAATATTCATAGATAATTTGATCATAAACCCACAATTCATTGGATCTCGACAAACACACAGCAAAAGAGTATTACATCGGATAGATCTCCATGAAGATCATGAAGAACATGGTATTGAAGAACATAGAGAGAGAAGAAGCCATCTAGCTACTAGCTATGGACCCGAAGGTCTGTGGTGAACTACTCACGCATCATCGGAGAGGCAATGGAGTTGATGTAGATGCCCTCCGTGATCGAATCCCCCTCCGGCAGATTACAGGAAAAGGCTCCAAGATGGGATCTCACGGGAACAGAGGCTTCCGGCGGCGAAAAAGTATTTTCGTGGCTCTTTTTGGTATTGGGGGAATATTTGGGAATTTATAGGCCGAAGAATAGGGTTAGGAGATCTGCCGTGGGGCCACAAGCCAGGGGGCGCCCCCCCCTAGGGTGCGCCCTGGTGGCTTGTCGCCACATGGCAAGTCTCCTGCCTTCATCTCCAAGTCTGGCAGGTTTCTTCTGGTCCAAGAAAAATCATTCCGAAGATTTTATTCCGTTTGGACTCCGTTTAATATTCCTTATCTGCAATACTCAAAAACAAGGAAAAAACAGAAACTGGCACTAGGCACTAGGTTAATAGGTTAGTCCCAAAAATAATATAAAATAGCATATTAATGCATATAAAACATCCAAAACAGATAATATAATAGCATGGAACAATCAAAAATTATAGATACGTTGGAGACGTATCAAGCATCCCCAAGCTTAATTCCTGCTCGTCGTCGAGTAGGTAAATGATAAAAACAGAATTTTTGATGTGGAATGCTACCTAACATATTTATCCATGTAATATTCTTTATTGTGGCATGAATATTCAGATCCATAAGATTCAAAACAAAAGCTCAATATTGACATAAAAACAGTAATACTTCAAGCATACTAACAAGCAATTGTGTCCTTTCAAAATAACATGGCCTTAGAAGTTATCCCTACAATATCATATGGTCTGGCTATGCTCCATCTTCCCCACACAAATTATCTAAATCATGCACACCCCTGATGACAAGTCAAGCAATTGTTTCACCCCTTTTATGATCTCAAACCTTTTCAACTTTCACGCAATACATGAGCGTGAGCCATGGATATAGCACTATAGGTGGAATAGAATATGGTGGAGGTTGAATGGAAAAAGGAGAAGATAGTCTCACATCAACTAGGCGTATCAACGGGCTATGGAGAGGCCCATCAATAGATATCAATGTGAGTGAGTAGGGATTGCCATGCAACGAATGCACTAGAGCTATAAGTGTATGAAAGCTCAAAAAGAAACTAATTGGGTGTGCATCCAACTCGCTTGCTCACGAAGACCTAGGGCAATTTGAGGAAGCCCATCATTGGAATATACAAGCCAAGTTATATAATGAAAAATTCCCACTAGTATATGAAAGTGACAAAATAGGAGACTCTCTATCATGAAGATCAAGGTGCGACTTTGAAGCACAAGTGTGGAAAAAGATAGTAACATTGTCCCTTCTCTCTTTTCTCTCATTTTTATTTATTTATTTTGGTGGGCATCTTTGGCCTCTCTTTTTTAATTTGGGATTCATTGGCCTCTTTTATTATTTTTAAAGTCCGGAGACTCATCCCTACTTGTGAGGGAATCATAGCTTCCATCCTTTCCTCACATGGGACAATGCTCTAATAATGATGATCATCACACTTTTATTTACTTACAACTCGATACCTACAACAAGATATGACTCTATATGAATGCTTCCGGTGGTGTACCGGGATGTGCAATGATCTAGCATAGCAAATGACATCAAAAAAGGACAAGCCATGAAAACATCATGCTAGCTGTCTTACGATCATGCAAAGCAATATGACAATGATGGTGCGTGTCATAAAAAAAACGGAACGGTGGAAGTTGCATGGCAATATATCTCGGAATGGCTATGGAAATGACATAATAGGAAGGTATGGTGGCTGTTTTGAGGAAGGTATATGGTGGTTGTTTTGAGGAAGGTGGGTTTAATGCACCGACGAAAGTTGCACGGTACTAGAGAGGCTAGCAAAGGTGGAAGGGTGAGAGTGCGTATAATCCATGGACTCACATTAGTCATAAAGAACTCACATACTTATTGCAAAAGTCTATTAGTTATCGAAGCAAAGTGTTAGACGCATGCTCCTAGGGGAGAGGTTGGTAGGAGTAAACCATCGCGCGTTCCCGACCCTCACACAAAGGATGACAATCATTAAACAAATCATGCTCCGACTTCATTACATAACGATTCACCATACGTGCATGCTACGGGAGTCACAAACTTTAACACAAGTATTTTTACCATTCCACAATTACTGACTAGCATGACTCTTAACATCACCATCTTTATATCTCAAAACTATATGCAAGGAATCCAACTTCTCATAGTATTCAATGCACTTTATATGAAAGTTTTTATTATACCCCTCTTGGATGCCCATTATATTAACTAAATTCATAACCTAAACCAATTACCATGCTGTTTAAAGACTATCAAAATAATATAAGTGAGGTATGAGAGTTCAATTATTTCTATAAAATAAAAACACCACCGTGCTCTAAAAAGATATAAGTGAAGCACTAGAGCAACATTACCTAGCTCAAAAGATATAAGTGAAGCACATAGAGTATTCTAATAAATTCACGATTAATGCATGTCCCACTCAAAAAATGTGTGCAGCAAGGATGATTGTGGCAAACTAAAAAGCAAAGACTCATATCATACAAGACGCTCCAAGCAAAACACATATCATGTGGTGAATAAAAATATAGCCTCAAGTAAATTTACCGATGGATTGAAGACGAAAGAGGGGATGCCTTCCGGGGCATCCCCAAGCTTAGGCTCTTTGGTATCCTTGAATATGGCTTGGGGTGCCTTGCGCATCCCCAAGCTTAGGCTCTTGCCACTCCTTATTCCATAGTCCATCAAATCTTTACCCAAAACTTGAAAACTTCACAACACAAAACTCAACAGAAAACTCATGACTTTAGGTACTGTTGTGAACTCATTCTTTATTTACATTGGTGTAATATTTACTGTATTCTAACTTCTCCATGGTTCATACCCCCCGATACAACCCATAGATACATCAAAATAAGCAAACAACACAAAGACAACAGAATCTGTCAAAAACAGAACAGTCTGTAGCAATCTGTGGACTTCGAATACTTCTGTAACTCCAAAAATTCTGAAAAATTAGGAAAATCAGGGAAATTTGTATATCAATCTTGTGTAAACAATTCAGATCCAATTGATGCTCTGGTGAATTTATAAAATTCCTGGACTGAGCGCAAAAGTTTCTGTTTTTCAGCAAAACCAAATCAACAATCACCGTAAACCATCCCAAAGGTCTTACTTGGCACAAACACTAATTAAAACAATCAAACACAATTACTACAGAGGTAATAACGTGCAAAACACTCAAGAACAGAAGCAAAAAACAGAAACATAAAAGAAAATTGGGTTGCCTCCCAACAAGCGCTATTGTTTAACGCCCTTAGCTAGGCATATTGCAATAGATCTAGGTATTGTCATCTTTGGTATTGGCAACTTTTGTGAGGGCCTTCTTGAATCCGGGGGGCTCTTTTCGCTTCCCCAAATTTTCAGGAGGAGAAACCATCTTAAGATCCAAAATATCCAAACGCTTATTGCAAAGGGTAATCAAAGTGTTTAAGCGACTGAAGTTCCCACTAATATGCTTGAGGGGTTCGTGATGTTTTTGTAACTCGAATAAATGCTTATGCAAGTCATCCAATTTGTCGAGGATTTGTACTCCCGCTTGTGAAAAGGTAAGCCCTTTTTTATGTGGGGGAACCCCCAAAATCCCTTCGAGAACTTCATAAGCGGCTTTTGTATCAAGTTCGATAAAATCGCCCTTTGAGGCAAAATCCAAAAGCTTTCTACGATGCAAAGCCAATCCAATGTAAAAATTTCTAAGCAAGACTTTTACGTCTCCTTTTAGATTGGAAATACGATAGGATTCCATTAGCCTATCCCAGGCATCTTTTAGATTTTCCCCTTGTTTTTGTTTGAAGTATAGGACTTCAAAGTCTGCTGACAAAAGGGGGGTAGTAACGTGATACGTCCATTTTGCATCATGCTTTTATATCTATATTTATTGCATTATGGGCTGTTAATACACATTATGGTACAATACTTATGCCTTTTCTCTCTTATTTTACAAGGTTTACATGAAGAGGGAGAATGCCGGCAGCTGGAATTCTGGACTGGAAAAAGAGCAAATCTGAGATACCAATTCTGCACAACTCCAAAAGTCCTGAAAATCTACGGAGAATTATTTTGGAATATATAAAAAAATACTAGGCGAAGAAAATACCAGAGGGGACCCACGAGGCAGCCACAAGCCTGGAGGGCGGGCCCTACCCCCCAGGGCGCGCCCTAGTGGCTTGTGGGCCCCCTGGCAGGTCTCCGGTGCCCATCTTCTGCTATATGGAGGGTTTTGACCCGGAAAAAAAATCAAAAGGGAGCTTTCGGGACGAAGCGCCGCCGTCTCGAGGTGGAACCTGGGCAGAACCAATCTAGGGCTCCGGCGGAGCTGTTCTGCCGGGGAAACTTCCCTCCCGGAGGGGGAAATCGAAGCCATCGTCATCACCAACGATCCTCTCATCGAGAGGGGGTCAATCTCCATCAACATCTTCATCAGCACCATCTCCTCTCCAAACCCTAGTTCATCTCTTGTATCCAATCTTTGTCTCAAAACCTCAGATTGGTACCTGTGGGTTGCTAGTAGTGTTGATTACTCCTTGTAGTTGATGCTAGTTGGTTTACTTGGTGGAAGATCATATGTTCAGATCCTTAATGATAATTAATACTCCTCTGATTATGAACATTAATATGCTTTGTGAGTAGTTACGTTTGTTCCTGAGGACATGGGATAAGTCTTGTTATAAGTAATCATGTGAATTTGGAATTCGTTAGATATTTTGATGAGATGTATGTTGTCTCTCCTCTAGTGGTGTTATGTGAACGTCGACTACATGACACTTCACCTTTGTTTGGGCCTAGAGGAAGGCATTGGGAAGTAATAAGTAGATGATGGGTTGCTAGAGTGACAGAAGCTTAAACCCTAGTTTATGCGTTTCTTCGTAAGGGGCTGATTTGGATCCACATGTTTCATGCTATGGTTAGATTTATCTTAATTCTTCTTTCGTAGTTGCGGATGCTTGCGAGAGGGGTTAATCATAAGTGGGAGGCTAGTCCAAGTAAGGGCAGCACCCAAGCACCGGTCCACCCACATATCAAATTATTAAAGTAACGAACGCGAATCATATGAGCATGATGAAAACTAGCTTGACAGAAATTCCCATGTGTCCTCGGGAGCGCTTTGCTTTATATAAGAGTTTGTCCAGGCTTGTCCTTTGCCATAAAAAGGATTGGGCCACCTTGCTGCACCTTTATTACACTTGTTACTTGCTATCCGTTACGAATTATCTTATCACAAAACTATCTGTTACCGACAATTTCAGTGCTTGCAGAGAATAACTTACTGAGAACCGCTTGTCATTTCCTTCTGCTCCTCGTTGGGTTCGACAATCTTACTTATCAAAAGGACTACGATAGATCCCATATACTTGTGGGTCATCAAGACTCTTTTCTGGTGCCGTTGCCGGGGAGTGAAGCGCCTTTGGTGAGTGGAACTTGCTAAGGAAAAATTTATATAGTGTGCTGAAATTTACTTTCACTTGTTACTATGGAAAATAATCCTTTGAGGGGCTTGTTCGGGGTATCTTCACCTCGACCGGAAGCACAAAGAGTTGCTCCTCAACCTGCTGCACCTACTGAAAATATTTATTATGAAATTCCTTCCGGTATGATTGAGAAACTGCTAGCTAATCCTTATGCAGGAGATGGAACACTACATCCTGATCTGCATCTGATCTATGTGGATGAAGTTTGTGGATTATTTAAGCTTGCAGGTTTGCCTGAGGATGATGTCAAGAAGAAGGTATTTCCTTTATCTTTGAAGGAGAAGGCATTGACATGGTATAGGCTATGTGATGATATTGGATCATGGAACTACAACCGATTGAAAATGGAATTTCATCAGAAGTTTTATCCTATGCATCTGGTTCATCGTGATCGGAATTATATTTACAATTTTTGGCCTCGTGAAGGAGAAAGAATCGCTCAAGCTTGGGGGAGGCTTAAGTCAATGTTATATTCATGCCCCAATCATGAGCTCCCAAGAGAAATTATTATTCAGATTTTTTATGCTCGGCTTTCTCGTAATAATCAATCCATGCTCGATACTTCTTGTGCTGGTTCCTTTATGAAGAAAGATATTGAATTCAAATGGGCTTTATTGGAAAGAATTAAACGCAACTCTGAAGATTGGGAACTCGACGAAGGTAATGAGTCAGGTATAAACCTTAAGTTTGATTGTGTTAAATCCTTTATAGACACCGATGCTTTTCGTGAATTTAGCACTAAATATGGACTTGACTCTGAGATAGTAGCTTCTTTCTATGAATCTTTTGCTGCTCATGTTGATCTCCCTAAGGAGAAGTGGTTTAAATATCATCCTCCCATTGAAGTGAAAGTAGTTGAACCTATTAAAGTTGAAGAAACTTATAATGTTGATCCCGTTGTTCCTACCGCTTATATTGAGAAACCACCTTTCCCTGTTAGGATAAAGGAACATGCTAAAGCTTCAACTGTGGTTCGTAAGAGTTGTACTAGAACACCTACGCGCCCTGAACAAATTAAAGTTGAACCTAGTATTGCTATGGTTAAAGATCTCTTGGTTGATAATATTGATGGGCATGTTATTCATTTCCGTGATGAAGCTGCTAGAATTGCTAGACCTGATGCTAAAGATAAACATAGACCTATAGTTGGCATGCCTGTTGTTTCTATTAAAATAGGAGATCATTGTTATCATGGCTTATGTGATGTGGGTGCTAGTGTGAGTGCAATTCCCTTCACCTTATATCAAGAAATTATGAATGATATTGCACCAGCTGAATTAGAGGAAATTGATGTTACCATTAAGCTGGCTAATAGAGATACTATTGCACCAATTGGGATTGTTAGATATGTTGAAGTCTTGTGTGGGAAAATAAAATATCCTACTGATTTTCTTGTTCTTGGTTCCCCATAAGATGATTTTTGACCCATTATATTTGGTAGACCTTTCTTGAATATTGTTAATGCTAAGATTGATTGTGAGAAGGAAACTGTTACTGTAAGTTTTGGGGATGTGTCTCATGAGTTCAATTTCTCTAAATTTCGTAGACAACCCCATGATAAGGAATTTCCTAGTAAAGATGAAATTATTGGTCTTGCTTCTATTGTTGTGCCTCCTACTGATCCTTTAGATCAATATTTGCTAGACCATGAAAACAATATGCATATGAATGAAAGGAATGAAATAGATAGGATTTTCTTTGATCAGCCGCCTATTTTGAAACACAATTTGCCTGTTGAAATACTTGGGGATCCTCCTCCACCCAAGGGTGATCCCGTGTTTGAGCTTAAACAATTACCTGATACTTTGAAATACGCTTATCTTGATGAAAAGGAGATATATCCTGTTATTATTAGTGCTAACCTTTCAGAGCATGAAGAAAAGAGATTATTGAAAACTCTGAGGAAGCACCGTGCTACTATTGGATACACCCTTGATGATCTTAAGGGCATTAGTCCCACTCTATGTCAGCATAAAATTAATATGGAGCGTGATGCTAAACCAGTCGTTGATCACCAACGACGGTTGAATCCTAAAATGAAAGAAGTGGTAAGAAATGAAATACTAAAGCTTTTGGAGGCAAGTATAATTTATCCTATTGCTGATAGTAGATGGGTTAGCCCCGTTCATTGTGTTCCTAAGAAAGGAGGTATTACCGTTGTTCCTAATGATAAAAATGAATTGATCCCGCAAAGAATTGTTATAGGATATAGAATGGTAATTGATTTTAGGAAATTAAATAAAGCTACTAGGAAAGATCATTACCCTCTACCTTTTATTGATCAAATGCTAGAAAGACTATCCAAACACACACATTTTTGCTTTCTAGATGATTATTCTGGTTTTCTCTCAAATACCTGTGTCAAAAGAGGATCAAGAAAAGACTAATTTTACTTGTCCTTTTGGTACCATTGCTTATAGACGTATGCCTTTTGGTTTATGCAATGCACCTGCTACCTTTCAAAGATGTATGATGGCTATATTCTCTGACTTTTGTGAAAAGATTGTTGAGGTTTTCATGGATGATTTCTCCGTTTACGGAACTTCTTTTCATGATTGCTTTAGCAACCTTGATCGAGTTTTGCAGAGATGTGAAGAAACTAATCTTGTCTTGAATTGGGAGAATTGCCACTTTATGGTTAATGAGGGCATTGTCTTGGGGCACAAAATCTCCGAAAGAGGTATTGAAGTTGATAAAGCTAAAGTTGATGCTATTGAAAAAATGCCGTGTCCTACGGATATCAGAGGTATAAGAAGTTTCCTTGGTCATGCTGGTTTCTATAGAAGGTTTATTAAAGATTTCTCTAAGATTTCTAGGCCTCTCACTAATCTTTTGCAGAAAGATGTTCCATTCATTTTTGATGATGATTGTGTAGAAGCATTTGAAATTCTTAAGAATGCCTTGATTTCCGCACCTATTATTCAACCACCTGATTGGAACCTACCCTTTGAAATTATGTGTGATGCTAGTGACTATGCTGTTGGTGCTGTTCCAGGACAAAGAGTTGATAAGAAATTAAATGTTATCCATTATGCTAGTAAAATTCTAGACAGTGCTCAAAGAAACTATGCTACCATTGAAAAGGAATTTTTAGCGGTTGTGTTTGCTTGTGATAAGTTCAGACCTTATATTGTTGATTCCAAAGTAACTGTTCACACCGATCATGCTGCTATTAAGTACCTTATGGAAAAGAAAGATGCTAAACCTAGACTTATTAGATGGGTTCTTCTGCTACAAGAATTTGATTTGCATATTATTGATAGAAAGGGTGCCGACAACCCCGTAGCTGATAACTTGTCTAGATTAGAGAATGTTCTTGATGACCCACTACCTATTGATGATAGCTTTCCTGATGAACAATTCGCTGTCATAAATGCTTCACGTAATGCTCCATGGTATGCTGATTATGCTAATTACATTGTTGCTAAATTTATACCACCTAGTTTCACATACCAGCAAAAGAAAAAGTTCTTCTATGATTTAAGACATTACTTTTGGGATGATCCACACCTTTATAAAGAAGGAGTAGATGGTATTATTAGACGTTGTGTACCTGAGCATGAACAGGAACATATCCTACGCAAGTGTCATTCCGAGGCCTATGGGGGACACCACGCTGGAGATAGAACTGCACACAAGGTATTACAATCTGGTTTTTATTGGCCTACTCTCTTCAAGGATGCTCATAAGTTTGTCTTGTCTTGTGATGAATGTCAAAGAATTGGTAATATTAGTAGACGTCAGGAAATGCCTATGAATTACTCTCTTGTTATTGAACCATTTGATGTTTGGGGTTTTGATTTATGGGACCTTTTCCGCAATCTAATGGGTATACTCATATTCTAGTTGTTGTTGATTATGTTACTAAGTGGGTAGAAGCTATTCCAACTAGTAGCGCTGATCATAACACTTCTATTAAAATGCTTAAAGAAGTTATTTTCCCTAGATTTGGAGTCCCTAGATATTTAATGGCTGATGGTGGTTCACATTTTATTCATGGTGCTTTCCGTAAATTGCTTGCTAAGTATGATGTTAATCATAGAATTGCATCTCCTTATCATCCTCAGTCTAGTGGTCAAGTAGAATTGAGCAATAGAGAAATTAAATTGATCTTGCAGAAGACTGTTAATAGATCCAGAAAGAATTGGTCTAAGAAACTTGATGATGCATTATGGGCTTATAGAACTGCTTACAAGAACCCTATGGGTATGTCTCCGTATAAAATGGTTTATGGTAAAGCGTGTCACTTACCTCTTGAACTAGAACATAAAGCTTATTGGGCAATTAAAGAGCTCAACTATGATTTCAAACTTGCTGGTGAGAAGAGGTTGTTTGACATTAGCTCACTCGATGAATGGAGAACCCAGGCCTACGAGAATGCCAAGTTGTCTAAAGAAAAGGTTAAGAGATGGCATGATAGAAGGATACAAAAGCGTGAATTCAATATATGTGATCATGTCTTGCTATACAATTCTCGTTTAAGATTGTTTGCAGGACAACTTCTCTCTAAATGGGAAGGGCCTTACGTTATCGAGGAAGTATACCGTTCCGGTGCCATCAAGATCAACAACGCCGAAGGCACAAACCCGAAGGTGGTAAACGGGCAAAGAATCAAACATTATATCTCAGGTACTCCCATAAATGTTGAAACCAATATTATTAATACCATAACTCCGGAGGAGTACATCAGGGAGACCTACCAGAACGTTTCAGACTCTGAAAAGGAATAGGTATGTTGTACGGTAAGCAAACCGACTCCAAAACTTTTCCAATAGCAATTTTTCTCCGTTTTGGAATATTTAAAAAATTAGGAAAATTTAAAGTAGTCCGAAAAGTGCTCGAGGAGGCGACAAACCAGGAGGGCGCGCCCTAGTGGCTTGTGGCCACCTCGTGTACCATCCGGACTCCGTTTTCTTGTGGTATACTCCTTCGGGTCGGTAAAAATTCATTATATAATCTCCCGAAGGTTTTGATCTTCGTATCACGACAATACCTCCTGTTCTCGTTTTGAGTTGTTCCTGCAGCAGATTTAGATCAACATGACGTCCCCAAGTGCTTCGAAGGACAAGTTCTTCGAGAAGGTCATCAACCCCTACCTTGCGGAGGTGCTGCAACACCCTCAAACCATTGAGATGCATGAGGGGGTGCTGCACATCCGTGATGTTGAGGGGCCAAAGAAGACTGGAAGCGTGGAGACAAGGCTCGAAGCAATGGAGCAACAAGTCTTCAAGTGCCAAGGGATGGTGGAACGAGGACTCAATGCCAATCACATGATGATCTCTGAGTTTACCCATAAGCACAAGCTGGACTCCAAGGACATCGGGGAGCACATCTTCAAGCTTTACCAGAAAATCGAGCATCTCCAAGCCCAGATCTATGATCTGCAAAACCAAAAATGTGACTATGAATACAGATTTAAGAAAATGAGTTTGCTTGCAGATTTGAGGACCCCGGAGACTCGTTCATCTTTTTATGATGGCGAGCCTATGCCTTGGAAGACGGAGGACAAGCTTCCGACCTCATCAACAACTCCAACATCACCACCTCCGAAGCAAGACAACTAAATACATGGGTATGGGCACTCCCATTGGCTTGTGCCAAGCTTGGGGGAGGTGCCCCGGTATCGTGTCACCATCACATCTTTTATTTTTAATTTTATCATTTTTCTTAGTTCAATCTTTTTGGTTACGTCTTGATCTAGTATAATAAAGTTTTTAGTGTGATCTGGTTTGAGTTTTGCTTTATGTTCCCCCTATGTAAGCAAGTTCGAGAGTTATATAATAAAGAGTAGTTTTGAGTTGAGGGCTTTGTTTGATTGCTATGATCTTGAGAAAAAGAAATAGAAAGAAGTATAGAATAAAATCAAAGAGTGTATATGATGATCTTATGGGGAGTGATGACTTCATATATAAAAAGTATGCCGATTGAAATTTGTTGTGAGTTAACAAACATAGCTATTGGTCATTGTTGCAATTAATAGGAAGTAATAAAGAAAGAGAGGTTCACATATAAATATATTATCTTGGACATC
The DNA here is from genome assembly GCA_039707655.1 of Elymus sibiricus. Taxonomy (NCBI): domain Eukaryota; kingdom Viridiplantae; phylum Streptophyta; class Magnoliopsida; order Poales; family Poaceae; genus Elymus; species Elymus sibiricus. Next base: position 306,035,796 of record CM077675.1, on the reverse strand, counting down.
TTTTATGATTGTGAGCACTCATTAAAATATTATATGCTAAGAAGTGGATGTTGGACAAGGAAGACAACATAATGGTTTATGTTTGCTTATTTCCGAATAGAAGTTATATGGTTATAGATCCTTCAACATGTGACGCTTGCTTCCACCCCATATCAGCCAAAACTTCCGCACCAAGTAGAGATACTACTTGTGCATCCAAACACCCTTAACCCAGTTTTGCCATGAGAGTCCACCATACCTACCTATGGATTGAGTAAGATCCTTCAAGTAAGTTGTCATCGGTGCAAGCAATAAAAAAATTGCTCTATAAATATGCAAGATCTATTAGTGTGAGGAAAATAAACTTTATACGAACTTGTGATGTGGAAGAAATAAAAGCGACAAACTGCATAATAAATTTCTTTATCACAAGGGGCAATATAAAGTGACGTTCTTTTGCATTAAGGGATTGCGCATCCAACTATAAAAGCGCATGACAACCTCTGCTTCCCTCTGCGAAGGGCCTATCTGTTACTTTTATTTTCTATTACTCACCTTTATGTAAGAGTCGTGGTGATCTTCAATGCTTCCTTTATTTCGCCTTTATCTCTTGGTAAGCGTCATGTGTTGAGGAAAGATCTAGACACATATATCCACTCGGATGTGGGTGAGCATGAGTTATTTCTGTCGACATTACCCTTGAGGTAAATAGTTGGGAGGCAAAACTATAAGCCCCTATCTTTCTCTGTGTCCGATTGAAGCTTTGACCTCATAGGTACCGCGTGAGTGTTAGCAATTATGAAAGACTAAAAGATGATTGAGTATGTGGATTTTCTTTACAAGCTCTTATATTGAGTTTTTCCGATGTTATGATAAATTGGAATTGCTACAATGACTGAGATCATAGTTTGTTGGTTCTCAATAGAGTTCTTGATTCATACTTTACCTTGTGAATGAATTGTCACTTTAGCATAAGAAATTATATACCAATTTATGTTGTTGTTCTTAAGATGATCATGATGCCTTCATGTCCGCATTTTATTTTATCGACACCTCTATCTCTAAACATGTGGGCATATTTATCGATTTCGGCTTTCGCTTGAGGACAAGCGAGGTCTAAGCTTGGGGGAGTTGATACGTCCATTTTGCATCATGTTTTTATATCTATATTTATTGCATTATGGGCTGTTAATACACATTATGGTACAATACTTATGCCTTTTCTCTCTTATTTTACAAGGTTTACATGAAGAGGGAGAATGCCGACAGCTGGAATTCTGGACTGGAAAAGGAGCAAATATGAGATACCTATTCTGCACAACTCCAAAAGTCCTGAAAATCTACGGAGAATTATTTTGGAATATATAAAAAATACTGGGCGAAGAAAATACCAGAGGGGACCCACCAGGTAGCCACAAGCCTGGAGGGCGCGCCCTTGTGGCTTGTGGGCCCCCTGGCAGGTCTCCGGTGCCCATCTTCTGCTATATGGAGGGTTTTTACCTGGAAAAAAAATCAGAAGGGAGCTTTCGGGACGAAGCGTCGCCGTCTCGAGGTGGAACCTGGGTAGAACCAATCTAGGGCTCCGGCGGAGCTGTTCTGCCGGGGAAACTTCCCTCCCAGAGGGGGAAATCGAAGCCATCGTCATCACCAACGACCCTCCCATCGAGAGGGGGTCAATCTCCATCAACATCTTCATCAGCACCATCTCCTCTCCAAACCCTAGTTCATCTCTTGTATCCGATCTTTGTCTCAAAACCTCAGATTGGTACCTGTGGGTTGCTAGTAGTGTTGATTACTCCTTGTAGTTGATGCTAGTTGGTTTACTTGGTGGAAGATCATATGTTCAGATCCTTAATGATAATTAATACTCCTCTGATTATGAACATTAATATGCTTTGTGAGTAGTTACGTTTGTTCCTGAGGACATGGGATAAGTCTTGTTATAAGTAATCATGTGAATTTGGTATTCGTTCGATATTTTGATGAGATGTATGTTGTCTCTCCTCTAGTGCTGTTATGTGACCGTCGACTACATGACACTTCACCATTGTTTGGGCCTAGAGGAAGGCATTGGGAAGTAATAAGTAGATGATGGGTTGCTAGAGTGACAGAAGCTTAAACCCTAGTTTATGCGTTGCTTCGTAAGGGGCTGATTTGGATCCACATGTTTCATGCTATGGTTAGATTTATGTTAATTCTTCTTTCGTAGTTGCGGATGCTTGCGAGAGGGATTAATCATAAGTGGGAGGCTAGTCCAAGTAAGGGCAGCACCCAAGCACCGGTCCACCCACATATCAAATTATTAAAGTAACGAACGCGAATCATATGAGCATGATGAAAACTAGCTTGACAGAAATTCTCACAATGAGTCCGACGCGCGCGACCTCCTGGACCTCGCCTTGACATGCGTCTTCTCCAACTTGTGCCGCCATGCCCCGGAGCTTGACCTCCGGCGTGTCGGGGAGCGGGTGCCTGACGAGCTCCAGAGGCCCCTCCTGGATGAGGTGCGCCCCCACGTGGAGTCCCTGGTAGAGCGGTTCATCCAGGTGCCTGCCTCCAGCGGGGAGGATGATTCCGATGCCGAGGCGGCCGGCGGTGCGGGCGGCGACAGCGACTTCTCCCTCTAGGCATCCCATGTTTCCCTTGCATGGTTCCTGTAATATTTTAAGAAGAACTCGGCCCCGGAGGGCATTAGCCTTTTGCGTATTACCTTTTGTCTCCGTCCTTCCTTGTCTTGAATCGCCGGTCGCCTGCTTGCCGTGACGTGACTCAGTTCCTTAGCATGGGGCTTGATGCTGATGTCGTTGCGGCCCGGTGACGGCGGCCGGCTGGGCCCTCACGGGGCGCCCTCTCCCGAGGGGCTGCTCGTGGCCGCCACTCCCGGGTTTGTGGCCTTGCTGCCCGTCGTGGCAGGGTCCCTCCCCTCGCGCTGTTTTTCCCGACGCCTCAGCTCTCTGGGATCTCGGTAGCCGTGCGCGGTGGCCCGCAGTACCTGCATTCTCACATTAGTGCGCACAACCCTTATCCCGTCCTCGGGCTGCCATTAGATCAGGAGGCTCTTGCTTGGTTCGGTAGTGTACTTAGCTTGTAGGGCGGTGACGATCTCGTGCGTCGCGAGGTGCGATGGTGTTGTCCAGATAGCCCGCGGTTCCACCTGGGATGCTTCCTCCTTGTTTGTGGGACGGTCTTGGGGCCCTTTTGGCACTTTGTGTCTGTAGGCCCCAGTCCCGCACATTTCTCGACCACTGTAAGGGGCGTCCGGATCACTAGGACGCAACTACGGGGTGAGGCCTCGACACCCTTGACACCGACCGGATCACCAGGACGATGTCAAGGGGCGAGGGGCTATATGACCGGTAAGGCTCCTAAGGCGTGCTGCTCAGGAGCCCCCTTTGACAATCAAGCACCTCTACATCGGTAGGTCCCAGTCCCGCACATTCCTCGACCACCGTAGGGGCGTCCGGATCACCAGGACGCGACTACGAGGTGAGGCCTCGACACCCTTGATGCCGACCGGATCGCCAGGACGACATCGAGGGGCGAGTGGCTATATGACCGATAAGGCTCCTGAGGCGTGCTGCTCAGGAGCCCCCTTTGACGCTCGAGCGACCCCCATTCTGTCCTGCCGACTGCCGCCTCAGGAGGCACTGGCTCCTATCGAGACTCCTTGCTGCGGTGCCTCGTTGTGGTCGGAGCCCCCGAGTGCGGATCGACCGCCAAAAGATGCAAGTCCCTGAGGTGACAGGGCCTTGCTATCCTGCTCCGAGGCGCCTCGGGGAGGGCCGGAGTGCACGGGCCCTTGCGAAACACCAATTCAGAGAAAGAGACTCCAAGACCGGAAAAAAGAGAGAACGATGAGATAAAAGTCCCCACCCCTTTTTCATTTAAAAATAGAGTTCCGAAATTCTCAAACTTCATTCCAAAAAGTGGCAATTCGAACACCAAAAAGATGCAAGCAACTGCCGCGTCCGGCACCTAAGCTAGTCTTTGCCTTCGTCTTCCCCCAGCGCGGAGCGTAGGGCATCCACGTTGCGTGGGCATAGCCATTGATGGGCAGTGTTGTCCGCCAGCGCGGAGCATGGGGCTTCCACTTGGGCGTGGGATGGAACCCCTCCGCGTCCTCGGGGGGCTCCGAGCATATACAGCCCACTCATTATTACGAGAGAGTGTCACGGCCGTAGATAGCTAGGCAAGTCCCCAGGCGCACGGCCTGGTTGCTCCCAACTCCATCAAGAGCCATCCCGTGCATTTCTGCTCGGTTGCGCGCCTCTATGACCCAAACCCGAATGCATTGTTCCCCGCGTAGCCGCAGGATTGCGCTCCCGCGGCCCAAACATGAGCACAATTCATCCGGCGCAACCATAAAGGTGTTTTGTCGATGAAGCTACCTCGTGAAGCGTCGGGGCACCGGCCGGACAGTGTCTTGAGGGCCTCGTGAGGCCCAGCCTCCCGAGGCTGCCCCGGCGCTCCGGTTGCTGCGGGTGGCCCGCGCTACTTGTGTCTTGCTGCTCCCCCCAGGCCGTTTCTCCTTAGGCCTCGGGGCTTGGCTCGGTGTTGCTTGCTCGCGAGGGCGACGGCCTGCGCCGTGCCCCGCGGGCTCGGGGGCATCCTCCCTCTTTCCCCCGCTCGTGTTGTCCAGGCTAGGTGCTCCGTCGGTGGAAGCCCCCAGGCCCGGCTCGGGGAGGACGCCCTGGGTACCCCCTACTCTTGGGAGGTGTTAGCGCCAGCAATAGGCGCCTGATCCATCCCACCGTCCGGAGGTACGACGTAGCTTGGTACATAGGGCTCTACATAAGGGCCCCATTCTCTTCCTGAGCCGTCTGGCGGGGCGCTGGGGACGGCCCCTCCGGGCGGCGGCGGGGCACCGCCTTGTGCGCGCAGCCCATAGATTGGGTGGGTGGGCCGCGTGCTTCCTGACGTGGATTGTTACCTTGGCGATCCGATGCGCCTTCGCCGTGGTTGCTTGCTTGTCCGGACGGCTGCGCCGCCTGCTCCCTGCGTAGGATGGCGCGCTCCCGCCTGGTTAACCCAGGCTGTTGACGGTCCACGGGGTCACGGAGGCACGTGCCGGTGCGCGCGTGGGGCGCCCCATCGTTTCCTCCGTGCGCCCCGTCGTCGGGGCCGGGCTGTACCCCGAAACCGGTCACCGGGATTCGAAGGAGAAGGAGCACGGCATGCGGCGGGCCCTGCTCGGGCTCGCTTAGGGCCTGAGGGGGCACGCCGCTGGCGGGCTGGGCGATAGGCGCGGCGAACAATCCCCGGCGCCTGACGCCTGCGGCCTTGAAGAAGAGTGAGGAGCCATGGCCCTCCGCGCGACGTTGACCAGCTCTGCGATGTGGTCGGCCCATGCGTCGAAGCCCCCGTGCGTCGGGCGGTGGCCGAGCATCTCGCTTGTCATCAACAGGGCATCGTGGGCGTCGAGGTCTCCCACGTAGGTGCGACGCGACGCCGGTGCCGAGGGCGCCGCCCGTCTACCTTGTGTTTGGACGGCGCGAGAAGCGACGACGGTGGAGACGACACTAGCGGCTTGATACTGACCGCCCAGCGTCGTGCCGCTGGGGCGCGTGTCTCAGTCAGCAGCGGCTGGATTGGTGAAGACGGATCCGCCGTGGCCGGAGGAAGCTTGTTGGGCGCTGGCCATCGGAGCGGTGAGGCATGGGATGAGCGAGGCTTGAGGAAGACTTCGACACACCCCCTACCTGGCGCGCCAAATGTCGGATTTCGGGCTCCTCAAAACCCCAAGAAGTTCGAACACAGGGGCGTGTACGAAGATCCCCTGCAGCCTCGCCCTATCTAGCTCGCTACTCGATGATTTCTACGACGAACTCGCACGATGACAAGGAAGCAGATGCACACGATAATTTACCCAGGTTCGGGCCACTGCGACGCGTAATACCCTACTCCTGCTTTGGTGGATTGCCTCACGGGGAGGTGTGGTGGATTAACTAGTACAGTGGTGAGGAGCCTCGTGAGGGCGCTCGAGTGGTGTTCTTGGCTCTCTCTGCCTTGTCTGTTGTCTCTCCCTTTTATGGTGCAGCCTAGCTTCTATATATAGCAGTGGCCCGGGTCCTCTTCCCTTATCGTAATGGCGGGAAGGGATCCCACAACGGCCAAATTCGAAGGGGGACAGGAGTACATCCCCGCCCTGTCCAAAGGTGGTCTTCGTCTGCAAACTAGCTGTTGATGATGCAGAGGTGGGCTCGGCGATGACATCCGTCCTGCTGGGCTCGTGGTCGTGGTCTTGTTGCACCGGAATGGAAACCTTTGGGGGGCGCTTTCAGAACCCGCGTACGTCCTCGCTACTTTTGCACCAAAGGGGAAACTGCACCACCTGGTGCGCTAGCGCCCGCCTGTCCTTCCTTGCGTCATCCTTGACACCCGAGGCCGAGCGCTGCATAGAGATCTCCGCCGCTCCAGAGGGGGCCCGAGGAGGCCCATCCTTCGCTGGTCTTGGTTTTGTTCTTCCTCGCGAGCTTAGGGCCCTCGCGAGGGCCTTGTCTTGGGTGCGGTCCCGCCAGGCCGTGCTTGGCTGATGAGGTGGGCCATGCCCTGGGCCGCAGGCAGGCAGGTCTGGGTACCCTCATTCCTAGAACGCCGACAAACGCGAATGTAGGCGCTGCACTACAGCGCGATTAGAGGAGGAGCCAGCTGCAAGGATTCGAGATTGGAGCGGAGCGGAGAAAAAGGGAGGTGGTCGGAAGCTGTGGTTGGTTTGCTGGTGAGTTGGATCAAGAGGAGATCCCGAGGAGACAAGAATGGCGGAGTGGCCGCGACTTGGAGGATCCCTAGAAATTAGGGATTAGGTCTAGGTCGTCTATATATAGCGAAATGGACCAGGGTTTGGACCCTCCGATTAGATCGAACGGTCGAGATAAATAGGTTAGGAAGTCCATTTGAAAAACAGATGATGGTTTGGGAGTATTTCGGGGTTGCTCCGGACCCAACGATCAGGTCGGGGGGGGGGATCGGATTAGGTTGCGAGAGGATTGGTGCACTGTGCAGAGAGGCTAGGCGAAGATAAGAGGGATGACGCGAATAATGTGATGATGACTGCGACAAACAAATAAAATACACGACAAAACTCGATATAAATGGAAGGCTTCTGGAGCGTCGGTCTCGGGCTGTTACAACTCTCCTCCACTAACAAGAGATCTCGACCAGAGATCTTAGAATGAGAAGAGTAAGAGGAAGAGGAAGAGGAAAGGAGAAAGTAAAAGGTAAAACTTAGTTGCTTCTTTGACAATTGAGTGAAAGAAAAGAACCTTGGAGGTTGTAAAGAGATGAAGAATGCCATGAAGAGCAAATGAGAATTCGAAACCACTCTGGTTCAAACGAGATAGACAAGGAACGAGAGAGAAAGCATTTGGGTAGCACTTAGGTTTAAAATAGAGGCAAAACTTGATGAGATGAAAAGAACTAGAAAAGAGGACACGACACTCTAGTTAAATGGATACGCAAGGAACAGAACATGATCTTTATAAAACGAGATGATGGTCGAAGAGAGCAACATCACAATGCCTCCGGAACAAAATATTTGAAGCTAGATCATCGGAAAGAAAAGAACAGAGAAGAAAATGACAACTTCGACCACCATTGAATTGAAAAGCATCGTTACAACGGAGGATTGAACGGAGTTCATGGAAAATCAACAACAAAAAGAATAATCTTGTTGTGAGCTTGTGGAAAACATCTCAAAATTCTAAGGTGCAAACGTGCCACTAACGGAAACAAAGATTGCTTGGGAGCAACAAGATATGCAAAACTTCTTTCACCGAGAGGATCAGAGAAAACTTGGATCATTAACAAACACCATGAATGCAACAATCTTTAGGAAATGCTTTAGGTGGAATCTAATCCAAGAGAGCTCCAATGAAGAAATGATGGGTTGAAAAGATCTCATGAGAGAAGAAATTGGTGGGTTTAAATATCTCATTCTTGAAACTAATTCTCTTCGAGACTCCTCATGAATCAAGAATGCTATAACACCATGTCAAAAGACAATGGAGGAAAACTTGCACTTTGAAATGCAAGATAAAGACTACTTGAGGTACTACCATAAGAATCTTGAAGAACACTTCGAGAATGAATAAAATCCTTTACAAACCACCATGAAGAACCTCCATATACAAAAGAATGAACAAAAGAATTTAAGGTTGAAAAGGATAAGATTGTGTGCTTGCCATGATTTAAATGAAGCTTCGCGATGAGATACTTGAGGAAAACTTAGAACTCCGGAAAAGAAAAGATGAACAACTTAGAACCGAGAATTTGATATCATGAACAACTCCGGAAGAAGGATTGAAATCACCTTGATGAAACAAGAATAAGAATTATGTAGTGCTTATCCTTCATCAAGTTAAATTGATGACAATCATAGGATTTGGCATACCACTTATTCTTCTTGCAAAGATTGATGAGAGACATAGAGCACAAAACTTGACGAAGTCTTAAACGAGAACAACGGTAAGAATTTGGAACGAATGGGGATATTACCAATGAATGGAATACATGAGAACAAAGAGATCATGAACCGACTAGAGAAAACTTAAACAAGGCACCAGAACAAATAAAAAATTTATGAGGTGAGAACCTCAAAATAATTTGAAAGGATTGAATGAAAAGACGAAACTTCTGAGATATCTTCAGCACTCCGGATAGAATAGAGAGAGGTGAAAAACAAGATATACTTGGACAAAAATTTCCAACACGGGAACACATTTAGCGCATGAAAATGATATGATGAACATCAAGAAGTTGAATTGAATCCACCAGGGAAGAAAATGGAGACGAAGAATGATGAACTTAGCACTTGAGCATCTTAACAATGAATCACATGATACAATATGAAAGAAAAGATAGTGGAAGCATCAATGAAAATAAAGGCACTTGAAAGATATTTTTAATCATTGAAGATAAAGGGCGGGAGGGTGGGGAAAACAAAGAAAACTTGAGACGGATGAAATGAACTCCGAAAAGAAATATGAGGATAGATCTTGCAATCATTGGAGATGATTGAATTACCTAGAAGAGAAGCTTTCCGGATGGAAAAGAATTCGCATGATAATTTGATTGAGCCAAAGAATTAGCCCTCCCATAGGAAAATATGAGAACACGGTTTAGGAAAGATATGAAAACAACATTTCTCATCGAAGCAACTGGAATTACCATACTCCATCAAAACAAAGGATGGGGCTTGAGAATTAAGCCGGAAACAAATACATAACCCATTTGCATTTGCTGGAAGGATAATCCTAGGTAACTACTTGAATTCCCACCTAAGAACTTCCGAAATCTTTGGTTATGCAATCGGATCCACAGATGCACGGAGTAAAATCCATCACTCAACTCCTAGCAGTAATACTACCCTCCAATGTATCACATCCGTCAATACATAACGAAATGCCTCAGAAATTCATCTACCTTATACGCTCGTAATCTCAATGATACTAAACATGGCAGTACATTTGGACGCTCTCCCCAGTACTGGGTGAAACCAAAATCCTCTCGCCACAAATATTATTGAAGCAATTTCGAACATCCTCATCCTGAGATACTAAGGAAACTGAATAATAGCATGCGAGAAGAATCCCCTGGAGTTCTACTCCCCGGAAACAGGAGGCACCAAGAACAGAATTCCGGTCACATCGACATCATAGAGGTTCCAAAATAGCAGCGTGATCCTAAAAAATTTGAGTGAGAAGAGGGGTAGAGTTAAAATTCCTACGTCAGGATTCCTCACCAGAGCATAGAAGAGGAGTAAAAAGAATCCTACTCTCCGATATATAACTAGAATCAAAATAGTTTTTTTTCTAGACTCCACTCGTTCAAGTTCGACAAATCAAGGGGGATCCTAGGTTGGTACAGCTCTGATACCAACTTGTAACACCCAAGATGCGGTCCTATCCTTATTTTGGCTTGAGGGCCTCGATAGGGATAGAAGCGCAATTCGTTGTTTCGCAAGAATGCATATCGTTATAGGTACATGTAAAGAGGAGATGAGTATATGGAATTGGCTTACACTCGCCACAAGCTAAATCATGATCATCTCAAATACAACAATACATACAATCACCATACTGAAGAGCAGGGTCCGACTACGGACGAAATCAAACGATAAAAGCGACATCCATCCTTGCTAATCCCAGGCTGCCGCCCTGGAACCCATCCTAAGAAGAAGAACTCCAAATCAAACAAGCATCGCTCTCACGTCAAAGCATCGCATTACCTGTACCTGCAACTATTGTTGTAGTAATCTGTGAGCCACAGGGACTCAGCAATCTCATTTTGAAGGGTATCCAGACTAGAAAAGCTTAATGGGTGAGGTATGGTTAAGTGGAGAGGTTGCAGCAAGCACTAAGCATTTTATATCTGGCTAACTTACGAGTACACGAATAAGAAGAGTGATCTACGCATAACAGACGTGAACTAGCAATGATCAAGAAGTGATCTGAACACCTACTTATGAGTCAATCATAACCCCAGGATGTTCTCTTTCCGAACTCCCTCGAAAAGAGACGGTCACGGTTACGCGCACGGTTGGTGTATTTTAATTGAGTTTGCTTCAATTTTTCTATTACAGGATGTTAAACAATTTTCCAAGTTGCCACAGAACCGCTGGCTCGGCTCTCAAAAAGATTTAACCCTTCAGGGGTGTTCCAACTCATCCATCACAAACTAACCACAAGCTGCTTCGGAAAACCTCAACCTTGAGATACCCCAAAGTATCCTCGAAATCTCGATGCACGAGACGTTCAAGAAGGGTAAAACAAATCCAGCAAGACCGCCCGGCGTGTTGACGAACCCGATAGGAGCCGCGTATCTTCTTCTCAGGACATGACGAATGAGTGATGGTTACCACGCCAATCATCGAGTTGCCCCGGGCAGCCCTAATAAGCTGCCCTAGGTTGGGCCAACACTAATGAGGAGCACTGGCCCGGGTTGTTGATTAATCCACGGGGTCCGGAAAGTCCCCATGCAAGTTTATTAGTTATTAGGAAAATGTAGTACCAATGTTGGGCCTTGCCAGAAGAGTTTTATCCCAAAATGAAAATCAAGGGGGTCCCCATAACAACCCCAAGCATTTTAGGAGCACTCAATATGGAACATAACACCGGTACTCGAAACTAGGGCGGCAAGAGTGGAACAATACACCAGGCAAAAGGCCGAGCCTTCCACCCTTTACCAAGTATATATGTGCATTAAATTAAATAGCAACAATATTGTGATATCCGAAGATATCCATGTTATCACATGGAACAACCTGCACCTACAACTAACAACGCTATAAGAACCGCTGAGCAAGCGGTAACTTATCCAAACAATGATTTGCTGGGATGTGGAATGTTAGAGGCTTATCATGGCATTTTGGGAGGCTTGACAATCAAGTGGTAGGTAGCGAGACATAGCGATAGAAACGAGACAACTAACATGGCAATGATAGTAGTGGTATCCAGGGAAATGGTCATCTTGCCTGAGATCCCGCTTGGAAGAAGAACGAATTCATGAAGAACACGAACGGGACGTAGTCGAACGAATCCTCACACTCTGAACGCTTTCAGAATTCTATCGAAAAGAAGTAATCCGGAAACAAACAAATAGCACGGTAAACACCACAACATATGAATAACATGAGGCGCAAGTAATGATGATACATGTCAAGTTTAAATATGCAAGGCATGGCAAAGTGCAACAACCAAATACTACACATTAAGTGAAGTTCAATATGCAAAGAGTTGCATATTGACGAAACTCCATGTTCGAATTATTTTGTCCACTCTAGTTTATTTACACGGAAAGTTTAAATGTTTTTAAACATGGCAAAAGGTGAAGCCTGAACAACTACATCATCTAGGCATTTTAAATGAGGCCGGAAGCAACATATAGTATTTCCGAGACGGCCTCATACGAAAATTATGAATATGGTCCAGATTTGTCCTAATCATATTTTGTATTTATTAAATAGGAAAACAAAATGCACCATGTTATTCTACACATTTTTTCCAGTCAAGTTACATATATCAATCATTTTAATCGGAGCAATGTTTATTTAGTTATGCAACAAACCATTTTTACATGGCATTTAAGCAAATTAATCAAACAACAAGTTTAAACATTTTTAATATGGATGAAAGCGTCATATTATGAATCTACATGAAATTCTAAGAATTTTGCATATTTAAATCATTCTAAAGCGATGCACGGTTATTTAATTATTAACATTTTAAAAACATAGCTTTTTCCGAAATTATGAAATGCACTAAATAAATGACAAATTCGCAGGGACTAAAAAATATGATTGGGCAGGATTGTAGTAGACTGCAGTGTCCCATGAGGATTTGACCCAAGCGGCCATGTGTTTGGTCCCCTTTAAAAGGGACAACACCCAAACACAAATAGATAGGAGGTGCCTGGGATCGAACCCAGGACCTCCAAGGCGTGTGCCACTCTCGTTAACGAGTTCAGCTACGATGGAAATGATGATAAAGCATGGAATTGCGGTAGATGAACTATACGAATTCGCTGACTGAACCAAACTGAAAGTGCAAAACAGAGTGGCATGCAGGTTAACGGAAATAAGGCAAAACAAAAATAGGGGCGTCTGGAATTCGAACCCAGACCCCTTGGATTACTGCATGCGGGAATGACCAGCTCGGCTAGCAAGATTTTTGTTACAGAACACAGTGGCATAGCTAAACATTATATCATCCAGAACGGATCTAGGCAAAATAACTAAGCTTCAAATACGATGGGACTTGCTCACATCGGGAAAACGGCGAGGCCGGCGTCCATGGCGAGAAGACGTAGAGGACGGCCGAGGACGGCGGAGAAAAGGCTAGGGAAACGGGATCGGGACGAGGGCAGTTGGGGATGGATGGATCCGGCCGGTGCCGGAGCTCCATGGCGGTGACGGGCTCCTGTCCATGGCTCTGATTGTTCCCTGTCAAGAGGAAGAGAGAGAGAGAGAGAAAAGGTGAGAGAGGGAGAGACGGATAGAGGAAGAGTACAAGGAGGAGAGGGGCGGGGGAACCTGCTCCACGCGGTCCAGCGGTTTGGGCGCATGGGGGCAAGCTCCTGCGGCTTGGCTTCCCTCAGGCACAAGCAGAGGCGCACGGGTGCCATAGGCGCTCCAAGTCGCTCTGAACAAGCAGAGAGATAGAGAGAGATGCGAGTGGAAAAGAGAGGGACGGGAGTGACAGGTGAGGCAACGACGAGGCTCACCTTGCATTCGGCGGTGCTGCTACTTGTAGAAGGCCAGTGAGGGGATGAGCTTGAGGCAGCGAGGGAGCGTCGAGCTCAGCCATAGAGGTCCACGGTGTAGGTCCTGGTTGTGAAAGAGAAAAGAGAGAGTTTGAGACGGGAGGTAGAGAGTAAAACCGAGGAGGGGAAGCGACGGGGCCGGCCTGGAGCTTGTGGTCGCCGGCTACGGCGCCGGTCACCGGAAGGGGAGGCGAGGCGGCGCTCCAGCGCTAGCTGCTGAAGCGGCGGAGGGAGGAGGCTTATGGCAGGGGAGCTGCCCTCCCGTGCGTTGACTGCTGTTGCGGGCGCACGACCGGAGGCGAGCCGGAGGAGCGGGAGCTAGATACGTCCAGCGCGAATGGAGGTGCTGCGCTACAGCGCGGTTAGAGGAGGAGTCGGCTGCAAGGATTCAAGTCAAACTCAAGATTGGAGTGGATCCGAGAACAAGGGAGGTGATCGGATGCTATGGTTGGTTCGCTAGTGAGTTGGATTGGGAGGAGATCCCAAGGAAACGAGACTGGCGGAGTGGCGGCGGATAGGAGGATCCCTACAAATTAGGGATTAGGTCTAGGTGGTATATATATAGAGAAATGGACTAGGGTTTGGACCCTTCCATTAGATCGAACGGTCGAGATAAATAGGTTAGGCAGTCCAATTAAAAAACAGATGATGGTTTGGGGGTATTTCGGGGTTGATCCGGACCCAACGAACATGACCGGCAGAGAGGCTAGGTGAAGATGAGAGGGAAGACGGGCAGCCTGGCACCAGGCTTGAAATACTGAAAATGTCTGCGATTTTAACCGGCTATAGTGCCGCTATATGTTTAACGGATGGGTTATCAAACGACCTCCGAATGCGACGAAATTTAGCACACGGTCTAGCTACAACATATTAAGACCGCACGCCAACTTTCACCCCATTCATAAAAGGTTTTATACACCCTTTTAAATAAACAACATTTTGATGGTGCCGCGGGCACGTGTGAGTGTGGTTGGTCTTAAAACTGTCAACGACGAGAACGGAGAGAACCGGCAACTACGAATGGATGCCATTTTTGAAAAATGACGCGAATGATGCGATGATGACTGCGACACACAAATAAAATACATGATGAAACTCGATATAAATGGAAGGCTTCTAGAGCGTAGGTCTCGGGCTATTACACCAGTCCAGGGCGAACCGGCACGCGCGGAGCCCACGTTCAAACTTGACTGGCGGGGCCCGGCCGCCAGCGACCCAGAGAGGGGGGGAGAGAGGGGAGAGGATGACAGGCGGGCCCCGCCTTTCATATCTAACCCTGCGACCAGGGAGGCCGGAGGAGCTTACGGGCGATGATGCAGGGCACGACGAGGCCTGGGAACGGCGGGAATGGACTCAGGGGTGAACCGCCGTTCGGGTGGTGGTGGAGGAGGTCATCGGAGTTCAAGGTTTCTCCGGTGATGATGAGGCCACAGCGGGGAGGCTCGGGAAGAGGTCACCGTCGACGGTTCTTAGCTGCAAACGCACGGAAGGGAGGGGTAAAACTGTCAGGAGGAGGAGGCGAATCTAGATCGAGCAAGAGGAGGGGCGGAGGAGCTCCCTACTATTTGAATGCCGGCGATCCAAGACGGCGGCGCTCGGCTCGATCCCGAGCACTGAGGCTCCTGGGGGTCGAATGGGTGGTGGAGGCATGTGATTGGGGGTGGAAGAGAGGGTCAGGCAGGGTAGGGACAGCTCGGGGAGGCCATTTTATATGGGGGCGACGTGCGTACCGTGGGCAGCGTCCATGGCGCCCACGGGGGAGGTGCTGGAGAGCGAGGGAGGGCCCACAAGCGTGTCTAGAGGTGTACGGGTGGGGGTTTGCTTCGCGGAGAAGGATTGGAGGGAGAGAGAGAGAGAGTCGGGCATCCACGCTTGTGAGCGTGCTCACTGGCCGAGCTGGGCAGCACTTGAGCATTCATGCTGGAGGTCACCGGAGGAAGAAATAGGAGGGGGCCGACCAAGTGGCGTGTCCGGGATGCCGACGAGGGGCTAGGGGACAAGGTCCCTCATCCCAATGCTTTCGGGAGCCTCAGGATGGTCCGGTTACAGTGCGGGGATGTACTGTAGCGTGCTCCTGAGTGTGCGCTCTGGGCGTGTCCCACCTTGTCCACTAGAATTTGGGGGGGGGGTCTGGAGATGCTCTAGGAGCTAGGGAGGCTGCGGGAAGTAGGGGTAAGAGGAAGGAGAGGTAAGAATGGTGCTGGTCTTGGCTGTCCAGAGGGTGAAAGTGAGGTTTTACCCTATCAATCATTGAGATGTTGCCCTGGGGTTGTTACTGGAGGTAGATGGTAACTAGTAGGGACTGTGGTAAAAAGGGGGAGTCAAGGAGAACAGCGTAAAAGGTCAAAGCTGAAGTTTTACCAAATCACAAGAAGGTGTTTGATGTTGGTCTGGGCAAGTAAAAAGAGTTTTCTTGCCATGAGATTTAACAAGCTAAAAGGGTATGTAAAAATAGGGTGGATCACCAAGTTTGAGATCATTTGAAAAAATTGCCAATGCAAACTTTGTACACCCTAGAAATGAGCAGAAACTGATCTCCATAGATCTAGGCATGCAAATCTGTTCTCCTTGATGCACCACTTAGTGTAGTGTCATCATTTGGGTATTAGGGCATGCCCACAAGGTTTGGTATCAAAAGAAGACAGTTGGCAATGTAGAGTTGCTCGAATTTGGAACTAGACAAGAATGGTTTTTGGGCTCTTTTGTGAACCAAAACAATTTGGATTGGAAGGAAACTTTACAAGATCATCACATTAGGCATATGTGACTTTCTAGAATTTTCCTGGATTTATTTGAGAATATTTCTTATAGAAGTATTTCAAATTCTTGAAATAGGCAGAAAGGGTTTTGAAGTGTTTTGTCCATTATTTTCAACATGACCATGTGTTGAAACTCTTATAAATGTAAAATAGATGTCCATTGAGTTTCCCTAAATTTTCTAAAATATTTTGAAAGCATAAAAATATTTTGAAAGCATTCACTCTAATTTGACGACTTGTAGTACAAACCTCAATTCAAGGGTTTTTGAAAACCTAAATTGAATAAATGCTTTTTGGCCAAAATAATACTTTATATAAATAGTTTTAGGTCCTATACACATGGCATGATCATTGGGCAAGGGGTTTGGACGAAGGAGATGATTTTTGAGAGTAGGAGAGTTTTTGTGAGTCAAAACACAAGCAAGCAAGCAAGCAAGCAAGCAAGCAAATAGCAATCAAGTCAATCATCACAAGCACTCAAAAAGTTTTAATTGGGTCTAAATTTTATAAAATCATAACATAGCAAAGTGATACAAACACCGGGGGTGACAGCTGTTCTTGGACCTTGCCACTCGCATAGGCGGCGCACTCCGCCGCTTCGTCGAGGACGTCCCAGAGCTGCCCCGCTCACACCATGATGGGGGCTATCTCGACTTCTTCACGAAGGTGGTGGAGATGTTGGAGTCATGCGTCTCCAAGGTGGATGAGGACATCGAGTTAGGCGCCCACGACCTCCTTGACTACACGGTGACGCACATCTTCTCCAACCGTTACCTCCTTGATCTTTATTTTGACTTCTCCCACATGGTGGAGCTGGTGCCCGTGGAGCTTCGGGGCCCCCTCAGGGACGAAGTGCGTGCTCACGTGGAATCTCTAGTCAATAGGTTTAGTCAAGTTGCATTCTTCGAGGAGAGGGGCAACCTTTGCGTGGATCTCCCCAGCAACAACGACGAAGATGGCGCCTCCTCCACTTGAGTTTTTATCCTTTCTTTCCTGTTGCACCCTGAATCACCTGGCCCCGCGGGGGCATAAAGACATTTGTGGAATACTTTTGCTTTAAGTAGTTGATGCTTATCATGTTTAACGCGTTTCCTATCGCACCTCCCGTGAGGCCCTCCTCTTTTCCATGCATTGCCCTCGTGCCCTACGTCGTTGGGACCTAGGCCCCAAGGTGAACTACACCGTCGCTGGTATGCCTGGAGCCCTGCTCAGCAAGCCATAGGGTGTAGGGCTCTTAGGGACGGTAGGAGCTTCTGAGGCGCGATGCTCAGGGACCCCCCATTGACACGCCGGCGGCTCACGCTAGGAAAGTTAGGGTACCTCGAGAGCGGAACAGAGGGGAAGAAACCCTAGTGGTGCTCTTTAGACTTAGCTCCTTCGAGGTGTGTGGCTTAGGGTGAATTTCCCGCATGTTGGTTGTGTGATTCACGACGATCAATGGCACCAGCGGGGTCCCTTTACGGTTCGGCAGGGGCATCGAATGCGCAAAGAGCATCAGTCGTCCATGACTACGCGCAAGGTTTATACAGGTTCGGGCCGCTCGGGAGCGTAAAACCCTACGTCCTGTCTATGTACTTGTATATATGGGTCCAAGTACAGAGGTGCTGCTACGCTTGCAAATGGACAGGGTGTCGACCTTTGTCAAGGTAGCCATGGGCCTCCTTTTATAGTTCAAGGGGTTTCCACAAGGGCTAGAATGGTCATTTACTAGGTGTACAATGCGCTCTTAAAGCTACAGGGGCTGTTGTTAGAGTGATAGTGGGAAACACCTAACTCTGACGGACTAGGACAGGCGCACTGAATGCGCCTTGAGGTGGCGCGCTGGTGACGTTTCCCGGCAAGGATTGCCTCCACTTCTGTGTCGTCCGCCCAGCTACCTCTTATTCTTATGCCACACCGCGGGACGGGTGGCGTTAAAGCTGCAATAGGCCCACCGCTATGGCCACGTGCCCCGGCCAGCTCCGTCTGCCCACCTGCCCGCTTGACACCTCAACCGATGTAGACAATCGTCTTTGGTGAGGTGGAGCGGCGGCCTGGCGGGTAGGAATCCTTGCCAGGGATGCCCGTGGGCGGGGTATTCCGACTGGTGAAGGGCCTGATTGCCTTGCTCTGGTCTTGACTTTGGTTTCGCCTCAGAGGCTGGTACGAGCCCGGCAAGAAGCTGCCGGTCTGAGCCAACTGCCCGTGCACAAGTCTGGGTACTAGGGACCCCCAGTTCTTAGTACACTGACAGTAGCCCCCGGGCCTGGGCCATACACGCGCGCGTGCCGTTGTTGGGCTAGGCCCAAAGCAGTGCACGGGCATGTGTGGCCGTGTTTCCTTGCAGTTATGATGATCTTTTACTGACCTTTCCAACGATGCGCATTTACCATGCGTAACGGTATTGGTGGAGAGGGGCGGTCGCCCAAGCAGCACGCTTGACAATGAGTGGTCACATCGGTATATGGGCGGCTAGCCCCCGGCCTTCCTCGGGGTAAGCAGCGGGGGAAATGATGCGTCGGCCACCCACCCCACGCCATTTAATTGGTGGCATTCCTCCCTCCGCCTTGACTACTCCTTGGACGATGCATGGCACGCTCGGCGCTCGCCATTGGCAGAGGAGGGCGGTTGCTGAAGCCGTGGGCGTACGAGCGCATGCTCGTTATGGTATGCAGAGAGTCTCCCCCTCTTCTCCCCTTTTGGCTTGGCCCCTATTAATAGGGAGGGGTACATGAGGGTGCCACTCATCCGCGACCCCGTGTTCTTGTCTAGCTTCTTGATGCTCCTTGCCTCTAACTTTCGCCACTGTTTCCGGCGCGCTTCCTCTGCGATGGCGAGGTGTCGTGGGCGCGCTCGAGGTCCTAGGGGCGCCGGGAGGGGTAGCCCCCAGAGCCCGATGCGCATTGTAGTGACGGCGGCGGAGGTGAGGTCCAGGTCCCGCGGCCGGTCGGTGTCTAGCACGGCCTTGCCGAACCGCGGCGGCCGCGGAGGCGCGCCTCCCTCGTAGCTCCATGCGGGGGCTCTCACGGGAGTCCAGGTGCAAGAGTTCCTCGTGGTGGTCCCCCGACGGCGCCAGAGCTGGCTGCGTCTTCCTGATCTTTTCGCGAGGACCAAGGAGGCTCGCGCCCTCGAGGCTTGTGGCTCCGTGCCGACGGCTGCCTCGACGAACCCGCATGGGTGGTGGTCGACCTCTCCCCTGGAGGCGCCATGTTCCTGGTGCGAGGGTGGAGGTCGTTTGCCCATTCCCAGGGGTTTGGCCCCGGGAATCTTCTTCACTTTGAGTTTGACGGCTCCGCCACCTTCTCAGTGAAGTCCTTCGGGGCCCTCGGGACCTGCCCATAGTGGTGCGAGGGAGGCTTGAAGGGCAGCGACTATGAGTCCTCCGGTGGTAGCGATGAAGAAGACGGTGCCCCCGGTGTCCAGATCGATGGCGATGACTCCGAGTAGCATGCACACCTACGTCTTGGAGGGATTCGAAGGGTGCGTTGGTGCCCTGGAGGGATTCAGAAGGCAAGGCCTCGCTTGTGGGGCCTCATTTTCGGATCGATCACCACCTCATAGTGGTCGATCTCCCTCCGGACGGCGGCGGCGGCGTTAGAGGAATCGTACTCTGACTTGACCTCGCTACCGCCGCTGCTGAGCTCGGGGCTCACCTCTTGTATCCAGGTTTTACCAGACGAAGTCCTGAAAGGAAATCAAAGAAAAATGTGGGGTACTACTGATATATCAAGGGTTTGTCTTGTATATTTGTGTGTTAATCCCCCTTTTCTACCCCTTCTTTGCAGAAAACTGCGTTGTGACGCCCTTCCGACCTTTACGCTTGCCGGGGGACCTTGCTGATGAGGGTCATCTTATCGAGGGGCGCTTCTAAGGATAAATCCCGAGCACTCTCCCGTAGCGCCACTTTCGGCAAGGTTCCCTTATCGTCCTCGTCACAACTATCTGGGGGATTGGGCATGCTTCCAACCCCCGACACGCAACGATTTCGACAAGGGCCCACCTGCACGCAGGTCTTTTCTCAGGCTGCAGCTCATAGCAGGGAAAGAGTAAGGGTTTCACCTATATTCTCCTCCTTGCCGAGAGGTTGTTGCTCCGAACGCGTCAGCCCTTGCTGTCCCCTTCTTCCCCGGGATGCCTTGTGCGCGGGGGGAGTAATCCAGCTTCGTTTTGTGCGCTATGGGCTTTTAGTGGTCCGATAACAACCTTATGCTGGCAATGAGCTACCGCAATATCCCGCATAGCGAAACATAATGCAAATATGTATCTAGGCAGGAAATAGTCGTGGGATATCTAACTTTACTGAATGCGCACAGGGTCATCACCTGTCTTTGTACAAAGGATTACACGCATTGCTGCGAGACTTGCACAAAAGTGGTTGCCGGGGAGCCCGACAACCACGCCTTACGGGTAGAACTTGCGAAGATGCTCGATATTCCACGAGTTCTACACCGGGGTGCCATCTTTGGTGTCCAGGCAGACTACGCCAGGCCTGGTGACTCGTACCACCCGGTAAGGGCCTTCCCACTTCGGCGTCAACTTGTTTGCCCCCTTCGCGGACTGAATCCCTCGAAGGACAAGGTCGCCTTCCTCAAAAATCCCGGCGCGCACTTTGCGGCTATGGTAGCAGCGAAATGCCTGCTGGTACCTAGCGGCACGCAGTGCGGCCTAGAGACAATCTTCCTCGAGGAGCGTGGCATCGTCATGCCGTAGCCGCTCTAGCTGGTCCTCGTCAAAGGCCTGCACTCTCGGTGACCCGAACGTGAGTTCCATGGGGAGAACTGCTTCTGCCCCATGGACCAGGGCAAAGGGTGTTTCGCCGGTGGCTCGATTTGCCGTCGTTCTGATCGACCAAAGAACCACCGGCAGTTTATTAATCCAGCGCCTCCCATGCTTGCGCAGCTTGTCGAAAGTCCTCATCTTGAGACCCCTCAGCACTTGAGCATTCACCCTCTCTACTTGCCCGTTTCTCCTGGGGTGAGCAACCGAGGCGAAGCATATCCGGGAGCCGATGTCTTGACAGTATTGCATAAAAGTGCTGCTTGTGAACTGCGTGCCATTATCGATGATGATCCTATAGGGGACCCCGAAACAGCAAACAATCCCTCTGAGGAACTTGACCACCGCCTGCGTCGTTAACTTTCTCACTAGCTCAACCTCGGTCCACTTCATGAACATGTCGATGGCAACGAACAAGAACTCGAAGCCCCCGGTAGCACGGGGGAGGGTGCCGACGATGTCGAGCCCCCAGACCGAGAATGGCTAGGAGAGCGGCACAGTTTGAAGGTCTTGTGTTGGTTGGTGTATTTGCTTGGCATGGTATTGGCATGCTTCACACGTCGTTACCACCACCAAGGGGTCTTGAAGGGCCGTGGGCCAGTAAAAAAGCCTTGCCGGAACGCCTTCCCGACAAGGGCCCTTGATCCTACGTGGGAGCCACATATCACCTCGTGTATCTCCGCCAACAGCTTTTGTCCTTCATCCCAAGCGATGCACCTTAATTTCAGCCCATTCGGTCTCCTCCTGTACAGATCGTTGTCCATGAACTGGTACATGCTCGATTGTCGGGCTACTTTCTTGGCTTCCTATTGCCCTTCGGGGAGGTCTCCTGTCTGGAGGTACTGGACAATCTATTGTGCCCACGCCGGAGCCCGTGGATCGACGACAAGGACTAAAGGCGTTTCTTCTGCGGTGGGAGCGCTAGCTTCAACGATGGGGACCGCCTGTCCCGCCGGGGCTCGACGCTCACCGTCAAGCATTTCGTCATCTCCGGTAACCTTCTTGGCATCCACCGGTGGCTCTGTCGGGAAATAGTCGCTAGAGCTGACCTTTCTCTTCTTGGTCTGCCGCCCTGATGGTGTAACTGATGGCTGAGTGAGTTGGAGCAAAAAGGTGCCTAGTTCCACAGGCGACTTCTGAGCCACCCGTTTCAACAGGTCGTCAGCGATGTCATTCTCTACCCTGGGGACGTGTTCCATCTGCAGACCATCGAAATGTGCTTCCAACTTCCTCACCTCATCAACATATGCTTCCATCAGGGGGCTCTGGTAATCCTTGTTGACCCAGCTCACAATCAACTGCGAGTCTCCCCGGACTATCAGTTTCTTGATTCCCAAATCCGCCACTATCTGCAGCCCAGCAAGTGCATTTGGACCACATACTTGAGGTGCTCTCCGGCGAATGTTATGAGCAACACTCCGGCACCGGCGCCTTGCAGCGACAAGGCCCCGTCAAAGTACATGATCCATACCTGAGGTGTTTCCTTATCGTGAAGGGCTGTCTCCGGGGTTTCCTCATCTAGGGGCGGCGTCCATTCAGCAACGAACTGAGGGATCACTAGAAGAGTGTCTAGAGGGGGGGGGGGGTGAATAGACTACTAGCAGGGATTTAAAACCTAACCTTTTCCCAAGTTAATTGGTTGGCAGATTTTAACAATTGTAGCAAGCTTAGCACACCCTACACATGCATGTCAACAAGTATGGCAGCGGAAAGTAAAGACATTGCACATAAAGTAGAGAGTTGAGATAGGGAGATCAAACGCATGAGGGACACGAAGATTTTTCCCGTGGTTCCGATAGGTGGTGCTATTGTACGTCCACGTTTATGGAGTCTTCAACCCACGGAGGGTAACGGTCGCGAGAGTCCACGGAGGGCTCCACCCATAAGGGTCCACGAAGTAGCAACCTTGACTATTCCATAACGGCTTCCGTCCACGAAGGACTAGCCTCACTATGGGTAGATCTTCACGAAGTAGGCGATCTCCTTGCCCGTACAAATTTCTTGGTTCAACTCCACAACACGAAGTAGGAGGCTCCCAAGCGACACCTAACTAATCTAGGAGGCACCACCCTCCAAATGGTAATAGGCTTCGCAATGTCGATGAACTCCTTTCTCTTGTGATTCAAGATGATAGACTCCTCAACACACAATCACTCTCTCACAGATTTGGCTATGGTGGAAGAGATTGATTTGGTGGAAAGCAACTTGGGGAGGCTAGAGATCAAGATTCATATGGATGGAGTGGAATAGCTTGATCTCAACACATGAGCAGGTGGCTCTCTCTCAGAAAATATGTTGTGGCAAGTATGGAATAGTTCTGAGTCCTTCTCTTTCGAGTGGGTGGTGGTGAAGGGGTATATATAGGCATCCCCAAAAATCCAACCGTTACACCTAAAGTGACCAACTCGGTGACACCGATGTGTGAATCTCGATGGTACCGAAGTGACCAAAAGGTGACAACTTTTGAATCTCGGTGAGACCGATATATAAATCTCGGTGGTACCGATATATAAATCTTGGTGGTACCGATCAGGTGACCAACGGTCAGATTGCACAACTCGGTGACACCGATTCTCACATCTCGATGGTACCGATTCTTGACCATGGCTTACCAGAGAGTTGGTCCAAAAACTCGGTGGCGCCGATTCACAATTCTCGGTGGTATCAATTCTTGTGAATGGCTATCCAGAGAGTTGGTCCGGAAACTCGGAGAGACAGACTAGCAAAACTCGGTGGTACCGAAGACTGAAATTAGCTAAACAGAAAGTTGGCAACTGAACTCGTTGGCACCGATGCAGAATCGGTTGCACCGACAGGCTAGGGTTTGGCATGGGTCTGTCTGAGTTTGGGAATCGGTGGGACCGAGTGGGAAATGTTGGTTGCACCGATTTTGGATATTTGACTTTGGACAGACTTTTGTGGAAGAGCTTGTGGGTGTTTTTGGTGACTATCTCTTGTGCACGTGGAGCATCTTGTTCACCAACAGTACCTTACCCCCTTTTAATAGTATTGGCTTTCCTATGGACTCAAAGTGATTTCTCACAAAGTAAAATGTAGAGTGCTCTTGCTTGAAGCTTTTCCAATCCATTTCCTTGCATCTTGGGGTATCTCCACAATCCTTTTGCCAACCCATCTTCCTCTATGGACTTTCACCTGAAATACACTAGGTAGAAATGTTAGTCCAAGAGACAATGTATGTTGTCATGAATTATCAAAACCACCAAGGGAGCACATTGTGCTTTCAATCTCCCCCTTTTTAGTAGTTGATGACAACATACAATCAAAGCTTCAAATAAAGATATGCATGGATATAATGAAGACTTTGAGAGACACATGACTTAGACTTGCTCCCCCTAAATGTGTGCAATCTCTTTAAAGGATAGTTGCTTTGGAATACATGGACACACATATAGTGGAAGGGATAATATGAGTCATGTGTATCTTGGCTATATGCATCAAATATATATTAATGAGGTGTATCCTTGTTTAAGACTTCAACCTTGCAAACAATATGTGCAAGAAGCAAGAGATCATCTTGATCAAGGATATGATGCATATACTTACCTTGAGTTCTTGAGCATTCTTGTAGTAGAAACACACTTGAGAAAACAATGTTAGGGAAAACAAGAGTATTCTACTAATCAAAAAGCAATAGAACTCAATAGTACCAAGATATGGAGAACATATAGAAGATAGTATTCCTTAAGATTGATATGTCTCCAAGATCATTTAGAACTTTCTCCCCTTAGATATGAAAATAGTAGATCATCCTCTCCCCCTGAATCTTAGCATGTAGATATTGGGATTGGATAGGGTGAGAAAAGTCTAGCATGAGTAGTCAAATGAAATAACCATATTTTTTTAAAACATATTTTTCTCCCAAGCATAGTTTTCTCCCCCTACGTTGGTGTTCTCACCTTGTCTATATAAGTATAAACTTTGCATATTCTCCCCCTTGGTTATATCTCCCCCTTTGCATAAGCATGTATCTCCCCCTTTAGCGTTGAAGCTTTGGTATTTCTCCCCCTTTGGCATTAATTTCCAAAAAGGTCATACATAGGGTCAGATACAAGGATCATTGATTAAGAAGGCATCCTTGAGAACAAGGGTCATAGATCGTAGGGTTCATAGAAATGAAAATTGAGGGAATCATTGAAAATAATTTCTCTCCCTTTGTCTAAACTGAGAGCTTGTAAGACTTCTCCTCCTTTGAGTTAGGGATCCTTGAATAAAGTTTCTCCTCCTAATGATTTTTTTAAATAGAAGGGATCATCGAAGAATTGAAAATATCACAATAGGATCTCTAAGCAAACAAAGATTCACTAATATGAATATAGACTGGAGAAGATATCAAATCGGTAGCTCCGAGACAAACAAGTCGGTGGTACCGAGATGTTGTTTTGCAGCTCATCTGCTAATTTGGTAGAACCGAGTTATTTGTATCGATGGCTCCGAGGCTAAAACAGAAACTTGGCAATGTTTGAGAAACTTGCAAATTAATTTAGAAAACTTGCAACAAAGTATCAAAAGGATCTTCAAAGGAAATGCAAATGACTTTACAAAGAGATATCAACTAGAGAAGATTTGAGTGGCTCCAAGAAATCTTGCAAAATAGAGAATGAACCAACCAAGATTCTTAACTAGATGATGGGCGGTGACTAGGTCACCTATATTAGAGTATATTGACTTAGGAGCCAAGCAAGAATACTTGATCATAGGTCATACTCATCGTTAAGCTCAAAATGGGGTTACCATTTTTCGATTAAGCATTTTAATGTCTTCATTTCACTTGAGTTGCTTTATCTCATGACTTGGAGTAAAGCTTTTTCAAGGATACAAGTACATACCTTTGAGTGATGTTGATGATATGGCTTGTAGGTGAACTTGTTGAGGATGCTCGAGGTTGATGAAGATCATCTTGAGTTGGGAGCAATCCTTCTCGTTTTAGTACACTTGTCACCTACATAGGTTAGTCATGCAAGGAAGAACATGATATGACACGATACCAATTGTGAAATACAAATATGTGTCAAGGATATGATTTTGTTGTCTTCTTCCTTCCATCATCAAGAGAGGTTGTGGATACTTGGTCATGACAAGATTGCTTATGATTGGAGTTGATGGCAATCTTGTGGAATGAAAATCTTCCAAGTACCTACAAAATGTTAGATGCAATACAAGGGAGCATAGAATTCCATGGTATAAGATAACATGCCAAGAGTATCATGGAAGTATCATGTTAGCTCGTGCCCTTGCATGCACCCGAGTGAGTCTAGCTCAAGTTTGAAGCATCAATGATGTTCAACTCACTCCTCAAGTGACAAAACATTTTCTCATCAAGTGGCTTAGTAAAGATATCGGCCAATTGCTTGTTAGTACGAACATGCTTAAGATCAATATCTCCTTTGGCAACATGATCACGAATGAAATGATGTCTAACTTGAATATGTTTAGTTCAAGAATGTTGCACAGGATTATGACCAATTTTAATAGCACTTTCATTGTCACAAAGTAATGGAACATTTTTAACATGAATTCCATAATCCTTAAGCGTTTGTGTCATCCATAGTAATTGTGCACAACATGATCCGGCAGCAATATACTTAGCTTCGGCAGTAGATAGAGATACCGAGTTTTGTTTCTTGGAGGACCAAGACACAAGAGATCTACCCAAAAATTGACAAGTACCCGAGGTGGATTTTCTATCAACCCTGTCACCGGCATAGTCCGAATCAAAATAGCCAACAAGGTTAAAAGAAGATCCCTTGGGATACCAAATGCCAAAGTTTGGTGTTTGTATCAAATATCTCACAATACGTTTCACGGCCAAAAGATGACACTCTTTAGGTGCAGCTTGATATCTAGCACACATGCAAACACTAAGCATAATATCGGGACGGGAGGCACATATATATAGCAATGAACCAATCATAGATCGATAAACCTTTTGATCAACCGGTTCGTCCTTCTTGGTAAGATCAACATGTCCACTAGTAGGCATAGGAGTTTTCATACCTTTGCACTCTTGCATGTTGAACTTCTTGATCAAGTCCTTAGTATACTTGGTTTGAGAGATGAAAGTTCCTTCTCTTGTTTGCTTAATTTGCAAACCAAGAAAGAATTTCAGCTCGCACATCATGGACATCTCATACTTCTCGGACATCAACTTTCCAAATCTTTCACTAAATTGTGGGTTAGTAGATCCAAAGATAATATCATCCACATAGATTTGGCACACAAATAATTCACCATTAACTCTCTTAGTGAATAAGGTTGCATCAATTTTACCAATTTCAAAACCCTTTTCAATGAGAAACTTCGTTAAGCATTTGCACCAAGCGCGAGGGGCTTGTTTAAGACCATAAAGGGCTTTACGAAGCTTGTAAACATGATTAGGTTTCTTAGGATTCACAAAACCAGGTGGTTGCTTAACATAGACTTCTTCTTAAATCTCACCATTTAAAAATGCACTTTTAATGTCCATTTGATAAAGCGTGATATCATGGTTGTTAGCATAGGCAAGAAGAATGCGAATAGCTTCAAGTCTAGCGACGGGGGCATAGGTCTCACCGTAGTCCATACCTTCGACTTGCGTATATCCTTGGGCTACGATACGTGCCTTGTTGCATACGACTTGACCGTCTTCATCTTGCTTGTTTCGAAACACCCATTTGGTTCCGATGATGTTGTGCTTGTCCTTGGGCTTCTCCACGAGTGTCCACACTTCTTTCATCTCGAAGGTTTGAAGCTCTTCATGCATAGCGTTCACCCAATCCGGGTCTTCAAGAGCTTGTTCTACCTTCAAGGGTTCAATGCTAGAGATGAAAGAATAATGCTCACAAAAATTAGCTAAGCGAGTTTTAGAGCGAGTGATTCTCCCGGTTTGTATGTCACCAAATATTTTGTTTAAAGGATGGTTCTTGGTCACTCTTGCTCGAACTCGGGGTAGCTTAGGCTTGTTGGATGTTGGAGCTTCTTCATCATCATCATCATCTCCTTCATCTTCGTTGTTGTTGAAGGTGTCGTTTCCTTGAGGTGGTGGTGAAGGAGGTTGTGGTGGATCTTCATGACGTACTTCCTCTTCTTCATCATCTTGTCGTGTACCACTGGTGGATGCCTCTATGTCGTGTTGAGGTTCACCTTGACGTGAAGTAGGGGCTTCTACTTGAGTAGACGAAGTACTTTCCTTCACCTCCATGGGAAGAATCTTGCCGATGGATAAGTCTTGGATAGCTTCCGAAGGATCCTTATCACCTACATCATTTGGCAATTGTTTGACTTGCGAACCATTAGATTCATCAAAGTTCACATCTACCGTCTCTTCAACTTTTCGAGTGATGTTGTTGTAGACACGGTAAGTGTGAGAGTTCAATCCGTAACCGAGTAGTAATCCTTCATGAGATTTAGGAGCAAATTTAGTACGACAATGCTTATCAAGAATGTAGCACTTTGAGCCGAATACCCGAAAGTATCCAACTTGGGGTTTGTTACCGGTGAGTAGCTCATATGCCATTTTACTGAGAAGCTTGTGCAAGTAGAGTCGGTTTGCGGCATGACAAGCTGTTTCCACGGCTTCTGCCCAAAAGTGTCTTGGCGTCTTGTATTCGTCAAGCATCGTTCTTGCCATCTCAATGAGAGTTCGGTTCTTCCTCTCAACAACTCCATTTTGTTGAGGCGTGTACGTAGCCAAGAACTCATGTGAGACACCTTCTTCGTCAAGAAAGGTATCCACATGGGTGTTCTTGAACTCTGATCCGTTATCGCTCCGAACCTTCTTGATCTTCACATCAAACTGATTTTGCGCTTTGCGAACGAAGTTCTTGAAGATCTTTTGTACCTGCGACTTATCATCAAGAAAGAATACCCACGTAAATCTGGAAAAATCATCAACTATAACTAGACCATAGGAATTACCACCGAGACTCTTGTAAGCATTGGGACCAAAAAGATCCATTTGAAGTAACTCGAGTGGTCTCCTAGTAGTCATGATATTCTTTACGGGATGACTTCCACCTACTTGCTTTCCAGCTTGACAATCACTACAAAGTCCATCTTTGTCAAAGATAACATCTTTAACACCAAGTATATGATCACCTTTGATAAGCTTCTCTAGGTTACGCATGCCAACATGTCCTAGTCTTTTATGCCAAAGCCAACCTTTAGAATATTTTGCAATAAGACAAGTACGAGGTTTGGATCTCTTAGTGAAATCGACAATATATAGATCACCTCTACAGAAACTGGTAAAGACCATGTTATGATTATCTTGACGAAACACTTGGCAATCTACTTTCATGAATAGCACATCAAAACCAAAGTCGGCAAGTCTAGATATGGAAAGAAGATTGTAGCCAAGGGATTCAACAAGCATGACTCTTTGAATAGAGCTATCATGGGATATGGCCACCTTACCAAGACGAAGTACCTTACCCATGGAGTTGTCTCCAAATGTTACGTACCTTCGCGGTCCATGGTTTGGTGTGATCTCTTCAAACATTTCTCTATCTCCGGTCATATGATCGGTACATCCGCTATCGAGAATCCACTCTTTTCCTCCGGAAATGTAATCCTTGAAGTTTGCCATAAGACTTAGATTCTTCATAATCTTCTCATGCTCGATGTCGAACAACTCATCTTCATCATAGTAGCTGTGTTCCACATTTTCATCATCAAGTGGGAAATCCTCGTCACAAGGAACAAGAGATTTGTTAAGGTTGTGATCATGACAATGTTCAATTTTATGAATTCGAATGGCTTCTACAATGATGTTGCTGATAGTTATGACATCTCCTTTAGTACGCATAAGGTCTCTAAGCTCAAATAGATAGTCATCAAACTTGGGATCACTAGGCGTCATTTTGTGAAAGGCAATAGTTTTATGAAGAATTTCATCAAGATTACTCAATGAATAACTTGGACATCGTTTCTCCAAGTTGTTCCACAAAGTATAAGCACATTCGAAATTCTTCATTTGATTAAGCACAATTCTAGGCAATCCTCTAACGATAAGATTAATAGTTCTAAGATTGCATAGCATATCAATTTCCTCTTCCTGTGTGGGATGTAAAGGATCAATGGGAGGTACATAGGGGTTCTTAACATACTTGCTTAATTGAAATTCATTAAATAGCTCAAGCATCATATGCTTCCATTGACTATAGTACTCCCCATTTAGAATAGGCACTCTACAACTCAAACTCCCTATACTAGACACATCCATCTTCCTCCACGGTGATTAAACCGAAGCAATGGAGACCAAAGCTCTCATACCAATTGAGGGATCACTAGAAGAGTGTCTAGAGGTGGGGTGAATAGACTACTAGCAGGGATTTAAAGCCTAACCTTTTCCCAAGTTAATTGGTTGGCAGATTTTAACAATTGTAGCAAGTCTAGCACACCCTACACATGCATGTCCACAAGTATGGCAGCGGAAAGTAAAGACATTGCACATGAAGTAGAGAGTTGAGATAGGGAGATCAAACGCATGAGGGACACGAAGATTTTTCCTGTGGTTCCGATAGGTGGTGCTATCGTACATCCACGTTTATGGAGTCTTCAACCCACGAAGGGTAACGGTCGCGAGAGTCCACGGAGGGCTCCACCCATAAGGGTCCACGAAGTAGCAACCTTGACTATTCCATAACGGCTTCCGTCCACGAAGGACTAGGCTCACTATTGGTAGATCTTCACGAAGTAGGCGATCTCCTTGCCCGTACAAACTTCTTGGTTCAACTCCACAACACGAAGTAGGAGGCTCCCAAGCGACACCTAACCAATCTAGGAGGCACCACCATCCAAAAGGTAATAGGCTCGGCAATGTCGATGAACTCCTTGCTCTTGTGCTTCAAATGATAGACTCCTCAACACACAATCACTCTCTCACAGATTTGGCTATGGTGGAAGAGATTGATTTGGTGGAAAGCAACTTGGGGAGGCTAGAGATCAAGATTCATATGGATGGAGTGGAATAGCTTGATCTCAACACATGAGTAGGTGGCTCTCTCTCACAAAATATGGTGGGGCAAGTATGGAATAGTTCTGAGTGCTTCTCTTTCGAGTGGGTGGTGGTGAAGGGGTATATACAGGCATCCCCAAAAATCCAACCGTTACACCTAAAGTGACCAACTCGGTGACACCGATGTGTGAATCTCGGTGGTACCGAAGTGACCAAAAGGTGACAACTTTTGAATCTCGGTGAGACCGATATATAAATCTCGATGGTACCGATCAGGTGACCAACGGTCAGATTGCACAACTCGGTGACGCCGATTCTCACATCTCGGTGGTACCGATTCTTGACCATGGCTTACCAGAGAGTTGGTCCAGAAACTCGGTGGTGCCGATTCACAATTCTTGGTGGTACCGATTCTTGTGAATGGCTATCCAGAGAGTTGGTCCAAAAACTCGGTGAGACCAACTAGCAAAACTCGGTGGTACCGAAGACTGAAAATAGCTAAACAGAAAGTTGGCAACTGAACTTGGTGGCACCGATGCAGAATCAGTTGCACCGACAGGCTAGGGTTTGGCATAGGTCTGTCTGAGTTTGGGAATCGGTGGGACCGAGTGGGAAATGTTGGTTGCACCGATTTTGGATATTTGACTTTGGACAGACTTTTGTGGAAGAGCTTGTGGGTGTTTTTGGTGACTATCTCTTGTGCACGTGGAGCATCTTGTTCACCAACAGTACCTTACCCCATTTTAATAGTATTGGCTTTCCTATGGACTCAAAGTGATTTCTCACAAAGTAAAATGTAAATTTCTCTTGCTTGAAGCTTTGCCAATCCATTTCATTGCATCTTGGGGTATCTCCACAATCCATTTGCCAACCCATCTTCCTCTATGGACTTTCACCTGAAATACACTAGGTAGAAATGTTAGTCCAAGAGACAATGTATGTTGTCATGAATTATCAAAACCACCAAGGGAGCACATTGTGCTTTCACAAACTCTGCCAGTGCTCGGCTCTTGATGGTTGCCGTGCTTTCAAAGCTCAGATCAAAGCTAGCCAATCTCTAAGGCCCACTCAACAATCGTGCCGGTTGCTTCCGGGTTCCTCAAGATCCGCTATTGCGGGAAGCGGGTGACGACTGTAATGCGGTGCGCTTGGAAGTAGTCGCGTAGCTTCTTGGAGGCGATGAGGAGGCCGAAGAGCAGCTTATGAATCCGAGAGTACCTCGACCGAGCCCCATGCAGGAGAGAGCTGACAAAGTACACCGGTCGCTGCACTGCCCTTGTCTTCTGCAGCACCCGCTATTCCGCTTCTCGTGTCGTCTTGGCGTCGATTTCTTGGCTCACCCGGGCAGGTTCTTGTACGCTAGCTGTCGGTTCGGAGGCTGCTGGTTCATCGTCCTCGTTTTTCCTCTCTGCCACTAGTGCGTTGCTGACCACTTGGTTCTTTGCTGCCAAATATAACAACAACAGTTCCTCTGGCTTGGGCGCAACTCAGACGGGGGCAGAGGACATCTACGTCTTCAGGTCTTGCAACGCTGCCTCTGCTTCTGGAGTCCACGTCATCAGGCTCGCCTTCTTCAAGAGTTTGAAAAATGGCAGGGCACGCTCCGCGGATTTTGACATGAATCTGTTGAGGGCGGTGTCATAGCCCGCCAGCCGTCGTACGTCCTTGATGCGCTTTGGTGCCTCCAGCTGCTCGATTGCCTTAATATTCGCGGGGTTGGCTTCTATCCCGCGCTAAGATATGAGAAACCGAGGAGCTTCCCGGATGGAACCCCAAATACGCACTTCTCAGGGTTGAGCTTCAAGTTGATATTGCGCAAATTCACAAAGGTCTCTTCCAGATCTTGGACCACCGTGGCCTTGTCTTTGGTCTTGACTACAATGTCGTCCATGTAGGCCTCCACATTTCTGTGCAGCTGTGGTCCGAGGCCGATCTGGACGGCCCTCGCGAATGTTGAACCCGCGCTCTTCAAATCAAACTGTCGGGTCTCTAGGACCGGGGGTACCCAGGCCCGTCTGCCTGCGGTCCACGACGCGGCGCCTGCCTCGGCACCCCGGGGTGTCACCAATGGGTTTTGTGGCTTGGTCTCTCACGAGGGGCCGTGCCTCCTGAGGCAAGCGATGAATGCTCGTCTAGGGCCCCATCGAGGCCCCTTCGCGGGGCCGCCTCCCGAGGCCCTAGTAAGGCGACTCCGCTAAAGCCGGTCTGGCGGGGCTGTACCGCCCTGCGCGGACACATGGGTGACGCACGCCGAGCATGGTGGCGCCGAGGGCCGCGCTAGCAAGCTCGGATGTGAAGGATTTCCCCTTTGGTGCCAAGGGTAGAGGGCCAGTCTGCCGGACCCAAGGGCAGCCCCAAAGATTTCCTCTTTGGTTAAAGAGGACTGCGGTGGAGAGCCCGGCAGGGCGGATGTCATCGCTAAGCCCACCAACACGTCACGATGAGAGACTTTAGCAGACGGAGATTACTTTCGTCAGAGGGGCTACAGTCCTGTCCCCTTTCAAAGCCGGCCGTTGTGGTAACCCTTCCCGCCGAGAGTTTTCGAGGAAGAGGGCCAATGCCTGGTATAAAGGGAGGAGGCATTAGTCATAGGAGGAGACATGGTATTCACTTGCTACCACTATGAAATTCAGACAAGTAGGAGTTGGGTTTTAGACCGCGAGGTGGCCCGAACCTGGGTAGATCGCGTGTTCATCGTTCCTTCCCCCCAAACTCAAGCACACTGGAGCATCGCCGTAGGATAGTGAGAGAGAGCGAGGTTGGAGAGACGGTGCACCCCAGAGTTTGAACCTCTCTTGGGTGCCCGGAGCCCCAATTTATATATTTGGCGCGTCAGGTAGGGGGGTGTGCCACCGTTCTTCAGCTCTGTTCCAGCTCCACCCTCGCAGGCCCCATGGTTGAGGCCCGTTGTCCACATGCCGAGCGTCCAGTGGTACACGGTCGTCACCGTCCCGCCAACGTCGCCACCGTCGTCGTTGCCAACCACGTCGCCTGTGAGCAGGAGGACTCCTCGCGCCCTCCCATGCAGCGGGGCGGCCGTTCTGCTGCGACCCCTCCCGCTTGCGTCCACGTGGGGGACCATAACACGCAGGACGCGCTCCTCATGGTGAGCGAACTGCTTCGTCACCGCCCAACGGTCGGGGGGCATGGCGCTTGGGCGGACCACATCGTCGAAATTGTCGCTGTCGCCAGGAGGGCCCTGGCGCCCTATCGCCCGTTGCAACCTCCGGCGCCTGGTGCAGGGAGCGCGGCCCGCGAGGCGCCCCTGCTGCCGTGTGGAGGCCCGGCCGGACCAGGGTCTGGTGAGGCCCCGCTTGGTCAACCCTGCGCCCTCCTCCTCCTCCTCCTCAGAGTCCCAGTGGTGGGGCTTGGGAGAGGCCTCGGCCCTGCCTGTGGCATACCTGAGGGGGGCACTGGGTCGTACTGCACCTACCACAATGTGCGCACCCACAACACCAAGGAATGCCGGGCGCTCGAGCCCCCTCGCGGCGAGCATGTCGGTCGGCGCACGGGTCGCCGCAGGCCTAGCGCGGGACGTGGAGAGAGTCAACTCGGGGGCTCGTTGGACCATGATGGGCAAGGGCGGCCTCGCGAGGCGCTCTCCCAGGGTGATGTCGTTATCCTGCACCAGCCGCCACCACTCGAGAAAAACGACCACAACCAGCCCGGTGAGGGATCTGGGAGCCACCGGGGCCCCCAAGCGGCAACATGTATCCTTGATGGCGCTTACACACCTCCGTCGGGACCCTGGGTCAAGCAATCCCCTCGCAGGCCAACCGCCGCCTCCCAGCGGCCGGAGGCCGTGCGGCTGCCCGGGTGGCAGCAGTGTACCATCTCGTTCGACTGCAGGGACAACCGTGGGTGCGCGGGCATCTCGGGTATGGTCCCCATGCTATGCACCCCCGTCATCAATAACGTCTCCATCCCCAAGACCCTCATTGACGGGGGCATGGGCCTGAAGGTGCTCTCTATAGATACCTTCGAGAAGCTCAGGGTACTCTACAACCAGTTGGCACCGACCAGATCGTTCTTCGGAGTAATAGGTGGCTTTACCACTCCTCTAGGGCAGATCAGCCTCCTCGTGACCTTCGGCACACGCGCCAACCACCATGTCGAGCTCATCGACTTCGACGTGGCGTGCATTTGCCTCCCGTACAATGCCATCCTGGGTTACCCCGCACTGGCCAAGTTCATGTATGTGGTCCACTGCGGCTACAACGTCCTTAAGATGCCGGACAATGGCGGTGTCATCATTGTCGCCTGCGACGAAAAGGAGGCCGCATGGTCCGTCGAGCACACCCGCTGAGTTGTTGCGATCGAGCACTCAAGAAGCACGGAGGGCGCCCGGCATCACGAGGGCTCACCCTGAAGGAAGAGGTAGTCGCTGCCTGCTCAAGGCCCTGCCGAGCAGGGGTCGGAGCACCGTCATCAGGGTCAGGTAACCCAGGGCGCCGCGGGGGCCGGGCACCAGGGTCTGGCTGCTCGTGCGCGCGCATCTCCTTCAGTCGGCGTGAGTTGCCGAGCTTTCGCTCGCGAGCTCCGTGGGGGTGACTTGGCCCGACGGGTTCAGGCCCGAGCTGCTCCCGCACTGTGATGGAACCTCAGTTCATGTGGAGTTCTTCCGGATTTACACGATGGGCATCAGGATGGTGAGCGACGACGACAAGGTCATGGCGAACTGGTTCCCCATGGCCCTCAAGGGTGGCGTGTGCTTGTGGCTCATGGGTTTGCCTGAGGAATCGGTTTCTTCATGGAGCAGACTCTGCAAGCTGTTCATCGACAACTTCATCGGTGTCTCTCGCCCCGATCGTGGCCTGCATCAGGAGAGGCACCTCCCCGGGAAGACTTTACGTGATTACATCGTGCGCCTTAGGAGGTGGCGCGAGTAGGGCTCCCAATGCCCCCGGCGCTCCCAAAGTGTTCTCGCGTCTTGTTATGATGGGTGTCCATCGCCCCCACAGAGCTGGTACTTCATTGTCATGTAGAGAACTAAATTAACCATTTGGTTGAGTTTATGTCACTTGTTTAAATCCCGAGTTTCAACACCTCTTCGCCACCTGGAATTGCCGCGCCCCCGCGACCGGTCCGTCAATGGTTTCGTGGCAGGGGGCTAAGACACGGTGTCTGTGCCAGGATCCATCCTCGCTGCGCCGATAAATCTGAGTGATCGAGCTCTGGCTCACGGGCTGGCCCCCCCGTGCAGGTCACCTCGCGAGGGTCCTTAGTGTCTTGCTCCCCCAGAAAACCAACATGGGAGGACTTTGGAGCAGGTCTCGGCTCGTGCGGCCACTGGGCGGGCGCTTCACCACGCTAGGCGCCTCGCCCTGGTGTCTGCGCGGCGCGCACCGCGCCCATACCAGGGGTGCGAGTGCATGCGACCGCGCCAAAAATTAGGCGCAAACCGCCTGGAGGACTGAGGGGGGAAGCCACCAAGCCCAGCACTTGGGACGCTCGCTCCCTCACTTAGCGCCGCCCCTGACCCTCTCATGTAATAATGAGGTTGGGGCTATACACGCCCCGGAGCCCCCTGGAGCGTCGCCCCGTGGCCTCAGGAGGGCTCCCGCCCACGCCCAAGTTGAAGCCCCATGCTCCGCACTGGCGGAATAACTGTCAAATCGCGACTATGTCCACGCCCAAGTGGAAGCCCCATGCTCCGCGCTGGCGGAATAACTGTCAAACTGCAACTATGCCCACGCCCAGTGGAAGCCACATGCTCCATGTTGGTGGATGGCGGTCGAAGGCGTCGCCCAGCCCCAAGACATGCACTAACCGGCTCCTCCTTAGTCCTCGCATGAGCGGGGGCCGGGAACGGTGCCTCACGCGCTCGGGCTTGTCCCGACAACGTTCAAAGGCTTAAGAGCTATGGGCCCTGGCTTATGGGTTTACCCCCATGCATACCACCCCACCAAGGACCTGGGTGCCTAGTTTCCTCATGTGACGCCAAAGGGCAATCTGGCAAGCGCGCAACACCCAGAACGATGCACCCTGCGGAGGACCCCCCTCTTTCCTCGCGAAGCATCGCCTGGGGTGTCCCTCGAGGCAAGCCCAGCGAAGGATGGTGCCCTGGCAAGACGGCAGCCCGATGCTACAGCGTCTTGGGGGCTGTCTTCACAAGGCCCTTCACGCGCCCGAGATAGGGCCCTCGCACGTGCGCCTCGAAGAGCCCACCAGCTCCGGAGGCCCTCATCCATCAGCCCCCGAGGCTCGCGCCAGAGCATGACCCCACTAAGGATGCAAGGTATTCTCGAGGGACAGGCCCCAACGACTCAAGACGTGGGGGCAGCGCAAAAAAAACAACAACAACTAAAACGGGAAGGCCGCGCAGAAGAAGCAAGAGCGCAACAAGCATGACAAGCAACTACCGCATAAAACAAAAGCATATTGTGAAGATTTTCATGCCCCCTGGGGCAGGATAGTGCACAGTGCAACAAAAGAAACATAACATCTAAGCAGAGGAGGCGCTGTCTTCATGGCCGCTGGAGAGGTCCACGCCAAGGCTGCTGCTCTCCTCGGAAGGCGCAGCCTGCGCAAATCGCCCGATCAAGGACTCCACGTGCTCGCGCACCTCGCCCCTGAGGGGGCTCTAGAGCTCTGCGGGTATAGGCTCCACCACGCGGGATAAGTCAAAGGCGGGGTCGAAAGGCAGGCGGTTGGAGAAGACGCGCGTCAGCGCGCAGTCCAGGAACTCGCGGATGCTCAATTCGATATCTGCGTCCACCTTTGAGACACCCGACTCCAGCGTCTCTACCACCTTGAGGAAGAAGTCGAGGTAGCCTCCGTCCCCGTGCACGCCTGGTAGTTTCGGGGTGTCCTCGACGAAGTGGCGAAGTGCGCCTCCAGCACGCCAGGCAAGGTCCAGGAACTGCCGGGCGCACTACGCCTCCAGCATCTGTGCCCGCGCCTCATCGTCCTTGGCCCTCTACATAGCATCGGCGGCTTCGCCGACTTGGGTCTGCTGCGATGCCAGCTCCACCTCGACGTGGCCCTTGCTCCTGAGGGCCACCTGGAGGCAGCCTCGGTGTCTTGTAGCCGGACCTTCAACACATGCACCTCCTCCAGGAAAGCATCACGCCGGAGCTGGAATCGGGCCTCTTGCTGGGCCAGCTTACCGCGGTACTCCTCTAGGGTGGCCTCCCGCTCCCGAGCCACCGGCGCATCGGCATCGGCTCTGCTTGTGGCCCCCTTCCTCTCGAGCTAGGAGATGGATTCATCCCGTGTCACCTCAGAGGTGGCCTTGTCAGCAAGGAACTGACGCTCCAAGGTCTCGAGGCGCTCGCGCACTGCCTCCTGGTCAAAGGCGGTTTGGGTGGCCTCCCGCTCGCGAAGGGCCACGTCGGCCTCCCGTTCGGTCACGACCGCCTCCCTGCGGGACAACTCCGCCTCGCACGCGGTGCCTTGAGTGGTGTGGGTGGCGGAGGCGGCCGCAAGCTCCCAGGCCTCGGGGTGTGGACCTCCCGGGGGCCGCCGAGCCTAACGCGTGGGCTGAGGCCGTGCTAGCAGGCGGCACGCAAGGAGGTGCTTCGGGTGAGGCATCCCTGCGCCTCTTGGGCGCGGGCACCCTGGAGGGTTGATGATCAGGCTCGCTAGCTTAAAATAAATACGCAAGATAAATCGGGAGCGACAATGCACTTACTCGTCATTGGCGGACCAGTACAACCATGTCGAGGTCGGCCTTGGACGCGGCCACCCGTTGCCTCCGGCCGGAGAAGGTGGCACCGATGACCCCGCCTGCGCTCCATCACCCATGGACGCCTCTTTTTTGCCATGACGAGGGAAGGGAGGAGGAAACAACGGTCACACAAGGAAGGAGGAGCGGCGCAGGAGGGAGGCGTATGGGAGAAGGCAAGCAATGATGGTTTTTCTCGGCGCGCACAAGGGGCTTTCAAGGCAGTAGCACAACCCCCGAGGCGTCGTGGGAAGTGGAGGTGGTGCACGACCCATCGCGTGTCACGCGTTGCGCCTAGCCCACGGGTGGGTGGGGCCCGCGTCGCTTCACCCCCGCCAACCGGCGGACCGTGCGCGCCACGGGCCTGGGGGCTACTGTCGATCCTCTGGGACCGCGGGTACCCAGGCCCGTCTGCCGCGGCCGAGGGCGCGACGCTTGCCTCAGGACCCATGGGGGTCACAAATGGGTTTTGTGGCTTGGGCTCTCACGAGGGACCGTGCCTCCTAAGGCACGCGATGAATGGTCATCTGGGGCCCCCTCGAGGCCCCTTTGCAGGGCCGCCTCCCGAGGCCCTGGTAAGGCGATGGTGCTAAATCTGGTCTGGCGGGGCTGTACCACCCTACGCGGTCACATGGGTGATGCACGCCGATAATGGTAGTGCCGAGGGCTGCGCTAGCAAGCTCGGATGTGGAGGATTTCCACTTTGGTGCCAAGGGGAGACCCAAGGGCAGCCCCAAAGGTTTCCTCTTTGGTGAAAGAGGACTGCGGTGGAGAGCTCGGCACGGTAGATGTCATCGCTACGCCCACCAACACGTCACGACGAGAGACTTTAGCAGACGGAGACTACTTTTGTCCGAGGTGCTACAGTCATGTCCCCTTTCAAAGCCGGCCGTTGTGGTAACCCTTCCTGCCGAGAGTTTTCGGGGAAGAGGGTTGAGGCCTGGTATAAAGGGAGGAGGCATTAGTCGTAGGAGGAGACATGGTATTCACTTTCTACCACTATGCAATTCAGACAAGCAGGAGTAGGGTTTTACACCGCGAGGTGGTCCTTACCTAGGTAGATCGTGTGTTCATCGTTCCTTGCCCCCAAGCTCGAGCACAACGGAGCATCGCCGTAGGATAGTGAGAGAGAGCGAGGTTGGAGATCCGGTGCACCCCAGAGTTCGAACCTCTCTTGGGTCCTCGGAGCCCCGATTCCGAAACAAACGACATACGGTTGAAGTAGTATGTGCCGCAGGGAGTGATGAATGCCGTTTTATCCTCGTCTTCCTTGGCCATGAAGATCTGATGATAACCGGAGTAGGCATTGAGGAACGACAACAGGTCGGAGCTGGCGGTTGAGTCCACTATCTGGTCGATACGTGGCAAGGGAAAGGTGTCCTTCGGGCAAGCTTTGTTGACATCTATGAAGTTGATACAGAGTCTCCACCTCCCGCTTGCCTTACGCACCACCACGGGATTCGCTAGCCATGTCGGGTGGAGTACACCACTAACCAGGCCTGTTGCTTCCAACTTCTTGATCTCTTCGGCAATAAATTATTGCCGTTCTAGTACTTGTTTTCGGACCTTCTGGTTGACGGGGCGCGCGTGGGGACAGACAGCAAGGTGGTGCTCGATCACCTCCCTGGGAACACCGGGGATGTCAGACTGTTGCCAGGCAAACACATCGACATTCGCCCGCAGGAAGGAGACGAGCGCGCTTTACTATTTGCTGTCGAGGGTGGCACTTATAGTGAAGGTGCCGCCCTTGCCATCCTCCCGTGTGACCACTTGCTTAAACACGAGGATGGTCACTTTACCCTTCTTGCTCCTGCCGGCAGAGGACTTTGGTAAGTCCTCGACGGGAGTGCTGCACTCTGCCCTGCGCTTCCCGGAGTTCTCACGAGCCTTGCCAGAGGCCTTATCCTTGTTCTTCCCCCGGGAGCTTTGCTGGCATGAGCGAGTGCCTCGCCAGCAGACGCTGCCACTGCCTCCCGGTAGATCTTATCAACACAGAGGACCGCATCTTCCTTGTCTGCATGGACGGGGATGATGCTCTTCGGCCTTGGCATCTTGAGCATGTTGTAGGCGTGGTGGGACGCCACCATGAAATTAGCCAGTGTCGGGCGGCCCAGGATCCCATTATACGACAACGACATCTTGGCAACGTCGAAGACAACCCTCTCTACCCTGAAATTGAGCTCGTTGTCGAATGTGACCAGGAGGGTTATCTTTACCTTTGGCTGAGATCTTCCTCCGTCCACTCCTTGGAAGGAGCCCGTCGGTTTGAGGTCCGAATCGGGGATCTGCAGCCGCTTGATCACATCGGGCGAGATCAGGTTCAGGCCAAACCCACTATCGGCCAACATCTTCGTGACTCTGAGGCTGCGGATCGTTGGTGAGACCAACAATGGCATGCACCAGACCATGGTGACGCGGTCAGGTTGGTCCTCAACGTCGAAGATGATGGGAGTGTTGGACCAGTTGAGGGTCTTCCTTGCCTCTGCCGCTGGCTCCGCCGCGTTGACTTCTCGAACCCACTGTTTGAGCTGCCTGTGGGAGGAGTGCAAAGATGTGCCTCCGTTAACACACATGGCATTCGTGGCCTTCTGGAACTCTTGCTTGTGAGATCCCTCTTCATCTTCATCATTGTCATCATCATTGTCAGATTTGTCGCCTCGGCCTCTAGCAGGTTTTTCCTTTTTGCTGCTTGGCCTTGCCGTAGCGGTCGCCTCGACCATTGCGGTTCTTCTTGTCGGGTCCACCGGGACCATCTCGGCCTTTCTCCTTGTCGCGCCTTTTGTACTCTTGCTTCTGCTTCTCAGCAAGCCGTTCTACTTGGCGGCATTCGTTGATGTCATGGCCTTTGGTGAGGTGGATCTTGCAGTAGGGCTTGCCAGTCTTCTCGCCTGCCGCGGCTTCGTCGTCTCCGGAGCACACAACAACGTCCTTGTCGGGCTCCTCTGACTTGGCCTTATTGCCGGCATTAGGCTTGCCGGAGCTCTCTATAGCCATTACTGCCTTGCCCTTAGAAACGCCTCCAACGTATCTATAAATTTTGCTTGTTCCATGTTGTTATATTATCAATCTTGGATGTTTTAGAATCATTTTATAGCAACTTTATATCATTTTTTGGGACTAACCTATTGACATAGTGCCAGTTGTTGTTTTTGCTTGTTTTTTACTTCGCAAAATATTAGTACCAAACGGAGTCCAATCGTGACGAAACCTTTTGGAGATTTTTTTTGGCCCAGAAGAAGGCCAGTGGGCCAAAGAAGTTACCAGGAGGGAGCCCAGGCCGCCCACAACCCACCAGGGCGCGCCAGGAGCCCCGGGCGCGGCCTGTCGGGTTGTGACCACCTCGGGAGTCTCCTCCACCGTCTCTGATGCCTATAAATACCCAAATATTCTACAAACCCTAGAGGAGTCGACGAAAAACACATCCAGCCGCTGCAAGTTGTAGAACCACGAGATCCACTCTAACACCATCACGGAGGGGTTCATCATCCTCATTGGTGCCTCTCCTATGATGCGTGAGTAGTCCACCATAGACCTACGGGTCCGTAGGCAGTAGCTAGATGGCTTCCTTTCTCTCTTTTGATTCTCAATGCAATGGTCTCTTGGAGATCTATTTGATGTAAACTTTTCCGGTGTAATTGTTGGGATCCGATGAGTTCATGATTAGTTTCTATCCATGAATATTATTTGAGTCTTCTTTGATCTCTTATATGCATGATTACTTATAGCCTCGTATTTCTTCTTGGAATCTTTGGTTTAGTTAGGCCAACGAGATCGATTTTTCTTTCCATGGGAAGACGTGCTTTGAGATGGGTTCGATCTTGAGGTGTCCTCTCCTAGTGACAGAAGGGGCAGCGAGGCACGCATGTATCGTTGCTATTAAGGATAACAAGATGGGGTATATTCCTACATGAATAGATCTTGTCTACATCATGTCACTATTCTTATTGCATTACTCTAGTTTTCCATGAACTTAATACACTAGATGCATGCTGGATAGCGGTCAATGTGTGGAGTAATAGTAGTAGATGCAGAATCGTTTCGATCTACTAATCTTGGACGTGTTGCCTATATAATGATCATCGCCTCGGATATCATCATGATTATTTGATCTTCTATAAATTACCCAACAGTAATTTGTTCACCCACCGTGTGCTATACTCATGAGAGAAGCCACTAGTGAATCCTACGGCCCCCGGGTCTACTTTTCCAACATATTGCTTTCCGATCTATCTTTTTGCCGCTTTTGTTTTCAGATCTATTATTCCAAAAACCCAAAAATAACTTGCTTCACTTTTTATTTACCTCTTTTATTTGGCGTTCCTAAGAAATCTATCTATCCAATCTATCTTATCCTAATTTATCTTTTTACCATAGAGAGATTAACATCCTCTCTTTCGCGTCGGGTTGCAAGTATTTGTTCTTTGTGTGCAGGTGTTGTTTACGTTGTGTTGGTGATCATCCTACTGGTTCGATACCTTGGTTTCATAACTGAGGGAAATACTTACTGTCGCTGTGCTGCATCCTCCCTTCCTCCTTGGGGAAATACCACACAGTCTCAAGCCACGTCAAAGGAATTTCTGGCGCCGTTGTCGGGGAGGAAGTGATCTCTTCTACGTGCCAATCTCTTGCACCGAGGAGACAACATCAACATCTACTAGGTTCCTAATGACAAACCTCATCTCCTTGCAACTACATTATTTACATTTGCCTCTCGTTTTCCTCTCCCCCACTTCACCAAATTTGCATTTATATTCGCCCTCTTTTTCGTTTGCCTTTTTCTCGTCAGATCTCTTGTTTTCTTGCAATCTTGTTTGCGTAGTCACGATGACTCAAGAAAGCACCAAATTGTGTGATTTTCCAATACTAATAATAATGATTTTATTAGTACTCTGATTGCTCCTCCCGCCACTAGTGCGGAGTCTTGTGATAATAATGCCGCTTTGTTGAATCTTGTCATGAAAGATCAATTTTCCGATACTCCTAATGAGGATGCAACGTCCCATCTAAACACATTCATAGATGGTGTGATATGCAAAAGAAAAAAGATGTGGACAATGATATAGTGAAGTTGAAATTATTTCCTTTCTCCTTGCGGGATCGTGCAAAAATTTTGTTTTCTTCTTTGCCTCGCAATAGTATTGATTCTTGGAATAAGTGCAAGGATGCTTTTATTAATAAGTATTTTCCGCCCGTGAAAATTATTTCCCTTAGGACTCAAATCATGAATTTTAAGCAACTTGAGCATGAACATGTTGCACAATCTTGAAAAATAATGAAATTGATGCTAAGAAATTGTCCTACTCGTGGTTTAAATCTTTGGAAGATCATACAATTTTTTTATGCTGGATTGAATTTTGTCTCTAGAAATCTTTTAGATTCCGCCGTGGGTGGTACTTTTATGGAAATTACTTTGGGTGAAGCTACTAAATTGCTAGATAATATTATGGCAAATTATTCACAATGGCATACTGAAAGAGCACCTACTAGCAAAAAGATTAATTCGGTTGAAGAAATTAGTACCTTGAGTGAAAAACTTGATGCTTTAATGAAGATGGTTGCTAGTAAAAATGCTCCTACTGATCTTAATGATGTGCCTTTGTCTACTTTGATTGAGAAAAATAGTGATTCCATAGATGTGAATTTCGTCTCGCGAAACAATTTCAATAACAATGCTTATAGAGGTAATTTTAATCCTAGGCCTTTTCCTGGTAATTCCTCTAATAATTATGATAATTCGTATGGTAATTCTTATTACAATAATAATAGGAACCCCTCTGATCTTGAGAGTAATATTAAAGAATTTATCAATGCGCAAAAAGCATTCAATACTACGATAGAAGAAAAGTTGAATAAGTTGATGATATGTCTAGAAGTATTGAGAGAATTTCTCATGATGTGGAAAATCTCAAGTTGAAAGATTTTGCACCTGATATTGATGAATCAATTAAAGCTTTATATGTCTCTATGGATGAAAGTAAGAAAAGAACCTCTATGCTTAGAGCTAAAAGAGAATTTTTAGAAAAAGCGTTTTCTAGTGATTGCTTTCAGAAAAATGATGAAGATCTTAAAGTGATTTGGTGTTTCTTCCATTGATTCCTTTTTTGGTAATATTAAAATTGATAATGAAGGGACTGAACTAGAGTCAACTTTAGCTAGAAGGCGTCCCAATGATTTGGAGGGTGAAAAAATTGATGAAAGTGGGTTTGAAGTGGTCAAAACATTAACTAGTGATGTGCCCACTATTTTGGATTGCAAGGAATTTAATTATGATAGTTGCTCTTTTATTGATTGTATTTCTTTGTTGCAATCCATGTTGAATTCACCCCATGCTTATGAACAAAATAAAGCTTTTACTAAACATATCGTTGATGCCATGATGAAATCTATTGAAGAAAAGTTGGAGTTAGAGATTTGTATTCCTTGAAAATTACATGATGAGTGGGAACCTACCATTAAGGTAATGATTAAAAATTATGAGTGCTTTGATTTATTTGATTTGGGTGCTAGTGTTTCCACGATTTCGAAATCT
This sequence comes from Elymus sibiricus, assembly GCA_039707655.1. Taxonomy (NCBI): domain Eukaryota; kingdom Viridiplantae; phylum Streptophyta; class Magnoliopsida; order Poales; family Poaceae; genus Elymus; species Elymus sibiricus. The sequence goes on along the minus strand of CM077675.1, from coordinate 305,990,896 downwards.
TTATGTTATGTGCTTGGTCTCACCAATATTGAAGAATGTTCTCTTAATTTGCAATTGGCGGATTCTACTATTAAAAAGCCTTTGGGAAGAATTAATGATTTTCTTATTCTTGCAAATAGGAACTATGTGCCCATAGATTTTATTGTTCTTGATATTGGTTGCAATCCGTCTTGTCCCATCATACTTGGTAGACCGTTTTTACGCACTATAGGTGCCGTGATTGATATGAAAGAAGGCAATATTAAATTTCAGTTTCCATTAAGAAAGGGTATGGAAAACTTCCCAATAAGAATAATTAAGATACCATATGAATCAATTATGAGAGCATCATATGGAGCAAAAACCAAAGATGACAATACTTGAATCTATGCTTTATGCCTAGCTAGGGGCGTAAAACGATAGCGCTTGTTGGGAGGCAACCCAATGAATAAATTTATTTTCATCTTTTTCTTTCTGTTTTTGAGTGTTGACACAATTATGCCTCTGTTATGATTGTGTTTTTATGTTTTATTTAGTGTTGTCCCAAGTAAAGCCTTTAGGATGATTCATAAGATGAATAGAAACAATGCTGAATCTAAAACAGAAACTTTGCCTCCAGTGTGCGACTTTTCATTTTTTACTGGAGAATTATAATGAGCTCAAATTTTAACACAGTGTTTCTATACAAAGTCTTTACGTTGTTCTAATTTTTTAGAATTTTTAGAGTTACAGAAGTATGGTTAGAGTACAGATTACTACAGATTATTCTGTTTAAGACAGATTCTGTTTTTTTTTGCATTGTGTGCTTGTTTTGATGAATCTATGGTTTGTATTGAAGGGTATGAGCCATGGTAAAGTTAAAATAAAGTAGGTATAATGAAATGATAAAATATGAATGGGTTTGCAACAGTACTTAAAGTGGTGATTTGCTTTATTATACTAACGGATCTCACGAAGGTTTTGTTGACTTTTGTGTGATTAAAGTTTTCAAGTTTTGGGTGAGATCACGATGGATGAAGGAATAAGGAGTGAAAAGACCCTAAACTTTGGGATGCTATAGTACCCCCAAGATATATCCAAAGAGAAACAAGCAACTAAGCTTGGGGATGCCTCGAGTGGCACCGCCTCTTTCTTCTAACGACCATCGGTATTTTACTTGGAGCTATATTTTTACTCGTCACATATCATGAGTTTTGCTTGGAGCGTCTTGTATCATTTGAGTCTTTGCTTGCTTTGCTTTTTAGTTTTTCACTAGTATCCTTGCTGGACATACATATTTGAGAGAGCCAAAATTATGCTATGATTTGTTAGAATTGCTCTATATGCATCACTTAAAAATTTTGAGCTATGAAATTGCTCTAGTGCTTCACTTATATCTTTTTGAGGACGGTGTGCTTGGAAATTTTTGAGGAAATACTCTCATGCTTCACTTAGATAAATTTGAGAGTTAGTAAATTTTGAAGAAATCCTCTCATGCTTCACTTATACTATTTTGAGAGATGAAACCTTTATGCTCATGTTCTTCACTTAAATTTGTTTGAGCTTGTCAAAAGCAATGGCAATATATGAAACTAGTCCCAAAGTGATAGATATTCAAGGAGGATATAATAAAAACTTTCATGAAGATCATTGGACAAATTAAAGTTGATTCCTTGTAATAGTTTTGAGACATGATGATAGTAATATGTGAGTCATGTTAGTGAGTAATTATGCTTTAGTAAGAATATTGGTGTTAGGGTTTGTGATTCCCTATGCAAGCACGAAAGTCAATAGTTATGCAATGAAATTACATCCTACTCGTGGTGCATTATTCAGTGTTAGTTATTCTTAATGCCTGTTTATGTGAATTTTTGTTTCTTGGTTGGTTTCTTCTCAATCTATTTGCTAGCCTCCACTTTTACTAAGTAGAAATACTACTTGTGCATCCAAAGTCCTTAAACCCAGTTTTGCCTTATGAGTCCACCATACCTACCTATTTGCGGTATTTCCATGCCGTTCTAAGAAAATTTGTATGTGCCATCTCTAATTTTCAAAATAAATTTCCTTTTTGTGTGCTCGTACCGCTCATGAAACGGTAGGGGGTGTCCAATATTTTTCCATGCTAGATGTGTTATTCTCAAGATGAGTGTTTTTTCACTTGTCATTGCACGAGAGTACGACGGTAATAGGGATGCCCAATCCCGAAATGAAAAAATAAAATTTACTTTATGTTGTCAAATAATAAATTCCTTGGAAAGTGTTGATATGGAAGGCAACCATGGATACGGCCAGCCATGGATTGTGAAAGAATGGTGGAAAAAGGAATAAACTTTACTTTATGTTTGGGAACCGCCTATGATATATCTAGCATGGAAAGTATTGTGAACTACTTTGTCATTTTCGTTGATAGGAAAGGCATGCCACTCAAAATGTTTTTCTCTCTCAATTTTAACTTTGATCTCTGGCACCTCTACAAATCCCTACTTCCCTCTGCGAAGGGCCTATCTATTTACTTTATGCATTTTTTATTTTTTATTTTGAGTATCCATCTTCTCTTATAAAGCACCAACTAGGGGGCACTATGATCATACTTGAGCATTGGGTATAGTTAATATTTGAGTGTGTTTCATGAATGGATCAATGATAGAGCATGATGGGCTAGGGATAACTTTCTTTAGTGTTGACATTTTGAAAGACATGGTTGCTTGTTGGCATGCTTGAGTATTAAAGTCATTATGTTGAAACTACACTATTGCTTTGAACCATCTAAAAGTCCAAATGTCCATGCTACAAAAGAAAAGAATATGTGATGAACATGTTAGGAAGCATTCCACATCAAAAATTCTGTTTTTATCATTTACCTACTCGAGGACGAGTAGGAATTAAGCTTGGGGATGTTGATACGTCTCCAACATATCTATAATTTTTTCTTATTCCATGCTGTTATATTATCAATCTTGGATGTTTTAGAATCATTTTATAGCAACTTTATATCATTTTTTGGGACTAACCTATTGACATAGTGCCAAAGTGCCAGTTGCAGTTTTTGCTTGTTTTTTACTTCGCAGAATATTTGTACCAAACAGAGTCGAATCGCGACGAAACTTTTTGGAGATTCTTTTTGGACCAGAAGAAAGCAAGTGAGCCAAAGAATTACCAGGAGGGAGCCCAGGCCGCCCACAACCCACCAGGGCGCGCCAGGGTCCCCGGGCGCGCACTAATGGGTTGTGGCCGCCTCGGGAGTCCCCTCCACCGCCTCTGATGCCTATAAATACCCAAATATTCTAGAAACCTTAGAGGAGTCGACGAAAAACACATCCAGCCATCGCAACATCCAGAACTGCGAGATCCAATCTAACACCATCACGGAGGGGTTCATCATCCTCATTGGTGCCTCTCGGATTATGCGTGAGTAATCCACCATAGACCTACGGGTCCGTAGGCAGTATCTAGATGGCTTCCTCTCTCTCTTTTGATTCTCAATACAATGGTATCTTGGAGATCTATTTGATGTAAACTTTTGCGGTGTGTTTGTTGGGATCTGATGAATTTTGAGTTCATGATCAGTTTCTATCCATGAATATTATTTGAGTCTTCTTTGATCTCTTATATGCATGATTACTTATAGCCTCATATTTCTTCTTCGAATTGTTGGTTTAGTTAGGCCAACTAGATCGATTTTTCTTGCCATGTGAAGAGGTGCTTTGTGATGGGTTCGATCTTGCGGTGTCCTCTCCCAATGATAGAAGGGGTAGCGAGGCACGCATGTATCGTTGCTATTGAGGATAACAACACGGGGTCTATTCCTACATGAATAGATCTTTTCTACATCATGTCACCGTTCTTATTGCATTACTCCGTTTTTCCATTAACTTAATACACTAGATGCATGCTGGATAGCGGTCCATGTGTGGAGTAATAGTAGTAGATGCAGAATTGTTTCGGTCTACTAATCTTGGACGTGATGCCTATATAATGATCATTGCCTTGGATATAGTCATGATTATTTGATCTTCTATCAATTGCCCAACAGTAATTTGTTCACCCACCGTGTGTTATACTCATGAGAGAAGCCACTAGTGAATCCTACGGCCCCCGGGTTTACTTTTCCAACATATTGCTTTCCGATCTATCTTTTTGCCGCTTTTATTTTCAGATCTATTGTTCCAAAAACCCAAAAACACCTTGCTGCACTTTTTATTTGCCTCTTTTATCTTGCGTTCTTGAGAGATCTATCTATCCAATCTATCTTATCCTAATCTATCTTTTTACTGTAGAGAGATTGACAACCTCTCTTTGCGTCGGGTTGCAAGTATTTGTTCTTTGTGTGCAGGTGTTGTTTACGTTGTGTTGGTGATCCTCCTACTGGTTCGATACCTTGGTTTCATAACTGAGGGAAATACTTATCGTCGCTGGGCTGCATCATCCCTTCCTCTTTGGGGAAATACCGACGCAGTCTCAAGCCACGTCACGCTTGCATTTCTTGTTGCGCTTGCGCCCCTTCCTCGAGGAGGCAGGCACGCTCTCGTCGTCGTCGGAGTCAACCTCCTCGCCAGCATCCTCCCACAGGAGCCTCCTCCCTTCCTCAGCCCGCGCGCACTTGTCGGCCAGAGCATAGATCTCGGTGACGTCCCGCAGCTTGTTGATGCTCATCTCCTCGCGCATGCGGCGATTGCGCACGTTCGTGTGGAACGCAACAATCACCGCAGTGGGGTGGATGTCCAGGATGTTGTGCTGCACGCGGTTGAACCTCTGAATGTACTTGCGGAGGGTCTCGCCGTCCCGCTGGTGGAGCACGTGCAGATCGCTGGGTTGCCCTGGGAGCTTGTGGCCCCCGTGGTAAGCCACGACGAACTGATTGCACAGGTCCGCCCAGGATGAGATGAACCCCTCCGGCAAGTTCATTAGCCAGCTCCTTATGTTGGGCTTGAGCGCTAGCGGAAAGTAGTTGGCTAGCACCTTCTCGTCTCGTCCCCCGGCAGCCTGCACCGCGATGCTGTAGATGCCTAGGAACCCCGACGGGCTAACTGCGCCATCCTATTTGTCTGGCAACTCTGGCCTAAAGGATCTACTGGAGGGCCAGCGGACTTGCCATAGTTCACGGGTGAACGCCAGGCATCCGACCTCGTAAGGTAAGCTTGCCGGTGCTACTTCTTGAGCATGTGTTGGTTTCCCTTGAAGAGGAAAGGGTGATGCGGCAAAGTAGATAAGTATTTCCCTCAGTTGTTGAGAACCAAGGTATCAATCTAGAAGGAGATACAAGCAAGTCCCCAATAGATGTACCTACACAAATAATCAAACACTTGCACCCAACGCTATAAAGGGGTTGTCAATCCCTTCATGGTTACTTGCAAGGACGAGATCTGATAGAGATAGATAGATAGGATTGCTAAAACGAAAAGTAAACTAAAAGTAAAAAGATTGCAGCAAAGTATTTTTGGTATTTTTGGTTTATAGATCTGAAAATATATTATGGAAAATAGACCCGGGGGCCATAGGTTTCACTAGAGGCTTCTCTCATGAATGAAAATAATACAGTGGGTGAACAAATTACTGTAGAGCAATTGATAGAAAAGCGAATAATTATGAAGATATCTAAGGCAATGATTATGCATATAGGCATCACGTCCATGTCAAGTAGACCGAAACGATTCTTCATCTACTACTATTACTCCACACATCGACTGACTCCTGCCTGCATCTAGAGTATTAAGTTCATGAAGAACAGAGTAACACATTAGGTAAGATGACATGATGTAGAGGGATAAACTCAAGCAACATGATGAAAACCCCATCTTTTTATCCTCGATGGCAACAATACAATACGTGCCTCGCGACCCCTACTTTGTCACGGGGTGAGGACACCGCAAGATTGAACCCAAAACTAAGCACTTCTCCCATTGCAAGAATTACCAATCTAGTTGGCCAAACCAAACCAATAACTCAAAGAGACTTGCAAAGATATGAAATCATGCATATAAGAATTCAGAGAAGATTCAAATAATATTCATAGATAATCTGAACATAAACCCACAATTCATCGGATCTCGACAAACACACCGCAAAAGAGTATTACATCAGATAGATCTCCATGAAGATCATGAAGAACATTGTATTGAAGAACAAAGAGAGAGAAGAAGCCATCTAGCTACTAGCTATGGACCCGAATGTCTGTGGTGGACTACTCACGCATCATCCGAGGGGCAATGGAGTTGATGTAGATGCCCTCCGTGATCGAACCCCCCTCCGGCAGATTACCGGAAAAGGCTCTAAGATGGGATCTCACGGGAATAGCGGGTTCCAGCGGCGGAAAAGTATTTTTGTGGCTCTTTTTGGTATCCATGGAATATTTGGGAATTTATGGGCCGAAGAATAGGGTTACGGGGGCTGCCGTGGGGCCACAAGCCAGGGGGCGCGCCCCCCCTAGGGCGCGCCCCTGTGGCTTGTCGCCACACGGCGGCTCCCCTGCCTTCAACTCCAAGTCTTCTGGGTTGCTTCTGGTCCAAGAAAAATCATTCCGAAGATTTTATTCCGTTTGGACTCCGTTTAATATTCCTTATGTGCAATACTCAAAAACAAGGAAAAAACAGAAACTGGCACTAGGCTCTAGATTAATAGGTTAGTCCCAAAAATAATATAAAATAGCATATTAATGCATATAAAACATCCAAAACAGATAATATAATAGCACGGAACAATAAAAAATTATAGATACGTTGGAGACGTATCAAGCATCCCCAAGCTTAATTCCTGCTCGTCCTCGAGTAGGTAAATGATAAAAACAGAATTTTTGATGTGGAATGGTACCTAACATATTTATCCATGTAATATTCTTTATTGTGGCATGAATATTCAGATCCATAAGATTCAAAACAAAAGTCTAATATTGACATAAAAACAGTAATACTTCGAGCATACCAACAAGGCAATTGTGTCCTTTTGAAATAACATGGCCTTAGAAAGTTATCCCTACAAAATCATATGGTCTGGCTATGCTCCATCTTCCCCACACAAAGTATCTAAATCATGCACAACCCCGATGACAAGTCAAGCAATTGTTTCACACCTTTTATGTTCTCAAACCTTTTCAACTCTCACGCAATACATGAGCGTGAGCCATGGATATAGCACTATAGGTGGAATAGAATATGGTGGAGGTTGGGAGGAAAAAGGAGAAGATAGTCTCACATCAACTAGGCGTATCAACGGGCTATCGAGATGCCCATCAATAGATATCAATGTGAGTGAGTAGGGATTGCCATGCAACGGATGCACTAGAGCTATAACTGTATGAGAGCTCAAAAAGAAACTAAGTGGTTGTGCAATGATGAAAAATTCCACTAGCTATATGAAAGTGACAAAATAGGAGACTCTCTATCATGAAGATCATGGTGCTACTTTGAAGCACAAGTGTGGAAAAGGATAGTAGCAATGTCCCTTCTCTCTTTCTTTCATTTTTTTTATTTTGGTGGGCATCTTTGGCCTCTTTTTTTTATTTGGGCTTCGCTAGCCTCTTTTATTATTTATAAAGTCCGGATACTCATCCCAACTTGTGAGGGATTCATAGTTTCCATCATCCTTTTCTCACACGGGACACATTCTCTAATAATGAAAATCATCACACTTTTATTTACTTACAACTCGATACCTAGAACAAAATATGACTCTATATGCAATATGAAAGTGATGATGCATGTCATGAAAAACGGAACGGTGGAAGTTGCATGGCAATATATCTCGGAATGGCTATGGAAATGCCATAATAGGTAGGTATGGTGGCTGTTTTGAGGAAAATATATGGTGGCTGTTTTGAGGAAGGTGGGTTTGATGCACCGGCGAAAATTGCGCGGTACTAGAGAGGCTAGCAAAGGTGGAAGGGTGAGAGTGCGTATAATCCATGGACTCAACATTAGTCATAAAGAACTCACATACTTATTGCAAAAGTCTATTAGTTATCGAAGCAAAGTATTAGACGCATGCTCCTAGGGGAGAGGTTGGTAGGAGTTAACCATCGCGCGCTCCCGACCCTCACACAAAGGTTGACAATCATGAAACAAATCATGCTCCGACTTCGTTACATAACGGTTCACCATACGTGCATGCTACGGGAATCACAAACTTTAACACAAGTATTTCTTCCAATTCACAACTACTCACTAGCATGACTCTCATATTACCATCCGTATATCTCAAAACTATATGCAAGGAATCAAACTTCTCATAGTATTCAATGCACTTTATATGAAAGTTTTTATTATATCCCTCTTGGATGCCCATTATATTAGGACTAAATTCATAACCTAAACCAATTACCATGCTGTTTAAAGAGACTCTCAAAATAATATAAGTGAGGTATGAGAGTTCAATAATTTCTATAAAATAAAACACCACCGTGCTCTAAAAAGATATAAATGAAGCACTAGAGCAACATTGCCTAGCTCAAAAGATATAAGTGAAGCACATAGAGTATTCTAATAAATTCACGATTCAGCGTGTCTCTCTCAAAATATGTGTACATCAAGGATGATTGTGGCAAACTAAAAAGCAAAGACTCATATCATACAAGACACTCCAAGCAAAACACATATCATGTGGTGAATAAAAATATAGCCTCAAGTAAATTTACCGATGGATAGAAGACGAAAGAGGGGATGCCTTCCAGGGCATACGCAAGCTTAGGCTTTTTGGTATCCTTGAATATGGCTTGGGGTGCCTTGGGCATCCCCAAGCTTAGGCTCTTGCCACTCCTTATTCCATAGTCCATCAAATCTTTACCCAAAACTTGAAAACTTCACAACACAAAACTCAACAGAAAACTCATGAGATCCGTTAGTATAAGAAAAATAAATCACCACTTTAGGTACTTTTGTGAACTCATTCTTTATTTATATTGGTGTAATATCTACTGTATTCTAACTTCTCCATGGTTCATACCCCCCGATACAACCCATAGATACATCAAAATAAGCAAACAACACAAAGAAAACAGAATCTGTCTAAAACAGAACAGTCTGTAGCAATCTATAGGCTTCGAATACTTCTGTAACTCCAAACATTCTGAAAAATTAGTACAATCAGCTAAATTTGTATATAAATCTTGTGTAAAAATTTCAGATCAAAAGCACGTTCCAGTGAATTTACAAAATTCCTGGACTGAGAGCAAAAGTTTCTGTTTTTCAGCAAAATCAAATCACAAACACCGTAGACCATCCCAAAGGTCTTACTTGGCTCAAACACTAATTTAAACAAGAAAACAAAATTAATAAAGAGGTAATAATGTGTGGAAAACTCAAAAAAAGAAGCAAAATCAAATGCATAAAAATAAAATTGGGTTGCCTCCCAACAAGCGCTATTGTTTAACGCCCCTAGCTAGGCATAACGCAATAGATCTAGGTATTGTCATCTTTGGTATGAAACTCCTCAATTGCACACTTGTAAACCCTAGGATATTCTTTGGTTTTATCAATAATCATACTCCTAGGCAAGAAGTCAAGAAATTCACTTGTAGCAATTGGTTCCCGGACAATATTAATAAAGTTAGGGTGAACACTTATCATCTTAAGATCTTCATCCCCTCTACTAGAGGATTCACCCTTATTCTTGGGAACATAAACAAACTTAGCAGCCTTGGAAAGAGGAAATTTAGGAGTGGATTGAACAGAGGCAAAAGCGGAACCCAAGTTGGTAATAATGTCCTCTAGCTTTCCAATTCTAGAGGAATCTTGATCCAATTTTTCATTAACTATGGGTTCTTTTTCCCTTAGGTTTTTTAGAGTAACTCCTACCTTAGATCCATATTGAGTGATATGATTATGGATCTTTTTATCCAAGTTTTCAATGAGCTCTATAGTAGCGACTTTATTTTCAATGATATCAAGCCTTCGCATCACATGTTCCAAAGTTAAGATTGTTTCATTAACCATGAGCGGGGGTGAACCTACCAAATTTGTCATAGCATTATAAGAATCAAAGGTATTGCTTCCCAAGAAATTCCCTCCCGTAATGGTATCTAAAACATATCTATTCCAAGGGGAAACACCCACATAAAAATTGTGAAGGAGAACGGTAGTAGATTTCTTATGAGTAGATCTATTTTGAGCATTGCAAATTCTATACCAAGCATCTTTTAAGTTTTCTCCCTCCCTTTGCTTAAAATTAAGAACTTCATTCTCGGGAGTACTAGCGATAGTAGCAAGGCTAGCTATGAGTTTAAGCGACTTAACAAACAAGCGAACGAAAAGCAAACGAAAAGACGAACGGAAGAAGGGCGAATAAAAAGGCAAATCTTTTTGGAAAATCGTTTTAGAAGTGGGGGAGAGGAAAACGAGAGGAAAATGGCAAATAATGTAAATGCAAGAGATGAGTTTGTGATGGGTACTTGGTAGGCTTGATGTAGATCTCCCTGGCAACGGCGCCAGAAATCCTTCTTGCTACTTCTTGAGCACGCGTTGGTTTCCCTTGAAGAGGAAAGGGTGATGCGACAAAGTAGATAAGTATTTCCCTCAGTTGTTGAGAACCAAGGTATCAATCCAGTAGGAGATACAAGCAAGTCCCCAATAGATGTACCTACACAAATAATCAAACACTTGCACCCAACGCTATAAAGGGGTTGTCAATCCCTTCACGGTTACTTGCAAGGATGAGATCTGATAGAGATAGATATAAAAGAATGCTAAAAAGAAAAGTAAACTAAAAGTAAAAAGATTGCAGCAAATTATTTTTGGTATTTTTGGTTTATAGATCTGAAAATATATTATGGAAAATAGACCCGGGGGCCATAGGTTTCACTAGAGGCTTCTCTCATGAAGGAAAATAATACGGTGGGTGAACAAATTACTGTCGAGCAATTCATAGAAAAGCGAATAATTATGACGATATCCAAGGCAATGATTATGCATGTAGGCATCACGTCCATGTCAAGTAGACCGAAACGATTCTGCATCTACTACTATTACTCCACACATCGACTGACTCCTGCTTGCATCTAGAGTATTAAGTTCATGAAGAACAGAGTAACGCATTAGGTAAGATGACATGATGTACAGGGATAAACTCAAGCAATATGATGAAAACCCCATCTTTTTATCCTCGATGGCAACAATACAATACGTGCCTCGCTACCCCTACTTTGTCACTGGGTGAGGACACCGCAAGATTGAACCCAAAACTAAGCACTTCTCCCATTGCAAGAATTACCAATCTAGTTGGCCAAACCAAACCAATAACTCGAAGAGACTTGCAAAGATATGAAATCATGCATATGAGAATTCAGAGAAGATTCAAATAATATTCATAGACAATCTGAACATAAACCCACAATTCATCGGATCTCGACAAACACACCGCAAAAGAGTATTACATCGAATAGATCTCCATGAAGATCATGAAGAACATGGTATTGAAGAACAAAGAGAGAGAATAAGCCATCTAGCTACTAGCTATGGACCCGAAGGTCTGTGGTGGACTACTCACACATCATGAGAGGGGCAATGGAGTTGATGTAGATGCCCTCCGTGATCGAATCCCCCTCCGGCAGATTACCGGAAAAGGCTCCAAGATGGGATCTCACGGGAACAGAGGGTTCCGGCGGCGGAAAAGTATTTTTGTGGCTCCTTTTGGTATCCAGGGAATATTTGGGAATTTATAGGCCAAAGAATAGGGTTAGGGGGGCTCCCGTGGGGCCACAAGCCAGGGGGGCGCGCCCCCCCTAGGGCGTGCCCCTGTGGCTTGTCGCCACACGGCGGCTCCCCTGCCTTCATCTCCAAGCCTTCTGGTTTGCTTCTGGTCCAAGAAAAATCATTCCGAAGATTTTATTCCGTTTGGACTCCGTTTAATATTCCTTATCTGCAATACTCAAAAACAAGGAAAAAACAGAAACTGGCACTAGGCTCTAGATTAATAGGTTAGTCCCAAAAATAATATAAAATAGCATATTAATGCATATAAAACATCCAAAACAGATAATATAATAGCATGGAACAATCAAAAATTATAGATACGTTGGAGACGTATCAGCCGGCGCCTCGGGCGTGGGCTCGTCGACGGCTGGATCCCCACGACCATCTGATTGGCGACGCGCTTCCCGCCGTCTCTCAATGGCAGTGCTCGCATCCTCCTTGCGCTTGTCCTTTAGGACTTGGCGTTGGTCTTGCTTCATTCGCACGTTCGTCGATGCTTGAGACGCTTCGTCTTGCACGTCGGTGTAGCGGGAGGTCCGCTGCTGTCGTGGGGGGACTGCACCGTATGCGCCCCGTCGGCGTCGCGTCTGGCGATGGGTTCCGTGGGAGCCTCGGGCCACGTGCGAGAGGAAGCCGCCACATTTAGTTTGTCATTGTTGGCGAAGCTCAGAAGGCTTTCTATGGTCTCCCACCACTCCTCCATCACCTCCAACGCGGGCGAAAAGTTTAGCAGAAGCTGGGCCTGCGCTAGAGCTTCTCTCGTGGTTTTGGGGACCGGACGGGGCGAGGAGTGGGTAGCGCTCTTACTCCTGGCAATGCTAGAAGGAACGCTTTCCCATGCTGTCACCCACCATTTGCCCTCACCGGAAGGGGGTCGTGGAGCTCGGCCATGCACCCCTGGGGAGCGGCGTACGAGGGCTCCGCCCGCACGAGGCTCCGGTTCGCGGTCGTCTTGCGAGGGGCGCGGCGGAGGTCCGGTCGCAGCCCCCACGGCCGCTGCGGCTGCGATGCCCTCGATCACCGCAGGCACGTTTCGCGCTATCACGACGGCGGGGTCAGGGTCATGGTTCACGAAACTCCATGTAGTGTTGTGGCTGCGCTCATTGACGGGGTGAGCGCGGTGGTCGCCGCCATCGGCGGCTTTGGATGGCAGCTTGGATGTGGTCGCGGCGGGTGTCGCCGCACCCTTGGCCTTCTTGGGCACCATGGGCGTCGGCGAAGGCACGCATAAACGCCGGTGAAGATTCGCACAAAGGAGGCGCCCCCTACCTGGCGCACGAAAGATGTCATGGTTGTGATTCACGACGATCTATGAGACCAGCGGGGTCCCTTTACGGTTCGGCAGGGGCCTCGAATGCGCAAGGAGAATTAGTCGGCCATGACTATGCACAGGGTTTATACAGGTTCGGGCCGCTCGGGAGCGTAAAACCCTACGTCTTGTCTGTGTGCTTGTATAACTGTGTCCAAATACAGGGGAGCAGCCGCCCGGCATGGATGCTCGAGATGTATGGTTAAGTGGTGAGGCTGCAGCAAGCACTAAGCATGTATTTGAGTGGCTAACTTACGACTACAAGAATAAGAAGAGTGATCTACGGATAAACAGACGTGAACTAATTATGATCAAGAAGTGATCCTGAACACCAACTCACGAGTCAAACATAACCCCAACGTGTTCCCTTCTTGGTTCAAACCTCACAAGAAGAGACAGTCACGGTTCCGCACACGGTTGGTGTATTTTAATTGAGTGTACTTCAAGTTTTCTATTACCAGATGTTAAACAATTTTCCAAGTTGCCACATAACCGCGGGCACGGCTCTCCGAAAGATTTAACCCTGCAGGGGTGCTGCAACTCATCCATCACAAAATAGCCACAAGCTGCGGTGGAAAACCTGAACCTCGAGATAGCCCAAAGTATGCTCGGAATCCCGGCGCACAAGACTTTCGTCAAAGGTAAAACAAATCCAACAAGACCGCCCAGCTGGCCAGTTCCCGATAGGAGCTGCATATCTCGTTCTCGGGGCACTACCAGATGAGCACTACGTACAGTGGCCTAATAGAAATCTCCTGAGTTACACCAGGTCGGTCCTGCAAGTGGCTCTTTTTAGGACCAGGACCATCAGCATTGGCCCTCCCTGTATTATGTTGAATTAAATCCACGAGGGGACGACCCTCTATGCGTTAATAAGGTTATCAGTATTATTATGTTGGGCAAATTTTAGTACCAATGTTGAGGCTTGCCGGAAGAGTTTTATCCCAAAACAAAAATCAACGGGGTCCCCATAACAACCCCAAGCATGTTAGGAGCGCTCAATATGGAACATAACATCGGTACTCGGAAACTAAGGTAGCAAGAGTGGAACAAAACACCAAGCAAAAGGCCAAACCTTCCACCCTTTACCCAGTGTATGGATGCATTAATTTAAATAGCAAGAACATTGTGATATCCCAAAGATATCCATGTTATCAAATGGTACCACCTGCACCTGCAACTAGCAACGCTGAGCAAGCGTTAACTTAGCCAAACAATGGTTTGCTGGCATGTGGAGGGTTAGAGGCTTATCATGGCATTTTGGGAGGCTTGACAAACAAGTGGTAGGTGCCGAGACATAGCAATAGAAACGAGACAACTAGCATAGCAATGATGGTAGTGGTATCCAGGGAAATGATCATCTTGCCTGAGATCCTGCATGGAAGAAGATCAAGTCCGTGAAGAAGACCAACCAATGTATTCGAACGAATCCTCACACTCTGAAATGCTTTCGGAACTCTATCGTGGAGAAGCAATCCGAAAATAAACAAATGACACAGTAAACACCACAACATATTCATGAAATGATGTACAATCAAATATGATGCATGTCCGGTGTAAATATGCAAGGCATGGCATGACAAGATGCAACAAACAAACACTACAAATAAAGTAAAGTTCAATATGCAATGAATTGCATATTGATGAAACTCCACGTTTGAATTATTTAGTTCACTCTCATTTAGGTACTCATCAATATTTACTGGTGTTTAACATGGGTGGTCATGGCATAAGGTGTAGATGGAACTAAAGCAATTTTAAATGAAGAAGGGGAACATACATAAAACAAAATAATAACTCTCCATATTTATGAGAAATGTGGTTAATGTTGTTAACTAAACAATCATTTTAAATGTTGTTTACCCTGGCAAGAGGTGAAGCATGAACAACTACATCAACTAGGCATTTTAAATGAGGCCGGTAGGAAAATATAGCATTTCCAAAACAACCTCATATGCGAATTATGAATTTAATCCATATCTGAACTAAAAATATTTTATATTTATTAAACAGAAAAATAAAGTGCACCATGAGATTCTACACATTTTTCTAGTCAAGTTACATGCGTGGATCATTTAATCAGAGCTACGGTTATCTAGTTATGAAATAAACCATGTTAACATGGAAATTATACAAATTAATGCAAACAACAAGTTTAAATATTTTTACCATGGTTGAAAGTTAGATATTGTGACCCTACATGAAATTCTAGCCATTTTACATATATAAATGGTTTTAATCCGATGCATGGTTTGAGAGTTATTAAATGCATGATCAATAGGGGGTTTTCTATAAAACTATAATTCACAGGGTATTAGACATATTCACGGCACGGAAAATGCATCGGGCTGAATCTGAGTAGCCCAACAGTTCACAGAGGGCGCAACACACTATCCAGTGCTCATGGGCGAGGGTTTGGGCGGTTGGGTCGTCACCTGCCGGCCACTTGGGCTGACGTGGATCTGGGCCCTAGGAGGAGGCGGCACGGTTCAGGGGGTGGTGTGGCTGAGCCTCGGGGAGGCCGGCCTGGCTGGCGTGGCTGCTGGGCCTGGCTGGCGCGGTTGCTGGACCTGGCTACGGCTGCTGGCGGCTTCTAGCGATTACACACGATCAACGGGGCCACGCGAAGGCAGTGCTCGATCAGGCGCCTCCGATCGAGACGAGGAAGCTGGCGGCGGCGCGGCTTGGGGATCCGGCGAGCTTGGGTGGCATAGCGGCGCCGGCACACGGGTACCAGCCGGATCAGTTCGCGGGGAAGGAAATCCAGCAGAGGGTGGCCGACGGCGAGTTTCACAGGCGGCGTCCATGGTAGCAGCCAGTGGTGCGCGAGGTCCGGCGCGCGGGGCGGAGATTCGGGTCGGCGAGGCTGGCCTCCTTCGGCCGTGGTGGTGCTGTCGGACGGTGGCATTGGGAAGGCCGACGGCGGGGCGACGTGGTTGAGGCGGCTCGGAGGCGAGGGTCAGTGGCGGTGCTCGCGGGGCTCGTCTTGCCACGGATGGGCTCAGGCGGGCCAGACCTAGGCCCGGGCAGGCCTGGCGGCTAAGGGAGAGGTGGAGGGCGCTGGTGGGAGGAGAAAGGCGTGGAAAACAAGGAGACTAGGGATTAGGGTTACATTTTGGGCAAGGGGAGATACTTAAATAGGAAAGGTGGTCTAGGGTTAGGGGTTTTAGGGCGTTTCGGACCATCTGATCGCGATTTCACGGCTCTGGTCGAAGAGAGGGGCTAGGCTGGGCTAGTAGGCTGTGTAGAGTGGTTGGGCTAAGATGAGAGGGGATTCTGTGGTCCGGCAACATAGTTTTAAAACCCAAAAATGTCCGCGAATTAAACCGGCTATAGTGTCTCTATGGTTATCCGTTGGGGTATCAAACGACCTCCGAATGCGACAAAATTTGGCAGGCGGTCTGCCTACAATATATTATGACCGCACGCCAACTTACAGCCCATTCGAAGAATGTTTTATATGCACTTTTATAAAGAATATTTTAACGATGTTGCGGGCGCGTGCGTGTGTGGTTGGTCTCGAAACGATCGTCGACGAGAAAGGTGAGAACCGACAACTATGAACGAATGCAAGTTTTGAAAAATTACGGCAACAGAGTGCCGATGCTATGCATATGATGCGAATGATGCGATGATGAATGCGACAACCAAATAAATCACACGGCGAAACTCGAAATAACTGGAAGGCATCTGGAGCGTCGGTCTTGGGCTGTTACAAATCTCCTCCACTAAAAAGAGATCTTGACCCGAGATCTTAGAATGAGAAGAGGAAGAGGAAGAGGAAAGGATAGGTAAACCTAAGTTGCTTTTTTGACAAATGAGTGAAACCAATGAAATTTGAGGTTGCAAAGAGACGAAGAATGGCACGAGGCACAAGCAAGAATTCAAAAGAAATTTGGGCAGCAGTTCGGTTGAAATAGAAGCAAAATTTGATAAGATGAAGAGAACTTGAGAAGAGGGAACAACACTCCGGTTAAATGGATACTCAAGGAAAATAACATAATCTTGAAAAGGCAAGATGATGGGCTGAACAGAGCAGCATCACAATGCCTCCGGAACAAAGAATAGAAGCTAGCTCTTTGGAAATAGAGAACGGGGAAGAAAATGACAACTTCTACCACAATTGAATTAGAAAAACATCCTTACACGGAAGTATTGAATGGAGTTGTTGGAAAATCAACAACGAAAAGAATAAGTTTGTTGTGGACTAATGGAAAGCATCTCACAATTATGAGGTGACAACCGACAACTAGTGGAAACAAAGCTTGCTTGGAACCAACAAGATATGCGACACTTTGTTCACCAAGAGGATACATAGAGAATTTGGATCATTGATAAGCACCATGATAGCAACAATCTTTAGGAAACGCTTTAGGTGAAATCCAATCAAAGATAGCTCCAAGGAAGAAAAAAATGGGTTTAAATATCTCATTCTTGAAAAATTCTCTTCCAGACTCCTCATGAATCAAGAATGTTGTAGCACCATCTCAAAAGATAAGGGAGAGAATTGCACTTTGAAATGCTAGATAAATAATACTTGAGCTCCTCCAACAAGAATCTTGAAGAATACTTCGAGAATGATGATATCCTTAACGAACCACCATGGAGAACCTCCGGAAATGAAAGGATGATAGAAAAGAATTGAACAACAAGAACAAGATTGTGGCCTTGCCATGACTTAGATGAAGCTTCGCAAACAGATGCTTGAGAAAACTTGGAACTTCGAAAAAGAAAAGATAAACAATTTAGAATCGAGAATTTGATATCCTGAACAACTCCGGAAGAAGGATTGAAAAGACCTTGATGAAACAAGAATAAGAATTATGTTATGCTTATCCTTCATCAAGTTAAATTGATGACAATCACAGGATTTGGCATACCACTTATTCTTCTTGCAAAGATTGAAGAGGGAATAGCACGAATTTTAAGACATCATGAACGAACACAGGTAAGAATTTGGAATGAATGGGGATAATACGAATGAATGGAAATGCATGAGAACGAATATATCATGATCTGCCTAGCGGAAATATTCAATGAAACGCGGGAATAATTGAGATACGAACGAGGAGACAACAATTGATAAGAATTTGAGAACGAAAGCTGACAGCTGAGAGCAAAGAATTCGTCTGAAATGATGGCCTTCGGAGGATCGAGAAATGAAAACAACTCTAAAATTCTCTGGATAGATATGGAAGGAATTCCTCATGATTGAAAACAATTTAAGAGGATGGAAACAAGCTTGAACCATGAATCTTCATGAGAACGGAACAAGATTTAAGAGAAACTCTTCTTCAGTTTTCAAGATGAGAATAATGGTGAGACACATCGCCAAGAATTACTGAGACACTCCGGAACAATGAAGAAAGAAAGGGTGAGCCAACGGTAAAAATAATTTGAAAATAATCTTGGGGGAGGAATATGACTGATGGAATTCATTCTTACGTCACATTATAAAAGAACTTGAGATCTTCGAAAAAGATTAAAAGAGCTAGGTAAGATTCTGGGAAAAACCTATGGGTTATGGTCCCACTAAATGAGAACACCGTTGAATGGATTTCTTAGAAAGGGGGATTGCACCGGTACGAATGAAAACTTGATGAGGTGAGAACCTCGAAATACTTTAAGCGGATTTTGAATATAAACACGAATCTTCTGAGATATCTTTGCCACTCCGGATAGAAGAGAGAGAGGTGAATAAACAAGAGATTTGACAAAGAATTTCCAACACGGTAAAGCATTTAGCGAATGAAAAAGATATGATGAACACGGAGAAGTTTAATTGAATCCATCGGAGAAGAAAACAACAACGAAGAATGATAAAGCTAGCACCTGACCATCTTCACAATGAATCACCGGAAACAATACGAAACAAAAGATAGCAAAAGTATCACATGAAAAGTAATGTACTTGGATGATAATTTTAATCATTGAAGAAAAATTGCGTGTGGGTGGGGAAAACAAAGACAACTTGGGATGGAAGAAACGATCTCCGAAAAAAGAAAAAATGATGATAGTGTTGACACCAGATTTTGACACGGCAGAAAGCAATATTAAGATGGATTCAAATGAAGAAGTGCTATACACGACAAAGTTTCTTAGTGTTGACATGAACATCTTTGAAGTTTGGGCCATCGCTAGCCGATATCATCTTGAAGGCCGAAACTGTGCTCAAAGTACTAAGATTTCATATTCAGAGTATTGTTCGGCCGATTAAGACCCCAAGACGACCTGTTATGAGAAAAGTTTCAACACGGACTGTCTTTCTCTCGTTGAACCGATCAATTTTGATATAAAACTCATCTCAATCCGAGGTCGTATGCAAAAGTTAGAGCCATCGGAGCACGACCCTACCACGAGGCCAAAAGTGGCGCGCCCAATCAGACACATGTCTGATAGGTAGCACCACCAATTGCTTGCCAGGCCAGAAGATAAATACCGGCTCAAATGAAAGTTGTTCGTATCGTCGAAACGGTAAACTTTTCTTTTGGTGTCATCATCATTTGAGATGATATACGGCCTGCAAAATCTCTACAAGACTCGGATAGCCTAGTCAACTACAGGACCGACTGGAAGTTAAATATGACCTCGTGGAGTATTCAAGATTTCCTTATTTGGAAAAGTGATCAACAAACGAATTGTTCGTATCGTCAAAACGATTCATTTTGATATTAAAATCGTCTCAATCGGAGGTCATATGCAGATTCGGTGGTCCGCGCAAGGAGCAAGACAAGAGTTTGGGCTAGATTCGGGTTGAATCTGAGTTAGACTAGGGCTAGGACTGTAGGACGTGAATTGATGTAATTTTCTTGTAAGGAAAGCCTAGATAAATCATTTGCTAGTACGGGAAGTCCAGCCGCCTCTTATATATAGTGGAGGTGACGGCCGATTGAAACAACACACAATAGAACAAATCAATCTACTATTTTTTACCCTTGCTTTTTCATCTCTCCCTTGTTCTTTCTCTCTCGTTCTTTGTTCGTTCTTTGTGTTGAAGGGCAGCAATCCTCGAGGCTCTAGGGGTGGAAGAACCGACCTAGGCCAGCCCATAGCCCCCGTGCGTCTAGACGGGGTCCCTCACTGGCGTGTGGGGTTTCAGGTCTTCAAAAGCGCCCGCCGACTGTCTTGCGTATCGTGCTGTCAGTCGGGTCTCCTTCGACGTGAGCTGCGGTGCATCACCCCCGGCGTCGAGGGTACACGTGACGTGTTCGTGTGTCAACTCACTTTTTGGCGACTCCACCGGGGAAGAAAGATCAGGAATCAACATCAACCTTGTCTAATCTCCCCCAGCCCTCAGAAGTTAACGCCGATAACATCATTAAGCCCAGTCTTGATGAACTATCGGATGAACATCATCAAGCCTATGGTGCACACAAGAAACAACGCGAAGAGGTTTTTGAGGCGCTCAAGAAGAAGCCCGAGGAGGAGGATTTGGAGGCGTTTCTTGCAAGTTTCAAGAAGGACCGTCAAGGCAACATCACTCTGGTTGGGAATGTTAATTTCCCTCCTCTTATTGACGAACAAGATAAAATCACTGTGAGTAAAGTTTTTTCTCTAGAGCAAGTGGCTGTGATTGAAAGTCTTGTTAGTAAGGGTAATGAGATGACGTACAATTCTTTTGTGGCAAATACTAATGCTAAGAAAAATATGCCTCCGTCATCTAGTGGTACTATTGGTATATCTTCAAACCCTAGTCCAACTTTACCTATTTCATCGGCGCCTCCTATGCAACAAAAATATACTATGCCGTTGAATTTTTAACCTAGTGAAACCAACCAGCTTGTGGCTGCGCCTACATATCCTAATCCTATTATGAGTGTGCCTAATTTGGCGTCAACGCTGAATCACTTTGTCACACCACCCATAGGTGCAAGCATGTTTGGTCTTTCACTGAATTATGGTTTGGCTCCAGTCCCACAAGTTGCGCAACTAACTAGTACTCAGGTTGCTCCTATGTCATTGCCCCAAGCATCTTCATCTACCTCGGATCCAATTTTAGCCAAATTGAGGGAGGATTTGCCTAAGATGTTTCAAGAAACTTTCGGAAACGAACCGAAAGTAAGGAATCGTGTGTACCAAAAGCCTTATCCTGAACACTTCGATGCAGTTTTGTATCCTCAAGGTTACAAGGTTCCTGATTTTGTTAAATTTAATGGAGAGGGCACGAAAACAACATTGGAGCATTTGAGTCAGTATCTAGCACAGTTGGGTGAAGCAGGTTCCATAGAAGAATTGAAAGTGTGTTTATTTCCCTTATCTTTAACTGGCACCGCATTTTCATGGTTTGCTGCTTTGCCACATAGTTCTATTCTCTTATGGTCACAATTAGAGCAGAAGTTTCATGATCACTTTTATAGCGGCGATAATGAGGTAAAATTATCACATCTTACGTCGGTTAGACAGAAACATGATGAATCGGTCACCGTATGTCAAGAGATTTAGAGATATAAAAAACTGATGCTATAGTTTAGTGATATGTGAGAGAGACTTGGCGGATCTTGTGCTTAATGGTTTGAAACCACACATCAAAGAGAGGATGGAAAGTTATGAGTTTTTGAGCATTAACCAAGTCCTGCAAAAAGCATTAGCTCAGGAGAATAGGAGTAAAGAGGTTCATAGATCTACATCTGTCTGTCGCCGAGTGCATATGGTTGAGTATAATGATGATCATTCGGACGATGAGGCTGATGTCTATACTACTGGATTTGTTTGGTCCTCAAAGGCCAAACCCTATACTTGCAATGCTCTTAAGCCGATTCGCAAGAATCACGATGAAGACATGAAGTTTACTTTTGATATATCTAAGTGTGATAAAATATTTGAGGCTCTCTTGCAAGATAAGACGATCAGAATATCACACACCATTCCGCCATTTGAAGAGCTGAAACGACGTGCCTATTGCAAATACCATAATTCATTTTCTCATGCTACTAACGACTGCAATGTCTTTAGAGGACAGATACAATCAGCCATTAACGATGGACGATTGAATTTTTCAGAGATGCAAGTTGATAAACAACCTTTTCCGATAAACACCATGGATTTGGAGGGGAAGAAAATGTTAATTCGGCCTAACATAGTTGAATCTGCTAATAAAGACAATATTGTTATTGGTGAACCCAGGAAAGGCAAGGAGGGTCGCAAAGTCTTGGGAAGAGAGGTTGTGCTTGACAAGCAACCCGGTGGCAAGGAAGTATTGAAGATCACCATGAAAAATCCTACACTCGGGGGGCAACCGCAAGTACAAGAGGATACTCGTGTTAAATTTATCAAGCCCAAGAATTCAGAAGTTGGCAAGCAGAAAAAGAGTGAAGCTAAGCACAAGCAAATCAAGCCAACTTTTGATATGTTGTGATCGAAATATGCCAATCAAGTGGCCGGTTCTATCTCTAATCGGCCATCACATTTGAGGCATTCAAGATCACCTCTGAAGCAAGAATTTCGCCGCTATGCAAGGCCATATGGGTCATGGACACCAACACCATGGATGTCGCCACACCCCTATGTGCCATATTACAAAGGAGAATTCAATGGAGGATGGGAGCCCAATGGCTCCTTATGCTTTTCATATGGGGTGGGCAACACCTAGAAGGCCTGCTCGCGAGAGGCTTTGTTATCCCACACAAGGCCGTTTGAGCTATGGTGCTAATCGGCCGACAAAAATTTCTCCAAGCAAGGTCAATAAAAAAGTGTGGCGTATTAAGTCATCTAGTGCTGAAATTTCAGAATACGATAAGCAAAAGAAGATCAACAATCTGATTGTTGGTAATCTGGCTAGTTCTAATGGTGATATTGTTATTATTCAGAAGGGTTCCATGGCTAATGATCCTGGGGCTAGCACAAGCAAGGTCAAACCTAGGGATCCCTAATATGCTCAACCTAAGTGGTGTCCTTCGGGTTTAACTAACACCATGAAAAGGAGAGTACAATGCATGAGGAACCACGAGAAGGTAGAGCGCAAAGAAGAGAAGCAAAATGATGAATTGTTTAACGAAATTCGGCCCATGCCACGAACAACACAAGTGTGGAGGCCTAACCAAAAACTAAATGCAGATGCTTCTACATTAGCTACAGCCACGCCTACACCACCAAACCAGGATGATGCGACCCCTATTACATCGTCCGCCCCACTAGAAACTTCAAGTCCAATATACACATTGGGAGATGAAGATGAGATGGTGGATTACGAATCGACACCGGTTCGGGAAGGTATGGATATTAATATTGTGTATTACTTACCTGCCGTGTTTCGTGCTATAGGTGAAGAAGGGGAGGTGGCCCAGCTAGATTTTGGTCCTAAGAATGCTATATTCGAGAAGCCAAAGAACCGGTGAAACACTTGAAGCCATTGTACCTAAAGGGTCATATTAACAAATCACCGGTTGCTAGGACGCTCGTTGATGGTGGTGCTGTGGTAAATCTTATGCCCTATTCGGTCTTCAAGAAGTTGGGGTTACATGATGATGCATTGATGAAGACCAATATGGTACTTAACGGATTTGAGGGTAAAGAAAAGACATAGGCCAAAGGTGTGATGTGCATGGAACTCACTGTAGGAAGCAAAACTTTGGCCACCACATTCTTCATCGCCGAGGTGCAAGGTAACTATAATGTTATATTAGGCCGTGATTGGTTCATGCTAACCAGTGTGTGCCATCTACCATGCATCAATTCTTAATACAATGGGTCGGTGATGAAGTAGAAGTCGTTCACGCGGATAATTCGGCTTGTGTTGCTTTGGCCGATGCATCAGTCGATTGGAATCATCCCGATGTTACCTGCTTAACAGGGCATGACCTCTCAGAGTTTGATTTCCTTAGTGCTACAAGGAACGGGTTCATTCCCATCTCTTTAAAGCTGATTGGTGGTAATCGGTTCCAAGGTATGATGTAAACAAAAATTTGAAGTCAATGGCCGATATAGAATTATCGCCCTAAGCATATAAAATGCTCGATGGAGTGTTGGCATCGTCCTTAGAAAAAATATGTTGTAGATTATTTTTCGGCATACAAGCTTTGCCGAAAAACAGGGGGGGCATGTGTTGACACCAGATTTTGACACGGAAGAAAGCATTATTAAGATGGATTGAAATGAAGAAGTGCTATACACGAAAAGTTTCATAGTGTTGACATGAACATCTTTGAAGTTTGGGCCATCGCTAGCCGATATAATCTTGAAACTGTGCTCAAAGTACTAAGATTTCATATTCAGAGTACTGTTCCGCCGATGAAGACCCCAAGACGACCTCGTATGAGAAAATGTTCAACATGGATTGTCTTCACCTCGTCGAAACGATCAATTTTGTTATAAAATTCATCTCAATACGAGGTTGTATGAAAACGTTAGAGCCATCGGAGCACGTCCTACCACGAGGCCAAAAGTGGAGCGCCCAATCAGACACATGTCTGATAGGTAGCGCCACCGATTGCTTACCGGGCCAAAAGATAAAGACGGGCTCAAACGACTATCTGGATGACCTTATATGGAAAAGTGTTCTACATGAAAGTTGTGCGTATCATCGAAAGAGTCAACTTTACTTTTGGTCTCATCATAATTTGAGATGATATATGTCCTGCAAAATCTCTACAAGACTCGGACAGCCTAGTCAACAACAGGACCGAATCCGACTGGAAGTTAAAGATGACCTCGTGGAGTATTCAAGATTGCCTTATTTGGAAAAGTGATCAACAAAAGAATTGTTTGTATCATCGAAACTATTGATTTTGATATTAAAATCGTCTCAATCAGAGGTCATATGATGATTCTATGGTCCGCGCAAGGAGGAAGACATCAGTTTGGGCCAGATTCGGGTTGAAACCGAGTTAGACTAGGGCTAGGACTCTAGGACGTGAATTGATGTAATTTCCTTGAATGAAAGCCTAGATGAATCCTTTGCTTGTACGGGAAGTCCAGCCGCTTCTTATATATAGTGGAGGTGACGGCCGATTGTAACAACAGACAATCGAAAAAATCGATCAACTACTTATTACCCTAGCTTTTACATCTCTCCCTCGTTCTTTCTCTCTCATTCTTCGTTCGTTCTTCGTGTTGAAGGGCAGCGATCCTCAAGGATCTAGGGGCAGGCGAACCAACCTTGGGCAGCCCATAGCCGCCGTGCGTCCAGATAGGGTCCCTCCCGGGCGCATGGCCTTTCGGGTCTTCAAAAGGGCCCGCCGACTATCTTGCGTATCGCGCTGTCGGTCGGGTCTCCTTCGACCTGAGCTGCGGTGTATCACCCCTGGCGTCGAGGGTACACGTGACGTGTTCGTGTGTCAACAGATAAATCTTGCAAAAATTTGAGAGCATTTTATTATATTGAAGAGAAGCACACCGGTTCGAAAAGACTTGACATGACAATTTGATTGAGAAAAAAGGATTAGGACTCCCATAGAAATATGAGAACACCACTTAGGAAAGATATGAAATCAACATCTGACATCGAAGCTACTCGAATTACCATACTCCAACAAAACAAAGGATGAGGCTTGCAAATTAAGCCGGAAACTAACACATAACCCATCATGCATTTGTTGGTAGGATAATCCTAGGTAACTACTTGAATTCCCACCTGAAACTCCCGAAATCTTTTGGTTATGCAATCGGGTACATGGATACACGGAGTAAAATCCATCACTCAATTCCTCGCAGTAATACTATGGTCCAATGTATCACGTCCGTCAACACATAACCAGAGGCCTCGAAAATTCATCTACCTCAGACCCTTGTAATCACAACGATACTAAACATGGTAGTACATCTGGACGCTCTCCCCAGTACTGGGTAACGCCAAACTCCTCTCGCCGAAAATAGTATTGAAGCAATTCTGAACATCCTCGTCCTGAGATACTAAGGAAACTGAATGATAGTGTGTGACAAGAATCCCTTGAAGCTCAACTCCTCGGTTCCAATCCATACAATCAGGAGGCACCAAGAACAGAATTCCGGTCACATCGACATCATAGCGGTTGCAAAATACCCACGGGATCCTAAAAAAATTTGAGCGAGAAGAGGGGTAGAATTAAAATTCCTATGTTAGGATTCCTCACCAGAGCATAGAACAGGAGTAAAAAGAATCCTACTCTCCGATATATAACTAGACTCAAAATATATTTTTAACTAGACTCGACTCGGCCAAGTTCGATCAATCAAGGGGGCTCCTAGGTTGGTACGGCTCTGATACCAACTTGTAACGCCCAATATGTGGTCCTATCCTTATTTTGGCTCAAGGGCCTCGATAGGGATAGAAGCGCATCTCGTCGTTTCGCAAGAATGGATATCGTTACAAGTACATGTAAAGAGGAGATGAGTATATGGAATTGGCTTACACTCGCCACAAGCTAAATCATGACCATCTCAAATACAATCATCCACAACAATCATCATACATAAAGCAGGGTCCGACTACGGACGAAATCAAATGATAAAAAGGACATCCATCCTTGCAAATCCCAGGCTGCCGGCCTGGAACCCATCCTATGATCAATGAAGAAGAAGAACTCCAAATCAAACAAGCATCGCTCTCACGTCAAAGCATCACATTACCTATACCTGCAACTGTTGTTGTAGTAATCTATGAGCCACGGGGACACAACAATCTCATTTCCAAGGGTATCAATAGTAGCAAAGCTTAATGGATGAGGTATGGTCAAGTGGTGAGGATGCATCAAGCGCTAAGCATGTATTTGAGTGGCTGACTTACGACTACAAGAATATGAAGAGTGATCTACACATAAACTTACGTGAACTAATAATGATCAAGATGTGATCCTGAACACCTACTTACGAGTCAACCATAACCCCACTGTGTTCCCTTCTTGGTTCAAACCTCACAAGAAGAGACAGTCATGGTTACGAACACGGTTAGTGTATTTTAATTGAGTTTACTTCAATTTTTCTTTTACCGCATGTTAAACAATTTTCCAAGTTGCCACATTACCACGGGCATGACCCTCAAAAAGATTTAACCCTGCAAGGGTGCGCCAACTCATCCATCACAAAGTAGCCACAAGCTGCGATGGAGAACCTCAACCTCGAGATAGCCCAAAGTATCCTCGGAATCCCGGTGGACAAGATGTTTGTCAAAGGTAAAACAAATCCCAAGACCGCCTGGCAGACTAGATCCCGATAGGAGCCACATATCTCATTCTCAGCGCACAACCAGATGAGCACTACGTATGGTGGCCTGATAGAAATCTCCCGAGTTGCCTTGGGTTGGGCCCACAAGTGGCTCTGTTTAGGACCAGCACCATTAGCACTAACCCTCCCTATATTATGTTGAATTAAATCCATGAGGGGGTGACTCTCTATGCGTTAATAAGGTTATCATTATTATTATGTTGGGCAAATTTCAGTACCAATGTCGGACCTTGCCCGAAGAGTTTTATCCCAAAACAAAAATCAAGGGGGTCCCTATAACAACCCCAAGCATGTTACGAGCGCTCAATATGGAACATAACACCGATACTCAAAAACTAAAGCGGCAGGAGTGGAATAAACCACCAAGCAAAAGGCCAAGCCTTGCACCCTTGACCAAGTGTATAGATGCATTAAATTAAATAGCAAGAATATTGTGATATCCCAAAGATATCCATGTTATCACATGAAACCACCTGCACCTGCAACTAGCAATGCTATAAGATGGGCTGAGCAAGCAGTAACTTAGCCAAACAATGGTTTGCTGGCATGTGGAGGGTTAGAGGCTTATCATGGCATTTTGGGAGGCTTGACAAACAAGTGGTAGGTGGCGAGACATAGCGATAGAAACAAGACAACTAGGATAGCAATGATAGTAGTGGTATCCAGGGAAATGATCATCTTGCCTGAGATCCCCATGGAAGAAGATCGAGTCCGTGAAGAAGACGAACCAACTTAGTCGAACGAATCCTCACACTCTGAAACTCTATCGAGGAGAAGCAATCCGAAACAAACAAATGACACAGTAAACACCCCCAACATATTCATGACATGATGCACAGTCAAGTATGACGCATGTCCGTTTTAAATATGCAAGGCATGGCATGACAACATGCAACAAACAAACATTACAAATTAAGTGAAGTTCAACATGAAATGAGTTGCATATTGAAGAAACTCCACTTTCGAATTATTTAGTTCACTCTCGTTTAGTTGCTCATCAATATTAAATGTTGTTTAACATGGGTGGTCATGGCATAAGGTGAAGATGGAATTAAAGCAATTTTAAATGGAGAAGGGGAACATACATAAAACGAAATAATATCTCTCCATATTATGAGAAATGTGGTTAATGTTGTTTAACTAAAAAATCATTTTAAATGTTGTTTATCATGGCAAGAGGTGAAGCATGAACAACTACATCAACTAGGCATTTTAAATGAGGCCGATGCAACATATAGCATTTCAAAAACATCCTCATATGCAAATTATGAACTTGGTCCAGATCTGAACTAAACATATTTTATATTTACTAAACAGAAAAATAAAGTGCACCATGAGATTCTACACATTTTTCTAGTCAAGTTACATATGTGGATCAATTTAATCGGAGCTACTATTATTTAGTTATGAAATAAATCATTTCAACATGGCAATTATAAAAATTACTGCAAACAGCAAGTTTAAATATTTTTACCATGGTTGAAAGTGTGATATTGTGAACCTACACGAAATTCTAGTCATTTTACATATATAAATTGTTTTAATCCGATGGACGGTTTGAGAGGTATTAAATTCATGATCAATAGGGGTTTTTCTGTAAAACTGTAATTCACACTATTTAGACAAATTCGGGGGACAAAATAAACATGCAACGGGCCGAGTTTGAGTATCCCAACAGTTCATAGAGGGTGCAACACACTATCCAGCGCTCATGGGCGAGGGTTTGGGCTGTTGGGTCGTCACATGCGGGCCACTTGGGCCGACGTGGATCTGGGCCACGGGAGGAGGCAACCCGGTCGAGGGGGTGGTGCAGCTGGCCCTGGGGGAGGCCGGCCTGGCTGGCGCGTCTGCTAGGCCTGGTTGCGGTTGCTGGCGACTCCTAGAGCCGGCCCTCGTTCAATGGGGCCACGCGAGGGCAGCGCTCTATCGGGCGCCTTCGATCGATATGAGGAAGATGGCGGTGGCGCGGCATGGGGATCCGACAAACTTGGGTGGCATGGTGGTGCCGGCACGCGGGAATCGGTCGGATCTAGTCGCGGGGAAGGAGATTCGGCTGAGGATGGCCGGTGGCGAGCTTCAGAGGCGGCGTCCATGGAAGCAGCAGGTGGCTCGTGAGGTCCGACGCGCGGGGCGGAGCTTCGGGTCGGCGAGGCTGGCCTGCTCCGGCTGTGGTGGTCACCGTCGGACGGCAGCATTGGGAAGGCCGACGGCGGGGTGACGTGGTTGGGGCGGCTCGGAGGCGAGGGTGAGCGGCGGCGCTCGCGGGGCTGGCTCGGGCCCCGGATTGGCTCAGGTGGGCCAGATCCAGGCCCGTGCGGCTGAGGGAGAGGTGGACGGCGCTGGTAGGAGGAGACAGGCATGGAAAATGAGGAGGCTGTGGATTAGGGTTCCATTTTGGGCAGGGGGAGCTACTTAAATTCGTAAGGTGGTCTAGGGTTAGGGGTTTTTGGGCGTTTTGGACCCTCCAATTGCTATCTGACGGCTCCGGTCGGATAGAGGGGCTAGGCTGGGCTAGTGGGCCGTGTAGAGGGGTTGGGCTAAGATGAGAGGGGAGTTTGTGGCCCGGCAACATAGTTTTAAGCCCGAAAACATCCACGAACTAAACCGGCTATAGTGCCGCTATGCTTATCCATTGGGGTATCAAACGACCTCCGAATGCGACGAAATTTGGTAGGCGGTCTACCTACAATATATTATGTCCGCACGCCAACTTTGAACCCATTCCAAGAATGTTTTGTACACACTTTTAAAAACAATATTTTAACGACACCGCAAGCGCGTGCGTGTGTGGCTGGTCTTGAAACGGTTGTCGACGAGAATGGAGAGAACCGACAACTATGAACGGATGCAAGTTTTGAAAAATGCCAGCAACCGCGTGCCGATGCTATGCAGAAGATGCGAATGATGCGATGTTGAATGCGACAACCAAATAAATCACACGGCAAAACTAGAAATAAGTGGAAGGCATCTGGAGCATCGGTCTCGGGTTGTTACATGTTCTCCAACTGCTTCCCGTTGGCACTCAAGCCCGACGTAAGAAGCTGGCTAATGAACTTGCCGGAGGGTTCCATATCCTCTTGGGCGGATTTCTGTAACCAGTTCGTTGGTGCATGCCACGAAGGTCATAAGCTCTCTACACAGCCCAGTGACCTGCATGTACTTCCCAGAGAGATGGTGAATCTCTCCGCAAGTATATTCAACGTTTCAGCCGCATGCAGCACAACATCCCTAACATCCATCGTGACACAGTTATTGCCACATTCCACATGAACGTGCGCAACAGGCGGATGTTTGAGGAGATGAGCATCAACAAGGTGCGCAATATCGCCGAGCTCTATGCTGTGGAGGACAAGTGCGCGCGTGCTGAGGAAGGGAGATACACCCCAAAGAGGATGCTGGCCCAGAAGTAGACTTCAAAGATGAGGATGCATCCATGATACGTCTCCAAAGTATCTATAATTTTTGATTGTTCCATGCTGATATATTGTCATTCTAGGATACTTTTTTGGCCATTATTTACCAATTTATAATATTTTTGAGCACTAACCTATTGACCCAGTGCCCAGTGCCAGTTGCTGTTTTCTGCATATTTTTTGCTTTTCAGGTTTACTGTACTAAACGAATTCCAATTGCCACGAAACTTTTTGACGATTTTTTCTGGACTATATGAAGACCTAGAAGCTTCGGAAGGAAGCCAGGAGGCACACGAGGGCCCCACCACACATCAGGGCGCGCCCTGGGGGGCCCCCTAATATCTGGTGGCCCCCTCGGGCACCTCTCGACGTCCCTCTTCGGCCTATAAATTCCCTAAAATCCTAAAACCCCAAGAAGCAGTCCCAAAACCCTCTTTCCACCGTTGCAAGTCTCTGTTCCATCGCGAGGCCATCTGGAGCTCCGTTCTGGCACCCTGCCAGAGGGGGTGATCGATCACGGAGGGCCTCTTCATCAACCTTGCTCCCCTCATGATGATGTGTGAGTAGTTCACCACAGACCTACGAGTTCATAGCTAGTACCTAGATGGCAATCTCTCTCTCTTATGATCTTCAATACAATGGTCATCGCATCTTCGCTTTGATCTATCTGATGTAATCCTATTGTGCGGTGTGGTTGTTGGGATCTGATGAATTGTGGGTTTATGTTCTGATTATTCATGAAAAGTATTTGAGATGCCTCTGAATTATATTATCTCTTAAGTGCATGATCATTATAGCTTCGTAATGCTCCCCGATTTATTGATATGCTTTGGCCAAGTAGATTGATATTTCATCGGTGGGAGTGGTGCGTTGTGGTTGGTCCAACCTGGCGAGTTTCTATATCCCAGTGACAAAGTAGGGGACAAGATGTGTCTTTGTGTTGTTGCTACTAACGATAAAACGATGGGGTTCATTCATATTGGTTGAGTTTACTTTGTCTACATCAATTCATCGTTCTCCAAGCATTAGTCTGTTTCACTTAATACTCTAGATGCATGTTTGATAGCGGTCGATGAGTGGAGTAATTGTAGTAGGTGCAGGCAGGAGTCGGCCTATTTTCTTATGGACGTGATGCCTATATATACATTATCATTGCCGTGAACATCGCATAACTATCTGCTTTTCTATCAATTGCCGAACAGTAATTTGTTTACCCACCGTATGATGCGTACATGGGAGATGCCACTAGAGAACACTATGGTCCCCTGGTCTATTCTCTTATATATATTTGCAAACACTATTATTACCTCGCTGCCTTTATTTACTTTTTATTTGTTTTGAATTTATCAACAATTATCTACACAACTCATTTGCTTGCAAAAAACGAGATCAAGGGGATTGACAACCCTCTTGCCCGCGTTGGGTGCAAATCGTTTGTTCATTTGTGTGCAGCTGCTGAAGACGGTTGAGGATTGATATTCCTATTGGTTTGATAAACCTTGGTTTCATAACTGAGGGAAATACTTATTTTCTTTGTGCTGCAATTATCCGTTCCTCTTCACGGAAAATTCAATGCAGATCACAAGTATCAGGAAGGATTTCTGGCGCCGTTGACGAGGAATATCATCATGAACTACCAAGTAACTTCACAAAAATTTTCATTCACTTGCTCTAATTTTTATTTGCTGTTATATTTAGCTTGTCTCCTTAAAATAAAAAAATAAAAAAATATTTACCTTTGCTCGTTACTAGTTTACTTCTTCGCTCGCTAGTTTAGTTGTCTTGCTTGTTAATTTGCTTGCTCGGTCACCATGTCTCAAGATACTACTAAGTTGTGTGATTTCTCAAATACTAATAATAATGATTTTATTAGTACACCTATACCACCCACCACTAGTGCGGATGCTTTTGATATTAATGCTACATTACTAAATCTTGTCATGAAAGATCAATTTTCGGGAAGTCCTAATGAGGATCCCGCATCACATCTTAATACCTTTGTTGAATTATGTGACATGCAAAAGAAAAAGGATGTGGATAATGATATTGTGAAATTAAAATTATTTCCTTTTTCACTAAGAGATAAAGCTAAAGCTTGGTTTTCATCTTTACCGCGTAATAGTATTAGAACATGGGATAAGTGTAAAGATGCTTTTATTGCCAAGTATTTTCCTCCTGCTAAGACCATCTCCCTTAGAAATCATATAATGAATTTTAAACAGAAAGATCAAGAACATGTTGCACAATATTGGGAGAGAATGAAATTAATAATAAGGAATTGTCCAACTCATGGTTTAAATATGTGGATGATTATCCAAAACTTCTATGCTGGACTAAACTTTGTGTCTAGAAATCTTCTAGATTCTGCTGCAGGTGGTACCTCTATGGACGTGACCTTAGGAGAGGACAAAAAACTCCTAGACAACATTATGACAAATTATTCCCAATGGCATACCAAAAGGGCTCCAGCCGGTAAGAAGGTAAATTCTATTGAAGAAATCGCTACTTTGAGTAAAAAAGTGTATGCCCTTATGAATATGGTTGCTAGTAAAAATTCTCATGTTGATCCCAATGATGTTCCCTTGTATACTTTGATTTAGCAAAATAATGATGCTATTGATGTGAACTTTGTCTCGTGAAATAATTTCAACAACAATGCTTATAGAGGAAATTTCAATTCTAGACCACATCTTGGTAATTCCTCTAACAACTATGGAAACTCTTATGGTAATTCTTATGGAAATTCTTATACAAATGCTAATAGGATACCCTCTGATCTTGAGAACACCATTAAATTTTTTATTAATTCTCAAAAGGTTTTGATAACTATGGTAGAAGAAAAATTGCATGTAGTTGACACTTTGGCTAAAAACATGGATATAATTGCTCTTGATGTAGAAACTCTTAAAATTAAAGCCTTGCCACCGAAGCATGATTTTAATGATGCCATTAAATCTGTCAAGATATCTATTAATGAAAGTAAGGAGAGGACCGCTAAGTTGAGAGCTAAGTGGGAATTCTTAGAACTAGCTCTTCCACCCGGTTTTTACCGGAATCATGATGAAGATCTTAAAATGATTGGTGATTATCCTATTGAATCTTTATTTACTTCTCTGAATATAAATGATAAAGGGAATGGAGATGAGTCAACTTTAGTAGAGGAGCGTCCCGTTTGCTTGGAGGGTGATGATTTTGATGCTAAAACTGAAAAATGTGGGTTTGGAGATGTCAAAACTTTAACTAGTGATGCACCCACTATCTTGGATTGCAAGGAGTTTAATTATGATAATTTCTCTTTCGTAGAACGTATTGCCTTGTTGCAATCCGTTATTAGCTGACCCAATGCTTATGAACAAAACAAAGCTTTTACCAAACATATAGTAGAAGCTATGATAAAATCTTATGATGAGAAACTTAAGCTTGAAGTTTCTATTCCTAGAAAATTGCATGATGAGTGGGAACCTACTATCAAAATAAAGATCAATAAATATGAATGCAATGCTTTGTGTCACCTTGGTGCTAGTGTTTTAACTATTCCTAAAACTATTTGCGATGTGCTTGGTCTCACTAATATTGAAGATTGTTCCCTCAACTTGCATCTTGTGGATTCTACCATCAAGAAACCTTTAGGTAGAATGAATGATGTGCTTATTATTGAAGATAAAATTATGTGCCTCTAGATTTTATTGTGCTTGATATTGATTGCAATCCTTCTTGTCCCATAATACTTGGAAGGCCTTTCTTACGAACTATAGGTGCAATCATCGACATGAAAGGGATGGAACTCTTCCCTAGAAAGAGAATTAAACCACCATATGAATCAATTATGAGAGGCAATTATGGGTGGAGTGTCAAAGATGACAATACTTGAAACTATGCATTATGCCTAGCTAGGGGCATAAAACATTAGCGCTTGTTGGGAGGCAACCCAATAGTTATCTTCAAATTTTTTCTTAGAAATTTATGTTTATTTTCAATAGCATGGTTATTGCCTCTCTAATGATTATATTTTTGTGTTTAAATTAGTGTTTGTGCCAAGCAAAGCCTTTGGGATGACTCACAACATGAGTTGAATCGAAGCTGAAACGAAACAGAAACTTTTGACTCAAGTACAGGAATTTTCATTTTTTTTCCGGGGCGTGATAATGATCTGAAATTTTTACAAAGTTTTGCTATACAAATTTTAGACTTTTTCTTAATTTTTCAGAATTTGTAGATTTACAGAAGTATAGGGTCTTTACAGATTGCTACAGAATGTTCTGTTTTAGACAGATTCTGTTTTTGCTTGCATAATTGCTTATTTTGATTAAACTATGGATTGTATCGGGGGGTATAAGGCATAGAGAAGTTAGAATACAGTACCTACTATGCATTTATGAAATTTGAATCAATTTACAACAGTAATTATAGTGTGCAATATGTTTCTTATACTAATGGATCTCACGAGGTTTTGTTGAGTTTTGTGTGATTGAAGATTTCAAGTTTTGGATGTTATCTTGATGGACAAAGGAATAAGGAGTAGCAAGAGCCTAAGGTTTGGGATGCCCAAGGCACCCGAATGTAATATTTTAAAGGAGACTCAAGCGTCTAAGCTTGGGGATGCCCCGGAAGGCATCCCCTCTTTCGTCTCAAATCCATCGGTATGTCACTTGGAGCTATATTTTTATTCGTCACATGATATGAGTTTTGCTTGGAGCGTCATTTGCTTTAGTTTGCTTTTCCTTTCAGTTTGCCACAATCAATGTTTGTTGTACACACCTATTTAAGAGAGACACACCTTCATCATAATTTGTTAGAATACTCTATGTGCTTCACTTATAACTTTTGAGCTTAGCAGTTGCTCTAGTACTTCACTTATATCTTTTTGAGCACGGTGGCGTGTAGATTTTAAAGAAATGATTTCACTCTGGTTCTTCACTTATATTTGTTTGAGAGTTAATAAATAGTGATGGTAATTTGCATGGATCATACAGTCTAGTCCAAAAATATTAGGTATTCAAAGAGTGATAATCAAAACCATCATGTAGCACATATAAAGAAATTGTGGGTTAATGATATTGATGTAGTAATCTGAAATATGTGTGAGTTCATAATTGTTAAGCCGTAGAAGTGTCGATATTAAGAGGGGTTGAACTTTTTGTTCATTTAAAAAATTAAGAGGCATGGTGATGATTTGTGAGCATTTCTATTCCTCGTTAAAATCCTAGTGTTGTTTCGAGTCGGAAGCGCACGATGGTTAACTCCTACCAACCTCTTTATGACTAATGTGAAACCACGGACATACGCAATATCACATTTTAATAATTTGCTAGCCTCTTCTGTACCGTGCATAACCCGTTCTCACCTCGAGGACAGGTGCAACTTTCGTCGACACTATAGGAATCAACTTCTTTGCCGTCTGCCATATTTGACGGAAAAGGATCATACCACGGACGGCAAACATCTTTCTCGTCAGCTGGCTGACGGCTGTCAGGACTGTTTTTCCAGGATGTTTATTTCCCAGTAAATGGTCCTTGTGCTCACCAGCCCCAGGATTACTGTTAGCTGGTCGACACATTCTTGATACAGAAATTCGAAGCAAATTAAAAAATCTCGTGTACAAGACCATGATGGTCTATGGAGTACAACAAAGTTTTCTAATGGTTGATGGCGGAAACGGTTCGGGATCTCCAGCGTCTATGGGACTCCATTTGCCACGGGAACAACTAACCTGGGTAATTCCTATCTTTGCGTGGTTCCTACCTTTGATGCCTAGGTTCCGGTGTTGTCGTCATAGTGCTCCTCTCCAAAATACGCAATCCGGCCAATGAAAATAACCAGGGACAAGCCAGTGAGTACGTTTGAATGTACTCGCAAACATCATGAAAACAAATATAATATAGCAGGTGGTATTCATGCACTGAAATAGTTTATGATCATTCAGACAGTCACAAGATAAAATTCCTGATGCAGGTAAGCAGATAATTCATATTAAGCATGCATAAGCAATCAGGGAATGAAAATAAAATAATACGATAGGGTGTCTAAAGCGACTCCTCGAAAGGGTAAAATATAAAACATGCCTCAGTCGGGCGTCTAAGCGACGCCACATAAAGGGCTTATAAGAAAATAAATAGCATGCGTAACGCAGTCGGGCGTCTGTGCGACGCCACATAAAGGGCTTTTAAAGGAGGTAAATAACACGCGTGCCACAGTCGGGCGTCTGAGCGACGCCACATAATGGGCTTATAAAGAAAATAAATAATCACAAAGAGTATCCAGGAGGTAGAACCATCCCAGGGATACTCAACAATTCACATAATAGAAACGGTTAGTCCATAACAATGATAATCATAAACATCATTCGTCACACTCCTTGATCAATATTCAGGTTTAGAAGAATTCCTCCGAAGACCGACACTAAGACCGACACTTGACCCATCCCACACTGTAGTCCTTAACCGTGGACACGGCTATTCGAATAGATGTTTACTCTGTAGAGGTTGTACTCTTTACCCATGAGTAATAGATTTCCTTAGTAATTCCGAGACTAATTCCGCTTACGGCTTTTAGTTGAAAACACACCTGACCCGCACACACCAGCTTAACTTACCAATGCCTGGAATCACCCAAAACACCGTTAAGCAAAACTCTAAGTGGGGATACCACAATCTCGATTAGCATGGGATCACAAAATATATACCGCGCGCAAAACAAGGGAGCTACCCCCTCGGTCCAACCGGAACACCCATGCCCCGGACCAAGTGACATGCCTACCAAGGGCCACTGGTATCTTTCACTATGGCCTCTCTATTTGGTGTGTGCTAAGAAAGGGGTTGACAACTTACTGAACCGTACCCTACCTGTGGCAGGGACAAGTGGTACTACGAAACAAGTATGGGGGTTACTGGAACAAGACTCGATCTATGGTCGACTCAGGAGCTTTATTTGTTTCCTGCATGGTTAGCACAACGATTATGTTTCACAATTCTGGACAGAATCACACCTCATCATGTCCCATCCTACCTCACTGCCCATTCTCGTCACAACGAGATGTCAGCAGCAAGCTTGTATCTACCTGAGACAACGACTCTTCCCGGATCCCTTCCGGTAGGCATGAGTGGCACAAGGTGTTGACTACGGTCACATGCATCACAATTCCAACAACAAGAAATTTACTTTGTGTGCATGAATTGTTCTTTTATGACATGCCGATGCATAGGAAGAGAGTTAGACTTCGTCATTGCATGATATATATTACTTTGTGCTCAATACTAAATTACAAATCATTGTTAATTAAAATTGGCTTTGATATACCTTGGGATCCGGGTGGATCAATTACTTGAGCACTTTATGCCTAGCTTAATGGCTTTAAAGAAAGCGCTGCCAGGGAGACAACCCGAAAGTTTTAGAGAGTCATTTTATTCTGTTGTGTGATTTTATATAGTTTAAAAACAAAAAAATAAAGAGGGGAACCTAAAACTTTTTCAAAAAGAAAAGTGAAAGTGAGAGGGACGAGCACTGTGAAAGTAGGAGCTAGCCTTGAACTTTGTTCATGCCCATGGAAACCTTGTGAATCTTAATTACAGAAAATTTTCAACAAAAATAATTATCCCCTTGTATAAATCCATTGTATTATAAAAATAATGTGCCAAGATTTGCCTTTAGGATGATTAGATTGCTTGTTTGGTGTGTGCAGTGCAAAAACAGAAACTTTGGCTGTAGTGCGTGAATTTACATTTTTTACTGGAATGTCCAAAGTTTCTGAAATTTTTACACAATACTGCTATGCAAATTTTTTATTTTTTCCTAATTTTTCAGATTTTTTAGAGTTACATAAGTATGGTGAATGTTCAGATTACTACAGACTGTCCTGTTTTTGACAGATTCTGTTTTTGATGCATTGTTTTGCTCGTTTTGATGAAACTATTGATTGTATCGGTGGTATAAGCCATGGAAAAGTTATATTAAAGTAGCTACAATGAAAAAATAAAATATGAATTGGTTGGAAACAGTACTTAAAGTTGTAATTTGCTTTATTATTACTAACGGATCTCACGAGGGTTTTGTTAAGTTTTGTGTGATTGAAGTTTTCAAGTTTTGGGCGAGATCACGATGGATGAAGGAATAAGGAGTGGAAAGAGACTAAGCTTGGGGATGCCCGAGGCACCCCAAGGTAATATTCAAGGACTCCCAAGAAACTAAGCTTGGGGATGCCCTGGAAGGCATCCCCTCTTTCTTCTAACAACCATCGGTAATTTTACTTGGAGCTATATTTTTATTCGTCACATGATATGCATAAATCTTGGAGCGTCGTGTGCTTTTTATTTTTCTTTTAATAATGCACGATGCTGGTATGAGAAAGTCCTTGGTTGATTTATAGAAGCCTCTTTGCACCTCACTTATATCTTTTGAGTATGGCTTTATAGAATGCTTCATGCGCTTCACTTATATCATTTGAAGTTTGGATTGCCTGTTTCTCTACACATAGAAAACCGCCATTTGTAGAATGCTCTTTTGCTTCACTTATATTTTTTAGAGCGTGGGTATATCTTTTGTAGAAAGAATTAAACTCTCATTCTTCACTTATATCTATTTAGAGAGTTAACAGGAGTTGGTCATTCACATGGTTAGTCATAAAATCCTACATAAAACTTGTAGATCACTGAATATGATATGTTTGATTCCTTGCAATAGTTTTGCGATATAAAGATGGTGATACTAGATACATGCTAGTGAGTAATTGTGGATTGGTAGAAATATTTGTGTTAAAGTTTGTGATTCCCGTAGCATGCACGTATGGTGAACCGTTATGTGAAGAAGTCGGAGCATGATTTATTTATTGATAGTCATCCTTTGTGTGGAGGTCGGGAGCGCGCGATGGTTAACTCCTACCAACCTCTCCCCTAGGGGCATGCGTCTAATACTTTGTTTCGATAGCTAATAGATTTTTGCAATAAGTATGTGAGTTCTTTATGACTAATGTTGAGTCCATGGACTATACGCACTCTCATCCTTCCACCATTGCTAGCCTCTCTAGTACCGCGCAACTTTCGTCGGTGCATTACACCCACCATATATCCTTCCTCAAAACAGTCACCATACCTACCTATTATGGCATTTCCATAGCCATTCCGAGATATATTGTCATGCAACTTCCACCGTTCCGTTTATTATGACACGCACCATCATTGTCATATTGCTTTGCATGATTGTAAGATAGCTAGCATGATGTTTTCATGGCTTGTCTGTTTTTTGATGTCATTTGCTACGCTAGATCATTGCACATCCCGGTACACCGCCGGAGGCATTCATATAGAGTCATATTTTGTTCTAGTATCGAGTTGTAATTCTTGAGTTGTAAGTAAATAAAAGTGTGATGATCATCATTATTAGAGCATTGTCCCATGTGAGGAAAGGGTGATGGAAGCTATGATTCCCTCACAAGTTGGGATGAGTCTCCGGACTTTACAAATAAATAAAAGAGGCCAAAGAAGCCCAAATAAAAAAAAGATGCCAAAGAAGCCCACCAAAAAAAACAAAAAAAAATGAGAGAAAAGAGAGAAGGGGCAATGCTACTATTCCTTTTTCCACACTTGTGCTTCAAAGTAGCACCATGATCTTCATGATAGAGAGTCTCCTATATTGTCACTTTCATATAATAGTGGGAATTTTTCATTATAGAACTTGGCTTGCATATTCCAATGATGGGCTTCCTCAAATTGCCCTAGGTCTTCGTGAGCAAGCAAGTTGGATGCACACGCACTTAGTTTCTTTTGAGCCTTCATACACTTATAGCTCTAGTGCATCCGTTGCATGGCAATCCCTACTCACTCACATTAATATCTATTGATGGGCATCTCCATAGCCCGTTGATACGCCTAGTTGATGTGAGACTATCTCCTTCTTTTTGTCTTCTCCACAACCACCATATTCTATTCCACCTATAGTGCTATATCCATGGCTCACGCTCATATATTGCGTGAAAGTTGAAAAAGTTTGAGAATACTAGAGTATGAAACAATTGCTTGGCTAAAACCGGGGTTGTGCATGATTAAATACTTTGTGTGATGAAGATGGAGCATAGCCAGACTATATGATTTTGTAGGGATAACTTTCTTTTAGCCATGATATTTTGAGAAGACATGATTGCTTTATTAGTATGCTTGAAGTATTATTGTCTTAATGTCAAATGATTGACTATTGCTTTGAATCACTTGTGTCTTAATATTCATGTCATGATTACATTATATGATCAAGATTATGCTAGGTACCATTCCACATCAAAAATTATCTTTTTTATCATTTACCTACTCGAGGACGAGCAGGAATTAAGATTCGGGATGCTGATACGTCTCCATCGTATCTATATTTTTTGATTGTTTCATGCCAATATTCTACAACTTTCATATACTTTTGGCAACTTTTTATACTATTTTTGGGACTAACATATTGATCCAGTGCCCAGTGCCAGTTCCTGTTTGTTGCATGTTTTTTGTTTCGCAGAAAATCCATATCAAACGAAGTCCAAACGGGATAAAAACTTATGGATATTTTTTTGGAATATATTTGAATTTTGGGAAGTGGAATCAACAAAAGGCGGTGCCCGAGGGGCCCACAAGCCATAGGGGCGCGCCCTGGGGGGTAGGGCGCGCCAGGCTGGCTTGTGGCCACCCCGTAAGGCAGTTGGTGCCCTTCTTTTGCCGCAAGAAAGCTAATATCTGGATAAAAATCGTGTTAAAATTTCAGCCCAATCGGAGTTACGGATCTCCGGGAATTTAAGAAACGGTGAAAGGCCAGAATCTGGGAACGCAGAAACAGAAGGAAACAAAGAGAGAGATCCAATCTCGGAGGGGCTCTCGCCCCTCCGCCGCCATGGAAGCCAAGATCCAGAGGGGAAACCCTCCTCCCATCTAGGGGGGAGGCCAAGGAAGAAGAAGAAGGAGGGGGACTCTCTCCCCCTCTCTCCTGGTGGCACCGGAACGTCGCCGGGGCCATCATCGTGACGGCGATCTACACCAACAACTTCACCGCCGTCATCACCAACTCTCTCCCCCTCTATGCAGCGGTGTAACACCCCTTCTCCCTTCTATAATCTCTACTTAAACATGGTGCTCAATGCTATATATTATTTCCCAATGATGTATGGCTATCCTATGATGTTTGAGTAGATCCGTTTTGTCCTATGGGTTGATTGATGATCATGATTGGTTTGAGTTGCATGTTTTATTATTTGTGCTGTCCTATGGTGCTCTCCGTGTCGCGCAAGCGTGAGGGATCCCCGCTGTAGGGTTTGCAATATGTTTATGATTCGTTTATGGTGGGTGGCGTGAGTGACGGAAGCACAGACCCGAGTAAGTAGGTTGTTTACGTATGGGAGTAAAGAGGACTTGATACCTTATAATGCTATGGTTGGGTTTTACCTTAATGATCTTTAGTAGTTGTGCATGCTTGCTAGAGTTCCAATCATAAGTGCATATGATCCAAGTAGAGAAAGTATGTTAGCTTATGCCTCTCCCTCATATAAAATTGCAATAATGATTACCGGTCTAGTTATCGATTGCCTAGGGACAAATAACTTTCTTGTGACAAAAAGCTCTCTACTAAGACTAACTTCATTGTTTCTTTATCTAAACAGCCCCTGGTCTTTATTTACGTGCTCTTTATTATCTTGCAAACTTATCCTATCACACCTACAAATTACTTCTAGTTTCATACTTGTTCTAGGTAAAGCGAACGTTAAACGTGCGTAGAGTTGTATCGGTGGTCGATAGAACTTGAGGGAATATTTGTTCTACCTTTAGCTCCTCGTTGGGTTCGACACTCTTACTTATCGAGAAAGGCTACAACTGATCCCCTATACTTGTGGGTTATCAAGGTGGTCGATTAAGCCTGATGGGGACAAGTAAATGCATGTACTCTTTTTTAACCTTTTTCCTTCACGTTTTTTCAAATATCTAATGTGTTGGCTTTGTCATACTGCAGGGGTTGGGATCACCCCAAGGATGCCCGCTGGCCCAACAGCGTCCTTGGTGTCCTTATCAGGCAAAACTTCCCGGGATTTGTCACGTTGCCCGGTGAGGGTCAGGTTCGAGAGTTAGGAATGACCTGGGAGCACTACTTGGCTGCACTGGCCCCGACGGAGGAGAGGATCGATGGTGTTTTGTGCCACACAAGGGCGGACATGGTGATCAGACAGTTTTGGGTAATTTCTCCTTTACACAATTAAAAATCAACAATAGCTAGTTATTGTACTAATAAGTGTTGTCTCGTTTGATTGCAGACCTTCTATAGGTGTCAGGAGGGATACGAGGAGGCCGCGGCAAAGGTTATCAATAATGAATGCATGCGCCTACTGCAAAACTTACGGCACGAGGCTCGGGAGCAGGTTGTTCGAGACTACTACGTTGCGGCGTATTAGGAAGGAGAAGTCAACGTGCCGCGGAAAGAAGATGGAGAAGGAGCATTACATGAAGGTAATTACGTATTCTTAAGGCCTCTTGTGCTTAGTTTCCTTTATTTCATTCGTACGCGTAGCGCTCAAATATCTCTTTATTAACTTAGGTGCCCCCGAGATGGTGTGCGGATAAGATGGATTGTTGGGAGGCGTTGGTGGATGGGTGGTGCTCAGAACAATGGCTAGCCGTCCACAACAATGCCAAGGAACGGCATGCCAAAATGGTTGGTGTGCCACACCATCAAGGGAGCACCAACTTAAATCAGTTTGGTCAGAACTGGGTATGTGGTTTGCTTCATGATTCATGCAATTCATTCTTGATTCTAGCTTGAGCCCTTTACTAATACTTTGTTCCACTCTCTCTTTTAGGCGCATCTCAATAACACGTTAGTGCCACAGATGTACGACCTCTATGCGATGGCCCATACTGCCTCGTACAAGAAGGTCAAGGCATTCTCTGAGTCTGACCTCAATCATCACGAGAACTTCACCAACATCTCCTCCCACAACAAGCTTGTGACGTACAGAGATGTGGGAAGGCGTTGAACGGGGAGGACTTTAACCCGAGCATGCATCCTATTGATCCAGAGCTGGTGATGATAGCTAGCGGCGGGAGGCCCCATGGCTCGATGGCCATTGGAGATGGCCTTATACGTTGTCCTAGCACTCTCTCGCAGATCAAGGCGCGCCAAATGAGCTCCTCTCCCGAGATAAGGCCTCGTCCACGGCCAGTCGAGCTCGCCATCGAGGTTAGTTATACGGACTCAGATATCTTTCCTCATTACGTTGTGTGTGTGAACAATGATGATTACAATGCTAACGAGGAGTTGTGTTGCAGGCTGCTATTCAGAAAGAGAGAGAGGCAACACAGAGGCTTATGGCGGCGAAGGAGAAGGAGATGGAGGAGAGGACGGCTAGGTTGTTGGAGGAGGAGAGGGCACGGAACGATGCGTCTCACCGGGCCATCTACGAGCTCTTCGTGGTAAGTTTCTTGTTCATATTTGTCAAATCTTGCATTTAATGTTCGTTTCATTAATAACTAATATCATTGACTTGTGAAAACCAAATGTGCAGTCTATGTGCGAGAAGACCGGCCAGATCCCTCCGTCGATGCCAGTCATTACCACGGCTGGAACGGTGAGTTTCATTTGAATGCAATGATCTTTTCAGTGTCATCATGCTAACGAGACATTGCAAATCATCTTTGGTGCAGAATATCTCCCAAAACGCATCGCACGACCCTTCTCCAGGGCAGCCTTCTCCAAGTGAAACCGGCGCGAGCAACCCCGGTAATTCACCTCCGTGATGACGAGGACGGTAAGCCCTAATATGCCACTTA
The DNA here is from genome assembly GCA_039707655.1 of Elymus sibiricus. Classification (NCBI taxonomy): domain Eukaryota; kingdom Viridiplantae; phylum Streptophyta; class Magnoliopsida; order Poales; family Poaceae; genus Elymus; species Elymus sibiricus. Next base: position 305,946,627 of record CM077675.1, on the reverse strand, counting down.
CTTGGCTCATTTTCTCAAAGAAAACAAACTTAGCACTTAGACAAAATTACGTACTTTCGGTCTGTCGGAGCTCCTTGTGAGAGTTTCATGTCTCTTTTTGATGGAGGAATCCCGATTGTTGTCGCGGGGGTTGTTTCTTCTTCTCCTTCTCTCGATATACACCTTGGTATATTGCGGGAGAGGAGAAGGGGAAACGACCATCACCAACGGTCGAAATATTAGTGTTAGGTAGGTTCCACCAACATACACCACCATATAAGTGTGAGTGAGTGTGCACCATACACACCATGAGGCATGAGAGTTTTTCTAAGGAAAACCTCAAAAGACCGAAAGTGAAGCTGAACATATGGCATAATAACCATGGTTAGCTCATAAATGTCATATTTACCTAAGTTAGCTTTGTTTCCTCTAAAATGACATAGTAAGCTTACTTACCTCCAAAATGACCTATTTTACCTAAGTAACTCTAAAATGACCTATACTTAGATTTGCTTCCTACAAAATGAGATAATAAGCTCACTTAGTTCCAGACTTAGCTTTGTTTCCTCTACAATGACATAATAAGCTTAGTTAACTCAAAAATGGCATAATAGACTTGGTAGCCTCATAAATGCAATATACTTAGCTTATTTTCTTGCAAAATGACACAATAAGCTTAGTTAGGTAAAAAATGGGGTAATTACCTAGGTTAGCTCTAAAATGACACAAATAAGCAATAAGAAGAAGAAAAACAAGAGGAGAAATAGAAAGAGAAGAAAAACACTTCTTCATCTTCTTCTTCTTCTTCTTCTTCTTCTTCTTCTTCTAGTCTTCTTCATCTAACTTACTTATTTCCCATTTTGCAGATTAGATTCACTTCACTGAAGCTTGCATTGATGGAGTGCTTGTGGTTGATGGAGTGCTTGTGTTACTTGTTTTTTTTATTTTGTATCGATGAACAATGTGAAACTTGCTACATATGGATGAAACTATGTATGTATGGATGAAACTATTGTATTATGGTGAACAATGTGACATTTGATACTTTTGATTTGGTATGTTTGTTGGATGATCATCAGTATGGCAAGAATATGGTTTCTGTGAAATATAAGTATATATATATATCATTTTTTGCCTCTGAAAATTGTTGGATATAACAAAAAATAGAAAGAACAGGGGCAATATTGCCTCTTTGCCGTCTGCCACAGACGGTAAAGGTGGCACGTGGCAGTCCCCTGTACAACCTGGGAGCAGCAGGCCTGAGGCCATTTGGTCTCTTTGCCGTCCGGGGGCAGACAGCAAAGGGCCGTGTGGCGTGGCCGTCCGGGGGCGGACGACAAAGGGACGTGCGGCATGGCCGTCCGGGGGCAGATGGCAAAGGGACATAGCTCTTTGCCGTCAGTGGCAGACGGCGAAGGCTACCGTTAGCCACTAACGGGGCTAACTCCAGTGATAGGCTGTCCAGCCGCTTTGCCGTCTGCAGGCTGATGGCAAAAAGTGTTTGCCGTCCGCTGAGCCGAGGCAGACGTCAATGCACCCCTTTACCGGAGTTCACAGTGCCAAATTTTGGCCGTCCGCTGGTGGACGGCAAAGGCTTTGCCGTCAGTGGACCTACCCTTTGCCGTCCGCCATGGCGGACGGCAAAGCACCTGATTCCAGTAGTGATGCTTCAGTCAGGCGTCTGAGCGACGCCACATAAAGGGCTTATAAGAAGAAAAAAACATGCGTGTTGTAGTCGGGCGTCTGTGCGACGCCACATAAAGGGCTTATAAAGGAGGTAAATAACACGCGTACCACAGTCGGGCGTCTGAGCGACACCACATAAAGGGCTTATAAAGAAAATAAATAATCACAAAGAGTATCCAGGAAGTAGAACCATCCCAAGGAAACTCAACAATTCACATAATAGAAACGATTATTCCATAACAATGATAATCATAAACATCATTCGTCACACTCCTTGATCAATATTCAGGTTTAGAAGAATTCCTCCGAAGACCAACACTAAGACCGACACTTGACCCGTCCCAGACTGTAGTCCTTAACCGCGGACACGGCTATTCGAATAGATGTTTACTCTGCAGAGGTTGTACTCTTTACCCACGAGTAATGGATTTCCTTAGTCATTCTGAGACTAATTCCGCTTACGGGATTTTAGTTGAAAACACACCTGACCCGCACACACCAGCTTAACTTACCGGTGCCTGGAATCACCCACGACACCATTAAGCAAAACTCTAAGCGGGGAGACCACAATCTCGATTAGCATGGGATCACAATATTTATACCGCGCGCAAAACAGGGGAGCTACCCCCTCGGTCGAGCCGGAACACCCATGCCCCGGACCAAGTGACAGGCCTACCAAGGGCCACTGGTATCTTTCACTATGGCCTCTCTGTTCGGTGTGTGCTAAGAAAGGGGTTGACAATTTACTGAACCGTACCCTACCTACGGCAGGGACAAGTGGTAGTACGAAACAAGTCTCGGGGTTACTGGAACAAGACTTGATCTACGGTCGACTCAGGAGGTTTATGTGTTTCCTCCATGGTTAGCACAACGATTATGTTTCACAATTCCGGACAGAATCACACCTCATCATGCCCCATCCCGCCTCACTGCCCATTCTCGTCACAACGAGATGTCAGCACCAAGCTTGTGTCTACCCGAGACAATGACTCTTCCCGGACCCCTTCCGGTAGGCATGAGTGGCACAAGGTGGTGACTACTGTCACATGCATCACAATTCCAACAACAAGATATTTTTATCATGCTCTTATGGGCATGATCATACCTTCACATGAAATAATGCTCATTTCATCTTAACATAATGGTGAGATTCCATATCACATAATACAACACACATCATATATTATACCAAGGTTCAGAATGCTTGCCTTCAATTGTGTAGGTAGGTGATGTGCACTCCAAAACTTTTGAAAGTTTTTATATTCGCTCCAATATCCTATTTTTTAAAATATTCAAATCAACATACATTTCAAAACAGTACTGAAAAGTTGTTTGGAAAATTGTGAAATAAATCTTAAAATAAACTAGATGAAATTTAAGAGGGGTGGGAAAAAAGAATCAGCTCAATTGGGTTTGTGGTTTAAGAACTAGAGCCAGTCAAACTCTGGTCAAAATCTGTTTTTTTAATAAAACAGAAAAGAAAACATTTCGGTAGTTATTACGCTTTGGCGAGGAGGAGACGTACTTCAGAGAAGGCACCTCCACTTAAGTCAGTGCGTGCCGTCGCGGGGTCAGGGTCGGTGGGTCCATCGGGCCCATTGGTCAGGTTTGACCGTCGCCCGCGCCTTCTTCCTTCTTGGCCGAGCGGAGGCGGTGCTCCGCCGATCGTCGCTGGCGATTGGATACTCCTCAAGGACTCCTAGGTGCGGGTATGAGTTCCCCGGGAGCTAGCGGTCCTCCCGGTGGTCGCCACTACCGGAGTGGTGGGTAGGGTCGTCGGTGGCGAGCTTCGAGGCGGACGGTGGTTTCGGGTCAAATGGGGATCTCCTCTACGGCGGCTCCCGGGCTATGGTCAGAGGGGGAATGGCTTCGCGGGGTCGAGGGAAGGTGGATCATGGCAAGAGCGAGGAGGGGGACGCTCTGGCTTGCTCGGATTTAACTGGAGAGCTGCGGCGGCCGAAGCTACCGGAGGCGAGCAAGATGACCTCCAGTGGACAATTCGCTACTGGGGAAGCTAGCTACGGCTGGGGTGAGGCTCCTGACGAGCGCAAACGTGCTCGAGGGTGCTATTTATAGCCGACTGATGCATGGTCGACCGCGGCCGAGGATAAGATCGCCGGTGAGCCGCCACTGTGGCCGCATGCGACGTGGCGCTGGCCGGCTGGCATCCAAGGACTAGCGGACGAGCTAGGCACTGCTCAAGGGATTAGCTGGCGCGCGGAGACGGCTTGGATGGCGCTGCCATGGCCAGGGCTGGCTGCAGCCGTCGGCTAGCCGCCAAGGCAGCTTTGGCGGTGGCGCTGCGGGGCTCCAGGGGGCGGCTGAGCGGCTCTGCGGGCTTGGAGGGGACGGGGGCGTGTCCCCATGGGCAAGCAAGGGCCAGGGGTGGGGGTAGGTGGGGTGTGGTGGCTCGGGCGCATAGGCATGCAATACGGGCGCTCTGGACACGCACCCAAGGTGCTCGACGAATTGCCAGGGCAAGCTAGGGGACTTTAATGAGGCTATAAATTAACAGTTTCACTGGTGGGAGTCTTAGGGTTCTAATGGACATGGTGGTTGGGCAAGGACAGCAAGTCCATAATGCAAACTAAAAACAATCCCAATTCTGGCCATGCACATAACCTGTTTGACAAAATGCCAGGGGCAACTAGGGGGTTGTTCTGGCCACCAAACTTTCCAGGTTGAGTTCTCCTTAGATGCTAATAAGGGTGGCAAGGTTAGTTTTTGAAAAGCAGAAACTTGAAAATGTAAGTTTTACAAAACTTCAGTTCTTGACAGAAACTGTTTGGGTTTATCACATGAACCTAAAATTTCTTAGTGAGGCTGCTCTACTGGACTTAAGGGTTTGTTAGGGTAAACTACAAGTAGAAAAAATCTCATGGGAAATAGGGCAATATAAAATGGGGTTGCAGTACAAAACCTCCAACTGGTCCAGAATGGAAAAGAGGATGCTTTGCTCAAATTTTTCAAAACACTAAGCTATGTATTTGCATAAAACTGACCCAGGGAAATCACATGACACCAACAAATTTTTGTGGAATTATTAAACGAATTTGTCAAATGGTTGTAGTGCAAATAAGACCCTTTAAAAGAATAAAACCCAATTTTAAAGAAATAGGTTTTGGCAAAAATATTATATAATGCTTCCACAGATCATATCAAATAACAATGAAATATTTTAAAGCAAATCTTCAACTCTCACAATATTTTTGAAAAACTACTTCTTGGAGGGAAAATCTTATAATTCAGGGAGAAGAAGTGGTTCTGAAATCAATAGAGGATCAGAAAATTAAAAATTATTGTTCTGAGCCAAAATTTTAAATTAATAAAACTTGATTAAATTTTTGGGGTGTTACAACGGCCCCACTTTCGGTGTTGAAAGTAACGGTAAACAGCATCTTTGCCGTGTGCCAATCTATAGCGGACATCAAAACGCTTTGCCGTCGGTCTTACCCGCCATGCGGACGACAAAGCTCCTTGACGGCAAAGTACAGGTGTTAGCCCCGTTGGGTGGCTAACGGTAGACTTTGCCGTCCACCTGCCGATGGCAAACTTCCACCTGCCTTTGCCGTCTGCTAGCTAAAACAAGCAGTCATGTGGCTGCATGTCACTGTTGCTCCATATTTGCCGTCTGCCTGCTGCGTCTTTGTCGTCTGCCTGCCGGCTAAATGACGGCAAAATGACCAAATTGGTCGGATCCTGGTGCTCCCAGGTTACACAGGTTGCCGTCATGTGGCAACTTTGCCGTCTGCCTGCTCATAGCAAAGACCTTCGCTGTCCGCTGGCAGACGGCAAAGTTTCTATATTACCCTTTTTTTAATTTGTTTGTGTTATTTCTCTGCATTTTCACAACACATATATGATATATATAGGTCAAGCAATCACATAGGCCATCAAATGAACCAACAGATATTAAAAGAACAAATGCCAGTTGTTCATCCATACATAGTTCAAGCAGTCACACTGTTCATCCATATATACATAAATATATAGTTTCACATTGTTCGTCAACACAAATCAAAACAAAAACTGAACACTAGCAGTCCATCAATGCTAGCTTCCATGAAGTGGATCAAATCTGCAAAATGGGAATAAGAAAGTTAGAAGAAGTAGAAGAAGAAGAAGAAGACTAGAAGAAGACTAGAAGAAGAAGAAGAAGAAGAAGAAGAAGAAGTGGAAGAAGACTAGAAGAAGAAGAAGAAAGAGAAGGAAAATAATAAGAAGAAAGAATGAAGAAGAAGAAAGAAGAAGAGTGAGGCGTTTTGGTGCCCGGGCTCATCTGCACCTGTTCAGTAAAAAAATTAAAACAAATAATAAAAAAATTCAAAAAATTCCAAAAAAAATTTGGGTGTCAGATAATTTCGTGCGTGAGGTTCGCTCCAATTTTTGTATCATTTGAACATCTGAGCAGCTCTCAGCAAATAAAACAAATCGGGTCAAAACAGTGCGTGAACAGTAAACTTTTTTAGAGACCCCGAATTTGTCGTTTTTGCCGAGAGCTTCTCAGATGTTCAAATGATACAAAAATTGGAGAGAACCTCACGCATGAAATTATGTACCACCCAAAAAAAAAATTGGAATTTTTTGAATTTTTTTAGTATTTGTTTTGATTTTTTTACTCAGTGGGGGTGCCGATGAGCCCGGGCTCAGAAATGGATTTTCGAAAGAAGAAGCTCATCTTTCTTCTTCTCTTCTATCTTTTTATCCTTTTCCTTCTCATTCTTCTTCTTTTATCCTTTTTTTCTCTTCTCTTTCTTCTTATATTCTTTCTTTTTCTCCTCTTCCTTGTTTTTCTTCTTCTGATTCCTTATTTGTGTCATTTTAGAGCTAACTTAGGTAATTAAGCCATTTTAGAGCTAACTAAGCTTATTATGTCATTTTGGAGGAAAATAGGGTAAGTATAGGTCATTATTGAGCTAACTTAGGTAATTATGTCATTTTAGAGGTAACTAAGCTTATTACGTCATTTTGGAGGAAAATAGGGTAACTATAGGTCATTATTGAGGTAACTTAGGTAAGTATAGGTCATTATTGAGGTAACTTAGCCTATTATGTCATTTTGGAGGAAAATAAGCTAAGTATATGCCATTTATGAGCTAACCATGGTTAATATGCCATTTTTTTACCTAACTAAGGTAATTATGTCATAAATGAACCAAATAAGCTAATTATGTCATTTTGGAGGATAATTAGCTAAGTATGTCTTTTTGGGGAAAATAAGCTAAGTCTGTGGCATATTAGGGCTAATTAGCATGTACGAAGCTAAGTTTGCATTTGTTAAGGAAAACACTAGAGAGAAGTTACCGTCGTCATCATCACGGAGGTGAAGCACAGGGGTTGCTCGGGCCGGTTTCTCCTGGAAAAGGATGCCCTGCAAAAGGGTTGTGGGATGCGCCTCGAGAGTTATGCTGCACCTAAGATCATTTGCAATGTCTCGTTAGCATGATGACACTCAAATGTTAAGACTAGTAACTAATGACCATTCAAAAGAAACCCACCGTTCCCACCGCAGTAATGACTGGCATCGGCGGAGGGGTCTGACCGGTCTTCTCGCACACAGACTGCACATTTTGTTTTGACGAGTCAGTCATATTAGTTAGTAATGAAACGAACATTTACTTGCATGATTTGGCTAATATGTAGAAGAAACTTACCACGAGAAGCTCGTACATGGCCCGGTGAGCCGCCTCATTCTGTGCCCTCTCCTCCTCCAACAACCTATCTGTCTTCTCCTTCACCGCCGCCACCTGGTCCCTCTCCTCCAGAAGCGCCTGGGTTGTCGCTCTCTCTTTTTGAAGAGCAACCTGCAACACCACTAATCATTAGCATTGTAATCATCGATGGCCGCACACACAACATAATGGAGGAAAGATATATGAGTCCTTATAACTAAGGTCGATGGCAAGATCGACTGGCCGTGGACGAGTCCTTATCTCAGGACAGGAACTCATTTGGTGTGCCTTGATCTTCGGGAGGGTGAGAGGACAACGTATCGGTCCATCTCCAATGGCTATCGAGCCATGGAGCCTCCTGCAACTAGATATCATCACCAACTCTGGATCGAAAAGATGCTGGATCGAGTTAAAGTCCTCCTCTTTCCTCGCCTTCCCCTCCTCGTTGTACTCATGAGCTTGTGGTGGGAGGAGATGTTGGTGAACATTTTTGGATGGTCCAGGTCAGACTCAGAGAATGCCTTGGCCTTCTTGTATGAGGCAGTATGGGCCATGGTATAGAGGTCGTACACCTCTGGCACCTCCGTGTTATTGTGTCGCGTCTAAAAGAGAGGAACAAAGTATTAGTAAAGGGCTCAAGCTAGCATGAAGAATGAATTGCATGAATCATGAAGCAAACAACATGCCAAGTTCCGCCCGAACTGAAATAAGTTGGCGCCGCCTTGATGGTGTGGCACACCAACCATTTGGGCACGCCGGTCCTCTGCATTGTCGTGGACGGCTCGCCAGTGGTCTGTCCACCACTCATCCACCAACGCCTCCCAATAATCCATCTTATCCGCACACCATCTTGGGGACACCTATGTTAGTAAAGAGAAATTTGAGATCTACGCCTATGAATCAAATCAAGGAAACTAAGTACAAGGCCTTAAGAATAGGTAATTACCTTCATATATTGATGCTTCTTCAGAAACTTTTCGCGGCACAATGATACGTCCATTTTGCATAATGCTTTTATATTGATATTTATTGCATTATGGGATGTTATTACACATTTTGGTACAATACTTATGCCTTTTCTCTCTTATTTTACAAGGTTTACATGAAGAGGGAGAATGCCGGCAGCTGGAATTCTAGACTGGAAAAGGAGCAAATATGAGAGACCTATTCTGCACAACTCCAAAAGTCCTGAAAAGTTACGGAGAATTATTTTGGAATATATAAAAAATATTGGGCGAAAGAAATACCAGAGGGGACCCACCAGGAGGTCACAAGCCTGGGGGGCGCGCCCTACCCCCCTAGCGCGCCCCTGTGGCTTGTGGGCCCCCTGCAGGCCTCCGGTGCCCATCTTCTGCTATATGGAGGGTTTTGACCTGGAAAAAAATCATAAGAGAGCTTTCGGGACGAAGCGCCGCTGTCTCGTGGCGGAACCTGGGCAGAAGCACTCTAGGGCTCCGGCGGAGCTGTTCTGCCGGGGAAACTTCCCTCCCGGAGGGGGAAATCGAAGCCATCGTCATCACCAACGATCCTCTCATCGAGAGGGGGTCAATCTCCATCAACATCTTCACCAGCACCATCTCCTCTCCAAACCCTAGTTCATCTCTTGTATCCGATCTTTGTCTCAAAACCTCAGATTGGTACCTGTGGGTTGCTAGTAGTGTTGATTACTCCTTGTAGTTGATGCTAGTTGGTTTACTTGGTGGAAGATCACATGTTCAGATCCTTAATGATAATTAATACTCCTCTGATTATGAACATGAATATGCTTTGTGAGTAGTTACGTTTGTTCCTGAGGACATGGGATAAGTCTTGTTATAAGTAATCATGTGAATTTGGTATTCATTTGATATTTTGATGAGATGTATGTTGTCTCTCCTCTAGTGGTGTTATGTGAACGTCGACTACATGACACTTCACCATTATTTGGGCCTAGGGGTAGGCATTGGGAAGTAATAAGTAGATGATGGGTTGCTACAGTGACAGAAGCTTAAACCCTAGTTTATGCGTTGCTTCGTAAGGGGCTGATTTGGATCCATATGTTTCATGCTATGGTTAGATTTATCTTAATTCTTCTTTCGTAGTTGCGGATGCTTGCGAGAGAGGTTAATAATAAGTGGAAGACTTGTACAAGTAAAGGCAGCACCCAAGCACCGGTCCACTCACATATCAAATTATCAAAGTAACGAACGCGAATCATATGAGCATGATGAAAACTAGCTTGACAGAAATTTCCATGTGTCCTCGGGAGCGCTTTGCTTTATATAAGAGTTTGTCCAGGCTTGTCCTTTGCTACAAAAAGGATTGGGCCACCTTGCTGCACCTTTGCTACATTTGTTACTTGCTACCCGTTACGAATTATCTTATCACAAAACTATTTTTTACCGATAATTTCAGTGCTTGCAGAGAATACCTTACTGAAAACCGCTTGTCATTTCCTTCTGCTCCTCGTTGGGTTCGACACTCTTACTTATCGAAAGGACTATGATAGATCCCCTATACTTGTGGGTCATCAAGACTCTTTTCTGGCGCCGTTGCCGGGGAGTGAAGTGCCTTTGGTGAGTGGAATTTGGTAAGGAAAAAATTATATAGTGTGCTGAAATTTACTGTCACTTGTTACTATGGAAAATAATCCTTTGAGGGTCTTGTTCGGGGTATCTTCACCTCGACCGGAAGCAAAAAGAGTTGCTCCTCAACCTACTAAACCTACTAAAAATATTTATTATGAAATTCCATCGGGTATGATAGAGAAACTGCTAGCTAATCCTTATGCAGGTGATGGAACACTACATCCTGATTTGCATCTGATCTATGTCGATGAAGTTTGTGGATTATTTAAGCTTGTAGGTTTGCCCGAGGATGATGTCAAGAAGAAGGTCTTTCCTTTATCTTTGAAGGAGAAGGCATTGACATGGTATAGGCTATGTGATGATATTGGATCATGGAACTACAACCGATTGAAATTGGAATTTCATCAGAAGTTTTATCCTATGCATCTGGTTCATCGCGATCGGAATTATATTTATAATTTTTGGCCTTGTGAAGGAGAAAGTATCGCTCAAGCTTGGGGGAGGCTTAAGTCAATGTTATATTCATGCCCCAATCATGAGCTCTCAAGAGAAATTATTATTCAGAATTTTTATGCTCGGCTTTCTCGTAATGATCAATCCATGCTGGATACTTCTTGTACTGGTTCCTTTATAAAGAAAGATATTGAATTCAAATGGGACTTATTGGAAAGAATTAAATGCAACTCTGAAGATTGGGAACTCCACGAAGGTAAAGAGTCAGGTATAAACCTTAAGTTTGATTGTGTTAAATCCTTTATAGACACCGATGCTTTTCGTGATTTTAGCACTAAATATGGACTTGACTCTGAGATAGTAGCTTCTTTCTGCGAATCTTTTGCTGCTCATGTTGATCTCCCTAAGGAGAAGTGGTTTAAATATCATCCTCCCATTGAATTGAAAGTAGTTGAACCTATTAAAGTTGAAGAAGAAACTGTTATTTACAATGTTGATCCTGTTATTCCTGCTGCTTATATTGAGAAACCACCTTTCCCTGTTAGAATAAAGGAACATGCTGAAGCTTCAACTGTGGTTCGTAAGAGCTATGTTAGAACACCTACACCCCCTGAACAAATTAAAGTTGAACCTAGTATTGCTATGGTTAAAGATCTCTTGGTTGATAATATTGATGGGCATGTTATTCATTTCTCTGATGAAGCTGCTAGAATTGCTAGACCTGATACTAAAGATAAACATAGACCTATTGTTGGCATGCCTGTTGTTTCTGTTAAAATAGGAGATCATTGTTATCATGGCTTATGTGATGTGGGTTCTAGTGTGAGTGCAATTCCCTTTACCTTATATCAAGAAATTATGAATGATATTGCACCAGTTGAATTAGAAGAAATCGATGTTACCATTAAGCTTGCTAATAGAGATACTATAGCGCCAGTTGGGATTGTTAGAGATGTTGAAGTCTTGTGTGGGAACATAAAACATCCTACTGATTTTATTGTTCTTGGTTCCCCACAAGATGATTTTTGTCCCATTATATTTGGTAGACCTTTCTTGAAAACTGTTAATGCTAAGATAGATTGTGAGAAAGAAATTGTTACTGTAAGTTTTGGGGATGTGTCTCATGAGTTCAATTTCTCTAAATTTCGGAGACAACCCCATGATAAAGAATTGCCTAGTAAGGATCAAATTATTGGTCTTGCTTCTATTGTCGTGCCTCCTACTGATCCCTTAGAACAATATTTGCTAGACCATGAAAACGATATGCATATGAATGAAAGGAATGAAATAGATAAGATTTTCTTTGATCAGCATCCTATTTTGAAACACAACTTGCCTGTCGAAATACTTGGGGATCCTCCTCCACCCAAGGGTTATCCCGTGTTTGAGCTTAAACAATTACCGGATACTCTGAAATACGCTTATCTTAATGAAAAGAAGATATATCCTGTAATTATTAGTGCTAACCTTTCAGAGCATGAAGAAAAGAGATTATTGAAAACTCTGAGGAAGCACCGTGCTGCTATTGGATATACTCTTGATGATCTTAAGGGCATTAGTCCCACTCTATGCCAGCATAAAATTAATATGGAGCCTGATGCCAAACCAGTCGTTGATCACCAATGACGGCTAAATCCTAAAATGAAAAAAGTGGTAAGAAATGAATATTAAAGCTTCTGGAGGCAGGTATAATTTATCCTATTGCTGATAGTAGATGGGTTAGTCCCGTTCATTGTGTCCCTAAGAAGGGAGGTATTACCGTTGTTCCTAATGATAAAAATGAATTGATCCCGCAAATAATTGTTATAGGATATAGAATGGTAATTGATTTTAGGAAATTAAATAAAGCTACTAGGAAAGATCATTACCCTCTACCTTTTATTGATCAAATGCTAGAAATACTATCCAAACACACACACTTTTTCTTTCTAGATGGTTATTCTGGTTCCTCTCAAATACCTGTGTCAAAAGAGGACCAAGAGAAGACCACTTTTACTTGTCCTTTTGGTACCTTTGCTTATAGACGTATGCCTTTTGGTTTATGCAATGCACCTGCTACCTTTCAAAGATGTATGACTGCTATATTCTCTGACTTTTGTGAGAAGATTGTTGAGGTTTTCATGGATGATTTCTCCGTTTACGGAACTTCTTTTGATGATTGCTTGAGCAACCTTGATCGAGTTTTGCAGAGATGTGAAGAAACTAATCTTTTCTTGAATTGGGAGAAGTGCCACTTTATGGTTAATGAGGGTATTGTCTTGCGACATAAAATCTCCGAAAGAGGTATTGAAGTTGATAAAGCTAAAGTTGATGCTATTGAAAAAATGTCGTGTCCTACTGCTTTGTCATGCTCTATATTCTTAACACAAAGTATAAATCATGTACTACCCCGGTGTCAGCCAAGCAATTGGTTCTACTTTTTAACGTGCTTTAGCATTTTCAACTCTCACACAATACATGAGCACAAGCCATGGATATAGCACTATGGGTGGAATAGAATATGGTGGTAGGTTTTAAAGGGGTAAAAGTGGAGAAGAAAGTCTCGCATCAACCCAGCGTATCAACGGGCTATGGAGATGCCCATCAATAGATATCAATGCAAGGAGTAGGGATTGCCATGCAACGGATGCACTAAGAGCTATAAGTGTACGAAAGCTCAATATGAAAACTAAGTGGGTGTGCATCTAACTCTATGATGAAAACTTCCCACTAGTATATGAAAGTGACAACATAGGAGACTCTCTATATGAAAAACATGGTGCTACTTTGAAGCACAAGTGTGGAATTAGCATGCCCCTTCTACTTCTTTCATATATATTTTTTTCTTTTTCTTTTTTTCTTTTTTTTTTCCTTTTTTTCCCTTTGTCCGGAGCCTCATCCCGACTTGTGGGGGAATCATAGTTTCCATCATCCTTTCATCACTAGGGCATGCTCTAATAAAGAATAATGATGATCATCACACTTCTATTTACTTACAACTCAATACTACAACGATAGTAGAACAAAGTATGACTATATGAATGCAATGATCTAGCGTAGCAAAGATATCAAAAAATGGACAAGCCATGAAAACATCACGCTAGCTATCTTACGATCATGTAATGCAATATGACAATGAATGCTCAAGTCATCAAAACTGAGGCGGTGGAAGTTGCATGGCAATATATCTCGGAATGGCTATGGAAATGCCATAATAGGTAGATAGGGTGGCTGTTTTGAGGAAGATATAATAAGGCTTATGTGTTAAAGAGCGCATCATATCACGGGGTTTGGATGCACCGGCGAAGTTTGCACCGACTCTCGAGGTGAGAAAGGGCAATGCACGGTACCGTAGAGGCTAGCAAATTGCGGAAAGGTAAGAGTGCGTATAATCCATGGACTCACGTTAGTCATAAAGAACTCACATACTTATTGCAAAAGTTTTATTAGCTCTCTCGAAGAAAATTATTACTACGCATGCTCCGAGGGGGAGGTCGGTAGGAGTTAACCATCGCACGCCCCCGACCTTCACACAAAGATAGACAATCAAGAATAAATTGTGCTCCAACTTCGTAGCATAACGGGAGACTATACGTGCATGCTTCGGGAATCACAAACCTTAACACCAATATCTTACTAAACACGATCATCCGCCAGTACCTCCCACATATAATCATCTCTATATCGCAAAACTATTGCAAGGAATCAAACGTATCATATTCAGTGATCCCTAAGTTTTATGTAGGATTTTATGACTAACCATGTGAATGACCAATTCCTGTTGACTCTCTAAATAGATATAAGTGAAGCAACAGAGTTTAATTCTTTCTACAAAATACCATGCTCTAATAAATATAAGTGAATCAAAAGAGCATTCTACGAATAACGGTTTTCTATGTGAAGAGAAACAGGCAATCCAAACTTCAAATGATATAAGTGAAGCACATGAAGCATTCTATAAAGCCATACTCAAAAGATATAAGTGAAGTGCAATGATCATTCTATAAATCAACCATGGACTATCTCATACCAGCATGGTGCATAAAAGAAAAGTGAAAACTAAACACAAAAGACGCTCCAAGATATACACATATCACATGAACGAAACAAAAACAAAAACATACCGATACTTGTTGAAGAAAGATGGGATGCCTTCCGGGGCATCCCCAAGCTTAGACGCTTGAGTCTCCTTGTATATTTACTTGGGGTGCCTTGGGCATCCCCAAGCTTGAACTCTTTCCTCTCCTCCTTCTCCTCATATCGAGACCTCCTCGATGTTCGAACACTTCATCCACACAAAACATAACAGAAGACTGGTGAGATCCGTTAGTATAATAAAGCAAATTCCTACTTTAAGTACTGTTGCAAACCCATCCATATTTTATATTTGCATTATCCCTGCTGTATTATAACTTTTCCATGGCTTATACCACCGATAAAATCGATACTTTCATCAAAACAAGCAAAACAATGCATCAAAAACAGAATCTGTCTTAAACAGGACAGTCTGTAGTAATCTGAACTTTGACCATACTTCTGTAACTCCAAAAAAATTTAAACATTAGGAAGAAATAAAAAATTTGTATAGCAGCACTGTGTATAAATTTCAGAAACTTTTGACGTTCCAGTAAAAAAATGTAAATTCACGCACTACAGTCAAAGTTTCTGTTTTTACACCGCACATACCAACAAGCAATCTAATCATCCTAAAGGCAAATCTTTGCACATTATTTTTATAATACAATGGATTTGTACAAGGGGATAATTATTTTTGTTGGAAAATTTTCCGTGATTCAAACTCACAAAGTTTCCATGGGCATGAACAAAGTTCAAGGATATCCCCCACTTCAACGATGCTCATCATCTATCTCACTTTCACCATTCCTTTTGTGAAGTTTTAGGTTCCTCTCTATATTTTTTTTGTTTTTAAACTTTATAAAAGCACCCAACAAAAATAAACGACTCTCTAAAACTTCCGGGTTGTCTCCCTGGCAGCGCTTTCTTTAAATCCATTAAGCTAGGCAGAAATTGCTCAAGTAATGGATTCACGTGGATCCCAAGGTATATCAAAGCCAATTTTAGTTAACAATGATTTGTAATTTAGTAGTGAGCAGAAAGTGATATATATCATGTGACAATGAAGTCTAACTCGCTTCCTATGCATCGGCATGTCATACAAGAACAATTCATGCACATTAAGTAAAGGCCAATGCATAGTATTAACAGTTTCTTGCAATTTCATAGTATTGGAAACCTAAAAAGGTGGAGATGTAGTTCCTCTCTCATAATAATTATAAGTAGGAGCAGCAAGGACATGCATATTATATTCATCAAAATCATCATGTGTAGTAGCAAAACGCAACCCATCAATGTAATCCTTAATAAGAGCAAACTTCTCTGATATAATGTAGTTAAGAGAATTCAAAAAGATAATAGGACTATCATGTGTGGGTGCAATAGCAACAATTTCATGCTTAACATAAGTAACTATAGCAAGTTCATCTTTATAACCATAATTCATATTGTCATCATGGCCACAAGCATAGCAAGCATCAAGTTCATCAAAAGGGGATATTTCAAATGAATCCACGAAATCATAGCAGTTATCATAGCATTCATCCTTCGGTAAGCACGAAGGTTTATTAAACAATGTATGAGATGAAGAGTTACTCTCATTACAAGGTGGGCACGGGTGATCAATCTGCTCTTCCTCCTTTTGTTCTTTTGTCCTTTTGATCAAACTTCTTCTTCCATAGGTCCCTGCAAAATATTAGTCTCTTCCAAGGCAGCGGACATTCTCTCAATAAATTCAATAACATAAGCATTAGATGCATAGTTTTCATAGCAATATTTAAGTATGGCAAAATTTTCAGATTCGTAAAGAGTAGCATCATACTTTTTAATCAAAGAAGCAATTTCATATGCACCCTTAAAAGCAACAAATTCTTCAATTTGTTCAACATCAAAATAACAATAGTCTTCCTTGGCATAAGAATATAGTATTTCATTATCATTAAACACACATTGGTAGGGAAGGTGTTTTTTAGTTTCTTCATAACAACATGTAAAATCATGTATTTCGCATAAATTCCAAGCATAGCAACACAGTATTAATTTGATGCCACAAGAGTTTTCCTTTTTGAGATATGCGGTGTCGCACATAATAAGCATGCTCATTTAATGATTTTCCCTTAACTAAGCTAGTTGGGTTTTCAGCACGAGCACAAATGGATCGAAGATGATCCAAATAATATTCTTCGGTAGTACGGAACACTAGTGGTTCCTCAACTTTTGGAGCAGCAAGTACAACTATTTTTTTTGGTATTTTGCATTTCCTACCCATAACTAAAGATAGAAAACAAGAGCACAAAATAAAAACTACTTAGTGATAAAGCAAACAAGCACACACGAGAATATTCACCCCACGCTATTGCTCCCCGGCAACGGCGCCAGAAATAGGTCTTGATAACCCACAAGTGTAGGGGATCGTTTGTAGCCTTTTTCGATAAGTAAGAGTGTCGAACCCAACGAGGAGCTAAAGGTAGAACAAATATTCCCTCAAGTTCTATCGACCACCGATACAACTCTACGCACGCTAATGCTTGCTTTACCTAGAACAAGTATGAAACTACTTTGCGGGAATAAAACTAGAAGTACTTTGCAAGATAATAAAGAACGTGGAAATAAAAGTTAGGTGCTGTTTTAATAAAAAAACAATAAAAGTAAATAACTTAGTAGAAAGCTTTTTGTGTAACGCAAGAGAAAGATTGTCCCTAGGCAATTGAATATAATATGATAGATACTTGTTATATGCAATGAGGGAGAGGCATACGCTAACACAATTTCCGTACTTGGATCATATGCACTTATGATTGGAACTCTAGCAAGCATCCGCAACTACCAAAGTTCATTAAGGTAAAACCCAACCATAGCATTAAGTATCAAGTCCCCTTTACTACCATACGCAACAACCCACCTACTCAGGTTTAAGTAGCGATTACAGCGGGGAAGAGAGGTGTTACACCGCTGCATAGAGGGGGAGAGAGTTGGTGCTGACGGCAGCGAAGTTGTTGGTGTAGATCGCCGCCACAATGATTGTCCCGGCGGCGTTCCGACACCACCGGGAGAGAGGGGGGGAGAGCCCCCCTCCTTCTTCTTCTTCCTTGGCATCCCCTCTAGATGGGAGGAGAGTTCCCCCTCTGGTCCATGGCCTCCATGGTGGCGGAGGGGCAGGAGCCCCTCCTAGATTGGATCTCCCTCTCTGTTCTCTTCTGTTTTGTGTTCTTGTTTTCTGGCCGAAAACCGTTTCTTATATTCCCGGAGATCCGTAACTCTGATCGGGCTGAAATTTTGAGGGGATTTTTATCCAAAAATTAGCTTCCTTGCGCCCGAAGGAGAGCTCAAACCGACGTACGAGGTGGGCACAACCCACCAGGGCGTGCCTGGGCCCTTGGCCCGCGCCCTGGTGTCTCGTGCTCACTGTGGGCCTCCGTTTGCATTGATTCCACTTCTCAAAATTCAAAAATATTCCAAAAAAATCTCCGTAAATTTTTATCGCGTTTGGATTTTGTTTGATATGGATATTCTGCGAAACAAAAAACATGCAAAAAAAAGGAACTGGCACTGGGCACTGGATCAATATGTTAGTCCAATAAATCATATAAATTGTTGCCAAAAATATGTGAAAGTTGTATAATATTGGCATGAAACAATCAAAAATTGTAGATACGATGGAGACATATTAGAGGGCTGCCATCCAGAGTTTGATCGGCTTCGTCGAAGCCAGCAAATCCTGGCATGCAGAGCCGTCAGGTAACCCGCGGGCGGCGACGGCGGCCCAAGCTGACGGTCGCGTCGAGGGGGCCGCGCCAACGGTGCAATCCCCTCCGCAACAACAGGCCCAGAGGCAGCCACAACAAGCTCCACATGCAGACGATCCCGATGAAGCATCCATGGTCTTATCCGGCTCGCACGATCACCGAGACCAGCGGGGTGTCCTGAACGGCCGGCGGAGGGAAGACGCGCGCATCACCATCGAGCGGCGCCGGGAAGCACACCGCCAATCCGACAGGCGCAACAGCCCAGATGCTGGTGACCCCGCGCCCAGTGTTGGTGGGTACCTGCCCTATGAGGTTGGGTGCCCTGCCTTTACTCGCGAGCTGCGACAGGTCCGCTGGCCATCGGCACGAGCCTTCAAGCCTAAGCTGAGGAGAAATACGACGAGAAGCTAAACTCGGCAGAGTTCGTGGGCATCTATACGATAGCCGTTCAGGCCGCCGGAGGAAGAGATGAGAAGGTGCTCGCCAACTATTTACCTTTGGCACTCAAGCCAAATGTGAGATCCTGGCTGATGCACCTGCCGAAGAACTCCATTTCATCGTGGGCTGATTTGTGCAACGAGTTTGTCGGCGCCTTCACAGGTGGCCACCAAGAGCCAGGACAGCCCAGCGACCTGCAAGTCCTCCCGCAGAAGGAGGGAGAAGCTTTGCGGAAGTACATCCAGAGATTTAGTCGAGTGCATCGCAACATTCCAGAGATACACCCTGCAGCCGTGATTGCCGCGTTCCATTCGAACGTGCGCAACAGGAGGATGCGGGCCTAGATGAATGTGAAACTCCCCAAGACCGTCAATGAGTTGTACACATTGGCAGACAAGTGTGCTCGTGCTGAGGAAGGAAGGCGACTCCCCGGAGAGGAGGCTGGTGTCGAAGTCGACTCCGATGACGACGACGACGCCCCTAGCTCGAAAGGGAGAAACCGAAGGCGCAACAAGAAGCGCAAGGGGAAAGCGGTGTTGACCGTTGAGGGTTTTGGTAATCTCGCTGCCGGCAAGAAGGCCAAGGTCGAGACCCCATTCATAAACCCGTGCGGCACGTACTGATTTGTACGTATGCCCTTCGGGTTAAAGAGCGCTGGCTCTACCTTTGCAAGGGCCGTGCACATTTGATTTGAACCTCAGTTGCACAGAAACGTGGAAGCTTACATGGATGACATAGTAGTCAAGACCAAGGATAAAGCAACTCTCATACAAGACTTGGAAGAAACTTTTTAAACTTGCGCAAGATCAATTTGAAGGTCAACCCTGAGAAGTGTGTGTTTGGTGTCCCATCCGGCAAGCTCCTTGGTTCTTTGTGTCTCAGCGAGGAATAGAAGCCAATCCCGACAAGATCAAAGCAATCAAGCAGATACAAGCACCCAAATCCATCAAGGACGTAAGACGCCTGGCCGGATGCGTTGCCGCGTTGAGTAGGTTCATCTCCAAATCCACTGAACGCGCCCTGCCATTTTTCAAGATTCTTAAAAAGGCCGGCCCGATGAAGTGGACCCCGGAAGCAGAAGCAGCACTGCAGGACCTAAAAGCTTACCTTTCCGCCGCTCCCACCTTGGTCGCGCCTAAACTGCAAGAACCGTTGCTGCTATACTTGGCGGCAACGAATCAAGTGGTTAGTGCAGCACTGGTGGCACAGAGAGAAGTGGATGAAGGTGCAGCTGCTGCGACTGATGTCGTCGGGAGTGGAACCGAAACATCCGCGGCCGAACTAGATACAAGCCAAGGGGAACCTGAGCTGGCAAGCGAAGGCAGTTCCAAGGAAGTGGCAAAGAAGAAAGTGGTACAGCAAACAATGTACTTTGTCAGCTCTTTGTTACAAGGGGCTAGATCAAGGTACTTTGGAGTGCAAAAGCTGATCTTTGGCCTTCTCATGGCCTCGAGGAAGCTGCGCCACTATTTCCAATCCCACGAGATCACTGCTGTCACTCGCTTCCCGCTGCAGTGTATATTGAGGAACCCCGAAGCCACTGGTAGGATAGTTGAGTGGGCGCTAGAGCTGTCAAGTTTCGGTTTGAAGTATGGGAGCACTTCCACAATCGAG
This sequence comes from Elymus sibiricus, assembly GCA_039707655.1. Classification (NCBI taxonomy): domain Eukaryota; kingdom Viridiplantae; phylum Streptophyta; class Magnoliopsida; order Poales; family Poaceae; genus Elymus; species Elymus sibiricus. The sequence goes on along the minus strand of CM077675.1, from coordinate 305,926,419 downwards.
AGCAGGGCGTTGGCAGAATTCATTGCAGAATGGACACCCATGCCAGACGAAGAGGTTCCAGAGATAGTTCTCCCCGGCAAAGAAGCACCTAAGGAATGGATCATGTACTTTGACGATGCTTTCTCACTTCAGGGCGCCAGAGCAGGCATACTCCTCATCACCCCTACCGGAGAGCATCTCAAATATGTGGTCCAAATGCACTTTCCCCGGGAGGAAGCCAGCAACAACACCGCTGAGTATGAGGAGCTCCTTGCCGGACTCAGGATCGTGGTGGAGTTGGGAATCAAGAAACTGATCATCCGAGGAGATTCTCAACTCGTGGTGAGGCAAGTCAACAAAGATTATCAGAGTTCGTTGATGGAAGCATACGTGGAGGAGGTGAGGAAGCTGGAGGAGCACTTTGATGGATTCCAAAAAGAGCACATGCCACGTGCGGAAAACATCATCGCTGATCATCTATCAAAGTGTGCTGCACAAAAGCTCCATGTGGAACCAGTAACCTTTGTCCTCCATCTCACCCAGCCACCAGTGTCCCCGTCAACGATGACCGGGAAACGAAGAAAGTTGAACTTCCGCAAAGCTTCCTGAAGCCGCCGGTAGAGAGGCTACTGGGCATGGTCTCGTTTCGCCTTGTGAGCAGCTCCCTCCTGTGTAACCCCAGGTTCCTGCGGTCGAGGCAAGCGCTCCCACGAACAAGGAAATGCCTTTAGTCCTCATTGTCGAGCCACAGGCTCCAACTTGGGCAAAGCACATAGTCCATTTTCTTCAAACAGGAGAACTTCCAGAGGAACAAGAAAAAGCCGATATAGTAGCCCGTCAGTCAAGTATGTACCAGTTTGTTGATGACACTCTGTATAGAAAAAGACCAAACGATGTGAAATTAAGGTGCATTTGCCGGGAAGATGGACTGAAGCTGTTGGCAGAGATTCACGACGGCGTATGTGGGTCTCACATTGCATCAAGCGCACTTGCCGGGAAAGCCTTCCGGCAGGGTTTCTATTGGCCCACTGCCCTCCAAGATGCAACTGAGCTAGTCACCAAGTGTGAAGCCTGCCAGTTCCATTCCAAGAACATCCATCAACCAGTGCAAGCTCTCCATACGATCCCTTTATCCTGACCATTCTTGGTCTGGGGGCTCGATATTTTGGGCCCGTTTCCCCGCCACCGGGGCTTTGAATTCTTGTTCGTAGCAATCGACAAGTTTATAAAGTGGCCAGAGGTGGAACCAGTGAGGAAGGTGACCGCGCAGTCAGATATCAAGTTCATGAAAGGGCTGGTGTGCCGTTTTGGAGTGCCCAACAGGGTGATCACCGATAACGGCACCCAGTTCACGAGCCGCACCTCCATGCAGTACATCCAAAGCCTTGGAAGCAAGGTCTCCATCGCCTCTGTTGCCCACCCAAGGATCAACGGGCAAGTCGAGAGGATGAACGCCGAAGTGTTACGAGGACTCAAGACAAGAACTTTCGATAGGCTGCGGAGATGCGGCAAGCGTTGGGCAGATGAGCTGCCGGTGGTTCTTTGGTCCCTCAGGACGACACCAAATCGAGCTACCGGCCAGACGCCCTTCTCCCTAGTGTATGGGCGGAAGCAGTTCTCCCCATGGAACTCATATACGGCTCACCTCGAGTACTTGCCTACGATGAAGTAGAGCAAAAGCAGCTATGGCATGACGATGCCTTGCTCCTCGAGGAAGATCGTATTCAGGCCGTTGTGCGTGTTGCACGCTACCAGCAAGCCATGCACCGCTACCATAGCCGCAGGGTCCATCCCTGGAGCCTTGAGGAAGGCGACCTTGTCCTTCGGCACGTTCAGTCTGCCAAGGGTACCAATAAGTTGACGCCAAAGTGGGAAGGCCCTTACCGGGTAGCACGAGTCACCAGACCTGGCGCAGTCCGTCAGGAGACCGAAGATGGCATCAAAGTGCTTATCTCATGGAATATTGAGCATCTTCGTAAGTTCTGCCCTTAAGGCGCGGCTGCCGGGCTCAGTCCCCGGCAGCCACCTTTTGTACAAGCCTTGCCGCAGTTGCATGTAACCCTTTGTACAAAGCCAGGCGCAGACCCTGTGCATGCAATAATAAAGCTAGGCATTGCATCATATCATCGAACTGCATGTTTACTATGCATTTTCTTATGTTGCAATGTTATTGCTTTGAAGTTTTAGAAATCTACTAGAGTACTTGATGAGCCTATGATCCTTGTTACTGCACTCTCTCTCTCTCCCCAGAGGACGGAGGCTTTTTTCCTTACATGCTTTACTGCCAGGGAAGCAAGAAAGAAGGGCAAAGAGACAAGGACGGCGGCCCATCGTACTACAGAAAGGGATACTTCCTAAAAAGATAAGTCTAAACGCATATCCCTATCTAAGTGCTATTTGCTCCTTTAAGGAAACCCTCGCTATCCCTTTTTGGCTGTAAACAGTGGAGTCCTGCGCGCCTAAGAAACCTCTGTCGGGACGAGCCGTCCCCCGGATCCTATCGCGTATCAGCTCTGGGGGGCACGCCGATAACGACAAGGGACCTTGCCGGGCGGTGATACCAGCCTGCTGCTAGGGCCTCGCCCCCTCCTTGGCGCTCGCGGTTGCTACTGACCCGGCAAGTAAATTCATGCAGCAAGGACAAACATGTTGATACAGTACACACAAAAGGGAAAGACAAAGGACAGTACTTCAGGGGGAAAAATAGCGTTCTTTCATTCATTTTTAGTACAAAATGTGTAAAGATTACATTACAATTAGCTAAATATTGGCAAGCGCATACATCATTCGATTCATAAAAAGATAAGTGCCCCGTAATGCCTTTCTTGTCCCTCTCCTCCTAGGAATTAGGTGGAGAAGAAAAGGAGGGTAAAAGGAGCGCCTGGCTGGGATTCGGCGCCTCCCCGCAGGACCAGAGGGACGCGTCTGAGGGATAGAAGGCCCCTGCCCACAGGCAGGGAGGACGAAGCCGGAGGGGCAGACAAAGCCGACAAGGAGGAAGAAGGCAGAGGGCAGGTGGAGATGGTGGCACTGCCGGAGCCTAGCTGGTGATGATGGTGCTGCTGGTGGCCACGACGCGTCGGAGCCGTCATCCACGCTCCTGAAGCATCGTGGGTCCCCGATCGCCATCGTCTTCCTCATCGCCACCACTCGAGGAGACACCCCCGCCATCGACCAAACCCCGGACGCGGCAGCCACGGAGCCTCACAGAGAGCATGGTAGTCCCCGACGGCCCGATGCAGAGAAGACTCCTGGCCCTTAAAGAGAGGACGCAGGCGAAAAGCTCCCACCCATGCGCAGGATACACAGCGCTATGGGTGGAGAACTCTGCCGCAACCCATGAAGAACCGCTGCTACGATCACTCACGCGCATCCAACGGTCCTACGGACGAGTCTTCACCATCGCCTTGAAGAAGGAGCGCAAAAACTGCAGTCGACCGCAACACTGCATTTCCGCTAAGGACTCCAGCATGATATTCTCCGCGCGGCGTTCTGCCAAGGCTGAAGCAGCAGGAGACGCAGTGGCAGGCGCCCCACCGCTGTTGTCCCCGGCGCAGTCTCCGCGCCGCCCACTCTCCCATCCAAGGCTCCTCCCACCGGATCTTGATCCAAGACCATTGCCCCAAGCTAGAGGTCGAGCACGGACACAAAAAGAAGACCCTACAGTGCTAGGCGCGTTTGCCCGAACCTTCTCCCTGACCATCAGGAGGGAAGGGGCGGTTCGACAACCTGGAGATGAAGGGCAGGCTACGTAAACATGGGATTGAGGAGGAGAAGGGGCTGGATGAGCATCGCCCGCTATGACCTCCTAATTTATAGGGGAGGGAACGAGGGCTGGCTCTCCTCCGCTCCAAAGCGGCCGCCCATCTCTGCCGGTCCCACTACCCACGATCACATGCGAACAGGTAACCGCCCCACTGCACCAATCCCCGGCGCTGCAGTTTCTTCCACCCCCACGTCTATGGGCCATGCGCATCCACCGCTAACTCCCTGCAATGCATGTGGCACGCGTGGCGGAAACGGCCTGGAGTGGCAAGTAAGTGCTGGCTTAAAAGTTGGCAGTTACTCCCTCACATTGCGCGCCAGTGCATAAATTTTGGGCCTGACCCAACGGCGCTGGACGAGCACGTCTAGGCCAGGCCCGGGGGCTCCTGTCGGTGCACTAGGAACGGGGTACCCAGTGCCCTTGACTTATGCACAGGCAGTAGAAGCAAAACCCCGCCAAGACCAATCCAAGCCAGAGAAGCCGCTCTACGAGGGATCAAGGAGTGCATCAACAAGACCAAGACCCCGACAGAGGCAGCCTGCGCTGGCTAGCAACGCCGGCAAGCACAATGCAATGGCCCAGGAGGGGCCCAAACCACGCCAGCCACGTCCCCGGTGCCTGCCGGGGACCGAGGCGCGCACATCTTCAAGAAGACCCGGCAAGGCATCCCCCGACAGGCGCGAGCCGATCGGCCACTGCTCCACCGCATCGCAACGCCAGTCACTTGTCGATGCAGTGTCGAGCCCTAAGGTGGCTAAGTGGCTCTCGCTAAGCACGTGGCGACATACCGGAAGACAGATTATATCCATATGACACCCGTCCAGAAGCGTGTCAAGACACTAAGCACCAGGCAGCCAAATGGTGGTAGAAGCTTGCCGGGGATGCACCCCCGCACGCCACCTAGGCTAGCATTTATGGCATTTTGTCCTAAGTGTCAGAGTTAGGTATGATATCACTATTAGCTATCTAATCATTAGGTAATGTCTATTTTGCCAGTGTGGTTGCCCCTTCGCCTATAAAAGGAGGCCCAAGGAAACCTAGCTCAAGATTCGGACCTTTCGACACTTGTACTAGCGTAGTAGCTTCCCCAAGGCACCCCTTGCCGGTGTTGAGCGCTGCGCAATCTTCGTGTTCCCCCATCCAATCCAGCGTCCCATCGTCGTGTTTTCCCTTGGTCTCAGCGGCCCGAACCTGGGTAAAGCACCAGCGTCCCATCGTCGTGTTGTCCCATGGTCTCTGCTCTTTGTGCAATCTGACCTCCCTCGCTGAACCATAAGGGACCTGTGGTCCCATAGATGATCGTGTGCATCCTGCCCCGACACTTCTTCTTCTTCTTCTCTTCTCCTTTTCTTCTTCTTCTTCTTTTTCTTCTTCTTCTTCTTCTTCTTCTTTTCTTCTCCTCTTCTTCTTCTTTTTCTGCTTCTTCTTCTTTTCTTCTCCTCCTCCTCTTCTTCTTCTTCTTCTTCTTCTTCCTTCTTTTCCTTTTTCCTCTTCTTCTTCTTCTTTTGTGGCAAAGGACAGGCCAGAACAGTCTCTAGTAATAGGCAAAGTGTAATTGAGGATAAAAGGCAATTTCATCTAGTCACTTTTATCATGTTGGTTTGATTCATGTTTGCTACTTTGATAATTTGATATGTGGGTGGACCGGTGCTTGGGTGCTGTTATTACTTGAACAAACCTCCCACTTATGATTAACCCCCTCGCAAGCATCCGCAACTATGAGAAAAGTATGAAGATAAAATCTAACCATAGCATTAAACGTTTGGATCCAAATCAGCCCCTTACGAAGTAGCGCATAAACTAGGGTTTAAGCTTCTATCGCTCTAGCAACCCATCATCTAATAACTACTCCACAATGCATTCCCTTAGGCCCAAGGATGGTGAAGTGTCATGTTGTCGATGTTCACATGACACCACTAAGGGAATCACAACATACATATCATCAAAATATCGAACACATATCAAATTCACATGATTACTTGCGACATGACTTCTCCCTTGACCTGAAGAACAAAGGTAACTACTCACAAATAATATTCATGCTCAAGATTAGATTGGTATTGAATAGCATAATGGATCTAAACATATAATCTTCCACCAAATAAATCATATAGCAATCAACTACAAGATGTAATAAACACTACTAGTCACCCTGGTGTCTTGTGCCCAACAAGGTGGCCCCCTTCGGTAGTTATTTGCTCCAGTATTTTTAATATAATCAAAAATATTTCTCCGTAAGGTTTCAGCTTATTTGGAGATGTGCAGAATAGGTATCTCTGATGTGCTTTTTCAGGTCCAGAATTCCAGCTGCCGGTTTCTCCCTCTTTGTGTAAACCTTGCATATTATGAGGGAAAAGGCAATAGAATCACTCCCTAAAGCAATATTATTCAACAAAACATAATAAATAATAGTAGGAAATCATGATGGAAAATGGACGTATCAACTCCCCCAAGCTTAGAGCTCGCTTGTCCTCAAGCGAAAGCCAATATTGAAAAGCATGTCCACATGGTTTGAGAGAGAAGTGTCGATAAAAAAATACGGACATAGTAGCATCATGCTTATTATCATAACAGCAAAAAACTCTATCATAAAACTTATTCATATAACTTCATCATATAGTTTCTCATGAACAAGTAACAATTCAGCACAACATAGAAGTATAAAGCATAAACCTTATTGGAAACCAACAAACTATGTTCTCAGTCAACTTTGCAACTACAATTCATCATAGTTTGAGGAAGGGTCTCTTGTCGGAGCCTTTTGGCAAGTCCACATACTCAACCATCATTTAGTCTTCTATGATTGCTAACACTCACAACATACCCATGAGGAAAAACTTTTAACAGGACACATAGAAAGATAGGGGCTTATAGTTTCGCCTCCCAACGTATTCACCTCAAGGGTGATGTCTACAATAATAACTCATGCTCACTCACATCCAACTGGATATATGTGCCTAGATCTTTCCTCACCACAAGATGCTTGCAAAAAGTAAAAGGAAAAAGGAATAGAGGAGAATACTTTGACTCTTGCATAAAAGTAAATACATAAAAGTAAAGGATAGGCCCTTCGCAGAGGGAAGCAGAGGTTGTCATGCGCTTTTTGGCTTGAACGCTCAATCCCTTAATGTAAAAGAACGTCACGCTATATTGCCTCTATGATAGCAACCTTTATTATGCTGTTTGTCGTTTTTATTACTTTGCCATCATAAGTTCGTATAGAGCTCAATTTTCTCTTACACTAATTGATCAAAACACATTTAGAAGCAATTTTTATTGGCTTATTGCACCTATCAGAACTTACTTGAAGGATCTTACTCGATCCGTAGGTAGGTATGCTGGACTCTCAAAACATGAATTTGGGTTTTGGTGTTTTGGATGCACAAGTAGTATCTCTACTTAGTGCAAAAAATTTGGCTAGCAAAGATAGTGGGAAAGCACCACATGTTGAAGGATCTATGACAATATAACTTCTATGTGAATATGAACAAACATAAATCATTACGTTGTCTTCCTTGTCCAACATCAACAATTTTGACATATAATATTTAATGGAGGCTCAAAATCATAAAAGATGTCCAAGATCGTGTATTTGCATGTGAATCTTCTCTTCCCTTATTAATTATTTCATGAATTGCATCATTGACCAATGTTATGTTTGTCAATCTCCAATAAATTTTACCACTTATACTTTTACTTATGTGATGTTATTACTTATCATAAGATTAGCATATGATTCTTTTCATTTATTCCTCTTTCCCATTATTTTGATTGCACCAAGAAAATAAAGAAGCAAAAGCTCAAACTAGCTTTATTATATAACTCTCACTCGATTACATAGATAGATAAATCACGAAACTAACACTCAAAAATAGATCATACTAAACTTTTATTCACCTAAATCACGAAAAAGCTAAGGATCTAAATAAAATAGGTAAAGGTGAAGGGCACCTCCCCCAAGCTTGGCTCAAGCCAAGGGGACAGCCCATACCCCTGTGCTCAAATCTCCTTTGGTGGTGGTGATGAAGAAGGTGGTGGTGAAGAAGTGGCCTTCTTCTTCAACTTATATTTGAGCATAAAATTTTCCTCCCTTAGATCACCATTCTCCAACTCGAGCTTTAATATCTTTTTGCATAACGCTGCCTCGCTCTCCTGCAGAAAACGAGATAGAATAAATTGAACCTCAGGTTTGTATCCCCTATGGAGGCTTGACTTCTTGAATTCCACAGGCATGTCTCCGGGTTGAGGTAGTGGGTCATCCTCTTCCTCAGAGCTATCATCCTTTGTTTCCTTCATGGCTGCGTCTTCCTCCTCGTCTAAGGTCCATCCATAATGCTCCACTTCTCCATAGATCTTGGGGTTTACAATATAGTCAGCAACATAGCTCTCCCCCTCTGAATCTTGAGACGACATATTTTCAGATCTGTCAGGAAAACAACACGACACAAGGACAGAGGATTTTTCTGCGATACGGTGGTCAAAACAGTCAGGGGTATATATAGAGAACTTTTATTCTTGGGAAGCAAGCATATGGAAGGAAAACGGAGTCGGGAAGGTGTCCGAGGTGGGCACAACCCACCAGGGCGCGCCTGGCAGGGCTGGCGCGCCCTGGTGTATCGTGCTCACCTCGGTTGCCTTCCCGTTTATTTATTATTTTCCTAATTTTTCTAATATTCCAAAACTGACAGAAAATATTTTTGCGGATTTTTTGGAGTCTGTTTACTTACCATATCACGTACCTCCTATTTTTCAGAATTCTGGAGTGTTCCGGAAGGTTTCTTTTATGTGTTCCTCCGGTGTCATGGTTTGGATAACATTCCTTTCAACATTAATAGGCGTACCTCAGATATAGTGTTTAATTCTTTGTCCATTGACCACCTTCGGGTTAGTACCTTCGGCATTATTAATCTTGATAGCTCCAGAACGATAAACCTCTTTGATAATATATGGTCCTTCCCATTTTGAGAGAAGCTTACCTGCAAAAAATCTTAAACAAGAGTTGTACAAAAGAACATAGTCTCCTATTTTGCATTCCCGATTTTGGATTCTTTTGTCATGCCATCTTTTTACTTTTTCTTTGAACTAGCAAGGTGGCCCTCGCAAATGCGAGGGATAGATCTTTAGTGCATTGGAATTGTCGATTCTTTATTTTTATCTCATGCACATGCTTGTATGATCTTATTTAGCCCCTTTCATTATATAATAAACAATGTTGTAGACACTGGTACATTTATGAAGGCGTAACTTTGATATTTTTTATATGAATATCATATTACATTGCAAAAGATTAAGATAATTGAATTATGTGGCTTTGATATAACAGTCGGGCAGTGAGATACAGGGACACCAACCAAATTAATCCACAATATGTGCATTCGGTACTTGAGTTGTCGTATGTTATTGGAGTACGGTTGCAATTCTATATTATGTTATCATTTTGTGTATGGCTATATAGAGCAACCAGTTGAACCCATCCAACCTTCTTGCTTGCTAATCCTTGCATCCACAAATGACTCCATTTTTTAAACAAAAATAAAAAATGTAACAAATAAATGACCACAAAACTCTCAAGTCATTGGTTTCAGCAATCAATGCTAATTTATTTACTCCTATATCGGTGCTTATGTTGGTGCCAAACCACTGAACCATTTTTTTCGTATCAAGCCTAGGAACTTTGTACGTTGCCGGCAATAGGAATCCTATATACCTACGAAGTTCAACCCTACTACCTTATTTATCTCAACATGCACACATGCCACGTCAACACACATGCCACCTCATCAACTCCACTATATTTCTTTCTTTTAACATGCATGAATGGAAATGCTATCTACACTAATTCCCACAACATGCACACAAACCACTCCATCATATCCACTACTTTTATTTCTCTCGACATGCATGAGAGATAGTACTTCATATTCATTTTATAATTATATAGAATGAAGTACAAAAAATATATGTATTTCTAAACTTTAGTCCCATATTCAAATTCAAGACAATAAAATCTCATACAACATCTCATCAAAATAGTATATCACAACCAATTTCTGCATGTTCCCACCGCAACGCGCGTGATGTCATCTAGTTAATCATCTAGAGAGCATGTCATTGTAGGAGGATTATTTACACTGGCCATAATTTATTAGAGTCCTAATATCCTTCTACTTTGAAACATCATAGTATTGGTTTATCCATTTTCTCTAGTTCCAGTCATGCTACCTCAATCCATACTCTTCAATCCGGCCAATTTAAGTTCTCGCCACATGTATTTTTATGTCATTTTGACTATGCTGCTTCAGAAGACATATTGCTAGCATCTTTGAAAAGTGATCAATTTTATGCTGAGTTTTCACCAATGTAATATTTTTTCAATTCAATGTCAGTTGTAAATCCGGCATCAGTCAGTCATCGACACTCCTTATTAGAGTTGGCATACCTCCGCAATATTTCGGGGAAGTTCTACACATGTTTAGAAAACATAGAAAACATGTTATTCGATTGTAATAAGGTCCGTTAAATCTTAAGATACACTAAACCTTTGAGATTGGATTATATATTATACTATTGGTAAAAAGGGGATATATTTTGAGCTTTCTAATCATGCAAATCAAACTGTGATATCTATAGATATTTAATAAATCTCTCTCTTTATCTCTCTCCCCTCTCTCTCTTTCTCGCTCTCTCTCTCTCTCTCTCTCTCTCTCTCTAAACTGAGGCGGCAAATGGTCATTCCGTGGAGCTCCAATAAGACTACAAACTCTAATCTTGCTAATTTATCTTTTCGACACTCGCTATGCTATAGGGAGAGATGTGCCACATCATATTGTCGCCCACATGAATTTGCTTGCATTTTCTTCGATGAAATTTGCTTTATTGTTGATAGACCTAAGATGAACAATTTCTGTTCACGATTGTTTGGAACTAACATTTGAACTGGTACTGGTTTAGTGTTTCTCGCATAATTGTAGCAATTTAGTCACGCTTTTTTTTCTTATTAGATTGTTAGCTTCTTGCATTAGCATGGAATTTGTCCATGCAATGTTTCCGTAAAGAGCGCATTCACAATTTTTTTATTATCTATTTTAGTTTAGACAAAGAGTTCTTCATATTACTATGCTAATTGGTAAATGGTAATACGCTTGCTTTCTGGTGTTATTTCTTTGCATATGCTTGGTTTTTGTTTTACAGAAAGCATTTACTCAGTTACATGTACGTATAGTTAATTGTTTTTTTGTCAGAATATAGATAGTAAATTTACTAATGTCCAGTATGTACTCCCATAAAAAAAGTCTAGGACGTCTTCCTTTCCACGTCCAAGGGTAGTTAGCGTTTTTTTTTTGACCTAGCACATCTGCCCTTTCACTTTCTAGGGTAGTTAGCGTTTTTTATGCTGTTTTTTTTCAATTCCACATTCTAGGGTAGTTAGCGTTTTTTCATTAATATTGCTCGGACCGTGACATGCAGGATAGAGAAATTAGGTTGTGTGTCGCAGAAGATGACTGTGTTGCACTGCTTCCAAATCCACCATGTCGTGAGCGTGATCATCGAAGAGGTGCCATTCCTTCCGGAGGTGGGGACAGTAAAAAGGTCCACACGCCATGATATAGCATACAAATAAATTCCCGGTTTCATTTTGTAGTAAATATTTGGTAATGGATTAGCCTTCAAAAACATGATACAAAACTTAAGATGATTTGTCAAATGACGACTAATATCATGTACATCATTACATCATCTATTAAACTAAATAAATGGAAGACAGAAGGTGTGCGAGTAATTTTCTAGTATTAAGACGATGTCACTTTGCAGTATTGATCGACCCTATGCCGACGGCCCAATATAGATGCATTGAAACCGGATGTGGTAGCCTGTCATATTAGTAAGTACAGAATTATAGACTAGAATTATGAATCCACATGGAATAAAAGGCGTGGGCATGTTAATAAATACGAATCGGAATTGACCTAGAAATTAGCAAAAATCTGTGAAAAAAGTCTTAAAATTATATGTACCAGTTTTCAATATAATAAATAGGTATTCCATTATAGTGTCGGAAAATATCGGAAGAAGCTAATTATGGCTGACCTAATGATTTTTTAGAAGGGTTGTTCCGGTGACTGTTCAGTTAGTTTGCTTGATCATGTGCATCAAATTCCTACCTGCATTGCAAGGAAGCAAAAATGGACATCATAAAATATTTTCTGAACTCTAAAACTTTGTCTTCGAATATAGCATTGTTGTTGACATCCCAATTATTATGTACTGTAGTAAAATCCTGGTACAGTTGCGGTGTGCTGTTAGTAAAAAAAGATAATAAAATCCATCAAACGTGCATGCTTATGTTGAACAGATCCGTCTGTTCTATCTTCTTTAGATGGAAAGTCAGTGGATCGTTGCTGCTGCACGTATCTCCCTGTGCGTTAATGAATCTTATCATGGTGATGATTCTCCACCGATGGACACTCTCCTCACCGACATGTTGTCGCTGCCCCGTGATGCGTAGCCGTCATGCCGTCGAAGCACGCGAGAGGTTACTGAGGCGGCCTGTGCTATGTAGCTGACATGCTGGAGTACGCGAGAAACGCCATGGCGATTGAAGGAAAGTTTTGGTGGTACCAGCCCTAAGAAGCGAACTCTTCCCCTGGTGACTCTCTTGACAAACATGCAGCGGGGCCTTGTGCTGCGTAGTTGCCATCCGCCCAGGCATCCGCGGTCGTGCCGAACCTCGTGAGCGAGGTCATGATGATGGAAGGACTGCTACAAAATTCTAATGATTATTCTATGTTTTCTTTTTCTGAAAGGAATGATTATTCTACCTTTTCCCTCATATATTCTACATTGGTATATCAATATGTAATATCATATCGAAAAAAGGTATGTCTACATGTGTGTTATTGTTTTTTCATGCAACACGTAAGTGTACATGTTTTTTTTTAATAATTTAGGTTGCTTACCACATTAAGTGTACATGTTAGGCGTGTTGGTCCATTAAAAAAAAGAGTCCATTGTACTTTCATCCAGGACGTGAGTGTACACGTGGTGACTTTTGTTCCATATAAACAAAAGTGTCCATCGCAATTTAAAGTCTCCTTATATCCCTCGAGTTCAAGTCAGATCTAAGCCTTTGAAATTATGGTTTAAGTTAAGGCCCACTAGATTAATGGCTAGATGTTTTTGATTAACGTGGGATTTTCTAGCTAATTTCTCTATTTTCCATCCGTATTTTTCTTTTAGTAGATAATAGATAGTTTGGCATTTTCATAAGCTTGGGTTCTCCATTCATCTAGTGAGCTAATATCAAATAGCCTCTTCTCACCAGCAAGTTTGAAATCATAATTGAGTTCTTTAATTGCCCAAAATGCTTTATGTTCTAACTCTAAATGCAAATGACAAGCTTTTCCATATACCATTTTATATGGAGACATACGCATGGGATTTTCATAAGCTGTCCTGTAGGCCCAAAGAGCATCATCTAGTTTCTTAGACCAATTCTTTCGAGACCTATTGACAGTTTTTTGTAATATCAATTTTATTTCTCTATTGCTAAGTTCAACTTGACCACTAGATTGAGGATGATAGGGTGATGCAATTTGATGGTTAACATCATATTTAGCAAGAATCTTGCGGAAAGCACCATGGATAAAGTGTGAACCACCATCAGTCATTAAATATCTACGGACTCCAAACCTCAGGAAGATAACTTCTTTAAGCATTTTAATGGAGGTGTGGTGATCAGCACTACTAGTTGGAATAGCTTCTACCCACTTAGTGACATAATCAACAGCGACCAAAATATGAGTGTACCCGTTAGAGGAAGGAAAAGGTCCCATGTAATCAAAACCCCAAACATCAAATGGTTCAACAACAAGTGAATAATTCATAGGCATTTCCTGACGCTTACCGATATTACCAATTCTTTGACATTCATCACAAGACAAGACAAACTTACGGGCATCCTTGAAGAGAGTAGGCCAATAAAAACCAGATTGCAATACCTTGTGAGGAGTTCTATCTCCCGCATGATGTCCTCCATACGCTTCGGAATGACATTTCCGTAGGATTTGTTCATGTTCATGCTGAGGTACACAACGTCTAATAATACCATCTACTCCTTCTTTATAAAGATGTGGGTCATCCCAAAAGTAATGTCTTAAATCATAGAATTTTTTTTCTTTTGTTGGTATGTGAAACTAGGTGGTATATATTTAGCAACAATGTAGTTAGCATAATCAACATACCAAGGAGTGTTTTGATAAACAGTTATTGTAGCTAGCTATTCGTCAGGGAAGCTATCATCAATAGGAAGTGTGTCATCAAGAATATTGTGTAACCTAGACAAGTTATCATCTACGGGGTTCTCAGCTCCCTTCCTATCAACGATATGTAAGTCAAATTCTTGAAGCAAGAGAACCCACCTAATGAGTGTAGGTTTAGCATCTTTCTTTTCCATAAGATATTTATAGCAGCATGATCGGTGTGAACTATAACTTTGGAGTCAACAATGTAGGATCTAAATTTATCACAAGCAAACACAACTGCTAAAAATTCTTTATTAGCAGTAGCATAATTTCGTTGGGCACTGTCTAGAGTTTTGCTAGCATAATGGATAACATTTAATTTCTTATCAACTCTTTGTCCTAGAACAGCACCAACGGCATAATCAGTACCATCACACATAATCTCAAAAGGCAAGTTCCAATCAGGTGGTGGAACGATAGGTGCAGAAGTTAAGGCTTTCTTGAGTGTTTCAAAGGCTTCTACACAATCATCATCAAAAACAAAAGGAATATCCTTTTGCAAAAGATTAGTAAGAGGCCTAGAAATTTTAGAGAAGTCTTTAATGAACCTCCTATAGAAACCTGCATGACCAAGGAAACTTCGAATACCTTTAATATCTTTAGGACATGGCATTTTCTCAATTGCATCAACTTTAGCTTTATCCACCTCAATACCTCGTTCAGATATCTTTTGCCCCAAGACAATAGCTTCATTAACCATAAAGTGGCACTTCTCCCAATTCAAGACAAGATTAGTTTGCTCACATCTCTACAAAACTCGATCAAGGTTGCTTAAGCAATCATCAAAAGAAGTTCCGTAAACAAAAAAAACATCCATGAAAACCTCCACAATCTTTTCACAAAAGTAAGAGAATATAGCAGTCACACATCTTTGAAAGGTAGCAGGTGCATTGCATAAACCAAAAGGCATACGTCTATAAGCATAGGTTTGAAAAGGACAAGTAAAGGTGGTTTTCTCTTGATCAGATTGTGACACATGTATTTGAGAGAAACCAGAATATCCGTCCAGGAAACAAAAGTGTGGGTGCTTAGATAGTCTTTCTAGAATTTGATCAATGAAAGGCAGAGGGTAATGATCTTTTCTAGTAGATTTATTTAATTCTCTGAAATCAATTACAATTCTATAGCCAGTGACAATTCTTTGTGGAATGAGTTCATTTTTATCATTAGGAACAACGGTAATACCTCCTTTCTTAGGGACAAAATGAATAGGACATACCCATCTACTGTCAGCTATGGGATAGATTATACCTGCTTCTAGAAGCTTTAATATTTCGGTTCTTACCACTTCTTTCATCTTAGGATTCAATCGCCGTTGGTGATCAACATCGGGTTTAGCATCAGGTTCCATATTGATCTTGTGCTGACATAGAGTGGGACTAATGCCTTCAAGATCATCAAGAGAATATCCAATAGCAGCCCGGTGCTTCCTCAGAACTTTTAATAATCTTTCTTCTTCATGTTCTGAAAGGTTAGCACTAATAATAACAAGATATATCTTTTTCTCATCAAGATAAGCATACTTCAAAGTATCAGGCAATTGCTTTAATTCAAACACAGGATCACCTTTAGGTGGAGGAGGACCTCCAAGTGTTTCAATAGGCAAATTGTGTTTTAGGAGAGGTTGTTGTTCGAAGAAATTTTTATCTATTTCATTTCTTTCACCCAAGTGCATATCATTTTCATGGTCTAGCAAATATTGTTCTAGTGGATCGGTAGGAGGTACGGCAATAGAAGGAAGACCAATTATTTCATCCTTACTAGATGCTTCTCTATCACGAGGTCGTCTACTAAACTTGGAGAAATTAAATTCAGGAGACACATCACCGAAACTAACACCGACCTTTTGTTTTCCACAATCTATCTTAGCATTGACGGTGCTCAAGAAAGGTCTACCAAAGATAATGGGACAAAAGTCATCTTGTCGAGAACCAAGAACTAAAAATCAGTAGGATATTTTTCTTTCCCACACAAGACTTCAACATCTCTAACAATCCCAAGTGGTGTGATGGTATCTCTATTAGCAAGTTTTATAGTAACGTCAATGTCGTCTATTTCAGCGGGTGCTATGTCATTCATAATTTCTTGGTATAAGGTAAAAGGAATAGCACTCACACTAGCACCCAAATCACATAAACCATGATAGTAATGATCTCCTATTTTGATTGATACAACAAGCATACCCACTACAGGTCTATGTTTATCTTTTTCATCGGGTTTGGCAATTCTAGCAGCTTCGTCACAGAAGTAAATGACATGCCCATCATTATTTTCTACCAAGAGATCTTTAACCATAGCAACACTAGGTTCTACTTTAATTTGCTCAGGGGGCTTAGATTCTCTAATATTACTCTTGCGAACCACAGTTGATACCTTAGCATGTTCCTTTATCCTAACAGGGAAAGGTGGTTTTTCAATATAAGCGGTAGGCACAACTGGATCAACATTGTAAATGATGGTTTCATCTTAAGCTTTTACAGGTTCTTTAATTTCTTATTTAATAGGGGGATGATATTTAAACCACTTCTCCTTAGGGAGATCAACAGGAGTAGCAAATGCTTCACAGAAAGAGGCTACTATCTCAGAGTCAAGTCCATATCTAGTGCTAAACTTGTGAAAAACATTGGTATTCATAAAAAGATTTAACACAATCAAACTTAAGCTTTATACCTGACTCATTACCTTCGTCGAGTTCCCAATCTTCAGAGGTGCGTTTAATTCTTTCTAAGAGATCCCACTTGAATTCAATAGTCTTCTTCATAAAAGAACCAGCACAAGAAGTATCGAGCATGGATTGATCATTATGAGAAAGCCGAGCATAAAAATTCTGAATAATAACTTCTCTTGGAATATCATGATTGGGGCATGAATATAACATTGACGTAAGCCTCCCCCAAGCTAGAGCGATGCTTTCTCCTTCATGAGGCCAAAAATTATATATATAATTCCGATCACGATGAACTAGATGCATGGGATAAAACTTTTGATAGAACTCCAATTGCAATCGATTCCAGTTCCATGATCCAATATCATCACATAGCCTATAAAATGTCAATGCTTTTCCCTTGAAAGATAAAGGGAAAACCTTCTTCTTAGCTTCATCTCTGGGTAAACCTGCAAGCTTAAATAATCCACAAATTTCGTTCACATATAATAGGTGCATTAGGTTGAGGGGCAACTAATTGTGGTTCCGGTCGAGGTGAAGATACCCCAAACAAACCCCTCAAAGGATTGTTTTCCATAGTAACAAGTGACAATAAATTTCAGCACGTAGTATATGTTTTTCCTTACCGATTTCCACTTACCAAGAGCGCTTCACTCCCTGGAAATGGCGCCAGAAAAGAGTCTTGATGACCCACAAGTATAGGGGGTCAATCGTAGTCCTTTCGATAAGTAACAGTGTCGAACCCAACGAGGAGCGGAAGGAAATGACAAACGGTTTTCAGCAATGTAATTTCTCCAAGCACTAAAATTGTGGGTATCAGATAGTTTGGTAGCAAGATAATTGGTAAAGAGCAAGTAATGGTAATGGTAAATAAATTGCCGCAAGGTAGCCCAATACTTTTGTGGCAAAGGACAGGCCAGAATAGTCAATAGGCAAAGTGTTCTTCAGGGTACACAGGAATTTCATCTAGTCACTTTTATCATGTTGGTTTGATTTGTGTTCGCTACTTTGATAATTTGATATGTGGGTGGACCGGTGCTTGGGTGCTGTTCTTACTTGAACAAACCTCCCACTTATGATTAACCCCCTTGCAAGCATCCTCAACTACGAGAAAAGTATTAAGATAAAATCTAACCATAGCATTAAACGTTTGGATCCAAATCAGCCCCTTACGAAGTAGCGCATAAACTAGGGTTTAAGCTTCTGTCACTCTAGCAACCCATCATCTAATAACTACTCCACAATGCATTCCCTTAGTACCAAGGATGGTGAAGTGTCATGTAGTCGTCGTTAAAATGACACCACTAAGGGAATCACAACATACATATCATCAAAATATCGAACACATATCAAATTCACATGATTACTTGCGACATGACTTCTCCCGTGACCTCAAGAACAAAGGTAACTACTCGCAAATAATATTCATGCTCAAGATTAGAGGGGTATTGAATATCATAATGGATCTGAACATATAATATTCCACCAAATAAACCATATGGCAGTCAACTACAAGATGTAATCAACACTACTAGTCACCCACAGGTACCAATCTGAGGTTCCGGTACAAAGATTGAACACGGGAGATGAACTAGGGTTTGAGAGGAGATGGTGCTGTTGAGGATGTTTATTGAGATTGGCCTCCCAAAGATGAGAGGGGTGTTGGTGATGACGGTGGCTTCGATTTCCCCCTCCGGGAGGGAAGTTCACCCGGCGGAATTGCTCTGCCAGAGGGCAAAAGTGCTCCTGCCCAAGTTCCGCCTCGAGACGGCGGCGTTCGGTCCTGAAAGTCCTCCTCTTATTTTTTCTATGTCAAAAGACCTTATATACCAGAAGATGGGCACCGGAGGTGGGCCTGGCTGGGCACAACCCACCAGGTCGCGCCTGGGGGGCCTGGCGCGCCCTGGTGTGTTGTGCCCACCAGGGTGGACCCCTCCGGTAGTTATTTGCTCCAGTATTTTTAATATAATCCAACATAATTCTCCGTAAAGTTTCAGATTATTTGGAGATGTGCAAAATAGGTATCTCTAATGTGCTTTTTCAGGTCCAGAATTCCAGATGCCAGTATTCTCCCTCTTTGTGTAAACCTTGCATATTATGAGAGAAAAGGCATTAGAATCACTCCCTAAAGCATTATTATTCATCAATACATAGTAAATAACAATAGGAAATCATGATGCAAAATGGACGTATTAGCTAGCTGACGGCATCTAGTCCGTCCAGTTGACCTAACCAACCCCACGGTCCAGTGGGGCCCAGTTGGGCTCTTTGCTGTCTGCTTTTAGACTCTTTGCAGTGTTCTTGCAAACGGCAAAGAATGGGCAGATGGAAAGTACTATCTTTGCCATCTATCCACTCTTTGCCGTCAGCTTTTGGGAAGCTGACGGCAAAGATCATCTTTGCCGTCCGCTAGCAGACGACAAAGAGTGGACAGATGGCAAATTCAGTGATTCCTGTTGTGCGTTGCGTCCAAACCCCGTGACATGACACGCCCTGTTGCACATAAGCCTTATTATATCTTCCTCAAAACAGCCACCATACCTACATATCATGGCATTTCCATAGCCATTCCGAGATACATTGCCATGCAAATTCCATCGTCACTTCACATGACTAGTTCGTTCATCGTCATATTGCGTTGCATGATCATATAGAGCTGACATAGTATTTGTGGCAAAGCCACCTTCATAATGTTTGTGATACATGTCATGCTAGATCATTGCACATACTGGTACACTGCCAGAGGCATTCATACAGAGTCATATCTTCATATCAGTTCTCATGTTGAGTTGTAAGTAAATAAAAGTGTGATGATCATCATTATTTGAGCATTGTCCTAGTGAGGAAAGAATGATCGAGACGATGATTCTCCCATAAGTCGAGATGAGACTCCGGACGAAAATAAAGATGGAGGATGCCAAATGAGCCCACCATCCAATAGAAAAAATGAGAGAAAATTAGATAAGGGACTTTGCTACTATCCTTTACCACACTTGGGCCTCAAAGTGGCACCATGTTCCTCATGTAGAGAGTCTCATGATATATCACTTTCATATGCTAGTGGGAATTACCTATTCATTATTACAAACTTGGCTTGTATATTCGTATGACGGGCTTCCTCAAATGCCCAAGGTCTTCATGAGCAAGAAAGTTGGATGCACACCCCACTTAGATTTATTTGAGCTTTCATACACTTATAGCTCTAGTGCATCATTTGCATGGCAATCCCTACTCCTCGCATTGACATCTATCGGTGGGCATCTCCATAGCCCATTGGTACGCCTAGTTGATGTGAGACTATCTTCTCCACTTCCTACCCCTTTGATATCTACCACCATATTCTATTTCGTTTAAATGCTATGTCCAATGGCTCACGCTCATGTATTCCGTGAAGAATAAAAAGTTGATGCATATTGAAAAAGTACGAACCAATTGCCTGACTTGGACACCGTGGTGCTTAACATTTGTATTAAGGTGGTGAAGATGGAGTCATGCCTTGCTAATACAATAAGATGAATTGGGGAGGTAACCATTTCTTAAGGAGCGTATACTTTTAAGAATTAACAATTCTGTTTCTTACACTTTGAATATTGCTATGTTAATATTTGTTGATTCATATTTTCTCAGTGAGCATACCTGAATAAGATTACATAGTGGATAGCATGTCACATCAAAAATTCTGTTTTTATCATTTACCTACTCGAGGACGAGCAGGAATTAAGCTTGGAGATGCTTGCTACGTCTCCAACGTATCTATAATTTTTTATTGTTCCATGCTGATATATTATCATTCTAGGATACTTTTTGGGTCATTATTTACCAATTTATAATATTTTGAGCACTAAGCTATTGACCCAGTGCCCAGTGCCAGTTGTTGTTTTCTACATGTTTTTTGCTTTTCGGGTTTACTGTACCAAACGAAGTCCCATTGCCACGAAACTTTTTGACGATTTTTTCTGGACTATATGAAGACCTAGAAGCTTCGGAAGGAAGCCGGGAGGCACATGAGGTCCCCACCACACATCAGGGCGCGCCCTGGGGAGGCCGCGCCCTGATATGTGGTGGCCCCTCGGGCACCTCTCGACGTCCCTCTTCGGCCTATAAATTCCCTAAAATCCTAAAAAACCAAGAAGCAGTCCCCAAACCCTTTTTCGCCATCACAAGTCTCTGTTCCGTCGCGAGGCCATCTAGAGCTCCATTCCGGCACCCTGCCGGAAGGGGGATCGATCACAGAGGGCCGCTTCATCAATCTTGCTGCCCTCATGTTGATGTGTGAGTAGTTACCACAGACCTACGGGTCCATAGCTAGTACCTAGATGGCAATCTCTCTCTCTTATGATCTTCAATACAATGGTCATCGCATCTTCGCTTTGATCTATCCGATGTAATCCTATTATGCGGTGTGTTTGTTGGGATCCGATGATTTGTGGGTTTATGTTCAGATTATTCATGAAAAGTATTTGAGATGCCTCTGAATTATATTATCTCTTAAGTGCATGACCATTATAGCTTCGTAATCTCTCCGATCTGTTGATATGCTTTGGCCAAGTAGATTGATATTTCATCGGTGGGAGTGGTGCGTTGTGTAGGTTCAACCAGGTGAGTTTCTATATCACAGTGACAAAGTAGGGGACAAGATGCCTCTTTGTGTTGTTGCTACTAAGGATAAAACGATGGGGTTCATTCGTATAGTTTGAGTTTACTTTGTCTACATCATGTCATCGTTCTCCAAGCATTACTAAGTTTTACTTAATACCCTAGATGCATGCTGGATAGCGGTCGATGAGTTGAGTAGTAGGTCCAGGTAGCAGTCGGCCTATTTTCTTATGGACGTGATGCCTATATATACATGATCATTGCTGTGAACATCGCATAACTATCCGCTTTTCTATCAATTGCCCAACAGGAATTTGTTTACCCACCGTATGCTACCTACATGAGAGATGCCACTAGAGAACACCATGCCCCCCAGGTCTATTCACTTATATATTTGCAAACGCTATTATTACCTCGCTGCCTTTATTTACTTTTTATTTATTTTGCATTTATCAACAATTATCTACACAACTCATTTGCTTGCAAATAACGAGATCAAGGGGATTGACAACCCTCTTGCCCGCGTTGTGTGCAAGTCGTTTGTTCATTTGTGTGCAGCCGCTGAAGACGTTTGAGGATTGATATTCCTATTGGTTCGATAAACCTTGGTTTCATAACTGATCAAAATACTTATCTGCTTTGTGCTGCAATTACCCGTTCCTCTTCACGAAAAACCCAACGCAGATCACAAGCGCAAAGGCAAAGCAGTTATGGCCGTTGAGGGTTCCGGCAACTCCAATGCCGCCAAGAAAGTCAAGAAAGAAGTCTATAACAAGGAAGCTTCCGTGTGCTCGTGTGGTGACGAATCCGCAGCTGGCGAGAAGACCGACAAGACCGACGGGCCATACAACAAGATGCACTCTTGTTGATAAACATAAGCAAGAGTACGAGAAGGGTGACAAGGAGAAGGGTCAAGATAGTGCCGGTGGGTCCGACAAGAAATGTGGTGACCGTGGTGGTCGGCACGGCAAGGCCAAGAAGCAGAAGGAAAAGCTGGCTAGAGGCCCCAACAAGAAGTAAAACAACAAGGACGATAGTGATGAGGATGAAGATGGATCTGATGGTTAGGAATTCCACAAGGCAACGTATGCCATGTGCATGGCTGGAGGTTCATCTTTGCACTCCTCTCACTGGCAGCTCAAATAGTGGGGCCATGTGATCAATGCAGTTGAACCGGCAGCAGAGGCACAAAAACCCCTCAAGTGGTCCAACACGCCCATCATTTTTTATGCCGAGGACCACCCTGACCGCACCAGTGCCGTCGGGTGTTTGCCATTGTTTGTTTCTCCAACAATTTTCAACCTCTAGGTGACGAAAATACTGGTTGACAGTGGGGCTAGCTTGAACTTGATCTCACCTGAAGTGATTAAGCGGCTATAGATCCTTCACACGGATCTCAAGCCGACGGGGACGTTCCAAGGGGGTCAACCCAGGAAGGAGCCAGTCGAAAGGAAAGATCACCCTGCGGGTGACGTTGGGCAGTGAACTCAACTTCACGATAGAGAAGATAGTCTTTGACATTGCCAAGATACCATTGCCATATAATGGAATCTCGGCCGTCTGGCGCTGGCAAAGATCATGGCGGCTTCGCATTATGCCTACAATACTTTGAAGATGCCAGGGACGATGAGCATCATCACCGCCCACGCCGACAAGAAAAAGCAGTGTCTTATGCGCTAACAAGCCCTACCGGGAGGTAGTTGCAGCATCTGCCGAAGAGGCAGCTGCTCCTGTCGGATTTCGAGCTCCGCAAAACCCTAAGGAGTTCGAACCCAGGGGCTTGTGTGAAGATTCCCCAACAGCTTCGTCCCCTCCAAGCCCACAACACGATGACCCCGCTCGATGGTGAGGAAGAAGATAGCACACGAGAGTTTACCCAGGTTCGGGCCGCTGCGAAGCATAAAACCCTACTCCTGCCTTTGGTGGATTGCCTCACGAGGAGGTTTTTGGATGAACTAGTACAGTGGTGTGTTGCCTTGCGGGTGTGTTTGCAGCGTGGTTGTCTCGTCCCCTTCTACTGGGCTGCCTAGCCTCTATTTATAGTGGCCCGGGTCCTCTTCCCTTATCGCCATGGCAGGAAGGGATCCCACAACGGCCAAATTTGAAAGGGGATAGGAGGTACACCCTATCCTGACGAAAGGCGGTCTTCGCCTGCAAAGTAGGTGGTGGTGACACGATGGTGGGCTCGCTGGTGACATCCGTCCTGCCGCTCTCGCTGACCCGGTCCTGTTGCACCGGAATGAAAACCTTTGGCGGGGCTCCTTGGGAACCCGCGTTCGTCCTTGTCTCCTTTGCACCAAAGAGGAAACTGTCCCCTCTGGCGCGTTGGCGCCCGCCTGGCCTGGTGATAACCCAAAAGTATAGGGGATCACAACAGTTTTCGAGAGTAGAGTATTCAACCCAAATTTATTGATTCGACACAAGGGGAGCCAAAGAATAATCTCGAGTATTAGCAGCTGAGTTGTCAATTTAACCACACCTGAAAGACTTAATATCTGCAGCGAAGTAGTATGGAAGTAACGGTAACGATGGCAAAAGTGCAGTAGCAGTTTCGTAGTGATTGTAACAGTAGCAACGGAAAAGTAACTTAGCAAAAATCAATATATGAAAAGCTCGTAGGCAATGGATCAGTGATGGATAATTATGTCGGATGGCATTCATCATGCAATGGTTATAACATAGGGTGACACAGAACTAGCTCCAATTCATCAATATAATGTAGGCATGTATTCCATATATAGTCATACGTGCTTATGGAAAAGACCTTGCATGACATCTTTTGTCCTACCCTCCCGTGGTAGCGGGGTCCTAATGGAAACTAAGGGATATTAAGGCCTCCTTTTAATATAGAACCGGACCAAAGCATTAGCACTTAGTGAATACATGAACTCCTCAAACTACGGTAATCACCGGAAAGAATCCCAGTTATTGTCACCCCGGGGGATGACTCGTAATAGGTGTCTACAACTTGCAAGATAGGATCAAGAACACATATATATTCATGAAAACATAATAGGTTCAGATCTGAAATCATGGCACTCGGGCCCTAGTGACAAGCATTAAGCATAGCAAAGTCATAGCAACATCAATCTCAGAACATAGTGGATACTAGGGATCAAACCCTAACCAAACTAACTCGATTACATGGTAAATCTCAACCAACCCATCACTGTCCAGCAAGCCTATGATGGAATTACTCACGAACGGCGGAGAGCATCATGAAATTGGTGATGAAGGATGGTTGATGATGACGACGGCGTCGATTTCCCCTCTCCGGAGCCCAAAATAGACTCCAGATCTGCCCTCCCGAGGAAGAACAGGAGGTGGCAGCGGCTCCGTATCGTGAAACGCGACGAACTCTTCTCTCTAATTTTTTTCTCCCCGAATAGGGTTATATGGAGTTGGAGTTGAGGTCGGAGGAGTTGCAGGGGGCCCACAAGCCACCTAGGCGCGCCCTAGCGGGGGGCGCCCCCCTGGCTTGTGGCCAATGGGTGGACCCCCTCTGGTTGATTCTTTCGCCAGTATTTTTTATTAATTCCAAAAATATTCTCCGTAAATTTTCAGGTCAATCCGAGAACTTTTATTTCTGCAGAAAAATAACACCAAGGCAATTCTGTTGAAAACAGCGTCAGTCCAGGTTAGTTCCATTCAAATCATGCAGATTAGAGTCCAAAACAAGGGCAAAAGAGTTTTGAAAAGTAGATACGATGGAGACGTATCAACTCCCCCAAGCTTAACCCATTGCTTGTCCTCAAGCAATTTAGTTGACAAACTGAAAGTGACAAAGAAAAACTTTTACAAACTCTGTTTGATCTTGTTGTTGTAAATATGTCAAACTGATGTTCAGGTTTTCAGCAAAGATTATAGACTAACCACATTCACAATAACATTTAGGTCTCACATTTACTCATATCAATGGCATAATGAACTAGCGAGCAATAATAATAAATCTCGGATGACAAAAAATTTATCAAAACAATCATGATACAATATGATATAATGGTATCTCGCTAGCCCTTTCTGAGACCGCAAAACATAAATGCAGAGCACCTCTGAAGAACAAGGGCTGACTGGAAATTGTAATTCATGGTAAAAGAGATCCAGTCACAATCACACTCAATATCAATTAATAGCAAAGCATACAAATGATGGTGGTGCTCTCTAACCGGTGCTTTTTATAAGAGGAGGATGACTCAACATTAAAGTAAAATAGATAGGCCCTTCGCAGAGGGAAGCATTGATTTGCAGAGGTGCCAGAGCTCGAGCTTTTAAAACATAGATGAATAATAATTTTGAGCAGTATGCTTTCATTGTCAACATAACAACCGAGAGATCTCAGTATCTTCCATGCTAGACACATTATAGGCGGTTCCCAAACAGAATGGTAAAGTTTTTACTCCCCCTCCACCAATCAATCACACTCCACGACGAGCCGAATCCACGGGTACCGTCCATACAAACAACAATCCTGGGGGAGTTTTGTTTCATTATATTTTGATTTGATTTTTGAGCATGGAACTGGGCATCCCGAATACCAGCCACTTTCTCGTGAATGATAGTGAATCAACACATATCGTGAGAATAACCCACCTAGCATGGAAGATACTGACAGCCCCTAGTCACTATATGAGCGATTCGGGCATACAAAACAGAATATTATTTGAAGGTTTAGAGTTTGGCACATGCTAATTTACTTGGAACGGCAGGTAAGTACCGCATATAGGTAGGTATGGTGGACTCATATGGAACAACTTTGGGTTTATGGAAATGGATGCACAAGCAGTATTCCCACTGAGTACAGGTGGAGGCTAGCAAGAGACTGGGAAGCGGCCAACTAGAGAGCGACAACAGTCATAAACATGCATTGAGATTAGCCAACATTGAATGCAAGCATGAGTAGGATATAAATCACCATGAACATAAGTATCGTGGAGGCTATGTTGATTCTGTTTCAACTACATGCGTGAACATGTGCCAAGTCAAGCCACTTGAATCATTCAGAGGAGGATACCATCCTATCATACTACATCAAAACCATTTTAAAATGCATGTTGGCACTCAAGACAAACTATTATACACTCTTAGCTAATTAAGCATGGCATGAGTAACTATAATCTCTAATTGTCATTGCAAACATGTTTCATCCATAATGAGCTGAATTCAGAACGATGAGCTAATCATATTTACAAAAACAAAATAGGTTGAGTTCATACCAGCTTTTCTCCATCTCAATCACTTCATCATATATCGTCATTATTGCCTTTCACTCGCACGACCGAACGGTGTAAATAATAATAAGAGTGCACGTGCATTGGACTAAGCTGGAATCTGCAAACAATAACTCAAAGGAGAAGGCAAGGTAATATGGGCTCTCTGATAGGTAAACAATAATGCATATGAGAGCCACTCAACATTTTCATTTTGATCTTCTCCTTACGACCCAAAGAAAAGAAATTTCAAAACAAGAACGAGAAAAACTATTTACACGGGAAAGCTCCCAACAAGCAAAAGAAGAACGAGAAATATTTTTGGGTTTTCTTTTAATGATACAACTAAACAAACTAAAAGGTAAAGCTAGAACTAATTTTTTTTGTATTTTCTCAAGGTTAATTAAGCACGCAAGAAGAAAGCGGAATGAAGAAATAAAATACCATGGATGATACAATGAAAAAGTATAAGCACCGACTACTAAGATGAGTGTGTGAACATGAATGTAATGTCGGTGAGAAATACGTACTCCCCAAGCTTAGGCTTTTGGCCTAAGTTGGTCTAGGGCCATGGCTGGCCCGGATAATGTCCAAAGTCATAGTTGGGGTTGTACTGGGCTGCGGCGGCTACCGCCTGAACGGCTGCAGCACGGAGGCGGGCGGCTTCCGCCTCTCTCTCATACTCGTTTGCCTCCTCTCTGGTTATAAAGTGTCTCCGTTTTTCCTGAAAGTTAAAGAAGGCAGGAGCAGGAAGGGTAATATGGACAGCACGCTGTCTATCAAAAATTAGTCGGTACAGGAAGGACTGTTCGTTCCTCTCAAGAAACTGGTAGCGCAGCATAGCCTCATAATCAAGAAAAGCAGGTGGTAACTCAATATCATTCCCCCTTATGGGTACCCAAAGATAATTAGCTACACGAGTGGCATAAATCCCGCCAAAGAAATCTCCTTCCTTAGCATTTTTATGTAGCCTCCAAGCAATAATAGCCACCAAGTTATATCGTCTATCACCCATTACCGCAGTCTTAAGAATACTAAGATCAGGTACACAAAGGTGGCTATGATCATGTTTACCATTAATACATCTACCTATGAAGAGAGCAAAATAATGTATAGCAGGAAAGTGAATGCTCCCTAAGGTTGCCTGTGTAATGTTTCTAGTTTCTCCCACAGTGATGCTAGCAAGAAAATCGTTATATTCAGTTTTGTGAGGATCACTATGGCTGCCCCATTGTGGAATTTTGCATGCACGGTTAAAATCTTCTAGGTCAATAGTATAAGATTCATCATAAAGATTTACTAGAACAGAATGCGTATTACGTCTGGATGAAAATTCAAACCTCCGCACGAAGGAATCAGTGAGTTTATAATATTGCTTGCATTGGTCTGAAACAAAATCTTCAAGGCCAACATTTCGTGTGTACGCGTAAAATTCTTCCTTGAAACCGGCATGAACCATGAATTGATCCGACGGCCATTCACAAGGCCGCACTTGAGCTTCCCTCAGTGGTTCAAAGTCGGGCTCCCGTATTGCGAGTCTCAGGGCCTTCTTGCTCGAGGAACCACCTTTGTATATTCTCCTCAACATCTTTCTTTCTCTGAAAAATTTCTGAAATTTTTAGTGACTCAAAATAAAGGTGAACAAAAACTCAACAAAACTTATAGCAACTACTCCCACAAGTGCCTAGAGACTATATCATGCATCAAAACTACTTGGGACCATACAAATTTGACATGCAAGCTCAAGAACAAGGTCACCACAGCAGCCAAAATTTGCAATATATAGAGCACTAAAACAAAAACTAATTGGACCATTGGAGGAGTCACATACCGAAGATCAGTCCCCCAAAACAGTTTTGCAAATGGAGCTTTGCACAAGGAGTTCGAAAATGGCAGCAAAATGAGCTAGAACACGGGCTTGAGCAATGGTGAGATTTTTTCTGGAGGAAGACGAAGTGGATGGGTGCTGGAATAAGTGAGGGGGGCCTACGTGGGACCCACAAGCTAGGGGGGCGCGCCCAGGGGGGTGGGCGGGCCCTGTGGGCTTGTGGCCCACTGGTGCAGCCCCCTGATGTGTTCTCAGTGCCAGAAATTCTTAAATATTCCAGAAAAAAATCATACTACATTTTCAGGGCATTTGGAGAACTTTTATTTTCAGGTCATTTTTTTATTGCACGGATAATTCAGAAAACAGAAAAATAATAGCATTTTTACTTTATTTAATCTAAATAACAGAAAGTAAAAGTTGGGTACAGAAGGTTGTGCCTCCTAAATTCATCCATCTCATGCTCATAAAAAGAATCCATCAATAAGGTTGATCAAGTCCTATTGACAAACTTTTTTCGAATGACATGGAACCGGAGAATTTTCGAATAACACTAGGTTACCTCAATGGGCATATGCATGTCCCCAGCAATAAGTATATCATATTTCTTTTTGGCAGTAGGGAGAGGGAATTCAAAATCTCCAATAATAATCATTGAAATTTTTCCAATGGAGTTGATACTATGAACTTGAGGTTGTTTCTTCGGAAAGTATACCGTATGCTCATTACCATTAACATGAAAAGTGACATTGCCCTTGTTGCAGTCAATAACAGCCCCTGCAGTATTCAAAAAAGGTCTACCAAGGCTGATCGACATACTGTTGTCCTCGGGAATATCAAGAATAACAAAGTCCGTTAGGATAGTAACATTTGCAACTACGACAGGCACATCCTCACAAATACCGATGGCTAAAGTAGTTGAATTATCAGCCATTTGCAAAGAGATTTCAGTAGGTGTCAACTTATTCAAATCATGTCTACGATACAAAGAGAAAGGCATAACACTACCACCAGCTCCAAGGTCACATAAAGCAGTTTTAACATAATTTCTTTTAATAGAGCATGGTATAGTAGGTACTCCGGGATCTCCTAGTTTCTTTGGTATAATTAGCAAGCATGGTGGAAATCTCAGCTTCTGGTATCTTTCTTTTATTAGTCACAATATCCTTCATATACTTAGCATAAGGAGACATTTTCAGAATATCAGTCAAGCACATATGCAACAAGACAGGTCTAAGCATTCCAACAAAGCGCTCAAAATCCTCATCATCCTCTTTCTTGGATGGTCTAGGAGGAAAGGGCATGGGTTTCTGAACCCATGGTTCTCTTTCTTTACCATGCTTCCTAGCAACAAAGTCCCTTTTATCATATCTTTTATTCTTAGGTTGTGGGTTATCAAGATCAACAGCAGGTTCAATCTCCACATCATTATCATTACTGGGTTGAGCATCAACATGAACATCATCATTAATATTATCACTAGGCTCATGTTCATTACCAGATTGTGTCTCAGCATCAGAAATAGAAATATCATTTGGATTATCAGGTGTATCTATAACAGGTTCACTAGCAGCATGCAAAGTCCTATCATCATTCTTTTTCCTTTTATTACTGGGACGTCTAGGTGCATCAGTATTACTTCTCTGAGAATCTTGCTCAATTCTCTTAGGATGGCTCTCAGGATACAAAGGTTCCTGAGTCATTTTACCACCTCTAGTCACAACTCTAACAGAATGATCATTGTTCATACCATTCATCTCATTAAGCAAATCATTTTGTGCCTTAAGTACTTGTTCTACTTGAGTAGTTACCATGGAAGCATGTTTACTAATAAGCTTAAGATCATTGATAATTCTACTCATATAATCACCTAAGCGATCAAGCATGTAAGCATTATGTTTCAATTGTCTACTAAAATAAGCATTGAAATTTTCCTGTTTAACAATAAAGTTATCAAACTCATCCAAGCATTGGCTAGCAGACTTATTATAAGGAATATCACCTTCATGAAATCTACAGAGAGAATTTACCTCTACTACCTGTGTCAGGGTATCAAGACCATGTATTTCTTCAATAGGTGGTAAATTCTTAACATCTTCAGCTTTAATACCTTTTTCTTTCATAGATTTCTTTGCCTCTTGCATATCTTCAGGACTGAGAAATAGAATACCTCTTTTTTTCGGAGTTGGCTTTGGAGGTGGTTCGGGAATAGTCCAATCATTATCATTGCTCAATATATTATTCAATAGTAGTTCAGCTTGTTCAATAGTTCGTTCCCTGAAAACACAA
Organism: Elymus sibiricus; assembly: GCA_039707655.1. Lineage (NCBI taxonomy): Eukaryota > Viridiplantae > Streptophyta > Magnoliopsida > Poales > Poaceae > Elymus > Elymus sibiricus. The sequence continues at coordinate 305,895,791 of CM077675.1, read as the reverse complement.
CCAGCACAACTATCTAGGTGGTCCCTAGAAGCATCGGTTAGTCCATTATAAAAGATATCAAGTATTTCGTTTTTCTTGAGAGGATGATCAGGCAAAGCATTAAGTAATTGGAGAAGACTCCCCCAAGCTTGTGGGACACTCTATTCTTTAATTTGCACAAAGTTAAATATTCCCTGCAAGGCAGCTTGTTTCTTATGGGCAGGAAAATATTTTTCAGAGAAGTAATATATCATATCCTGTGGACTACGCACACAACCAGGAGCAAGAGAATTAAACCATAGCTTAGCATCACCCTTTAATGAGAAAGGAAACAACTTAAGAATATAGTAATAACGAATTTTTTCCTCATGAGTAAATAGGGTGGCTATATCATTCAATTTAGTAAGATGTGCCACAACAGTTTCAGATTCATAACCATGGAAAGGATCAGATTCAACCAAAGTAATTAACTCAGGATCGATAGAGAATTCATAATCCTTTTCAGTAACAAAGATAGGTGAAATAGCAAACTTAGGATCATATTGCATTCTAGCATTCAAAGATTTTTCCTTCCACTTGCATAACAGTTTCTTAAGATCATCTCTATCCTTACAAGCAAGAAAGTCCCTAGCTACCTCTCCCTCCATAACATAACCCTTAGGTATATTAGGCAATTCATATCTAGGAGAGCTAGGTCTAGCAGGTGTCTCATAGTGTTCAGTTTCAATAATTTCATCAGTTTCAGAAATATCATCAGTTTCAGCATTGACTCTAGCAATTTGTTATTCCAGAAATTCACCCAGTGGCACAGTATTATCAAGCAAAGTATCATCATAAGCATCATGCATAGCAGAAGTGGCATCATCAATTACTTGCGACACATCAGAATTAATAGCAGGTGGTGGTGTCTCAAATTTACTCATAACAGAAGGTGAATCAAGTGCAGAGCTAGATGGCAGTTCCTTACCTCCCCTCAGAGTAGAGGGATAGATCTTGGTTTTTGGGTCTTTCAGATTATGCATAGTGATCAACAGATATAAATCCCAAGTGACTCAGAGAATAGAGCTATGCTCCCCGGCAACGGCGCCAGAAAATGGTCTTGATAACCCACAAGTACAGGGGATCGCAACAATTTTCGAGGGCAGAGTATTCAACCCAAATTTATTGATTCGACACAAGGGGAGCCAAAGAATATTCTCAAGTATTAGCAGCTGAGTTGTCAATTCAACCACACCTGAAAAACTTAATATCTGTAGCAAAGTACTTAGTAGCAAAGTAGTATGGAAGTAACAGTAACGATGGCAAAAGTGCAGTAGCTGTTTCGTAGTGATTGTAACAGTAGCAACGGAAAAGTAACATAGCAAAGATCAATATATGAAAAGTTCGTACGCAATGGATCAGTGATGGATAATTATGTCGGATGGCATTCATCATGCAACGGTTATAAAATAGGGTGACACAGAACTAGATCCAATTCATCAATATAATGTAGGCATGTATTCCATATATAGTCATACGTGCTTATGGAAAAGAACTTGCATGACATCTTTTGTCCTACCCTCCCGTGGCAGCGGGGTCCTAATGGAAACTAAGGGATATTAAGGCCTCCTTTTAATAGAGAACCGGACCAAAGCATTAGCACTTAGTGAATGCATGAACTCCTCAAACTACGGTAATCACCGGAAAGAATCCCAGTTATTGTCACCCTGGGGGATGCGGATCATAACTCGTAATAGGTGTCTACAACTTGCAAGATAGGATCAAGAACACATATATATTTGTGAAAACATAATAGGTTCAGATCTGAAATCATGGCACTCGGACCCTAGTGACAAGCATTAAGCATAGCAAAGTCATAGCAACATCAATCTCAGAACATAGTGGATACTAGGGATCAAACCCTAACCAAATGATACGTCTCCAATGTATCTATAATTTTTGCTTGTTCCATGCTGTTATATTATCATTCTTGGATGTTTTACAATCATTTTACTTCAACTTTATATTATTTTTGGGACTAACCTATTAACCCAGAGCCCAGTGCCAGTTTATGTTTTTTCCTTGTTTTTGAGTTTTACAGAAAAGGAATATCAAACGGAGTCCAAACGGAATAGAAATTTACGGTGATTTTATATGGACCAGAAGAGACCCACGGAACATCGGAGTTGGGCCAGAAGAGCCACGAGGCGGCCACAAGCCCCTAGGGCGCGCCCTGCTGGCTTGTCGCCGCCTCGTGGACCCCCCTGACTTGTTTCTGCCGCCAAAAAATCCTATAAATATAGAAACCCCCAGAAACAAACCTAGATCGGGAGTTCCGCCGCCACAAACCTCCAGAGCCACGAAAAACCAATCGGGAGCCCGTTCCGGCACCCTGCCGGAGGGGGAAACCATTACCGACGGCCATCTTCATCATCCCGGCGGTCTCCATGACGAGGAGGGAGTAGTTAACCCTCGGGTCTGAGGGTATGTACCAGTAGCTATGTGTTTGATCTCTCTCTCTCTCTCGTGTTCTTGAGATGACACGATATTGATGTACCGCGAGCTTTATTAATATAGATGAATCATATGGAGTTTTCCCCTCTCTATCTTCTTGTGATGAATTGAGTTTTCCCTTTGAAGTTTTCTTATCGGATTGAGTCTTTAAGGATTTGAGAACACTTGATGTATGTCTTGTGATGGGATATCTGTGGTGACAATGGGACATTCTATTGATCCACTTGATGTATGTTTTGGTGATCAACTTGTGGGTTCCGTGACCTTGGGAATCTATGCATAGGGGTTGGCACACGTTTTCGTCTTGACTCTCCGGTAGAAACTTTGGGGCACTCTTTGAAGTTCTTTGTGTTGGATTGAACATGATGAATCTGAAATTATGTGATGCATATCGTATAATCAAGCCCATGGGTACTTGTGGTGACATTGGAGTATCTAGGTGACATTAGGGTTTTGGTTGATGTGTATCTTAAGGTGTTATTTTAGTACGAACTCTAGGGCTGTTCGTGACACTTATAGGGATAGCTCATACGATTGATCGGAAAAGATAACTTTGAGGTGGTTTCGTACCCTACAATAATTTCTTCGTTTGTTCTCCGCTATTTGTGACTTTGGAGTGAACTCTTTGTCGCACGTGAGGGATTTACATATGATTCAACTATGTCAGTATTGTTGAGAGAACTTGCACTAGTGAAAGTATGAACCCTAGGCCTTGTTTTCAAGCATTGCAATACCGGTTGTGCTCACTTTTATCGTTAGTTACCTTGCTGTTTTTATATTTTCAAATTACAAAAACATATATCTACCATCCATATTACACTTGTATCACCATCTCTTCGCCGAACTAGTACATCTATACAATTTACCATTGTATTGGGTGTGTTGGGGACACAAGAGACTCTTTGTTATTTGATTGTAGGGTTGTTTGAGAGAGATCATCTTCATCCTACGCCTCCCACGGATTGATAAACCTTAGGTCATCCACTTGAGGGAAATTTGCTACTGTCCTACAAAACTCTGCGCTTGGAGACCCAACACGAGTCTACAAGAAGAAGGTTGTGTAGTAGACATCAAGCTCTTTTCTGGCGCCGTTGCCGGGGAGGTGTGTGCTTGAAGGTATATCTTTAGATCTTGCAATTGAATCTTTTAGTTTCTTGTTTTATCACTAGTTTTGTTTTACAAAAGAAAACTACAAAAAAAATATGGAATTGAGGTTGCCTCATATGCTTCATCTTTTTAATGTCTTTCGTGAAAATGATGGAAAGGAAAATTGTGCTCAAGTGTTAGAAGAAGAAGTTATTAAAATGTTTGGCACTAAATCTTTGAGTGATGAGCATGATTGCAATGTTGTTAGTATGAATTCTTTGAATATCCATAGTACTAATGATGATTGCACTAGTCATGATAAAAAGATTTCTTATAAGCATGTCAATTTTTGTGGAGTGCATAGAGTTTGTGAAGACATGCCAAAAAGGGAAGATAGATTTTGTAAGAGGCATAAGTATTTAGAAACTAAATGGTTGCAAGAGAGGCTATATGTTTGTGCTGAAAGACTTAATATTTCTCGCCGTCCTTGTGAACTTTGCAATGAAAGTGGTCATTTTAATTTTCAATGTGAACTATTTCATGATCTAATTGTGTCCAAAAAATGTGATAACCTCATTACCCTTGAGCATCATAATGAACTTAGTCTATTTTTGGGGTATGAAGAAATGAAACATAAAACTAAGGTTGTTCCAGCTTGGGTTCTCATGAAAATGATTGATTTTGATCTAAATGAAATCTACATGTATTGCGTGGTAAATTGCATTGAGAACCCTTATATTGCCAATTACTTAAAGACAAGAAAACAAATAGAAGATGAAGAGAATACTAATGAAGGGGAAGAGGTTTCCCAATATCCTCCTATTTTTTCTTGTAATGAATCAGGTAACGAGGAGGAGCGTTTTATTAAACCAACCTCTTCAAAAAGAAGCTTGGAGGAATTAAATAAACCCACATATAATGTGGTGAAGAAGAAGAAAAGAAGGAAAAGTAAAGGTAAAGAGGTATCTCTATCAAATAATGATACCCCTTATAATCTTAAAAATCTTTTTGGCACCGACTTAGAAAATTGTGATGATAATAATTGTTATACGATTGGTGCTATTCATACTATTAATGATGAGAGTGATTATGCTTATGTTATGCAAAGCCACAAGCTTGGGGATGCTATGTTTGATGAGAATGACATGTTTGAGAATTTATTTGCTGCAATTAATGTTTGTCCCAAGCTTGGGGATGCTATGTTTAATGAAGATGATGTTTTTAGTCCCCCAAGTTTTGATGTGCAAATTTATTATGATGATATCATACCCCCTATTTATGATGATTGCAATATTTATGAAAGTGGGTTTGGAAGAGTTTCAACTTTAGATAATAATTATCCCACTATTTTGGAGGGTGTTGAATCTTATTATAATGATAAAAGTGGATTTGGAGAAGTCACGACTTTATTTATTAATGATTCCACTATTTCGGAAGAGGTTTCAATTGACTATGATGAGAACAAAGTTGCTACTTATGATGATTATTGTGATGATACTTATGTTATAAATAGTATTGATAATTATTTTCATAACTTTAAATATCCTTTTACTGAACATTACTCTTTTAATGTGGAAACAATTTTTAGTATTCGAGCTTCATATGATACTCCCATTTTTATGAATGAGAAGAAGATTGCTTATGTGGAGAGTGACAAATTTTCTATGCTTGTGGATCATGAAGAGAATTCTTTATGTGATAGTTATATTGTGAAATTCCTTCATGATTCTACTGAAAATTATTATGAGGGAGGAGTATATGCTTGTAGGAATTGCAATAATATCAAGTTTCCTCCCTATGTGTTCAAAGTTTTGAAGTTTTGCTTGTTTTGCCTTCCTATGCTAGTTGATTCTTGATCCCATAAATTGTTTGCTCACAAAATCCCTATGCATAGGAAGTGGGTTAGACTTAAATGTGCTTGTCATGAGATTCATGATGCTCTTTTGCATGTTTCAATTATTATTCCTATGCAAGCATCATTGAAATCATCATGCCTAGCTAAAAGGCTTTAAAGAAAAGCGCTTGTTGGGAGACAACCCAACACTTTTCCTTTCTGTTTTTGTGTGTACACATGATTAAGCTACTGTATAATCATGTTTTATAGCTTTTGTTTCAATAAAGTGCCAAGTAAAGCCTTTGGGATAGTGTGGATGATAGTTGACTTGATTCTGTGCAAAAACAGAAACTTTTGCTCTCAGTCCAGGAATTATTTTTAAATTCACTGGAACGTGCTTTTGATCTGAATTTTTTACACATGATTTGATATACAAATTGCCTAGATTGTCCTAATTTTTCAGAATTTTTAGAGACATGGAAGTATGGTTACACTACAGATCTTCACAGACTGTTCTGTTTTTGACAGATTCTGTTTTGCATGCATAGTTTACTTGTTTTAGTGTTTCTATAGCTTATATTGAGTTATATAAATTATGGGAATGATAGAATACAGTACGTATCATGTGGGAACAATTATGAATCTTGTCTTGATAGTACCTAAGTGAATTATCTTTATTTATTATACTAACCCTTCTCACGAAGTTCCGTTAAGTTTTGTGCGATTGAAGTTTTCAAGTTTTGGGTGAGACACCGATATGAGGAGAATAAGGAGTGACAAGAACCTAAGCTTGGGGATTCCCAAGGCACCCCCAAGGTAATATCGAAGGAATACTCAAGTGCCTAAGCTTGGGGATGCCCCGGAAGGCATCCCCTCTTTCGTCTTCAACATTATCGGTATATCTTACTTGGAGCTATATTTTTATTCGTCACATAATATGAGTTTTGCTTGCAGCGTCATTATATTTTGTTACTTTCTGTTTGGTGTTATTTATAATCTTGTTTTTCAATAAAAAGTTCCAAGAATTGCCTTAGGATGCTTGAATTGCATGTTTGATGTGTGCTGTGTATAAACAGAAACTTTTGCTGTAGTGCTTGAATTTTCATATTTTACTGGAACGTGGAAAGTTTCTGAAATTTTTACACAGTGTTGTCATATAAATTTTATAGCATTTCCTAAACTTTCATAATTTTTTGAGTTACAGAAGTACACTGTTTTTATAAATTTCTACAGACTGTTCTGTTTGGACAGATTGCTGTCATAGTTTCGTTATCTACTTATCCTCTAGTTTCCATAGCCTATATTGGTAGATATAAATTGTGGAAATGATAGTATACAGTACCTAATGTTTGAAAATTATTATGAAACTTGTCTTGGAAGTACATAAAGAGTTGATTTATTATTATGTGCACTAACCTATCTCACGAGTTCTTTTCGAGTTTTGTGTGGATGAAGTTTTTGAGAATAGGTGAAACCATGGTATGAGAGGATTGAACGAGATACAAAAGCTCAAGCTTGGGGATGCCCAAGGCACCCCAAGTAAATATTTCAAGAAGTCTCAAGCATCTAAGCTTGGGGATGCTACGCATCCCACCTCTCTTCATCAACAATTATCGGTTAGCCTATGTTGAGCCTAAATTTTTATTCGTTCGTATGATATGTGCTATTCTTGGAGTGCTATTTTTCTTTTGCTTGCTGTTTAATAAAATACTCAGATCTAAAAATATTTACTGAGAGAGAGAGAGAGAGAGAGTCCTCACATAGTTATTTAATTGTTGGCTACTCATTGATCTTCACTTATATCTTTTGAGAGTGGCTTGTCATATGCTCATGTGCTTCATTTAAAATTTGTTTGAGCTTGCCAAAAAGCGATGGCAATATATGAAACTAGTCCCAAAGTGATTGATATCCAAAGAGGATATAATAAAAACTATCATGAAGATCATGGGACAAATTAAACTTGATTCCTTGTAATAGTTTTGAAACATGATGATAGTAATATGTGAGTCATGTTAGTGAGTAACTATGCTTAGTAGGAATATTGGTGTTAAGGTTTGTGATTCCCTATGCATGCACGAAAGTCAATAGTTATGCAATGAAGTTACATCCTACTTGTGGTGCATTCTTCGGTGTTAGTTATGACTCAATGCTCACTTATGAGATTTTTCGTTCCACGGTTTGGTTGCTTCCCAATCTATTTGCTAGCCTTCATTTGTACTAAGTAGAAATACTACTTGTGCATCCAAAATCCTTAAACCAAGTTTTGCCTTATGAGTCCACCATACCTACCTATATGTGGTATTTCCATGCCGTTCCAAGCAAATTTGTATGTGCCATCTCTAAATCTTCAAAATAAATTTTCTCTTTTGTGTGCCCGTACCGCTCATGAAACCGTGGGGAGTATCCAATATTTTTCCATGCTAGGTGGGTTATTCTCACGATATGTGTTGATTCACTATCATTCACGAGAAAATGGCTGGTATTCGGGATGCCCAGTCCCATGCTCAAAAATCAAATCAAAAAAATAATGAAACAAAACTCCCCCAGGAATGTTGTTGGTATGGACGGTACCCGTGGATTTGGTTCGCCGTGGAGTGTGATTGATTGGTGGAGGGGGAGTAAAAACTTTACCATTCTGTTTGGGAACCGCCTATAATGTATCTAGCATGGAAAGTATTGTGAGCTACTTTGTCGTTTTCGTTGACAGGAAATGCATGCCAATCAAAATATTTTTCTCTCTCAATTTAAACCTTGAGCTCTGGCACCTCTACAAATCCCTACTTCCCTCTGCGAAGTGCCTATCTATTTACTTTATGCAATTTTTATTTTTGCTTTGAGTCTCCATCTTCTCTTATAAGCACCAACTAGGGGGCACTATGATCGTACTTGAGCATTGGGCATGGCTAATATTTGAGTGTGTCTCATGAATGGATCAATGATTGAGCATGATGGGCTAGGGATAAGTTTCTTTAGTGTTGATATTTTGAAAGACATGGTTGTTTGTTGACATGCTTGAGTATTGAAGTCATTATGTTAAAACTAGACTATTGCTTTGAATCATTTACAAGTCCAAATGTCCATGCTATACAAAGAAGAAAAGAATATGATGAACATGTTAGGCAGCATTCCACATCAAAAATTCTGTTTTTATCATTTACCTACTCGAGGACGAGCAGGAATTAAGCTTGGGGATGCTGATACGTCTCCAACGTATCTATAATTTTTGCTTGTTCCATGCTGTTATATTATCATTCTTGGATGTTTTACAATCATTTTACTTCAACTTTATATTATTTTTGGGACTAACCTATTAACCCAGAGCCCAGTGCCAGTTTATGTTTTTTCCTTGTTTTTAAGTTTTACAGAAAAGGAATATCAAACGGAGTCCAAACGGAATAGAAATTTATGGTGATTTTTTATGGACCAAAAGAGACCCACGGAGCATCGGAGTTGGGCCAGAAGAGCCACGAGGCAGCCACAAGCCCCTAGGGCGCCCCCCCCTAGGGCGCGCCCTGCTGGCTTGTCGCCGCCTCGTGGACCCCCCTGACTTGTTTCCGCCGCCAAAAATTCCTATAAATACAGAAACCCCCAGAAACAAACCTAGATCGGGAGTTCCGCCGCCGCAAGCCTCCAGAGCCACGAAAAACCAATCGGGAGCCCGTTCTGGCACCCTGCCGGAGGGGGAAACCATCACCGGAGGCCATCTTCATCATCCCGGCGGTCTCCAAGACGAGGAGGGAGTAGTTCACCCTCGGGGCTGAGGGTATGTACCAGTAGCTATGTGTTTGATCTCTCTCTCTCTCTCTCGTGTTCTTGAGATGACACGATCTTGATGTACCGCGAGCTTTATCAATATAGATGAATCATATATGGAGTTTTCCCCTCTCTATCTTCTTGTGATGAATTGAGTTTTCCCTTTGAAGTTTTCTTATCGGATTGAGTCTTTAAGGATTTGAGAACACTTGATGTATGTCTTGTGATGGGATATCCGTGGTGACAATGGGACGTTCTATTGATCCACTTGATGTATGTTTTGGTGATCAACTTGTGGGTTCCGTGACCTTGGGAATCTATGCATAGGGGTTGGCACACGTTTTCGTCTTGACTCTCCGGTAGAAACTTTGGGGCACTCTTTGAAGTTCTTTGTGTTGGATTGAACATGATGAATCTGAAATTATGTGATGCATATCGTATAATCAAGCCCATGGGTACTTGTGGTGACATTGGAGTATCTAGGTGACATTAGGGTTTTGGTTGATGTGTATCTTAAGGTGTTATTTTAGTACGAACTCTAGGGCTGTTCGTGACACTTATAGGGATAGCTCATACGATTGATCGGAAAAGATAACTTTGAGGTGGTTTCGTACCCTACAATAATTTCTTCGTTTGTTCTCCGCTATTTGTGACTTTGGAGTGAACTCTTTGTCGCACGTGAGGGATTTACATATGATTCAACTATGTCAGTATTGTTGAGAGAACTTGCACTAGTGAAAGTATGAACCCTAGGCCTTGTTTTCAAGCATTGCAATACCGGTTGTGCTCACTTTTATCGTTAGTTACCTTGCTGTTTTTATATTTTCAGATTACAAAAACCTATATCTACCATCCATATTACACTTGTATCACCATCTCTTCGCCGAACTAGTGCACCTATACAATTTACCATTGTATTGGGTGTGTTGGGGACACAAGAGACTCTTTGTTATATGATTGCAGGGTTGTTTGAGAGAGACCATCTTCATCCTATGCCTCACACGGATTGATAAACCTTAGGTCATCCACTTGAGGGAAATTTGCTGCTGTCCTACAAAACTCTGCGCTTGGAGGCCCAACACGAGTCTACAAGAAGAAGGTTGTGTAGTAGACATCACCAAACTCACTCGTTTACATGGTAAGTCTCATCCAACCCATCACCGTCCAGCAAGCCTACAATGGAATTACTGACGAACGGCGGAGAGCATCATGAAATTGGTGATGAAGGATGGTTGGTGATGACGACGACGTCGATTTCCCCTCTCCGGAGCCCAAAACAGACTCCAGATCTGCCCTCCCGAGGAAGAACAGGAGGTAGCGGCGGCTCCGTATTGTGAAACGCGATGAACTCTTCTCTCTGATTTTTTTCCCCGAATAGGGTTATATGAATTTGGAGTTGAGGTCGGAGGAGTTGCAGGGGGCCCACAAGCCACCTGGGAGCGCCCTAGGGGGGGGCGCCCCCTGGCCTGTGGCCAATGGGTGGACCCCTCTGGTTGATTCTTTCGCCAATATTTTTTATTAATTCCAAAAATATTCTCCGTAAATTTTCAGGTCAATCCAAGAACTTTTATTTCTGCAAAAAAATAACACCAAGGCAATTCTGCTGAAAACAGCGTCAGTCCGGGTTAGTTCCATTCAAATCATGCAGATTAGAGTCCAAAACAAGGGCAAAAGAGTTTGGAAAAGTAGATACGATGGAGACGTATCACCTGGCCGTCGTCACCCTTGACCTCCTGAGGCGTAGCGTTGCATAGAGATCTCCGCCGCTCGGGAGGAGGCCTGGGGAGGCCTCCCCCTTTCGCCTTGGCGCTGTCCTCCTCACGAGGATGGGCCCCTCGCGAGGGTCTCGTCTTGAGTGAAGCCGTGCGGGGCCGTACGGACCGCCAAGTGGGCCATGCCCTGGGCCGCAAGTAGGCAAGTCTGGGTACCCTGGTATCCAGAACGCCGACAGTAGCCCCCGGGCCCAAGGCACGCTCGATTTGGCTTCGAGGGGAAAGCCGGAGGAGATGGCCCGGAGCGTCGCGGGCCCTTATTGCTTGCGGGCCTGTTTTGGCGTGCAGTGCTTGGTTGGGCGCGGGCGTCCCTGCCCCCATGTCTTCTCGGCAACTTCCCGAACTGACAAAAGCCTGACGTCCAGCGCTGAGCCATTATTGCTTTCCTCATCCGCGCCCTTGCTCTTCTTTCCAGATCTCCGTCCTTTGTGGGAACCTCTCCAGATCTTAGCACCGCTCCGCCCTCCTTCTTGCTCCCTCGACCCCAAAGGTTTCTCGATGGCTCCCGCCAGCAAGTTGAAACCTGAAGCCCAGAGCTCGGCGTCTGCTCCCATCTTGCCGGCGCTCTTAGAGTCCACCATAGACAAGGACAGGGACCTCGCCCCGGTGCTTCCATCGACGGCGGACGACACCAATGAGCGGGGGCGGACCTTGATATGGTGCGGCTCCGTGGAGAGGCATCGCCTGGCCAAGTGGGCCTATCCGTTCTTCCTCCACAGCGTCTTCTCCGGGCTCGTCCCGCCCTTCTCCGCATTCTACACCGCCATCCTTGAGCACTACGGGATCCAGGCCCTCCATCTTCAACCCAACTCCATCCTGCTTTTGTCCGTGTTCGCCTTCTACTGCGAGGCTTTCGTGGGTGTGAAGCCTTCGGTGGCCCTGTTCCGCCATTTCTTCAGCTTGCAGCTTCATGACGGCGCCCAGCGGTCGGCATGCGTCTCCTTCGTCGCGGTCCAGAGAGGGAACATGCTCTTCAAGGCCGGGAAGAAGGTGGAGAACTTCAGGAACCGCTGGGTCTTCTTGGATCTCAAGAGCAGCAACCCTCGCCTGGAGCTCCCAAAGGGGCTGCCGGAGAAGATCCCGGCGTGGAGCTCCGCGAAGCTCTCTGACCATCGGGCCAAGCCCGTTTTGGAGCGGGTCCTTCGATACATCAGCGCCAGGAAGTTGACTGGGGGAATGATAGTGAAGGAGTTCCTGGTGCAACGCCTGGCGCCCCTCCAGTCTCACTCGAGGCCCATGTGGGACTACCAAGGTGGCGGCGACGACATGAGGCTCCGTTCTGCGCTCCTGACCCCCGAGGAGTTGAACAGGATTATGGCGACCCTGCTCAACGGCGACCCCGGGGACCTTCCTGAGGCCTACGCCCCGAGCTGTAGTGCCACGATGACAAGGCTGACCTGGTCACCGCAATGCCCGGCTTCGATGAACTGGGGCTCTCTCCGGCCGAGAGCCCCGGCGCCCCTATGGTGGTGTCCTCCGACGACACCGCGGATGAAGAGGACTCAGAGGAGACGGCGGATGATGATCTGGAGGAAGTGTCTCCTCCGTTGCGGAGTGTACTTCTCCGCAGCTTCGATGACGACGACTCCGGTGAGCCCCCTACTGCAAGTCCTCCGCGACTTACTAGGATCCTCAGGGAGGCAGGCCCCACACCTCGGGCCGCACGATCCGCCTGCCAGGTGACCCCGAGGAAGCGCGAGGCTGGGCCTCCTCCGGAGCCCCCAGCTCGCGCCGGCAAGGTGGCCGGAGCGCCCGCCTCACCCCTGCCCGAGCCGCAGCTTGTGGGCAAGGCGGCCGCGTCCAGGGCTGGCATGACCTTGCAGGCCGTTGCCCATTCGAGCGGTTCAGTCGCTTCTTCCCTCGGAGGCACCTCCCCGGAGATGGACGGGGCATTCCCCGCACTCACCGAGGTGGAAAGAAGGAGGAAGTGGGTCGACGTCGAGGAGTAAGTAACTTCGCTTGGTTTCTGGCCGCCTTCCGGTGATTTATATGCTGATGATCCCTCCTTTGCTTGGTAATCAGGGGTGCCCCCTTGCCGAAGGCGAAGAAGAAGACGGTCGGCGTCAAGCCGAGGGCGCCTTTCGACGTGATGCCCGTTCCTGGTGCCTTGCCGATGCCGGATGAGGCGCCGGATGTCGCGGGCGAGGGGGCTCGCGGGGCGACCCTCCTTGCCGCGGCCGCGGAGCCCCCGATGCCCACTGGAGTGGCTGCATCCATCCTTGGGGGCGCGTCCGCACCTCTGCCTGACGGGCCAGCCCCCGAGGGCCAGCTGGGTGCAGGGCCGTCCGCCCCTGCCTTGCCTGCTGTAGTGTCGCAGTCACTGGTGTCTTCCGCTCCCCATGCCCTTGTGTCTCCGGAGGTGCCTCCTTCCGCCGCGCGGGCGCCACCTCCGGGCCGTGCCTTACCGTCATCGGCTCGTGTCCCTCCAGCCGAGTCGGGTGCTCTGGATGGGGCCTATGCCGTCTTGGATTAGGTCCGAGACGCCCTTGGGAGCGTCGACGGTCGCCTTGCAAGAGAGCTCTTAGGTCTTCTTTCTAGGTAGCTCCAGACTGATGCCTCAGCCGTGGCGGTCTGGGGCCAAACTAAGGCCGCCGCGGCTGAGAGCAGGGAGGAGGCCGCGTTGGCCAAGTCAGCCCGAGATGCGGCACTGGCTGACGCAGCGTCTGCCGAGAAGCGTTGTGACGAGGCGGAGGCCCGCCTGAAGGCTCTTCAAGAGGACAGGTCCGCGCTTGCGGAGAGGCTTCGCTAGCAGGAGGAGGACCTCGAGACCTGCGAGGCCAAGCTTGCCGACCGTGACTCTGCGCTATCCAAGGCAGCGGCCGACCAAGCTGATGAGCGCGAGCAGCAGGACAGGTTGAAGGAAGAAGTGGCTGCGGAGAAGGCCCGGCTTGCCTCCAGGGAGAAGACCGTTGTCGAGGCCAAGGACAAGAAGGCTACGGAGCTCGACGCTCTCCCTTTGGTCGAGCTCAGGCTTCGCCAGGCATTGCAATCCATCTGCTGCGGGGGATTTACAGAACCCCTGGTAGCTCGTGAGAGCGGCTTCGCGGGGCTCTCCTCAAAGCTCGCCAAGGTGCTTGAGGGTGCCGTCGCCAGGGTGGAGAACGTCTTGGAGAGTGAGTGCCGCGACCTCTTCTCCGCGGCCGCGACGCGCGTCTTCAGCCACGTCTACCTTCGTGAGCCGGGTTTCGACTTCAGCTCCGCGATTCGCCAGTCGATCCTGGGGTTTGCGCCGCTACGGCGACGGCCGTGGAGGGCGCTGTGAATGCGCTGATGCAGAAGTTCGCCTGCGTCGCCGTTCCTTCACCTCCTCCTGCGGCTGCGAGGGTTGGCGACAATGATGACAGCGGCAGCGACGTCGACGCCGAGCTCCCCGCGACCGGGACGTGCGGTGGAGCCAGCTCCTCTTAGCTTCTTTTCCTGGGTCTTCCCCTGTAATGTTTATCGTGCCTCGTGGAGGCGTTAGACTTGTTTGCATTTTTCGGAGACATTTTAATGCTTGTAATGACTGCTAAGCTGTGAGGTTTTATTTCCTCGCTTCGTTTCCTTCCTGCTTGCTGTAGCGCTCTGCGTCAGCAGGGCCTGGTCCCGCGCATACCTCGGCCGCCGTTGGGGCGTCCGGATCACCAGGACGATGCCAAGGGGTGAGGGGCTACGAGACCAGTGAGGCCCCTGAGTCGCGATGCTCAGGGGTCCCCCTTGACGTACGAGCAGCCCTCATGAAGGGAACGCGGTGAAGACGGGGTTGACTTGGGGATTTGGAGCGCCTTGAGCTCTGCGTCGGCTGGGCCCGGTCCTGCGCATACCTCGACCGCCGTTGGGGCGTCCAGATCACCAGGACGATGCCAAGGGGCGGGGGGCTACGAGACCAGTGAGGCTCCTGAGTCACGATGCTCAGGAGTCCCCCTTGACGTACGAGCGGCTCCCATACCTTTCCTCACCAGTTTTCGTTCGAGAGGGACGCATGAAGACCAGGTGCCAGGGACCTGGTGAGGTGGCGTGCGCCAGGCCTGGCCTGAGTGTATCCCCCACGCAGCACCCTCACGCGTGCATCCCGGGGGAATGCTGCGAGATGGAGCCGCGAGGGGTCATCCTGAGGTTGAATGCACCCGCTAAGGCACCCTCAGTTGTTTATCCCCAGCGCGGAGCATAGGGCTTCCACGTTGCGTGGGCATAGCCATTGAAGGGCCGTGTCGTCCGCCAGCGCGGAGCATGGGTCTTCCACTTGGGCGTGGGAATGGGGGGCCCTGGCTCCTGAGCCCCCGGGGCGTGTATAGCCCATTAAGTTCGTACGCGTGGCCTGCACGGTAGAACTGGGAGGTGTATCTAGGCGTCATGAGGCAGCTCAGGCCTCACGAGGCCCTACCTCAAAGGCGGGTTGCGCCTGAATCTTCCAGTGGAAATTGCCGCTTCAAGTCCTATACATTTTGAGAAACCTGCGCCGAATGGATTTCCAAGGGCCATCGCATGAGAAGGCCAAACACCAATGACCCCAGGAGGTGACGTGAACGGGGCCGGCCTGCCAGACAAAGCTCAGCCATTGGATTTATCGACGCTGCAGGGACGGACCCGAGCACAGACGCCGTGCCCAGTCTTCTCATGCGACAACTCCGAGGAGGAAACACCCAGCACGCGGTTCATACGGCGGTGAAAGGCCGACCGGAACCGTGCCGCGCGCCCTGACTCAGAGACTCCCGATTAGCTCATGCGAGGGCGAAGCACCGAGGGCCATGCGAGGTGACGTACACGGGGCTAGCCCGCGAGACAAAGCTCGACCACTTGGATTTGTCGACGCTGCAGGGACGGACCCGAGCACAGACGTCGTGCCAGCCCTTAATCATGAGGCGGTCGAGGGTAGGCTCATTAGGGCGCAGCGACATTCATGGCGGCGAAGCACCGAACAAGCAGGTTAGAATACTTAGGGAAATAGATCGAAAGCATATAGAGGTCCAATTCATGCGGGAAAGACGCGACCGGGATGAGTTCTAGATGCCTAAGGATAATGCTACCCGAAGGGCGCCCTCAAACTGAGCAAACCAAAAAGTTACCTGGTATGGGCCAAAAGGATCACCTGGCGGCGATGCCGCGGAAGCATGGAGGTAGTCGTAGGAGCTTGGCCTTGTGCCTCCGTAAGCCTGGCCTTCACGAGCCCGTCGCCTCAGGAGGCTCGGGGCACCCGCTCGGGCCCGGCACCTCCTCCAACTCCTCACGGTGCCTTGCCCGGTGTGGCACGAACATGGCCCGGGCAAGGTGCTGGAACATGTCGGCCGCGTTCGCCAGCCCGAAGGGCATGGGGATGTAGTTGCGCGAGTAAGTCCTGTCGTGATTGATGCGCGTCGACCAGAGGACGTCCGGTGATGCGGCCCTGTTGATGCTGGGTACGTTGACGCAGATGCGCGGCGTGCCACCCGAGTCGATGACGGCAACGGCGTTGGGTGGTGCAGGGCCGCACCCACCTCACGCAGCTTGTGCTTCCTGAAGCTCCTCGATTGCTCTGGTGACGAACTCCCGCAAAGTTGGCGCCCCGCACCGTTCTCTCTGCTTGGATGGGTGCGTGCCGACACACGCCCCCAAGTTGTGCCCGAGCGCCTCCCTTGTCTCACTGGTCAGGCCGGTAGTCCTCCGGGTGGAAGCCCCCAAGCCCGGGCCAAGGGGGGCGCCGGGCACGCCTTCCTATGCGAGGGAGGAAGGGGCCTGAGCCCCTGGCGTGGATCTTGAGGCGCCGTCCTTAGGGTTTTCAGCCCCCTGGCGTCCCTTGGGAAGGAGCTGCTTCGTCTTCTTGGGGATGTCCTCATGGGGCAGGACACCTCCTTCGTCGTCCGAGTGCTCGGCCGCCACGGCACGGTTGGCACGCTCGAGGGAGCAGACGATAGTGATGACGCTGCCACTCCCCGGCATCTTGATGACGTTGTAGCCGTGGTGGGTCACCGCCATAAACTTGGCGAGGGCTGGGTACCCAAGGATCGCGTTGTACGGGAGGTGGATGTGGGCGACGTCAAAGACAATGATCTCGGTGTGGTAATTGTTGCGCCCGCCGAAGGTGACGGGCAGGCGCACTTGCCCGATGGGGACCGTGGAGCCATCAGTGACTCCTGAGAAAGGCATGGTTGGCAGGAGCTGGTCGTAAGGCACTTGGAGCATCTCGAACGTCTCAATGGAGAGGACACTGAGTCCAGCGCCGCCGTCGATGAGGGTCTTGGTGATGAGGACGTTGCTGATGGTGGGCATGCACAGCATGGGGAGCGCGCTCGCCATAGCTGAACATCTGTGTTGATCCTTGGAGTCGAAGGTGATGGTGCACTGGGACCACTTGAGGGGGCGCATGGCCTCAAGCTTTGGAAGAGTCGCGTTCACCTCCCGCGAAAACTGCTTGAAGACGCGGTTCGATGCCGGGGCTTGGGCACCGCCCAGGATGCAAGCTATTGCCCTGACCTCCTGGAAGCCCCCAGCCCCGTCATTCTGCCTGTCCTCTTCCTTCCTTCTTGCTGGCGGCGGTAGCGGGGGAAGGTCGGCCTCGCGAGGGCGGACCTCACTAGGCTGGCCTCGACGTGACCCCTCAGGAGGTTCGTCATGCCAGCGGTCCTCCCGAGCATGATCGCTCCAGCGGTCCTCCCGAGGCTGGTCTCGCCACTCCTGGCGCGTGTCTCGATTGTCCCAGCGGCCTCAGCCGCAGCCTCCACCATGTCCATAGCCTCAGTTGCTGTGCCCAGGGCGCCGGCCGAAATGCTCATCACAGACCACCCTGAGCTCCTGGCAGTCGATGGTGTTGTGGCTGTTTGTGCCATGGAAGATGCAGAATGGTCGCCCTCCTGTGAGAGGTTCCTCGTCCCGGCCGCTCTTTGCCTCAGGCTCAGCCGCCAGCACCGCGGGGGCCTTGCACTTTGGCTCCTTGGCCTTGGTCTTCTTGTCTTTGGGTTCCGCCTCCGGAAGCTCGCGGAGGGAGAGGCGGCCCTCTTCGGCCTTTGCGCATTTGTTCGCCAAGTTGAACATCTCCAAGGCCGAGATCAGGTCGTCATTGATAGCCAGCTCCTCCCTCATCCTGGGTCCCTGACGCCGTCGGTGAACGCTTAGATGATGGCCTCATCTGATGCTCTTGGGATTTTGAGGCGGGTAGTCGTGAAGCGTTGTATGAACTTGTGCAGGGTCTCTTCAGGTTGTTGCTTCGCGCGACGGAGGTCACCCACTCCAAGCGTGCGGTCGCGGGTGGTTTGGAAGTTGGCAACGAAGCGCTCACGCAGGTCTTCCCAGGAGGTGATTGACCACTCTGGGAGGTTGAGGAGCCAGGAGAGCGCACCACCCTTGAGCGCCATGGGGAACCAGGTTGCCATGACCTTGTCGTCACCGCCAGCCGCCTGGATGCTCAGCGAGTAGAGCTGTAAGAACTCGGCGGGGTCTAGTGTGCCGTCGTAGCGAGGAGGCAGGTCAGGCTTGAACTTGCAGGGCCACACGGCCGGATGGAGCTCCGGGGCGATGGCACGGCAGCCCACCGGGCCCACGGGCGGTGCGCGCTCGGGAGGAACCTGGTCTTGATGCTCTTGCACGGCTGCCTCCAGGGGCGCCCTGTCGCGCAGCTGGCGCGCCGGCACTGGGAGCGCACGCACGTCAGCGCGTGGCCGAGGCACCACCTGGCAGCTTACTTCATCTCTCACCCTCGCTGGGGGCCCGCGCGGCTGGTCGCGCGGGCGTGCTTCACGCCTGGGCTCGGGGTCGGCGTCGCGCTGGGGAGGAGGAGGCGGCACATCATGGGCTTCGTCGCCTGCCAGGGAGGGTTGGGGCCGGAACGAGTAGGTGAACACCGAAGCGTCGCCGACTGCGCTGACGAGCTCTGCGATGCGCCCGAGCCGGTCGTCGAGGCGGTTGGGGGCAGGGCGATAGCGCAGAAGCTCGCGCGCCATGAGTGTGCCCAATCCATGCGACGGCCCCGGCCAGGCGTGGGAGGACGACCCAGTGGCTGGAACGATTGACGGAGTGGCGGTGCGGACGTCGCGCCACGCGGTGACCGGCTGTGACGAGTCCTGCTGCTCGTGGGCCTCCGGGCCCGTGGCGGCATTAGCCACAGGGGAGGGAGATCGGCGCGGGCAGCACGGCGCTCGGCGCGGGCTCGGCGGGCGTCAGCCATCGGAGCGGTGAGGCAGAGGAAGAGCGGGGCTTGAGGAAGACTCCGACATGCCCCCTACCTGGCGCGCCAAATGTCGGATTTCGGGCTCCGCAAAACCCTAAGGAGTTCGAACCCAGGGGCGTGTGTGAAGATTCCCCAACAGCTTCGTCCCCTCCAAGCCCACAACACGATGACCCCACTCGATGGCGAGCAAAAAGATAGCACACAAGAGTTTACCCAGGTTCGGGCCGCTGCGAAGTGTAAAACCCTACTCCTGCCTTTGGTGGATTGCCTCACAAGGATGTTTTTGGATGAGCTAGTACAGTGGTGTGTTACCTTGCGGGTATGTTTGCGGCGTGGTTGTCTCGTCCCCTTCTACCGGGCTGCCTAGCCTCTATTTATAGCGGCCTGGGTCCTCTTCCCTTATCGCCATGGAGGCAAGGGATCCCACAACGGACAAATTTGAAAGGGGACAGGAGGTACACCCTATCCTGACGAAAGGCGGTCTTCGCCTGCAAAGTAGGTGGTGGTGACACGGTGGTGGGCTCGCTCGTGACATCCATCCTGCCGCTCTCGCTGACCCGGTCCTGTTGAACCGGAATGGAAACCTTTGGCGGGGCTCCTTGGGAACCCACGTTCGTCCTTGTCTCCTTTGCACCAAAGAGGAAATTGTCCCCTCTTGCGCGCTGGCGCCCGCCTGGCCTGGCCGTCGTCACCCTTGACCTCCTGAGGCCTAGCATTGCATAGAGATCTCCACCGCTCGGGAGGAGGCCTGCGGAGGCCTCCCCCTTTCTCCTTGGCGCTGTCCTCCTCACGAGGATGGGCCCCTCGTGAGGGTCTTGTCTTGAGTGAAGCCGCGCGGGGCCGTACGGACCGCTAGGTGGGCCACGCCCTGGGCCGCAAGTAGGAAAGTCTGGGTACTCTAGTATCCAGAACGCTGACAGCTCCTGCTGGCAATGCTCCCGGGGGAGAGAAGAACAAGGGTACAGACAAGACCTCCAGTAAGGACTCCGGGAAGCGCACCAAGGAGTGCAACATGCCCGTTGAGGACTTGCGGGAGAGCTCTACCGCCAATAGGAAGAAAACCAAGGTAGCAACCCCCAAGACGAAGCAAGTGGTTGCATGACTGGATGGCGAGGGCGGCACTTTCACCATAAGTCCCACCCATGACAATGAATAGGAAAGCATGCTCGTCTCCTTCCTGCGGGTGAATGTCACTATGTTTGCTTGTCAACCATCTGACATCCCCGGTGTTCCCAGGGAGGTGCTTGAGCACCACCTTGCCGTATGCCCTCACGCACGCCTTGTCAAGCAGAAGGTTGGGAAGCAAGCTCTGGAGCGGCACGAGTTCATTGCCGAGGAAATCAAGAAGCTAGAAGTGGCAGGCTTGATCAGAGGTGTGATCTGACGTGGCTTGAGACTGTGTCGGTATTTCCCCAAAGAGGAAGGGATGATGCAGCACAGCGATAGTGAGTATTTCCCTCAGTTATGAAACCAAGGTATTGAACCAGTAGGAGGATCACCACCACCTAATAAGCAGCACCTACACACAAATAACAAATACTTGTAACCCGACACGAAAGAGAGGTTGTCAATCTCTCTACGGTAAAAATGTAGATTAGGTAGTGATAGATTGGAGAGATAGATCTCTCAAGAACACAAAATAAAAAGAGCAGCAAGGTATTTTTGGGATTTTTGATATAATAGATCTGAAAACAAAAGAGGCAAAAGATAGATCGGAAAGCAATATGTTGGAAAAGTAGACCCGGGGGCCGTAGGTTTCACTAGTGGCTTCTCTCATGAGTATAGCACACGGTGGGTGAACAAATTACTGTTGGGCAATTGATAGAAAATCAAATAATCATGACGATATCCAACGCGATAATTATTATATAGGCATCACGTCCAAGATAAGTAGACTGACTTCTGCCTGCATTTACCACTATTACTCCACACATCGACCGCTATCCAACATGCATCTAGTGTATTAAGTTCATGGAAAAACGGAGTAATGCAATAGGAACGATGACATGATGTAGATAAGATCTATTCATGTAGGAATAGACCTTATCTTGTTATCCTTAATGGCAACGATACATGCGTGCCTTGCTGCCCCTTCTGTCACTGGGAAAGTACACCGCAAGATGGAACCCATCACAAAGCACCTCTTCCCATGGCAAGAAAAATCGATCTAGTCGGCCTAAGTAAACCAAAGATTCGAAGAAGAAATATGAGGCTATAAGCAATCATGCATATAAGAGATCAAAGAAGACTCAAATAATATTCATGGATAGAAACAGATCATGAACTCAAAATTCATCGGATCCCAACAAACACACCGCAAAAGTTTACATCAAATAGATCTCCAAGAGACCATTGTATTGAGAATCAAGAGAGAGAGATGAAGCCATCTAGCTACTGCCTACAGACCCGTAGGTCTATGGTGGACTACTCACGCATCATCGGAGAGGCACCAATGAGGATGATGAACCCCTCCGTGATGGTGTTAGATTGGATCTTGAGGCTTTGGAACTTGCCGCGGCTGGATGTGTTTTTCGTCGACTCCCCTATGGTTTTCTAAATATTTGGGTATTTATAGGCATTAGAGGTGGTGGAGAGGGGCCCCGTGGAGGGCACAAACCATCAGGGCATGCCGGGGGGCCCCTGGCGCGCCCTAGTGGGTTGTGCTCTCCACAGCCCACCTCTCTGGCACTTCTTTGGCCCAGTGGGTGCCTTCTAGTCCAAAATATATTCTCCAAAAAGTTTCGTCGCGATTGGACTCCGTTTGGTACTGATATTCTGTGAAGTAAAAGACAAGCAAAAACAACAACTAGCACTTTGGCACTATGTCAATAGGTTAGTCCCAGAAAATGATATAAACTTGCTATAAAATGATTGTAAAACATCGAAGAATGATAATATAACAGCATGGCACAAGCAAAAATTATAGATAAGTTAGAGATGTATCATGATCCACCCAACATGGTTGGTGAATCCAGTTGTAGTACGCAAGGCAAACGGAAAGTGGAGGCTTTGTATCAACTTTACTGATATAAATAAAGCTTGTCCAAAAGCGCCCTTTTCCTTGTCGAGAATCAATCAGATAGTGGACTTCATTGTCGGCTATGACCTCCTCTCATTACTTGATTCTTAATCTCGATATCATTAGATTTTCATGGCCAAAGAGGATGAGGAGAAGACCGCCTTTATTACTCCATGTGGCACCTACTGCTTTAAGCGTATGCCTTTCGGATTAAAAAGCGATGGTTCAACATTTGCACAGAAATGTGGAAGCTTACATGGATGATATAGTGGTCAAGACCAAGGAGAAACCTAGGCTGATTCAAGATCTAGAAGAGACATTTGCAAATTTGTGCAAGATCAATCTGAAGCTTAATCCTCGAAAGTGCAGGTTTGGCGTCCCATCCGGAAAGCTTCTCAGGTTCTTCGTGTCACGGTGCGGAATCAAAGCCAATCCTGCCAAGATCGAAGTAATTGAGCAAGTGGAGGCATCGAAGCGCATCAAGGATGTGCGCCGCTTGGCGGGATGTATTGCTTCCCCCAGCAGGTCCATTTCTATGTCTGCAGAATGCGCCGTGCCATTTTTCAAGATTTTGAATAAGGCGGGTCCAATGAAATGGACTCCGGTAGCTGAGGTACCACTACAAGACCTGAAAAGATACCTATCCTCAGCGCCAGTATTAGTTGCATCTAAGCCGCAAGAGCCGTTGCTGCTATATCTGGCGGTAACAAATCAAGTGGTTAGTGATGCACTAATGGCAGAGAGGGAAGCTAAGGACGAAGAGGCAGCAACCCCTCAGTCCGCAGCCGGCAAGACAGATTCAACTCCGGCAAGCCAGAGTGCCACCAATGTAGATACAATGCAAGAAAGAAGTCAGCAAGTTGTCCACAGGAACAAGATGGTGAACCGCCCAGTTTATTTTGTCAGCTCGCTTCTGCAGGGAGCTAGGTCAAGATATTCTGGCATGCAAGAATTACTTTTTGGCCTCCTTATGGCCTCCCGGAAGCTGCGCCATTACTTCCAAGCACATCCCATCACCATCGTCACTTGCTTTCCTTTGCAGCGCATCTTCAGGATTCCAGAAGCCACCGGTAGGATAGTTAAGTGGGCGTTGGACTTGGCCAACTTTGATCTGAGTTTTGAAAGCACAACAACTATTCAAAGCAGGGCCTTAGCGGAATTCATTGCGGAATGGACGCCAACGCAAGATGGAGAAATTCAAGAAACAACCTTCCCCGACATAGAAGCTCCACAAGAGTGGATTATGGACTTTGACGGAGCCTTTTCGCTACAAGGCGCTAGTGCCGGCGTGCTTCTTGTCGCACCCACCGGAGAGCACCTCAAGTATGTAATCCAAATGCACTTTTCCAGGGAGGTATCAACAAACAACACTGCTGAATACAAAGGACTGCTTGCCGACCTGCGGATTGCAGTTGACCTTGGCATCAGAAAGCTTATCATCTGAGGAGATTCACAGCTTGTTGTGCGTCAAGTGAACAAACATTATCAGATCCCTTTCATGGAAGCTTATGTTGATGAAGTGAGGAAGTTGGAATAACATTTCTACGGTCCACAAACAGAGCACATCCCTCGTGAGGAAAATAGCATTGCTGATGACTTGTCAAAACATGCTGCTCAGAAGCTACCTGTGGAACCAGGGACTTTTGTACTCGAACTGACCACTAGTGCAGGCGCCGGCTATACAAATGGTTTTTAACCCATTTCCGTGACGTAGTCTCAAACCGTCGCCTTGCATGTATGGGCGATCGGGGGGGCTATCCCACACGACACGGAAAACTCGTCGGCGATGGCTGCGCCCGGTCACACACGATGAGCAAATATATGTCGTGTGCGATTGGAAGGGCTATCACAAATAGATATTTTTGGGAAGTCATGTGAGATGTGCTTAGCATCCCACACAGTGAATCCCAAATGTACGTTTCCGTTCGAATTCTACATCACACACAATTTTCTGCATAACATCGTCTGTGTTAGGGGTGGCCATCACGCACGGTTCCTAGAAGAAACTGTTTGGCATAGGGCTGTCCATCACACACACGTTTTATGTGAAAACGTTTGCGAATTTGTCTTCTAACGCACACAGTTTACGGCCGGAAGTCGTGTGTGATTTTTCACTGATCCAACACGACAAATTTCCAGGAACCGTGTGGGTTTGGTGAGGTAATCGCCCACGGTGTTCTATGACAAACCGTCTACAATAGGAAACCACAATAATCAGGCTAATTGCTCTATTATTCATAATCCAGCTAGTAAACAAATTGACACTTCATATCAAGAACACAATATATTTCATTTCGTATTACGTCAACTAGGATTTCATAATTGGAGTAAATCAGATTACAACATCATATAGGCATATACTACCTAGCGACCCAATTACACGACAGGACCGAGTTTCACATGCAACATCTAAAACCTTTGGAAAATAGCATCATATACGGTAAATAGATAGATGAATCTCGTCTAGAAAACAGTTGAAGAGGAAGGCAAATATTGAGCCTTTGCTGATGTCGAAGGTCCTTGCAACTTTATGCCAGTGCCTGTGGATGGTTGCCCGCCCATCCTTCATCCTCTTGAGGAAGACTTCAATATTATACCGTGGGTGCTGTATGAATACCTTCCTCGCCTCTTGACCATACAGGTGGTTTGAGACGTACTCATCGATGAACTGCTTTGGAAAGGATTGCAAACAAAGATATGCATAAAGTTTGTTTCAAAAATTGTAATGTCACAAAGGGAAAAAAGACAAGGTAAAAGTGATAGTACCATCCAATAGTTCACTGATGTATTCTTCATTGTGCAGGCAAACAACTTGTTGTTTTTCGTCGCAAGTTTCTTTATCTTAACAATCTTTCTGAGTTTCTTGATTTTACTGATATTCATGAACACATCATTTCCCCACATGCAAAATGGGTCGAACAGTGGGTCTAAACCTCTTACAGCAGGACCTACATGTGCAAGACCAAATTATTATTAGAAACCTAAATATTAGAATGGTTCCTACAATTGCATAATAATGTGCTATTAGCCAAAGGATCATGAAAGTGCAAACCTTGATGGTAAACTTCAGTGTCTCCCATTGTTCCCCCCTATAACGCATTTAAGATAGATATTGATCAGGTCTTAAGTGAGATTTGGCGTGCTATCAGTAAAATATGTTAATGAAAAATAAACTCATTGCAGATCCAACATATTAATTCAAGCCACATGGAAAAGCCAAGCATGCTAAGAACTATGAAATATAGCAATTGTATGTTTCACATGCATAACAATACAAAATTGTACCAACAATAATCGAACATCACATTGCAGATGATCACCAAAACAAATGAACTAAATAGTTAACTGAGCATCACATTGGACAAGAGAACATACTAGAAGGTCAGATTGCATAGTAGCTTTACTTGCATATTTCACTAGAATTTCTTAAGGAAAGGCAGGAGCAGCACATGCAACAGGTAAAGCAAACATGCTTAACAGGCGTAGCTACCTGAACTCAGGCCATTAGTAATTAAACTAAAAAACAAGCTATTCCTCATTGTTGGAGATATCGATAATGATGGGATTGGAAGAGGGCGAGGCCTCCACATCCTGGGTCCCTCCTCGTAGTGGTGAGTGGCCTCAGCCTGTCCGGGCACCAACCTGCCGGCTCTGGAGTTGAGGAAAGCACGGGCATGCTGAGAAAACAACTCATAGTCATCATCGAAGGCAAAAGCGGATCTCTCGAGAAAACACAACGATTTGTTGTTCAAAGCAGACAACCGCGTGGCGGCTTCCGCGTGCGAGGCGTCGACGGTGGCCTCGACGCCGATGTGCTGCTCCAAGATCTGGGGGTCGGTATGCATGACAGCCATCGTGGCCTCATCAGTGCGTGCGGTCGCGATTTGCTTCTACGCTGCCAGGTGCTCCTTCAGATCCTGGCTATACTACGTGCACCATGTCTTTCGGCAGCGATTATGTGGGGGTGGTCCGGTGATTTTGGTGGAATGTGTCGTGCCGGCGGTCGGGGCATGTGGAATGGAGGAGGAGGGGGTGGAGGGGGAGGGGTGTGGGAAAGGAGTGGATTACCTGACTAGATGGAGGTGGGCGAGCAGCAGGAAGGAGCGTCGCCGGTGAGGAGGTGGTGCTGCAAGCAAGTCGTGCAGGTTTAAACTTACGAAAGGAAGGGGGAAGCAGGGGGTGTGGCTTTTGGTTGGTATGAGGGGCGGGGGAGGTAGATATTTGCGCGGCAGCCCAAAATTTCATTCGGTGCGGCGAAAAAGTAGCGCGCATAGTCACATCGGACACAGCCCCTTCACCATAACTGTGTGAGATATTCAACAACACAAACGAATCCTATAGTTGGTCCCGTGTGTGATGAGACTGAACGTGGAAATTTTGGTCTCCAAGCTTCCGGCGTAAGATATCGGATACTACATTGCACACGGTACTTGCATTTCATTTTCATTTGGAAGGGAAAATGGGGATACGGCGGCAAATTTTGGTCCGAATTTACCCCATTACATTTGTCATCTACGTCATTTCTTAATTTAACAACACTTGCAAATTTGAGTACTACACAAAAGAACCTACAACACTGATCGCACTTACTTAATCGAGCAACTAATAAACATTAGTTAGTGGACCTAAACATTACTCTAACAAAAGACCATCACGCTAGACAGAGATTAATATTCCGCTTGGCATTCGTCGATCTCTGCCGCCTCCTCGATGACCGGCTCCCGCTCGACGACCTCCGGTGTAAGGAGATCCATGGGATCCGTCGCCACACACTCCAGCACCTCGCAGTCTTCCTCCACCATCTCTTTGGATAAGGCCTCCATGAGCCGGGCATGGGCGGACTTCCTCCGGGCATGGACGGCCACAATCTTGGCTTGGGAGGCCGCCGATGAACGAACGCCTGCTCGAGCACACTCATCGATAATGAACTCATCGGACGTGGATTGTCGACCGGTGTCGGAGAAGGCAGATGTGATTTGTACAGTGACCGACACGAGATGGGCATGGGCGGCCTTGAGATGGGACTGGGTGTCCGCCATCAGGGCTACGGCGACCATCGAGAAACTGACAGCTGATGTGTCGTTCTCGCCATTTGCTATCCCCGTCGCGGTTGTTGCTACCGCCCTCTCACCTGCAGCAGCTACCCTTTCGGTTGCTGCAGCCGCCCTGTCGGAGGTAGCGGCCGCGTTCAAGCATCTTGAGAGCACGCTCATGGCTGATGCGGCCGCGCTTGGGCCGGAGTGGGTTGCCGAAGTTGCCCTCACGACGGGGATCCATGTCCCCATCTTTCACCGGCGACGATTGAAAAGTAAAATGCTCTGGGGAGTCCGTGCGGTAAACTGGCCGGCGATGTACTGTAACGAACGAAGCTTCCGTCCTAAGACATGCATTATGACTTTATGAGGATTGGCCCAAGATGTTTTGTACTGCATCACACACGATTCATGAACTTGAACTGTTTGTGAAAGACTTGGTTTTCAAAATGTTATTAAAAAAATGAGGTTACTTCGACAAAGAACGGTGTTTGGATTGCAATAAGATTTATCCGCGGTGAACACTTACCAATAGCCGGGTCGTGCTAAAATATGGAATTATTGAGGGTCCGTTTGGCATTTTTATGCATTAATTGAGTTTTCTAGTCATTTAATGTGTATAATTCAAATTTGAACTATCGTTCCAATGTCCGGTGCATCAAAATGGGATGAAAATCATATTAGTGTCCATGGCTTCATCTTTAGGTCACGGGCAAGAAATGGGAATGAATTTCAAACATATCGGGGTCTTGGCTCGGCCTCAAATGGCGAGAAACTTGGTTTTTAAATTACTGTAAATCCAAAATGCGTTAGAAATTCTAAAAACTTGGCATGTTCTCATGACATGGCCCATATGTGCCATTGAAGAAAATTGTCCAACTTGGGATAGTTATAGGCACAAGTCCCTTACAAACCGGAGCTTCTCACTTCAAGCTTTGTGGTTCCGATAAGGAACACGTCACCTTAATTACGTTGGCAAAACGACATTCGCTCATCTTTTTGCCTTTAACTTTTGTTAGAGGCAACATAGACCAGTAAGAGTGTCTTGCTAAAATATGGAATTATTCAGGGTTCTTTTTGCATTTTCATACATTAATCGTGTTCTCTAGGCATTTAATGTGGATAGTTAAAATTTGAACTAAAATCACAAGGTCTGGTGCATCAAAATGGGTTCAAAAAACATATAAGTGTCCATGGCTACTTTGGGCCCCGTGCAAGATAAGTGAATGGATTTCAAACATCTCGGGGTCTTGGCTCGGCCACATACATTGAGAAGGTTTGTTTTACATTCATGTATAAATCAAAAACTCGTCATAATTTCATGAAACTTGGCATGGTGTCATGACATGGCTCATACGCGCCCTGGTGAAAAAATGTCCGATTTGGGACAAGTTTGGCAACAAGCCCCTTACAAACCTGAGCTTCTCACGGGAAGCTTTTGTTGTTTTGATATGGAACGCGTCACATTATGTGGGCGAATCGACATCCATTGCATCTTCTCGTCTTGAACTATATATTTCTAGAGGCAACATATACCAAAATGAGTGTCGTTCCAAAAATATGAAAAATATACATGGTTCGTTTGGCCTTTTTATACATTAATTGACTTTTCTATGCATTATTTAACGTGCATTATTCAAATTTGAACTACAATCACAAGGTCTGGTGCTTCAAAATGGGGTGAAAATAATATAAGTGTACATGCATCTTTAGGATCCCATGCAAGATATGGGAATGAATTTCAAACATCTCATGGTCTTGGCTCGGGCAGACATACATTGAGAAACTCGGGTTTCTCAATCATGTATAAATCAAAAACACGTGAGAAAAGTCATGAAACTTGGCACGGTGTCATGACATGCATGGCTCATATGTGCCCTAGTGAAATAATATCCAATTTGGGACAAGTTTTGGCACAAGCCTCTAACAAACCTAAGCTTGTCACGGGAAGCTTTTGTGGTTTCGATATGGAACACGTCACCTTATGTGGGCGAATCGACATCCGCTGCACCTTCTGATCTTGAACTATATATTTCCAGAGGCAACATATACCAAAATGAGCGTCGTGCCAAAGTATGAAATTATACATGGTTCGTTTGGATTTTTTATACATTAATTGACTTTTATATGCATTATTTAATATGCATAATTCAAATATGAACTACTAAGACAAGGTCTAGTCCATCAAAATGGTTAGAAACCATATTAGTGTGCATGCATCTTTAGGTCCCATGCAAGATATGGGAATGAATTTCAATCATCCCCGGGTCTTGGCTAGGCTAGAGAAACATTGAGAAACTCGGGTTTTAAATCATGTTAATCAAAAAACTCGTTAGAAGATTCATGAAACTTGGCTTGCTGTCATGAACATGGCACATAAAGGCGTCATATCATTTTGTTTTCCTATTTGAGACTCGTTTTTAATATATATTTTCTTTTAGAGCCAACATTGAGAATATTACGTTAAATCACAGTAAATCTAGAACTGACATAAAATTAAAGAAATTGGGCATGGCGTCATGATATAGCACAATGTCCACGGAAACGGTTGCATTATTTTCAAACCGTGGGCGTTCTACTGCCCTTACGTGTTGCCACGCGTCGCACTCTTCTATTGGCTAGGGCATAGGAGGTGCCGTGCGAGTAGCTGCTAGAGTTGACAGGAGGCGTGCGAGTTGGCCTCTGTTGCGCAGGCTCACCGGGAGGCGTGCGGGTTGTGCGCCACAGGCTCACCGGTAAGCGATCCCTTTGACCTCCGTATCCGCCCTCCTCGCTTCCAACCTGTCCATCAATGGCGCCCAAGCCGCTGTTTATTAGGCGGCTTTACTGCCCACTCACTCACAATCCTCTCTACATCTTCTCCTCCCATTCCCCTTCATCATTCAGACCTCCACGGCGACCTACGCCATGGCGCACAAGGATTATATGCCACTAGTCTTCCGGTTTGGTGAAGTTGACACCGAGCCGGAAGAGATAGAACATAAAGACGAATGGGACGCCATGGACATGGCCCTGGAAGAGCTGCATGCCGCAGCGGATGTTGCCCCGATGCACTCGCCAGCAACCATCCCCGCGCCCGCGCTAGCAACCATCCCCGTGGCATTGACGGGCTGGTCGTCGAGCATCATCGCAGCGCTGGAAACCGCGGGCGTCAGGGAAGTCCCCACGGACCCACGCGAGCTCGTGTACGTGCAAGCGCCGGTGCCTCCTCCCTCGCCCGTGCTCGTGCGCGCCCCTGCACACGCCACACCGGTTCTAGTGCGCGTGCCCGGACCCACGGCGCCCGACCCAGTGCGCACGCCTGCACCCGTCACAGGACCCTCAGCGGATTAGGACGCCGCCATTGACAGTGTCCTCGTAGCGCCGCTAGTCGCCGCCCCCAGCCCCGTGAACGTTGATCGCGCAACGACCGGCTCTTTGATTACGAAGTCCATAACATTCTGGTCTCGTTTGAAGAACTGTACAACTTCGCCCCGGAGCACGAGAACACCGCCGCAGGACGCCACAGCCGCCGCCGCAACTAGTTTTCTTTATATTATATCTCGATTGTATGAATGTAAATTCAAAGTTTGATTGAGTGAAATCTATGGTTTTATGAACTAAGTATTTATCTCTGAATTCACATAGTAAACAAAAAACCATCATCATTTTCTTTGAATAAACACTCATCACAAATGATTCAGGTTGAATACCCGTATACAGATCGACATCTATCTTTCCTTCGCCCGTAAGCCAAGTGAAAATATTGGCGTGAAGGATTGGTGTAATGCGTCATCGCAAATGTTTCTCTAATATGACCCGTGTGCCTAGTACAGACAATCCAGGAAGATTTGCATCTATCATATTGGGTAAATTGCCATGTGTCAAATCGGAAGCATTGGCATCTGTCGATCTAGTAACATTGGCATTTGTCAACTTTGTAGCACTGGCATTTGTCGAATTTCCCAGGAACAAAATCACTATTACGATGTACTTTTGCAAGTGAAATTCAGCAACCATGGATTTCACTCATACATTAACCATTGGTATTTGTACAAAATAGTTCAACTCGACAGCTGAATCGAAAAACTTTTCCCCAATTGTTGCCAACGACGTACTAAAATAGCTAGTTCAACTATATATACTATCTAATTGAAAGTATGTCGTACAATTCAACCATATCTATAGTTAGATGAACTGAACAAAATAACCCCTAAATACTAGTACTACGGAGGGGCTTGTACCACTTCCAGCAGAATCGAGTGCGTTCAGTAAGAGCAAGTGGAGGAGGAGCCTGCCGACGAGTTGCTGGAGTCGTGTCTGTTGCCTGCCAGTTCTGCCCTCCGGCGCTCAAGACGCCCCTCCTCGAAGCGACGGGACTCAGCGTAGATCTCCGCATTCCGTGCCACCGCTACGGCTTCTCCTGCGGCCACGGCGTCGGTGAGCTTCTTTGCGTGCGCGACCTGGCGCTCCACCTCCTTCTCTAGGAAGTAGATGTAGTGCACAAGTGTTGCAACGCAGAATCCCGGCGGCGGGCCTTTGGCGGCCTCCACCTCCCGCATTCGGGCCATGGTGGCGGAGCGGGTGATGACCCCGCCGCCTGACGGCGGGGTCGTGGCAAAGACGAAAGACGGTGGGGTGGCGGCCCCGGCGGCTGCCGGCGTGTTGGCAGCCACGGCGGCCACCGGCAGCAGCTGCCTTCGGGTAGCGGTGGTGGAGCGTGTAGTTGGTGGCGTGTGCACACCCATCAGGGATGCCACGTGCACCAGACGCTTCAAAGAACTGTCGCGCCGACGCGGTGAAGCCTCCCAGCTGGAGTTGTCCTCTTGCGGAGTGGCTGGGCGACGACGAACGGCCGGTGCCATTGGCGATTGGGGGAGAATCAAACTAGACAAGCTACAGGGATGGAGGGGATGAAGGCAATGTGGAGTCGCCGGCCGTGAAGGTTTATATAGCAAGCCGACAGGCATTGGGGATTTCACCGAGCCGGGCGGGAAGCTAGAGCCATAGGACGGTTTTGTGCGTGGGAACCTGCGCGGTTGTGCGCGGGAACGGGCTCATCGAGCGGACGCGTGGCCAAAAGTGGTGCCGAAGCGTGCACTGGAATCCTCGGGCGGCAACGCGGTGACAAGACGCGAGAGGGGAAAATGGAGTGGTGCGCAGGCACCCAGGTCATAATAATAAAATGTTTGCGATATTAATACAGGCAAACGACACTTCCCAACGAAGCGTCCGTAATGATTTCATCCATTGCTGACAATTGTTTGGCAGCAACCGTCTGCCAACAACCCACACACTTGTCAGTATGAATCGTTTGGGTTATTATTGATCTTCCCACACGATTCTGATGAATGAACTGTTTGCCTGGTATCACACACACCTTGTTATGGTAACTCGTTTGTGTTCTAGCTCGATCAACGCAAACAGTTTGTCTGAATGAACTGTATGCCGTACTTCACACACATATGTATTTTGAGAACCGTTTCTGTTATCTTTTCTAATCACAAACAGTTCATAAGCACATACTGTATTCCCAGCATCAAACACGCAACTATTTTCTGAATCGTATTTGATGGATCCACCATCGCACACAGTTCGTGTCATTTAGCGACGGAGCATGAACTATATCGTTTGCGATTGATGGATCGCACACAGTTTCCACGAAGGGTCTCTAATTGATGTGCCATCTTGGACCATTCTATAGTAGTGGACTCATCCATCTGTCACACCATCAACCCAGAAATCCAAGAAAAGAAAGATTAACGTTGGTGACTACCATCCGACACCAAGAAAGTTGCCAGAAACAACAAACCACTTGTCGGCGAGCAGCAAGCCCCAGCAAGACCTCCAGTTTTTGCCATTCAAGCTAGCGCTCCCACAGCAGAAGTGATGCCTTTAGTCCTTGTCATCAAGCCACAAGCTCTGGCATGGACACAATATATAGTCCAATATCTTCAGACAGGAGCACTCCCCGAAGAGCAAGAGGAAGCTGAAAGAGTAACCCGACAATCAAGAATGTACAAGTTTGTGGACAGCACTCTGTACGAGAGAAGGTCAAACATGGTGAAATTGATGTGTATCTGCCAGGAAGATGGACAGAAGATGTTGGCGGAGATACATGAAGGGATGTGCGGTTCCCATATCGGGTCCCACATAGTTGTCGGTAAGGCCTTCCGGCAAGGTTTCTACTGGCAGACAGCTCTTCAAGATGCCTTGGCGGTGGTAACCAGATGTGAAGCATGCTAGTTCCAGCAAAGCAAATCTATCAACTAGCTCAAGCCCTTCAGACCATACCGCTCTCCTGGCCCTTCTCGGTCTGGGGGCTCAACATTGTTGGCCCCTTCCCCCGTGCTACCAGGGTCTTCGAGTTCTTGTTCGATGCAATCAACAAGTTCATGAAGTGGACTGAGGTAGAATCAATGAGAAAGGTAACAACGCAAGCACCCATCCAGTTTTTCAAAGGGATAGTTTGCGTTTTAGTGTGCCCAGCAGGATCATCATTGACAACGGCACACAGTTTACGAGCCACACCTTCATGCAGTACCGCCAGGATATTGGCGCCAAGATTTTCTTTGAGTCTGTTGCTCACCCCAGAAGCAATGGCCAAGTGGAGAGGGCGAATGCTGAAGTGTTGCGTGGCCTCAAATCAAGAACTTTTGATAAGCTGCACAAGTGCGGGATGCGCTGGATTCACGAGCTGCCGGCAGTTCTTTGGTCCCTCAGAATGACAACAAACAGAGCTACCTGCGAGACACCCTTCTCCCTAGTCTATGGTGCAAAGGTGGTGCTCCCCATAGAACTCACATATGGTTGACCTCGAGTGCAAGCCTTCGACGAAGATGAGCAAGAGCAATTGTGGCAAGATGATGCCATGCTCCTCCAAGAAGATTGTCTTCGGGTTGCCATGCATGCCGCTCGGTACCAGCAAGGCTTGTGCCACTATCAGAGCTGCAAGCTGCATGCCAGAAGCATTGGGGAAGGCGACCTTGTCCTTTGTCGGATCCAGTCCGTGAAGGGATCAAACAAGTTGACGTCAAAGTGGGAAGGCCCTTACCGTGTGATACGAGTCACCAGGCCTGGCGCAGTCCGAGTGGAGCCGAAGATGGCACCCCGGTGTAGAACTCATGGGATATCAAGCATCTTCGCACGTTGTACTCCTAAGGCGCAGTTGTCGGGATCCTCTCTGGCAACACCTTTTGTACGAGTCTGCCGGCAAGCATGTAAAACTTTGTACAAAGCCAGGCGAAGACCCGGTGCATAATCAATAAAGCTAAGTATTTTGCAAATTTTTGTCAAAGTACATATTTATATTATGTATGTTGGACAAAATGTTGTGCTTACAATAACTTGTGTGAGATGATTGATGAACTGACAAGGTTCACTACAGGAATCAGGCACTTTGCCATCTGCCATGGCAGATGGCAAAGGCATGGTCGGCGGATGGCAAAGGCTTTGCCATCTGGCAGCAGACGGCAAACAGTTTGGCTGACACCCAGCCGGGAAAGGCTACTTTGCCGTCTGCTGGCAGATGGCAAAGAGCCTACAGCCTTTGCCATCAGCTGGCAGATGGCAAAGCCTCTAAACGGGGTTAGCCACGTTAGAAGGCTAACGGCGTGCTTTGCCGTCTACCAGCAGATGGCAAAGGCTGCAGGCTCTTTGCCGTCTGCCAGCAGATGGCAAAGATTCTGGCCTTTGCCATCTGCCAGCAGATGGCAAAGATTCTGCAGCCTTTGCCATCTGTTGGCAGATGGCGAAGAGACCAAATAGGCCCTTCCCAGGGCGTATAGGTAGCTAACACGTGGCCTCTTTGCCATCTGCCAGCAGATGGCAAAGCTCTTTGCCATCTACCAGCAGATGGCAAAGTGCCTATATTGCCCCATTTAATTTTGTTTTTTCTTATATCAATTCATCTTCACAGAAAATCAAACACACATATATATATAACCAATATAGCATATTCAACACATATTACCAATAGTCATGAACACATATATATCCAACACATCCATGAACACATATCCAACACATGTTACCAATAGTAGCAAGTTTCATCCATACATATACATAGTTTCATCAATATTACACAGTTTCATCCATAGGTAGCAAGTTTCACAAAGTCAAAACAAAAACTAAAGACAAGCACTCCATCAACCCAAGCTTCCGTGATCTAGAGCAAATCTGCAAAATGGGAAAGAAGAAAGTTAGAAGAAAAAGACTAGAAGAAGAAGATTATTATGATGCAACTAAAATGTGAAGACTATTATGATGCAACTTATATCTGTAAAATATGTTATTTTGGAGCTAAGTATGATTATTATGTCATTTTTGAGCTAGCTAAGCATACTAAGTCATTTTGGTGTAAAAAATGCTAAGTAAGGTCATTTTGAAGCTAAGTAAGGTAGTGCTCTAAACGCTCTTATATTTCTTTACAGAGGGAGTAACAAACATCAGAACTGTAACACCAGGACTAGAGTAGCTATTAGAGAGAAAGCATGACAATCCTCTTGTAAAGACAAGGGCACCCAATGCAACTATATTTAATAGCCACATACATCATCACATAGGATAGATTGCATATGTAAGCATGCATGAATAAGAAAAGACCGTTCAGCAGCAAAACAACCTCTTTTGCTAGTACATGACCATC
Organism: Elymus sibiricus; assembly: GCA_039707655.1. Classification (NCBI taxonomy): domain Eukaryota; kingdom Viridiplantae; phylum Streptophyta; class Magnoliopsida; order Poales; family Poaceae; genus Elymus; species Elymus sibiricus. Next base: position 305,860,077 of record CM077675.1, on the reverse strand, counting down.
AACCACACACGCATGATGCAGGCATGACCAAATATGCGTAAGAATTAGAACCAAAGTTTAACTAGCCTCATACATGACCACCTCAACAGGCAGGAACCACCCAGCAGCCATCATAAGCGAACTAGAGAAATTCTTCATGCTCCTACATGAGAACCTGGTAGTCTAGTGGCATTAACCAAGCAAGCAGTAAAGCAAACACAGGATGACGAACCTCACCATGGTAGTTTGGTTTGAAAACCAGAATAAAAACAAAACTAGGCTATATTAGAGCATCGACAAGTTGGGTAAACCAAACAAAAGGCTTGCAGGGATATTGGCAATATTTGACAAACTCATCTAATTCACATGACCATTTTCGAGTGCAAGCAACAAATAGCACTGTGAGGCCCATAAAGTCTACGGCAAACTGCAATAATCCCTAATCGCAGCCACAATAAGATCTCAAACTTGTGGGCACAAAATTGATTGATGAATCGAATCTTCTCATGTTTAAATTGGAAAGAGAGAAAAACTGAATCGGTCTACACACACACGGAGAGAGAGAGAGAGAGAGAGAGAGAGAGAGAGATGGACGACCTTCCATGATGTCAGGGTTGGAGTAGCCACGCGGAACCGCATCATCGCCCTCCTCTCCCGGCATGCCCCACTTCTACCAGGTTCCAACACATGATCATAACAGCAGCAACTCTGCATCAAACACAGGCATCAGAATGTTCAGAACGTACTAGTTCAAAACGCTAACTCAAGATAAGATGAACCAATGTCAAATATTCAGTTGTATAAACACAAATAAAACTTTGAACTAAACAGAGGAAAGCAATATAGTTTCAAGCATAAAAAATTATAATACTGGTACAACTAACATCATGTGGCACTAAAGCATCAAAACCCTCTTGTAAAAACAACAACAACACCGAGTGCAAACAGATATAATAGGCACATACACATCATTACAACAGAGAGAGATAGAATGATGTGGTGTTCATCATACGCAAACAGGAAGAAATTTAGTCATGCTCCTACCTACATGAGAAAGAAGCTGGGAGTACAGTGGCATCAATCAAGCAGGCAGTAAACCAAATTAACCAAGGACAAGACGGACCTCGCCCAGCCCTGGTAGTTTGGTTTCACAACAACAAATAAGAATAGAAAGTTGGCAGGCTAGAGCAGAGCATCAACGGCTTGGGTAGAAAAAAATTAAATAAGACTTGCAGGCGTATTAATTGGCAATATTTGACAAAGACATGCATCTAACTGACATGACCATGCGGCGAAAGAAAACAGCAAGCAGATAGCATTACGAGGCCCATAAAGTTCTGCAATGGTAATCCCTTGGGGCTATCATTCACCAGCAAAGCTAATCCTCCAGTCAAGATTGTGTATGAGATGTTATGATGCAACAGCAAGTAGTACCCAACAAGGTAGCTGGTAATTGTACATACAAAAAAAAGTAGTCTATATATGTAAATTAATAATTTATTTGTTTATTATGCAAGAAAGATAGATTGGCCCATTCACCACTAGTAATCTACTTCAAACTTGCTAATGTGCACAAACACATGTATCTAATTCACGTACATGAGCATCCAGTGAAAGCAAACAGCAAGCAGGTAGCTTCCAGTTCTACAATAGTAACCCCTAATTTAGTTGTGAGCACACATCATATCGACAGGTTTTGTTTTGTGAAACAGAGTTTTTGCATAACTCAGGAGTTATCCCAAATTGTGCGACATCCCTTGAACTCAGAACAACATACGCAAGACATATTTTCCAGGATCTTCGCCCTTGGGGCCTTGGAAACTGTAAACCGTATCTTTAGTAAGCAATATATGTAAGACCAAAAAATCTAGGGTTTATTTCATTTACGAACGAGCTAAACTGCACTGCATCTTAGAATTGGTACCACATATTTGTCATGCCTCAAAAGGTCACAACTTTAGAATCAGACAAATTAATTCACCGTTGCATGTGGCAAATGTTAATGACCCCACCGAGCAGAAGAACACCAAAATTGCACGAAAAAATACAACTTTGTTTCCAAAGCAAGTACCTTTACAGTAGCCTTGCTATTGACTTGGTTTTCCATTTCCTCTGTCATAAACTGAACGCACGAGAAACATAGACAAATAATAAATCAAATCATCCAGAAGATAAGGAGAATTATGTTCCCCAGACTAAAGGGGAACATGGCCATAACTGAAGAAAGAAGCAATTGATGTCGCAGCAGAGCACCTTGTCGAGCTGGATGAGCACTTGGATGGCAAGCTCGGGGCTGAGGGTGCCGCTAGAGACCATCTCGTCGAGCGTCTCTGTGAGGCACATGTCGATGGTGGACCGCCTGTACAGCTCAAAGGTGGCCATCGCCTACGCCAAACAAGAACAGTTTCGTCAGATATTAGCTGCAAGCTAGATAGGATACATTCATGTCACGTACAGTCTAAGACTAGTATATATAACTGCAACCAGCGCCCGTTCATTCATCAAGGGACTAATCCATACATCAGTCCGTCTCTTTCTTTCATCAACAAGTTGCACTATTTTTCTGTCGCAACTTTCTTTCTTTCTTTTATAAATAAATAAATATCAAGTGTGTGATCAGTAGGGTGTCTTCTTGGTGTGGATGTGACCAATTTATTTTGGGAGGACTCTCCTTGTAGAGTAGTAGTATATATATGAAATGAAATTCAATTGTATATTATGCAAGAAAGATAGATTGGCCCTTCCACCAGTAGCTATCTAGTTCAAACCTGATAATGTGGACAAGCACATGTATCTAATAATTCACATATGTGAGCATCCAGTGAGAGCAAACAGCAGGCAGGTAGCATCCAATCTAATTCTGAAATGATAGGTTTGCTCCTCTCGGCCTCGGTGCAGCGGGCGGCGAGCTTGGTGACGATCTCGAGCTCGAGGACGCGGCTGTCGGGGTCGGGCACGAGCTCGGCCTCGCCCAGGTAGATGACCCAAGGCACGACCAAGCAGCACAAGGAGAACCCACCATTCTCTAACAGCAGCAACTCTAGGAAGTATAAAAAATGATGACTGTTTCAATAACCTGGTACACAAAAAAATGTACAGATAGCTGATCGCACATTCCTTGCTGCTGACACTCATGGTAAGGAAAACATTACTTGCGTAATGAATGGCAAAGAGAACTGGAACCAAAAAGGAGGGAGGCATAGGACAGGAGGAACACGACCTTCGACGACAGGGAGAGCAACGCGGTAGGAGAAGGGCAGGGGCTGGCCACGAGAGAATCAAGCGATGGCTCATCTCAGCTTGATGTCAAGGAGAATGGATGATGGTGGCAACGGGGTTGTCCACCGGATCCGGCATTGCCACGAGCCACACATCGCTGCGCTGGTTCGCTGTGTGCTCCACCTTGCCACCATCAGTGCCTCAGCGGTGGCTGGATGCCGAGGGAGAATAACTTCACCATCTTGACTGCTTTTGAATATCACAGTGGGGATAAAAGTTCCTGTCCAAAGAATAGCAAGGCTATTAGAATCGAACAAGAATCAGATGTGAATGATTGAACTTGTATATCCAACAGTAATATAATGATTTTGTTCAAGTAATTACAACCACAAGTGTCTACTCATAAGTGCTCAGTATTGAAAAAAAGAAAGCAACAATGAAGAACAAATAGGTAATGCAAAAACACACGTCGCAACAAGAAACAAGAAATAAAACTTCACCATTCACAATAGCTACTAGCACCATTCACAAACAGCAAAACATCTAGCAAATTCAATTTATCCATCAATCCATCCATCCATCTATCGAACATCTATCCATCCACAGTAGCAAAAAAATTATCCATCCATCCATCCATTCACATACAGAGAGAGGGGAAGAGAGGAGACAGAGGGAGCTCACCGGCGGCCGGGAGGGGGCGTCCGGGGGACGGGCGGGGTCGGGCGGCGACGGAGCGGGGTCGGGCGGAGAGGGGGCCGCCGTCCTGCGGCGAGGCGGGGCGGAGTCGGGCAGCGTGCGGTGGCGATGCTGCCGCCGTCTGGCGGCACAGTTGGGAGGGGGCGTCCGGGAGACAGGCGGGGTCGAGCGGCGATGGAGCGGGGTCGGGCGGCGAGGGGGCCGCCGTCCTACGACGAGGCGGGGCGGGGTCGGGCGGACGGCGGCCGTAACCCTAGCTGGGCTGGGGTGGGAGAGATGGGTGGGTGAGGTGGGGGGGAGAGAGAGAGGGGTGGGGCCGGGCTGGGGTGGTGGGTGGGTGAGGTGGGGGGAAGAGAGAGAGGGGTGGGGCCGGGCTGGGAGAGAGAGGGGCGAGAGAGAGGGGTGGGGCCGGGCTGGGAGAGATGGGAGATAGCCCCACCTCTTTGCCATCAGCCAGCAGATGGCAAAGCCGCACCTCTTTGCCATCAGCCAGTAGATGGCAAAGAACTTTGCCATCTGCTGGCTGATGGCAAAGAGGTGGGGCTAGTGCACCGTTACAACGTCGTCATCCGCTGGACCCCACCAACCTCTTTGCCGTCTGCCAGCAGACGGCAAAGATTCTTTGCCATCTGCTGGCAGATGGCAAAGAATTGGCATATGGCAACCAGGTTCTCTGCTGTCTGTCAGTTCTTTGCCGTCTGTTTTTTGTAAGCAGATGGCAAAGACGTTCTTTGCCATCCGCTGGCAGATGGCAAAGAGCTGACTGATGGCAAATTCCGTGTTTCCAGTAGTGGTTCCTGACCTCCTCTCTTCTCTTCTATCTTTTCTCAAAAGATAAGAAGGGACCCTCACGTCAAGTCTTCACAGGGGAAATGATGGTATGGATAGCCGAATGGCGTTCAAGGATGATAATTTCACGACATGAAATATAGCAAAGAAGAGCTAAGTTGCAAAAACTTTAAGTTCTTTGTTGCAGCTATTTTTCCTTGAACGGTTTTAGTGTTTGTATGAGAAAACCTGCACTCGAAGGACCCTTGTCGGAATCAATTGCACTCCTGGGTTGTTTCGAGTCCGCTCAGCAACTAAGGTAGTTGCATTGAGAATGGAAATGTGGTTGTACCGGTAGCGGCATTTCTGGCAGGCTGCTAAGGAACTATTCCTAAAGCGCTCGCGACAAGAATATGTGCACTGGCAAACATTTCCGGCAAGCGTAGGGTTAAAAAACATACAAGTACAAATCAAGTATAAGGAAAGATAGCAATTCATTCAAGTAAACAAAATATATTACATCCAAGAACATAAGTGCAATGCTAATTTAAGATGAATATCTTTGATACATGCATGGCACTAGTGACAAGGATGGAGGGTGAGGGGTTCATTTCTTCAAGCTCACAAAGCCAACCCTCCCAGAGATAGGAGTGACAAGGGCTTCGATGGCACTGGTGTCGGCATTGTTCGACAGCTTGGAGAAAGCCTTGGATAGATCGATCCCATGGTTGTGGAAGGCGACCTTCACCAGTATCTTATGGAGCACACCGCGACAAAGCTCGCGGGATCCCTACTATCAGCAACGTGGCTGTCACCAAGACGCTCATCGATGGTGGTGTAGGCCTCAACATGCTCTCGGTGGAGACCTTCGAGATGCTTCAAGTGCCTTACGAGCGCCTGATGCCCACCAGGACCTTCTCGGGTGTCACCGATGGCTCCACTATCCCCCTGGGGCAAGTGCGTCTTCCTGTCGCCTTCGGCACCCGCAGGAAATACCACCCGGAGTTCATCGAATTCGACGTGGCGCAAATTGGCCTGCCCTACAACTCCATCTTGGGCTACCCGGTGCTCTCCAAGTTCATGGGCGTGACTCACCACGCCTACGGCCTCATCAAGATGCTTGGCTCTGGTGGCACAATCACCATCCGCTACAACAAGAAGGACGCGGTCCACCCCCTCGAGCATGCCTACAAGGCGCAACCACCGCACCCGACCGATGAGGACATCCCTGGGCCTGCCGAGGAGGCGTCCGTGAAGAAGAAGCCCCTGCTCCCTCAGGAGAGGGCCGAGTCCAAGAAGGCTTCGCCCGACGGGGGCAGCACGGGCCCCTCTTGCGCCATCAGCGGTGGCCCCACCCCCAAATAGGAACGCGCGCTCGCCGCCCCCCTCCGGGCAAGCTCTGGTGTGTCAGCTTGGATAGCATCAGGCATGCCCCGCCTGCCGAGGGAGGTGATCGAGCACCACTCAGCCGCGCGCAAGAGCATGCGGCCGATCAGGAAGCCCCAAGACGCAAGAATCGCCCGTGAACCTCCACATCGCAGGTGGATCGTTGACCCCACCCCTATCTCCAAGCCACGCGACTGCAGGCGCATGTGTATCCAGTTTGTCTCCGTCAACCAGGCTCAAATTGCAAGGCCCTTCTCTCCTCCATCTCCCCTCATGCGCGTGCCTTTCAGCCTGGAGAACGCCACAGCCACCTTCGCGAGGCTAATGCTCATGATCCTTGTCGGAATCGGGGCTCCGGGGACCCAAGAGAGGTTTGAACTCTAGGTGCACCGGCTATCCAACCTCGCTCTCTCTTGCTACCCTACGGCGATGCTTCGGCGTGCTGGAGCATGGGCGAGGAACAATGAACACGGTGGTTTACCCAGGTTCGGGCCACCTCGCGGTGTAAAACCCTACTCCTTCTTGTCTGGATTGCTTAGAGGGTGAGAATGAATACAGTGGGCTCGACACCCCTCTACGGATGCAGCCTACCCCTTCATATACTGGCCTCGGTCCTCTTCCCTCGAAAACACCAGGCGGGAAGGGTTGCCACAATGACCAGTTTCAAGGGGGACAGAACTGCAGCTTATCCCGACGAAAGTAGTCTTCGCCTGCAAAAGCCGTCTGCCATGCCGCGTCAGTGGGCTCGGGGATGACTTCTGTCCTAGCGAGCCCCCAGCCTTGGTCTTCTTTCAGAAAAGAGGAAACCTTTGAAGGGTTGCTTTTGGGACCGGTGGCTGGCCCTGTTTCCTTAGCGCGAAATGGGAAAACCTCCCCATCCGTGCCTGCTGGAACGGCACCAGGCGCCGCTTGGAATGGCGCGCGTTGCCCACGTGAAGGTACGGGGCAACATGGCCCCGTTGAGCCAACTTCTACCTATACACCCCGCGAAGCCTCCATGGGACAACCCCGGGAGGCGACATCGCGAGGGCGTCCTCATGAGCCTCGCGGAGGCGCCTCTGGCCAGAGGCCTCGCGAGGCGGGGGCCCTAATAAAGGCCCCTCCTGCGATGCCTAGCGGCAGGCCGTACTTGGCCCGGGTCACGCGTTGTGTCTTGGGCCCTAGGCAGACAGGCCAGGGTACCCCCAGTCGTAGGAGCCTGACAAGCCTTGGGTCCCGAATCGTGGATGTGGTTAATGATCACCGGACGACCCACCAAGGCCCGACGAATGACGGCGGAGGGTGTTCCCGTACAAAACACATGGAACGCCTTCCATCACCGTAATTTCTATCCATGCTCCACAGATACGAGTGAGACGGAGCTATACATGCTCCGGGGCTCTCTCTACCCATGCTGCCATCGGCATGTGAGAGTCCCTTCCCACTGTCGTGGAAGCCCCATGCTTAGCGCTGGCGGATACCCCATGCTCAGTCATGATGGACTTTTTGACAATGAGGGTGCTTTTTAGCTGTATCAACCTCAAACAATGAGGGTGTTTCTGTCATATTTTGAGGGGTGCCTCTCGGCCACAGCCTCAAGCCGACCCGTTTTGAACACGGCGGCATGTATCTTTCTGTCGGGGAACGATGATCTATGGGCCCAGCAAGGACCCTTTGTGATTAGGCAAGGAGGTCTCTAACACGCAAAGAGCATCACTGATTCCTGCGTACGCGGGGATTTAGGCCGGTTTGGGCCGCCGGAGCGTAAAACCCTATGTCATGTGTTCTTGTGGTTTATGAGTGTTCACAATATATGGCGCAACAACCCCCGCAAGAGGTGCCTCGGGAGTGCAGCTACACATGTAAAATGAATAGAGTGTCGACCTTTGTAAAGGTAGCCATGGGCCTCCTTTTATAGACAAGGGGTTACCACAGTGGAAAAATGGTATTTACATCTGGTGAACAGTGGATACTGCTCTCTGCCTGAGTGTCAGCAGAGGTGGTAGTGGGAAATACCTAACCCTCACAGACTAGGACATACGCATTGAATGTGTCGTGAGGTGTCGAGCTAGCGATGTCTTCGGGCAAGGATTGCATCTCCTTCTATGTTGTCTGCCCAGCTACCTTCTATTCTTTTGCCACACCATGGAACGGGTGTCGTTAAAGCTACTGTAAATCGCCCATGCCGCCACGCGCCCTGGCCGGTTCCACCTGCCCGCTCGCCACCTGGTCGATGTAGACAACCAGCCTGGCGACTTGGAGTTAGGCCTTGGCGGGCGGAATCCTTGGCGGGCGCGTGCGTCCTTGAGCCCTTGGCAAGGCGTCTTGTCAGGCTTACTTGGCCTTTGCTCCTCGTAATTGGAGGAATGTCTGTCCGGCAAGATCTTGCTGGGCTGGAGGATGCGGCGTCTGGTGCACAAGTCAGGGTGCTAAGGAGCCCCCGGGCCTGGGCCACACATACGTCCGCGACGTTTGTTGGGCTTGGCCCAAAAACAGTGCACAGATGCACGCGTCCGCAATTCTCTGGGGTTATGATGATTTTTACTAACCTTTCCCATCACGTTCATTGACTGCGGGTCACGGGGGCGGTGAAACGAGGCGGCCGCCCGAGGGGGCACGCCCAAAAGCCGCACCGTGTTGGACAAGGAGCAGCGCTTCCTTCGCGCCACGTGTTCTCACATGGGGTCGCATATGGGGAAGGGAAACGGTCGCCCCAATAGCGAGCTTGGTTGTGAACAGTCGACTCCCAAGCCCTCCAACATTGCTTGAGCGTCTCTGCCTCCCCTGTCGCGTCCCGCGTGACGCGTACCATACGCGGGGTCTGGTATTGGCTAAGAGGGGCGGTTGCGGGCACTGACTGAGGGCCAGTGCGCGTCCGGCCCATGTCACAAAGAGTCGGCCCTTCCCATTCCCCGACTCTATAAAGAGGGGAGGACCAAGGGGAGGGGTTACTCATCCGCGCCCTTCTGCTACCAATCCATCGCCCATGGTCTTCTTCTTCCCTCGCCTTTCGCCACCTTCTCCGGCGCGTTCCTCTCGAGATGGCGAGGGGCCGCATCGTGCTTGTGGGCCGGGAGGCGTTGCGAGGGGTGCTCCACAAAGCCCGATGCGAATCAGGGTGACGACAGCGGGGGTCAGGTCCGGCTCGCGCGGACGATCGTCATCCATGGGTCGTGGGTGGGCGGCTCCGTCAGCCAGCGGGGGTCGCGGTGGTCGGACAGCTACACCAAACCGCGGCGGCCGCGGCGTCGGCTGCGATGGTGCACATCTCCCTCAACCCCAAGCGGTGCTGGAGTTTGTCGTGGCAGTACCTCGCCGTCCCTGAAGCTGACTGCGCCTCCCCGACCCATTTTCTCGGGACATGGAACGCAGCCCGCCCTAGGGGTTATGGCTGCGGGTGGACGACTGGTTCAAAAGCCCCATCTGGGTGGCCGTCGACCTCTCCACCGGCATTGCCATGTTCCTGGCGCGGGGAAGCCATTCGCTCACTCCCGTGGCCTGGGCCCCGGGCATCTCCTCCACTTCAAGTTTAACGGCGCCGCCACTCACTTTGCGAAGATCTTCGGGGCGTCCAGCGTCCGCTTGTAGTGCTGCGTGGAGAGCTTGAGCGGCAGCGACTACAACTCCTCCTGCGATAGTGACGATGACTGCAGCACCTTTGACATCAATCAGGAAGAGTCCGACTAGGCGCGCATGGCGTCGAAGATAGGGTTTTAAGGATCCGGGAATGAGGCTCTATCCACGAGACTTCGTTTCCAGATCAATTACCACATCGTAGTGGCAGATCTCCTGCCGAAGGCCGACAGGGTCGTTAGAGGAAATTGTACTCCGTCCTGACCCCATCGCTGGCGTCAGTGAGCTTGGCATCCTTCCCTTTGGGGGTTGGCGGGGACGTTATATGAAGTCGTACTCCGTCCCATCCCCGTCGCCGCCGTCGCCTGGCTTGGCGTTCTCCTTTGGTATTTAAGCCGAGCTCAGCGTTCTTCTTTTGTATTTAAATTGTAACCAATGCAACCCTACAATGAAATGAAGGGACAATATTGGGCAACCTTAAAAATGGCAACGAGTTCGCTTATGCGCCTTATAAATGTTTGCTTCCCCGCCGCGAAAGAGTCTTGCGTTCATGTGTTTTTTCGTGTTTCTTCGCTCACCAACAGCACTTGCCGATGCGTACGCCCTCCCTCCGGGCGCTTCTAAGGATAAATCCTGAGCACCCTAATAAAGATGTTGCTTCCCGATGGGCTTCCCTACCATCTATGCCGTGGCAACCTTAAGTGTTGGGCATGCTTCCAGCACCCAAGTGTGCAAGGAACTTGACAAGGGCCCTTAGCATGCAAGCTTACCCACACAAACAAGAAAAAAGCTAGAAAATTGTTTTGAAGGGGTTGTGCAACTTAGTTTTTTCTTGTCGCATCTCTTGCTGCACACTTCCGTAGGTGCCCACACCGTTACTTCCCCTGGGAAGACTGGCACGCGGGGTTCCTTCTCCTTTTGAGAAAAAGAAAGAAGAGAAAATAGAGTAGGAAGGGAACCCAGGTGGTCCAACAGTCCCCTTACGCAACATGTCACGAAATATACACAAAATAAATATGTACTTTGACAAAGGGTTGAGGAATACTTAGCTTTCATTAACTACGCACAAGGTCATCGCCTGGCTTTATACAAAGGATTACATGCCCTTCCGGCATAACTTGCACAAAACGAGTTGCCGGGCGGACCCGGCAACCGCGCCTCACGGGTAGAACTTTTGAAGATGCTCGAAATTCCATGAGTTTTGCACCGGAGTGCCATCTTCGGTCTCTAGGCGGACTGTGCCAGGCCTGGTGACTTGTACCACCCAGTAAGGGCCTTCCCACTTCGTCGTTAACTTGTTTGATCTCTTTGCGGACTGAATCCGTCGAAGAACAAGGTCGCCTACCTCAACATTCCTGGCGCGCACCTTGCGGCTATTGTAGCGGCGCAAGGGCTGCTGGTACCTAGCGGCATGCATTGCGCCCTGGAGACGATGTTCCTTGAGGAGTGTGGCATCGTCATGCCATAGCCGCTCTTGCTGGTCCTCGTCAAAGGCTTGCACTCTCGGTGACCTATACATGAGTGATACGTCTCCAACGTATCTATAATTTTTGCTTGTTCCATGCTGTTATACTATCATTCTTGGATGTTTTACAATCATTTTATAACAACTTTATATCATTTTTGGGACTAACCTATTGACATAGTGCCAAAGTGCCAGTTGCTATTTTTGCTTGTTTTTTACTTCGCAGAAAATCAATACCAAACGGAGTCCAATCGCGACGAAACTTTTTGGAGATTTTTGCTGGACCAGAAGACACCCGGTGGGCCAAACAACTGCTGGAGAGGTAGGCCGTGGAGAGCACAACCCACCAGGGCGCGCCAGGGGGGCCCCGGCGTGCCCTGATGGGTTGTGCCCTCCTCGGCCCCCTTCCGCACCGCCTCTGATGCCTATAAATTCTCAAATATTCGAAAAACCCTAGGGAGTCGACGAAACACAATTCCAACCGCCGCAGGTTCCAGAACCGTGAGATCCAATCTAAACACCATCACAGAGGGGTTCATCTTCTTCATAGGTGCCTCTCCGATGATGCGTGAGTACTCCACCATAGACCTACGGGTCCGTAGGCAGTAGCTAGATGGCTTCTTCTCTCTCTCTCTCTTATGATTCTCAATACAATGGTCTCTTGGAGATCTATTTGATGTAAACATTTGCGGTGTGTTTGTTGGGATCCGATGAATTTTGAGTTCATGATCTGTTTCTATCCATGAATATTATTTGAGTCTTCTTTGATCTATTATATGCATGATTGCTTATAGCATCGTATTTCTTCTTCGAATCTTTGGTATAGTTGGGCCAACTAGATCGATTTTTCTTGCCATGGGAAGAGGTGCTTTGTGATGGGTTCGATTTTGCGGTGTTCTTTCCTAGTGACAAAAGGGGCAGCAAGACACGCATGTATCGCTGCTATTAAGGATAACAAGATGGGGTCTATTCCTACATGAATAGATCTTGTCTACATCATGTCATCGTTCTTATTGCATTACTCCGTTTTTCCATGAACTTAATAACTAGATGCATGCTGGATAGCGGTCGATGTGTGGAGTAATAGAGGTAGATGCAGGCAGGAGTCGGTCTATCTATCTTGGACGTGATTCCTATATTATGATCATCGCCTTGCATATCGTCATGACTATTCGATTTTCTATCAATTGCCCAACAGTAATTTGTTCACCCACCGTGCGCTATACTCATGAGAGAAGCCACTAGTGAAAACTACGGCCCCCGGGTCTACTTTACCATCATATTGCTTTCCGATCTACATTTTATGCACTCTTTGTTTTCAGATCTACAAAACCAAAAACCCAAAAATATCTTGCTGCATATCTAGTCTTTTTATTTGTGTTCTTGAGAGATCTATCTCTCCTATATATCACTACCTAATCTATCTATTTACCGTAGAGAGATTGACAACCTCTCTTTCGCGTCGGGTTGCAAGTATTTGTTGTTTGTGTGCAGGTGCCGCTTATTGGGTGTTGGTGATCCTCCTACTGGTTCGATAACCTTGGTTTCATAACTGAGGGAAATTCTTACCGTCGCTGTGCTGCATCATCCCTTCCTCTTTGGGGAAATACCGACGTAGTCCAAGCACGTCAATGAGTTCCGTGGGGAGAGCTGCTTCTGCACCATAAACTAGGGAGAAGGGTGTCTCGCCGGTGGCTCGATTTGGCGTCGTTCTGATCGACCAAAGAACCATCGGCAACTCATCAATCCAGCACCTTCCGTGCTTGCGCATCTTGTCGAAAGTTCTCGTCTTGAGGCCCCGGAACACTTCAGCATTTGCCCTCTCTTCTTGCCCTATGCTCCTGGGGTGGGCAACCGAGGCGAAGTAGACCTTGGAGCCGATATCTTTACAGTATTGCATGAAAGTGCTGCTGGTGAACTGCATGCTGTTATCGGTTATGATCTTGTTCGGGACCCCTAAATGTGAAACAATCCCTATGAGAAACTTGACTACTGCCTACGCCGTTACCTTTCGATAATTAAGATTTTCGAACCCAATGAGGAGCAGAAGGAAATGACAAGCGATTTTCAGCAAGGTATTCTCTGTGAGTGTTGTAAGTAGCAATAGTAGATAGTTTTGTAGCAAGATAATTCGTAACAAGTGACAAGTAACAATAGTAACAAAGGTGCAGCAAGGTACCCCAATCCTCTTTGTAGAAAAGGACAGGCCTGAAAGTACTCTTATATTTTGCAAGCGCTCCCGAGGACACATGGGAATTTCTGTCTAGTCATGTTCATCATGTTGAGTTGATTCGCGTTCGCTACTTTGATAATTTGATATGTGGGTGGACCGGTGCTAAGGTGTTGTTCTTACTTGAACTAACAAACTACCTATGATTACCCCCTCTCGCAAGAATCCGCAACTACGAAAGAAGAATTAAGATAAATCTAACCATAGCATGAAACATGTGGATCCAAATCAACCCCTTATGAGGCAACACATAAACTGGGGTTTAAGCTTCTGTCACACTAGCAACCCATCATCTACTTGTTACTCCACAATGACTTTCCTTAGGCCAATAACATGGTGAAGTGTCATGTAGTCGACGTTCACATGGCACCACTAAGAGAAGTAACAACATACATATCATCAAAATATGGAACGAATACCAACTTCACATAATTACTTATAACAAGACTTCTCCCATGTCCTGAGGAACAATAGTAACTACTCACACCTCATCAACATGTTCAATATCAGAGGTGCAATAATAATAATTAAGGATCTGAACATAATATCTTCCACCAAGTAATCCAACAAGCATCAACTACAAGATGTAATCAACATAACTAGTGACCCACAGGTACCAATCTGAGGTTTTGAGACAAAGATTGAATACAAGAGATGAACTAGCGTTGGAGATGACATGGTGTTGGTGAAGATGTTGATGAGGATTGGTCCTCCCACGAAGGTTGAAGCGTTGGTGATGACGATGGCTTTGATCTCCCCCTGCCGGAGAGGAATTTCCCTGGCAGAATCTGACTACCGGAGTGCAAAAGGGCCTCTGCCCAGGTTTCCCCTCGAGACGGCGATGCTTCGTCCCGAAGGTTGCTTATGTTTTTTCTTGGGTAAAACACACCATATAGGAGAAGAGGCGTGTCGGGACGCCAGCAAGGGCCCCACGCCATCAGGGCGCGGCCTGGGGGGCGCGGCCTATTGGCTTGTGCCCAGCTGGTGGCCCCCCTCTGGTATCTTTTTGGCTCAGAAATTCTTAAATATTCAGTAAAAATTCTTCGTGAAGTTTCAGGTCCTTTGGAGTCGGGTGATTTTTCTTCCATTTTCTCGGTTTTCTGTTCCAGAATTGCGGTTTCCAGTTATTTCCCTCTGTGTGGTGTACCTTGCATATTCAGAGGGAAACGGCATAAGAATTGCATAATAATATGGAATAATGGACAAGAATGAAGTAGATAGTAATAAGAAATCATGATGCAAAATGGACGTATCAACTCCCCGAAGCTTAGACCTCCCTTGTCCTCAAGCGAAAGCCGACCTCTAAAATAATGGACCACATAATTTGAGAGAGGGGTGTCAATAAAAACAAAATACGGACATGAGAGCATCATGAATCATTATAGCAGCAAACTTTTCATCATATAACTTCTCATAAGCAAGTAAAGATTTATTCACAATTATCAAAGTATGAAGCTTAAATCTTATTGACAACCAACAACCAGTGCTTTTAGTCATGGTGAAAGCACAACTTCTCCCTAGGTGGTTTTGGTAATTAATAACAACATATACCTCATTGGACTCATGTTTCCACTAAGTATATTTCAGGAAAGTTCAATGATGTGATGGCTATAGATTGTGAGTAGAACCCCAAGATGCAAGGAATAAGATTGGCCAAGCTACAACCAAGAAGACTCTACATTTTACTTTGTGAGAAATCACTTTGAGTCCATAGGAAAGCCAATACTATCTAAAGGGGGAAAGGTATTAATGGTGAATGAAATGATCAAGTGATCAAGTGATAGCCACCAAAAACATTCACAAAGCTCTCCCACAAATATTATGTCCAAAGTCTATCATGCAAAATCGGTGCCACCAACATTTCCTACTCGGCCCTCCCGATTTTCATCTCAGATAGGAAACCCTATCCAAACCCTATTCTCGGTACCACCAAGTTGCATTTCGGTGCCACCGAAAATGGTGACCAGCTCTGTGGTATCTCATTTTCAAGAATCGTAATTTCCGAGTTTGAAAATCGGTGCCAACGAGTTTTGGAAACTGCCTAGGTGAACCTTGTCGGTGCCACCGAGAATTCTATATTGGTCTCACCGAGATTCCTAAAGTTGCCACATTTTGAACACTTCTGTGCCACCGAGTTTTCACTTCGGTTTCATCGAGTTGGTCAATAATGGTGTAACGGTTGGATTTTTGGAGAATCCTATATATAACCCTCCACCACATCCCACTCATAAGAGAAGCACTCAGAACCGTTCCACACTTCCCATATCAAAATTTCTGAGAGAGAACCACCTACCCTTTTGTTGAGGTAAAGATCATCCACTCCAACCATATGGATCTTGATTTCTAGCCTCCCCAAGTTGCTTTCCATCCAATCAATCTCTTCTACCCAATCCAAATCTATGAGAGAGTGATTGTGTGTTGAGGAGACTATCATTTGAAACACAAGAGCAAGGAGTTCATCGTTACTATCGAGCCTATTACCTTTTGGAGGGTGGTGCCTCCTAGATTTTTTAGGTGTCACTTGGGAGCCTCCTACTTCGTGTTGTGGAGTGAACCAATAAGTTTGTATGGGAAAGGAGATAGCCTACTTCGTGAAGATCTACCCATAGTGAGGCTAGTCCTTCGTGGACGGAGGCCGTTATGGAATAGTCAAGGTTGCTACTTCGTGGACCCTTATGGGTGGAGCCCTCTGTGGACTCTCGCGACCGCTACCCTCCGTGAGTTGAAGACTCCTTAAACATGGATGCACAATAGCGCCACCTATCGGAACCACGGGAAAAATCTTCGTGTCTACAATTGCGTTTGATCTTCCTACCCTACCCTTTACTACATATGCTTGTCTTTACTTTCCGCTGCAATAATCTTAGACATGCATGTTTAGGATATACTTGACTTGCTATAATTGCTAAAATCTGGCCACAATTAAAATTGGGAAAAGGATAGACTCTTATCTGGTCAAGTAGTCTAATCACCCCCCCCCTCTAGACATACTTTCGATCCTACAAGTGGTATCAGAGCTTTGATCTCCATTGCATTGGTTTCACAACCTAGGAGAGTATGGCGTCTAGTGAGCGAAGTTACCATCGTAGAGGTCCATACTTTGATGGTACAAATTTTGCTAGTTGGAAGCATAAGATGAAAATGCATATTCTTGGTCATAACCCCACCGTTTGGGCTGTTGTTCGTGTTGGCTTGTAAGGTGAATTCTTTGGTGATGGAAAGGAGCCGGATTGTGAAGCAACCACGGAAGAATTGAAGATGTTGCAATACAATGCCCAATCATGTGACATTCTATTCAATTGCCTATGCTCTAAAGAATTCAACAAAATCAGTCGTCTTGAGAATGCCAAGGAAATTTGGGACACTTTGGTTGATATGCACAAAGGTACCGATTCTGTCAGAGAATCTAAGTTGAATGTGCTTCAAATTCAACTTGACATGTTCAAGATTAACGATGGTGAAGGAGTCGCGGAGATGTACTTTAGGCTTGCTCTCATCACCAATGAGATTACCGGCTTAGGAAGCCAAGAAATGACCGACAAATTCATCATGAAGAAGATACTTAGAGCTTTGGATGGAAAGTATGACACCGTGTGCACATTAATCCAAATGATACCAAACTACAAGGATCTCAAGCCTACGGAAATCATTGGAAGGATTGTTGCTCATGAAATGTCTCTCAAAGACAAAGAAGAGCTTCACAGCAAGTCAAGCGGTGCTTAAAAAGCCTCAAGTGATGTTCCCACTACCTCAAGCGACAACCTTATTACCAATGAATAGATAAGCCTCATGGTCAAGAAATTCAACAAGTTCTACAAGAATAGAGGCAAAGAGAGAAGCTCCAACACAAGATATGAAGAGAAGCGTTCATCTAGTCGTGACCGGAATTGTTACAATTGTGGAAGGCCCAGACACTACTCCAATGAGTGCACGCCCCCCACCCCCACAAGAGAAGAGAAGAGTCACCTAGAAGAAAAAGTTCAAGAGATGAGTCACCTCGAAGAGAGAGAAGGAGTAGAGATGATTGTTATGAACGAAGACCCTCAAGGAGAAGTAGGGACTCGGAGAAGAAGGACAAGTACACCAAGAGCTACACAAGAAGAAGACATCAAGCTCATGTTGGTGAATGGGTCTCCGGCTCCGAATTCAACTACCACTCCGAGAGAAGATATCACTCCGACTCCGAATATAGTCAAGATGAAGGTGTTGCCGGAATTGCACTCGTAATCTCTCACTCCTATGACATATTTGATTCACCAAATGAAGGGAGTGGAAGTTGCTTCATGGCTAAAGGACCCAAGGTATCACACCCCGAATACCTTGACTTCAATAGTGATGAGGATGACTTACTTGGAGATGATGACTTTCTATGTGATAAAACTAGTGATATTAGTCAAAATGTGCTAGATAATTATCATGCTAATCAAGATAAGTCATGTGATGATGATAAGATGGAAATAGAACGACTAACTATAGAATTGAACACTCTTAAGTTAGCTCATGAATCTACTTTAGAAGATCACAGTGAGCTTGTAAGAACTCATGAGAAGCTACGCTTCGAGAAGCTCAACTTGGAGCAAGAGCATGAGTTTCTTAAAGCAATCAATGACGATCTTCGAAAGAAGACTTCTTCTTATCGAGCCAAACGACTACTCTTGTCTACATTCATGCCACAAGTTAAGACTAAGCAATCTAGTAACAAAGTCAAGAAAGGTTCTTCAACCAGTAGCAATAAAAATGATAAATCAAATGATATTGCTTCTAGTAGTTCTATTGATTCCACTAACGATTCTCTTAGCCGAGTTACACTTGAGCAAGAAAATGATCTATTGAAAGGGATTATAGAAAATGGTATCTACAAGATTCTTGCCAGATGTAAGCAATTTGAGGAAATTGTATGCAAGCATGTATGATACCGCAAGAACCGTGGTGTTGGATACTTCAACGTAAATGGAGTTGAATGGGAAGAAGGTCAATACCCCAATCCGAAGTTTGTTCCTCAAAAGGAGAAGTATGAACATACTCTCCCCAAGGGAACAAATGCTCAAGATGACCTTCCACCACAAGACCACAAGCTCAAGGGCAAGGACAAGCTTCAAGAGGAGATTGACTCATATGAAGATGAATCCCAAGCTTTGGTCAAGTGGGTTGCCAAGGCTACCTCAAGCTCAACTTCTACAAGCGCTACTTCAACTCCAAGGATTCCCATCAAGTTGATGTGGATCCCAAAGAAGAACTAGAGAAGTTCTTGATGGGTGACTCCGCCAATGAAATTCACTCACATTCATTATTGGCAAGAGCTATTTGCAAACAACTCCAACTCTATGCAATAGTTAAAGGAGTCACACATTCCCTCAAAGGTAAGCAAGGGACAAGGTAATGAAAGAATCAATAGACATCATCATGTATGCATTGCACTCTATGTCCATAGATATCCTTGTATTCGTCTCTTGTGTGTGGGACTAACCCATGTAGGTGAGAAGAGTAAGAAACAACAATGATGCTCCCAACTCAAGATGATCTTCATCAACTTTGAGAATCCACCACTACTTCACCTACATGAAGTCTTCATCGAAAAAACCCAAGGTTAGTTTATCCCTCTTAGGGGGGATGTCACATCAAGGGGGAGCTTCACTCTAAGACTTGAGTTAAAGCATCTCTTAAAGATGTGAACACATTAAATGCTTTATGTAAAAGTGGAAACCCCACTTGTGCTTAAACGGTGAGTATGACCTATGATCAAGTATTCTTACTTGGTTCCTAAGTCAATATACTCATATATAGATGACTCCGTCATCGCCCAAGTGCTTGGTAGAAACTAGAGTGGTTTTGCATGTTTGCCATGTTTCATTTGACATTCTATTGTGTGAGCATGTTGGTATGCATATCTTTTCTCATTCGAGGATATCCAATTGTTGTTATTTGGCTTCCATTTTAAAATTTGGCCAATTGGATATACAAGAATGCCTAGGACCCCTCTCTAGCTATCTATGCTTTCTCGTCTCAAGTTCTATTCATGCTACATCACAAAATTTGAACAAGCACTTCTCGAACCCTCTGTGTGAGGAGCACTCGGAGTACCGTGTCGACAAGAGCTGCATTCGAAAACCTCTCATGTGCATCTCGGTGAAACCAACCCCCAAAACTCAGTTCCACCGAAACACTGAGTTGATCTAGGTTTTTTCCTCGGTAACACCGATTCCATCTTCTCGGTTACACCGAGTTTCCCTATCACCTGACAGTTGAGGAACTCGGTGGCACCAATAATTTAGAACCGGTATCACCGACAGTGAAGGGTATTTAACCTGGCGGACCCAACCTTTGAAAATACTTCTTCAAACGTCCAGTTCCCCAACCCTAATCTGCCGCTCTCGACCCCCTGGTCGTTGCCTTTGCTTCCCCGTGCACCTCCGTCATTGGGACTCGCGGGCGTGGACGGAATCTTCACCTCCGTCTTTGCTGTAGCGGATCTTCACCGAGTTAGAGTGAGAATCCGACCCCCTCATGCGCCCCTCAGTCTAATTCTTGCGCATTAGGGTAGACTTATCGATAAACCACAGTTTGCAATCTTCCTATCTGTCACGCCCAAGATGCGGTCCTATCCCTATTAAGGCGCGAGGGCCTCGACGGGGATAGAAGCGCATCTAGTCGTTTCGCAAGTACAGAAATCATTGCATACATGTAATGAAGAGATGAGTATATGGGTTGGCTTACACTCACCACAAATTAACTTACAAATCCACACAATTATTCATATATTCATCCAGAAGACATGGTCCGACTATGGACAAAATCAAACGATAAAAGAAAGCAATGAAACTGTCTTGCTAGCCCAGGAACACAACCATGAAACTCCCCTACTCATCCGGATACGTCACGTACATATGCCTATGTTCTTCATCATACTCCCACTGGAGGTGAGACACATTATCTGGCCCGAACTCGCCAACACATGTACTTGTATTGTTGTAATCTGTGATCCACAGGGACTTAGCAATCTCATAACCCGGGTACCGAGACTATGTAAGCCAATAGGTAAGGAATGGTTAAGTGGTGAGGCTGCAGCAAGCACTAAGCATGTATTTGGTGGATAACTTACGAGAACAAGAATTAAATATGGTGGCCTACGCATGACGGACGTGAACTAGATTAATCACTAAGTGATCATGAACACCTACTTATGTCAAACATAACCCCACCGTGTTCTCTCTCGGTTCATGTTCACGAGCAGAGACAGTCACGGTTACACACACAGTTGGTGTATTTTATCTGAGTTTACTTCAAGTTTGGTATAACCAGGTGTTAAACAAATTTCCAAGTGGCCACATAATCGCGGGCACGGCTTCTCGAAAAGATTTAAACCTGCAGGGGTGCTCTAACCAATCCATCACAAATGAACGACACGCCGCGGGAATAACCTCGACCACGAATCCCGTGATCTCCTAGGAAATTCCGTTGGAAATCCTCAACCTCGAGATAGCCAAAAGTATCCTCGGAATTCCTCACGCAAGACATTCGAGAAAGGTAAAACAAGTCCAGCAAGACCGCCCGACGTGTCGACGAACCCGATAGGAGCCGCGTATCTCATTCTCTGGACACGACGGATAAGCGAAGCGTACGGCGGCCTGATAGAAATTTCCCGAGTTGCCTCGGGTAGGCCCCGTACGGTGCTCTAGTTTGGACCAACACTCATGAGGACCACTTTATCCCCCTGAAGACCCAACAGGCAAGATGATCGTACCCGGATCCCGACACTATTTTTTCTATGCTAGATGTCTTGCTTCTACGTTATGTTTCGTTACCTACCACTTAAATTGTCAGCCTCCCAAATTGCCATGAAAGCCTCTAACCCCTCCACTTCCTAGCAAAACATTGATTGGCTACATTACCGCTGCTTAGCCCTTATCTTATAGCGTTGCTAGTTGCAGGTGCAAGCTGTTTCCATGTACCAACATGGATTTCTAAGATATCACAATATTATTTCTATTGAATTTAATGAACATATATACATGGTGACGGTGGAAGGCTTGGCCTTTTGCCCGGTGTTTTGTTCCACTTTTGCCGCACTAGTTCCGAGTACCGGTGTTATGTTCCATATTTTGCGCTCCTAACATGCTCAGGGTTGTTATGGGGACCCCCTTGACTATTCGTTTTAGATTAAAAGTTGTCTGGCAAGACCCAACATTGGTACTACATTTGCTAAAAAACTTAATAAAAATGCATAGGACCACATCTTGGGTGTTACACTATCCCACCAGAAATTTCAATAGAATAGTGAACGAGAAAAATTTAGGTTTAGCCGTCCGCAAAGCGCATCTCGGTGACACCGAGTCACAAAAATCGGTTCTACCGCTTTTGGTTCTAGGGTTCCTGACAATGGTCTCGGTGAGACCGAGCAGTCTTTGTCGGTGACACCAAAGTCACTGCCCAGTTTCTGTAAAGTAGGCCATATGTCTCGGTGGATCCGAAAATCTTGACTCGGTGGTACTGAAATTCATTTTGCAGAAAGCTAAAACTAAGATTTTCTTTGTTCAAACTTTGAAAAATCTCTGTGTTTTGTGATGCTCAATCTTTCTACTCTTCTAAACTCTATTCACAGGGACAACATGTCTGGTTCAGATGACATCCAGAATGACCTCGGAGAGCCCAGTGTTGATGCAAATTTAGGCACTAGTCCAGATGCTAGTTCTTGTTCGTCAGAAGAACTAGGCACCCCAAGTTCTCATGGGCTGCCCAAGGCTGCTACAAGAGCCAGGAAGAAGTTAAACTCAGATGAGGAAGACTCAGACTTTGTGCCAGAGGAGGTTCTTGCTAAGAAAAGGCAAGACAAAGCAGACAGAGCTGCAAAGCTACAGAGCCACTTCATCTAGGAGGACAGTGAGAAAAGAGTATGCCAGTTCTGAAGATGTGAGAGTACCAGAGAGTGCTAGGGCATCAATGTCCATTGAGCCAGCCAGGAGCTCCATGCCCAAGAAGGCAGGAGAGAAGAAGAGGGAGAGGACAATATATGCCAAAACTACAGTTCTTCCTTCTACTCCAGAGTACTTAGATCAAGAAGAAGATGAAGTGGAAGAGCCAGCTGCCCAGGCTCCTCCCAATAAGAAGAAGAAGCCGCTTGCTAGTGCCATGACTAGTCAGGCCCCATCCAAGAGCAAGTCAGCTGCTCCCAAGAAGCCCACAACTCCCAAGCCCAAGAGGACTGCCAGAGACATTCCAGCTGTAGCAAAGAACAAGGGTTCCTCCTCTAGAACTGCTGCTGAAGAGGATGAGATGACTGTTTTGAGGAACCTGAGACCTCACCTTCCAGAGCATAATAACAACCATCCTATTGCTGAGGACATGAAGAAGAGGAAAGAATCAGGGTTGAGGGTATGGAGAGCAAATGACCCTTATGCCTCCAGGAAAAGGACTGCTGTTTATCCCAGATTTCACACCAAGGAGCAGCAAGATTTTTATGAGACTGTCCTATTGGACAAGAGCCTAGCTGTTAGTGACATGAGATATGTTGACTGGGACTATATCAAGTCTAATGAGAACTTTTTCCCCCATGTGCAAGAGAACTTCAGATGCATTGATATTGAGAACTTTGTTGGTAGATAGTTCACTGGCTGGAACGGCAAGATGATGATGCAGTTTTACTCTACTGCTCATTTCTATTCTGATGGCAGAATTGTTTGGATGACTGAAGGTGTTCGGTACCAATCCACAGTTGATGAGTGGGCTACCATCTTAGGAGCCCCACAGGTACATGAAGGTGATTTGGATGTCTATGCTGAGCCCAAGATGAACCACAATTCCATGGCCAACATGTACTAGGATGTTCCTGCTGACTATATAGCTTCACATAAGTTTGGATCAGTGTACTTTCTGTAGGCAGGGATAACCACTACCAACACAATCATGAGGTACACATTAATGCCAAAATCAGGAGATGACAAGATGATCAGAGGATACTCCATCAACATGCTGCATCATGTAGACCTTCACACCAGATTTAGGGTGATGGATCTGATAGTTGAGACTATCAAGAGGACTGCTGCTGATCAGAAGAGATTATATGCATATACACCGTACATTCAGATGCTTATCAACTCTAAGCTAGAGAAGAATGTATATGCACTTGATCGACCTCATATGCCACTTCAGCCAGAGTTTCAGGACAATGTTGTGGTGATGGATCCTAGCCATCCTACTTCATCTACTGCACAGGCAGAGGCAGCCAGAACAGAGGCAGAGACAGCTAGAGCCACTAGTGCTCAGGTCCCTAGATCCCGGAGTGAGCAAATGGATCTCATCTTCACTTCACTTCAGTGCATGAAGAAGGACATCAAGAACATCATGCTGACTCAGCAGAGCCTTGAGAGGATAGTGGAAGACAGGTTTACCACACTGAACAACAAGGTAGATGAGCTGACGACAAATGTCACTAAGCTCAAGCAGGAAGTGGATGGAGTGCCCAAACCTCATACTTCATCTGACAGTGATGATGATGGCTCACCTCTCAGGACCAGCACCCAGTTTGTGACCAAGTCCAGGACTCCCACAGTGCCAGCCTTAGAGACCAGACCCACCTCATCAGCACCTGCTACAGCTCCTTAAGTTCCTCCAACACCTCCAGTGTCCACTCAACCACCGTAGAGGACTTCAGCTGATGCATTCGTGGATGCTCTTATCTCGATCCATCGACAGCCATAGGAGCAGCTTCATCATCTCATGGAGGAGACCATGCCAAGAGCGACGCTTAGCTCTATAGCTTCGAACTTTTTGGTAACTTGTTGCCAAAGGGGGAGAAGTTATAGATCATAGGGCTTCGAGAGAGAGAGAGAGAGAGAGTTGCACTTTTGAAAACAATTGGTTTTATCGTTTGATGTTGCAAACTTTATTGGTGTTTGATCATATACTCTTGTGTGATGCTACTATTGCCTATCTTTGAGATATCTTTTGGATGATCATTCACTTAATGTTTTGGTGTGATGTGCTCATGTATTTCATTCATATTAATTTTGGCGCACCACCAAGTTGTATGTGACATAGAAGAGTGACCCATGATCCTAATCGATTGTGCATTTGCATTCAAATGCAAATTTCAAATAATGCACAAATTTAGGGGGAGCTCTTGCTTATCACATACTCTCAAAGCTACTATGCTATTAATTGATTAAATCTCTCATCGAAGCTTTGATCTATATGTTGTCATCAATTACCAAAAAGGGGGAGATTGAAAGCACAACTTCTCCCTAGGTGGTTTTGGTAACTAATAACAACATATACCTCATTGGACTCATGTTTCCACTAAGTATATTTCAGGAAAAGTTCAATGATGTAATGGCTATAGATTGTGAGGAGAACCCCAAGATGCAAGGAATAAGATTGGCCAAGCTACAAGCAAGAAGACTCTACATTTTACTTTGTGAGAAATCACTTTGAGTCCATAGGAAATCCAATACTATCAAAAGGGGGTAAGGTATTGATGGTGAATGAAATGCTCAAGTGATCAAGTGAGAGCCGCCAAAAACATTCACAAATCTCTCCCACAAATATTCCATCCAAAGCCTATCATGCAAAATCGGTGCCACAAACATTTCCCACTCGGCCCTACCGATTTTCATCTCAGACCGAAACCCTAGCCAAACCCTATTCTCCGTACCACCAAGTTACATTTCGGTGCCACCGAAAACGGTGACCAGTTCTCTGCTATCTCATTTTCAAGAATCGGAATTTCCGAGTTTGAAAATCGGTGCCACCGAGTTTTGGAAACTGCGTAGGTGAACCTTGTCGGTACCACCAAGAATTCTATATCGGTCTCACCGAGATTCCTAAAGTTGCCACATTTTGAACACTTCGGTGCCACCGAGTTTTCACTTGGATTTCACCGAGTTGGTCAATAATGGTGTAACGGTTGGATTTTTGGAGAAGCCTATATATACCCCTCCACCACATCCCACTCGTAAGAGAAGCACTCAGAATAGTTCCACACTTCCCATATCCAAATTTCTGAAAGAGAACCACCTACCCTTGTGTTGAGGTCAAGATCATTCACTCCAAACATATGGATCTTGATTTCTAGCCTCCCCAAGTTGCTTTACATCCAATCAATCTCTTCTACCCAATCCAAATTTGTGAGCGAGTGATTGTGTGTTGAGGAGACTATCATTTGAAACACAAGAGCAAGGAGTTCGTCATTACTATCGAGCCTATTACCTTTTGGAGGGTGGTGCTACCTAGATTGGTTAGGTGTCGCTTGGGAGCCTCCTACTTCGTGTTGTGGAGTGAACCAAGAAGTTTGTACGGGCAAGGAGATCGCCTACTTCGTGAAGATCTACCCATAGTGAGGCAAGTCATTCGTGGACGGAGGCCGTTATGGAATAGTCAAGGTTGCTACTTCGTGGACCCTTATGGGTGGAGCCCTCCATGGACTCTCGTGACTGCTACCCTCCGTGAGTTGAAGACTCCATAACTGTGGATGTACGATAGCGCCACCTATCGGAACCATGGGAAAAATCTTCGTGTCTACAATTGCGTTTGATCTTCCTACCCTACCCTTTACTACATATGCTTGTCTTTACTTTCCGCTGCAATACTCTTGGACATGCATGTGTAGGATGTACTTGACTTGCTATAATTGCTAAAATCTGCCCACAGCTAAAATTGGGAAAAGGATAGACTCTTATTTGATCAAGTAGTCTAATCACCCCCCCCCCTCTAGACATACTTTCAATCCTACACATGGAGATAATCATAATTCATCATATTCAAGAGAAGAGTCCATATAAGAGCTTTCATTCAAGCAAACCCGCATACTCAACTATCATTTAGTCATCTATGATTGTTGGCACTCATTGCATATTTTTGGAAATAATGTTTTTGCCGGACACATAGGAAGACAGGGGCTTCATTTGCCACCCAACTTATTTACCTCAAGGATAATGCCAACAATAATGAATCATGGTTTCTTACATTCAACTGGATCTTTGCTCAACATGTGATGCTTGCCAACTAAGAGAGTTTATAAATTAAAAGAAGGGAAGATATTGTGTAAGAGTAAATACTTTATGAAAGTAAAAGATAGGCCCTTCGCATAGGGAAGCAGAGGTTGTCATCACAAGATCGTACAAAGCTTATTTTCCCTTTCAACAAAAGATCATACATGATCATAAGCAATTTTTATTGCTTGTGCACCGATGACAACTTACTTGAAGGATCTTATTCAATCCATAGCTAGGTATGGTGGACTCTCACGGAAAGAGACTGGGTTTAAGGGGTTATGGGTGCACAATTAGTATCTCTACTTGGTGCGGAAATTTTGGCTAGCAAAAGATCTAAAAGAAATATCACATGTTAAAGGATCCATGACTATATAACCTCTATGCAAATGTAGGCAATCATGGCCATTAGGTTGTCTTCCATATCCAACTTCAACATTTGATCATTATTTGATATTTGTTGATGGTTCGCAATCATAGACGATGTCCAAGATAGTGTATTTGTATGTGGATCTTCCACTGGTGCAACGACGTGCTATACAAACGGTTTCTAACCCCTTTCCGCGACGTAGTTTTAAACCGTCGCCTTGCATGTGTGGGCGATAGGGGGGTCCATCCCACACGACATGGAAAACCCATCGGCGATGGTGGCCAACGAACGCAAATGTTTTGCAAAGCCAAGCGTATGGAATGTCCGCATCTATCAGAAACGAGAGTCACCGGTCAACCGTTTGAGATATGGCATCCTTCCCATACGGCCCATCCTTGGAACTCGTGTGAGATCACACTAACATCGCACGCGCTATTTTGTAGCACACCGTTTACGATGTGTGCCGAATCACAAACAGTTCATCATTGCAAAGCGTGTGTGATATGGAGACAACCACACACATTTTATCCTACCGCGTCGTTTGCGATATACCAAGATTCCCAAAAGCTCCAACAGTCATACTCGTGTCGGATGCATATGACATAACAAACAGTTAAACATTATAAATCGTGTATGATAAGGGGACTGTCACAAAACATTTGGGCCTGCTTAACCGTTTCTGATATTGTATAACATCAGACACAGTTTGCAGACGGCAATTGTGTGCATTGTCGCACACAGCTTCTCACTCCGAAACGTGTCGAATCATGAGGGATATCACACAGGTTCTGCTTTATAAACCGTGTGCGGTGTAATGACCTGCAGAGCATATTTTTCCGCTATTTTAATCGCCACAATTTAAAATTCTATAGGATTTGAATTTGATAGTAGGCTATAATATTTTTCATATCCATCTTATATAGACATAGCTTCAACAACCAATGCATTATTCCATTCACAGGTACATATGTTCAAGAATTACATCAAGAAATAATAATTACATTAGGAACAGATAAATAATGATCAACCATGGTTGCATACTTGTATTAAATACGTGTCGGAGTAAACAAACAGGGGTGTTCATTTCCCCTTGAATTGTGCACGGACAGATGACCAACGGCGTCCGGCAGCTACAACATGCAGAAGGACAAACCAACCCGGCAACAATCGAGACAAGACTCCAACAAGCTCAGCGTGGTAGCCCAAGCCTGGACTGCGACGCGCCAAGCATGTCCCCAACGCTTGCTGGGGACGAAGACATGCACACATCCCTGAAGACCCGGCAAGCCACTCCACGGCAGGCGTGAGCCATCCAACCACCGCTCCACCGCATCGCTACGCCTGTCACTTATCGATGCGGTGTCGAGCCCTCAGGCGGCTAATCAGCTCTCGCTAAGCACGTGGCGACACATTGGAAGGCAAGTTACGATTGGTTCACACCCGCCCTGCAGCATGTCAAGATCTTAAGCAACGACCGGCCAAGCGGTGGCAAGAGCTTGCCGGGGATGCACCCCCAAGCGCCACCTAGGCAGGTAATCATGGCATTTTGTCCTAAATGCCAGAGTTAGGTATGATAGCTCTGCTTAGCTATCTAATCGATAGATAATGTCTATTTTGTCATTGTGGTAACCCCTTGCACTATAAAAGGAGGCCCAAGGCAACCTAGCTCAAGGTTGGCAATTCGAACCCTCGGACACTTGTACTCGCATTGCCGCTCTTTCCCCGACAGCAGTCCTTGCCGGGGATAGGTGCTCTGCATTCTTCATGTTCCTCCAATCAATCCACCAAAAAGCAGGAGTAGGGTTTTACGCTTAGCAGCGGCCCAAACCTGGGTAAAATGCATGTGTCCTGATCATTGCGCCGTCTCATGCTCTCGGGTCTTCGTGCAACGTGACCCCCCTTGCCGAACCACAAGGGACCTCGGGTCCCATAGGTGATCGTGAGCATCCGTGCACCGATATCTTTGGCGTGCCAGGTAGGAGGCGTGCATCATTTGCGCGAACTCAAGTTCGTGAACGGCGAATCGATCTTCATCATCATCTTCTTCAACAATGGCTCCGAAGAAGAAATCCAGCACGGCCGTGCATCTTTCCACTTCAAGGACTCCCTCGCGCGCCGCCACGAGCGCGACGGGCGTCGCGGCGGCCGCAAGTGGGGAAGGCGCCGTGAGCAACACATCCGGCACAGGCGGCGCCGCCATTGCGTTCTCCGTGGCCGAGACCGGAGCGGAGAACGCCGAAAAAATGGGTCCGCTCGACCCCAGGGAGATATGGCGTAATCCAGCAGGTCAAGGGGAGAAAGAGGTACCTGGCCATATATTTCTCTCTCCTCCTTCCCCGCCTGTGGTTAGCTCTGCGCAGGCGATGACGTTGTCAGTGTCGGTACGCTCGCATGAGGTTCGGTCTTGCATTTGTCCCGCCAAGGGACGAGTCCTGGACCAAGTGCTAGAGTATATCCGCTGGTAGACGCTCCCGGCAGGCGAACCACGTCACGTACACCCATCGCGGGACGCCACGGGACCGTTGGGTGTGAAGAAAAAGGGGAGAGAAGATATGGCCGTACCCGCTTCCTTTCTTTTTCCATTCCCTAATTAATCATGAAAATCGCATTAACCCGGCAGGCCCCTGCCGCGGACCATATGCATGACTAACAGATCTTCAAGTATCCCCGTCTTGCTCTTCTCTACATTCCTTCTCTTCCAGGGCTGCGGTGAGCACATGCTTGTGCGCATACCATAGGGGGCACGGGAGGAAAAAGACACCAGGGTGACATGAAAGGCCATGACAAAAAGCTAAGTTGACTTAATAGTCGATTTCCATTAAGACACGTGTTTATATGTCGATTCGTCGAACCAAAAGGTTTCGTATGTTGAACCTTGCATGTGATAGAACATTACTGTGTTCGTTCGCGCCCGTGTTTTGTTTCGAGCCTGCTCAACGAAACACGCGGCAGCGTCAACACTTCCACAGGTAATCCCGCCGGCAACGTGTTTTTGTCAGCAGAAAGCTAAGGACCTGTTCCTCAAAGCAATTCGCGGCAGCACGTCATTGGCGGGTAACTAGAAACGCGCAATGGTGAATATCATACGGACGCCGGAAGGGAAACGAAGGGCATAGTATGTGATTACATAGAAACATCAGTTCAGTAAACGATAAAATAAAGAGAGTTCATGCCCTAATACGAGATACCTACTGTGTCTTGAGTACAGGGCAACATGGCGACAAGGAAGATATAAAGCTAACTCCGGTGGCTCCCCTGGATCATTGGAACTTTGAGGATCCTGTTGGCGAGAGGACCAGCCTTCTCCGCGGCAGCCGAGGTGTCGGTGCCTGACGGCAGCTTCTTGAAACCATCGGAAAGATCGAGCTCCGGATGGAAGAAGGCGAGGTTGCTCAAGACCAGAAAGAGGGCTTCGAGTGATAGCTTCCTGGATTCATCGGCGAAGGAGGCGGCCCTATCCTCTTCATACGTCTTCAATCCCTCAATCAGACCGTCGAAGAATATTGTTAGCTTGACGCTGGGGGCTTCATGCTTGCCGGCGGAATAGGCCCAGCTCTTCATGTCCATCTTGGCAATCTAGACAGTGAGGCGCACGGCGATATCGACCATCCTCTTGATCCAGAGGTCACGCTGCTCAACCACGTTCTCCAGGTTCTCTTTGGCATCCTTCTGAAGGGTCTGAGCGCGGGTCACATCCATCAGCAACAGCTTCTCATGGGTCTCGGCAGATTCAAGATTGCTCACCAAGGAAGCAAGCCTGGATTTCATCTCGGAGATGGTACCGTTGGCAGCATCAAGGTCCTGGCCCTTGGAGGAAAGCTGTGATTGCACCTCTTCAAAAGTCGCAGCTGCCTTACACGCTTCCTCCTTGAGGGCCTCGATCTCCTTGGTGCTCCCGGCAAGATCCTCTGTCAATTTGGTCAGTTGGGCTTCAAGTTCGGCCTTGGCAGCAGAAGCAGCAGCCAAGTCGTCAGTCACCTCCTTCAGCCGAGCAGCAGATTCTGAGGAAAGTGCATCAAGAGAAATCTTGTGGCCATCTTCCAGCTCCTTGGTATGCTGTCGGACGCGGTCCTCCAACTCATCATCCTTGGTACAGAGGGTGGCCTCGAGGTTCTCTTCCCGGATAGAGATACCATCCTCTCTGGCGTCCAGAAGCGCCTTGCGCTCACCAGACGGACCTTCTGGGCAGTAACATCCTCGTTAGCCATGGACAGCGTTCTGTGCTGCCTCTTGAGGGAATGGACCTGCCGATTGTACCAGTCCTGCAGTTCGCTCCCTTTGCTCCTCAACTGCTGGTCCACAAGCTCGGCCGAATCTCGTTGCTCCATGACCGCCTGCCATTGGAGGTTGTACCTGCTCTGCACATCCTTAAGCCTTGCTGCTATGGACTCCAGAAAATCCAGGTCCTTGGCAGCATCAGCAGTGCCGTGAGTCCCTTCGATCCTCTAGGATAGTGGCGCCAGGATCTTGTTAATCTCTTCGTCAATGTCTATACCCACTGAGAAGGGCGAACTGAGAGCTGTGTGGCTTAACGGAGCAGTGATCAGCGACAGATGACTCTGCGGGGATTGCAGGGCCGATGCCAGGGGATAACTGGACAAAGAAGGCATCATGGCTTGAAGGGGAGTTTTCTCTTCAACCACTGAACTCAGGACAGGCACGCTGCCGGGATTTTGTCCCGTTATCTTTGAGGACCCCTGAATATCCCCGGTAGCCAAACCATGTTCTTCTGCGGCAGCAATGTTCATCGCTTCCGTGGCAGTGACCTTCCCAATGACGGCAACCTCCTCCAGCAGTTCGGGCTCTTCAAAAAGTGGGACTGCTGATTAGAACAACAAAACCGAAGTATGAAAATCAAGAATCAACAAAGCACGTAAGGAAAAGATATAGGGGAAACAAGAACACCGGCAAGAGGGATACCCGATGGAAAATGCTGCGGAAGGACCTCTCCTTCCCCGGCAACATCAGTTGCCGGCGTACCGTCTGTCGCCGCCCCTTCGGCGATGACCCCTGTACGAGCAGATTCCTCGGCGGAGGCCCTTGCCGGCAAATCCCCCTCACGGGCAACAGTTGACGGGAATCTTGGAGAAGGAGCTCCACTGGGTGGGCCTCTCTACGATCTTCCTCTCCTGTTTCCCTGACGGTAGAAGGAAGGCGCCCTTCCTCATCCCCGCCAGCAGACGAGACCTTCGCTTGGGTTTCGCAAAGAGGACTGGGATGGGGGCTAGACACGGGATTCCCTTCCGCGTCTCGTGCAGAGCCTCCGCCTATTACAAGGTCCGAACCCACTGTGGATTTGGCCCTCTTGGCCCTATGCACAAGAGTCTCATCATCTTCGTCCCTGTCAAAGTCAACCACGCATGATCAGTCAGGAAGATTAAAGATTGAAAGCCTCCTGACGGAAGCTAAGATCAGCAAACTTACTCCGAGGCAAGGAGCATTGAGCCCAGCTCGTACGACGCAGGCGGTGGAGTTGCTTGGCTCCTCTTTAGAGTTGGAGGGGCGGGGCTTGGCGGAGAGGCCAGTACTACCGGCAAGGGCGAGCCTGGCGGAGGAGTTGGAATTGATGGGGGGCTGGGATCCACCCCATGCACCTTCCGTCGCTTGGCGGGGGATGCCTTGGTCTGAGCAAGGCGAGAGGATTGGCGACGTGCTACTTCGCGCCCGCCGCCCTTGGCAGTCGTCCTCTTCACCTTCGAGGAACTTCGCGAAGACGCGGGGGCCATTGACTCCCGGTTGGTGCATAGACTGGGGCGGCGACCCGGCTCCGGAGCTTGGGGTCCCTCTTTGAGCCCCTCCTCTACCACCTCCAGATCCTTCGCCCCTTCCGCCTCGCCCTTCGCCTGGGCCCCTGTTGTCGTGGCTTGGGAACCGCTAGCCCCAGCAACCTCCAGCCCGACAGACTCCTCCGGAACGAGATTTTCGCGCTCCTCGTCAGAAGAGCCATCGTCCCCGGGCTCCTCTTCTCCTCCGGAGTCTGCTCCCCGGGCGGTCCTGACGGCCTTGTCCTCCGCGATTCGTCCAGAGATAAAGGCCATCTCCGCTTCCCTGGTTGGCGCGGTCAAGTTGTCCTCCGGTTTGATAGCCCTCTCCTCCAAGGCGGAGATCCACTCCATCTCGCTCTCCAGGGCGGGCAGCTCCTAGTCAGATTTAACACTGAAAGCGTCGCGTTCTGGCATCCATTGGAGAATCTGATTCCTGGCAGAATTGCGGTGTAGCGGGATGACTTTCTCTGGCAGACGGTGTGTCCCAAAGCGACCAAACAACTGATCACACAGCCAGCCATGGCAGTAGGCTGTCATGTTGTTGGCGGGACCGAGATACAGGCGCATCCAATCGGCGGGACCACTGAACTCCCAAGCAAACCGGTCCCTCTTCTACAAAGGAGCGATGCGGCAGCGGAGGAAGTCTGCCCCCACCTGTTCAATGGTGAGCCCGGTAGCCTTGAGACGGATGATCCTGTTCAGCGCCAAGCGGAATTTGCTGTCAGTTGGGCCAGACTTCCCCCAGTCACTGGCGCGCGTAACACATTCAGTCCGCACCCGGCAAAACTCGGGGGCCTTGTCGTCCTTGATCCAGCACCAATCGCCCCTCCATTCTTCCCACTTCCCGTGCCGCCGTCCGGAAAGGTACTCCTTCTTGTCCCGGGGGATCCAACTTATATTTCTAGAGCGGTGGGATTTGTCCTCGATCCGAGGAAGGAAGAAGTGCTTGAACAAGTCCACATTGGGGGCAACTCCAACAAAGTTCTTGCACAGAGGGGCAAATATCGCCATGCAAGACATCGCATTGGGCGTGAAATCCAAAAGGTGGAATCCATATGTTGCCATCATGGCACAAAAGAAATCAGAAAAGGGAGGGGCAAGGCCGCAGTAAAAGTATGCACAAAAGACATGGTACGAATCTGAGGGCTTCTTCTCCTTGGGGCTGTCCGGCAAAACTTGAGGCGCTCCATGCCCCTTTGTCGTCCGCCCCCACATATAGGCGTACCTCTCGATCAGAGTGTTGCCATCCAAGCTTGACGGAGAGATAACCACATCTCCCTGTCGCCGCCTCTCGAGTTCTTCCGCTTTCCTCCTCCGCTCCTCAGCCGCCAGGTCCGTGGATGTGGTCGCCTGCTTCCCTTTGTTGCCAGCCTTTTTCTGCCGCATCCTTGAAGCCTTCAAGGGCGGCGGGTGGTCTGGCGGCGCTCGGTGGAAAGAGAGTGGTGGTGGAGGCAGCTTCTTGGCTTGAGGAGGAAGATGAAGGGCGGAGAAAAGGATGCGAATGAGCAGCGCTCCTGCGCATTGTCCTTTTGTTAGGGGACTCGTGCGGTGGCTGGCTCTTTGCTATCTTTTCGGAAAACTACCGTTTTATTACTGGAGGTTCCTTTTATTCTCCAATGGTTCCCGTCCATGACCCCACGAGCCGCGATAATTGCGCGGAGTGGACATGGATGAAAGGGCAGAGCCCCTCCGTCGCGTGTCCGTGCACTATTTGGGGCCTAACCCAATGTGTCAAGCGACACGTATGGCTCAGGCCCGGGGGCTTCTATCGGAGTAAACAAACAGGGGTGTTCATTTCCCCTTGACTTGTGCACGGACAGACGACCACCGGCGTCCGGCAGCTACAACCTGCAGAAGGGCAAACTAACACGGCAACAATCGAGACAAGACTCTAGCAAACTTAACACGGCAGCCCAAGCATGGACTGCGATGCGCCAAGCACATCCCCAACGCTTGTCGGGGACCAAGACGTGCACACCTCCCTGAAGACCCGGCAAGCCAATCCCCGGCAGGCGTGAGCCATCCAACCACTGCTCCACCGCATCGCTACGCCTGTCACTTATCGATGCGGTGTCAAGCCCGCAGGCGGCTAATCAGCTCTCGCTAAGCATGTGGCAACATATTGGAAGGCAAGTTACACTCGGTTGACACCCGCCCTGCAGCGTGTAAATATCTTAACCAACGACCGGCCAAGCGGTGGCAAGAGCTTGCCGGGGATGCACCCCCAAGCGCCACCTAGGCAGGTAATCATGGCATTTTGTCCTAAATGCCAGAGTTAGGTATGATAGCTCTGCTTAGCTATCTAATCGATAGATAATGTCTATTTTGCCATTGTGGAAACCCCTTGCACTATAAAAGGAGGCCCAAGGCAACCTAGCTCAAGGTTGGCAATTCGAACCCCCGGACACTTGTACTCGCATTGCCGCTCTTTCCCCGATAGCAGTCCTTGCCGGGGTTAGGTGCTCTGCGTTCTTCGTGTTCCTCCAATCAATCCACCAAAAAGCAGGAGTAGGGTTTTACGCTTAGCAGCGGCCCGAACCTGGGTAAAATGCTTGTCTCCTGATCGTTGTGCCGTCTCCTGCTCTCCACTCTTCGTGCAACGTGACCCCCCTTGCCGAACCACAAGGGACCTCGGGTCCCATAGGTGATTGTGAGCATCTGTGCACCGACAATACGGTAAAGGAAGAGGCGAAAGATACTCTGGCAGTTGTACAAGGTGAAGCGGAATGCCCATATTGTGTCCCCCTCCATGCAGAATGCACGGATGACTCTGGGCCAGCCCCTTGTGATGGCGGACCGCCCATCCTTCTCTGTGTTGATGAGGACATCTAGGTAGTCATCGTGGCCTGGTAGATATACTTTAACGTTTGCACGTCCACCAATCATGTAGTTTGAGAGGTAATCCTGAGTAAACTGCTTTGAGAACCACTACAAACAAAATAGATTCAGACATTGTAAATTTGTAAACTAACAACTCATTATGGATAGTAAAAAGAAGGGTACGGAGTTCGTAGTTACCATCTTGGAGTTCACTGTTGTCTTGGATAAGGTGTAAATAAATAGTTTAATTGCCATATTTTGTCCCATTTTATTAACAACCTTTATAAGTTTCCTCACTTGATGCTGGTTCATGAATATCTCATTGCCCCATACGCAAAAAGGGTCGACACGCGGATCTTTACCAGTGACATATGTACCTAAAAGCAACAACGTAGTATTAGAAGGTAAACTGAAATTGTACAATGACGTAGTTCAGTATTCCCTGTCCAAGTATATAAGATCTTATTACATCCAAAATACTCACATATTTTATGTATTAACATCTTATACTTTGGGGTGGATGGAGTATATATATAAGCCATGTGATGAAACTAACCTCGATGAAAAACAACAGTTGTTCCCAATATTGTCCTGGGTAAGTACATCGAAAGGCATGTTAAGTACTGACAGGCTAAACATCAACCAAATATATGCATGGTAAACAACATGATCACAAAATGATAGCTTCAGTGTGCAGGTTTAAGCACGCTAGCTAAGCTAATAATAAGTGGAGATGTGTGTTAACTACAATAGGCTTAGCATTTAATAACAACAAAATATAGTCATTCAAACTGGTATTGTGCAAGTTTAAGCACACTAGTTATTGTTACATAAAAATGGAAAGGCTTGTGCTCACTACAACAAGCTTAACAACAATCAAATATAGTCATTCACAGTGGTACTTTTGAAATTGCATGGAATGTAGCTGGTGCTTACACATCAAATTGTATAACTAAACATCGCATTGTGAAAAAATAGAAATAAACAGTGGGCGTGTTAACTGGTATGATGAAATTGAACTGGAAAGTACATACTTGCAGATATAGAACTTCACAATGTGAATAACTGAAATAAACAAGACATGCTATATAGCAATTGAATCAGGACATATGCCCAGTACAAACAACCGAGCTAGGAAAAACAGATAAACAAGGCATATGCTCACTACAACAGGCTTGATAGCAACCAAAAACAGTCATTCATACAGTACTGTTGAAATTGCATAGAACATAGCCGGTGCTTAAACATGAAATTTTATAACTGAACATCACATGCGAAAGAACTGAAATAAACAGTTCACGTGTTAACTGCACCAGGTTTAACAGGAACCATATATGGCTCTTGAAACAGGTATTGATGAAATTCAACTGCAGAGTCCATACATTTAGCATGAGTGAAGTAATTTAACATTGGATGGGTTTCCTCACCTGTCACAGATGGGCTCATTCCAATTAGAAGAGCGTGGAATATGGATGTGCTCCCTGTTGTCATAGATGGGCTCCTTCCCCTTGGAAGAGCAGGGACGCAGGGTGCCCTCCCTGATGTCATGGATGGTCTCTTTCCCCTTGGAAGAGATGGATATGGCACCGTTGTCGGCGTTGGCGTCGTCGATGAGGTCTGACTTGGCAGCTGACGATGCCGAGCGACTGCCATAGAATGTGTCCTTCAGTAATGACAAAAGAGGCTCCATGGAGATGAAGGAAGGCAAATTCTTGAGGGCGAAGCAGAGTAGATCAGCGGCTGGGCCCTGCATGAGGTCGACGGGGGTTTAACCCGAGGGGTTGGGGTCGGGCCACTTAACCTGTGACATAGCCCGCGACAAGCAGTCACCGTCGACGAGCTCGATGTCGTAGCCGGCTTGGTCGATATGCATCCAAATGGGAACCCACTGTCTTAGAGCCTCGTGGTCATCAGATTCCCCGGCGGCCTCGGAGGCCACCTCATCATCGTAGTCAGCTTCCCCGGCGGCCTCGACGGCCACCTCGTCATCGTAGACAGCTTCCCCGGCGGCCTCGGAGGCCTCGGCGGCCACCTCGTCATCGTAGTCACCTTCCCCGGCAATCCCGGTGGGCACCTCATCATCGTAGTCAGCTTCCCCGGCAATCCCGGTGGGCACCTCGTCATCGTAGTCAGATTCCCCGGCAGCCTTGGCGGCCACCTCGGCATCGTCCAGCGGAAAGGCCGCGATATACCTCCTTTTGGCTATTCACTCCTCGATATCCCCTTCAAGTGTAGCTGGGATTAGGCTGCGACGGTCTGCGGTGGGGGTCAGTGCGGATATGTGAGAAAAGGGGTGTTTAGCAGACGCCATCTAAGAAATTCAGGGCGGCGAGGTTACGGAGATGGGTACGTAACCTGGACGGGGAGAGCAGGAGAGGTTGATTGTGGAACACGAAGCGGGATCGGGGGCGGCGGCGGCGACGGCGAGGTAGCTAGGGTTCGAGCGAGGGAGTTGTGTGGGGGTGGGGGTGGGAGGGGCCAAGGTGGTGTTTGAGGAAATGCCGCGGCTACTTTAAATTTTACTTGGAGGGAATGAAAGCCGGGACAAAGTGAAATTTTTATGAAGGGTTTGAAGTGGCGCCGGAGGAACAAACATCGCACACGGCCCGAACATAATACCCGTGTGCAATTCAAAGAGATAAACCTGCGCAGCCATCAATTTTTAAATTGATCAAGGCGGGTAGCTATTTTTAAGACACGGTTAGCATGCGGGAACCATGTCTGCTACGTACACAATCGCACACAGTTGTCTCCTTCGACTCGTCTGCTATTTAAGTTTAAAAAAAAGACTACCCTGCCATTTATCTAACAACATTGGAAACTAAACACGACAAATCTAGGGGCATATCACAAACAGACCTACTTGTGGACCAAATGTATGTATGGAAAGGTTGTTGTGGTGTTCAAATACGAATTGCACAACTTTCATGTGACACCCAATGTCTTGCAGAACACATGGTAATGTTGGCTTATGGCCCCCTCCCCCCCCCCCTCCACACCTTCGAGTCGGCGGGGGGATGGTAGCTACAGTATATATATGAACGTACGAACTTATACTACGACTGCAAATTCACCCAACCGTAACACAAAACCAATAGAAATGCATCATGATCACCCCCTCCCCCCGTGTTTTAGTTGTCAGGGTAGACTGCGTGGGCCCACTGATGGGCGCGTCTCGGAAACTTCACAAGAAGGGTGAGACCGCAACCACATGTGTGTGGCTCAACTAATTAATTAAGGTGGTGTGATATTTCGTGCGTGCATAACTTTTTGATGTGGCTCAAAAGTCGAACGGTATGTACAACTTGACCTCATAAATAGGTTTCGTGTATACGTACTATTGTGTTGCCCCTCCCCTGCCCCCACCCCGCCCCACGCACACACATGCTTCGAACAGACAGCACGACCTATATATAATATATATGTGTATGCGCTCAAACTTGTGTCTCGTATCTCACCATGAACTATATCATAACAAATAATGAGAAGACTATATATATATATATATATATACCTTGGTCAAATTAACCTGTAGTATGTATGGGCCATTTTAAGTGATAGACCACATGGGTCCACAAATTTGGCATGTCATCCATAACCACGCGAGGGGGTGTCTGTAGACAACACCAACGCACATGCATGCCCCCGGGCACAATGTATGAAAGCATTGTTTGATGTTTTCAAATACCAAACGAACAACTTTCGCCGCCACATGTGTGTCTCCTAGACCAGAATGGCCCCGTGCTGAGGTTAACGACCCATGCATATATAGCCCCACGCGCGCCCACAGTTCGAGCTGATAGGAGCGATTCAGTGTGTACGATGCGTTTGATTTTTTCTTACAATTGAAATGTCGATGTATATATATATATATATATATATATATATATATATATATATACATATATATATATATAAACACTATTCTAATCACGGGATCAGAATATTATTCTGATCATGGGTTGAACTTCCTGAGTTACACAACCTGAACTTCCCTCTGTAGGAACCCGACCTTCGCGCTATCTTCGCAACCGTGTCTCCCCGCGCGAATTATTCTGGTCAGTCGTGTTCTAAGTGATGTAAGTGTAATCTGGAAACGGTTTTTAGCAACTAAATGCCCGTTTTAAATAGGAATCTCGCTCGTTGGCGGATTTGCTCTCGGGACGTGATGAACTTGCGTCTGTTGCAATTTTACTGCTTGAGTTGTTCGACCTGAACTTCCCTTGGTGAGAGGTTGAACTTCCCGTAACATTGTCCAAATGAGGCTTGCAATATACCATTGGAAAGCTGTGGACACGACGGTCACGACCTAAGTTGAATTTTTGTCAAAATCTAAATGGTTTAAGAGCAGTTTTGAAAACCGCTTTTCTTCACACAAAAAAACGTGAATCATATTTTTGAGCCTATTTCTAAACCGTTTATCGGAATGAGGCCAATGAGATGGCGTTGGATAGCTGCTGCAAATCCGCTTCTTTTTCGTAGAGAAAGTTTTTTCCAATTTTAAACTATTTAAACGTAATTTTGAAAATGGCCGAAGTCCCACTGAGTTCGTATTTTCGCATTATTTTCTCAACGGTTTAACGGAATGCAGCAAATGATATGGCGTTGGAAATCTTGAAGAAAAGCAAAACTTTGTTATGTAGATTGTTTTTTCCAATTCTTTACAGTTTTAAGTCAATTTTGAAAATGGCAAAAAATGTTTTTTGGACGTAATTTCTACAAAATTTATCGGAATGGGGCAAATAATATACCGTTGAAAAGCTCCGGAAAATGCGAAACTTTTTCATGTAGATGGTTTTCTATGATTCCTAGCCGTTTTCAAGCAATTTCGAAAACGGTGAGATCACATGTTCTGCCTTTTATCGCGAAACAGAGTCTTCGAAAATGCACCGCGTGAGGAACTTGAACTTCTCGGCTTTGTCTACTTGAACTTCACTCTGTTCTTCACGTGGTGTTATTTGCTCGTAACTCTCCATCCACTTATCAGAATTGAGCAAATGATATACGGTTGGAAAGTTGTTGTAAACACGCAACTTTCCCGTGTTGATCATTTTTTTCATACTCCCGATGGTTTAACAGATTTTAGTCTGATTTTCATGTGGTGTAGTAGTTAAACTTCCCTCTGTTCTCACGTTGAACTTATGTCGCGTATTTTCATTTGTAATTTCTCACCCATTCGTCGGTGTTACACAAATGATATTTCTTTGTGAACAAACCTCTCTGACAATAATTTTTTAACTTTCTCCGACCGAGGACTTGAACTTATAGGAAAAAAAAATTGGACCTTGCCTTTTTATTCATTTTTCTCATATTAAACACACACACCATATAGTACATGAACTTTCTCTGTTTTTTTAATTTGAATTTTGATTTTCTTTTTGAAATCGAATTGCTTCCAAATAATAACCGAACTTCTTTGTGGATTGAGAGAATTATTTTAAAAGACAAAAAACAATTTATTTTTTGTGTTTTTGAACATGGAAATACAAGGTGAAGCTCTCTTGCAAGAATTTTTGAACTTACCCGGGCAGAGCACTTGAACTTCTAGCAACAAACCTTTTAAGCTTTTAGTTTTTATTCTTTTATTCTCACCTGAAACGCTTTCCTTGTAGTACTTGAACTTCTCGTGGTTTTTACTATGAACTTATGTCATGATTTTGTGTATATATTGAATTACACGTAATTGAAGGTCAGAAGTCACTTTTTGCCATTTTAAAACAAGTAACTAGAGGTCGGACGTCCCGCAATATAAATTCCGAACCATGCACGGAGGTGCACGTGAACTTCTTGCAACAAATCTGAGTTTTTTATATACTTCGAACTTCTCTGTTATTTTAATTTGAACTTCTTAATCTTATTCTTAGGAAGGAAATATGTTCTTAAATAAGCATCAAACATTTTTTTAAAATTAAACTTCGTAGTTTTATTTTTCCTAGAAACGAAAATAATTTGAGTAGTCCGTTTACATCGAACTACTCCTTTATTTTAATTTGAACTTCTTCATTTTTACTTTTTAGTAACAAGGAAAATCTGAGTTTTTTTTAAATATCGAACTTCTCTATTTTTGTAATTTGGACTTTTTGGAATATTTCTTTTAGCATCAAAATGTCCTAGTTTTGTAATAAATATTGGACCGTCCGTTATTTAAATTTGAACTTCTAAAGTTTTCTAATTTTAGAAACGAGGACATCCATTTTTATGATTTTTGACCTTCTCTATTTGTAAAACTCGAACTTCTTATTTTTTATTGTTGAACTTATTTGTTTTTCATTCTTTAATAATGAGGAAAATTTGGATTTTTGTATAAACATTGAACTGTTTTTTTAATTTGGACTTCTTGGGGCTTTTCAATAATTATTTTTACATGTAACCACTGATATTTACTTATTTGAACTTCAATGAAAACAAACATATACGCACGCACTAGCAGAGAAAGGGAAATGTCTAGCGGCAGCCACGCCAACACGAACACAAACACCCTTACATGCATATTCAGAAAATCCATTGAAATATGAATTTCATATGGAACCCTCAAGCACGTGGGTTACATGTATAGATACAATCTTCTTTAGAAATAGCTACAAATTTAACATACACGTGATCTGCTCCAATGAAACCCTCAAGTTTGAACATGTGAACTATCTCGACGCTAATGGATCAATTTTTATAATGCTTTATTTCTTTAACCCATTTTTATGTATTTTTTTGGAAGTTCCTATTTGAACCGTGAACTTGTCCATGTTTTTCTATTTTCTTTTCATGCCGAACTTGAACTTTATTTCCTTGTCTTGAATTTGAGAACAATTTTTCAATAAAACTCACTTTTGAACTTATATCCGAGATGTACTTGAACCCCCATTTTTGCACATGATCGTCAGACATCAAAAGGAAGAAATATGCTTAAATAAAATGGAAAAATAGCATGGCATTGTAACTAAGTCCATATAAGATTAATATGAGAACAATACCTCCAGCCACATTTTTTGAGAAAGTTCGTTTCTCCAAAAAGAGAAGCAGGAAACACGTTTCAATTTTGGAGAGAATTGCAGAATGGGAAAGGTAGAAACAAACTGGAAGAGTTTCTTCACTGAGCAATACAAACAAACATGTGTGAGGGACGCATACAATACATTTCTTATTTAGTTTTCTACAATTACTTTTCACTTCCGACCTGAACGTACAAGGCAAAGATAGAATCCAAATATCTCCCTTTATCGTTGCATCAAATGTAAATCAATTAGAGAGAGACAACAACGTTGGTGCGCAAGAGAAATCAACACACAGAGAGAAGCAACCGTTGTTTACATGTCTGGTTAGAGCAACAGCGACACACACAAAGAGCGAGCTGGCCAACATCCAACATGGTAAACATGCATCTTGCAAGGCACACGTGAAACAAGTACACCATACTGGCACATGCACACACGAGCCCATAGTGTCGCACAGCTGTAGTAGAACTTCACGGAACATGTCCGAAGAACATGACGTATAGATGTAGTGGGACTTCATGGAACGTCTCTGAAGCCATGCACAAATTTGACTATCAAAACAATAGTAATGCACATAGTTGAGCTCAACTTTTAACACATGAATTGAAGCCATGAACAAACTTTAACTGAATTTTTGACCTATTCCTAGCAGCAGCAGGGGTAAGCGGCGGCACGAGACACATAGCTGCGCTGCGCACAAAGAGAAGCAGAGGACGGGAGGCGCACTGGGTCCTGTGGCAGCACCAAGCGAATGTTCGTCACAATTTCTCAAGTAGCATCGT
Organism: Elymus sibiricus; assembly: GCA_039707655.1. Classification (NCBI taxonomy): domain Eukaryota; kingdom Viridiplantae; phylum Streptophyta; class Magnoliopsida; order Poales; family Poaceae; genus Elymus; species Elymus sibiricus. The sequence continues at coordinate 305,817,073 of CM077675.1, read as the reverse complement.
ATCTGCCACAGCCAGCAGTAGACAAAGAAACAAATTGTATGAACTATGTACAAGTAGAACTACCAAAACTATGCATTGTAGTACCAAATGGGCTAAATCTATGTTTGTACGTACAAGCTGTATACAAACACTAATTTTTGCAGAAATATTAGCTAACTAATACACACATGAGGCACTGCACATATGGTATCTGGTCATTCGAAGTAAACATGAAGTGCAACCCATGTGAAGAGAGTCAAGGTTCTGCTATAGGCAGCGGTAGCCTAGTCATTGAGTATATCTGAACCCACAGCTGCGGTCATAACTGAACCTTCTTAGACATTTATACTTGAACGTCTTAGAGAAAACAAGGTGAACTTCGATCAGATATACTCACGCATTGGGGATGAGCAAAATGTTGGAACCTAGCTGCGCGGTCGTTGTTCCAGCAGCAGAGAGTTCCCATCAGCTAAGAAGGATAAGGAAAAGGTTCGATACAAGAACACAAGAAGAATTAAAACCCACGGCGTTGATGCATTTTGGAGATAAACTTGGAAGAAAACCGACCTTTGAAACCGAAACCAACGGATCAAAGCATTAGTTTTTTGCACCTGCAGGTACAGTTGAACTTCAGACATCAAAATAAGTAAGAAACAACACAGAATTTTGACAGGGGGTCAACGCTTTTATCTAGATACAGTACAACAAGAGGGAACAGCAGAAAAACAAGATCCAGAGAGGATGGAGCTTGGGGTGTATATGTGTTGGGCGGCCACTCGCATGGTGCCTCGAAGCGGAGGTGTGGCGTGCTCACATGGGTGGAGTTGAACGGCCTGAGTTGGCAAAGTTGAACGGCAACGTACTGGGAGGATCCATGGCGGTGCCAGCAGGAAACAGAAATGAAGGTGGGACACGCCGGAGCGGTGGTTGCGGCGGGCAGCTGTTTGTGACCGCATAAGCCTAGTGCCGCGAGGGGACCGCGGTGGGACGCAATGGTGACGCCTACCATTGGCGGCGGGCGAATCGCGGTGGCTGCCGACGTCGTTGCTGCCTTGCTGGGCAGGGTCCTGGCGTGGAGCACGGCGGCGCGCGTCTCCGGGAGGGCGTGGGACGGTCTTGGCGGCCATGGCGCGTCAACGGCAGGCGGTGGAATTGGGACTCAGCGGATGGCCGCGCGCAGGGATCCAGGGACGACGGCGGCCGGCGAATGGAAGCACACGTGGGTGGGGCGGTGGCTCCGGTGGCCGGCAACACACGCGGGTGGGGCGGCGGATCCGGTGACAGCGCTGCGGGGGAAGGTGGGGATCGGGTGGTGGATGGGCCAATGGGGATCGGAGTTTTCATCATTTTTTTCCTCTCCACTATACTGGTTCGGGAGTTCGGGAACAAGTCTGCGGGCTCTTATAGGGCGTGATGTTATTAGAATAGTTATTCTGATCCCAGGATTAGAATAGTGCTACTATATATATATATATATATATATATATATAGACCATCTATTCTGACAACGGGTGCAAAATAACTATTCTGACAACACTTCTCAACTGCACAGTTAACGCGGGTGCACTGCATCCCTATCAAACGAGCACTGCAATGTTAGCAGAAAAAACTGCATGTGTGTTTGCGGCACTGTTTTTGCTCCAGTTTCTAGACCGTTTGTCGGAACGAGGTGTATAATATACCATTCGATAGCTACGGAAAATCCACAACTTCGTCATGTTGAACACTTTTTGAGATTCCTCATGGTTTAAGAGCAGTTTCGAAAACGGTGGGCGCCTGACGAGTGGCAGCGAGCGTATTTTCAGGTTTGTTTCTAAACCGCTCGTCGGAATGACTCAAACGATATGGCGTTGGAAAGATATCGTCGAGACGCAACTTTTTCATGTAAATCACTCTCTCTAATTCCTTACGGTTTGAGAGTAATTTAAATTTACTAAAAAACAGAATTCTGTTATTCAAATTTTACGAATTTTTCGGTACGGTTTTCGCTATAGTTTTCGAACCGTTTGTCGGAATGAGGCATGCGATACGGCGTTGGAAATCTATGTAATAGGCGCAACTTTCATATGTTGGTCATTTGTTGAGATTCCTCGCGGTTTTAAAAGAATTTTGGAAACGGTGCCGCTGCCTACGAGTGGCAGCGAGCGTATTTTCGTAATTTTTTCCAAACCGCTCGTCGGAACGATGCATATGATACGGCGTTGGAAAGATATCGACGAGGCGCAACTTTTTAATGTAGAACACTCGTTCTAATTCCTTACGATTTAAGAGCAATTTCAAAATTACCGAAATGCGGACACTCTATTTTTTGCGACACCAAAATCGACACGGGAACTGCATCAGACAGAAGAACGCACTGCTTCAGACCGTAAAATGCACTGCATCCGAAGGGCAAGTGAACTTCATGTTTTTTTCGTCAAACGTGAATTTTTCCGGACGAGGAAGTGGACCGCACTTCACGTCGGCCTTAAGTGAACCGCAACACTACCGAAAGTGAACCGCATAGTTTTTGTAACATCCCTAACATTTTTGCGTTTCTCATTGGGCTATGGATTTTGCATCGGTTAGAAAATCACACTGCAATGTCGGACACGGAGGACTGCATCGTTGCTCGAGTAGAACAGAGGCATAGAAACCACGATTTTTACATAACCCCATGCATCATTTCAAATAAACAACAACTTTTACATACCGAGCGAACCACAAACAACTGAGTGAACTACAAACAACTCGGCATTTTGCACAATAGCCTGCGACAAACAGAAGCAAACTGCATGCTCGCGACCACCGTCGTATAGAGCGGAGCTGGTACATGGGTGTTGAAAGTGGGCCGCACATTTTGGAAAAACGAACCGCACATTCATGCTGGATGATCTAAAAACATGCAAAAATGCACTCCACCAGGGGCATGTAGTGAACTAGCCCTCGCGGCTGGAGGCGCTCGGTTGTGCCTGGGCGAACTGCATTTGCACTTCGATTACCTTTTTAGAGAAACACCAAAAAAGTGAACTGCAATTTTTTTTTGGCCAAAGGCGAGCAGGGCGGCGAGCTGGGCTGGATGAGATAGCGGCGTGCGCGGCTGGAGGCACACAGCTGGTCCAGGGGCACTATTGTGGCCCAAGGGGCGCACACATTTTATTCTCGTCGATCAGCGTGGTGCCGATGGCAATGACCCTTGTCGGATCCGGGCGAGATGGCTCACGGGGGGTGGATCCAAGCACGGGGAAACGAGGCAGGGGCCCGGTTGCAGTGAGAGGGGGGGTGGGGTCTTGACTGATCGGTGCGTCGGGTCGGGAGAGGTTGAGATCGGCGACGAGGAGCAACCTGACCTCCTCTTGCTGCCGTCGCGCAGGAGGCTACGAGGAGAAGTGAGCTCGACGGCAAGGGAGAAGGAGCTCGGCCGGCGGCGGCTGATGTGCTTGATCTCGATCTGGATTGAGCTAGCAGAGAGGGAAGTGGGGTTGGTCGGGGCAAGACCGTGCAGGAGGAGGTTGGAGGGGGCAGCACGGGCGAGAGTTCGCCGGAAGCCGTCGGTGTCGTGGGCCGAACTCCAAGACGCGAGGGGCGGCCGGATCCCACCATGGCCGCGAGGGGCGCCGGCGGTTGGAGGGGGTGGGGGCGCTCTAGCCATGGGTGGTAGGTGGGGGCGCGCTGGTGGTGGGAGGGGGTTGGGAGCGCGAAGGCAGTTGGAGGATTTTGGGGCGCGACAGCGGTGGAAGGAGTGAGCTAGGTGGTGGAGTGGGGGGAGGGATTCGGGCGTGTTGGGAGGTGTAGAGGAGAGAGGAAGTGGTAGGGTTGGTAGGCGGGGTGAGGGCCACAGGGGGGACGGAGGCGGTGGCACGCGGAGAGGGGTGGGGATACTAACAGAACCGGCTCTATAAGGGCGCGCGACACAATTTCGCGAATCCAGCCCACCGACCCGAAGAGAAAAAGAAAGAAAACAACCCCCACCCCGCACAATCCAGCCCACCCACTACCCCCCAACTCCCGAACCACCCACTTCCGAGTCCCCGATCCCATCCACCCCGCTGCCATGCGCCGCCGCGCGCCGCCCACGGCTAGCCGCCCCTCTACCCGTTGCACCGCTGCTGCACCCATCTATCTGCCGCGCCGCCGCGCCCATCCATCTCCCCCGACACGTCGCCGCGCCGCCCATCTCCCCCGGCACGCTGATGCATCGCCCCTCTCACCCAATATTCTCCAATCGCGGCCGCCTCTCGAGCACCTTCGTGCGCGGCTGCGCTTGCTCCGCCGTCCAGGCGGACGCCCCCACCGCGGATGAGGTCGCAGAGGCGCGACGACTCCGGATCGAGCCGGCCGACGGCAACCTGCTAGCCGCCGAACCATCCACCATCTGCCCCGACACAGCGCCTCCCCACCCCTCTCCACGTGCCACCGCCTCCGTCCCCCCTGTGGCCCTGCGTGTCTCCAGCCACCGCCTCCTCCTCCGGGCCAGTTGGTTCTGCCGGCCTCCTCGCCACATCCGGCCAATTCCAGCGGGACCTCGGCCGACCGGACATACTCCCTTGAACTGTCGCGCGTCCTCCGTCAAATGGCCGGACCCGGTGTCCTCCACCAGTATGTGCAGGCTGTTGCTCTCCTCTGCTATCTCTCTCGGCGTGATGTTGCTGCTCCTCTCTAGTCTCATTTTGTTGCTGCTCCCATGTATGAATTGTTGATGCTACTTCATCTCTACTTGTTGTGAAGCAACATTTTGATTTCAGAGAAGCCTCAGAACAAAAAGGAAAGGAAAACCATGGTTTCTATTGTTGTTATTTTGTTGCCCTCAATGGTAGTCTGCGGCACTTGGCAATTTTTCGTCGAGACGACAATGCGGTTAAATAGCAGCAGAGAATTCTCTTGCTCTCTGCGCCTTGTTGAAAAAAATCGAGCATGGTCATCCTTCAGCGGTGACGAACCTACAGGAGAAGCCGAGGGGGTCGAAGACGTCCAACTCGGCAAAATTCACGTCATCGCCGGCCCCATGTTAACTAGCAAGACCACTGTGCTTCTCCGTCGGCACTATCAGGTACTCACCCTGGTCACGTCTCTTGCTTACTGATTCATTTCGCCCCTGTTCAGTTAGAGTAATCTGACAAGAAGAAAAATGAACACTAAGAAAAGTAGGTACTAAGCCAAGTATATAATACTAATGTCCTTCAGGCTTAATATATCGAATCAGTTCGAACACTAAGTTCGGACCACCGAGTTCATGTTTTAAAAGTTTGTGTAAATTCCCATCAAGTAGGTGTGCGCGGTGAGCGGCTACTGAACTTGTGCGGCTGCTACTTTTGAACTGATATTCTGACAACACTTCCGAACTGCACGGTTAACGCGGGTGCACTGCATCCCTATCAAATGAACACTGCAATGTAAGCAGAAAAAACTTCACGCATTTTTTCGACACTGTTTTTGCTCTAGTTTCTAAACCGTTTGTTAGAACGAGACATATAATATACCGTTGGACATTTTTCAAGATTCATCATGGTTTAAGAGCAGTTCCGAAAACGGAGGGTGTCTGACGAGTGACAGCGAGCGTACTTTCACGTTTGTTTCTAAACCGCTCGTCGGAATGAAGCAAACGATATGGCTTTTGAAAGATATCATTGAGCCGCAACTTTTTCCTGTGGATTACATTCTCTAATTCTTTACGGTTTGAGAGTAATTACAAATTTACTCAAACGCAGAATTCTGTTTTTTCAAAAATTTCGATTTTTTCGGTACTGTTTTCGCTCAGTTTTTTAACCGTTTGTCGGAACGAGGCGTGTGAAACGGTGTTGGAAAGCTGTGTAATACGCACAAATTTCATATGTTGATAATTCATTGAGATTCCTCACGGTTTTAAATGAATTTTGAAAACGGTGCGGCTGCTTACGAGTGGCAGCGAGCGTATTTTCATGATTTTTTCCAAACCGCTTGTTGGAACGATGCAAATGATATGGCGTTGGAAAGATATTGATGAGATGCATCTTTTTCATGTAGATCACTCTCTCTAATTCCATACGGTTTAAGAGTAGTTTTGAATTTACCGAAATACGGACACTCTGTTTTTCGCGACACCAAAATCGACGCGTGAACCGCATCAGAGAGAATAGCGCACTGCTTCAGACCAAAAATCGCATTGCATCATACGCGCAAGCGAAATTCATGGTTTGTTTTGTCGGACGTGAAATTTTCAAGACAAGGAAGTGAAGTGCACTTCACGTTGATGGTAAATGAACCGCGACAAATATCAAAGTGAACCTCATTACTATTTTTGTTGTTTCGCTACATTTTTCATACTTTCACGTTGGACGCAAGTGAACAGAATCACTCTCAAAAGTGAACCACTTCCGAGCGCCAAACGCACTGCACGTCTTGATGTAATTGACTGAGTTTTGAAACACACGAAACAAATTGCACTTCATAGATAGGGGTAATACTTTTTGGGTGGACAGCATCAACGTTTTTAATGTGTACTTCTGATGGACAACCTACACGAGATGTCACGCTGGGCGTTCGGGTTTACCCGCAAATTCGGGTCGGGTAATTCGGGTAAAAAATAATTCGGGTTTCCAAAAATGATACCCGAATTTTGTGTGGAAAATTTGCTACCCGCAAATTCGGGTACCAGCAAATTCGGGTTCGGGTTCGGGTAATACCCGTACTACCCGAAGTAGTAAATAGGGACAAAAAATGCCAGCATAAGCTCAGTTTTGCACAAAATTTCGGCAGCATTTCAAGTGTTAAACAGATGCACACAGCAGTATTTTTGCACCATAACAACGAAATGACCGGCTGGGCGTGGTTTTGCTTGCGGGGGCCGGGGCGGCGGCATTTTGGGCTGGGCCTTCTCTCTCTGTGCGGGATTTTTGCTGGGCTGACTAGTTATTTCGGGTTATTCGGGTTATTCGGGTACCGTGGCCTGATACCCGAACTACCCGAATTAAATTCGGGTTTTAAAATCTGCTACCCGATATGGTGTTCGGGTTATGCGGGTTCGGGTTTTTCGGGTTCGGCTTCGGGTTTTTCGGGTTCGGGCTTCGGGTATCGGGTTTTATGCCCGGCGTGAACGAGATGACTTGACTTCATCGTGTTCACAGAAAAAATGAACCACATGGACAATAGAGTGGACCGCATGTTGATTACTTTTTGTTTTTTGTTGTTTATTTTGTTGTTTGCGTACAAATAAACTGCACTTCACAGCAAAGTCAACAGTAAACCACCCAGCGGTGAAGTGCACTACACAACCCATAGCAATTTTCTAAAGAAAAAAGAAAAGCATCAGAACTTATACCCACTCTTTTTGTGCCACACGAAACGCACTGCACTACAAATCTGCAACGACGAACTGCACAGCCACGACGAACATACACCCATGGGAGTCATCGGTGAACTACACAGCCGGGACGCATGTACTGCACGGCCTTGATGCGCGGACTGCATGAACGCATGCCGCACTGCACCTCCGGTGGCACTGCACTATAGAGCCACATGCCAGGCGCGTGCTGCTAGCAATAGTCTCCACTTCGTCGCGGTACATGAGGATGGGTGGTCGATGTAGGGGATCAGAGGGGGAGCAACAAGCTGGATCTCATCAGCGAGTTCATCTCAAGAACACCAGTGGCTACGGAGAATTTGCTCGTGGCGAATAGCATAGCGAAGCTCACCTATGTCGCCCTTCTTGGCAGCCATGGTCACACATGAAGCAACCGAGGTAGCGCCATGCCTTTTCCCGAACCTTGGACCATGGCTGGCGGCATCTTCCTCATCGGGATCCAGAAGGTTGGCATGGGAAGTAGAGGAGGACTGTCCCCGACCTCACCAACCGTCCTCCCTGCAATGCCCGGCAACTCCAGATCCAATCGCCCTTGCCTCCGTGAGTACACCCTCCAACGTAGGGAGCTTGTCACTGCGAGGACGGGGGCTAGTTGCCGCATCGATGGTCGTCGCCACCGGTTCCAGTGGTTGAAAGCGACGCCGGGGGTTGGTGGCGGCCGGTTCCAGCAGGCAGGGGGACCATGGAGGACGGCGGCGTGGGCCAGCGCGGGGGCACGGGGCTGTGGAGGCCTACGGCGGGGGGGCGAGTCCGTGGAGGACGGCATCGCGGGGCGGCGGGGCCATGGAGGCCGGCGACACGAGGGGGGGGGGCGTGTAGGCCAGCGCGGCAGTGGCTTTGGGATGGAAGGCGCGGCGGCCTCGGGAGGGGCGGGCGGCATGGCGCCTTGGCCTGGGGAAGGTGGCGCCATGGCCGGCGTGGTTGGGTGCAGGTGGTGCGGCGACGCGGTTTGGTCAGGGGTCGAACATAGGGACAGAGAAAGAGGAGTTGGTGGGGGTGGAGAGGATAACGTGCGGTGGGCTTTTTTCTTTTTGCAGTTCGTTTGGTTCCTTTGCCTGGTTAGTTGGTAGTTACAGAGCACACTAGAGGTGTTTTCAGAATAAGCACTTCCGTTGTCAGAATAAGGCTCTTAAGGGTGATGTCAAAATAGACCCATCCTATATATATATATATATATATATATATATATAGGACAAATTTTATCTACCACCAGTGGTAGTTACCACCACTTGTGTTTTATATGTTGTATGTAGTATCTGTCAAAACCGAGAGAATGTACGCGTAGTATGTAGTATATCAGAACATTTGGGTAGTATGTATCTCATTTTTTAGGTAGTATGTATCGTATTTTTAGTATGCTCCTTTTTACGTACAAATATGTATGTATTTCACAAATATAATAAAAACCATGGGCCAACTTGCAATTTTTTCATGTAACTCGCCTTAAAGTATCTTATATATAGTATATGCACATACTTACGATGATAAAGTAGTATATATAGTATCACATGATAGTATATGAGACATGTGGGGTAACTACCCCTGGGTGGTAGGATTTATTTATATATATATATATATATATATATATATATATATATATATATATATATATATATATATATATATACCAACAAGAAGAATCCACCTTGGTCAAATTAACATCTCTACATCCGCCTGTCAAATTGACGACCCACATGGACATGGTTGTGCCGTTGTGATGCAGATGAACACGTGATAGAGTGTTTGACAAAACAAACAACCACGCCATGAGGCCCACACATATATGTATATATGTAATTAAGTGTTTGTTTAGTTAATTAGTACCCAATGGAACTTTAATGTCAATTGCCTTACAAACTGCAAGTCGACTTACGAAGAGGATCGATCACAACGCATATAGGCCCTGTTTGGATCCATGGTTTAGAATTAGTTTGAGCTAGCTGTGGCTCAAATAGCCCTAAAGTATTCAAACATTAGGGTTAGATTGGAGCTAGTTGCATCTAATTAACCCACCCAAAAAAAAAACTATCCCACCCTAGAGGTGCTAATTGGAGCTAGTTCTTACGGGGCCCTCTCTATCCCACCAGCCAAGAGGTCCTAATTGGAGCTAGTTCTCGTGGGGCGCACTGAAAAATCACTTTTCTCTCTCCATCAAATGCATCTATTGTCAATCTAACCCTATCATCCAAACACCTCTTTGGCTATAGTTAGTTTAGGGTTAGTCATGAGCTAGAAACTAACTCTAACCTCTAGCTATATAAGCTGGAGTATCCAAACAGGGCCATAGTATATGTATGCCACCCCACCCGGCCCAACCCCCCATTTCGAGATGGTGGTGGGATGGGTTCATGGGTATATATATATATATGCATGCGCCCAAAAAACATTTGTCTCGATGTTTGACCATGGCATATGGTAATTAACACGCATACCGAAAATGATCCACATTAGTCAAAACGATATATAATATAGATGACCACACATGGGCCCCATTGATTGACGCGTCACTGATTACCATGTGAGGGAGCCACTTAGGGCCACCATCAATTATATGTGACACAAGCATATGAATGGGTTGTTTTTTGATGTCAAAATGCCAACTACACGACTTTGGTCTAGTGTGTGCTTCACAATTTGGAAAGTCCCCACGCTAAAGAAAATTGCGCACAATATGTATGTCTCCTCCCACCCACCCCCTCAACTTTGAGCGGTAGGAGGAACTCATGAGTACGTCACGTCAATCTTTGGTGTGGAATCTCACCATGATCTACCGCAACACAAAGCAGATTAACTGAACCCACCTTTATCAAACCCCTACCGGCGCGGCTCAAAAGTGATAGACCATGTGGACCCACGAATGTGCACATCACTAATAGCACATGAAGGATTATTGTCCGAGGGACCACCACCACCGTGTGCATGTGCCCTAAACACATGCATGACGTTAGAGGTGTGCCTTGTTTTAAACATTTCAATGCACAATTTTGATAATTTGGGGTGGCAAGTGCCTCTCAAAACGGACAATCCCACACATAGAGGCTCGTGCAACAAGTGAAACGGAAAGAGCCCCCCCCCCCACGCGGCCACCACCGAAAACACCATGTCGAGACGCGTCAAACTATTTTTATGCAGAAAACATGTGACACATCAGTCCATGTTATAATTATAAAATGTTCATATATCATTCGAAAAATATGCAACAATGAGTTTCTAGGAATTCATTGGGGGAAATCATATGTCCCCTTGGGTTCATGTTTAGTCGCCATGCAATAAATGGTAAGGAACCTCAAACCTCTTGGCGTCGTGGAAAACATTAAAAATATTGGTTTTTAGACAGAATGTCCTCAAACATCGAAAAAATAATTTTAAATTAAAGTAAATCCAAAAATCAACTGAAAATCCTGAAAATTGGGATTCCGTTTCATGATATAAACAGGAGCTTATTAAAGGTTGGTACTTGGTACACACACTTGTCATGTTACCATCTCGAACGATTACAGTATTCAAACATGTGCGTTGGTCCCAACAAAATATTACGTACCACCACGAGCCCCGTGTGCCGTCCGAGCGGACGTGAGTTGATGGGACGCATGCGAGAAGTCCGTTGCTCAGGTTGACCGTGAGGCGTGCGAGCAGGTGTGTAAATTGACGGGGCGCGTGCGAGCAGGCCGCTCTGGCCCACCGGGAGACGTGCGAGCTGGCGTGTGAATTGACGGGACACTTGCGAGCAGTCCTCTGCGCAGGCTAACCGGGAGACGTGCGAGCAGGGGTGAGGCATGCGAGAAGACCACTGAGCAGGTTCACCGGGAGGCGAGCCGTTTAACCGCCTCCCGCCTAGCTCCCAACCACTCTATATTAATCTCGCCTGTGCCGTTGGTTATAGCAAGCGGCCCCACTCCCCTCTCTCCACACACACCGCTCCTGCATCCTCGCCGCCGTTCCCAGTCGTAAGTGTATCAGATGGTGACCAAGCGCACCATTGGAGGGAGTGGTGACGCGGGGTTCGAAGCCGGGGCTGGCGAAGCAACTAAGCATCTCTTGATGCTGGGCGACGAAGTTGCCGTCCCCGCCGATGACGTCGTAAGCCCCGTCGTGCCTCCCGAGCAGGAGGCGGTGCTGCACAGACTCTACTACAACCTATCTGATGACCACTCCACCGACGACGACTCCGACAACTCTGACGGCGACAACTGTTACGACGACAGAGAACAGGTTAGACAACCCCCCCCCCCCTCTATTTTGGTAACTATATCATAGGGTATCTCTGATTAGTTCTGTTTCCACCTTTTTTTGGAATTCGCTCGGGGTTCATGTGATTTCAATCCATGTAATCAGAGTAAGATTCGATAGATCCGTGTTAGTGTGTATGTATTGATTGTTTGTTAGGTAAATGATAAACGACTTGGATAAGTGACATCCGTACATACGATTGCTAATATTATGTTTAAGGTTTTACAGTGATTTAATGGTTGACCTGTACAAATGATCATTTTGCTAATAATCCGTCTACATAGATGATTGTAAATGTACCCATTTGTAAATAAACACTGTATAAGAGCATGTAGATCACTACTTTAGTGATAATGGGGAGTATTACTTACTTCAAAGTTCCTTGTTTGTTTGACAATAATCGGTCCATGCATTTAAAGTCATTAGTTAATTATTTTGTTACCCTAAGTTGCTTGTGACATCATTTTATGCATTTTATTCATCAATGTCATAATTTTTTATTATATGTATAGGTGCTATCTGACGACGTTGGCAGCGATAAATACGACCAGAGAAGGTACAAGAAACAAAAGCTCAGGGAGCTCTATGCGGGAACGCATAATCATCGTATCAGGACCCGGAATGGGGGCTTTGGATGCCCATTCTGCACCCAAAGGCTTAACCCAGCGTTTGCAAGTGTTCTGGCGCATGCTAGAGGACGAGCCATTGGCTCCTTCAGGCAGAAGTATTCTCGGAGGGTGGCGCACGCCGCGTACGCGGAGTAGCTGGAGAAAGTTTACGTTGTTGGTGGGTACGATTAGGATTGAGTTATATATACATGTCCTGATGCCAACACTACCCTAGCTATCTATAGTTTGTGCTTCATATATCATTGCTTGAGTTATGTTTATTATATGTTGATCTAGATTTCGGTGAGACTCTGTTTTATGAACTAATACGTAGAGCAATGTAATTGCAGACTTGAGCTGCAATCAGTTTGGTAGATGGAATATTCCTGCTTATCTTAGAGTCCCCACACAATTTACTACTAGCAACTCTTTGCCCACATTACGCACAACTACGTTTGAGTGTTGGCAGTTTTTTTACACTATGCATATTACGGTAAAAATGCTTGACTTACCTGCAAACTTGTTGAATGCGGTAAAAAATTCAGGTGTCACACGTAAGATGAAATTTGGAACCCACAAACTTGGTTATTTTCCCGGGTTGAAATTGGGTGCGAGGACTAACATTGTGCCGCGACACGGGTGTGTCTTGATTGTCCAGAACGCATTCCCACGGACCACGCCAGTCCACTTGCACCGTAGTGACAATTAACACAAATGGCTATGTCTACTGAACCGTCGCCTCCGAAGCGCATTATTATTCTGGCCGAGAAAACCCTCACCATCGTCCCCGCATAACAAAAGTTACAAAACCCTCACCGTCCTTCCCAGACACACCCGCACTGCATATGTCACACCGCTGCTTAGTGCTGAATGTGTACGCTGCTTGACGTCATTGCACACGCATCATTTTTGCTAACCGTTTGCCATTTAACGCCCCCCAATAATGGCAGCTTCTTCCAGCCGACGCGTGGCCAACCGAGCCGGGTGGGAGGCTGTGCGCGGTTGCGCGCGGGAACGGGCTCACCAACGATACGTTGGCAGCACTTCGAGCCACCGCGTGGCCAAACGAACCGCTGGGAACGCTTGTTCGTGCGCTGGTCAAAGCTTGCACAACAATCCTGCGCCGAGAACGCGGTGACAAGACGTGCCAATTACAGCCCGTCCAACCCCCATTTACTCCACCGCTATTTCAACCTACTGTCTCTCTTTAACCTTTCCCCACAACGCAAGAAGCACACCCACACTCCAAATAGAGAGAGGATATCCTGCTCGGCTCCAATGGCGGAGCTCCCAGTGTCTACCGACGACGAGCGGCAGTTGACCATTCGTGCCTACATGGACACCAACGTAAGGTTCAAGAACCTTACGGTGGTGTACTCCAACGAGCCGATCTAGGTGGAGAACTCCATCCACACCATGGAGCAGTTACTTGCCTATGACAAGTACAAAGTGGTCGGCTTCGACCTCAAGTACACCGGCGGTCGTGCCGGGCATGATCAGAAGGTTGCCGTTGCCCAGCTGTGCGTGGGCCATTACGTCCTCGTCTATCACTACTGCCTGGCCACAAGGCCTTGCGATCGATTCGCCAGGTTTGTCAACAGCCCCGACTACATATTCTATATAGTGGACACCACCAACGATGAAAAGGTGCTCAAGGCCACGGGCTTGGCCTGCCGGAATCTTGTGGACATCCAATGCATGTACAAGATCTTGGGCGGCGAGGAGAAGCATAAGGACTCCCTGGTTGACCTCACCATGTCCATCATCTACCCCTACTACAGAGGCATGATGGATGTCTCCAAGAAGAAGAAGGTTGCCTGGCACCGCGCCTGGGTCCGAAGACTGGATGAAGATCACGTCAAGTACGCGGCCTAGGACGCGTACGTAAGCTACGAGATGTGCAGGCGGATCGTTGACATGAGGAAGTGCCTCCGTCCTGCGCCGACCAGCACCCCTCGTCACAAGAAGAATAGGTGAATGATTTGATGATCGTTACTACTAGTTTAGTAAGCCTGTAGTGGTTAATTGATGTGTACTTGTCAGTAATGTAATTGGATGTTTATTTAGGTTATGCAATCATAATGTTGTTCTGTAGTACCATCTTTTCCTTAGTATGCATTATGCAATGTACGATTAATATCTGGACATTAATATGCAATTACGATTAATATTCGGACCTTAAGAAGCAGAACCACAACCGAGGGCATCCTGCGTGGCTCCAATGGCGCACCCAGCGACTGCCGACGACGAGCGCCAGTTCACCATGCATGCCGTAGTGGACACGCACAAAGTGGTCTGGTTCGACCTCGCGTCCCACCGCGTGCTCTGCTCTCGCGTCCCTCCAGGTGCTCTGCTCTCGCCCCCCCCCCCCCATGCGCTCTACCAGCGGGTTGGGGCTGGCCCACGATCACGTTCGGGGCTCCATATGCATGCGGTTGCACCACGCGCGTCGCCCCATGCAGTTACGTGCTTCCTCAACTGAATCACGCGCGCGCTGCAAAAACTGCCATCCGTAAGTGCCGGTTTTACAGGACGTCCGGCCCCCATTTATACACACGGCCATTAACCATAGTCTCTTCATGCTTTTGATCGTGCCCACAACACAATAAGAACACCCTCGACGATGCATACACAGAGGATGTCCAGCGGCGCTCCAATGGAGTACGGCGAGCATCATGTGGAGACCCACATGAGGAAGACGGACCTGACGGTGGTGTACACCAATGACCCGGGCATGGTGGAGGACTCCATCGGCACTATGGAGCGGTTGCTTGATGCGGATGACAAGTACAAAGTGGTTGGCTTCAACCTCGCTTACACAGGCGGTCGTGCCGGGCATGATCAGAAGGTTGCCGTTGCCCAGTTGTGCATCGGCCATCATGTCCTCCTCTACCACTACTGCCTGGCCACAGTGCCTTGCGAGCGTTTCACTAGGTTTGTCAACAGCCCCAACTACAGGTTTGCTATGGTGGGCACCATCAACGATCCAAAGGTGCTCAAGACTTCAGGCTTGGCCTGCCAGTAGCTTGTCGACATCCGCGGCCACTACAAGGTCTGGGGCAGCAACAAGAACATGGACTCCCATGTTGACCTGGCCGAGGTCATCATCGACCCCTACTACAGAGACATGAAGGCTGAGTGCGACAAGAATAAGCCTGTCTGGCACAGGGGCTGGGTGAAGAAATTGGATGAATATCACCTCCAGACCGCGGCAAAGCAAGCGTACACTTGCTACGAGATGTTCAGGCAGATCATTGACAGGAGGAAGTGCCTCCTACCTGAAGACGACATAGGATCGAGCCACAAGCAGAGCAGTGCGGCAAGCGTCACAGGAAGTAGATGATTTGATGATCGTTGCTCATACTCCCTCTACGTCGAAATATTTGTAGTTTTAGAGGGATAAGTTTATTATGCATGTAATAGTTTATTGAGGTGTGTGCGCCAATGATATCTGTGTAGTCACTTATGTATTTGGATGCTTAATTAGGTTATGGCAATCATGTTGTTATGTGTGTAATTATTTATTAAGGTGTGCCAATGTTATGTGTGTAGTCACTTATGTATTTGGATGTTTAATTTGGTTCTGCAATCATGTTGTTCTAAACAAATGCATAGATGTTTGTGGGCAGATTGAGCAAATCACATCGCATGCGGGATAAACTACCATATCCATCGGTGATGATTTCATCAGTCCCTGGCAGTTCTTTATCCGGAACCGTTTGCCCACGACACATCCAAATGGCCTGTGTATGTTGTACATCACACACATCTTGACCTGAGCAACCGTTTGTGTTATTTTTGCTTATCGCACACAGTTCATCCCAGTGGCCTGTATGCTGTCTATCACACACATGTTGATCTATGTAACCGTTTATGTTATATTATCTCATCACAAACAGTTCATCCGAGTGACCTGTGTGCCATCTATCGCACACGTAATCATCTGGACAATCGTTTGTGTTTTACTGGATCAGCGCAAACAGTTTGTCAGGGCGAACTATATGCCGTACATCGCACACACTTGCATTTTTGTAACCGTTTGCGTTATATTGTACAATCGCAAATAATTTATTTGGGTGAACTGTTTGCCACAGATCGCACACACAACTTTTTTTGGGATCGTATTTGATGTGCTCGTCATCGCACACAGTTCTCGTCATTAGCTACAGAGCTATAACTATACCGTTTGCGATTTGGTCATCGCACATAGTTTCGTCGAAGGGTCTCTGATTGCTCTGTCGTCTTTGGACCATTCTGTAGTAGTGTTCTCTTCTCTATCATAGTCTTGCATAGATTATTACAATGACTAAGGCTATGTTTATTTTATTCTCAACAATTTTCATCACTCATACTTTCTTTTTATGTGAAATCATTACTCCTCATGAGATAAGCACATGATTTTTCTATATCTTCTTATATCCTTACTATGGTGTAGGATGCAATGAGGGTAAGGCACACGAACTCAACTAACTTTATTATATAACTCTCACGCTTGGTTACAAGGATAGATAGACCTCAAAGCAAAATACTAAGCAAAAACAAATCTGAAACTTTATTTCTCTAAACCACGAAATAGCTAAGGATCACACTAAAATAAAAGATGACGGTGAAAAGTGATGGTGATACGATACCAGGGCGCCTCCCCCAAGCTTGGAACAAGCTAGGGGTGGTGCCCATACCCATGTACTCAAGTGTTCCTCTGCGATGGTGGTGGTGTGAGGTAATCCTCCATCTTCCAAGGCATAGGTTCCCCATCATGGAAAGAGACTCTTGTCTCTGCAATCCTAAAATCTGTAGCGAGGCTCATCCTTTTAAACCTAGATTCATACTCAGAGTTTTGGGTTTGAAGTTCATAGATTTGATCTTGGAGGTGCTCGATCTGCTCTTGAAGCTTGAAGAGATCTTCTCCCACGCTCCTTGTGTCGATCTTGTTTTCACGTATGAAGTCCGTGATCATAGAGTGATTAGCACTCAGACCCCATTCAACCATCCCTTGGCACTTGAAGGTTTCCAGCTCTACTACTGTGAGCCTGGCCTCATCACTTCCCTCCTTCTTGGGACCTTGGACATCCTGGATGTGGAGCACCCCCTCACGCATCTCAATGTCTTGAGGGTGCTTCGTCACCTCCGACAGGTAGGGGTTGATGACCTTCTCAAAGAACTTGTCTTTGGATGAACTTGGGGAAGTCATGGCGATCTAGATCTGTCAAAGAAACAGCTCGAAACAAAGAACAGAGAGGAAACTCGCGATGCGGTGGTCAAAACATACGGGAGTATATACAATGATTTTTTCTAGGTCAGAATACGTGCTCAAGAAGAAATTGGAGTCCGGGAGGCACACGAGGGCCCCACAAGCCATGAGGGCGCGCCCGGGGGGGCGCGCACTGTTGACTTGTGCCTCCCTCGTGGGTCCCCCTGACTCCTTTTTATTTTTGGAATTTTTCTAAAATACCAAAACCAACAGAACTATTTTTTTGGAATTTTTGGAGTCAATTTACTTACCGTACCACATACCTACCCCTTTTTCAGGTTTTTAGAGTGTTCCGAAAGGCCTCCCGTATGTATTTTTCTGGTGTTATTACTTGAATGACATTAGTCTCTTCATTAATGGGTGTACCTGAAATATAATGCTTGATTCTTTGCCTGTTCATCACTCTCTGGTTTTTGCCTTCGAAGTTATTAATTTTTGTAGCACTAGAGCGATAGACCTCTTTGAAAACATATGGACCTTCACATTTGGATAAGAGTTTTCTTGCAAAAAAACCTGAAACAAGAATTGTATAAAAGCGCAAGGTCTCCTACATTGAATTCCTGTTTTTGAATCCTTTTGTCATGCCATCTTTTAACCTTTTCTTTAAACAACTTAGCATTTTCATAGGCTTGTGTCCTCCATTCATCAAGTGAGCTAATATATAATAACCTATTTTCGTCGGCAAGTTTAAAATCATAATTAAGTTCTTTAATTGCCCAATAGAGCTTATGTTCTAGCTCAAGAGGTAAATGACAAGCTTTTCTATACACCATTTTATATGGGGACATCCCCACGGGGTTCTTATAAGCAGTTCTATGAGCCCATAGAGCATCATCTAGTTTCTTAGACCAATTCTTCCTAGATCTATTGAGATTCTTTTGCAAGATTAATTTTAGTTCTCGATTGCTCAATTCAACTTGGCCACTAGACTGAGGATGATATGGTGATGCAATTCTATGTTTAACATCATATTTAGCTAGAAGTTCACGGAAGGCACCATGAATAAAATGTGAACCACCATCAGTCATTAAGTATCTAGGGACTCCAAACCTCGGAAAAATATTTTCCTTAAGCATTTTAATAGAAGGGTTATGATCAGCACTACTAGATGGAATGGCCTCTACCCACTTAGTAACGTAATCAACTCTAACTAAAATATGAGTATATCTATTTGAGGAAGGAAAAGGTCCCATGAAATCAAAACCCCAAACATCAAATGGTTCAATGGCAGGTGAATAATTCATAGGCATTTCCTGATGTTTACCAATGTTACCAACACTTTTACATTCATTACATGAAAGGACATATTTACGAGCATCTTTGAAAAGAGTAGGCTAATAAAAACCAGATTGTAGTACCTTGTGTGCAGTTCTTTCACCAGCATGGTGTCCTCCGTAAGCCTCGGTGTTACATTTCCGTAGGATCTATCCCTATTCATGCTCAGGTACACAACGTCTAACAACACCATCTACTCCTTCTTTATAAAGATGTGGGTCATCCCAAAAGTAATGTCGTAAATCATAAAATAATTTCTTCTTTTGTTGGTAGGTGAAGTTAGGTGGTATATATTTAGCAACAATATATTTAGCATAATCAGCATACCAAGGAGTACTATGTGAAGTATTTATAGCATCAAGTTATTCATCAGGAAAATTATCATCAATAGGCAGTGGGTCATCATCAAGAACATTTTCCATTCTAGACAAGTTATTTGCTACCGGGTTTTCATCCCCCTTCATATCAACGATGTGCAAATCAAACTCTTGAAGTAAAAGGACCCACCTAATAAGTCTAGGTTTAGCATCTTTCTTTTCCATAAGGTATTTAATAGGAGCATGACCAGTGTGAATAGTTACTTTGGAATCAACAATATAAGGTCTAAACTTATCACATGCAAAGACAACTGCTAAAAATTCCTTTTCAGGAGTGGAATAATTTCTTTGGGCAACGTCTAGAGTTTTACTAACATAATGAATAACATTCAATTTCTTGTCTGCTCTTTGCCCTAGAACGGCACCAACAGCATCAGGACACATAATTTCAAATGGTAGGTTCCAATCAAGTGGTTGAACAATGGGTGCAGAAATCACAGCTTTCTTAAGTATTTGAAAAGCTTCTACACAATCGTCATAAAAAACAAAGGATATCTTTTTGAAGAAGATTAGTTAACGGCCTAGAAATCTTTGAGAAACCTTTGATGAAACACCTATAGAAACCAGCATGACCAAGGAAACTTCTTACACCTTTGATATCTTTTGGGCATGGCATTTTATCAATTGCATCAACTTTAGTTTTGTCCACTTCAATACCTCGTTCGGAAATTTTATGCGCAAGCACTATGCCTTCATTCACCATAAAATGGCACTTCTCCCAGTTCAAGACAAGATTAGTTTCTTCACATCTCTGCAGAACTCGATCAAGGTTGCTCAAGCAATCATCAAAAGAAGTCCCATAAACAGAAAAAACATCCATGAAAACCTAAACAATCTTTTCACAAACATCAGAGAATATAGCAGTCATACATCTTTGAAAGGTAGCAGGTGCATTGCATAAATCAAAAGGCATACGCCTATAAGCATAAGTTCCAGAAGGGCAAGTAAAGGTAGTTTTCTCTTGATCCTCTTTCGACACAGGTATTTGAGAAAAACAAGAATATCCATCAAGAAAACAAAAGTGTGCGTTCTTAGATAATCTTTCTAGCATTTGATCAATAAAAGGCAAAGGGTAGTGATCTTTCCTAGTAGCTTTGTTTAATTTCCTGAAATCAATCACCATCCTATAACCAGTTACTATTATGTGTGGAATAAGCTCATTTTTTATCATTAGGTACAACAGTTATACCTCCTTTCTTAGGGACACAATGAACAGGACTTACCCACCTACTATTAGCAATAAGATAAATTATACCTTCTTCGAGAAGTTTTAATATTTCGGTTCTTACCACCTCCTTCGTCTTAGGATTGAGACGTCATTGATGGTCAATGATCGGTTCCATATTAATCTTGTGTTGACATAGCGTAGGGCTTATGCCCTTAAGATCATCGAGAGTATATCCGATGACAGCCATGTGCTTCCTTAGAGTTTTAATTAATCTTCTTTCTTCATGCTCTGAAAGGTTTGCACTCATAATAACAGGATATATCTTATTTTCATTAAGATAAGCATATTTCAAAGTGTCGGGTAAAGTCTTTAACTCAAACACGGGATCTCCCTTGGGTGGAGGAGGATCTCCTAAAATATCAACTAGTAAGTTGTGTTTAAGAATAGGTGTTTCTTTAAGAAATATGTCATCTATTTCATTTCTCACATTCATATGCATATCATTTTCATGGTCTAGTAAATATTGCTCTAACGGATCGGTAGGAGGTACGACAATAGAAGCAAGACCAATGATCTCATCCTTACTTGGTAATTCTTTCTCATGTGGTTGTATACTAAACTTGGAGAAATTTAATTCATGAGAAACATGACCAAGGCTTACCTTGACATTCTCAGTGACACAATTAATTTCAACATTAACGGTATTTAAGAAAGGTCTACCAAATATAATGGGACAAAAGTTATCTTGTTTTGAACCAAGTACTAAGAAGTCAGTTTGGTACTTAATTTTTCCACACAAGACTTCAACATCTCTAAGAATCCCAAGTGGTGTAATAGTGTCTCTGTTTGCAAGTTTAATAGTGACATCAATGTCTTCAAGCTCGGATGGTACTATGTCATTCATGATTTCTTGATATAAAGTAAAAGGTATAATACTAACACTAGCACCAATGTCACACAAGCCATGATAACAATGATATCGAATATTAACTAAAACCAGAGGCATGCCAACAACTTGTTTATTTTTATCTAGCTCATCCTGCGTGTTTCTAGCAGGTTTTGCAATTCTAGCAGCTTCACCAGAGAAGTAAATAACTTGACCATCAATGTTATCAACTAGAAGATCTTTAACCATAGCAACATTAGGATCAACATTTATTTGTTCAGAAGGTTTAGGTGTTCTAACATGACTTTTATTAACCACAGTTGTAGCCTTAGCAAGTTCCTTAATTCTAACAGGGAAAGGTGGTTTCTCAATGTAAGCAGTAGGAACAATCGGATCAACATGGCTAACAATTATTTTTTCCTTCTCAATTTTAATAGGTTCCACTAATCGCTTTTCAATGGGTGGATGAAATTAAACCATTTCTGTGGGGACCTCGACTCAGAAGTCGTGATCACCGAATGCACGTGTACAGTGGTCCCAGAGATCAATGCTCACTGAACACACAGAAGCTGAATAACAAGAGTCTTACATCCATACATATTGTCTTACACAAATAAAGACCATCAAGGTCAAGTCTTACATAGATAGGGCCATGAAGGCCAAATAGCAAACATAAACTCGCAGCGGAAATCTTGAAAGATAGCATAGACCCATGCCATCTGCCTTAACCCTACACGCACTCTGACTGGGAAGCGTCCTAATTCACATGTTCGTCACCAATGAATTCTTCACAATATTCCTGCTCTTCCATGCCTGGCCAATTAAATAACCAGCGGCAAGCCAATGAGTACTTTGAATGTACTCGCAAGCAACCCATGTTTTGGAACAAGGCATAACAAAGTATGATATAGCAATAAGTAGGTAAGTTTTGCAGAAAGCTAATTTTAAGTGCAATGACATGTCCTATCAACTTGTAAGCATGCGTCAAATGGATACAAGAATCCGTATGAACAGGTTACATATATCAATATAAATAAGGTTTCAACATCTCATGTTTAATCATCACGTCAAGTCATCCGACTTGACTGAAGTATCATGTTTGTCTCACACACCCACACACGTCAAGTTTTGTAAACAATGGACATAGCCCAAGAGCAGTCATCCAACTGTCCTTGACCGTGGACACAGCTATCCGAATAGTTTTACACTCTCCAAAGGTTGCACACTTTCCCCACGAGACTCGGGAAACTTCCTTGTCAAGCCACGACTCGCGGTATTGTACATACCCGAGGTAAGTACCCGAACAATGCCTTTACCTTGACGATACTAACAAAGTGTCCACTCGTTGGCACACAGCCCGCATGACGTACATCACAAGTATCATCCATGAAGGGACCAACGGTGTGCCCGGTGTTTGTAAAATCAGCCCATGATCGTCCTTTCCGGCACGACCCCATATCGAGAGCGACCACATCACTCCCGCCACTAGTAATGCGGGCTCTCTGCTAGTGCCCACCAAAGTAATCAACAAAGCCCCGTCTCATAAGGGTATCGTGGTTGTACATGTAAGGTTGGAATAACGGTCGCAACTTACACCAATCCGTTTTAAAAAAACCAACACACTCACTTGCCTCGGTACACCACTTCTTTATCAAGTGGTTACCTAGCTCATCATCATCTCCCTCGGGCATTAGTGGCACCCGATGGGGTTTTCGAGAAGTCTTCGAAATCATACCCTTACATAAAATGTTTTCAAAAAGTGGCACAAGTGGCATCATTAAATAGTACAAAATATTACAAGAATTTTGGTGGAATAATTATTGGATTTGGAGACATATTTTATCATGTGGAAATTTTGGAAATTTAAACAGAAAAGAAAAAGGAAATGGGCACTGTGCCCATCGGGCCAAATGGCCAGCCGAACCTGGCCCAACTGGCAGGCCGGCCCAGCTGAGCTGCGGGCGCGCGCAGCCAGGTTCAAACCTGACTCGCGGCCCCCAGCATCAGCAAGAGGGAGAGAGGTGAGAGAGGTGTGGGGATGACAGGGGGGTCCACCTATTATCTCCCACCTCGGGACAGAGGGGAGGCGGAGCTCACTGATACGTCTCCAACGTATCTATAATTTTTGATTGTTCCATGCTATTATATTATCTGTTTTGGATGTTTTATATGCATTAATATGCTATTTTATATTATTTTTGGGACTAACCTATTAATCTAGAGCCTAGTGCCAGTTTCTGTTTTTTCCTTGTTTTTGAGTATTGCAGATAAGGAATATTAAACGGAGTCCAAACGGAATAAAATCTTCGGAATAATTTTTCTTGGACCAGAAGACATCTACCAAGCTTGGAGACCAAGGCAGGAGAGCCGCCGTGTGGCCACAAGCCACAGGGGCGCGCCCAGGGGGGTAGGGCGCGCCCCCTGGCTTGTGGGCCCACGGCAGCTCCCCCAACCCTATTTCTCAGCCTATAAATTCACAAATATTCCCTGGATACCGAAGAGAGCCACAAAAACACTTTTCCGCCGCCAGGAGCCTCGGTTCCCGTGAGATCCAATCTTGGAGCCTTTTCCGGTAATCTGCCGGAGGGGGATTCGATCACGGAGGGCATCTACATCAACTCCATTGCCCCTCCGATGATGCGTGAGTAGTTCACCACAGACCTTCGGGTCCATAGCTAGTAGCTAGATTGCTTCTTCTCTCTCTTTTCTCTTCAATACCATGTTCTTCATGATCTTCATGGAGATCTATCCGATGTAATACTCTTTTGCGGTGTGTTTGTCGAGATCCGATGAATTGTGGGTTTATGTTCAGATTATCTATGAATATAATTTGAGTCTTTTCTGAATTCTTATATGCATGATTTCATATCTTTGCAAGTCTCTTCGAGTTATTGGTTTGGTTTGGCCAACTAGATTGGTAATTCTTGCAATGGGAGAAGTGCTTAGTTTTGGGTTCAATCTTGCGGTGTCCTCACCCAGTGACATAGTAGGGGTAGCGAGGCACGTATTGTATTGTTGCCATCGAGGATAAAAAGATGGGGTTTTCATCATATTGCTTGAGTTTATCCTTTACATCATGTCATCTTACCTAATGCGTTACTCTGTTCTTCATGAACTTAATACTCTAGATGCAGGCAGGAGTCGGTCGATGTGTGGAGTAATAGTAGTAGATGCAGAATCGTTTCGGTCTACTTGACACGGACGTGATGCCTATATGCATAATCATTGCCTTGGATATCTTCATAATTATTCGCTTTTCAATCAATTGCTCGACAGTAATTTGTTCACCCACCATAATACTTGCCATCATGAGAGAAGCCTCTAGTGAAACCTATGGCCCCCGGGTCTATTTTCCATATTATACTTTCAGATCTAATACCAAAAATACCAAAAATATCTTGCTGCAATCTGTTTACTTTTGTTTTAATTTACTTTCAAGCAATCATATCTATCTATCTCTATCAGATCTCATCCTTGCAAGTAACCGTGAAGGGATTGACAACCCCTTTATAGCGTTGGGTGCAAGTGTTTGATTCTTTGTGTAGGTACATCTATTGCGGACTTGCTTGTATCTCCTACTGGATTGATACCTTGGTTCTCAACAACTGAGGGAAATACTTATCTACTTTGCTGCATCACCCGTTCCTCTTCACGGAAACCAACGCATGCTCGAGAAGTAGCACTCACCGCTGGCAATGTGGGGCTCAAGGGGAGGAGCTGGTGCCACCGTCATGCTCAAGGCGTCGCCGCCAACCGAACGGTGGTGGAGAGGGGCGGCGGGGAGCTCTCGTTCGCCGGCGACGTGGAGGTCCGGCGGCTGTGCTTCGGGAGGTGGTCGGAGTCGATGCCTCCGGCTGCAAATTGCATGGGGAAGGAGGGGAAAAGGGTGAGGGCACTGAGGGAAACCCACTGGGAAAGAAAGGAACGCCGGAGGGGGTTCCTACCCGGAGATCAGCGGCGACCCGGAGCAGCGGCGCTCCGGTCGATCTCGAGCTTAGGGACTCCGGAGGCTTTGCAGGGGGGCTCAAGACGGCGATTGAGTGAGAGAGGGAGCCAGAGGAGAGAAGAGGGGCTCGGGGTGGCCTTAAATAGCCGGGGCACGGTCCACCGTGGACGAGGTCCGCTGGCGAGGCCGTGACCGAGGCCAGGGGGCACGGGAGCTTGTAGTGGTGAGTCCGGGGCGTTCCTGGGATGGGTCTAGACCCGCGGGGAGAGTGGAGAGAGAGCGGGCGAGGGCCAGGGCATCGCGCATGTGAGCCCGCTCGCTAGCCGAGCCGGGCGGCCATGGCGCGCCTGCGAAGAGGCCACCAGAGGAGGAGAGAGGAGGGGTACAGGGGCGTGGCGCGTCCCGGACGTCGAGGCCGACCAGCTGGCGAGAGGGAGGGGCTCGAGGTGGTCGGGGCTGGAGATTGGGCGGCGGCTACAGTGCGGGTGCGCACTGTAGCGCGCTCGAGAGCGTCCAAATGGCTGGCATGGCCGTTTCCCCGCGCGGTCTGCGGTGCCCCACTTTGTCTAGTAGTTGCTGGAGCAAGTGGATATGCCCTTTGGATGCTTAGGGGCTAAGTAGAGTAGAGGTAAGTGGAGGGAGAGGTAGAAATGCTTCTGTTCTTGCTGTCCAGGGGAGGTAAAATGGAGTTTTCACCCCCCCCCCAATCATAGAGTTGAGGCCATGCAAGTCTTACTGGAGGTAGAAAGTAATAAGGGGGAGCTCTCGTAAAAAGATGAGGCCAAGGAGAACAAGATAAGTGGGTGAAAATGTAACTTTGGAAAGTTACCAGAAGGTGTTTGGTGTTGATTTGGGCAAGTAAAGGGAGTTTGCTTGCCATGATATTTACCAGGATCAAAGAGAAGGTAGAAATAAAGTTGGTCACCAAGTTTGAGCTTATTAGAGAAAAGTTGGCAATGTAAACTTTGTAAACCCCAGAAATTAACAGAATCAGATTTCTGTAGATCTAGGCATGCAAATCTATTCTCCTTAATGCACCACTTGGTGTAGTAGCATTATGTGGGGATTAGAACATGTCCACAAATTTTGGTGTCAATAGGAGAAACTTCACAATGTAAAGTTGTTCAAATTTGATTCTGGACAGAGAGGGTTTTGGGATATTTTGGTGAAGCAAAACAATTGGGATTCAGATGAAACTTTGCAAGATAATCACATATGGCATTTGTGACTTGCTAGATTTTTCCTGAATTTATTCGAGAATATTTCCTATAGAAATATTTCAAAAGCTTGAAAGAAACAGAAAGGGTTTTGGAAGGTTTTGTCCCATATTTTGAACATCACCATGTGTTGAAACTCATATATATGGAAAATATATGTCCATTGAGTTTCCCTAAATTTTCTCAAATATCTTTAAAGCATAAAAATATTTTTTCCCTATGAAACACCATTTGTGGGCTTAATAAAAGGCCTTTAAATAAAATAGGAAAATAATCTTAAAAATAATATTTGGTGGTTTGGGGAATTCTTATATGCAGTAGGTTCCAAATAAACTCTTTGGTGCAAAACATTCCACACAATTTGAGGACTTGTAGTACAAACCTCAATTCAGGGATTTTATAAAGCCTGATTTGAATAAATGATTTTTGGCCAAAATAATATTTGATAAAAATAGTTTTAGGCACTATATACATGGCATGATCATTGGGCAGGAAGTTTGGATCAAGGAGATGAGATTGGAGAGAAGAAGAATCTGTGAGTGTCAAAACTCAATCAACCAAACAAGCAATCATTAAACAATCAAACAAGCACAAGCATTCAAAAAGTTTTAAATGGGTCCAAATTTTATAAATCCATAGCATAACAAACTGATACAAACACAGGGTGTGACAGACCTACCCCCCTTACAAGAATCTCGTCCCCGAGATTCCTAGGCTAAGCGCTAAAAAGATATGGAAACTCGGATCTAAGATAGTCTTCGCACTCCCATGTTGCTTCTGCTTCAGTGTGGTTGCTCCATTGGACCTTGAAGTACTTGATGGTGAGGCTTCGGGTGCAATGTTCAGCTTCAACCAAAATGCGAATTGGCCTCTCACTATAAGTGAGGTCTGGCTGAAGGTCGATGGCTTGATGGTCGATGTCCTTGTAGAGGTCAGGGCGGTTGGGAACTTGGACACGCTTCCGGAGTTGTGACATGTAGAAAACATTGTGCACATCGGACAGCTCGGAAAGTAGCTCCAGTTGGTAGGCAACTTCTCCTCGTCTGTCGGTGATCTTGAAGGGGCTAATGTATCTTGGTGCAAGCTTTCCCTTGACGTGGAAATGCTTGGTTCCTTTGAGAGGCGTGACTCGGATATAAACATAGTCCCCAACACGGAAGCTCATGTCTCGGCGGTGTGAGTCGGCGTAGCTCTTCTGTCTTGACTTGGCGGTTTCCAGACGTTCTCTGACAACTTGAACTTGCTTTTCTGCTTCGCGGAGGATATCTGGTCCAAAGACTAATCCTTCTCCGGTTTCTGACCAGTTGAGGGGAGTGCGGCACTTGCGTCCATACAACACCTCAAATGGTGCCATCTGAAGACTGGACATATAGCTCTTGTTGTAGGACAACTTGGCAAATGGCAAGCAGTCTTGACATTTGGCTCCATGTGCCAAAACACAAGCACAGAGCATATCCTCGAGTATCTTATTTACTCGTTCCGTCTGTCCTCCGGTCTGAGGGTGTAAAGCAGTGCTGAAGGATAGCTTGGTTCCCAAGGCTTCCTGGAATCTATTCCAGAATCTTGAGGTAAACTGGGTTCCTCGGTCTGACACGATCTCCTTTGGAACTCCATGGAGGCTCATGATCCGGTTGATGTAGAGGTTGGCTAGCTGGTTCCCATTGTAGGTGGTCTTGACGGGAATGAAGTGGGCTACCTTGGTCAGGTGATCGACAATGACCCAAATGGAATCATGTCCCTTGCTTGACCTGGGTAATCCGGTGATGAAGTCCATCCCGACTTTGTCCCACTTCCATTCAGGCACTTTGAGAGGTTGTAACAATCCAGCGGGTTGCTGATGCTCAGCTTTGACTCTCTGGCATATGTCACACTTAGCGACGAAAGTGGATATCTCTCTTTTCATGCCATGCCACTAGAATCTTGCTTTGAGGTCTTGGTACATCATGGTTCCTCGGGATGGATGGAATACAGAGTGTCATGGGCTTCTTGCAAGATCAAATTCTTGAGCTCAACTTTGTTGGGCACGCAGATGCGAGTCCCAAACCATACAACTCCTTGCTCATCCACTGAGAATCCTGGGGCCTTGTCTTTCTTAATCTTCCTCTTGATGCCTTTAATGTTGTCATGACCCTTCTGAGCTTCCTTAATATCATCCATCAAGGTAGGCCTTGCTTTGAGGTTGGCTAGGAAACCAGGTGCAACTAGTTCCAAGCCAAAGCTTTCAAGCTCTTCATATAGGGCAGGCAGCCTTTCCTTAATCATAGCATTCAAGGAACAAGCCTTTCTGCTTAAGGCATCTGCTACGACATTAGCCTTTCCAGGGTGGTATTGAACACCGAGGTCATAATCCTTGATCAACTCCAACCATATTCATTGCCTCATGTTCAATTCCCTTTGAGTGAAAATATGCTTCAAACTTTTGTGGTCTGTGTATATCTCACATCGCTTTCCCAGAAGGTAATGTCACCATGTTTTCAAGGCATGAACTACAACTGCCAACTCAAGATCGTGGGTGGCATAGTTCTCTTCATGAGGACGTAGTTGTCTGGATAGATATGCTACGACTCTACCTTCTTGCATCAGAACACCACCAAGCCTGGTTCTCGATGCATCACAATATATCACAAACTCCTTGTGAATATCGGGGGTGGCCAAAACTGGGGCTGTTGTCAACCTCTTCTTGAGCTCTTGCAAGCTTTCTTCGCACTTCGGCGTCCATTCGAACTTATTGTCCTTCTTCAAAAGCTGAGTCATGGGTCTAGCAATGCTGGAGAACCCTTCGACGAACTTGCGGTAATATCCCGCGAGTCTGAGGAAGCTTCTGACTTCCTTCACATTGCTTGGGGATTGCCATTCAGTCACGGCTTCGATCTTGGCAGGATCCACTGACAATCCTTTTGTAGTCAACACATGACCAAGAATCCAACTTCACGCAACCAGAATTCGCACTTGCTGAATTTGGCGTAAAGCTGGTGTTCTCGAAGCTTGTCTAGGACCAATCTCAAGTAATGTGCATGCTTCTCTTCAGACTTGGAGAAGACGAGTATGTCGTCGATGAAGACAACGGCAAACTTGTCCAAATACTCCATGAAGACCTTGTTCATGAGGTACATGAAGTAGGCAGTGGCATTGGTCAACCCAAATGACATGACCGTGTATTCATACATGCCATACCGGGTCACAAATGCCGTCTTCGGGATGTCTTGGGGTCTGATCTTCAACTTATAGTACCCGGACCTGAGTCGATCTTGGAAAACACCTTGGCACCATTTAGCTGATCGAACAGGTCTTCAATCTTGGGAATTAGGTACTTGTTCTTTATTGTGACCTCATTGAGTGAACGGTAATCGGCACACAGTCGGATAGTTCCGTCCCTCTTTGACACAAATAGAACAGGTTATCCCCAAGGAGAGGCACTAGGGCGTATAAACCCTTTTCTGAGCTGCTCAGCCAGTTGCTCCTTCAGTTCAGCCAACTCCGCGGATCCCATCCTATAGGGCTTCTTATAGATGGGTCCGGCTTCGGGCATTAGCTCAATAATGAACTCAATGCCGCGCTCGGGAGGCATTCCGGGCAGCTCATCAGGAAAAACATCCGGGTATTCACATACCATGGGCACTTGATCCAACTCAATTCCCGATAGACAATTAGCCTGAGGGGCTTGAGCGGAGGTAGGGTTGGGAACATACTTGACTTCAACTCCTTGGCTATTGGTCATGGTTACTCAGGGGTGTAGGCTTCATACCACTCTCTAGTGCAAACTTACGGGTAACAAAAGAATGCGAAGCTCCAGAATCAAACAGAACGGTTGCTGGAGTTGAGTTGACGAGGAACGTACCCAGTATGACGTCCGGGTCTTCCTAGGCTTCCTCAGTGGTGACGTGATTCACACGACGCTTGCCATTGTTGGGCTTGTCGCGGGGAGCTGGGTTCCTTGGTGGCTCTCCACGGCCTTTACCTTGGTTTGGCCCATTGGGGCGCGGTGCATCTGGCTTCTTGTTGGGGCACAGCCTAGAGATGTGTCCTGTCTGACCACATCCAAAACAAGTGACCTGGTCTGAGTTGTTGTTGTTGCCACCATTGTTGTTGTTGGGGTTGTTGTAGGCTGGCCTGGGATTGGCATACTGATGAGGATGGTAGCTCGAACGAGGGGCAGGGGGTCTAGCTTGCTGAGGCTGATAGGTTGGCTTGGCTGGGGCTGGCTGCCATGAACTACCCTTGCTGATCATCTTACGCTTGCGAGTGTCTTCCATGGCACGACGCTTTTCTTCAAGCATGAGGGCCTTGTTCACGAGGTCGAAGAAGGTTCGGCAATCGCAGACAACAAGCTGATACTGCAGGGCTTGCTGGAGTCCTTCCATGAAGCGTTCCATCTTAGAGGCATCAGTGCCGACATCTTCAGGGGCATACCTGGACAGGAGGTTGAACTTCTGCATATACTCCTTGACAGAGCCACTTCCTTGCTTCAGCACTCGGAATTCTCTCTTCTTGATATCCATGATTACAGAAGGAATGTGGGCGGTGCGGAATCCTTCCTTGAAGTCCTCCCAGGTGATCACATGGTCGCCTTGCATGAACTTGAATCCATCCCACCAAGCTCTGGCGGTACCTTCGAGGCAGTGAGAGGCATAAAGCACCTTCTCACGATCCTCGTTGCAGTTGACCAATGCAAGGAGGTCCTCGATGGTGCGGATCTAGTCATCGACATCCAGAGGTTCAGCAGTCCCAGTGAAGGTTGGGTGCGAATTTCTCATGAACTTAGATAGAGTGGAGTGGCCACTACCGTTCCTGCCTTGCTACTAGTTGTTCACAAGGACTTGAGCCATCTGCTGGATAGCGGTAGTGTTGGCTTGGCGTTCCTCCCGGAGAACTTTGAGAAACTGAGCTATGGTCATGTTCTCCGGTGGAGGTGGTGGCGGGGGAATGTCGCCATGTGGCTGCTCCGGGTACTCTCCAGCGTGAGTAGCCCCATCATCTCCCTGTTGCTGTCTGGAGTTGGTGGCTTCAGGGTTGGTGAAGGAGCTGTTGCGGGTTGCAGTCACCATCCTGTTTGGAGCAGCCAAGTCAAACAACTGGGATAGACGAGAGGGAAAAGCAGCAATAGAGAAAGCGCGCCAATGGGGGTTGGTATAGTGCAAGTGTGATCAAACAGAGGTCGAAAGACCAAACACATATATTGAGATAAGTTAGGCGATGTAGTCGCTTACATGTTGCCTAAGGCAAAACCGCGACTTGCATCAAAAACACAAACAAAAAAACAAACAATAAGGACATATGGTTTCATATGAACCATTACACGGACTCAACTTCGCACGTGGGGTACATGACTGATCCTACCCTACGTGTAACGCCCAAGATGCGATACTATCCATATTTTGGCTCAGAGCCTCGACATGGATGGACGCGCATCTCATCGTTTCGCAAGAATGGATATCATTACAAGTACATGTAAAGAGGAGATGAGTATATGGAATTGGCTTACACTCGCCACAAGCTACAACAATATCACATCAATACAACATCATATTCAATCATCATATAGAAGAGCAGGGTCCGACTACGGACGAAATCAAACAATAATATGACATCCACCCTTGCTATCCCAGGCTGCAAGCCTGGAACCCATCCTAGATCGATGAAGAAGAAGAACTCCAATCAAACAAGCATCGCTCTCACGTCAAAGCATCGCATTACCTGTACCTGCAACTGTTGTTGTAGTAATCTGTGAGCCACAGGGACTCAGCAATCTCATTTCCAAGGGTATCAAGACTAACAAAGCTTAATGGGTGTGGTATTGTTAAGTGGTGAGGCTACAGCAAGCACTAAGCATTTATTTGAGTGGCTAACTTACGAGTACAAGAATAAAGGGGGGTGATCGTCGCAGAAACGGACGTGAACTAGTAATGATCACTAAGTGATATTGAACACCTACTTACGATCAAACATAACCCCACCGTGTTCTCTCTCGGTTCAGAAATTCATGAGAAGAGACAGTCACGGTTACGCACACAGTTGGTGTATTTTATTAGAATTTACTTCAAGTTCTCTTTGACTGGATGTTAAACAAATTCCAAACTTGCCACATACCCGTGGGCATGGCTTCTCCAAAAGATAACCCTGCAAGGGTGCTCCAACTCATCCAGCACAAACTAACCACAAGCTGCACCGAAAAACCTCAACCTCGAGATAGCCCAAGGTATCCTTGGAGCCGGTACACAAGACATTCGAGAAAGGTAAAACAATTCCAGCAAGGCCGCCCGACGTGTCGACAATCCTGATAGGAGCCGCGTATCTCCTTCTCAGGACACGGCGGATGAGCTAAGCGTACAGTAACTGACGTTCCGAGTTGCCCCAGGTTGCCCGCACGGTGCTCTAGTTTGGACCAGCACCAGCACCAACAGCACTGGCCCCCTGTATTATGTTGAATAACAAACCTCGGGTAGCGCTAACTCCCTATGTGTCAAATTAATTATCAGTATTATTATGTTGGTCAAATGTAATACCAATGTTAGGCCTTGCCAGAAAAGTTTTATCCCAAAACGAATTATCAAGGGGGTCCCCATAACAACCCCGAGCATGTTAGGAGCGCTCAATATGAAACATAACACCGGTACACAAGTAACTAGGGTGGGAAAAGTGGAACAAAACAACGAGCAAAAGGCCAAGCCTTCCACCTTTTACAAGTATATATGTGCATTAAATTAAATAGCAATAAAATTGTGATATCTCAAAAATGTCCATGTTGCACATGTAAACAATTTGCACCTGCAACTAGAAACACTATAAGAAGGGCTGAGCAAGCGGTAACATAGCCAAACAATGGTTTGTTGGGATGTGGAGTGTTAGAGGCTTATCATGGCATTTTGGGAGGCTTGTCAAACAAGTGGTAGGTAGCGTGACAAAGCGATAGAAACGAGAAAACTAGCATGGCAATGATAGTAGTGGTATCCAGGAAAATGTTCATCTTGCCTGAGATCCCGCATGGAAGAAGAACGAATCTGTGAAGAAGACGATCCAACGTAGTCGAACGAATCCTCACACACCGAACGCTTTCGGAACTCTATCGAGATGAAACAATCCAAAAAAAAAAACAATCGACACACGATAAACACCACATCATATGCATGACATGATGCGCAAACAAATATGATGCATGTCCATTTAATTATGCGTGGCATGGCAAATCACATCAATCAAATACTACACATTAAGTGAAGCTCAATATGCAACGAGTTGCATATTGACGGAACTCCATGTTCAAATATTTAGTTCACTCTCGTTTAGGTACTCATCAATACTAAATGTTGTTTAACATGGATGGTCATGGCATAAGGTGAAGATGGAATTAAAACAATTTTAAATGGAGAAGGAGAACACACCTACAACAAAATAATAAATCTCCATATTATGAGAAATGTGGTTAATGTTGTTTAATGAAACAATCATTTTCAATTTTGTTTATCATGGAAAGAGGTGAAGCATGAACAACTACATCAACTAGGCATTTTAATTGAGGCCGGAGGCAACATATAGCATTTCCGAAACAACCCTATATGCAAATTATGAATTTGGTCCAGATCTGTTCTAAGCATATTTTATATTTGTTAAACAGCAAAATAAAGTGTGCCATGAGATTCTACACGTTTTTCTAGTCAAGTTACATATGTGGAACATTTTAAACAATGCTACAGTTATTTAGTTATGAGACAAACCGTTTTAACATGGCATTTAGGCAATCTCAATGCAAACTTCATTTTTAATTGTTTTTACCATGCATGAGGATGACATGATCAAACATTATGCAATTTTATGAAAATGTCGACATAAACATGATATAG
Source organism: Elymus sibiricus (assembly GCA_039707655.1). Lineage (NCBI taxonomy): Eukaryota > Viridiplantae > Streptophyta > Magnoliopsida > Poales > Poaceae > Elymus > Elymus sibiricus. The sequence continues at coordinate 305,782,980 of CM077675.1, read as the reverse complement.
AGCATTTGTCGGCATGGCGGAAGAATTGGGTGCCACAGCGACGAATACGAAAATGGTGCCACGGCAACGTTTTGGTTCCGACAAATCATTGAGATCACGGTGCGAAAGAACAAGTGTAGTTGTGCGGCATGCAAGATATGGTGGGGTGATCCCGGTCACCGGGTTCCCACATGTCGAAGGTTGCAAAACGAGGGGAAACGAACTATCGCAAACGATGCAAATACACGGTTCATCGCATACATCACACATGAATTCATTCACGAGCGTCGTCTCGGGGTTATACCTTCGAAGTGTGCATGTGAGGAGAAACGGTTCGATGCAGTGTAGATGTTAAAGGGTCATCGCGGACGTCGTGGAAGTAGTCGTACTCGGGCGTCGTGGACGTCGTGGAAGTAGTGGTACTCGGTGACAGTCGTGGTACTCCCGATCTTGGCGATGGTAGTGGTACATGAATCATAGTCAGCCTTGTCGGATCATTGTCTAGCCATTCTCGAATGCGAGTTGAACTTGGCGTATCTAGGGGACGGTGCTTGACGATCCGAGTACATGTCTTGTCGGTCTTCAGTTCCGTGGTCGTGGACGTAGTAGGCATGGAAACGGTGGCAGAGACAATTGGCCAAAGCAAAGCAGCCGCACCAAAAAGCAACCGGTTTGTTGACATGGTCTTCTAGTGCACGCCGAGGTGGTGGTCTTGACGGACATTGAAGAGGGCTGAGCAGAGCAAGCACAACAACAACAACAGAAGCAAGACACGAGCTGCGGCAGCGACATGGGTGTGCAGCAGAGCGAAGGGGCGCCGAGCTTCCGCGGGAGGTGATGCTCGCAGGGAGGTGCATCGAAGGAGCAACCAAGGTGGCTTATGGAGTGCGGATGATGTGGGAGCTCCTGCTCTTGTTGTCACGAGGCTGCAGGGAGGAGGCCGAGCGCGCAGGAGGCGGTGTGCAACACATATCTCTAGTGGCCGGCTGCTATGGCGGCACAGGAGGCGACGGAAGGGAGCGCGACGCGAGCTGGGGAGGAGATCGACGGCCCAACTGTCGTGCGCAAGGCGACGAGGTCTTGGCGCAGAGAGAGCACCAGTCGCGGGCGGATCCAAGGCGGGGACGGACGGATCTCATCGGAGACGGTCTGGGGATGGCCGATGACGGAGCTCCAAGCAAGGAGCTTGAGGCCGGCAGCGCCATGGCCTTCTCCTGTTTGCAACAGAGAGAAGAGAGAGAGATGGTGAGGGAGAGGGAAAGAAGGAAGAAGGAGAGGACGGAGGGAGAAGAAAAGAGAAAGGGACAAGGAGCAACGGCGTGACCTAGGGCTCCGGCCGGCGAGGTCGAGGTGGCGGCGGGGTCGAGCAAGAGGAGCTCGGGAGGCTCTCCCGATCCAGATCGAGCAGGGTACAGAGGGAGGTTGGATGCGTCTAGGGGCCCTCATGGCCGTCCGATGCATATTCGAAGGAGGAGATCAAAGGAGATGGCACGATTGGGTGGCTAAGTGGCGTTCATCGGCTGGGACAGCGCTGAAAACTAGGGAGGTGGCGACGAATACAGTTTGGGTAGGGGCAAGGCTAGGGTTTCGTCCCAAATAGGAATGTGGATGGTCTATATATAGGGGAATAGACAGGGTTTGGACCCTCTGATTAGATCGGATGGTCGGGATAAATTAGGTTAGGGGGTCCAATTGAAAAACCAATGATGGTTTGGGGTATTTCGGGGTTGATCCGGACCCACTGGTCGCGACTGTCGGGTTCGGGTCCGGGAGGGGGGGTCGGACTAGCTTTCGAGCGGACCGGTGCACTGTGCAGAGAGGCTAGGCTGAGATGAGAGGGAAAACGGGCAACCCGGCATCAGGTTTCAAAATCGAAAAACATTTGCGATTTGACCGGCTATGTGTCGCTATAGTTTAGCAGTTGGGGTATCAAACGACCTCCGAATGCGACGAAATTTGGCAGGCGGTCTACCTATACTATATTAAGACCGCACGCCAACTTTCAACTCATTCCGAGAAAGTTTTATACACATTGTTAAAACAATATTTTAATGGTGGTGCGGGCGCGTGCGTGTGTGGCTGGTCACGAAACGGTCAACAACGAGAACGGAGAGAACATATGGATGCAAGTTTTGAAAAATGACGGCGACGGAGTGCCGATGCAATGTGGATGATGCGAATGATGCGATGATGAATGCGACAACCAAACGAATCACAAAATGACAACGGAATAAAAGGGGAATCTTCTGGAGCGTCGGTCTCAGGCTGTTACAACTCTCCTCCACTAACAAGAGATCTCGACCCAAGATCTTAGGATGAGAAGGGGAAGAGAAAGAGAAGAGGTAAAAATTAGTTGCTTCTTTGACAAATGAGCAAAACCAACAAATCTTGAAGTTTACAAAGATATAAAGAATGATATGAGAAACAAGCAAGATTTCAAAAGAAATTTGGGCAGCACTTCGGTAGGAAAGAGAGGCAAAACTTGATAAGATAGAAGGAGCTTGAAAAGAGGACACAACACTCCGGTGAAGGAGAAGCAAGGAAAGAACATGATCTTAACGAAATGAGATGATGGATCGAAGAGAGCAACCTCACAACACCTCCGTAACAAAAGAATAGAAGCTAGATCTTCGGGAAGAAGAGAACGGAGAATAATTTGACAACTACTAACACAATTGAATTTGAAAAACATCCTTACCAGAAGAGATTGAACGGAGTTGTTGTAAAATCAACAACGAAAAGAATATGTTTGTTGTGGGCTTATGGAAAACATATCAAAATTATGAGTTGACAACCAGCCACAAACGGAAACAATTGATTGCTTGGAAGCAACAAGATATGCAAAACTTCTTTCACCACTTGGACACATTCTTGGATCATTGATAAGCACCATGATATCAACAGTTCTTAGGAAACGCTTTAGGTGAAATCTAATCCAAGATAACTCCTAGAGAGAAATGATGGGTTTAAATATCTCATTCTTGACAAATTCTCTTGGAGACTCCTCTTGAATCAAGAATGCGATAACACCATCTCAAAAGATAATGGAGAAAGAATTGCACTTGAAATGCAAGATACAGAATACTTGAGCTCCTCCAACAAGAATCTTGAAGAATGCTTTGAGAAAGAAGAAACTCTTTGACGAACCACCGTGAAGAACCATCGGGAAGAACTCCGGAATGAAAGGATGATAGAAAAGAGTTGAAGATTGCAAAAAGGACAAGATTGAGACCTTGCCATGATTTAGATGAAGCTTCACAAAGAGATACTAGAGAAAACTTAAAACTCCGGAAAACAAAAGTTGAACAACATAAAATCGAGAATTTGATATCATGAACAACTCCGGAAGAAGGATTGAAATCACCTTGATGAAACAAGAAAAAGAATTATGTTATGCTTATCCTTCATCAAGTTAAATTGATGACAAGCAACGGATTTGGCATACCACTTATTCTTCTTGAAACGTTTGAAGAGAGAATAGCACGAACTTGAAGAATTCTTGAGCGAACGACCGGTAAGAATTTGCAAACGAATGGGGATACTATGAATTAATGGGGATACATGAGAACAAAGAGGTCAAGATCCATCTAGCAGAAAACTTAAACAAGGCACCAGAATAATTGAGATACGAACGAAGAGACAACAATTGAGAAGAATTTGAGAATGAAAGCTAAAAGCTGAGAATGAAGAAATCTTCTGAAATGATGGTCTTCGGATGATCGAGAAATGAAAACAACTCTGAAATGCTCCGGATAGATATGGAAGTAATTACTCATGATTGAAAACAATTTGAGAGGATTGCACGAAGCTGAGATGACAAACCTTTAGAAGAACGGACAAAGATTTAAGAGAAACTCTTCTTCGGTCTTCAACAAAGAATGATGACGAGAAACAACACCATGAATGTCACGCCCAAGATGCGATCCTATCCTTATTTTGGCACGAGGGCCTCGACAGGGATAGAAGTGCATCTCGTCGTTTCGCAAGAATGGATATCATTACAAGTACATGTAAAGAAGAGATGAGTATATGGAATTGGCTTACACTCGCCACAAGCTACATCAATATCACATCAATACAACAACATATCCAAACATCATACACCCATCCTAGATCGATGAAGAAGAAGAACTCCAAATCAACAAGCAACGCGCTCACGTCAAATCATCGCATTACCTGTACCTGCAACTGTGGTTGTAGTAATCTGTGAGCCACGGGGGCTCAGCAATCTCATTTCCAAGGGTATCAAGACTATTAAAGCTTAATGGGTGAGGTAAGGTTAAGTGTTGAGGCTGCAGCAAGCACTAAGCATTTATTTGAGTGGCTAACTTACGAGTACAAGAATAAAGGGGGATGATTGTCGAATAAATGGACGTGAACTAGTAATGATCACTAGGTGATCCTGAACACCTACTTACGGTCAAACATAACCTCACCGTGTTCTCTCTCGGATCAGAAATTCACGAGAAGAGACAGTCACGGTTACCCACACGGTTGGTGTATTATATTTGAGTTTACTTCAAGTTTGCTATGACCGGGTGTTAAACAAAGTTTCCAAGTTGCCACTTAACCGTGGGCATGGCTTTCCGAAAGATTAAACCCTGCAGGGGTGCCCCAACTCATCCATCACAAACTAACCACACGCAGCGGGAATAACCTCGACCACGAATCTCATGATCTTCCTAGGCAGTTCCACTGGAAAACCGCAACCTCGAGATAGCCCGAAGTATTTTCGGAATTCCTCGCACAAGACGTTCGAGAAAGGTAAAAACAAATCCAGCAAGGCCGCCCGACGTGCCGACAATCCCGATAGGAGACGCGTATCTCGTTCTCAGGGCAAATCGGATGAGCAATGGTTACCACGCCAATCACCGAGTTGCCTCGGGTAGCGTTAATAAGCTGCTCTGGGTTGGACCAACACTCATGAGGAGCACTGGCCCGGGTTGTTGATTAATTATCCACGGGGTCCGGAAAGTCCCTATGCAATTTTATTAGTTATTAGGCAAATGTAGTACCAATGTTGGACCTTGCCAGACAAGTTTTATCCTAAAACGAAAATCAAGGGGGTCCCCATAACAACCCCGAGCATGTTTGGAGCGCTCAATTATGGAACATAACACCGGTACACGAGTAACTAGGGGTGGCAAGAGTGGAACAAAACACCGAGCAAAAGGCCAAGCCTTCCACTCTTTACCAAGTATATACGTGCATTAAATTAAATAGCAACAATATTGTGATATATCAAAAGGATATCCATGTTGGCACATGGAAACAATTGCACCTGCAACTAGCAACGCTATAAGAAAGGCTGAGCAAGCAGTTACATAGCCAAACAATGTTTGCTGGGATGTGGAGGGGTTAGAGGCTTTTCCTGGCAATTTGGGAGGCTTGACATACAAGTGGTAGGTAGCGAGACAGCGATAGAAACGAGACAACTAGCATGGCAATGATAGTAATGGTATCCAGGGAAATGATCATCTTGCTTGAGATCCCGCTTGGAAGAAGAACGAATCCGTGAAGAAGACGAACCAACGAAGTCGAACGAATCCTCACACTCCGAACGCTTTCGGAACTCTATCGAGAAGCAATCCGAAAACAACAATCAACACACGAAAAACACCACAACATATGCATGACATGATGCACTTCAAATATAATGTATGTTATGCATGACATGGCAATCACAACAATCAACTTCTACACATTAAGTGAAGCTCAATATGCAACGAGTTGCATATTGACGAAACTCCACATTCGAATATTTAGTTCGCTCTCGTTTAGGTACATGACAATGTTAAATGTTGTTAAACATGGCAAGAGGTGAAACATAAGTAAACTACACATCTAGGCAAGTTTAAATGAGGCCGGAAACAACATATATCATTACCGAAACAACCTCATATGCAAATTACAGATTTGGTCCAGATCTGTCCTGAGCATGTTTTATAGTGGTTAAACACCAATATAAAGTGTGTCATGAGATTCTACACGTTTTTCTAGTCAAGTTACATATATAGATCATTAGAAACGGAGCTACGATTATTTAGTTATGAGAGAAACCGTGTAGCAAGTCATTAGGCAATTTTAATGCACATCATGTTAAATGTTTTTAACATGCATGAGGATGACATGTTCATGTTAGATGAAATTTTTACGAAAATGTTGACATTAAGCACGACATGAAGCATTTGCCGCCAAGGCGGAAAGAAAGGGGGTGCCATGGCGGCGAAAACGGAAACGGTGCCATGGCAACATTCCGGTTCCGGCAACTCATTGAGATGTCGGTGCAAATGAACAAGTGAGATGTGCGGAACATGCAAGAGGATTGGGAGTGAACCCGGGTACCGGGTGTCCCATGTGTCGAAGGGTGCAAAATGAGGGGCAACGGACAATCGCAAACGGTGCAAATACGCGGTCCATCTCATACAACACACATGCATTCGTTCACGGGCATCGTCTCGGGGTTATACCTTCGAAGCGCAGTTTCGGAGTGGATCGAGTCGATGCGGTGTAGATGTACATAGGTCGTCGCGGGCGTCGTGGAAGTAGTGGTTCACGCGGTCTTGTCGTATCCACGTCGACGGTAGATGTACACTTGTCGGAGAATATCTTGACGAATCCGAGATCTTCGGGGGTCATTCAAACTTTTGCAGCATAGTCGAACAAGGGCTTGACGTCCGCAGGGTGGTCGACGATCAACACTTGGTGCTGACGGCGGGTCTTGATGTTATGCCTCAGATTCTCAGTGTCTCTGACCGGTGGTCTTGGCAAAGACACAAACAAAAGGCAGCGGTCCAGTGGTGCACGGGTCAACGCAGTGCTTGGGGGGGCTCGATGCGGTTGATGGCCATGGGCAGCAGCGAGTTCTGGCGACGTTGGAGCGCAGCTGGTGATGGAGACGGGCGGATCCAGCCGGCAGGTGCCGGACCTAGACAGAGGAGGGCGGCGGAGCCTATGGCGGCGCTACGCGGATGGCTTCGACGTGGGGCCGCGGTGGCTGGAGCACTACGGCAGGGCGAAGCTGCGGGCAAGGGCGCGGCGACTCGGAGGCGCACGGGAGCAAGCGGAGCTCGAGCAGTGGCTGGCGCGGGCGCTCGCGGTGGCTGGGTCCGGTGGCGCACAAGAGGAGCGGCGAATGCGCATGGGAATGGCAGATGGTGGCCATGGCGACGGGGAACGTGGCGGCAGCGGAATGAGGCGGCGCTAAGCAGGCCGGCAAGGACGGCGAATGGCAGCGCAGCGGGTGGAGGGCGGCGCTTGGGAGGCTCTCCGGGCCCTTGGCGCAGGAGCGGGCAGAGGAAGGAGGTCGCCGGCGCGGGCGTCAGGCGCGAGCGGGACTTAGGGCGGCGGCCATGGAGGGTGTGGCACGGGGCTGGCGCAGCTAGCCGCTGGCGAGGGAGAAGCACGAGAGGGGGGGGGGGGGGGGGGGGGGGGGGGCTCCAGGAGAGGCTTCTCTCCCAGGATCGAGAGGAGGAGGAGGCGAGCGGGGCGCTGCTCTCCCTGTTGACGGCGCTCGGGAGGGAGATGGGGATCGAGCACGATGCTCTCCCCTGGCGCTAGGGTTAGAGGGGGCGGCTGGGCTTTAGGCCAAATGGGCCAGCTGCTGGGTTCCCTCGCTCCTTACTTCTCTTCTTCTTTCTTAAAAGAAAAAAATAGCGAAAAGATAGAAAAGGAAAGAGGTTAGGAGTGCATTTGATAGTGGGGAAAAAAATCCAGGACCCCACAAAATATGCTTGATCCAAGGAAAACTACAATTGGCCCTGACGATAGAATTGGATTCGAACATATTTGAATTTGATCCAAATAAGTTTGAATTAGGACAAGGTTTGGATAGGTCCAAAAATGTAGAGATTTGAGGTGGAGCCTCGATAAATGCAAAAAAGAATTATTGACAAGGTTTGGAGGTCAAACTCAGCAGAAAAGGCATGGGCTTTATTATGCAAATGTGTTCCGATGATTCCAAATAAATGGAATATTATTTTTTTGCTCCCTAACATATTGGGAGGATATTTTGTAAGTTATAAAGAGAAATCACCATGTGAATTTCCCTCGATTTAAATGGATCAAAGAACCATACCATTTATTTATTTGAGTTGCAAAAAATTACTGACATGATGCAATGATGCAATGCCAAACCAAATGGAACACATGATGAAACCCGAAATAAGAGGGGAATATTTTGGAGCGTCGGTTCCGGGCTGTTACAATGAATTACTGAGACACTCCGTCATAATGAATAAGGAAATGTTGAGGCAACGATGAAACTGATTTAGAAGCGGTCTTCGAGAAGGAATATGACTGATGGAATTCATTCTTACGACTGAAAAGATTAGAAGTGTCAGGTAAGATCCTGGGATAAACCTGTGGGTTATGAGCCCACTCAAAGGAAACTACCATTGAAACAATTGATTAGAAAAGAGATATTGCACCGGTACAAATGAATCTTTGACGAGGTGAGACCCTTGAAATATTTGAAAGGGTTTTGAACGGAAACACAAATCTTCTGAGATATCTTCAGACTCCGGATAGAATAGAGAGGGATGAATAAAAGAGAGGGGCTTGAACAATAACTTTCAACATGGGAAAGCATTTAGAGAATGAAAAGGATATGATGAGCACCGAAAGCTTGAATTGAATCCACCGGAAAAGAAAACAAAGATGAAGACTTAGAAATGATGACTTGAGCTCTTGAGCATCTTCACTACGATTCACCGGATACATCACGGAAGAGAAGATAGCGGAAGCATCACATGAATAGAAAAGGCACTTGAATGAGAATTTTATTTGTTGGAGAAAAAGGGCTGGAGGGTGGGGAAAACAAAGAAAACATGGGACGGTTGAAAAAGAACTCTGGAAAGAAATATGAGGACAAATCTTGCAAATATTGGGAAGGAATGAATTATCTTGATGAAAAACACGCCGGCTGGAAAAGACTTGACATGACAATTGATTGAGCAAAAGGATTAGCATTTCCTTAGAAATATGAGAACACAGCTTAGGAAAGATATGACATCACCACTTGACATCGAAGCAACTCGAATTACCATACTCCAAAACAAAACAAAACAAAGGGTGTATCTTGCAAATTAAGCCGGAAACAAATAGATAACCCATTTGCATTTGCTGGAAGGATAATCCTAGGTAACTACTTGAATTCCCACCTGAGAACTTCCAAAATCTTTCTGGTTATGGAATGTGGTCCAACGGATACACGGATCAATTACTGAATAAAACACCCAACTCCTAGCTATAATACTACCCACCAGTGTATCACATCCGTCAACACATAACTAGAGAAACCTCGGAAACTCATCTACCTTAGACCCTCGTAATCACAACGATACTAAACATGGCAGTACATGTGATCCTGCTCCCCAGTACTGGGTGCCGCCACACTCTTCGCACCACGAATAGTATTGAAAAAAATTCGAAAATCCGCGTCCTGGGGTACTAAGGAAACTGCACGATAATGATGTGTCAAGAACCCCTTGGAGCTCAACTCCCCGGGTCCAATCCATACGTACGGGAGGCACCAAGAACAAAGTTCCGGTCACATCGACATCATAGAGGTTCCAAATTACCCGCGCGACCCTAAAAAAATTGAGTGAGAAGAGAGGAATAATTAAAATTCCTACATCAGGATTCCTCACCAGAGCATAGAAGAGGAGTAAAAAGAATCCTACTCTCCGATATAACTAGACTCAAAATGGTTTTTCACTAGACTCGACTCGGCCAAGTTCGATCAATCAAGGGGGCTCCTAGGTCGGTACAGGCTCTGATACTAACTTGTAATGCCCAAGATGCGATCCTATCCTTATTTTGGCTCAGAGCTTCGACAGGGATAGAAGCGCATCTCGTCGTTTCGCGAGAATGGATATCATTACAAGTACAAGTAAAGAGGAGATGAGTATATGGAATAGGCTTACACTCGCCACAAGCTACAACAATATCACATCAATATAACATCATATTCAATCATCATACAAAAGAGCAAGGTCCGACTACGGACGAAATCAAACGATAAATTGACATCCATCCTTGCTATCCCAGGCTGCCGGCCTGGAACCCATCCTAGATCGATGAAGAAGAAGAACTCCAATCAAACAAGCATCGCTCTCATGTCAAAGCATCGCATTACCTGTACCTGCAACTTTTGTTGTAGTAATCTATGAGCCACAGGGACTCAGCAATCTCATTTCCAAGGGTATCAAGACTAGCAAAGCTTAATGGGTGAGGTATTGTTAAGTGGTGAGGCTGCAGCAAGCACTAAGCATTTATTTGAGTGGCTAACTTACGAGTACAAGAATAAGGGAGGTGATCATCGCATAAACGGACGTGAACTAGTAATGATCACTAAGTGATCCTGAACACCTACTTACGATCAAACATAACCCCACCGTGTTCTCTCTCGGTTCAGAAATTCATGAGAAAAGACAGTCACGGTTACGCACACAGTTGGTGTATTTTATTAGAGTTTACTTCAATTTCTCTATGACCGGATGTTAAACAAATTTCCAAGTTGTCAGATAACCACGGGCACGGCTTCTGGAAAAGATTTAACCCTGCAGGGGTGCTCCAACTCATCCATCACAAACTAACCACGAGCTGCACCGAAAAACCTCAACCTCGAGATAGCCCAAGGTATCCTTGGAGCCGGTACACAAGACATTCGAGAAAGGTAAAACAATTCCAGCAAGGCCGCCCGACGTGTCGACAATCCCGATAGGAGCCGCGTATCTCCTTCTCAGGACATGACGGATGAGCTAAGCGTACAGTAACTGACATCCCGAGTTGCCCCAGGTAGCCCGCACAATGCTCTAGTTTGGACCAGCACCAATAACACTGGGCCCCATGTATTATGTTGAATAACAAACCTCGGGTAGCGCTAACTCCCTATGCGTCAACTTAATTATCAGTATTATTATGTTGGGAAAATGTAGTACCAATGTTGGGCCATGCCAGAAAAGTTTTATCCCAAAACGAATTATCAAGGGGGTCCCCATAACAACCCCGAGCATGTTAGGAGCGCTCAATATGGAACATAACACCGAGCAAAAGGCCAAGCCTTCCACCTTTTACCAAGTATATATGTGCATTAAATTAAATAGCAATAATATTGTGATATCTCAAAAATGTACATGTTGCACATGTAAACAATTTGCACCTCCAACTAGCAACACTATAAGAAGGGCTGAGCACGCGGTAACATAGCCAAACAATGGATTGCTGGGATGTGGAGGGTTATAGGCTTATGATGGCATTTTGGGAGGCTTGTAAAACGAGTGGTAGGTAGCGTGACAAAGCGATAGAAACAAGACAACTAGCATGGCAATGATTGTAGTGGTATCCAGGGAAATGTTCATCTTGCCTGAGATCCCGCATGGAAGAAGAACGAATCCGTGTAGAAGACGATCCAACGTAGTCGAACGAATCCTCACACACTGAACGTTTCCGAACTCTATCGAGAATAAACTATCCAAAAACAAACAATCAACACACGATAAACATCACAACATATGCATGGCATGATGCGCAAACAAATATGATGCATGTCCATTTAATTATGCGTGGCGTGACAAGTCACATCAATCAAATACTACATATTAAGTGAAGCTCAATATGCAATGAGTTGCATATTGATGGAACTCCACGTTCATTTTAAATGTTGTTTATCATGGATAGAGGTGAAGCATGAACAACTACATCAACTAGGCATTTTAAATGAGGCCGGAAGCGACATATAGCATTTCCGAAACAACCCTATATGCAAATTATGAATTTGGTCTAGATCTGTTCTAAGCATATTTTATATTTGTTAAACAGTAAAATAAAGTGTGCCATGAGATTCTACACGTTTTTCTTGTCAAGTTACATATGTGGAACATTTTAAACAATGCTACAGTTATTTAGTTATGAGACAAACCGTTTTAACATGGCATTTAGGCAATCTCAATGCAAACTTCATTTTTAATTGTTTTTTCCATGCATCAGGATGACATGATCAAACATTATGCAATTTTATGAAAACGTCGGCATAAACATGAAATAGGGCATTTGTCGGCATGGCGGAAGAATTGGGTGCCACGGCGACGAATACGAAAACGGTGCCACGACAACGTTTCGGTTCTGACAACTCATTTAGATGACGGTGCCAAAGAACAAGTGTGGTTGTGCGGAGCTTGCAAGAGATGGTGGGGTGATCCCGGTCACCGGGTTCCCACATGTCGAAGGGTGCAAAACAAGGAGCAATGAACTATCGCAAACGTTGCAAATACACGGTTCATCGCATACATCACACATGCATTCATTCGCGGTCTTCGTCTCGGGGTTATACCATCGAAGCGTGCATGTGAGGCGAAACGGTTCGATGCGGTGTAGATGTTCACGGGTCATCGCTGACGTCGTGGAAGTAGTCGTACTCGGGCGTCGTGGACGTCGTGGAAGTAGTGGTACTCGACGACGGTCGTGGTACTCACGATCTTGGCGATGGTAGTGGTACATGAATCATAGTCGGCCTTGTCGGATCATTGTGTAGCCATTCTCGAATGCGAGTTGAACTTGGCGTATCCAGGGGACGGTGCTTGACGATCCGAGTACAGGTCTAGGCGGTCTTCAGTTCAGTGGTCGTGGAGGTAGTAGGAAGGGAAACGGTGGCAGAGACAATTGGCCAAAGCAAACCAACCGCACCGAAAGCAAGCGGTTTGTTGACGTGGTCTTCGAGTGCACGCCGAGGTGGTGGTCTTGACGAACATTGAAGAGGGCTGAGCAGAGCAAGCAAGGCAACAGAAAGAGAAGCAAGACACGAGCGGCGGCAGCGCCATGGGTGTGAAGCAGAGCAAAGGGGCGTCGAGCTTCCACAGGAGGTGATGCTCGCAAGGAGGTACGTCAAAGGAGCAACCGAGGTGGCTTATGGAGCGCGGACGATGCGGGAGCTCCTGCTCCTGTTGTCACGGGGCTGCAGGGAGGAGGCCGAGCATGTAGGAGGTGGCGTGCAGTGCAGGGCTTCGGTGACCGGCTGCTATGGCGACGGAAGGGAGGAGATCGATGGCCCGGCTATCGTGCGCAAGGCGACGAGGTCTTGGCATAGAGAGAGCGCCAGTCGCGGGTGGATCCAAGGTGGACGGATCTCATCGGAGACGGTCCGGGGATGGCCGATAACGGAGCTCCAAGCAAGGAGCTTGAGGCCGGCGGCGCCATGGCCTTCTCCTGTTCGCAACAGAGAGAAGAGAGAGAGATGGTGAGGGAGAGGGAAAGAAGGTAGAAGGAAAGGACGGAGGGAGAAGAAAAGAGAAACAGACAAGGAGCAATGGCATGACCTAGGGCTCCGGCCGGCGAGGTCGAGGTGGCGGCGGGGTCGAGCAAGAGGAGCTCGGGAGGCTCTCCCGATCCAGATCAAGCAGGGCACCGAGGGAGGTTGGACACGTCCAAGGGCCCTCATGGCCGTCCGATGCTTATTCCAAGGAGGAGATCGAAGGAGATGGCACGTTTGGGTTGCTAAGTGGCATGCATCAGCTAGGACAGCGCCGAAAACTAGGGAGGTGGCGACGGATACGGTTTGGGTAGGGGCTAGGCTAGGGTTTCGTCCCAAATAGGAATGTGGATGGTCTATATATAGGGGAATAGACAGGGTTTGGACGCTCCGATTAGATCGGATGGTCAGGATAAATTAGATTAGGTAGTCCAATTGAAAAACCGATGATGGTTTGGGGTATTTCGGGGTTGATCTGGACCCACATGTCACGACCGCCGGGTTCGGGTCCGGGGGGGGCGGGGGGTTCGGACTATGTTGCGAGCGGACCGGTGAACTGTGCAGAGAGGCTAGGCGGAGATGAGAGGGAAAACGGGCAACCCGGCATGAGTGAGGGAGTCCGGGATTAAGGGGTCCTCTGACTGCCGACCTATTTCTCATAGGTCGGGCTAATGGGCCGCTCGCTGGGAATGAGATTAATTGAAGGCCTTGTCACCAGGGAGGAGACCTCAGGAGCCGTGGCGTGTCCGTCAAGTTGAAGATGGTAGTTTAGGCATGTTTTTTCCCTCCGGTGGGCAACCGGCCATATGTAACCCTAATGACCCCTGGTGTCTATATAAGCCAGAGGGTTTTAGATCATACGACACAGAAACTCATCTAGGGTTTTAGCTAGTCGATCTCGAGGTAGATCAACTCTGTAACCTTCATATCATCAATATAATCAAGCAGGACGTAGGGTTTTACCTCCATAGGAGGGCCTGAACCTGGGTAAACATCGTCTCCTTCGTCCCTTTGTTACCATCGGTCGTAGTCTCATAGCTCGGGACCCCCTACTCGAGATCCGCCGGTTTTGACACCGACATTGGTGCTTTCATTGAGAGTTCCGCTGTGATCACCGAAAGAATCGATGGCTCGTCTTCGCATAAGCCGTGGGGTCTATGACCAGGATGCCACTGTCCCGGCACAGACCCCCGTTGGCGGCGGCGCCCTACTGCGTGCTAATCCGACTGGCCTTCTCGGCCAGATCGGAAGTTTCTTCCCCGGTCAGGAAATCAGGTTCGGGAACCTAGAGTTCGCCGCTGATTCCCAGGGAGAACTCTTTTGGGTGAGGCCCTCAACCCCCATGGAGAAGCCCGTGGAATCCGACGCTTTGACGTTGGAGGCATCGGGCGTCGACTCCAAGGTGGCCTCCCCCCTCGGGCCGTCTAGCACGCCCAACCCCGTTGATACGCCCGGATCCGTCGCGACCGAACATAACCCGGATTCGCCTTCGAACGATCCTGGGACCTGTGCACCTCGGCAACTCATACACAGCCGAGATCTCGTCCTTCGACGAGCTACTGGATCGGATTCGAACCTTCGGCCTGGGCGACCGCCTCCAGACCCCAGTCTACGACCGGATCGGGCTTAAAACCGATGACAGGGAGATTCACTCTCCCTTGGTCACCCACTTGGTCGCCACTGTCGAGTGCCCGGCCGAAGGCTCGTCCTCCCAATAACCGAAACTAAAAACAGTTCATATCCCGGTCTCCGATCATCTAGATCCCTCGGATAACCCAGACTCGGAAGTCCGCTCCAAGGATAGCTCGGGATCGATTCCAGATCTCGCGCGCGACCCAAGCCCTATGCCGAACCCCGTTGTTTCGGACTCACGTCGCGGCGCGGAGCCAAAAATGTTCCCACCCACCACCCAAGTCGAGCACTCATGCATCGCAGGAGAGTCCAAGCCTTTGGACTCACGGGACGTCAAACACTTACCGGGGGAGTCGGTTCACCAATTTTGGGCCAGGCTTCTCCTCGTTAGAGACAGGGTACTAGGATCTAGTGACCAGGAGATAATCTCAACATTCAGTCGCAATTGTCATGATGAAGGGATCCTCAATGCCCTATTCCGGCGGCACGTTCGTAGCTTCACCGAGTTATCGGACCTGGTACAAAAATACTATGCCATGGAGAGCACCTGGCAAGCCGAACGGCTACTCGCGGAACCAGACTTTACCGAACACTCTATAGGAGATCCGAAAAAGAAGATACCCCCGAAGCGGCTGGCCGAACACCAACCCCCCGAAAAGAGAAATAGACCCCCTATGGGGTCCAGAACCGTCCTTGACGGACTGTTGGACAAACCATGCCCTATACATTCTGTATTGCTGAACACAAACCCGACTCACAACCTTAGAGCTTGCTGGGTCGTCAGGCAGATCGCCAAAAGTGGAGAAGTCATTCTCCAGGACCAACCGCCGAACAGGCGCCGCACAATGCCATGAGAATACAATGCGGAAGTCCTGACGATCTGTGAAACGTCCCCCTCTAGGAGCAGGAGAAAGAGAGCTCTTAAAGAACTCGAACAGGTCTACCATGTGGCGGCAGCAAGCCCATGGGCAGACACACCAATCACCTTCAGAGATACTGACCAACCAACCATCCGTCCAGGTCACACACCGGCCGCACTGGTCCTAAACCCTATCGTCGATGGTTTCAGGCTACAGAAGGTGCTAATGGATGGTGGCAGTGCCTTAAACCTCATCTACGAAGACACCCTGGAAAAAATGCAGTTCGATCGATCTCGCATCGAGCATAGCAACACAACCTTCCGGGGGATCATCCCTGGGAAAGAGGCGCGTTGTTCGGGACGTGTCACCCTTGACGTGGTATTCGGCACACCCGACAACTACCGATCCGAAGAGCTTCTCTTCCATATCGTGCCCTTCCCCAGTGGCTACCACGCTCTGTTAGGGCGCGGCGGCTTCACAAAGTTCCAGGCTATACCCCATTACGGGTATATGAATCTCAAGATGCCAGGCCCAGGCGGGGTAATCACAATCGCCAGTGATCCGAGCATAGCCCTTCGAGCCGAAAACAAAACGGCAGCGCTCGCCCGCGAGGCGCTAGCCGAGACCTTTGCTGCAGAGGAATTAACCGCACTCCGGTCAACAGTGGACAAGGACGATGTGATCCTTAGTAAAAGACCCAAACCCACGTCCTTTAAGGCTGCAAAGGAAATTGTTAAATTCCAGGTACACCCGACGGACCCTAATAAAACAACGTCCATCGGAGCTCAGCTGGACCCCACGGTGGACGAGGCGCTGCGAGCATTTTTACAAGAAAATTGGGACATCTTCTCCTGGCATCCCTCTGATATGCCAGGAATCCCACGCCCACTGGCAGAACACAGTCTGAATATAATCCCAGGCTTTAAGCCCGTTAAACAGACTCTGCGCCGCTTTTTCGAGCCTAAACGTCAAGCTATGGGTGAAGAATTAGCCAAGTTGCTAGAGGCCGGATTCATACGGGAGATCAAACACCCCAAATGGCTGGCAAACCTGGTAATGGTACCGAAGAAAGATAAATCCTGGCGGCTGTGAGTCGACTTTAAAGACGTTAACAAGGCCTGCCCCAAGGACCCTTTCCCCCTACCATGCATAGACCAGATTATTGACGCCACAGCCGGACACGGTTCGCTGTGTTTCCTCGACGCTTATTCCGGATACCATCAGATCAAAATGAAGGAATCCGATCAAGCTGCAACCGCATTCATCACCCCATACGGGCCATTCTGTTTCAACACAATGCCCTTTCGGCTAAAGAACGCTGGAGCTACATACCAGCGTATGATCCAGACCTGCCTCGAAAAACAGGTTGGCAAAATAGTCGAACCATATGTGGACGATGTGGTCATTAAAACCAAACACGCCAGCCAGCTGATCGACGACCTAAGGCAAACCTTTGCCAGCTTACGCGAGTACGATATACGACTCAATCAGGAGAAATGTGTCTTCAGAGTCCCTGCTGGTAAACTGCTCGGATTCATTGTTTCCCATAGAGGAATAGAAGCGAATCCGGCTAAGATCCGTGCCTTATCGGAACTCGCAATTCCCACAAAGCTCAAGCATGTCCAAAAATTAGCGGGTTGTGTGGCGGCATTAAGCCGCTTTATCTCCCGTCTCGGTGAAAAGGCTCTACCGCTCTACAGGTTGCTGAAACAGACCAACAATTTCGTATGGACCGTTGAAGCAGCTGCCGCGTTAGAGGAAATTAAAACACTGCTGGCAAGCAACCCCATACTCACAGCACCAGGCGCCGGTGAACCAATGTTATTATACATATCGGCCACCAACCAAGTGGTTAGCGCAGTGCTTGTTGTCGAACGAGAGGAGGAGGGTCACAAATTCCGGATACAAAAACCGGTCTATTATGTGTCAGAAGTGCTAACGCAATGCAAGTCCAGATACCCGCATTACCAGAAGATAGCCTATACAGTATTTATGGCATCGCGAAAACAACGACACTACTTTCAAGAGTGTTCGGTCACGGTGGCCTCCGAAGTACCCCTGAATGATATAATCAATAACAGGGACGCCACCGGCCGCATAGCCAAATGGGCCATCGAACTCCTTCCTTTCGAAATCGCCTATAAGCCACGACGAGCTATTAAATCTCAGGTGTTGGCAAATTTCCTAGCCGAATGGACAGAGGCCCAGCTCCCTAGGGAATATAGTACGTACTCCCATTGGACGATGTACTTCGACGGATCCAAAACACTGGCCGGACTGGGGGCTGGAGTTATCCTCACATCCCCCACAGGCGACAACGTTCGATACGTGCTGCAAATCATGTATGCCGATTCCAACAATGCAGCCGAGTATGAAGCACTTTTGCATGGTCTTCGGATGGCAGCCTCCATGGGTATACAACGGCTGGAAGTATGGGGAGACTCTAACTTGGCCATCTCCCAAATCAACGGCGAGTTCGAGGCCAAAAACCCGAAGATGGCGGCATATAGAAACGTCGTCCTTAAAATATCTGCACGGTTCGAGGCGCTGGAATTCCATCATGTTGCTAGAAACAACAACCAGGCCGCTGATATATTGGCCCGCATGGGTGCCAAACATGACCCCGTCCCAAAAAACACCTTTCTTGAACGGCTCTTCAAGCCATCGGTGGTCTGGTAGGACGACGATAAGGGCGCCGGATCCATCAGCGCGGAAGAGGTTGTCCACCCTACAAACGAACCAGACGATCAAATCATCGGCGGGTCCATAATGGACGAAACGCCTTCGGCTCACGAGGTCATGGCAATAATCGCGCCATGGACCGAGCCCTTCCTCACCTACCTTCTTCGCTGAGAGCTCCCCGATGACCAGACAGAGGCGAGACGCATAATTCGGTGATCCAAAGCCTATAAAGTCCACGAGGGTGAGTTATACAAGAAAAGCACCACCGGGGTACTCCAACGGTGCATATCTGAGGAAGAAGGAAAGTAGCTTTTGGCTGAAATCCAAGCAGGAATGGGCGGCCATCACGCCGTCGCAAGGGCCTTAGTAAGCAAGGCCTTTCGTGCTGGATTCTTCTGGCCCACCGCTCGAGCGGATGCCCAGTCGCTGGTCCAATATTGCTTAGGATGCCAACTTTTTGCAAATCAAAGTGACATGCCCTCAACGGCTCTTCGGACTATCCCGATCACTTGGCCTTTTCGGTCTGGGGGCTGGACATGGTCAGACCACTTAAAGGGGGGAGCAAGAAAAATAAATACCTACTGGTCATGGTGGACAAGTTCACCAAATGGATCGAAGCAAAACCTGTCAAATCAGCCAAGTCCGGACCAGTAATCGACTTTATATCTGGCGTGGTACACCGTTACGGTGTCCCGCACAGTATAATAACGGACAATGGATCCAACTTCACCGCCCAGGAAGTAAAAGACTGGTGCGCAAAAATGGGCATTAAGCTCGATTATGCATCGGTGTATCACCCACAGACCAATGGACAGGTCGAATGAGCCAACGGCCTCATTATGAGTGGTATTAAGCCACGTTTGGTCCGATCTCTTCATGAGTCCGACTGCCATTGGGTGGAGGAACTTGATTCCGTTTTGTGGGGCCTGCGTACCACCCCGAATCGATCAACGAGATACACACCGTTCTTCATGGTCTACGGGGCAGAAGCGGTCCTTCCTTGTGATATTATTCCCGATGCACCAAGGGTGCGCATGTACGAAGAAAAGGAGGCCGAGCTAAATTGGCATGACGACTTGGATGCCTTGGAAGGAGAGCGTGACATAGCTCGGGCTCGCTCTAGTTTTTATCAACAGCAGGCCCGGCGTTACTAGAGCAGGGAGGTCGGGGCGAAAGCTTATAACGTGGGTGAAGTCGTCTTACAGCTCCCCGAGAAGCAGAAGCATAAGCTCAATCCCAAATGGGAGGGCCCCTTCATAATCGATGAAGTCCTCGCAGGGGGGGCTCATCGTCTTCGAAGCCCGGCAGACAACCGCCTCGAACTAAACCCATGGAACGCAGCTCGTCTTCGGCGCTTCTACGGCTAGACCGGTGTCATCATTCTCTTTACCCTCCCCTTTTATTTTTTCTCTCTTATTTTCATTTTTCCTTCCCTTCCACCTTAATTCTTGGCAAGCCAGGACCTTTCTCTCCCCAAGTTTGTGTTCGGCTAAACCGAGCTAATGTTTAGATATTCGGCATACATCGTCAAATGTAAAATCCGAATATAACACCTGGGGGCTTCTTCCCGAAGCCGATGAGTTTTTCTTATAAGCATCTGTTGAAATTTATTATGCATGAATGTTTCCTTTGTCGATTATAAAGCCATCATATGCATCAATTCGAACTAAGAATTTTGCCAAGCTGGGTTGCCTCGCTCCTGTGTTTACCCTCTACGTTCCCGATTGTTCGGCTAGAGAGTAAAGGGAGCACCTTTGCGATTGTTATGGCCTGGCTATCGGGATACGTACCTCAGACGGGTGAAGCCAAAAGCTAGCTATCTTTAGCAGAAAATTGGTCGGCTACGACGAAAGCAGCACATAAAATTATGGTTGTTATTACCATCACGCGGTTTTCTCAATAAAGCCATTAGTCGCATACGAGTAGTATGCGGATTTATTATCTACGGAAAACTCACGAGCTCTTTGCACGGGAGGTCGAAGCCGATGGCCGGTTAAGACAAAGTTTACAACACAGATGGATCAACTTTTTGATTTAAAGTACATAGATACATAGAATCACACATCTGGCTGCTGGTCAAGATTGTCTATTATGGCATCCATGGTGCAATCTTCCTGCGAGAGTCGAGCAGCAGGCATCACTTGGTCGTACACCAAGTGAAGTGGCACTTCTTGCCCATCAGGTCCTACTGGCCCAACCCGAGCCATATGCTCGGGGTTAAGATCGGTATAACGGGTCTTGATCATTGCCCACGCTTCTCGTGCTCCCTCCCGGCAAGACAATGTCTTCCATAGCTCAAACCGACCCCGGGCTTCTTTGAACCAGTCGGTTAATTCAGCCATCCTTTCCGGAGGCTGCTCGGTAGGCCATAGCGCTTTTATCACGCCCCTCATAGCCTTCCGAGCCTGCTCATGCATGGTGGATAGTTCCTTCAGGAGGTTCCCCCGGAAGGAGCTGATCTCTTCTTCAGGCCGCCCGGTTAGGAGACCTATACATGAGACAAGGCATGTCCGTTACACCTTATGAAGGGGAGATACCTTTCGACGTTATAATCAAAACTTACCGAACATGCCCCTCTGTAGTTTCTGGTTCTCTTCTTGGGCATGGGCCAATTGAGTCTTTAAACTCTCAATATCTTCGGCCTGCTGTTTGTTTTCCACCTGGAGGCCTTTCTTCTCCTCCAGGTTTCGCTGCAGCGAAAGGCAGCCAGCCTCATACTGGGATTCGGCATACCTCTGGGAGTATCGGGCTGCATCCAAATATTTTTGCAATTGCCCTATTGATTCAGCAGCTAAAAGTACCACCGAGCATGGGATTATACGCTAAGATCAGCAGAATAGTTATACTCACCATGCGCCTCCTGGGTAAACGTCTTCACTTGTTCAAGCTTGGCCTTCACGGTTTCCACCTGTGTTCGGCTCGCTGCCAATTCATTGGCCAATTGCTTGTTCTGCTGCCTTGAGGCCTGCATCATCCATGCAAGCAATGTGCGGATCCTTAATTCAGACGTCCCGACCAAATGAAGGCTCGGGGGCTACTGGGTTTACATTTATGTCCGGATTTTTAATCACTTACCTTCAGGCCAGACGATATCAGTTTCACAGCTTCGCCGAACCCGGCTCTGGCAGCTCCAAGGTGTGCGTCCGCTGAACATAGAGCATTGAACTCTTGTTCAGAAAACACCGGGTCGCGCAGGATTCCTCGCCGCCGCCGATGTTTCATCGCGCTCTCTGCTTTGGATTTAGTGACTGATACCTCATCCCCAGAGTCTTCGGGGGTCGGATTGACCATGGGGGCCTCCGCGGCGGGTTCGGCGTGAGCAGAAGATCTTGATTCATGCGTGTTGCCGGGCGTCCCGGCAATGTCTTCGGCAGACGAGGGTTGTACTCGCTTCCTGAGTAAGTCGAGTAATTTGACATAAGATCCTCTGTAAGATCCTACCGATCATAACAATAATAGATTAAGCGACCGAACAAAGTACCTTTTGGTTGATCGAGTGTTCGGCGCCGTCTCCATGACCGGCTCACATGAGGGACTCCTGTTGGCGCCCGGCTCGGACATTGCTGCTGTAGCCGACGTTCGTCGCGAGGACAGACAGCGCTTGGGAGTGGGAGCCGGTATGTTCGGGTCGACGGAGGACGTCTGCCTTTTGCGGGTAGAATTTTTCTTCTTGCTCGTAGTGGAGGAGGGGAGTGATCCGGGGTGATCAGCTATGATGGCCACCTTGGATCGATCAAGGCTCTCCTGGTAAAATACCCCGTCTTCATACACCAGTGATAGCTCCTGTACGTCATGGAATCCTGGATCATCGTCGCGGGAGTAGTTCTCTGGTTGGGGGGGGCCGGATAGTTGATTGTGTCAGCAAAGCTCCGCCATTCCTGTTTGCGAAGATTAAAAGCGTTAGTCAAAAAGGGCGAACAAATGCCCGAACTCAAGACGCAGAGTCGAAGGGCTTACCCATTCAATAGGGTTGTAACTCGAGTAGCCCTCCTTAACCTGCAACTGAACAAAATCTTCTTTTTCTCCTTTGTACAAGTCGGCAAGTGCGGCTGCCAAGGCCACCTGATTGGCAGGGCCCAGCCGTCGGGAGCGAGTGGTGTCACTCGTTCCGTTGTATTGCCACAAAGGATGTATCCTTTGTTGGAGAGGTTGAATGCATCGGGAGATGGCGGCGGCCATCACGTCAATCATTGTCAGCTTGTGATGAGCCAGTATCCTTACGTGGGAGGCCAAGCGTCGAACTTCGGCACTGTCCTCTTGGGGCGAACTCTTCGGTCGCCAGTTATACTTTTTCTTCGGAGGAGCGTCGGTGTATTCGGGCAAGCCCCTCCGAGTTGGATCAAATAGGGGAACGTCCTCGATGTAGAACCACTCCGAAGACCACTCTTCGGATTCCTTCTTCGGTGTCCCCGCTGGGTATCCTGTTCCCGCTATGCGACATACTTCGGCTCCTCTGATTTCCCGAATTGTCTCACCCCGAGTACGGGGGACGAGGCAGAAGTACTTCCTCCATAATTCGAAGTGCGCCTCGCAGCCCAAGAACATTTCGCAGAGAGCGACAAAGCCCGAAATGTGCAGAATGGATCCGGGGGTAAGATGGTGGAGCTGGATCCCATAGAACTCTAGTAACCCCCTGAGGAAAGGATGAATGGGGAACCCTAGGCCTCGTAAGAGGAAGGGCACAAAGCATACCCGCTCGCCCTGGTTAGGATTGGGGAAGTTCTCCGCGAAAGCTTCGCCGTCAAAGGAAGTCAAGCCGGCGCGAGTTGCCGCCAGATCTGAGGAAGGAAGATACCCTTGGGTCTCGAGGTCACGCAACCGGAGGAGGGATACAGAGCAACTCGTCCAATCCCCAGGACGGGAGCCGTAAGGGCGCGAGGAAGAGCTGGGGGCGCTCGCCAAGATTTTGTGATGGTCTCTCGCTTGAAGTTTTTCTCTAAACGGGGAAGAAGAGGGAGCTGTGACCCGGACCACAATTTAACTTGTTTAAATAAGTGGTGCCTCCCTTGCGGGAGGGGTAGTCTTGTAAAAAGCTGTCGGGCCGCTCGTCTCCCCTCGGCGCACAAGGATCAAGAAGCGCTGAAGGTTATTATATTGGGTCCCGCAAGTTCTCAGCAATCGAGAACTCTCCGATGATGGGATGGTTGCCAAGCCAGAAGAGGTTGAGGGACTCGCCTCGCAAGCCGAAGACTTCGACACGTAATATTTTCCGGATATACCTCGGTGTTGGAGGCTAGTCCGGGGGCTACTGAGGGAGTCTGGGATTAAGGGGTCCTCGGACTGCTGACCTATTTCTCATAGGTCGGGCTAATGGGCCTCTCGCTGAGAATGAGATTAATCGAAGGCCTTGTCACCAGGGAGGAGACCTCAGGAGCCGTGGCGTGTCCGTCAAGTTGAAGATGGTAGTTTAGGCATGTTTTTTCCGTCCGGTGGGCAACCGACCATATGTAACCCTAATGACCCCTGGTGTCTATATAAGCCAGAGGGTTTTAGATCATACGACACAGAAACTCATCTAGGGTTTTAGCTAGTCGATCTCGAGGTAGATCAACTCTGTAACCTGCATATCATCAATATAATCAAGCAGGACGTAGTG
Source organism: Elymus sibiricus (assembly GCA_039707655.1). Classification (NCBI taxonomy): domain Eukaryota; kingdom Viridiplantae; phylum Streptophyta; class Magnoliopsida; order Poales; family Poaceae; genus Elymus; species Elymus sibiricus. Next base: position 305,758,982 of record CM077675.1, on the reverse strand, counting down.
TTTTACCTCCATAGGAGGGCCCGAACCTGGGTAAACATCGTCTCCTTCATCCCTTTGTTACCATCGGTCCTAGTCTCACAGCTCGGGACCCCCTACCCGAGATCCGCCGGTTTTGACACCGACATTGGTGCTTTCATTGAGAGTTCCGCTGTGATCACCGAAAGAATCGATGGCTCGTCTTCGCATAAGCCGTGGGGTCTATGACCAGGATGCCACTGTCCCGGCACAGACCCCCGTTGGCGGCGGCTCCCTACCGCGTGCTAATCCGACTGGCCTTCTCAGCCAGATCGGAAGTTTCTTCCCTGGTCAGGAAATCAGGTTCGGGAACCTAGAGTTCGCCGCTGATTCCCAGGGAGAACTCTTTTGGGTGAGGCCCTCAACCCCCATGGAGAAGCCCGTGGAATCCGACGCTTTGACGTCGGAGGCATCGGGCGTCGACTCCAAGGTGGCCTCCCCCCTCAGGCCGTCTTGCACGCCCAACCCCTTTGATACACCCGGATCCGTCGCGACCGAACATTACCCGGATTCGCCTTCAAACGATCCTGGGACGTGTGCGCCTCGGCAACTCATACACAGCCGACATCTCATCCTTGGACGAGCTACTGGATCGGATTCGAACTTTTGGCAAGGCGACCGCCTCCTGACCCTGGTCTACGACCGGATCGGGTTTAAAACCGATGACAGGGAGATTCGCTCTCCCTCGGTCACCCACTTGGTCGCTACCATTGAGTGCCCGACCGAAGGCCCGTCCTCCCAACAACCGAAACTAAAAACAGTTCATATCCCGGTCTCCGATCATCTAGATCCCTCGGATAATCCAGACTCGGAAGTCCGCTCCAAAGATAGCTCGGGATCGATTCCCGATATCGCGCGCGACCCGAGCCCTACGCCAAACCCCGTTGTTCTAGACTCACGTCGTGGCGCGGAGCCAAAAATGTTCCCACCCAACACCCAAGTCGAGCACTCAAGCATCGCAGGAGAGTCCAAGCCTTTGGACTCACGGGACGTCAAACACTTACCGGGGGAATTGGTTCACCACTTTTGGGCCAGGCTTCTCCTCGTTAGAGACATGGTACTAGGATCTAGTGACCAGGAGATAATCACAACATTCAGTCGCAATTGTCATGATGAAGGGATCCTCAATGCCCTATCCCGGCGGCACGTTCGCAGCTTCACCGAGTTATCGGACCTGGTACAAAAAATACAGTGCCATGGAGAGCACCTGGCAAGCCGAACGGCTACTCGCGGAACCAGACTTTACCGAACACTCTATAGGAGATCGGAAAAAGAGGATACCCCCGAAGCGGCTGGCCGAACACGAACCCGCCGAAAAGAGAAATAGACCCCCTATGGGGTCCAGAACCGTCCTTGACGGACTGTTGGACAAACCATGCCCTATACATTCTGTATTGCTGAACACAAACCCGATTCACAACCTTAGAGCTTGCTAGGTCGTTAGGCAGATCGTCAAAAGTGGAGAAGTCATTCTCCAGGACCAACCGCCGAACAGGCGCCGCACAATGCCATGAGAATACAATGCGAAAGTCCTGACGATCTGCGAAACATTCCCCTCTAGGAACAGGAGAAAGAGAGCTCTTAAAGAACTCGAACAGGTCTACCATGTGGCGGCAGCAAGCCCATGGGCAGACACACCAATCACCTTCGGAGATACTGACCAACCAACCATCCGTCCCGGTCACACACCGGCCGCACTGGTCCTAAACCCTATCGTCGACGGTTTCAGGCTACAGAAGGTGCTAATGGACGGTGGAAGTGCCTTAAACCTCATCTACGAAGACACCCTGGAAAAAATGCAGTTCGATCGATCTCGCATCGAGCATAGCAACACAACCTTCCGGGGGATCATCCCTGGGAAAGAGGCGCGTTGTTCGGGACGTGTCACCCTTGACGTGGTATTCGGCACACCCGACAACTACCGATCCGAAGAGCTTATCTTCCATATCGTGCCCTTCCCGAGTGGCTACCACGCGCTGTTAGGGCGCGACGCCTTCACAAAGTTCCAGGCTATAACCCATTACGAGTATATGAATCTCAAGATGCCAGGCCCAGGCGGGGTAATCACAATCGCCAGTGATCCGAGCATAGCCCTTCCAGCCGAAAACAAAACGGCAGCGCTCGCCCTCGAGGCGCTAGCCGAGACCTTTGCTGCAGAGGAATTGACCGCACTCCGGTCAACTGTGGACAAGGACGATGTGATCCTTAGTAAAAGGCCCAAACCCACGTCCTTTAAGCCTGCAAAGGATATCGTTAAATTCCAGGTACACCTGATGGACCCTAATAAAACAGCGTCCATCGGAGCTCAGCTGGACCCCACGGTGGACGAGGCGCTGCGAGCATTTTTACAAGAAAATTGGGACATCTTCGCCTGGCATCCCGATGATATGCCAGGAATCCCACGCCGGCTGGAAGAACACAGTCTGGATATAATTCCAGGCTTTAAGCCCGTTAAACAGACTCTGCGCCGCTTTTCTGAGCCTAAACGTCAAGCTATGGGTGAAGAATTAGCCAAGTTGCTAGAGGCCGGATTCATACGGGAGATCAAAGACCCCAAATGGCTTGCAAACTTGGTAATGGTACCGAAGAAAGATAAATCCTGGCGGCTGTGCGTCGACTTTAAAGACCTTAACAAGGCCTGCCCCAAGGACCCTTTCCCCCTACCATGCATAGACCAGATTATTGACGCCCCAGCCGGACACGATTCGCTGCGTTTCCTCGACGCTTATTCCGGATACCATCAGATCAAAATGAAGGAATCTGATCAAGCTGCAACCGCATTCATCACCCCATACGGGCCATTTTGTTTCAACACAATGCCCTTTCGGCTAAAGAACGCTGGAGCTACATACCAGCGTATGATCCAGACCTGCCTCGAAAAAGAGGTTGGCAAAATAGTCGAAGCATATGTGGATGATGTGGTCATTAAAACCAAACACGCCAGCCAGCTGATCGACGACCTAAGGCAAACCTTTGCCAGCTTACGCGAGTACGATATACGACTCAATCCGGAGAAATGTGTCTTCAGAGTTCCTGCTGGTAAACTGCTTGGATTCATTGTTTCGCATAGAGGAATAGAAGCGAATCCGGTTAAGATCCGTGCCTTATCGGAACTTGCAATTCCCACAAAGCTCAAGCATGTCCAAAAATTAGCGGGTTGTGTGGCGGCGTTAAGCCGCTTTATCTCCCGTCTCGGTGAAAAGGCTCTACCGCTCTACAGGTTGCTAAAACAGACCAACAATTTCGTATCGACCGATGAAGTAGCTGCCGCGTTAGAGGAAATTAAAACACTGCTGGCAAGCAACCCCATACTCACAGCACCAGGCGCCGGTGAACCAATGTTATTATACATATCGGCCACCAACCAAGTGGTTAGCGCAGTGCTCGTTGTCGAACGAGAGGAGGAGGGTCACAAATTCCGGATACAAAAACGAGTCTATTATGTGTCAGCAGTGCTAACGCAATGCAAGTCCAGATACCCGCATTACCAGAAGATAGCCTATACAGTATTTATGGCATCGCGAAAACGAAGACACTACTTTCAAGAGTGTTCGGTCACGGTGGCCTCCGAAGTACCCCTGAATGATATAATCAATAACAGGGACGCCACCGGCCGCATAGCCAAATGGGCCATCGAACTCCTTCCTTTCGAAATCGCCTATAAGCCACGACGAGCTATTAAATCTTAGGTGTTGGCAGATTTCCTAGCGGAATGGACGGAGGCCCAGCTCCCTAGGGAATATAGTACGTACTCCCATTGGACGATGTACTTCGACGGATCCAAAACACTGGCCGGACTGGGGGCTGGAGTTATCCTCACATCCCCCACAGGCAACAACATTCGATACGTGTTGCAAATCATGTATGCCGATTCCAACAATGCAGCCGAGTACGAAGCACTTTTGCATGGTCTTCGGATGGCAGCCTCCATGGGTATACAACGGCTGGAAGTACGGGGAGACGCTAACTTGGCCATCTCCCAAATCAACGGCGAGTTCGATGCCAAAAACCCGAAGATGGCGGCATATAGAAACGCCGTCCTTAAAATATCCGCACGGTTCGAGGCACTGGAATTCCATCATGTTGCTAGAGACAACAACTAGGCCACTGATATGTTGGCCCGCATGGGTGCCAAACGTGACCCCGTCCCAAAAAACACCTTTCTTGAACGGCTCTTCAAGCCATCGGTGGTCTGGCAGGATGACGATAAGGGCGCCGGATCCATCAGCGCGGAAGAGGTTGTCCACCCTACAAACGAACTAGACGATCAAACATCGGCGGCTCCATAATGGACGAAACGCCTTCGGCTCACGAGGTCATGGGAATAATCGCGCCATGGACCGAGCCCTTCCTCTCCTACCTTCTTCGCCGAGAGCTCCCCGATGACCAGACAGAGGCAAGACGCATAATTCGGTGATCCAAAGCCTATAAAGTCCACGAGGGTGAGTTATACAAGAAAAGCACCACCGGGGTACTCCAACGGTGCATATCTGAGGAAGAAGGAAAGTAGCTTTTGGCTGAAATCCACGCAGGTATGGGCGGCCATCACGCTGCCGCAAGGGCATTAGTAAGCAAGGCCTTTCAGGCTGGATTCTTCTGGCCCACCGCTCGAGCGGATGCCCAGTCACTGGTCCAATATTGCGTAGGATGCCAACATTTTGCAAATCAATGTCACATGCCCTCAACGGCCCTTCAGACTATCCCGATCACTTGGCCTTTTGCGGTCTGGGGGCTGGACATGGTCGGACCACTTAAAGGGGGGACCAAGAAAAATAAATACCTACTGGTCATGGTGGACAAGTTCACCAAATGGATCGAAGCAAAACCTGTCAAATCAGCCAAGTCCGGACCAGTAATCGACTTTATATCTGGCGTGGTACACCGTTACGGTGTCCCGCACAGTATAATAACGGACAATGGATCCAACTTCACCGCCCAGGAAGTAAAAGACTGGTGCGAAAAAATGGGCATTAAGCTCGATTACGCATCGGTGTATCACCCGCAGACCAATGGACAGGTCGAACGAGCCAACGGCCTCATTATGAGTGGTATTAAGCCTCGTTTGGTCCGATCTCTTCATGAGTCCGACTGCCATTGGGTGGAGGAACTTGATTCCGTTGTGTTGGGCCTGCGTACCACCCCGAATCGATCAACGGGATACACACCGTTCTTCATGGTCTATGGGGCAGAAGCGGTCCTTCCTTGTGATATTATTCACGATGCACCAAGGGTGCGCATGTACGAAGAAAAGGAGGCCGAGCTAGATCGGCAGGAAGACTTGGACGCCTTGGAAGGAGAGCGCGACATAGCTCGGGGTCGCTCTACTTTTTATCAACAGCAGGCCCGGCGTTACTAGAGCAGGGAGGTCCCCTTCATAATCGATGAAGTTCTCGCAGGGGGGGCTTATCGTCTTCGAAGCCCGGCAGACAACCGCCTCGAACCAAACCCATGGAACGCAGCTCGTCTTCGGCGCTTATACGGCTAGACCGGTGTCGTCATTCTCTTTACCCTCCCCTTTTCTTTTTTCTCTCTTATTTTCATTTTTCCTTCCCTTCCACCTTAATTCTTGGCAGGCCAGGACCTTTCTCTCCCTAAGTTTGTGTTCGGCTAAACCGAGCTAATGTTTAGATATTCGGCATACATCGTCAAATGTAAAATCCGAATATAACACCTGGGGGCTTCTTCCCGAAGCCGATGAGTTTTTCTTATAAGCATCTGTTGAAATTTATTATGCATGAATGTTTACTTTGTCGATTGTAAAGCCATCATATGCATCAATTCGAACTAAGATTTTTGCCAAGCTGGGTTGCCTCGCTCCTGTGTTTACCCTCTACGTTCCCGATTGTTCGGCTAGAGAGTAAAGGGAGCACCTCTGCGATTGTTATGGCCGGGTCATCCGGATACGTACCTCAGACGGGTGAAGCCAAAAGCTAGCTATCTTTAGCAGAAAATTGGTCGGCTACGACGGAAGCAGCAAATAAAATTATGGTTGTTATTAGCATCACGCGGTTTTCTCAATAAAGCCATTAGTCGCATACTAGTAGTATGCGACCTTATTATCTACGATTTACGTAGCAACCTAAAGGAAGGCATCGATAGAGGTACTATTTTCTTTGGAAGATGTTTCTTACGCTAAGCAGTAATATAACATGTCTCCCTGTGCGCCTTCTGTCTGTTCGTACCAAATGGCCGGATTGCCTGGTTCCTCGAAAGAATTCCCTCTTAATCAAGGGATATTTTATACGGAACACTCCCGAGCTCTCTTCACAGTAGGTCGAAGCCAATGGCCGGTTAAGACAAAGTTTACAACACAGATGGAGCAACTTTTTGATTTAAAGTACATAGATACATAGAATCACACATCTGGCTGCTGGTCAAGATTGTCTATTATGACATCCAGGGTGCAATCTTCCTGCGAGAGATGAGCAGCAGGCATCACTTGGTCGTACACCAAGTGAAGTGGCACTTCTTGCCCATCAGGTCCTACTGGCCCAACCCGAGCCATATGCTCGGGGTTAAGACCAGTATAACGGGTCTTGATCATTGCCCACGCTTCTCGTGCTCCCTCCCGGCAAGACAATGTCTTCCATAGCTCAAACCGACCCCGGGCTTCTTTGAACCGGTCGGTTAATTCGGCCATCCTTTCCGGGGGCTGCTCGGCAGGCCATAGCACTTTTATCATGCCCCTCATAGCCTTCCGAGCCCGCTCATGCATGGTGGATCGTTCCTTCAGGAGGTTCCCCCGGAAGGAGCTGATCTCTTCTTCAGGCCGCCCGGTTAGGAGACCTATACATGAGACAAGGCATGTCCGTTACACCTTATGAAGGGGAGATACCTTTCGACGTTATAATCAAAACTTACCGAACATGCCGCTCTGTAGTTTCTGGTTCTCTTATTGGGCATGGGCCAATTGAGTCTTTAAACTCGCAATATCTTCGGCCTGCTGTTTGTTTTCCACCTGGAGGCGTTTCTTCTCCTCCAGGTTTCGCTGCAGCGAAAGGCAGCCAGCCTCATACTGGGAGTCGGCGTACCTCTAGGAGTTTCGGGCTGCATCCAAATATTTTTGCAATTGTCGTATTGATTCAGCTGCTAAAAGTACCACCGAGCATGGGATTATATGCTAAGATCAGCAGAATAGTTATACTCACCATGCGCCTCCTGGGTAAACTTCTTCACTTGTTCAAGCTCGGCCTTCACGGTTTCCACCTGTGTTCGGCTCGCTGCCAATTCATTGGCCAATTGCTTGTTCTGCTTCCTTGAGGCCTGCATCATCCATGCAAGCAATGTGCGGATCCTTAATTCAGACGTCTCGACCAAATGAAGGCTCGGGGGCTACTGGGTTTACATTTATGTCCGGATTTTTAATCACTTACCTTCAGGCCAGACGATATCAGTTTCACAGCTTCGCCGAACCGGGCTCGGGCAGCTCCAAGGTGTGCGTCCGCTGAGTATAGAGCATTGAACTCTTGTTCGGAAAACACCGGGCCACGCAGGATTCCTCGCCGCCGCCGATGTTTCATCGCGCTCTCTGCTTCGGATTTAGTGACTGATACCTCATCCCCAGAGTCTTCGGGGGTCGGATTGACCATGGGGGCCTCCGCGGCGGGTTCGGCGTGAGCAGAAGATCTTGATTCATGCGTGTTGCCGGGCGTCCCGGCAATGTCTTCGGCAGAGGAGGGTTGTACTCGCTTCCTGAGTAAGTTGAGTAATTCGACATAAGATCTTCTGTAAGATCCTACCGATCATAACAATAATAGATTAAGCGACCGAATAAGGTACCTTTTGGTTGATCGAGTGTTTGGCGCCGTCTCCATGACCGGCTCACATGAGGGAATCCTGTTGGAGCCCGACTCGGGCATTGCTGCTGTAGCCGACGTTCGTCGCGAGGACTGACATCGCTTGGGAATGGGAGCCGGTATGTTCGGGTCGACGGAGGACGTCTGCCTTTTGCGGGTAGAATTTTTCTTCTTGCCCGCAGTGGAGGAGGGGAGTGATCCGGGGTGATTAGCAATGATGGCCACCTTGGATCGATCAAGGCTCTCCTGGTAAAAGACCCAGTCTTCATACACCAATGACAGCTCCTAATCGTCATGGAATCCTGGATCATCGCCGCGGGAGTAGTTCTCTAGTTGGGGGGGCCGGACAGTTGATTGTCTCGGCAAAGCTCCACCATTCCTGTTTGCGAAGATTAAAAGCGTTAGTCAAAAAGGGCGAACAAATGCCCAAACTCAAGACGTAGAGTCGAAGGGCTTACCCATTCAATAGGGATGTAACTCGAGTAGCCCTCCTTAACCTGCAACTGAACAAAATCTTCTTTTTCTCTTTTGTACAAGTCGGCAAGTGCGGCTGCCAAGGCCACCTGATTGGCAGGGCCCAGCCGTCGGGAGCGAGTGGTGTCACTCGTTCCGTTGTATTGCCACAAAGGATGTATCCTTTGTTGGAGAGGTTGAACGCATCGGGAGATGGCGGCGGCCATCACGTCAATTATTGTGAGCTTGTGATGAGCCAGTATCCTTACGTGTAAGGCCAAGCATCGAACTTCGGCACTGTCCTCTTGGGGCGAACTCTTCGGTCGCCAATTATACTTTTTCTTCGGAGGAGCGTCGGAGTATTCGGGCAAGCCCCTCCGAGCTGGATCGAATAGGGGAACGTCCTCGATGTAGAACCACTCCGAAGACCACTCTTCGGATTCCTTCTTCGGTGTCCCCGCTGGGTATCCTGTTCCCGCTATGCGACATACTTCGGCTCCTCTGATTTCCCGAATTGTCTCACCCCGAGTTCGGGGGACGAGGCAGAAGTACTTCCTCCATAATTCGAAGTGCGCCTCACAGCCCAAGAACATTTCGCAGAGAGCGACAAAGCCCGAAATGTGCAGAATGGATCCGGGGGTAAGATGGTGGAGCTGGATCCCATAGAACTCCAGTAACCCCCTGAGGAAAGGATGAATGGGGAACCCTAGGCCTCGTAAGAGGAAGGGCACAAAGCATACCCGCTCGCCCTGGTTAGGATTGGGGAAGTTCTCCGCGAAAGCTTCGCCGTCAAAGGAAGTCAAGCCGGCGCGAGTTGCCGCCAGATCTGAGGAAGGAAGATACCCTTGGGTCTCGAGGTCACGCAACCAGAGGAGGGATACAGAGCAACTCGTCCAATCCCCAGGACGGGAGCCGTAAGGGCGCGAGGAAGAGCTGGGGGCGCTCGCCATGATTTTGTGATGGTCTCGTGCTTGAAGTTTTTCTCTAAACGGGGAAGAAGAGGAAGCTGTGACCCGGACCGCAATTTAACTTGTTTAAATAAGTGGTGCCTCCCTTGCGGGAGGGGTAGTCCTGTAAAAAGCTGTCGGGCCGCTTGTCTCCCCTCGGCGCACAAGGATCGAGAAGCGCTGAAGGTTATTATATTGGGTCCTGCAAGTTCTCAGCAATCGAGAACTCTCCGTTGACGGGATGGTTGCCAAGCCAGAAGAGGTTGAGGGACTCGCCTCGCAAGCCGAAGACTTCGACACGTAATATTTTCCGGATATACCTCGGTGTTGGAGGCTAGTCCGGGGGCTACTGAGGGAGTCCGGGATTAAGGGGTCCTCGGACTGCCGACCTATTTCTCATAGGTCGGGCTAATGGGCCGCTCGCTGAGAATGAGATTAATCGAAGGCCTTGTCACCAGGGAGGAGACCTCAGGAGCCGTGGCGTGTCCGTCAAGTTGAAGATAGTAGTTTAGGCATGTTTTTTCCCTCCGGTGGGCAACCGACCATATGTAATCCTAATGACCCCTGGTGTCTATATAAGCCAGAGGGTTTTAGATCATAAGACACAGAAACTCATCTAGGGTTTTAGCTAGTCGATCTCGAGGTAGATCAACTCTGTAACCTTCATATCATCAATATAATCAAGCAGGATGTAGGGTTTTACCTCCATAGGAGGGCCCGAACCTGGGTAAACATCGTCTCCTTCGTCCCTTTTTTACCATCGGTCCTAGTCTCATAGCTCGGGACCCCCTACCCTAGTTTTATACACACTTTTAAAACAATATTTTAATGATGGTGCGGGCGCGTGCGTGTGTGGCTGGTCACGAAACGGTCAACGACAAGAACAGAGAGAACTGGCAACTAATAATGGATGCAAGTTTTGAAAAATGACATCGATGGAGTGCCGATGCAATGCGGATGATGCGAATGATGCGATGATGAATGCGACAACCAAACGAATCACATGATGACAACGGAATAAAAGGGGAATCTTCTGGAGCGTCGGTCTCGGGCTGTTACACTGGGGGTTCTCGGACTCAGGTGGTGGAGTGCTCTTCTTCCTGTCCAACAGGAAAGAAGACTCAGTTGCTTGTTGGGACTCCTTCTGGCATGATGCCCATGTTCGCCACACCCGAAACATGTGACGGAAATCCAGAGGTCGCTACTCGGCCTTGGGTTAAGATGTCAGTGGTTTGGTGAAGTAGCTCTTGGGTGTGGTGAAGTTCCTAGCGGAGCTTCGCAAACTCCTTTATCAGGTTGTGAGCCAGACTGTCGGCGGAGAGGCTGAAGTAAGTCTGGAATCTGATTGGTATGCCATCCTCCTTGGATGGAACCAATGTCTGACTCTTGCCAATGTCATCTTTTCTAAAGGGTAGGTAGCGAGTAGCTGGCTCGTCAGTCATCTCCGGAATGATGTCTCGAAGGTGGATAAGTGCCTTGCATGCTGCCGTCTCGACTGCGATTGCCAGGGTCTCCATTTGTGGTCCTTCAAAGAACCAACTCGTCGGGGAGTCGTTTGCCTTCACGAACACATCAACGTGGTACTCCTTCGTGATGGCATTGACCCAGTGCTCGTGGTAGAAGAAAACGGGTGGTCGGCGGAACTAGCACTTCTCCAGGCTATCCCCAAGGAGTAGGGGAAAGCCGGATGCTAGGAGGTTCTCGGGTACGACGGACATCTTCAAGGTAGGAGAGTCAGTAAGGGTTTGAAATAGGTTAGGAGAGAAGAGAAGTATAGAAACTGTTGCACTTAGCAACTAGGTACAGTTTTTGAAAAGGGTTTTATCCTAAGTAACGTCCATGCTAACTAAGGCTTCCTACAGTCAGGATGGCTCTGATACCAGCTCTGTGGGGACCCCGACTCATAATTCGTGATCACCGAATGCACGTGTATAGTGATCCCAGAGATCAATGCTCACTGAACACACAGAAGCTGAATAACAAGAGTCTTACATCCATACATACCGTCTTACACAAATATAGACCATCCAAGTCATGGCTTACATAGATAGGGCCATGAAGGCCAAATAGCAAACATAAACTCACAGCAGAAATCTTGAAAGATAGCGTAGACCCATGCCATCTGCCTTAACCCTACAGGCATTCTGACTAGGAACCGTCCTAATTCGCATGTCCGTCACCAATGAATTCTTCACCATATTCCTGCTATTCATTGCCTGGCCAATTAAATAACCAGTGGCAAGCCAATGAGTACTTTGAATGTACTCGCAAGCAACCCATGTTTTGGAACAAGGCATAACAATGCATGATATAGCACTAAGTAGGTAAGTTTTACAGAAAGCTAATTTTAAGTGCAATGACATGTCCTATCAACTTGTAAGCACGCATCAAATGGATACAAGAATCCGTATGAACAGGTTACAGATATCAATATAAACAAGGTTTGAACATCTCATGTTCAATCATCACGTCAAGTCATCCGACTTGACTCAAGTATCATCTTTGTATCACACACCCACACACGCCAAGTTTTATAAACAATGGACGTAGCCCAAGAGCAGTCATCCAACTGTCCTTGACCGTGGACATGGCTATTCGAATAGTTTTACACTCTTCAGAGGTTGCACACTTTACACACGAGACTCGGGAGACTTCCGTGTCAAGCCACGACTCGCAGTATTGTACATACCCGAGGTAAGTACCCCAACAATGCCTTTCCCTTGACGATACTAACAAAGAGTCCACTCGTTGGCACACAGCCCGCATGACGTACATCACAAGTATCATCCATGAAGGGACCAACGGTGTGCCCGGTGTTTGTAAAAACAGCCCATGATCGTCCTTTCTGGCATGACCCCGTATCGAGAGCGACCACGTCACTCCCGCCACTAGTAACGTGGGCTCTCTTCTAGTACCCACCAAAGTAATCACCAAAGCCCCATCCCATAAGGGGTATCATGGTTGTACATGTAAGGTTGGAATAACGGTCGCAACTTACACCAATCCGTTTTCGAAAAACCAACACACTCACTTGCCTTGGTACACCACTTCTTTGTCAAGTGGTTACCTAGCTCATCATCATCTCCCTCGGGCATTAGTGGCACCCGATGAGGTTTTCGAAAAGTCTTTGAAATCATACCCTTTCCGACACCATGCATAATCACGTCCCATTTGCGTAGCACCTACTTTAGCAACCGAACTACTCCCACCCGCATAACCCTCATAAGTAGGTAGGGTCATGCACGATGCAAGTATCAACGGAAAAGTAGCAGAGGCATCCACCAAAGTGGTTGCCACATCATTATGATCAATACATCAAAATAAAGTGCTATATGACATGCACGAAAAAGTTTCTTAGTCATGGTCAAGGGGCTGCTTGCCTGGCTCAACAAAGTTCTCGGGGTCTTCAAAGTCTTCTGGTCCAACTGCCTCGTCAACAACATAATCTATCGTCGCAAAGTAATGGGTATAATTAGGCAATAGCACAAAATAGGGAAGATAATTTATTCATAAAAATGTCAAACCACTTTTGTAAAATACTAGTGTAGAAACTAAAAATACTAAAAATACTTGTCTCTGCTTTTGGAAAGTAAAAGTAGTAAAAACTATTTTAGCAATGGTTTTGAATATTCCAAACAAGGTTTTAAATAAAACCAGTACATTAAATGTTTTCAAAAAGTGGCACAAGTGGCATCATTAAATAGTACAGAATATTGCAAGAATTTTGGTGGAGGAATTATTGGATTTGGAGAAAAAAGTTATCCTGTGGAAATTTAAACAGAAAAGAAAAAGGAAATGGGCACTCTGCCCATTGGGCCAAATGGCCAGCCGAACCTGGCCCAACTGGCCAGGCTGGCCTAGCTGAGCTGAGGGAGCGCGCGCAGCCAGGTTCAAACCTAACACGCGGGCCCCTGCGTCAGCAAGAGGGAGAGATGTGAGAGAAGTGTGGGGATAACAGGGGGTCCCATCTGTCATCTCCCACCTCGGGACAGAGGGGAGGCGGAGCTCACTACAAGCGATGTGTGGCTCGAGGGGAGGAGCTAGTGCCACCGTCGTGCTCAGGGCGCTGAGGAGCTCTCGTTCGCCGGCAACGTGGAGGTCCGGCGGCTGTGCTTCGGGAGGTGGTCGGAGTCGACGCCTCCGGATGCAAATTGCATAGGGAAGGAGGGGAAAAGGGTCAGGGCACCGAGGGAAACCCACTGGGAAAGAAAGGAACGCCAGAGGGGGTTCCTACCCGGAGATCAGCGGCGACCCGGAGTGGCGGCGCTCCGGTCAATCTCGAGCTTAGGGACTCTGGGGGCTTTTCAAGGGGGCTCGAGACGGCGATTGAGTGAGAGAGGGAGCCAGAGGAGAGAAGAGGGGCTAGTGGGTGGCCTTAAATAGTCGGGGCACGGTCCACCATGGACAAGGTATGCTCGCGAGGCCGTGGCCGAGGCCAGGGGCCACAGGAGCTTGTAGGGGGTGAGTCCGGGGCGTTCCTGGGATGGGTCCAGACCCGTGGGGAGAGAGGAGAGAGAACGGGCGATGGCCCGGGCATCGCGCGTGTGAGCCCGCTCACTGGCCGAGCCGGGCGGCCATGGAGCGCGTGCGAAGAGGCCACCGGAGGAGGAGAGAGGAGGGGGACAGGGGCGTGGCGTGTCCCGGACATCGAGGCCGACCAGCTGGCGAGAGGGAGGGGCTCGAGGTGGTCGATGCTGGCGATTGGACGGCGGCTATAGTGCGGGTGCGCACTATAGCACGCTCCAGAGCGTGCAAATGGCCGGCATGGCCATTTGCCCGCACGCTCTAGGGTGCCCCACTTTGTCCAGTAGCTGCTGGAGCAAGTGGAGATGCCCTTTGGATGCTTAGGGGCTAAGGAGAGTAGAGGTAAGTGGAGGGAGAGGTAGAAAGGCTGTTGTTCTTGCTGTCCAGGGGAGGTAAAATGGGGTTTTCACCCCCCCAATCATAGAGCTAAGGCCATGCAAGTCTTACCGGAGGTAGAAAGTAACAAGGGGGAGCTCTGGTAAAAAGATGAGGCCAAGGAGAACAAGATAAGTGGGTGAAAATGTAACTTTGGAAAGTTACCAGAAGGTGTTTGGTGTTCATTTGGGAAAGGAAAGGGAGTTTGCTTGCCATGATATTTACCAGGATCAAAGAGAAGGTAGAAATAAGGTTGATCACCAAGTTTGAACTTATTAGAGAAAAGTTGACAATTTAAACTTTGTAAACCCTAGAAATTAACAGAATCATATTTTTGTAGATCTAGGCATGCAAATCTATTCTCCTTAATGCACCACTTGGTGTAGTAGCTTTATTTGGGGATTAGAACATGTCCACAAAGTTTGGGGTCAATAGGAGAAACTTTACAATGTAAAGTTGTTCAAATTTGATTCTGGACAAAGAGGGTTTTGGGATATTTCGGTGAAGCAAAACAATTGGGATTCAGATGAAACTTTGCAAGATAATCACATATGGCATGTGTGACTTTCTAGAATTTTCCTGGATTTATTTGAGAATATGTCCTGTATAAATATTTCTAAAGCTTGAAACAGACAGAAAGGGTTTTGGAAGGTTTTGTCCCATATTTTGAACATGACCATGTGTTGAAACTCATATATACGGAAAATATATGTCCACTGAGTTTCCCTCAATTTTCTCAAATATTTTGAAAACATAAAAATAATTTTTCCCAATGAGAGACCATTTTTGGCCTTAAGAAAAGGCCTTTAAATAAAATAGGAAAATAATCTTTAAAAATATTGTTTGGTGGTTTTGGGAATTCTTATATGCAGTAGGTTCCAAACAACTCTTTGGGGCAAAACATTCCACCCAATTTGAGAACTTGTAGTACAAACCTCAATTCAGGGGTTTTATAAACCCTAATGTGAATAAATGCTTTTTGGGAAAAATAATATTTTATAAAAATAGATTTAGGCACTATACACAGGGCATGATCATTGGGCAAGAAGTTTGGATCAAGGAGATGAGACTGGAGAGAAGAAGAATCTGTGAGTTCCAAAACTCAATCAACCAAACAAGCAATCATCAAACAATCAAACAAGCACAAGCATTCAAAAAGTTTTAAATGGGTCCAAATTTTATAAATCCATATCATAGCAAAGTGATAGAAACATAGGGTGTGACAATTTGTCCTTAGGGAGATGAACATGAGTAGCAAATGATTCACAAAAAGAAGCTACTATCTCAGAGTCGAGGCCATATTTATTGCTAAATTTATAGAAAGCATTGATTCCCATAAAAGATTTAACACAATCAAACTTGAGCTTTATACCTGACTCTTTACCTTTGTCGAGTTCCCAGTCTTCAGAGTTGTGTTTAATTATTTCCAGAAGATCTCATTTGAATTCAATAGCATATTCATAAAGGAACCAGTAGAAGAAGAATCGAGTAGTAGTTGATCGTCATGAGAAAGCCGAGCATAAAAAAATTGTATAATAATTTTTGTTGAGAACTCATGGTTGGGGCAGGTGTGCATCATAGATATTAGTCTCCCCAAAGCTTGAGCGACACTTTCTCCTTTACGAGGCCAGCAATTATAAATAAAGTTCCAATCACGATGGACTAGATCCATAGGACAAAACTTCTAATGAAATTCCAACTTCAAGTGATTCTAGTCCCATGATCCAATATCGTCCAATAGCTTGTACCACATTAATGCCTTTCCCTCCAAAGATAAAGGGAAACTTTCGTCTTAACTTTGTCTCCAGAAAATCCTACAAGCTAAAATAATCCACAAACTTCATAGACAAATATCAAATGATAATCAGGATGAGTCGGTCCATCATATGGATTAGATAATAGTTTTTCAAGCATACCCAAAGGAATCTCATAATAAATATTTTCAGTAGATTCAGTAGGTTGAGGAATAATTTCCTCATCTTAAGTTCGAGGCGAAGATGCCCCGAACAAGCCACTCAAAGGGTGACCGTTCATAGCGACAAGCAATAGTAAATTTCAGCACGTATAGAAAATGTTTCCTTACCTATTCCACTTACCAGAGGCGCTTCACTCCCCGGCAACGGCGCCAGAAAGATTCTTGATTATCCACAAGTATAGGGGATCAATCGTAGTCCTTTCTGTAAGTAAGAGTGCCAAACCCAACGAGGAGCAGAAAGAAATGACAAGCGTTTTTCAGCAAGGTATTTTCTGCGAGTGCTGCAAGTAGCAATAGTAGATAGTTTTGTAGCAAGATAATTCATAACAAGTGACAAGTAACAATAGTAACAAAGGTGTAGAAAGGTAGCCCAATCCTTTTTGTAGCAAAGGACAGTCCTAAAAGGACTCTTATATTAAGCAAGCGCTCCCGAGGACACATGGGAATTTCTCTCTAGTCATGTTCATCATGTTGAGTTGATTCGCGTTTGCTACTTTGATAATTTGATATGTCGCTAGACCGGTGCTAAGATGATGTTCTTAATTGAACTAACAACCTACATATGATTACCCCCTCTCGCAAGCATCCGCAACTACGAAAGAAGAATTAAGATAAATCTAACCATAGCATGAAACATGTGGATCCAAATCAGCCCCTTATGAAGCAACGCATAAATTGGGGTTTAAGCTTCTGTCACTCTAGCAACCCATCATCTACTTGTTACTCCACAATGACTTCCCTTAGGCCCATAATATGGTGAAGTGTCATGTAGTCGACGTTCACATGACACCACTAAGAGAAGTAACAACATACATATCATCAAAATATCAAACGAATACCAACTTCACATGATTTCTTATAACAAGACTTCTCCCATGTCCTCAGGAACAATAGTAACTACTCACACCTCATAACATGTTCAAGATCAGAGGTGCAATAATAATAATTAAGGATCTGAACATAATATCCTCCACCAAGTAATCCAACAAGCATCAACTACAAGATGTAATCAACACAACTAGTGACCCACAGGTACCAATCTGAGGTTTTGAGACAAAGATTGAGTACAAGAGATGAACTAGGGTCGGAGATGAGATGGTGCTGGTGAATATGTTAATGAGGATTGGTCCTCCCATGAAGGAGGAAGCGTTGGTGATGACGATGGCTATGATCTCCCCGTCCTAGAGAGGAATTTCCCCGGCAGAATCTGACTGCCGGAGTGCATAAGGGCCTCTGGCCAGGTTTCCGCCTCAAGATGGCGGCGCTTTGTCCTGAAAGGTTTCTTATGATTTTCCTAGGGTAAAACACACCATATTGGAGAAGAGGGGCGTCGGGAGGCCAGCAGGGGCCCCTCAAGCCATCAGGGCGCGACCTAGGGGGCGCCCTGTTGGCTTGTGCCCAGCTGGTGGGCCCCCTTGGGTATATTTTTGGCTCAGAAATTCTTAAATATTCAGTAAAAATTCACCGTGAAGTTTCAGATCATTTGGAGTCTGTGATTTTTCTGCCTTTTTCTCGGTTTTCCGGTCCAGAATTCCAGTTTCCAGATATTTCCCTCTTTGTGGTGTACCTTGCATATTCAGAGGGAAACGACATAAGAATTGCATAATAATATGGAATAATGGACAAGAATGAAGTAGATAGTAACAAGAAATCATGATGCAAAATGGACGTATCACTCAACTTCGGTCCACTTCGTGAACTTTTCGATGGCGACGAACAAGAACTCGAAGCCCCGGTAGCACGGGGGAGGGGCACGACCATGTAGAGCCCCCAGACCGAGAATGGCCAGGAGAGTGGCACGGTTTGAAGGGCTTGTGCTGGTTGGTGTATCTGCTTGGCATGATATTGGGATGCTTCACATGTTGTCTCCACTGGCAAGGCATCTTGAAGGGATGTGGGCCAGTAAAACCCTTGTGAGAATGACTTCTCGACAAGGGCTCGTGATCCTACGTGGGAGCCACAAATCCCCTCGTGTATCTCCACCAACAGCTGCTATCCTTCTTCCCGAGGAATAAACTTTATCTTCACGTCCTTCGGCCTCCTCTTGTACAAGGTGTTGTCCACGAATTGGTACATGCTTGACCGCCGAACTACTCTTTTGGCTTCTTCTTGTTCCTCGAGAAGATCTCTTGTCTAGAGGTATTGGACGATTTGCTGCGCCCATGTCGGAGCTTGTGGCTCGACGACAAGTACCAAAGGAATTTCTTTCGGCGCGGGGACACTAGCTTCTACGACCAGGACCCTCAGGTCTGTCGGAGCTTGTGTTCCCCGACACGCGGGTGGTCGCTCCCGGCAACCCTCTTGGCGGCCACTGACGGCTCTGCCGGAAATGGTCGCCGGAATTGACTTTCCTTTTCTTGCTCTGTCGCGTTGTAGGGTTGACTAAGGGTTGTGTCAATCGGAGGACAAAAGTACCTGGTTCCACAGGCAGCTTCTGCACAGCTCTCTTTGGCAATATCATTATCGGCATAGTGACGTGCTCCATTACCGTCAGATCACTCCTCCAATCTCTTCACCTCATCAACATATGCTTCCATCAAGGGACTCTGATAATCCTTGTTTACTTGGTGAACGACAAGCTGTGAGTCTCCCCGTACTATCAGATTTCTGATGCCAAGATCAGATGCTATCCTCAACCCGGCCAGTAGCGCTTCATACTCAGTTATGTTGTTTGTTGACACCTCCCTGGGGAAGTGCATCTAGACCACATATTTGAGATGAATAGCACTCTGGCACTGGCGCTTCATATATCCTCAACCCGGCCAGCAGCGCTTCATACTTGATCCACCAAGTTCATTTACCAACATAAAAGTCTCACAGCCTACCAAAGAGTCCCATCTATATCCTCAAGACATCTACTATGGCTGAATGAAATATTTTGTCTCCTAGTCATATATCCTCAAACAATTTCCCTATGGCATCACAGTTCCGATGCTGGCTTAAGGATGAAATGTGTCTGTTCATTGTGATCACTAGTTTCGTAATGAACCAAGTGCTAAGCAGGGGGTCAATGGAGCTTAACTGGTTCTCTTGCAAGCTCGCGAGTTAAGCTTGTGGTTAGGTGTTCAGGCGGGTAAATTGTGAGGTCTAGGCCAGTCTAGGAGGGAATTCCTAATCTTTAGGGAAAAGAATATCTTTACTGAGCACATCTAGGTTGCGTAGGTTGTTGCAAAAGTCTTTTGTGCTAGTCGTTTGTCGAGGTGGATCCTTGGTGCATCTTGTCTTGCTGGTCTTCAGTTGACGAGATGGGGGAAAAGGGAAAGTAGCGTAGAGGGGAGCGCCCAAGGGGTGGTGTAGTGCAAGTGTAATCAAACACGTGCCGAAAAGGCTAACACATTCATTGAGATAAGATAAGCGACATAGTCGCGTACATGTTGCCTAGGGCAAAAGTACGACTTATACCAAAACACAAGCAGATAAAAACAAGCAACACACAACATGGTTTCATTTGAACCATCACACGGACTCGACTTCGTATAGGTGATACATGACTCATCCTACCCTAGGGGTTCTCGGACTCAAGTAGTCGTGCCTTGCTTCAGGTCTCGGGGGAAAGGACGCTTAGTCTTAAGCTTCTAGGTCCTGCTGCGGTACCAGTGGATATGCGACAATCGGCTGCTTGTTGAGACACCTCCTGACATGATGCCCAAATTTGCCACATCCGAAACATGTGACGTGAATGTCAAGGTTGTTATTCACCCTTGGCTTATGACTTCGGTGGCCTGACTATGGTCCTCCACGTGGTCGATACGGGAATACGTTCCTACGCCTTTTGCGTGGGGCTCGGTTGCAGGCTTCCTGAAGTTCCTTAATTTGTTGCTTCTGGTTGGTGGTGTAAACTTGTAGGGAAGTAATTTGTTGTTCTCTCTCAACCGCCTTTTTCTTCTCAAGGCAGTGGAGATGTAGGAGCGAATGGAAATCCTGGCAGGACTTGAGGAATTCTTCAGTAAGGTAACACAGAAGGTGATCTGCCACGTTGGTGAAGCGGATTTGGAGCTTGAGGGTTGGGTCTCCATCTCCTCGGGGCTTCATGTCTTGAGTAGGGGCTCCTAATCTACTCTTGATGGGTAGGCAGTGGGTAGCTTGTTCTTGCTTCATTTCCGGGAGGAGATCTCGAAGGCGAAGGAGGGCTTCGTAGGCCGCCTGCTGAATGGCCATGTCTCTTGTTGTCATAAGTTTCCCAACAAAGAACCAACACTGGGGTGGGGTCTTGGCAGGTACAACCACCTTGGCGTAGAACTCCATTCCAAACTCGCCATTGTCCACTTCATGCAGGGTGTACATCTGCTCCGAAGGATAGTGGCATCGTTGGAGGCAGTCTCTTAGGAGTGGTGGAAATCCGATAATGAGGAGTCTCATGGGAGCGACAACCATCTACAAGATGGCCAAAGAAGGGGTTGATATGACAAGAGAGGATGGGGTGAGTATGAAAGGTTTTATACTTGGCTATATCAGAAGAGGAGAGAAGTGCAATGAGTTTTGCAAGTCATTTTGGTTTCTGAGGGCTAGTTCCTGTCCTAACTAATGTCCATGCTAACTAAGGGCTTCCTACAGTCAGGATGGCTCTGATACCAGCTCTATGGGGACCCCGACTCATAAGTCGTGATCACCGAATGTACGTGCACAGTGATCCCAGAGATCAATGCTCACTGAACACACATAAACTGAATAACAAGAGTCTTACATCCATTATGCACCATTTTACTCGAATATGACCATTATGGCCAAGTCTTCATACACTCGCAGCGGAAATCTTCAACGATAGCCTGGACCCATGTCATCTGCCTTAACCCTACAGGCATTCTGACTGGGAAGCGTCCTAGCTTGCATGTTCGTCACTAAGGTACTCTTCTTTATATCCTATTCTTTAATGTATGGCCAATAAAATAACTAGTGGCAAGCCAATGAGTACTTTGAATGTACTCGCAAGCAACCCATGTTTGGAACAAGGTACAACAGAGCATGATATAGCAGTAATTGGTAATTTTGTGGAAAGCTAATTTGAGTGCAATGGTATGTCCTATCAACATGTAAAAGAATGCATCATGAGGTTCCGAGTAACCATACAAACAGGTTACAGATATCAATATGAATACAGGTTGAACATCTCATGTTCGATGATCACGTCAAGTCATCCTGACACAACTCAAGTATTCTCTTCCCACACACACACCAAGTTTGTGAAAACATATGGACATAGTTTAAGCGGCACCACCCAACTGTCCTTGACCGTCTATTCGAATAGTTTTACACTCTGCAGAGGTTGCACACTTTACCCACGAGACTCGGGGAACTTCCGTGTCATCCACGACTCATGGTATATTACATACCCGACGTAAGCACCCGAATAATGAATTTCCCTTGACGACACTAAACAAAAAGTCCACTCGTTGGCCCACGTCTTCATGATGTACATCCCATGAGACTTGCTCAACATTGTACCATCCATGAAGGGACATAACGGTGTGCCCGGTGTCTGTAAAAACAGTACATGGTCACCCTGCCTGACACGACCCTATATCGAGAGGGTGACTCTGGCCCTCTCGCCACTAGTAATGCGGGCTCTCGGCTAGCATCGACCAAGGTAATCAACAAAGGCCCGTCCCATAAGGGATATCGTGGTTGTACATGTAAGTTTGGGAACAGTCGACAAATCTTAAATCGAATCCGTTTTCGAAAACACCCACACACAACTTGCTCTGGTACACCACTTCTTTCTGAAGTGGTTACCTAGCTCATCTTCTCCCTTGGGCATTAGTGGAACCCGACGGGGTTTTCGAAAAGTCCTTGAAAACATTGTGTTTCCTTCACCATGCATATACCCGTCCCATTTGCGTAGCAACTACTTTAGCATCCTATCTATTTCCCATGCACACAACTCTAAGCATAAGGTAGAGTCATGTCTGCAAGTATCAACAAGGGAAAGTAACGGAGGCAACCCATCAAGGTGGTCACCATAATCATCATGATTCCAATGCGTCAATTTAAAGTGCTATATTACATGCATAAAAAGGTTTCTTAGACATGGTCAAAGGGTTGCTTGCCTGGCTCAGCAAAGTCTTCGAGGTCTTCACACGCTTCTGGTCTAACTCTGAGCACTCCGTCTACTTTGTCAACTACCGCCAAAAACAACCATAATAAGCTACACAACAAGAAGAGAAATAAAAGTTCTCTATAAATAGTAATTTTATTTTTCTTGGACACCCTGGTCATAAGATAAATACCTAAAGTGGCTCTACTGGAGTTGGATCAACGAGGCTTTTTGAATGGTGGAAATGGAGGAAATGATGATCCTATAAGAACTCTACTGGAAATATTTTTCTAAAAATGAATGAATGCACCCATTAAATAGTGCATGATTTTATAAACAAATAGGAAGTTGTTTCACTGGATTTGGAGTTGGGATAATATTCCTATCAATTTACCAATATGAAATAAATGGGAAAAGGAGCTTTTTATTTGATCCAGCATATTCAATGCATGGTAAAAATGTTAACCATGGCTAGATAAATAGGGAATGATTTTGAGGGCACCTAGAAATTGGAATCACTCCATTTGGAGTTGATTTGAAAGCTCTAGTGTCGGGCTCCTATGACTGGGGGTACCCAGGCCCGCCTGCCTAGGGACGAGGACACGGCACGCGATTCAGGCCCGTACGGCCCGGCATTGGACATCGTGGGAGGGGCTTCCATGAGAGCCCCCGCTTAGCGAGGCCCCAGGCCGAAGGCGCCTTCGAGAGCCTCGCGAGGATGCCCTCGCGAGGCCGTGTCCTGGGGTTGCCCCACGGGGCCCTGTAGGATCGAAAGTATGTCTAGAGGGGGGGGGTGATTAGACTACTTGAGCAAATAAAATTCTACCTTTTCCCAATTTTAAGTGTTGGCAGATTTTAGCGATTATAGCAATTAAAGTACACCCTACACATGCATGTCTAAGAGTATAGCAGCGGAAAGTAACAACAAGCATATGTAGTAGAGGGTAGGGAGGAAGATCAAACGCAATTTGGAGACACGATGATTTTTCCCGTGGTTCCGATAGGTGGTGCTATCGTACGTCCACATTTATGGAGTCTTCAACCCACGGAGGGTAACAGTTGCAAGAGTCCACGGAGGGCTCCACCCATAAGGGTCCACGAAGTAGCAACCTTGACTATTCCATAACGGCTTCCGTCCACGAAGGACCTGCCTCACTATGGGTAGATCTTCACGAAGTAGGCGATCTCCTTGCCCGTACAAACTTCCTGGTTCAACTCCACAACACGAAGTAGGAGGCTCCCAAGCGACACCTAACCAATCTAGCAGGCACCACCCTCCACAAGGTAATAGGCTCGGTAATGTCGATGAACTCCTTGCTCTTGTGCTTCAAGATGATAGACTCCTCAACACACAATCACTCTCTCACAGATTTGGCTATGGTGGAAGAAATTGATTTGGTGGAAAGCAACTTGGGGAGGCTAGAGATCAAGATTCATATGGATGGAGTGGAATGACTTGATCTCAACACAAGAGTAGGTGGCTCTCTCTCAGAAAATTGGATGGGGCAAGTATGGAATAGTTCTGAGTGCTTCTCTTTCGAGTGGGTGGTGGTGAAGGGGTATATATAGGCATCCCCAAAAATCCAACCGTTACGCCTAAAGTGACCAACTCGGTGACACCGACGTGTAAAACTCGGTGGTACCGAGTTGTTCCAAAGGTAGCAACTTTTGAATCTCAGTGAGACCGATATAGAAATCTCGGTGGTACCGATTTGGTGACCAACGGTCAGTTTCCAAAACTCGGTGACGCCGATCCAAAAACTCGGAATTTCCGATTTTAAGAATCGAGGCTACAGAGAGTTGGCAAGCTGAACTCGATGGTACCGAATCAGAATCGGTTGCACCGATGTGCTAGAGTTTGGCATGGGTCTGTCTGAGGTGGGAATCGGCGGGACCGAGTGGAAATTGTTGGTAGCACCGATTTTCATGATAGGCTTGGACAGACTTTTGTGGAGGAGTTTGTGGGTGTTTTTGGTGACTATCACTTGTGCACGTGGAGCATCTTGTTCACCAGCAGTACCTAACCCCCTTTTAATAGTATTGGCTTTCCTATGGACTCAAGGTGATTTCTCAAAAAGTAAAATGTAGAGTCCTCTTGCTTGAAGCTTTGCCAATCCATTTCCTTGCATTTAGGGGTTTCTCCACAATCCTTTTGCTAACCCATCATTGAACTTTTCCTGAAATATACTTACTAGAAACATTAGTTCAATGACATATATATTGTTATTAATTACCAAAACCACCAAGGGAGCAAATGTGCTTTCAATCTCCCCCTTTTTTGGTAATTGATGACAACATATAGATCAAAGCTTCAACATATGATATAATCAATGAATATAATTGTCGCTTTGAGAAGTATGTGAAAAGCAAGAGCTCCCCCTAAATTTGTGCATTATTTTGAATTTGCGTTTGAATGCAAATGCACAATCGATTAGGTACATGGGGCACTCTTCCATGTCAGATACAACTTGGTGGTGTGCGAGAATAATATGAATGAATATCTTAGCACAACACAATCAAGCAAAGGTGAATGATCATTTCATAAGCATCACAAGGATAGGAAATAGTAGCAATACACATCAAGTGTATGATCAAACACCAACAAAGTTTAACACAAGCAAACCAACCAAAAGATATCAATGTTTTGAAAAGCGATAAAAAGCAATGCTCTCTCTCTCTCTCGAAGCCTAAAGATCTATATACATCTTCTCCCCCTTTGGCAACAAGTTACCAAAAAGTTCAAAGGTATATAACCAAGCGCTCTTCTGGGGCTGATCTCCCCCGGTGGCTGATGAAGGAGTCAAGAGAACGGCATCAGCGAAGACTTCTACAGACATCATGGACGGAGTCGGAGCAGCAACTGGAGGTGCTAGAGGAGCTGAAGGAGCTGCGGCAGGTGCTGATGAAGAAGGTCTAGACTCTGGAACTGGCATTGTGGCAGATCAGGGCTGAGTCCTGAACTGAGTGGCTGTCCTGAGATGTGGACTATCCTCATCATCATTAGTAGTGTGGGGACTGGGCACGCCATCAACTTCCTTCTTGAGCTCATTCACAGTCACTGGGAGCTCATCCACCTTGTTGTTGAGAATATGGAATTTTGTGTCAACATTCCTCGAGAGGCTCTCCTAGTTCTTCAGAATGTTCCAGATGTTCTTCTGCTTGCTGAGCACAGAACTAAGTAGAAGATCCATCTGCTCACTCCTAGTCTTTGGCACCTGAGAACCGGAGTCTCTGGCTGCCTGTGCCTGTGCTGTAGCTGAGGTGGGATGATCTGGGTCCATCACCACAACGTTGTCTTCTAGCTCTGGCAAGAGTGGCAAATGTGGTCAATCAAGTGCATATATGTGCTTCTCCAACTTGGAGTTGATAAGCATCTGTATATATGGGGCATATCCACATGACCTCTTCTGATCTGCTGCAGTCCTCTTCACTGTTTCAACTATCAAGTCCATCACTCTGAATCTGGTATGTTGATCAAGATGGAGCAGCATGTTGATAGAATAGCCTCTTATCATCTTCTCATCTCCAGACTTGGGCATCAAGGTATGCCTTAAGATGGTGTTGATCATGCGTAGACCAGCCTGGAGGAAGTAAATGGATCCAAGCTTGTGAGATGGCAAGTTTGCAGCAGGGATCTCATTGTACATGTTCTTCATGGTATTATGATTTGCCTTGGACTCGGAGTACACATCTTGGTAACCATCTTCCACGTGTGGAGCTCCGAAGATGGCAGCCCACTCCTCAACTGTGGATTCATACCTGGTGCCTTCTGTCATCCATACAATCCTACCATTTCCATAGAAATGTGCAGTGGAGTAGAATTGCATGATCATCTCGTCGTTCCAAGCTATGAACTCCTTACCAACAAACTCATCAAGACCTATGAAGTGGAAGTTATCTTGCACACTTGGGAAGTAGTCTTCATTGTCCTTGATGTGCTTCCAATCCACATATCTCATGTCACTCACTGCGGGGCTCTTATCAAGCAAAACTGTTTCATAGAAATCTTGTTGTTCCTTTGTGTAGAACCTGTGGTCTACAACTGTCCTTCTCCTCTGAGAGTAAGGATCAATAGCTCTCCACTCTCTCAAGCCTGAGTCCTTCCTCTTCTTCATGTCTTCAGCAACAGGATGGCTGGCATTATGCTCTGGAAGGTGTGGTCTAAGCTTCATCAAAGAAACTGTGTATCATCCTCAGCTTCCCTGAAAGTGGAAGTCTTGTTCTTGCTAGAAGATGGAATGTCTCTGGAAAACCTCTTGGGTTTAGGAGCAGCAGCAGCCTTCTTGGGGGCAGTCTTGGTGCCTTTGGATGATGTATCCTTGGGCATAGCGTCAGCCACAAGCTTCTTCTTCTTCTTAGGAGCAGCCTTGGTAGCTGGCTCTTCCTCCTCCTCAGCCTCTGGATCCTCATACATAGAGGTAGGCCTGCCCATAACATGAATGATCCTCTTCCTGGACTTCTTCTTCTCTCCTGCCTTCTTAGGCATAGACTTCTTTGAGGGCTCACCAGTCAATGTTGCCCTAGCACTCTCCGGTGCTCTTAGTGACCCTGAGTTGGCATATTCTTTCCTTATTGCCTTCTTCTTAGATGAAGTGGCAGCAGCAGTGCTCTTGGCAGTAGCATCTTTCTTGGGTAGCTCCTCAGGTATAAAGTCTTCATCCTCCTCATCTGAGTTGAGCTTCCTTCTTGCCCTGGTTGCAGCTTTGGGCAGATCTGGTGAGCTAGGTACATCATCATAGCTCCCTTCAGGACGAGTGCCTGAGCTCATGTCAACACTTTTCTCTCTGAAGTCATTCTGGCCATCATCAGAACCTGACATTTCTGACCCTGTGAAAAGAGTAAATGCAGACAATTTTCTCAAAGATTTGAACTAAAATTTCTCAAGATTTGCATTCTGCCAAGTGAATATCGGTGCAACCGAGGCACACTTTTCGGACCCATCGAGACAAACAACCCGCATTATAGAAACTTGGCACCACTTTCTGTAACACAGAAAATGGGCACTCGGTTTCACCAAGGTTGTTCTCTGTTGACCAGAAAAGGGAATCGGTGCTACCGATTCTTTTGCTTCGGATTCACCGGGATTCAAGTTGCGGACGGCAAACCCTAAAAAATCTTTCGTTCGCTATTCTAATGGAAGTTCTTGTGGATAGATCAATCTCAAAGCTTGTCTTATCGATGGAAAAGTCCTAATGGCAAGATTTGGAGGGAGGAGCGCATGAGGGGTCGAAACCGTACCCAAATTCGGTGACGATCTCGCTACGGTGGGGACGGCGGTGAAGATTCCGTCGACGGCCTGGACTTCCAACGGCGGAGGCGCTCGGGAAGACGAAGGAGACGACCAGGGGTCCTTGTTCGGCAGCTAGGGTTTTGGAGGGGATGACGTTTGAGAAAGTAATTTCAAAAGTTGGGCCCGCCTCTTTATATACCCGTGGCTGTCGGTGACACCGGTTCTAACTTTTCGGTGTCACCGGGTTCCTCTACTGTCAGCTGACAGGGAAACTCGGTGTAAGCGAGAAGATGGAATCAGTGATACCGAGTGTGAAAACCAGATCAACCCTAGGCATTCGGTGAGACCGAGATTTTGGTATTGGTTCCACCGAGATGCACTTGGGAGGTTTTAATGGTCAGTCCTTTGTCGATACGGAACTCCGAGTGCTCCTCACATAGAGAGATCGAAAACTACTTGTTCAAGTTTTGTGATGCAGCAAGAATGGAATATGAGACGAGAAAGCATAGATAGCTAGAGAGTGGTCCTAGGAATTTTTGTCCATCCAATAGGCAAAAGAAAAACAAAAGTCCAAATAGCAACAATTGGATTGTAACACCCTGGATTTTGCCCATTTCTTTTTCTTTTGATTTTGGTCTGGTTTTGCTTTTCCGTGGTTTGGTAGTCTTGGAACCTGGAAGGATCACCCTTGATTCCTCTTCCCCAGTGGCTTGCCAACCTCTAAACCATCCGAAGACCTTGTCATTTCCATCTTGAGCCAATCCCAATATTGTTTTTCTTGGGAATATTCCTTTTTCTATTAAAGGAATAACCATGTCTGCTCTGGGTTGTGAAGCAACCCATATCTTCATCATTCCAAAAATTCCCAAATAATTCTCATAAATTGTTTGGGTAATATATCCCTCAAATATGTCAAAACCTATCCTTGCCATGTTCAAAAATATCTCACCAAAATTCCTTTTCCTATTCTGCCCTAGATGTCATTTTGTGAAGCAAGTGCCATTTATCTTTGCTTTCTTGCTCCAAAACTTTTTGGGAACTCTTTCCTATCCATATCATTGCCACATGCCAAAATTCAACTCAATTTGGTTGGTAAATATTTCTTGGCAAATTTCCAAAGTTTCTGATCCAAAGGAAGCTTTGTGAAGCAAGTGCTAGCTAAGTGTATGAAAATGAGTTGAAATTTGGCAGGCATCTTTATATGCTCAAATTAACACTCTCCACAAGATTTGAGCATCATCCCATCTTCTATTTGACCACAGCATCAAATCTTTGTTTCTGGTCATATTTTCCTGTTGTGAAGCAACTATATTTTATATTGCTTCATAATTGCTGGAAATTTACCAGAGCATTCTCCTACTCATATAATCTATCTCCACCAAATTTTGGCTCATTCCATCTAGCCATTTTCCCTCAGCAATTTTCATAAGATTCTGGTCAGAGAGGTCCATTATGAAGGAAGTACCATTTTGGCTTGCCCAAATGGCATGAAATTTTTATGGCACTCTCATACGACCAAATCATTATCATCTGCCCATTTTCAGCTCAAGGAAACACTATAGGTGAGTGCCACATCCAGATTAGCCTTGCTGTCCAAAAGAGCCCTTTGAACTGCAAGTGCTACTTATACTCATCTAAATGAGCTGAAAACTTGCAGAAGTGATCATCTTAGTGCGAGATAGCTCTCATCCAAATATCAGAGTCTAGTTCCTGCTCTATCTCTCTCACCTCCCATCAAACACTTTGCTGTCAGAATCCTTTAGTGCAAGTTTCTCTCATCCCAGAGCCACCTAGCTGCTCCCAGTCTCATATATCATCCATTTGAGCAGTGAGGGAGCTGTTTGACAAGCTAAGACAGGCAGGAGACATCGGCAGCACGCCATGTGCGTGGTGACCACAGGGCAGACAAGCCATATGCGTGCTCTGTGCATTGGGGCCCTCGGCCTCGTCCGTTTCCCCGCTCCCTCGATGCCTCGTCGTGTCCAACAGCTCCCCCTCGTCATCGTCTTCCTCCCTGGATAAGTCTTCCCCTCTCTAGTCCTCTCATACGCGGTGCAGCAGCCGCGTCCGCAACGTGCCCGTCTCTCCCGCCGCCGCATCCGTCGCCTAGAGCCCTCCCGATCCTTCCTGACCTTGCCTGATACCTCTCCGCTCCTCTATGATCTCTTGGGATGCCTCTCCTCTTCTCCATGAGCGTTCCCGAAGCTCCGGCGCGTGGCACACGCGTCGCCGCGGCCGTGCCCGAGCCCCGTGTCGCCCCGCCTATATATAGCCTCTCCCGAGCCCGTTCGAGCTCACCATCCTCCTCTCCTCTATTCCCTGGTCCTCCCCGAGCCCTCCATCCAGCCCCGGAGCTCTTCCTCGCCGCCTATCATCGCCGTGGCCGCCGCCGGTGCCCGGCTAAATTCCGGCGAGCCGAGCATTTCCTCCTCTTCTAACCACTGCCATTATACCACCCGGAGCTCGTAGAGACTCCCCACCTCTTCTCTTCGTCCGCGGCCACCCCAAGCCGCCGCTGATGTGGCCCTTCCCGATGAGGATGCAGCATGCAGGCAGGTGCGGCTCACTCTCCTGAGCGCTCCGGTAGTCCGAGCTCCACCGGAGGTGGCCGGAGCCGGCTGGGCGCACGTAGGCACTGCGCGGCCTCGCCCTCTCCCGTGCTCGAGCCAGGAGGAGGAAGAAGGAGTGGGGAGGAGAGAGAAAGGTCAACGTGGGTCCCACCCATCAGTGACTGTAGTTGCTTAAGTGAAGACGTATTTCTCCCTTTACGCATTCGGTAGTTGAAAACGCCTTCCTCTGCGGCTTCGAGCCAGAATGCGCTTTCTCTACTCGAAGGCGTATTGCCTCAAATACGCGACCCGCTGAGCTGCCAGGGACCCCGGTGGAAATATTCTTTTTGCAGATTAGTCCCTAAACTTCATCGTCCCATATCTTTTCATCCGTAGCTCCAATCGAGGTGATTCCAGAGCCCACATCATCATCTCGTCGAGCCCGTCATGCTGGTATCATTTTCACTATGTGTTCACACAGTGAAAATGACCAGTTTGCCCTTGCCTCTAATCAGCCCCCTTCGAGACAGAATCTTTTCCGGCGATCCTTCCGCGGACTCTCCTCACTTCTTCCCGGTGGATCCCTCATCCCAGGCAAGCCAGGACACCCATTCCATGAAGTATTTCAATAGCATTTCTTATTTAATTGAATTACTTGCATTTATAAATGAATTACTTTCATTTATTCGCTATATAATAATTCATAGTAATTAATTTAAATACTTAGTTGATGCCATCTTAAGTATTGTGATAAACCATTATGTTTGCCAAGTGAACTTAGTGGGTTGATCTTGAGTCACCTGTCCGGGCTTATCCGTGCAACCACATTTGCCGCTATGGGACGGCCTTGACTTGGGCTGATCGCGTGCTCTTTTATCGGTACCACCAAAGAGGGAAGGTTATGCGCGCGTGCTACCCTGGCCCGGTAGGCGGCGATAACCTTGTGAGCCCAGTTGAGTTGTATGGGCCCGTCCCCATTTGGGACAGTTTTGTACGTCCCCGTTTGGGACAGTTTAGTTTGGCTACGACGGTGGCAGGTGTCATGAGGACATAGGGCCACCCAGGGCAGGCCTCCGGGGGAGGATGAATGCCGGTGGTACGATGAAAGAGTCACGGGTCAGGCAGGTTTTGTTGAAGCAACGCTGGTCCACCCGAAGGGGATCAAGAGGCCGGGTGCTTCATGGTGTGGGTAAAGTGCGCAACCTCTGCAGAGCGTAAAATCTATTCGAATAGCCGCGTCCACGGTATTGGACAGCCCGTCCAGACCTCACCAGGTGGTCAACGGTAACAGTGTTAGTAATGATGGAAGAACTCGTCTTGTGGTCGGAAGTACTCAGTGAGTGTTCCGAGGGTTGTGGGACAACCCGGAAATGAGTAAGTTGGTGACTGGTAACAGTAAGTAAACTACTTATGCATTTAATATGATAATTGCCATGCTATTGTTTGCTGCATTGTTTGGTTGTCGTGAGCTTGCGAGTACATTCAAAGTACTCACCTGGCGTATCATGCCAGTTTGCAGGTCAGGTTTGCTTGCTTGTCGAAGATACCGAGTGCGCGAGCTAGGATAAGTGTTCTAGCCAGAGTCCCTGTGGAGTGGAGTCCATCACCGCCATTGTTGTTCCGCTGCCGAGAGTTACTCCGCTTCCTCAGGTCGTTCCGCTGTTAGCATAGAGCTACTCTAGGCAGGCGTAGCCTCGTCGTGCCGATGTAATCCATGTACCCTTGTAACCCTTTTCCATAGTAATAAAGAGCTGATTTGTTCTATGCCAACAGTGCCGTATTCCAGAAGACTTGTCCTTGGGCTGGAATACGGGGCGTTCCGGTCCTCTCTGAGCCGGGGTGCCACAAGCGTTGGTATCAGAGCAGGTTTGGCTGTAGGACGCCCTAGACCGCGCGAGCGTTAGTAACCGGTAGTATAGGATCCAGTTGGTTTGCTACACTTGTTTGTTGCATTTGTTTGTGCATAGCATGCATATAGACTATATACCTTATCACTAACGATGGATCTGGTGAGTATAGGTGGCATCGGTTTCGATTCACCACCTGTGCTCTCCAGTTTGCATGCATGTTCCTTGGTGTGGTGTCATCTCCGTCCCAGCGGAGTGATGCCAAGGTGCTTGGCGTGTCGATCCCTTGTAGGATTGATGCACAGGTACCACACCAATATATTCTCTTCAGCCCCCCCTATTGTTTCGGTGATAGACATGTTTCTATCCCGGATCTTGCCATCCCTCTAGTCGCTTCGGCAACCCTTACTGATCCTGCTTATCAAAAAAAGGCAATGCCGCAAGCCTTCTTTTTCATCGTTATTCCCCCTGCCATCCATCCTCTGGACGAGTAGGATTTTCCCCCGTACGCTTGATGATGATGTGGTCGTGACCCCCGTGTTCCGACCCACGATCACCAAGTTCGTCCTCGCCACCGTGTCCGTCCAGATGGAACCGGTGTTAAGCCCGTGTTTGGTGTAGCCTTGTTTACACCAACTTTCTTCCACACATTGATTCACTTTCGTGCACACCGCCACATCATGTTAGACCGTAATACCGGAGTTGTTACGAGATTTGTGTGTGTAAATAGGAATGCATATTATTGCTGTGAATAGCTGTAGAGTATGATATTGCCTGTGTGTGATCTTGTTGCTTTGGGTGTTTTTGTTTTAGTCTTTTCGTTTGCTTCTTTCTTTGGGCCCTTGGTGTTACATTGTTCCCCTTATAGAAGTTGCTCACCGACACTGGACTCAAAGAATCAGTGAAGAGACAGTCATTTGGAAGCTCAACTCAGCAATATGGAATCTTCAGCAGACTGCATTATACTAGGAATATCGGGCCTGAATATAAATGATATCCTGGCCGGATTGGTTATCAGCATCAAGTATACATCAGTGCAACCTTCACAACAGAAATCATCGAATCAGCAAGACGACAGACTGTGTGCCTGATCCACAGCACATTTTGAGTCAAAGGTATGATTCATATACGCGGTTGAGTCTGTATGAGCACAGTTTGAACCCTGCCATGTCCTGGAAGCAAGTCAGAAGGTGCTATGAACTTATTGTTCAGCAAGAAGGATAGCCGAATACCCTGTTGCATATAGCAAGTAACCGATAGCAGAAACATTAAGGGATATATATGCACTTAGTTTGCATATGGCAAAGAGAAAGCTTCAGATATAAGCAACCCAGTCTTTCTCCACAAGCTATCAGAGAAGCTTACGATGCAAGGTCCCTCTGTCTTCCCCGATACGGCACATGGATATCTTCCAGTACAAGATACTCGGGCTTCTTCAGTAAGCTACCGCAAAAGCTTCTCGCCTAAGGTACCGAGTCTTCCTAGCAAGTCTTTAAGAGGGAAGGCTTTTGAGCACAAGCTATGCAATCCTCGCCAGCAAGGTATCGCATCGATAACTGTACAAGCTATTCCACCAAAAATTGGTAGCATATGACCATGCATTCCAAGGATCAGAGCCGCAACAGTTGGTCAAAAGGCAAAAAGTCAGTCAGGACACAAGCCTGCTTCCGGAATCAAGCGCTCAGCCACATATACTCGATAGATATGGAGGACATGCTGCCAAGGCCATATGAGTCAATCA
Source organism: Elymus sibiricus (assembly GCA_039707655.1). NCBI lineage: Eukaryota > Viridiplantae > Streptophyta > Magnoliopsida > Poales > Poaceae > Elymus > Elymus sibiricus. The sequence goes on along the minus strand of CM077675.1, from coordinate 305,725,499 downwards.
TACAATGATGCCAGCCCGGTGAGAATCCGACTATTGCATGAGCTATGTAAGAAGAAGAAGAACGCCAGTTATACACTTCAGTGAGATGACCAACAACCTATGGATAAGCTGTATGGGACACGGATGAACCCTTGCTCGTCTTTCTTTGGTGACGGCACCATGCCTGTGTTCTGAGCTGTTTTCGGCTGTCCGGGGTGGATGCCGACTTTTATTTCTCTTGTCAGCAACTGGCCCGTGTTCTGAGCTGTTTTTTGGCCGTCTCGGGAAGCTGTTGAATTTCTTTCCGTAGCAGTGACCCTATGCTCTGAGCTGTTTCGAGGCCATCTTAGGGAACTGCTAATTTCTTCTTATCGACACCGTCTCATGCTCTGAGCTGCTTTTCAGCCGTCTTGAGTTGGGGTTGAGTTACTCGAGTAATGTCCCAGATCTGAGTTGTAAAGACCGTTCTGGTGGCTACTGGTTTATTTGCCGGTTTCATCCAAGGGTTCAGACGGTCGTTACCCTACAGCTACAACTTGTTAAGTAATATGCATGCCGGAGTATTGTACCTGGCAGCACCCATGGTCATCCGAAGAATCAAGAACACATCAGGCCAAGCTCTTTCAGCTAAGGATCCAGGTAAAGAGAACCATAATGAAGGAGCAAGATTAGCCATACAGGTAAGATAATGGTTGCAAGATCAACATGGTACCGATACCCAAAACAGTCTGGTTCGATACCGATCGCTATGGGTACACACCCACGGGGCCTATTCCATCTGCAAGGACCCTATACTAAGTCAACCCGCTCAGCCAGCTATACACTCTCAGAATCATCAGAAGGGTATATTCAAGCCTGTCAGATGGAACGACCAGAAGGATGATAACTGCCTCAAAGCATGTGTCCTCATCTAGGGAATCAGTCCAAAGATAATGTGCTGGGGACAAGATCTTCCTGTTAGGACCCCCGTCAGTCAAGCCTGCAGATAATACCGTTATAAGGTCGTACCCTTTACGCTGGTCACGACAGGCTACAGCCAAGTAGTTGATACAGATGTGATGCTAAGGGCAGTGAACATAATCAATATGTTTCCGTAACCACTGCAAGGAGTCCAACTCCGCCAGGAGAACGGTATGACTCACAGCACCAGTTGAGTCTGGAGGGCACACAGCCATTTGAAGCCACCCAATGCAAAGAGTAAAAGATTTTGTGTCCACCGAGAGAATCTATTCACAACTCAATGGGCGGTCGTCCGTATTGGACTTCATCACAACACGTCCATGAGGAACAACTCCCGGACTTGCCAGAAGGACAGGTATTTCAGACAGGATAAGCCATTGCATCTAGATAAGTCAGCGGACATAAAAGGATTAAAGTTAGAGTAATATATATGGGGTAAGATCTGTCAGAAAAAGGATCCAGTAAAGGAAACCACACGGAAGCCAGGCAGTGTGTCAGATAAAATCCAGTGGGAGCGTAGTACAAAGGCAAAAAGGAAACCCGAGTTGGAAACGGTTTCCTTAAGTGGGAATATTCATGTTTGACCCCTGAGCAACCAAATCTCGAGGACGAGATTTCTTTAAGGGGGGTAGGTTTGTAACACCCTGGATTTTGCCCATTTCTTTTTCTTTTGATTTTGGTCTGGTTTTGCTTTTCCGTGGTTTGGTAGTCTTGGAACCTGGAAGGATCACCCTTGATTCCTCTTCCCCAGTGGCTTGCCAACCTCTAAACCATCCCAAGACCTTGTCATTTCCATCTTGAGCCAATCCCAATATTCTTTTTCTTGGGAATATTCCTTTTTCTATTAAAGGAATAACACTGTCTGCTCTGGGTTGTGAAGCAACCCATATCTTCATCATTCCAAAAATTCCCAAAAAATTCTCATAAATTGTTTGGGTAATATCTCCCTCAAATATGTCAAAACCTATCCTTGCCATGTTCAAAACTATCTCACCAATATTCCTTTTCCTATTCTGCCCCAGATGGCATTTTGTGAAGCAAGTGCCATTTATCTTTGCTTGCTTGCTCCCAAAATTTTTGGGAACTCTTTCCTTGTCATATCATTGCCACATGACAAAATTCAACTCAATTTGGTTGGTAAATATTTCTTGGCAAATTTCCAAAGTTTCTGATCCAAAGGAAGCTTTGTGAAGCAAGTGCTAGCTATGAGTATGCAAATGAGTTGAAATTTGGCACGCATCTTTATATGCTCAAATTAACACTCTCCACAAGATTTGAGCATCATCCCATCTTCTATTTGACCACAGCATCAAATCTTTGTTTCTAGTCATATTTTCTAGTTGTGAAGCAACTATATTTTATATTGCTTCATAATTGCTGGAAATTTACCAGAGCATTCTCCTACTCATATAACCTATCTACACCAAATTTTGGCTCATTCCATCTAGCCATTTTCCCTCAGCAATTTTCCTAAGATTCGGGTCAGAGAGGTCCATTATGAAGGAAGTACCATTTTGGCTTGCCCAAATGGCATGAAATTTTTATGGCACTCTCATACGACCAAATCATTATCATCTGCCTATTTTCAGCTCAAGGAAACACTATAGGTGAGTGCCACATCCAGATTAGCCTTGCTGTCCAAAAGAGCCCTTTGAACTGCAAGTGCTACTTATACTCATCTAAATGAGCTGAAAACTTGCAGAAGTGATCATCTTAGTGTGAGATAGCTCTCATCCAAATATCAGAGTCTAGTTCCAGCTCTATCTCTCTCACCTCCCATCAAACACTTTGCTGTCATAATCCTTTAGTGCAAGTTTCTCTCATCCCAGAGCCACCTAGCTGCTCCCAGTCTCATATATCATCCATTTGAGCAGTGAGGGAGCTGTTTGACAAGCTAAGACAGGCAGGAGACTTCGGCAGCACGCCATGTGCGTGGTGACCACGGGGCAGACAAGCCATATGCGCGCTTTGTGCATTGGGGCCCTCGGCCTCGTCCGCTTCCCCGCTCCCTCGACGCCTCGTCGTGTCCAACAGCTCCCCCTCGTCATCGTGTTCCTCCATGGATAAGTCTTCCCCTCTCTAGTCCTCTCATACGCGGTGCGGCAGCCGCGTCCGCAACGTGCCCGTCTCTGCCGCCGCTGCGTCCGTCGTCTCGAGCCCTCCTGATCCTTCCTGACCTTGCCTGATCCCTCTCCGCTCCTCTATGATCTCGGGACGCCTCTCCTCTTATCCATGAGCGTTCCCGAAGCTCCGGCGCGCGGCGCACGCGTCGCCGCGGCCGTGCCTGAGCCCCGCGTCGCCCCGCCTATATATAGCCTCTCCCGAGCCCGTTCGAGCTCACCATCCTCCTCTCCTCTATTCCCTGGTCCTCCCCGAGCCCTCCATCCAGCCCCGGAGCTCTTCCTCGCCGCCTATCACCGCCGTGGCCGCCGCCGGTGCCCGGCTAAATTCCAGCGAGCCGAGCATTCCCTCCTCTTCTAGCCACAGCCATTAGACCACCCGGAGCTCGCAGAGACTCCCCACCTCTTCTCTTCATCCTCGGCATGCCCCTGGATGTGACGGTAAGGCCGGCCGATGTCTTCGTCCGCGGCCACCCCAAGCCGCCGCTGATGTGGCCCTTCCCGACGCGGATGCAGCACGCAGGCAGGTGCGGCTCACTCTCCTGAGCGCTCCGGTAGTCCGAGCTCCACCGGAGGTGGCCGGAGCCGGCCGGGCGCACGTCGGCACCGTGCGGCCTCGCCCTCTCCCGTGCTCAAGCCAGGAGGAGGAAGAAGGAGTGGGGAGGAGAGAGAAAGGTCAACGCGGGTCCCACCCATCAGTGACTGTAGCCCCGGGCCCGCGCTGCTTAAGTGAAGACGTATTTCTTCCTTTACGCTTTCGGTAGTTGAAAACGTCTTCCTTAGCGGCTTCGAGCCAGAATGCGATTTCTCTACTCGAAGGCGTATTGCCTGACATACGCGAACCGCTGAGCTGCCAGGGACCCCGGTGGAAATATTCTTTTTGCAGATTAGTCCCTAAACTTCATCGGCCCATATCTTTTCATCCGTAGCTCCAATCGAGGTGATTCCAGAGCCCACATCTTCATCTCGTCGAGCCCGTCATGCTGGTATCATTTTCACTATGTGTTCACACAGTGAAAATGACCAGTTTGCCCTTGCCTCTAATCAGCCCCCTTCGAGACAAAATCTTTTTCGGCGATCCTTCTGCGGACTCTCCGCACTTCTTCCCGGTGGATCCCTCATCCCAGGCAAGCCAGGACACCCATTCCATGAAGTATTTCAATAGCATTTCTTATTTAATTGAATTACTTGCATTTATAAATGAATTACTTTCATTTATTCGCTATATAATATTTCATAGTAATTAATTTAAATACTTAGTTGATGCCATCTTAAGTATTGTGATAAACCACTATGGTTGCCAAGTGAACTTAGTGGGTTGATCTTGAGTCACCTGTCCGGGCTTATCCGTGCAACCACATTTGCCGCTATGGGACGGCCTTGACTTGGGCTGATCGCGTGCTCTTTTATCGGTACCACCAAAGAGGGAAGGTTATGCGCGCGTGCTACCCTGGCCCGGTAGGCGGCGATAACCTTGTGAGCCCAGTTGAGTTGTATGGGCCCGTCCCCGTTTGGGACAGTTTTGTACGTCCCCGTTTGGGACAGTTTAGTTTGGCCACGACGGTGGCAGGTGTCATGAGGACACCGGGGCCACCCAGGGCAGGCCTCCGGGGGAGGATGAATGTCGGTGGTACGATGAAAGAGTCACGGGTCAGGCAGGTTTCGTTGAAGCAACGCTGGTCCACCCGAAGGGGATCAAGAGGCCGGGTGCTTCATGGTGTGGGTAAAGTGCGCAACCTCTGTAGAGCGTAAAATCTATTCGAATAGCCGCGTCCACGGTATTGGACAGCCCGTCCAGACCTCACTAGGTGGTCAACCGTAACAGTGTTAGTAATGATGGAAGAACTCGTCTTGTGGTCGGAAGTACTCAGTGAGTGTTCCGAGGGTTGTGGGACAACCCGGAAATGAGTAAGTTGGTGACTGGTAACAGTAAGTAAACTACTTATGCATTTAATATGATAATTGCCATGCTATTGTTTGTTGCATTGTTTGGTTGTCGTGAGCTTGCGAGTACATTCAAAGTACTCACCTGGCGTATCATGCCAGTTTGCAGGTCAGGTTTGCTTGCTTGTCGAAGATACCGAGTGCGCGAGCTAGGATAAGTGTTCTAGGTAGAGTCCCTGTGGAGTGGAGTCCATCACCGCCGTTGTTGTTCCGCTGCCGAGAGTTACTCTGCTTCCTCAGGTCGTTCCGCTGTTAGCATAGAGCTACTCTAGGCAGGCGTAGCCTCGTCGTGCCGATGTAATCCATGTACCCTTGTAACCCTTTTCCATAGTAATAAAGAGCTGATTTGTTCTATGCCAACAGTGCCGTATTCCAGAAGACTTGTCCTTGGGCTGGAATACGGGGCGTTCCGGTCCTCTCTGAGCCGGGGTGCCACATGGATGTCCTCGAATGAATATAGAAATGCAGACCAACATGCTCACACAATAAGATGTCAAATGAAATCATGGCAAATATGCACATACATACTAGCATCTATCAAGCATTTTGGCGATGACGGAGTCATCTATATATGAGTATATTGACTTAGGAGCCAAGCAAGAATACTTGATCATAGGTCATACTCATCGTTTATGCACAAGTGGGATTTCCACTTTTACATAAAGCATTTAATGTTGTCACATTCTAAGAGATGCTTTAACTCAAGTCTTAGAGTAAAGCTCCCCTTGATGTGACATCCCCCCATAGGAGGGATAAACTAACCTTGGGTTTGTCGTAGAAGACTTCACGTGGGTGATGTAGTGGTGGATGCTCAATGTTGATGAAGATCACCAAGAGTTGGGAGCATCCTTGTTGTTTCCTTACTCTTCTCACCTACATGGGTTAGTCCCAACATACAAGAGACAAATACAAGGATATCTATGGACATGGAGTGCAAATCATACATGATGATGTCCATGGATTTGTTGATTACCTTGTCCCTTGCTTACATTTGAGGGAATGTGTGACTCCTTGAACTGTTGCATGATGTTGACGTGGATTGCAACTAGTTCTTGCCAATAATGAATGTGAGTGAATTTCATTGGCGGAGTCACCCCTCAAGAACTTCTCTAGTTCTTCTTCTTGGGGACCCACATCATCTTGATGGGGATCCTTGGTGGTGAAGTAGCACTTGTAGAAGTTGAGCTTGAAGTAGCCTTGGGAAACCACTCCACCAAAGCTTGGGATTCATCTTCATATGAGTCAATGTCCTCTTGAAGCTTCTTCTTGCCCTTGAGCTTGTGGTCTTGTGGTGGAAGGTCATCTTGAGTGTTTATTCCCTTGGGAAGAGTATGTTCATACTTCTCCCTTTGAGGAACAAACTTGGGCTTGGGGTATTGACCTTCTTCCCATTCAACTCAATTTGCATTGAAGTAGCCAATGCCATGGTTCTTCTGGTATCCTCCGTGCTTGCGTACAATTTCCTCAAATTGGTTACACCCGGCAAGACTCTTGTAGATACCTTTCTCTATAATCCCTTTCAATAAATCGTTTTCTTGCTCAAGTGTAACTTGGCTAAGATAATCATCATTAGTGGAATCAATAGAACTACTAGAAGCAAAATCATTAGATTTAGCATTTTTAGTGTTGCTACTAGATGAAGAACCTTTCTTGCCTTTGTTACTAGTTTGTCTAGGTTTAACTTGTGGCATGAATGTAGACAAGAGTAATCGTTTGGCTAGATAAGATGAAGTCTTCTTTCGGAGATCGTCATTGATAGCTTTAAGAAACTCATGTTCTTGCTCCAGGTGAGCTTCTCGAAGCGTAGCTTCTCATGGATCCTTACAAGCTCTCTATGATCTTCTAGAGTAGATTCATGGGCTAACTTAAGAGTGTTTAATTCTTTAGTTAGTTGTTCTATTTTCATCTTATCATCATCAACCGACTTATCTTGACTAGCATGAAAATTATCAAGTTCATTTTGACTAACATCACTAGTTTTATCAAAGAGCAAGTCATCATCTCCAAGTAAATCATCTTCATCACTATTGAAATCAAGATACTCGGGGTGTGATACCTTGGGGCCTTTAGCCATGAAGCAACTTCCAGTCCCTTCATTTGGTGAATCAAATAGATCATAGGAGTTGGTAGTCACTAGTGCAAGTCCGGCAACACCTTCATCTTGACTATAGTCGGAGTTGGAGTGATAGCTTCTCTCGGAGTGGTTGTCGGATTCGGAGTCGGAAACCCATTCACCAACATGATCTTGATGTCTTCTTCTTGAGTAGCTCTTGGTGTACTTGTCCTTCTTCTCTGAGTCCCTACTTCTCCTTGAGGGTCTTTGTTCATAACGATCATCTCTACTCCTTCTCTCTCTTTGAGGTGATTCATTTCTTGAGCTTCGTCTTCTAGGTGACTCTTCTCTTAGTTTGTAGGGAGCCGTGCACTCATTTGAGTAGTGTCTGGGCTTCCCACAATTGTAGCAGTTTCGGTCACGACTTGACGAATGCTTCTCTTTGTATCTTCAGTTGGAGCTTCGTTCTTTGCCTCTATTCTTGTAGATCTTGTTGAATTTTCTGACCATGAGGCTTATCTCTTCATTGGTGACAAGTTTGTCGCTTGAAGTTGTGGGAGCATCACTTGTGGCTTTGTAAGCACCGCTAGACTTGTTGTGAAGCTCTTCTTTGTCTTTGAGTGTCATCTCATGAGCAACAATCCTTCCAATGACTTCCGTAGGCTTGAGATCTTTGTAGTTCGACATCATTTGGATCAATGTGCACACGGTGTCATATCTCTTATCCAAAGCTCAAAGTATCTTCTTGATGATGAATTTGTCGGTCATTTCCTCGCTTCCTAAGACGGCAATCTCATTTGTGATGAGAGCTAGCCTAGAGTACATCTCAGCGCTCCTTCACCATCCTTCATCTTGAACTTGTCAAGCTGACTTTGAAGAACATCCAACTTGGATTCTCTCACGGATTCGGTACCTTCATGCATATCAAACAAAGTATCCCAAATTTCCTTGGCATTCTCAAGATGGCTGATTTTGTTGAATTCTTCGGGGCATAGGCAGTTGAAGAGAATGTCACATGCTTGAGCGTTGTATTGCAACATCTTCAATTCATCCGCGATCGCTTCACGATCCGGTTCCTTTCCATCACCAAAGAATTCACCTTGCAAGCCAACACGAACAACAGCCCAAACGGCGGGGTTATGACCAAGAATATGCATTTTCATTTGGTGCTTCCAACTAGCAAAATTTGTGCCATCAAAGTATGGACCTCTACGGTGATAATTTCCCTCACCAGACGCCATACTCTCCTAGGTTGTGAGACCAATGCAATGGAGACCAAAGCTCTGATACCACTTGTAGGATCGAAAGTATGTCTAGAGGGGGGGTGATTAGACTACTTGAGCAAATAAAAATTCTACCTTTTCCCAATTTTAAGTGTTGGCAGATTTTAGCGATTATAGCAATTCAAGTACACCCTACACATGCATGTCTAAGAGTATAGCAGCCTTGACTATTCCATAACTATCGGATTTCGGGCTCCGCAAAACCCTCAAGGTTCGAACACAGGGGCGTGTGCGAAGCTTCCCTGTGGCCTCGCCCTACTTAGCTCGCTGTACGATGGTGACTACGGCAAACTCGCACGATGATGAGGAAGAAGATGAACACGGTGGTTTACCCAAGTTCGGGCCGCTCCGAAGCGTAATACCCTACTCCTGCTTTGGTGGATTGCCTCTCGGGGAGGTGTGGTGGATGAACAAGTACAGTGGTTTCGAGCCTCGCGAGGGTGCTCGAGCGGTGTTCTTGGCTCTCTGCCTTGTCTTGTGTCGGTGTGTCCCCCCTCCTCTACGGTGCGGCCTAGCCTCTATATATAGCAGCGGCCCGGGTCCTCTTCCCTTATCACAATGGCAGGAAGGGATCCCACAACGGCCAAATTTGAAGGGGGACAGGAGTACATCCCCGCCCTGTCCAAAGGCGGTCTTCGCCTGCAAAGTAGCTGTCGATGATGCAGAGGTGGGCTCGGCGATGACATCCGTCCTGCGGGGCTCGTGGTCGTGGTCTCGTTGCACCAGAAGGGAAACCTTTGGGGGATGCTTTTGGAACCCGCGTACGTCCTTGCTCCCTTTGCACCAAAGGGGAAACTGCTCCGCCTGGCGTGCTGGCGCTTGCCTGTCCTTCCTTGCGTTATCTTTGACTCCTGAGGCCGGGCCCTGCATAGAGATCTCCGCCGCTCCGGAGGGGGCCTGAGGAGGCCTATTCCTTGCTGGTCTTTGTGTCGTATCCCTCGCGAAGCTAGGGTCCTCGCGAGGGCCTTGCCTTGAGTGGAATCTCGCCAGGCCGTGTTTGGCTGACGTGGTGGGCCATGCCCTGGGCCGCAGGCAGGTAGGTCTGGGTACCCCTGTGCCCAGAACACCGACAGTAGACCCCGGGCCCAAGGCGCGCTCGAGTTGGCTTCCGGGTGAAGCCTTGAGGACAGCCCGAAGCACCGCGAGCCCCAAACGCCTACGGGCCATGCTTTACACGCGTCGAACGCCTAGGCGGCGACGTCCCCGCTCCCTGAAGGCATCAGGAACCACCCCAAGTCAAAGTGACGCGACGCCCGCGTGCAGCGCCGGCCATCATTGCCCTTCCTTGAATGCTGCTGTTTCCTCGGCTTTCTCTCCTTGGACCGCGCGGATGTGACCCTTCGAAGGCTGCACGCCTCCCGGGATGCGAGGGGGCGCCGATTGGCCCTTGGTCGTACATAAGATGGTGAGAGCGAGAAAGCCCTCAACTCATCTTCGTCTTCTTCGCCTCCCAACTTCCAAGCCGCCGCTCTCCCAGTCATGGCTTCAGTGAGGAAGTTCTCCGCCACCAAAAAGGGGAAGGTCTCCGAGGAGAGCCCCGCCTCACCACCGCCCAGGAGGGGCCGCGGTCGTCCTCGAAAGCACGCCGTGACATCGGTGGTGGTTCCTCGTGGGCGCGGTCGTGTTCCAGGGTGGCCTGGGGTTGCCATCAGCGGCCGCGGTGGGGCTCCGTCCAGCGCGGGCGGCCACGGTAGTCGAGGAGGTGGCGCCCGCGGCAGGAGGGCGGCGGTGGCAACCCGGCCGCCTCGCTCGCGGCTCCATACGGCCGACACGGCCCAGGAGTTCGTGGTGTGGGCGGAGAGGCCGGAGGCCGCCTGGTTCCAACTTCCGCGCTTCTTCGCGGGGGCGCTGCCGGTCGGGGGGCCTGATGGCCTATGGCTGCAGGCCGACGACTACTGTAGCGCGGCATCCTGGGTGGAGGTCGAGGTCACTTCCGGGGGTTACGTGTACCTGAACCGCGGGTGGCAGATGTTTGCCCGCGCCCGTGGCCTGGTGGGGAGGCGCACCCTTCACTTCAAGTACGACGGGGAGGCGACACTCTTCATCAAGATCTTCGGGGGAGAGGGCGAGCGCCTGGGGTGCTGCCCAGAAGACGTCGGCCGCGGCGATCTTGGGGATGAGCTTGTCCTTCGTGACGGGCGCCGCGCCTCCAGCAGCAGCCACACCCCCTCCGAGGGGAGCCCGAGCGACAGCAGCGACAACAGCTACGACGAGCCACCGCGCCGGCGCGCCTGGACCTCGGGGGGTAGCCAGCCGTCGCGGCATCGCTCCTTCGCTCTAGGGGCGTCCGTGCCGGGTCGCCTTCACGGGCCCGTGAAGGAAGAGGAGGACACCGCCTGAGCGCTGGGGCGCCGACGCCGAGGCTCCTGGAGCGGTAGCCCCCGTGGGTGCTTTCTCACTTTCTTTCTCCTCCTGTTTTCTTGCTCCTGCAATCAAAGAACCAAGGGAGGCCCTGTGGGCGTGTAAAGAATTTGGGCGCTTGCCTCCTTTTATCAGCGCTTCTGTCACGTGCCCTGGCCTTTGTGTTTTTGTTAGTTGTGACCACCTTCCGGTTGTGATTAGGGTACTTAGCTTGACATGCTCGCGGTAGGCTCCAGTGTCGGGGAGGCGTGGCTACGGCGCTTGGGAAGCCTGGGCGTCCTGTGGACCTCTTCTTCATACGGGTGAGACAGGTTGGGAGCCCTTTCGGCACTCTGTGTCTGCAGGACCCAATCCCGCACATTTCCCTACCACCGTAGTATACGACCGGATCACAAGGGACGCAACTACGAGGTGAGGCCTCGGCACCCTCGATGCCGACCGGATCACCAAGGACGACATCGTGGGGCGAGTGGCTATATGACCGATAAGGCTCCTGAGGCGTGCTGCTCAGGAGCCCCCTTTGACGCTCAAGCAGCTCTACGTCGGTAGGTCTCAGTCCCGTACATTTCCCACGCAGCCCCGTAATATACGACCGGATCACCAAGGACGCAACTACGGGGCAAGGCCTCGACACCCTCGATGACGACCGGATCACCAAGAACGACACCGAGGGGTGAGTGGCTATATGACCGGTAAGGCTCCTGAGGCGTGCTGCTCAGGAGCCCCCTTTCACGCTCAAGCGGCTCCCCAAAGAAAATTTTGTTTCCAGCCCCGGGAGGGGTGGGCCTCCCGAGGCTCCGAGACGGCGCGTCGGGCCGTGAGTGGAGCCCACGAGCGAGTACGAAGCGACACGCGCCTGTTAACTCATCCGGGAGTACCACGCGAGGATCCGGGCGCCAAGGCCTTGGCTAGGTGCGAGCACCGTGCCCCCCAGCCCCCGCTCGCGTGGTGCGAGGGGGAGGGGAGCAGGCGAGTGCTCGACCTGAAGAGAGAAAACCCAAGGTAGGAAATGGCGATTCAAACAAATCCCTGACCCGTTTCTTTAAAACATGATTTGGAAAAAGCCCCGAGTTTTGCTCCAGAAAAGTTGGCAAATCCAAACATGAGAAAAGCAAATAACAGCCGCGTCCGACGCCTAGACTAGTCTTCGTCTTCCCCCAGCGCTGAGCGTAGGGCATCCACGTTGCATGGGCATAGCCATTGGAGGGCAGTGTTGAATTGTCCGCCAGCGCGGAGCTGTGGCTTCCACATTGTGTGGGAAGGAACCCCTCTGCGTCCTCGGGGGGCTCCGGGCGTATACAGCCCACTCATTATTACGTGAGAGTGTCACGGGTAGAACTTCCGGAGGTGCTGGATGTTCCAGGCATTCTGGATGGGGACCCCGTCCTGAGTCTCCAGGCGCACGGCGCCAGGCCTGGAGACATGAGCGACCTTGAACGGGCTCTCCCACATGGGCGAGAGCTTGTCCAAGCCCTCCCTGGAGAGAACCCGCCTCAGGACGAGGTCTCCGACTTTGAGGGTCCTGGAGCGTATGTTACGGCAGTGGTAACGCCGTAGCGCCTGCTGGTACCTCGCAGCTCGGAGCGAGGCTCGGCGACGTGCCTCCTCCCCGAGCACGAGGTCCATTCCCCGCGCGGCACTCTGACGCTCCTCGTCGAATGCCAAGACCCGCGCGGAGCGGTGCTTAACCTCATCGGGGAGGACGGCTTCGGCTCCGTAGACGAGGAAGAACGGGGTCTCACCGGTGGGCTTAGTCACGGTGGTGCGGATGGACCACAGCACGGACTGGAGCTCATCGACCCAACCCCTGCGGCAAGCCTCTAGCTTCTTCTTGAAGCTCCTTGTCTTGACGCCTCGCAGGACTTCCGCGTTGGCGCGCTCCGCCTGGCCGTTGCTCCTTGGGTGGTCTACCGAGGCGTAGCATATCTGCGTTCCAAGATTAGCGCAATAGGTCTTGAAGAGGTTACTTGTGAACTGCGAACCGTTGTCGGTGATGATGCGGTTGGGGACGCCGAATCGGCTCACGATGCCCTTGATGAACTTGACGGCCGATCCAGCTGCGATGGCGCGCACGGGCTCCACCTCCGCCCATTTGGTGAACTTGTCGATGGCGACGTAGAGGTAGCGGTACCCGCCCGCTGCCCGTGGAAAGGGCCCCAGAATGTCCAGCCCCCAGACCGCAAAGGGCCAGGAGAGCGGGATGGTCTGGAGGCCCTGGGCGGGCTGGTGAATTTGTTTGGCGTGGAGTTGGCAGGCCTCCCAAGACCGGACCAGCTCAATGGCGCCGTTTAGCGCCGAGGGCCAGTAGAAGCCTGACCGAAAAGCCTTCCCTGCAAGTGTGCGTGATGAGGAGTGGTGTCCGCAGTCCCCTCCGTGGATGTCTGCCAGCAGCTCGCGCCCCTGGCCCTTGGAGATGCACCGCAACGCGACGTCGTTCGGGCGCCTGCGGTACAAGTCACCATCCTGCAAGCAGTAGGCCGTGGCCTGCCGTGCTATGCGCTCCGCCTCTTCCTCCTTCTTCGGTAGCGTGCCGTGAAGTAGGTACGTCCTGAACTCCTGCATTCAGTCGTCGTCCTGAGGCTCCAGTGCCAGGAGCAGTCGGGCCCCTAAGGCTTGGCCACAGTCCGGAGCCCACAAGGGCGGCGCTGGGGGGAGCTCCTCACTTGGTGGCGCCAGGCCCTCAGTGGGTGACGCCGCGGAGGGTTTGAAGAGCAGCTCCTCGAAGACACCCGGATCCTGGGGCTCACGGCGTGACGCCCTCTTGGCGATGTCATCGACCTCCTTGTTCGCGCCGCGCGGGATGTGCTGCAATTCCAAGCCCTAAAAACGTTTTTCGATCTTACGTACCTCTTCGAAGTACGCCTCCATATGCTCGTCCTTGGGTGTGTACTCTTTGTTGGAGAAGTTGACGAGGGGCTGGGAGTCGCCCATGACGGTGAGGCACCGAACCCCCAAGGCCGCCGCTGCCTTGAGGCCGGTGATGAGGCCCTCGTACTCCGCGATGTTGTTGGAGACCTTCTCTCCATGCTGGAAACAGAGTTGCACAGCGTACCGGAGCTTGTCTCCTGCCGGGGATGTGAGCATGACCCCAGCCCCTGCTCCCATGCGCGTGAAAGCTCCGTCAAAGTGCATGATCCAGCCCTCAGGTGCCTCATCGCCAGGGGTGAGTGACTGGCTTCCATCCAGCCCCCGGTCAGGGGCGTCCGTCCACTCCGCCACGAAGTTTGCCAGGGCTGCTCCTTTGATGACCCTGGTCGTGCTGAACTCTATGTTGAAGGCCTGCAGCTCGATGTTCCATTCGGCGACCCTTCCCGCCGCATTGGGGTTGCGCAGGACCTTCTCCAGGGGATACGCAGAGACGACCTTGATGGGATGTCCCTGGAAGTAGTGGCACAGTTTCCTCGAAGCGACAAGGAGCGCTAGAAGGAGCTTCTGTTGCATGGGGTAGCGTGAGCGCGCGTCCCGTAGCACCGTGCTGACAGAGTACACCGGGTGCTCGACGAGGGTGAGGTCTCCTATGGTGTCTTGCCCCGTGGCGGTGCCTCCTGCAGCGGCGGCCGGGGCCTCGTGAGGGTTGAGCACTTCAGGGGCCGTCGGAGCGGCTGAGTCCTCATGAGGGTTGAGCACTTCAGGGGCCGTCGGAGCGGTTGGGGCCTCCGGAGCACCGGACTGGGGAGAAGCAGGCCCCTTGGGATCCCGCGAGCCCCCTTGCTCCATTCTTGGGGGCCCACCGACGCCCGTCGATGCGGCGCGTGGGTCGGCTTGCTTCTCCCTGACCGCCACCAATGCAGCGCTGGTGGAGTGGGGTGTGGCGGCTAGGTATAGTAACAAGGGCTCCCGAGGGCGAGGTGCCACCATCACCGGTGGGCTCGTGAGGTATTGCTTGAGCTCCTCGAAGGCCGCGTCCGCCTCCGGGGTCCACTCGAAGGGGCCATTCCTTTTCATGATCTTGAAGAACGGCAGGGCCCGTTCACCGAGTTTGGAGATGAAGCGCCCCAAGGAGGTCACACAACCTGCCAATTTATGCATTTCCTTCAGGGTCTGGGGTGCGCTCATCTTGCTTATGGCCTTGACCTTCTTCGGGTTCGCCTCGATTCCCCAGTGCGACACCAGGAAACCGAGCAGCTTGCCCGAGGGGACCCCGAAGACGCACTTCTCGGGGTTGAGCTTCAGGTTCACTTCCCTCAGGCTGGCGAATGTCTCTTCTAAGTCCTCGATCAGGGTCTTGGCCACCCTGGACTTGACCACGATGTCGTCGACGTAAGCTTCTGCGTTCCTCCCGAGCTGCGCCCCAGGGCGATGTGCATCAGCCTCTGGAAGGTCGCCCCGGCGTTCCGCAGCCCGAAGGGCATGCACGTGTAGCAAAACACCACGCACGACGTGAGGAAGGCCGTTTTCTCGACGTCCTCCACCGCCATTTTAATCTGGTGGTAGCCTAAGAAGGCATCTAGGAAGCATAGGAGGTCGCACTCCGTGGTGGAGTCCACGATCTGAACAATGCGCGGCAGCAGGAATGGGTCTTGGGGGCAGGCTTTGTTGAGGCTCGTGAAGTCGACGCACATACGTTCCTTCCCGCACTTCTTCGGGACGACCACCGGGTTGGCAAGCCACTCCGGGTAGTGCACCTCCCGGATGACCCCGGCCTCATTCAGCTTGCTGACCTCCTGAGCGATGAACGCCTGCTTCTCCTGAGCTTGCCTTCTTGCCTTTTGCTTCACTAGACGCGCGTTCGGGCACACCATGAGGTGGTGCTCGATCACGTCCCTCGGGACCCCCACTAGGTTGGAGGCGCTCCATGCGAACGCGTCCTTGTTCGCACGTAGGAAGGCCACCAACGCCTCCTCTTGGTCCCGAGGCAGGTCGGCGCCGATGGTGAAGGTAAGTCCAGGGTTTCCTTCATCCACGGGCACCTGCTTCGTCTCCGCCCGACTCTAGGAGAACAGCTGCCTCTTCTTTACCGGCACGACGTCGAGGACACCCCCGGCGTCCTTCGAGACCATCGTGGCATCCTCGGCACTGGGGCGCACCACGGCTGCCACTTTGTAGGTGAGCTTGAGCGCGTGGGATGCGTCCTTGACATTTCCCACGATGGTGAGGATGTCACCACTCCCGGGCATCTTGGCGATGTTGTAGCCCGGGTGCGTCGCCGCCATGAACTGGGCGAGTGCGGGGTAGCCCAGTATTGCGTTGTACGGGAGGTGGATGTGGGCGACGTTGAAGTTGACCTGCTCGGTGCGGAAGTTGGAGCGGGTGCCGAAGGTGACGGGGAGGCGCACCCGCCCCACGGGGACGACGGGCCCCCTGACCACCCCAGAAAAGGGCCTTGAAGGCGCGAGTTGGTCTCGAGGTAGCTGTAGCGCGTCGAAGGCCTCCACGGAGATGACGTTGAGGCCGGCGCCACTATCTATGAGGGTCCTGGAGACAGCCACGCCGCTTATTGTTGGCACGCACAACATGGGGAGGGTTCCGGCGGCTGTCGTCGTCTTGGGGTGGTCGTCGGGGCTGAAGGTGATGTCGGTCTCTGGCGACGTACGGGGCGGCGCGGGCTCGGGCCGCGGCCGGACCTCTCCTATGTGGCGGAGGAACTTCTTGACTTGGCGGTTGGAGGAGGGCGCCTGCGACCCGCTGAGGATGCAAGCGACCGATGAGCCGGCCCTGCGCGTCCTGGCGCCATCGCGCGCCATGGGCTAGGCGGCGTTGGGGATCTCGTCCGCCATGGGATTGCCAAACCAGGGCCCGACCGTCGCCGCGAGAGGGGGAGCTTCGACACGCCCCCTACCTGGCGCGCCAAATGTCGGATTTCGGGCTCCGCAAAACCCTCAAGGTTCGAACACAGGGGCGTGTGCGAAGCTTCCCTACGGCCTCGCCCTACTTAGCTCGCTGTACGATGGTGACTACGGCAAACTCACACGATGACGAGGAAGAAGATGAACACGGTGGTTTACCCAGGTTCGGGCCGCTGCGAAGCGTAATACCCTACTCCTGCTTTGGTGGATTGCCTCTCGGGGAGGTGTGGTGGATGAACTAGTACATTGGTTTCGAGCCTCGCGAGGGTGCTCGAGCGGTGTTCTGGGCTCTCTGCCTTGTCTTGTGTCGGTGTGTCCCCCCTCCTCTACGGTGCGGCCTAGCCTCTATATATAGCAGCGGCCCGGGTCCTCTTCCCTTATCACAATGACGGGAAGGGATCCCACAACGGCCAAATTTGAAGGGGGACAGAAGTACATCCCCGTCCTATCCAAAGGCGGTCTTCGCCTGCAAAGTAGCTGTCAATGATGCAGAGGTGGGCTCGGCGATGACATCCGTCCTGCGGGGCTCGTGGTCGTGGTCTCGTTGCACCAGAAGGGAAACCTTTGGGGGATGATTTTGGAACCCGTGTACGTCCTTGCTCCCTTTGCACCAAAGGGGAAACTGCTGCGCCTGGCTTGCTGGCGCTTGCCTGTCCTTCCTTGCGTCATCTTTGACTCCTGAGGCCGGGCCCTGCATAGAGATCTCCGCCGCTTCGGAGGGGGCCTGAGGAGGCTCGTCCCTTGCTGGTATTGGTGTCGCCTCCCTCGTGAGGCTAGGTTCCTCGCGAGGGCCTTGCCTTGAGTGGAATCTCGCCAGGCCGTGTTTCGCTGACGTGGTGGGCCATGCCCTGGGCCGCAGGCAGGCAGGTCTGGGTACCCCCATTCCCAGAACGCCGACAAAAAAGGCTTCCGTCCAAGAAGGACTAGCCTCACTATGGGTAGATCTTCATGAAGTAGGCGATCTCCTTGCCCGTACAAACTTCTTGGTTCAACTCCACAACACGAAGTAGGAGGCTCCCAAGCGATACCTAACCAATCTAGCAGGCACCACCCTCCAAAAGGTAATAGGCTCGGTAATGTCGATGAACTCCTTGCTCTTGTGCTTCAAGATGATATACTCCTCAACACACAATCACTCTCTCACGGATTTGGCTATGGTGGAAGAGATTGATATGGTGGAAAGCAATTTGGGGAGGCTAGAGATAAAGATTCATATGGATGGAGTGGAATGGATTGATCTCAACACATGAGTAGGTGGCTCTCTCTCAAAAAATTTGATGGGGCAAGTACGGAATAGTTCTGAGTGCTTCTCTTTCGAGTGGGTGGTGGTTAAGGGGTATATATAGGCATCCCCAAAAATCCAACCATTACACCTAAAGTGACCAACTCGGTGACACCAAAGTATAAAACTTGGTGGTACCGAGTTGCTCCAAAGGTAGCAACTTTTGAATCTCGGTGAGACCGATACACAAATCTCGGTGGTACCGATTTGGTGACCAACGGTCAGTTTCCAAAATTCGGTGACGCCGATCCAAAAACTCGGAATTTCCGATTTTAAGAATCGAGGCAACGGAGAGTTTGCAAGTTGAACTCGGTGGCACCGAATCAGAATCGGTTGCACGATGTGCTAGGGTTTGGCATGGGTCTGTCTGAGGTGGGAATCGGTGGGACCGAGTAGAAATTGTTGGTAGCAGCGATTTTCATGATAGGCTTGGACATACTTTTGTGGAAGAGTTTGTGGGTATTTTTGGTGACTATCACTTGTGCAGGTGGAGCATCTTGTTCACCAACAGTACCTTAACCCCTTTTAATTGTATTGGCTTTCCTATGGACTCAAGGTGATTTCTCACAAAGTAAAATGTAGAGTCCTCTTGCTTGAAGCTTTGTCAATCTATTTCCTTGCATCTAGGAGTTTCTCCACAATCCTTTTGCTAACCCATCATTGAACTTTATCTGAAATATACTTAGTGGAAACATTAGTTCAATGACATATATGTTGTTATTAATTACCAAAACCACCAAGGGAGCAAATGTGCTTTCAGGCCCACACGTTGGCGCCGCGCGCCATGCCAGGCAGTGCCAGGCGCCGCGCCAGCGGGCACGGATGGGGAGCTTTCCCCTCCCGTGCTAAGGAAGCAGGGCCAGCCACCAGTTTCGAAAGCAACCCTTCAAATGTTTCCTCTTTGGTGAAAGAATACCAGGGCCGGGGTTCGCCAGCACGGAGGTCGTCCCCGAGCCCACCGATGCGTCACGGCAGGCGGCTTTTGGAGGTGAAGACTACTTTAGTCAGAATAGGCTGCGGTCCTGTCCCCCTTCGAACTAGCCGTTGTGGCAACCCTTCCCGCCCTGTTTTTGGGGAAGCGGACCGGGGCCAGTATATGAAGGGGGAGGCCGTGACCGTAGAGGAGGGCGATCAATTCTACATTCACCACCTTCCTAAGAAATCCAGACAAGCAAGAGTAGGGTTTTACACAGCGAGGTGGCCCGAACCTGGGTAAACAGTTGTTCTTTGTCCTTCCCCCAAGCTCAAGAACGTCGGAGCTTCACCGTAGGTTACGGTGAGAGAGCGAGGTTGGAGAGCCAGCGCACCCCAGAGTTCGAATCTTTCTCGGGTCCCTGGAACCCCTATTCCGACATTTGGCGCGCCAGGTAGAGGGTGCGCCGCCACTCTTCAGCTCCGTTTCGGCTTCGCCCATGCTGACCCCATGGCCGAAGCCCGTCGTGTTCGCGCTGAGCACCGAGCGGCCCGCAACATACAGACTGCGCCCGCCGGCGCCGAAGCTGCCGCCGCCACCGACCCTGCTGGCCACGAGCAGCCGATTCCTCCATCCACCCTTTCGTGCTAAGGTATGACCGCACTACCACGACCTCCTCCTCCCACGTTTGCCTTGAGTGCGCGAACGCACAGGCTGCGCTGCTCATGTCACGCGAGCTACTCTGCCACTGATACGTCTCCAACGTATCTATAATTTTTGATTGTTCCATGCTATTATATTATCTGTTTTGGATTTTTTATATGCATTAATATGCTATTTTATATTATTTTTGGGACTAACCTATTAACCTAGAGCCCAGTGCCAGTTTCTGTTTTTTCCTTGTTTTTGAGTATTGCAGATAAGGAATATCAAACGGAGTCCAAACGGAATAAAATCTTCGCGATGATTTTTCTTGGACCAGAAGAAACCTACCAGACTTGGAGAAGAAGGCAGGAGACCTGCCGGGAGGCGACAAGCCTGCAGGGCGCGCCCTAGGGGGGGTCGCGCCCCCCTGGCTTGTGGCCCCCCTGCAGGCCCTCCAACCGTAATCTTCGGCCTATAAATTCCCAAATATTCCCCAATACCAAAAAGCGCAACGATAATACTTTTCCGCCGCCGGAAGCCTCTGTTCCCGTGAGATCCCATCTTGGAGCCTTTTCCGGTAATCTGCCGGAGGGGGATTTGATCACGGAGGGCATCTACATCAACTCCATTGCCCCTCCGATGATGTGTGAGTAGTTCACCTCAGACCTTCGGGTCCATTGCTAGTAGCTAGATGGCTTCTTCTCTCTCTATGTTCTTCAATACCATGTTCTTCATGACCTTCATGGAGATCTATCCAATGTAATACTCTTTTGCGGTGTGTTTGTCGAGATCCGATGAATTGTGGGTTTATGATCAGATTATCTATGAATATTATTTGAATCTTCTCTGAATTCTTATATGCATGATTTCATATCTTTGCAAGTCTCTTTGAGTTATTGGTTTGGTTTGGCCAACTAGATTGGTAATTCTTGCAATGGGAGAAGTGCTTAGTTTTGGGTTCAATCTTCCGGTGTCCTCACCCAGTGACAAAGTAGGGGTAGCGAGGCACGTATTTGTATTGTTGCCATCAAGGGTAAAAAGATGGGGTTTTCATCATATTGCTTGAGTTTATCCCTCTACATCATGTCATCTTACTTAATGCGTTACTCTGTTCTTCATGAACTTAATACTCTAGATGCAGGCAGGAGTCGGTTGATGTGTGGAGTAATAGTAGTAGATGCAGAATCGTTTCGGTCTACTTGACACGGACGTGATGCCTATATGCATAATCATTGCCTTGGATATCGTCACAACTATGCGCTTTTCTATCAATTGCTCGACAGTAATTTGTTCACCCACCGTATTATTTTCCTTCAAGAGAGAAGCCTCTAGTGAAACCTATGCCCCCCGGGTCTATTTTCCATATTATATTTTCAGATCTATAAACCAAAAATACCAAAAATACTTTGCTGCAATCTTTTTTACTTTTCGTTTTAGTAATCTTTTATATCTATCTCTATCATATCTCATCCTTGCAAGTAACCGTGAAGGGATTGACAACCCCTTTATAGCGTTGGGTGCAAGTGTTTGATTGTTTGTGCAGGTGCAAAGATTGGGGCCTTGCTTGTACCTCCTACTGGATTGATACCTTGGTTCTCAACAACTGAGGGAAATACTTATCTACTTTGCTGCATCACCCTTTCCTCTTCAAGGGAAAACCAGCGCAAGCTCAAGAAGTAGCATCCACCGCCCGATGAATGCCGGCTACGACACCTGGCCGGGACACATCACCGAACTCGTCATCGCCACAGGAGAAGCCACGGCGCCCTCTCGCTCGCTCCACCCCCACCATCTCGGGATGGGGACGTGGCGCACGGGGCGACGCCGCCGCCTCCCTTGCGAGACAAGCCAGCCGAACTCCGACCCATTGGGTGGTAGACTGGGGTCTTGGCCATGCTGGAAATATGCCCAAGAGGCAATAATAAATTGGTTATTATTACATTTCCTAGTTCATGATAATTGTTTATTATCCATGCTAGAATTGTATTGATTGGAAACAAAATACATGTGTGGGTATATAGACAACAATGTGTCCCTAGTATGACTCTAGTAGAGTAGCTCGTTGATCAAAGATGGTCAAGGTTTCTTGACCATAGACATGAGTTGTCATTTGATAATGGGATCACATCATTAGGAGAATGATGTGATGGACAAGACCCAACCGTAAGCATTGCAGTTGATCGTGTCAGTTTATTGCTACTGCTTTATCCATGTCAAGTATCTGTTCCTACGACCATGAGATCATGCAACTCCCGGACACCGGAGGAATGCCTTGTGTGTATCAAACGTCACAACGTAACTGGGTGACTATAAAGGTGCTCTACAGGTATCTCCAAGTGTGTCTGTTGGGTTGGCATGGATCGAGACTGGGATTTGTCACTCCGTATGACGGAGAGGTATCTCTGGGCCCAATTGGTAATACAACATCACAAGAAGCTTGCAAGAAATGTGACTAAGGAGTTAGTCACAGGATATTGTATTACGGAACGAGTAAAGAGACTTGCCAGTAACGAGATTGAACTAGGTATGGAGATATCGACGATCGAATCTCGGGCAAGTAACATACCGATGGACAAAGGGTACTGCATACGGGATCGTCTGAATCCTTGACATCGTGGTTCAACCGATAAAGATCTTCGTAGAATATGTAGGAACCAATATGGGCATCCAGGTCCCGCTATTGGTTATTGACCGTGGAGGTGTCTCGGTCATGTCTACATGATCTCGAACCCGTAGGGTCGCATGCTTAACGTTCGGTAGCGCTAGGGTAGTATTGACATATTAATAGTGGAAAGTCATAAGGTTGTTCGGAGTCCCGGATGGGATCCGGGACATCACGAGGAGCGCCAGAATAGTCCGGAGGTAAAGATTCATATATGGAAAGTTGTTATCGGGGTTCCGGAAAAAGTTCGAGTTTTTTCGGTATTGTATCAGGAAGGTTCTAGAAGGTTCCGGAGTGGGGCCCACCTGCATGGGGGACCCACATGAACGTGGGTAGTGGGTAAAGTCCCCATAACCCTCGTCTAGGCGCACCAAGATCCTCCCTTAAAAGGAATAGATTCATATCCCAAGGTGATAAGATCAGGATCCCTAAAAAGGGGGGATAGCAATCGGTGGGGAAGGAAAGGTGGGATTTCCTTCCTCCCCCTTTGGCCAACGACCCTAGGGCCTTGGAGGGCAAGCCACCAGCCCCCTCCACGCCTATATAAAGGTGGGGAGGCGTTGGGGGCAGCCACCCTTCGACCCTTGCCCGTTACCTCTCCCAACTCCTCCCACGTTTCACCGGTACGCGCTTGGTGAAGCCCTGCCGAAATTCCGCTGCCACCACCACCACCATACCATCGTGTTGGTCCCGATCTCATCTACCCCCTCTCTCTCGCTTGCTGGATCAAGAAGGAGAGGACGCCGCCGAGCCGCACGTGTGCTAAACTCGGAGGTGCCGTCCGTTCGGCACTTGATCGGGAGTTCGTGGACGGATCGTGATTGGATCGCGAAGACGTTCGACTACATCAACCACGTTTCTTAATGCTTCCGCTTAGCGATCTACAAGGGTATGTAGATCCAACTGTCGCTCTCATAGATGCTCATCACCATGGATAGATCTTGCGTGTGCGTACGAGAAATTTTTTGTTTCCCATGCAACGTTTCCCAACAGTGGCATCAGAGCCAGGTCTATGCGTAGATGAGATCTTGAGTAGAACACAAAGGAGTTTGTGGGCGTTGATATTCAGATTGCTTCCTCCCTTAGTATTTTCTTGGTTCAGCAGTATTGTGGGATGAAGTGGCTCGGACCAACCTTACTCGTATGCTTACGAGAGGCCGGTTCCATCGCTAACATGCAACTTGTTGCATAAAGACGGCTGGCGGGTGTCTGTCTCTCCCACTTTAGTTGGATCGGATTTGATTGAGGTGGTCCATGTAGAAGGTTGAATAGCAATTTGCATATCACAGTTGTGGTTTTGCGTAGGTAAGAATCGTTCTTGCAAGATACCCATAGCAGCCACGTAAAACATGCAACAACAATTAGAGGACGTCTAACTTGTTTTTGCATGGTATGTTGTGATGTGATATGGCCAAAGACATTGTGTGATATATATTTGATGTATGAGATGATCATGTTGTAATAGTTAAATATCGACTTGCATGTCGATGAGTACGGCAACCGGCAGGAGCCATAGGATTGTCTTTAATTTATTTGCGCCGTTTTGCTTTACTTTATCGCTATGAGTTGGCAATAGTCGTAAACGCAACAGTTGGCGCGACAACATCATGGCGACATGTTCATGGAGATCAAGATGATGGAGATCATGGTTTCATGCCCGTGATGATGGAGATCATGCCGGTGCTTTGAAGATGGAGATCGAAAAGCACAAGTTCATGGCCATATCATGTCACTTATGATTTGCATGTGATGTTCATCCTTTTATGCACCTTGTTTTGCTTAGGACGACGGTAGCATTATAAGGTGATCCCTCACTTAAATTTCAAGATAAAATTGTGTTCTCCCCGAGTGTGCACCGTTGTGAAAGTTCGTCGTTTAGAAGCACCACGTGTTGATCGGGTGTGATAGACTCTACGTTCACATACAACGGGTGCAACCCAGTGTTGCACGTGCGGAACACTCGGGTTAAACTTGACGAGCCTAGCATGTACAGACATGGCCTCGGAACACAAGAGACCGAAAGGTCGAATATGACTCATATAGTAGATATGATCAACATGGAGATGTTCACCATTGAAACCACCTCATCTCACGTGATGATCGGACTTGGGTTGGTGGATTTGGATCATGTCACACTTAGACAACCTGAGGGATGTTGATTTGAGTGGGAGTTCTTAAGTAATATGATTAATTGAACTCATTATCATGAACATAGTCAAAGTGTCTTTGCAAATTATGTTGTAGATAGCTTGCGCTGTAGCTCCCCTGAATTTTTGATACGTTCCTAGAGAAAAAGTAAGTTGAAAGATGGTAGTAGCAATTATGCGGACTGGCTCCGTAAACTGAGGATTGTCCTCGTTGCTGCACAGAAGGCTTATGTCCTTGATGCACCGCTCAGTGCGCCACCCCCTCTAGCGTTGTCTGTGGATTTTGTGAACATCTGACAGGCACGTTGTGATAACTACTTGATAGTTCAGTGCGTCATGCATTACGACTTAGAATTTAGGCTCGAAAGACGTTCTTGAAGGTCGCAGAACATATGAGATGTTCCAAGAGCTGAAATTGGATTTCAGGCTTGTGCCTGTGTTGAGAGGTATGAGACCTCCAACAAAGATTCTTTGCCTGCAAGATGAAGGAGAATAGCTCAATCAGTGAGCATGTGCTCAGATTGTCTGAGTACTACAATCGCTTGAATCGAGTGGGAGTTGATCTTCCAGATAAGATAGTGATTGATATAGTTCTCCAAGTCACTGCCACCAAACTACTAGAGCTTCGTGATGAACTATAACATGCCAGGGATGGATGATCCCATGAGCTATTCACGATGTTTGACATCTCGAAGGTAAAAATCAAGAAGGAGCATCAAGTGTTGATGGTTGGTAAAACCACTAGTTTCTAGAAGGGCAAGGGTAAGAAGGGAAACTTCATAACTGGCAAGCCACTTGCTGCTCGAGTGAAAAAACCCAAGGTTAAACCCAAACCTGAGACTAAGTGCTTCTACTATGAGGGGAACGGTCACTGGAGCAGAACTACCCTAGATACTTGGTAGATAAGAAGGCTGGCAACGTCGACAAAAGTACATTTGATATACATTTTATTGATGTGTACCTTACTAAGTACTCCTAGTAGCACTTGGGTATTAGATACCGGTTCAGTTGCTAAATGTTAGTAACTCAAAATAAAATCTACGGAATAAACGGAGACTAACTAAGGGCGAGGTGACGATGTGTGTTGGAAGTGCTTCCAAGGTTGATATGATCACCATCGCACGCTCACTCTACCTTCGGGATTAGTGTTGAACCTAAATAATTGTTATTTGGTGTTTGCGTTGAGCATGAAGATGATTAGATCGTGTTTATTGCAATACGGTTATTCATTTAAGTTAGAGAATAATGGTTATTCTGTTTACATGAATAATACCTTCAATGGTCATGCACCCAATGTGAATGGTTTATTAAATCTTGATCGTAGTAATACACATATTTATAATATTGATGCCAAAAGATACAAAGTTAGTAATGATAAGTACCACATACTTGTGGTACTGCCGCGAAGGTCATATTGGTGTAAAGCGCATGAAGAAACTCCATGCTGATGGATCTTTTGACTCACTCGATTTCGAATCGATTGAGACATGCGAACCATGCCTCTTGGGCAAAGATGACTAAGACCCCGTTTTCCGGTATGATGGAGCGGGCAAGTAACTTATTGGAAATGATACATGTTGATGTATTCGGTCCAATGAGTGTTGTAGCGTGCGGTAGATATCGTTATTTTCTTACCTTCACTGATAATTTGAGTAGATATGGGGATATTTACTTAATGAAACAAAAGTCTGAAACGTTTGAAAAGTTCAAACAAAATCAGAGTGAAGTTTGAGATCATCGTGACAAGGAGATAAAGTGTCTACGATATGATCATGGAGCTAAATACCTGAGTTACGAGTATTGGTATACAATTTAAGACAATGTGGAATTTGTTTCACAGCTCACGCCACCTGGAACACCATAGTGTGATGGTGTGTCCGAACGTCGTAGTCGTGCTCTATTGGATATGGTGCGAACTATGATGTCTCTTATCGATTTGCCACTATCGTTTTGGGGTTACACATTAGAGACAACTACATTCACTTTAAAAGGGGCACCATCTAAATCCGTTGAGATGACACCGTATGAATTTTGGTTTGGCGGAAACCTAAGCTGTCATTTCTTAATGTTTGGGGCTGCGACGCTTATGTGAAAAAGGTTTTCACCTAATGAGCTCGAACACAAAGCAGACAAATGCATCTTCATAGAATACCCTAAGGAGACATTGGGTATACCTTCTATCTCAGATCCAAGCACAAAGTGTTTGTTGCTAAGAGCGGGTCTTTCTCGAGAAAAAGGTTTCTTTCGAATGAATTGAGTGGGAGGAAAGTAGAACTTGATGAGGTTGTTGAACGGTCACTTCAGTTGGATGGTAGCACAATGAAGAAAGATGTTTCTGGGGTGCCTACGCCAATTGAAGAGGAAGCTAATGATGATGATCATGAAACTTCGGATCAAGTTACTACCGAACCTCGTAGGTAGACAAGGATACGTACTGCCCTGAGTGGTACGGTGATCATGTCTTGGAAATCATGTTGTTAGACAACGATGAGCCTACAAACTATGAAGAAGTGATGGTGGGCCTGGATTCCAACAAATGGCTAGGAGCCATGAAATCCGAGACATGATCCATGTATGAAAACAAAGTATGGACTTTGGTATACTTGCCCGTTGAACGGCAGGTCGTTGAGTACAAATGGACCTCTAAGAGGAAGACAGACGCTGATGGTAAGTGTCACCATTTATAAAGCTCGACTTGTCGCGAAAAAGGTTCTCGACAAGTTCAAGGAGTTGACTACGATGAGACTCTCTCACCCGTAGCGATGCTGAAGTCTGTTGGAATTATGTTAGCAGTTGCTGCATTTTTCGATTATGAAATCTGGCAGATGGATGTCAAAAACATCGTTCCCTTGAGGAAAGGTTGTATGTGATACAACCAGAAGGTTTTGTTGATCCTAAGGATGCTAAAAGGTATGCAAGCTCCAGCGATCCTTCTATGGACTGGAGCAAGCATCTCGGAGTTGGAATATACGCTTTGATGAGGTGATCAAAGTTTTTGAGTTTATACAAAGTTTATGAGAAACTTGTATTTGCAAGAAAGTGAGTGGGAGCACTATAGAATTTCTGATATGTATATGTGGTTGACATATTGTTGATCGGAAATAATGTAGAATTTCTGGAAAGCATAAAGGGTTGTTTGAAAAGAGTTTTTCAAAGGAAGACCCAAATAAAAGCTATTAGTATATTGGGATCAAGATCTATAGAGATAGATCAAGACGCTTGATAAGTCTTTCAATGAGAACATACCTTGACAAATTTTTGAAAGAGTTCAAAATGGATCAGACAAAAAAGGAGTTCTTGCCTGATTTGTAACGTGTGAAGTTGAGTAAGACTCAAAACTCGACCACGGTAGAAGAAAGAGAAAGGACGAAGGTCGTCCCCTATGCCATTAGCCATAGGCTCTATAGAGTATGCCATGCTATGTACCGCACCTGATGTGTGCCTTGCCATGAGTCTGTCAAGGGGTACAAGAGTGATCCAGGAGTGGATCACTGGACAGCGGTCAAAATTATCCTTAGTAACTAGAGGACTAAGGAGATGTTTCTCGATGATGGAGGTGATAAAGAGTTCGTCGTAAAGTGTTACGTCGATGCAAGCTTTAAAAACCAATCCGGACGACTCAAAGTAGCAATCCGGATATGTATGGTGGGGTAGCCATTTGGAATAGCTCCAAGTGAAGCGTGGTAGCAACATCTACAGTATAGAGAGTTACAAAGTACACACGGATCTGAATGTTACAGACCTGTTGACTAAAACCTCTCTCACAAACAAAACATGATCAAACCCCAGAACTTATTGGGTGTTAATCACATGATGATATAAGTGTTAATCACATGGTGATATAAGTGTTAATCACATGGTGATGTGAGCTACATTATTGACTCTAGTGCAAGTGGGAGACTGTTGGAAATATGCCCTAGAGGCAATAATAAATTGGTTATTATTATATTTCCTAGTTCATGATAATTGTTTATTATCCATGCTAGAATTGTATTGATTGGAAACTAAATACATGTGTGGGTATATAGACAACAATGTGTCCCTAGTATGACTCTAGTAGACTAGCTCGTTGATCAAAGATGGTCAAGGTTTCCTGACCATAGACATGAGTTCTCATTTGATAACGAGATCACATCATTTGGAGAATGATGTGATGGACAAGACACAACCGTAAGCATAGCAGTTGATCGTGTCAGTTTATTGCTACTGCTTTATCCATGTCAAGTATTTGTTCCTACGACCATGAGATCATGCAACTCCCGGACACCGGAGGAATGCCTTGTGTGTATCAAACGTCACAATGTAACTGGGTGACTATAAAGGTGCTCTACAGGTATCTCCAAGTGTGTCTGTTGGGTTGGCATGGATCGAGACTGGGATTTGTCACTCCGTATGATGGAGAGGTATCTCTGGGCCCACTCGGTAATACAACATCACAAGAAGCTTGCAAGCAATGTGACTAAGGAGTTAGTCACGGGATCTTGTATTACAGAACGAGTAAAGAGACTTGCAGGTAACGAGATTGAACTAGGTATGGAGATATCGACGATCGAATCTCAGGCAAGTAATATACCGATGGACAAAGGGAACTGCATACGGGATTGTCTGAATCCTTGACATCGTGGTTCGACCGATAAAGATCTTCGTAGAATATGTTGGAACCAATATGGGCATCCAGGTCCCGCTATTGGTTATTTACCGTGGAGGTGTCTCGGTCATGTCTACGTGATTCTCGAACCCGTAGGGTCGCACGCTTAACGTTTGGTAGCGCTAGGGTAGTATTGAGATATTAATAGTGGAAAGTACGAAGGATGTTCGGAGTCCCGAATGGGATCTGGGACATCACGAGGAGCTCCGGAATAGTCTGGAGGTAAAGATTCATATATGGAAAGTTGTTATCGGGGTTCCGGAAAAGTTCGAGTTTTTTCGATATTGTACCGGGAAGGTTCTAGAAGGTTCCGGAGTGGGGCACACCTGCATGGTGGACCCACATGAACGTGGGTAGTGGGGAAAGTCCCCACAACCCTGGTCTAGGCGCACCAAGATCCTCCCTTAAAAGGAATAGATTCATATCCCAAGTGGATAAGATCAGGATCCCTAAAAAGGGGGATAGCAATCGGTGGGGAAGGAAAGGTGGGATTTCCTTCCTCCCCCTTTGGACAATGACCCTAGGGGCTTGGAGGGCAAGCCACCAGCCCACTCCACGCCTATATAAAGGTGGGGAGGCGTTGGGGGCAGCCACCCTTCGACCCTTGCCCGTTACCTCTCCCAACTCCTCCCACGTTTCACCGGTACGCGCTTGGTGAAGCCCTGCCAGAATTCCGCTGCCACCACCACCACCATACCGTCGTGTTGGTCCCGATCTCATCTACCCCCTCTCTCTCGCTTGCTAGATCAAGAAGGAGAGGATGCCGCCGAGCCACACGTGTGCTAAACTCGGAGGTGCCGTCCGTTCGGCACTTGATCGGGAGTTCGTGGACGGATCGTGATTGGATCGCGAAGACGTTCGACTACATCAACCTTTCTTAACGCTTCCGCTTAGCGATCTACAAGCGTATGTAGATCCAACTCTCCCTCTCATAGATGCTCATCGCCATGGATAGATCTTGCGTGTAAGTACGAGAAATTTTTTGTTTCCCATGCAACATTCCCCAACAGGCCAACGTGCCGTTTGTGTGTTTCGCCGTCTGTGGGTAGGCCGTGTGACCCACCCCGTAGAGCGCCTCCGCTAGCTCGGAACAAGGCCAGCGGCCAGATCACCAAAGGGCTGTGTTACCCTGCGGGCACACCTCACGAGGTTGCACACGTTGGACGCCCTCACGGGGTTGCTCGCGCCAGCCTTGGTGAGGGTTGTCGCCGCTACTGTGTCCCTCGCCTCCGCTACTATCTCCCTTGCCTCCGCCACCCAGGAGAAGCGACAATGTCCGGGGGGCGAGGGGCCATCAGGAGTCTCGGCCGATAGCCCGCCCTACCCCCTGGCATCCGACTGTCTGTTCAAAACAGTCCCCTCGCGAGGCGAATGCAACCCTCCCACAGACCGAGGCCTCGCGGCCTACCAAGTGGTCGCGGTACGCCACCTCCCTTGACGCCAGGAACGGCCTCAAGTCTACGTCAGCCGCGGGCACACCCGCCACACCGTGCACCCCACCATGACCAACAATGGTTCATAATTCACGGGTGGCATCTTCAAGTCGTATTATGCTAACTTTGGTATACAGGTATGCGGGGCCCCGTTGAGCCCACCCTCGAAGCGGTGTCTGGGCCAAGCAGACCGACGGCAAGGTCCCCAAGGGCCACAAGGCGAGAAGCTTCAAAGAAGAAGCTTGAAGCTGGCGGGAGGGGGTGGCCTGACGAGCTGCGGTCCGTGTTGTGGTCTGCCTGCACCACCATGGCTAAGCTCACCGGCGGAAACCCCTCCCTCCTCGCCAACGAGACTGAGTCAGTCCTTCCCTCGGGGTCTAAGGGTGGCTCACCGCGGGTTTTGGCATCCGACGAGGCGCGTCAGGATGACCAGCAGGGGGGGGGGGCGACCTTCACTCCTTGTGGAGGCCTGCCGCCAGGCCGCCCTGCACGCCGTAAAGCGCCGGTGGGCCTTGCGGCGCCGCCATGGCCACGACATTCGTCCTTGTACCCGCGGGGTCCAGGGCCACGTCCTGCGGTGCATCCTCTCCCGAGGGGGCCTCCGCGAGCCCTCGACCCTGTGGGAAGCCCCCTTTAGGGGCACCCATGTCTCCAGGCCGGGCACGACCCTCTCGGATATGGAGGGCGGAGCCCCCGTGCAAAGCGCATGGGACATCCAACACGCGTGCGGAATCTACCCGTTACTCTCTCACGTAAGAATGAGTGGGGTTGTATACGCCCCGGAGCCTCCTGATGCGCCACCCCTTGGCCTCTGGAACACTCCCGCACACGCCCAAGTGGAAGCCCCATGGTCAGCGCTGGCGGAAGTACTGTCGAACCGCGACTATGCCCACGCCCAAGTGGAAGCCCCATGCTCCACGCTGGCAGAATTACCGTCGAACCGCGACTATGCCCATGCTTAAGTGGAAGCCGCATGCTCCGCGCTGGCGGAATTACTATCGACCCGAGACTATGCCCACACCTAGGTGGAATCCCCATACCCCATGCTGGGCGTGAGAACCGCCGTCCTACCCACTCATAAACAAGTTCGTCGCCCCTCTTAAGCAAGGCCTCGGTTTCTCTGTGTATTGTGGTGTCTGGTTGAAATCCTTTGGTAAAAAAGCACGATTGTTCTCTCCCTCTTGTACCTCGCGCAAGTGGGGGCTGGACACGATGCCTACTCTTGCAGGGCTCCGGATCACGGGCCGGGCCCTCGCGTGTACCACCTTACCAAGACTCCCGGGGTCTGGGCTCCTCGTGCGATGCACACGAACGAGCTAACAGGAGGGCCCCATTTTTTGAGGCAGAACCCCCCAGGAAGGACCCATCCTAAAATCCTCGAAGGACCCCCTCCAGGAGCACCCCTTGAAAGGCCCCTCGAGGAACGCCCTGCAATTAGCAACGCTTTGACGAGGCAAGGGCCGAACCTCCGAGAGCTCCCTTGCTCCCCGGTGCCCGGGGGCTCATTCAAAGATAGGACCCCAACGATACAAGGCTCGTAAGGAAGAAAAAAGGAAGGCCATGAGCTTCACGAAAGGGCTCCTGAGGCGGACACGTAGTTCAAATTGTAAGGGCCTGATTCGCGAAGGGGGATGACCCTTCATATGCCACCCGTCGGGCTAGCATCGATCCACCGAGGTTTGGCGCGGAGGCGGAACCTGGAGAGAATAAGGAGTGACGGACTCTCCTCCCATGTGGGCCATTGACGCGTCGAGAGGAACCCCCCGAGCGTCATGCCCTGGGGGCTATCACGGGGCCCTAGGCCTCCCGCCCAAGGATGGCCCTGATACGTCCAACGTATCTATAATTTTTGCTTGTTCCATGATGTTGTATTATCATTCTTGGATGTTTTACAATCATTTTATAGCAACTTTATATCATTTTTTGGGACTAACCTATTGACATAGTGCCAAAGTGCCAGTTGCTTTTTTTGCTTTTTTTTACTTCGCAGAATATCAGTACCAAATGGATTCCAATCGCGATGAAACTTTTTGGAGATTTTTTTGGACCAGAAGACACCCAGTGCGCCAAAGAAGTGCCAGAGAGGTGGGCTGTGGAGAGCACAACCCACCAGGGCACGCCAGGGGGCCCTTGGCGCGCCCTGATGGGTTGTGCCCTCCACGGGGCCCCTCTCCACCGCCTCTAATGCCTATAAATACCCAAATATTCAGAAAACCCTAGGGGAGTCGACGAACAACACATCCAGCCGCCGCAAGTTCCAGAGCCTCGAGACCAATCTAACACCATCACGGAGGGGTTCATCATCCTCATTGGTGCCTCTTCGATGATGCGTGAGTAGTCCACCATAGACCTACGGGTCCGTAGGCAGTAGCTAGATGGCTTCCTGTCTCTCTTTTGATTCTCAATACAATTTTCTCTTGGAGATCTATTTGATGTAAATTTTTGTGGTGTGTTTGTTGGGATCCAATGAATTTTGAGTTCATGATCAGTTTCTATCCATGAATATTATTTGAATCTTCTTTGATCTCTTATATGCATGATTACTTATAGCCTCGTATTTCTTCTTCGAATCTTTGGTTTAGTTAGGCTAACTAGATCGATTTTTCTTGCCATGGGAAGAGGTGCTTTGGGATGGGTTTGATCTTGCGGTGTCCTTTCCCAGTGACAGAAGGGGCAGCATGGCACGCATGTATTGTTGCCATTAAGGATAACAAGATGCGGTCTATTCCTACATGAATAGATCTTGTCTACATCATGTCATCGTTCTTATTGCATTACTCTGTTTTTCCATGGACTTAACACACTAGATGCATATTGGATAGCGGTCGATGTGTGGAGTACTAGTGGTAGATGCAGGCAGGAGTCGGTCTACTTATCTTGGACGTGATGCCTATATAGTGATCATCGCCTTGGATATCGTCATGATTATTTGATCTTCTATCAATTCCCCAAAAGTAATTTGTTCACCCACCGTGTGCTATACTCATGAGAGAAGCCACTAGTGAAACCTATGCCCCCCGGGTCTACTTTTCCAACATATTGCTTTCTGATCTATCTTTTTGCCTCTTTTGTTTTCAGATCTATTATATCAAAAAACCCAAAAATACCTTGCTGCACTTTTTATTTGCTCTTTTTATTTTGTGTTCTTGAGAGATCTATCTCTCCAATCTATCACTAACTAATCTATCTTTTTACCGTAGAGAGATTGACAACCTCTCTTTCGTGTCGGGTTGCAAGTATTTGTTATTTGTGTGCAGGTGCTGCTTATTAGGTGGTGGTGATCCTCCTATTGGTTCGATACCTTGGTTTCATAACTGAGGGAAATACATATCGTCGCTGTGCTGCATCATCCCTTCCTCTTTGGGAAAATACCGACGCAGTCTCAAGCCACGTTAGGCCCCCGGGCAACGCGACTCGACGTGCCATCTACGGATTAATCGGCCCCGGGGATTGGGTCCCGGCGACACAGGAGCGTCAAGACAAGCGCCAAGAAGAGGACGAGCGAAAAGGGGATTATGAAGGGCGAACATATCCTAACCATAAACAACATAGAATCCAAGTTGCGAGGGCCACGATCTTTATTACACTCCCCCGCAGGACCAGCATGGTTCACCAACAAAGACAACGCAAAATAAGGGGGGTCGGGACCAAGCGGCGCCGACCCTAGGACTCCGGCCATGGCACCGCCCGTGCTCAGTCAGAATCTTCTGTTTTGATCCGGGTGCCCAGGGAGCTGCCGGAGCCGTCGGCGTAGCCATCGGCGCTTCCCCGAGGGAGGAGCTGTTGCTGCCGTCGTCATTGGAGGAGTCGCCGCCAGTGCTGCCGCTCTCCATGCAGTAACCCAGGCGGTCGACGGCCTTCGCTAAGATCTTCATGAAGAGAGTAGTGGCCCCGTCGAACTTGAAATGGAGCACACACCCTTTCATAAAGCCGCGGGCGAGAGCGAACGACTTACACCCCTGCTTCAGGAATATGAAGCCGAAGGGGTTGAATTCCGTCATCGCCCAAGAGGGCCTGTTGCAGCACCCGTCGGGCTGCAGCCACAGGCCCAGGGGTGCGCGCTCGGCCATCTCCCTTGCAAAGGATTCCGGCAGCCGGAGCCAGGTGCGGGGTTGGTCGTCCAACCCAACAAGGAACTCTCGGGCCACGTCGGTGAAGTGGATCCACGGACGGGGTGGCCAAGAGGAAGGGCCTAATCCCCCGCCATTCCTCCCGCCACGATCGCGGCCACCTTGCCCCCCGCGTCTGCGTCCGCGGGTCGAACCCCCTCTGTAGCGGCTCAAACTAGCTTGGGCCACCGGAGAGCAGCGCCGACGCCCCCCCGGAGAGCGCCCTAGGCATGGCGGCGAGCACACGGGGGCGACCTCGCCTTCTCGCGGGTGTCACCACCTCCGTTTCCTCATCTGCAGCCTTTCCTTTTTCGGCAGCGGAGAACCTCCTCACGGGTGCCATCACCTACGACGGCAAGCGAGGGAAGAGGGCGAGAATGGGGAAGTGAGGCGGCGGACCCCCTTTGCCTTCAAATAGCATTCGGAAAATGGGCGGCCCCCGTCTCCTCGCCTCCGATGTACGGGTGCAGAGCAAGGAAGAGCTATGATGGCCGTGCGCTGTGCGCTGGTCTTACGTCAGCCCGGGCAGTTGTCGAGGCGTCATGGGGGAGTGGAGGCGTCGCGTGCTCCGTCGTGCGCCACGCGTCGTGCCTAGGCCTATAGGCAGTCAGGGCTCCTGTTGCTTCGCCCTTCCTACGGGCGGGACCGTGCACGCCACGGGCCTGGGGGCTACTATTGGGCTCTTGGGACTTGGGGTACCCAGGCCCGTCTGCCTAGGACCCAGGACACGATGCGCGATTTAGGCCCGTACGGCCCGGCATTGGACATCGCAGGAGGGGCTTCCATGAGAGCGGAGGGAGTCCTGGACTAAGGGGTCCTCGGGCCGCTGGCTTGTCTCTCAATAGGCAGGCTGGGTAGGCCGGCTTGGTGGGCCGCACTCTGACTGTCGCAAGAAGGGCCGGATATATCGAGACCCAGTGTTCTAGAAGGAAGTCCCGAAGGCGCGTCGTGCAATCCAAGTCAAGATGAGGGAATCGACATCTCCATCCCCGGCAGGAGACCTGTCATGTGTAAACCCTAGGTACCTCCCGGTGTCTATATAAACCGGGAGGGTTTTAGATTGTAAGGCAGAGAAACTCATCTAGGGTTTTAACTATCTGATCTCGAGGTAGATCAACTCTGTAATCTTCATACCATCAATATAATCAAGCAGGACGTAGGGTTTTACCTCCATAGGAGGGCCCGAACCGGGGTAAACATTGTCTCCTTCGTCCCCTTGTTACCATTGATCCTAGACTCACAGCTCGGGACCCCCTACCCGAGATCCGCTAGTTTTGACACCGACATTGGTGCTTTCATTGAGAGTTCCGTTGTGATCGCCAAAGGAATTGATGGCCCGCATTGTCATTAACGAAGAATTGCGGAACATGGACACCTTCGTCCCTAGACAGATGTTCGCTTTCGGCAGCATTGTGCTGCACGCTGACCCGACTAGCCGTCTTGGCTGGGTCGGGAGTTTTGCCCCTGATCAAGAGGTAAGATTCGGGAACCTAGAGTTCTCCGTAGACTCTCAGGGCGATCTTTCGCTCACCGGGCTCGCAGTCTCATCCGATGCACCCAAGGACTCCGAGGCCTTAACCTCGGATTTCGCTTTCGATCCTGCCCACGGGACCAACCCCGGTGATGATCTGGCTTTTAATCCAGATCCGGCCATAGCGCCAGATGGCCGGGTACCAGATCCTGTCGAACACACTTCTTGTGCGGACGCATCGGAGGTTAACTCCGAAAGCGCTGAGCAAATTGACCCGATCGAACTCTCGACACTCAACGAAGCTCTAGATCGGATCTTATCGATGAAAATTACTAACGACCCAACCCCGATCCACGATCATATCGGCCTTAAGGCGGGACAAGAGGAATTTTTCGTCCCACCCACCACCCACTTCGTAGCCACTATCGAAGACTTAACCGATATGTTGGACTACGCCTCCGAGGAGGCAGAAGACATGGATGAAGAGGATCGCGCTCCCACCCCCGTCAACACCGGGCGATGGACTGCCACCTCCACCTATGACGTCTACATGGTGGATACTCCAGCCGATAACGGCGAGCGCACACCCGCAAACAATGGTGATAAATCGAGTGAAGCGCCGTCAAGGCGCCGGAAACCGCGCAAACGATCAAAGACAAAAAAGGGAAGGGAATCTATTGCTGGCACCGGGGAAAACAATACCCCGAAAGACCTCGGCGATCCCGACATCCCCGAGCAGCCCCTAGAGGACCAGGAAAGGCCAGAGGACCAGCGCGACCCCGAAGATCCAAACGATTCCGAGGATGACAACTACCTCCCCCCTGTAGAGGAGGAGGATAGCCCGGAAGCCGAAGACTTCATCGTCCCCGAAAACCTTGAGGATCAGGAACGGTTTAGGCAACAACTTATAGCCACTGCCCGAAGCCTAAAGGCAAAAGAACAGCAGCTTAAGGCCAAACAAGATACCCTCCATGATAGATGGACGAGGGTCCAATCAGCCGAGGAAGGATACGGTACCGGTCTACTGGACCAACCCAAGAAATATCGACGCCGACGGCTGCTGCCACAATTTGATGACGAGCTCCCTAACATGCCGCCCCCAAGCCGGACCGCCCTCCCCGTGGACGAGATTGAACGGCTGGCGATACCGGTTATAGGCCGGAGATACCCCGCAGAAGGTGAAAAGAGCCAATGGAGTCTGAGGACATGTACGACCTGCGACACGACCTGGATTATAGAACAGGCCGCACGAGATCCATCTACGGATCTAGAGGGTACTCACCCGATAGACGGGACGGGTACCGGCCTTGGCTCGACCGCAACAATAGAAAAGACGTCGATCATCGGCGTGACATAGCCCGGGTCAGAGGCGCTGCCCACCCACTGTGCTTCACCGACGAGGTTATGCAGCATCAGTTCCCGAAAGGGTTCAAACCCGTGAACATAGAGTAGTACGACGGAACAACTGACCCAGCAGTGTGGATCAAGGATTTCCTCCTCCACATTCACATGGCACGAGGAGACGATCTCCACGCCATCAAGTATCTACCCCTTAAACTTAAGGGGCCAGCTCGGCACTGGTTAAACAGTCTCCCCGAAAATTCTATCGGGAGCTGGGAGGATCTCGAGGATGCATTCCGATCTAACTTCCAAGGCACTTATGTACGGCCTCCGGACTCCTCCGACCTAAGCAACGTCATCCAAAAGGCAGGAGAGTCCGCTCGACAATTCTGGAATCGGTTCTTGACCAAGAAAAACCAGATTGTCGATTGCCCAGATGCTGAGGCTATAGCCTCTTTCAGGCACAATATTCAGGACGAATGGCTAGCCCGCCAGCTCGGTCAGGATAAACCTAGGACCATGTCCGCCCTTACATCACTCATGACCCACTTTTGCACGAGCGAGGATAACTGGCTAGCGAGACGAAGCCACAACCCCGAAGACCCCGGCACCTCTGAAGTTCGGGATGGAAATGGGAAACCACGACGCAACAAAAATAAATGCTGGCACAACAATAGTGACGCCGACGACACGGCCGTTAACGCCGACGACACGGCCGTTAACGCCGGCTTCCGCAACCCTCGATCTGGGCAGCGGAAGAAGCCTCCTAAAGGCAATTGCGACGGACCCACCCCGTTGGACAAAATCATGGAGAGGCCTTGCCAGATCCATGGCACTCAAGACAAGCCTGCCAACCACACCAACCGTAACTGTTGGGTGTTCAAACAAGCCGGCAAACTCGCATCCGAGGAGCAAGGCAAAGGCCAACACAGCGAGGACGATGATGAGCCCCGCGGTCCGATCAATGGTGGACAGAAGCAGTTCCCTCCAGAGGTAAAAACTGTGAACATGATATACGCCACTCACGTACCCAAAAAGGAGTGGAAGTGTGCCCTTCCAGAGGTCTACTCCGTAGAGCCCGTAGCCCCTAAGTATAACCCATGGTCGGCGTACCCGATCACCTTCGATCGACGAGACCATCCGACCAGTATCCGTCATGGGGGATCAGCTGCCCTCGTCCTAGACCCCATTATCGATGGGTATAACCTCACCAAAGTCCTAATGGACGGAGGAAGTAGCCTCAATTTGATTTACTCAGATACGGTGAAAAAGATGGGTATAGATCCATCAAGGATCAAACCCAGCAACACTACCTTTAAAGGAGTGATCCCAGGCGTCGAAGCCCGGTGCACGGGCTCTGTAAGCCTGGAAGTGGTGTTCGGTTCGCCCGATAACTTCCGTAGCGAGGACTTGATCTTCGACATTGTACCTTTCCGCTGCGGTTATCATGCCCTGCTGGGCCATACAGCGTTTGCTCGCTTTAACGCCGTCCCACACTACGCATACCTCAAGCTCAAGATGCCCGGGCCCAAGGGGGTCATCACTGTCAACGGCAACACAGAGCGTTCCCTCCGAACTAAGGAACATGCATTGGGCCTGGCGGCCGAATTCCATTACGAGGACGCTCGGCAAACACCGAAATCTGCCATAAAGGCACGTAAGGTTGACAAACGAGCTCGGTTTCAATCCGAACTCCCAGAATCTTCTTCTCCCCAGAAATAGGGACACGCCCCATTGCACAGCCCTAATGACCGTTAAACATGTGCCGAGAAGGCACAACTTCGCACTCAAGATTCCATGGGCAGCAGTGGGGAACAACCATCAAAGGGTAAGTATTCGGCTGGACCGAACTACTACCAGTACACGTCCTCGGACATAACACAGGTACCATCAAGGACCTGCTAAAGCGTAAAGCTCATCCATACTTTGGCGACTTCTCAAGACCTTCTTCCCAAGGTCCGCTCGACGACAGCATCACCCTTAAAGGAGCACAGCTCCCAAGGAGGCACAGGAGCAGACTGGCGACAGGGCACATCGGGGACGTCAAGCCACCAATTGAAGACCCCTGGTACAACCTCTCCTCTGTAAATTTCATATTACATTTTCAAATACTTGTAACCAGTTGCTTCGGCAATCTGAGCTATAAGAATTATTGAGCAAATACAAGACCATTATACATGGCCACTTCGCTGTATTTTATATACATACTCAGTTCTTACCTCATCAACGCTTCTTGCGAACACTGTTCGGTATACATTACGATGCACCCGGCTAATAGACCGGGGGATTGAATTTAAAATATCACCCTAAGCATCACTCTGACACACCTGATTGTGTGTTCGGCATCTTGGATTTTGCTTTATATGCATCGGATCCGAACTATGTGTTGGGTCAATAGTTGGGTTGCCCGGCTCCTGTGTTTGCCCTCTTACGTTCCGCTCGTTCGGCTAAGGGAGAACCACTGCAATTGTGTTTCCAGCTCACCTGGTCAAGCACCTCAGGGGAGAAAGCCGAAAACTAACTGTCATAGTAAGCGAGAAACGGTCTGCAAATCCGAGCATAAGTGTCATACTAAAAAATCGATAGAGGTTATTCTGTGTTATACGATAGGTTTCGTACTTGTACAAACCATGTGATGCTGGCTTCGGCCCCGGTACATCCGAACATCACAAAACAGACCAGCCCCCGCATTTTTATGCTCCTACGGCTAAGTGAAAGTGATAAAGCATCATAGTCCGATTGCCTTGTCCCCCTCCCACTACCACCTTCGGGCACCGATACCTCGGCTAAGGGTCACAGTGCGGAGGCAGAGACACCTCGCGTAGTATCTACGTGGGGGCTAAAGCCGACGACTCACAACTTTCAAATAAAACGGCCACATGGGAGTCAAAATAAATACTAAAGACTTATATGACATGATAAACCATGCAACACTGATTATAAAGCGTTAAAAGTCTTCGGACATATTACAACGCACTCATTCATAAACAACGTCTTTGGAGCATTGGGCCTCTATTGCCCGAGCACCCTCCATCACGGCGGAGAAGTATCTCTCGGGGCACCTATACTCCTTTCCAGGGGCGGAGGTGCGGTGGCCATCTCGGTCGGGTTGAGCTTCGGCTAGTGCACCATGGTCCTGGCAAAGGCCATCCGAGCTCCCTCGATGCACGTGGAACGCTTTAGCGCGTCAACTCGAGACACAACATCGCAAAGTTTTTGCACCAAGCCGAAGTAGCTGCTCGGCCGTGGCTCTTCAGGCCACAGCCGGATGCAGAGATCCTTCATGGCCGGCTCCGCCATCCTGTGCAGCTCCATAAGTTGCTTCACCTGCTCGATCAGAAGAGGAGAGCGCTCGGAGGCTTCAAACTGTGCCCAGAATAGCCGAGCCTCATTGTCTCCATCTCGCGAAGCATAGAACTTGTTCACGTCCGCCGCACTCTTTTGGAGGTCCGAACAGGCGCCTGAGCAATGCCACACCTGGGTTAGCAATGCGAACCTGCTATCTCCAAAGGCACACTGTAGTAAATACGGCTTACCATCTGTGACAGCTTTGACTTGGCGGATTTGTTGTTCAAAGAACCGCCTGTCGACCCGCTCCTTTTGGAGCTCGGATTTCAGCGTAGACAGCTCGGTGGCTTGCTCTTCACCTTTCTGCTCAAGGGCCTCGCACTTCATGCTGCCATCCTTGAGCTCCTGCTGCACCTCCCCCACCTGGGCCTCATGCTTAGCACTCACAGCTTTCAAAGTGGAGAGTGCGCCTGCTGCTTGTTCGGCGGCCGCCTTCTCATCCGCGGCCTCTTGCTTCATCTTTTTGAGCTCGGCCTTGAGTGTTTCAACCTCCGCAGTTGAAGCTGTGGAAGCAATAAATAAATAATTACACTGGGTTACCAGTACGGATCATTAACAATATACAGCCCTGATGTTACAAATCGGCTTACCTTGTGCCTCGTCGAACCTCTTGTTCAGGCTATCAAGCTCCTCCATGGAGATCTTGAGTTTCCGATTTAGCTCAGTAAGCTCAGCGGCATTAACGGCCGCCGCCGATGACGAGGCCTACAAAAAACAAAAAACAAATATCCATTTATGTGCATTCCAACCCCCGAACTGTCAAGGATATGACCCAATGTTCGGTCCTCTTAAGGGCTTTTAGAACATTGTGGGACTAATGGTGCCTTGTGCATCGTCGGTCACTCCTAAGTATTTGACCCTCGGGTGCATTTTTGCAAACCCACCCGGGGCTCGGGGGCTACTACATATATAAATATAGCATAAACTTAATAAAATTAAAATTGTTCGGGAAAAGGGTATTACGTGACTCACCTTGAAGCCCGTCAAGAGACCATTGAAGGCCTCTTTTAGTCCGATATCGACGGACTGAATTCCTTGCAAAACCGCACCCATAAGAGTGTGGTGATCCTTGGAGATGGAGGCGCTTGATAGAGCCTCCACTAGGACCGGCCACCCAGTCATCGGTGGCGCAGGTGATGACCGGCTAGCCCGATCTCTGACCGGGGATTGCACCGGTAGCTCCGGACGCATAGTGCGCCCTGGAGATGACCTCGGAGGGGAGTGGACATTCCTCTGTCCTTCCTCCTCAGCGGCTAGGAAGGGCTCCTCACCCTGGTCTTCGGCGGTCGAGGCATTAACCTCGGCCATGACGTCATCACCCCCACCGCCTGTTTTTGGTTCCAAAGGGGCCTGGTAGGATGACACCTCCGCGGCATCCTTCGCGCCCCTGGAGGTGTGGGGTGTGATGCGGTCCCGCTCTCTGCCAGCTCGGCGGGTGGAGACTCCCCGTCCGATATCTGATTGGTGGGGAGAACGCGTGGTGGGCTGCAAATTGAAAGGCGTCCATGCATTTAAAAACATTACGAACTTTGCATAAACAACCCAGGGAGTCTTTAGATTCGTACCTTCGAGCTGGGGGCTTGACCCTTAGGTTCCTTTGGGGAAACTTTGCAAAGTCCTCGGACTCAGCATCAGAGTCCGAGCTGTCGTCGGCCAGGATCAACCTTGGCCGACACGCCCTCTTCGGGGCAGGAGGAGGTACGTCCTCCGCGGCGTCCGGCGACGCCGCCATCTTTCTTGTAAGGGGGGAATTGCCTTCCCCCCATCCTCCTGCTCTTCCTCATGGGTAGAGGAGGCAGGAGTTTCCTCGGACATAGCGTCCGGCTGGTCCCTGATGCGGAGACCTTCTCTGGCCTTCTTCTTCTTCTCCTTCTTCTCTAGCGCCGTGTACGGCGCCACGATGAGCATCTCCGTCAACAGCTCTGACCTAGGGTCTTTGGGCTGTGGTGCTCAACCATTTCTACAAAGATGAGGGGGAAGGCATTAAGTCCTTTTGTCAAAGAAACAGAGTCAGCAGATTAAAATTATACCGTACCTGGGTAGGCGGGTTATCGGAGCTCAGGCCCGAATCCTCCTCCTTGGCTGGCCAGCTCTTCCGGGGCTTGAATAATGCCTTCCACAACTTCTTGGAGGTAGTGCGGAAGAGTTGGCGCATGGTAGGCTCGTCCTCAAGCTGATAGGCCCACATTGGGGAGGCCCGGCACTGGCAGGGAAGAATACGGCGGTGGAGCATGACCTGGACCACATTGACCAGCTCGACTTTGGCCTTGACCACCAAGGTAATGCGCTTCTGCAGCAATTTCACCTCTGCATCCGAGCCCCAGTCGAGGCCCTTCCTGCATCTCGTAGGGGGTCCGGATGTGAACTCGGCAGGCGCCGCCCAGCTCTCATCCATTGGTTCGGTGATGTAGAACCATTCTTTCTGCCAGATCTTGATTGTGTCGATGAAGGTGCTAGTCGGCCACTCGACGCAGGGGAGCTTGCTGATTACCGCTCCTCCGTAGTCTGTGTGCTCGCCCGTGACTATCTTCGGCTTGACGTTGAAGACCTTGAGCCATAGGCCGAAGTGCGGTTCGACCTGCTGGAAGGCTTCGCAGATAATAATGAATGCCGAAATATGCATGAAGGAGTTCGGGGGGAGGTCATGGAAGTCCAACCCGTAGAAGAACATGAGGCCCCTGACAAAGGGGTGGAGCGGGAAGCTCAGTCCCCGGATGAAATGGGGGACGAACACC
The DNA here is from genome assembly GCA_039707655.1 of Elymus sibiricus. Classification (NCBI taxonomy): domain Eukaryota; kingdom Viridiplantae; phylum Streptophyta; class Magnoliopsida; order Poales; family Poaceae; genus Elymus; species Elymus sibiricus. Next base: position 305,682,279 of record CM077675.1, on the reverse strand, counting down.
ACCCTCTCGCCTGGCTTGGGGGTGGGCACCACCTGGTTCGCCTCTGGAGCGTGGTGGAAGACATTGGCGGGGAGGTAGCCAGCGAGCTTTAAGTCCTTGATGTCCTTGTCGGTGACTGTGGAGGCCTCCCACTTGCCCATAGAACCCGAACCCGCCATGGCTAAGCTTGGAGGTGAGATTGAGGAAGAACTGGATCCGGGCTCTCGGAGTTTGGGAAAATTGGGAAAGCAGAGGATGCGAATGGGAAGCGTGAATAAGCCTTGGGGTTTTTACCCTTTTTATGGGGCGTAACACCGATTAGCCTCCCTTTGCTACGCTGCAAATCTCTCCGCTTCCCAAGACGTGCGTACCGTTATACATGCGTAAAGGAACTTGAGATGTTAATCATATCCCATGTGAAACGGAGCACGATCTATGCATTGATGAATCGTGCCAATGTGAAAATGGCCTCGAACCGCGAATCGAGTTTTCATAACTGATTCAGCGGTCGTGGTAGGCCACGACCCTTCGTCAGAAAGGTTGTCAGAAAAACACTGTTTACATTTTGACGGTTAGCCTTCGGGACTGAACAACTCATGGTGTCCGGACTATCGTGTGATCGGAAAGCGGACAAGTATCAGCCGATCATTAATGAGAAGAAGAACTCACCCCGCAAGCCGAAGACTCTGATCACGTGGAGCTGCCAGAGCTGAGACTCTTGGCGTTGGGGGCTACTGAGGGAGTCCTGGACTAAGGGGTCCTCGGGCCGCTTGCCTGTCTCTCAATAGGCCGGCTTGGTGGGCCGCACTCTGACTGTCGCAGGAAGGGCCGGATACATCGAGACCCAGTGTTCTAGAAGGAAGCCCCGAAGGCGCATTGTGCACTCCAAGTCAAGATGAGGGAATCGACATCTCCATCCCGGGAAAGAGACCTGTCATGTGTAAACCCTAGGTACCTCCCGGTGTCTATATAAACCGGGAGGGTTTTAGATTGTAAGGCAGAGAAACTCATCTAGGGTTTTAACAATCTGATCTCGAGGTAGATCAACTCTGTAATCTTCATACCATCAATATAATCGAGCAGGACGTAGGGTTTTACCTCCATAGGAGGGCCCGAACCTGGGTAAACATTGTCTCCTTCGTCCCCTTGTTACCATCGATCCTAGACTCACAGCTCGGGACCCCCTACCCGAGATCCGCCGGTTTTGACACCGACAAGATCCCCCACTTTGTGAGGCCCTAGGCCGAAGTCGCCTTCAAGGGCCTCGCGAGGATGCCCTCGCGAGGCCGCGTCTTGGGGTTGCCCCACGGGGCCCTTATGTGGGCGCCGCACACCATGCCAGGCAGTGCCTGGCGCCACGCCAGCGGGCATGGATGGGGAGCTTTCCCCTCCCGTGCTAAGGAAGCAGGACCAGCCACCAGTTTCAAAAGCAACCCTTCAAAAGTTTCCTCTTTGGTGAAAGAAGACCAGGGCCAGGGTTCGCCAGGACGGAGGTCATCCCCGAGCCCACCGATGAGTCGCGGCAGGCGGCTTTTGCAGGAGACTACTTTAGTCAGGATAGGCTGCGGTCATGCCCCCCTTCGAACTGGCCATTGTGGCAACCCTTCCCGCCCTGTTTTTGGGGGAAGAGGACCGGGGCCGGTATATGAATGGTGAGGCCGCGACCGTAGAGGAGGGCGATCAATTATGTATTCACCACCTTCCTAAGAAATCCAGACAAGTAGGAGTAGGGTTTTTACACCGCGAGGTGGCCCGAACCTGGGTAAACGGATGTGTTCTTTTTCCTTCCCCCAAGCTCAAGCACACGAGAGCATCGCCGTAGGTTAGGGTGAGATAGCGAGGATGGAGAGCCGGCGCACCCCAGAGTTCAAATCTCTCTCGGGTCCCCGGAGCCCCTATTCCGACATCTAGGAATTTTGCAAAGTGGGCTTTAATAGTTCAAATTTGAATTTAAATTTGAATAGTGGAGAAACATGTGGTGGAAAATTATTAAAGTTGCACCAAATAATAGGTGCAATTTTAGGGGAATATAGAAATTTGAATCATCAAGTTTGGACATGTATTTTGACTTATGGAATTTTTGGAGGTCCTCTGAAAAAGAAAAAGAAAAACGCCACTGTGCATTTGGGCCAGAAGAGCACCAAGAGAGCCGGCCCAGGAAGAAGGCGGCCCAGGGCACAGCGCATCGCCTTGGGCCACATCGAACGCGTAAATGAAGAATATGCCTTCAGCCCGTGCGTGGTTGGCGCGTTTTAACCTGACGATACGGTCCTGCCAGTCAGTGAGAGAGAGTGGGGGCGAGGGAGCATGACAGGTTGAGCCCACCTGCATATCCTTCCTCGGGGAGGAGGGGCTCACCGGCGGCGCTGTGGTCGACGACGATCGAAGATGAGGCCACCGACGAGCTCCTGGAGACGTCGCCGACCGGAGGGAGGTGGAGTTGGTCGTCAGGGGCGACGGGTTCGTAGGCGGCGAGGAAACCGTGGCGGAGAACACTGGTCGAGCTTGGACCGGTCGCCATGTCCTGCGAAATGGAGCGCACGAGGAGGGGAAAGGGTCAGGGGGTTGCTGCGGTCTCAGATCGAGCGAAGGAAGGGGCAGAGGAGGGCTGTACCACACGGGGGCCGGATGGCCGAAGCGGCGGTCCTTGAGCTCGATCTCGAGCTCGGATGCTCATGAGGTCACGGGGCTGGTGCAGGGGCACGATTGAGAGGTAGAGGAGGCGATCAGAGGCAAAGGGGAGGCTTGGGGTGGCCTTTTATAGATGTACCATAGAGGCAGCATGCGGCGTGCGCGGGAGAGCTTAGGGTTGAGCCCTCGGACTGCTGCGACTGAGGATGATCGCGTGGGCGTGGCCAGGGGACCGAAGGGGATGCTGTGGACGTAGAAGATGAGAGGAGGGGACCGCAGGGGATGTTGTGCGAGCTTAGCCATTGGGGCTCTCGTGCGGTGCCGCGCGCACGCGAGAGGGTCAGCAGGAGGGAGAGAGAGGAGGGGGACACGGCCATGGCGTGTCCGGGACATGAGGGGCCTCGACTGACGCGCGGGGGAGACCCGAGGTGGCCAAGGTCGAGAGGTCAACCCTCTAGAGCGTGACAATGCGCTCCAGAGCGCGACTTTGGGCGGCAAGCCAGGGCTTTTGACGCGCCCTGGCGTGTCCTCTTGTGTCCACCAGCTGCAGGGGGAGTATTACACTTGGAAAGCACATTGGATGCTCTGGGTGTTGGCTAGGGGAGAGGGAAAGCTGAGAGAGAGAGAGAGAGAGAGAGAGAGAGAGAAATGGCTGTCCAGGGGGTGCAACTGGGGGTTACACCCCCTCAATCATGGGGCTAGCCATTGGGGTTTCCACTGGAGATGATGTGGGTCTTGGTGGAGCTGTGGTGAAAATTGGAGGCCAAGGAGAAGTCATCTGGGAGCTCAACTATTGGACTTTGGATTCCACAAGAAGGTGTTTGATCATTAGTTGGGTTATCTCTGGTGCTCCATTGGTTTTGAAACTTAACAGGATGAAATGATGGGAATAAATAAGCTTGATCACCAATTTTGAGCTCATCTAGAGAAAGTTTCCAATCTAACATGGTAAACCCTAGAAATCAACAGAAATGGTTTTCTCTAGATCTATTCATCCAAAACTATTCCTCCTAATGCACCACTTGGTGTGGTGGCACTATTTGTTGATTAGAGCATGCCCAAAAAGTTTGGGACTAAATAGGGAAACTTGGCAATGAAAAAATTACCAATTGTAGAAATCAATAGAAATGTGTTTGGGGGGATTTGGACAAGTGTATCTGTTCTCCTTGATGCACCACTTGGTGTCGATGCATTATTAGACGATTAGAACATGTCCACAAATATTATCACAAATGGAGGTACTTGACAATGTAAAGTTGATCAAATTTGGATCTAGACTGGAATGGTTTTGGGGCACCTTTGTGAACCAAAACCATTTGGATTGGATTGAAACTTTGCAATATCATCACATTAAGCATATGCGACTTGCTACAATTTTACTGGATTTATTTGAGAATATTTCTTGTAGAAATATTTCAAATACTTGAAATATCCAAAAAGGGTTTTGGAGGTTTTAAAAATATCCAGAAAGGATTGGATCCAAATATTTCAAATGAACATGTGGTGAAACTTTATATATGGAAAATATATGTCCACTGAGTTTCCCTAAATTTTGTTAAATATTTTTAAAGCATAAAAATAATTTTTCCCAATAAAAGACGATTTCTGCCCTTAAGAAAAAGTCTTTAAATAAAATAGGAAAATAATCTTTAAAAATAATATTTAGTGGTTTTGGGAAGTCTTATATATAATAGGTTTCAAATATAGTTTTTGAAAGAATATAAATACCCTAATTTAAGGACTTGTAGTTCAAGCCTCAACTCAGGGGTTTTTGAAAACCTAAATTAAATAAATGCTTTTTGGCCAAAATGAGATTTCATAAAAACAGTTTTATGTCCTATACACATGGCATGATCCTTGGTCAAAGCTTTGATCAAGGAGCTGAGTCTACAGAGTAGGAGGAATTTTATGAATTAAAGCACTTGCAAGCAAACAAGCAATTAGCAATCAAGTAAAGCATCAAAAGCACACAAAAAGTTTTTGTTGGCCTTAATTTTTTCGTCATGTTAATTTAGTCATGAGGCAAAACACAGGGTGTGACAGCCTACTCGTTGATCTCCGCCCTGCACTTCGCAGCCATCTTCTTGAGCTTGGAGTTCGCTTTCACTAGGCGCTCCTCGTAGGAAGCATCGCCGACTGCCATGACGTGGTCTAGGTTCTCCAGGCGCTCTCGCTCCCTCTCCTGCTCGATGATGGTCAGCTGGAGTTTGTGCTCCCGGACCTCCATGTCCAGAACCGTTGCCCTGCTCTCATGTCGGTCCACAACCTCCTCACGGGAGGCAAGCTGGGCCTCGCGGTCTGCAACATACTTCGCGAAGGACTCCTCCTCCGATGCCGCTTCTTGGAGGCTTTGGGCGGTCTTCGGTGTCCCGAATCGCCCCTTCGAAGAGCTCACGAGTCTTCCGGATGGCCTCCTTGCTTTCCCTCCGCGCGGCATCGTCTTGGCGGTGGCCTATCTTGACGGCCACATCCAGTCGTCGCCATCCTCCTCAGCCGCGAGGTCGGCCGCCCGGTATATGAGGGCTGATCGGGCGTGGCGCAGAGTTCTGTTCCACAGCAGGGTGTTGTGTCTCACCAGGGATAGTGCCCCGGACACGCCCAGAAGGCCCGAGTGTTTCCGCATCATCGGGTCGTCCTAGGTCACCGCCCGGAAAGGCCTCATCCCCCTCTGGGCGGTGATGACCCACAAGTATAGGGGATCTATCATAGTCCTTTTGATAAGAAAGAGTGTCGAACCCAACGAGGAGCAGAAGGAAATGACAAGCGGTTTTCAGTAAGGTATTATCTGCAAGCACTGAAATTATCGGTAACAGATAGTTTTGTGATAAGATAATTCGTAACGGGTAGCAAGTAACAAGTGTAGCAAAGGTGCAGCAAGGTGGCCCAATCCCTTTTATAGCAAAGGACAAGCCTGGACAAACTCTTATGTAAAGCAAAGCGCTCCCGAGGACACATGGGAATTTCTGTCAAGCTAGTTTTCATCATGCTCATATGATTCGCGTTCGTTACTTTGATAATTTGATATGTGGGTGGACCGGTGCTTGGGTGCTGCCCTTACTTGGACAAGCCTCCCACTTATGATTAACCCCTCTCGCAAGCATCCGCAACTACGAAAGAAGAATTAAGATAAATCTAACCATAGCATGAAACATGTGGATCCAAATCAGCCCCTTACGAAGCAACGCATAAACTAGGGTTTAAGCTTCTGTCACTCTAGCAACCCATCATCTACTTATTACTTCCCAATGCCTTCCTCTAGGCCCAAACAATGGTGAAGTGCCATGTAGTCGACGTTCACATAACACCACTAGAGGAGAGACAACATACATCTCATCAAAATATCGAACGAATACCAAATTCACATGATTACTTATAACAAGACTTATCCCATGTCCTCAGGAACAAACATAACTACTCACAAAGCATATTAATGTTCATAATCAGAGGAGTATTAATGATTATTAAGGATCTGAACATATGATCTTCCACCAAGTAAACCAACTAGCATCAACTACAAGGAGTAATCAACACTACTAGCAACCCACAGGTACCAATCTGAGGTTTTGAGACAAAGATCGGATACAAGAGATGAACTAGGGTTTGGAGAAGAGATGGTGCTGATGAAGATGTTGATGGAGATTGACCCCCTCTCGATGAGAGGATCGTTGGTGATGACGATGGCTTCGATTTCCCCCTCCGGGAGGGAAGTTTGCCCGGCAGAACAGCTCCGCCGGAGCCCTAGATTGGTTCTGTCCAAGTTCCGCCTCGAGACGGTGGCGCTTCGTCCCGAAAGCTCTCTCATGATTTTTTCCAGGTCAAAACCCTCCATATAGAAGAAGATGGGCACCGGAGGCCTGCCAGGTGGGTCACAAGCCCCAATATTTTTTATATATTCCAAAACAATTCTCCGTAGATTTTCAGGACTTTTGGAGTTGTGCAGAATAGGTATCTCAGATTTGCTCCTTTTCCAGTCCAGAATTCTAGCTGCCGGCATTCTCCCTCTTCATGTAAACCTTGTAAAATAAGAGAGAAAAGGCATCAGTACTGTACCATAATGTGTATTAACAGCCCATAATGCAATAAATATCGATATAAAACCATGATGCAAAATGGACGTATCAACTCCCCCAAGCTTAGACCTCGCTTGTCCTCAAGCGAAAGCCGAAATCGATAAATATGTCCACATGTTTAGAGATAGAGGTGTCGATAAAATAAAATACGGACATGAAGGCATCATAGTCATCTTTAGAACAGCAACATATATTGGCATATAATTTCTTATGCTAAAGTAACAATTCATTCACAAGGTAAAGTATGAATCAAGAACTCTATTGAGAACCAACAAACTATGATCTCAGTCATTGAAGCAATTCCAATTTATCATAACATCGGAAAGAGTCAATATAAGAGCTTGTAAAGCAAATCCACATACTCAATCATCTTTTAGTCTTTCATAATTGCTAACACTCACGCGGTACCTATCAGGTCAAAGCTTCAATTGGACACAGAGAAAGATAGGGGCTTATAGTTTTGCCTCCCAACTATTTACCTCAAGGGTAATGTCAACAGAAATAACTCATGCTCACCCACATCCGAGTGGATATATGTGTCTAGATCATTCCACAACACATGACGCTTGCCAAGAGATAAAGGCGAAATAAAGGAAGCAGTGAAGATCACCACGACTCTTGCATAAAGGTAAGTACTAGAAAATAAAAGTAACAGATAGGCCCTTCGCAGAGGGAAGCAGAGGTTGTCATGCACTTTTATAGTTGGATGAGCAATCCCTTAATGCAAAAGAACGTCACTTTATATTGCCCCTTGTGATAAAGAACTTTATTATGCAGTCTGTCGCTTTTATTTCTTCCATATCACAAGTTCGTATAAAGTTTATTTTCCTCACACTAATAGATCACACATATTTAGAGAGCAAATTTTTTATTGCTTGCACCGATGACAACTTACTTGAAGGATCTTACTCAATCCATAGGTAGGTATGGTGGACTCTCATGGCAAAACTGGGTTAAGGGTGTTTGGATGCACAAGTAGTATCTCTACTTGGTGCGGAAGTTTTGGCTGATATGGGGTGGAAGCAAGCGTCACATGTTGAAGGATCTATAACCATATAACTTCTATTCAGAAATAAGCAAACATAAACCATTATGTTGTCTTCCTTGTCCAACATCAACTTCTTAGCATATAATATTTTAATGAGTGCTCACAATCATAAAAGATGTCCAACATAATATATTTATATGTGAACCTCTCTTTCTTTATTACTTCCTTTTAATTGCAACAATGACCAACAACTATGCTTGTCAACTCACAACAAATTTCAATCGACATACTTCTTATATGTGAAGTCATCACCCCCCATAAGATCATCATATATATTCTTTGCTTTTTTTCTATACTTCTTTCTATTTCTTTTTCTCAAGATCATAAAAAGCAAGCAAAGCCCTCAACTCAAAACTACTCTTTATTATATAACTCTCGGACTTGCTTACATAGGGGGAACATAAAGCAAAACTCAAAACTAAATCACACTAAAAACTTTATTCTACTAAATCAAGATATAACCAAAAGGATCAGACTAAGAAAAACAATAAAAGTAAAAGATGTGATGGTGATACGATACCGGGGCATCTCCCCCACGCTTTGCACAAGCCAAGGGGAGTGCCCATACCCATGTATTTAGTTGTCTTCCTTTGGAGGTGGTGATGTTGGAGTTGTTGATGAGATTGGAAGCTTGTCTAGTTTACTTCTAAGTATAAAATTCTGTTCCCTCAGATTGTCTACTTCCTGCTCGAGCTTCAATATCCTTTGACATAATTCTTGCTTGCTCTCCTGCAGGAAACGAGAAGGGATAAATAGAACCTTGGGTTTTCTCCTTGTGTTTGGGAGGCTAGATTTCCTGAACTCCACGTGCATATTTCCTGGTTGAGGCAAGGGGATCTCTTCTTCATCCGTGCTTTCTTCCTCATACTTGCCTTCTTGTTCCTCCTCCGAGAACAATCCATAATGATCTAAATCCCCATAGAGCTTGGGATTGGCAAGATAATGCGATACATAGCTCTCCCCATCAGAATCTTGGGACGACATATTGCTCTGAATCTGCTGCAGAAACAGCTCAAAACGAAAACAGGAGGTATTGTCGTGATACAAAGGTCCAAACCTTCGGGAATTATATAATGAATTTTTACCGACATAAAGGAGTCCGGATGATGCACGGGGTGGCCACAAGCCACAGGGGCGCGCCCAGGGGGGTAGGGCGCGCCCCCTGGCTTGTCGCCTCCTCGTGCAATTTTTGGACTACTTTAAATTTTCCTAATTTTTTAAATATTCCAAAATGGAGAGAAATTGCCATTGGAAAAAATTTGGAGTTGGTTTGCTTACCGTATCACATACCTATTCCTTTTCGTAGTCTGAAACGTTCTGGTAGGTCTCCTTAATGTACTCCTATGGAGTTATGGTATTGATAATATTGGTTTCAACATTTATGGGAGTACTTGAGATATAGTGTTTGATTCTTTGCCCGTTTACCACCTTCGGATTTGTGCCTTCGGCGTTTTTGATCTTGATGGCACCGGAACGATATACTTCCTCGATAATGTAAGGCCCTTTCCATTTAGAGAGAAGTTTTCCTGCAAAAAATCTTAAACGAGAATTGTATAACAAGACATGATCACCTACATTGAATTCACGCTTTTGTATCCTTTTATCATGCCATCTCTTAACCTTTTCTTTAAACAACTTGGCATTCTCATAGGCCTGGGTTCTCCATTCATCAAGTGAGCTAATGTCAAATAACCTCTTCTCACCAGCAAGTTTGAAATCATAGTTGATCTCTTTGATTGCCCAATAAGCTTTATGTTCTAGTTCTAGAGGTAAGTGACATGCTTTACCATAAACCATTTTGTACGGAGACATACCCATAGGGTTTTTGTAAGCAGTTCTATAAGCCCATAATGCATCATCAAGTTTCTTGGACCAATTCTTTCTAGATCTATTAACAGTCTTTTGCAAGATCAATTTAACTTCTCTATTGCTCAATTCTACTTGACCACTAGATTGAGGATGATAAGGAGATGCAATTCTATGGTTAACATCATACTTAGCAAGCAATTGACGGAAAGCACCATGAATAAAGTGTGAACCACCATCAGTCATTAAATATCTAGGGACTCCAAATCTAGGGAAAATAACTTATTTAAGCATTTTAATTGAAGTGTTATGATCAGCGCTACTAGTTGGAATAGCTTCTACCCACTTAGTAACATAATCAACAGCAACTAGAATATGAGTATACCCGTTAGACTGTGGAAAAGGTCCCATATAATCAAAACCCCAAACATCAAATGGTTCAATAACAAGAGAGTAATTCATAGGCATTTCCTGACGTCTACTAATATTACCAATTCTTTGACATTCATCACAAGACAAGACAAACTTACGAGCATCCTTGAAGAGAGTAGGCCAATAAAAACCAGATTGTAATACCTTGTGTGCAGTTCTATCTCCAGCGTGGTGTCCCCCATAGGCCTCGGAGTGACACTTGCGTAGGATCTGTTCCTGTTCATACTCAGGTACACAATGTCTAATAACACCATCTACTCCTTCTTTATAAAGGTGTGGATCATCCCAGAAGTAATGTCTTAAATCATAGAAGAACTTTTTCTTTTGTTGGTATGTGAAACTAGGTGGTATAAATTTAGCAACAATGTAATTAGCATAGTCAGCATACCATGGAGCATTACGTGAAGCATTTATGACAGCTAATTTTTCATCAGGAAAGCTATCATCAATAGGTAGTGGGTCATCAAGAACATTCTCCAATCTAGACAAGTTATCTGCTACGGGGTTATCAGCACCCTTTCTATCAAGAATATGCAAATCAAATTCTTGTAGCAGAAGAACCCATCTAATAAGTCTAGGTTTAGCACCTTTCTTTTCCATAAGGTATTTAATAGCAGCATGATCGGTGTGAACAGTTACTTTGGAATCAACAATATAAGGTCTGAATTTATCACAAGCAAACACAACCGCTAAAAATTCCTTTTCAGTGGTAGCATAGTTTCTTTGAGCACTGTCTTGAGTTTTACTAGCATAATGGATAACATTTAATTTCTTATCAACTCTTTGTCCTAGAACAGCACCAACAGCATAATCACTAGCATCACACATAATTTCGAAGGGTAGGTTCCAATCAGGTGGTTGAACAACAGGTGCGGAAATCAAGACATTCTTAAGAATTTCAAATGTTTCTACACAATCATCATCAAAAACGAATGGAACATCTTTTTGCAAAAGATTAGTGAGAGGCCTAGAAATCTTAGAGAAATCTTTAATAAACCTTCTATAGAAACCAGGATGACCCAGGAAACTTCTTATACCTCTGATATCTGTGGGACACGACATTTTTTCAATAGCATCAACTTTAGCTTTATCAACTTCAATACCTCTTTCGGAGATTTTGTGCCCCAAGACAATACCATCATTAACCATAAAGTGGCACTTTTCCCAATTCAAGACAAGATTAGTTTCTTCGCATCTCTGCAAAACTCGATCAAGGTTGCTCAAGCAATCATCAAAAGAAGTTCCGTAAACAGAAAAATCATCCATGAAAACCTCAACAATCTTTTCAGAAAAGTGAGAGAATATAGCCATCATGCATCTTTGAAAAGTAGCAGGTGCATTGCATAAACCAAAAGGCATACGTCTATAAGAAAAGGTACCGAAAGGACAAGTAAAAGTGGTCTTTTCTTGATCCTCTTTTGACACAGGTATTCGAGAGAAACCAGAATAACCATCTAGAAAGCAAAAAATGTGTGTGTTTGGATATTATTTCTAGCATTTGATCAATAAAAGGTAGAGGGTAATGATCTTTCCTAGTAGCTTTATTTAATTTCCTAAAATCAATTACCATTCTATATCCTGTAACAATTCTTTGCGGGATCAATTCATTTTTATCATTAGGAACAACGGTAATACCTCCTTTCTTAGGGACACAATGAATGGGACTAACCCATCTACTATCAGCAATAGGATAAATTATACCTACCTCCGGAAGCTTTAGTATTTCATTTCTTACCACTTCTTTCATTTTAGGATTTAACCGTCGTTGATGATCAACAACTGGTTTAGCATCAGGCTCCACATTAATTTTATGCTGACATAGAGTGGGACTAATGCCCTTAAGATCATCAAGAGTATATCCAATGGCAGCATGGTGCTTCCTCAAAGTTTTCTATAATCTCTTTTCTTCATGCTCTGAAAGGTTAGCACTAATAATAACAGGATATATCTCCTTCTCATCAAGATAAGCATATTTCAGAGTATCAGGCAATTGTTTAAGCTCAAACACGGGATCACCCTTGGGTGGAGGAGGATCCCCAAGTATTTCAACAGGCAGGTTGTGTTTCAAAATAGGCTGCTGATCAAAGAAAATCTTATCTATTTCATTCCTTTCATTCATATGCATATCGTATTCATGGTCTAGTAAATATTGTTCTAAAGGATCAGTAGGAGGCACAACAATAGAAGCAAGACCAATAATTTCATCTTTACTAGGCAATTCCTTATCATGGGGTTGTCTACGAAATTTAGAGAAATTGAACTCATGAGATACATCCCCAAAACTTACAGCAACAGTTTCTTTCTCACAATCAATCATGGCATTAATAATATTCAAGAAGGGTCTACCGAATATAATGGGACAAAAATCATCTTGTGGGGAACCAAGAACAAGAAAGTCAGTAGGATACTTTATTTTCCTACACAAGACTTCAACATCTCTAACAATCCCAATTGGTGCAATAGTATCTCTATTAGCCAGCTTAATGGTAACATCAATTTCCTCTAATTCAGCTGGTTCAATATCATTCATAATTTCTTGATATATGGTGAAGGGAATTGCGCTCACACTAGCACCCACATCACATAAGCCATGATAACAATGATCTCCTATTTTAACAGAAACAACAGGCATGCCAACAACAGGTCTATGTTTATCTTTAGCATCAGGTCTAGCAATTCTAGCAGCTTCATCACAGAAATGAATGACATGCCCATCAATATTATCAACCAAGAGATCTTTAACCATAGCAATACTAGGTTCAACTTTAATTTGTTCAGGGGGCGTAGGTGTTCTAGTACAACTCTTACGAACCACAGTTGAAGCTTTAGCATGTTCCTTTATCCTAACAGGGAAAGGTGGTTTCTCAATATAAGCGGTAGGAACAACAGGATCAACATTATAAGTAATGGTTTTTTCTTCAACTTTAATAGGTTCAACTACTTTCACTTCAATGGGAGGATGATATTTAAACCACTTCTCCTTAGGGAGATCAACATGAGCAGCAAAAGATTCACAGAAAGAAGCTACTATCTCAGAGTCAAGTCCATATTTAGTGCTAAATTCACGATAAGCATCGGTGTCTATAAAGGTTTTAACACAATCAAACTTAAGATTTATACCTGACTCATTACCTTCGTCGAGTTCCCAATCTTCAGAGTTGCGTTTAATTCTTTCCAATAAGTCCCATTTGAATTCAATATCTTTCTTCATAAAGGAACCAGCACAAGAAGTATCGAGCATGGATTGATTATTACGAGAAAGCCGAGCATAAAAATTCTGAATAATACTTCTCTTGGGAGCTCATGATTGGGGCATGAATATAACATTGACTTAAGCCTTCCCCAAGCTTGAGCGATTCTTTCTCCTTCACGAGGCCAAAAATTGTAAATATAATTCCGATCACGATGAACCAGATGCATAGGATAAAACTTCTGATGAAATTCCAATTTCAATCGGTTGTAGTTCCATGATCCAATATCATCACATAGCCTATACCATGTCAATGAATTCTCCTTCAACGATAACGAAAAGACCTTCTTCTTGACATCATCCTCGAGCAAACCTGCAAGCTTAAATAATCCACAAACTTCATCCACATAGATTAGATGCAAATCAGGATGTAGTGTTCCATCTCCTGCATAAGGATTAGCTAGCAGTTTCTCTATCATACCCGAAGGAATTTCATAATAAATATTTTCAGTAGGTGCAGTAGGTTGAGGAGCATCTCTTTGTGCTTCCGGTCGAGGTGAAGATAGCCCGAACAAGCCCCTCAAAGGATTATTTTCCATAGTAACAAGTGACAGTAAATTTCAGCACAATATATAAATTTTTCCTTACCAAGTTCCACTCACCAAAGGCGCTTCACTGCCTGGCAACGGCACCAGAAAAGAGTCTTGATGACCCACAAGTATAGGGGATCTATCGTAGTCCTTTCGATAAGTAAGAGTGTCGAACCCAACGAGGAGCAGAAGGAAATGAGAAGCGGTTTTCAGTAAGGTATTCTCTGCATGCACTGAAATTATCGGTAACAGATAGTTTTATGATAAGATAATTCATAACGGGTAGAAATTAACAAGTGTAGCAAAGGTGCAGCAAGGTGGCCCAATCGATTTTATAGCAAAGGACAAGCCTGGACAAACTCTTATGTAAAGCAAAGCGCTCCCGAGGACACATGGGAATTTCTGTCAAGCTAGTTTTCATCATGCTCATATGATTCACGTTCGTTACTTTGATAATTTGATATGTGGGTGGACCGGTGCTTGGGTGCTGCCCTTACATGGACAAGCCTCCCACTTATGATTAACCCCTCTCGCAAGCATCCGCAACTATGAAAGAAGAATTAAGATAAATCTAACCATAGCATGAAACATGTGGATCCAAATCAGCCCCTTACGAAGCAACGCATAAACTAGGGTTTAAGCTTCTGTCCCGAATGCTCTCTCATGATTTTTTCCAGGTCAAAACCCTCCATATAGCAGAAGATGGGCACCGGAGGCCTGCCAGGTGGGTCACAAGCCACAGGGGCGCGCCCAGGGGGGTAGGGCGCGCCCCCTGGCTTGTGACTGCCTGGTGGGTCCCCCCTGGTATATTCTTCGCCCAATATTTTTTATATATTCCAAAACAATTCTCCATAGATTTTCAGGACTTTTGGAGTTGTGTAGAATAGGTATCTCAGATTTGCTCCTTTTCCAGTCCAGAATTCCAGCTGCCGGCATTCTCCCTCTTCATGTAAACCTTGTAAAATAAGAGAGAAAAGGCATAAGTACTGTACCATAATGTGTATTAATAGCCCGTAATGCAATAAATATCGATATAAAAGCATGATGCAAAATGGACGTATCAGGCGGCCAGGATCCTCCTCAGCCTCCCCCTCGAATCCCACTCCCGCCAACGGCTCGGCGGCGCGGGGGAGAGGGGCTGGGTGCGGCCTCCTCCGGTTTGTATAGCCTTGGCGAATTCGCGGGACTTGTGCTGCCCCCCATGGCGGTACCCATCTCCCTCTAGGGGAGAATCTCTCCGGGGGTCCACATCCTCCGGCGAGAGAGGGGACCTCCTCAGGACGTTAGATGAAGCCCGCTGCCCCGTCCTTGGTGGCTCCGCCGACCTGCCCGGGGCTCGACGGGGGCGCTGGCATGGTGTTCGTTCCCAGCTTCCGTTGTGCCCTGGCCGGCCCGGCAGTATCCCCGTGCCGGGTGCCCTCCTTCCTCTTCTTTAGCGGGGGGCTCCTCCTTCATGGTTGGGGGTCAGACAGGGCCGAGCAAGGTGAGGCGATGAGTGCAAGAGATGCGCATGGTGAGGAGACTTACTCATCTTTCGAAACCCAAATGTCTGGCACGTGCTGCCGCTGCTTCCCCGAGGTTCCCTCGGGCCACATTCCGGGGCCCCTCATGAAGCCTGCCTGGACCCGCTTCCGGAGCCTCGGTAGGAGGGGTCACCCCACCAGGAAGGGGGCTTTCTGTGTCAAGGGTCCCCTCCTCTGGGGGCACTGATCGCCGGGCCCCAGCTCAGGATCCCCCCACACCGCTGCCACCAACACTGAGGGCCTACGCCGCTGGTTGGCGCAGGGTCGGCGAGGGCACTATCGACTCGCTCTGGACGTTGGCGGTGGCTGCCGGCTCGATGCCGGTATCGCTTACTGGGACCGATAGCACATGGACCAGATTGTTGCAGGGCCCTGCATGACCCGCGGGCACTAGCCCCCACTCACACATCCTCCTGATTTCAGAAGCGGTGGATTGGGGCTATCGCGAGCGGCGGGTATGACACCCCCGTAGCAAGGAGAATGCTGGCCAGCCCCTCCACCACCTCCGGGGCGAGGCGATCGGCGCCCATCCTCATGGGGTCCTCCAGGCCCGAATGAGTCCACAACGGACGTGCACGCCTCTAGAGGGGAGCAATGCATTTGCGCACAAACTCCTTGACAACCATGCCTGCTGTGAGCCCGTCGGCCTGCTGTACCAGCATCCTCACCATGACTTGCTACAGCGCGGTGTCGGCCAGCTCGGCGTGCCCCCACCCGGAGCTCGGCACCGCTCGCGCCTCTGGGGCTTCGAGGAGGGGGCTATACTGGCACGCGTCCATGTATACCAAACGCTCCCTAAGCATTCCCCCTCCTCGAGGAGCCGCATGTCCATGATGTCCGCGTGCACGCCCACGGACATCTATAAGGACACGCAGCTTGAACACTGGTCCACCGCGGTTAGCTGGAGGCGGAACCGCGGAAGAACTTCCAGAGAAGAGCCACAGAGGGCATCACCCCCAGGAATCCCTTACAGAGGTAGGCAAAGACGGAGAGAAGGAGGACCGAGCTCGGGTGTAGGTGCAGCGCATGAACCCATGTAATGGCTGAGCACGACATTGAAAAAATTGGAGAAGGGAGGCACCAGCCCTGCGAAGACAGTATGGAGGAAGAATGGGAATGTCGTGGCCCCACGCTGATTCGCGGGGCACGACGCTGACCAGATCTTCTTTGCCCCGTTCCCGTTGTGTGCGTCGGCCATCATCGGTCCCACCTTGTCCAGGCCCTTTCATTGAGGATTAAAGGCCTCCACAGCACGGGCCCCAGCCCGGGCAGGGCCGACGGCCCCGGTGCGGCGGCTGCTTTCTTCATCCCCTTCCTGGTCGGGGCCATGGCGGCGAAGAGATTGGAGGTGGAAAGGACGAGAAGGGGAGCTATTTTTGTGGGAGGAGAAGGGCGAGATGGGATGTTGAAGCAATGATGGGACCGTGCCCTCGCACACAGGCTTTATCTTCCGGACGACGATTCCTAGGTGTCGTGGGGTGTGGGGGCGTTCTGCCCCGTCAAATCCGCCATGTGTCGCCACTTGGCCCGGCAGTTTGTCGGGGCCCACGGCGTTTCGACCCACACCGTTTCATGCTTCAGAGGCGGAACATGCATGCCGGGGGCCCGGGGGATACTGTTGGCCCAGTGGAAACCGGGGTACCACGACCCGTGTGCCGCTGGCCCAGAGTACGACACTTTGGCCGGTCGCATGAAGATGGCCTTATCCCAGCCGCTCAAGAGGGAGCCGCCTCGCGAGGGACATGTCTCACCAGGCCCCTTGCTACCAGTTCAAGCCCTGCTGAGGCTGCCAGGAGCCAGGTTGCCTCACGAGGCCCCTCCTGCAGAGTGGCCTCATGAGGCTTGGCGTACGGCGCCAGTCGCAGGGCCCTGCGCCCATCATGTTGGTGATGCACCCTCACAGAGGAGGATGACAGAGGCCGTGCCAGTCGGCACGGACAGGGACGATTTCCCTTTTGGTGATTAGGGAGCGGCGCCCGCTGCCCCCCTCGAAAGAAGGTTCCCAAAGCTTTGCCATTTCGGTGAAAGAGGATTAGGATGGATCGGTGTGCCAGGACGGAGGTCATCGCCGAGCCCACACGCGCGTCATGAAGATTGCTTTATCAAGCGAAGACCACTGATAACCCATAAGTATAGGGGATTGCAACAGTTTTCGAGGGTAGACTATTCAACCTAAATTTATAGATTCGACACAAGGGGAGCCAAAGAATATTTGCAAGTATTAGCAGTTGAGTTGTCAATTCAACCACACCAGGAGATTAAATATCTGCCGCAGAGTGATCAGTAGCACAATAGTATGATAGTTTTGATAGCAGTAGCAACAGTAACAGTAACGGTAGCAGTGATAGCACTAGTTTCGTAGCAAGTGTAACAGTAGCAGTAGCAATAGTAACTCAGCAAGAACAATATGTGCAAAACTCGTAGGCACTGGATCGGTGAACTCGTTGGATGATATTCATCATATAACAGTCATGACCTAGGGCGACACATAACTAGCTCCAGTTCATAAATATAATGTAGTCATGTATTCCGTAAATAGTCATACGTTGTTATGGAAAAGAACTTGCATGAAATCTTTTGTCCTACCCTCCCGTGGCAGCGGGGTCCATAAGGAAACTAATGGATATTAAGGCCTCCTTTTAATAGAGAACCGAAACAAACCATTAACACATAGTGAATACATGAACTCCTCAAACTACGGTCATCACCGGAAAGTATCCCGACTATTGTCACTCCGGGGTTTACGGATCATAACACATAATAGGTGCATATGACTAGCAAGATCGGATCAAGAACATAGGTATAATGGTGATAACATAAACGGTTCAGATCTGAAATCATGGCACTCGGGCCCTAGTGACAAGAATTAAGCATGGCAAAGTCATAACAACATCAATCTCATAACATAGTGGATACTAGGGATCAAGCCCTAACAAAACTAACTCGATTACATGATAAATCTCATCCAACTCCTCACTGACCAGCAAGCCTACGAAGGAATTACTCACCCTCGATGGGAAGCATCATGGCATTGGCGATGGAGAAGGGTTGATGATTACGAAGACGGAAGATTCCCCTCTCCGGAGCCACAAACGGGCTCCAGATCTCGCCTCCCGAGGAAGAACAGGAGGTGGCGGCGGCTCTGTATCGTAAAACAGGATGAAACTTTCTCTCTGATTTTTTCTCTGAAAATAGGATTTTATAGCGTTGGAATTAGGGTCAGTGGGGCCCCGGGGTGGGCACAACCCACCAGGGTGCGCCTGGAGAGGGTGGCGCGCCCTGGTGTATCGTGCCCAACCAAGACACCCCCTCTGGTGGTTCTTGGCTCCAGTATTTTCATTTATTATAAAATAATTCTGCAAAAAGTTTCACCCAGTTCCGAGAACTTTTATTTCTGCACAAAAACAACACCATGGTAGTTCTGCTGAAAACAGCGTTAGTCCGGGTTAGTTTCATTCAAATCATGCAAATTAGAGTCCAAAACAAGAGCCAAAGCGTGAGGAAAAGTAGATATGACGGAGACGTATCAACTCCCCCAAGCTTAACCCATTGCTTGTCCTCAAGCAATTCAGTTGACAAACTGAAAGTGATAAAGAAAAACTTTTACGAACTCTTTTGTTCTTGTTTACATATATATGCTTAAGTAGCACCCAGGTTTTCAACAAAGATTATGACTAACCATGTCAGCATTAACTCTTAAAAATTATATTAACTCATCTCAATGACATAAGAAACTAGCGAGCAATAATAAAATATCTCTAGCGCCAACACTTTGTCAAAACAATCAGGATATAATATGACAACAGTGGTATCTCGTTAGCCCTTTCTGAGACCGCAAAACATAAATGCAGAGCACCTCCAAAGTTCAAGCAGCGACTAAACATTGTAATTCATGATAGAAAAGATCTAGTCATGCTGCACCCAACATTAAATATACACAATGCATGAGGATGACAATAGTGCTTTCAGGTCTGGCGCTTATTTGAGAAGGTGATGACTCAACATAAAAGTAAATAGATAGTCCCTTCGCAGAGGGAAGCATGGATTTGCAGAGGTGCCAGAACTCAAAGCTTAAAATAGAGATAATTATAATTTGGGAGGTACACCCTTCCTGTCAAAGTTATGACCAGGAGTTATCAATATCTTCCATGCTAAACGCATTAGCGGTGGTTCCCAAGCGGTAAAAATAAAGGTTTACTCCCCCTCCACCAACAATCACACTCCACGGCTAGCCGAATCCACGGGTACCGTCCATACCAACAACATTCCTGGGGGAGTTTTGTTTCATTATTTGTAATTTTTGATTCGGGACTGGGAATCCCATTTACCGCCCCTCTCATGCAAGGACAAGTGAATAAACACTCATCATGAGAATAACCCGTTTAACATGGAAGATACTGACCGCCCTCTGTCGCTCCATGAGCGGACCAGTCACACAAAACAGATGTTCATTTCAATTTTTAGAGGTGGCACATGGAAATTTACTTGGAATGGCGGGGCAATACCGCATATAGCTAGATATAGTGGACTCATCTGGAATAACTTTGGTTTAAGGGTTTGGATGCACAAGCAGTATTCCCGCTTAGTACAGGCGAAGGCTACCAAATAGGTTGAGAAGCGGCCAGCTAGAGAGCGAAAACGGTCATGAACATGCATTATGAATAATAAACATTGAATACTAGCATGAGTAGGATATGGACATCGTGAACATAAATATCCTGAAGGCTATGTTGGTTTTGATTCAACTACATACATGAACATGTGCCAAGTGAAGCCACTTGAAACATTCAGAGGAGGATACCATATCATCATACCACATCACAATCATTTTGATGCATGTTGACCTCCAAGATAAATCATTATCCACTCCTAGCTACTTAAGCATGGCATGAGCAATTATAATCTCTAATTTTCATTGCAAAAATGTTTGATCATAATATGCTGAATCAAGGATATTAGGCTAAACATATTTACAAAAAAAAAACAATTTGAGTTAATACCAACTTTTCTGTGCCACAGTCACTTCATCAAATATCGTCATTATTGCCTTTCACTTGCACGACCGAATGATATGAAAATATTAATAGTGCAAGAGTGCCATGGACTAAGCTGGAATCTGCAAACATTTTATTCAAGAGGAGAGGACAAGGTAACATGGGCTCTTTGTTAGATTAACAATAGTGCATATGAGAGCCACTCAACATTTTCATCGTGGTCTTCTCCTTGGTATGACTCAAATAAAAGGAAAAGAATTTCAGAGAAACACACTGAAATATTTTTTGAGTTTCTGGTTTTTCTTGAAGAAAGCAAATTAAAGAGGGAAAAAACAAAAACGAGAAAAACTATTTACATGGGAAAGCTCCCAACAAGTAAAAGAAGAAACGAGAAATCTTTTTGGGTTTTCTTTTGATACTACAATTAATATAAGCTAGAAAGAAAAGACAAAAAGAAGTAGGGAATATTTCTCGGTTTTCTCAAAGTTTTTCAAACACGCAAGAAGAAAGCGAGAAAATAAATCTATCCTGGATAGTACAATGAAAAAGTGTAGACACCGATAACTGGAATGAAAAGTGTAATCATGAATATAATGTCGGCGGATATACGTACTCCCCCAAGCTTAGGCTTTTCGCCTAGCTTGGTAATCGCCATCCCTAGCCTGGATAATAGTCGGAGTGATAGCCCACCGAGGTCCTTGGTGCAGCCTCCTTAGCCCTCTTGGCGGCTTCAACCTACGCATTGTACGCACGGGCCTCGCTCTCAAGAAAATAGTATGTTCCCTACTGTGAAAATCAAAGAGAGCAGGAGCAGGCAAAGTAACATGCATGACGGCATCTTTATTAAACCTCAAGTTGTAAGTATAATTAGTGGTTGTGCCCTTAAGGAACCTATGACGTTTCATGGCCTCAAAGTCTAAGTACTGAGTAGGTAAAATGGGATCGTTAGGCCAAGGTGATACATTTAGCTTCTATGCTACACGGGAGGCATAAATTCCTCCATAAAAAATGGCCACTAGCAGCGTTGTGTTGCAATCTCCATGCAACAATTGCTCCAAGATTATAACGTTTATCTCCTGTTATAGCAGTGTGTATAAGACTCAAATCAGGAGCACACTGTGTTCTGCAATCTTTCTTGCCTACAACACATTTGCCATTAAAGAGTGCAAAGTAATGTATTGATGGGAAATGGATGCTTTTAATTCTACGTTGTGTCACTCCCCTATCTTCACCGAAACAGAGATTAATCAGAAATGACTCTTACTCAGATGTTGGTGGTTCATCTAGCGAACCCCAATATGGAATTTTGCACGCTGTACTGAACACGTCTAAAGGCATGGTGAAGGTATGGTCATAAAGGTTGAATGAAACTCTAGACTCATGGGGAAAATATTTAAATTCTTTGTGAAAGTTTTTGTGAGTTCGAGATGTTGAGGGCACTTATCTGCGATGAAGGGAGAAAGTTCTGCATTGTGGATAAATTGCTCGAATTCCTACTTGATACCTGCACCTTCCATGAATTCGTCACACGGCCATAGACATGATTTGGCAGCGGCATCTCGCATTGGGCTTTCACTTGGCTCAACATAAGATTATCGGACCAAGCTTCCGCTTGATGAGGCCTCCGAGGACCTCCTCCTTGAAGAACTCCTAAAGAATTGCATTTTTATCTGCGAACAAATTTCTGAAATATTTTTGGGGCACAAAATTTTGTTAACAAAGCTTCATAAGATTCATAGCAACTACTCCTAGGGATGCATAGAGGCCATATCAAGCATTCAAACTACTTAGAACTATAAGAATTCAACATGCAAGCTCATCTACAGCAACACCAAGAGTAGCTAATTATTCTAAAAATAACACACTAAATCAAAAACTAATTCGATCAATGGAGGTGTCACATACCAAGTAACAATCCCCCAAAAAAGTTTCGAAAATGGAGCTTCGAGCAAAGAGATCGAAATCCGCGGGTTTCAGAGCAAGAACACGGGAATGAGAGCTATGGTGATTTTTTCTGGAGGTAGGAGATGACATGGGCTAAAGGGATAAGTGAGGGGGCCCACGTGGGGGCCACAACCCACCAAGGCGCGCCTGGGGTTCCTGGCGCACCCTGGTGTCTTGTGGGCACCAGGTGCACCCCCCTGATGTTATTTGAACCAGAAATTCAGAAATATTCAGAAAAAAATTGTATCAAATTTTCATGATATTCTGAGAACTTTTATTTTTCGGTCATATTTTTTATTGCACGGAGAAAATAGAAAACATGATAGACATGGCATTTTATTTTATTTGACTAAGTAAAACAGAAAATAAAAGTGGGAGCAGAAGATTTTGCCTACTAGATTCATCAACTTCATACCTCTCAAAAATGAGCCATTAATAAGGTTGATCAAGTCTTATTAACAACCACTTCTGATTAGCATGAAACCGAAGAACTTTCGTAAAACACTAAGTTACCTCAATGGGGATATGCATATCCCCAACAATAAGTATGTCATATTTCTTTTTGGCAGTAGGTAGAGGTAGTTGAAAACTTCCAATAGTGATTGTCGGAGATTCTTCAATAACATTTATACCATTCGCTTGGAATTGTTTCTTCGAAAAGTGCACCGTTTGCTCATTACCATTGATATGAAAAGTGACTTTTCTTTTATTGCAATCAATAACAGCCCCTGAAGTATTCAAAAAGGGTCTACCAAGGATAATCGACATGTTGTGATCCTCGGGCATCTCATGAATAACAAAGTCCGTTAAGATAGTAACATTTGCAACAACAACGGGCACATCCTCACAAATACCGATAGGTATGGCAGTTGATTTGTCAGCCATTTGCAATGATATTTCAGTAGGTGTGAGTTTATTCAAATCAAGTCTTTTATATAAGGAGAAAGGCATAACACTAACATCAGCTCCCAAATCACACAAAGCAGTTTTGACATAATTTCTTTTAATGGAGCAAGGTATAGTTGGTATTCCAGGATCTCTAAGTTTTTTAGGTAATCCATCCTTAAAAGAATAATTAGCAAGCATGGTGGAGATTTCAGTTTCAGGTATCTTTCTTTTATTAGTGATGATATCTTTCATGTATTTTACATAAGGGGCCATCTTTAGGATATCAGTTAAGTGGGTACGCAAAAAGACTGGTCTAATCATTTCAGCAAAGCGTTCAAATTCTTCATCATCCTTTTTCTTAGATGGTTTAGGTGGAAAAGGCATGGGTTTCTAAACCCCTGTCTCTCTTTCTTTACCATGTTTTCTAGCCACAAAGTCTCTTTTATCATAGCGTTTATTTTTAGGTTGTGGGTTATCAAGATCAACAGTAGGTTCTATTTCAACATCATTACTTGGTTCTTTGCCATTGTTCGGTTGAGTATCTTCATGAACATTATCATTATCATTTTCATTATCACTAGGTGAATGTTCATTACTAGATTGAGTTTGAGCATCAGAAATAAAGACATCATTATTATAAGGAGGTTTTTGTATCTCAGGTTCACTAGAGGTATGCAAAGTCCTATCGTTTTTCTTTTTCTTTTTCTTCTTGGAATGACTAGGTGCATCAACATTAATTCTTTGAGAGTCTTGTTCAATTCTTTTAGGAATACCTTTAGGATAAAGAGGTTCTTGGGTCATTCTACCTCCTCTAGTAACTACTCTAGCAGCAAAATCATTCATATTATTATTCATATCATCAAGCAATTCTTTTTTAGACTTAGCAACTTGTTCTAACTGGGTTTGAACCATAGAGGCATGTTTTCCTACATCTCTAACATCATTACTGATTCTAAATAACAAGTCACTCAAGTGATCAATCATATCAGAATTATATTGCAATTGTTTCAGAACATTTGCATTGAAGTGATATTCTTTCATAATGTAGTTATCAAACTCATATAAGCATTGACTAGGATGTTTATTGTAAGGGATATCACTTTCATCAAACTTTAATAAAGAATTTACCTCTACCACCTGTGGAGGTGGTGCTGTGTGAAGGCCATGTATTTATTCAATAGGTGGTAAATTCTTAACATCCTCAGCTTTAATACATTTTTCTTCCATACATTTCTTTGCCTCTTGCATATCTTCAGGACTGAGAAATAAGACACCCCTCTTCTTCGGAGTGGGTTTAAGTGGTGGTTCAGGGAGAGTCCAATCATCATATTTCTTCAATATATTATTCAATAGTTCCTCAGCTTGTTCAACAGTTTGTTCCCTGAAAACACAACCAGCACAACTATCTAGGAAGTCCCTAGAAGCATTAGTTAGTCCATTATAGAAGATATGAAGTATTTCATTTTTCTAGAGAGGGTGATCAGGCAAAGCATTAAGCAATTGGAGAAGCCTCCCCCAAGCTTGTGGGAGACTCTCTTCTTCAATTTGCACAGAGCTAAATATTTCCTGTAAGGCAGCTTGTTTCTTATGAACAGGAAAATATTTTCCAGAGAAATAGTAAATCATATCCTGGGGACTACGCACACAACCAGGAGCAAGATTATTGTACCATATCTTAACATCACCCTTTAATGAGAACGGAAATAATTTGAGAATATAGTAGTAGCGAATCTTCTCATCATGAGCAAAGAGGGTGGCTATATCATTCAGCTTAGTAAGATGTGCCACTATAGTTTCAGTTTCATAGCCATGGAAAGGATCAGATTCAACCACAGTAATTAACTCTGGGTCGACAGATAATTCATATTCCTTATCGGTAACAAAGATAGGTGAAGTAGAAACTTAGGATCACATTTTCATTCTAGCATTCAAAGTCTTTTCCTTATACTTGCGTAGAATTTCTTAAGATCATCTCTATCCTTACAAGAAAGGATTTATCTAGTTATCTCCTCATCCATAACATAACCTTCAGGTATCTTAGGCATTTCAAATCTAGGAGAGCTAGGTCAAATAGGTGTTTCATAGTTCTCAGTTTCAAAGGCTTCATCAGTTTCAGCAATCTCATCAGTTTCAGTAATTTCACTCTCTTTAGCTATAGCAATTTGTTCATCAAGAAATTCACCTAGTGGCACATTATCATCAAGCATGGTACTAGCATCATCACCATAAGCATCATTCATAGTAAAAGTAGCATCATCAATAACTTGCAACATATTAGGATTAATAGCATGTGGTGGTGTTGCAAACTCACTCGTAACCGAAGGTTAATCAAGTGCAGAGCTAGATGGAAATTCCATACCTCCCCTCGTCTTAGAGGGAAAAATCTTGGTTTTTGGATCCTTCAGATTCTTCATAGTGATCAATTGATATAAATCCCAAGTGACTCAACAAATATAGCTATGCTCCCCGACAACGGCGCCAGAAAAAGGTCTTGGTAACCCACAAGTATAGGGGATCGCAACAGTTTTCGAGGGTAGAGTATTCAACCCAAATTTATAGATTCGACACAAGGGGAGCCAAAGAATATTTGCAAGTATTAGCAGTTGAGTTGTCAATTCAACCACACCTGGAGATTAAATATGTGCAACAGAGTGATCAGTAGCACGGTAGTATGATAGTTTTGATAGCAGTAGCAACAGTAACAGTAACGGTAGCAGTGATAGCAATAGTTTCATAGCAAGTGTAACAGTAGCAGTAGCAATAGTAACTCAGCAAGAACAATATGTGGAAAACTCGTAGGCACTGGATCAGTGAACTCGTTGGATGATATTAATCATATAACAGTCATAACCTATGGCGACACAGAAGTAGCTCCAGTTCATAAATGTAATGTAGGCATGTATTCCGTAAATAGTCATACCTGCTTATGGAAAAGAACTTGCATAACATCTTTTGTCCTACCCTCCCGTGGTAGCAGGGTCCATAAGGAAACTAAGGGATATTAAGGCCTCCTTTTAATAGAGAACCAGAACAAAGCATTAACACATAGTGAATACATGAACTCCTCAAACTACGGTCATCACCGGAAAGTATCCCGACTATTGTCACTCCGGGGTTTACGGATCATAACACGTAATAGGTGCATATGACTAGCAAGATCGGATCAAGAACATAGATATAATGGTGATAACATAAACGGTTCATATATGAAATCATGGCACTCGGGCCCTAGTGACAAGCATTAAGCATGGCAAAGTCATAGCAACATCAATCTCAGAACATAGTGGATACTAGGGATCAAGCCCTAACAAAACTAACTCGATTACATGATGAATCTCATCCAACTCCTCACCGACCAGCAAGCCTACGAAGGAATTATTCACTCCCGGTGGGGAGCATCATGGAATTGGCGATGGAGAAGGGTTGATGATAACGAAGATCGAAGATTCCCCTCTCCAGAGCCCCAAACGGGCTCCAGATCTGGCCTCCCGAGGAAGAACAGGAGGTGGCGGCGGCTCCGTATTGTAAAATGCGATGAAACTTTCTCTCTGATTTTTTTCTCCGAAAATAGGATTTTATAGAGTTGGAATTAGTGTCAGTGAGGCCCCGAGGTGGACACAACCCACCAGGGCGCGCCTGGAGGGGGTGGCGCGCCCTGGTGTATCGTGCCCAACCAGGGCACCCCCTCCGGTGGTTCTTGGCTCCAGTATTTTCTATTTATTGTAAAATAATTCTCCAAAAAATTTCGTCCAGTTCCGAGAACTTTTATTTCTGTAGAAAATCAACACCATGGTAGTTCTGCTGAAAACAGCGTCAGTCCAGGGTAGTTTCATTCAAATCATGCAAATTAGATTCCAAAACAAGAGCAAAAGCATGAGGAAAAGTAGATACGACGGAGACGTATCAACCAACTTTAGTCACGTTAGGCCAGGCTCCTGCCCCCCTTCGAATTGCCACCCTGTGGCCACCCTTTCCCGCCGATATTTTCAGGGAAGAGGACCAAGGCACTACAAGAGGTGCGGGACTCTATCCATCTAAGAGGATCAAGCCATTCTCTCCCCCACACCTTTTGTACTCGATCCACAAGCTCTTCCCTTGAGAGCAATCCAATCACAAGCATGAGTAGGGTTTTACACCGCACAGTGGCCCAAACTTGGGTAGCTCATGTGTCCCTGTCGCTTCGGGTGAGGAGGAGTGAGCTCGCCGTGGATGTTGTTGTGTTTACCGTCGTGTTACAGGTCGCCAAGCCAAGCCTCCCAGAGTTCGAACCTTGTTCTTGGAGAAGTTCTTGGACGCAGATCCCAGACTCTGATAGTATGTTTTCTGAGTGACAAGTGTGAGTTCGAGGATCCTGTCGAGAACACTTATGAGGAGCCAGCTCTTTATCCCACTGAAGACCCTCAAGGCTAGATGATCATTATCCGGATCCCACTACTATTTTTGCTATGCTAGTTGTCTCACTCCTATCATTATTTCTCGTTACCTACCACTTGAATGTCAAGCCTCCCAACATTTCCATGAAAAGCCTCTAACCCCTCCACATCCTAGAAAACCATTTTCTGGCTATGTTATCGCTTGCTCAGCCCCTTGTTATAGCGTTGCTAGTTGCAGGTCCAGGTTGGTTCCATGTGACAACATGGGTATCTTGGGATATCACATTATTATTGCTATTTTAATTTAATGCACCTATATACTTGGTAAAAGGTGGAAGGCTTGGTCTTTTGCTCGGTGATTTGTTTCACCCCTGCCGCCCTAGTTTCCATTTACCCGTGTTATGTTCCATACTGAGCGCTCCCAACATGCTTGGGGTTGTTATGGGGACCCCCTTGATAATTCGTTTCGGGATAAAACTCTTCCAGCAAGGCCCAACATTGGTACTATAATTGCTTAACAACCTAATAAAAAGGCATAGGGCTTAGCTACCCCATGGATAATTGATCAACCCCTGGGCCCATGCTCCTCATGAGTGTTGGTCCAAATAGAGACACTTGCGGCGCCATCCCGGGCCAACTCGGGGGATTTCTATCAGGCCATCATACACAATGTTCATCTAGTAGTGCCGTGGGAAAGATACGCACGACTCCTCTTGGGAATTGGCATGCCGGGCGGTCTTGCTGGATTTGTTTTACCCTTCTTGAATATCCTGTGCACCTAGACTCCGAGGATACCCTGGTCTATCTCGACGTTGAGGTTTTCCACCACAGCTTGTGGCTAGTTTGTGATGGATGAGTTGGAGCACCCCTGCATGGTTATATCTTTCGGAAAGCTGTGCCCGCTGTTATGTGGCAACTTGGAAATTGTTCAACACCCGGTTATAGCAAACTTTAAGTAAACTCAATTAAAACACACCAACTGTCGGGTATATCCCGCGGATATAACCCGCCTAGGTCGTGACCCGGGCTCCACTAAAACGGCCCATCTAGAAGATGTTCATAAGAAGTTCAAGGCCCAGACAGGCAGCTCATTGAGGGGGCCGGCTTATCAACATCAACCAGAAGGCCGGCTCGACATGAAGACGTAGCGAATCCATCCTTCCCTTGGGGAGCAAGGCAGGAGGAGTTATATTAGGACACGGGTTATTGACAACCCGGTCTCTGTTGTAAACTCAAGGCCTCCACCTATATATAAAGGGGAGCCCTTGAGTTAGAAAGAGAAAGTAAGAAACAGGCAAACCCTCGAGAGCTAGGTTAGCGATTCCACATACTTGTAATCGAGATCATCATCAAATACACACAAAGCAAAACGTAGGCTATTACCTCCATCAGGAGGGCCGAACCTGGGTAAACTCGTCTCTCATTCCCAATCAAACCCTTTGAGTCGCCACCTAGCGGCGATGGCCTCACACTCAAGTTCTCCTAAGAGAACATCTGCCATTACAAAACTACGACAGTTGGCGCCCACCGTAGGGCCCTCGCCCGGTGGAGTTGAGTTCTCAAAGGGAGCCCTTCCAGGGTTCGGGAGATTCGCGGTTGGTCAGATGACCAAAAGCCGCCGCGGCAAGCTCCACATCGACGATTCAGACTGGGGCCCCGAGGCCGACTCAATCAAGTATGGGTACCGGGTCCCCTTCGGCAAGATCGACGTCTTCATCAGCAAAATCGAAGCGTCGGTGCCCTAGTCGGACATCTGCACCAATCTCGTCGAGCTGGCTCGGCGCTCCCAACCCATTCGGCATCAAGCCGGCCGACGTCACGTCTTCGTTGGCTTCACCCAGGGAGTTAGCCTCTTGGATGAGCCGACGGGCAGCAGGGACACCCTCGTCAACTCTGATGGCGAATCTTCCATGGGAGACACCAAATCAATATGTCCCCTCTACGATGGCGGACTTGGGGGCTCTGCATAAGCGGAAGCTCCCAAGGAGTCACACGAGCCGCCTCGTCAGATTATTGTCTATATGGTAGGAACAACGGCGGCTCAAGACCCGTCGTCAGCAGGCGCAGCTGGCAGCTGTGGCGGATCAGGCAAGGCGCCAACTAAACCGTGATAGATCTAATGGCCGAGATGGCAAAGCTAGTAGGAACGCCCGTCAATGCGGAGAACTAGGAGGAGCGCCACACAGAGTTTGTAAAACTCCGCGAGCAAATGACTAAGGTGTAGGAGGAAATTGACGTCAAAAACGCCAGGATAGTAGAAATACAGGGTTGTATCCATAACGAGTCATAATGTCTGAAGGCCGAGGCTTGGCAGTTTGGGCTTCTTCAAGATGCCTCTGAGGCGGTTTACCAGAGGAGACACTAGAGCCGCCTGCCATTGAATCTCGAGCCGTCCCGTTTAGTCCCCACTCCGCAGAAGACGCCAGGGGCTGAACGAACGGGCGAGGACATCCCTCGTCAAAAAGCCCAGCAAATGGATCCAGCCCAACCATCATCGGCTCAGCCGTCACCACCGCGGTTCCAGACGTCGCACGCACTTCTCCAACCCTGTTGACAACATGTTAGCGGCTACTCTCAACCTAGAGGCGCTTCCCATCCACGGGAACACCCCGGTCGAGATTGAGGCCAGGAATGCCATAGAGATGTTGAAAACAACAGTGGTGCAGCAAGCGCAATACTCTTATAGCCGCGATCGGATGCACTCCACCCCGTATGCCAGCCGTAGTAAGAGTCTCCATGCAGAGTCTCTAGTTGTTTCTAGCAGTGGACGCAGGCAAAAGCCTCAGGTCTCCCCGTCCCGGCATGTGTTGTCAAAAACCCAGGCAGTTGTTGATGCCGCCAGGGTAGCGCGACAGGCAGAGGCGGAAGCGGCAGCAGCACGGGCGACTCAGCAGCTTCATCCTCAACCAGCGACTATGGGGGCTGGGGTGAACAGTAGGACGATTGGAATACCTTGCTTATCTCCGTCTCTCCGCCGCGAGCGTATGCCCAAGGATTTCATGGGGCCCCGTAAGGTGCCAAACTACATGGCAGACCTCGATCCGGCAGCATGGATCAACAGTTACGAGCTAGCCATGGATATGCTCGACGTCAGCAACACCATGTGCGCGAAGTACCAGACCATGATGCTAGAAGGGCCGGCTCGAACATGGTTGAAAAACTTGCCACCCAATTCCATCAACACTTGGGCAAAGCTAAAGGAGAGGTTTATCAAGAATTTCCAGGGAACATACAAGCGACCAATGATGATTGTGGGGAACATACAAGCGACCAATGATGATTGTGGATCTTCAGCATTGTGTCCTGCGCGGGGTTGAGTCGGCTCACCATTGGACTCGCCTGGTTGCTGAAATCATGCACTAGTCAGACAGCATCACGGCGGCTCAAGCCGTCCTATTCTTGGAGAAAAA
Source organism: Elymus sibiricus (assembly GCA_039707655.1). Taxonomy (NCBI): domain Eukaryota; kingdom Viridiplantae; phylum Streptophyta; class Magnoliopsida; order Poales; family Poaceae; genus Elymus; species Elymus sibiricus. The sequence goes on along the minus strand of CM077675.1, from coordinate 305,651,401 downwards.
TTGCCACTTTTAGCCCCTGGTCCAAAAGCTTGGTCATCTCAAACGGAAGGTGCAAGATATGGGCGACTTGATGGATGTTCTTACCACATACGCTGAGTTAGATAGCATGAAGGATCCCGGCTTAGATGAGGACAAAACTGGCAAGAACAGGAAAGGCGGCGGTGGCAAGGGTCAGTAAAACCATGGGAACAGTGGGAACCCGAGGGGTCAAGGCAATAACAGTAAGCGAAAACAGCACGATGGCGGGTCAGAGTTCAGATGATGGTGATGACACGTATGCTATAATGAGAAACCATGAAACTTATCATCATGGTTTTAATTTGCAATGTGGTTATGTCAATCAAGTGTCTCATGATAGTTATTTTGTTTAGTTTGCTCCCACTACCATGGATGAAAAGGAATTCGCTTATGTGGAGAGTAATGAAAATTCTATGTTTGTGCATCATGAAAAGAATGATTTATGTGATAGTTATATTGTTTAATTCCTTCATGATGCTACTGAAATTTATTATGAGGGAGGAACATATGCTTGTAGGAATTGCAATAATATCAAGTTTCCTCTCTATGTGTTCAAAGTTTTGAAGTTATGCTTGTTTTGCCTTCCTATGCTAGTTGATTCTTGTTCTCATAAATTGTTTACTCACAAAATCCCTATGCATAGGAAGTGGGTTAGACTTAAATGTGTTTGTCATGATATTCATGATGCTCTTTTGCATATTTCAATTACTACTTTTTATGTGAGCATCATTGAAATCATCATGCCTAGCCAGGGGCGTTAAACGATAGCGCTTGTTGGGAGGCAACCCAATGAATAAATAATTTTTTTCTTTTTTCCTTTCTGTTTTCGAGTGTTGACACAATTATGCCTCTGTTATGATTGTGTTTTTATGGTTTATTTAGTGTTTGTGCCATGTAGAACCGTTAGGATGATTCATAGGATGAGTAGAAGTGATGCTGAATCTGAAACAGAAACTTTGCGTCCAGTATATGAATTTTCATTTATTTCTGGAACTTGATCTTGAGCTGAAATTTTAACACAGTGTTTCTATACACATTCCTTACGTTGTAATAATTTTTCATAATTGTTAGAGTTGCAGAAGTATGGGTATGGTACATATTACTACAGACTGTTCTGTTTGAGACAGATTCTGTTTTCGTTGCATTGTGTGCTTGTTTTGATGAATCTATGGTTTGTATTTGGAGGTATAAGCCATGGCAAAGTTAAAATACAGTAGGTATAATGCAATTATAAAATTTGAATGGGTTTACAACACTACCTAGAGTAGTGATTTGCTTTCTTATACTAACGGATCTCACGAAGATTTTGTTGAGTTTTGTGTGATTGAAGTTTTCAAGTTTTGGGTGAGATCACGATGGATGAAGGAATAAGGAGTACCAAGAACCTAAGCTTGGGGATTCTACCGCACCCCCAAGATGTATCCAAAGAGTATCAATTAACTAAGATTGGGGATGCCCCGAGTGGCATCCCCTCTTTCTTCTAAGGACCATCGGTATTTTACTTGGAGCTATATTTTTATTCGTCACATATCATGTGTTTTGCTTGGAGCGTCTTGTATCTTTGCTTGCTTTGTTTGTTAGTTTTTCTTTTCTATCCTTGCTGTACACACCTATTTGAGAGAGCCACAATCATGCTATGATTTGTTAGAATTGCTCTATGTGCTTCACTTAAACTTTTGAGCTATAGGAATTGCTCTAGTGCTTCACTTATATCTTTTTGAGCACGGTGTGCTTGGAAACTTTTGTAGACATACTCTCATGCTTCACTTAGATTAATTTGAGAGTTAGTAAATTTTTTAAGAAATCCTCTCATGCTTCACTTATACCTTTTTGAGAGATGAAATCTTTATGCTCATGTGCTTCACTTAAATTTGTTTGAGCTTGGCAAAAAGCAATGGCAATATATAAAACTAGTCCCAAAGTGATAGATATCCAAGGAGGATATAATAAAAACTTTCATGAAGATCATTGGACAAATTAAACTTGATTCCTTGTAATAGTTTTGAAACATGATGATAGTAATATGTGAGTCATGTTGGTGAGTAATTATGCTTAGTAGGAATATTGGTGTTAAGGTTTGTGATTCCCTATGCATGCATGAAAGTCAATAGTTATGCAATGAAGTTACATCCTACTTGTGGTGCATTATTCGGTGTTAGTTATGTTCAATGCTCACTTATGTGATTTTTCGTTTATTGGTTTGGTTCCTTCCCAATCTATTTGCTAGCCTTCATTTGTACTAAGTAGAAATACTACTTGTGCATCCAAAATCCTTAAACCAAGTTTTGCCTTATGAGTCCACCATACCTACCTATATGCGGTATTTCCATGCCGTTCCAAGCAAATTTGTATGTGCCATCTCTAAATTTTCAAAATAAATTTTCTCTTTTGTGTTCATGTACCGCTCATGAAACGGTGGGGAGTGTCCAATATTTTTCCATCCTAGATGTGTTATTCTCAAGATGAGTGTTTATTCACTTTCATTGCACGAGAGTGCGGCGGTAATAGGGATACCCATTCCCGAAATGAAAAAGAAAAAATATTTACTTTATGTTGTCAAATAATAAATTCCATGGAAAGTGTTCGTATGGAAGGCAACCGTGGATACGGCCCGCCATGGAAAGTGAAAGTTTGGTGGAAAAAGGAATAAACTTTATTTTCTGTTTGGGAACCGCCTACGATATATCTAGCATGGAAAGTATTGTGAGCTACTTTGTCGTTTTTGTTGACAGGAAAAGCATGCCACCCAAAATATTTTTTCTCTCTCAATTTAAAACTTTGAGCTGTGGCACCTCTACAAATCCCTACTTCCCTCTGCGAAGGGCCTATCTATTTACTTTATGCAATTTTTATTTTTTTCTTTGAGTCTCCATCTTCTCTTATAAGCACCAACTTGGGGGCACTATGATCGTACTTGAGCATTGGACATAGCTAATATTTGAGTGTGTTTCATGAATGAATCAATGATTGAGCATGATGGGCAAGGGATAACTTTCTTTAGTGTTGATATTTTGAAAGACATGGTTCCTTGTTGACATGCTTGAGTATTGAAGTCATTATGTTAAAACTAGACTATTGCTTTGAATCATTTACAAGTCCAAATGTCCATGCTATACAAAGAAGAAAAGAATGTGATGAACATGTTCGGCAGCATTCCACATCAAAAATTTTGTTTTTATCATTTACCTACTCGAGGACGAGTAGGAATTAAGCTTGGGAATGTTGATATGTCTCCAACGTATCTATAATTTTTGCTTGTTCCATGCTGTTATATTATCATTCTTGGATGTTTTCAATCATTTTATTACAACTTTATATCATTTTTTGGGACTAACCTATTGACATAGTGCCAAAGTGCCAGTTGTTGTTTTTGCTTGTTTTTTACTTCGCACGAAATCAGTACCATACGGAGATAAAACGCTGCGGGGATTTTTGTGGATTGTGTCTAGACCAGAAGAGACCATATGGGCCAAGGAACATCAGCAGAGGGGGCCCAGGGTGGCTAGCACCCACAAGGGCGCGCCAGAGGCCCCCCAGCTCGCCCTGGTGGGTGCTGGGCCACTCCGGCACCCCCTCAACCGACTATCGTGCCTATAAATTCTCAGAAAATCCAAAAACCCTAGAGGAGTCGCCGAAACACAATTCCAGCCGCCGCAAGTTCTAGAACCTCGAGATCCAATCTAAACACCATGACGGAGGGGTTCATTTTCCTCATAGGTGCCTCTTCGATGATGCATGAGTAGTCCACCATAGAACTTCGGGTCTGTAGGCAGTAGCTAGATGGCTTCCTCTCTCTCTCTCTCTCTTATGATTCTCAATACAATGGTCTCTTGGAGATCTATTTGATGTAAACTTTTGCGGTGTGTTTGTTTTGATCCGATGAATTTTGAGTTCATGATCAGCTTGTATCCATGAATATTATTTGAGTCTTCTTTGATCTCTTATATGCATGATTGCTTATAGCATCGTATTTCTACTTCAAATCTTTAGTTTAGTTAGGCCGACTAGATCGATTTTTCTTGCCATGGGAAGAGGTGCTTTGTGATGGGTTCGATCTTGCGGTGTTCTTTCCCAGTGACAGAAGGGGCAGCAAGATACGCATGTATCATTGCTATTAAGGATAAGAAGATGGGGCTATTCCTACATGAATAGATCTTGTCTACATCATGTCATCGTTCTTATTGCATTACTCTGTTTTTCCATGAACTTAATACACTAGATGCATGCTGGATAGCGGTCGATGTGTGGAGTAATAGAGGTAGATGCAGGCAGGAGTTGGTCTATCTATCTTGGACGTGATGCCTATATAATGATCATCGCCTTGGATATCGTCATGACTATTCGATTTTCTATCAATTGCCCAACAGTAATTTGTTCACCCACCGTGCTATATACTCATGAGAGAAGCCACTAGTGAACCCTACGGCCCCCGGGTCTACTTTTCCTATCATATTGCTTTTCGATCTACATTTTTTGCAATCTTTGTTTTCAGATCTACAAAACGAAAAACCCAAAAATACCTTGCTGCATATTTAATCTTTTTATTTGTGTTCTTGAGAGATCTATCTCTGCTATCTATCATTACCTAATCAATCTATTTCCCATAGAGAGATTGACAACCTCTCTTTCATGTTGGGTTGCAAGTATTTGTTGTTTGTGTGCAGGTACTACTTATTGGGTGGTGGTGATCCTCCTACTGGTTTGATAACCTTGGTTTCGTAACTGAGGGAAATACTTACCGTCGTTGTGCTGCATCATCCCTTCCTCTTTGGGGAAATACCGACGCAATTCAAGCCATGTCAAGGAGTAAGGTTGGTCCGGGCCTCTTCATCCCACAATACCGCTGAATCAAGAAAAGACTAAGGAGGGAGGCAATCTGAATATCAACGCCCACAAACTCCTTTGTGTTCTACTCGTGGTCTCATCTACGCATAGACCTACCTCATGATGCCACTGTTGGGGAACGTTGCATGGGAAACAAAAAATTTCCTACGCACATACAAGATCTATCCATGGAGATGAGCATCTACGAGAGGGGGGATCGGATCCACAGACCCTTGTAGATTGCTAAGCGGGAAGCGTTAAGGAACGCGGTTGATGTAGTCGAATCTTCGCGATCCAAATCATAAGCCGTCCCGCGATCCAATAACGATCTAGCGCCAAACGGACGGCACCTCCGCGTTCAGCACACGTACAGCTCGATGACGATCTCCGCCTTCTTGATCCAGCAAGGGAGAGCGGAGAGGTAGATGAGTTCTTCGGCAACACGACGGGGTGGTGGTGGTGGTGGTGGTGCTATCCCGGCAGGGCTACGCCTAGTGCTACCGAAACCGCGAATAGAGGAGAAAACGATCTAGGGAGAGAGAGGGGCGCCAAGGGCTTCGTGTGTCCTTTTGGGGCGCCCCCTCCCCTCTATATATAGGTGGAGGGGCGTGGAGATCAGCCCCTCCAAGCCCTAGGGCGCAGCCAAGGGGGAGGAGTTGGACTCCTAGTCCAATTCCCTCCCTTTCCATAAACAGGTGGACTTTCCACCTCTCCCAAGCCACATGGGCCTTGAGGGACTTGCGCGCCTGGCCCAATAAGGCCAGGGCGCCTCCCCTCAGCCCATGCAAACCCTTGGTGGACTTGCGGACTCGTCCACAAGTTTCTGGAACCTTCTAGAAGCTTCCCGGTACAATACCGGAAAAAACCGAAACTTTTCCGGTCACCAAAGTATGACTTCCCATATATAAATCTTTACCTCCGGACCATTCCGGAGCTCCTCGTGACGTCCGAGATCTCTGCCTGGCCCAATAACTCATCTACCTCTCCGCTCTCCCTTGCTGGATCAAGAAGGCGGAGATCGTCATCAAACGTTAAGTGTGCAGACCCTGCGGGTTCGAGAACTATGTAGACATGACCGAGACACCTCTACAGCAATAACCAATAGCGGGACCTGGATGCCCATATTGGTTCCTACATATTCTATGAAGATCTTTATCGGTTGAACCTCTATGTCAAGGATTCAGTTAATCCCGTATGCAGTTCCCTTTGTTCATCGGTATGTTACTTGACCGAGATTGGATCGTCAGTATCTCTATACCTAGTTCAATATCGTTACCGGCAAGTCTCTTTACTCGTTCCGTAATACAAGATCCCGTTGCTAAGTCTTTAGTCACTTTGCTTGCAAGGCTCATTGTGATGTTGTATTACCGAGTGGGCCCTGAGATACCTCTCTGTCACACGGAGTAACAAATCCCAGTCCAGATCCATGTCAACTCAACAGATACCCTCGGAGATACCTGTAGAGCACCGTTATAGTCACCTAGTCACGTTGCGATGTTTGATACACACAAGGTACTCCTCCGGTGTCACCGAGTTACATGATCTCATGGTCATAGGAACAGATACTTGACATGCAAAAAACTATAGCAATAAACTGACACGATCATATGCTACGTTCATAGTTTGGGTCTTTTCCATCACATCATTCTCCTAATGATGTGATCCTGTTATCAAATGACATCTCTTGTCCATGGCTAGGAAACCTCGACCATCTTTGATCAACGAGCTAGTCTACTAGAGGCATACTAGGAACACAATGTTGTCTATTTACCCACAAATGTATTTGAGTTTGCAATCAATACAATTATAGCATGGATAATAAACGATTATCATGAACAAGGAAATATAATAATAACCATTTTATTATTGCCTCTAGGGCATATTTCCAACAGCCTTGTCCCAAACATAGTACCCCGGATAAGCCGTCTACACACTCATGGGAAAACTGTTATATCATGCAGGAATTCCGCAACCAGGCCTTTCAGAATCACCAAGGAGGCAATGGTGGGGAACATCCGGGCCACCTTAGTCAAGGTGGCTCGCATGGAGGCTCGTCTGCTGGATTTGTAGGATCAGGTTTCCCGGGCCAGGCCGATTCAGGAGCAGGTTTTTAGCGTCAGGGGAACAATGGCAATGGCCAGCGCTCCGGCCAAGGCAATCAGCAGCATAATAATCAAACCGGGTTTCAGAGCAATCTCAAACAATTGAGCAGTGGGCTATATCATGTGTTCACCACTAGCACCTGCAGGAAGGATCGCAAGCGGAAACAGAGGGCCGTTAACGTAGTTGAGACAGCAGTTCCAAGATACTTATATTGGTCCGAGTACCCAATTACTTGGAGCCGAGAAGATCACCCTCCGCAGGTTGATAACCCGGGCGGACTCGCTCTGGTGGTGGCGCCACAGGTTGGCAGTTATAACTTGACGAAAGTCCTCATGGATGGTGGAAGCAGCATCAACATTCTGTATTACGACACCTTCTGGCGGCTGAACCTTCCTGAAAGCAGATTGCAAGCTTTAACCACAGTCTTTCACGGTATCGTACCTGGGAAGTCGGCATACCCAATTGGGTGAATTAAGCTTGGTGTGGCTTTCGGCGATGAGTCTAACTACAGATGCGAGTCTTTACGTTTGAAGTGGAAAAAATAAAGAGCCCTTACCACGCCCTCTTTGGGTGGCCGGCTTATGCTTGCTTCATGGCCCCACACTGTTATGTTTATCTCAAGCTCAAGATGCCAGGTCCAAACGGTGCTGTGAGCGGCAGCAGGAAGATAGCTCTAGAGTGCGAGGAAGGCGATGCAGCCTATGCTGAGTCGGCCTGCGCAGCGAAGGAGTTGAAGTTCTATACGGCCAACGTTGATCCTGCCAATATGAGCCCTTTCAAGAAGCCCACTACTGAGTCTGAGTCATTGCTCAAGTTTGAGCCGGCTGAAGATACAAAGCAGATTGACTTCACACCGGGCGACTCATCCCAGTAGTTCACTATTGGGACCGCCTTGGATCCCAAATAGGAAAGCGCGCTCGTCGAGTTCATCCGGGAGAATCGGGACATATTTGCACGGAAACCTCCTGACATGCCTGGAGTCCCAAAAGAACTGACTGAGCATCATCTTAATGTGGATCCAAAGATAAAACCGGTATGCCAATACCTCCGTCGTTTTAACAAGGAGAGATGCAAGGCTATTGGGGAAGAGGTGGCCCATCTCCTAGCTGCCGGGTTTATCATTGAAGTCTTTCACCCCGAGTGGTTGGCTAACCCGATGCTTGTTCTGAAAAAGAACGGTACTTGGCGCATGTGTGTTGATTACACAGATCTCAACAAAGCTTGTCCTAAGGATCCTTTTGCTCTCCCACGTATCAGTCGGATCATTGATTCTACGGCGGGTTGTAAGCGCTTATGTTTTCTGGACACATACTCTGGTTATCATCAAATCAAGATGGTTGTTGAGGATCAGGAGAAGACGGCTTTCATAACTCCTTTTGGTGCTTTTTGCTATGTCTCTATGCCCTTTGGGCTCAAGAGCGCGGGGACTTATCAGCGTTGCGTTCAGAACTGCCTTCACCCATAGATTGGACGCATGATTCATGCATATGTTGATGATATCATGGTGAAGTCTCACAAGAAGGAGACCCTTCTGGATGATCTCAAGGAGACGTTTGATAATCTTAGAGTGTACCAGATGAAGCTCAACCCGGCCAAATGCGTTTTCGGCGTCCCTGTAGGGAAGGTACTGGGTTTTTTGGTGTCCGAGCGAGGCATCGAGGCTAATCTAGATAAAATCAAGGCAGTAACTTCACTAGCTAAGCCGGCTAACGTGAATCAAGTTCAACGTTTGGCTAGTCGTATTGTGGCGTTAAGCCGGTTTATAAGACGCTTGGGAGAGAAAGCAATCCCTCTTTATCAGTTGTTGAGAAAGACATGCGACTTTGTTTTGATAGACGCAGCTAACGAAGACTTCGAACCGCTCAAGAGGCAGTTGGCTGAGCCGCTGGTCCTAGCCGCCCCGATGAACAAAGAACCTATGCTCCTGTACATTGCTGCCAATTCAAAGGTGCTGAGTGTTGCAGTTGTTGTTGAAAGAAAGGAGGCATGAAAGGAATATCCAATACAGCGACCGGTTTATTTTGTCAGTGAAGTCTTAACTTCATCCAAGCAGCGGTATCCGCATTGGCAAAAGTTGGTTTTCGGCGTCTTTATCGCAAGCCAGAAGTTGTAACACTACTTCCAGGAGCATCCAATCACAGTGGTCAGCTCAGCACCTCTTGGCGATATCTTATATTTACTAATTGGATGCACCATTCGAGGCTCCACGTTAATCCTTATAAATCAGTTTATCGTCCGTCTAATATTGACGGTCGTTAGATGAAAAAGACTCGTCGGGTGATGTCCCACGTTTAGTCTCCCGTAAAACAAAAGTTAGATGAAATAGAGTCCTCACGGTTGTTCCACTCTAAGCCTCCCATAAAAAAAACTTCGAAGCATTATCCAGAATCTAGACTCTAGCCTCTAGCGCTGCTACTCCTCATCATCCTACTCGCCTCTCCAATGTGTCCACGCCCCAATCCATTGAAATCAGCCTCTCCTGGATCCCCTTCATCTCCAACCTTTCTACATCTGTGCCCCAAGATGGAATGCATGTTGGACGATGAGAAGGTGCCAACTTGTGGCCGCACCTTGACATAACTTCTCTCCTTCTGGTCATTCCTCGATCCGATGTTGGAATCATGACTCTCCACCAGTGCATTGCCTCATCTCAAGCCTATAACTTCGCATCCCCATGGCCTCTCCCATCGGTTCCCCTTATGTCTCTGCAAGGTTTCCATCCCCTACATTTTTTTCTTTCCAAGATTCTAACCTTTGTTTCCTCCCAGACCCAGGTGATCGTTGCATGTTTACATGATAGGGGTAATTAGCATACCTCTACGCCTATAATTTTTTCTCATTCTTGCTACATTTGTCGTTCAGATTTTAATCTAATGTGAGATGTATAGATACATGCTTGGATATGGCATAGAACTATGGCTGCTTATATTAATAAAATTTATCTGCCACTACCTCCTTTATGTTCCAGCTTAGTGGAACCTTCTGTATGAGTATATGATCTGAAGAACCTAATTGTTGGCATACTCCTGTTGGTCGTGCTTCACCATCTGTGTTTTAATTTAATCGTGCAATAGGCCAAGCCATCAAGAAGTACTTTCAGATTTTACTTAAGACGGACATACATTCAGATTTTGTAAGAGTTCGTTTTACAACGTTGTGCATAACTGCTATTGATCTAAGATAACACTTGAGTGCAAATGTTCGCTCGATGTGTCTGATGCGCGACGCATGATACGTCTCCAACGTATCTATAATTTTTTATTGTTCCATGCTATTATATTATTTGTTTTGGATGTTTTATATGCATTAATATGCTATTTTATATTATTTTTGGGACTAACCTATTAATCTAGAGCCTAGTGCCAGTTTCTGTTTTTTCCTTGTTTTTGAGTATTGCAGATAAGGAATATTAAACGGAGTCCAAACGGAATAAACTCTTTGGAATGATTTTTCTTGGACCAGAAGCAATGTACCAGACTTGGAGATGAAGGCAAGAGAGCCGCCGTGTGGCGACAAGCCACAGGGGCGCGCCCTGGGGGGGGGGGCGCCCCCTGGCTTGTGGCCCCACGGTAGCCCTCCTAACCCTATTCTTCGGCCTATAAATTCCCAAATATTCCCTGGATACCAGAAAGAGCCACGAAAATACTTTTCCGCCGCCGGAAGCCTTTGTTCCCATGAGATCCAATCTTGGAGCCTTTTCCGGTAATCTGCCGGAGGGGGATTCGATCACGGAGGGCATCTACATCAACTCCATTGCCCCTCCGATGATGCGTGAGTAGTCCACCTCAGACCTTCGGGTCCATAGCTAGTAGCTAGATGGCTTCTTCTCTCTCTTTGTTCTTCAATACCATGTTCTTCATGATCTTCATGGAGATCTATCCGATGTAATACTCTTTTGCGGTGTGTTTGTCAAGATCCGATGAATTGTGGGTTTATGATCAGCTTATCTATGAATATTATTTGAATCTTCTCTGAATTCTTATATGCATGATTTCATATCTTTGCAAGTCTCTTCGAGTTATTGGTTTGGTTTGGCCAACTAGATTGGTAATTCTTGCAATGGGAGAAGTGCTTAGTTTTGGGTTCAATCTTGCGGTGTCCTCACCCAGTGACAAAGTAGGGGTAGCGAGGCACGTATTCTATTGTTGCCATCGAGGATAAAAAGATGGGGTTTTCATCATATTTCTTGAGTTTATCCCTCTACATCATGTCATCTTACTTAATGCTTTACTCTGTTCTTCATGAACTTAATACTCTAGATGCAGGCAGGAGTCGGTCGATGTGTGGAGTAATAGTAGTAGATGCAGAATCGTTTCGGTCTACTTGACACGGACGTGATGCCTATATGCATAATCATTGCCTTGGATATCGTCATAATTATTCGCTTTTCTATCAATCGCTCGACAGCAATTTGTTCACCCACCGTATTATTTTCCTTCATGAGAGAAGCCTCTAGTGAAACCTATGGCCCCCGCGTCTATTTTCCATAATATATTTTCAGATCTATAAACCAAAAATACCAAAAACACTTTGCTGCAATCTTTTTTACTTTTAGTTTACTTTTCGTTTTAGCAATCCTATCTATCTATCTCTATCAGATCTCATCCTTGCAAGTAACCGTGAAGGGATTGACAACCCCTTTATAGCGTTGGGTGCAAGTGTTTGATTATTTGTGTAGGTACATCTATTGGGGACTTGCTTGTATCTCCTACTGGATTGATACCTTGGTTCTCAACAACTGAGGGAAATACTTATCTACTTTTCCGCATCACCCTTTCCTCTTCAAGGGAAACCAACGCGTGCTCAAGAAGTAGCAACGCATCATGGACCATCCCCTTCGCGGCACTCCACCCAGCGTGTAACCACCATCAGCATGACCTCTCTGGATCGGGCGACCAGCAATCCATTGTGCGGGAAGGTTCACTGTACCATGTGTGATATAAAATTCTGTTTTACAAATACATGTTACAGCCAAATACTATTTTTCAGATTTTATAGGATAGACATTAAAGATAAAAGTATTCAGGTGTTATAGCCTACGGCAGCAAGGTAGTGCAAAGTATTAGATTTGTCATGTGAACATTAACTCCTCCCTAAATGTTAAATAGTAAAAAGTTTTGGGCATTACTTCAGTGAAATTTGACTATATTTCCTTATGTAGAAACCTTCTCTGCAGATGACTACTCCCTGCATATTGTTGGCATACTTATCTTGCCTTCAGAACAAAATTTCTATAAAAATGGAAATTTTGTTCCTTCTTCTAACTGGGAATGAAGCATCTAGCCGAGATATATGAGTGCTATATCCTAGATGTAGCAACTAATATTTGTTTTCAGTGTGACGTCCACAAAATATGTTTAATGGTTTCTTTGCAATTTCATATGAGTTCGTACAACATTGTTTGGCCTTCAGCCATCCTTTAGGTGTTCTTATCTGCAGTAAATTGGGGAAAGAAATGAATGAAATAATTTGATACAGCATGGAGTATAATTTCCATGTGCCATACTCAAGACTTTTTTGTCATATATGAGGTGATTACCAAAATTGTGATTACTGCAGTTCACAACAGGCATATTACAACTTTGATGCTCCGTATAGGGATATCAACTATCTGCATATATGTTCATCTCAATACCAGTTTTTGTTTTATATGCTAGAGATGCCAAATTAATGTTCTTTGGTGTTATACAAATGTACTACATTGGTAACCAACACTAAGATTAGTTGTGCAGACTCCGAGAGCAAAGAGAGATAACTCCTGCTAGAGATGACGGTAGCGTTGGTGGAAAATATAAGATGTGGTTGCTGAGATGTCATACAGATTTTTGCCTAAGAAATCCCACTGTGTTTCAGTCGATACACGTATTATTATCATATATTATAAAATGACCATTGTCGTCCTGTTCATAATAGTTGTTTGAAGCTGATCATACTTCGGTTAGAATATATAGTTACACATTTTTTGTTGAATCCATCACCATATTTTCCGTCTTCTCCTAACTTTTTAACACAGTATACAATCCGTGGATACGAAGTGTAGTACAAATCCTTAGATGCTACTTTTCTGTATATAGGCATCATGTTTCTCATTTCAAACTAATGACCACGCCTCTAGATTATAGCCCTATCCTTTTTGACAAAACAATTGGTAGCTACACATGATGATTTATCTCTCATAGAAGCTCCATTCTCTAGCACTTTACTAGCAGACTTCAATAAAAGGACTTTAATTTCTACTGTTCCATAAAGGATTCATTCCTTATTAAAAAATAATTTTATATAAGATAATATTGATTTTTCTTCTGTTTCTCAGATCTCAAATTGTTTTGTCTGTTAGGAATCGTAATCAAAGTTATATTGAGTACTGGATAATTGGTTAAATTTTTCGGATCTCAAACCACTTTGTCTGCGGCAAGGAAAATTCCATTTGCAACCATCGACAAACCTGGTAACAAATTGATTTACTTGGCGATTGTTTTCAGATTGTAGACCACTTTGTCTACTGCAAAGAAAAACTTAATTTGCGGCTGAGAACAAAACTGACAACAAATTCATTTACTTGCTGGGAAGAAAATCGACCATTGCAGCAACTTACATGTAATTTGAAGTACGTGATGATGAGCTTAATAAGTTTTATGTGGCCTGAATGGATGTTATTATAAAAAAACTAACATATGTAGAACAATAGATGGGAAGCTAGCATGTCGATTGACAATTATATTTTTTTATTGCTGTACTCGAATGATACATCCAGTTGGGAAATATGTTGTACTTTAAGTTCTTAGAACATAGATTAGATTTTGTGATGTAGTCCTTTCCATGTGATCAAGGATGTCCTCTTATACATGTTGTCAAATACTAATAATTTCAAGGGTTCATGAAATTTTGTGCTCAGATAGTGTTTTCTGGAATTGAAATATATCGAAACCTGATGCTTAGCATAAAATAAATTAGAACATATTAGAAAAAACTCCTACTATCTATGTTTATATATAATTGATAGTTTCACAATTATAAATCACATAACTTTGAGAAGTAAGTTAAGTTAAAAAAAGATACTTACACAAGTACCGGTATCAAATACTACTGATGTGTTAAGTTGGTTTGTATATGGATCACTCCAGAATGTATCAATTCAACATAACTCCGGTCGGGTAGAACACACGTGCATACACTGTCCCACTATATTATTCATTCAGTCTATCAAGCTAAAACACGTGTACATGAATTTTACTTTTTTGTTGTTGTACGAATATGCATGAGGAATAATTACATGTTTTAGTAAAAGTAACTGTAAATTATATTCTCAATTGCAATAAAGTTCGAAAACCTTTAAAATAAATATGGTATTCAAAATCAAACTATCTCGTGCGGATGCACTGGTTGATGACTAGTTATACAAAATCGAGAAGCCACTGGCCGGATTGCTAAAAAGGCGATTGAACTTGGGCCTCACCAGGTGAAATACATGTCCCGTACGGCCATTAAGTCCCAAGCACTGGTGGATTTCATCAACGATTGGACTGAGCTACAAATCCCAGAGGATAGTCCAGATAACACGTACTGGACTATACACTTTGATGGATCCAGGCAATTGGAAGGCTCGGGGTGTAGGACCGAAAGTATGTCTAGAGGGGGGGTGATTAGACTACTTGACCAAATAAAAATTCTACCTTTTCCCAATTTTAAGTGTTGGCAGATTTTAGCAATGATAGCAAGTCAAGTACACCCTACACATGCATGTCTAAGTTTATTGCAGCGGAAAGTAACAACAAGCATATGTATGGTAGAGGGTAGGAAGGAAGATCAAACGCAATTTGTAGACACGAAGATTTTTCCCGTGGTTCCGATAGGTGGTGCTATCGTACGTCCATGTTTATGGAGTCTTCAACCCACGGAGGGTAATGGTCGCGAGAGTCCATGGAGGGCTCCACCCATAAGGGTCCACGAAGTAGCAACCTTGACTATTCCATAACGGCTTCCGTCCACGAAGGCCTAGCCTCACTATGGGTAGATCTTCACGAAGTAGGCGATCTCCTTGCCCGTACAAACTTCTTGGTTCAACGCCACATCACGAAGTAGGAGGCTCCCAAGCGACACCTAACCAATCTAGGAGGCACCACCCTCCAAAAGGTAATAGGCTCGGCAATGTCGATGAACTCCTTGCTCTTGTGCTTCAAGATGATAGAGTCCTCAACACACAATCACTCGCTCACAGATTTTTCTATGGTGGAAGAGATTGATTTGGTGGAAAGCAACTTGGGGAGGCTAGAGATCAAGATTCTTATGGATGGAGTGGAATATCTTGATCACAACACATGAGTAGGTGGCTCTCTCTCAGAAAATATGATGGGGCAAGTATGGAATAGTTTTGAGTGCTTCTCTTTCGAGTAGGTGGTGGTGAAGGGGTATATATAGGCATCCCCAAAAATCCAACCGTTACACCTAAAGTGACCAACTCGGTGACACCGATGTGTTAATCTCGGTGGTACCAAAGTGACCAAAAGGTGACAACTTTTGAATCTCGGTGAGACCGATACATAATTCTCGATGGTAACGATCAGATGACCAAAGGTCAGATTGCACGACTCGGTGACGCCGATTCTCACATCTCGATGGTACCGATTCTTGACCATGGCTTACCAGAGAGTTGGTCCAGAAACTCAGTGGCACCGATTCACAATTCTCGGTGGTACCTGTACTTGTTAATGGCTATCCAGAGAGTTGGTCCAGAAACTCGATGAGACCGACTGGCAAAACTCGGTGGTACCGAAGACTGAAAATAGCTAAACAGAGAGTTGGCAACCTAAAATCGGTGGCACCGAAGTAGAATCGGTTGCACCGACTGGCTAGGGTTTGGCATGGGTTTGTCTAAGTTTGGGAATCGGTGGGACCGAGTGGGAATTGTTGGTTGCACCGATTTTGGATATTTGGCTTTGGACAGACTTTTGTGGAAGAGCTTGTGGGTGTTTTTGGTGACTATATCTTGTGCACGTGGAGCATCTTGTTCACCAACAGTACCTTACCCCCTTTTA
This sequence comes from Elymus sibiricus, assembly GCA_039707655.1. Classification (NCBI taxonomy): domain Eukaryota; kingdom Viridiplantae; phylum Streptophyta; class Magnoliopsida; order Poales; family Poaceae; genus Elymus; species Elymus sibiricus. The sequence goes on along the minus strand of CM077675.1, from coordinate 305,635,421 downwards.
ATAGTATTGGCTTTCCTATGGACTCAAAGTGATTTCTCACAAAGTAAAATGTAGAATCCTCTTGCTTGAAGCTTTGCCAATCCATTTCCTTGCATCTTGGGGTGTCTCCACAATCCTTTTGCCATCCCTATCATTGAACTTTTCCTGAAATATACTTAGTGGAATCATTAGTTCAATGACATATATGTTGTTATTAATTACCAAAACCACCAAGGGAGCAAATGTGCTTTCAATCTCCCCCTTTTTGGTAATTGATGACAACATATAGATCAACGCTTCGACATATGATATAATCAATGAATATAATCGTCGCTTTGAGAAGTATGTGATAAGTAAGATATCCCCCTAAATTTGTGCATTATTGTAAATTTGCGTTTGAATGCAAATGCACAATCGATTAGGTACATAGGGCACTCTTCCATGTCACATACAACTTGGTGGTGTGCGAGAATAATAAGAATGAATATCATAGCACAACACAAACAAGTAACAGTGAATGATCATCTCATAAGCATCAATAATGATAGGAAATAGTAGCAACACACAATCAAGCGTATGATCAAACACCACATAGTTCAAGACAAACAAACCAAAAGACTAAATGTTTTTGAAAATGCAATAAAAGACCAACGCTCTCTCACTCGAAGCCTAAAGATCTATATACAACTTCTCTCCCTTTGGCAACAAGTTACCAAAAAGTTCAAAGAAATATAGCTAATCATTCTTCTGGGGCTGATCTCCTCTGGTTGTTGATGAAGGAGTCGATAGAACTGCGTCAGTGAAGATGTCGGCAGACGTCATGGACGGAGTTGGTGTAGCAACGGGAGGTACTGGAGGAGCTGATGGAGCTGAAGAGGCTGTAGCAGGTGCTGATGAAGAAGGCCTCAACTCTTGAGTTGGCACTATGGCTGATCTGGCCTGGGTAGTAAAGTGAGTGCCTGGCCTGAGAGGAGAGTCATCCTCATCATCTGAAGTGTCGGGACTGGGCATGCTATCAACTTCCTTCTTGAGCTCGTTCACAGTCTTGGTCAGCCCATCCACCTTGTCATTGAGGGTCTTGATCCTATTTTCCATGATCCTCACAAGACTATGCTGATTTGCCAATATGTCCTTGATGTCCTTCTGCATGCCCTGAACGGTAGTGATCAAGAGATCCATTTGCTCGTTCCTGGATCTAGGGACTTGAGCACTAGTGGCTCTAGCTGCCTCTGCCTCTGCCCGTGCTGCAGCTGAGGTGGGATGATCTGGGTTCATCTCCATGACATTGTCCTCAAGATCTGGCTGTAGGGGCAAATGGGGCTTGTCAAGAGCAAAAATGTGCTTCTCCAGCTTGGAGTTGATGAGCATCTGAATGTAGGGTGCATAGCAGCAAGAGCACTTCTGATCAGCAGCAACCCTCTTCACAGTCTCTACTATCAAGTCCATCACCCTTATCCTGGTTTGTCTATCAAGATGGATCAGCATGTTGATGGAATAGCCTCGAATCATCTTGTCATCTCCAGACTTAGGCATCAATGTGTGCCTCAAGATGGTGTTCATGGTGCGGAGGCCAGCCTGGAGGAAGTAAATGGATCCTAACTTGTGAGATTTTAGGTTTGCAGCAGGGATCACATTGTACATGTTCTTCATAGAATCATGGCTCTCCTTGGATTCAGAATAGACATCCAAGTCACGATCTTCCACCTCTGGGACTCCTAAGATGGCAGCCCATTCCTCAACAGTAGACTCATACCTTGCTCCTTCAGTCATCCACACTATCCTACCATCTCCATAGAAGTGAGCAGTGGAGTAGAATTGCATGATCATCTCATCGTTCCATGCAGTGAATTCTTTGCCAACAAACTCATCTAAGCCAATGCAATGAAAGTTGTCTTGAACATTTGGGAAGTAATCTTCATTTGCCTTGATGTACTTCCAATCAACGTATCTCATGTCACTCACAGTTGGACTCTTATCAAGCAAGATAGTCTCATAGAAATCCTGTTGCTCCTTGGTATAAAACCTATAGTCCATAGCTGTTTTCCTTCTCTGGGCATATGGATCAATAGCTCTCCATTCCCTCAAACCCGAATCCTTCCTCTTCTTCATATCTTCAGCAAGCAGGTGGCTAGCATTATGCTCTGGAAGGTGTGGTCTGAGCTTCATCAAAGCAGTCATGTCATCATCATCCTCAGCTTCCCTGAAAGTGGAGGTCTTGTTCTTGCTGGAAGCTGGTATCTCTCTTGAGAACCTCTTGGGTTTATCAGCAGCAGCAGCCTTCTTGGGAGCAGACTTGGTGCTCTTGGAAGTGTTAGTCCTAGGCATAGCATCTGCCATAAGCTTCTTCTTCTTCTTAGGAGGTGCCTTTGCAGCTGGCTCTACCTCCTCCTCTTCTTCCTCATCTAGATACTCTGGAGTAGATGGAAGAATTTTAGCATTGACAAATTTGTCCTTTCTCTCTTCTTCTTCTCCCCTGCCTTCTTAGGCATAGATTTCTTGGGAGGCTCAACTATCATAGTTGCTCTGGAGCTCTCAGGTGCTCTTACTGTCTCAGAGCTAGCATACTCCTTCCTGATAGCTTTCTTCTTCTTGGAAGAAGTGGCAGCATCATCTTTCTTAGACAGCTCCTCAGGGATGAAGTCCTCATCCTCCTCATCATAATTGAGCTTCCTCCTAGTCCTTGTAGCAGCCTTGGGTAAATCAGGAGAACTAGGCACATCATCAAAACTTTCTTTAGGACTAGTGCCTGAACTCATGACAATATTCTCCTCTCTGAAGTTGTTCTCACTGTCATCTGAAGCAGACATCTCTGACCCTGTGAATAGAGTATAGAGGAGTGGAGAGGATGAGTCATCACAAAATGCAGACATTTTCAAAAGATTGAACTAAGAATTCTCAAATTTTGCATTCTGCCAAATGTATGTCGGTACAACCGAGGCAAAATTTTCGGACCTACCGAGACAAACAACCTACTTTCCAGAAACTTGGCACCATTTTCGATCACACCGAAAATTGGTCGTCGGTTCCACCGAGGTGTTCTCAGTTTGCCAGAAAAACCGAATCGGTGCTACCGATTCATTTGCATCGGTTCTACCGAGATTCATGTGGCGGACGGCAAAACCTAAAAATCGTTCGTTCGCTATTCTACTGAGTTTTCTAGAGGATAGGGAGGTTTGCAATCAGTGGCTTATCGATAAAATATATTGCAATGCGCAAGAATCGGACAGGGAGCGCAAGGAGGGCCGGATCCATACCCTAGCTTGGTGAAGGATCCGCTACGGCGGCGACAGCGGTGAAGATTCCATCGACAACGGCGATTCCCAACGGCGGAGACGCACGGGGAGGCAAGGGCGACGACTAGGGGGTCCGGAGCGGCAGCTTAGGGTTGGAGGAAACGGGCTCTTGAGATTGAATTTCAAAAGTCGTGTCCGCCAGGATATATACCCTTCGCTGTCGGTGACACCGGTTCGAAATTTCGGTGTCACCGAGTTTCTCAACTGTCAGCTGACAGGGAAACTCGGTGTAACCGAGAATAAGGAATTGGTGTTACCGAGATTGAAAATCCAGATCAACCCTAGGCATTCGGTGAGACCGAGATTTTGGGTTGGTTCCACCGAGATGCACTTGGGAGGTTTTAATGGTCAGTCCTTTGTCGATACGGAACTCCGAGTGCTCCTCACACAGAGGGATCGAAAAGTACTTGTTCAAATTTTGTGATACAGCAAGAATAGAATATGAGGTAAGAAAAGCATAGATAGCTAGAGAGTGGTCCTAGGCATTCTTGTACATCCAATTGGCAAAAGAAAAATCAAAAACCAAATAGCAACAATTGGATGTCCTCGAATAGATAAATAAATGCAGACCAACATGCTCACACAATAAGATGTCAAATGAAATCATGGCAAACATGCACAAACATACTAGCATCTATCAAGCATTTTGGCGATGACAGAGTCATCTATATATGAGTATATTTACTTAGGAGCCAAGTAAGAATACTTGATCATAGGTCATACTCATCGTTTAAGCACAAGTGGGGTTACCACTTTTACATAAAGCATTTAATGTTGTCACATACTAAGAGATGCTTTAACTCAAGTCTTAGAGTAAAGCTCCCCCTGGATGTGTCATCCCCCCATAGGAGGGATAAACTAACATTGGGTTTTGTCGATGAAGACTTCATGTTGGTGAGGTAGTGGTGGATGCTCAAGGTTGATGTAGATCACCATGAGTTGGGAGCATCCTTGTTGTTTCCTTACTCTTCTCACCTACATGGGTTAGTCCCAACACACAAGAGAAAATACAAGGATATCTATGGACATGGAGTGCAAAGAATATGTGATGATGTCCATTGATTTGTTGATTACCTTGTCCCTTGCTTACCTTTGAGGGAATGTGTGACTCCTTGAACTATTGCATAGAGTTGATGTTGATTGCAAATAGTTCTTGCCAATAATGAATGTGAGTGAATTTCATTGGCGGAGTCACCCCCTCAAGAACTCTCTAGTTCTTATTCTTTGGGACCCACATCAACTTGATGGGGATCCTTGGTGTTGAAGTAGCCCTTGTAGAAGTTGAGCTTGAAGTAGCCTTGGGAACCCACTCCACCAAAGCTTGGGATTCATCTTCATATGAGTCAATGTCCTCTTGAAGCTTGTTCTTGCCCTTGAGCTTGTGGTCTTGTGGTGGAAGGTCATCTTGAGTGTTTGCTCCCTTGGGAGGAGTATTTTCATACTTCTCCTTTTGAGGAACAAACTTGGGCTTGGGGTATTGACCTTCTTCCCATTCAACTCCATTAGCGTTGAAGTAGCCAATGCCATGGTTCTTCCGGTATCCTCCGTGCTTGTGTACAATTTCCTCAAATTGCTTACACCCGACAAGACTCTTGTAGATACCTTTCTCTATAATTCCTTTCAATAAAGCATTTTCTTGCTCAAGTGTAACTTGGCTAAGAGAATCATCATTAGTGGAATCAATAGAACTACTAGAAGCAACATCATTAGCTTTAGCATTTTTATTGTTGCTACTAGATGAAGAACCTTTCTTGCCTTTGTTATTAGTTTGTCTAGATTTAACTTGTGGCATGAATGTAGACAAGAGTAATCATTTGGCTAGATAAGATGAAGTCTTCTATCGGAGATTGTCATTGATAGATTTAAGAAACTCATGCTCTTGCTCCAAGTTGAGCTTCTCGAAGCGTAGCTTCTCATGAGTCCTTACAAGCTCTCTATGATCTTCGACAGTAGATTCATGGGCTAACTTAAGAGTGTTTAATTCTTTAGTTAGTTGTTCTATCTTCATCTTATCATCATCAAATGACTTATCTTGACTAGCATGAGAATTATCAAGTTCATTTTGACTAACATTACTAGCATTATCAAAGTGCGAGTCATCATCACAAAGTAAGTCATCTTCATCACTATCGAAATCAAGATACTCGGGGTGTGATACCTTGGGGCCTTTAGCCATGAAGCAACTTCCACCCCCTTCATTTGGTGAATCAAATAGATCATAGGAGTTGGTAGTCACTAGTGCAAGTCCGGCAACACCTTCATCTTGACTATAGTCGGAGTTGGAGTGATAGCTTCTCTCGGAGTTGTTGTCGGAGTCGGAGCCGGAAACCCATTCACCAACATGAGCTTGATGTCTTCTTCTTGTGTAGTTCTTGGTGTACTTGTCTTTCTTCTCTGAATCCCTACTTCTCCTTGAGGGTCTTCGTTCATAACGATCATCTCTACTCCTTCTCTCTCTTTGAGGTGATTCATTCCTTGAGCTTCGTCTTCTAGGTGACTCTTCTCTTCGTTTGTAGGGAGCCGTGCACTCATTGGAGTAGTGTCCGGGCTTCCCACAATTGTAGAAATTGCGGTCACGACTAGACGAACGCTTCTCTTCACATCTTGAGTTGGAGCTTCGTTCTTTGCCTCTATTCTTGTAGAACTTGTGGAATTTCTTGACCATGAGGCTTATCTCTTCATTGGTGACAAGGTTGTCGCTTGAAGTTGTGGGAGCATCACTTGTGGCTTTGTAAGCACCGCTAGACTTGTTGTGAAGCTCTTCTTTGTCTTTGAGTGTCATCTCATGAGCAACAATCCTTCCAATGACTTTCGTAGGCTTGAGATCTTTGTAGTTGGGCATCATTTGGATCAATGTGCACACGGTGTCGTATCTCTCATCCAAAGCTCGAAGTATCTTCTTGATGATGAATTTGTTGGTCATTTCTTCGCTTCCTAAGCCGGTAATCTCATTGGTGATGAGAGCTAGCCTAGAGTACATCTCTGTGACTCCTTCACCATCCTTCATCTTGAACTTGTCAAGCTGACTTTGAAGAACATCCAACTTGGATTCTCTCACGGACTCGGTACCTTCATGCATATCAACCAAAGTATCCCAAATTTCTTTTGCATTCTCAAGACGGTTGATTTTGTTGAATTCTTCGGGGCATAGGCAGTTGAAGAAAATGTCACATGCTTGAGAGTTGTATTGCAACATCTTCAATTCATCTGCGGTCGCTTCACGATCCGGTTCCTTTCCATCACCAAAGAATTCACCTTGCAAGCCAACACGAACAACGCCCATACGGCGGGGTTATGACCAAGAATATGCATTTTCATTTTGTGCTTCCAACTAGCAAAATTAGTGCCACCAAAGTACGGACCTCTACGGTGATAATTTCCCTCACTAGACGCCATACTCTCCTAGGTTGTGAGACCAATGCAATGGAGACCAATGCTCTGATACCACTTGTAGGACCGAAAGTATGTCTAGAGGGGGGGTGATTAGACTATTTGACCAAATAAAAATTCTACCTTTTCCCAATTTTAAGTGTTGGCAGATTTTAGCAATGATAGCAAGTCAAGCACACCCTACACATGCATGTCTTAGAGTATAGCAGCGGAAAGTAACAACAAGCATATGTATAGTAGAGGGTAGGAAGGAAGATCAAACGCAATTTGTAGACACGAAGATTTTTCCGATGGTTCCGATAGGTGATGCTATCGTACGTCCACATTTATGGAGTCTTCAACCCACAGAGGGTAATGGTCGCGAGAGTCCACGGAGGGCTCCACCCATAAGGGTCCACGAAGTAGCAACCTTGACTATTCCATAACGGCTTCCGTCCACGAAGGACTAGCCTCACTATGGGTAGATCTTCACGAAGTAGGCGATCTCCTTGCCCGTACAAACTTCTTGGTTCAACTCCACAACACGAAGTAGGAGGCTCCCAAGCGACACCTAACCAATCTAGGAGGCACCACCCTCCAAAAGGTAATAGGCTCGGCAATGTCGATGAACTCCTTGCTCTTGTGCTTCAAGATGATAGACTCCTCAACACACAATCACTCTCTCACAGATTTGGCTATGGTGGAAGAGATTGATTTGGTGAAAAGCAACTTGGGGAGGCTAGAGATCAAGATTCTTATGGATGGAGTGGAATAGCTTGATCTCAACACATGAGTAGGTGGCTCTCTCTCAGAAAATATGATGGGGCAAGTATGGAATAGTTCTGAGTGCTTCTCTTTCGAGTAGATGGTGGTGAAGGGGTATATATAGGCATCCCCAAAAATCCAACCGTTACACCTAAAGTGACCAACTCGGTGACACCGATGTGTTAATCTCGGTGGTACCGAAGTGACCAAAAGGTGACAACTTTTGAATCTCGGTGAGACCGATACATAATACTTGGTGGTACCGATCAGATGACCAACGGTCAAATTGCGCGACTCGGTGACGCCGATTCTCACATCTCGGTGGTACCGATTCTTGACCATGGCTTACCAGAGAGTTGGTCCAGAAACTCGGTGGCGCCGATTCACAATTCTCGGTGGTACCGATTTTTGTGAATGGCTATCCAGAGAGTTGGTCCAGAAACTCGATGAGACCGACTGGCAAAACTCGGTGGTACCGAAGACTGAAAATAGCTAAACAGAGAGTTGGCAACCTAAACTCGGTGGCACCGAAGCAGAATCGGTTGCACCGACTGTCTAGGGTTTGGCATGGGTCTGTCTGAGTTTGGGAATCGGTGGGATCGATTGGGAATTGTTGGTTGCACCGATTTTGGATATTTGGCTTTGGACAGACTTTTGTGGAAGAGCTTGTGGGTGTTTTTGGTGACTATCTCTTGTGCACGTGGAGCATCTTGTTCACCAACAGTACCTTACCCCCTTTTAATAGTATTGGCTTTCCTATGGACTCAAAGTGATTTCTCACAAAGTAAAATGTAGAGTCCTCTTGCTTGAAGCTTTGCCAATCCATTTCCTTGCATCTTGGGGTGTCTCCACAATCCTTTTGCCATACCTATCATTGAACATTTCCTGAAATATACTTAGTGGAAACATTAGTTCATCGACATATATGTTGTTATTAATTACCAAAACCACCAAGGGAGCAAATGTGCTTTCACGGGGGCTGGAGTTATTTTGTTTTCTCCACGAGGTGACAAATTTTGTTATGTTTTACGGCTCATGTTCCCTTGTACTAACAATGCAGCTGAATATGAAGCCCTTTTGCACGGGCTCAGAATGGCTAAAGAGATGAACCTTAGCTGGGTCAGATGCTTGGGTGACTCAGATTTGCTAGCTCAATAGGTCTCAGGGACCTGGGATTCAAAGGATCCCTTGATGGCGGCTTATCGGCAGGCAGTCACTGAAGTGGCGGGACACTTTCAAGGGTATCAAGTCGATCACATTGATCGTCGGCTCAACGAGGTTGCGGATGATCTATCGCAGTTTGGTTCTCAACGTAAGCCTGTCCCTCCCAATGTGTTCTTGGATGTGCTTCACAACCCCTCGGTTCAATTGCCGTTTGAGGAAGATATCACTATCCCTGACCCGGAGGCACACCTGGTGGTGGCTCTCCATGCTATTCCTGACTGGACTATACCGTATCTGGCTTATCTGACTCGAGGCGAGCTCCCAGCTGAGGAAATAATCGCTCGACAGATAATTCGGCGGTCCAAATCAATGACTATCATCAATGGCGAGTTACATCGGCGAAGCAGCACCGGCGTCTTTCAGCGATGTGTTTCCCCTGAGGAAGGCCAAGAGATTCTTAATGAGATCCATGCTGGCGATTGTGGACACCATGCCGGCTCGCGGTCCCTGGTGGCGAAGGCTTTTTGTCACGGTTTTTATTGGTTGATGGCTCACGCTGACGTAAAAGACATTGTGCACAAGTGTGATGGATGTCAAAAGTTCGGTCGACAAGCTCATGTGTCGGCTCAAGAATTGCGTATGATCCCAATTACTTGGACGTTTGTAGTCTGGGGGCTCGACATGGTTGGCCCGTTTAAGCCATCTCCTGACAAGAAAACCCACCTCTTGGTGGCAGTTGATAAATTCACCAAGTGGATAGAGGCAGAGCCTGTCAGCAATTGTGACGTGGAGACGACAATCAAGTTTTTAAAGAAGTTGATCTTCCATTTTGGCTATCCTCATACCATTATAACTGATAACGGTACCAATCTGTCCAAAGGAGCTATGGAGCAATTTTGTCAACGTGAGCACATCCGGCTTGACCTGGCGGCAATTGCACATCCACAATCCAATGGACAGGCCAAACGAGCTAATAAGGAAATTCTCAGAGGGATCAAACCCTGCCTTATGGTTCCACTCGAGCGCACTCCAGGTTGTTGGGTTGAAGAACTCCCCTAAGTACTTTGGTGTAATATCCCAAGACCGATGCTCCAGAAAATTCATGTTTCATTCTGTTGTCGTCGTGCGATTCGTTTGGTTGTCGCATTAATCTCCACTTCATTTTCATCATCCGCATTGCATTGGCACTTCGTGGCCATCATCTTTCAAAACATGCATCCGTTCGTAGTTGTGGGTTCTCCCCGTTCGTGTCGTGGACTGTTTCGAGACCAACCACACGCGCACGCGCCCGCGACATCGATGAAATATTGTTTTTAAAAGTGCGTATAAAATATTCTTGGATTGGGTCAAAGGTTGGCAAGCGATCTTGTTTTATTGTAGGTAGACTGCCTGCCAAATTTCGTCGCAATCGGAGGTCGTTTGATACCCGAACAGTCAACCAGAGCGGCACCGTCATTGGTTTATTTATCGCACGTTTCGGTGTTTTTAAAACTCTCATCTCATCTCAGCCCACAAACCTCTCTACACAGCCCAACTAGCCCACCTAAACCTGCCCTGTTGCCAGAGCCATCCGATTTCGATCGGAGGGTTGAAAATCTGACAACCCCCCTAACCTAGCCTCCCTTGCTATAAATAGACAACCTAGCCTTCCAGATCGGGCAAACCCTAACGTAGCCGCCTCGTTTTCTGTGCATGCCTAGTGACCAGCCGCCACCCAGCGCTCCCTGTCTCCCCCCTCTAGCCACGACCCGCCCGAGCCCATCTGGGCGAGGCAACCCTTAGTCGCCGCCATTTCGCCCCGAGCTCCCGCATCCGTGTGCCCTGCCTCGTGCGCCCTCGCCATGGGCCTCGCCGCCGTCCCCGCCGAACCTCGCCGGAGGTCCTGAGCTCCGCCATAGCCCATCCCCACTGCTCACCGGAGTGAGCTCCACCGGGACCATGCTCCTCCCGGACCCGATGGTCACCATGGCCGCTAGTTCCGCTGCTGCTCGCGTTTTGCCGGTGCTGCCGGCTGGATCAGGAGGATCCCGGCCAGATCCGCCCGCTGTCGCCGTCCCCCTACCTTGTCTCGTCGCCGACTGCAGCCACCATCGCTTGGAAAGAGCCACCGCCTCCTGCTCGTTGGATCGAGCGAGGTGGACGACGGGGTCCTCGCCTCGATCTGGTTTGCCAGCCGCTCGGTTGCACGCGTGGCCCAGCTCGCCAAGGCCTCCTTCCACCGTGGGCCGCGCTAGCGCTCCAGATCCGGCCCATCTCCCTATGCCCCATGGCGGCATGCATCCCCAACGCCCATGCCTAGCTCCTCCCGCCGCCCAGCAACACCGACCGGCCTAAGTGGCCATGGTGAGCGTCCGCCCGCTATCCCTTGCCCGTCAGCGCTTTGTATATGTTCCACCCATATGCATGTGTAGCCCATATCCTGTTTAGTTTCGGCCCTTGAGTTTCTTTTCTTTTCTTTTTTTCATGCGTTGAGATTTCCCTAATTAATCGGGACATTTTTTTAATTACAGAAAAATGTCATTTTTTGCATTGCTCATAAATAATTAACCGTGCATCGAATTTAAACAATTTGTATATGAAAAATGTGTAGAATTTCGTGTAGATTAATTATATCCCACTTTCATCTAGGTTTAAAAATGTTTAACTTGCTATATGTATGAATTTGCATACATAACTTGCTAAATCTGTTTATGTCTTAATCTCGCATAAATGTTGTGTCATTTTTTAAAGTAAATACCCACATATTATATATGTTTTTGGGGTAGAAAAATCCATAGAGTTTATATGTGCAATTAGTTTAGTTATTTGAGCAAGTTTGTGTGCATGCTATTTTGCTGTGATGCCCTTTTGTTATTTCCGTGTGATTTAATCATGCGGCCTATGAATTATTGTTGAACATCAGATGTGCCCTTTGTGATGTGTACTAGCCCCTGGTATTTTTGTTTGCCATGAAAATCTATGTTAGGTGTTAGTTTCTTGCTGTCAACATTGTATGATAATATTGCTGTTTTGAGGGTCTAAAATAATTCTAAGTCTGAAACTGATATTTTGATGCCATGTTGCCATGTGATTGCTATTGATCTAGGAGTCTTTTGTTGTTGCTCCAATGGAGTCTTTTGTCAAGCATGTTATGCTCTATCATGTTGTGCCAATAGTTTGCATGAATAGGTTTTGCATCATAATTAATTATGCTGTCCAACATGTCAACCTGATAAAACTGCTCTGCCTGGAGAACCGTTTAGTTCAATATGCCATGTTGGGAGGATGCTAGCCAGGAATCTATACATATTTTGATGTTGATGTACATGGAGTTATTTGAAGTGCATATTGTCCTATATCATGATGTTAAATTTCATGCCATGAAAGTATCTCTAGCATGTAGATTTATTGTTGTCAATATGCCCACATGTTAACTCAGATTGTGAAAACTGTTTTTTTTCACTAAGTCCTTAACTGCTGTGACAATATGCCATCTTGTGAGCTTATTTGCTGTTGATCCATGCTTTAGTTCAAGTTGATGCCATGACATGATTTGTTGTGCATCATGTTTCCTACATCCCCATGCCCTTGTTGTGCATTTTAGTGTACGATAGCTTGTTGTTGTGTGGGTTGCAATATGCCATGTTGCTATTTTGGGCATATTTGATCAAAACTTGCGTTGCTTGTTATTGTTGAACCGTTACTCCGTTTTGAACATGCCATATATGAAACTTGCCTAGAATGTTATGTAGTTTCATAATATCTTGCTGCATCCACGATTTGAGATGTTTGTGGTTTTCATATGCATGCATTTTGCATTCATGACATATTCATCTTGTGGGTGTCATATCTTTAGGCCGTAGCTCCGTTTTAAATGATCTATATATGGAAATCACTTAGAATGACATGTACAATCACATGGTGCACTTCCTTTCCCTTTTTAACAAATATAAAATGTCTTTCGTTCAGATCTGGACCAAATTCATAATTTGCATATGGGGTCGTCTCAGAAATATTATATGTTGTTTCCGGCCTCATTTAAAATGCATAGATAGTGTAGTTTCATTATGCTTCACCTCTTGCCATGTTAAACAACATTTAATATTGATGATTACCTAAACGAGAGTGAACTAAATAATTCGAACGTGGAGTTTCGTCAATATGCAACTCATTGTATATTGAACTACACTTAATTTGTAGTGTTTGATTGTTGCATCTTGCCATGCCTTGCATAATTAATGGACATGCATCATATTTGTTTGTGCATCCTGTCGTGAATATGTTGTGGTGTATCGTGTGTTGATTGATTGTTTCCGGATTGCTTCTTCTTGGTAGAGTCCCCAAAGCGTTCGGTATGTGAGGATTCGTTCGACTATGTTGGATCGTCTTCTTCATGGATTCGTTCTTCTTCCAAGTGGGATCTTAGGAAAGATGAACATTTACCTAGATACCACTACTCTTATTGCCATGCTAGTTGTCTCGTTTCTATCGCTATGTCTTGCTACCTACCACTTGTTTGTCAAGCCTCCCAAAATGCCATGATAAGCCTCTAACCCCTCCACATCCTAGAAAACCATTGTTTGGCTATGTTACCGCTTGCTCAGCTCTTCTTATAGCGTTGCTAGTTGTAGGTCCAAGTCGTTCCCATGTGCCAACATGGATATTTTGAGATATCTCAATATTATTGCTATTTAATTTAATGCACATATATACTTGGTAAAAGGTGGAAGGCTTGGCCTTTTGTTCGGTGTTTTGTTCCACTTTTGCCGCCCTAGTTACTTGTGTACTGGTGTTATGTTCCATATTGAGCGCTCCTAACATGCTTGGGGTTGTTATGGGGACCCCCTTGATTTTTGTTTTCGGATAAAACTCTTCTGGGAAGGCCCAACATTGGTACTACATTTGCCTAATAACTAATAAAAATGCATAGGGACCTGCCGGCACCCGCGGATAATTAATCAACCCCCGGGCCAGTGCTCCTCATGAGTGTTGGTCCAAAACAGAGCACTGTGCGGGGCCAACCCGGGTCAACTCGGGAGATTTCTATCAGGCCACTGTACACATAGCTCATCCACCGTGCCCTGAGAAAGAGATAAGCGGCTCCTATCGTGATGGTCCGCACGTCAGGCGTCCTTGCTGGATTTGTTTTACCTTTCTCTGACGTCTTGTGCACGGGATTCCGATGATACTTTGGGCTATCCCGTGGTTGAGGTTTTCCACGCAGCGTGTGGCTAGTTTGTGATGGATGAGTTGGAGCACCCCTGCAGGGTTAAATCTTTTCGAGAAGCCGTGCCCGCCGTTATGTAGCAACTTGGAAATTTGTTTACCATCCGGTCATAGAAAACTTAAAGTAAACTCAAATAAAATACACCAACCGTGTGCGTAACCGTGAGTCTCTCTTCTCGTGTGTTCTGAGCCGAGAGAGATCACGGTGGGGTTATGTTTGACTCGTAAGTAGGTGTTCAGGATCACTTAGTGATCATTACTAGTTCACATCCGTTTATGCGTAGATCTCCCCTCTTATTCTTGTACTCGTAGGTTAGCCACTCAAATAAATGCTTAGTTCTTGCTGCAGCCTCACCACTTAACCATATCTCACCCATTACGCTTTGCTAGTATTGATACCCTTGGAAATGAGATTGCTGAGTCCTTGTGGCTCACAGATTACTACAACAACAGTTGCAGGTACAGGTAATGAGATTCTTTGACGTGAGAGCGATGCTTGTTTGATTTGGAGTTCTTCTTCTTCATCGATCTAGCATGGGTTCCAGGCCGGCAGCCTGGGATAGCAAGGATGGATGTCGCTTTTATCGTTTGATTTCGTCCATAGTCGGACATTGCTCTTATGTATGGTGATTGAATGTATTGATGTATAGATGTGATCATTATTTAGCTTGTGGCGAGTGTAAGCCAATTCCATATACTCATCTCCTCTTTACATGTACTTGTAACGTTATCCATTCTTGCGAAACGACGAGATGCGCTTCTATCCCTATCGAGGCCCTCGAGCCAAAATAAGGATAGGACCGCATCTTGGGCGTTACATTTGGAGCATTCGCACAACTCCAAATAGATCCACTGGATATACACCGTTTTCCCTAGTTAATGTCGTTGAGGCGGTTTTACCAAGTGATATTCGCCATGACTCGCCTCGAGTCACTGCTTACGTTGAGGCAGATAATGAGCAAGCACGTCAAGATTCTTTGGACGCCTTAGAAGAAGAACGCGACTTAGCAGCAGCCAGATCTGCTATATACCAGCAAGACCTACGTTGCTATCACAGCCGTAGAGTTTGAAGCCGCACTTTTCAAGAAGGCGACTTAGTGCTCCGTATGATTCAGGATCAAACAGGGATGCAGAAACTTTCCCCACCTTGGGAGGGTCCTTTCGTCATCAGCAGGAACCTCAATAATGGTTCATATTATCTGATAGATTTACGAGAAGGATCGTATACCTCTGAAGAGGAAACAACCCTGCCCTAGAACATTGCTCACCTGCGGCATTATTATACTTAGAGCCACTAGCTCCTTTTCTTTTTTGTAACCCCCCTGCAAATTCTGTACATACTTCTTTATGTTCAAATATAATAAAGCCGGCACCCCGAAACTCGGGGTCTCTGTCATTTCAGCCTACAAATTGAGCATGAGTCTTTATTTTTTGAATCATAAGTCACTTGGGGGCTTCCAACTCAATGAGTCAGCCTTTAATATCACTCTTGACTAGGCTATAAGCCGCCAAAATATGGTTAAACCAGCCTATTTGCTTGATGCGACTCCGATCAGGTGACCCTGTGTACTCTTGATAAGTCAATCCATCTGGAACCTGAACTTATGAAGGTTAAAACACGGCTGGAGTCACGTGAGAGCCGGCATACAGAAAACTAGGATAAACCATGGGTTATCATAACCGCTTCATTGAAGCAAGAATAGAGCCAAGAAAGCCAGTCTCCTTGCCGAGTCTCACTGAACCGGCTTATTAACAGTTCTTTATGTTATTACAATATCTT
Organism: Elymus sibiricus; assembly: GCA_039707655.1. NCBI lineage: Eukaryota > Viridiplantae > Streptophyta > Magnoliopsida > Poales > Poaceae > Elymus > Elymus sibiricus. Next base: position 305,619,866 of record CM077675.1, on the reverse strand, counting down.
CTATTATTACATTATAACCTTTTAGGTACAATGTTATTCTTACTACCGGCTCATATATGGGCGTCCGAACTGCAGTCATACTATGGCCAATTCAAACACATTTCTTCTACAACAATGTTGTGGAACGGTTCAATCAAGACTTAAGCCTCGCAAGCAAGTCTCTTTGCCGGCTCATTTTGACCTCTCTGATTCAATCAAAGGCTCATTGAGCAAAACAAATATATTCAGAGGAAAGCAAAAGAGCAGCACAATGCTATCAAAATATCAAAGTTTCGTGACAAGTTTCACCACAACGAGACAAGTGCAAAAGCATGCACGATGGCACGACAGAGCATTTCAGAGTTTTCAACTACCCCTATTACAGGCTCACATCAGGAGCCACAAAATATGAATGTTTTTTGCCCAGCACTTGGGGGCTTGCACCACCTGGCGATTTGATTCATCTACGAGGATTCATCTTCAGAAATCTTCTGTATAAGCGCCCCTGGATCCAACTCCGCCGGCTCATCTTCATCAACCTGCTGGCCCTTCTGTTGCCACTGGATTGAGTTCAAAGATTCAAAATTTGAAGTCCCTTCAAAAAGGGCCGACACATCTACATCAAAAGCAAGAGGTTTCTTACGTCGAGGCGGCACTAGCTCTGACGGCTCATCCTTGGGCGTGTTGACATGCTCATTCTCCTTGGAATATGCCGGATGATACTTCACCAGGTCAACTTCTTCAGCTATCAGCGTTGCCAAAGGCCGGGTCTCTTTGAAGCATGTGGCAAAATCTTCATGAGTAAACTCTGAGCCGTCCAGCTTGAATTCGGGAAAGCCATCTTTCAAAGCTACAAGATCCATCTCAGGTACATATGCCTTTGCCCGAGCAAGAGCCATGTTTGCTCCTCCACGAGCCGGCGATTTCCGGGTCTCTGTGACCCATTGTGGTATGGTTGATACCTGCTTCAGCATATCCTTCATGCTCCTAGGCAGGTATTTTAAGTTCTTCACCGCCATTATGGAATAAATAGACCCTGTGAAGAGTTGCTCTACATATGTGAAAATTGCCTTCAATTTCACAATAGGCAACTCCACAAGGGTATGTTCTTTCCATCCTACATAACAACATCAAGTGAGATAACAAGCCGCCATGATATCACGACCCGACAGTTCTAAATGAAAGATCTATGAGTACATACCGATGATGGCCGTCAACATCTCGTTTATTTGTTTCACCAGGGTGGAGTAGTTTTCCTTCAAAGGACCAAGCTTGGCCCCAGCCTTTTCGGCACATTTCAGAAGGGCGCCTTTTTCTTCTTCAAAGAGTTTCACGGCTTGCTCAAGACGATCTTGCGCTTGACGCGCAGACTCTTCAAAATGAGCTGCCGTACGATCAGTTTCAGCCTTCAGCTTCATTTCTTCTTTAAGGCGTTTCTGCAATTTCACAGCAACAGATTCAACATCTTCAACATATCCCTGGTAGGCATATAAGTGTTATCAATAAATATGTCTACGAAATACTCAAGCCACCTTACAAAAGGCGACTTGACCCTTGGGGGCTATGGCACTTCAAACTTATTTTCATACTATCGAAAGTCCCGTGCGATTGTAAACAATCCACACAACACTTGGGGGCTAATGTGCCAAAGTTTCAAGTCATAAACAATTACAAGACCTGGCTATTTCACAGAAATAAGCCGGCCCTTGGGGGCTACATGATTTCAAGCATACAAAACAAGTGCATACTTCTTATGACAGAAGGCCCTTGGGGGCTACAGTAGTGATCTGTTTTATCTACTAAAAGTATCAAGTACCAACTCGTTATGATCATAACAAGTTGGTCCTTGGGGGCTACAGCTACAATTCAATATACTTACTTGGAAGAACCAGCTTACCATTTTCATAATAAGCTGGTCCTTGGGGGTTGGAGACATTATATAAAGACAGAACGGTTAAAGCAAAGAATCTTACCTCATATTTTTCCTTGAGAGCATTGATCATATTCATCTCAATTTCCTGGCTCTCAGACAGCCGGGTTAAATACTATTGGTGGATATCTTCAACACCAAGCGCAGACATATCTAAAATTTCCAGCTTGGCTTTTCCTTTATTCAGGTTCACCGGCTCTTCCTTGGCTACAATTTTAGCCAAGGAACTTGAAACAACAGGAGCCTAGAAACCACGTCCGGATCGCTTTGGTCAGCTGGCGGAATGGAATAATCCACATTAGCCACTGAACTGGAAGGACACGCTGGGCTTGGCGGATGAGCAGATAATTCGACAGAGGCGACTTGGGCTTCCATTGGTGTATCCATGGCGACCTGCTCAACCGGCCTTGGCACCTCAACGTCAGCCACCGCCGGCTCAATCATGGTATCTGTTTTATTCTCTCCAGAAGGATCAACTTCAATGACTGTCCTTTCAGGCGAGGGATTTGGAACATCCTGGCTTGCAGCACCAAAGGTTGACCCGGCAGCACGCCTCGACACAATAGCTTTTTCTCTATAATTGCCAGAAGTCAAGTATCACACTAAGGGAAAAGAAGCTCAAAGGTCAAATATATGAAAATTTGTGCAAGTTTAGACACTTACCCATGGTTGACGTTAAACGTGGGAAGCTATGTTGCAGATGAGTCGCCCGAAGACGGAGAAGATTCCTTATAAAGTGAGTTTGAAGGGCTAAGAGGTTGTTTAAACAGACCGGCTCTAGGACGAGAATTGGTTGGACTATGCGGCACCTCAAGGCGTGGTTTGCGAGCCGGTGGTGCGTGAGACATGCCAGGGTCTAAGTCGCCCGAATCACTTCTGGTTTTGCGTTTTGGCTTACCGGCAAATTGAGCTTTCTTCAAAAGAAAAATCGGGAGCTAAGTGAGCATTTGGATGTGACAGTTTAAACTTCCAGACGGTTCATCTTGGTTTTCTTGCAACAAATGTTTCTGAGGAACCGGCGGAGATTGGAGTTACCTCAATGTTGTCGGCTTGACTGGATTCCGAGGCGCCCTGACAAGAAGGCACGTCAGCAAGTTCAATAAACAAGCGACCAATAGAGTCAAGTTCTACCTCAGATTGTTCCCCCGAAGATGATTCAATAGGCGGGTCATCTCTTTGACCTAAGGAAGGAACAGGGATCTAGGGTGTGACCTTCCAGAAGCTAGAGTTATCCTACAGAAATATAAAGCATATGATGAGAATGGCGGGTTAAAATAAAATTGATGAAGGAAGAAAATATACAAGTCAAGAAAGATCAAATACCGGAGGTGGCGGATTCTGCAGATAGAACGGACCCAAGCCGGTGACACTGCACTTCTCCCATGATTTCACTACACCACGACACCACAATGATGACATGCATCTGTTGGTATAAGTGTACATTGCCGACACTTTATCCGTTCATAACAATACCGACAAACTAATGGTCGATGTTGTTCTAGTCTTTCGATGATCTGTCTGTCGGCAATGGATGACCGGTTTGTGGACATACTATGTGTCAGTATAAGTTTTTTGCTGTTAGATTATGTGTCGCTATTGCTTTGCAATAGAAAGAGTGTCGGCGTATGTTTGGGCCTGGCCCACTTATTTCGGGCCACGCGAGACAAGTCACGCGCAAGAGACTCAAAAACTACAAAATTTTGGCTAAGCCTCCCGTTCCCCTCAATCCCCCACCCCATCTTATCTCTTTCTCCCATGCCACACTTCAACCTAAACCTAGGTCACCTGCCGCCGCCGCCGTCCCCTGACCTTCTTGCCGATTTGCTCTGGCCGCGTCCTCTCCCATCAACGGCGGCGCCTCCCGAAGCTTCCTTCTACCATGTGGTGCTTCCCCAAGGTCCAAGCCCAAGGTGCCGCCTTATCGTCCGCAGCAGAGGAGCCCCTCCACCGCCCGCAGCTAAGGAGTCGAGTCGACCGCCGCCGAGGAGCCGCGTCGCCAACTGCCACCGTGGAGTCGACCGCCGCCGAAGAACCCCGCCGTACTTCTTCAAGATCTAGGCTGCTGTAGGTAAGATTCAGGCCGATATGCCAACTCCTCTGCTTCTCTGACTACCGACAGTGCCACCTGAAACTTCGATCCAACACAGGGTGACGCTGTTCGCAACCGACGAGCCACCCAACCGTCTACATCAAGAGGTTCTGCCCCGCCATCACTCTTCAACCACCGGCAACGGCTCCCCTCACCCCATTGTCTTGCTTTGCCCCCAAATTCAGCCCCTGCAGGTAAGCTTGAAAATAGACCCCTCCTTTTCTTTTCCGCTTCATATGTTATTTCTTGTTTCTCCATGAATGTGATTGCCCATGAAATCTTGTTGGCTCAACGATGAACTAAACAAGATCATGTCTGTTCGTTTGAGATTGGAGATTTCAGAGTGCTAACCATCCACCTGTCATTTTATAATTAGGGTAAATTAAGTATTTAGTTTATTTCTGGACAGATTGGAGTATATTTTACTAACCAGTGTTACGTGCTATGTTATTATATCTTTATGTAATTCTTCTAGTCCCATCTACATTGTTTATTCACTTAGCTATGTTCCAAGTCTTTGTTCTCGATTTGCACCATCATGTTATTTTTGTTGTTGTTGATTTGGGATGTGTTCTGCAACACATGTTGTTTCAGAGAATGGTTTCTATAAGACTGTGCACGACAATTAATAGATTTGTGCGCCATGCCTATGCCTGGGTATTTCTTTGATTCAGCGATATGCATTATAGTTCACTTGCTCTTCCATGGGTGTCGTGCCTGTCTAGAAGGACGTGGGTTTTTAGAGCTTATGCACCCGGGCCTCACTATCCTGGCTCTCCAAATGTTGCTTTAAGATTGTGCTACACAACTAACATTGTACGTGAAGATTTCTCTTTTTCGTTTCTCTCACATAAAACATGCCTTGAACTTCAAATTTCCCAGCCCAGCATAGATTTCTAACTAGGATGTGGGATAAAAATTTCAGATTTTTTTGTCCAACATATATATGCAAAATAAGATTTTTTAGTTTAAAAAATCTTATTTTGCATATATATGTTGGACCAAAAAATCTGAAATTTTTATCCCACATTCTAGTTACAAATCTATGCTGGATTGCAAAGTTTGAAGGTCGGGACATGTCTTATGTGAGAGAAACAAAAAAGAAAAATGTACTCGTACGGATCGCGATGCAGTGGATGGATGGCTAGATAAGAGGAGCCCGGGCGCACATGCTCTAACATATGTTTTCCTTGTCTAGAAACATGCTACTGGTTTTAGTTTAGGGTAGCTTTCTTCTCATAAGTAGAACTTTGCAGTGATCTCATTTTTTAATGAGGTTTGACTATTGTTGTGGATGTTCTGAAGCTCGTGGACTATATGCTTGTAGCTGAGCTGAACCTCCCAGGCCTCTCCCTTCTCATATCACAATTATATCCAATATTCAGTTTCAGGGTTTCCGTATTTACTAATTATACTACTACCTTTGAATGATCGGGTCTCAATCTTCCTATTTCCCTTCGCAGGCTACAAGGATCCCCAACCATGCTGGGTGCTAATGCTTGAGGTATGTACTATTTTTATCTCTGTTTTGCATGTGATCCCACCACCGTCACTTGTATGGTTTTGCATAAACCACCAGTGCGAACATCACATTTGCTAGTTCAGTCCTCATCCATGTCAGACTGTAGCATGTAGTGTACGCTGTATATTGCTCAAAAAGAAAATTATACTTTGTATTTTGCTCAAAAAGAATTCACCTAAGATGGCTTGAACACTACGCGGATCAGTTGGCCATGCCAAGACTGGCAAGGGTGAGGTGTCGCTAGTTTCCTCCATTTGGAAGAACAATGCCCTCTCTTCTGCTTTCCTACCAAAAACACAAAATGCGCCACATGTTACGAACTGGATCCAATCCCAAGGAAGTGCAGGCCACTAGACTAAAATGAGGGGTTCTCTCTAGGACTATACTAGGAATTTTGGTTCAATTACGTACTGAAAAGTAACATGCATTTAATTAACTGCATTATGCATTATAAGCACCTGAATCAGATGGTTGCGTAATTATATTAGCATACAGCGTTTTTATCAACAATTAGATCAGTAATAGAAAAAAAACAAGAAGTGTTCATTCATTGTTTTCAGACAAAATGTTTATTCCATAGTTGGTAATGTTAAGGCTCCTCTGTTACTTCTCAAAGCAACCACACCTTTTGTAGCAAAATGTACTATCCAAAGGTGCCAAATGTGAAATTTGTACGACTAAATTAATTGTTAGTATGCGGAACTTATAGCAGCTAAATTCTGCTTATGCTAATAGTCTACATGGTACTTTGATATCGATGCTGAATGCATGCTGCCAATTTGTTCTGCATTCAGTACTATGCGCGTGAATTAAGTGTTGTTTCTTTTCAGTCTAGTAAAGCATCATTGTGCACTTCTGGAACAACTATCATAGAAGTATGGAACTAATGCTAGCAAAGCTGCCCTGTGTAGTCACCTGAGGAAAAAGATGAACTTTATTTTCCAAAGCGGCTAGATAAAGATGTAGCCGCAAAGATAAGGTAATTTGTTTCTAATCTACTACACCTTATATGTTCAGCGGTACAAAGGGAGCTTGTATATATGCAAATATTCTCAATTGGAACATAATTGTTCAGTTGAGCTACTGAACTTGCTGACAGGAAAACATGTTCAGGTCAACAACTTGAAATTTTTCTAGTTAACTAAATAAGATATTCTGAAAGTTTAAGAGTTGTTTCAGCTAGACCATGTCTTGTTTGTGTCAATCCTACTATATTCTCCAGTTACACTAAGAACAGAAGTACGTACACCAGTACCAGTTTGTTTAGGCCACTACAACATTATGTGCATAGTGGGTGGATTAGGATCCAACATCTGTTTCTATACGTTGGCATGGCAATTTTGCTGCTTGCGAGGAGATGTTCATCTCCAGTGTTGATTGTAGTTTCATATAGCAGTTAAATCACCTCGTAATAGTTATGGTGTAGTAAGATTTGGGTTAAATATCGGTTTGATACACGCTGAATTTTGAGTTTGTCTCCAAATAGAAGTTGTAGTGTACTTTTGAAGCTTTCCAGAGAGTATTTATTTGTGTTTTTTTACTGGGTAGTTTGAGAGCATCGACCACCACAAGCTTGCTGTCCAAAAATTAGTATCTCTATTCGGACATGATATTGCAAAAGAAACAATGCATTGATACTTTCCCTGTTCCTTTTATGTTTGCTTGCTATTTACATATTTAACTGTCCAGAATAGGGTCGCCATTGTATTATTACAATACTTAAACTTCTGGCTGATGGTAATTCTGACAGCTGTATTATTTGCATTGCTAACATTTCCTGGTATATATTACGGATCCTACGCTACTCATTTAGATCAGAAACTAATATGTCATGTATGTCATGTTAATGTTTTATGCCGGTATATGTGCCAGCTTACATCCAGATTTGTTTTGCCTTAGTCAGAATCTACTAGATACTTTACATCAAGCTTGACCAAGTATGTCCCTTATTGCTTTAGACATTAGTTTTCTTCCTGTTGTTACTATACCTAGCGATACCGCTCCACTGGTTTCTTCAAAGGTGACATGCCCTGATTGATTTATTACTCTGTAAAGCGTGTAAAGGTTTTTCCTTTTATGACCATTTGGTACTTTAATCCAACAAGGCAATAAGTTCTTTTGCAGGGACACATGGCCGAACATAGCAAGTCCACAAGTTGATCTAAGATGTTCCGTGATCGCTTTTGTTCATAATATGGTTGACATCTTTTGTTCATACGGAAGTTGATGTTGGCTTGGTGATCGAAGACTTGGTCATTTCCATAATATTTTGTAGTAGTCAAGTGATCAAACAATTGGTCTGTTAGGATCTTAGCCATAAAATTTTGCAACAACTTGTCTTGTATGTCAACTTGTGTATTTCCTTGATGGTTGTAGCTAACTTGAGCGAAGAAAACAAGTGAATCTTTATATATGTTTAATGAATGTATGGATGAATAACATTTTGTGATGAATAGAAGAGTGCAATTGTTCGTATATGCATTGTGTACTTTACATGCATTAAATATTATGAATGTGACTCAAATGTTAAAATATCGTGTATTTGCATTTGTGTTGAAATTAGGACCCTATTAAATATTATGAATGTGATTTAATGTTAACATATGGTGTATTGGAATTTTTTGTTGAAATGTAGAACCCTGGCAGCAAATGTGTCGGTAGAAGTATTGTACGTCGCACTTTCTGTCGGTATATCACACTGACACATGAACTGTCGGCATAACAATGGGCATCGCTATATCTGTCGGGATAGCACATTGTCAGATGATCTGTCGGCGTTGTGGTGTCTGTCGGTGTAGAAATGTCTGTCGGTGTAGATCTCACAAGCGTTGTCATAATGTCTGTCGGCATAAACTTTTCTGTCGGCAAAGACCTTTCCCGGCAGGACTATAGGCGACAACTCTTTTCTGTCGGGAAAGATCTTTACCGACACTAAATCTGTCGCCTTAGGTGACCTATGCCGACAGATTGTTTGATGCTGCTTTGAGTGTCGTGGTGTAGTGTTTAGAGAAGAATCTTTTTGTTTCCTTGTTGAGGGCATCATCGGATAAGTCCTCACTGGAAAAATGTTGAGCATTGGTCGGGTCACCCGAATAGTCACACATCAAGCCGCCCCTCATGCTGATGGGCTGGATCCGCCATTTCAGCCAACAACCGATCAGATCAATCCCGGTCAAGCCGTGCGCTGTTAGGGCCCTTAACTTTGTCCGAAGGGGTGCGATCAGGTCCCTTTCCTTTGACGTTGACCAACCTGGAAATTCTACACTGCTTCCAAGCCGTTCCATCCTGTAACCCGGCAAAGGGTGTTCTCCTACAGGGTCAGTGTTCTTGCAGTAGAACCAAGTTTTCTTCCGGACCTTCGGATGACTCGCCAATTTTGACTCAGGGAAAGGGTTGTCCTTTTTTTCTGAATGGAGATTCCACCAAGTTCGCAAGCAGCGCCATTCTTGGTCTCATTTTGGCGATTCAGATAGAAAAAATCCCTAAAAAGGCTTACAGACGGCTCAATCTGGAAATAAAACTCGCACATAATGTTGGTCATTGAGTTAGGACCAATATCCTGAGGGCGGAGGTTGAAGAATTGCAAGAGGTCCCTGAAGAACTTTGAGCCGGGAGGCCGATAACCTCGACGCTGGTGATCAGAAAAGATGGCGACTTCTACTTGTCGAGGTTGCGGATACGGCTCTTCTTTGGGAGCACGCCATTCTATTTCTTTTCGAGCCGGCAGGAAACCTTGGCTCACAAGGTTCTCCAAAGTAAGTTTAGACTCTTGGGTCCTGACCTAGTTGCAGAGTGTGTAATTCTTAGGAGCTATGGCGAGCTATGAAGCAACTACAGGGGAGATATGGAAAATAAGCTGGTGTATATTATAAATTGCAAATTACGGTTATTTTCACAGGCAAGGCAAATTAAGCTTCTACAGAAAGACGTTTAAGCCGGAAGTAATCAGCAGGAAGACATTTAAGCCAGCAAAATCAAGTAAAGGATTACAAAGGTATATCATATCTCCATGAGACTTAGCAAAAATTATGCACAAACAGGTTTCTACAGAGATGTCTGCTAGGATGGATCTAAATAAGTGCGAAAAAGGAGAGGTAAATATACTCTAACTGGCCGAGGAACCAAACTGAGGCATTCGAGAGTATCCTTCAAAGGCTCGTTTCAGATCTATTTGCAAAAAATAAGATGCGGAGACCGCAACGAAACCGCGAATGCTAAAGGAATGAGAAACTTATGGATCTACAAGCGACTGCGCAGACGAATGCTATGAACATAGTACGAACACTGGAAGGATTAAACCGTAATGGGGAGCAAGACGTACCAAATCTTGTTGGAAGAAAAATGGGGATGGCCGTGTCTACCCCGATGGCCGCGAAGAGATCCGGTACCGTAGGCGGCACGTTCGAAGGTCCCCATGTCATCCTTGAAGCTCCGGCGGTGCTCAGCTGAGAAGAGGGGCGCGAGGAAGAAGAAGGAATGGAAAGTGAATAAAGGGGATCGGCCGACCTATTTATAAGGGAAAGGAAGCCGAAACAGCACCGTGCGAGGAGGAACGGTTGCGGCATATTTGTGGCTAGGATTGTGCCTGGATTTTCGCGCCGGCCCGGATTTGGTGCTGTCGGAATGGAGCTCCGCAGACCCAAGAAAAGGTTTGAACACAGGGGTGCGCTCGCCCTCCGATTCTTGCTCCGCCTTGCAGCTACACCACGACTCTCCCACTGCTCTCACCCCGGGAAAATGAGCAAAGACACACAATTTACCTAGGTTCGGGCCACCTTGCGGTGTAAAACCCTACTCCTGCTTTTGGTGGGTTGGCCTCACGAGGAGGTTTTGGAATGAACTAGTACAGTGGTTGAGCGACCTCGCCAAGGCTCTCTTGTGAGGGTGGATCCGATTCTCCCCCCTTTCTCTACGGTGGAGGCTAGTCCCTATTTATAGTGGCCTGGGTCCTCTTCCCTTATCGCACAGGCGGGAAGGGATCCCACAACGGCCAAATTTGAAGGGGGACATGAGGTACATCTTATCCTTTCTAAAGGTGGTCTTCGCCTGCAAAGCAACTGGGCATGACGCAGGGGTGGGCTCGGCGATGACATCCGTCCTACCGAGCTCGTGGTCTTGGTCTCATTGCACCAGAAGGGAAACCTTCGGGGATCCCTTGGGAACCCGTGTACGTCCTTGCCTCCATAGCACCAAAGGGGAAATTGTCCTCCTTGCGCCCTCTGGCCTTGGTCGTCATGGCTCACGTCATCGCTTCCTCCTGAGGCTTGGCACCTGCATAGGGATCTCTGCTCCTCGGGAGGCAGCCTGGGGAGGCCGCTCCCCTGGAGGTCTTGGTGTCGTTCTCCTCACAAGGCCTGGGTCCTCGCGAGGGTCTTGTCCCGAGGGGTTTGTCGCCAGGCCGTACTTGGCCATCGAGGTGGGCCACGCGCTAGGCCGTAGGCAGGCAGGTCTGGGTACCCCCGAACCTAGAACGCCGACAGGTGCTATTTTCAAAAGATTCGCCATGATGACTCCAGACGACAACAGTCAACAAAAGGACGTCACGAGAGTCTTGACTGGAAAATACTAAGTTTAAAACAAAGGGAAGATGACCCAGCATAATTTTGACCCGGACTGAGTTCTTTTTGCTGGCTCAGAACTTGATCTTAGGTTCAAGTTTTCAGCATGTTCAAGATGTAGTTTAGCATGGATGAATCCAAACTAAAATGGGGGCTAATGTCGGGGATATATCCCGCGGATATAACCCGCCTAGGTCGTGACCTGGGCTCCACTAAGACGGCCCATCCAGAAGATGTTCATAAGAAGTTCAAGGCCCAGACATGCGGCTCATTGAGGGGGGCGGCTTATCAACATCGACCAGAAGGTCGGCTCGACATGAAGACGTTGCGAATACTTTCCTTCCCTTGGGGAGCAAGGGAAGGTGGAGTTATATTAGGACACGGGTTATTGACAACCCAGACTCTGTTGTAAACTCAAGGCCTCCACCTATACATAAAGGGGATCCCTTGAGTTAGAAAGAGAAAGTAAGAAACAGGAAAAATCCTCGAGAGCGAGGTTAGCGGTTCCGCATCCTTCTAATCGAGATCATCATCAAATACACACAAAGCAGGACGTAGGCTATTACCTCCATCGGAGGGGCCAAACCTGGGCAAACTTGTCTCTCGTTCCCAATCAACCCCTTTGAGTCGCCACCTAGCGGCGATGGCCTCACACTCAAGTTCTCCTAAGAGAACATCTGCCGTGACAAAACCACGACACCAACCGTGTGCGTAACCGTGATCGTATCTTTTCAAGGGAATACAGGAAGAGAACACGGTGGGGTTTTGTTTGACTCGTAAGTAGGTGTTCAGGTTCACTTCTTGATCATAACTAGTACTCGTCCAACATGCGTAGATTCTCATCTTAATCTTGTACTCGTAAGTTAGACAATCAAATATATGCTTAGTGCTGCTACAACCTCACCACTTATCCATGCCTCATCTATAAGCTTAGATAGTCTCGGTAACCGGGTTAATGAGATTGCTGTGTCCTCGTGGCTCACGGATTACTACAGCACAACATGTACAGGTACATATAAGTTTGATCCAGATAATCCTTCCCAGCTCCAGTAGGAGTATGACGAGGAGCGTGGGCACATTTACGTCACATATCCAGACGAGTAGGAGGGATACTTGGTTGGCAGCCTGGGATAGTGAGATAGATGTCATTTGCTTTTATCGTTTGATTTCGTCCGTTGTAGGACCCTGCACTTCTGGATGATTGTACGGATGAATGTATTGAACTATGTATTGTAGACTGTGGCGAGTGTAAGCCAATCCATATACTCACCACTTCTATTACATGTATTTGCAATGATATATATTCTTGCGAAACGACGAGTTGCGCTTCTATCCCTATCAAGGATTTGGGTTCGGATGAGGATAGAACCGCATCTTGGGTGTTACAAGTTGGTATCAGAGCAGTACCGACCATAGGATCCCCCTTACTTGATTGAAACTTGGCCGGGTCGATTCTAATAAAACTTATTTTTGAGTCTAGTTATATATCGGAGAGTAGGGTTGTTTTTACTCCTCTTCCCTGCTCTAGTGAGGAATCCTGACGTAGGAATTTTAATTCTACCCCTCTTCTCACTCAAATTTGTTTTAGGATCACGCGGGTATTTTGGAACATCTACAATGTTGGTGTGACCGGAAATCTTTTCTTGGTGCCTTTCGTATGTATGGATTGAACCCAGGGAGTTGAGCTCCAGGTTTTTTTTGTCATACTCGATATTGTTCAGTTTTCTTCGTATCTCATCACAATGTTTGAAATTTCTTCAATACAATTTCTGGCGAGAGGAGTGTGGCGGCACCCAGTACTGGGGAGCGGGATCACATGTAGTGCCATCCTTAGTATCGCTATGATTACGAGGGTCAGAGGTAGATGTGTTTTTGAGACCTCTCATTATGTGTTGACGTACGTGATATATTGGAGTGTAGTATCATGTTAGGAATTGAGTGATGGATTTTACTCTGTGTATCCGTGGACCCGATTGCACAACCAAAGGATTTCGGGAGTTCTCATGTCGGAATTCCAGTAGTCACCTAGGAAATTCTTCCAACACATGTATGATGGGTTGTACATTTGTTCCGAGCAATGCTTAGCTAAATACTTTGTTGAATTGCAAGTGGCTTATAATCTTATGATGTTGTCGCTAATCCGTGGAAGCTTTCTCACTAATTCTAGTTTGAATGCGAATTGCTAAGACTACATGTTGCAATATTTTGAGCCTTTGATTCAGTTTATCAGCTTCATCTTTGTCAATCGTGATCTAATATTCATGTCCATGTCGAGGATGGCTCCAGCAACTCGCGGAAACCCAAGTCATGATGATGGGGATGATGCTAACCCTCCACCACCCCCACCTCCACCTCCGGAGGCTTGGCAAGCTCTAATGTCCGCAACCAATGCGAATACTCAAATGTTTCTTTAGATGATGCAAGAAAGGAATCGAGGGAATCATGGCCATCAAGGAAATTTCAACAATTAGCCTCAGTTTGCAACTCTAAATCAGTTCCTTGCTAACCAACCAAAGTCCTTTAGAAAATGTGTTCATGATCTTGACGTTGATGATTGGCTCGTCGACATCAACAAGCATTTCAAGTGCAACAATGTTAGGCCTAAGGACTATGTCAAGTTTGCAACATTCTAGCTCAAGAACTAGGCAGCAGAGTGGTGGCAGCATTACAAGGATTCCAGAGCTAGTCGTGTGGTAACCTGGGGCGAGTTCTGTTGTGACTTCAGAGCTCATCGTATCCCGATGAGTGTTGTCGAGGGTATGCGTGAGAAGTTCAGGAACCTTAAGCACGGAAGTATGACTGCCTATCAGTACAACACTGAGTTCCATAATCTTGCCCATTATGCCAAGAAGGATTTGCCCGACGAGAAGAGCAAGATTTACCAGTTCATAGGTGGCCTCAGGGAAGATCTGCAGCCTGCTCTTGTCCTTGCAGATCCCAGTGAGTTCGATCAATTCTACAACATGGCTCTAAACTTTGAAGCACCTCAACTCAAGGCCGAGCCTTCCAAGAAGCAGTTCAGGGACTCTCACCCTTCTGTCCGCACCCCGATCCTAAGCCATACGAATCTAGCATCTAATACATCATATCACTTTGCGGCCTCACCAACGGTAAGATCCATGGCTGTCACCTTACCTTGGCTGGAACTGTTTGCGCCTTTTGGCTCACATATATGAATATGTTGCTAGCAATCATATGTCAGAGAACGTGGGTCAAGAAAACAACATGGCATCACAACATAACTCTATGACTTAGGTATTTATTAAAGTCTCATAAGAGACAACATAGTGTGATATTAAAAAAAGGGGTCACATGACCCAACACACAAAGTCATACAAGCAACAATAGGAAGCATAACATGTGTGACTACAAACATGTACTAAAAGTGGCTGGAGGAGCCTGAAAATCTACAACGACCCTCCCAAAGGAGCCAGATCTCTATCTGGGATTCCCCAGCTAATCGGTCAACATCGAAATTCACATCGTAGGAACCACTAATGAGACTGACGTCTCCTCTGCAAAACATAAATTAAGCAACCGTGAGTATAAAGGTACTCAACATGAATTACATTAGAACTATATACTTATGCATCATTATGAACATAGCAGGCATAGTAAGCAAGCATAAATTAAGCAACCATTCCGATTCATCACCCAAATGGATCAGACCCGACACGACTCTAAGCATACCCGGCATAGTAAGCAAGCATGGAGGAGTAGGCACAACAAGGCTCAAGCAATTGCTACTCATGTTGAGAGGTTTCAACTATTTACTGTGACAAAGACAGGTCATGCAGAGGAATGGGTTCAACTACAAAAATGTATCATAGTTGAATCGAGGTTGTCCTAATACAGTAAAAGAAGGCAAGAGCGAGAGAGTAGGACATTCTCAAGGGGGATGCTTGCCTCGCACTTCTGAAGATAACATTGAGTCTTCATTAGTGACATCGATCTCAACGTCGGAAAAATGTCTAACGAGAGGGAACAAACACCGGCAACAGGAAAGGAACAACATTTAATTCATGAAAATGCAACACTATGATGACTGATCATGACATGGCAACATGTGGTTGATTGAGCTAATGCATCTAGCAACCAGATTAAATGAAGTTGGTTTGAACCAAAGGTTCAAATTCAAACTCCATATGCGGTTATTTAAATGTCATTTATATGATTTGTCCTAAAAAATATGTCATAAGTTGTCTATCATGCATGAGAAAGCCATAATCTGATTCCTTGCATTTTTCTGATAATTTTTCATATATAAATTATTTTCATTTGTGTTATAGATTAATTTCTATGAATTTTAGAAGTTTTAAACATTTTCTAAAATAAATAAATCATTTAAGATTTATTTAAATTCCAGAAATGAATTATTGCGTCAGCATGACATCATGCCGACGTCAGCAGTTCAACTGACTTTGGCCAGGTCAAACATGACGTGCGGGTCCCACCTGTCATGGACACAGGGGCTAACCTGGGATTAATTAGACACGTGGGGTCCATCTTTCAGTGTTACATGGGTCAATTTGCAGGCTCATTATCGCTAATTAAGTGCCACGTTGGTGGCTATACGCCGGCGACCAAATCTGACGGCGGTGGAACGCCAGAGTTGCTCGGGCTAGCGTTATAGGGGGTGGCTAGACGTGCTGTTGGCACAAAATGGAGGATGGGGCTTCCACGCATTCAAAGGTGCAGGCGGCATCACCGGAGGTGGTCGGAGCTAAGCGCAGCGAGGACTGAGGCGATGGTCGGAGCTAAGCACGGCGAGGACTGAGGCGATGGTCGGAGCATGGCTCGAAGCAGTTGACACTACGGAGAGCGGCATGACGAGACACTAGGGGTGTTCGGCTCCTGGGAGCATCCTGAGCATGCTCCCATTCTCGGAAGTGAGCTTCGGCGGCCCTGGCCATGGCGGCGACGAGGCACGGCAACCCTGAGCTTTGGCCATGGAGAGGGGCGCCTACAGACCAACTCAAGCACGACAAACAAGGGGCAAGAAGAGGAGCTCACGAGCGGGATGATGGTGCAGACAAAGAGCTCGAGGAGGCACCGGAGGCAGCGAATCAACGTCGGCGAGCTTCGGGCAGAGGCGTCGTACTTGGCATCGATGGCGATGATGTAGCGCGAAGGAGCTCGAGTGCGTCGCCGTGGAGACGTAGTCCATTGTGGCGGTCCTTCTTGGCACATTGAGAGGACACGGGGATGGCGATCGCTGGGAGGACTATGGTTGTGAGCTCTCGACCAAGACTGCCATGGTGATAGGCAAGCGAGGGAGAAGGCAGGGGGCGAATGGATGGGGCTATGGGGTTCAAATGGCAATGGGATATCTATCCCCACCGTCGCGCTGGCCTGGGGAGGGCTAGGCAGGCAGGTGGTATGGCAGCCGCGTGCACGCGCCATGGCCACCTTCTCCTCTGTCTTCAGGCAAGAAGTTGAAGATGCCCTTGCCCCTGGTGGGTGATACGTCTCCAACGTATCTATAATTTTTGCTTGTTCCATGCTGTTATATTATCATTCTTGGATGTTTTACAATCACTTTATAGGAACTTTATATCATTTTTTGGGACTAACCTATTGTGCCAAAGTGCCAGTTGCTGTTTTTGCTTGTTTTTTACTTCGCAGAATAACAGTACCAAATGGAGTCCAATCACGACAAAACTTTTTGGAGTTTTTTTGGGACCAGAAGACACCCAGTGGGCCAAAGAAGTGCAAGAGAGGTGGGCTGTGGAGAGCACAACCCACCAGGGCATGCCAGGGGGCCCCCGGCGCGCCCTGATGGGTTGTGCCCTCCACGGGGCCCCTCTCCACCGCCTATGATGCCTATAAATACCCAAATATTCAGAAAACCCTAGGGGAGTCGACTGTCACAGCCCTAGATTTAGCTTGCTTTGTCATTGCATTTCATGCATGCATTTTTTAAATTAAATTGAAATTGAATTGAGGATCTAGCAAACCTCAGAAAACATTTTTCACAAAAATGACCAAGATAAAATTTCCTCCAATAACTCCAAGAAAATGTTCCTGTTGTTCAGTGAAAATATTGGAAAGAGGAAAAACCTAAACCAATATTTTTGGAATCACATAAATAAATATCTTGGCCATTTGAGATAATCTAATAATTACTTGCATTGGATCTATAAATACTATAAATAATTTTATAGATCCAAGAACTCTGAAAGATTGTAAGTGGCTCTAAATATATTCTTTGAAGCCACATAAATATCTTCAGAAGGTTTTAAAATGATTTGGTTTTTGAATCAAGTCAAAACAAACATAAATAAATAGAAAAAGCAGAGAGAGAGATGACTTACCTGGCGGCCCACAACAGCCCAGCCCACCGCAGCCTCATCCTTCTGTCGTCGTCCTCCTCGGGACAGAAGGACAAGCGCGTGCTCGCCGCGCACACGCACGCGCCAGGCCACGTCCACCCTGCCTGTCTGCTTCCCCAGCGAAGGGATAATCCCATGGTGCTATCCGGATCGGACTCCCCCCCTCGCCTCTCTCTTTCCTCGTCCCCCTTCGCTCTCCCCCACCATGGCCGAGCGCCACCGTCTTTGCCTCGACCTGACGTTGAGTTCCACCATCCCGCCGGGCTCCTACGCATCTCCTCACCGACGTGTTCGAGCAGAAGCGAGTGGAGACGATCGAATCGAGTTGCTCTTCCCGCCGGCAACCGAGCTCCACCGTCGTCAAATTCGTCGCCTCCGGGTTGTTAACGAGCACGCTGAGCCTCTCCTCGTCCCTGTGAGCTTACATTGCATTTCCCCCTAGCCCTTGGTCAATTTCATCCTCAAGCTGCTGCCCACCGAGCTCCAAGCTCCGCCGACCGCCGGCCATGTCGACGCCATAGCCAGGTCAGCCAAAGCTAATGTTTGAGCACGACGTCGTGCTTAGAGAGCTCCCAGGAGACCGTAGCATGTCGTAACTCCTTTGCTCGTGCCCTATATCCCACGCTCGCACATAGCCGTGCTCCAGCCACCGCCCTCCCTTTACCTCCCCTAGATGAGCGCGAGCGTGGGCGACGCGCTGGTAGCCTCCCCCGTCGCCACGGTCGTTTCCAGGGCGGACTCTGCCGTGTCCAGAGGTCGTCGGCGATGACCTCGCCGGCCTGGGCGACTGACCGATGGGCCCGGGTAGTCAGGTGAATAGGTTAAGCCTAATCACCATCTAATTAACCCCGCGTAGTCACTTACACTGGACCCCACACTATAACTAATCCACGGGTTAAAAGCAAACCAGCTTAATTAAAACCACAGACATTGACATGTGGGTCCCAGTCGTCAGGTTTGACCCAGACCTCGCGCCATTGACTCGCTGACACCTGGCTGATGTCATGATGATGCAGTAAATGTTTTCTATGATTTTAAATAAATCAGAAATGATTTATTAATTTCAGAAAATGTTTAAAACTTCTAAAAATCATAGTAATTCAACCGTAACTCCAATGAAAATAATTTATATATGAAACATGTTCAGAAAAATCCAATGAATCTGTTTATGCCATTCTCATGCATATTTGAGCAAGTTAACATCACCAACTAGGACATTTCATGATTAGGGCAATTTATGAAATAACATTTGGAGTTGGAATTTGAACTAGGTTTGAATTCCACTTAAATTAATATGACTAGCTATTACATTAGGTCAACTAAATACCTTAAGTTTCCATGTCATACATCATGTTTGCTGCATTGCAATGAATGTGTTCATTTCCTTGTTTGCCAGTATTGTTCCCTCTCGGTAGACGTTATTCTGACGTTGAGATCGATGCCATCGATGAAGACTCACTGTTATCTTTGGAAGTGTCAGGCAAGCAAACCCCCTTGAGCACTTCGATACAATCCCACCCTCTTGATCTTGCTCTCTTTTACTGCATTAGGACAACAATGATTCAACTATTACTTGTTCTCAATAGTTGAACCCATTCATTTGCATGACATGTCATTGTCGCCAAATAGCTAAACCATCCTAGCATACTTAGGAGTTTCTTGAGCTATGTTGTGACTACTCAGCCATGCTCGCTTGCTATGCTTAGAGTTGAGTTGGTCTAATCCATCTGGGTGATGGATTGGAATGATCATGTCCTAATGATGAGACTAAAGTGTCTTGGCCCGTTTTGGTCAAGATGGTGATGAGAGGCCGTGTTGGAGAACATGGTGGATTGTGTTGTGATACGGCTCATAGGAACTGGGTTTCGTGCTTATTAGAGCCTACCTCGCTGTTACATGGTCATGTGTGGGTCAGTTGCGCGGGCATGTGGCGCATGGCGTGTGTGGCTCGTCGTGGCACATGGCTCATGTGGCCCGTCATGGCACATGGCGTGTGTGGCCCGTCGTGACACACGGCATGGCACATGGCGTGTGTGGCCCGTCGTGACACACGGCATGGCACATGTGCCGGACTGGACGTAGATACGTGTTCTAGGAGGGAATGTTGCTGATGGCACGAGGATGTCGGTTCCTCTGAGTCAGGGTAAACTATCTCTTCGAATAGCCGCGTCCGCGGATATGGACTACTTGGAGACTTGCATTGTTCATAGATAACTCTAAATGGATACTCTAAAATGCTCCAGATAAGTGTGAGTGCTATGGATGGCTTCTCGTAGGAAGACGAGAGAGGATCCATAGTGGTGTATTGATGTGGTGAATATGTGGACTCGTGTGTGAAATGCCACCTCAACGAAAGTATTCATAATCGTAGTACAGGTTAGCCAAGAGTCAAAGCTGGCTTGCTGCATAAATTCCACAACCCCCTTGTTGACAATGATGCATATGTAGATAGTTCTGATGTAAGTCTTGCTGAGTACCTTTGTACTCACATTTGCTTATTTATGTTTTTGCAGATGAGACTTCAGTCTCATTAGTGATTCTTACAATGTGAAGTTCGACATTAACCGGATTACCTTGGGAATCGCAGACAGAGGTCTGGCTCCTTTGGGAGGGTCATTGTAGTTTTTTAGGCTCCTCCAGCCACTTTTAGTAGATGTCTGTACTCAGACATGTGATGCTTCCGCTTGTTGCTTGTATGACTTGAGTGTTGGGTCATGTGACCCCTGTTTGTAATATCACACTATGTTGGCTCTTATGAGTCATTAATGAATACTTGAGTCATAGAGTTATGTTGTGATTCCATGTTGTATCTACGCATATCGTGCATATTGCGTGTATTTTGAAATGCATTGGTATGTGTGGGATTCGACACCTAGTTGTGTGCTAGTAGCCCTCTTTATGGGAAAATGCCTCTTTTGTGCTTCCACCGAGCCGGTAGCTTGCTACTGCTCCAGACACATTGATTAACCGGCGTGTATCCTTGTTTGCTGCTGTGTCTGTCCCTACAGGGAAATATCTTGCAATGTAATGGAGTCCATGTAGCTTGCACTCGTCTAGACACGCTGATGACCGACACCTGCACTGTTGGGTTACGTATGCCTGTTCCTGTATGGATGTGCCACTTGTGTTCTATGATTATTCATGTCGACCCAGGTTCTCTGGCGTATGATTGCCAGCGACATAATCATATACGTGAGCCAAAAGACGCAAACGGTCCCGGCCAAGGTAAGGTGGCAGCCGTGGGGATTACCATGCATGAGGCAAGAAAGTGATGTGATATGTTACATGCTGGATTCATATGATGTAGGATCGGGGTCCCGACAGCTATGGTACCAGAGCTTGACTGCATGTAGGATTACCAAGCCAAACTGGTCGATGTTGAGTCTAGAACTGCTTTAGTTATATAAGGGAATTGATTGTGGAAGGGAACGTAAGATTCTTTTACTCCTTTTCTCGTGTCACTCTAATTTTGAGTCACCCTCTTCTTTTCTACGGGGATTAAGAACTAGGCTTTCTCATGTATCTGTCAGGATGATGAGTTACTGTGCTGCAGACTTATAGGAAAGTTGATGTCTTTCTGAATCGATGTCTCCATAAGAATTCAATGATATGTTGTCAGTTGTCTTGTAGGATGCCTCATATTTCACGCCCGTACAGCCGTTATGATGTCCGAGTTATCCAAGGTTCATAAAAAAATCTAATGCAATTGCAAATTTCTTCCTCCTGTTCCCGATGTCTTTTGGTCCAGACAAAGCACACCAATTATTGTGTTGAGGTACTTTATTGCCTCCACGTGTTTTGTTGAAGTGTTAGGAAACCAGGTTACTCAAGTGAACCACCCAACAGTTTAGTTATGTTTTGTGTTTCCAGTGTGATAATTCTAGCCATCATTATCAAAAGCATCCTATGATGCTACTTAGTCACACTACTAGGGAAAACCTTATACACAGAACCTTAGCAGTAGCGCTGGATAAAAAGAGGCGCTACTGCTACATAGCCATAGCGCGCGTCCGGGACAAGCGCTGCTGCTAACTACTTAGCAGTAGCGCGGCACCAAAAAACGCGCTACTAGTAATATTACCCCACCGTTGCCGCCAGGCTAGGTTTAGTAGTAGCGCGTCCAGGCTAACCGCGCTACCGCTAACAGAATAGTAGTAGCGCGTTTTTTGGGTATGGCGCTACAGCTAAGTTTGAACCTGGCCACATGGCGGGCCCCACTTAGCAGTAGCGCCTCTCCGAGAAGCGCTCTACTGCTAGCGTTTTAGCAGCTGCACTGTTTACTACCCAGCGCTACTGCTAAAACCGCACCCACCACCTTTTCCCTCCTCCCTCCCCCCTCCCCCATCCTCTTCCTTCACTTTCCCCTAGCTCCCACCTCCTCTCTCCCTCACTTTGCTTCTTCCTCACTACTTCTCCCTCCCATTACTCTCCTTCTTCTACCTCCCTCTCTCTCTCTTTATTGCTACTAGCTAACTACACCACCTCCATTAATGCATCTCCTTTCTCTTTTTCCTACCCCCTCCACTAGGTAGTTGAACTCATCTCCTTCCCAAACTAGCTAGGTAGATCTAGCATTTAGTGAAGTGACCTATGTACCTCCCTAACTAGATCTAGCCATGTCAAGAAGTTAGCTTTGTCCACTTTTGATCATTCCCTAGGTGTGTGGCGACACACCGATCGAAATCATCATCACCGTGCTCGATCTCGAGATAGGTGATTAAAAATTTGTGCTTTTGCAAGAATGGAAATATGTGTATGTGTGCGATATGACATAATCAGGCGATATGATGGAAATTGTGTGTGTGGCATGAGTTGCCACCGATGTGTGCTTGAGTTGCCAATGTTTTGCCGAAATGTCGATTTATTTCCGTTTCGGCGAATTTCGGGCACACTCTATATGTCCTATTTTTAGGGAAGGTCATGCCGAGTTTTTGTATGACTTTGATGCATGCATGCATTTTTATAATCAATTTGTTTATTATTACCATGCAGGCATTCATGATGGTCAGTGGAACGATGGTGGAAAGGTGGTGGCGGTCGGCGGTGCAGGACATGAATGAAAATAACCGGACAAAGATTATATGTCCGTGTCAAAGATGCAAAGGAGGAGTTTGGCTCGACCCCTATGAGAATGGTCGTGTGATGGCACACCTGCTCATGACTGGTTTCATGGATGGCTATACTCGGTGGATAATTGAAGATGATGATGAGGAGGAGGAGGACGCCGACGGGGCAGGCAATGACGACACGGGGCAAGACGAAGAGATGACCGATAATGGCGGCGGAGAAGGGGCCGGACATGGAGGTGGGGAAGAGGCCGGACATGACGGCGGAGAAGAGGTCGTACATGGCGGCGGAGAAAATGTGGACTCCACGCCGCACACTTCGTCGATACTAAGTTCAATCATGTGGGACCCTCATGTTCAAGAACTGCTTCACAAGGAGACGAGTACTGACATAGCTGCTTCTAGAGAGGAGGCCAAGCTGCAGCAACTGGTGGTAGATTCGAACACTCCATTGTATGATGGTTGCGATCCCGAGGTGACCTGCTTGAGTTTCACGCTCGAACTTCTGAAGACGAAGGCTAAAAACAAATGGACCGACACTAGCCTCGATGAGCTTCTCAAGTACCTAAAGGATGTTCTTCCCGCGGGACATCTATGTCCTTCTAGTGTGGATGAGGCCAAGAAGATCGTGTGCCCTCTTGATCTGCCGCACGTTAGATACCATGCATGCATCAATGATTGCATAATTTATCGGAAGGAGCACGCAGAAGAAACCAGTTGTCCGGTGTGCAGTGCTTCTCGATACAAGAAGGCCGGGAAGAAATCTCCCCAGAAAGTTGTATGGTACTTACCGATCACTCCCCGTCTGCAACGTTATTTTGTAGATCCCAAGGAAGCAAAGCTCATGCGTTCGCACGTGGAGAGGACAAAGCCCGACGATGGAGATGATCCGAAGCTGAGACACCTCGTGGATGGAAGCCAGTGGAGAGCGTTCAACGGCGAATATCGATATATCACATGTGATGCAAGGAACATCGTGCTTGGCACGTGTACCGATGGCATGAATCCATTTGGCAACCAGAACACCAACCATAGCACATGGCCCGTGTTTGTATGGATGTACAACATCCCCCTGGTTCTGCATGAAGTCAAAGTACATACACATGAGCATGCTGATTCAAGGGCCGAAACAACCGGGAAATAATATTAATCTGTATCTGGGGCTACTTCAAGAGGAGTTAAACACGTTATGGAAAACACCGGCCAAGACATGGGACGCCAGCAAAGGCGAGTATTTCTATAAGAGAGCCGCGCTGATCACGACGGTGCACGACTATCTCGGTTACGGATATGTCGCAGGCCAGGTGTGCCACGGATATTGTGGATGCACGCGGTGCATGGATGATACGACATCTCAGCAGCTAACGTCAACGAAAGATGGCAGGTCTGGGAAAATCGTGTACTTGGGGCATCGAAGATGGCTCAAGAAGGACGACCCATGGAGAGACCGTGGAGATCTATTCAATGGTGAGGCTGAGCATCGAGGACCTCCGTGTAAGCAGAGCGGCGCCGAAATCGATGAGCTCTTGAAAAACTGGGAACAGTGCCCCGCGCTGGGAAAGACGATGAAAAAGGCGCCGGATCCGCTGCTGAAGGTATGGAAGACGAGGTCTGTTTTCTGGGACTTGGAGTACTAGCACAAACTCGACACGCCACATTGCCTTGATCAAATGCATATTTGTAAGAATGTCCTTGAGATCTTGCTTGCGACACTGATGAACATGCCAGATAAGACGAAGGATGGGCCGAAGGCAAGAAGAGACTTGCATGATTTGAATATCAGGGCAGATCTGCACATGTCGCCCCATAAAAAGTCAGAGGAGACAGAGACGGAGACGGAGGCGTGGGAGAAGAAGGGCAAAAAAGTGAAGGAAGAGGATTATTGCCCCCCTTCTTGCTTCACCTTAAGTCCGGCTGAGATCGATCAATTCTTCAAGTGCCTTACCGGAATCAAAGTTAGTTCCGGTTACTATGGGAAGATAAGCAGATTTGTAGACACGAAGAAGAAAAGGTTCAGCGCGATGAAGTCCCATGACTGTCATGTGATGATGACGCAGATACTACCTATTGCCCTTAGAGGGATAATGGACAAGCACGTCCGTGAGACGCTTATTGGTCCCAGCAACTTTTTTGACGTCATCTCTCGAAAGTCGATCAGTGTGAAGCAGCTCCGAAGGCTACAGGAAGAGATTGTTGTGATACTAAATGAGCTTGAGATGTACTTCCCGCCCGCATTCTTTGACGTCATGGTGCATCTGTGTGTCCATATTTTGGACGACATAATAGACCTGGGGCCGTCATTCCTGCACAACATGATGCCGTTCGAGAGGATGAATGGGGTCATCAAAGGATTCGTTCATAACATGTCCTGTCCGGATGGAAGCATCGTCTAGGGCTATTTGACGCAAGAGTGCATCTCTTTCTGCGAGAATTATCTATATGTCGGAGACCGGCCTGGTGTTGGTTTGCCCGTTAAGAAGCACCTTGGGAGGCTCGAAGGAGAAGGTCACTCCAACGGTCGCAGGGAACTGCATGTGGCCTACTCGGATCGACGCAACGACTTTGACAGAGCAAACTTAGTAGTGCTACAAAACCTAGACGAGGTAGATCCGTTCGTTACACTGCACAAAGAAACCATCGCAAAGAAGTATCGTGACCGGGGGCTATGTAGGACGGACTCCGAAGTTACTACAGAGCACAACTCCACTTTCCTGCATTGGTTCAAAGAGCATATTCTTGCTAATTCCTCGGAAGAGGGCTCTAAGGACGGATTGATCATATACGCCTTAGCACATGGCCCCTCGGCCAACCTCGCGACCTATCAGGCATACGATATCAACGGATACACGTTCTACACTGAGGCCAAAGATATGAATAGTGATTTTCAGAACTCAGGGGTGATGATGGAATGCATGACCGGCAGCGACAACGGCAAAACCGAGAGATTTTACGGAAGGGTCGAGGAGATTTGGGAGCTTGACTACTCTGGACTGCACACCGCGACGATGTTCCGTGTCAGATGGGCTAAGAATGTCGAAAGAGAAAACCGGTATTTCACTACCATGACTATACCCGACGCCAAGAGCGCTACCGTGAACGCCATCGCATAAAACGAGCCATGGGTACACGCTAAGCACGTGACACAATGCTTCTTCATAACCGACTCGAGCAATCCCAGCCGTGTTGTCGTGAGGAGAGGCAAAAGGAACATCATAGGAATGGATGGAGTCGCCAACGAGGAAGACTATGACCAGTACGGCAACCCGATGAGGGAAGATGACGATGACGATGAAGTATACGTCAAAAGAAGAATCAGTACTACATTACCTAAGAAAGATCGTACTCCATGGAAAAGGAAAAGTCACAATGAGGGGCTCAATTATTCGTCAACGAACAAGAAGGGAAAGAAGCTCACTCAAATGATGTAATGTATATATATGTTCCTATTTTGTAATCGAGAAACCGTTATCGGTCAAATGATGTAATATATATGTTCCTATTTAGTGTACACACTTAAACGTTATGCATGGGTCAAATGATGTAATGTATATATATGTTCCTATTTTGTATACACACTTAACCGTCAAATGATGCAATATATATCGCCTTAGTTATATACATTGTATCACCTTTCCTTCGTTCCTGCTCTCGGAAAAAAAGAAAAAGAAGAAAAGAAAAGGAAAAGAAAATAGAAGAAACAAAAAGAAAGGAGTGATAGCAGTAGCACGTTTCTATATAACGCGCTATAGCTATGTCAATTAGCAGTAGCGCATTTTCATAAAACGTGCTATAGCTATGTCAAGATAGCAGTAGCGCGTTTTCTCAAAACGCGCTATAGCTACTTTAGCTATAGCGCGTTTTGAGAAAACGCGCTACTGCTATCTTGACATAACCCCCACGCGGGCTTCCTCCTCCATCTCATTCCCCATTCGATCCCTCTCCTCCGCGCGCTGCCGCCGTCGCCCTCCGTCGCCCTGCCCGCGCCCTCCGTCCATCGTCGCCCTCCGTCGCCGCCCTCCGTCGCCCCTGCCCGCGCCCTCCGTCGCCGCCCTCCGTCCATCGCCGCCCTCCATCCGTCGCCGCCCGCACGCCCTCCGTCCCCGCCCGCTTCTCCACCCTCACCCGTCTCCCCCGAGCTCCACCTCGCCGCCGGCATCTCCCCCGAGCTCCACCTCGCCGCCGACGTCTAACCTAGCCCCTTGAAGTCCTCTGCCCCTCCTTCTCTCTCACTGCCTAATTAATTAGTATGAACCCTAGGACAAATTAGGTAGTATGAACCTAGTTAATTAGTATGAAATTAACTAGGTTTTCAAATTAGGACAGAATTTAGCTAGGTTTCAAATTAGGACAGAAATTTAGGTAAGCTGAATTTAGTTTCAAATATTGTGAAGAAAAAGGACTTATAGCATTTTCTTCAAGTTCTATATTTTTCTTGTTGTTATATGCAAATTTGAAGTGGACATCTGATATGTGGACATGTGATGTTTGGAATTTGGACATGTGATGTTAGGAAAATGATGGTTATGTGCAGGGTGAATGAGCCGAGTGGCCTATGTTTCGCTAGAATGTTGATTCATTTCCGTACCGGTGAATTTCAGGCGCTCGATATGTCCACTTTTTAGCAAAGGTCATGCCGAAATTTCCCGTGAATTTTGGCATAACTTGTGCTAGAAAGTAGCCATATCGAGTGCTGGGATTTGCTGGGAAACGGCATTCCGACAAACCATAGACCTTTTTTTATGTCATTACTCATTTTTATTACAGTTTAAGAATTAAACAAGGAGACTTAATCGTAGGAAACATGTCGAACAACGAAGAAACAGGGCATTCTGACCACGATGCAGACGAGATGGATTATGAGGGTGAACAACAGTACCTCGACTTTTTGTCTGCTAAGCACAGTCAAGGTTTGCAGGACGGCCTCGATGATGGTACTGACGCCGACATCGACACCGACGATGCCGACACCGATGGCGGCGCCGACACCGGCGGGGAAGGTACCGGCGGGGAAGCTACCGGCGGGGAAGATACCGGCGGGGAAGGTACCGGTGGGGAAGGTACCGACGCCGAAGCTGCTACCGAAAAGAAGAAGCAGAAGAAGTAGAGGATACGAAAACCTAACAAACTCGGCATCGGATGACTGGTGATCACAAAGATGGCCCCTGGCAAGTTTGAGCCATTAGAGCTGGAAGAACCTCGCAAGTGCTACGGGAACCAAGTCGGATGCATCTGACGGGAATGCCCGAGCATCAACGACGATGACATAAGGGGTAAAGAACATTTGATGCGGTTGCTCCTGACGAAGCTGCACAAGAGATTCAAGTTCCCCGACCGGGATGACGCCATAGAACACCCGTGGGATGATAAGAAGATGAAAAATATTAACAATCACGCCCTGGGCATGTTTAACAATGATTTGGCCTCCTGTAAAGGGAGGGTGAAACGAGGTATTGAGGCTGAGGAACCCATGTCCAAGATTCTGGAGGAAAATCCGACACTTACGGAAGAGGAGTTCCAAAAGTTCAAGGACACTTGTGCTACCGAGGCAACCAAGGCTAAGGCTGTGAAATTCAAGAGCCTTCAGCAAAGGAACACGGGGAACCAATGCCTCGGAAGCCGTGGCTACCTTGGCAAAAGGCTCATATGGGATAAGGAGGACGTGGAATGTGAAGCCGCGGGTCTCTCAGACCCCTTCACAAAGTTCACCAACCCCTTGGAGCGTGACTTCATCAGGGCCCGCTACAAGTGGGACAAGGAAAAGAAGCTTTTTTACGTGGACAAGATCACGAGGAAATTGGTTAGAATACTAGTAATTATTCTTTTACCACCTTACATTTAGCTTCTGATCAAGTCGACTACACATTCGTAAATGGTTCACGTTCCTTCGGCAGGACAAGCAACACAAGCTTGCAGTCGAAAGCCAGTCTTCGTCGATGAGGCCCAAGTGGGACATCCCTCTCAACTGGGCCTTGAACGAACTTAAGGGACTCCCTTTGGACCAACGGCCGCAATATGGACATGTGCACGGCGCTGGAGACGGCGCCACGTGGAAGGTCTTTTACAATGAGGGCCCGGAGGCCAGGAAGCAAAAAAAGAAGTTCAGTCATGTAACAGCCCGGAACCGACGCTCCAGAAGATTCCCCTTTTATTCTGTTGTCATTGTGTGTTTCATCTGGTTGTCACATTCATCATCGCATCATTCGCATCATCGGCATTGCATCGGCACTCCGTTGCCGTCATATTTTAAAACTTGCATCCAATGTAGTTGTCGATTCTCCCCGTTCTCGTCGACGACCGTTTCGTGACCAACCACACACGCACGCGCCCGTGACATCGTAAAAATATTTGTTTTAAAAGTGGGTATAAAATATTCTCGTAATGGGTTGGAAGTTGGCGAGCGGTCTAGTTTTATTGTAGGTAGACCACCTGCCAAATTTCGTCGTATTCAGAGTTCGTTTAATACCCGAACCGTTAAACCTATAGCGGCACTATTGCCTGTCAAATCGTAGAAGTTTTTCGTATATAAAACACGTTGTTGGGCTGCCCGCGTTTCCCTCTCTCCTATGCCTAGCACCTCTGCACAGTGCACAGACGCCTCACATGTGTCCGAGACCTTCCCCAAACCGGAAACGTATGGCCATGACCGTTGGGTCCGGATCATCCCCGTAATACCCCAACCATCATCCGTTTCTCATTTGGACTCCCTATCCTAAAACATCGACCGTCCGATGAAAATAAGAAGGTCCAAACCTAAACCTATTTTTCCCTATATATAGACCAACCCCAACCCTAAAAACTAGGACGCCTGTCCCATCCACCAAATTCTCCTAGCCGCCGCCACTCCTCTGGTCGTCTCCCACCTCGGAATCTTCCCCGATCCAAAAATCCTCTCGGCCTCCGACCACCTCCCTCGTCTTGCGTGCCTGCCTAATCGAGCTTGCTCGTGGCCCCGAGCGCCTCGTGCAACCGCACCCATGCAGCAGGAGAGCCGAGCTCCTCCCGACCTGCCCCATGCTGCCCCTCTGTGCGACAACCTGCAGCTCATCGCCACGGTGCCGGTCAGCAGCAATAGGTCATCGTGCCCGTCGCCCTCTCCTTCCATCTCCTCCTTCCTCTAGATCTCCATCCCTCTTCTTTCTCTTTTGCTCTATCCTCCCTCAAAGGCTCTATTTCCCTTGTTTGTGTGTATAGGAAGCGCTCCTCCACCGCTGCCGTTTCGCCGGAGCATCGTTGCCTCGCGCCATTGCCTTGCTCCTCCCTCGTCGCCCTTTTGCCGGTGAGCAGCACCAAAAGGAACCTCGCCGGGCATCCACCCCTTCTCCCATGCGCCCTCTACCATGGCCGCCCGTCCATGGAGCTCCGCGTCCGAGAGAGGAGGTTGCAGCCCCGCTTGCTCTCCGACTCCGCCGGCGTGGAGTGCCGCAAGCCGCAGACCGCCTCTTCCCTGAGCCAAATCGCGTCGCCGCTCCCGTGCTTCTCCCGTCGGCCACTTGTTTGTCCGCTGTAAGCAACTCCCGTCATGGCTGAAGCTATGTCATTTTCTTAGATCCGTTTTGCCATGTCCATGTCATTTCCTATTGCCACTATGTTACACCACGAGCAGAGTTACAGCCTAGCTGGTTAGTGCAGTCTTACTCCACTCAGGAGGGCTTGTGTTCGATTCCCAGGCGCCCCCTTTTAATTTTAGTTGCCACTATTTTTTCTTCCCTGTTCTATGTTTCTTCTAATTTCGCTGCACATATAGGTCATAGGAGGTTGATCTGAATCATTGACACGACCACCCAGCCAACACCTGGTCAGCCACTGTGCCATACGCGGGAGGTCCCTGGTTCAAGTCTCAGGTGGCCCAATAATGCTCTATTTTTCTTTTATTTTGCACACGCACATATCTGCATCCACTCATGGCTAATTCATCTACGTTTGAAATCCTTTCCATACCAGTAGCAAAGATTTGTGTAGTGGCTAGCACCCTTGTTTTCAATCGAGAGGTCGTGGGATCAAATCCCATAGAAACCTAATTCTTTTGTCTCTCTGTTTTTTCTTTTTTTTTCTTCTCAAACGCACCTTGTAGCATTTTGTTAGATGCACGTACCGCGTTATTTGTAACACCGACACGTGGGAACCCGGTAACCAGGATCACTCCACCATCTTTGCATGACACGCACACGACCACACCTTTTTTTTGCACCGACATCTCAATGACTTGCCGAAACCGAAACATTGCCGTGGCACCGTTCTCGTTTTCATTGTCGTGGCACCCCTTTCCATCCGCCATGATGACAAATGCTCCATATCATATTCTATGCCAATGTCTTAATAAATTGCATCTAACTCAGTTGTGTCATCCTCATGCATAATTACGAACATTTAAAATATTGTTTGCATTAAAAGTTGCCAATGCCATGTTAAAAATGGTTTATTCGATAACTAAATAACCGCAGCTCCGATTAAAATGTTCCACATATGAAACTTGACTAGAACAACATGTAGAATCACATGGTGCACTTTATTTTCCTGTTTTACAACTATAAAATATGCTTAGGACAGATCTGGACCAAATTAATAATATGCATATGGGGTTGTTTCGGAAATGCTATATGTTGTTTCCGGCCTTATTTAAAATGCATAGATAGTGTAGTTTCATTATACTTCACCTCTTGCCATGTTAACAACATTTAATCTTGCCGATAAAATAAACAAGAGGGAACTAAATGATTCGAACGTGGAGTTTCGTCAATATGCAACTCGTTGCGTATTGAACTTCACTTAATTTGTAGTGTTTGGTTGTTGTATCTTGCCATGTCTTGCATATTTAAACTTGACATGCATCATTGCTTGCGCATCATGTTATGCATATGTTGTGGTGTTTATCATGTGTTGATTATTGTTTTCGGATTGCTTCTTCTCGATAGAGTTCCGAAAGCATTCGGAGTGTGAGGATTCATTCGACTACGTTGATTCGTCTTCTTCATGGACTCGTTCTTCTTCCAAGCGGGATCTCAGGCAAGATGATCATTTCCCTGGATACCATTACTATCATTGCCATGCTATATGTCTCGTTTCTATCGCTTGTCTCGCTACCTACCACTTGTATGTCAAGCCTCCCAAATTGCCATGAAAAGCCTCTAACCCCTCCACATCCTAGCAAACCATTGTTTGGCTATGTTACCGCTTGCTCAGCCCTTCTTATAGCATTGCTAGTTGCAGGTGCAAGTTCTTTCCATGTGCAACATGGATTTTTTTGATATATCACAATATTATTGCTATTTAATTTAATGCACATATATACTTGGTAAAAGGTGGAAGGCTTGGCCTTTTGCTCGGTGTTTTGTTCCACTTTTGCCGCCCTAGTTACTTGTGTACCGGTGTTATGTTCCATATTTAGCGCTCCTAACATGCTCGGGGTTGTTATGGGGACCCCCTTGATTTTCGTTTGGGGATAAAACTCGTCTGGCAAGGCCCAACCTTGGTACTATATTTGCTTAACAACCTAATAAAATTTGCATATGGCATGATCACCCCGTGGATAATTAATCAACAACCCGGGCCAATGCTCCTCATGAGTGTTGGTCCAAAATGGCAGTAGCCGGGGCCACCAACAGGTGTGCCAGCCGGAAACTTAGCCAATCCGGTCGTGTCCTGAGAACGAGATACGTGGCTCCTATCGGGTTCGTCGACACGTCGGGCGGCCTTGCTGGATTTGTTTTACCTTTCTTGAACGTCTTGTGCGTGGGATTTCGACGACACTTCGGGCTATCTCGAAGTTGAGATTTTACATCGGGATTCCGCGAATACTACGGGTGATTCCGCGGTTGAGGAATTCCAACGCAGCTTGTGGTAGTTTGTGATGGACTAGTTGGAGCACCCCTACAGGGTTAAATCTTTCGGAAAGCCATGCCCACGGTTACGTGCAACTTGGAAACTTTGTTTAACACCCGGTTATAGCAAACTTAAAGTAAACTAAAATAAAATACACCAACTGTGTGCGTAACCGTGACCATCTCTTCTTGTGAGGCCTGCTCCGAAAGAGAACACGGTGGGGTTATGTTTGACTCGTAGGTCGGGGTTCAGGATCACTTAGTGAACATTACTAGTTCACGTCCGTTTATTCGACAATCATCCCCCCTTATTCTTGTACTCGTAAGTTAGCCACTCAAATAAATGCTTAGTGCTTGCTGCAGCCTCACCACTTAACCATACCTCACCCATTAACCTTTAATAGTCTTGATACCCTTGGAAATGAGATTGCTGAGTCCCTGTGGCTCACAGGTTACTACAACAACAGTTGCAGGTACTGGTAATGCGATGCTTTGATGTGAGAGCGATGCTTGTTTGATTTGGAGTTCTTCTTCTTCTTCTTCTTCTTCTTCTTCTTATTCATCGATCATAGGAGGGATTCCAGGCTGGCAGCCGGGGATAGCAAGGATGGATGTCATTTTATCATTTGATTTCGTCTGTAGTCGGACCCTGCTCTTCTGTATCATGATTGTATATGTTGTTGTATTGATGTGAACATGATTTAGCTTGTGGCGAGTGTAAGCTAATTGCATATACTCATCTCTTCTTTACATGTACTTGTAATGATATCCATTCTTGCAAAACGACGAGATGCACTTCTATCCCTGTCGAGGCCCTCGAGCCAAAATGAGGATAGGATCGCATCTTGGGCGTGACAAGTTGGTATCAGAGCCTGTACCGACCTAGGAGCCCCCTTGATTGATCGAACTTGGCCGAGTCGAGTCTATTGAATTTTTTTTGAGTTAGTTATATATCGGAGAGTAGGACTCTTTTTACTCCTCTTCTATGCTCTAGTGAGGAATCGTGACATAGGAATTTTAATTCTACCCATCTTCTCACTCAAATTTTTCACGCGAGTATTTTCGAGCCTCTATGATACCGATGTGACGGGAATTCTGTTCTTGGTGTCTCTCGTACGTATGGATTGGAGCCGGGGAGTAGAGCTCCAGGGGATTCTTGACACATCGTTATCGTTCAGTTTCCTTAGTACTTAAGAACGTGGATGTTCGAAATTGCTTCAATACTATTCGTGGTGCGAAGAGTGTGGCGGCACCCAATACTGGGGAGCGGGATCACATGTACTACCTGCTACTTCTTGAGCTTGCGTTGGTTTTTCCCTTGAAGAGGAAAGGGAGATGCAGCAAAGTAGAGATAAGTATTTCCCTTAGTTTTGAGAACCAAGGTATCAATCCAGTAGGAGGTACAAGCAAGGCTGCAATCTATGCACCTGCACAAACAATCAAACACTTGCACCCAACGCTATAAAGGGGTTGTCAATCCCTTTACGGTCACTTGCAACGATGAGATCTGATAGAGATAGATATAAAAGATTACTAAAATTAAAAGTAAATAAAAGTAAATAAAATTGCAGCAAGGTATTTTTGATATTTTTGGTTTATAGATCTAAAAGTATATACTGGAAAATAGACCCGGGGGCCATAGGTTTCACTAGAGGCTTCTCTCTTGAAGGAAAATAATAATACGGTGGGTGAACAAATTACTGTCGAGCAATTGATAGAAAAGCGCAAAGTTATGACGATATCCAAGGCAATGATTATGCATATAGGCATCACGTCCGTGTCAAGTAGACCGAAACGATTCTGCATCTACTACTATTACTCCACACATCGACCGACTCCTGCCTACATCTAGAGTATTAAGTTCATAAAGAACAGAGTAACGACTTAAGTAAGATGACATGATGTAGAGGGATAAACTCAAGCAATATGATGAAAACCCCACCTTTTTATCCTTGATGGCAACAATACAAATACGAGCCTCGCTACCCCTACTTTGTCACTGGGTGAGGACACCGCAAGATTGAACCCAAAACTAAGCACCTCTCCCATTGCAAGAACTACCGATCTAGTTGGCCAAACCAAACCAATAACTCGAAGAGAAATACAAAGATATGAAATCATGCATATAAGAATTCAGAGAAGATTCAAATAATATTCATAGATAATCTGATCATAAATCCACAATTCATCGGATCTCGACAAACACACCGCAAAAGAAGATTACATCGGATAGATCTCCAAGAACATCGAGAAGAACATGGTATTGAGGATCGGAGAGAGAGAAAAAGCCATCTAGCTACAAGCTATGGACCCGTAGGTCTAAGGTAGACTACTCACGCTTCATCGGAGGAGCAATGGAGTTGATGTAGAAGCCCTCCGTGATCGAATCCCCCTCCGACAGATTACCGAAAAAGGCCCCAAGATGGGATCTCACGGGAACAGAAGGTTGCGGCGGTGGAAAAGTATTTTCGTGGCTCCCCCTGATGGTTTGGGAATATATGGGAATATATAGGCGAAGGGTTAGGGTTAGAAGGCCTGCAGGGGACCCACAAGCCAGGGGGGCGCACCCCCCCCTAGGGCGTGCCCTGACGACTTGTCGTCTGCTGCCA
Organism: Elymus sibiricus; assembly: GCA_039707655.1. Lineage (NCBI taxonomy): Eukaryota > Viridiplantae > Streptophyta > Magnoliopsida > Poales > Poaceae > Elymus > Elymus sibiricus. The sequence continues at coordinate 305,584,963 of CM077675.1, read as the reverse complement.
GGTCTTCTGACCTCCTCTCCAAGTCTTCTAGATGTCTTCTGGTCCAAGAAAAATCATCGCGAAAGTTTTATTCCGTTTGGACTCCGTTTGATATTCCTTTTCTGTAAAACTCAAAAAGAGGGGAAAAAACAGAAACTAGCACTGGGCTCTAGGTTAATAGGTTAGTCCCAAAAATAATATAAAATAGCATATTAATGCATATAAAACATCCAAAACAGATAATATAATAGCATGGAACAATGAAAAATTATAGATACATTGGAGACGTATCAAGCATCCCCAAGCTTAATTCCTGCTCGTCCTCGAGTAGGTAAATGATAAAAACAGAATTTTTGATTTGGAATGCTACCTAACATATTTATCCATGTAATTTTCTTTATTGTGGCATGAATATTCAGATCCATAAGATTCAAAACAAAAGTTTAATGTTGACATAAAAACAATAATACTTCAAGCATACTAATAAAGCAATCGTGTCTTCTCAAAATAACATGGCAAAAGAAAGCTATCCCTACAAAATCATATAGTCTGGCTATGCTCCATCTTCATCACACAAAGTATTAAATCATGCACAACCCCGGTTTTAGCCAAGCAATTGTTTCATACTTTAGTATTTTCAAACTTTTTCAACTCTCACGCAATACATGAGCGTGAGCCATGGACATAGCACTATAGGTGGAATAGAATATGGTGGTTGTGGAGAAGACAAAAGAAGGAGATAGTCTCACACCAACTAGGCGTATCAACGGGCTATGGAGATGCCCATCAATAGATATCAATGTGAGTGAGTAGGGATTGCCATGCAACGGATGCACTAGAGCTATAAGTGTATGAAAGCTCAAAAAAGAAACTAAGTGGGTGTGCATCCATCTCGCTTGCTCACGAAGACCTAGGGCAATTTGAGGAAGCCCATCATTGGAATATACAAGCCAAGTTCTATAATGAAAAATTCCCACTAGTATATGAAAGTGTCAATATAGGAGACTCTCTATCATGAAGATCATGGTGCTACTTTGAAGCACAAGTGTGGAAAAAGGATAGTAGCATTGCCCCTTCTCTCTTTTCTCTCATTTTTTTATTTTCTCTTTTTTTGGTGGGCTTCTTTGGCCTCTCTTTTTTATTTGGGCTTCTCTAGCCTCTTTTCTTTTTCATAAAGTCCGGAGACTCATCCTACTTGTGGGGGATTCATAGTTTCCATCATCCTTTCCTCACAAGGGACAATGCTCTATAATGATGATCATCACACTTTTCTTTACTTACAACTCAAAATTTACAACTCGATACTGGAACAAGAAATGACCCTATATGAATACCTCCGGTGGTGTACCGGGATATGCAATGATCTAGCATAGCAATGACATCATCATGCTAGCTACCTTACGATCATGCTAAGCAATATGACAATGATGGTGCGTGTCATAATAAACGGAATGGTGGAAGTTGCATGGCAATATATCTCTGAATGGCTATGGAAATGCCAGAATAGGTAGGTATGGTGGCTGTTTTGAGGAAGGTATATGGTGGTTGTTTTAAGGAAGGTGAGTTTAATGCACTGGCGAAAGTTGCGCGGTACTAGAGAGGCTAGCAAAGGTGGAAGGATGAGAGTGCGTATAATCCATGGACTCAACATTAGTCATAAAGAACTCACATACTTATTGCAAAAGTCTATTAGTCATCAAAACAAAGTACTACACGCATGCTCTTAGGGGAAGGGTTGGTAGGGGTTAACCATCGCGCGATCCTGACCTCCACACAAAGGAAGGCAATCAATAAATAAATCATGCTTCGACTTCGTCACATAACGGTTCACCATACGTGCATGCTATGGGAATCACAAACTTTAACACAAGTATTTATACCAATCCACAATTACTCACTAGCATGTCTCTAATATTACAATCTTTATATCTCAAAACAATCATAAGGAATCAAACTTCTCATAGTATTCAATGCACTTTTTATATGAAAGTTTTTATTATATCTCTCTTGGATGCCCATCATATTAGGACTAAATTCATAACCTAAACAAATTACCATGCTGTTTAGAGACTCTCAAAATAATATAAGTGAAGCAAGAGAGTTCAACAATTTCTATAAAATAAAGCCACCGTCGTGCTCTAAAAAGATATAAGTGAAGCACTAGAGCATATTGCCTAGCTCAAAAGATATAAGTGAAGCACATAGAGTATTCTAATAAATTCATGATTCATGCGTGTCCCTCTCAAAAATTGTGTACAGCAAGGATGATTGTGGCAAACTAAAAAGCAAAGACTCATATCATACAAGACGCTCCAAGCAAAACACATATCATGTGGTGAATAAAAATATAGCCTCAAGTAAATTTACCGATGGATTGAAGACGAAAGATGGGATGCCTTTCAGGGCATCCCCAAGCTTAGGCTCTTGGTTTTCCTTGAATATTACCTTGGAGTGCCTTGGGCATCCCCAAGCTTAGGCTCTTGCCACTCCTTATTCCATAGTCCATCAAATCTTTACCCAAAACTTGAAAACTTCACAACAGAAAACTCAACAGAAAACTCGTGAGATCCGTTAGTATAAGAAAATAAAATCACCACTTTAGGTACTGTTTTGAACTCATTCTTTATATATATTGGTGTAATATCTACTGTATTCCAACTTCTCCATGGTTCATACCCCCCGATACTACCCATAGTTTCATCAAAATAAGCAAACAACACATAGAAAACAGAATCTGTCTAAAACAGAACAGTCTGTAGCAATCTGTAAACTTCGAAAACTTCTCTAACTCTAAAAATTCTGAAAACTTAGGAAAATCTGGGAAATTTGTATATCAATATAATGTAAAAAATTCAGATCCAATCGACGCTTCTGTGAATTTATAAAATTCCTGGACTAGGCGTCAAAGTTTCTGTTTTTCAGCAAGATCAAATCAACTATCACCGTAGACCATCCCAAAGGTCTTACTTGGCACAAACACTAATTAAAACACTAAACCACAATTACTACAGAGGTAATAATGTATAATTTATTCAAGAACAGAAACAAAACAAAAAACATAAAAATAAAATTGGGTTGCCTCCCAACAAGCGCTATTGTTTAACGCCCCTAGCTAGGCATAATGATTTCAATGATGCTTACATAAAAAGTAGTAATTGAAATATGCAAGAGAGCATCATGAATCTCATGACAAGAACATTTAAGTTTAACCCACTACCTATGCATAGGGATTTTGTGAGCAAACAATTTATGGGAACAAGAATCAACTAGCATAGGAAGGCAAAACAAGCATAACTTCAAAACTTTGAACACAAAGAGAGGAAACTTGATGTTATTGCAATTCCTACAAGCATATATTCCTACCTCATAATAAATTTCAGTAGCATCATGAAGGAATTCAACAATATAACTATCACATAAATCATTCTTTTCATGATGCACAAGCATAGAACTTTCATTACTCTCCACATAAGCAAATTCCTTTTCATCCATAGTAGTGGGAGCAAACTCAACAAAATAACTATCATGAGACACTTGATTGACATAAACATATTGCAATTTAAACCATGATGATAAGTTTCATGGTTATCTTTACTCATTATAGCATACGTGTCATCACCATCATCATAAATAGGAGGCATGCAATCATCATAATAAATTTGCTCATCAAAAGTTGGGGGACTAGAAATATCATCTTCATCAAACATAGAATCCTCAAGCTTGTGGCTTTGCATATCATTAGCATCATGGATATTTAGAGAATTCAGACTAGCAACATTGCAATCATGCTCATCATTCAAGGGACTATCATGAATCACCTTATAAATTTCTTCTTTCAACACTTCATCAAAATTTTCAGATTCATGGTTTTCAAACAAAACTTCATAGAGATAATCAAGTGCACTCAACTCACTAGCAATTGGTTCATCATAATTTGGCCTTTTGAAAAGATTAGCAAGTGGATGAGGGTCCATATCAATAGATTTTTAGCAAGCGAAGATGCAAGCAAATAGAAGGCACATGGCAACACAAGCAAAGATAGCAAACAAGCAAAAAGGCAAGCGGAAAAGAGGGCGAATAAAAAGGCAAATCTTTTTGGTTTTTTCTGAAAATCATTTTAGAAGTGGGGGAGAGGAAAACGAGAGGCAAATGGCAAATAATGTAAATGCAAGAGATGAGTTTATGATGGGTACTTGGTAGGCATGATGTAGACCTCCCCGGCAATGGCGCCAGAAATTGGCAAGTTGATGGGAGAGTTCTTGCCTTGACTTGCTATATATCCTCCCCAGCAACGGCGCCAAAAATTGCCAAGTTGACGGGAGAGTTCTTGTCCTGACTTGCTATGTATCCTCCCCGGCAACGGCGCCAGAAATTCACCCCGGCAACGGTGCCAGAAATTCTTCCTGCTACTTCTTGAGCTTGTGTTGGTTTTTCCCTTGAAGACGAAAGGGTGATGCAGCAAAGCAGAGATAAGTATTTCCCTCAGTTTTGAGAACCAAGGTATCAATCCAGTAGGAGGTACAAGCAAGGCCCCAATCTATGCACCTGCACAAACAATCAAACAGTTGCACCCAACGCTATAAAGGGGTTGTCAATCCCTTCACGGTCACTTGCAAGGATGAGATCTGATAGAGATAGATATAAAAGATTACTAAAAGTAAAACTAAATAAAAGTAAATAAAATTGCAGCAAGGTATTTTTGGTATTTTTGGTTTATAGATCTGAAAATATATAATGGAAAATAGACCCGGGGGCCATAGGTTTCACTAGAGGCTTCTCTCTTGAAGGAAAATAATAATACGGTGGGTGAACAAATTACTGTCGAGCAATTGATAGAAAAGCGCAAAGTTATGACGATATCCAAGGCAATGATTATGCATATAGGCATCACGTCCGTGTCAAGTAGACCGAAACGATTCTGCATCTACTACTATTACTCCACACATCGACCGACTCCTGCCTGCATCTAGAGTATTAAGTTCATAAAGAACAGACTAACGCCTTAAGTAAGATGACATGATGTAGAGGGATAAACTCAAGCAATATGATGAAAACCCCATCTTTTTATCCTTGATGGCAACAATACAAATACGTGCCTCGCTACCCCTACTTTGTCACTGGGTGAGGACACCGCAAGATTGAACCCAAAACAAAGCACCTCTCCCATTGCAAGAACTACCGATCTAGTTGGCCAAACCAAACCAATAACTCGAAGAAAAATAAAAAGATATGAAATCATGTATATAAGAATTCAGAGAAGATTCAAATAATATTCATAGATAATCTGATCTTAAATCCACAATTCATCGGATCTCGACAAACACACCGCAAAAGAAGATTACATCGGATAGATCTCCAAGAACATCGAGGAGAACATGGTATTGAGGATCGGAGAGAGAGAAAAAGGCATCTAGCTACTAGCTATGGACCCGTAGGTCTGAGGTAGACTACTCACGCTTCATCGGAGGAGCAATGGAGTTGATGTAGAAGCCCTCCGTGATCGAATCCCCCTCCGACAGATTACCGGAAAAGGCCCCAAGATGGGATCTCACGGGAATAGAAGGTTGCGATGGCGGAAAAGTATTTTTGTGGCTCCCCCTGATGTTTTTTTAATATATAGGCGAAGTGTTAGGGTTAGAAGGCCTGCAGGGGACCCACAAGCCAGGGGGGCGCGCCCGCCTAGGGCACGCCCTGGCGGCTTGTCGTCTGCTGCCAGGTCTTCTGACCTCCTCTCCAAGTCTTCTAGATGTCTTCTGGTCCAAGAAAAATCATCGCGGAAGTTTTATTCCGTTTGGACTTCGTTTGATATTCCTTTTCTGTAAAACTAAAAAACAGGGAAAAAACAGAAACTGGCACTGGGCTCTAGGTTAATAGGTTAGTCCCAAAAATAATAAAAAATATCATATTAATGCATATAAAACATCCAAAATAGATAATATAATAGAATGGAACAATCAAAAATTATAGATACGTTGGAGACGTATCAACCATCCCCAAGCTTAATTCCTGCTCGTCCTCGAGTAGGTAAATGATAAAAACAGAATTTTTTATTTGGAATGCTACCTAACATATTTATCCATGTAATTTTCTTTATTGTGGCATGAATATTCAGATCCATAAGATTCAAAACAAAAGTTTAATGTTGACATAAAAATAATAATACTTCAAGCATACTAATAAAGCAATCGTGTCTTCTCAAAATAACATGGCAAAAGAAAGCTATCCCTACAAAATCATATAGTCTGGCTATGCTCCATCTTCATCACACAAAGTATTAAATCATGCACAACCCCGGTTTTAGCCAAGCAATTGTTTCATACTTTAGTATTTTCAAACTTTTTCAACTCTCACGCAATACATGAGCGTGAGCCATGGACATAGCACTATAGGTGGAATAGAATATGGTGGTTGTGGAGAAGACAAAAGAAGGAGATAGTCTCACACCAACTAGGCATATCAACGGGCTATGGAGATGCCCATCAATAGATATCAATGTGAGTGAGTAGGGATTGCCATGCAACGGATGCACTAGAGCTATAAGTGTATGAAAGCTCAAAAAAGAAACTAAGTGGGTGTGCATCCATCTCGCTTGCTCACGAAGACCTAGGGCAATTTGAGGAAGCCCATCATTGGAATATACAAGCCAAGTTCTATAATGAAAAATTCCCACTAGTATATGAAAGTGTCAATATAGGAGACTCTCTATCATGAAGATCATGGTGCTACTTTGAAGCACAAGTGTGGAAAAAGGATAGTAGCATTGCCCCTTCTCTCTTTTCTCTCATTTTTTTATTTTCTCTTTTTTTTGGTGGGCTTCTTTGGCCTCTATTTTTTATTTGGGCTTCTCTGGCCTCTTTTATTTTTCATAAAGTCCGGAGACTCATCCTGACTTGTGGGGGATTCATAGTTTCCATCATCCTTTCCTCACATGGGACAATGCTCTATAATGATGATCAACACACTTTTATTTACTTACAACTCAAAATTTATAACTCGATACTAGAACAAGAAATGACCCTATATGAATGCCTCCAGAGGTGTACCGGGATATGCAATGATCTAGCGTAGCAATGACATCATCATGCTAGCTACCTTACGATCATGCTAAGCAATATGACAATGATGGTGCGTGTCATAATAAACGGAATGGTGGAAGTTGCATGGCAATATATCTCGGAATGGCTATGGAAATACCATAATAGGTAGGTATGGTGGCTGTTTTGAGGAAGGTATATGGTGGCTGTTTTGAGGAAGGTGGGTTTAATGCACTAGCGAAAGTTGCGCGGTACTAGAGAGGCTAGCAAAGGTGGAAGGGTGAGAGTGCGTATAATCCATGGACTCAACATTAGTCATAAAGAACTCACATACTTATTGCAAAAGTCTATTAGTCATCAAAACAAAGTACTACACGCATGCTCCTAGGGGAAGGGTTGGTAGGGGTTAACCATCGCGCGATCCTGACCTCCACACAAAGGAAGGCAATCAATAAATAAATCATGCTCCGACTTCGTCACATAACGGTTCACCATACGTGCATGCTACGGGAATTACAAACTTTAACACAAGTATTTCTACCAATCCACAATTACTCACTAGCATGTCTCTAATATTACAATCTTTATATCTCAAAACAATCATAAGGAATCAAACTTCTCATAGTATTGAATGCACTTTTTATATGAAAGTTTTTATTATATCTCTCTTGGATGCCCATCATATTAGGACTAAATTCATAACCTAAACAAATTACCATGCTGTTTAGAGACTCTCAAAATAATATAAGTGAAGCAAGAGATTTCAACAATTTCTATAAAATAAAGCCACCGCCGTGCTCTAAAAAGATATAAGTGAAGCACTAGAGCATATTGCCTAGCTCAAAAGATATAAGTGAAGCACATAGAGTATTCTAATAAATTCACGATTCATGCGTGTCCCTCTAAAAAAGTGTGTACAGCAATGATGATTGTGGCAAACTAAAAAGCAAAGACTCATATCATACAAGACGCTCCAAGCAAAACACATATCATGTGGTGAATAAAAATATAGCCTCAAGTAAATTTACCGATGGATTGAAGACGAAAGATGGGATGCCTTCCGGGGCATCCCCAAGCTTAGGCTCTTGTTTGTCCTTCAATATTACCTTGGGGTGCCTTGGGCATCCCCAAGCCTAGGCTCTTGCCACTCCTTATTCCATAGTCCATCAAATCTTTACCCAAAACTTGAAAACTTCACAACACAAAACTCAACAGAAAACTCGTGAGATCCGTTAGTATAAGAAAATAAAATCACCACTTTAGGTACTGTTGTGAACTCATTATTTATATAAATTGGTGTAATATCTACTGTATTCCAACTTCTCCATGGTTCATACCCCCCGATACTACCCATAGTTTCATCAAAATAAGCAAACAACACATAGAAAACAGAATCTGTCTAAAACAGAACAGTCTGTAGCAATCTGTAAACTTAGAATACTTATATAACTCTAAAAATTCTGAAAAATTAGGACAATCTGTGAAATTTGTATATCAATATAGTGTAAAAAATTCAGATCCAATCGACGCTTCTGTGAATTTATAAAATTCCTGGACTAGGCGTCAAAGTTTCTGTTTTTCAGCAAGATCAAATCAACTATCACCGTAGACCATCCCAAAGGTCTTACTTGGCACAAACACTAATTAAAACACTAAAACACAATTACTACAGAGGTAATAATGTATAATTTATTCAAGAACAGAAACAAAACAAAAAACATAAAAATAAAATTGGGTTGCCTCCCAACAAGCGCTATTGTTTAACGCCCCTAGCTAGGCATAATGATTTCAATGATGCTTACATAAAAAGTAGTAATTGAAATATGCAAGAGAGCATCATGAATCTCATGACAAGAACATTTAAGTTTAACCCACTACCTATGCATAGGGATTTTGTGAGCAAACAATTTATGGGAACAAGAATCAACTAGCATAGGAAGGCAAAACAAGCATAACTTCAAAACTTTGAACACATAGAGAGGAAACTTGATGTTATTGCAATTCCTACAAGCATATATTCCTACCTCATAATAAATTTCAGTAGCATCATGAAGGAATTCAACAATATAACTATCACATAAATCATTCTTTTCATGATGCACAAGCATAGAACTTTCATTACTCTCCACATAAGCAAATTCCTTTTCATCCATAGTAGTGGGAGCAAACTCAACAAAATAACTATCATGAGACACTTGATTGACATAAACATATTGCAATTTAAACCATGATGATAAGTTTCATGGTTATCATTACTCATTATAGCATACGTGTCATCACCATCATCATAAATAGGAGGCATGCAATCATCATAATAAATTTGCTCATCAAAAGTTGGGGGACTAGAAATATCATCTTCATCAAACATAGAATCCTCAAGCTTGTGGCTTTGCATATCATTAGCATCATGGATATTTAGAGAATTCACACTAGCAACATTGCAATCATGCTCATCATTCAAGGGACTATCATGAATCACCTTATAAATTTCTTCTTTCAACACTTCATCAAAATTTTCAGATTTATGGTTTTCAAACAAAACTTCATAGAGATAATCAAGTGCACTCAACTCACTAGCAATTGGTTCATCATAATTTGGCCTTTTGAAAAGATTAGCAAGTGGATGAGGGTCCATATCAATAGATTTTTAGCAAGCGAAGATGCAAGCAAATAGAAGGCACATGGCAACACAAGCAAAGATAGCAAACAAGCAAAAAGGCAAACGGAAAAGAGGGCGAATAAAAAGGCAAATCTTTTTGGTTTTTTCTGAAAATCGTTTTAGAAGTGGGGGAGAGGAAAACGAGAGGCAAATGGCAAATAAAGTAAATGCAAGAGATGAGTTTATGATGGGTACTTGGTAGGCTTGATGTAGACCTCCCCGGCAACGGCGCCAGAAATTGGCAAGTTGACGGGAGAGTTCTTGTCTTGACTTGCTATGTACCCTCCCCGGCAATGGTGCCAGAAATTGGCAAGTTGACGGGAGAGTTCTTGTCCTGACTTGCTATGTATCCTCCCCGGCAACGGCGCCAGAAATTCTCCCCGTCAACGGTGCCAGAAATTCTTCCTGCTACTTCTTGAGCTTGCATTGGTTTTTCCCTTGAAGAGGAAAGCGTGATGCAGCAAAGTAGAGATAAGTATTTCCCTCAGTTTTGAGAACCAAGGTATCAATCCAGTAGGAGGTACAAGCAAGGCCCCAATCTATGCACCTGCACAAACAATCAAACACTTGCACCCAACGCTATAAAGGGGTTGTTCCTTCCGGTCACTTGCAAAGATGAGATCTGATAGAGATAGATATAAAAGATTACTAAAAGTAAAACTAAATAAAAGTAAATAAAATTGCAGCAAGGTATTTTTGGTATTTTTGGTTTATAGATCTGAAAATATATAATGGAAAATAGACCCGGGGGCCATAGGTTTCACTAGAGGCTTCTCTCTTGAAAGAAAATAATAATACGGTGGGTGAACAAATTACTGTCGAGCAATTCATAGAAAAGCGCAATGTTATGACAATATCCAAGGCAATGATTATGCATATAGGCATCACGTCCGTGTCAAGTAGACTGAAACGATTCTGCATCTACTACTATTACTCCACACATCGACCGACTCCTGCCTGCATCTAGAGTATTAAGTTCATAAAGAACAGAGTAACGCCTTAAGTAAGATGACATGATGTAGAGGGATAAACTCAAGCAATATGATGAAAACCCCACCTTTTTATCCTTGATGGAAACAATACAAATACGTGCCTCGCTACCCCTACTTTGTCACTTGGTGAGGACACCGCAAGATTGAACCCAAAACTAAGCACCTCTCCCATTGCAAGAACTACCGATCTAGTTGGCCAAACCAAACCAATAACTCGAAGAGAAATACAAAGATATGAAATCATGCATATAAGAATTCAGAGAAGATTCAAATAATATTCATAGATAATCTGATCATAAATCCACAATTCATCAGATCTCGACAAACACACCGCAAAAGAAGATTACATCGGATAGATATCCTAGAACATCGAGGAGAACATGGTATTGAGGATCGGAGAGAGAGAAAAAGGCATCTAGCTACTAGCTATGGACCCGTAGGTCTGAGGTAGACTACTCACGCTTCATCGGAGGAGCAATGGAGTTGATGTAGAAGCCCTCCGTTATCGAATCCCCCTCTGGCAAATTACTGGAAAAGGCCCCAAGATGGGATCTCACGGGAACAGAACGTTGCGGCGGCGGAAAAGTATTTTCGTGGCTCCCCCTAATGGTTTGGGAATATATGGGAATATATAGGCGAAGAGTTAGGGTTAGCAGGCCTGCAGGGGACCCACAAGCCAGGGGGCGCCCCCCCCCAGGGCGTGCCCTGGCGGTTTGTCGTCTGCTGCCAGGTCTTCTGACCTCTCCTCCAAGTCTTCTAGATGTCTTCTTGTCCAAGAAAAATCATCGCGAAAGTTTTATTCCGTTTGGACTCCGTTCTATATTCCTTCTCTATAAAACTCAAAAACAGGGAAAAACAGAAACTGGCACTGGGCTCTAGGTTAATAGGTTAGTCCCAAAATAATATAAAATAGCATATTAATGCATATAAAACATCCAAAACAGATAATATAATAGCATGGAACAATCAAAAATTATAGATACGTTGGAGACGTATCACTACCATGTTTAGTATTGTTGTGATTACGAGGGTCTGAGGTAGATGAGTTTTCTAGGTTTCTCTGGTTTTGTGTTGACGGATGTGATACACGGTGGGTAGTATTATTGCTAGGAGTTGAGTGATTTATTCAGTAATTTATCCGTGTATCCGTTGGACCAGATTGCATAACCAGAAAGATTTCGGAAGTTCTTGGGTGGGAATTCAAGTAGTTACCTAGGATTATCCTTCCAACAAATGCAAATGGGTTATGTATTTGTTCCGGCTTAATTTCCAAGCTGCATCCTTTGCTTTTTTTGGAGTGTGGTAATTTGAGTTGCTTCGATGTCAAGTGGTGATTTCATACCTTTCCTAAGCGGTGTTCTCATACATCTATGGGAGTGCTAATCCTTTTGCTCAATCAAATTGTCATGTCAATTCTTTCCAACCGGTGTGCTTCTCTTCAAGATGATTCAATCATTTCCAATGTTGCAAGATCAATCCTCATATTTCTTTTCGGAGTTCGTTTTATCCGTCTCAAGTTGTATTTATTTTTTCCCACCCTCCCGCCCTTTTTCTTCAATGATTTAATTATCATCCAAGTGCCTTTTCTATTCATGTGATGCTTCCGCTTTCTTTTCTTCCGTATGGTATCCAGTGATTCATTGTGAAGACGCTCAGGTGCTAAGTTCATCATTCTTCGTTTTCTTCCCCGGTGGATTCGATTCAAGCTTTCGGTGTTCATCATATTCTTTTCATTCGTTAAATGATTTCATGTGGAGATTCTTATCCAAGCCTCTCTTGTTTATTCACCTCGCTATGTCATTTTCTTAGATCAGTTTTGCCATGTCCATGTCATTTCCTATTGCCACTATGTTACACCACGAGCAGAGTTACAGCCTAGCTGGTTAGTGCAGTCTTACTCCACCCAGGAGGGCTTGTGTTCGATTCCCAGGCGCCCCCTTTTAATTTTAGTTGCCACTATTTTTTCTTCCCTGTTCTATGTTTCTTCTAGTTTCGCTGCACATTACACTCTCCAAGAGCGGAACCCAGGGCCGTCGCTGGAGGCATCCACCTCATCACTTTTACGGTGTCGAGGGAAAACGCGTTAGCGATAGGAAAATACTCCGCGCAGACAAAAAAAAGGGTGAAAACACGTTGTCCTCTGCTCGATGCCGTCATTCACCCTCTCTCCACTTCTTCCCGAGTGTCTATTAGGGTTACAGCCGCCGCTCGCCGCCGCCCCAGCTCGCGGACTCCATCCTTCTCCTCTGCCGTGCCCTAGGCTAGAAGGCGAGCATCGGCACGAGCTCTCGTCCCTAGAAAGTTGCGGGAGGACGAGGTCGATGTGGTTGTCGGCTTCTCCTTCGCCGCGGGAGGCCATGGACGAGAAGAAGGAGGCGCCGTCAGCTCCACGCCCTCGCCCGCGACGACGAGGACCAGGTCACCCTGCGCCTGCAGTTCCTACGCAAGGTCGCACTGCCCCCGCCCCACGACGTCGTCTGTATCGATCTGAGGCTCGCCGAGGACGGGGACGAGCTGAGGGTTGAGATGGGCCACGGCGGCGAGGAGGCGGAGGCCGCGCGGCGGAGCCATGGCAGCCAGACCCCGATGGAGGAAGCGGCGAAGTTGATGGAACAGCTCACCAAGAGGACCTCGTCGCTTACATCGCATCTGGGTGTAAGCCATCCCCAATTCACAAGGTAACTGATATGACATCAACTTTGTTAATTTTGGCTTTCTGTTCAGAGCTTCAAAGATCTTTTAGTTTGAAGATTGATCTTAGTTTGTGATGTGCAGATTTCTGGGACATTTTTTGTTCCTTTTCTTTCTTCACCATCCATCTTTGGCTCTTTTCCAGGTAATGGTATCTTTGGGCCAAAATATAATGCCTTTGTCTCGTTTACTTTGTTGGTTGTTATGCTTCTTGGAGGATTCATCATTACTAAAGGTTGATTTCTCTGAAATATTTTCAGCTACTTGAGGTTACATTTTGAACCTACACATCTAACATGCTGCAACCTTTTTCTGACTATTTAGCAGAAAGCTCAGTCTGCTGGATTTGGGGTTATTGGATCTCTCCTATTATATATACACAAAATGCTATATCAGTGTATGAATTCCATGGGCGTTCTTGGTGCAAGGTGAACTTGATTTTAATACTTCTCTGAAGCAGTCTATTATACTTTTAATTTGTTTGTACAGAACAGCAACGCACATCACATGGAGTTTTGTGGGTGTAATAATGTTGTAAACCAAATTACTTAAGGCGTATTATATTGTTCTCATGAACCTATAATAACACATTTTTATCAAGAAAAGTTCTAACTAGCCTTTGTAACTGATACTTAATCTACCTTGGTTCAATATGGTAGCCATTTGTAGATCAGAACATCACATTAGGTGAAGTTGTACTCACTAGATATGGATTATTCAAGGTAAAATAATGGTTTTGGATCGAAGTCGGAGTATTGTTAGGTTACAAGATTGTTTTGAATGCCTTATTTACATTGTTCTTGGCAATTCTCAACCGTAAGTTCATACTGCATTATAAGACCCAAGCAATTTGAGCTTATTGAAAGTAGTTTCTCATTTCCAAAGTGATTATCCTTGACAGCAACTGGGAATAAGCTGTTGTGTCCAAGGATGAAATTCGAAACAAGGATTCTAGGAGGAAGAGTAACAGAGTAGCCCTAGAGGATCCTTTTTAATCTCACTACGAGTCACTTCTCCGTCATCATACTTATTTCTGTTATTGCATTTCAGTCGGATCAAAGAAATAGTCGACGCCTTGAGCAACTAAACAGTGAATCGAAAAAGCTTACTTTCTCTATCAAGTATGCTCAGCCATTCTGTGCTCAGTTTATTGCTTGCTTCTGGAAGCAAAACCTATCATACCGGAGGAACCCTCAATACACCGCAGAATCATTGTACGTAATAACTGGGTATTTATATTAGCAAAGTAAATGCTCTGGTCCATGACAACTAAGCCTTTGTACCCTAGGTGCAGAAGCTAGATTCAACTGAAGCAATGACTTCCTGTTACTGCAGTGTACTGTATTGTTGACGTGTTGATGAGTGGACCAACTTTTTAAAGAGCATGAAGGTCATATGAAGGGCTTTCTATATGTTGTTTCAGTTCAAGCAATGGTTCCTTGTTTTTTAACTGAACCAAGAGGACTGTGTGATACCCAGGATCAAAGAGCGTTACATCCATCATTTTTTTTCTCTTTTGGCAAGGGTTGCATATGTGTGTTGCATCTGGTGGCCAGGGGTAAGCTGCCGGATTGTACAAGGAGAATGTTATAGAGGTAGTTATGAACTTATGGTACTACTATCCCTTTTTTTATTAGTGTGTTACAATTACAAGGATTCCTTTAGTCTGAAACCATTTATCTTTTATGGAAGGTCTTGTATGAGCGTGCTGCAGCATTTGATGGCAAAGCATAGGCCTTGAAACTTCATCAAGGGAATTTCGAGATACGGGTTACTTGGTATTTCTACTGGTTGTCCAGTTGCAAGGTATATCACAATCCATTATGCATATACCTGAGCAATTACTTTTCTTGGATAATTTTCTTAACATATATGTTCCTTTCCTTTTGTGTGATTATGCTATGAAAAGAGTGGGAAAAAATTGGTCCAAAGTAGTACTTTTCTTGTGACACTTCTTTAGTTTACATTAATCTATCTCAAATATTGATGAACTTGTCCTATGATTTTTGTCTTTTCAGATGTCGATTCATTTTTACGTGTGTATGTATGTTCAGAAATTTTAGTCTCTCACTGTTCATCAACGTGCCATCCATGACAGCAGTCATCTAGACTGTAAGACTGCTGCTTCTGTGTAATAATGTCTCTGATTCATTTTATGAATGTACACTGACCCTTCCCCAGACCCTGCGCAAGCGGGAGCTACATGCACCGGGCTGCCCTTTTGCCCTCTAAGTGCTACTCCCTCCGTCCCATAATATAAGAGCGATTTTGACACTACACTAGTGTAAAAAGCGCTCTTATATTATGGGACGGAGGGAGTACTACATTGCTTAGCTTGAACTGTAATCAAAGTTCAGTTGGTCCAATGAGTTCATCACTAGTCCCATTCACATGTTCTACCCACAATGTTCAAAAATGAATGAGAAATGCGGCTACCTATCTGGCACCGCACATGCACACCCTAGAGCATCTCTAGCAAACGCAGACACCGCAAACGTGGCCCGGCCCGTAATTTTTTTGCGGTGGCCCGGAAACGAGACCCCGCGACCACTATATGTGCGGGTTCGGGAAACTCTTCATTCTTCTCATATGCTCTTCCAGATTGATTACCCTTTAGACACTCAAGTAAGGGTGTGTTTGGTTCTTGTCACCAAGTGGAACGGCACGGGTCGGTTCCGTCCCGAAGGCCCATTCCCGTGTTTGGATCGACAAAGGAACTGGAACCAGTCGATTCCAGGGAACGGCATATTCCTAGGATATGTTGTTCGGAGCGGTCTCTCGTAATCGAGCGGACCACACGGAACCGCTAGCTCTTTCGTGTCTCCCTTCTCTCGGCGTTGCCCTGCCTACATGCTTTCCGCTGCCCGCCTGCCTGATCTGGCGCCGCCGCTCCTCGCCTGCCCACTCCACCGCTGCTCGCCTGCATGCTCCGGCACCACCGCTGCTCGCCTGCCTGCACGAAGCCGCTGCTGCCCGCCTACCTTATCCTGTGCCGCCGCAGGTCGCATCACCGCTCCACCGTTGCTCGCCTGACCCGCTCCACCGCTGCCCGCCTGCCTGCTCCGGAGCCGCCGCCGCCCACCTGCCTGATCTAGCGCCACCACAGCTCGCCTAACCTCTCCACCGTTGCTCGCCTGCATGCTGTGGCGGCGCCGCTGCCTAATCTGCCGCCACCGTTTCCCGCCTGCATGCTCTGCCGCCGCTCCTGCAGCTTCGTCCGCTCCTTGTCCTGCTCCCTCTCCAGCGATGCGTCGTGGAAGGAGGAGGCGCTCGGGCGGAGGGAAGGCGAGGTGGCCGGATCAGATACTGGTGGAGTGGTGGGGGTTGCTTCTTCGTTCCTGTCCAAAGAACCGTTCCATCCTATCTCGTTCCATTCTAACCAAACAACAAGATGGAATGGTTCCATTCCTTAGGAATGGAATGGTTCCATTACATTCCATTTGGTTCTGGAACCAAACACACCCTAAATAGTTCACATTTTCAGAATTGTGTATGCTATTTAGTTCATGCTATTCTTCTGTTTTAGTGCATATTATGCATTTCTTTTGTCTAAGTTAACTCTTCATTTCTTTTTACTCATATATCTATGTTAGATCGTGCTATTTAGTTCAGAATTGTGTATGCTTTTTTTACTGAATTTTATGAATGTTTTTTGCGTGCTTAGTTTACCCACCATTAGGGCTCTCTCACATTTTTGTCCTGACTTGTATAAATGTCCGGCGGGAGATTCACATTTTCTTTCGTTATTTCTCACTTGTTTCAAAAGCGAGTATCAGTTTTGAATAGTCATTATCTTTGACCATTTTATATTGAGTTGATACCATAGTTTCTCATTTCCAAGTCAACTCCCTTCCTCGAAGAATATCTGATTCATTATTCCTTTTGTGAATTCTTTATTCCAGCTTCTGCAGAGGAGGATTCTGCACCCCTATTATGCCTACAGAAAAAGGCACCATAAGGCCATGGATTTTCTAGGGTGGGCACATTCGCTCTCTGGTCTTCCGGTGCAACACTGTATGTGTCATTGAATTTTGGCTTTTGGCTGCTTTTGTAGTATCGTCCTAAATAAATAGACCAGTTAGATGCCATGTGTCCATTTGTGCTTTTGGGTAAATAAATGAAGAAACCTACAGAAATATATATTTTGTGCTCTGTGATTAACCTTGTAAGACTGTTACATTTCTTTTAAGATAGACATATTACCTTTGATTGCTCTGCTGCTGCAGTTTTATTATGTCTATTATTTAAGAACCGATGTTTATTTGGACTGCACACACACGTTTACAAATCCATCAGCTAGATTAGTGCGCCCAGTCACGCAGAGGAGGCACGCCTAGGGCGTGCCCCTGCCACTAGTATAGGTCATAGGAGGTTGATCTGAATCATTGACACGACCACCCAGCCAGCACCTGGTCAGCCACTCTGCCATACGCGGGAGGTCCCTGGTTCAAGTCTCAGGCGGCCCAATAATGCTCTGTTTTTCTTTTATTTTGCACACTCACATATCTGCATCTAGTCATGGCTAATTCATCTACGTTTGAAATCCTTTCCATACCAGTAGCAGAGATTAGTGTAGTGGCTAGCACCCTTGTTTTCAACCGAGAGGTCCTGGGATCAAATCCCACAGAAACCTAATTCTTTTGTCTCTCTGTTTTTACTTATTTTTTTCTTTTTATTTCTTCTCAGACGCACCTTGTAGCAATTTGCTAGATACACGTACCACATTATTCGTAACACCGACACGTGGGAACCCGGTAACCGGGATCACTCCACCATATTTGCATGACACGCACACGACCACACCTTTTTTTTGCACCGACATCTCAATGACTTGCCGGAACCGAAACATTGCCGTGGCACCGTTCTCGTTTTCGTTGTCGTGGCACCCCTTTCCTTCCGCCATGATGACAAATGCTCCATATCATATTCTACGCCAATGTCTTCATAAATTGCATCTAACTCAGTTGTGTCAGCCTCATGCATAATTAAGAACATTTAAAATATTGTTTGCATTAAAAGTTGCCAATGCCATGTTAAAAACGGTTTATTTGATAACTAAATAACCGTAGCTCCGATTTAAGTGTTCCACATATGAAACTTGACTAGAAAAACGTGTAGAATCACATGGTGCACCTTATTTTCCTATTTTACAACTATAAAATATGCTTAGGACAGATCTGGACTAAATTAATAATATGCATATGGGATCGTTTCGGAAATGCTATATGTTGTTTCCGGCCTCATTTAAAATGCATAGATAGTGTAGTTTCATTATGCTTCACCTCTTGCCATGTTAACAACATTTAATCTTGCCGATAAAATAAACAAGAGTGAACTAAATGATTCGAACGTGGAGTTTCGTCAATACGCAACTCGTTGCATATTGAACTTCACTTAATTTGTAGTGTTTGGTTGTTGCATCTTGCCATGTCTTGCATATTTAAACATGACATGCATCATTGCTTGCGCATCATGTTATGCATATGTTGTGGTGTTTATCATGTGTTGATTGTTGTTTTCGGATTGCTTCTTCTCGATAGAGTTCCGAAAGTGTTCTGAGTGTGAGGAATCGTTCGACTACATTGGTTCAACTTCTTCATGGACTCGTTCTTCTTCCAAGCGGGATGTGAGGCAAGATGATCATTTCCCAGGATACCATTACTATCATTGCCTTGCTAGATGTCTCGTTTCTATCGCTTGTCTTGCTATCTACCACTTGTATGTCAAGCCTCCCAAGTTGCCATGAAAAGCCTCTAAACCCTCCACATCCTAGCAAACCATTGCTTGGCTATGTTACCGCTTGCTCAGCCCTTCTTATAGCATTGCTAGTTGCAGGTGCAAGTTCTTTCCATGTGCAACATGGATATTTTTGATATATCACAATATTATTGCTATTTAATTTAATGCACATATATACTTGGTAAAAGGTGGAAGGCTTGGCCTTTTGCTCGGTGTTTTGTTCCACTTTTGCCACCCTAGTTACTTGTGTACCGGTGTTATGTTAAATATTGAGCGCTCCTAACATGCTCAGGGTTGTTATGGGGACCCCCTTGATTTTCGTTTGGTGATAAAACTCGTCTAGCAAGGCCCAACCTTGGTACTATATTTGCTTAACAACCTAATAAAATTTGCATAGGGCATGATCACCCCGTGGATAATTAATCAACAACCTGGGCCAGTGCTCCTCATGAGTGTTGGTCCAAAATAGAAATAGCTAGGGTCACCAACGGGTGTGCCAGCCGGAAACTTAGCCAATTCGGTCGTGTCCTGAGAACGAGATAGGCGGCTCCTATCGGGTTCGTCGACGCGTCGGGCGGCCTTGCCGGATTTTTTTACCTTTCTCGAACGTCTTGTGCGCGGGATTTCAACGACACATCGGGCTATCTTGAAGTTGAGATTTTCCATCGGGATTCCGCGAATACTACTGGTGATTCCGCGGTTGAGGAATTCCAATGCAGCTTGTGGTAGTTTGTGATGGACTAGTTGGAGCACCACTGCAGGGTTAAATCTTTTGGAAAGCCATGCCCGCGGTTACGTGGCAACTTGGAAACTTTGTTTAACACCCGGTCATAGCAAACTTAAAGTAAACTCAAATAAAATACACAAACTGTGTTCGTAACCATGACCGTCTCTTCTCATGAGGCCTGCTCCGAAAGAGAACACAGTGGGGTTATGTTTGACTCGTAGGTAGGGGTTCAGGATCACTTACTGATCATTACTAGTTCACGTCCGTTTATTCGACAATCATCCCCCCTTATTCTTGTACTCGTAAGTTAGCCACTCAAATAAATGCTTAGTACTTGCTGCAGCCTCACCACTTAACCATACCTCGCCCATTAAGCTTTAATAGTCTTGATACCCTTGGAAATGAGATTGCTGAGTCCCTGTGGCTCACAGATTACTACAACAACAGTTGCAGGTACAGGTAATGCAATGCTTTGATGTGAGAGCGATGCTTGTTTGATTTGGAGTTCTTCTTCTTCTTCTTCTTCATCGATCATAGGAGGGGTTCTAGGCCGGCAGCCTGGGATAGCAAGGATGGATGTCATTTTATCATTTGATTTCGTCCGTAGTCGGACCCTGCTCTTCTGTATGATGATTGTGTATGTTGTTGTATTGATGTGAACATGATTTAGCTTGTGGCGAGTGTAAGCCAATTCCATATACTCATCTCTTCTTTACATGTACTTGTAATGATATCCATTCTTGCAAAATGACGAGATGCGCTTCTATCCCTGTCGAGGCCCTCGAGCCAAAATGAGGATAGGATCGCATCTTGGGCGTGACAAGTCAGGCGGACATCGACGAGAAGGTGAAGCTTGCGTTCGAGAAAAAAGCAGCTGAGGACGCAAAAAAGCAGCCGAGGAGAAAAATGAGTTGCTACAGCAGGCAGTCGCTACAGCTATAGATGCCTGTAGAAATGATTTCGCTACTAACTTGATCCCGGCTATCATCAACTGGTTGAAGGAAAATCCAGACAAGACGGTAGATGATTTCCCCATGCCCAGCTTCGTCGGGAGCAACTCGGTGAACAACACAACCGCACCATCACCTGCTCACGCAACCGCGCCTGCTCTCGCACCCACACCTGCACCCGCTCATTGCAGCCGGTCCTCAGTCTCTGGTGCGCTAGGCGGGCCTTCGTCTTTGGCTGAGCTCGACGCACTCACGGTAATTACATGTCGCACCAACATATATGTAGAATATTCAGTTTTCATTGCCTTTCGGATGTTTTACACCGAGACATGTCTTTGCGGGCCGACGAAACCCCGTGCACCGTAATCTACTTGATCAAAGGCCAGAAGGTGGACGTGGGAAAGGTGGTGATAACGAAGCCCTTGGAACTCACGTTCCACGGCCAGCCGATGCCCGGTGGGCACTTCAGGGTTACCTTGTCGAGTGTGAAATCGGGGCACGAGGATTTGCCTCCTCCAGTACGGCTAGGGGGAGAGGACGACGAGACCCCGCTGCGGCTTGGAAACTGCAAGGGTTGGGTGCTGCTATGGCCGAAGAAACTTCTTCGTCTGGAGCCGGCCGAGAGCACACCAATAACCACACATCAGCAAGCAGGTATGAACACCACCACCCCGCCTACGCAATTACCAGTGCCTGTAGTGCCGGGTGAGAGCGGCGGACGACGCGAGGAAGGGGGTCCAATAGTGGTTGATGTAATCGGCCCCGTAGAACAAAGAATGGATGATGAGATGGACGAGGACCCTCTTCGGTTCCTCAATACAGGCGCCTATGACGATGACTTAGAATTGATGAGTCAGCCATATGACGACTAGGGCTATCAGCATGCTGATGAGATGGATGATCTGCTCGGGCAGGAACGTCCTAGCAGGGTTGATTGCAAGAAGTCTCTCTTCATGCGATCCTCACAGGACACGGTTGAAGATGCCGCCTCAACACAGGCTCAACTAGCCGAGGGTCGTACAGTGCTTAGCCCGACAACCCTGGGGCAGGGGTTACGGAAGGGTCTGGAAGGTCAGCCCAAGAAAAAGGAGAGGAGGAGACCGGCGGGGAAAGGCTCTGCTGCCTACAAACAAGCTAGAGCACATAGCAGCCAGACGGCGGATTTTGAAGAGCGTGTACCCGTCAAAGGTGCGGCCATGTTCCATGTCACGGGCGAGCCGATCCTACCACCGAAACCGCTGGAGGCAATATCAGGGGATCTCAGGAGACTGCACGACCATGTGCTGTCGACTGAGAAAAGCCTACTAGCCTCGAAGGATCCAGGATATCCGACATACGCGGCTCGTGTGCCTGAGGGGAGGTGTTACGTCGACACATGGCCCGCGGAGGTGTTCTTCCTGCGGTTTGACCATATCTTCGAGATGTTTCTGACAAGGCAGCTCGATTTTACAATCGTCCGCCTTTTTGCGCTACATATGAGCTTCGTCATGAAGAGAGAAGATGTCTCGCAAATCTATGTAGCGGATCCATACTACATGCACGAGTCCTTCTTGAGTCTCGGCGACCTTGAGCGTAAAACTGCTAGGGAGTACCTTGAAAACTTCATGGTACAGAATAAGGACCAGGAAATTGTCCTCCTGCCTTATCATCCAAAGTAAGTCAGTGCCGGACAACCCTTTCGTACATTTCAATCATTCTTTACCCGCGAGTCACCCATATGGAGAATAATTTGAGGTGTTCTTTTCCCCGCAGCAACGGGCGCGCCATCCTTATCGTTCTTTACCCGCGAGTCTCCCACGCCGTGTATTTCGACCCTACCATAAACTACGAGAAGAAGGACTACACCCACGTAATGAATATTGTAGATGATGCTCTCCAAGGCTTCAGCTTGAGGGGTGGCCACCTGAAGATCAAGAAACAAAGGAACCGCAAGACGGGTTTCTCGCATAAAACTAACTTCTGCGGCATCCATGTCCCAAAACATAGTAGGAACGATGGATTCTACCTCCTCCATCTCATGATGGAGTTCAGAAGGGATCACCAAAAGCTTCGCATGACAACCAAAAATGATGATCATATCCGCAAGTGGGTAGAATCTCAAGGAGAAGCGGATTATACACTTAGAGATGAATTCTTTCGCATCCAGAGGGACATTGCGACGATCATCATGAAAGAAGTCGTCGAAAAGAAGGGGATGTTCCACCACGGCCCTATATCGCGAGCTGACGTCCGAACTCGGATAGGCATGCAACGTCAGGACCTCACGCCATTCAAGAAGCTAGGGTGCATCCTCGATGATTTGGAAGGATGGAAGTTCTAGTGATTTTCGATGCCGATGATGATGATGTGTGTCAGTTGAACTTGTATAATTTCTGTAGCAATGAAACTTTGTGATGTCCACGGTCCCTGCCGAACTTGCGTAACGCTACTTTGTTAGTTTGGGTACGATGACATGCGTACCTCTAGTTAATTAGTTTGTGTACGATGAAACTGCGTTGATTATTTATGTTTACTATATGTTGCATCTAGTTGCTAACCCTTTCTTTTCGTGTTGCTCAAGTATATTATGTTGCATATGATTGTACATTCTCTTTATGAAGATGCATCTCTAACAGGTACCTAGATCCTTGATGGCGAAAAGCAGTGCTATGTCGTGTACATAGGGAAGGTTCCGGGAGTGTACGACGAGTGGCACGAGTGTCAGGCACAAGTGGATGAGTTCTCGGGCGCCAGCCATAAAGGCTTCAAAGCAGACAAGAAGCAGAAGCTAGTTACTTGAGGTTCACGCTAGCACGAGAGAGGACTCATAACCGCCTCATGTACTGCATAGTTCTGCTCTCACTCATAGTGATAGCTCTTCTCGTGTATATCATTGTTTAGATGGATGACGATGTAGTTGCAAGTATTCGAGACTTGTATCGCTATTTTCGAGATGATGACGAGAGACCACTTTGTGTTGGATGATGATTATGATGATGACATGATTTGATGTGTATGCTATGATTACATTCGTATGTGTATGATATGCTAGATATTACTGTATAAAGCCTGTACAAATACAAAACAAATATGCAGAAAAAACAGAAACTAATAAAACTAGCAGTAGCGCGGCTTACTGTAGAGCGCTACAGCTATTAGCAGCAGCGTGTCCCGGTAAAGCTCACTACTGCTCTTCATGTGTAGCAGTAGCGCGGCTTACTGCAGAGCGCTACAGCTATTAGCAGCAGCACGTCCCAGTAAAGCTCGCTACTAATACCCATGTATAGCAATAGCGCTGGTAAAACCGTGCTACTGCTACAAGTTAGCTGTACCGCCGTATCAGTAGCGCGTGTACCCGCGCTACTGATACACCTAAAAACCGCGCTACTGCTAGGCTTTTCTCTAGTAGTGTCAGGAGGTACTCTATTTCTGGGTTCTTGAACCCAAGGATCATTCTGCTCACTCCCGTTGATAGCATTTGCTCGTTCATTTAGGATGATTAGTAACCTTGCTCTAGCCCTCGAGGTCCATGGTCTATCGTTCTTCCACTACCATGAACCAACCCAGGCAGGAGTTCTTAGTGAACTGAAGATCACAACATGAGTGCTGATGATGAGTTCTCCATTGTTCATTGTGAATCTGCCAGGCCAACTTTCTGCATGGATTATCTAGAAGAAACATGTTGAACTTTGTTCACGTATTCAGTCTATGCATCTACAACTCAGGAAAAATCATGTGCTCTCGAGTTGCCCCACTTCAATTGTATTCTGACCTTCAGCTATCTGTGTGTCACACCCTGTGTTTTGCCTCATGACTAAGTTAACATGACTCAAAAATTAGGACCAATTAAA
Source organism: Elymus sibiricus (assembly GCA_039707655.1). Classification (NCBI taxonomy): domain Eukaryota; kingdom Viridiplantae; phylum Streptophyta; class Magnoliopsida; order Poales; family Poaceae; genus Elymus; species Elymus sibiricus. The sequence continues at coordinate 305,560,362 of CM077675.1, read as the reverse complement.
CCTTTTGTGTGCTTGTGATGCTTGACTTGATTGCTGATTGTTTGATTGCTTACTTGTGCTCTATATTCATAAAATCCCTCCTACTCTCAAAATTCATCTCCTTGCTCCAAATCTTTGCCCAATGATCATGCCATGCGTATAGGACATAAAACTATTTTTATAAAATATTATTTTGACCAAAATGGATTTATTCAAATTATGTTTTCCAAAACCCCCGAATTGAGGTTTGTACTACAAGTCCTCAAATTGGGTGGATTGTTTTGTCCCAAAGGATTTATTTGGAACCTACTATATATGTAACTCCCCAAAACCACAAAATATTATTTTTAAAGATTATTTTCCTATTTGTTTCAAAGGCTTTTTCTTAAGGCCAGAAATGGTCTTTTATTAGGAACAATCATTTTTATGCTTTAAAAATATTTGAGAAAATTAAAGAAAACTCAGTGGACATACATTGTCCATATATAAGAGTTTCAACACATGGTCATGTTCAAAATATTGGACAAAACCCTTCAAAACCATTTCTGCCTATTTCAAGCATTTGAAATATTTCTATAAGAAATATTCCCAAATAAATCCAAGAAAATTCTAGAATGTCACATATGACATATGTGATCATCTTGCCAAGTTTCATCTCAAAACCAATTGATTTGATACACCAAAATATTCCAAAACCCTCTCTGTCAAGATCCAAATTTGAGCAACTCTACATTGCCAACTGTCTCCAATTATGCTGAAATTTGTGGACATGTTCTGATCCTCTAATAATGTATCCACACCAAGTGGTGCATCAAGGAGAACAGATCCACTTGTCCAAACCCTTCCAAACCCCTCTCTGCTGATTTCTCGAGTTGGGAATTTTTGCATTGTCAAGTTTCTCTATTTGATCCCAAACTTTTTGGGCATGCTCTAATACCCAAAAAATGCCACCACACAAAGTGGTGCATTAAGGGGAATAGAATTGCATGAGTAGATCTATAGAAATCAGTTTCTGCCCATTCCTAGGGTTTGCCAAAGTTACATTGGCAACATTCCTCAACAAATCTCACACTTGGTGGAAAACCTTATTTTTAACCACCATTTATTCATGTTAAATATCAAGGCAAGTAGTATTCATTTACTTGTCCAAATCATCATCAAACACCTTCTGGTCATTTCTAAAAGTCTGTGTTTCCCCCTCTTAACTTGTTCTCCTAGCCCCTAAATTTTTACCACATTCTCACATTGATGCATTTCACCTCCAGCAAGGAAAACCCAGCTCTGGTTCCATGGTTAAGTGGGGTAAAACCCCATTTTACCCCTCTGGACAGCCCCATTTACTCTTCCCCTCAACCTCTCTCCTCTTCCTTTGGCCTCACAGGGAATCCAAGGGCCTCCCCACATTGTTTAATTGCCCCCAGACCCTCTGGACACAAATGGCCATGACCATGGCACAATAGGCATGCCATGGCATGCCAAAGACACGCTCCAGAGCGCGCTACAGTGCCCGACAGCACTATAGCCGTCGCCCAATGGATGCTCCCGACAGCCTTGGGCCTCGTGGTGGTGTCTCCCGAGGCCGCCTCGACGTCCACGACACGGCAGCTGGTCGGCCCCGTCGTCTCTCGCCCTCTGTGGCCTCTCCTCGCATGCGCACCAGCCGCCCGAGCGCTCCAATGGGCGTGCTCACACACGTGAGCATTTGTCCCCCCCGGCTTCTCTCTCTCCCCTCCATGCCTCGTGGTCGAGCTCCACGAATGCCGTAGACACCCCCATCCCTCTCCCAACGGCCACCAGGGCCGGCTCCAAAGACGCCGTGGGCACCGTCCACGGTGGACTCGAGGCCAAGTTTATAAGCTAGCCCGAGCTCTCCCTCTCGGCTCCCTTCGCCTCTCCTCACTCCCACGGGCCTCCCGCACCACCCATATCATCCTCCCATGCCCACCTCCTCTTCCCACGTCCGACATTGCCGCCTTGGCCTCCCCTTAAATTCGGGCTCCCTCGGGCTCCTCCTCCTCCCCTAACCACTCCGCGCCCTCACACCGCCGTGGTGAAGCCCCACCTCGCCTCCCCTCCTCCCTGGAGATGCCCTGCGCTCAAGAGCAATGGCGGCCGATGGCTTCCCGCGCGGCCTCCCTAGGTTGGCGCCGCTACGCCCCTCCCCCGTGCGCGTGCGGCACCGTGGTGGATGCGGCACGTCGTCCCGATCACGCCAGTGGCCGGGGCTCCGCCGGAGGGAGCCTGAGCCGCTGGGACGGCTCCGGTGCCGCTCGGTCCTCCCCCTGTCTCTCCTAGCTCGGGCGGGAGGTGAGGGATGAACCTGACAGGCGGGCCCCGCCTGTCACTGACCTCTCGGCCGGGCCCCCGGGGTAAGTGGAAGCGTCTGCCGCGGAAGCCGTTTTTTCCGCAGTGAAGACGGCCCAAGGGGATCCCGCCTTTGACGTCACCGGCCTCCAGCGCGGCTGGGCCACTGGGCCGGCCCGTTCTCTAACCGACGCCCGTGCGCAATATAGCCCCTTTTCGGTATGAAACTAATCAATTCATAGAAAATTCATATGACCTCCAATTTAGTTGATTCAAATTCCTACAGATTCCTAAAATCATTTCCTATTCAAATTAGTGCATTCCACATTTTTCCAGAAGACTTTTCTGTTAAGTTCAAATTCAAATTTGAATTTGAACCATGTAGAACCCCACCTTGCAAATTCCTAGAGACTCCAAATCAACTCCAAATGGAGTGATTCAAGTTCCTAGGTGTGTCTAAATTCATGCACTAAGTGGTGAACATTTTTCTCACACTTATTCTGCTATGTCAATTAGTGGGCCATTTCTTCATATGTGACCCACTTTGCAAATTCCTAGGAAATTCATACCAACTCAAAATCAAGTGAAACCACTCTCTAAAATCTTCTAAAATTATGCCCTATTTATTGGGTCCATCCACTTCTTTTTACAAAAATATTTTCTATGGACATCTTGTAGGATCATCGTTTCCTTCATTTCCACCATTCAAAACCCCCCCTTGACCCACATCCACCAAAACCTCCTTGGTTATTTTTTTCTCATGACCAGAGGTGTCCAAGAAAAATAAAACTCCTATTTATAGAGCACTTTTATTTCTCTGCTTGTTGTGTTGCTTATTGTGGTTGTTTCCGGCGATAGTTGACGAAGTAGATGAAGTGCTCGGAGTGGACGAGAAGCGTGTGAAGACCTCGAAGACTTTGCTGAGCCAGGCAAGCAGCCCTTTGACCATGATAAGAAACTTTTCATGCATGACATATAGCACTTGTTGTTTCGATGATTTGATCATGATGTGGTGACCACTTTGGTGGGATGCCTCTGATACTTTACCATTGATACTTGCATCGTGCATGACCCTACCATTCTTATGAGGGTTGTGCGGGTGGAAGTAGATAGGATGCTTAGTAGATGCTATGCAAGTGGGATCGGGATATGCATGCTGTCGGAAAAGAAATGATTTCAAAGACTTTTCGAAAACCCCGTCGGGTGCCACTAATGCCCGAGGGTGATGATGTTGAGTTGGGTAACCACTTGAGAAAGAAGTGGTGTATCGGAGCAAGTGAGTGTGTGTGTTTTCGAAAACGGATTAGATTTAAGATTTGTCGACCGTCCCAACCTTACATGTGCAACCACGATACCCCTTATGGGATGGGGCTTTGTTGATTACCTTCATGGGTACCAGCATAGAGCCCGCATTTCTAGTGGCGGGAGTGACGTGGTCACTCTCGATACGGGGTTGTGCCGGTAAGGACGATCATGCTCTGTTTTCACAGGCACCGGGCACACCATTGGTCCCTACATGGATGTTACTTGTGATGTACATCATGTGGGCTGGGTACCAATCGAGTGGACTCTTTGTTTAGTATCGTCAGGGTAAAGACAATGTTTGGGTGCTTACCTCGGGTATGTAATATACCGCGAGTCGTGGATGACACGGAAGTTCCCCGAGTCTTGTGGGTAAAGTGTGCAACCTCTGCAGAGTGTAAAACTATTCGAATAGCCATGTCCATGGTCAAGGACAGTTGGGTGGTGCTGTTTAAACTACGTCCAGATGTTTTCACAAAACTTGGTGTGTGTGTGTGACAAAGAGATACTTGAGCTAAGTCGGAAGACTTGATGAAATGATTGAACATGTGATGTTCAGCCCCTTGCTTATGATGATATCTATAACTTGTTCATATGGATATCTACCAACTGTTGATGCATGCTTACATAAGTTAGTTGATCATGTCACTGCACTCAAAATTAGCTTTCTGCAAAATTACCTACTTAGTGCTATATCATGCTCTATTGAACCTTGTTCCAAACATGGGTTGCTTGCGAGTACATTCAAAGTACTCATTGGCTTGCCACTGTTTATTTTATTGGCCAGGCATGAAAGACCAGGTTATGATGAAGATTATCTTTTTGAGGGACATGCGAGCTAGGACGTTTCCCAGTCAGAATGCCTGTAGGGTTAAGGCAGATGGCATGGGTTCACGCTATCGTTGAAGATTTCCGCTGCAATCATATGAAGACTTGGCCATAAAGGCCATATTTGAGTAAACCGGTATGTAATGGATGTAAGACTCTTGTTATTTAGTTTCTGTGTGTTCAGTGAGCATTGATCTCTGGGATCACTGTGCACGTACATTCGGTGATCACGACTTATGAGTCGGGGTCCCCACAGAGCTGGTATCAGAGCCATCCTAACTGTAGGAAGCCCTTAGTGAGCATGGACGTTAGTTAGGACAAAACTATTTTCCAGACCCTTCAAAATCACTTACAAAACCTCTATATTTCTCACCTCTCCTAAATTTTCAAAGGAAGCAAAGGTTTTTGCCTTAGCATTTCCACCATCTTTCTCATAACTCTCCTCGTCTACTTTTTTTTCAAAACTTTGCAAATGGTCGCTACTACCCTTGTGCCCCTGACCACTGGATTCCTTGTAATCCTCGTGGGTAACCCGGAAGGAAGCCGCCTTGCCAGACATTTGCCCACATATCTTGGACACAAGTTGACGACGCTAGACAAGGAGCTACCAACAGAAGATACCGTCTCGAAGGATGAGGATGTCAAGACTTGGATGAAGGTGACACCCTCGACACTGCCCCAGGATGATGCGACCTTGGCCTACGATGACCAGGGCATAAGATATGCAAGATCATTATATGCATCGCTAATAGAGCAATCCTGTCATTACCGATGTCGTGTCGGCAACCACCGGTGGATGAGAACAGAAGACCCGCCAACGACCGTCATGGGGAACCACCTTCGTCATCAGCTCACCAGACGCGAAGTTGTTAAGGACTCTTTAGGCGCAACCAGGATCGTTTCAACGAACAACAAACCAGAGACATAGCGACACCTGAGGAAGACCCAGAAGACTAAGCGGACTCCTCTCCAAGACACGAAGCAAGCACGACTACTGAGTCCGAGAACCCCTAGGGTAGGATGAGTCGTGTATCCCCCATGCGAAGTCGAGTCCGTATGATGGTTCTGACAGAACCATGATTGTGTGTTGCTTGTTTTTGCTTGTTTGTGCTTTGGTGTAAGTCGCACTTTTGCCCCAGGCAACAAGTACGCGACTAAGCACCCACCTTATCTTAATAAGTGTGTTTTGCCTTTTCGGCACTTGTTTGATTGCCCTTGCACTATACGACCCCCTTAGGCACTCTCCTCTATGCTACTTTCCCTCTTCCCCCTCTCGTCAACTGAAGACCGGCAAGACAAGATGCACCAAGGTTCCACCTCGACGGACAGCTAGCATTGAAGACTATGACTACAACGTACTCAACCAGACGCAACCCCGTAGAGCTATACATTTCCCTCAAAATTGGAAACCCCTCCCTAGCCCAACCTAGACCTCACAAGCTCCCACCGCTCAAACCTCTGATCACGTGTTTAATACACGGATTTGCCAGATCACCTGATGAGCATCAATAACCCCTGGTTACCACTGGGTTCTTTACGGGACTAGTGATCATAGTGAACAGACACATTACATCCCTAAGCCAGCACTTGAACTGATGATGCCATAGCGAAGATTGTTCCGAGGATACATAACTAGTAAGCTAATGATTTGACGAGGTTGTAATAGATATCTTGAGGAAGTAGTTGAGACCCCCTTTGATGGATTACGAGACTCTATGTTGGTAGACGATCTTGGTGGATCAAGATTGATACAGTAGCATAACTTACTTGTCCCTTGAGCAAATTGGATTAGTAGGACGAATATGATCACAAGCTGAAATTCCTGGTGGATTAATGACTTGACTTTGGCAAGTAATGTTGATATTGGATTGATGGTGATATGATAGTGACTGGAGTAACTAGTAGGGAATTCTTACTAGATGTAAACCTTGGATTTAAATAGGTGATTATAGTAGATGCTCGAGATCAATTAAACCACATGGTTCGGAGTAAATTGGATTTAGTCCAATGATCTTGATCGTGATACCATGTCTCTCGGTGGATGATAAGTAGAAGGAATCGGATGATGTTAGGGATAATTTAGGGATCTATATAAGCTCGACCTTAGAGTTTAGTTGGTCATGAGATTGGGAGTTCGTGGATATACTGTGATGAGATAGTTCCTTTCAGAATTTGGGGATTTAGGAAATCTGGAGATATATGGAACGACACCGGTATTGGATTTGTGGATGGTATTCGTGGATCGATTAAACCAGATTCATTAGGAAGGAAACAAGGTCTTGGATTTGTATATTACATGTTTCCTTAGCATATTGGTGCAACACCTTAGAGCTTGGATATATTAGCTGAATACTTGGATTTGTAGTATCACAATCAAGCTTAGCGGCTTGTATGCTTCCCGAGGATTTTTACATAGGGATATATTTGAGTTAGTTGTAGAATAACATATGAGATTTTGGTTTAGTCCTTATCTCGAACCTTGGAGTTGAATAGCATGAGTGATGTTGGAGTTGACTTATATAAGATAATACCTTCGATGATGCATGATGTTTTTGTTTGGAGTAATAGGTAGTACTATTGGCATCTAAGAAACTGTGCTTAAGGATAAGATGATAGATGTTCACTCAGATCCTAAGCTCCTTGAAACCCCGAACATGGTCAGAGTATGACCATAGGCTCTGGCTCTAAGTCAAAAGACTATGCTCGATACTCCACCTCAACCCCCACCAATCCTATCCCTGAGGAAGGTGGACACGAAGAACTAGATTGCGATGGACCACAAACCCCTGGACTAGTAACCAACCAGAGCAAAGGCCCGCTCCTCGCACATATCTCATGAGCAATGTGCTTATGAGATACTTGGGGAAATATGTTGTTGTCCTCACGAATGACACACTCATCTACCCAATGAGAGGAAGGAACACCTTAGTCCTATTGGGACAAGCCCCAGGAGCACAAATTTCCATGCCTCTCAAGTATAAGGTTTTACCTTGAAGAAGTTGGACTCCTCGAAGCATCCTCCCTGCAGCAGAAGATACTCGTACCTAAGCAAGGTGAAGAACCACTACGGTTGGGAAACCACGACGAAGAAGAAGAAGCAAGATAAGTCAACCACCATTCCTCTGACAGCTACATCAACTAGACTATATCAAGGAGCACCGATGTTCAGGCACGATGAAGCCCTTGCACATCAAGAGGATTATAGAACCCCTTGTCTTAACAATCACCCATCAGTTCCTGACTAGGAAGGGACCGAGAAGTGGATAGCACCCTCACTCCACCACCTTGAAGGTGTACGATGAGCATGACGTCCCTACTCCCTTCAGATGCATGGAATGAAGTGGGACGACTGTCATGACTTCATTATTAGTCCCTTCTTGGTCCAATCTAGGGCGTGCACCCTGACTAGATCATGATGGAACACATGTCAAAGGTAGTTCACTCCGCCAAACCCTTGACCTCTAGGCAAGCCTAGCATATTGCAAGAAACCCGTTCATCCTTAGACGAAGTCAACGATGCACTCGAAGACATTTCCTCAGGCACTTCAAGACCTAGAAGGACAACCACGCCAGAGCAGAAGCAACATGGAACGTGAAGACTACCTCACCTTTGAATTTCCGCATCTTTCCCACGCCTAACCTAGGAATCTCGGGGACGAGATTCTTGTAAGGGGGGTAGTTCTGTCACACCTTGTGTTTTGCCTCATGACTAAGTTAACATGACTCAAAAATTAGGACCAATTAAAACTTTTGTGTGCTTGTGATGCTTGACTTGATTGCTGATTGTTTGATTGCTTGCTTGTGCTCTATATTCATGAAACCCCTCCTACTCTCAAAACTCATCTCCTTGCTCCAAATCTTTCCCCAATGATCATTCCATGTGTATAGGACATAAAACTATTTTTATAAAATATTATTTTGACCAAAATGGATTTATTCAAATTAGGTTTTCCAAAACCCCTGAATTGAGGTTTGTACTATAAGTCCTCAAATTGGGTGGATTGTTTTGTCCCAAAGGATTTATTTGGAACCTACTATATATGTAACTCCCCAAAACCACAAAATATTGTTTTTAAAGATTATTTTCCTATTTGTTTCAAAGGCTTTTTCTTAAGGCCAGAAATGGTCTTTTATTAGGAAAAATCATTTTTATGCTTTAAAAATATTTGAGAAAATTTAGGAAAACTCAGTGGACATACGTTGTCCATATATAAGAGTTTCAACACATGGTCATGTTCAAAATATTGGACAAAACCCTTCAAAACCATTTCTACCTATTTCAAGCATTTGAAATATTTCTATAAGAAATATTCTCAAATAAATCCAAGAAAATTCTAGAATGTCACATATGACATATGTGATCATCTTGCCAAGTTTCATCTCAAAATCAATTGATTTGATACACCAGAATATTCCAAAACCCTCTCTGTCCAGATCCAAATTTGAGCAACTCTACATTGCCAACTGTCTCCAATTATGCTGAAACTTTGTGGACATGTTCTGATCCTCTAATAATGCATCCACACCAAGTGGTGCATCAAGGAGAACAGATCCACTTGTCCAAACCCCTCCAAACCCTTCTCTGCTAATTTCTAGAGTTGGGAATTTTTGCATTGTCAAGTTTCTCTATTTGATCCCAAACGGTTTGGGCATGCTCTAATACCCAAATAATGCCACCACACAAAGTGGTGCATTAACGGGATTAGAATTGCATGAGTAGATCTATAGAAATCAGTTTCTGCCCATTCCTAGGGTTTGCCAAAGTTACATTGGCAACTTTCCTCAACAAATCTCACACTTGGTGGAAAACCTTATTTTTAACCACCATTTATCCCTGTTAAATCTCAAGGCAAGTAGTATTCATTTACTTGTCCAAATCATCATCAAACACCTTCTGGTCATTTCTAAAAGTCTGTGTTTCCCCCTCTTAACTTGTTCTCCTTGCCCCTAATTTTTTACCACATTCTCACATCGATGCATTTCACCTCCAGCAAGGAAAACCCAGCTCTGGTTCCATGGTTAAGTGGGGTAAAACCCCATTTTACCCCTCTGGACAGCCCCATTTCCTCTTCCCCTCAACCTCTCTCCTCTTCCTTTGGCCTCACAGGGAATCCAAGGGCCTCCCCACATTGTTTAATTGCCCCCAGACCCTCTGGACACAAATGGCCACGACCATGGCACAATAGGCACGCCATGGCATGCCAAAGACACGCTCCAAAGCGCGCTACAGTGCCCGACAGCACTGTAGCCGCCGCCCAATGGATGCTCCCGATAGCCTTGGGCCTCGTGGTGGTGTCTCCCGAGGCCGCCTCGACGTCCACGACACGACAGCTGGTCGGCCCCGTCGTCTCTCCCCCTCTGCGGCCTCTCCTCGCACGCGCACCAGCCACCCGAGCGCTCCAATGGGCGTGCTCACACGCGTGAGCATTTGCCCCCCTGGCTTCTCTCTCTACCCTCCACGCCTCGTGGTCGAGCTCCACAAACGCCGTAGACACCCCCAGCCCTCTCCCAACGGCCACCAGGGCCGGCTCCAAAGACTACGTGGGCACCGTCCACGGTGGCCTCGAGGCCGAGTTTATAAGGTAGCCCGAGCTCTCCCTCTCGGCTCCCTTCGCCTCTCCTCACTCCCACGGGCCTCCCGGACCACCCATATCATCCTCCCATGCCCACCTCCTCTTCCCACGTCCAACATTGCCGCCTCGGCCTTCCCTTAAATTCGGGCTCCCTCGAGCTCCTCCTCCTCCCCTAACCACTCCGGCGCCCTCACACCGCCGTAGTGAAGCCCCACCTCGCCTCCCCTCCTCCCAAAGATGCCCTGCACTCAAGAGCAATGGCGTACGACGGCCTCCCACGCGGCCTCCCTAGGTTGGCGCCGCTACGCCCATCCCCCGTGCGCGTGCGGCACCCAGGTGGATGCGGCACGTCGTCCCGATCACGCCAGAAACTAATCAATTCTTAGAAAATTCATATGACCTCCAATTTAGTTGATTCAAATTCCTACAGATTCCTAAAATCATTTCTTATCCAAATTAGTGCATTGCACATTTTTCCAGAAGACTTTTCTGTTAAGTTCAAATTCAAATTTGAATTTGAACCATGTAGAACCCCACCTTGCAAATTCCTAGAGATTCCAAATCAACTCCAAATGGAGTTATTCAAGTTCTTAGGTGTGTCTAAATTCATGCACTAAGTGGTGAACATTTTTCTCACACTTATTGTGCTATGTCAATTAGTGGGCCATTTATTCATATGTGACCCACTTTGCAAATTCCTAGGAAATTCATACCAACTCCAAATCAAGTGAAACCACTCTCTAAAATCTTCTAAAATTATGCCCTATTTATTGGGTCCATCCACTTCTTTTTACAAAAATATTTTCTATGGACATCTTGTAGGATCATCGTTTCCTTCATTTCCACCATTCAAAACCCCCCCTTGACCCACATCCACCAAAACCTCCTTGGTTATTTTTTCTCATGACCAGAGGCGTCCAAGAAAAATAAAACTCCTATTTATAGAGCACTTTTATTTCTCTGCTTGTTGTGTTGCTTATTGCGGTTGTTTCCGGCGATAGTTGACGAAGTAGAAGAAGTGCACGGAGTGGACGAGAAGCGTGTGAAGACCTCGAAGACTTTGCTGAGCCAGGCAAGCAGCCCTTTGACCATGATAAGAAACTTTTCATGCATGACAAATAACACTTGTTGTTTTGATGATTTGATCATGATGTGGTGACCACTTTGGTGGGATGCCTCCGATACTTTACCATTGATACTTGCATCATGCATGACCCTACCATTCTTATGAGGGTTGTGCGGGTTGGAGTAGATAGGATGCTTAGTAGATGCTACGCAAGTGGGATCGGGATATGCACGGTGTCGGAAAAGAAATGATTTCAAAGACTTTTCGAAAACCCCGTCGGGTGCCACTAATGCCCGAGGGTGATGATGTTCAGTTGAGTAACCACTTGAGAAAGAAGTGGTGTACCGGAGCAAGTGAGTGTGTGTGTTTTCGAAAACGGATTAGATTTAAGATTTGTCGACCGTCCCAACCTTACATGTACAACCATGATACCCCTTATGGGACGGGGCTTTGTTGATTACCTTGATGGGTACTAGCATAGAGCCCGCATTACTAGTGGCGGGAGTGACGTGGTCACTCTCGATACGGGGTCGTGCCGGTAAGGACGATCATGCGCTGTCTTCACAGGCACCGGGCACACCGTTGGTCCCTGCATGGATGTTACTTGTGATGTACATCATGTGGGCTGGGTACCAATCGAGTGGACTCTTTGTTTAGTATCGTCAGGGTAAAGACAATGTTCGGGTGCTTACCTCGGGTATGTAATATACCGCGAGTCGTGGATGACACGGAAGTTCCCCGAGTCTTGTGGGTAAAGTGTGCAACCTCTGCAGAGTGTAAAGCTATTCGAATAGCCGTGTCCACGATCAAGGACAGTTGGGTGGTGCTGCTTAAACTACGTCCAGATGTTTTCACAAAACTTGGTGTGTGTGTGACAAAGAGATACTTGAGCTAAGTCGGAAGACTTGATGAAATGATTGAACATGTGATGTTCAGCCCCTTGCTTATGATGATATCTATAACTTGTTCATATGGATATCTACCAACTGTTGATGCATGCTTACATAAGTTAGTTGATCATGTTACTACACTCAAAATTAGCTTTTTGCAAAATTACCTACTTAGTGCTATATCATGCTCTGTTGAACCTTGTTCCAAACATGGGTTGCTTGCGAGTACATTCAAAGTACTCATTGGCTTGCCACTGGTTATTTTATTGGCCAGGCATGAAAGACCAGGTTATGATGAAGATTATCTTGGTGACGGACATGCGAGCTAGGACGTTTCCCAGTCAGAATGCCTGTAGGGTTAAGGCAGATGGCATGGGTTCACGCTATCGTTGAAGATTTCCGCTGCAATCATATGAAGACTTGGCCATAAAGGCCATATTTGAGTAAACCGGTATGTAATGGATGTAAGACTCTTGTTATTCAGTTTCTGTGTGTTCAGTGAGCATTGATCTCTGGGATCACTGTGCACGTACATTCGGTGATCACGACTTATGAGTCGGGGTCCCCACACTGTGGATAGTCAAGAGTATGTCACACATTCGTGTTATCGATGCCTAATACTCTTGTGGTCCGTCGGGCCAATCTATTTAAGAATGACTAGGAGAAACAAACAAGAGTGCCTCATCCATATCTAGGATTGGGTCAAAGTAGTTGTATTCCGCAGATCAAATGCCAACCCAACGTTTGCTCTGTTCTACCTTGGAGTATTCCCTCTTATGCCAAGAGTATCGTGAGAATTGCACCACCTCTTATGAACTCTTGATGCAGTGATACTCCTCGCCATCATTGTTCATTCCTCGGCCTTCGTGTTGGTTGTGACCAGAATGCCGACAGGTGGACCATGATGTGTGAAGTCAATACTCCTAGCAACCTTGTTGCTCGGTAGTTAATGGACAATATTTTCACTCTTAGGGTGATGGTTATTGAATTGTCATCCTAAGATTGATCGTGGTACCTAGTCCACATTTCCTGGTGCACTCTTCGATCAATGAGTTAGGTTTGTGCCAAGCTCATTTGATCATATCGTCTAGCCCTATAAAGCAAGATTGTTCCCGAGCTTCATAACATATCGGTGGTTTGTGATTTTTCAAATATCTTCTCGGAAGTATCACCAGGTTGTCCTCTGACCATTATCTTGAGTTCGTGATCAAGTTGGTTTCCTGTAAACCACCCCTTCTCCAAGACTCTGTGTTGGATACCCCTGAGTTAGTTGGTTAAGTTAAACAACAACTTGGAGAGTTGAAAGATAAAAGCTTGATCTAACTTAGTTCATGTCAAAGGGATGTCTTTTGTGTGGTGAGTGTGTTAAAGAAGGATGATATCTTCACCGATGGATCTTCGTCATCAATTGTTGCATTTATTGTCTTGTTCAATATCTGATTTCAGCTTGGGCTATCGTCAAATCAAAACCAGAACCAACGATCATCGTAATGCTGTTTTACTCGTGGATGTTTCCTTGAGCATACACCATTACATCCTTTGGTCTGACCAATGCTACTATCTTGCTCACATAGTTGTGGAATTCCATCTTCATGGATACTTTGACGAATTCTTGTTGAGCCAATCGACAAGATCCTTATCTCCTTCATAACTCATGATCAACATTAAGCTAGTATTGGAAACTTTTGTAGGCATTATCTTCAGGTCTCGTGCCCGAAGTATATGTATGGTGTAAGAAGTGACTTACTCAAAGTTCACGTGCATCGATGCAAGTTGCCGCCGTGAATTCGAGAAAAGTTGTTTTGCCTCTTCCGGAATCATCTCAAGTCAGTCATGCACGTGCGAAGTATTCTGTGGGTTGATAGACTGATCATCTCCAGTCCATATGTAATTCCTAGCACACCAAGCCACTGATTGATTTGTTCAAGGAAAAGAAGTTCCTTCTTAAGAGCTAATCCGTACTTATGTAAGGACTTCGCTATCCTCAACGATGGTTCCAAACTAGAACTTGGAAGTGTTTTGTTGTAAGGTTTCCATGTGATCACATTTGTCTTGGACACTGTGTTCACGCGGGTCTTGCAATTCAGCTCATGTTTTGGACTTGGCTCCTGTAGTTCATTTCTTGAGAATCTCACAACGCCATCTCTTCGATTTGTGCTGCAACCTTTCACTTCCAGACATGCTGAGTCTGGAATATCCTGACACCAACCAGATCTGAATCTCAGGTAGTTATAATGGTTGGAACGTTACCCAAGAATTATAATATTGGTCTCTCTGTAACCCGGTAAAGTGGATGTTGTGGCCAACACACCTAGTCGGAAGACCTATTATTATAGTCGCTTCATTCAGCAATTTGGCCACTTCTCCATTAGGACTTCGTGTGAAGACCTATTATTTGAGTCTTCCTTGATCTCTTATATGCATGATTACTTATAGCCTCGTATTTCTTCTTCGAATCTTTGGTTTAGTTAGGCTGACTAGATCGATTTTTCTTGCCATGGGAAGAGGTGCTTTTTGATGGGTTCAATCTTGCGGTGTCCTTTCCCAGTGACAGAAGGGGCAGCAAGGCACACATGTATCGTTGCCATTAAGGATAACAAGATGGGGTCTATTCCTACATGAATAGATCTCGTCTACATCATGTCATCGTTCTTATTGCATTACTCCATTTTTCCATGAACTTAATACACTAGATGCATGCTGGATAACGGTCGATCTGTGGAGTAATAGTGGTAGATGCAGGCAGGAGTCGGTCTACTTATCTTGGACGCGACGCCTATATAATCATCATCGCCTTGGATATCGTCATCATTATTTGATCTTCTATCAATTGCGCAACAGTAATTTGTTCACCCACCGTGTGCTATACTCATGAGAGAAGCCACTAGTGAAACCTGCGGCCCTCGGGTCTACTTTTCCAACATATTGCTTCCCAATCTATCTTTTTGCCTCTTTTGTTTTCAGATCTACTATATAAAAAAATACTTTGCTCCACTTTTTACTTGCTCTTTTTATTTTGTGTTCTTGAGAGATCTATCTCTCTAATCTATCACTACCTAATCTATCTTTTTACCGTAGAGAGATTGACAACCTCTCTTTCGCGTCGGGTTGTAAGTATTTGTTATTTGTGTGCCAGTGTTGCTTATTAGGTGGTGGTCATCCTCCTACTGGTTTGATACCTTGGTTTCATAACTGAGGGAAATACTTACCGTCGCTCTGCTGCATCATCCCTTCCTCTTTGGGGAAATACCAACGCAGTCTCAAGCCACGTCAGTGGGCTGTGACGGCCAGGTGGGCTGTGCCAGGTAGCCTCTTCCTCTCTTTTCTATTAGTTTCTTTTCTATTTTCTGCATTTGTTTTGAATTTGGTTTGCTAACCAAATTATTTTTGCTGCTTCTGAAAAAATATTGTGGGAGCTAAAATAATTATTCCAAAGCCCCACAAAATGTTCCAGAATTATTGGAGCTATAAATAGTATTATAGCAATTTATAACCCCAACTAAAATAACTTGTGAGTTAAATTAGAGCACAAATTTTTCCTCGAACAAATGAAATATTTATGGTGGAGGTTTTCATTATGTTCCGTAAATCATGAACATTTTTAAGGGCATTTTGGGTTCACTGGGAAGATTTTGAGTTTGAACTAATTGAATTGATTTAGTGCTAGGGTTTTGGTCATCCCCATTTCAAAGTTTGAAAATTTTAGTCATGATGCATGAATGTTGATGCAACTAGTTACAACCAGATTCTAGGGTTGTGACAACTCACCCCAGTAAACAAGAATCTCGTCCCTAGTTTAAGGCGTTGGCTAACAGGACAAGAGGTCTCATTAAACTACCACAATGTTCATGATCCAATTGCCCTTCTCGAAGATGTTGATTCATTGCAACATGTTGATCTTGACGTGTTTGGTTTCGAGATCTTCATACAACACGACAACAAGGAAGGAGAAACTCTAAAAGAATCAATCTTCATTAAGATAGAGCAACTCATGATCAAGTCATGGTAGATGATTGGAACATTTTCAAGATGCAAAATCAGGAGAACTCAGTGATGACCCAGCCATCATGGGGGAATGAAATGCGATCGAAGACATTAAGTAACCACACCCTCGGTAGCCGTGGTTTTGTTGGGAAGAAGCCCGTATGGGACAAGTAGGATGCTGCACTTGCGGCAAAGGGCATCCCAAACCACTTCGCACAATTCAAGGACCCCCTTGAATATAACTATGTCACGGGGCGGTACCATTATGATCAAAAGACAGGGGAATTTACCACGGATCACCAAGCAAGGAAACTAGAAGAAGAACTAGCAAGGCAGGATGCAGAAGCTGATAGCTCGCAAGGGTCGTCGGCCAGGTGGAACACTCCTCTTAACCGGTCGATCAACATAACCCTTGGCAAGCAGCCGTTAGCACCGCCGGCGGGTGGCCGTGTGAACGGTGCTGGATGCGGTGCCAAATGGGACTATCATTATCCCAAAGACCGGGAGCTACAACGGCAGAGAAGGAGAGCCAACAAGTGGAGCATTAAACAACAAATAATGGAAGCCACGGCCGCAGGCACTACTGCAGCCACAGCCAACATCGAGAGCATGAAGAATTGGATCAAGAACGGCAAATTGGACCAAGCCAGCATTCTGTCACTTTCATTGGTAAGCCGTTAGCAATGGATGCTCTCAACGCTCTTACTGAAGACACTCCATGCAGTCTCTTAGCTTATTTGCGTGATGAACTTGTTAAAGTTGCAATTGGGTCGATCATTCGCCCCAAAGATACCATGATGCACGGAGTGGCCATGCCTGAGGGGGTCTTCAAAGTTGAGGTGTGTGTTGTCGTAAGGGGTTTCGAAGATATTTCTCCTCCGATACAACCTCCGAGTGCGGATTGCCAGTTGACCCTCTCACAATGTTTGGGTTGGCCAATGCAGTGGCCGAAGAATCAAATTCAGCTAGGAAACGTCCAAATCTCCCCAACCTCGCAGCAGATGAACAATGACAGCACACGTGGGCGAGGACCATCTCCTTTGGGTCAGATTCAACATGAAGTTAGTAACAACGACAATGTGCATGTCGGTGAGGACCACGACAATGCGGTAATTGTCGACCATGTCAATGGTGGTGATTTGGGCGGTGCGGACCATGTCAATGGTGGGGATTTGGGCGGTGAGGGCCATGTTAATGCTGGTGATTACAGCGGTGAGGACAATCTACTTATCAATCGATACTTCCTTATTGAAGAATATCAGAAATCAGCTCCCAACATATGCAATCTTGATGGACCTATGTCTGTTGGTCCTACTCTTGGATTCTCATCAATGCCTCCGCTTGCTCAACAGGAACGTGTTGTTCCTTGCCAGAAGAGTCTTTTCAATGAGGAATTCACACCACCAGACACAGGTGCCACCACAGAGGAGAACATTTCTGAGTCCAAACACACTCAATGCGATGGTCACAAATGCATTGCCAGACAAGATAGCCAGCCAGCCTAACCCGACACACAAGAAAAAGAGAAAGAGACCAGCTGGTAATAAGACGAAGGCACATGCTGCCAGCCAACCGGTTCAGAAGAGTAAACAAGTTCGGCATGTCGTTCAATGGCGGGATTACCATTCCCCAGGTGATCCCATCCTTCCGAAGGAGCTCAGCGATCTTCTGCAAACAAAATTGAGGATTCTGCATGACACAATTCTAACTAGGGAGAGGTATGCATTCTCTGCTGGAGGTGGGTTTCGCCCTGTTTTTCAGTGATGGTGCCACCAAATCTTGGTTTGTGCGACGATTTCCCCGCGGAAATATTCTATGTGCCGTTCGATGACATCTTCAACATGTTCCGTCTAATGAAGCTTAGTTCTTCCTTAGTACGCCTATGGGCAATCAATGCTGCCTACACTGCCAAATGTAAGCTCAACAAGGATGTCGCGGTAGCGGACCCTTACCTCATGCACGAGACCAACACCAATCACCCTGAGCGCCGACAAGCTATGCGGAAGTATTTGACAGACTTCATGATTGCCAACATGGACAAAGACTGCCTTCTCGTGCCCTACTATCCGAAGTAATTAAGTCATTCTGTCTAGGTAGATTACTATTTCGTACAATCTCGTTATGCATTGATACGTCCATTTTGCATCATGATTTCATACTGTTATTTACTTTGTTTTGTTGAATAATAATGCTTTGGGGAGTGATTCTAATGCCTTTTCTCTCATAATATGCAAGGTTTACACAAGGAGGGAGAATACCGACAGCTGGAATTCTGGACCCAAGAAAAGCACGTCAGAGATACCTATTCTGCACAACTCCAATGAAGCTGAAATTTTACGGAGATTATTTTTGCATTTAATAAAAAATACTGGAGCTGAAAACTACCGGAGGAGGCCCCCCAGGTGGGCACAACCCACCAGGGCGTGCCAGGCCCCCCTGGGCGTGCCCTAATGGGTTGTGCCCAGCCTGGCCAACCTCCGGTGCCCATCTTCTGGTATAAATTCCCAAAAAACCTAAAAATAAGAGGAGGACTTTCGGGAAGAAGCGCCACCGCCTCGAGGCGGAACTTGGGCAGGAGCACTTTTGCCATCCGGCGGAGCGATTCCGCCGGGGGAACTTCCCTCACGGAGGGTGAAATCGAAGCTATCGTCATCACCAACACCCCTCTCATCCTTGGGAGGCCAATCTTCATCAACATCTTCAATAGCACCATCTCCTCTCAAACCCTAGTTCATCTCTTGTGTTCAATCTTTGTACCCGAACCTCAGATTGGTACCTGTGGGTGACTAGTAGTGTTGATTACCTTGCGTAGTTGATTACTATATGGTTTATTTGGTGCAAGATTATATGTTCAGATCCATTATGCTATTTAATACTCCTCTGATCTTGAGCATGATTATTATTTGTGAGTAGTTACCTTTGTTCTTGAGGTCACGGGAGAAGTCATGTTGCGAGTAATCATGTGAATTAGATATGTGTTTGATATTTTGATGATATGTATGTTGTGATTCCCTTAGTGGTGTAATGTGAACGTCAACTACATGACACTTCACCATTCATGGGCCTAAGCGAATGCATTGTGGATTAGTTATTAGATGATGGGTTGCTAGAGTGACAGAAGCTTAAACACTAGTTTATGCGTTACTTTGTAAGGGGCTGATTTGGATCCACATGTTTAATGCTATGGTTAGACTTTGTCTTAATACTTTTCTCGTAGTTGCGGATGCTTGCGAGGGGATTAATCATAAATAGGTTGTTAGTTCAAGTAAGAACAACACCTTAGCACCGGTCCACCCACATATCAAATTATCAAAGTAACAAACATGAATCAAACCAACATGATAAAAGTGACTAGACGAAATTCCCGTGTACCCTCAAGAACACTTTGCCTATTACTAGTGATTGTTCTGGCCTGTCCTTTGCCTCAAAAAGGATTGGGCTATCTTGTTGCACCTTGTTTACCGTTACCGTTACTTGCTCGTTACCAATTACCTTGCTATCAAACTATCTATTACCTACAATTTCAGTGCTTGCAGAAATTACCTTGCTGAAAACCGCTTGTCATTTCCTTCTGCTCCTCGTTGGGTTCGACACTCTTACTTATCGAAAGGACTACGATTGATCCCCTATACTTTTGGGTCATCAAGAATCTTTTCTGGCGCCGTTGCTGGGGAGTGAAGCGCTCTTGGTAAGTGGAAATCGGTAAGGAAAAAACTTATACTACGTGCTGAAATTTATTGCTACTTGCTACTATGGAGAACAATCCTTTGAGGGGTTTGTTCGGGGTATCTTCACCTCGACCGGAACCACAATTAGTTACCCCTCAACCTACAACACCTATTGAAAATGTTACTTATGAAATTTCTTCGGGTATGCTAGAACAACTGCTTGCTAAACCTTATGCAGGAGATGGAACTGGACATCCTGATATGCATCTTTTATATGTGAAAAAAATATGTGGATTATTCATGCTTGCAGGTCTACCCGGATATGAAGTTAAGAAGAAGCTTTTCCCTTTATCTTTGGAGGGAAAAGCATTGACATGGTATAGGCTATGTGATGATCTTGGAGCTTGGAACTGGAATCGTTTGCAATTGGAATTCCATCAAAAGTTTTATCCCATGCATCTAGTTCATCGTGATCGGAATTATATATATAATTTTTGGCCTCGTGAAGGAGAAAGTATCGCTCAAGATTGGGGGAGGCTTAAATCAATGTTATATTCCCCCAATCATGACATTCCGAGAGAAGTTATCATTCAGAATTTTTATGCTCGGCTTTCTCATAATGATCAATCCATGCTCGATACTTCTTGTGCTGATTCTTATATGAAGAAGACTATTGAATTCAAGTGGGATCTATTAGAAAGAATTAAATGCAACTCTAAAGATTGGGAACTCGACGAAGGTAATGAGTCAAGTATAAAGCTTGAATTTGATTGTGTTAAATCTTTTATGAATACCGATACTTTTCACAAGTTTAGCACTAAATATGGACTTGACTCCGAGATAGTAGCCTCTTTCTGTGAAGCATTTGCTACTCACGTTGATCTCCCTAAGGAGAAGTGGTTTAAATATCATCCCCCTATTAAGGAAGAAGTAAAAGAACCGGTCATAGCTAAAGAAGAAACCATCTTTTACAATGTTGATCCGGTTATGCCTACCGCTTATATTGAAAAACCACCTTTCCCTGTTAGGATAAAGGAACATGCTAAGGTATCAACTGTGGTTCGTTACAGTAATATAAGAGCACCTAAACCCCCTGAGCAAATTAAAGTAGAGCCTAGTGTTGCTATGGTTAAAGATCTCTTGGTGGAAAATATTGATGGGCATGTTATGTACTTTTGTGATGAAGCTGCTAGAATTGCCAAACCTGATGAAAAAGATAAACATAGACCCGTAGAAGGCTTGCATGTTGTCTCAGTTAAAATAGGAGATCATTGCTACCATGGTTTATGTGATTTAGGCGCTAGTGTGAGTGCTATCCCTTTTACCTTATACCAAGAAATTATGGATGAAATAGCGTCTGCTGAAATAGAAGACATTGATGTCACTATTAAACTTGCTAATAGAGACACTATCACACCACTTGGGATTGTTAGAGATGTTGTATTCTTGTGTGGGAAAGTAAAATACCCTACTGATTTTCTAGTCCTTGGTTCCCCACAAGATGACGTTTGTCCCATTATCTTTGGTAGACCTTTCTTGAGCACCGTCAATGCTCAGATAGATTGTGAAAAACAAACTGTCGGTGTCAGTTTGGTAATGTGTCTCATGAGTTTAATTTTTCCAAGTTTAGTAGACAACCTCGTGATAAAGCTTTATCTAGTAAGGATGAAATAATTGGTCTTGCTTCTATTGCTGTGCCTCCTACTAATCCATTAGAACAATATTTGCTCGACCATGAAAATGATATGCACTTGCGTGAAAGAAATGAAATAGATCAAATTTTGTTCGAACAACAACCTCTCTTGAAACAAAATTTTCCTATTGAAACTCTTGGAGGTCCTCCTCCACCTAAAGGTGATCCTGTGTTCGAATTAACACAATTGCCTGACACTTTGAAGTATGCTTATCTTGATGAGAAAAAGATATATCCTGTTATTATTAGTGCTAACCTTTTAGAACATGAAGAAGAGAGATTATTGAAAGTTCTAAGGAAGCATCGGGCTGCTATTGGATATACTCTTGATGATCTTAAGGTCATTAGTCCCACTCTATGTCAGCACAAGATCAATATGGAACCTGATGCTAAACCCGTTGTTGATCATCAACGGCGATTGAATCCTAAGATGAAAGAAGTGGTAAGAATTGTAATATTAAAGCTTCTAGAAGCAGGTATAATCTATCCCATAGCTGATAGTTGATGGGTGAGTCATGTTCATTGTGTCCCTAAGAAAGGAGGTATTACCATTGTTCCCAATGATAAGAATGAACTCATTCCACAAAGAATTGTCACTGGCTATAGAATGGTAATTGATTTTAGAAAATTAAATAAAGCTACTTGAAAAGATCATTACCCTCTACTGTTCATTGGTCAAATGCTAGAGAGACTATCTAAGCACACACACTTTTGTTTCCTAGATGGATATTATGGTTTCTCTCAAATATCTGTGTCACAATCTGATCAAGAGAAAACCACCTTTACCTGCCCTTTTGGAACCTATGCTTATAGACGTATGCCTATTGGTTTATGCAATGCACCTGCTACCTTTCAAAGATGTATGATTGCTATATTCTCTAACTTTTGTGAAAAGATTGTGGAGGTTTTCATGGATGATTTTTCCGTTTACGGAACTTCTTTTGATGATTGCTTAAGCAACCTTGATCGAGTTTTGCAGAGATGTGAACAAACTAATCTCGTCTTGAATTGGGAGAAGTGCCACTTTATGGTTAATGAAAGCATTGTCTTGGGGCATAAAATATCTGAACGAGGTATTGAGGTGGATAAAGCTAAAGTTGATGCAATTGAGAAAATGCCATGTCCTAAAGATATTAAATGTATTCGCAGTTTCCTTGGTCATGCTGGTTTTTATAGGAGGTTCATTAAAGACTTCTCTAAAATTTCTACGCCTCTTACTAATCTTTAACAAAAGGATATTCCTTTTGTCTTTGATGATGATTGTGTGGAAGCCTTTGAAACACTCAAGAAAGCCTTAACCTCTACACCTATCGTTCAACCACCTGATTGGAACTTGCCTTTTGAAATTATGTGTGATGCTAGTGATTATGCCGTTGGTGCTGTCCTAGGACAAAGAGTTGATAAGAAATTGAATGTTATCCATTATGCTAGTAAAACTCTAGACAGTGCCCAACGAAATTATGCTACTACTGAAAATGAATTTTTAGCAGTTGTGTTTGCTTGTGATAAATTTAGATCTTATATTGTTGATTCCAAAGTCATTGTTCACACTGATCATGCTGCTATTAAATACCTTATGGAAAAGAAAGTTGCTAAACCTAGACTCATTAGGTGGGTTCTCTTGCTCCAAGAATTTGACTTACACATCGTTGATAGGAAAGGAGTTGAGTACACCGTAGCTGATAACTTGTCTAGGTTAGAAAATATTCTTGATGACCCACTACCTATTGATGATAGTTTCCCTAACGAATAGCTAGCTGCAATAAGTGTCTCACAACACACACCTTGGTATGTTGATTATGCTAATTACATTGTCGCTAAATATATAACACCTAGCTTTACTTATCAACAAAAGAGAAAAAAAATCTATGACTTGGGACATTACTTTTGGGATGACACACATCTTTATAAAGAAGGAGTAGATGGTATTATTAGACGTTGTGTACCTGAGCATGAACAGGAACAAATCCTACGGAAATTTCATTCCGAAACTTATGGAGGACATCATGCGGGAGATATAACTGCTCATAATGTATTGCAATCTGGTTTTTATTGGCCTACTCTCTTCAAGGATGCTCGTAAGTTTGTCTTGTCTTGTGATGAATGTCAAAGAATTGGTAATATCGGTAAGCATCAGGAAATGCCTATGAATTACTCACTTGTTGTTGAACCATTTGACGTTCGAATACTTCTGTAACTCCAAAAATTCTGAAAAATTAGGAAAATCAGGGAAATTTGTGTATCAATATTTTGTAAAAATGTCAGATCAAAATCACGTTCCAGTGAATTTACAAAATTCCTGGACTGAGAGCAAAAGTTTCTGTTTTTCAGCAAAATCAAATCACAAACACCGTAGACCATCCCAAAGGTCTTACTTGGCTCAAACACTAATTTAAACAAGAAAACACAATTATTACAGAGGTAATAATGTGTGGAAAACTCAAAAATAGAAGCAAAAACACAAGCATCAAAATAAAATTGGGTTGCCTCCCAACAAGCGCTATTGTTTAACGCCCCTAGCTAGGCATAACGCAATAGATCTAGGTATTGTCATCTTTGGTATGCAATCCATACTTGATCAAACCATCAAAAGCTTTCCTAAATAGATCTATCCTTTCCTTAGTTTCCCTCCTAGTAGGGGAACTTAATTTATGAAAAGAACTTTGACGAGTAATTTTGACATTCATAAACCCGTACTCTGGATCATCACCATGGATATCATCATATAAAACACGTATCTTATTTATAACGGATTCCCTAGCTATCTTTTCCAACCAATCATCTTTATACCCTACGAAAATTCCCCTTGTTAACCAATGAAATTCATCATAAGTCTCAAGATACAAGGTTTGAGTGACATCCGCGTAGGGAACTCTCCTCCTAAGATTTTCACTATAAGATTGATAGTCTCTAGATTCAAGACTACGCAAGGTTTCTTTATCATGAAGAATTTATTCAATAGGAGGGTGTTCAATATCTTTATTATAGAAAGAAAAAATCTCCCTAGATTCATGTACGATAAAATCAAATTCACGCATAAGGATGATAGTAGCAATCTTTTTAGCTTTAGGGTGATTAATATTGGGAAGTTCATAAAACACCTTTTGCAAAGCGGGATGAATGTGCACAAATTTTGTTTCCAATCTTTCAATGAGCATGACAATAGCATCCGCATAACAATTTGTGCTAATAAGTATAGATTTATTATTCATAGGCATCACTCCCGTACAATCAAAGAATTCTTGGATAACACTCTTCCCGATAATATTTCCTTCTCCCACTTGAAAAGTTTTAGTTTTGTAATTAGGAGGAGATTCAGTTTCATGATCCAAAGAGCAAGATCCAAATTTTTCCTCAATATTAGTACTAGCAATACCCTCGAAATTTTCAATGATACCCTTCCCGGCTTGTGATGGGTACTAATGTAACTGCAAGAGATGAGTTTGTGATGGGTACTTGGTAGGCTTGATGTAGATCTCCCCGGCAACGGCGCCAGAAATCCTTCTTGCTACTTCTTGAGCATGCGTTGGTTTTCCCTTGAAGAGGAAAGGGTGATGCGGCAAAGTAGATAAGTATTTCCCTCGGTTGTTGAGAACCAAGGTATCAATCCAGTAGGAGATACAAGCAAGTCCCCAATAGGTGTACCTACACAAAGAATCAAACACTTGCACCCAACGCTATAAAGGGGTTGTCAATCCCTTCACGGTTACTTGCAAGGATGAGATCTGATAGTGATAGATAGATAGGAATGCTAGTACGGAAAGTAAACTAAAAGTAAAAAGATTGCAGCAAGATATTTTTCGTATTTTTGGTTTATAGATCTGAAAGTATAATATGGAAAATAGACCCGGGGGCCATAGGTTTCACTAGAGGCTTCTCTCATGATGGCAAATATTACGGTGGGTGAACAAATTACTGTCGAGCAATTGATAGAAAAGCGAATAATTATGAAGATATCCAAGGCAATGATTATGCATATAGGCATCACGTCCGTGTCAAGTAGACCGAAACGATTCTGCATCTACTACTATTACTCCACACATCGACCGACTCCTGCCTGCATCTAGAGTATTAAGTTCATGAAGAACAGAGTAACGCATTAGGTAAGATGACATGATGTAGAGGGATAAACTCAAGCAATATGATGAAAACCTCATCTTTTTATCCTCGATGGCAACAATACAATACGTGCCTCGCTACCCCTACTTTGTCACTGGGTGAGGACACCGCAAGATTGAACCCAAAACTAAGCACTTCTCCCATTGCAAGAATTACCAATCTAGTTGGCCAAACCAAATCAATAACTCGAAGAGACTTGCAAAGATATGAAATCATGCATATAAGAATTCAGAGAAGATTCAAATAATATTCATAGATAATCTGAACATAAACCCACAATTCATCGGATCTCGACAAACACACCGCAAAAGAGTATTACATCGGATAGATCTCCATGAAGATCATGAAGAACATGGTATTGAAGAACAAAGGGAGAGAAGAAGCCATCTAGCTACTAGATATGGACCCGAAGGTCTGTGGTGGACTACTCACGCATCATCGGAGGGGAATGGAGTTGATGTAGATGCCCTCCGTGATCGAATCCCCCTCCGGCAGATTACCGGAAAAGGCTCCAAGATGGGATCTCACGGGAACAGAGGGTTCCGGCGGCGGAAAAGTATTTTCGTGGCTCTTTTTAGTATCCAGGGAATATTCGGGAATTTATAGGCCGAAGAATAGGGTTAGGAGGGCTACCGTGGGGCCACAAGGCTCTAGGGCGGCCCCCCCTAGGGCGCGCCCGTGGTGGCTTGTGACGCCACGGCAGGTCTCCTGCCTTCATCTCCAAGTCTGGCAGGTTTCTTCTGGTCCAAGAAAAATCTTTCCGAAGGTTTTATTCCGTTTGGACTCCGTTTAATATTCCTTATCTGCAATACTCAAAAACATGGAAAAAACAGAAACTGGCACTAGGCTCTAGATTAATAGGTTAGTCCCAAAAATAATATAAAATAGCATATTAATGCATATAAAACATCCAAAACAGATAATATAATAGCATGGAACAATCAAAAATTATAGATACGTTGGAGACGTATCAAATACCGGCATACAACATAACCCGACGCCATAGGTATTCTAAATAGTGCTGGCGTGGGCTCCAACGCCACCACTATTATTTAACTGTGGTGCCATATTGCTGGCGTAGGGTGCCTACGTCAGCAAGGCCCTTTTTGCCATGCCATAGCTAGGCTTTTCTGCACTAGTGTATAGTGGGGAAGAGGCGCAAGGGCTGGACACAACAATTCCCACGGCCTGTGCCCTCCCCTCTCTCCCATTCTTCCTCGTTCGTAGTTCCGGAGGCGCTTGGCAAAGCCCTGCTGGGATTGCTCCACCACGCCGTCGTGCTGGTTGAGATCCCATCTATTTCTCCTCCCTCTCTTGCTCGATCAAGAAGGAGGAGACGTCATCGAGCCGCACGTGTGCTGAACACGGAGTTGCTGTCCATTCGGCACTAGATCGGATTGGATCGCGATTGGATCGTGAAGAGTACGACTATATCAACCGCGTTATATACGCTTCCGCTTAGCGATCTATAAGGGTATGTAGATACACTCCCCCTCTCGTAGCTATGCATCTCCATGGATAGATCTTGGGTGTTTGCAGGAAACTTTTGTTTCCCATGCAAAGTTACCCAATAGTAATCCTGTCTTGAAAGTCATGTTGTTAGCCAACGATGAGCCTATGAACTATGAAGAAGCGATGGTGGGCCAGGATTCCGACAAATGGCTAGGAGCCATGAAATCCGAGATAGGATCCATGTATGAAAACCAAGTATGGACTTTGGTGGACCTTCCCGACGACCGGCAGACCGTTAAGTACAAATGGATCTATAAGAAGAACATAGACGATGATAGTAATGTCACTATTTATAAAGCTCGACTTGTCGCAAAGAGGTTTCCGACAAGTTCAAGGAGTTGACTACTATGTGACTTTCTCACCCGTAGCAATGCTAAAGTCTGTTGGAATTATGTTAGCAGTTGCTGCATTTTTCGATTAAGAAATCTGGCAGATGGATGTCAAAACAGCGTTTCCTTAACGGTTTCCGTGAGGAAAGGTTGTATGTGATACAACTAGAAGGTTTTTCGATCCTAAGGATGCAAAAAGGTATGCCGGCTCCAGCAATCGTTCTATGGACTGGTGCAAGCATGTCGGAGTTGGAATATACGCTTTGATGAGGTGATCAAAGCTTTTGTCTTTATACAAAGTTTATGAATAAACTTGTATTTACAAGAAAGTGAGTGGGAGCACTATAGAATTTCCGATAAGTATATGTGGATGACATACTGTTGATTGGAAATGATGTAGAATTTTTGGAAAGCATAAAGGGTTGTTTGAAAGGAGTTTTTCAAAGGAAGACGTGGTTAAAGCTTCTTACATATTGGGCATCAAGATCTATAGAGATATATCAAGACGCTTGATAAGACTTTCACAGAGCACACACCTTGACAAGATTTTGAAGGAGTTCAAAATGGATCAGTCAAAGAAGGAGTTCTTGCATGTATTGGAAGGTGTGAAGTTGAGTAAGACTCAAAGCTCCACCACGGCAGAAGAAAGAGAAAGGACGAAGGTCGTCCCCTATGCCTCAGCCATAGGCTCTATACTTTATGCCATGCTGTGTACCGCATGTGATGTGTGCCTTGCCATGAGTGTGGCAAGGGGGTACAAGGGTGATCAAAGAGTGGATCACTGGACAGCGGTCAAAATTATCCTTAGAGGACTAAGGAAATATTTCTCGATTATGGAGGTGATAAAGAGTTCGTCGTAAAGGGTTACGTCGATGCAAGCTTTGACACCGATCCGGATGACTCTGAGTCGTAAACCGGATACGTATAGTGGATTAGTCATTTGGAATAGCTCCAAGTGGGCATAGTAGCAGCATCTACAATATGACATAGAGATTTGCAAAGAACACATGGATCTGAATGTTGCAGACCCGTTGACTAAAACCTCTCTCACAAGCAAAACATGATCAAACCCCAGAACTCATTGGGTGTGAATCACATGGCGATGTGAAACTAGATTATTGTCACACCCTGTGTTGTATCACTTTGCTATGCTATGATTTTATAAAACTTGGACCCATTTAAAAAATTTTGAGTGCTTGTGCATAAATTTATTGTTTGATTGCTTGTTTGGTTGATTGTGTTTTAGCACTCAAGGATTCTTCTTCGTCCTACTCTCCATACTCACTTCCTTGATCCAAACTCCCTGCACAATGATCATGCCATGTGTATAGTACCTAAAACAATTTTTTAACAAATATTATTTTGGCCAAAAAGGATTTATTCAAATTAGGTTTTCAAAAACCCCTGAGTTGAGGGTTGTACTACAAGTCCTCAAATTGGGTGTATTGTTTTGCCACAAAGACTTTATTTGGAACCTACTATATATAAGATTTCCCAAAACCACCAAATATTGATTTTAAAGATTATTTTCCTATTTTTAAAGGGTTTTTCTTAAGGCCAGAAATGGTCTTTCATAGGGAAAAATTATTTTTATGATTTCAAAATAATTGAGAAAATTTAGGGAAACTCAGTGGACAAATATTTTCCATATATATGAGTTTCAACACATGGTCAGGTTCAAAAAAATTGACAGAACCCTCCAAAACCATTTCTGTTCATTTCAAGCATTTGAAATATTTCTATAAGAAATATTCTCAAATAAATCCAAGAAAATTCTGAAAATCGCACATGCCATATGTGATGATATTGACAAGTTTCATTCCAATCCTAAATGTTTTGATTCACTAAACTATCCCAAAACCATTCCTGTCCAGGGCCAAATTTTAGCAACTCTACATTGCCAACTGTCACCTATTGACCTCAAACTTTTTGGACATGCTCTAATCCCCAAAAGATGCAATCACACCAAGTGGTGCATTAAGGAGAATAGATTTGCATGGATAGATCTAAGCAAATCAGTTTCTGCTTATTTCTAGGGTTTACAATGTTTGCATTGTCAACTTTCTTCAAACATGCTCAAACCTTGTGGTCAACCTTGTTTTTACCTACCTTTTGATCCTGTTAAATATCATAGTAAGTGGAACCTTTTTACTTGCCCAAAACTACATCAAACACCTCCTGGTAGTTTGGTAAAAGCCATGTTTTGACCACATCCACTCTTCTCCTTCACCTCAAATTTTTACCACATCACCTACTGCTGCTCCTCTACCTCCAGTAAAAAAACCCATAGCCCCACATCAATAATGGAGTGGTAAAAACTCAATTTTCACCCCCTGGACAGCAAGAATCTTCCTCTCTCTCCACCATTCTCCCATTCTGATGAACCACCAGAGCATCCTATGCCTCCCCCAACTTATTTACTCCCTCCTAGACCTACTGGACACGGTTGGCCGCGCCCAAAACACCGTTGGCATGGTATGGCATGCCATACGTGTGCTTTGGAGCACGCTACAGTGCCCAACCGCAATGTAGCCGCCCCCCAATCGCAGCCCCCGACCACCTCGGGCCTCCCCAACGTGTCCCCCAGACGCCCTCGACGTCCGTGACACGACAACCTATCAGCCCCCTCCTCTCTCCTCCTCACGCGCTCCCTCCCCGCATGTACCGAGCGCCGCCTGGTCGGCAAACCCTCGGCCTCGCACGCGCGTGCTCTCCTCTCTCCTCTCTCTCTCTCTCCCTCTGGTCGTGGACGACCCCCAGGAAGACCGCAGACATCCCCGCACCTCCTCCCGTGGCCTCCAGCGACACCAGCAACCTCACCGGCGCACGGGTCCATGATGCACTGTCGCCCCCTCTATAAATGGCCCTCCCGAAGCTCTCTCTCTCTCCCCTCTGATCTCTCTCTACTCCTCCCAATCACACACCCAAGCCACCCCAGCAAGCTCCCAGAGCCTCAGCGCTCGGGATCGACCGAGGCACCGCCGCATCGGGCCTCCATTGATCTCCGGGTGTGGCCTCGCTCTGGCTCCGCTTCCTTCTCCTTTGGGTCCCTCTATCCTCTCTGACCCCTTACCCCCCCCCCCCTTTTTCCGCTCGATTTGCAGCACTGGACGGCCCCGTCGATCACCTCCCGAAGCGCCTCCACCACGGGACCTCGTCATCGGCGAACCAGGCACCCCCTCCGACAAACTCCACCTCCACTGCAACGGTGACTCGAAGTTGATCCCATTCCTGCCCTCGGTTGCCCTCGCCGTGGTCGGGATCATCGCTGGTGAGCATCGCCACCTCCCTGTCGAGAGGAAGGAAATCACAGGTGGGCTCCACCTGTCATCGACCCCTCCCTCTCTCCCCCTATGTGTGGCTGTTACCCGGGCCCTGCCCGTCAGGTTTGAACCTAGCAGTGCGGGTGCAACGGTTCGCCTGAGGCAGCTTTACTCTGGGCCGGCCCAGCTGCGGCCAATTCTGGCCCAGGGCACTGTGCCCTTTTTCTTTTTCTGTTTTCTGGCATTTTCCAAAATTTCCACAGATTCAAATATCTTTCCAAATCCAAATATTCTTCCACCTAAAATCTTGTAATATTTTGTACTATTTAATTATGCCACTTGTGCACTTTTTGAAAATAGTTTCATGTATTGGTTTTATTTAAAACCTAGTTTTGAATATTTAAAACCACTGTTAAAATAGTTTTCAAAACTTTTTACACTTCAAAACCAGAAACTAATATTTTTAGTTTTTAGTATAGTATTTTACAGAGTGGTGTGACATTTTAGAAGTGAATTATTTTCTCTATTTTTGTCGTGTTCTTATTTTTGCGCGTTAATATTGCGACGATAGATTGCGTTGTTGACGAGGGAGTTGGACCAGAAGATTTTTGAAGACACCGAGGAATTTGTTGAGCCAGGCAAGCAACCCTTTGACCATGTTTAAGAAACCACTTTATTGCATGGCATATAGCACTTCATTTTGTTATGTTAATCATGATGCTATGGTGACCACCTTTATGGGTTGCCTCCGATACTTTTATCGTTGATACTTGCATGACATGACTCTACCTCCTACTTAGAGTTGTGTGGGTGGGAAGTAGATAGGTTGCTAAGTAGTTGCTACGCAAGGGGGTGGGATTATGCATGGTGTCAGAAAGAAAATAATTTAAAAGACTTTTCGAAAACCCCGTCGGGTGCCACTAATGCCCGAGGGAGATGATGTTGAGCTAGGTAACCACCTGATAAAGAAGTGGAGTACTGACGTGGCTTGAGACTGCGTCGGTATTTCCCCAAAGAGGAAGGGATGATGCAGCACAGCGACGGTAAGTATTTCCCTCAGTTATGAAACCAAGGTATCGAACCAGTAACAGGATCACCAACACCTCGTGAACAGCACCTGCACATAAAGAACAAATACTTGCAACCCGACGCGAAAGAGAGGTTGTCAATATCTTTACGGTAAAAAGATAGATTAGGATAAGATAGATTGGATAGATAGATCTATCAAGAACCCAAAATAAAAGAGGCAAATAAAAAGTGCAACAAGGAATTTTTGGGTTTTTGGAATAATAGATCTGAAAACAAAAGCGGCAAAACGATATATCGGAAAGCAATATGTTGGAAAAGTAGACCCGGGGGCCGTAGGTTTCACTAGTGGCTTCTCTCATTAGTATAGCACATGGTGGGTTAACAAATTACTGTTGGGCAATTGATAGAAGATCAAATAATTATGACGATATCCAAGGCGATGATCATTATATAGCCATCACGTCCAAGATTAGTAGACCGAAACGATTCTGCATCTACTACTATTACTCCACACATCGACCGCTATCCAGCATGCATCTAGTGTATTAAGTTAATGCGAAAACGGAGTAATGCAATAAGAACGGTGACATGATGTAGACAAGATCTATTCATTTAGGAATAGACCCCATCTTGTTATCCTTAATAGCAACGATACATGCGTGCCTCGCTGCCCCTTCTGTCACTGGGAGAGGACACCGCAAGATCGAACCCATCACAAAGCACATCTTCCCATGGCAAGAAAAATCGATCTAGTTGGCCTAACTAAACCAAAGATTCAAAGAAGAAATACTAGGCTATAAGTAATCAAGCATATAAGATATCAAAGAAGACTCAAATAATATGCATGGATAGAAACTAATCATGAACTCAAAACTCATCGGATCCCAACAAACACACCGCAAAAGTTTACATCAAATAGATCTCCAAGAGACCATTTTATTGAGAATCAAAAGAGAGAGAGGAAGCCATCTAGCTACTGCCTACGGACCCGTAGGTCTATGGTGGACTACTCACGCATCATCGGAGAGGCACCAATGAGGATGATGAACCCCTCTTTGATGGTGTTAGATTGGATCTCGCGGTGCTGGAACTTGCGATAGCTGGATGTGTTTTTCGTCGACTCCTCTACGGTTTCTGGAATATTTGGGAATTTATAGGCATCAGAGGCGGTGGAGAGGCGTCCCGAGGAGGGCACAACCCACCAGGCCGCGCTAGGGGCCTCTGGCGTGCCCTGGTGGGTTGTGGTCTCCTCGACCATCCCATCTGGTACTTCTTTGGCCCACTGGATGTCTTCTGGCCCAAAAAAATCTCCAAATCGCGGTGTTTGGGCTTCGTTTGGTACTGATATTCTATGAAGTAAAAAACAAGCAAAAACAACAACTGGCACTTTAGCACTATGTCAATAGGTTAGTCCCAAAAAATGATATAAAGTTGTTATAAATTGATTGTAAAACATCCAAGATTGATAATATAAAAGCATGGAACAAGCAAAAATTATAGATACGTTGGAGACGTATCAAGTACCGAGGCAAGTGAGTGTGTGTGTTTTCGAAAATGGATTAGATTTAAGATTTGTCCATTGTTCCCAACCTTACATGTACAACCACGATACCCCTTATGGGACGGGGCTTTGTTGATTACTTTGGTGACTGCTAGCAAAGAGCCTGCATTACTAGTGGCGGGAGTGATGTGGTCGCTCTCGATATGGGGTCGTGCCGGAAAGGACGATCATGGGCTGTTTTTACAGACACCAGGCACACCGTTGCGTGCCCTCGTGGATGATACCTGTGATGTACATCACGAGGGATGGCACCAACGAGTGGACTCTTTGCTAGTATCGTCAGGGGAAAGGCAATGTTCGGGTACTTACCTCGGGTATGTAATATACCGTGAGTCGTGGATGACACGGAAGTTCCCCGAGTCTTGTGGGTAAAGTGTGCAACCTCTGCAGAGTGTAAAACTATTCGAATAGCCGTGTCAACGGTCAAGGACAGTTGGGTGGTGCTACTTAAACTACGCGCGATGTTTTCACAAACCTGGCGTGAGTGTGTGGAGAAGGGATACTTGAGTTAAGTCAGATGACTTGACATGATGATTGAACATGAGATGTTCAGACCTTGTTTACATTGATATCTGTAACATGTTCATACAGATACTTGTAACCTCATGATGCATGCTCCTACAAGTTGATTGATCAGGACATTGCACTCAAAAATTAGCTTTCCGCAACTTACCTACTTAGTGCTATATCATGCATTGTTATACCTTGTTCCAAAACATGGGTTGCTTGCGAGTACATTCAATGTACTCATTGGCTTGCCACTGGTTATTTAATTGGCCAGGCATGGAAGAGCGGGAATATGGTGAAGAATTCGTTGGTGACGAACATGCGAATTAGGACGCTTCGCAATCAGAATGCCTATAGGGTTAAGGCCGATGGCATGGGTCTACGCTATCTTTCGAGATTTCCATTGCGAGTTTATGTTTGTTATTTGGCCTTCATGGCCCTATCCATGTAAGACTTGACCTTGATGGTCTTTATTTGTGTAAGACGATATGTATGGATGTAAGACTCTTGTTATTCAACTTTTGCGTGTTCAGTGAGCATTGATCTCTGGGATCACTATAAACGTGCATTCGGTGATCACGACTTATGAGTCGGGGTCCCCACAGAGCTGGTATCAGAGCCATCCTGACTGTAACAAGCCTTAGTTAGCATGGACGTTAGTTAGAATAAAACCCTTTCAAAACTATGCCTAGTACCTATACTTAGGAGTTTCTGCACTTCTTACCTTTTCTAAGTCTACTTTCAAAACTCTACTGATTCCTCTCCCCTAAACCTTGTAGATGGCCATCGTACCCGAAGCCCTCCTAGCATCCGGCTTTCCCCCTTCTCCTTGAGGATAGCATGGAGAAGTGCTAGTATCGCCGACCACCCGTTTTCCTCTACCACGAGCACTGGGTCGATGCCGTCATGTAGGAGTACCACATTGATGTGGTCGTGAAGGCAAACGACTCCCTGACTAGTTGGTTCTTTGAGGGACCACATATGGAGACCCTGGCGCTCGCAGTCAAGGCGGCTGCACGCAAGGCACTTATCCACCTTTGTGACCATTCCAGAGATGGCTGACGAGCCAGCCACTCGCCACCTCCCTTTCAAGAAGGGTGAGAATGGTGAGAGTTGGACGTTGATTCCATCTAAGGAGGATGGGATACCACTCCGGTTCCAGACCTACTTCAGCCTCTCCGTCAACAGTCTGGCTCACAACCTGATTAAGGAGTCTGTGAAGCTCCGCGAGGAACTTCACCACACCCGAGAGCTACTCCATCAAGCCAAGATGAGGCCAGACAAGACCAAGAAGGATGGAGCCCCCGAGGGACGGCCAGCTACCACTTACAGAGGAGGAGTATCCCCAGCTAGAGATGCACCCACACGCCGTCGTCGCATGAGTGCGCAGGAGTATCATGCGCTCTTCACCGGCCCACCGACGAAGCATCGTCGGGATGGACCGCCTCGTTCTCCGACACCCTCGACCGGAGACGACGCCTGTACGGATGACGATCAGGAGGAAGACCCATAGGAGCGTGAGTACGAGACCGAGCACTTCACCACTTGAGTCCGAGAACCCCTAGGGTAGGATCAGTCATGTACCACTCATTCAAAGTCGAGTCCGTGTAATGGTTCATATGAAACCATGTGTGCTTGTTGTTTGCTTTGTTGATTGTGTTCCGATGCAAGTCGCGCTTTTGCCTTAGGCAACATGTAAGCGACTCCATCGTCTATCTTATCTTAATATTATGTGTTGGTCTTTCGACCTTTGTTTGATCACACTTGCACTATACCAACCCCCTTAGGCGCGCTTTCTCTATTGTTGATTTTCTCTCATCTATCCCAGTTGTTTGACTTGGCTGCTCCAAATAGGATGGTGACTACAACCCGCACCAGCACCCTCCCCAACCCCAACGCTGCCGGCTCTAGCCAGCAGCAAGCGGCTGTCAAATCTTCTGAAACTGGAGCTCACCAGGAGCAGCCACACGGCGACATTCCCCCGCCACCACCTCCATGAGAGAACATGACCATAGCTCAGTTTCTCCAAGTTCTCCGGGAGGAACACCAAGCCAACACTGCCGCTATCCAGTAGATGGCTCAAGTCCTTGTGAACAACCAGCAGCAAGGCAGGAATGGCATTGGCCGCTCCACTCTATCTGAGTTCATGAGGAATTCGCCCCCAACCTTCACCGAGACTACCGAACCTCATGATGCCG
Organism: Elymus sibiricus; assembly: GCA_039707655.1. Classification (NCBI taxonomy): domain Eukaryota; kingdom Viridiplantae; phylum Streptophyta; class Magnoliopsida; order Poales; family Poaceae; genus Elymus; species Elymus sibiricus. The sequence continues at coordinate 305,524,557 of CM077675.1, read as the reverse complement.
ATGACTGGATCTGCACCATCGAGGACCTCCATGCACTTGTCAACTGCAACAAGGATCGTGAGAAGGTGCTTTATGCATCTCACTGCCTCGGAGTTACCGCCAGAGCTTGGTGGGATGGATTCAAGGTCATGCAAGGCGACCGTGTGATCACCTAGGCTGACTTCAAGGAAGGATTCCGCACGACCCACATTCCTTATGGGATTATGGCTATCAAGAAGAGAGAATTCCGAGTGTTGAAGCAAGGAAGTGGCTCTGTCAAGGAGTATATGCAGAAGTTAAACCTCCTGGCAAGGTATGCCCTGAAGATGTCAGCACTGAGGCCGCTAAGATGGAACGCTTCATGGAAGGACTCCAGCAAGCCCTGCAATATCAACTCATTGTCCGCGACTGTCGGAACTTCTTCGACCTGGTGAATAAGGCTCTCATGCTCGAAGACAAGCGTCGTACCATGGAAGACACTCGCAAGCGCAAGATGATCAGCAAGGGTAGTTCCAGCAACTACAAGCCTCGCTCATGGCAGTCGGCCCCAGCCAAGCCAACCTATCAGCCTCAGCAAGCTAGACCCCCTGCACTTCGTCCGAGCTACCAGCCTCAGCAGTATGCCAATCCTAGGCCAGCTTACAACAACCCCAATAACAACAATGGCAGTAGGAACAACAACAACAACTTTGGTCAGATCACGTGCTTCGGATGTGGTCAGCCTGGACATCTCTAAGCAGTGCCCCAACAAGAAACCAGATGCACCGCACCCCAATGCGTCGAACCAAGGTCAAGGCTGTGGAGCGCCACCAAGGAACCAAGCTCCCCGCAACCAGCCCGACAATAGAAAGGGTCGTGTGAATCACGTCACCACTGAGGAAGCCCAGGAAGACCCGGATGTCATATTTGGTACATTTGTCGGATTTCGGGCTCCGCATAACCTTAAGGAATTCAAACCCAGGGGCGTGTGCGAAGATTCCCCAACAGCTTCGCCCCATCCAAGCCCACAACACGATGACCTCGCTCGATGGCGAGGAAGAAGATGGCACACGAGAGTTTACCCAGGTTCGGGCCGCTGCGAAGCGTAAAACCCTACTCCTGCCTTTGGTGGATTGCATCACGAGCAGGTTTGTGGATCAACTAGTATAGTAGTGTGTTGCCTTGCGGGTGTATTTGTGGTGTGGTTGTCCCCCCTTTTCTACCGGGCTGCCTAGCCTCTATAATAGCGGCCCGAGTCCTCTTCCCTTATCGCAATGGCAGGAAGGGATCCCACAACGGCCAAATTTGAAAGGGGACAGGAGGTACACCCTATCCTGATGAAAGGCGGTCTTCGCCTGCAAAGTAGGTGGTGGTGACGTGGTGGTGGGCTCGCTGGTGACATCCGTCCTGCCGCGCTCGCTGACCCGGTCTTGTTGCACCGGAATGGCAACCTTTGGCGGGGCTCCTTGGGAACCCGCATTCGTCCTTGTCTCCTTTGCACCAAAGAGGAAACTGCTCCTTCTGGTGCGCTGGCGCCCGCCTGGCCCGGCTGTCATCACCCTTGACCTCCTGAGGCCTAGCGTTGCATAGAGATCTCTGCCGCTCGAGAGGAGGCCTGGGGAGGCCTTCCCCTTTCTCCTTGGCAATGTCCTCCTCGCGAGTATGGGCCCCTCGCGGGGGTCTTGTCTTGAGTGAGGCCGCGTGGGGCCGTATGGACCGCCAGGTGGGCCACGCCCTGGGCCGCATGCAGGCAAGTCTGGGTACCCTGGTATCCAGAACACCGACAGTAGCCCCCGGGCCCAAGGCGCGCTCGAGCCGGCTCCGAGGGGGAGCCGAAGAAGATGGCCCGGAGCGCCGCGGGCCCTTATTGCATGCGGGCCAGGTTTGGCGTGCGGTGCTTGGTGGGGCGCGGGCGTCCCCGCCCCGCGTCTCCTTGGCAACTGCCCGAACCGACAAAAGCTTGATGTCCAGCACCGAGCCATTATTGCTTTCCTCTTCCGCTCCGGTGCTCTTCTTTCCAGATCTCCATCCCTTGCGAGAACCTCCCCAGATCTCTGCACTGCTCCATCCTCCTTCTTGCTCCCTTGGCCCCAAAAGCTTCTCGATGGCTCCCGCCGGCAAGTCAAAACCTGAAGCCCAAAGCTCGGCTTCTGCTCCTATCTCGCCGGCGCTCTCAGAGTCCACCATAGCCAAGGACGGGGACCTCGCCCCGGTGCTTCCGTCGACGGCGGATGACTCCAATGAGTGCGGGCCGACCTTGATATGGTGCAGCTCTGTGGAGAGACATCGCCTGGCCAAGTCGGCCTACCCCTTCTTCCTCCACAGCGTCTTCTCCGGGCTCGTCCCACCCTTCTCTACGTTCTTCACCACCGTCCTTGAGCACTACGGGATCCAGGCCCTCCATCTCCAACCCAACTCCATCCTGATTATGTCCGTGTTTGCCTTCTACTGCGAGGCTTTCGTGGGCGTGAGCCCGTCGATGGCCCTGTTTCGCCATTTCTTCAGCTTGCGGCTTCATGACGGAGCTCAGCGGTCGGCATGCGTCTCCTTCGTTGCGGTCCAGAGCGGGAACATGCTCTTCAAGGCCGGGAAGAAGGTGGAGAACTTCAGGAACCGCTGGGTCTTCTTGGATCTGAAGGGCAACGACCCTCGCCTGGAGCTCCCCAAGGGGCTGCCGGAGAAGATCCCGGCATGGAGTTCCGCGAAGCTCTCCGACCCTCGGGCCAAGCCCGTCTTGGAGCGGGTCCTTCGAGACATCAGCGCTAGGAAGTTGACTGGGGGAATGATAGTGAAGGAGTTCCTGGTGCAACGCCTGGCGCCCCTCCAGTCTCACTCGAGGCCCATGTGGGAATATCAAGGTGGTGGCGATGACATGAGGCTCCGTTCTGCGCTCCTGACCCCCGAGGATATGAACAGGGTTATGGCGACCCTACTCAACGGTGACCCCGGGGACCTTCCTGAGGCCTACGCCCTGCGGTACTGCCGTGACGACAAGGTTGATCTAGTCGCCGTGATGCCCAGCTTCGACGAGCTGGTGCTCTCTCCGGCTGAGAGCCCCGGGGCCCCTATGGTGGTGTCCTCCGACGACACCGCAGATGAAGAGGACTCGGAGGAGACGGCGGATGATGATCTGGAGGAAGTGTCTCCTCCGTCGCGGAGTGCGCTTCTCCGCAGCTTTGATGACGACGACGCCGGCGAGCCCCCTGCTGCAAGTCCTCCGCGACTTACCAGGGCCCTCACGGGGCCGGGCCCCACACCTCGGGCCGCACGATCCGTCTGCCGGGTGTCCTCGAGGAAGCGCGAGGCTGGGCCTCCTCAGGAGCCCCCAGCCTGCGCTGGCAAGGTGGCCGAAGCGCCCGCCTCACCCCTGCCCGAGCCGCAGCTCGTGGGCGAGGCGGCCGCATCCAGGGCCGGCATGACCTTGCCGGCCATGGCCCCTTCGAGCGGTTCCACCGCTTCTTCCCACGGAGGCGCCTCCCCGGAGAAGGACGGGGGCATCCCCGCACTTGCCGCGGTGGAAAGAAGGAGGAAGTGGGTCAACATCGAGGAGTAAGTAACTTTGCTTGGTTTCTGGCCGTCTTCCGGGGGTTTATATGCTAATGATCCCCCCTTTGCTTGGTGATCAGGGGCGCCCCCTTGCCGAAGGCGAAGAAGAGGAAGGCCGGCGTCAAGCCTAGGGCGCCCTCCGACGTGATGCCCGTTCCTGGTGCTGCGCTGATGCCGGATGAGGCGCTTGATGTCGCGAGCGAGGGGGGCCACGGGGCGACCCTCCTTGCCATGGCCGCGGAGCCCCCGATGCCTGCTGGAGTGGCCACTTCCGTCCTTGGGGGCGCGCCTGCACCTCTACCGGACGGGCCAGCCCCCGAGGGCCAGCTAGGTGCAGGGCCGTCCGCCCCCGCCTTGCCTGCAGTAGTGGCACAGCCACCGGTGTCTTCCGCTCACCATGCCCTTGTGTCTCCGGAGGCAGCTCCTGCCGCCGCGCGGACGCCACCTCCGGGTCGTACCTTAGCGTCACCGGCTCGTGTTCCTCCAGCCGATTCGGGTGCTCTGGACGGGGCCTATGCCGTCTTGGATCAAGTCCGAGACGTCCTTGGGAGCGCCGACGGTCGCCTTGCAAGAGAGCGCTTAGGTCTTCTTTCTAGGTGGCTCTAGACTGACGCCTCAGCCGTGGCGGTCTGGGGCCAAGCCGAGGCCACCATGGCTGAGAGCAGGGAGGAGGCAGTGTCGGCCAAGGCAGCCCGAGACGTGGCACTGGCTGACGCAGCGTCTGCCGTGAGGCACTGCGACGAGGCGGAGGCCCACCTGAAGGCTCTTCAAGAGGATAGGTCCGCGCTCGCGGAGAGGCTCCGCCAGCGGGAGGAGGACCTCAAGGCCTGCGAGGCCAAACTCGCCGACAGTGACTCCGCGCTGTCCAAGGCGGCGGCTGACCTAGCCGCCGAGCATGGGTAGCAGGACAAGTTGAAGGAGGAAGTGGCTGCGGAGAAGGCCCGGCTTGCCTCCCAAGAGCAAACCCTTGCCGCGGCCGAGGAGAAGAAGACTGCGGAGCTCGACGCTCTCCCCTCCATCGAGCTCAGGCTTCGCCAGGCGATGCAGTCCATCTGCCGTGGGGGTTCACAGAGCCCCTGGTAGCTCGTGAGAGCGGCTTCGCGGAGCTCTCTTCAAAACTCGCCGAGGTGCTTGAGGGTGTCATCGCCAGGGTGGAGAATGTCTTGGAGAGTGAGTGCCGTGACCTCTTCTCCACGGCTGCGACGCACGTCTTCAGCCACCTCTACCTTCGTGAGCCAAGTTTCGACTTCGGCTCCGTGGTTCGCCTGGTTGATCCTGGGGTTTGCGCCGCTACGGCAACAGCCGTGGAGGGTGCCGTGAATGCGCTGATGAAGAAGTTCGCCTGCGTCGCCGTTCCCTCACCTCCTCATGCGGCTACGAGGGTTGGCGACAGTGATGACAGCGGCAGCGACGTCAACGACGAGCGCCCCGCGACCGGGACGAGCGGTGGTGCCAGCTCCTCATAGCTTCTTTTCCTAGGTCTTCCCCTGTAATGTTTATTGTGCCTCGTGGAGGCATTAGACTTGTTTGCATTTTTGGAGACATTTTAATGCTTGTAATGACTGCTAAGCTATGAGGTTTTATTTCCTCGCTTCGTTTCCTTCCTGCTTGCTGTAGCGCTCTGCGTCGGCAGGGCCCGGTCCCGCGCATACCTCGACCGCCGTTGGGACGTCCGGATCACTAGGACGATGCCAAGGGGCGAGGGGCTACGAGACCAGTGAGGCCCCTGAGTCGTGATGCTCAGGGGTCCCCCTTGACGTACGAGCAGCCCTCATGAAGGGAACGTGGCGAAGGCGGGGTTGACTTGGGGATTTGGAGCGCCTTGAGCTCTGCGTCGGCAGGGCCTGGTCCCGCGCATACCTCGACCGCCGTTGGGGCGTCCGGATCACCAGGACGATGCCAAGGGGTGAGGGGCTACAAGACCAGTGAGGCTCCTGAGTTGCGATGTTCAGGAGTCCCCCTTGACGTACGAGCGGCTACCATACCTTTGTTTTTGTTCGAGAGGGACGCGTGAAGACCAGGTGCCAGGGACCTGGTGAGGTGGCGCGCGCCAGGCCTGGCCTGAGCGTAGCCCCCACGCAGCCCCCTCACGCGTGCATCCTGGGGGAATGCTGCGAGATGGAGCCACGAGGGGTCATCCTGAGGTTGAATGCACCCTCTAAGGCGCCCTCGGTTGTTTATCCCCAGCGAGGAGCATAGGGCTTCCACGTTGCGTGGGCATAGCCATTGGAGGGCCGTGTCGTCCGCCAGCGCGGAGCATGGTGCTTCCACTTGGGCATGGGAATAGGGGGCCCTGGCTCCTGAGCTCCCCGGGCGTGTACAGCCCATTAAGTTCGTACGCGTGGCCTGCACGGTAGAACTGGGAGGTGTATCTGGGCGTCGTGAGGCAGCTCAGGCCTCACGAGGCCCTACCTCAAAGGCAGGTTGGGCCTGAATCTTCCGGTGGGAATCGCCGCTTCAAGTCCTGTACATTTTGGAGAAACCTGTGCCGGATGGATTTCCAAGGGCCATCGCATGAGAAGGCCAAACACCAATGACCCCAGGAGGTGACGTGAACGGGGCCGGCCCGCCAGACAGAGCTCAGCCATTAGATTTATTGACGCTGCAGGGACGGACCCGAGCATAGACGTTGTGCCCAGTCTTCTCATGTGACAACTCCGAGGAGGAAACACCCGGCGTGCGGCTCCTAGGGCGACGAGAGGCCGACCGGAACCATGCCGCGTGCCCTGACTCACCCACTCCCGATTAGCTCATGCGAGGGTGAAGCACCGAGGGCCATGCGAGGTGACGTACACGGGGCTAGCCCGCGAGACAGAGCTCGACCACTTGGATTTGTCGACGCTGCAGGGACAGACCCGAGCACAGACGCCGTGCCAGCCCTTAATCATGAGGCGGTCGAGGGCAGGCTCATTAGGGCGCAGCGACATTCATGGCGGCGAAGCACCGAGCATGCAGGTTGGAATACTTAGGGAAATAGATCGAAAGCATGTAAAGGTCCAGTTGATGCGGGAAAAACACGGCCGGGATGAGTTCTAGCCGCCTAAGGATAATGCAGCCCGATGGGCGCCCTCAAACTGAGCAAACCAAAAAGTTACCTGGTATGGGCCAAAAGGGTCACCTAGCGGCGATGCCGCTGAAGCATGGGGGCGGTCGTAGGAGCTTGCCCTTGTGCCTCCGCAAGCTCGGCCTTCACGAGCCCGTCGCCTCAGGAGGCTCGGGGCTCCCGCTCGGGCCCGGCACCTCCTCCAACTCCTCATGGTGCCTGGCCTGGTATGGCGTGAACATGGTCCGGGCAAGGCGCTGGAACGTGTCGGCCGCGTTCGCCGGCCCGAAGGGCATGCTGACGTAATTGCGCGGGTAGGCCCTGCCGTGACTGATGCACGTCGGCCAGAAGACGTCTTGTGCAGCGGCCCTATTGATGCTGGGTACGTTGACGCAGATGCGCGGGGCGCCGCCCGGGTCGATGATGGCGACGGCGTTGGGTGGTGCGGGGCCGTGCCCACCTCGCACAGCTTGTGCTTCCTGAAGCTCCTCGATTGCTCTGGTGATGAACTCCCGCGAACTTGGCGCCCCGCACCGTGCTCCTTGCTTGGATGGGTGCGTGCCAACACACGCCCCCGAGTTGTGCCCGAGCACCTCCCTTGTCTCACTGGTCAGGTTGGTAGTCCTCCGGGTGGGAGCCCCCAAGCCCGGCCCAAGGGAGGCGCCGGGCGTGCCTTCCTATGCGAGGGAGGAAGGGGCCTGGGCCCCTGGCGCGGATCCTGAGGCGTCGTCCTTAGGGTTTTCATCCCCATGGCGTCCCTTGGAAAGGAGCAGCTTCTTCTTCTTGGAGATGTCCTCGCGGGGCAGGACACCTCCTTCGTTGTCCGAGTGCTCGGTCGCCGCGGCACGGTAGGCGCGCTCGAGGGAGCAGACGGCGTCCTTCTCATCGCAGGCGATAGTGATGACGCCGCCACTCCCCGGCATGTTGAGGACGTTGTAGCCGTGGTGGGTCACCGCCATGAACTTGGCAAGGGCTGGGTACCCAAGGATCACGTTGTACGGGAGGTGGATGTGGGCGACGTCAAAGACGATGATCTCGCTGTGGTAATTGTTGCGCCCGCCGAAGGTGACGGGCAGGCGCACTTGCCCGATGGGGACCGTGGAGCCATCAGTGACTCCTGAGAAAGGCTTAGTTGGCGTGAGCTGGTCGTAAGGCACTTGGAGCATCTCGAACGTCTCGATGGAGAGGACATTGAGTCCGGCGCCGCCGTCGATGAGGGTCTTGGTGACGAGGACGTTGCTGATGGTGGGCGTGCACAGCATGGGGAGTGCGCCCGCCATATCTGAACATCTGAGTTGATCCTTGGAGTCGAAGGTGATGGCGCACTGGGACCACTTGAGGGGGCGCGTGGCTTCAAGCTTTGGAAGCGCCGCGTTCACCTCCCGCGAAAACTGCTTGAAGACGCGGTTCGATGCCGGGGCTTGGGCACCGCCCAGGATGCAAGCTATTGCCCTGACCTCCTGGAAGCCCCCAGCCCCATCGTTCTGCATGTCCTCTTCCTTCCTTCTGGGTGGCGGCGGCAGTGGTGGAAGGCCAGCCTCACGAGGGCGGACCTCACGAGGCTGGCCTCGACGTGGCCCCTCAGGAGGTTCATCGCGCCAGCGGTCCTCCCGAGCTTGATCGCGCCACCGGTCCTCCCGAGGCTGGTCTCGCCACTCTTGACACGGGTCTCAATTGTCCCAGTGGCCTCCGCCACGGCCTCCGCCACGTCCATAGCCTCGGTCACTATGCCCAGGGCGCCGGCCGAAATGCTCGTCACGGACCACACTGAGCTCCTGGCAGTCAATGGTGTTGTGGTTGTTTGTGCCATGGAAGATTCAGAATGGTCGCCCTCCCATGAGAGGTTCCTCGTCCCGACCGCGCTTTGCCTCGGGCTCAGCCGCCAGCACCGTGGGGGCCTTGCGCTTTGGCTCCTTGGACTTGGTCTTCTTGTCTTCGGGTTCCGCCTTCGGAAGCTCGTGGAGGGAGAGGCGGCCCTCCTCGGCCTTCGCGCACTTGTTCGCCAAGTTAAACATCTCCAAGGCCGAGCTCAGGTCATCCTGGATAGCCAGCTCCTCCCTCATCCTGAGATCCCTGACGCCGTCGGTGAATGCCGAGATGATGGCCTCATCTGACACTCTCGGGATCTTGAGGCGGGTAGTCGTGAAGCGTTGTATGAACTTGTGCAGGGTCTCTTCAGGTTGTCGCTTCACGCGACGGAGGTCACCCACTCCAAGCGTGCGGTCGCGGGTGCCTTGGAAGTTGGTGACGAAGCGCTCACGCAGGTCTTCCCAGGAGGTGATTGACCCCTCCGGGAGGTTGAGGAGCCAGGAGAGCGCACCACCCTTGAGCGCCATGGGGAACCAGGTTGCCATGACCTTGTCGTCCCAGCCGGCCGCCTGGATGCTCAGCGAGTAGAGCTGTAAGAACTCGGTGCGGTCTGGGGTGCCGTCGTAGCGAGGAGGCAGGTCAGGCTTGAACTTGTAGGGCCACACGGCCGGATGGAGCTCTGGGGCGATGGCGCGGCAGCCCACCGGGCCCACGGGCAGTGCGCGCTCGGGAGGAACCCGGTCTTGATCCTCTTGTATGGCCGCCTCCAAGGGCGCCTAGTCACGCCGCTGGCGCACCAGCGCTAGGAGCGCACGCGCGTCAGCGAGCGGCCGTGGCACCACTTGGCAGCTTACTTCTTCTCTCACCCTCGCCGGGGGCCCGCGCGGCTGGTCGCGCGGGCGTGCTTCACGCTTGGGCTCGGGTCGACGTCGCGTTGGGGAGGAGGAGGCGCCACATCATGAGCTTCGTCGCCTGCGAGGGAGGGTTGGGGCCGGAACGAGTAGGTGAACGCCGAAGCGTCGCCGGCTGCGTTGACGAGCTCCGCGACGCCCCCGAGCCAGTCGTCGAGGCGGTTGGGGGCAGGGCGGTAGCGCCGCAGCTCGCGCGCCATGTTCAGTGCGCTCGATCCATGCGCCGGCCCTGGGCGGGCGTGGGAGGACGACCCAGTAGCTGGAATGATTGACGGAGTGGCGGTGCGGCCATCGCGCCGCGCGGTGACCGGCTGCGACGAATCCTGTTGCTCGTGGGCCTCTGGGCCCGTGGCGGCATTGGCCACAGGGGAGGGAGACCGGCGCGCGGCGGTGCGGCCCACAGGCGCCGTCTGGGCTACACGGGCAGCACGGCGCTCGGCGCGCGCTCGGCGGGTGTTAGCCATCGGAGCGGTGAGGCAGAGGAAGAGCGAGGCTTGAGGAAGACTCCGACACGCCCCCTACCTGGCGCGCCAAATGTCGGATTTTGGGCTCCGCAAACCCCTAAGGAATTAGAACCCAGGGGCATGTGCGAAGATTCCCCAACAGCTTCGCCCCCTCCAAGCCCACAACACGATGACCTCGCTTGATGGCGAGGAAGAAGATGGCACATGAGAGTTTACCTAGGTTCGGGCCGCTGCGAAGCGTAAAACCCTACTCCTGCCTTTGGTGGATTGCCTCACGAGGACGTTTGTGGATGAACTAGTACAGTGGTGTGTTGCCTTGCGGGTGTGTTTGCGGTGTGGTTGTCCCTCCTTTTCTACCGGGCTGCCTAGCCTCTATTTATAGCGGCCTGGGTCCTCTTCCCTTATCGCAATGGCGGGAAGGAATCCCACAACGGCCAAATTTGAAAGGGGACAGGAGGTACACCCTATCCTGACGAAAGGCGGTCTTCGCCTGCAAAGTAGGTGGTGGTGACGTGGTGGTGGGCTCGCTGGTGACATCCGTCCTGCCGCGCTCGCTGACCCGATCTTGTTGCACCGGAATGGTATCCTTTGGCGGGGCTCCTTGGGAACCCACGTTCGTCCTTGTCTCCTTTGCACCAAAGAGGAAACTGCTCCTTCTGGCGCGCTGGCGCCCGCCTGGCCCGGCTGTCGTCACCCTTGACCTCCTGAGGCCTAGTGTTGCATAGAGATCTCCGCCGCTCAGGAGGAGGCCTGGGGAGGCCTTCCCCTTTCGCCTTGGCGCTATCCTCCTCACGAGGATGGGCCCCTCATGGGGGTCTTGTCTTGAGTGAGGCCGCGCGGGGCCGTACGGACCACTAGGTGGGCCACGCCCTGGGCCGCATGCAGGCAAGTTTGGGTACCCTGGTATCCAGAACGCCGACAACATTCCTCGTCAACTCAACTCCAGCAACAGTTCTGTTTGATTGTGGAGCTTCGCATTCTTTTGATACCCAGAAGTTTGCACTAGAGAGTGGTATGAAGCCTACACCCCTGGGTAGTCACATATTGATACAAACCCTGGGTTCAGTTATGAGGTCCAAGATAGGATGTAAAGGAATCGGGATCAGCATTACGGGGTAGACTTCCTAGCAGACCTCATAGTTTTGGATTCGCCAGGCTTGGATGTGATCCTTGGCATGAACTGGTTAACCAAGCACCACGGCTTGCTAGACTGTGCCAAGCAAATTACTATGACCAATAGCCAAGGAGTTGAAGTCATGTATGTTCCCAACCCTGCCTCTGCTCAAGGCCATCAGGTTAATTGTCTGTCGGGAATTGAGTTGGATCAAGTGCCTGTGGTATGTGAATACCCAGATGTTTTCCCTGATGAGCTGCCTGGAATGCCTCCTGACCGTGACATTGAGTTCATCATTGAGCTAATGCCCGGAGCAGGATCCATCTATAAGAAGCCCTATAGGATGGGATCCGCAGAGTTGGCTGAACTGAAGGAGCAACTGGCTGAGCAGCTCAGAAAAGGATTTATTCGCCCTAGTGCCTCTCCTTGGGGATCTCCTATTATATTTGTGTCGAAGAGGGACGGAACTATCCGACTCTGTGTCAATTACTGATCTCTCAATGAGGTCACCATAAAGAACAAGTACCCACTTCCCAAGATTGAAGACATGTTCGATCAGTGCCAAGGTGTTTTCCAAGACCGATCTCAGGTCCGGGTACTACCAGTTGAAGATCAGACCCCAAGACATTCCGAAAATAGCATTTGTAACCCGGTATGGCCTGTATGAATACACGGTCATGTCATTTGGATTAACCAATGCCCCAGCTTACTTCATGTACCTCATGAACAAACTCTTCATGGAGTATCTGGAAAAGTTTGTCGTTGTCTTCATCGAGGACATACTCGTCTTCTCCAAGTCTGAAGAAGAGCATGAGCAATACCTGAGATTGGTCCTAAACAAGCTTTGAGAACACCAGCTTTATGCCAAGTTCAGTAAAAGTGAATTCTGGCTGCATGAAGTTGGATTCTTGGGTCATGTGCTGACTGCCAAAGGCTTGTCAGTGGATCCTGCCAAGATCGAAGCCGTGACTGAATGGCAATCCCCAAGCAATGTGAAGGAGGTCAGAAGCTTCCTCGGACTCGCGAGATATTATCACAAGTTCGTCGAAGGGTTATCAAGCATTGCTAGACCCATGACTCAGCTCTTGAAGAAGGACAAAAAGTTTGAATGGATGCCGAAGTGCGAAGAAAGCTTCCAAGAGCTCAAGAGGAGATTGACAACAGCCCCAGTTTTTGATACCCCTGATATTCACAAGGAGTTTGTGATATATTGTGATGCATCAAGAACCGGGCTTGGTGGTGTTTTGATGCAAGAAGGCAGAGTCGTGGCATATCTATCCAGATAGCTACGTCCTCACAAAGAGAACTACACTACCCATGATCTTGAGTTGGCAGCTGTAGTTCATGCCTTGAAGACATGGCGACATTACCTTCTGGGGAAGCGATGTGAGATATACACAGACCACAAGAGTTTGAAGTGTATTTTCACTCAAAGGGAGTTGAACATGAGGCAACGAAGATGGTTGGAGTTGATCGAGGATTACGACCTCAGTGTTCAATACCACCCTGGAAAGGCTAATGTGGTAACACACGCCTTATGCAAAAAGGCTTGTTCCTTAAATGCTATGATTAAGGAAAGGCTACCCGCCTTGTATGAAGAGCTTGAAGCTTTGGCTTGGAACTAGTTGCACCTGGTTTCCTAGCCAACCTCGAAGCAAGGCCTACTTTGATGGATGATATTAAGGAAGCTTGGAAGGGTCATGACAGCATTGAAGGCATCAAGAGGAAGATTAAGAAAGGCAAGGCTCAAGATTCTCAGTGGATGAGCAAGGAGTTGTATGGTTTGGGACTCGCATTTGCGTGCCCAACAAAGCTGAGCTCAAGAATTTGATCTTGCAAGAAGCCCATGACACTCCGTATTCCATCCACCCTGGAGGAACCAAGATGTACCAAGACCTCAAAGCAAGATTATGGTGGCATGGCATGAAGAGGGAGATAGCCACTTTCGTCGCTAAGTGTGACATATGCCAGAGAGTCAAAGCTGAGCATCAGCGACCCGCTAGATTGTTACAACCTCTCAAAGTGACAGAATGGAAGTGGGACAACGTCGGGATGTACTTCATCACTGGTTTGCCTAGGTCAAGCAAGGGACATAATTCCATTTGGGTCATTGTCGATCATCTGACCAAGGTAGCCCACTTCATTCCCGTCAAGACCACTTATGACGGAAGCCAGCTAGCCAACCTCTACATCAACCGTATCATGAGCCTTCACGGAGGTCCAAAGGAGATTGTGTCAGACCGAGGTACCCAGTTCACCTCGAGATTCTGGAAGAAGTTTCCAGAAGCAATGGGAACCAAGCTCTCCTTCAGCACTGCTTTTCACCCCCAGACCGGAGGACAAACGGAACGAGTAAACCAGATACTCGAGGACATGCTTCGTACTTGTGTTTTGGCGTATGGAGCCAAGTGGGAAGATTGTCTGTCATTCGCCGAGTTCTCCTACAACAACAGCTACCAGTCCAGTCTTCAGATGGCACCATTTGAGGTGTTGTATGGACGCAAGTGTCACACTCCCCTCAATTGGTCACAGACCTGAGAAGGACTAGTCTTTGGACCAGATATCCTCCGCGAGGCAGAAGAGCAAGTTCAACTCGTCAGAGAATGCCTGGAGATCACCAAGTCAAGACAGAAGAGCTACGCCGACTCCCACCACCGAGAAGTGAACCTCAACGTCGGAGACCATTTCTATCTCCGAGTGACGCCTCTCAAGGGAACCAAGCGCTTCCAGGTCAAAGGAAAGCTCGCACTAAGATATATCGGCCCCTTCAAGATCACCGCAAGACGAGGAGAAGTTGCCTACCAGCTAGAGCTACCTTCCGAGTTGTCCGATGTGTGCAACGTGTTCCACGTATCACAGCTTCGGAAGTGTCTCCAGGCTCCCAATCGCCCCGGCCTATTCAAGGACATCAATCATCAAGCCGTCGACGTTCAGCCAGACCTCAATTATCATGAGAGGCCAGTTCGTATTTTGGATGAAGCCGAGCATTGCACCCGAAGCCGCACCATCAAGTACTTCAAGGTCCAATGGAGCAACCACACTGAAGCAGAAGCAACCTAGGAGCGTGAAGATTATCTTAGATCCGAGTTCCCTTATCTTTTTAGCGCTTAGCCTAGGAATCTCGGGGACAAGATTCTTGAAAGGGGGTAGGCCTGTCACACCCTGTGTTGTATCACTTTGCTATGCTATGATTTTATAAAATTTGGACCCATTTAAAACTTTTTGAGTGCTTGTGCATGAATCGATTGTTTGATTGCTTGTTTGGTTGATTGTGTTTTAGCACTCAAGGATTCTTCTTCCTCCTACTCTCCATACTCACTTCCTTGATCCAAACTCCCTGCCCAATGATAATGCCATGTGTATAGTACCGAAAACTATTTTTTAACAAATATTATTTTGGCCAAAAAGGATTTCTTCAAATTAGGTTTTCAAAAACCCCTGAGTTGAGGGTTGTACTACAAGTCCTCAAATTGGGTGGATTGTTTTGCCACAAAGACTTTATTTGGAACCTACTATATATAAGACTTCCCAAAACCACCAAATATTAATTTTAAAGATTATTTTCCTATTTTATTTAAAGGCTTTTTATTAAGGCCAGAAATGGTCTTTCATAGGGAAAAATTATTGTTATGCATTCAAAATATTTGAGAAAATTTAGGGAAACTCAGTGGACATATATTTTCCATATATATGAGTTTCAACACATGGTCATGTTCAAAATATTGGACAGAACCCTCCAAAACCATTTATGTTCACCTCAACATTTGAAATATTTCTATAAGAAATATTCTCAAATAAATCCAAGAAAATTCTGGCAAATCACAGATGCCATATCTGATGATCTTGACAAGTTTCATTCCAATCCTAAATGTTTTGATTCAATAAAATATCCCAAAACCATTCCTGTACAGAGCCAAATTTTAGCAACTCTACATTGCCAATTGTCTCCTATTGACCTCAAACTTTTTGGACATGCTCTAATCCACAAATAATGCCATAAAACCAAGTGGTGCATTAAGGAGAATAGATTTGCATGGATAGATCTAAGCAAATCGGTTTCTGCTTATTTCTAGGGTTTAAAATGTTTGCATTGTCAACTTTCTTCAAACATGCTCAAACCTTGTGGTCAACCTTGTTTTTACCTACCTTTTGATCCTGTTAAATATCATAGTAAGTGGAACCTTTTTACTTGCCCAAAACTACATCAAACACCTCCTCGTAGTTTGGTAAAAGCCATGTTTTGACCCAATCCACTGTTCTCCTTCACCTCAACTTTTTACAACATCACCTACCGGTGCTCCTCTACCTCCAGTAAAAAAGCCATGACCCCAGATCAATAATGGAGGTGTAAAAACTCCATTTTCACCCCCTGGATAGCAATAATATTCCTCTCTCTCCACCCTTCTCCCATTCTGATGAACCACCAGAGCATCCTATGCCTCCCCCAACTTATTTACTCCCTCCTAGACCTACTGGACACGGTTGGCCGCGCCCAAAACACCGTTGGCATGGCATGGCATGCCATACGCGTGCTCTGGAGCACGCTACAGTGCCCAGCCGCATTGTAGTCGCCCCCCAATTGTAGCCCCCTGTCACCTCGGGCCTCCCCAATGTGTCCGCCGAGACGCCCTCGGCGTCCGCGACACGGCAACCAGTCGGCCCCCTCCTCTCTCCTCCTCCCTCACTCCCTCCCCACACGTATAGAGCTCCACCGGGTCGGCCAACCCTCGGCCTCGCACGTGTGCACTCTCCCCTCTCCTCTCTCTCTCTCCCTCTGGTCGTGGACGACCCCCAGGAAGACCGCAGACACCCCCGCACCTCCTCTCGTGGCCTCCAACGACGGCAGCAACCTCACCGGCGCACGAGTCCACGGTGCACCGTCGCCCCCTCTATAAATGGCCCTCCCCGAGCTCTCTCTCTCTCTCTCTCCCCCTTTGATCTCTCTCTACTCCTCCCAATCACACACCCAAGCCACACCAGCAAGCTCCCAGAGCCTCAGCGTTTGGGATCGACCGAGGCACCGTCGCATCGGGCCTCCATTGATCTCCGGGTGTGGCCTTGCTCCGGCTCCGCTTCCTTCTCCTTTGGGTCCCTCTCTCCTCTCTGATCCCCTTTTCCCCCTTTTTCCGCTTGATTTGCAGCACTAGACGGCCCCGTCGATCACCTCCCGAAGCGCCTCCGCCACACGACCTCGTTGCCGGCGAACCAGGCACCCCTCCGACCAACTCCACCTCCACTGCAACGGAGACTCGAAGCTGATCTTGTTCCTACCCTCGGTTGCCCTCGCCGTGGCCGGGATCAATGCAAGTGAGCATTGCCACCTCCCTGTCGAGAGGAAGGAGATGACAGGTGGGCTCCACCTATCATCGACCCCTCCCTCTCTCTCCCCCGTATGTGTGGCTGGCACCCGGGCCCCGCCCGTCAGGTCTGAACCTGGCGAGCGCGGGCAGACCGGTTCGCCTAAGGCCGCTTTGCTCTAGGCCGGCCCAGCTGCGGCAAATTCTGGCCCACGGCACAGTGCCCTTTTTCTTTTTCTGTTTTCTGGTATTTTCCAAAATTTCCACAGATTCAAATATCTTTCCAAATCCAAATATTCTTCCACCTAAAATCTTGTAATATTTTGTACTATTTAATGATGTCACTTGTGCACTTTTTGAAAATAGTTTCATGTACTGGTTTTATTTAAAACCTAGTTTTGAATATTTAAAACCACTGTTAAAATAGTTTTCAAAACTTTTTACACTTCAAAACCAGAAACTAATATTTTTAGTTTTTAGTATAGTATTTTACAGAGTGGTGTGACATTTTAGAAGTGAATTATTTTTTTTGTTGTTGCTGTGTTCTTATTTTTGCCCGTTAATATTGCGACGATAGATTGTGTTGTTGACGAGGGAGCTAGACCAGAAGATTTAGAAGACACCGAGGAATTTCTTGAGCCAGGCAAGCAGCCCTTTCCCCATGTTTAAGAAACCACTTTATTGCATGGCATATAGCACTTCATTTTGTTATGTTAATCATGATGCTATGGTGACCACCTTTATGGGTTGCCTCCGATACTTTTACCGTTGATACTTGCATGACATGACTCTACCTCCTACTTATAGTTGTGTGGGTGGGAAGTAGATAGGTTGCTAAGTAGTTGCTACGCTAGGGGATGGGATTATGCATGGTGTCGAATAGGAAATAATTTCAAAGACTTTTCAAAAAACCCGTCGGGTGCCACTAATGCCTGAGGGAGATGATGTTGAGCTAGGTAACCACTTGATAAAGAAGTGGAGTACCGAGGCAAGTGAGTGTGTGTGTTTTCGAAAACGGATTAGATTTAAGATCTGCTGACCGTCCCAACCTTACATGTACAACCACGATACCCCTTATGGGACGGGGCTTTGTTGATTACTTTGGTTGATGCAAGCAGAGAGCCTGCATTACTAGTGGCAGGAGTGGCGTGGTCACTCTCGATATAGGGTCGTACCGGAATGTATGATCATGGGCTGTTTTCACAGACACCGGGCACACCGTTGCGTGCCCTCGTGGATGATACGTGTGATGTATATCATGAGGGATGTCACCAACGAGTGGACTCTTTGTTTAGTATCGCCAGGGGAAACGCATTGTTCGGGTACTTACCTCGGGTATGTAATATACCGCGAGTCGTGGATGACACGAAAGTTCCCCGAGTCTTGTGGGCAAAGTGTGCAACCTCTGCAGAGTGTAAAACTATTCAAATAGTTGTGTCCACGGTCATGGCCAGTTGGTGGTCCTTCTTAAACTACGTCTGATATTTTCACAAACTTGGTGTGTGTGTGGGGTGGGGGAGAAAGATGGAATACTTAGGTTAAGTCGGATGACTTGACATGATGATTGAACATGAGATGTTCAGACATTGATTCATATTGATATCTGTAACCTGTTCATACGGATACTTGTATCATCATGGTGCATGCCTTTACAATACTACTGATCATGTCATTGCAATCAAAACCAGCTTTCCGCAAATTACCTACTTAGTGCTATTTCATGCATTGTTATACCTTGTTCCAAAACATGGGTTGCTTGCGAGTACATTCAAAGTACTCATTGGCTTGCCACTAGTTATTTAATTGGCCAGGCATGGAAGAGCAGGAATGCGGTGAAGAATTTGTTGGTGACAAACATGCGAATTAGGACGCTTCCCAGTCAGAATGTCTGTAGGGTTAAGGCAGATGGCATGGGTCTACGCTGTCTATCAAGATTTCCGCTGCGAGTTTATGTTTGCTATTTGGCCTTCATGGCCCTATCTATGTAAGACTTGACCTTGATGGTCTTTATTGGCATAAGACGGTATGTATGGATGTAAGACTCTTGCTATTCAACTTATGTGTGTTGAGTGAGCATTGATCTCTGGGATCACTGTACACGTGCATTCGGTGATCACGACTTATGAGTCGGGGTCCCCACAGAGCTGGTATCAGAGCCATCCTGACTGTAGGAAGTCTTAGTTAGCATGGACGTTAGTTAGGACAAAACCCCTTTTCAAAAACTATACCTAGTTGCTAAGTGCAACAGTTTCTATACTTTTCATCTCTCCTAGTCTATTTCAAACCCTTACTGACTCTACTCCCTTCAAACCTTGTAGATGGCCATCGTACCCGAAGCCCTCCTAGCATCCAGCTTTCCCGTACTCCTTGGGGATAGCCTGGAGAAGTGTCAGTTCCGCCGACCACCCATTTTCTTCTACCACGAGCACTGGGTTGATGCCATCATGAAGGAGTACCACGTTGATGTGTTCGTGAAGGAAAACGACTCCCCGACGAGTTGGTTCTTTGAAGGACCACAAATGAAGACCCTGGCAATCGCAGTCGAGACGGCAGCACGCAAGGCACTTATCCACCTTCGAGACATCATTCCAGAGATGACTGACGAGCCAGCTACTCGCTACCTACCCTTCAGAAAGGACGACATTGGCGAGAGTCAAACATTGGTTCCATCCAAGTAGGATGGCATACCCCTCAGATTCCAGACTTACTTCAGCCTCTCCGCCGATAGTCTGGCTCACAACCTGATTAAGGAGTCCGTGAAGCTCCGCCAGGAACTTCACCACACCCAAGAGCTACTTTGCCAAACAACTGACATCTTAACCCAAGGCCGAGTAGTTACCTCTAGATTTTCGTCACATGTTTCGGGTGTGGCGAACATGGGCATCATGCCAGAAGGAGTCCCAACAAGCAACCGAGTCTTCTTTCCTCTTGGACAGGAAACAGAGCACTCCACCACCTGAGTCCGAGAACCCCTAGGGTAGGACAAGTCATGTATCCCCTATGCGAAGTTGAGTCCGTGTAATGGTTCATATGAAACCATGTGTGCTTGTTGCTTGTTTTGTTGTTTGTGTTTTGATGCAAGTCGCGCTTTTGCCTTAGGCAACATGTAAGTGACTCCATCATCTATCTTATCTTAATATATGTGTTTGGTCTTTCGACCTGTGTTTGATTACACCTGCACTAGACCAACCCCCTTAGGCGCGTTTTCTCTATTGCTGCTTTCCCCTCTCGTCTATCCCAGTTGTTTGACTTGGCTGCTCCAAACAGGATGGTGACTGCAACCCACAACAGCTCCTTCACCAACCCTGAAGCCGGCAAATCCAGCCAGCAACAGGGAGATGGTGGGGCTGCTCACGCTGGAGAGCACCCGGAGCAGCCACATGGCGACATTCCCCCACCACCACCTCCACTGGAGAACATGACCATAGCTCAGTTTCTCCAAGTTCTCCGGGAGGAACGCCAGGCCAACTCTACTGCTATCTAGCAGATGGCTCAAGTCCTTGTGAACAATCAGCAGCAAGGCAGGAACGGTAATGGCCGCTTCACCCTGTCTGAGTTCATGAGGAATTCGCACCCAACCTTCACAGAGATTGCTGAACCCTGGATGCCGATGACTGGATCTGCACCGTCGAGGACCTCCTTTCTCTGGTCAACTGCAACGAGGATCATGAAAAGGTGCTTTATGCCTCTCACTGCCTCGGAGTTACCGCCAGGTCTTGGTGGGATGGATTCAAGGTCATGCAAGGCAGCCGTGTGATCACATGGGCTGATTCCAAGGAAGGATTCCGCACCGCCCACATTCCTTCTAGGATCATGGCTATCAAGAAGAGAGAATTCCGAGCGCTGAAGCAAGGAAGTGGCTCTGTCAAGGAGTATATGCAGAAGTTCAACCTACTTTCGAGGTATGCACCTGAAGATGTCAGCACTGAGGCCGCTAACATGGAACGCTTCATGGAAGGACTCCAGCAAGCCCTGCAGTATCAGCTCATTGTCTGCGACTGTCGGACCTTCTTCGACCTGGTGAATAGGGCTCTCATGCTCGAAGACAAGCGTCGTGCCATGGAAGACACTCGCAAGCGCAAGTTGATCAGCAAGGGTAGTTCCAGCAACCAGAAGCCTCGCCCTTGGCAGCCAAACCAAGCCAAGCCAACCTATCAGCCTCAGCAGGCTAGGCTCCTGCACCTCGTGCAAGCTACCAGGCTCTGCAGTATGCCAATCCCAGGCCAGCTTACAACATCCCCAATAACAACAATGGCAGCAGAAACAACAACTCTGGTCAGATCACGTGCTTTGGATGTGGTCAGCCTGGACACATCTCTAAGCAGTGCCCCAACAAGAAGCCAGATGCACCACGCCCCAATGCGCCAAACCAAGGTCAAGGCCGTGGAGCGCCACCAGGGACCAAGCTCCCCGCAACCAGCCCATCAATGGCAAGGGTTGTGTGAATCACGTCACCGCTGAGGAAGCCCAGGAAGACCCAAATGTCATACTGGGTACGTTCCTCGTCAACTCAACCCCAGCAACTATACTGTTTGATTGTGGATCTTCGCATTCTTTTGTTACTCAAAAGTTTGCACTAGAGAGTCGTATGAAGCCTACACCTCTGGGTAGTCATATGCTGGTACAAACCCCAGGATCAGTTATGAGAACCAAGATAGGATGTAAAGGAGTTGGGAATGTCATCAATGGAGTAGAATTCCTAGCAGACCTTATCATCTTGAAGTCACAAGGCTTGGATGTGATCCTGGGCATGGACTGGTTAACCAAGCACCAAGGCTTGTTAGACTGTGCCAAGAGGACTGTTGCCATGACCCATAGCCAAGGAGTTGAAGTCAAGTATATCCCCAACCCTACCTTCGCTCAAGCCTGTCTGTGGTATGTGAATATCCGGATGTTTTTCCTGATGAGCTGCCCGTAATGCCTCCTGACCATGATATTGAGTTCATCTTTGAGCTAATGCCCGGGGCAGGACCCATCTATAAGAAGCCCTATAGGATGGGATCCGCAGGGTTGGCTGAACTGAAGGAGAAATTGGCTGAGCAGCTCAGAAAGGGGTTTATTCGCCCTAGTGCCTCTCCTTGGGGACCTCCTGTTCTATTTGTGTCAAAGAGGGACGGAACTATCCGACTCTGTGTTGATTACCGTTCTCTCAATGAGGTCACAATAAAGAACAAGTACCCACTCCCCAAGATTCAAGACCTGTTCGATCAGCTAAATAGTGCCAAGGTGTTTTCCAAGATCGATCTCAGGTCCGGGTACTACCAGTTGAAGATCAGACCCCAAGACATCCCGAAGACGATGTTTGTGACCCGGTATGGCCTATATGAATACACAGTCATGTCATTTGGGTTAACCAATGCCCCAGACTACTTCATGTACCTCATGAACAAAGTCTTCATGGAGTATTTGGACAAGTTTGTCGTTGTCTTCATCGACGACATACTCGTCTTCTCCAAGTCTGAAGAGGAGCATGCGCAACACTTGAGATTGGTCCTAGACAAGCTCCGAGAGCACCAGCTTTATGCCAAATTCAGCAAGTGCAAATTTTGGCTGCATGAAGTTGGATTCTTAGGTCATGTGTTGTATGCAGAAGGGTTGTCAGTGGATCCTGCCAAGATCGAAGCCGTGACTGAATGGCAATCCCCAAGCAATGTGAAGGAAGTCAGAAGATTCCTCGAACTCGTGGGATATTACCACAAGTTCGTCGAAGGGTTCTCAAGCATTGCTAGACCCATGAATCAGCTCTTGAAGAAGGACACGAAGTTCGAATGGATGCTGAAGTGCGAAGAAAGCTTCCAAGAGCTCAAGAGGAGATTGACAACAGCCCCAGTTTTGGCCACCCCCGATATTCACAAGGAGTTTGTAATATATTGTGATGCATCAAGAACCGTGCTTGGTGGTGTTCTGATGCAAGAAGGCAGAGTCGTAGCATATCTATCCAGACAGGTACGTCCTCATGAAGAGAACTACGCCACTCATGATCTTGAGCTGGCAGCTGTAGTTCATGCCTTGAAGACATGGCTACATTACCTTCTAGGAAAGCGATGTGACATATACACATACCACAAGAGTTTGAAACATATTTTCACTCAAAGGGAGTTGAACATGAGGCAACGAAGATGGTTGGAGTTTATCAAGGACTACGACCTCAGTGTTCAATACCACCCTGAAAAGGCTAATGTGGTAGCAGATGCCTTAAGCAGATAGGCTTGTTCCTTGAATCTATGATTAAGGAAAGGCTACCCGCCTTGTATGAAGAGCTTGAAAGCTTTGACCTGGAACTAGTTGCGCCTGGTTTCCTAGCCAACCTTGAAGCAAGCCCTACCTTGATGGATGATATTAAGGGATCTCAAAAGGGTCATGACAGCATTGAAGGCATCAAGAGGAAGATTAAGAAAGGCAAGGCACCAGGATTCACAGTGGATGAGCAAGGAGTTGTATGGTTTGGGACTCGCATCTGCGTGCCCAACAAAGATGAGCTCCAGAATTTGATCTTGCACGAAGCTCATGACACTCGATATTCCATCTATCCTAGAGCAACCAATATGTACAAGGATCTCAAAGCATGACTCTGGTGGCATGGCATGAAAAGAGAGATAGCCACTTTTGTCGCTAAGTGTGACATATGCTAGAGAGTCAAAGCTGAGCATCAGCGACCCGCTGGATTGCTACAACCTTTCAAAGTGCATGAATGGAAGTGGGACAAAGTCGGGATGGACTTCATCACCGGTTTGCCCAGGTCAAGCAAAGGACATGATTCCATTTGGGTCATCGTCGACCACCTGACCAAGGTAGCCCACTTCATTCCCGTCAGAACCAGCTATGATGGAAATAAGCTAGCCAGCCTTTACATCGAGCGCATAGTAAGCCTCCATGGAGTTCCAAAAGAGATTATGTCAGACCGAGGTACCCAGTTTACCTTGAGGTTCTGGAAGAAATTTCAAGAGGCCATGGGAACCAAGCTTTCCTTCAGCACAGCTTTTCACCCCCAGACAGGCGGACAGACGGAACGAGTAAATCAGATACTCGAGGACATGCTTCGTGCATGTGTATTGGCATATGGAGCCAAGTGGGAAGATTTCCAACCAGTCGTCGAGTTCTCCTACAACAACAGCTATCAGTCCAGTCTCCAGATGGCACCATTTGAGGTGTTGTATGGACGCAAGTGCCACGCTCCCCTCAATTGGTTAGAGACCGGAGAAGGACTAGTATTTGGACCCGAAATTCGCCGTGAAGCCGAAGAGCAAGTTCAACTCGTCAGAGAGCGTCTGGAGACCGCCAAGTCAAGACAGAAGAGCTACACCGACTCTCACCGTCGAGAAGTGAACTTCTGCGTTGGAGACCATGTATATCTCCGAGTCACGCCTCTCAAAGGAACCAAGCGTTTCCACGTCAAGGGAAAGCCTGCACCAAGATACATCGGCCCCTTCAAGATCACCGTAAAGCAAGGAGAAGTTGCCTACCAGCTAGAGCTACCTTCCGGGCTACAGATGTGCACAACGTTTTCCACGTGTCACAACTCCGGAAGTGTCTCCAAGTTCCCAACCGCCCCGACCTCTACAAGGACATCGATCATCAAGCCATCGACCTTCAGCCAGACCTCACTTATCGTAAGAGGAGAGCTCGCATTTTGGATGAAGCTGAACGTTGCACCCGAAGCCGCACCATCAAGTACTTCAAGGTCCAATGGAGCAACCACACTGAAGCAGAAGCAACCTGGGAGCGTGAAGACTATCTTAGAACTGTGTTCCCTTATCTTTTTAGCGCTTAGCCTAGGAATCTCGGGGACGAGATTCTTGTAAGGGGGGTAGGTCTGTCACACCCTGTGATTGTACCACTTTGCTATGCTATGGTTTTATAAAATTTGGACCCATTTAAAACTTTTTTAGTGCAAGTGCTTATGGGAGTTGTTTGATGTTTGTTTGTTTGGATGATTGTGTTTTGGCACTCAAAGATCTTCTTCCCTATAGAACTCACCTCCTTGACACAAACCCTTTGCCCAATGATCATGCCATGTGTATAGTGCCTAAAACTATTTTTATAAAATATTATTTTGGCCAAAAAGGATTTATTCAAATTTAGTTTTCAAAAACCCCTCAATTGAGGTTTGTGCTACAAGTCCTCAAATTGGGTGGAATGTTTTGCACCAAAGACTTTATTTGGAACCTACTATATATATGACTTCCCAAAACCATCAAATATTATTTTTAAAGATTATTTTACTATTTTATTTAAAGGCTTTTTCTTAAGGCAAGAAATGGTCTTTCATAGGGAAAAATTATTCAAATGCTTTCAAAATATTTGAGAAAATTTAGGGAAACTCAGTGGACATATATTTTCCATATATATGAGTTTCAACACATGGTCATGTTCAAAATATTGGACTAAACCTTCCAAAACCCTTTCTGTCTATTTCAAGCTTTTGAAATATTTCTATAGGAAATATCTTCAAATAATTCTAGGAAAATTCTAGAAAATCACACATGCTATATGTGATGATATTGACAAGTTTCATCCCAATCAAAATTATTTTGGTTCACCAAAATATCCCAAAACCCTCTCTGTCCAGAATAAAAGTGGAGCAACTTCACATTGTCTAGTTTCTCCCATTGACCTTCTGATCAACCTTCTTTTTGCATGCCGTTTTACCCTATTAAATATCTCAGCAAGTGGATAATATTATCTTGGCCAAACCAGCATCAAACACCTTCTGGTAGTTTGGTAAAAGTCATGTTTTGACCCATTCCCCTGTTCTCCTTGATCTAATATTTTTACCACAGCTCCTCCTAGTCCCCCTGCACCTCCAGTAAAAACCAAGGCCTCAGGTCACTGACTGAGGTGGTAAAACCCTCATTTTACCTACTGGACAACAAGTTTTTCCCTTTCTCTCCACTCCCCTCTTATTCTAGTGAGCCTCCAGGGCATCCAATGCATCCCCCAACTTGTTTACTCCATCCTAGACCTCTAGATAGTGGTGGCCACGCAGAAGATGCCAGGGCATGCCGTAGCATACCAAAACGGCACTCTCGAGCGCGCTACAGTGCGCACCCGCACTTTAGCGACCGCCCAATCGCCAGCCCCGATAGCCTCGGGCCTCCCCAGTGTGTCCCCCGAGATGC
Source organism: Elymus sibiricus (assembly GCA_039707655.1). NCBI lineage: Eukaryota > Viridiplantae > Streptophyta > Magnoliopsida > Poales > Poaceae > Elymus > Elymus sibiricus. The sequence goes on along the minus strand of CM077675.1, from coordinate 305,499,296 downwards.
CCTCGGCGTCCGTGACACGCAACGCGTTCAGCCTCCTCCTCTCTCCTCCTCCCTCGCTCCCTCCCCGCACGTACCGAGCGCCGCCGGGTCAGCCAACCCTCGACCTCGCACGCGCGCACTCTCCCCTCTCCTCTATCTCTCCCTCTGGTCATGGACGACCCCCACGAGCGCCGCAGACACACCCTCGCCCCCTCGCATGGCCTCTAATGGCTCTGCGACCAACTCCGGCGCACGGATCCACGGTGCACCGCCGCCCCCTCTATAAATGGCCTCCCCGAGCCTTCTCTCCCCCTCTGATTTCTCTATCCTCCTCCCAATCAAGCTCCCGCACCTTTCCCTCTCCGTTTTGGAGTCCAGTCGCTCGGGATCAAGCCAGAGTTTGCCGCCTCGGGCCGCCGGCATTTGCGAGGTGAACGACCTCCTCCGACCCCATTCTCCTCCGATCTGGAACCGCAGCAAGTCGCTGATCCTTCTTCACCTCTCCCCCGCCCTTTTTACAGCAGGAATCAGCCCCGGTGACCACCACCCAAAGCTCCTCCGCCACAGGGCCTTGTCGTCGGCGACCAGATGCTCCTCTCCGTCCATCTTCCCCACCACCCGAATGGCGACGATGTCCTGGGCCCATTCCCATCCTCGCCTGCCACTGGCGTGCCCTCTGGAGACGCTGGTGAGCACCGCCGTCCCTGGACAGAGGTTGACGATGGCCCTGGCAAGGGGGGGGCGCTCGTCAGCATGTGCCTCGCCCCGCCTCTCTCTCCCTCTCACTAGCACCCGGGCCCCGCCCGTCAGGTTTGAACCTGGCGAGCGTGGGCGCACCTGTTCGCCTGAGGCCGCTTTGCTCTGAGCCGGCCCAGCTGCGGCCGATTCTGGCCCAGGGCACATTGGCCTTTTTCTTTTTTTGTTTTCTGGCTTTTTCCAAAAGTTCCACAAATTCAAATACTTTTCCAAATCCAAATATTATTCCACCTAAAATCTAGTAATATTATGTAGTATTTATTGAAGCCACTTGTGCCAATTATTAAAAACATTTTATGCACTGTCTTTAATAAAAACCCCCTTTTAAGCATTTTTATAACTCTGTTAAAATAGTTTTCACTACTTTTTACACTACAAAACGAGAGACTGGTATTTTTAGTTTTAACCCTAGTATTTTTATAACTCTGTTAAAGTAGTTTCACCGAGAAGTCCTTTGTGCTGTGGGTGAACCCACATCGGTGGCGCCGAGATGTTTTGACTCAGTGACTCTGAAACTGCATCCGGTGGAGACCTAACCCTAAATTTTCTCGTTTGACCTATTCTAAGGAATTTTCTCATGGATGGAATCATTGCAAAACGAGACAAGAAGAGGACAAAATCCTAATGCGCATGAATTAGAGTTGGGAGCGCACGAGGGGTCAAAGATTTACCCTAACTTGGCGGATCTTCGCTATGGCGGCAACGGCGGGGAAGATTCCGCGGATTCTTGCGGCGAGGGCACACAAGAGACAATGGAGATCGTCCAGAGATGCGGGTAGCAATAGTAGTGGGGTGCGGGAGTCGTAGGTTTGAAGTAATTTTCAAAGTACGGACCAGCGGATTTATATACCCACCCGCTGTTGGTGACACCGAGACAGAAATATTGGTTCCACCGATATGTGTATCTGCCTGTTGACAGAACAACTCAGTGATGGCAAGATTTATAGATCGGTGGTACCGAGGTACAAACCCAGATCAACCCTAGTGCTTTGGTGGAACTGAGTTCGGAGTATTGGTCACACCGAGAAACACTTGGGAGCTTTTGGACGTCAGCCCTTGTCGTATCGGTGGCTCCGAGTGCTCCTCACCCGGAGGGTCCAAAAAGTGCTTGCTCAAATTTTGTGATGAAGCATGAATAGAATTTGAGACGAGAAAGCATAGATAGCTAGAGGGGGTACCTAGGCATTCTTGTACATCCAATTGACCAGAAAAATAAATCCCAAATAGAACAACAATTGGATGTCCTCGAATGGAGAAAAATATGCATACCAACATGCTCACACAATAATATGTCAAATAAAATATGTCAAACATGCATAACCACTCTAGTATCTATCAAGCACTTTGGCGATGACGGAGTCATCTATATATGAATATATTGACTTAGGAGCCAAGCAAGAATACTTGATCATAGGTCATACTCATCGTTTAAGCACAAGTGGGGTTCCACTATTACATAAAGCTTTTAATGTGTTCACATCTTGTGAGATGCTTTGACTCAAGTCTTAGAGTAAAGCTCCCCCTTGATGTGACATCCCCCCTAAGAGGGACAAACTAACCTTGGGTTTTGTCGTAGAAGATTTCATGTAGGTGTTGTAGTAGCGGATGCTTAATGTTGATGAAGATCATCTTGAGTTGGGAGCTATCCTCATTGTTTTGTACTCTTCTCACCTACATGGGTTAGTCCCACACAAGGAATAAATACAGGGATATCTATCGACATATATTGAAGCACATGTATGATGATGTCCATTGATACATTAATTACTTTTTCCTTGCTTACCAATGAGGGAATTTGTGACTCCTTGACCTATTGCATAAGGTTGGAGTTGATTGCATTAGATCTTGCCGAAAATGAGTGTGAGTGAATTTTGTTGCCAGAGTCACCCCTCAAGAATTCTCTAATTCTTCTTCTTGGGGACCCACCTCAACTTGATGGGGATCCTTGGAGTTAAAGTAGCACTTGATGAAGTAGAGCTTGTAGTGGCCTTGGGAACCCACTTGACCATGGCTTGTGATTCTTCTTCAAATGAGTCAATCTCCTCTTGAAGCTTGTCTTTGCCCTTGAGCTTGTGGTCTTGTGGTGGAAGATCATCTTGAGCTTTTGTTCCCATAGAGAGAGAGCACGATCATACTTCTTCCCATTCAACTCCATTGGCGTTGAACTTTCGTTCAAAACCAACACCTTGGTTCTTCCGGTGCCATCCTTGCTTGCGCACATTCTCCTCAAATTGCTTACTTCCGGCAAGACTCTTGTAGACATCTTTTTCTATAATTCCTTTGAATAAATTGTTTTATTGCTCAAGTGTAACTTGGCTAAGAGAATAATTAGTGGAATCAATAGAACTACTAGAAGCAACATCATTTGATTTAACATTTTTATTGTTGCTACTAGATGAAGAAGATTTCTTGCCTTTGTTACTAGTTTTCTTAGATTTAACTTGTGGCACAAATGTAGACAAGAGTAATCGTTTGGCAAGATAAGAAGAACTCTTCCTTCGAAGATCGTCATTGATAGCTTTAAGAAACTCATGCTCTTGCTCTAAATTTAGCTTCTCGAAGCGTAACTTCTCATGAGTTCTTAAAAGCTCTCTATGATCTTCTTGAGTAGATTCATGAGCTAACTTAAGAGTGTTTAGTTCTATAGTTAGACGCTGAATCTCCTTATCATCATCACACGACTTATCTTGACTAGCATGATTATTATCAAGTTCATTTTGACTAACATCACTAGTTTTATCAAAGAGCAAGTCATCATATCCTAGTAAGTCATCCTCATCACTATTAAATTCAATGTATTCTGGGTGTGATACTGTCACAGCCCTAGTTAAGCTTGCTTGTCATTGCATAATCATCATGTCATCATGTTTATTTCTCTGAAAGTGAATTGAGGGAATTTTCAAATCCTCAGAAATCATTAAAAAATGATCAAGTTCAAATCTTTCAAATATGTCCAAGAAAATGTTCCTGTTAATATTTGAAATTATTGGCAAGGGATGAGATTCAAACCAATAATTTTGGAATAACAGAGGCATTTATTCTGTGGCCTATGATTTAACCCATAGCTATTTGATTTGGATTTATTTCTGTTATATAAGAAATAAAGTCCAAATATTTTTTGCAAGTTTGCATGTGACTCTAGACTAGTTCCCTGGGCCCACATAAAAATTTACATAAAGTTTAAAAATGATTTGATGCTTCAAATCAAATCAAAACAAATAAAACAAAGCAGATAATAGAAAAGATAAAACAGAAATAGAAGAGGGAGAGAGAGTGCCTACCTGGCCCAGTAGCTGGCCCAGCCCACCAGGGTAATCGCCGTCTTCTTCCTCCCGCCAGAAGGCAGAGGAGAAGGAGGCCACGGCGCTCGTGGCCTCGCACCACGCCGGCAGCAGCCTGGCTGCTTTACTGGCCAGCGAGACATCGGGGATGAGTTCCCCCGTGCCGTCTGGATCCCGCTGACCCTCTCGCCTCTCTCCCCCTCGCCCCCTGCCGCTTCTTCCCCCCCATGTCCGAGCGCCACCCTCGCTGCCGTCGTGGTTTGTCGTGGCCACCAAGCACCTGGCGACCCTCGAGCAAGCCAGGGAGCTCCGCCATGGTCGTATTCGTCTCTTCATGGACGCGCGCGAGTTCGGGAGCCCTGAATCGCCGTCGTCATCACCGTCAATGGTCGTCGGATGTCGCCGTCGAATCACACCGTCCCGGCCGTCCCCGAGCTCCGCTTCCATCCCTGCAGCTTCCCAGTGAGCCCCTCTTGCTCCTCCCCATGCCCCTCTCTCCCGCGCATCCTCTAGCCTGCCCCCCCCCCCCCCCCCCGCCATGACCGGAGTTAGCCGCCGCCGTTGCTCATCGCCGTCGTGGCCAGGGCTCCCCGAGCTCACGTCGGAGCTTGTGGAAGAGCTCCTGGAGGTTCCAGGAGCCCAAAGCCACCCGTGGCCCCGCTTGCCCCCCCCCCCTACGGCGTCACGCCCACACCTGACCGAACTCCGGCCGCCGCTAGAGTCGACGCCGTCGAGAACTTCGGTGTCCCGACGCCCAGCTGCTAGCACCAATGGATGTGGCGCACCTCTAGGAGCACGTAGGACCAAGTGGCGCTTGAATCCGTGGCTTTTAGCGTCGTTCCGGCCAACTCCGGCGTGCCTCCGCCGAGGGATTTGGTCGCCGCCGGTGACGCTGACGTGGCGCCGTCGTTAGGACTTAACCCCCCACGCTAACAACCACGCACAGTCACTGACTAGTAGGCCTAGCCATTAATGAATTTGATTAGGATTTAATTAAAACCTAATTAACCTCCTGTGACACTAACTGGCGGGTCCCACAGGTCAGCATTGACCTGGCCATGTCAGGGTTGACTGGTCCCACCAGTCAGCATCTGGAGATGACCATGTGTCACTGACGTGTGGGCCCAGATGGTCAGGTTTGACCTGGACCGGCCCTGTTGACCCGCTGACGCAATGCTGACGTATTGCTGACGCATTAATTGAATTTCTAGTAATAAAATAATTCAGGAATTTCTAGAAAATGTTATAAACTTTGAAAAATCATAGAAATTCAACCGTAACTCAGATGAAAATAAATTATATATGAAAAATGATCAGAAAAATCCAATGAATCTTTTTATGCCATGTTCATGCATGTTTGATCAAGTTAACATCCCCAAGTAGGACATTTCATGATTAGGATAATTTAATAAATAGTGTTGAAGTTGGAATTTAGCATATATTTGAACTCCACTTCACTTAATATTACTATCTATTGCACTAGTTCAATTCAATGCCTTAACATGCCATAGCATACATCGTATTGTTGCATTGCATTGAGTGTGTTCCTTTCCTGTTTGTCGGTGGTGTTCCTTCTCGGTAGACGATGATCCCGACGTTGAGATCGTTGTCACCGATGAAGACTCATTGATATCTTCAGAAGTGTCAGGCAAGCAAACCCCCTTGAGCATACTAATATAAACCCACTCTCTCGCTCCTGCTCTCTTTTACTGCATTTGGACAATAACGATTCAACTGTTACCTGTTCTCGGTAGTTGAACCCATTCCTTTCCATTATCTGTCTTTGTCACAATAAATAGTTGAAACCACTTAGCCTGAGTAGCAACTGTTTGAGCCTTGATGTGCCTACTCATCCATGCTTGCTTACTTACTGTGCCTGCTATGCTTAGAGTCGTGTTGTGTCGGGTCTGATCCATCTGGGCGATGAATCGGAATGGCAGTGTTCATGTTCTACCGTGTGAGAGCCAAGTGTGTGAACACGATTTGGTAAAGGTAGCGATGAGAGGCCATGTAGGAGTACATGGCGGATTGCCTCATTGGGACCGTCCTTAAGAACTGAGTTCTGTGTTTGTAATCCAAGACAGTTACTACCACACGTTGGCCATTGAAATATGACCCCGCTCGACTTATTAATTGCCTAGATCTCTGTCCAGGAGTTGCAACTAGTTTCTGGTGTTTGTAGGAAAAGTATTGGCAGCCGTGCATAGCACTGCCCGATGGGGTGGGCTTTGATGCGGTATAGACACAGTGGCACGGTGTACCAAGTGGCACCCGAACGGTGGGCTTGGGAACCCTGCGCACATCGTTTGAGGCCGTAGCGGAAACTTTGGCAAGACTTCCGTGCGGGTTCAGTCTCAAATAGCCGATAAACCTGGACTAGGGTCTTGTGTGATTGACGGTCGTGGCCGACTCCCTCGCTAGGCTTCCGCTTGAAGGTTGTCGAGGTGCCTTTTACGTGCACATGGCGATAAGTGGCGGCAGCATGTGTGAAGAAGTACACCCCAGCAGGGTTATGAATCTGTTCGAATAGCCGCGTCCTCGGATATGGACTACTTGGAGAACTTATGTGGTTCATAGACAATTTGAAATGGATACTCTAAAATGCGCAAGATAAGCGTGAGTGCTATGGATGGCCTTCTCGTAGGGAGACGGGAGTGGATCCGTAGTGGTGTATTGATTTGGTGAATATGTGGACTCGTGTGTGTTGTCCCACCTCAAAGATAATACTAGTAGTCGTACTACAGGTTAGCCAAGAGTCAAAGCTGGCTTGCTGCAATAAACTCCACAACCCCCTTCGCTGATACTGATGCATATGTAGATAGTTCTGATGTAAGTCTTGCTGAGTACCTTTGTACTCACGGTTGCTTAATTTATGTTTTTGCAGAGGAGACGTCAGTCTCATTAGTGATTCTTACGACGTGAAGTTCGATGTTGACCGGATTAGCTTGGGAATCCCAGACAGAGGTCTGGTTCCTCTGGTAGGGTCGTTGTAGCTTTTCAGCCTCCTCCAGCCACTTTTAGTAGATGCCTGTACCCAGACATGTTTTGCTTCCGCTTGTTGCTTGTATGACTTGAGTATTGGGTCATGTGACCCCTGTTTGTAATATCATACTATGTTGGCTCTTATGAGTCATTAATGAATACTTGAGTCAGAGAGTTATGTTGTGATGCCATGTTGTATCTACGCATATCGTGCATATTGCGTGTATGTTTGAAATGCATTGGTGTGTGTGGGATTCGACACCTAGATGTATACCTTTAGTAGCCTGCTTTACTGGGAAATGCCTCTTTGTGCTTCCACCGAGCCTTGGTAGCTTGCTACTGCTCCGGACACATTGATTGACCGGCGTGTATCCTTCTTGCTGCTATGTCTATCCCTTCGGGGAAATGTCTCCCAGTGTAATGGAGTCCATGTAGCCTGCTGTCGGTGTCGAAACCGGCGGATCTCGGGTAGGGGGTCCCGAGCTGTGAGATTAGAATCGATGGTAACAGGAGAAGTGGGAGACGATGTTTACCCAGGTTCGGGCCCTCCTATGGAGGTAATACCCTACGTCCTGCTTGATTATACTGATGGTGTAAGGGTTACAGAGTTGATCTACCTCGAGATCGTATGATTAAAACCCTAGATGAGTTCTGTTGGTCTACAACCTAAAACCCTCCGGCTTATATAGACGCCGAGGGTACCTAGGGTTTACAAATGGTCGGTTACACGTCGAAGGGATAAACATGCCTATTCACTACTCCAAACGTGGAGAACAAGCCACGATCCTCGAAGCTTCCTTCCCGGAGACAGAGTCTTCGATCAATCCAATGCTCGGTATGCGGCCCATATAGTCCGGTCCATAAGAAATAGGTCGGCCTCCCGAGGACCCCTTAAACCAGGACTCCCTCAGTAGCCCCTGAACTAGCCTCCAATGCCAAGGGTCCAAGCTCCAGCTGCTTCATACGATCAGAGTGTTTGGCTTGCGAGGTGAGTTCCTTTCTCCGGATAGTGATCGGCCGAGTGTTAGTTCGGCCTCCGACGACGTGTAATTTTCCCGATCATGGATTGTCCGAGCACCATGAATAGCTCGGCCCTGAAGGCCAAACGTCAAGGGGTAAATAGTGCTCCCTGACAACCTTTCTGACGAAAGGTCACGGCCCACCACTAAACCAGTCGTAAAAACTCAATTCGCGGTTTGATGCCGTTTTCACTAGAACGATCCACAATGCACAGATCGTGCTCCGTTTCACACGGGATATGTTTAATCATGCGCGTATAATGGCACACACGTCTTGGGAAGCGGAGGGATTCACGGCACAGCGAAGGGAGGCTAACTGGCGACTAGTCGAATAAAAGGGAAAGAAAACCCCAAGGCTTAACCGCACTTCCCATTCGCATCCCCGCTTCCCCAATCTCCTGAGCCTCCAGAGCCCAGATCTAGGTTTTCCCCTCTCCCTCCTCCGAACTCAGCCATGGCCAGCTCAGGCTCTAACGGCAAGTAGGAGGCTTCCACGGTCACAGACCAGGACATCCGGGACCTCAAGGACGCCGACTACCTCCCCGCCAACATCTTCCACCGCGCCGCGGAGGAGGGCCAGGTGATCCCCACCCCCAAACCAGGCGAGAGGGTGGTTTTTATTCCTCACTTCATCCGAGGACTCAGCTTACCGCTGCACCCCTTCGTTAGGGGCCTCATGTTCTTCTATGGACTTGACTTCCACGACCTCCCGCCGAACTCTTTCATGCACATATCGGCCTTCATCATCTTCTGCGAAGCGTTCCTGCGAGTCGAACCACACTTCGGATTGTGGCTCAAGATATTTAATATCAAGCCAAAGTGTGTCGCAGGCGAACATGCAGACTGCGGCGGGGCGGTCAACAGCAAGCTTCCCCGCGCAGTATGGCCGTCTGGCACCTTCATCGACACCATCAAGACTTGGCAAAAAGAGTGGTTTTACATCACCGAGCCAAGGGAGGAGGGCGGAACTGTTCCTTCCGAATTCAGGTCCGGTCCCCCGGCCAGATTGACCTCATGGGTCCGAAAGGGCCTCGAATCGGGGTCGGATACAAAGGTGGACGACCTGCAGAGGCGCGTAGCCTCCATTATCAAGGACGGGATCGGGGTGACCAACATGGTCCAGATCATGCTCCGGCGGCGCGTCCTCCCCTGCCAACGCCGGGACACTCCTATGTGGAATTATCGGACTGACAATGATCCTACGATTGGTCAGTTCTTCCGCACCACACGGGAGAAGCTATGGAAGGCGTTGTTCAAGGCGCAGGAGAACTGGCCGGCCAAGAAGGAGGACCAAGGCCTGCGCGCCGATAAGCCCCCTTCCGAGGTATGACATAACTTCGTTTGATCGGCTTCGTTTTCCTGAAGAAAATCTAAGCGTCTTTCCGATCACTTCCGCACGAATGGCTGAGCAAGGCCACGGGCATCAAGTGCCCGGCTCCATAGCCCGAAGACCCTAAGTCCCAGCTGCTGTCGGAGATGCTCGTCGTGGCGCCTTACCAGGCGCTAGAGAAGAAGGAGCAGAAGAAGAAACCAGGCCGAACAGGCCTGCACATCAGGGACCAGCCAGGGGCTGTGTCCGAGGAAACCCATGCCTCCTCGAATCAAGAGGAGGAGCACGAGGGTGAGGGGGAGGTGATTCCCCCCTCAAAGGAAAGAGGGCGGTGTCATCGGACGCCTCAGAGGATGTACCTCCTCCTGCCCTGAAGAAAGCGCGCCGGACTCAGGTCGTTCTGTCCGACGACAGTTCGGACTCGGACACCGAGTCTGAAGACTTTGAGAGGGTTCCACGAAGGAGCCTCAGGGTAAAGCCCCCAGCTCGAAGGTACAGATCCGAAGACCTCCTGAGTTATTAGTGCTAAGTTTTGAATGTTACTAACACGCGAGCGCCTATTGACTTGCAGCCCACCACGTGTCCTCCCCACCGACCAAGTCTCGGACAGGGAGACCCCACCCGCCGAGCTAGCGGAGAGCGGGAACGCGATGCACCCCTCTCCTCCGGGCGCCTCGAAGGATGCCGCGGAGGTGTCATCCCAACAGGCTCCTTTGGAGCCGGACACCGAAGGCGGAGGCAACGACGTCATGGTCGACGCTAACACCTCGGCCGCCGAAGACCCGGGGGAGAAGCCCCTCCCGGATACTGAGGAGATCGGACGAGGAGATGTCTAGTCACCTCCAAGGTTGTCTCCGGAGCGCACCATGCCTGCGGAGGCACCGGTTCAATCCCCGGTTGGAGATCGGGTCAACCGATCCCCACCGGCGCCACCGACAAATGGGTGGCCAGTTATGGGGGAGGCTCTGTCAAGTGCCTCCATCTCCGAGGAGCATCGCACCCTTATGGGTGCGGTATTGCAGAGCATTCAGTCCGTAGACAGCGGACTGAAGGAGGCCTTCAACGGTCTCCTGACGGGCTTTCAGGTGAGCCACGTAATGCTCTGTTTTGTCAAATATTAATTTCTTTGATTTATCATTATATACATGGCAGCCCCCGAGCCCTAGGTGAGTTTGGAAAAACTTACCTGGGGTCAATCATAGATCATTGTCCGAACTATGTACATGACAATATTTGTTCGGAGCGTTCTAACAGCCTTTAAGAGGACCGGACATAGGATCATGTTTATGATAGTTCGGAAGTTTTGACCCCATGTAACTTGATATGGTTTTGTTTTTTACAGGCTTCGTCGACGGCGGCGGCTGCTAATGCTGCCGAGCTGGACGAGCTAAATCGGAAGCTCAAGAGCTCCGAAGACGAGCTTGACGCTCTGAACAAGAGATTCGACGAGGCGCAAGGTAAGCCGGATTAGAGTATACAAATTCTCCATCACCATACTGTCAACGCAGTAGTGTTGATATGTTTTAATGCTTACACAGCCTCGTCGAAGGAAATTGAGAAGCTCAAGGCCGAGCTTGAGAAGGCGAAGCAGGAGGCTGCGGTTGAGAGGGCGGCGGCCAAAGAAGCGGCTACCGCGCTATCCGCCCTGAGAGCAACCAGCGACAAGCATGAGGCTCGGGTGGAGGAAATCCAACAGGAGCTCAAGGACGCCGGCTAAAAGTGCGAGGACCTTGAGCAGAAAGGCAAGGAGCAGGCCGCCGAATTATCCACCCTGAAAACCAATCTCCAAAAGGAGTGGGTGGATAGGCGGTCTTTTCAAGAGCAAGTCAGCCAGGCCAAGGCTATCATGGATGGTAAGCCGTTTTTATTGCAGTGTGTCTTTGGGGATGCAAGTTCAAATTGCTTACCCAAGTATGGCGTTCCTCAGGCGCCTGCCCAGACCTCCAGAAGAGCGCCGCGGATGCGAACCAGTTCTATGCTTCGCGGGGAGAAGGAGATGAAGCTCGACTATTTTGGGCGCAGTTTGAAGCCCCCGAGCGCTCTCCTCTCCTTGTTGAGCAACTGAAGCAGCTGATGGAGCTACACCGGGTGGCGGAGCCGGCCATGAAGGATCTCTGCATCCGGCTATGGCCCAACGAGCCACTGCCGGGCAGCTACTTCGGCCTGGTGCAAAAGCTGAGCGACGCCTCGCCCCGGATCGACGCGCTAAGGCGATCTTCCTGTAGCGAGGGAGCTCGGATGACCTTTGCGAAGGCCAAGGTGCACTGGCCGGGGCTGGATCCGATGAAGATAGCCACCGCCCCTCCGCCTCCTGGAAAGGAGCATAGGTGCCCTGAGCTGTACTTCTCCGGAGTAATGGAGGGTGCTTGGGCGATAGAGTCGCAGTGTTCGAGAGAGAACATGTATGAGTAAAGCGTTGTAATATGTCCAAAGACTTTTTAACGCGTTTATATTTAAGATGCATGGTTTATCATGTCCTTCATGTTTTGCATCCTTTATAACTCCTGTGTGGCCGTTAAAACTGAAAGCTGCGAGTCGTTGGCTTCAGCCCCCATGTAGATACTACGCGGGGTGTCTATGCCAACGCACTGTTACCCTTAGCCGAGCTATCGGTACTCGAAGGCGGTAGTGTGGGGCGTACAAGGCAATCAGACCATAGTGCTTTATTGCTTTCACTTAGCCGTAGGGGCGCGAGAAATGAGTGCGGGGGGCTGATAACTAGCCCCCAGGGTTTGTGATGTTCGGATGAACCGTGGCTAAAGCCGATATCACATGGTTTGTACTAATACCAAACCCATCGTATGACACGGAATAACCTCTGACGAGATTTAGTTAAGCTCAGAATCGCAGACCGGTTCTCGCATACCATGACGGTCAGTTTTCGGCTTTCTCCGCTGAGGTGCTTGACCAGGCTAGCCGGAAACACAATCGCAGCGGTGTTCCCTTTGCCCTTTTAGCCGAACAAGCGGAACATAAAGGGGCAAGCATAGGAGCCGGGCAACCCAACTATTGACCCAAGACATAGTTCGGAACCAATGCATATAAAGCGGAATTCCAAGACGTCGAACGCAAAATCAGTTGTGCTTAGGGCGATTTTGTAAGTTCGAGCCCCCGGTCTACTAGCCGGCTGCATCGTAAGGTATACCAAACAAGTTCGCAAGAAGAGGGAGAAAATAGAGGGTGTGTCCAAAAAAGACAGTGAAACGATCATACATAAGGGATCTGTATTTTGCTCAACAACTCTTATATTATTCAAATTGCCGATACAACTGTTTACAGGTATTAAAAATGAAATATAAACCTTACAGGAGGGGTTGTACCAAGGGTCTTCGATAGGTGACCTGACGTCCTCGATGTGCCCTGTCGCTTGTCCGCTCCTGCGTCTCCCAAAGAGTTGTATACCGCTATGGGTGTACTGTTCGGCGAGCGGGCTTTGGAGAAAAGTCTTGAGAAGTCGCCGAAGTATGAATGAGCTTTACGTTGTAGCAGGTACTTTATGGTACCTGTAGTGTGTCCGAAGACATGTTGATGGTGATAGTTCGGTCCAGCCGAACACTTACCCTTTAATATTGTTTTCCCCACCGTTGCCCATGGAATTTTGAGCGTGAAGTTGTGCCTCCTTGGCACGTACTTTGCCGGTTCTAGGGACATGCGATGGGGGGCGAATCCCTATTTGTGGGGAGAAGAAGGTTCTGGTACTTCGGGTTGAAACCGAGCTCGCTTCCCAGCCTTGGGTGCCTTTACGGCAGATGTCGGCATTTGCCGATCATCAGTGTAATGGAATTCGGCCGCCAGGGCCAACGCATGTTCCTCAGTTCGGAGGGAGCGCTCTGTGTTGCCGTTGACAGTAATGACCCCCTTGGGGCCGGGCATCTTGAGCTTGACGTATGCGTAGTGTGGGACGGCGTTAAAGCGAGCGAACGCTGTAAGGCCGAGCAAGGCGTGATAGCCGCTGCGGAAAGGTACGATGTCGAAGATCGAGTCCTCGCTTCAAAAGTTATCGGGCGAGCCGAACACTACTTCTAGGCTTACAGAGCCCGTGCACCGGGCTTCGACGCCTGGGATCACTCCTTTAAAGGTAGTGTTGCTGGGCTTGATCGTTGACGGGCCTATGCCCATCTTTTTCACCGTGTCTGAGTAAATCAGATTGAGGCTACTTCCTCTGTCCATTAGGACTTTAGTGAGGTGATACCTGTCTATGATGGGGTCTAGGACGAGGGCGGCCGAACCCCCATGACGGATACTGGTCGGGTGATCACGTCGATCGAAGGTGATCGGATATGCCGACCATGGGTTGTACTTCGGGGCTACAGGCTCTACGGCGTAGACATCTCGAAGGGAACGCTTCCTCTCCTTCTTGGGTATATGGGTGGCGTATATCATATTTACTATTTTTACCTCTGGAGGGAATTTCTTCTGTCCGCCATCGATCAAACCACGGGGTTCATCCTCGTCCTCGCTACGTGGGCTCTTGCCTTGGTCCTCGGATGCGAGCTTGCCGGCCTGTTTGAATACCCAACAGTTATGGTTGGTGTGGTTGGCGGGCTTCTCTTGAGTGCCATGGATCTGGCAAGGCCTCTCCAAGATCTTGTCCAGCGGGGTGGGTCCGTCGCGATTGCCTTTAGGAGGCTTCTTCCGCTGCCCAGGCCGGGAGTTGCGGAAGCCGGCATTAACGGCCGTGTCATCGGCATCACTATTGTTGTGTCGGCGCTTGTTCTTGTTGCACTTCGGTTTCCCGTTTCCATCCCGAACTTCGGAGGTTCCGGGGTCTTCGGGGTTGTGGCTACGTCTTGCTAGCCAGTTATCCTCACCCACGCAAAAGCAGGTCATGAGTGATGTGAGGGCGGACATTGTCCTTGGTTTGTCCTGGCCGAGCTGACGAGCCAGCCATTCATCCCGAATATTGTGCCTGAAAGAGGCTATTGCTTCGGCGTCCGGGCAGTCCACGATCTGGTTTTTCTTGGTCAAGAAACAATTCTAGAATAGCCGCGCGGATTCTCCTGGCTTCTGGACGATGTTGCTTAGGTCGGAGGAGTCCGGCGTCCGAACATAGGTGCCCTGGAAGTTAGATCTGAATGCGTCCTCTAGGTCCTCCCAGCACCCAATGGAGTTTTCGGGGAGGCTATTTAACCAGTGCCGAGCTGGCCCCTTGAGCTTCAGGGGTAGGTATTTGATGGTGTGGAGGTCATCTCCTCGTGCCATGTGGATGTGAAGGAGGAAATCCTCGATCCATACGGTTGGTTCAGTTGTCCCATCGTATTGTTCTATGTTTACGGGTTTAAACCCCTCCGGGAACTGATGCTGCATCACCTCGTCCGTGAAGCACAGTGGGTGAGCAGCGCCTCTGACCCGAGCTATGTCGCGCCGGTGATCGGCGTCTGTCCTAGCTCGGTTTTGTTCCTGTCCTATATGGTTGCGGTCGAGCTAAGGTCAGTACCCTTCTCGTCTATCGGGTGAGTATCCTCTGGATCCGTAGATGGATCGCGTATGACCTGCTCTATCGTCCAGGTCGTGTCGCAGGTCGAACCTATCATCGGGCTCTAGTGGCTCCTTTCCCCGTCTACAGGGTATCGGCGGCCTATAGCTGGTGTTGTCAACCGTCCTGTCTCGTCCTCGAGGAGGGCGGTCTGGCTTGTCGTATGGGGTATGTTTAGAAGACGGCGTATCAGTGACCTCATAGTCGAATTGTGGCAGCAGCCTTCTGCGCGGATAGCTCTTAGGTTGGTCCGATAGACTGGTACTGTATCCTTCCTCAGCTGAGAGGACTCTTGTCCATCGATCATTGAGGTCGTCTTGCTCGGCTTTAAGCTGCCGTTCTTTTGCTTTCAGGCTGCGGGCCATGGCCATAAGCTGTTGCCTGAACAGCTCCTGATCTTCAGGATTATCAGGGATGGCGAAGTCATCAGCTTCCGGGATGTCCTCCTCCTCGACAGGGGGGAGGTAATTGTCCTCCTCGGAATCATTTAGATCATCGGGGTTGCGCCGGTCCTCCGGCCTCTGCTGACCCTCTAACGGGCGTTCGGGGACTTCAGGATTGCCGAGGTCTTCCGGTGTGTCTCCGTCCCCGGTGCCATCGATAGCTCTTCTTCCCTTTTTCCCTTTTGACCGTTTGTGCGGCTTTCGGCGTCTTGACGGCGCTTCATCAGACTTGTCGCCGTCGTTCTTCGGAGTGTCCACCATGTAGACGTCGTATGTGGAGGTGGCAGTCCACTGCCCGGTGTTAACGGGGGTGAGGGCGCGATCCTCCTCATCCATGTAATCTGCCTCCTCAGAGGCATAATCCAACATGTCGGTTAAATCCTCGACAGTGGCTACTAAGTGGGTGGTGGGTGGGACAAAAAATTCGTCCTGACCCGTCTTAAGCCCGATCCGAGCACAGATCGGGGTTGGGCGTCGGCAATCTTTATCGACGAGATCCGATCTAGGGCCTCGTTGAGTATCGAGAGCTCGATCGGATCGGCCTGCTCAGAGCTTCCGGAGTTAACCTCCGATGCGTCCGCGCGGGGGGAGTGTTCGGCAAGAACTGGGGTCCTGTCGTCTGGTACTATGACCGGATCCGGACTGAAAGTTGGGTCCTCACCCAGGCAGATCCCGTGGGCGGGACCGAAAGATGGATCTGAGGTTAAGGCCTCAGAGTCTTCGGGCATGGCGGGCAAGACCGTGAGCCCGGTTAGTGACCGGTCGCCCCGAGAGTCTACGGAGAACTCTAGGTTCCCGAATCTGACCTCTTGATCAGGGGCGAAACTTCCAACACGGCCTAGATGGCCGGTCGGGTCGGCGTGCAGCACAATGCTGTCGAAGGCGAAGATCTGTCTGGGGACGAAAGTGACCGTATTGCGGACCTCTTCGTTGATGACAAGGCGAGCCATCGATTCCTTTGGCGACCACAACGGAACTCACAATGAAAGCACCAATGTCGGTGTCGAAACCGGCGGATCTCGGGTAGGGGGTCCCGAGCTGTGAGACTAGAATCGATGGTAACAGGAGAAGTGGGAGACGATGTTTACCCAGGTTCGGGCCCTCCTATGGAGGTAATACCCTACGTCCTTCTTGATTATATTGATGGTGTAAGGGTTACAGAGTTGATCTACCTCGAGATCGTATGACTAAAACCCTAGATGAGTTATGTTGGTCTACAACCTAAAACCCTCCAGCTTATATAGACGCCGAGGGTACCTAGGGTTTACAAATGGTCGGTTACACGTCGAAGGGATAAACATGCCTATTCACTACTCCAAACGTGGAGAACAAGCCACGATCCTCTAAGCTTCCTTCCCGGAGACAGAGTCTTCGATCAATCCAATGCTCGGTATGCGGCCCATATAGTCCGGCCCATAAGAAATAGGTCGGCCTCCCGAGGACCCCTTAAACCAGGACTCCCTCACCTGCTATGACTCGTTTACGCGCAGTTGATGACATTTATGTCCCACGGCGTAATGGAGTCCCTGTAGCTTGCTATGACTCGTCTACACACGCTGATGACCGACACCTGCATTGTTGGGTTACGTATGCCTGTCCCTGTACGGTTGTGCCACTTGGGTCTATAACTAGTCATGTCGACCCGGGTTCTTTGACGTGTGAATGCTAGCGACATGTTCATATCCGTGAGCCAAAAGGCGCAAACGGTCCCGGCCAAGGTAAGGTGGCAGCCGTGGGTTACCGTGCGTGAGGCCGCAAAGTGGTGTGACATGTTACAGGCTGGATTCATATGGCTTAGGATTGGGGTCCCGACAGCGTTGGTATCAGAGCTTGACTGCATGTAGGACTACCAAGAAAACTGGTCGATGTTTGAGTCTAGAACTGCTTTAGTTATATAAGGGAATTGATTATGGAAGGGAACGTAAGATTCTTTTTACTCCTTTCCTCGTGTGATTCTAATTCTGAGTCACCCTCTTCTTTATTCTACGGGGGTTAAGAGCTAGGCTTTCTCATCTATCTATCAGGATGACGAGTTATTATGCTGGAGACCTATAGGAAAGTTGTTGTCTTCCTGGATCGGTGTCTCCGTAAGAATTCAATGTTATGTTGTCAGTTTTCTTGTGCAGATTGCCTCATATTTCATGCCCATACAGCCGTTATGCTGTCCGAGTTATCCAAGGTTAATAAAAATCTGGTGCAATTGCAAATTCCTTCCTCCTGTTCTCGATGTCTTTTAGGCCAGACAAAGCACACTAATTATTGTGTTGGGGTACTTTATTACCTCGACGTGTTTGATGACGGTGTTTAGGAAACCGTGTTATCTCAGTGAACCACCCAATAGTCTAGTCGTGTTATGTGTTCCAGTGTGATAATTCTGGCCATCATTATCGAAAACATCCCGTGATGTTGTTTAGACAGTAGGTATTCTATTTCTAGGTTCCTGAACCCAAGGATCATACTGCTTAACTCCTGTTGAAAGTATTTGCTCGTTCCTTTAGGATATTAGTAACCTTTGTGATAGTCTTCAAGGTCGTGGTACATCATTCTTCCAATACCATGAACCAGTTATGGCAGAAGTTCCTCGTGAACTGAAGATCACAATAAGAGTACTCTTCATGAGTCCTCCATTCTATAGTCGTGAGTCTGCCAATCCTACCTTTTTGCATGGGTTATCTGGAAGAAACAAGTTGAACGTTGTTCGACGTATTCAATCTATGCATCTACAACTCAGAAAATCATGTTCTCTTGAGTTGCCCCTCTTCAATTGTATTCCGACCTTCATCTATCAGTGGATAGTCAAGAGTATGTCATGCATTTGTGTTATCGATGTTGACTATTCTTGTGGTCCGTCAAGCCATTCTATTTCAGAATGACTAGGAGAAGCAAACTCCAATACCTCATCCATTTTTAGGATTGGGTCAAAGCAGTTGTATTTCGTAGATCGAAATGCCAATCCAGCCTTTGCTCTGTTTCACCTTGAAGTATTACCCTCTTTAAGTCAGGATTGTCATGGGAATTGCACCACCTCTTATGACTTCTTGTTACAGTGATACTTCTCGCCATCATCATTCACTCCTTGGTCTCTGTGTTGTTGTAACCAGAATACCGACAAGCGAATCGTGATGCGTGAAATCAAAACTTCTAGCAATCTGATTGCTTATAGGTTAATGGACAGTAATCTCATTCCTAGTGTGATGGTTATTGAATCACCACTCTAAAGATTGATCGTGCGACCTAGTCCATCTTCCATGGTGCACTCTTCGATCAAAGAGTTAGGATTGTATCAATCCCTCGCTCTTTTGATCATATCATCTTCCCCTGAAAAGCAAGATTGTTCTTGAGCTCAATAACATATCGGTGGTTCGTGATTTTCCGAATATCTTCTCGGAAGTATTACCAGGTTGTTTCTGACCGCTATGCTGAGTTCGTGATCAAATCGGTTTCCCTATAAACCACCCCTTCTCCAAGAATCTGTGTTAGATACTCCTGAGCTAGTTGGTTAAGCTAAACAACAACTTGGAGAGTTGGAAGATAAATGCTTCGCCTGACTTAGTTCATTCCAAGGGGATATCTTCTTTTGTGGTTGTGTGTGTTGAAGAAAGGCGATATCTTCATCGATTGATCCTTGTGATCAATTGTTGCATCTATCGTCTTGCCCAATCTTTGATTTGAGTATGGGCTATCATCAAATCTAAATCAGAACCAACGACTATCGTAATGTTATTTTACTCGTGGATGTATCCTCGAGCAGATACCATTATATCCTTGGTTCTGACCGATGCTATCACCTTGTTCACATAGTTATGGACTTCCATCTTCATGGAAATCTCGAGGTACTGTTGTTGAGCCCATCGACAACATTGTTTATACTCACCATGATTCATGATGAACATAAAGCTAGCATTGGAAACTTTATAGGCAATATCTTCGTGTCTCGTACATGGAGTATATGTTAAGGGTAAGAAGTGACTCCCTCTCAGTTCACGTGCATTAGATGCAAGGTGCCGCCGTGAATTCGAGGAAAGTTATTTTGCTTCCTCCAGAATCATCTCAAGTCAGTCACGCATGTGCGAAGTATGCTATGGTTTGATAGCTTTCCAACCTCCATTCCATATGTATCTCCTAGCACACCAAGCCACTGATGGACTTGTTAAAGGAAAAGAAGTTAAGTGTTATTCCTGAAGAGCTCGGACGGACGTACACAAGGCTTTCTTACCTTCAATGATGGTTCCATCTAGAACTCGGTAGTGTTTTGTTGTAAGTTCTCCATATGACCACAATTGTCTTGGACAATGTGTTCATATGGGTCTTGCAATCCAGCTCATGTTTTGAAGTTGGATCCCGTAGTTCATTTCCTGAGAATCCTGCAACGTCGTCTCGTCGATTTGTGTTGCAAACTTTCTCTTCCAGACATGCTGAGTCTGAAACATCTTGTCTCCAATCAAATCTGAATCTCAGGTAGGTATAATGGTTGGAACGTTACCAAGAATTATAATAGTGGTCTCTCTGTAACCCGGTAAAGTGATGTCGTGGATAACACACCTAGCCGGAAGACCTGTTATTGTAATATCTTGTATCAGCAACAGTAGCCACCTCCCCCATGAGGACCTTGTATAGTTTATTCCAGAAGTTGTTCCTCGTGGACCCTTGGAACCCCCGAAGTCCGACCTTTACTTGATGTTCTAGATACCAAACGTCACCTATAATTGGGTTACACTAGTACATCAAGGAGAACATTAGAAGCGGAGTGCTAAATGTCTCTCAGTCGATCATCCAGATTTCATTTCCTTGGCATAGCTAAGGTGAAATCCGAGAAAGGGTTGCCTTCCTTTGCATCTGCATCATCCATTGTTATTCATCATGGTGGTATGATGTGTTGCCAGGATCCTTGGCATGGATGTTGGTAAAACCTTGATGAATATGGAAATGCTCAAGTTCTTGAGCGCACGCTCAGACACTGGGTTATACCTCGGTATCAATTGGAAAGTGCCTTCCGTTTACCGAGCTGTCCTATAACTCTAGCTTCTTTTCCAAACTGAGTATGCCATTCGCTCGAACTCCTTCAAACAATCGTTTGTAAGTTGCCTTAGGCTGTCATGAAGAGTTTCAATGATCTCTGGATCAAAAGAAATTCTTTTTGCCACTTAAGGGATAATCCTACGAGTCACCTTCCCTAAGGTGCCCGTTATGGTATGAAGGGCAGCTAACTCCTCGCTACTTTGAAACCTCATCACCATCTGCTTTAGCATGGAATTGTTGCCTACCAATTGGACCTCCATCATCTGCCTCATTCCAACGTTCTCAATGCGTGTTTTGTGTCTCGGCTCAAGAGATGTTATCACATCTCATTCTATGAGTTGATCATGAGTTGCTCGATCTTCGAGAAGATCGAATCTTGTAGAGTTTTCCTTCTCCCATTGTCGTCCTGTTGGATGAAGATCTCGAAGGCAAAGATGTCAAGATCAACATGATGCAATGAATCAACATCTTCGAGAAGGGCAATTGGATCATGAGATTGTGATAGCTAGTGTCCCCTCTATTCTCTTACCCTACGCCTGAATCTCGGGACGAGATTCTTGTTTAGTGGGGGTGAGTTGTCACAACCCTAGTTAAGCTTGTTTGTCATTGCATAATCATCATGTCATCATGTTTATTTCTTTGAAAATGAATTGAGGGAATTTTCAAATCCTCAGAAATCATTAAAAAAATGATCAAGTTCAAATCTTTCAAATGTGTCCAAGAAAATGTTCCTGTTAATCTTTGAAATTATTGGCAAGGGTTGAGATTCAAACCAATAATTTTGGAATAACAGAGGCATTTATTCTGTGGCCTATGATTTAACCCATAGCTATTTGATTTGGATTTATTTCTGTTATATAAGAAATAATGTCCAAATATTTTTTGCAAGTTTGCATGTGACTCTGGACTAGTTCCCTGGGCCCACATAAAAATTTACATAAAGTTTAAAAATGATTTGATGCTTCAAATCAAATCAAAACAAATAAAACAAAGTAGATAATAGAAAAGATAAAACAGAAATAGAAGAGGGAGAGAGAGTACCTACCTGGCCCAGTAGCTGGCCCAGCCCACCAGGGGCATCGCCGTCTTCTTCCTCCTGCCAGAAGGCAGAGGAGAAGGAGGCCACGGCGCCCGTGGCCTCGCGCCACGCCGGCAGCAGCCTGGCTGCTTCACTGGCCAGCGAGACGTCGGGGATGAGTTCCCCCGTGCCGTCTGGATCCCGCTGACCCTCTCGCCTCTCTCCTCCTCGCCCCCTGCCGCTTCTTCCCCCCCATGTCCGAGCGCCACCCTCGCTGCCGTCGCCATTTGTCGTGGCCACCGAGCACCTGGCGACCCTCGAGCAAGCCAGGGAGCTCTGCCATGGTCGTATTCGTCTCCTCATGGACGCGCGCAAGTTCGGGAGCCCTGCATCACCGCCGTCTTCATCGTCAATGGTTGTTGGATGTCGCCATCGATTCGCACCGTCCCGACCGTCCTCGAGCTCCGCTTCCGTCCCTGCAGCTTCCCAGTGACCCCCTCTTGCTCCTCCCCATGCCCCTCTCTCCCGCGCATCCTCTAGCCTGCCCCCCGCCATGACCGGAGTTAGCCGCCGCCGTTGCTCATCGCCGTCATGGCCAGAGCTCCCCGAGCTCGCGTCGGAGCTTGTGGAAGAGCTCCTGGAGGTTCCAGGAGCCGAAAGCCACCCACAGCCCCGCTTGCCCCCCCCCTGTGGCGTCACGCCCGCACCTGACCGAACTCCGGCCGCCGCTAGAGTTGATGCTGTCGAGAACTCCGGTGTCCCCACGCCCAGCCGCTAGCACCAATGGATGCGGCACACCTCTAGGAGCATGTAGGGTCACCGCCGGTGACGCTGATGTGGCGCCGTCGTTAGGACTTAACCCCCCACGCTAACAACCACCCACAGTCACTGACTAGTGGGCCTAGCCATTAATGAATTTGATTAGGATTTAATTAAAACCTAATTAAGCTCCTATGACACTGACTGATGGGTCCCATAGGTCAGCTTTGACCTGGCCACGCCAGGGTTGACTGGTCCCACCAGTCAGCCTCTGGAGATGACCATGTGTCACTGACGTGTGGGCCCAGATGGTCAGGTTTGACCTGGACCGGCCCTGTTGACCCGCTGACGCAGTGCTGACGTATTGCTGACGCATTAATTGAATTTCTAGTAATAAAATAATTGAGGAATTTCCAGAAAAAGTTATAAACTTTGAAAAATCATAGAAATTCAACCGTAACTCAGATGAAAATAAATTATATACGAAAAATTATCAGAAAAATCCAATGAATCTGTTTATGCCATGTTCATGCATGTTTGAGCAAGTTAACATCCCCAAGTAGGACATTTCATGATTAGGATAATTTAATAAATAGTGTTGAAGTTGGAATTTAGCATATATTTGAACTCCACTTCACTTAATATGACTATCTATTGCACTAGGTCAATTCAATGCTTTAACATGCCATAGCATACATCGTATTGTTGCATTGCATTGAGTGTGTTCCATTCCTGTTTGTCGGTGGTGTTCTTTCTCGGTAGACGATGGTCCCGACGTTGAGATCGTTGTCACCGATGAAGACTCATTGATATCTTCTGAAGTGTCAGGCAAGCAAACCCCCTTGAGCATACTGATATAAACCCACTCTCTCGCTCCTGCTCTCTTTTACTGCATTAGGACAATAACAATTCAACTGTTACCTGTTCTCGGTAGTTGAACCCATTCCTTTGCATGACCTGTCTTTGTCACAGTAAATAGTTGAAACCACTTAGCATGAGTAGCAACTGTTTGAGCCTTGATGTGCCTACTCATCCATGCTTGCTTACTTACTGTGCCTGCTATGCTTAGAGTCGTGTCGTGTCGGGTCTGATCCATCTGGGCGATGAATCGGAATGGCAGTGTTCATGTTCTACTGTGTGAGAGCCAAGTGTGTGAACACGATTTGGTAAAGGTAGCGATGAGAGGCCATGTAGGAGTACATGACGGATTGTCTCAATGGGACCATCCTTAAGAACTGAGTTCTGTGTTTGTGATCCAAGACAGTTACTATCACACGTTGGGCCTTGAAATATGACCCCGCTCGACTTATTAATTGCCTAGATCTCTGTCCAGGAGTTGCAACTAGTTTCTAGTGTTTGTAGGAAAAGTGTTGGCGTCCGTGCATAGCGCTGCCCGACGGGGTGGGCTTTGATGCGGTATAGACACAGTGGCACGGTGTACCAAGTGGCACCCGAACGGTGGGCTTGGGAACCCTGCGCACATCGTTTGAGGCCGTAGCGGAAACTTCGGCCGGACTTCCGTGCGGGTTCAGTCTAAAATAGGCGATAAACCTGGACTAGGGTCTTGTGTGATTGACGGTCGTGGCCGAATCCCTCGCTAGGCTTCCGCTTGAAGGTTGCCGAGGTGCCTTTTACGTGCACATGGCGATAAGTGGTGGGAGCATGTGTGAAGAAGTACACCCCTGCAGGGTTATGAATCTGTTCGAATAGCCGCGTCCTCGGATATGGACTACTTGGAGAACTTATGTGGTTCATAGACAATTTGAAATGGATACTCTAATATGCGCAAGATAAGCGTGAGTGCTATGGATGGCCTTCTCGTAGGGAGACGGGAGTGGATCCATAGTGGTGTATTGATTTGGTGAATATGTGGACTCGTGTGTGTTGTCCCACCTCAAAGATAATACTAGTAGTCGTAGTACAGGTTAGCCAAGAGTCAAAGCTGGCTTGCTGCAATAAACTCCACAACCCCCTTCATTGATACTGATGCATATGTAGATAGTTCTGATGTAAGTCTTGCTGAGTACCTTTGTACTCATGGTTGCTTAATTTATGTTTTTGCAGAGGAGACGTCAGTCTCATTAGTGATTCTTACGACATGAAGTTCGATGTTGACCAGATTAACTTGGGAATCCCAGACAGAGGTCTGGTTCCTCTGGTAGGGTCGTTGTAGCTTTTCAGCCTCCTCCAGCCACTTTTAGTAGATGTTTGTACCCAGACATGTTTTGCTTCCGCTTGTTGCTTGTATGACTTGAGTGTTGGGTCATGTGACCCATGTTTGTAATATCATACTGTGTTGGCTCTTATGAGTCATTAATGAATACTTGAGTCATAGAGTTATGTTGTGATGCCATGTTGTATCTACGCATATCGTGCATATTGCGTGTATGTTTGAAATGCATTGGTATGTGTGGGATTTGACACCTAGCTGTATACCTTTAGTAGCCTGCTTTACGGGGAAATGCCTCTTTGTGCTTCCACCGAGCCTTGGTAGCTTGCTACTGCTCCGGACACATTGATTGACCGGCGTGTATCCTTCTTGCTGCTGTGTCTGTCCCTTTGGGGAAATGTCTCGCAGTGTAATGGAATCCATGTAGCCTGCTATGACTCGTCTACGCGCAGTTGATGACATTTATGTCCCACGGCGTAATGGAGTCCCTGTAGCTTGCTATGACTCGTCTACACACGCTGATGACCGACACCTGCATTGTTTGGTTACGTATGCCTGTCCCTGTACGGTTGTGCCACTTGGGTCTATAACAAGTCATGTCGACCCGGGTTCTTTGACGTGTGAATGCTAGCGACATGTTCATATCCATGGGCCAAAAGGCGCAAACGGTCCCGGCCAAGGTAAGGTGGCAGCCGTGGGTTACCGTGCGTGAGGCCGCAAAGTGGTGTGACATGTTACAGGCTGGATTCATATGGCTTAGGATCGGGGTCCCGACAGATACCTTGGGGCCTTTAGACATGAAGCAACTTCCAATTCCTTCATTTGGTGAATCAAATAAATCATAGGAGTTGGAGGAAATAAGTGCTAGTCTGGCAACACCTTCATCTTGACTATAGTCGGAGTTGGAATGGTAGCTTCTCTCAGATTGGTTGTCGGATTCAGAGTCGGATACCCATTCACCAACATGACTTGATGTCTTCTTCTGGTGTAGATCTTGGTGTACTTGTCCTTCTTCTTCGAGTCCTTACTTCTCCGGGAGGGTCTTCGTTCATAGCGATCTTCTCTACTCCATCTCTCTCTTCGAAGTGACTCATCTCTTGAGCTTCTTCTTCTAGGTGACTCTTATACTCTCTTGGAGGAGGTCGTGCACTCATTGGAAAAGTGCCCGGGTCTTCCACAATTGTAATAATTTCTGTCAAGACTAAATGAACGCTTCTCTTCATATCTTGAGTTGGAGCTTCTCTCTTTCCCTCTATTCTTGTAGAACTTGTTGAATGTATTGACCATGAGGCTTACCTCTTCATTGGTAACAAGGTAGTCACTTGAGGTAGCGGGAGAGTCACTTGTGTCTTTCTATGCACCACTTGACTTGTTGTGGAGCTCTTCTTTGTCTTTGAGTGACATTTCATGAGCAACAATCCTTCCAATGACTTCCATAGGTATGAGATCTTTTAGTTTGGCATCATTTGGAGCAACATGCACGCGGTGTCATATTTTCCATCCAAGGCTCTAGGGATCTTCTTGATGATGAATTTGTCGGTCATCTCTTCACTTCCTAAGCCGACAATCTCATTTGTGATGAGAGCAAGTATAGAGTACATTTCTGCAACTCCTTCACCATCCTTCATGTTGAACTTGTCAAGTTGACTTTGTAGCACATCCAACTTAGATTCCCTGACGGATTCGGTTCCTTTGTGCATATCAATCAAAGTGTCCCAAATTTCCTTTGCATTCTTAAGACAGCTTATCTTGTTGAACTCTTCGGGGCATAGGCAGTTGAATAGAATGTCGCATGCTTGAGCGTTGTATTGCATGGCCTGTCCTACGCGCTCTAGCCTATCATCTTGCCCCTGGAGGGATACTGGGATGCTCTAAGGTTCTCAAAGGCTAGGTGGGAGGTAGGGTAAAGAAATAGGAGAGAGGGATGGTGCTGCCATTATAATTCAGAGAGAGAAACTTGGGGTTTCACCCTCCCCAATAATTGAGCTAAGGGCTACAATTGCTACTGAAGGTAAAAGAGTACTAGTAGATGATGTGGTAAAAAGTTCAACTCAAGGAGAATGGTATAAGGGGTCAAGATAGTGATTTGTAGATTCTACGAGAAGGTGTTTGATGTAGTTTTGAGCTAGGTAAGTTGATCTACTTGACATGGGATTTAACAGGATTGAGAAATGGGATTAAATGGGCTTGTCCACAAATTTGTAGCTCATTTATATAAAGTGCCTAATGCAAAAGTTTCAAACCCTGGAAATCAACAAAAACAGATTTGCTTAGATCTAGCTAAGCTACACTGTTCTCCTTGATGCACCACTTGGTGTGGATGCATTATTAGGGGATTTGATCATGTCCACAAAGTTTGAGATCAAATGGTGAGAGTTGGCAATGTAAAGTTGTTCAAATTTGAATCTGGACAAAGAGGGTTTTGGGGCATTATCGGAATAAGGGCTCCGGGGACCCCAAAGAGGTTCGAACTCTGGGGTGTGCTGGCTCTCCTGCCCTACTCTCCCTCGCAACCTCATGGCGACGCTCTGGCGAGCTCGAGCTAAGGAAGAAGAACGGTGGACATGGTGGTTTACTCAGGTTCAGGCCACCTTACGGTGTAAAACCCTACTCCTGCTTGTCTGAATTGCTTGGGGATACGAATACAAGGGTGTGTTCTGGCCAGCCTCTAGTCCTACAGTTGATACCCTGCCCTTCTTATACTGGCCCTGGTCCTCTTCCCTGAAAAACACAACGCGGGAAGGGTTGCCACAACGGCCAGTCTAAAGGGGTACAGGGCTGCAGCTTATCTTGACAAAAGCAGTCTTCGGCCGCAAAAGCCTTCCGCCATGACGCGTTGGTGGGCTCGGGGATGACCACTGTCCTGGAGAGCCCCCGTCCTTGGTCTTCCCTCACTAAACAGGAAACCTTTAGGGATTGCTTTGGGGACAGCCGAGTTGGCCGTGCTCCCTTAACACGAAAGAGGGAAGCTCCCCTATCTGTGCCTTCTGTCATGGCTCCTGGCGTTGCTTGGCATGGCGTGTGTCGCCCACGTGCATACATAGACCGCACGACCTCGCCAAGCCAACCTAGGTCCGTCCTCCCCACGAAGGCCCCGTAGGCTGCCTCGGGAAGCGACCTCGCGGGGGAGCTTCGGGGGGCTCTCAATGGCGCTCACTAGCGCTTCCCTCGCGAGGCGGAGGCCCTCGTGAAGGTCCTGCTTGTGTAATTTAGCGACAGGCCGCACCGGGACCATGGCGTGCGTCGCGTCTTGGGCTGCAGGAAGACGGGCCTCAGTATCCCCAGTCCCAGGGGCCCGATAGTAGCCCCCGGGCCCGCGGCATGCACGATTCCGCCAGTTGGAGGAGTGAAACGATGTGGGCCCTAACCGTCGGCGGGTTAGGCACGACGCGTGGCGCAGAATGAGGCGTGTGACGCCTCCACTTCCCCATGACGCCCCGGGGACTGCGCTCCTTCCTAGAAAACCGCCATGCGCGCCCCGTGAAACCATCATTGCTTGCCTTCTCTCATACGCCTCCCTTCTGCACTGCTATTCCTTCCTTGCGCGAATGCCGTCTTCCTTTCTCCTTCTCTCCCCATGGCGACAAAGAAGAGCACCACGGGCGCCAGAGCGCAGGCAGGGCCTTCGGCACCACTCTCCTCCCCTGGAAGCGGCGGGAGTCGATGTTCAAGGCCAACCCCGACGCGGAGGCGCTGGGCCGCCGGCAACGACTAAGTGTATCGGTATCTCTGATTTCCCTTGCATGCCCAGCTTGGGCCAGTGAGCCTTATCATTGATCTCCTTAGGGCGCCTGCATGCAAGAGGCAGAGGGGTGCCTCGCCTGAGGTACCTTCTCGTACGCTGCTTGTCGGTGAGGCCTCAGCCCCCGGCTTGACATGGCGTAAAGGGACCGCCAGCCAGCCCGAAGCCACGGCAGAGCCCTGGGGGCCCGCGGTCGCCACCACCGCGCACACTCCCCAGGACGCCGTGCGCGAGGCGGAGCTGGCCCGTAGGGTGGCGGCCGTCGTCGGGCGGGAGGCCGACGTGGCCCTTCGCGAATGGGAGGCCGACCGGACCACCTTCGACCAGGAGGCGGAGCGCGAACGCCTCGAGAACTTGGAGGGTCAAGTCCTCACCGACAAGGCTGCCTTCGAGGCGACGCGTGATGAGGTCCTCGCCCAGCTCGAGAGGAGGGAGGCTGCAGGTAGCGCCGACGCCGACGTGAGGGTTGCTCGGGAGCGGGAGGCCACTCTGGAGGAGTGCCGCGATAAGCGGGCGCAGCAGGAAGCCCGCTTTCAGCTCCGACGCTACGCGTGCCTGGAGGAGGTGAACGAACTCAAGGCCCAGCTGCAGGACGCCGAGGCCGACCTCCATGCTGCCCTCGGGGAAAGGGGGACATCGAGGCAAAGCTGGCGTCGCTGCAGGCCCAAGTCAGTGAAGCCGCCAACGCTCTGCAGAGGGCCAAGGACGATGAGGCGCAGGCGCGGATGATAGATGCGCAGCGCGCTAGGAAATTCCTGGACCTTGCCCGACGCGCTGGAAGCGCGCTCTGCCGCTTCATCGGGGATGTCCCGGAGCTTCCACATGCGCATAGCGACGGGGGCTACCTCGACTTCTTCCTCAAGGTAGTGGAGGCGCTGGAGTCGGTCTTCTCCAAGGTGGACGAGGACATCGAATCAGGTGTCCGCGATCTCCTGGACTGCGCGCTGACGCGTGTCTTCTCCAACCTCTACCCCCTCGACTCTGGTTTCGACTTCTCCCGTGTGGTGGATCTGGTGCCTGCGGAGCTCCGGGGCCCCCTCAGGGACGAGGTGGGCAGACATGTGGAGTCCTTGGTCGAGCGGTTCGTCCAGGTTGCATCCTCCGGGGAGAGCGGCAGCCTCGGCGCAGACCTCCCCAGCAGCCATGACGAAGACGGCGCCTCGTCCGCTTGTGTTTTTATGTTTCATCCTGTTGCGTCATGAACCACCTGGCCCCGTGGGGGCGTGAAGACATTTGTGGGATACTTTTGCTTTAAGTAGTAGTTGCTTGTTATGTTTGATGCGTTCTTGCTCCCTCTGCGGGACCCTCTGCATACGGTGGAGACCTAACCCTAAATTTTCTCGTTTGACCTATTCTAAGGAATTTTCACATGGATGGAATCATTGCAAAACGAGGCAAGAAGAGGAAAAAATCCTAATGCGCATGAATTAGAGTTGGGAGCGCACGAGGGGTCGAAGATTTACCCTAACTTGGCGAATCTTCACTACGGCGGCAACGGTGGGGAAGATTCCATTGACGGCGACGGATTCCAACAGCGAGGGCGCACGGGAGACAATGGATATCATCCGGAGATGTGGGTAGCAGCAGCAGTGGGGTGTGGGAGTCGTAGGTTTGAAATAATTTTCAAAGTACGGACCAGCGGATTTATATACCCACCCGCTATCGGTGACACCGAGACAGAAATATCGATTCCACCGATATGTGTAGCTGCATGTTGACAGAACAACTCAGTGATGCCGAGATTTATAGATCGATGGTACCGAGGTACAAAACCAGATCAATCCTAGTGCTTCGGTGGAACTGAGTTCGGAGTATTGGTCACACCGAGAAACACTTGGGAGCTTTTGGACGTCAGCCCTTGTCGAATCGGTGGCTCCGAGTGGTCCTCACCCGGAGGGTCCGAAAAGTGCTTGCTCAAATTTTGTCATGAAGCATGAATAGAATTTGAGACTATAAAGCATAGATAGCTAGAGGGGGTACCTAGGCATTCTTGTACATCCAGTTGACCAGAAAAATAAAACCCAAATAGAACAACAATTGGATGTCCTCGAATGGAGAAAAATATGCATACCAACATGCTCACACAATAAGATGTCAAATAAAATATGTCAAACATGCATAACCACTCTAGTATCTATCAAGAACTTTGGCGATGACGGAGTCATCTATATATTAGTACATTGACTTAGGAGCCAAGCAAGAATACTTGATCATATGTCATACTCATCGTTTAAGCACAAGTGGGGTTCCACTGTTACATAAAGCTTTTAATGTGTTCACATCTTGTGAGATGCTTTGACTCAAGTCTTAGAGTAAAGCTCCCCCTTGATGTGACATCCCCCCTAAGAGGGACAAACTAACCTTGGGTTTTGTCGTAGAAGATTTCATGTAGGTGTTGTAGTAGTGGATGCTTATTGTTGATGAAGATCATCTTGAGTTGGGAGCTATCCTCATTGTTTTGTACTCTTCTCACCTACATGGGTTAGTCCCACACAAGGAATAAATACAGGGATATCTATGGACATAGATTGAAGCACATGTATGATGATGTCCATTGATACATTAATTACTTTTTCCTTGCTTACCAGTGAGGGAATTTGTGACTCCTTGAACTATTGCATAAGGTTGTAGTTGATTGCATTACATCTTGCCGAAAATGAGTGTGAGTGAATTTTGTTGCCGGAGTCACCCCTCAAGAACTTCTCTAATTCTTCTTCTTGGGGACCCACCTCAACTTGATGGGGGTCCTTGGAGTTGAAGTAGCACTTGATGAAGTAGAGCTTGTAGTGGCCTTGGGAACCCACTTGACCATGGCTTGTGATTCTTCTTCAAATGTGTCAATCTCCTCTTGAAGCTTGTCTTCGCCCTTGAGCTTGTGGTCTTGTGGTGGAAGATCATCATGAGCTTTTGTTCCCATAGAGAGAGCACGATCATACTTCTACTTTTGGGGAACAAACTTCTTCTTGGGGTATTGATCTTCTTCCCATTCAACTCCATTGGCGTTGAACTTTCATTCAAAACCAACACCTTGGTTCTTCCGGTGCCATCCTTGCTTGCGCACAATCTCCTCAAATTGCTTACTTCCGGCAAGACTCTTGTAGACATCTTTTTCTATAATTCCGTTCAATAAATCATTTTATTGCTCAAGTGTAACTTGGCTAAGAGAATAATTAGTGGAATCAATAGAACTACTAGAAGCAACATCATTTGATTTAACATTTTTATTATTGCTACTAGATGAAGAAGATTTCTTGCCTTTGTTACTAGTTTTCTTAGATTTAACTTGTGGCACAAATGTAGACAAGAGTAATCGTTTGGCAAGATAAGAAGAACTCTTCCTTCGAAGATCGTCATTGATAGCTTTAAGAAACTCATGCTCTTGCTCTAAACTTAGCTTCTCGAAGCGTAACTTCTCATGAGTTCTTAAAAGCTCTCTATGATCTTCTTGAGTAGATTCATGAGCTAACTTAAGAGTGTTTAGTTCTATAGTTAGACGTTCAATCTCCTTATCATCATCACACGACTTATCTTGGCTAGCATGATTATTATCAAGTTCGTTTTGACTAACATCACTAGTTTTATAAAAGAGCAAGTCATCATATTCTAGTAAGTCATCCTCATCACTATTAAAGTTAATGTATTCTGGGTGTGATACCTTGGGGCCTTTAGACATGAAGCAACTTCCAATTCCTTCATTTGGTGAATCAAATAAATCATAGGAGTTGGAGGAAATAAGTGCTAGTCCGGCAACACCTTCATCTTGACTATAGTCGGAGTTGGAATGGTAGCTTCTCTCAGATTGGTTGTCGGTTTCGGAGTCAGATACCCATTCACCAACATGACTTGATGTCTTCTTCTGGTGTAGATCTTGGTGTACTTGTCCTTCTTCTCCAAGTCCTTACTTCTCCGGGAGGGTCTTCGTTCATAGCGATCTTTTCTACTCCATCTCTCTCTTCGAGGTGACTCATCTCTTGAGCTTCTTCTTCTAGGTGACTCTTCTATTCTCTTGGAGGAGGCCACGCACTCATTGGAAAAGTGTCCGGATCTTCCACAATTGTAACAATTCCGGTCACAACTAGATGAGCGTTTCTCTTCATATTTTGAATTGGAGCTTCTTTCTTTGCCTCCACTCTTGTAGAACTTGTTGAATTTCTTGACCATGAGGCTTATCTCTTCATTGGTAACAAGGTTGTCTTTGTATGCACCGCTTGACTTGTTGTGGAGCTCTTCTTTGTCTTTGAGTGACATTTCATGCGCAACAATCCTTCCAATGACTTCCATAGGTTTGAGATCTTTTTAGTTTGGCATCATTTGGATCAACATGCACATGGTGTCATATTTTCCATCCAAGGCTCTAAGGATATTCTTAATGATGAATTTGTCGGTCATCTCTTCACTTCCTAAGCCGACAATCTCATTTGTGACGAGAGCAAGTATAGAGTATATTTCTGCAACACCTTCACCATCCTTCATGTTGAACTTGTCAAGTTGACTTTGTAGCACATCCAACTTAGATTCCCTGACGGATTCAGTTCCTTCGTGCATATCAATCAAAGTGTCCCAAATTTCCTTTGCATTCTTAAGACAACTTATCTTGTTAAACTCTTCGGGGCATAGGCAGTTGAATAGAATGCCGCATGCTTAAGCGTTGTATTGCATGGCCTGTACTACGCGCTCTAGCTTGTCATCTTGCCCCAGGAGGGATACTGGGATGCTCTAAGGTTCTCAAAGGCTAGGTGGGAGGTAGGGTAAAGAAATAGGAGAGAGGGATGGTGCTGCCATTATCATTCGGAGAGAGAAACTTGGGGTTTCACCCTCCCGAATAATTGAGCTGAGGGCTACAATTGCTACTGAAGGTAAAAGAGTACTAGTAGATGATGTGGTAAAAAGTTCAACTCAAGGAGAATGGTATAAGGGGTCAAGATAGTGATTTCTAGATTCTACGAGAAGGTGTTTGATGTAGTTGTGAGCTAGGTAAGTTGATCTACTTGACATGGGATTTAACAGGATTGAGAAATGGGATTAAATGGCCTTGTCCACAAATTTGTAGCTCATTTGCAGAAAGTGCCCAATGCAAAAGTTTCAAACCCTAGAAATCAACAAAAACTGATTTGCTTAGATCTAGCTAAGCTACACTATTCTCCTTGATGCACCACTTGATGTGGATGCATTATTTGGGGATTTGATCGTGTCCACAAAGTTTGAGATCAAATGTTGAGAGTTGGCAATGTAAAGTTGCTCAAATTTGAATCTGGACAAAGAGGGTTTTGGGGCACTATCGGAATAAGGGCTCCGGGGACCGAAAGAGGTTCGAACTCTGGGGTGCGCTGGTTCTCCTGCCCTACTCTCCCTCGCAACCTCACAGCGATGCTCCGGCGAGCTCGAGCTAAGGAAGAAGAACGGTGGACACGGTGGTTTACCCAGGTTCAGGCCACCTTGCGGTGTAAAACCCTACTCCTGCTTGTCTGAATTGCTTGGGGATACAAATACAAGGGTGTGTTCTGGCCAGTCTCTACTCGTACGGTTGCTACCCTGCCCCTTCTTATACTGGCCTTGGCCCTCTTCCCCGAAAAACACAAGGCGGTAAGGGTTTCCACAACGGCCAGTTTAAAGGGAGACAGGGTTGCAGCTTATCTTGACAAAAGCAGTCTTCGCCTGCAAAAGCCTCCAGCCATGAAGCACTGGTGGGCTCGGGGATGACCTCTGTCCTGGCGAGCCCCCGTCCTTGGTCTTCCTTCACCAAACAGGAAACCTTTAGGCATTGCTTTGGGAACCGCCGAACTGGCCGTGCTTCCTTAACACGAAAGAGGAAAGCTCCCCTGTCCATGCCATTTGTCATGGCTCCTGGCGCCGCTTGGCATGGCGCACGTCGCCCACATGCGTACACAGACTGCAGGACCCCGCCAAGCCATCCTAGGTCTGTCCGCCCCACGAAGGCCCCGTAGGCTGCCTCGGGAAGCGACCTCGCGGGGGAGCTTGGGGGGGCTCTCGACGGCGCTGGCTAGCGCTTCCCTCGCGAGCCGCAGGCCCTCGCGAAGGTCCTTCTTGTGTAGTTTAGTGACGGGTCGCACCGGGCCCATGGCATGCGCCGCGTCTTGGGCCGCACGCAGACGGGCCTGGGTACCCCCAGTCCCAGGGGCCCGACGGGCACTTTTGTGAACCAAAACAATTTATATTGGGATGAAACTTGGCAAGATCATCACATGAAGCTTGTGTGATTTCCTAGAATTTTTTGGATTTATTTGACAATATTCCTTATAGAAATATTTCAAATACTTGAAATATACAGAAAGGGTTTTAGAGGTTTTTGTCCAATATTTTGAACATCACCATGTGTTGAAACTCCTATATATGTACAATATATGTCCACTTAGTTTCCCTAAATTTTCTCAAATGTTTTTGAAACATTAAAACATTTTTTCCCTATAAAAGACCATTTCTGGCCTCAAAAAAGGCATTTAAATAAAATACAAAAATAACTTTTAAAATAATGTTTTTGTGGTTTTTGGAAGTCTTATAGGTAATAGGCTTCAAATAAAATCTTTGGGGCAAAACACTTACCCTAATTTGAGGACCTGTAGTACAAACCTCAATTGAGGGGGTTTTGAAAACCTAAATCAAATAAATGTTTTTTGGCCAAAATAATATTTTATAAAAATAGTTTTATGTCCTATACACATGGCATGTACATTGGGAAAAGATTTGTATCAAGGAGAGGGGTTTAGAGAGCGGGGGATTTTTGTGAATTAAAGCTCAAACAAGCAAGCGAGCAAATAGCAATCAAGTCAAACATCACAAGCACACAAAAAGTTTTTGTTGGTCCAAATTTTGAGCTTAATTAACTTAGTATTTTTATGCAAAACATTGGGTGTGACAGGAATATCACAGGGATAAGCATTATCCAAGAATTCTTTAATTGTATGGGTGCCTTGGCTTGCAAGTACACGCCTATTCTTAAAAGAACCCATAGTTATGTCGATGCTATTTATACACTTGTTCTTAAACTTGAAAGAAGATTTATGCATACTAAACCTACTTTGCAAAGGCTTTTCTATGAGTTACCGGTTATAAAAAACCAAGGTTAAAAAGATAGCCACTCTTATCCTCATGAATGAATTTGACTATATTGTGTGAGAGGCTCGAGAGATTTTTTATCACTATAATATGAGTTGTGAACATCCTGTTATGGATGAAATTCTATACAATGAGGACTATATGATGAGGTATGTGTTTCATGATAACCACACCTTTGATTAAAATACCAATAAGGAAGTTCCTCCTATTCACATTATCCAACAAGTTTTCAATGTTATGAATAAACAATATTCATGGATAGTGAGAGAGAATACGAAAGGTTTTGGGGAAAGTAGCATTAAGAATGATAAGATATTACTAGATGATGTGTTCCCTATTGTCTTTAAAAAACTTCCTCATGAACACATGTCCCAAGATGCAAACACCAAGGATGACAACACTTGATACTATGCATTATGCCTAGCTAGGGGCGTAAAACGATAGCGCTTGTTGGGAGGCAACCCAATAATTAGCTTTAAATTTTTGTTTTTTACTTTCTTTCTTGGTGTGATAACATAATTATTGCTACTATAATTATTGTATTTTTATGTTTAAATTAGTGTTTGTGCCAAGTAAAGCCTTTGGGATGACCTGAATGATAAGTAGAATTGATACGGTGCAAAAACAGAAACTTTTGCGTCCAGTGTAAAAAAATCTGATTCTACTAGAACGTCTTTTTTATCTGAATTTTTTACAGGGTATTGGTATACAAATTCCCCAGGTTATCCTAATTTTTTGGAAGTTTTGGAGTTACATAAGTATGGTGTTTGTGCAGATCATTACAGATTGTTCTGTTTTAGACAGATTCTGTTTTTGCTTACATTGATGATGCTATGGATTGTATCGGGTGGTACAAGCCATGGAGATGTTAGAATAGAGTACCTTATGCAATAATAAAATATGAACCAATTTATAACACTACCTAAAATATTTGATGTATCTATCATACTAATGGAGCTCACGGGTTTTCTATTGAGTTTTGTGTGCTGAAGTTTTCAAGTTTTGGGTGCGATCACGATGGATTAAGGAATAAGGAGCGACAAGAGCCTAACCTTGGGAATGCCCAAGGCACCCCAAGGTAAAATTCTAGGAATACTCAAGCGTCTAAGCTTGGGGATGCCCCGGAAAGCATCCCCTCTTTCGTCTCAGTCCATCGGTATGTCACTTGGAACTACATTTTTATTCATCACATGATATGTGTTTTGCTTGGAGCATTGTGTGTTATAGTTTGCTTTTGTTTTAGTTTTCACAATCATTGTTTGATGGACAAACCTACTTGAGAGAGACACATGTTCACCATGATTTGTTAGAATACTCTATGTGCTTCACTTATATCTTTTGAGCTAAGCAGTTGCTCTAGTGCTTCACTTATATCTTTTAGAGCACGGTGGCGTATAGATTTTATAGAAATAATTGAACTCTCGCTCTTCACTTAAATTTGTTTGTGAGTCTAATAAATAGTGACGATAATTTACATGGGTTATAAGACTAGTCCAAAAATAATAGGTATTCAAGGAGTGCATAATCAAAACCTTCATGTAGCATATAAAAGAGAAATTGTGGGTTAATGATATTGATGTGGTAATATGAAAGGGCATGAGTGCATGGTTGTTGGTTAGTAGAAATATTGATAGTTAAAAGGGTGTTAATTTGTTGTTCATCTAAATATTGGTTATGGCATGGTGATGATGTGTGAGCATTCTTATTCCACGTGGAAATCCTAGTGTTGTTTAGGTCGGGGCGCGCGATGGTTAACTCCTACCAATCTCCTCCCTAGGGGCATGCGAGTAGTACTTTGCTTCAAGAGAGCTAATAAAGCTTTGCAATAAGTATATGAGTTCTTTATGACTAATGTGAATCCATGGATGTACGCACACTCACCTTTTCATATTTGCTAGCCTCTTCGGTACCACGCATTGCCCATTCTCACCTCGAGGATCGGTGCAGCCTTCGCCAGTGCATCCAAACCCTGCGACATGATACACTCTGTTGCACATAAACCTCCTTATATCTTCCTTAAAACAGCCACCATACCTACCTATCATGGCATTTCAATAGTCATTCCGAGATATATTGCCATGCAACTTCCACAATTACATTACATGACTTGTGTGTTCATCATCATATTGCTTTGCATGATCATGTAGCTGACATGGTATTTGTGGCAAAGCCACCATTCATCATTGTTTATATGTTACGCTAGATCATTGCACATCCTAGTACACTGCCAGAGGCATTCATATAGTCATCTTGTTTAGTAGTTTTTCATATCAAGTTGTAAGTAAAAAAAGGTGTGATGATCATCATTATTAGAGCACTGTCTCAGTGAGAAAAGGATGCTGGAGACAATGATTCCCCCACAAGTCGGGATGAGACTCTGGACGAAAAAAGGAGAAAAAAGAGAAAATGGAAAAAAGAAAGAAAAAAAGAAAAAAAGAGAAAGAAAGAAATAAATGAGAGATAAAGAGAGAAGGGATAGTGCTACTACCTCTTTTTCCACACTTGTACTTAGAGAAAGCACCATGTTTTTCATATAGAGAGTCTCATGTCTTATCATTTTCATATGCTAGTGGGAATTTTTTTATTATAGAACTTGGCATGTATATTCCAATGACGGGCTTCCTCAAATGTCCGAGGTCTTCATGAGCAAGCAAGTTGGATGCACACCCACTTAGCTTCAGTTGAGCTTTCATACACTTATAGCTCCAGTGCATCCGTTGCATGGCAATCCCTACTCCTCGCATTGATATCGATTGATGGGCATCTCCATAGCCTGTTGATCCGCCTAGTTGATGCGAGACTTTCTTATCCACTTTTACTCCTTTGATATCTACCACCATATTCTATTCCATCAATATGCTATGTCCATGGTTCACACTCGTGTATTGAGTGAAGTATAAAATGCTGAAGCGCGTTAAGAAGTACGATCCAATTGCTTGGCTTCACACCATGGTGCTTGATATATGTATTTATGTGATGAAGACGGAGCCATGCCATGCTAATATGATGAAATGAATGGGGAGTAAACATTCTTTAAGGATTGTATATTTTGAAAGTTAATGATTGTGTTACTTATGCTTATAGATATTACTATGTTGATGTTTATTAATTCATCATTTCTCAATTATCATATCTGAAAGAGATTACATGTTGGGTAACATGCCACATAAAAAATTCTAATTTTATCATTTACCTACTCGAGGATGAGCAGGAATTAAGCTTGGGGATGCTAATACGTCTCCGACGTATCTATAATTTTTTATTGTTCCATGGTATTATATTATCATTCTAGGATACTTTTTAAGCATTTTCTTGCTGATTTATATTATTATTGAGCACTAACCTATTAACCCAGTGCCCAGTGACGGTTGCTGTTTTCTGCTTGTTTTTTGCCTTTTAGGAATACTGTATCAAGCGAAGTCCGAATACCCCTAAACTTTTTGATGATTTTTTCTGGATAAAAATAAGACCTGGAAGCTTCGGAGGGAGACCATAGGCCACATGGGGTGGCGCCATGGACGCGCCCTGTTGGCTTGGGGCCACCTCCCACGGCCTCTGGCCCTGATCTCTTCGCTATAAATTCACATATATTGGGAAAACCCTAGAGAGCCTCCCAAAACACTTTTTGTGCCGCCGCAATGATACGTCTCCAACGTATCTATAATTTTTGCTTGTTTCATGCTGTATATTATCAATCTTGGATGTTTTACAATCATTTTATAGCAACTTTATATCATTTTTTGGGACTAACCTATTGACATAGTGCGAAAGTGTGAGTTATTGTTTTTGCTTGTTTTTTACTTCGCAGAATATCAGTACCAAACGAAGCCCAAACATTGCGAAACTTTTTGGAGATTTTTTTTGGGCCAGAAGACATCCAGTGGGCCAAAGAAGTGCCAGAGGGGATGGTCGAGGAGACCACAACCCACCAGGGCGCGCCAGAGGCCCTGGGCGCGCCCTGATGGGTTGTGCCCTCCTCGGGACGCCTCTCCACCGCCTCTGATGCCTATAAATACCCAAATATTCCAGAAACCCTAGGGGAGTCAACGAAAAACACATCCAGCCGCCGCAAGTTCCAGAACCGCGCGATCCAATCTAACACCATCACGGAGGGGCTCATCATCCTCATTGGTGCCTCTCCGATGATGCGTGAGTAGTCCACCATAGGCCTATGGGTCAGTAGGCAGTAGCTAGATGGCTTCTTCTCTCTCTGTCTTAATTCTCAAAACAATGGTCTCTTGGAGATCTATTTGATGTAAACTTTTGCGGTGTGTTTGTTGGGATCCGATGAATTTTGAGTTCATGATCAGTTTCTATCCATGTATTATTTGAGTCTTCTTTGATCTCTTATATGCATGATTACTTATAGCCTCGTATTTCTTCTTCGAATCTTTGGTTTAGTTAGGCCAACTAGATCGATTTTTCTTGCCATGGGAAGAGGTGCTTTGTGATGGGTTCGATCTTGCGGTGCCCTCTCCCAATGACAGAAGGGGCAGCGAGGCACGCATGTATCGTTGCTATTAAGGATAACAAGATGGGGTCTATTCCTACATGAATAGATCTTGTCTACATCATGTCACCGTTCTTATTGCATTACTCCGTTTTTCCATGAACTTAATACACTAGATGCATGCTGGATAGCGGTCGATGTGTGGAGTAATAGTAGTAGATGCAGAATCGTTTCGGTCTACTAATCTTGGACGTGATGCCTATATAATGATCATCGCCTTGGATATCGTCATGATTATTTGATCTTCTATCAATTGCCCAACAGTAATTTGTTCACCCACCGTGTGCTATACTCATGAGAGAAGCCACTAGTGAAACCTACGGCCCCCGGGTCTACTTTTCCAACATATTGCTTTCCGGTCTATCTTTTTGCCGCTTTTGTTTTCAGATCTATTATTCCAAAAAACCCAAAAATACCTTGCTGCACTTTTTATTTGCCTCTTTTTATTTTGTGTTCTTGAGAGATCTATCTATCCAATCTATCTTATCCTAATCTATCTTTTTACTGTAGAGAGATTGACAACCTCTCTTTCGCGTCGGGTTGCAAGTATTTGTTCTTTGTGTGCAGGTGTTGTTTACGTAGTGGTGGTGATCCTCATACTGGTTCGATACCTTGGTTTCATAACTGAGGGAAATACTTACCGTCGATGTGCTGCATCATCCCTTCCTCTTTGGGGAAATACCGACGCAATCTCAAGCCACTTCAAAGGAATTTCTGGCGCCGTTGCCGGGGGACTTTATCGAGCTTCATGCAAACATCGCTTATGAAATTTTGGAAAGGATATTGGGGGTTCCCCCATCAAAAAAGGGGCTTTCTTTTATACAAGAGGGGGTTCAAATTTTAGACAAATTGGGTGATCTACATAAACACTTGGTCGAGTTGCAAAAATATAATGAACCTGTTAAACATATTAGTGGGAACCTCAATCGCATGAATACTTTGATTACTCTTTGCAATAAGCGTTTGGACATTTTGGATCTCAAGATGGTCTCTTCTCCTGAAAGCTTGGGGAAGTGCAAAGAGCCCCCCGGGTTTGAGAAAGCCCTCACAAAAGTAGCAAAATACAAAGATGACAATACTTGAATCTATGCCTTATCCCTAGCTAGGGGCGTAAAACGATAGCGCTTGTTGGGAGGCAACCCAGTGAATAAACTTATTTTCTTCTTTTTCTTTCTGTTTTTGAGTGTTGACACAATTATGCCTCTGTTATGATTGTGTTTTTATGTTTTATTTAGTGTTTGTGCCAAGTAAAGCCTTTAGGATGATTCATAGGATGAGTAGAAATAATGCTGAATCTGGAACAAAAACTTTGCCTCCAGTGTTCGAATTTTTATTTTTTTTTTACTGGAGCGTGATATTGAGCTGAAATTTTAACACAGTGTTGCTATACAAATTATTTACGTTGTCCTGATTTTTCAGAATTTTTAGAGTTACAGAAGTATGGTTAGAGTACAGATTACTACAGACTGTTCTGTTTAAGACAGATTCTGTTTTCATTGCATTGTATGCTTGTTTTGATGAATCTATGGGTTGTATTGAAGGGTATGAGCCATGGTAAAGTTAAAATATAGTAGGTATAATGCAATAATAAAATTTGAATGGGTTTGCAACAGTACTTAAAGTAGTGATTTGCTTTATTATACTAACGGATCTCACGAAGGTTTTGTTGAGTTTTGTGTGATTAAAGTTTTCAAGTTTTGGGTGAGATCACGATGGATGAAGGAATAAGGAGTGAAAAGAGCCTATGCTTGGGGATGCTACAGAACCCCCATGATATATCCAAAGAGGAACAAGCAACTAAGCTTGGGGATGCCCCGAGTGGCATCCCCTCTTTCTTCTAACGACCATCGGTATTTTACTTGGAGCTATATTTTTATTCGTCACATATCATGAGTTATGCTTGGAGCGTCTTGTATCATTTGAGGCTTTGCTTTCTTTGCTTTTTAGTTTGTCACTAGTATCCTTGCTGGACACACCTATTTGAGAGAGCCAAAATTATGCTATGATTTGTTAGAATTGCTCTATATGCTTCATTTAAACTTTTTGAGCTATGGAATTGCTCTAGTGCTTCTCTTATATCTTTTTGAGCACGGTGTGCTTGAATTTTTTTGTAGAAATAATCTCATGCTTCACTTAGATAAATTTGAGAGTTAGTAAATTTTGAAGAAATCCTCTCATGCTTCACTTATACTATTTTGAGAGATGAAACTTTTATGCTCATGTTCTTCACTTAAATTTGTTTGAGCTTGACAAAAGCAATGGCAATATATGAAACTAGTCCCAAAGTGATAAATATTCAAGAGGGATATAATAAAAACTTTCATGAAGATCACTTGACAAATTAAACTTGATTCCTTGTAATAGTTTTGAGACATGATGATAGTAATATGTGAGTCATGTTAGTGAGTAATTATGCTTTAGTAAGAATATTGGTGTTAAGGTTTGTGATTCCCTATCCAAGTACAAAAGTCAATAGTTATGCAATGAAATTACATCCTACTTATGGGGCATTATTCGGTGTTAGTTATGCTCAATGCTCGCTTATGTGAATTTTCGTTTCTTGGTTGGTTGCTTCTCAATCTATTTGCTAGCCTGCACTTGTACTAAGTAGAAATACTACTTGTGCATCCAAAATCCTTAAACCCAGTTTTGCCTTATGAGTCCACCATACCTACCTATATGTGGTATTTCCATGCCGTTCTAAGCAAATTTGTATGTGCCATCTCAACTTTTCAAAATAAATTTCCTTTTTGTGTGCGCGTACCGCTCATGAAACG
Source organism: Elymus sibiricus (assembly GCA_039707655.1). Lineage (NCBI taxonomy): Eukaryota > Viridiplantae > Streptophyta > Magnoliopsida > Poales > Poaceae > Elymus > Elymus sibiricus. The sequence goes on along the minus strand of CM077675.1, from coordinate 305,456,961 downwards.
GTAGGGGGTGTCCAATATTTTTCCATGCTAGATGTGTTGTTCTCAAGATGAGTGCTTATTCACTTGTCATTGCACGGGAGTACGGCGGTAATAGGGATGCCCAGTCCCGAAATGAAAAAGAAAACAAAGTTACTTTATGTTGTCAAATAATAAATTCCTTGGAAAGTGTTGGTATGGAAGGCAACCGTGGATATGGCCAGCCATGGATTGTGAAAGAATGGTGAAAAAAGAATAAAATTTACTTTATGTTTGGGAACCGCCTATGATATATCTAGCATGGAAAGTATCGTGATCTACTTTGTCGTTTTCGTTGACAAGAAAGGCATGCCACTCAAAATATTTTTCTCTCTCAATTTAAACTTTGAGCTCTGGCACCTCTACAAATCCCTACTTCCCTCTGCGAAGGGCCTATCTATTTACTTTATGCAACTTTTATTTTTATTTGAGTCTCCATATTCTCTTATAAAGCACCAACTAGGGGGCACTATGATCATACTTGAGCATTGGGTGTAGTTAATATTTGAGTGTGTTTCATGAATGGGTCAATGATTGAGCATGATGGGCTAGGGATAACTTTCTTTAGTGTTGATATTTTGAAAGACATGGTTGCTTGTTGGCATGCTTGAGTATTCCCCTGCTACAGTAACCCGAGTGGCGATTTGGGCGATTTGCCGGCGACTGGCGAAATGTCGTTTTCCTTTCTACTGGTTCTACTTTCAGCTTCTTAATCCTCATTTCTTTGTCGGATCTCAAGTGCTAGACAAGTTCTTTCTCGATCCCCTTTCATCAATCATCTTCTATCCTTTAGGCCTAATCCCTCCTTTCCAGTAGCTTCTCCCAACCCCCTCTCAGATCCCCTTTCCTCTTGTTCAGATTTTCTTCCTGCTGTGGCATTGGTGGCGGCGGTGTTGGGAGCATGTTGGTGGCGGAGCTATCCTGTGAGGGCCCTGCGGTTTCTCTAGGGAAGATGGTTGGGCGCCTTGGTGTGGACACAGGAGAAATGGAGAGCTTCAGAGCGTGGGCGATGGAGATTTTTCGCAAATCGCGTGATCCGGCGAGATGCCTCCGGTTGATGCGGATTAAAACTGATTCCATCTTGGATTTCAGTCCGTTCTTAGGAAGAAAGGCATGTTCTTCGCTGGAGACCCATCTTGCTCCGAAGGGAGCCATGGTGGCCATGGATGCAGGCATTCAGTCCACAAAGACCAGGGTTACTGCGGGCCTGGCAGAGGCGGATGACACGGCGTTCATGTTAGCTGAAGCTCCTTTTGTTGCTCCTGCGGTTGATGATCCTGGAAGGTGTCATGGCAAGATGTCTCTGTCCAGGCATGCCTCTGTAGAGGCAGAATTACAGGTAAATTTGGGGATGCCTAATGATTTAGTCGATTTTGATTGGACACTCAGGGCCCTGTTGAGTTATGTCCTACTGCGGGTCGACGAATTTCACAAATCAAAACAAAAGGGTTGAATATGAACTATCCTGAGAAGCTCAGAATTATGAAGATAGCTCATCTTTGTTTTACTCATGGAGTTTCGGTACAAGAAGAGCCAGACCCAGGGGGTTTGTGGGTACTCGGAAAATTTTTAGTACAACAGAAAGGAGAAAGCCAGACATTGGCCTTGCATGTTTTTAGTCTGATATTGCAGTTAGAAAAAGTGAAGTCCAAATGTAGTAAAATGCAGATGATCGGCTCAGATTCATGAAATAACAGACAGAAGAAAGATTTGAGGGGCAACACAATTTCATCAGGTTTGGCGGCCTCCCTCGAGGAGGACCGCCAGAACAAATGAATATCCTCTGTTTGAACTATCGGGGGTGCGGGCGACCCGAGACAGTTCAAGAAATTGGCAGTCTTGTGAGACTGCATCACCCGTCACTGGTCTTTCTCTCGGAGACCAGGTTGTCAGATAAGAGAGCACAGGACATGAAGTTTCGGCTGGGTTTTAGTAATGTGTTTGGTGTTAAAAGTGAAGGGCGGAGTGGAGGTTTGGTCCTATTTTGGAACAATGATTTGGTGATCTCACTCAAGTCGTATAGCAAGACACACATTGATGTGTTCGTACAAAACGATAGGGTGAGCAACGGAGAATGGCGCTTCACGGGGTACTATGGTGAACCAATGAGAGCAAAGAGGAAGCTGAGCTGGGACCTCATGAAATACCTCCGGAGAGAATATGATCATCCATGGTTAATTGCGGGGGATTTTAATGAGATTTTGGATGCGTCGGAACAGTATGGTGGTAGCGTGAGAGAGGAATGGAAAATGGAAGGTTTCTGTGATGTGGCGGAGTACTGCCGTCTAGATGATCTGGGATATGCGGGGTTACCTTTTACCTGGGACAATAGACAAGAAGGAATGAACAATATCAAAGTCAGACTAGACAGAGGCTTGGTGGATGATCATTTTATGGAGCTATTTGATAACACAAGGGTACTACACGTGCAAACGACTGAATCTGATCATTCTGCCTTACTAATTGATATCAAGCAATCAGAGTGGACGGATGCAGGGGCTCTTGATTGTTCTTTTAAATTTGAGAACGCATGGATACGGCATCAGACTTATGACAAGGCGGTGCAGGACAGTTGGCATGGCGGGGCTTCAGATTTGGCTTCAGTTTTCTCGGCACTGGGCGAAGTTAAAACGAAGCTCCGGAAATGGAGCAAAGATGAGTTTGGCTCGGTGGGCAGGCAACTCAAAGTAATGAGTGATCGTCTAGAAAGTCTCCGTGCTAATTCTCTATATTCAGGTCCAAATGCGGAAGAAAAGAGTATCATGAGGAGGATATCTGAACTTTTATCTAGAGAGGAAGCTATGGCTCGGCAACGTGCAAGGGCGGACTACCTAAAAGATGGAGACCGTAACACTGGTTTCTTCCATGCTAGGGCCAAAGAACGATTTCGGACAAATAAAATTAAAGCTCTCAAAAACAGTAACGGTAATCTGGTTACCGCCCAGCCGGAACTTGAATCGCTAGCTAAGGAATTTTATACTGATTTGTTCACCGCCCAGGAGGACACTAGACCAGAAGTCGTGATGGATTGGATTCCTTCTAAGGTGTCACAGGATATGAATGATAGGCTATGTGCACCGGTGACTGATTCAGAGATCGAGCAAGCTTTATTTAGTATGCACCCGAGCAAGTCTCCAGGTCCAGATGGGTTGACTGCTGGTTTTTATATCCGCCATTGGAGTTTGCTTAAGGAGGCTATGTGTAGGGCTGTTCGGAATTTCTTGGAAGGTGGAAGTATGCCAGAAGAGGTAAATAGCACTATTTTAGTGCTAATTCCAAAAGTCAAATCTCCACAAGAGCTAAGTCAGTTCAGACCTATAGCACTCTGCGACGTACTCTATAAATTGCTTCTAAAGTGCTAGCTCTTAGACTAAGGCCAATTCTGGATGAGTTAATCACGGAGGAACAAAGTGCATTCGTTCCAGGGCGGTTAATTACTGACAATATACTGATTGCCTATGAACATATCCATTATCTGAAGAGGAAAAAAGGTAAAATGGGAGTATGTGCAGTCAAAGTGGACATGGCTAAGGCTTATGACCGGATAGAGTGGTCATATTTAAGAGAAGTGATGAAGAAGTTGGGCTTCTCGCAAGGATGGATAGGGAGGGTTATGGCTTGTGTGCAAACTGTCTCATTTTCAGTAAGGGTGAATGGACAATTCTCTGGATCATTCAAGCCCACGCGGGGCATTTGACAAGGCGATCCTCTATCACCATACCTATTTTTGCTTTGTGCGGAGGGGCTTAGCAGCATGTTGAAGTTTAAAGGGCTAGCTCATCTTGCGAAAGGAATCAGGGTAGGAACTCATGCACCATGGATCTCTCATCTACTCTTTGCAGATGACTGCCTTATTTTCTCTCAAGCCTCAGCTGAGGGAGCTCAAAGATTACAGGATATTCTAGAGCTCTATAGGAGGGGATCTGGACAACTAGTAAATAAGGCCAGGTCGGCTATCTGTTTCAGTGCAAATTGCTCAGCTGAAAATAAGGTGGTAGTTCATGAAGGTGTGGAAATTGAAACTGAAGCACTAGGAGAGAAATATTTGGGCCTTCCCACTGCATTGGGCCGACCTACTGAGGATAACTTTGCTCATATTGCAACAAGTATTAAGAAGCTAGTTAATGGGTGGGCTCCCAAGCTTATGAATACTGCGGCTAGAGAGGTGTTGATCAAATCTATTTGTCAACCATTCCTACATATCTATGAGTTGTTTCAAATTGTCAAAGAAAACTTGCAAAAAAATCATTAGTATCATTGCAAGGTACCGGTGGGGAGGAGATGAACAGAATAGGAAGATGCACTGGAGAAAGTGGAAGGATATTGCTATTCCTAAATGTGTGGGTGGCATGGGATTTCAGGATTTTCATTTATTTAACCAAGCTATGCTTGCAAAACAAGGATGGAGGCTTATTACTAACACGGAGTCATTGTGTGCGCGTGTGCTTCGTGGGAAATACTTTCATGGGAAGCATTTCATGAATGCCTCAAAACGGAGGGGCTCATCTCACACTTGGCGGGCCATTTTATTTCGACGCGAAGCCTTGAAATTGGGCTTGATCAAAAGAGTGGGCGAGGGGAACACGATATGTGTTTGGGATAATCCCTGGATACCGAATAATTCAGCGTACAAGGCTATTGCTAGGCCGACACATGCCTCAATCATATATGCTAGTGAACTGCTGGATGTGAATCAGTGTCACTGGGACCCTCATGCTATCAGAGAGAACTTTCTACAAATAGATGCTGAAGCAATACTACGGATTCCCATTAGTCCTGGAGATGATTTATCGGCTTGGCAACCAGATAAACGGGGCCAGTTCTCTATGCGTTCGGCCTACAAACTGCTTACTGCTAATCAAGATAGAGAAGAGGTTGCATCCAGTTCAAATGGGTTCAGAACAGCATGGAAAACCCTTTGGTAGCTGGAAGTACCTCCCAAGGTCAGATGCTTTTGGTGGCGGGTAATAAAAGACTTCATTCCTTGTCGATCGATTCTTCGACATCGCCATGTGGAACAAATTCCTTTCTGTGACGACTGTGGTGACGACGAGAACATACAACATGCATTATTCAAGTGCACCTGGGCACGCTCTTTTTGGGATCGGATGAAACTTCGAACTGGAGTTAAAATACCTATACTTCATCCGGAGTCCTGGGCACTAGATATCATTCAAGGAGACATGGTCAGCCGGAGTGAGGCGTGCCTCATTCTGTGTGGTGCATGGGCGGTGTGGTCTGAACGCAATTCTCGTCGGCATGGGGGACAGAATAGAAGCATAAATCGGTCTATTCGTTGGGCAATAGATATAGCTTCAGATTTGAATCAGTTGGGTAAAGAACATGTAGTGTCTGCACCCCATGTAACTGAATATTGGAAACCGCCTGCATCTGATTGTCTCAAGATCAACACAGATGCTCAGTTTCACCAACTTCTGGGGCAAGGTGGAACTGGCTTAGTCGTCCGTGATCATACAGGGAAGCTCATTCGAGCGCAAGCATGTTGGTAGGAATTTGCATGTTCAGCCAGAATGATGGAGGCACAAGCAATTAGAGATGCAGTGGTGCTGGCTTCAGACATGGGTTGGAGTAAAATTCTTATAGAAAGTGATGCCCTTGAAGTTGTCAATCTGTGGAACTCAAAAGATTTTGTTAGAGCTGATATAGCCAAGCCGCTTCAGGAGATCAAGGAGTTATGCGGGAACTTCATTAGTTTTTCTATTTCGTTTGTAAAACGCGAGACCAATATGGCCGCCCATCTTAGTGCTAAACAAGCTAGTGAAGTTCGTCGGAGATGCCTCTGGATCAATTATATTCCAGAATTTCTCCGCGATTGTATTGCCCGCGAATGTATTACCTCTGAGTAATCTATAAAGCTCCAAGTTGCAAAAAAAAGAAAAAAAGAAACTAGACTATTGCTTTAAACCATCTAAAAGTCCAAATGTCCATGCTACAAAAGAAAAGAATATGTGATGAACATGTTAGGCAGCATTCCACATCAAAAATTCTGTTTTTATCATTTACCTACTCGAGGACGAGTAGGAATTAAGCTTGGGGATGCTGATACGTCTCCAACATATCTATAATTTTTGTATGTTCCATGCTGTTATATTATCAATCTTGGATGTTTTACAATCATTTTATAGCAACTTTATATCATTTTTTGGGACTAACCTATTGACATAGTGCCAAAGTGCCAATTGATGTTTTTGCTTGTTTTTTACTTCGCAGAATATCAGTACCAAACGAAGCCCAAACATCGTGAAACTTTTTGGAGATTTTTTTGGGCCAGAAGACATCCAGTGGGCCAAAGAAGTGCCAGAGGGGATGGTCGAGGAGACCACAACCCACCAGGGCGCGCCAGAGGCTCTGGGCGCGCCCTGATGGGTTGGGCCCTCCTCGGGACTCCTCTCCACCGCGTCTAATGCCTATAAATACCCAAATATTCCAGAAACCCTAGGGGAGTCGACGAAAAACACATCCAGCCGCCGCAAGTTCCAGAACCGCGAGATCCAATCTAACACCATCACGGAGGGGTTCATCATCCTCATTGGTGCCTCTCCGATGATGCGTGAGTAGTCCACCATAGACCTACGGGTCCGTAGGCAGTAGCTAGATGGCTTCTTCTCTCTCTCTGTTGATTCTCAATACAATGGTCTCTTGAAGATCTATTTGATGTAAACTTTTGCGGTGTGTTTATTGGGATCCGATGAATTTTGAGTTCATGATCAGTTTCTATCCATGTATTATTTGAGTCTTCTTTGATCTCTTATATGCATGATTACGTATAGCCTCGTATTTCTTCTTCGAATCTTTGGTTTAGTTAGGCCAACTAGATCGATTTTTCTTGCCATAGGAAGAGGTGCTTTGTGATGGGTTCGATCTTGTGGTGTCCTCTCCCAGTAACAGAACACGCATGTATCATTGTTTACGTAGTGGTGGTGATCCTCTTACTGGTTCGATATCTTGGTTTCATAACTGAGAGAAATACTTACCATCGTTGTGCTGCATCATCCCTTCCTCTTTGAAGAAATACCGACGCAGTCTCAAGCCACGTCAAAGGAATTTCTGACGCCGTTGTCGGGGAGTCCACTGCAAACCAAGCCGCGCGCCAAGGGGGCCTCGTCGACTGCCAGCACCACCTCGTCCGAACCTGTTGGCTAAGGCCTCCCATAGCTGCCGCCTCGACGCCCTGCCGGCACGTGTGGGCGCTACGTGATGGGCATGAGCGCTGGAGCAAGCTTGAGAGACGGAAGCCATTTTATAGGGAGGTACGGCGGTGCATGACGGTTGAGCGGTGGACGGTGGAGGCCGAGAGCCTAGCCAGTCTTCGAGAGACGCACCGACACACGAAAGGAACCTACTGGAGAAGAGAAAACCAATCCACAAATCGCTAAGTGTACCCAACACGTACCCCGCAATTTCCCCCACTAATAACCGTGTTGGCTCTCATTGGCCAAGTTTTTCTTGTGAAAAAAAGTTAAAAGAATCCTAGCTAGGTTTAGTATATGTAGAATATTGACACAACTTAAGTACAAAGCCACATCAATTAATTTGGATCGGAGCTTTAATACAAAGTTGTACTCCCTCCGTAAACTAATATAAGAGCATTTAGAACACTACTTTATAGTAATCTAAACACTCATATTAGTTTACAGAGGGAGTACTTTTCTTTTTACAGAGATAATACAAAGTTGTACTAGAGCCGCGTTAATTAATTTGGATTGGAGGAAGTATCAAATTCCAGCGTTACCAGCAAAACCAGAACTTGGAACAACTGATTCAGACTAGCATGAATAGAAACCGCAGCAGAGTTAGGCCTCACGGAATGCAGTAGGTCACGGAAGTAGTTAAACCTCAGCATAACAACACGCACAACAGCTGCCCTTTCATGAGATTAACTTATCTGAAACTCATCAGAACCTATTGAGCTCTAGAGACCAATACAATCGACGTGCTAGATTACTGCTAGTATGCATCGGAACTCCGTGCCACCACTGCCGTTATTCAATGCTCTTGCAGTGCTTCTGCCGCTACTGAGACTGCAATATCTACACCAACTCAATCCCGCCGTGTCTGATCGAGCCGACATGGTCATCTTTCGTGGCCGACAAACATGCACATCTATGTGCATGCGAGAACAACTTCTACTTGGCGTCATACCAACTCTTTCCACACTTGGCGTCAACAGCCAGGTCCACCTTCAGGATGTTGGTTCCATAGAAGGGTTTGGACATGCACTCTACCACGATGGCCCTGGCCGCTTCAGCAGATTCTGTAGGCCCTTCCAGTATCACTTCGTCGTGCACCTGAGAAATGCCGATAAAAATGGCGTATTATGCCAAATTTGGGATTGGAATAGAATACTTTGTGAGGAAACTGACCAGTTAGTTATAAAGTACTCCCTCCGTAAACTAATATAAGAGGTGTTCTAAATGCTCTTATATTAGTTTACGGAGGGAGTATGATGTAACTATCGCATTTTGCCTTTCCCTTTTACTTCTTAGTACAAGTCCTACTTTGTTGTTAACAGAAGAGAAAAACCAAAAAAGTGATCTCAACCTGTAATAGGAGTCTCCAACCAAGCTCCTTAAGGCGAACATTTCTTTCTATCTCAAGCATTGCACACATGGCAACATCTGCTGCACTGCCCTGTCGAACAGAAAATGCATCATTATTTACGATTTTCCAAACAAAGAAGTCGAGCATCACAGATATTGTGCCATAATCACTTGATCAGTAGCAAGTACCTGCACAGGTGCATTTATAGCAGCACGATCAACATGACCTTTTTGACCATGGGGTGCGTGAGTCATGTTAGGAAAGTGGCGTGACCGTCCTAGCAATGTGTATACTTCACATTTTTCACGAGCAAGCTCTTTCTGCCTCTTTTGCCAAGCTGAAACTTCTTTTCGATCTCTGTACCAGAGTTTGAGTGTATCCCCTGCCTCCTTGACAGACACCTGGTAAGATGGTAAGCTATAAAACCTGACTGATTGTATCATACAGTAGTAATATTTTCTAAGAATATGGAATTTGTGAAACTATACCGGGTTATCGTAGCACTTCTCTAGCACGCTAGTATAGTCAACAAATAGAGCTAATTTGACATGCAACTTATAATTCAGTAGAAACAAACAGAGGGCAACAAAGCAGTCTCAATGGTAGGGCCCATATTGTTACATGATCCACAGCTGCTGCCTTGCAGAATAAAAGTTGCTGCGCACAAGTACCTATCAGTCTTTGATCTGATTTCCATCCTGGACCATATTTTCTTTGGTGGTAATTGTTAACGAGTATTAGTATTAGGTCTAGGAGTCCTATTAGACTATGTTTCATTTCCTTGTACCCCAAGTCCAGTGTAAGATGATTAAGTTGCATCCATAACATGGTATTAGAGTCTATGGTTTAGGTCTTTCCTCCTGACGCCACAACTCGTCTCTTGCCGATCAGATTTTTTTTCCGGTCACCATGCTGATCAATCTCATCGGCCTATTTCCATCGATCCCCTCCTCTGGGTTGATCTTGCCATCGTTCCCATCTGGTTCATCGCCCGCCTGCCATCTCCCTATCACGCCCAATTCCTCTGCATGCAGCGGCGAGCTGCTTTCATGCGCGACCAACATCTTGTAGTCGGCTCGTCTCAGGTCGCTGGTCTCCCTCGTCCGCGTCCAGGACTTCGTGGTCGGTCCATCACAGATCGCAACGGAATTTTTTTCTCTGGGCGTCCTTCAGATCGAAGCCCAGCAGCGAGCATAGACTCAACTCTCCAGATCGAAAGCCCTGCACTGGCTGCTGCTCCCTTCCGAGATGCACACCGCCACCGCTGCTCCCGTGTGTGCTGCTCCTCTGCTTCTGCTCGAAGATCAGGCGTTGGCTGCCTCGCTCCATCCCGATCCAGCTCAGCCCAGCCGCCCCCTGCATCGACTCTCCCAATTGGATCGGGCTGACGCCATCATCACTCCCGCCGGCCAGCACTCCAGCCACCTCTACTCCAGATCAATGACCTGCGCGCTAGCCGCCGCCGTTTCCCCTCCGCTGCTGCCTCACGGCTGGACCGCGGTCTCCTCGCCGGATGTCAGCAACGGCCACGCGCGTGCGCCGTCCATTGCCTACGCCTCCAGGACCATGCGCCGCTGGCTGCTCCCCCGTCATCCGCCACTCGCCGGCCGCCGCTGCTCGGCAGAGCTCCGCCTCGCTCCCTTCCGCACAAGCATGGGTGCTGCTTCTGCATCGCTGTGTCCGCCTGCACCCGCCTCCCGCGCCGACTTCCATCTGTGGCACGCGGCTATCCCTGCTACTGCTAGCGTGCTGCTTGTGCCATCCTGCTGCCCTTTGTTGCTTGCCTGGCTGCACCGCGTACTGCTCTCCTCCTGCTGCTGTGCCCGCTGATCTAGCTGCGTGCATCTGCAGGCCTGCTTGCCTGCTTCCCCGTGTGCAGCTCTGCCTCTTCTAGTTTTCCTGGCTACTGCTGCGGCTCACGTGCTGCTCTCGCTGCTGCTTGCATGCTGCTGGTCTCCTACATCTGCTTCTATTTAGAGTGCCCGTATGGATGCTCTTTTTTGGCAGATTAGTTTTCTTTAAAATCCAAAAAAAAAGTGCAATGTCATCAGGCATCTTTTCTCTTCCTCGCTGTCCGGTGATTCTCGACGGTGGTCGTTTTGTTGACTTCGTCTCGCACATGCACCTTTCTTCGGTGTTGTATGCTCTTTCACTAGTTGCTCGTTTTCGCTTCTCCTTGTCGGCAAGTAACGTGCACGCTTTCTTCACAGCTTCTCTTGCATACACGATGGCTTTTGCATTTTCGTCTCGTATGTGCTTTCTATCTTCTAGCTCCCTATTTTTTCCACTGTATCCACCAAATCCGTTGTTTTTTCGTGTTTCACACGTCATGCGAGCCCACCATGCCTTTGTCCGCCAGTCTTTTTCTGGTCGTCGCCTCTCTTTGCATTATTGATCTACCCCCATTCTCTTGCCGCCGAGCTTCTTTCGCCGCCGATTTTCTTGTGCTATGATTTTTTGTGCAATGCTTCATTCTCTTAATGTGCCATCTTTTGACAACCCACCTTCTCTTGATACTTCTCTTGTATCTTCTACTGTCTAGAAATTTTCTTTTCCAAACTTTTCTACATAATTAAAAATGACATAGTCTAAAATTTTAAATTGCCATGCTACCTACAATAAAATTGTCATGGTCTAATTAATAAAATTGCCACGGTCTAAATGATAAAATTGCCATGGTCTAAATAATAAAATTGCCATGCTACCTATAGAAAACCACCATGGTCTAAATAATTGAATTGCCATGGTCAAATTGATATGCAGACACCTCTGATGCGCCATCTTCTTCCTTATCCCCTTTGGCCCTTGGTAAGGAGTATTTGTATTAGGTCTAGGAATCCTATTAGGCTATGTTTCCTTTTCTTGTACCCAAGTCATGTGTAATATATATATATGCCCCTTGGGCCTTGCAATACAATCAACTTGCATCCATAAGAGTAATTAATATAACCTATCAAACAGAAGTACTGATCGTGCATATATATATATATATATATATATATATATATATATATATATATATATATATATATATAGGAAAATGGCTATGTACTCCTGGGAGTACGTACTCTCATCGCTCATATACCACATAGATGAATATTTTATACCTCTTTATTATTTTTAATATACTTCATTAATAATTAGTAGATACCCCAAAATGAGTTTCACGAAAAAAATCATGTGAGTCTACATATTTTTTAAGGTTTACGTATATACTGATTTGTTCGTACATGAAAAAGGTATATTACAAAAATTATGTCGCAAATGATATTTTTTCCACAAAACTCGTATTGGGGTATCTTAGAATATTTAATGAAGTATATTGAAAATGGTAAAGAGGTATAATCAATGTGTATATGAGGTATATTGAATATGGGAGTACATACACCCAGGAGTACAGAAAAGTAGTCCTATATATATATATATATATATATATATATATATATATATATATATATATATATATATATATATATAAGCATGTGGATCAATTAAAGCCAAAGGAGAATACCTCCTAGGCGTAAGAGGCAGGAGGGAGATGAGAAAAGTGCAACACTCGTTACTCGTAGCTGATGCACATACATATGATAAAGAACAATGTTCAACTGACACAGACATCTGGGTTAAAGTGTATAAGAGAATGACCTAATGAAGTTGTTTCCTAAACATACCTGGGTTGGATAGACACCAACTATCCTAGTCAGTTCAAAATGCAGATGTAGCCAATCAGAGTTCATACCTGCCAATCACGGGATAGTCCCTGAGCTGTCTTTCCATATGCAATAGAGAAATTAAGCATTTTAGCCTTCCTTCTCTCAGCACCAAAAGCATCCTGAAATCAAAAGGAAGACATCAAATTTAGTTTCATGCAATACAATTCTACAGAGTACAAAGCAAATTTAATTTAATTGTTACGTTGCTGTGAAAGTATGAAAAAATAACGCAAGATCCTGTCATGCGTGAGAGAAGGGGCATCTACAAAAAAAAAAATCATTGTTACGACTTATCAATGTTGACTACTGGAGATGCGAGCCAAAAATATTAAGTGAGAAGATTGTCCAAAGTAGACAAACAATGAAAATATGGCATGCTTGGTTTCATGTCTTCATGAACGCCCCATGCCAGAATGAGTGCATCAATCTTGGGTGGAACAGTGACATTTGACAACTTTGTGTACTGCAGTGGGGCATGCAACAAATTCCGCGGAACAACACCATTCTAAATGCTAACTTCACAGATCCAAAAGGTATGCAATCATCCTCAACCATTTACAGAAGTGCAACAGTTTGGTCAAGTAAACTGCTACCTATATATAACTGCATTGAAGTGGAACCAACAAATATGGCCAAGTAATATTCCTAAACGGTTCAAATGAAACTAAGCATAGCTTTAAAACAATATGCCACTGTCAGAATACTAGTGACACTGAGTCAAGTACCTTCAATAATGGCACTGGGGGCTTCTCCTGACCTGGTTGAGGTTGCCATTCAAGAAGTACTTTCTTTTCGTGAACAGCATCACGTACATGCTCGTACATATTCATGGCTGTTCTAGAATGGAAGTCACCACCAGCCTTGAAAGCATCCAGCATGCTTTTACAACTAGTAAGATGGGCTAAGATCCTCAGCTCCAACTACATGAAAATGTATCTTTCATCAGGGTGAAATAGACTTGGTGATTCCAAGAGATAAAGAAATACTAAGAGCATCATTTGGCATTTAACATACCTGGCCATAATCAGCAACAACAAGAGAGTTTCCTGGAGCTGCAATGAAAGCTTGACGGATTTTATATCGATCCTTTTCAAGTGCAGGTTGATTCTGCAAGGGAGATTATTCATGCACATTGAGTTTCAAAATAATGTTAACGGTACAAATAAGATGCTGCAACTGGGGAATGGTACAAATAAGGTAGGAAAGCTGCAATGGAAGCTTGGCGGATCTTATATTGACTTCAATGAGATACTCTATTTCTCATAAGAAAGGGGGGAATGCACGTCCAATACGTACAATGGAGGACTTCCGAGATGCCCTAGCGGATTAAGGACTGGAAGACTTGGGCTACCAAGTCCATATGTTCCCATGGCGGGGAAGGATCAAGGAGAGGCTGGAGCTGGACAGAGCAGTATGCACTGGTGCCTGGCATGGCTGGTTTCCAAATGCAACCGGTACAAACTCAGAGCATATCAAATATGACCACCGTCCACTTGTCATTGACCTGGAACCGGTTGGTGCAATATCCACTTTCCAGCCGGCGGGCAATTAAAAAATTGAAGCACGCTGGCTTCAAGAGGATTTGGTGGAGAGATTGCAAACGCATGGAATGATACGACCTGCGTCTCCTTTCGCTGAGCGCACTGCAAAGGTGCAGGCAGTACTGCATAAATGGGATTGAGAAATGTTGAAAGCGCCAAAGAAACGGCTCGCTGAGCTGAAAGAGCGGCTGGAGGAGGCTCACCGAGCCCAGCCCAAAGACGAAAACACAGCCTGGCTGAGAGAACTTCAGCTCCAAGTTGAATCAATTCTGGAACAGAGGAAATACATTGGCTTCAACGCAGCCGTGCAATCTTGCTGAAAAGTGGCAATAAAAATACTAATTTCTTTCAGAACTTTGCTTCGGAGAGATAGATTTTCTTTTTTCATCAAAAGCTTACAAGGCGATCCGGGTAATTAGCAGGAAGGTGACGTTTACTTTCCTCTTATTTCGCTAATCTGTTTAGCTCTTCTGTAAACACGCCAGATAATGATGTAATTAATAAAGTGACCCTCCGTGCCACTTAGTATATGAATGAGGCATTTACAGCCTCTTACACTGCCAAAGAAGTTTAAAAAGCCCTATTTGGGAATGATGACCTTAAGGCCCGGGCCGGGCGCAATCTTTTACAACAAATTCTGGCCTTTATTGGGTGATAATCTGGTGACGGCGGTTCTTGATGCAGCTAACTCTGGAATAACTCCTGAAGGGTGGAATAGCTACTATGGTGCTCATCCCAAAGACTGAAAACCTAGAGAAAATCACACAATACCGCACCATCAGTATCTGCAATGTAGTGTATAAGGATCCATGCTGAAGGTGTTCTTACCAGATGTTATAAGTGATATCCAAAGTGCTTTCATCCCTGGACGAAATATAACAGACAATGTATCGTGGGATATGAGTGTTTGCACACTACAAAGAAGAAAAAAGAAAGGGAAGCATGGGCTCTGTGCAGTAAAGCTCAATATGCACAAGCATATGACCGAGTCAAATGGGTTTTGAAGGAGATCTTACTTCGACTAGGACTCAATGCAAATTGGGTTGAGTTTTTAATGAATTGTGTCAGCTCAGTTAGCTACAAAGTCAGATTCAATGAGACTGAAACGACGCAGTTTGTCCCTACAAGAGGGCTTGTCAGCAGTGGCGGAGCGTGACAAACAATCAAGGGGGGGCCAAAAATTTAAAATCAAAGCAAAATATGCATGAAAACATATGTGAATTACACGAGATTACAAGGTAACCGAACATATTCTGCTCCTTCCGTCCTCTGGCAGTTCAGCTCATCAGCAGTCGTCGGACTCGCCGTATTGGTAGTTGTGAGCAACAACACGAGACATTACAAGCATATGTAGCAGAAAGCGGACGGCGAATCTATCTAATGCCAGCAGATGCAGCAGGCAGCCGGCGAATCCATCTATTTTTTTTCAAGAATCGAATATGTCTAATGAAGCAGCAAGCAAGGATTCCCTGCAGGAGCAAGAAGGCAGCTGCTCATACAACAATCAATCAAGCTGCTTGTAGTCTTTGTTCGTACAGTCAATCAAGCTGCTGGTAGTATCTTTGTACGTAAGGGGTTTGTGTATCCTTCCGGTGAATCAATCTAGTGCTCTAAACCCAACATACATAATAACTAATTGGATCGGGAAGGGATTTATCCATCGACGGGCTGGGCCAAAACGCTAAGTATACGTAGTTAAAAAATACAGTTCTGGAAGGGGGGGTCACGACCCCCTTTGGCCTCTACGAGGCTCCGCCAGTGCTTGTCAGGGAGACCCTTGTCTCCCTACTTATTCCTTATTTGCACTGAGGGACTAACTGCTCTGCTTAGGGTGTGTTTGTTTGGGCTGTAACTTCCACGGCTGCAGCTGCAATGGCTCCGGCTGGAAGGAGCGGCTGTAGCTGCTAGCTGCGGCTTTAAGATTGAAGCTGCGGTGCAGCCGTTTGGTAGTTGTGTTGTAGCGGTTGCGGCTGATGCTGAAACATGCTGAAATGACCAAAATGTCCTCTATTGTTCTGTAGACTGGTTTAAATGTTGATCGTACTGTTATAATAATAAATGACTCGATTAAGACTCATTTCTGCAGCAGATGTCCAATTTTCACTGGATTTAACTGAGCTACAATTCTTTGATAGTGTAGACAATATATTTAAACGAATTTAATACATTGGACACGTAATTTGTAGGATGTAAGAAATCATCTAGTTAATACAAATGATCGAGTTGTAAGTTAATCACCCATGACTATATTAGTACACATGAATTACTGTTGATATACTTATACACACACACCACCCACGCAACACACGCACACCAGGGAAACCACACTGGCAGGCTGCCGGAGGCCAGCGCACACCACGCACGAACACCTCAACCTGCTGCTTTGCCGGCAGTCATATCTTGTCACCACTACACACTCAGCCGCTCGCGCACGTTTCCCTTGCTGATCTGCATGTATCCGCCACCGCCACGGCGCTCTGCCTGACGCATGCAGTGACGAGGTCGGATATGGAGGCCCCAGCGTCCTGTGAGCTCGATGCGGTTGCGTTCATGGCGGTGTCTAGTGCTCGGCAGCGGAGAAAGGGGCTCGGCCTCCACTGTGAGCTCCGGGACCGCGCCGGAGTTTCACGCCCACGCTAGGGTGGGCTAGCGACGTCCTGTGCTCGGAGCTGCGTCGTGAGCTCGCGACCTTGCTGACGTCCATGGTAAAGGCGGTGGGTATCATATGCTCGGGGTGCGGGGTGGGTGCGGGAGGCTCCGAAACGATGGTCTGAGGAGAGAACGGACGGCAGTGGCCGGAGATCGGGCTGGTGGCAGCGCCAGTCGTTGAAGGAGAATAGGCCAGAATAGGCCTGGTCTGTCGGATGAAAGAGAGTTGGATAATAGGCTGGTGGAAGAAACGAACAGGTAAGAGTAATTTGAGCGTTATATGGTGTTTGGTGGGGGGCAAAAGGGTAAAAGGTCGGTTTGGAGCCAGCTGCGGCTACAAGAAGCTCGATTTTTCAGCTGCGACTTTTGTGGCATTTTTTCAGAGCACTCCGAGGGACCGCTGCATGGAGACGGCCCAAAAGTTACCCGTTTGTTTGGGCTTTGGCTTTTTTGGGCTAGAAGCTGTAGCAGACGCTCCTAGGAGCCCAAGCAAACACACCCTTAATCATGCAGAGAGCAATAGTTAGCTGAATGGAATCCAGGTTTGCCGTAATTCCCCTTCGGTATCAAACCTGCTCTTCGCCGAGGACTCTCATTTTAATGAGAGCCAGTGCCCACAACACACAGTGTTTGCAGAACATCCTGAACAATTACTGTGTGGCGTTAGGATAGTTAGTTGGTGAGGCAAAATCCTCCATTTATTTCAGCCCAAACACCAAGGTAACTTAGAAAGCAAATGTCTGTCAAATTCGAAATATCCTAACTGAATCTTTATCAGACAAATACCTGAGGCTGCCATCGATGATTGAGGTTGACAGAACAGATTGTTTCATGCGCTTGGTGGAATGTATTTGCCAAATAGTCAATGGTGGAAGGAGAAGACCTTGTCCATGGGAGGCACGGAGGTGATTCTAAAAGCTGTGGCTCAAGCAATCCGAACGTATGCAGTGCCGGTCTTTAGGCTCCCAGAAAAAGTCTAAGGGAATCACTGGCGCGATTCACGATACTGGTTGGGTGATGATGACAACCAACGACTAAGGAAAAAGGAGGTATGGGATTTCGTGATATTGCAAGTTTCAACCAAGCACTACTTGCTAAGGAATGCTGGAGACTTGTTGAATATAAGTATATAACCAGTACTTGTGTGCGGGGATCTTGAGGCCCAAATATTTCCCTGATGGGAATATTTTGTCAGTTGAATTGAAGAAAGGCTCATCTTATGTCTGGCAAAGCATAATGTCGGCCTAGTGGGAACTAGGGTACCACGGCCCGTCTGCCTCCGGCCCAGGAGGCGACGTGTGGGCCGGCCCGCAGAGTAGGGCTTGGCCACGGCTGCTCCGGAAGAAGCCTCCTCGCGGGGGGCAAGCCTCAAGGGGCCTCTCATCGTCAGGTTAGGCCTGGTCAAGGCCCCCAAGCGCCGGAGCGCCTCGCGAGGCCGCCTCACGAAGCAGGCCGTACGGCGCCAGCCACGGGGCTCCACGCCCATCACGTGGATGACATCCGGCTGTCAGGATAAGGACGGCGGGTCGTGACCAAAGCCGGTTTCCATTTTGGTGATAAGGGAGCAGTGGCGTCTGCCTCCCCCAAAGCAGGTTCCCAAGGCTTGCCATTCCGGTGAAAAAAGATCAGGACGGATCGGTGCGCCAGGACGGAGGTCATCTGAAGCAGCACAAGGTTGTGGAGGAGCAACTCCACCTTGCTGCTACAATGTGTACAGCACAAGTGTTGAAGGAACTACTTCAACGTGCTGTGCTAGATATCGCTCTAGAGGCGTAGGTAGGGCTGATATGACAGCGGGAGTTCAATCCAAAACTCCTAGAGCACAAGATCTAGTCCAAGATCTTAGATAGGAACAAGTTCTATTATAGATGGTGGGTACATAGTCTGGTTACAAACTAGAGGTGAGGACCTCTATTTATAGGGCTTTGGGGAAGCCTTCACATACTTCTACTTATGGCTAGAACATTCCAGAGAACATTACTTAAGATACACCATTCTACTCATGGCTACTCACAACTAGAGGACTCTAGAAAACAGTAGGTAGGGTAGAAAAGAAATACTACACTAGAGTGGAAGCATCTAGAAGTAGCTAAACAAATCTGACATACGACTTTTCTTTTCTTTTTTCTTTTCTCATCTAATGTTCCTCATCATTCTCCCCTGGTTGTTTGGAACTCGCCCTCGAGTTATCTTCATAGAGCGCTTCCTCTGGATGGTAGAGAGTCAAGTCCGCAACATTGAAAGTGTTGGATATACCCATGTCGCTTGGAAGATCTATCACATAAGCATTATCATTTATCTTCCTCATGATAGAGAAGGGCCCATACTTTCGCTGCCTAAGCTTCCCTTTAACACCTAAAGGCAGCCTCTCTTTTCAGAGATAGACCATCACCTTATCACCAACTTGGAATGATTTTGGCCTCCTTTTGCAATCAGCAAGTTGTTTACATTTCTGATTTTGTGCTTCCAAAACACCACGAATCTCTTCAAATAGTTCAGTGTAATTATCAGCAAAGGACAATGCTGATTTTGAGTTTCCCTTTGATGGTAGCTTCACCAGGTCCACCACATGTGTTGGAACTTTAGTGTAGACAATGGAGAAAGGACTCCTTCCTTGGAGTTATTGTAGGAGAACTCTGCAAGAGATAAAGCCAAATCCCATTGTCCCTTTCTTTCTCCACAAATGCAACGGATCAGATTACCCAAAAATTTGTTTACCACTTCCGTTTGTCCATCTGTTTGTGGATGAGCAGTGCTAGAAAATTTCAATTCAGTGTTGAATTGCTTCCACAAAGTGAGCCAAAATGCAGCAAGAAACTTGTTATCACGGTCTGAGACGATGGACCTTGGAACTCCATGAAGTCTTACACTTCTCGAAAGAATAGATTTGCTACATGATGAGCATCCGTTGTCTTGCGGCATGGGATGAAATGAGCCATCTTAGAGAATTTGTCCACGACCACAAAAAACAGCATCACTCCCTCGTCTTGTTCTTGGCAAGCCCAAGAAGAAGTCCATAGAGATGTCCTCCCATGGAGCAACAGGAACAGGCAAAGGCATGTATAACCCTGTGTTCTGCACTTGGCCTTTGCAGGTTTTACATATAGGGCATCGCTGAACAAACTTTCCAGCATCTCTCTTTAGTTGTGGCCAAAAGTAGCGAGCTTCCAGGCTAGCGATAGTCTTGTCTCGTCCAACATGGCCACTAAGATCACTTGAATGGAGTTCTCTAATTAGTTTGTCACGCAGAGAACTCCTTGGGATGCACAAACGATCATTTTTGAAGAGATAGCCATCCTGCACCAAATAGTCATCACCTAATGGCTGGCCCCTGATGTGCTTTACCCAAACATGGCCAAAGTCTTCATCATCCTCATACAACTCCTTTATTTGATCCATGCCTGGAAGTTCAGCCTCAAAAGAAGTCAGGAGGCATGCACGACGACTCAAAGCATCGGCCACTCGGTTAGTTGTTCCAGATTTATGCACGATGAGATAGTTAAATCTCTCCAGATATGCTGCCCATCTTGCTAGCATGCGATCAATATGCTTCTGATTTCTAAAATGTTTCAAGGATTGATGGTCACTATAAACAATGAACTCTTTAGGCAGCAAATAGACTTCCCAAGTCTTCAAGGCTCTGAAAACGGCATACAATTCTTGCTGATAGGTACTCCATTTCTGTCTACCTTCGCTTAACTTCTCACTAAAGAAAGCAATGGGCTTCCTTTCTTGAGATAGAACGGCTCCAATGCCTACTCCACTTGCATCACATTGCAGCTCAAAAGTCTTGTTGAAATCAGGTAGAACCAAGATAGGAGCTTGTGAGAGCTTTTGCTTGATCTCATTGAAACTAGCTTCAGCCGCTTCTATCCATTGGAACTTTCCTTTCTTCAGGCACTCGGTAATTGATGCCATGATAGTGCTGAAATTCTTCACAAATCGCCTATAGAAAGTTGCAAGGTCATGAAAACTTCTTACCTCAAAAATGGTCTTCGGAGTTGACCATTCTCGGATTGCTTCAACCTTAGAATCATCAACACGAATACCGTCACATGTTATGATGAATCCTAGGAAAATAAGTTGTGTTTGCAGGAAAACACATTTCTTCAAGTTGACGTAGAGCTCATTTTCCCTTAATACTTCTAGCACCTTCTGAATGTGGCCAAAGTGTTCATCCTCACCCTTGCTATAGATCAAGATGTCATCGAAATAGACCACAACAAAGTGGGATAAGAAGGGTCGAAGGACTTGATTCATTAAGTGCATGAAGGTACTTGGTGCATTTGAGAGTCCAAATGGCATGACTAGCCATTCAAACAACCCTTCCTTTGTCTTGAAGGCTGTTTTCCATTCATCTCCGAGTCTGATACGGATTTGATGATATCCACTTCTTAAATCTAGCTTTGTGAACACTCTTGCTCCACTAAGCTGATCCAACATATCATCCAAACGGGGAATAGGGAATCTATACCTTACAGTGATCTTGTTAACGGCTCTACTGTCCGTACACATGCGCCAAGATCCATCTTTCTTTGGCGCGAGCAGGGCTGGTACAGCACATGGGCTAATACTTTCTCGAATGTGCCCCTTTTGCAGCAATTCCTCCACTTTCTCCTTCAATATATCATGTTCTTTTGGGCTCATTCGATAGTGTGGGAGATTAGGAAGACTTGCTCCCGGAACTAAGTCAATTCTATGTTGAATTCCTCTCATCGGTGGCAGGCCTTGTGGCTCTCCAAGTATGTTATGAAATTCTGCTAATAAGCCACGTACCTTTGCTGGAATTTCAACAGTCGGGTGCTCTTCTCCTTTTACAATAAGTGCAGCACATAAATCTGCCTCCTTCAAGTCTTCCATAAACTCATTAGATGTGTGGGAAATAGTTAACATACTTTTCCCCTCATCCTTATAGATATTACCATCAGTTTTATTTGGTAGAATAATGATCTTCCTCTTGTTCCAAATGAAAGAGTAAGAATTTTCCTTGCCCTTGTGTGTAGTATCCACATCAAATTGCCAAGGTCTCCCAAGAAGAACATGGTTGGCGTCCATATCAACTACGTCACACAACACATTTGAGCGGCAATGCTTGCCCAAAGAAAGTGGCAGGTTGCATTGTTTGGTTATCCTCATATTAACTCCTTTCTTGATCCATCCAATAGCGTAGGGATTTGGGTGATCATGGGTTTCAAGTTTTAAATGGTTCACCAACTTCTGGGAGATAAGATTCTCACAGCTGCAACTTGTTCATGGTGTAATTTGGCTAGTAGTTTGTAGTTAGGCCAAATTAATTTAAATGACTATGGTTAGATTATTGGTTGACATAAATATTTTGGACTTGCTGTTTGGTTCAAAATGCAGGCTTGGATCATAGTACAGTACATGTGTTGCAGCGGCAGATCAGGCGTAGCAACGTTATTTACCCAGGACAAATATATGGAGTTTTGCATGGATTAGAGGCTACCGAGGACAAGTGCTGGCGTTGAGCTAAAATGCAGCTGTTTAAGACTGCTACCAAGCTGAAGGAGTTTTTGGCATGAGCGATCGAGTTATGTACGTGAAGGTGCACAACACAAGGAGGATGATTAATCATTGTTATATCATGTGATAGCGACGTGGCCGGTATATTTTATTCATAAGGCAAGAAGAGTATATGGCTAGGAGGGGTCGCCGGCTGATTCAAGACGTAAGTACATACGTGGTAGTCCAATTAAGATGACCTGATTAGATTCTAATCGGTTTAGATTTTAGAGTTCTATTCGTATACGTCAAGGGCTGCCTTGTATACGCGAAAGTCCAGCGTGCCTTGTATATATAAGGCCACGACCGATTGGAAAGCCACCAGCAATCGATCTATTCACAAAAACATATTACTTTTCCACGTTCGTTTTCTTTCTGTCGCTACTTCCTGCCGAGCCCTAGCAGCCCTAGGGTTTGGTGATCTTTGCCGTTTTGCGCTGGAAAACGGTCGTCTCTCCTCTACGAAAGCGAGGAAATCTTTGTTGCTTTGCTCGTAAAGCAATCGTTCGTCGTCACGAAAGCACGACACATATCCTGGTGTTGCGCGGCGATTTCGCGTGCCAACACAACTATCAATCACTAATTTGCATACCTTGCCATTTACCGTGCATTTGCTCTCAAATATTTTCTTCCGTTGTGTGTCGTCAGGTTGTGGTGTGGAACATAGGAGACGCTGAATCACACATACCACCTCTTCACCTTCTTCTTGACAAACCACTTGTCCCTCTACATCTCCAGATTCGTATTCCTCCTCATTATCTTCATCTTCATGGATAGTTGTATTAACAAATTTCCTTAGTGGGCAACCGCTGGACACGTGCCCCTCTTCACCACATTTATAGCATTTTGGGCCTTCATTGGACTTAGCCTTGCCTTTAGTTGGCTTCTGGATGGCTCGTTTTTCCTTTGGTGGAGCGGTCTTTTCTTCCACTCTATTAGGCTGACTCCTAGACGAGCCTTCGGTATGGGGATACGGAGGATATAGAGCCTTAGTTGCCTTTCTCCGTCCTCACAAACCTCTCGGCCTTCAAGGCTAGAGCTTGTGCTTGACCAATGGACCAGATTTGTTGCATCATCAATCGATCTTGAATAGCATCATTGAGACCATTGATGTACCTTGCAACTTGTTGATCTTCAGTTTCAGCTAGGTTGCACCTCACTTGTAGCCTTAGAAACTCCTCCGTGTAATCTGAAATAGTCCTATTCCCTTGAGCACAATTTTGAAATTGGATAACTAGGATCTGGTCATAATCAGCGGGTAAAAATCTCCCTTTCAAAAGACTTTTCATTTGCCGCCAAGTTCTCGCACGAGGTTCTCCTCTCAGCTTGCGCTCTTCTTGAACGCGGTGCCACCATGCACCGTCTCCTCCTTTCAGCTTGTATGCGACCAAAGGAACTCTACGATCTTCCGGAACCTCCATCACCTCAAAGAAAGTTTCCACTTCATATAACCAATCAAGGCACCCTTCAATATCGACATTTCCATTAAAAGTTGGGATCTCAGCTTTCACCTTGTATGTACCCCTTGCATATGTAGGGTTGGGTACTCTCCGATATGCATAGGGATCAGGTTCTTCAAGGGTATCATCATATTCTTCACCTTCAGAAGCTTCAACATAAATTGGCCTTCTTGATGTACGTTGACCAGCACGTTGTTGGGGTGCTCTTCCTCCAAGATTACCTCTCCTTCTTTGTTGAACATTTTCTTCTTTAGATGAATCTCCTTCATTGGCAGCAGGGGAAACACCCTTTCTTATCATCTCAACCAGCTGGTCAAATCTCCGATTAAGATCTTCACGCAGCTCTTTGATTTGTTGTTCTGCATCATCCATCCTCTTCTCCAATTGCTCCATTGCTTGTTGCAGCTTGCTCTCAAAGAGTACAGCAAGAAGTTGTATGGATCAACGAGGCTCTGGTACCACTTGAAGCAGCACAAGGTTGTGGAGGAGCAACTCCACCTTGCTGCTACAATGTGTACAGCACAAGTGTTGAAGGAACTACTTCAACGTGTTGCGCTAGATATCGCTCTAGAGGCGCAGGTAGGGCTGATATGACAGCGGGAGTTCAATCCAAAACTCCTAGAGCACAAGATCTAGTCCAAGATCTTAGATAGGAACAACAAGTTCTATTATAGATGGTGGGTACATAGTCTGGTTACAAACTAGAGGTGAGGACCTCTATTTATAGGGCCTTGGGGAAGCCTTCACATACTTCTACTTATGGCTAGAACATTCCAGAGAACATTACTTAAGATACACCATTCTACTCATGGCTACTCACAACTAGAGGACTCTAGAAAACAGTAGGTAGGGTAGAAAAGAAAAGAAATACTACACTAGAGTGGAAGCATCTAGAAGTTGCTAAACAAATCTGACATACGACTTTTCTTTTCTTTTTCTCATCTAACGTTCCTAATCATCATCGCCGAGCCCACAAGCACGTCACGAGACCACTTTGTCAGGCGAAGACCACCTTTAGTCAGGATAAGCCTGGGCTACTGTCCCCTGCAAATTGCCGCCCTGTGGCCACCCTTCCCGCTCATATTTTCAGGAAAGAGGACCAAGGCACTACAAGAGGGGCAGGGCCGCTTTCATGTAAGGGGATCAAGCCATTCTCTCCCCCACACCTCGTGTACTCGAGCCACAAGCTCTCCATTACAGAGCAATTCAACACAGGCAGGAGTAAGGTATTACACCGCACGGTGGCCCAAACCTGGGTAGCTCGCGCGTCCCCGTTGTTTCCGATGACAGGGAGTGAGCTCGTCGTCGATCTTGTCGTGTTTGCCGTCATGTTGCAGGTTGCCAAACCAAGCCCCCCAGTGTTCGAACCCTAGTTCTTGGACACAGATCCCACACTCCGACATTTGGCACGCCAGGTAGGGGACTTGCCGTCTTCGCGCCCTCGACCTCGCCGTTGACTTCGGGATGGACAACGCCGCGGCTCGTCGGGAGCACGCTGCGCGCCGAGCTGCCACCAGGGTCCACGCAGCACCCGCCGCCCGAGGTGCCCCGGGATGGCGACCTCGCGCCGCCACCAAGCCCGCTGGGGAGCAGGCGGCCCTCTCCGTCCGCCCGTCGGTGGACAAGCAGGCGCTTGGATGCTCCGTCACCGCCTCCTCGGCCGCAAGTCGCAGCCCCCCACCCCACCCCGCTCCGCATGCCGCGCTGCTCATGACGCAGAGGCTGCTGTGTTGTCGCCCCGCCAGGGACGGCCGCGACACCTCGCTTGAGCGAATCACCGAGCTAGTCTCCGCCGCACGCGGCGACCAGGCGCCCCCTCACTCGTCCCGGGCGCACCGCTTCTCCTCCTCTGGACCGTGGCACAGCCGGATGGCGCCACGCAGCGTGCGCCACGGAGCTGACCCGCGGTTCGTCCGCGCCAGACGGTGTAGGCGGCCGCCGCCGAACCGTCTGTCATGTCCCCCGCGGCTTCGCCACGTTTGGGCGCGGCGGCCACGCGGCTCCAGCCAGGGGCGTTGCCACCAGTGGGGGCTCCTAAGAGCCCCGCGGGGTGGCCTGCATCCTCGGCGGGGCCCAGGGATGTCCTCGAGCATGCCTACAAGGCCGCCGCCACCTCGTACCCGGCTGACGAGGACATCCCTGGGCTTGCCGAGGAGGCGCCCGTGAAGAAGAAGCCCATGCTCTCTCGGGAGCAGGCCGAGTCCAAGAAGGCGTCGCTGGATGAGGGCGAGGCAGGCCCATCCCTCGCCGTCAGCGGCGACCCTTCCCCCAAATAGGAAGGCGCGCTCGTCACCTTCCTCCAGGCAAGCTCTGATGCGTCGGCTTGGACAGCATCAGGCATGCCCGGCCTACCGAGGGAGGTGATCGAGCACCACTCAACCTCATGCCAGGGCGCGCAGCCCGTCAATCCCAAGGTGCCCAAGAAGCAGGAAGTTGTCACCCAGGAAGTCAACAAGCTCCGGGATACAAGAATCGTCAACCCCATCCCCGTCTCCAAGCCGCGCAGCAGCAGGCGCATGTGCGTCGACTTCGTTGCCCTCAACCAGGCCGCCCTCAGAGCCCCTTCCCTCCACCTCCGCTCATGAGTATGCCTTTCGGCCTGGAGCGTGCCGCAGCCACCTTCGCGAGGCTGATGTGCATGAGCCTGGAGTCCCGCATCGCGGACGTGGTTAACGACCACCCCCCGGCCCACCGCAGCCCCACTCGTGACGGCAGAGGGTGTTCCGGTACAAAACACATGGAACGCCCTCCATCACCGTAAGTTCTATCCGTGCTCCACGGATACGAGCGAAATGGAGTTGTACACGCTCCAGGGCTCTCTCTACCCACGCTGCCTCCGGCACGTGAGAGTCCCTTCCCACTCTCGTGGAAGCCCCATGCTCAGCGCTGGCGGATGCCCCATGCTCAGTCATGGCGGACTTTTTGACATGAGGGCGCTTTTTAGCTGCATCAACCTCAGGCCGACCCATGTCCGACACGGCAGCGTTTCTGTCATCTTTTGAGGGGCACCTCTCGGCCATAGCCTCAAGCTGACCCGTTTCGAACACGACAGCATGTATCTTTTTGTTATGTAATGAACCTGCTTCATGCATCAGCAAAGCTCACTTCCTCCAGAATTTCTGTGTGCTTGCAGCTGAGTATGCCTCAGGAAGGGCGCGCGCTCGTGAGCTCCCCTGTGTCTGTCACGCAAGCGAGGGTTGGGCACGGTGTCTGTGCTCGGGTCAGTCCCTGCAGCACTGCAAAATCCAAGCGACCGAGCTCAGGCTCGCGGACCTGCTCCCGTGTACGTCACCTCACTAGGTCCTTGATGCTCTTGTCTCCTCGCATAACACCCACAGGCGACCTCGCGAGCGCGCCCTGCTGCATTACTTGCGAAAACTTGGCAATTTCCCTGGTGCAGGATATTGAAGGCCTCGGGAGCCCCCCCCCCCCCCCTCGGGAGGCCTCACGAGCGGCGTCCTACGGACAGAAGGCTTCGCGAGGGACCGCGCCTCACGAGCCGCTCCCTGCGGAGGACCCGTTCCAAGCCGCACACCTCGAAGGAGCTAAGTCTAAAAAAAACCTCGGGTTTCCTCCCTCTCATTTCCCTCTCGAGGCGTCCCAATTTCCTTGGCACGAGCCGCCTGCGCGTCAAGGGGGGACCCTGAGCATCGCGCCTCAGGGACTCCTACCAGCCCAAAGAGCCCTACACCCTATGGTCTTGCTGAGCCCTCACTCCAGGCATACCACCGACGGTGTAGCCCGCCTCGGGGGCTAGGTCCCAGCGATGCAGGGCACAAAGGCAATGTAAAAGGGAAAGAAAGGCCTCGGGAGGAAAACGGAAACGCATAAAACATCAACTACTTAAGACAAGTGCCCCACAAATGTTTTTTCCCGCCCCCATGGGGCCGGGTGATTCACGGTGCAGCAGGAAAAGGAAGATAAAGCCTCAAGCGGAGGAGGCGCCGTCTTCGTCGTCGTCGTCAGGGAGGTCCGCGCCAAGGCTGTCGCCTTCTTCGGAGGGTTCGACCTGCACGAACCGCTCGATCAGGGAGTCCACGTGCTCACGCACCTCATCCCTGAGCGGGCCCTGGAGCTCCGCAAGCACTGGCTCCACCACGCGGGAGAAGTCGAAGGCAGGGCCGTGGCGGCGGAGGTTGGAGAAGACGCGCGTCGCCGCGCAGTCCAGGAGGTCGCGGGCGCCTCCCTCGATGGCTTCATCCACCTTGGAGACTCCCGACTCCAGCGCCTCCACCACCTTGGTGAAGAAGTCGAGGTAGCCGCCGTCGTAGTTCACGCGGGGCAGCGCCGAGACATCCTCGACATAGCGACTGAGCGCTCCATCGGCGCGCGTGGCGAGGCCGAAGAACAGCTTGGTGTGCAACGCTTGCATCGTCTGCGCCTGCGCTTCATAGTCCTTGGCCTTCTGCACGGCGTCAAAGGCTTCACCAACCCGCGCCTGGAGCGACGCCAGCTCCGCCTCGACATCCCCTTTGCCCTTGAGGGCAATTTGGAGGTCCCTCTCGGCGTCCTGGAGCTGGGCCTTGAGCTCGTCGACCTTCTTCTGGAGCTCATCGCGCTTAAGCTGAAAGCGGGTTTCCTGGAGCTCCAACTTGCCGCGATGCTCCTCCAGAGCGGTCTCCCGCTCCCTGGCAACCCTGGCGTCGGCGTAGGCGCTGGCCGCGGCCTCCCTCCTCTCGAGTTGGGCGTTGGCCATGGCGCGCTGTCTCGAGGGCGGCCCCGTCGGCAAGGACCTGGCTCTCCAGGGTCGTAAGGCGCTCGCGCTCCGCCTCCTGGTCGGAGGTGGTCCGGGCGGCCTCTCGCTCCCGGAGGGCCATGTCAGCCACCCGGCCGGCGACGGCCTCCTTCCTCTTGGCCAGCTCCTCCTCGCGGGCGGTGTACTACTGCTCGCGCGCAGCAGCTACATCTTCGTGCGCCCGAAGCTCCTGCTCGCGGAGGGTAATCTGCTCCTCCACCCTGCGAGCACGGGATTCGGCCGCCACCGCCTCGCGAACGGCGCTCTCCCACAACTCCTTTGCGTCATGAGCGGCCTTGCTCCTTTTCTCCTGGGCCGCCTCGTCTTGCCACCGGCCCAGCTTAACGGACACCTCGAGCTGGTGCCATCCTGCGGCCAGACTCGGGTGCTCGGCTGTGAGGCGCGCTTCCTCTGCCTGGAGGTCGGCCTCGAACACATCAAGAGCGGCGCGAGCGCTCCCGAAAGCCCCGCTCCTGACCAACGCGCTGCCGCTAATCCTTTGAAGGGCCAGGCACGGGGGCGCCCCGGCGCCGCCTCCTGAGGCAGCCACCCGTGAAGTTCCCGCGAGGGTCTCCTCCGCAGGGCCCTTGCCCTTGGCAAGGGCAGCGTTGCTAGCCGCGCGCTGGGGGTTGGGCGCAGCCTCCTCGCCTCGCTGGGGCGATGCGCGCTTGGGGCTCGCCGCAACCCCTTGGTGGGCATCATCCTCCCCGGCGGGCGTAGTGCTCGCTTGGAGGTCCACCTCAGTCTCCACCTCCATGTGGGTGGCACCCTCAACGGCGGGCGCCTCCGGAGGCACATCTCCCTCCCCAGGCGGGGGAAGCAGGTCCTCGCATGGGGCGGGAGGCACCTCGTGCTCCTCCACCACCACTTGCTTCGCCTCGGCCTCCGGCTGGCGGGCGAGGTCTTCAAGCCCAGCAGGGCCTGACGGGGGCGCGGAGGCCTCCCCAGCAGGCAATGCGGGCGAGGGCGCCGCAGATGAGGCGTCCCTCTGCCTCTTGCACGCGGGCGCCCTGCGGGATCAACGATTCAACTTACTAGCCTCGAGCGCAGCAAGCAGTAATAAACGAGGGAGGCTAGTAAACTTACTCATCGGCGGTGGCCCAGCGCCTCTTCATCGGGAGGGACCTCGAGTGGCTGCTGCCGCCACTTCCAGGGCCCCCCCCCAGGGCTTCCTCCGGAGGGTGCTCCTTGAGGCCTGCTGGAGCTCACACCGGTCCCGCTCGGCTGGCCCGTCTCCTTCCGGGGCCTGGAGGCCCCCTCGATCTCCCCCCGGCGGAGGTCCATCACCTCCACCACCTCATCGTCCTCCTCCTCCACTCTCCTGGAGGGGCGACCATGAACCGGCGGAGGGGAACGTCGTCGCCGACAGCGCCACGGTCGGCCTTGAGCCCGGCCAGATCTTGGTAGCCCCATGCTCACTGTGAGCACTATCCGTTAGCGGGATAAGCTTCTGCAGCCCCTCCTGATTCCTGACGGAGGAGGGCAGCAGCGCTCCTCTTCAGCGCCATGGCTATGGAGAAGCGGCAGCGGAGGCGGAGAAGAAGGCAGGGAAGGAGAACGACGGGCGGCGCGTGCGCAAGGAAGGAGGAGCAATGCGCAAGGGAGGCGTCTAGTGAAAGGCAAGCAATGATGGTTTCGCCCGACGCACGCGGCAGTTTTCTAGGCGGATGTGCAGTTCCCGGGGCGTCGTGGGAGAAGTGGGTGAGACCCGTCCCGTCGCGGCTGACACGCGTCACCTCCTGGCCCGGCAATTCATCAGGACCCATGGCGTTTCGACCCGTGCCGTTTCGTGCTTCACTTGCGGAACGTGCGCGGCGCGGGGCCGGGGCTACTGTCGGCCCAGTGGGAACTAGGGTACCACGGCCCGTCTGCCTCCGACCCAGGAGGCGACGTGTGGGCCGGCCCGCGGAGGAGGGTTTGGCCGCGGCTGCTCCGGAAGAAGCCTCCTCACGGGGGGCGAGCCTCAAGGGGACTTTCATCGTCAGGTTAGGCCTGGTCAAGGCTCCCAAGCACCGGAGCGCCTCGCGAGGCCCTCCCCTCACGAGGCCGCCTCACTTAGCAGGTCGTACGGCGCCAGCCGCGGGGCTCTGCGCCCATCACGTGGATGACATCCCGCTGTCAGGATAAGGACGGCGGGACGTGACCAAAGCCAGTTTCCATTTTGGTGATAAGGGAGCAACGGCGTCTGCCTCCCCCAAAGCAGGTTCCCAAGGCTTGTCATTCCGGTGAAAGAAGATCAGGACGGATCGGCGCACCAGGGCGGAAGTCATCGCCGAGCCCACAAGCGCGTCACGAAGACCACTTTGTCAGGCGAAGACCGCTTTTAGTCAGGATAAGCCTGGGCTCCTGTCCCCCTGCGAATTTCCGCCCTGTGGCCACCCTTTCCCACTCATATTTTCGGGGAAGAGGACCAAGGCACTACAAGAGGAGCAGAGCAGCTTCCATGTAAGGGGATCGAGCCATTCTCTCCCCCCACACCTCGTGTACTCGAGCCACAAGCTCTCCATTACAGAGCAATTCAACACAGGCAGGAGTAGAGTATTACACCGCACGGTGGCCCGAACCTGGGTAGCTCGCGCGTCCCCGTTGTTTCCGGTGAGAGGGAGTGAACTCGTCATCGATCTTGTCGTGTTTGCCGTCGTGTTGCAGGTTGCCAAGCCAAGCCCCCCAGTGTTCAACCCTAGTTCTTGGAGGAGTTCTTGGACGCAGATCCCACACTCCAACGCATGTGGTCAGGAATTCAAACATTCAAGGGATGCATTTGGAGAGTGGGTAATGGGGCCAACATCCACATTTGGGATGACCCATTGATCCCCTCCGGCGGTTCCACGGAAAATAATAACTGGAAGAGGTGCTAGAGTCCTGACTCGGGTCCAGGATAATTTCTGGGATGTTGACGCCAACAGAATCCTCCAGATTCCGCTACCAGACTGTGAAATGGAGGATTTCGTGGCTTGGCAATTCACAAAGTCGTACACGCTCTCTGTCAGATCGGTCTACCATCTTAAATGGGAGTCGACATACGGAATTTTTTTGAAACATAATTCAGGGGAGTGGGGATCGCTGCTAAACCCAATTTGGAAACAGTTATGGCAGTTAAATGTCCCAATGAAGATGAATATTTTTATGTGGCATACACTTTGTGGTGTGATCCCGTGCCACGCTGTCTTTGCTGATAGCCACATTGGAACACTATCCCTAAATCCAATCTGTGAAAAGGCCAAATAGGATACTAGACATGCATTACTCACCTGCAAGCAAGCTAGGAAAGTTTAGAGCAGGCTGGGAGTAACGGACAAGATCAATCAAGCTCTGGAGATCAACAGAGATGGCTTAGCTGTTCTTGAAGAATTACTGTGTAATTCTGATGCAAACCAGGTATACCTCAGCCAGATACCCATGGCCTCTCTCTATGCTGCTAGATGCTGGTATTTGTGGTGGAAAAGGTGTCAGCGTGTAAATGGCGAGGAGAGTCAGACTGTGGAAAGCCCTGGCACTGAAATATATGCGTGCCGTAAGCACTGTAGCTCATCCAACAAAGCAGCTTATATGAACAAAACCTCCACAAGGTATGCAAAAGCTCAATGTCGACGCTTCTTATTCCTATGAAGATGGTACAGGTGCATGCGGTGCAGTTATGAATGATGATTTGATGATTCAGGAGATTTTGTTCCCACGGATAACTTCTTTATTGGTCTTACCCAAAGTTCAAGAAGGCGCGCTTAATCGCGCGCTTATGCGCGCCTATGCGTAAGGCGCAGGCTCACCGCCTCGCCTTGGCCCTGTGCGCTGCGAAAGGCGCGAGGCGCGCTTAGGCGGAGCGCCTTTCTTGCCGAGGCGCGATTAGGCACGAGGAACGGCGCGGAATGGCGCGGAACGACGAGGGGGATCCAGCAGGAATCAGGATAAGGACCCTCCTTGCGCCCTTCTCTCCTCTCCTCTCCATTCCTTCGAGCCCGTGTTAGGGTTAGGCTCTCCTCTCCTCTCCATTCCTCGCGCCGTCGGGCCCTCCTCACGCCGCCGGCAGCCGCACGTCCGCCACCGCGGATCAGCAGCTCCTCCTTGCGCCCCTCCTCACCTCAGTCAGATCTCCTTCGTCTCGGGCCCTCCCCGCGCCGCCGGCCGCTGGCCTTCGACCACATCCCGCAGTGGATCTCGCGCTCTGCCTCCCGTGCTCTTCTTCTTCTCTTCAGGCAGGTGAGCCCCGTGCTCTTCTTCTCTTCTTCTTCTCTGGCCATGCTCTGTTGCTCTGCTCTGCTCTGTACTCTGTAAGTCTGTAGTGTAGTTGTTGCTGCTGTTACCTGCCTGAGTGGTTGACTGTTAGCAAAAGTGGTTAGTAGTAGTACTTTGTAAGTAGTTAGTACTTCTACTTCGATGGTGATGCCTCTAGCTGGTTGCTGCTGTTACCTCGCCGCCTCGTACTAGTGGTTGATGCTGCTGGCTTGCTGCTTTTGCTAGATGCTGCTGTTAAGTGCTGTTGTTTGCTTGCTGCTGCCTTCTTGCTGCTAGCTGCAGCTGCTAGCTAATGCTGCTGGTGCTACTAGCTGCTGATGCTGCCTGCTGGTGCCTGGTGCCTCTAGCTGCTGCTGCTTGCTGCTAGTTGCTAGTTGCTACTGCTAGCTACTACCGTTGATAGTTGTTAGCTTGTTGCTACCACTAATTTCTAATTTGTTGTTGACTTGTAATCAGGATGTCAACATCACAGAACACCACCGCCGAGACAGAGTCGGAAATGCCGATAGCTCTTAAGAGGAAGTCAACTGATGTTGGATGGAACTACGGGAAGCTATGCGATGTGACAAACAAGGAGAGGGTGAACTGTGACTTTTGTGGCCATATTAGCACTGGAGGAATAAATCGTTTCAAGCTACACATCACGGGCACCACATCAAGTGTTATATCATGTTTAAAATCAAGTACAGAAGCTAAAGCAATATGCCAGAGAGCTCTTGATGCGTATGAGGCAAAGAAGGTGGCGAAGAAGAAACATAAGGCAGAAGTGAGGGCTGATGTGCATGTTACAGCTCTAAATGAAGCAAGGGAGGTTAGAGAATCTATTTGTGTTGGAAGCACATCATCGGAGCCCAACAAATTAAGTGCTTGCTTGTGAAGTTGTGATATGATCTGCCCATTGCATTGCTTGTTTGCTACTTTGCTAGTTTGCTTTGATTGCTCATTCAATTTGGAGAAGCTGGGAAAGGGAGAAGGCTATGAGCCAACTAGATAAGCTTCTTAGTTATTACAATTTACATTATTACATATATGATGCTTTCAAAGTTTTGGATGCTTTGCTTGCTTGCTGGTTGCTGCTGCTAACATCTTGCTTTCTTCTCTATGATGTATGTAGCTGCTGCACAATGCATTGGAGGGAGAGGATCAGAGGACAACATACAAAGAGGGAGGGGCAACATATTGGAGAGAGAACAAGGTTATAAACTTATAATTGTACCTCCAGTTTACATTCTACCACTATTTTTTATGGCAAACTGCTCTTTGTTGCCCGTATACGTACAATTGTATAGGAAACGCATAATTGCGCCTAATTACGCCTAATCACGCCTAAGCTAGAAAAGCGCAAGTAGGCGGCCAAACGCATAATTAACGCCTAGCGCTTTCTCAAACTTTGGTCTTACCTTGGATGCCCACACGACTGAAGCGATTGCACTGAAGGATTTGTCCTCTTCAGGCGCAGCACCCATCATTGATGATTGTTATGATCTTAGGGGTGAGTTCGGTAAGATAGTTTTTGAGCATTGCCCACGTGAAACAAATCGTTTTGCTGATTCTTTAACGACCAGTGCCAGGACTCATCCTCCGTCTCTGTGGCTGGAGAGTCCACCCTCGTCTATTCTTAGCCTTATGGTGGATGATGTCGCTTTTTGATATGAAATAGAACTAGCCATGAAGGCTTTCCCTAGAGAAAGATAGTGCAGGTTAATTTCACTACACTAACGTCACTAGTGGATGCTCAAGTTTGAACCTATTATCAGCTCATGTGCTTTATGAAATTTATAGCATACGTAACTTCGTCCCTAAGTACTTCACAAAGTCTGCTTTACATAGCAGTTCATGGTGCCATGTGTGCATATGCTCGGGAAAATTAGCAGAGAACGTGCATATACATAACACACCCATCTAGGATAAGAGCATCTGTGAAACAGCAGCTTTTAGTATCATACCAAAACAAGCACACTGGTGAGCAGAAGTTGGCAGTGCTTATTTGCATCTTTTATTCTTTCTTGAACACGTACTCCCTCCATTCCAAAATACTTGAAGTTCTAGGTTTGTCCTAAGTCAAACTTCTTTAAGTTTGACCATGTATACAAAAATTCATATTAACATCTACAACATCAAATTTATATAACATGAAAATGTAGTTTATGATGAATCTAATGAAACTGATTTGGTGTTGTAGATGTTGGTATATTTTTCAATAACTTTGATTAAACTTAAAGATGCTTGACTTTGGATAAACCTAGAACTTCAAGTATTTTGGAACGGAGGGAGTACCTATCATTCGATTCTTCTAAAATACACCTATCATTTGGTTGTTTTTAACGCTCTTTTCTTGTATACTAATACACCTTGCACTTATAACGACTGATAAGTGAGCTATTGTTCTCGGGGATATGCTGGTTTAAAAGTACAATAGAAATGCAAAAGATGCATACCTGCAAATTTGGTATTCGTGCTGACAAGCGCCCTGTTTCAGTGTTGATATTTAGCGAGCAGTGAATGCGCCCCTCCTTGCACGATATATTATCTCCCTACCATGGATAAAATAGTGTTAAGACTTAAGAGTAACAATACTCAGTGACACTAATACTTTAAGGTTAACTTGACCCCACAAGCAGATGTCAGCACACATAAATCATCAAAGATACTCGAAGAGTCATAGTGTACAAGCATCATGGGAATTTCTCAAAATCCATATGAACACTCATTTTGCGTCGAATAACAAACAGCATTAATCAACGTGTCTAAATTCATACTTTTTTTTTAAATGTCAAAATTCATACTTGACGGTGCACACATCACCAACTTTAGCTGCACCCATGCCTCCTCTAAAAAAAGCCGCCATATCACATGATGAGCAAAATTGCCACACAGTGGTTCGCGGAGCACCAGGTAAACAATATTTGAACTGAGCATGTCGCACAGCTTGATTTGCATTGTAAATGCATCCTAAAAAGTGCCCTCCAAAGGTAGGAACGACAGCTCTAGTCGGTATAAGTAAGATCAGCAGGCCAACCTGCAGGGGAAGAATGAAGCTGGATATCAACTTGTCGATAGAGGACCTTTCACACAGAGCTGCAATGGCATGGCATGCTTCTGTTCCCTTCTTTCCTGCACCAAACGATTCATATGCAGTTCCATATGATGATGCCGCTTCTATATCCTGCTCGGGAAGTTCTGAACCGTCGTTGCTATATTCATCATGCTCTTGGTCGTCTTCTATTGTGTAAATTTGATCCATGGGTATCTTACCAGACAATATTTTCAATGCATCAATGCTGACTGAAGGCCACCCATTTGGGGCGAACATATCAATTTTCAGATCTTCCACAATACCACAAAGTTCGATTGTGCGGAACTTTGAGGCCTTCTGACCCCCTGGAGCTACGTTTTCATCATTTTGCACTTTAAACATTTTACTTTGTGGCCAGGTTTCACCATGTTTATGCCTGCCACAAAGATAAGAGAAGTTAACAGTCCTAAAATTTTTGCACAAGCAATGGCTATTGGCGAGCAGGTACATATTTAAAGAGAGTTCAGTTTACACTTCTTAGGAATTATACACAGAATGACTGGCAGGCCCAACACAATGCAAAGGAAGATTCAGTTTCCAATTCCCCCTCTCGTTGATATGAAGCATTATAAATGCCAGAAACCAGAAAAAGTTCAATCATATCTTACTTCACCCTATAATTGGCTCCTAAGGGAAAATCCCAATTAAGACAAGCAAACACTACAATTATACTAACTATCAGATCAAAATCATGTAAATATTAACTCTGATTCTCAAATACTTGAAATGTTTTGATCATTAGATACATCATTAGATACCGCGGAATGTTATGTGGTGGGCCTTTAAGAAACACAAAGTCCCAGCAAAGTACATTACCCTCATCAAGGACATGTACGATAATGTTGTGACAAGTGTTCGAACAAGTGATGGCGACACTGATGACTTCCCAATTAAGATAGGACTGCATCAAGGGTCAGCTTTGAGCCCTTATCTTTTTGCCTTGGTGATGGATGAGGTCACAAGGGATATACAAGGAGATATCCCATGGTGTATGCTCTTTGCGGACGATGTGGTGCTAGTCGATGAGAGTCGGACGGGGGTCAACAAGAAGTTGAAGTTATGGAGGCAAACCTTGGAATCGAAAGGTTTTAGACTTAGTAGGACTAAAACCGAGTACATGAGGTGCGCTTTCAGTACTACTAGGCACGAGGAGGAGGAGGATGTTAGCCTTGATGGGCAAGTGGTGCCTCAGAAGGACACCTTTCGATATTTGGGGTCAATGTTGCAGAAGGATGGGGATATCGATGAAGGTGTGAACCATCGAATTAAAGCCGGATGGATGAAGTGGCGCCAAGCTTCTGGCATTCTCTGTGACAAGAGGGCGCCACAAAAGCTAAAAGGCAAGTTCTATAGGACGGCAGTTCGACCCGCAATGTTGTATGGCGCTGAGTGTTGGCCGACTAAAAGGCGACATGTGCAAAAGTTAGGTGTGGCGGAGATGCGCATGTTGAGATGGATGTGTGGCCACACAAGGAAGGACCGGATCCGGAATGATGATATACGAGATAGAGTTGGGGTAGCGCCAATTTAAGAGAAGCTTG
The DNA here is from genome assembly GCA_039707655.1 of Elymus sibiricus. Lineage (NCBI taxonomy): Eukaryota > Viridiplantae > Streptophyta > Magnoliopsida > Poales > Poaceae > Elymus > Elymus sibiricus. Next base: position 305,419,913 of record CM077675.1, on the reverse strand, counting down.
TCCAACATCGTCTAAGATGGTTTGGGCATATTCAGAGCAGGCCTCCAGAAGCCCCAGTGCATAGCGGATGGCTAAAGCATGCAGATAATGTCAAAAGAGGCCGGGGTAGACCGAACTTGACATGGGAAGAGTCCGTAAAGACAGATCTGAAGGATTGGAGCATCATCAAAGAACTAGCCATGGACAGGGGTGCGTGGAAGCTTGCTATCCATGTGCCAGAACCATGAGTTGGTCGCGAGATCTTATGGGTTTCACCTCTAGCCTACCCCAACTTGTTTGGGACTAAAGGCTTTGTTGTTGTTGTTGTATTAGATACATCTTAGTTGCAAGGATAGAAATTTAATAAAACCATTTATATTCTTTCCTAAAAAGGCATCCTCTATGAATGGAATGTAGACTAAGTAATGTAGGAATATTTATGCTTCGCAGCAAAGTGTGGGTGGTAATAATATTTAGCATACAATCTATAGCCTGTGTCACACTGTGCATATGAATCACAAAGGGTTAATGCGCGCTAACTCAGATCAACGCCAGAATTAGTAACATTGCTTTGTTAAGATCCTAAAGATGTCACAAACTATTGAAGATTTCATAGCAGAAAGTATATGGAAATCCAGAAGACCTTCAATGTTGGAACCTTAAATAATAGATCGGCACAAAAAGGCAACAATACCTGTTCTCAATGCCAGCAAACAAAAGTTGGCGAAGTTGTATATCACTATTCACATTCATGTACATGGCATCTCGACAATATTTAGATGCCCATTGCCTGAACTTATCTGCAGCCAATTTCCGTTCAGCAACAGCAGTTTTCTCGATCTCTGAGAGGTAAGCACGATCAACAAACATTCCCTCTGTTTCCATCTTCACAAGAAGGGAACCAAAGGGATGCCAATACTCTTCATAGAAATCGTACATTGTTCCTCTAGGACAACCGTCGAAAATCCATTCTTTTGCTTCAAGCTTGCTTTTCAGGCTTTCATAAAGCTTCAATGTATTCACTGAATCCAGTGATGAATAGCAAATCCACATCTTTCTGTCTTCCCTTTGCAGCTTTTCTACTGGTTCAATATATACAATTTTCCCTTCACCTCCATCTTTTCTTATCTTTTTTGTACCGAAGATTGTTTTCATTGATACCTTTCCAGTTTTTGTTAAATCCTTTCCAACATCACTCATGACTCTCGGATCATTTGTAAGTCCTTCGAGTGAATATCCACCATCAGTTCTCCTGTTAGAATCCCAAAGGCGTGCAAGATGCATTGTATCAGCATGAAACCCAACCACCTTGATTCCATAGTTCTCAATGACATGGCTATCAAAACTATAGTTATGACAAACCTACATGATGAAGAGGAAAAAAATGATGACTTCAACCAACTCAATAAAAAATAAAGGTTGCAACAGTTGATATGACATGATTGATCTGTAATATGTAATTCTTTCGAGATTGGCACTTGAAATATAGCAGCTTTTAGGCAACAATGGCATCTTAGCAGCAAATCTGTTTTAGGAAGAAGCAAATCAAGGCATGATACCACGAGCAACAATAAAACAGTATGCACTTGAAATATCCAGTTATACTATATACATTTGTTATTGGATATGTAGTCGGGTATTATTTTGCTATGATATGAAATGCACAAGTATAAAAAGAGTACAATACATCCGATTTGTTTCAAGAGTAATCATAACAGTAATTTTGGAATTATAGGTTTATCGAGGTAAGATGTTCCAAAAGAACAGAACTAAAAGGATTACACGAAGAGGCACGAGGAAATGTTACAACACATAAATGGGAAACAATAGTCGGAGATTACTCCACAATAAATAAAGGAGGAAAAAAACTGGACCTTCTTGATAAATATGTCCTCGAAGAATGGAGCAAACGCCATCAAGACATCCCTCCCACTGTCTAGCACATCCACCCAAATGCATGTTTTGCCATTTCCAAAATCGGCATGTGCATCCAAATTTCTTGAATAGATGCTAAAGCATATTACTTCTCCATGATCAACTGGTGTCTCTTTTTTGACATCAATATTTGCCACCTGTGTAAGATTGTGCTACCCTAAGTTAGAACATTTTAATGAGCTTAGTGTGCATCATGCAATAAAATTCTCGGCTTGTCATGTATAAGCAACATTAGACCATTTGGCGTAAGTGATGAGCATATCAGTTCTCGGCGAAGCTGCTATCCCAGCAGTAACCTACAATCATATGTGCTCCTGCAACCATGACAAGCCAATACTTACTGCTTATAGTGTATCTATTTTAACATTCTTCATAACATTTGGAGAAGATCTCATCAGCTTAGCGTAAGTTCAAAATGGATGGACACAAAGCAAACATCAACCATTTCCTGAGGCAAAGGCCATTTGAGGACCATAGCCCACCAGAAAACAACTTCTAGTTTTAAATATGCAGAGTTGACAAAACATATGTAATCCATGAAACATCGCTTTGAAGAGACATTATTCCACTAAATAAATCTATTACCTAGCTGTCAATTATTACTTTATGCGTCTAATGGTGGCTGATAAGGATAACAGCATAATCATTCTAGAGAAAAAATAATTCAAGCAGGCTTTAGTTAAATATAGAATACCTCTGTGTCACATGCATGAACAAAGCTTTTGTACTTTGTAGTAAGCAATCGAACGACATTCTTAGCTGAGTCAATATTGTCAACAACCAAAATTTTGTCATAGATGCCAGCAAGGTCCTTCCATGTGCTTTTAGACTCAGTGGTCAAGGATGTTTTTTCTGGGGAAGATGGAGCCACCTTTTTGGCAAAAAGTTTATGTTTATTCTCATAGCTAACATTAGCATTGCCATCAAACCCTGAAATTGCCTCCGTATCTGAGATATTAGGCAGAGGGGCCTCCATGGATGAGCAATCATGCAAAGAAATCCCCACCTTAGAGCTACTAGGCATGCTCGATAGTTTGCTGTGATTGTTAACAACACTCATTGGGGTCGACACAGCATGGACAAACCAATTTGTCAGACTACACTTAGCCAAATCTGTATTGGTATGTCTATTCACAGTTGAGTAAGATGGCACTCTCTCTCTTAGATTCTTATACATGGAAGGATAAGTTGAACCTGAGGGTTGTTCATGATTTAGATCTCCAGCCCTTAGAGGAGCGGCTCCATTATGGATGCTATTGCTGACACCGTTGGTGGTTCTGAGATAAAACATCCTCCTGCTCTCATTCATCCATTCTTGTTTGCTACTTTGCACATTCAAGTTGGCATAAAATCCAAGCCTAAAATCGCCGCTTTCTCTAATCCCCATGTCTGAACTATTGGAATAGTGTTGCCTGTCAGCCAGAATCATTTCGAAAATTAGATTTTAGGATGTGAAATTCTTAACTATGAGAAGAAGAGAGAGAGAGAAAAAACAATCATTACATCTGAAACTAATAAGTTGTTAAATGTGTCTTATGGACTACTCGTAATAAATTGACTATTGAGCACGTTATGATTAATCATCCTTCTGATTGCATCTTCAAAACCATCGTCTTCTTTCAGCTATGGCCGCCATTGGACAAGAGGAAGGACAGGACAGCGTCAGAGGTGGCTCTATCTATCAAAGTTTAGACTTGATAATGCCGCCACCCGACCCCAAGAAGCGAACAACTGATGGCCTTTGCTGGCTCCTCATCATGGGGCTTTATAATATATGAAAAAACAATGTGTTGACATACAATCCAACGCAGAGATATGTGGCCTAGCGAATAGCAGGTGCGCATAATCACATAGCCAACTACCTATCAACCAAAGAAAACATCACCCTATGCGGTCACGAACAGCAATAAATTTAATTTCTGTATTTATCTTTTTCACCTTTCTTGGACGAGCAGGCAGGCAACCAACAAAGTGAAAACCTTATTAATCGGCAACAGGGAGCTACCTTGTTCTGCTGGTAAGGGCCGGAGGAAACGGCCGACGGTGGCGGAAGGGCGAGCAGGGGCACCGTACCCGGAGGTGGCCGAACACCGGCGCCGCCGCCGCCGCCATGGAGAGCACGAAGCGCCTCAGCTTGGAAAACACCGTCGTCCCGCGACGAAGAGGGGAAAGGGCAGAGGAGGGTTTGCACAGCAGTGGACCGAGGGTTTAAGCGGCTGGACCCTGAACGTACAGGCGGTACAGGTACAACACCAGAACTATATGTCGCTTAGTGCGACGCTCGCCTGAAGGTTTTTCCGCTTCGAGCGTCACTAGGCCGGCCCATTACGGTTTTGCTTCGTGTGTTCTGTCTTGGAAGTCATCCTAGTCAGATTTGGAGAGCTATCATCGAAGGAAGGGATGTATTGAAGCAAAGGTTGATAAAACGGATTGGAAACGGCACAACGACAAATATTTGGAAGGATAACTGGCTACCGCGTGATGAGATGTTGAGGCCGTATGGGTGCTTGGTACAAGATCCACCGGGTATGGTGTCTGAATTGATCGACGTCACTTCTGCTATTTGGAATAGATAAAGGGTAGAAGAAGTGTTTGATGAGGACATGTCTACCTTGAATACAACCAAAAATATTGCATACATGCATATTTGTGAGGTGATTTCTTATAAGAATTATGCAATAATTTATTGGCGAGTGCTCTGCGCCGGCGAACCGGCCCGAATTTGGGCCGGTCGCTTGCCAGCCACCCCATAAGACTCCCTACAGTCGTTGGATGCTATTTCTTTTCCCGAATCTGTAAGTCAACGCGAGCGCCTCCGGCTGACTATGCCTCTTGGCTGCGCGCTTCCGACGAGAGCAGCAGATCGTCGCTTTCCTTCCTCGCGACGCTGCTCATCGTAGCTCCCCGGCACCACCCCTCCCCCTCGGTTTGCAGCACGCAGTCCAGCCCCAGACTCCTCCAAGACACATCGTCGTAGCATCACATGACCACGGGTCGCAACGTCTCCCCCGATGCCGGTTTCCTCGCACGCATCTCGTCCAGCCACCGGCCGGCTCGCGCCTCGCGGCAAGCACCACCAGCATCTCGTGTTGCTCATTGTTGTGGAAGTCGTGCATGGATGTAGCAAAAACTTCATCGGTTGTAGCAAAATTCGGATACGGTTGCAGCAAAACCGCCGCCGCAGCACGTCGCAGCTAAGCCGTGAAGGATGTAGCAAACAACGACGTCGGTCGTAGCAAATCCGACAACGGTTGCAGCAAACGTCGTTGTTGCCATCGCGTGTCGTAGCTAATCTATGCATGCTTGTAACAAAAAAAGACTCCGGTGGTAGCTTTCGCCATAGCCGGTTGTAGCAAAAAATATCGTCGCTGCCGTCAGGGTTGCAACATCATCATGAATGATGTAGCAAATGTCGTCGCAGGTGGTAGAAAATGTAGACATCAATAGTAGCAAAAACTGACGTGGGTTGCAGCAAAAACTTTATTCGCCGTTGTCGCAAGTCTTACCCTCGCCGGAATTGGATGCAACAAATTCCGCCACGGGTTGCATCTCCTCCGTCGCCTGGTTCCAGCATCTCACATCAACGGTTGCAACATCCCTCACGGCGCCAGTTGTAGCAGCTCTCGCGCCGGTGACGGCCGAGCTCATCGTTCATAGCGATGATGGTTTGCGGCCGACCCTTTCCCCTGAGCAGCACCGGTAACAATGGTGGCGCGAGGTGCAAGTGGCCTGAGAGAGGCAACGCTGGTGAGGGGGCCTAAAATGTGGGCGGAGATGGGGCCAACGAGTGCCATGGCCGATGAACGCGAACTGCTCGAGGGGGAGTATGAGGAAGACGAAGGCCTGGTAGAGGAGGACGAGAGGAAGAAGAAGAAGATAAGGCAGAATCGGTATGTTTGGATTAGAAGTGGTTCAATTAAGGTGTTGGATCTAGCCTGATCCTGTGGCACACGCGCGTCCGGCGCAACCGTTTCGGCCGGCGCGTGGAAGGGAAACGTTTCCCTAATTTATTTATGTTATCCAAAACAAAAATACTTCACCTATTTTTAGTTCACTAGTAAGCTTGCACGTGCAACGCACGTCTTAACTCTATCACATAATTATGAAAACTGTTGTCTAATTTTACATAGCTTTTCATCTACACGTGTTTTAGTTAAATATAGTGTTTGTTTGGGTGGAAGAAAAATTAAATCACACGGACAAATAAGAAGGTGTAAATAATATACTCACTGCTGGTGGAAGAAGATCATACTCTAAAGGGCAGAGATAGCGGAAAAATCAATTGTATGAATTACCTAGTTTTGTATCTTTGATTTTTATTTCACTGCTTCTATGCATGTTCTCTTCTCTCCAATCTAATTTATTGAACGCAGTTCTCAAGAGATTTGCCTTCTTGTCATATATATATATCTGATGTGTAATCAGTGGTCCGTTGGTGCAAGCTAGAACTTGTTTGTGTTATTCCAAAAAAGATCTCCCCCGCACATGGGAAGTCGTGCACAACTTAGTGGAGATGGTATAGCCTGATGCTATAGAAACAGTGAATAATCGAGTTGTAGTACCAAGTTACAAGCCTTGACCTTCATTGGAAAATGTGAATGGTATTGCACGTTCCAAAACTAATACAAACCAAAATATTGTCCAATACATGAATTAAATACATCAAATCAATTGCTACAAGAACCGAAAAATGTTGAATATTGTAACCGATAAATGCTTCACATTCCTCTTGTCTAGTGTTCCTGACACCTACAAGAACCATTTGGTTCAGAGGCACCTCAATATTCAGAACACTTGATGCTAAAAAATGCCCATGCATTCATCCGATTTCTTGGCCATTTCAATTAAATCTTTAAATGGCATTGCTAGTTTGGGCTTGAATTTCTCACTACATTAAGGTGTGAAGGACGAACACTGCATAGTTGAAAACAATGTCAAGCACCTTCAAGCAGCTTCCAAGTAATTCCAAGTGTTACCTCAAGTGCAACTCCAAACAAGCAGTAGCAGGATTCTTCTGAAAATTCCTGCATCCATGCAAAGAAAAAACAGTACAAAGATAGGACAACCGACCTCTATGAATAGATCTACACAATTATGTATGCTGCTATGTGAGGAACATAATCTTTTCGGTGACAACTGGAAAGTTGGAGAAACAATTTTACTGATAGCTTCAGCCAAAGGTCCACTTCTCAGCCCATCGCGCTTAGTTCGTTACAAATTAATGGAAATATTGACAAAAATGGAATTAGAAACATAGAGTAGAAATTCACCTGCTCTCAATGGTTCTAGGTTCATTGCCGTGAGACTTGACATAAGATCTTGTCCATCATATTCGGTAAAATGCATCTAATTTATACGATGATGTTCCCTTTTGGGGAAATAATTAATGGAGAAGTGACAACAACAAAAGTAAAGGGAGGGTGTTGATCATTTAGAAACAATTGTGCTAATTGAAACACTTTATTCCTAACCAAATTGGAAGAAATGATTGGAGGAAAAGAAGGAGCCAAATTTAGCCCTGAATTTGTAGTCAAAGAAAAATTTGCCTTAGCTGTTTCACCAATCCTTTGTGTACTACTCTGTCTACTTGTGCGACGAACAATGAACCTTCTCCCAACATGTCGGCTTGAATGAATGATTGTGTGAGACTCTGTGATCAGTAATGTAGCAACCATTGTCTGATGTCTGCAAAATTGAATCAGTGTTGGGCATTCATAGAGGCAAGAACTACTTTCGTTCTACGTAGGCCTCCCATGTGCCGGTAGAAAATTCCATTATCAGCACCGGTGGACCTGAATTTAATTTTAAATCAGTCCAGTTAAGATAGAAAGCAACCACTAACAATTTCTTGCAATCATTTCGGGTTATCTGCGTTCAGCCAACTTTTCCCATAGAGAGTTCTGAAACCATGCTCCCAGAAATACAAGTCACAAAAATCATATGGCTCTCCTAATGAATCAAAATGGATGAAAAGCTCAAGAACATGCGCACCCAACTTGTCCGCGTACTCCTGATCGTCTTCTCAAGTGCGCAAACCCTCTCTGGACATGGGTGTTATCCGGTGGATGACTCCCTACTCCAATCCTGCACAATCAGTAATGCAAAGAACAACTTACTTCACATCCCATAATATTTGTCGTGCAATATGAATGTACTAACACAGGCAAATAAAAGCTAAGGCACTCTGCCTCATTGAGTCCCTTATTTTTGCTTAGTTTATTGTTAATGAATCTAAACACCTACTTCTCGCTCATCGATAAGCATATGCACAAAATCGAACCATTCACCTCTTCATCCCACCAGGGGCATGAGGATCCATCTTACCCATGGACATCGCTGTCCCCGTATCTGCACTTTCCTCATGTTCTTCAATCACGGGAAGTTGTCTCCCTTGCCGAGGGGCAACCCCTTCCTGCTCTGCTGCCGCGAGCACAGCATTCTCTGCCCAGATTTCCCCATCCGCAGAACCACTGCAGATCTCAGCACCTTCCTCTGGCATGCTAGCATAGAGAATGAACTTCTATTTTTTTTCTTGAACACAGAGGAATGAACTTGCACCCACCCACTATACTATCGGCGTCATCTAGCAACGCCGTCTCCGCCACCATACCTCCATCGTCGTGGATGATGATTGGTAGCCTGCACAGAAACAGTAGAAATATTTAGAACCTGGACAAACTCAAAATCCTCGTTGCTGCTGATTTTGTTCAAACACCGTGCGAGTGATCGACGCCTGCACGACGCCGGTGTCAATGGCGTCGGAGCCGTTGAATCATGTGATGCAGCGTGAAGCGGCCTGCCTCGGACCTCGGTGCACTCGATGGCGAGCGTGGTGGACGGGATTCACGATGCACTCGAGGGAGCCGAGCGGGTAGTAGTAGTGCAAGTGTGCAACACGATGGGCGAGGTTGTGCGTAGGGATGAAGATGGTGATCTCGGCACCGCGTTCATCGGTCTTGATGTCATCCGCTATGCCGGAGCCCTCGAGCATGGAGGTGGCCACGTTGAACCCCCTGGCCTCGCGAGTCGGTGAGGACACGGGTGATGTTGACCGCTGTCATGCCCCATGTTGAGATCGGGCAGAATTGAGAGGAAGAATCTAGGGTTCGTCACACAATCGCCATCGCGAGGGTATCAAGTGCAATATACTATATTGTTGTAAAGTAGTGTTTAATAGAATTCATTATTGGAATAGAATAACCATACAGACTGGGAGAGCTGGCTTTATAGCTCAGCGACAATTGAAACGGAACAGGATGGCGAGCTCGCAGCGAGCCATCGGATCTTGAGTCCTTGGACGATCTGAGCCGTTCGTTATCTGAATAAATCGACACCTGAGACTGAAGATGTAGAGGCCTGACAATACCCCCATCTGAAGCCGAACTTGTCCTCAAGGAGGTGTTCCGTTGAACCAACCATGGACTGTGCTCTTGAAAAAGGCCGGAAATGTCTTCTTGATGAAATCCGCATCTTCCCACGAAGCATCTTCAGGAGGAAGGTTCTCCCATTGAACAAGCCACTGAACGACTGGTAAGTTGTTACGCGGTATCTGCCTTGTCTCAAGCTGCATTTTCAGCTAGACCATATCGCCCACTTTCAGCGCACGTCCACTTCTGTACAGGTTTGCATATTTCCTCATGCGGGCCTGAGCAGCAGCCAAGTTAGCTTTCAGGTGTTGCCACATAATGCTTCTGTCCTCTAGGAATTCAGTTGCCGCACTGTCAGCTTGAGCAGAGAAAAATCTGAGAGGAATATCAGGGGGAGGATAACCATACATTGCTTCAAAGGGAGTCTTCTGGAGGGAGGAGTGGAAGGAGGTGTTATACCAATACTCAGCCATGGGAAGGTGCAAAGCCCATTTCTGGGGCTCAGCAGAGGACAGACAGCGCAAGTAGCTCTCTATGCATTGATTGACACGCTCTGTTTGCCCATCCGACTGTGGGTGGTATGCAGAACTGTAACGAAGTTCAATGCCCATAGCAGAAAATAGATCTTGCCAAATTTTGCTAGTGAAGATCTTGTCTCTGTCAGATACTATGGCCAAAGGAGGACCATGCAGTTTCAGAACATTGTCGATGAAAGCCCTGGCTACTGTTTGGACCGTGTAGGGGTGTGACAGAGGAATGAAGTGAGAAAATTTGGAAAGTCTGTCCACCACAACCAAAATGATTTCTTTGCCATTGGATTCTGGTAACCCTTCCACAAAGTCCATACTGATGTGGGTCCAAACCATGTCAGGATGTGCAATGGGTCCAAAAGTCCAGGATAGGGACAGTGTTCCCCTTTGTTTTTCTGGCAAATAGGGCAGAGCAGCACAAAGTTATCCATGTCTTTTTTCATGCCTGGCCAATAGAAAACCTTTTTTAAGCGCTGATAAGAAGCTTTCTGACCAGAATGGCCCCCTATAGCAGAGGAATGCAATGCTTGTAAGAGTCTGGTCCTTAATGGCAGGTCCTTGCCCACATAGATCTTGCCCTTGTGCCTAATGATACCATCCTGGAGTGTGTTATGATTGACAGTGTGAGTAGAAGACAGTAAGAGTTGTTTCAAAAGTTTCTGGCAATGAGGATCTGCAGTATAGGAGTTTTCCACTTCAGACAACCATTCTGGAGTGGCCATGGATATGACCATACATGTATTTTTCCTGGATAAAGCATCTGCAACAATATTCTCTTTGCCTTTTTTATATTCTAGTACAAAGTTGAACTCCAACAGTTTGAGCATCAATTTGTGCTGAATGCTAGTAGCAACTCGTTGATCTATCATGAACTGCAGACTTTGATGGTATGTTCTGATTATAAGATCATTACCCAGAAAATAATGTCTCCATCTTTTAAGTGCTTCAATAATAGCCAATGCCTCTTTTTCATATGTAGAAAGAGCAGCATTTTTGGGACAAAGTGTTGAGCTGTAATAAGCTATTGGTCGCCCCTGTTGCATCATCACTGCACCTAGCCCAGTGCCACAAGCATCTGTTTCCAGGATGAAGGGGGAATTAAAATCAGGAAGTGCTAAAACAGGTGCAGATATTAGGGCCTGTTTGAGTGCTTGGAAGGCTGCTGTTTGAGCCTGTGTCTAGGTGAATTTATCCTTCTTCAGTACATCATGGAGGGGCCTAGCAATAGCACCAAAACTGTGAACAAATCTGCGGTAATACCCACACAAGCCCAAAAAACCTCTGAGTTCAGTAGGAGTAGTAGGGACTAGCCAATCAGCAACTGCGGCAATTTTGGAGTGGTCTGTGGACACTCCGTCACCAGAGATGGTATGGCCCAGGTAAGAGATATGGTCCACAGCAAAGACACAGTTGGATAGGTTTGCATACAGCTGGTGTTGCTGAAGAAGCTCCATTACAATTCTCAAGTGCTCCTTGTGTTCCTCCAGGCTTTTGCTAAATATGAGAATGTCATCAAAGAAAACCAGTATGAATTTTATGAGATAGCGACCAAAAATGCTATTCATAAGAGCTTGGAAAGTGCCAGGTGCATTGGTGAGACCAAATGGCATAACCAGAAACTCATAGTGGCCAAAATATGTTCTGAAAGCAGTTTTTGGAACATCCTGAGTATCCATCCTGATCTGATGGTAGCCAGATCTCAAATCCAATTTGGAAAAAAAAATTAGCACCATGTAATTCATCCAAGAGGTCCTCAATTACTGGTATATAACTGTAGCTGCATTTAACTTCCTGTAATCGATGCAGAGTCTCCAAGACCCATCTTTCTTCATGACTAGTATTGCTGGAGAGGAGTAAGGGCTCTGACTTTCTCTGATGATTTTGGACTGTAGCAATTTATGCACTTGCTTTTCCATCTCATTCCTCTGCATGTGGGGCACTCTGTATGGTCTGATATTTAGAGGTTTGGACTCTGGTTTCAGAGGTATCTTATGGTCCAATTCCCTAGCAGGAGGCAACCCTTCAGGCTCTTTGAAAACTTCAGGGAAAGAGTGTAATATCTCTGCAATTTCAGGAGGAGCAGGTTGTGCTTTATGGCTGCTGATTGAAGTATCTTCTGCCAACTGCAGAACAAAGCCAGGTGCTCCACTTAACAACAATCTATTAAGCTCCAGTGCATCAATTTCACTTGTAGCAGAAAGAGTTTCACAAGCTGGGATTGTGATGGAATTATGTCCCTCGTGATTGATGATTAACTGTCTGGGTTCATAGCAAAATGCTACAGGGCTGTGTTTGGCCATCCAATCAGATCCTAGTATAATATCATGCCCAGGCAGATCCAATACTCTGAACTGTTGGTGGAATTGATGTGAGCCAGCAGTGAAGGTAGTTTCAGGAACATATGATCCAGACCAAAGTTTGCCTCCACCAGCAACTGTTACAGCTCTACTTTTGTCTCTCAAAATGGTACAGGAAGTTTGAAGAGCAAACTGCAGGCTCATGAAGGTAGAATTGCTGCCAGAATCCACAAGAGCAATAGTTTGTTTTCCTCCTATTTGCACCTGAATGGATGTTGTGTTTACACTATCAGCTTGCATTGCTTGCAGAGAACTTCTCATGCACTGCTCAACTCCATTGTTCATTTCATCTGGGTCTGTTTCCTCTATCTCATCTTGTTCCAAAGGAGTATCTTTTGGTTGCTCTCCAGTGAGCAGGTGGATAGCAGGGGCTTGTTTGCATTTATGACCAATGTACCCAATGATCACCACATCGCCAACACTTGCCAGGTTCCCTGAGCCTTTGGTAACCATGGGTGCTTTAAAATCTTGAGATTTGTCCTGAGCAGTCACAGGTTGCTTGGTGTACATAGTAGAAGTTTTGGATAAGTTTTTGTACTGTTGGAACTGTTTCTTCATGGGAGCTCGTTGTTCCAAATAAATTGCTAACCAATAAGCATCAGTAAGTGTGACCGGTCTGAGAGGTCGTAACTGAAACTTAAGCTGTGAACGCAGTCCATTGACATAACATCTAACAAACCAGCTTTCAGTAATTGATGGGTTATCTTGCTGCACTTCAGCCATTAATTCCTCAAACTGCTCCGTGTACTTTGCTACTGAAGAAGTGTTCTGTTTCAGAGAGTTGAATTTGTCTGTGAGGTCATATGAACTAGATGCAGAGAAACGATGAAGTAGTTCTGAACAGAGCTGGTCCCAACTTGGTTTCTTCTTCAACAGACCCGAACGCCGTAACCAGATATCAGCCTTGCCAATGATATGCATTTGTGCCAGATTAACTTTGTATTCAGTGGGTGTTCTAGCCATTTGAAAGAATTTTTCACTCTGACGAATCCAACCCCCCGGGTTAGTGCCATCAAAGTTAGGAAAGTCCAGTCTGGGCCATTTTGTGATGGACTTGAGAAATTGTGTGTGCATCTCTTGTTCATACTGCTTGTAGTAGTCCTCCCAATTGCTACGCACAACAGGTGGTTGGAAGTTGTGAAAAGCAGGTGTGTGGGCTGTCCTGTAAGCTGCATAAGGCGTTACATTGCCCGAATGCACATCAATGCGCGTTGTCTCTGCATAACCAGGAGGAGGTGCGCCATTGGGCACTTTGACAGGTGCCAGATTTGGTGGAATCTGCAGCGACATTTGCTTGGTTTTCTCTTGTTCCACTTGTAAACGCTTGCGAAGTTCAGTTGTGAGGGGTCTTGTTAGCTCTTGTTCAGCTGCGTCCGTTGATGATTGATTCACTTATGTCGTAGGAGCTCTGTGAGGAACGACAGGTTGCACGAGGGATGGTACTCTGTTCATAGGAAAAAAATATGAGCACGTCCGCCATGGTAGACCGCTGAGAACTGAGAGCAGTAACGGCATCTTGAACGCCCGACATGGCTTGTGCCATGGCATCTTGTTTGATATGCATAGCATGCACATCCTTGCGCAAATTGTCGATCTCACCCCGCATGTCTGTTGTATCTTCACGGTTCTGACTGACCTCACCTTTTAGCGCCAGCAATTTAGCAATGTCTGATTCATCCATGCTTGCCTTCAAACGCCCCATCGAGATCCCAAAGTCCGAGAGGAATTTTACACCCAGTGAGCTGGGAACCCGATCGGAGCTGGTCTCCTGCCGCCGCCACGAGATCCGCCTCCCTGCAACACCACTCAGTAGGAACCTGGAATTTTACGGCAGAAACGTTGTGTTCCCGGAACCAGTTCCGGCCCTGAGTTGTCGCCGAACAGATCTACCGCCGCCTAGCGCCACCGCACCGCCGTCATGCCCCCGCCGCTAAAAGAGAGGGAGGGAAGGGTGGGGAAAATTTCCCCGTGCTGCTCCCCGCACCGCCGAGGATCAGACTGGCTCATGATACCAATTGTCATGCCCCATGTTGAGATCAGGCAGAATTGAGAGGAAGAATCTAGGGTTCGTCACACAATCGCCATCGCGAGGGTATCAAGTGGAATATACTATATTGATGCAAAGTAGTGTTTAATAGAATTCATCATTTTTTTTTTGAAATGGAACACAGCGATTCCATACATCACACAAGCGCAGCACTCCGGCTGGCCCTACGAATTAATACATCGTCAGGTAAGTCTTCAGCCCAGCGTTGTCTAACAGCAGGCTTACCAGCACCCAGTGCAGCTAAAGCATGGGCAAGCATATTACACTCCCGAGGGGCAAATAAAAAACAACAAGAACTGAAGTTTTGACGAGCAAAGGATCTGATTTCTTGGAACAGAATTTCCTTTGGGGTGAGATCATATTCAGTGGACTGCAGGGCGCGCACCAAGGTCATGCAGTCCGATTCCACCTGGATTTTCATCATCCCCCAAGAAGCAGCAGCATGTATCGTCTCTAGACAAGCAGTCGCCTTGGCATGGATTGCACTTCCAATATCCTGTAGTCTGCCGGCTCCGGAGCCCCTGACATCCCCCTGACCGTCCCGGATAGCAAAGCCCCAGCCTCCTGTGTTATTCTCTCTTCTGAAAGCCCCATCCACGTTAATTTTCAGAAACTCACCCTCCGGCCGCTTCCATTCCTTCTGCCTCTGTACTGCTGGTCCTCCCTTCTGGTTACGATAGAGCTGTAGCGACTCCCATGCCCAGTTCCTGATGTTAGATTGTAGCTCCTCCACTGGCCTCATTTTTTTGTCTTTGTTTAATTTATTCCTGTGATCCCACCAACGCCACAGCAAACATGTCACCAGCACACATTTATCCTCAGGCAGATCAATGACTGCTCGTACAAACTCTTTTGCATCCCTACATGCAGTCAACCGTTGTCGAAGCTCTTCCAACTGAAGGCCACGCCAAACCTTCTTTACTTCTTTGCACTTCACGAACAGATGAGCTCCGTCCTCATCGAGTCTGCCACAACACACACATGGGGTCTCACACTCAATTCCACGCCTCTTGATGATTAGTTTAAGAGGCAGACTATTATGGGCAAGCCTCCAAAGGAACTGACAGATCTTTGGCTGACAGGGAATTTCCCAAATTCTTTTCCATGGGAAAATATCTCCTTCAGGAACTGAGGAAGAAGGCAAGCCTACATCTCGGCCCCTGACATATAATTTGTATGCTGACTTCACCGAGAATTGTCCCTTACTGTCATAGTGCCACGCATGGAAGTCACTATATTCATCATTTATCGGCGTGGACAAGATCACCTTAACATCCTCTTCAACAAAGATGGCCCTAACCAGATTCTCATCCCACCCACCTGTCTCCGGATCAATTAGCTCGCACACCCTTGTAAGTAGGCATCTTCCCCTCCTAGTCGTCGGTGTCCTCGACCCTTCTCTATTTAGCCAGGGATCATTCCATATACTCACATCTGTTCCATCACCAATTCTGTAAATGAGGCCTTCTTTCAGCAGTTGTACCCCTTTCAAAATGCTCCTCCAAGTGTACGAAATGCCATTTGCTGCTTGCGCATACAGAATCGAGGTATTTGGGAAATATCGTGCTTTTAGCACTCTGGCGCATAGTGATTCAGGATTAGTTAGTATCCTCCATGCTTGCCTAGCGAGCATGGCGATATTGAACCCATACAAATCCCTGAATCCTAAACCTCCCTCCTTTTTTGGTTTTGTCAACACCTCCCAGCTGATCATATGCATGGTATTTTGCTTCTCTTGTTTTGCCCACCAGAAGCGGCAAATCATGGCCCCCATTTGCTCGCATAAGGTTTTGGTAAGGTCAAAGCACGACATCGCAAAAGTTGGGATTGCCTGAGCACATGCTTTAATGAGGACATCTTTTCCCATCTTAGACAGGAGCCGTTTCACCCACCCTTGGATTCTTTGCCATATTCTGTCCTTAAGGTACTCAAAAGTCTTTGATCTAGCCCGACCCACATACACTGGCGGTCCCAGGTACCTTTCAGATCTGGCCTCCGTTCTAATATGCAGCTCGGTTAGCACTGCAGCCCGGCATTCCGTACTCGCATTCTTGCTGAACATCACACATGATTTGTCATAGTTAACTACCTGCCCCGAGCACACCTCATATAGCTGTAGGATATTTTGCAGATACCTGGCACTTTGACGCGAAGCTTTAATCAGTACCAAAGCATCATCCACAAACAGTAAATGGTTGAAACTCGGGCCTGCATTACAAATATGAATGCCATTCAGATGGCCATCCACCTCGGCTTTGTTTAATAGAGAAGACAGACCCTCGGCACATATTAAAAAGAGGTAAGGCGAGAGTGGATCACCTTGCCGGAGGCCTCTTTGGGGGATCAACACATCTGTACTCTCCCCATTAACCTTAAAACGGTATGCCACCGTGGACACGCACATCATGACCTTCTTAATCCATTCCTCTTCAAAACCCAACTTTTGCATCATCATTTCTAGAAAATGCCATTCGATCCTATCATAGGCCTTACTCATATCCAGTTTGACAGCAGCATAACCATCCTTCCCTCTCCTTTTATTCTGCATATAATGAGTGCATTCATAAGCCAACAAAACATTATCCGTAATCAACCTTCCCGGTACGAAGGCACTCTGGTTAGGGGAAATGATTTCTGGGAGGATTTGTTTCAGCCTATTGGCAAGTACCTTGGACACTAACTTGTACACCACGTTGTAGAGACTAATGGGTCTGAGGTCTTTCATGCACTCTGGATTCTTAACTTTTGGTATCAACACCACACAAGTTTCATTCCACCCTTCTGGCATCTCACCACCATTGAGTACATTAAGAACTTCCCCCACAACCTTGTCGCCCACAATGTCCCAACACTTTTTATAAAAGATAGCCGGCATACCATCGGGCCCCGGTGCTTTAAGGTCCCCAATACTCTGGAGTGCTTCAAGAACCTCCTCCTCTGTATATGGCATGTTAAGCGCTTCGTTCATCTGTGGCGTAACTCGTGCATCGATTTGGCTCAATAATTCACCCATTCTAGTACCTGCGTGGGAAGTAAAGAGATTTAAAAAGTAGTTAGTCACCACCCCCTTCATGGCCTCCCTCTCCTCGACCACAGTACCATCTTCCTTCCTCAGCCTCCTAATGTAATTCCTTTTCCTCCTCTCCGATGCTGCCGCATGAAAAAACTTTGTATTTCGGTCTCCCCCTTTCATCCATAGAACATGAGCTCTCTGCTTCCAATACGTCTCCCTTTGTTCTTCTAATCTCCCTAGTCTGAATTTAAGCACTTCCTCCCTGTTCACCATATTCTGGTTGATGCTTCCTCTTCTACATCTTTCCAACTCTTTTTTTGTTCTGCTAATTCTTTTCTCTAGATCACCGAGAATGTTTTTGCTCCAGTCTATCATCTGCCTCATAACTCCTTGCACGGCCCCTGCCACATCCTTCCCGTCTACCTGCGTGCTCATGTTCCACGCGTTCTGGATCACTTCCTTGCATCCCTCCTCCTCCGGCCAATTAGCCTCAAACCGAGGCGTCGAACTCTGACCTGAATTCCGTACCAGCCTTGCTGCCCCCTCCGTCTCCAAAATGACCGGACGATGATCCGAGTGGCGTGGATCCCCATTAATAACCCTGAAGGCAGGAAATCTATCACACCAAGCCGGTGAGGCCACCGCTCTATCCAATCTCTCCTTTATATAGTTTGTTGCCGTATGGTTGTTGTTTCGCCACGTGAAGACATCTCCAACAAACCCCATGTCCTTCAGCTCACATATTTCTAAGGCCTCCTTGAAACGGTCCATACAGATTTGAGCTCTTGGCACACCTCCTTCCTTCTCCCATATGTAGAGGCCTGACAACTGCGGGGGAGCTGGCTTTATAGCTCAGCGACAATTGAAACGGAACAGGATGGCGAGCTCACAGCAAGCCATCGGATCTTGAGTCCTTGGACGATCTGAGTCGTTCGTTATTTGAATAAATCGACACCTGAGACTGAAGATGTAGAGGCCTGACAACTGTGGGGGACATGTGGTTCTCGGTGACAGATCGAAGGCGGCGATGTCAAAGCTGGAGGGGACGATGCGGACGCCCATGGCAAGCACGCTGATCTTGTACGGCACCGTAGTGGCGACGCCGAGGATGGTGGCGTTCGACCCCGGGAAGGGCGTCGACTGGTGGACCATGACGGCGGAGCTGTCGCCGCCGCCCGTGGCCGTGAGTTTGACCACACAGAGGTCGGAGGGCGTGCGCCCGGTGGTTTGGCACGGCTTGGACTCGAGCTTCCCCGAGGCGGGGATGCAGGCGTGGTCGACGGGGAAGTACTCGAGAAGGACGTGGTAGCGCAGCATCGTCGGCGAGGTCGTGGATGGCAATGGAGTTGCGGTGCTAATTTTGCAATGACCAGATACGAAGTGGCCGTGCAGTTTGCTTTCTTTTGACGGGGTGATTAGTTTCCTAATTGACCTGCGTGGAGGTTCGTAGTCTGCGGTGGAGCATGGTCAGTCAATATAAATTGCTAAATACACACAGAAAACATATCAGATTAAGATTAACCATTAGATTGAGATAGTGGGGCTAATCATGTGGTAGGATTGGTCTGTGTTTGTTTTGTGGGGTGCGTTTAGTAAAGATCATGTTTGCTTTTTTATTAGTAATAGAGATGCCTAAATGCCGAATTGCTGGACATTTTTACGAACCACGTGTGAAGACAAAGGAAGAGAAAATGATTATGTGTTGTTCAAGAGGTCATGTCACTTCAAAGAAAATGATTAGGTGTTGTTGTTCAAGAAGTTCTCCCACGTCACTTTTGGCCAAAGAGAAGATAGAGTCCAAGTCTCTCACGTTCTGGAGTCAGATTCGGACTGCACAGACATACCTGTCTCAAAATGTCAAGAACTTTTTCATCCGGAATCTGAATTGGGTGATTCTTCTTTTTTTGGAAAGTAGATTTCATATGCTTTCCAGCCCAACTGGATTCACCTTCAAATTCGTCTGGAACGTGGAGATATTGACGAAATAATCTAATGTTGCAGCAGAATCCAAGTCAAACTTCAAGTTCAAAGGTGTTGCATCACCTCCACTTGGGCCCATAGGCCTTGTACGACCTAGGGTTAGTTTTAGGCTGCCTTGGGACGTCCTACCACCTCCTTGGACGCCACCCCTTGATCCTATATAAGTAGATCAATCTAGTAGCTTTTTCCTTGGGTTTTGTTTAGTTAAAAGTTAGCCATTACAACTTCGTGTACTTCGTTTGTGTCCAACGACCATACCAAGACCGTTTTCGTAACCCCACCTTTATCAATACTTCATCTATATTCACAATATTCAGATTGCATTA
Source organism: Elymus sibiricus (assembly GCA_039707655.1). NCBI lineage: Eukaryota > Viridiplantae > Streptophyta > Magnoliopsida > Poales > Poaceae > Elymus > Elymus sibiricus. The sequence goes on along the minus strand of CM077675.1, from coordinate 305,400,379 downwards.
TTATATTCTTGCTTGTTCTTCGATTGCTTGCAAGAATAGACCTTCGTGGTCAGGTTGATCGTGCTCCGGCGTGGTCAACAACCTTCTTGCAGTTGGTTTAGCGATTGCTAAGGCGCAACGTTTTTAGTCGGATCATCAAAGTTCCACCAAATTGATAGTTATCATCTCATCGAAAGATCGGGACCCTCGCCTCTATCAAGTGGTATCAGTTTTCAGGTTGCTCGGTGAGAATTTCCAGTTATCCCTAGATTAGATTTATTTTTCTAACCTATTGTCTAAGAAAAAGCTACAAAAAAAGTTAGATCTACTAATCCTTTGTCCAAGCCAGTCTGAGCCTTTGCAATTTTTTCTTTTCAGTACTTGCATAGTTGAATTATCGGTTGCATCGTCGTGTCGAGTTGCTGGTCTTAGTGTCTAGTTCCTTTAGAGTTTTGAGTTCTGTTCACACTAGTCACGCCACCGCTGCATCATCATCTCTTCCGCTTTCATCCACCACCATCCATCAATTTCCACCACGTGCTCCCACGTTCATTGTCATTATCATACTTGAGGTCGTTCGCATCTCCGCTTGATCCAATCTGCATCTTATCTCGTTTGTTTTGGAAACAAGAAGGAAAAAAAAAGAGAAAAGTAAAAAAAAAAGTGAGATAAAAAAGAGAGTAAAAAAGTTGAAAAAAAGAGAGAAAAGAAAAAAACATTACTTTCGGATCTACCTTGTATCTGAATTCGGATTGAAATCTGTTTTGCACAATGTTTAGTAAAACAGGCATATCTTCCTCATACGAAGTCCGTTTTGGCTCCACAAGTACTCAAATTCAAGCTATCGATGAGCCGCATCTGAATAGTTAATCAAGCTTCATTGTTTTCACTTCCAATTTGGCTTCTAAATAGGACTTTTTGCCCTCTGAAGGTCATGAACACAGTTTGTCATTATTTTTTAGGTCCGTTCCCGAATTTTTTGACTCCTCATACGAACTCAGAATTAAGTCATTCTTTTTGCATTGGAAATCTTGAGTCGGTACCATTCTTGAGAAAAAAAATCAGAAATTGACATAATATTTTCCAGAGGAAAGTTGCAAAGAGAGTTTGGTATATCCTGCTTGGCAATCATTTGTCATCATTATCTTCACTGCCATTGTGATCTTCACTTATATCTTGCGATCCAGAGCTACTTCATATCATTTGTTGCTGCTATTTGTGCTTTGTCGTGACTCCGTTAGTGTTCTAGGCTCGTGTCTCTAGTACGGTCTAGCCTAGGACCAGCAGAGTATCGTCGTTGAGCGTTTATTCAGCATTGCATCTCTGAATTGATTATTGCTAATCTTTTGCTACCATATATTAAGCCTTCCAAGCTCCACATATTTCTACACCGTGTATACATACGTTCACCTGATAATCGCTTTACTCAATCTTCGGAGATATTGACACCGTCGGTTGCCGGTCGCCACCTGCTGCATGGTAAGAATTTGGAAGACATTGATATTTGCTTTACTATGAGTGTTTTACCACCACATCCCAGTAGTTCATAGGAACAATATTCTTGGGTCTTTGTTTCTTCTTTCTACTATCATGACAGGATCCGGAGTTGCCAGTTCATGGGCTTATTCGATCGTGGGAGACGTGCCACCACAACAACCGTTACGAGAGGTGCAAAGAGATCCAAATGCACATGATCAGGTTAATGTTTCTATACCAACATTTAATGGCCATTTTAGACCTGCTTTATATATTGAATGGGAGTTTGAAATAAATGACATATTTGCTTCCCATAATTTTGCTGAACATAAGAAAGTTAAGGTCGCATTTGGTTTTTTCACTAGTTATGCTTCAGTTTGGTGGAGCGAATATTGTCGGTTACACCCTGATTATATACCTACTACTTGGGATGATTTGAAACTTGCCATGAGATAATCATTCGTTCCTGCTTATTATACTCGTGACATGATTAAAAAGTTACAACATTTAAAACAAGGTAGTGACACCGTAACGAAATATTATGATGATTTACAAATGACCTTGTTGCATTCCTCGTTAGAAGAAAGTGAAGAAGATTTTATGGATAGATTTTGGGGATGATTAAACCATGATATTCATGAGATGCTAATTCTGAAAAGTGTTATCCTATGGATCGTTTGTTTTATCTTGCTTGCAAAGCTGAACAGGAAATAAAACAACATGTTGCCCACAAGGAGAACGAGCACAAGGTGCACATTCCAAGAGTTGATATGATTGTTCCTTCAACTACTAGGCGTATTATGACAACCACATCAATTGTTGTGAGGACAACATCACCTTTACCATGTGACACATCACCACCAAGAGTGCCTACATCATCTGAGTTCATCATAAGAGGTAATGACGAAGCCACATTTCAGACTAAGCAACGCCGAGGACGGCTTTGTTTTCAAGAAGGGGAGGATGATGAGGACATGACTACCTTGGATACAACCAAAAATATTGCATACGTACATATTTGTGAGGTGATTTCTTATAAGAATTATGCATTAATTTATTTATGTTATCCGGAACAAAAATACTTCACCTATTTTTATTTTATGCCTAAATGCAGAATGGCCGAACACTTGTACGAACAACGTGTGATGACAAAGGAAGAGGAAATGGTTAGGTGCTGTTCAAGAGGTCCTCTCACGTCAAAGGAAATAATTAGGTGATGTTCAAGAAGTTCTCTCACGTCACTTTTAGCCCAAGAGAAGATAGAGTCCAATTCTCTCACGTTGTGGACTCAAATTCGGACTGCACAGACATACCTGTGTCAAAACGTCAACAACTTTTGCATACGGACTTCGAATTGGGTGATTCTTTTTTTGTTGGAAAGTAGATTTTATATGATTTCCAGCCCAGTTGAATTCACCTTCAAATTCGTCTTGAGCGTGGATATATTGACGAAACTATATGACATTGCAGCAGAATTTGAGTCAAACAACAAGTCCAAAGGTGTTGCATCACCTTCACTTGGGCCCATGGGCCTTATACGACCTAGGGTTAATTTTAGGCTGCCTTGGGACGTCCTCCCACCTCCTTGGGTTCCATCCCTTGCTCCTATATAAGTAGATCAATCTAGTAGCTTTTTCTTTGGGATTTGTTTAGTTAAAAGTTAGCCATTGCAACTTCGTGTATTTCGTTTGTGTCCAATGACCAGACCAAACCCGCTTTCGGATACCCACCTTTATCAATACTTCATCCATATTCACAATATTCATATTGCTTTTATCATATTCTTGCTTGTTCTTCGATTGCTTGCAGGAATAGACCTTCGTGATCAGGTTGATCTTGCACCGGCGTGGTCAAAACCTGTCGGAGTTGGTTTAGCGATTGCTAAGGCACAACGTCGTGCACGTTTGTAGTCGGATCGTCAAAGTCGTCTCCACCAAATCGATAGTTATCATCTCATCAAAAGATCAGGACACCCTCGCCTCTATCAAGGATGATGAGGACATGTCTACCTTGAATACTACCAAAAATATTGCATACATGCATATTTGTGAGGTGATTTCTTATATGAATTATGCAATAATTTATTTATGTTATCCAGAACAAAAATACTTCACCTATTTTTATTTCATGCCTAAATGCAGAGTTGCTGAACATTTTTACGAACCACGTGTGAAGACAAAGGAAGAGAAAATGATTAGGTGTTGTTCAAGAGGCCCTGTCACTTCAAAGAAAATGATTAGGTGTTGTTGAAGAAGTTCTCCCACGTCACTTTTGGCCCAAGAGAAGATAGTGTCCAAGTCTCTCATGTTCTGGACTCAGATTCGGACTGCACAGACATACCTGTCTCAAGACGCCAAGAACTTTTTCATCTGGAATCCCACAAGGAGAACGAGCACAAGGTGCACATTCCAAGAGTTGATACGGTTGTTCCTTCAACTACTAGGCATACTATGACAACCACATCAATTGTTGTGAGGGTTACATCACTTTCATCATGTGACATGTCAGCACCGAGAGTGCCTACATCATGTGAGTTGATCATAAGAGGTAATGACAAAGGTACTGATCTTCCACCTCCAAAGGAGTATGATGAATGCCTTGTCAATTCCAATGTACCCTGTGATGAGCTACCCATTACTTTGATCACACCACCTATTTTAGAGGACTATGTTCATGATTTGACTTTGCCATGTGATCAAATAACTAAAATATCAACAATTTTGAGTGCACCCATTGAATTAACTATTGATGAGAACGAACCATGTGAATCAGGAAATAAATGAAATTTGGATCAAATGCGTTTGAAAATAATTGTGCCACTGTTTAATCATTTTGATATGACCTCCAAACTTGGTGATGATTCTGTGTCAAATGACATGTTGCATGTTTGATTATTTAAGCATGATGTAGCATCTAAATTTGAAATAATTCAAGTTTACTTACCAATGTTGGGATGGTTTAATGACGAGTATTGCCAACCTTTTGATATGAATAAGAGCTTCACTTATATGTGCAAACTGAGTTGCAATATATTCATGCCTTTGAAGTCTTGGGATAATCTTTTGGCTTTATATTTCAAGACATTTGATGAGTGCCCTTGTATATATGTGTCACATGTGTCACAACTGAGATCAATAAAAATGGATGGCATATACATATACATATACAATTTGTACACCTTTTTTGTTTTGTTAGCCACATTTCAGATTAAGCAACGCCGAGGACGGCTTTTTTTTAAGAAGGGGAGGATGATGAGGACATGTCTACCTTGAATAAAACCAAAAATATTGCATACGTGCATATTTGTGAGGTGATTTCTTATAAGAATTATGCAATAATTTATTTATGTTATCCAGAACAAAAATACTTCACCTATTTTTATTTCATGCCTAAATGTAGAATTGCTGAACATTTTTACGAACCACGTGTGAAGACAAAGGAAGAGAAAATGATTAGGTGTTGTTCAAGAGGTCCTATCACTTCAAAGAAAATGATTATGTGCTGTTCAAGAAGTTCTCCCATGCCACTTTTGTCCCAAGAGAAGATAGAGTCCAAGTCTCTCACGTTCTCGACTCAGATTCGGACTACACAGACATACCTGTCTCAAAACGCGAAGAACTTTTTCATCTGAAATCCGAATTGGGTGATTCTTTTTTTGTTGGAAAGTATATTTCATATGCTTTATATCCCAGCTAGATTCACCTTCAAATTTGTCCAGAGCCTGGAGATATTGACGAAACTATCTGACGTTGCAGGAGAATCCAAGTCAAACTACAAGTCCAAAGGTGGTGCATCACCTCCACTTGGGCCCATAGGCCTTGTACGACCTAGGGTTAGTTTTAGGCTGCCTTGGGACGTCCTACCACCTCCTTGGACTCCACCGACTATATAAGTAGATCAATCTAGTAGCTTTTTCTTTGAGATTTGTTTAGTTAAAAGTTAGCCATTGCCACTTTGTGTATTTCGTTTGTGTCCAACGACTAGACCAAGACCACTTTCGGGTCCCCACCTTTATGAATACTTCATCCATATTCGCAATATTCATATTGCTTTAATCATATTCTTCCTTGTTCTTCGATTGCTTGCAGGAATAGACCTTCGTGGTCATGTTGATCGTGCGCCGGCGTGGTCAATAACCTCTCGGAGTTGGTTTAGCGATTGCTAAGGCGCAACGTCATGCACGTTTGTAGTCGGATCATCAAAGTCGTCTCCACCAAATCGATAGTTATCATCTCATCGAAAGATCGGGACACCCTCGCCTCTATTAGTGTTTATGCCCATGGATGTCCTGGTAATCATGGGAATTCCTTTGTGTACGAGGAACTTGGAGGACTTCTGGGGATGGAATTTTGAGAGAAGCGGTGTTTTTCTATTAAATCCACATATAAAATGCTTGTCATGACCAAGCAACGTCGTGAAGCATGGCTAGAGGGCACCGCAGGATCATCATGCAATATCAGGGAGGAAAAATCATGGAAACTACTATGGAAGACTAAAGTTCCTTCAAAGATTCGAATGTTCCTATGGAGACTGTCCAAGCATTCTATCCCGATTGAGGACGTCAGAGCCCACCGACACATGACCAACTCCAGCTCTTGTGGATTGTGTGGGGCGCCAGATTCATGGAGGCACTCGTTGTTGGAATGTACAGTGTCTAGATGCACGTGGGCTGTAGTGGATGATGAAGTAGCGCAACAACTTACTGCCACGACAGAGCCCAACGCTCGGCACTGGCTTTTTTTTCGATGATGGAGTCATTGTTACACTCGCAGTTTACTAAAGTAGCTTTCATGTTATGGGCCATTTGGTCTTCGAGGAGGAAAGCCATACACGAGGGAATCTTCCAAAGTCCACCTGTTACTCAAAGCTTCATTGACAGATATATGAAAGAACTAGAAATCTTGAAGGAGCCAAGACCGGTGCATGCTACAAGACCAGGACCTGGACCAAGGCTTGAACGTCGGCAGAAGGCTCCACCGGCGGGCTTCACCAAAGTCCATGTGAATGCAGGGGTCTCATCACGATCAAGGGGAGGTACAGTCGCGGCGGTCTGCCACGATGACCAAGGAAATTACATGGGAAGCTCTGTTCTGGTTATCCACGGCATACGCGATCCGTCAGTTCTAGAGGCGCCCGCTCGCAGGGAGGCACCACGACAATCAAGGGGAATATGGCACTGTCATTGGCAGATGATTTAATTTTACAGAATTTTGTGGTGGCGTCTGATTCAAAATAGGTAATTGGGGACATCCACCACGGCAATCAAGGGGAATATGGCACTGTCATTATGGAAATTACTCAGAGAGCTACCATGTTTAATTTTATTTTATTTTTGAAAGTAGAGAGTGGAATAGGGATGCTCATAGTCTAACCAAGTTTGCATACTCTTTAGGTCAAGGGCGCCACTTATGGCTTGGTCAGCCCCATGATCCGAGATGTATTCCACTTTCTGTGGTTTTTGATCAATAAACTTGGTTTTACCCCTAATAAAAAGGAAGCCTCCCAACGATCACTCCCACGCGCCGCCACTTGGCGCGTTCTTAGGCATCGTCTGTCACGCTCTAAGCGTTCCCTTTGTATTTTGTTTTTATTTTATTTTTTCGCACGCGTTTTCGCCTTTTTAGATTGGGTTTTTCCTTTTTTTGGTGTTCCGGTTTTTCATCGGTCTTTCTTATCTTTTAGACGAAATATAGAAAGAAAAAAAATTGCACGAAAAAACGCGTTTTCTGTTTTTTTTCGCAAGAGGCATGGTTGTGCTTCCGTGAGAGGCACGACCGTGCCTCTCGGGAAGGAAAAAAAACGTGTTTATTGGTTTTTGTTTTGCGAGAGGCATGGTTTTGCTTCAGTGAGAGGCACAACTTTGCTTTCGCGAGAGGCACGGCCGTGCCTCTCGAAAAGGGAAAAGGACACTTTTTTTTTCTTTTCGCAAGAGGCACGGTTTTGCTTCCACGAGAGGCATGGTTTTGATTTCGCGAGAGGCATGGCCGTGCCTCTCGAAAATGGAAAAAATCGCAAGAGACACGGTTTTGCCTTCGCGAGAGGCACGGCCATGCCCCTCGGAAAGGGAAAAAACGCGTTTTCTGCTTTTTTCTGTCGCGAGAGGCATGGTTTTTTCGTCCGTTTTTTTCTGAATTTTTTTTGTCAAAACCTATCAACATGGGATCTAGTTTTGAAGATCTCGACGCAAGAAATCCAACAGTGAAAACAGTTCGAGATTTGGACGCATGGTTTAAAAGATAAAACGTTTTAAAAATACGGATTTACGAAAAAAAGTAAAACTCTCAGGTTGCGACAAATGACACGCATGCAGTGCGCCACTTGTCGCAACTTGGGGAAGTGGGAGTGATCTTTGACAGGTGTATTCGTCAATTAGTGATCTCGTCGGTCTCCTCGATGCGTTCGCGTGGTCGCTGCATTTTGCTTTGGGTTTTTTCGTTTGTTTTCTCTTTTTCATTTTCTTTTACTTTTTTATTTTTTCCTTTTCTTGTTTTTTTTTTTCTTTCGTATTTTATTGATTTTTTCTGTCGATTTTCACTATTTTCATTCTTTTGTATTGGTTTTATTTGGATTTTTCCTTTCCTTTTTAGGTTTTCTTTCTTTTCTTTTTTGTTTCATCCGTTTTCTTTGTTTCTTTCTTGTTTTTCATTCTATTAGATTGGTTTTCTTTAGCTCTTTTTCACTGGTTTTCGTTTTTTTATTTTTATTATTGGTATTCTTCGTTCGACTTTTATTTTTTTCACTCTTTCTTGTTTCTCTTTGTTTATTTCTAGATTTTCAATTTTTTTTCTTCGTTTTTTATTTATATTGCCTTTTTCGTTATTATTTTTCTTTGTAAATTCATCATTTGATTTTTTTTTCTTTTTTTTTCTTTCTGAGTTTACACTTTATTCCTTTCATTTCTTTGGTTTTATTTATTTTTCTTTGGTTTTTGGTTTTTTATTTCTTTTCTTCACTTTTCTCTGTAAATTTTGTATACATCAGGATTATTTTATATTATGTTTAATATTTTTAAATACATGATTAATATTTTTAAAAACTTATATTTTTATATCTACTTTTTCATACACATTATGAAAAGTTTGTATACATTATAAAAATTAGATACACTTTTAACATTTTAGAAATACATGATCAACATTTTGTAAAAATATATTTTTATGACTGCTTTTTCCAAAAAGAAATACATCGGGAATATTTTTTATATATACATTTAAATTTTTATAAATACATAATTGATTTTTTAAAGCATATTCTTTATGTCTACTTTTTTCAAAGACATCATAAAATTTGACCCCAATAACTCCCTACTATTTGGATTTTAGCATTTAACCCCGAACGTTTTTTGATGACAACTTTAGTTCACAGGAAGTGGCAACTTTGTCTCAGTTCAGAAAATGCATGTTTGCTAACTAAAGTTGCCACCTTTGTCAATTAAACTTGTCACCTCGTGTCAATTAAAGTTGCCAGTTCGGGATGAATTCTTAAATCCCGAACGTTCGGGATTTATCAATTCCGTACATTTTTTGCATGTATCGGGAATATTTTTATATACATGTTTAACATCTTCTAAATAAATAATTAACATTTTTTTAAACATATATTTTTAGGTCCAGTTTATTGCATGTACACTGTATATATATTTTTGTATACATCCAAAATATCTCTCTCTATATATTTAATATTTTTCAAATGCCTTATGAATATTTTTCAAAAATTTATGTTAAATGTTTTTTGTAATATATATATAAATATATATATATAACACAAAAAATGAGGAAAAAGACAATGAAAAAAACAAGCGCATGGCCATCATAGCCCAATGTGCATTTTTTTATTTCAGCGAACAGAAACTGGCTCGTATCACAACTTCAATGTGATGCACCGCACCAAAGCAAACATGACAAAATGTCCGCAAATATGTTTGAATATGTTCACGGACACATTCATGCAAGTCCAACATAGTGCAGCAAAACAGACACACCAAATGTCTGCAAACATGTCTTAACATGTCCACGGACACGTCTGAACGTGTTCATGGACATCGATAGAAAGTTGATCATCCCATCATAGACATCAAATCAGGGCGGGGTGTGACTGTGTCCTGGACTAGGGGTTCCCAGCCGAGCTGGTCTACTCCATGGGCCGGACTGAGGTGTAACAGCCTGAGACCGACGCTTCAGAAGATTCCCGTTTTATTCCGTTGTCGCCGTGTGATTTATCTGGTTGTCACATTCATCATCGCATCATTCGCATCATCTGCATAGCAACGGCACTCCGTTGTCACCATTTTTCAAAACTTGCATCCGTTCATAGTTGCCGGTTCTTCTCGTTCTCGTCGTTGACCATTTCGAGACCAACCACACACGCATGCGCCCGCGGCATCGTAAAAATATTGTTTTTAAAAGTGCGTATAAAACTTTGTTGGAATGGGTTGAAAGTTGACGTGCGGTCTTAATTTAGTGTAGGTAGACCGCCTGCCAAATTTCGTCGCAATCAGAGTCCGTTTGATACCCGTACCATTAAACCTATAGCGACACTATAGCCGGTTTATTCGTCGGACGTTTTCGGTTTTAGAGAACTCTGTGCCGGGCCGAAAACCTCTCTCTCATCTCAAACAAGCCCATCTACACAACCCACTAGAGTCCACTTAGCCTACCCCTCCGTTTGTGGCCATCGGATCACGATCGGGCGTACGAGAATCAACCCACCCTAGTCCATTCCCTATATAAAACCACCCCATGGAGAGAGCCCCCTCACTCTGTAGGGTTTCCCCTTGCCAAAATTGCAGCCCCCATAAAAAACCCACCTTCTAGCTCCACCTCCTCCAAATCCCGCAGTCCTAGCCACCCCCTCAGATCTGGACCCTTAGATCTTGATCTAGGGGCTCAAATTCATCCAAAACGCCCCGTCGGACATGTCCGCGGCCGACCCGGACAGTGTCCGCACGCCCCAGATCCACCGCGTCCCCACAGCCACCCGCGAGCCGCGCCCGAGGCTCCCACGCCCAACCACCTCGCCGGCCACCGGAGCGGCCCACTCCGGCGACCAGGGCGCCGCCGCCGACCCTACGAACCGCCGCCCCCTCGCGCCTCCGTGCTCGCACTAACCCGTCGTCGGCAAGCCGCGTTGCCCGAAGCTGTCGCCGTCTCCTCGCGAGCTCCGGCCGCCCGTGCCCGGCACCCTCTCCTCTCCGCCGCCAAGCCTCGCTGCCGGCCAGATCGGCCTTCGTCGCCCTCGGATCTGGCCGTCCCCAGCCTCCTCCTCTGGCCTGTCCAGCCGGCGCCGCTAGCCGCGCCATGGCCTTCTCCCTGCCCGGTCGTCGCTCCTGTTCGCGAGCGCCGCCGCCCGGTCGTCCCGCGCGGGCGCGTTGACCGCGAGGTGGGCCACCGGCCTCCCCAGGCCCAGCCAAGCCCAGCCAGGCCTTTTCACCAAGTCGGCCCAAGGCCCAGGGTGAGCGCCCCATCTAACCCTCGCCCAGTGCACTAGATAGCTATCCAACGCTCAGTGCCTATTTCAGTTTTCGGCCCAGGAACGTTTTTTTTAATCTCTGCGATTTTTCCAATAAAAACCAGGACATTGCAATTTTCAGAAAATGCATGTTTTTAAAATGCCAATAATTAAATAACCGTGCATCATATGTAAAAACATTATATATGAAAAATGTCTAAAATTTCGTGTAGATTCACAATTTGCAACTTTCATGCATGATAAAAATGTTTAACTTGTTGTTTTCATTTAATTTGCATTAATGCCATGTTAAAAACGGTTTGTCTCATAACTAAATAACCGTAGCTCCGTTTAAAATGTTCCACATATGTAACTTGACTAGAAAAAACGTGTAAAATCACATGGTGCACTTTATTCTTCTGTTTAATAAATTTAAAATGTGTTTAGTACAGATCTGGACCAAATTAATAATTTGCATATGAGGTCATTTCGGAAATACTATAGGTTGTTTCCGGCCTCATTTAAAATGCCTAGATAGATAGTTTATTTATGCTTCACCTCTTGCCATGCTAAACAACATTTAAACTTGACATGTAAATAAACGAGAGTGAACTAAATGAATCGAACGTAATGTGTAGTAATTGATTGTTGTGATTTGTCATGTCTTGCATAATTAAACCGGACATGCATCATATTTGTTATCGCGCCATGTCATGCATATGTTGTTTATCATGTGTTGATTGATGTTTCCGGATTGCTTCTTCTCGATAGAGTACCAAAAGCATTCAATGTGTGAGGATTCGTTCGACTACGCTGGATCGTCTACTTCACGGATTCGTTCTTCTTCTAAGCGGGATTTCATGCAAGATGAACATTTCCCTGGATACCACTACTATCATTGCCATGCTAGTTGTGTCGTTTCTATCGCTATGTCTCGCTACCTACCACTTGTTTGTCAAGCCTCCCAAAATGCCATGATAAGCCTCTAACCCTCCACATCCCAGCAAACCATTGTTTGGCCATGTTACCGCTTGCTCAGCCATTCTTATAGCATTGCTAGTTGCAGGTGCAAGTTGTTTCCATGTGACAACATGGATATTTTTTGAGATACAACAATATTATTGCTATTTAATTTAATGCACATATATACTTGGTAAAAGGTGGAAGGCTTGGCCTTTTGCTCGGTGTTTTGTTCCACTTTTGCCGCCCTAGTTACTTGTGTACCGGTGTTATGTTCCATATTAAGCGCTCCTAACATGTTTGGGGTTGTTATGGGGACCCCCTTGATTTTCGTTTTGGGAAAAAACTCTTCTGGCAAGACCAAACATTGGTATTACATTTGCCTAATAACTAATAAACAAGCATAGGGTGTCATGAACCCGTGGATAATTTAATCAACAACCCGGGCCAGTGCTCCTCATGAGTGTTGGTCCAAAACGGGCTGCCTGCGGGGCCGCCTCGAGGAAACTCGGGGATTGGTTTTCCTCGTAGCTAGTCACATCCGGTCGTGCCCTGAGAACAAGATACGCGGCTCCTATCGGGTTCGTCGACACGTCGGGCCGTCTTGCTGGATTTGTTTTACCTTTCTCGAACGTCTTGTGCACGGGATTCTATGATACTTTGGGGCTATCTCGAGGTTGAGGTTTTCCACCGGAATTCTGAGATTATTACGGGCTATCCCGTGGTTGAGGTTTTCCATGAGTTGATATGATGCCTAATTGTTATCATGGATATGGTCATTTATGATTTATGCTGAAAACTTGAACACTAGCTAAGCATGTGTATAACAACGAGAACAAAAGAGTTTGTAAAGGTTTTCTTTATCACTTTTAGTTTGTCAACTGAATTCCTTGAGGACAAGCAATGAGTTAAGCTTTGGGGAGTTGATACATCTCCAACGTATCTACTTTTCCAAACACTTTTGCTCTGGTTTTGACCTCTAATTTGCATGATTTGAATGAAACTAACCCGGACTGACGTTGTTTTCAGCAGAACTACCTTGGTGTTATTTTTGTGCAGAAATAAAAGTTCTCGGAATCGGACGAAACTTTTTGTGAATTATTTTTGACAATTATAATGAATTATGGAGCGAAGACCTGCTGGAGTAGGTGTTCCAGGGGGCCACCACACATCAGGGCGCGACCCCCCTAGGCCGCGCCCTGATGGCTTGTGGGGCCCTCGTGGCTCCTCCGACCCTAATTCCAGTCTTATAAAATCACATCTGCGGAGAAAAAAAATGAGAGAGAAGTTTTCATCGCATTTCACGAGACGGAGCTGCCACCACCGCCTGTTCTTCCTTGGGAGGGCTGATCTGGAGTTCGTTTGGGGCTCCAGAGAGGGGAAATCGTCGCTGTCGTCATCAGCAACCATTCTCCATCAACACCGCCATGATGCTCACCATCGGGAGCGAGTAATTCCTTTGTAGGCTTGCTGGACGGTGGTGGGATTGGATGAGATTGATCATGTAATCGAGTTAAGTTTGATAGGGCTTGATCCCTAGTATCCACTATGTTCTGGGATTGATGTTGCTATGACTTTGCTATGCTTAATGCTTGTCACTAGGGCCCGAGTGCCATGATTTCAGATCTGAAACTATTATGTTTTCATGAATATAAGAGTGATTTGGATCCTATCTTGCAAGTTGTATGCACCTATTACATGTCTTGATCCGCATACCCCAAGGTGACAATAATTGGGATTCTTTCCGGTGATTGCCATAGTTTGAGGAGTTCATGTATTCACCATGTGTTAATGCTTTGTTCCGGTTCTCTATTAAAAGGAGGCCTTAATATCCCTTAGTTTCCAATAGGACCCCGCTGCCACGGGAGGGTAGGCAAAAGATGTCATGCAAGTTCTTATCACAAGCACATATGACTATATACAGAATACATGCCTACATTACATTGATGAATTGGAGCTAGTTCTGTGTCACCCTAGTGTGTAACTGTTATATGATCAATGTCATCTAAATCATTATCCATCACCGATCCACGTGCCTACGCTTTACTATTACTGAATATTGCTAAGTTACTATTGCTACTGCTACTGTCACAACTGCTACACAATTGCTACTGTCATGGCTAGTGTTACTTTTGCTACTACTATTTGCTGTGCTACTAAACCTTTGCTGCAGAGAGATATCCCAGGTGCGGTTGAATTGACAACTCAACTGTCAAGGCCAATAAATATTCTTTGGCCCCCTCGTGTCGAATCAATAAATTAGGGTGAAATATCACCCGTGAAGACTGTCGCGATCCCCTATACTTGCGGGTTATCACCCGTGGGGCCGCCCCGAGGAAACTCGGGGATTGGTTTTCCTCGTAGCTAGTCCCATCCGGTCGTGTCCCTGAGAACGAGATACGCGGCTCCTATCGGGTTTGTCGACACGTCGGTCGGGCTTGCTGGATTTGTTTTACCTTTCTCGAACGTCTTGTGCATGGGATTCCGAGGATACTTTGGGGCTATATCGAAGTTGAGGTTTTCCACCAGAATTCTGAGGATACTACGGGCTATCCCGTGGTTGAGGTTTTCCACGCAGTGTGTGGATAGTTTGTGATGGATGAGTTGGAGCACCCCTGCAGGGTTAAATCTTTTTGAGAAGCCGTGCCCGCGGTTATGTGGCAACTTAGAAATTTGTTTAACATCCGGTCATAGAAAACTTAAAGTAAACTCAAATAAAATACACCAACCGTGTGCGTAACTGTGACTGTCTCTACTCATGAGTTCTGAACCGAGAGAGAACATGGTGGGGTTATGTTTGACCGTAAGTAGGTGTTCAAGATCACTTAGTGATAATTACTAGTTCACGTCCGTTTATGCGTAGATCACCCTTCTTATTATTGTACACGTAAGTTAGTCACTCAAATAAATGCTTAGTGCTTCCTGCAGCCTCACCACTTAACCATATCTCACCCATTATGCTTTGCTAGTCTTGATACCCTTGGAAATGAGATTCCTGTGTCCCCCTGGCTCGCAGATTACTACAACAATACTTGCAGGTACAGGTAATGCGATGCTTTGACGTGAGAGCGATGCTTGTTTGATTTGGAGTTCTTCTTCTTCCTCATCAATCATAGGACGGGTTCCAGGCTGGCAGCCTGGGATAGCAAGGATGGATGTCGCTTTTATCGTTTGATTTCGTTCGTAGTTGAACCCTGCTCTTCTGTATGGTGATTGAATGTATAGTTGTATTTGATGTGATGATGATTTAGCTTGTGGCGAGTGTAAGTCAATTCCATATACTCATCTCCTCTTTACATGTACTTGTAACGATATCCATTCTTGAGAAATGACGAGATGCGCTTCTATCTCTGTCGAGGCCCTCGAGCCAAAATAAGGATAGGATCACATCTTGGGCGTTACAAGTTGGTATCGGAGCAGTACCGACCTAGGAGCCCCGTTGATTGATCGAACTTGTCCAAGTCGAGTCTAGTGAAAAAACTATTTTGATCGAAGAGTAGGATTCTTTTTACTCCTCTTCTATGCTATGGTGAGGAATCCTGACCTAGGAATTTTAATTCTACCCCTCTTCTCACTCAATTTTTTTCAGGATCACGCGGGTATTTTGGAACCTCTATGATGTCGATGTGACCGGATCTCTGTTCTTGGTGCCTCCCATATGTATGGATTGGACCCGGGGAATTGAGCTCCAAGGGGTTCTTGACACATCGTTATCGTTTAGTTTCCTTAGTATCTCAGGACGCGGATATTCGAAATTGCTTCAATACTATTTGTGGCGAGAGGAGTTTGGCGCCACCCAGTACTGGGGAGAGCGTCCAGATGTACTGCCATAATTGGTATCGTTGTGATTACGAGGGTCTGAGT
Source organism: Elymus sibiricus (assembly GCA_039707655.1). Taxonomy (NCBI): domain Eukaryota; kingdom Viridiplantae; phylum Streptophyta; class Magnoliopsida; order Poales; family Poaceae; genus Elymus; species Elymus sibiricus. The sequence goes on along the minus strand of CM077675.1, from coordinate 305,384,653 downwards.
TAAATGAATTTCCGAGGCCTCCGGTTGTGTGTTGACGGATGTGCTACATTAGAGAGTAGTATTACTGCTAGGAGTCGAGTGATGGATTTTACTCAGTGTATCCGTGGACCCGATTGCATAACCAAAGGATTTCGGGAGTTCTTAGGTCGGAATTCAAGTAGTTACCTAGGATTATCTTCCAACAGACGCATGATGTGAGGTTGGGGTTTGACATCTAGTGGTTCGTTGTTCACGGTTTTTCTTACAGAGGACAGTCTCGATATGCTTCATCAAGCCTTGTAGTTCGCTAGGCCTAGGGAGCATATTCGAGCATCATTTCAATATGACAATCCAATGTACGATCGACCCCGTGCGAGCGTTACCACGAAAATATCGGACGAAATCCCTGTTATGTATTTGTTTCCGGCTTAATTGCAAGTCCCGTCCTTTGTTTTGTTGGAATATGGTAATTCGAGATGCTTCGGTGTCAAGTGTTTATTTCATGTCCTTCCTAAATGTTGTTCTCATATTTCTATAGGAATGCTAATCCGTTTGCTCAATCATATTATCATGTGAAATTCTTTTCATCCAGAGTGCTTCTCTTCAAGTGAATTCAATCCTTTCCAATATTCGCAAGATCTATCCTCTTATTTCATCCCGGAGTTCCTTTCATCCGTCCTAAGTTGTCTTCTTCTTTTGCCCACCCTCCCACCCTTTTTCTTCAATGATTAAATTCTCGTCCAAGTGCCTTTCTTTTCATTTAATGTTTCCGCTATCTTTTATTCTGTATTGTATCCGGTGATTCATTGTGACGATGCCGAGGAGCTTCAGGTTCATCATTCTCTGTTCTTTTTTTCTTTCTCGGTGGATTCAAATCAACCTCTTGGTGTTCGTCATATCCTTCGTCATTTGTCCAATGCTTTTTTCTCACCTCTCTATTCTATCTGCAGTGCTGAAGATATCTTAGAAGATTCGTGTTTTCATTCAAATCCTTCCAAATTATTTTGAGGTTCTCACCTCATCAAGTTTTCATTTGTACCGGTGCAATCTCTCTTCCTAAGAAATCGTTTCAACAGTGCTCTTTTGAGTGGGCCCATAACCCACAGGTTTTCCCAGGATCTTACCTGGCCCTTCTAATATGTTCCGGAGACCTCAAGTTCTTTTTAAATGTGACGTAAGAATGAATTCCATCACTCATATTCCCTCTCCAAGATCGTTTCCGAATCATCATCATCGATGGATAAACATTTTTTCTTTCTTCTTCCGGGGTGTCTCAACAATTTTGGCGGTGTTCCTCTCATCTTTCTCAATCTACAAGACCGAAGAAGAGTTTCTCCTAAATCTTGGTCCATTCTCTTGAAGATCTGTGTTTCAAGATGATACGTCCATTTTGCATCATGACTTCCTACTGTTATTTATAATTTTTTATGCATAATAATGCTTTATGGAGTAATTCTAATGCCTTTCTCTCATGATATGCAAGGTTTACACAAAGAGGGAGAATGCCGGCAGCTGGAATTCTAGACCTGAAAAGCATATCAGAGACACCTATTCTGCACATCTCCAAATAAGCCGAAACTTCACGGAGAATTATTTTGGAATATATAAAAAATACTGGAGCAAATAACTACCGAAGGGGGGCCACCTGCTGACCACAAGACACCAGGGCGCGCCAGGCCCCCCAGGCACGCCCTGGTGGGTTGTGGCCAGCCCGGCCCACCTCCGGTGCCCATCTTCTGGTACTTAAGGTCTTTTGACCTAAAAAAATAAGGAGAGGACTTTCGGGACGGAACGCCGCTGTCTTGAGGTGGAACTTGGGCAGGAGCACTTTTGCCCTCCGGTGGAGCGATTCCGCCGGGGGAATTTCCCTCCCGGATGGGGAAATCTAAGCCATCGTCATCACCAACAACCCTCTCATCTTTGGGAGGCCAATCTTCATCAACATCTTCAACAACACCATCTTCTCTCAAACCCTAGTTCATCTCTTGTGTTCAATCTTTGTACCGGAACCTCAGATTGGTACCTGTGGGTGACTAGTAGTGTTGATTACATCTAGTAGTTGATTACTATATGGTTTATTTGGTGGAAGATTATATGTTCAGATCCATTATGCTATTTAATACCCCTATGATCTTGAGCATGAATATCATTTGTGAGTAGTTACCTTTGTTCTTGAGGTCACGAGAGAAGTCATGTTGCAAGTAATCATGTGAATTTGATATGTGTTCGATATTTTGATGATATGAATGTTGTGATTCCCTTAGTGGTGTCATGCGAACGTTAACTACATGGCACTTCACCATCTTTGGGCCTAAGGGAATGCATTGTGGAGTAGTTAATAGATGATGGCTTGCTAGAGTGACAGAAGCTTAAACCCTAGTTTATGCGCTATTTCGTAAGGGGCTGATTTGGATCCAAATGTTTAATGCTATGGTTAGATTTTATCTTAATAATTTTCTCGTAGTTGCGCATGCTTGCGAGGGGGTTAATCATAAGTGGGAGGTTTGTTCAAGTAAGAACAGCACTCAAGCACCGGTACATCCACATATCAAATTATCAAAGTAGCGAACACAAATCAAACCAACATGATGAAAGTGACTAGATGAAATTCTCGTGTACCCTCAAGAACGCTTGCTTATTATAAGAGACTGTTTTGGACTGTCCTTTGCCACAAAAGGATTGGTCTATCTTGCTGCAATTTATTTACCGTTATCGTTACTTGCTTGTTACCAATTATCTTGCTATCAAACTACCTGTTACCTACAATTTTAGTGGTTGCAGAAATTACCTTGCTGAAAACCGCTTGTCATTTCCTTCTGCTCCTCGTTGGGTTCGACACTCTTACTTATCGAAAGGACTACGATTGACCCCCTATACTTGTGGGTCATCAATGCTCTTTTCTGGCGCCGTTTCCGGGGAGTGAAGCGCTCTTCGTAAGTGGAAATCGGTAAGGAAAAATTTATACTACGTGCTGAAATTTATTGTCGCTTGCTACTATGGAAAACAATCCTTTGAGGGGTTTGTTCGGGGTATCTTCACCTCGACCGGAACCACAATTAGTTGCCCCTCAACCTACTGCACCTACTAAAAATATTGGTTATGAAATTCCGTCGGGTATGGTAGAACAACTGCTAACTAATCCTTATGCAGGAGACGAAACTGAACATCCCGATATGCATCTAATACATGTGGATGAAATTTGTGGATTATTTAAGCTTGCAGGTTTACCCAGAGATGAAGTTAAGAAGAAGGTTTTCCCTTTATCTTTGAAGGGAAAAGCATTGACATGGTATAGGCTATGTGATGATATTGGATCATGGAACTGGAATCGATTGAAATTAGAATTCCACCAAAAGTTTTATCCTATGCATCTAGTTCATCGTGATCGGAATTATATATATAATTTTTGGCCTCGTGAAGGAGAAAGCATCGCTCTAGCTTGGGGGAGGCTCAAGTCAATGTTATATTCATGCTCCAATCATGAGCTCCCGAGAGAAATTATTATTCAGAATTTTTTTGCTCGACTTTCTCATAATGATCGATCCATGCTCGATACTTCTTGTACTGGTTCTTTTATGAAGAAGACTATTGAATTCAAGTGGGATCTCTTAGAAAGAATTAAATGCAACTCTAAAGATTGGGAACTCGACGAAGGTAATGAGTCAGGTATTAAGCTTAAGTTTGATTGTGTTAAATCTTTTATGAATACCGATGTTTTTCACAAGTTTAGCACTAAATATGGACTTGACTCTGAGAAAGTAGCCTCTTTTTGTGAATCATTTGCTACTCACATTGACCTCCCTAAGGAGAAGTGGTTTAAATATCACCCCCCTATTAAAGAATAAATTAAAGAATAGGTAAAAGCTAAAAATGAAACCATCATTTACAATGTTGATCTAGTTGTGCCTACTGCTTATATTGAAAAACCACCTTTCCCTGTTAGGATAAAGGAACATGCTAAGGTATCAACTGTGGTTCGCAAAAGTAATATTAAAGCACCTAAGACCTCTGAACAAATTAAAGTAGAACCTAGTGTTGCTATGGTTAAAGATCTCTTGGTAGAAAATATTGATGGGCATGTTATTTACTTCTGTGATGAAGGTGCTAGAATTGCCAAACCCGATGAAAAAGATAAACATAGACCCGTAGTTGGCATGCCTGTTGTCTCAGTTAAAATAGGAGATCATTGCTACCATGGTTTATGTGATATGGGTGCTACTATGAGTGCTATTCCTTTTAACTTATACCAAGAAATTATGAATGCTATGGCACCCACCAAAATAGAAGACATTGATGTTACTATTAAACTTGCTAATAGAGACACCATCACACCACTTGGGATTGTTAGAGATGTTGAATTCTTGTGTTGGAAAATAAAATATCCTACTAATTTTCTAGTTCTTGGTTCCCCACAAGATGACTTTTGACCCATTATCTTTGGTAGACCTTTCTTGAACACTGTTAATGCTAAGATAGATTGTGAAAAACAAACTGTCAGTGTTATTTTTGGTGACGTGTCTCATGAGTTTAACTGTTCCAAGTTTAGTAGACAACCCTGTAATAAAGAATTATCTAGTAAGGATGAAATGATTGGTCTTGCTTCTACTGCCGTTGCTCCTACTGATCCACTAGAACAATATTTGCTAGACCATGAAAATGATATGCACTTGCATGAAAGAAATGAAATAGATAAAATTTTCTTCGAACAACAACCTCTCCTAAAACACAATTTGCCTTTTGAAATTCTAGGAGGTCCTCCTCCACCTAAAGGTGATCCTGTGTTTGAATTAAAACAATTGCCTCACACTTTGAAGTATGCTTATCTTGATGAGGAAAAGATATTTCTTGTTATTATTAGTGCTAACCTTTCAGGACATGAAGAAGAAAGATTATTAAAAATTCTGAGGAAGCACCGGGCTGCTATTGGATATACTCTTGATGATCTTAAGGGCATTAGTCCACTCTATGTCAGCACAGGATTAATATGGAACCTGATGCTAAACCCGTTGTTGATCACCTATGGCGATTGAATCCTAAGATGAAAGAACTAGTAAGAACTGAAATATTAAAGCTTCTGGAAGAAGGTATAATTTATCCTATAGTTGATAGTAGATGGGTAAGTCCCATTCATTTTGTCCCTAAGAAGGGAGGTATTACTATTGTTCCTAATGATAAAGATGAACTTATCCCATAGAGAATTGTCACTGGCTATAGAATGGTAATTGATTTTAGAAAATTAAGTAAAGCTACTAGAAAAGATCATTACCCTCTGCCTTTAATTGATCAAATGCTAGAAAGATTATCTAAGCACACACACTATTGTTGTCTGGATGGATATTCTGGTTTCTCTCAAATACCCGTGTCACAACCTGATCAAGAGAAAACCACCTTTACTTGTCCTTTTGGAACCTATGCTTATAGACGTATGCCTTTTGGTTTATGCAATGCACCTCCTACCTTTTAAAGATGTATGACTGCTATATTCTCTGATTTTTGTGAAAAAATTGTGGAGGTTTTCATGGATGATTTTTCCGTTTACAGAATTTCTTTTGAAGATTGCTTAAGCAACCTTGATCGAGTTTAGCAGAGATGTGAACAAACTAATCTTGTCTTGAATTGGGAGAAGTGCCACTTTATGGTTAATGAAGGTGTTGTCTTGGGGCATAAAATATCTGAACGGGGTATTGAGGTGGATAAGGCTAAAGTTGATGCAATGGAGAGAATGACATGTCCTAAAGATATTAAAGGTATTCGGAGTTTCCTTGGTCATGCTGGTTATTATAGGAGGTTTATTAAAGACTTCTCTAAAATTTCTAGGCCTCTTACTAATCTTTTACAAAAGGATATTCCATTTTTTTATGATGATTGTCTAGAAGCCTTTGAAACACTCAAGAAAGCCTTGACTTCTGCACCTATTGTTCAACCACCTGATTGGAACTTGCCTTTTGAAATTATGTGTGATGCTAGTGATTATGTTGTTGGTGCTCTTCTAGGACAAAGAGTTGATAAGAAATTAAATGTTATCCATTATGCTAGCAAAACTATAGACAGTGCCCAAAGAAATTATGCTACTACTGAAAAAGAATTTTTAGCAGTTGTGTTTGCTTGTGATAAATTTAGATCTTACATTGTTGATTCCAAAGTTATGTTTCACACTGATCATGCTGCTATAAAATATCTTATGGAAAAGAAAGATGCTAAACGTAGACTCATTAGGTGGGTTCTCTTGCTTCAAGAATTTGATTTACATATCACTAATGGGAAAGGAGCTGAGAACCCCGTAGCTGATAACTTGTCTAGGTTGGAAAATATTCTTGATGACCCACTACCTATTGATGATAGTTTTCCTTATGAACAATTAGCTGCAATAAATGTTTCTCGAAACACTCCTTGGTATGCTGATTATGCTAACTACATTGTTGCTAAATATATACCACCTAGTTTCACATACCAACAAAAGAAAAAAAATTCTTCTATGATTTAAGACATTACTTTTGGGATGACCCACATCTTTATAAAGAAGGGGTAGATGGTATTATTAGACGATGTGTACCTGAGCATGAACAGGAACAAATCCTATGGAAATTCCATTCCGAAGCCTATGGAGGACATCATGCGGGAGATAGAACTGCTCACAAGGTATTGCAATCTGGTTTTTATTGGCCTACTCTCTTCAAGGATGCCCGTAAGTTTGTCTTGTCTTGTGATAAATGTCAAAGAATTGGTAATATCGGTAAGTGTCAGGAAATGCCTATGAATTATTCACTTGTTGTTGAACCATTTGATGTTTGGGGTTTTGACTATATGGGACCTTTTCCTTCCTCTAGTGGGTATACTCATATTTTGGTTGCTGTTGATTATGTTACTAAGTGGGTAGAAGCTATTCCAACTAGTAGTGCTGATCATAAAACCTCCATTAAAATGCTTAAAGAAGTTATTTTCCCGAGGTTTGGAGTCCCTAGATATTTAATGACTTATGGTGGTTCACACTTTATTCATGGTGCTTTCATTAAAATGCTTGCTAAATATGATGTTAACCATACAATTCCATCACCCTATCATCCTCAATCTAGTGGTCAAGTTGAACTTGGCAATAGAGAAATAAAATTAATATTACAAAAAACTGTAAATAGGCCCCGAAAGAATTGGTCTAAGAAACTAGATGATGCACTTTGGGCCTATAGAACAACTTATAAAAATCCTACGGGTATGTCTCCATACAAAATGGTATATGGAAAGGCTTGTCATTTGCCCCTAGAGTTAGAACATAAAGGATTTTGGGCAATTAAAGAACTCAATTATGATTTCAAACTTGCCGGTGAAAAGAGGTTATTTGATATTAGCTCACTAGATGAATGGAGAACCCAAGCTTATGAAAATGCCAAACTATTCAAAGAAAAAGTTAAAAGATGGCATGACAAAAGAATCCAAAAGCGGGAATTCAAAGTTGGAGAATATGTTCTTTTGTACAACTCTCGTTTTAGATTTTTTACAGGAAAGCTTCTTTCTAAATGGGAAGGACCATATGTTATCGAAGAGGTTTATCATTCTGAAGCTATCAAGATTAATAATGCCGAAGGTACTAACCTGAAGGTGGTCAATGGACAAAGAATTAAACACTATATCTCAGGTATGCCTATTAATGTTGAAAGCAATATTATCCAAACCATGACACCGGAGGAACACATAAAAGAAACCTTTCGGAACACTATAGAATCCTAAAAAAGAGGAGGTACATGATACGCTAAGTAAACGGACTCCGAAAAATCCGCAAAAATATTTTCTATTAGTTTTGGAATATTACAAAAATTAGGAAAATAAGAAATAAACAGGAAAACAACCGAGGTGAGCATGATACACCGGGGCGCGCCTCCCCTGCCTGGCGCGCCCTGGTGGGTTGTGCCCCCCTCGGGCACCTTCCTGACTCCGTATCTTCTTCCATATTATTGCTTCCCAAGATAAAAAAATCTTTATATATACCTTCGATTGTTCTGACCACCGCATCGCAAAAAAATCCCCTGTTCTTGTTTCGTGTTGTTTTACTGACAGGTCTAAAAATATGTCGTCTCAAGGTTCGGATGGAGAGGGTTATGTTACCCATCGTCCTGTAGATCCAAACATCTTTAAGAAGACCTTCCCATATTTTTGGTTCACGGATGAGGAGGAGGACACTGATCCGGAGGAGATGGAGGATCCATCCTCGAAAGAAGACAAAGTTCCACTACCCCAATCTGGGGATATGCACGTAGAGTTCAAGAAGTCAAGCCTCCCCAACAAAACTAAGACCCAATCTATCCCTTCTCATTTTCTGCAGGATAGCAAGGCAACATTATCCAAGAAGATACTAAAGCTTGAGTTAGAGAATGAGGATCTAAGGGAGGAAAACTTTATGCTCAAGTATAAGCTGAAAAAGAACGCTACCACTTCTTCACCACCTTCACCATCTTCACCACCAAAGGAGACTTGAGTACACGGGTATGGGCACTCCCCTTGGCTTGAGCCAAGCTTGGGGGAGATGCCCTGGTATCGTATCACCATCAGTTTTATTTACCTTTACCTATTTTAGTTCTATCCTTAGCTCTTTCCTAATCTAGTTGAATAAAAGTTTAGTATAATCTATTTTCGAGTGCTAGTTTCGTGATCTATCTATCTATGTAATCGAGTGAGAGTTATATAATAAAGTTTTGTTTGAGCTTTTGGCTCTTTACTTTCTTGTTGCAATCATAATAAAAAGGAAATAAATGAAAAGGATCATATGCTAATCTTATGGTAAGTAATGACATCACATAAGGAAAAGTATAAGTGGTAAAATTTATTGGAGATTGACAAACATATCATTTGTCAATGATGCAATTCATGAAAGAATTAATAAGGGAAGAGAAGATTCACATGAAAATACACTATCTTGGACATCTTTTATGATTGTGAGCCCCCATTAAATATTATATGCCAAAATTATTGACGTTGGACAAGGAAGACAACGTAATGATTTATGTTAGTTCATATTCACATAGAAGTTATATTGTCATAGATCCTTCAACATGTGGTGCTTGCTCAATATCTTTGCTAGCCAAACATTCCGCACTAAGTAGAGATACTACTTGTGCATCCAAAAATCCTGAACCCAAACTCATGTTTTGAGAGTCCACCATACCTACCTATGGATTGAGTAGGATCCTTCAAGTAAGTTGTCATCGGTGCACTAAGGCAATAAAAATTGCTTCTAAATGTGTTTGATCAATTAGTGTAAGAGAAAATTGAGCGTTGTATGAACTTGTGCTGGCAAAGTAATAAAAGCGACGGACTGCATAATAAAGGTTGATATCATAAGGGGCAATATAACGTGACGTTCTTTTGCATTAAGGGATTTGGCATACAAAACAAAAAGCGCATGACAACCTCTGCTTCCCTCTGCGAAGGGCCTATCTTTTACTTTTATGCAAGAGTCAAAGTATTCTTCCCTATTCCTTTTTTCTTTTTCTTTTTGCAAGCATCATGTGGTGAGGAATGATCTAGGCACATATATCCAGTTGGATATGAGTGATCATGAGTTATTATTGTTGACATCACCCTTGAGGTGAATACGTTGGGAGGCGAAACTATAAGCCCCTATCTTTCTATGTGTCCGGTTGAAACTTTTTGCTCATGGGTATGCTGTGAGTGTTAGCAATCATAGAAGATTAAATGATGGTTGAGTATGTGGACTTGCCAAAAGGCTCCAACGCGAGACCCTTCCTGAAAATATGATGAATTGTAGTTGCAAAGTTGACTGAGAACATAGTTTGTTGGTTTTCAATAAGCTTTATGCTTTATACTTCTGTTTTGATGAATTGTTACTTGTTCATGAGAAGTTATATGATGAATTTATATAATAAAATTTATGTGAATAAGTTCTATGATAAAGTTTGTTGCTTCTATGATAATTTGCATGATGCTACTATGTCCGTATTTTGTTTTTATCGACACCTCTCTCTCAAACCATGTGGACATGTTTTTCGATATCGGCTTTCGCTTGAGGACAAGCGAGGTCTAAGCTTGGGGGAGTTGATACGTACATTTTGCATCATGATTTACTACTGTTATTTATAATGTTTTTATGCATAATAATGCTTTATGGAGTAATTCTAATGCCTTTCTCTCATAATATGCAAGGTTTACACAAAGAGGGAGAATGCTGCCAGCTGGAATTCTGGACCTAAAAAAGCATATCAGAGACACCTATTCTGCACATCTCCAAATAAGCTGAAACTTCACGAAGAATTATTTTGGAATATATAAAAAATACTGGAGCAAATAACTACCGGAGGAGGGCCACCTGGTGACCACAAGACACCAGGGCGCGCTAGGCCCACCAGGCGCGCCCTGGTGGGTTATGGCCAGCCCGGCCCACCTCCGGTGCCCATCTTCTGGTACTTAAGGTCTTTTGACCTAGAAAAAATAAGAAGAGGACTTTCAGGACGAAACGCCGCTGTCTCGAGGCGGAACTTGGGCAGGAGCACTTTTGCCCTCCGACGGAGCGATTCCGCCGGGGGAACTTCCCTCCCGGAGGGGGAAATCGAAGCCATCGTCATCACCAACTGCTCTATCATCTTTGGGAGGCTAATCTTCATCAACATCTTCAAGAACACCATCTCCTCTCAAACCCTAGTTCATTTCTTGTGTTCAATCTTTGTACCGGAACCTCAGATTGGTACCAGTGGGTGACTAGTAGTGTTGATTACATCTAGTAGTTGATTACTATATGGTTTATTTGGTGGAAGATTATATGTTCAGATCCATTATGCTATTTAATACCCCTGTGATCTTGAGCATGAATATCATTTGTGAGTAGTTACCTTTGTTCTTGAGGTCACGTGAGAAGTCATGTTGCAAGTAAGCATGTGAATTTGATATGTGTTCGATATTTTGAGATATGAATGTTGTGATTCCCTTAGTGGTGTCATGCGAACGTCGACTACATGGCAGTTAACCATCTTTGGGCCTAAGGGAATGCACTGTGGAGTAGTTAATAGATGATGGGTTGCTAGAGTGACAGAAGCTTAAACCCTAGTTTATGCGCTATTTCGTAAGAGGCTGATTTGGATCCAAATGTTTAATGCTATGGTTAGATTTTATCTTAATACTTCTCTTGTAGTTGCGGATGCTTGCGAGGGGGTTAATCATAAGTGGGAGGTTTGTTCAAGTAAGAACAACACCCAAGCATCGGTCCACCCACATATCAAATTATCAAAGTAGCGAATGCAAATCAAACCAACATGATGAAAGTGACTAGATGAAATTCCCGTGTACCCTCAAGAACGCTTGCTTATTATAAGAGACTGTTTTGGCCTGTCCTTTGCCAGAAAAGGATTGGGCTATCTTGCTGCACTTTATTTACCGTTATCGTTACTTGCTCGTTACTAATTATCTTGCTATCAAACTACTTGTTACCTACAATTTCAGTGCTTCCAAAAATTACCTTGCTGAAAACTGCTTGTCATTTCCTTCTGCTCCTCGTTGGGTTCGACACTCTTATTTATTGAAAGGACTATGATTGACCCCCTATACTTGTGGGTCATCAAGGCTCTTTTCTTGCTCCATTGCCGGGGAGTGAAGCGCTCTTGGTAAGTGGAAATCGGTAAGGAAAAATTTATACTACATGCTGAAGTTTGTTATCACTTGCTACTATGGAAAACAATCCTTTGAGGGGTTTGTTCGGGGTATCTTCACCTCGACTGGAACCACAATTATTTGCCCCTCAACCTACTGCACCTACTTAAAATATTGGTTATGAAATTCCTTCAGGTATGGTAGAACAATTGCTAGCTAATCCTTATGCAGGAGATGAAATTGAACAAGATATGCATCTAATACATGTGGATGAAATTTGTGGATTATTTAAGCTTGCAAGTTAACCCGGAGATGAAGTTAAGAAGAGGGTTCTCCCTTTATCTTTGAAGGGAAAAGCATTGACCTGGTATAGGCTATGTGATGATATTAGATCATGGAGCTGGAATTGATTGAAATTAGAATTCCACCAAAAGTTTTATCCTATGCATCTAGTTCATCGTGATCGGAATTATATATATAATTGTTGGCCTCGTGAAGGAGAAAGCATCGCTCTAGCTTGGGGGAGGCTTAAGTCAATGTTATATTCATGCCCCAATCATGAGCTCCTGAGAGAAATTATTATTCAAAAAAATTATTCTCGGCTTTCTCATAATTATCGATCCATGCTCGATACTTCTTGTACTGGTTCTTTTATGAAGAAGACTATTGAATTCAAGTGGGATCTCTTAGAAAGTATTAAACGCAACTCTGAAGATTGGGAACTCGACGAAGGTAATGAGTCAGGTATTAAGCTTAAGTTTCATTGTGTTAAATATTTTATGAATACCGATGCTTTTCACAAGTTTAGCACTAAATATGGACTTGGCTTTGAGATAGTAGCCTCTTTTTGTGAATCTTTTTCTAATCATGTTGACCTCCCTAAGGTGAAGTGGTTTAAATACCATCCCCTATTAAAGAGGAAATTAAAGAATCGGTAAAAGCTAAAAATGAAACCATCATTTGCAATGTTGATCCAGTTGAGCCTACTGCTTATATTGAAAAACCACCTTTCCCTGTTAGGATAAAGGAACATGCTAAGGTATCAACTGTGGTTCGCAAAAGTAATATTAAAGCACCTAAGCCCTCTGAACAAATTAAAGTAGAACCTAGTGTTGCTATGGTTAAAGATCTCTTGGTAGAAAATATTGATGGGCATGTTATTTACTTCTATGATGAAGCTGCAAGAATTGTCAAACCCGATGAAAAAGATAAACATAGACCCGTAGTTGGCATGCTGTTGTCTCAGTTAAAATAGGACATAATTGCTATCATGGTTTATGTGATATGGGTGCTAGTGTGAGTGCTATTTCTTTTACCTTATACCAAGAAATTATGAATGATATGGCACCCACCGAAATAGAAGACATTGATGTTACTATTAAACTTGCTAATAGAGACACCATCACACCACTTGGGATTGTTAGAGATGTTGAAGTCTTGTGTGGGAAAATAAAATATCCTACAAATTTTCTAGTTCTTGGTTCCCCACAAGATGACTTTTGTCCCATTAGCTTTGGTAGACCTTTCTTGAACACTGTTAATGCTAAGATAGATTGTGAAAAACAAACTGTCGGTGTTAGTCTTGGCGATGTGTCTCATGAGTTTAACTTTTCCAAGTTTAGTAGACAAACCTGTAATAAAGAATTATCTAGTAAGGGTGAAATGATTGGTCTTGCTTCTATTTCCGTTCCTCCTACTGATCCACTAGAACAATATTTGCTAGACCATGAAAATGATATGCACTTGCATGAAAGAAATGAAATAGCTAAAATTTTCTTTGAACATCAATCTCTCCTAAAACACAATGTGCCTATTGAAATTCTAGGAGGTCCTCCTCCACCTAAAGGTCATCCTGTGTTTGATTTAAAACAATTGCCTGACACTTTGAAGTATGCTTATCTTGATGAGAAAAATATATATCCTGTTATTATTAGTGCTAACCCTTTCAGAACATGAAGAAGAAAGATTATTAAAAATTCTGAGGAAGCACCGGGCTGCTATTGGATATACTCTTGATGATCTTAAGGGCATTAGTCCCACTCTATGTCAGCACAAGATTAATATGGAACCTGATGCTAAACCCGTTGTTGATCACCAATGGCGATTGAATCCTAAGATGAAAGATATGGTAAGAACTGAAATATTAAAGCTTCTAGAAGCAGGTATAATTTATTCTATAGCTAATAGTAGATGGGTAAGTCCCGTTCATTGTTTCCCTAAGAAGGGAGGTATTACTGTTGTTCCTAGTGATAAAAATGAACTTATCCCACAGAGAATTGTCACTGGCTATAGAATGGTAATTGATTTTAGAAAATTAAATAAAGCTACTAGAAAAGATCATTACCCTCTACCTTTCATTGATCAAATTCTAGAAAGATTATCTAAGCACACACACTTTTGTTTTCTGGATGGATATTCTGGTTTCTCTCAAATACCCGTGTCACAACCTGATCAAGAGAAAACCACCATTACTTGTCCTTTTGGAACCTATGCTTATAGACGTATGCCTTTTGGTTTATGCAATGCACCTCCTACCTTTTAAAGATGTATGGCTGCTATATTCTCTGATTATTGTGAAAAAATTGTGGAGGTTTTCATGGATGATTTTTCCGTTTACGGAACTTGTTTTGAAGATTGCTTAAGCAACCTTGATCGAGTTTAGCAGAGATGTGAACAAACTAATCTTGTCTTGAATTGGGAGAAGTGCCACTTTATAGTTAATGAAGGTGTTGTCTTGGGGCATAAAATATCTGAACGGGGTATTGAGGTGGATAAGGCTAAAGTTGATGCAATTGAGAGAATGACATGTCCTAAAGATATTAAAGGTATTCGGAGTTTCCTTGGTCATGCTGGTTTTTATAGGAGGTTTATTAAAGACTTCTCTAAAATTTCTAGGTCTCTTACTAATCTTTTACAAAAGGATATTCCATTTGTTTTTGATGATGATTGTCTAGAAGCCTTTGAAACACTCAAGAAAGCCTTGACTTCTGCACCTATTATTCAACCACCTGATTGGAACTTGCCTTTTGAAATTATGTGTGATGCTAGTGATTATGTTGTTGGTGCTATTCTAGGACAAAGAGTTGATAAGAAATTAAATGTTATCCATTATGCTAGCAAAACTCTAGACAGTGCCCAAAGAAATTATGCTACTACTGAAAACGAATTTTTAGCAGTTGTGTTTGCTTGTGATAAATTTAGATCTTACAATGTTGATTCCAAAGTTATTGTTCACACGGATCATGCTGCTATGAAATATCTTATGGAAAAGAAAGATGCTAAACCTAGACTCATTAGGTGGGTTCTCTTGCTTCAAGAATTTGATTTACATATCGCTAATAGGAAAGGACCTGAGAATCCCGTAGCTGATAACTTGTCAAGGTTGGAAAATATTCTTGATGACCCACTACCTATTGATGATAGTTTTCCTGATGAACATATAGCTGCAATAAATGTTTCTCGAAACTCTCCTTGGTATGCTGATTATGCTAACTACATTGTTGTTAAATATATACCACCTAGTTTCACATACCAACAAAAGAAAAAAAATTCTTCTATGATTTAAGACATTACTTTTGGGATGACCCACATCTTTATAAAGAAGGGGTAGATGGTATTATTAGACGTTGTGTACCTGAGCATGAATAGGTACAAATCCTACGGAAATGTCATTCCGAAGCCTATGGGGGACATCATGCGGGAGATAGAACTGCTCACAAGGTATTGCAATCTAGTTTTTATTGACCTACTCTCTTCAAGGATGCGCGTAAGTTTGTCTTGTCTTGTGATGAATGTCAAAGAATTGGTAATATCGGTAAGCGTCAGGAAATGCCTATGAATTATTCACTTGTTGTTGAACCATTTGATGTTTGGGGTTTTTACTATATGGGACCTTTTCCTTCCTCTAATGGGTATACTCATATTTTGGTTGCTGTTGATTATGTTACTAAGTGGGTAGAAGCTATTCCAACTAGTAGTGATGATCATAACACCTCCATTAAAATGCTTAAAGAAGTTATTTTTCCGTGGTTTGGAGTCCCTAGATATTTAATGACTTATGGTGGTTCATACTTTATTCATGGTGCTTTCCGTAAAATGCTTGCTAAATATGATGTTAACCATAGAATTGCATCACCCTATCATCCTCAATCTAGTGGTCAAGTTGAACTTAGCAATAGAGAAATAAAATTAATATTACAAAAAACTGTCAATAGGTCCCGAAAGAATTGGTTTAAGAAACTAGATGACTTTGGGCCTATTGAACAACTTATAAAAATCCTATGGGTATGTCTCCATACAAAATGGTATATGGAAAGGCTTGTCATTTGCCTCTAGAGTTAGAACATAAAGGATTTTGGGCAATTAAAGAACTCAATTATGATTTCAAACTTGCCGGTGAAAAGAGGTTATTTGATATTAGGTCACTAGATGAATGGAGAACCCAAGCTTATGAAAATGCCAAACTATTCAAAGAAAAAGTTAAAAGATGGCATGACAAAAGAATCCAAAAGCGGGAATTCAAAGTTGGAGAATATGTTCTTTTGTACAACTCTCATTTTAGATTTTTTGCAGGAAAGCTTCTTTCTAAATGGGAAGGACCATATGTTATCGAAGAGGTTTATCGTTCTGGAGCTATCAAGATTAATAATGCCGAAGGTACTAACCCGAAGGTGGTCAATGGACAAAGAATTAAACATTATATCTCAGGTACGCCTATTAATGTTGAAAGCAATATTATCCAAACCATGACACCGTAGGAACACTTAAAAGAAACCTTCCGAAACACTACAGAATACAGAAAAAGAGGAGGTACGTGATACGGTAAGTAAACGGACTCCGAAAAATCCACAAAAATATTTCCTGTTAGTTTTGGAATATTACAAAAATTAGGAAAATAAGAAATAAACAGGAAAGCAACCAAGGTGAGCACGATACACCGGGGCGCGCGTGCCCTGCCTGGCGCGCCCTGGTGGGTTGTGCCCACCTTGGTTGCTTTCCTGTTTATTTCTTATTTTCCTAATTTTTGTAATACTCCAAAAAAAACCTCGGGCACCTTCCCGACTCCGTTTTCCTTCCATATTCTTGCTTCCCAAGATAAAAAAAATTATATATACCCCAGATTGTTTTGACCAGCGCATCGCAGAAAAATCCCCTGTTCTTGTTTCGTGTTGTTTTCCTGACTGGTCTTAAAATATGTCGTCTCAAGGTTCAGATGGAGAGGGTTATGTTACCCACCATCCTCTAGATCCAAACATCTTTAATAAGACCTTCCCATATTTTTGGTTCACGGATGAGAAGGAGGACACTGATCCGTAGGAGACGGAGGATCCATCCTCGGAAGAAGACAAAGTTCCACTACCCCAACCTGGGGATATGCACGTAGAGTTCAAGAAGTCAAGCCTCTCCAACAAAACTAAGACCCAATCTATCCCTTCTCATTTTCTGCAGGATAGCAAGGTAGCATTATGTAAGAAGATATTAAAGCTTGAGTTAGAGAATGAGGATCTAAGGGAGGAAAACTTTATGCTCAAGTATAAGCTGAAAGAGAACGCTACCACTTCTTCACCACCTTCATCATCTTCACCACCAAAGGAGACTTGAGTACACGGGTATGGGCACTCCCCTTGGCTTGAGCCAAGCTTGGGGGAGATGCCTCGGTAACGTATCACCATCACTTTTATTTACCTTTACCTATTTTAGTTCGATCCTTAGCTCTTTCGTGATCTAGTTGAATAAAAGTTTAGTATAATCTATTTTCGAGTGTTAGTTTCGTGATCTATCTATCTATGTAATCAAGTGAGAGTTATATAATAAAGTTTTGTTTGAGCTTTTGCTTCTTTACTTTCATGACTCCTTTTTTTTGGATATCTTGTTTGTTCCTTCGTGTAACTATTTTGTGTGTACATCCTTCTTTGTGGATATACCATCATGTATTCTACCTAGAATCTTATACACATGAGAGAAGTTACATCTCTAGTTGATATCCTCTTTTCCTTCACGTCCACCGTTGCATTCCCTTTTATTTCCTTGGTGGTTTCATGAAAGAATTTGTCTTGAGTGCGGATCTTATATCCTTGCATCTCGATGCACTCTTTGGTGGTGAAGATTAGTTTCCTCATGCTTGTCTTGATGAGGGTTTTGCCATTTCGATTGGTATCCCTTCTCTTGACAAGGCTATTATTTCTTATCTTCACCATGGGTTGTCACAAGCTTTGGTTTTTAATTTTCTTATTAGTAAGCTTGTGGACCCATTTTCCAGTGGTTTGTGTATGTGGGAAGGATATGGCTTGCACTTTGTGTCTCATTTCATCAAGACTATGTTGATGCTTAATGCTCATCCTTATACTAGTCTTCTCAAGCGCTTTACCATGACTCACACATCATTTTGGTTGAGCCTGTTCTTAAGTTGCCTCTTTTACATGTTGCTCAACCATATGTTTGGTGCAAGTTACATGCTTATTGTCTTTTCTACTTGCTTGCACCTATTGTGTGTTTCTATTGATTTTGGGGGAGTAATGATCCTATTTTGTGCTATCGTATCCAAATACAAAAAATTCTTAATAGTGCACAAATCATCGGGAGCTTCTCTAGTTTCTTTAAAACACTCTTTTGCCCATATCATAATATCTTTTATTAATGTGGCTCGTTGGATCATGAGATTGTTTGGTCCAATTGGTATCTTTTGATTGCTTGCTTCTCTTTTGGCATGTCTTTGTGCCATAAAATCCTTTTGGCAATCTTTGGATCCTCAATATAGTTTGTCTTCCTCCAACTACTTATAATTGGACATGTGTATGTCATTTTACTCATATTTTGAGAAATACACACCTTTTAGTGGAACACCTATTATATTGGCTTTCTAAGCGTTTCGCCCATTTTTGCAATCGATGCCAATGGGGGAGAAGTTTAGAGAGTTTAGTTTGGAGTAGTTTAGAGAGTTTTGCTTTTGATTCTTAAGCATTTGCATCTCATACCCATGCATATGCATTATTGGTTGTTGCTTTGCATGGGTGTGCTTATTTCCTTATATAAACTCTCTTGAAAGTGATTGTCATCAATTACAAAAATGGGGGAGATTGTTAGAGCATATTTCTCCATATGTGGTTTTGGTAATTGTTGACAATCCCTATGGACTAATGGTTGCCTTGAGTTATATTCGAAGGATGTTCATAGGCACTTCTTGAAGTCCATCTGTTGGTTTCAAGGAGTTTATATGGTGACCAAGGTGGTATTGAAGGATTGATCCAAAGATTGGTCATGTGAGAGTTGAGCTTATTGCAAGCATGTCTTGAAGAATAAGATTGTGTGAACATTCATGTTTACCTTCAAGACATCATATTTGTGAAGAGAGAAGATAAGACACAAGGTTGATCAAGACTAAGGCAAAGAATGAATCAAGTTGATCAACACACAAAGCGTACAAGATGTACCGAGAGGGATCAAGTGATCCAATGGTATGGTAAGCATTGTCCATTATGCTTTGTGTACTAACCCATGTTCCTTGTGAGTGTTCTTTGTGGGGTTAGGTATATTTCCATGGGCTTGCATCAAGAGGAAGATCTCATACATCCCATGGAAGACATCAAGTGGTGATCATCATCAAGGTTGCGGTGTGCAAGTTCAAGTGAAGCGTCACGGAGAGATCATGCTTGAAGCTTGCCGTCTATTGTGGTGACGATGGACTTGTGAAGATGGGCCGAAGAGTGGCTCACCCATAGTGGAGTATGGGGGAGCAATCATCTAGTCTTCATCGAGCCGGCGCAATCAAGAAAGGTGGTCCATCTTGAGGAGGACAAGATCGTCATAATCTAGCTCAAGTGGACTATGCGCAAGGCAAAGGTTTGCCCTTGATAGGGTTTTCTACTTTACCGATCTCATGGTGGTAGTTGGGAGACCGGGTTATAGGATCGATAGCCGTACTATCAAGGGGGGCTCTCAAGTGAGTAGCTTGATCGTATCGTTCGTTGAGAGCTCAAACCATTGCATTCTTGGCATCATCATCTTTCTTGGTTCTTGGTTGGATTTTCTCTATGTGGGTTCTTGAGCTTATGGTCAGCTTCATGACAAGCTCAAGTTCATCGAAAACGGAGCCCATATGCATCTTCTATGATGTTTCCGATGTTGGAGTTTTTGCTGGTTCTTCATTCATAGAGGTTTCACACCTCTATATCATTGGCATTTTTATACTGCTTCCTCTTATTATAGGGGTTGTACCAGTCGTTGTTGGATTGCTCTTGTCGTCCTGAATCCTACAAGCTTTGAGTTTGCTCAATTCGGAGCTCATTTGCAGAAGTTATGGCAGTTCTGGTCTTACCTGGTTTCTTGATGCGGTTGTACCGCTGGTCCAAGCGGTTGTACTGCTTGACCGGTACGTCCGGTGCAACTACCGCCCCAGGGGTGATACCCTAGGGTCGCTGCTCACAGGTTGATGCCAACGGTTGTACCGCTGCCTCCGGGCGGTTGTACCACCCATGATCTGGCCAACCCTGGCGAGTGGCTTCAGGCGGTTGTACCGGCCCAGCACCGCCCTACCACCGGACTGGGCTCTGTTGTGGTGCGGTTCTTGGGCGGTGGTAGCCCGGTTGTTCCGGTCAACTCTTTTTGACCGGTACTACCAGTGTCCAGAGCGGTTGTACCGCTCGAGACATTGCCATGCCACCACCCGTGCTCGGTCCTAGCGGTTGTACCGGTCTTCATAGCGGTTGTACCACCCCTATGTTATTCTGCACATAACGGGCAGATTCGTGGGGACCTATTTAAGGGGGTCTTCTTCCCCAATGGTTCCCCATCCTTTGAGCTCGTGTTTGCCCCCCATTGTTGACCTTCTTAGACCTTGCTAACTCTCAATCCCTCCAATGATTCTTGATCCTTTTTGAGGGAAAAGAGAGAGGAGATCTAGATCCACATTTCCACCAATCACTTTCTCCTCTATGTGAGGGGAACCCCTTGGATCTAGATCTTGGAGTTCTTAGTGAGCTCCTTGTTCTTCCTCTCATATTCCTCCATGGCTTTTGTTATTGTGGTGGGATTTGAGTGTGAGGGACTTGACCACTTCGTGTGTTCTTGCCATTGCATTAGTTGCATCGGTTTGAGTTCTCCATGGTGATATGTGGAAGTGAGAAGTTGAGAAGCTTATTACTCTTGGGTGTTTGAGCATCCTAGAGCTTATTCCTCTTGGGTGCTTTGGCGCCCTAGACGGTTGGTGGTGCCTCGGAGCTCAACCATTGTGGTGCAAAGCTCCGGGCATGCGTCGGGGTCTCCAATTAGGTTGTGGAGATTGCCCCGAGCATTTGAGGTCACCTCGGAGCCATAATCCATTGTGGTGAAGCTTCGTGGTGTTGTTGGGAGCCTCCAATTAAGTTGTGGAGTTTGCCCCAACCTTGTTTGTACGGGTTCGGTGACCGCCCTCAAGGATCCCTTAGTGGAATCACGACATCTTGCATCGTGCGAGGGCGTGAGGAGATTACGGTGGCCTTAGTGGCATCTTGGGGAGCATTGTGCCTCCACACCGCTCCAAACGGATATTAGCATCCGCAAGGGTGTGAACTTCAGGATACTTCATCGTCTCTGCGTGCCTCGGTTATCTCTTACCCGATCCCTTTACTTATGCACTTTACTTTGTGATAGCCATATTGTTTCATGCTATATATCTTGCTATCACTTAGTTGTTTATCTTGCTTAGCATAAGTTGTTGGTGCACATAGGTGGGCCTAGTTGTTTTAGGTTTTGTGCTTGACATATTAAACGCTAGTTTTATTCCGCATTTGTTCAAACCTAAACCATAATTATTTTAAAGCGCCTATTCACCCCCCTCTAGGCGACATCCACGTCCTTTCACTATCCTTCCAAATTGTTTCCATTCATGAGAAATTCCTGCCATATCTATCCGGAGCATTTCAGAGTTGTTTTCATTCTTGATCCTCCGAAGGCCATCATTTCAGAAGATTTCTCCGTTCTCAGCTTTCAGCTTTCGTTCTCAAATTCTTCTCAATTCTTGTCTCTTCGTTCATATCTCAATTATCCCGGTGGCTCATTCTAGTTCTGCTAGGCGGATCAGGATCTCTTCGTTCTCATGTATTCCATTCAGGAGTAATGTATCCCCATTCATTTGCAAATTCTTACCGGTGGTTCGTTCAAGACTTCTTCAAGCTTATGAATCTCTCTTCAATCTTTTCAAGAAGAATATGTAGTATGCCAAATCCGTTGCTTGTCATCAATTTAAAGCATAACATAATTCTTATTCTTGTTTCATCAGTTGATTCCAATCCTTCTTTCGGAGTTGTTCATGATATCAAATTCTTGATTATAGTTGCTTATCTTTTCTTTTCCGGAGTTCCAAGTTTTTCTCAAGTATCTCGTCTCGAAGCTTCATCTAAGTATTGCAAGGTCATAATCTTATTGTTTTCAACATTCATTTCTATTGATCATTCTTTTGTATAGGAGGTTATTCATGGTGGTTCATCAAGAATTTAATTCATTCTCCAAGTGTTCTTCAATATTCTTGTTGGAGTAGCTCAAGTATTCTTTATCTTGCATTTCAAAGTGCAATTCTTTCTCCATTATCTTTTGAGGTGGTGTTATAGCATTCTTGATTCATGAGGAGTCTTGAAGAGAATTTATCAAGAGGGAGATAATTAAACCCGTCATTCTCTTCCTTGGAGCTATCTTGGGTTGGATTTCACCAAAAAGGTTTCCTAAGGATTGTTGCTATCATGTTGCTTATCAATATCCAAGTGTTCTTGTATCCTCTTGTTGTAAGAAGTTTTCATCCCTTTGTTGATCTCAATCAAATCAATTGTTTCCGTTAGTGGCCGGTTGTCACCTCATAATTTTGAGTTGTTTGCCATAAGCCCATAACAAGATTTTCTTTTCGTTGTTGATGTTCCAACAACTCCGTTCAATCTCTTCTTGCAAGGGTGCTATTAAAATTCAATTGTGGTAGAAGTTATCATTTTCTTCTCCGTTCTTTTCTTTCCAATGATCTAGCTTCTATTCTTTCGTTCTGGAGTGTTGTGATGTTGCTCTCTTTATCCCATCATCGCGTTTTATCAAGATAATGTTCTTTTCTTGCTTGTTTAATTATCCGGAGTGTTGTGCCCTATTTCCAAGTTCTTTCATCGTATCAAGTTTTGCTTCTCTTTTCTACCGAAGTGCTGCCCAAATTCTGTCTTTCTCGTTTCAACCGAAGTTGTCTCGAATTCTTGCTTGTTCCTCATGCCATTCTTCATCTCTAGCAACCTCCAAAGTTTTGATGGTTTCATTCGTTTGCCAAAGAAGAAACTAAGTTTTACCTCTTCCTTTTCTCTTCCTCTTCTCATTCTAAGATCTCGGGTCGAGATCTGTTGTTAGTGGAGGAGAGTTGTAACAGCCCGAGACCGACGCTTCAGAAGATTCTCGTTTTATTCCGTTGTCGCCGTGTGATTTATCTGGTTGTGACATTCATCTTCGCATCATTCGCATCATGTGCATAACATCGGCCCTCCGTTGCCGTTATTTTTCAAAACTTGCATCCGTTCATAGTTGCCGGTTCTTCTCGTTCTGACCGTTGACCGTTTCGAGACCAACCACACATGCACGCGCGTGCGGCATCATTAAAATATTGTTTTTAAAAGTGCGGATAAAAGTCTCTTGGAATGGGTTGAAAGTTGACCTGTGGTCTTAATTTAATGTAGGTAGACCGCCTGCCAAATTTCGTCGCAATCAGAGTCCGTCTGATACCCGTACCGTTAAACCTATAGCGGCACTACAGCCGGTTTATTCGTTGGACGTTTTCTGTTTTAGAGAACTTTGTGCCGGGCCGCAAACCTCCCTCTCATCTCAACCAAGCCCATCTACACAGCCCACTAGAGCCCACTTAGCCCACCCCTCCATTTGTGGTCATCGGATCACGATCGGGCGGACGAGAATCAACCCACCCTAGTCCATTCCCTATATAAAACCACCCCATGGAGAGAGCCTCCTCACTCTCTAGGGTTTCCCGTTGCCAAAATTGCAGCCCCCCTAAAAAAACCCACCTTCTAGCTCCACCTCCTCCAAATCCCGCAGCCCTAGCCACCCCCTCAGATATGGACCCTTAGATCTTGATCTAGGGGCTCAAATTCACCCAAAACGCCCCACCGGACATGTCCGCGGCCAACCTAGACAGTGTCCGCATGCCCCAGATCCATCGCGTCCCCGCAGCCACTCGCGAGCCACGCCCAAGGCTCCCATGCCCAACCACCTCGTCGGCCACCAGAGCGGCCCACTCCGGCGACCAGGGCGCCACCGCCGACCCTGCGAATCGCCGCCCCCTCGCACCGCCATGATTGCACTGACCCGTCGCCGACAAGCCCGTGCCCGACGTCCACTCCTCTCTGCCGCCAAGCCTCGCTGCCGGCCAGATCGGCCTCCGTCGCTCCCTGATCTGGCCGTCCCCGGCCTCGTCCTCCGACCTGTCCAGCCGACACCGCTAGCCGAGCCATGGCCTTCTTCCTGCCCAGTCGTCACTCCTATTCGCGAGCGACACCGCAGGTCATCCCACGCGGGCGCGTTGACTGCGAGGTGGGTTGCCGGCCTCCCTAGGCCCAGCCAAGCCCAGCCAGGCCTCTCCACCAAGCCGGCCCAAGGCCCAGGGTGAGCGCCCCATCTAACCCTCGCCCAGTGCGCTAGATAGCTATCCAAAAATCCTATATATTCAGAAACCCCCAGAAATAACCCTAGATCAGAAGTTCCGCTGCCGCAATTCTCTGTATCGACGAAAAACCAATCTGGAGGCGTTCCAGTACCCTGCCGGAGAGGGTAGATCGTCTCCGGTGGCCATCTTCATCATCCCGGCGGAGGCCATGACGAGGAGGGAGTAGTCCACCTCGGGGCTAAGGGTATGTACCAGTAGCTATGTATTCAGTCTCTCTCTCTCTCATGTTCTTGAGATGTCACGATCTTGATGTATCATGAGATTTGCTAATATAGTCGGATCATATGATGTTATTCCCTTGCTATCATGTTGTGATGAATTGAATCTTTCCCTTTGAGATGTCGTTATGTTGGATTGAATATTTTGGTTGAGAACACTTGATGTACGTCTTGCGTGGGATACCCGTAGTGACATTGGGGTATTCTATTGATTCACTTGATATATGTTGAGGCATTAACTTGCGGATTCCGGTGACCTAGGGGATCTATGCATAGGGGTTGATTACACGTTTTCATACCATGTTCTCCGATAGAAATCTTGGGGCACTCTTTGAGGTTCTTTGTGTTGGATTGAGTATTATGAATCTAAAATTGTTTGATGCGTATCGTATAATTAACTCATGGATACTTGTGGTGACATTGGAGTATCTAGGTGACATTAGAGTTGGTTGATGCGTATCATATGGTGTTATTTTAGTACGAACTCTTAGATAGATCGATCGGAAAGGATAACTTGGTGTTATTTTAGTACGAACACTTGGATAGATCGATCGGAAAGGATAACTTTAAGGTGGTTTCGTACCCTACAAACAATTTCTTCTTATGTTCTCCCCTAGATAAGAACTTTGGAGTGATTCTTCGTTCCACGTTGAGGGATGGTTATGTGATCCAATTATATTAGCATTGTTGAGATATTGCACTAGGGAAATTACGGACCCTAGGCCTTGTTTTCAAGCATTGCAATACCGTTTGTGCTCACTTTTGTTACTTGCTACCTTGCTATTTTTATTGTTACTATTACAAAAATCAATACCTACTATCATTATTATAGTTGTATCACCATCTCTTTGCCGAACTAGTGCACCTATACAATTTACCATTGTATTTGGTGTGTTGGGGACACAAGAGAATTTTTATTATTTGGTTGCACGGTTGTTTGAGAGAGACCATCTTCATCCTACGCCTCCCACGGATTGGTAAACCTTAGGTCATCCACTTGAGGGAAATTTGCTACTGTCCTACAAAACTTTGTGCTTGGAGGCCCAACACGAGTCTACAAGAACAAGTTGTGTAGTAGACATCACATACCTACCTATGTGCGGTATTACCCTGCCATTCCAAGTAAATTTGCATGTTCCATCTCTAAACATTCAAATAAACATCTATTTTGTGCACGCGTCTTGCTCATGGAGCGACGAGGCGGTCAGTATTTTCCATGGTAAATGAGTTATTCTCAAGACGGTCATTTATTCGCCGTCATTGCACGAGAGAGGCTGGTAAAAGGATTCCCAGTCCTGCATAATCAAATTTTAATTAACCAAAACTCCTTGGGACAGTTGACATGTTGGCAGGCATCTGTGGATTCAGTCAGCCATGGTTTGTGTATGGATGGTGGATAGGAGTAAACTTTACTATTCTGTTTGGGAACCGCCAATAATGAGTTTAGCATGGAAGATATTGAAAATCTTTGTCGTGACGTTGACAGGATAAGTGCACCACTCAAAACCATATTCCAAATTTGTTTTAAAACTTGAGCTCTGGCACCTCTGCAAATCAATGCTTCCCTCTACGAAGGGCATATCTATTTATTTTTATGTTGAGTCATCATCCGCTTACTAAAAGCACCAGACCGGAGAGCACTATTGTCATTTTTATGCACCGAGTCTAGCTAATGTTGGATACAAGCATGATTGTTTCTTTTCTATTCTGAATTATAATGTTTAGTAGCTGCTTGAACCTTAGAGGTGCTCTGCATTTATGTTTTGCGGTCTCATAAAGGGCTAGCGAAATACCATGTCAGCATATTATATCATGATCATTTTGATAAGTGTTGGCATGTGAGATATCTTATTATTTGCTTGCTAGTTGGTTATGTATTGCCATGAGTTGATATGATGCCTAATTGTTATCATGGATATGGTTATTTATGATTTATGCTGAAAACTTGTACACTAGCTAAGCATGTGTATAACAATGAGAACAAAAGAGTTTGTAAAAGTTTTCTTTATCACTTTCAGTTTGTCAACTGAATTGCTTGAGGACAAGCAATGAGTTAAGCTTTGGGGAGTTGATACGTCTCCAACGTATCTACTTTTCCAAACACTTTTGCTCTGGTTTTGACCTCTAATTTGCATGATTTGAATGAAACTAACCCGGACTGACGCTGTTTTCAGCAGAACTACCTTGGTGTTATTTTTGTGCAGAAATAAAAGTTCTCGGAATCGGACAAAACTTTTTCTGAATTATTTTTGACAATTATAATGAATTATGGAGCGAAGACCTGCTGGAGTAGGTGTGCCAGGGGGCCACCACACATCAGGGCAGGACCCCCCTAGGCCACGCCCTGATGGCTTGTGGGGCCCTCGTGGCTCCTCCGACCCTAATTCCAGTCCTATAAAATCACATCTGCGGAGAAAAAAAATCAGAGAGAAGTTTTCATCGCGTTTCATGAGACGGAGCCACCGCCATCGCCTGTTCTTCCTTGGGAGGGCTGATCTGGAGTTTGTTTGGGGCCCCGGAGAGGGGAAATCGTCGCTGTCGTCATCAGTAACCATTCTCCATCAACACCGCCATGATGCACACCACCGGGAGTAAGTAATTCCTTTGTAGGCTTGCTGGACGGTGGTGGGATTGGATGAGATTGATCATGTAACCGAGTTAAGTTTGATAGGGCTTGATACCTAGTATCCACTATGTTCTGGAATTGATGTTGCTATGACTTTGATATGCTTAATGCTTGTTACTAGGGCCTGAGTGACATGATTTCAGATCTGAACCTATTATGTTTTCATGAATATAAGAGTGATTTGGATCCTATCTTGCAAGTTGTATGCACCAATGCATGCCCCAAGGTGACAATAATTGGGATTCTTTCCGATGATTGCCGTAGTTTGAGGAGTTCATGTATTCACCATGTGTTAATGCTTTGTTCTGGTTCTCTATTAAAAGGAGGCCTTAATATCCCTTAGTTTCCAATAGGACTCCGCTGCCACGGGAGGGTAGGACAAAAGATGTCATGCAAGTTCTTATCGCAAGCACGTATGACTATATACGGAATACATGCCTACATTACATTGATGAATTGGAGCTAGTTCTGTGTCGCCCTAGTGTGTAACTGTTATATGATCAATGTCATCTAAATCATTATCCATCACCGATCCACATGCCTACGCTTTACTATTACTGAATCTTGCTAAGTTACTATTGCTACTGCTACTGTCACAACTGCTACAAAATTGCTACTGTCATTGCTAGTGTTACTTTTGCTACTACTATTTGCTGTGCTACTAAACCTTTGCTGCAGAGAGATATCCCAGGTGCGGTTGAAGTGACAACTCAACTGTCAAGGCCAATAAATATTCTTTGGCCCCCTCGTGTCGAATCAATAAATTAGGGTGAAATACCACCCGTGAAGACTGTCGCGATCCCCTATACTTGTGGGTTATCACCTGCGGGGCCGCCCCGAGGAAACTCGGGGATTGGTTTTCCTCGTAGCTAGTCCCATCCGGTCATGTCCCTGAGAACGAGATACACGGATCCTATCGGGTTTGTCAACACGTCGGGCCGTCTTGCTGGATTTGTTTTACCTTTCTGGAACGTCTTGTGCATGGGATTCTGAGGATACTTTGGGGCTATATCGAGGTTGAGGCTTTCCACCGGAATTCTGAGGATACTACGGGCTATCCCGTGGTTGAGGTTTTCCACGCAGCGTGTGGCTAGTTTGTGATGGATGAGTTGGAGCACCCCTACAGGGTTAAATCTTTTCGAGAAGCCGTGCCCGCGGTTATGTGGCAACTTGGAAATTTGTTTAACATCCGGTCATAGAAAACTTAAAGTAAACTCAAATAAAATACACCAACCGTGTGCGTAACCGTGACTGTCTCTACTCGTGAGTTCTGAACCGAGAGAGAACATGGTGGGGTTATGTTTGACCGTAAGTAGGTGTTCAGGATCACTTAGTGATCATTACTAGTTCACGTCCATTTATGCGTAGATCACCCTTCTTATTATTGTACACGTAAGTTAGCCACTCAAATAAATCCTTAGTGCTTGCTGCAGCCTCACCACTTAACCATATATCACCCATTAAGCTTTGCTAGTCTTGACACCCTTGTAAATGAGATTCCTGAGTCCCTGTGACTCACAGATTGCTACAACAACAGTTGCAGGTACAGGTAATGCGATGCTTTGACGTGAGAGCGATGCTTGTTTGATTTGGAGTTCTTCTTCTTCCTCATCGATCATAGGATGGGTTCCAGGCCGACAACCTGGAATAGCAAGGATGGATGTCACTTTTATCGTTTGATTTCGTCCGTAGTCGGACCCTGCTCTTCTTTAAGGTGATTGAATGTATTGTTGTATTTGATGTGATCATGATTTAGCTTGTGGCGAGTGTAAGCCAATTCCATATACTCATCTCCTCTTTACATGTACTTGTAACGATATCCATTCTTGCAAAACGATGAGATGCGCTTCTATCCTTGTCGAGGCCCTCGAGCCAAAATAAGGATAGGATCGCATCTTGGGCGTTACATGAGGGCCCATCAAGAGGGAAGGACTCCAGAAGCCCTACGACGTGGCATAAGCACATCGGATTGCATCGAAGACTTGGCGTGTACTCCAAGAAGGGATGATTTGTTTGGCATGTAATCCGTAGATCGTAACCGGCATTCATGTAACTCTAGATATCCCCGGTTCTTATATAAATCGGAGAGTTTAGCCCGTAGAAGATACCCATGCACATCATCAACATCCCTAGGGTTTAGACCACAAACATACGATCTCGAGGTAGATCAACTCTGTACTTGCTACACCAATAGTACAACAAGAGCAGGACATAGGGTTTTACCTCCATAGAGAGGGCCTAAACCTGGGTAAAATACCGTGTGTTCCTTGTCTCGTGTTACCCATCGATCCGATCTCACAGCTCGGGACCCCTACCCGAGATCTGCCGATTTTGACACTGACATTGGTAATTTCATTGAGAGCTCGTTATGTGATCACCTTGGAGCGGTGGCTTCTCCGATCCGTGATCTAAATCCCTTCGAAGCTTTTGTTGTCTCAACAACCCTCTCTAATGAGTCGTTTGAAGAAGTGGCGGACCCCAAGTCGCATCCCCCATAGACGTGGCAGGATACAATCTGAAGTTCCACCCGGAGCATCATGCTCCTTCGAATAGCCCGGTCGATGGTTCTCGAATTGAGGAAACCTCGGATCCGAACTCCCCTTCGAAGGACAGATGTCGGACCAATTGGATAGGTGGAACAGGCATTTCAGACTTTGAGCCAAACCCATACGTCTTCCTCCCCATACAACCTTTCCACAAAAAACATGGGGATGCGCTAGAATCCACCTAGATCGGATTGAAAAATTTGATGCCACACACCCCCACATCGAGTACTGCCTGAGCAACTCGGGATATACCGATGTCTGGGACATGATCTACATAAAGCAGCAAGTTGGGGAAACCGTTCGGCAATTCTGGTTAAGATTTCTTCCCGTTAAGAACATAATAGCTAACTGCTAGGATGCCGAGCTACTGGCTGCCTTTTGCCACAACTATGGCGATGCGGGGGTATTAAACGCCCTCGCCCGACGCTGAGTCCAGACATACGCCAAGCTCTCCAACTTGGTATCAAAATTCTGAACTATGGAGGACGCCCGGTTGGCCCAACAGTCTATCAGATTTGATGACCCTACAAACTACCACTCAACCCCGCGGCGAGGGCCTTCTAGGCGCTCTGCGCTTGTAGCACCATTACCAAAGAAGAAGAAGACGGGGTCATGGACCACCCTTGACAGACTGGTCAACAAGCCATGTCATATACATTCAACTCCTCTCAACCCCAACTCAAACCACATCCTTCGAGCTTGTTGGGTCGTGAAGTAGGTAGCCAAGTATGGTGAACCCCTCCTCACAAGCGATCGGGTTGTTAGCCACCTAACAGACAGCTCAGACGAAGCAGAGGTCATGATGATCTATCAAACATACAGATCGGGCAACCAATGAAAATGGGCGCTACGGAGTTCGACCCTACAAAGGTACAAACACCATCAGTCGCGTGGTTAGACACGTCGATCACATTTGAACAAAACGATCAGCCGATGGTCGACCTAAGCCGATGCCCAGCCGCCCTGGTCCTCGACTATATAGTAGACGGATGTCGGCTACATAAAGTACTGATGGACGGTGTCAGCAGCCTAAACCTCATCTTTGAGAGCACGCTCAAAAAAATACAGCTAGATACAACTCGCATCCGGCAAAGCTCCACCATGTTTCCAGGAATTATCCCCGGCAAAGAAGCGCGATGCAGGGGAGAAATCACCCTCGATGTGGTCTTCGGCACTCCCGAGAACTATTGTTCAGAGGAGTTGACCTTCCATGTCGTACCTTCCGAAGTGGCTATCACGCCCTCCTCGGACGGGACGCATTCGCAAAGTTTCACACCATGCCCCACTATGGTTATATGAAGCTCAAGATGCGAGGTCCCCACGGAATAATCATCACTGCAAGTAATTCGGACATGGCACTTAGGGCCGAAAACAAAAGGGCCTCGCTCGCTCTAGAGTCGTTAGTCGAGGCCTTTGCAACCGAAGAGTTAACATCACTTTGGGCTATAGTCGACAGGGACAACGCCATCCTAGACAAACGCTCCAAGTCAACCTCGTTCAAACTAGCAGATGAAATCATAAAATTCCAAGTACACCCAACGGAACCCAATAAAAAAACGTCCATCGGTGCTCAACTTGACCCAGAGATTGACAAGGCCCTCCGAAATTTCCTTCTGGAAAACTAGGACATCTTTGCCTGGCACCCTTCGGACATGCCAGGAATCCCAACTAACTTGGTCGAGCATAGCTTGAATATTATCAAAGGGTTTAAACCAGTCAAGCAAGCACTACGGCGGTCTCCGAACCCAAGTGGTAGGCCATGGGCGAAGAGCTGGCGAAATTATTGGAGGCCGAATTCATCCGAGATATCAAATACCCTGAATGCCTGGCTAACCCAGTGATGGTACTAAAGAAGGATAAATCTTGGTGGCTATGCGTCGATTTTAAAGACTTAACAAATCCTGCCCCAAGGACTCTTTCCCGCTACCACGCAGGACACGATTCCCTTTGTTTCCTGGACGCATACTTGGGGTTTCATCAGATTAAGATGAAAGAATCGGATCAAGAAGCAACTGCGTTCATCACGCACTATGGGCTGTTCTGCTTCAACACAATGCCATTTGGGCTAAACATGCAGGCGTCACATATCAGTGTATGATCTAAACATGCCTGAAGGATCACATCGCTAAAACAGTTGAAGCTTACATAGATGACGTGGTTGTCAAAACCAAAGATGTCCGACAGCTGGTAAAGGATCTCGATGACATCTTCACCAGTCTTTGGGTCTATCATATCAAGCTCAACCCAGAGAAGTGCATTTTCAGGGTGAGAGTAGGAAAACTACTCGGTTTCATCGTTTCCCATAGAGGAATCGAGACCAATCTGGAAAAAATACTAGCTCTAGCTGCATTGGCAATACCCACCAAACTCAAGCACGTCCAAAAACTGGCCGGCTGTGTGGCTTCCCTCAACCGATTTATATCTCGGCTGGGCGAAAAGGCCCTGCCATTGTATAAACTCCGAAAGCATATCAAGAATTTCAAATGGACTAGCGAGGCAGGCGACGCTCTGGAGGACATCAAGAAGCTCCTCGCCACCAACCCAATCCTCACAACCTCTAGACCAGGTGAGATGATGTTGTTGTACATATCGGCAACAAATCAGGTCGTCAGCACGGTCCTAGTGGATGAGCGTGATTCCGAAGGCCACAAGTTCCCGGTGCAAAAACCGGTGTACTACGTCTCAGAGGTATTGACCCCGTGTAAAACTAGGTACCCTCATTACCAGAAGATCGTCTACACAGTCTTGATGGCATCCCGGAAGCTGCAACACTACTTTCAAGAGTGTTCCATTACCGTGGCATCCGAAGTCCCTTTAGGGGACATAATCAACAACAGAGACACCACCGGGCGCATCGCCAAGTGGGCAATAGAGCTCCTACCTTTTGAAATCATCTTCTGCCCATGCCGAGCAATTAAATATCAGGTATTGGCAATTTTGTGGATGAATGGACAGAAGCCGAACTCCCTCGAGAGTACAACACATACTCAGATTGGACTATGTACTTTGACGGCTCTAGAATGATGGTCGGGCTAGGAGCCGTGGTGGTTCTAACCTCACCCACCGGTGATAATATATGGTATGTATTGCAAGTCATGTATACTGAATCTAATAATGCAGCCGAATACAAGGCTCTGCTACACGGGCTACGGATAGCAGCTTCCATGGGTGTCCAGCGTCTGGAGGTTTGAGGTGACTTCAATCTCGCCATTTCACAAGTAAACGACTAGTTCGACGCAAAGGACCCAAAGGTGACCGCATTTCGGAATGCCGCCTTAGCAATATCGGCCCGCTTCGAGGGGCTGTAATTTCATCACATTCCACGGGATAGCAATCAAGCCGCCAACACCCGTGCATGAATGGGCGCCAAGCGCTACCCGATCCCAGAAAACTCGCTTCTTGAACGGCTTTTGAAGCCGTCCGTGCTTTGGCAAGACGGAAACATTAGCGCATGCACCCAAGACTCCGAAAAGGTTCTTTGGCAGCCGATGATGACAATGGAGTGATAGGAGGCTCATCTCTTGAAGAAACAGCCTCGACTCATGAAATCATGACAGTAATCGTGCCATGGACCGAACCTTTTCTCAAATACTTGCTCCACAACGAGTTACACGATGACCAAGCCGAGGCGCAAAGGATAATTCACCGATCCAAGGCATATCGGGTTCACGAGGGCGAGCTGTATAAAAGAAGCATCACATGCGTTCTCCAAAGGTGCTTAGCCGAAGAAGATGGACATAAAATTATTGCCAAATTCCACTCCGGCATGGCCGGTCATCATGCAGCGGCTCGGTCTATAGTCAGTAAGGCTTTCTGAGCTGGATTTTATTGGCCTAGCGTCAAGGAGGACGCAAAAACTTTGGTCGAATGCTGCCAGGGCTGTTGGGTTTTTGCAAACCAATGCCATATGCCGGCCACAAGCCTTCGAACGATCCCAATCACCTGGCCTTTTGCGGTCTGGGGCTCGACATGGTCAGCCCCCTGAAAGAGGGCTTGCATAAGAAGAAATACTTACTTGTCATGGTAGACAAGTTTACAAAGTGGATTGGGGCTAAACCAGTCCCAACTACCGAGGCCGTTCAGGTCATAGAATTCATTTCCGGCGTGGTGCACCGATATGGTGTGACCCATAGTATAATTACAGACAACGACTCCAATTTCACTGCAATGGAAGTACAAGCATGGTGTAAGAAGTTGGGCATCAAGCTCGACTATGCCTCCGTATATCACCCCCTGACCAATGGACAGGTCCAACGCGCAAACGGCCTTGTCTTAAGCGGCATCAAGCCACGCTCGGTCCGTTCCTTGAAGGAGTCCGATTGTAAATGGGTAGAGGAGATCGAATCCATACTATGGGGCTTGCGTACTATGCCTAACCGGTCTACAGGTTACAAATACTTGTGATCTGCGTTGGGTTTTTCCGCGAAAAGGAACGTATGATGCAACACAATATAGATAAGTATTTCCCTCAGTGAGAACCAAGGTTATCGAACCAATAGGAGGACCATGCAACCCCCGTCTTCAGCGCCACACACAAAATAGCAAACACTTGCACCCAACGCGGGCAAGAGGGTTGTCAAGCCCCTTGATCTCGTTACTTGCAATTAAGTAAGTAGTGTAGTTGATAGTTGGATAAATATAAATTGCAAAATAAATAAAAAGTAAATAATGGCAGCAAGAAAATAATAGTGTTTGTAAATTTATAAGTGAATAGACCCGGGGGCCATAGTGTTCTCTAGTGGCATCTCTCTTGAAGTAGGCATACGGTGGGTAAACAAATTACTGTTGGCAATTGATAGAAAATTGCATAGTTATGCAATATTTACTCACAGTAATGATCATGTGTATATAGGCATCACGTCCATAAGTGAATAGGCCGAGTCATGCCTGCACCTACTACTATTACTCCACGTCGAGAGCGCTTCTATGCTTGACTCTCTAAGTAGTAAGTTCATGACAAACAGAGTAATGCTTGGAGAATGATGACATGATGTAGACAAAGAGAATCAAATCAATATGAATTAACCCCATCGTTTTATCCTTAGTTGCAACAATACAAATATGTGTCTTGTCCCTTTCTATCACCGGGATATAGAGCACCGCAAGATTGAACCCACTACCTCTCATTGAAGATAGATCAATCTAGTTGGCCAACCCAAATCAATAGATCGGAGAGATTTACGAAGCTATAATAATAATGCAAATAAGAATCATATAATTCAGAGAAGACTCAAATATTTTTCATGAATAATCTGAACATACACCCACAATTCATCGAATCCCAACAAACGCACCGCACAAAGTGATTACATCGAATAGATCATCGCGATGATGCGATGAACTTTGTATTGAAGAGTAGAGAGAGAGAGAGAGAGAGAGAGAGAGAGAGAGAGAGAGAGAGAGAGAGAGATCTAGATACTAGCTATGGACCCGTAGGTCTGTGGTAGACTACTCACACATCACCATGGGAGCAACAAGGTTGATGAAGAGGCCCTCCGTGATCGACCCCCCCTCCGCTAGGGCCAGGAACAGGGCTCCAGATGGGCAAACGATGGAACAGAGACTTGCGGCGGTGGAAAACTTGTTCCGAAAGCTCCCCTAGAGTTTTCGGGGAATATGAGAATTTATAAGCCAGAGAACAAGGTCAGGAGAGCCACGAGGGGCCCACGACCCAACAAGGCGTGGTCACCCTCCCTGGGAGTGCCCTGTTGGCTCGTGGGGCCCTCATGTGGCCCCCGGCCTTGTCCTGAAGCTTCCAGTTCTTCTTTTGGTCCAGAAAAAAATCGTCAAAAAGTTTCGTGGTATTTGGACTCCGTTTGGTACTGTAAACCTGAAAAGCCAAAAACATGCAGAAAACATCGACTGGCACTGGGCACTAGGTTAATTGGTTAGTGATAAAAATAATATGAATTGACAAATAAATGCCTAAAAAGCATCCTAGAATGATAATGTTATAGCATGGAACAATCAAAAATTATAGATACGTTGGAGAGGTATCAGTATCCCCAAGCTTAATTCCTGCTCGTCGTCGAGTAGGTAAATGATAAGAACAGAATTTTTGATGTGATGCTACCCAACATGTAATCTATTGTAGGTGTGATCATTGAGAAATGATGAATTAACAAACATTAACATAGTAATATCCATAAACATAAGTAACATAATCATCAATATTCAAAATATACGATCCTTAAAGAATTTTTTACCCCCATTCATTTTATCATATTACCATGGCATGACTCCGTCTTCACCACATAAATGCAAATGTCAAGCACCATGGTGTCAAGTCAGGCAATTGGATCGTTCTTTTTAACGCGCTTTAGCTTTTTATTACTCACGCAATACATGAGCGTGAACCATGGATATAGCATATGGGTGGAATGGAATATGGTGGTAGGTATCAAAGGGGTAAAAAGTGGAGAAGAAAGTCTCGCATCAACTCGGCGTATCAACGGTCTATGGCGATGCCCATCAATAGATATCAATGCAAGGAGGATTTCCATGCAATGGATGCACTAGAGATCTAAGTGTATGAAAGCTCGAATGAAGCTAAGTGGGTGTGCATCCAACTTGTTTGCTCATGAAGACCTCGGGCATTCGAGGAAGCCCATCATCGGAATATACAATCCAAGTTCTATAATGAAAAATTCCCACTAGCATATGGAAGTGACAAAACAAGAGACTCTCTATATGAAAAACATGGTGCCACTTTGAGGCACAAGTGTAGAAAAAGAGGTAGTAGCACTGTCCCTTCTCCCTTTTCTCTCATTTATTCCTTTTTTACTTTCTTTTCTTTTTATTTTTTTTCTTTTTTCTTTTTCCATTTCCCCTTTTTTTATTTTTCTCCTTTTTTTCTCCCCCCCCCTTTTTTATTTTTCGTCCGGAGTCTCATCCCAACTTGTGGGGTAATCATTGTCTCCATCATCCTTTCCTCACTGAGACAGTACCCTAATAATGGTGAACATCACACTTTTATTTACTTACAACTCTATATGAAAAACTACTAAACAATATGACTCTATATGAATGCCTCTCGCGGTGTACCAGTATGTGGAATGATCTAGCATAACATGTATGATAATGATGAACGGTGGCTTTGCCACACAACTTTGTCAACTACATGATCATGCAAAGCAGTATGACAATGGGTGTACAAGTCATATGATGTGACGGTGGAAGTTACATGGCAATATATCTCGGAATGGCTATGGAAATGCCATAATAGGTAGGTATGGTGGCTGTTTTGAGGAAGATATAATGAGGCTTATGTGCAACACAGCGTATCATGTCGCGGGGTTTGGATGCATCGGCAAAGTTTGCACCGGTCCTCGCGGTGAGAATGGGCAGTGCACGGTACCGAAGAGGCTAGCAAATATGGAAAGGTGAGAGTGTGTACATCCATGGATTTATGTTAGTCATAAAGATCTCACATACTTATTGCAAGGTTTTATTAGCTCTCTCGAAGCAAAGTACTACGCGCATGCCCCTAGGGAGGAGGTTGGGAGGAGTTAACCATCGCGCGCCTCCGAGCACTAGGATTTCAGCGAGGAATAAGAATGCTCACACATCATCACCATGCCATAACCAACATTTAGATGAACAACAAATAAACACCCTTTAACTATCGATAATTCTACCAACCAACAACCATGCATTCACGCCCTTTCATATTACCACTTCAATATCATTAACCCACAATTTCTCTTTTATGTGCTACATGTGGTTTTGATTATGCACTCATTGAATACCTATTATTTTTGGGCTAGTCTTATAACCCATGCAAATTACCATTACTATTTATTAAATCTCAAACAAATATAAGTGAAAAACGAGAGTGCAATTATTTCCGTAAAATCTATACGCCACCGTGCTCAAAAAGATATAAGTGAAGTACTAGAGCAACTGCTAAGCTCAAAAGATATAAGTGAAGCACGTAGAGTATTCTAACAAATCATGGTGAAAGTGTGTATCTCTCAAGTAGGTGTGTCCAGCAAACAATGATTGTGGCAAACTAAAACAAAAGCAAACTAAAGCAAACGACGCTCCAAGCAAAACTCATATCATGTGATGAATAAAAATAGAGCTCCAAGTGACATACCGATGGATTGAGACGAAAGAGGGGAGACCTTCTGAGGCATCCCCAAGCTTAGACGCTTGAGTCTTCCTAGAATTTTACTTGGGATGCCTTGGTCATCCCCAAGCTTAGGCTCTTTGCCGCTCCTTATTCCTTCATCCATCGCAATAACACCCAAAACTAGAAAACTTCAGCATACAAAACTCAACAGAAACCTTCGTGAGATCCGTTAGTATAATAAACATACCAAATACTTTAGGTACTGTTATAAATTGATTCATATTTTATTATTTCATAAGGTACCGTATTCTAACTTCTCCATGACTTATACCCCCTGATGTAATCCATAGCATCATCAAAACAAGCAAACTATGCAAGCAAAAAACAGAATCTGTCTAAAACAGAAAAGTCTGTAATGATATGTAGAGAAACTATACTTATATAACTCAAAAAATTCTGAAACATTAGGAAAACCTAGGGAATTTGTATAGCAATACTGTGTAAAAATTTCAGATCAAAAAGACGTTCCAGTAAAATCATAGAAATTCTGCACTAGACGCTAAAGTTTCTGTTTTTGCATCGTATCAATTCTACTCATCATGCAAGTCATCCCAAAGGCTTTACTTGGCACAAAAACTAATTTAAACACAAAAGCACAATCATTAAAGTAGAAACAATCATGTTATCAAACCAGAACAGAAAGTAAACAAGAAAAATAATATAACTATTGGGTTGCCTCCCAACTAGCGCTATTGTTTTACGCCCCTAGATAGGCATAATGCATATGATCAAGTGTTGTCATCCTTGGTACTCAATCCATAAGTAGACCTCATGATAGATTCATAAGGTGGTTTAATTATATTCCTAGATAATTGTTCCATCCCTCTATTTAATGGGAATTGGAATCTTATGTTTCCCTCTTTCATATCAATAATTGCACCTATAGTTCATAAGAAAGGTCTTCCAAGTATAATTGGACAAGTAGGATTGCATTCAATATCAAGCACAATTAAATATACATGCACACAATTTCTATTTGCAAGGATAAGAACATCAATTATTCTACCCAAAAGTTTTTAATGGTAGAATCCACAAGATGCAAGTTTAGGAAACAATCTTGAATATCGGTGAGACCTAGCACATCACAAAGAGATTTAGGTATAGTTGAAACAATAGCACCAAGGTCACACAAAGCATTGCATTCATATTACTTCAGTTTTATTTTGATAGCAGTTTCTCATTCATCATGCAATTTTCTAGGTATAGAAATTTCTAGCTCAAGTTTCTCATCATAAGCTTTTATCATCGCTTCTACTATATGTCTAGTAAAAGCCTTGTTTTGTTCATAAGCATTGGGTGAGCTAATAATGGATTGCAACAAGGAAATACATTCTACTAAGGAGAAACTTTCATAATTAAAGTCCTTGTAATCCAAGATAGTGGGCACATCACTAGTTAAAGTTTTGACCTCTCCAAACCCACTTTTTTCAATTTTATCATTAGAATCATCACCCTCCAAACAAACGGGACGCCTGCTAGCTAAAGTTGACTCCTCTACAGTCCCTTTGTCATCTATTTTCATATTAGTAAACAAAGATTCAATAGGAGAAGTACCAATCATTTTAAGAGCTTCATCATGATTACGATAAAAACCGGGTGGTAGGGCTTTTTCTAAGAATTCGCGCTTAGCTCTCAACCTCGTGGTCCACTCCTTAATTTCATTAATATATACTTTGATAGATTTAATATTCTCATTTATATCATGCTCGGGTGGCAAAGTTTATTTTTAAGAGTTTCCACATCGAGAGCAATTCTATCCATATTCCTAGCCAAATCATCAACTTTATGCAAATTTTCTTCTATCATAGTATTAAAAGTATTTTGAGAACTAATAAATTCTTTAGTGCTGTTCTCAAGATCAAAGTATATCCTACTATTATTATCAGAAGAATTTCTATAAGAATTTCCATAAGAGTTTCCATAATTATTAGAGGAATTACCGGGATACGGTCTAGCATTGAAATTTCCTCTATAAGCATTGTTGTTGAAATTGTTTCGCGAGATAAAGTTCACATCAATAGAATCATCATTTTTCTCAATCTAGGTAGACAAAGGCATATAATTGGGATCAACATGAGCATTTTTACTAGCAACCATATTCATAAGAGCATCCAGTTTTTCACTCAAAGTAGTGATTTCTTCAACAGAATTTACCTTCTTACCAGTTGGAGCTCTTTCGGTATGCCATTGAGAATAATTTGTCATGACGTTGCGCAGAAGTTTGGTGGCCTCTCCTAATGTCATCTCCATGAAGGTACCACCTGCAGCAGAATCTAGAAGATTTCTAGACACAAAGTTTAGTCCAGCATAGAAATTTTGTATAATCATCCATAAGTTCAAGCCATGTGATGGGAATTTTGAATCATCATTTTCATTCTCTCCCAAGCTTGTGCAACATGTTCTTGGTAATGTTGCTTAAAATTCATAAATTTATTTCTAAGGGAGATGATCTTAACAAGAGGAAAATACTTGGTAATAAAAGCATCTTTACATTTATCCCATGTTCCAATACTATTGCGTGGTAAAGATGAAAACCAAGTCTTAGCTTTATCTCTTAGTGAAAAAAGAAATAATTTTAGTTTGACCACAACATTATCTATATCCTTTTTCTTTTGCATGTTGCACAATTCAACAAAGGTGTTGAGATGCGTAGCCGGATCCTCATTAGGACTTCCGGAAAATTGTTCTTTCATCACAAGATTTTGCAATGCAACATTAGTATCAAAAGCCTCCGCACTAGTGGCGGGTGATATAGGAGTACTAATAAAATCATTGTTATTAGTATTTGATAACTCACGCAACTTGGTATTGTCTCGACTAATAATGACCAAGCAAGCAAAGTAACAAGGGAAGCAAGTAAACTAGCAAGCAAACAAGTAAACTAGCAAACTAGCAAAGGTAAATATTTTTGTATGTTTGATTTTTATAGCAAGCAAAATATAACAACAAATAAAAAGTAGAACAAGTGAATGATAGTTTGTGAGAAGGTACTTGATGGTAAGTTGGTGATACTCCCCGGCAACGACGCCAAAAATCCTTCCTGATACTTGGGATCTGCGTTGGGTTTTTTCGTGAAGAGGAACAGATGATGCAGCATAGTATAGATAATTATTTCCCTCAGCGAGAACCAAGGTTATCGAACCAATAGGAGGACCACGCAACCCCCGTCTTCAGTGCCTACACACAAAAGAGCAAACACTTGCACCCAACGCAGGCAAGAGGGTCGTCAAGCCCCTTGAACTCGTTACTTGCAAGTAAATAAGTATTGTATTTGATAGTTGGATAAATATAAATTGCAAAATAAATAAAAAGTAAATAATGGAAGCAAGAAAACAATAGCATTTGTAAATTTATAAGTGAATAGACCTGGGGGCCATAGTGTTCTCTAGTGGCATCTCTCTCGAAGTAGGCATATCGTGGGTAAACAAATTATTGTTGGGCAATTGATTGAAAAGCGCATAGTTATGCAATATTTATTCACGGGAATGATCATGTGTATATAAGCATCACGTCCATAAGCAAATAGGCCGACTTCTACCTAAACCTACTACTATTAGTCCACATCGAGAGTGCTTCTATCCTTGCCTCTCTAAGTATTAAGTTCATGACAAACAGAGTAATGCTTGGAGAACGATGACATGATGTAGACAAAGAGAATCCAATCAATATGAATTAACCCATCGTTTTATCCTTAGTTGGAACAATACAAATATGTGTCTTGTCCTTTTCTGTCACTAGGATATAGAGCACCGCAAGATTGAACCCACTACAACACACCCCTCTCACCGAAGATAGATCAAACTAGTTGGCCAAACCAAATCAATAGATCGGAGAGATTTACGAAGCTATAATAATCGTCCAAATAAGAATCATATAATTCAGAGAAGACTCAAATATTTTTCATGAATAATCTGAACATAAACCCACAATTCATCGGATCCCAACAAACGCACCACACAAAGTGATTACATCGAATAGATCATCGCGAAGATGCGATGAACTTTGTATTGAAGAGCAAAGAGAGAGAGATCCATCTAGATACTAGCTATGGACCCGTAGGTCTGTGGTAGACTACTCACACATCACCATGGGAGCAGCAAGGTTGATGAAGACGCCCTCCGTGATCGATCCCCGCTCCGGCAGGGCACCAGAACAGGGC
Organism: Elymus sibiricus; assembly: GCA_039707655.1. Taxonomy (NCBI): domain Eukaryota; kingdom Viridiplantae; phylum Streptophyta; class Magnoliopsida; order Poales; family Poaceae; genus Elymus; species Elymus sibiricus. Next base: position 305,342,729 of record CM077675.1, on the reverse strand, counting down.
TCCAGATGGGCACACGGCGGAACAGAGACTTGCGGCGGCGAAAAAATTATTTCGGGAGCTCCCCTAGGGTTTTCAGGGAATATGAGAATTTATAAGCCAGAGAACGAGGTCAGGAGAGCCACGAGGGGTCCACGACCCAACAGGGCATGGACACCCCCCTAGGCTCGCCCTGTTGGCTCGTGGGGCCCTCATGTGGCCCATGCCTTTTCTTGAAGCTTCCACGTCTTCTTTTGGTCCAGAAAAAATCGTCAAAAAGTTTCATGGTATTTGGACTCCGTTTGTTACTGTAAACCTGGAAAGCCAAAAACATGCAGAAAACAACAACTGACACTAGGCACTAGGTTAATACGTTAGTGCTAAAAAATAATATGAATTGGCAAATAAATGCCTAAAAAGCATCCTAGAATGATAATATTAGAGCATGGAACAAAAAAAAATTATAGATACGTTGGAGACATATAAGTTACACACCCTTTTTCATGGTATATGGAGACGAGGCCATCCTACCTTGTGACATCATTCATGACGCGCCAAGAGTCTACATGTATGAGGAAAGGGAAGCTGAGTTGGATCGGCAGGACGACCTTGACGCACTAGAGGAGGAACAGAACGTGGCTCGAGCGTGTTCCACCTTTTATCAGTAGCAGGCATGACGTTATCAGAATAGGGAAGTCCGGACAAAGGCATTTAACAAAGGCAACTTGGTCATGCGGTTTCACTCAGAAAAGCAGAAGCATAAACTTCATCCGCGATGGGATGGACCATTCATAATCGACCAAGTACTCACCGGAGGGGCATCATATCCGAGATCTCGCAGATAACAAACTGGAGCCGAGCCCGTGGAATGCTGCCCTGCTTCGGCGTTTTTACGGTTAAACACAACCACCCTTACTTTACTCCCTCTAATTTATGCTTAGCATCTTGAAGCTTTAGGCTTTTTTTAGTTTTTTTCCTTTTGCTAGTTATGGTTGGTTAATCCGAAGTGCTATGATTACTTCGGACACATACTACATGTACGACAAATACTATGCTTCAGGCTCTTTGCAGCCAGTTATATTCAGGGTGTTATTGGTTCCCCATGTGATCTTCTCGTTTTTTGCCTTACATATGCATCAACTTGACTTAAGTTTTTTGTCAATCTAGGTTGCCTGGCTCTTGTGCTTACCCCCTATGTTCCCGATTGTTCGCGAGGGGGTAAAGGGAGCACCTCTGCGATTGTCGCCACTGGGTTAACCGGATAGGCACCTCATATGGGTGAAGCTGAAAGCTAGCGTTCTTAAGAAAATAGTTGGCCGGCAATGATAGAAGCAGTAAACAATAAAATCGGGGGCTTACCGCCCACCTCGGACGTATACCCGGGGGCTTAACGCCCACCTCAGACATATACTTGGGGGCTTCACGCCCAACTCGGATGCATATATCCTGCCTTGATCAGGCTCGATCATCATGACCATACACAAACACCTAGGAAAGGAACCGATAGCGGAACTATTTTCTATTGAAGATGTTTCTCGCGCCTAGACGTGATATTACATAAGCTCCGTGTCACTCTGTTATTCAAGCCACATAGCTGGATTGCCTTGCTATCCAAAATATCTGGTTCACTCCCTCGGACCGAAGTAAGAAGCACTCCTCGGCCATTGGCCAGGGAGGGAGAAGCCGAAGGCTGGCCAACAAAGTTTGAAGCAACCGATGCGTTACAAATAAACATGGTGTACACATGTACGTGAAGCAATTGCAGCAAAACTTAATACTTATCCATGCCGTCTATTAAGGACTTAAGGCTACAGTCCTATTGGGAGAAACGAGCGTCAGGCATTATGCTGTCATATGATAGAAAGGTCAGAATTTCCTCCCCGTCAGGACTAGCTGGGCCTACCTCGGCTAGGCTTTCCGTATCTATCTTCATGTAATGGGTCTTGACCATTGCCCATGCTTCTCTGGATCCCTTCTGGTAGGCAGCTATTTTCCAAGTCTTTATACGGTGCCGAGCACCTTTAAGGCACTCGGCTAGCTCGGACATGATTTCGGGCACATTTTCTTCCTCGGGCCATAAGGCCTTAAAAACAATCTTCATCGCCTTCCGAGCTCTCTCATGATCTTTGGTTGGCGGCATGTGAGCGTCCTCGCACAAAGAGTGTGTTGCCGCTCTTGGTTGGTCTATCAATGACACCAGTTGGCACATGCGTTAGTTCTAAGCTATATTGATCGGGAATTACATCCTATTCCAAAAGGACATGCCTACCGATTATAGCTTCACTGTACTGCTAGTTTTTTTCCCTCGGACGCAGCCAATTGGGCCCGCAACCGCTCAATTTCTTTGGCCTGACGATCGTTCCTACCTTCAAGGTATTGACCTGTTCCTTGCACTGGGTCAGCTGTAGGATCGAAAGTATGTCTAGAGGGGGGGGGTGATTAGACTACTTGACCAAATAAAAATCTAACCTTTTCCCAATTTTAGTTGTGGGCAGATTTTAGCAATTGCTGCAAGTCAAGTTCACCCTACACATGCAAGTCTAAGAGTATAGCAGCGGAAAGTAAAGACATGCAAATGTAAGAGGTTAGGGATTGGAAGATCAAACGCAATTTGGAGACGTGTAAATTTTTTCCCATGGTTCCGATAGGTGGTGCTATCATACATCCACGTTTATGGAGACTTCAAGCCACGGAGGGTAACGGTCGCGAGAGTCCATGGAGGGCTCCACCCAGGAAGGGTCCACGAAGTAGCAACCTCGTCTATTCCATGATGGCCTACATCCACGGAGGACTAGCCTTACTCGGGGTAGATCTTTACGAAGTAGGCAATCTCCTTGCCCTTACAAACTCTTGGTTCAACTCCACAATCACAAAGAAGGAGGCTCCCAAGCGACACCTAACCAATCTAGGAGGCACCACCCTCCAAAAGGTAATAGATGTGGTAGTATGATGAACTCCTTGCTCTTGTGCTTCAAAAGATAGTCTCCTCAACACTCAATCACTCTCTCACAGATTTGGCATGGGTAGAAGAGATTGATTGGATGGAAAGCAACTTGGGGAGGCTAGAATCAAGATCCATATGGTTGGAGTGGATGATCTTGACCTCAACACAAGGGTAGGTGGCTCTCTCTCAGAAAATTGGATATGGCAAGTGGAGATCTGTTTTGAGTGCTTCTCTTACGAGTGAGTGGTGGTGAAGTGGTATATATAGGCTTCTCCAAAAATCCAACCGTTACAACATTATTGCCCAACTCGGTGAAACTGAAGTAGAAACACGGTGGCATCGACTAGTTCAAAATGTGGCAACTTTAGGCTTTTCGGTGGAACCGATATATAAATCTCGGTGGTACCAATGTGGGTGACCTAGGCAGTTACCAAATCTCGGTGAGACCGATTCCTCAAACTCGGGGGGGGGGGGCGATTTAGAGAAATGGGCTAACAGAAAGTTTGGTCCATCTTCTCGGTGGTATCGATTTGCCAAACTCGGTGGGACCGAATCTAGAAAATGGCTAACGGGGAAGTTGGTCATTGTTTTCGGTGACACCGAATGAAAAGCTGGTAGTACCGAGATGCTAGGGTTTGGTTTGGCTTCTGTCTTGGATGAACTCGGTGGATCCGGAATGGAAATGTTGGTGGCAACGAATTTTGAGTTTAGGATTTGGACAGATGATATGTGTGGGAAAGTGGGTGAGTATTTTTGCTGGCTACCTCTAAGCACTTGACAACCAGATCATCATATTTACCTCATCCCCTTTTAATAGTATTGGCTTTCTTATGGACTCAAAGTAATTTCTCACAAAATATAAAATGTAGAGTCCTTGATCTTGAAGCATGGCCAATCCTATTCCTTCCTTTCCTTGGTGAGGTTCTCCACACAATCTTTTAGCCAATCCATCATTGAATTTTTTCCTGAGATGCACTTAGTGGAAACATTATTCCAATGATATATATGTTGTTATTAATTACCAAAACCACCTAGGGAGAACTTGTGCTTTCAATCTCCCCCTTTTTTGTAATTGATGACAACATATAGATCAAAGCTTCGATGAGAGATATAATCAATGAATAGCATCGTCGCTTTGAGAAGTATGTGATAAGCAAGAGCCCCCCCCTAAATCTGTGCATTATTTTAAATTTGCATTTGAATGCAAATGCACAATCGATTAGGATCATGGGTCGCTCTTCCATGTCACATACAACTTGGTGGTGCGCAAAAAATAATATGAATGAATTGCATAAGCACATCACACCAAACAAGTGAATGATCATCTCATAGATATCTCAAGGATAGGAAATGGCAGCATCACACAAAAGTATATGATCAATCACCAACAAAGTTTCAACCAAACGATAAACCAAATGTTTTTAAAACTGCAGAGAGGGATCAAAATGCAACTCTCTCTCTCTCTCTCAAAGACCTATGATCTATAACCTCTCCCCCTTTGGCAACAAGTTACCAAAAAGTTCAAAGCTATAGAGCTACTCGTCGCTCTGGACATGATATCCTCCATGAGATGATGAAGCTACTCCGGTAGTTGTCGAAGGAGTCAAGAGAAGAGCATCCGCGAAGAGTTCAGCTAAAGTCCTCTGAGGTGGTGGTGTAGACACTGGAGGTGCTGGAGGAGCTGATGGAGCTGCGGTAGATGCTGATGAGGTAGGCCTCGTCTCTGGAACTAGCATGGTAGGAGTCCTGGCTTGGGTCTTAAACTGGGTGCTGGTCCTGAGAGGTGGACAATCATCATCATCAGAGGAATGAGGGCTAGGCACTGCATCCACTTCCATCTTAAGCTCATCTACAGTCTTCGTCAGCCCATCTACCTTGTTGTTCATAGTGGTGAAGTTGTCTTCCACAATCCTCTCAAGGCTCTGTTGATTCAGCAAAATGTTCTTGATACCCTTCTGCATGCTCTGAATGGTGCTAAAGAGTAGATCCATTTGCTCGCTCCTGGACCTCGGAACTTGAGCACTAGTGGCTCTAGCTGCCTCTGCCTCTGCCTATGCAGTAGATGAAGTGGGATGACTAGGATCCATCACCACAAGATTGTCCTCGAAGTATGGCTGTAGTGGCATATGAGGTTGATCAAGTGCATATACATTCTTCTCCAACTTGGAGTTGATGAGCATCTGAATGTATGGTGCATATCCACAAGATCGTTTTTGGTCTGCAGCTGTCCTCTTGATTGTTTCCACAATCAGGCACATCACTCTAATCCCGGTGTGGGTGTCTATGTGGTGCAGCATATTGATTGAGTACCCTCTAATCATCTTGTCATCTCCAGACTTGGGCATCAAGGTGTACCTCAAGATAGTGTTTGTAGTGGGTAGTCCTGCTTGCAGATGATAGACAGAGCCAAACTTATGTGAATGCACATGAGCAGTTGGGATCCCATTGTACATATCTGCCATAGAGCTATGACTCATCTTTGCTTCAGCATACACATCCAGATCTCCTTCTTCTACCTGTGGGGCTCCTAAGATGGTAGCCCACTCATCAACTGTGTATTGGTACCTGACTCCTTCAGTCATCCATATAATCCTACCATCTGGGTATTAGTGAGCAGTAGAGTAGAACTGCATAATCATCTCATCGTTCCAAGCAGTGAACTCTCTTCCAACAAAATTTGCAATATCAATGCATTTGAAGTTGTCTTGCACACTTGGAAAGAAATCTTCATTCTCCTTGATATGTGCCCAGTCAACATATCTCATGTCACTGACTGCTGGGCTCTTGTCCAATAGGACAGTCTCATAGAAATCCTGCTGTTCTTTGGTGTAGAATCTGTCATCTACAACAGTCTTCCTCCTGGAGGCATAAGGATCATTTGCCCTCCACAATCTCAGTCCTGCATCCTTCCTCTTCTTCATGTCTTCAGCTGCTGGGTGTGCATCATTATGCAATGGCAAATGTGGTCTTAGCTTCCTCAGCACTAACAGATCATCTTCTTCTTCCATGGCGGAAGATCTCTTGTTCTTAGCAGCAAGAGGGATGTCCCTAGTAGTCTTCTTGGACTTTGGAGGAACTGGCTTCTTGGATTCAGACTTTTTGCTCTTTGAAGGAGCTTGCTTGGGCATGGCATCAGCAAGTAACTTCTTCTTCTTGGATGGAGGAGCCTTGGCAGCTGGCTCGTCCTCCTCAGCCTCTTCCTCAACTTCTGTTGGGTCTTCATACATGGAAGTAGGTCTGCCAATGACATGGACAATCCTCTTCCTGGCTCTCTTCTTCTCTCCTGCCTTCTTAGGCAATGATTTCCTTGGAGGCTCAACTGATAGAGATGTGTTTGCTCTAGCACTCTCAGGTGCTCTCATAGTTTCAGAGGTGCCATACTCCTTCCTGACAGTCCTCTTAGCTGTGTGGCCTCAGAAGCAGCCTTCTTTGCATCTTTGTCCTTCTTTTCTTGCACTTTCTTTGCAAGAACCTCCCCTGGCATAAAATCAGAATCCTCCTCATTAGAGTTCAACTTCTTGCTTGCCCTGGTGGCAGCTTTGGGCAGCCCATGTGAACTTGGGGTGTCTGGATCCTCTAAAGAAGATGAACTGGCATTGGGGCTTGTGCCTGGACTCAAGTCAATTTCCCTCTCCCTGAAGTCATTCTGGCTATCATCAGAACCTGACATGCTGACCCTATGAATGGAGTATAGAAGAGCAGAGAGGTTGAGCATCACAAAACACAGAAGATTTTCTCAAATTTGAACTCAAATTCTTAGTTTTGGATTTCTGCAAAATGGGTTTCGGTACCACCGAGTCAGAAAATTCGGGGCCACCGAGACTGACACTCTCGTATTACAGAAACCTGGCAACTCTTTTCAGTGAGACCGAAAAGAGAAACTTGGTTTCACCGAGAGAGTTCTCGGTTGCCCTAAATCACATATCGGTAAGACCGATATTTCCAACTCGGTGTCACCGAGACACACTTGGCGGACGTCCAACCCTAAAAAAACGATCTTCTATTCTAATGGAAGTTCTTTGTGGATCGATCAATTTCAAACAGTGGCTTATAGATGGAGCAACCCTAATGCGCAAGAAATTTGAAGGGGAGTGCAAGAGGGGATCGAAACCATACCCTAATGCGGCGATGGCTCGGCTACGGCGGTGACGGAGGTGCGGATTACCATCGACGGTGAGGATCCCAGCGGCGAGGGCGCACGGGGAGGCAAGGGCGACGAACAGGGGTCCAGGTGCGGCAGCTTAGGGTTGGAGGAACAGACGATTGAAGATAGAATTTCAAAAGTCGGGTTCGTCGAGATTATATACCCTTCACTGTCGGTGACACCGGTTCTAAAATTTTGGTACCACCGAGTTCCACTACTGTCTGTTGACAGGGAAAATCGGTGAAGCCGAGATTATGGAATCGGTGCTACCGAGTTGCAAAAATCAGATCAACCCTAAGCATCGGTGGAACAGAGATTTTCTGGTTGGTTACACCAAGTTGCACTTTTGGGAGGTTTTGGAAGTCAGCCTTAACGAAACGGAATTGCGAGTGCTCCTCACACAGAGGGTTCGAGAAGTGCTTGTTCAAGTTTTGTGATGAAGCAAGAATAGAATTTGAGACGAGAAAGCATAGATAGCTAGAGGGAGGTACTTAGGCATTCTTGTATATCCAATTGGCCAAAGAAAAATGAAAGCCAAATAACAACAATTGGATATCCTCGAATGAGAAAAGACATGCATACCAACATGCTCACACAATAAATTGTCAAATGAAATATGGCAAACATGCAAAACCACTCTAGTATCTACCAAGCACTTTGGCGATGACGGAGTCATCTATATATGAGTATATTGACTTAGGAGCCAAGTAAGAGTACTTGATCATAGGTCATACTCATCGTTTAAGCACAAGTGGGGTTACCACTTTTACATAAAGCATTTAATGTGTTCACATCTTTAAGAGATGCTTTAACTCAAGTCTTAGAGTAAAGCGCCCCCTTGATGTGACATCCCCCTAAGAGGGATAAACTAACCTTGGGTTTGTCGTAGAAGACTTCATGTGGGCGAGGTAGTGGTGGATGCTCATTGTTGATGAAGATCATCTTGAGTTGGGAGCAATCCTCGTTGTTTTCTTACTCTTCTCACCTACATGGGTTAGTCCCACACAAGAGACAAATACAAGGATATCTATGGACATGGAGTGCAATGCATACATGATGATGTCCATGGATTCTTTCATTACCTTGTCCCTTGCTTACCTTTGAGGGAATGTGTGACTCCTTGAACTATTGCATAAGGTTGAAGTTGATTGCAAATAGTCCTTGCCAATAATGAATGTGAGTGAATTTCATTGGCGGAGTCACCCCTCGAGAACTTCTCTAGTTCTTCTTCTTGGGGACCCACATCAAGTTGATGGGAATCCTTGGAGTTGAAGTAGCACTTGTTGAAGTAGAACTTGTAGTAGCCTTGGGAACCCATTTGACCAAAGCTTGGGACTCATCTTCAAATGTGTCAATCTCCTCTTGAAGCTTGCCCTTGCCCTTGAGCTTGTGGCCTTGTGGTGGAAGGTCATCTTGAGCTTTTGTTCCCTTGGGAAGAGTATGTTCATACTTCTCCTTTTGGGGAACGAACTTTGGCTTGGGGTATTGACCTTCTTCCCATTCAACTCCATTTGCGATCAAGTAGCCAATGCCTTGGTTCTTCCGGTATCCTCCATGCTTGCGTACAATCTCCTCGAATTGCTTACATCCGGCAAGACTTTTGTAGATACCCTTTTCTATAATCCTTTTCAATAGATAATTTTCTTGCTCAAGTGTAACTTGGCTAAGAGAAACATTAGTGGAATCAATAGAACTACTGTAAGCAATATCATTGGATGTATCATTTTTATTGCTACTAGTTGAAGAACCTTTCTTGCCTTTGTTACTAGATTGCTTAGTCTTAACTTGTGGAATAAATGTAGACAAGAGTAGTCGTTTGGCTAGATAAGAAGAAGTCTTCTTTCGAAGACCGTCATTGATAGCTTTAAGAAACTCATGTTCTTGCTCCAAATTGAGCTTCTCGAAGCGTAGCTTCTCATGAGTTCTTACAAGCTCTCTATGATCTTCTATGTCCTTCCTGTCAACGTTACGACCAAGAGTTATCAATATCATCCATGTTAAACACATTAGAGGCGGTTCCCAAGCGGTAAAAGTAAATGTTTACTCCCCCTCTACCAACAAACACACTCCACGGCTAGCCGAATCCACGGGTACCGTCCATACCAACAACATTCCTGGGGGAATTTTGTTTAATTATTTGCATTTTTTTTCGAGACTGGGAATCCCTATTACCGCCCCTCTCATGCAAGGACGAGTGAATAAACATTCATCATGATAATAACCCGCTTAACATGGAAGATACTGACCGCCCCCCCCCCCCCCCCCCCCCCCGTCGCTCCATGAGCGGTCCAGGCACATAAAACAGATGTTTATTTGAATGTTTAGAGGTGGCACATGCAAATTTACTTGGAATGACAGTGAAATACCATATATAGGTAGGTATGGTGGACTCTTATGGAAGAAACTTGGCTGAAGGATTTGGATGCACAAGTAGTATCTCTACTTAGTACGAAGTGTTGGCTAGCAAAAGGTTCTAAACAAGCACCACATGTTGGAGGATCCATAACAATATAACTTCTATGCAAATATACACAACCATAACTCATTACGTTGTCTTCCTTGTCCAACTTCAACTAATTTTCTCATGTTTGAAAATAATTAATGGGTATTCACAATCATAGAAGATGTCCAAGATAATATATTTGTATGTGAAAGTTCTCTTCCTTATACTAATCATTCACGAATTGCTTGTATGACCAATATTGTGATTGTCAATCTTCAAAAGATTTCACTTTCTAAACCCAATGTGAAGCTACTACTAGGCATGATATGAACATATAATTTCAACTTCATGGTATTCAATTCATTCAACAATTTACTCATTGGATATAAGTGAAGCACAAGAGTAAATGACAAGCCACTCTCAAAAGATATAAGTGAAGATCAATGAGTAGTCAAACAATTAAGTAGCTATGTGAGGACTCTCTCTCTCAATAAAGATTTTCAGATCTGAGTATTTTATTCAAACATCAAACTAAACAAAAATAGAACTCCAAGAATAGCACGCAGCATGTGAACGAATAAAAATTTAGGCTCAACATAGGCTAACCGATAGTTGACGAAGAGAGGTGGGATGCGTAGCATCCCCAAACTTATATGCTTGAGACTTCTTGAAATATTTACTTGGTGTGCCTTGGGCATCCCCAAGCTTGAGCTTTTGTATCTCGTTCAATCCTCTCATATCATGGTTTCACCTATTCTCAAAAACTTCATCCACACAAAACTCGAAAAGAACTCGTGAGATAGGTTAGTACACACAAGAATAAATCAACACTTCATGTACTGCCAAGACAAGTTGCATAATAATTTCCAAACATTATCTACTGTATACTATCATTTCCACAATTTATATTTACCAATATAAGCTATGGAAACTATAGGATGAGTAGATAACAAAACTATGACAGCAATCTGTCGAAACAGAACAGTCTGTAGCAATCTATTAAACCAGTGTGCATATTTAACCCAAAAAATTATGAAAATTTAGGACATGCTAAATAATTTATATTAAAATACTGTGTAAAAATTTCAGAAACTTTCCCCGTTCCAGTAAAATATGAAAATTCAAACACTACAGAGAAAGTTTCTGTTTTTACACAGCACAAATCAAACATGCAATGCAAGCATCCTAAGGCAATTCTTGGAATTTTTTTATTGAAAAACAAGATTATAAATAACATATAACAGATAAAAACAAAATAAAATGATGCTCCAAGCAAAACACATATTATGTGACGAATAAAAATATAGCTCTAAGTAAGTTATACCGATAGTGTTGAAGACGAAAGAGGGGATGCCTTCCGGGGCATCCCCAAGCTTAGACGCTTGAGTCTTCCTTGGATATTACCTTGGGGGTGACTTGGGTATCCCCAATCTTAGGTTCTTTTCACTCCTTATTCTCCTCATATCGGTGTCTCACCCAAAACTTGAAAACTTCAATCACACAAAACTTAACGGAACTTCGTGAGATGGGTTAGTATAATAAATAAAGATCATTCACTTAGGTACTGTCAAGACAAGATTCATAATTTTTATCACATAATACCTACTGTATATACCATTCACATAATTTATATCACTGAATATAAGCTATGGGAACACTAAAACAAGCAAACTATGCATGCAAAACAGAATCTGTCAAAAACAGAATAGTCTGTGAAGATCTGTAGTGTAACCATACTTCCCTTTCTATAAAATTCTGAACAATTAGGAATACCTGAAGACTTTGTATATGAAGACTGTGTAAAAATTTCAGATCATTATCACGCTCCAGTAAAAAATGAAAATTCCTGTACTGGAGTCAAAAGTTTCTGTTTTGGTTCAGCATCAATTCTACTCATCTTGTGAGTCGTCCCAAAGGCTTTACTTGGAAATTTATTGAAATAAAGACACAAAACATGATTACTACAGTATCTTAATCATGTGAACACACAAAAACAGAAAGTAAAAGTGTTGGGTTGTCTCCCAACAAGCACTTTTCTTTAAAGCCTTTTAGCTAGGCATGATGATTTCAATGATGCTCACATAAAAAGTAGTAATTGAAACATGCAAGAGAGCATCATGAATCTCATGACAAGCACATTTAAGTCTAACCCACTTCCTATGCATAGAGATTTTGTGAGCAAACAATTTATGGGAGCAAGAATCAACTAGCATAGGAAGGCAAAACAAGTGCAACTTCAAAATTTTCAACACATAGAGAGGAAACTTGATATTATTACAATTCCTACAAGCATATATTCCCCCCTCATAATAGTTTTCAGTAGCATCATGAAGGAATTTCACAATATAACTATCACATAAAGAATTCTTTTCATGATCTACAAGCCTAAAATTTTCATTAGTCTCCACATAAGCAACTTTCTTCCCATTCATAGTAGTGGGAGCAAACTCAACAAAATAACTATCATGAGACACTTGATTGACATAACCACATTCAATATTAAAATCATGATGACAAGTTTCATGGTTACTATCACTCTTTATAGCATACATGTCATCATCATAATCATCATAGATAGGAGGCATGTCATCATCATAATAAATTTTCTCATCAAAACTTTGGGGACTAAAAATATCATCTTCATCATACATAGCATCCCCAAGCTTGTGGCTTTGCATATCATTAGCATTATGGATATTCAGAGAATTCATACTAGCAACATTGCAATCATGCTCATCATTCAAGGAATTCTCATTAAGTATTTTCATAATTTCTTCCTCTACCAATTGAGCACAATTTTCTGAATCCTTGTTTTCACGAAAGACATTATAAAGACGAAACAAATGATGCAACCTAAAATCCATTTTTTTGTAGTTTTCTTTTATGAAACCAAACTAGTGAAAAACAAGAAACTAAAAGATTTAATTGCAAGATCTAAAGATATACCTTCAAGCACTCACCTCCCCGGCAACGGCGCCAAAAAAGAGCTTGATGTCTACTACACAACTTGTTCTTGTAGACTTGTGTTGGGCCTCCAAGCGCAGAGTTTTGTAGGACAGTAGAAAATTTCCCTCAAGTGGATGACCTAAGGTTTATCAATCCGTGGGAGGCATAGGATGAAGATGGTCTCTCTCAAACAACCCAGCAACCAAATAATAAAAGTCTCTTGTGTCCCCAACACACCAAATACAATGGTAAATTGTATAGGTGCACTAGTTTGGCGAAGAGATGGTAATACAAGTGTAGTAATGATAGTAGATATTGATTTTTGTAATTGTAACAATAAAAAACAGCAAGGTAGCAAGTAAAAAAAGTGAGCACAAACGGTATTGCAATGTTTGAAAACAAGGCCTAGGGTCCGTACTTTCGCTAGTGCAATCTCTCAACAATGCTAATATAATTGGATCACATAACCATCCCTCAACGTGCAACGAAAAATCACTCCAAAGTTCTTATCGAGCGGAGAACATAAGAAGAAATTGTTTGTAGGGTACGAAACCACCTTAAAGTTATCCTTTCCGATCGATCTATCCTAGAGTTCGTACTAAAATAACACCAAGTTATCCTTTCCGATCGATCTATCTAAGAGTTCGTACTAAAATAACACCATATGATACGCAGCAACTAACTCTAATGTCACCTAGATACTCCAATGTCAACACAAGTATCCATGAGTTAATTATACGATACGCATCAATCAATTTCAGATTCATAATACTCAATCCAACACAAAGAACCTCAAGGAGTGCCCCAAGATTTCTATCGGAGAACGTAGGACAAGAACGTGCATCAACCCCTATGCATAGATTACCCCAATGTCACCTTGGGAATCTGCAAGTTGAGTACCAAAACATACATCAAGTGAATCAATAGAACACCCCATTGTCACCACGGGTATCCATATGCAAGACATATATCAAGTGTGCTCTAATCCAATATTCAACCCAACATAACGATATCTCAAAGGGAAAGATTCAATTCATCACAACATGATAGCAAGGGAATAACATCATATGATCCGACTATATTAACAAAGCCCGTGATACATCAAGATCGTGACATATCAAGAACACGAGAGAGAGAGAGAGAGAGAGATTTAACACATAGCTACTGGTACATACCCTCAGCCCCGAGGCTGGACTACTCCCTCCTCGTCATGGCCTCCGCCGGGATGATGAAGATGGCCACCGGAGATTATCTACCCTCTCCGGCAAGGTACTGGAACGCCTCCAGATTGGTTTTTGATCGATACAGAGAGTTACGGCGGCGGAACTTCTCGTCTAGGGTTATTTCTAGGGGTTTCTAAATATATAGGATCTTTGGCGTCGATTTCACGCAGAGATGGGCCACGAGTGGACCACAAGACACCAGGGCGCGCCAGAGGGGCCTGGCGCGCCCTGGTGGGTTGTGCCCACCTCGTGGCTCTTCTGGCCCTCCAACAAAGCTTATAGTGCCTCTTTTGTTCCAAAAAATCATCAAAAAAATTCGTTGCATTTGGAGAACTTTGATTTCTGCACAAAAAACAACACCACGGTAGTTCTGCTGAAAACAGCGTCAGTCCGGGTTAGTTCTAAATAAATCATGTAAAGTGCATCAAAACTATATAAAAGTATTGTAAACATAGGCAATCATGGCATGAATACTTCATAAATTATAGATACGTTGGAGACATATCACCAAGTAAGTCATTCTCATCACTATTGAAGTCAATGTATTCGGGGTGTGATACCTTGGGGCCTTTAGCCATGAAGCAACTTCCACTCCCTTCATTTGGTGAATCAAATATGTCATAGGAGTTGGAGGAAACGAGTGCAAGTCCGGCAACACCTTCATCTTGACTATAGTCGTAGTCGGAGTGATAGCTTCTCTCGGAGTGATTATCGGATTCGGAGTCGAAAACCCATTCACCAACATGAGCTTGATGTCTTCTTCTTGTGTAGCTCTTGGTGTACTTGTCCTTCTTCTCCGAGTCCCTACTTCTCCTTGAGGGTCTTCGTTCATAACGACCATCTCTACTCCTTCTCTCTCTTCGAGGTGACTCATCTCTTGAGCTCTTTCTTCTAGGTGACTCTTCTCTTCTTTTGTGGGGGGACGTGCACTCATTGGAGTAGTGTCCAAGCCTTCCACAATTGTAACAATTCCGGTCATGACTAGATGAATGCTTCTCTTCATATTTTGGATTGGAGATTCTTTCTTTGCCTCTACTCTTGTAGAACTTGTTGAATTTCTTGACCATGAGGCTTATCTCTTCATTGGTTACAAGGTTGTCACTTGATGTAGCGGGAGTGTCACTTGTAGCTTTGTAAGCACCGCTTGACTTGGTGTGAAGTTCTTCCTTGTCCTTGAGTGACATCCAATGAGCAACAATCCTTCCAATGACTTCCGTAGGCTTGAGATCTTTATAGTTTGGAATCATTTGGATCAATGTGCACATAGTGTCGTACTTTTCATCCAAGGCTCTAAGGATCTTCTTGATGATGAATTTGTCGGTCATTTCTTCGCTTCCTAAGCCGGCAATCTCATTTGTGATGAGAGCAAGCCTAGAGTACATTGCCGCAACTCCTTCACCATCCTTCATCTTGAACTTGTCAAGTTGACTTTGTAGCACATCCAACTTAGATTCCCCGACGGATTCGGTACCTTCGTGCATATCAACCAAAGTATCCCAAATTTCTTTTGCATTCTCAAGACGGCTAATTTTGTTGAATTCTTCGGGGCATAGGTAGTTGAATAGAATGTCACATGCTTGAGCGTTGTATTGTAACATCTTCAATTCTTCCACGGTCGCTTCACGATCCGGTTCCTTTCCATCACCAAATAATTCACCTTGCAAACCAACACGAACAATAGCCCATACGACAGGATTTTGACTAAGAATATGCATTTTCATCTTATGCTTCCAACTAGCAAAGTTTGTACCATCGAAATATGGACCTCTACGGTGATAACTTCCCTTACTAGACGCCATACTCTTCTAGGTTGTGAGACCAATGCAATGGAGACCAAAGCTGTGATACCACTTGTAGATCAAAAGTATGTCTAGAGGGTGGGTGATTAGACTACTTGACAAAATAAAAATCTAACCTTTTCCCAATTTTAGTTGTGTGCAGATTTTAGCAATTGTTGCAAGTCAAGTTCACCCTACACATGCAAGTCTAAGAGTATAGCAGTGGAAAGTAAATACATGCAAATGTAAGAGGTTAGGGATTGGAAGATCAAACGCAATTTGGTGATGCGGAGATTTTTCCCGTGGTTCCGATAGGTGGTGCTATCGTACGTCCACATTTATGGAGACTTTAACCCACGGACGGTAACGGTCGTGAGATTCCACGGAGGGCTCCACCCAGGAAGGGTCCACGAAGTAGCAACCTCATCTATTCCATGATGGCCTACGTCCACGGAGGACTAGCCTTACTCGGGGTAGATCTTCACGAAGTAGGCGATCTCCTTACCCTTACAAACTCTTGGTTCAACTCCACAATCACGAAGAAGGAGGCTCCCAAGCGACACCTAACCAATCTAGGAGGCACCACCCTCCAAAAGGTAATAGATGTGGTAGTATGATGAACTCCTTGCTCTTGTGCTTCAAAAGATAGTCTCCTCAACACTCAATCACTCTCTCACAGATTTGGCATGGGTAGAAGAGATTGATTGGATGGAAAGCAACTTGGGGAGGCTAGAATCAAGATCCATATGGTTGGAGTGGATGATCTTGACCTCAACATAAGGGTAGGTGGCTCTCTCTCAGAAAATTGGATATGGCAAGTGGAGATCTGTTCTGAGTGCTTCTCTTACAAGTGAGTGGTGGTGAAGGGGTATATATAGGCTTCTCAAATAATCCAACCGTTACAACATTATTGCCCAACTCGGTGAAACCGAAGTAGAAACTTGGTGTCATCGACTAGTTCAAAATGTGGCAACTTTAGGCTTTTTGGTGGAACCGATATATAAATCTCGGTGGTACCGATGTGGGTGACCTAGGCAGTTACCAAATCTCGGTGAGACCGATTCCTCATACTCGGTGGGACCGATTTAGCGAAATGGGCTAACAAAAAGTTGGTCCAGCTTCTCGGTGGTACCAATTTGCCAAACTCGGTGGGACCGAATCTAGAAAATGGCTAACGGGGAAGTTGGTCACTGTTTTCGGTGGCACCAAATGAAAAGCTGGTAGTACCGAGATGCTATGGTTTGGTTAGGCTTCTATCTTGGATAAACTCGGTGGATCCAAAATGGAAATGTTGGTGGCACCGAATTTTGACTTTAGGATTTGGACAAATGATATGTGTGGGAAAGTGGGTGAGTATTTTTGGTGGCTACCTCTAAGCACTTGAGCAACCAGATCATCATATTTACCTCATCCCCTTTTAATAGTATTGGCTTTCTTATGGACTCAAAGTGATTTCTCACAAATATAAAATGTAGAGTCCTTGATCTTGAAGCATGGCCAATCCTATTCCTTCCTTTCCTTGGTGAGGTTCTCCACATAATCTTTTAGCCAATCCATCATTGAACTTTTTCCTGAGATGCACTTAGTGTAAACATTAGTCCAATGAAATATATGTTGTTATTAATTACCGAAACCACCTAGGGAGAAATTGTGCTTTCATCAGCACAAGGTGGTTGACCCGTCTCTGTGACTCCACATACAGGTGGTCTTCGCGAGCTTGATTCATGTTCTTCTCTAATGACCAATGACTTCTACTGCTATGGAATATGATGGATCAATCACAGGTTAACGAGTGTTTTGCAACTAAGTACAACTACACCAGATGCACTTACCGTGCACTTCTGTGGTAAAAGCCTTTACATGCTTCACCTCGGCCTGTGAAGCGCTTAGAAGCTTCTTGGTTGTAGCCAAATCCGTAGACAACTTCTCGTTCGTCTTCGGAGATGACTGCATAACAAGAGTGTTATTATTTAAGCCTCAATATGGATAGATGTTGACGTGCTTGGACTGCGTCGGTATTTCCCCAAAGAGGAAGGGATGATGCAGCACAGCGACGGTAAGTATTTCCCTGAGTTATGAAACCAAGGTTATCGAACCAGTAGGAGGATCACCAACACCCAATAAGCAGCACCTGCACACAAACAACAAATACTTGCAACCCGACGCGAAAGAGAGGTTGTCAATCTCTCTACTGTAATAAGATAGATTAGGTAGTGATAGATAGGACAGATAGATCTCTCAAGAACACAAATAAAAAGAGTAACTATGCAGCAATATATTTTTGGGTTTTTGGTTTTGTAGTTCTGAAAACAAAGAGTGCAAAAACCTAGATCGGAAAGCAATATGATGGAATAGTAGACCTAGGGGCCGTAGGGTTCACTAGTGGCTTCTCTCATGAGTATAGCGCACGGTGGGTGAACAAATTACTGTTGGGCAATTGATAGAAAATCGAATAGTCATGACGATATCCAAGGCGATGATCATTATATAGGCATCACGTCCAAGATAGATAGACCGACTCCTGCCTGCATCTACCTCTATTACTCCACACATCGACCGCTATCCAGCATGCATCTAGTGTATTAAGTTCATGGAAAAACGGAGTAATGCAATAAGAACGATGACATGATGTAGACAAGATCTATTCATGTAGGAATAGACCCCATCTTGTTATCCTTAATAGCAACGACTCCCCTAAGGTTTTCCGAATATTTGAGAATTTATAGGCATCAGAGGCGGTGCGGAAGGGGGCCGAGGAGGGCACAACCCATTAAGGCGCGCCGGGGCCCCCCTGGCGCGCCCTGGTGGGTTGTGCTCTCCACAGCCCACCTCTCCGGCAGTTGTTTGGCCCACTGGGTCTCTTCTGGTCCAGAAAAAATCTCCAAAAAGTTTCGTCGCGATTGGACTCCGTTTGGTATTGATTTTCTACGAAGTTAAAAACAAGCAAAAACAGCAACTGGCACTTTGTCAATAGGTTAGTCCGAAAAAATGATATAAAGTTGTTATAAAATGATTGTAAAACATCCAAGAATGATAATATAACAGCATGGAACAAGAAAAAATTATAGATACGTTGGAGAAGTATCAGCATCCCCAAGCTTAATTCCTACTCGTCCTCGAGTATGTAAATGATAAAAAAAAAATTATGTGGAATGCTGCCTAACATGTTCATCACATTCTTTTCTTTTATATAGCGTGGACATTTGGACTTATAATGATTCAATAGTCTAGTTTTAACATAATGACTTCAATACTCAAGCATGTCAACAAGCAACCATGTCTTTCAAAATATCAACATTAAAGAAAGTTATCCCTAGCCCATCATGCTCAATCATTGATCCATTCATGAAACACATTCAAATATTATCTATGCCCAATGTTCAAGTATGATCATAGTGCCCCCTAGTTGGTGCTTATAAGATAAGATGGAGACTCAAAGTAAAAATAAAAATTGCATAAAGTTAATAGATAGGCTCTTCGCAGAGGGAAGTAGGGATTTGTAGAGGTGCCAGAGCTCAAGGTTTAAAATTGAGAGAGAAAAATATTTTGGGTGGCATGCTTTTCCTGTCAACGAAAACGACAAAGTAGCTCACAATACTTTCCATGCTAGATATATCATAGGCGGTTCCCAAACAGAAAATAAAGTTTATTCCTTTTTCCACCAAACGTTCACTTTCCATGGCAGGCCGTATCCACGGTTGCCTTCCATACCAACACTTTCCAAGGAATTTATTATTTGACAACATAAAGTAAATATTTTTTTTCTTTTTCATTTCGGGAATGGGCATCCCTATTACCACCGCACTCTCGTGCAATGACAAGTGAATAAACACTCATCTTGAGAATAACACATCTAGCATGGAAAAATATTGGACACTCCCCACCGTTTCATTAGCGGTACGGGCACACAAAAGAGAAAATTTATTTTGAAAATTTAGAGATGGCACATACAAATTTGCTTGGAACAACATGGAAATACCGCATATAGGTAGGTATGGTGGACTCATAAGGCAAAACTTGGTTTAAGGATTTTGGATGCACAAGTAGTATTTCTACTTAGTACAAGTGAAGGCTAGCAAATAGATTGGGAAGCAACCAAACCAAAAAACCAAAAATCACATAAGTGAGCATTGAACATAACTAACACCGAATAATGCACCACAAGTAGGATGTAACTTCATTGCATTACTATTGACTTTCGTGCATGCATAGGGAATCACAAACCTTAACACCAATATTCCTACTAAGCATAATTACTCACTAACATGACTCACATATTACTATCATCATGTTTCAAAACTATTGCAAGGAATCAAGTTTAATTTGTCCAATGATCTTCATGAAAGTTTTTATTATATCCTCCTTGGATATCTATCAATTTGGGACTAGTTTCATATATTGCCATTGCTTTTTGGCAAGCTCAAACAAATTTCAGTGAAGCACATGAGCATAAAGATTTCATCTCTCAAAAAGGTATATGTGAAGCATGAGAGGTTTTCTTCAAAATTTTACTAACTCTCAAATTAATCTAAGTGAAGCATGAGAGTATTTCTACAAAAGTTTCCAAGCACACCGTGCTCAAAAAGATATAAGTGAAGTACTAGAGCAATTTCTATAGCTCAAAAAGTTTAAGTGAAGCACATAGAGCAATTCTAACAAATCATAGCATGATTTTGGATTTCTCAAATAGGTGTGTACAGCAAGGATACAAAGGAAAAACTAACAATCAAAGCAAGCAAAGATACAAGACGCTCCAAGCATAACACATGATATCTGACGAATAAAAATATAGCTCCAAGTAAAATAGCGATGGTCGTTAGAAGAAAGAGGGGATGCCACTCGGGGGGCATCCCCAAGCTTAATTGCTTGTTTCTCTTTGGATATATCTTGGGGGTGCAGTGGCATCCCCAAGCTTAGGCTTTTGCTACTCCTTATTCCTTCATCCATCGTCATCTCACCCAAAACTTGAAAACTTCAATCATACAAAACTCAACAAAATCTTCGTGAGATCCGTTAGTATAAGAAAGCAAATCACTACTTTAGGTACTGTTGCAAACCCATTCATATTTTGTTATTGCATTATACCTACTGTATTTTAACTTTATCATGGCTTATACTCCCCAATACAAACCATAGATTCATCAAAACAAGCACACAATGCAACGAAAACAGAATCTGTCTTAAACAAAACAGTCTGTAGTAATCTGTATTATACCTATACTTATGTAACTCTAAAAATTCTGAAAAATTAGGAAAACGTAAGGAATTTGTATAGAAACACTGTGTTAAAATTTCAGCTCAAGATCACGTTCCATAAAAAAAATGAAAATTCAAATACTGGACGCAAAGTTTCTGTTTCAGATTCAGCATCACTTCTACTCATCCTATGAATCATCCTAAAGGCTTTACTTGGCACAAAAACTAAATAAACCATAACAACACAATCATAACAGAGGCATAATTGTGTCAATGCACAAAAACAGAAAGGAAAAAGCAAAAATTTATTTATTCATTGGGTTGCCTCCCAACAAGCGCTATCGTTTAACGCCCCTAGCTAGGCATAATGGATAGATTCAAGTGTTGTCATCCTTGGTTTTGGATGAAGCGCTTTTGCAAATAAAACTTGAAACACATCATCCATAGCAACCTTAGCACTATCAATTTGTCCCTCTACATAGCCCCTTTGATTACCGGCTACGATCCAAGAATATTGTTGGTTCACATCATTGAAAACTTGTTGGATCATGTCTAAAACGGGGACTTCCTTTTTGAGATTCTTATAAAAAATTTGGTTATTTCCAAGCAAATATCTCATCATATAATCACTATTGTAAAGTATTTCTCCTATTACCGGTTTTTCACGGTTCATGCCATAAAAGTCAAAGATACCCCTAGCATCCCGTACTATGTGATCGAATTTATGCATGAGAACAAGGGTAGCTAGCTTTTTAGCTTTGGGATTCCTTATGACGGGTAGCTCATAAAATAATCTTTGCAAGGTAGGATGGGTATGAATAAATCTACTTTCAAGTTTTAGAACTAACGCCGAGATAACTTCCTCATAAGATTTAGTTCTTTTCAGAATAGGGGTATCATCGAGAGTCAAATTCCCAACGCAATTAAAAAACTCTTGAATAGTTTATTTTCCTATAACGTTCCCTTGCCCCAAAACAAAAGTTTTAGAATCAAGATTGGCAGAACGTCCAATTTTAGGAGTCCTGCCATCATCCGTTTCTGCCATACCAAAATCACTCATGGTGACAAGCAAACAAGAGATCTGACAAGAAAAAGGAAAACGAAGAAGAGGGCGAATAAAACGGCAAATTGGTGAAGTGGGGGAGAGGAAAACGAGAGGCAAATGGCAAATAATGTAATTGCAAGGAGATGAGATTTGTGATTAGGAACCTGGTAGATGATGGAGGAGTCCCCTCGGCGCCTACGATAGGCACGTAGAAGAGACCGGTTCCTCCCCGGCAACGGCGCCAGAAATTCCTTTGACGTGCTTGGACTGCGTCAGTATTTCCCCAAAGAGGAAGGGATGATGCAACACAGCGACGGTAAGTATTTCCCTGAGTTATGAAACCAAGGTTATCGAACCAGTAGGAGGATCACCAACACCCAATAAGTAGCACCTGCACACAAACAACAAATACTTGCAACCCGACGCGAAAGAGAGGTTGTCAATCTCTCTACGGTAATAAGATAGATTAGGTAGTGATAGATAGGACATATAGATCTCTCAAGAACACAAATAAAAAGAGTAACTATGCAGCAATATATTTTTGGGTTTTTGGTTTTGTAGTTCTGAAAACAAAGAGTGCAAAAACGTAGATCAGAAAGCAATATGATGGAATAGTAGACCCAGGGGCCGTAGGGTTCACTAGTGGCTTCTCTCATGGGTATAGCGCACGGTGGGTGAACAAATTACTGTTGGGCAATTGATAGAAAATCGAATAGTCATGACGATATCCAAGGCGATGATCATTATATAGGCATCACGTCCAAGATAGATAGACCGACTCCTGCCTGCATCTACCTCTATTACTCCACACATCGACTGCTATCCAGCATGCATCTAGTGTATTAAGTTCATGGAAAAACGGAGTAATGCAATAAGAACGATGACATGATGTAGACAAGATCTATTCATGTAGGAATAGACCCCATCTTGTTATCCTTAATAGCAACGATACATGCGTGTCTTGCTGCCCCTTCTGTCACTGGGAAAGAACACCGCAAGATCGAACCCATCACAAAGCACCTCTTCCCATGGCAAGAAAAATCAATCTAGTTGGCCTAACTAAACCAAAGATTCGAAGAAGAAATACGATGCTATAAGGAATCATGCATATAAGAGATCAAAGAAGACTCAAATAATATTCATGGATAGAAACTGATCATGAACTCAAAATTCATCGGATCCCAACAAACACACCGCAAAAGTTTACATCAAATAGATCTCCAAGAGACCATTGTATTGAGAATCATAAGAGAGAGAGAAGAAGCCATCTAGCTACTGCCTACGGACCCGTAGATCTATGGTGGACTACTCACGCATCATCAGAGAGGCACCTATGAAGAAGATGAACCCTTCCGTGATGGTGTTTAGATTGGATCTCGCGGTTCTGGAACTTGCGGCGATTGGAATTGTGTTTCGTCGACTCCCCTAGGGTTTTCCGAATATTTGAGAATTTATAGGCATCAGAGGCGGTGCGGAAGGGGGCCGAGGAGGGCACAACCCATCAGGGCGCGCCGGGGCCCCCCTGGCGCGCCCTCGTGGGTTGTGCTCTCCACAGCCCACCTCTCCGGCAATTGTTTGGCCCACTGGGTGTCTTCTGGTCCAGAAAAAATCTCCAAAAAGTTTCGTCGCGATTGGACTCCATTTGGTATTGATTTTCTGCGAAGTAAAAAACAAGCAAAAACAGCAACTGGCACTTTGGCACTATGTCAATAGGTTAGTCCCAAAAAATGATATAAAGTTGTTATAAAATGATTGTAAAACATCCAAGAATGATAATATAACAGCATGGAACAAGCAAAAATTATAGATACGTTGGAGACGTATCAGATGTATCCACACTTCGTCTTGGGGGCTATTGGCCTCCGCACTGATAATTTTTTTATATCTTTATAAACAAATCCACCGATCGGATGTGGCATCCGACTAGTGTCTTGGGGGCCACTGCCTGGCAAGACCCAAAATCAAAAATAAATAAATACATGTAAGCCCTTGGCCAGGATATCCACTGACGCTATGAAGGTTGAATGAGCAGTGCTGAGGTAGGCATCCATCGAACTTAGGGCATTAAACTCTTAGCTGGTAAATGCAGGGCTCTTTAGGGTAGCCTGACGGTGCCAATGCTTCATCGCATTGTCTACCTCAGACACTGTAGCCGAACACTCCCCTCAGGAGTTCACTGGTTGTGACACCCTAGGGGTATTCCCCGAGGAAGATGTCGGCTGGACACTGGCCCTTGGGAGAGGATTATTATCAACCCCGATTGTGGCTGCTTTAGCGTTCGACCTGTACAAAGCCGAATGCATAAACATTTGGTCCTATGTCTTTGACGTAAATATGAGGATAGCGAGAATTACCTGCCCGAGGATTGAACCTCATATTCCACCCTAGAGGTTACCCCCTGCTGAGGAACAGCCTACGCAGCAATAGAAGGGCCCCTGGGAGGGGCCACATCACGACGTGAACACTTTGAGCATCGACCCTTAGGAGGAGGAGTCAGGATGCTCGGGTTTCCTCGAGTTGGAGATCTCTTTTGAGCGATAACAGGAGGAGGATTTACCGATTAAGAAGGTAGTAGCCCCGGCAGATCCGGAGTGATTTCCACTCTGGAGCCATCAAGGTTCTCTTGGTAGAATGTCCCCCTTCATATATGGTGGATATCTCCTCGTCCTCATGGAAAATGGGGTCATTGTCACGATGATATGTCCCCGGCTCGGAAGCCGGTCACGGTGTCCTAACCCAGAGCCTCTATCTCTGGATCAATACAAGGGATGCTTCAAGTTAATAAAATGAGTTGCTCGGATAATAGAGGACGTTTAGAAAGATTTTACAATGTCGCCTGGATGACTGATATATAGACCGTTGATATATCTTCTTTTGGCAAAATCCACATCCTCTCCTTTATATATGCCGGGTAGTGCCAGCCCAAAGGCCGCATCATCTTTGAAGTCCTTTTTGGTCGACCGAGTGGCATCGCCGGAGTCATTATACATGCACATCAAGTGCTGACGTTGCCGGAGAGGTTGGACTCTTCGGATGATGGCGGTCGCCATCACATCTATGATAGTGAGGCCGGTGCTGGTCAAACACTTCACCTTATTTACAAGACAGGACATGTCGGAGTCGTCTTTTTGGGTAGTGCTTGATACGTCTCCAATGTATCTACTTTTCTAAAACTTTTTCTCTGGTTTTGGACTCTAATTTTCATGATTTAAATGGAACTAACCCGTACTGACTCTGTTTTCAGCAGAACTACCGTGGTGTTATTTTTGTGCAGAAATAAAAGTTCCTGGAATTGGACAAAACTTTTTGTGAATGATTTTTTGGAATAAATAATGAATTATGGAGCGAAGATCCACCGGAGGGGGCTGCCTGTCGGCCACAAGACAACAGGGCGCGCCCACCCCCCATGTGCGCCCTGATGGCTTGTGGGGCCCACATGGTTACCCCGACCTTCCACTCCTATAAATTCACATGTTCGAAGAAAAAAAATCAGAGAGAAGATTTCATCGCATTTCACGAGACAGAGCCACCTCCTGTTCTTCCTAGGGAGGGCTGATCTGGAGTCCGTTTGGGGCTCCGGAGAGGGGGATTCGTCGCCATCGTCATCACCAACCCTTCTTCATCAACACCGCCATGATGCTCACCACCGGGAGTGAGTAATTCCTTTGTAGGCTTGCTGGACGGTGATGGGATTGGATGAGATTGATCATGTAATCGAGTTAAGTTTGATACGGCTTGATCCCTAGTATCCACTATGTTCTGAGATTGATGTTGCCATGACTTTGCTATGCTTAATGCTTGTCACTAGGGCCCGAGTGCCATGATTTCAGATCTGAACCTATTATGTTTTCATGAATATAAGAGTGATTTGGATCCTATCTTGCAAGTTGTATGCACCTATTACGTGTCTTGATCAGCATACCCCAAGGTGACAATAATTGGGATTCTTTCCGGTGATTGCCGTAGTTTCAGGAGTTCATGTATTCACCATGTGTTAATGCTTTGTTCCGGTTCTCTATTAAAAGGAGGCCTTAATATCCATTAGTTCTAATAGGACCCCGCTGCCACGGGAGGGTAGGACAAAAGATGTCATAGAAGTTCTTCTCGCAAGCACGTATGAATATATACGGAACACACACTACAACAGGAACCTCCCTTTAGCAACACATCAATGCGTTGTCATATGTCCATATATGTGTTGCTAGGGTCAACACCAACGAATTAGTATGCGTTCCCATTGGTGGCGTTGGAAGGATCTACACCAACGTATATACATGCGTTGGTAAACGACATGTAGAAGCGTTGTTAGATAGCAACATATAAAGCTAGGGCCCAACAACACTTCACATGCGTTGGTGCTGACACTACACAAAAGGATTCTAGAAGCTTCTCTAGATAGCATGAACAACTAATGATTTTCATATATTACATCCAAAATTATTGGGTCAACGCCGATACTGCATAGGAGCCACAATATAATAAACAAACAAGTATCATATATTAAATCAAATATGTGGCATTACAAAGAACATGGTCCAAAGATTACAAGAGGTGAAACTATCTAGTAGTAAGCCAATTCTTGACCTTGCAATTAACTATAATGTTTGAAACATTGATACTAAAAATGATATTCTAATTGTCTTGTAGTAGCCCAACTGTTTGCCTTGGAATCAAAATCTTCTTAGCCTTTCAATCAAAATATGAGTCATGCATCCTCAATTTATCTTGGTAATCTACAAAATAACAATATGAGATGGGCAATTACAGTAAATAAAATCAGGTTAGTAGATAAGTAAAATTTAAAGGAGCACCGTACAAATGTTTTTTACCAAGACTTAGATTTGTACACAGAGGTGGGCTAATTAATAATCTGATTATAAAAACATCTAAAGCAATTATTAAACAACATTGTAGATTATGTGACCTATATTCGTGTACTAATTGTTTGTTTGCATCTCGCGTCAATTCAAAACTATATGAGCTATCATTATACAGTTTTAGTGTCCCGGTTTATTTTCTATAAAAAAGACCAAAATGCAGAAGTCGAAAGTGCCGATACTTGCAACATCAGTAGCATCGCTCTGTAAAGAAATAACAAAAATACGCACTAGTGAAAGGGTCATTGCCATGCTATGTAGAACACAGAGACTTCGAGTCTTCACCCTTATTTTGTAAACTGGGGACATTATATTTCTCTTAATTGCCATGCACATGTTCTGAATACCCATGGCTCGTTCAGATAAAAAACTACGTATTAAAACACCGAGTACCTTTGACCAATCAGATGTGGCTATTCATTGTGAACAACCACCAGCTTGTATTTACTACAAAAAATTGTACAAAAAATATATTATAGTAATAGTGAGCTGAATTCAACAACCGACTAAATGATAAGTATTCTAGGTAACCAGTTACACCAACTATACATAATTGAATATTTCCATTTTCCAATGGTCTCTGCAGTAGTTAGTTTTGGGTCACATCACTCCCGTACTACCCAATTCTTGGGATGATTTATTAGTCATGCTTGCCATGGTGTATTAGGAGAAATATTAGTGCCAGCAAATCAAAAATCTTTAAATAATCTACATTAAACAAAACATCGTTGTTACCTGGGTACTACAAAGTCACACATTAGAATTTCCTGATCCATGAAAAAAATTCTCACAACCTGCAGAAGCAACAACATGAAAAAAGCATCATCAGATTGGAACAGCTGGAGTTATCAACACATGCATAGAAAGAAGACGTGCATAATGAACTAACAAACGGAAAGGGGAAAGAGCAAGAAAACTATGAACTGTCTACCCTGAGCCCCTGACTTGACCTTGAAGGAATGCATGATCTAATTAGTATAGACAAGAGCATGCCATAATTAGTATACAAGACAGGACATGACAGAATAATTGATTAGCTGCGGGGAAAAAGAACATATGAGACTGAGCCTACCATAAGAAGTCTGGTTTCCGTCCGATCTTGCAGCTCCACCCCAAGCAGAGATAAGGACTCAGACCACAAGCGGCAAGAAAATCAGTAGCAATTGATGCACACACACATAGCTGCAAGAAAATTAAAACCTAATGCATCACAAGAAATGAGTGTTGAGTAAAAAGTGTTAAACTAAACTACAAGTAGCTAGCTCTCTCTTGTACAATCTAGCAAAGGAAAACTATAACCAACGACTGCACACTAGCTACGCCCACAGACTAGTGCAACACACATACGCACTAGATACTAGAGTTGGAGTACTACTTGAGCTGAATACTTGTATTTAAAGTGGACTGGTCTGATTACAACCAGTGGGGTGGAGCTCCTTTTATGGCTAACTGAAGCGACCTAGTAGCTACTTGACATAAGCACACACGTCATATTTGCTGACCACTTTATACAGTACATGATTTACTATACTACTTTTCCACTTCTACTTCTACCTTGGCTGGCAAGGTAATGCAGACGCTGCTGCTGCCGACCTGCCTTTGTTTCCCTTGCTAGTTAAGTGATCGCTTCTGCTGCTATTGTTGCCATCCGAAGACAAGGTTTGACTCAACAAAAAGGTACATTCTTCCTGAAAATTGCACGATTGTTAACTTCCGCCTCGAACCACGCCTCCAATCCCTATGCATTGTCATCACTTGAAATATAAATCGTCATGTTCCCGTCTTTACTACAGTTACATACCATATGTACATGCATCAGCCCTTCAGGTATAAGCTTGGTGAAAGAAGTTGAAATTGCTTTTCTACATGGTTTTTGTCTTATAATTAACTGATTGGTATGAGGCTTAAAAGTAGCATTACGTATAATATCAAACAACTTCCATGTTCCAAGTTCATCTGCTTACATCATGACACATGTTCTTAACTATACTGGAACCCATAACAGATCAAGGTTCAATGTAAGTGAATTAGAACCATCATGAAGTAACAACTAAGAATTGGTTACCCCAACTCTAGCTGGGAGATCAAGGGATGAAGAATAGATGCCTTTTTGGTTGATCACGGAATTATGGTCATTTCCTTTGCAAACCTGCATGATATACAAATACATGAGCACAATATTTACAAACAAAGAGAGACAGACAGAGCAGTGGGACACACTAAGGAAAATACCTTACACGTTCTCAACTAGTTGTCTCTCTGCATAAATCATCTCTTGTTCAACGTTTGGGTAGAAGAATACCACATTTATTTCAACAAGAAACTTATGTATCAGTTTAACTGTTCCCTTCAGTGATGCGCGTAAAATAGGAAATCTTAGTAGGTTTGAAATCAGCATATGTAGCTGCGTAGGCAGGGACAAGCCGCAATGAGGATGTGGTCCATTGGTGTTGTAGCTTGTAAGATGCGGCCGGCAAGGAAAAAACAAGGATGGACGATGACAGCGGGGAATATTACTTTTACAGGATACAAACATATATGTGGGAGAGGCAGAATTGGACCTGCTGAACTACTGCAGTTGGAAGACGGGAGCATCCATGCTTGCGTCGTTCCTGGCTGTGTGGACTATGGAGAAACAACGCCGGCTTCTGCATCTCCAGTTATGCACATGAAACGGCGGAGGCGACGCGTTCCCCAACGCGAGGAGGATGGGCGACGACGTCCAGTGTGTCCCCGATGCGCGGAGAAAGTGGTGAGGGAGGAGGGCTTGGTGGAGGCTCTTCAACGAACCAAGGGAACAGGTGAGGCAGTCGAGGGCAAAGGACGGCGGTGGTTGAAACCCTAGCTGATGTGGGTGCGTCTCTCGCTTAGGATGAAGGCCAAAACGACAGAGGAATAGGAAAACGCTTCGTGCCCAAGAGGTGGAGGTGTGGGCACGGAGAGGTTAGCGCTAAAGTGGGGAAGGTGGGAAACAACGCATCATTTTTTTTTTCCGGGTGAAACAACACATTCTATTATATCGTTGCTTGACATCCGTTGGTAAAGGGGGGTTCTTGTTGTAGTGACATGCCTACATTACATTGATGAATTGGCGCTAGTTCTGTGTCGCCCTATTGTGTAACTATTATATGATCAATGTCATCTAAATCTTTATCCATCACCGATCCACGTGCCTACGCTTTACTATTACTGAATCTTGCTAAGTAACTATTGCTACTGCTACTGTCTCAACTGCTACAAAATTAGTGTTGTCACTACTACTGTTGCTGTTATTACTACAATTTGCCGTGCTACTAAATCTTTGCTGCAGAGAGATATCGCAGGTGCGGTCGAACTGACAACTCAACTCTCAAGGCCAATAAATATTCTTTGGCTCCCCTTGTGTTGAATCAATAAATTAGGGTGAAATACTACCCGCGAGGACTGTTGCGATCCCCTATACTTGTGGGTTATCAAGACCTTTTTCTGGCGCTGTTGCTGGGGAGCATAGCTATATTTATTGTGTTGACTTGAGGATATCCAATTGCTACTATGAAGAACCTGAAAAATACTCAAACTAAGATCCTCCCCTGTCGCACGAGAGGAGGTAAGGAACTGCCATCTAGCTTTGCTTTTGATTCACCAATTGTTTTGAATCAGCTTGTTACACCACCACCTGTTGATCGTTCTGAGTTTTCACATGAACTTGATGATGCTACTTCTGAAGTTAATGATGATACTATTGCTACACATGATGAAACTGAAACTATGCCACTGAATGAATTACTTGATGCTCATATTGCTAAAGCTAGAGAACTAAAGCTAGAGAACTTGAGAATGCTGAAACTGATGAAGATTTTGAATCACCTGTTACACCTCGCTCTCCTAATAGATATGAATTGCCTTATGCACCTGAAAGTTATGTTATGGAAGGAGAGGTAGCTAGGGACTTTCTTGCTTGTGAGAATAGAGATGATTTGAAGAAACTACAATGCAAACTAAAAGAAAAATCTATGATGGAGAAAATGAAACATAATCCTAAATTTGCTACTTCTCCTATATTTTTCACTGATAAGGATTATGAATTCTCTATAGACCCTGAATTGATTCCTATAGTAGAGTCTGATCCTTTTCATGGTTATGAAAATGAAACTGTTGTCGAACATCTCATGAAGTTGAATGATATCGCTCCTTTATTTACTAATGAGGGAAAGATACACTACTATTATATCCTTAAGCTTTTTTCCTTTCTCGCTAAAAGGCGAGCTAAAGATTGATTCCTTTCTCTTTCTCCTCGTTGTGTGCGTAGTCCCCAGGATATGCTTTATTACTTTTCTGAAAAATATTCCTGTTCATAAGAAACAAGCTGGCTTACAGGAAATATTTAACTTTGTGCAAGAAGAAGAGAATCTCCCTCAAGCTTGGGGGAGGCTTCTCTAGTTACTTAGAGCTTTGCATGATCATCCTCTTAAGAAAAATGAAATACTTGATATCTTTTACAATGGACTAACCGATGCTTCTAGGGACTTCCTAGATAGTTGTGC
The DNA here is from genome assembly GCA_039707655.1 of Elymus sibiricus. NCBI lineage: Eukaryota > Viridiplantae > Streptophyta > Magnoliopsida > Poales > Poaceae > Elymus > Elymus sibiricus. The sequence goes on along the minus strand of CM077675.1, from coordinate 305,311,634 downwards.
TGGTTGTGTTTTCAGGGAAAGAACTGTTGGACAAGCTGAAGAATTATTGAATAACATATTGCAAAATGCTGATGATTGGACACTTCCTGAGCCAACTCTGGAACCTATTCAAAAGAAGAGAGGTATTCTATTCCCCAGTCGTGAAGATATGCAAGAAGCAAAAAGATCTATGAAAGAGAAAGGTATTAAAACTGAAGATGTCAAGAAATTACCACCTATCAAAGAAATACATGGACTTGACACCCCGACACAGGTAGTAGAGGTAAATTATCTCCGTACCTTTAATGAAAGTGATATACCTTATAATAAGACTCCTAGTCAATGCATGGATGAATTTGATAATTACATTGTTAAGCAAGAGCACTTCAATAATTATGTTAAGGATCATCTGTCACCCTAAAGGAATTGAACAAGATTCTGAGAGAATCAATGATGATGCACCTAGTCCATCTGAGAAGAAAAAGAAAAAGAAAAATGATACAACCTTGCATGCTTCTAGTGAACCTGTTATAGAAAAACCTACTGAGAAACATAATGATGTTCCTATTTTTGATGCTGAGACACAGTCTGGTAGTGAACATGAACCCAGTGATAATGAAAATGATAATAATAATGATGATGTTCACGTAGATGCTCAACCAGATGATAATAAAGAACACGATAATGATGTGGAAATAGAACCCGCTGAAAATCTTGATAACCCACATCCCAAAAATAAACGCTATGCTAAAACAGACTTTGTTGCTAGGAAACACGGTAGGGAAAGAGAGCCATGGGTTCAAAAACCCATGCCATTCCCTCGTAAGTCTTCTAAAAGTAAGGACGATGAAGATTTTGAACGTTTTGCTGAAATGATTAGACCCGTCCTTTTGCGCACTCGCTTGACTGATATATTGAAAATGCCTCCTCTCCTTAACTATGGGAGAAACCAGGGGCGTATCAAATGCCGGGGCCACTAGTTTGCATTTTCCGTCTGTGCACTATTTTTCTCTGTTCGTAGGAAAATGCATAACCACTATGGAGCAGGGTGGTGGTCTCATTGCCCCCAGCCTTGCTATTCTGCGCCGCGCACTTTATGGTGATAACACTTACAACATAGGAGCTATTGTCGCGCGTCGCTTGCATCTTAACCGAACCAAGGGCAAGGTTCATGGTGGTATTTATGCCACGCACTTGGCAAAGCGTTTTATTATCGCCATACGCCCCACTGACTACTTGTTGCCTAAGGTTTATCTTGATCACCAGTCTATGCTAGAGCACCAGTTCATTGAGGAACCTCAGCCACCAGAGCACATTCGCTATAACTTAGTATTTAGCGAGGACACTCACGATATTATTGTGTTGCCTGCACCCTCTTTGTTTAACTATCATGCCAGGAACGGATACATCATCATGCCACCAGATATAATTGCTTATGACCGAAGAGAAGGCCGCAGCCCAGGAGTGGGATGCTCAGGTGCCTCAGCCCAACTACTTTCCTCCAGGATGAGATGGATTCTTCGGATGGTGATCACCAAGCTAGGCAAACGCCTATGCTTGGGGGAGTACGTATTTCTCATCGACATTACATTCATGTTCACACTTCATATAAATGGTCGGTGTTCATCCTCTTCATTGTACATCCATTTTAGCTTTATTTTTTCCGCCTTTTTCTTGTGTGTTTGAAAAACTTTAAAAATCCAAAAATATTTCTCGCTTCTTTTCTATTCTTCTTTCCCATTTAATTAGTTGCAGCATTAAAAGAAAACCCAAAAGGATTTCCTTTGCATGTTAGGAGCTTTCCCGTGTAAGTAATTTTTCTCGTTCTTGTTTTTCGTTTGTTTATTTGCTTTCTTGAGAAAAACAAAAACTCCAAAAATATTTGAGTGTGTTTCTCTGAATTTCTTTTCCTTTTGTTGAGTGTTGAAAGGAGAAGGCCCCGATGAAAATGTTGAGTGGCTCCCATATGCTTTATTGTTGATCTAACAGAGAGGCAATATTACCTTGTCTTCTCCTTTGCATAAAACTGCCCTGCAGATTCCAGCTTAGTCCACGACATTCTTGCACTATTATTATTATTATTATCACATCATTCGGTCATGCAAGTGAAAGGCAATAATGACGATATTTGATGAAGTGATCATGGCAAAGGAAGCTGGTATGAACTTTTCTTGTTTTCTGTTTTTGTAAATATGTTTAGCTCGCTCAATCTCGATTGAGTATATCATGAGTGAACATGTTTATGATGACAATTAGAGACTATAGTTTCTCATGCCATGCTTAAATAGCTAGGATGGATAATGATTTATCTTATGTGTCAACATGCATTAAAATGGTTATGATGTGGTATGGTAATATGGTATTTCCCTCTGAGTAATTCGAGCGGCTTGACTTGGCCCATGTGCAAACATGTAGTTGATTCAAAACCAATGCAGCCTTCATGATGTTTAAATTCAGGGTGCTCATATCCTACTCATGCTATGCCCAATGTTAATTATTCACAATGCATGCTCATGACCGTTTTCGCTCTCTAGCTGGTCGCTTCTCAATCTATTGCTAGCTTTCACCTGCACTAAGCGGGAATGCTGCTTGTGCATCCAAAATCCTTAAACCAAGTTATTCCACATGAGTCCACCATACCTACCTATATACGGTATTACCCTGCCGTACCAAGTAAATTTTCATGTGCCACCTCTAATATTCAAATAAACACTTGTTTTGTGCACTCGTACTGCTCATGGAGCGACGGGGCGGTCAGTATCTTCCATGCTAAGTGGGTTATTCTCAAGGTGGGCGTTTATTCGCTTGCCATTGCACGAGAGAGGCTAGTAAAAAAGCATGCGCAGTCCTGTAAAAATCAAAAATTAATTAAACAAAACTCCCGGGACAGTTGAAATGTTGGAGGGCATCCGTGGATTCGGTCAGCCATGTCTTGTGTATGTTTGGTGGATGGGAGTAAACTTTACAATTCCGCTTGGGAACTGCCAATAATGTGTTTAGCATGAAAGATATTGAAATCCTTTTTCGTGACGTTGACAGGAAAAGTGCACCACCCAAAAACTATAATTTCAATCCTGTTTTCAACCTTGAGCTCTGGCACCTATGCAAATCAATGCTTCCCTCTACGAAGGCCTAACTATTTACTTTTATGTTGAGTCATCATCCTCTCACTAAAATCACCAGACCGGAGAGCACTATTGTCATTCTTATGCGTTGAGTCTAGTTAATGTTGGATATGAGCATGACTGGATCTCTTCTATCCTGAATTATAATGTTTAGTCGTTGCTTGGACCTCAGAGGTGCTCTGCATTTATGTTTTGCGGTCTCAGAAAAGGCTAGCGAAATACCATGTGATCATATTATATCATGATTGTTTTGACATATTGTTGGCATGTGAGATATCTTATTACTGCTTGCTAGTTGGTTATGTAGTGCCCTGAGTGAATATGATGTTTAATTGTTATCAAGGATATGGTTATTTATCATTTATGTTGAAAACTTGAACACTAGCTAAGCATGTGTATAACGACGAGAACAAAAGAGTTTGTAAAAGTTTTCTTTATCACTTTTAGTTTATATATATTGAATCTTGCTAAGTTACTATTGCTGCTGCTACTGTCACAACTGCTACAAAATTACTGTTGTCATTACTACTGTTGTTGTTATTACTACTATTTGCCGTGCTACTAAATCTGTGCTGCAGAGAGATATCCTAGGTGCGGTTGAACTGACAACTCAACTGTCAAGGCCAATAAATATTCTTTGGCTCCCCTTGTGTCAAATCAATAAATTAGGGTGAAATACTACCCGCGAAGACTGTTGCGATCCCCTATACTTGTGGGTTATCAGTGCTCCGCGGCCTTCAGCTGAAATGCTTCTTCGGAAGGTACGAGGAAAAGGTCGGAAGCCCGGTCCAAACTGGGTCATGTAGAGGGACATTGGCCATGTATAACTACTCGGATGCCCATGTCTCATCTTCTCAAGGGGTCCCGATGGGATTGTCGGCCCCAGCTATTCTGCACACCTCGGCGGCGCCGGTGTCTAGCAACTTTCCGTCTCGGGAACAAGGCATCACACAAAAATACTTCCTCCACAATCTGAAGTGTGCTTCGGAGCCGAGATACATCTCGCAGAAAGCAACGGACCACGCGATGTGTAATATGGAGTTGGGGTAAAATGGTGGAGTTGGATCCCGTAAAATTCAAGCAGGCCCCGCAGGAATGGGTGGATGGGAAACCCCAAACCATACAAGAGAAAGGGGACGAAACATACTCGCTCTTCTCCATGAGGGGTGGGATGATTATCAACATGAGTTTGCCCGTCGACAAATATCGAGCCTGCGTGAAATTAGAGCCAAATATGGATCCGGAAGATAGACCTGGGTGGCGAGATGATGCAGTTGGAGGCGTGTCACATCACAGCTCCCCCAGTTGCCCTTGAGGGGACCGTGGGGACGCTTGGAAGACCCGACATCGTTGGCCATGGCTGGAGGCTTTTTGAGGCTAGAGCTTTGGAGGGAATGTCGCTAGACGGCAAGAGAAAGACTAGGGTGCGCCTGGATGTGGTCCGGGGGCTTGGAGTTGGTTAAATAAAGAAAGGAGAACCCGGTGCTTCAGCGCCTGGTCATAAAGGTGGCTCGACTCCCCATGCAGCGCGATGTTTGAGGCGGCACGTGGTGGGACCAGGGCTGAAGTGAACCTCTGTATTCAAATACTTGAACGCTCTAAAGCGGTGAGAGGAAATTGCCTGTCGAGCCGAAGACCCCTAATCCAAAGTTACGTGTCCGAAGAAGATTGTCGTCCTCAGCGTTGAAGACTAGTTCAGGGGCTACTAACGGTGTCCTTGACTAGGGGGTCCTAGCCGAGCTGGTCTAGTCCATGGGCCGGACTGAGGGCCCATCAAGAGTGAAGGACTCCGGAGGCCCTAGGACGTGGCGTAAGCACATCGGATTCTATCGAAGACTTGGCGTGTACTCCAAGAAGGGATAATTAGTTCGACATGTAATCCGTAGATGGTAACCGACATTCATGTAACCTCAGATACCCCTTGTGCCTATATAAACCGGAGGGTTTAGCCCGTAAAGGATACCCATACATATCATCATCACCGCTATGGTTTAGATCACAAGCATACGATCTCGAGGTACACTACTAGGAAAAATGTTATAGGTAGGACATCATTAGTAGTGCTGGAAAATAACAACCGCTGCTGCTAATTAGCAGTAGAACTGGCTTTTGGCAGCGCTATAAGTGAAGCCTTAGCGGTAGCGCTGGAAATATAGGCGACGCTACTGCTAAGTGGGACCCAACGAGCCCACCGACGCTAGCTGTAGTAGCAGCGCTGTCCATAATAAAGCGCTACTGCTAATATTTTAGCAGTAGCGCTCGCTGTGTGAAAAACACTACTGCTACAGGGCCCCACTTAGTAGTAGCACTGCTCCAAACAAACGCTACTACTGATGCCCATAGCAGTAGCGCTGCGGGTATTACAGCGCTACTACTAATCGTGGCTGGTGCCACCTTTTCACACACACCCCCTCTCTCCCCCTACCCCCCCCTTTCCCTCTCCCCTCCTTTCCCCTCTCCCCTCTCTAAGTTACTTCTCCGCCATTATTGCCCTTCTTCTCTCTTCCTTCTACACCTCTCTTCTCTCCCCATTAATGCCCCCCTCCACCATAATTCTTCTCCATCAATGGCCTCTTCTAGCTCTATCTTCCACATTTATTTGGCTCTCCCTCCTTCCATACATATAGATCTAGCTAGATCATCTCTCTACCTCTCCATTAGTTAGCTAGAGTCATCTCTCCTCCCAACAACTAGATCTAGCTAGCTATTTAGCCATCCACTTTCGATCCCTATAGGTCGCGAAGGCCTAATGATCTAACCGTGCACAATCTCTCTCGGGGTATAGGTGAGTAAAAAGTTGTGCATTTCAAGAATGGGAATATGTGTGTTTGTGATATGAAGGGATTTGTGTGAGTGACATGCTCCGTGAGTTGCTTATGTTTTGCCGAAATGTCGATTTATATCCGTTTCGGCGAATTTTGAGCAAACTCGATATGTCCTATTTTTAGGCAAGGTCATGCCAAATTTTTATATGACTTTGATGCATGCATGCATTTTGTTTATAACCCTTTTGCTTGTTATACCGTGTAGTCATGAAGGTGAGTGGAAGGAAGGTGGAGCGATACTTGCAATCCGTGGTGATGGACATGTATGCAAATAATCGGACTGGGATTAGATGTCCGTGTACAAGATGCAAAGAAGGAGTCATTTTGGACCCTTTTGATCGTGGCAGTTTGAAGGCACACCTGCTGATGTATGGTTTCATGGATGTCTATACTCGGTGGATAAGTGAAGATGATGATGAGGACGTCCACATGGCAGGGAATAATGACATGGGGCTAGACGAAGAGATGACCGATCGACACAAAGACGATGGCGCCGGACATGGCGGCGGGCAAGAGTCCGGACATGGCGGCAGAGAAGATTCCAGACACGGCGAAGAAGAGTCCGGACATGGCGGTGGAGAAGATTCCGGACACGGCGAAGAAGAGTCCGGACATGGCGGAGAAGAGGCGACGGACATGCCGCAGTCTTCAATGCTACTAAGTTCAGTCGTGCAGGACCCTCATGTTCGAGACCTCCTTCGCAACAGTACGACTAGCGACAGAGCTGCTTCTAGAGAGGAGGCCAAGCTGGCGCAACTTGAAGTAGACTCGAAGACTCCATTGTATGATAGTTGCGATCCCGAGGTGACCCGCTTGAGTTTCACGCTTGAACTTCTAAAGGCGAAGGCCAAAAACAAATGGACAGACAAAAGCCTCGATGAGCATTTGAAGTATCTACATAATAAAGGTATTCCCGCGGGGAACCTGTGTCCTACTAGTGTCGAGGAGGCCAAGAAAATTGTTTGCCCTCTTGATCTGCCGCACATTAGATACCACGCATGCATCAACGATTACATCATTTATCTGGGGGAGCACACGGAAAAAACCAGCTGTTCAGTGTGCAATGCTTCTCGATACAAGAAGGCAGGAAAGAAAGCTCCTCAGAAAGTTGTATGGTACTTTTTGATCACTCCCCGTCTGCAGCGGTATTTCGTAGATCCTAAGGAAGCAAAGCTCATGCGTTGGCACGCGGAGAGGAAGAAGCCCGACGATGGAGATGATCCGAAGCTGAGACACCTCGCAGATGCTAGCCAGTGGAGAGCATTCAACTTCGAATATCGATTTTTCGCAGAAGATGCAAGGAACATCGTGCTTGGTGCGAGTACCGATGGCATGAATCCGTTTGGAAACCAGAACACCAACCACAGCACATGGCCCGTCTTTGTATGGATGTACAACCTCCCCCCATGGAAGTGCATGAAGACCAAGTACATACACATGAGCATGCTGATTCAAGGGCCGAAACAAACCGGGAAATGATATTAACCTGTATATGGGGCTTCTGAAAGTGGAGCTAGACACGTTATGGAAACTGCCGGTCAAGACATGGGACGCCAACACAGGAGATTATTTCTATATGAGAGCCGCGCTGATGACGACGGTGCACGACTATCTCGGTTATGGGTACACCTCAGGCCAGGTGTGCCACGGATACTGCGGATGCACGAGGTGCATGGATGATACAACGTCTCAGCAGCTTACGTCAACGAAACATGGCGAGTCTAGGAAAATCGTGTACGTGGGGCATCGTAGATGGCTCGATAAGGATGACCCGTGGAGAAAACGTGGAGATCTATTCAATGGTTTTGCTGAGCATCGAGGACCTCCACGTAAGAGGAGCGGCGCCAAAATCAACGAGCTGTTGAATAACTAGGAACAGTGACCCGCGCCGGGAAAGATGGAAAAGGCGCCGGAGCCGCTGCTGAAGGTATGGAAAACGAGGTCTGTTTTCTGGGACTTGGAGTACTGGCCCAATCACGACACGCCTCATTGCCTTGATCAAATGCATATCACAAAGAATGTCCTCGAGAGCTTGCTTGGCACACTGATGAACATGCCGGAGAAGACCAAAGATGGGCTGAAGGCAAGGAAAGACTTGGAAGATTTGGAGATCAGGAGAGATCTCCACATGCCCCGTAAAAAGTCGATGGAGGAGACGGCGACGGAGATGGAGGCGGGGCCAAGGGGCAGAAAAGTCAACAAGAAGGAGGAGAATTATTGCCCCCCTTCTTGCTTCACCTTAAGTGCGAAGGAGATCGATCAATTCATCAAGTGGCTTACGCAAATCAAAGTCATTTCCGGCTACTGTGGGAAGATAAGCAGATTTCTAGACACCAAGAAGAAAAGGTTCAGTGGGATGAAGTCTCATGACTGTCATGTGATGATGATGCAGATACTCCCGGTTGCCATTAGAGGGATAATGGACAAGCACGTCCGTGACACGCTTACTGGTCTGTGCAACTTCTTCGACGTTATCTCTCGAAAGCCCATCATTGTGAAGCAGCTCCGAAGGCTACAGGAAGAGATCATTGTCATACTATGTGAGCTTGAGATGTACTTCACGCCCACGTTCTTTGACGTCATGGTGCATCTGTGTGTCCACATCGTGGACGACATCATCGACCTTGGGCCGACATTCCTTCATAGCATGATGCCGTTCAAGAGGATGAATGGGGTCATCAAAGGATTCGTTCGTAACATGTCCCGTCCCGATGGGAGCATCGTCCAGGGTTATCTGACCCAAGAGTGCATCTCCTTTTGCGAGAATTATATAGGCTGCGGAGACCCTGTTGTTGGTTTGCCCGTCAATAAGCACCATGGGAGGCTCGGAGGAGAAGGTCACAACAACGGCCGGAGGGAATTGCACGTGGACTACTCGGATCGACGAAAAGACTTTGACAGGGCTAACTTAGTAGTGCTACAACACCTAGATGTGGTAGATGATTATGTGACACTGCACAAAGAAACCATCGCAAAGAAGTACCGTGATCAGGGGATGCGCAAGACGGACGACAAAGTTACTGTAGAGCACAACGCCACTTTCTTGCGTTGGTTCAAAGAGCAAATTCTTGCTAATCCCCCGGAAGAGGACAGTTCAGACGGATTGCTCATACACGCCTTAGCACATGGCCCCGCGCCCAAACTCGCGTCTTATCAGGCATACGATATCAACGGGTACACGTTCTACACGGAGGCCAAAGACATGGACAATGATTACCAGAACTCAGGGGTGACGATTGAATGCGTGACCGACGCCAACGGCACAACTGAAAGATTCTACGGAAGGGTCGAAGAGATCTAGGAGCTTGACTACGCTGGAATGCACAATGCAACGATATTCTGTGTCAGATGGGCTAAGGCCGTCGTAAGAGAAAACAAGTATTTCACTACCATGTCTATACCCGACGTGAAGAGCGCTACCGTGAACGTTAATGTCATCGCCAAAACTGAGCCATGGGTACACGCTAAGCACGTGACACAATGCTTCTTCATAACCGACCCGACCAATCCCGGCCATGTTGTCGTGAGGAGAGGCAAAAGGAGCATCGTCGGAATGGATGGAGTCGCCAACGAGGAAGACTACGACCAATACGGCAACCCTATGAGGGAAGATGACGATGACGATGAAGCATACGTGAAAAGAAGAATCAAGACTACATTACCAAAGAAAGATCGTACTCCATGGTGCCGGAAAAGTCATAACGAGGGGCTCAATTATTCGACAATGAACAAGAAAGGGAAGAAGCTCAATGTGAAACGTCGTCGACGCAGCTGAGAAACCATCATTTATATATATGTATCTATTTTGTGTACGCACTTAAGTAACCGTTATCGGTCAAATGATGTATACATGGTTCCGGTGATATTCGCGCGGTGTGGGGAGAGGGAGATCGACGTTCTCGTCGACTGCGTGTCACGCCGTCGGGAGATAAACAAAAAACAAAAACAAAAGGGAGAAAGCAATACAAAAGAAAAATAAAAGTAAAGGAAAGGAAAATAATAAAAAGAAAAGAAAACTAAAAACTAGAAAAGGAAAATAATAAAAAGAAAAGAGTTAGCAGTAGCACTGGATTAGGACCAACCGCTATAGCTAAGTTAGCTATAGCGCTGGTTCCTAACCCAGCGCTGCTGCTATGTGTAACTTAGCTATAGCTAAGTTAGCAGTAGCGCTGGGCAGAGACCAGCGCTATAGCTAACTTAGCTATAGCGCTGGGCACTGCTATTTTGAGCTAACCCCCGCGCGGTCTCAAAATTTTCCCAAGTCCCCACTCCCCCCTCTCCCCCACTCCTCTGTCGCCGCCGTCGCCCTGCCCGCCGTCGCCGCCGCCCTCTCCCCTGCCCGCCCTCGACCTCGCCGTCGCTGCCCGAGCCCGCCCTCGACCGCCGCCGCCCGAGCCCGAGCCCGCCCTCGCCACCACGCCGTAAGCCTCTACCTCTCCTCTCCCCTGCCCTCCTCTCTCTCTCTGCCCTGCCCTCCTCTCTCTCTCTCCCTCGCCCTTTCATCTCATGCCCTCCTCTCTCTCTCCCTCTCCCTCTCCTCTCCCCTGCCCTGCCCTCCTCTCCCCTGCCCGAGGGCTGCTGTGCTGAGGTTCATATATGAACCCTAGGTGTTCATATGAACCCTAGATTTGTTTAGGACAGTAGGATTTTTTTTAGCATTTAGGAATTTTTTTAGCAAATTAGCTAGGGCATTTTTTAGGAAATTAGCTACTGTTTTTTAGGAAAATAGCTAGGGCAATTTTTTAGGAAATTAGCTAGGAAATAATAGCATTTAGCATTTAGCATTTAGCAAATTAGCAAATTAGCTAGGGCAATTTTTTAGGAAATTAGCTACTGTTTTTAGGAAATTAGCTAGGGCAATTTAGCTATAAATAAAAAACAGTAGCTATGGCATTTAGCTAGAAATAAAAAAAAGAATTGTTTTTCTTTTCAAAAACATAGTTAAAGTAATTGTTGCTATATAAACAAAAAACAAGATTGATGTTATATGATATATGTCATTGATGTTCATTTGCATATTCCATATGCCATTGATGTTCACTTAGTTAAGGTAATCGTCGAAGAATATCCGAGTGGCCTATGTTTTGCCGGAATGTTGATTCATTTCCATTCCGGCAAATTTCAGGCGCTCCATATGTCCACTTTTTAGCAAAGGTCATGCCGAAAATTTCCGTGAATTTCGCCATGACTTGTGCTAGAAACTAGGACATATCAAGTGCCCGGGATTTGCCGGAAGGGGAATGAATCAACATTCCGACCAAATATAGGCCCCTTTTTTCTCATCATTATTCATTTTATTCGGCCTAGAATTAAACTAGCATACTTAATTAATCGTAGGAAACATGTCTGACCACGCGGAAGCCGGGGGTTCTGGTCGCCTCGATGAAGACCCCGTCGAGGCAGCAAATAATTATTTTGATTACTTGGACGAACACCAGTTGCGGGTGCAGGGTGGCAGTGGCACCAACCCCGACACCGACACCAACCCCGACACCGACACCACCCCCGAGACCGGTGAAGGACCGAAGCCAAAGAGGACACGAAAACCAAACGAGCTCGGCATCGGAAAAATTGTGGTCACGGCGATGCACCCCAAGAAATTAGAGCCAACAGCGCCGGAGGAAGCGCGCGCGTGCTACGGAATCAACTAGGATGCATCCTCAGGGAAACCGCCAACATCAACGACGAAAAGTTAAAGAAGATACCACATATGGAGCACATGCTCCTAACGAAGTTGCACAATAGGTTCTTGTTCCCCGGGCGGACTGAAAGCGAACTTCCATGAAAGGACAAACCCATGATAAAGATAAACAACAAGGCGATGACGATGTTCACCAACGACTTGTCTGCCTGGAAAGTACGGGTGAAAAAAGCGATTGTGAAGAATGAACCGTGGTCCAAGATTCATGCTGACAATCCGACACAAACGGAAGAGGACTTCGAAAAATTCAAGGAGACTTGCGCTAAAGAAGAAGTCAAGAAAAAGTCGGAGAAAATGAAGGCGCTCCAGGCCAGGAACACGCCTCCCCACCGCCTTGGAAGCCGTGGTTACGAGGGGAAGAGACACGTATGGGCCAAGGAGGACGCCGAATGTGAAAGTCACGGAATCCCAGACCCCTTGGCGGAGTTCACCGACCCGCAGGAGCATGACTGGATCAGGGCCCGGTACAAATGGGACCCCGTCAATAAAATCTTTTACACGGACCCGAACACGAGGGAGTTCATGAGACTACTGGTAATTGTTATATTACCACCTTATATTAGCTTCCAATCAATTCGACAACAAGTTTTGTCACATTTGTAAACCATCCACGTTCCTTTTGCAGAAAGAGCAGCCCCAAAAGGCAGCCGAAAGCGATGAGTCTTCTCAGTCGTGGGACACCGCTTTCAACCGGGCCCTCAACATACTGAAAAAGGTGTCGGAGGACAAACCGCCATCATATGGACGTGTGCACGGCGTCGGAGATGGCGCCTCGTGGAAGACGTGCTACCACGAGAAGCCGGAGGAAAGAAGGCAGAGACGGTTGCTTACTCAATAGACCATCGGCGAGAAGGTCGCGCTTGCGGTCAATAAGACCAAAGCTGAGACCAAAGAAGAGTTGGTCAAGGTAGTCGATGCAAGGGTCAGTGCAGCGGTAGCTGGCGTCACGGATGAATTCACATCTTTCATTACCAGCTTGATTCCGGCAATTATCGAATGGACGAAGAACAATCCAGATAAAGGGCCAGCGGACTTTCCCCTTCCCAGCTACGTCGGGAGCAATTCGGTGAACATCGCACCACCAGCACCTGCTCACGCCACCGCACATGCTCCCGTACCTGGTCCCGCTCCTGTTCATAGCAGTCCGTCCTCCGTCTCTGGCGTGCTCGGTGGGGCTTCGTCGCTGAGCTCGACGCCCTCACGGTAATTACGCGTCATACCCTCTGGACCAGCATATCTATAGTCTTCCGTTTCAGTTGCCTTTTGGATGTTTGACGTCGCAGACATGTCTTCGCAGGCCGACGAAACCCCGTGCACCCTACTGTACGACATCAACGGCCAGAAGGTGAATGTGGGAAAGGCAACGATCGTGAAGCCGAAGGACCACATGTTACACAACCGACAGATGCCCCATAGCGTCTTCAAAGTTTGCGTGGCCAGTGTCAAAGCGTGCTTCAAGGATTTGCCTCCTCTGATACCAGTCGATGACGACGAGACCCCTAAACGGATTAGCGCATGCAAGAGCTGGTTCTTGCCTTGGCCGAAGACCCTTCTTCGTGTCGAGGCGCCCGGTAGCACACCAACGACAACTCCTCAACAAGGTATGAACACCACCCCACCTACCCAATTACCTACACATGTCGTGGCGGGTGATAGCGGACGACGCGAGGGAGAGCCTCCATTATTGCCAGATGACGTCGCCCCCGTCGAAGAAGCAAATGATGATGATGTCATGGAGGAGGATGATGATGACCCTAACCAGTATATCAATACCGCCTATGACGATGCTCGGGACTATGACTCAGGCTATGAGCATGGAGATGACTTGATGCTGCCTGATTTGCCGGAGCCGGAACGTCCTAAGACTGAATGCAAAAAGTCTCTCTTCATGCGATCCTCGCAGGAGACGCCTCCAGATGCCGCCTCTACCCAGCAAGAACAACGCGAGGGTCATCCACTGTTTAGCTCGACGACACTGGGGGTGGTGGTTAGGGAAGGTATGGTGGGCTCACTACCGCCACCCGCCAAGAAGCAAAGGAGGAGACCAGAGAGGAAAGGCTCTAAAGGCGCCAGAGCTGCTTCAAGCAGCCAGCCGCCTCTGAAGCCTCGGGAGGTAGACAGAATACCTGTCATAGGTGCCGAGCGTTTCCATGTCGCCGGCCACCCGATCCTACCTCAGAAAGCGCTAGAGGACATACTGAACAATGATCTAAGGAGACTTCATGATGATGTGCTGGCCAGAGAGAAAAGCCTTCTCATCTCGGAAAAACCAGGATACCCGCTTTACGCGGCTCAGGTTCCGGGTGGGAGGTTATACGTCGATAGATGGCCCGCGGATAAGTTCATCCTGCGATTTGACTACATCTACGACATGTTCCACATGACCAAGCTGGATTTTCAATTCATCCGCATGTATGCGTTGTATCTCAACTACATCATCAGACGCGAGAACATAGAATATATCTGCGTCGCGGACCCGTACTATATGCACGAGAGCTTCTTGGCAGTCTGCAAAGAGCACCGTGACTATGCGAGAAAGTACATCGGCGAGTTCATGATCGCTAATAAGGACAAGGAACGATTCTCCTGCCTTATCATCCCACGTAAGTCATCCGCAGATATCCTTTCGTAAGTTTTAATCATTCCTTTGCAAGCATGGAGGCTAATTTGAGGTGTACTTATTTTGCGCAGCGGGGGGGGGGGGGGGGAGGGGGGGCGTCCTCATCTGTCTGTACCCACAGTACTCCCATGCTTTGTATTTGGACTCAGCGAAGAACATCAAGAAAAGGGATTACACGCACATAAAGAGTGTTCTGGATAGTGCCATTTTAACCTTCAGCCTTACTGGTGGATATATCAAGGTGAAAAAGTACAGGAATAAAGGGCTGGCTTTCGGCCATAAGACCAACTTATGCTGCATCCAGCAACCGAACAATAGTAAGGCTGATGGATTCTACCTCATGCATCACATGATCGAGTACAGAAGGGATAATCAACGCCTTCGCATGTCAGCTACTTCCAGCGATGTCGAGATTGTCAACTGGGCCACAAACATAGGAAGGACACCGGATCATTGAATCCGAGCCGAGTTTTATCACGTACAGTGTGAACTTGACCAAGTGATCATGAAGGAGGTCCTCGAACAAACAGGGATGTTCTACCATGGGCCAATGAGGCGGGATAATGTCCGAACACTGCTCATCGCTCAGCGTCTGGACCTGAAGCCTTTCACGAAGCTCGGATGTTCCTCCTTGACTTTGAAGATTGGAGCGCCGACATGGAGGAGTGATTGACGATGACAATTTGTATGTTTAATTAGTAATACTGTCTTTCTATGAAATAGCGTAGATCGCTCTAGTTAATTAGTTTGGGTATGAGGAACTTCATTATTTATGTTTACTATAGGTTGCTTGTATTTTGCTAACTATGCCTCTTTGTGTTTCTCAAGTACATTATGTTGCATATTATCGTTGAATTCATCAACTGATGATGCAGGTACATAGATTAGAGATGGCGAACGACTGCTACGCCGTATTCATTGGGAGGGTTCCAGGAGTGTACGACCACTGGCCAGACGCTCAGGCCCAAGTGGACAAGTACCCGGGCGCTAGCCACAGAGGGTTCGATAGCAGAGCCGAAGCAGAAAATAGTTACTTGAGGTGGACGCTCCGGCAAGAGAGGGAGCGAAACCGGTGCCTCAAGAAGTACTACATAGTCGCGCTCTTCCTCATATTGATCGCTCTTCTCTTCTACATCATGGTTTAGATAGAGATGATGAAACTTGTGTGTGTGTGCCATGACCATGCAGTTGCGTTTATTCGAGACATGACTTGTGTATCACTATTTTCGAGATGTGATGATATTTGTGTTGGATGATGATGATGATGATGATGATGGTATGACGAGACTACTGTATGTGTATGATATGATGAGAATAATGTATGTTTATTATGATATGATGAAACTACTGTATAGAGCATGCACAAATACATCACAAATACGTAGAGGGGAAATAAATCTGTGAAAGCAGGAATATTAGCAGTAGCGCTGGTAGGCGTCTAGCGGCAACGCTGGTTTAGCAGCAACGTTTGTTGTGGTGCAGCGCTACAGATAGTTAGTACTAGCGCTGGTTGAAACAGTGCTACTGCTAACCATACTTACCAGTAACGCTTGTTTTCCAGCTCTACTGCTACAACTTAGCTGTAGCGCCTTAGCAGTAGCGCTGCATCCAGCGCTACTGGTATGGGTAATTCCAGCGCTACTACTAGGCTTTCTCCTAGTAGTGGTAGATCAACTCTGTACTTGCTACACCAATAATACAACAAGATCATGATGTAGGGTTTTACCTACATAGAGAGGACCCGAACCTGGGTAAAATACCGTGTGTTCCTTGTCTCCTGTTACCCATCTATCCAATCTCATAGCTCGGGCCCCCCTACCCGAGATCTTCCGGTTTTGACACCGACAGGGTGGGCTATATAGACCTAGAGGAAAAGGCACATGGGGTGTCGGGAGATGTAGTCCAACTAGCAAATGGGCCACGTGGACGTCCGGACCGCCCAAACCTCTCCCAAGTTTTATACCTGTTTATGGGAATTTGGACGTACAAACGGTGTTGCGGGCATATGGTGCATGACTTTGGATGCCCCAAAAGGGTTAGACCGCATGGTCCGAACATTTGGGGACGGCTTGGTGAACCACATTGGAGTTGCCCTAAGAGCTTCTACAACTAAACTATGACCATGTTCGTGGACAGTGTCGGCCCGTCCCTCATTTGTCCACCCTGAAATACCACACCTCTCATATTCAAATCCTTATTTGCGTGCAAACACATGCCCGTAGATCATATAGCACACAACCAATTTAGTTATCCTATATACCTAAGAGATTCATCGTCACTATCTTATTTATCTCCACATGTAGCCTATTCATATCATCAAGTAGGTCCACCATGTTAAAATGCTTGGCACTAACTCCTCATGTGCATGCAGCCTGCCGCACATAACCATTAACTTATTTTTTTCGTGCACTGTCAACCAGCCACATCATCCTAGGTTTCTTTTGCTATATATATGGCTTGATATCATCCGATCCACTCTAGACGTGGTGTAGAGCACCCTACGACCATTTACATGGATTCTAGACCAATACTTCAAGCGCCAAGTGGACGAATGACTAGACCCCGTGCACGTGCTATTGAAACTAAGATTGCCTCTTCCCTCCTTGTGCTCTCCATGTATTCAAATGAGACATGGCTACCACCTCAAATGAAGACTTTGTGCATACTTTGGTACCAAGCAAACAACCATGGAGAAGCAAGGGAGGGAAGTCCAAGCTAGGATAGAAGTAGAGCAAGGAGAAGAAGAGAATAAAAGATCGCTCCAGTCCCTAGCTAGATGTACAGACTCCTACCCGGACGATCCGAGCCAGCCTAGTCCAAAAGGCCCTCTACATACACAGATGGGTTGTCCATCTGGGCAGCGCCCCATCCATTAACCTTCCAACCTGGATGTTCGGTTTCGTCAGCGGGGGTAGGGGATGGGGGGAGGGGGCTCCCATCAAGGTCAGACGAGTGGGACTCCATCTAGGACGACAAGGCCCGGGAGGACCCCCCCCCCCCCCCCCCGAGCCAGTTGCCCAGCCCAGACAACTAGGCTCTAGACGGATCATCCGGCCATGCCGGGCATCCGGATAACGTCCCGGATCATTCATCCCTACATGTGCACAGTTCGGCCCAAGTGGATATGTATCCCTCTTCCTCACCGCCAATCCGACTTAGATTATATATAGTCGTCCCTTACCTCATCTCTAGGGTTAGCAAAACACACTAGACTAAAAAGAGAGAGCTTTGCTCCTTGTACCTCCTCCTAGAGGATCAAGAACTCCTTCCTAGGAGAAGAATCTCTCAAACATTACACGACCTTTCATGTGAAGAAGGATCTCATCATAGATCATCAAACCCCCATCTCCCATGTGAAATAGACTTTACCCTTTCTACTCTTTCCCCTTTGTTGTTCATGCACCTTGTGGGTCTTGTATGTGTTTCCTTTGAGAGTGGATGTGTAATTGGGTCTCTTCTCGAGAGTTTCCTTTTGTTTTCTTAAGTGTTCCTTTTTCCTTCAAGCATGAAAGATCAGACCACCCTTGGGACTCTACCCCATGTCATCTTGGTATCATCAACAAGGTTGACCACATCTTGGAGCCCCCCTTTTTCTTGCCACTTTTGTTTGTTCTTCCCGAAATTCAAAAATTCCCCACCAAACATAGCCTTACAACTTTCTTGCAATTTGTTGGTTTTGTGACATTTTGTTCATTTGGATCAATGAATTTGATGTGTTGCATGTGGATATGGCCTTCCCACACATGTGTCTAGCCTTTCACCACAAAATTCCCTCCAAAAACCCACTAATTTTTTGATTTCCAATACCAGTTTCGAGTTCCACTGGCTCCACCGGCCATGGTTCATCTCCCCGGATCATTCGAACCCGGACGTCACCAGGATAATCTAACACCCAAATCGGACCATCCGGCTCCACCTGAAACCGCTACATTTGCTTTTTTTACCTTGTTGCTCTTGTGGTTATTTGCAATTGTGGTTCTCGTTTCTTAAGGTATTTAGGATATTTAGGGACGATTATGTCATCAACATCACGGCCGTTCTTCAACGCCAACAAATTCATCACCAGATTCATGGCGGTCGCAACGGGGATGAGGTGCCGGTGAGGAATGGAGATGGCTGCCACTGACATGCCAATGAAGTGCTGACGAGGAGTGGAGGTGGGCGGCGCTGACGTGGCCGACGAGGTGCCGGCGAGGAGTGGTAATGGATGCCATAGTCGATTCCCTAGGGGGCAAGTATCGAAAGGGGTTGCAGATCGGGAGGGGCTGGCTGTTGGGATAGACGAGCCATACACCTACATTCTTGTGGGTATATAGTTCAATGAGCCACCTAGTTTATTTAGGATAATTCATTAATTAAGGGAAAAAGATCAGATTGTCCTTTTAATTTTTTTGAAATATGTCATGCTATCTTCAATACTAAGTCCTCTTACGATGCAAATCAAAGGTTTTTTGTATGGACCCTATAATAACTGGCTGACGGACGCCAGGGGAGGTGGTCCTGGAGAACGATTAGTTCTCCCCAAGAGTAGCGATCGAGCGAACTGGTCGTTCGTTGGGGAAACCCCCTCCCAGCAAACCCCTCCTGGTTGGGACAAAAGGCCAGTTTTTTGACACACGACAGACCTTACAGCTGCTACTTGGAACTCACATTTTTTATGTTTGAAAAGAGCCATGACAAAATGCAAATTGTTTGGAATAAAATTAACTTACCACAAGGATTAAAAGAAAATGTAATCATCATATTTGGGAAAAAAACTAACTACAAATTTGCCATGGGGACATTTTCAAAACATTCCTGCAAGTTTCCATTGAAAAATTCTTTACAAATTGCCATTGGAAAATTACTTTGAAAAAGCATGTCCATGTATACAAAACACAAAAGATCTTAAAAGTTTCCATGAACCATATGGAACATTTTCCATGGACACAATTTGTCTTTATTTTTTCCAGGGACCAAAAAATGCCACAATCCCACATAAGACCAAATGAAAAAAAAAAGACAGAGAAAATAACCAGGATATAATTAATAAATTCCATGATCTAAGAGAGTAAAAAGTGCTAAGGTACATAAATTAAAATTCCATGATCTTTTTAATAAAAATGTTATGGTCTAAATATTAAAATTGACATGACCTAAAGAATAAAAATGCCATTCTACCTAAATTGAATATGCCATGGTCTACTTAATAAAAATGCCATGGTCTAGTTGCTAAAAAAATGCCACGATAGCTTTTTTTTATCATAGTCTAATTCGTAAAAAATGCCATTCTCTTAGAAATAAAAAAAATCATTCTACACATATTGAAACTTCCCTGGTCTACTTGATAGAAATGCCATGGTAAATATTATCTGCCATACTCTAAGAAATAAAAAATGACATGCTACATAGATTGAAACAATCGTGGTCTACTTAATAAAATTGTCATGGTCCAATGTTGGAAATGCCATGGTAACTATTTTTTTTACCATACTCTTAGAATAACAAATGCCATGCTACATTAGATTGAAACTGTAATGGTCTACTTAATAAAAATTCCATGGTGTAATTGCTAAAAATATCATGGTAGATATTTTTTTATCATAGTCTAATTAATAAAAATTTCACGCTCTAAGGAATAAAAAATGCCATGCTACATAGATTGGAACTGCCATGCTCTAATTACTTTAAACACCATGGCCTAATTACTAAAAATGCTAACGAAACCATAAAAAATGCACGTAGCAAAGATTAGGGAAAACAACTCTCTAAAAAATGTCACGGCCTAAAAGAATGTTCCAAAAATCACCATGTGAAAAACATTTAAAAGACATTTGTATTGTCCCCCCCACCCCCACCCTCAAGAAAAGAATATATAAACACTTTGACATGTGAAAAAAAACAGTGCAATGAGAAAAAACAGTTGCCATGATTTAAAGAATAATTTTGCCATGGTCACGTGAAATTAAAAATGCCATGGTCTAAGTTAATTTTTTGCCATCCTCTAACTAATAAAAATGCCATGGTACATAAAAAACTACCATGTTCTCAATAGTACAATGCCATGGTCTGATTACTAAAACTGCCACGGTGCACATAATAAATCTGCACATGGAAAACAAAGCATGAGTCAAACACTATATGTGATGGTGTGACGATCATACAGAATCGCCATGTGAACAGTTGAAAACAAACATACAAAAAATTCCATGCAATCATTTAAAAAATATTCATATTATTGACACATTGGAAAAAGAGAGATGTATACACTTTGCCATAAAAATATTGTCACCAAAAAAATTATGGACCTACCCCATGGCAATATTAAGTTTTTTCCATGTCAACTAAAAAACCCGAATTTAGATACATTTACAGGTTATAGTTCAGTTGACATATCCCTACGATTTGAGTTTCCATCGCAAACATATCACTTACAAAAAAAAGCAAGGTGACCACAACCATAGAAACTGTAAAAATACCATCATAAAACATACCACTCAGACTACTATAAGATAAAAACAATTCTACAAATTTCTATGGGGTTGAAAAATTCCATGGCAAAAAAGTAAGCTTATTGCCATGGCAGATTCGAGGTTCTCTCCATCGCAACATATCAAATACCATGTGACCACAACCAAAAATATGTAAACACTGCCATCATACTATAAGCAAAAAAGGTATCAATTATACTATAAGAAACAAGTTCTACGAAATGCCATAGCGATAAAAGTGTCATGGCAAAAAAAACTTATTGGCAGCAGATCCAAGGTCCTCATATTAGCCAAAATGTGCAATTTACTATGAACTCACAAATAGACAGTGGGTAGGGGTGAGATTTGCAATTTGAGAGAGAGGGATGCATCACAAACAACACCTGGTCCAGAGCCGAGACCACAGCATGGCCCGAACCGCTCCCCAGAAAATCCCTCCAGCCGCTGCACTTATACCACTGGGGAGGAAGGCATCAAGCCATGAGAGGGCATGTTCTAGTTAATAGATATTTCAAAAAACTACCTTATCAAATGCATAACACATGTTAAATAAATTCAACATTACTGCCATGTTCTAGTTAACATAAATTTCAGAAAAATATCATGTCAAATGTTTAAAATGTGTCATGTTGATTTACAAGGAATTGCCCTTTCTTATTGAGAATATTATCTATGAAATTTCCATGAAAATAATATAAAACATGAATTGTCAAGGAAATCTATGAAAATGCCATGGAAAACTGCGATAGTCGTGTTCTCCTCAGGGACTAGGCGATCAGCGATGGCACTTGGCTAAAGCTAGGTAACGCAATTCAGGTGATAGAACTGAAAATTGAACCTAAAGTATCTAAGATCCTTCGGGACAATCGATGACAACGAAAATGAAAACAAGCAACAGGAGGTTCAAATTTAACTCACTTTCTTTTTGGTATTTTTGTTACTAACACAAACGAGAGACAATAGGAAGGGAAGCTACAAGAACACATATATATTAATTATAACAATCAAGCATATAACGGAGGGAAGAAACAAGATTATAAGACATAATATAACGGTTTCACATCATATTTATGTAGCACAAGTACTTGATCTAACACCAGGACTACAACTGTAACAACTTCACAAGTTTGGATACACATATATGGTGGCAGACCACTAATTCACGAAGCAAAATTTCAGTGATCAATAATTTCCCACAACATATAGGTGTCAACTAGTCAGATCAGACATATCAAGCATTATATATTATTACAAATACTAAATAGAACAAGTTGCAGGTTGCCAACACTCTTAAAATCTGAACCTTGCAAGGTTTAACACATCCCAGCTTACTAAAAATTCATAGAGAGAGAGAGAGCAGCAGCAAGGGTTCAGGTTTAGAGAAGAAGTAGATGCAGCAGGGGGCATTGAGAAGGAGGCAACAAGGGGCGTTGAGAAGGAGGAGTTTGGAGAGCAGAGGAAGCAGCAGATGGGTAGGAGGAGAAGAGCAGCAAAGCACAATAGCAACAGCAGATTCAGAGAAAGAGCAGATGCGCATCAAGAGAGACGAGCAGCAGCAAGGAGTTTGGACATTGGGAAGAGAGCAGCAACAGCGACTTGGAGAGGAGGAGCACCAGATTCAGCACGAGAAGAAGCAGCAGGGGCGCAGCAGATTCAGCACAAGAAGAAGCAGCAGGGGCGCAGCAGGTGAAGGAGAGGATCAACAGCAAGCATTAGAGAGGGGTTGGAGAAGGAGCATCCGTGGCCTTAACGAAGGATCAGACACCAGCATCCCTGCGTCTGGTGGGTTGCGTGGCTGGTGGCTCGGGGTTCAGGTGGCGGCACTGATGGTGGATTGTGCAGCGGCGGGTGGTGCGTGGTGGAGATGGAGTGCATGGATGGCAGGGTGGCGCAGTGGAGTGGTGCTAATGGTGGGAGGTGCTGGTGGCGCGCCGCCACGCCGGAGGTGGAGAAGCAGTGTTGAGGGAAGAAGAAGATGGAGGTGTCAGGCCCGATTGAGAATGGAGGCTGCGCTAGGGATTTAGTTCCTCTCCTCAGATCTGCACTTTTGCACTTTGGCCCTTCTACTTCTCTTCCTACTTCACAAGTTGATCCTCCTCTTCTTTAGGCAGACCCTTGAAGCTCTAATATTCATCGCACTCAAGTCCCTGTTCTCTTCTTTCATATGCTCATCTTGATAGCCACATGGGCAAAATCTTGATGATTATAGTGCCTTAGCGCACTTTTCTACAAAAGCAACAAGTCACAAGTAAATGATCCCTTGAAATGATTTTCATTCAAATATGCAACAATTCATAGCAAGAATTGATGGTGAGATCACAATAAATGGTATATTTGTGTGCCAAATTATGAATAGGAAATGTGCTTATCAAACATTATCTATGAAATTGCCATGGAAATAATACAAAACATGAATTGTCAAGGAAATCTATGAAAATATCATGGAAAAAAATACTAACAGTAGCATAGTACTAACATTATCTTAAAAAATTGCCAACTGGTTGATATGTTATAGATAACAAAATTTTCGGAAAATACCATGACAGTAGTTTAAAATATGCCATGTTGATTTACAAGAAGAACTGCTGGTTTTTTTGAGAAAACATATCTTTGAAATTGTCATACAATTAGTACTATAATAGAAAATGCCATGGTAAATCTCTAAAGTTCCATGAGTTCTCTAAAAATGCCATGGAATTTCCATGGTCTGTCGACTAGCCGCTGCCCGGGAAAGGAAGACATATAGGATAGAGGGGACACTTCATTGACACGCTACCACCATCGAGCGCAATGACCTCCGCTGCAACCCACCATCTCCTCCGGTCGTGCACACTGACGTGAGCCATTCCTTCCCGTAGCTGTCGGCAACAAGGTACATGCCACGTCTGCCTTCGGCTCGAGCGCCCCACGAGGGAGCGAGGGTCACTCCGATTTCCCAAGGTTTTGCACCACCATTGGCTCGAGCGCCCCACGAGGGAGCGAGGGCCACTCCGGTCGCCATCCAGGAGGAGGAGAGGAGATGCGCTGCTATGAGGACGAGCGAAGATTCGATGTCGAGAATATGATGCATCTGCGGCGAGGAGGAGGAGAAAGGAAGGAGAAGTGGGGAATAGATAATGCACTCATGTGGGTGACGGGAAAAATATTAGTGGTCGGTAGGATGTTCTTGGGAGGCAGATCACACAACGAACATTTGCTTTGAAGTTACGTGTGACTCACTAAAGCTTTGAGATTGGTGTTTCAGATCCAATGACTCCCAGTTCATTCGTTGGTAGTTGCTTCACAGTTGTCGTCAGCTGATACATCTCCAACGTATCTATAATTTGTGATTGTTTCATGCTATTATACTATCAATCGTGTGTGCTGTATATGCACTTTATATCGTTTTATCGACTAACCTATTAACTCAGTGCCCAGTGCCCAGTGCCATCTCCTGTTTTGTGCATGCTTTTGGTTTTCCAAGAAATCCATACAAAATGAAGTCCAAATGTAACGAAACTTTTTGACGATGTTTTCTGGACTAAAGAGACCATGGAAGCTTCAGGAGGAGACTAGACGTGCCACGAGGGGGGCACAATGTAGGGGGCACGCCCTGTGGGTATGGCGTGCCCACCTTGTGGCCCCCTATGTCTCCGTCTGACCTAATTCCAGTGCTACAAATTCCCAAATAGCCAGAAACCCTCGGAGCGAGACCGAAACAATTTTTTCGCTCGTGCAAGATTCTATTCTTTCGCGATCCCATCTAGAGGCCTTTTCCAATATTCTATCGGAGGGGGAATCCATCACAAAGGCCATCTTCATCAACCTTGCTACCTCCATGAGGATGCGTGAGTAGTTCCTATGGGACCTACGGGTCCATAAGAATAGCTAGATGTCTCTCTCTCTCTCTCTTTCTCTCTCTCTCTTATGATCGTCGGACCTATCCGATGTAATTCTTGCGGTGCGTCCATTGGGATCCGATGAATTGTGGGTTTATGATCAGATTATTCATTGAAAGTATTTGAATTTATTCTGAGATTTATCTATGTGTAATTTTATAGCCAAGTATGCTTTCTAATCTATGAGTTATCTTTGGCCTAGTTAATGAGTAGATCATCAGAGGGAGTGGTGCATAGTACACTACTGTAGGATGCTCCTAAGATGACACAAGTATAGGAGACCCTTAAACCAAACTGTGTGCGATGCATGAATTGCAGACGGTGTGGTAATAAAACTGTCACCAATAAAATGAACTGTCTGTGATGGGTGATCCATCAAGCACGATTCAGATAAGAATTGCGTGTGCGATATGTGGCATACACTTAATCCATACAAATTGTTTGCGATGAGATAAAATAACGCAAACAGTTACCCAAATACAGATGTGTGCGATAGACGACATACATGTCACTCAGAAGAACTATTTGCGATGAGCCAAAATAACGCAAACAGTTACCCAGATCCATATGTGTGCGATAGACTGCATACATGTCACTCAACCGAACTATTTGCGATGATCCGGAAGAACACAAATGATTTGGCGTAACAAGATGTGTGTGATACTCGGCAAACAGGTCAGTAATCAGAATTGTGTGCGATAATTCTAGACAATGCATATGATTTTTTGTTGTGAATTGTGTGCTCGACAGGGCACACAATTGAAGAAACAAACTGTGTGCGATAATGTGAAAGATCGCTGTCAAATTCGTATTTCTACCGTTTACGATGAGATCGACATGGGAAACAGAGATAAGGAATTAATACAAGTGAACGGCAATAGAGATATACAATTTTCTTTACTCCTTCTTCTTCCTGTTGTTATTGGATGGCCTCACGACATCGTCTTTGCATGGACGCTTCTTGCCGCTGACTATTGGCTTTTCATCGTCGTCGTTGACATCATCGTCATTGATGTCCTCGTCATCGTCCTCCTCCTTTGACCATTCCTCCCCTCCTCATCATCGTCATCTTCTTCGTCCTTCTGTGGATCCTTGTCCGTCTGGTCATCGTCCGACAACTCGGGCAGCAGCGTCCCTTCCATGAACCGGAAATAATCAATATCAGGACTCGACGCCGGACTCATGGAAGACGAGCGTGATGATTCAGAGGTTGACATTAGATGAGGCGCTAGACTGGCAGATCTATTGTCCTCGTTGTCACTCGACATGGCTGCGCCATGTGTACAAATCGTGAGAAAGCGAGATTGCAGAGTGTGTGTAAGTGTGTAGCACAGTCGGTCGGGATGATGAAGATGATGGCGACTGAAGCGGGGTATGAAGAAAAGAGGAATGACAATTGAAGCGGGGGATTGTTGGATTATATTGGCGCCTTGGCAGGCGGTTAGAATTCTGATATGATCAATTGCAATTATTAGTACCTCATGGCTCTAAATTCCCGGGGTTGCGCAATTCTCAATGTGATAATTACGCACATGGGTTGGGGTGTCCAAATGTATGCAATATGCCACCTATTTCACACCGTTCATTTTAGTGATTCACACGGTTCGCTAGATGCATTGTTTAACTACGCACGCACTTATATGAAACTCAATGTGTGTGAAACAAGTATTTAACATAGTACAATTGGTAAGTAATAGATGAGCACTCCTTATTGATGTAGCCAGTAATGATCAAACAGAACCCTAATCATGATTGCAAACATCGCATAGAAGATGACTAATGCGACAACTACAACAACACATGCTAGTTCCTTCTTTTCTCTTGCTTTCATCTGCTGCCTGTGATTGATTCTCTCTTGCTTCATCATAGTGATTGTACATTCTAGATCAGTGTCTTGTTCAGCTTTACATTATCTTCTACAAGCTTAGTGATAACACTCTGAGCTCTGCCATGCCATTCATCATCCAACCAGTCAACAAAGGCACAAGCCTCATATCCCTACAAATGTTAAATATTCAGGATGAGTGGGGGCATTAACTCAACTTAAAGGATGAACTTAGCACTAACCTCTAAGGGGTAACCGAGAAACAGTCTGCCAATGTCAAATCCTTCCGTGCATACACATCGAGCGGGAGTGTGTTCGTGCACACAAGTCAGCTTTTGGTACTTCTTGGTGGCGCAAAACTCGAATTCAAACTCATGTTGCGGGAGTCTGCTAGACTCATACTCCAGATGTAGCAGTTGATCGCTTTCCTAAAGGGGGGGGGTCCATTCAGGACGGATTTACGGAGCTGCTTTGGACTTGCTAAAAAGATCAGGAATGATTGGGACCTGAAAAGACGATTCGGATCCATTGTACACCGGCCTTCTAATGACCTTAGACAAGTGCTTGTCGGTGACCGCCATCGTGGCAGCGCCACACATCACGCTACCGAGAGCGACGGTACAAGCTGGAGCAGACGCACTAAAACCATCAACACCACTCGTCCGCATTCCCCCAATGTCAGCGCCACGCGAGGGAATTCAGGGGCTAGGGATTTGGAGGCTATATAGGGATTTGGGGGAAACGGGGAAACTGCGGGGATCTTATAACAGCCGGTGAACTACTTATCGCACTCTAATGTATATAGCACACGGTTTTTACATATTGTGTGTGTGTGTTGATATTAAAACTTCACACACGATTTCCACACCAAATCATGTGAGATGACAACGTGCAAGATACACAGTTCCCGTAACATAACTGTATGTGATGTACTACCCGATACATATGGGGATGTAATAATTGAGTTAATACTTAGGGTAAACATCCGCTCTCTGGATACCCGTACAAAAAACAACCGCTCTGCTGATAGATATGAGGGCGGCAACTGAGGTAGCAACTATCGGATAGGAGGTCAGTGATGGCGGCGTGATAGGAGGTCAATCCTCGGTCGGTCAGCGATGGCTGCGTGATAGGAGGTCAATTCTCGGTCTACGGCGGGAGATAGGAGGAGCTCAATCCTCGACGTCAGCGATGACGTGATTGGAGCACATCCCTCGCGGTCGATGGTGGGATAGTGGAGCTCGAACTTCAGGCGGTTGCTGATAACCCACAAGTATATATAGGGGATCGCGACAGTCTTCACGGGTAGTATTTCACCCTCATTTGTTGATTCGACACAAGGGGAGCCAAAGAATATTTATTGGCCTTGACAGTTGAGTTGTCAATTCAACCGCACCTGGGATATCTCTCTGCAGCAAAGGTTTAGTAGCGTGACAAATAGTAGTAGCAAAAGTAACAGTAGTAGTGACAGCACCAATTTTGTAGCACTTGTGACAGTAGCAGTAGCAATAGTAACTTAACAAGATTCAGTATATGTAAAGCGTAGGCACGTGGATCGGTGATGGATAATGATTTAGATGACATTGATCATGTAATAGTTAGACACTAGGGAGACATATAACTAGCTCCAATTCATCAATATAATGTAGGCATGTATTCCGTATATAGTCATACGTGCTTGCGATAAGAACTTGCATGATATCTTTTGTCCTACCCTCCAGTGGCAGCGGGGTCCTATTGGAAACTAAGGGATATTAAGGCCTCCTTTCAATAGAGAATCGGAACAAAGCATTAACACATGGTGAATACATGAACTCCTCAAACTACGACAATCACCGGAAAGAATCCCAATTATTGTCACCTTGGGGTATGCGGATCAAGACACGTAATAGGTGCATACAGCTTGCAAGATAGGATCCAAATCATTCTTATATTCAGAGGTAATATAATATGTTCATATCTGAAATCATGGCACTCGGGCCCTAGTGGCAAGCATTAAGCATAGCAAAGTCATAGCAACATCAATCTCAGAACATAGTGGATACTAGGGATCAAGCCCTATCAAACCTAACTCGACTACATGATCAATCCCATCCAATCTCACCACCGTCCAACAAGCCTACAGTGGAATTACTCACTCCCTGTGGTGAGCATCATGGTGGTGTTGATGGAGAAGGGTTGGTGATGATGATGGCGACGATTTCCCCTCTCCGGAGCCCCAAACGGACTCCATATCGGCCCTCCCGAGGAAGAATAGGAGGTGGCGGTGGCTCTGTATCGTGAAACGCGATGAAAACTTCAATCTGATTTTTTTCTCCGAAGATGTGATTTTATAGGACTGGAATCAGTGTCGGAGGAACCACGAGGGCCCCACAAGCCATCAGGGCGCGGCCTAGGGGGGCGCTCCCTGATGTGTGGTGCCCCCCTGGTATACGCCCTCCGACAGTTCTTTGCTCCATAATTCATTATAAATCCCAAAAATAGTTCACAAAAAGTTTTGTCCAATTCCGAGAACTTTTATTTCTACACAAAAATAAGACCAAGGTAGTTCTGCTGAAAACAGCGTCAGTCCGGGTTAGTTCCATTCAAATCATGCAAATTAGAGGTCAAAACCAAAGCAAAAGTGTTTGAAAAAGTAGATACTTTGGAGACGTATCAGTTGCCCCACTAAGCGCTCCTCCTCGTCCCTGCTGTCTCGGCGTGCCGTGGCTACACGCTACTCTATCTGATGGGTGGAGGTCGCCACACAGTTGATTAATTAAGGTATTCTTTTCGTTGAGTGGCTTAATTAAGGTACTCAATTCATAAGGGTAGTGTTGTATGTATAAATTGACTGGTCATTAATTAGTGTCATCAGATGACTGGATAACAATATGGAGCGCACTCTGTAAATTATGAAAATAAAATCTTGTGATCTATTCACGCATCCTTGGGCATCCATTAATCCATTAATTAAATTTTTAATTACCCCTCGTGTGTGCAGATGGAACAATTTTAATGGATGAATGATCGAAAAACCTTAAATTATATGCATGTCGTTAAGAAGTTCATCGCTCTGGCTGAACGGACAAAGAGGAAAGTTGGTGAAGAATATTACGTCCTCTGTCCATGCCCGAATTGTACCAATACAGAGTCACATCCAATTATTGATGTAGAATACCACTTATAGTCGTAGGGATTCACGAATGGACATGTTGGACTAGACACGGTGAAGAGCCGGTCATGGATGAAGGTAACCTGCAGGGTGGCAAGGTGCCAAACCCCGAACAGAGTCGCATGGATGTTGAATTTAACCTCGGGGCTCAGATGTCAAGCTACAAACAGAGGAGAGACATGCAAAAAACCCCACAGAAAAACCAAGACTACGACGCATATGACCAGGATTACCTTGATGATATGCCAGATATTTTTGCCATGATTGCGGATTTGCAGGGCCTAGCAATAGATAGAGTTTGGTACAAGGATCTGCGTGCCATTACAGTGGGCTCAAAGAAAGATTTGTATCCAGGTTGCAAAAAGAAATATTCCAAGTTGAATGCCACACTGGTGCTTCTGAGATTTAAAGCAGAAAGCGGTCTATCAAACAAGTGCTTTATAGAGTTGTTAGGTCTTTTCAAAGACATTCTCCCCGAAGATAATGTGCTCCCTAGAACCACGAACAAAGCGAAGAAAGTTGTTTGCCCATTGGAACTTGAAGTCCAGAAGATACATGCTTGTGTGAATGATTGTATGTTGTACTGCAGTGACAACAAAGATTTGTGTTCATGTCACATATGCAAGCATCCACGATACAAGCGAGGAAGAGCAAAGGACAAGTACAAAATGGACGACAAGATCAAGACAAGAATCCTGTTCAAGGTTGTTTGGTACTTGCCTATAATTCCAAGGCTGAAGCATTTGGTTGCAAACCCTAGAGAGGCAAAGAGGTTGCAGCGGCATCATGATGAGCAAACTGTGAATAAATATATGAGACACCCAAAATATACGGCTCAGTGGGAACTAATTGACGCCAAGTATGATAAATTTGCCAAATCCTAGAAATTTATGGTTAGGGGAGTGTACTGGCGGAATGAATCCATTTGGAGATATGAGGACCCAACACAACACTTGGCCGGTGCTTCTGTGCATATATAACCTTGCTCCTTGGTCGTTGACGGGGTCACCTACTACTGGTAGGGTCATGGACCTGACATCCGAGGCCCACCTAGGACCCCACACCATCATCCAGGTCCCATGACCATGGATGCATTCCGATGCATATATCGGGATCCACTCGGATCCACTAAGTCACTTGGACGTCTCCCCGCCAGTCGACCAGGCTCCAGCACTTGGACAGAGACAAGGCATGGGCGACGTGGGAGCTGCAACGGTCGAAGGACTTAAATAATACATCAAGTGTAGTCATAGCTTCTTTTACCAGTAACTGCCATAGTTAAGAGATATCGTTACTAGAAACTACCGTCATAATGGCATTAATTCACCGTTGTAATGAGGCTCAACGGGTCCATGCGAACTCTATATAAGCCACCCGAGCTCCTAGAGAAGGTTTCAACACCCTCTTGTAACTACCACCCCCAGGGAAAACACAAGCCTCCGGCACGAGACGTAGGGTTGTTACTTCTCCGAGAGGGGCCTGAACTCGTATAATCTGAGTGTTACAATTGCGTCATAGCTAGGCTCCACCCCTCATTTGTACCGCTAGTACCCATTGTCAGGATCGTTGCCTTGACGGTTGGCGCCCACCGTGGGGTTGTGCGTCTAGCGATATTCGGCACAAGTGGGATTTTCATCTTCATCATCATGATCATCAGCGAAGAGTTCCGATTCATCTCCTTGAGCTTTATTTTCGACGATTCGGTGTGGCTTCATGAAGCTTTGCTAGACATGGAGCCGTTGCCCATCCATGGGGCAACGCACTTCCATGCATCTTTGTTCGGAGTCCTACTCCGACAGCTGTTGGTCCCGTACTGCTCGGCACCTCTTCTCTCGGCTCCGGGCGCTCACAGTTGCAACGTTGGATCAAGCATGCTATGGCACTCCAAGCCACGACCGAGCAAGTGGTGATGCTTGACTCCGACGACCCACCCTTGATTTATTCTCTTAACCGGACGAGTACTCCACCGACGAGTCCGAGTGCGAGAGCAGCGAGTCTGCTGCGGAAATCCTGATGGCAGGGACTGAGCAGCGGAACTTACCTCCCGGATATGCTGGAGGCTCCTCTCTTGGGCATGTTGGCGACGGCCTTGGCGATGGCCTCAACACGGACGCTGAACCATACATCCCACAACCCCTCAGTCGGGAGCAGTGCGAGGAGCTCAGGGAGAGGAATGAGCAAGCCCTGCTCACCTCGATCACGGGGATGACCCTCGAAGCATTGGCCCTGGAGGCCACCCGACAGGCCACTCTAGCTGAGTGTGAACGACTCGAGCGACTATAGATGTCACTCGATAACCGGGCCTCCCGGTATCAGCCTAGCTCCAGTCGGAACCGCTAGCGGTTGTTTTCGAATGACTATCCATAGAATTACCAAGTGATGCGCACGCCGTTGCAGAATTTGGCCGCAACAACACGAATAGCCGACTCCATCTAGCTGTCTGGTTCCGTGGCAGTTGAAGGCATTCGGCAGATCTAGGTGCTCCTGAAGACCGCCCTGGCTTAGAATATGTCTATGTCCCAGTCCCAGAACTATATCCACAACAAGTCGGTCTGGGCGGACACGGTGCGTAGGTGGCTCATAGTCCGACTGTGACCGGAAGATGTCGACGTTCTCCTCCACCAGACGTGATCAGCTCACTCCCCCACGGCGGCGCGACGATCTACGTCGCACCTGGTCGCCCCCTCCGAGGGATGCCGCTTACGAACGCCAGTCCTACGAAGGCAAACGACCGCATGAGGACGATCGGAGGCATAGCCCCACTCATCCCTTGTTCGCCGAGTGAGCGCGTAGGAGGGACTAGGACTTCCAGGATCCACCACGGAACGCAAGGTCCATCCTTGCCCAAAACCTGGTCGATAGGGCCCGGGACAATAGAAAAAGGCCGAGTGGTACAATCGCCTCAGGCCTTGAGTGTTTCAGCAGATTCATTAGGGAAGCCGACATCCCCTCCAACTACAGGTTGGCGACAGGGGTGTCCAAATTCAACGGCGAGTACAAGCCAGAAACTTGGTCGGAGGACTACCAAGTGGCCATTCAGATCGGCAGTGGCAACGATTATGTCACAATGAAGCACCTGCCCCTGATGTTGGAAGGATCCGCGAGAGCTTGGCTCAACTAAATCCTTGCAATCGACATCTACTACTGGGAGGACCTGGCCCAAGTGTTTGTCAAAACATCAGAAGGCACTTACAAGCGGCCGGGTGGATTGACGGAACTCCAGCACTGTGTGCAGAAGAGCAACGAGACTCACTGTGAGTATATTCAGCGTTGGACCACTCTACACAATTTAGTTGAGAATGTCACTTAGCATCAGGCGATCTGCTCCTTTCGAGCCGGAGTGAAGTATCGAGAGATCATCTTGAAGTTCGGCCGAACTGAAACTCCTACCCTGAGTCGATTGATGGAGTTGGCCAATCGGTATGCGAACGGCGAGGAAGAGGACGGACTGAGGAATGGCAAAGGGCGGACTAGTGAAGCCTACCAGTCAAGAAATAAATCCAACAAGAAGCAGAAGCGGAAAGCTGACCAGACATTCAAGTCCAAAGCCGCGGCTTTGGCCGGGCAAGGCAAAGGCAAAGGGAAGAACAAGCAGAATAAGGATTGGACTGCCAAGAAGAAGAGCGCCCCTAAGGGCAATATTCTGGATCATCCCTACTAGATTCATATGAACAAGAATGAAGACCCGATTCTCCCAAAGTACACCACTCGGGAGTGCCAACTGCTCAAGCACGAGATGAGCGAAGAGACCTCCGGGGAAAAAGATGAGCACGAAGACGACAAGGAAGACAAGCATGCCTATGGCTACCCCCAAGTCGTAGACGTCGAAAGCAAGAGCCGACTGAAGGTCATAAACTGAGAAGTCAACATGCCAGTTCTGACTGTCACCAAGTATCTAGATTGGGCGAAGATGCCCATAACATTCGATCAGTCAGATCACCCAGCCCACATACCGACCTCGGCGCCAAGCGCTAGTGGTCAATCCGGCTGTCAATGCGGTCCTGATACGTCCATTTGCATCATTGTTTCCTACCATTATTTATTTTTTTGCTCATTATTCTACTTTATGATACAATTTTAATGCCTTTTCTCTTTGAATTTACAAGGATTACATCAAGAGGAACATTACCGGCAGCTGGAATTCTGGACCTAAAAAAGCTACATCAGAGATACCTATTCTGCTGAACTCTAAATCACCTGAAATTTTATGGAGAATATTTTTTAATATATAAAAAATATTAGAGCCAAGAAGAACCATAGGGGGCCCACGTGTCGCTCACAAGGCAATAGGGCACGCCCACCCCCGAAGGCGCGCCCTGATGCCTTGTGGGTCCCCCAGGCGGTCTTCGGTCCCCCTCTTTTGCTATATGATGGGTTTTAAGGTAGAAAAAAAATCAAAATGATACTTTCGGGATCAAGCACCGCCGTCTCGAGGCGGAACCTGTACAGTAGCACTTTTGCCCTCTGGCGAAGCGATTCCGCCAGGGAAACTTCCCTCCGGGAGGGGGAAATCAAAGCCATCGTCATCACCAACACTTCCTCCATCATGGGAGGACCAATCTTCATCAACATCTTCACCAACACCATCTCATCTCAAACCCTAGTTCATCTCTTGTATTTAATCTTTGTGTCAAAACCTCAGACTGGTACATGTGGGTTGCTAGTAGCGTTGATTACATCTCGTAGTTGATGCTAGTTGGTTTATTTGGTGGAATATTATATGTTTAGATCCTTAATGATATTCTATACACCTCTGATCTTGAACATGAACATGATTTGTGAGTAGTTATTTTTGTTCTCGAGGACATGGGGGAACTCTTGTTATAAGTAATCATGTGATGTTGGTATTCGTTCGATATTTTGATGATATGCATGTTGCTTTTCGTTTAGTGGTGTCATGTGAACGTCGACTACATGACACTTCACCATATTTTGGCCTGAAGGGAAGCATTGGGGAATGATAACTAGATGATGGGTTGCGAGAGTTATAGAAGCTTAAACCATAGTTTATGAGTTGTTCCATAAGGGGCTGATTTGGATCCACACGTTTAATGCTATGGTTAGATTTGTCTTTATTCTTCTTTTGTAGTTGCGGATGGTTGCGAGAGGGGGTAATCATAAGTGGGTTGTTTGTTCAAGCAAAAACAACACCTTAGCACCGGTCCACCCACATATCAATTATCAAAGTAACAAATGTGAATCAGCTAACCATGATGAACGTGACTAGACGACAATTCCCATGTGTCCTCAAGAGCTCTTTCTTTATAAAGAGAACTTTCAGGATTATCCTGTGCTACAAAAAGGATTGGGCCACCTTGCTGCACCTTTGTTACTATCATTACTTTTTACTTGTTACGAAATATCTTACTACAAAACTATCTATTACTGTTACTATAGCACTTGCAGTGAATACCTTGCTGAAAACCGCTTGTCATTTCCTTCTGCTCCTCGTTGGGTTCTACAGTCTTACTTATCGAAAGGACTACAATTGATTCCCTATACTTGTGGGTCACCAAGACTCTTTTCTAGTGCCGTCGCAGGGGAGTGAAGAGCCTTTGGTAAGATGAATTTGGTAAGGAAACATTTTTGTTACGTGCTGAAATTTATTGTTGCTTGTTACTATGGAGGATAATCCTTTGAGGGGCTTGTTCGGGGTATCTACACCTTGTCCGGAAGTGGCAAAAGCCGCTGCTCAACCTACTGAACCTACTGAAAATATTTATTATGAAATTACTACGGGTATGTTAGAGAAACTGCTTGCTAATCCTTATGTAGGAGATGGAACAAAACACCCTCGTATGCACTTGATATATATAGATGAAATTTGTGGATTATTTAAGCTTGCGGATTTGTTCGAAGATGGTGTCAAGAAGAAGGGTTTCCCTTTATCTTTGGAGGGAAAGGCATTGATTTGGTATAGGCTATTGGACGATACCGGTACATGGGATTGGAACCGATTCAAGCTGGATATCCATCAGGAATTTTATCCTACGCATTTGGTTCATCGTGATCAGAATTATATATATAATTTTTGGCCTCGTGAAGGAGAAAGTATCGCTCAAGCTTGGGGGAGGCTTAAATCTATGATGCACACATGCCCCAATCATGAGCTCTTAAGGGAAATAACCTTACAAAACTTTTATGCTTGACTTTCTGAATCAATAGATACTAGTGTAGGCGCCTGCTATACAAAAAGTTTTTAACCCCTTTCCGTTATGTAGTCTTTAACCGCCGCCTTGTATGTGTGGGCGATAGGGGGGGGGGGTATCCCACACGACACGGATAACCCGTCGGCGATGCCTACGCCCGGTCACACACGATGGGTAAAAATATGTCGTGTGCGATTGGAAGGGCCATCACAAACAGATATATTGGGTAAGTCATGTGAGATGTGCTTAGCATCCCACACAGTGAATCCCAAACGTACGATTCCGTTCGTATTGTAGATCACACACGATTTTCTTCATAACATCGTCTGTGTTAGGGGTGGCCATCACACACGGTGCCTAGAAGAAACTGTTTGGCATAGGGCTGTCCATCACACACACGTTTTATGTGAAAACTTTTGCGAATGTGTGTTCTAACGCACACAGTTTTCAGCCGGAAGTCGTGTGTGATTTTTCACTGATCCAACACGCCAATTTTCCAGAATCCGTGTGGGTTTGTTGAGGTCATAGCTCATGGTGTTCTATGGCAAATCGTCTACAATATGAAACCCCAATAATCAGGCTAATTGCTCTATTATTTATAATCCAGCTAGTAAACAAATTGACACTTCATATCAAGCACACTATATATTTCATTTTGTATTACAGCAACCAGGATTTCATAATTGAAATACATCAGAGTACAACATCATATAGGCATATACTACCTAGCTACCCAATTACACGACAGTACTGAGTTTCACATGCAACATCTAAAACCGGCCTAAGCCATGCATTATGAGGATTGGCCCAAGATATTTTGTACTGGATCACACACGATTCATGAACATGAACTGTTTGTGAAAGACTTGATTTTCAAAATGTTTTTAAAACAAAAAATGAGGTTACTTCGACAAAGGATGGTGGTTGGATTGCAATAAGATTTATCTGCAGTGAACACTGACCAATAGCTATGTCGTGCTAAAATATGGAATTATTCAGGGTCTGTTTGGCATTTTATACATTAATTGAGTTTTCTAGACATTTTATGTGTATAATTCAAATTTGAACTATCGTCCCAATGTCCGGTGCATCAAAATGGGATGAAAAATCATATTAGTGTCCATGGCTTCATCTTTAGGTCATGGGCAAGAAATGGGAATGAATTTCAAACATCTCGGCATCTTGGCTCGGCCACAAACGTTAAGAAACTTGGTTTTCAACTTATTGTAAATCCAAAACGCGTCAGAAATTCTAAAAACTTGGCATGTTGTCATGACATGGCACATATGTGCCATGGTAAAAAAACTGTCCAACTTGGGACAATTTTAGGCACAAGTCCCTTACAAATCGGAGCTTCTCACTGCAAGCTTTTTGGTTCCGATAAGGAACACGTCACCTTACGTGGGCAAAACGACATCCGCTCATCTTCTCGCCTTGAACTTTTGTTAGAGGCAACACAGACTAGTAAGAGTGTCTTGCTAAAATATGGAATTATTCAGGGTTCTTTTTTTGCATTTTCATACGTAATTGACTTCTCTAGGCATCTAATGTGGATAATTAAAATTTGAACTAAAATCACAAGGTCCAGTGCATCAAAATGGGTTGAAAAAACATACAAGTGTCCATGGCTACTTTGGGCCCCATGCAAGATATGGGAATGTATTTCAAACATCTCGGGGTCTTGGTTCGGCCACATACATTGAGAAACTTGGTTTTACATTCATGTATAAATCAAAAACTCGTCAGAAATTGATGAAACTTTGCATGGTGTCATGACATGGCTCATATGTGCCCTCGTGAAAGAATGTCCGATTTGGGACAAGTTTGGCACAAGCCCCTTACAAACCCGAGCTCCTCACGGGAAGCTTTTGTGGTTTCGATATGGAACGCATCACCTTATCTGGGCGAATCGACATCCGCTGCCTCTTCTCGTCTTGAACTATATATTTCTAGAGGCAACATATACCAAAAATGAGTGTCATTCCAAAATATGAAACTATACATGGTTCGTTTGGCCTTTTTATACATTAATTGACTTTTATATGCATTATTTAGCATGCAGAATTCAAATTGGAACCACAATCACAAGGTCCGGTGCATCAAAATGGGTTGAAAATTATATAAGTGTACATGCATCTTTAGGATCCCATGCAAGATATGGGAATGAATTTCAAACATCTCGCGGTCTTGGCTCGGCCACACAAACATTGAGAAACTCGGGGTTTAACTCATGTATAAATCAAAAACTCGTCAGAAAATTCATGAAACTTGGCATGGTGTCATGACATGCATGGCTCATATGTGCCCTGGTAAAATAATGTCCAATTTGGGACAAGTTTTGGCACAAGCCCCTCACAAACCAGAGCTTCTCACGGGAAGCTTTGTTGTTTTGATATGGAATGTGTCACCTTACGTGGGCGAATCGACATGTCACACCCTGTGTTTGTATCACTTTGTTATGATATGGATTTATAAAATTTGGACCCATTTAAAACTTTTTGAGTGCAAGTGCTTGTTTGAGTTGTTTGGTGTTTGTTTGTTTGGATGATGTGTTCTGGCACTCAAGGATTCTTCTTCCTCTCTCAACACTCACTTCCTTGACCCAAACTCCCTGCCCAATGATCATGCCATGTGTATAGTACCTAAAACTATTTTTATCAAATATTATTTTGGCCAAAAAGCATTTATTCAAATTAGGCTTCATAAAACCCTGAATTGAGGTTTGTACTACAAGTCCTAAAATTGGGTCGTATGTTTTGCACGAAATAGTTTATTTGGAACCCACTATATATAAGACTTCCCAAAACCACCAAATATTAATTTTAAAGATTATTTTCCTATTTTATTTAAAGGCTTTTATTTAGGGCCAGAAATGGTCTTTCATAGGGAAAAATTATTTTTATATTTTCAAAATATTTGAGAAAATTTAGGGAAACTCAGTGGACATATATTTTCCATATATATGAGTTTTAACACATGGTCATGTTCAAAATATTGGACACAACCTTCCAAAACCCTTTCTGTCTATTTCAAGCTTTTGAAATATTTCTACAAGAAATATTATCAAATAATTCCAGGAAAATTCTAGCATCTCACACATGATATATGTGATGATCATGCAAAGTTTCATATCAATCCTCAATGTTTTGGTTCACCAAAATAATCCAAAACCCTCTCTGTCCAGAATCAAATTTGAGCAACTTTACATTGTAAAGTTTCTCCTATTGCCCCAAAACTTTGTGGACATGTTCTAATCCCCAAATAATGCTACTACACCAAGTGGTGCATTTAGGAGATTAGTTTAGCATGCCTAGATCTACAGAAATCTGATTCTGTTAATTTCTAGGGTTTACGTAGTGTACATTGCCAACTTTCTTCAAACCAGCTCAAACCTTGTGGTCAACCTTGATTTTACCTATTATTTGATCCTGGTAAAACTCATGGAAAGTAGACTCCATTTGCTTGCCCAAATCAACATCAAACACCTTCTGGCAGATTGGTGGAAACCATGTTTTCACCTCTTACTCTATTGTCCTTCACCCCAAACTTTTACCATAGCACCATGCAATCCCTCCACACCTCCAATAAAGTTCCTGGCGCCAGTGTGCATGATTGCAAGATTGAAAACCTGACTTTTCCCCTCTGGCAGCCCCTTTGCCCACCTCTCTTACTTCTCTCTCTCACTCAAAGACTTCCCGAGCATCCAAAGCTCCTTTGCAGTACTTTATTCCCTCCTGAGGTGCATGGACATAAGTGGACACACGAGAGCGCATCAAAAGCTCTGGCATGCCGGTCAAAGACGCACTCTGGAGCGCGCTACAGGATGGCTGAGCGTTGACGTCGCGCCCTGCCCATACTCCCGACCACCTCGAGCCTCCCCGTGCACCAGTCGAGGCTCCTCGACGTCCGCAACACGCCACGCCTCTGCCCCCCTCCTCTCTCTCCCTGCAACGGCTCTCCACACGCGTGCCGCGGTCGCCCCTTTCGGCCAACTGCGAGCTTCACACGCGCAAGCCTCCCTCTCTCTCTCTTCCCTCCCGTGGGCATAGACCAACCCCACGAGCGCCCCAGACCCCCTGGCTCGCCCCCATGCCCTCTGGCCTCGGCCTCTTCCTCACTGGCGCACGAGCCTACGGTGCGCTGTCGGTCTCCTATAAAAGGGCCTCCCCGAGCCCTTCTTCCCCCTCTGGTCTCTCTCTCTCCGTCCCAGTCACACCCCTCTGAGCCCCACTTAAGCCCCCGAGCCACCTGCACTCGGGATCGACCGAGGTGCCACAGCCTCGAGCCGCCGGCGATCTCCAGGTGCAGAGCCCCTCCGACCCCGTTCTCCTTCTCCTTGGTCCCCCCTCACCTCCCTGACACCGTCCAGCCCCCTTCCCGTGTAGGTTGTGGCCAGAGACGACCGGGCCGAGCTCGCCCGAAACTCCTCCGCCACGGCCTCTTCGTCGCCGACGACTCCGGCCACCCCGGCTCCTCCTTCGACCTCCAACCGAACGGCGACCCCCTCCTGGATCGATTCCCGCCACCGTCTTGCCTCGTAGTGGCCCCTGCCGTCGCCGGTGAGCCTCGCCGCCATCTGGCGAGGGGTTGACGATGACCTCGACAGGTGGGGCCACTCGTCAGCCTCTCACCCCCTCCTGTGTCTCTCCCTCTCTCTCGCTGGCCTACGGGCCCTGCCCATCAGGTTTAAACCTGACGCGCGCGGGGGCACAGGGCCGCTCGGGCCGTCTGTGCTGGCTGGGCCGGCCCGACTAGCCGGTCTGGCCCGCGTGGCACAGTGGCCTTTTTCTTTTCTTTTTCTGTGGATTTTTCCATAAATTCCACAGAAATAATTATTCGTCCAATTCCAAAAATTCTTCCACCACAAATCTTGCAATAATGTGAAGAATTTAATGGTGCCACTTGTAAAAAGTTTTGAATTTTTTTTATGAATTGGATTTATTTAAAACCTAGTTTTGAATATTTTAAACCCCTATTAAAATAGTTTTCAAAATCTTTTTCACTTCAAAACCAGAGACAAATATTTTTAGTTTCTATTTTAGTATTTTACAGAGTAGGGTAACATTTTAGAAGTGGATTTTGTGCTCTGTTTTTGTGGGGATTCTTATTTTTGCCCGTTAATATTGCGACGATAGCTTGCGTTGTTGACGAGGGAGTTGGACCATAAGACTTTGAAGACCCTGAAGACTTTGTTGAGCCAGGAAAGCAGCCCTTTGACCATGTTCAAGAAACCACTTTATTGCATGTCATATAGCACTTCATTTTGTTATGATGATCATGATGATGTGGTGACCACTTTGGTGGATGCCTCTGTTACTTTTCCGTTGATACTTGCATCGTGCATGACCCTACCTTCCTATGAGGGTTGTGCGGGTGGGAAGTAGTTAGGATGTTAAGTAGATGCTACACAAAATGGGACGGGAATATGCATGGTGTCAGAAAGGAAATGCTTTCAAAGACTTTTTGAAAACCCCGTCGGGTGCAACTAATGCACGAGGGTGATGATGATGAGCTAGGTAACCACTTGATAAAGAAGTGGTGTACTGGAGCAAGTGAGTGTGTTGGTTTTTCGAAAACGGATTGGTGTAAGTTGCGACCGTTATTCCAACCTTACATGTACAACCACGATACCCCTTATGGGATGGGGCTTTGTTGATTACTTTGGTGGGTACTAGCACTGAGCCCGCATTACTAGTGGCGGGAGTGGCATGGTCACTCTCGATACGGGGTCGTACCAGGATGGACGATCATGGGCTGTTTGCACAGACACCGGGCACACAGTCGCGTGCCCTAATGGATGATACGTGTGATGTATATCTTGAGGGATGGCACCAACGAGTGGACTCTTTGTTTAGTATCGCCGGGGGAAGGCAATGTTCGGGTACTTACCTCGGGTATGAACAATACCGCGAGTCGTGGCTTGACACGGAAGTTTCCCGAGTCTCGTGGGTAAAGTGTGCAACCTCTGCAGAGTGTAAAACTATTCGAATAGCCGTGTCCACGGTCAAGGACAGTTGGATGACCGCTCTTGGGCTACGTCCGATGTTTTCACAAACTTGGCGTGTGTGTGAGAAAGATGGAATACTCGAGACAAGTCGGATGACTTGACATGCGGAATGAACATGAGATGTTCAGACCTTGATTATATTGATATCTGTAACCTGTTCGTACGGATACTTGTATCCTCATGATGCATGCTACTTCAAGTTATTTGACCATGTCATTGCACTAAAAATCAGCTTTCCGCAACTTACCTACTTAGTGCTATATCATGCTTTGTTATACCTTGTTCCAAAACATGGGTTGCTTGCGAGTACATTCAAAGTACTCATTGTCTTGCCACTGGTTATGTAATTGGCCAGGCATGGAAGAGCAGGAATATGGTGAAGAATTTGTTGGTGACGAACATGCGAACTAGGACGCTTCCCAGTCAGAATGCCTCTAGGGTTAAGGCAGATGGCATGGGTTCACGTTTGACCTCCGTATCCGCCCTCCTTGCTTGCAACCTGTCCATCAATGGCGCCCGAGCCGCTGTTTATTAGGCGTCTTTACTGCCCACTCACTCACAGTCCTCTATATATCTTCGCCTCCCATTCCCCTCCATCATTCAGACCTCCACTGTGACCTACGCCATGGTGCACAAGGATCATATGCCACTAGTCTTCTGGTTTGGTGAAGTTCACACCGAGCCAGAAGAGATAGAACATAAAGACGAATGGTACGCCAAGGACATTGCCCTGGAAGAGCTGCATGCCGCAGCGGATGCTGCCCCGATGCACTCGCCAGCAACCATCCCCGCGCCAACAACCATCCCCGTGGCATTGATAGGCTGGTCGCTGAGCATCATCGTAGAGCTAGAAACCGCGGGCGTCAGGGAGGTCCTCACGGACCTGCGCGACCTCGTGTACGTGCAAGCGCCAGTGCCTCCTCCCACGCTCGTGCTCGTGCGCGCCCCTGCACACGCCACGCCGGTCCTAGTGCGTGTGCCCGCACCCATGATGCTCGACTCCGTGCGCGCGTCTGCACTCACCGCACACTTGCCCGTGCGCGCACCTGCACCTGTCATGGCCCCCTCAGTAGATTGGGCCACCGCCGTCGACAGCTTCCTCGCAGCGCCGCTGGTCGCTGCCCCCCGGCCCCGCGCCCGTCGATCGTGCGATGACCAGCTCTTTGATTGTGAAGTCCATAACATTCTGGTCTCGTTTGAAGAACTTTACAACTGTGCCCCGGAGCACGAGAACGCCACCGCAGGACGCCGCCGCCGCCGCCGCAACTATTTTTCTTTATATTGTATCTCGATTGTATGAATATAAAGTCAAAGTTTGATAGAATGAAATCTATGGTTTGATGAACTAAGTATTTATCTCTGAATTCACATAGCAAACAAAAACCCATCATTATTTTCTCTGAATAAACACTCATCACGAACAGTTCAGCTTGAATACCCGTTTGCAGATCGACAACTATCTTTCCTTCGCCCGTAAGCCAAGTGAAAATATTGGCGCGAAGGATTGGTGCAATGCGTCATCGCAAATGTTTCTCTAATATGACCCGTGTGCCTAGTAAAGACAATCCGAGAAGATTTGCATCTATCATATTGGGTAAATTGCCATGTGTAAAATCGGAAACATTAGCATCCGTCGATCTAGTAACATTCACATTTGTCAACATTGTAGCACTGACATTTGTCAAATTTTGCAGGAACAAAATCACAATTAGGGTGTAATTTTGCAACTGAAATTCACTAAACATGGATTTCATTCATATATTAAGCACTTGTATTTGTAGAATACAGTTCAACTCGACAGCTGAACCGAGCAAACTTTCCCCAATTGTTGCCAACCACGTACTGAAATAGCTAGTTCAACTATATATACTAGCTAATTTAAAGTATGTGGTACAATACAACCATATCTATAGTTAGATGAACTGAACAAAATAGCCCCTAAATACTAGTACTATGGAGGGGCTTTGTACTACTTCCAGCAGAATTGAGAGCGCTCAGTAAGAGCAAGTGGAGGAGGAGCCTGCTGACGAGGTTGTGGAGTTGTGTCCGTTACCTGCCAGTGCTGCCCTCCTGCGCTCAAGATGCCCCTCCTCAAAGTGACGGGACTCGGCATAGATCTCCGCATTCCGCGCCGCCGCTGCGGCTTCTCCTGCGGCCACGACGTCGGTGAGCTTCTTCGCGTGCGTGACCTGGCGCTTGCCGTGGCTTGAGACTGCGTCGGTATTTCCCCAAAGAGGAAGGGATGATGCAACACAGCTACGGTAAGTATTTCCCTCAGTTATGACACCAGGGTTATCAAATCAGTAGGAGAACCACGCAACACTATGTAAACAGTACCTGCACACAAAGAACAAATACTTGCAACCCGACGCGTAAGAGAGGTTGTCAATCTCTCCACGGTAAAAAGATAGATTAGATTGTAGTACATTGGATAGATAGATCGCACAATAACACAAAATAAAAGAGGCAAATAAAAAGTGCAGCAAGGTATTTTTGGGTTTTTGAAATGATAGATCTGAAAACAAAAAGCAGCAAAAGATAGATCGGAAAGCAATATGTTGGAGAAGTAGACCCGGGGGCCATAGGTTTCACTAGTGGCTTCTCTCTTGAGTATAGCACACGGTGGGTGAACAAATTACTGTTGGGCAATTGATAGAAGATCAAAAAATCATGACGATATCCAAGGCAATGATCATTATATAGGCATCACGTCCAAGCTTAGTAGACCGAAACGATTCTGCATCTACTACTATTACTGCACACATCGACCGCTATCCAGCATGCATCTAGTGTATTAAGTTCATGGAAAAATGGAGTAATGCAATAATAACGATGACATGATGTAGACAAGATCTATTCATGTAGGAATAGACCCCAT
Organism: Elymus sibiricus; assembly: GCA_039707655.1. NCBI lineage: Eukaryota > Viridiplantae > Streptophyta > Magnoliopsida > Poales > Poaceae > Elymus > Elymus sibiricus. Next base: position 305,267,023 of record CM077675.1, on the reverse strand, counting down.
CTTGTTATCCTTAATAGCAACGATACATGCGTGCCTTGCTGCCCCTTCTGTCACTGGGAGAGGACACCGCAAGATCGAACCCATCACAAAGCACCTCTTCCCATGGCAAGAAAAATCGATCTAGTTGGCCTAACTAAACCAAAGATTCGAAGAAGAAATACGAGGCTATAAGTAATCATGCATATAAGAGATCAAAGAAGACTCACATAATATTCATGGATAGAAACTGATCATGAACTCAAAATTCATCGGATCCCAACAAACACACCGCAAGAAGTCATTACATCAAATATATCTCCAAGAGACCATTGTATTGAGAATCAAAAGAGAGAGAGAGAAAGCCATCTAGCTACTACCTACGGACCCGTAGGTCTATGGTGGACTACTCACTCATCATCGAAGAGGCACCAATGAGGATGATGAACCCCTCCGTGATGGTGTTAGATCGGATTTCACGGTTCTGGAACTTGCGTCGGCTCGAAGTATTTTTCGTCGACTCCTCCAAGGTTTCTGGAATATTTGGGTATTTATAGGGCTAAGAGGCGGTGGAGGGGGAATCCCGAGGCCACCACAACCCACCAGGGCGCGCCGGGGGCCTCTGGCGCGCCCTGGTGTCTTCTGCCCCCCCCCCCGGGCCTCCTCCCGGGTGCTTCTTTGGTTCACTGGATTTCTTCTGGTCCAAAAAAATCTCCAAAATTTTTCATCGCGATTGGACTCTGTTTGGTACTGATATTCTGCGAAGTAAAAAACAAGGAAAAACAACAACTGGCACTTGGCACTATGTCAATAGGTCAGTCCCAAAAAATGATATAAAGTTGCTATAAAATGATTGTAAAACATCCAAGAATGATAATATAACAACATGGAACAATCAAAAATTATAGATACATTGGAGACGTATCAACGCTCCACCTCCTTCTCTAGGAAGTAGATGTAGCGCGTAAGGGTTGAGACGTAGAAGTCCGGTGGCGGGCCTTTGGCGGCCTCCACCTCCCGCATTCGGGCCGCGGTAGCGGAGCGGGTGATGACCCCACTGCCTGACAGCGGTGTCATGGGAAAGACGGACGACGGTGGGGTGGCAGCCCCGGCGGCTGCTGGCGTGGTGGCGGCCACGACGGCCAACGTCAGCAGCTGCCTTCGGGCAACGATGGTGGAGCGTGTAGTTGGTAGCGTGCGTGCACCCACTAGGGACGCCATGTGCACTACACGCTTCAGAGGACTGCCGCGCCGACGCGGTGAAGCCTCCCAGCTGGATCTGTCCTCTGGCGGAGTGGCTGGGCGACAACGAACGACCGGTGCCATTGGCGATTGGGGAAGAAACAAACTAGATAAGCTACGGGGAGGGAGGGGATGAAGGGAATGTGGAGTCTCTGACCGTGAGGGTTTATATAGCAGATCGACAAGCATTGGGGATTTGGGGATTTCACCGAGCTGGGCGGGAAGCTAGAGCCGTAGCACGGTTTTGTGCGTGGGAACCTGCGCCGTTGTGCGCGGGAACGGGCTCATCGAGTGGACGCGTGGACAAAAGCGGTGCCGAAGCATGCACTGGAATCCTCGGGTGGCAAAACGGTGACAAGACGCGAGAGAGGAGGACGGGGTGATGCGCAGGCACACGGGTCATAATAATAAAATGTCTGCGATATTAATACAGGCAAACGACACTTCCCAACGTAGCGTCGGTAATGATTTCATCCACCGCTGACAATTGTTTGGCAGCAACCGTCTGCCCACAACACACAAAGCTTGTCAGTATGAATCGTTTGGGTTATTATTTGTCTTCCCACACAATTATGATCAATGAACTGTTTTCCTGTTATCACACACACCTTGTTATGGTAACTCGTTTGTGTTCTAGCTCAATCAACCCAAACAGTTTGTCCGAATGAACTGTATGCCATACTTCTCACACATATGTATTTTGAGAACCGTTTTTGTTATCTTGTCTAATCGCAAATAGTTCATAAGCACCAACTGTATGCCCTGCATCACACAAGCTAGTCTAATCTCAAACGTGCCTGATGGACCAGTCATTGCACACAATTTTCTTTATTGGCGATAGAGCTATAACTATACCGTTTGCGATGGCTCGATCGCACACAATTTGGGTGAAGGGTCTCTGATTGATGTGTTGTCTTTGGACCATTCTGTAGTAGTGCTTGATACTTGTTCTGCTGGCTCCTTTATGATGAGAACTATGGAACTCAAATGGGATCTTATTGAAAGAATCAAACGCAACACTGAAGATTGGGAGTCCGATATAGGTAATGGGTCATGTATAAATATTGAGTTTGATTGTGTTAAATCTTTTATGGAAACCGAAGCTTTTCATAAGTTTAGTGCAAAATATGGCCTTGACTCTAAGATAGTAGCTACTTTATGTGAATCATATGCTACTCATGTTGATCTCCCTAAGGAGAAGTGGTTTAAATTTCATCTCCCTATTGAAGAAACTTGTCAGGAACCTAGCATAGCTAAAGAAGAAACTATTCTTTATAATGTTGATCTAGTTGTGCCTACTTCTTATATTAAGAAACCACTTTTTCCTGTTAAGATTAAGGAACATTCTAAGGCTACAACTATGGTTAATAAAAGCAATGCTAGAACACTAAAACCTTCTGAACAAATAAATGTAGAACCCAATATTGCTATGGTTAAGGATCTCTTGGTTGATAATATTGATGGGCACGTTATTTACTTATGTTATGAGGCTGCTAGAATTGCAAAACCTGTAAGAAACGAACATGATCTTTTAGATAAGAATAAACCATCAGTTGGCATGACTGTTGTTTTTGTTAACATTGGAGATCATTGCTACCATGGTTATGTGATATAGGTGCTAGTGTGAGTGCCATTCCATTTACTTTATATCAAGAAATTATGCATGATATAGCACCTGTTGAGATTGAGGACATTGATGTTACTATTAAACATGCAAATAGAGATACTATTTCACCACTTGGGATCGTTCGGGATGTTGAAGTCTTGTGTGGAAAAGTCAAGTACCCCACTAATTTCTTAGTACTTGGTTCACTACAAGATAAATTTTGTCCCATCGTATTTTGTAGACCTTTCTTGAATACCGTTAATACTGAAACTGATTGTGCTAAAGAAAAGGTTAAAGTCAACTTTGGTGATGTGCCTCATGAGTTTAATTTCTCTAAGTTTAGTAGACAACCACATGAAAATGAATTATGTAGTAAAGATGAAATAATTGGTCTTGCTTCTATTGTAGTGCCTCCCAGTGATCCGTTAGAACAATATTTGCTGGACCATGAAAATGATATGCATATGAATGAAAGAATTGAAATAGATGACATATTCTTCAAACAAACACCTATTCTTTAACATAATCTACCTGTTGGCACCTTAGGGGATCCTCTCCCACCTAAGGGTGATCCCGTGTCTGAACTAAATACACTACCTGATACATTAAAGTATGCTTATCTTGATGAAAATAAGATATATCCTGTTATTATTAGTGCTAACCTTTCATAGCATGAAGAAAAGAGATTACTTAAAACTCTGAAGAAGCACCGAGCTTCTATTGGATATACTCTTGATGAGTTAAGGGCATTAGCCCTAAGTTATGCCAGCACAAGATTAATATGGAGCCGGATGCTAAACCCGTTGTTGATCATCAACGCCGCCTCAATCCTAAAATGACAGTGGTGATAAGAACTGAAATATTAAAGCTTCTTGAGGCAGGTATTATTTATCCCATAGCTAATATTAGATGGGTAAGTCTTGTTCATTGTGTGCCTAAGAAATGAGGTATAATCGTTGTTCCTACTGATAAAAATGAACTCATTCCACAGAGAGTCGTAAGTGGTTATAGGATGGTAATTGATTTCAGGAAAGTAAACAAAGCTACTAGAAAAGATCATTACCCCTTGCCTTTTATTGATCAAATGTTAGAAAGATTGTGTAAGAATACACACTTTTGTTTCCTTGATGGGATATTCTGTTTTTTTCTCAAATACCTGTGTCAAAAGAAGATCAAGAGAAAACCACTTTTACTTGTCCTGTTGGAACATATGCTTATAGACATATGCCTTTTGGTTTATTCAATGCACCTGCTACCTTTCAAAGATGTACGATGGCTATATTCTTTGATTTTTATGAAAAGATTGTTGAGGTATTCATGGATGATTTTTTCGTTTACGGTACTTCTTTTGATGATTGCTTAAGCAACCTTGATCGAGTTTTGCAGAGATGTGAAGAAACTAATCTTGTCTTGAATTGCGAGTAGTGCCACTTTATGGTGAATGAAGATATAATACTTGGGCATACAATTTCCCAACGAGGTATTGCGGTGGATAAAGCTAAAGTTGATGCAATTGAGAAAATTCCATCTCCTAAAGACATAAAAGGTATAAGAAGTTTCCTTGGTCATCCTGGTTTCTATAGACGGTTTATTAATGATTTCCCTAAGATTTCTAGGCCTCTTACCAATCTTTTGCAAAAAGATGTTCGGTTCATTTTTGATGATGATTGTGTAGAAGCCTTTGAAATACTTAAGCAAGCTTCAATTTCTGCACCTATCGTTCAACCACTTGATTGGAACTTACCGTTTGAAATAATGTGTGATACTAGTGACTATGCTGTTGGTGCTGTTCTAGGACAAAGCATTGATAAGAAATTAAATGTCATCTGTTATGCTAGTAAGACCCTAGATACCGCTCAAAGAAATTATGCTACTACTGAGAAATAATTTTTAGCAGTTGTGTTTGCATGTGATAAGTTTAGACCTTATACTTTTGATTCAAAAGTTACTATTCACACCGGTCATGCTTCTATTAAATATCTCATGGAAAAGAAAGATGCTAAACCGAGATTGATTAGGTGGGGTTCTTTTACTTCAAGAATTTGATTTGCATATTATTAATAGAAAGGGAACTGAGAATCCTGCAGCAGATAACTTGTCTAGAATGGAAAATGTTCTTGATGACCCACTTCCTATTGCTGATAGTTTTCCCAATGAGCAATTAGCTATTATATATGACTCCCGTAATACTCTTTTGTATGCAGATTATGCTAATTACATTGTTGCTAAATATATACCACCTAATTTCACATACCAACAAAAGAAAAAGTTCTTCTTTGATTTAAGACATTACTTTTGGAATGACCCACATCTATATAAAGAAGGACTAGATGGTATTATTAGATGTTGTGTACATGAGCATGAACAGGAACAAATCCTACGGAAGTGTCACTCCGAGGCATATGGAGGACACCATGCAGGAGACAGAACCACACATAAGGTATTACAGTCTGGTTTTAATTGGCCTACTCTCTTCAAGGATGCACGTAAGTTTGTGCTTTCTTGTAATGAATGTAAAAGAATATGTAATATTGGTAAACGTCAGGAAATGCCAATGAATTATTCACCTGTTATTGAACCATTTGATGTTTGGGGCTTTGATTATATGGGACCATTTCCTTCCTCCAATGGATACACTCATATTCTAGTTGCTATTGATTATGTCACTAAGTGGGTAGAATCTATTCCAACTAGTAGTGCTGATCATAACACCTCTATTAAAATGCTTAAATAAGTTATCTTTTCGAGGTTTGGAGTCCCTAGATATTTAATGACCGATGGTGGTTCACATTTTATTCATGGTGCATTTCGTAAACTCTTAGCTAAATATGATGTTAATCATAGAATTTCTTCCCCATATCACCTTCAGTCTAGTGGTCAAGGTTAATTGAGTAACAGAGAACTAAAATTAATTTTGCAAAAGATTGTTAATAGATCTAGAAAGAATTGGTATAAGGAACTTGATGATGCATTATGATCATATAGAACTGCGCATAAAAACCCCATGGGTATGTCTCTATATAAAATGGTCTATGGTAAGGCTTGTCATTTACCTCTTGAGTTAGAACATAAAGCATATTGGGCAATTAAAGAACTTCACTATGATTTCAAACTTGTTGGTGAAAAGAGGTTATTTTATATTAGCTCTCTAGATGAATGGAGGACACATGCCTATAAAAATGCAAAGTTGTTTAAATAAAAGGTTAAAAGATGGTATGACAAGAGAATACAAAAACGAAAATTTAATTTAGGTGATCATGTTCTATTATACAATTCTCGTTTCAGATTCTTTGCAGGAAAACTCCTCTCCAAATGGGAAGGTCCCTATGTTATCAAGGAGGTTTATAATTCGGCAGCCATCAAGATAAATAATGTGGAAGGAACAAATCCTAAGGTGGTTCATGGGCAAAGAATTAAACATTATATTTCAGGTACACCCATTAACAAGGAGACCAATGTTATTTAAACAATGACACCGGAGGAGCACATAAAAGATACCTTCCAGAACACTCCGGAAGCCTGAAAAAGGGCAGATATGTGATGCGGCAAGTAAACCGACTCCAAAAATTCCATAAAAAATATTTATGTCTTTTTTGGAATATTAGAAAACTTACGAAAATAAGAACCGATCGAGAGGATCCACGAGGAGGTCACAAGGTAACAGGGCACGTCCACCCCTTGGGCGCGTCGGGTTGCCTTGTGAGCCCCTCGTGTGCCTTCCCGACTCCTTTTTTTCTCGTTTACTTGTCCCGCATGTAGAAACATTCATTATATATACTCTCCGTTGTTTTGACCACCGTATCACAGTTCTCCTCTGTTCTTGTTTCGGGCTATTTTCTGGCAGATCTAGAGCGCTCATGGCTCCCCCAAATCTTCGTAAGAAGCATCGCATAGTTTGATCTACTCCCGGCAAACGCCCATAGAACAAAGTCTACTATGAGTTGTCTTCTGAGGGGGAAGATGAATCTATGATCCCAAAGGAAACTGCGCGAAGAAACGAGGGAGAAGCTGAGGAACGTGAAGGAAATTGTGCCAACCTCCTTGTTGAAGATTAAAAAAGGATATATGCTATTATCTTTTCATCATGATATTTCTTTACTTGAAATTGATGCTTTAAATGATATGGAATCAATTTTTGCCCAAAACACAGCGCATACCCACGAAGTTATTTTGTTGGAGGAACAAAATCGGGCTGTTCGAAGGGTAATCGATAATCTAGAATATTTGCTTTTGAAGGACAAGCCTACCATTTCATCACCACTATCACCCAAGAAGGAAACTTGAGTACATGGGTATGGGCACCACCCTTAGCTTGTTCCAAGGTTGGGGGAGGTGCCCCGGTATCGTATCACCATCACTTTTATTTTCATCATCTATCTTTGTTCGATCTTAGCTATTTGGTGGTTTACAAGAATAAAGTTTTAGTTTGATTCAGTTTCGAGTGTTTGGTTTGTGATCTATCTATCTATGTAATCATGTGCTTGAGTTATATAATAAAGATTAGTTTGAGTTTTTTTCTTTACTTTCTTGCATCAATCGTAGCAATGAAAAGAATGAAAAAAATCATATGCTAATGCCATGGGGAGTAATGACCTCACATAAAAGAGTATAATTGGTAAAAATTGCTGGAGGTTAGCAAACATAGCATTAGTCATTGATGCAATTCATGAAAAAGTAATAATGAAAGAGAGGTCTCAAATATAAATATACTATCTTGGACATCTTTTATGATTGTGATCCCCTATTAAATATTCTATGCATGATCAATTAGTTGACGTCGGAAAGACAACGTAATGAGTTATGTTTTCTTATATTCACATAGAAGTTATATTGTCATGGATCCTCCAACATGTGGTGCATGATCCTATCCTTTGCTAGCCAAAAAACTTCGCACCAAGTAGAGATACAACTTGTGCATCCATCAACCCATAAACCCAGTTTCTTGTCATAACAGTCCACTATATCTACCTATGGATTGAATAAGATCCTTCAAGTAAGTTGTCATCGGTGCAAAAGCAATAAAAATTGCTCCTTGATACATCTCCAACGTATCGATAATTTATGAAGTATTCATGCCATATTGACCTATTTTTACAACACTTTTATATAGCTTTGATGCACTTTTTATGATTTAATTAGAACTAACCCGGACTGATGCTGTTTTGAGCAGAATTACCGTGGTGTCATTTTTTGTGCAGAAAAAGGAAGTTCTTGGAATCGTCCGAAACTTTTTGGTGATTTTTTCTAGAACATATGAGCAACATTGGAGCGAAGGACCATCGGAGGAGGGCCCCCTGTTGGCCACAAGCCAACAGGGCGCGCTCTGGTGGGGTCAATGGGCCCTGATAGCTTGTGGCCTACTCGTAACACTATTTTACGTGATTCCAACGCCAAAAAATCCTATAAATAGAGAAACCATCAGAAATTAGGAGAGACTCTCTGCCTCGCCGCGGCAGCTCTCTGTATCGATGAAAAACCAATCTGGAGAGAAAGAGTAGCAAAAACAGGAGAGAAACAGAGAGAGAGAGATCCAATCTCGAAGGAGCTGTCGCCTCTCCGGGAGCCATGAAGGCCAAGGATCAGAGGGAGAACCTCTCCCCATCTAAGGAGAGGACATGGAGGAGGAAGCCTAAGGGGGGAGACTCTCTCCCGCTCTCTTCCGGTGGCACCGGAGTGCCGCCCGGGGAATCATCGCCGAGGTGATCGTCTTCATCAACATCACCGTCTCCATCACCTTCCCTCATCTATCTACGGAACTCCACTCTCCCGCACCCCGCTGTAATCCTGTACTTGAACATGGTGTTTCATGCCACATATTATTATTCAATGATGTGTTGCCAGCCTATGATGTTTGAGTAGATTTATGTAGTCCTTTGGGTTGATTGATGATCTTGGTTGGTTTGAGTGTATGTTTTATTTTGCTGCTGTCCTATGGTGCCCTCCGTGCCATGCACACGTGAGGGATTCTCGCTGTAGGGTGTTGCAATACATTCTTGATTCTCTTACAGTGGGGGGGGGGGGCTAGAGTGACAGAAGCTTACAACAGAGTAAGGGGATTGTTACGTATGGGAGTAAAGGTGACTTGATGTTTAATGCTATGATTGGGTTTACCTTAATGATTTCTAGTAGTTGAGTATGCTTGCTAGAGGTCCAATCATAAGTTCATATGATCCAAGTACGGAAAGTATGTTAGCTCATGCCTCTCCCTCATATAAAATTGCAAGAATTATTACCGATCTTGTTATCAATTGCCTAGGATGATTCCGCACACCATACCATCATTATTCCACACTCTCTATTTGTAATATATTGTAATATATTCTAACTTTATTTATGCAGCAACTATTTTCATATTTTAGTTCTCCATTATCATGCGAAGCTATCCTATTTATACCCACAACGCAATTTTGTTTCTCGTTACTAGATAGAAGCAAATGTTCGGTTTATGTAGAGTCGTCCGTGGCATACATGACTTGAGAGAATATTGATCTTATCTTTATGTCCTTGTGGGTTCGACACTACATACTTATCACTTCCATCTTGGGAAAGTGCTACGATGATTCCTTGCACTTGGGGATTATCAAGCTCTTTTCTGGCGCCGTTGCCGGGGAGCAATAGCGTGGGGTTAATATTTTCGTGTATGCTTGTTTGCTTCTATCACTAAGTAGATTTTGTTTTCCTTCGGTTTCTGTTTTTTTCTTTTTTTATTTGTGGGAGAAACAAACAAAAAAATGAAAAATGAAAAAACATTTTTTTTACTTTGATAAGCGATTGGAAAGTTATGCATTGAAGAAGTGAGGGTCGACCTTGAACACTTGTGTTCATGCTCATGGAAACAATGTAGACTGTTTCATGGAAGTTTATCATTATATCCTTTCATATACCACTTTACCATAAAAATAATGTGCTTGTCATAATATTCATGATGCTCTTTTGCATGTTTCGTTTAGTATTCTTATGTGAGCATCATTGAAATCATCATGCCTAGCTAAAAGGCTTTAAACAAAAGCGCTTGTTGGGAGACAACCCAACATTTATCCTTTCTGTTTTTGTGTCTTCACATTATTAATCTACTGTAGTAATCATGTTTTGAGTCTTTTATTTCAGTAATGTGCAAAGTAAAGCCTTTGGGATGATTTGGATGATAGTAGAATTGATAAGGGGCAAAAACAGAAACTTTGGTGTTCAATGCAGAATTTCTCTGATTTTACTGGAACTTATTTTTGATCTGAATATTTTACACTGTATTTATATACAAATTATTCAGGTTGTCCTAATTTTTCAGAATTTTTAGAGTTACAGAAGTATAGGTTCTTTACAGATCTTTACAGACTGTTCTATTTTAGACAGATTCTATTTTGGCTTGCAGAGTTTGCTTGTTTTGATGATGCTATGGATTGTATCGAGGGGTATAATCCATGGATAAGTTATATTACATTACCTTATGCAATAATAAAATAAGAATCAACTTATAACAGTACCTAAAGTATTTGACATGTTTTGTATACTAATGGATCTCACGAAGGTTTTGTTGAGAATTGTGTGATTGAAGTTTTCATGTTTTGGGTGAGATACCGATATGAGGAGAATAAGGAGCAACAAGACCCTAATGTTGGAGATTCCCAAGCCACCCCAAGGTAATATGCAAGGAAGACTCAAGCGTCCAAGCTTGGGGAGGCCCCGGAAGGCATCCCCTCTTTCGTCTTCAATACTGTCGGTATACCTTACTTGGAACTATATTTTTATTCGTCACATAATATGTGATTTGCTTGGATCGTCATTTTATTTTGTTGTTCTCTGTTAGATGTTATCAATAATCATGTTTTTCAATAAAAGGTTCCAAGAATTTCCTTAAGATGTCTCAATTGCATGTTTGATGTGTGACTGTGTAAAAACAATATCTTTTGCTGTAGTGTTTGAATTTTCATATTTTACTGGAACGTCAAAACTTTTTGAAATTTTTACACAGTACTTTAATGCAAATTATTTAGCATGTACTAAATTTTGAGAATTCTTTGAGTAACATAAGTACAATTTATAAATGAATTTCTACAGACGGTTCTGTCTGGACAGATTGCTGTCATAGTTTTGTTATCTACTTATCCTAGAGTTTTCATGGCTTATATTGGTATATATGAATTGTGGAAATTATAGTATACAGTACATAATTTTTTAAAATTATTATGCAACTTGTCTTGGTAGTACATGAAGTGTTGATTTATTTTTATATGTACTAACCTATCTCACGAGTTCTTTTCAAGTTTTATGTGGATGAAGTTTTTAAGACTTAGGTGAAACCGGGATATGAGAGGATTGAACAAGATACAAAATCTCAAGCTTGGGGATGCCTAAGGCTCCCCAAGTCAATATTTTAAGAAGTCTCAAGCATCTATGCTTGGGGATGCTACGCATCCCACCTCTCTTCGTCAACAATTATCGGTTAGCCTATGATGATCATAAGTTTTTATTCGTTCATATGCGCTATTCTTGGAGAATCTTCTGTGTTTATTTTCCCTTTTTATTTTATCCACCATGCTGGTATGAGATAATCCTTGGATTATTTATAGAATGCTTCTTGCGCTTCACTTAAACCTTTTGAGTATGGCTTTATAGAATGCTTCATGCGCTTCACTTAAATCTTTTGAGTATGGCTTTATAGAATGCTTTGTGCGCTTCACTTATATATTTTGAGGTTGGATATTGGTCTCTCTTTATTCATTAAATAATGCTCTATTAACTTCACTTATATCTTTTTGAGAGTAGTTTGGTGATCACTCTTATGCTTCACTTATATCCTAAGAGAAAATGTTGAATGAATTGAAAGTCATAAAACCTGAAATTATATATGCTTCATATGCTTGTCCCATGGGGAGTAGTGACTTCACATACTAAGAGTATAAGCACTAAAATTTATTGGAGGTTAGCAAACATAGCATTGGTCACTTGAACAATTCATGAAAGAATATTGAAGGAAGGGAGATTTCACATATAAATATACTATCTTGGACATCTTCTATGATTGTGAGCCCCCATCAATTATTTTCAAACTTGATCAAGTAGTTGTTGTTGGACAAGGAAGACAACGTAATGGTTATGTTTGCTTATATTCACATAGAAGTTATATTTTCATGGATCCTCTAACATGTGGTTCTTGATTAGGATTTTTTTGCCAGCCAAAAATTTGTACTAAGTAGAGATACTACCTGTGCATCCAAAAACCCCTAAACCCAGTTTCTTGCCATGAGAGTCCACCATATCTACGTATGGATTGAATAAGATCCTTGAAGTAAGTTGTCATTGGTGCAAAAAGCAATAAAAATTGATCCTAAATAAGTATGATCTTTTATTGGAAGGGAAAATAAGCTTTGTACGAACTTGTGATGGTGAAGAAATAAAAGTGATGGACTACATAATAAAGGTTGCCATCACAAGGGGCAATATAAAGTGACGTTCCTTTTCGTTATGAGATTTTGCATCCAAAACTAAAAAATGCATGACAACCTCTGCTTCCCTCTGCGAAGGGCCTATCCTTTTCTTTTATGTATTTACTTTTCTATATTTACTTTTATGCATGAGTCAATAATTTTCATCCCTATTCCAATCTATTAATTCTTTAGTTGGCAAGCATATCGAGTTGGATATAGGTGATCATGCTTCATTGTTGTTGACATTATCCCCGAGATAAATAAGTTGGAAGGCGGAATATTAAGCCCCTATCTTCCTATGTGTTTGATTGAAACTACGTGTTCAAAAAATATGGTTTGAGTGTCAGCAATCATGGAAGACTAAATGATAGTTGAGTATGTAGAATTTTCTAAATCAAAGATCTTACATAGACCTGAAAATAAGATGAATTGTAATTGTTTGATGACTAAAAACATAGTTTGCTAGTTTTCAAGAAAGTTTATGGTCTATACTTTAACATGTGAATAGCTTGTTACTTGATCATGATAAGTTCTATGACAAAAGAGTTGATGTTTATGATGATAGAAAAAGTGATTGGGAGTAACATTGATCAAACCTATATACTATACTAGCATTCAAACTTCATAAATTATTTCTTTTATCATTTAGCTCCTCGAGGACGAGCAGGAATTAAGCTTGGGGATGCTGATACGTCTCCAACGTATCGATAATTTATGAAGTATTCATGCCAAATTCACCTATGTTTACAATACTTTTATATGGCTTTGATGCACTTTTTATGATTTAATTAGAACTAACCTGGACTAACGCTGTTTTCACCAGAATTACCGTGGTGTCATTTTTTTGTGTGCAGAAAATGAAATTTCTCGAAATCACCCGAAACCTTTTGGTGATTTTTTCTGGAACATATGAGCAACATTGGAGCGAAGAACCACCAGAGGAGGGCCCCCTGTTGGCCATAAGCCAACAGGGCGTGCCCAGGGGGGATCAAAGGGCCCTGATAGCTTGTGGCCCACTCTTAACTCCATTTTGCATGATTCCAACGCCAAAAAATCCTATAAATAGAGAAACCATAAGAAATTAGGAGAGACTATCCACCTCGCCACCGCAACTCTCTGTATCAACGAAAAACCAATCTGGAGAGAAAACAGTAGGAAAAACAGGAGAGAAACAGAGAGAGAGATCCAATCTGGAAGGGGCTCTCGCCCCTCCGGGAGCCATGGAGGCCAAGGACTAGAGGGGAGAACATCTCCCCATCTAGGGAGAGGCCATGGAGGAGGAAGCCTAAGTGGGGAGACTCTCTCCCCCTCTCTTCCGGTGGCACCGGAGTGCCGCCGAGGGAACCATCACCGCGATGATCGTCTTCATCAACATCACCGTCTCCATCACCTTCCCTCATCTATGTACGGCGGTCCACTCTCCCGCACCCTACTGTAATCCCCTACTTGAACATGGTGCTTCATGCCACATATTATTATTCAATGATGTCTTTTCATCCTATGATGTTTGAGTAGATTTATGTAGTCCTTTGGGTTGATTGATGATCTTGATTGGTTTGACTGTATATTTTATTTTGGTGCCATCCTATGGTGCTCTCCGTGCCGCGCAAACATGAGGGATTCTCGCTGTAGGGTGTTGCAATACGTTCATGATTCGCTTACAGTGGGGGGCTAGAGTGACAAAAGCTTACAACCGAGTAAGGGGATTGTTGCGTACGGGAGTAAAGGGGACTTGATGTCTAATGCTGGCTGGGTTTACCTTAATGATTTCTAGTAGTTGCAGATGCTTGCTAGAGGTCCAATCATAAGTTCATATGATCCAAGTACGGAAAGTATGTTAGCTCATGCCTCTCCCTCATTTAAAATTGCAAGAATGATTACCGATCTTGTTACAATTGCCTAGGATGATTCCGCACACCATACCATCATTATTCCACACTCGCTATTTGTAATATATTGTAATATTTTCTAACTTTATTTAGGCAGAAACTATTTTCATATTTTAGTTCTCCATTATCATGCAAAGCTATCCTATTTATACCCACAACACAGTTTTATTTCTCGTTACTAGATAGAAGCAAACGTTCGGTGTATGTAGAGTCGTATCAGTGGCAGACATGATTTTAGAGAATATTGATCTTAGCTTTAGCTCCTTGTGGGTTCAACACTCCATACTTATCACTTCCATCTTTGGAAAGTGCTACGATGATTCCTTGCACTTGGGGACTATCACTCCTAAATATGTATGATCTTTTATCGGGAGGGAAAATAAGCTTTGTACGATCTTGTGATGACAAAGAAATAAAAGCGATGGACTGCATAATAAATGTTTCTATCATAAGGGGCAATATACATTCCTTTCCATTAAGATCTTGCACATCCAAATAATAAGCGCATGACAACCTCTGCTTCCCTCTGCGAAGGGCCTATCTTTTACTTTTCCGTATTTACTTTTATGCAAGACTCAATAATGTTAATTCCTATTCCATTATTACTATTTTCTACTTTGCAAGCATCACATGGTGGGGAAAGATCTAGACACATATATCTAGTTGGATATAGGTGATCATGAGTTATTATTGTTGACGTCTGAGATAAAATGTTGTGTGGTGATAAACTATAAACCCCTATCTTCCTATGTGTCTGATTGAAACTTTTTACTTCATAAATATGCCGTGAGTGTCAACAATCATAGAAGACTAAATGATAGTTGAGTATGTGAACTTGCTAAACAAATATCTTACATAGACTCTTTCTGAAAATATGATGGATTGTAATTGTTTCAATGACTGAGACCATACTTTGCTAATTTTCAATAAAATTTATGATTCATACATGAGCATGGGGGTAGATTATTACTTATTCATGAGAAGTTTTATAATATTATGTTGCTGTTATGATAATGATCATGATGCTTTCATATCCGTATTTTTTTCGACAACTCTCTCTCTAAGCATGTGGTCATGATTATCTAGTTCGGCTTTCGCTTGAGGACAAGCGAGGTCTAAGTTTGGGGGAGTTGATACTTCCATTTTGCATCATGATTTTCTACTATTATTTATATTGTTTTTGGTCATTATTCCACTTTATGATACAAATTTAATTCATTTTCTCTCTGAATTTACAAGGATTACATGGAGAGGAACATTATCGGCAGCTGGAATTCTGGACCTGAAATTTTACGGAGAATATTTTTGGAATATATAAAAAATACTGGAGCCAAGAAGTACCAGAGGGGGGCCACCTGTCGCTCACAAGCCAACAGGGCGCGCCCACCCCCTGGGCGCGCACTGATGCCTTGTGGGTCCCACAAGCGATCTCCGGTCCCATTCTTATGCTATCTGATGGGTTTTGACCAATAAAAAATCAAGAGGATACTTTCGGGACGATGCACCGCCGTCTCGAGGCGGAACCTGGACAGGACCACTTTTGCTCTCCGGTGGAGCGATTTCGCCGGGGAAACTTCCCACCGGGAGGGGGAAATTGAATCCATCGTCATCACCAACACTTCCTCCATCCTGGGAGGACCAATCTTCATAAACATCTTCACTAGACCATCTCATCTCAAACCCTATTTCATCTCTTGTATTCAACCTTTGTCTCAAAACCTCAGATTGGTACGTGTGGGTTGCTAGTAGTGTTGATTACATCTCGTAGTTGATGCTAGTTGGTTTATTTGGTGGAAGATTATATGTTCAGACCCTTAATGATATTCAATACACCTATGATCTTGAACATGAACATGATTTGTGAGTAGTTACTTTTGTTCTTGAGGACACGGGAGAAGTCTTGTTATAAGCAATCATGTGATGTTGGTATTCGTTCAATATTTTGATGATACGTATGTTGCTTTTCCTTTAGTGATGTCATGTGAACGTCGACTACATGACACCTCACCACATTTGAGCGTCAAGTGAAGCATTGGGGAATGATAAGTAAATGATGGGCTGCGAGAGTGACAGAAGCTTAAACCCTAGTTTATGAGTTGTTCTGCAAGGGGCTGATTTGGATCAACATGTTTAATGCTATGGTTAGGTTTATCTTAATTTTTCTTTCGTAGTTGCGGATGCTTGCGAGCGGGGGTAATCATAAGTGGGTTGTTTGTTCAAGTAAGAACAACACCTTAGCACCGGTCCACCCACATATCAAATTATCAAAGTAACGAACACGAATGAACTAAACATGATGAACATGACTAGATGGAAATTCCCATGTGTCCTCGAGAGCACTTTGCTTTGTATAAGAGAACTTTTAGGCTTATCCTTTGCTACAAAAAGGATTGGGCCACCTTGCTGCACCTTTGTTACTATTATTACTTGTTACTTGTTACGAAGTATCTTTCTACAAAACTATCTATCACTGTTACTTGTACCACTTGTAGAGAATACCTTGCTGAACACCACTTGCCATTTCCTTCTGCTCCTTGTTGGGTTTGACACTCTTACTTATCAAAAGGACTATGATTGATCCCCTATACTTGTGGGTCATCAGGTCCGACTGCGCAAGGTCCTCACGGGCGAAGGCAACAGACTAAAAATCATCTATGCCAACACCCTGAACACGATGGACATACCACTGTCCCGGCTGAGCAAGAGCAACATGAAATTCCATGGGGTAATCCCCACGAAGTAGGAAAGATCACTCGGCCAGATTGCGCTGAATGTGGTGTTGAGCGATGAGAAAAACTACCAGAAGGAACGACTTACCTTTGAGGTGGTGGACTTCCGTAGTGCATATCATGCCATTTTAGGTAGGCCTGCCTACACACGTTTCATGGCCAGACCATGTTATGTATATCTTAAACTCAACATGCCAAGACTGAGAGGCGTGATCACCATCACAGTTAACAGGAAGATAGCCAAAGAATGCCGGCAGAAGGGCTCTCAAATTGCCGACGAGCAGATTGCAGTGGCAGAGCTAGAAGAGTACAAGAAGACAGTGGACACGGTCGAGCTACTCAGATCAAAGAAACCGACTGTCGAATCCGCTTTCCAGTCGACCGGAGAGATGAAGGCAATTCACGTCCATCCGACTGATCTAGAGGCAGCGCCGACCAACATCTCCAGTACACTCGACAACAAATAGGATGGCAAGCTCATCCAGTTCCTTCGTGAGAACTGGGACACTTTGACATGGAAGCCTTCTGACATGCCGGGTGTTCCCAAAGAACTGGTTGAGCATTGACTCCGTGTCGACCCGAAGGTCAAGCCTGTCAAAGAGCACATGCGACGCTCTTCTATAGAGAAGCGTAAGGCAATCGGCGAGGAGATCGCTCAACTCCTAGCTGCTGAGTTTATCCGAGAGGTGTACCACTCCGAGTGGATCGCCAATGTCTTCATCGTGCTAAAAAGAATAACTCCATGCGGACGTGCATCGATTTCAAGCACATCAATCAGACCTGCCCAAAAGATCACTTCCCTCTCCCCCTCATAGATCAGATAGTAGATTCTACTACAAGGTGTGAGCGTTTTGTCATTTCTGGATGCGTACTCTGGGTACAACGAGATCCAAATGTATGGACCTGATGAAATAAAAACAACATTCATCACCCCATTCTGGTGTTTCTGTTACATCACTTTTCCATTCATACTAAAAAATGCCCGGGCTACTTTCCAACGAATGATCCAAAAATGTTTGCAAAAACATATCAGTCGGAATGTAGAGGCCTATATGGATGACATCGTAGTGAAGTCCAGGAAAGGTTCTGACCTCCGGACCGACCTCGCTGAGACCTTTGCGAACCTGCATCGCTTTGGGATCAAGCTAAATCCAGCCAGGTGCACATTCGGGGTGCAAGCAGGCAAATTACTTAGTTTCCTCGTCTTTGAACGTGGAATCAATGCCAACCCTGATAAGATCTGTGCTATAGTCCGAATGAAGCAACCAGAACATGTCCACGACATACAGAGACTCACAGGCTGTCCGACAGCCTTGAGTAGATTCATTTCATGACTCAGCGAGAAGGCCATGCATCTCTACCGACCCATGAAAAAATCAGACAAGTTTGAGTGGACAGCCGAAGCGCAGGCTGCGTTCTAGGAACTTAAAGCTCTGGTTTCCACCCAGTCGGTGCTTGCTGCTCCAAGCAACCAAGAGCCTTTACTCTTGTACATCGTGGCCACAAACCAAGTGGTTAGCACTGTGCTCACCGTGGAACGCTAGGAGCAGGGCAAGGCGTTTAAAGTCCAGCTACCAGTCTACTACATCTCAGAGGTTTTGACTCCCTCCAAACAGAGGTACCCTCATTACCAAAAAATGGTTTACGTGATCTATCTGACTGTGAAAAAGGTGGTTCATTACATCCAAGAACACTCTGTCACGGTCATCAGTGACACTCCTTTGTTTGAGATATTGAACAACAGGAATGCTACTGGCCGAGTGGCAAAATGGGCCATTGAGACCCTACCTCTGGAAATTAAATTCGAGGCGAAGAAGGCAATCAAGTCTCAAGCCTTGGTTGCTATCGCAGTCGAATGGAACGAGCAACAACAACCAGTCCTAAGCCTCTACAAACACTGTACCATGTTCTTTGATGGTTCCAAGATGCTGAATGGCTTAGGGACTGGAGTGGTTCTTATTTCTCCCAAGGGAGACCGATTGAGGTACGTGCTCCAAATCCACTTTGATTCCTCCAACAACGAGGCCGAGTATGATGCCCTTCTGTATGGGCTCCGTATGGCTATCTCACTCGACATTCGCCAATTGATGGTTTATGGCGACTCAGATCTCATGGTGAATCAAGTAATTAAAGAATGGGACATTCGGAGTCCAGCGGTGACAGGATACTGCAATGCAGTCAGGAAGGTGGAGAAGAACTTCGAGGGGCTAGAGCTGCATCATATTCCCCGACTAAGGAATCAAGCAGCCGACGACCTAGCCAAAATCGGCTCCACTCGGAGAGAAGTCTCGAAAGATGTGTTCCTAGAGCACTTACATTCCCCTACTATCAAAGAAGACCCTTTCATGGAGGAGACCCCACAACCAGTCAGTCCTGCCAATCTGACTGAGGTCAAGGTCCCAGCGGTGATTGATTTGGTGCACGAGGTACTAGTGATAATCCCCGAGTGGACCGAGCCATACATAGCATACCTGCTCAGGCAGGAGCTCCCCGAAGATGAAGCAGAAGCCCGAAAGATCATCCGTCGGTCGAAGGCATACACTGTCATGGGAGAGCAGCCCTACAAGAAGAGTACTTGTGTAGTCAATCAGCGTTGCATTTCACTTGAAGAAGGACAACAGATCCTACAGGAGATCCACTCGTGAACCTGTGGCCACCACGCGTCCTCTCAGGCACTGGTTGCCAAGGCATTCTTGTAAGTGCATCTAGTGCCCCTTAGTTATTTTCGTGTATTGAAGACTTATAGGTTAAGGGACTAATATGTGTGTGAGTGTACACATGCTCTATAAGTCACTGAGAAGTTTGATATATACGAAGAATATCGACCCCTAAAAATGAATGTCTTCAGCTGAAGACTTTGATATTCCCTGAAGACTTTGAAGAATGAAGAAATTGGTGTGACCTTGAAGATATTCATAGGAGGACTATGAAGCGTGAAGACTTTTGTTTTCACAGTTTCATTTCCTTCCTTTGAGT
The DNA here is from genome assembly GCA_039707655.1 of Elymus sibiricus. NCBI lineage: Eukaryota > Viridiplantae > Streptophyta > Magnoliopsida > Poales > Poaceae > Elymus > Elymus sibiricus. The sequence goes on along the minus strand of CM077675.1, from coordinate 305,247,180 downwards.
CATAGGAAACACCGTACTGTTAAAGGGGGTCGAGGTAATACTAAGGAGGAATTTCCAAGAGGTGCTCGTCTCAAAGCCTACACATACCCAAAACCTTCGAGTGAAGCCTTTGGAAATCTTTTGCAGCTCAGCCAATTTCTTCAGTGACAGAGACGAAGTTCTTCTGTTCTCTGAGGAATTTGTTCTGACTGAGGAGTTAGGATTTCGCCAGTGTGAATTGGCTACCATGAGGAATATGATAGCCATGAGGAATTTGAGAGTTCAAATCTCCGACCGTTGCTGTGCCTTGCGCCAGCTGTCCAAATATCTTATCCACATAACTGTCAGATCATTAGGGGCATTTATGTCATATCATGTCAGGTTGCACCCTGGTTATAAATAGCTGCCCCCACAACCACTAGCTGGTTGGTGTTGGGGAACGGAGCATGAATTTCAAAAATTTCCTACGCTCACGCAAGATCTATCCATGGAGATGCATCGCTACGAGAGGGGAGAGTGTGTCTACGTACCCTCATAGACCGTTTAGCGGAAGCGTCTCACAACGCGGTTGATGTAGTCGAACAATCCTTCGAGCTCCACCGATCGAGTACCGAACGTACGGCACCTCCGAGTTCTACACACGTGCAGCTCGGTGACGTTCCTCGCCTTCTTGATCCAGCAAGACGTCGAGGTAGTAGATGAGTTCCGTCAGCACGACGGCGTGGCGACGGTGACGGTGAAGTGATTCCGGCAGGGCTTCGCCTAAGCTCTCCGAAAATATGACCGAGGTGGAAAACGGAGATCGGGGCACCGCACACGGCTATGGGACAATTGTGTGTCTCCAAGGGGTGCCCCTCCTCCGTATATAAAGGAGGGAGGGAGGAGGCCGGCCCCCTAGGGGTGCGCCAAGTGTGGGGAGTCCTACTAGGACTCCTTAGTCCTAGTAGGATTCCACCTCCCATACGGAGTAGGAAAGGGGGAAGGGAGAGGGAAAGGAAAGAGGGGGCTGCGCCCCCTCCCCTAGTCCAATTCGGTTTGGGCAAGGGGGGGCGCGCACTTCCTCACGTGGCCTGCCTCTCCTTTTCCCGTATGGCCCAATAAGGCCCATTACTTCTCCCGGTGAATTCCCGTAACTCCCCGGTACTCCGAAAAATACCCGAATCACTCGGAACCTTTCCGACGTCCGAATATAGCCTTCCAATATATGAATCTTTACCTCTCGACCATTTCGAGACTCCTCGTCATGTCCGTGATCTCATCCGGGACTCCGAACAAACTTCGGTCACCAATCACATAACTCATATAATACTATATCGTCATCGAACCTTAAGTGTGCGGACCCTACGGGTTCGGGAATGATGTAGACATGACCGAGACGACTCTCCGGTCAATAACCAACAGCGGAACCTGGATGCTCATATTGGTTCCTACATATTCCACGAAGATCTTTATCGGTGAACCTCATATGACAACATACGTTGCTCCCTTTGTCCGGCGGTATGTTACTTGCCCGAGATTCGATCGTCGGTATCTAATACCTAGTTCAATCTCGTTACCGGCAAGTCTCTTTACTCGTTCCGTAATACATCATCTTGCAACTAACTCTTTAGTCACGGTGCTTGCAAGGCTTCTGTGATGCTGTATTACCGAGAGGGCCCAGAGATACCTCTCCGATAGTCGGAGTGACAAATCCCAATCTCGATCCATGCCAACTCAACAAATACTTTCGGAGATACCTGTAGGGCACCTTTATAATCACCCAGTAACATTGTGACGTTTGATACACCCAAAGTATTCCTACGGTATCCGGGAGTTGCATGATCTCATGGTCAGACGAACGTGTATTTGACATAGTGAAAGCAATAGCAATAAACTGAACGATCATTTGCTATGCTAACGGTTGGGTCATGTCCATCACATCATTCTCCTAATGATGTGATCCCGTTATCAAATGACAACTCATGTCCATGGTCAGGAAACCTTGACCATCTTTTGATCAACGAGCTAGTCTAGTAGAGGCATACTAGGGACATGGTATTTGTCTATTATCCACACATGTATTTAGTTTCCGGTCAATACAATTCTAGCATGAATAATAAACTATTATCATGAACGGGGAAATATGATAATAACTAATTTATTATTGCCTCTAGGGCATATTTCCAACAGTCTCCCACTTGCACTAGAGTCAATAATCTAGATTACATCTCCATGTAATTAACACTTAATCAGTTCTAAAGCTGATCATGTTTTGCTTGTGAGAGAGGTTTTAGTCAACGGGTCTGCAATATTCAGATCCGTGTGTTCTTGGCAAATCTCTATGTTATATGTAGATGCTGCTACCACACTCTGTTTGGAGCTACTCCAAAAGATTTCCCCACTATACTTATCCGATCTGAGACTCATAGTCTTTCGGATCAGTGTTTAAAGCTTGCATCGACGTAACCCCTTACGACGAACTCTTTATCATCTCTATTCCTGAGAAATTCTTCCTTAGTCATCTTAAGGATAATTTGACCGCTGTCCAGTGATCTACTCCTGGATCACTTTGGTACCTCTTTTGCCAGACACACGGCAAGGCACACAGCTTGGCATACTTTATAGAACCTACGGCCGAGGCATAGGGGATAACCTTCATGCATTCTATTTATTTTGCCGTGGTCGAGATTTGAGTCTTACTCAACTTCACACCTTTCACCACAGTCAAGAACTCCTTCTTTGACTGATCCATTTTGAACTTCTTCAAAATCTTGTCAAGGTATATGTTTTGTGAAAGTCATATGAGGCGTCTCAATCTATCTCTATAGATTTTGATGCCTAACATGTAAACAACCTTTACCTAGATCTTCAAGTCTTACTCCACTTCACACCAGCCAAGACCTTATTTCTTTTGACTTGATCCATTTTGAACTTCTTCAAAATCTCATCAAGGTGTGTGAAAATCTTTTATCAGGTGTCTTGATCTATCTCTATAGATCTCGATGCCCAAACCGTGGATAACTCAAAAACAGGTTTTTATTGAAAAACTCCTTTCAATTAATTCTTTATGCTTTCCAGAAATTCTACATCATTTCCAATCACATATACTTATTAGAAATGTTATAGAGCTCCCACTCACTTTTTTGTAAATACAAGTTTCTCCATAAACTTGCATAAACCCAAATGCTTTGATCACTTCATCAAAGCGAGTATTCCAGCTCCGAGATGCTTGCACCAGTCCATAGATGGATCGCTGGAGCTTGCATACTTTGTTAGCACCTTTAGGATCGACAAAACCTTCCGGTTGCATCATATACAATTCTTCCTTAAGGAATCCATTAAGGAATGCCGTTTTGACGTCCATTTGCCAGATTTCATAATCATAAAATGCGGCAATTGCTAACATAATTCTGACAGACTTTAGCATCGCTACGGGTGAGAAAGTCTCATCGTAGTCAACTCCTTGAACTTGTCGATAACCTTTAGCAACAAGTCGTGCTTTATAGACGGTGACATTACCATCAGCGTCCGTCTTCTTCTTAAAGATCCATTTATTTTTAATAGCTCGCCGTTCATCGGGCAAGTCTACCAAAGTCCACACTTTGTTCTCATACATGGATCTAATCTCGGATTTCATGGCCTCAAGCCATTTGTCGGAATCCGGGCTCGCCATCGTTTCTTCATAGTTCGTAGGTTCACCGTTGTCTAACAACATGACCTCCAAGACAGGATTGCCGTACCAATCTGGTGCGGAGCGTGTCCTGGTCGACCTACGAGGTTCTGTAGCAACTTGATCCGAAGCTTCATGATCATCATCATCTACTTCCTCTCTGGTCTGTGTCGGTGTCACAGAAATTTCTTTCTGAGGCGTACTACTATCCAGAGGAGGTACAATTACCTCATCAAGTTCTACTTTCCTCCCACTCACTTCTTTCGAGAGAAACTCCTTCTCTAGAAAGGATCCATTCTTTAGCAACGAAAACTTTGCCTTCGGATCTGTGGTAGAAGGTGTACCTAACGGTCTCTTTTGGGTATCCTATGAAGACGCACTTATCCGCTTTGGGTTCGAGCTTATCTGGCTGAAGCCTTTTGACATAAGCATCGCATCCCCAAACTTTCAGAAACGACATCTTAGGTTTCTTGCAAACCACAGTTCATACGGTGTCATCTCAACGGATTTAGACGGTGCCCTTGTTTAAAGTGAATGCAGCTGTCTCTAATGCATAACCCCAAAATGATAGTGGCAAATCGGTAAGAGATATCATAGAACGCACCATATCCAATAGAGTACGATTACGACGTTCGGACACACCATTACGCTGTGGTGTTCCATGTGGCGTGAGCTATGAAACAATTCCACATTGTCTTAAGTGATTGCCAAACTCGTAACTCAAATATTCTCCTCCACGATCAGATCGTAAGAACTTTATTTTCTTGTTACGATGGTTCTCTACTTCACTCTGAAATTCTTTGAACTTTTCAAATGTTTCAGATTTATGCTTCATCAAGTAGACATAACCATATCTACTCAAATCATCAGTGAACGTGAGAACATAACGATATCCACCACGCGCCTCAACACTCATCGGACCGCATACATCGGTATGTATTATTTCCAATAAGTTGGTTGCTCGCTCCATTGTTCCGGAGAACGGAGTTTTAGTCATCTTGCCAATAAGGCACGGTTCACATGTCTCAAATGATTCATAATCAAGAGATTCCAAAAACCCATCTGCATGGAGTTTCTTCATGTGTTTAACACTGATATGACCTAAGCGGCAGTGCCACAAATATGTGGTACTATCATTATCTTTTGGCATTCGTGTTATGAACATATGTATTACTACGATCAAGATTCAATAAACCTTTCATTTTAAGTGCATGATCATCAATGATATTATCCAAATAAATAGAATAACAATTATTCTCTGAAATTGAATAACCGTCTTGCAATAAACACTATCAGATATAATGTTCATGCTTAACGCAAGCACCAAATAACAATTATTTAGGTTCATCACTAATCCTGAAGGTAGAGAGAGCGTGGCGATGGTGATCACATCAACCTTGGAGACACTTCCAATGCACATCGTCACCTCGTTCTTAGCTAGCCCTCGTTCATTCCAAAGCTCCATGTTTCAAGTTGTAAGCAACTGAACAAGTATCAAATACCCAGGTGCTCCTACGAGTACTAGTAAGGTACATATCAATAACATGTATATCAAATATCTTTGTTGACATTGCCAGTCTTATTATCTGCCAGTTACTTTGGGGAAGTTCCGCTCCTTGTGACATTTCCCTTTGCAATGGGAGCACTAAGTCTCGGGTTTGGTTCAGCCTTGGGTTTCTTCGCGTGAGCGGCAACTGTTTTACCGTTCTTCTTGAAGTTCCGTTTTCTTTCCCTTGCCCTTCTTGAAACTAGTGGTCTTATTAACCATCAACACTTGATGCTCCCTTTTTGATTTCTACATCCGCAGCTTGTAGCATCGCGAATAGCTTAAGGATCTTCTATCCCTTGCATGTTTATAGTTCATCACGAAGATCCAGTAGCTTAGTGATAGTGACTAGAGAACTCTATCAATCACCACTTTATTCGGAAGTCTAACTCCCACTTGATTCAAGTGTTTGAAGTACTCAGACATTCTGAGTACATGGTCACTAACGGAGCTGTTCTCCTCCATCTTGTAGCTATAGAACTTGTCGAAGGTGTCATACCTCTCGACCCGGGTGTGAGCTTGAAAAACAAATTTTCAGCTCTTGGAACATCTCATATGCTCCGTGTTGCTCAAAACATATTTGGAGCTCCGGTTCTAAGCCGTAAAGTATGGCGCACTGAACTATCGAGTAGTCATCTTTTCTTGTCTGCCAGACGTTCATAACGTCCTCAGACGAAGCCGTAGGGGTATTTTACTGAGCGGTGCATTAAGGACATAAGCCTTCTGTGCAGCAGTGAGGACAATCCTCAGATCACGGACCTAGTCCGCATAGTTGCTTCCATCAACTTTCAACTTTGTTTTCTCTAGGAACATAATAAAAAAAGGGGAACTACAACGCGGTCTATTGATCTACAACATAAATTTGCTAAGACAAGTAAGACTATGTTCATGACAATTGAAGTTCAATTAATCAAATTACTTAAGAACTCCCACTTAGATAAACATCCCTCAAGTTGTCTAAGTGTAACATGATCCACATCAACTAAACCACGTCCGATCACCACGTGAGGTGGATTAGTTATCAATGGTGAACATCTTTCATGTTGATCATATCTACTATATGACTCATGTTCGACCTTTCGGTCTCTTGTGTTCTGAGGCCATGTCTGTACATGCTAGGCTCGTCAAGTTTAACCCAAGTATTCTGCGTGTGTAAAACTGGCTTACACCCGTTGTATGCGAACGAAAGAATCCATCACACCCGATCATCACGTGGTGCTTAGAAGCGTCGAACCTTTGCAACGGTGCATACTAGGGGAGAACACTTATCTTGAAATTTAGTGAAGGGATCATCTTATAATGCTACCGTCGTCCTAAGCAAAATAAGATGCATAAAAGGATTAACATCACATGCAATTCAATATATGTGACATGATATGGCCATCATCGTCTTGTGCTTTTGATCTCCATCAGCAAAGCACCGTCATGATCTCCATCGTCACCGGGTTGACACCTTGATCTCCATCGTAGCATCGTGACACCTTGATCTCCATCGTAGCGTCGTGGTCGTCTCGCCGGCTATTGCTACTACTACTACTGCTAACTTATAGCGGTAAAGTAAAGCAATTACATGGCGTTGGCATTGCATACAATAAAGAGACAACCATAAGGCTCCTGCCGGTTGCCTGATAACTTACAAAACATGATCATCTGATACAACAACTTATATCACATCATGTCTTGGCCATATCACATCACCAGCATACCCTGCAAAAACAAGTTAGACGTCCTCTACTTTGTTGTTGCAAGTTTTACGTGGCTGCTACGGGTTTGCAAGAACCGTTCTTACCTACGCAAAACCACAACGTGGTGTAGTGATTGCTTTTTGATCTTCTAAAAGAACCCTCTTCATTGAAACCGATTCAACTAAAGTGAGAGAGACAGACACCCGCCAGTCACCTTTATGCAACGAGTGCACGTAGCGGTGAAACCTGTCTCGCGTAAGCGTACGCGTAATGTCGGTCCGGGCCGCTTCATCTCACAATACCGCCGAATCAAGTATCAACTAGTAACGGCAAGCAATATGTATACACCCACGCCCACAACTCGTTTGTGTTCTACTTGTGCAAATCACATCTACGCATAGACCTGGCTCTGATACCACTGTTGGGGAACGGAGCATGAATTTCAAAAATTTCCTACGCTCACGCAAGATCTATCCATGGAGATGCATCGCTACGAGAGGGGAGAGTGTGTCTACGTACCCTCGTAGACCGTTTAGCGGAAGCGTCTCACAACGCGGTTGATGTAGTCGACCAATCCTTCGAGCTCCACCGATCGAGTACCGAACGTACGGCACCTCCGAGTTCTACACACGTGCAGCTCGGTGACGTTCCTCGCCTTCTTGATCCAGCAAGACGTCGAGGTAGTAGATGAGTTCCGTCAGCACGACGGCATGGCGACGGTGACGGTGAAGTGATTCCGGCAGGGCTTCGCCTAAGCTCTCCGAAAATATGACCGAGGTGGAAAACGGAGATCGGGGCACCGCACACGGCTATGGGACAATTGTGTGTCTCCAAGGGGTGCCCCTCCTCCGTATATAAAGGAGGGAGGGAGGAGGCCGGCCCCCTAGGGGTGCGCCAAGTGTGGGGAGTCCTACTAGGACTCCTTAGTCCTAGTAGGATTCCACCTCCCATACGGAGTAGGAAAGGGGGAAGGGAGAGGGAAAGGAAAGAGGGGTCTGCGCCCCCTCCCCTAGTCCAATTCGGTTTGGGCAAGGGGGGCGCGCGCCTTCTCACGTGGCTTGCCTCTCCTTTTCCCGTATGGCCCAATAAGGCCCATTACTTCTCCCGGTGAATTCCCGTAACTTCCCGGTACTCCAAAAAATACCCGAATCACTCGGATCCTTTCCGACGTCCGAATATAGCCTTCCAATATATGAATCTTTACCTCTCGACCATTTCGAGACTCCTTGTCATGTCCGTGATCTCATCCGGGACTCCGAACAAACTTCGGTCACCAATCACATAACTCATATAATACTATATCGTCATCGAACCTTAAGTGTGCGGACCCTACGGGTTCGGGAATGATGTAGACATGACCGAGACGACTCTCCGGTCAATAACCAACAGCGGAACCTGGATGCTCATATTGGTTCCTACATATTCCACGAAGATCTTTATCGGTGAACCTCATATGACAACATACGTTGTTCCCTTTGTCTGGCGGTATGTTACTTGCCCGAGATTTGATCGTCGGTATCTAATACCTAGTTCAATCTCGTTACCGGCAAGTCTCTTTACTCGTTCCGTAATACATCATCTTGCATCTAACTCTTTAGTCACGGTGCTTGCAAGGCTTCTGTGATGCTGTATTACCGAGAGGGCCCAGAGATACCTCTCCGATAGTCGGAGTGACAAATCCCAATCTCGATCCATGCCAACTCAACAAACACTTTCGGAGATACCTGTAGTGCACCTTTATAATCACCCAGTAACGTTGTGACGTTTGATACACCCAAAGTATTCCTACGGTATCCGGGAGTTGCATGATCTCATGGTCAGAGGAACGTGTATTTGACATAGTGAAAGCAATAGCAATAAACTGAACGATCATTTGCTATGCTAACGGTTGGGTCATGTCCATCACATCATTCTCCTAATGATGTGATCCCGTTATCAAATGACAACTCATGTCCATGGTCAGGAAACCTTGACCATCTTTTGATCAACGAGCTAGTCTAGTAGAGGCATACTAGGGACATAGTATTTGTCTATTATCCACACATGTATTTAGTTTCCGGTCAATACAATTCTAGCATGAATAATAAACTATTATCATGAATGGGGAAATATGATAATAACTAATTTATTATTGCCTCTAGGGCATATTTCAACAGTTGGCTGCTCCGAGAGAGATTGACACTTTTCATTTGAGAGCAACCCATCCTCTGAGGACTTTGAGAGAAAATCATCAGTGAGGAAAAACCCAACACCCAAACCACCTAAACCCAAAGTGATTGAGCATCACTGAAGAGATTGTTCCTGTGTGGAACCGACACTTTTTACCTTTGAAGAACTAGCAGTGTTACCCGTGCATTTGCGCGGCTAGACTTTCCATACACTTTTTATATTTGTTACTTTTTTAGTTAATATCGTTCATTTGATTCTTCTCCGCATTAGTATTTCTATATAAACAAATATGGCCGAAATGTGTGTCTCCAAAATATATATTTAACCATTGAAATACATACTTTCTTCATTTTTACAAAATTGTTGCTCAAGATTTGTATCCGTGACTATGAGAAGACTGAAATACCGATTGTATTTGTCCCGCCATGCCAAACCATATGATTTTGTATTGATATTTAGGTTTCACTTTCCAAAAAAATTCATCACTCAACATTTATATTTTAATCCAATAATATTTTGATTTCCCTCATATAAATTTATATATTGAAGGCATCTATCCATATTTTTTTATATGTTTCATCATCAGCGTAGGATTTCTACAATCCACACACGTCCTTGTAATTATTACTTGTATTGTTGACTCCGGTAGTATTTGCCCATTTGGCCAAATATAGTTGAACTTATTCTTGATGTTGCATTAGCATTATGCATTTAGTTTTATTATTCTTTACAAACACATATATTTGATAAAAAATATCAACAGCATGCAATGCAAAAGAATATAATTCCCTAATTATATTGATTGTTTGGCTCTTCTACTTATCTTTATTTATGACTATTTTCCACGGACAGCCAAATGTTATCTTAGCCTCGAAGTACCCACCTGCATATCATTAAAATACTGAAAAGCATTGTTGTTGAAATGTGTGTCTTGAGAAAACATATCAAGCTATGGCTAAAATATTTCCCTCAAAGGTGTAATTATTGTTAATGGTACAGGCGTGTGACAATATGTTACTAACTAATGGTACCGAGTTTTGTGAGTGACCTCCTACCTCACCAAAACATTTTCCAATAATTAAATTCCTAAGCGGCATGTCATCTTGCTTTCTATATGTCGGCACTTTATGTGTTGCAATTCTGATTTCCTGATAGTACAATAGTATGCTCTCGATTTACGACACATGCTTTCAGATGCTGTGTTGAAATATGGCCCTATTCTAATTGTTTTTGTGGTTATTTTCTATGTCCATGTTTCTCCACATCAACTTATGTTTTAAGCAATTAACATCAAATGACTAATAATTGGATTTTTATCATTGTTTGGCTGTACATGTTATATTACATCTATTATTGGTCTCATCTCTCTCTTTTTTTATCGGTCATTTTTTTGATGTGGGATCGCTCAGATTTGTTTGGAGATTGCTTCAATGTGTAGGATAATGTGTTTTTTTGGAAGGATCTGAAGAGTTTGGCCGTGTTTGGTTGCTGAGAGATTTTACCCTGTATGCATCAGTTTTTTTTGGATGGTCCAATTTCCTGTGGAACGATACAACCTGTACGACTAAGTTTTTATTTCTTCGTTGGCCTAATCGCTCCGGTTTTTTGGGATTGTCTTAGTTTTCTTTTTGATGGTCTGATCGTTCATTATTTTATCGCTCAGTTTTCATCTATAGCCTAAGTTTTTATTTTTTGGGATGGCCTAATCGCTCAGTTTTTTACGGATAGTCTGGTCATTTAGGTTTTCTTTTTTGAATGGTCTGATTGCTCATTTTTCTATCTCTCAGATTTTACCTGTACGCCTAAGTTTTTATTTTTTGGATGGCCTAGTCGCTCATATTTTTTTTGGGATAGTCTGGTCGCTTAGATTTTTCTTAGGATGGAGTGATCGCTCATTCTTGAAATTATTTAAAGCTTTTATTTTCAACATTTTCTCCACCCTTGAAATTATATTTCCACCCAATCTCGACAGTGATGACATGTATCCGTGCCTTTTTATATATGGTTATTACATCATCTATCTAGGATTTCGATCATTCACACACGTCTTATAATCATATTTGGTATTATTTTATTAGCTGGTGTTTGGTTTTGACGTACAGGCTATCAAAATCAGTAGCGCCCAAGCATTTTTTTTTCTTTCTAACTCCTAGTGCTCATGCATCTTGCTCAAAATAAGCTATATGCACGTTGTATATTGCTTGTAGGTTTATGGATGTGCGCGACTGTGTTTTTTTAAGCCAAGACCTGCCATTAATTTCCCTTTTTTTATTCCAAAAAGAAAAACTCTTCTTTGAATGTGAACGTGACCGCTACTTTTTTTTAACGTGATCGCTACTTGGTGTGTTCAAGTTGGACACTGTTTATATCGGGATGACGTGAGATACATGATTTGGTCGGAGGCATTTTTTTTACGATCTGGCCAGAGGCTAATTGATTAGCTGCCTGATTTGGTCGGAGGCATCTTTTTTACGATCTGGCCAGAGGCTAATTGATTAGCTGCCCGCATGTCTAGTACTAACAACGTACTGTACGTGTGTATCTGTTTTTTTATAGTACTTTAAAGCAATACATCTACGTGTGTGTCATTTACGGATTGGATTTCCCTTACGTACTTACATTTACTACTTTTGGTATACAGTCCATGTGTTTGACTTGTGTAGTCTATTTGCTTTGGAAGGTTTATTAATTCTAGCACGTTGCCCGTTCAAAAGGATTCCTATTAGATTCCTATTACGTGGGTGTTAAATCTAAGCCGTTTAAAAATCATAACTCCAAAGTAATCAATCTTCACCGTTTGTTTTTTATCGTTTTAAGTATATAATAGATGTGCATCTTCCAGACGGTTAGGTGTCATGGTCTAGAGCATCCAAGAGGAATTGTGAATTGCCGGGTGAATGAGTTTGTGAGGGTTTGTAAGTCTACCCTGAAGACTTACCACGAGTGTTGGGCGAGGTCCGTGTGACCTTAGATCAAGGAGAATACGGTAAGGACTGTGTGTCCTGAGACTGTGTGTCTTTTGGTTTAAATACCAAGCCGCTCCGAACCAGACGTACGACAGTCACAACAGTTGGAACTGGGTCATCAAATCATTGTCTTCATCGAGCTCCTTGTTTTATTTCCTCAACCCTTTCATTTCCTCGAAGTACTTGCTGAGGGAACTGATCGTTACCATTTGAAGAATTTGACTGAAGACTTTCTCAATTTCCTCATCTCAAATTCTTCAGTCACTGTGTCTTCTGCCTGCCTATCCTGTTCATGCTATTCATGCTCTGTGTATGTTTCATTTCATCATGATGACTATGCTACAGTTATGTTTCGCATGCACTTGAGTACTTATTCCGCTGCTCGTAGTTTGTTACTTAGCAAATTCATCAACTAGTTATTCCTCAGTGACGAATTTATTAAAATCGCCTATTCACCCCCCCTCTAGTCGATATAACACACTTTCAATTCTGAGCGGGCTACTATTGGCCCAGAGCCAACAAAGCGACCAAAGATATTGTGGAGCAGTGTGTCGGTTGCTAGTTTTACGCAAACTAGTCGCACAAGCCAAAGTCAGCGTTGAAAACAATTCCTCTCACTTGGCCATTTGTAGTCTGGGGGCTTGAAATGGTCGAACCCTTGTTGACGGGAACTAGTGGATTCACTCATCTGCTGGTGGCGGTGGATAAGTTTACCAAGTGGATAGAGGCAAAACCTATCAAGAACCATGACTCGTCGACTGTGATCAAATAGATTATCTTCAGGTTTGGAGTGCCCCACAACATCATCATCGATAACCGGAAGAACTTCGACTCGGAAGAGTTCCCCGAGTTCTCTTACTCCCAAGGCACTCGTGTCGACTTCACCTCAGTGGCTCACCTACATCCAAATGGACAAGCAGAGCGGGCGAATGGACTGATAGTACTTCAGGGCAAGGTTGTCAGAATCGTGATTCTGTTATACGATTCTATGACTTTACGATCCAAACTAACCCCTCTGATTCTACGACTTTAGTTTATAAAATCTATGTTTCTAAGATCCTGATAGTGAAGATTCTACGATTTGTGATCCTACCATCAGAGTTCTGATCCGATTCAAAATCACGATTCTGACAACCTTGCTTCAGGGGTTGAAGCCGTGCCTCATGCGTGACCTGAAGCACGCTGCGGGTGCTTGGGTCTTCGAGCTACCATTGGTCCTCTGGAGCTTGCGGATGACTCCGAATCGGTCCAAAAATCGCACTCCTTTCTTCATGGTGCTTGGTTCTGAAGCTGTCCTACCGAGTGATCTACTTCACAAATCTCCCCGAGTGGAGCTATATTTAGAGGCCGAGGCCAAAGAAGCATAGCAAGACGAACTGGGTCTTTTGGAGGAGGAATGGGAGTTAGCACTCATCAGGTCAACCCTTTATCAGTAGGATCGGAGGCGATACCATGATAGGCAGGTCAAAGGACATGCCTTTCAAGAAGGTGACCTCGTACTCCGACTGGATCAACAGAAGCCTCACAAGCTAGCACCTCCATGGCAAGGGCCCTTTACGATTTCAAAGGTCCTGAATAATGGAGTCTACCGGCTCTATTATTTCAAAAAAGATAGAGAAGAGCTCAGGGCTTGGAACAAGGACCTGCTTCGCAAATTCTTTACTTTTATTAAAAAAAATCCTCATTGTAATAGTTTCCGAGTGAAGATCGATGAATAAAAATCTTACTTTTCCCGTGCTTCATCGAATTTGGTCAATTTTTTCCTTTCTCACTCCGGTGATTTCCAACACTCAGAAACTTAATCACGCCCCCAGTGGGTGGAAAGCTTAGCTGCGATCCAGATATCGCCTAAGTTAAAATACTTCGAGTGAGGATATCATCCACACTCAGGGGCTTAGCTGCGATCCAGACATCGCCTAAGTTAAAAATACTCTGAGTAAGGACATCATCCACACTCGTGGGCTTATCCGCGATCCAGATATCACCTAAGTTAAAAATAGTCCGAGTTAGGACATCATCCACACTCAGGGGCTTAGTTGCGATCCGGAAATCGCCTAAGTTAAAAAATAATCCGAGTAAGGACATCATCCACACTCGGAGGCTTAGCTGCGATCCAGATATCACCTAAGTTAAAAAATACTTCGAGTGAGGACATCAACCACACTCGGGGGCTTAGCTGCAATCCAGACATTGCCCATCGAGGCAACAATCCTGGCAATGATTACTAGGGGTACGAACGAGGGGTGGAGCCTAGCTATGGTGCAATGGTAACACTCAGATTTAAGAGTTCGGGCCCCTCTCGGAGAGGTAAACCCTACGTCTCGTGCCCGAAGGCTTGTGTTTTCTCTGGGGTGTGTGTTTACAAGAGGGTGCTGAAGACTTGTCCAGGAGCTCAGGGGCGGCTTATATAGATTTCGCCTGGACCCCGTTGAGTGTCTTACAAGGGTGAATTAATGCCATTATGACGATAGTTTCTAGTAATGACAGCCTATAACTACATCAGTTACCTGTAATGGTAGCTATGACAACACTTGATGTATTGTTTAAGTCCTGCAGCCGTTGTAGCTCCCGCGTCGCCCATGTCGTGTCTCTGTCCAAGTGCTGGAGCCTGGCCGACTGACGGGGAGACGTTAGAGTGACTTAGTGGATTCGAGTGGATCCTGATATATGCATCCGAATGCATCCATGGTCCTGGGACCTCAATGATGGTGTGGGGTCCTAGGTGGGCCTCGGATGTCAGGTCCATGACCCTATCACCAGTAGGTGACCCCATCATTAGCCTCCGAATCAGTTGGGGTTTCAGAAGACGAGTGGAAGAAATCCTTGGAGTGACTCGGGAGCTTCGGGGGCACCCAAAGCTCGATTCCAAGAGATTATCCATTCAGGCCTAATAGAAACCGCAACGGATTCTGGACTGTGAGTTTTCCGAGTGGAATGATTGCTGGGCAAAATTTGGTGGCATTCGATTGTCTCTCGGGGGAGATTTATACTTGTGATCTGCGTTGGGTTTTCCGCGAAGAGGAGCGGGTGATTCAGCACAATATAGATAAGTATTTCCCACAATGAGAACCAAGGCTATCAAACTAATAGGAGTAGCACACAACCCCCGTGTTCAACGATTGCACACAAAGAAGCAAACACTTGCACCCAATGAGGGCAAGAGGGTTGCCAATCCCCTTGGACTCGTTATTTGCAAGCAAATGAAGTGTGTAGATGATAGTTGACAAATGTAAATTGCAAAATAAATAAAAGACAAATAGTGGCAGCAAGGTAATGAAAGTTTTCGTAAATATATAAGTGGATAGACAAATTACTGTTGGGCAACTGATAGAAAAGCGCATAGTTATGCAATATTTATTCATGGCAATGATCATGTATATATAGGCATCACGTCCATAAGCAAATAGGCCGACTCCTGCCTGCACCTATTACTATTACTACGTCGAGAGCGCTTCTATGCTTGCCTCTCTAAGTATTAAGTTCATGACAAACAGAGTAATGCTCAGAGAACGATGACATGGTGTAGACAAAGAAAACTCAATCAATATGAATTAACCCCATTGTTTTATCCTTAGTGGCAATAATACAAAGACGTGTGTTGTCCCTTTCTGTCACTGGGATATGGAGCACCGCTAGATTGAACCCACTACAATGCACCCCTCTCACTGAAGAAATATCAATCTAGTTGCCAAACTATTTCAATAGATCAGAGAGATTTACGAAGCTATAATAATCATGCAAATAAGAATCATAACAAAGTTCAGAGAAGACTCAAATCTTTTTCATGAATAATCTGAACATAAAATCAAAATTCATCGGATCCCAACAAACGCACCCCACAAAGTGATTACATCGAATAGATCACCGTGAAGATGTGGTGGACTTTGTATTGAAGATCCAGAGAGAGATAGCCATCTAGGTACTAACTACAGACACGTAGGTCTGTAGGGAACTACTCACACATCACCATAGGAGCAACAAGTTGATGTAGAGACCCTCCGTGATCGACCCCCTCCGACAGGGCACCGGAACAGGGCTCCAGATGGGCACACAGTGGAATAGAGACTTGCGACGGCGAAAAGAGTTTTTCGGGAGGCTCCCTAGGGATTTTGTGAAATATTAGAAATTATAGCCCAGAGAGGGGCGTCGAGAGACGCCAGGGTGAGCCAACACACAATAGGGCATGACCACCCACCTAGGCGCACCCTGATGTGTGCTGCCTCCCTCGTGTAGCCTCTGGTCTCCTCTCAAAGCTTCCTGGTCTTCTTTAGGTCCAAAAAAATCATAAAAAAGTTTCATGGCAATTGGACTTCGTTTGGTATTGTAAACCTGAAAAGCCAAAAACAGGCACAAAACAGCAACTCGCACTCGCCACTGGGTTAATAGGTTAGTGCTCAAAAATAATATGAATTGGTAAATAAATACCCAAAAACTATCCTAGAAATATAATATTATAGAAAGGAACAATAAAAAGTTATATATACATTGGAGACGTATCAGCATCCCCAAGCTTAATTCATGCTCGTCCTTGAGTAGGTATATGATATTTTTTTTGATGTGACATGCTACCCAACATGTAATCTAGTGCAGGTATGATCATTGAGAAACGATTTATTAATAAACATCAACATAGTAATATTCACAAACATAAGTGACATAATCATCAAGTTTCAAAATATACGATCCTTAAAGAATGTTCACCCCTATGCATTTTATCATATTAGCATGGCATGACTCCGTCTTCACCACATAAATAGAAATGTCAAACACCACGGTGTCAAGTCAGGCAATTGGATCGTACTTTTTAACGCGCTTCAACTTTTTATTACTCACTCAATATATGAGTGTGAATCATGTATATAGCATAAAGGTGGAATAGAATGTGGTGGTAGGTTCCAGAAGGGGTAAAAGTGGAGAAGAAAGTCTCGCATCAACTAGGCGTATCAATGGGCTATGGAGATGCCCATCAATTGATATCAATGCGAGGATTAGGGATTGCCATGCAACGGATGCACTACAACTATAAGTGTATGAAAGCTCAACTGAAGCTAAGTGGGTGTGCATCCAACTTGCTTGCTCATGAAGACCTCGGGCATTTGAGGAAGCCCGTCATCGGAATATACAAGACAAGTTCTATAACAAAAAATTCCCACTAGCATATGAAAGTGACAAAACAAGAGACTCTCTATATGAAGAACATGGTGCCACTTTGAGGCACAAGTGTGGAAAAACAAGTAGTAGCACTGTCCCTTCTCTATTTTCTCTCATTTTTTATTTTTCTTTTTCTCCCTTTTTTATTTTTTCTTTTCTTTCTTTCTTTCTTTCTTTCTTTCTTTCTCTTTTTTTTCTTTTATTTTTCCTCCAGAGTCTTATCCCGACTTGTGGGGGAATCATTGTCTCCATCATCCTTTCCTCACTGAGATAGTGCCCTAATAATGATAATCATCACACTTTGATTTACTTACAACTCAATATGAAAAACTATAGTATGAATCTATATGAATGTCTGGCAATGTACCAGGATGTGCAATAATCAAGCATAATATGTATACAAAATGATGAACGGTGGCTTTGCCACAAATACTATGTCAGCTTATATGATCATGCAAAGAAATATGACAATGAAAGTACTAATCATATGATGTAACTGTGGAAGTTGCATGGAAATATATCTCGGAATGGCTATGGAAATGCCATGATAGGTAGGTATGGTGGCTGTTTTGAGGAAGATATAATGAGGCTTATGTGCAACAGAGTGTATCATGTCATGGGGTTTCGATGCACCGACAAAGGTTGTACCGATCCTCGAGGTGAGAATGGGCAATGCACTGTACCGAAGAGGCTAGCAAATATGAGGTGGTGAGAGTGCGTACATCCATGCATTCACATTAGTCATGAAGAACTCACATACTTATTGCAAGGTTTTATTAGCTCTCTCGAAGCAAAGTACTACTTGCATGCCCTAGGGAGGAGTTTGGGAGGAGTTAACCATCGCGCGCCTCCGACCTAAACAACACTAGGATTTCAACGAGGAATAAGAATGCTCACAAATCATCACCATGCCATAAAAATATTTAGCTGATCAGCAAGTTAATACCCTCTAATGTACGATATTCTTACTAACCAATGATCATGCACTCATGCCCTTTCACATTACCACATCAATATCATTAACCCACAATTTCTCTTTTATGTGCTACATGAAGGTTTTGATTATGCACTCATTGAATACCTATTATTTTTGGACTAGTCTTATAACCCATGCAAATTACCGTCACTATTTATTAACTCTCAAACAAATATAAGTGAAGAATGAGAGTGCAATTATTTCTTTAAAATGTATACGCCACCGTGCTCTAAAAGATATAAGTGAAGTATTAGAGCAACTACTTAGCTCAAAAGATATGAGTGAAGCACAAAGAGTATTCTAATAAATCATGGTGATCTTGTGTCTCTCTCAAGTGGGTGTGTCCAGCAACCAATGATTGTGGAAAACTAAAACAAAAACATACTAAAGCAAACGACGCTCCAAGCAAACCTCATATCATGTGATGAATAAAAATATAGCTCCAAGTGACATACCGATGGATTGAGACGAAAGAGGGAGTGACTTCTGGGGCATCCCCAAGCTTAGGCTCTTGCCGCTCCTTATTCCTTCATCCATCGTGATAGCACCCAAAACATGAAAACTTCAGCACACAAAACTCAACAGAAACCTTCATGAGATCCGTTAGTATAGTAAACATATGAAATACTTTAGGTACTGTTATAAATTGATTCTTATTATATTTTTGCGTAAGGTACTGTATTCTATCTTCTCCCTCGCTTATACCCCCCGATACAATCCATAGCATCATCAAAACAAGCAAACTATGCAAGCAAAAACAGAATCTGTCTAAAACAGAACAGCCCGTAATGATATATAGAGAACCTATACTTCTGTAACTCCAAAATTTCTGAACAATTAGGAAAACTTGAGGAATTTGTATATAAATACTGTGTAAAAATTGTAGATCAAAAAACCGTTCCAGTAAAATCACAGAAATTCTGCACTGAACACTAAAGTTTCTGTTTTTGCACCGTATCAATTCTACTCATCATGCAAGTCATCCCGAAGGCTTTACTTGGAACAAACACTAAATTAAACATAAAAACACCATCATTATAGAGGCAAGAATCATGTTATCATACACAAACAGAAAGTAATTTTTTTAAAGATGACTATTGGGTTGCCTCCCAACTAGCGCTATTATTTTACGCCCCTAGCTAGGCATATTGCATAGTTTCAAGTGTTGTCATCTTTGACGCCCCACCCATAAGTAGATATCATGATAGATTCATAAGGTGGTTTTAGTCTCTTCCTAGGGAATTTTTCCATCCCTTTCTTTAACAGAAATTGGAACCTTATGTTTCCCTCTTTCATATCAATAATTGCACCTATAGTTCGTAAGAAAGATCTTCCAAGTATTATTGGACAAGTTGGATTGCATTCAATATCAAGAACAATGAAATCTACATGCATATAATTTCTATTTGCAATAATAAGCACATTATTTATTTTACCCAAAGATTTCTTGATGGTAGAGTCCGCAAGATGGAAATTTAGGGAACAATCTTGAATATCGGTGAGAGCAAGCACATCACAAAGATATTAGGTATTGTTGAAACACTAGCACCAAGGTCACACAAATAATTGCATTCATATTTTTCAGTTTTATTTTGATATTATGTTCCCATTCATCATGCAACTTTCTAGGAATAGAAACTTCTAGTTCAAGTTTCTCATCATAAGCTTTTATCATCGCTTCTACTATATGTTGAGTAAAAGCTTTATTTTGTTCATATGCATTGTGTGAGCTAATAATGGATTGCAACAAGGAAATAAATTCTACTAAGGAGAAACTTTCATAATTAATGTCCTTGTAATCCAATATAGTGGGCACATCACTAGTTAAAGTTTTAACCTCTCCAAACCCACTTTTTTCAATTTTACCAATAGAATCATCACCCTCCAAGCAAACGGGACGCCTTCTAGCTAATGTTGATTCATTTTAAATCCCTTTATAACTTATTTTCAGATTAGTAAAGAAAGATTCAATATGATAAGTACCAATCATTTTAATATCTTCATCATGATTCTGGTAAAAACCGGGTGGTAGAGATTTTGCTAAGAATTCTCGCTTAGCTTTCAACTTAGCTGTCCTCTCCTTACTTTCATTGATATATATTTGGATAGATTTTATAGTCTCATTAAAATAATGCTTGGGTCTCAAAGTTTGATGTTTAAGAGTTTCCACATCAAGAGGAATTCTATCCATGTTCTTAGCCAAATCATCAACTTTATGCAACTTTTCTTCTACCATAGTATTAAAAATCTTTTGAGAATGAATAAATTCTTTAATGGTGTTCTCAAGATCAGAGGATATCCTATTATTATTTGTTGAAGAATTTTCATAAGAGTTTCCATAATTATTAGAAGAATTACCGGGATACGGTCTAGCATTGAAATTTCCTCTGTAAGCATTGTTGTTGAAATTGTTTCTAGAGATAAAGTTCACATCAATAGCATCATCATTTTGTTCAATCAAGGTAGACAAAGCCACATCATTGGGATCAACATTAGCATTTTTACTAGCAACCATTTTCATAAGAGCATCCACTTTTTCACTCAAAGTAGTGATTTCTTTGACAAAATTTATCTTCTTACCAGTTGGATCTCTTTCGGTATGCCATTGAGAGTAGTTTGTCATGATGTTGTCCATAAGTTTGATGGCCTCTCCTAATGTCACCTCCATGAAGGTACCACCTGCAGCAGAATCTAGAAGATTTAGACACAAAGTTTAGTCCAGCATAGAAATTTTAGTCCAGCCTT
This sequence comes from Elymus sibiricus, assembly GCA_039707655.1. Classification (NCBI taxonomy): domain Eukaryota; kingdom Viridiplantae; phylum Streptophyta; class Magnoliopsida; order Poales; family Poaceae; genus Elymus; species Elymus sibiricus. Next base: position 305,226,314 of record CM077675.1, on the reverse strand, counting down.
GGTGATCCTGAAGAACTGAGTCAGGAGCTAGCAATGCTCGTGAGGAAATTCCAGACGTTCTCAAGGAGAGGCCGATTTGGAAAATCTTCAAGAAGTGGTCTGAAGAAATCACAATCCTCATCAAGCGACTACAAGAAAAGAACTTGTCACAAATGCAAGAAATCTGGCCACTACATCGCTGACTGTCCTCTCTGGGAAAAAGAATCAAACAAGAAGAAATACAAAGATGATAGTTCTGATGACTCGAAGAGAAAGAAGAAATCTTCAAAGTCCTCATCTTCAAAGTCTTCGTTGCACAAGAAGAACAGATCCAGAAAGGCTCGGTCACTTATTGGCAGGGAAATGGATTCTGAAGAAGAATCTGAAGAATATGAGGAAGAGGAGGAATCTGAGGAGGAGTCGGGCTCTGGTGTGGCGAGCCTAGCTCTCGCTACTGCTTTCGTCAGCAAGTCCATCTTCAACGATGAGGAAAATGGCAACTCCAACGACTCTGACGTCAGCAACGATGACTATGCTCCCACCTATTGCTTCATGGCAAAAGGTGCCAAGGTACTCAAACACCATTCCTCCTCTGAATCAAGTGATGGTGAATCTGAGGATTACATGAAACCGAGCTATTACAAACTTGCTAATATTGCCACTAAACAACAAAGTGCCATTGAAAAGCTTCAGAAACTGCTAGACAAAAGCGATGACCTGTTGAATGAGGAAATGGATCGGACTCAAACTCTGACTGGTGACTTTCAAAGTCTTAAGTCAAAGTATGATAGCCTTCAAAGTCGTCATGATGCTCTCTTAGTCGATCATGAGAAGATTTCCTATGAATTTCTTCAAAGAAAGCAAGATTTTGAGAAACTAAGGGTGTCTCATGAAGATCTTCAAAGGGTAACGATTCTTTGCTTGCTTAACAGATCAGTACCACTCAGGAAGATTTCGTTCCACCTTGCTTGAAATGCATCGAACATGAAACTGCTCATTCTTCACCTGAAAGTTCAAATGCTTCTATTGCTGCAAATTCTTCAAATATTTATGTGGTCACAAATTCCTCATGTGAGGATACCACAAGTGTCACCAATGAAAATGCAGGGTTGAAGGAATTGTATGTGACAGACATATACAAAAGCCTCAAAGGGCATCAAACCCTTTGCGATGTGCTTAAAAAGCAGATTCTGAACAGGAACCCCAGGAAAGAGGGTATTACCTTTGAGAGGAAACTCAATGTTGATGGATCCTACTGGAAACCTGAGCAGTACCCCAAAACCTCATGGGTTGCTGCAAAAGGACCTCCTGTCGATCCATCCACTTTATCTGGCTTTACTTGTGAATCTTCATATTTCTCTGATGAGTCATTTGACTCCAACTATAAACTCTTCAAAAATCAGAATGGTGAAGTGTTTGCTAGATATGTTGGTACTAACTGCAGGAACGGTCCCCCGATGAAGAAAATTTGGGTCCCCAAGAGGTACCTTGAAAATCTTCAAGTGAATGTCATCATGACACCACCAGTGAAGAACAGGAACCCCAGATCAAATTCTTCATTTGGACCAAAGTCTTCAGAAGGACCAATGTCCTCACATGGACCAAATTCCTCATATGGTCAAAAGTCATATCATTCTCATGCTAATGCTTCTGTTTCACAGGGAAAACCTAAGGGTCATGTATATGTGCATTATTCTTCAAATCATTATGTTCGTAAGTCCTCGAAGAATTTCTCTGCTTATTCATATGAGTACTCTAACCCCCCTCCTGTGAAACGAAGTGCACTTGCTTCAGTGCCACCATTCTCATATGGAGCGCGCAGAATGATGAACTCTTTACCACCCCTCCAGATGTGGGTGGTGAAGAAATTGAACTAATCTCTTATGCAAGTTCAGGTCTCCAGACAAACTTAAGTGTCTGATGAATTTGCTGGAGACCTGAAGAAATGCTTGAAAGGATGCAAGCTAATCCCGAAGAAATGAATCATTCATTTCTCTCGTCCTCACATTACTTTTCTTACTATACTATGTGATGAAATTCAATCTGATGAATTTGATGTCATATTCTTCACTCTGAAGTATATGTGTTCGTAAGTGGTACTAATTCATCTGTAGGATGAGCCACCTAAAGCTACTGAGTGGGTCCTAGACAGTGGCTACACCAACCACATGACTGGTGACAAGAATCTATTGATGGACATTCCACTTGGTCCATCACATCTGAAGCATATCACCTACGTTGACAAAGGAAAAAGCAAGGTATTGGGTCTAGGTAAAGTTGCAATCTCGAAGGATCGACACATGAATAAAGTAATGCTTGTGGAATCCCTTGGATTCAACCTCATGTCTGTCTCAATGCTTTGTGATCTTGATATGGTTGTCATCTTTGGCAAATATCGTTGTGTTGCCATCATGGAATCTGACAAATCCAAATTCTTCGAAGGCTTTAGGAGAGGAGACTTGTATATCGTTGATTTCTCTACAGGTCCACAGCCGACCACATGTCTACTTGCAAAAGCTTCAGAAGGCTGGTTATGGCATCGACGACTTGGACACACTGGCATGAGGAACTTGCACATGCTCGCGAAGAAAAAGCACGTCATTGGTATTGAGGGTGTCAAATTCCTCAAGGATCACTTGTGTGGGGCTTGTGAGTCTGGAAAGATGACCAGATCCAAGCATCCATCCAAGAATATCATGACTACCACTCGTCCTTTTGAATTGCTTCATATGGATCTCTTTGGTCCCACTCACTATGCCACACTAACAAATACTCCATGCCTATATGGCTTTGTCATTGTTGATGATTTCTCTCGCTATACTTAGGTGCACATTATCCTGTACAAATCTGAAGTGCAGAATGTCTTCAGACGATTTTCTTCAAGGGCCTCGATGAATTTCGGCATTAAGATCAAGCATATCAGGAGCGATAATGGGACTGAGTTCAAGAACACTGGTCTTGATGATTATCTTGATGAACTTGGTATTACTCATGAGCTATCTGCCCCTTATACTCCTCAGAAGAATGGCGTTGTGGAGCGCAAGAATATGACTCTTTTTGAGATGGCTTGCACCATGCTTGATGAATACAAGACCCCTCGTCGTTTTTGGCCTGAGGCAATCAATACTTCTTGCCACATCATCAACAAGGTATATCTTCACAAATTCCTCAAGAAGACTTCATATGAGCTCCTCACTGACAAGAAACACAATGTGAGTTATTTCAAATTCTTCAGTGCTAAATGCTGGATTAGAGATCCTCACCACAGCTCTAAATTTGCACCGAAAGCACATGAAGGTTTTATGCTTGGTTACGGAAAGGACTCGCACACCTACAGAGTCTTCAACAACTATCACAAAAAGGTTGTTGAAACTATAGATGTGCGGTTTGATGAAACTAACGGCTCGCAAAGAGAGCACCTACCTCCTGTGCTAGATGAAATGTCTCCCGAGGAATCCATTAGGTTCAAGGCCACTGAAGATGTGATCCCTACTGAAGAACAACTACTCTCTGAAGAAGTTGTACCCAATGCTGAAGATATTCATGCGGATACACCTGAAGAAAATGGCACTGAAGAAAATGCTCAACCTCAACAAAGTCTTCAACCCGCTCATCCAAGATTTGCAAATGAAGTGCAGATTGTGAAAATCCTCGACGACATCAATGCACCAGGTCCTCTCACTCGCTCAAGAGCTTCTCATTTGTCTAACTTTTGTGGGCACTTTGCTTTTCTCTCTATCATAGAGCCCAACAAAGTTGATGAAGCTTTCTTGGAGCCTGAGTGGATTCAAGCCATGGAAGAGGAATTGCATCAATTCAAGCTCAACAACGTGTGGGAACTTGTCAAGCGTCCAGATCCTTGCAAGCACAATGTCATATGTACCAAGTGGATTTACCGCAACAAACAAGATGAACTTGGTCAGGTAGTGAGGAACAAGGCCCGTCTTGTGGCACAGGGCTACACAGAGGTTGAGGGAATTGACTTTGATGAAACTTTTGCACCTGTTGCTAGACTTGAAGCTATTCGCATATTGCTTGCTTATGCTAACCATCAGAATATCATCTTATATAAAATGGATGTGAAAAATGCATTCCTCAATGGTAAGCTTGAGGAAGAAGTATATGCTGCTCAACCCCCAGGTTTTGAAGATCCTAAGTATCCTAACAAAGTCTTCATACTCAACAGGGCTCTCTATGGCCTCAAGCAAGCCCCTCGGGCGTGGTATGACACACTGAAGGAATTCCTCATGAAGAAAGACTTCAAACCCGGTTCACTTGAACCAACTCTTTTCACAAAATCATATGATGATGAATTATTTGTGTGCCAAATATATGTGGACGATATTATCTTTGGATGTAATAACAAATGTTACAGTGACTAATTTGCCTATATGACGAGTGAAGAATATCAAATGTCTATGATGCGAGAGCTAAAATTCTTCCTAGGGCTTCAAATTCGTCAACAACGCAATGGCATCTTCATCACTCAAGAGAAATACCTCAAGGATGTCCTGAAGAAATTCGGCATGCAGGATTGCAAAGGCGTCAAGGTTCCTATGCCCACAACTGGTCAACTCTGCACTGACAAAAATGTTAAAGATTTCGATCAGAAGGTATATCGCTCCATGATTGGCTCTTTATTGTATCTATGTGCATCTAGGCTAGATATTATGCTTAGTGTTTGCATGTGTGCCCGATTTCAAGAAACACCGAAGGAATCACACCATAAGGCTGTGAAGCATATTCTTCGATATCTAGCTCACCCACCAACACTAGGATTGTGGTACCCCAAGGGCTCATATCTTGACCTCATTGGATATTCTGATTCTAATTATGCTGGTGATCATGTGGACCGCAAGTCAACGTCAGGCACATGTCATTTCCTCGGATGATCCTTAGTCTATTGGTCCTTGAAGAAGCAGAATTGCGTGTCACTATCTATTGCTGAAGCTGAGTACATTGCTGCTGGTTCCTGTTGTGCTCAATTGCTATGGATGAAGCAAACCCTCAAGGACTACGGCATCAACATGAAGAATGTCCCTCTCTACTGCGACAACGAGAGTGCCATCAAGATTGCTTACAACCCAGTTCAGCACTCAAAGACCAAGCACATCCAGATTCATCATCATTTTCTTCGTGACCATATGATGAAAGGCGACATCTTCATCGACCACATGAAGACTGAAGAACAACTAGCTGATATCTTCACAAAGCCCTTGGATGAGAAGAGATTTTGCAAGTTGCGGTGTGAGCTAAATATCTTGGAATCTTCGAACGTTCTTTGAAAGGACACACATCCTAACACTTATGCAAAATTGATGACTTAGATGTGCAACACACGAAGTAACGTTTTTCTTCAATCAATGAAGACTAACTCTCTAAGTGTGAAGAAATTAATAAAGAATTTGATTCTCAGAACCCTACGACAATTGGACGCGGTGTCTGAAATCATCATTCTTATACGGTGGGTCACGCCACCACCATAGTTGAATTTCTTCAGAAATTGAGTTTTTCATCATTTTGCAAATTCTTCAAATTGTCAAATTCTTCAAGTTTGCCAATTCCTCAAAATTTCAAGTTCTTCAAACATTTCAACTGATGTTCTTTATGTGAGTTTCTCTTCATTGACTATACATAAATATATAAATATTGAGTTTTCAATGTCCTCAACAGCATTCACTTACAGCTAATTCTTCAAGTTGATTTTCTTCTAAGTGAATGTGATCGGACCCGTTCCCCCTCTATGCTAAACTCAACCCAGTCTGTTCATAAATTTTTCATATGCATTATACCTTGAAACCCATTCAAAGTCTTCACCGTGTCCTTGTCAGCTGAAGAATTTGCGAACGAATTTTAAAATTTTCAATTTCAATTTTTGGCGGTTGCCGCTCAAACCGATTCCGATTCCCACGACTGGATAACCCACGATCCCCCACTATCTCCACTTCTCAGTACGTGGGTGACACATGTTGTGTGGATAGCAAGGGTCAGGGGTATATGTGTTCAAAATCTTTGGACTGTTCGGTTTTCACATCGGCTATAAATATCCCCCTCCCCTTACCATCTCACTTTTACTCCGCTCGAACTCATCTTCCCCACTCGATCTCAGACCTAGCGCCGCCGTTAACTTCACTGCCGCTGGAGAGGGAAAGCTTCACTGCCTTGACCTCCTCGTCGTCGTACTCGCGTCGGCCGCGGAAATCTTCACTCCGTCGCCGCCATAGCTGTCTTCCGTCGCCAAGTTAGGGTACGGGAGATCTAGACTGACGAACTTCACTGTTCCCACTCATAGTTCGTTGTGTTCTTCACCAGGGTAATTAAAATCTAATTTTACTGCCCTATTTTGATTCCTATGATTTTCACAAAATCCTCAAAAGGTGTTTATTCTTCAGCAATCCATCTCTTAAGCACGAAACAAACACCTTCTCTTGATTTATTTTGCTAAGTTATGATCTTCTTCAAGATTCCTCAATTGTGTGGATCTTCAAATCTACACAACTCTGGAACCTAAGTCAAGAACTCTTAGTAAAATTCTTCAAGTCATCCATGGTCAAATCCCTCAAACTTGATACTTTTGCAAAAAATTCTGAGAACACATATGACCTCTTCAAATTCTTCGCACCTATACTCTATTCACAGGTACAAATGTCAGCTGATGAATCTCTAGGTTCTCATCAACTTAACTCATTTGTAGCGTTCCTTGAAGAAAAATTGCATACTTCGTCAGAATCCTCAAAAGTTCAAAATCCTCAGCTGAAGAAAATGGCAAATGGGAAAAGACCTCATAAAGGAGGAACGAAACCAGAAGTGGACACTGCTTTTGAGATACCTGATGACTTATATGCTGAATACAGCACACCTGATGAGGAAATATATGGGAAGGAAACCAAAGAGAAGCGTAAAATACGCATTCAGAAGATTGAGAGGAGATGGGCAAAGGAAAGGAGAGAATATCGTTATGTTACCCCAAAGTACATGAATAAATTCACGCTTAAACCCCCATGCCGTAGACCACCTTTGGCTCAAGGCCAACGTGCTGCCTCATGATACGTCTCCAACGTATCTATAATTTTTGCTTGTTCCATGCTGTTATATTATCATTCTTGGATGTTTTACAATCATTTTATTACAACTTTATATCATTTTTTGGGACTAACCTATTGACATAGTGCCAAAGTGCCATTTGCTGTTTTTCTTGTTTTTTACTTCGCAGAAAATCAGTACCAAACGGAGACAAAACGCTGCGGGGAGTTTTGTGGATTTTTTACGGACTAGAAGAAAAAAGATGGGCCAAAGAACACCATAAGAGGGGCCCCAGGGTGGCTAGCACCCACGAGGGCGTGCCAGACCCCCCTGCCCATGCCCTTGTGGGTGCTCCTCACCTCGTGGCCCACCTTCGCGTGAAACCAACGCCAAAAATTCCTATAAATATAGAAACCATCAGAAATAACCCTAGACTCTCCGCTCCGCCGCCTCAACTCTTTGTATCGACAAAAACCAATCTGGAGGCGTTCCAGTACCCTGCCGGAGAGGGGAATCCATCTCCGGTGGCCGTCTTCATCATCCCGGCGGAGGCCATGATGAGGAGGGAGTAGTCCACCCTCGGGGCTGAGGGTATGTACCAGTAGCTACGTGTTCAATCTCTCTCTCTCTCTCTCTCTCTCGTGTTCTTGAGATGTCACGATCTTGATGTATCACGGGCTTTGTTAATATAGTCGGATCACATGATGTTTCCCTTACTATCTTGTTGTGATGAATTGAATCTTTCCCTTTGAGATATCGTTATGTTGGATTGAATATTGGATTTGAGAACACTTTATATATGTCTTGCATGCGGATACCCGTAGTGACAATGGGGTGTTCAATTGATTCACTTGATGTATGTTTTGGTACTCAACTTGCGGATTCCCGCGGTGACATTGGGGTAATCTATGCATAGGGTTGATACACATTCTTGTACTACTTTCTTTAATAGAAATCTTGGGGCACTCTTTGTGGTTCTTTGTGTGGATTGAGTATTATGAATCTGAAATTGTTTGATGCGTATCGTATAATCAACTCATGGATACTTGTGGTGACATTGGAGTATCTAGGTGACATTAGAGTTGGTTGATGCGTATCATATGGTGTTATTCTAATACGAACTCTTAGATAGATCGATCGTAAAGGATAACTTGGTTATATTAGTACGAACTCTTGGATAGATCGATCGGAAAGGATAACTTGGTTATGTTAGTACGAACTCTTGGATAGATCGATCGGAAAGGATAACTTTAAGGTGGTTTCGTACCCTACAAACAATTTCTTCTTATGCTCTCCGCTAGATAAGAACTTTGGAGTGATTCTTCGTTTCACGTTGAGGGATGGTTATATGATCCAATTATATTAGCATTGTTGAGAGATTGCACTAGCGAAAGTATGGACCCTAGGCCTTGTTTTTAAGCATTGCAATACCGTTTGTGCTCACTTTTGTTACTTGCTACCTTGCTGTTTTTATATTTTCATCTTACAAAAACCTATATCTACCATCCATATTTCACTTGTATCACCATCTCTGTGCCGAACTAGTGCACCTATACAATTTGCCATTGTATTGGGTGTGTTGGGGACACAAGAGATTTCTCATATTTGATTACAGGGTTGTTTGAGAGAGACCATCTTCATCCTACACCTCCAACGGATTGATAAACCTTAGGTCATTCACTTGAGGGAAAATTGCTATTGTCCTACAAAACTCTGCGCTTGGAGGCCCAACAAAGTCTACAAGAATAAAGTTGCGTAGTAGACATCAAGCTCTTTTCTGGCGCCGTTGCCGGGGAGGTGAGTGCTTGAAGGTATATCTTTAGATCTTGCAATTAAATCTTTTAGTTTCTTGTTTTTCACTAGTTTGGTTTTATAAAAGAAAACTACAAAAAAAATGGAGTTTAGGTTGCATCAATTGGTTCGTCTTTTTAATGTCTTTCGTGAAAATGATGGTTTGGAAAATTGTGCTCAATTGGTAGAGGAAGAAACTATGAAAATACTTGATGAGAATTCCTTGAATAATGAGCATGATTGTAATGTTGCTAGTATGAATTCTCTGAATATCCATGATGCTAATGATATGCAACGCCACAAGCTTGGGGATGCTATGTTTCATGAAGATGATATTTTTAGTCCCTCAAGTTTTGATGAGAAAATTTATTATGATGATGACATGCCTCCTATCTATGATGATTATGATGATGACGTGTATGATATAAAGAGTGATAGTAACCATGAAACTTGTCATCATGATTTTAATATTGAATGTGGTTATGTCAATCATGTACCTCATGATAGTTATTTTGTTGAGTTTGCTCCCACTATTATGAATGAGAAGAAATATGCTTATGTGGAGAGTGATAAATTTTCTATGCTTGTAGATCATGAAAAGAATGCTTTATGTGATGGTTATATTGTGAAATTCCTTCATGATGCTACTGAAAATTATTATGAGGGAGGAACATATGCTTGTAGGAATTGCAATAATATCAAGTTTCCTCTCTATGCATTCAAAGTTTTGAAGTTATGCTCGTTTTACCTTCCTATGCTAGTTGATTCTTGTTCCCATAAATTGTTTGCTCACAAATCCCTATGCATAGGAAGTGGGTTAGACTTAAATGTGCTTGTCATGAGATTCATGATGCTCTCTTGCATGTTTCAATTACTATTCCTATACGAGCATCATTGAAATCATCATGCCTAGCTAAAAGGCTTTAAAGAAAAGCGCTTGTTGGGAGACAACCCAATGCTTATACTTTCTGTTTTGATGTGTTCACATGATTAAGCTACTGTATTAATCATGTTTTGTGCCTTTTATTTCAATAAAGTGCCAAGTAAAGCCTTTGGGATGACTCACAAGATGAGTAGAATTGATGCTGAACCAAAATAGAAACTTTTGACTCTAGTACATGAATTTTAATTTTTTATTGGAGCGTGATAATGATCTGAAATTTTTAAACAGTCTTAATATACAAATTCTTCAGGTTGTCCTAATTGTTCAGAATTTTTAGAGACAGGTAAGTATGGTTACACTACAGATCTTCACAGACTGTTCTGATTTTGACAGATTCTGTTTTGCATGCATAGTTTGCTTGTTTTAGTGTTCCCATAGCTTATATTCAGTGATATAAATTATGGGAATGGTAGAATACAGTAGGTATCATGTGGGAACAATTATGAATCTTGTATTGACACTACCTAAGTGAATGATCTATCTTTATTATACTAACCCATCTCATGAAGTTCCGTTAAGTTTTGTGTGATTGAAGTTTTCAAGTTTTGGGTGAGGCACCGATATGAGGAGAATAAGGAGTAACAAGAACATAAGCTTGGGTATGCCCAAGTCACCCCCAAGGTAATATCCAAGGAAGACTGAAGCGCCTAAGCTTGGGGATGCCCCGGAAGGCATCCCCTCTTTCGTCTTCAACACTATCGGTATATCTCACTTGGAGCTAGATTTCTATTCGTCACATAATATGTGCTTTGCTTGGATCGTCATTATATTTTGTTATTTTCTGTTAGGTGTTATTTATAATTTTTTTTTCAATAAAAAGTTCAAAGAATTGCCTTAGGATGCTTGCATTGCATGTTTGATGTGTGCTGTGTAAAAACAGAAACTTTTGCTGTAGTGTTTGAATTTTCATATTTTACTTGAACGTGGAAAGTTTCTGAAATTTTTACAAAGTGTTTTCATATAAATTATTTAGCATGTCCTAATTTTTCATAATTGTTTTAGTTACAGAAGTACACTGGTTTAATTGATTGCTACAGACTGTTCTGTTTGGACAGATTGCTGTCATAGTTTTGTTATCTACTTATCCTATAGTTTCCATAGCCTATATTTGTGTGGATGAAGTTTTTGAGAATAGGTGAAACCGGGATATGAGAGGACTAAACGAGATACAAAATCTCAAGCTTGGGGATGCCCAAGGCACCCCAAGTAAATATTTCAAGAAGTCTCAAGCATCTAAGCTTGGGGATGCTATGCATCCCACCTCTCTTCGTCAACTATCGGTTAGCCTATGTTGAGCCTAAATTTTTATTCATTCACATGATGCGTGCTATTCTTGGAGTCCTATTTTTGTTTAGTTTGTTGTTTGAATAAAATACTTAGATCTAAAAATCATTAGTGAGAGATAGAGAGTCCTCACATACCTACTTAATTGATTGACTATTCATTGATCTTCACTTATATCTTTTTGAGCACGGTGTGCTTGGAAATTTTTGTAGAAATTCTCTCATGCTTCACTTATACCTTTTTGAGAGATGAAATCTTTATTCTCATGTGCTTCACTTAAATTTGTTTGAGCTTGCCAAAAAGCAATGACAATATATGAAACTAGTCCCAAAGTGATAGATATCCAAGGAGGATATAATAAAAACTTTCATGAAGATCATGGGACAAATTAAACTTGATTCTTTGCAATAGTTTTGAAACATGATGATAGTAATATGTGAGTCATGTTAGTGAGTAATTATGCTTTAGTAGGAATATTGGTGTTAAGGTTTGTGATTCCCTATGCAAGTACGAAAGTCAATCGTTATGCAATGAAGTTACATCCAACTTGTGGTGCATTATTCGGTGTTAGTTATGTTCAATGCTCACTTATGTGATTTTTTGTTTCTTGGTTTGGTTGCTTCACAATCTATTTGCTAGACTTCATTTGTACTAAGTAAAAATACTGCTTGTGCATCCAAAATCCTTAAACCAAGTTTTGCCTTATGAGTCCACCATACCTACCTATATGCGGTATTTCCATGCCGTTCCAAGCAAATTTGTATGTGCCATCTCTAAATTTTCAAAATAAATTTCCTCTTTTATGTGCCCGTACCGCTCATGAAATGGTGGTGAGTGTCCAATATTTTTCCATGCTAGATGTGTTATTCTCAAGATGAGTGTTTATTCACTTGTCATTGCACAAGAGTGCGGAGGTAATAGGGATGCCCATTCCCGAATTAAAAAGGAAAAAATATTTACTTTATGTTGTCAAATAATAAATTCCTTGGAAAGTGTTGGTATGGAAGGCAACCGTGGATACGGCCCGCCATGGAAAGTGAAAGTTTGATGGAAAAAGGAATAAACTTTATTTTCTGTTTGGGAACCGCCTATGGTATATCTAGCATGGAAAGTATTGTCAGCTACTTTGTCATTTTCGTTGACAGGAAAAGCATGCCACCCAAAATATTTTTTCTCTCTCAATTTAAAACTTTGAGCTCTGGCACCTCTACAAATCCCTACTTCCCTCTGTGAAGGGCCTATCTATTTACTTTATGCAATTTGTATTTTTTGCTTTGAGTCTCCATCTTCTCTTATAAGCACCAACTAGGGGGCACTATGATCGTACTTGAGCATTGGGCATAGCTAATATTTGAGTGTGTTTCATGAATGGATCAATGATTGAGCATGATGGGCTAGGGATAACTTTCTTTAGTACTGATATTTTGAAAGACATGGTTGCTTGTTGACATGCTTGAGTATTGAAGTCATTATGTTAAAACTAGACTATTGCTTTGAATCATTACAAGTCCAAATGTCCATGCTATACAAAAGAAAAATATATGAGATGAACATGTTAGGCAGCATTCCACATCAAAAATTCTATTTTTATCATTTACCTACTTGATGACGAGTAGGAATTAAGCTTGGGGATGCTGATACGTTTCCAACGTATCTATTATTTTTGCTTGTTCCATGCTGTTATATTATCATTCTTGGATGTTTTATAATCATTTTATTACAACTTTATATCATTTTTTGGGACTAACCTATTGACATACTGCCAAAGTGCCAGTTGCTGTTTTTGCTTGTTTTTTTTACTTTGCACAAAATCTGTACCAAACGGAGACAAAACGCTGCGGGGATTTTTGTGGATTTTTTACAGACCAGAAGAAAGAAGATGGGCCCAAGAACACCAGAAGAGGGGACCCAGGGTGGCCAGCACCCACCAGGGCGCGCCAGACCCCCCTGCCCGTGCCCTTGTGGGTGCTCCTCACCTCGTGGCCCACCTTCGCGTGAAACCAATGCCAAAAATTCCTATAAATATAGAAACCATCAGAAATAACCCTAGACTCTCCGCTCCACCGCAGCAACTCTCTGTATCGACGAAAACCAATTTGGAGGCGTTCCAGTACCCTGCCGGAGAGGGGAATCCATCTCCGGTGGCCGTCTACATCGTCCCAGCGGAGGCCATGCTGAGGAGGGAGTAGTCCACCCTCGGGGCTGAGGGTATGTACCAGTAGCTATGTGTTCAATCTCTCTCTCTCTCGTTTTCTTGAGATGTCACGATCTTGATGTATCACGGGCTTTGTTAATATAGTCGGATCACATGATGTTTCCCATACTATTTTGTTGTGATGAATTGAATCTTTCCCTTGATATCTTGAGATATCGTTATGTTGGATTGAATATTGGATTTGAGAACACTTGATATATGTCTTGCATGTGGATACCCGTAGTGACAATGGGGTGTTCAATTGATTCACTTGATGTATGTTTTGGTACTCAACTTGCGGATTTCCGCGGTGACATTGGGGTAATCTATGCATAGGGTTTGATACATGTTCTTGTCCTACTTTCTCCGATAGAAATCTTGGGGCACTGTTTGAGGTTCTTTGTGTGGATTGAGTATTATGAATCTGAAATTGTTTGATGCATACCATATAATTAACTCATGGATACTTGTGGTGACATTGGAGTATCTAGGTGACACTAGAGTTGGTTGATGCGTATCATATGGTGTTATTCTAGTACGAACTCTTAGATAGATCGATCGGAAAGGATAACTTGGTTATATTAGTACGAAATCTTGGAAAGATCGATCGGAAAGGATAACTTGGTTATGTTAGTACGAACTCTTGGATAGATCGATCGGAAAGGATAACTTTAAGGTGGTTTCGTACCCTACAAACAATTTCTTCTTATGCTCTCCGCTAGATAAGAACTTTGGAGTGATTCTTCGTTGCACGTTGAGGGATGGTTATGTGATCCAATTATATTAGCATTGTTGAGAGATTGCACTAGCGAAAGTACGGACCCTAGGCCTTGTTTTCAAGCATTGCAATACCGTTTGTGCTCACTTTTGTTACTTGCTACCTTGCTGTTTTTATATTTTCAGATTACAAAAACCTATATCTACCATCCATATTACACTTGTATCACCATCTCTTCGCCGAACTAGTGCACCTATACAATTTGCCATTGTATTGGGTGTGTTGGGGACACAAGAGATTTCTTGTATTTGATTGCAGGGTTGTTTGAGAGAGACCATCTTCATCCTACACCTCCCACGGATTGATAAACCTTAGGTCATCCACTTGAGGGAAAATTGCTACTGTCCTACAAAACTCTGCGCTTGGAGGCCCAAAAAAGTCCACAAGAATAAAGTTGCATAGTAGACATCACCTCATGAATGGGAAATTCTTCAGGCCAAGTTGGCCAGGACTGCCAAGGAGTCTGTGAAGACATTCAATGAGGACTCTGCTGCTGCTGCATCTGCTAGGGCCTCTACGAGTGGAACTTCCCGGAAGAAAGCCATGATGAAGAAATTTGGCACAAAGTCAAAGTCTTCAAGCCAAGTGCCCTCACGGCCAAGTTCCTCATAGAAAATGCCTCAAGAAAAATCATCAAGGGCTCCTGCAATGCCCTCAGTAGCTGCACAATCTTCAGCTACTGCTGCCAAGTCCTCAACACCAGTGCACATTGCAACATGTCAGAGGACTGCTGGTTTTTCAATTGCTTCAGGGGCACCTGCAACTTCATCAGCCCAAGCACATTCCTCAAGCAGTCCCACCTTACTGAAAGTGAAAGCTACTGTTGGACGAGGCAGGAGGCCAAGTCCTCACAAGAAGAAAGTGATATTTCAAGTTGCCTCAGGATCTGGGGATGATGAAGCTAATGACGATGAACTCGCTGAGATTGTCAGAAACAAACAAGAGAGAGTGGCTCAGGCAAAGGGCACTCAAATTCCTGTTCTGCTCGGTCCAAGAACTGTGCTAGACTTCAATGATATCTGGCACAATGATCCTAACACTCCCATTGATGACTTGAAGGTGCCTCCTGGTCCGAGTCATGTTCTCATTGCTTTCATCGATGAAGAAAAGTGGAAGTTTGAGAAGGCCAGAAAGGCAAAGAAGGCTCAGTTCAAGAAAGAGCACTTCGTGAAGAACAACGTTCTCAATCTGACGCCTGAATAGCTCCTCTCTGTCCAAAAGGACATCAAAGGCATCAGCGATGAATTTGACCGATACTACGCTGATTGGAAAGGTGCAAATGTCCGATTTGTTGACATTGCTGACAAAGTCATCAAAGACCACAACACAAGGGTTGCTGCTCGCTCGCAACCACAAAATCCCCAGGCAAGCTCTTCCGCTCAGCTTGCTGAAGAAACCACTAGTGCAGCTAAAGAAATTCATGCTGCTGAAGAAATTCCCAGGGCAACTCCCAATGTTGTGCCTGAAGAAAATAATGGGCCAGCCGAAGAAACCGTTGCGCTTGAAGAAACTGCTAGGGCAACTGCATCAGTCCTGCCTGAAGAAACTGCCCCCCTTCACCCCATGCTCCTCCAGCAAAATCTTCAAGGGTGAAGAATGGCGTTAGTCCTCAATTTCGTCCCTTTTGGTCATTTGATGACAAAGGGGGAGAAATTTGAGTTAGTTTTCAAGCGGGTCTCTATATATATGGGATGTTTTTGTTTAAGTTGCAACTCTCGTTCCTCTGAAGTGTTTGTTGGTTGAGTTGTAAACTTAAGTCCGATGGTGGTCTGACGCTTTTGAACTGCTATCCGCATGCTTATTTCTTCAAGTACTTTAATGCACGCATGCTGAATTTTGTCAGACACCATTTTCCATCATGCATTTCAATTTCCTCATGATATATGTTAAATGCGTGTAAGGATTACAAGATATAGGGGGAGATCTCCAAGATTTTACCCTGCCATGTGCATTTGCAGTCCAAAGCAAATTCCTCAAATATGCACATCTTCAGGGGGAGTTCCTCTATATCTTGCAATCAAATTCCTCAAATATGCACATCTTTAGGGGGAGTTCCTCTATATCTTGCAATCAAATTCCTCAAACTCAGTATTTAGACTTCATATGTTTATCCCCGTTGAAAACTTAACCTATTTGTCATCAATCACCAAAAAGGGGGAGATTGTAAGTGCATCTAGTGCCCCTTAGTGATTTTGTTGTATTGAAGACTTATAGGTTAAGGGACTAATATGTGTGTGAATGTACACAGGCTCTATAAGTCGCTGAGGAGTTTGATATATACAAAGAATGTCGACCCCTAAAAATGAATGTCTTTAGCTGAGACTTTGATATTCCGTGAAGACTTTGAAGAATGAAGAAATTGGTGTGACCTTGAAGATATTGATAGGACGACTATGAAGTGTGAAGACTTTTGTTTTCGTACTTTCATTTCCTTTCTTTGAGTCATAGGAAACACCGCACTATTAAAGGGGGTCGAGGTAATACTAAGGAAGAATTTCCAAGAGGTGCTCATCTCAAAGCCGACACATACCTAAAACCTTCGAGTGAAGTCTTTGGAAATCTCTTGTAGCTCAGTCAATTTCTTTAGTGACAGAGACAAAGTTCTTCTGTATTCTGAGGAATTTGTTCTGACTGAGGAGTTAGGATTTCGCCAGTGCGAATTGCCTACCATGAGGAATATGATAGACCTGAGGAATTTGAGAGTTCAAATCTCCGACCGTTGCTGTGCCTTGCGCCAGCTGTCCAAATATCTTATCCACATAACGGTCATATCATTAGGGGCATTTATGTCATATCATGTCGGGTTGCACCCTGGCTATAAATAGCCGCCCCCGACAACCACTAGCTGGTTGGCTGCTCCAAGAGAGATTGACACTTGTCATTTGAGAGCAACCCATCCTCTGAGGACTTTGAGAGAAAATCACAAGTGAGGAAAAACCCAAAACCCAAACCACCTAAACCCAATGTGATTGAGCATCACTGAAGAGATTGTTCCTGTGTGGAACCGACGCTTTTTACCTTTGAATAGTGCATCTTCCAGACGGTTAGGCGTCATGGTCTAGAGCATCCAAGAGGAAATTGTGGATTGCCGGGTGACCGAGTTTGTGAGGGTTTGGATGTCTACCTGAAGACTTACCACGAGTGTTGGGCGAGGTCTGTGTGACCTTAGCTCAAGGAGAATACGGTAAGGACTCTGTGTCCTGGGACTGTGTGTCTTTTGGTTTAAATACCAAGCCGCTCCGAACCAGACGTACGACAGTCACAACAGTTGGAACTGGGTCATCAAATCATTGTCTTCATCGAGCTCCTTGTTTTATTTCCTCAACCCTTTCATTTCCTCGAAGTACTTGCTGAGGGAACTGATCGTTACCATTTGAAGAATTTGACTGAAGACTTTCTCAATTTCCTCATCTCAAATTCTTCAGTCACTGTGTCTTCTGCCTGCCTATCCTGTTCATGCTATTCATGCTCTGTGTATGTTTCATTTCATCATGATGACTATGCTACAGTTATGTTTCGCATGCACTTGAGTACTTATTCCGCTGCTCGTAGTTTGTTACTTAGCAAATTCATCAACTAGTTATTCCTCAGTGACGAATTTATTAAAATCGCCTATTCACCCCCCCTCTAGTCGATATAACACACTTTCAATTCTGAGCGGGCTACTATTGGCCCAGAGCCAACAAAGCGACCAAAGATATTGTGGAGCAGTGTGTCGGTTGCTAGTTTTACGCAAACTAGTCGCACAAGCCAAAGTCAGCGTTGAAAACAATTCCTCTCACTTGGCCATTTGTAGTCTGGGGGCTTGAAATGGTCGAACCCTTGTTGACGGGAACTAGTGGATTCACTCATCTGCTGGTGGCGGTGGATAAGTTTACCAAGTGGATAGAGGCAAAACCTATCAAGAACCATGACTCGTCGACTGTGATCAAATAGATTATCTTCAGGTTTGGAGTGCCCCACAACATCATCATCGATAACCGGAAGAACTTCGACTCGGAAGAGTTCCCCGAGTTCTCTTACTCCCAAGGCACTCGTGTCGACTTCACCTCAGTGGCTCACCTACATCCAAATGGACAAGCAGAGCGGGCGAATGGACTGATAGTACTTCAGGGCAAGGTTGTCAGAATCGTGATTCTGTTATACGATTCTATGACTTTACGATCCAAACTAACCCCTCTGATTCTACGACTTTAGTTTATAAAATCTATGTTTCTAAGATCCTGATAGTGAAGATTCTACGATTTGTGATCCTACCATCAGAGTTCTGATCCGATTCAAAATCACGATTCTGACAACCTTGCTTCAGGGGTTGAAGCCGTGCCTCATGCGTGACCTGAAGCACGCTGCGGGTGCTTGGGTCTTCGAGCTACCATTGGTCCTCTGGAGCTTGCGGATGACTCCGAATCGGTCCAAAAATCGCACTCCTTTCTTCATGGTGCTTGGTTCTGAAGCTGTCCTACCGAGTGATCTACTTCACAAATCTCCCCGAGTGGAGCTATATTTAGAGGCCGAGGCCAAAGAAGCATAGCAAGACGAACTGGGTCTTTTGGAGGAGGAATGGGAGTTAGCACTCATCAGGTCAACCCTTTATCAGTAGGATCGGAGGCGATACCATGATAGGCAGGTCAAAGGACACGCCTTTCAAGAAGGTGACCTCGTACTCCGACTGGATCAACAGAAGCCTCACAAGCTAGCACCTCCATGGCAAGGGCCCTTTACGATTTCAAAGGTCCTGAATAATGGAGTCTACCGGCTCTATTATTTCAAAAAAGATAGAGAAGAGCTCAGGGCTTGGAACAAGGACCTGCTTCGCAAATTCTTTACTTTTATTAAAAAAAATCCTCATTGTAATAGTTTCCGAGTGAAGATCGATGAATAAAAATCTTACTTTTCCCGTGCTTCATCGAATTTGGTCAATTTTTTTCCTTTCTCACTCCGGTGATTTCCAACACTCAGAAACTTAATCACGCCCCCAGTGGGTGGAAAGCTTAGCTGCGATCCAGATATCGCCTAAGTTAAAATACTTCGAGTGAGGATATCATCCACACTCAGGGGCTTAGCTGCGATCCAGACATCGCCTAAGTTAAAAATACTCTGAGTAAGGACATCATCCACACTCGTGGGCTTATCCGCGATCCAGATATCACCTAAGTTAAAAATAGTCCGAGTGAGGACATCATCCACACTCAGGGGCTTAGTTGCGATCCGGAAATCGCCTAAGTTAAAAAATAATCCGAGTAAGGACATCATCCACACTCGGAGGCTTAGCTGCGATCCAGATATCACCTAAGTTAAAAAATACTTCGAGTGAGGACATCAACCACACTCGGGGGCTTAGCTGCAATCCAGACATTGCCCATCGAGGCAACAATCCTGGCAATGATTACTAGGGGTACGAACGAGGGGTGGAGCCTAGCTATGGTGCAATGGTAACACTCAGATTTAAGAGTTCGGGCCCCTCTCGGAGAGGTAAACCCTACGTCTCGTGCCCGAAGGCTTGTGTTTTCTCTGGGGTGTGTGTTTACAAGAGGGTGCTGAAGACTTGTCCAGGAGCTCAGGGGCGGCTTATATAGATTTCGCCTGGACCCCGTTGAGTGTCTTACAAGGGTGAATTAATGCCATTATGACGATAGTTTCTAGTAATGATAGCCTATAACTACATCAGTTACCTGTAATGGTAGCTATGACAACACTTGATGTATTGTTTAAGTCCTACAGCCGTTGTAGCTCCCGCGTCGCCCATGTCGTGTCTCTGTCCAAGTGCTGGAGCCTGGCCGACTGACGGGGAGACGTTAGAGTGACTTAGTGGATTCGAGTGGATCCTGATATATGCATCCGAATGCATCCATGGTCCTGGGACCTCAATGATGGTGTGGGGTCCTAGGTGGGCCTCGGATGTCAGGTCCATGACCCTATCACCAGTAGGTGACCCCATCATTAGCCTCCGAATCAGTTGGGGTTTCAGAAGACGAGTGGAAGAAATCCTTGGAGTGACTCGGGAGCTTCGGGGGCACCCAAAGCTCGATTCCAAGAGATTATCCATTCAGGCCTAATAGAAACCGCAACGGATTCTGGACTGTGAGTTTTCCGAGTGGAATGATTGCTGGGCAAAATTTGGTGGCATTCGATTGTCTCTCGGGGGAGATTTATACTTGTGATCTGCGTTGGGTTTTCCGCGAAGAGGAGCGGGTGATTCAGCACAATATAGATAAGTATTTCCCACAATGAGAACCAAGGCTATCAAACTAATAGGAGTAGCACACAACCCCCGTGTTCAACGATTGCACACAAAGAAGCAAACACTTGCACCCAATGAGGGCAAGAGGGTTGCCAATCCCCTTGGACTCGTTATTTGCAAGCAAATGAAGTGTGTAGATGATAGTTGACAAATGTAAATTGCAAAATAAATAAAAGACAAATAGTGGCAGCAAGGTAATGAAAGTTTTCGTAAATATATAAGTGGATAGACAAATTACTGTTGGGCAACTGATAGAAAAGCGCATAGTTATGCAATATTTATTCATGGCAATGATCATGTATATATAGGCATCACGTCCATAAGCAAATAGGCCGACTCCTGCCTGCACCTATTACTATTACTACGTCGAGAGCGCTTCTATGCTTGCCTCTCTAAGTATTAAGTTCATGACAAACAGAGTAATGCTCAGAGAACGATGACATGATGTAGACAAAGAAAACTCAATCAATATGAATTAACCCCATTGTTTTATCCTTAGTGGCAATAATACAAAGACGTGTGTTGTCCCTTTCTGTCACTGGGATATGGAGCACCGCTAGATTGAACCCACTACAATGCACCCCTCTCACTGAAGAAATATCAATCTAGTTGCCAAACTATTTCAATAGATCAGAGAGATTTACGAAGCTATAATAATCATGCAAATAAGAATCATAACAAAGTTCAGAGAAGACTCAAATCTTTTTCATGAATAATCTGAACATAAAATCAAAATTCATCGGATCCCAACAAACGCACCCCACAAAGTGATTACATCGAATAGATCACCGTGAAGATGTGGTGGACTTTGTATTGAAGATCCAGAGAGAGATAGCCATCTAGGTACTAACTACAGACACGTAGGTCTGTAGGGAACTACTCACACATCACCATAGGAGCAACAAGTTGATGTAGAGACCCTCCGTGATCGACCCCCTCCGACAGGGCACCGGAACAGGGCTCCAGATGGGCACACAGTGGAATAGAGACTTGCGACGGCGAAAAGAGTTTTTCGGGAGGCTCCCTAGGGATTTTGTGAAATATTAGAAATTATAGCCCAGAGAGGGGCGTCGAGAGACGCCAGGGTGAGCCAACACACAATAGGGCATGACCACCCACCTAGGCGCACCCTGATGTGTGCTGCCTCCCTCGTGTAGCCTCTGGTCTCCTCTCAAAGCTTCCTGGTCTTCTTTAGGTCCAAAAAAATCATAAAAAAGTTTCATGGCAATTGGACTTCGTTTGGTATTGTAAACCTGAAAAGCCAAAAACAGGCACAAAACAGCAACTCGCACTCGCCACTGGGTTAATAGGTTAGTGCTCAAAAATAATATGAATTGGTAAATAAATACCCAAAAACTATCCTAGAAATATAATATTATAGAAAGGAACAATAAAAAGTTATATATACATTGGAGACGTATCAGCATCCCCAAGCTTAATTCATGCTCGTCCTTGAGTAGGTATATGATATTTTTTTTGATGTGACATGCTACCCAACATGTAATCTAGTGCAGGTATGATCATTGAGAAACGATTTATTAATAAACATCAACATAGTAATATTCACAAACATAAGTGACATAATCATCAAGTTTCAAAATATACGATCCTTAAAGAATGTTCACCCCTATGCATTTTATCATATTAGCATGGCATGGCTCCGTCTTCACCACATAAATAGAAATGTCAAACACCACGGTGTCAAGTCAGGCAATTGGATCGTACTTTTTAACGCGCTTCAACTTTTTATTACTCACTCAATATATGAGTGTGAATCATGTATATAGCATAAAGGTGGAATAGAATGTGGTGGTAGGTTCCAGAAGGGGTAAAAGTGGAGAAGAAAGTCTCGCATCAACTAGGCGTATCAATGGGCTATGGAGATGCCCATCAATTGATATCAATGCGAGGATTAGGGATTGCCATGCAACGGATGCACTACAACTATAAGTGTATGAAAGCTCAACTGAAGCTAAGTGGGTGTGCATCCAACTTGCTTGCTCATGAAGACCTCGGGCATTTGAGGAAGCCCGTCATCGGAATATACAAGACAAGTTCTATAACAAAAAATTCCCACTAGCATATGAAAGTGACAAAACAAGAGACTCTCTATATGAAGAACATGGTGCCACTTTGAGGCACAAGTGTGGAAAAACAAGTAGTAGCACTGTCCCTTCTCTATTTTCTCTCATTTTTTATTTTTCTTTTTCTCCCTTTTTTATTTTTTCTTTTCTTTCTTTCTTTCTTTCTTTCTTTCTCTTTTTTTTCTTTTATTTTTCCTCCAGAGTCTTATCCCGACTTGTGGGGGAATCATTGTCTCCATCATCCTTTCCTCACTGAGATAGTGCCCTAATAATGATAATCATCACACTTTGATTTACTTACAACTCAATATGAAAAACTATAGTATGAATCTATATGAATGTCTGGCAATGTACCAGGATGTGCAATAATCAAGCATAATATGTATACAAAATGATGAACGGTGGCTTTGCCACAAATACTATGTCAGCTTATATGATCATGCAAAGAAATATGACAATGAAAGTACTAATCATATGATGTAACTGTGGAAGTTGCATGGAAATATATCTCGGAATGGCTATGGAAATGCCATGATAGGTAGGTATGGTGGCTGTTTTGAGGAAGATATAATGAGGCTTATGTGCAACAGAGTGTATCATGTCATGGGGTTTCGATGCACCGACAAAGGTTGTACCGATCCTCGAGGTGAGAATGGGCAATGCACTGTACCGAAGAGGCTAGCAAATATGAGGTGGTGAGAGTGCGTACATCCATGCATTCACATTAGTCATGAAGAACTCACATACTTATTGCAAGGTTTTATTAGCTCTCTCGAAGCAAAGTACTACTTGCATGCCCTAGGGAGGAGTTTGGGAGGAGTTAACCATCGCGCGCCTCCGACCTAAACAACACTAGGATTTCAACGAGGAATAAGAATGCTCACAAATCATCACCATGCCATAAAAATATTTAGCTGATCAGCAAGTTAATACCCTCTAATGTACGATATTCTTACTAACCAATGATCATGCACTCATGCCCTTTCACATTACCACATCAATATCATTAACCCACAATTTCTCTTTTATGTGCTACATGAAGGTTTTGATTATGCACTCATTGAATACCTATTATTTTTGGACTAGTCTTATAACCCATGCAAATTACCGTCACTATTTATTAACTCTCAAACAAATATAAGTGAAGAATGAGAGTGCAATTATTTCTTTAAAATGTATACGCCACCGTGCTCTAAAAGATATAAGTGAAGTATTAGAGCAACTACTTAGCTCAAAAGATATGAGTGAAGCACAAAGAGTATTCTAATAAATCATGGTGATCTTGTGTCTCTCTCAAGTGGGTGTGTCCAGCAACCAATGATTGTGGAAAACTAAAACAAAAACATACTAAAGCAAACGACGCTCCAAGCAAACCTCATATCATGTGATGAATAAAAATATAGCTCCAAGTGACATACCGATGGATTGAGACGAAAGAGGGAGTGACTTCTGGGGCATCCCCAAGCTTAGGCTCTTGCCGCTCCTTATTCCTTCATCCATCGTGATAGCACCCAAAACATGAAAACTTCAGCACACAAAACTCAACAGAAACCTTCATGAGATCCGTTAGTATAGTAAACATATGAAATACTTTAGGTACTGTTATAAATTGATTCTTATTATATTTTTGCGTAAGGTACTGTATTCTATCTTCTCCCTCGCTTATACCCCCCGATACAATCCATAGCATCATCAAAACAAGCAAACTATGCAAGCAAAAACAGAATCTGTCTAAAACAGAACAGCCCGTAATGATATATAGAGAACCTATACTTCTGTAACTCCAAAATTTCTGAACAATTAGGAAAACTTGAGGAATTTGTATATAAATACTGTGTAAAAATTGTAGATCAAAAAACCGTTCCAGTAAAATCACAGAAATTCTGCACTGAACACTAAAGTTTCTGTTTTTGCACCGTATCAATTCTACTCATCATGCAAGTCATCCCGAAGGCTTTACTTGGAAAAAACACTAAATTAAACATAAAAACACCATCATTATAGAGGCAAGAATCATGTTATCATACACAAACAGAAAGTAATTTTTTTAAAGATGACTATTGGGTTGCCTCCCAACTAGCGCTATTATTTTACGCCCCTAGCTAGGCATATTGCATAGTTTCAAGTGTTGTCATCTTTGACGCCCCACCCATAAGTAGATATCATGATAGATTCATAAGGTGGTTTTAGTCTCTTCCTAGGGAATTTTTCCATCCCTTTCTTTAACAGAAATTGGAACCTTATGTTTCCCTCTTTCATATCAATAATTGCACCTATAGTTCGTAAGAAAGATCTTCCAAGTATTATTGGACAAGTTGGATTGCATTCAATATCAAGAACAATGAAATCTACATGCATATAATTTCTATTTGCAATAATAAGCACATTATTTATTTTACCCAAAGATTTCTTGATGGTAGAGTCCGCAAGATGGAAATTTAGGGAACAATCTTGAATATCGGTGAGAGCAAGCACATCACAAAGATATTAGGTATTGTTGAAACACTAGCACCAAGGTCACACAAATAATTGCATTCATATTTTTCAGTTTTATTTTGATATTATGTTCCCATTCATCATGCAACTTTCTAGGAATAGAAACTTCTAGTTCAAGTTTCTCATCATAAGCTTTTATCATCGCTTCTACTATATGTTGAGTAAAAGCTTTATTTTGTTCATATGCATTGTGTGAGCTAATAATGGATTGCAACAAGGAAATAAATTCTACTAAGGAGAAACTTTCATAATTAATGTCCTTGTAATCCAATATAGTGGGCACATCACTAGTTAAAGTTTTAACCTCTCCAAACCCACTTTTTTCAATTTTACCAATAGAATCATCACCCTCCAAGCAAACGGGACGCCTTCTAGCTAATGTTGATTCATTTTAAATCCCTTTATAACTTATTTTCAGATTAGTAAAGAAAGATTCAATATGATAAGTACCAATCATTTTAATATCTTCATCATGATTCTGGTAAAAACCGGGTGGTAGAGATTTTGCTAAGAATTCTCGCTTAGCTTTCAACTTAGCTGTCCTCTCCTTACTTTCATTGATATATATTTGGATAGATTTTATAGTCTCATTAAAATAATGCTTGGGTCTCAAAGTTTGATGTTTAAGAGTTTCCACATCAAGAGGAATTCTATCCATGTTCTTAGCCAAATCATCAACTTTATGCAACTTTTCTTCTACCATAGTATTAAAAATCTTTTGAGAATGAATAAATTCTTTAATGGTGTTCTCAAGATCAGAGGATATCCTATTATTATTTGTTGAAGAATTTTCATAAGAGTTTCCATAATTATTAGAAGAATTACCGGGATACGGTCTAGCATTGAAATTTCCTCTGTAAGCATTGTTGTTGAAATTGTTTCTAGAGATAAAGTTCACATCAATAGCATCATCATTTTGTTCAATCAAGGTAGACAAAGCCACATCATTGGGATCAACATTAGCATTTTTACTAGCAACCATTTTCATAAGAGCATCCACTTTTTCACTCAAAGTAGTGATTTCTTTGACAAAATTTATCTTCTTACCAGTTGGATCTCTTTCGGTATGCCATTGAGAGTAGTTTGTCATGATGTTGTCCATAAGTTTGATGGCCTCTCCTAATGTCACCTCCATGAAGGTACCACCTGCAGCAGAATCTAGAAGATTTAGACACAAAGTTTAGTCCAGCATAGAAATTTTGTATAATCATCCACAAGTTTAAACCATGAGTAGGGCAATTTCTAATTATCAATTTAATCCTCTCCCAAGCTTTTGGAACATGTTCTTGATCATGTTGTTTAAAATTCATAATATTATTCCTAAGGCAGATGATCTTAGCACGAGGAAAATACTTGGCAATAAAAGCATCTTTACACTTATCCCATGTTCCAATACTATTACGTGGTAAAGATGAAAATCAAGCCTTAGCTTTATCTCGTCGAGAAAAAGTAAATAATTTCAGTTTGACCACATCATTGTCCATATCCTTTTTCTTTGTCATATCACATAATTCAACAACGGTATTAAGATGAGCAGCGGGATCGTCATTAGGACTTCCCGAAAATTGTTCTTTCATCACAAGATTCAACAATGCAACATTAATATCATAAAACTCCGAACTAGTGGCAGGTGGTATAGGAGTACTAATAAAATAATTGTTATCAGTTATTGAGAAGTCACGCAACTTAGTAGTATCTTGAGATATGGTGACCGAGCAAGCGAAGTAACACGCAAAACAAGTAAACTAGCAAGCGAAGAAGTAAACTAGTAACTAGCAAAGATAAATATTTTTATATTTTTTATTTTTATGAAGCAAGAAAAATATAACAAGAAATAAAAAGTAGAACAAGTGAAAGATAATTTGTGCAAAGGTACTTGATAGTAGGTTGGTGATACTCCCCGGCAATGGCGCGAGAAATCCATCCTGATACTTGTGATCCGCGTTGGGTTTTCCGCGAAGAGGAGCGGGTGATGCAGCACAGTATAGATAAGTATTTCCCTCACAGAACCAAGGTTATCGAACTAATAGGAGTAGCACGTAACCCTCGTGTTCAGCGACTGCACACAAAAAAGCAAACGCTTGCACCCAACGCGGTCAAGAGGGTTGTCAATCCCCTTGGACTCGTTATTTGCAAGCAAATGAAGTATGTAGATGATAGTTGATAAATGTAAATTGCAAAATAAATAAAAGACAAATAATGGCAGCAAGGTAATGAAACCTTTCGTAAATATATAAGGGGATAGACCCGGGGGCCATAGTTTTCCCCAGTGGCATCTGTCATGTAGTAGGCATACAGTGGGTAAACACATTATTGTTGGGCAATTGATAGAAAAGCGCATATTTATGCAATATTTATTCACGACAATGATCATGTATATATATGTCACATCCCTAATTTCCCCCTTTGCTTTGTGCTAGCATGTGTGTTGCATCATGTTTAAATTTTTGCTAAACTTGAAATGGGGAAGAACAAACCCTAGCACCCCACTTGATTAAACAATTCAAATAATTGTGATTTTCAATGAATCCAAAATGCCCATAAAAAATGTCCACCTTGTCTGATAAATGTTGGCAACAACATATCAGGGGTGAACTATATTTTCACAACCATCTTGACAATTGAAATAAATGAGCAAAGTTTCTGAAAAAACCATTAAAGCACTATAAATATTTTAGTTGCTCTAAAATTGCTGAAACTTTTTGTGGGACTTTGAAATATTCAAATTATATCCCATAAATAATTTAAGGATTTTTGTGCTAAGTATTTTTGCCCAAACAAAATAAAACAAAGAGAAGTTAATTGAAAATAGAACAAAATGGAAAAAGGGAAAGAAGAACTTACGTGGGCTTACCTAGAAAAGAGGCCCAGCCCACCAGGGGTAGCCTTGTCTTCTTACTCTCGCCAGTAGGCAGAGGAGAAGGAGGCCACGGTGTCGCGGCCGAGCGCCATGCCGGCAGTAGCCTACATGCCTCCCCTGGCAAGTGCGACGCGCGGGATAGATTTCCCGTTGCCGTTTGGATCCAACCCAGGCCCCATTCGTCCCCCTCTCTCTCCCTCACCCCTGCTCGCCATGGCCGCCCGCACCCGTAGCTCGCCGCCGTCGCCCGCATAGCCAACGCCATCCCCTCGCCCCTCTGAGCCACCCACGAGCTCCGCCTCATCGCCCTCGACCTCCTCGCCAAGCCACTCGAGGCCAGACGTCGCAGAACGCCGCCCCGAGTTCGTCTTCAACCTCCACCCACCGAAGATCGCCACCTCCCGTTCGTCCTCTCCAGGCCGTCCCTGAGCCCACTATCAACGCCTTTGCACTCGCCGTGAGCTCGACAACCCGTTCCCCCTCTTCCCACGGTCGATTGCATGCCGTAGCCATCGATTGCATCGAGACCCGAGGAGCTCCGCCGCGTGAGCTTGACGCCGGCGACGTTTCGGTGTCCCTCTGGTCCAGCCGATGCCTCCGTTAGCTTCGTGAGGTCGCATAGGTGCTATAGGTGACTAGCTCCAGCCCGTTAGCGCGCTACAGCATCATTTCCAATGATGCCCGATCGCCGGCCGCCGCGGACCTCGACGCCGTCGTCGTCTTCGGCGACCCCGCAGCGACCTTACCCCCTGGATTGATGCGGACGATCCTGGGCTACGTCCTGGTAGCCTCCGCACTTCCAACCGCCGCCTGTAGCGCATGTTCGGCGAAGCGCCATCGTCGGTTTGGTCATCGCCGGTGAGGCTCCGGCGATGTCCGACGTGGCTAGTCATTAGGACTAATCCTAGACTAATTAGGACCCTAACAGATGCTGATAGTCGGCCCTACCCTGGGTCGAAGCCCCAGTCAACTCGGGATTTATCCCCGAGTCAATGACAGCAGGGCCCCACCTGCCAGTGACTCAAGCCAGCCATGGGTCACTGACCAGTGGGCCCTACTATTCAGGTTTGACCTGGCAACAGTCAGCTGACCTGCTGACGCAATGCTGACGTACAACTGACGCATTAATTA
This sequence comes from Elymus sibiricus, assembly GCA_039707655.1. Lineage (NCBI taxonomy): Eukaryota > Viridiplantae > Streptophyta > Magnoliopsida > Poales > Poaceae > Elymus > Elymus sibiricus. Next base: position 305,197,510 of record CM077675.1, on the reverse strand, counting down.
ATTTTTTGGTAATAAATAATTTAGGAAATTCAAGAAAATAGATAAAACTTAGAAAAATCATATAAATTAATTTGTAAGTTAGATGAAAATCATTTATATATGAAAATTGCTCAGAAAAATCCAATGAATCCATTTGTGCTATTTTCATGCATGATAGAGCAACCTAAATAGGTGAACATGGACATTTTGCTTAAATGCAATATGTTGAACAATTCATGGGGTTTGAATTTTAACCCTAGGTTCAGAGCTACTTCATCTAACATCAATGATAGTTGCATTAGGTCAAATGAATCATAATGCCATTTCATAATCATGCATCATAGTGTTGCATTTGATGTGTATTGATTGTTCCTTTGTATTTGTTGCGGTAGGCTCTGCTCCGCAGGATAGCCGTGAGTATCCAACTGAAGGAGAGTATTCCACCGCTGATCTGCAAGGCAAGCAACCTCATTGATCATATCCGACACAATCCTACTCTCTCGCTCCTGCTCCCGTTTATTGCCTTAGGACAATACGATTCAACTGTTACCTATTGCGGTAGTTGAACACATTCCTCTAGATGACCTTTCATTGTCACATTAAATAGCTAAACCAAGCAACCTAGCATACCTGGTAGATGCTTGAGCCATGATGTGCTTTACCCTGCTATGCATGCTATGCTTAGAGTTGTGTCAGGTCTGATTTATCTGGGTGATGAACCAGAGTGAAACGATGCTGTTCTGATGTGATGAGCTGAGTGATCAACCTGATTTGGTAAAGGTAGCAATGAGAGGCTATGTAGGAGTACCTAGCGGGTTGTCTCATTGGAACCATCTTTAGGAACCGAGTTCCGTGTTTGAGATCCAAGACCAGTTACTACCTGATGTCTACTACACAACTTTACTTGTAGACTTTGTTGGGCCTCCAAGCGCAGAGTTTTGTAGGATAGAAGCAATTTTCACTCAAGTGGATGACCTAAGGTTTATCAATCCGTGGGAGGTGTAGGATGAAGATGGTCTCTCTCAAACAACACTACAATAAAATACAAGAAATCTCTTGTGCCCCCAACACACCCAATACAATGGCAAATTGTATAGGTGCACTAGTTCGACGAAGAGATGGTGAAACAAGGGCAATATGGATGGTAGATATATGTTTTTGCAATCTGAAAATATAAAAACAGCAAGGTAGCAAGTAACAAAAGTGAGCACAAACGGTATTGCAATGCTTGAAAACAAGGCCTAGGGTCCGTACTTTCGCTAGTGCAATCTCTCAACAATGCTAATATAATTGGATCACATAACCATCCCTCAAAGTGCAACGAAGAATCACTCCAAAGTTCTTATCTAGCAGAGAACATAAGAAGAAATTGTTTGTAGGGTATGACACCACCTTAAAGTTATCCTTTCCGATCGATCTATCCAAGAGTTCGTACTAAAATAACACCAAGTTATCCTTTCTGATCAATCTATCTAAGGGTTCGTACTAGAATGACACCATATGATACGCATCAACCAACTCTAATGTCACCTAGATACTCCAATGTCACCACAAGTATCCATGAGTTAATTATACGATACACATTAAACAATTTCAGATTCATAATACTCAATCCAACACAAAGAACTTCAAGGAGCACCCCAAGATTTCTATCGGAGAACGTAGGACAAGAACATGTATCAACCCCTATGCATAGATTACCCCAATGTCACCTCGGGAATCCGCAAGTTGAGTACCAAAACATACATCAAGTGAATCAATAGAACACCCCATTGTCACCACGGGTATCCACATGCAAGACATATATCAAGTGTTCTCAACCAAAACATTCAATCCAACATAACGACATCTCAAAGGGAAAGATTCAATTCATCACAACGTGATAGCAAGGGAATAACATCATATGATCCGACTATATTAACAAAGCCCATGATACATCAAGATCGTGACATCTCAAGAACACGAGAGAGAGAGAGATTGAACACATAGCTACTGGTACATACCCTTAGCCTCGAGGGTGGACTACTCCCTCCTCATCATGGCCTCCACCGGGATATTGAAGATGGCCACCGGAGATGATCTACCCTCTCCGGCAGGGTACTGGAACGCCTCCAGATTGGTTTTTCCTCGATACAGGGAGTTGCGGCGGCGGAACTTCTCTTCTCGGGTTATTTCTGGGGGTTTCTGAATATAAAGGATTTTTGGGCATCGGTTTCACGCGGAGATGGGCCACGAGTGGACCACAAGACACCAGGGCGCACTAGAGGGGCCTGGCGCACCCTGGTGGGTTGTGCCCACCTCGTGGCTCTTCTGGCCCTCCAATGAAGCTTCTAGTGCCTATTTTGTTCCCAAAAAAATCGTCAAAAAGTTTCGGGCGATTCCGAGAACTTTTATTTTCTGCACAAAAACAACACCACGGTAATTCTGCTGAAAACAGCGTCAGTCCTAGTTATTTCTAAATAAATCATATAAAGTGCATCAAAACCATATAAAATTATTGTAAATATAGGTGAATATGGCATGAATACTTCATAAATTATAGATACGTTGGAGACGTATCAGCATCCCCAAGCTTAATTCCTACTCGTCCTCGAGTAGGTAAATGATAAAAGAACTAATTTATGAAGTGTGAATGCTAGCATAATATATAAGTTTGATCATTTATAATTTCAGTCAATTTTCTAGCATCATAACCAGCAACTTTTTCTCATAAAAATCATCATGATAGAGCAATCAGTTCACATGTCATGGATCAAATAATGAATTCTCTTGAAACTTAACAACCTATGTTCTTAGTCACCCAACAATTGCAATTCAACTTATTCTCAACAAAGTCTAAGTAAGAGCTCCACATACAGAATCATCATATAGTCTTCTATGATTGCTAGTACTCAAAGCATATTTTTAGAACAAATGGCATCCATCGAACACAGAGAAAGATATGGGCTTAATGTTTCGCCTCCCAACTCATTTATCATAGAGATTATTGTCAACAATAATAAGTCATGATCAAATATATTTGACTGGCCATATGTGCCTAGATCTTTCCCCACCTCATGATCCTTGCCAACTAGAGAATAATTGAGGTTGAAATGAGAATGCATACTATTGACTCTTGCATAAAAGTAAATACTGAAAGGTAAAAGATAGGCCCTTCGTAGAGGGAAGCAGGGATTTGCAGAGGTTCCAGAGCTCAAAGCTTAAATCAGAGATAAATATAATTTTTGGGAGGTGCACCCTTCCTGTCAACGTTACGACCAAGAGTTATCAATATCTTCCAGGCACACAAAACAGATGTTTATTTGAATGTTTAGAGGTGGCACATGCAAATTTACTTGGAATGGCAGTGAAATACCATATATAGGTAGGTATGGTGGACTCTTATGGAAGAACTTGGCTCAAGGATTTGGATGCACAAGTAGTATCTCTACTTACTACGAAGTGTTGGCTAGCAAAAGGTTCTAAACAAGCACCACATGTTGGAGGATCCATAACAATATAACTTCTATGCAAATATACACAACCATAACTCATTACGTTGTGTTCCTTGTCCAACTTCAACTAATTTTCTCATGTTTGAAAATAATTAATGGGTATTCACAATCATAGAAGATGTCCAAGATAATATATTTGTATGTGAAAGTTCTCTTCCTTATACTAATCATTCACGAATTGCTTGTATGACCAATATTGTGATTGTCAAGCTTCAAAAGATTTCACTTTCTAAAACCAATGTGAAGCTACTACTAGGCATGATATGAACATATAATTTGAACTTCATGGTATTCAATTCATTCAACAATTTACTCATAGGATATAAGTGAAGCACAAGAGTAAATGACAAGCTACTCTCAAAAGATATAAGTGAAGATCAATGAGTAGTTAAGTAAATGGGTAGCCATTTGAGAACTCTCTCTCATCTAAAAACATTCAGATCTAAGTATTTTATTTAAACAGCGAGCAAAAGAAAAATAGCACATCAAGAATAGCACATATCATGTGGACAAATAAAAATTTAGGCTCAACATATACTAACCGATAATTGTTGATGAAGAGAGGTGGGATGCGTAGCATCCCCAATCTTAGATGCTTGAGACTTCTTGAAATATTTACTTGGGGTGCCTTGGGCATCCCCAAGCTTAAGCTTTTGTATCTCGTTCAATCCTCTCATATCTCGGTTTCACCTATTCTCAAAAAGATCATCCACACAAAACTTGAAAAGAACTCGTGAGAAAGGTTAGTGCACATAATAATAAATCAACTCTTTATGTTTTGCCAAGAAAAGTTGCATAAGAATTTCAAAAATCATCTACTATTTACTATCATTTCCACAATTTATATCTACCAATATAGGCTATGGAAACTATAGGATAAGTAGATAACAAAACTATGACAACAATCTGTCCAAACAGAACAGTCTGTGGCAATCTATTAAACCAATGTACTTCTGCAACTCAAACAATTATGAAAATTTAGGACGCCATAAAGAATTTATATGACAACACTGTGTAAAAATTTCAGAAACTTTCCACGTACTGGTAAAATATTAAAATTCAAACACTACAGAGAAAGTTTCTATTTTTACACAGCACACATCAAACATGCAATGCAAGCATCCTAAGACAATTCTTGGTACTTTTTATTGAAAAACTATATTATAAATAACACCTAACAGAAAATAACAAAATATAATTACGATCCAAGCAAAGCACATATTATGTGACGAATAAAAATATAGCTCTAAGTAAGATATACCGATAATGTTGAAGACGAAAGAGGGGATGCCTTCCGGGGCATCCCCAAGCATAGGCGCTTGAGTATTCCTTGGATATTACCTTGGGGGTGCCTTGGGAATCCCCAAGCTTAGATTATTTTCACTCCTTATTCTTCTCATATCGGTGTCTCACCCAAAACTTCAAAACTTCAATCACACAAAACTTAACGGAACTTCGTGAGAAGGGTTAGTGTAATAAGTAAAGATCATTCACTTAGGTACTGTCAAGACAAGATTCATAATTGTTCTCACATAATACCTACTGTATTCTACCATTCACATAATTTATATCACTGAATATAAGCTATGGGAACACTAAAACAAGCAAACTATGCATACAAAATAGAATCTGTCAAAAACAGAATAGTCTGTGAAGATCTGTAGTATACCCATACTTCCCTGTCTCTAAACATTCTGAGAAATTCGGAAAACCTGAAGAATTTGTATATAAATACTGTGTAAAAATTTCAGATCATTATCTCGCTCCAGTAAAAAAATGAAAATTCCTGTACTTGAGTCAAAAGTTTCTGTTTTGGTTCAGCATCAATTCTACTCATCTTGTGAGTCATCCCAAAGGCCTTAGTTGGCATTTTATTGAAATAAAAGACACAAAACATGATTAATACAGTAGCTTAATCATGTGAACACTCAAAAAAAGGAAGTAAAAATGTTGGGTTGTCTCCCAACAAGCGCTTTTCTTTAAAGCCTTTTAGTTAGGCATGATGATTTCAATGATGCTCACATAAAAGTAAAGAATTGAAACATAAAAGAGAGCATCATGAATCTCATGAAAAGCACATTTAAGTATAACCCACTTCCTATGCATAGGGATTTTGTGAGCAAACAATTTATGGGAGCAAGAATCAACTAGCATAGGAAGGCAAAACAAGCACAACTTTGAAACTTTGAGTACATAGGGAGGAAACTTGATATTATTGCAATTCCTACAAGCATATGTTCCTCCCTCATAATAATTTTCAGTAGCATCATCAAGGAATTCAACAATATAACTATCACATAAAGCATTCTTTTCATGATCTACAAGCATAGAATTTTCATTACTCTCCACATAAGCGGATTCCTTTTCATCCATGGTAGTGGGAGCAAACTCAACAAAACAACTATCATGAGAGACATGATTGACATAACCACATTGAATATTAAAATCATGATGAGAAGTTTCATGGTTACTATCACTCTTTATAGCATACATGTCATCATCATAATCATCATAGATAGGAGGCATGCCATCATCACAATAAATTTGCTCATCAAAACTTGGGGGACTAAAAATATCATCTTCATCAGACATAGCATCCCCAATCTTGTGGCTTTGCATATCATTAGCATCATGGATATTCAGAGAATTCATACTAGCAACATTGCAATCATGCTCATCATTCAAGTAATTCTCATTAGGTATTTTCATAATTTCTTCCTCTACCAATTGAGCACAATTTTCTGAATCCTTATTTTCACGAAAGACATTATAAAGACGATACAAATGATGCAACCTAAACTCCATTTTTGTAGTTTTCTTTTATAAAACCAAACTAGTGAAAAACAAGAAACTAAAAGATTTAATTGCGATATCTAAAGATATACCTTCAAGCACTCACCTCCCCAGCAACGGCGCCAGAAAAGAGCTTGATGTCTACTACACAACTTTATTCTTGTAGACTTTGTTCGGCCTCCAAGCGCAGAGTTTTGTTGGACAGTAGCAATTTTCCCTCAAGTGGATGACCTAAGGTTTATCAATCCGTGGGAGGTGTAGGGTGAAGATGGTCTCTCTCAAACAACCCTGCAATCAAATACAAGAAATCTCTTGTGTCCCCAACACACCCAATACAATGGCAAATTGTATAGGTGCACTAGTTCGGCGAAGAGATGGTGATACAAATGCAATATGGATGGTAGATATAGGTTTTTGCAATCTGAAAATATAAAAACAGCAATGTAGCAAGTAACAAAAGTGAGCACAAACGGTATTGCAACGCTTGAAAACAAGGCCTAGGGTCCGTACTTTCGCTAGTGCAATCCCTCAACAATGCTAATATAATTGGATCACATAACCATCCCTCAACGTGCAACGAAGAATCACTCCAAAGTTTTTATCTAGTAGATAACATAAGAAGAAATAGTTTGTAGGGTACGACACCACCTTAAAGTTATCCTTTCCGATCGATCTATCCAAGAGTCTGTACTAAAATAAAACCAAGTTATCCTTTCCGATCAATCTATCTAAGAGTTCGTACTAGAATGACACCATATGATACGCATCAACCAACTCTAATGTCACCTAGATACTCCAATATCACCACAAGTATCCATGAGTTAATTATACGATACGCATCAAACAATTTCAGATTTATAATACTCAATCCCACACAAAGAACTTCAAGGAGCACCCCAAGATTTCTATCGGAGAACGTAGGACAAGAACTTGTATCAAACCCTATGCATAGATTACCCCAATGTCACCTCGGAAATCCGCAAGTTGAGTACAAAAACATACATCAAGTGAATCAATAGAACACCCCATTGTCACCATGGGTATCCACATGCAAGACATATATCAAGTGTTCTCAACCAAAACATTCAATACAACATAACGACATCTCAAAGGGAAAGATTCAATTCATTACAACATGATAGCAAGGGAATAACATTATATGATCCGACTATATTAACAAAGCCCATGATACATCAAGATCATGACATCTCAAGAACACGAGAGAGAGAGATTGAACACATAGCTACTGGTACATACGCTCAACCCCGAGGGTGGACTACTCCCTCCTCGTCATGGCCTCCTCCTGATGAAGATGGCCACCGGAGATGATCTACCCTCCCCGGCAGGGTACTGGAACGCCAACAGATTGGTTTTTCGTCGATACAGAGAGTTGTGGCGGCGGAACTTCTCTTCTCGGGTTATTTCTGGGGGTTTCTGAATATATAGGATTTTCGGGCGTCGGTTTCACGCGGAGATGGGCCACGAGGGGACCACAAGACACCAGGGCACGCTAGAGGGGCCTGGTGCGCCCTGGTGGGTTGTGCCCACCTTGTGGCTCTTTTGGCCCTCCAACGACGCTTCTAGTGCTTCTTTTGTTCCAAAAAAATCGTCAAAAAGTTTCGGGCGATTCTGAGAACTTTTATTTTATGCACAAAAACAACTCCACGGTAATTCTGCTAAAAACAACGTCAGTGCGGGTTAGTTATAAATAAATCATATAAAGTGCATCAAAACCATATAAAAGTATTGTAAACATATGTGAATATGTCATGAATACTTCATAAATTATAGATACGATGGAGACGTATCACTACCACGCATTGGGTTTCGGTAACTCGTCCCCTCTCGACTTATTAACCGCCTAGTGCTCTATCCAGGAGTTGCAACTAGTTTCTGGTGTTTGTAGCTATGCTGTATACCGTGCATAGCGCTGACCTTAGGGGTGGGCTACGACGCGGTAGGCAGTGGCACGGTGTACCAAGTGGCACCCGAACGGTGGGCTTGGGAACCCTGCGCACATCGTTTGAGGCCGTAGAAGAAACTTTGGCCGGACTTCCGTTCGGGTTCAGTCTCAAATAGGCGATAAACCTGGACTAGGGTCTTGTGTGGTTGACGGTCGTGGCCGGCTCCCTTGATGGGCTTCCGCTTGAAGGTTGTCGAGGTGCCTTTTTACGCGCACTTAGCGATAAGTGGCGAGAGCGTGTGTGAAGGAGTACACCCTTGCAGGGTATGAATCTGTTCGAATAGCCGCGTCCTCGGATATGGACTACTTGGAAACTTATGTTGTTCATAGACAACTTTAAGGGTTACTCATAAAAGTATCAAGACAAGTGTGAATACCGTGGATGGCACTCTCGTAGGGAGACGGGAGCAGATCCATGGTGGTGTATTGTTATGGTGTTAGTGGACTCGTGTACGCTTTCTCAAACTTATTCAAAGTACTGGTAGTCGTAGTACAGGATAGCCAAGAGTCAAAGCTGGTGTGTTGCATGAAACGCCACCATCCCCTTTTGATACAAATGCACGAGTAGACTAGATCTGATGTAAAGACTTGCTGAGTACGTTTGTACTCACGTTTGCTTAAACTATTGCAGAGGAGACCCATGACCCATCTGGTGGGTTTTATCTAGACGTCGACGATGCTGAGTAGCTGGTATCCCAACTACGGTCCGACACCCTTGGGAAGGGTTGTAGATAGTCAGGCTATGTGCCTTTTATCCTTACATCTGTCTGTACTCAGATAGCTTTACGCTTCCGCATGGCTTGTAAGACTTGTTTGTATGACTTGAGTGTCGAGTCATGTGACCCCTACCTGTATGAACATATTATGCAAGGCTCTTCCAAGCCATCTAAATAAATGTTGTGATGTTGTATGGTTATGTTGTGATGCCATGTTGTATCTATGCATATCATGCATGTTGTGCGTATGTGTGACGCGCATGGGTATGTATGGGATTCGACACCTAGTTGTGTGCCTTTAGTAGTACTCTTTACGGGGAAATGCCTCTTTGTGCTTCCACTGAGCCATGGTAGCTTGCTACTACTCCGGACACATTGATTGACCGGCGTGTATCCTTCGTTGCCGTTGTGTCTGTCCCTACGGGGAAATGCCTCATAGTGTAATGGAGTCCATGTAGCCTGCTATGACTCGTCTACGCACAGTTGAGGACATAAATGTCTCACGTCGTAATGGAGTCCGTGTAGCTTGATATGACTCATCTACACATGCTGATGACCGACACCTGCATTGTTGGGTTACGTATGCCTATCCCTGTACGGATGTGCCAGTTGGGTTCTATAACTAGTCATGTCGACCCAGGTTCTTTGACTATTGCTAGCGACATGTTCATATCCGTGAGCCAAAAGACGCAAACGGTCCCGGCCAAGGTAAGGTGGCAGCCGTGGGGATTACCGTGCATGAGGCCACAAAGTGGTGTGATATGTTAGCGGCTGGATTCATATGGCTTAGGATCGGGGTCCCGACAGCGTTGGTATGAGAGCCTCACTGACTGTAGGATTACCAAGCGAAACTGGTCGAAGTTGAGTCTAGAAATGCTTTAGTTATGTAAGGAAATTGATTGTGGAAGGGAACGTAAGCCTCTTTTACTTCTCTTCTCGAGTCATTCTATTCTGAGTCACCCTCATCTTTTCTACGGGGTTTAAAAAGTAGGCTTCTTATCTATCTCCCAGGATCACAAGTTACTACTCCGTAGACTTGTAGGAAATTGTTTGAGAGTCAACTCCAGTTTTCAAGTATTTTTCCTGTGTGACAAAACAGTTGGCAACAGAATCTTGAAAATAGAAAGTTGAGTGGTTATGCTATCCAATCTTTTGCAGGATGTCTCAAAATCTTTTTTTGAGCATTTACAGCCGTTATGTTGTCTGATTTCTGCTAGGATCTCTATTGCATTTGAATTATTCTCTATTTCAGATGCCTTCTCGTCCTTCCCATTAGGTGGTCTGTTTAACCAGGTGCATTGATGTACCGGGTCACACGGCTATGTTAGTCAGAGTTATGATGGAGACTGATTACCGCTGGTACCTCGAGTACACAGTGGAGAAGCAGTACCAAGACTTCAATCAGAGTCAGTACCTCGGTACTGTTAGGATATACCCATCGTACTCTGGAGCCGTAGAGTCGCTCCATTGGTTGTATGGACTAGGAGGTACCATTGATATGGCAGTTCAGGAGGCCGCTTATACGATGCTGACCATCATGAGAGCTAACCATGGTCTACTTCAGAACATGGAGTTCTGCTATATTCCAGCGTCACTAGGAGGAGAGGAGGGATACCTTAGTGGAGCTTACTATGATTCTTCTCATGAGGATCCGAGGCTTCAGGTCACCACACAGATGTTGGAGAATAGGGATCATGATGCACGTGCCCTTCGCATGGAGCTTTATGCTACACGTGCACGTCTTTGGATAGCTCTGATGCAGCTTGCACCAGTCGTCCAGACTGGATATGGAGATATGGATATGCTGTTCCCGCTTCGGACTCATCTACCAGCTCGTGTAGATTAGCCTGACGTTGGAGGCATTGTTCCCCTTCATGGACCTCTGTTGCCGCCAGCTAGGGGACCTAGGCCACATCCGTGTCCCTATGGACCCCAGGGATCTCAGGCTAGGGTGTTTCCAGACCCTCAGGTTCAGCTCCTAGGTCATGGGGGTAATCTCTATGAGACGTTCTACGGAGACGCTTGAGTTCGTGTGTGGAGGTAGTGGTATTGTAGCAGTTGTATATCCATAGTCCTGCGTGTCTTGTGGAATATGACTGAGGTGTGAGCCGAGTTCCGGGGGTGTAGAAAAATAATGTATAGGAAGCTTGTAATGCCTCCTATGAGTTGTTTCATCTTCTTAGTAGTTTGTACGTCAGCTTGGGCTCGTACTGAACTTTATCATGGTGTGTATGAATCATTGTGTATATATGGCAATTTTCTTGTTACCATGTTGTTCGGGTGTTTACCCCTGCATTCCATGTTGTCCAGTACATTCCGCATCTCTTATGTTAGAGTTGTTATCCTCCTTGTCTAAGATGTGGGTTTTGTTTTCCCCAGGATGGTTTCCATTAGGAACAACCCCGCTCCTGCTTATGAGTAGGGCGAGGGCAGTGGAGCAGAGAACCTGCCTCACCCGCCATCTTTGGCGGAAGTGATGCTTGAGGCAGAGAGGAACAAGAGAGAAACCAACCGTTTGCTCGAGCGTATCGAGCAGAACATTGTGCGACAGCCACGCAATGACGCAGTGTCCCTGAATGACTTTGTGAAGCTGTATCCGCCAAAGTTCCACCATTTTGTCGATCCTCACGACGCAGACGGCTGGCTGTCCAACATGGTACACAAGATACGCTCTACCAATGTGCCAGAAGCTGACAAGGTGACCTTTGCTGCTTATTTCCTTGAGGGCCCCGCCAATCAGTGGTGGGAAAATTATGAAGCCATGCGTCCTGACGTCCCATCAACGACCTGGACTGACTTCAGTAGTGCCTTCCGCACTCACCATATTCCAGAAGGTCTTATGGACCGTAAGAGGGAGGAGTTCTGCACTTTTACTCAGGGCAAGTTAACTGTGGATGCTTATAGCCGCGAGTTTGGAAATCTTGCTCGCTATGCACCCGAGGAGGTGTCAACTGACACCAAGAAGCAAGCAAGGTTCTGCAAGGGACTGAGCCCAGAGCTCCGACATGACTTACGCCTGCGTGAGTGTGCCAGTTTCTAGGCTCTTGTCAACAAAGCCATCAATTCTGAGACTGGACAAACTGACTACGAGGCAACCAAGAAGCACTCTCGCGACTTCATCTCCTCATCCGGCTCAGGATCTCATAGCATCGGGTGTGGGTTCCAAACACGCCTCTGCCATCGAGGTATACTGCGAGGCCATCCTATGAGGCGCCTTGCCCAACTCAGACCAACCCTCCAACTATGACCTATGGAGGTCCTGCTGCCAATGCTGCTCCACAGTCCACTACCGTGATTTGGTACAAGTGTGGAGAGCCAGGGCATTACTCTCGTGAGCGCCTACAGAACAATGGTAAGTCTGCTGGTCGTGGGAAGCCGGGCAAGGCGTTCTTCGTGAAGCCAACTCCTACTGCTCGAGGGCGTGTGAACAATGTCACCCTTGAAGAAGCCCATGATGATCCAGACATTGTCCTTGGTATGCTCCTTGTCAATTGTCATCCAACAACTGTTCTTTTTGAAACTGGAGCATCTCATTCATTCTTTTCAGAAAGTTATGCACAATTGCATAACATGTATTTTTGTGATATGCCCACTCCATTAGTAGTTCAGACTCCTGGATGTAAATGGCTAACTTCTAGAGTGAGCCATGGCAATGAGATTCTTGTGGACAGGTTAATCTTCCTAGCTTCTCTGATAGCCCTTAAGTCTTCGGACATCAATACCGTCTTGGGTATAAACTCGATGGCAGCCCATTATGCCAAGATTGATACCCGTAGTAGGAATGTTCAGCTTACACATCCATCGGGTGAGATAGTTAATGTCTGAACTCGAGTTGCTAAGTGCCAACTCTATTCCCTCAATGCTAATCCTCTTCTAGAACTTGAAGATATTCCGGTAGTCCGTGACTTTCCGGATGTCTTTCCGGAAGAACTGCCAGGTAGTCCACCTGATAGGGATGTAGAGTTTGTGATAGACCTTGTTCCGGGGACTGTCCCAATAGCCAGAAGGCCCTATAAGATGGCACCCTTAACTAGCCGAACTAAAGAAACAACTTGATGAGGCCTTGAAGAAGGGTTTCATCTGTCCTAGTTCATTTCCTTGGGCTTGTCCCGTCCTCTTCGCCAAGAAGAAGGATGGAACAGATCGGATGGTTGTAGATTATTGACCAGTCAACCTGGTCACCATAAAGAACAAATATCCGCTCCTCAGTCTTTTCCAAAATGGAATTGAGGTTGGGATACCATGAGATCAAAATCAAGAACGGGGACATTCCAAAAATGGCCTTTGTTACTCGTTATGGCCAACGAGTACACCGTCATGTCCTTCGGGTTAAGCAGTGCTCCAGCCACCTTCTCTCGCTTAATGAATTCGATCTTCATGGACTACTTGGATAAATTCGTCATGGTTTACCTCAACGATGTACTCATATAATCGAAGAACGAACAAGAACATGCTGAGCATCTAAGGCTGGTATTGACGAAACTTCGAGAGCACCGCCTTTATGCCAAATTCTCCAAATGTGAATTCTGGTTGCCAGAAGTGACCTATCTGGGCCACGTAATCTCTGGTAAGGGTATTGCTGTCAATCCCGAGCGAGTTCAAGCTGTCCTTGATTGGACTCAACCTGAATCGGTTAAGCAAGTTTGGAGTTTCCTTGGCTTGGCGAGCTACTGTCGCCACTTTGTCGAGAACTTCTCCAAGGTTGCTAAGCCTCTAACTGAACTTCTAAAGAAAGATAAAAAGTTCGAGTGGAACCCACAATGCGAGCACAGTTTTCGGGAACTGAAAAGACGCCTAACTTCTGCTCCCGTATTGGTGCCACTAGATTTCTCACAGGACTTTGTTATCTATTGTGATGCCTCGCGACAAGGATTAGGTTGCATTCTCATGCAAGATCATCATGTGATTGCATACGCATCTCGACAATTGCGTCCACATAAGGATAATTATCCAACACATGATTTAGAGTTTGCAGCGGTAGTCCATGCACTCAAAACATGGCGACATTACCTTCTTGGTAATATTTGTGAGATTTACACGGATCACCAAAATCTGAAATACATCTTCACCCAACCGGATTTGAATCTCAGGCAAAGATGTTGGGTTGAGTTGATCACAGATTACGACTTCAGGATAACTTACACCGAGGGGAAAGCCAATGTCATGGCTAATGCACTAAGTCGTAAGTCTTATTGTAACAATCTGATGTTACAACAAGGTCAACCACTTCTCTATGAGGAATTTCGGAAGCTAAATCATCACATTGTTCCTCAAGGATTGCTTTCCAACTTGGTGGCGAAGCCCAACCTTACGGATCAAATCATAGAAGCCCAGAAGCATGATACCGGGATTTTCCGGATCAAGAAGAACATTTAAGGAGGAATGCTAAATACTTCTCGGTAGATGATCCGGGAGTTGCCTTCTTTGAGAATCACTTGGTGGTTCCCAAGAAACAACATCTTCGGCAGTTGATCCTTAAGGAGGCTAATGAATTCCCTCTCACGATTCATCCTGGTAGTACCAAGATGTATCAGGACCTACGCCAGAGGTTCTGGTGGAGTAGGATGAAGAGAGAAATTGCTGAGTTCGTTGCTAACTGCGATGTCTGCTGTTGCGTAAAAGCAGAACATCAAAGGCCTGCTGGCACCCTTCAACCCTTAGCTATTCCTGAATGGAAATGGGACAAAGTCGTTATGGATTTCATCACCAGATTTCCCAGGACCAAGAGAGGGAATAATGCTATTTTTGTGGTCATTGACCGCCTTTCCAAAGTGGCTCATTTTCTTCCTATTCGTGAAAGTATAACTGCTAGCTAGCTAGCGGAGCTATATATTTCCCGGATAGTGTCTCTTCATGGTGTTCTTTTGGAGATTAACTCAGACCGTCGAAGTATCTTTACTTCCCGATTCTGGGAAAGCTTCCAAAATACTATGGGGACTCGTCTCTCTTTAGCACCGCTTTCCGTCCGCAGTCAAGTGGTCAAGTAGAACGAGTCAATCAAATTCTAGAAGACATGCTCAGAGCTTGTGTTATCTCTTTCGGTATGGATTGGGAGAAAAGTCTTCCGTTCGCCGAATTTGCTTTGACAATAGTTATCAGTCAAGCTTGGGCAAGGCTCCTTTTGAAGTTCTCTATGGACGAAGGTGTCAAACACCTATTAACTAGTCAGAAATTGGAGAGAGGCAACTCTTTGGTCTGGATATGACCCAGGAAGCAGAAGATCAAGTTCGCATCATTCGTGAAAAGTTGAAAATAGCCCAATCTCGTCAAAAGAGCCAATATGATCGCCATCATAAGGCTGTGACCTTCGAAATTGACGAGAAGGCTTACCTTTGGGTTACACCTCGGAAGGGTACCCAACGATTCTCTATCAAGGGCAAGTTGGCTCCTCGTTACATTAGTCCTTTTCGCATTCTTGCCAAACGAGGAGAAGTTGCCTTCCAATTGGAACTCCCACCGCATCTTTCCAAGGTTCATGATTTCTTCCACGTCTTGCAACTTAGGCGTTGCTTATCGGACCCTATCCGCGAAGTGGACCACGAAACACTTGATCTCCAAGATAACCTCACATATCGAGAGTACCCTCTTAGTATTCTTGATCAAGCTGAGCGTACCACTCGATGTCGAAACATCAAGTTTCTCAAGGTTCAGTGGTCACACCATTCTGAAAAAGAAGCAACTTGGGAAAGGGAGGACCGTCTTTGACTAAAGTATCCTACACTCTTGCTAACGACATCTAAATCTCAGGACGAGATTCTTTTGAGTGGGGGTGAGTTGTCACATCCCTAGTTTCCCCCTTTGCTTTGTGCTAGCATGTGTGTTGCATCATGTTTAATTTTTTGCTAAACTTGAAATGGGGAAGAACAAACCCGAGCACCCCACTTGATTAAACCAATTCAAATAATTGTGATTTTCAATGAATACAAAATGTCCATAAAAAATGTCCACCTTGTCTGATAAATGTTGGCAACAATATATCAGGGGTGAACTATATTTTCACAACCATCTTGACAATTTAAATAAATCATCAAAGTTTCTGAAAAAAAACCAATAAAGCACTATAAATATTTTAGTTGCTCTAAAATTGCTGAACTTTTTGTGGGACTTTGAAATATTCAAATTATATCCCATAAATAATTCAGGATTTTTTTGCTAAGGATTTTTGCCGAAACAAAATAAAACAAAGAGCAGTTAATAGAAAACAGAAGAAAATGGAAAAAGGGAAAGAAGAACTTACCTGGGCTTTCCTCGAAAAGAGGCCCAGTGCACCAGGGGCAGCCTTGTCTTCTTCCTCCCGCCAGTAGGTAGTGGAGAAGGAGGCCACGGCATCGCGGCCGAGCGCCACGCCGACAGCACCCAGCCTGCCTTCCCTGGCCAGCGCGACGCGCGGGATAGATTTCCCGCTGCCGTCTAGATCTAGCCCAGCCCCCATTCGCCCCTGCTCTCTCCCTTGCCCCCTGCTCGCAATGGCCGCCCGCACCCGCAGCTCGCCGCCGTCGCCTGCATAGCCAGCGCCATCCCCTCATCCCTCTGAGCCGCCCATGAGCTCCGCCTCATCGCCGTCGACCTCCTTGCCAAGCCACTCGAGGCCAGACGCCGCAGAACGCCGCCCCGAGTTCGTCTTCAACCTTCGACCACCGAAGATTGCCGCCGCCTGTTCGTCCTCTCCAGGCCATCCCCGAGCCCGCTATCGACGACTCTGCACTCGCCGTGAGCTCCAGAACCCATTCCCCCTCTTCCCGCGGTCGATTGCCGTGCCGTAACCATCGATTGCATCAAGACCCGAGGAGCTCCGCCGCGCGAGCTCGATGCCGGCGACGTTCCGGTGTCCCTCTGGTCTAGCCGATGCCTCTGTTAGCTTCATGAGGTCGCGTAGGTACTATAGGTAACTAGCTCCAGCCCGTAAGCACTACAGCGTCGTTTCCGACGATGCCCGACCGCCGGCTGCCGCGGACCTCGACGTCGTCGTCGTCTCCGATGACCCCGCGGCCACCCGACCTCCTGGATCGATGCAGACGAGCCAGGGCTATGTCCTGGTAGCCTCCGCGTGTCCAACTGCCGCCTGTAGCGCACGTCCGGCGAAGCGCCATCGTCGGTTTGGTCATCGCCGACGAGGCTCCGGCGACGTCCGACATGGCTAGTCATTAGGACTAATCCTAGACTAATTAGGACCCTAACAGACGCTCACAGTGGGCCCCAATGTTGAGGATATCGCTTATCGTTAGCGTCTCGGTCAGCTAGGGATTAGAGATTAATCGGAAATCGGCCGATTAATCGATTTTATCGGTCGAGTATTAATCGGCCATTTTTTTTGCAAATCTCAGGTTCCTAACACTAAAATATGCTATATTCAACACCAAAACAATATTTGATAGAAGTGTTACCTTGATTTCTATCCTTTAATTCCTCGTATAATGACAAAAAAATAGGACAATAGTACATATTGCATAACAAGGTCCAGAAAACACAAATAAACATAGTTTTTGCAAACATAGTGCTAGGAATAGGACCGATTTATCGGTAGATTCCAGATAAATCGCTTGTCAGAGCGATAAATCGACACAAACAATAAACGGTGAAGATAAGGCAAAATCTTATCGGTCACCCCACGAGCGATAAATCGTACGATAAATCGCTGAATCGGAAGATTTTTTGAACAGTGGTGGGCCCTACCCTGGGTCAAAGCCCCAGTCAACTCGGGATTTATCGCCGAGTCAATGACAGCAGGGCCCCACTTGCCAGTGACTCAAACCAGCCCTAGGTCACTCACCAGTGGGCCCTACTGCTCAGGTTTGACCTGGCGATGGCCAGCTGACCTGCTGACTCAATGCTGATGTACAGATGACGTATTAATTGATTTTCTGGTATTAAAAAATTTAGGAAATTCCAAAAAATAGATAAAACTTAGAAAAAACATATAAATTAATCTCTAAGTCGGATGAAAATAATTTATATATGAAAATTGATCAGAAAAAATCCAATGAATCCATTTTTGCTATTTTCATGCATGATAGAGCAACCTAAATAGGAGAACATGGACATTTTTCTTAAATGCAATATGTTGAATAATTCATGGAGTTTGAATTTGAACCCTATGTTCAAAGCTACTTCATCTAACATCAATGATAGTTGCATTAGGTCAAATGCATCATAATTCCATGTCATAATCATGCATCATAGTGTTGTATTTGATGTGTATTGATTGTTCCTTTGTATTTGTTCCGGTAGGCTCTTCTCCGCAGGATACCCGCGAGTATCCAACTGAAGGAGCATATTCCACCGCTGATTTGCAAGGCAAGCAACCTCATTGATCATATCTGAGACAATCCTACTCTCTCGCTCTTGCTCTCATTTATTGCATTAGGACAATACAATTCAACTGTTACCTGTTGCGGTAGTTGAACCTATTCCTCTGCTTGACCTGTCATTATCACAGTAAATAGCTAAACCAAGTAACTAGCATACCTGGTAGATGCTTGAGCCATAATGTGCTTTACCCTGCTATGCATGCTATGCTTAGAGTTGTGTCAGGTCTGATTCATCTGGGTGATGAACCGGAGTGAAATGATGGTGTTCTGATGTGATGAGCTGAGTGATGAACCTGATTTGGTAAAGGCAGCGATGAAAGGCTATGTAGGAGAACATAGCGGGTTGTCTCATTGGAACCATCTTTAGGAACTGAGTTCCGTGTTTGTGATCCAAGAACAGTTACTACCACGCATTGGGTTCCGGTAACTCGACCCCTCTCGACTTATTAACCGCCTAGTCCTCTGTCCAGGAGTTGCAACTAGTTTCTGGTGTTTGTAGCTATGCTGGAGGCCGTGCATAGCGCATACCTTAGGGGTGGGCTATGACGTGGTAGGCAGTGGCATGGTGTACCAAGTGGCACCTAAACGGTGGGCTGGGAAACCTGCGCACATCGTTTGAGGCCATAGCGGAAACTTCGGCCGGACTTCCGTGCGGGTTCAGTCTCAAATAGGCGATAAACCTGGACTAGGGTCTTGTGTGGTTGACAGTCATGGCCGACTCCCTCGCTGGGCTTTCGCTTGAAGGTTATCGAGGTGCCTTTTTACGTGCACTTAGTGATAAGTGTTGGAAATATGCCCTAGAGGCAATAATAAAATGATTATTATTGTATTTCCTTGTTCATGATAAATGTTTATTATCCATGCTAAAATTGTATTGATTGGAAACTCAAATACATGTGTGGGTATATAGACAACACCATGTCCCTAGTGAGCCTCTATAGGACTAGATCATTGATCAAAGATGGTCAAGGTTTCCTGACCATAGACATGAGTTGTCATTTGATAATGGGATTGCATCATTGGGAGAATGATGTGATGGACAAGACCCAAACTATGAACGTAGCATATGATCATGTCAAGCTTATTGCTATTGTTTTCTGCATGTCAAGTATATGTTCCTATGACCATGAGATCATGTAACTCACTGACACCGGAAGAGTACCTTGTGTGTATCAAACGTTGCAACATAACTGGGTGACTATAAAGATGCTCTACAGGTATCGCCGAGGGTGTCTGTTGAGTTGGCATGGATCAAGACTGGGATTTGTTACTCCGTGTGACGGATAGGTATCTCAGGGCCCACTCGGTAATACAACATCACAATGAGCTTGCAAGCAAAGTGACTAAAGAGTTAGCCACGGGATCTTGTATTACGGAATGAGTAAAGAGACTTGCCGGTAACGAGATTGAACTAGGTATGGAGATACCGTCTATCGAATCTCGGGCAAGTAACATACCGATGAACAAAGGGAACAACATACGGGATTAACTGAATCCTTGACATAGAGGTTCAATCGATAAAGATCTTCATAGAATATGTAGGAGCGAATATGGGCATCCAGGTCCCACTATTGGTTATTGACCGTAGAGGTGTCTTGGTCATGTCTACATAGTTCTCGAACCCGCAGGGTCTACACACTTAACGTTTGGTGACGATATAAGTATAGTTGAGTTGTTATGTTGGTGACCGAAGGTTGTTCGGAGTCCCGGATGAGATCCCGGACATGACGAGGAGCTTTGGAATAGTCCGGAGGTAGAGATTGATATATGGGATAATAGTGTTTGGTCTCTGGAAGGGTTCCGGAATTCACCGGAATGGTTTTTCGGATGTTTCCCGAAATGTTCGGGTACGAGAACACTTTATTTGGGCCAAGGGGTAAAGCCCACGAGGCTTTAGGAAGGTGCAAAAGGAGTTTTGCGAAGGCAGGGGCCAGACGCCGAGGACCCTGGCGTCTGGGTCAGACGCAGATGACCCTGGCGTCTGGGGCCATACACCGAGGACCCTGGCGTCTGGTCCTGGAGTCCGAGGAGGACTCTTGCCTTGCGGGCCAAACCGACTTTGAGGAGGCTCTTTCTCCAAGAAACGACCCCAGGGCTTAACATATAAAAAGAGGGACAGGGCTAGCACTCGGGACACATCAAGATTTCCCCAAGCCGTGTGCCGGCAACCCCGCCCCTCTAGTTTATCCTCCGTCATAGTTTCCGTTATGCTTGGCGAAGCCCTGCGGAGATTGTTCTTCACCACCACCGTCATCACGCCGTCGTGCTGCCGGAGTACTCGAGCTACTACTTCACCATCGCTCGCTGGATCAAGGAGGTGAAGGCATCATCAAGCTGCACGTATGTTGAACGCGGAGGTGCTGTCCGTTCGGCACCAGATCGTGATTGGATCGCGGGACGGCTTGCGATTTGGATCGCGAAGACGTTTGACTACATCTACCGCGTTTCTTAACGCTTCCGCTTAGCAATCTACAAGGGTATGTAGATGCAATCTCTCCTCTCGTAGATGCTCATCCCCTAGATTGATCTTGGTGAAGCGTAGGAACATTTTTGTTTCCCATGCAACGTTCCTAAACAATGGTATCAGAGCCAGGTTTATGCGTAGATGACATCACGAGTAGAACACAAAGGAGTTTGTAGGCATTGATATTCAGATTGCTTCCCTCCTTAGTCTTTTCTTGATTCAGCGGTATCTTGGGATGAAGCGGCTCGGACCAACCTTACTCGTCCACGTACGAGAGACCAGTTCCATCGACTGACATGTTACTTTGTTGCATAAGATGGCTGGCGGGTGTCTGTCTCTCCCACCTTAGTTGAATCAGATTTGACAAAGGCGGTCCTTGTAGAAGGTGAAATAGCAACTTGTATATCACCGTTGTGGTTTTGCATAGGTAAGAATCGTTCTTGCTAGATACCCATAGCAGCCACATAAAACATGCAACAACAAATTAGAGGACGTCTAACTTGTTTTTGCAGGGTATGTCATGATGTGATATATGTGATGTATGAGATGATCATGTTTTGTAATAGTTTATATCGACTTGCATGTCGATGAGTACGGCAACCGGTAGGAGCCATAGGGTTGTCTTTAATTAATTTGTGTCATTTGCTTTACTTTATCACTACGAGTTAGCAATAGTTGTCGAAGCAATAGTTGGCGCAACAACCTCATGGCGACACGTTGATGGACATCAAGATGATGGAGATCATGGTGTCATGCCGGTGACAATGGAGATCATGCCAGTGCTTTGGAGATGTAGATCAAAAGCACATGTTCATGGCCATATCATGTCACTTATGATTTGCATGTGATGTTAATCCTTTTATGCATCTTATTATGCTTAGGACGACGGTAGCATTATAAGGTGATCCCTCACTAAAATTTCAATATAAAATTGTGTTGTCCCCGAGTGTGCACCGTTGCGAAAGTTCATCGTTTTGAGACACCACGTGATGATCGGGTGTGATAGACTCTACGTTTGCATACAACAGGTGCAAGCCAGTGTTGCACATGCGTAACACTCGGGTTAAACTTGACGAGCCTAGCATGTACAGACATGACCTCGGAACACAAGAGACCGAAAGGTCAAACATGAGTCATATAGTAGATATGATTAACATGGAGATGTTCACCATTGAAACCAGCTCATCTCACGTGATGACCGGACTTGGGTTGGTGAATTTGGATCATGTAGCACTCGAATGACCGGAGGGATGTCAATTTGAGTGGGAGTTTTTTAAGTTATATGATTAACTAAACTCATTATCTGGAACAATAGTCTAAGTTGTCTTTGCAAAATTTATGTTGTAGATCAATGGCTCGCGCAGTAGTTCCCTTGAATTTCAATGCGTTCCTTGAGAAAGCCAAGCTGAAAGATGATGGAAGTAACTTTGTAGACTGGGCCCGTAATCTGAGGATTATCGTCACGGCTTCCCAAAAGGATTATGTCCTTGATGCACCGCTCGGTGAGCCACCCGCTCCAGTATCGTCTGCAGACGTTGTGAATGCCCGGCAGTCGCGTTCGGATGATTACTCAATAGTTCAGTGTGCTATGTTGTATGGCTTGGAACCAGGACTTCAAAGGCGTTTTGACCATCATTGAGCATATGAGATGTTCTAGGAGTTGAAGTTTATCTTTGAAAAGAATGCCCGGATCGAGAGGTATGAGACCTCCGATAAGTTCTACGCTTGGAGGATGGAGGAGAACGGGTCAGTCAGTGAACACATACCCAGAATGTCTGGGTATTCCAACCGTCTGACTGAGTTGGGAATTGCTCTCCCGCCGAAGGCGATCACTGACAGAGTTCTTCAATCACTGCCACCTAGCTACAAGAGCTTTGTGTTGAACTATAACATGCAAGGGATGAACAAGTCAGTCACCGAGCTGTTTGCGATGCTGAAAGTCGCTGAGTCTGAAATCCAGAAGGAGCATAAAGTGTTGATGGTCAGTAAAACCACTAGTTTCAAGAAGAATGGCAAGGGCAAGAAGGGTAACTCCAAGAAGAGTGGCAAATCAGTTGCCCCTCCCGTGAAGAAACCCAAGGCTGGACCCAAGCCAGAAACTGAGTGCTTTCATTGCAAGGGAACTGGCCACTGGAAGCGGAAATGCCCCAAGTATCTGGCCGACAATAAGGCGGCCAACACCAAACAAGGTATATGTGATATACATGTTATTGATGTGTACCTTACCAACTCTCTTTGTAGTGCCTGGGTATTTGATACCGGTTCGGTTGCTCACATTTGCAACTCAAAACAGGAACTGCGGAATAGACAGAGGCTGGCGAAGGACGAAGTGACGATGCGTGTGGGAAATGGTTCCAAGGTTGATGTGAACGCCGTCGGCATGCTCTCTCTTCGATTACCGTCGGGATTAGTGATGAACCTGAATAATTGTTATTTAGTGCCTGCGTTAAGCATGAACATTATATCTGGATCTTGTTTATTGCGAGACGGTTACTCATTTAAATCATAGAATAATGGTTGTTCTATTTATATGAGTAATATCTTTTGTGGTCATGCACCCAATGTGAGGGGTTTATTCTTATTGAATCTCGATAGTGATGATACACATGTTCATAACATTGATGCCAAAAGATGTAGAGTTGATAATGATAGTACCACTTTCTTGTGGCACTGCCGCTTATGTCATATTGGTGTAAAACGCATGAAGAAACTCCATGTTGATGGACTTTTGGAGTCACTTGATTTTGAATCACTTGACACATGTGAACCATGCCTCATGGGCAAGATGACTAAGACCCCGTTCTCTGGAACAATGGAACGGGCAAGTGACTTGTTAGAAATCATACATACGGCTCGAGAAAATGATTCGAATTTCTGTCGATAATAATAGAAATTAGACTATGACGTACATTAATTTCCTTATAGAAAAAACAAATTTCATTTATACTCATGACTCAAGTTGGCTAATTCTGCCTGACAAACTTCAAAGGCAAAATCCTTCAAAAAAAAATCGAGTCGTCTTTAAACTCTTTTCTTTGTCTCATTTCGAACGAGTTGAATTTTATTCCTTATTCTGATCCAATTCTGTTGTTGAGACAATTGAAAATTGTGTTTACTTGTTCTGGAATCCTTTATCTTTGATTTGTGAAATCCTTGGGTTTAGACATTACTTTGGGAATTCCTATTTTTTTCTTTCAAAAGAGTAGCAACATACCCTTTTTTCTTATTTCCTTCGATAAAGCATTTATCTCTTCTATAGAAATCTAATAAGGGGGATTGATTCTAATATACTTTTATTGGACTTCTTCTTATTTTAACCTTTCGATTTATTTCTAAATTAAGGATAGACTGACAAAGTTGGCCTAATTTATTAGTTTTCACTAACCCTAGATTCTTTCCCTTGATAAAAAATAAACTCTGTCCTCTCGAGCTCCATCGTGTAATATAGTTACTTAAACCCTGCGCAAATTTGATTCGGAATGAATAGAATAGGCTATGTCGAGCCAAGAGCATTTTCATTACTATGGAAAATGATGGATAGCAAAATCCAGTGCACTGGACCCAATGACTCTGTTCTGTGACAACACTGGTGCCATTGCTCTAGCCAAGGAATCAAGGTTTCACAAGAGGACCAGACACATAAAGCAACGCTTCAATTCCATCCGCGATTACATCGAGGAAGGAGATATAAATATTTGCAAAGTACACATGGATCTGAATGTTGTAGATCCGTTGACTAAGCCTCTTCCACAAGGGAAACATGATCAACACCAGAACTGTATGGGTGTTAGATTCATTACAATGTAAATCACATAGTGATGTGAGCTAGATTATTGACTCTAGTGCAAGTGGGAGACTGTTGGAAATATGCCCTAGAGGCAATAATAAAATGGTTATTATTATATTTCCTTGTTCATGATAAATGTTTATTATCCATGCTAAAATTGTATTGATTGGAAACTCAAATACATGTGTGGGTATATAGACAACACTGTGTCCCTAGTGAGCCTCTCACTACTACAGAATGGTCCAAACACGACACATCAATCAGAGACCCTTCGACGAAACTGTGTGCGATGCATGAATCGCAAACGGTATAGTGCAAGCTCCGTTGCTAATGTCACGAACTGTGTGCGAAGGTGGACCCATCAAATACGATTCAGAAAGTAGTTGCGTGTGCGATCTATGGCAGACAGTTTGTTCTTATGAACCGTTTGTGATTAGAGAAGATAACAGGAATGGTTACCAAAACTACATACGTGTGCGAAGTACAGCATACAGTTCACTCGGATAAACTGTGTGCGCTGATACAGCAGAACACAAATGACTCGGCATAACACGATGTGTGCGATATACAACAAATAGGTGAGTAATGAGAATCGTGTGCAAACACCAGTAATAACACATACGATTCATACTAACAAGCTGTGTGTGTTGTGGGCAGACGGTTGCTGCCAAGTAATTGTCAGCGATGGATGAGATCACTACAGACGCTACGTTGGGAAGTGCCGTTTGCCTGTATTAATATCGCAGATGTTTTATTATTTTAACGCGTGTGCCTCCGCATCAGTCCGTCCTCCTCTCTCACGTCTTGTCACCGCGTTGCCACCCAAGTATTCCAGTGCACGCTTCGGCACCGCTTTTGGGTTTTGGCCACGCGCCCGCTCGATGATCCCGTTCCCGCTCAGAACCGCGCAGGTTCCCGCACGCAAAACCGTTCTACGGCTCTAGCTTCCCGCCATGCTTGGTGAAACCCCCAATGCTTGCATGCCTGCTATATAAATCCTCATGGCCGGCGACTCCACATTGCCTTCATCCCCCCTCCCCGTAGCTTGTCTAGTTTGCTTCTCCCCCAATCGCCAATGGCACCGGCCGTTCGTCGTTGCCCAGCCACTCCACCAGAGGACAGCTCTAGCTGGGAGGCTTCACCGCATCGGCGCGGCAGTCCTCTAAAGCGTGTAGTGCACGTGGCATCCCTGGTGGGTGTGCGCACGCCACCAACTACACGCTCCACCACCGCTGCCCGAAGGCAGCTGTTGCCGGTGGCCGCCGTGGCCGCCGCCGCGGCTGCCACTCCACCGTCGTCCGTCTTTGCCACGACCCCGTCGTCAGGCTGCGGGGTCATAACCCGCGCCACCACCAAGGCCCGAATGCGGGAGGTGGAGTCCGCCAAAGACCCGCCGCCGGGCTTCTACGTCACAACCCTTGCGCGCTACATCTACTTCCTAGAGAAGGAGGTGGAGCGCCAGGTCGCGCACGCGAAGAAGCTCACTGACGTCGTGGCCGGAGGAGAAGCCGAAGCGGCGGCACGGAATGCAGAGATCTACGTAGAGTCCCGTCGCTTCGAGGAGGGGCGTCTTGAGCGTCGGAGGGTAGCACTGGCAGGCAACGAACACGTCTCCGCCAACTCGTCGACAGGCTCCTCCTCCACTTGCTCTTACTGAGCGCGCTCGATTCTGCTGGAAGTAGTACAAAGCCCCTCCGTAGTACTAGTATTTAGGGGCTGTTTTGTTCAGTTCATCTAACTATATGTATGGTTGAACTGTACAACGTACTTTAATTAGCTAGTATATAGTTGAACTAGCTAATTCAGTACGTGGTTGGCAACAATTGGGGAAAAGTTTGTTCGGTTCAGCTGTCGAGTTGAACTGTATTGTACAAAGACCAGTGCTTAACGTATGAATGAAATCCATGTTTAAAGTGAATTTCAGTTGCAAAATTACACCCTAATTGTGATTTTGTTTCTACAATACTTGCCAAATGCTAGTGCTACAATGTTGACAAATGCCTGTGTTACTAGATCGACAGATGCCAGTGTTTCCGATTTGACACATGGCAATTTACCAAGTATGATAGATGCAAATCTTTTCGGATTGTCTGTACTAGGCACACGGATCATATTCGAGAAACGTTTGCGATGACGCATTGGACCAATCCTTCGCGCCAATATTTTGACTTGGCTTACGGGCGAAGGAAAGATAGTTGTCGATCTTCAAATGGGTATTTAACCTGAACCGTTTGTGATGTGTGTTCATTCAGATAAAACTATGTTGGTTTTTTTTTGCTACGTGAATTCAGAGATAAATACTTAGTTCATCAAACCATAGATTTCATTCAGTCAAGCTTTCGCTTTACATTCATATGATCGAGATACAATATAAATAAAACTAGTTGCGGCAGCGGCAGCGGCCTCGTGTGGCAGCGATCTCGTGCTCCAGGGCGCAGTTGTACAGTTCTTCAACCAAGAACAGAATGTTATGGACTTCACAATCAAAGAGCCGGTTGTCGCTCGATCGACGGGCGCGGGGCTGGGGAGCGGCGACTAGCGGCGCTGCGAGAAAGTTATTGACGGTGGCGGCCCAATCCGCTGTGGGGGCCGTGACGGGTGCAGGTGTGCGCACGGGCACGAACGCGGTGGGTGCAGGCGCACGCAAGGGGCCGGGCGCCGTCGGTGCGGGAACGCGCACTAGGACCGGCATGGCGTGTGCAAGAGCGAGCACGAGCACGGGGGCAGGAGGAGGCGCTGGCGCTTGCACGTACATGAGCTCACGCGGGTCGGCGGGGACCTCCCTAACGCCGGCAGTTTCCAGCGCTGCGATGATGCTGGGCGACCAGCCCATTAATGCCACAGGGATGGTTGCTGGCACGGGCGCGGTGATGGTTGATGGTGAGTGTGTCGGGGCAGCATCCGCTGCGGCATGCAGCTCTTCCAGGGCCATTTCCATGGCCTCCCATTCGTCTTCATGTTCTATCTCTTCCGGCTCGGTGTCAACTTCACCAAACCGGAAGACTAGTGGCATATGATCCTTCTGTAGCATGGCGTAGGTCGCCGTGGAGGTCTGAAGATGGAGGGGAATGTGAGGCGAAGATATATGGAGGATTGTGAGTGAGTGGGCAGTAAAGCCGCCTATTAAACAGCGGCTCAGGCGCCATTGATGGACAGGTTGGAAGCAAGGAGGGTGGATACGGAGGTCAAAGGGCTCGATTCCCGGTGAGTCTTCGGCGTACTGCCCGCACGCCTCCCGGTGAGCCTGCGCGGCGGATGCCAGCTCGCACGCCTCCTGTCAACTCAAGCAGCTGCTCTCATGACACCTCCTAAGCCCTAGCCAATAAAAGAGTGCGACGCTTGGCAGCATGTAAAGGGCAGTAGAACGCCAATAGTTTGATATAATGCAACCGTTTGCGTGGAAACGTGACAGTTCTTTGTTCCAAAAATCTTTTGTTTGCTATTAATGACACGAAAAATAACACATCATAATTGTGCTATATAATGACGCCATGCCAAATTTCTTGAATTTTGTGTGAGTTCTAGATTTACTATAATTTAACTAATATTCTCAATGTTGGCTCTAAAAGAAAATATATATTAAAAAATGAGTCTCAGATAGGAAAACAAAATGCTATGACGCCTTTATGTGCCATGTTCATGAAACCATGCCAAGTTTCATGAATCTCCTGACGAGTTTTTGGTTTACATGATTTAAAACCCTATAGTTTCTCAATGTTTCTGTGGCCGAGCCAAGACCCCGAGATGTTTGAAATTCATTTACATGTCTTGCATGGGACCTAAAGATGCATGCACACTAATATGGTTTTCAACCCATTTTGATGCACCAGACCTTCTGATTGTAGTTCGGATTTGAATTATGCACGTTAAATAATGCATATAAAAGTAAAATAGTGTATAAGAAGGCCAAACGAACCATGTATAATTTCATATTTTGGCACGACACTCTCATTTTGGTATATGTTGCCTATATAAATAGTTCAAGACGAGAAGAGGCAGCGGATGTTGATTCGCCCACATAAGGTGACACATTCCATATCGAAACAACAAAGCTTCACGTGATAATTAATCTTTGGTTTGTGCGGGGCTTGTGCCAAAACTTGTCCCAAATTGGACATTATTTTACCAGGGCACATATGAGCCATGCATGTTATGACACCATGCCAAGTTTCATGAATTTTCTGACTAGTTTTTGATTTACACATGATTTAAAACCCGTGTTTCTCAATGTTTGTATGGCCGAGCCAAGACCGCGAGATATTTGAAATTCATTCCCATATATTGCATGGGATCCTAAAGATGCATGTACACTTATACGGTTTTCAACCCATTTTGATGCACCGTACCTTGTGAATGTAGTTCAAATTTGAATTATGCACATTAAATAATGCATATAAAAGTCAATTAATGTATAAGAAGGCCAAACGAACCATGTATACTTTCATATTTTGGAACGACACTCATTTTGGTATATGTTTCCTGTAGAAATATATAGTTCAAAACAAGAAGAGGCAGCGGATGTCCATTCGCCCACATAAGGTGACGCATTCCTTATCGAAACCACAAAAGCTAGCTCCCCATGAGTAGCTGAGGTTTGTAAGGGCTTGTGCCAAAACTTGTCCCAAATCGGACAACTTATCATCATGACACATATGAGCCATGCCATGACACCATGCCAAGTTTCCTGAATTTCTGACGAGTTTTTGATTTATACATGAATGTAAAACCAAGTTTCTCAATCTATGTGGCCGAGCCAAGACCCCAAGATGTTTGAAATCCATTCTCATATCTTGCATGGGGCCCAAAGTAGCCATGGACACTTATATGATTTTTCAACCCATTTTGATGCACCAGACCTTGTGATTTTAGTTCAAATTTTAATTATCCACATTGTATGCCTAGAGAACTCAATTAACGTATGAAAATGAGAAAAGAACCCTGAATAATTCCATATTTTAGCAAGACACTCTTACCGGTGCGAGTTGCCTCTAACAAAAGTTCATGGCGAGAAGATGAGCGGATGTCGTTTTGCCTACGTAAGGTGAGGTTTTCCTTATCGGGACCTCAAAGATTGAAGTGAGAAGCTCTGCTTTGTAAGGGACTTGTGGCTAAAATTGTCCCATGTTGTACAATTTTTTTACCATGGCACATATGTGCCATGTCATGACAACATGCCAAGTTTTTAGAATTTCTGATGCGTTTTGGATTTACAGCAATTTAAAAACCAAGTTTCTCAACGTTTGCGGCCGAGCCAAGATGCCGAGATGTTTGAAGTTCATTCCCATTTATTGCCCATGACCTAAAGATGAAGCCATGGATACTAATATGATTTTTCATCCCATTTTGATGCACAAACATTGGTACGATAGTTCAAATTTGAATTATGCACATGAAATGTCTAGAAAACTCAATTAATTTATAAAAATGGCAAACAAACCCTGAATAATTCCATATTTAGCACGACACAACTATTGGTCAGTGTTCACTGCACATAAATCCTATTGCAATCCAAACACCGTCTCGAATTAACCTCATTTTTTGTTTTAAAAACATTTTGAAAATTAAGTCTTTCACAAACAGTTGACGTTCATGAATCGTGTGTGATGCAGTACAAAATATCTTGGGCGAATCCTCGTAATGCATGGCTTAGGCCGGAAGCTTCGTCGGCTGCAGTACACCGCCGGCCAGTTTACCGCACTGACTCCTCAGACAATTTTACTTTTCAATCGTCGCCGGCGAAAGATGGGGACGTGGATCCCCGTCGTGAGGGCAACTTTGGCAACCGACTCCGGCCCGAGCACGGCCGCATCAGCCATGAGCGTGCTCTCAACATGCTTGAACACGGCCGCTACCTCCGATAGAGCGGCTGCAACAACCGAAGGGGCAGCAGCTGCAGCTGAGAGGGCGGCAGCAACAACCGCGATGGGGATAGCAAATGGCTAGAATGGCACATCAGCTGTCAGTTCCTCGGTGGTCGTCGTAGCCCTGATGGCGGACACCCAGTCCTATCTCGAGGCCGCCCACGCCCATCTCGTGTCGGTCGCTGCACAAATCAGATCTGCCTTCTCCGACACCGGTCGACAACCCACCTCTGTTGAGTTGGTAATCACCGAGTGTGCTCGAGCAGGCGTCCATTCGTCGGCGGCCTCTCTAGCCAAGATTGTGGCCGGCCATGCCCGGAGCAAGGCCGCCCACGCCCGGCTCATGGCGGCCTTATCCAAAGAGATGGTGGACGAAGACTGCGAGATGCTGGAGTATGTGGCGATGGATCTCCTTTCCCCGGAGTTCGTCGAGCGGGAGCTGGTCATCGAGGAGGCGGCGGAGATCGATGAATGCCAGATAGAATATTAGTCTCCGTCTAGAGCGATGGTGTTTTGTTAGAGTAATGTTGAAGTCAATTAACTAATGTTCATTAGTTGCTCGATTAAGTAAGTGCGGGCAGTGTTGTAGGCTCTTTTGTGTAGTACTTCTCAAATTAGCAAGTGTTGTTAAATTAAGCAATGACCAATGTAACAAGGGAAATTCGGACCAAAATTTGCCGCCGTATCCCCATTTTCTCTTCCTAATGAACATGAAATGCAAGTACCGTGTGCAATGTACTATCCGATATCTTACGCCGGAAGCTTGGAGACCAAAATTTCCACGTTCAGTCTCATCACACACGGGATAAACTGTAGCATAAGTTTGTGTTGTTGAATATCGCACACAGTTATGGTAAAGGTACTGTGTCTGATGTGACTGTGCACGCTACTTTTTCCCTACAACGAATGAAATTTTGGGTTGCCGCGCAAATATCCACCTCCCGCACCCCTCGTACCAACCAAAAGCCACATTTCCCATTCCCCCTGCCCCCTCTTCATTTCCTAAGTTGAAACCTTCACTGCTTGCTTGCAGCGCCGCCTCCTCGCCGGCGACGCTCCTTCCTGCTCCTCGGCCTCATCCATCTAGTCATAGTCAGGTAATCCAAACCTTCCCCATACCCCCTCCCCCCTCCAGCCCCTCCTCCTCCATTCTACATGGCCCGACCGCCGGCGCGACACATTCCATAAAAATCACTGGCCCACCCCCCACTTAATCGCCGCCGAAAGACATGGTGCACGTAGTGTAACCAGGATCTCAAGGAGCACCTGGCAGCGGAGAAGCAAATCGCGACCGCACGCGCGGATGAGTCCCCGATGGCTGCCATGCGTGCTGACCCCCAGATCTTGGAGCAACATCTAGACGTCGAGGGCACCGTCGACGCCTCGCGCACGGACGCCACCATGCGGTTGGCTGCTTTGAACAACAGCTCGTTGTGTTTTCTCCAGGGCTCCGCTGTTGCCTTCGACGACGACTCCGTGTTGTTTTCTCAGCGTGCCCATGCTTTCCTCAACTCCATAGTAGGCAGGTTGGTGCCCGAACAGGCTGAGGCAACTCACCACTACGAGGAGGGCACCAACGATGTGGTGGCCTCGCCCTCGTCCAAGCCCATCGTTATCGATATCTCCAACGACGAGGAATATCTTGTTTTCTAAGCTTAATTACTAATGACCTGTGTTCAGCTAGCTACACCTATTACGCATGTTTGTTTTACCTGCTGCATGTGCTGCTCCTGCCTTTCCTTAAGAAACTCTAGTGAAATATGCAATGTAATGCTACTATGCAATCCGACCTTCTACTATGTACTATGTTGTATTGTGCAATGTGATGCTCAGTTAACTGTTTGGTTCTGTTGTTTTGGTGATCATCTGCAATGTCATGTTCAATTATCGTTGGTACAATGTTGTTTTGTTATGCACGTGAAACCTACAATTACTATATTTCATAGTTCTTAGCAAGCTTGTCTTTTCCATGTGGCTTGAATTCATATGTTGGATATGCAATGCGTTTATCTTTTATTAAAAGATTTTATTGATCAATATCTATTCTTAAACACGTTACAGGTGGAACAATGGGAGACACTGAGGTTTACCATCGAGGTTTACACTTTCATGATCCTTTGGCTAATAGCACATTATTGTGCAATTGCAGGAACCATTCTAATATTTAGGTTTCTAACAATAATTTGGTCTTGCACATTTAGGTCCTGCCGTAAGAGGTTTAGACCCACTGTTCGACCCATTTTGCTTGTGGGGAAATGATGTGTTCATGAATATCAGTCAAATCAAGAAACCCAGAAAGATTGTTAAGATAAAGAAACTTGCGACGAAAAACAACAAGCTGTTTGTCTGCACAATGAAGAAGACATCAGTGAACTATAGGGTGGTACTATCTCTTTTACCTTGTCTTTTTCCCTTTGTGACATTTCAATTTTTAGAAACGAAATTTGAGCATATTTTTGTTTCCAGTCCTTTCCAAAGCAGTTCATCGATGAGGACGTCTCAAACCACCTGTATGGTCAAGAGGCGAGGAAGGTATTCATACAGCACCCACGGTATAATCTTGAAGTCTTCCTCAACAGGATGAAGGATGGGCGGGCAACCATCCACAGGCACTGGCATAAACTTGCAAGAACCTTCGACATCAGGGAAGGCTCAATATTTGCCTTCCGCTTCAACAGTTTTCTAGACGAGATTCATCTATCTATTTACCGTATATGATGCTATTTTCCAAAGGTTTTAGATGTTGCATGTGAAACTCGGTCCTATCGTGTAATTGGGTAGGTAGGTAGTATATGCCTATATGATGTTGTACTCTGATGTATTTCAATTATGAAATCCTGGTTGCCGTAATACAAAATAAAATATATTGTGTGCTTGATCTGAAGTATCAATTTGTTTACTAGCTGGATTATAAATAATAGAGCAATTAGCCTGATTATTGGGGTTTCATATTGCAGACGGTTTGTCATAGAACACCGTCAGTGATGACCTCAACAAACCCACACGCTTGCTGGAAAATTGGCGTGTTGGATCAGTGAACAATCACACATGATTTTCGGGCGCAAACTGTGTGTGTTAGAAAACCCATTCGCAAACATTTTCACATAAAACGTGTGTGTGATGGCCAGCCCTATGCCAAACAGTTTCTTCTAGGCTCCATGCGTGATGGCCACCCCTAACACATACGATGTTAAGCAGAAAATTGTGTGTGATGTACAATACAAACGGAAACGTATGTTTGGGATTCACTGTGTGGGATGGTATGCACATCTCACACGATTTCTCCTAAATACCTATTTGTGATAGTCCTTCCAATTGCACACGACATAATTTTGCCTATCGTGTGTGACCGGGAGCAGGCATCGCTAACGGGTTTTTCGTGTCGTGTGCGATAGCCCCCCCTATTGCCCACACATGCAAGGCGATGATTTGAAACTACGTCACGGAAAGGGGTTAAAAACCGTTTGTATAGCAGGCACCTGCACTAGTGTCTATAGGACTAGCTCGTTGATCAAAGATGGTCAAGGTTTCCTGGTCATAGACATGAGTTGTCATTTGATAACGGGGTCACATCATTAGGAGAATGATGTGATGGACAAGACCCAAACTATGAACGTAGCATATGATCGTGTCAAGTTTATTGCTATTGTTTTCTGCATGTCAAGTATACGTTCCTATGACCATGGGATCATGGAACTCACTGACACCAGAAGAGTACCTTGTGTGTATCAAACGTCACAATGTAACTGGGTGACTATAAAGATGCTTTACAGGTATCTCTGAGGGTGTCTGTTGAGTTGGCATGGATCAAGACTGGGATTTGTTACTCCATGTGATGGAGAGGTATCTCAGGGCCCACACGGTAATACAACATCACAATGAGCTTGCAAGCAAAGTGACTAAAGAGTTAGCCACGGGATCTTGTATTACGGAACGAGTAAAGAGACTTGCCTGTAACGAGATTGAACTAGGTATGGAAATACCTCGATCGAATCTCGGGCAAGTAACATACCGATGAACAAAGGGAACATCATACGGGATTAACTGAATCCTTGACATAGAGGTTCAACCGATAAAGATCTTCGTAGAATATGTAGGAGCCAATATGGGCATCTAGGTCCCGCTATTGGTTATTGACCGTAGAGGTGTCTCGGTCATGTCTACATAGTTCTGGAACCCGCAGGGTCTACACACTTAACATTTGGTGACGATATAGGTATAGTTGAGTTGTTATGTTGGTGACCGAAGGTTGTTCGGAGTCCCGGATGAGATCCCGGACATGACGAGGAGCTTCGGAATAGTCCGGAGGTAGAGATTTATATATGGGATAATAGTGTTTGGTCTCTGGAAGGGTTCCGGAATTCACCGGAAGGTTTTTTTGGATGTTTCCCGAAATGTTCGGGTACGAGAACACTTTATTTGGGCCAAGGGGTAAAGCCCATGAGGCTTTAGGAAGGTGCAAAAGGAGTTTTGCGAAGGCTAGGGGCCAGACGCTAGGGACCCTGGCGTCTGGTCCTGGAGTCCAAGCAGGACTCTTGCCTTGCAGGACAAACCGACTTTGAGGAGGCTCTTTCTCCAAGAAACGACCCCAGGGCTCAACATATAAATAGAGGGGCAGGGCTAGCACCCGGGACACATCAAGATTTCCCCAAGCCATGTGCCGACTACCCCGCCCCTCTAGTTTATCCTCCGTCATAGTTTTCGTTGTGCTTGGCGAAGCCCTGCGGAGATTGTTCTTCACCACCACCGTCATCATGCCGTAGTGTTGCCGGAGTACTCGAGCTACTACTTCACCATCGCTCGCTAGATCGAGGAGGTGAAGGCATCATCAAGCTGCACGTGTGTTGAACGTGTAGGTGCCGTCCGTTCGGCACTAGATTGTGATTGGATCGCGGGACGGCTTGCGATTTGGATCGTGAAGACGTTCGGTTACATCAACCGCGTTTCTTAACGCTTCCGCTTAGCAATCTACAAGGGTATGTAGATGCAATCTCTCCTCTCATAGATGATCATCTCCTAGATTGATCTTGGTGAAGCATAGGAAATTTTTTGTTTCCCATGCAACGTTCCCCAACAACAAGTGGTGAGAGCGTGTGTGAAGGAGTACACCCTTGCATGGTATGAATCTGTTCGAATAGCCGCGTCCTCGGATATGGACTACTTGGAAACTTATGCTGTTCATAGACAACTTTAAGGGTTACTCATAAAAGTATCAAGACAAGTGTGAGTACCGTGGATGGCACTCTCGTAGGGAGACGGGAGTGGATCCATGGTGGTGTATTGTTGTGGTGTTAGTGGACTCGTGTACGCTTTCTCAAACTTAATCAAAGTACTGGTAGTCATAGTACAGGATAGCCAAGAGTCAAAGCTGGTGTGCTGCATGAAACGACACCATCCCCTTTTGATACAAATGCATGAGTAGACTAGATCTGATTTAAAGACTTGCTGAGTACATTTGTACTCACGTTTGCTTAAACTATTGCAGAGGAGACCCACGACCCATCTGGTGGGTTTTATCTAGACGTTGACGACGCTGAGTAGCTGGTATCCCAGCTACGGTCCACCACCCTTGGGTAGGGTTGTAGATAGTCAGGCTACGTGCCTTTTATCCTTTCATCTGTCTGTCCTCAGACAGCTTTACGCTTCTACATGTCTTGTAAGACTTGTCTGTATGACTTGAGTGTCGGGTCATGTGACCCCTACCTGTATGAACATATTATGCAAGACTCTTACGAGCCTTCTAAATAAATGTTGTGATGTTGTATCTATGCATATCGTGCGTACGTGTGACGTGCATCGGTATGTATGGGATTTGACACCTAGTTGTGTGCCTTTAGTAGTACTCTTTCCAGGGAAATGCCTCTTTGTGCTTCCACTGATCCATGGTAGCTTGCTACTGCTCCGGACACATTTATTGACCAAAGTTTATCCTTCTTTGCTGTTGTGTCTGTCCCTACGGGGAAATGCCTCGTAGTGTAATGGAGTCCATGTAGCCTGTTATGACTCGTCTACGCGCAGTTGAGGACAGAATTGTCTCACGGTGTAATGGAGTCCGTGTAGCTTGCTATGACTCGTCTACACACGCTGATGACCGACACCTGCATTGTTGGGTTAAATATGCATGTCCCTGTACGGATGTGCCACTTGGGTTCTATGACGAATCATATCAACCCGAGTTCTTTGACGTATGATTGCTAGCGACATGTCCATATCCGTGAGCCAAAAGACGCAAATGGTCCCAGCCAAGGTAAGGTGGCAGCCATGGGGATTACCGTGCGTGAGGCCGCAAAGTGATGTGATATGTTACTGGATGGATTCATATGGCTTAGGATCGGGGTCCTGACTATATAGGCATCACGTCCATAAGAAAATAGGCCGACTCCTGCCTGCACCTATTACTATTACTCCATGTCAAGAGCGCTTATATGCTTGCCTCTCTAAGTATTAAGTTCATGACAAATAGAGTAATGCTTGGATAACGATGACATGATGTAGACAAATAAAACTCAATCAATATGAATTAACCCCATCGTTTTATCCTTAGCGGCAACAATACAAAGACATGTCTTGTCCCTTTCTATCACTGGGATAGAGCACTTCCAGATTGAACCCACTACAACGCACCCCTCTCACTGAAGAAATATCAATCTAGTTGGCCAAACTATTTCAATAGATCGGAGAGATTTACGAAGCTTTAATAATCATGCGAATAAGAATCATAATAGAATTCAGAGAAGACTCAAATCTTTTTCATGAATAATATGAACATAAACCCACAATTCATCGGATCCCAACAAACGCACCGCACAAAGTAATTACATCGAATAGATCACCGCGAAGATACGATCAACATTGTATTGAAGATCAAGAGAGAGAGAGAGAGAGGTAGGCATCTAGATACTAACTATGGACCTGTAGGTCTATAAGGAACTACTCACACATCACCATGGGAGCAGCAAGGTTGATGTAGAGGCCCTCCATGATCGACCCCCCCTCCGGTAGGTCACCGGAACAAGGCTCCAGATGGGCACACAACGGAACAAAGACGTGCGGCGGCAAAAAAGTGTTACAGGAGGCTCCCTAGGTTTTTTGGAAATATTAGAATTTATAGGCCAGAGAGGGGCGTCGGGAAACATCAGGGGGAGCCAGCACACAATAGGGCGCGACCACTCCCTGGGCGCGCCCTGATGTGTGCTGCCTCTCTCATGCAGCCTCCGGTCTCCTCCCGAAGCTTCCAGGTCTTCTTTTGGTCCAGAAAAAATCATAAAAAAGTTTTGTGGCAATTGGACTTCGTTTGGTACTGTAAACCTGAAAAGCCAAAAACATGCATAAAACAACAACTGGCACTGGGCACTGGGTTAATAGGTTTGTGCTAAAAAATAATATGAATTTGTAAATAAATACCCGAAAAGTATCCTAGAATGATAAAATTATAGCATGGAACAATAAAAAATTATAGATACATTGGAGATGTATCAGAGATAGGCTGGTGGTCCGAGCATAGACATGCCATGAAGCTCGAGCGACATTGCAGGAGTGAGGACAGGTCCTCTCTAGATTTCAGGGGAACTCCTGTATCAGT
Source organism: Elymus sibiricus (assembly GCA_039707655.1). Lineage (NCBI taxonomy): Eukaryota > Viridiplantae > Streptophyta > Magnoliopsida > Poales > Poaceae > Elymus > Elymus sibiricus. The sequence continues at coordinate 305,159,563 of CM077675.1, read as the reverse complement.
AGACTTCGAGCCCAAATTTCTGAAACTCTCGCCTTGGCGCTTAGGTAAGGGCCATGTCAACCCGTGGAGGGGCGTCGAGTTTATCCCATCGTAATCCGGAAGACGACTTCAGTCGGAGGATTTTAAATGTCGGAGTGTTTGGAGACCTCCTTTTAAGGTACTTGGTCGGACCGAGGCATTTTTCCCAAACAGGAACGCACAACCAATCCATCGGGTTGATGTAGAGCGAAAATCTCGCGGATTTGAATGTAGGACGTGTGCGCGGAAGCGGTTGCGCCGCGGCGTAGTGGGGAAAGTGGGGCGTGCGCCTAGGTTTCCGCCGCAGGATCTGCCACGTGCGCGATTTACTATGTGCGTGTGATTGCATCCGATTTGCACTCGATGGTGTGCGATCTTCATGCAGATTTTGCTGAGGTATAAATAGGTGGAAACCCTGCTGTTGAAAATGCCCAGATGCACTTTCCTTCCACGCTTTCTCCTCCGCCATTCCGTCGCACTCCGCCGTGCCTTTCGCCTTGCAATCCACCTCCCAGCCATGGTCCTCTCGGGAGAGATGGTGAAGGAACCGACCGCGAAGCTTGAGAGGGCGACGAAGGCATCGAGGGCGTCGTCGTCAAGCATCGGTGCCTCGGCGAGCCAGCTCTAGGGAAACCGGACCCTGTCGCGGGCCATGCAGACCCGCTTGCTGGAGTTGGAGAGGCTAGGCCTCGTGGCCGCTGGGAGCTGGAGGCTGCCGGAGGTGGGCGAGCTGGAGCCATCACCGCAGGGGGACGAGGGCGTGCTCCTAGTGGCGCATGTCGAGAGAGGTTTTTTTTTTGCTGCATCCACATCCTTTTTCCGTGCATTCCTATATTTCTTCGGGGCTCAACTACAACATCTCCCTCCTAATGCCATTTCCTACCTATCCGCTTTTGTCTCTCTCTATGAAAAGTTTATAGCATGTCATCCTCACTGGGAGCTCTTCAAACATCTGTTTACTTGCTGGTTGATGACCATGAAGAAAGCCTCCCCGAGTGAGGAGAATACCAACGTTAACCAACAGTGGGGCGGGCTAGGAATTCAGCTTAGGCGGAAGGGTAGTTTCCTTGCCATGTCCTTTCTCGACCTGGTGAAGGGGTGGTAAGATAGTTTATTTTACCGCAAAGACATTCCACTCGCCGGTGGCCAGTCCGGCCTCCCGTCGTACTCGGCAGAGCGGGTGAGATCCCCTCCACCTTTTCCATGTCCAAGGATGAGAAGACAGATGTAGAGATCCTCGTGCTGGCACTCGTGACCATAGTCAGGAAGGGCCTCAACGGGATGGACCTACTGGAGGTCTTTTCATCCAGCGGATGATTCAGCCCTACAGGCGAGGGCCCATCGCATGTGGGAGTATATATGAGGGTCTGAATGACTCCACTCAGGTCCATTCGGAGGAGTTCGCGATGAAGACACTCGAGGCCAAGCTCATGGCCATCACCTCGCAGCGCGACAACCCCTAGGGCACCAGAGTGATAGCTCCCTTTGATAAGGAGCATCCGCCCATTGAGGGAATTCCAAATCTTTTTATACGAATGATTTCATAGTCGTTTTTTTGTTATTTACTTTGATGTTTCTCTCTTGATAGAGCTTCACTGAGATGGTTTGTGTGGTGCCGACTGTCGACCACACGCCCAAGGATGTGGCGAGCTACACTGAGGAGGACGACGACGAGGAGGAAGACGATGATGAAGAGGACGACGACCAGGATGACTCCGAGGATGGAGACAAGGCAGAGTCTTCTCTGTCGGAGGAAGTCCCGACCAATGGTCGTTCCAAGGCGCACCAAGACCCGGGTGCCCGCGGCGGGGGCTCTAAGGGGTCAAGTTGCCCCAAGCCGAGTGCGGCGGCCCCGACTACTCGAAGCTCGAAGTGCGGATCGTCCGAGTCCACCGGGTCACCGGAGAAGATGGCCAAACATCACAAAATCCCCGCTGCCAAACATCGGAAGGCGGCCTTGCCGAGGATCAAGGTGACCGTGCCCGTGGCGTCAACGTAAGCACTTTGACTGTTTCTTTTTACTCCATGAACTCCGTTTGTGTCTGATGTCCAAATGACCTCTTGACGGCAGCGCTTCAACTGCATCACTCAACCCAAAGGTCGTGGAGAAAGGACAAGTAGAGGCAGACGCGGCTTCTTCCAAAGGTACTTGGTGACTCTGTTATGCTTAAATCCTGAATGATTCATTCATCAGTTTTTCTCGCGTCCGAGTGATTGTAGGGCTGACTGAAGTGACCGAGCTTGACCGGGATGATAAGGTCGACCCGCTGAATCCTTCAACCGACACAAATGTCATGATGCAAGATGCTCCATCCAGACGAATGCCCAGGTTCTCTCCCATCAAGGACCTCACCAAGATTGCCGGTTCGAGTGCCACGCCGAGGGCTGGCGCCACGCTCGAAGCCGCGTCACCTGCCCCTTCACTAGTCCCTGCTACGGCCAACCTCTTCACATTATACCGGACCCCTGAGGACCAAGTGGGCACGAGGAAGGAGACCATGATTGATACATCTCCAACGTATCTATAATTTTTGATTGTTCCATGCTATTATATTATCTGTTTTGGATGTTTTATATGCATTAATATGCTATTTTATATTATTTTTGGGACTAACCTATTAATCTAGAGCCCAGTGCCAGTTTCTGTTTTTCCATGTTTTTGAGTATTGCAGATAAGGAATATTAAACGGAGTCCAGACGGAATAAAATCTTCGGAATGATTTTTCTTGGACCAGAAGAAACATGCCAGACTTGGAGATGAAGGCAGGAGACCTGCCGTGGCGTCACAAGCCACCAGGGCGCGCCCTAGGGGGGGAGGGGGGGGGGGCGCCCTCCTAGCTTGTGGCCCCACGGCAGCCCTCCTAACCCTATTTTCGGCCTATAAATTCCCAAATATTCCCTGGATACCAAAAAGAGCCAGGAAAATACTTTTCCGCCGCCGAAACCCTCTGTTCCCGTGAGATCCCATCTTGGAGCCTTTTCCGGTAATCTGCCGGAGGGGGATTCGATCACGGAGGGCATCTACATCAACTCCATTGCCCCTCCGATGATGCGTGAGTAGTCCACCACAGACCTTCGGGTCCATAGCTAGTAGCTAGATGGCTTCTTCTCTCTCTTTGTTCTTCAATACCATGTTCTTCATGATCTTCATGGAGATCTATCCGATGTAATACTCTTTTGCGGTGTGTTTGTCGAGATCCGATGAATTGTGGGTTTATGTTCATATTATCTATGAATATTATTTGAATCTTCTCTAAATTCTTATATTCATGATTGCATATCTTTGCAAGTCTCTTCGAGTTATTGGTTTGGTTTGGCCAACTAGATTGGTAATTCTTGCAATGGGAGAAGTGCTTAGTTTTGGGTTCAATCTTGCGGTGTCCTCACCTAGTGACAAAGTAGGGGTAGCGAGGCACGTATTGTATTGTTGCCATCGAGGATAAAAAGATGGGGTTTTCATCATATTGCTTGAGTTTATCCCTCTACATCATGTCATCTTACCTAATGCGTTACTCTGTTCTTCATGAACTTAATACTCTAGATGCAGGCAGGAGTCAGTCGATGTGTGGAGTAATAGTAGTAGATGCAGAATCGTTTCGGTCTACTTGACACGGACGTGATGCCTATATGCATAGTCATTGCCTTGGATATCTTCATAATTATTCGCTTTTCTATCAATTGCTCGACAGTAATTTGTTCACCCACCGTATTATTTGCCTTCATGAGAGAAGCCTCTAGTGAAACCTATGGCCCCCGGGTCTATTTTCCATAATATATTTTCAGATCTATAAACCAAAAATACCAAAAATATCTTGCTGCAATCTTTTTTACTTTTAGTTTACTTTTCGTTTCAGCAATCCTATCTATCTATCTCTATCAGATCTCATCCTTGCAAGTAACCGTGAAGGGATTGACAACCCCTTTATAGCGTTGGGTGCAAGTGTCTGATTCTTTGTGTAGGTACATCTATTGAGGACTTGCTTGTATCTCCTACTGGATTGATACCTTGGTTCTCAACAACTGAGGGAAATACTTATCTACTTTGCCGCATCACCCTTTCCTCTTCAAGGGAAACCAACGCATGCTCAAGAAGTAGCAAGAAGGATTTCTGGCGCCGTTGCCGGGGAGATCTACATCAAGCCTACCAAGTACCCATCACAAACTCATCTCTTGCATTTACATTAGTTGCCATTTGCCTCTCGTTTTCCTCTCCCCCACTTCTAAAACAATTTTCCAAAAAGATTTGCCTTTTTCCGTTCGTCTTTTGTTTGCTTTTCTCTTGCTTGTGTGTTAGATCATTTTCTTATGGCTCAACCCAAAAGCTTTGATCCTTATCTTAGGAAGTTGGAAGATATTGAAGATAATGTTAAAGGTTTCATGTCACTCCAATTTGACCACAATAGTTTCTTTAGAAATGAGCTTAAAGAACAAAAAACTATGTGGGAATACATGAATAAGGAACTTGATGATATGTCTAAGGAGTTTTATGCGTTAAAATCTCAGTTTGCTCATCTTGAAAATTTAGTAGGCCGGATTTCTGATAAACAAGCTACCTTAGTCAATAAAATGGCCGCGAAACCAAAATATTTAAATAATGATGAAGATCTTAAAGTGATTGATGTGACTCCTATTGAATCTTTGTTTTCTAAAACAAATCTTGATAAAGATGGGACTGGAGATGAGTCAACTTTAGTTAAAAGGCGTCCCAATGATTCGGAGTTTATAGATCTTAATGCTAAGATTGATAAAAGTGGGATTGAAGAGGTCAAAACTTTAGTTAGCAATGAAACCACTCTTTTGGATTTCAAGGACTTTAATTATGATAGTTGTTCTTTGATTGATTGTATTTCCTTGTTACAATCCATGTTGAATTCTCCTCATGCTTATAATCAAAATAAAGCTTTTACTAAACATATCATGGATGCTATGATGAAATCTTTTGAAGAAAAACTTGATTTGGAAGTTTCTATACCTAGGAAACTTTATGATGAGTGGGAACCTACTATTAAGATTAAAATTAAAGATTATGAGTGCCATGCTTTGTGTGATTTGGGTGCTAGCGTTTCCACGATTCCGAAAACTTTATGTGATGTGCTAGGTTTCCGTGAATTTGATGATTGCTCTTTGAATTTGCATCTCGCAGATTCCACTATAAAGAAACGTATGGGAAGGATTAATGATGTTCTTATTGTTGCAAATAGGAATTATGTGCCCGTAGATTTCATTGTTCTTGATATAGATTGCAATCCTACATGTCCTATTATTCTTGGTAGACCTTTCCTTAGAACGATTGGTGCAATTATTGATATGAAGGAAGGAAATATTAGATTCCAATTTCCATTAAGCAAAGGCATGGAACACTTTCCTAGAAAGAAAATAAAATTACCTTATTATGAGAGCTACTTATGGATTGCATACCAAAGATGACAATACCTAGATCTATTGCGTTATGCCTAGCTAGGGGCGTTAAACAATAGCGCTTGTTGGGAGGCAACCCAATTTTAATTTTATGCTTTTGTTTTTGCTTCTGTTTTTGAGTTTTCCACACATTATTACCTCTGTAGTAATTGTGTTTTCTTGTTTAAATTAGTGTTTGAGCCATGTAAGACCTTTGGGATGGTCTACGGTGATTGTTGATTTGATTTTGCTGAAAAACAGAAACTTTTGCTCTCAGTCCAGGAATTTTGTAAATTCACTGGACGTTCTTTTGATCTGAAATTTTTACACAAGATTTATATACAAATGTTCCTGATTGTCCTAATTTATCAGAATTTTTGGAGTTACAGAAGTATTCGAAGTCTATAGATTGCTACAGACTGTTCTGTTTTAGACAGATTCTGTTTTCTTTGTGTTGTTTGCTTATTTTGATGTATCTATGGGTTGTATCGGGGGGTATGAACCATGGAGAAGTTGGAATATAGTAAATATTACACCAATATAAATAAATAATGAGTTCACAAAAGTACCTAAAGTGGTGATTTATTTTTCTTATACTAACGGATCTCATGAGTTTTCTGTTGAGTTTTGTGTTGTGAAGTTTTCAAGTTTTGGGTAAAGATTTGATGGACTATGGAATAAGGAGTGGCAAGAGCCTAAGCTTGGGGATGCCCAAGGCATCCCAAGCCATATTCAAGGATACCAAAAAGCCTAAGCTTGGGGATGCCCCGGAAGGCATCCCCTCTTTCGTCTTCAATCCATCGGTAAATTTACTTGAGGCTATATTTTTATTCACCACATGATATGTGTTTTGCTTGGAGCGTCTTGCATGATATGAGTCTTTGCTTTTTAGTTTGTCACAATCATCCTTGATGCACACATCTTTTGAGAGGGACACACTGAATCGTGAATTTATTAGAATAATCTATGTGCTTCACTTATATTTTTTGAGCTAGGCAATGTTGCTCTAGTGCTTCACTTATATCTTTTTATAGCACGGTGGTGTTATATTTTATAGAAATTGTTGAACTCTCGTACCTCACTTATATTATTTTGAGAGTCTTTTAAACAGCATGGTAATTGGTTTAGGTTATGAATTTAGTCCTAATATAATGTGCATCCAAGAGGGATATAATAAAAACTTTCATATAAAGTGCATTGAATACTATGAGAAGTTTGATTTCTTGCATATAGTTTTGAGATATAGAGATGGTAATATGAGAGTCATGCTAGTGAGTAGTTGTGAATTGGAGAAATACTTGTGTTGAAGTTTGTGATTCCCGTAGCATGCACGTATGGTGAACCGTTATGTAACGAAGTCGGAGCATGATTTGTTTAATGATTGTCAACCTTTGTGTGATGGTCGGCAGCGCGCGATGGTTAACTCCTACCAACCTCTCCCCTAGGAGCATGCGTCTAATACTTTGCTTCGATAACTAATAGACTTTTGCAATAAGTATGTGAGTTCTTTATGACTAATGTTGAGTCCATGGATTATACGCACTCTCACCCTTCCACCTTTGCTAGCCTCTCTAGTACCGCGCAATTTTCGCCGGTGCATCAAACCCACCTTCCTAAAAACAGCCACCATATATTTCCTCAAAACAGCCACCATACCTACCTATTATGGCATTTCCATAGCCATTCCGAGATATATTGCCATGCAACTTCCACCGTTCCGTTTTTCATGACATGCACCATCACTTTCATATTGCATATAGAGTCATGTTTTGTTCTAAGTATCGAGTTATAAGTAAATAAAAGTGTGATGATTTTCATTGTTAGAGCATTTGTTCCGTGTGAGAAAAGGATGATGGAACTATGAATCCCTCACAAGTTGGGATGAGTCTCCGGACTTTATAAATAATAAAAGAGGCCAGCGAAGCCCCCAAAAAATAGAGGCCAAAGATGCCCACCAAAAAAAAAGAAAAAAAATGAGAGAAAGAGAGAAGGGATAATGCTACTATCTTTTTCCACACTTGTGCTTCAAAGTAGCACCATGATCTTCATGATAGAGAGTCTCCTATTTTGTCACTTTCATATAGCTAGTGGAATTTTTCATCATATGCACAACCACTTAGTTTCTTTTTGAGCTTTCATACACTTATAGCTCTAGTGCACCTGTTGCATGGCAATCCCTACTCACTCACATTGATATCTATTGATGGGCATCTCCATAGTCCGTTGATACGCCTAGTTGATGTAAGACTATCTTCTCCTTTTTCCTTGCACCTACACCATATTCTATTCCACCCATAGTGCTATATCCATGGCTCACGCTCATGTATTGCGTGAGAGTTGAGAAGGTTTGAGAACATAAAAAGTGTGAAAAAATTGCTTGACTTGTCATCGGGGTTGTGCATGATTTAGATACTTTGTGTGGGGAAGATGGAGCATAGCCAGACCATATGATTTTGTAGGGATAACTTTCTAAGGCCATGTTATTTCAAAAGGACACAATTGCCTTGTTGGTGTGCTCAAAGTATTACTGTTTTTATGTCAATATTAGACTTTTGTTTTGAATCCTATGGATCTGAATATTCATGCCACAATAAAGAATATTACATGGATAAATATGTTAGGTAGCATTCCACAACAGAAATTCTGTTTTTATCATTTACCTACTCGAGGACGAGCAGGAATTAAGCTTGGGGATGTTTGATACGTCTCCAACGTATCTATAATTTTTGATTGTTCCATGCTATTATATTATCTGTTTTGGATGTTTTATATGCATTAATATGCTATTTTATATTATTTTTGGGACTAACCTATTAATCTAGAGCCTAGTGCCAGATTCTGTTTTTTCCATGTTTTTGAGTATTGCAGATAAGGAATATTAAACGGAGTCCAAACGGAATAAAATCTTCGGAATTATTTTTCTTGGACCAGAAGAAACCTGCCAGACTTGGAGATGAAGACAGGAGACCTGTCGTGGCGTCACAAGCCACCAGGGAGCGCCCTAGGGGGGGGGGGGCGCCCTCCTAGCTTGTGGCCCCACGGCAGCCCTCCTAACCCTATTCTTCGGCCTATAAATTCCCAAATATTCCCTGGATACCAAAAAGAGCCACGAAAATACTTTTCCGCTGCCGGAACCCTCTGTTCCCGTGAGATCCCATCTTGGAGCCTTTTCCGGTAATATGCCGGAGGGGGATTCGATCACGGAGGGCATCTACATCAACTCCATTGCCCCTCCGATGATGCGTGAGTAGTCCACCACAGACCTTCGGGTCCATAGCTAGTAGCTAGATGGCTTCTTCTCTCTCTTTGTTCTTCAATACCATGTTCTTCATGATCTTCATGGAGATCTATCCGATGTAATACTCTTTTGCGGTGTGTTTGTCGAGATCCGATGAATTGTGGGTTTATGTTCAGATTATCTATGAATATTATTTGAATCTTCTCTGAATTCTTATATGCATGATTTCATATCTTTGCAAGTCTCTTCGAGTTATTGGTTTGGTTTGGCCAACTAGATTGGTAATTCTTGCAATGGGAGAAGTGCTTAGTTTTGGGTTCAATCTTGCGGTGTCCTCACCCAGTGACAAAGTAGGGGTAGCGAGGCACGTATTGTATTGTTGCCATCGAGGATAAAAAGATGGGGTTTTCATCATATTGCTTGAGTTTATCCCTCTACATCATGTCATCTTACCTAATGCGTTACTCTGTTCTTCATGAACTTAATACTCTAGATGCAGGCAGGAGTCGGTCGATGTGTGGAGTAATAGTAGTAGATGCAGAATCGTTTCGGTCTACTTGACACGGACGTGATGCCTATATGCATAATCATTGCCTTGGATATCTTCATAATTATTCGCTTTTCTATCAATTGCTCGACAGTAATTTGTTCACCCACCGTATTATTTGCCTTCATGAGAGAAGCCTCTAGTGAAACCTATGGCCCCGGGTTTATTTTCCATAATATATTTTCAGATCTATAAACCAAAAATACCAAAAATATCTTACTGCAATCTTTTTTACTTTTAGTTTACTTTTCGTTTCAGCAATCCTATCTATCTATCTCTATCAGATCACATCCTTGCAAGTAACCGTGAAGGGATTGACAACCCCTTTATAGCGTTGGGTGCAAGTGTTTGATTCTTTGTGTAGGTACATCTATTGGGGACTTGCTTGTATCTCCTACTGGATTAATACCTTGGTTCTCAACAACTGAGGGAAATACTTATCTACTTTGCCGCATCACCCTTTCCTCTTCAAGGGAAACAATGCATGCTCAAGAAATAGCAATGATCTAGGTGGAGCTGATGAACAACCGACTAAAGGAGGCATACGACGCCAGCGAGGCTCTGAGGACCAATGTTCAAGTAAGTACTATTGTAAGTACCAATTTCAGTTGGAGCTTCTCGGTTTTTGCACATGAATTGTTTTTTGAGTGGGTTTGCGCGGGGCACACCAATTTGGTCTTATCTGCTTCTAGTGGGGGCACGTTGAGTGCACCCGCTAGGTGTAGTCCCCGAGACTGCCATCGAGGGAAGAAGTCGGTGGGAGTGTTAGAGATTTAATATCATGTTCTTGTGGATGTCTCCGACGTTACCGCGACCTCCAGAATGTCTCCGGTGGACGCGTGGCCATGTTGCTGAACTTGTGGAAGTAGCACATACCGACCTTGTCGAATTAGCTGAATGAGCTTGTAGAAGTAGCGCATACCGACCTTGCCAAAGTTGTCGGGTGAGTTTGTAGAAGTAGTGCATACCAACCTTGCCAAAGCAGTCGGGGTGGTACTGGCACCTGATCCCATATTACCTTCTAGTGGGGGCATGCTGAGCGCACCCACTGAGTGTAGTACCCGAGACTGTTGTCGACTGAAGCACTCGACGGTAGTCTTAGAGCTTTTTTTATACACACTTGTGATGTTGCTTCTTGCTCGGCTGGCCGAGTGATTGTTCCCCTTGGATCCGATTGATAGTGCTTGACTGTTTCTGTCTCTTATTTTTGGTAGAGTGCTTTTGAGCTCGGGGCTCGGTACAATGGTCTGGAGAAGGAGGTGCTAGACCTTCGGACGAACCTGGAGGTCGAGAAGCTCAACCTCGAATAGGAGAAGTGCTCACTAGGAGGAAAGCATCCCGACTGACTGCTTTCTGCAATTCTCTTTCCATCAAATTCAACTGAATTCGCTTCATCAGATGTTTGTGGTGAAAACCTTGAACTTGTAAAGAGGATCAGGAGTTCTATTTGTTTAGAAACCATGAAGCAAACCCTTGAGAACAAGGACACCGAGATGGCGGCGGCATGGAAGGAGGCCAAGTCCAAGACCAAGGAGGCCGAGGAGAAGCTCAAGACAGTCGGGAAGATTTAAGAGTACAACAAGGTCCTGAAGATTGTTGTAGAGAAGTTCATGGAAGAGGTTTCAGAGTTGAAGAAGCACTATGCCGAGTGGGAGAGCAAGTACAACGCCCAGCCAGGTGTCCCCTCAAGGCAGAGAAGAAGAAGCAAGACGAGCTCTCTGCCAAGAAGACTGAGTTGTAGCAATACATCAAGGACTTTGACAAAGAGATGAGCGAGAGGCTCAATGGTTAGCTATCTGTCCGAGTGATCATCATCTTGTTTGGTGTTTTTCTCAGTTCTTGATATTTGTTGTATTTCTGTGGCCAGACTTCTGCAACAACGTCAAGTGAGAAACCAAGAGGATCAAACAGTAGCTGGATCCACTCAGCTGCTCCTCAAGGACAATTCGGCCTTGGCCATCCTTCGGCTAGATGAGCGCATTGAACAAGCACTGGGCTATATCATTCGGCTGCGTTCTGCCGTCGCAAATCTAAACAAGGAGTTTTTGTCGGATGAGGACTTTATGAATGACATGGAGTCTCTCATGGTTCGCCTAAACAAAGTACCCAGCCGAGTGCAGTCCTGGAAGAAATCCAAAGCTCGATGTGGCACCGACGTTGCCCTTTCTCTCGCCCGAGTGCACTACAAAGACGTGGACGAGGAGAAACTCAAGTCCCTCAAGGTCGTCAATAGGAAGAAGGCTAGGTTCAAGGACTTCGAGGATACGTTCATTGAGGCCGCCACTCGGATCACTGATGGTATCAACCTGGACCGATTCGTCGAAGCTACAACTCCTCCGTCCATAGAGTGACCCATCGAGAAAAACTTTAAGTCTTTATTGAATTCGTCTCGGAATGACGAGTGGTTAATGTAACCGTTTAAACTTTATTCGAGCCTGGGGCTCCCGCTACTTGACCTTTTGTTTTGATCAATTCACAGTCCATTTGCTTTGCTTTTATCCGAATGTCGACTGTTTGCCAAGTTTGTTTGCATTACGTGTTTTTTGGATCGTGGCTACACCTCCGAGTATGGGTGATGCCTTCTCTTGGAGCGGTTCAGACTTAGGCGATTGCTGGATCGCAGCTAAGCCCCTGAGTGTGGATGAGGACCTCACTCGGAGTATTTTTAGCTTAGGAGATTTCTGGATCGCAGTTAAGCCCCCGAGTGTGGATGATGTCCTCACTCAGAGTATTTTTATCTTAGGCAATTTTTCAATCGCATCTAAGCCTCAGAATGTTGATGATATCCTCACTCGGAGTATTTTTTTTAACTTAGGTGATTTCTAGATCACAGATAAGCCCCCGAGTGTGGATGATGTCCTCACTCGGAGTATTTTTAACTTGGGCGATTTATGGATCGCACCTAAGCCCCCGAGTCTGGATGATGTCCTCACTCAGAGTATTTTTAACTTAGGTGTTTTATGAATCATAGCTAAGCCACCCGAGTGTGCGTGATGTCCTTACTCAGAGTATTTTTTAACTTAGGCGATTTCTGGATCACACCTAAGCCCTTGAGTGTGGATGATGTCCTTACTCGGAGTATTTTTAACTTAGGCAATTTCTAGATCGCATCTAAGCCCCTGATTGTGGATGATGTCCTCACTCGGAGTATTTTTTAACTTAGGCGATTTCTGGATCGCAGCTAAGCCTTTCAGCCACTGGGGGCGTGCTTATGTTTCTGAGTGTTGGAAATCACCAAAGTGAAATAAAAGTTTTTTGACCACATTTGATGACGTACAAGAAAAGTAAGAATTTTATTCATCGAGCTTCACGCGGAAACTATTACAGTAAGGAAAAATTTCATCCTAAATAAATAATTTGTGGAGGAGGTCTGTGTTCCAAGCCCCGGGCTCTTCTCTGTCTTTGTTGAAATCAAAGAGCCGGTAGGCTCTATTATTCAAGACTTTGATATCGGAAAGGACCCTTGCCACGGGGCGCTACCTTGTGAGGCTTCTGTTGGTCCAGTCGGAGGACGAGGTCACCTTCTTGAAAGCCACTGACTTTCCTATCATGGTACTGGTACTTGTGATCTGCGTTGGGTTTTCCGTGAAGAGGAACGGGTAATTGCAGCACAAAGTGGGTACGTATTTCCCTCAGTTATGAAACCAAAGTTTATCGAACCAATAGGAATATCAATCCTCAACCGTCTTCAGAGGCTGCACACAAAAGAGCAACACAACTTGCACCCAACGCGGGCAAGAGGGTTGTCAATCCCCTTGATCTCGTTATCTACAAGCAAATGAATTGTGTAGTTAATTGTAGATAATTGTAAATTGCAAAATAAAATAGAAGGTAAATAAAGGCAGCGAGATAATAATAGCATTTATGAATTTATAAGTGAATAGACCCCGGGGGCCATAGTTTTCCCTAGCAGCATCTCTCATGTAGGCAACATACGGTGGATAACAAATTACTATTGGGCAATTGATAGAAAAGCGGATAGTTATGCGATTTTCACGGCAATGATCATGTGTATATAGGCATCACGTCCATAAAACAATAGGCCGACTCCTGCCTGCACCTATTACTATTACTCCACTCATCGACCGCTATCCAGCATGCATCTAGAGTATTAAGTAAAACGGAGTACTGCATGGAGAACGATGACATAATGTAGAAAAAGTAAACTCAAGCAACATGAATAAACCCCATCGTGTTATCCTTAGTCGCAACAACACAAAGACGCATCTTGTCCCTTTCTGTCACTGGGATATAGAGCACCGCTAGATTGTACCTACTACAACACACCTCTCTCACTGAAGATAGATCAATCTACTTAGCCAAAGCACATCGATAGATCGGAGAGAATTACGAAGCTATAATGATCATGCAAATAAGAATCTTAATATTCAGAGGTGACTCAAATACTTTTCATGAATAATCTAAACATAAACCCACAATTCATCGGATCCCAATGAACACACCGCACAAAAGGATTATATCGGATAGATCAAAGTGAAGATGCGATGATCATTGTATTGAAGATCAAGAGATAGAGAGACTGCCATCTAGGTACTAGCTATGGACCCGTAGGTTTGTGGTGAACTACTCACACATCATCATGAGGGCAGCCAGGTTGATGAAGAGACCCTCCATGATCTATCCCCCCTCCGGCAGGGTGCCGGAACGGAGCTCAGATGGCCTTGCGACGGAACAGAGACTTGCGGCGGCGTAAAAAGGGTTTCGGGACTGCCTCCAGGGTTTTTACGATATATGAGAATTTATAAGCCAGAGAACGAGGAAGGGGGAGCCGCCAGGGGCCCACAAGCCATCAGGGTGCGCCTCCAGGGCGTGCCCTGTTGGCTTGTGGGGCCCTGGTGTGGGCCCCCAGCCTTCTTCCCAATCTCCCAGGTCTTCTTTTGGTCCAGAAAAAATCATCAAAAAGTTTTGTGGCAATTGGACTTCGTTTGGTACTGTAAACCTGAGAAGTGAAAAACATGGAGAAAACAACAACTGGCACTGGGCATTGGGTCAATAGGTTATTGCTCAAAAATATTATAAATTTGTAAATAAAGACCCAAAAGTATCCTAGAATGATAATATATCAGCATGGAACAATCAAAAATTATAGATACGTTGGCGACGTGTCAAGCATCCCCAAGCTTAATTCCTGCTCGTCCTCGAGTAGGTAAATGATGAAAACATAATTTTTATGTGACGTGCTACCCATTATGTAATGTTTTGCATGTATGCTCATTGAGAAACGATGAATCAACAAATATTAACATAGCAATACTTATAAGTATAAGAAACAAAATCATCAATCTTTCCAAGTATACAATCCTCAAAGAATGTTTACCCCCCATTCATCTTATTATATTAGCAAGGGATGGCTCACTCTTCACCACATTAATACAAATGTCAAGCACCACGGTGTCCAAGTCAGGCAATTGGATCGTACTTCTCAATATGCATCAACTTTTTATTCTTCACGCAATACATGAGTGTGAGCCATTGGACATAGCATTTAGGTGGAATAGAATATGGTGGCAGATATCGAAGGGGCAAAAAGTGGAGAAGATAGTCTCACATCAACTAGGCGTACCAACGGTCTATGGAGATGACCATCGATAGATATCGATGCAAGGAGTAGGGATTGCCATGCAAATGATGCACTAGAGCTATAAGTGTATGAAAGCTCAAAGGAAGCTTAGTGGGGTGTGCATCCAACTTTCTTGCTCATGAAGACCTCGGGCATTTGAGGAAGCCCATCATAGGAATATACAAACCAAGTTTATAATAATGAAAAAGTAATTCCCACTACCATATGAAAATGACATAACATGAGACTCTCTATATGAGGAACAAGGTTCCACTTTGAGGCACAAGTGTGGTAAAGGATAGTAGCAAAGTCCCTTCTCTCATTTTCTCTCATTCATTTTTTTCATTTCAATTTTTAATGGTGGGCTCATTTGGCCTCCCCCATTTTTTATTTCCTCACTGGGACAATGCTCTAACAATGATGATCATCACACTTTTATTTAATTACAACTCGATATGAAGAACTGATAGGAAGATATGACCGTATATGAATGCCTCTGGCAATGTACCAGGATGTGCAACGATCAAGCATAACATGTATGAAAAATGATGAACGGTGGCTTTGCCACAAATACTATGTCAGCTTATATGATCATGCAAAGCAATATGCCAATGGAAGTACTAATCATATGATGTAACGATGGAAGTTGCATGGCAATATATCTCGGAATGGATATGGAAATGCCATGATAGGGAGGTAAGGTGGCTGTTTTGAGGAAGATATAATGAGGCTTATTTGCAACAGAGCGTATCATGTCACAGGGTTTGGATGCATCGGCAAAGGTTTCACCGATCCTCGAGGTGAGAATGGGAAATGCACAGTACCGAAGAGGCTAGCAAATATGTGGTGGTGAGAGTGCAGACATCCATGCATTCGCATTAGTCATAAAGAACTCACATACTTATTGCAAGGTTTTATTAGCTGTCTCGAAGCAAAGTACTACTCGCATGCCCCTAGGGAGGAGTTTGGGAGGAGTTAACCATCGCGCGCCTCCGACCTAAACAACACTAGGATTTCAACGAGGAATAAGAATGCTTACACATCATCACCATGCCATAAAAATATTTAGTTGATCAGCAAGTTAACACCCTCTAATTTACGATATTCTTACTAACCAATGATCATGCACTCATGCTCTTTCACATTACCACATCAATATCATTAACCCACAATTTCTCTTTTATGTGCTACATAAAGGTTTTGATTATGCACACATTGAATACCTATTATTTTTGGCCTAGTCTTATAACCCATGCAAATTATGGTCACTATTTTTTAACTCTTAAACAAATATAAGTGAAGAACGAGAGTGCAATTATTTCTTTAAAATCTAAATGCCACCGTGCTCTAAAAGATATAAGTGAAGTATTAGAGCAACTACTTAGCTCAAAAGATATGAGTGAAGCACAAAGAGTATTCTAATAAATCATGGTGATCTTGTGTCTCTCTCAAGTGGGAGTGTCCAGCAAACAATGATTGTCGAAAACTAAAACAAAAACAAACTAAAGCAAACGACGCTCCAAGCAAAACTCATATCATGTGATGAATACAAATATAGCTCCAAGTGACATACCGATGGATTGAGACGAAAGAGGGGGTGCCTTCCGGGGCATAGCCAAGCTTAGGCTCTTGCGGCTCCTTATTCCTTCATCCATCGTGATAGCACACAAAACTTGAAAACTTCAGCACACAAAACTCAACAGAAACCTTCACGTGATCCGTTAGTATAGTAAACATATGAAATACTTTAGTTACTGTTATAAATTGATTCTTATTTTATTATTGCGTAAGGTACTGTATTCTATCTTCTCCATCGCTTATACCCCCCCCCCCCCCCCCCCCGATACAATCCATAGCATCATCAAAACAAGCAAACTATGCAAGTAAAAAACAGAATCTGTCTAAAACAGAACAGTCTGTAATGATATATAGAGAACATATACTTCCGTAACTCCAAGAATTCTGAAAAATTACGAAAACCTTCGTAATTTGTATATAAATACTGTGTAAAAATTTCAGATCAAAAAGACGTTCCAGTAAAATCACAGAAATTCTGCACTGAACGCTAAAGTTTCTGTTTTTGCACCATATCAATTCTACTCATCATGTAAGTCATCCCAAAGGATTTACTTGGAACAAACACTAAATTGAACTTAAAAACACCATCATTACAGAGTCAAGAATCATGTTATCACACACAAACATAAAGTAAAAACAAAAATTTAAGATGACTATTGGGTTGCCTCCCAACTAGCGCTATTGTTTTATGCCCCTAGCTAGGCATATTGCATAGTTTCAAGTGTTGTCATCTTTGATGCCCCACCCATAAGTAGATCTCATGTTAGATTCATAAGGTGGTTTAATTCTCTTCCTAGGGAATTGTTGCATCCCTTTCTTTAATGGAAATTGGAACCTTATGTTTCCCTCTTTCATATCAATAATTGCACCTATAGTTCGTAAGAAAGGTCTTCCAAGTATTATTGGACAAGTTGGATTGCATTCAACATCAGGCACAATGAAATCTACAGGAACATAATTTCTATTTGCAATAATAAGCACATCATTTATTTTACCCAAATGTTTCTTGATGGTAGAGTCCGCAAGATGCAAGTTTAGGGAACAATCTTGAATATCGGTGAGACCAAGCACATCAGAAAGAGGTATTGTTGAAACACTAGCACCAAGGTCACACAAAGCATTGCATTCATATTCTTTCAGATTTATTTTGATATTAGGTTCCCATTCATCATACAACTTTCTAAGAATAGAATCTTCTAGTTCAAGTTTCTCATCATAAGCTTTTATCATCGCTTCTACTATATGTTGAGTAAAAGCTTTATTTTGTTCATATGCATTGGATGAGCTAATAATGGATTGCAACAAGTAAATACATTCTACTAAGTAGAAAGTTTCATAATTAAAGTCCTTGTAATCCAAGATAGTGGGCACATCACTAGTTAAACTTTTAACCTCTCCAAATCCACTTTTTTCCATTTTATCATTGGAATCATCACCCTCCAAGCAAACGGGACGCCTTCTAGCTAAGGTTGACTCATTTCCAGTCCCTTTATCATTTATTTTAAGATTAGTAAACAAAGATTCAATAGGATAAGTACCAATCATTTTAAGATCTTCATCATGATTCAGGTAAAAACCGGGTGGAAGAGCTTTTTCTAAGAATTCTCGCTTAGCTTTCAACCTAGCGGCCCTCTCCTTACTTTCATTAATAGATATTTGGATAGATTTAATAGTCCCATTAAAATAATTCTTGGGTGGAAAGGTTTTATGTTTAAGAGTTTCCACATCAAGAGCAATTCTATCCATGTTCTTAGCCTTATCATCAACTTTATGCAACTTTTCTAATACCATAGTATTAAAAATCTTTTGAGAACTAATAAATTCTTTAATGGTGTTCTCAAGATCAGAGGATATCCTATTATTATTTTTAGACAAATTTTCATAGGAATTTCCATAATAGTTTCCATAATTATTAGAAGAATTACCGGGATATGGTCTAGCATTGAAATTTCCTCCGTAAGCATTGTTGTTGAAATTGTTTTGAGAGATAAAGTTCACATCAATAGCAACATCATTTTGTTCAATCAAGGTATACAAAGGAACATCATTGGGATCAACATGAGCATTTTTACTAGCAATGATTTTCATAAGAGCATCCACTTTTTCACTCAAGAAGTGATTTCTTCGACATAATTTACCTTCTTACTAGTTCGATCTCTTTCGGTATGCCACTGAGAGTAGTTTGTCATGATGTTGCCCATAAGTTTGGTGGCCTCTCCTAATGTCACCTCCATGAAGGTACCACCTGCAGCAGAATCTAGAAGATTTATAGACACAAAGTTTAGTCAAGCATAGAAAGTTTGGATAATCATCCACAAGTTTAAACCATGAGCAGGGCAATTTCTAATAATTAATTTAATCCTCTCCCAATCTTCTGCAACATGTTCTTGATCATGTTGTTTAAAATTCATAATTTGATTCCTAAGGGAGATGATCTTAGCACGAGGAAAATACTTGGCAATAAAAACATCTTTCCAATACTATTACGTGGTAAAGATGAAAATCAAGCCTTAGCTTAATCTCATCGTGAAAAAGGAAATAATTTCAATTTGACCACATCATTATCCATATCCTTTTTCTTTAGCATATCACATAATTCAACAAAGGTATTAAGATGAGCAGCGGGATCGTCATTAGGACTTCCCAAAAATTGTTCTTTCATCACAAGATTCAGCAATGCAGCATTAATATCATAAAACTCCGCACTAGTGGCGGGTGGTATAGGAGTACTAATAAAATCATTGTTATTAGTATTTGAGAAGTCACACAACTTAGTAGTATCTTGAGACATGGTGACCGAGCAAGCAAAGTAACAAGCAGAACAAGTAAACTAGCAAGCGAAGAAGTAAACTAGTAACTAGCAAAGATAAATGTTTTTGTATTTTTGATTTTTATGAAGCAAGAAAATATAACAAAAATAAAAAGTAGAACAAGTGAATTATAATTTGTGTGAAGGTACTCGATAGTAGGTTGGTGATACTCCCCGGCAATGGCGCCAGAAATCCTTCCTGATATTTGATACGTCTCCAACGTATCAAAAATTTATGAAGTATTCATGCCACATTCATCTATGTTTACAATACTTTTATATGGTTTTGATGCACTTTACATGATTTATTTAGAACTAACCTGGACTGACGCTGTTATCAGTAGAATTACCGTGGTGGTGTTTTTGTGCTGAAAATGAAAGTTCTCGGAATCGCCCGAAACTTTTTGGTGATTTTGTCTGGAGGAAATAAGCCATTTTGGAGCAAAGAACCACTAGAGGGGAGCCACACATGGGGAACAAGCCATCAGGGCTTGGCCCCCTAGGCCGCGCCCTGATATGTGGTGGGCCCCACGTGGCTCTGTTGCGCGTGATTCCAACGCTGAAAAATCCTATAAATCCCAGAAACCCCAAAAATAAACAGAGACTCTCCGTTCTGCCACCCCAACTCTCTGTATCGACGAAAAAGCAATCTGGAGACGTTCCAGTACCCTGCCGGAGAGGGGAAACCATCACCGGTGGCCATCTTCATCATCCCGGCGGAGGCCATGACGAGGAGGGAGTAATTCACCCTCGGGGCTGAGGGTATGTACCAGTAGCTATGTCTTCAATCTCTCTCTCTCTCTCGTGTTTTTGAGATGTCACGATCTTGATGTATCACGGGCTTTGTTAATATAGTCGGATCATATGATGTTATTCCCTTGCCACCTTGTTGTGATGAATTGAATCTTTACCTATGAGATCTCGTTATGTTGGATTGAATATTTTGGTTTGAGAACACTTGATGTACATCTTGCGTGGGATACCCGTAGTGACATTGGGGTATTCTATTGATTTACTTGATATATGTTGAGGCATCAACTTGCGGATTCCGGTGACCTTGGGGATCTAGCATAGGGGTTGATTGCACGTTTTCATACCACGTTCTCCGATAGAAATCATGGGGTGCTCCTTGAAGTTCTTTGTGTTGGATTGAATATGATAGACCTGAAATTGTTTGATGCATGTCGCATAATTTACCCACGGATACTTGAGGTGACATTGGAGTATCTAGGTGACATTAGGGTTGATTGATATGTATCATTGGTGTTGTTCTAGTACGAACTCTAGGGCTGTTTGTGACACTTATAGGAATAGCCCAAAAGATTGATCGGAAAGAATAACTTTGAGGTGGTTCTACTACCTACACCATTTTCATCTTATTGTTCTCCGCTAGATAGCAACTTTGGAGTGATTCTTTGTTGCACGTTTAGGGACGATCATATGATCCAACTATGTTAGCATTGTTGGGAGATTGCACTAGTGATAGTATGAACCCTAGGCCTTGTTTCAAAGCATTAATATACCATTTTGCTCGCTGTTTACTATTTATTACATTGCTGTTTTTATATTTTTAGATTACAAAAACCTATATCTAGCATCCATATTGCACTTGTATCATCATCTCTTCGCCGAACTAGTGCACCTATACAATTTTCCATTGTATCGGGTGTGTTAGGGACACAAGAGATTTCTTGTATTTGATTGCAGGGTTGTTTGAGAGAGACCATCTTCATCCTACACCTCCCATGGATTGGTAAACCTTAGGTCATCCACTTGAGGGAAAATTGCTACTGTCCTACAAAACTCTGCGCTTGGAGGCCCAACAAAGTCTACAAGAATAAAGTTGCGTAGTAGACATCAATACTTGTGATATGTGTTGGGTTTTCCGCGAAGAGGAGCGGGTGATGCAGCACAGTATAAGTATTTCACTGAGAGAACCAAGGTTATCGAACTAACAGGGGTAGCACGCAACCCTCGTGTTCAGCGACTGCACACAAAGAAGCAAACACTTGCACGCAACGGGGGAAAGAGGGTTGTCAATCCCCTTGGAATCGTTATATGCAAGCAAATGAAGTGTGTAGACGATAGTTGATAAATGTAAATTGCAAAATAAATAAAAGACAAATAATGGCAGCAAGATAATGAAAGCTTTCGTAAATATATAAGTGGATAGACCCGGGGGCCATAGTTTTCCCCAGTGGCATCTCTCATGTAGTAGGCATACGGTGGTTAAACAAATTACTGTTAGGCAATTGATAGAAAAGCGCATAGTTATGCAATATTTATTCACGGCAATGATCATGTATATATAGGCATCACGTCCATAAGCAAAAAAGGCTTACTCCTGCCTGCACCTATTACTATTACTCCACGTCGAGAGTGCTTCTATGCTTGCCTCTAAGTTCATGACAAACAGAGTAATGCTTGGATAACGATGACATGACGTGGACAAAGAAAACTCAATCAATATGAATTAACACCATCGTTTTATCCTTAGTGGCAACAATACAAAGACTTATCTTGTCCCTTTCTGTCACTGGGATATAGAGCACCGCCAGATTGAACCCACTACAACGCAGCCCTCTCACTGAAGAAATATCAATCTAGTTGGCCAAACTATTTCAATAGATCGGAGAGATTTACGAAGCTATAATAATCATGCAAATAAGAACCATAATAGAATTCAGAGAAGAATCAAATCTTTTTCATGAATAATCTGAACATAAACCCACAATTCATCGGATCCCAACAAATGCACCGCACAAAGTAATTACATAGAATAGATCACCTCGAAGATGCGGTGAACATTGTATTGAAGATCAAGAGAGAGAGAGAGGTAACCATCTAGGTACTAACTATGGACTCGTAGGTCTATAGGGAACTACTCACACATCACCATGGGAGCAACAAGGTTGATGTAGAGGCCCTCCATGATCGATCCCCCTCCGGTAGGGTACCAGAACAAGGCTCCAGATGTGCACACGGCGGAACAGAGATTTGCGGCAGCGGAAAAAGTGTTTCGGGAGGCTCCCTAGGTTTTTGGGAAATATTAGAATTTATAGGCCAGAGAGGGGCGTCTGTATACGCCAGGGGGAGGCAGCACACAACAGGGCGCGGCCACTCCCCTGGCGCGCCCTGATGTGTGCTGCCTCCCTCGTGCAGCCTCCGGTCTCCTCCCGAAGCATCCAGGTCTTCTTTTGGTCCAGAAAAAATCAAAAAAAAAGTTTTTTGGCAATTGGACTTCGTTTGGTACTTTAAACCTGAAAAGCCAAAACCATGCAGAAAACAACAACTGGCACTGGGCACTGGGTTAATAGGTTAGTGCTCAAAAATAATATGAATTGGTAAATAAATACCCAAAAAGTATCCTAGAATGATAATATTATAGCATGGAACAATCAAAAATTATATATACATTCGAGATGTATCAGAGATAGACTGGTGGTCCGAGCATGGACATGCCATGAAGCTCGAGCGACATTGCAGGAGTGAGGACAGGTCCTCTCTAGATCTCAGGGGAACTCCTGTATCAGTAGACTTCGAGCCCAAATTTCTGAAACACTCACCTTGGCGCTTAGGTAAGGGCCAAGTCAACCCGTGGAGGGGCGTCGAGTTTGTCACGTTGTAATCTTGAAGAGGACTTCAATTGGAGGATTTTAAATGTCGGAGTGTTCGGAGAACTTCTTTTAAGGTACTCGATCGGACCGAGGCATTTTTCCCAAACAGGAAAGCACAACCAATCAATCGGGTTGATGTAGAGCAAAAATGTCGCAGATTTGAACGTAGGACGTGCGCGCGGAAGCGGTTGCACCACGACGTAGTGGGGAAAGTGGGGCGCGGTGCCTCGGTTTTCGTCGCAGAATCTGCCATGTGCGCGATTTACTATGTGCGAGCGATTGCATCCGATTTGCACTCGATGGTGGGGGATCTCATGCAGATTTTGCTGAGGTATAAATAGATGTAAACCCTGCGACTGAAATTTCCCATATCCCCTTTCCTTCCTCGCTTTCTCCTCCGCCATTCCGCCACACTCCGTCGTGCCTTTCGCCTCACAATCCACCTCCCAACCATGGTCCTCTTGGGAGAGATGGCGAAGGAACCTACTGCTAAGCTCGAGAGGGCGAAGAAGGCGTCGAGGGGGTCATCGTCGAGCACCGTTGCCTCGTTGAGCTAGCTCGAGGGCGACTAGACCTCGCCGTGGGCCACGCGGACCCGCTTGCTGGAGTTGGAGAGCCTAGGGCTCGTGGCCGCCGGGAGCTGGAGGCTGCTGGAGGTGGGCAAGCTGGAGCCATCGCCGCAGGGGGACGAGCACGTGCTTCTAGTGGCGCATGTCGAGAGAGGTTTTTTGCTGCATCCACATCCTTTTTTCCATGCATTCCTAGATTTCTTCGGGGCTCAACTACACCATATCCCTCCCAATGCCATTTCCTACCTATCCGCTTTTGTCTCTCTCTGTGAAAAGTTCATAGCTTGTCATCCCCACTGGGGATCTTCAAACATCTGTTTACTTGCCGGTTGATGACCATGAAGAAATCCTCCCCGAGTGGGGAGAAGACCAATGTTAACCAACAGTGGGGCTGGCTAGGAATTCAGCTTAGGCGGAATGGTAGTTTCCCTGCCACGTCCTTTCTTGACTTGGTGAAGGGGTGGCAGGATAGCTTGTTTTACTACAAAGATATTCCACTCGTCGGTGGTCAGTCCGGCCTCCCGCCATACTCGGCAAAGCAGGTGAGATCCCCTCCGTCCTTGTCCATGTCCAAGGATGAGAAGACAGATTTAGAGATCCTCGTGCTGGCACTCGTGACCATAGTCAGGAAGGGCCTCAACGGGATGGACCTACTGGAGGTCTTTTCATCCAGCGGAGGATTCAGACCCTACAGTTGAGGGCCCATCCCATGTGGGAGTATGATGGCCTGAATGACTCCACTCGGGTCCATTCGGAGGAGTTCGCGATGAAGACACTCGAGGCCAAGCTCATGGCCATCACCTCGCAGCGTGACAACCCCTAGGGCACCAAAGTGATAGCTCCCTTTGATAAGGAGCATCCGCCCATTGAGGGAATTCTGAATCTTTCTGATACGAATGATTTCATAGTCGTTTTGTTGTTATTTACTTTGATGTTTTCTATCTTGATAGAGCTGCACTGAGATGGTTTGTGTGGTGCTGACTGTCGATCGCACGCCCAAGGCTGTGGCAAGCGACACCGAGCACCCCAAAGACGGGGAGGAGGAAGACGACGATGAAGAGGACGACGAGTAGGATGACTCCGAGGACGGAGACAAGGCAGAGTCTTCTCCGTCTGAGGATATCTCGATCAAGGGTCGTTCCAAGGTGTGCCAAGACCCATGTGCCCATGGTGGGGGTGCTAAGGGGCCGAGTTGCCCCAAGCCAAGAGCGGCGGCCCCGACTACTCGAAGCTTGAAGCGCGGATCGTCCGAGTCCACGGGGTCACCGGAGAAGACAACCAAACATCCCAAAATCCTTGCTGCCAAACGTTGGAACGTGGCCTTGCTGAGGATCAAGGAGACCGTGCCCATGGCGTCAACGTAAGCACTTTGACTGGTTCTTTTTACTCCATGAACTTCGTTTGTGTCTGATGTCCAAATGACCTCTTGACGGCAGCACCGACACTTCAACTGCATCACTCAACCCAAAGGTCGTGGAGAAAGGCCAAGCAGAGGCAGACGCGGCATCTTCCAAAGGTACTTGGTGACTTTGTTATGCTTAAATCCTGAATGATTCATTCATCAGTTTTTCTCCTATCCGGGTGATTGTAGGGCTGACTGAACTGATCGAGCTTGACGGGGATGACAAGGTCGAGCCGCCGAATCCTCCGACCGACACAGATGTCGTGATGCAAGATGCTCCATCCAGCCGAATGCCCAGGTTCTCTCCCATCAAGGACCTCACCAAGACTACCGGTTCGAGTGCGACGCCGAGGGCTGGTGCCACGCTCGAAGCCGTGACACCTTCCCCTTCACCGGTCCATGCTATGGCCAACCTCTTCGCGCTGTACCGGACTCCTGAGGACCAAGTCGGCGCGAGCAAGGAGACCATGATCTAGGTGGAGCTGATGAACAACCGACTAAAGGAGGCATACGACGCCAGCGAGGCTATGAGGACCAATGTTCAATTAAGTACTATTGTAAGTATCAATTTCAGTTGGAGCTTCTTGGTTTTTGCACATGAATTGCTTTTTTTCTAAGTGGCTTTGCGCGGGGCACACCTATTTGTGTTATCTGCTTCTAGTGGGGGCACGTTGAGTGCACCCACTGGGTGTAGTCCCCGAGACTGCCATCGTTTGAAGAAGTCGGTGGGAGTGTTAGAGCTTTAATATCATGTTGTTATGGATGTCTCTGGCGTTACCGCGGCCTCCAAAATGTCTTTGGTGGATGCGTGGCCATGCTTCTTGCTGAATGGAAGTAGCACAAACCAACCTTGTCGAATTAGCTGAATGAGCTTGTAGAAGTAGCGCATATCGACCTTGCCAAAGTAGTCGGGTGAGTTTGTAGAAGTAGCCCATACCAACCTTGCCAAAGCAGCCGGGGTGGTACTGGCACCTGATCCCACATTACCTTCTAGTGGGGGCACGCTGAGCGCACCCACTGAGTGTAGTCGCCGAGACTGGCGTCGACTGAAGCAGTCGATGGTAGTCTTAGAGCTTTTTTTATACACACTTGTGATGTTGCTTCTTGCTCGGCTGGCCGAGTGATTGTTCCCCTTGGATCTGACTGACAGTGCTTGGCTGTTTCTGTCTCTTATTTTTGGTAGAGTGCTTTTGAGATCGGGGCTTGGTACATTGGTCTGGAGAAGGAGGTGCTGGACCTTCGGATGAACCTGGAGGTCGAGAAGCTCAAGAGTGCGCACCTCAAACAGGAGAAGTGCTCATTAGGAGGTAAGCATCCCGACTGACTGCTTTCTGCAATTATCTTTCCATCAAATTTGACTCAATTCGCTTCATCATATGTTCGTGGTGAAAACCTTCAACTTGTAAAGAGGCTCAGGACTTCTATTTGTCTAGAAACCACGAAGCAGACCCTTGAGAACAAGCACACCGAGCTGGCGACGGCATGGAAGGAGGCCAAGTCCAAGACTAAGGAGGCCGAGGAGAAGCTCAAGATAGTCAGGAAGATTAAAGAGGACAACAAGGTCCTGGAGATTGCTGCAGAGAAGTTCAAGGCAGAGGTTTCAGAGCTGAGAAGCGCTATGCCGAGTGGGAGAACAAGTACAACGCCCAGCCAGGTGTCCCCTCAAGGAAGAGAAGAAGAAGCTGGACGCGATCTCTGCCAAGAAGACTGAGCTGTAGTAGTACATCAAGGACTTTGACAAAGATATGAGCGATAGGCTCTAATGTTAGCTATCTGTCTGAGTGATCATCATCTTGTTTTGTGTTTCTCTCAGTTCTTGATATTCGGTGTATTTCTGTGGCCAGACTTCTGCAACGACGTCGAGTCAGAAACCGAGAGGATGGAACAGTAGCTGGATCCTACTCAGCTGCTCCTCAAGGATAATTCAGCCTTGGCCATCCTTCGGCTAGACGAGGGCATTGAACAAGCACTGGGCTATACCATTCGGTTGCGTTCTACCGTCGCAAAGATAAACAAGGACCTATTGCCGGATGAGGACTTTCTGAATGACCTGGAGTCTCTCATGGCCCGCCGGAACAAAGTACCCATCTGAGTGCAGTCGTGGAAGAAATCCGAAGCTCAATGTGGCACCGACATTGCCCTTCCTCTCGCCTGAGTGCACTATAAATACGTGGAGGAGGAGAAACTGAAGTCCCTCAAGGTCGTCAACAGGAAGAAGGCTAGGTTCGAGGACTTTGAGGATACGTTCATCGAGGTCGCCACTCGGACCACTGGTGGTGTCAACCTGGACCCGTTCGTCGAAGCTCAACTCCTCCGTCCGCAGAGTGATCCATCGAGAAAAAACTTTAAGTCTTTATTGAATTTGTCTCGGAATGATGAGTGGTTAATGAAACCGTTTAAACTTTATTCGAGACCGGGGCTCCCGCTATTTGACCTTTTTTTATCAATTCGCAGTCCATTTGCTTTGATTTCATCCGAATGTCGAATGTTTGCCAAGTTTGTTTGCCTTACGTGATTTTTGGATCGAGGATACACCTCAGAGTATGGTTGATGCCTTCTCTCGGAGCGGTTTAGACTTAGGCGATTTCTGGACCGCAGCTAAGCCCCCGAGTGTGGATGAGGACCTCACTCAGAGTATTTTTTAACTTGGACGATTTTTGGATCGCAGCTAAGCCCCCGAGTGTGGATGATGTCCTCACTCGGAGTATTTTTAACTTAGGCGATTTTCGGATTGCAGCTAAGCCCCCGAATGTTGATGATATCCCCACTCGGAATATTTTTTTAACTTAGGTGATTTCTAGATCGCAGCTAAGCCCCCGAGTGTGGATGATGTCCTCACTCGGAGTATTTTTAACTTAGGCAATTTATGGATCGCAGCTAAGCCCCCGAGTCTGGATGATGTCCTCACTTAGAGTATTTTTAACTTAGGTGATTTCTGGATCACAGCTAAGCCCCCCGAGTGTGGGTGATGTCCTTACTCGGAGTATTTTTAACTTAGGCGGTTTCTGGATCACAATTATGCCTCTGAGTGTGGATGATGTCCTTAGTCGGAGTATTTTTAACCTAGGAGATTTTTGGATCGCAGCTAAGCCCCCGATTGTGGATGATGTCCTCCCTTGGAGTAGTTTTAACGTAGGCGATTTCTGGATCGCAGCTAAGCCCCCGAGTGTGGATGATTTCCTCACCCGGATTATTTTTAACTTAGGCGATTTCTGGAATGCAACTATGCTCCCGAGTGTGGATGATGTCCTAACTTGGAGTATTTTTTAACTTAGGAGATTTCTAGATCACATCTATACCCTCAAGTGTGGATGATGTCCTCACTTGGAGTATTTTTAACTTAGGCAATTTCTGGATCGTAGCTAAGCCACGGAGTTTGGATGATGTCCTCATTTAGAGTATTTTTAACTTATGCGATTTCTGGATCGTCGCTAAGGCCCGAGGTGTGGATGATGTCCTCACTTGGAGTATTTTTAACTTAGGCGATTTCTGGATCATAGCTAAGCCCCCGAATGTGGATGATGTCCTCACTCGGAGTATTTTTAACTTAGGCGATTTCTGGATTGCAAAGCCCCCCGAGTGTGAATGATGTCCTCACTCGGAGTATTTTTTAACTTAGGCGATTTCTGGATCGCAGCTAAGACCCCGAGTGTGGATGATGTCCTCACTTGCAGTATTTTTTAACTTAGGCAATTTCTGGATCGCAACTAAACCCCCGAGTGTGGATGATGTCCTCACTCAGCGTATTTTTTAACTTAGGCAATTTCTGGATCGCAGCTAAGCCTTTCACCCACTGGGGGCATGCTTAAGTTTCTGATTGTTGGAAATAACCGAAGTGAAATAATTTTTTTACCACATTCGATGATGTAAAAGAAAAGTAAGACTTTTATTCATCGAGCTTCACTCGGAAACTATTACAATAAGGAAATTTTTCATCCTAAATAAATAATTTGTGGAGCAGGTCTGCGTTCCAAGCCCTGGACTCTTCTCTGTCTGTCACACCATGTGTTTTGCCTCATGACTAAGTTAAAATGACTCCAAAATTAGGGCCAACAAAAACTTTTTGTGTTCTTGTGATGCTTGACTTGATTGTTGATTGCCTGTTTGCTTGCTTGTGCTTTGATTCATAAAATTCCTCCTACTCTCTAGGCTCATCTCCTTGATCCAAATATTTTCACAATGATCATGCCATGTGTATAGGACATAAAACTATTTTTATAAAATATTATTTTGACCAAAAAGCATTTATTCAATTTAGGTTTTCAAAAACCCCTCAATTGAGGTTTGTACTACAAGTCCTCAAATTGAGGTGCATGTTTTTCCCCAAAGACTTTATTTGGAACCTACCATATATATGACTCGCCAAATATTATTTTTAAAGATTATTTTCATATTTTATTTAAAGGCTTTTTCTCAAGGCCAAAAATGGTCGAGGGAAAAAATATTTTGATGCTTTCAGAATAATTGAGAAAATGTAGGGTAACTCAGTGGACATATATTTCCCATATATATGAGTTTCAACACATGGTCATGGTCAAAATATTGGACAAAACCCTCCAAAACCCTTTCTGCATATTTCAAGTATTTGAAATATTTCTATAAGAAATATTCTCAAATAAATCCAAGAAAATTCTAGCATGTCACATATGCCATATGTGATCATCTTGCCAAGTTTCATCTCAATGGCAATAATTTTGGTTCACCAAAAGGCCTCGAAACCCTCTCTGTCCAGATCCAAAATTGAGCAACTCTATATTGCCAATTGTCTCCTATTGTGCTCTAGTTTTGTGGACATGTTCTAATACTCCAATCATGCATCCACACCTAGTGGTGCTTCAAGGAGAATAGTTCTACCTGTCCAAATCACCCCAAACCCATTTCTGCTGATTTCAAGAATTGGAAATTTTTGCATAGTCAACATTCCCATTTTTGTCCCAAACTTTTTGGGCATGCTTTAGTCCCCAAAATATGCCACCACCCCAAGTGGTGCATCAAGGAGAGTGGATTTGCATAGCAAGATCTAAATAAATACATGTCTGCCCATTTCTAGGGCTTATAAAAATTACATTGGCAACTTTCATCACCTAATCCCAAATTTGGTGATCAACCTCAATTCTACCCACCATTTATTCCTATTAAGTATCATGTATGTCGGGCCCCTAGAATTGGGGGTGTCCAGGCCCGTCTGCCTGCGGTCCGGAGCGCGCGTATCATCTTGGACACGGAGTGGCCCCACCCCCAGAGTTCAAGGAGTCGGGCCTCGCGAGGGCCAGTGCATCGCGAGGCGACATCACCGCCAGACACCTCGTAGGTTCCCCCACAAGGTCCCCCGCAGCACCCTCAGGAGGCGAGTCTGCCTGGAGCAGGCCGGACCGGGCCCCGCAACTTCGTACCTGCACATGGGAGACGCACGCCGTGCTAAGCGGTGCTAGCAGCAGCGCCAGCAGGCGCGGACGGCGAGGATCCCCTCTTTGGTGATAGAGGAGGGGCGCTAGCCTGCGGGTTCCCAAAGCATCGCCCAAAGGTTTTCTATTCCGTGCAAGAAGACCAGGACCAAGTGCTCCGTAGGGCGGATGTCACCCCCGAGCCCACGAGTGCGTCACGGTGGGGAACTCTAGCAGGCAAAGACCACCTTTTGTCAGGATAAGCTGCAACCTTGTCCCCTTTCAAAATGGCCGTTGTGGCAACCCTTCCCGCCTAATATTTTCGGGGGAAGAGGACCGGGGCCAATATAAGGAGGGAACCAGCCCCCCGCAAGAGACACAACATTTTGGGCAAGAACAAGCCTTGTACTACTCTTCCTCCTCAAGCAATCCACCAAGCAGGAGTAGGGTCTTACACCGCGAGGTGGCCCGAACTTGAGTAAACAGTGTGTGTTCTTGTTCGTCTTGCTAGCTCAAGCCACGAGAGAGTCGTCGTGAGGTTGCAAGGTAGAGTAGGGTTGGAGAGAGAGTGAACCCGAGTGTTCGAACCTTGTTAGGTCTACGAAGCCCTCAATTCGACATTTGGCGCGCCAGGTAGGGGGTGCGTCGACGCTCTTCAGCTTCGACAACTCCGACTTCACCAACCTCATGGCCGACGATCGCCGTGTGCGCGCTGAGCGCAGGGCGGCCCAGGGCGCCCAGGCCACCCTGGTCGGCCGAGGCATTCAGCGCCGCTTCACCGATGCCGGCACGATGGTTAGAGACTCGGTTCCCGCGGCCGGTGATGTCTACTACGCAACCTTCTTGTAGACTCGTGATGGGCCTCCAAGTGCAGAGTTTTGTAGGACAGTAGCAAATTTCCCTCAAGTGGATGACCTAAGGTTTATCAATCCGTGGGAGGCGTAGGATGAAGATGGTCTCTCTCAAACAACCCTGCAACCAAATAAGAAAGAGATTCTTGTGTCCCCAACACACCCAATACAATGGTAAATTGTATAGGTGCACTAGTTCGGCGAAGAGATGGTGATACAAGTGTAATATGGATAGTAGATATAGATTTTTGTAATCTGAAAATATAAAAACAGCAAGGTAGCAAGTAACAAAAGTGAGCAAAAACGGTATTGCAATGCTTGAAAACAAGGCCTAGGGTTCATACTTTCACTAGTGCAAGTTCTCTCAACAATACTGACATAGTTGAATCATATGTAAATCCCTCACGTGCGACAAAGAGTTCACTCCAAAGTCACAAATAGCGGAGAACAAGCGAAGAAATTATTGTAGGGTACGAAACCACCTCAAAGTTATCTTTTCCGATCAATCTTATGAGCTATCCCTATAAGTGTCATGAACAGCCCTAGAGTTCGTACTAAAATAACACCTTAAGATACACATCAACCAAAACCTTAATGTCATCTAGATACTCCAATGTCACCACGAGTACCCATGGGCTTGATTATACGATATGCATCACACAATTTCAGATTCATCATGTTCAATCCAACACAAAGAACTTCAAAGAGTGCCCCAAAGTTTCTACTGGAGAGTCAAGACGAAAACATGTGCCAACCCCTATGCATAGATTCCCCAGGTCACGGAACCCGCAAGTTGATCACCAAAACATACATCAAGTGGATCAATAGAACATCCCATTGTCACCACGGATATCCCATCGCAAGACATACATCAAGTGTTCTCAAATCCTTAAAGACTCAATCCGATAAGAAAACTTCAAAGGTAAACTCAATTCATCACAAGAAGATAGAGAGGGGAAAACTCCATATGATTTATCTTCAATAAAGCTCGCGGTACATGAAGATCGTGCTATCTCAAGAATACGAGAGAGAGAGATCGAACACATAGCTACTGGTACATACCCTCAGCCCCGAGGGTGAACTACTCCCTCCTCATCATGGAGGCAGCCGGGATGATGAAGATGGCCTCCGGTGATGGTTCCCCCCTTCGGCAGGGTGCCGGAATGGGCTCCCGATTGGTTTTTGGTGTCTACAGAGGCTTGCGGCGGCCGAACTCCCGATCTAGGTTTCTTTGTAGGGATTTCTGTATTTATAACAAAATTGGGCGTTGGAAACAAGTCAAGGGGGGCTACGAGGCGTCCAGAAGGCAGGGGGGCGCGCCCTAGGGGGGGCGCCCCCTAGGCTTGTGGTGGCCTCGTGGCTCTTCTGGCCCAACTCCAATGCCATGTGGGCTTCTTCTGGTCCATAAAAAATCATCGTAATTTTTTATTCCATTTGGACTCCGTTTGATATTCCTTTTCTGTAAAACTTAAAAACAAGGAAAAAACAGAAACTGGCACTGGGCTCTAGGTTAGTAGGTTAGTCCCAAAAACAATATAAAATAGCATATACATGCATATAAAACATCCAAGATGGATAATATAATAGCATGGAACAATCAAAAATTATAGATACGTTGGAGACGTATCAAGCATCCCCAAGCTTAATTCCTGCTCGTCCTCGAGTAGGTAAATGATAAAAACAGAATTTTTGATGTGGAATGCTACCTAATATATTTATCAATGCAATCTTCTTTATTGTGGCAAGAATGTTCAGATCCATAAGATTCAAAACAAGAGTTTAATATTGACATAAAAACAATAATACTTGAAGCATAGTAATAAAGCAATCATGTCTTCTCAAAATAACATGGCCAAAGAAAGTTATCCCTACAAAATCATATAGTCTGGCTATGCTCCATCTTCATCACACAAAGTATTAAATCATGTACAACCCCGGTTTTAGCCAAGCAATTGTTTCATACTTTAGTATTCTCAAACTTTTTCAACTTTCACGCAATACATGAGCGTGAGCCATGGACATAGCACTATAGGTGGAATAGAATATGGTGGTTGTGGAGAAGACAAAAAGAAGAAGATAGTCTCACACCAACTAGGCGTATCAACGGGCTATGGAGATGCCCATCAATAGATATCAATGTGAGTGGGTAGGGATTGCCATGCAATGGATGCACTAGAGCTATAAGTGTATGAAAGCCCAAAAAGAAACTAAGTGGGTGTGCATCCAACTTGCTTGCTCACGAAGACCTAGGGCAATTTTGAAGAAGCCCATCATTGGAATATACAAGCCAAGTTCTATAATGAAAAATTCCCACTAGTATATGAAAGTGACAATATAGGAGACTCTCTATCATGAAGATCAAGGTGCTACTTTGAAGCACAAGTATGGAAAAAGGATAGTAGCATTGCCCCTTCTCTCTTTTCTCTCATTTTTTTTCTTTTTTTTCTTTTTTTTCTTTTGGTGGGCATCTTTGGCCTCTTTTTTTTATTTGGGCTTCTCTGGCCTCTTTTATTTTTTGTAAAGTCCGGAGACTCATCCCGACTTGTGAGGGAATCATAGTCTCCATCATCCTTTCCTCACATGGGACAATGCTCTATAATGATGATCATCACACTTTTATTTACTTACAACTCAAGAATTACAACTCGATACTTAAACAAGATATGACTCTATATGAATGCCTCCGGCGGTGTACCGGGATGTGCAATGATCTAGCGTAGCCATGAAAACATCATGCTAGCTATCTTACGATCATGCTAAGCAATATGACAATGATGGTGCGTGTCATGATAAATGGAACGGTGGAAGTTGCATGTCAATATATCTCGGAATGGCTATGGAAATGCCATAATAGGTAGGTATGGTGGCTGTTTTGAGGAAGGTGGGTTTAATGCACCGGCGAAAGTTGCGTGGTACTAGAGAGGCTAGCAAAGGTGGAAGGGTGAGTGTGCGTATAATCCATGGACTCAACATTAGTCATAAAGAACTCACATACTTATTGCAAAAGTCTATTAGTCATCGAAACATAGTACTAGATGCATGCCCCTAGGGGAAGGGTTGGTAGGAGTTAACCATCGCGCGATCCCGACCTCCACACAAAGGAAGGCAATCAATAAATAAATCATGCTCCGACTTCGTCACATAACGGTTCACCATACGTGCATACTACGAGACTCACAACCTTTAACACAAGTATTTCTACCAATCCACAATTACTCACTAGCATGTCTGTAATATTACCATCTTTATATCTCAAAACAATCATAAGGAATCAAACTTCTCATAGTATTCAATGCACTTTATATGAAAGTTTTTATTATATCCCTCTTGGATGCCCATTATATTAGGACTAAATTTATAACCTAAGAAAATTACCATGCTGTTTATAGACTCTCAAAATAATATAAGTGAAGCACTAGAGTTCAACAATTTCTATAAAATAAAACCACCGCCGTGCTCTAAAAAGATATAAGTGAAGCACTAGAGCAAAAGACAAACTACTCCAAAAAGATTTAAGTGAAGATCAATGAGTAGTCAAAATTTTAAATAACTATGTGAAGACTCTCTCATCTAAGAATTTCAGATCTTAAGTACTTTATTCAAACAGCAAAACAAAATAAAATGACATTCCAAGGATAGCACATATCATGTGAAGAAGCAAAAACTTAGGTCAACCGATATTAACCGATAATTGTTGAAGAAGAAAGGTGGGATGCCAACCGGGGCATCCCCAAGCTTGGATGCTTGAGACTTCTTGAAATATTAATTAGGGATGCCTTGGGCATCCCCAAGCTTGAGCTCTTGTGTCTCCTTAATTCCTCTCATATCATGGTTTCACCTATTTCATCCACACAAAACTCGAAAAGAACTCGTGAGATAGGTTAGTACACATAAGAATAAATAAAAACTTCATGTACTGCCCAGACAGGTTGCACAATAATTTTCAAACATCATGTACTGTTTACTATCGTTTCCACAATTTATATCTACCAATATAGGCTATGGAAACTATAGGATAAGCAGATAACAAAACTATGACAGCAATTTGTCCAAACAGATCAGTCTGTAGCAATTTATGAAAACAGTGTACTTCTGTAACTCAAACAATTATGAGAATTTAGGACATGCTAAATAATTTATATGACAACACTGTGTAAAAATTTCAGAAACTTTCCACATTCCAGTAAAATATGAAAATTTAAACACTACAGAAAAAGTTTCTGTTTTTACACAGCACACATCAAAACATGCAATGCAAGCATCCTAAGACAATTCTTGGAACTTTTTATTGAAAAACAAGATTATAAATAACACCTAACAGAGAACAACAAAATAAAATGACGCGCCAAGCAAAACACATATCATGTGGTGAATAAAAATATAGCCTCAAGTAAATTTACCGATGGATTGAAGACAAAAGAGGGGATGCCTTCCGGGGCATCCCCAAGCTTAGGCTCTTGGTTGTCCTTGAATATTTCATTGGGGTGCCTTGGGCATCCCCAAGCTTAGGCTCTTGCCACTCCTTATTCCATAGTCCATCAAATCTTTACCCAAAACTTGAAAACTTCACAACACAAAACTTAACGGAACTCCGTGAGAAGGGTTAGTGTAATAAAGATAAATCATTCACTTAGGTACTTTCAATAAAAGATTCATAATTGTTCCCACATGATATCTACTGTATTCTACCATTCACATAATTTATATCTTTGAGTATAAGTTATGGGAACACTAAAACAAGCAAACTATGCGTGCAAAATAGAATCTGTCAAAAACAGAACAGTCTGTGAAGATCGGTAGTATAACCATACTTCCCTGTCTCTAAAAATTCTGAAAAATTAGGAAAACCTTAAGAATTTGTATATAGACACTGTGTAAAAATTTCAGATCATTATCACGCTCCAGTAAAAAATTAAAATTCCTGTACTGGAGCCAAAAGTTTCTGTTTTGGTTCAGCATCAATTCTACTCATCTTGTGAGTCATCCCAAAGGCTTTACTTGGCACATTATTGAAATAAAAGGCACACAACATGATTACTACAGTAGGTTAATCATGTGAACACACAAAAACAGAAAGTAAAAGTGTTGGGTTGTCTCCCAACAAGCGCTTTTCTTGAATGCCTTTTAGCTCGGCATGATGATTTCAATGATGCTCACATAGGAATAATAATTATAACATGCAAAAGAGCATCATGAATCTCATGACAAGCACATTTAAGTCTAAACCACTTCCTATGCATAGGGATTTTGTGAGCAAACAATTTATGGGAGCAAGAATCAACTAGCATAGGAAGACAAAACAAGCATAACTTCAAAACTTTGAACACATAGAGAGGAAACTTGATATTATTGCAATTCCTACAAGCATATGTTACTCCCTCATAATAATTTTCAGTAGCATCATGAAGGAATTTCACAACATAACTATCACATAAAGCATTATCTTCATGATCCACAAGCATAAAAAATTGGTCACTCTCCACATAAGCAATTTTCTTCTCATTCATAATAGTGGGAGCAAACTCAACAGAATAACTATCATGAGATACTTGATTGACATAACCACTTTGAATATTAAAATCATGATGACAAGTTTCATGGTTACTATCACTCTTTATAGCATACATGTCATCATCATATTCATCATAGATAGTAGGCATGTCATTATCATAGCAAATTTGCTCATCAAAACTTGGGGGACTAAAAATATCATTTTCATCAAACATAGCATCCCCAAGCTTGTGGCTTTGCATATCATTAGCATCATGGATATTCAGAGAATTCATACTAGCAATATTGCAATCATGCTCATCATTCAAAGATTTAGTGCCAAACATTTTATTGACTTCTTCTTCTAACACTTTGGCACAATTTTCCTTTCCATCATTTTCACGAAAGACATTATAAAGATGAAGTATATGAGGCAACCTCAATTCCATTATATTTTTTTGTAGTTTTCTTTTATATACTAAACTAGTGAAAACAAGAAACTAAAAGATTTCATTGCAAGATCTAAAGGTATACCTTCAAGCACACACCTCCCCGGCAACGGTGCCAGAAAAGAGCTTGCTGTCTACTATGCAACCTTCTTCTTGTAGACTCGTGTTGGGCCTCCAAGCGCAGAGTTTTGTAGGACAGTAGCAAATTTCCCTCAAGTGGATGACCTAAGGTTTATCAATCTGTGGGAGGCGTAGGATGAAGATGGTCTCTCTCAAACAACCCTGCAACCAAATAACAAAGAGTCTCTTGTGTCCCCAATACACCCAATACAATGGTAAATTGTATAGGTGCACTAGTTCGGCGAAGAGATGGTGATACAAGTGTAATATGGATAGTAGATATAGTTTTTTGTAATCTGAAAATATAAAAACAGCAAGGTAGCAAGTAAGAAAAGTGAGCAAACACGGTATTGCAATGCTTGAAAACAAGGCCTAGTGTTCATACTTTCACTAGTGTAAGTTCTCTCAACAATACTGACATAGTTGAATCATATGTAAATCCCTCACGTGCGACAAAGAGTTCACTCCAAAGTCACAAATAGCGGAGAACAAACGAAGAAATTATTGTAGGGTACGAAACCACCTCAAAGTTATCTTTTCCGATCAATCTTATGAGCTATCCCTATAAGTGTCACGAACAGCCCTAGAGTTCGTACTAAAATAACACCTTAAGATACACATCAACCAAAACCCTAATGTCACCTAGATACTCCAATGTCACCACGAGTACCCATGGGCTTGATTATACGATATGCATCACACAATTTTAGATTCATCATGTTCAATCCAACACAAAGAACTTCAAAGAGTGCCCCAAAGTTTCTACCGGAGAGTTAAGACGAAAACATGTGCCAACCCCTATGCATAGATTCCCAAGGTCATGGAACCCGCAAGTTGATCACCAAAACATACATCAAGTGGATCAATAGGACATCCCATTGTCACCACGGATATCCCATCGCAAGACATACATCAAGTGTTCTCAAATCCTTAAAGACTCAATCCGATAAGAAAACTTCAAAGGGAAAACTCAATTCATCACAAGAAGATAGAGAGGGGAAAACTCCATATGATTTATCTATATTAATAAAGCTGGCGGTACATCAAGATCATGCCATCTCAAGAATACGAGAGAGAGAGATCAAACACATAGCTACTGGTACATACCCTCAGCCCCGAGGGTGAACTACTCCCTCCTCGTCATGGAGACCGCCGGGATGATGAAGATGGCCTCCGGTGATGGTTTCCCCCTCCGGCAGGGTGCCGGAACGGGCTCCCGATTGGTTTTTGGTGGCTACAGAGGCTTGCGGCGGCAGAACTCCTGATCTAGGTTTCTTTCTGGGGGTTTCTGTATTTATAAGAAAATTGGGCGTTGGAAACAAGTCAAGGGGGGCCACGAGGCATCCACAAGCGAGGGGGCGCGTCCTAGGGGGGGGGCGCCCCCTAGGCTTGTGGTGGCCTCGTGGCTCTTCTGGCCCAACTCCAATGCCCTGTGGGCTTCTTTTGGTCCATAAAAAATCATCGTAAGTTTTTATTCTGTTTGGACTCCGTTTGATATTCCTTTTCTATAAAACTTAAAAACAAGGAAAAAACAGAAACTGGCACTGGGCTCTAGGTTAGTAGGTTAGTCCAAAAAACAATATAAACTAGCATATACATGCATATAAAACATCCAAGATGGATAATATAATAATAGCATGGAACAATCAAAAATTATAGATACGTTGGAGACGTATCAGCCGGGAAAGCCCCCGCGCCCTCCCGTTCGCCTTGCTTTCCGGCATCGCGAGAGGGAGCCACGGCGTGCTTTCCTCGGTGTGTCGGCTTAGCCGAGCCCCAAGGCAGCCTGCTCATGCCCGACAGGGACACCGGGGAGCGCCGAGAGAGCAATGCGGTGGCATGCATCCTCGGCGGGGCCTAGGCACCGACCGCCGACCATCACTTCAAGCCCTCCTTCCGCAAGGCGAATGCCGCCCGCTAGGAGCACGGGTCCGCACCATTGCCTAGCTGGACCCGGCGCGACATCACCTTCGACGCGGGGGACCACCCGCGATCTGCGGCTACTGCGGGTGCTCTCCCCATGGTGTGTACCCCCGCCATCAGCAACGTTGCGGTTACCAAGACTCTCATCGACGGGGGCACAGGGATCAGCATTATCTCCATCACGACCTTCGAGGCGCTTTAGGTGCCTCATGACCAGCCGAAGCCCACAAGGCCCTTCTCGAGGGTGGTCGGCGGGATCGCGGATCCCATCGGGCAGATACGCCTCCCCGTCACCTTCAGCACGCGGCAACTACCGCACGGAGCTCATCGACTTCGACGTGGCGCACATCGGCCTCCCGTACAACGCCATCTTGCGTTACTCGGCGCTCGCCACGTTGATGGCAGCAACCCACCTGGGTTACAATATCGTCAAGATGCCCGGGTGCGCTGGTGTCCTGACCATCAAGTGCGACGAGAAGGACGCAGTCGGCTGCCTCGGGCGTGCGTACAGAGCTTCCGTGGCCATGGAAACCGCTGCGACCGCGCAACCGGACGACGAGAGCGAGGCGTTGCTCCCCGAGGTAGCGCCGGTCGGAAAGAAGCTGTTCTTCTCTCAAGACCGAGCCGAGACCAAGAATGTGTCATTCGACGGTAGCGACCCCGGCCACACCTTCACCATCGGCGCTAGTCTCGCCCCCGGGTGGGAGGAGGCGCTCGTCACCTTCCTCACGGCAAACGCGGACGTGTTTGCATGGAAGGCGACCGATCTAACCGGGGTCCCGAGGGAGGTGATCGAGCACCACCTAGCGGTGTGCCCCAACGCACGCCCCGTCAAGCAGAAGGCGCGGCGCCAGGCGCCAGAAAAGCAGCACTTTATTGTTCAAGAAGTGCAGAAGCTGCAGGAGGCGGGGGTCTTCCGCGAGGTGCACCACCCGCAGTGGCTTGCCAATCCCATCATTGTCCCAAAGAAGGGCGGCAAGGAGCGGATGTGTGTCGACTTCACTAGTCTCAATAAGGCCTGCCCATAGGACCCTTTCCCGCTCCCACACATCGACCAGATCGTGGACTCTACCGCCTGGTGCGACCTACTGTGCTTCTTGGACGCGTTCTCAGGCTACCATAAGATCAAGATGGCCGTGGAGGACGAAGAGAAGACGGCCTTCATCTCCCCTAACGGGGTGTTCTGCTATGCGAGCATGCCTTTCGGCCTAAGGAGCGCTGGGGCCACCTTCCAACGATTGATGCACATCGCGCTGGGGCCCCAGCTGGGGAGGAACGCGGAGGCCTACGTCGACGACATCGTGGTCAAGACGCGCGAGGCCAAGACGCTCGTGGAAGACCTGAAAGAAACTTTCGCCAACCTACGCAAGATCAACCTGAAGCTCAACCCTGACAAATGCGTTTTCGGGGTCCCCTCCGGTAAACTTCTTGGCTTCCTCATGTCCCATCAGGGGATCGAGGCGAATCCCGAGAAGGTTAAGTCCATCGAGCAAATGCAGCTTCCCCGGACCCTCAAGGAAATGCAGAAGCTGGCGGGGTGCCTAGTCTCCCTCGGGCAGTTCATCTCCAAGTTCGGCGAGCGGGCGCTACCATTTTTCAAGCTGATGAAAAGGTCAGGGCCGTTCACGTGGACTCCCGAGGTGGACACGGCTTTGCGGACCTCAAGCGATACCTTACAAGCCCTCCTATTATGGTCGCACCGCGCCCACGCGAGCGCTTACTGCTATACCTGGCGGCCACCCCACAGACAGCTAGCGCGGCCCTTGTGGCAGAGAGGGAGGAGCCAGCCTGCGCCAAGAAGAAGCCCGTGCCGAAAGTGCCGCCGGAGGTCGCCCACGCCTTGGCGGCGTCAGCCGAAGGCATACTGCAGGAGGACCCTACCCTCCAACAGGGGGACACACCGCCTCCGGGGGCTCCAAGCGCCGTGCTTCCGGAAGCCCCCGAGGCCCCCAACGCCGCGCCTTCAGGAACCTCTTCGGTCCTGCCCCTCGAGCCTGGCGGCCACGACGATGCGGACACCACTGTCACGCGCCACGTCGAGCACCCAGTATACTACGTCAGCATGGTGCTGAGGGACGCACGCAAGCGCTACCCCATGCAGCAAAAGCTCCTCCTCGCACTCCTCATGGCCTCCAGGAAGCTGCGCCATTATTTCCATGGGCACCCCATTAAAGTCGTCTCCGTGTACCCCTTGGAGCAGATCCTCCGGAGCCCCAACGGCATGGGTAGGGTTGCCAAATGGAACATCGAGCTACAAGCCTTCGAGCTGGAGTTTTGCACCATGAGGGTCGTCAAGGGTGCAGCTCTGGCGGACTTTGTGGCAGAATGGACCGCTTCGGGCGAGGAGGAGCCTCACCAGGGCGAATCCCTCCTCCCTAGGGATGAAGCACCCCCCGGCTGGGCCATGTGCTTCGACGGTGCTTTCTCCATGCAGGGCGCGGGGGCTGGCGCCATCCTCACCTCGCCAATGGGTGACAAGCTGCGTTACGCGGTCCAGCTGTGCTTCGGGCATAACGAGAAGGTCTCCAACAACATCGCGGAGTACGAGGGCCTCATTGCCGGCCTCAAGGCCGCCTCCGCCCTCGGGATCAAGCACCTTGTTGTCAGGGGTGACTCCCAGCTCCTTGTCAACTTCTCCTGCAAAAAGTACAAGCCAAAGGACGAGCACATGGCGGCATACTTGGAAGAAGTGTGCAAGCTCGAGAAGCGCTTCTTTGGCCTGGAGCTACTCCACATCCCGAGTGGTGCAAATCAGAAGGCCAACGACATCGCCAAACGGGCGTCCCGCCATGAGCCTCAGTGCCCTGGCGTCTTCGAAGAAAGACTCCTCAGGCCGTCCGCTGCGCCGCCTGTCATCGGCACCACACACCTAGAAGAGGAATTGCCGCTCACGCCGCTAGCAGGGGCGCCAGACTGCGCCCCTTCCTCGGGAGATCGTCTGCTTCTGGCACTGGAGCCTCAAGAGGGAGATTGGACCATCGAGCTCAAGGCCTACCTGCTTCGTGGTGACCTCCCCGCGGAAGACGCGGAAGCGGAGCGCGTCGCCCACCAAGCCTCCACGTACTGCCTTCAGGACGGTGAGCTATACCGGAGGCGACCCAACGACTTCTCGCTGCATTGCGTCTCGGAACATCAAGGATGTGAGCTGCTTGCCGACATCCACGGGGGAGATTGAGGGCATCGCTCTTCATCGTGCACCCTCGCTGGTAAGGCATTCCGCAGCGGCTTTATTGGTCTACCGCACTTCGCGACGCCACCAATTTGATTCGGTCCTGCGAGGCCTGCCAATTCCACGCCAAGCAGATTCACCAACCTGTACAGGGGCTGCAGACAATCCCGCTCTCTTGGCCCTTCGCGGTGTGGGAGTTGGACATTTTGAGGCCTTTTCCCCGCGCGGCCAGAGGGTGTCACTACCTCTACGTCGCCATCTACAAGTTCACCAAGTGGGCGAAGGTCGAACCCGTCCGCACCATCCCGTCCGCTTCGGCCGTCAGGTTCATCAAGGGCATCATATGCGGGTTTGGCGTCCCCAACCGCATCATTACTGACAACGGCTCTTAGTTCACGAGTGGCCTTTTCAAATCTTATTGTGCTAACCTTGGTACGCAGATATGCTACACCTCCGTGGCGCACCCGCGCAGCAACGGTCAGGCCGAGCACGCCAACGCTAAGGTACTTAAGGGCCTCAAGACAAGGAGCTTCAGGAAGAAGCTTGAGGCCTACGGGAGGGTGTGGCTGGATGAGCTGCAGTCTGTGCTGTGGTCTATCCGCACCACAACGACTAAGCCCACCGGCAAAACCCCCTTATTCCTCGTCTACGGGGCTGAGGCGGTCCTCCCCTCAGAGCTCAAGCATGGGTCACCGCAGGTATTAGCATTCGACGAGGCGCGTCAGAATGACTCGCGGGGAACCCACCTTTTGCTCCTTGAGGAGACCAGCCGACAGGCCGCCCTTCGCGCAGCAAGGTACCCGCAGGCCTTGCGGCGCTACCACAGCCGCAACATCCGCCCCCGCACCCTCGAGGTGGGGGACCTTGTATTGCGACGGGTCCTTTCCAGGGAGGGCCTCCACAAGCTCTCTCCCATGTGGGAGGGCCCGTTCAATATCGCCCATGTCTCCAGGCCGGGGGCCGTCCGCCTGGAGACGGAGGGTGGGATTCCAGTGCCAAACACTTGGAACATCCAACATCTTCGCAAATTCAACCCGTGACACTCTCACGTAAGAATGAGTGGGGCTGTATACGCCCCGAAGCCTCTCGACCGGCCGGGCTACGGCCTCGGGGGGCTCCCGCCCATGCCCAAGTGGAAGCCCCATGCTCCGCGCTAGCGGAATTACTACCGAACCGCGGCTATGCCCATGCCCTAGTGGAAGCCCCATGCATCGCGCTGGCGGAACAACCCTCCCTATGCCCAAGTGGAAGCCTCAAGCATCGCGCTTGGGGGAAAAACAAAAAGCGCCCAACGGGCCACACTAACCCTAGGCTGACTTGTGCCGGACACGGCAGCCGCACCTCTCCTTGCTTGTAAACAAGTTTACCCCCCGTTTTAATAAAGAATTTGGTTTTTCGGATATATGTTGAGTTTCGTTGGTTTTCCCTTTTTCAAAAACCGCACGCGCTCACTGTTTACCTCTTGGGCGATGCGCGAGCGGGGCTGGGGCACGGTGCCCATGTCCGAGGTTGTTTCCCATGGCGCCGGAACCCCAACGCGGGTTCCGGGCCACAGTTTCCCCCCACACGTGCCACCTCGCCAGGGCCTATGGCGCTTGACTTTCTCGCGTGACACACATGAGTAAGCCGATGTGGGTGCGCCATACCCCGAGGCCGGTAAGCCTGGGCAGCGCGACCTAGGCTGATGGCGATGACCTCGCACAAGGATCACATCTCTGTGTCCCGAGGCATAAAGATAACGCCAGAAGAAGCCACATGAAGAACGAGCGCCAGTTACAGGAGCATAAGTTCCAGAACAAAATACCATCTCCACGCCCCAGCGGAGCCACAAACTGGCTCTGGGAGTAGAAGGATTAAAGAGGGGCGGGGCCTAAGGAGAC
Source organism: Elymus sibiricus (assembly GCA_039707655.1). Lineage (NCBI taxonomy): Eukaryota > Viridiplantae > Streptophyta > Magnoliopsida > Poales > Poaceae > Elymus > Elymus sibiricus. The sequence continues at coordinate 305,115,541 of CM077675.1, read as the reverse complement.
GTGTCGCTTGCGCCGCCGCCGCTGCCCTCGCGTCCATCAGACCCTCCCCGGCCCTCGGGGGGCACCAAGGATGAACTACGCGCTCAGCGCGCTCACGTAATCTTCCACTGCTTCTCCCAGGTTGCCGTGGATCGAGTCAGGGAGCGGGGCCATCACGGTTTCGAAGTCGAAGCTGGGATTGGCGCGAAGGGGATGACTGAAGACGCGCGTTAGGGCCCTCGACATAATATCGCAGCTCTCTCCTTCAACCAGTGCGCTGACGTGGCTTCAGACTGCGTCGGTATTTCCCCAAAGAGGAAGGGATGATGCAGCACAACGACGGTAAGTATTTCCCTCAGTTACAAAACCAAGGTTATCGAACCAGTAGGAGGATCACCACCACCCAATAAGCAGCACCTGCACACAAACAACAAATACTTGCGACCCGACGCGAAAGAGAGGTTGTCAATCTCTCTACGGTAATAAGATAGATTAGGTAGTGATAGATAGGAGAGATAGATCTCTCAAGAACACAAAATAAAAAGGGCAAATATGCAGCAATATTTTTTTGAGTTTTTGGTTTTGTAGATCTGAAAACAAAGATTGCAAAAACATACATCGGAAAGCAATATGATGGAAAAGTAGACCCGGGGGCCGTAGGGTTCACTAGTGGCTTCTCTCATGAGTATAGAGCACGGTGGGTGAACAAATTACTGTTGGGCAATTGATAGAAAATCGAATAGTCATGACGATATCCAAGGTGATGATCATTATATAGGCATCGCGTCCAAGATAGGTAGACCGACTACAACCTCCATCTACCTCTATTACTCCACACATCGACCACTATCCAGCATGCATCTAGTGTATTAAGTTCATGGAAAAACGGAGTAATGCAATAAGAACGATGAAATGATGTAGACAAGATCTATTCAGGTAGGAATAGACCCCATCTTGTTATCCTTAATAGCAACGATACATGCGTGTCTTGATGCCCCTTCTCTCACTGGGAAAGATCACCGCAAGATCGAACCCATCAGAAAGCACCTCTTCCCATGGCAAGAAAAATCGATCTAGTCAGCCTAACTAAACCAAAGATTCGAAGAAGAAATACGATGCTATAAGAAATCATGCATATAAGAGATCAAAGAAGACTCAAATAATAATCATGGATAGAAACTGATCATGAACTCAAAATTCATCGGATCCCAACAAACACACCGCAAAAGTTTACATCAAATAGATCTCCAAGAGACCATTGTATTGAGAATCATAAGAGAGAGAGAAGAAGCCATCAAGCTACTGCCTACGGACCCGTAGGTCTATGGTGGACTACTCACGCATCATCGAAGAGGCACCTATGAAGAAGATGAACCCCTCCGTGATGGTGTTTAGATTGGATCTCGTGGTTCTGGAACTTGCGGCGGCTGGAATTGTGTTCCGTCGACTCCCCTAGGGTTTTCGGAATATTTGGAAATTTATAGGCATCAGAGGCGGTGCGGAGGGGCTCCGTGGAGGGCACAACCCATCAGGGCGCGCCAGGGGCCCCCTAGCGCGCCCTGGTGGGTTGTGCTCCCCATAGCCCACCTTCCAGGCTCTTCTTTGGCCCACTGGGTGTCTTCTGGTCCAGAAAAAATCTCCAAAAAGTTTCGTCGCGATTGGACTCCGTTTGGTACTGATATTCTGTGAAGTAAAAAACAAGCAAAAATAGCAACTGGCACTTTGGCACTATGTCAATAGGTTCATCCCAAAAAATGATATAAAGTTGTTATAAAATGATTGGAAAACATCCAAGAATGATAATATAACATCATGGAACAAGCAAAAATTATAGATACGTTGGAGACGTATCAGCATCCCCAAGCTTAATTCCTACTCATCCTCGAGTAGGTAAATGATAAAAACAGAATTTTTGATGTGGAATGCTGCCTAACATGTTCATTACATTCCTTTCTTTTGTATAGCATGGACATTTGGACTTGTAAATGATTCAAAGCAATAGTCTAGTTTTAACATAATGACTTCAATACTCAAGCATGTCAACAAGCAACCATGTCTTTCAAAATATCAACACTAAAGAAAGTTATCCCTAGCCCATCATGCTCAATCATTGATCCATTCATGAAACACACTCAAATATTAGCTATGCCCAATGCTCAAGTACAATCATAGTGCCCCCTAGTTTGTACTTATAAGAGAAGATGGAGACTCAAAAATAAAAATTGCATGAAGTAAATAGAAAGGCCCTTCGCAAAGGGAAGTAGGGATTTATAGAGGTGCCAGAGCTCAAGGTTTAAATTGAGAGATAAAACATATTTTGGGTGGCATGCTTTTCCTGTCAACGAAACAACAAAGTAGCTCACAATACTTTCCATGCTAGATATATCATAGGCGGTTCCCAAACAGAAAATAAAGTTTATTCATTTTTCCACCAAACTTTCACTTTCCATGGCGGGCCGTATCCACGGTTGCCTTCCATACCAACACTTTCAAAGGAATTTATTATTTGACAACAAAAAGTAAATATTTTTTCTTTTTCATTTCGGGAATGGGCATCCCTATTACCGCCGCACTCTCGTGCAATGACAAGTGAATAAACACTCATCTTGAGAATAACACATCTAGCATGGAAAAATATTGGACACTCCCCACCGTTTCATGAGCGGTACGGGCACACAAAAGAGAAAATTTATTTTAAAAATTTAGAGATGGCACATACAGATTTACTTGGAACGGCATGGAAATACTGCATATAGGTAGGTGTAGTGGACTCATAAGGAAAAACTTGGTTTAAGGATTTTGGATGCACAAGTAGTATTTCTACTTAGTACAAAGGGAGGCTAGCAAATAGATTGGGAAGAAACCAAACCAAGAAACAAAAATTCACATATGTGAGCATTGAACATAACTAACACCGAATAATTCACCACAAGTAGGATGTAACTTCATTGCATAGCTATTGAATTTCGTGCATGCATAGGGAATCACAAACCTTAACACCAATATTCCTACTAAGCATAATTACTCACTAACATGACTCACATATTACTATCATCATGTTTCAAAACTATTACAAAGAATCAAGTTTAATTTGTTCAATGATCTTCATGAAAGTTTTTATTATATCTTCCTTGGATATCTATCACTTTGGGACTAGTTTCATATATTGCCACTGCTTTTTGGCAAGCTCAAACAAATTTAAGTGAAGCACATGAGCATAAAGATTTCATCTCTCAAAAAGGTATAAGTGAAGCATGGGAGGATTTCTTCAAAATTTACTAACTCTCAAATTAATCTAAGTGAAGCATGAGATTATTTCTACAAAAATTTCCAAGCACACCGTGCTCAAAAAGATATAAGTGAAGCAGTAGAGAAATTCTAACAAATCATAGCATGATTTTGGCTTTCTCAAATAGGTGTGTCCAGCAAGGATACAATGGAAAAATAAACAAGCAAAGCAAGCAAATGTACAAGACGCTCCAAGCAAAACTCATGATATGTGACGAATAAAAATATAGCTCCAAGTAAAATACCAATGGTCGTTAGAAGAAAGAGGGGATGCCAATCGGGGGCATCCCCAAGCTTATTTGCTTGTTACTCTTTGGATATATCTTGGGGGTGTGGTAGCATCCCCAAGCTTAGGCTTTTATAACTCCTTATTGCTTCATCCATCGTGATCTCACCCAAAACTTGAAAACTTCAATCACACAAAACTCAACAAAATCTTTGTGAGATCTGTTAGTATAAGAAAGCAAATCACTACTTTAGGTAGTGTTGCAAACCCATTCATATTTTATTATTGCATTATACCTACTGTATTTTAACTTTACCATGGCTTATACTCCACAATACAAACCATAGATTCATCAAAACAAGCACACAATGCAACGAAAACAGAATCTGTCTTAAACAGAACAGTCTGTAGTAATATGTACTCTACCCATACTTCTGAAAAATTAGGAAAACGAAAGGAATTTGTATAGCAACATTGTGGTAAAATTTCAGCTCAAGATCACATTCTAGAAAAAACTGAAAATTCATATACTGGACGCAAAGTTTCTGTTTCAGATTTAGCATCGCTTCTACTCATCCTATGAATCATCCTAAAGGCTTTACTTGGCACAAACACTAAATAAACCATAAAAACACAATCATAACAGAGGCATAATTGTGTCAACACTCAAAAACATAAAGATAAAAGCAAAATTTTATTTATTCATTGGGTTGCCTCCCAACAAGCGCTATTGTTTTACGCCCCAAGCTAGGCATAACGCATAGATTCAAGTATTGTCATCTTTGGTTTTCAATTCTTCAATCACACAACTAGATTTCTTCAAGGATTTAGCATGCATATTTTTGATGACAACACTCCTAGGAAGAAAACCAAAAAATTCATTCTTATAAATAGGGTCTCTTATGATTTCAACAAAGTCAGGATGAATACAAAGGATTTTAAGATCCCCCTTGTGACTACTAGGCGTAGCAACTTTGTTCTTAGTGACTTGTGTGGTCTTGCCAATCTTTACGGGAGTTTTTTTCAATAGTGTTGATAGAAGAAAAAGCTTAACCCAAATTACTAAAAAACTCTTCCAACTTATCAATACGGTAAGGACTTTCTTCTACCCTTCCGTTAACTACGGTTTCTTTTGCCTTCAGTAATTTAATGGCATCTCCCGCCTTAGCCCCAATTTTATTAGCAAATTATGCAATTTCTAATCCTAATCTTCAAGATGTTCTTTAGTAATCATCTTCTTTTCAATAGCATCTAATCTCTCCATAACGTGTTCTAGAGTTAAAGTTGTTTCATTAATCATGATAGGTGGTGATCCCACTAAACTTCCCAAAGAATTAAAAGCATCCAAAGATGGACACATCAAGAAATTCCCACCGGTAATCGTATCAAGGACGAATCTATACCAAGTGGTGATGTCAACATAAAAATTGTGAAGAAGAACAACGGTAGATTGCTTATGGATAGATCTATTATGAGCATTGCAAATCCTATACCAAGCATCTTTTAGGTTCTCCCCTCCCCTTTGCTTAAAATTAAGAACCTCATTATCGGGAGTACACGCAACAAAGGTAGAACTAGCCATAATGACTAGGCAAGAGATCTGACGAGAAAAAGGCAAACGAAAAGAGGGCGAATAAAACGGCAAATTGGTGAAGTGGGGGAGAGGAAAACGAGAGGCAAATGGCAAACAATGTAATTGCAAGGAGATGAGATTTGTGATTAGGAACCTGGTAGATGATGATGGAGTCCCCTCGGCGCCTAGGATAGGCACGTAGAAGAGACTGCTTCCTCCCCGGCAACGGCGCCAAAAATTCCTTTGACGTGGCTTGAGACTGCGTCGGTATTTCCCCAAAGAGGAAGGGATGATGCAGGACAGCGACGGTAAGTATTTCCCTCAGTTATGAAACCAAGGTTATCGAACCAGTAGGAGGATCACCACCACCCAATAATCAACACCTGCACACAAACAACAAATACTTGCAACCCGACGCGAAAGAGAGGTTGTCAATCTCTCTACGGTAATAAGATAGATTAGGTAGTGATAGACAGGAGAGATAGATCTCTCAAGAACAAAAAATAAAAAGGGCAAATATGCAGAAATATATTTTTGGGTTTTTGGTTTTGTAGATCTGAAAACAAAGATTGCAAAAACGTAGATCGGAAAGCAATATGATGGAAAAGTAGACCCGGGGGCCGTAGGGTTCACTAGTGGCTTCTCTCATGAGTATAGCGCACGGTGGGTGAACAAATTACTGTTGGTCAATTGATAGAAAATCGAATAGTCATGACGATATCCAAGGTGATGATCATTATATAGGCATCACGTCTAAGATAGGTAGACCGACTCCTACCTGCATCTACCTCTATTACTCCACACTGTCGGCGTTCTGGATACCAGGGTACCCTGACTTGCCTACTTGCGGCCCAGGGCGTGGCCCACCTGGCGGTCCGTATGGTCCCGCACGGCTTCACTCAGGAAAAGACCCTCACGAGGGGCCCATCCTCGTGAGGATGACAGCGCCAAGGCGAAAGGGGGAGGCCTCCCCAGGCCTCCTCCTAAGCGGCGGAGATCTCTATGCAACGCTAGGCCTCAGGAGGTCAAGGGTGTCTACGGCCAGGCCAGGCGGGCGCCAGTGCGCCAGAGGGGACAATTTCCTCTTTGGTGCAAAGGAGACAAGGACGAACGCGGGTTCCCAAGGAGCCCCGCCAAAGGTTTCCATTCCGGTGCAACAGGACCGGGTCAGCGAGAGCGGCAGGACGGATGTCACCAGCGACCCCACCACCGCGTCACCATCACCTACTTTGCAGGCGAAGACCGCCTTTCATCAGGATAGGGTGTACCTCCTGTCCCCTTTCAAATTTGTCCATTGTGGGATCCCTTCCCGCCATGGCGATAAGGGAAGAGGACCCGGTCCGCTATAAATGGATGCTAGGCAGCCCGGTAGAGGGGGACGAGACAACCACGCCGCAAACACACCTGCATGGCAACACACCACTGTACTAGTTCATCCAAAAACCTCCTCGTGAGGCAATCCACCAAAGGCAGGAGTAGGGTTTTACGCTTCGCAGCCGCCCGAACCTGGGTAAACTCTCGTGTGCTATCTTCTTCCTCGCTATCGAGCGGGGTCATCGTGTTGTGGGCTTGGAGGGGGCGAAGATGTTGGGGAATCTTCACACACGCCCCTGGGTTCGAACTCCTTAGGGTTTTGCGGAGCCCGAAATCCGACATTTGGCGCGCCAGGTAGGCGGTGTGTCAGAGTCTTCCTCAAGCCTCGCTCTTCCTCCGCCTCACCGCTCCGATGGCTGACGCCCGCCGAGCCCGCGCCGAGCGCCGTGCTGCCCGTGTCGCCCAGGCGGCACCCGTGGGTCGCACCGCTGGGCGCCGGTGTCCCTCCCCTATGGCCAACGCCGCCACGGGCCCGGAGGCCCACGAGCAGCAGGACTCGTCACAGCCGGTCACCGCGTGGCGTGACGGCCGCACTGCCACTTCGTCAATCGTTCTAGCTACTGGGTCGTCCTCCCACGCCTGGACGGGGCCGACGCATGGATCGGGCGCACTCCTCATGGCGCGCGAGCTGCTGCGCTATCGCCCTGCCCCCAACCACCTCGATGACTGGCTCGGGCGCGTCGCGGAGCTCGTCAGCGCAGCCGGCGATGCTTCGGTGTTCACCTACTCGTTCCGGCCCCAACCCTCCCTGGTAGGCGACGAAGCCCATGATGTGCCGCCTCCTCCTCCCCAGCGCGACACCGACCCCAAGCCCAGGCGTGCAGCACGCCCGCGTGACCAGCCGCGTGGGCCCCCGGCGAGGATTAGAGATGAAGTAAGCTGCCAGGTGGTGCCTCGGCCGCGCGCTCACGCACGTGTGCTCCCAGCGCCGGCGTGCCAGCGGCGCGACCGGGCACCCATGGAGGCAGCCGTGCAAGAGCATTAAGACCAGGTTCCTCCCGAGCGCGCACCGCCCGTGGGCCCGGTGGGCTGCTGCGCCATCGCCCCGGAGCTCCATCCGGCCGTGTGGCCCTGCAAGTTCAAGCCTGACCTGCCTCCTCGCTACAACGGCACCCCAGACCCCGCCGAGTTCTTACAGCTCTACTCGCTGAGCATCCAGGCTGCCGAGCACTCGGACGATGAAGGAGGTGTCCTGCCCCACGAGGACATCCCCAAGAAGAAGAAGCAGCTCCTTCCCAAGGGACGCCAGGGGGCTGAAAACCCTAAGGACGGCGCCTCAGGATCCGTGCCAGGGGCTCAGGCCCCTTCCTCCCTCGCATAGGAAGGCGCGCCCGGTGCCCCCCTTGGGCCGGGTTTGGGGGCTTCCACCCGGAGGACTACCGGCCTGACCAGCGAGACAAGGGAGGCACTCGGGCACAACTTGGGGGCGTGTGTCGGCACGCACCCATCCAAGCAGAGAGCACGGCGCGGGGCGCCAAGTTCGCGGGAGTTCGTCACCAGAGCAATCGAGGAGCTTCAGGAAGCACAAGCTGCGCGAGGTGGGTGCGGCCCTGCACCACCCAACGCCGTTGCCGTCATCGACCCGGGCGGCGCGCCGCGCATCTGCGTCAACGTACCCAGCATCAACAGGGCCGCATCACCGGACGTCTTCTGGCCAACGCACGTCAGTCACGGCAGGGCTTACTCGCGCAACTACGTCCCCATGCCCTTCGGGCCGGCGAACGCGGCCGACACGTTCCAGCGCCTTGCCCGGGCCATGTTCGCGCCACACCGGGCCAATCATCGTGAGGAGTTGGAGGAGGTGCTGGGCCCGAGCGGGTGCCCCGAGCCTCCTGAGGCGACGGGCTCGTGAAGGCCAGACTTGCGGAGGAACAAGGCCAAGCTTCTACGACTACCTCCATGCTTCAGCGGCATCGCCGCCAGGTGATCCTTTTGGCCCGTACCAGGTAACTTTTTGGTTTGCTTAGTTTGAGGGCGCCCTTCGGGCTGCATTATCCTCAGGCGGCTAGAACTCATCCCGGTTGTGTCTTTCCCGCATGAATTGGACCTCTATATGCTTTCGATCTATTTCCCTAAGTATTCTAACCTGCTTGTTCGGTGCTTCGCCGCCATGAATGTCGCTGCGCCCTAATGAGCCTGCCCTCGACCGCCTCATGATTAAGGGCTGGCACGGCGTCTGTGCTCGGGTCCATCCCTGCAGCGTCGACAAATCCAAGTGGTCGAGCTCTGTCTCGCGGGCTAGCCCCGTGTACGTCACCTCGCATGGCCCTCGGTGCTTCCCCCTCACATGAGCTAATCGGGAGTGTGTGAGTCAGGGCGCGCGGCACGGTTCCGGTCGTCCTTTCGCCGCCATATGAACCGCACGCCGGGTGTTTCCTCCTCGGAGTTGTCGCATGAGAAGACTGGGCACAGCGTCTGTGCTCAGGTCCGTCCCTGCAGCGTCGATAAATCCAATGGCTGAGCTCTGTCTGGCGGGCCGGCCCCGTTCACGTCACCTCCTGGGGTCATTGGTGTTTGGCCTTCTCATGCGATGGCCCTTGGAAATCCATTCGGCGCAGGTTTCTCAAAATGTACAGGACTTGAAGCGGCGATTTCCACCGGAAGATTCAGGCGCAACCTGCCTTTGAGGTAGGGCCTCGTGAGGCCTGAGCTGCCTCACGACGCCCAGATACACCTCCCAGTTCTACCGTGCAGGCCACGCGTATGAACTTAATGGGATGTACACGCCCGGGGGGCTCAGGAGCCAGGGCCCCCCATTCCCACGCCCAAGTGCAAGCCCCATGCTCCGCGCTGGCGGACGACACGGCCCTCCAATGGCTATGCCCACACAACGTGGAAGCCCTATGCTCCGCGCTGGGGATAAACAACTGAGGGCACCTTAGCGGGTGCATTCAACCTCAGGATGACCCCTCGCGGCTCCATCTCGCAGCATTCCCCTGGGATGCACGCATGAGGGGGCTGCGTGGGGGCTACACTCAGGCCAGGCCTGGCGCACGCCACCTCACCAGGTCCCTGGCACCTGGTCTTCACGCGTCCCTCTCGGACGAAAACTGGCGAGGAAAGGTATGGGAGCCGCTCGTACGTCAAGGGGGACTCCTGAGCATCGCGACTCAGGAGCCTCACTGGTCTCGTAGCCCCTCGTCCCTTGGCATCGTCCTGGTGATCCGGACGCCCCAATGGCGGTCGAGGTATGCGCGGGACCGGGCCTGCCGACGCAGAGCTCAGGGCGCTCCAAATCCCCAAGTCAGCCCCGTCTTCGCCGCGTTCCCTTCATGAGGGCTGCTCGTACGTCAAGGGGGACCCTTGAGCATCGCGACTCAGGGGCCTCACTGGTCTCGTAGCCCCTTGCCCCTTGGAATCGTCCTGGTGATCCGGACGCCCCAACGGTGGTCGAGGTATGCGCGGGACCGGGCCCTGCCGACACAGAGCGCTATAGCAAGCAGGAAGGAAATGAAGCGAGGAAATAAAACCTCACAGCTTAGCAGTCATTACAAGCATTAAAATGTCTCCGAAAAATGCAAACAAGTCTAACGCCTCCACGAGGCACGACAAACATTACAGGGGAAGCCCCAGTAAAAGAAGCTAAGAGGAGCTGGCACCACCGCTCGTCCCGGTCGCGGGGAGCTCGTCGTCGACGTCGCTGCCGCTGTCATCATTGTCGCCAACCCTCGTAGCCGCAGGAGGAGGTGAAGGAATGGCGACGCAAGCAAACTTCTTCATCAGCGCATTCACGGCGCCCTCCACGGCCGTCGCCGTAGCGGCGCGAACCCCAGGATCGACTGGGCGTATCACAGAGCCGAAGTCAAAACCCGGCTCACGAAGGTAGTGGTGGCTGAAGACGCGCGTCGCGGCCGCGGAGAAGAGGTCGCTGCACTCACTCTCCAAGACATTCTCCACCCTGGCGATGGCACCCTCAAGCACCTCTGTGAGCTTTGAGGAGAGCCCCGCGAAGCCGCTCTCACGAGCTACCAGGGGTTCTGTAAATCCCCCGTGGCAGATGGATTGTAGTGCCTGGCGAAGCCTAAGCTCGACGAAAGGGAGAGCGTCGAGCTCCGTAGCCTTCTGCTCCTCGGCCTCGGCAAGGGTCTTCTCCCTGGAGGCAAGCCGGGCCTTCTCCGCAGCCACTTCTTCCTTCAACCTGTCCTCCTGCTCGCGCTCAGCGGCTTGGTCGGCCGCCGCCTTGGACAGCGCGGAGTCACAGTCGGCAAGCTTGGCCTCGCAGGTCTCAAGGTCCTCCTCCCGCTGGCGAAGCCTCTCCACAAGCGCGGACCTGTCCTCTTGAAGAGCCTTCACGCGGGCCTCCGCCTCGTCGCAGCGCTTCTCGGCAGACGCTGCGTCAGCCAGTGCCGCGTCTCGGGCTGACTTGGCCGACGCGGCCTCCTCCCTGCTCTCAGCCGCGGCGGCCTCGTCTTGGCCCCAGACCGCCAAGGCTGAGGCGTCAGTCTGGAGCCACCTCCGGAGACACAAGGGCATGGGGAGCGGAAGACACCGGTGGCTGTGCCACTACAACAGGCAAGGAAGGGGCGGACGACCCTGCACCCAGCTGGCCTTCGGGGGCTGGCCCATCGGGCAGAGGTGCGGACGGGCCCCCAAGGATGGATGCGGCCACTCCAGCGGGCATCGGGGGCTCCGCGGCCGCGGCAAGGAGGGTCGTCCCGCGAGCCCCCTCGCCCGCGACATCCGGCGCCTCATCCGGCATCGGCAAGGCACCAGGAATGGGCATTGCGTCGGAAGGCGCCCTCGGCTTGACGCCGGCCTTCTTCTTCTTCGCCTTCGGCAAGGGGGCACCCCTGATTACCGAGTAAAGGAGGGAGCATCAGCGTATAAACCACCAAAAGGCGGCCAGAAACCAAGCGAAGTTACTTACTCCTCGACGTATGAGGGAGTCCGGAATTAAGGGGTCCTCGGTCTGCCGACCTATTTCTCATAGGTCGGGTTAATGGGCCACATGTTGAAGATAAGATCGATCGAAGGCCTCTTCGCTGGGCAGGAGACCTCAGGAGCCGTGACGTGTCCGTCAAGATGAAGATGGTAGTTTAGGCATGTTTTTTCCTCCCATGGGCAACCAACCATATGTAAGCCTAATGACCCCCTGGCGTCTATATAAGCCAGAGGGTTTTAGATCATAGGACACAGAAACTCATCTAGGGTTTAGCTAGTCGATCTCGAGGTAGATCAACTCTTTTACCTTCACATCATCAATATAATCAAGCAGGACATAGGGGTTTACCTCCATAGGAGGGCCCGAACCTGGGTAAACATCGTCTCCTTCGTCCCCTATTACCATCGATCCTAGTCTCACAGCTCAGGACCCCCTACCCGAGATCCACCAGTTTTGACACCGACATTGGTGCTTTCATTGAGAGTTCTGCTGTGATCGCCACAGGAAGCGATGGCTCGCCTTGTCATAAGCAATGAGACCTGTAGCCGGGATATTCTCATCCCCGATCAGGTCTCCACATGCGGCGACGTCTTGTCGCACGCCGTCCCGACCGGCTGTCTTGGCCAGATCGGAAGCTTTGCCCCCGATCAAGGAATCAGATTCGGAACCTTAGAGTTCGTCGCTGATTCGCGGGGAGAACTTGTCTTGATAGGACCCTCAACTCTCGTGGAGGAGCCTGCAGATCCCGACGCGTTGACGTTGGAGACATCAGGCCCCACCTCTGAGGCGGCCTTCACCCTCGGGCTGTCTAGAACGCCCAACCCAGTCATCGTGATCGGATCCGCTATGGCCGAACAGGACCCGGATCTGCTTTCAAGTAACTCCGGAACTGCCACGCCGCAGATCGACCCCACGCGCTTCAGCGACACACATCCTACTATCGCCTCGTTCATAAACGAGCTGTTTGATCGGATTCAGACCTTGCGTGTGACCGACGACCACACCCCGGTCTATGACCGGATCGGGCTTAAACCCGACGCTAGGGAGATTCTCATCCCCACGGTCACTCACCTAGTTCCCACCGTCGAGTGTCCGGCTAGGGGCTCGTCCCCCCAACGACCGGAATTAAAAACAGTTTATACCCCAATCCCCGATCATCGGGACCTCGCTTGTAACCCAGACCTTGGAGTCGGCTCCGGAGATAGATCGGTATCGAACTCCGATCTAGCATGTAAATCGGAACCCATAATTTCAGACTCACACCGCGGCATGGAATCAAAGTTTTTCCCACCCACCACCCAAGTCGAGCACTCAAGCATCGCATCAGAGTCCAAGTCTTCAAACTTACGGGATGTTAAACATTTACCAGGAGAGTCGGTTCATCATTTTTGGGCTAGACTCCTCCTCGCTAGAAGCAAAGCACGAGGTCTTAGTGACCAGGAGATAATGGCAACCTTCAATCGCAATTGCCACGACAAAGGGATCCTCAACGCCCTGGCTCGTCGGCACATTCGCAACTTCACTGAACTGTCTGACTTGGTGCAAAAATATTGTGCCATGGAGAGCACCTGGCAAGCCGAGCGGCTACTTTTGGAACCAACCTTTACCGAGTACCCTAGAGGAGATCGGAAAAATAGGATACCTCCGAAATGGCCAGCCAAACTCGAGCCCGCCGAAAAGAGAATTCGGCCCCTGGCGGGGGTCAGAACCGTCCTTGACGGTCTATTGGATAAACCATGCCCCATACATTCCGTATTGCTGAACACAAGCCCGACTCACAGCCTTAGAGCCTGCTGGGTCGTCAGGCAGGTCACCAAAAGTGGTGAAGCAATCCTTGAGGCACTACCGCCGAACAAACGCTCCACATCTAAACAAGGATACAATGCCGAAGTCCTGACGATCTACGAAACGTTCCCCTCAAGGAACAGGAGGAAAAGAGCTCTTAGAGAACTCGAACAGGTCTATCATGTGGCAGCAACAAGTGCATGGGCAGACATACCCATCACCTTCGGAGATACTGACCGACCAACCATCCGTCCCGATCATACGCCGGCCGCACTGGTCTTAAACCCCATCGTCGATGGCTTCAGGTTGCATAAAGTGCTAATGGACGGCGGCAGTGGTTTAAACCTTATCTACGAAGATACCCTGGAAAAAATACAATTCGACCAATCTCGCATCGAACATAGCAACACAACATTCTGGGGGATCATTCCGGGGAGAGAGGCGCATTGTTAAGGACGTATCACCCTGGACGTAGTGTTCGGCACGCCCGAAAATTACCGATCTGAAGAGCTTCTCTTCCATATCGTGCCCTTCCCCAGCGGCTACCACGCCCTGCTGGGGCGTGACGCTTTCAGAAAATTCCAGGCTATACCACATTACGGGTATATGAAGCTCAAGATGCCAGGCCCAAACGGAGTAATCACAATCGCCAGTGATCCGAGCATAGCCCTTCGGGCTGAAAACAAAACAGCAGCGCTCGCCCTCGAGGCACAAGCTGAGACCTTCGCTACAGAAGAACTGACCACACTCCGGTCAACAGTAGATAAGGACGACATGATCCTTAGCAAAAGGCCCAAATCCACGTCCTTTAAACCCGCAAATGAAATCGTCAAATTTCAGGTACACCCGACGGACCCCAGCAAGACAGCGTCCATCGGAGCTCAGCTGGACCCCACAATGGACGAAGCGCTAAGAGCATTCTTACGAGAAAATTGGGACATCTTGGCCTGGCATCCTTCCGATATGCCTGGAATCCTACGGCGGCTAGCAGAACATAGTCTGAACATCATCGCAAGCTTCAAGCCCGTCAAGCAGACTCTGCGCCGCTTTTCCGAGCCCAAACGACAAGCTATGGGTGAAGAACTAGCCAAACTACTAGATGCCGGATTCATTCGGGATATTAAACACCCCGAATGGTTGGCAAACCTGGTGATGGTACCAAAGAAAGACAAATCCTGGCGGCTGTGCGTCGACTTTAAAGACCTCAACAAGGCCAGCCCTAAGGACCCTTTCCCCCTACCACGTATAGACCAGATTATTGACGCCACAGCCGGACACGATTCGCTGTGTTTCCTCGACGCTTATTCTGGATACCATCAGATTAAAATGAAGGAATCCGATCAAGCTGCAACCGCATTCATCACCCCTTATGGGCCATTCTGCTTTAACACGATGCCATTTGGGCTAAAAAACGCTGGAGCTACGTACCAGCGCATGATCCAGACTTGTCTCGCCAAACAAGTCGGTAAAACAGTCGAAGCATACGTGGATGACTTGGTTGTCAAAACCAAACATGTCAGCCAACTGATTGACGACCTAAGGCAAACCTTTGCTAGCCTACGTGAGTACGATATACGACTCAATCCGGAGAAGTGTGTATTCGGAGTTCCCGCTGGTAAACTGCTCGGATTCATCGTTTCCCATAGAGGAATAGAAGCGAATCTGGCTAAGATCCGCGCCCTATCAGAACTTGCAGTCCCCACAGAGCTAACGCATGTCCAGAGGTTGGCTGGTTGCGTGGCGGCGCTAAGCCGCTTTATCTCCCGCCTCGGGGAAAAAGCTTTGCCACTCTACAGACTGCTCAAATGGACCAATTTTTTTGAATGGACCGATGAAGTAGCGGCGGCGTTAGAAGAAATTAAAACACTGCTGGCAAGTAATCCCATACTCACAGCACCAGGCGTTGGTGAGCCCATGTTATTATAGATATCAGCCACCAACCAAGTCATTAGCGCAGTGCTCGTCGTCGAACGAGAGGAGGAGGGACACAAATTCCGGACACAGAAGCCGGTCTATTACGTGTCAGAAGTACTAACGCAATGCAAGTCCAGATACCCGCACTACCAGAAGATAGCCTATACAGTATTTATGGCATCACGGAAACTAAGACACTACTTCCAAGAGTGTTCGGTTACGGTGGCTTCCGAAGTACCCCTGAACGACATAATCAACAACAGGGACGCCACCGGCCGCATAGCCAAATGGGCCATTGAGCTCCTTCCTTTTGAAATTGCCTACAAACCACGACGAGCTATTAAATCTCAGGTGCTGGCAGATTTCCTTGCCGAATGGACAGAGGCCGAGCTCCCCAGGGAATATAGTACATACTCCCATTGGAGGATGTACTTCGATGGCTCCAAAACTTTGGCCGGACTGGGGGCTGGAGTTATTCTCACATCCCCCACAGGCGACAACGATCGATACGTGCTGCAGATCATGTATGTCGACTCCAACAACGCAGCCGAATACGAAGCACTCTTGCACGGTCTTCAGATGGCAGCCTCAATGGGCATACAACGGCTGGAGGTACGGGGATACTCCAACCTGGCCATCTCTCAAATCAACGGCGAGTTCGATGCCAAAAACCCGAAGATGGTGGCATACAGAAACGTCGTCCTTAAAATATCCACGCGGTTCGAGGGGCTGGAATTCCATCATGTCGCTAGAGACAACAACCAGGCCGCTGATATATTGGCCCGCATGGGGGCCAAACGCGACCCCGTCCCGAAAAACACTTTCCTGAAACGGATCTTTAAGCCATCAGTGGTTTGGCAGGACGATAATAAGGGCACCGGACCCATCAGTACAGAAGAGGTTGTTCCCCCTATAAACGAACCAGACGACCAAATCATCGGCGGTTCCGTAATGGATGAAACGCCTTTGACTCACGAGGTCATGGCAGTAATCGCACCATGGACCGAGCCTTTCCTTTCCTACCTTCTTCACAAAGAACTCCCCGACGATCAGACAGAGGCGTGACGCATAATCCGGCGATCCAAGGCCTACAAAGTCCATGAGGGTGAGTTATACAACAAAAGCACCACCGGAGTACTCCAGCGGTGCATATCTGAGGAAGAAGGATGACAGCTCTTGGACGAAGTCCACGCAGGAATGGGCAGCCATCACGCCGCAGCAAGGGCCTTAGTAAGCAAAGCCTTTCGGGCTGGTTTCTTCTGGCCCACCGCTCTAGTGGACGCTCAGTCGCTCGTCCAGCATTGCGTGGGATGCCAACTTTTTGCAAATCAAAGTCACATGCCCCCAACGGCTCTTCGGACTATCCCGATCACTTGGCCTTTTGCGGTCTGGGGGATGGACATGGTCGGACCACTCAAAGGGGGGACCAAGAAAAATAAGTACCTACTGGTCATGGTGGACAAGTGCTACTTCTTGAGCATGCGTTGGTTCTCCCTTGAAGAGGAAAGGGTGATGCAGCAAAGTAGATAAGTATTTCCCTCAGTTGTTGAGAACCAAGGAATCAATCCAGTAGGAGATACAAGCAAGTCCCCAATAGATGTACCTACACAAAGAATCAAACACTTGCACCCAACGCTATAAAGGGGTTGTCAATCCCTTCACGGTTACTTGCAAGGATGAGATCTGATAGAGATAGATAGATAGGATTGCTAGAACGGAAAGTAAACTAAAAGTAAAAAGATTGCAGCAAGATATTTTTGGTTTATAGATCTGAAAGTATAATATGGAAAATAGACCCGGGGGCCATAGGTTTCACTAGAGGCTTCTCTCATGATGGCAAATAATACGGTGGGTGAACAAATTACTGTCGAGCAATTGATAGAAAAGCGAATAATTATGAAGATATCCAAGGCAATGATTATGCATATAGGCATCACGTCCGTGTCAAGTAGACTGAAACGATTCTGCATCTACTATTATTACTCCACACATCGACCGACTCCTGCCTGCATCTAGAGTATTAAGTTCATGAAGAACAAAGTAACGCATTAGGTAAGATGACATGATGTAGAGGGATAAACTCAAGCAATATGATGAAAACCCCATCTTTTTATCCTCGATGGCAACAATACAATACGTGCCTCGCTACCCCTACTTTGTCACTGGGTGAGGACACCGCAAGATTGAACCCAAAACTAAGCACTTCTCCCATTGCAAGAATTACCAATCTAGTTGGCCAAACCAAACCAATAACTCGGAGAGACTTGCAAAGATATGAAATCATGCATATAAGAATTCAGAAAAGACTCAAATAATATTCATAGATAATCTGAACATAAACCCACAATTCATTGGACCTCGACAAACACACTGCAAAAGAGTATTACATCGGATAGATCTCCATGAAGATCTTGGTATTGAAGAACAAAGAGAGAGAAGATGCCATCGAGCTACTAGCTATGGACCCGAAGGTCTGTGGTAAACTACTCACGCATCTTCGGAGGGGCAATGGAGTTGATGTAGATGCCCTCCGTGATGGAATCCCCCTCCGACAGATTACCGGAAAAGGCTCCAAGATTGAATCTCACGGGAACAGAGGTTCCGGCCGCGGAAAAGTATTTTCGTGGCTCCTTTTTGTATCCAGGGAATATTTGGGAATTTATAGGCCGAAGAATAGGGTTAGGAGGGCTGCCGTGGGGCCACAATCTAGGAGGGCACGCCCCCCCTAGGGCGCGCCCTGGTGGCTTGTGACGCCACGGCAGGTCTCCTGCCTTCATCTCCATGTCTGGCAGGTTTCTTCTGGTCCAAGAAAAATCATTCCGAAGATTTTTTCCGTTTGGACTCCATTTAATATTCCTTATCTGCATTACTCAAAAACATGGAAAAAACAGAAACTGGCACTAGGCTCTAGATTAATAGGTTAGTCCCAAAAATAATATAAAATAGCAGATTAGTGCATATAAAATATCCAAAACAGATAATATAATAGCATGGAACAATAAAAAATTATAGATACGTTGGAGACGTATCAAGCATCCCCAAGCTTAATTCCTGCTCGTCCTCGAGTAGGTAAATGATAAAATCAGAATTTTTGATGTGGAATGCTACCTAACATATTTATCCATGTAATATGCTTTATTGTGGCATGAATATTCAGATCCATAAGATTCAAAACAAAAGTCTAATATTGACATAAAAACAGAAATACTTCGAGCACACCAACAAGGCAATTGTGTCCTTTCAAAATAACATGGCCTTAGAAAGTTATCCCTACAAAATCATATGGTCTGGCTATGCTCCATCTTCCCCACACAAAGTATCTAAATCATGCACAACCCCGATGACAAGTCAAGCAATTGTTTCACACTTTTTATGTTCTCAAACCTTTTCAACTCTCACGCAATACATGAGCGTGAGCCATGGATATAGCACTATAGGTGGAATAGAATATGGTGGATGTGCAAGGAAAAAGGAGAAGATAGTCTCACATCAACTAGGCGTATCAACGGGCTATGGAGATGGCCATCAATAGATATCAATGTGAGTGGGTAGGGATTGCCATGCAACGGGTGCACTAGAGCTATAAGTGTATGAAAGCTCAAAAAGAAACTAAGTGGTTGTGCATATGATGAAAAATTCCACTAGCTATATGAAAGTGACAAAATAGGAGACTCTCTATCATGAAGATCATGGTGCTACTTTGAAGCACAAGTGTGGAAAAAGAT
Organism: Elymus sibiricus; assembly: GCA_039707655.1. Taxonomy (NCBI): domain Eukaryota; kingdom Viridiplantae; phylum Streptophyta; class Magnoliopsida; order Poales; family Poaceae; genus Elymus; species Elymus sibiricus. Next base: position 305,096,795 of record CM077675.1, on the reverse strand, counting down.
AGTAGCATTGTACCTTCTCTCTTTCTCTCATTTTTTTTATTTTTGGTGGGCATCTTTGGCCTCTTTTTTTTATTTGGGCTTCGCTGGCCTCCTTTATTATTTATAAAGTCCGGATACTCATCCCAACTTGTGAGGGATTCATAGTTTCCATCACCCTTTTCTCACACGGGACAAATGCTCTAATAATGAAGATCATCACACTTTTATTTACTTACAACTCGATACCTAGAACAAAACATGACTCTATATGCAATATGAAAGTGATGGTGCATGTCATGAAAAAACGGAACGGTGGAAGTTGCATGGCAATATATCTCGGAATGGCTATGGAAATGTCATAATAGGTAGGTATGGTGGCTGTTTTGAGGAAGGTGGGTTTGATGCACCGGCGAAAGTTGCGCGGTACTAGAGAGGCTAGCAAAGGTGGAAGGGTGAGAGTGCGTATAATCCATGGACTCAACATTAGTCATAAAGAACTCACATACTTATTGCAAAAGTCTATTAGTTATCGAAGCAAAGTATTAGAAGCATGCTCCTAGGGGAGAGGTTGGTAGGAGTTAACCATCGCGCGCTCCCGACCCTCACACAAAGGTTGACAATCATTAAACAAATCATGCTCCGACTTCGTTACATAACGGTTCACCATAGGTGCATGCTACGGGAATCACAAACTTTAACACAAGTATTTCTCCATTTCAAAACTACTCACTAGCATGACTCTCATATTACCATCTCTATATCTCAAAACTATATGCAAGGAATCAAACTTCTCATAGTATTCAATGCACTTTATATGAAAGTTTTTATTATATCCCTCTTGGATGCCCATTATATTAGGACTAAATTCATAACCTAAACCAATTACCATGCTGTTTTGAAGACTCTCAAAATAATATAAGTGAGGTACAAGAGTTCAATAATTCCTATAAAATATAACACCACCGTGCTCTAAAAAGATATAAGTGAAGTACTAGAGCAACATTGCCTAGCTCAAAAGATATAAGTGAAGCACATAGAGTATTCTAATAAATTCACGATTCAGCGTGTCCCTCTCAAAAATAATGTGTGCAGCAAGGATGATTGTGGCATACTAAAAAGAAAAGAATCATATCATACAAGACGCTCCAAGCAAAACACATATCATGTGGTGAATAAAAATATAGCCTCAAGTAAATTTACCGATGGATTGAAGACGAAAGAGGGGATGCCTTCCGGGGAATCCCCAAGCTTAGGCTTTTTGGTATCCTTGAATATGGCTTGGGGTGCCTTGGGCATCCCCAAGCTTAGGCTCTTGCCACTCCTTATTCCATAGTCCATCAAATCTTTACCCAAAACTTGAAAACTTCACAACACAAAACTCAACAGAAAACTCATGAGATCCGTTAGTATAAGAAAAATAAATCACCACATTAGGTACTGTTGTGAACTCATTCTTTATTTATATTGATGTAATATTTACTGTATTCCAACTTCTCCATGGTTCATACCCCCCGATACAACCCATAGATACATCAAAATAAGCAAACAACACAAAGAAAACGAAAAGAGGGCGAATAAAACGGCAAATTGGTGAAGTGGGGGAGAGGAAAACGAGAGGCAAATGGCAAACAATGTAATTGCAAGGAGATGAGATTTGTGATTAGGAACCTGGTAGATGATGATGGAGTCCCCTCGGCGCCTAGGATAGGCACGTAGAAGAGACTGCTTCCTCCCCGGCAACGGCGCCAAAAATTCCTTTGACGTGGCTTGAGACTGCGTCGGTATTTCCCCAAAGAGGAAGGGATGATGCAGGACAGCGACGGTAAGTATTTCCCTCAGTTATGAAACCAAGGTTATCGAACCAGTAGGAGGATCACCACCACCCAATAATCAACACCTGCACACAAACAACAAATACTTGCAACCCGACGCGAAAGAGAGGTTGTCAATCTCTCTACGGTAATAAGATAGATTAGGTAGTGATAGACAGGAGAGATAGATCTCTCAAGAACACAAAATAAAAAGGGCAAATATGCAGAAATATATTTTTGGGTTTTTGGTTTTGTAGATCTGAAAACAAAGATTGCAAAAACGTAGATCGGAAAGCAATATGATGGAAAAGTAGACCCGGGGGCCGTAGGGTTCACTAGTGGCTTCTCTCATGAGTATAGCGCACGGTGGGTGAACAAATTACTGTTGGTCAATTGATAGAAAATCGAATAGTCATGACGATATCCAAGGTGATGATCATTATATAGGCATCACGTCTAAGATAGGTAGACCGACTCCTACCTGCATCTACCTCTATTACTCCACACTGTCGGCGTTCTGGATACCAGGGTACCCTGACTTGCCTACTTGCGGCCTAGGGCGTGGCCCACCTGGCGGTCCGTATGGTCCCGCACGGCTTCACTCAGGAAAAGACCCTCACGAGGGGCCCATCCTCGTTAGGATGACAGCGCCAAGGCGAAAGGGGGAGGCCTCCCCAGGCCTCCTCCTAAGCGGCGGAGATCTCTATGCAACGCTAGGCCTCAGGAGGTCAAGGGTGTCTACGGCCAGGCCAGGCGGGCGCCAGCGCGCCAGAGGGGACAATTTCCTCTTTGGTGCAAAGGAGACAAGGACGAATGCGGGTTCCCAAGGAGCCCCGCCAAAGGTTTCCATTCCGGTGCAACAGGACCGGGTCAGCGAGAGCGGCAGGACGGATGTCACCAGCGACCCCACCACCGCGTCACCACCACCTACTTTGCAGGCGAAGACCGCCTTTCATCAGGATAGGGTGTACCTCCTGTCCCCTTTCAAATTTGTCCATTGTGGGATCCCTTCCCGCCATGGCGATAAGGGAAGAGGACCCGGTCCGCTATAAATAGATGCTAGGCAGCCCGGTAGAGGGGGACGAGACAACCACGCCGCAAACACACCTGCATGGCAACACACCACTGTACTAGTTCATCCAAAAACCTCCTCGTGAGGCAATCCACCAAAGGCAGGAGTAGGGTTTTACGCTTCGCAGCCGCCCGAACCTGGGTAAACTCTCGTGTGCTATCTTCTTCCTCGCTATCGAGCGGGGTCATCGTGTTGTGGGCTTGGAGGGGGCGAAGATGTTGGGGAATCTTCACACACGCCCCTGGGTTCGAACTCCTTAGGGTTTTGCGGAGCCCGAAATCCGACATTTGGCGCGCCAGGTAGGCGGTGTGTCAGAGTCTTCCTCAAGCCTCGCTCTTCCTCCGCCTCACCGCTCCGATGGCTGACGCCCGCCGAGCCCGCGCCGAGCGCCGTGCTGCCCGTGTCGCCCAGGCGGCACCCGTGGGCCGCACCGCTGGGCGCCGGTCTCCCTCCCCTATGGCCAACGCCGCCACGGGCCCGGAGGCCCACGAGCAGCAGGACTCGTCACAGCCGGTCACCGCGTGGCATGACGGCCGCACTGCCACTTCGTCAATCGTTCCAGCTACTGGGTCGTCCTCCCACGCCCGGACGGGGCCGACGCATGGATCGGGCGCACTCCTCATGGCGCGCGAGCTGCTGCGCTATCGCCCTGCCCCCAACCACCTCGATGACTGGCTCGGGCGCGTCGCGGAGCTCGTCAGCGCAGCCGGCGACGCTTCGGCATTCACCTACTCGTTCCGGCCCCAACCCTCCCTGGCAGGCGACGAAGCCCATGATGTGCCGCCTCCTCCTCCCCAGCGCGACACCGACCCCGAGCCCAGGCGTGCAGCACGCCCGCGCGACCAGCCGCGTGGGCCCCCGGCGAGGATGAGAGATGAAGTAAGCTGCCAGGTGGTGCCTCGGCCGCGCGCTCACGCACGTGTGCTCCCATGGAGGCAGCCGTGCAAGAGCATTAAGACCAGGTTCCTCCCGAGCGCGCACCGCCCGTGGGCCCGGTGGGCTGCTGCGCCATCGCCCCGGAGCTCCATCCGGCCGTGTGGCCCTGCAAGTTCAAGCCTGACCTGCCTCCTCGCTACAACGGCACCCCAAACCCCGCCGAGTTCTTACAGCTCTACTCGCTGAGCATCCAGGCTGCCGAGCACTCGGACGATGAAGGAGGTGTCCTGCCCCACGAGGACATCCCCAAGAAGAAGAAGCAGCTCCTTCCCAAGGGACGCCAGGGGGCTGAAAACCCTAAGGACGGCGCCTCAGGATCCGTGCCATGGGCTCAGGCCCCTTCCTCCCTCGCATAGGAAGGCGCGCCCGGTGCCCCCCTTGGGCCGGGTTTGGGGGCTTCCACCCGGAGGACTACCGGCCTGACCAGCGAGACAAGGGAGGCACTCGGGCACAACTTGGGGGCGTGTGTCGGCACGCACCCATCCAAGCAGAGAGCACGGCGCGGGGCGCCAAGTTCGCGGGAGTTCGTCACCAGAGCAATCGAGGAGCTTCAGGAAGCACAAGCTGCGCGAGGTGGGTGCGGCCCTGCACCACCCAATGCCGTTGCCGTCATCGACCCGGGCGGCGCGCCGCGCATCTGCGTCAACGTACCCAGCATCAACAGGGCCGCATCACCGGACGTCTTCTGGCCAACGCACGCCAGTCACGGCAGGGCTTACTCGCGCAACTACGTCCCCATGCCCTTCGGGCCGGCGAACGCGGCCGACACGTTCCAGCGCCTTGCCCGGGCCATGTTCGCGCCACACCGGGCCAAGCATCGTGAGGAGTTGGAGGAGGTGCTGGGCCCGAGCGGGTGCCCCGAGCCTCCTGAGGCGACGGGCTCGTGAAGGCCAGACTTGCGGAGGAACAAGGCCAAGCTTCTACGACTACCTCCATGCTTCAGCGGCATCGCCGCCAGGTGATCCTTTTGGCCCGTACCAGGTAACTTTTTGGTTTGCTTAGTTTGAGGGCGCCCTTCGGGCTGCATTATCCTCAGGCGGCTAGAACTCATCCTGGTTGCGTCTTTCCCGCATGAATTGGACCTCTATATGCTTTCGATCTATTTCCCTAAGTATTCTAACCTGCTTGTTCGGTGCTTCGCCGCCATGAATGTCGCTGCGCCCTAATGAGCCTGCCCTCGACCGCCTCATGATTAAGGGCTGGCACGGCGTCTGTGCTCGGGTCCATCCCTGCAGCGTCGACAAATCCAAGTGGTCGAGCTCTATCTCGCGGGCTAGCCCCGTGTACGTCACCTCGCATGGCCCTCGGTGCTTCCCCCTCACATGAGCTAATCGGGAGTGTGTGAGTCAGGGCGCGCGGCACGGTTCCGGTCGTCCTTTCGCCGCCATATGAACCGCACGCCGGGTGTTTCCTCCTCGGAGTTGTCGCATGAGAAGACTGGGCACAGCGTCTGTGCTCAGGTCCGTCCCTGCAGCGTCGATAAATCCAATGGCTGAGCTCTGTCTGGCGGGCCGGCCCCGTTCACGTCACCTCCTGGGGTCATTGGTGTTTGGCCTTCTCATGCGATGGCCCTTGGAAATCCATTCGGCGCAGGTTTCTCAAAATGTACAGGACTTGAAGCGGCGATTTCCACCGGAAGATTCAGGCGCAACCTGCCTTTGAGGTAGGGCCTCGTGAGGCCTGAGCTGCCTCACGACGCCCAGATACACCTCCCAGTTCTACCGTGCAGGCCACGCGTATGAACTTAATGGGATGTACACGCCCGGGGGGCTCAGGAGCCAGGGCCCCCCATTCCCACGCCCAAGTGCAAGCCCCATGCTCCGCGCTGGCGGACGACACGGCCCTCCAATGGCTATGCCCACACAACGTGGAAGCCCTATGCTCCGCGCTGGGGATAAACAACTGAGGGCACCTTAGCGGGTGCATTCAACCTCAGGATGACCCCTCGCGGCTCCATCTCGCAGCATTCCCCTGGGATGCACGCATGAGGGGGCTGCGTGGGGGCTACACTCAGGCCAGGCCTGGCGCACGCCACCTCACCAGGTCCCTGGCACCTGGTCTTCACGCGTCCCTCTCGGACGAAAACTGGCGAGGAAAGGTATGGGAGCCGCTCGTACGTCAAGGGGGACTCCTGAGCATCGCGACTCAGGAGCCTCACTGGACTCGTAGCCCCTCGTCCCTTGGCATCGTCCTGGTGATCCGGACGCCCCAATGGCGGTCGAGGTATGCGCGGGACCGGGCCTGCCGACGCAGAGCTCAGGGCGCTCCAAATCCCCAAGTCAGCCCCGTCTTCGCCGCGTTCCCTTCATGAGGGCTGCTCGTACGTCAAGGGGGACCCTTGAGCATCGCGACTCAGGGGCCTCACTGGTCTCGTAGCCCCTTGCCCCTTGGCATCGTCCTGGTGATCCGGACGCCCCAACTGTGGTCGAGGTATGCGCGGGACCGGGCCCTGCCGACACAGAGCGCTATAGCAAGCAGGAAGGAAATGAAGCGAGGAAATAAAACCTCACAGCTTAGCAGTCATTACAAGCATTAAAATGTCTCCGAAAAATGCAAACAAGTCTAACGCCTCCACGAGGCACGACAAACATTATAGGGGAAGCCCCAGTAAAAGAAGCTAAGAGGAGCTGGCACCACCGCTCGTCCCGGTCGCGGGGAGCTCGTCGTCGACGTCGCTGCCGCTGTCATCATTGTCGCCAACCCTCGTAGCCGCAGGAGGAGGTGAAGGAATGGCGACGCAAGCAAACTTCTTCATCAGCGCATTCACGGCGCCCTCCACGGCCGTCGCCGTAGCGGCGCGAACCCCAGGGTCGACTGGGCATATCACAGAGCCGAAGTCAACACCCGGCTCACGAAGGTAGTGGTGGCTGAAGACGCGCGTCGCGGCCGCGGAGAAGAGGTCGCTGCACTCACTCTCCAAGACATTCTCCACCCTGGCGATGGCACCCTCAAGCACCTCTGCGAGCTTTGAGGAGAGCCCCGCGAAGCTGCTCTCACGAGCTACCAGGGGTTCTGTAAATCCCCCGTGGCAGATGGATTGTAGTGCCTGGCGAAGCCTAAGCTTGACGAAAGGGAGAGCGTCGAGCTCCGTAGCCTTCTGCTCCTCGGCCTCGGCAAGGGTCTTCTCCCTGGAGGCAAGCCGGGCCTTCTCCGCAGCCACTTCTTCCTTCAACCTGTCCTGCTGCTCGCGCTCAGCGGCTTGGTCGGCCGCCGCCTTGGACAGCGCGGAGTCACAGTCGGCAAGCTTGGCCTCGCAGGTCTCAAGGTCCTCCTCCCGCTGGCGAAGCCTCTCCACAAGCGCGGACCTGTCCTCTTGAAGAGCCTTCACGCGGGCCTCCGCCTCGTCGCAGCGCTTCTCGGCAGACGCTGCGTCAGCCAGTGCCGCGTCTCGGGCTGACTTGGCCGACGCGGCCTCCTCCCTGCTCTCAGCCGCGGCGGCCTCGTCTAGGCCCCAGACCGCCAAGGCTGAGGCGTCAGTCTGGAGCCACCTCCGGAGACACAAGGGCATGGGGAGCGGAAGACACCGGTGGCTGTGCCACTACAACAGGCAAGGAAGGGGCGGACGACCCTGCACCCAGCTGGCCTTCGGGGGCTGGCCCATCGGGCAGAGGTGCGGATGGGCCCCCAAGGATGGATGCGGCCACTCCAGCGGGCATCGGGGGCTCCGCAGCCGTGGCAAGGAGGGTCGTCCCGCGAGCCCCCTCGCCGCGACATCCGGCGCCTCATCCGGCATCGGCAAGGCACCAGGAATGGGCATTGCGTCGGAAGGCGCCCTCGGCTTGACGCCGGCCTTCTTCTTCTTCGCCTTCGGCAAGGGGGCACCCCTGATTACCGAGCAAAGGAGGGAGCATCAGCGTATAAACCACCAAAAGGCGGCCAGAAACCAAGCGAAGTTACTTACTCCGCGACGTCTGAGGGAGTCCGGAATTAAGGGGTCCTCGGTCTGTCGACCTATTTCTCATAGGTCGGGTTAATGGGACACATGTTGAAGATAAGATCGATCGAAGGCCTCTTCGCTGGGCAGGAGACCTCAGGAGCCGTGACGTGTCCTTCAAGATGAAGATGGTAGTTTAGGCATGTTTTTTCCTCCGATGGGCAACCAACCATATGTAAGCCTAATGACCCCCTGGCGTCTATATAAGCCAGAGGGTTTTAGATCATAGGACACAGAAACTCATCTAGGGTTTAGCTAGTCGATCTCGAGGTAGATCAACTCTTTTACCTTCACATCATCAATATAATCAAGCAGGACATAGGGGTTTACCTCCATAGGAGGGCCCGAACCTGGGTAAACATCTACTCCTTCGTCCCCTATTACCATCGATCCTAGTCTCACAGCTCAGGACCCCCTACCCGAGATCCACCGGTTTTGACACCGACATTGGTGCTTTCATTGAGAGTTCTGCTGTGATCGCCACAGGAAGCGATGGCTCGCCTTGTCATAAGCAATGAGACCTGTAGCCGGGATATTCTCATCCCCGATCAGGTCTCCACATGCGGCGACGTCTTGTCGCACGCCGTCCCGACCGGCTGTCTTGGCCAGATCGGAAGCTTTGCCCCCGATCAAGGAATCAGATTCGGAACCTTAGAGTTCGTCGCTGATTCGCGGGGAGAACTTGTCTTGATAGGACCCTCAACTCTCGTGGAGGAGCCTGCAGATCCCGACGCCTTGACGTTGGAGACATCAGGCCCCACCTCTGAGGCGGCCTTCACCCTCGGGCTGTCTAGAACGCCCAACCCAGTCATCGTGATCGGATCCGCTATGGCCGAACAGGACCCGGATCTGCTTTCAAGTAACTCCGGAACTGCCACGCCACAGATCGACCCCACGCGCTTCAGCGACACACATCCTACTATCGCCTCATTCTTAAACGAGCTATTTGATCGGATTCAGACCTTGCGTGTGACCGACGACCACACCCCGGTCTATGACCGGATCGGGCTTAAACCCGACGCTTGGGAGATTCTCATCCCCACGGTCACTCACCTAGTTCCCACCGTCGAGTGTCCGGCTAGGGGCTCGTCCCCCCAACGACCGGAATTAAAAACGGTTTATACCCCAATCCCCGATCATCGGGACCTCGCTTGTAACCCAGACCTTGGAGTCGGCTCCGGAGATAGATCGGTATCGAACTCCGATCTAGCATGTAAATCGGAACCCATAATTTCAGACTCACACCGCGGCATGGAATCAAAGTTTTTCCCACCCACCACCCAAGTCGAGCACTCAAGCATCGCATCAGAGTCCAAGTCTTCAAACTTACGGGATGTTAAACATTTACCAGGAGAGTCGGTTCATCATTTTTGGGCTAGACTCCTCCTCGCTAGAAGCAAAGCACGAGGTCTTAGTGACCAGGAGATAATGGCAACCTTCAATCGCAATTGCCACGACAAAGGGATCCTCAACGCCCTGGCTCGTCGGCACATTCGCAACTTCACTGAACTGTCTGACTTGGTGCAAAAATATTGTGCCATGGAGAGCACCTGGCAAGCCGAGCGGCTACTTTTGGAACCAACCTTTACCGAGTACCCTAGAGGAGATCGGAAAAATAGGATACCTCCGAAACGGCCAGCCAAACTCGAGCCCGCCGAAAAGAGAATTCGGCCCCTGGCGGGGGTCAGAACCGTCCTTGACGGTCTATTGGATAAACCATGCCCCATACATTCCGTATTGCTGAACACAAGCCCGACTCACAGCCTTAGAGCCTGCTGGGTCGTCAGGCAGGTCGCCAAAAGTGGTGAAGCAATCCTTGAGGCACTACCGCCGAACAAACGCTCCACATCTCCACAAGGATACAATGCCGAAGTCCTGACGATCTACGAAACGTTCCCCTCAAGGAACAGGAGGAAAAGAGCTCTTAGAGAACTCGAACAGGTCTATCATGTGGCAGCAACAAGTGCATGGGCAGACATACCAATCACCTTCGGAGATACTGACCGACCAACCATCCGTCCCGATCATACGCCGGCCGCACTGGTCTTAAACCCCATCGTCGATGGCTTCAGGTTGCATAAAGTGCTAATGGACGGACGCAGTGGTTTAAACCTTATCTACGAAGATACCCTGGAAAAAATACAATTCGACCGATCTCGCATCGAACATAGCAACACAACATTCCGGGGGATCATTCCGGGGAGAGAGGCGCATTGTTAAGGACGTATCACCCTGGACGTAGTGTTCGGCACGCCCGAAAATTACCGATCTGAAGAGCTTCTCTTCCATATCGTGCCCTTCCCCAGCGGCTACCACGCCCTGCTGGGGCGTGACGCTTTCACAAAATTCCAGGCTATACCACATTACGGGTATATGAAGCTCAAGATGCCAGGCCCAACGGAGTAATCACAATCGCCAGTGATCCGAGCATAGCCCTTCGGGCTGAAAACAAAACAGCAGCGCTCGCCCTCGAGGCACTAGCTGAGACCTTCGCTGCAGAAGAACTGACCACACTCCGGTCAACAGTAGATAAGGACGACATGATCCTTAGCAAAAGGCCCAAATCCACGTCCTTTAAACCCGCAAATGAAATCGTCAAATTTCAGGTACACCCGACGGACCCCAGCAAGACAGCGTCCATCGGAGCTCAGCTGGACCCCACAATGGACGAAGCGCTACGAGCATTCTTACGAGAAAATTGGGACATCTTGGCCTGGCATCCTTCCGATATGCCTGGAATCCTACAGCGGCTAGCAGAACATAGTCTGAACATCATCGCAAGCTTCATGCCCGTCAAGCAGACTCTGCGCCGCTTTTCCGAGCCCAAACGACAAGCTATGGGTGAAGAACTAGCCAAACTACTAGATGCCAGATTCATTCGGGATATTAAACACCCCGAATGGTTGGCAAACCTGGTGATGGTACCAAAGAAAGACAAATCCTGGCGGCTGTGCGTCGACTTTAAAGACCTCAACAAGGCCTGCCCTAAGGACCCTTTCCCCCTACCACGTATAGACCAGATTATTGACGCCACAGCCGGACACGATTCGCTGTGTTTCCTCGACGCTTATTCTGGATACCATCAGATTAAAATGAAGGAATCCGATCAAGCTGCAACCGCATTCATCACCCCTTATGGGCCATTCTGCTTTAACACGATGCCATTTGGGCTAAAAAACGCTGGAGCTACGTACCATCGCATGATCCAGACTTGTCTCGCCAAACAAGTCGGTAAAACAGTCGAAGCATACGTGGATGACTTGGTTGTCAAAACCAAACATGTCAGCCAACTGATTGACGACCTAAGGCAAACCTTTGCTAGCCTACGTGAGTACGATATACGACTCAATCCGGAGAAGTGTGTATTCGGAGTTCCCGCTGGTAAACTGCTCGGATTCATCGTTTCCCATAGAGGAATAGAAGAGAATCTGGCTAAGATCCGCGCCCTATCAGAACTTGCAGTCCCCACAGAGCTAAAGCATGTCCAGAGGTTGGCTGGTTGCGTGGCGGCGCTAAGCCGCTTTATCTCCCGCCTCGGGGAAAAAGCTTTGCCGCTCTACAGACTGCTCAAATGGACCAATTTTTTTGAATGGACCGATGAAGTAGCGGCGGCGTTAGAAGAAATTAAAACACTGCTGGCAAGTAATCCCATACTCACAGCACCAGGCGCTGGTGAGCCCATGTTATTATAGATATCAGCCACCAACCAAGTCATTAGCGCAGTGCTCGTCGTCGAACGAGAGGAGGAGGGACACATATTCCGGACACAGAAGCCGGTCTATTACGTGTCAGAAGTACTAACGCAATGCAAGTCCAGATACCCGCACTACCAGAAGATAGCCTATACAGTATTTATGGCATCACGGAAACTAAGACACTACTTCCAAGAGTGTTCGGTTACGGTGGCTTCCGAAGTACCCCTGAACGACATAATCAACAACAGGGACGCCACCGGCCGCATAGCCAAATGGGCCATTGAGCTCCTTCCTTTTGAAATTGCCTACAAACCACGATGAGCTATTAAATCTCAGGTGCTGGCAGATTTCCTTTCCGAATGGACAGAGGCCGAGCTCCCCAGGGAATATAGTACATACTCCCATTGGAGGATGTACTTCGATGGCTCCAAAACTTTGGCCGGACTGGGGGCTGGAGTTATTCTCACATCCCCCACAGGCGACAACGATCGATACGTGCTGCAGATCATGTATGTCGACTCCAACAACGCAGCCGAATACGAAGCACTCTTGCACGGTCTTCAGATGGCAGCCTCAATGGGCATACAACGGCTGGAGGTACGGGGATACTCCAACCTGGCCATCTCTCAAATCAACGGCGAGTTCGATGCCAAAAACCCGAAGATGGCGGCATACAGAAACGTCGTCCTTAAAATATCCGCGCGGTTCGAGGGGCTGGAATTCCATCATGTCGCTAGAGACAACAACCAGGCCGCTGATATATTGGCCCGCATGGGGGCCAAACGCGACCCCGTCCCGAAAAACACTTTCCTGAAACGGATCTTTAAGCCATCAGTGGTTTGGCAGGACGATAATAAGGGCACCGGACCCATCAGTACAGAAGAGGTTGTTCCCCCTATAAACGAACCAGACGACCAAATCATCGGCGGTTCCGTAATGGATGAAACGCCTTTGACTCACAAGGTCATGGCAGTAATCGCACCATGGACCGAGCCTTTCCTTGCCTACCTTCTTCGCAAGGAACTCCCCGACGATCAGACAGAGGCGTGACGCATAATCCGGCGATCCAAGGCCTACAAAGTCCATGAGGGTGAGTTATACAACAAAAGCACCACCGGAGTACTCCAGCGGTGCATATCTGAGGAAGAAGGATGACAGCTCTTGGACGAAGTCCACGCAGGAATGGGCAGCCATCACACCGCAGCAAGGGCCTTAGTAAGCAAAGCCTTTCGGGCTGGTTTCTTCTGGCCCACCGCTCTAGTGGACGCTCAGTCGCTCGTCCAGCATTGCGTGGGATGCCAACTTTATGCAAATCAAAGTCACATGCCCCCAACGGCTCTTCGGACTATCCCGATCACTTGGCCTTTTGCGGTCTGGGGGATGGACATGGTCGGACCACTCAAAGGGGGGACCAAGAAAAATAAGTACCTACTGGTCATGGTGGACAAGTGCTACTTCTTGAGCATGCGTTGGTTCTCCCTTGAAGAGGAAAGGGTGATGCAGCAAAGTAGATAAGTATTTCCCTCAGTTGTTGAGAACCAAGGTATCAATCCAGTAGGAGATACAAGCAAGTCCCCAATAGATGTACCTACACAAAGAATCAAACACTTGCACCCAACGCTATAAAGGGGTTGTCAATCCCTTCACGGTTACTTGCAAGGATGAGATCTGATAGAGATAGATAGATAGGATTGCTAGAACGGAAAGTAAACTAAAAGTAAAAAGATTGCAGCAAGATATTTTTGGTTTATAGATCTGAAAGTATAATATGGAAAATAGACCCGGGGGCCATAGGTTTCACTAGAGGCTTCTCTCATGATGGCAAATAATATGGTGGGTGAACAAATTACTGTCGAGCAATTGATAGAAAAGCGAATAATTATGAAGATATCCAAGGCAATGATTATGCATATAGGCATCACGTCCGTGTCAAGTAGACTGAAACGATTCTGCATCTACTATTATTACTCCACACATCGACCGACTCCTGCCTGCATCTAGAGTATTAAGTTCATGAAGAACAAAGTAACGCATTAGGTAAGATGACATGATGTAGAGGGATAAACTCAAGCAATATGATGAAAACCCCATCTTTTTATCCTCGATGGCAACAATACAATACGTGCCTCGCTACCCCTACTTTGTCACTGGGTGAGGACACCGCAAGATTGAACCCAAAACTAAGCACTTCTCCCATTGCAAGAATTACCAATCTAGTTGGCCAAACCAAACCAATAACTCGGAGAGACTTGCAAAGATATGAAATCATGCATATAAGAATTCAGAAAAGACTCAAATAATATTCATAGATAATCTGAACATAAACCCACAATTCATTGGATCTCGACAAACACACTGCAAAAGAGTATTACATCGGATAGATCTCCATGAAGATCTTGGTATTGAAGAACAAAGAGAGAGAAGATGCCATCGAGCTACTAGCTATGGACCCGAAGGTCTGTGGTAAACTACTCACGCATCTTCGGAGGGGCAATGGAGTTGATGTAGATGCCCTCCGTGATGGAATCCCCCTCCGACAGATTACCGGAAAAGGCTCCAAGATTGAATCTCACGGGAACAGAGGTTCCGGCGGCGGAAAAGTATTTTCGTGGCTCCTTTTTGTATCCAGGGAATATTTGGGAATTTATAGGCCGAAGAATAGGGTTAGGAGGGCTGCCGTGGGGCCACAAGCTAGGAGGGCGCGCCCCCCCTAGGGCGCGCCCTGGTGGCTTGTGACGCCACGGCAGGTCTCCTGCCTTCATCTCCATGTCTGGCAGGTTTCTTCTGGTCCAAGAAAAATCATTCCGAAGATTTTTTCCGTTTGGACTCCATTTAATATTCCTTATCTGCATTACTCAAAAACATGGAAAAAACAGAAACTGGCACTAGGCTCTAGATTAATAGGTTAGTCCCAAAAATAATATAAAATAGCATATTAGTGCATATAAAATATCCAAAACAGATAATATAATAGCATGGAACAATAAAAAATTATAGATACGTTGGAGACGTATCAAGCATCCCCAAGCTTAATTCCTGCTCGTCCTCGAGTAGGTAAATGATAAAAACAGAATTTTTGATGTGGAATGCTACCTAACATATTTATCCATGTAATATTCTTTATTGTGGCATGAATATTCAGATCCATAAGATTCAAAACAAAAGTCTAATATTGACATAAAAACAGTAATACTTCGAGCACACCAACAAGGCAATTGTGTCCTTTCAAAATAACATGGCCTTAGAAAGTTATCCCTACAAAATCATATGGTCTGGCTATGCTCCATCTTCCCCACACAAAGTATCTAAATCATGCACAACCCCGATGACAAGTCAAGCAATTGTTTCACACTTTTTATGTTCTCAAACCTTTTCAACTCTCACGCAATACATGAGCGTGAGCCATGGATATAGCACTATAGGTGGAATAGAATATGGTGGATGTGCAAGGAAAAAGGAGAAGATAGTCTCACATCAACTAGGCGTATCAACGGGCTATGGAGATGGCCATCAATAGATATCAATGTGAGTGGGTAGGGATTGCCATGCAACGGGTGCACTAGAGCTATAAGTGTATGAAAGCTCAAAAAGAAACTAAGTGGTTGTGCATATGATGAAAAATTCCACTAGCTATATGAAAGTGACAAAATAGGAGACTCTCTATCATGAAGATCATGGTGCTACTTTGAAGCACAAGTGTGGAAAAAGATAGTAGCATTGTACCTTCTCTCTTTCTCTCATTTTTTTTATTTTTGGTGGGCATCTTTGGCCTCTTTTTTTTATTTGGGCTTCGCTGGCCTCCTTTATTATTTATAAAGTCCGGATACTCATCCCAACTTGTGAGGGATTCATAGTTTCCATCACCCTTTTCTCACACGGGACAAATGCTCTAATAATGAAGATCATCACACTTTTATTTACTTACAACTCGATACCTAGAACAAAACATGACTCTATATGCAATATGAAAGTGATGGTGCATGTCATGAAAAAACGGAACGGTGGAAGTTGCATGGCAATATATCTCGGAATGGCTATGGAAATGTCATAATAGGTAGGTATGGTGGCTGTTTTGAGGAAGGTGGGTTTGATGCACCGGCGAAAGTTGCGCGGTACTAGAGAGGCTAGCAAAGGTGGAAGGGTGAGAGTGCGTATAATCCATGGACTCAACATTAGTCATAAAGAACTCACATACTTATTGCAAAAGTCTATTAGTTATCGAAGCAAAGTATTAGAAGCATGCTCCTAGGGGAGAGGTTGGTAGGAGTTAACCATCGCGCGCTCCCGACCCTCACACAAAGGTTGACAATCATTAAACAAATCATGCTCCGACTTTGTTACATAACGGTTCACCATAGGTGCATGCTACGGGAATCACAAACTTTAACACAAGTATTTCTCCATTTCAAAACTACTCACTAGCATGACTCTCATATTACCATATCTATATCTCAAAACTATATGGAAGGAATCAAACTTCTCATAGTATTCAATGCACTTTATATGAAAGTTTTTATTATATCCCTCTTGGATGCCCATTATATTAGGACTAAATTCATAACCTAAACCAATTACCATGGTGTTTTGAAGACTCTCAAAATAATATAAGTGAGGTACAAGAGTTCAATAATTCCTATAAAATATAACACCACCGTGCTCTAAAAAGATATAAGTGAAGTACTAGAGCAACATTGCCTAGCTCAAAAGATATAAGTGAAGCACATAGAGTATTCTAATAAATTCACGATTCAGCGTGTCCCTCTCAAAAATAATGTGTGCAGCAAGGATGATTGTGGCATACTAAAAAGAAAAGAATCATATCATACAAGACGCTCCAAGCAAAACACATATCATGTGGTGAATAAAAATATAGCCTCAAGTAAATTTACCGATGGATTGAAGACGAAAGAGGGGATGCCTTCCGGGGAATCCCCAAGCTTAGGCTTTTTGGTATCCTTGAATATGGCTTGGGGTGCCTTGGGCATCCCCAAGCTTAGGCTCTTGCCACTCCTTATTCCATAGTCCATCAAATCTTTACCCAAAACTTGAAAACTTCACAACACAAAACTCAACAGAAAACTCATGAGATCCGTTAGTATAAGAAAAATAAATCACCACATTAGGTACTGTTGTGAACTCATTCTTTATTTATATTGATGTAATATTTACTGTATTCCAACTTCTCCATGGTTCGTACCCCCCGATACAACCCATAGATACATCAAAATAAGCAAACAACACAAAGAAAACGAAAAGAGGGCGAATAAAACGGCAAATTGGTGAAGTGGGGGAGAGGAAAACGAGAGGCAAATGGCAAACAATGTAATTGCAAGGAGATGAGATTTGTGATTAGGAACCTGGTAGATGATGATGGAGTCCCGTCGGCGCCTAGGATAGGCACGTAGAAGAGACTGCTTCCTCCCCGGCAACGGCGCCAAAAATTCCTTTGACGTGGCTTGAGACTGCGTCGGTATTTCCCCAAAGAGGAAGGGATGATGCAAGACAGCGACGGTAAGTATTTCCCTCAGTTATGAAACCAAGGTTATCGAACCAGTAGGAGGATCACCACCACCCAATAATCAACACCTGCACACAAACAACAAATACTTGCAACCCGACGCGAAAGAGAGGTTGTCAATCTCTCTACGGTAATAAGATAGATTAGGTAGTGATAGACAGGAGAGATAGATCTCTCAAGAACACAAAATAAAAAGGGCAAATATGCAGAAATATATTTTTGGGTTTTTGGTTTTGTAGATCTGAAAACAAAGATTGCAAAAACGTAGATCGGAAAGCAATATGATGGAAAAGTAGACCCGGGGGCCGTAGGGTTCACTAGTGGCTTCTCTCATGAGTATAGCGCACGGTGGGTGAACAAATTACTGTTGGTCAATTGATAGAAAATCGAATAGTCATGACGATATCCAAGGTGATGATCATTATATAGGCATCACGTCTAAGATAGGTAGACCGACTCCTACCTGCATCTACCTCTATTACTCCACACTGTCGGCGTTCTGGATACCAGGGTACCCTGACTTGCCTACTTGCGGCCTAGGGCGTGGCCCACCTGGCGGTCCGTATGGTCCCGCACGGCCTCACTCAGGAAAAGACCCTCACGAGGGGCCCATCCTCGTGAGGATGACAGCGCCAAGGCAAAAGGGGGAGGCCTCCCCAGGCCTCCTCCTAAGCGGCGGAGATCTCTATGCAACGCTAGGCCTCAGGAGGTCAAGGGTGTCTACGGCCAGGCCAGGCGGGCGCCAGCGCGCCAGAGGGGACAATTTCCTCTTTGGTGCAAAGGAGACAAGGACGAACGCGGGTTCCCAAGGAGCCCCGCCAAAGGTTTCCATTCTGGTGCAACAGGACCGGGTCAGCGAGAGCGGCAGGACGGATGTCACCAGCGACCCCACCACCGCGTCACCACCACCTACTTTGCAGGCGAAGATCGCCTTTCATCAGGATAGGGTGTACCTCCTGTCCCCTTTCAAATTTGTCCATTGTGGGATCCCTTCCCGCCATGGCGATAAGGGAAGAGGACCCGGTCCGCTATAAATAGATGCTAGGCAGCCCGGTAGAGGGGGACGAGACAACCACGCCGCAAACACACCTGCATGGCAACACACCACTGTACTAGTTCATCCAAAAACCTCCTCGTGAGGCAATCCACCAAAGGCAGGAGTAGGGTTTTACGCTTCGCAGCCGCCCGAACCTGGGTAAACTCTCATGTGCTATCTTCTTCCTCGCTATCGAGCGGGGTCATCGTGTTGTGGGCTTGGAGGGGGCGAAGATGTTGGGGAATCTTCACACACGCCCCTGGGTTCGAACTCCTTAGGGTTTTGTGGAGCCCGAAATCCGACATTTGGCGCGCCAGGTAGGCGGTGTGTCAGAGTCTTCCTCAAGCCTCGCTCTTCCTCCGCCTCACCGCTCCGATGGCTGACGCCCGCCGAGCCCGCGCCGAGCGCCGTGCTGCCCGTGTCGCCTAGGCGGCACCCGTGGGCCGCACCGCTGGGCGCCGGTCTCCCTCCCCTATGGCCAACGCCGCCACGGGCCTGGAGGCCCACGAGCAGCAGGACTCGTCATAGCCGGTCACCGCGTGGCGTGACGGCCGCACTGCCACTTCGTCAATCGTTCCAGCTACTGGGTCGTCCTCCCACGCCCGGACGGGGCCGACGCATGGATCGGGCGCACTCCTCATGGCGCGCGAGCTGCTGCGCTATCGCCCTGCCCCCAACCACCTCGATGACTGGCTCGGGCGCGTCGCGGAGCTCGTCAGCGCAGCCGGCGACGCTTCGGCATTCACCTACTCGTTCCGGCCCTAACCCTCCCTGGCAGGCGACGAAGCCCATGATGTGCCGCCTCCTCCTCCCCAGCGCGACACCGACCCCGAGCCCAGGCGTGCAGCACGCCCGCGCGACCAGCCGCGTGGGCCCCCGGCGAGGATGAGAGATGAAGTAAGCTGCCAGGTGGTGCCTCGGCCGCGCGCTCACGCACGTGTGCTCCCATGGAGGCAGCCGTGCAAGAGCATTAAGACCAGGTTCCTCCCGAGCGCGCACCGCCCGTGGGCCCGGTGGGCTGCTGCGCCATCGCCCCGGAGCTCCATCCGGCCGTGTGGCCCTGCAAGTTCAAGCCTGACCTGCCTCCTCGCTACAACGGCACCCCAGACCCCGCCGAGTTCTTACAGCTCTACTCGCTGAGCATCCAGGCTGCCGAGCACTCGGACGATGAAGGAGGTGTCCTGCCCCACGTGGACATCCCCAAGAAGAAGAAGCAGCTCCTTCCCAAGGGACGCCAGGGGGCTGAAAACCCTAAGGACGGCGCCTCAGGATCCGTGCCAGGGGCTCAGGCCCCTTCCTCCCTCGCATAGGAAGGCGCGCCCGGTGCCCCCCTTGGGCCGGGTTTGGGGGCTTCCACCCGGAGGACTACCGGCCTGACCAGCGAGACAAGGGAGGCACTCGGGCACAACTTGGGGGCGTGTGTCGGCACGCACCCATCCAAGCAGAGAGCACGGCGCGGGGTGCCAAGTTCGCGGGAGTTCGTCACCAGAGCAATCGAGGAGCTTCAGGAAGCACAAGCTGCGCGAGGTGGGTGCGGCCCTGCACCACCCAACGCCGTTGCCGTCATCGACCCGGGCGGCGCGCCGCGCATCTGCGTCAACGTACCCAGCATCAACAGGGCCGCATCACCGGACGTCTTCTGGCCAACGCACGCCAGTCACGGCAGGGCTTACTCGCGCAACTACGTCCCCATGCCCTTCGGGCCGGCGAACGCGGCCGACACGTTCTAGCGCCTTGCCCGGGCCATGTTCGCGCCACACCGGGCCAAGCATCGTGAGGAGTTGGAGGAGGTGCTGGGCCCGAGCGGGTGCCCCGAGCCTCCTGAGGCGACGGGCTCGTGAAGGCCAGACCTGCGGAGGAACAAGGCCAAGCTTCTACGACTACCTCCATGCTTCAGCGACATCGCCGCCAGGTGATCCTTTTGGCCCGTACCAGGTAACTTTTTGGTTTGCTTAGTTTGAGGGCGCCCTTCGGGCTGCATTATCCTCAGGCGGCTAGAACTCATCCCGGTTGCGTCTTTCCCGCATGAATTGGACCTCTATATGCTTTCGATCTATTTCCCTAAGTATTCTAACCTGCTTGTTCGGTGCTTCGCCGCCATGAATGTCGCTGCGCCCTAATGAGCCTGCCCTCGACAGCCTCATGATTAAGGGCTGGCACGGCGTCTGTGCTCGGGTCCATCCCTGCAGCGTCGACAAATCCAAGTGGTCGAGCTCTGTCTCGCGGGCTAGCCCCGTGTACGTCACCTCGCATGGCCCTCGGTGCTTCCCCCTCACATGAGCTAATCGGGAGTGTGTGAGTCAGGGCGCGCGGCACGGTTCCGGTCGTCCTTTCGCCGCCATATGAACCGCACGCCGGGT
This sequence comes from Elymus sibiricus, assembly GCA_039707655.1. Classification (NCBI taxonomy): domain Eukaryota; kingdom Viridiplantae; phylum Streptophyta; class Magnoliopsida; order Poales; family Poaceae; genus Elymus; species Elymus sibiricus. Next base: position 305,076,454 of record CM077675.1, on the reverse strand, counting down.
GTTTCCTCCTCGGAGTTGTCGCATGAGAAGACTGGGCACAGCGTCTGTGCTCAGGTCCGTCCCTGCAGCGTCGATAAATCCAATGGCTGAGCTCTGTCTGGCGGGCCAGCCCCGTTCACGTCACCTCCTAGGGTCATTGGTGTTTGGCCTTCTCATGCGATGGCCCTTGGAAATCCATTCAGCGCAGGTTTCTCAAAATGTACAGGACTTGAAGCGGCGATTTCCACCGGAAGATTAAGGCGCAACCCGCCTTTGAGGTAGGGCCTCGTGAGGCCTGAGCTGCCTCACGACGCCCAGATACACCTCCCAGTTCTACTGTGCAGGCCACGCGTATGAGCTTAATGGGATGTACACGCCCGGGGGGCTCAGGAGCCAGGGCCCCCCATTCCCACGCCCAAGTGCAAGCCCCATGCTCCGCGCTGGCGGACGACACGGCCCTCCAATGGCTATGCCCACACAACGTGGAAGCCCTATGCTCCGCGCTGGGGATAAACAACTGAGGGCACCTTAGCGGGTGCATTCAACCTCAGGATGACCCCTCGCGGCTCCATCTCGCAGCATTCCCCCGGGATGCACGCATGAGGGGGCTGCGTGGGGGCTACACTCAGGCCAGGCCTGGCGCACGCCACCTCACCAGGTCCCTGGTACCTGGTCTTCACGCGTCCCTCTCGGACGAAAACTGGCGAGGAAAGGTATGGGAGCCGCTCGTACATCAAGGGGGACTCCTGAGCATCGCGACTCAGGAGCCTCACTGGTCTCGTAGCCCCTCGTCCCTTGGCATCGTCCTGGTGATCCGGACGCCCCAATGGCGGTTGAGGTATGCGCGGGACCGGGCCTGCCGACGCAGAGCTCAGGGCGCTCCAAATCCCCAAGTCAGCCCCGTCTTCGCCGCGTTCCCTTCATGAGGGCTGCTCGTACGTCAAGGGGGACCCTTGAGCATCGCGACTCAGGGGCCTCACTGGTCTCGTAGCCCCTTGCCCCTTGGCATCGTCCTGGTGATCCGGACGCCCCAACGGTGGTCAAGGTAAGCGCGGGACCGGGCCCTGCCGACACAGAGCGCTATAGCAAGCAGGAAGGAAATGAAGCGAGGAAATAAAACCTCACAGCTTAGCAGTCATTACAAGCATTAAAATGTCTCTGAAAAATGCAAACAAGTCTAACGCCTCCACGAGGCACGACAAACATTATAGGGGAAGCCCCAGTAAAAGAAGCTAAGAGGAGCTGGCACCACCGCTCGTCCCGGTCGCGGGGAGCTCGTCGTCGACGTCGCTGCCGCTGTCATCATTGTCGCCAACCCTCGTAGCCGCAGGAGGAGGTGAAGGAATGGCGACGCAAGCAAACTTCTTCATCAGCGCATTCACGGCGCCCTCCACGGCCGTCGCCGTAGCGGCGCGAACCCCAGGATCGACTGGGCGTATCACAGAGCCGAAGTCAAAACCCGGCTCACGAAGGTAGTGGTGGCTGAAGACGCGCGTCGCGGCCGCGGAGAAGAGGTCGCTGCACTCACTCTCCAAGACATTCTCCACCCTGGCGATGGCACCCTCAAGCACCTCTGCGAGCTTTGAGGAGAGCCCCGCGAAGCCGCTCTCACGAGCTACCAGGGGTTCTGTAAATCCCCCGTGGCAGATGGATTGTAGTGCCTGGCGAAGCCTAAGCTCGACGAAAGGGAGAGCGTCGAGCTCCGTAGCCTTCTGCTCCTCGGCCTCGGCAAGGGTCTTCTCCCTGGAGGCAAGCCGGGCCTTCTCCGCAGCCACTTCTTCCTTCAACCTGTCCTACTGCTCGCGCTCAGCGGCTTGGTCGGCCGCCGCCTTGGACAGCGTGGAGTCACAGTCGGCAAGCTTGGCCTCGCAGGTCTCAAGGTCCTCCTCCCGCTGGCGAAGCCTCTCCACAAGCGCGGACCTGTCCTCTTGAAGAGCCTTCACGCGGGCCTCCGCCTCGTCGCAGCGCTTCTCGGCAGACGCTGCGTCAGCCAGTGCCGCGTCTCGGGCTGACTTGGCCGACGCGGCCTCCTCCCTGCTCTCAGCCGCGGTGGCCTTGTCTTGGCCCCAGACCGCCAAGGCTGAGGCGTCAGTCTGGAGCCACCTCCGGAGACACAAGGGCATGGGGAGCGGAAGACACCGGTGGCTGTGCCACTACAACAGGCAAGGAAGGGGCGGACGACCCTGCACCCAGCTGGCCTTCGGGGGCTGGCCCATCGGGCAGAGGTGCGGACGGGCCCCCAAGGATGGATGCGGCCACTCCAGCGGGCATCGGGGGCTCCGCGGCCGCGGCAAGGAGGGTCGTCCCGCGAGCCCCCTCGCCCGCGACATCTGGCGCCTCATCCGGCATCGGCAAGGCACCAGGAATGGGCATTGCGTCGGAAGGCGCCCTCGGCTTGACGCCGGCCTTCTTCTTCTTCGCCTTCGGCAAGGGGGCACCCCTGATTACCGAGCAAAGGAGGGAGCATCAGCGTATAAACCACCGAAAGGCGGCCAGAAACCAAGCGAAGTTACTTACTCCTCGACGTCTGAGGGAGTCCGGAATTAAGGGGTCCTCGGTCTGCCGACCTATTTCTCATAGGTCGGGTTAATGGGCCACATGTTGAAGATAAGATCGATCGAAGGCCGCTTCGCTGGGCAGGAGACCTCAAGAGCCGTGACGTGTCCGTCAAGATGAAGATGGTAGTTTAGGCATGTTTTTTCCTCCGATGGGCAACCAACCATATGTAAGCCTAATGACCCCCTGGCGTCTATATAAGCCAGAGGGTTTTAGATCATAGGACACAGAAACTCATCTAGGGTTTAGCTAGTCGATCTCGAGGTAGATCAACTCTTTTACCTTCACATCATCAATATAATCAAGCAGGACATAGGGGTTTACCTCCATAGGAGGGCCCGAACCTGGGTAAACATCGTCTCCTTCGTCCCCTATTACCATCGATCCTAGTCTCACAGCTCAGGACCCCCTACCCGAGATCCGCCGGTTTTGACAACGACATTGGTGCTTTCATTGAGAGTTCTGCTGTGATCGCCACAGGAAGCGATGGCTCGCCTTGTCATAAGCAATGAGACCTGTAGCCGGGATATTCTCATCCCCGATCAGGTCTCCACATGCGGCGACGTCTTGTCGCACGCCGTCCCGACCGGCTGTCTTGGCCAGATCGGAAGCTTTGCCCCCGATCAAGGAATCAGATTCGGAACCTTAGAGTTCGTCGCTGATTCGCGGGGAGAACTTGTCTTGATAGGACCCTCAACTCTCGTGGAGGAGCCTGCAGATCCCGACGCCTTGACGTTGGAGACATCAGGCCCCACCTCTGAGGCGGCCTTCACCCTCGGGCTGTCTAGAATGCCCAACCCAGTCATCGTGATCGGATCCGCTATGGCCGAACAGGACCCGGATCTGCTTTCAAGTAACTCCGGAACTGCCACGCCGCAGATCGACCCCACGCGCTTTAGCGACACACATCCTACTATCGCCTCGTTCTTAAACGAGCTGTTTGATCGGATTCAGACCTTGCGTGTGACCGACGACCACACCCGGTCTATGACCGGATCGGGCTTAAACCCGACGCTAGGGATATTCTCATCCCCACGGTCACTCACCTAGTTCCCACCGTCGAGTGTCCGGCTAGGGGATCGTCCCCCCAACGACCGGAATTAAAAACGGTTTATACCCCAATCCCCGATCATCGGGACCTCGCTTGTAACCCAGACCTTGGAGTCGGCTCCGGAGATAGATCGGTATCGAACTCCGATCTAGCATGTAAATCGGAACCCATAATTTCAGACTCACACCGCGGCATGGAATCAAAGTTTTTCCCACCCACCACCCAAGTCGAGCACTCAAGCATCGCATCAGAGTCCAAGTCTTCAAACTTACGGGATGTTAAACATTTACCAGGAGAGTCGGTTCATCATTTTTGGGCTAGACTCCTCCTCGCTAGAAGCAAAGCACGAGGTCTTAGTGACCAGGAGATAATGGCAACCTTCAATCGCAATTGCCACGACAAAGGGATCCTCAACGCCCTGGCTCATCGGCACATTCGCAACTTCACTGAACTGTCTGACTTGGTGCAAAAATATTGTGCCATGGAGAGCACCTGGCAAGCCGAGCGGCTACTTTTGGAACCAACCTTTACCGAGTACCCTAGAGGAGATCGGAAAAATAGGATACCTCCGAAACGGCCAGCCAAACTCGAGCCCGCCGAAAAGAGAATTCGGCCCCTGGCGGGGTCAGAACCGTCCTTGACGGTCTATTGGATAAACCATGCCCCATACATTCCGTATTGCTGAACACAAGCCCGACTCACAGCCTGAGAGCCTGCTAGGTCGTCAGGCAGGTCGCCAAAAGTGGTGAAGCAATCCTTGAGGCACTACCGCCGAACAAACGCTCCACATCTCCACAAGGATACAATGCCGAAGTCCTGACGATCTACGAAACGTTCCCCTCAAGGAACAGGAGGAAAAGAGCTCTTAGAGAACTCGAACAGGTCTATCATGTGGCAGCAACAAGTGCATGGGCAGACATACCCATCACCTTCGGAGATACTGACCGACCAACCATCCGTCCCGATCATACGCCGGCCGCACTGGTCTTAAACCCCATCGTCGATGGCTTCAGGTTGCATAAAGTGCTAATGGACGGCGGCAGTGGTTTAAACCTTATCTACGAAGATACCCTGGAAAAAATACAATTCGACCGATCTCGCATCGAACATAGCAACACAACATTCCGGGGGATCATTCCGGGGAGAGAGGCGCATTGTTAAGGACGTATCACCCTGGACGTAGTGTTCGGCACGCCCGAAAATTACCGATCTGAAGAGCTTCTCTTCCATATCGTGCCCTTCCCTAGAGGCTACCACGCCCTGCTGGGGCGTGACGCTTTCACAAAATTCCAGGCTATACCACATTACGGGTATATGAAGCTCAAGATGCCAGGCCCAAACGGAGTAATCACAATCGCCAGTGATCCGAGCATAGCCCTTTGGGCTGAAAACAAAACAGCAGCGCTCGCCCTCGAGGCACTAGCTGAGACCTTCGCTGCAGAAGAACTGACCACACTCCGGTCAACAGTAGATAAGGACGACATGATCCTTAGCAAAAGGCCCAAATCCACGTCCTTTAAACCCGCAAATGAAATCGTCAAATTTCAGGTACACCCGACGGACCCCAGCAAGACAGCGTCCATCGGAGCTCAGCTGGACCCCACAATGGACGAAGCGCTACGAGCATTCTTACGAGAAAATTGGGACATCTTGGCCTGGCATCCTTCCGATATGCCTGGAATCCCACGGCGGCTAGCAGAACATAGTCTGAACATCATCGCAAGCTTCAAGCCCGTCAAGCAGACTCTGCGCCGCTTTTCCGAGCCCAAACGACAAGCTATGGGTGAAGAACTAGCCGAACTACTAGATGCCGGATTCATTCGGGATATTAAACACCCTGAATGGTTGGCAAACCTGGTGATGGTACCAAAGAAAGACAAATCCTGGCGGCTGTGCGTCGACTTTAAAGACCTCAACAAGGCCTGCCCTAAGGACCCTTTCCCCCTACCACGTATAGACCAGATTATTGACGCCACAGCCGGACACGATTCGCTGTGTTTCCTCGACGCTTATTCCGGATACCATCAGATTAAAATGAAGGAATCCGATCAAGCTGCAACCGCATTCATCACCCCTTATGGGCCATTCTGCTTTAACACGATGCCATTTGGGCTAAAAACGCTGGAGCTACGTACCAGCGCATGATCCAGACTTGTCTCGCCAAACAAGTCGGTAAAACAGTCGAAGCATACGTGGATGACTTGGTTGTCAAAACCAAACATGTCAGCCAACTGATTGACGACCTAAGGCAAACCTTTGCTAGCCTACGTGAGTACGATATACGACTCAATCCGGAGAAGTGTGTATTCGGAGTTCCCGCTGGTAAACTGCTCGGATTCATCGTTTCCCATAGAGGAATAGAAGCGAATCTGGCTAAGATCCGCGCCCTATCAGAACTTGCAGTCCCCACAGAGCTAAAGCATGTCCAGAGGTTGGCTGGTTGCGTGGCGGCGCTAAGCCGCTTTATCTCCCGCCTCGGGGAAAAAGCTTTGCCGCTCTACAGACTGCTCAAATGGACCAATTTTTTTGAATGGACCGATGAAGTAGCGGCGGCGTTAGAAGAAATTAAAACACTGCGGGCAAGTAATCCCATACTCACAGCACCAGGCGCTGGTGAGCCCATGTTATTATAGATATCAGCCACCAACCAAGTCATTAGCGCAGTGCTCGTCATCGAAAGAGAGGAGGAGGGACACAAATTCCGGACACAGAAGCCGGTCTATTACGTGTCAGAAGTACTAACGCAATGCAAGTCCAGATACCCGCACTACCAGAAGATAGCCTATACAGTATTTATGGCATCACGGAAACTAAGACACTACTTCCAAGAGTGTTCGGTTACGGTGGCTTCCGAAGTACCCCTGAACGACATAATCAACAACAGGGACGCCACCGGCCGCATAGCCAAATGGGCCATTGAGCTCCTTCCTTTTGAAATTGCCTACAAACCACGACGAGCTATTAAATCTCAGGTGCTGGCAGATTTCCTTGCCGAATGGACAGAGGCCGAGCTCCCCAGGGAATATAGTACATACTCCCATTGGAGGATGTACTTCGATGGCTCCAAAACTTTGGCCGGACTGGGGGCTGGAGTTATTCTCACATCCCCCACAGGCGACAACGATCGATACGTGTTGCAGATCATGTATGTCGACTCCAACAACGCAGCCGAATACGAAGCACTCTTGCACGGTCTTCAGATGGCAGCCTCAATGGGCATACAACGGCTGGAGGTACGGGGATACTCCAACCTGGCCATCTCTCAAATCAACGGCGAGTTCGATGCCAAAAACCCGAAGATGGCGGCATACAGAAATGCCGTCCTTAAAATATCCGTGCGGTTCGAGGGGCTGGAATTCCATCATGTCGCTAGAGAAAACAACCAGGCCGCTGATATATTGGCCCGCATGGGGGCCAAACGCGACCCCGTCCCGAAAAACACTTTCCTGAAACGGATCTTTAAGCCATCAGTGGTTTGGCAGGACGATAATAAGGGCACCGGACCCATCAGTACAGAAGAGGTTGTTCCCCCTATAAACGAACCAGACGACCAAATCATCGGCGGTTCCGTAATGGATGAAACGCCTTTGACTCACGAGGTCATGGCAGTAATCGCACCATGGACCGAGCCTTTCCTTGCCTACCTTCTTCGCAAAGAACTCCCCGACGATCAGACAGAGGCGTGACGCATAATCCGGCGATCCAAGGCCTACAAAGTCCATGAGGGTGAGTTATACAACAAAAGCACCACCGGAGTACTCCAGCGGTGCATATCTGAGGAAGAAGGATGACAGCTCTTGGACGAAGTCCACGCAGGAATGGGCAGCCATCACGCCGCAACAAGGGCCTTAGTAAGCAAAGCCTTTCGGGATGGTTTCTTCTGGCCCACCGCTCTAGTGGATGCTCAGTCGCTCGTCCAGCATTCCGTGGGATGCCAACTTTATGCAAATCAAAGTCACATGCCCCCAACGGCTCTTCGGACTATCCCGATCACTTGGCCTTTTGCGGTCTGGGGGATGGACATGGTCGGACCACTCAAAGGGGGGACCAAGAAAAATAAGTACCTACTGGTCATGGTGGACAAGTGCTACTTCTTGAGCATGCGTTGGTTCTCCCTTGAAGAGGAAAGGGTGATGCAGCAAAGTAGATAAGTATTTCCCTCAGTTGTTGAGAACCAAGGTATCAATCCAGTAGGAGATACAAGCAAGTCCCCAATAGATGTACCTACACAAAGAATCAAACACTTGCACCCAACGCTATAAAGGGGTTGTCAATCCCTTCACGGTTACTTGCAAGGATGAGATCTGATAGAGATAGATAGATAGGATTGCTAGAAAGGAAAGTAAACTAAAAGTAAAAAGATTGCAGCAAGATATTTTTGGTTTATAGATCTGAAAGTATAATATGGAAAATAGACCCGGGGGCCATAGGTTTCACTAGAGGCTTCTCTCATGATGGCAAATAATACGGTGGGTGAACAAATTACTGTCGAGCAATTGATAGAAAAGAGAATAATTATGAAGATATCCAAGGCAATGATTATGCATATAGGCATCACGTCCGTGTCAAGTAGACTGAAACGATTCTGCATCTACTATTATTACTCCACACATCGACCGACTCCTGCCTGCATCTAGAGTATTAAGTTCATGAAGAACAAAGTAACGCATTAGGTAAGATGACATGATGTAGAGGGATAAACTCAAGCAATATGATGAAAACCCCATCTTTTTATCCTCGATGGCAACAATACAATACGTGCCTCGCTACCCCTACTTTGTCACTGGGTGAGGACACCGCAAGATTGAACCCAAAACTAAGCACTTCTCCCATTGCAAGAATTACCAATCTAGTTGGCCAAACCAAACTAATAACTCGGAGAGACTTGCAAAGATATGAAATCATGCATATAAGAATTCAGAAAAGACTCAAATAATATTCATAGATAATCTGAACATAAACCCACAATTCATTGGATCTCGACAAACACACTGCAAAAGAGTATTACATCGGATAGATCTCCATGAAGATCTTGGTATTGAAGAACAAAGAGAGAGAAGATGCCATCGAGCTACTAGCTATGGACCCGAAGGTCTGTGGTAAACTACTCACGCATCTTCGGAGGGGCAATGGAGTTGATGTAGATGCCCTCCGTGATGGAATCCCCCTCCGACAGATTACCGGAAAAGGCTCCAAGATTGAATCTCACGGGAACAGAGGTTCCGGCGGCGGAAAAGTATTTTCGTGGCTCCTTTTTGTATCCAGGGAATATTTGGGAATTTATAGGCCGAAGAATAGGGTTAGGAGGGCTGCCGTGGGGCCACAAGCTTGGATGGCGCGCCCCCCATAGGGCGCGCCCTGGTGGCTTGTGACGCCACGGCAGGTCTCCTGCCTTCATCTCCATGTCTGGCAGGTTTCTTCTGGTCCAAGAAAAATCATTCCGAAGATTTTGTCCGTTTGGACTCCATTTAATATTCCTTATCTGCATTACTCAAAAACATGGAAAAAACAGAAACTGGCACTAGGCTCTAGATTAATAGGTTAGTCCCAAAAATAATATAAAATAGCATATTAGTGCATATAAAATATCCAAAACAGATAATATAATAGCATGGAACAATAAAAAATTATAGATACGTTGGAGACGTATCAAGCATCCCCAAGCTTAATTCCTGCTCGTCCTCGAGTAGGTAAATGATAAAAACAGAATTTTTGATGTGGAATGCTACCTAACATATTTATCCATGTAATATTCTTTATTGTGGCATGAATATTCAGATCCATAAGATTCAAAACAAAAGTCTAATATTGACATAAAAACAGTAATACTTCGAGCACACCAACAAGGCAATTGTGTCCTTTCAAAATAACATGGCCTTAGAAAGTTATCCCTACAAAATCATATGGTCTGGCTATGCTCCATCTTCCCCACACAAAGTATCTAAATCATGCACAACCCCGATGACAAGTCAAGCAATTGTTTCACACTTTTTATGTTCTCAAACCTTTTCAACTCTCACGCAATACATGAGCGTGAGCCATGGATATAGCACTATAGGTGGAATAGAATATGGTGGATGTGCAAGGAAAAAGGAGAAGATAGTCTCACATCAACTAGGCGTATCAACGGGCTATGGAGATGGCCATCAATAGATATCAATGTGAGTGGGTAGGGATTGCCATGCAACGGGTGCACTAGAGCTATAAGTGTATGAAAGCTCAAAAAGAAACTAAGTGGTTGTGCATATGATGAAAAATTCCACTAGCTATATGAAAGTGACAAAATAGGAGACTCTCTATCATGAAGATCATGGTGCTACTTTGAAGCACAAGTGTGGAAAAAGATAGTAGCATTGTACCTTCTCTCTTTCTCTCATTTTTTTTATTTTTGGTGGGCATCTTTGGCCTCTTTTTTTTATTTGGGCTTCGCTGGCCTCCTTTATTATTTATAAAGTCCGGATACTCATCCCAACTTGTGAGGGATTCATAGTTTCCATCACCCTTTTCTCACACGGGACAAATGCTCTAATAATGAAGATCATCACACTTTTATTTACTTACAACTCGATACCTAGAACAAAACATGACTCTATATGCAATATGAAAGTGATGGTGCATGTCATGAAAAAACGGAACGGTGGAAGTTGCATGGCAATATATCTCGGAATGGCTATGGAAATGTCATAATAGGTAGGTATGGTGGCTGTTTTGAGGAAGGTGGGTTTGATGCACCGGCGAAAGTTGCGCGGTACTAGAGAGGCTAGCAAAGGTGGAAGGGTGAGAGTGCGTATAATCCATGGACTCAACATTAGTCATAAAGAACTCACATACTTATTGCAAAAGTCTATTAGTTATCGAAGCAAAGTATTAGAAGCATGCTCCTAGGGGAGAGGTTGGTAGGAGTTAACCATCGCGCGCTCCCGACCCTCACACAAAGGTTGACAATCATTAAACAAATCATGCTCCGACTTCGTTACATAACGGTTCACCATAGGTGCATGCTACGGGAATCACAAACTTTAACACAAGTATTTCTCCATTTCAAAACTACTCACTAGCATGACTCTCATATTACCATCTCTATATCTCAAAACTATATGCAAGGAATCAAACTTCTCATAGTATTCAATGCACTTTATATGAAAGTTTTTATTATATCCCTCTTGGATGCCCATTATATTAGGACTAAATTCATATCCTAAACCAATTACCATGCTGTTTTGAAGACTCTCAAAATAATATAAGTGAGGTACGAGAGTTCAATAATTCCTATAAAATATAACACCACCGTGCTCTAAAAAGATATAAGTGAAGTACTAGAGCAACATTGCCTAGCTCAAAAGATATAAGTGAAGCACATAGAGTATTCTAATAAATTCACGATTCAGCGTGTCCCTCTCAAAAATAATGTGTGCAGCAAGGATGATTGTGGCATACTAAAAAGAATAGACTCATATCATACAAGACGCTCCAAGCAAAACACATATCATGTGGTGAATAAAAATATAGCCTCAAGTAAATTTACCGATGGATTGAAGACGAAAGAGGGGATGCCTTCCGGGGAATCCCCAAGCTTAGGCTTTTTGGTATCCTTGAATATGGCTTGGGGTGCCTTGGGCATCCCCAAGCTTAGGCTCTTGCCACTCCTTATTCCATAGTCCATCAAATCTTTACCCAAAACTTGAAAACTTCACAACACAAAACTCAACAGAAAACTCATGAGATCCGTTAGTATAAGAAAAATAAATCACCACATTAGGTACTGTTGTGAACTCATTCTTTATTTATATTGATGTAATATTTACTGTATTCCAACTTCTCCATGGTTCATACCCCCCGATACAACCCATAGATACATCAAAATAAGCAAACAACGCAAAGAAAACAGAATCTGTCAAAAACAGAACAGTCTGTAGCAATCTATAGACTTCGAATACTTATGTAACTCCAAAAATTCTGAAACATTAGGAAAATAAGGGCAATTTGTATATAAATCTTGTGTAAAAATTTCAGATCAAAATCACGTTCCAGTGAATTTACAAAATTCCTGGACTGAGAGCAAAAGTTTCTGTTTTTCAGCAAAATCAAATCAACAATCACCGTAGACCATCCCAAAGGTCTTACTTGGCTCAAACACTAATTTAAACAGGAAAACACAATTATTACAGAGGTAATAATGTGTGGAAAACTCAAAAACAGAAGCAAAAACAAAAGCATAAAAATAAAATTGGGTTGCCTCCCAACAAGCGCTATTGTTTAACGCCCCTAGCTAGGCATAACGATTTCAATGGTGCTCACATAAAAAGTAGTAATTGAGATATGCAAAAGAGCATCATGAATTGCATGAAAAACACATTTAAGTCTAACCCACTTCCTGTGCATAGGGATTTTGTGAGCAAACAATTTATGGGAACAAGAATCAACTAGCATAGGAAGGCAAAACAAGCATAACTTCAAAACTTTGAACACATAGCGAGGAAACTTGATATTATTGCAATTCCTACAAGCGTATGTTCCTCCCTCATAATAAATTTCAGTACCACCATGAAGGAATTCAACAATATAACTATCACATAAATCATTCTTTCCATGATACACGAGCATGCAATCATCATAATGAATTTGCTCATCAAAACTTGGGGGACAAAAAATATCATCTTCATCAAACATAGCAGCCCCAAGCTTGTGGCTTTGCATATCATTAGCATTATTGACATTAATAGAATTTATAGTAACATCATTGCAATCATGCTTTTCAATCAAGGAGCTATCATGAATCACCTTATAATTTTCTTCTTTCAACACTTCATCAAAATTTTCAGATTCATGATTTTCAAAAAAAACTTCATAGAGATAATCAAGTGCACTCAACTTACTAGCAATTGGTTCATCATAATTTGGCCTTTTGAAAAGATTAGCAAGTGGATGAGGATCCATATCAATATATTTTTAGCAAGCGAAGATGCAAGCAAATAGAAGGCACATGGCAACACAAGCAAACAAAAAGAGATCCGGCGAGAAAAAGGTGAATAAAACGGCAAATTGGTGAAGTGGGGGAGAGGAAAACGAGAGGCAAAAGGCAAATAATGTAAATGCAAGAGATGAGTTTGTGATGGGTACTTGGTAGGCTTGATGTAGATCTCCCCGGCAAAGGCGCCAGAAATCCTTCTTGCTACTTCTTGAGCATGCGTTGGTTTTCCCTTGAAGAGGAAAGGGTGATGCAGCAAAGTAGATAAGTATTTCCCTCAGTTGTTGAGAACCAAGGTATCAATGCAGTAGGAGATACAAGCAAGTCCCCAATCGATGTACCTACACAAAGAATCAAACACTTGCACCCAACGCTATAAAGGGGTTGTCAACCCCTTCTCGGTTACTTGCAAGGATGAGATCTGATAGAGATAGATAGATAGGATTGCTAGAACGGAAAGTAAACTAAAAGTAAAAAGATTGCAGCAAGATATTTTTGGTATTTGTTGGTTTATAGACCTGAAAGTATAATATGGAAAATAGACCCGGGGGCCATAGGTTTCACTAGAGGCTTCTCTCATGATGGCAAATAATACGGTGGGTGAACAAATTACTGTCGAGCAATTGATAGAAAAGCGAATAATTATGAAGATATCGAAGGCAATGATTATGCATATAGGCATCACGTCCGTGTCAAGTAGACCGAAACGATTCTGCATCTACCACTACTGGAATCAGGATCTTTGCCGTCAGCCAGCTCTTTGCCGTCAGCTAGCTGACGGCAAAGAAGGTCTTTGCCATCAGCTTACAGAAAACTGACGGCAAACAAAGAGCTGACGGCAAAGATCATGTTTGCCGTCAGCCATCTCTTTGCCGTCTGCTAGCTGATGGCATAGAAGCTTTGCCGTCAGCTAGCAGACGACAAAGAGGAAGGGTGGCCCACTAACAAGAACCACCTAACGGCCACTTTCTTTGCCGTCTGCTAGCAGACGGCAAAGAAAGTGGCCAACTAACGTCCGTCCCCCACCCGGCCCCACCCCACTAGCTAGGCTCTTTGCCGTCTGCTAGCAGACGGCAAAGAGATTTGACCTATCTAAAATAGTCAGCGCCCCGCGCCCCACCCCTCTCTCTCTCCCCTCACCTCACCCGCGCCGCCCCCGTGCCCGAGCCGCCGCCCCGCACCACCCCCCGGAGCCCGAGGTGCCGCCGGCCAGCCCCGCCCCCCGGAGCCCGCCCCGCGCCCCACCCCTCTCTCTCTCCCCTCTCTCTCTCTCCCCTCACCTCACCCGCGCCGCCCCCGTGCCAGAGCTGCCACCGCCCCGCGCCACCCCCCGGAGCCTGAGGCGCCGCCGGCCAGCCCCGCCCCCCGGAGCCCGCCCCGTCACCGGCCGCCCGGCCGCCCCGCCCAGCGGACGCAGGCTGCGGCGGCCGCCCTGCCCCGCCCCATTGCCGGAGCTGCGCCGCGCCGCCCCGCCCCACCGCCGGAGCCGCACCGTCGCCGGCCGCCCTTCCCCTCGGCCTCCTCAACCCGCGCCCCCTCCCCGTGGCCTGCCTCCTCAACCCGCGCCCCCTCCCCGTGGTGAGTTTTTCTGTTTTTTTTATGTTTTTCTAGATTTAGTTTAGGTTTGTTTAGTTTAGTTTAGTTTAGTTTAGGTTAGATTTAGTTTAGTTTAGTTTAGGTTTTTTTTTTTCTGTTTTTTAAGAATAAACAAGAAAGATGAAAAAAAAGAAGTAAAATAAGAAGAGGAAGAAGAAGAAGAAGAGGAAGAAGAAGAAGATGAAAAAAAGAACAATAAGTAGAAGAAGAAGAAGAAGAACAAGAAAGAAGAATAAGATGAAAAAAAAAGAAGTAGAAGTAGAAGATGAAAAAAAGAAGTAGGAAAAGTAGAAAAATAGGGTCGCCGATGGTCGAGGGTCGCCGAGGGAAAAGAGGGTCGCCGAGTGGTCGAGGGGTCGAGGATCGAGGGGAAAAGGAGTCGAGGGTCGACCCCGACACGACACCACCGACACCCCGACCCCCGACACGACACCCCGACACGGCACCCCCGACCCCGACACATCACCCCTACCCCGACACGACACCCCCGACACCCTGACCCCGACACGACACCCCCGACACCCCGATCCCGAAAAAGGTGCTCTTCGGCCTTCCAGAGGCCGACGGGGTCATATATTTGTGAATTATGAGTTAGGTCATATATTTTTTGATTTTGTTATAAAAAACATCATATTTATGTTGATCAGGTGGATTTAAATGTGCAGTTGTTTCGTCGCTGCGAGGGTCTGGTGTTCGACGACCTCCCCGTGCGTTCGACGAGCTCCGCCCCTGCGTTCGTGGGTGAGCACAAATGACATCTCCTCCTCCCCCCTTCATTTCCTCTATTCCGGTCTTCGTGCCGATGAAACTTGCTAGCTATAGGTGTCTTCAATCATCAGTATGCGTGACCACTATGCGTCTCCCGTTCGATAGGGTTACATCTATAAATATGCATGCATTAGCATATTTATAACCGTGATTCTTTCGAATTGTCCAACGTTATCCATGGACAGCCCGAGTATGTGTAGATTGGGTTCGTTTTCCCATATGCTCTGCTCCGGATCCGATGCAGAATTTCGTCAGTGCCTCCCTGTTGTTCTCCGGGTACACATCCTCTCTGCTTATTGCTGAGACGTGTATCAGGAGAACAGCGGGGAGGTGCTGCCGAAATTTTGCGTCGGATCCGGAGCAGAGCATGGGAAAATGAACCCAATCTACACATACTCGGGTGGGATTAGGACCTATCTTTACCTACTAGCGTCTAGGTTGCATGGACGTAATAAAACTGACAAACTCTATTAACTGATGAATATGGTTTGCTGAATTATGTATATATTTCTTGTGTGTCCAGTAGCTAGGCAAGATGAGTGATCGTGCGTGGATGTACACCGGTCACACTAGTCAGAAAGACATGACCCATGAATGGATAACAAAAACCAAGGGGTTTGTGAGAGCCGCATTTGCAAATGGACAGAAAACAACCTGGTGCCCCTGTGTCGATTGCGACAACTATCATAAGAGGTCAGAGTTTGAAATGATCAAACACCTGTAGAAGTGGGGTTTTACGCCTAATTATACGGTCTGGACATTTCATGGTGAGTCTTCCCAACGTGCCAGAGCTGAGGTGGTTCGTCGTCGCACCGACGAGCATGGTACTGGGATCAAAGACATGGTGCAAGACTTTGATGATGCTCGGGATTTGGATGATGAGATGGAGGAATCTACAAAGGCCTTCTATGAAATGTTGGAGTCTTCAAAACGTCCTCTCCACGAGCACACTGAGCTTTGTCAGCTGGATGCCATCGCGCAAGTAATGGCTCTGAAGGCTCAGTTCAACCTGGGCAGAGAATGCTACGACGCGATGATGGTGATATTTGGACGCTTTCTACCCAAAGGCCATGTATTGCCAGCAAACCTGTACCAGTCGAACAAAATCCTACGTGCGCTTAAGATGCCCTATGAGAAGATAGATGCCTATGAGAATGGATGTGCCTTATTTAGGCTTGAGTATGCGGGCTTCAACTATTGTCCCATTTGCAAGTCTTCTAGGTATGTTGTGGTAGACAACGGTATGGGTGAGAAGAGTCAGACCAAAATCCTAGTTAATGTTCTTCAGTATATGCCAATCATACCAAGACTTCAACGTCTTTTCATGGTCGAAGAGACGGCCAGATAGATGACATGGCATAAATTGGGCAAAAGAACCGAACTAGATGCAGATGGGAATCCGATGTTGGGACACACTTCAGACGCTTTTGCATGGAAGCACTTTGATGCATTACATAAGGATAAAGCGGCAGATCCAAGGCATCCTCGAGTCGCCATCAGCACGGATGGGTTCAATGTGTTTGGTATGACGGCAACCCAATACAGTTGCTAGCCTGTATTTGTCATTCCACTCAATCTTCCCCCCGGAGAGATTATGAAAAGAAAGAACATTTTCTTGACGTTGATAATTCCAGGGCCCAATTATCCGGGGAAGAATATGAATGTGTACATGCAGCCGCTTAAGGATGAATTGCAAGAAGCTTGGGATAATGGGATCAAGACATATGACGCCGCTACAAAAAAAAACTTCAAAATGCATGTGTGGTACATGTACTCGTCGCATGACTTGCCGACGTATGCGCTATTCATTGGCTGGTGTGTGCATGGAAGGTTCCCGTGCCCCACATGCAAGGCAGCTCTTGAGTTCCGTTGGCTGCAGGCGGGTCGCAAGTATTCTTGCTTCGACTTGCATAGACAATTCCTCGCGATAAGTTCAGAAAAGACAAGAAGAATTTCATGAAAGGTAGAGTTGTCAAAAACTCTGCACCACCTGCATTGACAGGCCAACAGACCCTGGATCAGATAAACGCCCTCAAGCCGGATCCAAATCGTCCAGGGTATTTCAAAGGGTATAATTCGAAACACGCCTGGACTCACAAGATATGCTTGTGGGATCTGCCTTACTTTAAAGACCTCCTTTGCCCACACAACATCGACGTGATGCACACTGAAAAGAATATCGCCGAGGCCCTTTTTGGTACATTGTTTGGCATAGAGGGGAAGTCAAAGGATAATCCTAAGGCTAGAGTCGATCAGGAGGCTCTATGTGATAGACCGTTACAAAACATGCGACAACCGAAAGGAAAGAAGAACTGGAGGAAGCCAAAGGCATGGTTCAATCTTGGAAGGCCAACTATGAGGGAAATGATCTTGTGGGTGAAAATGCAGTTGATGTTCCCCGATGGGTATGCAGCGAATCTAAAGAGGGGAGCGAGTGTTGACAAATTGAAAATATTTGGTCTCAAGAGTCATGATTGGCACATATTGCTTGAGCGGGTAATGCCGGTGATGTTGCGTGGCTTTATCCCTGAGGATGAATGGCAAGTACTGGCAGAGCTGAGCTATTTCTTCCGTGCTCTTTGTGCGAAAGAACTATCGCCTGACGTGCTAGACGAACTGGAAGAGTTGGCGCCGGAGTTGATCTGCAAGTTAGAAAAGATCTTTCCACCGGGATTCTTTAATCCAATGTAGCATTTGATTTTGCATCTCCCGACCGAGGCAAGATTGGGGGGGCCCGTGCAAAATCGTTGGTGCTTCGCAACTTACAGGATGCAGAAGACGCTTCGAGCAAAATGTAAAAATAAACGTAGAATTGAAGCATCGATGGCCGAGGCATTCATTACTGAGGAGGCGGCAAACTTCGTGAAAGCACACTACAAAGCCAAGAATCGTCATTTGCATAATCCGAAGCCTCGGTACAATGATGGCGACCATGAAAAAGGTCGATCCAACCTCAGCCTATTCAAAGGGAAGCTCGCACCAGCCGGTGCTTCGAAAGCAATAGCGTTGGATGTCGAAGAATGGCGGACCATTTCGTTGTATATCTTCAACAACCTAACAGAAGTGTGGCCGTACATCGAGTAAGTTCTCGGTACATTGTTGCGCAACTTCTAATTCCTTTGAAATGCTCTTATTCCCGGACATGTGATACAGTCGATACGTCGCCAAATTCTCGGATGGAGCGGTGATCCAAAAGGATTCCACCGAAGAGTATGAGCTTCTGGCAAAGCATGGAGGCGGCTATCCCGGTTTCATCTCTTGGTTCAAACAAACGGTAATTTCCATTAGACCATTTCATTTCTTCGTCTAGTTTGCGGCTAATGCTACAATCCTTTCGTATTAAACTTGTAGGCTAATGCAGAGTCTATGGACTCTGAATTGAGACAAGTCGCTAATGGTTTTGACTATAAGGTCCGTTCATTTGACAAATACGACATCAACGGGTATCGCTTTCGTACTTTTGGCAAAGAGCTATCTCTGGCCGACCGAAAGTCTACAAATTGTTGTGTCTCCGCTGTCGGCGAAGGAGGGGTCGAGTATTATGGAAGAGTTGAAGCAATTTATGAACTTACATTCTTTGGTGAAAACCCACCAAACGTCGTAGTCTTCAAATGTTATTGGTTCCAGCCAAAGGAGACTAGAAGGACTCATGAACATATAGGGCTAGTCGAAATCAAACAAAGCACCCATTTAGATGTTCCCGATGTCTATATTACGGCTCAACAGGCGACCCAAGTTTTCTATCTACCGTGGGCCTGCCAAACTGATCTAAATCTGAATGGTTGGGATGTCGTTTATGATGTGCCGCCACATTTTAGACCACCTCCCCTCAATGAAGATGATTATGAACCTCACATTAACCCAGACACATATGAAGGAGAATTCTTCCAAGAAACACGTGTTTCCAAAAAACGTTTCAAGAACCGCTCTACTTCACCCCAGAACTTTGAGGTAGACAGCAACAGTGAATCCGACTTCACTCCTGAGTCGGAACAAGAAGAGACGGAAGAAGAAGAGGTTACTGCTGCGGATGACCTGTCAATGCTTGACCGATTACATAAAGGAGGCCTTCCACATGTTGATGCATTTATTGATGATGCTGATGAGCACGTCATTACTGATAGTGATGATGATTATGCATTTATTGATCCCGGAGCATATATAGACGATGAAGATTAATATTAGTAATGTCAGGTATTCAATTATTATTATGTACATATATATTATTAATTAGTTCATGTTATTAGGTATTCAATTTTTTTATGTTGTACTAATTTCGTTTACTCTTTGTCATTGCAGGTGTTGACAGATGGTGGGTGCAGGTCGAGAGCGCTCCGAGGCTCCTTCCTCGGCGCGTGCTGGGAGGGGTGCTATTATTCCACCCGAGCACCTCCGGAGAGCGCTGGTACACAGTATGCAGACACCGGCGGGCGCTTCTTCTTCGGCCGGGAGAGGTCAGGGGAAGACGAAGAGGGGTGCTAGACGTGGCGGCGGGAGAGGTAGGAAGGCTCCTGCGCCTTCCTCGCCGCCACCCCCAGCTGCTTCTCCCGACCACTGGAGTGCTCCGTCTCAGGTGGACCAAGGCATTCTCTGAGGATGACCTCGATCATCCAGAGAGCTTCAGCAACATCTCCTCCCACAACAAGCTCGTGAGGTACAGAGATGAGGGGAAGACGAGGAAAGGGGAGGACTTCAACCCGAGCCAGAGTCCTTTTGATCCAGAGCCCGTGATGATATCTGGTGGCGGGAGGCCCCATGGATCGATAGCCATTGGGGATGGACTGATACGTTGTCCTAGAACTCTCCCTGAGATCAAGAAGCGCCAGACGAGCTCCGATCCTGAGATAAGGCCTCGTCCACGGCCAATGGAGCTCGCCATCGAGGCTAGGGCCCAGGAGCTTCTGGCGGAGGCAAACAGGCAGGCGGCGGAGAGGGAGAGGGACATGGAGGAGAGGACGGCTAGGATGTGGGAGGAGGAGAGGAACCGGAACGACGCGTCTCATTGGGCCCTATACGAGCTCCTCGTGGTAAGTTTCTCCTGCATATTAGCCAAATCATGCACGTAATGTTCGTTTCAGCACTAACTAATATGACTGACTCGTGAAAACAAAATGTGCAGACCGTGTGCCAGAACAACGGTCAGACCCCTCCGCCGATGCCCCAGATTGGTATAGCGCCCACGGTGAGTTTCATTTGAATGGTCATTAGTTACTAGTATTCACATTTGAGTTGCATCATGCTAACGAGACATTGCAAATGATCTTTGGTGCAGCATGCCTCCCGACAAGCATCGACCGATCCTTCTGCGTCTGCCGCAACCCCGACCGGTCCTTCTTCGTCTCACACTAGCGCAAACCCGACCGGTCCTTCACCTCCGTGATGATGGTAAGTTTTCCCAAGTGTTTTGCTTAACAAATGCATACTTAGCTTAAGAAATGACCTATTTAGCTCCAAAATGACATATACTTAGCTTATTTTCCTCGAAAATGACATAATAACCTTACTTAGCTCCAAAATGACATATTTTACCTAGGATTGCTATAAAATGACCTATACTTAGCATTTTTTCCTCCAAAATGACTTAATATGCTTAGTTAGCTAAAAAATGGCATAACTACCTAGGATAGCTCAATAACGATCTATACTTAGCTTAGCTAGTTCATTTATGACATAATTAGCTTACTTTGGTAAAAAAAATGGCATAATAACCTTGGTTTAGCTCCAAACTGTCATATCATTAGTTTATTTTCCTCCAAAATGACAAAATAACCTTACCTAGCTCCAAAATGACCGATTTTAACTAGGATAGCTCAAAAATGACCTACACTTACCATTTTGTCCTCCAAAATGAATAAATATGCTTAGTTAGCTAAAAAATGGCATAACTACCTAGGTTAGCTCAAAAATGACCTATACTTAGCTTCTTTAGTTCATTTATGACATACTTAGCATACTTAGGTCAAAAATGGCATAATAATCTTGGTTACCTCTAAAATGACATTGACTTAGCTTATTTTCCTCGAAAATGACATAATAACCTTACTAACCTCCAAAATGACCTATTTACCTAGCTTAGCTCTCTAATGACCTACACTTAGCATTTTTACCTAGCTTAGCTAAAAAATGGCATAATTACCTAAGTTACCTTCGTTAGAAGAAGAAGAAGATAAAGAAGAGGAGAAAAAGAAAGAGAAGAAAAATTCTTCTTCTTCTACTTCTACTTCTTCTTCTTCTTCTTCTTCTTCTTCTTGTTCTTCTTCTAACTTTCTTCTTTCCCAATTTGCAGATTTGCTTTAGATCACGGAAGCTTGCATTGATGGAGTCTACTCTTCTCCTTGTACTTCCTTTTGTTTTGATTTTGTAGGATGAACAATGTGAAAATTGCTACCTATATATGTATGTATGGATGAAACCATTGTATGCTTGTTGTTGGATATATGTTGGCTATATATATATGTTGGATATGGACTTTTGAGTTGCTATGTATATGTGTTGGATGATCATATCCATATGGCAGGGATATGTATGCTTGTTGAAAGTATTTTCAAATGTATATATATATATATATCTGTGAAATTGATTGAATTTAAGAAAAAACAGAAAAAACAGGGGCAATACAGGCACTTTGCCGTCCGCTGGCAGACGGCAAAGTTCTTTGCCATCTGCCAGCAGACGGCAAAGCTGCCACGTGGCAGCTACCTGTGCAACCTGGGGGGCACTGGGCTGGCCTATGTGGTTGCTTTGCCGTCTGCTAGCAGACGGCATAGCGAGCCACGTGGCAGCTACCTGGGGGGAACCTGGGCTAGCCTATTTTGCCACTTTGCCGTCTGCTAGCAGACGGCAAAGCATGCCGTTAACCCCTTAACGGACCTAAGCTGCCATGTGTGCCGTCCATGCCCTTTGCCGTCTGCTGGCAGACGGCAAAGACCTTTGCATCTTTGCCGTCTGCCAGCAGACGGAAAAGTGCCCTTTACCGTAGCTTGTTCAGCCGGATGTGGTGCCGTCTGCTGGCTGACGGCACAGACCTTTGCCGTCCGCCATGCATGCCTTTGCCGTCAGCCATGGCAGACGGCAAAGATCCTTATTCCAGTAGTGTACTACTATTACTCCACACATCGACCGACTCCTTCCTACATCTAGAGTATTAAGTTCATGAAGAACAGAGTAACGCATTAGGTAAGATGACATGATGTAGAGGGATAAACTCAGGCAATATGATGAAAACTCCATCTTTTTATTCTCGATGGCAACAATACAATACGTGCCTCGCTACCCCTACTTTGTCACTGGGTGAGGACACCGCAAGATTGAACCCAAAACTAAGCACTTCACCCATTGCAAGAATTACCAATCTAGTTGGCCAAACCAAACCAATAACTCGAAGAGACTTGCAAAGATATGAAATCATGCATATAAGAATTCAAAAAAGACTCAAATAATATTCATAGATAATCTGAACATAAACCCACAATTCATCGGATCTCGACAAACACACCGCAAAAGAGTATTACATCGGATAGATCTCCATGAAGATCATAAAGAACATGGTATTGAAGAACAAAGAGAGAGAAGAAGCCATCTAGCTACTAGCTATGGACCCGAAGGTCTGTGGTAAAATACTCACGCATCATCGGAGGGGCAATGGAGTTGATGTAGATGCCCTCCGTGATCGAATCCCCCTCCGGCAGATTACCGGAAAAGGCTCCAAGATTGGATCTCACGGGAACAGAGGCTTCCTGCGGCGGAAAAGTATTTTCGTGGCTCCTTTTTGTATCCAGGGAATATTTGGGAATTTATAGGCCGAAGAATAGGGTTAGGAGGGCTGCCATGGGGCCACAAGCTAGGAGGGCGCCCCCCCTAGGGCGCGCCCTGGTGGCTTGTGACGCCACGGCAGGTCTCCTGCCTTCATCTCCAAGTCTGGCAGGTTTCTTCTGGTCCAAGAAAAATCATTCCGAAGATTTTATTCCGTTTGGACTCCGTTTAATATTCCTTATCTGCAATACTCAAAAACATGGAAAAAACAGAAACTGGCACTAGGCTCTAGATTAATAGGTTAGTCCCAGAAATAATATAAAATAGCATATTAATGCATATAAAACATCCAAAACAGATAATATAATAGCATGGAACAATCAAAACTATAGATACGTTGGAGACGTATGAAAAAGTTCACCAAATGGATTGAAGCAAAACCTGTCAAATCAGCCAAGTCTGGACCAGTAATCGACTTTATATCCGGCGTGGTAGACCGTTACGGTGTCCCGCACAGTATAATAACGGACAATGGATCCAACTTCACCGCCCAGGAAGTAAAAGACTGGTGCGCAAAAATGGGCATTAAGCTCGATTACGCATCGGTGTATCACCCGCAGACCAATGGACAGGTCGCACGAGCCAACGACCTCATCATGAGTGGTATTAAGCCACGTTTGGTCCGATCTCTTCATGAGTCCGACTGCCATTGGGTGGAGGAACTTGATTCCGTTCTGTGGGGCCTGCGTACCACCCCGAATCGATCAACGGGATATACACCGTTCTTTATGGTCTATGGGGCAGAAGCAGTCCTCCCTTGTGATATAATTCACGATGCACCAAGTGTGCGCATGTACGAAGAAAAGGAGGCTGAGCTAGATCGGCAGGACGATTTGGACGCCTTGGAGGGAGAGCGCGACATAGCTCGGGCTCGCTCTACTTTTTATCAATAGCAGGCCCGGCGTTACCAGAGCAGGGAAGTCAGGGCGAAAGCATATAATGTGGGCGAACTCATCTTACGGTTCCCAGAGAAGCAGAAGCATAAACTCAAACCCAAATGGGAGGGCCCCTTCATAATCGACGAAGTACTCACGGGAGGGGCTTACCGTCTTCGAAATCCGTCGGATAACCGCCTTGAACCAAACCCATGGAATGCAGCTCGCCTTCGGCGCTTCTATGGATAAACCGGTGTCGTGATACTCTTTACACCTTACCTCCTTTTTCTTTCCTTTTTCTTTATTTTCTCTTTCCCCTCCCACTTTCATTTTTGGCAGATTTGAATTTCTCTTCCCAGGTCCATGTTCGGTTAAACCGGTCTTGTATTAAGATTTTCGGCACGCATCCTCAAATGCTAAATCCGAACACAGCACCTGGGGGCTTCTTCTCGAAGCTGCTGATTATATATTTTAAGCATCTATTCACATTTACTGTGTCTGCATGTTTCCCCTGTCGATTTTTTACGCCATTATATGAATCAATTCGAACTAAGATTTTTGCCAAGCTGGGTTGCCTCGCTCCTGTGCATACCCTCTACGTTCCCGATTGTTCGGCTAGAGGGTAAAGGGAGCACCTCTGCGATTGTTACGACCGGGTCATCCGGACACGTACCTTAGACGGGTGAAGCCGAAAGCTAGCTATCTTCAGCAGAAAATTGGTCGGCTACGACGGGATTAATGAATAAAATTCCGGTGGTTATCGCCCTTACTCAGGCTTCTTTTCTCACAAAAGCCATTAGTCGCATACTAGCAGTATACGGCCTTATAATCTACGATTTACGTAGCACCCTGAAGAAAGGTATCGATAGAGGCACTATTTTCTTCAGAAGATGTTTCTTACGCTAAGCAGTAATATAACATATCTCCCTGTGTGCTTTCTGTCCGTTCGCACCAAATAGCCGGATTGCCTGGTTCCTCGAACACAATTCACTCTTCTCGAGTGATATTTTCTAAGGAACACTCCCAAGCTCTTAGCGCGGGAGGTCAAAGCCGATGGCAGGTTAAGACAAAGTTTACAACACAGACGGAGCAATTCCTTGATTACCAGTACATGGTTACATATAATCATACATCTGGCTGCTGGTCGAGATTGTCTATTAAGGCGTCCAGGGAGCAATCTTCTTGCAAGAGACGGGCTGCGGGCATCACTTGGTCGTACACCAAATGAAGCGGCACTTCTTGCCCATCCGACCCTACCGGCCCAACCCGAGCCATATGCTCGGGGTTCAGGTCGGTATAACGGGTCTTGATCATCGCCAACGCCTCCCGTGCTCCCTCTCGGTAGGCCGAGGTTTTCCATAGCTCGAATCGGCTTCGGGCTCCCTTGAATCGATCAACCAGCTCGGTCATCTCCTCGGGCGGTTGCTCGGTAGGCCATAGCGCTTTTATCATGCTCTTCATGGCCTTCCGAGCCCGCTCATGAAGGGCGGACAGCTCCTTCAAAAGGCTTCCCCGGTAGGATCCGATCTCTTCTTCGGGCCGCCCAGATAAGAGACCTAACATCCAGATCTGTTTGCAATTGCCCTATTGATTCAGCTGCTAAAAGTACCATCGCGTCAGCATGGGGATTATACGCTAAGATTAGCAGTATAATTATACTTACCATGCGCCTCGCGGGTAAACTTCTTCACTTGTTCCAGCTCGGCCTTCACGGTTTCCACCTGTGTTTGGCTCGCTACCAATTCCTTGGCCAATTGCTCGTTCTGCTGCCTTGAGGCCTGCATCATCCATGCAAGCAATATGCGGATCCTTAATTCGGTCGTCCTGACCAAATCAAGGCTCGGGGGCTACTGGGCTTACATTTATGTCCGGATTTTTAATCACTTACCTTCAGGCCAGACGATATTAGTTTCAAAGCTTCTCCACACCCCGCTCGGGCAGCTCCAAGGTGTGCGTCCGCCGAACGTAGAGCATTGAACTCTTGTTCAGAAAACATCGGATCGCACAGGATGCCTCGCCGCCGTCGATGTCTCATTGCGCTCCCTGCTTCGGATTAAGTGACAGATACTTCGCCCCTAGAGTCTTCGGGGGTAGGATTGGCCATGGGCGCCTCCGTGGCAGGTTCGGCGTGAGCAGGAGATCTGGACTCATGCGTGTTGACGGCCGTCCCGGCAATGTCTTCGGCAGAGGAGGGTTGCACTCGCTTCCTGAGTAAGTCGAGTAAGTCGATATAAGATCTTTGTAAGATCCTACCGATCATAACAATAGTAGATTAAACGACCGAACAAAGTACCTTTTGGCTGATCGAGTGTTCGGCGCCGTCTCCACGACCGGCTCACATGAGGGACTCCTGTTGGCGCCCGGCTCGGGCATTACTGCTGTAGCCGACGTTCGTCGCGAGGACCGGTGGTGCTTGGGAGTGGGAGCCGGTATGTTCGGATCGACGGAGGACGCCTACCTTTTGCGGGTGGAATTTTTCTTGCCTGCAGTAGAGGAGGGGAGTGATCCAGGGTGATCGGCTATGATGGCCACCTTGGATCGATCAAGGCTCTCCTGGTAAAAGACTCCATCTTCATATGCCAGTGACAGCTCCGGATCGTCATGAAATCCTGGATTGTCGTCATGGGAGTAATTCTCTGGCTGGGGGGCCGGACATTTGATTGTCTCGGCGAAGCTCCGCCATTCCTATTCGCGCAGATTAAAAGCGTTAGTCACAAAGGGCGAATAAATGCCCGAACTCAAAACGCAGAGTCGAAGGGCTCACCCATTCGACAGGGTTGTAACTCGAGTAGCCCTCCTTAACCTGCGACTAAGTAAAATCTTCTTTTTCTCCTTTGTATAAATCGGCAAGTGCGGCTGCCAAGGCCTCCTGATTGGTAGGGCCCAGCCGTCAGGAGCGAGTGGTGTCACTCGTTCCGTTGTATTGCCACAAAGGATGTATCCTTTGTTGGAGAGGTTGGACGCATCGGGAGATGGCGGCGGCCTTCACGTCGATCACTGTCAGCTTGTGATGGGCTAATATCCTTACATGGGTGGCCAAACGCCGAACTTCGGCACTGTCCTCTTGGGACGAACTCCTCGGTCGCCAATTATACTTTTTCTTTGGGGGAGCGTTGGAGTATTCGGGCAAGCCCCTTCGAGCTGGATTGAATATGGGAACGTCCTCGATGTAGAACCACTCCGAAGACCACTCCTCGGATTCCTTCTTCGGTGTCCCCACTGGGTATCCTGTTGCCGCTATACTACACACTTCGGCTCCTCCGATTTCCCGAATTGTCTCACCCCGAGTTCGGGGAACGAGGCAGAAGTACTTCCTCCATAATTCGAAGTGCGCCTCGCAGCCAAAGAACATTTCGCAGAGAGCGACAAAGCCCGAGATATGTAGAATGGATCCGGGGGTAAGATGGTGGAGCTGGATCCCATAGAACTCCAGTAACCCCCTAAGGAAAGGATGAATGGGGAACCCTAGGCCCCGTAAGAGGAAGGGCACGAAGCATACCCGCTCGCCCTAGTTAGGATTGGGGAAATTCTCCGCGAAAGGTTCGCTGTCAAGGGAAGTCAAGCCAGCGCGAGTTGCCGCCAGATCTGAGGAAGGAAGATACCCTTGGGTCTCAAGGTCACGTAACAGGAGGAGGGATATGGAGCAACTTGTCCAATCCCCGGGACGGGAGCCGTAAGGGCTCGAGGAAGAGCTGGGGGCGCTCGGCATGATTTTGTGGTGGTCTCTCGCTTGAAGTTTTTCTTTCAACGGGGAAGAAGAGGAAGCTGTGACCCAGACCGCGATTTAACTTGTTTAAATAAGTGGTGCCTCCCTTGCGGGAGGGGTAGTTTTGTAAATAACTGCCGGGCCGCTCGTCTCCCCTCGGAGCACAAGGATCAAGAAGCGCTGAAAGCTATTATATTGGGTCCCGCAAGTCCTCAGTAATCGAGGACTCTCCGATGACGGGATGGTTGCCAAGCCAGAAGAAGTTGAGGGACTCGCCTCGCAAGCCGAAGACTTTGACACGCAATATTTTCTAGATATACCTCGGCGTTGGAGGCTAGTCACGGGGCTACTGAGGGAGTCCGGAATTAAGGGGTCCTCGGTCTGCCGACCTATTTCTCATAGGTCGGGTTAATGGGCCACATGTTGAAGATAAGATTGATCGAAGGCCTCTTCGCTGGGCAGGAGACCTCAGGAGCCGTGACGTGTCCGTCAAGATGAAGATGGTAGTTTAGGCATGTTTTTTCCTCCGGTGGGCAACCAACCATATGTAACCCTAATGACCCCCTGGCATCTATATAAGCCAGAGGGTTTTAGATCATAGGACACAGAAACTCATCTAGGGTCTAGCTAGTCGATCAAGAGGTAGACCAACTCTGTAACCATCACATCATCAATATAATCAAGCAGGACGTAGGGTTTTACCTCCATAGGAGGGCCGGAACCTGGGTTAACATCGTCTCCTTCGTCCCCTGTTACCATCGATCCTAGTCTCACAGCTCGGGACCCCCTACCCGAGATCCGCCGGTTTTGACACCGACAACGTCGACCCACTTCCTCCTTCTTTCCACCTCGGCGAGTCGGGGATGCCCCCGTCCTTCTCCGGGGAGGCGCCTCCGAGGGAAGAAGCGGCTGGACCGCTCGAAGGGGCCACGGCCGACAAGGTCATGCTAGCCCTGGACGCGGCTGCCTCGCCCACAAGCTGCGGCTCGGGCAGGGGTGAGGCGGGCGCTTCGGCCACCTTGCCGGTGCGAGTTGGGGGCTCCGGAGGAGGCCCAGCCTCGCGCTTCCTCGGGGTCACCCGACAGGCGGATCGTGTGGCCCAAGGTGTGGGGCCTGCCCCCCTGAGGATCCTAGTAAGACGCGGAGGACTTGCAGCAGGGGGCTCACCGGCGTCGTCATCATCAAAGCTGCGGAGAAGTACACTCCGCGACGGAGGAGACACTTCCTCTAGATCATCATCCGCCATCTCCTCCGAGTCCTCTTCATCCGCGGTGTCATCGGAGGACACCGCCACAGGGGCGCCGGGGCTCTCGGCCGGAGAGAGCCCCAGCTCGTCGAAGCTGTTCATCGCGGCGACCAGGTCAGCCTTGTCGTCATGGCAGTACAGCAGGGCGTAGGCCTCAGGAAGGTCCCCGGGGTCGCCGTTGAGCAGGGACTCCATAACCCTGTTCAACTCCTCGGGGGTTAGGAGCGTAGAATGGAGCCTCATATCGTCGCCACCACCTTGG
The DNA here is from genome assembly GCA_039707655.1 of Elymus sibiricus. Lineage (NCBI taxonomy): Eukaryota > Viridiplantae > Streptophyta > Magnoliopsida > Poales > Poaceae > Elymus > Elymus sibiricus. Next base: position 305,047,635 of record CM077675.1, on the reverse strand, counting down.
TAGTCCCACATGGGCCTCGAGTGAGACTGGAGGGGCGCCAGGCGTTGCACCCGGAACTCCTTCACTATCATTCCCCCAGTCAACTTCCTGGCGCTGATGTCTCGAAGGACCCGCTCCAAAACGGGCTTGGCCCGGGGGTCGGAGAGCTTCTTGGAGCTCCACACCGGGATCTTCTTCGGCAGCCCCTTTGGGAGCTCCAAGCGAGGGTTGCTGCTCTTGAGATACAAGAAGACCCAGTGGTTCCTGAAGTTCTCCACCGTCTCCCCGGCCTTGAAGAGCATGTTCCCGCTCTAGACCGCGACGAAGGAGACGCATGCCAACCGCTGGGCGCCGTCATGAAGCCGCAAGCTGAAGAAATGGCGGAATAGGGCCACCGAAGGCTTCACACCCACGAAAGCCTCGCAGTAGAAGGCGAACACGGACAGAAGCAGGATGGAGTTGGGTTGAAGATGGAGGACCTGGATCCTGTAGTGCTCAAGGACGGCGGTGAAGAACGCGGAGAAGGGCGGGACGAGCCTGGAGAAGATGCTGTGGAGGAAGAAGGGATAGGCCCACTTGGCTAGGCGATGCCTCTCCGCGGAGCCACACCATATCAAGATCCGCCCACGCTCATTGGTGTCGTCCGCCGTTGAAGGAAGCACCAGGGCGAGGTCCCCGTCCTTGGCTATGGTGGACTCTGAGAGCGCCGGCGAGATGGGAGCAGACACCGAGCTCTGGGCTTTAGGTTTCGACTTGCCGGCGGGAGCCATCGAGAAACCTTTGGGGTCGAGGGAGCTAGAAGGAGGGCGGAGCGGTGCTGAGATCTGGAGAGGTTCCCACAAAGGATGGAGATCTGGAAAGAAGAGCAAGGGCCCGGAAGAGGAAAGCAATAATGGCTCAGTGCTGGACGTCAGGCTTTTGTTGGTTCGGGCAGTTGCCGAGAAGACACGGGGGCGGGGAAACCCGTGCCCAACCAAGCACCGCACGCCAAAACTGGCCCGCAAGCAATAAGGTCCCGCGGTGCTCTGGGCCATCTCCTCCGGCTTTCCCCTCGAAGCCAACTCGAGTGCGCCTTGGGCCCGGGGGCTACTGTCGGTGTTCTGGATACCAGGGTACCCAGACTTGCCTACTTGCGGCCCAGGGCATGGCCCACCTGGCGGTCCGTACGGCTTCACTCAAGACAAGACCCTCGCGAGGGGCCCATCCTCGTGAGGAGGACAGCGCCAGGGCGAAAGGGGGAGGCCTCCCCAGGCCTCCTCCCGAGCGGCGGAGATCTCTATGCAACGCTAGGCCTTAGGAGGTCAAGGGTGACTACGGCCAGGCCAGGTGGGCGCCAGCGCGCCAGAGGGGACATTATCCTCTTTGGTGCAAAGGAGACAAGGATGAACGCGGGTTCCCATGGAACCCGCCAATGGTTTCCATTCCGGTGCACCAAGACCGGGTCAGCGAGAGCGGCAGGACGGATGTCACCAGCGAGCCCACCACCGCGTCACCACCACCTACTTTGTAGGCGAAGAACGCCTTTCGTCAGGATAGGGTGTACCTCCTGTCCCCTTTCAAATTTGGCCGTTGTGGGATCCCTTCCCGCCATGGAGATAAGGGAAGAGGACCCGGGCTGCTATAAATAGAGGCTAGGCAGCCCGGTAGAGGGGGACGAGACAACCACGCCGCAAACACACACGCAAGACAACACACCACTGTACTAGTTCATCCAAAAACCTCCTCGTGAGGCAATCCACCAAAGGCAGGAGTAGGGTTTTACGCTTCGCAGCGGCCCGAACCTGGGTAAACTCTCGTGTGCTATCTTCTTCCTCGCCATCGAGCGGGGTCATCGTGTTGTGGGCTTGGAGGGGGCAAAGCTGTTGGGGAATCTTCACACATGCCCCTGGGTTCGAACTCCTTAGGGTTTTGCGGAGCCCGAAATCCGACACACACATCGACCACTATCCAGCATGCATCTAGTGTATTAAGTTCATGGAAAAATGGAGTAATGCAATAAGAACGATGACATGATGTAGACAAGAGTTATTCATGTAGGAATAGACCCCATCTTGTTATCCTTAATAGCAACGATACATGCGTGTCTTGCTGCCCCTTCTGTCACTGGGAAAGAACATCGCAAGATCGAACCCATCACAAAGCACCTCTTCCCATGGCAAGAAAAATCTATCTAGTCGGCCTAACTAAACCAAAGATTCGAAGAATAAATACGATGCTATAAGCAATCATGCATATAAGATATCAAAGAAGACTCAAATAATATTCATGTATAGAAACTGATCATGAACTCAAAATTCATAGGATCCCAACAAACACACCGCAAAAGTTTACATCAAATAGATCTCCAAGAGACCATTGTATTGAGAATCATATAAGAGAGAGAAGAAGCCATCTAGCTACTGCCTACGGACCCGTAGGTCTATGGTGGACTACTCATGCATCATCGGAGAGGCACCTACGAAGAAGATGAACCCCTCCATGATGGTGTTTAGATTGCATCTCGCGGTTCTGGAACTTGCGGCGGCTGGAATTGTGTTTCGTCGACTCTCCTAGGGTTTTTGGAATATTTGGGAATTTATAGGCATCAGAGGCGGTGCGGAGGGGCTCCGTGGAGGGTGCAACCCATCAGGGCGCGCCGGGGGCCCCCTGGCGCGCCCTGGTGGGTAGTGCTCCCCACAGCCCACCTTCCAGGCTCTTCTTTGGCCCACTGGGTGTCTTCTGGTCCAGAAAAAATCTCCAAAAAGTTTCGTCGCGATTGGACTCCGTTTGGTACTGGTATTCTACGAAGTAAAAAACAAGCAAAAACACCAACTGGCACTTTGGCACTATGTCAATAGGTTAGTCCCAAAAAATGATATAAAGTTGTTATAAAATGATTGTAAAACATCCAAGAATGATAATATAACAGCATGCAACAAGCTTGGAACCGAGGTCCGGGAGTTCACCAGCGCCAGGGCCCTGTCCGAGCTTGGAACCGCGTCCTCGTCCATTGCCGACGCTCCAAGGGTTCCGCCGCCTGGGTGAGACTGAGGGCTTGGCAACGCCCACTCCGCCCCGTCCAGGCAGGGCGACGCGCGCCGTGGGCTTGGGATCCCACTCGGGGTATGTACCCCGTCAAGGCTGCATCTGGCCCCTGGCTGGGCGGCGGTCATTCCGGCAGATGTTTCGGCCCCCGCCGGCTCAGCTCGGGCCGCGGGGCCGGGCGCCCCGACGGCCGGAGAGCCACCCGCGGGAACCGCCTCCGGAGGATCCACCCCCGCCCCCCGAGCCCAGCCGGCGAAGGAGAGCCGCTCGCCGGGCACGGGGGCTCCATGACCTTCTCCCTCGCCGGGAACATACGAGAGACAAGGGGTCAGCTATGCCTGAAGTATCGAAGCAAGTGAAGCCAAGGCGCGTCACTTACTCATAGTTGGCGGCCCATTTCCTCTTCCTCGACACTCTCGGTAGCGCGCCGGTGCTGCCGTCGGGCAAAGCGGCGCCACCGGCGCCCTCAGGCGCTGGTAAGAGTTGGTAGCGGACCTTCGGGGTGGATGCTCGCCATGCCCCGCTACCTGGACCAAGGATCCCGAGCCCGCCAGAGGCCGAGGCTCGAGGACCACCGGGGCGAGGTTGCACCCGGGTCCTGCGCCGCGCTCCAAAAGAAGCCCCCATTGATCGAAGCAGGGCATGGAATGGACAAAGCCTTCCCGGTTCCTGTACTTATACAAGGGGCGCCCCTCCCGAGGAAGACCGGTGGCTTCTTTGCCGGTCAGGATCAGGAGCATCCTGTCCAACACTTGGGGCGACAGGCGGTCCGGGTGAAGCTCCATGGGATCCCTTGGGCCAGAGAAGGCCCACATCGGGTGGGAATGGCGCTGAAGGAATAACCTCACGACCAACGCAGTGGTCACTCCGGCAGCCCTCATGGAGGCCAGCCTCTTCATCACCAACGGCATCCCCGGCCCATCGAGCCTTTCGTGCCCCCATTGCGGGATCGGTACTGCCGGGGACGATGGGACCAGCAGCAGGGGGCTGTGCCGTACGGCGTCCACATACCCACTGCCGCCTGAAGCCCCCCGCGTCGGCATTGATCCCCATATCAATGCATTCGGCCGCCGTCTCGCTCATGGCCTAGAGCGTCACGCCCCCAGAGCATTGGTTGGGGTGGACCTGGAGGGAGAAGAAGTGTCGGAGCAACGCCACGGAAGGGCAAACGCCCAGGAAGGCCTCGCCCAGGAAGGTGAAGGATGAGAGAAGAAGTACGTACTTCAGGTCAAGGTGTAGTGTGCAAATCTGGTAGTGCGAGAGCACGGCGTCGAAGAAGTCCGAGAACGGGGGAAGTAAGCCGGAGATGAGCGCGGGGAGGTGTAGGGGAACAGAGGTGGCCCCCCAACTCAACCAGAGGCAGCGAAGCCGGCGAGATCTTGGACGGACCCCACTCGTTGGAGGCGGCCGCAATCATCGGCAGGATCTTGTCCAGCCACTCGCGGTTAAGCACCATGGACCTACCTAGAGCGGGTTCCGGTGCGGGCTGCTCTTTCGCCGCCCCGGCCGCCCTGTCCTTCTTACGGGGAGGCACCATGGCAGTGCGGCGAGATGGGAAGCCTGACCGCTCGACGGGTTGCGGTCGGGCGGGCGCAAGGAGCAGGCGCAAGATGGGAAGGAGTAATGGTGCCGGACGCTCTTCGCAGGCTTTACGCCGGCGCGCGGTGGTTATCGAGGCGTGAGGGGAGTGGAGACATCCCACGACTCCCCGCGCGCCACACGTCGGGCTTGGCCCACAGGCAGTTTGGGCCCACGTCGCGCTCGTTTCCCCCAGCCGGGGAGACTGAGCCCGTCACGGCCCCGGGGGCTATTGTTGGGCCCCTCGTACTGGGGTGCCTAGGCCCGTATGCCTGCGGTCCGGGGCGCGCGTATCGGCTTGGACACAGAGTGGCCCCACCCCCAGAGTTCAAGGAGTCAGGCCTTGCGAGGGCCAGTGCCTCGCGAGGCGCGAGGCAACATCACCGCCACACACCTCGCAGGTTCCCCCACAAGGTCCCCCGCGGTGCCCTCAGGAGGCGAGTCTGCCTGGAGCAGGCTGGGCCGGGCGCCGCAACTCCATACCTGCACATGGGAGACGCACGCCGTGCCAAGTGGTGCCAGTAGTAGCGCCAGCAGGCGCGGACGGTGAGGATCCCCTCTTTGGTGTAAGAGGAGGGGCGCAAGCCCGCGGGTTCCAAAAGCATCCCCCAAAGGTTTCCTATTCCGTGCAAGAAGACCAGGACCAAAGGCTCAGCACGGCGGATGTCACCCCTGAGCCCACGAGCGCGTCACGGCGGGGAACTTTAGCAGGCGAAGACCACCTTTTGCAGGATAAGCTGCAACCCTATCCCCTTTCAAAGTGGCCGTTGTGGCAACCCTTCCCGCCTGATATTTTCGGGGGAAGAGGACCGGGGCAATATAAGGTGGGAACTAGCCCCCCGCAAGAGACACAACATTTTGGGCAACAACAATCCTTGTACTACTCTTCCTCACGCAATCCACAAAGCAGGAGTAGGGTCGTACATCGTGAGGTGGCCCGAACCTGGGTAAACTCTGTGTGTTCTTGTTCGTCTTCCTATTTCAAGCCACTAGAGAGTCGTCGTGAGGTTGCGAGGTAAGTAGGGTTGGAGAGCGAGCGCACCCCAGTGTTCGAACCTTCTTGGGTTTGTGGAACCCTGAATCTGACAATGTCAATAACAACATCTTAGATGGCCCAAAACTCCAACAAACACCTTCTGGCAGAAAACCAAAGTGGTTATTTTTACCTCTTCCATTGATCTCCTTGGCTCCAACTTTTTACCACAACTTCACATTATTGTATTCTACATCCAGTAAGTTTCCCTGGCCAAGGCTCAATCATTCAGGCGGTTAAAAACCCAAGATTCCTCCCTGGACAGCCAAGACAACAACTTCCTCTCCTCCAATTTCTTTACCCCCCCCCTTTTTCCTTAGCTCATAGGTAACCCAGAGCATATCAGATGACCCCAGGAGCTAGGGGACAACGTTAGGCGCGCCCAGAGCGTGTGAGACATGCCTTGGCATGCAAGGTTCTCGCTCTGGAGCACGCACTGTAGATTATCCATTCCGAGGCTTCAGGCGATCTAGGACGATGGGATCATGTCCCCCGAGGTCAACTTGGCATCCTCCACAATCCACCCTGCCGTGCCCATCCTACCTTGCCCTCGTCCTCCCCGGACAAAGCTCGCCCGAGCACCGCCCATGGACTCTGTCCATAGTGCAGCTCATCCTGGCCATATAGGGCGCCCCCGAGCTCACTCTCGCGCAGAATCGGCTCCTCTCTCTTCCGCGGAGCCCGTGGACCAGCCCCCCTCTCTCTTCTGTGCCCGAAAACCACCACATGGACGAAGCCCTCCGGCGGCCTCCGCTCGAATTCAAGCATGGTGGCCATTCCCTCCCCCCTCTGAGCATCGCAAGAGCATCAACACCACCTCCAAGCCCTGCCTAGATCCATTCTCCCCTGCCGGTGGCCTCAGCACAGCGCCCCGCTTCCACCGTCAGCGTCCTCTGCCTGGGCCAGAGCTGCACTCAATGTCGGCCTCCCAAGGACCCGCGACCCATCCAGGGCGATGGCGGCATCCCTCCCGAACTGGTCGGTGGTCGGGACCTCGCCGGATGTCGGGGATATAACTTCACGATGTAACCCGCCCCACTAGGCCGGGTCAACTCATTAACAGTCGTATGACCCAGTTCAAGGTGGGCCGTGTCCCAAGTGCAAACCCAATAAAGTGGCGTCTGATCAAGACGCTGGGCAGCCCACAAGCCGAACACGGCGGCTCAAAGCCCATGAAGCTAAGGACGGCGGTTCAAGTTTCCTTAAGGAGCAAGATAAGTTAGAGATGTAGTAAGTCACGGGTCATCATATAAAGGCAGGCCCCTAGGGCTGTAACTCTTAAGTCACAGCCTCTCGATAGCTAGGTTAGCAATTCCGCACCCTTGTAATCGAGATCTACTCATCCCATACACGAAAAGCAGGACGTAGGCTATTACCTCCATAGGAGGGGCTGAACCTGGGTAAACCCGACTCTCTCTCCCTTAACCCCTTCGAGTCGCCACCAAGCGGCGATGGCCTCACACCTAAGTCCTGTTACAAGGACATCTACCTGGTTGATAAAACCACGATAGTTGGCGCCCACCGTGGGGCTCTCGCCCGGTGGAGTTGAGTTCTCGAAGGGAGCCCTTCCGGGGTTCGGGAGTTACGTGGTCGGTCGCATGACCAAGAGCCGCCGCGGCAAGATCTACATCGACGACTCTGGCTGGGGCCCCGACGCCGACTCAGTTGAGTTTGGTTACCGGGTCCCCTTTGGCAAGATCCAAGTCTTCATCGGCGAGATCGGTGTGATGGTACCCGAGACGGACATCTGCTCCAACATCGTCGAGCCGGCTCGACATACTCAATCCGGCCAACGTCGAGCTGGCCGAAACCATGACGCTATCAGATCTTCTCGGCGGGTCGATCCTCTGGACGAACCGGCCATCGAAGATGAGATCGTCATCAACTCAGACTCTAAACTTGGAGCCCCGCTCGGAGTGGAGACTCGCGAGGAGCGCCGCGATCCCCCTCAACAGGTCCCGGCTCATGCTATGGTAAGCACGGCAACGCAGCTGCCACTCATGCCCGGAGCCCTTGGTGGCTCTGATGAAGCGCACGGCGACTCAAGCAAGGAGCTCCAGTAGCATGCGGGACAAGGTATTTTTCAGAAGAATCCGAGGCAGCTATGTTGTGGTCAGTATCACGTGTTCACCACCAATACCTGCAAGCAGGACAGCAAGGTCAAAAGGAGGGCTATCAATATGGCTGAGCCAGTGATCCCTAGGTATCTTAACTGGTCCGAGCACGCGATCACCTGGAGCAGAGAGGATCATCCCTCCGAGTTGACAATCTAGGTGGTTTGGCATTGGTGGTAGCACCGCAAGTTGGAAGATACACTCTGTCCAAGGTTCTCATGGATGGAGGCAACAGCATAAACATATTATACTATGAGACCTTCCATCGAATGAATCTGTCAGAGAACACGTTGCTTCCGTCAACGACAGTTTTCCATGGGATCGTCCCTGGAAAGTCGGCTTAGCCAATTGGACGGATTAAGCTCGATGTGGCCTTTGGGGATGAGTCCAATTACAGGTGCGAGTCATTGATGTTTGAGGTGGTTAAGATCAAAAGCCCTTATCATGCTCTTTTCGGGCGGCCGGCTTATGCTCGTTTCATGGCCCGCCCGTGTTACGTCTATCTCAAGCTCGTGATGCCACGACTTAAGGGGACCATAACCGTGGACGGGAACCGGAAGATAGCCCAGGAGTGCGAGGAAGGAGATGCAGCCTACGCTGAATCAGCTTGTGCTGCAGAGGAGTTGAAGTTCTACACTGCTAATGTTGATCCGGCTGATATGAGACCTCTAAAAAAACCCAACACTGAGTCAGAACCTGAGCTCAAGTTCAAGCTGGTTAAGGACACGAAACAGATCGACTTCACTCCTGGCGACTCATCCAAACAGTTCACCATTGGGACCGGCTTTGATCCCAAATAGGAAAGCGCGCTGATCAAGTTCATCCGTGAGAATCGGGACATCTTTGCATGGAAGCCTTCTGACATGCCTGGAGTTCCGAGAGAACTTGCTGAGCACCACCTTAACATAGATCCCAAGATGAAGCATGTGCGCCAGTACCTCCGTCGTTTTAATGAGGAGGGACGCAAGGCCATTGGAGAAGAAGTGGCCCGGCTCCTAGCTGCTGGGTTCATTGTGGAAGTTTTTCATCCTGAGTGATTGGCTAACCCGGTGCTAGTTTTGAAGAAGAACGGCACTTGGAACATGTGCGTCGACTACACGGATCTCAACAAGGCCTGCCCCAAGGATCCTTTTGCTCTTCCGCGTATTGATCAGATCATTGATTCTACGATGGGTTGCGAGCGTTTATGCTTTTTGGATGCGTACTCTGGGTATCATCAGATCAAGATGGCTATTGAGGACCAAGAGAAGACGGCTTTTATCACCCCCTTTGGGGCTTTTTGCTATGTCTCCATGGCTTTTGGGCTCAAGAGTGCTGGGGCGACTTACCAGCGTTGTGTCCAGAATTGCCTCTAGCCACAGATTGAGCGTAATGCTCATGCATATGTTGATGACATCGTGGTGAAATCTCAGAAGAAAAAAACATTGCTGGATGACATCAAGGAAACCTTTGACAATCTTCGGGTCTACAAGATGAAGCTTAACCTGGCGAAGTGCGTGTTTGGCGTCCCTACAGGAAAATTGTTAGGGTGTCTTGTCTCTGAGCGAGGCATCGAGGCCAACCCAGACAAGATCAAGGCCGTGACGTCATTATCCGAGCCGGTGAACATAGATCAAGTTCAGTGGCTCACGGGACGCATCGCAGCTTTAAGCCCATTCATATGCCGCCTGGGGGAGAAGGCGACCCCTTTTTACCAGTTATTGAAGAAATCAGGCGACTTCAAGTGGACGGACGAAGCCGGAAGGGCTTTTGAAGCACCCAAAAAACAACTTGTTAACCCGCCCATCTTGGCTGCTCCCATGGAAAAAGAGCATATGCTCCTGTACATTGCTGCCAACTCCAAGGTAGTAAGTGTTGCAGTTGTGGTCTAGCAAAAAGAAGAAGGAAAGGAATATCCAGTTCAGCATCCGGTTTATTTTGTCAGCGAAGTCCTAACCATATCTAAGCAACTGTACCCACATTGGCAGAAGCTTGTTTTCGGGATCTTCATGGTGAGCCAGAAGTTGAAGCATTATTTTCAGGAACATCCGATAACTGTGGTTAGTTCGGCACCTCTTGGCGATATCATACAAAACCGAGAGGCCACAGGCAGAATAGCCAAGTGGGCCATTGAGCTTGGAGACCACCACTTGAAGTACAAGCCCCGAACCGCCATCAAGTCTCAAGCTTTGGTGGATTTCATCAATGACTGGACAGAGATACAAGTCTCATAGGATAGGCCTGCTACCACGTACTGGACTATACACTTTGATGGGTCTAGGCAGCTGGAAGGCTCGGGGGCTGGAGTTGTGATATACTCTCCAAAAGGTGACAATTTTTTTTATGTCTTACGGCTCATGTTCCCGTGCACTAACAATGCAGCTGAGTATGAAGCACTCCTACATGGGCTCCGGATAGCCAAAGAGATGAATCTTAGCTGGGTCAGGTGTCTAGGCGATTCAGATCTTGTGGCACAGCAAGTTTCAGGGACTTGGGATTCTAAGGATCCTCTTATGGCGGCTTACCGACGAGCGGTCTCCGATGTGGTGGGTCATTTCCAAGGTTATCAGGTCGACCATATAGATCGCCGGCTCAATGAGGCGGCTGATGCTTTGTCTAGACTTGGTTCCTAGAGGAAACCATTGCTGCCTAACGTCTTTTTATACGTCCTCCAATATCCATTCGTCAAGTTACCATCAGAAGAGGACATAGCTATCCCTGACCCGGAGGCACAGCTGGTTGCGGCTCTTCGTGTCATCCCTGATTGGACTATGCCATATTTGGCTTATTTGACCCGAGGAGAACTCCCAGAAGACGAAGTCGACGCCCGTCAAATCATCCGGCGATTGAAATCCATGACTATCATCAATGGCGAGTTACATCGCCGAAGCAGCACTGGCGTTTTTCCAACGGTGTGTTTTGCTTGAGGAGGGTCAGGAAATACTTAATGAAATCCATTCTGGTGATTGCGGGCATCACGCCGGCTCACGATCATTGGTCGCCAAGGCTTTTCTACATGGATTTTATTTGTTGATAGCTCATGCTGATGCTGAGGAAATTGTGCGCAAGTGTGATGGGTGCCAAAAATTAGGTCGACATGCTCATGTGTCGGCTCAGGAATTGCGTATGATACCAATTACTTGGCCATTCGCAGTTTGGGGGCTAGATATGGTTGGACCGTTTAAGCCATCCTCTGATAAAAAGACTCACCTACTGGTGGCGGTTGATAAATTTACCAAATGGGTCGAGGCGGAGCCAGTCAGTAATTGCGATGCAGAGACCGCGGTCAAATTCCTAAAGAAGCTGATTTTCCATTTTGGTTACCCGCACATCATCATTACTGACAATGGTACAAATCTGTCCAAGGAAGCCATGGAGCAGTTCTGCCAGCGGGAGCACATCCGGCTTGATTTAGCAGCGGTAGCACATCCGCAGTCCAACGGGCAAGCTGAAAGAGCCAATCAAGAGATCTTGAGAGGGATCAAACCCCGTCTCATGGTGCCCCTCGAGCGAACGCTGGGTTGTTGGGTTGAAGAGCTCCCCTCAGTACTTTGGAGTATTCGAACAGCACCCACCAGATTCACAGGATACACTCCGTTCTTCCTGGTTTATGGTGCTGAGGCAGTTCTCTCGAGCGATATTGGCCATGATACGCCTTGGGTGACTGCTTATGTTGAGGCGGATAATGAGCAAGCACGCCTGGACTCCTTGGATGCCTTGGAAGAGGAACATGACTTAGCGGCAGCCAGATCCGCGATATACCAACAAGACCTACGCTGCTACCACAGCCGTAGAGTCTGAAGCCGTACCTTTCAAGAAGGTGACTTAGTTCTCCGTCTGATCCAATACCAAACAGGGATGCACAAGCTCTCCCCGCCTTGGGAAGGTCCTTTCGTCATCAGTCGAAACCTCAACAATGGTTCATATTACTTAGTCGACTTACGAGAGGATTCATACACTTCTCAGGAGGAAACAACCCGACCTTGGAATATCGCACATCTATGGCCTTATTGCACTTAGGAGGCACCGGCTGAGCTTTCTTGTATTTCTCCCCCCTTTTTTGCAAAAATTTTGTATATACTTCTTTATGGTCAAATGTAATAAAGCCGGCATCCTCGAAACTCGGGGCTTCTGCCGTCAGCCTATAAATTGAGCATTAGTCTTTATTGTTTTGAAACATTGGTCACTTGGGGGCTTCCAACTCATCGAGTTTAGCTTTCTCACCCTCTTGACTTGGCAAAGACACCACTAATATGGTTAAACCTGCCTGTATGATTGATGCGACTCCGATCAGATGACCCGATGTACTCTTAAAAAGTTAATCCTTTTTTGGACCCTGAACTTTTAAGGTTAAAACATTGGCTTGAGTCATGTGAGAGCCGGCACACAGAGATCTAGGACAAGCCATGGGTTATTATGCCCGCTTCATGGAAGCAAGACTTGAGCCTCGAAAGCCAGTCTCTTTTTTTCTCCGAGTCTCATTGAGCCGGATTATATATATGTAGTTGTGTTTTTTCAAGTACAAAGTTATCCTTGTCACCGGCTTATATTTGGATGGCCGGGTTATATAAGTGAGTTCATATCATGACCACTTTACGAATTATCTATCCTCATATTATTGAAGGGAAAAATCAGTTGATTTGCGAGCAGGTCGTGGTGTCGGCTCACACCAGCCTTGCTTTGTGGACAAGGATGGCCCGAAATCAAACAAGCAAGAGGCGGACAAGCATATTAACAAAGAAGCCTGCCAGGTCAGATTTTAAAACGTTGGCAAAGGGCGGCAAACGTACCGATGGCACGACAAAGCAAATTCAAAGTTATGAAGAGTACTACTCCTATTATAGGCTCTTAGTGGATCCACATGATCCTTTGCAAAAAGTTTGTCTTGCACCAGATGAGGCGACTCATCCAGCTTTCAAGCCGTCTTCAAGATCTATCGTCAGCTGCTTCTGAACTTGACCCCGCCGGCTCGACGTCATCATCAACCTACTGGCCTTTCTATTGCCACCGAATTGAGAGCAAAGATTCAAAATTTGCAGTCCCTTCAACAAGAGCCGACACATCAATGTCAGGAGCAAAAGTTGTCTTACGGCGAGGCGGCACCAGGTCAGATGGTTCGTCCTTAGGTGCACTGATGTGTTCATTATCAGCATTGTAGGCTGGATGATACTTTGAAAGATCCACCTCGTCGGCTATCAAAGACGCCAGTGGCCGGGTCTCCAAAAGACACTTGGCGTAATCTTCACGAGTGAAGGCTGACCTGTCAAGTTTAAATTTTGGAAAGCCGCCCTTCAGCTGCTCCACATCCAACTCTGGCAGATAAGCCTTTGCCCGAGCAAGCGCCATGTTCGCTCCCACACGAGCCGCCGATTTTCGGGTTTCAATCACCCATTGCGGCACTGTATAGAGCTGCTTCAACATATCTTTGATGCTTCTCGGAGGATACTTCAAGTTTTTCACATCCATGATGGAATATACGGAGCCTGTGAACAGCTCCTCTACGTATGTTAAAATGGTCTTCAGTTTTACAATTGGCAGCTCGACGAGATTGTGATTTTTCCGCCCTGCATATAAGAGAAAAGTTCAATAAGTCGTCGCCAGGTTTACAAAGCCGGCATATTGATGAGAGCGAGGCAAAAACATGTACCAAAGATAGCTGTTAGCATATCATTAATCTGCTTCACCAGAAGGGCATATTTCTCCTTCACCGGGCCTACATTTTTCTCAGCTTTCTCTGCGCGTTTGGTCAAGATAGCTTTCTCTGCCTCGGACACTTTGACGGCTTGTTCTAGACGTTCGTTGGCTTCACGGACAGAATTTTCAAAGTCACCCGCCATGGACTCGGCTTCGGTTTTCAATCTCTTTCCTTCCTTGAGCCGTTTCTGCAGTCTCACAACAATAGACTCAGCATCTTCACAATATCCCTGATGGGTACATAACAAACATCAGCAATTATGGTTTACAAGTTTCAAGAAGATTGCAATCAAATATCCTTGACACTTGGGGGCTAATGTAATTCAGCTTTCTTCAAATTAAAAATGGAGAAAGACCCGACTCATCTCAAGAAGATGAGCCGGCCCTTGGGGGCTACAGGTCGAATTTCTTCAATCTTAAAAAGACCCGACTCATCTTAAGAAGATGAGCCGGCCCTTGGGGGCTACAGGTCAAAAAATTTCAATCTTAAAAAGACCCGACTCATCTCAAGAAGATGAGCCGGCCCTTGGGGGCTACAGGTCGAATTTCTTCAATCTTAACAAGACCCAACTCATCTCAAGAAGATGAGCAGCCCCTTGGGGGCTACAGGTCGATTTTTTCAGACTTAGAAGACCCGACTCATCTCAAGAAGATGAGCCGGCCCTTGGGGGCTACATGGATATTACAGGAATTCAGTTATTTTATAAAAACCGTCTTATCATAACAAGCTGGTCTCTGGAAGCTAATGGTGAATATGCAAGATAATGGTAAAAAGGGGAGATTACCTCATATTTTTCCTTCTTGGAATTTATCATGCTCTTTTAAATTTCCCGGCTCTCAGACAGCCGGGTCAAGTACTCCTGATACGGGTCTTCAACACCAAGTATGGACAAATCTAGGGAGTCTATCTTGGCCTTTCCCTTGTTCATAGTTGCTGGATCATCCTTGCTCATGATTTTAGCTAAGGAGGTGGAAACAGTGGGGGCTTGCAAATTTTCTTTGACAAACACAACGTTTGGAGCATTGTGGTAAGATGACTCAAAATCAGGAGCAGCATCCATAAAAACCGGCTCATTCATTTCAGGCATCTCAATAGTAGCCTCCGGCTCTACCCTCGTTTCAAATTCCCTTTCAACAGAAGAATCAACCGTTGGAGTCATCTTCAGTAGAATTGGCGCCTCTTGGCTCGTCGGTCCAGAGGATGACTCGCCTCTCTATTTGGATACAACAGCCTTGGCCCTAGATTATTAGTACAACAAGAGTTATCATAAATTGAGATCAAGACAGAGAAAGATACAATATGTACTCCGCAAAAAATGAAACTCTTACCCAAGATTTACAGTGAAAGGGGGAAGCTGTGATGCGCTTGAGTCGCCTGATGATGAAGGGGAATCCTGATAAAGGGAATCTGAAGGACTGAGAGGTTGTTTAAAAAAGCTGTCCCTAGGACAAGAATCAGTTGGACTATGGGGCACCTCATGGCGTGGCTTGCGAGCCTGCGGCGCGTAAGACAAGCTAGGATCTTTATCTTCCCGAGTCTTGTGTTTCGATGAGCCGGCAAATTGTGTCTTCTTCAAAAGAAAGTCAAGAGCCAAGATGACACAGAGACTGGGATATTCTTTTTCCCTTAGTAGGAAGGGAGGCTTGAGGTTCAACTTTCCAAAAGTTAGAATCCGCCTGCAAACATATGAACATATAATGAGCAAATGGCGAGTCAAGAGAAGCATGGATAAGTAACCATGGAGATAGTTAATACCTGAGGCGGCGGATTGAGAAGGTAAAATGGACCCAAGCCGGTAACGCTGCATAACTCTTTTGAGATAGAGAATAATTTCTTTGTTTCCTTGGTCATAGCATTATTGGTGAGATTTTCACGAGAAAACCATTGAGGATTGTTTGAGGCACCCGAGTAATCACACATCAGGCCATCCCTTAAGCTGACGGGTTGAATCCGCCACTTTAACAAGCAACGGATCAGATCAATCCCGGTAAAGCCGTTAGCAGTCAGAGCTCTCAGTTTTGCGTGAAGATGTGCCGAACTTACTCTCTCTTCATCAGTTGGCCAATTCGGGAACTCCATTTTACCAAGCCTCTCCAATCTGAAACTCGGCAAGGGATTTTCCCCTTAAGGCGAAGTGTCTCTGCAATAAAACTAGATCTTGTTCCATCCTTTTGGATGACTCGCCAGCTTTGACTCTGGGAAGCCGTTGTTTTTTCTCTTCTGAATGGAAACACCGCCAAGCTTGTAGGAAGGACCATTCTTTGTCTCAGTTTGATAGTTAAGATAAAAGAATTCTCTGAACAAAGTGACCGATGACTCAACCTGAAGGTACACCTCGCATAATACTTGGAATTGACAAATATTTTTCATGGAATTTGGGCTGATGTCTTGGGACTGAGCTTGAAAAAATGCAAGAGGTCTCTGAAACATTTCGAGCCGGGTGAGGGAGTCCTGGTTCAGGGGGTCCTCGGGAGGCCGACCTATTTCTTATGGGCCGGACTATATGGGCCGCTTGCCGAGCACTGGATTGATCGAAGACCCTGTCTCCAGGAGAGAAGCTTCGTGAATCGTGGCGTGTCCTCCACGTTTGAAGTAGTGAATAGGCATGTTTATCCCTTCGATGTGTAACCGACCATGTGTAAACCCTAGGAACCCTCGGCATCTATATAAGCCGGAGGGTTTTAGGTTGTAGGCCAACAGAACTCATCTAGGGTTTTAGTTGTACGATCTCGAGGTAGATCAACTCTGTAACCCTTATACCGTCAATATAATCAAGCAGGACGTAGGCTATTACCTCCATAGGAGGGCCCGAACCTGGGTAAACATCATCTCCCACTTCTCCTGTTACCATCGATTCTAGTCTCACAGTTTGGGACCCCCTACCCGAGATCCGCTGGTTTCGACACCGACATTGGTGCTTTCATTGAGAGTTCCGCTGTGATCGCCAAAGGAATCGATGGCTCGCCTTGTCATCAACGAAGAGGTCCACAATACTGGCACTTTCGTCCCCGGACAGATCTTCGCCTTCGGCAGCATTGTGCTGCACGCCGACCCGACCGGCCATCTTGGCCGTGTTGGAAGTTTCACCCCTGATCAAGAAGTCAGATTCGGGAACCTAGAGTTCTCCGTAGACTCTCGGGGCGACCTGTCGCTAACCGGGCTCGCGGTCTTGCCCGCCATGCCTGAAGACTCTGAGGCTTTAACCTCAGATCCATCTCTCGATCCTGCCCACAGGATCTGCCCCGACGAGGACCCAACTTTCAGTCCGGATCCGGTCATAGTGCCAGACGATCGGACCCCTGTTCTTGCCGAACACTCTCCCCGCGCAGACCCATCGGAGGTTAACTCCGGAAGCTCTGAGCAGGCCGATCCGATCGAGCTCTCGATACTCAACGAGGCCCTAGATCGGATCTCGTCAATGAAGATTGCCGATGACCCAACCCCGATCTATGCTCAGATCGGGCTTAAGACGGGTCAGGACGAATTTTCTGTCCGACCCACCACCCACTTAGTAGCCACTGTCGAGGATTTAACCGACATGTTGGACTATGCCTCTGAGGAGGCAGATTACATGGATGAGGAGGATCGCGCCCTCACCCCCGTTAACACTGGGCGGTGGGCTGCCACCTCCACATACGACGTCTACATGGTGGACACTCCGAAGAATGACGGCGACAAGTCGGATGAAGCGCCGTCAAGACGCCGAAAGCCGCACAAACGGTCAAAAGGGAAAAAGGGAAGAAGAGCTATCGATGGCACCGGGGACGGAAACACCCTGGAAGACCCCGGCAATCCCGAAGTCCCCGAACACCCGTTAGAGGGTCAGGAGAGGCCGGAAGACCGGCGCAACCCCGATGATCTAAATGATTCCGAGGACGACAATTACCCCCCCACCCTGTCGAGGAGGAGGACATCCCGGAAGCCGATGACTTCGCCATCCCTGATAATCCTGAAGATCAGGAGCTGTTCAGGCAACAGCTTATGGCCACGGCCCGCAGCCAAAAAGCAAAAGAATGCTAGCTTAAAGCCGAGAAAGACAACCTCAATGATCGATGGACGAGAGTCCTCTCAGCTGAGGAAGGATACGGTACCGGTCTATCGGACCAACCTAAGAGCTATCCGCGCAGAAGGCTGCTGCCACAATTCGACGACGAGCTCACTGATACGCCGTCTCCTAAACATACCCCATACGACAAGCCAGACCGCCCTCCTCGAGGACGAGACATGACGGTTGACAACACCGGCTATAGGCCGACGATACCCCGTAGATAGGGAAACGAGCCACTAGAGCCCGATGACAGGTTCGACCTGCGACACGACCTGGACGATAGAGCAGGTCGTACGCGATCCATCTACGGATCCAGAGGATACTCACCCGATAGACGGGAAGGGTACCGGCCTTGGCTCGACCGCAACCATAAAGGACGGGAACAAAACCGAGCTAGGACAGACGCCGATCATCGGCGCGACATAGCTCGGGTTAGAGGCGCTGCCCACCCACTGTGCTTCACGGACGAGGTGATGCAGCATCAGTTCCCGGAGGGGTTTAAACCCGTAAACATAGAACAATACGATGGGACAACTGACCCAACCATATGGATCGAGGATTTCCTCCTTCACATCCACATGGCGCGAGGGGATGACCTCCACGCCATCAAATACCTACCTCTGAAGCTCAAGGGGCCAGCTCGGCACTGGTTAAATAGCCTCCCCGAAAACTCCATTGGGTGCTGGGAGGACCTAGAGGATGCATTCATATCTAACTTCCAGGGCACCTATGTTCGGCCGCCGGACTCCTCCGACCTAAGCAACGTCGTCCAGAAGCCAGGAGAATCCGCGCGGCTATTCCGAAATCATTTCTTGACCAAGAAAAACCAGATCATGGACTGCCCGGACGCCGAAGCAATAGCCTCTTTCAGGCACAATATTCGGGATGAATGGCTGGCTCGTCAGCTTGGCCAGGACAAACCAAGGACAATGTCCGCCCTCACATCACTCATGACCCGCTTTTGCGCGGGCGAGGATAACTGGCTAGCAAGACGTAGTCACAACCCCGAAGACCCCGGAACCTCCGAAGTTCGGGATGGAAACGGGAATCCGAAGCGCAATAAGAACAAGCGCTGGCACACCAATAGTGATGCCGATGACACGGCCGTTAACGCCGGCTTCCGCAACTCCCAGCCTGGGCAGTGGAAGAAGCCTCCTAAAGGCAATCGCGACGGACCCACCCCGCTGGACAAGATTTTGGAGAGGCCTTGCCAGATGCATGGCACTCAAGAGAAGCCCGCCAACCACACCAACCGTAACTGTTGGGTATTCAAACAGGCCGGGAAGCTCGCATCCGAGGACCAAGGCAAGAGCCCACGCAGCGAGGACGAGGATGAACCCCGCGGTCCGATCGGTGGCGGACAAAAGAAATTCCCTCCAGAGGTAAAAACAGTAAATATGATATACGCCACTCATATACCCAAGAAGGACAGGAAGCGTGCCCTTCGAGATGTCTACGCCGTAGAGCCTGTAGCCCCGAAATATAACCCATGGTCGGCATATCCGATCACCTTCGATCGACATGATCACCCGACCAGTATCCGTCATGGGGGTTCGGCCGCCCTCGTCCTAGACCCCATCATAGACGGGTATCACCGCACTAAAGTCCTAATGGACGGAGGAACTAGCCTCAATCTGATTTACTCAGACATGGTGAAAAAGATGGGCATAGATCCGTCAAGGATCAAGCCCAGCAACACTACCTTTAAAGGAGTGATCTCAGGCGTCGAAGCCCGGTGCACGGGCTTTGTACGCCTGGAAGTAGTGTTCGGCTCGCCCGACAACTTTCGAAGCGAGGACTTGATCTTCGATATCGTACCTTTCCACAGCGGCTATCACGCCTTGCTCGGCCGTACAGCGTTCGCTCGCTTTAACGCCGTCCCACACTACGCATACCTCAAGCTCAAGATGCCCGGCCCCAAGGGGGTCATTACTGTCAACGGCAACACAGAGCGCTCCCTCCGAACTGAAGAACATGCGTTGGCCCTGGCGGCCGAATTCCATTACACTGATGATCGGCAAATGCCGACATCTGCCGTAAAGGCACCCAAGGCTGGGAAGCGAGCTCGGTCTCAACCCGAATTACCAGAACCTTCTTCTCCCCATATATAGGGATTCGCCCCCCATCGCACGGCCCTAGAACCGGCAAAGTACGTGCCAAGGAGGCACAACTTCGCGCTCAAAATTCCATGGGTAGCGGTGGGGAAAAAATTATTAAAGGGTAAGTGTTCGGTTGGACCGAACTATCACCATCAACATGTCTTCGGACACACTACAGGTACCATAACGTACCTGCTACGGCGTAAAGCTCATTCACACTTCGGCGACTTCTCAAGACTTTTCTCCAAAGTCCGCTCGCCGAATAGTACACCCATAGTGGTATACAACTCTTTGGGAGATGCAGGAGCGGACAAGCGACAGGGCACATCGAGGACGTCAGGTCACCTATCGAAGACCCTTGGTACAACCCCTCCTGTAAGGTTTATATTTCATTTTTAATACCTATAAATAGTTGTATCGGCAATTTGAATAATATAAGAGTTGTCGAGCAAAATACAGATCCTTTATGTATGATCGTTTCGCTGTCCTTTTTGGACACACCCTCTATTTTCTCCCTCTTCTTGCGAACCTTTTTGGTATACCTTACGATGCAACCGGCTAATAGACCGGGGGCTCGACCTTACAAAATCGCCCTAAGCATAACCGATTTTGCGTTCGGCGTCTTGGAATTCCACTTTATATGCATTGGTTCCGAACTATGTCTTGGGTCAATAGTTGGGTTGCCCGGCTCCTGTGCTTGCCCCTTTATGTTCCACTCGTTCGGCTAAAAGGGCAAAGGGAGCACCGCTGCGATTGTGCTTCCGGCTAGCCTGGTCAAGCACCTCAACGGAGAAAGCTGAAAACTGACTGTCATGGTATGCGAGAACCGGTCTGCGAATTCGAGCTTAACTAAATCTTGTCAGAGGTTATTCCGTGTCATACGATGGGTTTGGTATTAGTACAAACCATGTGATATCGGCTTTAGCCACGGTTCGTTCGAACATCACAAACCCTGGGGGCTAGTTATCAGCCCCCCGCACTCCTTTCTCGTGCCCCTACGGCTAAGTGAAAGCAATAAAGCACTATGGTCCGATTGCCTTGTCCGCCCCACACTACCGCCTTCGGGTACCGATAGCTCGGCTAAGGGTAACAGTGCGTTGGCATAGACACCCCGCGTAGTATCTACATGGGGGCTAAAGCCGACGACTCGCAACTTTCAGTTTTAACGGCCACACAGGAGTTATAAAGGATGCAAAACCACGAAGGGCATGATAAAGCATGCATCTTAAATATAAACACATTAAATGGTATTCGGGCATATTACAATGCTTTACTCATACATGTTCTCTCTCGAACACTGCGACTCTATCGCCCGAGCACCCTCCATTACTCCGGAGAAGTATAGCTCGGGGCACCTATGCTCCTTTCCAGGAGGCAGATGGGCGGTGGCTATCTTCATCGGATCCAACCCCGGCCAGTGCACCTTGGCCTTCGCAAAGGTCATCCGAGCTCCCTCGATACAGGAAGATCGCATTAGCGCGTCGATCCGGGGCGAGGCGTCGCTCAACTTCTGCACCAGGCCGAAGTAGCTGCCCGGCAGTGGCTCGTTGGGCCATAGCCGGATGCAAAGAATCTTCATGGCCGGCTCCGCCACCCGGTGTAGCTCCATCAGCTGCTTCAGCTGCTCAACAAGGAGAGGAGAGCGCTCAGGGGCTTCAAACTGCGCCCAAAACAGCCGAGCTTCATCTCCTTCTCCCCGCGAAGCATAGAACTAGTTCGCATCCGCGGCGCTCTTCTGGAGGTCTGAGCAGGCGCCTGAGGAACGCCATACTTGGGTAAGCAATTTGAACTTGCTATCCCCGAAGACACACTGCAATAAAAACGGCTTACCATCCATGATAGCCTTGGCCTGGCAGACTTGCTCTTCAAAAGACCGCCTATCCACCCGCTCCTTTTGGAGATTGGTTTTCTGGGTGGATAATTCGGCGGCCTGCTCCTTGCCTTTCCGCTCAAGGTCCTCGCACTTTTGGCCGGCGTCCTTGAGCTCCTGTTGGATTTCCTCCACCCGAGCCTCAGGCTTGTCGCTGGTTGCTCTCAGGGCGGATAGCGCGGTAGCCGCTACTTTGGCCGCCGCCCTCTCAACCGCAGCCTCCTGCTTCGCCTTCTCAAGCTCGGCCTTGTGCTTCTCAATTTCCTTCGACGAGGCTGCGTAAGCATTAAAACATATCAAAACTACTGCGTTGACAGTACGGTAATGAAGAATTTGGATACTCTAATCCGGCTTACCTTGCGCCTCATCGAATCGCTTGTTTAGAGCGTCAAGCTCGTCTTCGGAGCTCTTGAGCTTCCGATCTAGCTCGTCCAGCTCGGCAGCATTAGCAGCAGCTGCCGTCGACGAAGCCTGTAAAAAACAAAACCATATCAAGTTACATGGGTTCAAAACATCCGAACTATCATAAATATGATCCTGTGTCCGGTCCTCTTAAGGGCTGTTAGAACGCTCCGAACAAATATTGTCCTATACATAGTTCGGATAATGATCTACGATTGACCCCCAGGTAAGTTTTTCCAAACTCACCTAGGGATCGGGGGCTGCCATGTATATAATGATAACTCAAAGAAATTAATATTTCACAAACAGAGCATTACGTGGCTCACCTGAAAGCCCGTCAGGAGACCGTTGAAGGCCTCCTTCAGTCCGCTGTCTATGGACTGAATGCTCTGCAATACCACACCCATAAGGGTGCGGTGCTCCCCGGAGATGGAGGCGCTTCACAGAGCCTCCCCCATAGCCGGCCACCCATTGGTCGGTGGCGTCGGTGGGGATCGGTTGACCCGATCTCCAACCAGGGATTGAACCGGTGCCTCCGGAGGCATGGTGCGCTCTGGAGACAACCTCGGAAGGGACCAGACATCCCCTTGTCCGGTCTCCTCAGTATCTGGGAGGGGCTTGTCCCCCCGGTCTTCGGCGGCCGAGGTGTTAGCGTCGACCATGACGTCGTCACCTCCGCCTCCGGTGTCCGGCTCCAAAGGAGCCTATTGGGATGACACCTCCGTGGCGTCCTTCGCGGCGCCCGGAGGGGAGGGGTGCGACGCGTTCCCGCTCTCCGCTAGCTCGGCAGGCGGGGTCTCCCCGTCCGAGACTTGATCGGTGGGGAGAACATGTGGTGGGCTGCAAGTCAATAGGTGCTCACATATTAATGACATTTAAAACTTAGCACTAACAACTCAGGAGGTCTTCGGATCTATACCTTCGAGTTGGGGGCTTGACCCTGAGGCTCCTTCATGGAACCCTCTCGAAGTCTTCGGACTCGGTATCCGAGTCCGAACTGTCGTCGGACAGAACGACCTGAGTCCGGCGCGCTTTCTTCAGGGCGGGAAGAGGTACATCCTCTGAGGCGTCTGATGACGCCGCCCTCTTTCTTGTGAGGGGGGAATCGCCTCCCCCCTCACCCTCGTGCTCCTCCTCTTGATTCGAGGAGGCATGGGTTTCCTCGGACACAGCCCCCGGATGGTCCCTGATGCGCATGCCTGCTCGGCCTGGTTTCTTCTTCTGCTCCTTCTTTTCTGCCGCCTGGTAAGGCGCCACGACGAGCAACTCCGATAGCAGCTGGGACCTAGGGTCTTCGAGCTGTGGAGCTGGGCACTTGATGCCCGTGGCCTTGCTCAACCATCCCTGCGGAAGAGATTGGAAAGTGCTTAGATTTTCTTCAGGAATACGAAGCCGATCAAACAAAGCTATGTCATACCTCGGAAGGGGGTTTATCGGTGCGCATGCCTTGGTCCTCCTTCTTGGCCGGCCAGTTCTCCTGCACTTTGAACAACGCCTTCCATAGCTTGTCCCGAGTGGTGCGGAAGAACTGACGAATCGTAGGATCGTCGTTAGTCCGATAAGTCCACATAGGAGAGCCCCGGCGCTGGCAGGGGAGGATGCGCCACCGGAGCATAATCTGGACCACGTTGATCAGCCCGATCCCGTCCTTAATGATGGAGGCGACGCGCCTTTGTAGGTCGTCTACCTCTGTATCCGGCCCCTATTCGAGGCCCTTTCGGACCAATGAGGTTAATCTGGCCGGGGGACCGGACCTGATTTCGGCAGGAACAGTTCCGCCCTCCTCCCTTGGCTCGGTGATGTAAAACCACTCTTTTTGCCAAGTCTTGATGGTGTCGATGAAGGTGTCGGACGGCCATACTGCGCGGGGAAGCTTGCTGATGACCGCCCCGCCGCAGTCTGCGTGTTCGCCTGCGACGCACTTTGGCTTGATATGAAATATCTTGAGCCATAGTCCGAAGTGTGGTTTGACCCGCAGGAACACCTCGCAGAAGATGATGATGGCCGATATGTGCATGAAAGAGTTCGGCGAGAGGTCGTGGAACTCGAGTCCGTAGAAGAACATGAGGCCCCTAACGAAGGGGTGGAGCGGGAAGCTCAGTCCTCGGACGAAGTGAGGAATGAAAACCACCCTCTCGCCTGGTTTGGGGGTGGGGATCACCTGGCCCTCCTCCGCAGCGCGGTGGAAGATGTTGGCGGGGAGTTAGCCGGCGTCCTTGAGGTCCCGGATGTCCTGGTCTGTGACTGTGGAAGCCTCCCACTTGCCGTTGGAGCCTGAGCTGGCCATGGCTGAGCTCGGAGGAGGGAGAGAGGGAAACCTAGATCTGGGCTCTGGAGGCTGAGGAGATTGGGGAAGCGGGGATGCGAATGGGAAGTGCGGTTAAGCCTTCGGGTTTTCTTTCCCTTTTATTGGGCTAGTCGTCGGTTAGCCTCCCTTCGCTGCGTCGTGAATCCCTCTTCTTCCCAAGACGTGCTTGCCGTTATACGCGCATGATTAAACATATCCCGTGTAAAACGGAGCACGATCTGTGCATTGATGGATCGTGCTGGTGAAAACGGCCTCGAACCGCGAATCGAGTTTTTACGACTGGTTCAGTGGTGGGCCGTGACCTTTCATCTGAAAGGTTGTCAGGGAGCACTATTTACTCCTTGACGTTTGGCCTTCAGGACCGAGCTATTCATGGTGCTCGGACAATCCATGATCGGGAAAATTACACGTCATCGGAGGCCGAACTAACACTCGGTCGGTCACTATCCGGAGAAAGGAACTCGCCTCGCAAGCCAAAGACTCTGATCATTTGCAGCAGCTGAAGCTTAGACCCTTGGCATTGGAGGCTTGTTCAGTGGCTACTGAGGGAGTCCTGGTTTAGGGGGTCCTCGGGAGGCCGACCTATTTCTTATGGGCCGGACTATATGGGCCGCTTGCCGAGCACTGGATTGATCGAAGACCCTGTCTCCAGGAGAGAAGCTTCGTGAATTGTGGCGTGTCCTCCACGTTTGAAGTAGTGAATAGGCATGTTTATCCATTCGACGTGTAACCGACCGTGTGTAAACCCTAGGTACCCTCGGCGTCTATATAAGCCGGAGGGTTTTAGGTTGTAGGCCAACAGAACTCATCTAGGGTTTTAGTCGTACGATCTCGAGGTAGATCAACTCTGTAACCCTTATACCGTCAATATAATCAAGCAGGATGTAGGGTATTACCTCCATAGGAGGGCCCGAACCTGGGTAAACATCGTCTCCCACTTCTCCTCTTACCATCGATTCTAGTCTCACATTCGGGACCCCCTACCCGAGATCCGCCGGTTTCGACACCAACACTGGGGGGTCGGAAGCCCCTGCGCAGATGATCAGTAAAAACTAGGACCTCCCCTAGTTGAGGTTGTGGGGTCGGCTCTTCATCCGGAGCTTGCCATTTTATGGTTTTCCGAGCCGGCAAAAGGCCTTGATCCACAAGGTTCTCTAGGGTAATCTTGGATTCTTTGCTTTTTGTCCAGTTACAAATTTTGGAACTCTTTGAAGTCATGGCGGGTTATGCAATAGCTACAAGAGTAATAAGAAGAGTAAGCTGGAGCAGGTTACGAGCCGGCGAAACTTGAAAAGGTTAAAAGGATATCCTTAACGACTTAGCGGTGACATCGGATCACGAACAGGATTCTATAAAAGTTTCTCTCCTGGCGGATCTAATTAAGCGAAGAAAACAATGGAATATATGTTCTAACCGACGACATGACCGAAGCTGCAGAAAGTCCAAAATGCAACTTCTGATGGTTTGTTTTAGATCTACTTTAAAGGAAATGAAGCGATGGACTTTCTACAGATACTTTGTAATAAACGGATGATATATTAATCCACTGATGAAGTTTCGGATGAACATCATAAGAACGGCAAGAACACTGAAAAATGTCAAAACCCTAAATGGCGGGGATTCATACAAGATGATGTTGGAACAGAAATTAAGATGATCGAATTTGTCCCGACGGTCGCTAGAGGGTTTGACAATGCGGGAATAGAGTCGTAGGGCTCCGAAGTCGCCTAGGAGTTTTGCTGGTGTTCGGAACAATGGAGAAAGCAGGAGGAAGAAGACGATGAATAAAGGCTCCAGTGGGGTCCAACAGGGTCTATTTATAAGGAAGAAGTAAGTGAAGCGGCAACGCGAAACCCGAAGCGACCGTGGTAAATTTGTGGCTACAAACGTGCCTCGATTTTCGCGCCCGTCTGGCTTTGGCGCGGTCTTCGAGGAGATACATTATGATGGCTTTTGAAGAACAAAGGTCAGCAAAGATGACGTCATGAGAAGTAGGCGGATGAAAAATGACAAGTGTAGAAGTAGAACAAGCCGGTGTTGTGAAATCTGCTGAAGATACCAATTCAAAGATGAGTCGCCGCAGGAAAAGATGAGCCGCCACAGGAAAGGAAAAAACTATTGATATGAACGAATTCAAATCAATCTGGGGCCTAATGTCGGGGATATAACTTCATGATGTAACCCGCCCCACTGGGCCCGGTCAACTCATTAACAGTCGTATGACCCAGTTCAGGGTGGGTCGTGTCCCAAGTGCAAACTAAATAAAGTGGCGTCTGATCAAGACGCCGGGCGGCCCACAACCTGAAGACGGCGGATCAAAGCCCATGATGCTGAGGACGGCGGTTCAAGTTTCCTTAAGGAGCAAGATAAGTGAGAGATGTAGTAAGTCACGGGTCATCATATGACCCGGACTCTGTTGTAAAACCTAGGGCTTGACCTGTATATAAAGGTAGGCCCCTAGGGCCGGAACTCTTAAGTCATAACCTCTCGATAGCTAGGTTAGCAATTCCGCACCCTTGTAATCTAGATCTACTCATCCAATACACGAAAAGCAGGACGTAGGCTATTACCTCCATAGGAGGGGCTGAACCTGGGTAAACCCGACTCTCTCTCTCTCTCTCTCTCTCGCTTAACCCCTTCGAGTCGCCACCAAGCGGCGATGGCCTCACACCTAGGTCCTGTTATGAGGACATCTGCCGGGTTGATAAAACCACGACACCGGAGGTGCCCTGTGCCGGCGTGATGAGCGCGGCCTCGCCTCCTCTCCCCCTGTAGCGCGAGGAAGCCGTGCGGGGAAGAAGAAGACTGACCGGTGGGACCGGCAGCCCACCGGTCAGCCACCGCGACCGTGTCAAGCCGGGCTCGCACCGGTTAAGTGGAGGCGGTTTTCCGCAGACACCGTTTTTGCCTAGGGAACGGGCACTTCCCATAGTGCGCCTTCAGCGTTGCCCGACTGCCCGTGTGGTTGGACCACTGGGCTGGCCCAGTTGTCAGTCCTGCGCCCTGACCGCTGAATAGCTGTTAGGTATAGATTTTCCTTTTCTTTATTTCAGTCAGATTCAAAATATCATTATGAAATCATGTGAACTCCAAATTTATTGATTCAAACTCCTAAAAGTTTCTAAAATCCATCTCTATCCAGAAATATATCATACACATTTTTCCTGCAAACTTTTCTCTAGAGTTCAAATTCAAATTTGAATTTCAACTATGAAAGGCCCCCATTGAAAATTTCCTAGAGCTTTCAAGTCAACTGCAAATGTAGTGATTCAAAATTCCAGAGGCCCTAAATATCATGCCCTATTTAATTAGCCATGGTTAACATTTTTTCCATACCATACCTCTGCTATACCAAATAAATAGCTCCCTTTTTCATTATCTCCATTTTAGAAAACTCATAGGAGATTCATCACAACTGCAAATCCAATGAAACCACTTTATAAAATCTTCTAAAATCATGCCCTATCTGGTGGATGCATTCACTCATTTTTGTTAAAATATTTTCTATAGACTTTTCACAAGACCATTAATACCTCCATTTCCACCATTCAAAGAGCCTCATTGGTCCAACTCCAGTAGAGCCACTTTAGGTATTTTGCTTGTGAATAGAGATGTCCAAGAAAAATAAAATTCCTATTTATAGAACCCTTCTATTTTCGTTCTAGTTGTGTTGCTTATTATGGTTGTTTCCAACAATAGTTGACGAAGTAGACGAAGCGCTCGGAGTTGGATGAGAAGCGTGTGAAGACCTCGAAGACTTTGCTAAGCCAGGAAAGCAGCCCTTTGACAATGTCTAAGGAACCATTTTTATGCATGGCATATAGCACCTTATTATGTTGCATTGAATCATGATGAATCGGTGACCACCGTGGTGGGTTACCTCCGTTACTTTCCTCGTTGATACTTGCACTGAGCATGACCCTACCTTCTTATGAGGGTTGTGCGGGTGGGAAGTAGTTAGGATGCTAAGTAGTTGCTACGCAAGTGGGATGGGAAAATGCATGGTGTCGAAAAGGAAATGATTTCAAAGACATTTTTTGAAAACCCCATCAGGTGCCACTAATGCCCGAGGGAGATGATGAGCTAGGTAACCACTTGGTAAAAGAAGTGTTGTACCGAGGCAAGTGTGCATGTGTTGGTTTCAAAAAGGCATTGGTTTAAGTTGCGACCGTTACTCCAACCTTACATGTACAACCACTCTACCCCTATATGGGAAGGGGCTTTGTTGATTACTTTGGTTGATGCTAGCAGAGAGCCCACATTACTAGTGGCGGGAGTGACGTGCTAACTCTCGATACAAGGTAATGCCAGGTAGAGCGACCATGGGCTGTTTTCAAAGACACCGGGCACACCGTTGCGTTCCGTCATGGATGCTACGTGTGATGTACATCATGAGGGATGACACCAACAAGTGGACTCTTTGTTTTAGTGTCATTATGGGAAAGGCATTGTTCGGGTGCTTACCTTAGGTATTGAATATACCGCGAGTCGTGGATGACACGGAAGTTCCCCGAGTCTTGTGGGTAAAGTGTGCAACCTCTGCACAGTGTAAAACTATTCGAATAGATGTGTCCACGGTCAAGGACAGTTAGATGACCGCTCTTGGGCTACGTCCATGGTTTACAAACTTGGGGTGTGTGTGTGTGTGGAACAAAAGATGGTACCTGAGGTAAGTCGGACGACTTGGTGAAATGACTGAACACGATATGTTCAACCCCCTGCTTATGATGATATCTGTAACTTGTTCATATGGATATCTGACATCTGTTGATGCATGCCTACACAAGTTATTTGATCATGTCACTGCACTCAAAATTAGCCTTCTGCAAAAATAACCAACTTAGGGCTATATCATGCATTGTTATTGCCTTGTTCCAAACATGGGTTGCTTGCGAGTGCATTCAAAGTACTCATTGGCTTGCCACTGGTTATTTTATTGGCCAGGCATGAAAGAACAGGATATAATGAAGATTACCTTGGTGACGAACATGCGAGCTAGGACGTTTGCCTGTCAGAATGCATGTAGGGTGAAGGCCGATGGCATGGGTTCACACTATCGTTGAAGATTTCCACTGCGAGCTCATGAAGACTTGGCCATAAAGTCCATATTTGAGTGAAACGGTACGTAATGTATGTAAGAATCTTGTTATTCGGTTTCTGTGTGTTCAGTGAGCATTGATCTCTGGGATCACTATGCACATACATTCAGTGATCACAACTTATGAGTCAGGATCCCCACAGAGCTGGTATCAGAGCCATCCTGATTGTAGGAAGCCCTTAGTTAGCATGGATGTTAGTTAGGACAAAACTCTTTCGCCAGACCCTTCAAATCACTTGCAAAGACTACCACATTTCATACCTTTTCTAAGCTTTCAAAGAAACTGATGGATTGTGCCTCAGCAATTCCACCATTTTTCTCTTGGCTCTCCTCATCTGCTTTTCAAGGCTTAGCAAATGGTCGCTAGCACCCTTATGCCCCTGACCACTGGATTCCTTGTAATGCTCTTGGGTAACTTGGAAGGAAGACACCTTGCCACACATTTGCCCACATCCTTTGAACAGAAGCTTGGCGACACCGCGACAATATGACACCAGCAGATGATACCTTCTCAAGGGATGAGGATATCAAGACTCAGAAGATGGTGACACCCTCGACACAGCCCGAGGATGATGCAACCTTGGCCTGCGATGATCAAGGCGTAAGATATGCAAGACCATGAAATACATCGCTAATGGAGCAACCTTGTCCTTACCGTTGTTGTGTCAACAACCATCGGTGAATGAGAACTTCGCCATTTGGTCCGCCTCACCATAGTGAGCAGGAAAACGGTTCTCTTCATCCCCCGCTCTTGGTGTCGATATTATCATCAACATGACCGACAAGTTGGAACTCTACCATGCCTTGTTGATGACATTGAATAAAGGCTTGCCCACCTGGAACCCTCAACGTCTCAGAACACGAGGGGGATTGGCATGATTAAGAAGATAACAGAAGACCCTGTCAATGACAGCCACAAGGAATCACCTTCGTCCCGTCGACTTATCAGACGAGAAGTTTTTGAAGATTCCTCCAGACCAACATGGGTCGTTTCGTCAAACAACTACAAGAGACATGGCAACACCTATAGAAGACCTAGAAGACTGGAAGTTCTTCTCTCCGAGACACGAAGCCAAGCACGACCACTCAATCCGAGAACCCCTAGGGTAGGATGAGTCGTGTATCCTCGATGCGAAGTCAAGTCCATGTGATGGTTTGAATAGAACCATGATTGGGTGTTGCTTGTTTTATTTGTTTGTGTTTTGGTATTAATCGCACTTTGCCCTAGGCAATAGGTATGCGGCTTTATCACCTACCTTATCTTAATGGTTGTGTTTGGCCCTTTCGACACTTGTTTGATTGCACTTGCACTACAGAACCCCCTTTAGGCACCTCCTCTATGCTACTTTCCCTCTTCCCCCCTCTCATCAACTAAAGACCAGCAAGACAAGATGCACCAAGGATCCTCCTCGACATACAACTAGCACTGAAGACTTTGACTACAACATACTCAACCAGATGCAACCCCGTAGCGCTATGCTTTTCCCTCAAGATTGGAAACCCCTCCCTAGACCAACCTAGGCCTCGCAAGCTCCCCCATCTCAAACCTCTGATCACGTATTTAATACACGGAATTGCCAGAGCACCTGTAGAGCTTCAATAAACCATGCTTAGTACTGGGTTCATTACGGAGCTAGCGGCCATAGTGAATAGACACATTACATCCCTAAGCCAGTACTTGAGCTGATGATGCCATAGGGAAGATTGTTATGAGGATACATAATTAGCAACTAATGATTGACGAGGTTGTGATAGATACCTTGAGGAAGTAGTTGAGACTCTTTGGTGGGTTGTGAGACCCTTATGTTGGTGGATGAACTTGGTGGATCAAAGTTGATAGAGTAGCCTAACTTGCTTCTCCCTTGAGTGGATTGGATTTAGTAGGACAGTTATGATCACAAGCAGAAATTCTTGGTGGTTTAATAACTTGACTTTGTCAAGTAATGTTCATGGATTGATGATGTTACAATAATTACTTGGAGTAATAAGTAGGATTTCTCGTTGGACATAAGATTTGGATTTAAATAGGTGATCCTAATATGTTATTGACGGTACATGAGACTACATGGTTCAGAACAAGTTGGATTTAGTTAGATGATCTCGATCTTCACACCATGTTTCTTGATGGGAGATAAACTAGAAACACTAGATCGTTGTCTGATTTGATTCGAGGATCTATATGCACCTAATATCGGAGTCTACTAGATCATCATGGTAGGAATTGGTGGACATACTACAATGAGATAGTCATTTCAAGGATTTGGGAATTATAGGAACTCTAGAAGATTATGTGGGACTCCATCAATGTTGGATTTGTAGAAGTGACCAATCATGTGATGGTTGACGGGATCAGTAGACTGATGAAATGGATTCATAGGAAGGAAACAAGATCTTGGATTGGTATATTACGCGTTTCCTTAGCATGGTAATGCAGTACCTTAGATCACTTGGATTTGTATTGTCACAGTCAAGCTTAGCAGCTTGTATGCTTTCCCGAGGATTTTTACATAGGGATATATGTGAGTCAGCTAGAGTATGCATACGCGATCTTGGTTTGGTCCTTCTCTCAAACCTTGGAGTTGAATAGCAAGAGTGATGTTGGAGTTTACTTATATGAGATGATACCCTAATGATATAGGATGATTTTGTTTGGAGTAATAAGAAGGACTATTGGCATTTAAGAACTGTGCTCGAGGATAAGATGATAGACGTTCACTCACACCCTAAGCTCCTTGAAACCCCAAAGTTTTACGAAGCCATACCATGATTGGATTATGACCATAGGTCTTGGCTCTAAGTCATTAGACTGTGGTCAAGACTCCACCTCGACCACCACCAATCCTGTCCATAAGGAAGATGGACATGAAGAACTAGATTGCAGTGGACCACAAACTTCTGGACAAGTGACCATCCGGAGCAAATGGCCGCTTCTCTCACCTATCCATGAGCAATGTGTTTATGTGATATTTGGAGAAATATGTTGTTGTCCTCATGGATGACATACTTATTTACCCAATGAGAGAAAGGAACACATTAGTCCTATGTGGATAAGCCCCAGAAGCACCAATTACCATGCTTCTCAAGTGTAAGGTTTTACCTTAAAAGAGTCGGACTCCTCGAAGCACCCTCCCTGCAGCAGAAGAAAACCTTACCCAAGTAAGATGAAGAACCAATGTGGTTGGAAGCCACGAAGAAGAAGAGGAAGAAGCAGGAGAAGTCAACCACCACTCCTTTGTCGGCTACATCAGCTAGACTATATCAAGAAGCACCGACGTTCGAACACGATGAAGCCTGTGGACATCAAGAGAAATTAGAGAGCCCCTGTTTTAGGTAGTCACCTATCAGTTCCTGACTAGGAAGGAACTAAGAACTTGATAGCACCCCTCACTCCACCACTTTGACGGTGTATGACGAGCGTAACGTCCCTACTCTCTTCGGAAGCCTGGAATGGAGAGGAACGACTGTCATGACCTTATTACTTGCACCTTTTTTGGTCCAATCAAGGGCGTGAATCCCGACTGGATCGTTGTGAAACACCTGTCAAAGGTAGTTCACCCCGCTTGCCAAGCCTCACACCATGAGGATTGGATGGCTTGTCTATACTTTCGGGTAGCCAGCTCATCTAGGACCCCCCCCCCTAAAAACTTTCCTAGGTGATAGGAACCGTTTTCGTGTCAAATCTCTAAGCTCAGTATTAGGGACGAAACTCAGCCCAAACCTTGCCACAAATGGCTATGGAGAGACGAGTAGACCAAGCACTCGAAGACCTGCCAGAAACATACGTCCGAGACAATGAAGACAAATGGCCGAAGATGAATGAAGAACATACCTGGGCAACCTACTCAAACAGAAGATCTCGACAAGAAGCCTAGGATGACACGCTTCAATACTCTTAAGGATGAAGACCACCTGCGACTGAAGATCTCCTGCTTTAAGGAAGATAAGAACCTCCCCATCAACGGGAAGCTACACAAATAATTGACCCTTCTATTCTAGCACAAGACAACAAGACGTCGCTAACCAACGTAAGTAACCCCGGGACCAGCAAACATACACACTACTTTGCCCCGTATTCCGACTTTGGAATACACACGCAAGCCAGACCTTTACTCGAACCCCACTCACCAGGCCCTTAACTCCTTGTCAGACCTAGCATACCGTAGGAACCTAATTCACCTCTCAGACAAAGTCAAACGATGCACTCGAAGCCGTATCGACAGGGTGTGCAAAACCGAACCGAAAACCAAAAACCAAACCAAAAAAACCAAACGAACCGAAGTTTCAGTTTTTTTGTTTTTCGGTTTCAGTTATGGTTTCCAGATTTGAAAACCATATGGCATTCGGTTTTTTTGGTTAATAACCGAAAACCATTTGGTTAAACCGAAAAAACCGAAATGGTATAGCTTACATGTCGGGACCCCGATCCTAAGCCATAAGAATCTAGCATGTAACACATCACATCACATTGCGGCCTCACGCACGGTTAACTCCACGGTTGCCACCTTACCTGGGCCGGGACCGTTTGCGCCTTTTGGCTCACGTATATGAGTATGTCGCTAGCATTCAAATGTCAAAGAACCCGGGTCGACATGACTAGTTATAGAACCCAAGTGGCACATCCATACAGGAACAGGCATACGTAACCCAGCAATGCAGGTGTCGGCCTCTAGCGTGTGTAGACGAGTCATAGCAAGCTACAAGGATTCCATTACGCCGTGGGACATAAATGTCATCACTGCACGTAGACGAGTCGTAGCAGGCTACAGGGACTCCATTACACTGCGAGACATTTCCCCGAGGGGACAGACACAACAGCAAAGAAGGATACACGCCGGTCAATCGATGTGTCCAGAGCAGTAGCAAGCTACCGAGGTTCACTGGAAGCACAAAGAGGCAGTTCCCTGTAAAGAGTACTACTGAAGGCACACAACTAGGTGTCAAATCCCATACATACCGTTGCACGTCACAGGTACGCACGACATGCCCGATATGCATAGGTACAACTATGGCATCACAACATAACTATACAACAACACAACATTTATTTAGAAGGCTCATAAGAGCCAACATAGTGTGATATTACAAACAGGGGTCACATGACCCAACACATAAGTCATACAAGAAACAAGTGGAAGCTTAACATGTCTGGGTACAGACATCTAGAAAAGAAGAAGGCTGAGGAAGCCTGTCTATCTACAAGACCCTCCATAGGAACCAAACCTCTGGCTGGGATTCCCAAGCTACTTGGTCGGCATCGATCTTATCGTAGAAACCACTAACGAGACTGGAGTCTCCTCTGCAAAACATTAATAAAGCAACAGTGAGTACGGAGGTACTCAGCAAGACTTACATCAGAACTAACTACATATGCATCGGTATCAACAAAGGGGGGTGTGGGGTTCATTGCAGCAAGCCAGCTTTGACTCAGTGGCTATCCTGTACTACGACTATCACTACTTTGAATAATTTTGAGAAAACGCAAACGAGTCCGCTATCACCACAACAATACACCACCATGGATCCGCTCCCGTCTTCCTACGAGAGTGCCATCCATGGTACTCACACTTCTCTTGAGGCTTTTATGAGTATCCATTAAGTTGTCTATGAACCATATAAGTCTCCAAGTAGTCCATATCCGCGGACAAGGCTATTCGAATAGATTATTACCCTGCAGGGGTGTACTTCGTCACACACGCTCCCGCCACTTACCGCCATGTGCACGTAAAAGGCACCTCGGCAACCTTCCAGCGGAAGCCTAGCGAGGGAGTCGGCCACGACCTGACTAACCACACAAGACTCTAGTCCAGGTTTATCGCCTATTTGAGACTGAACCCGCAAGGAAGTCGGGCCAAAGTTTCCTCTACGGCCCCAAACGATGTGTACAAGGTTCCCAAGCCCACCTCGACGGATGGTACTACGCTTGGTACACCGGGCCACGGTGCCTAGTCTGACCCAAGCCCACCTGTACGGGGTGCCACTCGGTAGACTACTAGCACGGCCTACAAACACCAGAAACTAGTTGCAACTCCTGGACAGAGATCAGGGCGATTAATAAGTCGAGAGAGTCAATTAAGGATCCCAATGTGCGGTAGTAGCTAGTCTTGGATAACATACACAGGACTCAGTTCTTAAGGACGGTCCCAATGAGACAACCCACCATGTACTCCTACATGGCCTCTCATCGCTACCTTTACCAAATCAGGTTCACACTTAACTCTTATCATCAGAACACAACCATTTCACTCCGTCCATCACCCAGATGAATCAGACCTGACACAACTCTAAGCATAGCAAGCATAGCAGGTTAAAGGCACAACATGGCTCAAGCATCTACCAGGTATGCTAGGTTGCCTGGTTCAGCTATTTACTGTGACAATGACAGGTCATGCAGAGGAATGGGTTCAACTACCGGAACATGTAAAAGTTGAAACGTTTTGTCCTAATGCAATAAGTGAGAGCAAGAGCGAGAGAGTGGGATTGTATCGGAGATTTTCAAGGGGGGTTGCTTGCCTGGTAAGACGATCACACGTTACTGCTCCTCAGATGGATACTCGACCGTATCCTCCGGAACAGTGCCTAACACGAAGAACAACCATCGAAGGGAAACAAATCAATACACATCGAATGCAACATTATGATGCATGAACATGACTTGTCAATATGATGTGTTTGAGCCAATGCATATAGTAATAGATTTAAATGAAGTAGGTTTGAACCCAAGGTTCAAATTCAACTCCATATGTGAGATCACATATTGAATTTGAACAAAATGTCCAAGTTCTCCTATATAGGTTGCTCTATCATGCATGAAAATGGTACAGATGGATTCATTGGATTTTTCTGATCAATTTTCATATATAAATTATTTTCATCTGACTTACAAATTAATTTATATGAATTTTCTAAGTTTTTAACACTTTCTGGAATTTATTTAAAACCAGAAATGCAATTATTGCATCAGCCTGACGTCACCATGACATCAGCGGGTCAAAGGAGCCAGCCCAGGTCAAACCTGGTGGCTGGGCCCCACACGTCAGTGGCTCAGGGTTAACAGGGTTTTTAATTTAAGCTTAACTATTAGATTATCAGGGCCGGGCCCACATGTCAGTGGCCCAGGGTTAATTAATGGCGGGGATTAGCACTAACTAATTTCTGACCGGCGGGACCCACCGGCCAGTGGCTCAGGCGATGGCTCGTCGCCGGTGACCTCTGGTCGCGGCGGCGTCCGCGATTCCGGCCACGGAAGCGGCGGCTGGGGCATCGGGGCGAAGCCCTTGCTCTCCCGCATCGCGTGGGACACGCGGGGAGGCGAGGGGCGGCTCGAGCTGACGGCGGCGAGCTCGCTCGCAGCGGCCGGAGCTCGGCCTAGGCGGGCACGGCGCTAGGGGCTGCGGAGGGAGGAGCTGGAGGCGGCTACGGCTTGCTGGCAGTGCGGCGAACGCGGCGGAGCTACTGCAGCAGGTAGAGGAGCTCAGGTGCTGCGAGCTCGGTGGCCATGGCGGTGGCCGGAGCTCGGGCTCGCGGGGGATGGCGCCAGAGGACGAGAAGCAGAGGGGGAGCAGGGGGAAGTGGAGCATGGCCTCACAGAGGATCTTTTGGCGCGGGCAGAGGGCTCGGGGAGGCTCCGAAGCGGCGAATCGACGGCGGCGACGGCGGCTTCGGTTCCGGCGGCAATGGCGACAGACCGAGGGGAGAGGGGAGAGAGCGGCGAACTGGAGAGGAGCTGGCTCGGCAGGGGCCTTCGGGGAGCTTCAGGAGGGCCTCCACGGTAGGCAGGCAAGCAGGAGGTGGCCAGGAGCGACGGTGCGCTCGCCATGCAGCTGCCTGGTCCTCCTGGCAGGAGGTGGAAGAAGACCCCTCTGCCCCTGGTGGGCTGGGCTGGGTCTTCTCCCTCCTGGGCCAGGGGGAGCAGGTAAGCCTTTCTCTCTTTTTTATTTATTTATTTATTTCTGTTTTAGGTTTTTCTGACATGGTTTCATTTTTGTTTGGGCACAAATCCTTGGCACAAAAATACTCAAATATTTTGTAGAGCTTAGTTTGAATATTTCAAACTCCCACAAAATTTTTTAGTATTTTTGGAACATCTAAATAATTATAGTGCATTACTTGTCATTTTCAGGATCTTTGTTGAATTATTTTAAATGCCAAAAGTGGTGTGAAAAATAAAATGTCCTCTGATATGTTGTTGCCAACATTTATCAGAAATAGTGAACATTTTTGAAGGGCATTTTGGATTCATTGAAAATTCACAACATTTGAATTGGTTTAATTCAGGTGAGGTGTTAGGGTTTCTGTTAATCCCCATTTCATGTTGAAGAAAAATTGAAACATGATGCACATCTTAGCTATCACAAGCAAGGGGAGACTAGGGATGTGACAACTCACCCCCACTCAAAAGAATCTCGCCCCGAGATTCAGGAGTCGTCGGGAAGAGGGCTGGATATTCATGTCGAAGACGATCTTCACATTCCCACGTAGCTTCATTCTCAGAATGATGCGACCATTGAACCTTCAGAAACTTGATGTTCCGACGCCGGGTGACACGCTCAGCTTGATCGAGAATACGAACAGGATATTCCCGATATGAAAGATCATCTTGAAGATCAAGCGTTTCGTGGTCCACTTCGCGGACAGGGTCCTTGAAGCAACGCCTGAGTTGAGACACGTGGAAGATATCATGAACTCTAGAAAGATGCGGGGGTAGTTCCAATTGGTAGGCAACTTCTCCTTGCTTAGCAAGAATGCGAAAGGGTCCAATGTAACGAGGAGCCAATTTGCCCTTGATACCGAAACGATGGGTACCCTTCAGAGGAGTAACCCGAAGGTAAGCCTTTTCGTCCACCTCATAAGTTACTTCCTTATGATGGCGATCATACTGGCTCTTCTGACGGGACTGAGCTGTCTTGAGGTTCTCGCGGATAACGCGAACTTGCTCTTCTGCCTCCTGGATCATGTCTGGTCCAAAGAATTGTCTTTCCCCAGTTTCTGACCAGTTCAGAGGTGTTCGACATCTTCGTCCATAAAGAACTTAAAAAGGAGCTTTGCCCAGACGGGATTGGTAGCTGTTATTGTATGCAAACTCAGCAAATGGAAGACACTTCTCCCAATTCATTCCAAAAGAGATGACACGGGCTCTAAGCATGTCTTCGAGTATCTGATTGACTCTTTCAACCTGACCACTTGACTGAGGGTGAAAAGCAGTGCTAAAGGAGAGATGGGTTCCCATAGCATTCTGGAAACTTTCCCAAAATCGAGAGGTGAAAAGACTTCCATGGTCTGAATTGATTTCCAATGGAACACCATGCAGGGACACTATTCGAGAGATGTATAAGTCAGCCAACTGACTAGTAGTGATACTCTGTTTGACAGGAAGGAAATGAGCCACTTTGGAAAGGCGGTCAATAACCACGAAGATGGCATTATTTCCTTTCTTGGTCTTGGGAAATCCGGTGATGAAGTCCATTTCAACTTTATCCCATTTCCATTCAGGAATAGCTAAAGGTTGAAGGGTGCCGGCAGGTCTCTGATGCTCTGCCTTCACGCGACGACAAACGTCGCAACTCGCAATGAATTGAGCGATTTCCCTTTTCATTCTAGTCCACCAGAATCTTTGGCGTAGATCCTGATACATCTTAGTACTGCCAGGGTGAATTGTGAGGGGAGATTCATGAGCCTCCTTAAGGATCAACTCTCGAAGTTGTTGCTTCTTAGGAACTACCAGACGGTTCCCAAAGTACACTGCACCTCTATCATCCATGGAGAAACTACCAACAACTCCTTTCACAATGTTGTTCTTGATCAGGGTAATACCCGCATCATACTACTGGCTAGATATGATCTGATCCTCCAGAGTAGGTTTTGCAACCAAGGAAGAAAGGGATCCGCGAGGAACAATGTGAAGGTTAAGCTTGCAGAATTCCACATGCAGAAGGGGTTGACCTTGTTGTAGCATGAGATTGTTGCAGTACGTCTTACGACTTAAAGCATCCGCCATGACATTGGCCTTGCCTGGGGTGTAAATAATTCTTAAGTCGTAATCCGTAATCAGCACTAACCATCATCTTTTCCGAGATTCAGATCTGGTTGAGTGAAGATATACTTCAAACTCTGATGATCAGTGTAAATCTCGCAACGATTACCTGTCGCCATGTCTTGAGTGCATAGACTATTGCGGCAAGCTCCAAATCATGTGTTGGATAATTTTCCTCATGTGGGTGCAACTGTCGTGATGCATAGGCGATCACTTGTCGATCTTGCATAAGAACACATCCAAGTCCTTGTCTTGAAGCGTCGCAATAGATGACAAAATCTTTGGAGAAATCCGGTGGCACAAGCACAGGAGCAGACGTCAGACGTCTTTTCAGTTCCTGGAAACTGTGCTCACATTGTGGGGTCCACTCGAACTTCTTATCTTTCTTGAGGAGTTCCGTCAGGGGCATGGCAACTTTGGAGAAGTTCTCAATGAAGCGGCGACAATAGCTTGCTAAACCAAGGAAACTCCTAACTTGCTTAACTGTTTCAGG
The DNA here is from genome assembly GCA_039707655.1 of Elymus sibiricus. Lineage (NCBI taxonomy): Eukaryota > Viridiplantae > Streptophyta > Magnoliopsida > Poales > Poaceae > Elymus > Elymus sibiricus. The sequence continues at coordinate 305,007,885 of CM077675.1, read as the reverse complement.
TGGAGTCCAATCAAGAATGGCTTCAACTCTTTCTGGGTTAACTGCAATGCCCTTACCGGAGATAACACGACCTAGATAGGTCACTTCTGGTAACCAAAATTCGCACTTGGAGAACTTGGCATAAAGACGGTGCTCTCTTAGCTTTTCTAGCACAAGTCTGAAGTGCTCAGCATGCTCTGCTTCATTCTTTGAATAGATCAGTATATCATCGAGGTAAACCACGACGAACTTATCTAGGTACTCCATGAATATTGAGTTCATCAGACGGGAGAATGTTGCTGGTGCATTGGTCAGACCAAAAGACATGACCGTGTACTCATACTGTCCATAATGAGTAACAAAAGCTGTCTTGGGTATGTCACCATTCTTGATCTTGATTTGATGGTAGCCTAGCCTCAAATCCATCTTAGAGAACACTGAGGATCCAGCAAGTTGATCATACAAATCATTGATCCTGGGGAGCGGATACTTATTCTTGATGGTGACTAGATTGACGGGCCGGTAATCTACAACCATACGATCCGTTCCATCCTTCTTCTTGACAAAGAGAATGGGGCAAGCCCAAGGAGAAGAACTAGGTCGGATGAAACCCTTTTGCAAGGACTCATCAAGTTGTTTCTTAAGCTCGGCTAGCTCCAAGGGTGCCATCTTATATGGTGTTCTTGAAATTGGAACAGTTCTTGGGATGAGGTCTATCACAAACTCTACATCCCTGTTAGGTGGAATGCCTGGCAATTCTTCTGGAAAGACATCCGGAAAATCTCTGACTACCGGAATATCTTCAAGCTCAGGAAGAGGGTTGGCATTGAGTGAATAGAGCTGTCGCTTTGCAACTCGTGTTGAAACATTGACTATCTTGCCAGATGGGTGTGTAAGCCGAACAGACCTGGTGGAGCAATCAATCTTGGCATGATGAGCTGTCATCCAGTCGATACCCAAGATGATGTTAATATCTGAAGACTTGAGAGCTATCAACGATGCAAGAAAAACAAGTCTGTCAACAAGGATTTCATTTCCATGGCTTATTCTGGTGGTCTGCCATCTAAAACCTGGAGTCTGAACTTCAAGAGCAGTTGGCATATCGCAAAATGACATGTCATGCAACCGGGCATAGCCTTCCGAGATGAAAGAATGTGAAGCTCCGGTATCAAACAGAACTGATGCTGGATGACAATTGACAATGAGCGTTCCAAGTAGAACATCATGATCCTCATGAGCTTCTTCAGCTGAGACGTGGTTCACGCAACCACGATTAATGATGGTTGGCTTGGCATAGATCGGCTTGTCACAACCAATTGACTTCCCAGACTGAGGTGAAGCAACATTGGACTGAGTGCAATTTCGAGCAATGTGGCCTGGCTCTCCACACTTGTAACAAATCACTTGGGTTGCATGTGGAGCCGCTTTGGCAGGCGGTCCACCAACATGGTTGGGTGGAACATATGGCTGAGTTGGACGAGGCGCCACATAGGATGGCCTCGCATATCCAGGTGGAAGTGATGAGTTCGGAACCCAAATCTGGCGCTTCTGAGATCCAGAGCCGGAGGTAGAAGCCAAATCACGGTTATGCTTGCAAGACACTTCATAGGTGAGTTGAGCTGTCTCTGCATTAATTGCCTTGTTCACAAGATCCTGGAAGGTGTCGCAATGATGCAAGTGAAGATCACGACGCAACTTTGGGTTGAGACCCTTCCTGAACCTAGCTTGCTTCTTAGCGTCCGTGGACACTTCTTCAGTGGCGTAACGAGCAAGGTTCTCGAACTCTCGACTGCATGCATCTACAACCATCTTACCCTAAGTAAGGTTACAGAACTCTTCTCTTTTTCGGTCAATAAGACCCTGAGGAATATGATGCTCACGGAAAGCCTCTGTGAATTCTTCCCAGGTAGGGATCAGGCCAGTTGGAATTATAGTCTCATAGTTCTCCCACCATATACTAGCAGGACCCTCTAGGAAATATGTAGCATAGGTGACCTTGTCAGCCTCAGCCACGTCCATGGAACGCAGCTTATTTGTGATGCTACGAAGCCAGTCATCTGCATCGAGTGGCTCAATGGAATGATGGAAGGTGGGTGGGTACAGCTTGATGAAGTCACGGATGGTCACTGTCCCAGCACATTGATGTGCAATGTTTTCCTCAATACGGGCCAACAAGCGATTTGACTCGCGCTTGTCCTTCTCAATGTCTAGCATGAACTGTGCCAATGAAGGTGAATCCGGCAGAACTTCAGCATCTCTGGTTCCACGTGTTTTGCCCTTCTTGCGGCCAGTGGCAGCTCGATTACTGAGAGACATCCTGAGGATGAGAAACTAGGATTAATCAGGATGACATACCAGATAGATAGGAAGGAATGCAAGAGCATTAGATCTTCATAGAGATCCTAGGAAAAATTGGACAGCATAATGGCTGTGGATGCTCAGAAATGAGACATCCTGCAAAAGATTTAGGTGCCACGACACCTCAACATCATAACCTCAAGATTCTGGACGAGCTAACAAGCTACACAGATAACACTCGAGGACTGGAATGCAACTCGGATCAACCATTCCTATAAATATATAGAATAGTAACTCGAGATCCTAATAGATAGGTAAGAAGCCTAGTTCTTAACCCCCGTAGAAAAGGAAGAGGGTGACTCAGAATCAGAATAACATGGGGAAAAGAGTAAAAAGAGCCTTACGTTCCCTTCCACAATCAATTCCCTTATATAACTAAAGAGTTGCTAGACTCAACATCGACCAGTTTGGCTCGGTAGTCCTACAGTCAGTCAACTCTGATACCAACGCTGTCGGGACCCCGATCCTAAGCCATAAGAATCTAGCATGTAACACATCACATCACATTGCAGCCTCACGCACGGTTAACTCCACGGCTGCCACCTTACCTGGGCCGGGACCGTTTATGCCTTTTGGCTCACGTATGTGAGTATGTCACTAGCATTCAAATGTCAAAGAACCCGGGTCGACATGACTAGTTATAGAACCCAAGTGGCACATCCATACAGGAACAGGCATACGTAACCCAACAATGCAGGTGTCGGCCTCTAGTGTGTGTAGACGAGTCATAGCAAGCTACAAGGACTCCATTACACCGTGGGACATAAATGTCATCACTGCACGTAGACGAGTCGTAGCAGGCTACAGGGACTCCATTACACTGCGAGACATTTCCCCGTGGGGACAGACACAACAGTCAAGAAGGATACACGCCGGTCAATCGATGTGTCCAGAGCAGTAGCAAGCTACCAAGGCTCAGTGGAAGCACAAAGAGGCAGTTCCCTGTAAAGAGTACTACTAAAGGCACACAACTAGGTGTCGAATCCCATACATACCGTTGCACATCACACGTACGCACGACATGCCCGATATGCATAGATACAACTATGGCATCACAACATAACTATACAACAACACAACATTTGTTTAGAAGGCTCATAAGAGCCAACATAGTGTGATATTACAAACAGGGGTCACATGATCCAACACACAAGTCATACAAGCAACAAGTGGAAGCTTAACATGTCTGGGTACAGACATCTAGAAAAGAAGAAGGCCGAGGAAGCCAATCTATCTACAGGACCCTCCATAGGAACCAGACCTCTGGCTGGGATTCCCAAGCTACTTGGTCGGCATCAATGTTATCGTAGAAACCACTAACGAGACTGGAGTCTCCTCTGCAAAACATTAATAAAGCAACAGTGAGTACGGAGGTACTCAGCAAGACTTACATCAGAACTAACTACATATGCATTGGTATCAACAAAGGGGGGTGTGGGGTTCATTGCAGCAATCCAGCTTTGACTCAGTGGCTATCCTGTACTACGACTATCACTACTTTGAATAATTTTGAGAAAACGCACACGAGTCCTCTATCACCACAACAATACACCACCATGGATCCGCTCCCGTCTTCCCACGAGAGTGCCATCCACGGTACTCACACTTGTCTTGAGGCTTTTATGAGTATCCATTAAGTTGTCTATGAACCATATAAGTCTCCAAGTAGTCCATATCCGCGGACGCGGCTATTCGAATAGATTATTACCCTGCAGGGGTGTACTTCGTCACACACGCTCCCGCCACTTACCGCCATGTGCACGTAAAAGGCACCTCGGCAACCTTCAAGCAGAAGCCTAGCGAGGGAGTCGGCCATGACCTGACTAACCACACAAGACTCCAGTCCAGGTTTATCGCCTATTTGAGACTGAACCCGCAAGGAAGGCCGGCCAAAGTTTCCTCTACGGCCCCAAACGATGTGTACAGGGTTCCCAAGCCCACCTCGATGGATGGTACTATGCTTGGTACACCAGGCCACAGTGCCTAGTCTGACCCAAGCCCACCTGTACGGGGTGCCACTCGGTAGACTACTAGCACGGCCTACAAACACCAGAAACTAGTTGCAACTCCTGGACAGAGATCAGGGCGATTAATAAGTCGAGAGAGTCAATTAAGGATCCCAATGTGCAGTAGTAGCTAGTCTTGGATAACATACACAGGACTCAGTTCTTAAGGACGGTCCCAATGAGACAACCCACCATGTACTCCTACATGGCCTCTCATCGCTACCTTTACCAAATCAGGTTCACACTTAACTCTCATCATCAGAACACAACCATTTCACTCCGTCCATCACCCAGATGAATCAGACCTGACACAACTCTAAGCATAGCAAGCATAGCAGGTTAAAGGCACAACATGGCTCAAGCATCTACCAGGTATGCTAGGTTGCTTGGTTCAGCTATTTACTGTGACAATGACAGGTCATGCAGAGGAATGGGTTCAACTACCGGAACATGTAAAAGTTGAAACGTTTTGTCCTAATGCAATAAGTGAGAGCAAGAGCGAGAGAGTGGGATTGTATCGGAGATGTTCAACGGGGGGTTGCTTGCCTGATAAGACGATCACATGTTACTGCTCCTCAGATGGATACTCGACCGTATCCTCCGGAACAGTGCCTAACACGAAGAACAACCATCGAAGGGAAACAAATCAATACACATCGAATGCAACATTATGATGCATGAACATGACTTGTCAATATGATGTGTTTGAGCCAATGCATCTGGCAATAGATTTAAATGAAGTAGGTTTGAACCCAAGGTTCAAATTCAACTCCATATGTGAGATCACATATTGAATTTGAAAAAAATGTCCAAGTTCTCCTATATAGGTTGCTCTATCATGCATGAAAATGGAACAGATGGATTCATTGGATTTTTCTGATCAATTTTCATATATAAATTATTTTCATCTGACTTACAGATTAATTTACATGAATTTTCTAAGTTTTTAAAATTTTCTGGAATTTATTTAAAACCAGAAATGCAATTATTGCATCAGCCTGACGTCACCATGACATCAGCGGGTCAAAGGCGCTAGCCCAGGTCAAACCTGGTGGCTAGGCCCCACACGTTAGTGGCTCAGGGTTAACAGGGTTTTTAATTTAAACTTAACTATTAGATTATCATGGGCGGGCCCACATGTCAGTGGCCCAGGGTTAATTAATGGCGGGGATTAGCACTAACTAATTTCTGACAGGCGGGACCCACCGGCCAGTGGCTCACGTGACGGCTCGTCACCGGTGACCTCTGGTCGCGGCGGCGTCTGCGATACCGGCCACGGAAGCGGCGGCTGGGGCATCGGGGCGAAGCCCTTGCTCTCCCACATCGCGTGGGACACGCGGGGAGGCGAGGGGCGGCTCGAGCTGACGGCGGCGAGCTCGCTCGCGGCGGCCGGAGCTCGGCCTAGGCGGGCACGGCGCTAGGGGCTGCGGAGGGAGGAGCTGGAGGTGGCTACGGCTTGCTGGCAGTGCGACGAACGCGACGGAGCTACTGCAGCAGGCGGAGGAGCTCAGGAGCTGCGAGCTCGGTGGCCATGGCGGTGGCCGGAGCTCGGGCTCGCGGGGGATGGTGCCAGAGGACGAGAAGCAGAGGGGGGGGGAAGTGGAGCATGGCCTCACAGAGGATCTTTTGGCGCGGGCAGAGGGCTCGGGGAGGCTCCGGAGCGGCGAATCGACTTCGGCAATGGCGGCTTCGGTTCCGGCGGCAATGGCGACAGAGCGAGGGGAGAGGGGAGAGCGCGGCGAACTGGAGAGGAGCTGGCTCGGCAGGGGCCTTCGGGGAGCTTCAGGAGGGCCTCCACGGCAGGCAGGCAAGCAGGAGGTGGCCAGGAGCGACGGTGCGCTTGCCACGCAGCTGCCTGGTCCTCCTGGCAGGAGGTGGAAGAAGACCCCTCTGCCCCTGGTGGGCTGGGCTGGGTCTTCTCCCTCCTGGGCCAGGGGGAGCAGGTAAGCCTTTCTCTCTTTTTTATTTATTTATTTCTGTTTTAGGTTTTTCGGACATGGTTTCATTTTTGTTTGGGCACAAATCCTTGGCACAAAAATACTCAAATATTTTGTAGAGCTTAGTTTGAATATTTCAAACTCCCACAAAAAGTTTCAGTATTTTTGGAACATCTAAATAATTATAGTGCATTACTTGTCATTTTCAGAATCTTTGTTGAATTATTTTAAATGCCAAAAGTGGTGTGAAAAATAAAATGTCCTCTGATATGTTGTTGCCAACATCTATCAGAAATAGTGAACATTTTTGAAGGGCATTTTGGATTCATTGAAAATTCACAACATTTGAATTGGTTTAATTCAGGAGAGGTGTTAGGGTTTCTGTTAATCCCCATTTCATGTTGAAGAAAACTTGAAACATGATGCACATCTTATCTATCACAAGCAAGGGGAGACTAGGGATGTGACATTACACGCTTGTAAAAATTAATTTGTGTTTTCTTGGAGTCGAACTCTTGTACTCAGAGTCCAACAACCAGTGCGCTGAAGCCTACTAGCCAACTAGGCCACCTGAGATTACTGATTCAAATGGTAGAAAGGAAAGTTTGGATCCTTATTAGTACGGGAACCATAATGAGCCACAAAAAAGTAGAAACAAAAGAGAAAAATATGTAAGAAGTAGATGGGAAAAGGCAATAGGAGAACATCAAGTCAATTGCATGACAAACAAAGCCATTATGTGCTTCCATTTCAGATTCACACGCTTCTAATTTGAAGGAGGAAAATTAAGGGAACATATCAATTCTTTTTTGCCTGTAGAAAGTTGCCCGATCAGGAGATACAAAACTTGTAGACATAACTAAGATGGCAAAAACACTTAATCAACATTGGATGCCTAAGATTGTTACATGGTATGGTAGGAAAAAATGTACGACAATGAAACATACTTCAATCTCGGATTATCCCTGAACAAAAAATTGAAATGTATGACAAAGAAATGATATGTTGTTAAAAATTCGCGTCAACTTTGGTTAATTTGGTTATTACCGAAACCGAACCGAAATCAAATGGTTATTACTGAAACCGAACCGTATTTTTATACAAAACCGTATAAACCGAAGTATAAAAACCGTATAAACCAAAAACCGTATAAACCGAACCGAATCTAACCGAAAAAACCAAACACACACCAGTATCATCAAGCACTTCAGGAATAGTGGAGCAACCACACCAATGCAGAAGCAACATGGAACGTGAAGACTACCTCACCTCTGAATTTCGGCATCTTTTCTACGCCTAGCCTAGGAATCTCGGGGATGAGATTCTTGTAAGGGGGGTAGGTCTGTCATACCCTGTGTTTTGCCTCATGACTAAGTTAACATGACTTCAAAATTAGGGCTAACAAAAACTCTTTGTGTGCTTGTGATGCTTGACTTGATTGCTGATTTCCTGTTTCCTTGCTTGTGCTTTGATTCATAAAATTCCTCCTACTCTCTAGGCTCATCTCTTTGATCCAAATATTTTCCAAATGATAATGCCATGTGTATATGACATAAAATTATTTTTATAAAATATTATTTTGACCAAAAAGCATTTATTCAAGTTAGGTTTTCAAAAACCCCTGAATTGAGGTTTGTACTACAAGTCCTCAAATTGAGGTGCATGTTTTTCCCCAAAGAATTTATTTGGAACCTACCATATATAAGGCCCCCCATGACCGACAAATATTATTTTTAAAGATTATTTTTATACTTTATTTAAATGCTTTTTCTTAAGGCCAAAAATGGTCTTTCACAGGGAAAAAATATTTTGATGCTTTCAGAATAATTGAGAAAATTTGGGGAAACTCAGTGGACATATATTTCCCATATGTATGAGTTTCAACACATGGTCATGTTCAAAATATTGGACAAAACCCTCCAAAACCCTTTCTGCATGTTTCAAGTATTTGAAATATTTCTACAAGAAATATTCTCAAATAAATCCAAGAAAATTCTAGCATGTCACATATGCCATATGTGATCATCTTGCCAAGTTTAATCTCAATGGCAATAATTTTGGTTCACCAAAAGGCCCCGAAACCCTCTCTGTCCAGATCCAAAATTGAGCAACTCTATATTGCCAACTGTCTCCTATTGTGCTCTAGTTTTGTGGACATGTTCTAATACTCCAATCATGCATCCACACCTCGTGGTGCTTCAAGGAGAACAATTCCACCTGTCCAAATCACCCAAAACCCATTTCTGCTGGTTTCAAGAATTGCAAATTTTTGCATAGTCAAGTTTCCCATTTTTGTCCCAAACTTTTTGGACAAGCTTTAGTCCCCAAAATATGACACCACCCCAAGTGGTGCATCAAGGAGAGTGGATTTGCATAGCAAGATCTAAACAAATCCATTTCTACCCATTTCCAGGGTTTATAAAAATTACATTGACAACTTTCATCACCTAATCAAAAATTTGGTGATCAACCTCAATTCTATCCACCATTTATTCCTGTTAAGTATATATCATGTCAATCACAACATCTTAGATGGCCCAAAACTCCAACAAACACCTTCTGGCAGAAACCAAAGTTGTTGTTTTCACCTCTTCCATTGATCTCCTTGGCCCTAACTTTTTACCACAACTTCACATTATTGTATTCTACCTCCAGTAAGTTTTCCTCGCCAAGCCTCAATCATTCAGCGGGGTAAAAACCCAAGATTCCTCCATGGACAGCAAAGATAGCAACTTCCTCCCCTCCAATTTCTTTAACCCCTCCTTTTTCCTTAGCTCCTAGGTAACCCAGAGCATCTCAGATGACCCCAGGAGCTAGTGGACAACGTTAGGTGCGCCCAGAGCGCATGAGACATGCCTTGGCATGCAAGGTTCACGCTCTGGAGCACGCAACAGTGCACCCATGCACTATAGATTGTCCATTCCGAGGCATCAGACGGCCTAGGGAGATGGGATCATGTCCCCGAGGTCAACTTGGCTTCCTCGACACTCCACCCTGCAGTGCCCATCCTCCCGTTCCCTCCTCCTCCCCCCACAGAGCTCGCCCGAGCGCCGCCCGTGGACTCTGTCCACGGTGCACCTCCTCCTAGCCATATAGGGCGCCCCCGAGCTCACTCTCGCGCAGAATCGGCTCCTCTCTCTTCTGCGGAGCCCGTGGCCCTGCCCCCCTCTCTCTTCTGTGCTCGAAAACCACCCCATGGCCGAAGCCCCACCGGCGGCCTCTGCTCGAATTCGAGCATGGTGGCCATTTCCTCCCCCCTCTGAGCGTCTCAGGAGCATCACCACCTCCAAGCCATGCCTAGCTCCATTCTCCCCTGCAACTGGCTTCAGCGTACCGCCCCGCTTCCACCGTCGGCGTCCTCCGCCCGGGCCGGAGCTGCACTCAATGTCGGGCTCCACAGGACCCACGACCCATCCAGGGCGATGGGGGCATCCCTCCCGAGCTGGTCTGTGGTCGGGACCTCACCGGAGGTGCCCTGTGCCGGCGTGACGAGCGCGACCTTGCCTCCTCTCTCCCTGTAGCACAAGGAAGCCGCGCGGGGAAGAAGAAGACCGACTGGTGGGACCGGCGGCCCACCGGTCAGCCACCGCCAGCGTGTCGATCCGGGCCCACGCCGGTTAAGTGGAGGCGGTTTTCCGCAGACACCGTTTTCGTCCAGGGAATGGGCACTTCCCATAGTGCGCCTTCGGCATAGCCCGACTGCCCGCGCCGCGGCCCACCGGTCAGCCACCGCCAGCGTGTCGAGCCGAGCCCGCGCCGATTAAGTGGAGGCAGTTTTCCGCAGACACCGTTTTCGCCCAGGGAACGGGCACTTCCCATAGTGCGCCTTCGGCGTGGACCGAATGCCCGCGCGGCTGGACCATTGGTCTGGTCCAGTTGGCAGTGCTGCGCCTTGAGCGTTGAATAGCTGTTAGGTATAGATTTTTGTTTTCTTTATTTCAGTCAGATTCAAAAATTCATTATAAAATCATGTGAACACCAAATCCATTGATTCAAACTCCTAAATGTTTCCAAAATCCATATCTATCCAGAAATATATCTTACACAATTTTCCTGCAAACTTTTCTCCAGAGGTCAAATTCATATTTGAATTTAAACTATGAAAGGCCCCCATTGCAAATTTCTTAGAGCTTTCAAGTCAACTCCAAATGGAGTGATTCAAAATTCCAGAGGACCTAAATATCATGCCCTATTTAATTATCCATGGTTAACTTTTTTTTCATACCATACCTCTGCTATACCAAATAAATAGCTCCCTTTTTCATTATCTCCATTTGAGAAAACTCATAGGAAATTCATCCCAACTCCAAATCCAGTGAAACCACTTTGTAAAATGTTCTAAAATCACGCCCTGTTTGTTAAAATGTTTTCTATAGACTTTTCACAAGACCATTAATACCTCCATTTCCACCATTCAAAGAGCCTCATTGGTCCAACTCCAGTAGAGCCACTTTAGGTATTTTCCTTGTGACCAGAGATGTCCAAGAAAAACAAAATTCCTATTTATAGAACACTTCTATTTTCCTTCTTGTTGTGTTGCTTATTATGGTTGTTTCCGACGATAGTTGACGAAGTAGACGAAGCGCTCGGAGTTGGACGAGAAGCATGTGAAGACCTCGAAGACTTTGCTGAGCTAGGCAAGCAACCCTTTGACTATGTCTAAGAAACCATTTTTATGCATGGCATATAGCACCTTATTCTGTTGCATTGAATCATGATGAATCGGTGACCACTGTGGTGGGTTACCTCCATTACTTTCCTCGTTGATACTTGCACCGAGCATGACCCTACCTTCTTATGAGGGTTGTGTGGGTGGGAAGTAGTTAGGATGCTAAGTAGTTGCTACGCAAGTGGGATGGGAAAATGCATTGTCTCGGAAAGGAAATGATTTCAAAGACTTTTTTTGAAAACCCCAGCGGGTGCCACTAATGCCCGAGGGAGATGATGAGCTAGGTAACCACTTAGTAAAAGAAGTGGTGTACCGAGGCAAGTGTGAGTGTCTTGGTTTCAAAAAGGGATTGGTTTAAGCTGGGATTGTTACTCCGACCTTACATGTACAATCACTCTACCCCTATATGCGAAGGGCTTTGTTGATTACTTTGGTCGATGCTAGCAAAGAGCCCGCATTACTAGTGGCGGGAGTGACGTGGTCACTCTCAATACGGGGTCATGCTAGGTAGGGCGACCATGGGCTGTTTTCACAGACACCTGGCACACCGGTGCGTGCCCTCATGGATGCTACGTGTGATGTACATCATGAGGGATGGTACCAATGAGTGGACTCTTTGTTTAGTGTCGTCATGGGAAAGGCATTGGTCGGGTGCTTACCTGAGGTATGTAATATACCGCGAGTCGTGGATGACACAGAAGTTCCCCGAGTCTTGTGGGTAAAGTGTGCAACCTCTGCACAGTGTAAAACTATTCGAATAGACGTTTCCACGGTCAAGGACAGTTGGATGACCGCTCTTGGGCTACGTCCATGGTTTCCATACTTGGTCTGTGTGTGTGTGTGTGTGGAACAAAAGATGGTACCTGAGCTAAGTCGGATGACTTGGTGAAATGACTGAACACGAGATGTTCAATCCCCTTCTTATGATGATATCTGTAACTTTTTCATATGGATATCTGCCAGCTGTTGATGCATGCTTACACAAGTTATTTGATCATGTCACTGCACTCAAAATTAGCCTTTTGCAAAAATTACCTATTTAGGGCTATATCATGCATTGTTATTGCCTTGTTCCAAACATGGGTTGCTTACGAGTACATTCAAAGTACTCATTGGCTTGCCACTGGTTATTTTATTGGCCAAGCATGAAAGAACATGATATAATGAAGATTACCTTGGTGACAGACATGCGAGCTAGGACGCTTGCCTGTCAGAATGCCTGTAGGGTTAAGGCAGATAGCATGGGTTCACACTATCGTTGAAGATTTCCGCTGTGAGCTGATGAAGACTTGACCATAAAGGAAAATTTGAGTAAAACGGTACGTAATGGATGTAAGACTCATGTTATTCAGTTTCTATGTGTTCAGTGAGCATTGATTTGTGGGATCACTGTGCACGTACATTCGGTGATCACGAGTTATGAGTCGGGATCCCCACACTGTCTTTGTTGAAATCATAGAGCACGTAGGCTCTATTATTCGGGACTTTGATATCGCAAAGGGCCCTTGCCACGGGGCGCTAGTTTGTGAGGCTTCTGTTGGTCCAGTCAAATGATGAGGTCACCTTCTTGAAAGCCGCTGACCTGCCTATCACCGTACTGATACTTGTGATCTGCGTTGGGTTTTCAGTGAAGAGGAATGGGTAATTGCAGCACAAAGTGGGTAAGTATTTCCCTCGGTTATCGAACAAATAGGAATATCAATCCTCAACTGTCTTCAGCGGCTACACACAAAAGAGCAAACAAATTGCACCCAACGCGGGCAAGAGGGTTATCAATCCCCTTGATCTCGTTATTTGCAAGCAAATGAGTCGTGTAGATAATTGTAGATAATTTTAAATTGCAAAATAAAACAAAAGGTAAATAAAGGCAGCGAGAAAAGAATAGCGCTTATGAATTTATAAGTGAATAGACCCGGGGGCCATAGTTTTCCCAAGCGGCATCTCTCATGTAGGCAACATACGGTGGGTAACAAATTACTGTCCGACAATTGATAGAAAAGCGGATAGTTATGCGATTTTCACGGCAATGATCATGTGTATATAGGCATCACGTCCATAAACAAATGGGCTGACTCCTTACTGCACCTATTACTATTACTCCACTCATTGACCGCTATCCAGCATGCATCTAGAGTATTAAGTAAAACAGAGTATTGCATGGAGAACGATGACATGATGTAGACAAAGTAAACTCAAGCAATATGAATAAACCCCATCGTGTTATCCTTAGTAGAAACAACACAAAGATGTGTCTTGTCCCTTTCTGTCACTGGGATATAGAGCACCGCCAGATTGAACCTACTACAACGCACCTCTCTCACTGAAGATAGATCAATCTACTTGGCCAACGCACATCGATAGATCAGAGAGAATTACGAAGGTATAATGATCATGCAAATAAGAATCTTATTATTCAGAGGTGACTCAAATACTTTTCATGAATAATCTGAACATAAACCCACAATTTATCGGATCCCAACAAACACACCGCACAAAAGGATTACATAGGATAGATCAAAGCGAAGATGCGATGATCATTGTATTGACGATCAAGAGATAGAGAGATTGCCATCTAGGTACTAGCTATGGACCCGTAGGTCTGTGGTGAACTACTCACACATCATCATGAGGGTAGCAAGGTTGATGAAGAGGCCCTGCGTGATCGATCCCCCCTCCGGCAGGGTGCCGGAACGGAGCTCCAGATGGCCTCGCGACGGAACAGTGACTTGCGGCGGCAAAAAAAGGGTTTCGGGACTGCCTCCAGGGTTTTTACGATATATGAGAATTTATAAGCCAGTGAACGAGGTCGGGGGAGCCGCCAGGGGCCCACAAGCCATCAGGGCGTGCCCCCTAGGGCACGCCCTGTTGGCTTGTGGTGCCCTGGTGTGGCCCCCATTCTTCTTCCGAATCTCCCAGGTCTTCTTTTGGTCTAGAAAAAATCATCAAAATTTTCATGGAAATTGGACTTCGTTTGGTACTGTAAACCTGAGAAGTGAAAAACATGCAGAAAACAGCAACTGGCACTGGGCACTAGGTCAATAGGTTAGTTCTCAAAAATATTATAAATTGGTATATAAAGACCCAAAAAGAGATCCTAGAATGATAATATATCAGCATGGAACAACAAAAAATTATAGATACGTTGGAGACATATCAAGCATCCCCAAGCTTATATCCTGCTCGTCCTCAAGTAGGTAAATGATAAAAACAGAATTTTTGATGGGAGATGCTACCCATTATGTAATCTTTTGCATGTATGTTCATTGAGAAATGATGAATCAACAAATATTAACATAGCAGTACTTATAAGTATAAGAAAAAAAGCATCAATCTTTCAAAGTATACGATCCTGAAAGAATGTTTACCCCCCATTCATCTTATTATATTAGCAAGGCATGGCTCCATCTTCACCACATTAATACAAATGTCAAGCCCCACGGTGTACAAGTCAGGCAATTGGATTGTACTTTTCAATATGCATCACATTTTTTTTCTTCACGCAATACATGAGCGTGAGCCATTGGACATAGCATTTAGTTGGAATAGAATATGGTGGTAGATATCAAAGGGGAAAAAGTGGAGAAGATAGTCTCACATCAACTAGGCGTACCAACGGGCTATGGAGATGCCTGTCGATAGATATCGATGCAACGAGTAGGGATTGCCATGCAAATGCTGCACTAGAGCTATAAGTGTATGAAAGCTCAAATGAAGCTTAGTGGGGTGTGCATCCAACTTGCTTGCTCATGAAGACGTCGGGCATTTGAGGAAGCCCATCATAGGAATATACAAACTAAGTTTATAATAATGAAAAAGTAATTCCCACTAGCATATGAAATGACATAACATGAGACTCTCTATATGAGGAACAAGGTGCCACTTTGAGGCACAAGTGTGGTAAAGGATAGTAGCAAAGTCCCTTCTCTCATTTAATCTCATTCATTTTTTTCATTTCATTTTTTTAATGGTGGGCTCATTTGGCCTCCCCCATTTTTTATTTCCTCACTGGGACAATGCTCTAACAATGATGATCATCACACTTCTATTTACTTACAACTCGATATGAAGAACTGATAGGAAGATATGACTCTATATGAATGCCTCTGGCAATGTACCAAGATGTGCAAAGATCTAGCGTGACAGGTATCAAAAATATGATGAATGGTGGATTTGCCACAAATACTATGTCAGCTCTATATGATCATGCAAAGCAATATGATGATGAACGAACTAGTCATGTGAAGTGACGATGGAATTTGCATGGCAATATATATCGGAATGGCTATGAAAATGCCATGATAGGTAGGTATGGTGTCTGTTTTGAGGAAGATATAATGAGGCTTATGTGCAACAGAGCGTATCATGTCACGAGGTTTGGATGCACCGGTGAAAGTTGCACCGATCCTCAAGGTGAGAATGGGCTATGCACAGTACCGAAGAGGCTAGCAAATATGAGGTGGTGGGATTGTGTATGTCCATGGTTTCACATTAGTCATAAAGAACTCATATACTTATTGCAAAGTTTTATTAGATTATCACAAATCAAAGTACTGCTCGCTTGCCCCGAGGGAGGAGGTTGGTAGGAGTTAACCATCGCGCGCCTCCGACCCGAAACAACACTAGGATTTCAAAGAGGAATAGAAATGCTCACACATCATCATCATGCCTCTTTAATTTTTCAACGACCAAGAAATTAACCTCTCTTAATATCTACACTTCTACGAATTAACAATTATGAACTCACACCTTTTTCATATTACCACATCAATATCATTAACTCACGATTTCTCTATATGTGCTACATGATGGTTTTAATTATCACTCATTGAATATCTAATATTTTTGGACTAGTCTTATGACCCATCCAAATTACCGTCACTATTTATTAACTCTCAAACAAATATAAGTGAAGAGAGAGAGTGAAATTATTTCTATAAAATCTACAATCCACCATGCTCAAAAAGATATATGTGAAGTACTATAGCAACTGCTAAGCTCAAAAGATATAAGTGAAGCACATAGAGTATTCTAACAAATTATGACGAAGGTGTGGCTCTCTAAAATAGGCGTGTCCAGCAAACGATGATTGTGAGCAACTGAAATTAAAAGCAAACAAAAACAAACACGCTCCAAGAAAAACTCCTATCATGTGATGAATAAAAATATAGCTTCAAGTGACATACTGATGGATTCAGACGAAAGAGGGGATGCCTTCTGGGGCATCCCCAAGCTTAGAAGCTTGAGTCTTCCTTAGAATATTACATTGGGGTGCCTTGGGTATACCCAAGCTTAGGCTCTTGACGTTCCTTATTCCTTTGTCCATCGTGATTACACCCAAAATTTGAAAACTTCAATCACACAAAACTCAACAAAACTTCGTGAGATCCGTTAGTATAAGCAACATATTGAATACTTTAGGTACTGTTATAAATTGATTCTTATTACATAATTTCATAATAGGTACTGTATTGTAAATTCTCCATGGCTTATAGCCCCCGATACAATCCATAGCATAATCAGAACACGCAAACTATGCAAGCAAAAAACAGAATCTGTCTAAAACAGAACAGTCTGTAGCAATCTGTAGAGAACCTATACTTCTTTACTATAAAAATTATAAAAAATACTAAAACCTCGATTTTTTTATAGAAACACTGTGTAAAAAATTCAGATCATTATCACGCTCCAGTAAAAAATTAAAATTCCTGTACTGAGTCAAAAGTTTCTGTTTGTTTCAGCATCGATTCTACTCATCTTGTGAGTCGTCCCAAAGGCTTTACTTGGCACAAACACTAATTTAAACATAAAAACATAATCATTAAATAGGCAATAATCATGTTATCAAAAACAAACAGGAAGTAAAAAAACAAAAATAAAGATAACTATTGGGTTGCCTCCCAACAAGCGCTATTGTTTTATGCCCCTAGCTAGGCATAATGCATAGTTTCAAGTATTGTCATCTTTGACACTCCACCAATAAGTGGCTCTCATGATTGATTCATAAGGTGGTTTAATTCTCTTTCTAGGGAAGTGTTCCATCCCTTTATTTAATGGGGATTGGAACCATATGTTTCCCTCCTTAATGTCAATAATTGCACCTATAGTTCGTTGGAAAGGTCTTCCAAGTATTATGGGACAAGTAGGATTGCAATCAATATCAAGCACAATGAAATCTACAGGCAAATAATTTTTATTTTAAATAATGAGCACATCATTAATCCTACCTAGAGGTTTCTTAATTGTAGAATCCGCAAGATGCAAGTTGAGGGAACAATCTTCAATATTAGTGCGACCAAGCACATCACAAAGAGATTTAGGAATAGTTGAAACACTATCACCAAGGTCACACAAGGCATTGCATTCATATTGATTTATCTTTATTTTAATAGTAGGTTCCCACTCATCATGCAATTTTCTAGGAATAGAAACTTCAAGCTCAAGTTTCTTATCATAAGCTTTTATCATAGCTTCTACTATATGTTCGGTAAAAGCTTTATTTTGTTCATAGGAATTGGGTGAGATAATAATGGTTTGCCACAAGGAAATACATTCTAATAAAGAGAAATTATCATAATTAAAGTCCTTGTAATCCAAGATAGTGGACACATCACTAGTTAAAGTTTTGACCTATCCAAACCCACGTTTTTCAGTTTTAGCACCAAAATCGTCACCCTCCAAGCAAATGGGACGCTTCTCAACTAGAGTTGACTCATCTCCAGTCCCTTTATCATTTATATTCAGATAAGTAAACAAATATTCAATAGGAGAAGTACCAATCATTTTAAGATCTTCATCATGATTCCTATAAAAGCTGGGTGGAAGAGCCTTTTCTAAGAATTCCCTCTTAGCTTTCAACTTAGCGGTCCTCTCCTTACTTTCATTGATAGATATTTGGATAGATTTAATAGTCTCGTTAAAAGCATGCTTAGTTGGCAAAGCTTTACTTTTAAGAGTTTCTACATCAAGAGCAATTCTATCCATGTTTTTAGCCAAAGCATCAACTACATGCAATTTTTCTTCTACCATAGTGTTGAAAAGCTTTTCAGAATTAATATATTCTTTAGTTGTGTTCTCAAGATCAGAGGATATCCTATTAGAATTTGTAGAAGAATTTCAATAAGAATAACATAAGAATTTCCATAATTGTTAGAGGAATTACCAGGATACGGTCTAGAATTGAAATTTCCTCTATAAGCATTGTTATTGAAATTATTCCGCACGATAAAGTTCACATCAATAGCATGATTATTTTGCTCAATCAAAGCAGACAAGGGCATATCATTGGGATCAACATGAGCATTTTTACTAGCAACCATATTCATAAGAGCATCCACTTTTTCACTCAAAGTAGCTATTTCTTCAACAGAATTTACCTTCTTACTGGTTGGAGCTCTTTCGGTATGTCATTGAGAATAATTTGTCATAGTGTTCTCCAGAAGTTTTGTGGCCTCTCCTAAGGTCACATCCATAAAGGTAGCACCTGCAGCAGAATCTAGAAGATTTCTAGACACAAAGTTTAGTCCAGCATAGAAGGATTGGATAATCATCCACAAATTTAAGCCATGAGTAGGGAAATTTCTTATCATCAATTTCATTCTCTCCAAAGCTTGTGCAACATGCTCTTGATCTTGCTGTTTAAAATTCATTATTTGATTTCTAAGGGAGATGATTTTAGTAGGAGGATAATACTTGGCAATAAAAGCATCTTTACACTTATCCCATGTTCCAATACTATTACGAGGTAAAGATGTAAACCAAGCTTTAGCTTTATCTGTTAGTGAAAAGGAAATAATTTTAATTTCACAATATCGTTATCCATATCCTTTTTCTTTTGCATATGACATATCAACAAAGGTATTAAGATGTGACGCGGGATCCTCCTTAGGACTTCCCAAAAATTGATCCTTCATGACAAGATTTAGCAATGCGGCATTAATATCAAAAGCCTCCGCACTAGTGGCGGGTGGTATAGGAGTACTAATAAAATCATTGTTATTAGTATTTGAGAAGTCACATAACTTAGTAGTATCTTGAGACATGGTGACCGAACAAGCAAAGTAACCAGCGAGACAAGTAAACTAGCAAGCAAAGAAGTAAACTAGTAACAAGCAAAGATAAATATTTTTCTATTTTTGATTTTTATGAAACAAACTAAGTATAACAGAAAATAAAAAGATAAACATGTGAATGACAATTTGTGTGAAGTTACTTTATAGTTGGTGATGATATTCCCCGGCAACGGCGCCATAAATCTTTCCTGATACTTGCGATCTGCGTTGGCTTTTCCGTGAAGAGGAACGAGTAATTGCAACACAAAGTGGGTAAGTATTTCCCTCAGTTATGAAACCAAGGTTTATCGAACCAATAGGAATATCAATCCTCAACCGTCTTCAGCGGCTGCACACAAAAGAGCAAACAACTTGCACCCAATGCGGGCAAGAGGGTTGTCAATCCCCTTTATCTCGTTATGTGCAAGCAAATGAGTTGTGTAGATAATTGTAGATAATTGTAAATTGCAAAATAAAATAGAAGTTAAATAAAGTCAGCGAGGTAATAATAGCGTTTATGAATTTATAAGTGAATAGACCCGGGGGGCATAGTTTTCCCTAGCGGCATCTCTCATGTAGGCAACATACGGTGGGTAACAAATTACTGTTGGGCAATTGATAGAAAAGCGGATAGTTATGCGATTTTCACGGCAATGATCATGTGTATATAGGCATCACGTCCATAAACAAATAGGCCGACTCCTTCCTGCACCTATTACTATTACTCCACTCATCGACCGCTATCCAGCATGCATCTAGAGTATTAAGTAAAACAGAGTATTGCATGGAGAACGATGACATGATGTAGACAAAGTAAACTCAAGCAATATGAATAAACCCCATCGTGTTATCCTTAGTAGCAACAACACAAAGATGTGTCTTGTCCCTTTCTGTCACTGGGATATAGAGCACCACCAGATTGAACCTACTACAACGCACCTCTCTCACTGAAGATAGATCAATCTACTTGGCCAACGCACATCGATAGATCGGAGAGAAATACGAAGCTATAATGATCATGCAAATAAGAATCTTAATATTCAGAGGTGACTCAAATACTTTTCACGAATAATCTGAACATAAACCCACAATTCATTGGAACCCAACAAACACACCGCACAAAAGGATTACATCGGATAGATCAGAGCGAAGATGCGATGACATTTTATTCAAGATCAAGAGATAGAGGGATTGCCATCTAGGTACTAGCTATGGACCCTTAGTTCTATGGTGAACTACTCACACATCATCATGAGGGCAGCAAGGTTGATGAAGAGGCCCTCCATGATCGATCCCCCCTCCGGCAGGGTGCCGAAACGGAGCTCCAGATGTCCTCGCGACGGAACAGAGACTTGTGGTAGCGTAAAAACGGTTTTGGGACTGCCTCCAGGGTTTTTACGATATATGAGAATTTATAAGCCAGAGAATGAGGTCGGGGGAGCCACCAGGGGCCCACAAGCCATCAGGGCGCGGCCCCCCAAGGGGCGCCCTGTTGGCTTGTGGGGCCCTGGTGTGGCCCCAGCCTTCTTCCGAATCTATTTGGTCTTCTTTTGCTCCAGAAAAAATCATCAAAAATTTTCGTGGCAATTTTACTTCGTTTGGTAATGTAAACCTGAGAAGTGAAAAACATACAGAAAACACCAACTGGCACTGGGCACTGGGTCAATAGGTTAGTGCTCAAAAATATTATAAATTGGTAAATAAAGATCCAAAAAGTATCATAGAATGATAATATATGAGCATGGAACAATCAAAAATTATAGATACGTTGGAGACATATCAGGTACCACCTCAGATCCTGCTGATAAAGCATTGACCTGATGAGTGCCAAATCTCGTTCCTCCTCCAGAAGATCAAGTGCGTCCTATCGTGCTTGTTCAGCCTCTGCCTCTGAATACAACTCCACTTGAGGGGAGTTGTGAAGTAGATCACTCATCAAGACTACTTTAGAACCGTACACCATGAAGGAGGGAGTGCGGTTTGTGGACCAATTTGGAGTCGTCCGCAGGCCCCAAAGGACCGATGGTTGCTCGGAGACCCATGGCCCACAGCATGCTTCAGGTCACGCATGAGGCATGGCTTCAACCCCTAAATATTAATACATTTGCCCGCTCTGAATGTACATTCGACTTCGGGTGACCCACTAAGGCGTAATCGACCCGAGTGCCCTGGGAGTGGCAGAACTCGCGGAACTCTTCGGAGTTGAAGTTCTTTAAGTTATCAGTGATGAGGCTGTGGGGTACTCCGAACCTGAAGATTATCTCTTTGATAAACTTGCTCGCAGTCGACGAGTCAAGATTTTTGATAGGTTTTGCCTCTATCCACTTGGTAAACTTATCCACCACTACCAGTAGATGAGTGAATCCACTAGATTCAGTCCGCAAGGGTCCGACCATGTCAAACCCCTAGTCTGTGAATGGCTAAGTGAGAGGAATGGTTTTCAATGCTGCCACCGCCTTGTGCGATTGTTCGCGTAAAACTGGCAACCGACGCACTGCTCCACAATTTCTCTAGCTGCATCATTGTCTCGGGGCCAATAAAAGCCCGCTCGAAATGCTTTGGCGACCAACGTCCGATAGGATGCGTGGTGACCACAAGTTCCCGAGTGGATCTCTTGTAGGATTTTTTTGTCCTTCTTTAGACGAAATGCAGCATTGAGCGACTCTAGAGGTACTCTTCTTGTCGAGCTAACCTCCCATGACAGTGTATGCCTTCGATCAACGGAAGATCTGTCAGGCTTCTGCTTCGTCCTCGGGGATCTTCTACTTGAGCAAGTATTCTATGTACTGTTCAGTCCAGTCGGGGATTATCATTAGTACCTCGTGTACCAGATCAATCACTACTGGGACCTCGACCTCAGTCGGATTGGCAGGGCCGACTGGTTGTGGGGGTCCTCTATGAAAGGATCTTCTTTGATCATAGGGGAATGTAAGTGCTCTAGGAACACATCTTTTGGGACTTCTCTCTGAGTGGAGACGATTTTGGCTAGGTCATCGGCAGCTTAATTCTTGAGTCAGGAAATATGATGCAACTCTAACCCCTCGAAGTACTTCTCAAGCTTCCTGACTGCATTGCAGTATCCTCTCATCGCCGGATTCTGAATGTCCCATTCTTTCATCACGTGATTTGCCGTGAGATCTGATTCACCGTAAACCATCAGTCGGCAAATGCCGAGTGAGATAGCCATACGGAGCTGATACGTCTCTAACGTATCTATAATTTTTGATTGTTCCATAGTATTATATTACCATTCTAGGATACTTTTTGGGTGTTTATTTACCAATTAATATTATTTTTGAGCACTAACCTATTAACCCAGTGCTTAGTGCCAGTTGTTGTTTTCCGGATGTTTTTGGTTTTCAGGTTTACAATACCAAACGGAGTCCAAATGCCCTGAAAGTTTAATATGATTTTTTCTTGACCAAAAGAAGACCTGGAAGCTTCGGGAGGCGGCCAGGGGCACCACGAGGGTGGCACAAGCCAACATGGCGCGTCCTACGGGTGGGCTACGCCGTGTTGCCTCGTGGCCCCCTCGGGCATCCTCCGGTGCCCCTATTCACTCTATAAATCTTCTAAAATCTGAAAAACCCAAGAGAGCCACCCGAAACACTTTTTCCGCCGCCGCAAGTCTCTGTTCCACTGAGTGCCCATCTGGAGCCATGTTCCGGTACCCTGCCGGAGGGGGGATTGATCACGGAGGGCCTCTACATCATCCTTGTTGCTCCCATCATGATGTTTGAGTAGTTCAGCACATACCTACGGGTGCGTAGTTAGTACCTAGATGGCTATCTCTCTCTCTTGATCTTCAATATAATGATCATCGCATCTTCGCTTTGATCTATCTGATGTAATTCTTTTGTGCAGTGCGTTTGTTGGGATCCGATGAATTGTGGGTTTATATTCAGATTATTCATGAATGAGATTTGAGTCTTCCCTAAAATTTATTATGATTCTTATTTACATGATCATTATAGCTTCGTAAATCTCTTCAATCTATTGAAATAGTTTTGCCAACTAGATTGATATTTCTTCAGTGAGAGGGGTGCGTTGTAGTGGGTTCAATCTGGCGGTGCTCTATATCCAAGTGACAGAAAGGGACAAGACACGTCTTTGTATTGTTGCCGCTAAGGATAAAACGATGGGGTTAGTTCATATTAATTGAATTCTCTTTGCCCACATCATGTCATCGTTCTCCAAGAATTAATATGTTTTACTTAATACTCTAGATGCATGGTGGATAGCGGTCGATGAGTGGAGTAATCATAATAGGTGCAGGCAGGAATTGACCTATTTCCTTATGGACAGGATGGCTATATATACATGACCATTGTCGAGAATAAAGATTGCATGACTATGCGCTTTTCTATCAATTGCCCAACAGTAATTTGCGTACCCACCGTATGCCACTAGGCAAAACTATGCCCCCTGGGTCTATTCACTTATAAATTTACAAAAGCTTTCAATACCTTGCTGCCATTTATTATATTATATTTTATTTTTCAATTTACAATTATCTACTATCATCTACACACTTCATTTAATTACAAATAACGAGACCAAGGGGATTGAAAACCCTCTTCTCGTGTTTGGTGCAAGTGTTTGCTCTTTTGTGTGCAGTTGTTGAAGATGGTGGTTGACCGTTACTCCTATTGGTTCGATAAACCTTAGTTTTCTACTGAGGTAAATACTTATCCATATTGTGCTGCATCACCCGTTCCTCTTCATGGAAAACCCAACGCAGATCATAAGTATCAGGAAGGATTTCTGGCGCCGTTGCCGGGGAGTTTCATCAACCAACTATCAAGTAACTTCACACAAATTATCATTCACTTGTTCTTCTTTTTATTTTCTGTTATATTTAGTTTGCTCCATAAAAATAAATAAATACAAAAATATTTCTATTTGCTTGCTTGTCCAGTTATGTTATCTTTATTTTTGTCTCACACAAACAAAAAGTAAAAATCAAGAAAAATAAGATAAATTGATCCTCATCCACTTGCCAATCTTTTCAAAAGACCCGATTATGTTGAACCAATTTCTAGTGCATTGAGTGCACTTGATTATCTTTATGAGGTTTTGCTTGAAAATCATGAATCTAAAAATTGTGAAATTTATAAAGTGATTCACGATAGTTCCTCGAATGAAAAGCATGATTGCAATTTTGTTAATATAAATTCTATGAATATCAATTGCGCTAATGATCATGATTGGTGTGATAATCATTATGTTGCTTGTGATCTTGATAATTCTAAGCTTCATGATGAATCTACTATTGATAATGATATTTGCAATGGTACTAAAAGTGGGTTTGAAGAGGTCATGACTTTAGTTAATGTTAATCTCAGTATCTTGGAAGATTGTAAGACTTGTATGCATAAGGATCATAAAGAAAATGTTTTACATCATAGTCATATTGTTGAGTTTGATTTCGATCCTACATGTAATTATTATGAGAGAGGAAAATATGGTTATAGGAATTTCCATGTTACTCACATACCTTTCTTTCTGTTCAAATTATCAAAGCTTCATTTTTCCTATTTGCATATGCTAGATATTTCTTGTCTTGATAAGTTGTTTGCTTATAAAATGCATATGCATAGGAAGTATGTTATACTTAAATGTGCTTGCCACATGTTTTATGATGCTCTCTTTGTGCTTCAATTCTTGTCTTTTATGTGAGCATCATTATTTTCCAAAGCCCATCTTAATGGCTATAAAGAAAGAACTTGTTGGGAGACAACCCAATAATTTCTGTTTGTTTTTCATAAAATGATTATTGCCACTGAAATGATTATGTTTTTATGTTTAACTTAGTGTTTGTGCCAAGTAAAGCCTTTGGGATGCTTACAAGATAAGTAGAATTGATATGGTGCAAAAACAGAAACCATAGCGTGTAGTGCAGAATTTCTCTGATTTTACTGCAACGTCTTTTTGATCTGAATTTTTTATACAGTATTGCTAGAGTAATTCTTATGGTTTCTTAACCTTTTAGAATTTTTGAAGATACATAAGTATGGTTTCTTTACAAATCTTTACACACTGTTATGTTTTAGACAAATTCTGTTTTTGCTTGCATAGTTTGCTTGTTTTGATGATGCTATGGATTATATCGGGGGGTATAAGTCATGGAGATGTTAGAATACAGTACCTTATGCAATAATATAATATGAATCAATTTATGACAGTACATAAAGTATTTGATATGTTTGTTATACTAACGGATCTCACGAGTTTTCTGTTGAGTTTTGTGTGCTGAAGTTTTCAAGTTTTCGGTGTTATCACGATGGACGTAGGAATAAGGAGCGGCAAGAGCCTAAGCTTGGCGATTCCAAAGGCACCCCAAGGTATTATTCTAGGAAGACCTAAGCTTGGGGATGCCCTAGAAGGCATCTCCTTTTTAGTCTCAATCCATCGGTATGTCACTTGGAGCTATATTTTTATTCATCACATGATATGAGTATTGCTTGGAGCGTCGTTTGCTTTAGTTTGCCTTTTGTTTTAGCTTCCCAAACTCATTATTTTCTGCACACACCCACTTGAGATAGACAAACTATCACCATAATTTATTAGAATACTCTATGTGCTTCACTTATATCTTTTGAGCTTAGGAGTTGCTCTAGTACTTCACTTATATCTGTTAGAGCATGGTGGCGTACAGATTTTATAGAAATAATTGCACTCTTGTTCTTCACTTATATTTGTATGGGAGTTAATAAATAGCAACAGTAATTTTCATGGGTTATAAGACTAGTCCAAAAATAATAGGTAACCAATGAGTGCATAATCAAAACCACATGTAGCACATAAAAGAGAAATCATTGTTAATGATATTAATGTGGTAATATGAAAGAGCATGAGTGCATGATCATTGGTTAATAAGAGTATCATGAATTAGAGGTTGTTAACTTGCTGTTCATCCAAATAGTTTTATAGCATGGTGATGATGTGTGAGCATTCCTTGTTGAAATCCTAGTGTTGTTTAAGTCGGAGGCGCACGATGGTTTACTCCTCCCAACCTCCTCCCTAGGGGCATGCGAGTAGTGCTTTGCTTCGAGAGAGCTAATACAATCTTGTAACAAGTATGTGAGTTCTTTATGACTAATGTGAATCCATGGATATACGCACTCTCACCTCCACATATTTTCTAGCCTCTTCGGTACCGTGCATTGCCCGTTCTCACCTTGAGGATCTGTGCAACCTTCGCTGGTGCATCCAAACCCCGTGACATGATACGCTCTATTGCACATAAGCCTCATTATATCTTCCTTAAAACAACCACCATACCTACCTATTATGGTATTTCCATAGCCATTCCGAGATATATTGCCATGCAACTTCCACCGTTACATCATATGACTAGTACTTTTATCGTCATATTGCTTTGCATGATCATATAAGCTGACATAGTATTTGTAGAAAAGCCATTGTTCATTATTTTTTATACATGTTACGCTCGATCATTGCACATCCCGGTACACTGCCAGAGGCATTCTGTCACATCCTATGTTTGTATCACTTTGCTATGCTATGGATTTATAAAATTTTGACCCATTTAAAACTTTTTGAATGCTTGTGCTTGTTTGATTGTTTGATGATAGCTTGTTTGGTTCATTGAGTTTTGGTACTCACAGATTCTTCTTCTCTCCAATCTTACCTCTTTGATCCAAAATTCTTGCCCAATGGTCATGCCATGTGTATAGTGCCTAAAACTATTTTTATCAAATATTATTTTGGCCAAAAAGCATTTATTCAAATTATGCTTTATAAAACCCCTGAATTGAGGTTTGTACTACAAGTCCTCAAATTGGGTGGAATGTTTTGCACCAAAGAGTTTGTGTGGAACCTACTGGATATAAGAATTCCCAAAACCTTTTCTTAAGGCCAAAAATGGTCTTTCATAGGGAAAAATTATTTTTATGCTTTCAAAATATTTGAGAAAATTTAATGAAACTCAGTGGACATATATTTTCCATATATATGAGTTTCAACACATGGTCATGTTCAAAATATGGGACAAAACCTTCCAAAACCCTTTCTGTCTGTTTCAAGCTTTTGAAATATTTCTATAGGAAATATTCCCAAATAAATCCAGGAAAATTCTAGCAAGTCACAGATGCCAGATGTGATTATCTTGCCAAGTTTCATCTGAATCCCAATTGTTTTGCTTCACCAAAATATCCCAAAACCCTCTCTATCCAGAATCAAATTTGAACAACTTTACATTGTGAAGTTTTTCCTATTGACACCGAACTTTGTGGACATGTTCTAATCCCCAAATAATGCTAGTACACCAAGTGGTGCATTAAGGAGAATAGATTTGCATGCCTAGATCTATAGAAATCTTATTCTGTTAATTTCTAGGGGTTACAAAGTTTACATTGCCAACTTTTCTCTAATAAGCTCAAACTTGGTGATCAACCTTATTTCTACCTTCTCTTTGATCCTGGTAAATATCATGGCAAGCAATTACTTGCCCAACTCAACACCAAACACCTTCTGGTAACTTTCCACAGTTACATTTTCACCCACTTATCTTGTTCTCCTTAGCCTCATCTTTTTCCCAGAGCTCCCCCTTGTTACTTTCTACCTCTAGTAAGACTTGCATTGCCTCAGCTCTATGATCGGGGGGGGGGGGGGTGAAAACCCCATTTTACCTCCCCTGGACAGCAATAACAGCAGCATTTCTACCTCTCCCTCCACTTACCTCTACTCTCCTTAGCCCCTAAGCATCCAAAGGGCATCTCCACTTGCTCTAGCAGCTACTAGAAAAAGTGGGGCACCCGTAAACGCGGGCAAACGGCCATGCCAGCCATTTGCATGCTCTGGAGTGCGCTACAGTTTGCACCCGCACTGTAGCCGCCGCCCAATCGCCAACCCCGACCACCTCGAGCCCCGCCCTTTCGCCAGCTGGTCGGCCTCGACGTCCGGGACACGCCACGCCCCTGTCCCCCTCCTCTCTCCTCTTCCGGTGGCCTCTTCGCACGTGCACCATGGCCGCCCGGCTCGGCCAGTGAAAGGGCTCACACGCGCGATGCCCTGGCCCTCACCCGCTCTCTCTCCTCTCTCCCCACAGGTCTAGACCCATCCGAGGAACGCCCCGGACTCGCCCCTACAAGCTCCCGTGGCCCCTGGCCTCGGCCACGGCCTTGCCAGCGGACCTAGTCCACGGTGGACCGTGCCCCGGCTATTTAAGGCCACCCCGAGCCCCTCTTCTCTCCTCTAGCTCCCTCTCTCACTCAATCGCCGTCTCGAGCCCCCCTGAAAAGCCCATGGAGTCCCTAAGCTCGAGATCGACCGGAGCGCCGCGTTACGGGTCACCGCCGATCTCCGGGTAGGAACCTCCTCTGGCGTTCATTTCTTTTCCAGTGGGTTTCCCTCGGTGCCGTGACCCTTTTCCCCTCCTTCCCCGTGCGATTTGGAGACAAAGGCGTCGACTCCGACCATCTCCCGATGCATAGCCGCCGTACCTCCACATCGCCGGCGAACGAGAGCTCCCCGGCGCCCCTCTCCAGCACCGTTCGATTGGCGGTGACGCCCTGAGCACGACAGTGGCACCAGTTCCTCCCCTAGAGCCCCACATCGCCGGCGGTGAGCTCCGCCTCCCCTCTGTCCCGATGTGGGAGATGACAAGTGGGACCCCCCTGTCATCCCCACAACTCTCTCACCTCTCTCCCTCTCGCTAACGCTGGGGCCCGCGCGTCAGGTTTGAACCTGGTTGCGTGCGCGCCCGCAGCTCAGCTGGGCCGGCGTGGCCAGTTGGGCCAGGTACGGCTGACCATTTGGCCCGATGGGCACAGTGCCCATTTTCTTTTTCTTTTCTGTTTAAATTTCCAAAATTTCCACAGGATAAAATATTTGTCCAAATCCAATAATTCCTCCACCAAAATTCTTGTAATATTCTGTACTATTTAATGATGCCACTTGTGCCACCTTTTGAAAACATTTTATGTACTGGTTTTATTTAAAACCTTGTTTTGAATATTCAAAACCACTGCTAAAATAGTTTTTACAACTTTTTACTTTCCAAAACCAGAGACAAGTATTTTTAGTTTCAACACTAGTATTTTACAGAATAAATTATTTCCCCTATTTTGTGCTATTGCCTTATTATACCCATTACTTTGCGACGATAGATTACCTTGTTGACGAGGGAGTTGGACCAGAAGACTTTGAACACCCCGAGAACTTTGTTGATCCAGGCAAGCAGCCCCTTGACCATGACTAAAAAACTTTTTCATGCATGTCATATAGCACTTTATTTCGATGTATTGATCATGATGATGTGGTGACCACTTTGGTGGATGCCTCTGCTACTTTTCCGTTCATACTTGCATCGTGCATGACCCTACCTCCTTATGAGGGTTATGCGGGTGGGAGTAGTTAGGTTGTTAAAGTATGTGCTACGCAAATGGGACGGGATTATGCATGGTGTCGGAAAGGGTATGATTTCAAAGACTTTTCAAAAACCCCCATCGGGTGCCACAAATGCCCGAAGGAGACGATGATGAGCTAGGTAACCACTTGATAAAGAAGTGGTGTACCGAGGCAAGTGAGTGTGTTGGTTTTTCTAAAACGGATTGGTGTAAGTTACGACCATTATTCCAACCTTACATGTAAAACACGATACCCCTTATGGGACGGGGCTTTGTTGATTAATTTGGTGGGTACTAGGAGAGAGCCAGCATTACTAGTGGCGCGAGTGACGTGGTCGCTCTCGATACGGGGTCGTGCCGGAAAGGACGATCATGGACTGTTTTTACAAACACCAGGCACACCGTTGGTCCCTTCATGGATGATACTTGTGATGTACGTCATGCTAGCTGTGTGCCAACGAGTGGACTCTTTGTTAGTATCGTCATGGGAAAGGCATTGTTCGGGTACTTACCTCAGGTATGTACAATACCGCGAGTCATGGCTTGACACGGAAGTTTCCCGAGTCTCGTGGGTAAAGTGTGCAGCCTCTGTAGAGTGTAAAACTATTAGAATAGCCGTGTCCATGGTCAAGGACAGTTGGATGACCGGTCCTGGGCTACGTCCATTGTTTACAAAACTTGGCGTGTGTGGGTTGTGAGACAAAGATGATACTTGATTCAAGTCGGATGACTTGACGTGATGATTGAACATGAGATGTTCAAACCTTGTTTATATTGATATATGTAACCTGTTCATACGGATTCTTGTATCTATTTGACGCAAGCTTACAAGTTGGTAGAACATGTCATTGCACTTAAAATTAGCTTTCTGCAAAACTTACCTACTTAGTACTATATCATGCATTGTTATGCCTTGTTCCAAAACATGGGTTGCTTGCGAGTACATTCAAAGTACTCATTGGCTTGCCACTGGTTATTTAATTGGCCAGGCATAGAAGAGCAGGAATATGGTGAAGAATTCATTAGTGACGAACACGTGAATTAGGACGCTTCCCAGTCAGAATGCTTGTAGGGTTAGAGCAGATGGCATGGGTCTACGCTATCTTTCAAGATTTCCGCTGCGAGTTTTTGTTTGCTATTTGGCTTTCATGGCCCTATATATGTAGGACTTGACCTTGATGGTCTTTATTTGTGTAAGACGGTATGTATGGATGTAAGACTCTTGTTATTCAGCTTCTGTGTGTTCAGTGAGCATTGATCTCTAGGATCATTGTACACGTGCATTCGGTGATCACGACTTATGAGTCGGGGTCCCCACAGAGCTGGTATCAGAGCTATCCTGACTGTAGGAAGACTTAGTTAGCATGGACGTTAGTTAAGATAAAACCCTTTTCAAAAACTATAGCTAGTTGCTAAGTGCAACAGTTTCTATGCTTCTCTTCTCTCCTAACCTATTTCAAACCCTTACTGACTCTCCTCCCTTCGAACCTTGTAGATGGCCGTCGTACCCGAGAACATCCTAGCATCCAGCTTTCCCCTACTCCTTGGGGATAGCCTGGAGAAGTGCCAGTTCCGTCGACCACCTTTTTTCTTCTACCACGAGCACTGGGTCAATGCCATCATGAAGGAGTTCCACGTTGATGTGTTCGTGAAGTCAAACGACTCCCCAACGAGTTCGTTCTTTGAAGGACCACAAATGGAGATCCTGGCAATCGCAGTTGAGACAGCAGCACGCAAGGCACTTATCCACCTTCGAGACATCATTCCGGAGATGACTGACGAGCCAGCTACTCGCTACCTACCCTTCAGAAAGGACGACATTGGCGAGAGTCACACATTGGTTCCATCCAAGGAGGATGGCATACCCCTCAGATTCCGAACTTACTTCAGCCTCTCCACCGACGGTCTGGCTCACAACCTGATAAAGGAGTCTATGAAGCTCCACCAGGAACTTCACCACACCCAACAGCTACTTCGCCAAACCATTGACATCTTAACCCAAGTCCAAGTATCGACCTCTGAATTTCTGTCACATGTTTCGGGTGTGGCAAACATGGGCATCATGCCAGAAGGAGTCCCAACAAGCAACCGAGTCTTCTTTCCTCTTGGACAGGAAGCAGAGCACTCCACCACCTGAGTCCGAGAACCCCTAGGGTAGGACAAGTCATGTATCCCCTATGCGAAGTCGAGTCCGTGTAATGGTTCATTAGAAACAATCTGTGCTTGTTGTTTGTTTTGTTGTTTGCTTCCCGATGCAAGTCGCGCTTTTGCCTTAGGCAACATGTAAGCGACTCCATCATCTATCTTATCTTAATATATGTGTTTGGTCTTTCGACCTTTGTTTGATCACACTTGCACTATACCAACCCCCTTAGGCGCGCTTTCTCTATTGCTGCTTTTCCCTCTCGTCTATCCCAGTTGTTTGACTTGGCTGCTCCAAACAGGATGGTGACTACAACCCGCAACAGCTCCTTCACCAACCCTGAAGCTAGCAACTCCAGCCAGCCATAGGGAGATGGTGGGGCTGCTCACGCTGGAGAGCACCCGGAGCAGCCACATGGCGACATTCCCCCGCCACCACCTCCACCGGAGAACATGACCATAGCTCAGTTTCTCCAAGTTCTCTGGGAGGAACAACAAGCCAACACTGCCTCTATCCAGCAGATGGCTCAAGTCCTTCTGAACAACCAGCAGCAAGGCAGGAACGACAATGGCCGCTCCACTCTGTCTGAGTTCATGGGGAATTCGTCCCCAACCTTCACTGAGACTGCTGAACCTCTGGATCCGATGACTGGATCCGCACCATCGAGGACCTCCTTGCATTGGTCAACGGCAGCGAGGATCGTGAGAAGGTGCTTTATGCCTCTCACTGCCTCGGAGGTACCGCCAGAGCTTGGTGGGATGGATTCAAGGTCATGCAAGGCGACCATGTGATCACCTGGGCGGACTCGAAGGAAGGATTCCGCACCGCCCACATTCCTTCTAGCTATCAAGAAGAGAGAATTCCGAGCACTGAAGCAAGGAAGTGGCTCTGTCAAGGAGTATATACAGAAGTTCAACCTCCTGTCGAGGTATGCCCCTGAAGATGTCACCACTGAGGCTGCTAAGATGGAACGCTTCATGGAAGGACTCTAGCAAGCCCTGCAGTATCAGCTTGTTGTCTGCGACTGCCGTACCTTCTTCGACCTAGTGAACAAGGCCCTCATGCTTGAAGACAAGCGTCGTGCCATGGAAGACACTCGCAAGCGTAAGATGATCAGCAAGGATAGTTCCAGCAACAAGAAACCTCGCTCATGGCAGCAAGCCCCAGCCAAGCCAACGTATCAGCCGCAGCAAGCTAGACTACCTGCCCCTCGTCCGAGCTACCAGCCTTAGCAGCATGCCAATCCCAGGCCAGCCTACAACAACCCCAATAACAATAATGGTGGAAACAACATTAACTCAGGCCAGGTCACTTGCTTTCGATGTGGTAAGCCAGGACACATCTCTAGGCAGTGCCTCAATAAGAAGGCACATGCACCGCGCCCCAATGCGCCAAACCAAGGTCAAGGCCGTGGAGCGCCACTAAGGACTTCAGCACCCCGCAACCAGCCCAACAATGACAAGGGTCATGTGAATCACGTCACCGCTGAGGAAGCCCAGGAAGACCCGGACATCATACTGGTTATGTTCCTCGTCAACTCAACTCCAGCAACCGTTCTGTTTGATTGTGGAGCTTCGCATTCTTTTGTTACCCAAAAGTTTGCACTAGAGAGTGGTATGAAGCCTACACCCCTGGGTAGCCATATGTTGATACAAACCCCGGGTTCAGTAATGAGGTCCAAGGTAGGATGCAAAGGAGTCGGGATTAGCATCAATGGGGTAGACTTCCTAGCAGACCTCGAAGTTTTGGATTCGCCAGGCTTGGATGTGATCCTTGGCATGAACTGGTTAACCAAGCACCAAGGCTTGTTAGACTGTGCCAAGAGGAATGTTACCATGACCAATAGCCAAGGAGTTGAAGTCAAGTATGTCCCCAACCCTTCCTTTGCTCAAGCCCCTCAGGCTAATTGTCTGTTGGGAATTGAGTTGGATCAAGTGCCTGTGGTATGTGAATACCCAGATGTCTTTCCTGATGAGTTACCCAGAATGCCTCCTAACCATGACATTGACTTCATCATTGAGCTAATGCCCGGAGCAGGACCCATCTATAAGGAGCCCTATAGGATGGGATCCGAAGAGTTGGCTGAATTGAAGAAGCAACTGGCTGGGCAGCACAGGAAAGGATTTATCCGCCCTAGTGCCTCTCCTTGGGGATCACCTGTTCTATTTGTGTCAAAGAGGGATGGAACTATCCGACTCTGTGTCGATTACCGTTCACTCAATGAGTTCACAATAAAGAACAAGTACCCACTTCCCAAGATTGAAGACCTGTTCGATCAGCTAAATGGTGCCAAGGTGTTTTCCGAGATCGATCTCAGGTCCGGGTTCTATCAGTTGAAGATCAGACCCCAAGACATCCCGAAGACGGCATTTGTGACCCGGTATGGCCTATATGAATACATGGTCATGTCATTTGGGTTGACCAATACCCCTGCCTACTTCATGTACCTCATGAACAAGGTCTTCATGGAGTATTTGGACAAGTTTGTCGTTGT
This sequence comes from Elymus sibiricus, assembly GCA_039707655.1. Lineage (NCBI taxonomy): Eukaryota > Viridiplantae > Streptophyta > Magnoliopsida > Poales > Poaceae > Elymus > Elymus sibiricus. The sequence goes on along the minus strand of CM077675.1, from coordinate 304,973,878 downwards.
CTTCATCGATGACATACTCGTCTTCTCTAAGTCTGAAGAGGAGCATGCGCAACACTTGAGATTGGTCCTAGAAAAGCTTCGAGAACACCAGCTTTATGCCAAATTCAGCAAGTGCGAATTCTGGCTGCATGAAGTTGGATTCTTGGGTCATGTGTTGACTGCAGAAGGATTGTCAGTGGATCCTGCCAAGATCGAAGTCGTGACTGAATGGCAATCCCCAAGCAATATGAAGGAAGTCAGAAGTTTCCTCGGACTCGCGGGATATTGCCGCAAGTTCGTCGAAGGGTTCTCCAGCATTGCTAGACCCATGACTAAGCTTTTGAAGAAGGACAACAAGTTCGAATGGATGCCGAAGTGTGAAGAAAGCTTCCAGGATCTCAAGAAGAGTTTGACAACAACCCCATTTTTGGCCACCCATGATATTCACACGGAGTTTGTGATATATTGTGATGCATTGAGAACCGGGCTTGGTGGTGTTCTGATGCAAGAAGGCAGAGTCATGGCATATCTATCCAGACAGCTACGTCCTCATGAAGAGAAATATGCCACCCATGATCTTGAGTTGGCAGTTGTAGTTCATGCCTTGAAGACATGGCGACATTACCTTCTGGGAAAGCGATGTGAGATATACACAGACCACAAAAGTTGAAGTATATTTTCACTCAAAGGGAATTGAACATGAGGCAACGAAGATGGTTGGAGTTGATCAAGGATTATGACCTCAGTGTTCAATACCACCCTGGAAAGGCTAACGTGGTAGCAGATGCCTTAAGCAGAAAGCCTTTTTTTTTGAAAGGAACAGAAAGGCTTATTCCTTGAATGCTATTATTAAGGAAAGGCTGCCCGCCCTGTATGAAGAGCTTGAAAGCTTTGTCTTGGAACTAGTTGCATCTGGTTTCCTAGCCAACCTCGAAGCAAGGCCTACCTTGATGGATGATATTAAGGAAGCTCAGAAGGGTCATGACAACATTGAAGGCATCAAGAGGAAGATTAAGAAAGGCAAGGCCCCAGGATTCTTAGTGGATGAGCAAGGAGTTTTATGGTTTGGGACTCGCATCTGTGGGCCCAACAAAGTTGAGCTCAAGAATTTGATCTTGCAAGAAGCCCATGACACTCCGTATTCCATCCATCCTAGAGGAACCAAGATGTACCAAGACCTCAAAGCAAGATTCTGGTGGTATGGCATGAAAAGAGAGATAGCCACTTTCGTCGCTAAGTGTGACATATGCCAGAGAGTCAAAGCTGAGCATCAGCGACCCGCTGGATTGTTACAACCTCTCAAAGTGCCTGAATGGAAGTGGGACAAAGTCAGATGGACTTCATCACCGGATTACTCAGGTCAAGCAAGGGACTTGATTCCATTTGGGTCATTGTCGATCACCTGACCAAGGTAGCCCACTTCATTCCCATCAAGACCACCTACAATGGGAACCAGCTAGCAACCTCTACATCAACCGAATCGTGAGCCTCCATGGAGTTCCAAAGGAGACCGTGTCAGACCGAGTAACCCAGTTTACCTCAAGATTCTAGAATAGATTCCAGGAAGCCTTGGGAACCAAGCTATCCTTCAACACTGCTTTTCACCCTCAAACCGGAGGACAGACGGAACAAGTAAATCAGATACTCGGGGATATGCTCCGTGCTTGTGTTTTGGCATACGGAGCCAAATGGGAAGACTGCTTGCCGTTTGTCGAGTTCTCCTACAACAAAAGCTATCAGTCCAGTCTACAGATGGCACCATTTGAGGTGTTTTATGGACGCAAGTGCCGCACTCCCCTCAACTGGTCAGAAACTGGAGAAGTATTAGTCTTTGGACCAGATATCCTCCGCGAAGCAGAAGAGCAAGTTCAACTTGTCAGAGAACGTCTGGAAACTGCCAAGTCAAGACAGAAGAGCTACGCCGACTCACACCGCCGAGACATGAGCTTCCGTGTTGGGGACTATGTTTATCTCTGAGTCACGCCTCTCAAAGGAACCAAGCGTTTCCATGTCAAGGGAAAGCTTGCACCAAGATACATCGGCCCCTTCAAGATCACCGACAGACGAGGAGAAGGTGCCTACCAACTGGAGCTACCTTCCGAGTTGTCCGATGTGCACAATGTTTTCCACGTGTCACAACTCCGGAAGTGTCTCCAAGTTCCCAACTGCCCAGACCTCTGCAAGGACATCGACCATCAAGCCATCGACCTCAGCCAGACCTCACTTATCGTGAGAGGCCAATTCGCATTTTGGATGAAGCTAAACGTTGCACCCAAAGCCGCACCATCAAGTACCTCAACGTCCAATGGAGCAACCACACTGAAGCAGAAGCAAGATGGGAGCGCGAAGAATATCTTAGATCCAAGTTCCCATATCTTTTTAGCGCTTAGCCTAGGAATCTCGGGGACGAGATTCTTGTAAGGGGGGTAGGTCTATCACATCCTGTGTTTGTATCACTTTGCTATGCTATGGATTTATAAAATTTGGAACCATTTAAAACTTTTTTAATGCTTGTGCTTGTTTGATTGTTTGATGATTGCTTGTTTGGTTGATTGAGTTTTGGCACTCACAGATTCTTCTTGTCTCCAATCTCATCTCCTTGATCCAAACTTCTTGCCCAATGATCATGCCATGTGTATAGTGCCTAAAACTATTTTTATCAAATATTATTTGGCCAAAAAGCATTTATTCAAATTAGGCTTTATAAAACCCCTGAATTGAGGTTTGTACTACAAGTCCTCAAATTGGGTGGAATGTTTTGCACCAAAGAGTTTATTTGGAACCTAATGCATATAGCAATTCCCAAAACCACCTAATATTATTTTTAAAGATTATTTTCCTATTTTATTTAAAGGCCTTTTCTTAAGGCTAGAAATGGTCTTTCATAGGAAAACATTATTTTTATGCTTTCAAAATATTTGAGAAAATTTAGGGAAACTCAATGGACATATATTTTCCATATATATGAGTTTAGACACATGAATATGGGACAAAACCTTCCAAAACCCTTTCTGTATGTTTCAAGCTTTTGAAATATTTCTGTAGGAAATATTCTCAAATAAATCTAGGAAAATTCTAGCAAGTCACACATGCCATATGTGATTATCTTGCAAAGTTTCATCTGAATCCCAATTGTTTTGCTTCACCAAAATATCCCAAAACCCTCTCTGCCCACAATCAAATTTGAACAACTTCACATTGTGAAGTTTCTCCTATTGACCCCAAATTTTGTGGACATGTTCTAATCCCCAAATAATGCTAGTACACCAAGTGGTGCATAAAGGAGAATAGATTTGCATGCCTAGATCTACAGAAATCCGATTCTGTTAATTTCTAGGGTTTACAAAGTTTACATTGCCAACTTTTCTCTAATAAGCTCAAACTTGGTGATCAACCTTATTTCTAGCTTCTCTTTGATCCTGGTAAATATCATAGCAAGCAAACTCCCTTTACTTGCCCAAATCAACACCAAACACCTTCTGGTAACTTTCCAAAGTTACATTTTCACCCACTTATCTTGTTCTCCTTGGCCTCATCTTTTTACCAGAGCTCCCCCTTTTACCAGTAAGACTTGCATGGCCTCAGCTCTATGATTGGGGGATGAAAACCCCATTTACCTCCCCTAGACAGCAAGAACAGCAGCATTTCTACCTCTCCGTCCACTTACCTCTACTCTCCTTAGCTCCTAAGCATCCAAAGGGCATCTCCACTTGCTCCAACAGCTACTGGCCAAAGTGGGGCACCCCAGAGCATGTGGGCAAACGTCCATGCTAGCCATTTGCACGCTCTGGAGCACACTACAGTGTGCACCCGCACTGTAGCCGCCGCCCAATCGCCAGCCCCGACCACCTCGAGCCCCTCCCTCTCGCCACCTCGTCGGCCACGACGTCCGGGACATGCCACGCCCCTGTCCCCCTCCTCTCTCCTCCTCCGGTGGCCTCTTCGCACGCGCGCCATGGCCGCCCGGCTCCGCCAGTGAGAGGGCTCACACGCGCGATGCCCTGGGCCTCGCCCACTCTCTCTCCTCTCTCCCGCGGGCTAGACCCATCCCAGGAACGCCCCGGACTCGCCCCTACAAGCTCTCGTGGCCCCTGGCCTCGGCCACGGCCTCGCCAGCGGACCTCATCCACGGTGGACCGTGCCCCGGCTATTTAAGGCCACCCCCGAGCCCCTCTTCTCTCCTCTGGCTCCCTATCTCACTCAATCGCCATCTCGAGCCCCCCTGATAAGCCCCCGATGTCCCTAAGCTCAAGATCGACCGGAGCGTGGCCGCTCCGGTTCACCGCTGATCTCCGGGTAGGAACCCCCTCTGGCGTTCCTTTATTTCCCAGTGGGTTTCCCTCGGTGCCCTGACCCTTTTTCCCTCCTTCCCCGTGCGATTTGCAGCTGGAGGCGTCGACTCCGACCACCTCCCAAAGCACAGCCGCCAGACCACCACGTCGCCGGCGAACGAGAGCTCCCCGGCGCCCCTCTCCACCACCGTTTGGTTGGCGGCGACGCCCTGAGCATGACGGTGGCACCAGCTCCTCCCCTCGAGCCCCACATCGCCGGCGGTGAGCTCCTCCTCCCCTCTGTCCCGAGGTGGGAGATGATAGGTGGGACCCCCTTTCATCCCCACACCTCTCTCACCTCTCTCCCTCTAGCTGACACTGGGGCCCGAGCATCAGGTTTGAACATGGTTGCGCGCGCGACCGCAGCTCAGCTGGGCCGGCTTGGCCAGGTTCGGCTGGCCATTTGGCCCGATGGGCATAGTGCCGATTTCCTTTTTCTTTTCTGTTTAAATTTCCAAAATTTCCATAGCATATAATATTTTTCCAAATCCAATAATTCCTCCACCAAAATTCTTGTAATATTCTGTACTATTTAATGATGCCACTTGTGCCACCTTTTGAAATCATTTTATGTACTGGTTTTATTTAAAACCATGTTTTGAATATTCAAAACCACTGCTAAAATAGTTATTACAGCTTTTTACTTTCCAAAACCAGAGACAAGTGTTTTTAGTATTTTTAGTTTCTACACTAGTATTTTACAAAAGTGGTTTGACATTTTTCTGAATAAATTATTTTCCTATTTTGTGCTATAGCCTTATTATACCTGTTACTTTGCGACGATAGATTACGTTGTTGACAAGAGAGTTGGACCGGAACATTGTTGAGCCAGGCAAGCAGCCCCTTGACCATGACTAAGAAACTTTTTCATGCATGTCATATAGCACTTTATTTCGATGTATTGATCATGATGATGTGGTGACCACTTTGGTGGATGCATCTTCTACTTTTCCGTTGATACTTGCATCGTGCATGACCCTACCTCCTTATGAGGGTTATGCGCGTGGGAGTAGTTAGGTTGCTAAAGTAGGTGCTACGCAAATGGGACGGGATTATGCATGATGTCGGAAAGGGTATGATTTCAAAGACTTTTCGAAAACCCAATGGGTGCCACTAATGCCCGAGGGAGATGATGATGAGCTAGGTAACCACTTGATAAAGAAGTGGTGTACCGAGGCAAGTGAGTGTGTTGGTTTTTCAAAAACGGATTGGTGTAAGTTGCGACCGTTATTCCAACCGTACATGTAGAACCACGATACCCCTTATGGGACGGGGCTTTGTTGATTACTTTGGTGGGAACTAGTAGAGAGCCCATATTACTAGTGGCGGGAGTGACGGGGTCGCTCTCGATACCGGGTCGTGCTGAAAAGGATGATCATGGGCTGTTTTTACAGACACCGGGCACACCGTTGGTCCCTTCATGGATGATACTTGTGATGTATGTCATGCGGGCTATGTGCCAACGAGTGGACTCTTTGTTAGTATCGTCAAGGGAAAGGCATTGTTCAGGTACTTACCTCGGGTATGTACAATACCGTGAGTCGTGGCTTGAAACGGAAGTTTCCCGAGTCCACGGTCAAGGACAGTTGGATGACCGCTCTTGGTCTATGTCCATTGTTTACAAAACTTGGAGTGTGTGGGTGTGTGAGACAAAGATGATACTAGAGTCAAGTCGGATGACTTGACGTGATGATTGAACATGAGATGTTCAAACCTTGTTTATATTGATATCTATAACCTGTTCATACGGATTCTTGTATCCATTTGATGCATGCTTACAAGTTGATAGGACATGTCATTGCACTTAAAATTAGCTTTCTACAAAACTTACCTACTTAGTGCTATATCATGCATTGTTATGCCTTGTTCCAAAACATGGGTTGATTGCGAGTACATTCAATGTACTCGTTGGCTTGCCACTGGTTATTTAATTGGCCAGGCATGGAAGAGCAGGAATATGGTGAAGAATTCATTGGTGAAGAACATGAGAATTAGGACGCTTCCCAGTTAGAATGCCTATAGGGTTAAGGCAGATGGCATGGGTCTATGCTATCTTTCAAGATTTCCGATGCGAGTTTATGTTTGCTATTTGGCCTTCATGGCCCTATCTATGTAACACTTGACCTTGATGGTCTTTATTTGTGTAAGATGGTATGTATGGATGTAAGACTCTTGTTATTCAGCTTTGGTGTGTTAAGTGAGCATTGATCTCTGGGATCACTGTACACGTGCATTCGGTGATCATGACTTATGAGTCGGGGTCCCCACACATTCATATAGAGTCATAAAGTTTTTCATGTTGAATTGTAAGTAAATAAAAGTGTGATGATCATCATTATTAGGGCACTGTATCAGTGAGGAAAGGATGATGGAGACAATGATTCCCCCACAAGTCGGGATGAGACTACAGACGAAAAATAAAAGAAAAGGAAAAAAAGAAAGAGAAAAGGAAAAAAAGAAAAGGAAAAAGGGAAAAAGGAGGAAAAAAAGAGAAAAATAAAAAATAAATAAATGAGAGAAAAGATAGAAGGGACTGTGCTACTACCTCTTATTCCACACTTGTGCCTCAAAGTGGCACCATGTTCTTCGTATAGAGAGTCTCTTGTTTTGTCACTTCCATATGCTAGTGTGAATTTTCATTATAGAACTTGGCTTGTATATTCCGATGACGGGCTTCCTCAAATACCCGAGGTCTTCATGAGCAAGCAAGTTAGATGCACACCCACTTAGCTTCAGTTGAGCTTTCATACACTTATAGCTCTACTGCATCTGTTGCATGGCAATCCCTACTCCTCGCATTGATATCTATTGATGGGCATCTCCATAGCCCATCGATACGCCACTTTTACCCTTTTGAAACCTACCACCGTATTATATTCCATCTTTATGCTATATCCATGGTTCACACTCATATATTGCGTGAGTAATTAAAAGCTCAAGTGTTCTTAAAAGTATGATCCAATTGCCTGACTTCACACCGTGGTGCTTGACATTTATATTTATGTGGTGAAGACGGAGCAATGCTATTTTAATATGATAAAATGAATAGGGGATGAACATTTTTTCGGATTGTATACTTTGAAACTTATGATTATGTTTCCTATGTTTATAAATATTACTATGTTGATGTTTATTAATTCATTGTTTCTCAATGATCAAACCTGCAATAGATTACATGTTGGGTAGCATGTCACATCAAAAATTCTGTTTTTATCATTAACCTACTCGAGGACGAGCATGAATTAATCTTGGGGATGCTGATACGTCTCCTACGTATCTATAATTTTTTATTGTTCCATGCTATTATATTATCATTCTAGAATACTTGTTGGGTGTTTATTTACCAATTAATATCATTTTCGTTTTTCAGGTTTATAGTACCAAACGAAGTCCAATTGCCCCAAAACTTTAATATGATTTTTGTGGACCAAAAGAAGATCTGGAAGCTTCGGGAGGACCGGGGGCTCCACGAGGGAGGCACAAGCCAAAAAGGCGCGTCCTGGGGGTGGGCCGCGCCCTATTACCTCGTGCCAACCTCGAGCGTCCCCCGGTGCCCCTCTTTGCTCTATAAATCTTCTAAAACCCGAAAGACCCTAGAGAGCCACCCGAAACACTTTTTCCGTCATGTGCCCATCTGAAGCCATGTTTCGTGCCTTGTTGGAGGTGGGATCGATCACGGAGGGTCTCTACATCATCCGTGCTGCTCCCATGGTGATATGTGAGTAGTTCACCACGGACCTACGGGTCGGTCGTTAGTATATAGATGGTTATCTCTCTCTCTTGATCTTCAATACAATGATTATCGCATCTTCACTTTGATCTATCCAATGTAATTCTTTTGTGAGGTGCGTTTGTTGGGATGTGATGAATTGTGGGTTTATGTTCAGATTATTCATGAAAAATATTTGAGTCTTCCCTGAAATTTATTATGATTCTTATTTGCATGATCATTATAGTTTCGTAAATCTCTCCGATCTATTAAAATAGTTTTGCCAACTAGATTGATATTTCTTCAGTGAGAGGGGTGCGTTGTAGTGGGTTCAACACACGTTTTTGTCTTGTTGCCACTAAGGATAAAATAATGGGCTTAGTTCATATTAATTGAATTCTCTTTGTCTACATCATGTCATCGTTCTCCAAGAGTTACTTTGTTTTACTTAATACTCCAGATGCATGCTGGATAGCGGTAGATGAGTGGAGTAATAGTAATAGGTGCATGCAGGAGTAGGCCTATTTGCTTATGGATGTGATACCTATATATACATGATCATTGCCATGAATAAAGATTGCATAACTATGCGCTTTTCTATCAATTGCCCAACAGTAATTTGTCTACCCACCGTATGTTTGCTATATGAGAGATGCCACTAGGGAAAACTATGCCCCTCCGATCTATTCACTTATAAATTTACAAACGATTTCAATACCTTGCTGCCATTTATTAAATTTTATTTTATTTTGCAATTTACAATTATCTACTATGATTTACACACTTCACTTGCTTGCAAATAACGAGACCAAGGGGATTGACAACCCTCTTGCCGCGTTGGGTGCAATTGTTTGCTCTTTTGTGTGGAGTCGCTGAAGACGATGGTTGACCGTTATGCCTATTGGTTCGATAAACCTTGGTTCTCTACTGAGGGAAGTACTTATTGGTATTGTGCTGCATCACCCGTTCCTCTTCATGGAAAACCCAACGCAGATCACAAGTATCAGGATCCCATACAGAAGGGCCTCGTACCCGGCCTTGTTGTGAGAGGAATCGAAGTGGATTTGGAGCAAGTAGCTCAACCGGTCTCCTTTGGGGGAAACAAGGACCACTCTAGTGCCTGAGCCATTCAACATCTTGGGGCCATCGAAGAACATGGTCTAGTGTTCGGAGAGGCTCGGGACTGTGTGTTGTTGCTCGGTCCACTCGGCTCCGAAATAAACCAATGCCCGAGACTTGATTGCCTTCTTTGCCTCAAATTTAATTTCCAGAGGTAGGAGATCAATGGACCATTTTACCACTCAACCAGCAGCATCCCTGTTGTTCAATATCTTGAACAAGGTAGCGTCACTGATGACCATGGCTGAGTGCTCTTGGAAGTAATGAACCACATTTTTTACAGTCAGATAGATCCCATAATCCAATTTTTGGTAATGTTGGTACCTCTGGTTGGAAGGGGTCAAAACCTCTGAGATGTAGTAGACTGGTCGCTTGACTTTGAACACCTTGCCTTGCTCCTCGCGTTCGACAATGAGTACAGTGCTAACGACTTGGTTCGTAGCCACGATGTACAAGAGTAAAGGTCTTGGCTGCTCAGAGAAGCAAGCACCGGCTAGGTGGAAAGAAGAGCTTTAAGTTCCTAGAATGTAGCCCGCGCTTTGTCTGTCCATTTGAGCTTGTTCGATTTTCCATGAGTCAGTAGAGAGGCAAGGCCTTCTCGTCGAGTCGTGAAATGAATCTGCTCAAGGCTGCTAGACAACATATGAGTCTTTACACGTCGTAGAGATGTTCTGGTTGCTTCATACAGACTATAGCACCGATTTTATCAGGGTTGGCATCGGTTCCACATTCGGAAATGAGGAAACCGAGTAATTTTCCCGCAGGGACCCCGAATGTTCACTTGGCTAGATTGAGCTTGATCCCAAAGTGATGCAGGTATGCAAAGGTCTCAGCAAGGTCAGTCAGGAGGTCGGAACCTTTCCTGGACTTGACTACGATATCATCCATGTAAGCCTCTACATCCCGACTAATTTGTTTTTGCAAACATTTTTGGATCATGCGTTGGAAAGTAGCACCGGCATTTTTGAGTCCGAATGGCATAGTGATATAGTAGAAACACCCGAATGGGGTGATGAACCCCATTTTTATTTCATTAGGTCCATACATCCGGATCTGGTGGTACCCGGAGTACGCATGTAGAAATGATTGACGCTCACACCTTGCAGTAGAGTCTACTATCTGACCTATGCGGTGGAGAGGGGAGTGATCTTTCGGGCAGGCCCGATTGATGTGATTAAAATTGATGTACATCCTCAAGGAGTTATTATTTTTGGGCACCATGACGACATTGGCAAGCCACTCGGAGGGGTACACCTCTCGAACAAACTCAGCAGCTAGGTGCCGAGTGATCTCCTTGCTGATTTCCTAGCGCTTCTCTACAGAAGAGTGTTGCAGGTGGTCTTTGACAGGCTTGGCCTTTGGGGTCGACACAGAGTTGATGGTCAGCCAGTTGTCTGGGAACACCCGGCATGTTAGAAGGCTTCCATGTGAAAATGTCCCAGTTCTCACGGAGGAACTGGATGAGTTCGCCTTCCTATATGATGTCGAGTGTAGTGGAGATGCTGGTAGGCGTTGCCTCTGGATCAGTCAGATGGACGTGAACTGGCTTGGTCTCTCCGACCGACTGGAAATCACATTCCACAATCGGTTTCTTCGATCTGAGCAGCTCAACTGTGTCTACCGTCTTCTTGTACTCTTCTAGCTCAGGCACTGCAATTTGCTCGTCAACAATTTGGGAGCCCTTCTACAGGCACTCTTCGACTATCTTCTGTTTTCTCGTGATGGTGATCACGCCTCTCGGACCTGGCATCTTTAGTTTAAGATACACGTAACATGGTCTGGCCATGAAACGTGCGTAGGCAGGCCTACCCAGGATGGCATGATATGCACTGCGGAAGTACACCACCTCGAAGGTTAGGCGTTCCTTCCAATAGTTTTCCTTTCCGGCAAACACCACATTTAGCACGATCTGACCAAGTGATCTTGCCATCTTCCTAGGGATTACCCCGTGGAATGGCATGTTGCACTTGGTCAGTCGGGACAGCGGGATGTCCATCGCGTTTAGGGTGTCAGTGTAGATGATGTTCAGTCCGCTACCTTCGTCCATGAGGACCTTGCGCCGTCGGACCGCGTTGACAACCGGATCGACCACAAGCGCCTGCCGCTCGGGGGCCCGTATGTGGGTTGGGTGATCTGACTGATCGAATGTGATGGGCGTCTTCTCCCAATCTAGATACTTGGTGATAGTCGGAACTACCATGACCTCTTGGATAACTTTTAGTCGGCTCTTGCTTTCGATGTGCGCGAAAATCATTAGGACTTTCTGGACTTGAGGGTAGCCATCGGAGTGCTTTCCTTCCTTGTAGTCTTTGTCCTCATCTTTCTCCCCGAGGGATCTTCGCGCATCTCCTGCTTGAGCGGTCGGCACACCCGAGTGATGTGCTTTGGGAGAACCAGATTGCCATCTTCAATTGTTTTTCATATGAATCTGGCAGGACTGATCCAGGTCATCGCCCTTAGGGGCACTCTCCTTCTTGGCAGCCCAATCCTCTTTCTGCTTCCGCTTCCCTTTGTCTTTGCCTTGCCAGGCCAGAGCCGTGGCGTCGGACTTGACAACTTGGTCTGAATTCCGCTTGTATTTCTTGTTGGAGTTATTTCCCGACTGGTGTGTTTCACGGGTCCGCCTTTTGTCGTTCCTCAGTCGGTCCTCTTCCCCGCCATTGGCGTACCGATTGGACAACTCCATCACCTGACTCAGGGTCAGAGTTTCAGTTCGGCCAAACTTCAGGACGAGCTTCCGATACTTCACTTCGGCTCGAAAGGTGCATATTACCTGATGCTCTGTGACGTTCTCCACTGAATTGTGCAGAGTGGTCCAACATTGAATATACTCATAGAGAGTCTCGTTGCTCTTCCATACACAATGATGCAGTCTGGTCAGACCACCCGACCGCTTGTAGGTGCCTTCGAATGTATTGATAAACACCCGGGCAAGGTCTTCCCAACAGTAGATGCTGCCGGCGGGGTGTTGATTGAGCCAGGCTCTCGCGGACCCCTCCAACATCAGGGGTAGATTTTTCATTGCAACATAATAATTGCCGCCGCCGATCTAGACGGCCACTCGGTAATCTTCCGGCAAAGTTTTCGGCTTGGACTCGCCGTTGAACTTCGACACCCTTGTCTCTAACCTTTAGTTAGAGGGGATGTCGGCTTCTCGAATGAATCTGCTGAATCACTCGAGGCCAGAGGAGATGGAGACACTCGGCCTTTCTCTGTTAGCCTGGACCCTATCTACCAGGTTTTGGGTAAGGATGGACCTCGCATTTCGGGGGGGAGGGGGTCTTGGAAGTCACCGTCGTTGTCCCTTAAACGACGCTCACTCGGCGGGCGAGTGGGGCTGCACCTCCGATCGTCGCAATACGACTGCTTGCCGTCATTGGACAGGCTTCCGTACGTGGCATCCCTCGGAGGGGGTGAGCGAGTGCGACGTAGATCGTCGTGCCGTCGTGGGGGAGTGATCTGATCACTCCTCCTATCGCCGTACAAATCTCTTGGCGGAGGAGAGCGTCAATGGCTTTCGGTCGCAGTCGGGCTGTGGGCCTACTGCACCGTGCCCGCCCGGACTGACTTGTTGTGGATGTGGTTCTCGTACTAAGACACACACATATTTTGAACCAGCGCGGTCTTCAGGAGCACCCGGATCTTCCGAATGCCTTCTCTTGCCGTGGAACCAGACGGCTGGATGGAGTTGGCTATTTGCGTTGCCGCACCAAGTTCTGCAACGGAGTGCACATCACTCGGTAATTTCACAGACCATCGTTCAGAAAGAACTACTGGCGATTCCGACTGGAGCTTGTCTGATGCCGGGAAGCCCAATCATCGAGTGACTTCTGCAGCCGCTCAAGTCGCTCGTGCTTGACAAAAGTGGCCATGCGCGTGGCCTCCAAGGCCAATGCCTTCAGGGTCGTCCCCGTGACCAGGTGAGCAGGGCTTGCTCGTTCCGCTGCCTGAGCTCCTCTCGCTGCTCCCGACCAAGGGGTTGCGGGATGTATGGTTCAGCATCGGTGTTGAGGCTATCAACCAGGCTGTCACTTGCTCGCCCGAGAGAGGAGCCCCCAACATATCCTGGAGGTCCGTTCCGCTGCTCGGTACCTGCCATTAGGACTTCCGCAGTAGACTCGATGGTCTCGCACTCGGACTCGTCGGTGGAGTACTCGTGCAGTGAAGAGAATAGATCAAGGGTGGGCTCGTCGGAGTTGAGCATCGCAACCTGCTCGGCCATGATCTAGGGAGCCACAACATGCTTGATCCAACACTGAAGCCGTGAGAGCGCGGAGCGCTTGCGACGGCGTCCAACTGAGAGGGGAGATGTCGAACAGTATGGGACATATGGCTGCTGGAGCTGGACCCCGAATGAAGATGTGTGGAAGTGCGCCGCCTTGCGGATGGGCAACGGCTCCACGTCTAGCAGAGCTCCCTGAAGCCATGTGGAATCGTCGGTGACGAAACTCATGGAGCTGAATAGGATCTCTCCGCTAATCATCATGATGATGAAGATAAAAATCCCACTTGCGACAGATATTACTAGACGCGCTGCCTCATGGTGGGCGCCAACTTTCGAGGCAACGATCCTGACAATGAGTACTAGGGGTACGAACGAGGGACGAATCCTAGCTACTATGCAAGTGTAACACTCGGATTTTACGAGTTCGGGCCCCTCTGAGAGAGGTAACAACCCTACGTCTCGTGCCCGGAGGCTTGTATTTTCTCTGGGGGGTGTGTTTACAAGAGGGTGTTGAACCGTTGTCCAGGAGTTCGGGGGCGGCTTATATAGAGTTCGCCTAGACCTGTGAAGCGTCATTAAGAGGGTGAATTAATGCCATTATGACGGCAGTTTCTAGTAATGACAACCTATAATTACAACAGTTACTAGTAATGGTAGCTATGACTACACTTGATGTATTGTTTAAGTCCTCCATTCATTGGAGCTCCATCGTCGCCCATGTCCTGTCTTTGTCCGAGTGCTGGAGCCTGGACGACTGACGGGGAGATGTCCGAGTGACTTAGTGGATCCTGATATATGCACCGAATGCATCCATATTCCTCGGACCTCAATGATTGTGAGGGGTCCTAGGGAGGCATTGGATGTCAGGTCCATGACACTACCACTAGTATGTGACCCCATCATCGCCTAAGTTGAAAATACTCCGAGTGAGGACAACATCCACACTCGAGGGCTTAGCTGCGATCCAGATATCACCTAAGTTAAAAATACTCTGAGTGAGGACATCATCGACACACGGGGCTTAGCTGCGATCTAGACATCGACTAAGTTAAAAAAATACTCCGAGTAAGGACATCATCCACACTCAGAGGCTTAGTTGTGATCCAAATATCGACTATGTTAAAAATATTCCAAGTGAGGACATCATCCACACTCAGGGGCTTAGCTGCGATCTATACATCACCTAAGTTAAAAATACTCCGAGTGAGGACATCATCCACACTCGGGGGCTTAGCCACGATCCAGATATCTCCTAAGTTAAAAATACTCCGAGTGAGGACATCATCCACACACGGGGGCTTAGCTGTGATCCAGATATCGCCTAAGTTAAAAATGCTTGGAGTGAGGGCATCATCGACATTCGGGGGCTTAGACCCAATCCAGATATCGCCTAAGTTAAAAATACTCCGAGTGAGGACATCATCCATACTCGGAGACTTAGCTGTGATCCAGATATCGCCTAAGTTTAAAATACTCCGAGTGAGGACATCATCCACACTCGGGGACTTGGCTACAATCTAGATATCGCCGAAGTTAAAAATGCTCCGAGTGAGGACATCATCCACACTCGTCGGCTTAGTTGCGATCCAGGAATAGCCTAAGTTAAAAATACTCTGATTGAGGATACCGTCCACACTCAGAGAACTAGGCTCGATCCAAAAATCGCATAAGGTAGATAAACTCAACAAACATTCAACAATCAAATGAAGAAAAAGAAAACGAACTACAGATTGATCAAAGCAAAAGGTCAAGTAGCAGGAGCCCTAGGCTCGAATAAGTTTAAACAGTTATGTTAACCACTCGACATTACGAGGCGAATTCATTAAAGACTCAAATTTTTTCTGAAGGATCACTTTGCGGTCAGAGAAGTGGCAACTTCAACGAAGGTGTCCAGGTCAATGCCATCAGGAATCCGAGTGGTAGCCATGAAATCCTCGAATCTAATTTTCTTCCTGTTGACGACCTTGTGGGACTTCAGTTTCTCCTCGTCCACGTCCTTGCAGTGGACTCGAATAATAGAAAGGGCAACGTTGGCGCCACATCAAGCTGCAAGCATACACGTCTGCACTCGGTTGTGTCGGAGATTGGTTTTGTGCCTATGGGAAAACCTCTCAAGAACCCGGTTTGAATAGAGGGGAGATGCTCGCAATCTATGACCTACCCATCGCCATGGTCAAGGCAATGCTCACAGAGCACACAATGAGCACACAGAGTAACCTAGGTTCGGGCCACCTCGCGCTGTAAAACCCTACTTCTGCTTTGTGTTTTGATTGCTTGGTGGTTTCAACACAGGTTACAAAGCTCCTGGAGGAAGAATAACTCTCTCTCTCCTCTCCTCTCATCTGCCTCTCAATTCTGCTGTCCCCTTACCATGGTGGTGGCTTGCCCCTCTTATCCTTGCCTCGGGCCTCTTTCCCGAAAACATTGGCGGGAAAAGTATCCACAGGGCGGCCAATCAAAGGGGGACAAGCAGCCAGACCTCCCTGACAAAGGTGGTCCTCGCCCTGCAAAGGGTCCGTCCATGATGTGCTCGTGGGCTCGCTGATGATGCCCGTCCTAGAGACCCGTGTCACATTAGTCTCATTGCACCAAAGAGGTAAGTGTTGGAACTCGTTTTGGAGAGGGATAACTGCTCGCTGCCCTTTAATCACAAACAGGAAAGATTCTTCTGCACGCGCCCGCTCACACTGTCCTTGTCATCTCTGCAGCCATGCCACATCACCCGCGTGATGGGCAACAAGTGTGTGACTTCTTGGCTAGCACGCCTCATAGCCTCGCGGGGGTTGCTTTGCGGGGGAAGCCGTGTGGGACTTCCTGAAGCTTCTGCCTTCCCGGAGAGGGAAAGGACCTCGCGGGGCCAGAGCCCCGCGGGGTGTATCTTGGAGTCAAAAAGTGGGCCACCAATCAGGCTGGGCCTTCTTCACGTAGACGACTAGGCCGATAGTAGATGGGCTATGGTACCCTGGTTCCACTGGACCGACAGTAGCCCCCAGGCTTGTGGTGCGCATGTTCCTCGAGTGGAGCACGAAACGGCGCGGGTCGAAACACCACGGGGCCTGACAAACTGCCGGGCTAGGAGGTGACGTGTAGCAGCCGCGATGGGACAAGATGTACCCACTTCTCCCATGACACCTCGGTAACAGCACGCCTTCATTAAGACGGCCGCACGCGCCGGGCTACACCATCATCGCCTTCCTTCCTCCAACACCTCCCTTGCGCACTACTCCTCCTCCCTTGTGCACACAAAGCCCGCCACTCTCCTTCACCGCCTCCTTCTTCGCCTCTAATGCTGCTTCACCACCGCCATGGCACCAAAGAAAAGGAGCACTGCCGTCGATGGGGCGCAGGTGGAGTCGATGCTGCTACCCTCCACCATCAAGAACAAGGAGGGACTGAACAAGCTCGTTACGCTGGCGGCCAATGCTCACAAAGAGAATGGGGCCACCAAGATATGGCTGGGCTCGAAGAAGGCCGCAGAGCTGTCCATGAAGGCATTCCCATTCTTCTTCCTGTCTATCTCCGAAGGTCTGCTCCTTCCGTTCTCGGAATTCTTCAACACGGTGATGGAGAACTGCGAGATCCATGCGCTCCATCTCCAGCCCAACTCCGTTTTCCTCCTCGCCACCTTTACCTTGCTCTGCAAGGGTTCTCTGGGGGTGATGCCCTCGGTGGCCCTCTTCCGCACCTTCTATAGCATGAGGTGCATGCAAGGGTCGAGCGTGGGCTGCGCCTCCTTTCGCACGGTGGCCCGCATGTTAGAACGGCTTATTGACATGATGTCGCTCAAGAAGGTGGAGAACCTCCGGGCGCGGTGGATCTACATGGACGTAGGCCAGTGTAGCCCTCTGTTCATGCCGCCCGTCGGGCCTGCCATGAAGAGCTCGGGCTGGGACCACGCCAACATGGAGGATGCCAAACTCAGGCCTGTCACTGCTAGGGTGCCGGAGCTCCGGGCGACAGGACTCACGAGCGCCATGGTCGCGTGGGAGTTCATGCTCCGCCACATCACCCCCTCCAAGAGCGTTCGCACCCCGCCTGGGAGTACCAGGGCCACAAGGACCGGACCAGGCTGTGCGCCGACATCCTACAGGCGCCAGTGCTGGAAGTGATCCTGCAGGACCACTTTGTTGAGGGTGTGCTGGCGGAGTTGCCAGTTGGGTTAGAGCCTCTGTACGCCCGTGACGACGGAGAGGAGCTCTGGGCCCAGGTGCCGGCTTTCGACAAGTGGGGCTTGATTCTTGAAGCCAAGAGGGTTCCCGTGACAACCCTATCCTTGTGGTGCCCGCTGCAGGGGACTCTGAGGGGGCGCATGCCGAGCCGCCGCTAGCTGTTGCTGGGAGCCAGCGTTGACCACGACGACGATGACCTCCGTCAGTTCATGGTCATCCCTCCAGGCGTGTAGGGGAGGGAGACGACGAGGTGGTGGTGGTGGAAGACCCCCGCAGGGGGAAGCTCCAGCATGCCTTGCGGAGTACCTTCCGGGGGAAGCTCCAAAAGGGCTCGTGGGAGCAATGGCAACAGCCGCTCCTGGTCCCTCCTGAAGAGGAAGAGCTGGGTCGCCGCCGACGAGTAAGTTCCTTTACCAGTATTCCTTTGATTTTCGCTTGATGTGTTAGGAGCCGGAAGACTGATCCATTAGTTCTGGTGGGAGCCCCTGTACTCCTGCTAGGACCCGCGGGGCATGAAGACATCGCCCTCCAGCCGGGGGTCGAGGAGGAGCGCACCATGGAGGGGAGGAGCACGAGATGCTGCCTGCCCGACCTGCCTCGCACATCTAGGGAGGAAGATGTACGTCCGGAGGCGCCGAACGCTGAGGGCACCTCCAACATGGAGGTGGAGACTGAGGCTGACCCACGGGCCAGCTCCACGCCTGTCGGGGAGGATGACGCCTGACAGGGGGCTGCGGCGAGCCCCTGTGCATGCCGCCGCAGCAGGGCAAGGAGGAGGCTGTGTTGAGCCGCCAGTGCGCGGCCGACGAAACGGTCCTTGCCAAGGGCAAGGGGCCCATAGGGGAGGAGACCCCCACAGGGTCCTCACGGGCCATGGCGTTGGGAGGTGGCACTAACGAGCGCCCATGCCTAGTGCGGCAGATGATCAGTGGTAGTGCCCTGGTCAGGCGGGAGGCCTTCCAGAGCGCTCGGGCCGCACTTGCTACGCTTGAGGCCGACCTCCAGGCTGAGGAGGCGCGCCTTGTCACCGAGCGCCTGGGTCTTGCCGTCGGGTGGAGCCAGCTCCAGACGGCCGTCAAGCTGGGACGCCGGCAAGACGAGGTTGCTAGAGAGAAGAGGGACAAGGCCGCCCACGACGCCAAGGAGCTCTGGGACAACACCGCCCGCGAGGTGGACGCGACAGTCCAACGACGCGAGGAGGCGGAGGCCCATGCCCGGAAAGTGGAGGAGCATATCGCCCTACGGGAGCGAGAGCTCCAGCTGCACGAGGATGCGGCCGCTACATGTGAGCGGCAATATGCTGCCCGCGAGGAGGAGCTGGCCAAGAGTGAGGAGATCCTCATTGTCCATGAGGGGGACCTCGCGATCCAGGAGCACGAGCTCCTCAGAACCACCTCCAATTATGAGGTGGATGATACTTGTGATCTGCGTTGGGTTTTTCCCCGAAGAGGAGGGGATGATGTAGCAAAATATAGATATGTAATTCCCTCAATGAGAATCAAGGTTATCGAACCAATAGGAGGATCTCACAACTTCTCGTCTTCAACGGCTACACACAAAATAGCACACACTTGCACCCAACGCGGGCAAGAGGGTTGTCAATCCCCTTGAACTCGTTACTTGCAAGCGATAAGTAGTGTAGATGCCAGTTGGATAAATATAAAATTGAAAATAAATAAAAAATAAATTATGGCAGTAGGGAAATACTAGCTTTTGTAAATATATATGTGAATAGACCCGGGGGCCATAGTGTTCGCTAGAGACTACTGTCTCGAAGAAGTCATACCGTGGGTAAACAAATTACTGTTGGGCAATTGATAGAAAAGTGCATAGTTATGCAATATTTATTCATGACAATGATCATGCATATAGGCATCATGTCCATAAACAAGTAGACCGACTCCTGCCTGCATATACTACTATTACTCCACCCATCGACCGCTGTCCAACATGCATCTAGAGTATTAAGTTAAACAGAGTAATGCTTGGAGAATGATGACATGATGTTGACAAATTATATCCAATTAATATGAATAAACCCCATTGTTTTACCCTTAGTGGCGTCAATACAAATACATGTCTTACCCCCTACTGTCTCACTGGGATATAGAGCACCGGAAGATTAAACCCACTACAACGCATCTCTCCCACTGAAGATAAACCAATTTAGTTGGCCAAACTAGACCGATAGGTCGGAGAGAATTCGAAAGATATAATAATCATGCAAATAATAATTCAAAGGAGACTCAAATATTTTCCATGAATAATATGAACATAAACCCACAATTCTTGGGATCACAACAGGCACACCGCAAAGATTCATTACATAAGACAGATCACCGTGGGAATCCCGGTGATCATGGCAACAATGAACATAGACAGAGAGAGATCCATCTAGGTACTAACTACGGACCCGTAGGTCTGTGCTGAACTACTCACGTATCACAATGGGAGCAGCAAGGTTGATGTAGAGGCCCTCCATCATCGACCCCCCTCCGGCAGGGCACCGGAACAGGGCTCCAGATGGGCACACGATGGAACAGAGACTTGCGGCGGCGGAAAAAGTGTTTCAGGAGGATCTCTAGGGTTTTGGGACTAATAAAAATTTATAGGACAGAGAACAACGCCGAAAGGCCAGGGAGGTGGCCCAAGCCATCAGGGCGTGACCACCCCCCTGGGCGCGCCATGTTGTCTTGGGGGCACCTTGTGTGGCACTCGGTCTCCCTCTGAAGCTTCCAGGTCCTTATTTTGTCCACAAATAATCCCCAAAAAGTTTTGGGGTATTTGGACTTCGTTTGGTATGATATTCCTGAAAAGCGAAAAACATGCAGAAAACAACAACTGGCACTTGGCACTTGGTTAATAGGTTAGTGCTAAAAAATAATATGAATCAGCAAATAAATGCCCAAAAGTATCCTAGAATGGTAATATTATATCATGGAACAATAAAAAAATATAGATACGTTGGAGACGTATCAGCATCCCAACCTTAATTCCTGCTCGTCTTTGAGTAGGTAAATGATAAAAACAAAAAATTTGATGTGATATGCTACCCAACATGTAATCTCTTTCTGGTATGACCATTGAGAAATGATGAATCAATAAACATTAACATAGTAATATCCACAAGCATAAATAACACAGTCATCAACTTTCAAAATATATGATCCTTAAAGAATATTTACCCACATTCATTTTATCATATTAGCATGGCACGACTCCGTCTTCAGCACATAAATACAAATGTCAAGCACCACGGTGTTAAGTCGGTCAATTGGATCGTACTTTTTAACGCTCTTCAGCTTTTTATACCACACTCAATACATGTGCGTGAACCATGGACATAACATATAGGTGGAATAGAATATGGTGGTAGATATCAAAGGGGTAAAAAGTGGAGAAGAAAGTCTCATATCAACTAGGCATATCAATGGGCTATGGAGATGCCCATCAATAGATATCAATGCGGGGAGTAGGGATTGACATGCAATGGATGCACGAGAGCTATAAGTGTATGAAAGCTCAACTAAAGCTAAGTGCGTTTTGTTTTAGAGAAGTTTAGCTACCATCTATTAGGGTTGACTTGGGTTTTGTTTTAGAGAAGTTTAGCTATTGCTACTTTTATTTTATCTTCGCTCGTAGCGGCTAGTGCGACAGTAAGACATCCTATCGAAACCCCATCTTGTGAGATTTATTCATCTAGCATATTCGCAATTTCAGATTGCTTGGCTATTATTTTCTTGCATGTTCTTCGATCTGCTTGCAGGAAAAATCCCTCGTGGATAGGTCGATCGCGCCGTTGGCTCGGTCGATAACAGCGTGGAGTTGGTTCGGCGATTGCCATAGATATCAGTCATGTACGGTTCTCCGTGTACAGTTGGTAGCCGGATCGTGAGGGTCAAATCCCACAAATCGTAGTTATCCCACTCTCATCGAAAGATCGGACCTCACTTCACATCAAGTGGTATCAGTTTTCAGGTTTATCGGTGAGAGAGTTACAGTTTTATTAGATTAGATTGTTTTATGTCCTACAACCCACAAAAAAAGCCAAAAAAATTAGATTAGTTCATCCGCTGCACCTATATTTTTAGCCTTTAACATTTTTTGCATCTAGTATTTGTGTAGTTGAATTTTTGGTTGCATTCATCTAAGACTAGTGCTGGTTTAGATTAATCCGAGTATACAATTATGTACCAGGTCGAACTTTGTTTTTGGTCCGTCATATTTTTCGCCGCAAGTTCGTCCGTCCTCTGTTTGGTTACGTGTGCACCACACAAATCCATCCGCGTGCCGCGTCTTCCGCGCATC
Organism: Elymus sibiricus; assembly: GCA_039707655.1. NCBI lineage: Eukaryota > Viridiplantae > Streptophyta > Magnoliopsida > Poales > Poaceae > Elymus > Elymus sibiricus. Next base: position 304,952,038 of record CM077675.1, on the reverse strand, counting down.
GATTCATCCAGTGTCCCATCATTCTCCGCATCATCGGCCACTTCCCATGCGCACACGTTTGGTTTTATATCTGCTGGTTGCACGCCGCATGCTCTGCCGCAGACGCAGCCTTGCAGACACGATTCACATCAGACCTGTGTCTGCTAGCCAGCGCCGCTGTGTGTCGTAGTGCACTGCTATTCTATAACCACCTTTTGATTATATAGTCACACGTATTCCATTAATTGATCTCTTTAAGTCTCAAGTACAATACGTGACCCTTATCTTCTAGTAGCACGCAATTCTCCAGCATTTTATAGTCCTGCGTATACTTCTTTGGTAACGGCCTGGTAAAAAAAGAGAAAAACAACGAAACGTTGAGAAAAAAATCAGGCCGGCTAGCATATCTTTTGAACTGCTTTGTTCTAATTGCTACTCAGGACATCATTTGCTGCTACTTGATCGCCACTCCATCTATCATCTATTTTTTAGCTTTGTTATACACTGTGTTTATACCTCACTTATATCTAGCTACTTGGAGCTATCATATTTTTATCGGTTTTCACTCCATTGATTCAGTATCTGGGCTTAGATTATTTTATCTCTTGCTAGTCGATTGTCGGCACTAGTTAGGAGTATGAGCAATTATTCAACTTGCATTGCTTTTTGCTAAATTGTGCCACTAATATTATGAGTTGAGAAGCCTTTGCCAAGCTACACATTTTCCTACCAATAAGTACAGGTCCCGACTCTACTGATTCTTGGTTATCGCTCCATCCAACCTTCATCAGTTGCTTGAAGCCAACACCAACGCGCCGATCACCACCTGTTGCATTGGTAAGAACAAGTAAGAATTTGATACTAAGCTTGAGTGTGAGCGAGTTTTTTTCCCACCACGTCCTACTGTTTGATAGGGATTATATGCTTTGTATTTTTTCTCTCTATCACTAACAATGGCAGGGACTCAACCCACGCTTGAGGGCCTAAGCGCGGATGTGAAATTTACCAGCGAGCGCCTCGCCCAACTTGAGGGTGCTTAGATTGTGGTAGAAAAGAGGCTCAAGGCCATAAAGGATGCACAAGGTGTCGCCAACACACATCTATAGGACATGTTGTCACGTCTGGATGGGTTGCAGAGTGCACCCCTCATCAACAACAACGCTGCTCCTCACAACTCCACGGGCGCGAGCTCGACGTGTGCCCGTGGGTGATCCACAACGCCCAGCTACGGTCACCGATGCTGCCACCATAAACCAGCACCAACAACCCTATCCACGCGCCATCGAGGAACATGGGGACAACTATGGGGATTATTATGGTGACACCAAAGTTGACCAAATGGTGAACCTCCACAATGACCATGCTCATCGACAACTACGTTTCAACTGTCAAGGTATAGCATGAGGTTCACACAGGTATGATTTAGAGATCAAGGACACTCTAGTGCTAAAACTAAATTTACTATGCCTGCTTTCAATGGTAAATATGATCCAGATGTTTACCTTGATTGGGAACTTTCAATTGAACAAAAAATTGCATGTCATGATATTCCCGAGAACCAAAGAGTTAGGGCAGCTACTAGTGAATTTACAAACTTTGCTACTATTTGGTGGAGTGAATATTGCCGTGTTAATGCAAACAATATACCTACGACATGAGATGCTTTAAAACGATCTATGCGACAACGTTATGTTCCGTCATATTATGCTCGTGAAAAACTGAATGAATTGCAACGTTTAAAACAAGGTAGTAATTCTGTAGAGGATTATTATCAAGAATTGCAAACTGGCTTAATGCGATGTGGGTTAGTTGAAACCGAAGATGCTATGATGGCTAGATTTCTAGGTGGTTTGAATCATGATATTCAGGATATATTGAACTATAAGGAGTACAATTCTATTACTCGTTTATTTCATTTTGCTTGTAGATCCGAAAGGGAAGTACAGTGACAACAAAACAAGGGACGAGGTAACTTTTCTGCAGGTCGCCGCTCATCATGGACACCCTCTACTACTGTCCCATCGACTACTTAGTCAACACCACCTATCTTGAACAATGGTGCATATCCAACAAGTTCAAAATCAGCTCCACAATCCTCTGAGGCTTCAAAAGCAATTTCTCTAGCACCCACCACATCGTCTGGACGCACAAGGGACATGAAGTGTCATATATGCAAAGGTGGCGGGGACTTGATGAAGGACTGCCCAAATAAATGTACATTCATTGTGCGGGAAGATGGTGAGTACTCCTCAGGTAGTGATTTGGATGAAGATACATGTACTATGCTTGCCACTAATAATGCAGGTGACACTAAGGAGCATGTCATGGACGAGATACATATTAATGCTGACATGGTAGATCAATACCCAAGCCTTGTAACCATGCGAGTACTTAGTGCCCAGGTGGGGCATGCTGAGATGCCTCAACACCATAATCTTTTTCAAATGAAGTTTGTCGTCAAAGGGCATTCAATTCGTGTGATCATTGAAGGTGGGAGCTGCAATAATTTGGCAAGTATAGAGATGGTCGAGAAACTTTGCCTCACTACTACGAGACACCCCCATCCATATTACATCCAATGTTTCAACGACTATGGTAAGTTCAAGGTCACGCGTCGTGTGAGAGTCAATTTTACACTTGGGTTGTACCATGATTATGTTGACTATGATGTCATTCCTATGCAAGCTTGTTCTTTATTGTTAGGTCGATCTTGGCAATATGATAATAGTATTACTCATCATTGTAGAACAAATTCGTATACTCTCGTGTTTAAAGGAAAAACCATTAACTTGCTTCCTATGACCCCTGATGAAATAATAAGTGATGAGAAAGCAAAGTCAACGAGTCGTACTACGCATAGTATGCTTGCTATTAATTCTGAATTTTTTCCGTTGAGTGTTCCAACTCCTGATTTGGACACACCATGTGGTCAAATTCTTAGTCTGCATCAAAATAATTCACATCAAGATTATGTGTGGGATAAAATTTGTGATGGCATTCATCATGTTATACTCCGACATGAGAAAGTTTTTACAAATTTATCATATCCTCTTGAGCTAACGAGTTTGTAACGGCCTATATGTGTTGCATCTATTTTTGCGTTGCTCTACAATGTGTTCCAGATAAATGAAAGCCGAGGGCGGCTTTGTTTTCAAGAAAGGGAGGATGACGAGGACATACCTATTACAAAAACGCCTGCAAAAATTACACGACAAATTAATAGCCAGGTATTTTTGTTCCTTAGTAGATATGATTCAATTATCAATAATATTATATTGCCTTCATGCGATATTTTTCTTGTACTCAGGAACAAAGCATTTCAAGAATGTACCAGAAAAAATTGGTCACAGATAAATTACGTACCAGCTAGTAGCACCAGGAGTAGTACAAGCAAAGATTTGCTCCATATCAAATCAACCACGTGGTGTAGCATGCAAGCTAATCATAAATTCAAGGAAGTGAACCGTAGGCCCATGTGTAGCAACGCTAATTGTAGTTTTCTTTTGCCAATGCAAGTCCACAAGAGAATCAAGGAGTTGGGCCTCTCCACGGTGTCACGTCGGTCAGGTTTTGCACGGGTGCACGGGACCTCCTCGCAACGAGCACCCTTCTGTAATAAATAGATCCCATCTATTAGGGTTGACGTGGGTTTTGTTTTAGAGAAGTTTAGCTATTGCTACTTTTATTTTTTCTTCGCTCCTAGAGGCTAGTGCGACAGTAAAGACATCCTATCGGAACCCCATCTTGTGAGATTTATTCATCTAGCATATTCGCAATTTCAGATTGCTTGGCTATTATTTTCTTGCATGTTCTTAGATTTGCTTGCAAGAAAAATCCCTCGTGGATAGGTCGATTGCGCCGTTAGCTCGGTCGATAACACCGTGGAGTTGGTTCAGCGATTGTCGTGGATATCAGTTGTGTACGGTTCTCCCTGTACGGTTGGTATCCGGATCGTGAGGGTCAAATCCCACAAAAATCATAGTCATCCCACTCTCATCGAAAGAACGGACCTCAGTTCACATCAGAATGCCTCTGGCAGTGTATCGGGATGTGCAAGGTCTAGCATAACATGTGAACAATGATGAACAGTGGCTTTACCACAAATACAATGTCAGCTACACAGTAGTGGAGAAATGGCTAGCCACAACTCTTGTTGGTGGCGCGCCATTTTCCACTAACGCCAGAACTAATATTTCCAAATAGTGATGGTGTTGGACGAAATGGTACGACAGCATTGTGCAGTTAGTGCTGGCGTGGACATAAAGTGGAACGCCACTAGAAAGTGGGCCTTGCTGAGCTGACCAGTTGGGATGCATTGCTGGCGTCGTTCGTTCTGACATGCCATAGATATATTATGTAGTTCTGGCGTTCCCTGCTCGTGAACGCCAGCATTATGTTTTGCCTATATAACATGGTGTTTTAAGCCCCTTTGCTTCTCAAAATACATTCACTTCCAATTCTTGTCCCTAATAACTAGTTAGCTCCTCTTGGTTATGGACCCACGTCGACGGAGCGTGTCGAAAGTTTGGGACTCCGCCGCCCTGGCCGAGCTCCCGTCTGGTCCTGTTGGCTACACCATGAGCTCGCCACGACCAATGCAGTCCAGCGAATCATCCCGCCACAGTAGCGCCACTTCTGTTCAATCCGGCAGCTACGCCACCAGCGTCGAAGATACCGGCCCTGTGCTTCTTTGCGGCTGTCGTCGCCCTCTTAATAAGCATATGTCGCACACGGAATGGAATCTAGAGCGAGAGTTCTACATGTGCGCCAACCATGGAAAGGTACGTATGTACGTAAATATTGATTGGCTTTCAGCTAATTTGCACAATTCAACTCCTCTAGCGTCGCTCACATCAATATGCATGTGTGTGTGTGTGTCTATATATATATATATATATATATATATATATATATATATATATATATATATATATATATATATATATGTTGTGATCCACAGAAAACAGGGGGAGAATATTGCTTCACATCGATATGGGTTGATATCGTCCAGAAGTACGTAAGCGAGGTTCTCGACTACTCCATTGGACCTTTGAGACAACAGATAGACGAGATGCAACTCCTGAACGATGTGATGCGAGGCCAAATAAAAAAATTCAAGATGCTTCGATATGCTCTTTTAGCCGGTTGCCTGCTTGGCCTATTTCTCCCAGCTGGATCGATGAGACCAGTTCTTCTGGTGGTCGTCATCACACTGTTGATGTTCTTAGTCTAGATCTAGTAGTAGTAAACTATAATTGTTATTTTTTATTATCCTTCTGTAATGTATGTAAGCAGGCCAGATTAATTAATGAAATCTATGTTGTTCATCTATGTGAATTATATTTTGAACTAATCTTTTAATTCTGTATATATATCTATCCACCAAATATGAAAATAAAATAATAATGAACTGAAATGGCGTTGGACACGTGGGCCAACGCTATCAAACACACGACACAGCCTGTCAAACCCAACCACTCGTATATACACATCCGGATCTAATCCCCACTCAAACTCCCCCAAATCAATCCCAACCCCGCCGCCGCCGCCACCAACGACCAATCCCCCCGTCTGCCGTCGCCATCTCCTACTCCACATCGCCGCCATCTCCCTCACCATCTCCACCTCCGCCGTCGCCGTCTCCGCACCACCACCGCGGTCGCCGTCGCCGTCTTCGCGCCTCCATCGCCATTGCCGTCTCCGTGCCTCCACCGCCGTCGCCGTCTCCGAGCCTCCTCCGCCTTCACCGTCTCCGCGCCTCCACCACCGTCGCCGTCTTCGCGCCTCCTCCACCGTCGCCGTCTCCTTGCCACCACAGCCATCGCTGTCTCCGCGCCTCCACCGCCATCCCGTCACCTCCATCGCTGGTGAGTAATTGTAGTTTCAGATTTTTAGGGTAGTTTTGTAGTTTCAGATTTTTGGTATAGTATGTGTAGTTTCAGATTTTTAGTGTAGTTTGTGTAGTTTCAGATTTTTAGTGTACTTGTTTAGTTTCAGATTTTTAGTGTAGTTTGTGTAGTTTCAAATATTTAGTGTAGTTGTGTAGTTTCAGATTTTTAGTGTAGTTTGTGTAGTTTCAGATTTTTAGTGTACTTGTGTAATTTCAGGTTTTTTGTGTAGTTTGTGTAGTTTCAGATTTTTAGTATAGTATGTGTAGTTTCAGATTTTTAGTGTACTTGTTTAGTTTCAGATTTTAAGTGTAGTATGTGTAGTTTCCGATTTTTAGAGTAGTTTTCTAGTTTCAGGTTTTAGTGTAGTTTTGTAATTTCAGATTTTAGTGTAGTTTTGTAGTTTCAGATTTTAGTGTAGTTTTGTAGTTTCAGATTTTAGTCCAGTTTTGTAGTTTCAGATTTTAGTCCAGTTTTGTAGTTTAATTACATTGTCTATAGATTGTATATATATATATAGGTGTTGCAGGTTTTGTCATATGGCTCCGAAGTTTCGTGGTGTGCGACAGAAGGGTACTAAGTACCATGCAACCATCACGAAGGACAATGTCGTCCACCAGCTTGGCCACTGGGACACCCCCAGAGTTAGCGGCGCGCGCCTACAATGCAAAGGCGGTTGAGTATCACAAGGAAAAAGTGATTCTAAACTTTCCTGATTGCCGTGAGTACGTGCAGTTCCTCGCGCCGGAGAACATAAGGATATGCACTAGGGCTGAGGAGAAGGAGAACCTCCAGGCCGAGCAACAATTGTTCGACCCATTAGTGATGGAGCTTGCGAGAGATGACAAACTCTTAGAGACCAACAAGATGATGCTCCTTCAGTATGCAGCGAAGAAGAGCGCAGAGGAGGATCCCATAGATTGGGATAAGCTCGAGGAGGAGGAGGAGCATGAGGAGGAGGAGGAGGTTCAGTCACTACTGCGTCGTCGTAGGTCCACCAAGGACGACCACGAGGCTGGCCCCTCTGGCCGTTAGCTTGCTAGAGATGGACGTAGCATTAGCTATTTCGTATATGAATGACTATTTAACTTTATGCATGTTATTATATGTTTGAACTGTGCTTAATTATACTAGAGATGGACGTAGCATTAGCTAATTTGTATATGCTTAATTAGTAGTGCATATATGTTATATTTTGATGTGTTAGTTATTTAGTTTAATTATCTATGCTTACTTTGATCAACGATATTGACAGCAAAAAATGGATGCCCCATGTAAGACTTGTGGTGCTTTGAGATGCCAGAAGGATAGGAAGTTCTTCATCGATCTTTCGAAGGACTTCATTGCTAAGACGGTATACACACACACACACGCACACACACACACACACCCACACATACACACACACACATATATATATATGATTTAGTTTAACATGTTCTGTTTGAGTTTCATATGGTACGTTTGTGGCCGAAATTGTCTAATTATTTTTTTAAATTTTGCTAAGGCCATCCCTTGCAGGGCAAGGCGTGACATCTTAGAGAAGTTTTGATTTCCGCTTGATGCAACCATCACGTTCCAATGCACCCTAATGAAGATGCTGACGGCCGAACACTTCAATTGCCTTGTCACCAATGAGTCAGACTGCAGCTATTTCGGTTGCCCTGGTTGGACAGCTCTTGCAACTGCTTACCAGATGGAAGCTGGGGAGAGAGCCACGTTCTACCTTGACTATGATCGTGACGAGATCATGGTCTACTACAGGTCTGCTGGCAGCGATGATGACGGTCCACTTACTCCATACTATGATCCTGACTCCGCCCGGAGTATTGTCTGAGTTAGCTAGCTAGTAGGACATGCATGCAATATCACCTCCTGTTAATTTATCCGAACTTGTGTGTACTTGTGTTATATGCCTCCTTTTGATACTTTTCTGAATAATGTCAATAAATAATGACTCTTGAACTTAGATTTTGGTATTTGCAATGTACTGTTTAATTACTATCAAAACCTTTGATTATGCTGTCATTTTTGCTGTATTGCGCTGCTGTACAGATTTGGTGTAAATATGAAAATTACATTGCGGGCATAGCACTAACATCCAATGCCACTACTGATGTACATTACTGTTGGCGTTAGACAAGAGGCACGCCATAAACGCATGGAATAGTGCTGGCGTCGAATCCAACGCCAATAGTATTTTTTAACTGTGGCGCCTTATTGGTGGCGTCGGGGCTCCACGCCAGCATGGCCATTTTCTCCATGCCATAGCTAGGCTTTTCTGCACTAGTGACATGATCATGCAAAGCAATATGACAATGAGTATACTATTCATATGCTGTAATGGTGGAAGTTGCATGGTAATATATCTTGGAATGCCTATGGTAATGCCATGATAGGTAGGTATGGTGGCTGTTTTGAGGAAGATATAATGAGGCTTATGTGCAACGGAGCGTATTAAGTCGCGGGGTGTGGATGCACTGGCGAATTTTGCACCGATCCTCAAGGTGAGAATGGGCAATGCACGGTACCAAAGAGGCTAGCAAATATGGAAAGGTGAGAGTGCGTACATCCATGGATTCACATTAGTCATAAGGATCTCACATACTTATTGTAAAGCTTTATTAGCTCTCTCGAAGCAAAGTACTACTCGTATGCCCCTAGGGAGGAGGTTGGGAGGAGTTAACCATCGCGCGCCTGTGACCTAAACATCACTAGAATTCAACGAGGAATAAGAATGCTCACACATCATCACCATGCCATAACTAATATTTAGATGAAAAACAAATTAACAACCTTTAACTATTGATATTCCAACTAACCTACAACCATGCACTCTCTCCCTTTCATATTACCACATCAATATCATTAACCCACAATTTATCTTTTATGTGCTACATGTTGTTTTGATTATACACTCTTTGAATACATATTATTTTTGGACTAGTCTTATAACCCATGCAAATTACCGTCACTATTTATTAACTCTCAAACAAATTTAAGTGAAGAATGAGAGTGCAATTATTTCTATAAAATCTATATGCCACCGTGCTCTAAAAGATATAAGTGAAACACTAAAGCAACTGCTTAGCTCAAAAGATATAAGTGAAGCACAAAGAGTATTCTAACAAATCATGGTGAACATGTGTCTCTCTCCAGTAGGTGTGTCCAACAAACAATGATTGTGGAAAACTGAAACAAAAGCAAGCTAACACAAACAACGCTCCAAGCAAAACTCATATCATGTGATGAATAAAAATGTAGCTCCAAGTGAAATACCAATGAATTGAGACGAAAGAGGGGATGCCTTCTGGGGCATCCCCAAGCTCAGACGCTTGAGTCTTCCTAGAATTTGACTTGGGGTACCTTGGGCATCCCGAAGCTTAGATGCTTGAGTCTTCCTAGAATTTGACTTGGGGTACCTTGGGCATCCCCAAGCTTAGTATCTTTCCACTCCTTATTCCATCATCTATCGTGATAGCACCCAAAACATGAAAACTTTAGCATAGAAAACTCAACAGAAACCTTCGTGAGATCGGTTAGTACAATAAACATATCAAATACTTTAGGTAATGTTAAAATTGATTAATATTTTATCATTGCATAAGGTACTGTATTCTAACTTCTCCATGGCTTATACCCCCCCCCCCCCCCTCGATACAATCCATAGCATCAACAAAACAAGCAAGCTATGCAAGCAAAAAACAAAATCTGTCTAAAACAGAACAGCCTGCAATGATCTATAGAGAAAATATACTTCTGTATCTTAGAAAATTCTGAAAACTTAGGATAACCTGGGGAATTCGTGTAGCAACACTGTGTAAAAATTTCAGATAAAAAAGCCATTCCAGTAAAAGTAGAGAAATTCTGCACTTGATGCAAAAGTTTCTGTTTTTGCACCATATCGATTTTATTTATCATGCAAGTCATCCCAAAGGCTTTACTTGGCACAAACACAAATATAAACATAAAAACACGATCATTACAGTAGAAAAAATCATGTTATATCACACAAACAGAAAGTAAAACAAGAAAAATAAGATAACTATTGGGTTGCCTCCCAACTAGCACTATTATTTTTTACACCCCTAGCTAGGTATAATGCATATGACCAAGTGTTGTCATATTTGACAGTCAATCCATAAGTTGTTCTACTGATAGATTCATAAGGTGGTTTAATTCTCTTCCTAGGGAAGTGTTCCACCCGTTTCTTTAATGGGAATTGGAATATTATGTTTTCCTCTTTCATATCAATAATGGCACCTATAGTTCATAAGAAAGGTCTTCCAAGTATAATTGGACAAGATAGATTGCATTCAATATCAAGCACAATGAAATCTACAGCCACATAATTACTATTAGCAAGGATAAGCACATCATTTATTCTACCCAAAGGTTTCTTGATGGTAGAATGCGCAAGATGCAAGTTAAGGGAACAATCTTGAATTTCCTGAGACCTAGTACATCACAAAGAGATTTAGGTATAGTTGAGACACTAGCACCAAGGTCACACAAAGAGTTGCATTCATATTCTTTAATCTTTATTTTGATAGTAGGTTCCCATTCATCATGCAATTTTCTAGGTATAGAGACTTCTAGTTCAAGTTTCTCATCATAAGCTTTTATCATCGCTTCTACTATATGTTTAGTAAAATCCTTGTTTTGTTCATAGGCATTGGGTGAGCTAATAATGGATTGAAACAATGAAATACATTCTACTAAAGAAAAACTTTCATAATTAAAGTCCTTGTAATCCAAGATAGTGGGTACATCACTAGTTAAAGTTTTGACATCACCAAACTCACTTTTTTCAATATTATCATTAGAATCATCACCCTCCGAACAAAGGGGACGCTTCTAGATAAAGTTGACTCATATACACTCCCTTTATCATCTATTTTCAGAGAAGTAAACAAAGATTCAATGGGAGAAGTACCAATCATTTTAAGATCTTCATCATGATTACGGTAAAAATCGGGTGGAAGTGCCTTCTCTAAGAATTCTCGTTTGGCTCTGAACCTCGCGGTCCTCTACTTACTCTCATTAATAGATATTTGTATGCATTTAATGGACTCATTGATATCATGCTTTGGTGGCAAATTTTTATTTTTAAGAGTTTCCACGTCAAGAGCAATCCTATCCTTGTTCCTAGCCATATCATCATTATGCAGCTTTTCTTCTACCATAGTATTACAAATCTTTTGAGAACTAATAAATTCTTTAATGGTGTTCTCAAGATCAGAGGATGTCCTATTATTATTTTTAGAAGAATTTCCTTAAGAATTAACATAATTATGAGAGGAATTATCGGGGTACGGTCTCGCATTGAAATTTCCTCTATAAGCCTTGTTGTTAAAATTGTTTCGCGAGATAAAGTTCACATCAATAGGATCATCATTTTGCTCAGATAAGGTAGACAAAGGCATATCATTGAGATCAATACGGGCATGTTTACTAGCAACCATAGTCATAAGAGCATCCACTTTCTCACTCAAAGTAGCGATTTCCTCAACAAAATTTACCTTCTTACCAGTTGGAGCTCTCTCGGTATGCCATTGAGAATAATTTGTCATGATGTTGTCTAGAAGTTGTCTCCTAATGTAACCTCCATGAAGGTACCACCTGCAGCAGAATCTAGAAGATTTCTAGACACAAAGTTTAGTCCCGCATTGAAATTTTGTATAATCATCCATAAGTTCAACCCATGAGTTGGGAAATTTTTAATCATCAATTTTAGCCTCTCCTAAGATTGTGCAACATGTTCTTGGTCATGTTGCATAAAATTCATAATTTGACTTCTAAGGGAGATGATCTTAGTAGGAGGAAAATACTTGGTAATGAAAGCATCTTTACATGTATCCCATGTTCCAATACTATTACGCGGTAAAGTTGAAAACCAAGCTTTAGCTTTATCTCTTAGTGAAAAAGGAAATAATTTTAATTTGACCACATCATTATCCATATCCTTTTTATTTTTCATATCACATAATTCAACAAAAGTATTGAGATGCGTAGCCGAATCCTCATTAGGGCTTCCAGAAAATTGTTCTTTCGTCACAAGATTTAGCAATGCAGCATTAAAATCGTAAAACTCCGCACTGCTGGTGCCTAGTATAGGAGTACAAATAAAATCATTGTTAGTAGTATTCAAGAAGTCACACAACTTGGTATTATCTTGAGACATGGTGACCAAGCAAGCAAAGTAACAAGCGAAGCAGGTAAACTAGCAAGCAAAGCAAGCAAACAGGTAAACTAGCAAAGATAAATATTTTTGTATTTTTGATTTTGATAGCAAGGAGAATATAAAAGAAAATAAAAAGTAGAACAAGTGAATGATAATTTGTGAGAAGGTACTTGATACTAAGTTGATGATACTCCCCGGCAATGGCGCCAAAAATCCTTCCTGATACTTATGATCTGCGTTGGGTTTTGTCCGGAGAGGAGGGGATGATGCGGCACAGTATATGTAAGTATTTCCCTCGGTGAGAACCAAGGTTATCGAACCAATAGGAGGATCACACGACTTCTCGTCTTCAGCGCCTACACACAAAAGAGCACACACTTGCACCCAACGCGGGCAAGAGGGTTGATAATCCCCTTGAACTCATCACTTGCGAGAGATAAGTAGTGTAGATGATAGTTGGATAACTATAAAATAGAAAATAAATAAAAAGTAAATAATGGAAGCAAGGAAATAGCTATATATATATATATGTGTGTGTGAATAGACCCAGTGGCCATAGTGTTCGCTAGAGGCTTCTCTCTTGAAGAAGGCATACAGTGGGTAAACAAATTATTGTTGGGCAATTGATAGAAAAGTGCATAGTTATGCAATATTTATTCACGACAATGATCATGCATATACGCATCACATCCATAAACACGTAGACCGACTCCTTCCTGCATCTATTACTATTACTCCACCGATGGAGCGCTATCCAGCATGCATCTAGAGTATTAAGTGAAACCGAGTAATGCTTTCAGAATGATGACATGATGTAGACAAAGTAAATACAATTAATATGAATAAACACTATCATTTTATGCTTAGTCACAGTAATACAAATACCTGTCTTGTCCCCTACTTTGTCACTGGGATATAGAGAACCGCAAGATTGAACCAACTACACCGCACTTCTCCCACTGAAGATAAACCAATCTAGTTGGCTAAACTACACCGATAGATCGGAGAGAATTACGAATCTATAATAATCATACAAATAAAAATTCAGAGGAGACTCAAATATTTTTCATGAATAATCTGAACATAAATCCAGAATTCATCGGATCCCAACAAACACATCGCAAAGACTGATTACATAAGATAGATCACCGCGGGAATCATGGTGATCATGGCAACAAAGAACACAGAAAGAGAGAGAGCCATCTAGGTACTAATTAAGGACCCGTAGGTATGTTGTGAACTACTCACACATCACCATGGGAGCAACAAGGGTGATGTACAGGCCCTCCGTGATCGATCCCCCTCCGACAGGGCACCGGAACAGGGCTCCAGATGGGCACACGGCAAAACAGAGACTTGCGGCGCGGAAAAAGTGTTTCGGGAGGCTCTTTAGGGTTTTTTGGATTAATAAAAATTTGTAGGCTAGAGAACAACGCCAGAGGGCCGGGGAGCTGGCCCCAAGCCATCAGGGCACGGCCACTCCCTGAGTGCGCCCAGTTGGCTTTGGGGCACATCGTGTGGCCCCCGGTCTCCCTCCGAAGCTTTCATGTCCTTATTTAGTCTAGAAAAAATCATCAAAAAAATCGGGGTATTTGGACTTCGTATGGAATGGTATTCCTGAAAATCCAAAAACATGCAGAAAACAACAACTAGTACTTGGCACTAGGTTAATAGGTTAGTGCTAAAAATAATATGAATCAACAAATAAATGCCCAAAAAGTATCCTAGAATGATAATATTATAGCATGGAATAATCAAAAATTGTAGATACGTTCGAGACGTATCAGTGGAGCGCGAGCGCGTGCAGGCGCTGGAGAGCCAGGTGTCCGCTGCCCATGCCGCCTTCGAGGCAGAGCGCACCAAAGCCAATGGGTGCCTCGCCAAGAAGGAGGAGAAGATCTAGGCAGAAGCTGATGCTAGGGTGGAGAAGACTCGGGAGGAGCTCCTGAGCAGCCAGCGCCACAAGCTGGAGCAGCAGGAGTCGCGCTTCAAGGACAAGAGCGAGGAGCTCCAGAAGGAGGTCGACGGGCTCAAGGCACAACTCCAAGACGCCGAGAAGAACCTCTAACTTGCCTGGAAGGGCAAGGAGGACACCGAAGGGGAGCGGGCGTCGCTCCAGGCGCAAGTTGGTGAAGCCGCCGAGGCCATCCGGTGGGCCAAGGACGAGGCAGCATAGGCGCGGATGATGTAGACACTACGCTCCAAGCAGTTCTTGGGACTCGCTACGCTCGCTGGCGGGGCACTCGGCTGCTTTGTTGAGGATGTCCCGGCACTCCCCATTGCAGATTATGATGGCGACTACCTTGACTTCTTCACCAGGGTGGTCGAGATGCTTGAGCAGGGAGTTTCCAGGCAGGACACCGTCATCGAGGGAGGGGCTCGCGAGCTCATGGACAACGCGGTGACGCTCATCTTCAGCAACCTTATCCGCCATGATCCTACCTTCGACCTCGCCCGCGTAGTGGAGCCAGTGCCTGCGGAGCTCCAGAACTCACTCAGGAGGGAGGTGCGTGAGGACGTGGACTCCCTGGTCGAGTGGTTCGTGCAAGTCGAGCCTTCCAAGCAGAGCGGCAGCCTTGGTGCAGACATCCCCGACGACGACGAAGGCAGCTCCTCCTCTGACTGAGGCTTTTATCTTTCTTTTCCTGTTGCACCATTTGCAAGGCCTCGTGGGGGTGTAAAGACAATTTTGTTTTGTAATCACAACTTGAAGTTTTAATTCCTTGCTCTTTATCCGCTGTTTTCTTGTGAGATTCATTTCCCTTTTTACATTTGTCTTATTGCTCTACGTCGCTTGGAACCAGCCCCCGAGCGTGCTATGAACGTCGCTGGTATGTTGTGACATGGTCCAACAAGGCCAAAGGGTGTAGGTATCTACGGGGTGGTAAGAGATCCTGAGGCGCGATGTTCAGAACACCCCCCCTTTGATGTGCGAGCGGCTTGTGCCAAGGAGGAAACAGAGATGCCCAGCAAGCTAACAAGGGAGAAAAGCTCAAGAGGCTGCAATGAATTTGCAAAGTTTTTGGACTTAGCTTCTTTCATAGCCCCATGCTCGCAAGACCTACAGCGACACTTGCTGCTTGTGGCTGTTGTAATTAGCTTCGTGCCATAACGCTCGTGAAGTCCCTTGAGCCTTTACACCTACGGCAACAACCCACCAACAAATGGTTGAGCCGTGCGCGCTCGCTAAATCACTTGTGGGTGTCACGCGAGGAGACAAGCCACCAAGGACCTTGGTGAGGTGACGTGCACAGGAGCAGTTTCGTGAGCCACAGCTCAGTCACATGGTTTTTGCAGCGCTGCTGGGACTGACCCAAGCATAGGCACCGTGTCCAGCTCCCGCTCGTGTGAACCTCACGAGGGAAATTGCAAGCGCGAACGGCTCCCGGAGCCAGAAGGCAATGCTTACCAAACACACAATATACTTGAAGGAACATAAGCTTTACTGCTGCATGGAAAAGTTCATTACACAACCAAAAAAGAGACAATGCTACCATGCTAGACACGGGTCAGCTTGAGGCTATGGCCGAGAGGCGCCCCTCAAAAGATGACAAAAACGCTGTCGTGCCAGACACGGGTCAGCCTAAGGATGATGGAGCTGAAAAGCGCCCTCATGTCAAAAATTCGCCATGACTGAGCACGAGGCCCCACTGGATCGTGGGTGGGAAGCTCCTGCGGTCCCATGGCGACTCATGTAGAGAGTTCCGAGGCGTGTACAACCCCCAGTCATTCTGTACTCCGTGAGGTCATGGATAGAACTTGCGAAGGTGTTGGATGTTCCATGTGTTTTGTACCGGAAGACCTTCCTTCGTCTCCAGCCGTGCAGCGCCAGGCCGAGAAACGTGGACGACCCTGTACAGGCCTTCCCACATGGGTGAGAGCTTATGGAGTCCTTCTTTGGAGAGGATCATGACGACAAGGTCACCAGCTTCAAGGGTGCGAGGGCGTATGCTACGGTTGTGGTAGCGACGCAATGTCTGCTGATACCGAGCTGTGCGGAGGGCAGCCTGGCGATGTGCTCCGTCAAGGAGGAGCATATTAGCTTCCCGCAGGCCATCCTGGTTCTGTTCGTTGAAGGCAAGACCCGCGGGGACCCATGCTTGAGCTCAGTGGGAAGGGCCGCTTCCGTCCCATAGACGAGGAAGAAGGGAGTTTCACCGGTAGGCTTGGTCGCTATTGTGCGTATCGACCATAGCATGAACTGGAGTTGGTCAAGCCAGCTTTGCCGCAGGCGGCGAGCTTCTTGCTCAAGCTTCTTGTCTTGAGGCCCTTGACGACCTTAGCGTTTGCACACTTGGCTTGGCCGTTGCTTCGCAGGTGTGCCATGGAGGCGTAGCAGATCTGCGTGTCGAAGTTGTCGCAGTAGGACCTAAAGAGGCCACTGGTGAACTGTGAGCCATTGTTGGTGATGATGCGGTTGGGGACACCAAAGCGGCACACCAGGATCTTGATGAACCTAACAGTGGACTGCAATGGGGTGGATCGAACAGGCTCCACTTCTGCCCACTTGGTAAACTTGTCGATGGCGATGTAGAGATAGCGGTAGCCTCCAGCTGCGCGCGGGAAGGGGCCCAGGATGTCCAGCCCCCATAACGCCAAGGGCCACGTGAGGGGGATGGTCTGGAGCTCTTGCGCTAGTTGATGAGTCTGCTTGGCATGGAACTGGTAGGCTTCGCAGGAGGGGACCAGCTCAGTGGCATCATCAAGTGTTGTAGCCTAGTAGAAACCACTTCTAAATGCCTTGCCCACAAGGGTGCACGATGAAGAGTTATGGCTGCAGTCGCCACCGTGTATGTCAGCAAGCAGTCGCAACCTTGCTGCACAGAAATGCAGCGCAGCGCCGTGTCGTTGGGGCGTCTCCTGTAGAGATCTCCATCCATGAGGCAATAGGATGCGGCTTGGCGGGCCACACACTCGGCCTCGACTTCGTCTACTGGGAGAGTGTTGTTCTCCAAGTAGAT
Organism: Elymus sibiricus; assembly: GCA_039707655.1. Classification (NCBI taxonomy): domain Eukaryota; kingdom Viridiplantae; phylum Streptophyta; class Magnoliopsida; order Poales; family Poaceae; genus Elymus; species Elymus sibiricus. The sequence continues at coordinate 304,935,026 of CM077675.1, read as the reverse complement.
CCTGAATTTTGTGGCCCAATTCTCCTCTTGAGGCTCGAGCGCTAGCAGTAGGTGAGAGCCTGAGGGTGGGCCACAATTGGTTGCGCCTGTAGAAGGCGTGGGAGGCAGCTGCTCCTGAGGTGCCATGGTGCTGACTACTGGTGGCGTGGCAGGCGGCTTCAGGAGCCGCTCTTCGAAAACGCCGGGTCTTGTGATTCACGGCGCAATGCTTTCTTGGCGATATCATCGGTTTCCTGGTTGCAGCTGCGAGGGATGTGTAGAAGTTCCATGCCTAGGAAATGCTTCTCGAGCTTGTGCACCTCCTCGAGGTAGGCGGCCATGTGCTCATCCTTGGGTTTGTAGCTCTTGTTGGAGAAGTTGACGAGAAGTTGTTACTCGCCGTTGATGAGCACCCGCTTGATGCTAAGCACGATGGCGGCCATAGTCCAGCGATGAGACCCTCATACTCAGCAACGTTATTGGAGACCTTGTCATTGTGCTTGAAGCAGAGCTGCACTGCGTAGTACAGCTTGTACCCTGTAGGCGAGGTGAGCATCACGCCAGCCCTCGCGCCATGCCTGGAGAATGCTCCATCGAAGTGAATTGTCTAACCATCAGGGGCATTTCTCCCAGGCATTAGGGACTTGGCCTTGCAACCATGATGGGAGGGCTCATCAGATACTTCTTTAGGTCTTTGAGAGCTGCGTCGGCTTCAGGGGTCCACTTCAAGGGACCTGTCCTCCTCAGGAGCTTGAAGAAAGGCAGAGCCCTTTCGTCGAACTTGGAGATAAAGCGCCCGAGCGAGGCCACACACCCGGTCAGCTTCTGCATTTCCTCGTGGTTGCGCGGAGGTTGTGTAACGCTCAAGATGCGGTCCTATCCTTATTTTGGCTCGAGGGCCTCGATAGGGATAGAAGAGCATCTCGTCGTTTCACAAGAATGGATATCGTTACAAGTACAAGTAAAGAGGAGATGAGTATATGAAATTGGCTTACACTCGCCACAAGTTAAATCATGATCATCTCAAATACAACAATACATTCAATCACCATACAGAAGAGCAGAGTCCGACTACAGGTGAAATCAAACGATAAAAGTGACATCCATCCTTGCCAATCCCAGGTTGCCGAAATGGAACCCATCCTATGATGGATGATGAAGAAGAACTCCAAATCAAACAACCATCACTTTCACATCAAAGCATCGCATTACTTGTACCTGCAACTGTTGTAGTAGTAATCTGTGAGCCATGGGGACGCAACAATCTCATTTCCAAGGGTATCAAGATTAGCAAAGCTTAATGGGTGACGTATGATTAAATGGTGAGGCTGCAGCAAGCACTAAGCATTTGATATCTAGCTAACCTACGAGTACAAGACTAAGGAGAGTGATCTATGCATAAACTGACGTGAACTATTAATAATCAAGAAGTGATCCTGAACACCTACTTACGAGTCAAACATAACCCCACCATGTTCCCTTCCTTGTTCCAACTTCACAAGAAGAGACGGTCACGGTTACGCACACGGTTGGTTTATTTTAATTGAGTTTGCTTCAAGTTTTCTATTACCGAATGTTAAACAATTTTCCAAGTTGCCACATAACTGCAGACACGGCTCTCAAAAAAATTTAACCTGCAGGTGTGCTCCAACTCATCCATCACAAACTAGCCACAAGCTGGGGGTGGAAAACCTCAACCGTGGGATAGCCCGTAGTATCCTCGAATCCCAATGCACAAGACGTTCGAGAAGGGTAAAACAAATCCAGCAAGACCGCTCGACGTGTCTACGAACCTGATACGAGCCGCATATCTTGTTCCCAGGACACGACCGGATTGGCTAAGTTCCTGGCTGGCACACCCCTTGGTGGCCCCGGCTACTGCCATTTTTGACCAACACTCATGAGGAGCACTAGCCCGGGTTGTTGATTAATCCATGGGTTAATTACTCCCTATGCAGGTTTATTAGTTATTAAGCTAATGTAGTACCAAAGTTGGGCATTGCCGGAAGAGTTTAATCCTAAAACGAAAATCAAGGGGGTCCCCATAACAACCCCAAGCGTGTTAGGAGCGCTCAATATGGAACATAAGACCGTTACTCGGAAAGTAAGGCGGCAAGAGTGGAACAAAACACCAAGCAGAAGGCCAAGCCTTCCACACTTTACCAAGTGTTTGGAGGCATTAAATTAAATAGCAAGAATATTGTGATATCCCAAGATATCCTTGTTATCACATGGAAACAACCTGCACCTACAACTAGCAACGCTATAGGAAGGGCTGAGCAAGTGGTAACTTCGCCAAACAATGGTTTGCTAGGATGTGGAGGGGTTAGAGGGTTTTAATGGCAATTTTGGGAGGCTTGACATTCAAGTGGTAGGTATCGAGACATAATGGTAGAAACGAGACAACTAGCATATAATTGATAGTAGTGGTATCCAGGTAAATGGTCATCTTGCTTGAAATCCTGCTTGGAAGAAGAACGAATCCATGAAGAAGACGAACCAACGTAGTTGAACAAATCCTCACACTTCAAAATGCTTTCGGAACTCTATCGAGAAGAAGCAATCCGGAAACAAACAAATGACATGGTAAACACCACAACATGTACATGACATGATGCGTAAACAAATATGATGCATGTCCATTTACTTATGCATGGCATGGTAAAGCACAACAACAATGCTACATACTAAGTGAAGTTCAATATGCAACGGGTTGCATACTGACGAAACTCCACATTTTAGTTATTGAGTTCACACTCGATTAGGTACCCAACAAGTTTAAATAAACTAGACATTTAGGCAAGTTTAAATGAGGATGCAAACAACATGTAGTATTTCCGAAATGACGCCATATGCAAATTATGAATTTGGTCCAGATATGTCCTAACCATATTTTATATTTCTTAATTAGGAAAATAAAGTGCACCATGTGATTCTACACGTTTTTATAGTCAAGTTACATATGTGAAACATTTTAATCGGAGCTACATTTATTTAGTTATGCCATAAAACGTTTTAACATGGCATTTATGCAAATTAAATGAAAACATCAAGTTAAAATTTTTTAACATGTGTGGAAGTTGGATAATGTGAATCTACACAAAATCCTAATCATTTTTCATATCTAAAGTCTTTACATGTGATGCATGGTTTGTGAGATATTAAATGCATGAACTCTAGGGGTTTTTCTGCAAATCTGTAATTCCCTGGAAATAGAGAAGTTCAAAGAATCTGAAAAAAATCGTTATCGGGCTGAATCTGAAAGTAAACGGGCCAACAGTGCGATTGACGTGACATAGCAAATTGCGCTCAGGGCGGGGCTTAGCGGGGCGGCTCACCTAGGTGGGCCTGGCCCAGGTCGGTGTGCAGGCTACAGATGGAATTGGGCTGGACCGTGGCTACTGGAATTTGGAGGCCAGCGTGGCCCATGTGGGTACTCGGTCAACGAGCGCAGGGCGCTCGCTGCTTGTGTCGTCTTCCCAATCGAAAATAGGAGCAGAGGAGGCACCGCGCCATGGCAGGGTCAGGCTAGGCGGAGGCCGACCGCGGTGGAGCTTGGCGCAGCGGAGGAACGGCGCGGCGGCAGATCCAAGCGTGGCAAGGAAGGGATGGGTGCCCGGCGCCTGGCGATGGTTCTCCGGCGCGACGTCCAAGGCAGTTGAAGGCGAGGAAGAGGGCGAAGCTCGACGGGGCCAATGCGGATCCGACGGGAGGCGGGGCAATGTGACGCTGACGTTGCTTCGGTAGTCACCGGACTCCGGCGAGGCGGCGAGGGTGCAGGATAGCGGCGGCGGGCATGGAGGATCATGGGACCCTCCTAGTCCAGGTCGAGAGGGTGGCTCGAGGAGGGAGGCGAGGCTGCTTAGGGCGCGGTGCAGGTTGAGGCCGGCTTGAGCAGGATCTCGGGCGCGAGGAGACAAGGAGGTCCTCGGCTAGCGAATCAGGGGTGTGGGAGCTCCTCCAGTGGCTCATGGACGAAGCTGAGGCACTGGATGGCTAGAGAGGGATGTGCAGGATTGGGAGGAGCAAGGAGGATGAAAATGGATTGCCAGGTGGAGATCTGGAATGATCCCGAGGCAGAGAGGTGGAGTGGCGGCGACGCAGCAGGAATTGTGGTAGTTTGTCTCCTAGGGTTATGGTTTCAACATACTGTATATAAATAGGAGGGGATTTCCAAATGCGGTTAAATTGGAGCCCTCTGATTTAGATCGGACGGTTGAGATAAATAGGTTAGGGAGTCCAATTGAAAAACGAAAGATGGTTTCGGGTATTTCGGGGTTGAACCGGACCAAACTGTCACGACCGTCTAGTTCGGGACCGGGGGAGTTATCGGGCTAGGTTGCGAGCGGATCGGTGCACTGTGTAATGAGGCTAGGCGGAGATGAGAGGGAAAACGGGCAGCCCGACATTAGTTTTAAAATACTAAAAACGTCCCACGATTGGACCGACTATAGTGCTGCTATAGGTTATCCGTTGGGGTAACAAAGAACCTCCGATTGCGATGAAATTTGGCAGGCGGTTTACCTACAACATAATAAGACCACACACCAACTTTCAACCCATCCGAAAAATGTTTTATACGTGACTTTTAAAACAATATTTTAATGATGAGGCGGGGGGCATGCGTGTGTGTTTGGTCTCGAAACGGTCGTCGACGTGAACGGGGAGAATCGGCAACTACGAATGGATGCAAGTTTTGAAAATGATGGAAGTGGAGTGATGATGCAATGCTAATGATGTGATGTTGAATGCGACAAACCAGTAGAACACAGGGCAAAACTCGAAATAACTAGAAGGCAACTAGAGCTTTAGTCTCGGGCTATAACAGGTTGCATCTTCCCGATGGCTTGGATCTTCTCACGGTTAGCCTCAATGGCCTGGTGGGATACCAGGAAGCCAAAGAGCTTGCCTCAGGGGACTCCAAAGACACAGTTTGCGGGGTTGAGCTTGAGGTTGATCTTGCGCAAGTTGGAGAAGGTCTCCTCGAGGTCCGCGGTGAGAGAATCCTCTTCACGCGTCTTGATAATGATGTCGTCGACGTAGGCCTTTGTGTTCCTTCCAATATGAGGACCCAGGCCTTTGTGTATGAGCCTTTGGAAGGTGGATCCTCCACTCTTCATGCCGAAGAGCAGGCAAATGTAGCAGTACACTACGCAAGGAGTAAGGAAGATGGTCGTCTCCTCATCTTCCTTGGCCATCTTGATCTGATGGTAGCCTGAAAAGGCATCCAGGAAGCACATCCGCTTGCACCCGGTTGTGGAGTCCACGATCAGATTGATGCACGGCAGTAGGAAGTACTTTTTGGGGCAGGCCACATTGAGATCAGTGAAGTCGATGCACATCCGCCCCTCTCCACTGTGCTTCTGGACCACGACGGATTTGGCAACCCACTCGGGGTGGAGTACCTCACGGATGAAGCCTGCCTCCCGAAGCTTCTTAGTCTCTTGAACGATGAATTTCTGTTTCTCTATTGCCTGGTGTCGTGCCTTTTGCTTCACGGGCCGCGCATTTGGGCACACATCTAGATGATACTCGATCACCTCCCTTGGCACTCCAGGTATGTTTGATGGTGTCCAGGCGAACATATCAGCATTTGCCCGAAGGAAGGTGACGAGTTCGCCTTCCTATTTGGCGGAGAGGCCGCTGCTGATGGTGATGGCGGGCCCGAAGCCACTGCCGTCCAGTGACACTTTCTTGGTTCCGTGTGGTCCTGAGAGAGCATTGGCTTCTTCTTGGACGATGCCGGCTCGATGTCGTCCTCATCATCGGGATGGGCGATGGCGGCAGCTGCTACTTCTTGAGCATGCGTTGGTTTCCCTTGAAGAGGAAAGGGTGATGCGGCAAAGTAGATAAGTATTTCCCTCAGTTGTTGAGAACCAAGGTATCAATCCAGTAGGAGATACAAGCAAGTCCCCAATAAATGTACCTACACAAATAATCAAACACTTGCACCCAACGCTATAAAGGGGTTGTCAATCCCTTCACGGTTACTTGCAAGGATGAAATATGATAGAGATAGATAGATAGGATTGCTAAAACGAAAAGTAAACTAAAAGTAAAAAGATTGCAGCAAAGTATTTTTGGTATATTAGGTTTATAGATCTGAAAATATAATATTGAAAATAGACCCGGGGGCCATAGGTTTCACTAGAGGCTTCTCTCATGAAGGAAAATAATACGGTGGGTGAACAAATTACTGTCGAGCAATTGATAGAAAAGCGAATAATTATGAAGATATCCAAGGCAATGATTATGCATATAGGCATCACGTCCGTGTCAAGTAGGCCGAAACGATTCTGCATCTACTACTATTACTCCACACATCGACCGACTCCTGCCTGCATCTAGAGTATTAAGTTCATGAAGAACGGAGTAATGCATTAGGTAAGATGACATGATGTAGAGGGATAAACTCAAGCAATATGATGAAAACCCCATCTTTTTATCCTCGATGGCATCAATACAATACGTGCCTCGCTACCCCTACTTTGTCACTGGGTGAGGACACCGCAAGATTGAACCCAAAACTAAGCACTTCTCCCATTGCAAGAATTACCAATCTAGTTGGCCAAACCAAACCAATAACTCGAAGAGACTTGCAAAGATATGAAATCATGCATATAAGAATTCAGAGAAGATTCAAATAATATTCATAGATAAGCTAATCATAAACCAACAATTCATCGGATCTCGACAAACACACCGCAAAAGAGTATTACATCGGATAGATCTCCATGAAGATCGTGAAGAACATGGTATTGAAGAACAAAGAGAGAGAAGAAGCCATCTAGCTACTAGCTATGGACCCGAAGGTCTGTGGTGAACTACTCACGCATCATCGGAGGGGCAATGGAGTTGATGTAGATGCCCTCCGTGATCGAATCCCCCTCCGGCAGATTACCGGAAAAGGCTCCAAGATTGGATCTCACGGGAACAGAGGCTTCCGGCGGCGGAAAAGTATTTTCGTGGCTCTTTTTGGTATCCAGGGAATATTTGGGAATTTATAGGCCGAAGAATAGGGTTAGGAGGGCTGCCATGGGGCCACAAGCCAGGGGGGCGCCTCCCCCCTAGGGCGCGCCCCGATGGCTTGTCGCCACACGGCAGCTCCCCTGCCTTCATCTCCAAGTCTTCTGGGTTGCTTCTGGTCCAAGAAAAATCATTCCGAAGATTTTATTCTGTTTGGACTCCGTTTAATATTCCTTATCTACAATACTCAAAAACAAGGAAAAAACAGAAACTGGCACTAGGCTCTAGATTAATAGGTTAGTCCCAAAAATAATATAAAATAGCATATTAATGCATATAAATAATCCAAAACAGATAATATAATAGCATGGAACAATCAAAAATTATAGATACGTTGGAGACGTATCAACCATCCCCAAGCTTAATTCCTACTCGTCCTCGAGTAGGTAAATGATAAAAATAGAATTTTTGATGTGGAATGCTACCTAACATATTTATCCATGAATATTCTTTATTGTGGCATGAATATTCAGATCCATAAGATTCAAAACAAAAGTCTAATATTGACATAAAAACAGTAATACTTCGAGCATACCAACAAGGCAATTGTGTCCTTTCGAAATAACATGGCCTTAGAAAGTTATCCCTACAAAATCATATGGTCTAGCTATGCTCCATCTTCCCCACACAAAGTATCTAAATCATGCACAACCCCGATGACAAGTCAAGCAATTGTTTCACACCTTTTATGTTCTCAAACCTTTTCAACTCTCACGCAATACATGAGCGTGAGCCATGGATATAGCACTATAGGTGGAATAGAATATGGTGGAGGTTGTGAGGAAAAAGGAGAAGATAGTCTCACATCAACTAGGCGTATCAACGGGCTATGGAGATGCCCATCAATAGATATCAATGTGAGTGAGTAGGTATTGCCATGCAACGGATGCACTAGAGCTATAAGTGTATGAAAGCTCAAAAAGAAACTAAGTGGTTGTGCATATGATGAAAAATTCCACTAGCTATATGAAAGTGACAAAATAGGAGACTCTCTATCATGAAGATCATGGTGCTACTTCGAAGCACAAGTGTGGAAAAAGATAGTAGCATTGTCCCTTCTCTCTTTCTCTCATTTTTTTTTATTTGGTGGGCATCTTTGGCCTCTTTTTTTTTGTTTTGGGCTTCATTGGCCTCTTTTATTATTTATAAAGTCCGGATACTCATCCCAACTTGTGAGGGATTCATAGTTTCCATCATCCTTTTCTCACACGGGACAAATGCTCTAATAATGAAGATCATCACAATTTTATTTACTTACAACTCAATACCTAGAACAAAATATGACTCTATATGCAATATGAAAGTGATGGTGCATGTCATGAAAAATGGAAAGGTGGAAGTTGCATGGCAATATATCTCGGAATGGCTATGGAAATGCCATAATAGGTAGGTATGGTGGCTGTTTTGAGGAAAATATATGGTGGCTGTTTTGAGGAAGGTGGGTTTGATGCACCGCCGAAAATTGCGCGGTACTAGAGAGGCTAGCAAAGGTGGAAGGGTGAGAGTGCGTATAATCCATGGACTCAACATTAGTCATAAAGAACTCACATACTTATTGCAAAAGTCTATTAGTTATCGAAACAAAGTATTAGACGCATGCTCCTAGGGGAGAGGTTGGTAGGAGTTAACCATCGCGCGCTCCCGACCCTAACACAAAGGTTGACAATCATTAAACAAATCATGCTCCGACTTCGTTACATAACGGTTCACCATACGTGCATGCTACGGGAATCACAAACTTTAACACAAGTATTTCTCCAATTCACAACTACTCACTAGCATGACTCTCATATTACCATCCCTATATCTCAAAACTATATGCAAGGAATCAAACTTCTCATAGTATTCAATGCACTTTATATGAAAGTTTTTATTATATCCCTCTTGGATGCCCATTATATTAGGACTAAATTCATAACCTAAACCAATTACCATACTGTTTAACAACTCTCAAAATAATATAAGTGAAGTATGAGAGTTCAATAATTTCTATAAAATAAAACACCACCGTGCTCTAAAAAGATATAAGTGAAGCACTAGAGCAACATTGCCTAGCTCAAAAGATATAAGTGAAGCACATAGAGTATTCTAATAAATTCATGATGAATGCGCGTCTCTCTCAAAAGATGTGTACAGCAAGGATGATTGTGGCAAACTAAAAAGGAAAGACTCATATCATACAAGACGCTCCAAGCAAAACACATATCATGTGGTGAATAAAAATATAGCCTCAAGTAAATTTACCGATGAATTGAAGACGAAAGAGGGGATGCCTTCCGGGGCATCCCCAAGCTTAGGCTTTTTGGTATCCTTGAATATGGCTTGGGGTGCCTTGGGCATACCCAAGCTTAGGCTCTTGCCACTCCTTATTCCATAGTCCATCAAATCTTTACCCAAAACTTGAAAACTTCACAACACAAAACTCAACAAAAAACTCGTGAGATCCATTAGTATAAGAAAAATAAATCAACAGTTTAGGTACTGTTGTGAACTCATTCTTTATTTATATTGGTGTAATATCTACTGTATTCCAACTTCTCCATGGTTCATACCCCCCGATACAACCCATAGATACATCAAAATAAGCAAACAACACAAAGAAAACAGAATCTGTATAAAACAGAACAGTCTATAGGAATCTATAGACTTCGATTACTTCTGTAACTCCAAAAATTCCAAAAAATTAGGAAAATCAGGGAAATTTGTATATCAATCTTTTGTAAAAATTTCATATCAAAAGCACGTTCCAGTGAATTTAAAAAATTCCTGGACTGAGCGCAAAAGTTTCTATTTTTCAGCAAAACCAAATCAACAATCACCGTAAACCATCCCAAGGGTCTTACTTGGCACAAACACTAATTAAAACAATAAAACATAATTACTACAGAGGTAATAATGTGCAAAACACTCAAGAACAGAAACAAAAAAACAGAAACATAAAATAAAATTGGGTTGCCTCCCAACAAGCGCTATTGTTTAACGCCCTTAGCTAGGCATAACAATTTCAATGATGCTCACATAAAAAGTAGTAATTGAGATATGCAAAAGAGCATCATGAATAGCATGAAAAACACATTTAAGTCTAACCCACTTCCTATGCATAGGGATTTTGTGAGCAAACAATTTATGGCAACAAGAATCAACTAGCGTAGGAAGGCAAAACAAGCATAACTTCAAAACTTTGAACACATAGAGAGGAAACTTGATATTATTGCAATTCCTACAAGCATATGTTCCTCCCTCATAATAAATTTCAGTAGCATCATGAAGGAATTCAAAAATATAACTATCACATAAATCATTCTTTTCATGATGCACGAGCATGCAATCATCATAATGAATTTGCTCATCAAAACTTGGGGAACAAAAAATATCATCTTCATGAAACATAGCATCCCCAAGCTTATGGCTTTGCATATCATTAGCATCATAGATATTTAGAGAATTTATACTAGCAAAATTGCAATCATGCCTTTCAATCAAGGAGCTATCATGAATCACCTTATAAATTTCTTCTTTCAACACTTCATCAAATTTCAGATTCATGATTTTCAAACAAAACTTCATGGAGATAATCAAGTGCACTCAACTCACTAGCAATTGGTTCATCATAATTTGGTATTTTGAAAAGATTAGCAAGTGGATGAGGATCCATATCAATAGATTTTTAGCAAGCGAAGATGCTTGCAAATAAAAGGCACATGACAACACAAGCAAACAGAAATAGATCCGGCGAGAAAAAGGCGGCAAATCTTTTTGAAAATCATTTTAGAAGTGGGGGAGAGGAAAACGAGAGGCAAATGGCAAATAATGTAAATGCAAGAGATGAGTTTGTGATGGGTACTTGGTAGGCTTGATGTAGATCTGCCCGGCAACAGCGCCAGAAATCCTTCTTGCAACTTCTTGAGCATGCGTTGGTTTCCCTTGAAGAGGAAAGGGTGATGCGGTAAAGTAGATAAGTATTTCCCTCAGTTGTTGAGAACCAAGGTATCAATCCAGTAGGAGATACATGCATGTCCCCAATAGATGTACCTACACAAATAATCAAACACTTGCACCCAATGCTATAAAGGGGTTGTCAATCCCTTCACGGTTACTTGCAAGGATGAGATATGATAGAGATAGATAGATAAGATTGCTAAAACGAAAAGTAAAATAAAAGTAAAAAGATTGCATCAAAGTATTTTTGGTATTTTTGGTTTATAGATCTAAAAATATTATATGGAAAATAAACTCGGGGGCCATAGGTTTCACTAGAGGCTTCTCTCATGAAGGAAAATAATACGGTGGGTGAACAAATTACTGTCGAGCAATTGATAGAAAAGCGAATAATTATGAAGATATCCAAGGCAATGATTATGCATATAGGCATCACGTCCGTGTCATGTAGACCAAAACGATTCTGCATCTACTACTATTACTCCACACATCGACCGACTCCTGCCTGCATCTAGAGTATTAAGTTCATGAAGAACAGAGTAACGCATTAGGTAAGATGACATGATGTAGAGGGATAAACTCAAGCAATATGATGAAAACCCCATCTTTTTATCCTCGATGGCATCAATACAATACGTGCCTCGCTACCCCTACTTTGTCACTGGGTGAGGACACCGCAAGATTGAACCCAAAACTAAGCACTTCTCCCATTGCGAGAATTACCAATCTAGTTGGCCAAACCAAACCAATAACTCGAAGAGACTTGCAAAGATATGAAATCATGCATATAAGAATTCAGAGAAGATTCAAATAATATTCATAGATAAGCTAATCATAAACCAATAATTCATCGGATCTCGACAAACACACCGCAAAAGAGTATTACATCGGATAGATCTCCATGAAGATCATGAAGAACATGGTATTGAAGAACAAAGAGAGAGAAGAAGCCATCTAGCTACTAGATATGGACCCGAAGGTCTGTGGTGAACTACTCACGCATCATCGGAGGGGCAATGGAGTTGATGTAGATGCCCTCCGTGATCGAATCCCCCTCCGGCAGATTACCGGAAAAGGCTCCAAGATTGGATCTCACGGGAACAGAGGCTTCCGGCGGCGAAAAAGTATTTTCGTGGCTCTTTTTGGTATCCAGGGAATATTTGGGAATTTATAGGCCTAAGAATAGGGTTAGGAGGGCTGCCATGGGGCCACAAGCCAGGGCGGCGCCTCCCCCCTAGGGCGCGCCCCGATGGCTTGTCGCCACACGGCGGCTCCCCTGCCTTCATCTCCAAGTCTTCTGGGTTGCTTCTGGTCCAAGAAAATTCATTCCGAAGATTTTATTCCATTTGGACTCCGTTTAATATTCCTTATCTACAATACTCAAAAACAAGGAAAAAACAGAAACTGGCACTAGGCTCTAGATTAATAGGTTAGTCCCAAAAATAATATAAAATAGCATATTAATGCATATAAAACATCCAAAACAGATAATATAATAGCATGGAACAATCAAAAATTATAGATACGTTGGAGACGTATCAACAGCCTTGTAAGCGCTCTCAAGGGTGCACACCGCATCCTTCTCATCACACTGGATGGTGATGGTGCCGCTGCAGCTCGGAAGCTTGACGGTGTTGTAAGCATGGTGAGTTACCCCCATGAACTTGGCAAGCGCAGGGTAGCCCAAGAGGGCGTTGTAGGGCAGACCGATGTGCGCCACGTCGAATTCGATGAGCTCGGTGCGGTAGTTCTTGCGGAAGCCGAAGGTAACAGGGAGACGAACTTGCCCCAGGGGCAGTGTGGAGCCATCGGTCTCGTGGTCATGGGGCTCTCGTAAGGCGCCCTAAGCACCTCGAAGGTTTCCACAGAAAGCACATTGAGGCCTGCACCGCCGTCGATGCGAGTCTTGGTGACTGCGACGTTGTCGATGGTGGGTGTGCACATCAGAGGAATTGTCCCCATAGCTCTTGTGTACTTGGGGTGGTCGGTGGAGTCGAAGGATATCGGGAACTGTGACCACTTGAGGGGCCTGGCGACGTCGACCCCGGGAAGTGCAACATTAACCTCCCGGGAGAACTGCTTGAGTGGCAATTTGAGGCGGGAGCCTGAGCTCCACCAAGCATGCCTGCCACCTCACGAGGCTCCTGATAGACCCCAACATCTTCATCAGATAGATTGTCCCTGTTGGCGCGGGTCGGGGCAGCATTGACTTGAGGAGGGACGGCCTGCTGGGGCTGACCCTGCTAGCCCTGACAAAAAATGTTGTTGCCATTGCGGTCATTCCAACGTCTGCCGCTGCGGCCGCCACCTCGGCCTCGACCGCAGTTGTTACGCCTTCCTTGCCGGTCACGCTGGAGCATCCTGAGCTCTTGCCAGCCTTCGGTGCGATGAGTGTTCACGTTGTGGTAGGCACATGCGGGCCGTCTATCTTTCCTGGGCGGAAGTTCATCACGGTTGCGCCCATGCTTCTGTTCGGGCTCAGTTGCAAGCGCAAGGGGGCCCTTGCACTTCATGTCCATGTTCTTGTCCTTGGCAGCGTCAAGGGCCGCGTCTGGATCGTTGCGGGCGAGGAGGCGACCCTCTTCAGCCTTGGCGCATCGATCGGCGAGGTCGAAGACCATGGCAACGGAGTCGAGCTCGTCGTTGATGGCCAGCTTCTCGTGCATCTTGACGTCCGTGATGCCCACAGAGAATGCAGAGATGATTGTGGCGTCGGAGGTGCGCAGGATGTTGTTGTGCTCCTGGCTGAAGCGCTGGATGTACTTGCGGAGTGTCTCGCCAAGCTGCTGGCGCACGACACACAAGACGTTGAGGGTGAGATAACGCTCATACGTGCCCTTGAAGTTGGAGAAGAATTGTGCGCACAGCTCGCACCACGAGGAGATGGAGCTCTCGGGGAGGTTCATCAGCCACAAGCGTGCTGCATCCTTGAGAGCCATGGGGAACCAGTTGGCCATAACCTTGTCATCAGCGTCAATGGCCTCGATGCCGATGTCGTAGAGCTATAGGAACTCCATGGGTTTGGGGCCGTCATAGCAAGGAGGTAGCTCCGGCTTGAAGGGCGTAGCCCACACCACGCGGCGCAGCTCAGGAGTGAAGGCTCGGCAACCCCCGCTGCTGGACGGGGTGCCACCGGTAAGAGCAGCGCAGTTATGGTGCCCAACCACGGCAACATCCTAGAGGGTGCAGTTCTGGGGATCGCGCTGCCACTCGAGGATTACACGCGCATCAGGGGCAGCGCGACGGATGATCTAGCAGCTCACATCTGCCTGAGGTGGGGAAGAAGCACCATGGGACGACCCTAGAAAACGCACACCACAACGGTGTCGTACGTCCTCGTCGGGGTGGGGGGGGGGACGAGTAGGAGCAGGAGGAGACATGTCCTGCCCTGCTGATGTCTACTACGCAACCACCTCAAAGTTATCTTTTCCGATCAATCGTATGAGCTATCCCTATAAGTGTCACGAACAGCCCTAGAGTTCGTACTAAAATAACACCTTAAGATACACATCAACCAAAACCCTAATGTCACCTAGATACTCCAATGTCACCACAAGTACCCATGGGCTTAATTATACGATATGCATCACATAATTTCAGATTAATCATGTTCAATCCAACACTAAGAACTGCAAAGAGTGCCCCAAAGTTTCTACCGGAGAGTCAAGATGAAAACGTGTGCCAACCCCTATGCATAGATTCCCAAGGTCACGAAACCTGCAAGTTGATCACCAAAACATACATCAAGTGGATCAATAGAACATCCCATTGTCACCACGGATATCCCATCGCAAGACATACATCAAGTGTTCTCAAATTCTTAAAGAATCAATCCGATAAGAAAACTTCAAAGGGAAAACTCAATTCATCACAAGAAGATAGAGAAGGGAAAACTCCATATGATTCATCTATATTAATAAAGCTCGCGGTACATCAAGATCGTGTCATCTAAAGAACACGAGAGAGAGAGATCAAACACATAGCTACTGGTACATACCCTCAGCCCCGAGGGTGAACTACTCCCTCCTCGTCATGGAGACCGCCGGGATGATGAAGATGGCCTTCGGTGATGGTTTCCCCCTCCGACAGGGTGCCGGAACGGGCTCCGGATTGGTTTTTCGTGGCTCTAGAGGATTGCGGCGGCGGAACTCCCGATCTAGGTTTGTTTCTGGGGGTTTCTGTATTTATTGGAATTTTTGGCGGCGGAAACAAGTCAGGGGGTCCACGAGGTGGCCACAAGCCAGCAGGGCGCGCCCTAGGGGCTTGTGGCTGCCTCGTGGCTCTTCTGGCCCAACTCCGATGCTCCGTGGGTCTCTTCTGGTCCATAAAAAATCACTGTAAATTTTTATTCCGTTTGCACTCCGTTTGATATTCCTTTTCTGTAAAACTCAAAAACAAGGAAAAAACTGAAACTGGCACTGGGCTCTGGGTTAATAGGTTAGTCCCAAAAATAATATAAAGTTGAAGTAAAATGATTGTAAAACATCCTAGAATGATAATATAACAGCATGGAACAAGCAAAAATTATAGATACATTGGAGACGTATCAGCATCCCCAAGCTTAATTCCTGCTCGTCCTCGAGTAGGTAAATGATAAAAACAGAATTTTTGATGTGGAATGCTGCCTAACATGTTCATCATATTCTTTTCTTCTTTGTATAGCATGGACATTTGGACTTGTAAATGATTCAAAGCAATAGTCCAGTTTTAACATAATGACTTCAATACTCAAGCATGTCAACAAACAACCATGTCTTTCAAAATATCAACACTAAGAAAGTTATCCCTAGCCCATCATGCTCAATCATTGATCCATTCATGAAACGCACTCAAATATTAGCCATGCCCAATGCTCAAGTACGATCATAGTGCCCCCTAGTTGGTGCTTATAAGAGAAGATGGAGACTCAAAGCAAAAATAAAAATTGCATAAAGTAAATAGATAGGCCCTTCGCACAGGGAAGTAGGGATTTGTAGAGGTGCCAGAGCTCAAGGTTTAAATTGAGAGAGAAAAATATTTTGAGTGGCATGCTTTTCCTGTCAACGAAAACGACAAAGTAGCTCACAATACTTTCCATGCTAGATAGATTATAGGCGGTTCCCAAACAGAATGGTAAAGTTTTTACTCCCCCTCCACCAATCAATCACACTCCACGGCGAGCCGAATCCACGGGTACCGTCCATACCAACAACATTCCTGGGGGAGTTTTGTTTCATTATTTTTTTGATTTGATTTTTGAGCATGGGACTGGGCATCCCGAATACCAGCCATTTTCTCGTGAATGATAGTGAATCAACACATATCGTGAGAATAACCCACCTAGCATGGAAAAATATTGGATACTCCCCACCGTTTCATGAGCGGTACGGGCACACAAAAGAGAAAATTTATTTTGAAGATTTAGAGATGGCACATACAAATTTTCTTGGAACGACATGGAAATACCGCATATAGGTAGGTATGGTGGACTCATAAGGCAAAACTTGGTTTAAGGATTTTGGATGCACAAGTAGTATTTCTACTTAGTACAAATGAACGCTAGCAAATAGATTGGGAAGCAACCAAACTGACGAACGAAAAATCTCATAAGTGAGCATTGAGTCATAACTAACACCGAATAATGCACCACAAGTAGGATGTAACTTCATTGCATAACTATTGACTTTCGTGCATGCATAGGGGATCACAAACCTTAACACCAATATTCCTACTAAGCATAATTACTCACTAACATGACTCACATATTACTATCATCATGTTTCAAAACTATTACAAGGAATCAAGTTTAATTTGTCTCATGATCATCATGAAAGTTTTTATTATATCCTCCTTGGATATCTATCACTTTGGGACTAGTTTCATATATTGCCATCGCTTTTTGGCAAGCTCAAACAAATTTTAAATGAAGCACATGAGCATATGACAAGCCACTCTCAAAAGATATAAGTGAAGATCAATGAGTAGCCAACAATTAAATAACTATGTGATGACTCTCTCTCTCTCTCAGTAAATATTTTCAGATCTGAGTATTTTATTAAACAGCAAGCAAAAGAAAAATAGCACTCCAAGAATAGCACATATCATCTGAACGAATAAAAAATTAGGCTCAACATAGGCTAACCGATAATTGTTGATGAAGAGAGGTGGGATGCGTAGCATCCCCAAGCTTAGATGCTTGAGACTTCTTGAAATATATACTTGGGGTGCCTTGGGAATCCCCAAGCTTGAGCTTTTGTATCTCGTTCAATCCTCTCATATCATGATTTCACCTATTCTCAAAAACATCATCCACACAAAACTCGAAAAGAACTCGTGAGATAGGTTAGTACACATAATAATAAATGAACTCTTCATGTACTGCCAAGACAAGTTGCATAATAATTTCCAAACATCATATACTGTTTACTATCATTACCACAATTTATATCTACCAATATAGGCTATGGAAACTAGAGGATAAGTAGATAACAAAACTATGGCAGCAATCTGTCCAAACAGAACAGTCTGTAGCAATTTATGAAAACAGCGTACTTACTTAACTCAAAAAATTATGAAAATTTAGGACATGCTAAATAATTTATATGACATCACTGTGTAACAATTTCAGAAACTTTCCACGTTCCAGTAAAATATGAAAATTCAAACACTACAGCCAAAGTTTCTGTTTTTACACAGCACTCATCAAAACATGCAATGCAAGCATCCTAAGGCAATTCTTGGAACTTTTTATTGAAAAACAAGATTATAAATAACACCTAACAGAAAACAATAAAATATAATGACGATCCAAGCAAAGCACATATTATGTGACGAATAAAAATATAGCTCTAAGTAAGATATACCGATAATGTTGAAGACGAAAGAGGGGATGCCTTCCGGGGCATCCCCAAGCTTAGGCGCTTGAGTCTTCCTTGGATATTACCTTGGGGGTGCCTTGGGCATCCCCAAGCTTAGGTTCTTTTCACTCCTTATTCTCCTCATATCGGTGTCTCACCCAAAACTTGAAAACTTCAATCACACAAAACTTAACGGAACTTCGTGAGAAGGGTTAGTGTAATAATGATAGATCATTCACTTAGGTACTGTCAAGACAAGATTCATAATTGTTACCACATGATACCTACTGTATTATATCATTCCCATAATTTATACCACTAAATATAAGCTATGGAAACAGTAAAACAAGCAAACTATGCATGCAAAACAGAATCTGTCAAAAACAGAACAGTCTGTGAAGATCTGTAGTATAGCCATACTTCCCTGTCTCTAAAAATTCTTAAAAATTAGGAAAATCTTGGAAATTTGTATATAAATCATGTGTAAAAAATTCAGATCAAAAGCACGTTCCAGTGAATTTACAAAATTCCTGGACTGAGAGCAAAAGTTTCTGTTTTTGCACAGAATCAAGTCAACTATCATCCACAATATCCCAAAGGCTTTACTTGGCACCTTATTGAAACAAAAGCAATAAAACATGATTAATACAGTAGCTTAATCATGTGAACACACCAAAACAGAAGGTAAAAGTGTTGGGTTGTCTCCCAACAAGCGCTTTTCTTTAATGCCTTTTAGCTAGGCATGATGATTTCAATGATGCTCACATAGGAATAATAATTGAAACATGCAAAAAGAGCATCATGAATCTCATGACAAGCACATTTAAGTCTAACACACTTCCTATGCATAGGGATTTTGTGAGCAAATAATTTATGGGAGCAAGAATTAACTAGCATAGGAAGGCAAAACAAGCATAACTTTGAAACTTTGAACACATAGAGAGGAAACTTGATATTATTGCAATTCCTACAAGCATATGTTCCTCCCTCATAATAATTTTCAGTAGCATCATGAAGGAGTTTCACAACATAACTATCACATAAATCATTATCTTCATGATCCACAAGCATAGAAAATTTGTCACTCTCCACATAAGCAATTTTCTTCTCATTCATAATAGTGGGAGCAAACTCAACAAAATAACTATCATGAGATACTTGATTGACATAACCACTTTGAATATTAAAATCATGATGACAAGTTTCATGGTTACTATATCTCTTTATAGCATACATGTCATCATCATAATCATCATAGATAGTAGGCAAGTCATTATCATAACAAATTTGCTCATCAAAACTTGGGGGACTAAAAATATCATCTTCATCAAACATAGCATCCCCAAGCTTGTGGCTTTGTATATCATTAGCATCATGGATATTCATAGAATTCATACTAGAAATATTGCAATCATGCTCATCATTCAAGTAATTCTCATTAAGTATTTTCATAAATTCTTCCTCTACCAATTGAGCACAATTTTCCGAACCATCATTTTCACGAAAGACATTAAAAAGACGAACCAATTGATGCAACCTAAACTCCATTTTTTGTAGTTTTCTTTTATAAAACCAAACTAGTGATAAAACAAGAAACTAAAAGATTTAATTGCAAGATCTAAAGATATACCTTCAAGCACTCACCTCCCCAGCAACGGCGCCAGAAAAGAGCTTGATGTCTACTACGTAACCTTCTTCTTGTAGACTCGTGTTGGGCCTCCAAGCGCAGAGTTTTGTAGGACAGTAGCAAATTTCCCTCAAGTGGATGACCTAAGGTTTATCAATCCGTGGGAGGCGTAGGATGCAGATGGTCTCTGTCAAACAACCCTGCAACCAAATAACAAAGAGTCTCTTGTGTCCCCAACACACCCAATACAATGGTAAATTGTATAGGTGCACTAGTTCGGCGAAGAGATGGTGATACAAGTGTAATATGGATGGTAGATATAGGTTTTTGTAATCTAAAAAATATAAAAACAGCAAGGTAGCAAGTAACAAAAGTGAGCAAAAACGGTATTGCAATGCTTGAAAACA
Source organism: Elymus sibiricus (assembly GCA_039707655.1). Lineage (NCBI taxonomy): Eukaryota > Viridiplantae > Streptophyta > Magnoliopsida > Poales > Poaceae > Elymus > Elymus sibiricus. The sequence continues at coordinate 304,915,212 of CM077675.1, read as the reverse complement.
AGGCCTAGGGTTCATACTTTCACTAGTGCAAGTTCTCTCAACAATACTAACATAGTTGAATCATATGTAAATCCCTCACGTGCGACAAAGAGTTCACTCCAAAGTCACAAATAGCGGAGACCAAAGGAAGAAATTATTGTAGGGTACGAAACCACCTCAAAGTTATCGTTTCTGATCAATCGTATGAGCTATCCCTATAAGTGTCACGAACAGCCCTAGAGTTCGTACTAAAATAACACCTTAAGATACACATCAACCAAAACCCTAATGTCACCTAGATACTCCAATGTCACCACAAGTACCCATGGGCTTGATTATACGATATGCATCATATAATTTCAGATTCATCATGTTCAATCCAACACAAAGAACTTCAAAGAGTGCCCCAAAGTTTCTACCGGAGAGTCAAGACGAAAACGTGTGCCAACCCCTATGCATAGATTCCCAAAGTCAAGTTGATCACCAAAACATACATCAAGTGGATCAATAGAACATCCCATTCTCACCACGGATATCCCATCGCAAGACATACATCAAGTGTTCTCAAATTCTTAAAGAATCAATCCGATAAGAAAATTTCAAAGGGAAAACTCAATTCATCACAAGAAGATAGAGAGGGGAAAACTCCATACGATTCATCTATATTAATAAAGCTCGTGGTACATCAAGATCGTGTCATCTCAAGAACACGAGAGAGAGGGAGAGAGATCAAACACATAGCTACTGGTACATACCCTCAGCCCCGAGGGTGAACTACTCCCTCCTCGTCATGGATACCGCCGGGATGATGAAGATGGCCTCTGGTGATGGTTTCCCCCTCCGGCAGGGTGCCGGAACGGGCTCCCGATTGGTTTTTCGTGGCTCTGGAGGCTTGCGGCGGCGGAACTCCCGATCTAGGTTTGTTTGTGGGGGTTTCTGTATTTATAGGAATTTTTGGCGGCGGAAACAAGTCAGGGGGGTCCACGAGGCGGCGACAAGCCAGCAGGGCGCGCACTACGGGGGGCGCCCTAGGGGCTTGTGGCTGCCTCGTGGCTCTTCTGGCCCAACTTCGATGCTTCGTGGGTCTCTTCTGGTCCATAAAAAATCACCATAAATTTTTATTCCGTTTGGACTCCGTTTGATATTCCTTTTCTGTAAAACTCAAAAACAAGGAAAAAACAGAAACTGGCACTGGGCTCTGGGTTAATAGGTTAGTCGAAAAATAATATAAAGTTGAAGTAAAATGATTGTAAAACATCCAAGAATGATAATATAACAGCATGGAACAAGCAAAAATTATAGATACGTTGGAGACGGATCACCTGCCCTCGCGCCTTGCGATGGGGGAGGAGGAGGAAGGTAGTTGGTAAAGGCCGGGACGTCTCTGGCGGTGTCGACGAGCTCGGTGATGCGCGCAAGCCAGGTGTCGTGGCCCGCCGGAGTCGGGCGGTAGCGGAGCAGCACCTGCGCCATGAGGAGCGCGGCCGACGGAGCCGCACGTCATGACGACCGTGCGAGGACTCGGCTGCGGTGTGTGCGGATGGATGATTCGCCTGCACTGAAGGGTGGGCGGAGGAGGCTTGTGCCTCCCCGACCACGGGCTCGGTGGCTGCACGGGGATTTCGGTTGCGGTTGGCGTTGACGGCGGGCTCGGTGCGGACCATCTGAGCCCAGCGCGCGGCCCTCTTTTGGCACGCCTCGCCATGTCGATATCAAACGGAGACGAAGACGGAGATGCGAAAGCAGCTCCCCTACCTGGCATGCCAAATTTTGGAGATTGCTTTTGTGCCTAATGAAAACCTCTCATGAACCCGATTCGAACACAGGGGAGATGCTCGCAATCTACGACCTGCTTATTGCCATGGTCAGGGAAACACTCACGGAGCACACGATGAACACAGAGAGTTACCCAAGTTTGGGCCACATTGCGGTGTAAACCCATACTCCTGCTTTCGGGTTGGATTGCTTGGTGGTTTCAACACATGTTACAAAGCTCTGGGAGGAAAAAGAACTCTCTCTTTCCTCTCCTCTCCTCTCGTGTGCCTCTCAATTCTGCTGTCCCCTTGCCATGGTGGTGGCTTGCCCCTCTTACCCTTGCCTCGGGCCTCTTTCCCGAAAACAATGGCGGGAAAAGGACATCCACAAGGTGGCAAATCAAAGGGGAACAAGCACCCAGACCTCCCTGACAAAGGTGGTCTTCGCCCTGCAAAGGGGCCATCCATGACATGCTCGTGGGCTCGCTGATGACGCCCATCATGGAGACCAGCATCACGTTGGTCTCCTTGCACCAAAGAGGTAAGTGTTGGAACTCGTTTTGGAGAGGGACAACTCCTCGCTGCCCTTTAATAACAAACATGAAAGATTCTTCTGCACGAGCCCGCTGGCGCCATCCTTGCCATCTCTACAACCTCGCCACCACGTCACCCATGTGATGGGCAACGGGTGTATGACTGCTTGGCCAAGACGCGTGATGGCCTCGCGGGGGTTGCTTTGCGGGGGAAGCCGCACGGGGCTTCCTAAAGCATGAGCCGTCCCGGAGAGGGAAAGGACCTCGCGGGGCGAGAGCCTCACAGGGTGGATCTTGGAGTCAAACAGTGGGCCACCAATCAGGTTAGGTCTTCTTTGCATAGACGATCGGGCCGACAATAGATGGGCCGTGGGACCCTGGTTCCATTGGACCGACAGGTTAGGCACTTCATGCAGGGGGACCATGAGAGACTCTAGGTCATTCAGGAGCTCATCGTTAGGCAACAACTTCTTGTCGGTCTTCACGATGGCAGAAGGTAGCCGAATGATATAGACCCGTGCTTGTTCAATGCGCCCGTCCAACCGAAGGAGGACTAAGGCTGAACTATCTATGAGGAGCAGGTGAGTGGGATCCAACTCCTATTCTATCCTCTCGGGCTCTGACTCAACGTCGCAGCGGAAGTATGGCCACAGAGATACAATGAAGATCAAGAACTAAGAAAAACACCAAAACAAAATGATTGTCACTCGAGAAGATGGCCAACCTTTGAGCCTCTCACTCATTTCTTTGTGTTAGTCCTTGATGTACTGCTCCAGCTCAGTCTTCTTGGCAGAGAGCGCGTCCAACTTCTTCTTCTCTGCCTCGAGGACACCTGACTGGGCGTTGTACTTCTTCTCCCACTTTGCGTAGTACTTCTTCATCTCAAAAACCTCTATGTTGGACTTCTCTGGAGCAATCTTCAGGACCTTGTTGTCCTCTTCAAGGTTCCCAAATGTCTTCAGCTTCTCCTTGGTCTTGGACTTTGCCTCCTTCTACGCCGCCGCCAACTCGGTGTCCTTGTTGTCAAGGATCTACTTCATGGTTTCTAAAGAAACAGAAGTCCTGAGCCTCTTTACACATTGAAGGTTTTCTCTACGAACATCCGATGAAGCAAATTCATCAAATTTTATGGAAAGTGAATTGCAGGAAGCAGTCAGTCGGGATGCTTACTTCCTAACGAGCGCTTCTCCTATTCGAGGCGCGCACTGTTGAGCTTCTCGGCCTCCAGGTTCGTCCAAAGGTCCAGCACCTCCTTCTTCAGAGTATTGTACCAATCCCCGAGCTCACAAGCACTCTGCCAAAAAAGAAGAGACAAAAACAATCAAGCACTATCAATCAGATCCAAGGGGAATAACCACTCGACCAGCCAAGCGAGAAGCAACATCACAAGTGTATAAAAACCCTAGCCCTCAGACTACCGCCGACTACTTCTGTCGACGGCAGTCTCGGGGATTACACCTAGTGGGTGCGCTCAACGCACCCCCACTGGAAGGTAAAGTGGGACCAGGTACATGTAGCACCCCGGCTACTTCGGCAAGGTCGGTATGCGCAACTTCTACAAGCTCACCCGATTACTTCGGGAAGGTCACTATGCGCTACTTCCACAAGTTCACCCAGCTACTCCGGCAAGGTTTCTATGCGCTACTTCCACAAGCTCAACCGGCTACTTCGACAAGGTCAGTATGCGCTACTCCCAGAGTTCGTGGTAATGCCGGGGACATCCACATCAGCAGGATATTAAAGCTCTACGACACCCACCAACTGCTACAGTCAACGATAGTCTTGGGGACTACACCCAATGGCTGCACTCATCATGCCCCCACTGGAAGCAGACAACACCCAGTGGGTGTGTACCACACTAACTCACTCGGAAACAAAAAAAAACAATCCATGTGCAAAAACCAAGAAACTCCAACTGAAATTGGTACTTCTAATAGTACTTACTCGAACATTTGTCCTTAGGGCCTCAATGGCGTCGTATGCCTCCTTCAGTCGGCTGTTCATCAACTCCACCTGGATCATGGACTCCTTGCTCGCGCCCACTTTGTCCTCAGGGGTCCGGTACAACGCAAAGTGGTTGGTCCTAACATGCACCTGTGAAGGGGCATGCATTGTAGCTTTGAGCGCGGCGCCGACCCTCGGTGTGGCACTCGAACCGGTGGTCTTTGTCAGGACCGTTTTTTCAATAAAATAATTATTGAAAAATTGCCCCTTCAGTCAGACCAGCACAGAAAATCATTCGTACTGGTAGACAAATCCTTGATACATAAATCCAGTAGTACTAAATATTATACAGGGTTGAGCTGAGGCTGCTCAATAAATTATTACAAGCACGCCAATATTAAGCATAAAGGTGGATATGACACAATGGAAATGGTGGCATAACTACTGACTCGCAATATATGGTAGTGGTGGATATGTCACAATGGGGTGGGTGACATGACTCTAATATCTTACAGCTCGTCAAGCGTCGGAGTGAGGCTCGATGATTTTATTTGGGTTGGAAGCGTATATAATACAAGTGGCAAACTCCAGGATCGCAAGTGACTGACTGGGACTCCTCTAGGCGTCGGACTCGCTATCGTACTCTTCATCCATAAGATCGCCTTCGTCAACATCTAGCCAAATCAACAAGCCAGGTGAGTACTTTGAATGTACTCGCAAGACAGTTTGGACAAAAGATATAACAAATGCAAACATGATGCACATGAGTAGATTAGTAATACACACACAGGCATTAAATCTGCACAGCAAGATAAATAAAAAGGAAGTCGGGCGGTAGTCCTCCCGAAATCCCAATAAAATAAAGGAAGACCGATCGGGTGTCTGAAGCGACGCCTCGAAAGGTAAGAATAAATAAACATGCCTCAGTCGGGCGTCGGGGCGACACCACATACAGGGCTTATACTGGAAATAAATAATAGTACGTGCCACAGTCGAACGTCTGAGTGACATCGCATAAAGGGCTTATAATGAAAGTAAACAACAAGAATGCCATAGTCGGACTTGTGAGCGACATCACATAAAGGGCTTGTACTGAAAATAAATAACAAGAATGCCACAGTCGGACGTCTGAGCGACATCACATAAAGGGCTTGTACTGAAAATAATTAACAAGAATGCCACAGTCGGACGTCTGAGCGACATCACATAAAGGGCTTGTACTGGAAATAAATAACAAGAATGCCACAGTCGGACCTCTGAGCGACATCACATAAAGGGCTAATATTTCAACATTTAAATACGAGTAATCCAGGAGGTAACACCATCCCAAGGAATACTCGGCACATCACAATAATAAACAGGTTAGTCCATCCACAGGAATAATATTCAGCCAAGTTTACTTCTGTCATTTAACATATTAGTTCTCCATAGACTGACACTGAGACCGACACTTGACCTGTCAACCAACGCCCTTGACCGTGGACACGGCTATTCGAATAGTTTTGACTTTGCAGAGGTTGTACTCTTTACCCACAGCCAACGGATTTCAGTAGTCACAAAGGACTAGTTCCGTCTACGGTATTTTAGAAGAAAACACACCTAACCAGTACACACCCATTTCACATCCCGATGCCAGGTATCACCCTAGGCAACGTTCAAGAAAAACTTTAAGACGGGGAGGCCAACGCCTCGAATAGCATGGGATCAAATTTATATCGCGCGCTACTAAGGGGTGCCCCCTCTCCGTCCCAACCGGAAACACCCATGCCCCCTGACCGGATGACGGGCTTTAATCCAGGGCCATGGAACCCTCATCACGGCCCCTCTATTTGGTGTGTACATGGAAAGAGGTTTGCAACTTACTAAACCGTATTCTTTGCAGAAAACATGTGGCAGTATGAAAATAAGGCGAACGGGAACAAGACTCGATCTATGTCAACACTGGAGTTTAAACAATTTGTTATAATACTGGCATGCTCCAACAATACCAGCCTACAACCTATCATGTCACCACATGACTAGGTTGTTTCATCATTCATGATCACATCAAGTTTGTAGCTCACTTGAAACTTATCCTGCATGAAATATAACATTCATCATATGCTTACATAAACATGCCATGAGAATAACCATTCAAGCAAACATGAAAAACACTCATCATATCAAAGGTTCAAACATGCTTGCCTGGATCAAAGTAGTCGGAGTCTAGCTCGGCGAAGTTGACGGCAGCGTCTCCTCCTTTGGTATCTACGTTATGCAAACAATCAGATACTAACGTAAATACCATGCATGCATAAAAGTTGTTCCAAATATTTTTCAAATAAATATTATAAAAAACTAGACAGAAAAATAAAGGTGACAGAAAAAGAATCAACTCAAAATCATCTTTTGTTTAAAAGTTATAAGGGTTTTAGTCCAGGGACTAATGTGTGATAGTTTTTAAAGTAACTAGGGGTAGTCTGAATAAAACAGAAAACTCTTTAATCTGAGTACGCCAACCAGGGAAGGAAACGTATCCAGCCCAAAGGCGTTTTCAGAAAACGATTCGAAAATAAAAAGAATCTGACGAGGGGGGCCCTCATGTCAGTTTTAGAAGGGCTCGCCGGCGCCAGAAGCTTGCGGTGGATGCCGGCGATGATTGGCTGCGAACCAGGGAGGGAGGAAGGTACCGGCGTGCTCTGGAAGGTGGTCCGCATTGGTGGGAGGTGGAAGGAGTCGCCGGCGAGCACCACGTCGACGATGGTTTCCACTCCGGCGGACGGTGGCTTCGGGCGAAAAATGATCTCGACGGAGAGAGCTGCTAACACCGAACTAAAGCACGGGTTAGAAGCATGGTTGCCCAAGGAGGTTGCTGACCAAATTTGAGCTGGGAAGGTGCAATGAACAGAACGGATTTTGCTGGCTACCAAAGCGGGTCGAGGCGGCCAGAGCTGAGGAAGATGACCTCCCCGAGGTCCTCCGAGGTGCTTGGCATGGCTTTGAGGAGAGTTGGTGAGGTGCTGGTTTGCTGGATTGTCTCAGGGGCCTCTATTTATAGGCGGGCGATGGGGGTGCCGTGAGCAAAATATCTCCGGCGAGAAATTACGGCGAGGTGGTGATCGAGCTGGAGGTTATGGAGACTGGGCATCTTCGGATTGGTCCACCGGTTCCATTTTTGAGCTAAGCTCGATCAAAGAAGGTCTACCTCCATGGCCTCGATGGAATGGCCTCACGGGCGCGCACCGGCTGCACAGGGCGCGCTCTTTGCCTCCGGGCCACGGCGACGGTTCTGCAGCGCGCGCAGGAGTGGGGGACGGCCACGCGGAGGCTCCTGGTGGTTTGGGCGGTGCTGGGCGGCGCCGCTCCTTGCTGAGCTTCTCTGGCGGCCGCAGCGAGCGTTGCTGCCGCCACTCACGGGAACGATGCCCTCCTGCTAGGTCACCACCGACACTCACAACCGTCCAGACGATCGTGCAGCGCGATTGATAGGAAGGAGGAATAGGGAGCATGGCGCAAACGCATCTACTAGCGAGATTGACGCTGGAGCCTGACGAAAACGACACTGCCTCTGAAGAAATGACACTGAACTCTGAACTTTGACAGAAACAGTGCTTGCCACCTGTTCGACGAAATGTCTGAGGCACTTAGGAATTATTTCTAGAGCTAAAACTTGGAGGGCTTATCCATTGGGACTTCTAGAGGCTCCCTGATTTTTCTTAGAATTTTTGGAAGGGTGGGAGAATGGTTTGCATCAAAAACAGCAAATCTGGTCCAAATTTGCAGTAAACAAATTTTGAAAATTTTGAACTGTGGACCAGCAGTTCTTTGGTGTGCTAGGTTGAGGGTACTAAGGTGTAGCTAGGATAATTTATTTGGAACAATTTCTCAAAGGAATCTAGCACTTCCTTTGTAAACCAGAGAGGTCCAAAATAAATTACAGAAACTAGTTTGAGGATAGAATAAATAGAAAGGAAATTTAAAATAGGTTGAACCTTGCTGGAATAAGTATAAGACTTGGTCCAAAAGTAGGGAGGAGGGTTTAGGAACGAAATTTGCAATGTAGGTCATGGCAAGAGAGTAGCATAAGTGTATTTTTGAATAGGGAAAGATAAATCCAATTTCATAGAAATTCTTTTTTATAAAAGAAATAGCAAAACATCCCAAGAGTATATGTGTTGAATCAACACATGCTGAAAATCCTCAAGACCAAAACCATAATTGAGAAAGGTCTCAAGCAAGATTTGTCATCAAAAGATTTTTAAAGGAGAGTCTTTTAGAAAAATTCAAATAACCTCCTTCAAATTAAATAAAGAATTTGGCAAAAACCAAATCAAATTTTTTTTCGGGTGTTACAACACCTACCCCCTTAGGAAAAATCTCGTCCCTGAGATTTCAGCTGATCCTCAAATAGGTGTGGGTGCTCTGCCCGAAGAAAATCCTCTCTTTCCCATGTTGCCTCATCCTCGGTGTGATTGCTCCACTGAACCTTGAAAAATTTGATTGTATTCTGACGGGTCCTTCTTTCAGACTCTTCCAATATTTTTATTGGACGTTCCCTGTATGTGAGGTCTGGTTGAACATCAATGCTCTCATGAGATACATGCTTCTCTGGGTTGCTCACACATTTCCTTAACTGTGAGATGTGGAACACGTCATGGACGTCTGACAGTTCTTCGGGTAGGTCTAGCTGGTAGGCCACTGTGCCTCTTCGTGCAATTACACAGAAGGGTCCAATAAATCGTGGTGCCTGCTTTCCCTTAACTTTGAATCTTTGCAGGCCCCTCATTGGGGATACTCGCAGGTACACATGTTCACCTGGTTCAAAACTGACTTGACGGTGTTTTTGATCATAATAACTCTTTTGTTGGCTCTGGGCTGTCTTGAGTCGGTCCCTGATTAATTTGACTTTTTCCTCAGCTTCCTTGAGCATGTCTGGGCCGAAGATACGGCTGTCTCCTGTTTCTGACCAATTTTGTGGGGTATGGCATCTTCGCCCATACAAGGCTTTGAAAGGTGCCATTTGTAGACTGGCTTGGTAACTGTTGTTGTACGCGAACTCGGTGTACGGCAAGCTTTCTTCCCAACTGGTTCCATAGGTGAGAACACATGCTCTCAGCATGTCCTCTAGAATTTGGTTCACACGTTCAGTCTGTCCTCCAGTCTGGGGGTGGTACGCTGTACTGAATACTAGTTGAGTTCCCAAGGCTTGTTGTAGATGATCCCAAAATCTGGAGACAAACTAAGTGCCCCTGTCGGATATTATAGTCTTTGGAACTCCATGCAAACAGACAACGCGGGCGAGATAAACTCTGGCAAGCTTCCGGGTAGAGTGGGTGGTCTTCACTGGAATAAAATGTGCCACCTTGGTTAACCTGTCGGTGATGACCCATATGGCATCATTTCCGTGTCGTGACCGAGGTAGTCCGACAATAAAATCCATTCCAATTTCGTCCCACTTCCATTCAGGTATCCTGTTTGGCTGTAATAGTCCTGCTGGTTTTTGGTGTTCGGCTTTAATACGCTGACATGAATCACAACATGCGATAAATGTGGCTATATTTCTCTTCATGCCGTGCCACCAAATTTTTTCCGGAATATCCTTGTACATTTTGGTCCCTCCTGGGTGGATATAATATGGAGCGGTGTGGGCTTCGGCCAAAATTTGTTGTTTGAGGTCCGCTATATTTGGTACGCATAGCCTGTCTTCGTACCATAATATTCCCTTGTCGTCTACGACAAATTCTGAGGTCTTGCCCATACTCACTTTTCTTTTTATGCCTTCGATGCTGGGGTGTCCGTGCTGAGCTTCTTTAATTTGTTCCATCAAGGTGGGCTGTATTTCCAAATTTGCCACGGTGCCTTCTGTGACTAACACCATGTTGAGTTTGGCAAACTCCCGCTGAAACTTAGGTCTTAAATTTTGTAGACTGCCGATGTTCGAGCTTGGGTTTCGACTGAGAGCATCTGCCACGACATTTGCCTTGCCTGGATGGTAGTGAATACCAACATCATAATCCTTCACTAATTCCAACCAGCGTCGTTGTCGTAAATTGAGTTCCGGCTGTGTGAAAATATATTTGAGACTTTTATGGTCTGTATATATTTCACAACGATTCCCAAGCAAAAAGTGCCGCCATTCTTTGAGTGCATGAATAACTGCTGCCAATTCCAAGTCATGAGTAGGATAATTTTCTTCATGCCGACGTAGTTGCCTGGAAGCATAGGCGACTACTTTGCCTTCTTGCATTAGTACGCATCCGAGGCCTTTCCTGGACGCGTCGCAATATACTTCAAATTTTTTGTGTATGTCCGGCACGACTAATACTGGTGCTGTTGTCAATTTCTTCTTCAATTCTTGGAAACTTTTCTCGCAGGCTTCAGTCCACACAAATTTCTTATCCTTCTTGAGTAGCTGAGTCATAGGTTTTGCTATGGTGGAAAATCCCTCAATAAATCTTCTATAATATCCAGCCATTCCCAGAAAGCTTCGTATATCTGTTACGTTGGCTGGTTGTTTCCACTCAAGTACAGCCTTGACTTTTTCTGGGTCCACGGCAACACCTTCTTGAGTAAGTACGTGACCTAGAAAACCGACTTCTTTTAACCAAAATTCACATTTGCTGAATTTGGCGTACAATTGATGTTTCCTTAATTCTCCCAGTACAATTCTGAGATGTTCAGCATGTTCTTCTGGTGTCTTGGAATATACTAAAATATCCTCAATGAACACCACAACAAATTTGTCCATATATTTCATAAACACCTTATTCATGAGATGCACAAAATATGCGGGGGCATTTGTCAGCCCGAATGGCATTACTGTAAATTCATATAACCCGTATCTGGAGGTGAATGCCGTCTTAGGAATATCTTCTGTCCGTACTTTTAATTGATGATATCCTGACCTCAAATCAATTTTTGAGAAAACCTTGGCTTGTGCGAGCTGGTCAAATAAATCATTTATCCGTGGCATGGGATATTTGTTTTTGATGGTGACCATGTTGTGTGCCCGATAGTCTATACATAATCTCAGTGTTCCATCTCTTTTCTTGGCAAATAACACTGGTGAACCCCATGGTGACGAGCTGGGTCTGATATAACCTTTTTCTAGTAATTCCTTTATTTGCTTCTTCAATTCTACCAGCTCTGATGGTGCCATTCTGTATGGTTTCTTGTAAATGGGAGTGGTGCCAGGTGCTAGTTCAATGATGAACTCTATTTCCCGGTCTGGTGGCATGCCTGGTAGCTCTTCGGGAAATACATCAGGAAATTCACACACCACTGGAACTTTACTTAATTCTGAAATATCCACCTTGTTTAGTCTTGCATGCGGTGGGGCTGGTCTTTCTGTGGCTGCAATTTTTATTGTCTTCCCATGATGATGGGTGAGAGTCATAGTCCGATTGAAGCAGTCAATAAAACCTTTATTTGTTGTTAACCAATCCATTCCGAGGATAACATCCAGCCCGTTGTTTTCCAATACAATGAGGTTTGCCCAAAACTTTAATCCTTTAATCTCGATAGTCACACCTTGGCATTAGCTTTGAGTGGTTTGCTTAACTCCTGGGGACTTTATGGTCATAGAATTTTCCAAGGGGAGAATCGGAAAATCATGTTGCAAAGCAAATTTCTTGGAAATGAACAAGTGAGAGGCTCCAGAATCAAACAAAACCGTGGCAGGTATTGTGTTGACAGGGAACGTACCGAGTACGATGTCCGGGGCATTCTGTGCTTCATGCTTGGTCACATGGTTCATGTGACCCTTCCTGTGGTTGTTATTGGGGTTGAAGTTGTTGCGCTTGGGAGCTGAATTATTTCCATTGTTGTTTGACTTGGGGGCCGAGTTTCTTGGCTTCGGGCATTGCTTGGCATAATGTCCTTCTTCTCCACAGGCGAAGCAGGTAACGCTTGGGCGATACGTAAATTCCTTGTCTCTTGCATGAATTTTTTTATTTGGGCGAGAAACTATGGTTGAGGATTTGTTCGCCCCATTTCTCTGAAAATCATTCTTGGTCTTGTTGTTGTGAGAATGAGCAGTCTTGTCCTTCTTGCGCTTGCGAATATCGTCCAAGCTGCGGTGCTCATTTTCGAGTGTAATGGCCTTGTCCACAAGCGTCTTAAAATCTGGAAAGGTGTGAACGACCAGCTGGCATTTTAGTGTTGGTGCAAGACCGTCCAGAAATTTTTCCATCTTTTTATTTTCAGTCATATGTTCTTCATTGGCATAGCGAGATAATTGAGTAAACTGACCATTGTACTCAGTCACTGCCATGCTTCTCTGCTTGAGATCATCAAACTCTCTTTTCTTGATCTTCATAACACTTTTCGGAATGTGCGCCCCACGAAAGTTTTCCTTAAATTCCTCCCAGGTGATGTTGTTTTCATTGGGGTGCATGTGTAGGAAATTTTCCCACCACGATGCAACTGCTCTAGTGAGGTAGTGAGGTGCATAAAGTACCTTCTCACGGTCCGAACATTGTGCAATAATTAATTTCCTCTCAATGTCTCGAAGCCAATCATCGGCCTCAAGAGGTTTATCGGTATGAGAGAAAGTTGGGGGACGTGTCTTTTGCAGCTCAGTTAATTTGGAACGCTGCTGGTATGGTTCGCGGTGATTTCCCATATTGATAATATGATTCATCATTTCTTGATGCTGCTGCTGGCTTTGCTCATAAAGGCTGCATACTTGAGAAAATGCTGCTTCACTGTCTTGCTGACTTGACTGTCCCTGCGTGAAATTGTTACCTGTCTGTGTACCATGATTTTCTTCTGGTGGAATTGGCATAGAACGAGTCCAGGGACGATGCATTTTTCACTCTGGGGTATTATTGCAGAACACATAAGAAAATCTGTGTGGCAAAAATAAATAATTTTGCAAAGGCAGAAATTTCAAATGCTCCAAGATTTTTCAAGAAAATATTGATTGCGCATGGAGAAGGACCGCACAGTACATATCTTACAAGCAAGCCATAATTATACAATACATCACTCAGGATGCGCGTACACACTCCTGACATGTTATTTAAGCTAGTGCACTTCTCCGAATTCCTACATGATGCGCATACAGACTACTTCTCTCCAAGCCTATAAACATATAAACATATCATACATGCTGCTTCATCACATCACGGCTCGGCGCACTCAGTCGGAGATGGTAAGAACGTCGCTCGGCCTGCCGAGGGTAAGTCCCAGACGAGGTGCTGGAGACTCAACCTCCTCCTCAAGAATAGGCTCTAAGCGCAGAGTACTGGGCTGTGGAGCTGGTGCGGGTGTGGTAGGTAGTGCAGCACTAACTGGTGTAGGAGCAATAACTCGGTCAAACTCCTCAGTGGTAGGCAGGCGGCGTGCGGTGGCCATGACGGCAGGTGCATAAGATGTTGCAGACGAGATGTATGACAATGGTGGTGCTGTATGGAGGAGCTCCCTCCTGTTGGCGACACAGGCCTGAACTGAGTCCATACGAGCAGCCACAAAGTCGTCCACGAGGTTATCAAAAGCTGCCTCAAGAGCCTTGAGATACTCAACAAGCATCTCAATAGCTTCATCTCTCTCTCTCCCCTAGCGCAAGCAAATGCATAGTGACAAGTGTATGGCACGTGGCATGGGAGGTAGCGGTAGCGACAAGCCTTCATCGAAGGAAGAACATCCCGGAGACGGGCAATTGCCTCACGGGAAGCCATCTGCACAGCATGCCTCTCCGTAGGCATGGCCCTCCCAACAAATCGGAATTGGCATGATTCAGCACGCCCTCCCTTGAACTGCACCGAGGCCTGGTGCATAGACACGTTGTTGCTGAGCTTGTGCTGGTAGAGTGTGAACTCCGGACGAGTCGATGGCCCGATTGCGATCTTGGCGATGGAGACGAGGAGCTTGGTAAACCCCTCGGGTACATTGGCGAACACCTGTGACTCACAGTCGCCGCCAGCCATCTACAAAAGTAGACAAAAATTCCAGATAGTCATATCATAAATTTATGATGACTAACAGAAAAATTGCTACAATTTGTATAATGCTAAAATAACATTTTTACGCTAATAACCGATTAGCGATCGCACCTAGTGGCTTCCTACAGTCAGCCTGCCTCTGGTACCAAGGTTGTCAGGACCGGTTTTTCAAAAAAATAATTATTGAAAAATTGCCCCTTCAGTAAGACCAGCACAGAAAATCATTCGTACTGGTAGACAAATCCTTGATACAGAAATCCAGTAGTACTTAATATTATACAGGGTTGAGCTGAGGCTGCTCAACAATTTATTACAAGCACGCCAATATTAAGCATAAAGGCGGATATGACATAATGGAAATGGTGGCATAACTACTGACTCGCAATATATGGTAGTGGTGGATATGTCACAATGGAGTGGGTGACATGACTCTAATATCTTACAGCTCGTCAAGCGTCGGAGTGAGGCTCAATGATTTTATTTGGGTAGCGGAAGCGTATATAATACAAGTGGCAAACTCCAGGATCGCAATGGACTGACTGGGACTCCTCTAGGCGTCGGACTCGCTATCGTACTCTTCATCCATAAGATCGCCTTCGTCAACATCTGGCTAAATCAACAAGCCAGGTGAGTACTTTGAATGTACTCGCAAGACAGTTTGGACATAAGATATAACAAATGCAAACATGATGCACATGAGCAGATTAGTAATACACACACAGGCATTAAATCTGCACAGCAAGATAAATAAAAAGGAAGTCGGGCGGTAGTCCTCCCGAAATCCCAATAAAATAAAGGAAGACTGATCGGGTGTCTGAAGCGACGCCTCGAAAGGTAAGAATAAATAAACATGCCTCAGTCGGGCGTCGGGGCGACACCACATACAGGGCTTATACTAGAAATAAATAATAGTGCGTGCCACAGTCGGACGTCTGAGCGACATCGCATAAAGGGCTTATAATGAAAGTAAACAACAAGAATGCCATAGACGGACGTCTGAGCGACATCACATAAAGGGCTTGTACTGAAAATAAATAACAAGAATGCCACAGTCGGACGTATGAGCGACATCACATAAAGGGCTTGTACTGAAAATAATTAACAAGAATGCCACAGTCTGACGTCTGAGCGACATCACATAAAGGGATTGTACTGGAAATAAATAACAAGAATGCCACAGTCGGACGTCTGGGCGACATCACATAAAGGGCTTATATCTCAACATTTAAATACAAGTAATCCAGGAGGTAACACCATCCCAAGGAATACTCGGCACATCACAATAATAAACAGGTTAGTCCATCCACAGGAATAATATTCAGCCAAGTTTACTTCTGTCATTTAACATATTAGTTCTCCAGAGACTGACACTGAGACCGACACTTGACCTGTCAACCAACGTCCTTGACCGTGGACATGCCTATTCGAATAGTTTTGACTCTGTAGAGGTTGTATTCTTTACCCACAGCCAACGGATTTCAGTAGTCACAAAGGACTAGTTCCGTCTACGGTATTTTAGAAGAAAACACACCTAACCAGTACACACCCATTTCACATCCCGATGCCAGGTATCACCCTAGGCAACGTTCAAGAAAAACTTTAAGACGGGGAGGCCAACGCCTCGAATAGCATGGGATCAAATTTATATCGCGCGCTACTAAGGGGTGCCCCCCTCTCGGTCCCAACCGGAAACACCTATGCCCCCTGACCGGATGACGGGCTTTAATCCAGGGCCATGGAACCCTCATCACGGCCCCTCTATTTGGTGTGTACATGGAAAGAGGTTTGCAACTTACTAAACCGTATTCTTTGCAGAAAACATGTGGCAGTACGAAAATAAGGCAAACGGGAACAAGACTCGATCTATGTCAACACTGGAGTTTAAACAATTTGTTATAATACTAGCATGCTCCAACAATACCAGCCTACAACCTATCATGTCACCACATGACTAGGTTGTTTCATCATTCATGATCACATCAAGGTTGTAGCTCACTTGCAACTTATCATGCATGAAATATAACATTCATCATATGCTTACATAAACATGCCATGACAATAACAATTCAAGCAAAAAGGAAAAACACTCATCATATCAAAGGTTCAAACATGCTTGCCTGGATCAAAGTAGTCGGAGTCTAGCTCGGCGAAGTTGACGGCAGCGTCTCCTCCTTCGGTATCTACGTTATGCAAACAATCGGATACTAACGTAAATACCGTGCGTGCATAAAATTTGTTCCAAATATTTTTCAAATAAATATTATAAAAAACTAGACTGAAAAATAAAGGTGGTAGAAAAAGAATCAACTCAAAATCATCTTTTGTTTAAAAGTTATAAGGGTTTTAGTCCAGGGACTAATCTGTGATAGTTTTTAAAGTAACCAGGGGGTAGTCTGAATAAAACAGAGAACTCTTCAGTCTGAGTACGCCAACCAGGGAAGGACACGTATCCAGCCCGAAGGCGTTTTCAGAAAACGATTCGAAAATAAAAAGAATCTGACGAGGGGGTCCCTCATGTCAAGTTCAAAAGGGCTCGCCGGCGCCAGAAGCTTGCGGTGGACGCCGGCGACGATTGGCTGTGAACCAGGGAGGGAGGAAGGTACCAGCATGCTCAGGAAGGTGGTCCACGTTGGTGGGAGGTGGAAGGAGTCGCCGGCGAGCACCACGTCGACGATGGTTTCCACTCCGGCGAACGGTGGCTTCGGGCAAAAAATGATCTCGACGGAGAGAGCTGCTAACACCGAATTGAAGCACGGGTTAGAAGCATGGTTGCCCTAGGAGGTTGCTGACCAAATTTGAGCTGGGAAGGTGCAATGAACAGAACGGATTTTGCTGGCTATCGAAGCGGGTCGAGGCGGCCGGAGCTGAGGAAGATGACCTCCCCGAGGTCCTCCGAGGGGCTTGGCGTGGCTTTGAGGAGAGTTGGTGAGGTGCTGGTTTGCTGGGTTGTCTCAGGGGCCTCTATTTATAGGCGGGCGATGGGGGTGCCGTGAGAAAAATATCTCCGGCGAGATATTACGGCGAGGTGGTGATCTAGCTGGAGGTTATGGAGACTAGGTATCTTCGGATTGGTCCACCGGTTCAATTTTTGAGCTAAGCTCGATCAAAGATGGTCTACCGCCATGGCCTCGATGGAACGGCCTCACGGGCGCGCTCTCTGGCTCCAGGCCACGACGACGGTTCTGCAGCGCGCACAGGAGTGGGGGGCGGCCACGCGGAGGCTCCTGGTTGTTTGGGCGGTGCTGGGCGGTGCCGCTCCTTGCTGAGCTTCTCTGGCGGCCGCAGCGAGCATTGCTGCCACCGCTCACGGGAACGATGCCCACCTGCCAGCTCATCACCGACACTCGCAACCGTCCAGACGACCGTGCGGCGCGATGGATAGGAAGGAGGAACAGGGAGCATGGCGCCAACGCAGCTACTGGTGAGATTGACACTGGAGCCTGACGAAAATGACACTGCCTCTGAAGAAATGACACTGAACTCTGAACTTTGACAGAAACAGTGCTTGCCACCTGTTCGACGAAATGTCTGAGGCACTTAGGAATTCTTTCTAGAGCTAAAACTTGGAGGGCTTATCCATTGGGACTTCTAGAGGCTCCCTGATTTTTCTCAGAATTTTTGGAAGGGTGGAAGAATGGTTTGCATCAAAAACAGCAAATCTGGTCCAAATTTGCAGTAAACAAATTTTGAAAATTTTGAACTATGGACCAGCAGTTCTTTGGTGTACTAGGTTGAGGGTACTAAGGTGTAGCTAGGATAATTTATTTGGAACAATTTCTCAAAGGAATCTAGCATTTCCTTTGTAAACCAGAGAGGTCCAAAATAAATTACAGAAACTAGTTTAAGGATAGAATAAATAGAAAGGAAATTTAAAATAGGTTGAACCTTGCTGGAATAAGTATAAGACTTGGTCCAAAAGTAGGGAGGAGGGTTTAGGAAGGAAATTTGCAATGTAGGTCATGGCAAGAGTGTAGCATAAGAGTATTTTTTAATAGGGAAAGACAAATCCAATTTCATAGAAATTCTTTTTAATAAAAGAAATAGCAAAACATCCCAAGAGTATATGTGTTGAATCAACACATACTGAAAATCCTCAAGACCAGAACCATAATTGAGAAAGGTCTCAAGAAAGATTTGTCATCAAAAGATTTTTAAAGGAGAGTCTTTTAGAAAAATTCAAATAACCTCCTTCAAATCAAATAAAGAATTTGGCAATAACCAAATCAAATTTTTTTTTGGATGTTACAGTCTTGCTGAGAGCCTTGATCGGAGAAACTCTGAGCATTCAGCTTGATGGGGCATCTTGCATCCCAACATCCATGTCAATCAGATGATTCGGCGGGTCGACCTTGTCATCCCCGTCGAGCTCGATCACTTTGGTCGTCTCTATAGTCACTTGGCCATCAGAAAAACTGAAGAATGGATCATCCAGAATTTAAGAAGGACAAGGTTGCAAGATACCTTTGGAAGACACTGCATCTGCCTCTCCTTGGCTCTTCTCCGCAACCTTTGGGTTGAGTGATGCAGTTGAAGTGTCAACGGTGCGGTCAAGAGATCATTCGATCGTCAGACACAAACAAAGTGCATAAAGTGAAAAGAACAATCAAGGTGCTTCTATTGATGCCACAGGCATGGTCACATTGATCCTCGGTAGGGCCGCCTTACGAGGCTTGGCAGTCGAGATCTTAGGTTGTTTGGCCGCTTTCTTTGGTGACCCCGCAGACTCGGATCGCGCATACATCGAGCTTTGGGTGGCAGGGCCCGCCGCAATAGGCTTGCGGCCACTCGGCCCCTTGGTGCTCCCCACACGGGCACTCAGGTCATGGAACGTCTTGGAATGGCTCTCTGTCGGGACGTCCTCCGACACACAAGACTCCGCCTCGTCTCCGTCTTCGGAATTGTCCTTGAAGGGCCCCTAGGACTGGGGGAACCCAGGCCCGTGTCACATCCCTAGTTTTCCCCCCTTTCTTTGTGCTAGCATGTGTGTTGCATCATGTTTAAATTTTTGCTAAGCTTGAAATGGGGAAGAACAAACCCTAGCACTTCACTTGATTAAACCAATTCCAATAATTGTGATTTTCAATGAATCCAAAATGCCCATAAAAAATGCCCACCATGTCTGATAAATGTTGGGAACAACATACCAGAGATGTTGCACATTTAACCAAGCCATTTTACATTTTTAATAAACCAACAAAGTTGCTAAAAATGACAAATAAAGGACTATAATTATTTTAGTTGCTCCAAAATTGCTGAAAATTTTTGTGGGACTTTGAAATATTCAAACTATATCCTAGAAATAATTTCAGGGATTTGGCTATATGATTTTTTCCCAAACATAATTAAACAAAAAGATGAAAATAGAAAACAGAACAAAATTAGAAAAAGGAAAACCTACCTGGGCCTCTTACCTAAGCAAGTGGTGGCTCAGCCCACCACTAGCGCTCCCCTGTCGTCTTCTTCCTCCGCCAGTAGGCAGAGGAGTGACAGAGCACGACACTCGCCGGCCGAGCACCATGCCTCCTGCCTGCCTCCCTGCCTCGCTTGAGCCGGGGATAGACTCGCGAGAGCCGTGCCGATCGGCTCCACCTCCCCATTCTCCCCCCTGCTCTCTCCCTCGCCTCCTACTCGCCATGGCCGATGCCTCCGCAAGCTGGCCGCTGTCACGCCCGTAACCACCGTGCTCCCCTCGTCCTGCTGACCTGCCCACGAGCTCCGCCTCATCACCCTCGACCTCTCCACCAAGCCACTCGAGGCCAGACGCTGCAGAACGCCGCCCCGAGATCGTCTTCAACCTCCGGCCATCACAGATTGCCACCGGCCGTTCGTCATCTCCAGGCCGTCCTCGAGCCCGCTTTGGATGCCTCTGCACTCGCCGTGAGCTCTAGACCCTATTCCCCCTCTTCCCGCGGTCGATTGCATGTCGTAGCCTCGGATTGCATCGAGTCCGAGGAGATCCACCGTGCGAGCTCGATGCCGGCGACTTTCCGGTGCTCCTCGGGTCCTGTCGATGCCACCGTTGAGTTCATGATGTCGCGTAGGTGCTATCAGTGCCCAGCCCCGGTGCTGTTGCACGCTGCGTCGTCGATTTCATCGACACCTGATCGCCGACCGTCGCGGACCTCGACGTTGCCGTCGTCTCCGGTGACCCCACGACCACTCTAGCTACTAGATCGATGCGGAGGAGCGAGGGCTACGTCCTAGTAGTCTCCGCGCATCCAGCCGTCGCCATTTGCGCAATTCTGGCGTGAAGCCGCCGTCGGTTTGGTCACCACCGGCGAGACTCCGATGACGCCTGACATGGCCGGTCATTAGCAACCCTAAATCACTAGTTAGAGCAGCTAACGAACGCTCATAGTGGGCCCCGTACTAGGTCAAACCCCAGTCAACTCGGGGATTAGCCCTGGGTCAATGACAGGCGGGCCCTACCTGTCAGGTTTGACTGGCAATGACTAGTTGACCTACTGATGCCATGCTGATGAAGTGCTGGCGCAGTAAATGATTTGCTAGTATTAAAATAATTCTAGAAATTCTAGAAAATAGATAAAACTTAGAAAAATCATAGAATTTAATCTGTTTATCAGATGGAAATAATTTATATATGAAAAATGATCAGAAAAATACAATGAATCCATTTATGATACTGTCATGCATGATAGAGCAACCTAAATAGGAGAACATTGAAATTTTGTACAAATGCAATATGTGACATAACATATGTAGTTTGCATTTGAACCCTAGTTCATCCCAGCTTCATTTAATCTTGATGTTAGATGCATTAGCTCATCCAACTCATGTTGCCATGTCATAATCATGCATCATAGTGTCGCACTTGATGTGTATGTTGTTCCTTTGTATCTATTGCGGTAGGCTCTGCTCCCGAGGATACCCGCGAGCATCCAGCTCTAGGGCAGTACCTTGCCACTGATCTGCAAGGCAAGCAACCTCATTGATCATATCCGATACAATCCTACTCTCTCGCTCCTGCTCTTGTTTATTGCATTAGGACAAGACGATTCAACTGTTACCTGTTGTGGTAGTTGAACCCATTCCTCTGCATGACCTGTCTTTGTCACAGTAAATAGCTAAACCAAGCAACCTAGCATACCTAGTAGATGCTTGAGCCATGATGTGCTTTACCCTGCTATGCATGCTATGCTTAGAGTTGTGTCAGGTCTGATTTATCTGGGTGATGAACCGGAGTGAAACGATGGTGTTCTGATGTGATGAGCTGAGTGATGAACTTGATTTGGTAAAGGTAGAGATGAGAGGCTATGTAGGAGTACATAGCGGGTTGTCTCATTGGAACCGCTCTTAGGAACTGAGTTCTGTGTTTGTGATCCAAGACTAGTTACTACCACATGCTGGGCCCTGAAATATGACTCCGCTTGACTTATTAAGTGCCTTGTCCTCTGTCCAGGAGTTGCAACTAGTTTCTGGTGTTTGTAGCTATGCTGGAGGTTGTGCGTAGCGCTGACCTTATGGGTGGTCTACGACGCGGTAGGCAGTGGCACGGTGTACCAAGTGGCACCCGAACGGTGGGCTTGGGAACCCTGCGCACATCGTTTGAGGCCGTAGCAGAAACTTCGGCCGGACTTTCATGCGGATTCTGTTTCAAATAGGCGATAAACCTGGACTAGGGTCTTCTGTGGTTGACGGTCGTGTCCGACTCCCTCGCTGGGCTTCCGCTTGAAGGTTGCCGAGGTGCCTTTTTACGTGGACATATCGATAAGTGGCAAGTGCGTGTGTGAAGGAGTACACCCCTGCAGGGTACGAATCTGTTTGAATAGTCGCGTCCTCAGATATGGACTACTTGGAAACTTATGCTGTTCATATACAACTTTAATGGTTACTCATAAAAGTATCAAGACAAGTGTGAGTACCGTGGATGGCACTCTCATAGGGAGACGGGAGCGGATCCATGGTAGTGTATTGTTGTGGTGATTAGTGGACTCATGTACGCTTTCTCAAACTTATTCAAAGTACTGGTAGTCGTAGTACAGGATAGCCAAGAGTCAAAGCTGGCGTGCTGCATGAAACACCACCATCCCCTTTTGATACAAATGCATGAGTAGACTAGATCTGATTTAAAGACATGCTGAGTATGTTTGTACTCATGTTTTCTTAAACTATTGTAGAGGAGACCTACGATCCACCTGGTGGGTTTTATCTAGATGTTGACAACGCTGAGTAGCTGGTATCCCAGCTACGGTCCGGCACCCTTGGGAAGGGTTGTAGATAGTCAGGCTACGTACCTTTTTATCCTTTCATCAATCTGTACTCAGACAACTTTACGCTTCCGCATGGCTTGTAAGACTTTTTTGTATGACTTGAGTGTCGGGTCATGTCACCCCTACCTGTATGAACATATTATGCAAGGCTCTTCCGAGCCTTCTAAATAAATGGTGTGATGTTGTATGGTTATGTTGTGATGCCATGTTGTATCTATGCATATTGTGCATGTTGTGCGTACGTGTGACGTGCATCGGTATGTATGGGATTCCACACCTAGTTGTGGGCCTTTGGTAGTACTCTTTACGGGGAAATGCCTCTTTGTGCTTCCACTAAGCCATGGTAGCTTCCTACTGCTCCGGACATATTGATTGACCGGCGTGTATCCTTCTTTGCTGCCATGTCTGTCCCTACGGTGAAATGTCTCGCAGTGTAATGGAGTCCATGTAGCATGCTATGACTCGTCTACGCGCAGTTGAGGACAGAAATGTCTCACGGCGTAATGGAGTCCGTGTAGCTTGCTATGACTCGTCTACCCACGCTGATGATCGACACCTACATTGTTGGGTTACGTATGTGTGTCCCTGTATGGATGTGCCACTTGGGTTCTATGATTATTCATGCTGACCCGGTTCTTTCACATATGATTGCTAGCAACATGCTCTTGTCCGTGAGTAGAAAGACGGAAATGGTCCTGGCCAAGGTAAGGTAGTAGCCGTGGGAATTACCGTGCGTGAGGCCACAAAGTGGTGTGATATGTTATAGGCTGGATTCATATGACTTAGGATCGAGGTCTCGACACCGTTGGTATCAGAGCCTGACTGACTGTAGGATTACCAAGCCAAACTGGCTGAAGTTGAGTCTAGAAATGCTTTACTTATGTAAGGGAATTGATTGAGGAAGGGAACGTAAGGCTCTTTTTACTTCTCTGCTCGAGTCATTCCATTCTAAGTCACCCTCATCTTTTCTACAGGGTTTAAGAACTAGGCTTCTTATCTATCTCTCAGGATCACGAGTTACTACTCCGTAGACTTGTAGGAAAAATTGTTTGAGACTCAACTCCAGTTTTCAAGTATTTTTGCGGTGTGACAAATCAGTTAGCTATGGAACCTTAAAACTAGAAAGTTGAGTGATTATGCTATCCAATCTTTTGCAGGATGTCTCAAAATATTTTTTGAGCGTTTACAGTCGTTATGCTGTCCGATTTCTGCTAGGAGCTCTAATGCATTTGCATTAATCTCTGTTTCAGATGCCTTCCCGTCCTCCCCACCAGGTTGTCCATTTGATGAGGTGCATTGATGTACCTGGTCACATGGCTATGCTGGTTCGAATGATGATGGAGACCGGTTACCGCTGGTACCCAGAGTACAGAGTGGAATAGCAGTACCGTGATTTTAATCAAAGTCGGTACCTTTGTACTATTAGGATCTACCCATCGTACCCTGGAGTTGCAGAGCCTCTTCATTGCTCGTATGGGGTAGGTGTTACCATAGACATGGCGGGTAGGATGCAGCCTATTCTATGATGACGATTCTCCTTGCTAACCACGGACTGCTGCAAAACACGGAGTTCTGTTATGGTCCAACCTCTCTTACATGTGAGGAGGGCTATTTGACTGGAGCCTACTATGATCACTGTCATGAGGACCCTAGGCTTCAGGTCACTTCACAAGGTTCTAGAGGCCAGAGATCGTGATGCACGTGCCCTTCGCGTGGAGCTTTATGCTACACATGCACGTCTTTGGATAGTTCTGACGCAGCTTGCACGAGTCGTCCAGACTGGATATGGAGATATGGTATGTTGTGCCTGCTTCGGACTCATCTACCAGCTCGTGTGGATTGGCCTGATCTTGGAGGCATTGTTCCCCTTCGTGGACCTCTTCAGCTGCCAGCTAGGGGACCTAGGCCACATCCGTGTCCCTATGGACCCCAGGGACCTGAGGCTAACGTGTTTCCGGATCCACAGGTTCAGCTCCCAAGTCATGGGGGTAATCTCTACGGGATGTTCTACGCAGACGCTTGAGTTCGTGTGTGGAAGTAGTTGTATTGTAGCAGTTGTATATCCACAATCCTGCTTGTCTTGTGGGATATAATAGAGGTGTGTACCGAGTTCCAGAGGTGTAGAAAAATAATGTATAGGAAGCTTGGAATGCCTCTGATGAGTTGTATCATCACCACCGTAGTTTGCACTTAGCTTGAGCTTGTACTAAACTGTAATATGGTGTGTATGAACAATGGTATATGTTATGGCATTTTCTTGTTACCATGTTATTCAGACGATCATCTCTGCTTTCCATGTCTATCCAGTACATTCCATGTTTGTCTAAACGTGGGTTTGTTTTTCCAGGATGGTTTCCACTAGGAGCAACCCCGCTCCTGCTTATGAGCAGGGCAAGGGCAGTGGAGCAAGGCAAGAGAACCTGCCTCACCCGCCATCTTTGGCGGAAGTGTTGCTTGAGGCAGAGAGGAACAAGAGAGAAACTAACCGTCTGCTAGAGCGTATTGAGCAGAACACTACACGATAGCCGCGCAATGATACAGTGTCCCTGAATGACTTCGTCAAGTTGTACCCCCGAAGTTCCACCATTCCGTCGATCCTCTCAACGCAGACGACTGGCTGTGCAGCAAGACCCACAAGTTATGCTCTGCAAATATAGCTGAGGCTGGCAAGGTCAACTATGCTGTTTATTTCCTTGAGGGCCCTGCCAGTCAGTGGTGGGTGATACGTCTCCAACATATCTATAATTTTTTATTGTTCCATGCTATTATATTATCTGTTTTGGATGTTTTATATGCATTAATATGCTATTTTATATTATTTTTGGGACTAACCTATTAATCTAGAGCCTAGTGCCAGTTTCTGTTTTTTCCTTGTTTTTGAGTATTGCAGATAAGGAATATTAAACGGAGTCCAAACGGAATAAAATCTTCGGAATGATTTTTCTTGGACCAGAAGCAACCCAGCAGACTTGGAGATGAAGGCAGGAGACCTGCCGTGGCGTCACAAGCCACCAGGGCGCGCCCTAGGGGGGGCGCGCCCCCCTGGCTTGTGGCCCCACGGCAGCCCTCCTAACCCTATTCTTCGGCCTATAAATTCCCAAATATTCCCTGGATACCAAAAAGAGCCACGAACATACTTTTCCACCGCCGGAAGCCTCTGTTCCCGTGAGATCCAATCTTGGAGCCTTTTCCGGTAATCTGCCGGAGGGGGATTCGATCACGGAGGGCATCTACATCAACTCCATTGCCCCTCCGATGATGCGTGAGTAGTTCACCATAGACCTTCGGGTCCATAGCTAGTAGCTAGATGGCTTCTTCTCTCTCTTTGTTCTTCAATACCATGTTCTTCATGATCTTCATGGAGATCTATCCGATGTAATACTCTTTTGCGGTGTGTTTGTCGAGATCCGATGAATTGTGGGTTTATGATTAGCTTATCTATGAATATTATTTGAATCTTCTCTGAATTCTTATATGCATGATTTCATATCTTTGCAAGTCTCTTCGAGTTACTGGTTTGGTTTGGCCAACTAGATTGGTATTTCTTGCAATGGGAGAAGTGCTTAGTTTTGGGTTCAATCTTGCGGTGTCCTCACCCGGTGACAAAGTAGGGGTAGCAAGGCAAGTATTTGTATTGTTGCCATCGAGGATAAAAAGTTGGGGTTTTCATCATATTGCTTGAGTTTATCCCTCTACATCATGTCATCTTACCTAATGCGTTACTTTGTTCTTCATGAACTTAATACTCTAGATGCAGGCAGGAGTCGGTCGATGTGTGGAGTAATAGTAGTAGATGCAGAATCGTTTCGGTCTACTTGACATGGACGTGATGCCTATATGCATAATCATTGCCTTGGATATCTTCATAATTATTCGCTTTTCTATCAATTGCTCGACAATAATTTGTTCACCCACCATATTATTTTCCTTCATGAGAGAAGCCTCTAGTGAAATCTATGGTCCCCGGGTCTATTTTCCATAATATATTTTCAGATCTATAAACCAAAAATGCAAAAAAATACATCGCTGCATTCTTTTTACTTTTGTTTTACTTTTTGTTTTAGCAATCCTATCTATCTATCTCTATCAGATCTCATCCTTGCAAATAACCGTGAAGGGATTGAGAACCCCTTTATAGCGTTGGGTGCAAGTGTTTGTTTATTTGTGTAGGTACATCTACTAGGGACTTGCTTGTATCTCCTACTGGATTGATACCTTGGTTCTCAACAACTGAGGGAAATACTTATCTACTTTGCTGCATCACCCTTTCCTCTTCAAGGGAAAACCAACGCATGCTCAAGAAGTAGCAAGAAGGATTTCTGGCGCCGTTGCCG
Source organism: Elymus sibiricus (assembly GCA_039707655.1). NCBI lineage: Eukaryota > Viridiplantae > Streptophyta > Magnoliopsida > Poales > Poaceae > Elymus > Elymus sibiricus. Next base: position 304,888,514 of record CM077675.1, on the reverse strand, counting down.
GGGAGATCTACATCAAGCCTACCAAGTACCCATCACAAACTCATCTCTTGCATTTACATTATTTGCCATTTTTCTCTTGTTTTCCTCTCCCCCACTTCTAAAACGGTTTTCAGAAAATACCAAAAAGATTTGCCTTTTTATTCGCCCTTCTTCTGTTTGTCTTTTCGTTTGCTTTTCGTTTGCTTGTGTGTTAGATCGCTTAAACTCATGGCTAGCCTTGCCACTATCGCTAGTACTCCCGAGAATGAAGTTCTTAATTTTAAGCCAAGGGAGGGAGAAAACTTAAAAGATGCTTGGTATAGAATTTGCAATGCTCAAAATAGATCTACTCGTAAGCAATCTACTACCGTTCTCCTTCGCAATTTTTATGTGGGTGTTTCCCCTTGTAATAGATATGTTTTGGATACCATTACGGGAGGGAATTTCTTGGGAAGCAATACCTTTGATTCTTATAATGCTATGACAAATTTGGTAGGTTCACCCCCGCTCATGGTTAATGAAACAATCTTAACTTTGGAACATGTGATGCGAAGGCTTGATATCATTGAAAATAAAGTTGCTATTATAGAGCTCATTGAAAACTTGGATAAAAAGATCCATAATCATATCACTCAATATGGATCTAAGGTAGGAGTTACTCTAAAAAACCTAAGGGAAAAAGTTAATGAAAAATTGGATCAAGATTCCTTTAGAATTGGAAAGCTAGAGGACATTATTACCAACTTGGGTTCCGCTTTTGCCTCTGTTCAATCCACTCCTAAATTTCCTCTTTCTAAGGCTTCCAAGTTTGTTTATGTTCCTAAGAATAAGGGTGAATCCTCTAGTAGAGGGGATGAAGATCTTAAGATGATAAGTGTTCACCCTAACTTTATTAATATTGTCCGGGAACCAATTGCTACAAGTGAATTTCTTGACTTCTTGCCTAGGAGTATGATTATTGATAAAACCAAAGAATCTCCTAGGCTTTACAAGTGTGCAATTGAGGAGTTGCATACCAAAGATGACAATACCTAGATCTATTGCGTTATGCCTAGCTAGGGGCGTTAAACAATAGCGCTTGTTGGGAGGCAACCCAATTTTATTTTTATGCTTTTGTTTTTGCTTCTGTTTTTGAGTTTTCCACACATTATTACCTCTGTATTAATTGTGTTTTCTTGTTTACCTTAGTGTTTGAGCCAAGTAAGACCTTTGGGATGGTCTACGGTGTTTGTGATTTGATTTTGCTGAAAAACAGAAACTTTTGCTCTCAGTCCAGTAATTTTGTAAATTCACTAGGACGTGATTTTGATCTGAAATTTTTACAAAAGATTGATATACAAATTGTCCTGATTTTCCTAATTTTTCAGAATTTTTGGAGTTACATAAGTATTCGAAGTCTATAGATTTCTACAGACTGTTCTGTTTTAGACAGATTCTGTTTTCTTTGTGTTGTTTGCTTATTTTGATGTATCTATGGGTTGTATCGGGGGGTATGAACCATGGAGAAGTTGGAATACAGTAGATATTACACCAATATAAATAAATAATGAGTTCACAACAGTACCTAAAGTGGTGATTTATTTTTCTTATGCTAACGGATCTCACGAGTTTTCTGTTGAGTTTTGTGTTGTGAAGTTTTCAAGTTTTGGGTAAAGATTTGATGGACTATGGAATAAGGAGTAGCAAGAGCCTAAGCTTGGGGATGCCCAAGGCACCCCAAGCCATATTCAAGGATACCAAAAATCCTAATCTTGGGGATGCCCCGGAAGGCATCCCCTCTTTCGTCTTCAATCCATCGGTAAATTTACTTGAGGCTATATATTTATTCACCACATGATATGTGTTTTGATTGGAGCGTCTTGTATGATATGAGTCTTTGATTTTTAGTTTGCCACAATAATCCTTGCTGTACACATCTTTTGAGAGAGACACGCGTTAATCGTGAATTTATTAGAATACTCTATGTGCTTCACTTATATCTTTTGAGCTAGGCAATGTTGCTCTAGTGCTTCACTTATATCTTTTTAGAGCACGGTGGTGTTTTATTTTATAGAAATTATTGAACTCTCGTACCTCACTTATATTATTTTGAGAGTCTTTAAACAGCATGGTAATTGGTTTAGGTTATGAATTTAGTCCTAATATAATGGGCATCCAAAAGGGATATAATAAAAACTTTCATATAAAGTGCATTGAATACTATGAGAAGTTTGATTCCTTGCATATAGTTTAGAGATATAGAGATGGTAATGAGAGTCATGCTAGTGAGTAGTTGTGAATTGAAAGAAATACTTGTGTTAAAGTTTGTGATTCCCGTAGCATTCACATATGGTGAACCGTTATGTAACGAAGTCGGAGCATGATTTGTTTAATGATTGTCAACCTTTGTGTGAGGGTCGGGAGCGCGCGATGGTTAACTCCTACCAACCTCTCCCCTAGGAGCATGCGTCTAATACTTTGCTTCGATAACTAATATACTTTTGCAATGAGTATGTGAGTTCTTTATGACTAATGTTGAGTCCATGGATTATACGCACTCTCACCCTTCCACCTTTGCTAGTCTCTCTAGTACCGCGCAACTTTCGCCGGTGCATCAAACCCACCTTCCTCAAAACAGCCACCATATATTTTCCTCAAAACAGCCACCATACCTATCTATTATGGCATTTCCATAGCCATTCCGAGATATATTGCCATGCAACTTCCACCATTCCGTTTATCATGACATGCACCATCATTTTCGTATTGCCTTGCATTAGTAAGCATGCATATAGAGTCATATTTTGTTCTAGGTATCGAGTTGTAAGTAAATAAAAGTGTGATGATTTTCATTATTAGAGCATTTGTCCCGTGAGAGAAAAGGATGATGGAAACTATGAATCCCTCACAAGTTGGGATGAGTATCCGGACTTTATAAATAATAAAAGAGGCCAATGAAGCCCAAATAAAAAAAAGAGGCCAAAGATGCCCACCAAAATAAAAAAAAATAAAAAAATGAGAGAAAGAGAGAAGGGACAATGCTACTATCTTTTTCCACACTTGTGCTTCAAAGTAGCACCATGATCTTCATAATAGAGAGTCTCCTATTTTGTCACTTTCATATAGCCAGTGGAATTTTTCATCATATGCACGACCACTTAGTTTCTTTTTTGAGCTTTCATACACTTATAGCTCTAGTGCATCTGTTGCATGGCAATCCCTACTCACTCACATTGATATCTATTGATGGGCATCTCCATAGCCCGTTGATACGCCTAGTTGATGTGAGACGATCTTCTCCTTTTTCCTCACAACCTCCACCATATTCTATTCCACCTATAGTGCTATATCCATGGCTCACGCTCATGTATTGCGTGAGAGTTGAAAAGGTTTGAGAACATAAAAGGTGTGAAACAATTGCTTGACTTGTCATCGGGGTTGTGCATGATTTAGATACTTTGTGTGGGGAAGATGGAGCATAGCCAGACCATATGATTTTGTAGGGATAACTTTCTAAAGCCATGTTATTTCGAAAGGACACAATTGCCTTGTTGGTATGCTCGAAGTATTACTGTTTTTATGTCAATATTAAACTTTTGTTTTGAATCTTATGGATCTGAATATTCATGCCACAATAAAGAATATTACATGGATAAATATGTTAGGTAGCATTCCACATCAAAAATTCTGTTTTTATCATTTACCTACTCGAGGACGAGCAGGAATTAAGCTTGGGGATGCTTGATACGTCTCCAACGTATCTATAATTTTTGATTGTTCCATGCTATTATATTATCTGTTTTGGATGTTTTATATGCATTAATATGCTATTTTATATTATTTTTGTGACTAACCTATTAATCTAGAGCCTAGTGCCAGTTTCTGTTTTTTTCCTTGTTTTTGAGTATTGTAGATAAGGAATATTAAACGGATTCGATCACGGAGGGCATCAACATCAACTCCATTGCCCCTACGATGATGCGTGAGTAGTTCACCACAGACCTTCGGGTCCATAGCTAGTAGCTAGATGGCTTCTTCTCTCTCTTTGTTCTTCAATACCATGTTCTTCATGATCTTCATGGAGATCTATCCGATGTAATACTCTTTTGCGGTGTGTTTGTCGAGATCCGGTGAATTGTGGGTTTATGATCAGCTTATCTATGAATATTATTTGAATCTTCTCTGAATTCTTATATGCATGATTTCATATCTTTGCAAGTCTCTTCGATTTATTGGTTTGGTTTGGCCAACTAGATTGGTAATTCTTGCAATGGGAGAAGTGCTTAGTTTTGGGTTCAATCTTCCGGTGTCCTCACCCAGTGACAAAGTAGGGGTAGTGAGGCACGTATTTGTATTGTTGCCATCGAGGATAAAAAGATGGAGTTTTCATCATATTGCTTGAGTTTATCCCTGTACATCATGTCATCTTACCTAATGCGTTACTCTGTTCTTCATGAACTTAATACTCTAGATGCAGGCAAGAGTCGGTCGATGTGTGGAGTAATAGTAGTAGATGCAGAATCGTTTCGGTCTACTTGACACGGACGTGATGCCTATATGCATAATCATTGCCTTGGATATCTTCATATTTATTCGCTTTTCTATCAATTGCTCGACAGTAATTTGTTCACCCACCGTATTATTTTCCTTCATGAGAGAAGCCTCTAGTGAAACCTATGGTCCCCGGGTCTATTTTCCATAATATATTTTCAGATCTATAAACCAAAAATACCAAAAATACTTCGCTGCATTCTTTTTACTTTTTTTTTACTTTTCGTTTTAGCAATCCTATCTATCTATCTCTATCAGATCTCATCCTTGCAAATAACCGTGAAGGGATTGACAACCCCTTTATAGCGTTGGGTGCAAGTGTTTGATTATTTGTGTAGGTACATCTATTGGGGACTTGCTTGTATCTCCTACTGGATTGATACCTTGGTTCTCAACAACTGAGGGAAATACTTATCTACTTTGCTGCATCACCCTTTCCTCTTCAAGGGAAAACCAACACATCCTCAAAAAGTAGAAGTGGGAAAATTAGGAAGCCATTCGTCCTGACGGCGCAACAACGACCTGGACTGACTTCAGTAGTGCCTTCCACACTCACCATATTCCAGAAGGTCTTATAGACACCAAGAGGGAGGAGTTCTATGATTTCACTCAGGGCAAGCTGACTGTTGATGCGTATAGCCGCGAGTTTGGAAACCTTGCTCGCTATGCACCCGAAGAGGTGTCAACGGATGCCAAGAAGCAAGCAAGGTTCCACAAGGTATTAAGCCCAGAGCTCCGTCGTGACTTACGCCTGCACGAGTGTGCCAGTTTCCAGGCTCTTGTCAACAAAGCCATCAATGCTGAGACTGGACAGACTAATTATGAGGCAACCAAGAAGCACTCTCGAGACTTCAGCTCCTCATCCGGCTCATGATCTCATGAGTGTCGGATGTGGGTTCCAAACACTGCTCTGCCATTGAGGTATATTGCGAGACCATCCTATGAGGCACCTCGTCCACCTCAAACCAACCCTCCAGCCAAGACCTATGTTGGTTCTGCTGCCAATGTTGCTCCACGGTCCAGTATCGTGATTTGCTACAAGTGTGGAGAGCCAGTGCATTACTCTCGTGAGTGCCCGCAGAACAATGCTAAGTCAACTCCTGCCGCTCGTGGACGTGTGAAGAATGTCACCCTTGATGAAGCCCATGATGATCCCGACGTTGTTCTTGGTACGCTCCTTGTCAATTGTCATCCAACATCTGTTCTTTTTGACACTGGAGCATTTCATTCATTCATTTCTGAAAGTTATGCATAGTTGTATAACATGTCATTTTGTGATATGCCCACTCCATTAGTAGTTCAGACTCTTGGATCTAAATGGCAAACTTCTGGAGTGAGCCATGACAATGAGATTCTTGTGGACAGGCTAGTATTCCTAGCTTCCCTGATAGCCCTTAAGTCATCAGACATCAATATCATCTTGGGCAAGGACTGGATGTGAGCTCATTATGCCAAGATTGATACTCACACTAGGAATGTCTAGCTTACACATCCATCGGGTGAGATAGTCAATGTCTCAACTCGAGTGGCCAAGCGCCAACTCTATTCCCTCAATGCCAGTCCTCTTCCAAAGCTTGAAGATATTCCTGTGGTCCATGAATTTCCGGATGTCTTTCCAGAAGAACTGCCAGGTATTCCACCTGACAGGGATGTAGAGTTTGTGATAGATCTTGTTCTAGGAACTATACCAATAGCCCGGAGACCCTCTAAGATCGGACCCTTAGAGCTAGCCGAACTAAAGAAACAACTCGATGAGGCCTTGAAAAAGGGTTTCATCCGTCCTAGTTCATCTCCTTGGGCGTGTCCCATCCTCTTCAAGAAGAAGAAGGATGGAACGGATCGGATGGTTGTAGATTATCACCCAGTCAACCTGGTCACCATAAAGAACAAGTATCCTCTCCCCAGGATCAACGGCCTGTATGATCAGCTCGTTGGATCCTCAGTCTTTTCTAAGATAGATTTGAGTTTGGGCTACCATCAAATCAAAATCAAGAACGGGGACATTCCAAAAATGGCCTTTGTTACTCGTTATGGCCAATAAGAGTACACTGTTATGTCCTTCGGTTTAACCAATGCCCCAGCCACTTTCTCTCGCTTAATGAATTCGATCTTCATGGAGTACTTGGATAAATTCGTCATGGTTTACCTCGACGATATACTCATATACTCGAAGAACGAACAAGAACATGCTGACCATCTAGGGCTGGTATTGACGAAACTTCGAGAGCACCGCATGTATGCCAAATTCTCTAAATGTGAATTCTGGTTGCCAGAAGTGACCTATCTAGGCCACGTAATATCTGGTAAGGGTATTGCTGTCAATCCCAAGCGAGTTCAAGTTGTCCTCGATTGGACTAAACCTGAATCGGTCAAGCAAGTTCGGAGTTTCCTTAGCTTAGCGAGCTACTGTCGCCGCTTTGTCGAGAACTTCTCCAAGGTTGCTAAGCCTCTAAATGAACTCTTCAAGAAATATAAAAAGTTCGAGTGGACCCCACAATGCGAGCATAGTTTTCAGGAACTAAAAAGACGCCTGACTTCTGCTCCCGTATTGGTGCCACTAGATTTCTCTAACGACTTTGTTATCTATTGCGATGCCTCACGACAAGGATTAGGTTGCATACTCAAGCAATATCGTCATTTGATTGCATACGCATCTCGACAGTGGCATCCACATGAGAATAATTATCCAACAAATGATCTAGAGCTTGCAGCTGTAGTCCATGCACTTAAAATATGGCGACATTACCTTCTGGGTAATCGTTGCGAGATTTACACTGATCACCAAAGTCTGAAATACATCTTCACCCAACCGGGTTTGAATCTTAGGCAAATACGTTGGGTTGAGTTGATCACAGATTATGACTTTGGGATAACTTACACCCCGAGGAAAGCCAATGTCATGGCCGAACTCATGAAAATATTCACAAACAAATTTAAATAATTTCCTCGTGAGTCTAGAGTTTCATTCAACCTCTATGACCGTTCCTTCACCATGCCTTTAGAATTGTTCAATGAAGCATGCAAAATTCCATATTGGGGTTCCCTTAATGAACCACCAAAATCCGAGTACGAGTCATTTTTGGTTAACCTTTGCTATGGTGAAGATAAGGGAGTAACACAAGGAAGAATTAAAAGTATCCATTTCCCATCAATACACTACTTCGCACTCTTTAATGGCAAACGTATCGTAGGTAAACAAGATTGTAGCACACTGTGTGCTCCTGATTTAAGTCTCATACACACTGCCCTAACTAGAAATAAATGTTATGATCTTGGAGCGATTGTTGCACGGAGGCTACAACACAATGCTGCTAGTGGTAATTATTATGGAGGAATTTATGCCTCTCGTGTAGCAGGGAAACTAAACATATCGCCTTGGCCTAATGACCCCATCTTACCTATTCAGTACTTAGACTTTGAGGCCATGAAGCGCCATAAGTTCCTTACGGGCACGACCACTAATTATACCTATAATCTGAGATTTGATAAAAAAACCCGTTGTGCCGGTCACTTTGCCTACTCCTGCTCTCTTTGATTTTCACAGTAGGGGAAGATATTATGTTCTTGAGAGCGAGGCCCATGCACACAATGCGGAGGTTGAAGCTGCCAGGAGGGCCGAGGAGTTCGCACCAAGGGCCTCGGTAGGCTATCACCCCGACTATTACCCACGCTACGGATGGTGATTACCAAGCTAGGCCAAAAGCCTAAGGTTGGGGAAGTACGTATTTCCACCGACATTACATTCATGTTCACACATTTCATTCCAGTTGTCGGTGTTCATACCTTTTTATTGTATTATCCATGCTAGATTTATTTCTCGCTTTATTCTTATGTGTTTGAAAAACTTTGAGAAAACCCAAAAATATTTCCTACTTCTTTTTGGTCTTTCTTTCTAGCTTAGTTTAATTGTAGTATCAAAAGAAAACCCAAAAAGATTTCCCGTTTCTTCTTTTGCTTGTTGGGAGCTTTCCCATGTAAATAGTTTTTTCTCGTTTTTGTTTTTCCCTCTTTAATTTGCTCTCTTCAGAAAAACCAAAAACTCCAAAAATATTTTAGTGTGTTTCTCTGAAATTCTTTTCCCTTTTATTTGTGTCGTACCAAGGAGAAGATCACGATTAAAATGTTGAGTGGCTCTCATATGCACCATTGTTAATCTAACAAAGAGCCCATGTTACCTTATCTTCTCCTCTTGAATAAAATGTTAGCAAATTCCAGCTTAGTCCATGGCACTCTTGCACTATTATTATTTTCAGATCATTCGGTCGTGCAAGTGAAAGGCAATAATGCCGATATTTGATGAAGTGAATGTGCCAGAGAAAAGCGGGTATGAACTCAACTTGTTTTTGTTTTTGTAAATAAGTTTAACCTAGTATCCTTGATTTCGCATATTTTGATCAAACATGTTTGCAATGACAATTAGAGATTATAGTTGCCCATGCTATGCTTAAGTAGCTAGGAGTGGATAATGATTTATCTTGGATGTCAACATGCATTAAAATGATTGTGATGTGGTATGATGATATGGCATCCTCCTCTGAATGTTTCAAGTGGCTTGACTTGGCACATGTTCACGCATGTAGTTGAATCAAAACCAACATAGCCTTCATGATATGTATGCTCATGGTGTCCATATCCTACTCAAGCTAGTAGTCAATGTTTATTATATGTAATGCATGTTCATGACCATTTTCGCTCTCTAGCTGGCCGCTTCTCAATATATTTGCTAGCCTTCGCCTGTATTAAGCGGGAATACTGCTTGTGCATCAAAACCCTTAAACCAAAGTTATTCCAGATGAGTCCACTATATCTACCTATATGCGGTATTACCCTGCCGTTCCAAGTAAATTTGCATGTGCCACCTCTAAAAATTCAAATGAACATCTGTTTTGTGTGCCTGGACCGCTCATGGAGCGACAGGGGGCGGTCAGTATCTTCCATGTTAAGCGGGTTATTCTCATGATGAGTGTTTATTCACTCGTCCTTGCACGAGAGGGGCGGTAACACGGATTCCCAGTCCGGAAATCAAAAATTACAAATAATTAAAGAAAACTCCCCCAGGAATGTTGTTGTTATGGACGGTACCCGTGGATTCGGCTAGCTGTGGAGTGTGATTGTTGGTGGAGGGGGAGTAAACCTTTACTTTTACCGCTTGGGAACCGCCGCTAATGTGTTTAGCATGGAAGATATTGATAACTCTTGGTCGTAACGTTGATAGGAAGGGTGTACCTCCCAAAATTATATCTATCTCCGTTTTAAAACTTCAGCTCTGGCACCACTGCAAATCCATGCTTCGCTCTGCGAACGGACTATCTATTTACTTTTATGTTCAGTCATCACCTTCTTCAATAAGCGCCAGACCCGAGAGCACTATTGTCATCCTCATGCATTGTGTATAGTTGATGTTGGGTGCAGCATGACTGGATCTTTTCTACCATGAATTACAATGTTTAGTCGCTGCTTGAACTTTGGAGGTGGTCCGCATTTATGTTTTGCGGTCTCAGAAAGGGCTAGAGAGGTACCACTGTTGTCATATTTTATCATGATTGTTTTGACAAAGTGTTGGCGCTTCAGACATTTTATTATTGCTCGCTAGTTGCTTATGCCATTGATATGAGTAAATATAATTTCTAAGAGTTATTGCTGGCATGGTTAGTCATAATCTTTGATGAAAACCTGGGTGCTACTTAAGCATATATATGTAAACAAGAACAAAAGAGTTCATAAAAGTTTTTCTTTATCACTTTCAGTTTGTCAACTTAATTGCTTGAGAACAAGCAGTGGGTTAAGCTTGGGGGAGTTGATACTTCTCCGTCGTATCTACTTTTCCTCACACTTTTTCCCTTGTTTTGGACTCTAATTTGCATGATTTGGATGAAACTAACCCGGACCAACGCTGTTTTCAGCAGAAATAAAAAATACTGGATCCAGAACCACCGGAGGGGGGTCCTGGCTGGGCACAAGACACTAGGGCACGCCAGCCCCCCCCCCCCCCAGCGCACCCTGGTGGGTTGTGCCCACCTCGTGGCCCCACGGACCCTAATTCCGATGCTATAAAATCCTATTTTCGTAGAAAAAATTAGAGAGAAAGTTTCATCGCATTTTACGATACGGAGCCGCCGCCACCTCCTGTTCTTCCTCGAGAGGCCAGATCTGGAGCCTGTTTGGGGCACCAAAGAGGGGAATCTTCGGTATTCGTTATCATCAACCCTTCTCCATCGCCAATTCCATGATGCTCCCCACCGGGAGTGAGTAATTCCTTCGTAGGCTTGCTGGTCGGTGAGGAGTTGGATGAGATTCATCATGTAATCGAGTTAGTTTTGTTAGGGCTTGATCCCTAGTATCCACTATGTTCTGAGATTGATGTTGCTATGATTTTGCCATGCTTAATGCTTGTCACTAGGGCCTGAGTGCCATGATTTCAGATCTGAACCGTTTATGTTATCACCTTTATATCTGTGTTCTTGATCCGATCTTGCTAGTCATACGCACCTATTACGTGTTATGATCCGTAAACCCCATAGTGACAATATTTGGGATACTTTCCGGTGATGACCGTAGTTTCAGGAGTTCATGTATTCACCATGTGTTAATGCTTTGTTCCGTTTCTCTATTAAAAGGAGGCCTTAATATCCCTTAGTTTCCTTATGGACCCCGCTGCCACGGGAGGGTAGGATAAAATATGTCATGCAAGTTCTTTTCCATAAGCATGTATGACTATTTATGGAATACATGCCTACATTACATTTATGAACTGGTACTAGTTCTGTGTCCCACTAGGTTATGACTGTTATATGATGAATATCATCCAACGAGTTCACCGATCCAGTGCCTACGAGTTTTCCACATATTGTTCTTGCTAAGTTACTATTGCTACTGCTGCTGTTACATTTGCTACAATACTATTGCTATCACTGTTACCTCTACTGTTATTGCTGCTACTGCTATCAAAACTATCATACTACTGTGCTACCAATCACTCTGCTACAGATATTTAATCTCCTGGTGTGGTTGAATTGACAACTCAGCTGCTAATACTCGCAAATATTCTTTGGCTCCCCTTGTGTCGAATCTATAAATTTGGGTTGAATACTCTACCCTCGAAAACTGTTGCGATCCCCTATACCAGTGGGTTATCAGTGGCCGGTCATTAGCAGCCCTAAATCACTAATTAGAGCACCTAACAGATGCTGACAGTGGGCCCCGTACTGGGTCAAACCCCCAGTCAACTCGGGAATTAGCCCTGGGTCAATGACAAGCGGGCCCTACCTGTCAGGTTTGACTCGCAACGACCAGTTGACCTGCTGATGCCATGCTGATGCAGTGTTGACGCAGTAAATGATTTTCTGGTATTAAAACAATTCAGGAAATTCCAGAAAATAGGTAAAACTTTAGAAAAATCATAGAAATTAATATGTTTATAAGATGGAAATAATTTATATATGAAAAATGATCAGAAAAATCCAATGAATCCATTTATGCTACTCTCATTCATGATAGAGCAACCTAAATAGGAGAACATTGACATTTTGCACAAATGCAATATGTGACATAACATATGGAGTTTGAATTTGAACCACGGTTCATCCCAACTTCATTTAATCTTGATGCTAGATGCATTAGCTCATCGAACTCATGTTGCCATGTCATAATCATGCATCATAGTGTCGCACTTGATGCGTACTGATTGTTCCTTTGTATCTGTTGTGGTAGGCTCTGCTCCTGATGATACCCGCGAGTATCCAGCTGAAAGGCAGTACCTTGCCACGGATCTGCGATGAAAGGCTATGTAGGAGAACATAGCGGGTTGTCTCATTGGAACCTCTCTTAGGAACTGAGTTCCGTTATTGTGATCCAAGACTAGTTACTACCACATGTTGAGCCCTGAAATATGACCCCGCTCGACTTATTAACCGCCTTGTCCTCTGTCCCGGAGTTGAACTAGTTTCTAGTGTTTCTAGCTATGCTGGAGGCCGTGCATAGCGCTGACCTTACGGGTGGGCGACGACGTGGTAGGCAGTGGCACGGTGTACCAAGTGGCACCCGAACAGTGGGCTTGGGACCCCTGCGCACATCATTTGAGGCCGTAGCGGAAACTTCGGCCGTACTTTCGTGCGGGCTCAGTCTCAAATAGGCGATAAACCTAGACTAGGGTCTTGTGTGGTTGACGGTCGTGTCCGACTACCTCACTGGGCTTCCGCTTGAAGGTTGCTGAGATGCCTTTTTACGTGCACATAGCGATAAGTGGCGAGAGCATGTGTGAAGGAGTACACCCCTGCAGGGTATGAATCTGTTTGAATAGCCGCGTCCTCAGATATGGACTACTTGGAAACTTATGTTGTTCATAGACAACTTTAATGGTTACTCATAAAAGTATCAAGACAAGTGTGAGTACCATGGATGACACTCTCGTAGGGAGACGGGAGCGGATCAATGGTAGTGTATTGTTGTGGTGATTAGTGGACTCGTGTACAGGATAGCCAAGAGTCAAAGCTGGCGTGCTGCATGAAACACCACCATCCCCTTTTGATACAAATGCATGAGTAGACTAGATCTGATTTAAAGACTTACTAAGTACGTTTGTACTCATGTTTGCTTAAACTATTGCAGAGGACACCCACGATCCATCTGGTGGGTTTTATCTAGATGTCGATGATGCTGAGTAGCTGGTATCCCAGCTATGGTCCGGCACCCTTGGGAAGGGTTGTAGATAGTCAGGCTACATGCCTTTTTATCCTTTCATCTGTCTCTACTAAGACAGCTTTACGCTTGTGCATGGCTTTTAAGACTTGTTTGTATGACTTGTGTGTCGGGTCATGTCACCCCTACCTGTATAAACATATTATGCAAGGCTCTTCCGAGCCTTCTAAATAAATGTTGTGATGTTGTATGGTTATATTGTGATGCCATGTTGTATCTATGCATATCGTGCATGTTCTGCGTACGTGTGATGTGCATCGGTATGTATGGGATTCCACACCTAGTTGTGTGCCTTTAGTAGTACTCTGTACAGGGAAATGCCTCTTTGTGCTTCCACTGAGCCATGGTAGCTTCCTACTGCTCCGGACACATTGATTGACCGACTTGTATCCTTCTTTGCTGCCGTGTCTGTCCCTACGGGGAAATGTCTCGTAGTGTAATGGAGTCCATGTAGCTTGCTATGACTCGTGTACGCGCAGTTGAGGACAGAAATGTCTCATGGCGTAATGGAGTCCGTGTAGCTTGCTATGACTCGTCTACACACGCTGATGACCAACACCTGAATTGTTGGGTTACGTATGCCTGTCCCTGTACGGATGTGCCACTTGGGTTCTATGACTAGTCATGTCGACCCGGGTTCTTTGACGTATGATTGCTATCAACATTTTCATGCCTGTGAGCCAAAAGACGCAAACGGTCCCGACCAAGGTAAGGTGGAAGCCGTGGGAATTACCGTGTGTGAGGCCGCAAAGTGATGTGATTTGTTACAAGCTGGATTCATATGACTTTGGAACGGGGTCCCGACAGCCCATCTGCCTGCGGCCCAAGACGTGGCGCACGCCATGGGACCCGACACAAGCAGGACCTTCGCGAGGACCTCTGCCTCGCGAGGGAAGCGCTAGCCACCGCTGTTGAGAGCCCCCCGAAGCGCCATCTCGAGGTCGCTTCTCGAGGCAGCCTATGCAGCCTTCGTGGAGCGAATGAACCTAGGATGGCTTGGCGGGGTCGTGCGGTCTGTGTATGCAAGTGGGCGACTCACGCCGTGCCAAGCGGCACCAGGAGCCATGCTAGAAGGCATGAATGAGGGAGCTTTCCTCTTTCATGACAAGGGATCACGACCAGCTCGACGGTTCCCAAAGCAATCCCCAAAGGTTTCCTGGTTGGTGAAAGAAGACCAAGGACGGGGGCTCGCCAGGACGGAGGTCATCCCCGAGCCCACCCGCATTCATGGCGGGAGGCTTTTGCAAGCGAAGATCGCTTTTGTCAGGATAAGCTGCAGCCATGTCCCCCTTTGAACTGGCCGTTGTGGCAACCCTTCCCGCCTTATGATTTCGGGGGAAGAGGACCAGGACTGGTATAAGAGGGGGGAGGCGGCAACCATAGAGAGGGGGAACCGAGTTAGCCATGACACCCTTGTACTCGTATCCCCAAGCAATTCAGACAAGTAGGAGTAGGGTTTTACACCGCAAGGTGGCCTGAACCTAGGTAAACCACCATGTCCCTTGTTCTTCTCCTTTAGCTCGAGCTCGCCAGAGTGACACCGTGAGGTTGCGAGGGAGAGTTTGGCAGGAGAGCCAGCGCACCCCAGAGTTCGAACCTCTATGGGTCCCCAGAGCCCTTATTACGACATTTGGCGCGCGAGGTAGGGGTGCCACTGTTATCCTCCTGCTCTGCTTAGACTCCGGCTCCGCCAACCCTATGGCGGACACTCGCCGTGGCTATGCCGAGCGCCGGGCGGCCCTCGCCGCCCAAGGCGCGCCAGCGGGCCGCGATGGTCGTCACCGCCTCGTAGGCGCCGAGGTTGTTGCCGCCGTCAACCCGGTGGCCCGCGAACTGCAGGACTCCCCCTTGCTCCCTTCCATGCAGCGGGAGGTACACACCGCCACGGCTTCCTCCTCTAACGGCCGCCCTGGGCACATGAACACGCAAGACACACTGCTCATGGCGAGCGAGTTGCTTCGTCATCACCCGACGGACTGTAGCTATGACGCGTGGTTGGGCCACATCGCCGAGCTCGTTACCGTCGCTAGGAGAGCCCTGGCACCCTACCCCCCACTCCAACCCCCGTCGCCTCGCGCTGGAAGCGTGGCACACGGAGCGCCCCCACTGCCGTGTGGCAACCCTGTCAAGCCTCGGCGCGATACGCCCTCGCGTGACAAGCCTCGGGTCCTTCTCCTCCTCCTCCGAGTCCCGGTGGCGGAGCTCGAGCGGGGACTTGGCCCCGACAGTGATGTGCGTGAGGAGGCCAGCCGCCTGTTCTGTGCCTTCCACAACGTGCGCACCCACAACACCGAAGACAATCGGGCGCTCAAGCCCCCCAGTGACGAGCGCGTCAGCCAGCGTCCGGCTCGTAACAACCAAGGTACCGTTCATAGTGGTGTCCGGGACGACGGCAGGCAGGACGACCGCAGTGGTGACCCCCGCCAAGGCGGGTATGAACAGCCTCGAGAGATTCTCCATCAAGAAAACACTGATCTTCCACCACCATCCCCGCCGTCCAGAAGGGATGGCAACGACCAACCCGAAGAGTGGGCTGGGGGCAATCAGGGGCCTCGCATGGTGGCCTGTATCCTCGGCGGAGCATATGCCCCTGCGTCAGACCACGCGTTCAAGAAGCTCTCCCATGAGGTGAACGCCGCCCTCCCGAGGCCGGAGGCCGTGCCACCCTTCATGGGGCCACAATACACCATCTTCTTCGAATCCAGAGACTGCCCCAAGTCCACAGCGGTTGCGGGAGTGCTCCCCATGTGTGCACTCCCATCATCAGCAATGTCTCGGTGACCAAGACCCTCATCGACGGAGGTGCCGGCCTGAATGTGCTCTCTGTCGAGACCTTCGGCAAGCTCCGGGTGCTCCATGACCAGCTAACGCCTGCCAGGCCATTCTCCAGTGTGACCGGTGGCTCCACCATTTCTGTGGGACAGGTCCGCCTCCCTGTCACCTTGAGCACACACGACAACTACCGCACCGAGCTTATCGACTCCGACGTGGCGCACATTGGCCTCCCTTACAGTGCTATCCTGGTATACCTAGCGCTGGCCAAGTTCACGGTGGTAGCCCACTACAGCCACAACGTCCTCAAGATGCCTGGCTGCAGCGGCACTTCACAGTCACTTGTGACAGGAAGGACGCGGTCTATTCCCTTGAGCGTGCCAACAAACTATCGCAGTTGCGCATCGGAATGACGAAGGAGGCGCTGAGCCACATGAGGCTACCATGCCCCCAAGAATAAATCAGTTGCTGTCCGTCCAAGGCCCCGCCAGGCAAAGAACGCAGCACCAGTGCCAGGACCAGCTCGCCCAGGATGCCACGACGTCTGGGCAGCAGGACTAGGCCACCCTCACACATGGCATCCTTTCATGCAGCATGGAATGCCGGGCCCTCACTCGCGAGTTGCGTCAGGTGGTCTGGCCTACCAAGTTTGAGCCCGAGCTGCCCCCGCGCTACAATGGCGTCCCCGACCCCATAGAGTTCCTCTGGCTTTACGAGCTGAGTGTCAAGGCGGCTGACGGTGATGACAGGGTTTTGGCAAACTGGCTTCCCATGGCCCTCAAGGATGGCGCGCACCTCTGGCTCATGAATCTACTCGGGGAGTCGATCGCCTCGTGGAGAGAGCTCCGTGAGCAGTTTCTCGCCAGCTTCAAGGAGACGCACGACTACCCCCTCTTCGGCAACGGACTGCGGCCCGCAAAGCAGCGTCCTGGATAGACCCTGCGTGAATACATGCAACACCTCAGTCAGAGGCGCCGCTAGGTCCCTCAAGGCCCCTAACGAACCATTGTGGCACGCTTCGCCAAGCAGCCTCACGCTTCCATAAGCAACATGATAGCCAGGTGAATTTTTTGATTTGTTCGAATTGAGGGCGCCCTTCGGCTGTGACCCCCTCGCTTTTCGGTTATGTAGTACATTTGGTTGTCTTTTATGGAACTTATGACATTTGTTTAAGCCTTGTGTTCGGCGCTTCATTACCATCTGCAATCGTCGCGCCCTCACGGCCACTCTCTCGGCCGTCGCATGGCCGGGGGACTGGACACAACGTCTGTGCTCGGGTCCGTCCCTGCAGCGTTGATAAATCCAAGTGACCGAGCTCTGGCTCGTGGGTCTGTTCCCGCGCACGTCACCTCACAGGGGTCCTTGGTGTCTCACCCTCTCACGGAATCAGCACGAGGGTGCAACCTAACTCGTATGGCTGCTAGCTTGGTGCCCCGCCACCTCGGGCACCACGTGTTAGCGGCCGTCTGGCATGCGTTGCCCCCACGCTTTGGGGTGCGTGAGCGCGTAGCCACGACAAGAGCTATGCGTGGACCACCTAGGGATTGGGGAGGAAGCTCCTGAGCCCCGCGCCCAGAGCATCCAACACCTCCGCAAACACCACCCATGACCCTCTCACGTAAGAATGAGGTGGGGCTCTACACGCCCCGGAGCCTCCCGCTATGCCACCCCTTGGCTTCGGGAGGACTCCCGCCCACGCCCATGTGGAAGCCCCATGCTCCGCGCTGGAGGAACGGTCAAATCGCGACCATGCCCACGCCCAAGTGGAAGCGCCATGCTCCGCGCTGGCAGAACGGTCGGACCGCGCCCACGCCCAAGTGGAAGCCCCATGCTCCGCGCTGGCGGAACGGTCGGACATCGACCATGCCCACGCCCAAGTGGAAGCCCCATGCTCCGTGCTGGCAGAACGGTCGAAGCACGACCATGCCCATGCCCAAGTGGAAGCCCCATGCTCCGTGCTGGCGAAACAGTCGAACCGCTAACATGCCCACACCCAAGTGGAAGCCCCATGCTCCGCGCTGGCGGAACGGTGGAATCATGATCATGCCCACGCCCAAGTGGAAGCCCCATGCTCCGCGCTGGTGGAGAAGCCAATTGAGAAGTGCCATCGCGGGCCGCGCGGGTAGGGCTAACCGGCCCTGGCACGACATCCGCTAACCCGTCTCCATGGCACGCGCTCGCCAGTTCCCCCTTGGGCCTCACACGAGCGGGGGCTGGACGTGGTACATGTGCTCGTGTCGGCCCCGACAGCGCCAGAAAACACAAGGGGTTGTGCCCTTGTGCAGGCGGCTGACCCCCGCACACGTCATCCAACCAAGGCCCTTGTCACCTGACACCCAAGCGCAAACCAGCGAGCGCACATCGTTCGATAGAAAGCGTCTTGCGTGCAAGATTTTCTTCCCAAGGCACGTCCAACAAGTAACAACTTGTTGGCATTGCAGGGGACCAAGTATGAGAACCCCCTAGGGCAGCCTCGCCATGGTGGGCGCTTTCCTTCGTGCATCCCACTTGCACGTCAAAAGGGGGCCCTGGAACATCGCGCCTCAGGAGCATTCACCAGTTCCCGAAGCTCCTCAGCTCCTGGCTATGTCCAGGCATTGTGACCTGGCATACCGGCGGTGGCTGAGGCTCGCTCAGGGGCTGGGTCCCAGCGACACGGGCAATACAAAGGAAAAGCCGAGGGCCCCGCAGAGGGCGCAAGAACGCATCAAACATAACAAGCAACTACTACTTAAAACAAAAGTATCCCACAAATGTCTTCACGCCCCTACGGGCTAGGTGGTTCATGATGCAACAGGAAGGAAACATAAAAATTAGGTGGACGAGGCGCCGTCTTAATCATGGCTGCTGGGGAGTTCTGCGCCGAGGCTGTCGCTCTCCTCGGAGGACGCAACCTGGACAAACCGCTCGACCAATGACTACACGTGTTTGCACACCTCGTCGCTAAGGGAGCCCCAAAGCTCCCAGGCACCGGCTCCACCACGCGAGAGAAGTCAAAAGCAGAGTCGAGGCGGTAGAGGTTGGAGAAGACATGCGTCGGCTCGCAGTCCAGGAGATCGCGGGCACCCGGCTCGATGTCCTCGTCCACCTTGGAGACGCCCGACTCCAGCGCCTCCACCACCTTGAGGAAGAAGTCGAGGTAGCCCCTGTCGCTAAGCACGTGTGGCAGCACCGGGACGTCCCCGATGAAGCGGTGGAGCGCACTGGCAGCACACTGGGCAAGGTCCAGGAACAGCCTGGCATGCTGCGCCTCCATCATCCGTGCCTACGCCTCATCATCGATGCCCCTCCGCACAGCGTCAGCGGCTGCGCTGATCTGGGCCTGCAGCGACGCCAACTCTGCCTCGACGCCGCCCTTGCCCCCGAGTGCAGCCTGGAGGTCGTCCTCGATGTCCTGCAGCTGGGCCTTGAGTTCGTTCACCTCCTCCAGGAGCGCGTTGTGTCGGAGTTGAAAGCGGGCCTCCTGCTACGCCAGCTTACCGCGTTACTCCACCAGAGCTGCCTCCCGCTCCCGAGCAATCCTCGTGTTGGCGTCGGCCACCGTCCTCTCGAGCTGGGCAAGGACCTCGTTGTGTGTCGCCTCGAAGGCAGACTTGTCGGCGAGGACTTGACCCTCCAAGGTCTCGAGATGTTCGCGCTACACCTCCTGGTCGAAGGCGGTCCGGTCGGCCTCCCGTTCGTGAAGGGCCACGTTAGCCTCCCACCCGACGATGGCCGCCACCCTACAGGCTGGCTCCGCCTCGCGTGTGGCATCCTGGGGAGTGCACACGGTGGTGGCGACCGCGTGCCCCTAGGGCTCCGCCGTGGCTTCGGGCTGGCTGGCATGTCCCTCCAGGCCCTGTCAAGCCGGGGGCTGAGGCCTCGTCGGCAAGCAGCATACAAGAAGGTGCCTCAGGTGAGGCACCCCTTTGCCTCTTCACTACTAGGAGAAAGCCTAGTAGTAGCGCTTGTTTTCCCCTTAGTAGTAGCGCTGGTGGCAGCGCTACTGCTAAGGCGCTACAGCTAAGTGTTTAGCAGTAGCGCTTAAAAACCAGCGCTACTGGTAAGTACTGATAGCAGTAGCGCTGGTTCACAACAATCGTTGCTGATAAACTAGCGCTACTGCTACAACTTACCAGCGCTACTGCTAAACCAGCACTGCTAAGATTTCATTCCCCTCTACGTATTTGTGCATGCTCTATACGGTAGTTTCATCATATCATAATAAACATACATTATTCTCATCATATCATACACATACAGGAGACTCGTCATACCACCACCTCCAACACAAATATCATCACATCTCGAAAATAGCGATACACAAGTCATGTCATGTCTCGAATAAATGCAACTGCATAGTTATGGCACACACACAAGTTTCATCATCTCTATCTCTAAACCATGATGTAGAAGAGAACAGCGATCAGTATGAGCAAGAGCGCAACTAACTAGTACTTCTTGAGGCACCGGTTTTGCTCCCTCTCTTGCCGGAGCGTCCACCTCAAGTAACTATTTTCCGCTTCGGCTCTGCTGTCGAACCCTCTGTGGCTAGCGCCCGGGTACCTGTCCACCTGGGCCTGAGCGTCTGGCCAGTGGTCGTACACTCCTGGAGCCCTCCCAATGAATACGGCGTAGCAGTGCTTTGCCATCTCCGATATATGTACCTGCATCGTAAGTTGATGAATTCAACGATAATATGCAACATAATGTACTTGAGAAACACAAAGATGCATAGTTAGCAAAATACAAGCAACCTATAGTAAACATAAATAAGGAAGTTCCTCATACCCAAACTAATTAACTAGAGCGATCTACGCTAGTTCATAGAAAGACCATAGTACTAATTAAACATACACATTGTCTTCGTCAATCACTCCTCCATGTCGGTGCTCCAATCTTCATAGTCAGGGAGGAAGCACCCGAGCTTCGTGAAAGGCTTCAGGTCCAGACGCTGAGCACTGAGCAGTGTTCGGACATCCTCCCGACTCATTGGCCCATGGTAGAACATCCCTAATTTTTCGAGGACCTCCTTCATGATCACTTGGGCAAGTTCACACTGTACGTGATAAAACTCAGCTCGGATTCGATGATTCGGTGTCCTTCCTATGCTTGTGGTCCAGTTGACAATCTTGGCATCGCTGGAAGTAGCTGACATGCGAAGGCGTTGATTATCCCTTCTGTACTCGATCATGTGATGCATAAGGTAGAATCCATCAGCCTTACTATCTTTCGGTTGCTGGATGCAGCAGAAGTCGGTCTTATGGCCGAAAGCCGGCCCTCTATTCCTATACTTTTTCACCTAGATATATCCGCCACTACAGCTGAAGGTAAAAATGTCACTATCGAGAACACTCTTTATGTGCGTGTAATCCCTCTTCTTGATGTTCTTCGCTGAGTCCAAGTACAGAGCATGGGAGTATTTTGGGTACAGATAGATGAGGATGGCCCCCCCACGCTGCGCAAAATAAGTACACCTCAAATTGGCCTCCATGCTTGCAAAGGAATGATTAAAACTTACAAAAGGATATCCGCGGATGACTTACGTGGGATGATAAGGTAGGAGAATCGTTTCCTTGTCCTTATTAGCGACCACGAAATCGCCGATGTACTTACTCGCATAGTCACGGTGCTCTTTGCATACTGCCAAGAAGCTCTCGTGCATATAGTACGGGTCCGCGACGCAGATATATTTTATGTTCTCGCGCCTGAAGATGTAGTTGAGATACAACGCAAACATGCGGATGAACTGAAAATCCAGCTTGGTCATGTGGAACATGTCATAGATGTAGTCAAATCGCAGGATGAACTTATCCGCGGGACATCTATCGACGTATAACTTTCCGAGATGAGAAGGCTTTTCTCTCTGGCCAGCACATCATCATGAAGTCTCCTTAGATCATTGTTTAGTATGTCCTCCAGCGCTTTCTGAGGTAGGATCGGGTGGCCGGCGACATGGAAATGCTCCGCACCTACGACAGGTATTCTGTCTACCTCCCGGGGCTTCAGAGGTGGCTGGCTGGTTGAAGCAGCTCTGGCGCCTTTAGAGCCTTTCCTCTCCGGTCTCCTCCTTTGCTTCTTGATGGGTGGCGGTAGTGAGCCCACCATACCTTCCCTAACCACCACCCCCAGTGTCGTCGGGCTAAACAGTGGACGGCCCTCGCGTTGTTCTTGCTGGGTAGAGGCGGCATCTGGAGGCGTCTCCTACGAGGATCGCATGAAGAGAGACTTTTTGCAATCAGCCTTAGGACGTTCCGGCTCCAGCAAATCAGGCAGCATCAAATCATCATCTCCACGCTCATAGCCTGAGTCAGAGTCCCGAGCATCGCCATAGGTGGTATTGATATACTGGTTTGGGTCATCATCATCCTCCTCCATGACATCCTCAGCATTTGCTTCTTCGACGGGGGCGACGTCATCTGGCACTAATGGAGGCTCTCCCTCGCGTCGTCTGCTATCACCCGCCACGATAGGTGCAGGTAATTGGGTAGGTGGGGTGGTGTTCATACCTTGTTGAGGAGTGGTCATTGGTGTGCTACCGGGCGCCTCGACACGAAGAAGAGTCTTCGGCCAAGGCAAGAACCACCTCTTGCATGCGCCAATCCGTTTAGGGGTCTCGTCATGATCGACTTGTACCGGAGGAGGCAAATCCTCGAAGCACACTTTGACACTGGCCACGCAAACTTTGAAGACGCTATGGGGCATCTGTCGATTGTGTAACATGCGTTCCTTCGGATTCACGATCGTTGCCTTTCCCACATCCACCTTCTGGCCTTTGATGTCGTACAGTAGGGTGCACGGGGTTTCGTCGGCCTGCGAAGACATGTCTGCGACGTCAAACATCCGAAAGGCAACTGAAACGGAAGACTATAGATATGCTGGTCAAGAGGGTATGACGCGTAATTACCGTGAGGGCGTCGAGCTCAGCCAAAGACGAAACCCCGCCGAGCAGGCCAGAGATGGAGGAAGGGCTGCTATGAACAGGAGCGGGACCAGGTACGGGAGCATGTGCGGTGGCGTGAGCAGGTGCTGGTGGTGCGATGTTCACCGAATTGCTCCCGACGTAGCTAGGAAGGGGAAAGTCTACTGGCCCTTTATCTGGATTTTTCTTCGTCCATTCGAAAAATGCCGGAATAAAGCTGGTAATGGAAGATGTGAAGTCAGTCGTGACGTGCGCTACTGCTGCACTGACCCTTTCATCAACTATCTGTTCCAACTCTGCTTTGGTCTCAGCTTTGGCCTTATTGACCGCAAGCGCGACCTTCTCGTCGATGTGATGTTGACTAAGCAACCGTCTCTGCCTTCTTTCCTCCGGCTTCTCGTGGTAGCACGTCTTCCACGAGGCGCCATCTCCGACGCCGTGCACACATCCATACGACGGCGGTTTATCCTCCGACACCTTTTTCAGTATGTTGAGGGCCCGGTTGAAAGGGGTGTCCCACTTGGGCCTCGCCGACGACTGAGAAGACTCGTCGCTTTCGGCTGCCTTTTGGTGCTGCTCTTTCTGCAAAAGGAACATGGATGGTTTACAAATGTGACAAAACTTGTTGTCGAATTGATTGGAAGCTAATATAAGGTGGTAATATAACAATTACCAGTAGTCTCATGAAATCCCTCGTGTTCGGGTCCGTGTAAAAGATTTTCTTGATGGGGTCCCACTTGTACCGGGACCTGATCCAGTCATGCTCCTGCGGGTCGGTGAACTCCACCAAGGGGTCTGGGATTCCGTGACTTTCACGTTCGGCGTCCTCCTTGGCCCATACGTGCCTCTTCCCCTCGTAACCACGGCTTCCGAGGCAGTGGGGAGGCGTGTTCTTGGCCTGGAGCGCCTTCATTTTCTCTGAATTTATCTTGACTTCTTATTTAGCGCAAGTCTCCTTGAATTTTTCGAAGTCCTCTTCCGTTATTGTCGGATTGTCAGCATTAATCTTGGACCACGGTTCATTCTTCGCAACCGCTTTTTTCACCCGTACTTTCTAGGCGGACAAGTCGTTGGTGAACATCGTCATCGCCTTGCTGTTTATCTTTGTCATGGGTTCGTCCTTACACGGAAGTTGGCTTTCAGTCCGCCCGGGGAACAAGAACCTATTGTGCAACTTTGTTAGGAGCATGTGCTCCATATGTGGTATCTTCTTCAACTTTTCATCGTTGATGTTGGCAGTTTCCCTGAGGATGCATCCTAGTTGATTGCCGTAGCACGCGCGCGCTTCCTCCGGCGCTAGTGGCTCTAATTTCTTGGGGTGCATCGCCATGACCACATTTTTTCCGATGCCGAGCTCGTTTGGTTTTTGTGCCCTCTTCGGCTTTGGTCCTTCACCGGTCTCGGGGGTGGTGTTGGTGCCGGCGGTGCCAGTGTCGGTGCCGGTGTTGGTGTCGGTGTCGGGGTTGTTGTTGCCACTATCACCCTGCACCCGCAACTGGTGTTCGTCCAGGTAACTAAAATAATTGGTTGCTGCCTCAACGGGGTCTTCTTCGAGGCGAGCAGAACCCCCGGCTTCGGCGTGGTCAGACATGTTTCCTACGATTATTTAAGTATGCTCGTTCAATTATTTGGTCGGAATGAAATGAATAATGAAAAGAAAAAAGGGGCCTATATTTGGTCGGAATTTTGATTCATTCCCCTTCCGGCAAATCCCGGGCACTCCATATGTCCTAGCTAGTTTCTAGCACAAGTCATGCCGAAAATCACGGAAATTTTTGGCATGACCTTTGCTAAAAAGTGGACATACGGAGCGCCTGAAATTTGCAGGAACGAAAATGAATCAACATTCCGGCAAAACATAGGCCACTCGGAGCATATGACATCAATGACATAGGGTTCATATTGTAATATGACCTCACTAAACATTTGCAAAATATAAAACAAGTACACATAGGGTTCATATTGCAAAATGGCCTCACTAAACATTTGCAAAATATAAAGCAAGTACACATAGGGTTCATATTGCCGGAACGGCGAAGGGAACTACTGTTGTTATTTATAGCTATTTTATATACCTACAAAAATTGCCCTAGCTAATTTCCTAAAAAAAATTGCCCCTCTTTTCTTCTTCCTCTCTTCTTTTTCTTCTTCTTTTCCTTTTTCCTCTTCTCTTTCTCCTCCCCTCTTTTCCTTCCTCTCCTCTTTCTTCTTCTTCTTCTTCTTCTCTTCTTCTTCTCTTCTTTTTCTTCTTCTTTTCCTTTTTCCTCTTCTCCTTCTCCTCCTCTGCTCTTTCTTCTTCTTCTCCTCCTCTTCTTCTTCTTCTTCTTCTTCTTCTTCTTCTTCTTCTTCTTCTTTTTCTTCTTCCTTTCCTTTTTCCTCTTCTCCTTCTCCTCCCCTCTTTTCCTTCCTCTCCTCTTTCTTCTTCTTCTTCTTCTGTTCTTCTTCTCTTCTTTTTCTTCTTCTTTTCCTTTTTCCTCTTCCTCTTCTCCTCCTCTCCTCTTTCTTCTTCTTCTTCTCTCCTTCTTCTTCTTCTTCTTCTTCTTCTTCTTCTTTTTCTTCTTCTTTTCCTTTTTCCTCTTCTCCTTCTCCTCCCCTCTTTTCCTTTTTCCTCTTCTCCTTCTCCTCCCCTGTTTCCTAAAAAAAATCCTAAATGCTAAAAAAAAATCCTAAATCCTAAATTGCCCTAGCAGGGGAGAAGAGAGGGAGAGGGAGAGGAGGTCAGGGCAGGGGAGAGGAGGGCAGGGCAGGGGAGAGGAGGGCAGGGGAGAGGAGGCGGCGGCGGGGGAGAGGAGGGCAGGGAGAGGGAGAGGAGAGGGAGGCATACGGCCTGGCGGCGGGCAGGGGAGACAGCGGCTGCAGCGGCGGGCGGCTCGGGCAGCGGCGGTCGAGGGCGGGCTCGGGTAGCGGCTGCGAGAGAGAGGAGGGCAGGGAAGAGGAGAGGGAGAGGCTTACGGTGCGGTGGTGAGGGCGGGCTTGGGCTCGGGCGGCGGCGGTCGAGGGCGGGCTCGGGCAGCGGCGGCGAGGTCGAGGGCGGGCAGGGGAGAGGGCGACGGCGACGACGGCGGGTAGGGCGACGGCGGTGACAGGGGAGTGTGGGAGAGGGGGGAGTGGGGACTTGAGAAAAATTTGAGCCCGGCCGCGTGGGGGTTAGCTCAAAATAGCAGTAGCGCTGGATTAAGACCAGCGCTATAGCTAACTTAGATATAGCGCTGGTCTTAATCCAGCGCTACTGCTAACTCTTTTCTTTTTATTGTTTTCCTTTTCTAGTTTTTAGTTTTCTTTTCTTTTTATTATTTTCCTTTCCTTTACTTTTCTTTTTCTTTTGTATTGCTTTCTCCCTTTTGTTTTTGTTTTTGTTTTTTGTTTATCTTCCGACGAGAACGTCGATCTCCCTCTCCCCACACTGCGCGAATATCACCGGAACCATGTATACATCATTTGACCGATAACGGTTACTTAAGAGCGTACACAAAATAGATACATATATATAGATAATGGTTTCTCACCTGCGTCGACGACATTTCACATTGAGCTTCTTCCCTTTCTTGTCCGTTGACGTATAATTGAGCCCCTCTTTATGACTTTTCCGGCACCGTGGAGTACGATCTTTCTTACATAATGTAGTCTTGATTCTTCTTTTCACGTATGCTTCATCGTCATCGTCATCTTCCCTCATAGGGTTGCCGTATTGGTCGTAGTCTTCCTCGTTGGCGACTCCATCCATTCCGCCGATGCTCCTTTTGCCTCTCCTCATGACAACATGGCCGGGATTGGTCTGGTCGGTTATGAAGAAGCATTGTGTCAAGTGCTTAGCGTGTACCCATGGCTCAGTTTTGGCAATGACGTTAACGTTCACGGTAGCGCTATTCGCGTCGGGTATACACATGGTAGTGAAATACTTGTTTTCTCTTACAACGGCCTTAGCCCATCTGACATGGAACATTGTCGCAGCGTGCACTTCAGCGTAGTCAAGCTCCTAGATCTCTTTGACCCTTCCGTAGAATCTTTCAGTTGTGCCGTTGGCGTCGGTCACGCATTCAATCGTCACCCCTGAGTTCTGGTACTCACTGTCCATGTCTTTGGCCTCCGTGTAGAACATGTACCCGTTGATATCGTATGCCTGATAGGACGCGAGTTTGGGCGCGGGGCCATGTGCTAAGGCATGTATGAGCAATCCGTCGAACTTCCCTCTTCAGGGGGATTAGCAAGAATTTGCTGTTTAAACCATCGCAAGAAAGTGGCATTGTGCTCTACAGTAACTTCGTCGTCCGTCTTGCGCATCCCCTGATCACGGTACTTCTTTGCGATGGTTTCTTTGTGTAGTGTCACATAATCATCTACCACGTCTAGGTGTTGTAGCACTACTAAGTTAGCCCTGTCAAAGTCGCCCCGTCGATCTGAGTAGTCCACGTGCAATTCCCTCCGGCCGTTGTTGTGACCTTGTCCTCCGAGCCTCCCATGGTGCTTATTGACGGGCAAACCAACAACAGGGTCTCCGCCGCCTATATAATTCTCGAAAAAGGAGATGCACTCTTGGGTCAGATAACCTTGGACGATGCTCCCATCGGGACGGGACATGTTACGAACGAATCCTTTGATGTCCCTATTCATCCTCTCGACCGGCATCATGCTATGAAGGAATTTCGGCCCAAGGTCGATGATGTCGTCCACGATGTGGACACACAGATGCACCATGACCTCAAAGAACGCGGGCGGGAAGTACATCTCAAGCTCACATAGTATGACAACGATCTCTTCCTATAGCTTTCGGAGCTGCTTCACACTGATGGATTTCGAGAGATAATGTCGAAGAAGTTGAAGAGACCAGTAAGCGTGTCACGGACATGCTTCTCCATTATCCCTCTAATGGCAACTGGGAGTATTTGCGTCATCACCACGTGACAGTCATGAGATTCATCCCACTGAACCTTTTCTTCTTGGTGTCTAGAAATCTGCTTATCTTCCCACAGTAACCGGAACTGACTTTGATTCCCGTAAGGCACTTGATGAATTGATCGATCTCCTTCGGACTTAAGGTGAAGCAAGAAGGGGGGCAATAATTGTCCTCCTTCTTCTTGACTTTTCTGCCCCTTGGCCACACCTCCGCCTCCATCTCCGTCTCCTCCGTCGACTTTTTACGGGGCATGTGGAGATCTCTCCTGATCTCCAAATCTTCCAAGTCTTTCCTTGCCTTCGGCCCATCCTTGGTCTTGTCCGGCATGTTCATCAGTGTGCCAAGCAAGCTCTCGAGGATATTCTTCGTGATATGCATTTGATCAAGGCAATGAGGCATACCTTTAGCAGCGGCTCCGGTGCCTTTTCCATCTTTCCCGGTGCCGGGCACTGTTCCCAGTTATTCAACAGCTGGTTGATTTCGGCGCCACTCCCCTTACGTGGAGGTCCTCGATGCTCAGCCAAACCATTGAATAGATCTCCACGTTTTCTCCACGGGTCATCCTTCTCGAGCCATCTACGGTGCCACATGTACACGATTTTCCTAGACCCGCCATCTTTCGTTGACGTAAGCTGCTGAGACGTTGTATCATCCATGCACCTCATGCATCCACAGTATCCGTGGCACACCTGGCCTGAAGTGTACCCGTAACCGAGATAGTCGTGCACCGTCATCATCAACGCGGCTCTCATATAGAAATAATCTCCTGTGCTGGCGTCCCATGTCTTGACCGGCGATTTCCATAACGTGTCTAACTCCTCTTTCAGAAGCCCCATATACAGGTTAATATTATTTCCCGGTTGTTTTGGCCCTTGAATCAGCATGCTCATGTGTATGTACTTTGTCTTCATGCACAACCATGGGGGGAGGTTGTACATCCATACAAAGACGGGCCATGTGCTGTGGTTGGTGCTCTGGTTTCCAAACGGATTCATGCCATCGGTACTCGCACCAAGCATGATGTTCCTTGCATCTTCTCTGAAAAATTGATATTCGGCGTTGAATGCTCTCCACTGGCTAGCATCTGCGAGGTGTGTCAGCTTCCGATCATCTCCATCCTCGGGTTTCTTCCTCTCCGCGTGCCAGCGCATGAGCTTTGCTTCCTTAGGATCTACAAAATACCGCTGCAGACGGGGAGTGATCGGAAAGTACCATACAACTTTCCGAGGAGCTTTCTTTCCTGCCTTCTTGTATCGAGAAGCATTGCACACTGTACAGCTGGTTTTTTCCGCGTGCTCCCCCCGATAAATGATGCAATCGTTGATGCATGCGTGGTATCTAATGTGCGGCAGATCAAGAGGGCAAACGATTTTCTTGGCCTCCTCGACACTAGTAGGACACAGGTTTCCCGTGGGAAGACCTTTATTATGTAGATACTTCAAATGCTCATCGAGGCTTTTGTCTGTCCATTTGTTTTTGGCCTTCGTCTTTAGAAGTTCGAGCGTGAAACTCAAGCGGGTCACCTCGGGATCGCAACCGTCATACAATGGGGTCTTCGAGTCTACTTCAAGTTGCGCGAGCTTGGCCTCCTCTCTAGAAGCAGCTCTGTCGCTAGTCATACTCTTGCAAAGGAGGTCTCGAACATGAGGGTCCTGCATGACTGAACTTAGTAGCGTCGAAGACTGCAGCATGTCCGTCGCCTCGTCTCCGCCATGTCCGGACTCTTCTTCGCCGTGTCCGGAATCTTCTCCGCCGCCATGTCCGGACTCTCCTTCGCTGTGTCTGGAATCTTCTCCGCTGCCATGTCCGGACTCTTCTTCACCGTGTCTAGAATCTTCTCCACTGCCATGTCTGGACTCTTGCCCGCCGCCTTGTCCGGCGCCATCGCCTTCGTGTCGATCGGTCATCTCTTCGTCTAGCCCCATGTCGTTATTCCCTGCCATGTGTAAGTCCTCATCATCATCTTCACTTATCCACCGAGTATAGCCATCCATGAAACCATACATCAGCAGGTGCGCTTTCAAAGTGCCACGCTCAAAAGGGTCCAAAATGAGTCCTTCTTTGCATCTTGTACACGGACATCCAATCCCAGTCCGATTATTTGCATACATGTCCATCACCGCGTATTGCAAGTATCGCTCCACCTTCCTTCCACTCACCTTCATGACTGCACGGTATAACAAGCAAAAGGGTTATAAACAAAATTCATGCATGCATCAAATTCATATAAAAATTTGGCATGACCTTGCCTAAAAATAGGACATATCGAGTTTGCTCGAAATTCGCTGAAACGGAAATAAATCGACATTTTTGCAAAACATAAGCAACTCACGGGGCATGTCACTCACACAAATACCTTCATAACGCAAACACACATATTCCCATTCTTGAAATGCACAACTTTTTACTCACCTATACCCCGAGAGAGATTGTGTATGGTTAATTAGATCATTAGGCCTTCGCTACCTATAGGGATCGTAAGTGGATGGCTAAATAGCTAGCTAGATCTAGTTGTTGGGAGGAGAGATGAGACTCTAGCTATGGAGAGGAAGAGAGATGATCTAGCTAGATCTATATGTATGGAAGGAGGGAGAGGCAAATAAATGTGGAAGATAGAGCTCGAAGAGGCCATTTATGGAGGAGAATTATGGTGGAGGGGCATTAATGGGGAGAGAAGAGAGGTAGAAGGAAGAGAGAAGAAGGGCAATAATGGTGGAGAAGAAACTTAGAGAGGGGAGAGGGGAAAGGAGGGGAGAGGGCAAAAGGGGGAGGAAGAAGGGGGAGAGAGTGGGGTGGGTGAAAAGGCAGCTCTGCCACGATTAGTAGTAGTGCTGCTTTCAACAGGGCGCTACTGCTATGGGGCTGAGTAGTAGCGCTTTCTAGGAGCAGCGCTACTACTAAGTGGGGGCCCCATAGTAGTAGCGGTTTCCTCACAGCAACCGCTACTACTATGAGGCTTAGTAGTAGCGCTTTATTGTGGGCAGCGCTGCTACTACCAATAGTGTCGGTGGGCTCATCGGGTCCCTCTTAGCAGTAGCGCTCTTTACGTTTCCAACGCTACTGCTAAGTCTTACTTGTAGCGCTGCCGAAATCCAGCGCTACTGATACTTAGCAGCAGCGATTGTTACTTTCCAGCGCTACTACTAGTGTCCTGCCTATAAGGTTTCTCCTAGTAGTGCTTGCACACATGCACTCTGAGGAGATCAATGATCAGGCTCACTAGCCCAAGCTGGGCATGCAAGGGAAATTTGGGAGACCAATGCACTTACTCGTCGCCGGCGGCCCAGCGCCGCCGCGTCGGCATTGGCCTTGAATGTCGGGTCCCGCCGCTTCCAGGGGAGGGGAGAAGTGCCGAAGGCCTTTCCTGTGCTCCGGCGCCTGTGGTGCTCTCTTTTGCCACCATGGGGAGAGAAGGAGAAGGGGAGACGGAGCTCGCACAAGGAAGGAAGAGCGGAGAAGAGGGGAGGCGTGTGGGAGAAGGCGAGCAATGATGGTTTCACCTGACGCCCATGGCGGTTTTCTAGGAAGGAGCGCCATTCCCGGGGTGTCGTGGGGAAGTGGAGGCGTCACACGACTCATCGTGCACCACGCGTCGTGCCTAGCCTGCAGGCGGTTAGGGCCCACGTCGTTTCTCTCCTCCAACTGGCGGAATCGCGCACGCCGCGGGCCCGGGGGCTATTGTCGGGCCCCTGGCACTGGGGGTACCCAGGACCGTCTACCTGCGGCATAAGATGTGGTGCACGCCATGGGCCCGGTGCGGCCCGTCGCTAAACTACACAAGTAGGGACTTTGCGAGGACCTCCGCCTCGCGAGGGAAGCGCTAGCCAGCGTTGTCGAGAGCCCCCCGAAGCGCCCTCGCGAGGTCCCTTCCGGAGGTAGCCTACGGAGCCTTCGTGGGGTGGATGAACCTAGGATGTCTTGGCGGGGTCGTGCGGTCTGTGTAAGCATGTGAGCAACACGTGCCGTGCCAAGCGGCGCCAGGAGCCATTTCAGAAGGCATGGATGGGGGAGCTTTCCTCTTTCGTGACAAGGGAGCACGGCTAGCTCGGCGGTTCCGAAAGCAATCCCCAAAGGTTTCCTGTTTGGTGAAAGAATACCAAGGACGGGGGCTCACCAGGACGGAGGTCATCCTCGAGCCCACCAGCGCGTCATGGCGGGAGGCTTTTGCAGGGGAAGACTGCTTTCATCAGGATAAGCTACAGCCTAGTCCCCCTTTGAACTGGCCGTTGTGGCAACCCTTCTCGCCTTCTGTTTCCGAGGGAAGAGGACCAGGGCCAGTATAAGGGGGGGGGAGGCGACAACCATAGAGAGGGGAATCGAGTTAGCCTGGACACCCTTGTACTCGTATCCCCAAGCAATCCAGATAAGCAGGAGTAGGGTTTTACACCGCAAGGTGGCCTGAACCTGGGTAAACTACCGTGTCCCTTGTTCTTCTTCTTTAGCTCAAGCTCACCGGAGTGTTACCGTGAGGTTGCGTGGGAGAGTAGGGCAGGAGAGCCAGCGCACCCCAGAGTTCGAACTTCTCTGCATCCCCGGAGCCCTTATTTTGATAGTCCTCTTCGTCGTCATCCTCCTCCTCGTCATCTTTAGGGTGCTCGGTGTCGCTCGCCACATCCTGAGGCGTGCGATCGATAGTCGGCACGCGCAAACCATTTCAGTGAAACTCTGCCAGGAGAGAAAACAATGAAGTCAGTAACAACCAAACATCAATTAAATCATTCAAATCAGAAATATTCGGAAGTACCTCAATCGGCGAATGCTCCTTATCAAAAGGATCTATCACCCTAGTACACTGAGGGTTGTCGCGCGCTGAGGTGGTCACCATGAGCTTGGCCACCTATGTCTTTGTCGTGAACTCCTCCGGATGGACCTGAGTGGAGTCATTCGGACCGTCGTACTCTCACATGGTGTGGGCCCATGCCTGCAGGAGTTGGATCCTTTGCTGGATGAAGACCACCAGTAGGTCCATCCCATCGAGGCCCTCCCTAACGATTGTCATGAAGGCCAACATGAGGATCTCTATATCCGTCTTCTCCTACTTGGACACAGACATGGATGGGGTAGATCTCACCCTCTACCGAGTTTGGCAGGAGGCCCGGCTAACCACCGGCGAGTGGGATGTCCTTGCTGTAAAACCAACTATTCTGCCACCCTTTCATCAAGTCGGGAAAAGACATATCACGGAAACAACCCTCCCCCCTAAGCTGTATACCTAGACCGTCACGCTGCTAGTTTGCGTTGGTCCTCTCCTCACTCTGGGAGGCCTTCTTCACGGTCATCGAACGGCAAGTGAACAAGTGTTTGAAAAGCCCCCACTGGGGATGACAAACTATGAAGTTTTTGCAGAGAGAGATAGAAGCGTATAGGTATGAGACGACATTGGGAGGGAGATGATGTAGTTGAGCCCCAAAGAAATATAGAAATGCACAAAAAAAGGGTGCATAGGTAGTGACAAACCTCTCTCGACGTGCATCACCAGGAGCACTCGCTCGTCCCCCTAAGGAGGCGACTCCAACTCGCCCGCCTCCGGTAGCCTCCAGCTCCTGGCGTCCACGAGCCCATGGTTCTCCAGCTCCAGCAGGCGGGTCCGTGTGGCTCGCGATGGAGTCCGGTTGGCCCGTCGAGGTGCTAGCGCTCGACGAAGTCCCCCTCGGCGCTTTCTTTTCTTGTTCGAGCATTGCGGTAGACTCCTTCACCATATCTCCAGAAAGGATCGGTGCTTGGAGGTGGATTGCAAGGTGGGGAGTGAGGCGGAGTGTGGCGGAGTCGCGGAGGATAAGTCGAAGGAAGAAGGGGATCTAGGCGATTTCAGCCGCATGATTTCGGCCTATTTATACCTCAACAAAATCCGCTTGAACATCTCCCACCATCGAGTGCAAATCAGGCGCTATCTCTCTCGCAGAGTAAATCACGCACGTGGAAATCGAGGCATCACGCTCCACTTTCTCCAATATACCATGACGCAACAGCTTCCCCGCGCACGTCTTGCCTTCGAACCCACGAGATTTTCGCTCCGAATCAACCCGATTGATTGTCTACGCTTTCCTGTTTGGGAAAAACACCTTGGTCCGACCGAGTACCCTAAAAGGAGGTCTCCGAACACTCGGACACTTAAAATCCGCTAACTGAAGCCATTTTCAGGATTGCAACGGGACGAACTCAATACCCCTCCGCGGGTTGACTTGGTCATTACCTAAGCGCCAAGGCGAGTGCTACATAAATTTGGACTCGAAGCCGACTGGTACGTGGGTTTCCCGGAGATCCAGAGAGGACATGTCCTCACCCCTACAATGTCGCTTGAGTTTCATGACATGTCCACACTCGGACCACCAGCCTATCTCTCCCGAGAGACAATCAGATGCCCCCAAATTTTGCTCAACAATCATTTCAATCCAATCACTCGAACAACTCACAGTCCAGAATTCATTGCGATTTCTGCTTAGGCTTGAGTGGATAATCCCTTGGAATTGAGATTTGGATGCCCCTGAGATGCCTGAGTCACTCCAAGGATTCTGTCCACTCGTCTTCCGAAACGTCAACAGATTCGGGGGCTAATGATGGGGTCACCTACTAGTGGTAGGGTCATGGACCCGACATCCGAGGCTCATCTAGGACCCCACACAATCTTTGAGGTCCCAGGACCATAGGTGCATTTGTATGCATATATCGGGATCCACTCGGATCCACTAAGTCACTCGGACATCTCCCTGCCAGTCAGCCAGGCTCCAGCACTCGGACAGAGACAAGGTATGGGCGACGTGAGAAATGCAATGGCCGAAGGACTTTAATAATACATCAAGTGTAATGATAGCTACTATTACCAGTAACTGCCATAGTTAAGGGCTACCGTTACTACAAACTGTCGTCAGAATGGCATTAATTCACCCTTGTAATTAGACTCAACGGGTCTAGGTGAACTCTATATAAGCCACCACCGAGCTCCTAGACAAGGGTTCAACACCCTATTGTAATCACACCCCCAAAGAAAATAGAAGCCTCCGGGCATGGGAGGTAGAGTTGTTACCTCTCAGAGAGAGGCCCGAACTCGTATAATCTGTGTGTTACACTTGCGCCGTAGCTAGGCTCCGCCCCTCATTCGTACCCCTACTCATTGTCAGGATCTTTGCTTCGATAGTCATGTATGAAGGAAAGATACATCAGGATGTCAATGATTATCCAGGGCCCGAAGCAACCTGAAAATGACGTCGACATTTACTTTCAATTACTGGTAGAAGAACTGCTGACATTGTGGAATGAGCCTAGTGTAAGATGTTATGATGCTCTTGAAAATAAGTTTTTATAGATACGTGTGTTGTTGCTACACACCATTCAAGATATGTCGGCATTAGGCAACAATCGGGGCAGAAAACATGGGGACCAGTAGGATGTGTCACATGCATGGATAGGAACACACGTAGATTTTTTTCCAACTCGCGCAAAACCGTGTGTTTTCATCATCATAGGTACTTAAAGAGAGGTCACCCATACCAAAAGATGAAAGCTGGATTTGATGATATGGTAGAGGCAAGTTCGGTCCCAAGACCTTATTCTCGAAAGGAGGTCCACACCATGGCCATAAAATTGAAGTTTTTACTTGGCAAGGGACCCAGTTCGTCGTCCAAAATAACACCCAAGGACCAAGTGTTTAAGAAGATATCTATGTTCTGAGAATTACATTACTAGGAGTTTCTAAGTGTACATCACTGCATCGATGTCATGCACATAGAGAAGAACATCTGTGAAAGCATCTTGGGTACTCTACTCAATATTAAAGGCAAAAGAAAGGATGGTAATCGTGCATGAGTCGATATGCATGGTGATCAACCAAAACGCATGAATGAAGCAGAAGATGATGACAAATTGCTCCACATTCACTAGAGTTGCAATCTCACTCCAGCAGAAGTAAAAGAATCCTCACCTATTTGTTGTCAATTAAGACACCCTCTTCCTACTCCGGAAACACCAACATTCTCGTGGATGTGAGCTTGAGTAAAAACAAATTGGCGCACATGAAGTCACAAGATTGCCATGTAATGTTGACACAAATCTTCCTGGTGGCCATCAAGAATATGATGGACACATACATGAGAAGCACACTCATTGATCTTTGTGATTTGTTCAATAAAAACTACCACAAAAAGGCCCAAAGAATACACTTGTATCAGAGACCCTTCGACGAAACTGTGTGCGATGCACGAATCGCAAATGGTATAGTTCTAGCTCCGTCGCCAATAACGCGAACTTTGTGCGATGGCAGATCCATCAACCATGATTCAGATAAGAGGTGCGTGTGCGATACATGGCATGCAAATGAATTTTAGGACCTGTTTTTGATGAGGCAAAATGGCACAAACGGTCAAGCAAACAGAGATGTGTGTGATGTATGACATATAGTTCACATGGCATAAATTTTTTCAAAGATCCAATATAACGCAAATGGTTACGCAGATCCGGATGTGTGCTGTAGAAGGCATACATTTCACTTAGATGAACTGTTTGCCATGATCCAATATAACGCAAACAGTTATGAAGATCCGGATGTGTGTTGTAGAAGGCATACATGTCACTCAGATGAACTGTTTGCGATGATCCGGAAGAATACAAATGGTTTTGTGTAAAAAGGTGTGTGTGATACATTACAAACAATTCGGTAATCAGAATTGTGTGCGATAATTCTAGACAACACATACGATTTGTTGTTCTGAATTGTGTGCTCGACAGGGCACACAATTTAAGAAACCAACTTTGTGCGATAATGTGAACGATCACCGTCGAATCTGTATTCTTACCCATTTGTGATGAGATCAACACAGGAAACAGAGTTAAGGAATAAATATGAGCAAACAACAGCAGAGTTGAGGCGTACAGTCTTTTTTACTTCTTGTTGTTGTTGGATGGCCCCATGACATCGTCTTCGCGTGGACGCTTCTTGCCACTAACCGCTGGCTTTTAATCGCCATTGTCGTCACGATCGTTGTTGATGTCATGTTCATTGTCACCATTGTTGTTGATGTCCTCATTATCGTCCTCGTCTTCATCCTCGTCGTCGTCCACCTTGTTCGACAATTCCTCCTCATCATCATCATCGTCTTCTTCGTCCTTTGGCGGCTCCTCGTCCGTCTGGTCATCGTCCGACGACTCGGGCGGCGCGTTCCTTCCATGAGCCGGATAAAATGGAGGTCAGGGATCGACACCAGACTCATGGAAGATGACCGCAATGATTCTTAGGTTGACTCCAGATTGAGCGTCAAATTGGCGGAATTGTCATCCTCATTGTCGCTCGACATGGCTGCACTACGTAAACAAATGGCGAGAAAGCAAGATTGCAGAGCGTGTGTAAGTGTAGC
This sequence comes from Elymus sibiricus, assembly GCA_039707655.1. Taxonomy (NCBI): domain Eukaryota; kingdom Viridiplantae; phylum Streptophyta; class Magnoliopsida; order Poales; family Poaceae; genus Elymus; species Elymus sibiricus. The sequence continues at coordinate 304,851,394 of CM077675.1, read as the reverse complement.
GCGGCGGGCCTGGACGATGAAGATGGTGGCGACTAAAGCGTGTTGTGAAGAAAAGAGGAATGGCAATTGAAGCAGCGGATTGACGGATTATATTAGCGCATTGGTATATGGTTAGAGTTCCGATATAATCAACTACAATTGTGTGTACCCTATCGCTCTAAATTCTCGCTATTGCGTAGTTCTCAATGTGATAATTATGCACACGGGTTGGAGCATCCAAATGAGTGCAATATGCCAACTGTTTCACATGGTACATTTAGCAATTCACACGGTTCCCTAGGATTGTCTAACTACCCACACGCCTATATGAAACACAATGAGTGTGAAACACACATTTAACATAGGACATATGGTAAGCAATAGATGAGCAGTGCTTATTGATTTAGCCATTAATAATCAAACAAAACCCCCAATCATCATTGCAAATAGTGCATTGAAGATGCCTAATGCGACAACTACAACTACACATGGTTCCATCTTGTCTCTTGCTTTCATTTGTTGCATGTGATTAATTCTTTCTTGCTTCATCGTACTGATTGTACACTCCAGATCAGTAAGTTTCTTCTTCAGATTTACGTTATCTTTTGCAAGCTTGGGGATAACACTCCGAGCCCTACCATGCCACTCATCATCCAACCAATTAACAAAGGCACAAGCCTCATCTCCCTATGAATGTTAAATATTCAGGATGAGTGGGTGCATTAACTGAACTTAGAGGATGAAATTAGCACTAACCTCTAAGGGGCAACCGAGAAACCAACTGCCAATGTCGAATCCCTCCGTGCATACATGTCGAGCAGGAGTGTGTACATGCACACAATTCAACTTTTGGTACTTCTCGGTGGAGCACAACTCGGATTTGAACTCATGTTGCGGGAGTCTGTTGGAGTCATACTTTGGATCTGGCATTTGATCGCTTTCCTAAGAGGGGTATCCAATTCAGGTCGGATTGAGTGAGCTGCTTGCTTTGGACATGCTAAAAAGATGAGGAATGATTGGGACCTGACAAGACGATTCAGATCCTTAGTACACCGGCCTCCTGATGTCCTTAGGCAAGTCCTCGGTGATGACCACCATCGTGGTGGCACCGCCAATGTCGCAACTAAGAGCGACAGTACGAACCGGAGCAGACGCACCGAAACCATCAACACCACTCATCCGCATTCCCCCAATGTCAGATAACGGTCGGGATTTGGAGGCTATCTAGAGATTTGGGGAGACGGGGAAATTCTGGGGATCTGATAACGGTCGGGGAACTACTTATCACACTTTGTTTTATATGGCACACAGTTTCCACACCAAATCATGTGAGATGACAACGTGTGTGAGACACGGTTCCCATAACATAACCGTATGTGATGTGCTACCCAGCACATATGGGGCTGTAAACAGCCGCTCTCCAGATACCCATAGGAAAAAGTAGCGGCTACAGGATACAAGTCGAGGTAGCGGCTACCAGATAGGAGATCAATCCCCAGTCGGTCGACGGTGTCAGCATTATAGGAGGTCAATCATCGGTCGGTCAGCGGTGGCGGCATGGTAGAGGGTCTATCCTCGGTCGGCGGTGGCGGCGTGGTTGGAGCACATCCCTTGCGATTGAAGGCGGCAGAGTGGAGCTAGGACTTCAGGCGGCTGCCCCACTAAGCTCTGCTCCTCCACCCTGCTGTCTCGCCGTGCCACGGCTACGCGCTGCTCTATCGCCTGGGTGGAGGTCGCCGCGTGGATAACCTATTAAGGTATTAAATTTATTTATTAGGGTTGTGTTGTACGTGTAAATTGATTGGTCATTATTTAGTGTCATCAAACGACTTGATAACATTATGCAGCGGCATCTGTAAATTTCGAAAATTAAATCTTCTGATGTATTCACGCATCTTTGTGCATCCAACAATCAATTTATTAATGTTTTTTGAATTACCCCTCGCGTGTGCAGATGGAAAGATCTGAATGAATGAAGGATCAGATATGCAGAAACTATCTGGATGGCATGCAGGAGTTCATGGCTTTGGCTGAACGGATAAAGAGGAGTTTTGGCGACAAAGATTAGGTCCTCTATCCTTGCAAGGATTGTACCAATACATAGTCACATGAAATTTCTACCGTCGAGTACTACATATATAATCAGGGATTCTTTGTTGGTATACATGATGGACTATTCACAATGAAGAGCAGGTCATGGACAAAGGTAACCTGCATGGCAGCGAGGTGCCAAACCCCAATCAGAGTCGCATGGGTGTTGAATTTTACCTCGGTGCTGCATCGTCAAGCTACAGACGGAAGACTGACATGCCAAACCGCCCACAGAAAAACCAAGAATGTGAGGCAGATGACACCGACCTTGATGATATGCCAGATTTTGCTGCTATGATTGCAGATTTCCAGGACCAAGAAGAAGATTTAGTTGAGTACAAGGAGCCGCCAACCATTGATGAGGCCTCCAAGAAAGATTTGTATCCATGTTGCAAAAAGAAATATTCCAAGTTGAGTGTCACACTGGCGCTTCGGTCTATCAAACAAGGCCTTCACAGAGTTGTTGAGTCTTTTCAAACACATTCTTCTAGAAGATAATGTGCTCCTCAAAAGCACAAAAGTTGTTTGCCCATTGGAACTTGAAGTCCATCAGACATATGCTTGTGTGAATGATTGTATGTTATACTATGGGGATGACAAAGATTTGCGTTCATGTAGCATATGCAATCATCCACGATACAAGTGCAGGAGATCAAAGGACAAGTACAAACTGGACGATGAGATTAAGACAGGAATCAAGAAGAAGATTTAGTTGAGTACAAGGAGCTGCCAACCATTGATGAGGCCACCAAGAAAGATTTGTATCCATGTTGCAAAAATAAATATTCCAAGTTGAGTGTCACACTGGCGCTTCGGTCTATCAAACAAGGCCTTCACAGAGTTGTTGAGTCTTTTCAAACACATTCTTCTAGAAGATAATGTGCTCCTCAAAAGCACAAAAGGTGTTTGCCCATTGGAACTTGAAGTCCATCAGACATATGCTTGTGTGAATGATTGTATGTTATACTATGGGGATGACAAAGATTTGCATTCATGTAGCATATGCAATCATCCACGATACAAGTGCAGGAGATCAAAGGACAAGTACAAACTGGACGATGAGATTAAGACAGGAATCCCGTTCAAGGTTGTTTGGTACTTGCCTATAATTCCAAGGTTGAAGCATTTGTGTGCAAACCCTAGAGAGACAAAGAGGTTGCGGTGGCACCATGATGACCAAACTGTGGATAAATATATGATGAAGCCGAAAGATGGGGCTTAGTGGGAACATATTGATGCCAAGTTTCCATATTTTGCAAAGGATCCTAGAAGTATATGGCTAGGGGGTGTACTGACGGATTTAATTATTTTGGTGACATGAGCACCCAACACAGCACTTGGCCAGTGCTGCTGTGCATATATAACCTTCCTCCTTGGTTGTGTTTGAAGAAAAAATACATCATGATGTCAATAATTATCAAGGCCCAATGCAACCTGGAAAATATATCGATATTTACTTTCAGCTACTTGTAGAAGAACTGCTGACATTGTGGAATGAGCCTGATGTAAATTGTTATGATGCTTACGGAAAGGAGTTTTTCTAGCTATATGTGTTGCTGCTGCACACCATTCAAGATATGTCGACGTTAGGAAACACTTCGGGGCAGAAAACAAAGGGACCAGTCGGATGTGTCACATGCATGGATAGGACATCGAGTAGATTTTTTTTCCAACTCGCGCAAAACCGCTTATTTGCATCACCGTAGGTACTTGAGGAGAAATCACCCTTATCGAAATATGACGGCTGCATTTGATGGTACGGTAGAGTGTGATATTGGCGCAAGAACTTATGATGGGAAGTAAGTCTTTAGCATGGCTGAAAAAGTTAAAGTTGTGCTTGGCAAGGGACCAGGTTCTTCGTCGAAAAAAAACCCCACGGACCAAGTGTTGAAGAAGAAATCAGTGTTCTAGCTATTATCTTACTGGGAGTTCCTAAGTGTATGTGATGCGGAGCATCCTACGGACATCACCATGACAAGAGTCCATTTGGCAAGTGACACGTGCAACGACTACTTCACATACATAGAGGTGAATCATCTCCTTTACACGTATTCACTTGGCCCCTTCGAGGATGGTATACTACTTGACACTCCTCTCGTGTGCATGCATAGGTATTGCCGGAGCTTCACGGATGACGAGGAGTGCTGGCACCTATGTACAACTACACCATTCGCGAGGGAAGCATGGAAGCGACGACGGAAGAAGGCCAAGCAACTTTCCAGGCCCCGAACATCCGGCCCATACCCCGGACATCCGGCCCCTGGAGATCCCTCAGGCGCCAAGGGCAAGTTGCAGCTGAAGCTACAGGGCCCGAACATCCGGCCCCTGGACCCCGAACATCCGGCCGCGAGAAGCCAGAACCAAAGCTCTCTGACCAGACGCAGCCTGGACATCCGGCCCAGCCGCCCAGACATCCGGCACAGCCCGAAGCCCCGGACATCCGGTTCTCAGCCCGGACATCCGGCACCCCATGAAGCCCCGGACATCCGGCCCTCAGCCCGGACATCCGGCCCCTGTGTGGGCAGACGCGGGCCAAAGGCCATGTATCCTCTCTCACTTACCCGTTAATGGGCTAGCACTATATATACTCCACCCCCTCCTCCATTCTAGGGTTAGCATTGTTTAGCTCATAGATAGATGAGCCTTTGCTCCTTCCACTACCTCTCCCATGGAGTAGATGCCTCTATGAGAGAAGACCCCTAGTGGATGTCAAGGCCCCTCACGGGAAGAACCTCCGGGATTCCAAGGCCTCATCTCCCTATGGGATTTGGGATGAACTCTACCATGTATCCTCTGTCCTTTTGTTGTTCTTGTACCCTTGTGGATCTTGTGTGGATGTGAGCATAGTGGATGTGTGATTGGACTTGTTTTGAGTGTTTCTCTTGTGATTTCCCCCGCGTGTTCTTCGTGTTCTTCGCATTCATTCACAAATCCACCTCCAATTCGTGAAAGATCGACGCACACGGGCGTGCCCCGTATCATATTGGTATCATGAGCCACGTTGATCATGAATTTGGAGCCTCCCCCACCATTTTCTAGCCTAATTTTGCTTTATTTCGTCCCAATTGGAAAATCCCCACAAAAAATAGCCATACCAAAAAAAATTGTGATTTGTTGATTCTTGTGAGATTTTGTTGATTTTGATCCATGGATTTCATGCTTGGTAGGTAGATCTAGCTTTCCCACCACCCAATCCACCCTAATTTTTCTTTTCCCCCCATCAATTTTGACCCCCGAGCTCGAAATTTCTGCCCAAATTGAGCTCCCGAGCCCCAAATCTCGATCTGGATTTGTCGGGCCGGACATCCGGGCACCTGGCCGGACATCCGGGCCACTGGCCGGACATCCGGGCCCCCAAGCCGGACATCCGGCTCCTAGAGCTCACTTTCGGGCGTCTCTGGACATTCAGGTCCCGGATATCCGGCCTAACCCCCGGATGTCCGGCCCCTGGGATTTCAGCCTCCCGTGTTTCACCGTTTTGTCCATAACTAATTCATCCGGAGTCCGATTTTGACGTTTTTAGCTCGTTTTGTAGCTATTGACACCCTCCATCCCACAAAATTAGTTCCATCATCATTTGACTCCATCATATTTTTAAAATTTTGGCAAGTTTGCCTAGGCCTCCACCATAACTTCCGCATAGCTTTTCCACGATACACTTCCGCCACACTAACCCAATTTTGATTGAGATTTTGAGTTGAGGCTCCTGTTTCCTAAGGTGTTTCGGCTAATTAGGGACTGTTCTACATCGACAACACCGCCGCTCATCATCGCCTCGGCCTCGACATCGACATCGGCCACTTTGCCTTTTAGCACCCCAACCGTAAGCAAGGACGGTAACCTCGACGACATCATTGTCCATTTCCTTGCCATTGCATTGATCGCTTCGAGCCTATTGCGTACCTTACCCATTGAGACTAGCGTGTTGAGAATTTCCGGGCCACGTTACTTGTGCACCGTAGTGTTACTCTTATGCCGCATAGCTAGCTTTAGCGTGCAAACATTTTGTTATCTACATTGTGCCATAAGTCTCTCCCGTGCATATCCATCATACTTGGCTCATATCTTGGCTCGAGCATCAAACAAAGAGAAAAAAAGGAACAAGCTTTCAAGCAAAAGAGGAGAAACAAAAGAGCTTATAAGCAATAGCAATAGCATTGAGCCATTTTGCATAGTTCATACACTTGGATCATACATACATAGCATACTTGGGATTGAAGACGGCAATTTTACTCTTTTTGGTTGGTGCACAAGCGCGTATCTAGCCCATTTGAGCAACCGAGCTATTGTCTATTCTAGTATCCGTGCAACACGAGCTTTTCCCGGGTCTTTCACATTTTGTGCTCATTCCTTGGTTGCGCGGATCCCATTTATCTATCTGTGTGTGTGTTCCTAGTGCCACCATAACTATTGATCTATTTGCTTTGCATTGCAATTTTGTGAATCTTCCTCAACATTTTCGATATCTTGAATTGACAATTGCTTGAATTTTGTGCCACTTGTCCTAACTGAGCCACTCGATAAGCTTTACTTTGTAGGTGTGAGTGAACAAGTCCGGTACCAATTCCCCTATTCTTTCATTTCACATTGAGTGAAACGGGATACATCCTCAACTTTCGGAAACGGTATTTTGGTATTGTTTATCTCATTTCTCACTCACCTTTGCTCGAGTCTTGTGATGGATAGGCAAAGCACATCATCTCCTTCGGTCTACAACAACAATGGCGAGTTCGATGCCATGAAGAACTTCATCGACGCCAAGTTGGATGCTCAAATGGAGGAGCTCAAGGTCCTCATTAACACCGGCAAGAGGTCTTCCTCATCTTCGAGAAGACGCTCAAGTGCACATGCTTCGGAGCTACCATCTTCGGCAAGATCATCTCGGCATCGACACCATCAACGACATGAAGACATAACGACGCCAACATCAAGGTGTCCAACGACGAACACTCGTGAAGGTCACGAGCTCGTCTGCAACAACCGCTCGATGACTTCACCACTTACCTTGGCATCTTCGCCAAGCGACTTCAAGGCATCTTTGCCTTTGGATATGCGGTATCTTCGCCGACAACCACCTCCAGAGAAGCTCCCCAAGCTCAAGTTCGTGACTTCCATGAGCTACTACGACCTCAACAATGACCACGAGATTCCTTTCTTTGGGAGTCAAGACCCCGAGGAGTATCTCGATTGGGAGCGCAAGATGGACTACTACCTCAAGCTACTTCAAGTCCCTTCCGAAGATCAAGTGAAGTGCGCCACAAGAAACTTCAACGGCGAAGCGTCGACATGGTGGCTTCACACATCTTCGACGAACTTCGACATGAGTTGGTCCAAGTTGAAGAAAGCGTTGCAGCGAGAGTTTGTGCCTTCTACATACATGGACCATCATCACCGCCACTTGGAGAACACCATACAAGGATCCAAGTCCCTCGATGAGTACTTCATGAAGATGAAGAAAGCCTTGCGACGAGCCGGTGTGGACGACCCCATTTGGATGAAGTTCCACTTCATGATGGGATTGAACAAAGACATCGCCAAGACTATCTTCCACAACAACTATGAGTCTCTCGACGACATCTACGTTGGTTCTCTCAAGGCGGAACAAGAACTCAAGGCCAAGGCTACTCGACCCCGCGCACACTTCGCAACGACCAAGCTCCATGACGACGAGCATGAGGATGGTACCACCAAGATGTCCAAGCCCGACGAGCTCCAAGACGACGCTCTCAAGTTCGACTTCACCGCCATCCCTCTTTGTGGCATTGACAATGCCGAGTCTACCACGACTCTTTTTGAAGATGGTGCGACGACGACCACGACTACGGAGCCACTCAAGGAACATGCTTTGGCGGCAAGCGACAAGGTGGCGAGCAAGGATGACACTTCCATCTTTGGAGGCAAGAGTGATGATGTGCCATCTTCGTCCTTCATCCACGACGACGGTGATGAGTTGGTTGAGCATGGGATTTTCCCTTCGACCACGGCGGCGTTTGGAGATGAGTTGAGAGACTTTTGCCACCATATTGAGAGTGAGAGTGCCTTCACCACTAGCCCCATATATGATGAGTTGCCCCAATTCCCATGTGAGGAGAGCCACAAACCCACCACTTGAGTGAGATGAGTTACTCCACCATATGTGAGTTTGAGTGCACCTACCTTGAGGGAGTGTGTGAGCCACCACATAGAGAGAGTGAGGTAGTTGATAGAGCATGTGAGGCCATCTCGATTTCTAACAACTTATCCTCTATCTCTATTGTGTCTTCTCCTTTGGTGCTAGGTCCCATATACGATGACGCGCCGATCCTTGACGACTTCGTCCTCCCTTTGGACAAGACAATGGCCATGGTGGAATATGACGCACCCCCACATGGTTCCATCACGATGAAGATGACCACGCTTTGGTCTTTACCACCTCACCTACACCACATGAGTGGAATGAACAAGGTAACATAGGTGAAGGTGATGCTATTGTCCCACTAGTGGACTATCTTGAGATTGATTGCTTGCATGATGATGATCACCCTATTTCCATGCTTCATGATTATGCGACTTCCTCATGTGATGAATTGCCCATTTACGATGAGTTTGACGATTCTATTGTGGAGTCTATTACTTGTGATGCCATGCTGCATAGGATACATTGTGAGAATTCTATTGGTCACATCATGTTCGACAACCCGCTAAACTTGTCATATGCTATGCGTGAAATTTCTCATATTGCATCTTTGCAATCTCACCGTAGCGACTACGCATATACCATAAAAATGAATCCCATTTGCTCATATTGCATAGACGACAAGCCCAAGGTTATTAGCATTTGATTTTCTTGTGATGATATTGCCATGCTTCCTTTGCATCATTTGCGCAATTGTTCACTATTGCCATGCCATGGCCACCATGCTTTGGATATGCATTGTTTTTTATGTTGTCCATACTCTCCGCATTATGCTTCCACTATTGCACATGAGGAGATCCCAACAGTTTCCTCATACATGTTAGGAGATTTTGTTCCATCCCATCCATTGCATGATCCCATTTATTGTGTGCACCATCCGCATATCATGAATAACAATGCTCTCGATAATTCAAGTGACGCACTACATATTTCTAGTCTCCATTATGCCATATATAACAACAAACCTTTCATGATGGATGACATGTTCCTATATCATGCATCTCACTTATTTGAGCATTGGATATTTTGTGCTAACGAACACAAGCACATGCTCATCCTAACGGATGATGTATACATATACCACGCGCACACAATTTTCCCTTTGTCTTTGTTGTGTGTAGGTACTCATGAATACTCGTCAACCTCACAATCCCATGAGTTGACGAAACGAGCTCTTGAGAGCACCGATGCTTTGGGATTCACCGGAATATGTCTCCAACCATTCCCCTCACGCAAGGACTACGCGCACCACTTTTACTTGGCTCTCACATGGCTATGGCTTCTTACTCATTACACTTATTATGCCCATATTGCCATGTTCACTTTGCATGATATGGTCACTTCTATGACCTTGACATGCATTTGTGACCCAAGTTTTGCATCTCACATGACACTTGATTATATGACTTTAGGTGTACTTGCAAGCTTGGTGGAGATATTAGTTGCTATTGCCATGCTTGCTTTGTGACCCATGCCTATGATGGTATAGAGGATCACCCCATTACTTGTTTTGCTTGGGATATGTCATGCGCATTGCCTATGCCTATTATTTGCTCGCATGACATGATTGCCATGATTTCCTCTAGTACGTTGCATCTTCGCACTACTAGTTTCCACGACATGCTTACTATGCTTGCTTATGTTGCATCACCGATGTGCTCCTTTTATGCGGTTGATGACAACCATTGCCATGCTTTGCACATGATTGATATTGCTTATTGTCATATGTCTCCATATGTTGCCTCTCTCATGCTCGATGCTTTGCCATGTATTGAGTGCAACACTGCTTTTGATCTTGCTAATGAGATTGCCCCCATAGCTTTCTCTCATGTTATTGGAGCTTTTGACATCTTTCATGTGAAGCATGCTATGCTTCCTTCTTTGCACAATATGCCTCATGCCATGAATATAGCCATTGTTGCATCGTATTGTTCATGCATTTTTGATCCTAACTGTTATGTGCAAGAGAAGAGAACCATCATGATGGATGATGTGTTTATCTACCATGCATATACATTCTTTGCTTTTGTTTGTGCATGTGTAGGATACTTCGACTACATGTCAACTTCCACTTCATGTGAGTTGACGATTCGAGCTCTTGAGAGCGAGCCATTCTACATTGACGCGTTTCTACATCGCACTTGCTTGCGCATCGGCATTGTGACGGACGCACAAGGTCACGCTTTTGAGGTGACATCCTTTTTGAGCATGGATATTATGGATCTTCCTATTTGTGTTGCGTGTATCATGACACATATTGGTCATCTTGGACCACTTACTTGCACACATGTTAGAGATATTACTTTCACTCATGATTGCCACCGTTCCATAACTCATCACATATATGCCTTGTGTGTTGCATCCAACTTGTGGATTATTTGCTCTTATCATATGCTTGGCTGCAACAATGTCCATTATTCACATTTGCCATGCCACATTGCTTGCTACATGCTTGACTTGATTGCCTCTCACATGATGAACAATTGCTCTTTCTATTCTGTGGAGTGCCAAACTATCTTCACTACACCATGTGCACATTATGCTTGGATTGTCTTGCACTTGCACCATGTGTCTAGACACTTCATTTTATTTGGTGTTGTGAATAATTCCTATGCCTACCATAGACCTTTTGTTGATTGTTATGTGCATGCGTGCTATGACCTTGAGGTAGATGCTCGTTCTATTGTCACACATATTTGCATCCCTACCTCGCCTTTGCATCCTTGTTTGCATGATTACATTGCTTACGCTCAATTTGAATGCTTACATGACATGACACTATCCCTTGTCACACCATATGTTATGCATGATGACAACACTTGTGCGGTGATTCACCACTTGAATGCTTGGTTTTGCACTAACGCTAACCACATTTGTTTTTCCAAGTGTTTGTCGTATTTTCTCCTTTTCAAGGAATTACTAGGCGGTGAGACATTGGCGAGTGCCCCCTTAGAGCTTGATGACGAGTGTTTGGTGATCGTCCACATCTACACGGCGATGCCATCTCCTTTCCATGGTGATTTGGATTTTGATCCGAGGACGGATCTTTCCCAAGGGGGAGGGGATGATGCGGAGCATCCTACGGACATCACCATGACAAGAGTCCGTTTGGCAAGTGACACGTGCCATGACTACTTCACATACATAGAGGTGAATCATCTCCTTTACACGTATTCACTTGGCCCCTTTGAGGATGGTATACTACTTGACACTCCTCTCGTGTGCATGCATAGGTATTGCCGGAGCTTCACGGATGACGAGGAGGAGTGCCGGCACCTACGTACAACTACACCATCCGCGAGGGAAGTATGGAAGCAACGACGGAAGAAGGCCAAGCAACTTCCCAGGCCCCAGACATCCGGCCCATACCCCGGACATCCGGCCCCTGAAGATCCCTCTGGCGCCAAGGGCAAGTTGCAGCTGAAGCTACAGGGCCCGGACATCCGGCCCCTGGACCCCGGACATCCGACCAGCCCCGGACATCTGGCCCCTCGCCCGGATATCCGGCCGCGAGAAGCTAGAACCAAAGCTCTCTGACCAGACGCAGCCCGGACATCCGGCCCAGCCGCCCGGACATCCGGCACAGCCCAAAGCCCCGGACATCCGGCCCTCAGCCCAGACATCCGGCATCCCATGAATCCCAGGACATCCGGCCCCGGTGTGGGCAGACGCCGGCCAAAGGCCATGTATCCTCTCTCACTTACCCCTTCGTGGGCTAGCACTATATATACTCCACCCCCTCCTCCATTCTAGGGTTAGCATTGTTTAGCTCATAGATAGATGAGACTTTGCTCCTTCCACTACCTCTCCCATGGAGTAGATGCCTCTATGAGAGAAGACCCCTAGTGGATGTCAAGGCCCCTGATAACCCACAAGTATAGGGGATCGCAACAGTTTTCGAGGGTAGAGTATTCAACCCAAATTTATTGATTCGACACAACGGGAGCCAAAGAATATTCTCGAGTATTAGCAGCTGAGTTGTCAATTCAACCACACCTGAAAGACTCAATATCTGCAGCAAAGTATTCAGTAGCAAAGTAGTATGGAAGTAACGGTAACGATGGCAAGTGACAGTAGCAGTTTTGTAGTGATTGTAACAGTAGCAACGGAAAAGTAACTTAGCAAAGATCAATATGCGAAAAGCTCGTAGGCAATGGATCAGTGATGGATAATTATGTTGGATGGCATTCATCATGCAACGGTTATAACATAGGGTGACACAGAACTAGCTCCAATTCATCAATGTAATGTAGGCATGTATTCCATATATAGTCATACGTGCTTATGGAAAAGAACTTGCATGACATCTTTTGTCCTACCCTCCCGTGGCAGCGGGGTCCTAATGGAAACTAAGGGATATTAAGGCCTCCTTTTAATAGAGAACCGGACCAAAGCATTAGCACTAAGTGAATACATGAACTCCTCAAACTACGATAATCATCGGAAAGAATCCCAGTTATTGTCACCCTGGGGGATGCGGATCATAACTCGTAATAGGTGTCTACAACTTGCAAGATAGGATCAAGAACTCATATATATTCATGAAAACATAATAGGTTCTGATCTGAAATCATGGCACTTGGGCCCTAGTGACAAGCATTAAGCATAGCAAAGTCATAGCAACATCAATCTCAGAACATAGTGGATACTAGGGATCAAACCCTAACCAAACTAACTCGATTACATGGTAAATCTCATCCAACCCATCACCGTCCAGCAAGCCTACGATGAAATTACTCACGAACGGCGGAGAGCATCATGAAATTGGTGATGAAGGATGGTTGGTGATGACGACGGCGTCGATTTCCCCTCTCCGGAGCCCAAATCAGACTCCAGATCTGCCCTCCCGAGGAAGAACAGGAGGTGGCGGCGGCTCTGTATCGTAAAACGCGATGAACTCTTCTCTCTGATTTTTTTCTCCCCGAATAGGAATATATAGAAGTGGAAACGAGGTCGGAGGAGCAACAGGGGGCCCACAAGCCACAGGGGCGCGCCCTAGGGGGGTGGGCGCGCCCCCCTGGCTTTTGGCCAGGTGGTGGGCCCCCTACAGTTGATTCTTTCGCCAATATTTTTTATTAAATCCAAAAATATTATCCGTAAATTTTCAGGTCAATCCGAGAACTTTTATCTCTGCACAAAAATAACACCAAGGCAATTCTGCTGAAAACAGCGCCAGTCCGGGTTAGTTTCATTCAAATCATGCAAATTAGAGTCCAAAACAAGGGCAAAAGAGTTTGGAAAAGTAGATATGACGGAGACGTATCAACTCCCCCAAGCTTAACCCATTGCTCGTCCTCAAGCAATTCAGTTGATAAACTGAAAGTGATAAAGAAAAACTTTTACAAACTCTGTTTGATCTTGCTGTTGTAAATATGTCTAACTGATGTTCAGATTTTCAGCAAAGATTATAGACTAACCACATTCACAATAACATTTAGGTCTCACATTTACTCATATCGATGACATAATCAACTAGCCAGCCACAATAACGAATCTCGGATGTCAACAATTTTATGAAAACAATCATGATACAATATGACATAATGGTATCTCGCTATCCCTTTCTGAGACCGCAAAACATAAATGCATAGCACTTCTAAAGAACAATTAATAGCAAATGTGAGACCTAAATGGTAAAAGAGATCCAGTCATACTCATACTCAATATCAATTAATAGCAAAGCATACAAATGACAGTGATGCTCTCTAACTAGTGCCCTTTTGTAAGAGGATTATGACTCAACAGTAAAGTAAAATAGATAGGCCCTTCGCAGAGGGAAGCATTGATTTGCAGCGGTGCCAGAGCTCGAGCTTTTAAAACAGGGATGAATAATAGTTTTGAGCGGTATGCTTTCATTGCCAACATAACAACTAAGAGATCTCGATATCTTCCATGCTAGATACATTATAGGCGGTTCCCAAACAGAATAGTAAAGTTTTTACTCCCCCTCCACCAATCGATCACACTCCATGGCGGGCCGAATCCACGGGTACCGTCCATACTAACACAATCTTGGGGGAGTTTTGTTTATTATATTTTGATTTGAATTTTGAGCATGGAACTAGGCATTCCGATTACCAGCCACTTTCTCGTGAATGACAGTGAATCAACACATATCGTGAGAATAACCCACCTAGCATGGAAGATACTGACAGCCCCCAGTCGCTACATGAGCGATTTGGGCATACAAAACAGAATATTTATTTGAAGGTTTGGAGTATGGCACATGCAAATTTACTTGGAACGACAGGTAAATACCGCATATAGGTAGGTATGGTGGACTCATATGGAACAACTTTGGGTTTATGGAGATGGATGGACAAGCAGTGTTCCCGCTTAGTACAAGTGAAGGCTAGAAAGAGACTGGGAAGCGACCAACTAGAGAGCGACAACAGTCATCAACATGCTTTGAGATTAACCAACATTGACTACAAGCATGAGCAAGATATAAATCACCATGAACATAAATATCGTGGAGGCTATGTTGATTTTATTTCAACTACATGCGTGAACATGTGCCAAGTCAAGCCACTTGAATCATTCAGAGGAGGATACCATCCTATCATACCACATCACAATCATTTTAAACTGCATGTTGGCACTCAAGACAAACCATTATGCATTCCTAGCTAATTAAGCATGGCACGAGTAACTATGATCTCTAATTGTCATTGCAAACATGTTTCATCTATAATGAGCTGAATTCAGAACGATGAGCTAATCATATTTACAAAAACAAGATAGGTCGAGTTCATACCAGCTTTTCTCCATCTCAGTCATTTTATCATATATCGTCATTATTGCCTTTCACTTGCACGACCGAACGGTGTGATAATAATAAGAGTGCGCGTGCATTGGACTAAGCTGGAATCTGCAAATGATAACTCAAAGGAGAAGACGAGGTAATATGGGCTCTCTGATAGATAAACAATAGTGCATATGAGAGCCACTCAACATTTTCATCGTGGTCTTCTCCTTACGACCCAAAGAAAAGAAAAGAAAAACTATTTACACGGGAAAGCTCCCAACAAGCAAAAGAAGAACGAGAAATCTTTTTGGGTTTTCTTTTAATACTACAACTAAACAAACTTGAAAGGAAAGCTAGAACTAAATTTTTTTTGGATTTTCTCAAGGTTAATTTAAACATACAAGAAGAAAGCAAAAAGAAGAAATAAACTACCATGGATGATACAATGAAAAGGTATGAACACCGACAACTGAAATGAGTGTGTGAACATGAATGTAATGTCGGTGAGAAATACGTACTCCCCCAAGCTTAGGCTTTTCTCCTAAGTTGGTCTACGGCCATGGCTGGAAATAACCCTCTCCGGGATACTCTGGAGGATACTGAGGGTTCCACTGGTTGGCGAGCTCTTGTGGCTCCCACTGAAAAACCGGAGCCTGATATGGATCAAGGGCTGGTGCCGGCTCAGGTGCTGGGGGTTGCGACAAACCCCAATATCGGTAGATGTCATCGGGCATAATAGTGTACCTGCCTGAATGAATATCGAACAAAGAAGAAGCAGGCAGAGTAATAATCTCACAAGTACCCTGACTAAATACTAGGTTGTAAAGCAGCCTCCTATCCTTATCTTTTCTAATAAAATCATGTGCTACCATACTATCATAGTCTAAATATCTTTTGGGTAGCAACAATTCCTCTTCCTCATCAAGCCTAATGGGTATCTCAAAATGTTTAGCTAAGCGAGATGCATAGATACCTCCAAATATGGGACCCTTTGAACGGTTTAAGTTCAACCGTTGGGCCACAATGGCGCCCAGACTAAAAGTTCTATCAGCAAGTAAAGCATGGCGCAGAATAGCAAGGTCGGGAGCACTAAGGCTTCCACTCTCGCCTCGACCAAGTAAACATCTACCCACAAATAATGAATAATAGCGTAGAACAGGAAAATGTAAACTAGCCGCTCTTGCCTTTGACACCCCTCTCTCTTCCCCTACAGTGATTGCGGAAATAAAGTCCTCCATGTCTCTAGGACGTGGTTCACTGATGCTGCCCTCAAAAGGTATTTTGCAAACATTGCAAAAATCGTAAAGTGACATTTCCTTAGGCACATCATATAAATGAAATTCTACCATGGGAGGATTTTTCCTAGGATAAAAGTGAAAATTTTGCACAAAGGTATTAGTGAGTAAGAGGTATTGGTCACACTTATCGTGGAGGAAGTCGGTGATGCCTGCATTCTCTGCTAAATAACAGAAATCTTCATAAATTCCGGCCGCCTTCAAGAATGCATCACTTGTCCATTCACATGGCCGAACCTCCACCGTACGAAGGAGATTATATTTGGGCTTCTTTTCCGCCGCATTTTCATCATCTTTACAGCCCCGGCTTGAAGAGCCTCTTAATAATCTCCTCAGCATTTTTCTAAAAAAATTCTGAAATTTTTAGTGACTCAAAATAAAGGTAAACAAAACTCAACAAAGCTTATAGCAACTACTCCCACAAGTGCCTAGAAGCTATATCATGCATCAAAACTACTTGGGACCATACAAATTTGACATGCAAGCTCAAGAACAGGGTCACCACAGCAGCAAAAATTTGCAATATATAAAGCACTAGAACAAAAACTAATTAGACCATTGGAGGAGTCACATACCGATGAGCAATCCCCTAAAACAGTTTTGCAAATGGAGCTTTGAGCAAGGAGATCGAAAATGGCAGCAAAATGAGCTAGAACACGTGTTTGAGCAATGGTGGGATTTTTCTGGAGGAAGACAAAGTGGATGGCGGCTGGAATAAGTGAGGGGGCCCCACGTGGGACCCACAAGCCACCAAGGCGTGCCCAGGGGGGTGGGCGCGCCCTGCAGGCTTGTGGCCCACTGGTGCAGCCCCCTGATGTGTTTTCAGTGCCAAAAATTCTAAAATATTCCAGAAAAAAATCATACTAAATTTTCAGGGAATTCTGAGGACTTTTATTTTCAGGTCATTTTTCTATTGCACGGATAAAACAGAAAACAGGAGAATCATAGCATTTTTACTCTATTTAATCTAAATAACAGAAAGTGAAAGTTGGGTACAGAAAGGTGTGCCTTCTAAATTCATCCATCTCATGCTACTCAAAAAGAATCCATCAATAAGGTTGATCAAGTCTTATTGACAAACTTTTTTCGAATAACACAGAACCGGAGAATTTTCGAATGACACTAAGTTACCTCAATGGGGATATGCATGTCCCCCACAATAAGTATATCATATTTCTTCTTGCAGTAGGGAGAGGGAATTCAAAACCTCCAATAATAATCGTTGAAACCTTCTCAATGGAATTGATACTATGAACTTGAGGTTGTTTCTTTGGAAAATGTACCATATGCTCATTACCATTAACATGAAAAGTAACATTGCCTTTGTTGCAATCAATAACAGCCCCTGTAGTATTCAAAAAGGGTCTACCAAGGATGATCGACATACTGTCGTCCTCGGGAATATCAAGAATAACAAAGTCCGTTAAGATAGTAACGTTTGCAACCACAACAGGCACATCCTCGCAAATACCGATGGGTAAAGCAGTTGATTTATCAGCCATTTGCAAAGAAATCTCAGTAGGTGTCAACTTATTCAAATCAAGTCGACGATATAAAGAGAAGGGCATAACACTAACACCAGCTCCAAGATCACATAAAGCAGTTTTAACATAATTTCCTTTAATAGAGCATGGTATAGTAGGTACTCCGGGGTCTCCTAGTTTCTTGGGTATTCCACCCTTAAAAGTATAATTAGCAAGCATGGTTGAAATCTCAGCTTCAGGTATCTTTCTTTTATTTGTCACAATATCTTTCATATATTTAGCATAAGGAGACATTTTCAGAATATCAGTCAAGCGCATACGCAAAAAGACAGGTCTAAGCATTTCAACAAAGCGCTCAAAATCCTCATCATCCTTTTTCTTGGAGGGCTTAGGAGGAAAGGGCATGGGTTTCTGAACCCATGGTTCTCTTTCTCTACGATCCTTCCTAGCAACAAAGTCTCTTTTATCATATCTTTTATTCTTAGGTTGTGGGTTATCAAGATCAACAGCAGGTTCAATCTCCACAGCATTATCATTACTAGGTTGAGCATCAACATGAACATCATCATTAATATCATCACTAGGCTCATGTTCATTACCAGATTGTGTCTCAGCATCAGAAATAGAAATATCATTTGGGTTTTCATGAGAATCAATAACAGGTTCACTAGCATCATGCAAAGTCCTATCGTCATTCCTTTTCCGTCTATTACTAGAATGACTAGGTGCATCAGTATTAACTCTCTGAGAATCTTGCTCAATTCTCTTAGGGTGGCCCTCAGGATACAAAGGTTCCTGAGTCATTCTACCACCTCTAGTCACAACTCTAACAGAATAATCATTGTTCTTACTATTCATCTCACTAAGCAAATCATTTTGTGCCTTAAGTACTTGTTCTACTTGAGTAGTTACCATGGAAGCATGTTTACTAATAAGCTTAAGATCATTGACAGTTCTATTCAAATAATCACCTAAGAGATCAAGCATATAAGCATTATGTTTCAATTGTCTACTAACATAAGCATTGAAATTTTCTTGCTTGACTACAAAGTTATCAAATTCATCCAAGCATTGGCTATCAGACTTATTATAAGGAATATCTCCTTCATCAAATCTACGGAGAGAATTTACCTCTACTACCTGTGTCGGGTTATCAAGACCATGTATATCTTCAATAGGTGGTAGATTCTTAACATCTTCAGCTTTAATACTTTTTTCTTTCATAGATTTCTTTGCCACTTGCATATCTTCAGGACTGAGAAATAGAATACCTCTTTTCTTCGGAGTTGGCTTTGGAGGTGGTTCGGGAATAGTCCAATCATTATCATTGCTCAATATATTATTCAATAATAGCTCAGCTTGTTCAACAGTTCGTTCCCTGAAAACACAACCAGCACAACTATCTAGGTGGTCCCTAGAAGCATCGGTTAGTCCATTATAAAAGATATCAAGTATTTCGTTTTTCTTGAGAGGATGATCGGGCAAAGCATTAAGTAATTGGAGAAGCCTCCCCCAAGCTTGTGGGAGACTCGCTTCTTCAATTTGCACAAAGTTAAATATTTCCTGCAAGGAAGCTTGTTTCTTATGGGCAGGAAAATATTTTTCAGAGAAGTAATATATCATATCCTCGGGACTACGCACACAACCAGGAGCAAGAGAATTAAACCATAACTTAGCATCACCCTTTAATGAGAAAGGAAACAACTTAAGAATATAGTAATAGCGAATTTTTTCCTCATGAGTGAATAGGGTGGCTATATCATTCAGTTTAGTAAGATGTGCCACAACAGTTTCAGATTCATAACCATGGAAAGGATCAGATTCAACCAAATTAATTAACTCAGGATCGACAGAGAATTCATAATCCTTATCAGTAACAAAGATAGGTGAAGTAGCAAACTTGGGGTCATATTGCATTCTAGCATTCAAAGATTTTTCTTTCCACTTGCGTAGCAATTTCTTAAGATCATCTCTATCCTTACAAGCAAGAAAGTCCCTAGCTACCTCTCCCTCCATAACATAACCCTCAGGTATATCAGGCAATTCATATCTAGGAGAGCTAGGTCTAGCAGGTGTCTCATAGTATTCAGTTTCAATAATTTCATCAGGTTCAGAAATATCATTAGCTTCAGCATTCATTCTGGCAAATTGTTCATCAAGGAATTCACCCAGTGGCACAGTAGTATCAAGCAAAGTATCATCATAAGCATCATGCATAGCAGAAGTAGCATCATCAATTACTTGCAACATATCAGAATTACTAGCAGGCGGTGGTGTCGCAAATTTACTCATAACAGAAGGTGAATCATGTGCAGAGCTAGATGGCAGTTCCTTACCTGTCCTCGTAGTTGAGGGGTAAATCTTAGTTTTAGCGTCTTTCAGATTCTTCATAGTGATCAACAGATATAAATCCCAGGTGACTCAGAGAATAGAGCTATGCTCCCCGGCAACGGCGCCAGAAAAAGGTCTTGATAACCCACAAGTATAGGGGATCGCAACAGTTTTCGATGTTAGAGTATTCAACCCAAATTTATTGATTCGACACAAGGGGAGCCAAAGAATATTCTCGAGTATTAGCAGCTGAGTTATCAATTCAACCACACCTGAAAGACTCAATATCTGCAGCAAAGTATTCAGTAACAAAGTAGTATGGAAGTAACGGTAACGATGGCAAGTGACAATAGCAGTTTTGTAGTGATTGTAATAGTAGCAACGGAAAAGTAACTTAGCAAAGATCAATATGCGAAAAGCTCGTAGGCAATGGATCAGTGATGGATAATTATGTCGGATGGCATTCATCATGCAACGGTTATAACATAGGGTGACACAGAACTAGCTCCAATTCATCAATGTAATGTAGGCATGTCTTCCATATATAGTCATACGTGCTTATGGAAAAGAACTTGCATGACATCTTTTGTCCTACCCTCCCGTGGCAGCGGGGTCCTAATGGAAACTAAGGGATATTAAGGCCTCCTTTTAATAGAGAACCGGACCAAAGCATTAGCACTTAGTGAATACATGAACTCCTCAAACTACGATAATCATCGGAAAGAATCCCAGTTATTGTCACCCTGGGGGATGCGGATCATAACTCGTAATAGGTGTCTACAACTTGCAAGATAGGATCAAGAACTAATATATATTCATGAAAACATAATAGGTTCAGATCTGAAATCATGGCACTCGCGCCTTAGTGACAAGCATTAAGCATAGCAAAGTCATAGCAACATCAATCTCAGAACATAGTGGATACTAGGGATCAAACCCTAACCAAACTAACTCGATTACATGGTAAATCTCATCCAACCCATCACCGTCCAACAAACCTACGTTGAAATTACTCATGAACGGTGGAGAGCATCATGAAATTGGTGATGAAGGATGGTTGGTGATGACGACGGCGTCGATTTCCCCTCTCCGGAGCCCAAATCAGACTCCAGATCTGCCCTCCTGAGGAAGAACAGGAGGTGGCGGTGGCTCCGTATCGTAAAACGCGATGAACTCTTCTCTCTGATTTTTTTCTCCCCGAATAGGAATATATAGAAGTGGAAACGAGGTTGGAGGAGCAACAGGGGGCCCAGAAGCCACAGGGGCGCGCCCAAGGGGGGTGGGCGCGCCCCCCTAGCTTGTGGCCTCGTGGTGGGCCCCTGCAGTTGATTCTTTCACCAATATTTTTTATTAAATCCAAAAATATTCTCCGTAAATTTTCAGGTCAATCCGAGAACTTTTATTTCTGCACAAAAATAACACCAAGGCAATTCTGCTGAAAACAGCGTCAGTCCGGGTTAGTTTCATTCAAATCATGCAAATTAGAGTCCAAAACAAGGGCAAAAGAGTTGGGAAAAGTAGATACGACGGAGACGTATCAGCCCCTCACAGGAAGATCCTCCGGGATTCCAAGGCCTCATCTCCCTATGGGATTTGTGATGAACTCTGCCATGTATCCTCTTTCCTTTTGTTTTTCTTGTACCCTTGTGGATCTTGTGTGGATGTGTGCATAGTGTATGTGTGATTGGACTTGTTTTGAGTGTTTCTCTTGTGATTTCCCCCTCGTGTTCTTCATGTTCTTCGTGTTCATTCACAAATCTACCTTCAATTCGTGAAAGATCGACGCACACGGGCGTGCCCCGTATCAGTATGTCACTGCATCGATGTCATGAACGTAGAGAAGAATGTCTATGAAAGCATCCTTGGTACTCTGCTCAAGATTATAGGCAAAACGAAGGATGGTGACGGTGCACAACTAGATATGATTGGTGATCAACCAAAACACATGAATGAATCAGAAGATGATGACAAATTGCTCCACCTTCACCATATTTACAATATCACTCTAGCAAACGTAAAAGAGTTCTTCAAATATTTGTTGTCAAAGAAGACACCCTCTTCCTACTCAACAAAGATCAAAAATCTCGTGGATAATTGCTTGACTAAAAAGAAGTTGGGTCACACAAAGTCACATGATTATCGCTTAATGTTGACACAAATCCTCTTGGTGGCCATAAGGAATATGGACACAGACATAGGAAACACAATCATTGATCTCTGTGATTTCTTCAAAAAACTACGGCAGAAGGCGGTAGATCGTGAAGAGCTAGATCGTATGCAAGATTATATTGCAAGAATATTGTTAAACTTAGATATGTTTTTCCCATTGTCATTCTTTGATGTCATGGTCCATCTCACTATGCACCTTGTCTACGAGATAAAGTATTTTGGTGACTTGTTTCTACGCAACACGTATCCCTTTGAGTGGTTCATGGGAATATTGAAGTGCTATTGTCAGAACCGATGTCATCTAGAGGCAAGCATCCTACAAGGTTATACTGCAGAGGAGGTGGTTGAGTTTTGCACCGAATACATGAAACAAATACCTATAGGTGTGCCCCCCCTCGCCACGAGGTAAGGCTGGCTGTTAAGCCGGTCCTTGCTGGCTCGCGGTTTTGTGCACCTGCAGATAAGGCTGATCAAGCCCATTTGACGGTATTGCTTAACAGACCGATACTCGATGCTTATGCCAAAGAACACTTGGAGGAGATACGACGATTCTACTTACCCAATGTGCTTTCACCAGCTGCCGAGATCAATGCACACAATAAGGACTACGCCAAATGGCTAAAGACTCGTTTGTCACGTGGGTCCGATGATGACCTTGTAACGTGGTTGGCACAAAGGCCATCACCTACGATTATCAAGTACCAAGCGTATGACATAAATGGCAACACGTTCTACACTGAGGCATGTGATGATAAGACCTCATATAAGAACAAACTCTATTCGAATAGAATGCCTAGCTGTAGACAAAGATGATAAACATGTATGCTATGTAACCATCAAAGAGATCTGGGATTTTGACTATGTGGAATTGAAGGTGGCATTATTCAAGTGCAGACTGGTCCCTGTTGGTAGCGTAAAGGTTGATGCTTACAGGAAGACATATGTTGACCTCAGAAAGATGGCATATCACAAGGACCCATTTATTCTTGCCAGCGATGCTACCTAGATTTTCTATGTGCAAGACCCCTTGCATAAGAACTATTATGTAGTGATGTATGGGAAGACACTGGTGAGCGACGTGCTATACAAACGGTTTTTAACCCCTTTCCGCGATGAACGTTTAAACGGCCACGGCAAGGGTCTTCTCCCTGGAGTAGAGCCGAGCCTTCTCCGCAGCCACCTCATCCTTCAACCTGTCCAGCTGCTCGTGTTCCGCGGCTTGGTCGGCCGCCGCCTTGGACAGCGCGGAGTTGCGGTCGGCAAGCTTGGCCTCACAGGTCTTGAGGTCTTCCTCCCGCTGATGAAGCCGCTCCGCGAGCGCGGTCCTCTCCTCCCTAAGAGCCTTCAGGCGGGCCTCCGCCTCGTCACAATGCTTCACGGCAGACGCTGCGTCGGCCAGTGCCACATCACGGGCTGTCTTGGCCGACGCGGCCTCCTCCCTGCCCTCAGCCGCGGTGTCCTTGGCTTGGCTCCAAACCGCCACGGCTGAGGCATCAGACCGGAGCCACCCAAAAAGAAGACCCAAGCGCTCCCTTGCAAGGCGACCGTCGGCGCCCCCGAGGGCGTCTCGGACCTGATCCAAGATGGCGTAGGCCCCGTCCAGGGCGCCTGACTCGGCTAGAGGGCCACAAATCGATGGTACCAGGGCACAACCCGGAGATGGTGCCTGCGCATTGGCAGGAACTGCCTCCGGAGGGGCAGGAGCATGGAGAGCAGAAGACACCGGTGGCTGCGCCACCACCACAGACAAGGCAGGGGCGGGAGCAGCCTCTTGAACGGGCATCGGGGGCTCCACGGCTACGACAAGGAGAGTCGCCCCGCGAGCCTCCTCGCCCGCGACGCCCGACACCTCATCAGGCGTCGACAGGGCACCAGGAACGGGCGTGGCGTCGGAAGGCGCCGTCGGCTTGACGCCGGCCTTCTTCTTCTTCGCCTTCGGCACGGCGGCGCTCCTGATTGTCAAGCAAAGAAGGGACCATCAGCACATAAACCACCGGAAGGCGGCCAGGAACCAAACAAGACTACTTACTCCTCGACGTCGACCCACTTCCTCTTCCTCTCCACCTCGGCGAAGGCGGGGAAGCCCCCGTCCTTCTCCGGGGAGGCGCCACTGCGTGAAGGAGCAGTGGAACCGCTCGTAAGGGCCACGGCCGGCGGAGTCGCGCCAGCCCTACATGTGTCCGCCTCGCCCCCAGGTTGCAGCTCGGGAGGGGGCGAGGCGGGCGCTTCGGCCACCTTGGTTGCGTGAGCTGGGTGCCCTGAGGAGGCCCGGCCTCGCGCTTCCTCGGGGTCACCCGGCAGGCGGATCGTGCAGCCCGAGGAGTGGGCCTCGGCCCCTTGAGGACCTTGGCCAGTTGCGGAGGACTTGCAGCAGGGGGCTCGCCGGCATCGTCGTCATTGAAGCCACGGAGAAGCGCACTCCGCGATGGAGGGGACGCTTCCTCCAGATCGTCATCCGCCGTCTCCTCAGAGTCTTCTTCATCCGTGGTGTCGTCGGAGGACACCGCCACAGGGGCGCCAGGGCTCTCGGCCGGAGAGAGCCCCAGCTCGTCAAAGATGGGCATCGCGGCGACCAGATCGACCTTGTCATCGCGGCAGTACAACGGGGAGTAGGCCTCAGGAAGGTCCCCGGGGTCAGCATTGAGGAGGGTCGCCATAACCCTGTTGAAATCCTCGGGGGTCAGGCGCGCAGAGCGGAGCCTCATGTCATCGCCACCACCCTGATAGTCCCACATGGGCCTCGAGTGAGACTGGAGGGGCGCCAGGCGTTGTGCCAGGAACTCCTTCACTATCATTCCCCCAGTCAACTTCCTGGCGCTGATATCTCGAAAGATCCGCTCTAGGACGGGTGTGTGCAACTTCTTGAGCTTGCGTTGGTTTTCCCTTGAAGAGGAAAGGGTGATGCAACAAAGTAGATAAGTATTTCCCTCAGTTGTTGAGAACCAAGGTATCAATCCAGTAGGAGATACAAGCAAGTCCCCAATCTTCGCACCAACACAAACAATCAAACTCTTGCACCCAACATTAAAAGGGGTTGTCAATCCCTTCACGGTTATTTGCAAGGATGAGATCTGATAGAGATAGATATAAAAGATTGCTAGAACGTAAAGTAAAACAAAAGTAAAAATAATGCAGCAAGATATTTTTGGTATTTTTGGTTTATAGATCTGAAAATATAATATGGAAAATAGACCCGGGGGCCACAGGTTTCACTAGAGGCTTCTCTCATGAAGGAAAATAATACGGTGGGTGAACAAATTACTGTCGAGCAATTGATAGAAAAGCACATAGTTATGACGATATCCAAGGCAATGATTATGCATATAGGCATCACGTCCGTGTCAAGTAGACCAAAACGATTCTGCATCTACTACTCTTACTCCACACATCGACCGACTCCTGCCTGCATCTAGAGTATTAAGTTCATGAAGAACAGAGTAACGCATTAGGTAAGATGACATGATGTAGAGGGATAAACTCAAGCAATATGAGGAAAACCCCATCTTTTTATCCTCGATGGCAACAATACAAATACGTGCCTCGCTACCCCTACTTTGTCACTGGGTGAGGACACCGCAAGATTGAACCCAAAACTAAGCACTTCTCCCATTGCAAGAATTACCAATCTAGTTGGCCAAACCAAACCAATAACTCGAAGAGACTTGCAAAGATATGAAATCATGCATATAAGAATTCAGAGAAGATTCAACTAATATTCATAGATAAGCTGATCATAAACCCACAATTCATCGGATCTCGACAAACACACCGCAAAAGAGTATTACATCGGATAGATCTCCATGAAGATCATGAAGAACATGGTATTGAAGAACAAAGAGAGAGAAGAAGCCATCTAGCTACTAGCTATGGACCCGAAGGTCTGTGGTAAACTACTCACGCATCATCAGAGGGGCAATGGAGTTGATGTAGATGCTCTCCGTGATCGAATCCCCCTCTGGCAGATTACCGGAAAAGGCTCCAAGATTGGATCTCACGGGAACAGAGGCTTCCGGCGGCGGAAAAGTATTTTCGTGGCTCTTTTTGGTATCCAGGGAATATTTGGGAATTTATAGGCCGAAGAATAGGGTTAGTAGGGTTGCCGTGGGGCCACAAGCCAGGGGGGCGCCCCCCCCCCCTAGGGTGCGCCCTGGTGGCTTGTGACTCCACGGCAGGTCTCCTGCCTTCATCTCCAAGTCTGCTGGGTTTCTTCTGGTCCAAGAAAAATCATTCAAAAGATTTTATTCCGTTTGGACTCCGTTTAATATTCCTTATCTGCAATACTCAAAAACAAGGAAAAAAACAGAAACTGGCACTAGGCTCTAGATTAATAGGTTAGTCACAAAAATAATATAAAATAGCATATTAATGCATATAAAACATCCAAAACAGATAATATAATAGCATGGAACAATCAAAAATTATAGATACGTTGGAGACGTATCAAGCATCCCCAAGCTTAATTCCTGCTCGTCCTCGAGTAGGTAAATGATAAAAACTAACAAGGCAATTGCGTCCTTTCGAAATAACATGGCCTTAGAAAGTTATCCCTACAAAATCATATGGTCTGGCTATGCTCCATCTTCCCCACACAAAGTATCTAAATCATGCACAACCCCGATGACAAGTCAAGCAATTGTTTCACACCTTTTATGTTCTCAAACCTTTTCAACTCTCACGCAATACATGAGTGTGAGCCATGGATATAGCACTATAGGTGGAATAGAATATGGTGGAAGTTGTGAGGAAAAAGGAGAAGATAGTATCACATCAGCTAGGCGTATCAACGGGCTATGGAGATGCCCATCAATAGATATCAATGTGAGTGAGTAGGAATTGCCATGCAACGAATGCACTAGAGCTATAAGTGTATGAAAGCTCAAAAAGAAAACTAAGTGGTTGTGCATAAGATGAAATTCCCCTAGTTATATGAAAGTGACAAAATAGGAGACTCTCTATCATGAAGATCATGGTGCTACTTTGAAGCACAAGTGTGGAAAAAGATAGTAGCATTGTCCCTTCTCTCTTTCTCTCGTCATTTTTTTTGGTGGGCATCTTTGGCCTCTTTTTTTTTATTTGGGCTTCGCTGGCCTCTTTTATTATTTGTAAAGTCCGGAGACTCATCCCAACTTGTGAGGAAGTCATAGCTTCCATCATCATTTTCTCTCACGGGACAATGCTCTAATAATGAAGATCATCACACTTTTATTTACTTACAACTCAAAAATTACAACTCGATACCTAGAAGAAAATATGACTCTATATGCAATATGAAAGTGACGGTGCATGTCATGAAAAATGGAACGGTGGAAGTTGCATGGCAATATATCTCTGAATGGCTATGGAAATGCCATAATAGGTAGGTATGGTGGCTGTTTTGAGGAAAGTATATGGTGGCTGTTTTGAGGAAGGTGGGTTTAATGCACCGACAAAAGTTGCGTGGTACTAGAGAGGCTAGCAAAGGTGGAAGGGTGAGTGTGCGTATAATCCATGGACTCAACATTAGTCATAAAGAACTCACATACTTATTGCAAAAGTCTATTAGTTATCGAAGCAAAGTATTAGACGCATGCTCCTAGGGGAGAGGTTGGTATGAGTTAACCATCGCGCGCTCCCGACCCTCACACAAAGGTTGACAATCATTAAACAAATCATGCTCCGACTTCGTTACATAACGGTTCACCATACGTGCATGCTACGGGAATCACAAACTTTAGCACAAGTATTTCTTCCAATTCACAATTACTCACTAGCATGACTCTCATATTACCATCTTCATATCTCAAAACTATATGCAAGGAATCAAACTTCTCATAGTATTCAATGCACTTAATATGAAAGTTTTTTTTATATCCCTCTTGGATGCCCATTATATTAGGACTAAATTCATAACCTAAACCAATTACCATGCTGTTTAAAGACTCTCAAAATAATATAAGTGAAGTACGAGAGTTCAATTATTTCTATAAAATAAAACACCACCGTGCTCTAAAAAGATATAAGTGAAGCACTAGAGCAACATTGCCTAGCTCAAAAGATATAAGTGAAGCACATAGAGTATTCTAATAAATTCACGATTAATGCGTGTCACCCTCAAAAGATGTGTGCAGCAAGGATGATTGTGGAAAACTAAAAAGCAAAGACTCATATCATACAAGACGCTCCAAGCAAAACACATATAATGTGGTGAATAAAAATATAGCCCCAAGTAAATTTACCGATGGATTGAAGACGAAAGAGGGGATGCCTTCCGGGGCATCCCCAAGCTTAGGCTTTTTGGTATCCTTGAATATGGCTTGGGGTGCCTTGGGCATCCCCAAGCTTAGGCTCTTGCCACTCCTTATTCCTTAGTCCATCAAATCTTTACCCAAAACTTGAAAACTTCACAACACAAAACTCAACAGAAAACTCATGAGATCCGTTAGTATAAGAAAAATAAATCACCACTGTAGGTACTGTTGTGAACTCATTCTTTATTTATATTGGTGTAATATCTACTGTATTCCAACTTCTCCATGGTTCATACCCCCCGATACAACCCATAGATACATCAAAATAAGCAAACAACACAAAGAAAACAGAATCTGTCTAAAACAGAACAGTCTGTAGCAATCTATAGACTTTGAATACTTCTGTAACTCCAAAAATTCTGAAAAAATAGGACAATCAGGGAAATTTGTATATACATATTTTGTAAAAATTTCAGATCAAAATCACGTCCCAGTGAATTTACAAAATTCCTGGACTGAGAGAAAAAGTTTCTGTTTTTTAGCAAAATCAAATCACAAACACCGTAGACCATCCCAAAGGTCTTACTTAGCTCAAACACTAATTTAAACAAGAAAACACAATTACTACAGAGGTAATAATGTGCAAAACACTCAAAAACAGAAGCAAAAACAAAAGCATAAAAATATAATTGGGTTGCCTCCCAACAAGTGCTATTGTTTAACGCCCCTAGCTAGGCATAATGCAATAGATCTTGGTATTGTCATCTTTGGTATGCAATCCATAAGTAGCTCTCATAATAGATTCATAAGGTAATTTTATTTTCTTTCTAGGAAAGTGCTCCATACCTTTCCTTAATGGAAATTGGAATATAATATTTCCTTCCTTCATATCAATAATTGCACCAATCGTTCTAAGGAAAGGTCTACCAAGAATAATAGGACATGTAGGATTGCAATCTATATCAAGAACAATGAAATCTACGGGAACATAATTCCTATTTGCAACAATAATAACATCATTAATCCTTCCCATAAGTTTCTTAATGGTGGAATCCGCTAGATGCAAATTTAAAGAGCAATCATCAAATTCATGGAAACCTAGCACATCACATAAAGATTTTGGAATCGTGGAAACACTACCACCCAAATCACACAAAGTATGGCACTCATAATCTTTAATTTTAATCTTAATAGTAGGTTACCACTCATCATAAAGCTTTCTAGGTATAGAAACTTCCAACTCAAGTTTTTCTTTAAAAGATTTGATCATAGCATCCACGATATGTTTAGTAAAAGCTTTATTTTGATTATAAGCATGAGGAGAATTCAACATGGATTGCAACAAGGAAACACAATCAATCAAAGAACAACTATCCTAATTAAAGTCCTTGAAATCCAAAAGAGTGGGTTCATTGCTATTTAAAGTTTTGACCTCTTCAATCCTACTTTTATCAATCTTAGCATTAGGATCTATAAACTCCGAATCATTGGGACGCCTTTTAACTAAAGTTGACTTATCTCCAGTCCCATCTTTATCAAGATTTATATTAGAAAAAAAAGATTCAATAGGAGTCACATCAATCACTTTAAGATCTTCATCATTATTATCACGAGAACACACTTTTTCAAGCCATTCACGCTTAGCACGTATTCTAGCGGTTCTTTCCTTACACTCATCAATAGAAATTCTCATAGCCTTTAAAGACTCATTAATATCATGCTTGGGTGGAATAGATCTAATTTTCAAAGAATCAATCTCAAGAGAAATTCTATCAACGTTCCTAGCCAAATCATCAATCTTGAGCAATTTTTCTTCAATCATAGCATTGAAACCTTTTTGCGAGCTAATAAATTCTTTAATATTATTCTCAATATCAGAGGGCATCTTATTATAATTTCCATAAGAATTGTTGTAGGAATTACCATAATTATTAGAGGAATTAGTAGGAAACGGCCTAGGATTGAAATTACCTCTATACGTGTTATTACCAAAATTGTTCCTACCAACAAAATTCACATCCATAGACTCATTATTATTTCCAATCAAAGAAGACAAAGGCATATCATTAGGATCAATAGGAGCACTCTTACTAGCAAACAATTTCATCAATTCATCCATCTTTTCACTCAAAGTATTTATTTCTTCAATAGCATGCACTTTTTTACTAGTAGGAGATCTTTCGGTATGCCTTTGAGAGTAATTTGCCATAATATTATCTAGGAGTTTAGTAGCTTCTCCTAATGTGATTTCCATAAAAGTACCACCTGCGGCGGAATCAAAAAGATTTCTATAAGCAAAATTCAATCCCGCATAGAAAATTTGTATAATCATCCATAAACTCAAACCATGCGCGGGGCAATTTCTAATCATTAGTTTCATCCTCTCCCATGATTATGCAACATGCTCATGATCAAGTTGCTTAAAATTCATTATATCGTTCCTAAGGGAGATGATCTTAGCGGGCGGAAAGTACTTGGAAATAAAAGCATCTTTACACTTATTCCATGAATCAATACTATTTTTAGGCAAAGATGAAAACCAAGTTTTAGCACGATCTCGTAGTGAGAACGGAAATAGCTTCAATTTAACAATATCATTATCCACATCTTTGTTCTTTTGCATATCACACAACTCAACGAAAGTATTTAGATGGGATGCGGCATCTTCACTGGGAAGGCCGGAAAATTGTTCTTTCATAACAAGATTAAGCAAAAGCAGCATTTATTTCATAAGATTATGCACTAGTGGCGGGAGCAATCGGAGTACTAATAAAATCATTATTATTAGTATTGGAGAAGTCACACAACTTGGTATTCTCTTGAGTCATTGTGACAAAGCAAGCAATCTAGCACACAAGCAAACAAAAAGCAAACGAAAAGACCAACGGAAGAAGGGCGAATAAAAAGGCAAATCTTTTTGGTTTTTCTAAAAAATGTTTTAGAAGTGGGGGAGAGGAAAACGAGAGGCAAATGGCAAATAATGTAAATGCAAGAGATGAGTTTGTGATGGGTACTTGGTAGGCTTGATGTAGATCTCCCCGGCAACGGCGCCAGAAATCCTCCTTGCTACTTCTTGAGCTTGCGTTGGTTTTTCCTTGAAGAGGAAAGGGTGATGCAGCAAAGTAGATAAGTATTTCCCTCAGTTGTTGAGAACCAAGGTATCAATCCAGTAGGAGATACAAGCAAGTCCCCAATCTTCGCACCTACACAAACAATCAAACTCTTGCACCCAACGCTAAAAGGGGTTGTCAATCCTTTCACGGTTATTTGCAAGGATGAGATCTGATAGAGATAGATATAAAAGATTGCTAGAACGTAAAGTAAAACAAAAGTAAAAATAATGCAGCGAGATATTTTTGGTATTTTTGGTTTATAGATCTGAAAATATAATATGGAAAATAGACTCGGGGGGCATAGGTTTCACTAGAGGCTTCTCTCATGAAGGAAAATAATACGGTGGGTGAACAAATTACTGTCGAGCAATTGATAGAAAAGCGCATAGTTATAACGATATCCAAGGCAATGATTATGCATATAGGCATCACGTCTGTGTCAAGTAGACCGAAACGATTCTGCATCTACTACTATTACTCCACACATCGACCGACTCCTGCCTGCATCTAGAGTATTAAGTTCATGAAGAACAGAGTAACGCATTAGGTAAGATGACATGATGTAGAGGGATAAACTCAAGCAATTACTCCACACATCGACCGACTCCTGCCTGCATCTACTACTATTACACCCCATCTTTTTATCCTCGATGGCAACAATACAAATACGTGCCTCGCTACCCCTACTTTGTCACTGGGTGAGGACACCGCAAGATTGAACCCAAAACTAAGCACTTTGCCCATTACAAGAATTACCAATCTAGTTGGCCAAACCAAACCAATAACTCGAAGAGACTTGCAAAGATATGAAATCATGCATATAAGTATTCAGAGAAGATTCAAATAATATTCATAGATAAGCTGATCATAAACCCACAATTCATCGGATCTCGACAAACACACCGCAAAAGAGTATTACATCGGATAGATCTCCATGAAGATCATGAAGAACATGGTATTGAAGAACAAAGAGAGAGAAGAAGCCATCTAGCTACTAGCTATGGACCCGAAGGTCTGTAGTAAACTACTCACGCATCATCAGAGGGGCAATGGAGTTGATGTAGATGCTCTCCGTGATCGAATCCCCCTCCGGCAGGTTACCGGAAAAGGCTCCAAGATTGGATCTCACGGGAACAGAGGCTTCCGGCGGCGGAAAAGTATTTTCGTGGCTCTTTTTGGTATCCAGGGAATATTATGGAATTTATAGGCCGAAGAATAGGGTTAGGAGGGCTGCCGTGGGGCCACAAGCCAGGGGGGCGCCCCCCCTAGGGCTCGCCCTGGTGGCTTGTGACTCCATGGCAGGTCTCCTGCCTTCATCTCCAAGTCTGCTGGCTTTTTCTGGTCCAAGAAAAATCATTCCGAAGATTTTATTCCGTTTGGATTCCGTTTAATATTCCTTATCTGCAATACTCAAAAACAAGGAAAAAACAGAAACTGGCACTAGGCTCTATATTAATAGGTTAGTCCCAAAAATAATATAAAATAGCATATTAATGCATATCAAACATCCAAAACAGATAATATAATAGCATGGAACAATCAAAAATTATAGATACGTTGGAGACGTATCAGTGTGGTCCGAAGGTCGGAGAGCTTCGCGGAGCTCCATGCAGGAGTCTTCTCCGGCAACCCCTTTGGAAGCTCCAGGCGAGGGTTGACGCTCTTGAGATCTAAGAAGACCCAGCGGTGCCTGAAGTTCTCCACCTTCTTCCCGGCCTTGAAGAGCATGTTCCCACTCTGGACCGCGACGAAGGAGACGCAAGCCGACCGCTGAGCGCCGTCATGAAGCCGCAAGCTGAAGAAATGATGGAACAGGGCCACCGAGGGATTCACGCCCATGAAGGCCTCGTAGTAGAAGGCGAAGCGGACAGAAGCAGGATGCAGTTGGGTTAAAGATGGAGGGCCTGGATCTCGTAGTGCTCGAGGACGGCAGTGAAGAACGCGGAGAAGGGTAGAACGAGCCCGGAGAAGACGCTGTGGAGGAAGAAAGGGTAGGCCGACTTGGCCAGGCGGTGCCTCTCTGCGGAGCCGCACCATACCAATGTCCGCCCCCGCTCATTGGTGTCATCCGTCGTCTACGGAACAACCGGGGCGAGGTCCCCGTCCTTGGCTATGGTGGACTCTGAGAGCGCCGGCGAGATGGGAGCGGAAGCCGAGCTCTGGGCTTCAGGTTTCGACTTGCCGGCGGGAGCCATTGAGAAGCCTTTGGGGCCAAGGAAGCAGGACGGAGGACGGTGCGGTGCTGAGATCTGGAGAGGTTCTCACTAAGGATGGAGATCTGGAAGGAGGGGCAGGAGCGCAGAAGAGGAAAGCAATAATGGCCCAACGCTGGACGTCAGGCTTTTGTCAGTTCGGGCAGTTGCCGAGGAGGCATGGGAGCGGGGACGCCCGCGTCCAACCTCGCACCGCACGCCAGCCCTGGTCCGCAGGCAATAAGGGCCCGCGGTGCTCCGGGCCATCTTCTTCGACTTCCACTCGAAGCCAACTCGAGCGCGCCTTGGGCCCGGGGGCTAATGTCGTTGTTCTGGATACCGGGGTACCCAGACTTGCCTGCCTGCGGCCCAGGGCATGGCCCACTTGATGGTCCGTATGGACCTACGCGGCTTCACTCAAGACAAGACCCTCACGAGAGTCCCACCCTCGCGAGGAGGACAACGCCAAGGCTCCCGGAAGGGGGAGGCCTCCCCAGACCCCCTCCTAAGTGGCGGAGATCTCCATGCAACGCTCGGCCTCGGGAGGTCAAGGGTGACGCCACTCAGGCCAGGCGGGTGCCAGCACGCCAGAGGAGACAGTTTCCTCTTTGGTGCAAAGGGGACAAGGGCGAGCGCAGGTTCCCGAGGCGCCCTGCCAAAGATTTCCCTACTGGTGCAACAAGACCAGGCTAGCGGGCGCGGCAAGACGGATGTCACCAGCGAGCCCACCACCGCGTCACCACCACCTACTTTGCAGGTGAAGACCACCTTTCGTCAGGATAAGATGTACCTCCTGTCCCCTTTCAAATTTGGCCGTTGTGGGATCCCTTCCCGCCATTGTGATAAGGGAGGAGGACCCAGGCCGCTATAAATAGAGGCTTGGCTGCTCGGTAGAAGGCAGAGACAACACACCACCCCGAACGCACCCGTAGGGCAACTCACCACTGTACTAGTTCATCCACAAACCTCCTCGTGAGGCAATCCACCAAAAGCAGGAGTAGGGTTTTACGCTTCGCAGCGGCCCGAACCTGGGTAAACTCTCGTGTGCTATCTTCTTCCTCACCATCGAGCGGGGTCATCGCGTTGTGAGCTTGGAGGGGTGAAGCTGTTGGGGATCTTCGCACATGCCCCTGGGTTCGAACTTCGTAGGGTTTTGCAGAGCCCGAAATCCGACATACATCATCCTGCATTGCATCATGCATAATACATATCAAGCCGGTCATCAAACCGGGTTACATCGTAACCTTTGCAGGAACAAATAGATCTTTGATAGCCAAAATGGCTAGATCTTCATCATGGTTTATCATAACCAGTATTAAATGATTGGGGTTTTTCAAGCCAGCTCGGAAGAAATGACTATTCTCGAAGAGCCGCCCTATCACATATAATGTCGGGTCATCTAATTGACCGGCTCTTGGATTCTTTCCAACTTGTGCTCTGTAATAAACTACAACACTTATGGAGTTCTCAAACATATATTTGTTGGGTTGTACCGCAACCATGAGCAGGGATTTCATTTCAAGGAAAAAGGCATTGTTCCAAGATATTCGTTCAAACAATAAAATACTGGGTTACATTATAACCACGGGCAAGGATTCATTCAAGTCAGATCAATATCAGTTCAAAAGAACTTCTGAAGTACGTTATGATGGGTTATTCTCATACAGTCCCAAGTCGTTGCAGGCATACGACCCGGCACTTGGGGGCTACATCATATGATGTTTTTCTTTTCATAGGAGAAGTACATATAAGTCCCGAGTCGCTGCAGGGAAACGACCCGGCCCTTGGGGGCTACCCATGTGAAATGCAAGACATTCAGTCCATATCTGGTGACTCAGATGACAACCCAGATTTCTCCAAAGCTTTCTATTTACAACATTCAAAACCAAGTTCAAAAGTCCCAGGTTGCAAGCAAAACAACCCGGCCCTTGGGGGCTACACTGGCTGAAGTTTTATAACTATAAGACAATTACAAGTCCCAGGCTGCTGCAGGCAAGACAACCTGGCACTTGGGGGCTACACAGTCAAAGATGTTATTGCAAATCACCAAGTCATCATGAACTGATAAACTTGGAGCTTGGAGGCTACAGGTAATATGGATATATCAAAAAATTGAAGAACACTTTCAAGCTGTCAATTGTGAGCGAGACTAGTCTCATTTCTTCATGGAACTGAAGCACTGAAAGACCGGTTCAACATCAGATGGATCTTTTATTCCCAATAATTTTATCAAGTCAACTGGAGTCCAGTTGTTTGACCTGGCGTCACCAATGATCATGACCCGACAGAGTCTATATAAGAAACCCGGCTTCACAAGTTGGCAAGTTTTACATCCATAAATCAACAATATTTTCATCCTAAGTTGGCATCCACTATGTCTGATGACCCGGCAAGATCCCCGCGTCTCATGAAGTGGTTTTACAATGGACGAATTTCTATTCCCAATATTTTCATCAAAAGCCGAAGCAATGGAAGCCGGCTCAACCTCATATGGTTTTCTTATCTCCAATATTTTCATCAAGCCAAAGCATTGGAGGCTGACTCAATGACATATGGGTGTTTTATTCCCAATATTTTATTGCAAAGGACACGTACATGCAAGATGATTGTGAAGACGGCTCGTTGATATGAAGAAGAAACCAGGATTTTCAAGGAGCCACTTCATTAAGTTAAGCCGGCCAGTGGAGCAAGCTGGTTGCTTAAACATATTTATTATTCTTATTTCAGGAGCTTACCATGAATAAATTCAAGCTAACATGGGGGCTACTGTTGGGAATATTACTCACGGTTTGACCCGGCCCATCATTTGGTGGCTCATACGGGCGCCGTGTTTTATCGGGTCAACCTGGATGGCAAGGCCCAAGGCCCAGCGTGCACCCCGGCAGAAGGTGGCTCATAGAGAGGACAGGAGGGCCGGCTCACAGAGAAGGTCCAAGAAGAGGAAGAATTCCCTCACAAGATAAACAAGACCCGGATTAGGACTCAAGAGAGGCTAGTCCTAGTCCTACTCCCAGTAAGAGTCTACATGTAAACCTACCCTTTCAACTTATTATAGGAGAGGTATGGCACCCCAAGAGGGACAAGCTCAAGTAATTAGAGATAGACATATTAGAGGCTCTAGAGATTAGAGGTAGCGATTCTGCACCCTTGTAATCGAGATCATCATCATCAATACACACAAAGCAGGACGTAGGTTTTTACCTCCATCGGAGGGGCCGAACCTGGGTAAACTCGCGTCTCTCGATTTCGACCAACCCCTCTCAAGCCGCCACCTAGTTGTGTTGGCCTCACACCTAAGTTCTCTCACGAGGACATCTTGCCATGACAAAACCACGACAACCGCTTTTGTGCCAGGGTAACGAGCCAGCTTGGAGAAGACCTGAGAGCTATTTTCCTGATCTGGGAGATACGAGTTAGACTAAAACACAGGTTAATAAATATGACCCGGATTCATCTGTAACCAGGGATTCGACTTGTTATATAAAGGGGAATCCCTGGGACGAAAAGACGAGGTTAGAAACCCTCGAAATCTAGGTAGCCAAAGCAATACCTTGTAATCGAGATCTCATCAGTAGCTGTCAAGCAGGAGTAGGCTTTTACCTCCCTCATGAGGGGATGAACTTGGGTAAACTCGCGTCTCTGGTTTCTGATAATCCCCGTTCAAACAATCACCTAGCAGCGATGGCATCACGACTTAGTTCTCTCACGAGGAAATCTGCCGTGACAAAACCATGACACTGAGTGATGCTAGTCCCTCGTGGACATAAGCAATGTTGGAGTAGACAAGGTTGCATCTTCATGGAACCTTCGTGGGTGGAGCCCTTTGTGGACTCGCGCAGCCGTTTCCCTCCGTGGGTTAAAGTCGCCATCAACGTGGACGCACGATAGCATGACCTACAGGAACCACACCAAAAATCACCGTGTCTTCAGTGCGTATGATATCTCTGATCCTTCCTTTACTTTCATATGCAAAGTCTCCACTTTTCGCTGCCTACTATGTAGACTTGCATGTGCTGGGTGTTGCTTGACTCGTGTGAATCACTAAAACTTGCCTACAGCTAAAATTAGGAAAAGGTTAACTTTTTATTTGGTCAAGTAGTTTAATCACCCCCTCTAGACCTACTTGTGATCCTACAAGTGATATGTGAGCCTTGGTTTCCATTGCATTGGTTTAACCACCAAGGAGAGTGGCGTCTAGTGAGGGAAATTATCACCGTAGAGGTCCAAATTTTGATGGTAGTGGAAGCATAAGATGAAAATACACATTCTTGGTCATAAACTCACCATTT
The DNA here is from genome assembly GCA_039707655.1 of Elymus sibiricus. Classification (NCBI taxonomy): domain Eukaryota; kingdom Viridiplantae; phylum Streptophyta; class Magnoliopsida; order Poales; family Poaceae; genus Elymus; species Elymus sibiricus. The sequence goes on along the minus strand of CM077675.1, from coordinate 304,813,301 downwards.
GGGCTGTCGCTTGTGTTGGATTGCAAGGTGAATTTTTTGAAGATGGAAAAGAACCGGATTATGAAGCAACCGCGGAAGAATCGAAGATGTTGCAATAAAATGTTCATGCTTGTGACATCCTATTCAACGGTTTGTGTTCCGAAGAGTTTAACAAGATAAGTCGCCTTGAAAATGCCAAGGAAATTTGGGATACTTTGGTTGAGATGCACGAAGTAACCGAGTCCGTCAAGGAATCTAAGTTAGATGTGCTTCAAAGTCAACTTGACAAGTTCAAGATGAAGGATGGTAAAGGAGTTGTGGAATGTAATCTAGGCTCGCTCTCATCACAAATGAGATTGCCGGCTTAGGAAGCGAAGAGATGACCGACATCATCAATAAGATCCTTAGAGACCTAGATGGAATGTATGACACTGTGTGCACATTGATCCAAATGATGCCCAATTACAAAGATCTCAAGCCCACGGAAGTGATTGGAAGGATTGTTGCTCATGAAATGTCACTCAAGGACAAGGAGGAGCTCCACATAAAATCAAGCAGCGCACAAAGCCACAAGTGATGCTCCCACAACATCAAGCATCAAGCTCATGTCCAATGAAGAGATAAGCCTCATGGTCAAGGACTTCAACAAATTCTACAAGAATAGAGGAAAAGAGAGAAGCTCCAACTCAAGATAAAATGATAATCGTTCTTCTAGTCGTGACCGAAATTGCTACAACTGTGCAAGACCCAGAAACTTCTCCAATGAGTGCACGACACCTCCAAAGAAAAGAGTCGAGTCACCAAGCAGAAGAAGTAGAAGATATGAGTCACCTAGAAGTGAGAGAAGGAGTAGAGAAGATCGATATGAATGAAGACCTTCCTGGAGAAGCAAGGATTCAGAGAGGAAATACAAGTACACTAAGAGCTACTCAAGAAGAAGACCCCAAGCTCATGTTGGTGAATGGATATCCGGCTCCGACTCCGACAACCAATCCGAGAGAAGCTATCACTCTGACTCCGACTATAGTCAAGATGAAGGTGTTGTCAGGCTAGCTCTCGTATCCTCCAAGTCCTATGAGTTATTTGATTCACCAAATGAAAGAATTGGAAGAAGCTTCATAGCTAAAGGACCCAAGGTATCACATCCCGAATTCATTGACTTTAATAGTGATGAAATGACTTGTTAGGTGATGATGACTTAATCAATGATAAAATTAGTAATGTTAGCTATAATGAACTGATAGTAATCATGATAACCAAGATGATATGATTGACAATGCTATGAAGGAGGTTGAGCGCTTTAATAAAGAAATAAACACTCTTCAGTTAGCTCATGAATCAATAATGCTACACCTACATAAGAGTTATGTGAGTTTACGTGATGACTAGGAAACAAAGCTGACCTGGCCGCGTGATCGCTTTCAGAGAGAAAAGGGAAAATTAAAAGATAACGTGTCACTATTTACGCAAGGAAAAAATGGAAAGGCACATGCAAATTCATTTTTCCAAATTACCACATCGGCGCCTCCAGCTTTTGGTTGACTGTACTGCTGAAGTAGATTTCGAGGGCAGGAAAACAGGTTTGCATGGTGGTCGCTGCCAATTACAGTGTTTGCATCATTGGTGGCCTGCGTGGTGTGCCCGACCTAGCTCGACGACGGGGAGGAGACAAGGTTCAGTTTAGTTTCCGCATCGTTCTTCTACCTTTTCTTGATCATGTAAATGCAGAGGTTAGTTTCTGCATCGTTCTTCTACTTGATCATGTCAATGCATAGGTTGTTTTCTACTGATTGAGTTTTGTTTGTGTTAAGTCAGGACTTTGTGTTTTCTGGACTATGTAATGGTTCTAATCTTGAGTTGGTTGTAACTGGTGCTATTGCTGTTGTTTGGTTCTTGTTTAATTTTTGGGATTTCTATTTTCATGCCCCTCGTTGCTTAGTTTAGCTCAGTTTTCACTCGCTCTTTTCTAGTCCTCACTTTTCCCCTCCATCGCGCGGCCCACCCACACAAAAGCCCAAACTGGGGTTTGTCGTTGGGTCAAAGCCTCTGACCGTTACTTGGCACAGTTACTGATGCGTGGGACACCCCTATTAGTGGTTACGCGGTCATAGATAGTGGGTGCATATACTGACTTGTGGGACCCATCTGGCTGAGGCCGCGTGGTCGTAGGTGGGTGGTCTCACTGACGTGTAGGACACCATGTCAATGGTAGCTTGGTCATAGGTCATGTGTGTAGTTACTTACGCGTTGGACCCCAACGGAGGGTCCATCGGTCAACAGTTGCGCGGTGGTATGTGGGCGCTCAAACCATTGTATAGACACACATGTCAGCGGCAGCTTGGTCGTAGGTGGAGGGCGCAGTTACTGACGCGTGGGACCCCAATGGCAGGCCCATCTGTCAGCGGGTGAGCAGTTACTAACGCGCGGGTGGCAGGCCAATCTGTCAGTGGGTGAGCAGTTACTGATGAGTGGGCCGCTGCCCAATCTGTTGGTGGGTGCGTGGTGGTATCTGGGCTCTCTCACTGATGAGTGGGAGGCCCCTCTCAGTGGGCCCATCTGTCAGTGGCTGCGCGGTGGGCGGAGGGCAAAAAAGGTGGCTTATTGTTGGAAATATACCCTAGAGGCAATAATAAATTAGTTATTATTATATTTCCTTGTTCATGATAATCGTTTATTATCCATGCTATAATTGTATTGATTGGAAACTCAAATACATGTGTGGGTACATAGACAACACTGTGTCCCTAGTAAGCCTCTAGTTGACTAGCTCGTTGATCAAAAGATGGTGAAGGTTTCCTGGCCATGGACATAAGATGTCATTTGATAATGGGATCACATCATTAGGAGAATGATGTGATGGACAAGACCCAAACTATAAACATAGAATATGATCATGTCAGTTTATTGCTATTGTTTTCTGCATGTCAAGTATCTGTTCCTATGACCATGAGATCGTGCAACTCACTGACACCGGAGGAATACCTTGTGTGTATCAAACGTCGCAACGTAACTGGGTGACTATAAAGATGCTCTACAGGTATCTCCGAGGGTGTCTGTTGGGTTGGCATGGATCAAGACTGGGATTTGTTACTCCGTGTGACGGAGAGGTATCTCAGGGCCCACTCGGTAATACAACATCACAATGAGCCTTGCAAGCAATGTGACTAAAGTGTTAGCCACGAGATCTTGTATTACGGAACGAGTAAAGAGACTTGCCAGTAACGAGATTGAACTAGGTATAGAGATACCGACGATCGAATCTCGGGCAAGTAACATACCGAAGAACAAAGGGAACAGCATACGGGATTAACTGAATCCTTGACATAGAGGTTCGACCGATAAACATCTTCGTAGAATATGTAGGAGCCAATATGGGCATCCAGGTCCCGCTATTGGTTATTGATCGTAGAGGTGTCTCGGTCATGTCTACATAGTTCTCGAACCCGCAGGGTCTACACACTTAACGTTTGCTGACGATTAGTATAGTTGAGTTATTTTGTTGGTGACCGAAGGTTGTTCGGAGTCCCGGATAAGATCCCGGACATGACGAGTATCTCCGGAAGAGTCTGGAGGTAAAGATTGATATATGTGATAATAGTGTTTTGATCTCCAGAAGGGTTCCGGAATTCACCGGAAGGGGTTCCGGATGTTTACCGAAGTGTTCGGGTGTAGCAACACTTTATATGAGCCAAAGGGGTAAAGCCCACGAGGTATTGGAAAGTGCAAAAGGAAGTTTTGCTGCTACCTTAAGCGGTACTACCGCTGGTAAGGCAGTACTACCGCGTAAGCGGTACTACCGCTTGTGTGAAGCGGTACTACCGCTCAAGTGGTACTACCGCTCGTGAGCAGTACTAGCGCTTGTACGCGATACTACTGGAATCCGAGTGGGACTCTTTCCGTGCGGGCCAAACCGACCTTGTGCGGGCAAAACCGACCGTGTGCCGGCAACCCTAACCCTCTAGTTCCTCCCGTCATAATCTCCGTAGTGCTTGGCGAAGCCCTGCAGAGATTGTTCCTCACCACCATCACCACTCCGTCGTGCTACCGGAACTCATCTACTACTTCATCATCGCTCGCTGGATCGAGGAGGTGAAGGCGTCATCAAGTCGTACGTGTGTTGAACGCGGAGGTGCCGTCCGTTCGGCACTAGTTCGTGATCGGATCAAGGGACGACTTGCGATTTGGATCGTGGAGACGTTCGACTACATCAACCGCGTTTCTTAACGCTTCCGCTTAGCGATATACAAGGGTATGTAGATTCACTCTCCCTCTCGTAGATGCTCATCACCAAGGATAGATCTTGTGTGTGCGTAGGAAATTTTTTGTTTCCCATGCGATGTTCCCCAACAGTGGCATCTGAGCTAGGTCTATGTGTAGATGAGATCTCGAGTAGAACACAAAGGAGTTTGTGGGCATTGATATTCAGATTGCTTCCTCCCTTGGTCTTTTCTTGTTTCGGCGGTATTGTGGGATGAAGCGGCTCGGACCAACATTACTCGTATGCTTACGAGAGACCGGTTCCATCAACTGACATGTAACTTCGTTGCATAACGATGGCTGGCGGGTGTCTGTCTCTCCTACTTTAGTCGGATCGGATTTGACAAAGGCGGTCCTTGAGAAGGTTGAAAAGCAATTTTTATATCACCGTTGTGGTTTTTGCGTAGGTAAGAATCGTTCTTGCTAGATACCCGTAGCAGCCACGTAAAACTTGCAACAACATTTAGAGGATGTCTAACTTGTTTTTGCAGGGTATGTTGTGATGTGATATGGCCAAGTACATGATGAGATATATGTGATGTATGAGATGATCATGTGTTGTATAGAATATCACGACTTGCATGTCGATGAGTACGGCAACTGGCAGGAGCCATAGAGTTGTCTTTAATTATTTTCGCCGTTTTGCTTTACTTTATCGCTATGAGTTAGCAATAGTCGTGGAAGCAACAGTCGGCGCGACAACTTCATGGCGACACGTTGATGGAGATCAAGATGATGGAGATCATGGTGTCATGCCGGTGACGATGGAGATCATGCCGGTGCTTTGAAGATGGAGATCAAAAGCACAAGTTCATGGCCATATCATGTCACTTATGATTTGCATGTGATGTTAATCCTTTTATGCATCTTATTATGCTTAGGACGACGCTAGCATTATAAGGTGATCCCTCACTTAAATTTCAAGATAAAATTGTGTTCTCCCTGAGTGTGCACCGTTGCGAAAGTTCGTCGTTTCGAGACACCACATGATGATCGGGTGTGATAGACTCTACGTTCGCATACAACGGGTGCAAGCCAGTGTTGCACGTGCGGAACACTTGGGTTAAACTTGACGAGCCTAGCATGTACAGACATGGCCTCGGAACACAAGAGACCGAAAGGTCGAACATGAGTCATATAGTCGATATGATCAACATGAAGATGTTCACCATTGAAACCACCTCAACTCACGTGATGATCGGACTTGAGTTGGTGGATTTGGATCATGTGACACTCGAATGACCGGAGGGATGTCAATTTGAGTGGGAGTTTTTAAGTAATATGATTAACTAAACTCATTATCTTGAACAATAGTCTAAGTTTTCTTTGCTATATTTATGTTGTAGATCATGGCTCGCGCAGTAGCACCCTTGAATTTTAATGCGTTCCTAGAGAAAGCTAAGTTGAAAGATGATGGAAGCAACTTTGTGGACTGGGCCCGTAATCTAAGGATTATCCTTACGGCTTCCCAGAAGGCTTATGTCCTTGATGCACTGCTTGGTGATCCATCCACTCCAGTTGAGTCTCTAGACGTTGTGAACGCCTGGCAGGCTCGTTCTGAAGATTACTCAATAGTTCAATGTGCAATATTGTATGGCTTAGAACCGGGACTTCAAAGACGTTTTGAACGTCATGGAGCATATGAGATGTTCCAGGAGTTGAAGTTTATCTTTCAGAAGAATGCCCGGATCGAGAGGTATAAGATCTCTGATAAGTTCTATGCTTGCAAGATGGAGGAGAACGGGTCTATCAGTGATCACATACTCAGAATGTCTAGGTACTCCACCCGTCTGGCTGAATTGGGTATGTCCCTTCCGCCAGAGGCTATCACTGACAGAGTTCTTCAAGCATTGCCACCTAGCTACAAGAGCTTCGTGTTGAACTATAACATGCACAGGATGAACAAGTCAGTCGCCGAGCTGTTTGCGATGCTGAAACCCGCTGAGTCTGAAATTCAGAAGGAGCATCAAGTGTTGATGGTCAATAAAACCACTAGTTTCAAGAAAAATGGCAAGGGTAAGAAGGGTAACTCCAAGAAGAGTGGCAAAGCAGTTGCTCCTCCCGTGAAGAAACCCAAGGCTGGACCCAAACCAGAAACTGTGTGCTTTCATTGCAAGGGAACTGGACACTGGAAGCGGAACTGCCCCAAGTATTTGGCTGACAAGAAGGCGGTCAACAACAAACAGGGTATATATGATATACATGTTATTGATGTGTACCTTACCAACTCTCGTTGTAGGGCTTGGGTATTTGATACCGGTGCGGTTGCTCACATTTGCAACTCTACAGGAACTGCGGAATAGATGGAGGCTGGCAAAGGATGAAGTGACGATGCGTGTGGGAAATGGTTCCAAGGTTGATGTGATCGCTGTCGGCACGCTCACTCTTCAATTACCATCGGGATTAGTGATGAACCTGAATAAATGTTATTTGGTGCCTGCGTTAAGCATGAACATTATATCTGGATCTTGTTTATTGCGAGACGGTTACTCATTTAAATCAGAGAATAATGGTTGTTCTATTTACATGAGTAATATCTTTTATGGTCATGCACCCAATGTGAGGGGTTTATTCTTATTAAATCTCGATAGTGATGATACACATGTTCATAACATTGATGCCAAAAGATGTAGAACTGATAATGATAATACCACTTTCTTGTGGCACTGCCGTTTAGGTCATATTGGCGTAAAACGCATGAAGAAGCTCCATGCTGATGGACTTTTGGAGTCACTTGATTTTGAATCACTTGACACATGTGAGCCATGACTCATGGGCAAGATGACTAAGACGCCGTTCTCTGGAACAATGGAACGGGCAAGTGACTTGTTGGAAATCATACATACAGATGTGTGCGGTCCGATGAGCATTGAGGCGCGCGGTGGTTATCATTACTTTCTCACCTTCACTGATGACTTAAGTAGATATGGGTATATTTACTTAATGAAAACACAAGTCTGAAACGTTTGAAAAGTTCAAGCAATTTCAGAGTGAAGTTGAGAATCATCGTAACAAGAAGATTAAATTCCTACGATCTGATCGAGGAGGAGAATATCTGAGTTATGAGTTTGGCAGTCACTTAAGACAGTGTGGAATTATTTCACAATTGACACCGCCTGGAACACCACAGCGTAATGGTGTGTCCGAACGTCGTAATCGAACCTTATTGGATATGGTGCGATCTATGATGTCTCTTGCCGATTTGCCACTATCGTTTTGGGGTTATGCATTAGAGACAGCTGCATTCACTTTAAATAGGGCACCATCGAAATCCGTTGAGACGACGCCATATGAACTTTGGTTTGGCAAGAACCCAAAGCTGTCGTTTCTTAAAGTTTGGGGATGTGATGCTTATGTCAAAAAGCTTCAGCCTGAAAAGCTGGAACCCAAAGCGGAGAAATGCGTCTTCATAGGATACCCAAAAGAGACAGTTGGGTATACCTTCTACCTCAGATCCGAAGGCAAAGTGTTTGTTGCTAAAAACGGAACATTTCTTGAGAAAGAGTTTCTCTCGAAAGAATTGAGTGGGAGGAAGATATAACTTGATGAGGTTGTTGAACCTTTACTTCAACCTGAGAGTAGCGCAGCGTAGAAAAATGTTTCTGTAGAGCCTACATCAGCTAAAGAGGAAGTTGATGATGATCATAAAGCTTCGGATCAAGTTGCTATCGAACCTCGTAGGTCGACAAGGACGCGTACTGCTCCTGAGTGGTACGGCAACCCTGTCTTAGAGGTCATGTTGTTGGACAACGATGAGCCTACGAGCTATGGAGAAGCGATGATGGGCCCGGATTCCGAGAAGTGGTTAGAGGCCATGAAATCCGAGATGGGATCCATGTATGAAAACAAAGTGTGGACTTTGGAAGTATTACCTGAAGGGCGTAAGGCCATTCAGAACAAATGGATCTTTAAGAGGAAGACGGACGCGGACGGTAATGTCACCGTCTATAAAGCTCGACTTGTGGCAAAGGGTTTTTTACAAGTTCAAGGAGTTGACTACGATGAGACCTTCTCACCCGTAGCGATGCTTAAGTCCATCAGAATCATGTTAGCAATAGCTGCCTTTTCCGATTATGAAATTTGGCAGATGGATGTCAAAACAGCATTCCTTAACGGTTTCCTTAAGGAAGAGTTGTATATGATACAACCAGAAGGTTTTGTCGATCCAGAGAATGCTGACAAAGTTTGCAAACTCCAGCGATCCATTTATGGACTGGTGCAAGCATCTCGGAGTTGGAATCTTCGCTTTGATGAGGTGATCAAAGCGTTCGAGTTTATACAAGTTTACGAAGAAGCTTGTATTTACAAGAAAGTGAGTGAGAGCTCTATAGCGTTTCTAATATTATATGTGGATGACATATTACTGATTGGAAACAATATAGAAATGTTGGAAAGCGTGAAGGAATATTTGAACAAGAGTTTTTCAATGAAGGACCTAGGAGAAGCTGCTTTCATATTAGGCATCAAGATCTATAGAGATAGATCGAGACGCTTAATAGGACTTTCACAAAGCACATACCTTGACAAAGTTTTGAAGAAGTTCAAAATGGATCAGTCCAAGAAGGGGTTCTTGCCTATATTGCAAGGTGTGAAATTGAGTAAGACTCAATGCCCAGTGACTGCAGAAGATAGAGAAAAGACGAGTGTCGTCCCCTATGCCTCAGCCATAGGCTCTATCATGTGTGCAATGCTGTGCACAAGACCCGATGTCAGCCTTGCCATAAGTATGGCTGGAAGGTTTCAAAGTGATCCAGGAGTGGAACACTGGACGGCGGTCAAGAATATCCTGAAGTACCTGAAAAGGACTAAGGACATGTTTCTCGTTTATGGAGGTGATCAAGAGCTCGTCGTAAAGGGTTACGTCGATGCAAGCTTTGACATTGATCCGGATGACTCTAAGTCGCAAACCAGATACGTATTTAATCTTAATGGGGGTGCGGTTAGCTGGTGCAGTTCCAAGCAAAGCGTGGTAGCTGATTCTACATGCGAAGCAGAGTACATCGCTGCCTCGGAGGCGGCGAAGGAAGGTGTCTGGATGAAGGAGTTCATGACAGATCTTGGAGTAGTGCCTAGTGCACTAAACCCAATGACTCTGTTCTGTGATAACACTGGTGCCATTGCTCTAGCGAAGGAACCAAGGTTTCACAAGAGGACCAGACACATAAAGTGATGTTTCAATTCCATCCGCGATTACATCAAGGAGGACGACATAAATATTTGCAAAGTGCACACGGATCTGAATGTTGCAGATCCAATGACTAAACCTCTTCCAAGGGCTAAACATGAACAACACCAGAACTGCATGGGTGTTTGATTCATTACAATGTAAATCACATAGTGATGTGAACTCGATTATTGACTCTAGTGCAAGTGGGAGACTATTGGAAATATGACCTAGAGGCAATAATAAATTAGTTATTATTATATTTCCTTGTTCATGATAATCGTTTATTATCCATGCTATAATTGTATTGATTGGAAACTCAAATACATGTGTGGGTACATAGACAACACTGTGTCCCTAGTAAGCCTCTAGTTGACTAGCTTGTTGATCAAAAGATGGTGAAGGTTTCCTGGCCATGGACATAAGATGTCATTTGATAATGGGATCACATCATTAGGAGAATGATGTGATGGACAAGACCCAAACTATAAACGTAGCATATGATCGTGTCAGTTTATTGCTATTGTTTTCTGCATGTCAAGTATCTGTTCCTATGACCATGAGATCGTGCAACTCACTGACACCGGAGGAATACCTTGTGTGTATCAAACGTCACAACGTAACTGGGTGACTATAAAGATGCTCTACAGGTATCTCCGAGGGTGTCTGTTGGGTTGGCATGGATCAAGACTGGGATTTGTTACTCCGTGTGATGGAGAGGTATCTCAGGGCCCACTCGGTAATACAACATCCCATTTGAGCCTTGCAAGCAATGTGACTAAAGTGTTAGCCACGAGATCTTGTATTACGGAACGAGTAAAGAGACTTGCCAGTAACGAGATTGAACTAGGTATAGAGATACCGACGATCGAATCTCGGGCAAGTAACATACCGAAGAACAAAGGGAATAGCATACGGGATTAACTGAATCCTTGACATAGAGGTTCGACCGATAAAGATCTTCGTAGAATATGTAGGAGCCAATATGAGCATCAAGGTCCCGCTATTGGTTATTGATCGTAGAGGTGTCTCGGTCATGTCTACATAGTTCTCGAACCCGCAGGGTCTACACACTTAACGTTTAGTGACGATTAGTATAGTTGAGTTATTTTGTTGGTGACCGAAGGTTGTTCGGAGTCCCGGATAAGATCCCGGACATGATGAGGATCTCCGGAACAGTCCGGAGGTAAAGATTGATATATGTGATAATAGTGTTTCGATCTCCGGAAGGGTTCCGGAATTCACCGGAAGGGGTTCCGGATGTTTACCGAAGTGTTCGGGTGCAGCAACACTTTATATGAGCCAAAGGGGTAAAGCCCACGAGGTATTGGAAAGTGCAATAGGAAGTTTTGCTGCTGCCTTAAGCGGTACTACCGCTGGTAAGGCAGTACTACCGCGTAAGCGGTACTACCGCTTGTGTGAAGCGGTACTACCGCTTGTACGCGATACTGCTAGAATCCGAGTGGGACTCTTTCCGTGCGGGCCAAACCGACCTTGTGTGGGCAAAACCGACCGTGTGCCGGCAACCCTAACCCTCTAGTTCCTCCCGTCATAATCTCCGTAGTGCTTGGCGAAGCCCTGCAGAGATTGTTCCTCACCACCATCACCACGCCGTCGTGCTACCGGAACTCATCTACTACTTCATCATCGCTCGCTGGATCGAGGAGGTGAAGGCGTCATCAATCCATACGTGTGTTGAACGCGGAGGTGCCGTCCGTTCGGCACTAGTTCGTGATCGGATCGAGGGACGACTTGCGATTTGGATCGTGGAGACGTTCGACTACATCAACCGCGTTTCTTAACGCTTCCGCTTAGCGATCTACAAGGGTATGTAGATTCACTCTCCCTCTCGTAGATGCTCATCACCATGGATAGATCTTGTGTGTGCGTAGGAAATTTTTTGTTTCCCATGAGACGTTCCCCAACACTTATTACGGCAGGAAGTTCACTCGAACTCAAGACCAAGCTTTTAAATCTAGGCCGATATGACTGATGACTAGGCCGATATATCACTTCTGGGGCTCTACCGATATAAACATAACATATCAATTTGTAAATATCATTTTCAAACATATCATCTGATATGGACTGATATCTAGCCCTATATGGCCGATATCTAGCCCGATATGTCCACCGATATAGAACGATATGTAGATGACAATAATTACTTACTAGGTAGCAGTGAAATAAGATTATGAATTTACAACTTCATTATATATTATCAAAGTCATGCACAACATTTTGTACAGATGCATATATATCGTATTTTTTAATCATAGAGTAAGAATTTCATGAATCTTTCCTTAATAGTCTCTTAATCAACAAGTTAATAAACTAGGAATCATTATTATGTTAAAGCATTGACATCATACACTTTGTTTTACTAAAAATAAATGTTTTGAACAGGAATAATGAAAAAAAACTAGACATGTTTTCTCCGATATATGAACATGTTGTCCGATATATCACCCGATATCCGACATCCGATATGTCGAAGAAGAACCGATACGAACCCGATATCCGATATTTTGAAGCTTGCTCGAGACCACCCGCTCAAAAGAGCGACACAAACACTCACTAACCAAGTATGTCTATGCGTCTTTTGAAACACTCCTCGCTCTTGCTTTTTTGCTTTTTCCAATATTTGTTGCGATATTTAAGTTTAATTTCTGGTTCAAATGGACACCAAATATGAAGATTTTTTCTGTTTCTTCTTTTTGAAATCTTTCAATCCAAAGAGTACCTTATGTACTTTCACTCCAATGTTTGTAACGGTCACCACTAATCTCAAACAAAGGAACACGTATTTGGAAGCAATAGACAACGACATTAAAATTCAATTTTATGCAAACAAATATTCGGAAAAATAAAAATGCAATTGCACAAACAGAACATTAACATATTCCCTTAATATATTGGAAAGACATACATTACATAGATGTGTTCCTACATAGATAGATGGGACGTTAGATAGATAACTGCGGACAACACCCTTATAATTAAGGGATTTCTATTTTTGTGACCTTGGTTGCTTAGTACTCCTCAGTTTTCCCCCACCCAACTAACGTCTCTCACTTTTCTATTTTCATAGTAATTTAAAATTATTTTGTAATATTTTTTTTCATTTTCCAAGTGCTATAAAGACCCCCTTGTTGTGAGAGAAGTACCTGAAATAAGTTTGAAATGGATCCCTTTAAGTTTCATCCAAATTAGACCACATTTGATGCACAATGCCCAAGTTTCATGTTTTTTTTAGTTTTCCCTATATTTCATCCATCTAGTGAATTTCTAGAGATTTATGGGGAATTGCTCAAATTTGAACTACACGTGTGATGTATGTTGGTCCTGAAAATTGGCAAAGATCATTTTAAGATTTTTAATTGGCGGTGTAGGTAGTGGGCACAACCAAAGTTCAAATTGCCAACCATATGGTAGGAATGGTCAACCTTGCAAGTTTGACCACAATTTGAAAAAAAAATCAAAGAAAATAAAAAAAGCCTCAAAAATTGAAATCCTTTTCCATTGAACCATCTTATGTGAACTAGTTGCTTGAAAAATATTAAACTTGAATTAAAACAAATTTGAAAAAAAACCTTCACAAATGGCCTACCTTGTATGAACTTGCATGCATTTCAAGGCATATGCCCACGGGCATGGCAAAAAACCATGCCACAATCCATGATATGGGTCCAAATTTGGCACACCTATTAGTATACCATTGTGGATAATGTTTTCATAGTAATTTATAATTATTTTGTCTTTTTTTCCATTTTCGAAGTGTTATAAAGACCCCCTAGTTCTAAGAGAAGTACCTGAAATAAGTTTGAAAATGGGCCCCTTTAAATTTTCATCCTAATTAGACCACATTTGATGCACAATGCCGAAGTTTCATGAATTTTATAGTTTTGTCTCATATATTTCATCCATTTAGTGAATTTCTAGATATTTATGGGGAATTGTTCAAATTTGAACTACAAGTGTGATGTATGTTGGTCCTGAACATTGGCAAAAATCATTTTAAGCTTTTCAATTGGTTGTCTAGGCAGTGGGCACAACCAAAGTTCAAATTCCCAACCATATGGTAGGAAAGGCCAACCTTAGAAGTTTGACCACAGTTTGACAAAAATCAAAGAAAATAAAAAAAGCCTCAAAATTGAAATCCTTTCCATTGACCCATCTTATATGAACTAGTTGGTGGGAAAAATATTAAACTTTAATTAACACAAATTTGAAAATTGGGTGGATGTACACTTTGCACTTTTTTGGACTACTTACGTACAGGCCGCACCTTTTTTGGTAGGTTCTGCAAGTGCATGATACCCTCATTCTATGTTGACCTATTTTTGGTTATTTTCGCATGTTGCACCTTTTTAAGTAAGTTCTGCATTGCATGTTGCATACACCAACGTAGTAAGCTCATTCTAACAAAAGTTAGCGACATGATTAAGTTAAGCTAAACAAAAGTTAACAGATGTCACTATTTTAAGTTAACAACGGGCATCCACATATCGGATCCTCAACACTACCTAGAAGGGGGTGGAGAGGCTTAAGATGGTGAGCCAGGCGACAGTTCGACCGTTGAGCATTCTGCTCAAAGTGAGGCGAGAGCTCATACTCTTCCACCACTATGGGGACAGTCTTGCAGTTAGGAGTGGCCTCCAAGCTTACTAGCGGCACGTCCTCCAACAGCTCCTGGTCATCCATCTGCTCTTCCTCGTCGTCCAATTGAATGGTCAGATTCATGTCTGTCGGCGAAGGATGAGCGACAATCTCCATATGCCCCTGATAGACCACCTCGTCTGCAACCTCCTCCTGGGCGACGATCTCCAAACCCTCTGGTAGTTGTCGTCTTCTGTATCCTCCTCCTGCTCCTGCTCCTACTCCTTGTCAGAATCCACATCCTCCTCCTCCTCCTCCTCGTCATAATCCTCATCCTCCTCCTCCTCGTCTAAATCCTCGTCCTCATCTGAATCGTTTGACTCCTCTGCCTCTTATTCCTCCTCTTCCTCCTCCTCATCGTCAGAATCCTCAATAATACGTAAATTGACCAGCCCTTCCGCGCATGGATTCAGCGACGAGATGCGGGAGTGTTACTCATACCAGTGAGCCCGCCGACAAGGATCCAATGACTCCATTGGCTCTGCCATTTTCCAGAGGAGAATCTCCATTGCCTTTGTGCCCGTGTCTTTTGGCACCATCTATTTTAGCTCGCTCTTCCTCACTTCCATGGTGATGCCTAGCGAGTGCCGCACAAGAGCTTTCATGCTTGGAAACCAGGAGTTGATTTCTTTACACCTGGCCATCAACAACTCGTCTCCGACGTAAAACTCTTCCATCACCCTCTTCCATCCAGGACCTGATAGCCAATCAATGACCAATTTTGCAACTCAAAGAATTAAAAACGAACTTGATTATTCAAATTAAAAATGGGCTCCTATGAACGAATCCTAATTTTGAGGGTTTTCTATTTTCCAAACTAGGTGCCACGAGTACCACTGGCACGAATCCAATCCTAAATAGACGTCAAATTGAACGAACGTAAATTCAATTGCTCAATCCCCCATTCAATCACTAATTTAATCGACTAAAAATGGAGGTTTAGATTAGAAACGTACCGACCCAACTAGGTGCAGATGAGCCGATGGACATCGTTGCACCAGGCCGCTTCACCATTGAAGCTCAGGCGAACGATCGGAGTGGACGCCGGTGGCTGCTAGGGGCAAGCCGGCGGCGGGGCTGCTAGGGACACTGTGTCGGTGGGGCTGCTAGGGGCACGACGGTGGTGACGGCGCGTGGCTGTGTGGGGTAAGCGACTGCTTGCTAGGGGGTCGGGTCGGGCTAAATTAGGGAAAAAACAACGACAACTCAACTAGCCCAGGACCAACTTGTCATAGGCGGTAACAACCAAGCCCACATGTCATACGTGGCCCACATGTCTTAAGATTTCCGGCCCCACACATCAGTAACTGAGGAGGTAACGGTCAACTGCGTTGACCCGACGACAAGGCTCCGTTTGGGCTTTTGTGAGAGTGGGGCGAGTGGGGTGATACGTCTCCAACATATCTATTATTTTTGATTGTTCCATGCTATTATACTACCAATCTAGCATACTTTATATGCAATTATATGCCATTTTATATCATTTTTTGGAACTAACCTATTAACCCAGTGCCAAGTGCTAGTTGTTGTTTTTTTGCCTGTTTTTGGTTTTCAAGGAAATCTCTACCAAATGAAGTCCAAGCGCTATAAAACTTTTTCACAATTTTTTCTAGACAAAAGAGACCCAGGAAGCTTCGGGAGAAATCAGGAAGCAACGCGAGGAGACGACAAAGCAACAGTGTGCCCAGGGGGTAGGTGCGCCCTGATGCCTTGTGGGCCCCTCGTGGCTCCGTCTGACCTAATTCCACCTCCATAAATTCTTTAAGAGCGGAAAACCAACAGAGAGCCACCCAAAACACTTTTTACACCGCCACAGGTCTCTGTTCCGACGGGAGGCCATCTGGAGATCTTTTCTGGTACTCTGCCGGAGGGGGAATCGATCACGGAGGCCATCTACATCAACCTTTGCTTCCTACATGATGATGCATGAGTAGTCCACCGCAGACCTATGGTTCCATAGCTAGTACCTTGATGGTTTCTTCTCTCTCTTTGATCTTCAATACAAAGTTCACCGCGATCTTCGCGGTGATCTATTCGATGTAATCTTCTTTTGCGGTGTGTTTCTTGGGATCCGATGAATTGTGGGTTTATGATAAGATTATTCATGAAGAGTTATTGAGTCTTCTCTAAATTCTAATATGCATCATTGTTATAGATTCATAATTCTCTCCGATCTACCCATTTGGTTTGGCCAACTAGATTGGTTTATGTTCAATGGGAGGGGTGCGCTGTAATAGGTTTAATCTTGCGGTGCTCTATATCCCAGTGAAGGAATGGGACACTACACGTATTTGTATTGTTTCCATTAAGAATAAAACGACAAAGTCTGAACATATTGCTTGTCTTACTTTGTTTACATCCTGTCATCTTGCTCCAAGCATTACTTCGTTTGTCATGAACTTAATACCATGGAAGCATGCTGGATAGCGGTCAATTGGTGAAGTAATAGTAGTAGATGCAGAATCGTTTCGGTCTACTTGTTTATGGAGGTGATGCCTATATACATGATCATTGCCGTGAATACATGTCATAACTATGCACAATTGTGTCAATTGCCCAACAGTAATCTGTCTACCCACTGTATGCAACTTTCAAGATAGAAGCCTCTAGCGAACACTATGCCCCCCGGGTCTACTTAAACATAAATGCTGAAACCCTAAAAATACATCTCCACCTTTTATATTTGTATTTACTTTTGTTATTTGCAATATCTATCTCTATCAAGATTTAATCCTTGCAAGTAACGAGTTCAAGGGGCTTGACAACCTTCTTCCCGCGTTGGGTGCAAGTGTTTGGTTTTGTGTGTGTAGGTGTGGTTGAAAGGAATTTGCTTTGTTCTCCTATTGGTTCGATAACCTTGGTTCTCACTGGGGGTAATACTTATCACTACTGTGTTGCATCTCCTCTCCTCTTCGGGGAAAATCCCAACGCAGCTCACAAGTTGCATGGGGAGGGAAAAATTGAGGAAATTTAGACTCCTTGGGCAAACCTGAGCACAACTAAGCAACCAGGGACACAAAAATAGAAATCCCTATAATTAACTTAGACCGATATATTGGGAAACACAAAACATGACATGGCCCCTTCACCACCAAGTTCTGAACATGTAGGGGACAATGTGCATGCCGTCGGGGGTGGGGAATATGTTGTCGAAGTTGGTGAAGATGTTGTTGGTGATGAAGGCGATAAATTTGCACCCACACTAGAAGACTTTGCCGAGGAGGAAGTAGGTATCAAGGCAGTTGGTGAAGTGAGCAAGAAGTCCAATCACAATGCCTCCGTTGGCACAAACCCCTTTGACGTGGAACATCATAGGAGAGTCATGTGGGAGGTGGTGGTAGCCGGCCGCGAGGAAGAAGTTTGCCAGCTCTGTTGGGCCCCTCCACCTTGAGATGGCCCACACCCAGAGGGTTTCCTCCACGATGGCACCGGCGGGGTACTGCCTCTCTGGCACTATGGCTGGCCGATGGTAGGTTCGGCCGGTGAGCAGCATGTTGTCTGCTTTGGCTTTTGGAGAAGAAGAAGGGGTGCAGATGGATGTGAGATGGTGTTGAGAGAGAGAGAGAGAGAGAGAGAGAGAGATGTAGACGAGAGGTGTTTAAATAGCCGCAATGCACCACACCCGTTTCATTGCGTTCATCATGGCACGGTCTCCACATTCACACACTTAATGATCTACTGCGCCAAACAGAGCCCTATGCGTTTTCCACACCGAATCGGGGCGTGTCGATCGATAAAGCTGAACACGTTTTAATAGCCCTGATGCGAAGACGTTGTGTTGGTTGTGCACACATGCATGGCGACGATGTGGATTGATAACCTAAAAGTGCATAGGGTTTTGTTGTAGACTTTTAGAAGTAAGAGTATCGATCCTACAAGGAGCACACAAATCAATCTTTTGTCCTTTGTAAGGTGCGAATAATGTGCCTGTAAATTGTAAGTGACCCAGAACTATTAATAATAATGATAAAGTTGCAAGTATGAAGGTGAATGAATCAACTGAAATAAATATCTGGTATTGTAAATAAGACTTGAGACAAATGGTTTAAAACATTCCCGGGGGTTCGGAATCCCGCCTAGTGTGCATCCGTAGCGGTGCCTAAACACAATGCTACTTCGGATTCCTAAGCCACTTTACATGTTTCTCTTTGTGGGCAGAGCCACTACAAATACAGGCATATGCGTGGTATCTCCGTATCCCATACGCCACCAACATTCTTCCCTACTCCGGTTATAAAATGGTGATTAAGGGGAAAGAGGTCCCCATGGACGCAGCCAAAGTGGTCACCGTTTTATCCCTTGTAACTATACTCTATGAAGGGAGAAGGGGCATGTCACGTCACGCAACTCCACAACCACATAGTTAGAGAACAACAACAAGCTTCCGTCCAAAATTGGCATACGTTCGATGCTCGACTTCACCCAACGTCAAGAAGATTATCAACATAAACATGCAAAGAGGATATCAAATCCTAATATCAAATGATCTATTACACACTAGGGTTCATCCATACCCCGAGAACAAAGGGGACTACTCACTCATGAAGGCAACAAACATCATCTCACCAATGATGGAGAACATGAATGAATCACACATGTAATAGACAAGATAATCTTCTAGGGTTCTTGAGATTACAATGAGGAAATTGAGATGGTGGTGATGAGGATGATGAAGAAGAAGATTATGATGAAGCCCTCTTGATGGAGATGGTGGAGGCAAGACTCCTTTGGCCGGTTCCTCCTTCTAGATCACTGCGACGGCTAGGGTTCCTACTTCTAGTGAGTTTCTAGTGTCCCTAGGCTTCTGATTCACGATCCTTCTTCGTGTGGTGAAAATACTTAACGACGCAGTTTGCGATGGCACTCCATATGACTGCTCAAGCGAGCGCGCGTGGTCGTATGGAAAGCCGTAGTGTTCCGACCTCAAACAGTCAAGTCTCTGTGTATCTGTGCTATCCTTGGATCATGCTAGCACACACAATACATCAATGTATATATAAAGGTTCAATCACATGCTTTATTACACCAAAAATCTCAGATAGAGTCTTTATTACAAGAAAAAAATTGGCCGAAGGCCAAATCATGAAAATAAAAGTAAAATCCTGCAGAAGCATTGAAGGTAGCTGAGTCCATCCGACTCCAAGGGCAAGCACCGAGCATAGAACACAGACCTTACTCCTCGTTGGAAAATACCTCTGCAACATGAGACGTTGCAGCCGTGTAGGTCAACATATTGAATATGCCGACAAAGTCACATAGAGAACAGAAAAGAAATACTATCATCACTATATGCAATATGGCTGTTGGTGGCTCTAAGTTTAATATTTTACATAAAGGCTGATTTTCCCTACATCAAAGGAATGGCAAAAATTATTACTACAAAGTTGATAATATTAATGAGATGGTTCCACCAACCAAATTCTCATCAAGCTTCAAAATATCGGATATCGGGTTCGTATCGGTTTGGCTTCGACATATTGGATGTCGGATATCGGGTGATATATCGGATGACATGTTCATATATCAGAGAAAACATGTGTAGTTTTTTTCATTATTATTGTTCAAAACATTTATTTTTAGTAAAACAAAGTGTATGATGTCAATGCTTTAACATAATAATGATTCCTAGTTTATTAACTTGTTGATTAAGAGACTATTAAGGAAAGATTCATGAAATCCTTAATCTATGATTAAAAAAATACAATATATATGCATTTGTACAAAATGTTGTGCATGACTTTGATAATATATAATGAAGTTGTAAATTCATAATCTTACATCACTGCTACCTAGTAAGTAATTATTGTCATCTACATATCATTTTATATCGGTGGACATATCGGGCTAGATATCGGCCATATCGGGCTAGATATCGGTCCATATCAGATGATATGTTTGAAAATGATATTTACAAATTGATATGTTATGTTTATATCGGTAGAGCCCCAGAATTGATATATCGGCCTAGATATCGGTCGTATCGGCCTAGATTTAAAAGCTTGATTCTCATACCCAAGTTACAATTAAACCCAATTCATTTATATTAATTGTGTCGAGAGTTCCTCAAACTTTCAAATCTAGATGCTCAAGTTGTCCGTAACTGGGGACATGACTAATCGATTAGTATGATACTTTGCAGAGTCTTGTGCACTTTACCTGCAAGATTCGATCCCTCGGTTTATGTCCTCGCACTGCCTGGTGTTTGAGAACCAAACGACCACAACATGGTCTTTAAGTGAGCTCCTCTTAACCACTGCCAGTTCTCACCCAATCCTAGCGTTCTTCTCATCTCATAGAACTCTATGGTCAGAGTCACTTCAAAGTCAACCAAGCTAGAGCCCATAGTGACTTGTGGTTGCACATGTAAGCTTCCGGTCTTGAAGTGTCCTTCTGTCTCTTTGAGCCTAGGTGGAGCTTTCCCCGTGATGACTAGCACTTCTCCAGCAACACCTAGGCTAACCACTGGGTCCTCCAGGGCGCCATTCAACCAATTTCCACTCAGAGGTGTATTGAAATCTTTTCTTGAAGTCTTGAATCATGAGGTTGTAGTCTTGATCAAAAATAATTCTCTCACAACTCCCATGTTTCACTCAACCAATCCCGTCTACTCAAGCGCAGCATAAATATAAATTCATCGTTCCTGGGGCATAGTAACAGGGTTGTGGGTTCATACCTCATGATACTAGTCAAGGTCAAATATTCAATATTACCTACTTTCATGCATGGTGGAATAGTTGAATCTAATGCAATAAAATGATGGGTATAGCATAAACATGATCAAATTGAGTTGCCTTGGTGGCCTTGAGACTATAAAGACTCATAGTAGCAAGCTTCGCACTCCAAATGATCTAACTAAGCAAACAAATAACATAGATAAGCAATAATACTACAATCAATGGATACATCAAAAATTGAAACTATAACTAAAAACATAAAGAAAATCCAAAGAAAGTCCAAAATAAGAGTTCATCAAAACTTAAAGGAAAACTCTAGTTCTTCACAAACAAAAACAGAAATACCTCTGTGATAAAAACAACTTTTTTAACAGCAAGTAAAATATTAAAGTTTTAAGATAAAAAAAAGTATTTTAGTAAAATTTTCATTAGCAAAAAGAATCAATTAAGAACCTATCATAAAACTCAAGTTATGATTAAAACAAGATCTAACTCAAATCTGAATAAAACAATTTTAATAAATTATAAAATTTTGTTCATGATAACTAACAGAAACTTTAACGGAAAAATAAAATAAAGTGGCAAAAGAATTACTTTAAAACAAAAAGGAAACGATTTCTCTTCATTAACAACTAGCCTAAATAAGTCATATTTGGATCTGATCTAAACAGAACTATAAACATTATAAAAATTATTTATATTGATTCTCTCGATAAACAAAACTAATACAAAACAACAGCAAAAAAATTTAAATAAATACCTATTTTTAAATAAAAGTTATAAACAAAACAAGTTCTAAACAAACCGGATTCAAATTCAAATTTGAACAGTGCAAATATGTTTTTTTATTCTAAACTAAACTTCATAATTTTTTGTGAACTTATGCAAAAAGAATCATGTAAAAAGGATGAAAAATCTAATATATATTAACAAAACAAACTCAGAAATCAATTTGTTTCTAAAACAGAAACTAAAATAAAACCTAAACGCTACAGATCGGTGGTGGGACACGTGGCGCGATTCTACAGGTCGCTGGGTGTGCGCTAAGATTTAAACGAGCGTACGGCCGGAAACGAAAAGAAAACATTTCGCATAAATAAGATTATCTAATCTGGATCGTTTACAGGACATCTAACAGAGGGGAAGTTTTCGTCGGCACTTACATAGAGAGAAGGGAAGTCCGACATGGTTGACATCGAGTGCGTCTCGGGCTTGAGGCTGGTGATAGCTCCAGGGGTCCTCGTCAACGGGGAAGTAGCTTTGGCGATGAAGCGGTCAACAACGGAGCGTATGGTGTTGACGGTGATGACTCGGGGTGACGGAGTCGAGCGGGGCGAGCTCAATGGGAGTGGCGGAGCCCGGGTACTCCAGCGAGGAATTGTGGCGAGGTGAGAGGGTTTCGGGTGGGTAGTTAGGGCGGAACGGAGAGAGGGGCTCGGGTTAATATACGGGGAGATGTTTGGGGAAGGGGCGGCATCTAGATGGAAAGAATCCGAGGCGATCCGATGGGGTGGTGGAGGATCTCTTGCGAAGGAAAGCGCGAGGAAGAAAGGAAGAAAAGAAGAGCGCGTGGGGATTCGCTCGGGCAGTGGGGTCCCAGTGTCAGCGAGGGAAAAGAAAGGAAGGAGGGGCGGTCACCGATTCAAAAATAAATCGGGCGCGGTTGGGCTCTCTGGCTAGTGGGCCATTAAAAGAAATACAAGATCTTTCCCTTGTTAAATAAACAGAGAAGTAAAAAGGAAAATATGAAATGAAAATAGGAAAAGTCCCACATCAATGGTGTTATGCATCTTCTTCCGTATAGGGCTTTGAAAGGGGCCATCTTCAAACTAGTCTGATAACTGTTGTTGTATGAGAATTCTACGTAAGGTAAATTGTCATCCCAGCTAGATCCATAATCTAGCGCACAAGCTCTCAACATGTCCTCCAGAATTTGGTTTACTCTTTTGGTCTGTCCATCTGTCTGCGGATGAAAAGTAGTACTGAACTCAAGTCTGGTACCCAAAGTTTCATGCAACTGATTCCAAAACTTAGAAGTAAACTGTGTTCCTCTATATGATACAATTCGGCTTGGTACTCCATGCAAACAGACAACCCTAGTCATATATATCTTGGCCAACTTAGCACTGGTATATGTGGTCTTTACAGGTATGAAGTGAGCTACTTTGGTCAAACAATCAACCACTACCCAGATAGAATCGTAACCTAAACGGGTCCTCGGTAATCATGTGATGAAATCCATTCCAAGTTTGTCCCATTTCCCCTCGGGTATCAGCAAAGGTTGAAGTAGCCCTGCCGGCTTCTGATATTCTGCCTTCACTCTGTGACAAATATCACATAGTGCTATGTACTCACCAATATCCTTCTTCATACCTGTCCATGATACGTCCATTTTGCATCATGCTTTTATATTGATATTTGTTGCATTATGGACTGTTATTACACATTATGGTACAATAATTACGCCTTTTCTCTCTTATTTTACAAGGTTTACATGAAGAGGGAGAATGCCGGCAGCTGGAATTCTAGACTGGAAAAGGAGCAAATCTGAGATACCTATTCTGCACCACTCCAAAAGTCCTGAAAATCTACGGAGAATTATTTTGGAATATATAAAAAATATTGGGCAAAAGAAATACCAGAGGGGACCCACCAGGGAGTCACAAGCCAGGAGGGCGCGCCCTACCCCCCTGGGCGCGCCTCTGTGGCTTGTGGGCCCCCTGGCAGGCCTCCGGTGCCCATCTTCTGCTATATGGAGGGTTTTGACCTGGAAAAAATCATAAGGGATCTTTCGGGACGAAGCGCCGCCGTCTCAAGGCGGAACTTGGACATAACCAATCTAGGGCTCCGGCGGAGCTGTTCTGCCGGGGAAACTTCCCTCCCGGAGGGGGAAATCGAAGCCATCGTCATCACCAACGATCCTCTCATCGAGAGGGGGTCAATCTCCATCAACATCTTCACTAGCACCATCTCCTCTCAAACCCTAGTTCATCTCTTGTATTCGATCTTTGTCTCAAAACCTCAGATTGGTACCTGTGGGTTGCTAGTAGTGTTGATTACCCCTTGTAGTTGATGCTAGTTGGTTTACTTGGTGGAAGATCATATGTTCAGATCCTTAATGATAATTAATACTCCTCTGATTATGAACGTGAATATGCTTTGTGAGTAGTTACGTTTGTTCCTGAGGACATCGGATAAGTCTTGTTATAAGTAATCATGTGAATTTGGTATTCGTTTGATATTTTGATGAGATGTATGTTGTCTCTCCTCTAGTGGTGTTATGTGAACGTCGACTACATGACACTTCACCATTATTTGGGCCTAGAGGAATGCATTGGGAAGTAATAAGTAGATGATGGGTTGCTAGAGTGACAGAAGCTTAAACCCTAGTTTATGCGTTGCTTCGTAAGGGGCTGATTTGGATCCATATGTTTCATGCTATGGTTAGATTTATCTTAATTCTTCTTTCGTAGTTGCGGATGCTTGCGAGAGAGGTTAATCATAAGTGGGAGGCTTGTCCAAGTAAGCGCAGCACCCAAGCACCGGTCCACCCACATATCAAATTATCAAAGTAACGAACGCGAATCATATGAGCATGATGAAAACTAGCTTGACAGAAATTCCCATGTGTCCTCGGGAGCGCTTTGCTTTATATAAGAGTTTGCCCAGGCTTGTCCTTTGCTACAAAAAGGATTGGGCCACCTTGCTGCACCTTTGTTACATTTGTTACTTGCTATCCGTTACGAATTATCCTATCACAAAACAATCTGTTACCGATAATTTCAGTGCTTGCAGAGAATACCTTACTGAAAACCGCTTGTCATTTCTTTCTGCTCCTCGTTGGGTTCGACACTCTTACTTATCGAAAGGACTACGATAGATCCCCTATACTTGTGGGTCATCTGTCCACCAAAAACCTTCTTTTAAATCCAGATACATCTTGGTGTTACCTGGGTGTATCGAGTACGGTGAATCATGTGCCTCCTAAAGAATTAACTTCGTGATCTCTGGATCATTGGGCACATAAATACGTTGCTCAAACCATAAAGTTCCATGTTCATCCTCACGAAATCCTTTAGCTTTACCTTTACTCATCCTTTCTTTTTATCTCAGTAATTTCCTTGTCCACCTTCTGGGCTTCACGGATTCTTCTGGTCAAAGTGGACTAAATCTCAAGTGTGGCTACAAAACCTCTTGGAACTATCTCCAATCGGAGATCTCTGAGATTATCACATAACTCCTGCGGTAATCCTCCCGCTAGAAGGGTGTTCACAAAACTCTTACGGCTCAAGGCATATGCTACAACATTAGCCTTCCCTGGGTGATAATGCAATCTCATGTCATAGTCCTTGATCAACTCTAACCATCTACTCTGTCTGAGGTTCAACTCTTTCTGTGTGAAAACATACTTCAAACTCTTATGATCCATATAAATATCACAACTAGTTCCAACTCTTGAGTGCATGCACCACGGGTGCTAATTCCAAGTCATGTGTGGCATAGTTCAGTTCATGTGGCTGTAGATGTCTTGAGGTATAGGCTACAACCTATCCTTCTCGCATGATTACACGTCCAAGTCCTTATCGTGAAGCATCTCAATACGCTTGAAAATCCTTACGAATGTTCGGAAAAATCAGCACTGGGGCTGTAACCAAAGGTTTCTTCAACTCCTAGAAACTAGCTTCACATTTGTTAGTCCAATTATACTTGGCCTCTTTCTTCAACAACTCTCTCATGGGATTTGCAATCTTGGAGAAGTTCTCAATAAACCTCTGATAATACCATGCAAGTCCAAGAAAACTACGAATCTCCTTGACTGATGTGGGTGCCTTCCATTTAGTGCCTGCTTTGACCTTGGATGGATCAACTGCTATTCCCTCTCCTAAATTAACATGTCCGAGAAATACAACTTCCTTCAACCAAAATTCACATTTGCTGAACTTGGCATACAACTGATGTTCTCGAAGCTTCTCCAGAACTAAATACAAATGTTCCTTGTGTTCTTCCTCATTCTTGGAGTAAATCAATATATCTTCGATGAACACCTCGACCAATTTATCCATATATTCCATAAATACCTTGTTCATCATGCTCATGAAATATGTAGGGGCATTAGTCAAACCGAATGACATGACGGTATAGTCATACAGTCCATACCTTGTGGTAAAAGGTGTCTTGGGTATATCCTGCTACGGATCTTCAACTGATGATACCCTAATTGAAGATCGATCTTGGATAAAACACTGGCTCTGACTAACTGGTCAAACAAATCATTTATCATCAGAAAAGGGTACTTGTTCTTGATGGTTGCTTCATTCAATGCCCGGTAATCCACAACCATTCTCAAAGTTCCATCCTTGTTTTCTACGAAAAGAACTGGGCTCCCCAATGTGACGAACTTGGGCGAATATAACCTTTGTCCAATAACTCCTTGATATGCTTCTTGATTTCCTCCAAATCATTAGCAAGCATCTGATAGGTTCTATTGAATATTGGGCCTGTGTCTGGCAATAACTCAATAAAAAACTCAATTCTTGGTCTAGTGGCATGCCTGGCAATTCCTCCGAAAATACATCGGGAAAATCTTGCACTACTAGCGCTTCCTCTTGAAAAACTCTGGTAAAAGAATTCACCTGAGCCTTCCTCGGTGTGTGTCTGGATACATACTTGATTCTCTTCAGCTCTGGGGTGGTTAGTAAAATCGTCTTGCGGGCACAATCAATGTTTCGTTCATACCGGGTCAACCGATCCATGCCTAGGATTACATCCAATCTCTGTGACTCCAATACGATGAGGTGTGTGGGAAACACATGATTTCCAATGCTGAGGTTCAACGGGTGACAACCTAATCCTTCCATCATCTCGGCTCCTGGGGAACTGACCTGAAGGGGTCTACTAAGGGTTCTAGTGGGTAACCCATAATTTTGCACAACTACCCTAGATATGAATGAATGCGATGTGCCAGAATAAATAAGAACCAATACTGGGTGTGAATTTAACAAAAACTTACCAAGCACTGTCTCTGGCTGATCATAAACTTCCTCCATATAAATATGGTTCACCTGAGATCAGGGAAAAGGGTTGGGGTTCTTGGCTCCAAAGTTTCCATTATGATTTCTGGGCTTGGCCTCACGACAATCAGTGGCATAATGTCATGTCTTCTTGCACTTGAAATAGGTGATATGACTCAGATCCTTCGGTGCAGGAGTGGAACGATGATGAGAGCCATTTCCTCTGTTGCCATTCTTATGGTTGTTGTGGTCATGATGGTTTTTGTAATTTCCTCGATGGTGAACATGTACTCCATGGTTATGGTGGTTATGACCCCTGAACTTCCTGAGCATTGAACCTGATCGCGGCTTCTGATGAGCTCTAGAGTTGTACTAGTCCTGAGAGTACTTCCTCTCGCGGTTCTCTATGTGGTGTTGTTTCCCCTCTAGAATAACAGCCTTGTCAACCAGCTCCTGGTAATTGGCAAAGCTAGAAACAGTCAACTAAATTCCCAGTTCATCATTAAGTCCTTCAAGAAACTTCTCCTGCTTGGCTGCATCGGTGTCCACGTCTCCGGGAGCATACCTGGCCAACTTGCTGAACTCCTCCACATACTAATCAATAGAATGGTTACCCCGGCGTAAGTTATGGAACTCACGCTTCTTCAGACTCATTGCCTCAACTGAGACATGGGCGGTGCGGAATGCCTACTGAAACTGATCCCAAGTCAGATTCGCCATCGGAAATGTGGCAGTGTAGTTCTCCCACCAAGAAGCCGCTGGTCCATCAAGTCGATGTGCGGCAAAGTGCACCTTCTCCATATCAGTGCATCCTACGATGTCTAGCTTCCTTCCCATATTGCGAAGCCAATAATCAACAACACTAGGCTCCATGCTGCTAGAGAACATCAGAGGGTTGTTGTTGTTGTTGATCAACATCTGTATCAGGGTGTTCTAAGTCTGGATCAACTAGGTAAGCTCCGGTGGAAAGTTGTACCCTGAGAGGTCAGGTGAAGGGGCATGTCTCGGAGGCATTTGATTGGTTTAGAGTGGATGAGAAATTAGAATAGAACAAGGGCCTAGTGGAAAAAAACACACTACCAATATGCATATGACAAACATTAACACTCCAAACATATCATTCATTCCAAAACATCAAGGTTCAAAACACATGATACATGTCTTACGACAAAGCAAAAAGAACGGCCTAATCGATAAACGAAAGATAAGATAATATGGTGGTCTGATCTAATTGTCTTCTCAGGACATGTCCATGGTGGTGGCTCCTCCATCTTCAATTTCCTAAAAATCTTCATCATTGCTCACGTAGGGACCATTAACGTCATATTTCTGGAGGTTTTCTCCCTGGTCTAGTTTCTCTTCTATCTTGGCAAGTGATACTCGTGATCTGCGTTGGGTTTTCCATGAAGAGGAACGGGTAATCGCAGCACAAAGTGGGTAAGTATTTCCCTCAGTTATGAAACCAAGGTTTATCGAACCAATAGGAATACCAATCCTCAACCGTCTTCAGCGGGTGCACACAAAAGAACAAACAGCTTGCACCCAACGCTGGCAAGAGGGTTGTCAATCCCCTTGATCTCGTTATTTGCAAGCAAGTGAGTTGTGTAGATAATTGTAGATAATACTAAAGTGCAAAATAAAATAAAAGGTAATAAATAACAGCAAGGTAATGATAGCGTTTGTGGATTTATAAGTGAATAGACCCGGGGGCCGTAGAGTTCTCTAGTGGCATCTCTCATAAGCAAAGCATACAGTGGATAAACAAATTATTGTTTGGCAATTGATAGAAAAGCGAATAATTATGCGATGTTCATGGCAATGATCATGTGTATATAGGCATCACGTCTGTCGGCGTTCTGGATACCAGGGTACCCAGACTTGCCTACTTGCGGCCCAGGGCATGGCCCACCTGGCGGTCCGTACGGCCCCGCGCGGCCTAACTCAAGACAAGACCCTCGCGAGGGGCTTATCCTCGTGAGGAGGACAGCGCCAAGGCGAAAGGGGGAGGCCTCCCCAGGCCTCTGTTGGGGAACGGAGCATGAATTTCAAAAATTTCCTACGCTCACGCAAGATCTAGCCATGGAGATGCATCGCTACGAGAGGGGAGAGTGTGTCTACGTACCCTCGTAGACCGTTAGCGGAAGCGTCTCACAACGCGGTTGATGTAGTCGAACAATCCTTCGAGCTCCACCGATCGAGTACCGAACGTACGGCACCTCCGACTTCTACACACGTGCAGCTTGGTGACGATCCTCGCCTTCTTGATCCAGCAAGAGGTCGAGGAAGTAGATGAGTTCCGTCAGCACGACGGCGTGGCGACGGTGATGGTGAAGTGATTCCGGCAGGGCTTCGCCTAAGCTCTCCGAAAATATGACCGAGGTGGAAAACGAAGATCGGGGCACCGCACACGGCTATGGGACAATTGTGTGTCTCAAAGGGGTGCCCCTCCTCTGTATATAAAGGAGGGAGGGAGGAGGCCGGCCCCTAGGGGTGCGCCAAGTGTGGGGAGTCCTACTAGGACTCCTTAGTCCTAGTAGGATTCCACCTCCCATACGGAGTAGGAAAGGGGGAAGGGAGAGGGAAAGGAAAGAGGGGGCTGCGCCCCCTCCCCTAGTCCAATTAGGTTTGGGCAAGGGGGGGCGCGTGCCTCCTCATGTGGCCTGCCTCTCCTTTTCCCGTATGGCCCAATAAGGCCCATTACTTCTCCCGGTGAATTCCCGTAAGTCCCCGGTACTCCGAAAAATACCCGAATCATTCGGAACCTTTCCGACGTCCGAATATAGCCTTCCAATATATGAATCTTTACCTCTCGACCATTTTGAGACTCCTCGTCATGTCCGTGATCTCATCCGGGACTCCGAACAAACTTCGGTCACTAATCACATAACTCATATAATACTATATCGTCATCGAACCTTAAGTGTGCGGACCCTACGGGTTCGGGAATGATGTAGACATGACCGAGACGACTCTCCGGTCAATAACCAACAGCGGAACCTGGATGCTCATATTGGTTCCTATATATTCCACGAAGATCTTTATCGGTGAACCTCATATGTCAACATACGTTGTTCCCTTTGTCCGACGGTATGTTACTTGCCCGAGATTCGATCGTCGGTATCCAATACCTAGTTCAATCTCGTTACCGGCAAGTCTCTTTACTCGTTCCGTAATACATCATCTTGCAACTAACTCTTTAGTCACGGTGCTTGCAAGGCTTCTGTGATGCTGTATTACCGAGAGGGCCCAGAGATACCTCTCCGATAGTCGGAGTGACAAATCCCAATCTCGATCCATGCCAACTCAACAAACACTTTTGGAGATACCTGTAGTGCACCTTTATAATCACCCAGTAACGTTGTGACGTTTGATACACCCAAAGTATTCCTACGGTATCCAGGAGTTGCATGATCTCATGGTCAGAGGAACGTGTATTCGACATAGTGAAAGCAATAGCAATAAACTGAACGATCATTTGCTATGCTAACGGTTGGGTCATGTCCATCACATCATTCTCCTAATGATGTGATCCTGTTATCAAATGACAACTCATGTCCATGGTCAGGAAACCTTGACCATCTTTTGATCAACGAGCTAGTCTAGTAGAGGCATACTAGGGACATAGTATTTGTCTATTATCCACACATGTATTTAGTTTCCGGTCAATACAATTCTAGCATGAATAATAAACCATTATCATGAACGGAGAAATATGATAATAAACACTTTATTAATTGCCTCTAGGGCATATTTCCAACAGTCTCCCAATTGCACTAGAGTCAATAATCTAGTTTACATCTCCATGTAATTAACATCCAATCAGTTCTAGGGCTGATCATGTTTTGCTTGTGAGAGAGGTTTTAGTCAATGGGTCTGCAATATTCAGATCCGTGTGTTCTTGGCAAATCTCTATGTCATATGTAGATGCTGCTACCACACTCTGCTTGGAGCTACTCCAAAAACGACTGTCCCACTTTACGTATCCGGTTTGAGACTCATAGTCTTCCGGATCGGTGTTTAAAGCTTGCATCGACGTAACCCTTTACGACAAACTCTTTATCACCTCTATTCTCGAGAAATTCTTCCTTAGTCCTTTTTAGGTACTTCAGGATATTCTTGACCGCTGTCCAGTGATCTACTCCTGGATCACTTTGGTACCTTCCCACCAAGCTAATAGCGAGGCATACATCAGGTCTAGTACACAGCATGGCATACAAAATAGAGCCTATGGCTGAGGCATAGGGGATGACACTCATCTTCTCTTTGTCTTCTGCCGTGGTTGGGCTTTGAGTCTTACTCAATCTCACACCTTGCAATACAGGCAAGAACCCTTTCTTTGACTGATCCATTTTGAACTTCTTCAAAATCTTGTCAAGGTATGTGCTTCGTGAAAGTCCTATGAGGCGTCTCAATCTATCTCTATAGATTTTGATGCCTAACATGTAAAACAACCTTTACCTAGATTTTCAAGTCTTACTCCACTTCACACCAGGCAAGAACTCATTTCTTTGACTTGATCCTATTTTGAACTTCTTCAAAAAACTCATCAAGATGTGTGAACTTTTATCAGGCTTTTTTATCTATCTCCATAGATCTCGATGCCCAATCTGTGGATAACTCAAAAACAGGTTTTTATTGAAAACCTCCTTTCAATTCTTTATGCTTTCTAGAAATTCTACATCATTTCCAATCAACAATATGTCATCCACATATACTATTAGAAATGCTATAGAGCTCCCACTCACTTTCTTGTAAATACAAGTTTCTCCATAAACTTGTATAAACCCAAACGCTTTGATCACTTCATCAATGCGAGTATTCCAGCTCCGAGATGCTTGCACCAGTCCATAGATGGATCGTTGGAGCTTGCATATTTTGTTAGCGCCTTTAGGATCGACAAAACCTTCCGGCTGTATCATATACAATTCTTCCTTAAGGAATCTGTAAAGGAATGCCGTTTTGACGTCCATTTGCCAGATTTCATAATCATAAAACGCGGCAATTGCTAACATAATTCTGACAGACTTTAGCATCGCTACGGTTGAGAAAGTCTCATCGTAGTCAACTCCTTGAACTTGTCGATAACCTTTAGCAACAAGTCGTGCTTTATAGATGATGACATTACCATCAGCGTCCGTCTTCTTCTTAAAGATCCATTTATTTTCAATAGCTCGCCGTTCATCGGGCAAGTCTACCAAAGTCCACACTTTGTTCTCATACATGGATCCAATCTCGGATTTCATGGCCTCAAGCCATTTGTCGGAATCTGGGCCTGCCAACGCTTCTTCATAGTTCGAAGGTTCACCGTTGTCTAACAACATAACCTCCAAGACTGGATTTCCGTACCACTCTGGTGCGGAACGTGTCCTGGTTTACCTTCGAAGTTCTGTAGCAACTTGATCCAAAGCCTCATGATCATCATCATCAACTTCTTCTCTGGTCTGTGTTGGTGTCACAGAAATTTCTTTCTGTGGCGTACTACTATCCAGAGGAGGTACAATTACCTCATCAAGTTCTACTTTCCTCCCACTCACTTCTTTCGAGAGAAACTCCTTCTCTAGAAAGGATCCATTCTTAGCAACGAATATTTTGCCTTCGGATCTGTGGTAGAAGGTGTACCCAACGGTCTCCTTTGGGTATCCTATGAAGACGCACTTATCCGCTTTGGGTTTGAGTTTATCTGGCTGAAGCCTTTGGACATAAGCATCGCATCCCCAAACTTTCAGAAACGACATCTTAGGTTTCTTGCAAACCACAGTTCATACGGTGTCATCTCAATGGATTTAGATGGTGCCCTTGTTTAAAGTGAATGCAGCTGTCTCTAATGCATAACCCCAAAATGATAGTGGCAAATCGGTAAGAGACATCATAGAACGCACCATATCCAATAGAGTACAATTACGACGTTCGGACACACCATTATGCTGTGGTGTTCCATGTGGCGTGAGCAGTGAAACAATTCCACATTGTCTTAAGTGATTGCCAAACTCGTAACTCAAATATTCTCCTCCACGATCAGATCATAAGAACTTTATTTTCTTGTTACGATGGTTCTCTACTTCATTCTGAAATTCTTTGAACTTTTCAAATGTTTCAGACTTATGCTTCATCAAGTAGACATAACCATATCTACTCAAATCATCAGTGAACGTGAGAACATAACGATATCCACCGCGCGCCTCAACACTCATCGGACCGCATACAGCGGTATGTATTATTTCCAATAAGTTGGTTGCTCGCTCCATTGTTCCGGAGAACGGAGTTTTAGTCATCTTGCCAATAAGGCACGGTTCACATGTCTCAAATGATTCATAATCAAGAGATTCCAAAAACCCATCTGCATGGAGTTTCTTCATGTGTTTAAAACTGATATGACCTAAGCGGCAGTGCCACAAATATGTGGTACTATCATTATCTTTTGGCATTCGTGTTATGAACATATGTATTACTACGATCAAGATTCAATAAACCTTTCATTTTAAGTGCATGATCATCAATGATATTATCCAAATAAATAGAATAACAATTATTCTCTGAAATTGAATAACCTTCTTGCAATAAACACTATCAGATATAATGTTCATGCTTAACGCAAGCACCAAATAACAATTATTTAGGTTCATCACTTATCCTGAAGGTAGAGAGAGCGTGGCGATGGTGATCACATCAACCTTGGAGACACTTCCAATGCATATCGTCACCTCGTTCTTAGCTAGCACTCGTTTATTCCGAAGCTCCATGTTTCAAGTTGTAAGCAACTGAACAAGTATCAAATACCCAGGTGCTCCTACGAGTACTAGTAAGGTACATATCAATAACATGTATATCAAATATCTTTGTTGACATTGCCAGTCTTATTATCTGCCAGTTACTTTGGGGAAGTTCCGCTCCCTGTGACATTCCCTTTGCAATGGGAGCACTAAGTCTCGGGTTTGGTTCAGCCTTGGATTTCTTCGCGTGAGCGGCAACTGTTTTACCGTTCTTCTTGAAGTTCCCTTTTCTTTCCCTTGCCCTTCTTGAAACTAGTGGTCTTATTAACCATCAACACTTGATGCTCCCTTTTTTTGATTTCTACATTCGCAGACTGTAGCATCGCGAATAGCTTAAGGATCTTCTATCCCTTGCATGTTTATAGTTCATCACGAAGATCCAGTAGCTTAGTGATAGTGACTAGAGAACTCTATCAATCACCACTTTATTCGGAAGTCTAACTCCCACTTGATTCAAGTGTTTGAAGTACTCAGACATTCTGAGTACATGCTCACTAACGGAGCTGTTCTCCTCCATCTTGTAGCTATAGAACTTGTCGAAGGTGTCATACCTCTCGACCCGGGTGTGAGCTTGAAAAACAAATTTTCAGCTCTTGGAACATCTCATATTATCCGTGTTGCTCAAAACATATTTGGAGCTCCGGTTCTAAGCCATAAATTATGGCGCACTGAACTATCGAGTAGTCATCTTTTCTTGTCTGCCAGACGTTCATAACGTCCTCAGACAAAGCCGTAGGGGTATTTCACTGAGCGGTGCATTAAGGACATAAGCCTTCTGTGCAGCAGTGAGGACAATCCTCAGATCACGGACCTAGTCCGCATAGTTGCTTCCATCAACTTTCAACTTCGTTTTCTCTAGGAACATAATAAAAACAGGGGAACTACAGCGCGGTCTATTGATCTACAACATAAATTTGCTAAGACAAGTAAGACTATGTTCATGACAATTGAAGTTCAATTAATCAAATTACTTAAGAACTCCCACTTAGATTAACATCCCTCAAGTTGTCTAAGTGTAACATGATCCACATCAACTAAACCACGTCCAATCATCACGTGAGGTGGATTAGTTATCAATGGTGAACATCTTTCATGTTGATCATATCTACTATATGACTCATGTTCGACCTTTCGGTCTCTTGTGTTCTGAGACCATGTCTGTACATGCTAGGCTCGTCAAGTTTAACCCAAGTATTCTGCGTGTGTAAAACTGGCTTACACCCGTTGTATGCGAACGAAAGAATCCATCACACCCGATCATCACGTGGTGCTTAGAAGCGTCGAACCTTCGCAACGGTGCATACTAGGGGAGAACACTTATCTTGAAATTTAGTGAAGGGATCATCTTATAATGCTACCGTCGTCCTAAGCAAAATAAGATGCATAAAAGGATTAACATCACATGCAATTCAATATATGTGACATGATATGGCCATCATCGTCTTGTGCTTTTGATCTCCATCAGCAAAGCACCGTCATGATCTCCATCGTCACCTGGTAAACACCTTGATCACCATCGTAGCGTCGTGACACCCTGATCTCCATCGTAGCGCCGTGACACCTTGATCTCCATCGCAGCGTCGTGGTCGTCTTGCCGGCTATTGCTACTACTACTGCTGCTAACTCATAGCGGTAAAGAAAAGCAATTACATAGCGTTGGCATTGCATACAATAAAGAGACAACCATAAGGCTCCTACCGGTTGCCTGACAACTTACAAAACATGATCATCTCATACAACAACTTATATCACATCATGTCTTGACCATATCACATCACCAGCATACCCTGCAAAAACAAGTTAGACGTCCTCTACTTTGTTGTTGCAAGTTTTACGTGGCTGCTACGGGTTTGCAAGAACCGTTCTTACCTACGCAAAACCACAACGTGGTGTAGTGATTGATTTTTGATCTTCTAAAAGAACCCTGTTCATTGAAACCGATTCAACTAAAGTGAGAGAGACAAACACCCGCCAGTCACCTTTATGCAACGAGTGCACGTAGCGGTGAAACCTGTCTCGCGTAAGCGTACGCGTAATGTCGGTCCGGGCCGCTTCATCTCACAATACCGCCGAATCAAGTATCAACTAGTAACGGCAAGCAATATGTATACACCCACGCCCACAACTCACTTGTGTTCTACTCGTGCAAATCACATCTACGCATAGACCTGGCTCGGATGAAACTGTTGGGGAACGGAGCATGAATTTCAAAAATTTCCTACGCTCACGCAAGATCTAGCCATGGAGATGCATCGCTACGAGAGGGGAGAGTGTGTCTACGTACCCTCGTAGACCGTTAGCGGAAGCGTCTCACAACGCGGTTGATGTAGTCGAACAATCCTTCGAGCTCCACCGATCGAGTACTGAACGTACGGCACCTCCGAGTTCTACACACGTGCAGCTCGGTGACGATCCTCGCCTTCTGGATCCAGCAAGAGGTCGAGGAAGTAGATGAGTTCCGTCAGCACGACGGCGTGGCGACGGTGACGGTGAAGTGATTCCGGCAGGGCTTCGCCTAAGCTCTCCGAAAATATGACCGAGGTGGAAAACGGAGATCGGGGCACCGCACACGGCTATGGGACAATTGTGTGTCTCCAAGGGGTGCCCTCCTCCGTATATAAAGGAGGGAGGGAGGAGGCCGGCCCCCTAGGGGTGTGCCAAGTGTGGGGAGTCCTACTAGGACTCCTTAGTCCTAGTAGGATTCCACCTCCCATACGGAGTAGGAAAGGGGGAAGGGAGAGGGAAAGGAAAGAGGGGGCTGCGCCCCCTCCCCTAGTCCAATTCGGTTTGGGCAAGGGGGGGCGCGCGCCTCCTCATGTGGCCTGCCTCTCCTTTTCCCGTATGGCCCAATAAGGCCCATTACTTCTCCCGGTGAATTCCCGTAACTCCCCGGTACTCCGAAAAATACCCGAATCACTCGGAACCTTTCCGACGTCCGAATATAGCCTTCCAATATATGAATCTTTACCACTCGACCATTTTGAGACTCCTCGTCATGTCCGTGATCTCATCCGGGACTCCGAACAAACTTCGGCCACCAATCACATAACTCATATAATACTATATCGTCATCGAACCTTAAGTGTGCGGACCCTACGGGTTCGGGAATGATGTAGACATGACCGAGACGACTCTCCGGTCAATAACCAACAGCGGAACCTGGATGCTCATATTGGTTCCTACATATTCCACGAAGATCTTTATCGGTGAACCTCATATGTCAACATACGTTGTTCCCTTGGTCCGACGGTATGTTACTTGCCCGAGATTCGATCGTCGGTATCCAATACCTAGTTCAATCTCGTTACCGGCAAGTCTCTTTACTCGTTCCGTAATACATCATCTTGCAACTAACTCTTTAGTCACGGTGCTTGCAAGGCTTCTGTGATGCTGTATTACCGAGAGGGCCCAGAGATACCTCTCCGATAGTCGGAGTGACAAATCCCAATCTCGATCCATGCCAACTCAACAAACACTTTCGGAGATACCTGTAGTGCACCTTTATAATCACCCAGTAACGTTGTGACGTTTGATACACCCAAAGTATTCCTACGGTATCTGGGAGTTGCATGATCTCATGGTCAGAGGAACGTGTATTTGACATAGTGAAAGCAATAGCAATAAACTGAACGATCATTTGCTATGCTAACGGTTGGGTCATGTCCATCACATCATTCTCCTAATGATGTGATCCCGTTATCAAATGACAACTCATGTCCATGGTCAGGAAACCTTGACCATCTTTTGATCAACGAGCTAGTCTAGTAGAGGCATACTAGGGACATAGTATTTGTCTATTATCCACACATGTATTTAGTTTCTAGTCAATACAATTCTAGCATGAATAATAAACAATTATCATGAACGGAGAAATATGATAATAAACACTTTATTAATTGCCTCTAGGGCATATTTCCAATAGCCTCCTCCCGAGCAGCGGAGATCTCTATGCAACGCTCGGCCTCAGGAGGTCGAGGGTGACGACAGCCGGGCCAGGCGGGCGCCAGCGCACCAAAGGGAATAGTTTCCTCTTTGGTGCAAAGGAGACAAGGAGGAATGCGGGTTCCCAAGGAGCCCAGAGAAAGGTTTCCATTCCGGTGCAACAAGACCGGGTCAGCGAGCAAGGCAGGACGGATGTCACCAGCGAGCCCACCACCGCGTCACCACCACCTACTTTGCAGGCGAAGACCACCTTTCGTCAGGATAGGATGTACCTCTTGTCCCCTTTCAAATTTGGCCGTTGTGGGATTCCTTCCCGCCATTGCGATAAGGGAAGAGGACCCGGGCCGCTATAAATAGAGGCTAGGTAGCCCGGTAGAGGGACACGACACAACCACCCCGCAAACACACCCACAAGGCAAGACATCAATGTACTTGTTCATCCACAAACCTCCTCGTGAGGCAATCCACCAAAGGCAGGAGTAGGGTTTTACGCTTCGCAGCGGCCCGAACCTGGGTAAACTCTCGTGTGCTATCTTCTTCCTCGCCGTCGAGCGAGGCCGTCACGTTATGGGCTTGATGGGGTGAAGCTGTTGAGGAATCTTCGCACACGCCCCTGGGTTCGAACTTCCTAGGGTTTTGCGGAGCCCGAAATCTGACATTTGGCGCGCCAGGTAGGGGGCGCGTCAAAGTCTTCCTCAAGGCTCGCTCTTCCTCTACCTCACCGCCCCCCATGTCTGACGCTCGCCGAACTCGCGCTGAGGGCCGTGCTGCTGGCGTCGCCCAGACGGCACCGGTGGGTCGCGCCGCCGCGCGTCGGTCCGCCTCTCCTGTGGCCAACGCCGCCACAGACCCGGAAGCGCACGAGCAACAGGACTCATCGGAGCCGGTCACCGCGCGGCGCGACGGCCGCACCGCTACTCTGTCCATCGTTCCAGCTACCGGGTCGTCATCCCAAGCTCGCCCTGGGCCGGCACGTGGGTCGGGTGCATTCCTCATGGCGCGCGAGCTGCTGCGCTACCGCCCTGCCCCCAACCGCCTCGACGACAGGGTCAGGCGCGTCGCGGAGCTCGTCAGCGCAGCCGGCGACGCTCCGGCGTTCACCTACTCGTTCCGTCCCCAACCCTCCCTGGCAGGTGACGAAGCTCATGATGTGCCACCTCCTCCTCCCCTGCGCGACGGCGACCCCGAGCCCAGGCATGAAGCATGCCCGCGCGATCAGCCGCGCGGGCCCCCGGCGAGGGTGAGAGATGAAGTAAGCTGCCAGGTGGTGCCACCACCGCACACTGACGCGCGTGCGCTCCCAGCGCCGGCGCGCCAGCGGCGCGACCGGGCGCCCCTGGAGGCAGCCGTGCAAGAGCATCAAGACCAGGTTCCTCCCGATCGCGCACCGCCTATGGGCCCGGTGGGCTGCCGCGCCATCACCCCGGAGCTCCATCCGGCTGTGTGGCCCTGCAAATTCAAGCCTGACCTGCCTCCTCACTACGACGGCACCACAGATCCCGCCGAGTTCTTACAGCTCTACTCGCTAAGCATTCAGGCGGCCGGCGGGGACGACAAGGTCATGGCAACCTGGTTCCCCATGGCGCTCAAGGGTGGTGCGCTCTCCTGGCTCCTCAACCTCCTGGAGGGGTCAATCACCTCCTGGGAAGACCTGCGTGAGCGCTTTGTCGCCAACTTCCAAGGCACCCGCGACCGCGCACTTGGAGTGGGTGACCTCCGTCGCGTGAAACGACAACCTGACCAAACCCTGCACAAGTTCATACAGCGCTTCACGACTACCCGCCTCAAGATCCCGAGAGCATCAGATGAGGCCATCATCTCGGCGTTCACCGACGGCATCAGGGACCTCAGGATGAGGGAGGAACTGGCTATCCATGACGACCTGAGCTCGGCCTTGGAGATGTTCAACTTGGCGAACAAATGCGCGAAGGCCGAAGAGGGCCGCCTCTCCCTCTGTGAGCTCCCGGAGGCGGAACCCGAAGACAAGAAGACCAAGACCAAGGAGCCAAAGAGCAAGGCCCCCGCGGTGCTGGCGGCTGAGCCCGAGGAAAAGTGCGGCCATGACGAGGAACCTCTCACGGGAGGGCGACCATTCTACATCTTCCATGGGACAAACAGCCACAACACCATCGACTGCCAGGAGCTCAGGGTGGTCCGTGACGAGCATTTCGGCCGGCGCCCTGGGCGCAGCGACCGAGGCTATGGACGTGGCAGAGGTCACAGTGGAGGCCGCTGGGACAATCGAGACCCGCGTCAGGAGAGGCGAGACCAGCCTCGGGAGGACCGCTGGCGCGATCAAGCTCAGGAGGACCGCTGGCGCGACGAACCTCCAGAGGAGTCACGTCGGGGCCAGCCTCGTGAGGTCCGCCCTCGCGAGGCAGGCCTTCCCCCGCTGCCACCGCCACCGAGAAGGAAGGAAGAGGATAGGCACAACGACGAGGCTGGGGGCTTCCAGGAGGTCAGGGCAATAGCTTGCATCCTGGGCGGTGCCCAAGCCCCGGCATCGAACCGCGTCTTCAAGCAGTTTTTGCAGGAGGTGAACGCGGCTCTTGCAAAGCTTGAGGCCACGCGCCCCCTCAAGTGGTCCCAGTGTGCCATCACCTTCGACTCCAAGGATCAACTCAGATGTTCAGCTACGGTGGGCGCACTCCCCATGATGTGCACGCCCACCATCAGCAACGTCCTCATGACCAAGACCCTCATCGATGGCGGCGCCGGACTCAATGTCCTCTCCATCGAGACGTTCGAGACGCTCCAAGTGCCTTACGACCAGCTCATGCCAACCAAGCCTTTCTCAGGAGTCACTGATGGCTCCACGGTCCCCATCAGGCAAGTGCGCCTGCCCGTCACCTTCGGCGGGCGCAACAATTACCACACCGAGATCATCGTCTTTGACGTTGCCCACATCCACCTCCTGTACAACGCGATCGTTGGTTACCCAGCCCACGCCAAGTTCATGGCGGTGACTCACCACGGCTACAACATCCTCAAGATGCCGGGGAGTGGCGGCGTCATCACTATCGCCTGCGATGAGAAGGACGTCGTCTGCTCCCTTGAGCGCGCCTACCGTGCCGCGGCGGCCGAGCACTCGGACGATGAAGGAGGTGTCCTGCCCCGCGAGGACATCCCCAGGAAGAAGAAGCAGCTCCTTTCCAAGGGACGCCAGGGGGCTGAAAACCGTAAGTACGGCGGCTCAGGATCCGCGCCAGGGGCTCAGGCCCCTTCCTCCCTTGCATAGGAAGGCGCGCCCGGTGCCTCCCTTGGGCTGGGCTTGGGGGCTTCCACCCGGAGGACTACCGACCTGACCAGTGAGACAAGGGAGGTGCTCGGGCACCACTTGGGGGCGTGTGTCGGCACGCACCCATCCAAGCGAGAAACACGGCGCGAAGCGCCAGGTTAGCGGGAGTTCGTCACCCGAGCAATCGAGGAGCTTCAGGAAGCACAAGCTGTGCGAGGTTGGCGCGGCCCTGCGCCACCCAACGCCGTCGCCCTCATCGACCAGGGCGGCGCGCCGCACATCTACGTCGACGTACCCAGCATCAATAGAGCCGCGTCATAGGGTGTCTTTTGGCCGATACGCATCAGTCACGGCAGGGCCTACCCGTGCAACTACGTCTGCATGCCCTTCGGGCTGGCGAACGCGGCCGACACGTTCCAGCGCGTATATCGGGCCATGCTCGCTCCATACCGGGCCAGGCACCGTGAGGAGTTGGAGGAGGTGCCGGGCCCGAGCGAGTGCCCCGAGCCTCCTGAGGCAACGGGCTCGTGAAGGCCAAGCTTGTGGAGGCACAAGGCCAAGCTCCTACGACTACCTCCATGCTTCAGCGGCGTCGCCGCAAGGTGATCCTTTTTGCCCGTACCAGGTAACTTTTTGGTTTGCTTAGTTTGACGGCGCCCATCGGGCTGCATTATCCTCAAGTGGCTAGAACTCATCCCGGCCGCGTCTTTCCTGCATGAATTGGACCTTTACATGCTTTCTTTCTACTTCCCTAAGTATTCTAACCTGCATGCTCGGTGCTTCGCCGAAATGAATGTTGTTGCGCCCTAACGAGCCTGCCCTCGACCGCCTCATGATTAAGGACTAGCACGGCGTCTGTGCTCGGGTCCGTCCCTGCAGCGTTGAAAAATCCAAGTGGCCGACCTCTGTCTCGCGGGTTATCCCTGTGTACGTCACCTCGCATGGCCCTCGGTGCTTCACCCTCGCATGAGCTAATCGGGAGTGGGTGAGTCAGGGCTCGCGGCACGGTTCCGGCCTTTCCCCGCCGTGGGAACCGTGCGCCGGGTGTTTCCTCCTTGGAGTTGTCGCATGAGAAGACTGGGCACGGTGTCTGTGCTCGGGTCCGTCCCTGCAGCGTCGATAAATCCAATGGTTGAGCTCTGTCTGGCGGGCTGGCCCCGTTCACGTCACCTCCTGGGGTCATTGGTGTTTGGCCTTCTCATGCGATGGCCCTTGGGAATCCATTCGGCGCAGGTTCCTCAAAATGTACAGGATTTGAAGCGACGATTCCCACCAGAAGATTCAGGCGCAACCCGCCTTTGAGGTAGGGCCTCGTGAGGCCTGAGCTGCCTCACGACGCCCAGATACACCTCCCAGTTCTACCGTCCAGGCCACGCGTACGAACTTAATGGGATGTACACGCCCGGGGGGCTCTGGAGCCAGGGCCCCCATTCCCACGCCCAAGTGGAAGCCCCATGCTCCGCACTGGCGGACGACACGGCCCTCCAATGGCTATGCCCATGCAACGTGGAAGCCCTAAGCTCCGCGCTGGGGATAAACAACTGAGGGCGCCTTAGCGGGTGCATTCAACCTCAGGATGACCCCTCGCGGCTCCATCTCGCAGCATTCCCCCGGGATGCACGCGTGAGGGGGCTACGTGGGGGCTACGCTCAGGACAGGTTTGGCGCACGCCACCTCACCAGGTCCCTGGCACGTGGTCTTCACGCGTCCCTCTCAGACGAAAACTGGTGAGGAAAGGTATGGGAGCCGCTCGTACGTCAAGGGGGACCCCTGAGCATCGCGACTCAGTGGCCTCACTGGTCTCGTAGCCCCTCGCCCCTTGGCATCGTCCTGGTGATCCGGACGCCCCAACGGCGGTTGAGGTATGCGCGGGCCCGGGCTCTGCCGACGCAAAGCTCAAAGCGCTCCAAATCTGGCAAGGAAAGGTATGGGAGCCGCTCGTACGTCAAGGGGGACTTCTGAGCATCGCAACTCAGGAGCCTCACTGGTCTCGTAGCCCCTCGCCCCTTGGCGTCGTCCTGGTGATCCGGACGCCCCAACAGCGGTCGAGGTATGCGCGGGACCGGGCCCTGCCGACGCAGAGTTCAAGGCGCTCCAAATCCCCAAGT
Organism: Elymus sibiricus; assembly: GCA_039707655.1. Lineage (NCBI taxonomy): Eukaryota > Viridiplantae > Streptophyta > Magnoliopsida > Poales > Poaceae > Elymus > Elymus sibiricus. The sequence continues at coordinate 304,770,499 of CM077675.1, read as the reverse complement.
CAACCCCGTCTTCGCCGCGTTCCCTTCATGAGGGCTGCTCGTACGTCAAGGGGGACCCCTTAGCATCGTGACTCAGGGGCCTCACTGGTCTCGTAGCCCCTCACCCCTTGGCATCGTCCTGGTGATCCGAACGCCCCAACGGCGGTCGAGGTATGCGCGGGACCGGGCCCTGCTGACGCAGAGCGCTACAGCAAGCAGGAAGGAAACGAAGCGAGGAAATAGAATCACATAGTTTAGCAGTCATTAGAAATAGTAAGATGTGTCCGGAAATGCAAACAAGTCTAACGCCTCCACGAGGCACGATAAACATTACAGGGGAGGACCCAGGAAAAGAAGCTAAGAGGAGCTGGCACCACCGCTCGTCCCGGTCGCGGGGAGCTCATCGTCGATGTCGCTGCCGTTGCCCTCAATGTCGCCAACCCTCGCAGCCGTTGGAGGAGGTGAGGGAACGGCGATGCAGGCGAATTTCTTCAGCAACGCAAGTCCAGGATCGACTAGGCAAATCACGGAGCCGATGTCGAAACCCGGCTCACCAAGGTAGAGGTGGCTGAAGACGCGTGTCATGGCCGCGGAGAAGAGGTCACGACACTTAATCTCCAAGACGTTCTCCACCCTGGCGACGGCACCCTCAAGCACCTCGGCGAGCTTTGAGGAGAGCCCCGCGAAGCCGCTCTCACGAGCTACCAGGGGTTCTATAAATCCCCCGCGGCAGATGGACTGCAGCGCCTGGCGAAGCCTGAGCTCGACAAAAGGGAGAGTGTCGAGCTCCGCAGCCTTCTTCTCCTCGACCTCGGCAAGGGTCTTCTCCCTGGAGGCAAGCCGGGTCTTCTCCGCGGCCATTCCTCCTTCAACCTGTCCTGCTGCTCGCGCTCAGCGGCTTGGTCGACCGCCACCTTGGACAGCGCAGAGTCACGGTCGGCAAGCTTGGCCTCGCAGGTCTCGAGGTCCTCCTTCCGCTGGCGAAGCCTCTCCGCAAGTGCGGACCTGTCCTTTTGATGAACCTTTAGGCGGGCCTCCGCCTTGTCGCAGCGCTTCACGGCAGACGCTGCGTCAGCCAGTGCCACGTCTCGAGCTGCCTTGGCCGACGCGGCCTCCTCCCTGCTCTCAGCCGCGGTGGCCACGGCTTGGCCCCAGACTGCCATAGCTAAGGCGTCAGTCTGGAGCCACCCAGAAAGAAGACCTAAGCGCTCTCTTGCAAGGCGACCGTCGGCGCTCCCAAGGGCGTCTCGAACCTGAGCCAAGACGGCATAGGACCCATCCAGAGCACCCGACTCGGCTGGAGGAACTCGAGCCGGTGACGCTAAGGCACGGCCCGGAGGTGGCGCCGGCGCGGCGGCGGGAGCTGCCTCCGGAGACACAAGGGCGTGGGGAGCGGAAGACACCGGTGGCTACGCCACTACCGCAGGCAAGGCAGGGGCGGAGGGCCCTGCACCCGGCTGGCCCTCGGGGGCTGGCCCGTCGGGCAGAGGTGCGGACGCGCCCCCAAGGACGGACGCAGCCACTCCAGCGGGCATCGGGGACTCCACGGCCGTGGCAAGGAGGGTCGCCTCGCGAGCCCCCTCGCCCGCGACATCTGGCGCCTCATCCGGCGTCAGCAAGGCACCAGGAACGTGCATCACGTTGGCAGGCGCCCTCATCTTGACGCCGGCCTTCTTCTTCTTCGCCTTCGGCAAGGGGACGCCCCTGATTTCCAAGCAAAGGAGGGATCATCAGCATATAAACCACCGGAAGACGGCTAGAAACCAAGCGAAGTTACTTACTCCTCGACGTCGACCCACTTCCTCCTTCTTTCCACCTCGGCGAGTGCGGGGGTAACCCCATCCTTCTCCGGAGGGGCGCCTCCATGGGGAGAAGCGATGGAACTGCTCGGAGGGGCCACGGCCGGCAAGGTCATGCCGGCCCTAGAAGCAGCCGCCTCGCCCATAAGCTGCAGCTCTGGCAAGGGTGAGGTGGGCACTTCGGCCACCTTGCCGGCGCGAGCTGGGGACTCCGGAGGAGGCCCAGCCTCGCGCTTCCTTGGGGTCACCCGGCAGGCAGATCGTGTGGCCTGAGGTGTGGGGCCAAGCCCCCCGAGGATCCTGGTAAGCCGCGGAGGACTTGCAGCAGGGGGCTCGCCGGCGTCGTCGTCATCGAAGCTGCGGAGAAGTGCACTCCGTGATGGAGGAGACACTTCCTCCAGGTCGTCATCCGCCGTCTCCTCCGAGTCCTCTTCATCCGCGGTGTCGTCGGAGGACACCGCCACGGTGGCGCCGGGGCTCTCGGCCGGAGAGAGCCCCAGCTGGTCGAAGCTGGGCATCGCGGCGACTAGGTCAGCCTTGTCGTCGCGGCAGTACAGCGGGGCATAGGCCTCTGGAAGGTCCCCGGGGTCGCCGTTGAGCAGGGTCGCCATAACCCTGTTCAACTCCTCGGGGGTCAGGAGCGCAGAACGGAGTCTCATGTCGTCGCAACCACCTTGGTAGTCCGACATGGGCCTCGAATGGGACTGGAGGGGCGCCAGGCATTGCATCAGGAACTCCTTCACTATCATTCCCCCAGTCAACTTCCTGGCGCTGATGTCTCGAAGGACCCACTCCAAAACGGGCTTGGCCCGGGGGTCGGAGAGCTTCGAGGAGCTCCACATCGGGATCTTCTCCGGCAGCCCCTTTGGGAGCTCCAGGCGAGGATTGCTGCTCTTGAGATCCAAGAAGACCCAATGGTTCCTGAAGTTCTCCACCTTCTTCCAGGCCTTGAAGAGCATGTTCCCGCTCTAGACCACGACAAAGGAGACGCATGCCGACCGCTGGGTGCCGTCATGAAGCCGCAAGCTGAAGAAATGGCGGAACAGGGCCACCAAAGGCTTCACACCCACGAAAGCCTCGCAGTAGAAGGCGAACACGGACAGAAGCAGGATGGAGTTGGGTTGAAGATGGAGGGCCTGGATTCCGTAGTGCTCAAGGATGGCGGTGAAGAACGTGGAGAAGGGTGGGACGAGCCCGGAGAAGACGCTGTGGAGGAAGAAATTTCATGGTGTCATGGTGTCATGGAGATCAAGATGATGGAGATCATGGTGTCATGCCGGTGACGATGGAGATCATGCCGGTGCTTTGAAGATGGAGATCAAAAGCACAAGTTCATGGCCATATCATGTCACTTATGATTTGCATGTGATGTTAATCCTTTTATGCATCTTATTTTGCTTAGGACGACGCTAGCATTATAAGGTGATCCCTCACTTAAATTTCAAGATAAAATTGTGTTCTCCCCGAGTGTGCACCGTTGCGAAAGTTCGTCGTTTCGAGACACCACGTGATGATCGGGTGTGATAGACTCTACGTTCGCATACAACGGGTGCAAGCCAGTGTTGCACGTGCGGAACACTCGGGTTCAACTTGACGAGCCTAGCATGTACAGACATGGCCTCGGAACACAAGAGACCGAAAGGTCGAACATGAGTCATATAGTAGATATGATCAACATGAAGATGTTCACCATTGAAACCACCTCAACTCACGTGATGATCGGACTTGAGTTGGTGGATTTGGATCATGTGACACTCGAATGACCGGAGGGATGTCAATTTGAGTGGGAGTTTTTAAGTAATATGATTAACTAAACTCATTATCTTGAACAATAGTCTAAGTTGTCTTTGCTATATTTATGTTGTAGATCATGGCTCGCGCAGTAGCACCCCTGAATTTTAATGCGTTCCTAGAGAAAGCTAAGTTGAAAGATGATGGAAGTAACTTTGTGGACTGGGCCCGTAATCTAAGGATTATCCTTACGGCTTCCCAGAAGGCTTATGTCCTTGATGCACCGCTTGGTAATCCACCCGCTCCAGTTGAGTCTCTAGACGTTGTGAACGACTAGCAGGCTCGTTCTGAAGATTACTCAATAGTTCAATGTGCAATATTGTATGGCTTAGAACCGGGACTTCAAAGACGTTTTGAACGTCATGGAGCATATGAGATGTTCCAGGAGTTGAAGTTTATCTTTCAGAAGAATGCCCGGATCGAGAGGTCTGAGATCTCCGATAAGTTCTATGCTTGCAAGATGGAGGAGAACGGGTCTATCAGTGATCACATACTCAGAATGTCTAGGTACTCCACCCGTCTGGCTGAATTGGGGATGCCCCTTCCGCCAGAGGCTATCACTGACAGAGTTCTTCAATCATTGCCACCTAGCTACAAGAGCTTCGTGTTGAACTATAACATGCACGGGATGAACAAGTCAGTCGCCGAGCTGTTTGCGAAGCTGAAAGCCGCTGAGTCTGAAATTCAGAAGGAGCATCAAGTGTTGATGGTCAATAAAACCACTAGTTTCAAGAAAAATGGCAAGGGTAAGAAGGGTAACTCCAAGAAGAGTGGCAAAGCAGTTGCTCCTCCCGTGAAGAAACCCAAGGCTGGAACCAAACCAGAAACTGTGTGCTTTCATTGCAAGGGAACTGGACACTGGAAGCGGAACTGCCCCAAGTATTTGGCTGACAAGAAGGCGGTCAACAACAAACAAGGTATATATGATATACATGTTATTGATGTGTACCTTACCAACTCTCGTTGTAGGGCCTGGGTATTTGATACCGATGCGGTTGCTCACATTTGCAACTCTACAGGAACTGCGGAATAGACGGAGGCTGGCAAAGGATGAAGTGACGATGCGCGTGGGAAATGGTTCCAAGATTGATGTGATCGCCGTCGGCACGCTCGCTCTTCAATTACCATCGGGATTAGTGATGAACCTGAATAAATGTTATTTGGTGCCTGCGTTAAGCATGAACATTATATCTGGATCTTGTTTATTGCGAGACGGTTACTCATTTAAATCAGAGAATAATGGTTGTTCTATTTACATGAGTAATATCTTTTATGGTCATGCACCCAATGTGAGGGGTTTATTCTTATTAAATCTCGATAGTGATGATACACATGTTCATAACATTGATGCCAAAAGATGTAGAACTGATAATGATAATACCACTTTCTTGTGGCACTGCCGTTTAGGTCATATTGGCGTAAAACGCATGAAGAAGCTCCATGCTGATGGACTTTTGGAGTCACTTGATTCTGAATCACTTGACACATGTGAGCCATGCCTCATGGGCAAGATGACTAAGACGCCGTTCTCTGAAACAATGGAACGGGCAAGTGACTTATTGGAAATCATACATACTGATGTGTGCGGTCCGATGAGTATTGAGGCGCGCGGTGGTTATCGTTACTTTCTCACCTTCACTGATGACTTAAGTAGATATGGGTATATTTACTTAATGAAACACAAGTCTGAAACATTTGAAAAGTTCAAACAATTTCAGAGTGAAGTTGAGAATCATCGTAACAAGAAGATTAAATTCCTACGATCTGATCGAGGAGGAGAATATCTGAGTTATGAGTTTGGCAGTCACTTAAGACAATGTGGAATTGTTTCACAACTAACACCGCCTGGAACACCACAGCGTAATGGTGTGTCCGAACGTCGTAATCGAACCTTATTGGATATGGTGCGATCTATGAAGTCTCTTGCCGATTTGCCACTATCGTTTTGGGGTTATGCATTAGAGACAGCTGCATTCACTTTAAATAGGGCACCATCAAAATCCGTTGAGACGACGCCATATGAACTTTGGTTTGGCAAGAAGCCAAAGCTGTCGTTTCTTAAAGTTTGGGGATGTGATGCTTATGTCGAAAAGCTTCAGCCTGAAAAGCTGGAACCCAAAGCGGAGAAATGCGTCTTCATAGGATACCCAAAAGAGACAGTTGGGTATACCTTCTACCTCAGATCCGAAGGCAAAGTGTTTGTCGCTAAAAACGGAGCATTTCTTGAGAAAGAGTTTCTCTCGAAAGAATTGAGTGGGAGGAAGATAGAACTTGATGAGGTTGTTGAACCTTTACTTCAACCTGAAAGTAGCGCAGCGCAGAAAGATGTTTCTGTAGAGCCTACATCAGCTGAAGAGGAAGTTGATGATGATCATAAAGCTTCGGATCAAGTTGCTATCGAACCTCGTAGGTCGACAAGGACGCGTACTGCTCCTGAGTGGTACGGCAACCCTGTCTTAGAGGTCGTGTTGTTGGACAACGATGAGCCTACGAGCTATGGAGAAGTGATGATGGGCCCAGATTCCGAGAAGTGGTTAGAGGCCATGAAATCCGAGATGGGATCCATGTATGAAAACAAAGTGTGGACTTTGGAAGTATTACCTGAAGGGCGTAAGGCCATTCAGAACAAATGGATCTTTAAGAGGAAGACGGACGCGGACAGTAATGTCACCGTCTATAAAGCTCGACTTGTGGCAAAGGGTTTTTTACAAGTTCAAGGAGTTGACTACGATGAGACCTTCTCACCCATAGCGATGCTTAAGTCCGTCAGACTCATGTTAGCAATAGCTGCCTTTTTCGATTATGAAATTTGGCAGATGGATGTCAAAACAGCATTCCTTAACGGTTTCCTTAAGGAAGAGTTGTATATGATACAACCAGAAGGTTTTGTCGATCCAGAGAATGCTAACAAAGTTTGCAAACTCCAGCGATCCATTTATGGACTGGTGCAAGCATCTCGGAGTTGGAATCTTCGCTTTGATGAGGTGATCAAAGCGTTCGAGTTTATACAAGTTTACGGAGAAGCTTGTATTTACAAGAAAGTGAGTGGGAGCTCTATAGCGTTTCTAATATTATATGTGGATGACATATTACTGATTGGAAACAATATAGAAATGTTGGAAAGCGTGAAGGAATATTTGAACAAGAGTTTTTCAATGAAGGACCTAGGAGAAGCTGCTTTCATATTAGGCATCAAGATCTATAGAGATAGATCGAGACGCTTAATAGGACTTTCACAAAGCACATACCTTGACAAATTTTTGAAGAAGTTCAAAATGGATCAGTCCAAGAAGGGGTTCTTGCCTGTATTGCAAGGTGTGAAATTGAGTAAGACTCAATGCCCAGTGACTGCAGAAGATAGAGAAAGACGAGTGTCGTCCCCTATGCCTCAGCCATAGGCTCTATCATGTATGCAATGCTGTGCACAAGACCCGATGTCAGCCTTGCCATAAGTATGGCCGGAAGGTTTCAAAGTGATCCAGGAGTGGAACACTGGACGGCGGTCAAGAATATCCTGAAGTACCTGAAAAGGACTAACGACATGTTTCTCGTTTATGGAGGTGATCAAGAGCTCGTCGTAAAGGGTTACGTCGATGCAAGCTTTGACACTGATCTGGATGACTCTATGTCGCAAACCGGATACGTATTTATTCTTAATGGGGGTGCGGTTAGCTGGTGCAGTTCCAAGCAAAGCGTGGTAGCTGATTCTACATGCGAAGCGGAGTACATCGCTGCCTCGGAGGCGGCGAAGGAAGGTGTCTGGATGAAGGAGTTCATGACAAATCTTGGAGTAGTGCCTAGTGCACGAAACCCAATGACTCTGTTCTGTGATAACACTGGTGCCATTGCTCTAGCGAAGGAACCAAGGTTTCACAAGAGGACCAGAGACATAAAGCGACGTTTCAATTCCATCCGCGATTACATCAAGGAGGACGACATAAATATTTGCAAAGTGCACACGGATCTGAATGTTGCAGATCCGATGACTAAACCTCTTCCAAGGGCTAAACATGAACAACACCAGAACTGCATGGGTGTTCGATTCATTACAATGTAAATCACATAGTGATGTGAACTAGATTATTGACTCTAGTGCAAGTGGGAGACTATTGGAAATATGCCCTAGAGGCAATAATAAATTAGTTATTATTATATTTCCTTGTTCATGATAATCGTTTATTATCCATGCTATAATTGTATTGATTGGGAACTCAAATACATGTGTGGGTACATAGACAACACTGTGTCCCTAGTAAGCCTCTAGTTGACTAGCTCGTTGATCAAAAGATGGTGAAGGTTTCCTGGCCATGGACATAAGATGTCATTTGATAATGGGATCACATCATTAGGAGAATGATGTGATGGACAAGACCCAAACTATAAACGTAGCATATGATCGTGTCAGTTTATTGCTATTGTTTTCTGCATGTCAAGTATCTGTTCCTATGACCATGAGATCGTGCAACTCACTGACACCGGAGGAATACCTTGTGTGTATCAAACGTCTCAACGTAACTGGGTGACTATAAAGATGCTCTACAGGTATCTCCGAGGGTGTCTGTTGGGTTGGCATGGATCAAGACTGGGATTTGTTACTCCGTGTGACGGAGAGGTATCTCAGGGCCCACTCGGTAATACAACATCACAATGAGCCTTGCAAGCAATGTGACTAAAGTGTTAGCCACGAGATCTTGTATTACGGAACGAGTAAAGAGACTTGCCAGTAACGAGATTGAACTAGGTATAGAGATACCGACGATCGAATCTCGGGCAAGTAACATACCGAAGAACAAAGGGAACAGCATACGGGATTAACTGAATCCTTGACATAGAGGTTCGACCGATAAAGATCTTCGTAGAATATGTAGGAGCCAATATGAGCATCAAGGTCCCACTATTGGTTATTGATCGTAGAGGTGTCTCAGTCATGTCTACATAGTTCTCGAACCCGCAGGGTCTACACATTTAACGTTTGGTGACGATTAGTATAGTTGAGTTATTTTGTTGGTGACCGAAGGTTGTTCGGAGTCCCGGATAAGATCCCGGACATGACGAGGATCTCCGGAAGAGTCCGGAGGTAAAGATTGATATATGTGATAATAGTGTTTCGATCTCCGGAAGGGTTCCGGAATTGACCGGAAGGGGTTCCGGATGTTTACCGAAGTGTTCGGGTGCAGCAACACTTTATATGAGCCAAAGGGTTAAAGCCCACGAGGTATTGGAAAGTGCAAAAGGAAGTTTTGCTGCTGCCTTAAGCGGTACTACCGCTGGTAAGGCAGTACTACCGCGTAAGCGGTACTACCGCTTGTGTGAAGCGGTACTACCGCTCAAGCGGTACTACCGCTCGTGAGCGGTACTACCGCTTGTACGCGATACTGCTGGAATCCGAGTGGGACTCTTTCCGTGCGGGCCAAACCGACCTTGTGCGGGCAAAACCGACCGTGTGCCGGCAACCCAAACCCTCTAGTTCCTCCCGTCATAATCTCCGTAGTGCTTGGCGAAGCCCTGCAGAGATTGTTCCTCACCACCATCACCACGCCGTCGTGCTACCGGAACTCATCTACTACTTCATCATCGCTCGCTCCATACGTGTGTCATCAAGCCATACGTGTGTTGAACGCGGAGGTGCCGTCCGTTCGGCACTAGTTCGTGATCGGATCGAGGGATGACTTGCGATTTGGATCGTGGAGACGTTCGACTACATCAACCGCGTTTCTTAACGCTTCCGCTTAGCGATCTACAAGGGTATGTAGATTCACTCTCCCTCTCGTAGATGCTCATCACCATGGATAGATCTTGTGTGTGCGTAGGAAATTTTTTGTTTCCCATGCGACGTTCCCCAACACTTATTACGGTAGGAAGTTCACTCGAACTCAAGACCAAGCTTTTAAATCTAGGCCGATATGACTGATGACTAGGCCAATATATCACTTCTTGGGCTCTACCGATATAAACATAACATATCAATTTGTAAATATCATTTTCAAACATATCATCTGATATGGACCGATATCTAGCCCTATATGGCCGATATCTAGCCCGATATGTCCACCGATATAGAACGATATGTAGATGACAATAATTACTTACTAGGTAGCAGTGAAATAAGATTATGAATTTACAACTTCATTATATATTATCAAAGTCATGCACAACATTTTGTACAGATGCATATATATCGTATTTTTTAATCATAGAGTAAGAATTTCATGAATCTTTCCTTAATAGTCTCTTAATCAACAAGTTAATAAACTAGGAATCATTATTATGTTAAAGCATTGACATCATACACTTTGTTTTACTAAAAATAAATGTTTTGAACAGGAATAATGAAAAAAAAACTAGACATGTTTTCTCCGATATATGAACATGTCGTCCAATATATCACCCGATATCCGACATCCGATATGTCGAAGAAGAACCGATACGAACCCGATATCCGATATTTTGAAGCTTGCTCGAGACCACCCGCTCAAAAGAGCGACACAAACACTCACTAACCAAGTATGTCTATGCGTCTTTTGAAACACTCCTCGCTCTTGCTTTTTTGCTTTTTCCAATATTTGTTGCGATATTTAAGTTTAATTTCTGGTTCAAATGGACACCAAATATGAATATTTTTTCTGTTTCTTCTTTTTGAAATCTTTCAATCCAAAGAGTACCTTATGTACTTTCACTCCAATGTTTGTAAAGGTCACCACTAATCTCAAACAAAGGAACACGTATTTGGAAGCAATAGACAACCACATTAAAATTCAATTTTATGCAAACAAATATTCGGAAAAATAAAAATGCAATTGCACAAACAGAACATTAACATATTCCCTTAATATATTGGAAAGACATACATTACATAGATGTGTTCCTACATAGATAGATGGGACGTTAGATAGATAACTGCGGACAACACCCTTATAATTAAGGGATTTCTATTTTTGTGCCCTTGGTTGCTTAGTACTCCTCAGTTTTCCCCCACCCAACTAACGTCTCTCACTTTTCTGTTTTCATAGTAATTTAAAATTATTTTGTAATATTTTTTTTCATTTTCCAAGTGCTATAAAGACCCCCTTGTTGTGAGAGAAGTACCTGAAATAAGTTTGAAATGGATCCCTTTAATTTTCATCCAAATTAGACCACATTTGATGCACAATGCCCAAGTTTCATGTTTTTTCTAGTTTTCCCTATATTTCATCCATCTAGTGAATTTCTAGAGATTTATGGGGAATTGCTCAAATTTGAACTACACGTGTGATGTATGTTGGTCCTGAAAATTGGCAAAGATCATTTTAAGATTTTTAATTGGCGGTGTAGGTAGTGGGCACAACCAAAGTTCAAATTGCCAACCATATGGTAGGAATAGTCAACCTTGCAAGTTTGACCACAATTTGAAAAAAAAATCAAAGAAAATAAAAAAAGCCTCAAAAATTGAAATCCTTTTCCATTGAACCATCTTATGTGAACTAGTTGCTTGAAAAATATTAAACATGAATTAAAACAAATTTGAAAAAAAACCTTCACAAATGGCCTACCTTGTATGAACTTGCATGCATTTCAAGGCATATGCCCACGGGCATGGCAAAAAACCATGCCACAATCCATGATATGGGTCCAAATTTGGCACACCTATTAGTATACCATTGTGGATAATGTTTTCATAGTAATTTATAATTATTTTGTCTTTTTTTCCATTTTCGAAGTGTTATAAAGACCCCCTAGTTCTGAGAGAAGTACCTGAAATAAGTTTGAAAATGGGACCCTTTAAATTTTCATCCTAATTAGACCACATTTGATGCACAATGCCGAAGTTTCATGAATTTTATAGTTTTGTCTCATATATTTCATCCATTTAGTGAATTTCTAGAGATTTATGGGGAATTGTTCAAATTTGAACTACAAGTGTGATGTATGTTGGTCCTGAACATTGGCAAAAATCATTTTAAGCTTTTCAATTGGTGGTCTAGGCAGTGGGCACAACCAAAGTTCAAATTCCCAACCATATGGTAGGAAAGGCCAACCTTAGAAGTTTGACCACAGTTTGACAAAAATCAAAGAAAATAAAAAAAGCCTCAAAATTGAAATCCTTTCCATTGACCCATCTTATATGAACTAGTTGGTGGGAAAAATATTAAACTTTAATTAACACAAATTTGAAAATTGGGTGGATGTACACTTTGCACTTTTTTGGACTACTTACGTACAGGCCGCACCTTTTTTGGTAGGTTCTGCAAGTGCATGATACCCTCATTCTATGTTGACCTATTTTTGGTTATTTTCGCATGTTGCACCTTTTTAAGTAAGTTCTGCATTGCATGTTTCATACACCAACGTAGTAAGCTCATTCTAACAAAAGTTAGTGACATGATTAAGTTAAGCTAAACAAAAGTTAACAGATGTCACTATTTTAAGTTAACAACGGGCATCCACATATCGGATCCTCAACACTACCTAGAAGGGGGTGGAGAGGCTTAAGATGGTGAGCCAGGCGACGGTTCGACCGTTGAGCATTCTGCTCAAAGTGAGGCGAGAGCTCATACTCTTCCACCACTATGGGGACAGTCTTGCAGTTAGGAGTGGCCTCCAAGCTTACTAGCGGCACGTCCTCCAACAGCTCCTGGTCATCCATCTGCTCTTCCTCGTCATCTAATTGAATGGTCAGATTCATGTCTGTCGGCGAAGGATGAGCGACAATCTCCATATGCCCCTGATAGACCACCTCGTCTGCAACCTCCTCTTGGGCGACGATCTCCAAACCCTCTGGTAGTTGTCGTCTTCTGTATCCTCCTCCTGCTCCTGCTCCTACTCCTTGTCAGAATCCACATCCTCCTCCTCCTCCTCCTCGTCATAATCCTCATCCTCCTCCTCCTTGTCTGAATCCTCGTCCTCATCTGAATCGTTTGACTCCTCTGCCTCTTATTCCTCCTCTTCCTCCTCCTCATCGTCAGAATCCTCAATAATACGTAAATTGACCAGCCCTTCCGCCCATGGATTCAGCGACGAGATGCGGGAGTGTTACTCATACCAGTGAGCCCGCTGACAAGGATCCAACGACTCCATTGGCTCTGCCATTTTCCAGAGGAGAATCTCCATTGCCTTTGCACCCGTGTCTTTTGGCACCATCTATTTTAGCTCGCTCTTCCTCACTTCCATGGTGATGCCTAGCGAGTGCCGCACAAGAGCTTTCATTCTTGGAAACCAGGAGTTGATTTCTTTACACCTGGCCATCAACAACTCGTCTCCGACGTAAAACTCTTCCATCACCCTCTTCCATCCAGGACCTGATAGCCAATCAATGACCAATTTTGCAACTCAAAGAATTAAAAACAAACTTGATTATTCAAATTAAAAATGGGCTCCTATGAACGAATCCTAATTTTGAGGGTTTTCTATTTTCCAAACTAGGTGCCACGAGTACCACTGGCACGAATCCAATCCTAAATAGACGTCAAATTGAACGAACGTAAATTCAATTGCTCAATCCCCCATTCAATCACTAATTTAATCGACTAAAAATGGAGGTTTAGATTAGAAACATACCGACCCAACTAGGTGCAGATGAGCCGATGGACATCGTTGCACCAGGCCGCTTCACCATTGAAGCTCAGGCGAACGATCGGAGTGGACGCCGGCGGCTGCTAGGGGCAAGCCGACGGCGGGGCTGCTAGGGACACTGTGTCGGTGGGGCTGCTAGGGGCACGGCGGTGGTGACGGCGCGCGGCTGTGTGGGGTAAGCGACTGCTTGCTAGGGGGTCGGGTCGGGCTAAATTAGGGAAAAAACAACGACAACTCAACTAGCCCAGGACCAACTTGTCATAGGCGGTAACAACCAAGCCCACATGTCATACGTGGCCCACATGTCTTAAGATTTCTGGCCCCACACATCAGTAACTGAGGAGGTAACGGTCAACTGCGTTGACCCGACGACAAGGCTCCGTTTGGGCTTTTGTGAGAGTGGGGCGAGTGGGGTGATACGTCTCCAACATATCTATTATTTTTGATTGATCCATGCTATTATACTACCAATCTAGCATACTTTATATGCAATTATATGCCATTTTATATCATTTTTTGGAACTAACCTATTAACCCAGTGCCAAGTGCTAGTTGTTGTTTTTTTGCCTGTTTTTGGTTTTCAAGGAAATCTCTACCAAATGAAGTCCAAGCGCTATAAAACTTTTTCACAATTTTTTCTAGACAAAAGAGACCCAGGAAGCTTCGGGAGAAATCAGGAAGCGACGCGAGGAGACGACAAAGCAACAGTGTGCCCAGGGGGGTAGGTGCGCCCTGATGCCTTGTGGGCCCCTCGTGGCTCGGTCTGACCTAATTCCACCTCCATAAATTCTTTAAAAGCGGAAAACCAACAGAGAGCCACCCAAAACACTTTTTACACCGCCACAAGTCTCTGTTCCGACGAGAGGCCATCTGGAAATCTTTTCTGGTACTCTGCCGGAGGGGGAATCGATCACGGAGGCCATCTACATCAACCTTTGCTTCCTACATGATGATGCATGAGTAGTCCACTGCAGACCTATGGTTCCATAGCTAGTACCTTGATGGTTTCTTCTCTCTCTTTGATCTTCAATACAAAGTTCACCGCGATCTTCGCGGTGATCTATTCGATGTAATCTTCTTTTGCGGTGTGTTTGTTGGGATCCGATGAATTGTGGGTTTATGATAAGATTATTCATGAAGAGTTATTGAGTCTTCTCTAAATTCTAATATGCATGATTGTTATAGATTCATAATTCTCTCCGATCTACCCATTTGGTTTGGCCAACTAGATTGGTTTATGTTCAATGGGAGGGGTGCGCTGTAATAGGTTTAATCTTGCGGTGCTCTATATCCCAGTGAAGGAATGGGACACTACACGTATTTGTATTGTTTCCGTTAAGAATAAAACAACAAGGTCTGTACATATTGCTTGTCTTACTTTGTTTACATCCTATCATCTTGCTCCAAGCATTACTTCGTTTGTCATGAACTTAATACCATGGAAGCATGCTGGATAGCGGTCAATTGGTGAAGTAATAGTAGTAGATGCAGAATCGTTTCGGTCTACTTGTTTATGGAGGTGATGCCTATATACATGATCATTGCCGTGAATACATGTCATAACTATGCACAATTGTGTCAATTGCCCAACAGTAATCTGTCTACCCACTGTATGCAACTTTCAAGATAGAAGCCTCTAGCGAACACTATGCCCCCCGGGTCTACTTAAACATAAATGCTAAAACCCTAAAAATACATCTCCACCTTTTATATTTGTATTTACTTTTGTTATTTGCAATATCTATCTCTATCAAGATTTAATCCTTGCAAGTAACGAGTTCAAGGGGCTTGACAACCTTCTTCCCGCGTTGGGTGCAAGTGTTTGGTTTTGTGTGTGTAGGTGTGGTTGAAAGGAATTTGCTTTGTTCTCCTATTGGTTCGATAACCTTGGTTCTCACTGGGGGTAATACTTATCACTACTGTGCTGCATCTCCTCTCCTCTTCGGGGAAAATCCCAACGCAGCTCACAAGTTGCATGGGGGAGGGCAAAATTGAGGAAATTTAGACTCCTTGGGCAAACCTGAGCACAACTAAGCAACCAGGGACACAAAAATAGAAATCCCTATAATTAACTTAGACCGATATATTGGGAAACACAAAACATGACATGGCCCCTTCACCACCAAGTTCTGAACATGTAGGGGACAATGTGCATGCCGTCGGGGGTGGGGAATATGTTGTCGAAGTTGGTGAAGATGTTGTTGGTGATGAAGGCGATAAATTTGCACCCACACTAGAAGACTTTGCCGAGGAGGAAGTAGGTATCAAGGCAGTTGGTGAAGTGAGCAAGAAGTCCAATCACAATGCCTCCGTTGGCACAAACCCCTTTGACGTGGAACATCCTAGGAGAGTCGTGTGGGAGGTGGTGGTAGCCGGCCGCGAGGAAGAAGTTTGCCAGCTCTGTTGGGCCCCTCCACCTTGAGATGGCCCACACCCAGAGGGTTTCCTCCACGATGACACCGGCGGGGTACTGCCTCTCTGGCACTATGGCTGGCCGATGGTAGGTTCAGCCGGTGAGCAGCATGTTGTCTGCTTTGGCTTTTGGAGAAGACGAAGGGGTGCAGATGGATGTGAGATGGTGTTGAGAGAGAGAGAGAGAGAGAGATGTAGACGAGAGGTGTTTAAATAGCCGCAATGCACCACACCCGTTTCGTTGCGTTCATCATGGCACGGTCTCCACATTCACACACTTAATGATCTACTGCGCCAAACAGAGCCCTATGCGTTTTCCACACCGAATCGGGGCGTGTCGATCGATAAAGCTGAACACGTTTTAAATAGCCCTGATGCGAAGACGTTGTGTTGGTTGTGCACACATGCATGGTGACGATGTGGCTTGATAACCTAAAAGTGCATAGGGTTTTGTTGTAGACTTTTAGAAGTAAGAGTATCGATCCTACAAGGAGCACACAAATCAATCTTTTGTCCTTTGTAAGGTGCGAATAATGTGCCTGTAAATTGTAAGTGACCCAGAACTATTAATAATAATGATAAAGTTGCAAGTATGAAGGTGAATGAATCAACTGAAATAAATATCTGGTATTGTAAATAAGACTTGAGACAAATGGTTTAAAACATTCCCGGGGGTTCGGAATCCCGTCTAGTGTGCATCCGTAGCGGTGCCTAAACACAATGCTACTTCGGATTCCTAAGCCACTTTACATGTTTCTCTTTGTGGGCAGAGCCACTACAAATACAGGCATATGCGTGGTATCTCCGTATCCCATACGCCACCAACATTCTTCCCTACTCCGGTTATAAAATGGTGATTAAGGGGAAAGAGGTCCCCATGGACGCAGCCAAAGTGGTCACCGTTTTATCCCTTGTAACTATACTCTATGAAGGAAGAAGGGGCATGTCACGTCACGCAACTCCACAACCACATAGTTAGAGAACAACAACAAGCTTCCGTCCAAAATTGGCATACGTTCGATGCTCGACTTCACCCAACGTCAAGAAGATTATCAACATAAACATGCAAAGAGGATATCAAATCCTAATATCAAATGATCTATTACACACTAGGGTTCATCCATACCCTGAGAACAAAGGGGACTACTCACTCATGAAGGCAACAAACATCATCTCACCAATGATGGAGAACATGAATGAATCACACATGTAATAGACAAGATAATCTTCTAGGGTTCTTGAGATTACAATGAGGAAATTGAGATGGTGGTGATGAGGATGATGAAGAAGAAGATTATGATGAAGCCCTCTTGATGGAGATGGTGGAGGCAAGACTCCTTTGGCCGGTTCCTCCTTCTAGATCACTGCGACGGCTAGGGTTCCTACTTCTAGTGAGTTTCTAGTGTCCCTAGGCTTCTGATTCACGATCCTTCTTCGTGTGGTGAAAATACTTAACGACGCAGTTTGCGATGGCACTCCATATGACTGCTCAAGCGAGCGCGCGTGGTCGTATGGAAAGCCATAGTGTTCCGACCTCAAACAGTCAAGTCTCTGTGTATCTGTGCTATCCTTGGATCATGCTAGCACACACAATACATCAATGTATATATAAAGGTTCAATCACATGCTTTATTACACCAAAAATCTCAGATAGAGTCTTTATTACAAGAGAAAAATTGGCCGAAGGCCAAATCATGAAAATAAAACTAAAATCCTGCAGAAGCATTGAAGGTAGCTGAGTCCATCCGACTCCAAGGGCAAGCACCGAGCATAGAACGCAGACCTTACTCCTCGTTGGAAAATACCTCTGCAACATGAGACGTTGCAGCCGTGTAGGTCAACATATTGAATATGCCGACAAAGTCACATAGAGAACAGAAAAGAAATACTATCATCACTATATGCAATATGGCTGTTGGTGGCTCTAAGTTTAAGATTTTACATAAAGGCTGATTTTCCCTACATCAAAGGAATGGCAAAAATTATTACTACAAAGTTGATAATATTAATGAGATGGTTCCACCAACCAAATTCTCATCAAGCTTCAAAATATCGGATATTGGGTTCGTATCGGTTTGGCTTCGACATATTGGATGTCGGATATCGGGTGATATATCGGATGACATGTTCATATATCAGAGAAAACATGTGTAGTTTTTTTCATTATTATTGTTCAAAACATTTATTTTTAGTAAAACAAAGTGTATGATGTCAATGCTTTAACATAATAATGATTCCTAGTTTATTAACTTGTTGATTAAGAGACTATTAAGGAAAGATTCATGAAATCCTTAATCTATGATTTAAAAAATACAATATATATGCATTTGTACAAAATGTTGTGCATGACTTTGATAATATATAATGAAGTTGTAAATTCATAATCTTACATCACTGCTACCTAGTAAGTAATTATTGTCATCTACATATCATTTTATATTGGTGGACATATCGGGCTAGATATCGGCCATATCGGGCTAGATATCGGTCCATATCAGATGATATGTTTGAAAATGATATTTACAAATTGATATGTTATGTTTATATCGGTAGAGCCCCAGAATTGATATATCGGCCTAGATATCGGTCGTATCGGCCTAGATTTAAAAGCTTGATTCTCATACCCAAGTTACAATTAAACCCAATTCATTTATATTAATTGTGTCGAGAGTTCCTGATAGTTTCAAATCTAGATGCTCAAGTTGTCCGTAACTGGGGACATGACTAATCGATTAGTATGATACTTTGCAGAGTCTTGTGCACTTTACCTGCAAGATTCGATCCCTCGGTTTATGTCCTCGCACTGCCTGGTGTTTGAGAACCAAACGACCACAACATGGTCTTTAAGTGAGCTCCTCTTAACCACTGCCAGTTCTCACCCAATCCTAGCGTTCTTCTCATCTCATAGCACTCTATGGTCAGAGTCACTTCAAAGTCAACCAAGCTAGAGCCCATAGTGACTTGTGGTTGCACATGTAAGCTTCCGGTCTTGAAGTATCCTTCCGTCTCTTTGAGCCTAGGTGGAGCTTTCCCCGTGATGACTAGCACTTCTCCAGCAACACCTAGGCTAACCACTGGGTCCTCCAGGGCACCATTCAACCAATTTCCACTCAGAGGTGTATTGAAATCTTTTCTTGAAGTCTTGAATCATGAGGTTGTAGTCTTGATCAAAAATAATTCTCTCACAACTCCCATGTTTCACTCAACCAATCCCCGTCTACTCAAGCGCAGCATAAAAATAAATTCATCGTTCCTGGGGCATAGTAACAGGGTTGTGGGTTCGTACCTCATGATACTAGTCAAGGTCAAATATTCAATATTACCTACTTGCATGCATGGTGGAATAGTTGAATCTAATGCAATAAAATGATGGGTATAGCATAAACATGATCAAATTGAGTTGCCTTGGTGGCCTTGAAACTATAAAGACTCATAGTAGCAAGCTTCGCACTCCAAATGATCTAACTAAGCAAACAAATAACATAGATAAGCAATAATACTACAATCAATGGATACATCAAAAATTGAAACTATAACTAAAAACATAAAGAAAATCCAAAGAAAGTCCAAAATAAGAGTTCATCAAAAATTAAGGAAAACTCTAGTTCTTCACAAACAAAAACAGAAATACCTCTGTGATAAAAACAACTTTTTTAACAGCAAGTAAAATATTAAAGTTTTAAGATAAAAAAAAAGTATTTTAGTAAAATTTTCATTAGCAAAAAGAATCAATTAAGAACCTATCATAAAACTCAAGTTATGATTAAAACAAGATCTAACTCAAATCTGAATAAAACAATTTTAATAAATTATAAAATTTTGTTCATGATAACTAACAGAAACTTTAACGGAAAAATAAAATAAAGTGGCAAAAGAATTACTTTAAAACAAAAAGGAAACGATTTCTCTTCATTAAAAACTAGCCTAAATAAGTCATATTTGGATCTGATCTAAACAGAACTATAAACATTATAAAAATTATTTATATTGATTCTCTCAATAAACAAAACTAATACAAAACAACAGCAAAAAAAATTAATTAAATACCTATTTTTAAATAAAAGTTATAAACAAAACAAGTTCTAAACAAACCGGATTCAAATTCAAATTTGAACAATGCAAATATGTTTTTTTATTCTAAACTAAACTTCATAATTTTTTGTGAACTAATGCAAAAAGAATCATGTAAAAAGGATGAAAAATCTAATATATATTAACAAAACAAACTCAGAAATCAATTTGTTTCTAAAACAGAAACTAAAATAAAACCTAAATGCTACAGATCGGTGGTGGGACACGTGGCGCGATTCTACAGGTCGCTGGGTGTGCGCTAAGATCTAAACGAGCGTACGGCCGGAAACGAAAAGAAAACATTTCGCATAAATAAGATTATCTAATCTGGATCATTTACATGACATCTAACAGAGGGGAAGTTTTCGTCGGCACTTACATAGAGAGAAGGGAAGTCCGACATGGTTGACATCGAGTGCGTCTCGGGCTTGAGGCTGGTGATAGCTCCAGGGGTCCTCGTCAATGGGGAAGTAGCTCTGGCGATGAAGCGGTCAACAACGGAGCGGATGGTGT
Source organism: Elymus sibiricus (assembly GCA_039707655.1). Taxonomy (NCBI): domain Eukaryota; kingdom Viridiplantae; phylum Streptophyta; class Magnoliopsida; order Poales; family Poaceae; genus Elymus; species Elymus sibiricus. The sequence goes on along the minus strand of CM077675.1, from coordinate 304,750,385 downwards.
TGACGGTGATGACTCGGGGTGACGGAGTCGAGCGGGGCGAGCTCAATGGGAGTGGCGGAGCCCGGGTACTCCAGCGAGGAATTGTGGCGAGGTGAGAGGGTTTCGGGTGGGTAGTTAGGGCGGAACGGAGAGAGGGGCTCGGGTTAATATACGGGGAGATGTTTGGGGAAGGGGCGGCATCTAGATGTAAAGAATCCGAGGCAATCCGATGGGGTGGTGGAGGATCTCTTGCGAAGGAAAGCGCGAGGAAGAAAGGAAGAAAAGAAGAGCGCGTGGGGATTCGGTCGGGCAGTGGGGTCCCAGTGTCAGCGAGGGAAAAGAAAGGAAGGAGGGGCGGTCACCGATTCAAAAATAAATCGGGCGCGGTTGGGCTCTCTGGCTAGTGGGCCATTAAAAGAAATACAAGATCTTTCCCTTGTTAAATAAACAGAGAAGTAAAAAGGAAAATATGAAATGAAAATAGGAAAAGTCCCACATCAATGGTGTTATGCATCTTCTTCCGTATAGGGCTTTGAAAGGGTCCATCTTCAAACTGGTCTGATAACTGTTGTTGTATGAGAACTCTGCGTAAGGTAAATTGTCATCCCAGCTAGATCCATAATCTAGCGCACAAGCTCTCAACATGTCCTCCAGAATTTGGTTTACTCTTTTGGTCTGTCCATCTGTCTGCGGATGAAAAGTGGTACTGAACTCAAGTCTAGTACCCAAAGTTTCATGCAACTGATTCCAAAACTTAGAAGTAAACTGTGTTCCTCTATATGATACAATTCGGCTTGGTACTCCATGCAAACAGACAACCCTAGTCATATATATCTTGGCCAACTTAGCACTGGTATATGTGGTCTTTACAGGTATGAAGTGAGCTACTTTGGTCAAACAATCAACCACTACCCAGATAGAATCGTAACCTAAACGGGTCCTCGGTAATCATGTGATGAAATCCATTCCAAGTTTGTCCCATTTCCCCTCGGGTATCAGCAAAGGTTGAAGTAGCCCTGCCGGTTTCTGATATTCTGCCTTCACTCTCTGACAAACATCGCATAGTGCTATGTACTCACCAATATCCTTCTTCATACCTGTCCATGATACGTCCATTTTGCATCATGCTTTTATATTGATATTTTTTGCATTATGGACTGTTATTACACATTATGGTACAATAATTACGCCTTTTCTCTCTTATTTTACAAGGTTTACATGAAGAGGGAGAATGCCGACAGCTGGAATTCTAGACTGGAAAAGGAGCAAATCTGAGATACCTATTCTGCACCACTCCAAAAGTCCTGAAAATCTACGGAGAATTATTTTGGAATATATAAAAAATATTGGGCAAAAGAAATACCAGAGGGGACCCACCAGGGAGTCACAAGCCAGGAGGGCGCGCCCTACCCCCCTGGGCGCGCCCCTGTGGCTTGTGGGCCCCCTGGCAGGCCTCCGGTGCCCATCTTCTGCTACATGGAGGGTTTTGACCTGGAAAAAATCATAAGGGATCTTTCGGGACGAAGTGCCGCCGTCTCGAGGCGGAACTTGGACAGAACCAATCTAGGGCTCCGGCGGAGCTGTTCTGCCGGGGAAACTTCCCTCCCGGAGGGGGAAATCGAAGCCATCGTCATCACCAACGATCCTCTCATCGAGAGGGGGTCAATCTCCATCAACATCTTCACTAGCACCATCTCCTCTCAAACCCTAGTTCATCTCTTGTATTCGATCTTTGTCTCAAAACCTCAGATTGGTACCTGTGGGTTGCTAGTAGTGTTGATTACCCCTTGTAGTTGATGCTAGTTGGTTTACTTGGTGGAAGATCATATGTTCAGATCCTTAATGATAATTAATACTCCTCTGATTATGAACGTGAATATGCTTTGTGAGTAGTTACGTTTGTTCCTGAGGACATCGGATAAGTCTTGTTATAAGTAATCATGTGAATTTGGTATTCGTTTGATATTTTGATGAGATGTATGTTGTCTCTCCTCTAGTGGTGTTATGTGAACGTCGACTACATGACACTTCACCATTATTTGGGCCTAGAGGAATGCATTGGGAAGTAATAAGTAGATGATGGGTTGCTAGAGTGACAGAAGCTTAAACCCTAGTTTATGCGTTGCTTCGTAAGGGGCTGATTTGGATCCATATGTTTCATGATATGGTTAGATTTATCTTAATTCTTCTTTCGTAGTTGCGGATGCTTGCGAGAGAGGTTAATCATAAGTGGGAGGCTTGTCCAAGTAAGCGCAGCACCCAAGCACCGGTCCACCCACATATCAAATTATCAAAGTAACGAACGCGAATCATATGAGCATGATGAAAACTAGCTTGACAGAAATTCCCATGTGTCCTCGGGAGCGCTTTGCTTTATATAAGAGTTTGCCCAGGCTTGTCCTTTGCTACAAAAAGGATTGGGCCACCTTGCTGCACCTTTGTTACATTTGTTACTTGCTATCCGTTACGAATTATCCTATCACAAAACAATCTGTTACCGATAATTTCAGTGCTTGCAGAGAATACCTTACTGAAAACCGCTTGTCATTTCCTTATGCTCCTCGTTGGGTTTGACACACTTACTTATCGAAAGGACTACGATAGATCCCCTATACTTGTGGGTCATCAGTCCACCAAAAACCTTCTTTTAAATCCAGATACATCTTGGTGTTACCTGGGTGTATCGAGTACGGTGAATCATGTGCCTCCTAAAGAATTAACTTCGTGATCTCTGGATCATTGGGCACATAAATACGTTGCTCAAACCATAAAGTTCCATGTTCATCCTCACGAAATCCTTTAGCTTTACCTTTACTCATCCTTTCTTTTTATCTCAGTAATTTCCTTGTCCACCTTCTGGGCTTCACGGATTCTTCTGGTCAAAGTGGACTAAATCTCAAGTGTGGCTACAAAACCTCTTGGAACTATCTCCAATCGGAGATCTCTGAGATTATCACATAATTCCTGCGGTAATCCTCCCGCTAGAAGGGTGTTCACAAAACTCTTACGGCTCAAGGCATATGCTACAACATTAGCCTTCCCTGGGTGATAATGCAATCTCATGTCATAGTCCTTGATCAACTCTAACCATCTACTCTGTCTGAGGTTCAACTCATTCTGTGTGAAAATATACTTCAAACTCTTATGATCCATATAAATATCACAACTAGTTCCAACTCTTGAGTGCATGCACCACGGCTGCTAATTCCAAGTCATGTGTGGCATAGTTCAGTTCATGTGGCTGTAGATGTCTTGAGGTATAGGCTACAACCTATCCTTCTTGCATGATTACACGTCCAAGTCCTTATCGTGAAGCATCTCAATACGCTTGAAAATCCTTACGAATGTTCGGAAAAATCAGCACTGGGGCTGTAACCAAAGGTTTCTTCAACTCCTAGAAACTAGCTTCACATTCCTTAGTCCAATTATACTTGGCGTCTTTCTTCAACAACTCTGTCATGGGATTTGCAATCTTGGAGAAGTTCTCAATAAACCTCTGATAATACCATGCAAGTCCAAGAAAACTACGAATCTCCTTGACTGATGTGGGTGCCTTCCATTTAGTGCCTGCTTTGACCTTGGATGGATCAACTGCTATTCCCTCTCCTAAATTAACATGTCCGAGAAATACAACTTCCTTCAACCAAAATTCACATTTGCTGAACTTGGCATACAACTGATGTTCTCGAAGCTTCTCCAGAACTAAATACAAATGTTCCTTGTGTTCTTCCTCATTCTTGGAGTAAATCAATATATCTTCGATGAATACCACGACCAATTTATCCATATATTCCATAAATACCTTGTTCATCATGCTCATGAAATATGTAGGGGCATTAGTCAAACCGAATGACATGACGGTATAGTCATAAAGTCCATACCTTGTGGTAAAAGGTGTCTTGGGTATATCCTGCTACGGATCTTCAACTGATGATACCCTAATTGAAGATTGATCTTGGAGAAAACACTGGCTCTGACTAACTGGTCAAACAAATCATTTATCATCAGAAAAGGGTACTTGTTCTTGATGGTTGCTTCGTTCAATGCCCGGTAATCCACAACCATTCTCAAAGTTCCATCCTTGTTTTCTACGAAAAGAACTGGGCTCCCCAATGTGACGAACTTGGGCGAATATAACCTTTGTCCAATAACTCCTTGATATGCTTCTTGATTTCCTCCAAATCATTAGCAAGCATCTGATAGGTTCTATTGAATATTGGGCCTGTGTCTGGCAATAACTCAATAAAAAACTCAATTCTTGGTCTAGTGGCATGCCTGGCAATTCCTCCGAAAATACATCGGGAAAATCTTGCACTACTAGCGCTTCCTCTTGAAAAACTCTGGTAAAAGAATTCACCCGAGCCTTCCTCGGTGTGTGTCTGGATACATACTTGATTCTCTTCAGCTCTGGGGTGGTTAGTAAAATCGTCTTGCGGGCACAATCAATGTTTCGTTCATACCGGGTCAACCAATCCATGCCTAGGATTACATCCAATCTCTGTGACTCCAATACGATGAGGTGTGTGGGAAACACATGATTTCCAATGCTGAGGTTCAACGGGTGACAACCTAATCCTTCCATCATCTCGGCTCCTGGGGAACTGACCTGAAGGGGTCTACTAAGGGTTCTAGTGGGTAACCCATAATTTTGCACAACTACCCTTGATATGAATGAATGCGATGTGCCAGAATAAATAAGAACCAATACTGGGTGTGAATTTAACAAAAACTTACCAATCACTGTCTCTGGCTGATCATAAACTTCCTCCATTTAAATATGGTTCACCTGAGATCAGGGAAAAGGGTTGGGGTTCTTGGATCCAAAGTTTCCATTATGATTTCTGGGCTTGGCCTCACGACAATCAGTGGCATAATGTCATGTCTTCTTGCACTTGAAATAGGTGATATGACTCAGATCCTTCGGTGCAGGAGTGGAACGGTGATGAGAGCCATTTCCTCTGTTGCCATTCTTATGGTTGTTGTGGTCATGATGGTTTTTGTCATTTCCTCCATGGTGAACATGTACTCCATGGTTATGGTGGTTATGACCCCTGAACTTCCCGAGCATTGAACCTGATCGCGGCTTCTGATGAGCTCTAGAGTTGTACTAGTCCTGAGAGTACTTCCTCTCGCGGTTCTCTATGTGGTGTTGTTTCCCCTCTAGAATAATAGCCTTGTCAACCAGCTCCTGGTAATTGGCAAAGCTAGAAACAGTCAACTAAATTCCCAGTTCATCATTAAGTCCTTCAAGAAACTTCTCCTGCTTGGCTGCATCGGTGTCCACGTCTCCGGGAGCATACCTGGCCAACTTGCTGAACTCCTCCACATACTAATCAATAGAATGGTTACCCCGGCGTAAGTTATGGAACTCACGCTTCTTCAGACTCATTGCCTCAACTGAGACATGGGCGGTGCAGAATGCCTACTGAAACTGATCCCAAGTCAGATTCGCCATCGGAAATGTGGCAGTGTAGTTCTCCCACCAAGAAGCCGCTGGTCCATCAAGTTGATGTGCGGCAAAGTGCACCTTCTCCACATCAGTGCATCCTACGATGTCTAGCTTCCTTCCCATATTGCGAAGCCAATAATCAACAACACTGGGCTCCATGCTGCTAGAGAACATCAGAGGGTTGTTGTTGTTGTTGATCAACATCTATATCAGGGTGTTCTAAGTCTAGATCAACTAGGTAAGCTCCGGTGGAAAGTTGTACCCTGAGAGGTCAGGTGAAGGGGCACGTCTCGGAGGCATTTGATTGGTTTAGAGTGGATGAGAAATTAGAATAGAACAAGGGCCTAGTGGAAAAAACACACTACCAATATGCATATGACAAACATTAACACTCCAAACATATCATTCATTCCAAAACATCAAGGTTCAAAACACATGATACATGTCTTACGACAAAGCAAAAAGAATGGCCTAATCGATAAACGAAAGATAAGATAATATGGTGGTCTGATCTAATTGTCTTCTCAGAACATGTCCATGGTGGTGGCTCCTCCATATTCAATTTCCTCAAAATCTTCATCATTGCTCACGTAGGGACCATTAACGTCATATTTCTGGAGGTTTTCTCCCTGGTCTAGTTTCTCTTCTATCTTGGCAAGTGATACTCGTGATCTGCGTTGGGTTTTCCATGAAGAGGAATGGGTAATCGCAGCACAAAGTGGGTAAGTATTTCCCTCAGTTATGAAACCAAGGTTTATCGAACCAATAGGAATACCAATCCTCAACCGTCTTCAGCGGGTGCACACAAAAGAACAAACAACTTGCACCCAACGCTGGCAAGAGGGTTGTCAATCCCCTTGATCTCGTTATTTGCAAGCAAGTGAGTTGTGTAGATAATTGTAGATAATACTAAAGTGCAAAATAAAATAAAAGGTAATAAATAACAGCAAGGTAATGATAGCGTTTGTGAATTTATAAGTGAATAGACCCGGGGGGTGTAGAGTTCTCTAGTGGCATCTCTCATAAGCAAAGCATACAGTGGATAAACAAATTATTGTTTGGCAATTGATAGAAAAGCGAATAATTATGCGATGTTCATGGCAATGATCATGTGTATATAGGCATCACGTCTGTCGGCGTTCTGGATACCAGGGTACCCAGACTTGCCTACTTGCGGCCCAGGGCATGACCCACCTGGCGGTCCGTACGGCCCCGCGCGGCCTAACTCAAGACAAGACCCTCGCGAGGGGCTTATCCTCGTGAGGAGGACAGCGCCAAGGCGAAAGGGGGAGGCCTCCCCAGGCCTCTGTTGGGGAACGGAGCATGAATTTCAAAAATTTCCTATGCTCACGCAAGATCTAGCCATGGAGATGCATCGCTACGAGAGGGGAGAGTGTGTCTACGTACCCTCGTAGACCGTTAACGGAAGCGTCTCACAACGCGGTTGATGTAGTCGAACAATCCTTCGAGCTCCACCGATCGAGTACCGAACGTACGGCACCTCCGAGTTCTACACACGTGCAGCTCGGTGATGATCCTCGCCTTCTTGATCCAGCAAGCGATCGAGGAAGTAGATGAGTTCCGTCAGCACGACGGCGTGGTGACGGTGACGGTGAAGTGATTCCGGCAGGGCTTCGCCTAAGCTCTCCGAAAATATGACCGAGGTGGAAAACGGAGATCGGGGCACCGCACACGGCTATGGGACAATTGTGTGTCTCCAAGGGGTTCCCCTCCTCCGTATATAAAGGAGGGAGGGAGGAGGCCGGCCCCCTAGGGGTGCGCCAAGTGTGGGGAGTCCTACTAGGACTCCTTAGTCCTAGTAGGATTCCACCTCCCATACGGAGTAGGAAAGGGGGAAGGGAGAGGGAAAGGAAAGAGGGGGCTGCGCCCCCTCCCCTAGTCCAATTCGGTTTGGGCAAGGGGGGGCGCGCGCCTCTTCATGTGGCCTGCCTCTCCTTTTCCCGTATGGCCCAATAAGGCCCATTACTTCTCCCGGTGAATTCCCGTAACTCCCCGGTACTACGAAAAATACCCGAATCATTCGGAACCTTTCCGACGTCCGAATATAGCCTTCCAATATATGAATCTTTACCTCTCGACCATTTTGAGACTCCTCGTCATGTCCGTGATCTCATCCGGGACTCCGAACAAACTTCGGTCACCAATCACATAACTCATATAATACTATATCGTCATCGAACCTTAAGTGTGCGGACCCTACGGGTTCGGGAATGATGTAGACATGACCAAGACGACTCTCCGGTCAATAACCAACAGCGGAACCTGGATGCTCATATTGGTTCCTACATATTCCACGAAGATCTTTATCGGTGAATCTCATATGTCAACATACGTTGTTCCCTTTGTCTGACGGTATGTTACTTGCCCGATATTCGATCGTCGGTATCCAATACCTAGTTCAATCTCGTTACCGGCAAGTCTCTTTACTCATTCCGTAATACATCATGTTGCAACTAACTCTTCAGTCACGGTGCTTGCAAGGCTTCTGTGATGCTGTATTACCGAGAGGGCCCAGAGATACCTCTCCGATAGTCGGAGTGACAAATCCCAATCTCGATCCATGCCAACTCAACAAACACTTTCGGAGATACCTGTAGTGCACCTTTATAATCACCCAGTAACGTTGTGATGTTTGATACACCCAAAGTATTCCTACGGTATCCGGGAGTTGCATGATCTCATGGTCAGAGGAACGTGTATTCGACATAGTGAAAGCAATAGCAATAAACTGAACGATCATTTGCTATGCTAACGGTTGGGTCATGTCCATCACATCATTCTCCTAATGATGTGATCCTGCTATCAAATGACAACTCATGTCCATGGTCAGGAAACCTTGACCATCTTTTGATCAACGAGCTAGTCTAGTAGAGGCATACTAGGGACATAGTATTTGTCTATTATCCACACATGTATTTAGTTTCCGGTCAATACAATTCTAGCATGAATAATAAACCATTATCATGAACGGAGAAATATGATAATAAACACTTTATTAATTGCCTCTAGGGCATATTTCCAACAGTCTCCCACTTGCACTAGAGTCAATAATCTAGTTTACATCTCCATGTAATTAACATCCAATCAGTTCTAGGGCTGATCATGTTTTGCTTGTGAGAGAGGTTTTAGTCAATGGGTCTGCAATATTCAGATCCGTGTGTTCTTGGCAAATCTCTATGTCATATGTAGATGCTGCTACCACACTCTGCTTGGAGCTACTCCAAAAACGACTGTCCCACTTTACGTATCCGGTCTGAGACTCATAGTCTTCCGGATCGGTGTTTAAAGCTTGCATCGACGTAACCCTTTACGACGAACTCTTTATCACCTCTATTCTCGAGAAATTCTTCCTTGGTCCTTTTCAGGTACTTCAGGATATTCTTGACCGCTGTCCAGTGATCTACTCCTGGATCACTTTGGTACCTTCCCACCAAGCTAATAGCGAGGCATACATCAGGTCTAGTACACAGCATGGCATACAAAATAGAGCCTATGGCTGAGGCATAGGGGATGACACTCATCTTCTCTTTGTCTTCTGCCGTGGTTGGGCTTTGAGTCTTACTCAATCTCACACCTTGCAATACAGGCAAGAACCCTTTCTTTGACTGATCCATTTTGAACTTCTTCAAAATCTTGTCAAGGTATGTGCTTCGTGAAAGTCCTATGAGGCGTCTCAATCTATCTCTATAGATTTTGATGCCTAACATGTAAAACAACCTTTACCTAGATTTTCAAGTCTTACTCCACTTCACACCAGGCAAGAACTCATTTCTTTGACTTGATCCTATTTTGAACTTCTTCAAAAAACTCATCAAGATGTGTGAACTTTTATCAGGCATTTTTATCTATCTCCATAGATCTCGATGCCCAATCTGTGGATAACTCAAAAACAGGTTTTTATTGAAAACCTCCTTTCAATTCTTTATGCTTTCCAGAAATTCTACATCATTTCCAATCAACAATATGTCATCCACATATACTATTAGAAATGCTATAGAGCTCCCACTCACTTTCTTGTAAATACAAGTTTCTCCATAAACTTGTATAAACCCAAACGCTTTGATCACTTCATCAAAGCGAGTATTCCAGCTCCGAGATGCTTGCACCAGTCCATAGATGGATCGCTGGAGCTTGCATATTTTGTTAGCGCCTTTAGGATCGACAAAACCTTCCGGCTGTATCATATACAATTCTTCCTTAAGGAATCTGTAAAGGAATGCCGTTTTGACGTCCATTTGCCAGATTTCATAATCATAAAACGCGGCAATTGCTAACATAATTCTGACAGACTTTAGCATCGCTACGGGTGAGAAAGTCTCATCGTAGTCAACTCCTTGAACTTGTCGATAACCTTTAGCAACAAGTCATGCTTTATAGATGGTGACATTACCATCAGCGTCCGTCTTCTTCTTAAAGATCCATTTATTTTCAATAGCTCGCCGTTCATCGGGCAAGTCTACCAAAGTCCAAACTTTGTTCTCATACATGGATCCTATCTCGGATTTCATGGCCTCAAGCCATTTTCGGAATCCGGGCCTGCCAACGCTTCTTCATAGTTCGAAGGTTCACCGTTGTCTAACAACATAACCTCCAAGACTGGATTTCCGTACCACTCTGGTGCGGAACGTGTCCTGGTTTACCTTCGAAGTTCTGTAGCAACTTGATCCGAAGCCTCATGATCATCATCATCAACTTCTTCTCTGGTCTGTGTTGGTGTCACAGAAATTTCTTTCTGTGGCGTACTACTATCCAGAGGAGGTACAATTACCTCATTAAGTTCTACTTTCCTCCCACTCACTTCTTTCGAGAGAAACTCCTTCTCTAGAAAGGATCCATTCTTAGCAACGAATATTTTGCCTTCGGATCTGTGGTAGAAGGTGTACCCAACGGTCTCCTTTGGGTATCCTATGAAGACGCACTTATCCGCTTTGGGTTCGAGCTTATCTGGCTGAAGCCTTTTGACATAAGCATCGCATCCCCAAACTTTCAGAAACGACATCTTAGGTTTCTTGCAAACCACAGTTCATACGGTGTCATCTCAACGGATTTAGACGGTGCCCTTGTTTAAAGTGAATACAGCTGTCTCTAATGCATAACCCCAAAATGATAGTGGCAAATCGGTAATAGACATCATAGAACGCACCATATCCAATAGAGTACGATTACGACGTTCGGACACACCATTATGCTGTGGTGTTCCATGTGGCGTGAGCTGTGAAACAATTCCACATTGTCTTAAGTGATTGCCAAACTCGTAACTCAAATATTCTCCTCCACGATCAGATCATAAGAACTTTATTTTCTTGTTACGATGGTTCTCTACTTCATTCTGAAATTCTTTGAACTTTTCAAATGTTTCAAATTTATGCTTCATCAAGTAGACAAAACCATATCTACTCAAATCATCAGTGAACGTGAGAACATAACGATATCCACCGCGCGCCTCAACACTCATCGGACCGCATACATCGGTATGTATTATTTCCAATAAGTTGGTTGCTCGCTCCATTGTTCCGGAGAACGGAGTTTTAGTCATCTTGCCAATAAGGCACGGTTCACATGTCTCAAATGATTCATAATCAAGAGATTCCAAAAACCCATCTGCATGGAGTTTCTTCATGTGTTTAAAACTGATATGACCTAAGCGGCAGTGCAACAAATATGTGGTACTATCATTATATTTTGGCATTCGTGTTATGAACATATGTATTACTACGATCAAGATTCAATAAACCTTTCATTTTAAGTGCATGATCATCAATGATATTATCCAAATAAATAGAATAACAATTATTCTCTGAAATTGAATAACCGTCTTGCAATAAACACTATCAGATATAATGTTCATGCTTAACGCAAGCACCAAATAACAATTATTTAGGTTCATCACTAATCCTGAAGGTAGAGAGAGCGTGGCGATGGTGATCACATCAACCTTGGAGACACTTCCAATGCATATCGTCACCTCATTCTTAGCTAGCACTCGTTTATTCCGAAGCTCCATGTTTCAAGTTGTAAGCAACTGAACAAGTATCAAATACCCAGGTGCTCCTACGAGTACTAGTAAGGTACATATCAATAACATGTATATCAAATATCTTTGTTGACATTGCCAGTCTTATTATCTGCCAGTTACTTTGGGGAAGTTCCGCTCCCTGTGACATTTCCCTTTGCAATGGGAGCACTAAGTCTCAGGTTTGGTTCAGCCTTGGATTTCTTCGCGTGAGCGGCAACTGTTTTACCGTTCTTCTTGAAGTTCCCTTTTCTTTCCCTTGCCCTTCTTGAAACTAGTGGTCTTATTAACCATCAACACTTGATGCTCCCTTTTTTTGATTTCTACATCCGCAGACTGTAGCATCGCGAATAGCTAAAGGATCTTCTATCCCTTGCATGTTTATAGTTCATCACGAAGATCCAGTATCTTAGTGATAGTGACTAGAGAACTCTATCAATCACCACTTTATTCGGAAGTCTAACTCCCACTTGATTCAAGTGTTTGAAGTACTCAGACATTCTGAGTACATGCTCACTAACGGAGCTGTTCTCCTCCATCTTGTAGCTATAGAACTTGTCGAAGGTGTCATACCTCTCAACCCGGGTGTGAGCTTGAAAAACAAATTTTCAGCTCTTGGAACATCTCATATGCTCCGTGTTGCTCAAAACATATTTGGAGCTCCGGTTCTAAGCCATAAAGTATGGCGCACTGAACTATCGAGTAGTCATCTTTTCTTGTCTGCCAGACGTTCATAACGTCCTCAGACGAAGCCGTAGGGGTATTTCACTGAGCGGTGCATTAAGGACATAAGCCTTCTGTGCAGCAGTGAGGACAATCCTCAGATCACGGACCTAGTCCGCATAGTTACTTCCATCAACTTTCAACTTCGTTTTCTCTAGGAACATAATAAAAACAGGGGAACTATAGCGCGGTCTATTGATCTACAACATAAATTTTCTAAGACAAGTAAGACTATGTTCATGACAATTGAAGTTCAATTAATCAAATTACTTAAGAACTCCCACTTAGATTAACATCCCTCAAGTTGTCTAAGTGTAACATGATCCACATCAACTAAACCACGTCCAATCATCACGTGAGGTGGATTAGTTATCAATGGTGAACATCTTTCATGTTGATCATATCTACTATATGACTCATGTTCGACCTTTCGGTCTCTTGTGTTCCGAGACCATGTCTGTACATGCTAGGATCGTCAAGTTTAACCCAAGTATTCTGCCTGTGTAAAACTGGCTTACACCCGTTGTATGCGAACGAAAGAATCCATCACACCCGATCATCACGTGGTGCTTAGAAGAGTCGAACCTTCGCAACGGTGCATACTAGGGGAGAACACTTATCTTGAAATTTAGTGAAGGGATAATCTTATAATGCTACCGTCGTCCTAAGCAAAATAAGATGCATAAAAGGATTAACATCACATGCAATTCAATATATGTGACATGATATGGCCATCATCGTCTTGTGTTTTTGATCTCCATCAGCAAAGCACCGTCATAATCTCCATCGTTACCGGGTTAACACCTTGATCACCATCGTAGCGTCGTGACACCTTGATCTCCATCGTAGCGCCGTGACACCTTGATCTCCATCGCAGCGTCGTGGTCGTCTTGCCGGCTATTGCTACTACTACTACTGCTAACTCATAGCGGTAAATAAAAGCAATTACATAGCGTTGGCATTGCATACAATAAAGAGACAACCATAAGGCTCCTGCCGGTTGCCTGACAACTTACAAAACATGATCATCTCATACAACAACTTATATCACATCATGTCTTGACCATATCACATCACCAGCATACCCTGCAAAAACAAGTTAGACGTCCTCTACTTTGTTGTTGCAAGTTTTACGTGGCTGCTACGGGTTTGCAAGAACCGTTCTTACCTACGCAAAACCACAACGTGGTGTAGTGATTGCTTTTTGATCTTCTAAAAGAACCCTGTTCATTGAAACCGATTCAACTAAAGTGAGAGAGACAAACACCCGCCAGTCACCTTTATGCAACGAGTGCACGTAGCGGTGAAACCTGTCTCGCGTAAGCGTACGCGTAATGTCGGTCCGGGCTGCTTCATCTCGCAATACCGCCGAATCAAGTATCAACTAGTAACGGCAAGCAATATGTATACACCCACGCCCACAACTCACTTGTGTTCTACTCGTGCAAATCACATCTACGCATAGACATGGCTCGGATGCCACTGTTGGGGAACGGAGCATGAATTTCAAAAATTTCCTACGCTCACGCAAGATCTAGCCATGGAGATGCATCGCTACGAGAGGGGAGAGTGTGTCTACGTACCCTCGTAGACCGTTAGCGGAAGCGTCTCACAACGCGGTTGATGTAGTCGAACAATCCTTCGAGATCCACCGATCGAGTACCGAACGTACGGCACCTCCGAGTTCTACACACGTGCAGCTCGGTGACGATCCTCGCCTTCTTGATCCAGCAAGAGGTCGAGGAAGTAGATGAGTTCCGTCAGCACGACGGCGTGGCGACGGTGACGGTGAAGTGATTCCGGCAGGGCTTCGCCTAAGCTCTCCGAAAATATGACTGAGGTGGAAAACGGAGATCGGGGCACCGCACACGGCTATGGGACAATTGTGTGTCTCCAAGGGGTGCCCCTCCTCCGTATATAAAGGAGGGAGGGAGGAGGCCGGCCCCCTAGGGGTGTGCCAAGTGTGGGGAGTTCTACTAGGACTCCTTAGTCCTAGTAGGATTCCACCTCCCATACGGAGTAGGAAAGGGGGAAGGGAGAGGGAAAGGAAAGAGGGGGCTGCGCCCCCTCCCCTAGTCCAATTCGGTTTGGGCAAGGGGGGGCGCGCGCCTCCTCATGTGGCCTGCCTCTCCTTTTCCCGTATGGCCCAATAAGGCCCATTACTTCTCCCGGTGAATTCCCGTAACTCCCCGGTACTCCGAAAAATACCCGAATCATTCGGAACCTTTCCGACGTCCGAATATAGCCTTCCAATATATGAATCTTTACCTCTCGACCATTTTGAGACTCCTCGTCATGTCCGTGATCTCATCCGGGACTCCGAACAAACTTCGGTAACCAATCACATAACTCATATAATACTATATCGTCATCGAACCTTAAGTGTGCGGACCTTACGGGTTCGGGAATGATGTAGACATGACCGAGACGACTCTCCGGTCAATAACCAACAGCGGAACCTGGATGCTCATATTGGTTCCTACATATTCCATGAAGATCTTTATCGGTGAACCTCATATGTCAACATACGTTGTTCCCTTTGTCCGACGGTATGTTACTTGCCCGAGATTCGATCGTCGGTATCCAATACCTAGTTCAATCTCGTTACCGGCAAGTCTCTTTACTCGTTCCGTAATACATCATCTTGCAACTAACTCTTTAGTCACGGTGCTTGCAAGGCTTCTGTGATGCTGTATTACCGAGAGGGCCCAGAGATACCTCTCCGATAGTCGGAGTGACAAATCCCAATCTCGATCCATGCCAACTCAACAAACACTTTCGGAGATACCTGTAGTGCACCTTTATAATCATCCAGTAACGTTGTGACGTTTGATACACCCAAAGTATTCCTACGGTATCCGGGAGTTGCATGATCTCATGGTCAGAGGAACGTGTATTTGACATAGTGAAATCAATAGCAATAAACTGAACGATCATTTGCTATGCTAACGGTTGGGTCATGTCCATCACATCATTCTCCTAATGATGTGATCCCGTTATCAAATGACAACTCATGTCCATGGTCAGGAAACCTTGACCATCTTTTGATCAACGAGCTAGTCTAGTAGAGGCATACTAGGGACATAGTATTTGTCTATTATCCACACATGTATTTAGTTTCCGGTCAATACAATTCTAGCATGAATAATAAACCATTATCATGAACGGAGAAATATGATAATAAACACTTTATTAATTGCCTCTAGGGCATATTTCCAACAGCCTCCTCCCGAGCGGCGGAGATCTCTATGCAACGCTAGGCCTCAGGAGGTCGAGGGTGACGACAGCCGGGCCAGGCGGGCGCCAGCGCGCCAAAGGGAATAGTTTCCTCTTTGGTGCCCAGAGAAAGGTTTCCATTCCGGTGCAACAAGACCGGGTCAGCGAGCAAGGCAGGACGGATGTCACCAGCGAGCCCACCACCGCGTCACCACCACCTACTTTGCAGGCGAAGACCACCTTTCGTCAGGATAGGATGTACCTCTTGTCCCCTTTCAAATTTGGCCGTTGTGGGATTCCTTCCCGCAATTGCGATAAGGGAAGAGGACCCGGGCCGCTATAAATAGAGGCTAGGTAGCCCGGTAGAGGGACACGACACAACCACCCCGCAAACACACTCACAAGGCAAGACATCAATGTACTAGTTCATCCACAAACCTCCTCGTGAGGCAATCCACCAAAGGCAGGAGTAGGGTTTTACGCTTCGCAGCGGCCCGAACCTGGGTAAACTCTCGTGTGCTATCTTCTTCCTCGCCATCGAGCGAGGCCGTCACGTTGTGGGCTTGATGGGGTGAAGCTGTTGAGGAATCTTCGCACACGCCCCTGGGTTCGAACTTCCTAGGGTTTTGCGGAGCCCGAAATCTGAAATTTGGCGCGCCAGGTAGGGGGCGCGTCAAAGTCTTCCTCAAGGCTCGCTCTTCCTCTGCCTCACCGCCCCCATGTCTGACGCTCGCCGAACTCGCGCTGATGGCCGTGCTGCTCGCGTCGCCCAGACGGCGCCGGTGGGTCGCGCCGCCGCGCGTCGGTCCACCTCTCCTGTGGCCAACGCCGCCACAGGCCCGGAAGCCCACGAGCAGCAGGACTCATTGGAGCCGGTCACCGCGCGGCGCGACGGCTGCACCGCTACTCTGTCCATCGTTCCAGCTACCGGGTCGTCATCCCACGCTCGCCCTGGGCCGGCGCGTGGGTCGGGTGCATTCCTCATGGCGCGCGAGCTGCTGCGCTACCGCCCTGCCCCCAACCGCCTCGACGACAGGGTCAGGCGCGTCGCGGAGCTCGTCAGCACAGCCAGCGACGCTCCGGCGTTCACCTACTCGTTCCGGCCCCAACCCTCCCTGGCAGGCGACGAAGCTCATGATGTGCCACCTCCTCCTCCCCTGCGCGACGGCGACCCCGAGCCCAGGCATGAAGCACGCCCGCGCGATCAGCCGCGTGGGCCCCCGGTGAGGGTGAGAGATGAAGTAAGCTGCCAGGTGGTGCCACCACCGCACACTGACGCGCGTGCGCTCCCAGCGCCGGCGCGCCAGCGGCGCGACCGGGCGCCCCTGGAGGCAGCCGTGCAAGAGCATCAAGACCAGGTTCCTCCCGAGCGCGCACCGCCTATGGGCCCGGTGGGCTGCCGCGCCATCGCCCCGGAGCTCCATTCGGCTGTGTGGCCCTGCAAATTCAAGCCTGACCTGCCTCCTCACTACGATGGCACCACAGATCCCGCCGAGTTCTTACAGCTCTACTCGCTAAGCATTCAGGCGGCCGGCGGGGACGACAAGGTCATGGCAACCTGGTTCCCCATGGCGCTCAAGGGTGATGCGCTCTCCTGGCTCCTCAACCTCCTGGAGGGGTCAATCACCTCCTGGGAAGACCTGCATGAGCGCTTTGTCGCCAACTTCCAAGGCACCCGCAACCGCGCGCTTGGAGTGGGTGACCTCCGTCGCGTGAAACGACAACCTGACCAAACCCTGCACAAGTTCATACAGCGCTTCACGACTACCCGCCTCAAGATCCCGAGAGCATCAGATGAGGCCATCATCTCGGCGTTCACCGACGGCATCAGGGACCTGAGGATGAGGGAGGAACTGGCTATCCATGACGACCTGAGCTCGGCCTTGGAGATGTTCAACTTGGCGAACAAATGCACGAAGGCCGAAGAGGGCCGCCTCTCCATCTGTGAGCTCCCGGAGGCAGAACCCGAAGACAAGAAGACCAAGACCAAGGAGCCAAAGAGCAAGGCCCCCGCGGTGCTGGCGGCTGAGCCCGAGGAAAAGCGCGGCCGTGACGAGGAACGTCTCACGGGAGGGCGACCATTCTACATCTTCCATGGGACAAACAGCCACAAGACCATCGACTGCTAGGAGCTCAGGGTGGTCCGTGACGAGCATTTCGGCTGGCGCCCTGGGCGCAGCGACCGAGGCTATGGACGTGGCGGAGGCCACAGTGGAGGCCGCTGGGACAATCGAGACCCGCGTCAGGAGAGGCGAGACCAGCCTCGGGAGGACCGCTGACGCAATCAAGCTCGGGAGGACCGCTAGCGCGACGAACCTCCAGAGGGGTCACGTCGGGGCCAGCCTCGTGAGGTCCGCCCTCGCGAGGCAGGCCTTCCCCCGCTGCCACTGCCACCGAGAAGGAAGGAAGAGGATAGGCAGAATGACGAGGCTGGGGGCTTCCAGGAGGTCAGGGCAATAGCTTGCATCCTGGGCGGTGCCCAAGCCCCAGCATCGAACCGCCTCTTCAAGCAGTTTTTGCAGGAGGTGAACGCGGCTCTTGCAAACCTTGAGGCCACGCGCCCCCTCAAGTGGTCCCAGTGTGCCATCACCTTCGACTCCAAGGATCAACTCAGATGTTCAGCTACGGTGGGCGCACTCCCCATGATGTGCACGCCCACCATCAGCAACGTCCTCATGACCAAGACCCTCATCGATGGCGGCGCCGGACTCAATGTCCTCTCCATCGAGACGTTCGAGACGCTCCAAGTGGCTTACGACCAGCTTATGCCAACCAAGCCTTTCTCAGGAGTCACTGATGGCTCCACGGTCCCCATCAGGCAAGTGCGCCTGCCCGTCACCTTCGGCGGGCGCAACAATTACCACACCGAGATCATCGTCTTTGACGTCGCCCACATCCACCTCCTGTACAACGAGATCGTTGGGTACCCAGTCCACGCCAAGTTCATGGCGGTGACTCACCACGGCTACAACATCCTCAAGATGTCGGGGAGTGGCGGCGTCATCACTATCGCCTGCGATGAGAAGGACGCTGTCTGCGCCCTTGAGCGCGCCTACCGTGCCGCGGCGGCCGAGCACTCGGACGATGAAGGAGGTGTCCTGCCCCGCGAGGACATCCCCAGGAAGAAGAAGCAGCTCCTTTCCAAGGGACGCCAGGGGGCTGAAAACCCTAAGGACGGCACCTCAGGATCCGCGCCAGGGGCTCAGGCCCCTTCCTCCCTTGCATAGGAAGGCGGGCCCGGTGCCTCCCTTGGGCCGGGCTTGGGGGCTTCCACCCGGAGGACTACCGACCTGACCAGTGAGACAAGGGAGGTGCTCGGGCACCACTTGGGGGCGTGTGTCGGCACGCACCCATCCAAGCGAGAAACACGGCGCGAAGCGCCAGGTTAGCGGGAGTTCGTCACCCGAGCAATCGAGGAGCTTCAGGAAGCACAAGTTGTGCGAGGTTGGCGCGGCCCTGCGCCACCCAACGCCGTCGCCCTCATCGACTAGGGCGGCGCGCCGCACATCTGCGTCGACGTACCCAGCATCAATAGAGCCGCGTCACAGGGTGTCTTTTGGCCGATGCGCATCAGTCACGGCAGGGCCTACCCGTGCAACTACGTCTGCATGCCCTTCGGGCTGGCGAACGCGGCCGACACGTTCCAGCGCCTATATCGGGCCATGCTCGCTCCATACCGGGCCAGGCACCGTGAGGAGTTGGAGGAGGTGCCGGGCCCGAGCGAGTGCCCCGAGCCTCCTGAGGCAACGGGCTCGTGAAGGCCAAGCTTGTGGAGGCACAAGGCCAAGCTCCTACGACTACCTCCATGCTTCAGCGGCGTCGCCGCAAGGTGATCCTTTTCGCCCGTACCAGGTAACTTTTTGGTTTGCTCAGTTTGACGGCGCCCATCGGGCTGCATTATCCTCAAGTGGCTAGAACTCATCCCGGCCGCGTCTTTCCTGCATGAATTGGACCTTTACATGCTTTCGATCTACTTCCCTAAGTATTCTAACCTGCATGCTCGGTGCTTCGCCGAAATGAATGTTGTTGCGCCCTAACGAGCCTGCCCTCGACCGCCTCATGATTAAGGACTAGCACGGTTTCTGTGCTCGGGTCCGTCCCTGCAGCGTTGAAAAATCCAAGTGGCCGACCTCTGTCTCGCGGGCTACCCTGTGTACGTCACCTCGCATGGCCCTCGGTGCTTCACCCTCGCATGAGCTAATATGGAGTGGGTGAGTCAAGGCGCGCGGCACGGTTCCGGCCTTTCCCCGCCGTGGGAACCGTGCGCCGGGTGTTTCCTCCTTGGAGTTGTCGCATGCGAAGACTGGGCACGGCGTCTGTGCTCGGGTCCGTCCCTGCAGCATCGATAAATCCAATGGTTGAGCTCTGTCTGGCGGGCTGGCCCCGTTCACGTCACCTCCTGGGGTCATTGGTGTTTGGCCTTCTCATGCGATGGCCCTTGGGAATCCATTCGGTGCAGGTTCCTCAAAATGTATAGGATTTGAAGCGACGATTCCCACCAGAAGATTCAGGCGCAACCCGCCTTTGAGGTAGGGCCTCGTGAGGCCTGAGCTGCCTCACGACGCCCAGATACACCTCCAAGTTCTACCGTGCAGGCCACGCGTACGAACTTAATGGGCTGTACACGCCCGGGGGGCTCAGGAGCCAGGGCCCCCCATTCCCACGCCCAAGTGGAAGCCCCATGCTCCGCACTGGCGGATGACACGGCCCTCCAATGGCTATGCCCATGCAACGTGGAAGCCCTAAGCTCCGCGCTGGGGATAAAAACTGAGGGCGCCTTAGCGGGTGCATTCAACCTCAGGATGACCCCTCGCGGCTCCATCTCGCAGCATTCCCCCGGGATGCACGCGTGAGGGGGCTACGTGGGGGCTACGCTCAGGACAGGTTTGGCACACGCCACCTCACCAGGTCCCTGGCACGTGGTCTTCACGCGTCCCTCTCAGACGAAAACTGGTGAGGAAAGGTATGGGAGCCGCTCGTACGTCAAGGGGGACCCCTGAGCATCGCGACTCAGTGGCCTCACTGGTATCGTAGCCCCTCGCCCCTTGGCATCATCCTGGTGATCCGGACGCCCCAACGGCGGTCGAGGTATGCGCGGGCCCGGGCTCTGCCGACGCAAAGCTCAAAGCGCTCCAAATCTGGCAAGGAAAGGTATTGGAGCCGCTCGTACGTCAAGGGGGACTTCTGAGCATCGCAACTCAGGAGCCTCACTGGTTTCGTAGCCCCTCGCCCCTAGGCGTCATCCTGGTGATCCGGACGCCCCAACAGCGGTCGAGGTATCCGCGGGACCGGGCCCTGCCGACGCAGAGTTCAAGGCGCTCCAAATCCCCAAGTCAACCCCGTCTTCGCCGCGTTCCCTTCATGAGGGCTGCTCGTACGTCAAGGGGGACCCCTGAGCATCGTGACTCAGGGGCCTCACTGGTCTCGTAGCCCCTCACCCCTTGGCATCGTCCTGGTGATCCGAATGCCCCAACGGCGGTCGAGGTATGCGCCGGACCGGGCCCTGCCGACGCAGAGCGCTACAGCAAGCAGGAAGGAAACGAAGCGAGGAAATAGAATCACACAGCTTAGCAGTCATTAGAAACATTAAGATGTCTCCGGAAATGCAAACAAGTCTAACGCCTCCACGAGGCACGATAAACATTACAGGGGAAGACCCAGGAAAAGAAGCTAAGAGGAGCTGGCACCACCGCTCGTCCCGGTCGCGGGGAGCTCATCGTCGATGTCGCTGCCGTTGCCCTCATTGTCGCCAACCCTCGCAGCCGTTGGAGGAGGTGAGGGAACGGCGATGCAGGCGAATTTCTTCATCAACGCAAGTCCAGGATCGACTAGGCGAATCACGGAGCCAATGTCGAAACCCGGCTCACGAAGGTAGAGGTGGCTGAAGATGCGTGTCATGGCCGCGGAGAAGAGGTCACGACACTCAATCTCCAAGACGTTCTCCACCCTGGCGACGGCACCCTCAAGCACCTCGGCGAGCTTTGAGGAGAGCCCCGCGAAGCCGCTCTCACGAGCTACCAAGGGTTCTATAAATCCCCCGCGGCAGATGGACTGCAGCGCCTGGCGAAGCCTGAGCTCGACAAAAGGGAGAGTGTCGAGCTCCGCAGCCTTCTTCTCCTCGACCTCAGCAATGGTCTTCTCCCTGGAGGCAAGCCGGGTCTTCTCCGCGGCCATTCCTCCTTCAACCTGTCCTGCTGCTCGCGCTCAGCGGCTTGGTCGACCGCCACCTTGGACAGCGCAGAGTCACGGTCGGCAAGCTTGGCCTCGCAGGTCTCGAGGTCCTCCTTCCGCTGGCGAAGCCTCTCCGCAAGCGCGGACCTGTCCTCTTGAAGAACCTTTAGGCGGGCCTCCGCCTTGTCGCAGCAATTCACGGCAGACGCTACGTCAGCCAGTGCCGCATCTCGAGCTACCTTGGCCGACGCGGCCTCCTCCCTGCTCTCAGCCGCGGTGGCCTCGGCTTGGCCCCAGACTGCCATAGCTAAGGCGTCAGTCTGGAGCCACCCAGAAAGAAGACCTAAGCGCTCTCTTGCAAGGCAACCGTCGGCGCTCCCAAGGGCGTCTCGAACCTGACCCAAGACGGCATAGGCCCCATCCAGAGCACCCGACTCGGCTGGAGGAACTCGAGCCGGTGACGCTAAGGCACGGCCCGGAGGTGGCGCCGGCGCGGCGGCGGGAGCTGCCTCCGGAGACACAAGGGCGTGGGGAGCGGAAGACACCGGTGGCTATGCCACTCCAGCAGGCAAGGCAGGGGCGGACGGCCCTACACCCGGCTGGCCCTCGGGGGCTGGTCCGTCGGGCAGAGGTGCGGACGCGCCCCCAAGGACGGACGTAGCCACTCCAGCGGGCATCGGGGACTCCACGGCCGTGGCAAGGAGGGTCGCCTCGCGAGCCCCCTCGCCCGCGACATCTGGCGCCTCATCCGGCGTCGGCAAGGCACCAGGAACAGGCATCACGTTGGCAGGCGCCCTCATCTTGACGCCGGCCTTCTTCTTCTTCGCCTTCGGCAAGGGGACGCCCCTGATTTCCAAGCAAAGGAGGGATCATCAGCATATAAACCACCGGAAGACGGCTAGAAACCAAGCGAAGTTACTTACTCCTCGACGTCGACCCACTTCCTCCTTCTTTCCACCTCGGCGACTGCGGGGGTAACCCCATCCTTCTCCGGAGGGGCGCCTCCATGGGGAGAAGCGGTTGAACTGCTCGGAGGGGCCACGGCCGGCAAGGTCATGCCAGCCCTAGAAGCAGCCGCCTCGCCCATAAGCTGCGGCTCTGGCAAGGGTGAGGCGGGCACTTCGGCCACCTTGCCAGCGCGAGCTGGGGGCTCCGGAGGAGGCCCAGCCTCGTGCTTCCTCGGGGTCACCCGGCAGGTAGATTGTGTGGCCTGAGGTGTGGGGCCAGGCCCCCCGAGGATCCTGGTAAGCCGCGGAGGACTTGCAGCAGGGGGCTCGCCGGCGTCATCGTCATCGAAGCTGCGGAGAAGTGCACTCCGTGATGGAGGAGACACTTCCTCCAGGTCGTCATCCGCCGTCTCCTCCGAGTCCTCTTCATCCGCGGTGTCGTCGGAGGACACCGCCACGGTGGCGCCGGGGCTCTCGGCCGGAGAGAGCCCCAGCTCGTCGAAGCTGGGCATCGCGGCGACCAGGTCAGCCTTGTCGTCGCGGTAGTACAGCGGGGCATAGGCCTCAGGAAGGTCCCCGGGGTCGCCATTGAGCAGGGTCGCCATAACCCTGTTCAACTCCTCGGGGGTCAGGAGCGCAGAACGGAGTCTCATGTCGTCGCAACCACCTTGGTAGTCCGACATGGGCCTCGAATGGGACTGGAGGGGCGCCAGGCATTGCATCAGGAACTCCTTCACTATCATTCCCCCAGTCAACTTCCTGGCGCTGATGTCTCGAAGGACCCACTCCAAAACGGGCTTGGCCCGGGGGTCGGAGAGCTTCGAGGAGCTCCACGTCGGGATCTTCTCCGGCAGCCCCTTTGGGAGCTCCAGGCGAGGATTGCTGCTCTTGAGATCCAAGAAGACCCAATGGTTCCTGAAGTTCTCCACCTTCTTCCAGGCCTTGAAGAGCATGTTCCCGCTCTAGACCGCGACAAAGGAGACGCATGCCGACCGCTGGGTGCCGTCATGAAGCCGCAAGCTGAAGAAATGGCGGAACAGGGCCACCGAAGGCTTCACACCCATGAAAGCCTCGTAGTAGAAGGCGAACACGGACAGAAGCAGGATGGAGTTGGGTTGAAGATGGAGGGCCTGGATTCCGTAGTGCTCAAGGACGGCGGTGAAGAACGTGGAGAAGGGTGGGACGAGCCCGGAGAAGACGCTGTGGAGGAAGAAGGGATAGGCCGACTTGGCCCGGCGATGCCTCTCCGTGGAGCCGCACCATATCAAGGTCTGCCCCCACTCATTGGTGTCGTCCACCGTCGACGCGAGCACCGGGGCGAGGTCCCCGTCCTTGGCTGTGGTAGACTCTGAGAGCGCTGGCGAGATGGGAGCAGAAGCCGAGCTCTGGGCTTCAGGTTTTGACTTGCCGGCGGGAGCCATCGAGAAGCTTTTGGGGCCGAGGGAGCAAGAAGGAGGATGGAGCGGCGTTGAGATCCGGAGAGGTTCCCACAAAGGATGGAGATCTGGAAAGGAGAGCAAGGGCGCGGAAGAGGAAAGCAATAATGGCTCAACGCTGGGCGTCAGGTTTTTGTCGGTTCGGGCAGTTGCCGAGGAGACACGGGGGCGGGGACGCCCGCGCCCAATCAAGCACCGCACGCCCAAACTGGCCCGCAAGCAATAAGGGCCCACGGCGCTCCGGGCCATCTCCTTCAGCTTTCCCCTCGAAGCCAACTCGAGCGCGCCTTGGGCCCGGGGGCTACTGTCGGCGTTCAGGATACCAGGGTACCTAGACTTGCCTACTTGCGGCCCAAGGCGTGGCCCACCTGGCGGTCCGTACGGCCCCGCGCGGCCTTACTCAAGATAAGACCCTCGTGAGGGGCTCATCCTCGTGAGGAGGACAGCACCAAGGCGAAAGGGGGAGGCCTCCCCAGGCCTCCTCCCGAGCGGCGAAGATCTCTATGCAACGCTAGGCCTCAGGAGGTCGAGGGTGACGACAGCCGGGCCAGGTGGGCGCCAGCGCGCTAGAAGGAACAGTTTCCTCTTTGGTGCAAAGGAGACAAGGACGAACGCGGGTTCCCAAGGAGCCTAGCCAAAGGTTTCCATTCCGGTGCAACAAGATCGGGTCAGCGAGCACAGCAGGACGGATGTCACCAGCGAGCCCACCACCGCGTCACCACCACCTACTTTGCAAGCGAATACCGCCTTTCGTCAGGATAGGATGTACCTCTTGTCCCCTTTCTAATTTGGCTGTTGTGGGATCCCTTCCCGCCATTGCGATAAGGGAAGAGGACCCGGGCCACTATAAATAGAGGCTAGGTAGCCCGGTAGAGGGACACGACACAACCACCCCGCAAACACACCCGCAAGGCAAGACATCACTGTACTAGTTCATCCACAAACCTCCTCGTGAGGCAATCCACCAAAGGCAGGAGTTGGGTTTTACGCTTCGCAGCGGCCTGAACCTGGGTAAACTCTCGTGTGCTATCTTCTTCCGCGCCATCGAGCGAGGCCGTTGTGTTGTGGGCTTGATGGGGTGAAGCTGTTGAGGAATCTTCGCACACGCCCCTGGGTTCGAACTTCCTAGGGTTTTGCGGAGCCCGAAATCAGACAACGTCCACAAGCAAATAGGCGGACTCCTGCCTGCACCTACTACTATTACTCCACTTCAAGAGCGCTTCTGTGCTTGCCTCTCTACGTATTAAGTTCATGACAAACGGAGTAATTCTTGGAGAACGATGACATGATGTAGACAAAGTAAACTCAACTAATATGAACAACCCCCATCGTTTTATCCTTAGTAGCAACAACACAAAGATGCAACTTGTCCTCTTCTGTCAATGGGATATAGAAACTTGTCAGGTTGAACCTACTATAATGCACCACTCCCACCAAAGAAATATCAATCTAGTTGGCCAAACTATCTCAATAGATCAGAGAGCATTACGAAGCTATGATGATCATGCAAATAAGAATCATAGTAATCAGGTTTGACTCAAATACTTTTCATGAATAATCTGAACATAAACTCACAATTCATCGAATCCCAACAAACACACCATACAAAGGGATTACATCGGATAGATCAAGGCAAAGATGTGATGAACATTGTTTTGAAGATCGAGAGAGGGAGATTTCCTTCTAGGTACTACCTATGGCCTCGTAGGTCTGCAGTGAACTACTCACACATCATGGTGAGGGCAGCAAGGTTGATGAAGAGGCCCTTCGTGATCGATCTCCCCTCTGGCAGGGTGCCAGAACGGAGGTGTAGATGGCCTCCCGTCGGAACAGAGGCTTGCGGAAAAGTGTTTCGGGAGCGCTTCTGATGTTTTTAGGGTAGATGTGAATTTATAGGCCAGAGAACGACATCGGGGGACGCTCCAGGGGGCCACCACATATCTGGCCGCCCCCCCCCCTAGGGGGGCGCTGCTGGATATGTGGTGGGCTCTTGGTGCATCTCCTGGCCCTCCTCCAAAGCTTCTAGGTCTTGTATTGGTCAAAAAAATCACCAAAAATTTCATGGCAATTGGACTCTGTTTGGTATTGTATCCCTGAAAAGGCAAAAACACTCCCAGAAAACAGGAACTGGCACTGGGCACTGGGTCAATAGGTTAGTGCTCAAAAATATTATAAATTGGTAAATAAATACCCAAAAAGTATCCTAGAATGATAATATATCAACATGGAACAATAAAAAAAATATAGATGCGTTGGAGACTTATAAGCATCCCCAAGCTTAATTCATGCTCGTCCTCGAGTTGGTAAATGATAATTTTTTTTTTGATTTGACATGCTACCCATTATGTAATCTTTGGTATGTATGCTCATTGAGAAATGTTTAATTAACAAACATCAACATAGTAATATTTATAAGTATAAGAAACAAAATCATTAATTTTTCAAAGTATACGATCCTAAAAGAATGTTTTACCCCTATTCATATTATTATATTAGCAAGGCATGACTCCGTATTCACCATATAGTTACAAATGTTACGCACCATGGTCTCCAAGTCAAGCAATTGGAACGTACTTTTTCAATATGCATCAACTTTTTATTCTTCACACAATACATGAGCGTGAACCATTGGACATAGCATATAAGTGGAATAGAATATGGTGGTAGGTATCAAAGGGGTAAGAAGTGGAGAAGATAGTCTCAGATCAACTAGGCGTACCAACGAGCTACGGAGATGCTCATCGATAGATATCAGTGCGAGGAGTAGGGATTGCCATGCAAATGATGCATTAGAGCTATAAGTGTATGAAAGCTCAACTGAAGCTAAGTGGGGGTGTGCATCAAACTTGCTTGCTCATGAAGACCTCGGGCATTTGAGGAAGCCTGTCATAGGAATATACAAGCCAAGTTTATTATATGAAAATGTAATTCCCACTAGCATATGGAAGTGTCAACATAGGAGACTCTATATATGAAGAACATGGTGCCACTCTGAGGCACAAGTGTGGTAAAGGATAGTAGCAAAGTCCCTTCTCTCTTTTCTCTCATCTTACTATTATTATTTTTATTTTATGGTGCGCTTTTCTCATTTTCTTCTTCTTTTTGCCTCCCCCATTTTCTCTTTTTTTTATATGGCGGGCTCATTTGGCTTCCCCCATTTTAATTTCATTTTTCGTCCGGAGTCTCATCCCGACTTGTGGGGGAATCATAGTCTCCATCATCCTTTCCTCACTGGGACAATGCTCTAATAATGATGATCATCACACTTTTATTTACTTACAAGTCAACATGAAGAACTAATAGGAAGATATGACTCTGTATGAATGCCTCTGGCAGTGTACCAGGATGTGCAATGATCTAGCATGACATGTATCGAAAATATGAAGAACGGTGGCTTTGCCACAAATACTATGTCAGGTGTATACGATCATGCAAAGCATTATATGATGAACGAACTAGTCATATCAAGTGACGATGGAATTTGCATGGCAATATATCTCGGAATGGCAATGGAACTGCCATAATAGGTAGGTATGGTGGCTGTTTTGAGGAAGATATAATGAGGCTTATGTGCAACAGAGCGTATCATGTCACGGGGTTTGGATGCACCGGCGAATATTTGCACCGATCCTCGAGGTGAGAATGGGCTATGCACGGTATTGAAGAGGCTAGCAAATATGAGAAGGTGAAGATGCGTATGTCCATGGTGTCACATTAGTCATAAAGAACTCACATACTTATTGCAAAGTTTTATTAGTTTTATCACAAATCAAAGTACTCCTCGCATGCCCCGAGGGAGGAGGTTGGTAGGAATTAACCATCGCGCGCACCCGACTCAGAACAACACTAGTATTTCAACGAGGAATATAAATGCTCAGAAATCATCACCATGCCTCTTTAATTTTTATATGAATATCAAGTTAACACCTCTTAATCTTGACACTTCTACGAATCAACAATTTTGGACTCACACCTTTTTCATATTACCACATCAATGTCATTAACCCAGAACTTCTCTATATGTGCTACACGATGGTTTTGATTTTCATTCATTGAATACTTAATATTCTTGGACTAGTCTTATGACCCATGCAAATTACCGTCACTATTACTCAGCTCTCAAACAAATTTAAGTGAAGAATGAGAGCATATTATTTCTATAAAATCTACACGCCACCGTGCTAAAAAAGATATAAGTGTAGTACTAGAGCAACTGCCTAGCTCAAAAGCTATAAGTGATGCACATAGAGTATTCAAGTAAATTATCATGAAGGTGTGTGTCTCTCAAATAAGTGTGTCCATAAAATTATGATTGTGACAAACTGAAAGTAAAAGCAAACAAAAGCAAACGACGCTCCAAGTTAAACACATATCATGTGATGAATAAAAATATAGCTCCAAGTGACATACTGATGGATTGAGACGAAAGAGGGGATACCTTCCGGGGCATCCCCAAGCTTAGACGCTTGAGCCTCCTCATAATTATACTTGGGGTGACTTGGGAATCCCCAAGCTTGGGCTCTTGCTACTCCTTATTCCGTACTCCGTCATGATCACACACAAAACTTGAAAACTTCAATCACACAAAACTCAACAAAACTTCGCGAGATCCGTTAGTATAAGAAACATATTGCATACTTGAGGTACTATGATAAATTGATTGAAATTCATTTTTGCATAATAGGTACTGTATTCTAACTTCCCCATGGCTTAAACCCCCCTGATATAGTCCATGGCATATTCAAAACAAGCAAACTATGCAAGCAAGACAGAATCTGTTTAAAACAGAACTGTCTGTAGAAATCTGTAAAGAGCCCATACTTTTTTAACTCTAAAAATTCTGAACAATTAGTAAAACGTAAAGAATTTGTATAGCAATACTGTGTTAAAATTTCAGATCATTATCACGCTCCAGTAAAAAATGAAAATTCCTGCACTGGAGTCAAAAGTTTCTGTTTTTTTTCAGCATTGTTTCTACTCATCTTGTGAGTCATCCCAAAGGCTTTACTTGGCACAAACACTAATTTAAACACAAAAACATAACCACTACAGAGGAAATAATCATGCTATTAAAAATAAATAGAAAGTTCTAATAACTATTGGGTTGTCTCCCAACAAGCTCTTTCTTTATAGCCATCAAGATAGGCTTGATATTTCAATGATGCTCACATAAAGGATAATAATTGAAGCACAAAGAGAGCATCATATAGCATCTGACAAACATATTTAAGTCTAACATACTTCCTATGCATAGACATTTTATAAGCAGACAAATTATGAAGACAAGTGAAATCTTGCATATGCAAATAGGAAGAGTGAATCATTAATAGTTTCAATACAAAGAGAGGTATGTGAGTAACATGAAAATTCCTATAACCATATTTGCCTCTCTCATAATAATTACATCTAGGATCATAATCAAACTCAACAATATAACTATCATGTAAAACATTCTCTTTATGATCCATGTGCATATAAGTCTTATAATCATCCAAGGTTGTGGGATCAAACCCATTTTTAGTAGTGTTGCAAATATCATAATCAATTATAGATTCATCATGAAGCATAGAATTATCAAGATCACAAGAAACATCATGATTATCACCCCAATCATGATCACTAGCACAATTGATATTCTTAGAATTTATTTCCTCTGTGGCAATCATTCTTTTCATTCAAGGAACAATCATGAATCACCTTATAAATTTCACAATTTTGGATTCATGATTTTCAAGCAAGACCTCATAAAGATAATCTAGTGAACTATCACTAGCAATTGTTTCAACATAATTGGGTCTTTTGGAAAGATTAGCAAGTGGATGAGGATCCATTTATCTTAAATTTTTGCTTTGAACTTTCTGTTTATTTTTGATAAAGAAAACATAGCTAGGCAAGCAGGCAAACTAGAGACGAAAAAAGCAAACTAGCAAACTAGTAAAGTAAATATTTTTGTATTTTTGATTTTTATGTGGCACACTAAATATAACAGCAAATAAAATGAAAAACAAGTGAATGAAAATTTGTGTGAAGTTACTTGGTAGTTGGTGATGGTATTCCCCGGCAACGGCGCGAGAAATCCTTCCTGATACTCGTGATCTGTGTTGGGTTTTCCGTGAAGAGGAACGGGTAATCGCAGCACAAAGTGGGTAAGTATTTCCCTCAGTTATGAAACCAAGGTTTATCGAACCAATTGTAATACCAATCCTCAACCGTCTTCAGTGGCTACACACAAAAGAACAAACAACTTGCAGCCAACGCCGACAAGAGGGTTGTCAGTCCGCTTGATCTCGTTATTTGCAAGAAAGTGAGTTGTGTAGATAATTGTAGATAATAGTAAAGTGCAAAATAAAATAAAAGGTAATAAATAACAGCAAGGTAATGATAACGTTTGTGAATTTATAAGTGAATAGACTCGGGGGCCGTAGAGTTCTTCAGTGGCATCTCTCATATGCAAAGCATACGGTGGGTAAACAAATTACTGTTGGGAAATTGACAGAAAAGCGAATAATTATGCGATGTTCACGGCAATGATCATGTGTATATAGGCATCACGTCCATAAGCAAATAGGCCAACTCCTGCCTGCACCTACTACTATTACTCCACTTGAAGAGCGCTTCTGTGCTTGCCTCTCTACGTATTAAGTTCATGACAAACAGAGTAATGCTTGGAGAACGATGACATGATGTAGCTAAAGTAGACTCAACTAATATGAATAAACCCCATCGTTTTATCCTTAGTAGGAACAACACAAAGATGCAACTTGTCCCCTTCTGTCACTGGAATATAGAAACTTTTCAGGTTGAACCTACTACAACGCACCACTCCCACCGAAGAAATATCAATCTTGTTGGCCAAACTATCTCAATAGATCGGAGAGCATTACGAAGCTATGATGATCATGCAAATAAGAATCATTGTAATCAGGTTTGACTCAAATACTTTTCATGAAAAATCTGAACATAAACTCACAATTCATCGGATCCCAACAAACACACCATACAAAGGGATTATATCGGATAGATCAAGGCAAAGATGCGATGAACATTGTATTGAAGATCGAGAGAGAGAGATTGCCATCTAGGTACTACCTACAGACCCATAGGTATGCGGTGAACTACTCACACATCATGGTGAGGGCAGCAAGGTTGATGAAGAGGCCCTCCGTGATCGATCTCCCCTTCGGCAGGGTGCCGAAACGGAGGTGCAGATGGCCTCCCGTCGGAACAGAGGCTTGCGGCGGCGGAAAAGTGCTTCGGGAGCGCTTCTGATGTTTTTAGGGTAGATGTGAATTTATAGGCCAGAGAACGACGTCGGGGGACGCTCCAGGGGGGCACCACATATCTCGCCGCGCACCCCCTAGGGGGCGCGACTGGATATGTGGTGGGTCCCTGGTGCATCTCCTGGCCCTCCTTCGAAGCTTCTAGGTCTTGTATTGGTCCAAAAAAATCACCAAAAAGCTTCGTGGCAATTGGTCTTGTATTGTGTCTCTGAAAAGGTAAAAACACGCATAAAACAAGAACTGGCACTGGGCACTGGGTCAATAGGTTATTTCTCAAAAATACTATAAATTGGTAAATAAATACCCAAAAAGTATCCTAGAATGATAATATATCAGCATGGAACAATAAAAAATTATTGATATGTTGGAGACGTATCAGCAAGCTGAAGCTTCAATTCCTCGAGCTTCTCCTGAAGAACACCGATCTCATCGTCACGCTCATAGTGGGCTTCCTTTAGTTCATCTTCGAGCTCCAGTTCACGGATGATCAACTGCTTGACCTTCTTAGTGCTTCGGCGCGTCTGTATCTCCAGGTTCCTAATATGCACCTCCAGGTCTTGGACGTAGGAGGATATGGAGTCGTCATCCCTAGTGCGGATAATCTCTCCATCTGGCCATCTACGGGAGACCATGAGAAGGTCTGATGCAAAGAGCTGTTCATTTTTTTCATCACGGATGTGTCCAAGTGCACAGTGAGTGGCAATGTTCCTGCTGATGGGCTAGGTGGGAGTGACGAACTGGAAGTCGATGGGATCCGGGATCTTTCCAAAAGTTTTTCTGAGAATGTGAACTTTAATCCTCCAGTGTGGGTCTTCCAGAATGATCTTGATGAGGGTCCCGGTGATGGTAGACAGAGCTATCCTCAGTTCCTTGTGGATTTGCACCATTTGCTTTCCGAAGGGTATCGTCTTGTCTCACTGGCAAAACTCCGCGATGACGACTGGGGTGTAGGTGACAGCCATCTAAAATGTTGAAGTCGGAGAAGAGTTAGTAATGAACAAATGAGCATGTGTGAATTTAAAAGCATGTAGTAAAATAGTTTTCTTCCTTTTGGTTTTCCAATCCTAGTGGTCATGTCATACGGTCAGCGTGTGCTCTGATACCATATCTGTAGTGACCCGACCTCAAACAGTCAAGTCTTTGTGTATTTGTGCTATCCCTGGATCATGCTAGCACACACTGTACATGAATGTATATATCAACATTCAATCACATGCTTTATTACATCAAAAATCTCATATAGAGTCTTTATTACAAGAATAAATTTGGTTGAAGGCCAACTCATGAGAATAAAACTAAAATCCTGCGGAAGCATCGAAGGTAGTTGAGTCCATCCAACTCCAAGGGCAATCACCTAGCATAGAACGTAGACCTTACTCCTCGTCCGAAAATACCTCTACAACATGAGACGTTGCAGCCGTGTAGGTCAGCATATTGAATATGCCGGCAAAGTCACATATAGAACATAAAAGAAATGCTATCATCACTATATGCAATATGGCTGTTGGTGGCTCTAAGTTTAAGTTTTTGCATAAAGGCTGATTTTTCCACACATCAAAGAATGACAAAAAATATTACTACAAAGCTGATAATATTAATGAGATGGTTACGCCAACCAAATTCTCATACCCAAGTTAGAAGTAAACCCAATTCATTTATATTAATTGTGTCGAGAGTTCCTGATAGCTTCAATTCCAGAGCCTCAAGTTGTCTGTAACTCGGGACACGGATAATCGATTAGTTTGATACTCTGCAGAGTCTTGTGCACTTTACCCGCAAGATTCAATCCCTCCATTTATGTCCTCGAACTGCCTGGTGTTTGAGAACCGGATGACTGAAACATGGTCTTTTAGTGAGCTCCTCTTAACCACCGCTAGTGCCCATCCAATCATACCATTCTTCTACATCTCGTAGCACTGTCCGGTCAGAGTCACTTCAAAGACCAACCAAGCCAAAGCCCATAGCGACTTATGCTTGCGCAGGTAAGCTTCCGGTCTTGAAGTATCCTTCCATCTCTTTGAGCCTGGGTGCAACACCTAGGCTAACCACTGGGTCCTCCAGGGTGCCGTTCAAGCAATTTCCACCCAGAGTGACGGTGTCCTGGACTAGGGGGTCCTAACCTAGTCGGCCTAGACTCCTCGGATTGGGCCGAGGGGCCCTCCACCTGTTCAAGATGGACTCCGTAGATTGCACGATGGAACGTGATCAAGTCTGCATCTGCCGAAGGCTTGTCGTATACTCCAAAACTTCTTCTAGTGCCTCTATGCTATGATACCGACCTTGTAACCCTAGATACCCTACCTGGCGTATATATAAGCCATATGGTTTAGCCCGTAGAGGGTTAGAACACAACATTACTCAACCAGCTTTAGGGTTAGAACACATCTCACGATCTCGAGGTAGATCAACTCTGTACTCGACACTACTCCATTAGTATAAACAAGAGCAGGATGTAGGGTTTTACCTCAATTAAGAGGGCCCGAACCTGGGTAGAACGTTGCCTCCCTGTTCCTATTACCATCCATCCGAGATCCACATCTCGGGACCCCCTACCCCGAGGTATGTCGATTTTTACACCGACACTGGTGCTTTCATTTAGAGTTTCTCTATGAGATCGACAGAAGGATCGATGGGATTGTCGGTAACGACTCCAATCTCACGAGCATGATTCCCATGCCCGAAACTCCTGTCACGAGTATGCCCTCCCTACCTTGCGGAATCGAGGCAAGCCATGACTCCGCCTGGGTCTTAGCCGAGCCCTCCATCAAGGATGAGGGGCCGAGGTATCTTCCGGAAAGCAACTCAGGCAATTAGAGGTAACCAAAGTAGTTGATCTTCAAATCAGCCCGGCTGATCCAATGGCTATAGACCTGACCAGGGTTGACGATGCTAGGGTTTCGGACCCATGGTCCCTAGAGATCAAAAAACACCCACCCACCTCCTACATTGAATATCGTCCCGATAACTTGGGCCCACCAGATGTTTGGGATCTAGCCTATGTGCAACAACTTCCTGCTGAGTCAATCAGGCAGTTCTGGACTAGGTTCTCATTTGTCAAAGACAAAATGTTGCGCTACCAAGACTCAGATATAATAGCAGCCTTCCAACATGGATGCAAGTATAAAGGCGTTTCGAATGCTCTTGCTCGCCGCTGCGTTCAGACACTTCCAGAATTGGCCAATTTGGTGTCCAGATATTGCACCAACGAAGATGCTTAGCTGGCCGAGGAAAACACGAATTCGATCTGTGAACACAACCGAAAACGTGACATACCTGCGCCCCAGCGCGAGCCCCGCAAGCGGAACACCTCGGGCGAAAGACCTCGGGAGAAGAAAACCTCCGGTCACCCCAAAACAACACTCGACAGCCTCCTTGATAAACCATGCCCAACACACGCTATTCTGCTTAATTACTGCCCGACTCACAGTCTCCGCGATTGTTGGGTTGTGAGGCAAGTGGCCAAGGGAGGACCCGCCCTTCTAGCAGGCACCTCCAGCCACGTAGAGCAGTCCTCGGACGAAGACGAAGTCATGATGATCTACGAGACTTTCGTCTCCAACAACCAACGCAAATGAGCCCTGCGGGAAGTCAATTCCATCCAACCGGTACCAACGTGGGGCACGTGGGTACACACCCCGATCACCTTC
The DNA here is from genome assembly GCA_039707655.1 of Elymus sibiricus. Classification (NCBI taxonomy): domain Eukaryota; kingdom Viridiplantae; phylum Streptophyta; class Magnoliopsida; order Poales; family Poaceae; genus Elymus; species Elymus sibiricus. The sequence goes on along the minus strand of CM077675.1, from coordinate 304,715,503 downwards.
AATCATACAGATCAACCAAGGTTGACCTCGGGCAGGTGCCCCATCGCGCTGGTCCTCAACCCAATCGTGGGCAACTGCCAACTTCGGAAGGTGCTCATGGACGGCGACAGGAGCCTATATATGATATATGCACATACTTTGGACAAGATGCACATCGATAAATCGCGGATAGAACAAAGTGGCACCACATTTAAAGGTATAATACCCGGGCAAGAGGCACGCTGCAGCGGAAAAATAACCCTGGATGTAGTCTTTGGGACATCGGACAATTATCGCTTCGAAGAGATTACGTTCAACATCGCCCCCTTTAAAAGCTGATATCGTGCACTCCTGGGACGGGACGCCTTCTCCAAGTTCTAGTAGTACTGCATTACGGCTATATGAAGCTCAAAATGCCAGGCCCAAACGGGATCATCACCATCTCGAGCGACCCTGACAAAGCCCTCAGAGCCAAGAATAAAACATCGTCATTCGCCCTCGAATCCCTGTCCGAAACCCTCATGGCAGAGGAGTTGACCACACTACGCGTCTAAGTTGATCAAGATGATGTCATCCTCGACAAACGACCGGAGTCTACTTCATTCAAGCTGGCAAACGAAATAGTCAAGTTCCAAGTCCAACCCACGGACCCAGCTAAAACGTCGTCCATTGGGGCGAACCTCGACCCCGCAACCAACGAGGCTCCACGCAATTTCCTTTGGGAAAACTAGGACATATTTGCCTGGCACCCCTCAGATATGCTAGGGATACCCCCAGGCTTGCAGAACACAGCCTAAACATATTAAAAGGTTACAAACCGGTCAAACAAACACTTCGACGTTTCTTTGAATCCAAGTGTCAAGCGATGGGCGAAGAGCTGGCCAAATTACCGGAGGCCGGGTTCATCCGAGATATAAAGCACCCCGATTGGCTCGCCAACTTGGTCATGGTACCAAAGAAGGACAAGTCCTAGCGCTTGTGCGTCGATTTTAAAGACCTCAACAAAGCCTGGCCCAAGGACCCCTTCCCATTACCACGCATCGACCAAATCGTGGACACCATAGCAAGGCATGACTCACTATGCTTCTTGGATGCCTATTTAGGATATCATCAAATAAAGATGAAAGAATCTGACCAGGCAGCAACAACGTTCATCACACCTTACGAGCCGTTCTGCTTTGACACAATGCCCTTCAGACTAAAGAATGCCGGAGCCACATACCAACGCATGATTCAAACATGCCTTGAGAAACACATCGAGAAGACCGTCGAGGCCAACGTCGACGATGCGGTTGTCAAAACTAAACATGTCGGATAGTTGGTAAACAATCTCCGTGATGTTTTCGCTTTCTTACGAGAGTATCAAATTAAACTTAACCCGGAGAAATGCGTCTTCGGAGTCCCAGACGGCAAACTCCTCGGCTTTATCGTATCCAACCGAGAAATCGAGGCCAATCCGGCAAAAATACGAGCCTTGTACCGTCTGGAGGTACCAACGAAGTTCAAACATGTACAGAAACTAGAAGGATGCGTGGCGGCATTAAGCCGCTTCATATCAAGGCTAGGGGAGAAGGCCCTGCCTTTATATAGACCGTCAAAGCAAACAAGGACATTCATATGGAACAAGGAAGCCGCGACGGCCCTGGAAGATATCAAAAATCTCGTTGCCACTAATCCTATCCTGGCGGCCCAAGGTGTATGTGAGCCGATGATATTGTACATCTCGGCCACAAACCAGGTGGTTAGCGTAGTCCTCGTGGTTGAACGGGACATGGAGGGTCACAAGTTCCAGGTACAGAAGCCCGTTTATTATGTCTCTGAGGTCTTAACCCCTTGCAAAACGCGCTACCCTCTCTATCAGAAGATAGCCTACACCGTTTTTATGGCATGACGAAAACTCCGACATTACTTTAAGAGTGCTTAGTGAATGTGGAATCCGATGCCCCGTTAAGTGACATAATTAACAATCGGGATGGGCGTATCGCTAAATGGGCCATAGAGCTCCTACCTTTTGAAATCACCTATTGACCATGCCGAGCTATTAAATCTCAGGTGTTGGCTAACTTCATGGCCAAATGGACAGAAGCCGAACTCCCTCAAGAGTACATCAAATACTCACATTGGACCATGTACTTCGATGGTTCCCAAATGCTAGCCGGCCTAGGGGCTGGTGTCGTCCTCATGTCACCTAAAGGCGACAATATTTGGTATGTACACAAATTATGTACACAGATTCAAACAACACGGCCGAATACGAAGCCCTTTTACACGGACTTCGGATATCAGTCTCCATGGGTGTCAAATGCCTGGAAGTCCGAGGTGATTCTAACCTCGCCATCTCGCAAGTCAATGGCGAATTCGATGCCAAGGACGCAAAGATGACAGCATACCGAAATGCCGTCCTAAAAATCCCGGCAAGGTTCGAGGTGCTGAAATTTCACCACATACCCTGAGATAGTAACTAGACCACAGATATACTCGCCCGAATGGGCGCCAAACAGGATAAAGTCCCAGAGAATACCTTCCTTGAATGGATTTTTAAGCCATCCGTATTCTGGCAAGATGAAAAGGGACGTCGGAGTCAGGCGACGTCGGGCAACAGGCCCCGCCTGAAGATGACGAAGGACCAGGAGTGGTAGGCGGCTCGGCTATTCAGGAAACAGCTTCCGCACATGAAGTCATGGCAGTTATTGGGCCATGGACAGAGCCAATCCTCGCATACCTGCTCCATAAAGAGCTCCCCAATGACCAAACCGACGCACGACCAATCGTACGACAATCTAAAGACTATAAAGTTTATGAAGGAGAGCTCTATAAGATGAGCACCACGGGCGTCCTCCAGCGTTGCATATCTAAAGAGGAAGGAAGAAAATTACTTCGGGAGATACACTCTGGCATGAGCGGACATCACGCCGCTGCTCGGACCTTGGTCGGCAAGGCCTTCCGATCTGGTTTCTACTTGACAACTGCGGGTGCCGACGCCTAGGCGTTAGTGTAGCGCTGCCCGGCTTGTCAAGTATTCGCCAAACAGAGCCACAATGACCCCGCAATGCTCCACACTATGCAGTCTGGGGGTTAGATATGGTCGGCCCACTAAAGGGTGGATCAAGAAAAAAATAAATACTTACTTGTCATGGTCGACAAATTCACTAAGTGGATCGAAGCAAAGCCAGTCACCTCGGCTGACGCTACCCACGTAATCGAGTTCCTCTCTATCGTGCGTATGACTATCTATGGGATCTACGGGGCCCCTTTACAGTTCAACTGCGGGGATTCTCAGGCACAAAGAGCATCACCGATCCATGCGTACTTAGGGGTTTAGACAGGTTCGGGTTGATCGGGAGCGTAAAACCCTACGTCCTGTGTTTGGTAGATTATATGAGTCACAGTATAGGAGAGCTACAACCCAGCAAGGAATGCTCGAGGAGTGCGGCTACGCGTGCAAAAAGGAACAAAGTGTCGACCTTTCTAAAGGTAGCCATGGTCCTCCTTGTATAGGTTAATGGGCTACCACAGTGGCTAAAATGGTCAGTATATGGGTAAAAAGTGTATTCTATAGCTGCCAAAACTACTGGTAAGAGCTATAGTGGGAAATACCTAACTCTGACGGACTAGGACAGACACATTAAATGCGCCCTGAGGTGTCACGTTGGCGACGGCTACCGACAAGAATCGCCTCTCCTTCCGTGCCGTTCGCCCAGCTACCTCCTATTCCTTTGCCACGTCATAGGACGGGTGTCATTAAACTGCTGCTTATCCACCGAGCTGCCACGTGCCCCGACCAGCTCCACCTAATCGCCTGCCCGCTCGACACCTAGTTGATGTAGACAGTCAGCCTGGCAACATGGAGCGATGGCTTGGCGGGTGGAGACCTTGGCGGGAGCGCTTGCAGTCGGGTCTTCTCCATTGGGATGGAAGCCTGCCGGTGCTTTGGTCCTTTATTGGCATTGCCTTGGAGATTGGAGTCACCCGACAAGGTCTTGCCGGCCTAGAGGCCGCAGTCGTCTGTGCACAAGTCCGGGTACTAGAGCCCCCGTTCTTTAGTACACCGACAGGAGCCCCCCGGGCTTGGGCCATACTTGAGTCCGTGACGCTGTTGGGCTAGGCCCAAAGCAATGCACAGACACGTGCGGCCGCATTTTCCTACGGTTATTGTGATGATTTTTACTGCCTTGCCCACGTTGCACATTGAAGGCAAGTCGTGGGAGTGCTGGAGTGAGACAGCGTCGAGAGGACGCGCCTAAAAAGCCGCGCCACGTTGGACTGGTAGAGGCGCCTCTTGCGATGTGTGTTCTCACACGAAGCGCGACATTGGTGGATAGGGGCGGTCGCCCAAGCAGCACGCTTGGCAGCGAACGGATGCCTCAGACAGCGAACAGCCAGCCCCCGTGCCTTCCCAATGGAGAGAGAAAATCCGGTGGGCGTTTCTCATATGCCTCTTGTCATTCCATGTCATTAAGCACCGTTGCCCTCTCCCTTCGTCTTCCTCCTTTACTGTATCCTGCACGACGCGTGTCACATGCGAGGCTCAGCATTGACCAAAAATGGCGGTCACAGAAGTAGTGCGTTCGCCAGTGCATGTTCGCTCTGGGTTGCGAGGAGTCAGCCCCCGTCGCCTCATCCCTATAAATAGGGGGGTCGGCAAGGCCGTTGCTCGCTCCCATCTCCCCACTCCAGCATGCCAGTCAACACCATCTTCTTCCTCCTTCCGCCACCTCCTCTAGCGAACCGTTCCCAGGATGGAGAGGGGCCGTGGCTGTGCACGAGGGTCCGCCGCCGCTGCGATGGTCGTCCCCCGGAGCTCAGTGCGCATCGTGGTAACGGCGGCTGGGGTCGGCTCCAGCTCCCATGGAAGGGCGGCGTCTAGGTACCGCGGGAGGATGGGTCCTTCGAACCGCGGCAGTCGTGGCGGTGCTCCTCTCCTGCTGCCCCGTGTAGGGACTCATACGGGGTAGGCGGAGCATGAGTTCGTCATGGTGCTGCCCCGTCGACTCCGAAGCTGACTGCGTCTTCCTGACCTCTTCGCGAGGGCCATGGAAGGCAGCAGACCTTCAGGCCTATGGCTCCAGGCGGCCTGCTGCTACAACGGGCCGGTGGCCTGCTGCTACAACGGGCCTGTCTGGGTGGCGGCCGACCTCTCCCCCGGAAGCACCATGTTCTTGACGCAGGGGTGGAAGTCTTTTGCCCACTCCCACAGCCTGGGGCCGGGGCATCTCCTCCAGTTCAAGTTTGACGGGGCCGCAACTCTCTCGACGAAGTTCTTCGGGGTTCTTGACGAGCGCCTGGAGTGCTGACGGAGAGCTCGAGCGGTAGTGACTTCAAATCCTCCAGCGACAGCGACGACGACGACAGCCCCCTCGGCATCAATCACGAGGACTCCGACTAGGCCCGTGTGGCACTTTAGCTAGGTTTTGGAGATGGGTCGAGTGATGCGTACGCGAGGCTCCATCCACGAGACCTTGTTTCCGCATCAATCACAACATCGTAGTAGCAGATATCCTTTTGTGTTTAGATTGTACCCAATGTAACCCTGCGAGGACGCAAAGAAATTTTTTTGGGTACTTTTTGCAAAATATTCAAGCACTTATTATGCTCTAGTGAATGGCTATTTCCCCTTAAGCGCAGTTTCGCACTTGCATGTTCTAGTCCCTATGCTTGCCGGAAATGCCTGCCGTTACGCACATCTTTACCGTGAGCGCTTTTAGGAACGGATCCTTAGTAGCCTGCCAGTGATTCCACTGCCGGCACGGCTGATACGTATCCAACGTATCTATAATTTTTGATTGTTCCATGCTGATATATTATCATTCTAGGATACTTTTTGGGTCATTATTTACCAATTTATAATATTTTTGAGCACTAACCTATTGACCCAGTGCCCAGTGCCAGTTGCTGTTTTCTGCGTGTTTTTTGCGTTTTAGGTTTACTGTACCAAACTAAGTCCGATTGCCACGAAACTTTTTGATGATTTTTTCTGGACTATATGAAGACCTAGAAGCTTCGAAAGGAAGCCAGGGGGTGCATGAGGGCCCCACCATACATCAGGGCGCGCCCTGGGGGGCTGTCCTGATATGTGGTGGCCCCCTCGGGCACCTCCCGACGTCCTTCTTCAGCCTATAAATTCTCTAAAATCCTAAAAACCCTGGAAGCAGTCCCAAAACCCTTTTTCCGCCGCCGCAAGTCTCTGTTCCATCGTGAGGCCATCTGGAGCTCCGTTCCGGCACCCTGCCGGAGGGGGGATCGATCACGGAGGGCCTCTTCATCAACCTTGCTGCCCTCATGATGATGTGTAAGTAGTTCACCACAGACCTACGGGTCCATAGCTAGTACCTAGATGGAAATCTCTCTCTCTCTTATGATCTTCAATACAATGGTCATCGCATCTTCGCTTTGATCTATCCGATGTAATCCTATTGTGCGGTGTGTTTGTTGGGATTCGATGAATTGTGGGTTAATGTTCAGATCATTCATGAAAAGTATTTGAGAGGCCTCTGAATTATATTATCTCTTAAGTGCATGATCATTATAGCTTCGTAATACTTTCCGATCTGTTGATGTGCTTTGGCCAAGTAGATTGATATTTCATTGGTGGGAGTGGTGCGTTGTGGTAGGTTCAACCTGGCGAGTTTCTATATCCCAGTGACAAAGTAGGGGACTAGATGCATCTTTGTGTTGTTGCTACGAAGGATAAAACGACGGGGTTCATTCATATTTTTTGAGTTTACTTTGTCTACATCATGTCATCGTTCTCCAATCATTACTCTGTTTTACTTAATACTCTAGATGCATGCTGGATAGCGGTCGATGAGTGGAGTAATAGTAATAGGTGCAGGCAGGAGTCGGCCTAGTTGCTTATGGACGTGATGCCTATATATACATGATCATTGCCGTGAACATCGCATAACTATCCGCTTTTCTATCAATTGCCCAACAGTAATTTGTTTACCCACCGTATGCTGCCTACATGAGAGATGCCACTAGAGAACACTATGGCCCCGGGTGTATTCACTCATATATTCAGGAACGCTATTATTACCTCGCTGCCTTTATTTACATTTTATTTATTTTTCAATTATCAACAATTATGTACACAACTCATTTGCTTGCAAATAACGAGATCAAGGGGATTAACAACCCTCTTGCCCGCGTTCGGTGCAAGTCATTTGTTCATTTGTGTGCAGCCGCTGAAGACGGTTGAGGATTGATTTTCCTATTGGTTCGATAAGCCTTGGTTTCATAACTGATGGAAATACTTCTCTGCTTTGTGCTGTAATTACCCGTTCCTCTTTATGGAAAACCCAACGCAGATCACAAGTTTCAGGAAGTATTTCTGGCACTGTTGCCGGGGAATATCATCATCAACTACCAAGTAACTTCACACAAATTTTCATTCACTTGTTCTTCTTTTTATTTGCTGTTATATTTAGCTTGTCTCATAAAAATCAAAAATACAAAAATATTTATCTTTGCTTGTTACTAGTTTACTTCTTCGCTTGCTAGTTTACTTGTCTTCCTTGTCACTTTGCTCGTTCGGTCACCATGTCTCAAGATACTACTAAGTTGTGTGACTTCTCAAATACTAATAAAAATGATTTTATTAGTACACCTATACCACCCGCCACTAGTGTGGAGGCTTTTGATATTAATGCTGCATTGCTAAATCTTGTCATGAAAGATCAATTTTCGGGAAGTCCTAATGAGGATCCCACATCACATCTTAATACCTTTCTTGAATTATGTGACATGCAAAAGAAAAAGGATATGGATAATGATATTGTAAAATTGAAATTATTTCCTTTTTCACTAAGAGATAAAGCTAAAGCTTGGTTTTCATCTTTACCGCGTAATAGTATTGGGACATGGGATAAGTGTAAAGATGCTTTTATTGCCAAGTATTTTCCTCCTGCTAAGATCATCTCCCTTAGAAATCAAATAATGAATTTTAAACAGCAAGATCAAGAGCATGTTGCACAAGCTTAGGAGAGAATGAAATTAATGATAAGGAATTGTACACCTCATGGTTTAAATATGTGGATGATTCTCCAAAACTTCTATGCTGGACTGAACCTTGTGTCTAGAAATCTTCTAGATTCTGCTGCAGGTGGTACGTTTATGGATGTGACCTTAGGAGAGGCCACAAAACTTCTGGACAACATCATGACAAATTATTCTCAATGGCATACCGAAAGGGCTCCAACGAGTAAGAAGGTAAATTCTGTTGAAGAAATCACTACTTTGAGTAAAAAAGCGGATGCCCTTATGAATATGGTTGCTAGTAAAAATGCTCATGTTGATCCCAATGATGTTCCCTTGTCTACATTTATTGAGCAAAATAATGATGCTATTGATGTGAGCTTTGTCTCGCAAAATAATTTCAATAACAATGCTTATAGAGGAAATTTCAATTCTAGGCCGTATCCCGGTAATTCCTCTAACAACTATGGAAATTCTTATGATAATTCTTATGGAAATTCTTGTAAAAATGATAATAGGATACTCTCTGATCTTGATAACACAATTAAAGAATTTATTATTTCTCAAATGGTTTTCAACACTATGGTAGAAGAAAAATTGCATGTAGTTGACACTTTGGCTAAAAACATGGATAGAATTGCTCTTGATGTGGAAACTCTTAAAAATAAAGCCTTGCCACCCAAGCATGATTTTAATGATGCCATTAAATCTATCCAAATATATATTAATGAAAGTAAGGAGAGGACCACTAAGTTGAGAGCTAAGCGGGAATTCTTAGAAAAAGCTCTTCCACCCAGTTTTTACCGGAATCATGATGAAGATCTTAAAATGATTGAAATTTGTCCTATTGAATCTTCATTTAGCTCTCCGAATATAAATGATAAAGAGACTGGAGATGAGTCAACTTTAGTAGAGGAGCGTCCCGTTTTCTTGGAGGGTGATGATTTTGATGCTAAAACTAAAAAATGTGGGTTTGGAGAGGTCAAAACTTTAACTAGTGATGCACCCACTATCTTGGATTACAAGGAATTTAATTATGATAATTTCTCTTTAGTAGAATTTATTTCCTTGTTGCAATCCGTTATTAGCTCACCCAATGCTTATGAACAAAACAAAGCTTTTACCGAACATATAGTAGAAGCTATGATAAGAGCTTATGATGAGAAACTTGAGATTGAAGTTTCTATTCCTAGAAAATTGCATGATGAGTGGGAACCTACTATCAAAATAAAGATAAATAAATATGAATGCAACGCTTTGTGTGACGTTGGTGCTAGTGTTTCAACTATTGCAAAAACTCTTTGTGATGTGCTTGGTCTCACTAATATTGAAGATTGTTCCCTCAACTTGCATATTGCGGATTCTACCATCAAGAAACCTTTAAGTAGAATTAATGATGTGCTTATTATTGCAAATAATAATTATGTTCTTGTAGATTTTATTGTGCTTGATATTTATTGCAATCCTTCTTGTCCCATAATACTTGGAAGGCCTTTCTTACGAACTATAGGTACAATCATTGACATGAAAGAGGGAAATATAAGGTTCCAATTCCCATTGAATAAAGGGATGGAACACTTCCCTATGAATATAATTAAAAAACCTTATAAATCAATTATGAGAGCCACTTATGGGTGGAGTATCAAAGATGACAATACTTGAAACTATGCATTATGCCTAGCTAGGGGCATAAAACAATATCGCTTTAAATTTTTGCTTAGAACTTTCTGTTTATTTTTAATAGCGTGTTTATTTCCTCTGTAAATATTATGTTTTTGTGTTTAAATTAGTGTTTGTGCCAAGTAAAGCCTTTGTGATGACTCACAAGATGAGTAGAATCGATGCTGAAACAAAACATAAACTTTTGACTTCAGTACAGGAATTTTCATTTTTTTCTGGAGAGCGATAATGATATGAAATTTTTAAACAGTGTTTCTATACAACTTTTAGAGGTTTTACTAATGTTTCAGAGTTTTTAGAGTTATAGAAGTATAGGGTATCTACAGATTGCTACAGACTGTTCTGTGTTTAGACCGATTCTGTTTTTGCTTGCATAGTTGCTTATTTTGATTAAACTATGGATTGTATCGGGGGGTATAAGCCATGAAGAAGTTACAATACAGTACCTATTATGCATTTATGAAATTTGAATCAATTTACAACAGTACTTAGAGTATGCAATATGTTTCTTATACTAACGGATCTCACGAGGTTTTGTTGAGTTTTGGGTGATTGAAGTTTTCAAGTTTTGGGTGTTATCTTGATGGACAAAGGAATAAGGAGTAGCAAGAGCCTAAGATTGGGGATGCCCAAGGCACCCCAAGGTAATATTTTAAAGGAGACTCAAGCATCTAATCTTGGGGATGCCCCAGAAGGCATGCCCTCTTTCGTCTCAAATCCATCGGTATGTCAATTGAAGCTATATTTTTATTCGTCACATGATATGAGTTTTGCTTGGACCGTCTTTTTCTTTTGTTTTCTTTTACTTTCAGTTTGACAAAATCATTGTTTGCTGGACACACCTATTTAAGAGAGACGCACCTTCATCATAATTTGTTAGAATACTCTATGTGCTTCACTTATATCTTTTGAGCTTAGCAGTTGCTCTAGTACTTCACTTATAGCTTTTTGAGCACGGTGGCGTGTAGATTTTAAAGAAATGATTTCACTCTCTTTCTTCACTTATATTTGTTTGACAGTTAATAAATAGTTATGGTAATTTGCATGGGTCATACAGACTAGTCCAAAAATATTAGGTATTCAAAGAGTGATAATCAAAACCATCATGTAGCACATATAAAGAAATTGTGGGTTAATGATATTGATGTAGTAATATGAAATAGGTGTGAGGTCATAATTGTTAAACCGTATAAGTGTCGATATTAAGAGGGGTTGACCTTTTTGTTCATCTAAAAATTAAAGAGGCATGGTGATGATGTGTGAGCATTTCTATTCCTCGTTGAAATCCTAGTGTTGTTTCGGGTCGGAAGCGCGCAATGGTTAACTCCTACCAACCTCTTCCCTCGGGGCATGCGATTAGTACTTTGATCTATGATAGACTAATAAAACTTTGCAATAAGTATATGAGTTCTTTATGACTAATGTGAAACCATGGACATACGCAATCTCACCTTTTAATAATTTGCTAGCCTCTTCGGTACCGTGCATAGCCCGTTCTAACGTCGAGGATCGGTGCAACTTTCGCCGGTGCATCCAAACCCCGTGACATGATACGCTTTGTTGCACATAAGCCTTATTATACTTCCTCAAAACAACCACCATACCTACCTATCATGGCATTTCTATAGCCATTCCGAGATATATTGTCATGCAAATTCCATCGTCACTTCACATGACTAGTTCGTTCATCATCATATTGCTTTGCATGATCATATAGAGCTGGCATAGTATTTGTGGCCAAGACACTTTCATAATGTTTTTGATACATGTCACGCTAGGTCATTGCACATCCTGGTACACTGCCAGAGGCATTCATACAGAGTCATATCTCCATATCGAGTTGTAAGTAAATAAAAGTGTGATGATCATCATTATTAGAGCATTGTCCCAGTGAGGAAAGAATGATGGATACGATGATTCTCCCATAAGTCGAGATGAGACTCCGGACAAAAATAAAGATGGGGGAGGCCAAATGAGCCCACCATCCATTCAAAAAAATGATGAGAGAAAATGAGAGAAGGGAGTTTGCTACCATCCTTTACCACACTTGTGCCTCAAAGTGGCACAATGTTCCTCATGTAGAGAGTCTCATGATATATCACTTTCATATGCTAGTGCGAATTACCTAGTCATTATTACAAACTTGGCTTGCATATTCCTATGACGGGCTTCCTCAAATGCCCAAGGTCTTCATGAGCAAGCAAGTTGGATGCACACCCCACTTAGCTTCATTTGAGCTTTCATACACTTATAGCTCTAGTGCATCATTTGCATGGCAATCCCTACTCCTCGCATTGACATCTATCGACGGGCATCTCCATAGCCTGTTGGTATGCCTAGTTGATGTGAGACTATCTTCTCCACTTCCTACCCCTTTGATATCTACCACCATATTCTATTCCACCTAAATGCTATGTCCAATGGCTCATGGTCATGTATTGCGTGAAGAATGAAAAGTTGATGCATATTGAAAAAGTACGAACCAATTGCTTGACTTGGACACCGTGGTGCTTAACATTTGTATTAATGTGGTGAAGATGGAGCCATGCCTTGCTAATATAATGGATAGCATGTCACATCAAAAATTCTGTTTTTATCATTTACCTACTCGAGGACGAGCAGGATTAAGCTTGGGGATGCTTGATACGTCTCCAACGTATCTATAATTTTTGATTGTTCCATGCTGATATATTATCATTCTAGGATACTTTTTGGGTCATTATTTACCAATTTATAATATTTTTGAGCACTAACCTATTGACCCAGTGCCCAGTGCCAGTTGCTGTTTTCTGCGTGTTTTTTCCTTTTCAGGTTTACTGTACCAAACGAAGTCCAATTACCACGAAACTTTTTGATGATTTTTTCTAGACTATATGAAGACCTTGAAGCTTCGGAAGGAAGCTAGGGGGTGCACGAGGGCCCCTACACACATCAGGGCACGCCCCGGGGGGGGGGGGGCTCCCTGATATGTGGTGGCCCCCTCGGGCGCCTCCTGACATCCCTCTTCGGACTATAAATTCTCTAAAATCCTAACAACCCTAGAAGCAGTCCCGAAAACCTTTTTCCGCTGCCGAAAGTCCCTGCTCCGTCGCGAGGCCATTTGCAGCTCCATTCTGGCACCCTGCCGGAGGGGGGATCGATCACGAAGGGCCTCTTCATCAACCTTGCTCCCCTCATGATTATGTGTGAGCAGTTCACCACAGACCTACGCGTCCATAGCCAGTACCTAGATGGCAATCTCTCTCTCTTATGATCTTCAATACAATGGTCATCGCATCTTCGCTTCCATCTATCCGATGTATCCTATTGTGCGGTGTGTTTGTTGGGATCCAATGAATTGTGGGTTTATGTTCAGATTATTCATGAAAAGTATTTGAGATGCCTCTGAATTATATTATTTCTTAAGTGCATGATCATTATATCTTTGTAATACTCTCCGATCTATTGATGTGCTTTGGCCAAGTAGATTGATATTTCATCGGTGGAAGTGGTGCCTTGTGGTAGGTTCAACCTGGCGAGTTTCTATATCCTAGTGACAAAGTAGGGGACAAGATGCGTCGTTTTGTTGTTGCTACTAAGGATAAAATGATGGGGTTCATTCATATTGTTTGAGTTTACTTTGTCTACATCATGTCATCGTTCTCCAAGCATTACTCTGTTTTACCTAATACTCTAGATGCATGTTGGATAGCAGTCGATGAGTGGATGTAACACCCTGGTTTTCGCTCCTGTTTTTTTTTCTTCGCGGGATTTGACTCCCGTCTTTTTTCTCGGTGTTATCGGATTTCTTTCACCCTTGGGTATATGAAGATGGTCATTTAGACTTGCCTTCCCTATCCAACCAGACATTCTCTCCAGTCCAACCTTGCCACCCAAGACCTTTGCTTAGGGCTTTGCCATCGAAACCCTACCTTCCGAGTTGCCGGAAGGGAAACCCTAATCCTTCCAGTTACAAAGGAACCCCAATTTCCTTTGATCTTCTGCCTCCCAAACTTTTCCCAGTGATCATCCTTTATCTATAAACCCTGGATATGCAAAAATATTGCCAAGTCATTTGCAATATTTTTCCTTTATAATTAATTCCTTTTTCTGCCAGTTAAAGGGATTAAATCTAGGAAAATATCTATCCAAAGTTCATGAAAACTTGTGGAGATATTCTTTGTGATCATATTGAGCTCCCATAAAAATATTGTCCATAATTAAATAGGGGAAATTGCCTTTTCCTATTTAAAGCCAATATTGCATTTTGGGCCCTTTCTAAAGGAGCTACCATTTTGGTAGCCAGGAAAAATCCCAAATAATTTGTGGAGCTTATCCTATCCATATCCTCACCATTTCCATCAATAACCCAAGTCCCATGGTTCAACTTTTGAGCACATCATCCAATTCCTGTTTCTGGACCCATTTTGAGATTGTGAAGCAACTATATTTTAGATTGCATCATAATTCTTGAAATTAATTCAGGACCTCAATCTACCTATATCATGTGAGCATGCCAAAATTCACATCATTTTACTTAGCCAATTTCTCCCAATAATTCAATCTAGATTCTGTCCAGAGATAAGCTCTATGAAGGAAGTATTCGTTTGGTATTGTCAAACAAGCTGAAAATTTTCTAGTATCCCCATTTATTCAAATCATTACCCTACACCAAATTTGAGCCAAATCCATTTAGCCATTTTTATCCAGCAATATTATCTTCATTTCTGTTCAGTATGGTGGTTTGTACAGCAAGTGCCACTTATCCTCATCCTTATGAGCTGCAAATTTGCAGAGAGGATCATCTTAGTGGGTGATCACTCTTAGCCAAAAACCAGAGTCTGTCTCCTGCTCAACCCCTCTCAGTTCAGTACAAACAGTTTCCTGTTAGGAACTTCTTTTGCAAGTTTCTCCTTCCTCAGAGCTATCCAGATGATTCCAACCATATCTCTCATCTCTTGGAGCAGCAAGGGACCTGTTGGACAAGCTTAGACAGGCAGAAGCCTTCGGGAGCACGCCATGCACATGGTGACCACGAGTAGAGCCGGCCAAAACGGTGGTCTGCGTACTGTGCTTGTCGGCAGGCCTACTTCGGCCAACTCTGGCGCGTCCGAGCGTGTCCTACGGCTCCCCTGCGTCCACGCGCTGCTCTCCAGACCATTCTCCCCTCCAGACTCTACCTCCTCGAGCCACGGCGGTCGCCGCCGCAGCCACTGTCCCGCCCGTGACGCCGTGGTATTCCTCTTCGTTTGCTTCTTCCTCCCCGAGCCGTCCCCTCCCCCTGTTGCTCGTCAGGTCGGCCGCTCCCCGACGACCACAACCAGCCAGCCACGCTACCCCGAGCTCTAGTGTGGCGATAAGGGCGCCGCGGCGTCGTGCTCATCCGCTCGCCACGGCCGCCTATATATAGGCCGTCCTGGGTTCCCCTCGAGCTCACTCCTCCACCTCCACTTCCCCTAGTCCTTCCCCGCAACCTCGCTCGGCCTAATACCCGCCGGAGCTCTCGAACTTCCGGCGAGCTCCACCCGCGGCCCTGCTCAAATTCGGGCGCTCCTCCCTCTTGTAGCCCCGCCCCGCCACCGCAGCTGAACACCACCCTCATCACGGCACCCTCCCCACCCTCTTTTTGCGCCGGAGCAGGCCATGGTCCCGACCCCGAGCTCACCACCGCCGCCGTCAGGCTCCACCCTCACCTGACCACCTCAGAGCACCCCCGCCATTGCCTCGACCATCCACGAGCGCGGGAGGGAGCCACGAGTCCATCCCCACCGCCGCCTGAGGTCGCCGAGCCCCACTCGCCGGCAATCGCCGCGACCGGCGCCCCCCCTGTCTCTCTATGTCCCTGACGGAAGAGGGAGATGGCCCGACAGGTGGGCCAGCCCGGTCGGCCTCCCACCGTTTTTTTAAAGCGGTAGCCGCGCGGTTGGGCCGGCCCAGGGCAACAGTGGCAGTAGCCTGGCAGTGGCCTAGGCCTTGGGCCGGATTCGGCACTGTTCGGCCCAAGAGCACAGTGCTCTTTTTCTTTTATCAGGGGATTAACTGGTAGGGACCCGTATGAAAATATAATAAATTGCAAAAATGTCCTTGGCAGAAAAACCATCACAACTTTTCGCTCGCAACTCCGATCCAGGTGAAACCAACGCCCACATCTTCAGTTCGTCGAGCCCGTTCCGACGGTATCATTTTCATAATGTTTACACATTCTGAAAATGACCATTTTGCCCTTGCCTCTAAACAGCCCTCTCCGAGAGAGAACGGTTTCCGGCGATCCTTTTCGCGGACTCTCCGCACTCTCTTCCGTAGTATTTCTTTGACCCCAGGCAAGCCGACCATCTGATATATGCCCTAAAGCATTGCTCTGTGTTATTCTTGCGTGTTTAATTAATATGCCCGTGATAGAAATAATTAAACTTCTGTTAGATTGCACTTACAGTTTATATTACTTTCATTTACTTGCTATATACTAATTCAGAGTTAATTAATTTCAATGCCTAGTTGCTGTTATCGTAAGATATTGCCATGAACCACTATGCTTGCTAAATGAAACCTAGTCGGTTGATTTTGAGTCACCTGTCCGGGCTTATTCGTGCAACCACATTTGCCGGTATGGGACGGCCTTGACTTGGTCTGATCGCGTGCTCTTTCACCGGTACCTCCAGACAGGGAAGGTTATGCGCGCGCGCTACCCTGGCCTGGTAGGCGGCGATAACCTTGTGAGCCCAGTTGTTTGTTTGCGCGCGGTCCCCGTTTGGGACAGTTTAGTTTGGCCACGACGGTGGCAGGTGTCATGGGGTGACACAGGGGCCACCCAGGGTAGGACTCCGGGGGAGGATGAATGCCGGTGGTACGATGGAGAGTCACGGGTCAGACAGGTTTCGTTGGAGAAACGTTGGTCCACCCGAATGGGATCACGAGGCCAGGTGCTCCATGGTGTGGGTAAAGTGCGCAACCTCTGCAGAGTGAAAAATCTATTCGAATAGTCGCGTCCACGGTATTGGACAGTCCGTCCAGGCCTCACTAGGTGGTCAACCGTAGTAATGATAATAATGATGGAAGAAGTTGTCCTATGATCAAAAGTACGCGATGACTCGTGAGTATTCCGAGGGTTGTGGGACAACCCGTAAGAGAGTAAGTTGGATCTGGTTAAGACTTGGATTGGATGCTGAGATTATTCGGAGTATGGATTACCTACTGGATATGCTTTACTTTGCTGCATTTACTTAGTAGTTATTTGTTAGATACCCCTGCTATAACATGATCATTAATATTGCTAGCTAGTTATGCCATGCCATGATAATTAATATTGCTCTAATAACAAAATGCATGCTTGAATGCCATGAATTGCATTGCTTGGTGTGTATGTTAGTTTGGTTTGCTTGCGAGTACATTCAAAAGTATTCAGTGGCCTTTAACATGGCCAGGTTCACATAAGGATCCGTCGTCCGTCGTCGAGGAGCTGGATTGGAGCCGCACCAAGACCATGCTGCCCTAGATAGAGCCTTCACTTTTGTAATATACCCCATGTAAGACTCATATATCCATTAATAGAAATGCATGTGTTCATGATACTTGTTGTAAAACACGCATGCCAGAGTGATTTCCTGGGCTGGTATGCGTGGCGACCGTTTGGCTACAATGGTAATCAGGCGGGGGCGCCACAACGAATGGTATCAGAGCAGCCAGGCTGACCATAGGTTACCCTAGCCAGACTTCATTGTCTTGTGCTCAGTAGAAAGCCAGATGGATTTCAGCCATCTTTGCCAACCTGGCACGGCTACTATTGATCATAAGGCAACCCCATAGGTTTTTGGCTCCATCAGACCCTAACTCTCGTGGCCTTTGCCGCCGGTGTGAAATGCTCACACTCGGCAACGACTCGGGAGCCCTGAAACCCCTAGGTAAACCAGATATCCTTACCCTGCTTGCTAGCCATGGCACTTCTCTTCTTACTCCAGTTTCCTTTGGGAAACACTTATAAACTCTATCTCTCCTCGACAACCTTATGAACGTTGACTAAGCCACTTTGGCTATGGTCCTGCGTCGGGTGTGATGCTCCCCAAGGAAGTAGTAGGAGCTGGACACCAGTGCTACCAGGAGCATTGTGTGGTTTCCCTTCTAAATCCTTAAAGGTGCATCGAGTGCGCTATACTAGTTATACTAGTGGATCGTTGGCCACATGTGTAAGGTCCGCAAAAATTTGAGCTTTATTTGCTTTTTGGTTTTCGTGGTTTTTGTTTCTTTTGTCGGTTCCGTTTCTTCGCTACGACTGGATCCATCCGCAAGTACCGTCAAAAAGACCAGTATACAACTTGGATAATGCCCAATAATCCAAATTCAACAAGAGCTATGCCAAGTCAACTACCTGATATTCAGAACAGCAAACTCGGATCTGTCAAGAACGAAGAATGGGTCAGAAGCAAAATATGGGGGCAATAGACAAGGCCAGAATATACCTGAGAGAGTTGGCCTCAGAACCGATCATACCCGAGGAGCAGTCAGATGAGCTACCAAGAATGAACACCAATAAGGACAAATTATTCCGTCCGCGATACAAGGATTATTTCAGTCAGTGGGGTGAACCCTGACTTTTCTCCCAATGGATCCAAGAATCATTTATTCCCCACCAGAGACATATTTCAAGAATGTGAATAAGCCAAAAGCAGCAACAAAACTCCGGTACGTTGGTACAAATTTCAAAGCATATTTTGAAGTTCACCGATGCAAATACAAACTTTTCTGGGCACTGTGAACAAGGTTTGCGAGAAATATGGATAAGTTTACGGTTGCCTAGAATCAATGAGAACTTCAAATGCTTGGAAGTTCAACTAAATCAACTGGAAGTGTCCGCCGAGTATGTACTACCGGCAACATATGGTATTCAGGACATGAGGTCTGCATCAGTCATGCAACCTTTACAGCAACAATAATCAGACCAGCAGAAGGACAAGCGATGGGCATGACCAATGAACATCTTTAGTCAAGGTATGGCCTATATCAAGTTTTGGCTCTGCTATGGGTAAAATTCCGGATACTTCGGAAGGAAGCCAGAATCGGCCATAGATCCGACTGTGTACACAAGGCTTCTGGTATAAGGAACCCAGCCTTTCCCCGCAAGCTACCAAGAAGAGCTTACGATACCAAACTGCCAATCTTCCTCGGTATACCACTCGGTGAGAGATCCTTCTGGGGTACGGCACCCCCATCTTCCGCAGCGTGCTACCACGGAAAACTTCCGGCATAAGGCACATGACCTTCCGTAGTAAGCCACATGAAGGAAAACTTTCGAGGCACGATACCCAGCCTTCTTCAGCACACTACCCTGGCAGAAGCTTCGAGCATAAGGAATTCAGTCTTCTTCAACACACCATCGTGCCCCAACAAGCGTGTCAGAAGCAAGAACTAGTCTGTACACACATTCGCCTCAGAACTCAGTGGATATGAATGGAATAACTTACCCCTGCATATGTTGTGAGCATGCAGTCCAGTGGATCAGTTCATGCGAGCCACTCGTACATGGGAATGACTGTGTTCAGAGGAACATTGGCCCCATGTTTAAAAGAAGAATATGAGCACAGCAGTCCCTACGAGGTATGCAAGAGTAAGTTCTGAGAACAAGCCTGCCAAACCGGGAAAACAATCAAGGAGCCGTATTGGCAGGTCATTATAGGTCCATTAAAGGAACCTTCAAGAACAAGGAAGTGGTGTACAAACAACCTCCATGACGGTCAACAAGATACAGCTTCACGGACGGAGTGGTAATACCAATCCTTGTCAGACTCTTGCATATACGGCCACAACAATGCAACCAGCATGTCATACTCATGAATATGGGCCATCAACCAAGATAAGAGGCTATGCTCCGAAAGATATACCAAATGACAGCCATACTATGCTTAGCTCAGTGGTCATAGCACGAACTACAGAGGCTATATATGACAGAGCCCTCTCCACGAGCAATAGAGTTTGAAACAAGATATTCAGACAGAATGACTCAAAGCATGTCAGCACCAACAGCTCAGAGACATCATGACATCATGGGAATAAGAGATTACTGTCTATGATTATTTTGTGATCATGCCTGAAATTTCAGTTGAAGATATAGCAGCCATAGTTCAGTCATGTTGATTCCTTCAATTACGGGTCACATAAGGACAAGGCCAGGATGGCGAAGACAAAAGGATCTTACAACCATACTGAGCACCCTGACACGGCAAAAGAAAGCCACTCCCATTCACTCGAGGCCATACAAGCACGTGAGCCTGGTACCAGGAAAGGATGCCTTGCCCACGACAGTCAGAGTACGGAATATCGCATTGAAACCGAAACAGTTGTTTCCAGACCATGGAAATCGAGCTGTCTATTGGTATTAACCGCTACCCACCCAACAACACCACTACCAGGACAAAAGGTACACCTGACACGAAATAGAAGGATTCAAGGAAGTTGTGTGCAGAGACAACATATGGTCCATCAGAACAGGCAGTTAAAGGGTCAGTGAACCAACGAAGACAAGACCGCTGATGGATCCAAGTCGCACCCAGGTAAGTCCCCCTTCACCGGGAGGTAAGCCCGGAAATCTCGAGGACGAGATTTTCTTAAGGGGGGTAGGTTTGTAACACCCTGGTTTTCGCTCCTGTTTTTTTTCCTTCGCGGGATTTGACTCCCGTCTTTTTTCTCGGTGTTATCGGATTTCTTTCACCCTTGGGTATATGAAGATGGTCATTTAGACTTGCCTTCCCTATCCAACCATACATTCTCTCCAGTCCAACCTTGCCACACAAGACCTTTGCTTAGGGCTTTGCCATCGAAACCCTACCTTCCGAGTTGCCGGAAGGGAAACCCTAATCCTTCCAGTTACAAAGGAACCCCAATTTCCTTTGATCTTCTGCCTCCCAAACTTTTCCCAGTGATCATCCTTTATCTATAAACCCTGGATATGCAAAAATATTGCCAAGTCATTTGCAATATTTTTCCTTTATAATTAATTCCTTTTTCTGCCAGTTAAAGGGATTAAATCTAGGAAAATATCTATCCATCTCCAAAGTTCATGAAAACTTGTGGAGATATTCTTTGTGATCATATTGAGCTCCCATAAAAATATTAGCCATAATTAAATAGGGGAAATTGCCTTTTCCTATTTAAAGCCAATATTGCATTTTGGGCCCTTTCTAAAGGAGCTACCATTTTGGTAGCCAGGAAAAATCCCAAATAATTTGTGGAGCTTATCCTATCCTTATCCTCACCATTTCCATCAATAACCGAAGTCCCATGGTTCAACTTTTGAGCACATCATCCAAATCTTGTTTCTGGACCCATTTTGAGATAGTGAAGCAACTATATTTTAGATTGCATCATAATTATTGAAATTAATCCAGGACCTCAATCTACCTATATCCTGTGAGCATGCCAAAATTCACATCATTGTACTTAGCCAATTTCTCCCAATAATTCAATCTAGATTCTGTCCAGAGATAAGCTCTGTGAAGGAAGTATCCTTTTGGTATTCTCAAACAAGCTGAAAATTTTCCAGTATCTCCATTTATTCAAATCATTACCCTACACCAAATTTGAGCCAAATCAATTTAGCCATTTTTGCCCAGCAATATTATCTTCATTTCTGTTCAGTATGGTGGTTTGTACAGCAAGTGCCACTTATCCTCATCCTTATGAGCTGCAAAGTTGCAGAGAGGATCATCTTAGTGGGTGATCACTCTCAGCCAAAAACCAGAGTCTGTCTCCTACTCAACCCCTCTCAGTTCAGTACAAACAGTTTGCTGTTAGGATCTTCTTTTGCAAGTTTCTCCTTCCTCAGAGCTATCCAAATGATTCCAGCCATATCTCTCATCTCTTGGAGCAGCAAGGGACCTATTGGACAAGCTTAGACAGGCAGAAGCCTTTGGGAGCACGCCATGCACGTGGTGACCATGAGTAGAGCAGGCCAAAACGATGGTCTGCGTACTGTGCTCCTCGGCAGGCCTGCTCCGGCCAACTCTGGCGCGTCCGAGCGTGTCCTACGGCTCCCCTGCGTCCACGCGCTCCTCTCCAGACCCTTCTCCCCTCCCGACTCTTCCTCCTCGGGCCACGGCGGTCGCCGCCGCAGCCACTGTCCCGCCCGTGATGCCGTCGTCTTCCTCTTCGTTGGCTTCTTCCTCCCCGAGCCGTCCCCTCCCCCTGTTGCTCGTCAGGTCGGCCGCTCCCCGACGACCGCAACCCGCCAGCCACGCTACCCCGAGCTCCAGTGTGGCGATAAGGGCGCCGCGGCGTCGTGCTCATCCGTTCGCCATGGCTGCCTATATATAGGCCGTCCCGGGTTCCCCTCGAGCTCACTCCTCCACCTCCACTTCCCCTAGTCCTTCCCTGCAACCTCGCTCGGCCGAATGCCTGCCGGAGCTCTCGAATTTCCGGCGAGCTCCACCCGCGGCCCTGCTCAAATTCGGGCGCTCCTCCCTCTTGTAGCCCCGCCCCACCGCCGCAGCTGACCACCACCCTCATCACGGCACCCTCCCCACCCTCTTTTTGCGCCGAAGCAGGCCATGGTCCCTACCCCGAGCTCACCACTGCTGCCGTCAGGCTCCGCCCTCACCCGACCACCTCATAGTACCCCCACCATCGCCTCGACCATCCACGAGCACGGGAGGGAGCCACGAGTCCATCCCCACCGCCGCCCGAGGTCGCCGAGCCCCACTCGCCGGCAATCGCCGCGACCGGCGCCCCCCCTGTCTCTCTCTGTCCCTGGCGGAGGAGGAAGACGGCCCGACAAGTGGGCCAGCCCTGTCGGCCTCCCACCGTTTTTTTTAAAGCGGTAGCCGCGTGGTTGGGCCGGCCCAGGGCAACAGTGGCAGTAGCCTGGCAGTGGCCTAGGCCTCGGGCCGGATTCGGCACTGTTTAGCCAAGAGCACAGTGCTCTTTTTCTTTTATCGATGGATTAACTGGCAGGGACCCGTATGCAAATATAATAAATTGCAAAAAGGTCCTTGGCAGAAAAACCATCACAACTTTTCGCTCGCAATTCCGATCCAGGTGAAACCAACGCCCACATCTTCATTTCGTCGAGCCCATTCTGATGGTTTCATTTTCATAATGTTTACACATTCTAAAAATGACCATTTTGCCCTTGCCTCTAAACAGCCCTCTCCGAGAGAGAACTGTTTCCGGCGATCCTTTCCGCGGACTCTCCGCACTCTCTTCCGGAGTATTTCTTTGACCCCAGGCAAGCTGACCATCTGATATAGGCCCTAAAGCATTGCTCTGTGTTATTCTTGCGTGTTTAATTAATATGCCTATGATAGAAATAATTAAACTTCTGTTAGATTGCACTTGCTGTTTATATTACTTTCATTTACTTGCTATATACTAATTCATACTTAATTAATTTCAATGCCTAGTTGCTGTTATCATAAGCTATTGCCATGAACCACTATGCTTGCTAAATGAAACCTAGTCGGTTGATTTTGAGTCACCTGTCCGGGCTTCTTCGTGCAACCACATTTGCCGGTATGGGACGGCCTTGACTTGGTCTGATCGCGTGCTCTTTCACCGGTACCTCCAGACAGGGAAGGTTATGCGCGCGCGCTACCCTGGCCCGGTAGGCGGCGATAACCTTGTGAGCCCAGTTGTTTGTTTGCGCGCGGTCCCCGTTTGGGACAGTTTAGTTTCGCCACGACGGTGGCAGGTGTCACGAGGTGACACAGGGGCCACCCAGGGCAGGACTCCGAGGGAGGATGAATGTCGGTGGTACGATGGAGAGTCACGGGTCAGGCAGGTTTCGTTGGAGCAACGCTGGTCCACCCGAATGGGATCACGAGGCCAGGTGCTCCATGGTGTGGGTAAAGTGCGCAACCTCTGCAGAGTGAAAAATCTATTCGAATAGCCGCGTCCACGGTATTGGACAGTCCATCCAGGCCTCACTAGGTGGTCAACCGTAGTAATGATAATAATGATGGGAGAACTTGTCCTATGATCAGAAGTACTCGATGACTCGTGAGTTTTCTGAGGGTTGTGGGACAACCTGTAAGAGAGTAAGTTGGATCTGGTTAAGACTTGGATTGGATCCTGAGATTATTCAGAGTATGGATTACCTACTGGATATGCTTTACTTTACTGTATTTACTTAGTAGTTATTTGCTAGATACCCCTGCTATAACATGATCATTAATATTGCTAGCTAGTTATGCCATGCCATGATAATTAATATTGCTCTAATAACAAATGCATGCTTGAATGCCATGAATTGCATTGCTTGGTGTGTATGTTAGTTTGGTTTGCTTGCGAGTACATTCAAAAGTACTTAGCGGCCTTTAACATGGCCAGGTTCACATAAGGATCCGTCGTCCGTCGTCGAGGAGCTGGAGTGTTCGCGGGCTAGGAGAGTAACCCAGTCAGATCCCTATGGATTGGAGCCGCACCAAGACCATGCTACCCTAGATAGAGCCTTTCCGCTGCCATCACTTTTGTAATATACCCTATGTAAGACTCATATATCCATTAATAGAAATGCCTGTGTTCATGATACTTGTTGTAAAACACGCATGCCAGCATGATTTCCTGGGCTGGTATGCGTGGCGACCGTCTGGCTACAGTGGTAATCAGGCGGGGGCGCCACAGTGGAGTAATAGTAATAGGTGTAGGTAGGAGTCGACCTATTTACTTATGGACATGATGCCTATATATACATGATCATTGTCGTGAACATAGCATAACTATCCGCTTTTCAATCAATTGCCCAACAGTAATTTGTTTACCCACCGTATGCTGCCTACATGAGAGGTGCCACTAGAGAACACTATGCCCCCCACGTCTATTCACTTATATATTCGCAAACGCTATTATTACCTCGCTGCCTTCATTTACATTTTATTTATTTTGCACTTATCAACAATTATTTACACAACTCATTTGCTTGCAAATAACGAGACCAAGGGGATTGACAACCCTCTTGCCCGCGTTGGGTGCAAGTCGTTTGTTCATTTCTGTGCAGCCACTGAAGACGGCTGAGGATTGATATTCCTATTGGTTCGATAAACCTTGGTTTCATAACTGAGGGAAATACTTATCTGCTTTGTGTTGCAATTACCCGTTCCTCTTCACGGAAAACCCAACGCAGATCACAAGTATCAACGGCCACCTTGCTGTCCTTGCCGCGGCTACTTAGGATGTTGAGCAGGCTCGAAACAACAAAGAGCGCAAGCAATTCTGATAAGGGTCCTTCGCTTGTAGGTTTTCTCATACAAGCATCAAATTTGTTCGAGGGAAAGAGCTTGGATTTTTAAGAAGTTTTTGCAACTTAACTTTCTTTTGCCGTATTCCTTGCCGCAAGGTGATTGTCCTGGAACATATTTGTAGGTGTCCATACCGTCACTCCCCCCGAGAAGACCTGCACACGGGGACTCCTTCTTCCCTTTGAGAAAAAGAAAGAAGAGAAAATAGAGGAGGCTAGGAACCTTAGCGGTTCAATAGTCACCTTACGAATGTAAAAAGTGATCACAACATCTCATGTAAGATACATAATATAAATATGTACTTAGACAAGAGGTTGTAGAACACTTAGCTTTATTGATGACACACAGGGTCATTGCCTGGCTTTGTACAAAGGATTACACGCCTTCTGGCAGACTTGTACAAAAGAGGTTGCCGGGCGGCCCAGCAACCGCGCCTCATGGGTAGAACTAGCGAAGATCCTCGATATTCCACGAGTTTTGCACCTGGGTGTCGTCTTCGGTCTCTAGGCAGACTGTGCCAGGCATGGTGACTTGTACTACCCGGTAAGAGCCTTCCCACTTTGGCGTCAACTTGTTTGATCCCTTCGCGGAATGAATCTGTCGAACAACAAGGATGCCTTCCTCAATGCTCCTGGCGTGCACTTTGCGGCTGTGATAGCGGCGCAAGTTTTGCTGATACCGGGCGGCACACAGTGCGACCTGGAGACGATCTTCCTCGAGGAGCGTGGCATCATCTTACCGCAGTTGCTCTTGCCTGTCCTTGTCAAAGGCCTACACTCTTGGTGATCCATAGGTGAGTTCCGTGGGGAGCATCGCTTCTGCACCATATAATAGGGAGAAGGGCGTCTCGCCGGTGGCTCGATTGGGTGTCGTCCTGATCGACCAAAGAACCACTGGCAGTTCATCAATCCAGCGCCTTTCGTGCTTGTGCATCTTGTTGAAAGTTCTTGTCTCGAGGCCCCGCAACACTTCCGCATTTTCCCTTTCTACTTAGCTGTTTCTTCCGGGGTGAGGGACTGACGCAAAGCAGATCTTGGTGCCGATGTATTGGCAGTACTGCATGAAGCTGTTGCTGGTGAATTGCATGCCGTTGTCGGTAATGATCCTGTTGGGGACACCGAAGCGATAGACTATCCCTCTAAGAAACTTGACTGCTGCTTGCACCATCACCTTTCTCACCGGCTCCACCTTAGTCCACTTCATGAACTTGTCGATTGCGACAAACAATAACTCGAAGCGCCTGGCAGCATGGGGGAAGGGCCCGACATTGTCGAGCCCCCAGACCGAGAACGACTAGGAGAGCGATATGGTCTAAAGGGCTTGTGTTGGCTGATGTATCTGCTTGGCGTGGTACTGGCATGCTTCACGCGTTGTTACCACCGCCAATGCATCTTGAAGGGCTGTCGGCCAATAGAAGCCTTGCCGGAACTCTTTTCCGACAAGGGCTCGTGATCCAATGTGGGAGCCACAGATCCCTTCGTGTATTTCTACCAACAGCTGCCGTCCTTCCTCCCAGGGAATGCACTTCAATTTCACACCATTTGGTCTCCTCCTGTATAAAGTGTTGTCCACGAACTGGTACATGCTTGACTGTCGGGCTACTCTTTCAGCTTCCTCTTATCCCTCAGGGAGATCTTCTGTCTGAAGGTACTAGCCGATCTCCTGTCTGAAGGTACTACACATCATGGACATCTCATACTTCTCGGACATCAACCTTTCAAATTTCTCACTAAATTGTGGGTTAGTAGATCCAAAGATAATATTATCCACATAAATTTGGCACACAAATAATTCACCATTAACTCTCTTAGTGAATAAGGTTGCATCAATTTTACCAATTTCAAAACCCTTTTCAATAAGAAACTTCGTTAAGCATTTGTACCAATGATGTCTACTACACAACTTTATTCTTGTAGACTCATGTTGGGCCTCCAAGCGCAGAGTTTTGTAGGACAGTAGCAAATTTCCCTCAAGTGGATGACCTAAGGTTTATCAATCCGTGGGAGGCGTAGGATGAAGATGGTCTCTCTCAAACAACCCTGCAACCAAATAACAAAGAGTCTCTTGTGTCCCCAACACACCCAATACAATGGTAAATTATATAGGTGCACTAGTTCGGCGAAGAGATGGTGATACAAGTGTAATATGGATGGTAGATAAAGGTTTTTGTAATTTGAAAATATAAAAACAGCAAGGTAACTAATGATAAAAGTGAGCACAAATGGTATTGCAATGCTTGAAAACAAGGCCTAAGGTTCATACTTTCACTAGTGCAAGTTCTCTCAACAATACTCACATAGTTGAATCATATGTAAATCCCTCACGTGCGACAAAGAGTTCACTCCAAAGTCACAAATAGTGTAGAACAAATGAAGAAATTATTGTAGGATACGAAACCACCTCAAAGTTATCTTTTCCGATCAATCTTATGAGCTATCCCTATAAGTGTCACGAACAGCCCTAGAGTTCGTACTAAAATAACACCTTAAGATACACATCAACCAAAACCCTAATGTCACCTAGATACTCCAATGTCACCACAAGTATCCATGGGCTTGATTATACGATATGCATCACATAATTTCAGATTCATCATATTCAATCCAACACAAAGAACTTCAAAGAGTGCCCCAAAGTTT
Source organism: Elymus sibiricus (assembly GCA_039707655.1). Lineage (NCBI taxonomy): Eukaryota > Viridiplantae > Streptophyta > Magnoliopsida > Poales > Poaceae > Elymus > Elymus sibiricus. Next base: position 304,688,034 of record CM077675.1, on the reverse strand, counting down.
CTACCGGAGAGTCAAGACGAAAACATGTGCCAACCCCTATGCATAGATTCCCAAGGTCACGGAACCCGCAAGTTGATCACCAAAACATACATCAAGTGGATCAATAGAACATCCCATTGTCACCACGGATATCCCATCGCAAGACATACATCAAGTGTTCTCAAATCCTTAAAGACTCAATCCGATGAGAAAACTTCAAAGGGAAAACTCAATTCATCACAAGAAGATAGAGAGGGGAAAACACCATATAATTCATCTATATTAATAAAGCTCGCGGTACATCAAGATCCTGTCATCTCAAGAACATGAGAGAGATAGAGAGATCAAACACATAGCTACTGGTACATACCCTCAGCCCCGAGGGTGAACTACTCCCTCATCGACATGGAGACCGCCGGGATGATGAAGATGGCCTCCGGTGATGGTTTCCCCCTCCGGCAGGGTGCCGGAACGGGCTCCCGATTGGTTTTTCGTGGCTACAGTGGCTTGCAGCAGCAGAACTCCCGATCTAGGTTTGTTTTCGGGGGTTTCTGTATTTATAAGAATATTTGGCGTTGGAATCACGTGAGGGGAGTGCTTGAGGGGCCCACAAGCCAGGGGGGTGCGCCCTAGGGGGGGTGCCCCCTAGGCTTGTGGCCTCCTCGGGACTCCTCTCCGGTATCTTTTTGCTCCAGTATTTTTTATATTTTCCAAAAATATTCTTCGTAAATTTTCAGCCCATTCCGAGAACTTTTATTTCTGCACAAAAACAACACCACGCTAGCTGTGCTGAAAACAGCGTCAGTCCGGGTTAGTTCTAATCAAATCATACCAAAATCATATAAAATTATTGTAAACATGGCATGAATACTTCATAAATTATAGATACGTTGGAGACGTATCAACCAAGCTCGTGGAGCTTGCTTAAGACTATAGAGAGCTTTACGAAGCTTGTAAACATGGTCAGGTTTCTTAGGGTTTACAAAACCAGGGGGTTGTTTAACATAGACCTCTTCTTCAATCTCACCATTTAAGAAAGCACTTTTAATATCTATTTGTTAAAGAGTGATATCATGGTGATTAGCATAAGCAAGAAGAATGCGGATAGCTTCAAGTCTAGCAAAATGGGCCTAGGTCTCACCGTAGTCCGTACCTTCGACTTGGGTGTAGCCTTGAACCACGAGACGCGCCTTGTTGTGTATGACTTGACCGTCTTCGTCTTGTTTGTTCCGAACCACCCATTTGGTTCTGATGATGTTTTGCTCGTCCTTGGGCTTCTCCACTAGTGTCCATACTTCGTTCCTCTCGAAGTTATGTAGCTCCACGTGCATAGCATTCACCCAATTCGGGTCCGGAAGAGTTTCTTCTACCTACAAAGGCTCAATACTAGAGATGAATGAATAATGCTCACAAAAGTTAGCCAATCGAGTTTTAGAGCGAGTTATTCTCCCGGTTTGTATATCACTGAAGATTTGCTCTAAAGGATGATTTTTGTTCACTCTTTCTAGAACTCGAGGTAGCTTTTGCTTGTTGGACGGCGGAGCTTCTTCATCATCATATTCTTCTTCATTGTTGTTGAAGGTGTCGTTGCCTTGAGGTGGTGGTGAAGGCGGTTGTGGTGGATCATCACGATGAACTTCCTCCTCTTCTTCATATTGTCATGTACCGCTTGTGGGTGCCTCCATGTTGAGTTGAGGTTCGCCTTGACATGAAGTAGGGGCTTCCACTTGGGTCAATGAAGTATTTTCCTTCACCTCCATGGGACCAATCTTGCCGATGGACAAGTCTTGGATAGCTTCCGAAGGTTCCTTATCTCCTACATCATTTAGCAATTGTTCGACTTGCGAACCATTAGATTCATCAAACTTCACATCTACTGTCTCTTCAACTTTTCGAGTGAAGTTGTGGTAGACACGGTAAGTGTGAGAGTTTGATCCGTAACCGAGTAGGAAACCTTCATGAGATTTAGGAGCAAATTTATAATGACGGTGCTTATCAAGAATGTAACACTTGGAGCCAAATACCCGAAAGTATCCAACTTGGGGCTTGTTACCAGTGAGTAGCTCGTATGCCGTTTTACCGAGAAGCTTGTGAAGATAGAGTCGGTTTGTAGCATGACAAGCTGTTTCCACGGCTTCTGCCCAAAAGTGTCTTGGCGTCTTGTATTCGTTGAGCATCGTTCTAGCCATCTCTATAAGAGTTCGGTTCTTCCTCTCAACAACTCCATTTTGTTGAGGCGTGTACGTAGCCAAGAACTCATGTGAAATCCTTTCTTCATCAAGAAAGGAATCCACATTCGTGTTCTTGAACTCCGATCCGTTGTCGCTTCGAACTTTCTTGATCTTCACTTCAAACTGATTTTGCGCTTTGCGAGCGAAGTGCTTGAAGATCTTTTGCACCTGCGACTTATCATCAAGAAAGAATAACCATGTAAATCTAGAAAAATCATCAACTATAATTAGATCAAAGGAATTTCCACTGAGGCTCTTGTAAGGATTGGGACCAAAAAGATCCATATGAAGCAACTCGAGTGGTCTCCTAGTAGTCATGATATTCTTTACGGGATGACTTCCACCTACTTGCTTTCCAGCTTGACAAGCACTACAAAGTCTATCTTTGTCAAAGATAACATCTTTAACACCAAGTATATGATCACCTTTGATGAGCTTGTCTAGATTACGCATACCACATGTCCTAGTCTTCTATGCTAAAGCCAACCTTTAGAAGATTTTGCAATAAGACAAGTACGAGGTTTGGATCTCTTAGTGAAATCAACAATGTATAGATCACCTCCACAGAAACCGATAAAGACCATGCTATGATTGTCTTGACGAAACACTTGCCAATCTACTTTGGTAAATAGTACATTAGAACCAAAGTCGGCTAGTCTAGATACGGAAAGAAGATTGTAACCAAGGGATTCAACAAGCATGACATTTTGAATGGAGCTATCATGAGATATGGCCACCTTACCAAGACCGAGTACCTTACCCTTGGTGTTGTCTCCAAAAGTCACATACCTTCACGGTCCATGGTTTGGTGTGATTTCTTGAAACATGTCTCTATCTCCGGTCATGTGATCAGTGCATCCACTTTCGAGAATCCACTCTTTTCCTCCGGACATGTAATCCTTGAAGTTTGCCATGAGACTTAGATTCTTCATAGTCTTCTCATACTCGATGTCGAACAACTCATCTTCATCATAGTCGCCATGTTCCACATTGTCATCATCAAGTGGGATATCCTCGTCATGAGAAACAAGAGATTCATTAGAGTTGTGATCATGACAATGTTCAAGATTATGAATGCGAATGGCTTCAACAATGATGTTGTTGGTAGTTATCACATCTCCTTTAGCACGCATGAGGTCTCTAACCTCAAATAGATAGTCATCAAACTTAGGGTCACTAGGCATCATTTTGTGAAAAGCAATATATTTATGAAGAATTTCATCAAGATCACTCAATGAATAATTTGGACATCGTTTCTCCAAATCATTCCACAAAGTATAAGAACATTCAAAATTGTTCATTTGATCAAACACAATTCTAGGCAATCCTCTAATGATAAGATTAACAGTTCTTAGATTACGAAGCATATCAATTTCCTCTTCATGTGTGGGATGTAAGGGATCAATGGGAGGTACATACGGGTTCTTAACATACTTGCTCAAATGGAATTCGTTGAACAACTCAAGCATCTCATATTTCCATTAACTATAGTACTCCCCATCGAGAACGGGCACTCTACAACTAAGATTCCCCAAACTAGACACATCCATCTTCCTCCAACGGTAATGAAACCGAAGCTATGGAGACCAAAGCTCTGATACCAATTGTGGGATCACTAGAAGGGGCATCTAAAGAGGGGGGGGGGGTGAATAGACTACTTGACAAATTAAAAACCTAAACTTTTCCCAAGTTAATTGGTTGGCAGATTTTAGTAATTCTAACAAGTCTAATGCACCCTACACATGCTAGTCAACAAGTATGTCAGCGGAAAGTAAGGACAACCATATGTAAGAGAGTAGAGATAGGAAGATCAAACGCAATAGATGACACGAAGATTTTTCCCATGGTTCCGAAAGGTGGTGCTATCGTATGTCCACGTTTATGGAGACTTCAACCCATGGAGGGTAACGGTCGCGAGAGTCCACGGAGGGCTCCACCCACGAAGGGTCCATGAAGTGGCAACCTCGCCTATTCTATGATGGCCTACGTCCACGGAGGACTAGCCTTACTGGGGGCACATCTTCACGAAGTAGGCGATCTCCTTTCCCTTACAAACTCCTTGGCTCAACTCCACAATCACGAAGAAGGATGCTCCTAAGCGATACCCAACCAATCCAGGAGGCACTACCCTCCAAAAGGTAATAGATGTGGTAGTATGATGAACTCCTTGCTCTGGTGCTTCAAAAGATAGTCTCCTCAACACTCAATCACTTTCTCACAGATTTGGCATGGGTAGAAGAGATTGATTGGATGGAAAGCAACATGGGGAGGCTAGAAATCAAGATCCATATGGTTGGAGTGGATGATCTTGACCTCAACACAAGGGTAGGTGGTTCTCTCTCAGAAAATTGGATATGGCAAGTGGGTGTATGTTCTGAGTGCTTCTTCTTCGAGTGAGAGGTGGTGGAGGGGTATATATAAGCATCTCCAAAAATCCAACCATTACAACATTATTGCCCAATTCGGTGAAACCGAAGTGGAAAATCGGTCGTACCGACTAGTTAAAAATGTGGCAACTTTAGGCTTTTCGGTGAGACCGATATATAAATCTCGGTGGTACCCATATGGATGACCTAGGCAGTTACCAAAACTCGGTGAGATCGATTAATCAAACTCGATGGGACCGATTTTAAGAAACTGGTTAACAGAGAGTTGGTCCAACACTCACTGAGACCGATTCTCAAGACTCGGTGGGACCGATTCTTGAAAATGTCTAACAAATAGTTGGTCACTGGTTTCGGTTGCACCGAATGGAATGTTGGTAGTACCGAGATGCTAGGGTTTGGTTTGGCTTCTGTCTAGGGTAAAACTCGGTGGATCCGAATGGGAAAGTTGGTGTCACCAAATTTTGACTTTTGGCTTTCGAAAGAAGATTAGTGTGGGAAAGTGGGGTGAGTATTTTTGGTGGCTAATCTCTAAGCACTTGAGCAACCAGATCATCATATTTACCTCATCCCCTTTTAATAGTATTGGCTTTCCTATGGACTCAAAGTGATTTCTCACATAATTGAAAATGTAAGTAGTGTCTTGTTGCTTGAAGCATGGCCAATCCTATTCCTTCATTTCCTTCGGGAGGTTCTCCACACAATCCATAGCCAATCATCTCTGTGGACTTCATCTGAAATAAGCTAGATAAAACCACCAAGAGACAATGTATGTTGTCATGAATTATCAAAACCACCAAGGGAGCATATGTGCATTCAGATCTCCCTCCCGAGGAGAATGGCAGAGGCTACCAGGAGCCCCGTAGGGCGGCCTGCATCCTTGGCGGGGCTCAGGCCCCTCATTCCAACCGCCACTTCAAGCAATTCTCTCGTGAGGTGAACGCGGCCCTCCCGGGGCCCGAGACCGCCAACCGCCTCAAGTGGTCCGAGCACCCCATCGCCTTCGATGCCAGCGACCACCCCAAGTCCATGAAGGCCGTGGACGCCGTTCCCTTGCTGTGTACTCCCACTATCAGCAACGTGGCTGTCACCAAGAAGCTCATCGACGGCAGGGCAGGGATGTCACAGCACCAGTTTAGCCTTGCTTGACATCGCATTCATGCATGCATTTTTATTTTCTTCTGAATATCAAATGAGGAATGATCAAGCCTCACCATCCAAATTTTTGTCAAAAGAGCAATATAAAAATTGCCTCAAATAAGTCCAAAAAATTTCCCTGGTATTCTGAGAAAATATTGGCATGAGAAAAAAATGCAAACCAATATTATTGGAATCACAGAAACATTTTACTTGGGCATTTGAATTAATCCAATAACTATTTGACTTGGATAAATATTTATTATATACTAAGTATATATCCAATAATTCTGGAAAATTGACGAGGGCCTCTAGGATAATTCAGTTACTGCCCACAAATATTTTCAGGATTTGTACAAATGATTTGGTATTATAACCAAATCAAAACAAATTGCAAAATAGAAACAAAAAAGGAAATAAATAGGAAAGGGAAAGGAAATACCTGGGCCTTTCCTGAATTAGAACCCGGCCCAGCCCACCCCAGCGAGGGGTAACCTCGTCTTCAACCCCTCGCAAGGAGGACGAGGCGTGGCCGCACGCGCGCGCCCAAGGCCTCCACCTCCTGCCTGCCTGCCTCGCTGTCATCTCCGGGTCCACCTCCTCGCCGAGGGGATGAGGATGACCCCGGCTCCATTCCCCTCTCTCTGCTCTCCGTCCCCGCTCTGGCTCTCCCTCTCCCGCGAACAGCCGCAGCCACTATCGCCGCTGCCGCCCGCGTAGCTAGGGCCTGCCCCTCGTCCGGCCATCGCCCCTCCGAGCTCCTACACGACCCGCTCGACCTCCCCATGGATCCAGGCATCGCCGGGAGCAACACAACGCCGAGATCGCCGTCATCTTCCCCACCTCCGACCGCCGCCCTCCTCGTCGATTCGCGCCATCCCGTGCCTCCCTAGACTCGCCAGCAGCACCAGAAGCACCGCGGTGAGCCGCCGTGCCTTCCCCCCCTTTTCCCCTGCCGTGCCCGTGCTGTAGCGCCGCACCCGACGAGGTCGAGCCGGCGCCGCCGCCCATCTCGTCGTGGCGCTCCTCCCCGGCCTCCTTTCGGTCCACCGCGAGCTCCCCTGGATGCGCGGGGCCGTGGGCTTCGCCCCAGTGCCCTTCGCGGCCGCTCCCGTGGCCCTCCGGTGGCCCTCCGCCGTGGCCAGAGGTCGCCGGCGACCAAATCCTGGCCGGCCGACGTGGCCTAATTAGTAGTCTCTAATTAACCCCCCCTGACGCTGACTAGTGGGCCCCATGCATAATTAACCAGCCATTTGTTTTAATTAAGCATCAGTTAACACTGTGCCTATGACATGTGGGTCCCGCGTGTCAGGTTTGACCTGGACCGGGTCCTTTGACCTGCTGACGCAAGAATGACGTCAGGCTGACACAGTAAATAATTTCTGTTATAAAAATAATCTAGGAAATAGTTTAAACTTCTAAAAATCATAGAAAATAATCTGTAACTCGGATGAAAATAATTTATATATGGAAAATGATCAGAAAAATCCAATGAATCTGTTTATGCCATGATCATGCATGTTTGAAAATTTTAACATCACCAACTAGGACATTTTATGATTAGGGCAAATTTGATAATTAGTTTTGGATTGGAATTTAATATATATATCTGAATTCCACTTCAATTAACTTGGTCAATTGTTCCTCTAGGTCAATTTAGTACCTTAAATTGTCATATCATACATCATGTTTGTTGCATCACATTGAATGCGTTCCTTTCTTGTTGTCGGTGCTGTTCCGTCCCGGTAGACGTTGTTCCGACGTTGAGATCGATGTCACTGATGAAGACTCACTGTTATCTTCAGAAGTGTCAGGCAAGCAACCCCCCTTGAGCCTTCCGACACAATCCCACTCTCTCGCTCTTGCTCTCATTTCAATGCATTAGGACAATGCGATTCAACTGCTACTTGTGTTGCGGTAGATGAACCCACTCCTTGGCATGACCTGTCATTGTCACAGTAAATAGCTAAACCAAGCAATCTAGCATACCTGGTAGATGCTTGAGCCATGTTGTGCTATAACCCTGTTATGCTTGCTATGCTTAGAGTTGTGTCAGGTCTGATTCATCTGGGTGATGAACCGGAGTGAAATGATTGTGTCCTGATGATGAGGGTTAAGTGTTGAACCTGTTTTGGTAAAGGTAGCGATGAGAGGCCATGTAGGAGTACATGGTGGGTTGTCTCATTGAGACCGCTCATAGGAATTGAGTTCTGTGTTTGTGTTCCAAGACTAGCTACTACCGCACATTGGGTTCCGGTAACTCGACCCCTCTCGGCCTAATAACCTACCCTGTTCTCAGTCCAGGAGTCGCAGTAGTTCGAAACGTTGATAGGTGTGGCCGGGCCTGCGGAGTGGATGAACGGCCCAGTCGGGACCGGCTTGGGGCCCTGCACACAACGTTTGACTCCATGTTGGAAACCTCGGCCGTACTTCCATTATGGGTTCCAACTCAGATAGGCGACTGCCTTGGGCTAGAGTCGTTGAAGGTTAACGTCCGTGGCCGACTCCCTCGCCTGGCTTCCGCTTGAAGGTTGCCGAGGTGCCTTTTACGTGCACATGGCGATAAGTGGCAGGAGCATGTGTGACGAAGTACACCCCTGCAGGGTAAACTATCTATTCGAATAGCCGCGTCCGCGGATATGGACTACTTGGAGACTTGCATTGTCCATAGACAACTTTAAATGGATACTCTAAAATGATCCAGATAAGTGTGAGAGCTATGGATGGCTTCTCGTAGGAAGACGAGAGAGGATCCATAGTGGTGTATTGATGTGGTGAATATGTGGACTCGCGTGTGATACGCCACCTCAAAGAAAGTACTCATAGTTGTAGTACATGTTAGCCAAGAGTCAAAGCTGGCTTGCTGCAATAAACTCCACAATCCCCTTTGTTGACACTGATGCATACGTAGATAGTTCTGATGTAAGTCTTGCTGAGTACCTTTGTACTCACGTTTGCTTATTTATGTTTTTGTAGACGAGACCTCAGTCTCATTAGTTATTCTTACGATGTGAAGTTCGATGTTGACCGGATTAGCTTGGGAATCCCAGACAGAGGTCTGGCTCCTTTGGTAGGGTCGTTGTAGCTTTTCAGTCTGTTCCAGCCACTTTTATTAGATGTCTGTACCCAGACATGTAACTTCCGCTTGTTGTTTGTATGCTCCGAATGTTGGGTCATGTGACCCCTCCTGCTTGTAAAAATATACTATGTTGGCTCTTCGGAGCCTCCTAAATAAATGTTATGCAGTAGAGTTTTGTTGTGATGCCATGTTGTATTTACGCATATCGTGCATAGTGTGTGTATGATTGAAATGCATTGGTATGTGTGGGATTCGCCACCTAGCTGTATACCTTTAGTAGCCTGCTTTAAGGGGAAATGCCTCTTTGTGCTTCCACCAAGCCTTGGTAGCTTGCTACTGCTCCGGACACATTGATTGACCGGCGTGTATCCTTCTTGCTGCTGTGTCTGTCCCTTCGGGGAAATGTCTCGCAGTGTAATGGAGTCCATGTAGCCTGCTATGGCTCGCCTACGCGCAGTTGATGACATTTATGTCCCACGGCGTAATGGAGTCCCTGTAGCTTGCTATGACTCGTCTACACACGCTGATGACCGACACCTGCATAGTTGGGTTACGTATGCCTGTCCCTGTATGGTTGTGCCACTTGGGTCTATAACTAGTCATGTCGACCCGGGTTCTTTGATGTGTGAATGCTAGCGACATGTTCATATCTGTGAGCCAAAAGGCGCAAACGGTCCCGTCAAGGTAAGGTGGCAGCCGTGGGTTACCGTGCGTGAGGCCGCAAAGTGGTGTGACATGTTACAGGCTGGATTCATATGGCTTAGGATCGGGGTCCCGACAGCGTTGGTATCAGAGCTTGACTGCCTGTAGGATTACCAAGCCAAACTGGTCGATATTGAGTCTAGAACTGCTTTAGTTATATAAGGGAGTTGATTGTGGAAGGGAACGTAAGATTCTTTTTACTCCTTTCCTTGTGTCATTCTAATTCAGAGTCACCCTCTTCATTATTCTACAGGGTTAAGGAACTAGGCTTTCTCATCTATCTATCAGGATGACGAGTTACTATGGTGGAGACCTATAGGAAAGGTTATTGTCTTCCTGGATCCGTGCCTTCATAAGGATTCAGTTGTTTTGTTGTCAGTTTCATGAATGTTGCCTCATATTTCACGCCCGTACAGCCGTTATGCTGTCCGAGTTATCCAAGGTTGACAGATAATCTGATGCAATTGCAAAATTCCTTCAGCTCGAATCAATGTCTTTTGGCCAGACGAAGCACACCAATTATCGTGTTGAGGTACTCCATTACCTTGACATATTTGTTGAAGTGTTAGGAAACCATGCTATCTCAGAGAACCACCCAATAGTCTAGTTGTGTTGTGTGTTTTCAGTGTGATAATTCTGTCCATCGTTATCGAAAGCATCCCGCGATGCTAATTAGTCAATAGGTATTCTGTTTCTGGGTTCTTGAACCCGAGAATCATTCCGCTCACTCTTGTTGATAGTGTTTTCTCGTTCCTTTAGGATGATTAGTAACCTTGTTATAGTCTTCAAGGTTCGTGGTTTATCATTCTTCCAATACCATGAACCATTATGGCAGAAGTTCCTCGTGAGCTTAAGATCACACAAGAGTGCTCTTGATGAGTTCTCCATTCCAGAGTTGTGACCTTGCCAATCCTACCTTTCTGCATGGGTTATCCGGAAGAATTTGACTGAACTCGTTCGACATGCTGATCTATGCATCCACAACTCAGAAAAATCATGTGCTCTTGAGTTGCCCCCTTCATTTGTATTTCGACCATTATCTATCTGTGGATAGTCAAGAGTAGTTGTGCATTCGTTCGTTGTTGCCTATTATTCTTGTGGTCTGTCAGGGCATTCTATTTCAGAATGCCTAGGAGAAACAAACTCCAGTACCTCATCCATTTCTTGGATTGGGTCGAAGTAGTTGTATTCCGCAGATCAAAATGCAAATCCAGCTTTTGCTCTGTTCTACCTTGAAGTATTACCCTCTTTATGTCAAGAGTATCGTGAGAATTGCACCACCTCTCATGAATTCTTGGTACAGTGGTACTTCTCGCCATCATTATTCATTCCTTGGCCTCCGAGTTGGTTGTAACCGGAACGTCGACAAGTGAACCGTGATGTGTGAAATCAATACTCCTAGCAATTCCATTGCTTGGAAGTTAATGGACAATAACTTCATTCTTGGTGTGTTGGTTATTGAATCATCATTCTAAGATTGATTGTGCCACCTAGTCCAGCTTTCATGGTGCACTGTTCGATCAACGAGTTAGGATTGTGTTGATCCTTCGCTCTTTTGATCATATCATCTTGCCCTGAAAAGCAAGATTGTTCCCGAGCTTGATAACATATCGGTGGTCCGTGATTTTTCGAGTATCTTCTCGGAAGTATCACCAGGTTGTCCACTGACCGTTATGTTGAGTTCGTAATCAAGTTGGTTTCCCGTAAGCCATCCCTTCTCCAAGACTCTGTGTTGGATACCCCTGAACTAGTTGGACTAAGCCAAACAACAACTTGGAGAGTTGGAAGATAAAAAGCTTCATCTGACTTAGTTCATTTCAAAGAGTTATCTTTTGTGTGTGTTGAGGAAAGATGATACCTTCATCGGTTGATCCTCGTGATCAATTGTTGTCTCTATTGTCTTGTCCAATTTTTGATTTGAGTATGGGCTATCGTCAAATAAAATTCAAAACCAAAGATCTTCGTAATGTTGTCTTACTCATGGTTATTTCCTCGAGCATACACCATTATATCTTTTGGTCTGACCAATGCTAATACCTTGTTCACATAATTGTGGAATTCCATTCATATGGGTACTTTGATGAATTGTTGTTGAGCCCATCGACAACATCCTTATCTCCTCCATAACTCATGATGAACATTAAGCTAGTATTGGAAATTTTCATATGCATTATCTTCAGGTCTCATACCCGAGGTATATGTATGGTGTAAGAAGTGGCTCCCTCTAATTCACGTGTACTTGATGCAAGTTGCCGCCGTGAATTCAGGATAAGTTATCTTGTTCTCTCAGTAGCCATACCAAGTCAAGCATGCCTATGCGAAGTATTCTATGGGTTGATAGAGTAGTCATCTCCAGTCCATATGTGTCCCTAGCACACCAAGCCACTGATTGACTTGTTCAAGGAGAAAGGAGTCTGTAAGTGCTAATCCTAGGCTATGCACAAGACTTCACTGCCCTCTAATGATGGTTCCCCCACCAGAACTCGGTAGTGTTTTGTTGTAAGAACTCCATGTGGTCACAATTGTCCTGGACAGTGTGTTCACATGTATCTTGCAATCCAGCTCATGTTTTGAAGCTTGCTTCCGTAGTTCATTTCACGAGAATCTCGCAATGCCATCTCGTCGATTTATGTTGCAAACTTTCTCTTCCAGACCTGCTGAGTCTGAAGTAGCCTGTCACCAACCAGATCTGAATCTCAAGCAGATATGATGGTTGAATTTTTTCCAAGATCTATGATATAGGCTTCCGCAAGGTTGACGTTTTGACCGACACACCTAGTCGAAGATCTATCATTATAGTATCTTGATTCAGCAAATTTGACCACTTCTACATGAGGATTTCATATGACTTATTCTAGAAGTTGTTCCTCATGGACCCTTTGTGATCCCGAAGTCCGACCTTTTACTTGATGCTCTAGATAACAAACAATACCTACAATTGGATTATGCTATTACATCAAGGAGAACATTAGAAGCGGAGTGCTAAATGTCTCCCGGTCGATCATCCAGATTTCTCTCCCTTGGCATAGCTAAGGTGAAATCTGAGATAGTGTTGTCTTCCTTTGCATCAGCATCCTCCATCATTATTCATCATGGTAGTATGATGTGACCAAGATCCTTGGCATGGATGTTGGTAAAACCTTGATGAATATGGAAATGCTCAAGTTCTTGAGAGCCCGCTCAGACACTAGGTTATATCCTCGGTATCAATTGGAATGTGCCTTCCGTTTGTGGAGTTGTTCTATAACCATAGTTTCCCTTCCAAGATGAGTATGCTATTCGTTCGAATTCTTTCCAATGATCATTTGTGAATTGCCTTAGGCTGGTATGAAGAGTTCCAATGATCTCTGTATCAAAAGTAATTCTTTTTGCCACTTAAGGGATAACTCTACGAGTCACCCCCCTAAGGTGCCCCGTTATGGAATCATGGCAATTATTTCCTCGCTACGTTGAAACCTCGTCACCATCTGTTTTAGCGTGGAATTGTTGCCTACCAAATTGAACCTCCGTCATCTGCCTCATTCCATAGTTCTCGATTTGTGTTTTGTGTTTCAGCTCCAGAGATGTTCTTATGTCTCATTCCATGAGTTGATCATGAGTTGCTCGATCTTCGAGGAGATCGATTCTTGTAGAGTTTTCCGTTCTTATTGTTGTGTTGGGTGAAGCTTCCAAAGCAAAGATATCAATATCAACATGATGCAATGAATCGACAGCTACGAGGAGGGCACTTGGATCGTGAAGATTGTGTTAGATTGTATCCCCTCTGTCCTTTTACCCTACGACTGAATCTCGGGACGAGATTCTTGTTCAGTGGGGGTGAGTTGTCACAGCCCCAGTTTAGCCTTGCTTGACATCGCATTCATGCATGCATTTTTATTTTCTTCTGAATATGAAATGAGGAATGATCAAGCCTCACCATCCAAATTTTTGTCAAAAGAGCAATCTAAAAATTGCCTCAAATAAGTCCATGAAAATGTCCCTGGCATTTTGAGAAAATATTGGCATGAGGTAAAATGCAAACCAGTATTATTGGAATCACAGAAACATTTTACTTGGGCATTTGAATTAATCCAATAACTATTTGACTTGGATAAATATTTATTATATACTAAGTATATATCCAATATTTCTGAAAAATTGACGAGGGCCTCTGGGATAATTCAGTTACTGCCCACAAATATTTTCAGGATTTGTACAAATGATTTGGTATTATAACCAAATCAAAACAAATTGCAAAATAGAAACAAAAAAAGGAAATAAATAGGAAAGGGAAAGGAAATACCTGGGCCTTTCCTGAATTAGAAGCCGGCCCAGCCCATCCCAGCGAGGGGTAAGCTCGTCTTCAACCCCTCGCCAGGAGGATGAGGCGTGGCCGCACGCGCGCGCCCGAGGCCTCCACCTCCTGCCTGCCTGCCTCGCTGTCGTCTCCGGGTCCACCTCCTCACCCAGGGGATGAGGATGACCCCGGCTCCATTCCCCTCTCTCTGCTCTCCGTCCCCCCCTCTGGCTCTCCCTCTCCCGCGCATGGCCGCAGCCACCATCGCCGCCGCCGCCCGCGTAGCAAGGGCTTGCCCCTCGTCTGGCCATCGCCCCTCCGAGCTCCTACGCGACCCCCTCGATCTCCCCGTGGATCCAGGCGTCGCTGGGAGCAACACAACGCCGAGGTCGCCGTCATCTTCCCCACCTCCGACCGCCGCCCTCCTCGTCGATTCGCGCCATCCCGTGCCTCCCTGGACTCGCCAGCAGCACCAGAAGCACCGCGGTGAACCGCCGTGCCTTCCCCCCCTTTTCCCCTGCCGTGCCCGTGCTGTAGCGCCGCACCCGACGAGGCCGAGCCGGTGCCGCCGCCCAGCTCATCGTGGCGCTCCTCCCTGGCCACCTTTCGGTCCACCGCGAGCTCCCCTGGATGCGCGGGGCCGTGGGCTTCGCCCCAGTGCCGTTCGCGGCTGCTCCCGTGGCCCTTCGGTGGCTCTCCGCCGTGGCCAGAGGTCGCCGGCGACCAAATCCCGGCCGGCCGACAAGGCCTAATTAGTAGTCTCTAATTAACCCCCCCTAACGCTGACTAGTGGGCCCCATGCTTAATTAACCAGCCATTTGTTTTAATTAAGCATCAGTTAACACTGTGCCTATGACATGTGGGTCCCGCGTGTCAGGTTTGACCTGGACCGGGTCCTTTGACCTGCCGACGCAAGCATGACGTCAGGCTGACACAGTAATAATTTCTGTTATAAAAATAATCCAGGAAATAGTTTAAACTTCTAAAAATCATAGAAAATAATCTGTAACTCGGATGAAAATAATTTATATATGGAAAATGATCAGAAAAATCCAATGAATCTGTTTATGCCATGATCATGCATGTTTGAACAATTTAAAATCACCAACTAGGAAATTTTATGATTAGGGCAAATTTGATAATTAGTTTTGGATTGGAATTTGATATATATCTGAATTCCACTTCAATTAACTTGGTCAATTGTTCCTCTAGGTCAATTCAGTACCTTAAATTTTCATATCATACATCATGTTTGTTGCATCACATTGAATGCGTTCCTTTCTTGTTGTCGGTGCTGTTCCGTCTCGGTAGACGTTGTTCCGACGTTGAGATCGATGTCACTGATGAAAACTCACTGTTATCTTCAGAAGTGTCAGGCAAGCAACCCCCCCTTGAGCATTCCGATACAATCCCACTCTCTCGCTCTTGCTCTCATTTCAATGCATTAGGACTATGCGATTCAACTGCTACTTGTGTTGCGGTAGATGAACCCACTCCTTTGCATGACCTGTCATTGTCACAGTAAATAGCTAAACCAAGCAACCTAGCATACCTGGTAGATGCTTGAGACATGTTGTGCTATAACCCTGTTATGCTTGCTATGCTTAGAGTTGTGTCAGGTCTGATTCATCTAGGTGACGAACCGGAGTGAAATGATTGTGCCTGATGATGAGGGTTAAGTGTTGAACCTGTTTTGGTAAAGGTAGCGATGAGAGGCCATGTAGGAGTACATGGTGGGTTGTCTCATTGAGACCGCTCATAGGAACTGAGTTCCGTGTTTGTGTTCCAAGACTAGCTACTACCACACATTGGGTTCCGGTAACTCGACCCCTCTCGGCCTATTAACCTACCCTGTTCTCAGTCCAGGAGTCGCAGTAGTTCGAAACGTTGATAGGTGTGGCCGGGCCTGCGAAGTGGATGAATGGCCCAGTCGGGACCGGCTTGGGGCCCTGCACACAACATTTGAGGCCATGTTGGAAACCTCGGCCGGACTTCCATTATGGGTTCCAACTCAGATAGGTGACTGCCTTGGGATAGAGTCGTTGAAGGTTAACGTCCATGGCCGACTCCCTCGCCTGGCTTCCGCTTGAAGGTTGTCGAGGTGCCTTTTACGTGCACATGGCGATAAGTGGCAGGAGCATGTGTCACGAAGTACACCCCTACAGGGTAAACTATCTATTCGAATAGCCGCGTCCGCGGATATGGACTACTTGGAGACTTGCATTGTTCATAGTCAACTTTAACTGGATAATCTAAAATGCTCCAGATAAGTGTGATTGCTATGGATGGCTTCTCATAGGAAGACGAGAGAGTATCCATAGTGGTGTATTGATGTGGTGAATATGTGGACTCGTGTGTGATACGCCACCTCAAAGAAAGTACTCATAGTCGTAATACAGGTTAGCCAAGATTCAAAGCTGGCTTGCTGCAATAAACTCCACAACCCCCTTTGTTGACACTGATGCATACGTAGATAGTTCTGATGTAAGTCTTGCTGAGTACCTTTGTACTCACGTTTGCTTATTTATGTTTTTGCAGATGAGACCTTAGTCTCATTAGTGATTCTTACGACGTGAAGTTCGATGTTGACCGGATTAGCTTGGGAATCCCAGACAGAGGTCTGGCTCCTTTGGTAGGGTCGTTGTAGCTTTTCTGGCTCTTCCAGCCGCTTTTATTAGATGTCTGTACCCAGACATGTAACTTCCGCTTGTTGTTTGTATGCTCTGAATGTTGGGTCATGTGACCCCTCCTGCTTGTAACATTATACTATGTTGGCTCTTCGGAGCCTCCTAAATAAATGTTATGCTGTAGAGTTTTGTTGTGATGCCATGTTGTATCTACGCATATCGTGCATAGTGCGTGTATGATTGAAATGCATTGGTATGTGTGGGATTCGACACCTAGCTGTATACCTTTAGTAGCCTGCTTTACGGGGAAATTCCTCTTTGTGCTTCCACCGAGCCTTGGTAGCTTGCTACTGCTCCGGACACATTGATTGACCGGCGTGTATCCTTCTTGCTGCTGTGTCTGTCCCTTCGGGGAAATGTCTCGCAGTGTAATGGAGTCCATGTAGCCTGCTATGACTCGTCTACGCGCAGTTGATGACATTTATGTCCCACGGCGTAATGGAGTCCCTGTAGCTTGCTATGACTCATCTACACACGCTGATGACCAACACCTGCATTGTTGGGTTACGTATGCCTGAACCTGTATGGTGGTGCCACTTGGGTCTATAACTAGTCATGTCGACCCGGGTTCTTTGACGTGTGAATGCTAGCGACATGTTCATATCCCTGAGCCAAAAGGCGCAAACGGTCCCGGCCAAGGTAAGGTGGCAGCCGTGGGTTACCGTGCGTGAGGCCGCAAAGTGGTGTGACATGTTACATGCTGGATTCATATGGCTTAGGATCGGGGTCCCGACAAGGGATCAACGTTCTCTCCATGGAGACCTTCGAGATGCTTCAACTTCCCTACGAGCGCCTGATGCCCACCAGGCCTTTCTCAGGCATCACGGACAGCTCCACCACCCCCTGGGGAAAGTGTGCCTCCCCATCACATTTGGCACCCGCAAGAACTACCACATGAAGTTCATCGACTTTGATGTGGCGCACATCGGCCAGCCCTACAACGCCATCTTGGGATGCCCGACGCTCTCCAAGTTCATGGCCCTGACCCATCACGCCTATGGCCTCGTCAAGATGCCCGGCTGCGGCGGCACCATCACCATCCACTGCGACGAGAAGCACGCGGTGTACACCCTCGAGCATGCCTACAAGGCCGCCACCGCCGCATACCTCGCTGACGAGGACATTTCCGGGCCTGCCGATGTAGGATCGAAAGTATGTCTAGAGAGGGCTGATTAGACTACTTGACCAAATAAAAATTCTACCTTTTCCCAATTTTAAGTGTTGGCAGATTTTAGCAATGATAGCAAGTCAAGTACACCCTACACATGCATGTCTAAGAGTATAGCAGCGGAAAGTAACAACAAGCATGTATAGTAGTGGGTAGGAAGGAAGATCAAACGCAATTTGTAGACATGAAGATTTTTCCCATGGTTCCGATAGGTGGTGCCATCGTATGTCCACGTTTATGGAGTCTTCAACCCACGGAGTGTAACGGTCGCGAGAGTCCATGGAGGGCTCCACCCATAAGGGCGGAGGCAAGGCCGGTGTTTCAACCGCCTTGCCGGCAGAGGCGAGGTGCACTGGAGGAGACTCCGCCATGCGCTTCCTGGGAGTCAACACGCAGGCGGACCGCGTGGCGTGACGGGCCGGCGCTAGCCCCCTAGGGGCCTTGGCGGCACATGAGGAGCCCGCAACAGAAACTTCACCAACATCAGCGTCGTCCTCGAGCTTGCGCAGGAGGGTGCCCTGCGATGGGGGAGACACCCCTGCCGGGCCATTGTCGGCGGTCCTCTCCGAATCCTCCCCGCCCGTGGTGTCGCCGGAGGACACCATCACCGGGGAACCAAGGCCATCAGCTGGGAAAAGCCCCAGTTCGTTGAAGACAGGCATCGCGGCAACCAGATCGGCCCCGTCGTCGCGGCAGTACAGCAGGGCGTGGGCCTCTGGGAGATCACCAGGATCGCCGTTGAGCAGGGTTGCCACAGCTCTGCTCAGTTCCTCGGGGGTTATGCGTGCGGACCGAAGCCTGAGGTTATCACCGCTGCCCCGATAATCACACAAGGGCCTAGAATGGGACTAGAGGGGAGCCAGGCGCTGCGCCAAGAACTCCTTCACTATCATCCCCCCAGTCAGCTTCCTAGCGCTGATGTCGTGGGAGAAGCGCTCCAGGACGGGCCCGGCCTGGGGGTCGCAAAGCTTCGCGGAGCTCCACGCGGAGGTCTTCTCTAGCAGCCCCTTCGGCAGATCCAACCGGGGGTTGGTGTCTTTGAGGTCCACGAGGACCCAACGGTGCCTGAAGTTCTCCACCTTCTTCCCGGGCTTAAAGAGCATGTTGCCGCTCTGGACCGCGACGAAGGAGACACACACCGACCGTTGAGCGCCGTCATGCAAACGCAAGCTGAAGAAATGGCGGAAGAGGGCCACCGAAGGCCTCACGCCGACGAAAGCCTCTAGTAGAAGGCAAAGGCGGACAAGAGCAGGATGGAGTTGGGCTGGAGATGAAGGGCCTGGATCCCGTAGTGGTCGAGGATGGCGGCGAAGAACGCGGAGAAGGGCGGGATGAGCCCGGCGAAGATGCTATGAAGAAAGAAGGGGTAGACCGCTTTGGACGAGGGCCGCTTCTCCGAGGAGCCGCCCCATATCAAGGTCCGCCCATACTCGTTCGTCTCATCCGCCGTCGACGGGAGCACCGGGACGAGGTCCTCGTCCTTGGCAATGGTGGACGCTGACAGCGCCGGCAAGTTAGGAGTGGAGGCAGAGCTCTGGGCCTCTGGCTTCTGCTTGCCGGCGGGGGCCATTGGGAAGCTCGCGGGGCCAAACCAGCAAGGAGGAGGACGAAGCGGCGCCGGATCTAGAGAAGCCTCTGCTGGAGCCGGAGACCTGGAAAGCAAGAGCAAGTGTGCAAGAGGGGAAAGCAATAATGGCCCAGCGCTAAAACTCAGGCTCTTGTCAATTCGGGCGGTGGCCGATGTCGTGGGAACGAGTCTGGCAGTAGAAGGTAGGGGTACGTAAGGAGAGGGCAGAGTCCTAGCTACGGCGAGGGTGTACACACAGATGTATGAGTTCAGGCCCCTCTCGTGGAGGTAATAGCCCTACGTCTCAGGTGCTCGGGAGCTCTTTGTCGAGTGTAATAGGAGTATCATTACAGGGGGTGCGAACCAACCAACGCTTATGCCAGGGGGGAGGGGTGGCTTATATAGAGTGCGCTGCCCCTCATAAGTGTCCGGCGTTTAAGGGTCAGATCGTGGTTATAAAGACGTACGTTACTGGTAACGTACAACATAAATGCTATTAATGGTCTTGATGAACGCCTGCCCGTTAGCCTCCCTGGGGTGACTTCTGGGCTTCTGCGGTCGACTGTCTTCTGGTCCTTCCGAGAGAAAGGTAAGCGTCGAGTGAAAGGTACCTCCAAGTGTATATTGTCGAGTGACTTGTATGTCTTGGCGATTTCAGTCGGAGACTTCCTTGTAGCTCTTAAGCTTTCTGGGGCAGTGTCCTTAGGTAGGGCATGTAGGTCAGGCCTATGACCCTAACCTAGGTACATATCCCCATCATTAGCCCCCGAATGGATCGGGGTTCGAGTGTAAAAAGTGTCAATGCAGGTTCTGACAAGACACAAAAATTCTGAGTGCATTTTGAGGCTTCTTAGAAATCTGCGTCGATTGGAACCTTTATCGTTCGCCCTGATCAATTCTGTCTTGAAGTATATCCGAGTGAAACTGAGCTCAAAATCAGGTCCGAGTGAAACTGAGATCGAAATCAGGTTCGAGTGGTCTACAGAGTCTTCTGATGTGACGGTTCGCTCCGTCGGGTCCGGATTTTATGGGATTCGAAAATTGGATAAACATGCGCCGAGCGGAGATGACCAAACCGCAAAGGCAAGTGGGCACACGACGCCACGATTACCGCACCACCAAAATCGACACGCGGTGCGCCTCCTCTGAATTCGGGATACTCAGAGATCTGGCGAGCCCGTAGGTCAGAGACCCACACAGGCGGATATAAGGGGCGACGACGCCGGTGCTGGTACAGTATTCTTCCCCCAAATCTGCTCTTCTCCACCTCCTCCTCTGCTCAACTCCGCTCCAACGACCGCCGCCGCCATGACTAAGGGCAAGACGGAGAAGCTCGAGCGCACCAAGAAGGGAGGAGCCAAGACGAAGAAGCCGTCGGGCGCCCGGTCGACGGTGCCGCCGGGGTGGATCCAGGGGGATTTCCTCCAATCGACGGTCACGGCGGAGGATGTGCAAAATCTCGTCGACGACGGGTTGATTGCTGCGGAGTCCTGGAGATTGCGGAAGGGGGAGACCGAGCCAGAGCCATGCGACGGCGAGCGAGTTCTGCTTCTCACCCACGTCGAACGAGGTTTCTCCATGCCACCCCACCCATTCATCCGCAGTTTCATGAACTATTTCGGGGCGCAGCTCCACCATTTCCCTCCGAATGCAATTGCCTATCTTTCCTGTTTCATAACTTTGTGCGAATGCTTCCTGGGCTGTCCTCCGCATTGGGGTTTGTTTAAACACATATTCTCTGTTAGATCCCAATCTGTCAAGAAAGCCAATCCCAGTGATAGCAAAACCCACGTAATCCAACTGTGTGGTGGCTTAGGGATCCAAAAGAGAGGTAGGAGTGCATTCCCATCTATGACCTTTCCTGACTCTGTCCGGGGTTGGCAGTCGACATGGTTCTATTGCAAGGACGTTGCATCACCAAATATGTCGACTGGACTTCCTCCTTTCACCTTGGATCGACCTACCACCCCCAAACCACTGTACGTGACAAAGGTAGAGAAAATCCAGGTAGGGATCCTAGTGAACGCTGTATCTGATCTCATCCGCGGCGGAGTGACTGGCTTGGATCTCCTTGAAACGTTTCTCAGTCGACGGATCCAGCCTCTCCAAGCCCGGGATCACACCATGTGGCATTATTTAGGCCCTGAGGATACCACTCGGACTCATCCTGAAGAAGTTTCCGACGAGACTGTTTCTTAGTGGCTCAAGAGCATCATCGGAGCCTGTGATAATCCTGAGGGGGCCAAACGAATTCCGCCCTTCTCTGCTTTGAACCCACCGAAGAACTTGGTGAGTTATACCTTTGCCAATTGTTTTAATATTTGTCGAGTATCGGAATCTTCAGTCGACTGACTTTGAAGCTTGTATCTTGCAGGAATTTACAAACATGTACTCGCCCGTGCCAAACGGAGAACAGCCTGATGAAGAAGAAGGGAGCGTGGATGGCAGCGCAGATGGCGATTGCGCCGACCACAGCGAGAGCAGCGATGACGACCTGGAGGATGGAGAGGTGGAAGCTCAGGTCCTTCTGCGCACCGGGCGTCGCACCAAGCAGCAGGAAGACCCAGAGGTTGCTCCGAGCAAAACTGTGGCGTCGAGTACAAGGAACCCAAAGCGTGACCGTGCTGCAACATCGACTGAAAAAGCTGCGAAACAACTCAAGCCGGACGTGCCAAAACCTCGGAAGGCCCTGCCTCACATCAAGATTGCTGTGCCTGTTGCCTCAACGTGAGTGTTTATTTTCCCGCAATTGTGATTGTGGCACTTCATGTCTCTGCTGACCGAGTGGAGTTTATCCGCCAGAGCTGCTACCTCTGTGACGTCGCCCCAGCGAAATGATGGGGACCATATGGAAGTGGACACTCCTGATGCGGCCACCTCCCAACGAGGTATAACAAACCCACACTCTACTCTGTTTTTTGAAGAATAATCGTCGAGTGACTTGATTAAAATTGCCGATTGATAGCTGACGAAGTCATCGAACTGGAAGATGACGAGCAGCTGCAGCGAGGAACGCAGGATGAAGTTGTGCCTCTGGGGGCTCCACGCGTACGCACTCAGAGAACATCGTCAGGACAGACGCCCTGTGGGTCGACTGCTGCGACACCTCCGGCCCTTGTGGCCCCGCTGTTGAGTGCTCCGCCAGCCACTTCAATTCTGGTGGCTTCAGCACCTATTGGACGATCTGAAGCACCTCCTGCTGCCTCAGTTACAGCACCAACTCATTCGATGCCCGCATACCTTTTGTATCACGTCCCGGAGGACCAAACTGGAGCTGCCAATGAAGCCATGATTCAGGCTGGGCAGATGATGCTGCGAACAAAAGAGGCGTATGAAGCCAGCAAGTTAGCCTATGATGCCAGCTCAGCGCTTCAGGCCAACGTCCGAGTAAGTGCTATTGTAAGTTTATTTCTGATTGAATTCCTGTCCATCTTGATTTTACACCCACTGGGTGTTTTCTTCGCAAGTAGATCAGGTAGTTTCTGGTCCAGTGGGGGCACGCTGAGTGCAGCCACTGGGTGTAGTCCCAGAGACCGCTGTCGAATGACGAAGGCATCGGCAGGGGTCTTAGAGTTGATTTGAAAGTTGTTTTGCATTCAACAGGACAGACCTTGTCGAGTAAAAGTAGGTCCAGTGGGGGCACGCTGAGTGCACCCACTGGGTGTAGTCCCCGAGACCGCCGTCGAGTGCATGCATCGGCGGGGGTCTGATAGAAACAATGTTCTCTTGCTTGCTTTCTTCTTTTATACTCTGACAGGCCAGACCTGGTCTAGTGTTTTTGTATCCAGTGGGGGCACGCTGAGTGCACCCACTGGGTGTAGTCCCCGAGACTACTGTCGATCGTTGACGATGGGCAGTAGTCTTAAGAACCATTCTGCAGGTTTCATGGACATCATTTCCATCAACCATGATATGACGCTGTATAGGGTTGTGGGGTGGGGCGGCGGGCCGCCTTTCAGTCGACTGCACTTGTACTTTTCCACTCGGGAGTAGAGAAATATCCATGTCGACTGAACCCCTTCTTTGCTGATTTCAGAAAGCCTGTGGGCTCGGGACCAAGTACGTCGAGCTGGAGAAGGAAAAGAATCTACTTTTGCTGGATTTGGAGCTGACGAACAACAACCTAGACCGTGCACAGACCGAATTGAAGACTTTGGGAGGTAATCTTTGTCAACCAATTGCATTATCACTTTCATCTTCCGTCCTTTGAACCGAGTGAATCCACTCGAACAGACGTACGTGATGAGAACCGTCGTCTCCGAGCGCGACTCAACAATGTTATTTTTTAGATACCAAAGAAGGCGCTCGAGGACAAGTACAAATCACTTGCTGATGCTCAGAAGGAAGCGAAGGAGAAAACTGAGGCTGCTGAGAAGAAACTTGCTGCAGCCAGTAAACTGGAAGAAGAGAACGCCAAACTCAAGCAGGAACGATCTGACTGGATCAAAAAACTTGAAGTGCAGACCAAGGGAAAGAGTGCTCTGGAAAAACACTTAGGAGACTTTGCGAAGAAAATGTTCAGCATGCTTGAAGGTGACTTTCTTCTGTAGAATGAATTTCTTTGATTTCCTCAGAACGGCATTGTGATCACCTTTTCCCTTTCTCTTCACGCAGAATTCTGTCAAGACTTTGAGAAGGAAACCGAAGAGATCGAGCCCAATCTGGACCCCACGAAGTCACTCGTCGGAGACGCCGTGGCCATGGATATGTTTCGACTCGAAGCTCATCTTAAGAATGTCCAGGGATATGTTTCTCGGCTGAGGGATGCATTCGAGAAAGTCGACAAGGAACTGTGGCCTGAAGACCCCCTCCAGACTGACCTCGAGTATATGATGACTCGCCTCAATGAAATTCCAAGTCGAGTGCAGGCGTGGAAGAAGTCCGCTGCCCGTTGTGGTGCCGATGTGGCACTTTCACTCGTCAGGGTTCATTGCAAGGAGGCCAGGGAGGACAAACTGAAGGCCCTCCGAGTGATCAACACAAAGAAACTTCAATTTGAAGATTTCATGGAGACTTTCATCGAAGCAGCTACTCGGATCGCCAACGGAATTGACCTGGATACCTTTGTCGAGCCTTCAAGCCCTACCGGAGCTTGAAGAAGTATGTTGCTTTCATAAAACTTTATTTGCCTCGGTATGCCGAGTGATGGTGTAACCGATTAAAACTTCATTCAGGCCTTACGCCTGAGAACTTCCCTTTGCGCGAACAAGTTTTTGCTGCGCTAGAGATTCTAGTCTTACTCGCATTCTGCTTTCCGACATTTTGCTTGGCTGAATTTATTTAATTCTCGAATGGAACGGGTGTTCTGCACTCGTAAGAATTTTAAACTTAGGCGAATACTGGTTCGCGGCTAAGTTTCCGAGTGTATTGAATGTTATACACTCAGAAGGGTTTTTAACTTAGGCAAAACGGGTTCGCAGCTAAGCCCCCGAGAAAGAGGATCGCTCTTCACTCGGAGAAGTTTTTGAACTTAGGCGAAGACTGGTTCATGGCTAAGTCTCCGAGTATATTGAATGTTATACACTCGGAAGGGTTTTTAACTTAGGCGAAACGGGTTCGTAGCTAAGCCCCCGAGAGAGAGGATTGCTCTTCACTCGGAGTAATTTTTAGACATAGGCGAAGACTGGTTCGCGGCTAAGTCTCCGAGTGTATTGAATGTTATACACTCGGAAGGGTTTTTAACTTAGGCGAAACGGGTTCGCAGCTATGCCCCCTAGAGAGAGGATTGCTCTTCACTCGGAGTAATTTTTAGACTTAGGCGAAGACTGGTTCACGGCTAAGTCTCTGAGTGTATTGAATGTTATACACTCGGAAGGGTTTTTAACTTAGGCGAAACGGGTTCACAGCTAAGCCCCCGAGAGAGAGGATCGCTCTTCACTTGGAGAAGTTTTAGACTTAGGCGAAGACTGGTTCGCAGCTAAGCCCCCGAGCAAGAGGGTTGCTCTACACTCGGAGAAGTCTTTGAATGCGAAATTGTGCGATCGGAATCGACAATACACTGCGGAAGTCATAACTTAACAAGCGACATCGTCTGGAGCACTCTTATTACATCAAAATAACTCAGTCATCAAGTATAAAAGCGTCGAAGCAAATCCGCGTTCCAGGCGCGTGGCTCATCAATATTCTTCTTCAAGTTGAAAAGATGGTACGCTCCGTTGTTCAGCACCTTGGGGTCGCTGCTGATCCACTCGGAGCACCAGATCACCTTCTTGGAACGAACGGCTCTTGACGTGTCTCGTATGGAAGCGGCGAAGGTCTTGTTGATATACAGTCGACCGGATCAGGGCCATCTCTCGTTCTTCCTCTAGGAGATCCACACCATCTTGTCTTGCTTGCTCAGCTTCGTCTTCAGAGTATAGATCCACTCGGGGGGAATTGTGAAGGACGTCACTTGGCAAAACGGCTTCAGCTCCATACACAAGGAAGAAAGGAGTGCGTCCAGTCGACCGGTTTGGAGTCGTCCTCAAGCCCCACAGAACAGACGGCAATTCAGTGACCCAAGCTCCAGCAGCATGATCAAGATCTCGCATGAGCCGAGGCTTCAGTCCTTGGAGGATAAGGCCATTCACTAGCTCAGCTTGACCGTTAGACTGGGGGTGTGCAACGGACGCGTAGTCCACCCAAGTGCCTTGAGAGGAGCAAAAGTATCTGAACTCTTCCGAGTCAAAATTAGAGCCGTTGTCTGTAATGATACTGTGGGGGACTCCATACCGGAATGTTATCTCTTTCATGAATTTGATAGCAGTGCGGGCGTTCAGCTTCTTGATGGGTTTAGCTTCAATCCACTTAGTGAACTTGTCGACTGCAACCAGTAAGTGAGTGAATCCACTCTGGCCTGTTCTAAGGGGTCCAACCATATCCAAGCCCCATACAGCAAACGGCCAGACGAGTGGAATAGTCTTCAAGGCAGACGCAAGTTTGTGTGACAGGTTCGAATAAAACTGGCATCCTTCGCAGTGATCGACTATATCTTTAGCCATCTCATTGGCGCGTGGCCAGAAGAAACCCGCTCGGTAAGCTTTGGCGACAATCGTCCTAGAGGACGCATGATGACCACAAGTTCCCGAGTGAATCTCCTCCAAAATCAGTCGACCTTCTTCAGGAGAAATACACCGCTGAGTCACGCCAGTCACACTTTCTCTATAGAGTTGTCCGTCCATAACAGTAAAAGCCTTGGATCTGCGGACTATCTGTCGAGCTTCATCTTCATCATCTGGGAGTTCTCTCCTAAGAATGTACGCAATATAGGGTACAGTCCAGTCGGGCGTGATCACTAAAATCTCCATGACCAGATCAATGACAGCTGGGACATCGACTTTAGTCGGATCAGAGGCGCTTTTTGCCTGCGGGGGCTCTTCAGTGAAGGGATCTTCCTGCACCGAAGGAGAATGAAGGTGCTCGGGAAATACATTGCTGGGGACAGGCTTCCGAGTGGATCCAATCTTTGCCAGCTCATCAGCTGCTTGATTCTTCACTTGGGAACATGATGGAGTTCCAAACCTTCGAATTTCTTCTCGAGTTTCTTTATTGCATTGCAGTATCCAGTCATAGCGGGGTTCCTGACATCCCACTCTTTCATCACTTGATTGACCACCAAATCAGAGTCACCATATACCATCAGGCGCCGGACGACGAGTGAAATGGCCATACGCAACCCATACAAGAGTGCTTCATATTTAACTTCATTGTTGGAGGAATCAAAGTGAATCTGCAAGACGTAACTGAGTTTGTCGCCTTTTGGGGACACCAGTACTACGCCAGCACCAGACCCATTCAGCGTCTTCGAGCCATCAAAGAACATGGTCCGATGTGCCGAGTAAACTTGGACCGGCTGCTGCTGTTCAGTCCACTCGGCCAGGAAATCGGCGAGGGCTTGAGACTTGATTGCTTTCTTTGCTTCAAACTTGATGTCAAAATAGAGGAGCTCAATAGCCCATTTGGCCACTCGACCAGACGCATCTCGATTGTGGAGAATTTCAGACAATGGAGCATCACTGACGACTGAAATTGAGGGATCTTGAAAATAATGTGCCACCTTCTTAGCTGACAGATATATACCGTACACGAGCTTCTGGTAATGTGGATATCTTTGCTTTGAAGGAGTCAACACTTCAGAGACGTAATAAACAGGACGCTGGACTTTGGAAGCTTTACCTTCCTCTTCCCTCTCGACAGTGAGAACTGTACCGACGACCTGATTAGTAGCCGCTATGTACAATAGCAATGGCTCCTTACTGTGCGGAGCAGCAAGCACTGGCTGGGTGGAAAGCAGAGCTTTGAGCTCGACAAACGCTGCTTTAGCTTCAGGAGTCCACTCGAATGTATCAGACTTCTTCATCAGTTGGTATAAAGGCAATGCCTTTTCACCAAGACGAGAAATGAATCGACTCAATGCTTCCAAGCAACCTGTGATCTTCTGGACATCGTGCACACGCTCAGGGCTTTTCATTCGGGTGATGGCACCGATCTTTTCAGGATTAACGTCCATTCCCTTTTCGGAAACGAGAAAACCGAGTAATTTGCCGCCAGGAACACCGAAAGTGCACTTAGTCGGATTTAGCTTGATATCATATCTCCTCAGATTGGCGAATGTTTTAGCTAAGTCAGACAATAGGTCGGAACCTTTGCGAGACTTGACGACAATGTCATCCATGTACGCTTCAACATTCCAAGGGATCTGATCGAGTAAACATTTTTGAATCATACGCATGAAAGTAGCGCCAGCGTTCTTCAAACCAAAAGGCATGGTGATATAACAGAAACACCCGAAAGGGGTGATGAAGGCTGTCTTTATTTCATCCGGACCAAACAGACGGATCTGATGGTAACCAGAGTAAGCATCCAGAAAAGATAGACGCTCACACCTCGCAGTTGAGTCGACAATCTGATCAATGCGGGGGAGTGGAAAATGATCTTTCGGGCAGACCCGATTGATATGTTTGAAATCAATACACATGCGGAGTGACTTGTCCTTCTTAGGGACCATAACGACATTCGATAACCACTCGGAGTGGTAAATCTCACGTATGAACTTAGCCGCCAAGAGACGAGCCACCTCCTTGCCGATTGCTTTTCGCTTCTCCGTTGCCGACCGACGCAAATGCTCCTTCACAGGCTTGGCCTTCGGGTCAACTCTCAATCGGTGCTCAGCCAGTTCCCTGGGTACACCAGGCATGTCAGCAGGCTTCCATGCGAAGATGTCCTAGTTCTCACGGAGGAACTGGATGAGCTCGGCTTCCTATTTGCTGTCGAGTGTCGTTGAGATGTTGGTCGGGGCAGCAGTTGGATCTGTTGGGTGAATGTTCACTTTCTTCACTTCTCCTGCCGACTGAAAAGCTGACTCAGAAGCAGGCTTCTTAGCGCGCAATAGGTCGGAAGGATCAGCGTTTTTCTTGTATTCTTCCAATTCAACCATAGCCATCTGATGATCGGCGATCTTGGAGCCCTGCTGAAGGCACTCCTCAGCCCTCTGTCGATTGCCAGTGACTGTGATCACACCCTTGGGCCCGGGCATCTTCAGCTTGAGATACACGTAACATGGACGGGACATGAAACGGGCATAAGCCGGACGACCAAGGATGGCGTGGTATGCGCTCTGGAAGTCCACCACTTCAAATGTCAATTTTTCCTTGCGAAAATGTTTAACGTCACCAAACACAACATCCAACGCTATTTGACCGAGTGAACGGGCCTTTTTCCCAGGGATGACGCCATGGAACTGCATGTTGCTTTCACTGAGTCGGGACATCGGAATGTCCATCCCCTTGAGGGTATCTGCATATAGGATGTTCATGCCGCTCCCACCGTCCATCAAAACCTTGCGGAGTCGAGTTCCCTCCACAACTGGGTCCACCACCAGCGCTTGCCGCCCGGGGGTAGCGATATGCGCAGGGTGATCTGACTGATCAAACGTGATAGCAGTCTGAGACCACTTGAGATATGTGGGGGTAGAGGGAACCGCCATGTTAACCTCCCTATTGATAACTTTCAGTCAACTCTTGCTCTCAACATCAACAAAAATCAACAGAGTGGCATTGACCTCAGGAAACTCTTCTTTATCTTCTTCATCTCCCTTTTCAGGGTCTTTTTCACTCGACTGGCTCTCTTTGAACTGTTCGATCAGCAAACGGCACTGTCGAGTGGTATGCTTTGGCAATATTAAATTGCCCTCTTCATCTTTCCTCGTGTGGATTGCACTCGGTAAATCCATAACATCTGTACCCGATTGATTCTTTGACTTCTTGGGGGTGCACTTAGCTTTGGACTTTCCTTTATTTTTGGCCTGTGCCGCCAGAGCGGCCGCTTCTGCCTGAACAGGGGGATCAGCCTTGCGCTTCTGCTTCCGATTGGAATTTCCGCCTGCATCATTGTCGACTGTTTTTCCTTTACCGCTTCGGAGGCGGTCCTGTTCTTCACCATTGGTGTACCGAGTGGCAATCTCCATCATCTTGCTCAGAGAAATATCACTAGTGCGACCAAACTTCAGATAGAGCTCTCTGTATCTAACACCAGCCTTGAAGGCGCAAACAGCCTGATGTTCGGAAACATTCTCCACCGTGTGATGCAGGGTGGACCAGCGCTGAATGTAGTCTCGCAAGGTCTCATTGGGTTTCTGAACACAGTGCTGCAAATCAATCAAACCAGCCGGACGTTTGCAGGTGCCCTCAAAGGTTCTGATGAACACTCGGGCCAAATCCTCCCAGCAATAGATACTAGAGGGTGCCAAACGATTCAACCAAGCTCTGGCCGAACCATCTAACATCAGGGACAAATGCTTCATGGCTATGTTGTCGTTTCCTCCACCAATCTGCACGGCCACTCGGTAATCATCTAGCCACGTCTCGGGCTTCGTCTCGGTAGAAAACTTGCTAATTCTAGCCGCCAACCTAAAGTTGGGGGGGAATCTCTGCAGAGCGAATGGCTCTGCTAAAATACTCGGGACCAGACACAACAGCTCCACTTCCACTCAGATAGTTTCCGTTATAACCATCTCTGTGGGCTCTGCCTCTGTCGACCCGTCTTTGAGCGAGGACATCCCTTGTGTCAAATCCAGGATTCCGCTCATCACCGAACGGGCGCCTATCATCATTGTGCCGGGGCACATATGAACCACTCCGCGGAGGAGAAAGCACTCGACGGCCGTCATCGCGGTGATAACGGGGAGCAAACTGATCTCGCCCCTGATCTCTGTACCAACCTTCACGGAAGTCTCCGCCTCTGTGGCGCAGGGGCGACCCAGGGCTGTGGGCCGACTGAACTGTTTCCGCCCTGGGCGAATTGCTATGCAACCTGTTCTGCGACTGAAAAACAGCCGCATTCTGCTGCTGCGCTGCCTCGAGCAATGTTCTGATCTGTTGCAAACCTCTACCAGTTTCCGACCGTGATGGCTGTATAGAATCTGCAATCCTAGCAGCAGCTGCAACATTCAACACTGGAGTACGGAATACCTCGACGTTATTCCGCGATCCACTCGGAAACAACTGTCGCTGATGTCGATTGGGACACAGCGGACGCTGTCGAGCACGCTCGTCGAGTGCCTTCTGCATCTCTTTGAGTCAAAGGCGAGTCGCCTCCATGGCCTGGGCCTTAGCAATCGTGCCGACAATGGGAGTATGGAGAACAGCCTCATCCCGGTGCTGTTGTTCATTCGACGTTCCACCAATCTCGCGCCTGGCGTGGTTGAAGCCAGGCGGCGGACTCTGATGAGAGCCAGCCATAAGAACTTCAGCCACAGGATCGCAGCTCTCGCACTCGGAGGGAACGCCAGACCGATCTGACGCCGAGTCGAACACGCCGAGAAGTGACTCGGCGGGCTCGATGGCCGCAATCTGCGGGGACGAAGCCTGGCAGGCCGCCGCATGTCGAACCTAATGCTGTAGCCGTGAACGACCGGATCGCTTGCAGCGACAAACAGCATGGAGGGCCGACATGTACGGAGTCGATGGCTGAAGGAGAAGAACACCGCAGGAGCTTGCATAGAAATGCGTCGCTCCGCGTATTGGGAGCGCCTCAACATCTAGAGGCGCTTCCTGGAGCCATGCCGAACCGTCGGCGATGAAGGTGAGCGCTCTGAGACGGATCTCGCGGCCTAGGAACAAATCACCGCCGGAAGACATGACGAAGGAAAACAAATGCAACCTCGCCGGAAGTCGCTTAGACGCCTGCCCCACGGTGGGCGCCAACTGTCGTGGGAACGAGTCTGACAGTAGAAGGTAGGGGTACGTAAGGAGAGGGCAGAGTCCTAGCTACGGCGAGGGTGTACACACAGATGTATGAGTACAGGCCCCTCTCGTGGAGGTAATAGCCCTACGTCTCAGGTGCTCGGGAGCTCTTTGTCGAGTGTAATAGGAGTATCGTTACAGGGGGTGCGAACCAACCAACCCTTATGCCAGGGGGGAGGGGTGGCTTATATAGAGTGCGCTGCCCCTCATAAGTGTCCGACGTTTAAGGGTCAGATCGTGGTTATAAAGACGTACGTTACTGGTAACGTACAACATAAATGCTATTAATGGTCTTGATGAACGCCTGCCCGTTAGCCTCCCTGGGGTGACTTCTGGGCTTCTGCGGTCGACTGTCTTCTGGTCCTTCCGAGTGAAAGGTAAGCGTCGAGTGAAAGGTACCTCCGAGTGTATATTGTCGAGTGACTTGTATGTCTTGGCGATTTTAGTCAGAGACTTCCTTGTAGCTCTTAAGCTTTCTGGGGCAGTGTCCTTAGGTAGGGCATGTAGGTCAGGCCTATGACCCTACCCTAGGTACATATCCCCATCAGCCGAAGGGACAAAGGACGCCCGACATCAACTGCACGATGCGCGCCTGTCCTGGCCCGCAGGCGTTGGGGCCCGCGGCGCTTCGGGCCGCCCTCAAGGCTTCGCCCGGAAGCCGGCACGAGCGCGCCTTGGGCCCGGGGGCAACTATCGGCGTTCTGGGAACGGGGGTACCCAGACCTGCCTGCCTACGACCCAGGACATGGCCCACTTTGTCAGCCAAACACAGCCAGGCGCGGCCCCACTCAAGACAAGGCCCTCGCGAGGGCCCTAGGCTCACGAGGAGGAGCGGCGTCAAGACCGGCAAGGGACGGGCCTCCCTAGGCCCCCTCTGGAGTGGCGGAGATCTCTATGCAGAGCCCGGCCTCGGGAGTCAAAGATGACGCAAGAAAGGACAGGCGGGCGCCAGCGCGCCAGGCGGCGCAGTTTCCCCTTTGGTGTAAAGGGAGCATGGACGTACGCGGGTTCCCAAAGCATCCTCCAAAGTTTTCCATTCCGGTGTAACAAGACCACGATCCCGAGCCCCGCAGGACGGATGTCATCGCCGAGCCCACCTCTGCATCACCAACAGCAACTTTGCAGGCGAAGACCGCCTTTGGGCAGGGCGGGCATGTACTCCTGTCCCCCTTCGAAATTGGCTGTTGTGGGATCCCTTCCCGCCATTGCGATAAGGGAAGAGGACCCGGGCCACCGCTATATATAGAGGGTAGGCTGCACCGTAGAGGGGGATCCGAAACCATTCGAATCACTCTCCCATCACCAAGCCAACAAACGGCCAAGAACACCTCAGGAACGCCCTCACGAGGCTCCGGAGCACTGTACTAGTTCATCCACCACACCTCCTCAAGAGGCAATCCACCAAAGCAGGAGTAGGGTATTACGTTTCGCAGCGGCCCGAACCTGGGTAAACTATCGCGTTCATCTTCTTCCTCATCATCGTGCGAGTTCATCGTTGTGTCCATCGAGTAGCGAGCTAGGTGAGGCGAAGCTGCAGGGGATCTTCGCACACGCCCCTGTGTTCGAATCTTAAGGGTTTTGCGGAGCCCGAAATCCGATAAAGAGTAATCGTTTGGCTAGATAAGATGAAGTCTTCTTTCGGAGATCGTCATTGATAGCTTTAAGAAACTCATGTTCTTGCTCCAAGGTGAGCTTCTCGAAGCGTAGCTTCTCATGAGTCCTTACAAGCTCTCTATGATCTTTGAGAGTAGATTCATGGGCTAACTTAAGAGTGTTTAATTCTTTAGTTAGTTGTTTTATTTTCATCTTATCATCATCAAGCGACTTATCTTGACTAGCATGAAAGTTATCAAGTTCATTTTGACTAACATCACTAGTTTTATCAAAGAGCAAGTCATCATCACAAAGTAAATCATCTTCATCACTATTGAAATCAAGATACTCGGGGTGTGATACCTTGGGGCCTTTAGCCATGAAGCAACTTCCACTCCCTTCATTTGGTGAGTCAAATAGATCATAGGAGTTGGTAGTCACTAGTGAAGGTCCGGCAACACCTTCATCTTGACTATAGTCGGAGTTGGAGTGATAGCTTCTCTCGGAGTTGTTGTCGGATTCGGAGCCGGAAACCCATTCACCAACATGAGCTTGATGTCTTCTTCTTGTGTAGCTCTTGGTGTACTTGTCCTTCTTCTCCGAGTCCCTCCTTCTCCTTGTGGGTCTTCGTTCATAATGATCATCTCTACTCCTTCTCTCTCTTTGAGGTGATTCATTCCTTGAGCTTCGTCTCCTTGGTGACTCTTCTCTTCGTTTGTAGGGAGCCGTCCACTCATTCGAGTAGTGTCCGGGCTTCCCACAATTGTAGCAGTTTTGGTCACGACTTGACGAACGCTTCTCTTCATATCTTGAGTTGGAGCTTCGTTCTTTGCCTCTATTCTTGTAGAACTTGTTGAATTTCTTGACCATGAGGCTTATCTCTTCATTGGTGACAAGGTTGTCGCTTGAAGTTGTGGGAGCATCACTTGTGGCTTTGTAAGCACTGCTAGACTTGTTGTGAAGCTCTTCTTTGTCCTTGAGTGTCATCTCATGAGCAACAATCCTTCCAATGACTTCCGTAGGCTTGAGATCTTTGTAGTTGGGCATCATTTGGATCAATGTGCACACGGTGTCGTATCTCTCATCCAAAGCTCAAAGTATATTCTTGATGATGAATTTGTCGGTCATTTCTTCGCTTCCTAAGCCGGCAATCTCATTTGTGATGAGAGCTAGCCTAGAGTACATCTCTGCGACTCCTTCACCATCCTTCATCTTGAACTTGTCAAGCTGACTTTGAAGAACGTCTAACTTGGATTCTCTCACGGATTCGGTACCTTCATGCATATCAACCAAAGTATCCCAAATCTCTTTTGCATTCTCAAGACGGGTGATTTTGTTGAATTCTTCGGGGCATAGGCAGTTGAATAAAATATCACATGCTTGAGCGTTGTATTGCAACATCTTCAATTCATCCGCGGTCGCTTCACGATCCGGTTCCTTTCCATCACCAAAGAATTCACCTTGCAAGCCAACACGAACAACAGCCCAACCGGCGGGGTTATGACCAAGAATATGCATTTTCATTTTGTGCTTCCAACTAGCAAAATTTGTGCCATCAAAGTATGGACCTCTACGGTGATAATTTCCCTCACTAGACGCCATACTCTCCTAGGTTGTGAGACCAATGCAATGGAGACCAAAGCTCTGATACCACTTGTAGGATCGAAAGTATGTCTAGAGGGGGGGGGTGATTAGACTACTTGACCAAATAAAAATTCTACCTTTTCCCAATTTTAAGTGTTGGCAGATTTTAGCAATGATAGCAAGTCAAGTACACCCTACACATGCATGTCTAAGAGTATAGCAGAGGAAAGTAACAACAAGCATGTATAGTAGAGGGTAGGAAGGAAGATCAAATGCAATTTGTAGACACGAAGATTTTTCCCGTGGTTCCGATAGGTGGTGCCATCGTACGTCCACGTTTATGGAGTCTTCAACCCATGGAGGGTAACGGTCGCAAGAGTCCACGGAGGGCTCCACCCGTAAGGGTCCACGAAGTAGCAACCTTGACTATTCCATAACGGCTTCCGTCCACGAAGGACTAGCCTCACTATGGGTAGATCTTCACGAAGTAGGCCATCTCCTTGCCCGTACAAACTTCTTGGTTCAACTCCACAACACGAAGTAGGAGGCTCCCAAGCGACACCTAACCAATTTAGGAGGCACCACCCTCCAAAAGGTAATAGGCTCGGCAATTTCGATGAACTCCTTGCTCTTGTGCTTCAAGATGATAGACTCCTCAACACACAATCACTCTCTCACAGATTTGGCTATGGTGGAAGAGATTGATTTGGTGGAAAGCAACTTGGGGAAGCTAGAGATCAAGATTCATATGGATGGAGTAGAATAGCTTGATCTCAACACATGAGTAGGTGGCTCTCTCTTAGAAAATAGGATGGGGCAAGTATGGAATAGTTCTGAGTGCTTCTCTTTCGAGTGGGTGGTGGTGAAGGGGTATATATAGGCATCCCCAAAAATCCAACCGTTACACCTAAAGTGACCAACTCAGTGACATCGAAGTATAAAACTCAGTGGTACTGAAGTGACCAAAAGGCGGCAACTTTTGAATCTTGGTGAGACCGATACATAACTCCCGGTGGTACCGATTAGGTGACCAACGGTCAGATTGCACAACTCGGTGACGCCAATCCAAAAAACTCGGTAAGACCGATTTTATGAAACGAGGTAAGAAAAAGTTGGCAACTGAACTCGGTGGCACCGACGCTGAATCAGTTGCACCGAATGGCTAGGATTTGGCATGGATCTGTCTGAGTTTGGGAATCGGTGGCACCGAGTGGGAATTGTTGGTTGCACCGATTTTCTTGAATGGCTTGGACAGACTTTTGTGGAAGAGTTTGTGGGTCTTTTTGGTGACTATCACTTGTGCACGTGGAGCATCTTGTTCACCAACAATACCTTACCCCCTTTTAATAGTATTGGCTTTCCTATGGACTCAAAGTGATTTCTCACAAAGTAAAATGTAGAGTCCTCTTGCTTGAAGCTTTGCCAATCCATTTCCTTGCATCTTGGGGTTTCTCCACAATCCTTTTGCCATCCCTATCATTGAACTTTTCCTGAAATATGCTTAGTGGAAACATTAGTTCAATGACATATATGTTGTTATTAATTACCTAAACCACCAAGGGAACAAATGTGCTTTCAGCCGAGGGAGCACCCGTGAAGAAGAAGCCCTCGCTTCCTTAGGAGCAGGCCGGGTCCAAGAAGGCGTCGTCGGACGGGGTAGCACAAGCCCCTTCCAGGCCATCGGAGGCGCCCCTCCCCCAAATAGGAAGGCGCGCTTGTCACCTTCCTCCAACCAAGCTCTGATGCGTCGTCATGGATAGCATCAGGCATGCCTGGCCTGCCGAGGGACGTGATCAAGCACCACTCAGCCACGCGCCAGAGCGCACGGCCCATCAAGCAGCAGGAGGTCAGCAAGCTCCAGGATGCAGGAATCACCCGCGAAGCTCCCCACCCAGGTGGATCGTCAGCCCCACCCTCGTCTCCAAGCCGCACGGCGGCAGGCGCATGTGCGCCGACTCCGTCTCCATCAACGAGGGTCGCCCCACGAGGCCCTTCCCTCCTCCATCTCTGCTCATGCTCGTGCCTTTCGGCTCGGAGAACATCGCAACCATCCTCGCGAGGCTGGCGTGCATGAGCCTGGAGTCCCGCACTACGATTGTAGTTCACGACCACCGACCACCCCACCTCGGCACCACTAATGACGGCGGAGGGTGTTCCGGTACAAAACACATGGAATGTCCTCCATAACCGTAAGTTCTATCCATGCTCCACTGATACGAGCGAGACGGAGTTGTACACGCTCCAGGGCTCTCTCTACCTACGCTGCCTACAGCACGCGAGAGTCCCTTCCCACTCTCGTGGAAGCCCCATGCTCAGCGCTGGCGTATACCACATGCTCAAACATGGTGCACCTTTTGACAATGAGGGCGCTTTTCAGCTGCACGAACCTCAGGCTTATCCGTGTCCGTCACAACATAATTTTTGTCATCCTTTGAGGGCGCTTTTCAGCTGCACAAACCTCGCGCTGACCTGTTTCGACGATGGCGTCATGTATCTTTCTGTTATGTAATGAACCTGCTTCATGCATCAGTAAAGCTCATTTCTTTCAGGATCTCATGCAATCGAAGCTGAGTATGCCTCAGATTGGGGTGCGCGCTCGTGATCTCCCCTGTGCCTATCACACGAGCGGAGCTAGGCATGGTGTCTGTGCTCGGGTCAGTCCCTACAACGCTGCAAAACCCAAGCGACTGAGCTATTGCTCGCGGGTCTGCTCCCGTGTATGTCACCTCACCAGGTCCTTGGTGCCTTCATCTCCTCACGTAACACCCACAGGCGGCGTCGTGAGCGCGCCCTGCTGAGCCCCCTTGCAAAACCTGGCATCTTATCCTGCTGCATGTGGGGACCCCGACTCATAAGTCGTGATCACCGAATGCACGTGTACAGTGATCCCAGAGATCAATGCTCATTGAACACACAGAAGCTGAATAACAAGACTCTTACATCCATACATATCGTCTTACAGAAATTATGACCATTATGGTCAAGTCTTACATAGATAGGGCCATGAAGGCCTACAACGAACATCAACTCACAGCGGAAATCTTGAAAGATGGCATTGACCCATGCCATCTGCCTTAACCCTACAGGCATTCTGACTGGGAAGCGGCTTAATTCGCATGTTCGTCACCAAGGTAATCTTCACCATATTCCTGTTCTTCCGTGCTTGTCCAATTAAATTACCAGTGGCAAGCCAATGAGTACTTTGAATGTACTCGCAAGCAACCCATGTTTGGAACAAGGCACAACAAAGCATGATATAGCACAAAATTGGTAGTTCTGTGGAAAGCTAATTTTGTGTGCAATGACAGGCTCTACTTGTCGGGACCGTGGGACTGGGGGTACCCAGGCCCGTCTGCCTGCGGCCCAACGCACAACGCATGCTGTGGGCTAACGCGGCCCACCGTCGGATCTCACGGGCGAGGCCCTCGCAAAGCCCCCCGCCTCGTGAGGCGGGGGGCAGCAATCGTCATCAAGGGCCTCGTGGAGCCCCCCTTCACGAGGTCCCTTCCCGGAGCCGCCTTCGAGGCTTCCGCAGGGGAGGCTTGATCAAAGACGGCCTGATAGGGTCGCGCGGCCCTTTGCCGTCACGTGGGTGACGTGCGTCGTGCCAGGCGGCGCCAGGTGCGGTGCCAGCATGTATAGACAGAGAGGTTTCCCTCTTTGGTGACAAAGGGGCAGGGACAGCTCGAGGGATCCCAAAGCAATCCCCAAAGGTTTCCCTTCTTATGCAAGAGGACCAATACCGGGGGCTCGGCACGACGGAGGTCACTCCCGATCCCACAAGGACGTCACGACAAGGAGCTTTGGCAGGCGAAGACCACTTTTGTCAGGATCGG
The DNA here is from genome assembly GCA_039707655.1 of Elymus sibiricus. Taxonomy (NCBI): domain Eukaryota; kingdom Viridiplantae; phylum Streptophyta; class Magnoliopsida; order Poales; family Poaceae; genus Elymus; species Elymus sibiricus. The sequence continues at coordinate 304,649,590 of CM077675.1, read as the reverse complement.
CTGCAGTCTTGTCCCGCTTCAAACTGGCCTTTGAGGCAACCCTTCCCGCCTTGTGTTTTAGGGGGGAACAGGACCAAGGCTAGTATAAGAGTAGGAAACCAGCCACCTTAGAGGGATGGAACCTCGGGAAGGTAAGAACACACCTTGTACTCATCCTCTCTCCCAAGAAATCCAGACAAGCAGGAGTAGGGTCTTACATCGCGAGGTGGCCCGAACCTGGGTAAACTGTGTGTACTTTATTCGTCTTCCTCAGCTCGAGTCGCCGGAGGGTCGCCGTGAGGTTGTGAGGAAGAGTAGGGCAGGAGAGCGAGTGCACCCCAGAGTTCGAACCTTTCTGGGTCACCGGAGCCACGATTCTAACATTTGGCGCTCCAGGTAGGGGGTGCGCCGACGTTCTCCAGCTCCGTTTCACCTCCAGATCCACCAACCCCATGGTCTTCTTTCGCCGTGTGCGTACCGAGTGCAGGGCGGCCCGGGTCGCTCAGACCGTGCCTGCAGGCCACAACAGCCACCGCCACTCCGCCGGCGCCGAAGCCGCAGCAGCCACCGACCCTGCTGCCCGCGAGCAGCAGGACTTCTCTGTGCAGCCCGCCGTGCAGTGGGAGGGCCACACCGCCATGGCTTCCTCCTGTCATTCCGGCCTCGGGCAGGCGCACGCGCAGGCCGTGCAGCTCGTGGCATGTGAGCCGCTTCATCGCCACCCAATAGGCACTTGTCGTGGTACCTGGCGAGGCCGCCTCGTCAGGCCCGACTCCGCCGCAGGAGGGACTCAAGCGCCCTTTCGTTCCCCCCGCCCTCCAATGTCGCACGTGGAGGCCGCGGCGCACGTCCCCCGACGCGTCTGCTTGGCCGAGCCCCGAGGCGGCCCACCCTCACCCGACGGGGATGCCGGGCCGTGCCGAGAGCACCGTTCGGTGGCGTGCTGTAACAGCCCGGAACCGACGCTCCAGAAGATTCCCCTTTTTATTTCATTTTCGTCGTGTGATTCGTTTGTTTGTCACATTCATCATCGCATCATTCGCATGATGTGCATAGCATCATCACTTATTTTGGAAACTTCCATCCGTTAGCAGTTGCCGGTTCTTCCCGTCGTCCGTTTCGAGCCCAACCACACACGCACGCGCCCGTGGCATTGGTTAAATATTGTTTTCAAAAGAGTGTATAAAACTTTCTCGGATTGTGTCGAAACTTGGCAAGCAGTCTTTATATATTGTAGGTGGACCGCCTGCCAAATTTTGTCGCAATCAGAGGTCGTTTGATACCCGAACCGTTAGACCTAGAGCAGCTGTATCGTCGGTTTATTGTCGGTTGTTTTCGGTGTGTTAAAACTTGCAATCGGGCCACACAATGCCTTCCCTCTATTCCCCACCTAGCCAACTACACAGCCATCGCAACCCTACCTGCTAGCCCCTCCGATTCCGGCCGTCCAATTGCGATCGGAGGGTCCGAAAACGGAGGAGAAACCCCTCCCCTAGACCCCTGCCTATAAATAGATGCCCTAGCCGTCCATATCGGGAAACCCTAGACTCCCCTCAATTTCCGTGCCGAGCCAATCATCAGCCAGCGCCTCTCAGCCCCCTGTCTCCCTCCCAGCGCCGCCAGGGCCCGCCCGGGCCCGATTCGAGCCCGCCCAAGCCCATCGCGCCGCCGCCAGGGAGCTCCTGCCCCGCCTCTCCTCGTTGCCCCGCCTCCAGCCTTGCCCCTCGCCGGCCCCGCCACCTCGTCGGTCGTCGCCGGAGGACCTCGCCGCCGGAGGCCAGACCCCTCGCGACCCCTCTCTCTTCCCCCTCCCGTTTTCTCTCTCTCACCCCCGCGATCACTCTCCTTTCTCTGTGTCCAGGAGGAGCTCAGCCATGGCGCTCGAATCCCGTCGCCCTCGCCTCACCCCGCCGTCGTCCCCTCTCCGGCCGGATCTGGTGGCCATGCGCCGGATCCACGCCACTCCGGCCGTCCCTCACTGCCGGACGCGCTCGTCCCGTCGCCGTTGACCCGGGCCGCCGCCTTGCCTCCGTGCTCGTGCGGGAGCAGGAGGAGGACTAGGCTCCAGCCCTGCTCGCAGCGCCCCCGTGGGCCAGCGAAGCTGAGCCGGCCCATCTTGCGCGTCCCGCAGGCCCAGCTCTGCCCCGACCCAGCCGCACCAGCGGGCCAAGGCCGAGGGTGAGCCGCCCCTATTCCCCGCGTGTGCGTTGTTTAGCTACCCAGCGCCTCTGTTTTGGCCCATTAGTGTTTCTTTAATTCCAGGGAATTCCCGTTTTTAAAATGCCTATAACAAATTAACCGGGTGCCGGTTTAAAATGTTTGATATATGTAAATGCTCAGAAAAATGCGTAGTTATTAATATGTCATCTCATCCATGTCAAAAATACCGAAGCTTGCTGTTTTGCATCATTTTGCATAACTAACATTATATTGCATTGACATATTTATTGAACGTGCATCGTGATTTAATCCAATCATATATTAAAAATGTTCATATTATCGGCATCACATTTTCATGCATGACAAACCTGTTCATTGAAATATTTGCATTTAACTTGCATTTATAATTGCTAAAAGGGGATTAGGCCATAAATTTGCATAATTATTTGTGACATATTTCCCTACATGAACCTACACATATTATATGTGTGTTAGAGGTAGAAAAATCCATAGAATTTAACTGTGCATTTAGTTTTGTCATTGGAGGAGGTTCGTGCGCATGTCATTTTTTGCCATGATGCCCGTTTGTCTATTTTGTGGGATTTAATCCGTGCATCATATGAAATAATTTTGAACATGAGATATGCCCTTGCACATGTGTGCTAGGCCCTGGTATTTTTGGTTGTCATAGAAATGCATGTTTAGGTGTTGTTTTCTTGTTGCCAACATGCTATAAAAATCTGTTGTTTTGAGGGTCCAAAATATTTCTAAGTCTGGAAATCTGTTATTTTATTGCTGTGTTGCCATGTGAATTGCTAGTGTTCTAGGAGTCTTTTGGTGATGCCACCATGGAGTCTTTTGTTAAGCATGTTATGCTCTATCATGTTGCGCCAATAGTTTGCATGAATAGGTTTTGCATCATGATTATTCCTGCTGTCCAATATGTTAATCTGTTAAAAACTGCTGCTCATGACTAGCCTAATTTTCACTAAGTCTGAGAATCTGTTTTCTTCAATATGCCATGTTGTGTTGATGGTTGCCATGAATCTGAGCATAATTTGGTGTTGCCATAATGGAATGATTTGTAATGCATCATGTCCTCTACCATGCTGTAGATTTTCATGTCATAATATGCTCTGTAGCATATAGTTTTACTGCTGCCAATATGCCTCCATGAAAATCTGCTATGCAAAAACCTGTTATTTTCACTAAGTCCTAATCTGCTATATTTTGTTGCCATGTTGTGAGCTTCCTACCAGGTGTCCCATTACTATTTTGAGTATGATATGTGAAGATGAAATGATGTGTGTGTCTTATGCTACAGCCCCATGTCTTGTTTGTGCATTTTAGAATCTTGTAGCTTGTTGTTTTCATGTGTGCAATATGCCATGTTGCTGTTTTGGGCAGATTTCAAATAAAACTTGTGTTCGTTGTATTTGTTGAACCGTAGCTCCGTTTTGAACATGTTGCATATGAAACTTGCTTATAATATCATATAGTTTCTTAATAACTTTCTGCATTCTTGATTTGAACTGTTTGTGGTTGTCATTTCATGCATTTTGCATTCATGTCATGATCATCTTGCGTAGGTCATAACTTTTAGACCGTAGCTCCGTTTCTAACGTTCTATATATGTAAATCGACTAGAATGACGAGTAGAATCTCATTGTGCATTGTATTTCCCTGTTTAAATAATATTAAACATGATTAGTTCAGATCTGGACCAATTTCGAAATTAACATATGTGGTCGTTTTGGAAATGCTATATGTTGTTTCCGACCTCATTTAATATGACTAGATGTCTAGTTTACTTATGCTTCACCTCTTGCCATGTTAACAACATTTAAACTTGCCATGTACATAAACGAGAGTGAACCAAATCATTTGAACGTGGATTTTCATCAATATGCAACTCGTTGCATATTGAGCTTCACTTAATGTGTAGGAGTTTATTTGTTGTGCTTTGCCATGTCTTGCATAACATGCATCATATTCCATGTGCATCATGTCACGAATATGTTGTGGTGTATCGTGTGTTGATTGTTGTTTTCGGATTGCTTCTTCTCGATAGTGTTCCGAAAGTGTTCGGAGTGTGAGGATCCGTTCGACTACGTTGGCTCGTCTTCTTCATGGATTCGTTCTTCTTCCAAGCGGGATCTCAAGCAAGATGACCCATTTCCCTGGATACCATTACTATCATTGCCATGCTAGTTGTCTCGTTTCTATCGCTGTTTCACTTCCTACCACTTGTTTGACTAGCCTCCCAAATTGCCATGAAAAGCCTCTAACCCCTCCACATCCCAGGAAACATTGTTTGGCTATGTTACCGCTTGCTCAGCCCTTCTTCTAGCGTTGCTAGTTGCAGGTGCAATGTTTCCATGTGCCAACATGGATGTTTTTGTTATATCACAATATTATTGTTATTTAATTTAATGCACATATATACTTGGTAAAGGGTGGAAGGCTTGGCCTTTTGCTCGGTGTTTTGTTTCACTCTTGCGCCCTAGTTTCTTGTGTACCAGTGTTATGTTCCATAATTGAGTGCTCCTAACATGCTCGGGTTGTTATGGGGACCCCCTTGATTTTCGTTTTAGGATAAAACTTGTCTGGCAAGGCCCAACTTTGGTACTACATTTGCCTAATAACTAATAAACCTGCAAGGGAGTAATTAACCCGAGGATACTTAATCAACCACCCGGGCCAGTGCTCCTCATGAGTGTTGGTCCAAACCGAGCGATGTCCGGCGCCCCCTGGTCACCCGGGGTTTCAGCCAACCCGACGTCTAGCTCATCTGGTAGTGCCCTGAGAAAGAGATACGCGCGGCTCCTATTGGGATCTGGCCTGCCTGGCGGTCTTGCTGGACTTGTTTTACCTTTCTCGAACGTCTCGTGCGAGGAATTCCGAGAATACTTCGGGCTATCTCGAGGTTGCAGTTTTCCAGTGGAATTGCCTAGGACGATCACGAGATTCGTGGTCGAGGTTATTCCCGCTGCATGTGGTTAATTTGTGATGGATGAGTTGGAGCACCCCTGCAGGGTTAAATCTTTCGGAAAGCCGTGCCCGCGGTTACGTGGCAACTTGGAAACTTTGTTTAACACCCGGTCATAGCAAACTTGAAGCAAACTCGTATAAAATACACCAACTATGTGTGTAACCGTGACTGTCTCTTCTTGTGAGTCCTTATCCGAGAGATAACACGGTGGGCTTATGTTTGACGTAAGTAGGTGTTCAGAATCTCTTATAGATCATTACTAGATCATGTCCGTTTATGCGAAAATCATCCCCCTTTATTTTTGTACTCGTAAGTTATCCACTCAAATAAATGCTTAGTCACTTGCTGCAGCCTCACCACTTAACCATACCTCACCCATTAAGCTTTAATAGTCTTGGTACCCTTGGAAATGAGATTGCTGAGTCCCCGTGGCTCACAGATTACTACAACAACAGTTGCAGGTACAGGTAATGTGATGATTTGATGTGAGCGCGATGCTTGTTTGATTTGGAGTTCTTCTTCTTCTTCCTCGTCGATCTAGGACGGGTTCCAGACGGCAGCCTGGGATAGCAAGGATGGATGTCATTTTATCGTTTGTTTTCGTCCGTAGTCGGACCCTGCTCTTTTGTATGATGTTTGGATATGTTGTTGTATTGATGTGATATTGATGTAGCTTGTGGCAAGTGTAAGCCAATTCCATATACTCATCTCTTCTTTACATGTACTTGTAATGATATCCATTCTTGCAAAACGACGAGATGCGCTTCTATCCCTGTCGAGGCCCTCGTGCCAAAATAAGGATAGTATCGCATCTTGGGCCTGACAAGTTGGTATCAGAGACTGTACCAACCTAGGAGCCCCCTTGATTGATCGAACTTTGGCCGAGTCGAGTCTAGTGAAAAACTATTTGACTCTAGTTATATATCGGAGAGTAGGTTTCTTTTACTCCTCTTCTATGCTCTGGTGAGGTATTCGACTTAGGAATTTTGATTTTACTCCTCTTCTCGCTCAAAATTTTTTTAGGATCACGCGGATATTTTGGAATCTATATGATACCGATGTGACGGAGTTCTGTCTTGGTGCCTCCTGTCTGACTTGATTTCTTCCGGGGAGTTGAGCTCCAGGGGATTCTTGACACATCGTTATCATTCAGTTTCCTTAGTATCTCAGGACGGAGGATGTTCGAAATTGCTTCAATACTTTTCGTGGCGAGATAAGGCTGGAGTCACCCAGTACTGGGGAGGCGTCCGGGGTACTGCCATGTTTAGTATCGTTGTGAGTACGAGTGTCTGAGGTAGATGAGTTTGCGGAGTTTCTTGGATTATGGTGTGGAAGGTTGTGGGTGCAGTTGTAGCTGATTACCTTGGGTACGTTCCTGGGTCCGCAACCCGAATCGCATAAACAAGAAAGACTTCGGAAATTCTTAGATGGGAATTCAAGTAGTTACCTAGGATTATCTTCCACAGATGATGATGTGAGGTTGGGGTTCGACATCGAGTGGTTCGCTTGTTGACGGTCTTTCTTACAGCGGTTCTCGTTGTGTCTTAAAGAGTCCTTGTAGCTTGCTACGACTCGGGGACGCTTCGTATGTCGTGTGCACTGCCTTGTACATGAAGGCTACTGTAAGATCGAGCCCGTGTGAGCCTTACCACGAAAATGTCGAGCGAAATCTCTGTCATATATCTGTTTCCGGCTTAATTTGCAAGCCTCATCCTTTGTTTTGTTGGAATATGGTAAGTCGAGTTGCTTCGATGTCAAGTGGTGATTTCATATCTTTTCTAAGCGGTGTTCTCACATTTTTATGGGAATGCTAATCCTTTTGTTCAACCGGAGTTGTCATGTCAATTCTTTCCAACCGGTGTGCTTCTCTTCAAGATGATTCTATCCTTTCCAATTTTTGCAAGATCTATCCTCATCCTTCCTTTTCCCCGGAGTTCGTTTCATCCGTTCCAAGTCTTCTTTGTTTTCCCCGCCCTCCCGCCCTTTTCGTCAATGAGTAAATTCCCATCCTTGTGGAGATGCTCAAAGTGTCAAGTTCATCATTCTGTTCTTGTTTTCTTCTCCGGTGGATTCAATTCAGCTTTCGGTGCTCATAATATCATTTTCATTCATCCAATGCTTTCCCGTGTTGATATTCTTTGCTAGGCCTCTCTTGTTATTCATTGCTCTCTCTATTCTATCCGGAGTGTTGAAGATATCTCAGAAGATTCGTGTTTTCGTTCAAATCCTTTCAATTGTTTCAGCGTTCTCACCTCATCAGTTTTCATTTGTACCGATGCAATTTCTCTTCCCAAGCAATTACTTCAACGCTGGTTTCTTTTGAGTGGGCCCATAACCCATAGATTCTTCCCCAGGATCTTACCTGGCTCTTCTAATCTTTCCCGGAGATCTCAAGCTCTTTCAATATGACGTAAGAATGTATTCCATTAGTCATATTCCTTCTCCAAGATCGCTCCAAAAAATTTCTTCGTTGGCTCAACCTTTCCTTATTCATCATTCCGGAGTGTCTCATTATTCTTGGTGGTGTTCCTCGTTATCATTCTCAGCTTGGAAGATCGAAGGAAAGTTTCTCTTAAATCTTTGTCCATTTTCATGAAGATTCATGGTTTCAGCTTGTTGCTATCCTCTCTAATTCGTTTCGATCATGAGTAATTCCTTCCATATCCATCTGGAGCGTTTCAGAGTTGTTTTCATTTCTTGATCCTCCGAAGGCCATCATTTCAGAAGATTTCTTCGTTCTCAGCTTTCAGCTTTCGTTCTCCAAGTCTTCTCAATTGTTGTCCCTTCGTTCGTATCTCAATTATTCCGGTGCTTCAATCAAGTTTTCTATTAGGTGGATCATGATCTCTTCGTTCTGATGTCATGTATCTCCATGCATTCGTAGTATCCTCATTCATTTCAATTCTTACCGGTGTCTCGTTCAAGACTTCTTCAAGTTCATGTTGTTATCTCCTTCTAATCTATTGAAAAAGAATAAGTGGTATGCCAATCCGTTGCTTGTCATCAATTTAACTTGATGAAGGATAAGCATAACATAAATCTTATTCTTATTCCATCAAGGTGATTTCAATCCTTTCTTCCTGAGTTTGCTCATGATATCAAATTCTCGATTCTAAGTTGTTCATCTTTTCTTTTCCGGAGTTCCAAGTTTTTCTCAAGTATCTCGTCACGAAGCTTCATCTAAATCTTTGCAAGGCCTCAATCTTGTTCATTTGCATCCTTCATTCTTTTGATCATCTTTTGTTTCCGGAGTTCTCCAAGATGTTCTTCATGGTGGTTCTTCAAAGATTTCTTTCATTCTCAAAGTGTTCTTCAATATTCTGTTGGAGTAGCTCAAGTATTCTCTATCTTGCATTTCAAAGTGCAATTCATTCTTCCTTATCTTTGAGATGGTATTATAGCATTCTTCATTCATGAGGAGTCTTGAAGAGTAGTTATCAAGAATGAGATAATTAAACCCATCATCCTATTCATTGGAGCTGTCTTGGATCGGATTTCACCTAAAGCATTTTCCTAAGGATTGTTGCTATTATGGTGCTCATCAATGATCCAAGTTTTCAATGTATCCTCTTGGTGAAAGAAGTTTTGCATATCTGTTGCTCCCAAGCAACCAATTGTTTCTGTTTGTGGCTGGTTGTCACCACAATATTTTGAGATGTTTTCCTTAAGCCCACAACAAGTCTTTTCTTTCGTTGTTGATTTCCAACAACCCCGTTCAATCTCTTCTTGTTAGGATGCTTTTAAATTCAATGGTGGTAGAAGTTGTCATTTTCTTCTCCGTTCCTTCCTTTCTTACGTTATAGCTTCTATTCTTTTGTTCTGGTGGCATTGTGACATTGCTCTCGTAAATCCGTTTGTTTTGCTAAGATCATGTTCTTTCAGGCTTTTCATTTAACCAGAGTGTTGTGTTCTCTTTCAAGTTCTCCCATTTCATCAAATTTTGTCCCTCTATCCTACCGAAGTGCTGCCGAAATTTCTTTTGAATTCTTGCTTGTTCCTCATGTCATTCTTCATCTCGTTGAAACCTTCAATGATCATTGGTTTCACTCGTTTGTCAGAGAAGCAACTAAGTTTTACCTCTTCTCTTTCTCTTCCCCTTTTCATTCTAAGATCTCGGGGCGAGATCTCTTGTAAGTGGAGGAGAGTTGTAACAGCTCGGAACCGACGCTCCAGAAGATTCCCCTTTTTATTTCATTGTCGTCGTGTGATTCGTTTGTTTGTCGCATTCATCATCGCATCATTCGCATCATGTGCATAGAATCATCACTTGTTTCGAAAACTTGCATCCGTTAGCAGTTGCCGGTTCTTCCCGTCGTCCGTTTCGAGCCCAACCACACACGCACGTGCCCGCGGCATCGGTTAAATATTGTTTTCAAAAGAATGTATAAAATTTTCTCGGATTGGGTCAAAACTTGGCAAGCGGTCTTTATATGTTGTAGGTGGACCGCTTGCCAAATTTCGTCGCAATCAGAGGTCGTTTGATACCCGAACCGTTAGACCTAGAGCAGCTCTATCGTCGGTTTATTGTCGGTTGTTTTCGGTGTGTAAAAACTTGTCGTCGGGCCGCACATTTCCTTCCCTCTCTTCCCCACCTAGCCAACTACACAGCCATCGCGACCCTGCCTGCTAGCCCCTCCGATTCCGGCCGTCCGATTGCGATCGGAGGGTCCGAAAACGGAGGAGAAACCCCTCCCCTAGACCCCTTCCTATAAATAGACGCCCTAGCCGTCCAGATCGGGAAACCCTAGCCTCCCCTCAATTTCCGCGCCGAGCCAATCATCAGCCAGCGCCTCTCAGCCCCCTGTCTCCCTCCCAGCGCCGCCAGGGCCCGCCCAGGCCCGATTCGAGCCCGCCCAAGCCCATCGCGCCGCCGCCAGGGAGCTCCTGCTCCACCTCTCCTCGTTGCCCCGCCTCCAGCCTTGTCCCTCGCCGGCCCCGCCGCCTCGCCGGTCGTCGCCGGAGGCCAGACCCCTCGCGACCCCTCTCTCCTCCCCCTCCCGTTTTCTCTCTCTCACCCCCGCGCTCTCTCTCCTTTCTCTATGTCCAGGAGGAGCTCAGCCATGGTGCTCGAATCCCGTCGCCCTCGCCTCACCCCGCCGTCGTCCCCTCTCCGGCCGGATCTGGTGGCCATGCGCCGGATCCACGCCACTCCGGCCGTCCCTCACCACCGGACGCGCTCATCCTATCGCCGTTGACCCGGGCCACCGCCTTGCCTCCGTACTCGTGCGGGAGCAGGAGGAGGACGAGGCTCTAGCCCCGCTCGCAGCGCCCCCGTGGGCCAGCGGAGCTGAGCCGGCCCATCTTGCGCGTCCCGCAAGCCCAGCTCTGCCCCGACCCAGCCGCACCAGCGGGCCAAGGCCCAGGGTGAGCCGCCCCTATTCCCCGCGTGTGCGTTGTTTAGCTACCCAGCGCCTCTGTTTTGGCCTATTAGTGTTTCTTTAATTCCAGGGAATTCCCATTTTTAAAATGCCTATAACAAATTAACCGGGTGCCAATTTAAAATGTTTGATATATGTAAATGCTCAGAAAAATGTGTAGTTATTAATATGTCATCTCATCCATGTCAAAAATACCGAAGCTTGCTGTTTTGCATCATTTTGCATAACTAACATTATATTGCATTGACATATTTATTTAACGTGCATCGTGATTTAATCCAATCATGTATTAAAAATGTTCATATTATCGGCATCACATTTTCATGCATGACAAACCTGTTCATTGAAATATTTGCATTTAACTTGCATTTATAATTGCTAAAAGGGGATTAGGCCATAAATTTGCATAATTATTTGTGACATATTTCCCTACATGAACCTACACATATTATATGTGTTTTAGAGGTAGAAAAATCCATAGAATTTAACTGTGCATTTAGTTTTGTCATTGGAGGAGGTTCGTGCGCATGTCATTTTTTGCCATGATGCCCGTTTGTCTATTTTGTGGGATTTAATCCGTGCATCATATGAAATAATTTTGAACATGAGATATGCCCTTGCACATGTGTGCTAGGCCCTGGTATTTTTGGTTGTCATAGAAATGCATGTTTAGGTGTTGTTTTCTTGTTGCCAACATGCTATAAAAATCTGTTGTTTTGAGGGTCCAAAATATTTCTAAGTCTGGAAATCTGTTATTTTATTGATGTGTTGCCATGTGAATTGCTAGTGTTCTAGGAGTCCTTTGGTGATGCCACCATGGAGTCTTTTGTTAAGCATGTTATGCTCTATCATGTTGTGCCAATAGTTTGCATGAATAGGTTTTGCATCATGATTATTCCTACTGTCCAATATGTTAATCTGTTAAAAACTGCTGCTCATGACTAGCCTAATTTTCACTAAGTCTGAGAATCTGTTTTCTTCAATATGCCATGTTGTGTTGATGGTTGCCATGAATCTGAGCATAATTTGGTGTTGCCATAATGGAATGATTTGTAATGCATCATGTCCTCTACCATGCTGTAGATTTTCATGTCATAATATGCTCTGTAGCATATAGTTTTACTGCTGCCAATATGCCTCCATGAAAATCTGCTATGCAAAAACCTGTTATTTTCACTAAGTCCTAATCTGCTATATTTTGTTGCCATGTTGTGAGCTTCCTACCAGGTGTCCCATTACTATTTTGAGTATGATATGTGAAGATGAAATGATGTGTGTGTCTTATGCTACAGCCCCATGTCTTGTTTGTGCATTTTAGAATCTTGTAGCTTGTTGTTTTCATGTGTGCAATATGCCATGTTGCTGTTTTGGGCAGATTTCAAATAAAACTTGTGTTGGTTGTATTTGTTGAACCGTAGCTCCGTTTTGAACATGTTGCATATGAAACTTGCTTATAATATCATATAGTTTCTTAATAACTTTCTGCATTCTTGATTTGAACTGTTTGTGGTTGTCATTTCATGCATTTTGCATTCATGTCATGATCATCTTGTGTAGGTCATAACTTTTAGACCGTAGCTCCGTTGCTAACGTTCTATATATGTAAATTGACTAGAATGACGAGTAGAATCTCATTGTGCATTGTATTTCCCTGTTTAAATAATATTAAACATGATTAGTTCAGATCTGGACCAATTTCGAAATTAACATATGTGGTCGTTTTGGAAATGTATATGTTGTTTCCGACCTCATTTAATATGACTAGATGTCTAGTTTACTTATGCTTCACCTCTTGCCATGTTAACAACATTTAAACTTGCCATGTACATAAACGAGAGTGAACCAAATCATTTGAACGTGGATTTTTGTCAATATGCAACTCGTTGCATATTGAGCTTCACTTAATGTGTAGGAGTTTATTTGTTGTGCTTTGCCATGTCTTGCATAACATGCATCATATTCCATGTGCATCATGTCACGAATATGTTGTGGTGTATCGTGTGTTGATTGTTGTTTTCGGATTGCTTCTTCTCGATAGTGTTCCGAAAGTGTTCGGAGTGTGAGGATCCGTTCGACTACGTTGGCTCGTCTTCTTCATGGATTCGTTCTTCTTCCAAGCGGGATCTCAAGCAAGATGACCCATTTCCCTGGATACCATTACTATCATTGCCATGCTAGTTGTCTCGTTTCTATCGCTGTTTCACTTCCTACCACTTGTTTGACTAGCCTCCCAAATTGCCATGAAAAGCCTCTAACCCCTCCACATCCCAGCAAACATTGTTTGGCTATGTTACCACTTGCTCAGCCCTTCTTCTAGCGTTGCTAGTTGCAGGTGCAATGTTTCCATGTGTCAACATGGATGTTTTTGTTATATCATAATATTATTGTCATTTAATTTAATGCACATATATACTTGGTAAAGGGTGGAAGGCTTGGCCTTTTGCTCGGTGTTTTGTTTCACTCTTGCGCCCTAGTTTCTTGTGTACCAGTGTTATGTTCCATAATTGAGTGCTCCTAACATGCTCGGGTTGTTATGGGGACCCCCTTGATTTTCGTTTTAGGATAAAACTTGTCTGGCAAGGCCCAACTTTGGTACTACATTTGTCTAATAACTAATAAACCTGCATAGGGAGTAATTAACCCGAGGATACTTAATCAACCACCCGGGTCACCCGGGGTATCTGCCAACCCGACGTCTAGCTCATCTGGTAGTGCCCTGAGAAAGAGATACGCGTGGCTCCTATTGGGATCTGGCCTGTCGGGCGGTCTTGCTGGACTTGTTTTACCTTTCTCGAACGTCTTGTGTGAGGAATTCCGAGAATACTTCGGGCTATCTCGAGGTTGCGGTTTTCCAGTGGAATTGCCTAGGAAGATCACGAGATTCGTGGTCGAGGTTATTCCCGCTGCGTGTGGTTAATTTGTGATGGATGAGTTGGCGCACCCTGCAGGGTTAACTATTTCGGAAAGCCGTGCCAGCGGTTACGTGGCAACTTGGAAACTTTGTTTAACACCCGGTCATAGCAAACTTGAAGCAAACTCATATAAAATACACCAACTGTGTGTAACCGTGACTGTCTCTTCTCGTGAGTCATTATCCGAGAGAGAACACGGTGGGGTTATGTTTGACGTAAGTAGGTGTTCAGAATCTCTTATAGATCATTACTAGATCACGTCCGTTTATGCGACAATCATCCCCCTTTATTCTTGTACTCATAAGTTAGCCACTCAAATAAATGCTTAGTCGCTTGCTGCAGCCTTACCACTTAACCATACCTCACCCATTAAGCTTTAATAGTCTTGATACCCTTGGAAATGAGATTGTTGAGTCCCCGTGGCTCACAGATTACTACAACAACAGCTGTAGGTACAGGTAATGCGATGATTTGACATGAGCGCGATGCTTGTTTGATTTGGAGTTCTTCTTCTTCTTCCTCATCGATCTAGGATGGGTTCCAGGCGGCAGCCTGGGATAGCAAGGATGGATGTCATTTTATCGTTCGTTTTCGTCCGTAGTCGGACCCTACTCTTCTGTATGATGTTTGGATATGTTGTTGTATTGATGTGATATTGATGTAGCTTGTGGCGAGTGTAAGACAATTCCATATACTCATCTCTTCTTTACATGTACTTGTAATGATATCCATTCTTGCAAAACGACGAGATACGCTTCTATCCCTGTCGAGGCCCTCGTGCCAAAATAAGGATAGGATCGCATCTTGGGCGTGACACGTGCATTCTCGGCGGGGCCCAGGCCCCGGTCGTCGACCGCCACTTCAAGCCATCCTTCCGCAGAGCGGGCGCTGCCCTCAGGGAGCACGGGCCCGCGCCGTCGCCTAGCTGGGCACTATGCAACATCACCTTCGACACAAGGGATCACCCGAGGTCTGCGGCTGCCGCGGCGCTCTCCCCCTGGTGTGCACCCCCACCATCAGCAACGTTGCGGTTACCAAGACTCTCATCAACGGGGGTGCAGGACTCAACATCATCTCCGTCGCGACCTTCGAGGCACTCCAGGTGCCCTACGACCAACTGAAGCCCACCAGGCCTTTCTCCGGGGTGGTCGGCGGTACCGCGGCCCCTCTCAGGCAGATACGCCTCCCCGTCACCTTCTTCACGTGCGACAATTACCGCACTGAGCTCATCGACTTCAACGTGGCGCACGTCAGCCTCCCATACAATGCCATCTTGGGCTACCCATCGCTGGCCAAGTTCATGGCGGCGACCCACCCGGGTTACAATGTCATCAAGATATCTGGTTGCGCCACTGTCATGACCGTCAAATGCGATGAGAGGGACGTGGTTAGCTGCCTCGAGCGTGCGTACAAAGCCGCCGCGGCCACGCAACCGGCTTACGGGGGCGAGGCGTTGCCCCCACCCCCCCCCCCGAGATAGCGTCGGCAGGAAAGAAGCAGCTGTTCTCTCAGGACCGAGCTGAGACAAAGAAGGTGCTGTTCGACAGCAGTGACTCGAGCCCCACCTTCACCCTCGGCGCCGGCCTCTCCCCAGGGCAAGAGAGGGCACTCGTCTCTTTCCTCAGGGCGAACGCGGATGTGTTCGCATGGAAGGCGACCGATCTAACCGGAGTTCCAAGAGAGGTGATCAAGCATCACCTAGCGGTGTGCCCCAACGCGTGCCTCGTCAAGCAGAAAGCACGGCGCCAAGCACCGGAAAAGTAGTACTTCATTATTCAGGAAGTGTAAAAACTTCAAGAGGCCGGGGTCGTCCACGAGGTGTGCCACCCAGAGTGGCTCGCCAACCTCGTCATCATCTCCAGGAACGGCTGCAAGGAGCGGATGTGCATCGACTTCACCAGTCTCAACAAGGCCTGCCCCCAGGATCCCTTCCCTCTCCCGTGCATCGATCATATCGTGGATTCCACAACTTGCTGCGATCTACTGTGCTTATTGGACGCCTTATCAGGCTACCACCAGATCAAGATGGCGGTGGAGTACGTGGAGAAGACGGCTTTCATCTCCCCTTGCGGGGTACTCTGCTACGTGTGCATGCCTTTCAGCCTGAAGAGTGTTGGTGCCACCTTCCAGCAGGTAATGCACATCACGCTGGGGCCCCAGCTGGGGAGGAACGCAGAGGTTTATGTCGATGACATTATGGTCAAGACACGCGAGGCCAAAACGCTCATCGAACATCTGGAGGAAACTTTCGTTAACCTACGCAAGGTCAACCTGAAGCTCAACCCCGACAAGTGCGTTTTCGGGGTCCCCTTTGGCAAGCTCCTTGGCTTCCTCGTATCCCATCGGGGAATCGAAGTGAACCCCGAAAAGGTTAAGGCCATCGAGCGGATCCACCCTCCCCGGACCCTCAAAGAAATGCAGAAGCTAGCAGGGTGCCTAGCCTCCCTCAGGCCCTTCATCTCCAAGTTCGGCGAGTAGGCATTACCGTTCTTCAAGCTCATGAAGAGGTCAGGGCCGTTCGCATGGACCCCTGAAGCGGATGCGGCCTTTGAGGAACTCAAGCGGTATCTCACAAGCCTTCCCATCATGGTCGCGTCGCGACCCCGCGAATGCTTGCTGCTGTACCTGGCGGCCATCCCCCAGACGGCCAGCGTGGCCCTTGTGGTGGAGCGGGAAGGACGAGCCCGCGCAAAGAAACAGTCGGCGGCCGCCCAAGAGGCATCACATGAGCTGACACAAGCCTCATCGGGGCCAGATGCAGGAGCCCCTTAGGAGGACACCCTCCCTCAGGAGACTGCCCCCCCGGCGCCATACCCCCAGAGGCCCCCGCGGCTTCGGCCCCTGGGCACCCCGGCGAGCATGACATGGACACCGCGGTCACGCGTCACGTCGAGTATCCAGTGTACTTTATTAGCATGGTATTGAGGGATGCACACGAGCGCTACCCCATGCAGCAAAAGCTCCTCCTCGTGCTCCTCGTGGCCTCCAGGAAACTGTGTCACTATTTCCAAGGGCACCCTATTAGGGTCGTCTCTGTGTACCCCTTGGACCATATTCTGCATAGCCCCGATGCCGCGGGCAGGGTCGCCAAGTGGAACATCGAACTGCAGGCTTTGAGCTGGAGTTCTGCACCACCAGGGTCGTCAAGGGCGCGGCCCTGGCAGACTTTGTGGTACAGTGGACATGTCGGGACCCCGATCCTAAGCCACATGAATCTAGCATGTAACACATCATATCACATTGCGGCCTCACGCTCGGTAATCCCCACGGCTGCCACCTTACCTTGGCCGGGACTGTTTGCGCCTTTTGGCTCACGTATATGAATATGTCGCTAGCAATCATATGTCAGAGAACCCGGGTTGACATGACTAGTTATAGACCCAAGTGGCACAACCGTACAGGGACAGACATACGTAACCCAATTATGCAGGTGTCAGTCATCAGTGTGTGTAGACGAGTCGTAGCAAGCTACATGGACTGCATTACGCTGCGTGACATTTCCCAGTGGGGACAGACACAACAGCAAAGAAGGATATACGCCGGTCAATCAATTTGTCCGGAGAAGTAGCAAGCTACCAAGGCTCAGTGGAAGCAGAAAGAGGCATTCCCTGTAAAGAAGGCTACTAAAGGCATACAGCTAGGTGTTGAATCCCACACATACCAATGCATTTCAATCATACATGCATTATGAACGATATGCATAGATACAACATGGCATCACAACAAGACTCTACAACATAACATTTATTTAGAAGGCTTTGAAGAGCCAACATAGTATAATGTTACAAGCAGGGGGGTCACATGACCCAACATTCCGAGCATACAAACAACAAGCGGAAGTTACATGTCTGGGTACAGACATCTACAAAAGCGGCTAGAGGAGCCTGAAAAGCTACAACGACCCTATCAAAGGAGCCAGACTCCTGTCTGGGTTCCCAAGCTATTCTATCGATGTCAACGTGAAGAAGAAACGTAAACTGAACAACGTCTATCTCTTCAAAAAGTAAATAAGCAACAGTGAGTACAAAGGTACTCAGCAAGTCATATATCAGAACTATCTACTTATGCATCATGTATCAATGAACGGGATAGTGGGGTTTACTGCAGAAATGCCAGCTTTGACCTTTGGCTAAACTAGACTACGACAATGTATCCAATGTAACATTCCCCTCTCGTCTTCCTACGAGAGAGTGCACACGAGTCCACATTTCCACCACATCAATACACCACTATGGATCCTCTCTCGTCTTCCTACGAGAAGCCAACCATAGCACTCACACTTATCTAGAGTATTTTAGAGTATCCATTTAAAGTTATCTATGAACAATGCCAGTCTCCAAGTAGTCCATATCCGTAGACGCGGCTATTCGACTAGATAGTTTACCCTGCCAGGGTGTACTTTGTCACCCATGCTCCCGCCACTTATCACCATGTGCATGTAAAAAGGCACCTCGGCAACCTTCAAGCGGAAGTACAGCGAGGGAGATGGCCACTGACGTCTACTTACAACGACTCTAACCCAAGGCAGCCGCCTAACTGAGTTGGTTACCACAATCAAGAATCCGGCTGTGTTTCAAGATTCGGACTTAGAAGTTGTGTGCGGGGCCCCAAGCCAGTCCCGGTTGGGCCGTTCATTCATTTGCAGGCCCGGTCACATCCTATCAATGTTTCGAACTAGTGCGACTACTGGGCAGAGAACAGGGTAGCTTAATAGGCCGGGAGAGCTCGAGTTAATTGAACCCAATGTGTGGTAGTAGCTAGTCATGCAACACAAACACGGAACTCAGTTCCTATGAGCGGTGTCAATGAGACAACCCACCATGTACTCCTACATGGCCTCTCATCGCTACCTTTACCAAAACAGGTTCAACACTTAACCCTCATCATCAGGACACCTTCATTTCACTCCCGTTCATCACCCAGAGGAATTAGACCTGACACAACTCTAAGCATAGCAAGCATAATAGGGTTATAGCACAACCTGGCTCAAGCATCTACCAGGTATGCTAGGTTGCTTGGTTTAGCTATTTACCGTGACAATGACAGGTCATGCAGAGGAGTGGGTTCAGCTATCGAAACACAAGTACCAGTTGAAGCGTTTGTCCTAATGCATTGAAATGAGAGCAAGAGCGAGATGGTAGGTTTGTATAGAAATGCTCAAGGGGGGTTGCTTGCCTGGAGAACGGAAAAACTCAGCTGTTCTTCGATGTCGTCGACAACTACGTCTCGCAAGTCTATCGACAAGAACCAACAAGGTACAAATTAAGCATGGCAAATGCTTCACAATGATGCATGATCATGGCATGTTGACATGTTGCTGGTTAGAGCTAATGCAAGTGATCACAAGTTAAATGGGAGTTATTTGACCAATATAGATCAATTTCAAACTCATTTATAAGCATTTAAGTGCCTTTAATGAAATTGACCTAAACAGTGTGTATAAGTTGCTCAAACATGCATGAAAATGCCACCAACAGATTCCTTGTATTTTTCTGATGATTTTTCATATATACCTTATTCCATTTGGAGCTATGGTTGATTTTCTATGAATTTTAGAAGTTTAGGATAATTTCTAGAATTAAATAAATCCAGAAAGGACTTATTGCGTCATCACTGCGTCAGCAGGTCAAACGCGCCAGGCCCATGTCAAACCTGACTAGTCGGGTCCACTGGTCAGTGACCCAGGAGCTAATCCCGTGCTGACTAGGGTTTGACCCGCTTCTGGGTCCCACTGTCAGCGTGTGGGGTGGGGGTTTAATTAGCGTCTAATTAACTGGCCCACACCGGCCGGCCGGAGGGAGGTTGCCGATGACCGGCGGAGGCACGCCGAAACAGCTGCTCTGGTGCCCATTCAACGCCCGGAGGGCACCCAGAGGGAGCTCTCGCTCGTCCGCATCCCATGGACCCAGCTAGGGGCCGCGTGGTGCCCGGATACGATGGCCACGGCGAGTTTGGCAGCGACCGGCGTTCGGCCGCGTGCGGGTGCCTGGCTGCGGTGCACCGGAGGGGGAGTTTAGGGGTGCTTCGGACTCCTAGGCGTGCGCTGAGCACGACTGCGGGCTCTGTTGCGGTGGTTGAAAGCTCTAGCGACGGTAGCGTCGAGCACGACGGCGGCATGCTCACGGCAAAGGCGGGGAGGCCAGCTAGGGGGCGGAAAGAACCACGGGAAGAGGGGGAAACACATCGGTGGCTCACCGCGGGTTCGAACGGAGCCAAGGCGAGCTCGGGGAGGTCCTGTAGCCGACCAATCGAAGGCGAGCTTCCGTTGGAGCCGAGGAAGAAGACGGCGGCCCGAGAACGTTCCTGTCCTTCTGGTTCCGCATGGCTCGGGGAGACGACGTGCGTGTCATGGCGGAGCTTGTGAGCAGCAAGGCGGGGCGAGGCGGAGCCGGTGGCTGCGGGTGCGGCGAGCGGCGGCGACGGACGCGCTCGGTCCGAGCAGAGAATGAGCGAGGAGGAGGGAAGAGGGCCAGAGTGAGCGAGATGGATTCAGGGATGTCGTCCTGATCCGTTGGCAACGGCTAGGAGCAAGGGCACAACGCCACGGCGAAGCAGGAGCTGGCGGGGCACTGGCCGTGCTCGGCTTCGCCTCTGCCTACTGGCAGAGGTAGAAGACGAGCCTGCCCTTCTGGGTTGGGCCGACTTCTGCTATAGGGAGGCCCAGGTAAGTCCTACCTTGTTCTTTTGTTTTCTTTTCTATTTTCTGACATTTGTTTTGGTTTGAAAAGAATATGCCAAACCATTTTATAAAATTCTGATCATTTGCAGGTGAGTCCGATGGATTAAACCATTGCACCACAAAATGTTTCAGAATTAATGGACTTATATTGTATATATAAAAAATATAATTCCAGGGAAAATAATTATTGGATTAACTCAATAGTCCAAAATAAAATGTTTCTGTGACTCCAAAATATTGGTTTGAAATTTACCTCATGCCAATATTTTCTTAGAATACCTGGGACATTTTCTTGGATCTCTTTGAAGAAATTTTATCTTGCTTATTTGACAAAAATCATTTCTGAGGCTTGATCATTCCCCAATTCATATTCAGAAGAAAATAAAAATGCATGCATGCATGCGTTAGCAAGCAAAGTGAAACTAGGGCTATGACAACTCACCCCCACTAAACAAGAATCTCGTCCCGAGATTCAGGAGTAGTCGGGAAGAGGTCGGGGTATTCAAGACGAAGACGATCTTCGCGCTCCCAGGTTGCTTCATCCTCGGAATGGTGAGACCACTGAACCTTGAGAAACTTGATGCTGCGACATCGAGTGTTGCGCTCGGCTTCATCGAGAATATGAATAGGATATTCTCGATATGAAAGGTCATCTTGGAGATCAAGCGTTTGGTGGTCTACTTCGCGGATAGGATCCTTGAAGCAACGCCTGAGTTGAAAAACGTGGAACACATCATGAACTTTATAAAGTTGTGGAGGTAGTTCCAATTGGTAGGCAACCTCTCCTCGTTTGGCGAGAATGCGAAAATGACCAATGTAACGAGGAGCCAACTTGCCTTTGATATTGAAACGATGGGTACCCTTCAGAGGTGTAACCCGAAGGTAAGCCTTCTCGTCAACTTCATTACTTACATCCTTATGACGACGGTCATATTGACTCTTTTGACGAGACTGGGCGGTTTTCAAATTTTCACGAATGATGCAAACTTGCTCTTCTGTGTCCTGGATCATATCCGGCCCAAAGAATTGTCTTTCACCGGTTTCTGACCAGTTTAATGGCGTTCGACATCTTCGTCCATACAGAACTTCGAAAGGAGCTTTGCCCAGACTAGACTAGAAGCTATTGTTATAAGCAAACTTGGCGAATGGAAGACATTTCTCCCAATTCATTCTGAATGAGATAAAACAGGCTCTGAGCATATCTTCGAGAATTTGATTGAATCTTTCGACTTGACCAGTTGACTGAGGGTGATAAGCGGTGCTAGAGGAGAGATGGGTTCCCATAGCATTCTGGAAACTTTCCCAAAATCGAGAGGTGAAAAGACTTCCACGGTCTGAATTGATTTCTAGAGGAACACCATGAAGAGAAACTATTCGAGAAATATACAGGTCTGCTAACTGACTAGCAGTTATACTTTCTCAAACTGGAAGGAAATGAGCAACTTTCTAAAAGCGATCGATGACCACGAAGATGGCATTATTCCCTTTCTTAGTGTTTGGAAAGCCGGTGATGAAATCCATACCGACCTTGTCCCATTTCCACTCGGGAATATCCAAGGGTTGAAGGGTGCTAGCAGGCCTTTGATGCTTTGACTTAACACGACGACAAAAATCATAGTTAGCAATGAATTGAGTGATTTCTCTCTTCATCCGGGTCCACCAGAACCTCTGGCGTAGGTCCTGATACATTTTAGTACTACCAGGATGAATCATGAGAGGAGATTCATGAGCTTCCTTAAGGATCAGTTCTCGAAGTTGATGCTTCTTGGGAACGACCAAGCGGTTCTCAAAGAATACAACACCTTGATCATCTACCAAGAAGCGACCAGCAACTCCTTTGGCAATGTTGCTCTTGATCCGGGAGATTCCCGTATCCTACTTCTGGGTAGCTATGATTTGATCCTCAAGAGTCAGTTTTGCCACCAAGGTAGAAAGGAATTCTCGAGGAGCAATGTGAAGATTAAGCTTACGAAATTCCTCATGGAGAAGTGGTTGACTTTGTAGCAACATGAGGTTGTTACAATAGGATTTACGACTTAGTGCATCAGCCATGACATTGGCTTTGCTTGGGGTGTATGATATTCCTAAGTCATAGTCCGTAATCAACTCAATCCAACGTCTTTGCCCGAGATTCAAATCCGGTTGGGTGAATATATACTTGAGACTCTGGTGATCAGTGTATATTTTGCAATGATTACCCAGAAGCTAATGTCGCCAAGTGATGAGTGCATGAACTATAGCGACAAGTTCCAGATCGTGTGTTGGATAATTCTCCTTATGTGGACGCAACTGTCGAGATGCATAGGCAATCCAATGACGATCTTGCATAAGAATGC
The DNA here is from genome assembly GCA_039707655.1 of Elymus sibiricus. NCBI lineage: Eukaryota > Viridiplantae > Streptophyta > Magnoliopsida > Poales > Poaceae > Elymus > Elymus sibiricus. The sequence goes on along the minus strand of CM077675.1, from coordinate 304,627,154 downwards.
AACCTAGATCTTGTCGCGAGGCGTCACAGTAGATAACAAAGTCCTTTGTGAAATCCGGGGGTACAAGTATCGGGGCAGTAGTCAGTCGTCTTTTCAACTCCTGAAAACTTTCCTCGCACTTTGGAGTCCACTCAAACGTCTTATCTTTCTTGAGGAGTTCTGTTAGAGGTTCGGCACCTTTGGAGAAGTTTTCAATGAAGCGGCGACAGTAGCTCACTAAGCCAAGGAAACTCCTAACTTGCTTCACCGATTCCGGTGGAGTCCAATCAAGAACAGCCTGAAATCTCTCGGCATTGACAGCAATACCTTTCGCAGAGATTACGTGACCAAGATAGGTCATTTCTGGCAACCAGAATTCGAACTTAGAGAATTTGGCATACATGCGGTGCTCTCGAAGTTTCATCAATACCAGCCTAAGATGCTCAGCATGTTCTTCTTCGTTCTTCGAGTATATGAGGATATCATCGAGGTAAACCATGAGAAATTTGTCCAGATACTCCATGAAGATCGAATTCATTAAGCGGGAGAAGGTGGCTGGGGCATTGGTTAGATCGAAGGACATGACGGTTTACTCGTATTGGCCATAACGAGTGACAAAGGCCGTCTTAGGAATGTCCCCGTTCCTGATTTTGATTTGATGATAACCTAATCTCAAATCCATCTTGGAGAACACTGCGGATCCAGCGAGCTGATCATACAGGTCGTTGATCCCGGGGAGCGGATATTTGTTCTTTATCGTGACCTGATTAACTGGTCGATAATCGACAACCATCCGATCCGTACCATCCATCTTCTTGACGAAGAGGACATGACAAGCCCATGGAGAAGAACTAGGATGGATCAAACCTTTCGTCAAAGATTCATTGAGTTGGGTTTTAAGCTCAGCTAGCTCTTGAGGGGACATCTTATAGGGTCTCCTAGAAATTGGACTGGTTCCTGGAATAAGATCTATGACAAACTCTACTTCTCTGTCAGGTGGAACACCTGGCAGTTCTTCTGGAAAGACATCCGGAAAGTCACGGACTACTGGAATGTTCTCAAGGTCTGGAAGAGGGTTGGCATTGAGGGAATATATCCGGCCTTTTGGAATATGGGTTTGGACATTGACTATCTGGTCAGAAGGATGGCTAAGCTGAACAGACCTAGTGAAACAGTCAATTATGGCTTGATGAACTGTCATCCAGTCCATCCCCAAAATGATATTGATGTCCAAAGACTTGAGAGCTATCAGAGAAGCAAGGAACACCAAACCATCAACAAGGATTTGATTTCCATGGCTCACTCTAGCAGTTTGCCATCTAGAACCTGGAGTTTGAACTTCCAAAGGAGTAGGCATAATATCAAAGGACATATCATGCGACAGGGCATACCTCTCAGAGATGAAAGAGTGGGATGCTCCATAGTCAAATAGAACTGAAGTTGGATGAGAATTGACAAGAAGCATCTTAAGCACGATGTCAGCATCATCTTGAGCTTCTTCTGCAGTTACGTGGTGCACACATCCACGAGTATAAACAACTGACCTGACATTAAGCTTCTTGATTGGGGGCTTGCCACGACCGGCACCATTTCTTGAAGGTGATGGAACATTCGCTCGCAAAGGACAATTCTTTGAATAGTGTCCAGGCTGACTGCACTTGAAGCATGCCCCATGAATGGGACGTGGATCTGGGTTGAGCATCCGGTTGATGAGGTTCCTCTGAGGAACACATGGCATCGACAGACGAGCCGTCACATAGGATGGCCTCGATGCATATCCCGGAGGAAGAGCGGTGTTCGGAATCCATATTCTACGCCTCTGAGATATAGAGACTGAAGATGACCCAAAATCACAGTTGCGCTTGCGGGATTCCTCATAGGTCATCCTACCAGTTTCTGCTTGGATGGCTTTGTTCACAAGAACCTGGAAGGTAGAGAACTCATGCAAGTTGAGCTCACGACGTAGCTCTGGGTCGAGACCTTTACTGAACCTTGCCTGCTTCTTGGCATCTGTGGACACTGCTTTGGGTGCATAATGCACAGGGCTGTTGGAAATATGCCCTAGAGGCAATAATAAATTGGTTATTATTATATTTCCTTGTTCATGATAATCGTTTATTATACATGCTATAATTGTATTGATTGGAAACTCAAATACATGTGTGGATACATAGACAACACTGTGTCCCTAGTAAGCCTCTAGTTGACTAGCTCATTGATCAAAGATGGTTAAGGTTTCCTAGCCATTGACATGAGATGTCATTTGATAACGGGATCACATCATTAGGAGATTGATGTGATGGACAAGACCCAAACTACGAACGTAGCATATGATCGTGTCAGTTTATTGCTATTGTTTTCTGCATGTCAAGTATCTTTTCCTTTGACCATGAGATCATGCAACTCCCTGACATCGGAGGAATACCTTGTGTGTATCAAACGTCGCAACGTAACTGGGTGACTATAAAGGTGCTCTACAGGTATCTCCGAGGGTGTCTGTTGGGTTGGCATGGATCAAGACTGGGATTTGTTACTCCGTGTGACGGAGAGGTATCTCAGGGCCCACTCGGTAATACAACATCACAATGAGCCTTGCAAGCAATGTGACTAAAGTGTTAGCCACGAGATCTTGTATTACGGAACGAGTAAAGAGACTTGCCGGTAACGAGATTGAACTAGGTATAGAGATACCGACGATCGAATCTCGGGCAAGTAACATACCGAAGAACAAAGGGAACAGTATACGGGATTAACTGAATCCTTGACACAGAGGTTCGACCGATAAAGATCTTCGTAGAATATGTAGGAGCCAATATGGGCGTCCAGGTCCCGCTATTGGTTATTGATCGTAGAGGTGTCTCGGTCATGTCTACATAGTTCTCGAACCCGCAGGGTCTACACACTTAACGTTTGGTGACGATTAGTATAGTTGAGTTATTTTGTTGGTGACCGAAGGTTGTTCGGAGTCCCGGATAAGATCCCGGATATGACGAGGATCTCCGGAATAGTCCGGAGGTAAAGATTGATATATGTGATAATAGTGTTTTGGTTTCCGGAAGGGTTCCAGAAATCACCGGAAGAGGTTCCGGATGGTTCCTGAAATGTTCGGATACGAGAACACTTTATTTGGGCCAAGGGGTAAAGCCCACGAGGCTTAGGCAAGGTGCGAAAGGAAGTTTTGCTGGCGTCTGGGGCGGTACTACCACTTATCGTAAGCGGTACTACCGCTACGGGCGGTACTACCGCTTATCGTAAGCGGTACTACCGCTTATCGTAAGCGGTACTACCGCTTGTACGCGATACTGCAGGGATCCGAGTTGGACTCTTTCCCTGCGGGCCAAACCGACCTTGTGCGGGCAAAACCGACCTGGAGGAGGCTTTTACTCCAAGTTTAGACCCCAAGGCTCAACATATAAATAGAGGGGCAGGGCTAGCACACGGGATACATCAAGATTTCCCAAGCCGTGTGTCGGCAACCCTAACCCTCTAGTTCTCCCGTCATAATCTCCGTAGTGCTTGGCGAAGCCCTGCAGAGATTGTTCCTCACCACCATCACCACGCCGTTGTGCTGCCGGAATTCATCTACTACTTCATCATCGCTCGCTGGATCGAGGAGGTGAAGGCGTCATCAAGCCGTACGTGTGTTGAACGCGGAGGTGCCGTCCGTTCGGCACTAGTTCGTGATCGGATCGAGGGACGACTTGCGATTTGGATCGCGGAGACGTTCGACTACATCAACCGCGTTTCTTAACGCTTCCGCTTAGCGATCTACAAGGGTATGTAGATTCACTCTCCCCCTCGTAGATGCTCATCACCATGGATAGATCTTGTGTGTGCGTAGGAAAATTTTTGTTTCCCATGCAACGTTCCCCAACAGTGGCATCTGAGCCAGGTCTATGCGTAGATGAGATCTCGAGTAGAACACAAACGAGTTGTGGGCGTGGGTGTATACATATTGCTTGCCGTTACTAGTTGATACTTGATTCGGCGGCATTGTGAGATGAAGCGGCCCGGACCGACATTACGCGTACGCTTACGCGAGACAGGTTCCCTCAACTGACATGTAACTTCGTTGCATAAAGATGGCTAGCGGGTGTCTGTCTCTCTCACTTTAGTTGAATCGATTTCAATGAAGAGGGTTCTTTTAGAAGATCAAAAAGCAATCACTACACCACGTTGTGGTTTTGCGTAGGTAAGAACGGTTCTTGCAAACCCGTAGCAGCCACGTAAAATTTGCAACAACAATTAGAGGACGTCTAACTTGTTTTTGCAGGGTATGTTGTGATGTGATATGGCCAATTACATGATGAGATATATGTGATGTATGAGATGATCATGTGTTGTATAGAATATCACGACTTGCATGTCGATGAGTACGGCAACTGGCAGGAGCCATAGAGTTGTCTTTAATTATTTTCGCCGTTTTTGCTTTACTTTATCGCTATGAGTTAGCAATAGTCGTGGAAGCAACGGTCGGCGCGACAACCTCATGGCGACACGTTGATGGAGATCAAGATGATGGAGATCATGGTGTCATGCCGGTGACGATGGAGATCATGCCGGTGCTTTGGAGATGGAGATCAAAAGCACAAGTTCATGGCCATATCATGTCACTTATGAATTGCATGTGATGTTAATCCTTTTATGCATCTTATTTTGCTTAGGACGACGGTAGCATTATAAGGTGATCCCTCACTTAAATTTCAAGATAAATTGTGTTCTCCCCGAGTGTGCACCGTTGCGAAAGTTCGTCGTTTCGAGACACGCCGTGATGATCGGGTGTGATAGACTCTACGTTCACATACAACGGGTGTAAGCCATGTTGCACGTGCGGAACACTCGGGTTAAACTTGACGAGCCTAGCATGTACAGACATGGCCTCGGAACACAAGAGACCGAAAGTTCGAACATGAGTCATATAGTAGATATGATCAACATGAAGATGTTCACCATTGAAACCACCTCAACTCACGCGATGATCGGACTTGAGTTGGTGGATTTGGATCATGTTACACTCGAATGATCGGAGGGATGTCAATTTGAGTGGGAGTTTTTAAGTAATATAATTAACTAAACTCATTATCTTGAACAATAGTCTAAGTTGTCTTTGCTATATTTATGTTGTAGATCATGGCTCGCGCAGTAGCACCCTTGAATTTTAATGCGTTCCTAGAGAAAGCTAAGTTGAAAGATGATGGAAGTAACTTTGTGGACTGGGCCCGTAATCTAAGGATTATCCTTACGGCTTCCCAGAAGGCTTATGTCCTTGATGCACCGCTTGGTGATCCACCCGCTCCAGTTGAGTCTCTAGACGTTGTGAACGCCTGGCAGGCTCGTTCTGAAGATTACTCAATAGTTCAATGTGCAATATTGTATGGCTTAGAACCGGGACTTCAAAGACGTTTTGAACGTCATGGAGCATATGAGATGTTCCAGGAGTTGAAGTTTATCTTTCAGAAGAATGCCCGGATCGAGAGATATGAGATCTCCGATAAGTTTTATGCTTGCAAGATGGAGGAGAACGGGTCTATCAGTGATCACGTACTCAGAATGTCTGGGTACTCCACCCGTCTGGCTGAATTGGGGATGCCCCTTCCGCCAGAGGCTATCACTGACAGAGTTCTTCAATCATTGCCACCTAGCTACAAGAGCTTTGTGTTGAACTATAACATGCACGGGATGAACAAGTCAGTCGCCGAGCTGTTTGCGATGCTGAAAGCCGCTGAGTCTGAAATTCAGAGGGAGCATCAAGTGTTGATGGTCAATAAAACCACTAGTTTCAAGAAAAATGGCAAGGGTAAGAAGGGTAACTCCAAGAAGAGTGGCAAAGCAGTTGCTCCTCTCGTGAAGAAACCCAAGGCTAGACCCAAACCAGAAACAGTGTTCTTTCATTGCAAGGGAACTGGACACTGGAAGCCGAACTGCCCCAAGTATTTGGCTGACAAGAAGGCGGCCAACAACAAACAAGGTATATATGATATACATGTTATTGATGTGTACCTTACCAACTCTCGTTGTAGTGCCTGGGTATTTGATACCGGTGCGGTTGCTCATATTTGCAACTCAAAACAGGAACTGCGGAATAGACGGAGGCTGGCAAAGGACGAAGTGACGATGCGCGTGGGAAATGGTTCCAAGGTTGATGTGATCGCCGTCGGCACGCTCGCTCTTCGATTACCATCGGGATTAGTGATGAACCTGAATAATTGTTATTTAGTGCCTGCGTTAAGCATGAACATTATATCTGGATCTTGTTTATTGCGAGACGGTTACTCATTTAAATCAGAGAATAATGGTTGTTCTATTTATATGAGTAATATCTTTTATGGTCATGCACCCAATGTGAGGGGTTTATTCTTATTGAATCTCGATAGCAATGATACACATGTTCATAACATTGATGCCAAAAGATGTAGAATTGATAATGATAATACCACTTTCTTGTGGCACTGCCATTTAGGTCATATTGGCGTAAAACGCATGAGGAAGCTCCATGCTGATGGACTTTTAGAGTCACTTGATTTTGAATCACTTGACACATGTGAGCCATGCCTCATGGGCAAGATGACTAAAACGCCGTTCTCTGGAACAATGGAACGGGCAAGTGACTTATTGGAAATCATACATACTGATGTGTGCGGTCCGATGAGTATTGAGGCGCGCGGTGGTTATCGTTACTTTCTCACCTTCACTGATGACTTAAGTAGATATGGGTATATTTACTTAATGAAACACAAGTCTGAAACATTTGAAAAGTTCAAACAATTTCAGAGTGAAGTTGAGAATCATCGTAACAAGAAGATTAAATTCCTACGATCTGATCGAGGAGGAGAATATCTGAGTTATGAGTTTGGCAGTCACTTAAGACAGTGTGGAATTGTTTCACAATTGACACCGCCTGGAACACCACAGCGTAATGGTGTGTCCGAACGTCGTAATCGAACCTTATTGGATATGGTGCGATCTATGATGTCTCTTGCCAATTTGCCACTATCGTTTTGGGGCTATGCATTAGAGACAGCTGCATTCACTTTAAATAGGGCACCATCGAAATCCGTTGAGACGACGCCATATGAACTTTGGTTTGGCAAGAAGCCAAAGCTGTCGTTTCTTAAAGTTTGGGGATGTGATGCTTATGTCAAAAAGCTTCAGCCTGAAAAGCTGGAACCCAAAGCGGAGAAATGCGTCTTCATAGGATACCCAAAAGAGACAGTTGGGTATACCTTCTACCTCAGATCCGAAGGCAAAGTGTTTGTCGCTAAAAACGGAACGTTTCTTGAGAAAGAATTTCTCTCGAAAGAATTGAGTGGGAGGAAGATAGAACTTGATGAGGTTGCTGAACCTTTACTTCAACCTGAAAGTAGCGCAGCACAGAAAGATGTTTCTGTAGAGCCTACATCAGCTGAAGAGGAAGTTAATGATGATGATCATCAAGCTTTGGATCAAGTTGCTATCGAACCTCGTAGGTCGACAAGGACGCGTACTGCTCCTGAGTGGTACGGCAACCCTGTCTTAGAAGTCAAGTTGTTGGATAACGATGAACCTACGAGCTATGGAGAAGCGATGATGGGCCCGGATTCCGAGAAGTGGTTAGAGGCCATGAGATCCGAGATGGGATCCATGTATGAAAACAAAGTGTGGACTTTGGAAGTATTACCTGAAGGGCGTAAGGCCATTCAGAACAAATGGATCTTTAAGAGGAAGACGGACGCGGACGGTAATGTCACCGTCTATAAAGCTCGACTTGTGGCAAAGGGTTTTTCACAAGTTCAAGGAGTTGACTACGATGAGACCTTCTCACCCGTAGCGATGCTTAAGTCCGTCAGAATCATGTTAGCAATAGCTGCCTTTTTCGATTATGAAATTTGGCAGATGGATGTCAAAACAGCGTTCCTTAACGGTTTCCTTAAGGAAGAGTTGTATATGATGCAACCAGAAGGTTTTGTCGATCCAGAGAATGCTGACAACGTTTGCAAACTCCAGCGATCCATTTATGGGCTGGTGCAAGCATCTCGGAGTTGGAATCTTCGCTTTGATGAGGTGATCAAAGCGTTCGAGTTTATACAAGTTTACGGAGAAGCTTGTATTTACAAGAAAGTGAGTGGGAGCTCTATAGCGTTTCTAATATTATATGTGGATGACATATTACTAATTGGAAACAATATAGAAATGTTGGAAAGCGTGAAGGAATATTTGAACAAGAGTTTTTCAATGAAGGACCTAGGAGAAGCTGCTTTCATATTAGGCATCAAGATCTATAGAGATAGATCAAGACGCTTAATAGGACTTTCACAAAGCACATACCTTGACAAAGTTTTGAAGAAGTTCAAAATGGATCAGTCCAAGAAGGGGTTCTTGCCTGTTTTGCAAGGTATGAAGTTGAGTAAGACTCAATGCCCAGTGACTGCAGGAGATAGAGAAAAGATGAGTCTCATCCCCTATGCTTCAGCCATAGGCTCTATCATGTATGCAATGCTGTGCACAAGACCCGATGTCAGCCTTGCCATAAGTATGGTCGGAAGGTTTCAAAGTGATCCAGGAATGGAACACTGGACGGCGGTCAAGAATATCCTGAAGTACCTGAAAAGGACTAAGGACATGTTTCTCGTTTATGGAGGTGATCAAGAGCTCGTCGTAAAGGGTTACGTCGATGCAAGCTTTGACACTGATCCGGATGACTCTAAGTCACAAACCGGATACGTATTTATTCTTAATGGGGGTGCGGTTAGCTGGTGCAGTTCCAAGCAGAGCGTGGTAGCTGATTCTACATGCGAAGCGGAGTACATCGCTGCCTCGGAGGCGGCAAAGGAAGGTGTCTGGATGAAGGAGTTCATGACAGATCTTGGAGTAGTGCCTAGTGCACTTAACCCAATGACTCTGTTTTGTGATAATACTGGTGCCATTGCTCTAGCCAAGGAACCAAGATTTCACAAGAGGACCAGACACATAAAGCGACGCTTCAATTCCATCCGCGATTACATCAAGGAGGATGACATAAATATTTGCAAAGTACACACGGATCTGAATGTTGCAGATCCGATGACTAAACCTCTTCCAAGGGCTAAACATGAACAACACCAGAACTGCATGGGTGTTCGATTCATTACAATGTAAATCACATAGTGATGTGAACTAGATTATTGACTCTAGTGCAAGTGGGAGACTGTTGGAAATATGCCCTAGAGGCAATAATAAATTGGTTATTATTATATTTCCTTGTTCATGATAATTGTTTATTATCCATGCTATAATTGTATTGATTGGAAACTCAAATACATGTGTGGGTACATAGACAACACTGTGTCCCAAGTAAGCCTCTAGTTGACTAGCTCGTTGATCAAAGATGGTTAAGGTTTCCTAGCCATTGACATCAGATGTCATTTGAAAACGGGATCACATCATTAGGAGATTGATGTGATGGACAAGACCCAAACTACGAACGTAGCATATGATCGTGTCAGTTTATTGCTATTGTTTTCTGCATGTCAAGTATCTTTTCCTTTGACCATGAGATCATGCAACTCCCTGACATCGGAGGAATACCTTGTGTGTATCAAACGTCGCAACGTAACTCGGTGACTATAAAGGTGCTCTACAGGTATCTCCGAGGGTGTCTGCTGGGTTGGCATGGATCAAGACTGGGATTTGTTACTCCGTGTGACGGAGAGGTATCTGAGGGCCCACTCGGTAATACAACATCACAATGAGCCTTGCAAGCAATGTGACTAAAGTGTTAGCCACGAGATCTTGTATTACGGAACGAGTAAAGAGACTTGCCGGTAACGAGATTGAACTAGGTATAGAGATACCGACGATCGAATCTCGGGCAAGTAACATACCGAAGAACAAAGGGAACAGTATACGGGATTAACTGAATCCTTGACATAGAGGTTCGACCGATAAAGATCTTCGTAGAATATGTAGGAGCCAATATGGGCGTCCAGGTCCCGCTATTGGTTATTGATCGTAGAGGTGTCTCGGTCATGTCTACATAGTTCTCGAACCCGCAGGGTCTACACACTTAACGTTTGGTGACGATTAGTATAGTTGAATTCACCGGAAGAGGTTCCGGATGTTTCCTGAAATGTTCGGATACGAGAACACTTTATTTGGGCCAAGGGGTAAAGCCCACGAGGCTTAGGCAAGGTGCGAAAGGAAGTTTTGCTGGCGTCTGGGGCGGTACTACCGCTTATCGTAAGCGGTACTACCGCTACGGGCGGTACTACCGCTTATCGTAAGCGGTACTACCGCTACGGGCGGTACTACCGCTTATCGTAAGTGGTACTACCGCTTGTACGCGATACTGCAGGGATCCGAGTTGGACTCTTTCCCTGCGGGCCAAACTGACCTTGTGCGGGCAAAACCGACCTGGAGGAGGCTTTTACTCCAAGTTTAGACCCCAAGGCTCAACATATAAATAGAGGGGCAGGGCTAGCACACGGGATACATCAAGATTTCCCAAGCCGTGTGTCGGCAACCCTAACCCTCTAGTTCTCCCGTCATAATCTCCGTAGTGCTTGGCGAAGCCCTGCAGAGATTGTTCCTCACAACCATCACCACGCCGTCGTGCTGCCGGAACTCATCTACTACTTCATCATCGCTCGCTGGATCGAGGAGGTGAAGGCGTCATCAAGCCGTACGTGTGTTGAACGCGGAGGTGCCGTCCGTTCGGCACTAGTTCGTGATCGGATCGAGGGACGACTTGCGATTTGGATCGCGGAGACGTTCGACTACATCAACCGCGTTTCTTAACGCTTCCACTTAGCGATCTACAAGGGTATGTAGATTCACTCTCCCTCTCGTAGATGCTCATCACCATGGATAGATCTTGTGTGTGCATAGGAAAATTTTTGTTTCCCATGCAACGTTCCCCAACAAAGGCATCCAAATTCACGGCTATAGGCATCCACATCCTCTTGCTTTGGGTTAGGTTGCAAAACTCCTCTTGCTTATGATCTATCATGGCCTGGGGAATGTGATGCTCATGGAAAGCCTCACAGAATTCCTCCCATGAAGTAGCTTGGCCTGCGGGACGCATGTCCTCAAAGTTCTCCCACCATAGACTAGTGGAACCTTCAAGGTGATATGTGGCATAGGTAACCTTCTCTCCTTCAGCCACGTTTGCATAACGCAGCTTATTGCTGAAACTACGGAGCCAATCATCTGCTTCTAGTAGCTCAATGGAGTGCTGGAAGGTGGGCGGTTGCAACTTGATGAAGTCTCTGATGGATACTAGCTCATTGCGGCGATGGGCTGTATTCTGCTCGATGTGCTCCAATAGACGGTTGGTAGCACACTTATTCCTCTCAATTTCTAGCATAACCTCCACCAACAAAGGCGGGCTGGGAGGATCTTCTCCATCCCTACCATCTCCATGGTTTTGATCATGACTAGTAGATCTCCGGTTAACTGGCGGCATCCTGAGGGAACAACCAGGGTTCAGAAACAAGGAATAACACCGGAACATATCTATACCTAGAAGAACTCAGACAACATAACGGATGTACGGGGATGAAATATGAGGCAACCTGCACAAGATTTGGGCAGCATAACAGCTCAACATCATGGTTCAAGGCACAGCGAGAACATTGGCATCACTTCTCACGACTCTGGTGGGAACATGACTTGACACATGACCATTCTATAAGTCTGCAGTCTAGTAACTCATCATCCTAGCAGATAGGTAAGAAGCCTAGCTCTTAATCCCCGTAGAAAGGAAGAGGGTGTCCCAGAATAGAGTAACTTGAGGAAAGGAGTAAAAAGAGCCTTACGTTCCCTTCCACAATCAATTCCCTTATATAACTAAAGCATTACTAGACTCAACATCGACCAGTTTGGCTTCGTAAACCTACACACAGTTCAGCTCTGATACCAACACTGTCGGGACCCCAATCCTAAGCCACAAGAATCTAGCATGTAACACATCATATCACATTGTGGCCTCACGCACGGTAATCCCCACGGCTGCCACCTTACCTTGGCCGGGACCTGACGTGACTTGAGACTGCGTCGGTATTTCCCCAAAGAGGAAGGGATGATGCAGCACAACAACGGTAATTATTTCCCTCAGTTATGAAACCAAGGTATCGAACCAATAGGAGGGTCACCATCACTACGTAAACAGCACCTGCACACAAAGAACAAATACTTGCAACCCGACGCGAAAGAGAGGTTGTCAATCTCTCTACGGTAAAAAGATAGATTAGGTAGTGATAGATTGGAGAGATAGATCTCTCAAGAACACAAAATAAAAAGGGCAAATAAAAAGTGCAGCAAGGTATTTTTGCATTTTTGGAATAATAGATCTGAAAACAAAAGCAGAAAAAGATAGATCCGAAAGTAATATGTTGGAAAAGTAGACCCGGGGGCCGTAGGTTTCACTAGTGGCTTCTCTCAAGAGTATAGCACACGGTGGGTGAACAAATTACTGTTGGGCAATTGATAGAACATCAAATAATCATGACGATATCCAAGGCGATGATCATTATATAGGCATCACGTCCAAGATTAGTAGACCGAAACGATTCTGCATCTACTACTATTACTCCACACATCGACCGCTATCCAGCATGCATCTAGTGTATTAAGTTCATAGGAAAACGGAGTAATGCAATAAGAACGGTGACATGATGTAGACAAGATCTATTCATGTAGGAATAGACCCCATCTTGTTATCCTTAATAGCAATGATACATGCGTGCCTCGCTGCTCCTTCTGTCACTGGGAGAGGACACCGCAAGATCGAACCCATCACAAAGCACCTCTTCCCATGGCAAGAAAAATTGATCTAGTTGGCCTAACTAAACCAAAGATTTGAAGTAGAAATATGAGGCTATAAGTAATCATGCATATAAGAGATAAAGGAAGACTCAAATAATATTCATTGATAGAAACTGATCATGAACTCAAAATTCATCGGATGATGAACCCCTCCGAGATGGTGTTAGATTGGATCTCGAGGTTCTAGAACGTGCGGCGGCTGGATGTGTTTTTCGTCGACTCCTCAAGGGTTTCTAGAATATTTGGGAATTTATAGGCGCCAGAGGCGGTGGAGAGGAGTCCCAAGGAGGGCACAACCCATCAGGGCGCGCCCTGGTGGGTTGTGGTCTCCTCGACCCTCCCCTCTGGCACTTCTTTGGCCCACTGGATGTCTTCTCGCCAAACAAAATCTCCAAAAAGTTTCGTCACGATTGGACTCCGTTTGGTATTGATATTCTGCGAAGTAAAAAACAAGCAAAAACAACAACTGGCATTTTGGCACTATGTCAATAGGTTAGTCCCAAAAAATGATATAAAGTTGCTATAAAATGATTGTAAAACATCCAAGAATGATAATATAACAGCATGGAACAAGCAAAAATTATAGATACGTTGGAGACGTATCAGGACCGTTTGCGCCTTTTGGCTCACGTATATGAATATGTCGCTAGAAATCATATGTCAGAGAACCCGGGTCGACATGACTAGTTATAGACCCAAGTGGCAGAACCGTACAAGGACAGGCATACGTAACCCAACAATGCAGGTGTCGGTCATGAGCGTGTGTAGACAAGTCGTAGCAAGCTACATGGACTCCATTACAACGCGTGACATTTCCCCGTGGGGACAGACACAGCAGGAAAGAAGGATACACGCCGGTCAATCAATGTGTCCGGAGCAATAGCAAGCTACCAAGGCTTAGTGCAAGCACAAAGAGGCATTTCCCCGTAAAGAAGGCTACTAAACGCATACAGCTAGGTGTCAAATCCCACACATACCAATGCATTTCAATCATACACGCATTATGCACGATATGCATAGATACAACATGGCATCACAACAAAACTGTACAACATAACATTTATTTAGAAGGCTCCGAAGAGCCAACATAGTATAATGTTACAAGCAGGGGGTCACATGACCCAACATTCAGAGCATACAAACAACAAGCGGAAGTTACATGTTTGGGTACAAACATCTAAAAAGCGGCTAGAAGAGCCTGAAAAGCTACAACGACCCTACCAAAGGAGCCAGACTCATGTCTAGGTTCCCAAGCTATTCCATCGATGTCAACGTCAAGAAGAAACGTAAACTGAACAACGTCTATCTCTGCAAAAACGTAAACAAGCAACAGTGAGTACGAAGGTACTCAAGAAGTTTTACGTTAGAACTATCTACTTATGAATCATGTATCAATGAACGGGATAGTGGGGTTTACTGCAGAAATGCCAGCTTTGACCTTTGGCTAAACTAGACTACGGCAATGTATCCAATGTAACATTCCCCTCTCGTCTCCCTACGAGAGAGTGCACACGAGTCCACATATCCACCACATCAATACACCACTATGGATCATCTCTCGTCTTCCTACGAGAAGCCATCCATAGCACTCACACTTATCTGGAGTATTTTAGAGTATCCATTTAAAGTTATCTATGAACAATGCCAGTCTCCAAGTAGTCCATATCCGCGGACACGGCTATTCGAATAGATGGTTTACCCTGCACGGGTGTACTTTGTCACACATGCTCCCGCCTCTTATTGCCATGTGCACGTAAAAAGGCACCTCGGTAACCTTCAAGTGGAAGCCCAGCAAGGGAGTCGGCCACGGACGTTAACTTACAACGACTCTAACCCAAGGCAGTCGCCTAACTGAGTTGGTTACCACAATCAAGAATTCGGCCGTGTTTCACGATTCAGACTCAGAAGTTGTGTGTGGGGCCCCAAGCAGGTCCTGGTTGGGCCGTTCATTCACTTCGTAGGCCCGACCACATCCTATCAATGTTTCGAACTAGTGCGACTCCTGGGCAGAGAACAGGGTTGGTTAATAGGCCGAGAGAGCTCGAGTTACCGGAGACCAATGTGCGGTAGTAGCTAGTCTTGGAACACAAACACGGAACTCAGTTCCTATGAGCGGTGTCAATAAGACAACCCACCATGTACTCCTACATGGCCTCTCATCGCTACCTTTACCAAAACAGGTTCAACACTTAACCTTCATCATCAGGACACCTTCATTTCACTCTGGTTCATCACCCAGATGAATCAAGACCTGACACAACTCTAAGCATAGCAAGCATAATAGGGTTATAACACAACATGGCTCAAGCATCTACCAGGTATGCCAGGTTGCTTGGTTTAGCTATTTACTGTGACAATGACAGGTCATTTAGTGGAGTGGGTTCAGCTACCGGAACACAAGTACCAGTGGAAGCGTTTGTCCTAATGCATTGAAATGAGAGCAAGAGCGAGAGGGTAGGTTTGTATAGAAATGCTCAAGGGGGGTTGCTTGCCTAAAGAACAGAAGAACTCAGCTGTTCTTCAATGTCGTCGATAACTACGTCTCGCAAGTCTATCGACAAGAACAAACAAGGTACAAATTAAGCATGGCAAATGCTTCACAATGATGCATGATCATGGCATGTTGACATGTTGTTGGTTAGAGCTAATGCAAGTGATCACAAGATAAATGGGAGTTATTTGACCAATATAGATCAATTTCAAACTCATTTATAAGTATTTAAGTGCCTTTACTGAAATTGACATAAACAATGTGTATAAGTTGCTCAAAGATGCATGAAAATGCCACCAACAGATTCCTTGTATTTTTCTGATGATTTTTCATATCTAACTTATTCCATTTGGAGCTATGGTTTATTTTCTTTGAATTTTACAAGTTTAGGATAATTTCTGGAATTAAATAAATCCAGAAAGGACTTATTGCGTCATCACTTCGTCAGCAGGCCAAACACGCCAGGCCCTGGTCAAACCTGGCTAGTGGGATCCACTGGTCAGTGATCCACGGGCTAATCCCGCGCTGATTGGGGTTTGACCCGCTTCTGGGGCCCGCTGTCAGTGTCTGGGGGTGGTTAATTAGCGTCTAATTAACTGGCCCACGCCGGCCGACCAGAGGGAGGTCGCCAGCGACCTAAACAGGCAGCGGAGGCACACCGGAACAGCTGCTCCGGCACCCATTTGACGCGCGGAGGGCACCCAGAGGGAGCTCTCGCTCGTGCGCATCCAACGGACCCAGCTAGGGTCCACGGGGAGGCTGGATACGACGACCACGACGAGTTTGGCGGCAACCAGTGTTCGGCCGCGTGCCGGCGCGGGGCTGCGGTGCACCCGAGGGGGTGTTTAGGGGCGCTTCGGACTCCTAGGCATGCGCTGAGCACGACTGAGGCTCTGTTGCGGTGGTTAAAAGCTCTGGCGACGGCAGCGTCAAGCACGATGGCGGCGTGCTCACGGCTAAGGCGCGGAGGCCAGCTAGGGGACGGAAAGAACCACACACTAGTAGAGAAATGGCTAGCCACAACTCCTATTGGTGGCGCGCCATTTCCCGCCAACGCCAACACTAATATTTTCAAATAGTGCTGGCGTTGCCTAAATTCGTACGTTATTGGTACACACATAGTGGTGGCATTCAAATTCGACCGAATGCCACTTGTCTGTGGACCCTAGCGCTCCCCCCTTTCACATATTATTGTTGGCGTGGCTAATGTTTCCACGCCAGTACTATGCATTGTACTTGTGTCGTGCTACTTATACGGCACGCCATAGGTATATTTTGTGGAGCCCACAAATATTGTGGTGGTGTTTGTAAATGTAGAACGCCGTTAATTAGTAGTTGCATCTCTATATATAGCTGACCCGGCCGGCCTGGTTTATCATAGGCAATCTCTTAACGGTACTCCCACATATATGTGTGTATAGAGTTACATGACCGGCGGACTCTTCCTTCGATCCATTGAGAGAACTAGGCGACTGTTTTTTCTGTGTATATCATTAATTTAGGTATGTAATGCCCGCATATGTGTGTGTATATATAGTACATAATATGCTGAAATTGTTTTTGACCTTTTTTTGTAGGCACAGTGGAAGTGAATGATTTATGCTGGAATATATATATGGATCGAACTATAAATGGGTTCTTCAAGGTCGCGTTGGAAGATATGATTCGAAAAGGGGAAACAAAAATATTATGTCCATGTAAGAAGTGCGAAAACATAGTTTTGATTGACCCTTCTACTGGTCGTGTAAAGATGCACTTGTTGAAACAGGATTTCATGCCTGGTTACACACGGTGGACAAGTCATGGTGAGGAAGAGAATGATGTCGAAGTCGAAGGGAAGATACATGATGATGAGCTAGAAGGAGGTGTGAAGAATGTTGCAGAACATGAAAATCACCTCGACAGGCAGAAAGAATGCAATGGTCAAGAATTGTCAAAGGAAGATCTAGATGACTATGACCAATCTGGCATCTATCAAGAAGAGGATGACGTTATTCGTAAGGAGAAGTGTAAGAAAAGACGTAAAAGCACGTCGGATGTAGATACTTCGGTTGAGAGCCCCGGCAAAAATAAGAGAAAAGCTTCCGTTGAGAGCCTCCGCACAAACATGAGGAAAATATCGGTTCAGAGCCCCCGCACAAACAAGAGAAACTAAGAAACAACATCGTAGTTGATTTTTATCTATCTTTTATTTATTGTTAATTTGGCAGTTCGATCATATTTTAATATTGATGCATATGTGTGCAATCTTCTTTCGGATGTGACATTATCGAACCCCTTTTAACATTTTTGTCTTGATTGTATTTTATTATTCTACATTTGTAAGTTTGGAAGAAAAATAGCTATGGCATTGTTGACGTCACCAACGACATAACTAATTTATCTATGGTGTTGCATACGTCACCAATGCCATAGCTATTTTTCCCATTGTCTTTGTCCGTTTGAGGGGAAGTGTTCACCACAAACTTTCGTTTCGTGTGCTCGTACACCCTCCGCTCCGTGCGCCGCTGCTGCCACCTTCGTCGTCGTCGACGCCACACACCCCCCCCCGGCACCACCATCACCTTCGTTGTCGTCGCCGCCACCCCCCTCTCTCGCCGCCCTCGCCCACCTTCCCCTCCGGTCGCTCCTTGACTCGCTGTCGACCCCAATCGCCTCGACCTCGCCGTCTGCCCCCAACTGCGTCGACCTCGAGCCGCCTTTATCCTGCCGCCACCTCAACCTCCCCTGCCGCCACCTCGATTCCTCCAGTAAGTGCTCGAAATGTGTTCTAGGAAATGTGGTTCAAATTTTGTTTCGATGGAAATGTGGTTGCTTGTGTATTGTTTGCAGGGAATGCATAGGGTTGCCAATGTTTTGGCGAAACATTGATTAATTTCTGTTTCATCAAATTTCTGGCAACCAATATGTCCTATTTTTAGCAAAGGTCATGCCGAAATTTTGTATTTTATATATGAATTAATAAGTTGTGGGGACCCCGACTCATAAGTTGTGATCACCGAATGCATGTGTACAGTGATCCAAGAGATCAATGCTCACTGAACACACAGAAGCTGAATTACAAGAGTCTTACATCCACATTTAGCGTCTTACAGAAATAAAGACCATGAAGGTCAAGTCGTACATAGGTAGGGCCATGAGAGGCCAAGTAACAACATAACTAGCAGCGGAAATCTTGATCGAAAGCGTAGACCCATGCCATCTGCCTTAACATACAGGCATTCTGACGAGGAAGCGAACTAGATCGCATGTTCGTCACCAACGAACTATTCACCATATTCCTGCTCTTCCATGCCTGGCCAATTAAAAAACAAGTGGCATGCCAATGAGTACTTTGAATGTACTCGCAAGCAACCCAAGTTTTGGAACAAGGCAATAACAATGCATGATATAGCACTAAGTAGGTAAGTTTTGCGGAAAGCTAATTTTAAGTGCAATGACATGATCAAGATAACTAGTAATAGCATGCATCATGAGGATACAAGTATCCGCACAAACAGGTTACCGATATCAATATAATCAAGGTCTGAACATCTCATGTTCAATCATCATGTCAAGTAATCTGACTTAACTCAAGTACCATCTTTGTCACCATCACACACACACACCAACTTTAGTATACATTGGACGTAGCACAAGAGCGGTCATCCAACTGTCCTTGACCGTGGACATGGCTATTCGAATAGTTTTACACTCTGCAGAGTTTGCACACTTTACCCACAAGACTTAGGAAACTTCCGTGTCAAGCCACGACTCGCGGTATTGTCCATACCCGAGGTAAGTACCTAAACATTGCCTTTCCCCTGACGATACTAAACAAAGAGTCCACTCGATTGGTACCCAGCCCACATGATGTACATCACATGTAACATCCATGCAGGGACCAACGGTGTGCCCGGTGCCTGTGAAGACAACGCATGATCGTCCTTACCGGCACGACCCCATATCAAGAGTGACCACGTCACTCCCGCCACTAGTAATGCGGGCTCTATGCTAGTACCCATCAAAGAAATCAACAAAGCCCCGTCCCATAAGGGGTATTGTGGTTGTACATACAAGGTTAGAATAACGGTTGCAACTTACACCAATCCGTTTTCGAAAACCACACACACACACTCGCTCCTTTACACCACTTCTTTATCAAGTGGTTACCTAGCTCAACATCATCTCCCTCGGGCATTAGTGGCACCCGACGGGGTTTTCGAAAAGTCTTTGAAAAGACTTTGGTTTCCAACACCATGCATATTCCCGTCCCATTTGCGTAGCATCTACTAAGCTTCCTATCTACTCCCACCCGCACAACCCTCATAAGAAGGTAGGGTCATGCACAATGCAAGTATCAACATGGAAGTAACGGAGGCAACCCTCCGAAGAGGTTACCACATCACCATGATCAATTCATAGGAACATAAGGTGCTATATGACATGCATGAAAAGTTTCTTAACATGGTCAAAGGGCTGCTTGCATCGCTCAACAAAATATTCCGGGTCTTCAAAGTCTTCGGGTCCAACTCCCTCGTCAACAGCGCAATCTATCACCGCGATAAATAAAGGTAATAATAAGCATCACAACAAAAACAGAGCACAAACTTTACTTCTAAAATGTTACCCTATTCTGACAAATACTAAAAGCAATACTAAAAATACTTGCCTAAGGTTTTGGGTTAAGAAGGATTTTGAAAACTATTTTTAACAGAGGCAAAAATGTCTAAAAAGAGGTTTTCAAAATAAAACAGTACCAAAAATGATTTCAATAAACTACACAAGTGGCACTTTAAAATACTACATAATATTCTAAGAATTATGGTGGAAAAATATTTGTGATAGGACAGTTATTTTGTCCTGTGGGTTTTATGGAAAACTTAATGAAAAAGAAAAGAAAAAGGGCCTCAGAGCCAACTGAGCCAGAACAGTCGTAGCTGAGCCGGCCCAGGTGGGATCCAGCGCAGGCGGGGGGGGGGGGGCACGCGCGCAGCACCCGGGTTTTTAAACCCGACACGCCGTCCCCACAGACTAGAGAGAGAGGGAAGGCGAGAGAGAGGTGTGGATGACAGGTGGAGCCCACCTGTCATCTCCTTCCTCGCGACAGGGGGATGGCGGCGCTCACCGGCGATGATTCCGGCGACGACAAGGGGAGCTGAGGGTAGGAACGGACTCAGCGTCGAGCCGCCTTTCCCCTGGAGGTGGAGGGGAGGCAGGAGACGCACATGTTCGCCGGCGAAGAGAAAACACGGCGGAGCCGATTCGGGAGAAGGTCGCCGGTGTTGTTCCTCAGCTGAAAATGGACGGGGAGGAAGGGGAAAAGTGTCAGGGGGACCCTAAGGACCTAGAGAGAGGGAGAGGAGGACCAGAGCAGGCCGATAACCCGAGATCGATGGAGCCCCATCGTGGCGGCGCCTTGGTCGATCTCGAGCACTGGTGCTCGGGGAGTCGAAATGGGGCCTTGCGGGGGACGATTGAGAGTGGGAGAGGGCCAGAGGAGGAGAAAGGGGAGCTCGGGGAGCCTTTTTATAGCCGGGACGCGAGTCCACCGCGGACCCGTGTGCCGGCAAGGTTGAGCTAGTCTCTGGAGGAGGAGGGAGCACACGGGGCTTGCCCTGGGGTACTCCTGGGGTTGGTCTACGAGCGAGGGAGGCAATGGAGTGAGAGGGGGAACTCGCGCGTGCGAGGCCCGCGGTTGGCCGAACCGGGCGGCAATGGCGCGTGCGAGCGGAGCCGTTGGAGGGAGAGGGAGGAAGGGGCCGACAGGGTGTCATGGTGCAGACGTCGAGTGGGGGGGGGGGGGGGGCAAGTGGTGAGAGGGGGAGGCCCAAGGCTGTCGGGGCCATGCAGTGGGCGGCGGCTACAGTGCGGTCGGCACTGTAGCACGCTCTGGAGCGCCCGTTTGGCATGCCATGGCATGCCAATGGCGTTTTGCTCGAGGCCACTAGTGTCTAGGGGTACCATAGGGGTTTAGAAAATAGGGTAGATGCATTGGATGCTCTTCTGGCTGCCCTGGTTGAGAAGAAAAGCTGAGGGGAGGGAGAAAAGGTGCTGTCCAGAGGGTAAAAATGGAGGTTTTACCCCTCCATGATTGATCTCAGGTTGGGAGAATGTTACTTGGGGTAACATAGGACTAGCTAGAGATGTAGTAAAAATTTGGGGTCAAGGAGAACAAGTTAAGAGGGGAGAACATGGCTTTTAGCAATCTGCCAGAAGGTGTTTGATGTTGTTTTCAGTTGCTTGTCACGAGATTTAACAGGATGAAAATATAGGTAGAAATAGAGTGGGCCACCAAGTGTGAGGTCATTTGAAGAAAGTTCACAATGTAGACATTGCAAACCCTAGAAATCAACAGAAACAGATTTCTGTAGATCCAGACATGCAATCCTATTCTCCCAAATCCACAACTTGGTGTGCTATCATTATTTGGGGTTTAGAACATGTCCACAAAGTTTGGGATCAATAGGAGATACTTCACAATGTAAAGTTGCTCAAATTTGGTTCTGGACAAGAGTGGTTTTGGAATATTTTGGTGAAGCAAAACAATTGGGATTGAGTTGAAACTTTGCAAGATCATCAAATATGGCATGTGTGACTTGCTGGAATTTTCCTGGAATTTATTGAGAATATTTCTTATAGAAATGTTTCAAAAGCTTGATTTGGGCAGAAAGGGTTTTGAGGGGTTTTGCCCATGATTTTGAACATGACCATGTGTTGAAACTCATATATATGGAAAATATATGTCCACTATGTTTCCCTAAATTTTCTCAAATATTTTTTAAAGCATTTAAATAATTTTTCCCTATGAAAAACCATTTCCGGCCTTAAGAAAAAGCCTTTAAATAAAATAGTAAGATAATCTTAAAACTAATATTTGGTGGTTTTGGGAAGTAATATATATAGTGGGTTTCAAATAAAGCCTTTGGGTAAAAAGGATCCACCCAATTTGTGGACTTGTAGTGCAAACCTCAATTCAGGGGTTTTTGAAAACCTAGTTTGAATAAATCCTCTTTGGCCAAAATAAATTTTGATAAAAATAGTTTTAGGTACTATACACATAGTATGATCATTGGGCAAGAATTTTGGATCAAGGAAGATAAATATGGAGAGGAATAGAACCTAAGAGTGCCATACACAAACGACCAAACAAGCAAACAAGCAAAAATTCAAACAAGCTCATGCTCTGAAAAGTTTTAATTGGTTCCAAATTTTGGAAATCCAAGCATAGCAAAGTGATATAACACAGGGTGTGACAGACCTACCCCCCCTTACAAGAATATCGTCCCCGAGATTCCTAGGCTAAGCGCTAAAAAGATAAGGGAACTCAGATCTAAGATAGTCTTCATGCTCCGAGGTTGCTTCTACTTCAGTGTGGTTACTATATTAGACCTTGAAATACTTGATGGTGCGTCTTTGGGTGCAACATTCAGCTTCATCCAAAATGCGAACTGGCCTCTCAGGATAAGTGAGGTCTGGCTGAAGGTCGATGGCTTGATGGTCGATGTCCTTGTAGAGGTCGGGGCGGTTGGGAACTTGTAGACATTTACGGAGCTGTGACACGTGGACCACGTTGTGCATGTCTGATAGCTCGGAAGGTAGTTCTAGCTGGTAGGCAACTTCTCCTCGCCTGTCGGTGATCTTGAAGGGGCCGATGTATCTTGGTGCAAGTTTTCCCTTGACGTGGAAACACTTGGTTCCTTTGAGAGACGTGACACGGAGGTAAACATGGTCTCCAACAGGGAAACTCATGTCCAGACGACGGGAGTTGGCGTAGCTCTTCTGTCGGGTCTTGGCGGTCTTGAGACGCTCTCAGACGAGTTGAACTTGCTCTTCTGCTTTGCGGAGAATGTCTGGGCCAAAGACTAGTCCTTCTCCGGTCTCCGACCAGCTGAGGGGAGTATAGCACTTGCGTCCGTACAACACCTCAAATGGTGCCATTTGAAGCCTCGACTGATAGCTGTTGTTGTAGGAGAACTCGGTGAATGGCAAGCAATCTTCCCACTTGGCTCCATATGCCAATACACAAGCACGGAGCATATCCTCGAGTACTGGTTTACTCGTTCTGTCTGTCCACCTGTCTGGGGGTGAAAAGCAGTGTTGAAGGAAAGCTTGGTTCCTAAGGCTTCTTGGAATCTGTTCCAGAATCTTGAGGTAAAATGGGTACCTCGGTCTGACATGATCTCCTTAGGAATTCCGTGGAGGCTCACGATCCGGTTGATGTAGAGGTTGGCCAGCTGGTTCCCATTATAGGTCGTCTTGACAGGAATGAAATGGGCCACCTTGGTAAGGTGATCGACAATGACCCAAATGGAATCATGTCCCTTGCTTGACCTAGGTAATCCGGTGATGAAGTCCATCCCGACTTTGTCCCACTTCCATTCAGGCACTTTGAGAGGTTGCAATAGTCCAGCGGGTCGCCGATGCTCAGCTTTGACTCTCTGGCATATGTCACACTTAGCAACAAAGGTGCCTATCTCCCGTTTCATGCCATGCCACCAGAATATTGCTTTGAGGTCTTGGTACATCTTGGTTCCTCCAGGGTGGATGGAATACGGAGTCTCGTGAGCTTCTTGCAAAATCAAGTTCTTGAGCTCTACCTTGTTGGGTACGCAGATGCGATTCCCGAACCATACAACTCCTTGTTCATCCATTGAGAATCCTGGGGCCTTGCCTGCCTTGATCTTCCTTTTGATGCCTTCAATGCTCTCGTGTCCCTTCTGAGCTTCTTTAATATCATCAATCAAGGTAGGCTTTGCTTCGAGGCTGGCTAGGAATCCAGGTGCAACTAGTTCCAAGCCAAAGCTTTCAAGATCTTCATACAGGGCGGGTAGCCTTTCCTTAATCATAGCATTCAGGGAACAAGCCTTTCTGCTCAAGACATCTGCTACCACGTTAGCCTTTCCGGGGTGGTATTGAACACTGAGGTCATAGTCATTGATCAACTCCAACCATCTTCGCTGCCTCATGTTCCATTCCTTTTGAGTGAAAATATACTTCAAACTCTTGTGGTTTGTGTATATCTCACATTGCTTTCCCAAAAGGTAATGTCGCCATATCTTCAAGGCGTGAACCACGGCTGCCAACTCAAGATCATGAGTAGCGTAGTTCTCTTCATGATGATGTAGCTGTCTGGATAGATATGCTACGACTCTGCCTTCTTGCATCAGAACACCTCCAAGCTCAATTCTCGATGCATCACAATATATCACAAACTCCTTGTGAATATCGGAGGTGGCCAAAACTGGGGCTATGGTCAATCTCTTCTTGAGCTCTTGGAAGCTTTCTTCGCACTTTGGCATCCATTCAAACTTCTTGTCCTTCTTCGAAAGCTGAGTCATGGGTCGGGCAATGCTCGAGAATCCTTTGATGAACTTGCGGTAATATCCCGCGAGTCTGAGGAAGCTTCTGACTTCCTTCACATTGGTTGGGGATTGCCATTCTGTCACGGCTTCAATCTTGGCTTGATCCACTGACAATCCTTCTGCAGTCAACACATGACCCAAGAATCCAACTTCATGCAGCCAGAATTCACACTTGCTGAACCTGGCATAAAGCTAGTGCTCTCGAAGCTTGTCTAGGACCAATCTCAAGTGTTGCTCATGCTCTTCTTTAGACTTGGAGAAGACGAGTATGTCATCAATGAAGACGACAACAAACTTGTCCAAGTACTCCATGAAGACCTTGTTCATGAGGTACATGAAGTAGGCAGGGGCATTGGTTAATCCAAATGACATGACCGTGTATTCATACAGGCCATACCGGGTCACAATCGCCGTCTTCGGAATGCCTTGGGGTCTAATCTTCAGCTGATAGTACCCAGACCTGAGGTCGATCTTGAAAACACCTTAGCTCCTTTCAGCTGATCGAACAGATCTTCAATCTTGGGAAGTGGGTACTTGTTCTTTATTGTGACTTCATTCAGAGAACGGTAATCGACACATAGTCGGATAGTTCCGTCCCTCTTTGACACAAATAGAACAGGTGATCCCCAAGGAGAGGCACTAGGGCAAATGAATCCTTTTCTGAGCTGCTTTGCCAGTTGCTTCTTCAATTCAGCCAACTCTTCGGATCCCATTCTATAGGGCTTCTTTTAGATGGGTCCTGCTCTGGGAATTAGCTCAATGATGAACCCAATGTCACGGACAGGAGGCATTCCGGGCAGCTCATCAGGAAATACATCCGGGTATTCACATACCACTGGCACTTGATCCAACTCAATTCTCGACAGACAGTTAACCTGAGGGGCTTGAGTGGGGGCAGGGTTGGGAACATACATGACTTCCACTCCTTGGATATTGGTTATGGTAATGATCCTCTTGGCACAGTCCAAGTAGCCTTGGTTCTTAGTTAACCAGTCCATGCCTAGGATCACATCCAAGCCTTCTAACTTCAGGATGATAAGGTCTGCTAGGAAGTCTACCCCATTGATGTTAATCTGAACTCCTTTACAACCTATCCTGGACCACATAACTGATCCTAGGGTTTGTATCAACATACGACTATCCAGGGGTGTAGGCTTCATACCACTCTCTAATGCAAACTTTTGAGTGACAAAAGAATGCGAAGCTCCACAATCAAACAATACGGTTGCTGGGGTTGAGTTGACGAGGAACGTACCCAGTATGACGTCCGGGTCTTCCTGGGCTTCCTTAGTGGTGACGTGATTCACACGCCCCTTGCCATTGTTGGGCTGGTTGCAGGGAGCTGGGTTCCTTGGTGGTGCTCCACGGCCTTGACCTTGGTTGGGCGCATTGGGGCGCGATGCATCTGGCTTCTATTTGGGGCACTGCCTAGAGATGTGTCCTGGCTGACCACACCCAAAGCAAGTGACTTGTCCAGGGTGGTTGTTGTTGTTGTTGTTGTTGTTGTCGTGGTTGTAGTTCCTGTCGCCGTTGTTGTTATTGGGGTTGTTGTAAGATGGCCTGGGATTGGCATACTGCCGAGGCTGGTAGCTCGGACGAGGTGCAGGAGGTCTAGCCTGCTGCGGCTGAAAGGTTGGCCTGGCTGGGGTTGGCTGCCAGGGGCGAGGCTTCTGGTTGCTGGAACTACCCTTGCCAATCATCTTGCGCTTGCGAGTGTCGTCTATGGCACGACGCTTGTGTTCCAGCATGAGGGCCTTGTTCACCAGGTCGAAGAAGGTCCGATAGTCGCAGACGATGAGCTGATACTGCAGGGTCTGCTAAAGTCCTTCCGTAAAGCGTTCCATCTTAGCAGCCTCCGTGTTGACATCTTCAGGTGCATACCTTGACAGCAGGTTGAACTTCTGCATGTACTCCTTGACAGAGCCACTTCCTTGCTTCAGCGCTCGGAATTCTCTCTTCTTGATAGCCATGACCCCAGAAGGAATGTGGGCAGTGCGGAATCCTTCCTTGAAGTTATCCCAAGTGATCACACGATCGCCTTGCATGACCTTGAATCCATCCCACCAAGCTCTGGCGGTACCTCCGAGGCAGTGAGAGGCATACAACACCTTGTCTCGATCCTCATTGCAATTGACCAGTGCTAGGAGGTCCTCGATGGTGCGGATCCAGTCATCGGCATCCAGTGGTTCAACAGTCTCGGTGAAGGTTGGGGGCGAATTCCTCATGAACTCCAACAGAGTGGAGCGGCCATTGTCGTTCCTGCCTTGCTGCTGGCTGTTCACAAGGACTTGGATCATCTACTGAATAGCAGCAGTGTTGGCTTGGCATTCCTCTCAGAGAACTTGGAGAAACAGAGCTATGGTCATGTTCCCGGTGGAGGTGGCGGCGGGGGAATGTCGCCTTGTGGCTGCTCCGGGTGATCTCTGGCATGAGTAGCCCCACCATCTCCATGCTGCTGGCTGGAGTTGCCGGCTTCAGGGTTGGTGAAGGAGCGGTTGCGGGTTGCAGTCACCATCGTGTTTGGAGCAGCCAAGTCAAATAACTGGGATAGCCGAGAGGAAAAGCAATAACGGAGAAAGCGCGCCTAAGGGGGTTGGTGTAGTGCAAGTGTGGCAAAACAAAGGTCGAAGGACCAACACATATATTAATCTAAGATAGACGATGGAGTCGCTTACATGTTCCCTAAGGCAAAAGCGCGACTTGCATCGGAACACAAACAACAAACACACATGGTTTCATATGAACCATTACACGGACTCGACTTCGCATGAGGGGTACATGACTGATCCTACCCTAGGGGTTCTCGGACTCAGGTGGTGGAGTGCTCTGCTTCCTGCCCAAGAGGAAGGAAGACTTGGTTGCTTGCTGGGACTCCTTCTGGCATGATGCCCATGTTCTCCACGCCTGAAACATGTGACGAAAATCCAGAGGTTGCTACTCGGCCTTGGTTCAAGATGTCAGTGGTTTGGTGGAGTAGCCCTCGGGTGCGGTGAAGTTCCTGGCGGAGCTTCACGGACTCCATAATCAGGTTGTCAACCAGTCTATCGACGGAGAGGCTGAAGTAGGTCTGAAATCTGAGGGGCACGCCATCCTCCTTGGATGGAACCAGTGTCTCACTTTCGCCGATGTCGTCCTTTCTGATGGGTTGGTAATGAGTAGCGGGCTCGTCGGCCATCTCTGGAATGATGCCTCGAAGGTGGATGAGTGCCTTCCGTGCAGCTGTCTCGACTGCGAGTGTCAGGGTCTCCATCTATGGTCCTTCAAAGAACCAACTGGCCGGGGAGTCGTTTGCCTTCACGAACACATCCACATGATACTCCTTCGTGATGGCATCGACCCAGTGCTCGTGGTAGAGGAGGACGGGTGGTTGGCGAAACTGGCACTTCTCCAGGCTATCCCCAAGGTTTCGGGTACGATGGCCATCTACAAAGGTTTGAAGGGAGGAGAGTCAGTAAAGTGATGTGTGTAGAATAGAAGGGGTAATAAGTGCAGAAACTCCTGAGTATAGGTGCTAGGTGTTGTTTTGAAAACGGTTTTATCCTAACTAATGTCCATGCTATCTAAGGGCTTCCTATAGTCAGGATGGCTCTGATACCAGCTCCGTGGGGACCCCGACTCATAAGTCGTGATCACCGAATGCACGTGTATAGTGATCCCAGAGATCAATGCTCACTGAACACACAGAAGCTGAATAACAAGAGTCTTACATCCACATTTAGCGTCTTACACAAATAAAGATCATGAAGGTCAAAGTCTTACACAGGTAGGGCCATGAGAGGCCAAGTAAGAACATACCTAGCAGCGGAAATCTTGATCGAAAGCGTAGACCCATGCCATCTGCCTTAACCTACAGGCATTCTGACGGGGAAGCGTCCTAGATCGCATGTTCATCACCAACAGACTCTTCACCATACTCCTGCTCTTCCATGCCTGGCCAATTAAATAACTGGTGGCAAGCCAATGAGTACTTTGAATGTACTCGCAAGCAACCCAAGTTTTGGAACAAGGCAATAACAATGCATGATATAGCACTAAGTAGGTAAGTTTTGCGGAAAGCTAATTTTGAGTGCAATGACATGATCAAGATAACTAGTAATAGCATGCATCATGAGGATACAAGTATCCACATAAATAGGTTACCGATATCAATATAATCAAGGTCTGAACATCTCATGTTCAATCATCATGTCAAGTCATCTGACTTAACTCAAGTACCATCTTTGTCACCATCACACACACACACACCAACTTTAGTATACATTGGACGTAGCACAAGAGCGGTCATCCAACTGTCCTTGACCGTGGACACGGCAATTCGAATAGTTTTACCCTCTGCAGAGGTTGCACACTTTACCCACAAGACTCGGGAAACTTCCGTGTCAAGCCACGACTCGCGGTATTGTCCATCCCCGATGTAAGTACCCAAACATTGCCTTTCCCCTGATGATACTAAACAAAGAGTCCACTCGATTGGTACCCAGCCCACATGATGTACATCACAAGTAACATCCATGCAGGGACCAATGGTGTGCCCGATGCCTGTGAAGACAGCGCATGATCGTCCTTACTAGCACGACCCCGTATCGAGAGTGACCACGTCACTCCCGCCACTAGTAATGCGGGCTCTATGCTAGTACCCATCAAAGTGATCAACAAAGCCCTGTCCCATAAGGGATATCGTGGTTGTACATGTAAGGTTGGAATAACGGTCGCAACTTACACCAATCTGTTTTCGAAAACCACACACACACACACTCCCTCCGGTACACCACTTCTTTATCAAGTGGTTACCTAGCTCAACATCATCTCCCTCGGGCATTAGTGGCACCCGACAGGGTTTTCGAAAAGTCTTTGAAAATACTTTGGTTTCCAAGACCATGCATATTCCCGTCCCATTTGCATAGCATCTACTAAGCTTCCTATCTACTCCCACCCGCACAACCCTCATAAGAAGGTAGGGTCATGCATGATGCAAGTATCAACAAGGAAGTAACGGAGGCAACCCTCCGAAGAGGTTACCACATCACCATGATCAATTCATAGGAACATAAGGTGCTATATGACTTGCATGAAAAGTTTCTTAACATGGTCAAAGGACTGCTTGCCTGGCTCAACAAAGTCTTCGGGTCCAACTCCCTCATCAACAGCGCAATCTATCGTCGCAATAAATAATGGTAATAATAAGCATCACAACAAAAACAGGGCACAAACTTTACTTCTAAAATGTTACCCTATTCTGACAAATACTAAAAGCAATACTAAAAATACTTGCCTAAGGTTTTGGGGTAAGAAGGATTTTCAAAACTATTTTTAACAGAGGCAAAAATGTCTAAAAAGAGGTTTTAAAAATAAAACAGTACCAAAAATGATTTCAATTAATAACACAAGTGGCACTTCACAATACTACATAATATTCTAAGAATTATGGTGGAAAAAATATTTGTCATAGGACGGTTATTTTGTCCTTTGGATTTTATGGAAAACTTAATGAAAAAGAAAAGAAAAAGGGCCTCAGAGCCAACTGGGCCAGAACAGCCGTAGCTGAGCCGGCCCAGGTGGGATCCAGCCCAGCTTGGGGGGGGCACGCGCGCGGCACCCGGGGTTTTAAACACGACACGCCGGCCCCACAGACCAGAGAGAGAGGGAAGGCGAGAGAAAGGTGGGGATGACAGGTGGAGCCCACCTGTCATCTCCTTCCTCGCGACAGGGGGAGGGCGACGCTCACCGGCGATGATTCCGGAGACGGCGAGGGGAGCTGATGGTAGGAACGGACTCAGCGTCGAGCCGCCGTTCCTCTGGAGGTGGAGGGGAGGCCGGAGACGCACAGGTTCGCCGACGATGAGAAAACACGGCGGTGCCGATTCGGGAGAAGGTCGCCGGCGTTGTTCCTCAGCTGAAAATGGACGGGGACGAAGGGGAAAATGTCAGGGCCAGTTTTCCAACAAAAACATTTATTGAGAAACCGTCCTGAAAGTCCGGCCAGTACAGAAAATCCTTCTTACTGGTAGACAATTCCTTGATACAACAGTCCAGTAGTACTGAATATATTACAAGGTTGAGCTGAGGTTGCTCAACAATATATTACAAGCGCGCCCCTATTACACACAAGGGAGGATATGACATAAAGGGGGTGGTGGCATACTACTGACTCGCGAAATAAAAGAGTGGTGGATATGTCACAGTGGAGTAGTGACATAGCTCTGAATATCCTACAGCTCATCAAGCGTCAGAGTGAGGCTCGATGATTTATTTGGGGTAGCGAAAGCGTATATAAAGCGCATGACAAAACTCCAGGATCACAAGAGACTGACTGGAACTCCTCTAGGCGTCGGACTCGCTATCGTACTCTTCATCCATGAGATCGCCTTCGTCCACATCTGGCCAAGACAATAGCCAGGGACAAGCCAGTGAGTACTTTGAATGTACTCGCAAACAGTTTGGACATAAGATATAACAAATGTAAACATGATGCACATGAGCAGGTTAGTAAAGCACACACAAACATTAAATATGCACTGCAGGAAAATAAAAAGGAAGTCGGGCGGTAGTCCTCCCGAAGTCCCAATAAAATAAGAAGAAGACCGATCGGGTGTCTGAAGCGACGCCTCGAAAGGTAAGAAATAAAAGACATGCCTCAGTCGGGCGTCTGGGAGACACCTCATAAAGGGCTTATGCCAAAATTTAAAGTAACAAGAATGCCACAGTTGGACGTCTGAGCGACATCACATAAAGGGCTTATATGAAAAGTAAATAACAACAATGCCACAGGCGGACGTCTGCGCGACATCCCAGCGAGGGCTTATATGAAAAGTAAATAATAGCAATGCCACAGGCGGACGTCTGCGCGACATCACAGCGAGGGCTTATATGAAAAGTAAATAACAGCAATGCCACAGGCGGACGTCTGCGCGACATCACAGCGAGGGCTTATATTAGTAACATTCAGAAATACGAGTAATCCAGGAGGTAGCACCATCCCAAGGAATACCCGGCAAAATAAAGAGGTTAGTCCATCCACAGAAATAATATTCAGCCAATTTACTTCTGTTGTTTAACATATTAGTTCTCCAGAGACTGACACTGAGACCGACACTTGACCTGTCAACCAACGTCCTTGACCGTGGACACGGCTACTCGAATAGTTTTGACTCTGCAGAGGTTGTACTCTTTACCCACAGCCGACGGATTTCAGTAGTCACAAAGGACTAGTTCCGCCTACGGTATTTTAGAAGAAAACACATCTGACCAGTACACACCCATTTTAACCTCCTGTTGCCAGGAATCACCCTAGGCAACGTTCAGGAAAAACCTTAAGACGGGGAGGCTCCAACCTCGATTAGCATGGGATCAAATTTATATTCGCGCGCTCTAAGGGGTGCCCCCCTCTCGGTCCCGGACCGGAAACACCCATGCCCCCTGACCGGATGACTGGCTTTATCCAGGGCCATGGTACCTTCATCACGGCCCCTCTACTTGGTGTGTACATGGAAAGAGGTTTGCAACCTACTAAACCGTATTCTTTGTAGAAAACACGTGGCAGCACGAAAAGAAGGTGAACGGGGACAAGACTCGATCTAGGTCAATACTGGAGTTAAAACAGTTTCTTGTTAATACCGGCATGCTCCAACAATACCGGAGTGCAACCTATCATGCCACAACATGACTAGGTTGTCTCAATCTCATCAAGTTTTTGTGGCTCCCTTGCAACCCATCATGCATGAAATATAACATACTTCATATGCTTCCATAAACATGCAATGCAAAACATCATGCAAGCAAACATGCAAAACACTCGTCATATCAAAGGTTCAAACATGCCTGCCTGGTTCGGAATAGTCGGAGTCTAACTCGGTGAAGTTGACGGCACCGGCTCCCTCCTCGGTATCTACGAAATTCACAAGTACGAATTCTAACGTAAATACCGCGCGTGACAGAAAGTTGTCCCAAATATTTTTCAAATAAATACTATAAACAACTAGACAGAAAAATAAAGGTGGCAGAAAAGGAATCAACTAAAAATCATTTTCAGTTTAAAAGTTATAAAGAAAATGTGTCTAGGGACCCATCTGTAATGAATAGGAATCTTTCCAGGGGCTAGACTGAGAAAACAGAAAACGTTTCGGGTGCTTTACGCCAGCCCGAAGGGAAGACGCATTCGGCCCGAATACGCCAACAGAAAACGATTCGAAATACTAACAGAGAGGCTGACAGGCGGAGCCCCTTGTCAGGTTTGAAAACAGGTCGCCGGCGATGAACCACGGCGAGATAGGGGAAAACGAGAGTACCGTCGTGTTCAGGAGAGTGGGCCGCATCGATGAGTGGAGGAAGCAGTCG
This sequence comes from Elymus sibiricus, assembly GCA_039707655.1. NCBI lineage: Eukaryota > Viridiplantae > Streptophyta > Magnoliopsida > Poales > Poaceae > Elymus > Elymus sibiricus. The sequence goes on along the minus strand of CM077675.1, from coordinate 304,594,226 downwards.
ACGGAGAGCTTCACGGCGACGACCAGCTCCTCTCCGGCGGACGGCGGCGTCGGGTGAGGATGGATCTCCCCGAGGAGCTCACCTAACACCGAATTGAAGTGGGGGTCAGAACGGGTGGTGGATAAGTGGGGTACTGACAAGATTTGGGAGGTGGGGAGGCTCGGACCAGAGTGAATCGACCAGAAGCCCGAGGCGGATCGGGGCGGCCGGAGTTGGAGAAGAAGGCTTCCCCGCGTCCCTCTGGTGTGATTGGCGGATCTATGGGAGTGGGAGGAGATGTGCTGGAGTGAGAGGAGGGGCTGGGGCTCTATTTATAGCCGGAATCGAAGAGGTACCCGAGAACGGGATAAGTCCGGCGAGCAATTACGGCGAGGCAGTGGCTTAGCAGGCGATTAGCAGATGTCGGCAGCTTCGGATTCGACCCCAGGTTCCATTCAAAGCATAAACTTGGTCTAATTTGGCCGGGAGCTCGGAAACGCGACGGAATGGCCTCACGGGCTCGTCGGTGGCAGGGAGCGTGCTCTGCGCGTCTCTGGCCACGGCGAGTGTCCCTTAGCGCGCTCTGAGGATAAGATGGCCACGCGGAAGCTTGAGGAGGCTTGGGCGGTGCTGGATTTCGGTGATCTTCACTGAACTCGTCTGACGGCTGAGGCGGGAGGCTCTGTCGTTGCTGCACTCGCCGGAGACGATGGGACGGCTCAGCACCGACACCCACGTCCATCCAAACGACCGTGTGGCGCAAGGATAAGGAGGAGGAGCAGTGAGCAAGAGGCCAAGCGAAGAACTGGCGAGATTGACGACGATCGACTGAAGAAAACGACACTGACAGTTTCAGTTCTCTGAATTTGTCTAAACCAGAGTGTTCACCACGTGCTCGATGAAATGCTGCACGATTGCAGGAAAGTTTTCTTGGGCTGAAAATTGGAGGGGTGAAGTCTTGATGCATCTAGAGGCTACCTGAATTATCTCAGAATTTTTGGAGAAGAATAAACATGAATTTCACTGAAAACAGTAAACTTGGTCCAAACTTGCAGTGGCCAAATTTTGAAAATTTTGAACTATGGATCTGGATGTTTTTGGAGATCTTGGTTTAGGGTACTAAAGACAAGCTAGGATAATTTTCTTGGGACCAGATCTCAAGGAAAACTGGTACTTCCTTTGTAAACCAAAGGAGTGCCAGAAAATGACAGAAAAATATTTTTGGGAGAAATAAATAGAAAGAAAATATATAAGAGGTTGAAACCTACTGGAATTTGATTATTGACTAGATCCAAAGTAGGAGAGGGGTTTTTGGGAAGAATTTTTTTTTAAAATGGTTTATAATAAGAGAGATAAGAATCCTCTTTTTAGAAGGGAAAAGAATAATACCAATAAAAGAATTCTTTAAAAATATTAAAAATACTCCAGAGAAATGTTGATGACAAAAATCCCAAGAAATAGAATATCCTTAAGACCAGAACCTTATCTGAGGAAGATCTCAAAATAATTTTCAACAACAGTTTTCAGAAGAATCTTCTTTTGAGAAAATGAAAAATTCAAATAACCTCCTCAAAAAGATCAAATAAAGAATTTGCTGGAAAAATCCAAATTAAAATTTTGGGGTGTTACAACACCTACCCCCTTAGGAAAAATCTCGTCCCCGAGATTTCAGCTGATCCTCAAATAGGTGTGGGTGCCCTGCCCGAAGAAAATCCTCTCTTTCCCACGTTGCTTCTTCCTCAGTGTGATTGCTCCATTGAACCTTGAAAAATTTGATTGTATTCTGACGGGTTCTTCTTTCAGACTCTCCCAATATTTTTATTGGACGTTCCCGGTATGTGAGGTCTGGTTGAACATCAATACTCTCGTGAGACACGCGCTTCTCTGGGTTGCTCACACACTTCCTTAATTGTGAGATGTGAAATACGTCATGGACGTCGGATAGTTCTTCGGGTAGGTCTAGCTGGTAGGCCACTGTGCCTCTTTGTGCGAGTATACGGAAAGGTCCAATAAACCGCGGTGCCAGTTTTCCTTTGACTTTGAATCTTTGCAGGCCCCTCATTGGGGATACTCGTAGGTATACGTAATCACCGGGTTCAAAACTGATTTCTCGATGCTTCGGATCGTAATAACTCTTCTGTCGGTTCTGTGCTGTCTTGAGTCGATCCCTGATTTGTTTAACTTTTTCCTCGGCCTCCTTGAGCATATCTTGACCGAAGATACGGCTGTCTCCTGTCTCTGACCAATTTAATGGTGTACGGCATCTTCGCCCATATAAGGCTTCAAAAGGTGCCATCTGTAGACTGGCTTGGTAACTGTTATTATACGCGAACTCAGCGTATGGCAAGCTTTCTTCCCAACTGGTTCCATAAGTGAGAACACATGCCCTTAGCATGTCCTCTAGAATTTGGTTCACACGTTCAGTCTGTCCTCCAGTCTGGGGGTGATATGCGGTACTGAATAATAGTTGAGTTCCCAGAGCTTGTTGTAAATGATCCCAAAAATCTGGAGACGAATTGTGTTCCTCTGTCGGATATTATAGTCTTTGGAACACCATGTAAATAGACAATACGGTTGAGATAAAGTCTGGCAAGCTTCTGTGTGGTGTGGGTTGTCTTTACTGGAATCAAATGTGCCACTTTGGTTAACCTGTCGGTGATGACCCATATGGCATCGTTTCCGCGTCGTGACCGGGGTAGCCCGACAATAAAATCCATTCCAATATCATCCCACTTCCATTCGGGTATTTTATTTGGCTGTAATAAACCTGCTGGTTTTTGGTGCTCGGCTTTAATGCGTTGGCATGAATCACAACATGCAATGAACGTGGCTATATCCCTTTTCATACTGTGCCACCAAAAATTTTCCTGTATGTCCTTGTACATTTTGGTTCCTCCTGGGTGGATTGAATATGGAGCGGTGTGGGCTTCAGCTAAAATTTGTTGTTTGAGGTCCTTTATATCTGGTACGCATAGTCTGTTTCCGTATCGTAATATTCCCTTGTCGTCTATGACAAATTCTGAGGCCTTGCCCACATTCACTTTTCTTTTTATGCCTTCAATGCTGGGGTGTCCGTGTTGAGCTTCTTTAATCTGTTCCATCAGGATGGGCTGAATTTCCAAATTTGCCACAGTGCCTTCTGTGACTAAAACCATGTTGAGTTTTGCAAATTCCCGCTGAAATTCAGGTCTCAAATTTTGTATACTGCCGCAGCTTGAGCTTGGGTTTCTACTGAGAGCATCTGCTACGACGTTGGCCTTGTCTGGATGGTAGTGAATCCCAACATCATAATCTTTCACTAATTCCAACCAGCGTCGTTGTCGTAAATTTAGTTCTGGCTGTGTGAAGATATATTTGAGACTTTTATGGTCCGTATATATTTCACAACGGTTTCCAAGCAGAAAATGTCGCCACTCCTTGAGTGCGTGTATTACTGCTGCTAACTACAAGTCATGGGTAGGATAATTTTCTTCGTGTCGTCGGAGTTGTCTTGAAGCATAAGCGACCACTTTACCATCTTGCATCAGTACACATCCAAGACCTTTCCTGGACGCATCGCAATATACTTCAAAATTTTTGTGTATGTCTGGAATGACCAATACTGGTGCTGTTGTTAATTTCTTCTTCAACTCTTGAAAAATTTTCTCGCAGGCTTCAGTCCATTCAAATTTCTTATCCTTCTTGAGTAGTTGGGTCATAGGTTTTGCTATAGTGGAAAATCCCTCAATAAATCTTCTGTAATATCCAGCCATTCCCAGAAAACTTCGAACGTCTGTTACGTTGGCTGGTTGTTTCCACTCAAGTACGGCCTTGACCTTTTCTGGGTCCACGGCAACACCTTCTTGGTTTAGTATGTGGCCTAGAAAACCAACTTGTTTTAACAAAAATTCACATTTGCTGAATTTGGCGTACAATTGATGTTTCCTTAGTTCTTCCAGTACAATTCTGAGATGTTCAGCATGTTCTTTCGGTGTCTTGGAATATACCAAAATATCATCAATGAACACCACAACAAATTTGTCCATATATCTCATAAATACCTTGTTCATGAGATGCACAAAATATGCAGGAGCATTTGTCAGTCCGAATGGCATCACTGTAAATTCATATAAACCGTATCGGGAAGTGAATGCTGTCTTTGGAATATCTTCTGTCCGTATTTTTAATTGATGATATCCTGACCTCAAATCAATTTTTGAGAAAACCTTGGCTTGTGCGAGCTGGTCAAATAAATCATTTATTCGCGGCAGTGGATATTTATTTTTGATGGTGACCATGTTCAGGGCTCGATAGTCCACACATAGTCTCAGAGTTCCATCTCTTTTCTTGGCAAATAATACTGGTGATCCCCAAGGTGAGGAGCTGGGCCTGATATAACCTTTGTCCAGTAATTCTTTTATTTGCTTCTTTAATTCTACCAACTCAGATGGTGCCATTCTGTATGGTTTCTTGTAGATAGGTTCGGTGCCAGGTGCTAGTTCAATGATGAACTCTATTTCACGGTCTGGTGGCATACCTGGTAGCTCTCCTGGAAATACATCTGGAAATTCACAAACCACCGGAACTTTACTTAGTTCAGAAATATCTATCTTGTTCAATCTTGGTTGAAGTGATATTGGTCTTTCTTGAGCTGCAATTCTTATGGTCTTCCCGTGATGATGAGTGAGAGTCACTGTCCGATTGAAGCAGTCAATAAAACCTTTATTTGTTGCTAACCAATCCATTCCAAGAATAACATCCAATCCTTTATTTTCCAATACAATGAGATTTGCCCAAAATTTCAATCCTTCGATTTCAATAACCACACCTTGGCAGTAACTTTGAGTGATTTGCTTAATCCCGGGGGACTTGATAGTCATAGAATTTTTCAAAGGAAGAATCGGAAAACCATGTTGCAAGGCAAATTCCTTGGAAATGAACGAATGAGAAGCTCCAGAATCAAACAAAACCGTGGCAGGTATTGTGTTGACAGGAAACGTACCGAGTACGATTTCTGGGGCATTCTGTGCTCCTTCCTTGGTCACATGGTTCATGTGACCCTTCCTGTGGTTGTTGTTGGGGTTGAAATTGTTGCGCTTGGGAGTTGAATTATTTCCATTGTTGTTTGGCTTGGGAGCTGAGTTTCTTGGCTTTGGACACTGCCTGGCATAATGTCCTTCTTCTCCACAGGCGAAACAGGTAACGCCTGGGCGATACGTAAATTCCTTGTCCCTTGCATGGAAATTTTTATTTGGGCGAGGAACATTGGTTGAAGATTTGTTTGCCCCATTTTTCTGGAGATCATTCTTGTTCTTGATGTTGCGAGAATGAGCAGTCTTGTCCCTTTTGCGCTTGCGAAAATCATCCAAGCTGCGACGCTCATTTTCTAGTGTAATGGCCTTGTCCACAAGTGTCTTGAAATCTGGGAAGGTGTGAACGACCAGTTGGCATTTTAGTGCCGGTGTCAGACCGTCCAGAAATTTTTCCATCTTTTTATCCTCAGTCATATGTTCTTCATTGGCATAGCGAGATAATTGTGTAAACTGGCTGTTGTACTCAGTCACTGTCATGGTTCTCTGCTTGAGGTCATCAAACTCCCTTTTCTTGGTCTTCATAACACTTTTAGGAATATGCGCCCCACGAAAATTTTCCTTAAATTCCTCCCAGGTGATGTTGTTTTCATTGGGGTGCATGTGTAGGAAATTTTCCCACCATGATGCAGCTGCTCCAGTAAGGTAGTGAGGTGCATAAAGTACCTTCTCACGGTCCGAACATTGAGCAATAATTAGTTTCCTCTCAATGTCTCGAAGCCAATCATCGGCCTCAAGAGGTTTATCAGTGTGAGAGAAAGTTGGGGGACGTGTCTTTTGTAGCTCAGATAATTTGGAATGCTGCTGGTATGGTTCGCGGTGATTTCCCATATTGATAATATGATTCATCATTTCCTGATGCTGCTGCTGGCTTTGCTCATACAGACGACAGACTTGAGAAAATGCTGCTTCACTGTTTTGTTGACTAGACTGACCCTGTGCAAAATTGTTGCCTGACTGGGTACCATAATTTTCTTCTGGCGGACTTGGCATAGAACGAGTCCAGGGACGAGGCATTTCCACTCTAGGGTATTATTTTGCAAAACCCATGAGAAAAATCCGAATGGCAAAATAAATAATTTTGCAGAGGCAAAAATTCAAATACTCAAGATTTTTCAAGAAAATAGTCGATTGCGCACGGAGAAGGACCGCTCAGTACATATCTTACAAGCAAGCATAATTATACATCATATCACTCAGGATGCGCGTACACAGTCCTGACATGTTATTTAGGCTAGTGCACTTCTCCACATCCTACATGATGCGCAAACAAACTACTTCTCTCCAAGCCTATGTACATATAAACATATCATACAAACTGCTACACAACACAACACTGCTTGGCGCACTCAGTCGGAGATGGTGAAAATCTCCCTCGACCTGCCGAGGGTAAGTTCCAGAGGTGCTGGAGACTCAACCTCCTCCTCAAGAATAGGCTCTAGGCGCGGAGTGCTGGGCTGCGGAGTTGGTGCGGGCGTAGCAGGTGGTGCAGCACTAACCGGGGTAGGAGCAATGACTTGGTCAAACTCCTCAGTGGTAGGCAGACGGCGTGCGGTGGCTAGGATGGCAGGTGCACAATGCTAAATTAAACTACGCTAATAACCGATTAGCGATCGCACCTAGTGGCTTTCTACAGTCAGCCTGGCTCTGGTACCAAGGTTGTCAGGGCCGGTTTTCCAACAAAAACATTTATTGAGAAACCGTCCTGAAAGTCCGGCCAGTACAGAAACACTACAACAGGAACCCCCCTTCAGCAACGCATCAATGCGTTGTTGTTTGCACACATAAGCGTTGCAAAGATCTACACCAACGGATTGATATGCGTTGCCGTTGGTGGCGTTGCAAGGGTCTACAACAACGTATATTCGTGCGTTGGTAAATAATGTCAAATAGCGTTGCTAGATAGCAACACATATAATTAGAGCCTAACAACACTTCACATGCGCTGCTCAGGGCGAGCCCATAAGGATTTCCAAATGGACATAGCAGATCATTGCAACACCTATCCAGCCCAATATTGGATTATCCATTCCATATTTCTATTAGGCCCAACACAAATCCAGCCCAATATTGGCTGATCCAATCCAATTTTCTATTAGGCCATGACAGTTCTGCTATGTTTTGTTGTCTAAAAAAAAGTGCTAGTATTTTTTCTTGGAATTATTTTCCTTCTCAGTTTTTTTTCTGTTATTTCCTCCTCGGTTAATTGTTGGCCCTATTCCGTACAGGGTATCTTTTTCCCCATTGAGCAAATTAATTGTCCGAAACATGGTATTTTAACAACACACATGACAATCAGTTAGTTTATAAACAACAATACCATATTCCACATCACGGTTCATAGTTAACATTCCCATAAGCCAAAGAACACAAGCTACATAGCAAACTGATACAACATGTAGCATCAATACACTAAGGACTAGATTAACAAATGTGCACTGTCTTGATTGACGAACATAACTATATTATTTTCCTCTTCATCAAAGGTACATTTGCTGGAGGCATCTCCTCCTGACTTGCTTATTTGTCCATCCTAACTTCTTAAAGACGACTTGCATATCATCCTGTCAAGAGAATGGGCCCAGAATTGTAAACTAAAACATAAACAAATCCATTAGCATGAAGTACAAAAAATGACCTACCATTGCAACAAAATTCCACATTATCATATTAACCATGTTGTCAACTTATGTAAATATTACCTAAAATTGCGCATGTTAAAATGCACCAGTTTTATTAACTATATGACATCTAACCTATGTTGATAAGAGAACCATATCCAAATAATAAATTTAGTGGCTCGAGATAGCACCTTATAAGCTAACCAGAACAGAATAAGACATGATCTTGCTCACAAAAACCACAAAGATCATTACCATCAGGTATCTGCTTGTCGAATTGGACACCCATTTTGGAACGATCCATTTTCTTCAACAATTACTCTGCCTCGGTAACCATAGCTTGCCCCCCTGAAGACCAACCAAAAATATCAACATGTATACGGAAAGAATATGGTCATCAGAATACATTCAAAGATCAATCAGACTAGTTGGAGACTCCCTCGTGTGTAGTACTGCAGGCATACTTGAGAGAATCACACCTATTTCAACACATTGCATCTACCATTCAGTTATCAATCGGACACTGTATTAGATATGCATGTGCCTTGTAGCTAGCTAGGATTAAACACACAGAAATCAAACATACATACTAGCTGGGGCTACATCATAAACTTGTGAAGAATTACTAGTACCTTGTAAGCACAGAATTGGTGGACACTTAACGAGAAGAGCTTGTTCACCTACCAGAATTCAGCCATCTCACTGCAGGGAAACTGCCTGGACAGTAATCCATACAATACAATATCCTGAGCGGTTCCCTCTGACCCGAGGAGGAGGCATCGGCGAGGTGGGGAGACCTGATCACCTGAGGCGAACGGACTTACCACGAGCGAGTTGCTGGACGGAGAATCTTGAGGAGGCGATCTGGACGGCGCCGAATCTGACGCTGTCCCACACCGGAAATTGCCCATTGACAACCTCGCCGCTGCCGCGAGATCCAGGAATACAGATGGAGGTGTATGGGAACGACGGAGGTATTGAGGGAAAAGGTGCTGACCGGCTTCCCCATCGTGCTCCACTTCGTCTCCGGCGGCGCCGGGTAGGAGAGCAGTGAGACGACGACGGGGAGGGCGGTAGCCTGTACGATAGGAAAAGCACCGGAGAGGCTAGATCCGGCGAGGAGGCGGGCTGTAGAGTAGCGAGCGGTGGCGGGCCAAACGAGATCGGCGGCGCTGTACAGTAGGCGGTTGCATGGAGAGGGCCGGCGTTGCGGTGGTGGGTTTGAGGGAGATAAGATTTTCTTTAGAGCTGAAAGTAATATATGGTGGCCGGAAATTTCCCGGATCCCGCCACGCGCGTCCAAAACTTTTCACTCCGCGCGCTTATTATTATTTTTCAGACGGGGCGGCTTATTATTCTTTTAGTGTATATATATATTGCATGGTATATTTTTTTATCTCATGTATTTTTTTATAACGCAGTACAATCGCAAATGTGAATATACGCGCACATATACTCATCCATATTAAATGCACACATGCGCACCTTACCCTCTGTGAGCACTGAGATATTGAGTGAGCATCACATCTTCAGATTGGCGAAGTCATCATAGATGACTTGTACTCAACGAAAACGTCTCCTTCCATTGGCAAACATCGTCGGAAAGACTGAATAAATTCAGAAAAATGGAAACACCAATGCTAAATCTATTATTTGAACCCTGATAGGTTGGTTTGACCACAAAAAACCTTACCATTTTGATCTATTATAATATTCATCATAAATACAAAGCACCTCAAATATAAAGAAAAATTACATCGGGACCTATATACCACAGGACGATAACTATCGTCGTCAGAACAAGCCATTGTTGTTTCTCCCCTAACGAAGCCGACTTGACCTTGTCGATAACAGCTGAGAAGTCTCCATGCACGTGCCTAGCGTGCCCTAGCCGCAATCATTGTGGTTGAAACCTTGAATATACCTGAAACGACTGACACCAAATCTCGTCATCGCGTATGTGTGATGAAATACCCTAACCTCACCGTCCCAAGCCGCTAGCAGGAATCTACTCTAGAGCTCCATCGACTACGTCCAGATGGACAAACTCGGGGAGGAGTGGAGCCCAGATGAAAACTCAAAGAAGAAGGTGCACCATTCGCTCGAGCGCCATACCTAGGAGGACAAAAAAAACACAACCTAAACTACTAGCCAAAGTCAAAGGAGCCTCGCCGGGAGGGCGATACACAAGATATGCCGCGCGAGAACTTTTGAGACATGAAACCCCACACGTCCGAGAGGGGCCCCGCCAGGGAGTGCGGTGGCTTTTGGCTACCCAAGGTCAATTCACCTGCCCTTAAAGCCTTGAGGATTACTTCTCTCCAACACAAAAACGAAAAGAGAACAAGGACAAAATAGCAAGGGAGACGTGTCAAAAGTAGAAGAAGAAGTAGTATAGATGGGTTTGCGATTGGGTGTTGTTCAATCAACTGTCGCCCCTTATCTCTATATTATGCAGATGGACTTTCCTACTAGAAAGGGACTTGGATTTCAGTCCAAATGGTCAACTTTGAACCTAACTCCGAGTGATCACGAGCGTCGGTCCAGATATCTAGCTACCAAGCTGGACAATCCGGCCTTGCTTAGATTTTCCTACATCAAGTCATTTTCGGGCAGTAGAATTTGCATATGACCTTGGATAGACGCGACCCAAAAGGAAAATTTTATATGTTTTCACGGGGCGGATTACTATCATGTTGAACACTTTTTGATTTCAGGTCGTCTTGAAGGTGTTATGGCATGTTTTGTAACTTCTGCACAATGAAAACAAAAGTTCTTGGCCGGATAATTGCCTGGATGTCCGGGTTCCAAGTGTGGCATTCAACTTCAAATTTCCGGCTTTTGATGTCTCCGAGCAACTTCCGAGACAATATCTCGAACGTCCGTCCTTGGGCCGGAAAACCTGACCATCTATTGCAGCACACAATTTTAGTTGTAATTTTTGCATAATCTTGGATTGAGTTGATTCAAACAATAAAATCGCCGTCCTCGACAGGGCGAAGAATTTCCATGCAGAGCATTTTTCCATGTGAGGCTATCTTAATTATGTTCCTTGCCATGCCAAAATCTGGTGACAATGTTCCATGCTTCCTTTTCCCATTATTAATAAAAAAATGAAATCTTTAAAATTATGATGAACTTTCTTCAAGTACACAATAAACATCTTCAAATATATGACAAACATTTTAGAACACACTATTAATACTTTGAAATATATATTAAACAATTTGAAATAATTGACGAACATTTTGAAATGGATGATGACACGTTTCAAATAGACCATGTACTTCTTTTTTATGAAATACATTTTATCCTTTAAAATGTGTGATTTTTTAAATCACATGATGAACTTGAAATACAAAATAACATACTTGTATATACACCACGAACTTTTTGAAATGCATGATGAACATTACTGAAATATACAATGAACAATTGCAAAATACATGATGGATTTTTTAGTAGAAGATCCACATTTTGGAAATAGACGCTGGAAATTTATAAATTACATAATAATAATTTTTATAATAAACAATGAATACTTTTAAAAAATACGTGTGAGCACATTTTGAAAATGCCATTATTTTCATGAAGTTAGAACACTCTTTAAATTTAGAAAAAAAAAATTACTTGCACGAACACATTTTTCTCTTCTTATTATTTTGACCTAGTTATATAAAATTAGTAAATTAAAAATAACTTTATTAAATATATTATTAATTCCGTAAAATTGTGGATTTCAAATATTTGTGTGTGTGTGTGTGTGTGTGTGTGTGTGTGTGTGTGTGTGTGTGTGTGTGTTGGATTTGAAAAGATTAGGCATGTACCCAATAAAAAAAGATCATACACGTACAGGTAGCAACTTTAGTTTGAGTGTAACTTACAAGTACTAGCATGGTTCAACTACTTCGTACAGGCAGCAATTTTTTTGTTGTTGAGATGTGCAACTTTTCTTTTCTAAGAAGTCGTACAAATAAGCCTTTTTAGCGAGCATAAAGCGCAAGTATAACTGAGCAATATTTAAAATCAGCGGCGGCCCGATTTGCCAGGCCATGCGCACGGTCCGTGGGAACTAATTTGTGAAGGCCCAGATGAGACGGTATTAGTACATTAAAGCTGAATCTGAAAGCTAATCGCTTGTTGGGCGTAGGTGAGGTGGCTCGTTGTCATTCTTGGTAACTGTTAGGTCGCTGGTTCGATTTACAGGTGCGCCTTTCTTTTTAACCTATTTATTTTTTATTTATGTGTTGAGGATAATAACTATATAGAGTTTCCATAGGGGTACAAAACTATATCCCAAAGTATATTGGTTGTTCCTTACATTGTATACCAACACATACAGTTCCCAACGCATATATGCGTAGCTAAGGCAGATGCTTGCAACATATCCTTAGAGCGTTGCAAAGGATTCGTTGTTATATGGGGGTTCTTGTAGTAGTGAAAACCCTTCTTACTGGTAGACAATTCCTTGATACAACAGTCCAGTAGTACTGAATATATTACAAGGTTGAGCTGAGGTTGCTCAACAATATATTACAAGCGCGCCCCTATTACACATAAGGGCGGATATGACATAAAGGGGGTGGTGGCATACTACTGACTCGCGAAATAAAAGAGTGGTGGATATGTCACAGTGGAGTAGTGACATAGCTCTGAATATCCTACAGCTCATCAAGCGTCAGAGTGAGGCTCGATGATTTATTTGGGGTAGCGGAAGCGTATATAAAGCGCATGACAAAACTCCAGGATCACAAGAGACTGACTGGAACTACTCTAGGCGTCGGACTCGCTATCGTACTCTTCATCCATGAGATCGCCTTCGTCCACATCTGGCCAAGACAATAGCCAGGGACAAGCCAGTGAGTACTTTGAATGTACTCGCAAACAGTTTGGACATAAGATATAACAAATGTAAACATGATGCACATGAGCAGGTTAGTAAAGCACACACAAACATTAAATATGCACTGCAGGAAAATAAAAAGGAAGTCGGGCGGTAGTCCTCCCGAAGTCCCAATAAAATAAGAAGAAGACCGATCGGGTGTCTGAAGCGACGCCTCGAAAGGTAAGAAATAAAAGACATGCCTCAGTCGGGTGTCTGGGCGACACCTCATAAAGGGCTTATGCCAAAATTTAAAGTAACAAGAATGCCACAGTCAGACGTCTGAGCGACATCACATAAAGGGCTTATATGAAAAGTAAATAACAACAATGCCACAGGCGGACGTCTGCGCGACATCCCAGCGAGGGCTTATATGAAAAGTAAATAACAGCAATGCCACAGGCGGACGTCTGCGCGACATCACAGCGAGGGCTTATATGAAAAGTAAATAACAGCAATGCCACAGGCGGACGTCTGCGCGACATCACAGCGAGGGCTTATATTAGTAACATTCAGAAATACGAGTAATCCAGGAGGTAGCACCATCCCAAGGAATACCCGGCAAAATAAATAGGTTAGTCCATCCACAGAAATAATATTCAGCCAATTTACTTCTGTTGTTTAACATATTAGTTCTCCAGAGACTGACACTGAGACCGACACTTGACCTATCAACCAACGTCCTTGACCGTGGACACGGCTACTCGAATAGTTTTGACTCTGCAGAGGTTGTACTCTTTACCCACAGCCGACGGATTTCAGTAGTCACAAAGGACTAGTTCCGTCGACGGTATTTTAGAAGAAAACACATCTGACCAGTACACACCCATTTTAACCTCCTGTTGCCAGGAATCACCCTAGGCAACGTTCAGGAAAAACCTTAAGACGGGGAGGCTCCAACCTCGATTAGCATGGGATCAAATTTATATTCGCGCGCTCTAAGGGGTGCCCCCCTCTCGGTCCCGGACCGGAAACACCCATGCCCCCTGACCGGATGACTGGCTTTATCCAGGGCCATGGTACCTTCATCACGGCCCCTCTACTTGGTGTGTACATGGAAAGAGGTTTGCAACCTATTAAACCGTATTCTTTGCAGAAAACATGTGGCAGCACGAAAAGAAGGTGAACGGGGACAAGACTCGATCTAGGTCAATACTGGAGTTAAAACAGTTTCTTGTTAATACCGGCATGCTCCAACAATACCGGAGTGCAACCTATCATGCCACAACATGACTAGGTTGTCTCAATCTCATCAAGTTTTTGTGGCTCACTTGCAACCCATCATGCATGAAATATAACATACTTCATATGCTTCCATAAACATGCAATGCAAAACATCATGCAAGCAAACATGCAAAACACTCGTCATATCAAAGGTTCAAACATGCTTGCCTGGTTCGGAATAGTCGGAGTCTAACTCGGTGAAGTTGACGGCACCGGCTCCCTCCTCGGTATCTACGAAATTCACAAGTACGAATTCTAACGTAAATACCGCGCGTGACAGAAAGTTGTCCCAAATATTTTTCAAATAAATACTATAAAAAACTAGACAGAAAAATAAAGGTGACAGAAAAGGAATCAACTAAAAATCATTTTTAGTTTAAAAGTTATAAAGAAAATGTGTCTAGGGACCCATCTGTAATGAATAGGAATCTTTCTAGGGGCTAGACTGAGAAAACAGAAAACGTTTTGGGCGCTTTACGCCAGCCCGAAGGGAAGACGCATTCGGCCCGAATACGCCAACAGAAAACGATTCGAAATAATAACAGAGAGGCTGACAGGCGGAGCCCCTTGTCAGGTTTGAAAACTGGTCGCCGGCGCCAGAGAGCTTCCGGTGATCGCCGGCGATGAACCACGGCGAGATAGGGGAAAAGGAGAGTACCGTCGTGTTCAGGAGAGTGGGCCGCGTCGATGAGTGGAGGAAGCAGTCGACGGAGAGCTTCACGGCGACGACCAGCTCCTCTCCGGCGGACGGCGGCGTCAGGTGAGGATGGATCTCCCCGAGGAGCTCACCTAACACCGAATTGAAGTGGGGGTCAGAACGGGTGGTGGATAAGTGGGGTACTGACAAGATTTGGGAGGTGGGGAGGCTCGGACCAGAGTCAATCGACCAGAAGCTCGAGGCGGATCGGGGCGGCCGGAGTTGGAGAAGAAGGCTTCCCCGCGTCCCTCTGGTGTGATTGGCGGATCTATGGGAGTGGGAGGAGATGTGCTGGAGTGAGAGGAGGGGCTGGGGCTCTATTTATAGCCGGAATCGAAGAGGTACCCGAGAACGGGATAAGTCCGGCGAGCAATTACGGCGAGGCAGTTGCTTAGCAGGCGATTAGCAGATGTCGGCAGCTTTGGATTCGACCCCAGGTTCCATTCAAAGCATAAACTTGGTCTAATTTGGCCGGGAGCTCGGAAACACGACGGAATGGCCTCACGGGCTTGTCGGCGGCAGGGAGCGTGCTCTGCGCGTCTCAGGCCACGGCGAGTGTACCTTAGCGCGCTCTGAGGATAAGATGGCCACGCGGAAGCTTGAGGAGGCTTGGGCGGTGCTGGATTTCGGTGATCTTCACTGAACTCGTCTGACGGCCGAGGCGGGAGGCTCTGTCGTTGCTGCACTCGCCGGAGACGATGGGACGGCTCAGCACCGACACCCACGTCCATCCAAACGACCGTGCGGCGCAAGGATAAGGAGGAGGAGCAGTGAGCAAGAGGCCAAGCGAAGAACTGGCGAGATTGACGACGATCGACTGAAGAAAACGACACTGACAGTTTCAGTTCTCTGAATTTGTCTGAACCAGAGTGTTCACCACGTGCTCGATGAAATGCTGCACGATTGCAGGAAAGTTTTCGTGGGATGAAAATTGGAGGGGTGAAGTCTTGATGCATCTAGAGGCTACCTGAATTATCTCAGAATTTTTGGAGAAGAATAAACATGAATTTCACTCAAAACAGTAAACTTGGTCCAAACTTGCAGTGGCCAAATTTTGAAAATTTTGAACTATGGATCTGGATGTTTTTGGAGATCTTGGTTTAGGGTACTAAAGACAAGCTAGGATAATTTTCTTGGGACCAGATCTCAAAGAAAACTGGTACTTCCTTTGTAAACCAAAGGAGTGCCAGAAAATGACAGAAAAATACTTTTGGGAGAAATAAATAGAAAGAAAATATATAAGAGGTTGAAACCTACTGGAATTTGATTATTGACTAGATCCAAAGTAGGAGAGGGGTTTTTGGGAAGAATTTTTTTTTTAAAATGGTTTATAATAAGAGAGATTAGAATCCTCTTTTTAGAAGGGAAAAGAATAATACCAATAAAAGAATTCTTTAAAAATATTAAAAATACTCCAGAGAAATGTTGATGACAAAAATCCCAAGAAATAGAATATCCTTAAGACCAGAACCTTATCTGAGGAAGATCTCAAAATAATTTTCAACAACAGTTTTCAGAAGAATCTTCTTTTGAGAAAATGAAAAATTCAAATAACCTCCTCAAAAGATCAAATAAAGAATTTGCTGGAAAAATCCAAATTAAAATTTTGGGGTGTTACAACACCTACCCCCTTAGGAAAAATCTCGTCCCCGAGATTTCAGCTGATCCTCAAATAGGTGTGGGTGCCCTACCCGAAGAAAATCCTCTCTTTCCCACGTTGCTTCTTCCTCAGTGTGATTGCTCCATTGAACCTTGAAAAATTTGATTGTATTCTGACGGGTTCTTCTTTCAGACTCTCCCAATATTTTTATTGGACGTTCCCGGTATGTGAGGTCTGGTTGAACATCAATACTCTCGTGAGACACGCGCTTCTCTGAGTTGCTCACACACTTCCTTAATTGTGAGATGTGAAATACGTCATGGACATCGGACAGTTCTTCGGGTAGGTCTAGCTGGTAGGCCACTGTGCCTCTTCGTGCGAGTATACAGAAAGGTCCAATAAACCGCGGTGCCAGTTTTCCTTTGACTTTGAATCTTTGCAGGCCCCTCATTGGGGATACTCGTAGGTATACGTAATCACCGGGTTCAAAACTGATTTCTCGATGCTTCGGATCGTAATAACTCTTCTGTCGGCTCTGTGCTGTCTTGAGTCGATCCCTGATTTGTTTAACTTTTTCCTCGGCCTCCTTGAGCATATCTGGACCGAAGATACGGCTGTCTCCTGTCTCTGACCAATTTAATGGTGTACGGCATCTTCGCCCATATAAGGCTTCAAAAGGTGCCATCTGTGGACTGGCTTGGTAACTGTTATTATACGCGAACTCAGCGTATGGCAAGCTTTCTTCCCAACTGGTTCCATAAGTGAGAACACATGCCCTTAGCATGTCCTCTAGAATTTGGTTCACACGTTCAGTCTGTCCTCTAGTCTGGGGGTGATATGCGGTACTGAATAATAGTTGAGTTCCCAGAGCTTGTTGTAAATGATCCCAAAAATCTGGAGACGAATTGTGTTCCTCTGTCGGATATTATAGTCTTTGGAACACCATGTAAACAGACAATACGGTTGAGATAAAGTCTGGCAAGCTTCTGTGTGGTGTGGGTTGTCTTTACTGGAATAAAATGGTGCGTGCGAGCGGAGCCATTGGAGGGAGAGGGAGGAGGGGGCCGACAGGGTGTCGTGGTGCGGACATGGAGGGGGGGGCAAGTGGCGAGAGGGGGAGGCCCGAGGATGTCGGGGCCATGCAGTGGGTGGCTGCTACAGTGCGGTCGGCACTGTACCGCGCTCTAGAGCGCCCGTTTGGCATGCCAACGGCATTTTGCTCGCGGCCACTAGTGTCTAGGGGTACCACAGGGGTTTAGAAAATAGGGTAGATGCATTGTGTCAGATTTCGGGCTGCGCAAAACCCCAAGAAGTTCGAACACAGGGGCGTGTGCGAAGATCCCCTGCAGCCTCGCCCTACCTAGCTCGCTACTCGATGACTTCTATGACGAACTCGCACGATGACGAGGAAGCAGATGCACACGATGGTTTACCCAGTTCGGGCCACTGCGAAGCGTAATACCCTACTCCTTCTTTGGTGGATTGCCTCACGAGGAGGTGTGGTGGATGAACTAGTAGAGAGGTGAGCAGCCTCGCGAGGGCGCTCGGGTGGTGTTCTTGGCTTTCTGCCTTTCTTGTTGTCTCTCCGTTGTTGTCCCTGTTGTTGTCTCCCCCTTCTACGGTGCTACCTAGGCTCTATATATAGCCGCGGCCCGGGTCCTCTTCCCTTATCGCAATGGCGGGAAGGGATCCCACAACGGCCAAATTCGAAGGGGGACAGGAGTACATCCCCGCCCTGTCAAAAGGTGGTCTTCGCCTGCAAAGTGGCTGCCGATGATGCAGAGGTGGGCTCGGCGATGACATCCGTCCTGCGGGGCTCGTGGTCGTGGTCTTGTTGCACCAGAATGGAAACCTTTGGGTGGCACTTTGGGAACCCGCGTACGTCCTTGCTCCCTTTGCACCAAAGAGGAAACTGCACCGCCTAGCACGATGGCGCCCGCCTGTCCCTCCTTGTGTCATCCTTGACTCCTGAGGCCGGGTTCTGCATAGAGATCTCCGCCGCTCCGGAGGGTGCCTGAGGAGGCCCATCCTTGCTGGTCTTGGTGCTGCTTCCCTCGCGAGCTCGGGTCCTCGCGAGCTCGGGTCCTCGCGAGGGCCTTGCCTTGAGTGGGGCCACGCCAGGCCATGCTTGGCTCGTGAGGTGGGCCCTACCCTGGGCTGCAAGCAGGCAGGTCTGGGTACCCCCATTCCCAGAACGCCGACAGTTGCCCCCGGGCCCAAGGCGCGCTCGAGCCGGCATCCGGGCGAAGCCATTGGGGGCGGCCTGAAGTGCCGCGGGCCCCAAACGCCTACGGGCCAGGACTGGAGACCGCCGAGGTCGCCTTCCAAGCCGCCCTTAGGGGTGAAGCGGAGGCCAGGGCGGAATAGGCGTCCCTCCAGGCCCAGGTTAAGGAGGCAACCTATGCCATGCGGGCCGCCCAGGACGAGGCGGCACATGCCAAGATGCTGGAGTCCCAGCGCGCCAAGCAGTATCTTGACATCGCCCGCCGTGCGGCCGGCGCGGTGAGCCGGTTCGTCGGGGAAGCACCCACATTGCCGTTCACGGGGGCTATCTTGACTTCTTCCGTAGGGTGGTGGAGGGGCTAGAGACCGGCGTCTCCCGCGTGAACTCGGACAATGAGTCCGACGCACGCGACCTCCTGGACCTTGCCTTGACGTGCGTCTTCTCCAACCTGCGCCGCTATGTCCCAGAGCTTGACCTCCGACGCGTCGGGGAGCGGGTGCCTGACGAGCTCCAGAGGCCCCTCCGGGATGAGGTGCGCCCGCACGTGGAGTCCCTGGTGGGGCGGTTCATCCAGGTGCCCGCCTCCAGCGGGGAGGACGATTCCGACCCCGAGGCGGCCGGAGGCACGGGCGGCGACAGGGACTCCTCCCTCTAGGCACCCCCTGTCTTCCTTTCCTGGTACCTGTAATATTTTAAGAAGATCTCGCCCCTGTGGGAGTTAGTCTTTTGCGTATTACCTTTGTCTCCGTCCTTCCTTTTCTTAAATCGTCGATCGCCTGCTTGCCGTGACGTGACTTAGTTTCTTTGCGCGGGGCTTGGCGCCGATGCCGATGCGGCCCGGTGACGGCGGCTGGCTGGTCCCTCACGAGGCGTTCCCTCCTGAGGGGCTGCTCGTGGCCGCCACTTCCCGGGTTCGTGGCCTTGCTGCTCGTCGCGCCAGGGTCCCTCCCCTCACGCTGTTTTTCCTGGCGCCTCAGGCCTCTAGGACCTCGGTAGCCGCGCGTGGTGGCCCACAGTACCTGCATCTTCACATTAGTGCGCACAACCCTTATCTCGTCCTCGGGCCGCCATTAGATCAGGAGGCTCTTGCTTTGTTCGGTAGTGTACTTAGCTTGTAGGAGGTGACGATCTCGTGCATCGCGAGGTGTGGCCGGCTTGCCCAGATAGTCCGCGATTCCACCTGGAACGCTTCCTCCTTGTTTGTGGGATGGTTTGGGGGCCCCTTTCGGTTCTCTATGTCTGCAGGCCCCAGTCCTGCACATTTCTCGACCACCGTAATGTACGTCCGGATCACCAAGACGCAACTACGAGGTGAGGCCTCGACACCCTTGATGCCGACCGGATCACCAGGACGACATCAAGGGGCGAGTGGCTATATTACCGGTAAGGCTCCTAAGGCACACTGCTCAGGAGCCCCCTTTGACGCTCAAGCAGCTGTACGTCGGCAGGTCCCAGTCCCGCACATTTCCTTGTCCCCCGTAAGCGACGTCCAGATCACCAGGACGGGACTACAGGGTGGGGCCTCAACACCCTTGACACCGACTGGATCGCCAGGACGACATCAAAGGGCGAGTGGCTATATGATCGGTAAGGCTCCTGAGGCGCGCTGCTCAGGAGCCCCCCTTGATGCTTGAGCGACCTCCATTCCGTCCTGCCAGCTGCTGCCTCATGAGGCACTGGGGCCTCCCGAGGCTCCATGATGTGGTGTTGTGCTGTGGTCGGAGCCCCCGCGCAGGGGTCGGCCGCCAAAAGATGCAAGTCCCTGAGGCGACAGGGCCTTGCTATCCTGCTCCGAGGCGCCTCGGGGAGGGCCGGAGCACATGGGCGCTTGCGAAACGCCAACTGAGAGAAAGAGACTCCAAGACCGGAAAAACGAGAAAACGATGAGAGAAAAGTCCCCGCCCCTTTTTCTTTTAAAAATAGAGTTTCGAAATTCTCAAACTTCATTCCAAAAAGTGGCAATTCGAACACCAAAAAGAAGCAAGCAACTGCCGCGTCCGGCACCTAGGCTAGTCTTCGTCTTTGTCTTCCCCCAGCGCGGAGCGTAGGGCATCAACGTTGTATGGGCATAGCCATTGGTGGGCAGTGTTGTCCGCCAGCGCGGAGCATGGGGATTCCACATTGCGTGGGAAGGAACCCCTCCGCGTCCTCGGGGGGCTCCGGGCATATACAGCCCACTCATTATTATGTGAGAGTGTCACGGCCGTAGATAGCTGGGCAAGCCCCCAGGCGCATGGCCCGGTTGCTCCCAACTCCGTCAAGAGCCATCCCGTGCATTTCTGCTCGGTTGCGCGCCTCTATGACCCAAACCTGAATGCATTGTTCCCCGTGTAGTCGCAGGATTGCGCTCCCGCGGCCCAAACATGAGCACAATGCATCCTGCGCAGCCATAAAGGTATTTTGTCGATGAAGCCGCCTCGTGAAACGTCGGGGCGCTGGCCGGACAACGTCTTGAGGGACCTGGGGGTCCCGGGGGGCTTCTTCTTCTCACGAGCAAGGCAGTTTGGGAGCCCTTTTGGCACTCTGTGTCTGCTTGCCCCAGTCCTGCACATTCCTCGACCACTGTAAGCGGCGTCCGGATCACCAGGACGCAACTACGGGGTGAGGCCTCGACACCCTCGATGCCGACCGGATCGCCAGGACGACATCGAGGTGAGAGTGGCTATATGACCGGTGAGGCTCCTGAGGCGCGTTCCTTAGGAGCCCCCTTTGATGCGCAAGCAGCTCTACGTCGGCAGGTCCCAGTCCCGCACATTCCTCGACCACCCTAAGCGGCGTCCAGATCACCAGGACGCAACTACGGGGTGAGGCCTCGACACCCTTGATGCCGACCGAATCGCCAGGACGACATCAAGGGGTGAGTGGCTATATGAGTGGTGAGGCTCCTGAGGCGCATTGCTCAGGAGCCCCACTTGACGCTCAAGCGGCTCCCCCAAACAAAAATTATTTTCCTGCCTCGGGAGGGCGAACCTCCAGAGGCTTCGAGATGGCGCGTCGGGCCATGGGCTGAGCCCCCGAGGCCCAGCCTCCCGTGGCTGCGCCGGCGCTCCAGTTGTCGCGGGTGGCCCGCGCTACTTGTGCCTTGCTGCTCCCCCCCAGGCCGTTACTCCTGAGGCCTCGGGGCTTGGCTTGGTGTTGCTTGCTCGCGAGGGCGACGGCTTGCGCCGTGCCCCGCGGGCCCGGGGGCGTCCTCCCTCTTCCTCCCGCTCGTGTTGTCCAGACCAGGTGCTCCATCGACGGAAGCCCCCAGGCCGGGCTCAGGGAGGATGCCCAAGGTGCCCCCTACTCCTAGGGGGTGCCGGAGCCTGCGGCAGGCGCCTGTTCCATCTCACCGTCCGGAGGTACGACATAGCTTGGTACATAGGGCTCTACGTAAGGACCCTGTTCTCCTTCTGAGCCGTCCGGGGGGGCGCCAGGGAAGGCCCCTCCGGGCGGCGGCGGGGCGCCGCCCTGCGCGCGCAGCCCGCAGACCCTCCTGCGGCAAGCCGCAGCCCGAAGTTGCTTACCGCTGCCAACGCCGTTGGGTGGGCCGCGCATTTCTTGACGTGGATTGTTCCCTTGGCGATACGATGCGCCTTCACCGTGGTTGCTTGCTTGTCTGGATGCCTGAGCCGCCTGCTCCCTGCGCAGGTTGGCGCGCTCCCGCATGGTCAGCCCAGGTTGTTGACGATCCGCAGGGGTACGAGAGTGGGAGTCAGTGCGCGTGCGGGGCGCCCCGTTGTTTCCTCCGTGTGCTCCATCGTCGGGGCCAGGCTGCGCCCCAAAACCGGTCACCGGAATTCAGAGGAGAAGGAGCATGGCGTGCGGCGGGCCCCGTTCGGGCTCGTCCGGGGCCTGAGGGGGCACGCCGCCGGCGGGCTGGGCGACAGGCGCGGCGAACGAAACCCCGGCATCTGACGCCTGCGGTTGTGAAGAAGAACGGGGGGCCATGGCCCTCCGCGCGACGGGGACCAGCTCAGCGATGTGGTCGGCCCATGCGTCGAAGCCCCCGTGCGTCGGGCGGTGGCCAAGCATCTCGCTTGTCATTAGCAATGTTGTAGGACTGAAAGTATGTCTAGAGGGGGGGGGATTAGACTACTTGACCAAATAAAATTTTTGCCTTTTCCCAAATTTTAGAGTTGGCAGTTTTTAGCATTTCATGGCCAGTCAAGTACACCCTACACATGCATGTCTAAGAGTATAGCAGCAGAAAGTAACAACAAGCATGAATAGTAAAGGATAGGGTAGGAAGATCAAACGCAATTGTAGACACGATGATTTTTCCCGTGGTTCCGATAGGTGGTGCTATCGTACATCCACGTTTATGGAGTCTTCAACCCATGGAGGGTAACGGTCGCGAGAGTCCACGGAGGGCTCCACCCATAAGGGTCCACGAAGTAGCAACCTTGACTATTCCATAACGGCTTCCGTCCACGAAGGACTAGCCTCACTATGGGTAGATCTTCACGAAGTAGGTGATCTCCTTGCCCTTACAAACTTCTTGGTTCACTCCACAACACGAAGTAGGAGGCTCCCAAGCGACACCTAACCAATCTAGGAGGCACCACCCTCCAAAAGGTAATAGGCTCGGTAATGTCGATGAACTCCTTGCTCTTGTGCTTCAAGATGATAGACTCCTCAACACACAATCACTCTCTCACAGATTTGGCTTGGTGGAAGAGATGGGATTGGTGGAAAGCAAATTGAGGAGGCTAGAAATCAAGATCCATATGGTTGGAGTGGATGATCTTGACCTCAACACAAGGGTAGGTGGCACTCTCAGAAAACTGGATGGGGCAAGTATGGAATAGTTCTGAGTGCTTATCTGTCGAGTAGGTGGTGGAGGAGGGGTATATATAGGCATCCCCAAAAATCCAACCGTTACACACAAAATGACCAACTCGGTGACACCGATGTGTAAATCTCGGTGGTACCGAAGTGACCAAAAGGTGGCAACTTTTGAATCTCGGTGATACCGATATAGGAAACTCGGTTGCACCGATAAGGTGACCAACGGTCAGATTGACAATCTCGGTGACGCCGATCCAACAATCTCGATGGTACCGATATTGTGAATTTGCGTAACAGAGAGTTGGCAACCTAAACTCGGTGGCACCGGGATTGAATCGGTTGCACCGAAGTGGCTAGGGTTTGGCTGAGTCTGTCTGAGGCTGAGAATCGGTGGTACCGGGATGGAAATGTTGGTTGCACTGATTTTGAGTATTTGGCTTTGGACAGACTTTGGTGGGAGAGCTTGTCGGTGTTTTGGTGACTATCACTTGTGCACGATGAGCATTTTGTTCACCAACAAAACCTTACGCCCTTTTAATTGTATTGGCTTTCCTATGGACTCAAAGTGATTTCTCACAAATGTAAAATGTAGAGTCCTCTTCCTTGAAGCTTTGCCAACCTATTTCCTTGCATCTTGGGGTATTCCACAATCTCCACAATCCTTTTGCCAATCCTATCATTGAACATTTCCTGAAATATACTTAGTGGAAACATTAGTTCAATGACTTATATGTTGTTATAAATTACCGAAACCACCAAGGGAGCAAATGTGCTTTCCATATCCACCTTTTTGGTAATTGATGACAACATATAGATCAAAGCTTCGACATATGATATAATCAATGAATATAATCATCGCTTTGAGAAGTATGTGATAAGCAAGAGCTCCCCCTAAATTTGTGCATTATTTTGAATTTGCGTTTGAATGCAAATGCACAATTGATTAGGTACATGGGGCACTTCTTCCATCTCACATACATCTTGGTGGTGTGCGAGAATAATAAGAGTGAACATCATAGCACAACACAATCAAGCAAAGGTGAATGATCATCTCATAAGCATTAAGATGATAGGAAATAGTAGCATCACACATAAAGCGTATGATCAAACACCACAAACGTGTATCACAAGCAACCAAAAGAACAAATGATTTGAAAAAGCAATAAACACCAAACGCTCTCTCACTCGAAGCCTAAAGATCTATATACACTTCTCCCCCTTTGGCAACAAGTTACCAAAAAGTTCAAAGGCATATATCTAAGTGTTCTTGGGCTGATCACCTCCGGTTGTTGATGAAGGAGTCGAGAGAACAGCGTCGGCGAAGATCTCTGCAGATGTTGTGGATGGAGTTGGTGTGGCAACTGGAGGAACTGAAACTGATGGAGCAGGAGCTGAGGTGACAGTAGCTGGAGCTGATGAAGAGGGCCTCAAGTCTGGAGCTGGCACGGTGGCTGATCTGGCCTGAGTAGTAAACTATGTGCCTGGCCTGAGAGGTGATCTATCCTCATCATCATCATCATCATCCGAAGAATGAGGAAGAGGCACTGAGTCAACTTCCTTCTTGAGCTCATTGACTGTCTTAGTCAGCCCATCCACCTTATCATTAAGGGTCTTGATTCTGTTCTCGAAGATCCTTACGAGACTGTTCTGGTTGTCCAGAATCGCCTTAATGTCCTTCTTCATGCCCTAAACTGATGAGATCAAAAGATCCATTTGCTCGTTCCTGGATCTGGGGACCTGAGCACTAGTGGCTCTAGCTGCCTCTGCCTCTGCCTGAGCTGCAGCTGAAGTGGGATGATCTGGGTTCATCACCACAACGTTGTCCTCAAGATCTGGCTGTAGGGGCAAGTGGGGATGATCTAGAGCAAATATGTGCTTCTCCAACTTTGAGTTGATGAGTATCTGGATGTAGGGTGCATAACAGCAAGATCGCTTCTGATCAGCAGCAACCCTCTTGATTGTCTCAACAATCAAGTCCATGACTCTGATCCTGGTGTGTCTGTCAAGGTGGATCAACATGTTAATGGAGTAGCCTCGGATCATCTTGTCATCTCCTGACTTGGGCATCAAGGTATGCCTCAGAATGGTGTTCATGGTGCGGAGGCCAGCCTGAAGAAAGTAGATAGATCCTAGCCTGTGAGACTTCACATTAGCAGCAGGGATCTCCTTATACATATTGGCCATAGCATTGTGGCTCTCCTTGGATTCTGAGTAGACATCCAAATCACCATCTTGAACTTCTGGGACTCCTAAGATGGCAGCCCACTCCTCAACAGTAGACTCATACCTTGCACCTTCAGTCATCCATACAATCCTACCATCTCCATAGAAATGTGCAGTGGAGTAGAATTGCATGATCATCTCATCATTCCAAGCAGTGAACTCTTTGCCAACAAACTCATCCAAACCAATGCAGTGGAAATTATCTTGGACATTTGGAAAATAGTCCTCATTCTCCTTGATGAATTTACAGTCCACATACCGCATATCGCTCACAGCTGGACTCTTGTCAAACAGCACAGTTTCATAGAAATCATGTTGCTCTTTGGTGAAGAATCTGTAGTCCAAAGATGTCTTCTTCCTTTGGGCATATGGATCAGCAGCTCTCCATGCCCTCAAGCCAGAATCCTTCCTCTTCTTCATATCTTCAGCAAGTGGGTAGCTGGCATTATGTACTGGAAGGTGTGGCCTAAGCTTCATTAGGGCAGACATAGCATCCTCATCCTCAACTCTGGAGGCAGTCCCTTTGTTCTTCTCAGATGCTGGAATTTGCCTGGACAATCTCTTGGGCTTCTCAGCAGCAAGCTTCTTGGGTGTAGATTTGGTGCTCTTGGAAGTGCCAGTCTTTGGCATAGCATCAGCCATAAGCTTCTTTTTCTTCTTGGGAGGGGCTTTCTCAACATGTTCTTCCTCCTCCTCAGCAGCAGCAGCAGCCTCCTCAGGGTCCTCAAGCATGGAGGTCTGCCTGCGAGTGACATAGACTATCCTCTTCCTAGCTCTCTTCTTCTCCCCTGCCTTCTTAGGAGGTGACTCAAGGTGAAGAGCCATCTTTGTCCTAGCACCTTCAGGTGCTCTCATAGCTTCAGAGCTAGCATACACTTTCCTGACAGCTCTCCTTGAAGAGGTGGCCTCATTTGGAGCTTTCTTGGCAGCCTTTTCTTGCTTCTTGGCAAGAATCTCTTCTGGAACGAAGTCTGAATCGTCCTCATCTGAATTCAGCTTCTTCCTAGCCCTTGTAGCAGCCTTGGGCAACCCATGAGAACTGGGGGTGCCTGGATCTGAAGATGAACTAGACTCGGGACTAGTGCCAGAATCCAAATCAACACTCTTCTCTCTGAAGTCGTTCTCACTGTCCTCAGCGCTTGACATACTGACCCTGTGAATAGAGTATAGAGGAGCAGAAAAGGATAAGTCATCACAAAATGTGGCTGGTTTTTGAAAGATTGAACAAAAGATTTTCAAAGTTTTGCATTCTGTCACATGCAAATCGGTACAGCCAAAGTAAAATTGTCGGTGCCACCGAGACAGACTATCTCATTAACAGAAACTTGGCACTCTTTTTAGTGGGACCGAAAAGAAGTACTTGGTTTCACCGAGACAGTTCTCAGCAACACAGACAGACAAATCGGTGAGACCGATTTGTTCACTTCGGTTCTACCGAGTTCCATCGGGCGGAAGGAAAACCCTAGAAAATCGATAGTTTGCTAATCTACGGAGTTTTCTCGTGGATAGAAAGGTGAGCAAACTGTGGCTTATAGAGAAAAACAACTTTATTGGCGAGAATCAGACGGGAGCGCAAGAAAGATCGAATCCTTACCCTAGCTCGGTGACGGATCCGCTACGGCGGCGATGGCGGCGAAGATGCCCGTCGACGGCGAGGATTCCCAGCGGCGGAGAGGCTCGGGAAGGCAAGACGATGACCAGGGGGTCCTTCTGCGGCAGCTTAGGGTTTGAGGCGCGACGATTTGAAGACTGAAATTTCAAACCGTCGGGACCACAGACTATATACCCTTCACTGTCGGTGATACCAATTTTAAATTTTCGGTGTCACCGAGTTCCACAACTATCAGCTGACAGGGAAACTCGGTGTAACCGAGAATATGAAATCGGTAGTACCGAGATTGAAAACCATATCAACCCTAGGCATTCGGTGAGACCGAGATTTTGGGGTTGGTTCCACCAAGATGCACTTGGGAGGTTTTATTGGTCAGTCCTTGACGATACGGAACTCTGAGTGCTCCACACATAGAGGGATCGAAAAGTACTTGTTCAAATTTTGTGATGCAGCATGAATAGAATATGAGGTGAGAAAGCATAGATAGCTAAAGAGTGGTCCTAGGCATTCTTGTCCATCCAATTGGCAAAAGATAAATCAAAATCCAAATAGCAACAATTGGATGTCCTCGAATGAGAAAATAAATGCAGACCAACATGCTCACACAATAAGATGTCAATTGAAATCATGACAAACATGCACATACACACTAGCATCTAACAAGCACTAGAGCGATGACGAAGTCATCTATATATGAGTATTTGACTTAGGAGCCAAGTAAGAATACTTGATCATAGGTCATACTCATCGTTTAAGCACAAGTGGGGTTACCACTTTTACATAAAGCATTTAATGTTGTCACATACTAAGACATGCTTTGACTCAAGTCTTAGAGTAAAGCTCCCCCTTGATGTGACATCCCCCCATAAGAGGGATAGACTAACCTTGGGTTTTGTCAATGAAGACTTCATGTTGGTGAAGTAGTGTTGGATGCTCAAGGTTGATGAAGATCACCAAGAGTTGGGAGCATCCTTGTTGTTTCCTTACTTTTCTCACCTACATGGGTTAGTCCCAACACACAAGAGACAAATACAAGGATATCTATGGACATGGAGTGCAAAGCATGTGTGATGATGTCCATTGATTTGTTGATTACCTTGTCCCTTGCTTACCTTTGAGGGAATGTGTGACTCCTTGAACAATTGCATAGAGTTGATGTTGATTGCAAATAATTCTTGCCAATAATGAATGTGAGTGAATTTCATTAGTGGAGTCACCCCTCAAGAACTCACTAGTTCTTCTTCTTGTGGACCCACATCAAATTGATGGGGATCCTTGGTGTTGTAGTAGCCTTTGTAGAAGTTGAGCTTGAAGTAGCCTTGGGACCCCACTCCACCATAGCTAGAGATCCATCTTCATATGAGTCAATGTCCTCTTGAAGCTTGTTCTTGCCCTTGAGCTTGTGGTCTTGTGGTGGAAGGTCATCTTGAGTGCTTGTCCCCTTGGGAAGAGTATTTTCATACTTCTCCTTTTGAGGAACAAACTTGGGCTCGGGATATTGACCTTCTTCCCATTCAACTCCATTTGCGTTGAAGTAGCCAACACCACGATTCTTCCGGTATCCTCCGTGCTTGCATACAATTTCCTCAAATTGCTTACACCCGGCAAGACTCTTGTAGATACCTTTTTCTATAATTCCTTTCAATAAAGCATTTTCTTGCTCAAGTGTAACTTGGCTAAGAGAATCATCATTAGTGGAATCAATAGAACTACTAGAAGCAACATCATTAGGTTTAGCATTTTTTTTGTTGCTACTAGATGAAGAACATTTCTTGCCTTTGTTACTAGTTTGTTTAGATTTAACTTGTGGCATGAAAGTAGACAAGAGTAGTCGTTTGGCTAGATAAGATGAAGTCTTCTTTCGGAGATCGTCATTGATAGCTTTAAGAAACTCATGCTCTTGCTCCAAGTTGAGCTTCTCGAAGCGTAGCTTCTCATGAGTTATTACAAGCTCTCTATGATCTTCAAGAGTAGATTCATGAGCTAACTTAAGAGTGTTTAGTTCTTTAGTTAGTTCTTCTATTTTCATCTTATCATCATCAATTGACTTATCTTGACCAGCATGAGAATTATCAAGTTTATTTTGACTAACATCACTAGTTTTATCAAAGAGCAAGTCATCATCACAAAGCAAATCATCTTCATCACTATCGAAATCAAGATACTCGGGGTGTGATACCTTGGGGCCTTTAGCCATGAAGCAACTTCCACTCCCTTCGTTTGGTGAGTCAAATAGATCATGGGAGTTGGTAGTCACTAGAGCAATTCCGGCAACACCATCATCTTGACTATAGTCGGAGTCGGAGTGATAGCTTCTCTCGGAGTCGTTGTCGGAGTCGGAGCCGGAAACCCATTCAGCAACATGAGCTTGATGTTTCCTTTTTGTGTAGCTCTTGGTGTACTTGTCTTTCTTCTCCGAATCCCTACTTCTCCTTGAGGGTCTTCGTTCATAACGATCATCTCTACTCCTTCTCTCTCTTTGAGGTGATTAATTCCTTGAGCTTCGTCTTCTTGGTGACTCTTCTCTTCGTTTGTAGGGAGTCGTACACTCATTGGAGTAGTGTCCGGGCTTCCCACAATTGTAGCAATTGCGGTCATGACTTGACGAACGCTTCTCATCATATCTTGAGTTGGAGCTTCTTTCTTTGCCTCTATTCTTGTGGAACTTGTTGAATTTCTTGACCATGAGGCTTATCTCTTCATTGGTGACAAGGTTGTTGCTTGAGGTTGCGGGAGCATCACTTGTAGCTTTGTAAGCACCGCTAGACTTGTGATGAAGCTCTTCCTTGTCTTTGAGTGTCATCTCATGAGCAACAATCCTTCCAATGACTTCCGTAGGCTTGAGATCTTTGTAGTTGGGCATCATTTGGATTAATGTGCACACGGTGTCGTATCTCTCATCCAAAGCTCTAAGTATCTTCTTGATGATGAATTTGTCGGTCATTTCTTTGCTTCCTAAGCCGGCAATCTCATTGGTGATTAGAGCTAGCCTAGAGTACATCTCTGCGACTCCTTCACCATCCTTCATCTTGAACTTGTCAAGTTGACCTCGAAGAACATCCAACTTGGATTCTCTCATGGACTCGGTTCCTTCGTGCATATCAACCAAAGTATCCCAAATCTCTTTTACATTCTCAAGACGGCTGATTTTGTTGAATTCTTTTGGGCATAGGCAGTTGAATAGAATGTCGCATGCTTGAGCGTTGTATTGCAACATCTTCAATTCTTCCGCGGTCGCTTCACGATCCGGTTCCTTTCCATCACCAAAGAATTCACCTTGCAAGCCAACACGAACAATAGCCCAAACGGCAGGGTAATGACCAAGAATATGCATTTTCATTTTGTGCTTCCAACTAGCAAAATTAGTGCCATCAAAGTACGGACCTCTACGGTGATAGTTACCCTCACTAGACGCCATACTCTCCTAGGTTGTGAGACCAATGCAATGGAGACCAAAGCTCTGATACCACTTGTAGGACCGAAAGTATGTCTAGAGGGGGGGGATTAGACTAGTTGACCAAATAAAAGTTTTGCCTTTTCCCAAATTTTAGAGTTGGCAGTTTTTAGCATTTCATGGCAAGTCAAGTACACCCTACACATGCATGTCTAAGAGTATAGCAGCGGAAAGTAACAACAAGCATGAGTAGTAAAGGATAGGTTAGGAAGATCAAACGCAATTGTAGACACGATAATTTTTCCCGTGGTTCCGATAGGTGGTGCTATCGTACGTCCACGTTTATGGAGTCTTCAACCCACGGAGGGTAGCGGTCGCGAGAGTCCATGGAGGGCTCCACCCATAAGGGTCCACGAAGTAGCAACCTTGACTATTCCATAACAGCTTCCGTCCACGAAGGACTAGCCTCACTATGGGTAGATCTTCACGAAGTAGGCGATCTCCTTGCCCTTACAAACTTCTTGGTTCACTCCACAACACGAAGTAGGAGGCTCCCAAGCGACACCTAACCAATCTAGGAGGCACCACCCTCCAAAAGGTAATAGGCTCGGTAATGTCGATGAACTCCTTGCTCATGTGCTTCAAGATGATAGACTCCTCAACACACAATCACTCTCTCACAGATTTGGCTTGGTGGAAGAGATGGGATTGGTGGAAAGCAAATTGGGGAGGCTAGAAATCAAGATCCATATGGTTGGAGTGGATGATCTTGACGTCAACACAAGGGTAGGTGGCTCTCTCTCAGAAAACTGGATGGGGCAAGTATGGAATAGTTCTGAGTGCTTCTCTGTCGAGTAGGTGGTGGAGGAGGGGTATATATAGGCATCCCCAAAAATCCAACCGTTACACACAAAATGACGAACTCGGTGACACCGATGTGTAAATCTCGGTGGTACCAAAGTGACCAAAAGTTGGCAACTTTGGATCTCGGTGAGACCGATATAGGAAACTCGGTTGCACCGATAAGGTGACCAACGGTCAGATTGAAAATCTCGGTGACGCCGATCCAACAATCTCGGTGGTACCGATATTGTGAATTTGCGTAATAACCTACTCCTGCTTTGGTGGATTGCCTCACGAGGAGGTGTGGTGGATGAACTAGTACAGAGGTGAGCAGCCTCGTGAGGGCGCTCGGGTGGTGTTCTTAGCTTTCTGCCTTTCTTGTTGTCTCTCCGTTGGTGTCCCTGTTGTTGTCTCCCACTTCTACGGTGCTACCTAGCCTCTATATATAGCCGCGGCCCGGGTCCTCTTCCCTTATCGCAATGGCGGGAAGGGATCCCACAATGGCCAAATTCGAAGGGGGACAGGAGTACATCCCCGCCCTGTCCAAATGTGGTCTTCGTCTGCAAAGTGGCTGCCAATGATGTAGAGGTGGGCTCGGCGATGAAATCCGTCCTGTGGGGCTCGTGGTCGTGGTCTTGTTGCACCGGAATGGAAACCTTTGGGTGGCGCTTTGGGAACCCGCGTATGTCCGTGCTCCCTTTGCACCAAAGGGGAAACTGCACCGCCTAGCACGCTGGCGCCCGCCTGTCCCTCCTTGCGTCATCCTTGACCCTTGAGGCCGGGTTCTGCATAGAGATCTCCGCCGCTCCGGAGGGGACCTGAGGAGGCCCATCCTTGCTAGTCTTGGTGCTGCTTCCCTCGTGAGCTCGGGTCCTCCCGAGGGCCTTGCCTTGAGTGGGGCCGTGCCAGGCCATGCTTGGCCCGTGAGGTGGGCCCTGCCCTGGGCCACAGGCAGGCAGGTCTGGGTACCCCCGTTCCCAGAACGCCGATACATTGGATGCTCTTCTGGCTGCCCTGGTTGACAAGAAAAGTTGAGGGGAGGGAGAAAAGGTGATGTCCAGAGGGTAAAAATGGAGGTTTTACCCCTCCATGATTGAACTCAGGGTAGGAGAATGTTACTGTGGGTAAGATAGGACTAGGTAGAGATGTGGTAAAAATTTGGGGTCAAGGAGAACAAGTTAAGAGGGGAGAACATGGCTTTTAGCAATCTGCCAGAAGGTGTTTGATGCTGTTTTCAGCAAGCAACTGGAGTTTGCTTGCCATGAGATTTAACAGGATGAAAATATAGGTAGAAATAGAGTGGGCCACCAAGTTTGAGGTGATTTGAAGAAAGTTCACAATGTGGACATTGCAAACCCTAGAAATCAACAGAATCAGATTTCTATAGATCCAAACATGCAATCCTATTCTCCCAAATCCACAACTTGGTGTGGTATCATTATTTGGGGTTTAGAACATGTCCACAAAGTTTGGGATCAATAGGAGATACTTCACAATGTAAAGTTGCTCAAATTTGGTTCTGGACAGGAGTGGTTTTGTAATATTTTGGTGAAGCAAAACAATTGGGATTGAGTTGAAACTTTGCAAGATCATCACATATGGCATGTGTGACTTTCTGGAATTTTCCTGGAATTTGTTGAGAATAATTCTTATAGAAATATTTCAAAAGCTTGATTTGGGCAGAAAGGGTTTTGAGGGGTTTTGCCCATGATTTTGAACATGACCATGTGTTGAAACTCATATATATGGAAAATATATGTCCACTGAGTTTCCCTAAATTTTCTCAAATATTTTTTAAAGCATTTAAATAATTTTTCCCTATGAAAAACCATTTATGGTCTTAAGAAAAAGCCTTGAAATAAAATAGTAAAATAATCTTTAAAATTAGTATTTGGTGGTTTTGGGAAGTAATATATATAGTGGGTTTCAAATAAAGCCTTTGTGTAAAAAGGATCCACACAATTTGAGGACTTGTAGTGCAAACCTCAATTCAGGGTTTTTTGAAAACCTAGTTTGAATAAATCCTCTTTGGCCAAAATAAATTTTGATAAAAATAGTTTTAGGTACTATACACATGGTATGATCATTGGGAAAGAATTTTGGATCAAGGAAGATTAATATGGAGAGGAATAGAACCTAAGAGTGCCATACACAAACGACCAAACAAGCAAACAAGCAAAAATTTAAACAAGCTCATGCATTGCAAAAGTTTTAATTGGTTCCAAATTTTGAAATCCAAGCATAGCAAAGTGATATAACACAGGGTGTGATATAAGGTTGCCAATGTTTTGTTTTTGTAGATGTCCAATCAAACGAACGACGCGCAGGACTCTTCTTCGACACATTCGGCACACGGTGGTGATGCATTTACGGACGCTCGGGGACAGGAAGGAAGATTATGATGATGAGATTAATCCAGATGAGTACTATATGAGAGGCATAGGCTACAGTGTTCCTCCTGGTCCGGACAGTAATCTTGATATGGACACTGATGGCAACGGAAACCTAGGAGCCGAAATGCTATAGGCACCGACAGGCTCGTCGTCACACAAGTTAACGAAACTGGTGAGCCTGTTAGTCCGCGGAAAGCCGCTGCTCACTATGGCAACGCCGTAGGTGTTATCCTTCGAGAAGTTTGCTCCATCAACGAGACAAATTTAAGGAATATGGACAAAGCTAATCTGCGAGAACTCCTCATAAGAAGGGTGCACGCAAGATTCAAGTTTCCTAAGGAGTATGACAACCTATCGTACCCAAAGAATCAGGTAAACAACCATGCAATCCATAAGTTCTCGAAGAATTTGAGTTCTTGGAAATCTGTAGCAAGAAAAGATATTGCAACGAAGCCCGACATAGATATCTCCGAGATCCAACAGAAGTGGCCTACCATTAGTGTAGATGATTGGAAAATTTTCAAGATGCAAAATCAGGAGAACTCAGTGATGACCCAATCGTCATGGGGGAAGGAAATGCGACCGAAGACATTAAGTAACCACACCCTGGCAGCCATGGTTTTGTTGGGAAGAAGCCCGTATGGGACAAGGAGGATGCTGCACTTGCATCAAAGGGCCCAAACCACTTCGCGCAATTCAAGGACATGTGCAATCTTGATGGACCAATGTCTGCTGGTCCTTCTCTTGGATTCTCATCTATTCCTCTGCTTGCTCAACAGGAACGTGCTGTTCCTTGCCAGAAGAGTCTTTTCAATGTGGAATTCACACCACCAGACACACAGGTGCCACCACACAGGGGAACATTGCTGAGTCCAAACACACTCAATGCGACGGTCGCAAATGCATTGCCAGACAATATAGCCAGTCAGCCTAACCCGACACGCAAGAAGAAGAGAAAGAGACCAGCAGCTGGTAATAAGACGAAGGCACATGCTGCCAGCCAACCGGTTCAGAAGAGTAAAGAGGTTTGGCATGTCGTTCTATGGCGGAATTACCATTCCCCAAGTGATCCCATCCTTCCGAAGGAGCTGAGCCATCTTCTGCAGACAGAATTGAGGATTCTGCATGACACAGTCCTATCTAGGGAGAGGTATGCATTCTTTGCTGGAGGTGGGTTTCGCCCTGTTTTTTCAGTGATGGTGCCACCAAATCTTGGTTTGTGGGAATATTTCCCCGCGGAAATATTCTATGTTCCGTTCGACGACATCTTCAACATGTTCCGTCTAATGAAGCTTAGTTCTTCTTTAGTACGCCTATGGGCAATCAATGTTGCCTACATTGCAAAATGTGAGCTCAACAAGGATGTCGAGGTAGCGGACCCTTACCTCATGCAAGAGACCAACACCAATCACCCTGAGCGCCAACAAGCTATGCGGAAGTATTTGACAGACTTCATGATTGCCAACATGGACAAAGACTTCCTTCTCGTGCCCTACTATCCGAAGTAAGTCATTCTGTCCAGCTAGATTACTATTTCGTACAATCTCGTTATGCATGCATGCTTCCACATAACACCATTAATTAACCCGATCTACTTTGTGTCCTCATCGTTATTACCCCGAAGTTCGCTGAAACTTATTTCTTGGATTCGACGAGGAAAGTTAAAAAAGACTACAGAGGCATCAAGAAGGTCCTGGATGAAGCACTTTTTAAGTATACCAGACGGGAAGGAGAGATCAGAGACGGATATCGCAAGTTTGACAAGTTTAAAGCGGTACGCTTCGGCCACAAAACTGACTTTTGTTGCATGTAGCAGCCGGAAAACAGTGATATAGACGGCTACTACGTTGTCCACCACATGGAGGAGTACTTACGGGAGGGAGAACACCTTAAAAAGAACTCAGACGTCATCGCATGGGGGAAGAAAATGGAGGAAATTAGCCCGGATAATAACAGAGATGAATTCAGATGCATCTGGGTGAAGTTTGCTACCATCCTCAACAAGGATGTCATCGACCATGCCGGGGTTTTCAACGGCGGCGCACCTTCCGGCCCGGAGGAGATAAAAGCTCGCCTTCGGAATCAGGGGCTTGATGCTGATGGTCCTGTGTCTATCGTGGAACCGGCGAAGAAATACGTTAATGATCCTTATGCCGATATGTAATAGGATAGTGTCAGCTACCAATGTTGTTGGTTCTACAATACTGCTAGCTCGATCAACTACATGTTCGTGTGGTTTTGTGTTATAGTACTTCAAAACTTGATCACTAGCTAACTTAACTAATTATTTAAGCTCTATCTACGAATCTAAAATTTCTTTCAATTGCCTTTATTTGTTAACTTATTCTGCTAGGTGCCCTTTCCCGCTGTCGTGGCAGCAATTTTCCGATGCTTACAAATTAAGTAATGGCGTGCTGAGAAGGTACAACGCCTGTAATGATTTTTGGTTATTTTTGACGTCAGAATAATGTGTACGCCATAGATACAGGTCATAATGCCAGCGTACAACATAATCCGATGCCATAGGTATTCTAAATACTGCTCGCGTAGGCTCCAACGCCACCACTCTTTTTTAACTGTGGCGCCATATTGCTGGCGTCGGGTGTCTACGCCAGCAAGGCCCTTTTTGCCACGCCATAGCTAGGCTTTTCTGCACTAGTGACGGGAACAGGGGGAAACACATCGGTGGCTCACCGTGGGTTCGAATGGAGCCAATGCGAGCTCGGGGAGGTCCTGTAGCCGACGAATCGAAGGCGAGCATCCACCGGAGCCGAGGATGAAGACGGCAGCCCGAGGACATTCTGGTCCTTCTAGCGCTGCATGGCTCGGTGGAGACGACGTGCGTGTCATGGCGGAGCTTGTGAGCAGCAAGGCGGGGCGAGGCGGAGCCGGTGGCTGCGGGTGCAGCGAGCGGCAGCGACAGACGCGCTTGGTCCGAGCAGAGAGCGAGCGAAAAGGAGGGAAGAGGGCGAGAGTGAGCGAGATGGATTCGGGGACGTCGTCCTGATCTGTTGGCGACGGCAAGGGGCGAGGGCACGACGCCACGACGAAGCAGGAGCTGGCGGGGTGCTGGCCGTGCTCGGCTTCGCCTCTGCCTACTGACAGAGGTACAAGACGAGCCTGCCCTTCTTGGCTGGGCCGGCTCCTGCTACAGGGAGGCCTAGTTAAGTCCTACCTTGTCCTTTTGTTTTCTTTTCTATTTTCTAACATTTGTTTTGGTTTTAAAATAATATGCCAAACCATTTTATAAAATTCTGATAATTTGCAGGTGAGTCCAATGGATTAAACCATAGCACCACAAAATGTTTCAGAATTAATGGACTTATATTATATATATAACAAATATAATTCCAGGTAAAATAATTATTGGATTAACTCAAAAGTCCAAAATAAAATGTTTCTGTGTCTCCAAAATATTGGTTTGAATTTTACCTCATGCCAATATTTTCTTAGAATACCAGGGACATTTTCTTGGATCTCTTTGAAGAAATTTTTATCTTGCTTATTTGACAAAAATCATTTCTGAGGCTGATCATTCCTCAATTCATATTCAGAAGAAAATAAAAATACATGCACGAATACATTAGCAAGCAAAGTGAAACTAGGGCTGTGACAGGACGGCCCCGAGCGAGGAGGAGCCTCGTGAGGGCGAATCCCTCTTTCTTGGGGATGAGACACCCTGCGGCTAGGTCCTATGCTTCGACGGCGCCTTTTCCATGCAGGGTAGGAGGGCTGGCGCCGTGCTCACCTCACCAAAAGGCGACAAGCCACGCTACGCGGTCCAGCTGTGCTTCAGGCATGATGAAAAGGTCTCCAACAACATTGCGGAGTACGAGGGCCTAATCGCCAGCCTTAAGGCCACCTCCGCCCTCGGCATCAAGAGTCTTGTCATCAAGGGCGACTCTCAACTCCTCGTCAACTTCTCCAACAATAAGTACAAACCCAAGGACGAGCACATGGCGGCGTTTCTGCAGGAGCTACGCAAACTTGAGAAACGCTTCCTTGGTTTAGAGCTGCAGCACATCCCGCGTGGTGCTAATCAGGAGGCCGACGACATCGCCAAACAAGCATCTCGTCGTGAGCCCCAACGCTCCAGTGTTTTTGAAGAAAGACTTCTCAAGCCATCGGCTGCACCGCTCGTCCTTGGCACCGCGCTGCTGCAAAAGGAGCTACCGCCCGCGCCACAAACAGGCGCGCTGGACTGCGGCCCGCCCTTAGGAGATCGCTTGCTGCTAGTGCTGGAACCTCAAGAGGGCGATTGGACCGCCGAGCTCAAGGCCTATCTGCTTCATGGTGACCTCCCCTCGGAGGATGCGAAAGTGGAGCGCGTCGCCTGCCAGGCCACCGCATACTATCTACGAGATGGCGAGATGTACCGAAGACGGCCCAACGACATCTCGCTGCGGTGCATCTCGGAGCAGCAAGGGCGCGAGCTTCTCACCGACATCCATGGGGGAGATTGCGGGCACCACTCTTCGTCGCGCACCCTCGTTCGTAATGTGTTCCGCAGCGGTTTCTATTGGCCTACTGTGCTCCGCAACACTGCTAAGCTGGTCCGGTCCTGCGAAGCTTGCCAGTTCCACGCCAAGCAGATCCACCAGCCCGCGCAGGGGCTGCAGACGATTCCACTCTCCTGGCCTTTCGCGGTGTGGGGGCTGGACATTCTAGGTCCATTCCCCCGTGCGGCCGGCGGGTATCGTTGCCTCTACGTCACCGTTGACAAGTTAACTAAGTGGGTGGAGGTCGAGCACGTCCGCACCATTCCGGCTGCTTCGGCCATCAGGTTCGTCAAAGGCCTCGTATGCTGGTTCGACGTCCCCAGCCGCATCATCACCGACAACGGCTCCCAGTTCACGAGTGGCCTTTTCAAGTCATATTGCGCTAACCTTGGTACACTGATATGCTACGCCTCCATGGCGCACCCGCGCAACAATGGCGAGGCCAAGCACGCCAACGCCGAGGTCCTCAAAGGCCTCAAGACCAGGAGCTTCAGGAGGAAGATTGATGCCTGCGGGAGGGGGTGGCTGGATGAGCTGCAGTTTATGTTGTGGTCTATCTACTCCACCACGACTATGCCCACCGGCGAAACCCCCTTCTTCCTCGTCTACGGGGCTGAGGCGGTCCTTCCCTCGGAGCTTAAGCATGGTTCCCCATGGGTTTTGGCGTTTGACGAGGCGCGTCAGGACGACTCGCGGGGTGCCAACCTTTTGCTCCTTGAGGAGGCCTGCCGCCCTCCGCGCCGCGAGGTACCAGCAGGCCTTGAGGCGCTACCACAGCCACAACATCCGCCCTCGCACCCTCGAGGTCAGGGACCTCGTCCTGCGGCGGGTACTCTCTAGGGAGGGCTGTCGGACCCCTGGGATTAGGGGTACCCAGGCCCGTCTGCCCGTGGCCCGGGCGAGGCACCGGTTCTAAGCATCCAGGTGGCCCACCAGTCATCCTCCTGAGGGGAGCCTTTGCGAGGGCTGATGCCTCACGAGGTGCATGACAGCCGCAACATCGCAAGCCTCCTGGGGACACCCCGTCTCGCGAAGCCACCTATGGTGCCCTCGTGGGGGTGGGTGGTTCTGCTCCCCCACGTGGTTGACGTGGCTCGCACCGAGTGGCCTCCGGGGCCGCACTAGCTAGCATGAAGGAGAGAGTTTCCTCTTTGGTGATAGAAGGGCCGCGCCAACCCGCGGGTTCCCAAAGCATCCACCAAAGGTTTCCTCTTCCGTGCAAGAAGACCAGGCCCGAGGGCTCGGCAGGATGGACGTCACCCCCGAGCCCACGAGCGCGTC
This sequence comes from Elymus sibiricus, assembly GCA_039707655.1. NCBI lineage: Eukaryota > Viridiplantae > Streptophyta > Magnoliopsida > Poales > Poaceae > Elymus > Elymus sibiricus. The sequence goes on along the minus strand of CM077675.1, from coordinate 304,554,915 downwards.
ACGGCGGGGAACTTTAGCAGGCGAAGACCACCTTTTTTCAGGATAAGCTGCGACCTTGTCCCCTTTCAAAATGGCCGTTGTGGCCACCCTTCCCGCCTGATATTTTCGGGGAAAGAGGACCGGGGCCAATATAAGGAGGGAACCAGCCCCCACAAGGGGAGAGACTTCGATTGGGCAAGAACAAGCCTTGTACTCCTCTTCCTCCCCAAGCAATCCACCAAGCAGGAGTAGGGTTTTACACCGCGAGGTGGCCCGAACCTGGGTAAACTCTGTGTGTTCTTGTTCGTCTTCCTAGCTTGAGCCACTGGAGAGTCGTCGCGAGGTTGCGAGGTAGAGTAGGGCCGGAGAGCGAGCGCACCCAATTTTCAAACCTTCTTGGGTCTGCGGAGCCCTGAATCCGACATTTGGTGCGCCAGGTAGGGGGTGCGTCGACGCTCTTCAGCTCCGACAACTCCGGCTTCACCAACCCCATGGCCGACGCTCGCCGTGTGCACACTGAGCGCAGGGCGGCCCGGGTCGTTCAGACCGCGCCGGTTGGCTGCGGTGGTCGTCGCCACTCCGCCGGCACCGAGGGTGTGGCAGCCACTAACCCCGCTGCTCGCGAGTACCAGGATTCCTTTGCACATCCCTCTGTGCAGCGGGAGGGCCGCACCGCCATGGCTTCCTACTCCCACACCCTACTCGAGCAAGTGAACGCGCAGGCGGCGCTGCTCATGGCACGCGAGCTACTCCGCTACCGCCCTGCGGTCGGGCCCGGCTACGATGCACGCTTGGGCCGCATCACGGAGCTCGTCACCACCGCAGGGGAGGCCCCAACACCGTCTCGGCCGTTTCGCCCCCGCCATCCGAAGAGGGCGAAGTGGAACATGGAGCGCCTCCGCCTCCTCCCATGCACGACAAGCGGGACGAACACCGGCACGGTGCGCTCCCCCGCGACCGGCGCCATGAAGTACCCCGTCAGAACTAGGACGAGGCCAGCTGCCAGATCGTCAACCGCGCGGCGCTTAACGCACACACGGCTCCTGACCAGCAGTGCCAGCGTCAAGACCGGGTCGCGCAAGATGTGGCCGCGGCCGGGCGCCAGAACCGGGCCGCCCTTGCGCGCGGGGCTTCTCTGGGCACCGTGGGCTGTCGGTCCATCACTCATGAGCTCCGCAGGGTGGTCTGGCCCGAGCTGCCCCAGCGCTACGATGGCACCATCGACCCCACGGAGTTCCTCTAGCTCTATGCACTGAGCATGGAGGCAGCGAGCGGCGACTACAAGGCCATGGCGATTTGGCTCCCAATGGCTCTCAAAGATGGTTCGCGGTCCTGGCTCCTAAACCTGACTGAGAACTCGGTCTCTTCATGGAGCAAGCTCTGCGAGCTGTACATCGCCAACTTGAAGGGTATGCATGACCGTCCCCTCTCCGTCAACGACCTGCGGCGCGCGAAGCAGTGCCCTGGAGAGACCCTACACAAGTACTTCTAGCGGTTCAGTTAGGTGCGCAACAAGATCCCACACGCTACGGACGAAGCTGTCATCAGGGCGTTCGCCAATGGTATCAAGGACCTCAAGATGTGCGAGAAGCTCGTGGTGAAAAACAACCTAAGCTCGGCCCTAGAGTTGTTCAACATTGCCGTCAAGTGCGCCAAGGCAGAGGAAGGATGCCTGTTTGCCCATGACGGCCCGGACGCCGTGCAAGATGACGTCAAGGCCAAGACCAAGGTTCCTACCGTACTCGCGGCGGAGCCTGAGTAGAAGCGCGGCCGCGACCAAACCGCGCCCAAAAAAGATCGACGCCCATTCTGGATCTACCACGACCTGCACACCCACAACACCGAAGACTGCCAGGAGCTCAGGATCCTCCGAGATGAGCGCGTTGGCTGGTGCCCGACGAGAAGCGACCGTGGCGCAGGCCGCGGAGGCGGTGGCGGCCATGGCGGCGGCCGATGGGATGGTCGCGGCGGCAACCCCCGCCAGGGCTGGGAGGAGCAGCGTCGCGACAACGACCAGCGCGATCAACCTCGCGAGGTGCGTCCTCGGGACAACGCCGCGCTTCCCCCGCTACTGCCGCCCCCAAGAAGGAGCGACGATGGCCAGTGCGATTAGAACGCTGGGGCCTACCAGGAGCCTCGCGTTGTGGCTTGCATCCTTGGCGCGGCCCATACCCCTCTGTCCAACCGTCCGTTCAAGCTATTTTCTCGAGAGGTGAATGATGCCCTCCCAAGGACGGAAACCATGAGGCCCCATAGTAGGTCCTAGAAGGCTATCTCTTTTGACGCCAGCGATAGCCTCAAGTCCTCGGCTGCCGCAGGTGCGCTCCCCATGATGTGCACCCCCACGATCAGCAATGTCGCCGTCACCAAGACCCGCGTCGACGGAGGCACGGGCCTCAACGTGCTCTCTGTGGAAACCTTCGACATGCTCCAAGTGCCCTATGACCAGCTGATGTCAACCATGCCCTTCTCCGAAGTGACCAGCGGCTCCACCACCCCGCCGGGGCAGATCCGCCTCCCCATCACGTTCGGCACGCACGACAACTACCATACCGAGCTCATCGACTTCGACGTGGCGCACATCGGCCTCCCGTACAACGCCATCCTGGGATACTCGGCGCTGGCCAAGTTCATGGCAGCGATGCACCATGGCTACAACGTCCTAAAGATGCCGGGGTGCAGCGGCGTAATCACCGTTACCTATGGTGAGAAGAACGTGATTTGCTCCCTTGAGAGGGCCTACAAGCTTGCCGCGGCGGAGCACTCTGGGGACGCGGGGGATGTCGAGCCTCGCGAGGCCCCGCCCCGAGGAAGAAGCAGCTGCTGCCCATTCCGAGCCTCGTCAAGACCAAGAAGGCGGCCCCTGCCAACGAGGATCCCGCGCCCACCGCCGGCGCCAACCGCCTCCCCGCATAGGAAGGCGCGCCCGGCACCCCCCTCAGGCTGGGCTCGGGGGCTTCCACGTGGGAAGCGTCCGGCTTGGCCGACATGACGAGGGAGGTGCTTGGGCACCACTTGGAGGCGTGCCTCGTGGTGCATCCCCGGAGGGAAGGGACGCAGCGCCGGGCGCCGGCGTCGCAGGAATTCATCAACCGAGAAGACGGCAGGACGCAGGAGGAATATCAGCATGGCGGGGCAAGCATGTGCATTGACATCGCGGGCCTTAACCGGGCCACGTCCCAAGGCCTCTTCCGACCGCATGTCACTGCCCACCGCGCTCGCATGCCCTTCGGCTTGGTAAACGCCAGCGCCGCCTTCTAGAGGGTGGCGTAGTTCGCGATGGCGCCTCACGCGACGCCGAGGCTCCGCGACCCTCCAGGAACCCAAGGACGTCAAGAGCAAGCCGACCCCTGAAGGGATGGCCTCCGAGGCGCCCAGCAAGATGGCCAAATACCTCCGCAGCAGCGCAACCGCTAGGTGATTTTTTGTTGTTCAGTTTGAATTGGGGACACCCTACGGGCTGCAACACCCCCAGGCTGGCTTGGGTCTGCCCCTGCAGCATTCCCAATTTTTGGAAGTATGGTGAACCTTATTATTTCTTTTGAAGTTTGTGGTTTCGGCTTAAGCCTAGCACTTGGTGCCTTGCCATAGCTTGAAATTGCTGCGCTCCTACGACCCTTCTTTCGAAAATTCCCCGTTCAGGTTAGGCACGACGTCTGTGCTCGGGTACGTCCTTGCAGCGTTGGTAAACCCAAGAGGCCAAGCTCTGTCTCGCGGGCTCGCTCCCGTGCACGATACCTCCTGAGGTCCTTGGTGCCTTGCCCTCATGGGATTGGCAAAGGTAGGCGAGCGAGTGTCGGTGTCAAAACCGGCGGATCTCGGGTAGGGGGTTCCGAGCTGTGAGACTAGGATCGATGGTAACAAGGGGACGAAGGAGACGATGTTTACCCAGGTTCGGGCCCTCCTATGGAGTTAAACCCTACGTCCTGCTCGATTATATTTAAAGTATGAAGGTTACAGAGTTGATCTAACTCGAGATCGATTAGCTAAAACCCTAGATGAGTTTCTCTGCCCTACAACCTAAAACCCTCCGGTTTATATAGACACCAGGGGTCATTAGGGTTACACATGGTCGGTTGCCCACCGAAGGGAAAAAACAAGCTTAATCTACCATCTTCAACTTGACAAACACACCACCGCTCCTGTGATCTCTCCTCTGTTGACGGAGCCTTCGATCGACTCCATCCTCAGCGTGTGGCTCATGAGTCCGGCCCATGAGAAATAGGCCGGCCGCCCGAGGACCCCTTAATCCTGGACTCCCTCAGTAGCCCCCGGACTAGCCTCCAATGCCGAGGTATATTATCCGGATAGTCCTGCGCGTCGAAGTCTTCGGCTTGCGAGGCGAGTCCCTCTATCCCTTCTTGTTCATCAACCACTCTATTATCGGTAAATCTTCAAACGTCGAGAACTTGCGGGACCCACCGTAATAACTCCCAGCGCTCCTCGACCCTCGTGAACCGAGGGGAGGCGAGCGGTCCGGTGGCTTTTTTTACAAGATTGCCCTCCTCACAAAGGAGGTACTTTTCATTTAAACAAACAGAATCGCGGTCTAGGCCACACCTTCCCCTTCTTCCTCCTCGGAGAAAACTTCAAGTGGGAGACCACCAAAAAACATGGCGAGCGCCCCCAGTTCTTCCTCGCGCCCTTACGGCACACTCCCCAGGGACTGGGCAAGTTGTTCCGTATGCCTCCTTCGACTGCGTGACCTCGACACCCAAGGATATCTTCCTTCCTCGGATCTGGCGGCTACTCGCGCCGGTCTGACTTCTTACAACCACGAAGCCTTCGCGGAGAACTTCCCAAATCCTCACAAGGGAGAGCGGGTATGCTTTGTGCCTGTCCTCCTGCAGGGCCTAGGGTTCCCCATCCATCCTTTCCTGAGGGGGTTATTGGAGTTCTACGGGATCCAGCTCCATCATCTCACCCCTGGGTCTATCCTGCACATCTCGGGCTTCGTCGCCCTTTGCGAGATGTTCTTGGGCTGCGAGGCTCACTTTGGACTATGGAGGAAGTATTTTTGCCTCGTTCCCCGCACCCGTGGTGAGCCAATTCTGGAGGTTGGGGGAGCCGAAGTATGTCGCATAGCCGGGATGGGATATCCTGCGTGGACGCCAAAGAAAGAGTCCAAAGAGTGGTCTTCGGAATGGTTTTACATCGAGGATGTCCCCCTATTCGATCCAGCTCGAAGAGGTTTGCCCGAATATTCCGACGCCCCTTTAAAGAAAAGGTTCAACTGGCGTCCGAAGAGCTCATCCCAAGAGGACGATGCTGAAGTACAACATTTGGCTGCCTGTGTTAGGATACTGGCTCACCACAAGCTGACCATGATTGACGTGATGGCCGCCGCCATCACCAGGTGCGTTCAACCTCTTCAACAAAGGATACATCCGTTGTGGTGCTACAACGGAACAAGTGACACCACTCACTCCCGATGGCTGGGTCCTGCGGATCAAGCGGCATTAGCAGCCGCACTTGCCGATTTATACAAAGGAGAAAAAGAAGACTTTGTTCGGCCGCCAGTCAAGGAGGGCTACTCGAGCTACAACCCCATCGAATGGGTACGAACAAGAATGGAGGAGCTTTGCCGAGACAATCAAGTGTCCGGCCCCCCAACCGGAGAGCTATTCTCGTGACGACGACCCAGGGTTCCATGACGATCCAGAGTTGTCCTTTGAGTATGAAGACAGGGTCTTTTACCAAGAGGACCTTGATCGCTCCAAGGTGGCTATCATAGCCGATCACCCCGGATCACTCCCTTCCCCCACCATAGGCTAAAAGAAAAATCCTTCTCGTAAAAGGAGAACGCCTTTCACTGACCCGAATGCGCCGGCCTCCGCTCCCAAGCGTCGTAGGTCCTCGCGACAAACGTCGGCGGCAGCAACGACACCTGAACCGGTCATTGATAGGACCCCTTTATGTGAGCCAGCCGTGGAGACGTCACCGACCACTCGTCCATCCCAAAGGTACTTTGCCCAGCCACTTAATCTGTCGCTATTACAATCGACAGGATCTACCGAAAGATCTCATGTTGACATACTCAGTAAACAAGTACAACCATCTTCTGTCGAGGACGCTGTCGAATGGCCTGAAAATACTCATGAGTCAAGATCCTCTGCTCATGCCGAACCTGCGACGGAGGCTCCTGTTGGCAATCCGGCCCCCGAAGATTCCGAAGACGCGGTTTCAGTCACTAAATCCGAAGTTTAAAGTGCAATGAACCACCGGTGGCGACGAGAAGCCCTTTGCGACCCGGTGTTTTCCGAACAAGAGTTCAATGCTCTATGCTCGGTGGACGCGCACATCGGAGCTGCTCGAGCTAGGCTTGGAGAAACCGTGAAACTGATATCATCCAGTTTGAAGGTAAGTAATTGATTTTGATAATCCGAACATTTATGTGAACCCAGTAGCCCCCGAGCCTTGAATTGGTCGGGACGACCGAGTTAAGGGTCCTCATATTGTTTCGTGGATGATGCAGGCCTCAAGGCAGCAGAACGAGCAACTGGCCAATGAATTAGAGGCGAGCCGAACACGGGTGGAAGCCGTGGAGGCCGAACTTGAACAAGTGAAGAAATTTACCCGGGAGGCGCATGGTGAGTATATCCATTCTGCTGATCTTAGTAAATGATTCCCTGCTGACGCGAGGGTACTTTTTAGCAGCTGAATCTATAGGGCAATTGCAAAAAGATTTAGATGCAGCCCGAGAATCTCAGAGGTACGCCGAGTCCCAGCATGAGGCCGGCTGCCTTTCGTTGCAGCGAAACCTAGAGGAGAAGAAACGCCTCCAGGTGGAAAACAAGCAGCAGGCCGACGAAATTGAGCGTTTAAAGACTCAATTGGCCCAGGCCAAAGAAGAGAACCAAAAATTACTAAGGGGCATGTTTCGTAAGTGTGACTGTGACGTCGAAAGGGTGTTTTTCCGACATAAAGTTTAATGTACATGCCTTCTTGTACGTGTAGGTCTCCTAACCGGGCGTCCTGAAGAAGAGATCAGATCCTACTGGCGGAACCTTATGAAGGAAATGTCCGCGGTTCATGAGCGGGCTCGAAAGGCTATGAAGAGCATCATAAAACCACTATGGCCTGCCGAGAAGCCTCCAGAAGGGATGACCGAACTAGCTGATCGGTTCAAGGGTGCCCGGAATCGGTTCGAGCTGTGGTAGACATCGGCTTGCCGGGAGGGAGTTCGAGAGGCGTGGGCGATGATTAAGACTCGATACACCGGTCTTAACCCCGAGCATATGGCTCGGGTTGGGCCAGCGGGGCCTGATGGGCAAGAAATGCCGCTTCACTTGGTGTATGACCAAGTGATGCCTGTCGCTCGTCTCTCACAAGAAGATTGCGCCCTGGATGCCTTGATAGACAATCTTGACCGGGAACCCGATGTGTGATTCAATGTAACTATGTACTTTAAATCGAAAAAATTGGTCCGTCTGTGCTGTGAACCTTGTCTTAACTGGCCATCGGCTTCGACCTCTCGCGCTAAGAGCACGGGGGTGTTCCTTATAAAATATCCCTTGATAAAGGGAATTCTTTCGAGGAACCAGGCAATCCGGCCATTTGGTGCGAACAGACAGTAGATGCACAGGGAGATATGTTATATTACTGCTGAGCGTAAGAAACATCTTCCAAAGAAAATAGTACCTCTATCGATACATTTCTTTAGGTTGTCACGTAAATCGTGAATAGTAAGGCCGTATATTGTTAGTATGCGGCTAATGGTCATTGTAAGAGAAAAAACCAGTGTAATGGTGATAACAACCATCGTATATTCGTTGCTTCAGTCATAGCCGACCAATTTTCTACTAAAGATAGCTAGCTTTTGGCTTCACCCGTCTGAGGTACGTATTCGGATAACCCGGTCGTAGCAATCGCAGAGGTGCTCCCTTTACCCTCTAGCCGAACAATCGGGAATGTAGAGGGTAAACACAGGAGCGAGGCAACCCAGCTTGGCAAAGATCTTAGTTCGAGTTGATGCATATAATGGCTTAAAAATCGACAAGGGAAACATGCATACACAGGAAATGTGAATAGATGCTCAAAATTTATAGTCATCGGCTTCGGAAAGAAGCCCCCAGGTATTTTGTGCGGGTCTAACATTTAAGAATGTATGCCGGAAAACTTAACATGAGCTTGGTTTAGCCGAACATAGACTTTGGGGAGAGAGAAAGTCCGATCCTGCCAAAAATCAAGTTGGAAGGGGAGGAAAATGAAAAAGGAAAGGAAAAACAGAAAAAGGAGGGTAAAAAAGTATGACGACACCGGTCTAGCCGTAAAAACGCCGAAGACGAGCTGCGTTCCATGTGTGTGGTTCAAGGCGGTTATCTGCCGGGCTTCAAAGACGATAAGCCCCTCCTGCGAGTACTTCGTCGATTATGAAGGGGCCATCCCATTTGGGATTGAGCTTGTGCTTCTGCTTCTCGGGGAGCCGTAAGACTAGTTCACCCACATTATACGCTTTTGCCTTGACCTCCCTGCTCTGGTAACGCCGGGTTTGCTGTTGATAAAAAGCAGAGCAAGCCCGAGCTATGTCGTGCTCTCCTTCTAAGGCGTCCAAGTCGTCCTGCCGATCTAACTCGGCCTTCTTTTCTTCGTACATGCGCACCCTTGGTGCATCGTGAATTATATCACAGGGAAGGACTGCTTCTGCCCGGTAGACCATGAAGAACAGTGTGTATCCCGTTGATCGGTTCGGGGTAGTACGCAGGCCCCATGGAGAGATCAGACCAGACGGGGTTTAATACCACTCCTGATGAGGCCGTTGGCCTGTTCGACTTGTCCATTAGTCTGTGGGTGATATACTGACGCGTAGTCGAGCTTGATGCCCATCATTGTGCATCAGTCTTTCACCTCTTGGGCGGTGAAGTTGGATCCATTGTCCGTTATCATACTGTGGGGGATGCCGTAACAGTGTACCACGCCGGATATAAAGTCGATTACTGGTTCGGACTTGGCTGACTTGACAGGTTTTGCTTCGATCCATTTGGTGAACTTATCCACCATGACCAGTAGGTATTTATTCTTCTTGGTCCCCCCTTTAAGTGGTCCAACCATGTCCAGCCCCCAGACCGCAAAAGGCCAAGTAATCGGAATAGTCCGAAGAGCCGTTGGGGGCATGTGACTTTGATTTGCAAAAAGTTGGCATCCCACGCAGTGTTGGACCAGCGACTAGGCGTCCGCTCGAACGGTGGAACAGAAGAAACCAGCCCGGAAGGCCTTGATTACTAAGGCCCTTGCCGCGGCATGATGGCCGCCCATTCCTGCGTGGATTTTGGCCAAAAGCTGCCTTCCTTCTTCCTCGGATATGCACCGTTGGAGTACTCCGGTGGTGCTTTTCTTGTATAACTCACCCTCGTGGACTTTATAGGCCTTGGATTGACGAATTATGCGTCTCGCCTCTGTCTGGTCATCGGGGAGTTCTTGGCGAAGAAGGTAGGTGAGGAAGGGCTCGGTCCCTGCTGCAATTATTGCCATGACCTCATGAGACGAAGGCGTTTCGTCCATTACGGAGCCACCGATGATTTGATCGTCTGGTTCGTTTATAGGGTGAACAACGTCTTCCGCGCTGATGGATCCGGCGCCCTTATCGTCGTCCTGCCAAACCACCGACGACTTGAAGAGCCGTTCAAGGAAGGTGTTTTTTGGACGGGGTCGCGTTTGGCCCCCATACGGGCCAATATGTGAGCGGCCTGGTTGTTGTCTCTAGCGACGTGGTGGAATTCCAGCCCCTCGTGGATATTTTAAGAACGGCGTTTCTATAAGCCGCCATCTTCGGGTTTTTGGCATCGAATTCGCCGTTGATTTAAGAGATGGCCAAGTTGGAGTCTCCCCGTACCTCCAGCCGTTGTATACCCATTGTATCTGCCATCCGAAGACCATGCAAAAGTGCTTCGTACTCGGCCGCATTGTTGGAATCGGCATACATGATTTGTAACACGTATCGGACATTGTCGCGTGTGGGGGATGTGAGAATAACTCCAGCCCCCAGTCCGGCCAGTGTTTTGGATCCGTCGAAGTACATCGTCCAATGGGAGTATGTGCTATATTCCCTAGGGAGCTCGGCCTCCGTCCATTCGGCAAGGAAATCTGCCAGAACCTGAGATTTAATAGCTCGTCATGGCTTGTAGGCAATTTTGAAAGGGAGGAGTTCAATGGCCCATTTGGCTATGCGGCCGGTGGCGTCCCTGTTATTGATTATATCATTCAGGGGTACTTCGGAGGCCACCGTGACCGAACACTCTTGAAAATAGTGTCTTAGTTTTCGCGATGCCATAAATACTGTATAGGCTATCATCTGGTAATGCGGGTATCTGGACTTGCATTGCGTTAGCACTTCTGACACATAGTAGACCGGCTTTTGTATCCGGATTTTGTGACCCTCCTCCTCTCGTTCGACGACGAGCACTGCGCTAACCACCTGGTTGGTGGCCGATATGTATAATAACATTGGTTCGCCGGCGCCTGGTGCTGTGAGTATGGGGTTGCTTGCCAGCAGTGTTTTAATTTCCTCCAACGCGGCAGCCGCTTCGTCGGTCCATACGAAACTGTTGGTCCGTTTCAGCAGCCTGTAGAGTGGTAAAGCCTTTTCACCGAGGCAGGAGATAAAGCGGCTTAACGCCGCCACGCAACCCGCCAGTTTTTGGACATGCTTGAGCTCTGTGGGAATTGCAAGTTCCGATAGGGCACGGATCTTAGCCGGATTTGCCTCTATTCCTCTATGGGAAATGATGAATCCGAGCAGTTTACCAGCAGGGACTCTGAAGACACACTTCTCCGGATTGAGTCGTATATTGTACTCGCATAAGCTGTCAAAGGTTTGCCTTAGGTCGTCGATCAACTGGCTGACGTGTTTGGTTTTAATGACCACATCGTCCACGTATGCCTCGACTGTTTTACCAACCTGTTTTTCGAGACAGGTCTGGATCATGCGCTGGTATGTAGCCCCAGCGTTTTTTAGCCCGAAAGGCATTGTGTTGAAGTAGAATGGCCCGTATGGGGTGACGAATGCGGTTGCGGCTTGATCGGATTCCTTCATTTTGATCTGATGGTATCCGGAGTAAGCGTCGAGGAAACACAGTGAATCGTGACCGGCTGTGGCGCCAATGATCTGGTCTATGCGTGGTAGGGGGGAAGGGTCCTTGGGGCAGGCCTTGTTAAGGTCTTTGAAGTCGACGCACAACCGCCAAGATTTATCTTTCTTTGGTACCATCACCAGATTCGCCAACCATTCGGGGTGTTTGATCTCCCGTATGAATCCGGCCTCTAGCGGTTTGGCTAGTTCTTCACCCATAGCTTGTCGTTTGGGTTCAGAAAAGTGGCGCAGAGTCTATTTGACGGGCTTAAAGCCTGGGATTATATTCAGACTATGTTCTGCCAGCCGCCGTGGGATTCCTGGCATATCGGAAGGATGCCGGGCGAAGATGTCCCAATTTTCTTTTAAGAATGCTCGCAGCGCTTCGCCCACCATGGGGTCTAGCTGAGCTCCGATGGACGCTGTTTTACTAGGGTCTATTGGGTGTACTTGAAATTTAACAATTTCTTTTGTAGGTTTAAAGGACGTGGGTTTGGGCCTTTTACTAAGGATTGCATCGCCCTTATCCATTGTTGACCGGATTGCGGGCAATTCCTCTGCAGCAAAGGTCTCAGCTAGTGCCTCGAGGGCGAGCGCTGCTGTTTTGTTTTCGGCTCGAAGGGCTGTACTCGGATCACTGGCAATTGTGATTACCCCGTTTGGGCCTGGCATCTTGAGCTTCATATACCCGTAATGGGGTATAGCCTGGAATTTTGTGAAGGCTTCACGCCCCCAACAGAGCGTGGTAGCCACTGGGGAAGGGCACGATATGGAAGAGAAGTTCTTCGGATCGATAGTTGTCGGGCATGCTGAACACTACGTCAAGGGTGACACGTCCTGAACAACGCGCCTCTTTCCCAGGGATGATCCCCCAGAAGGTTGTGTTGCTATGCTCGATGCGAGATCGGCCGAAATGCATTTTTTCCTGGGTGTCTTTGTAGATGAGATTCAAACCACTGCCACCATCCATTAGCACCTTCTGTAGCCTAAAACCGTCGACTATGGGGTTTAGGACCAGTGCGGCCGGTATTCGACCGGGATGGATGGTTGGTTGGTCAGTGGTTCCGAAGGTGATTGGTGTGTCTGCCCATGGACTTGCTGCGGCCACATGGTAGGCCTGTTCGAGTTATCTAAGAGCTCTTTTCCTCCTATTCCTAGAGGGGAATGTTTCGTAGGTCGTCAGGACTTCCGCATTGTATTCCCGGGGCATTGTGCGGCGCCTATTCGGCGGTTTGTCCTGGAGAATGACTTCTCCACTTTTTGCGACCTGCCTGACGACCCAGCAAGCTCTAAGGGTGTGAGTCGGGTTTCTGTTCAGCAATACAGAATGTATAGGGCATGGTTTGTCTAACAGTCAATCAAGGACGGTTCTGGCCCCCGTAGGGGGTCTAGTTCTCTTTTCGGCGGGTTCGTGTTCGGCTAGCCGCTTCGGGGGTATCCTCTTTTTCCGATCTCATATAGAGTGTTCGGTAAAGTCTGGTTCTGCGAGTAGCTGTTCGGCTTGCCAGGTGCTTTCCATGGCACAGTATTTTTGTACCAGGTCCGATAACTCGGTGAAGCTGCGAACGTGTCACCGGGATAGGGCATTGAGGATCCCTTCATCATGGCAATTGCGACTGAAAGTTGCCATTATATTCTGGTCAATAGAGCCTGGTACTCTGTCTCTGACGAGGAGGAGTCTGGCCCAAAAGTTGTGAACCGACTCCCCTGGTAATTGTTTAACGTCCCATAAGTCCGAAGACTTGGACTCTCCTGTGATGCATGAGTGCTCGACTTGGGTGGCGGGTGGGAATTTTTTTGACTCCGCGCCATGATGTGAGTCCGGAACATCGGGGTTCGGCGTAGGGCTGGGGTTGCGCGCAAGATCGGGAATCGATCCCGAACTACTTTTGGAGCAAACTCCCGAGTCTGGGTTATCCGAGGGATCTTGATGATCGGAGACCGGGATATAAGCTGTTTTTAGCTTTGGTTGTTGGGGGGATGAGCCTCCGGCCGGGCACTCGACGGTGGCGACTAAGTGAGTGACCGAGGGAGAGCGAATCTCCATGTCATCGGTTTTAAGCCCGATCCGGTCATAGACCGGGGTCTGGTGGTGGTCGACCAGACCGAAGGTTCGAATCCGATCCATTAGCTCGTTCAAGGATGAGATGTCGGCTGGGTATGCATTGCCGAAGCGCACGGGGCCGGTCTACGGTGCCGTGGTCCCAGGATCGTTCGAAGGCGAATCCGGGTTATGTTCGGTCACGACAGATCCCTGCGTATCAACGGGGCTGGGCGTGCTAGACGGCCCGAGGGGAGAGGCCACCTTGGAGCGACGCCCGATGCGTCCGACGTCAAGGCATTGGATTCTACAGGCTTCTCCTTGGGAGTGGAGGGCCTTATCCAAACGAGCTCTCCCCGTGAATCAGCGGCGAACTCTAGGTTCCCGAATCTGATTTCTTGACCGGGGAAGAAACTTCCGATCTGGCCGAGATGGTCAGTCGGATCGGCACGCGACAGAGCGCCGCCGCCTGCGGGGGTCTGTCCAGGGACAGGGGTATCCTGGGCATAGACCCCACGGCTGATGAGAAGACGAGACATCAATTCTTTCGGTGATCACAGCGGAACTCTCAATGAAAGCACCAATGTCGGTGTCAAAACCGGCGGATCTCGGGTAGGGGGTCCCGAGCTGTGAGACTAGGATCGATGGTAACAAGGGGACGAAGGAGACGATGTTTACCCAGGTTCGGGCCCTCCTATGGAGGTAAAACCCTACGTCCTGCTCGATTATATTGAAAGTATGAAGGTTACAGAGTTGATCTACCTCGAGATCGATTAGCTAAAACCCTAGATGAGTTTCTCTGCCCTACAACCTAAAACCCTCCGGTTGATATAGATACCAGGGGTCATTAGGGTTACACATGGTCGGTTGCCCACCGAAGGGAAAAAACAAGCTTAATCTACCATCTTCAACTTGACAAACACACCACCGCTCCTGTGATCTCTCCTCTGTTGACGGAGCCTTCGATCGACTCCATCCTCAGCGTGTGGCCCATGAGTCCGGCCCATGAGAAATAGGCCGGCCGACCGAGGACCTCTTAATCCAGGACTCCCTCAGCGAGGGCGTGGCTTGTTATTCTCCATTGTTAGTTGAGGTGCTTCGCCACCTCGGGCGTCACGCATCTGGTGGTTTTCCCTTGTTCATCTCATGAAGGAACCTGACACGGCGTCTGTGCTCGGGTCCGTCCCTGCAGCATCGCTAAATCCGAGAGACTGAGCTCTGTCTGACGGGCTGCCCCCGAACCTGTCACCTCCTGGGGTCCTCGGTGTCGAACCTCTTCGTGTGGTGGCCTCAGGACGGCCACCCGGCTCGCGTTGCCCCCCCTCCCCAAGTCATAGGTCTCATATGCACGCAGCCGCGTGAAAAGTGAGGCGCAACCCGCCTGAAGAACTGAGGAAGGAGCTCCTGAGCCATATGCCTAGGGTATCTGACACCTCTTTTAAATCGCCGCCCGTGACCCTCTCACATAATAATGAGGTTGTGGCTGTACACGCCCCGGAGCCGCCCGAAGGGCCGCCCCTCGGCCCCGGGAGGGCTCCCGCCCACACCCAGTGGAAGCCCCATGCTCCGCGCTACTGGGTAAAGGATTGAGGAAGGAGCTCCTGAGCCGCGTGCCTGGGGCGGCCGACATCTCTTTCCGAAATCGCCGCCCGTGACCCTCTCACGTAATAATGAGGTTGGGGCTGTACACGCCCCGGAGCCTCCCGATGGGCCACCCCATGGCCCTGGAAGGACTCCTACCCACGCCTAGTGGAAGCCCCATGCTCCGCGCTGGTGGATGATCGACGGGGGCTGGACACAGTGCCTGTGCTCGGGTTCGTCCCTGCAGCGCTGATAAACCCAAGCGATCGAGCTCTGTCTCGCGGGTCTTCCCTCGTGCATGTCACCTCCTGAGGTCCTTGGTGTCTAGTCTCCTTGCGCGACACCCAAGTGTAAGCTGGCAAGGGCAAGTCGCTCCAGGCGCGGTTTACCATGCACATGATTCTTCTTCACGAGAGCGGCTTGCGCGTAAAAGGGGGGTTCTTGAGCATCGCGTCTCAGGAACCTTCACTAGCGCCCGTAGCCCCTCACCTCCTATGCCTGCTCAGGCATCGCGACCTGGCACGCCAGCGTTGGCTGAGGTATGAGTGGGGCTGGGCCCTGCCGACGCAGAGCATAAGGACTTTCGAGCAGGCCGCTTGCGCGTCAAGGGGGGGTTCTTGAGCATTGTGTCTCAGGAACCTTCACTAGCGCTCGTAGCCCTTCACCTCCTGGTTCAGCTCGAGCATCGCGACCTGGCGCCCCAACGACGGCTGAGGTATGCACGGGGCTGGGCCCTGCCGACGCAGAGCATGAGGACTCTCAAGCTGGTCGCTTGCGCGTCAAGGGGGGGTTCTTCAGCATCGCGTCTCAGAAACCTTCACTAGCGCCCGTAGCCCCTCACCTCCTGGTTCAGCTCAGGCATCGTGACCTGGCGTCCCAGTGGCGGCTGAGGTATGCGCGGGGCTTGGCCCTGCCGACGCAGAGCGTTGAGACAAACAAGAGGGAAACCCAGCCAAGAAAGGGAAGTTGGAGATCACAAGCAGTTATTACAAATTCCAAATATTCCATGTGACTTAAAAATGTCATCTCAAGCCTCCACGAGGCAGACTCAGTTTATGGCAGGGTGGTGAAAGGAGGCTCCCCGTTGGGCTCTTCATCGCTGTCGAAGCAGAAGAACTTCTCGATCAACACCTTCACGTGGCCCTCCATAGCCGCCGCCGTATCACGGTGAGACTCTTCGGGGACGGGGCCTTTCACCTCCTTAAGCTTCAAGTTGGGGTCGCGAAGGAAGAGATGGCTAAAGACACGAGTCGCTGCCACCGAGAGGAGGCCGTGGCTTTCCTCTTCTAGGATGTCGTACACCCCCTGGGCCGCGCCCTTGAGCGCCTTCACAAGCTTGGAGGAAAGCTCCGCGTAGCTGGAGCCCCGCGAAACAAGGGGGACATCGAAGCTCGATCTGCAGATGGAGGACAGAGCCTCGCTGGCCCTGTGTTCGAGGGAGGAGAGCGCAGCGTGTTCCGAGGCTGCCCTCACGTCGGCGGCAGCCATGACCTTTTTCTCCTGAGCATCCATCTTGGTGTTGGCCTCAGAGATCCGCTGGGCCTGAGCCTCCTGGGCCTCGGCCCCCTCGTGAAGCAACGCCGCCAGGCGTTCGCGCACCGTGGCATGTTCTGTCGCTAGCTTCGCGAGGGCAGCGTCGTGGCCGGCAAGCTCCTTCTTGCGGGCCTCGACGCCCTCTTCTCCCCGTTGGAGCTGCTGCACTTGCGCGGCTTGCTCCCGAAGTGCCTTCAGGTCGGCTTCCGCTTCTTCGAGGCGCTTGGCGAGCGACGTCTTCTCGGCAAGGGTCCTCGCGCAAGCGACCTTCGCCTTGGCAACCTCTGTCGGGACCCCGATCCTAAGCCATAAGAATCTAGCATGTAACACATCACATCACATTGCGGCCTCACGCATGGTTATCCCCACGGCTGCCACCTTACCTTGGCCGGGACCATTTGCGTCTTTTGGATCACGTATGTGAATATGTCCCTAGCACTCAAATGTCAAAGAACCCGGGTCGACATGACTAGTCATAGAACCCAAGTGGCACATCCGTACTGGGACAGGCATACGTAACCCAACAATGCAGGTGTCGGTCTCAGTGTGTGTAGACGAGTCATAGCAAGCTACAGGGACTCCATTACGCCGTGGGACATAAATGTCATCAACTGCGCATAGACGAGTCATAGCGGGCTACATGGACTCCATTACACTGCGAGACATTTCCCCGAAGGGACAGACACAGCAACAAAGAAGGATACACGCTGGTCAATCAATGTGTCCGCAGCAGGAGCAAGCTACCAAGGCTCAGTGGAAGCACAAAGAGGCAGTTCCCTGTAAAGAGTACTACTAAAGGGACACAACTAGGTGTCGAATCCCATACATACCGTTGCACGTCACACGTACGCACGACATGCCCGATATGCATAGATACAACTATGGCATCACAACATAACCATACAACAACACAACATTTATTCGGAAGGCTGATAAGAGCCAACATAGTGTGATATTACAAGCAGGGGTCACATGACCCAACACACAAGTCATACAAGCAACAAGCGGAAGCATAACATGTCTGGGTATAGACATCTAGAAAAGAAGAAGGCTGAGGGAGCCTGTCTATCTACAAGACCCTCCATAGGAACCAAACCTCTGGCTGGGATTCCCAAGCTACTTGGTCGGCATCGATCTTATCGTAGAAACTACTAGCGAGACTGGTGTCTCCTCTGCAAAAACATTAATAAAGCAACGGTGAGTACGGGGGTACTCAGCAAGACTTACATCGGAACTAACTACATATGCATCAGTATCAACAAAGGGGGTTGTGGGGTTCATTGCAGCAAGCCAGCTTTGACTCTTGGCTAACCTGTACTACGACTATCAGTACTTTGAATAATTTTGAGAAAGCACACACGAGTCCACTATCACCACAACAATACACCACCATGGATCCGCTCCCGTCTTCCTACGAGAGTGCCATCCATGGTACTCACACTTGTCTTGAAGCTTTTACGAGTAACCATTACAGTTGTCTATGAACCATATAAGTCTCCAAGTAGTCCATATCCGTGGACGCGGCTATTCGAATAGATTATTACCATGCAGGGGTGTACTTCATCACACATGCTCCCGCCACTTATCGCTATGTGCACGTAAAAAGGCACCTCGGCAACCTTCAAGCGGAAGCCTAGCGAGGGAGTCGGCCACGACCTGACTAACCACACAAGACTCTAGTCCAGGTTTATCGCCTATTTGAAACTGAACCCGGAAGGAAGTCTGGCCGAGGTTTTCATCACGGTCCCAAATGATGTGTGCAGGGTTCCCAAGCCCACCTCGACGGATGGTACTACACTTGGTACACTGGGCCACGGTGCCTAGTCTGACCCAAGCCCACCTGTACGGGGTGCCACTCGGTAGACTACTAGCACGGCCTACAAACACTAGAAACTAGTGGCAACTCCTGGACAGAGGTCAGGGCGATTAATAAGTCGAGAGAGTCAATTAAGGATCCCAATGTGCGGTAGTCTTGGATCACATACACAGGACTCAGTTCTTAAGGACGGTCTCAATGAGACAACCCACCATGTACTCCTACATGGCCTCTTATCGCTACCTTTACCAAATTAGGTTCACCACTTAACTCCCATCATTAGAACAAAACCAGTTTACTCCGGTTCATCACCTAGATGAATCAGACCTGACACAACTCTAAGCATAGCAAGCATGGCAGGGAAAAGGCACAACATGGCTCAAGCATCTACTAGGTATGCTAGGTTGCTTGGTTTAGCTATTTACTGTGACAACGACAGGTCATGCAGAGGAATGGGTTCAACTACCGGAACATGTAAAAGTTGAATCGTTT
The DNA here is from genome assembly GCA_039707655.1 of Elymus sibiricus. NCBI lineage: Eukaryota > Viridiplantae > Streptophyta > Magnoliopsida > Poales > Poaceae > Elymus > Elymus sibiricus. Next base: position 304,536,405 of record CM077675.1, on the reverse strand, counting down.
TGTCCTAATGCAATAAGTGAGAGCAAGAGCGAGAGAGTGGGATTGTATCGGAGATGTTCAAGGGGGTTGCTTGCCTGATAAGACGTCAATACGTTACTGCTCCTCAGATGGATACTCGGCCGTATCCTCCGGAACAGTGCCTAACACGAAGAACAACCATCGAAGGGGGACAAATCAATACACTTCAAATGCAACAATATGATGCATGAATATGACATGGCAATATGATGTGGTTTGGCCTAATGCATATAGCAACATAGTTAAATGAAGTAGGTTTGAACCTAAGGTTCAAATTCAACTCCATTAGTGAAATCACATATTGTATTTGAACAAAAATGTCCAAGTTCTCCTATTTAGGTTGCTCTATCATGCATGAAAATGGTACAGATGGATTCATTGGATTTTACTGATCAATTTCCATATATAAATTATTTTCATCTGACTTACAGATTAATTTATATGAATTTTCTAAGTTTTAAAATTTTCTAGAATTATTTAAAACCCGGAAATGCATTTATTGCATCAGCTACGCGTCAGCCTAACGTCAGCCTGGTCAGCTGACCGCTCTGGTCAAACCTGACCAGTGGGACCCACTGGTCAGTGACCCAGTGGCTAAGCAGGGTCAAATCCCACGCTAACTGGGGTTTGAGCAACTGCGGGGCCCGCTGTCAGCCTGTGAGAGTGGGGGATTAGCAAGGACATTAGCGCTAATGAGGGGAGCCACGTCATCCCGCCGGAGCTTGGCCGGCGGCGACCATCTTGACGGCGGTTTCTCGCCGAAATTGCTCCTCCGGACACTATTTGCCACGCGGGGCGGCGCGTTTGGAAGCGGGGAGCAAGCCACTTCCATTCCGGATGGTGCGACGGCGCGAGGTGGCCCATAGCGTCGCCGGTGACGACGGCTATGGCGGACGGAGCTCGGGTCAAAGAGCGTACGGCACTAGGAGCTGCGGACGGGGGAAATAGGGGCGGCAACGGGCTCCTGCGAGCGCCCTGATCACGATGGTGAGCTCAGAGGCAAGCCTTGGAGGCTCTAGCCGCGGTGGCGCCAGGCCCGGCGACAAGAAGCTCACGGTCCGGCGGCTAGCGGGGGTTAGAGAAGGGGATCGACGATGAGGCTAGGGGGAGAAGAACCGGGGCCTCACCGCGGAGCTGCTGGCGCCGGTGGCGAGGTTGGGGGCGAGCTGTGGCAGGCGAATCGACGACGGGAAGGTCAGGTGGCCGGCGGCGATGGAGAGGTCGATGGCGTCGCTTCGGTGGCTCCCGGCTTGCCCAGCTCGACGGAGAGGACTGCGGGGACTCTGCGGCTTCTCTGGACGCGTCGAGGAGGCTCGGAGGTGGCTGTGGCCGCAACGGTGCACGGCGGCGTTCCCGGGTGCGAGAGGGAGAGCGAGCCAGAGAAGGGAGAGAGAGAGTGAAGGCGAGCTGGGGAGCGGGATGAAACGGGACGGCTTCGGGGGTCCTCGTGGTGCTCCTAGGGGCTTTCGGCGACAGCGGCAAGCAGGAGGTGGCCGAGGAGCTCGGTGGCCTCTCCACGCCTCTCCTGTGCCTACTGGCACGACGAAGAAGACGGTCCAGCCCCTGGTGGGCTGGGCCTCTTCTGCCAGGTAAGCCCAGGTAGGTTTTCTGCCCCTTTTTCTATTTTTGTTTCATTTTCTATTTAATGCAATATGTTTCTGATTTAGTAAAAATACCAAATCAACCTTGTTGCTTCTGAAAATAATTATGTGGTTATATATATAAAGTCTAGAGCCACATAACAATTTCCAGAATTATTGGAGCTAATAAAGTATTTTATGGAATTTTATAGCTCCAATTCAAATATTTATTGATTTAATTCAATAAACAAAATGATATGGAAAAATATGCATCACCTCTGGTTTATGTTTCCACATTTATCCAGAAATGATGAACATTTTAGAAGGCCACTTTGGTTCATTGAAAAAAATATTTTGGTTGAACCTATTTGAATTCAAATAGTGCTAGGGTTTTGTCATCCCCATTTCATGATTAAAACGAAATTTAGACATGATGCAAGCACAAACATAGATCTTAGTGCAAGCTAATACTAGGGATGTGACAACTCACCCCCACTTAAAAGAATCGCGCCCCGAGATTCGGGAGTCGTCGGGAAAAGGGCGGGGTACTCAAGTCGAAGACGATCTTCTCGCTCCCACGTAGCTTCATTCTCAGAATGATGGGACCACTAAACCTTCAGAAACTTGAAGTTCCGACACCGGGTGACACACTCAGCTTGATCGAGAATACGAACAGGATATTCCCGGTATGAAAGATCATCTAGAAGATCAAGTGTTTTGTGGTCCACTTCGCGGACAGGGTCCTTGAAGCAACACCTGAGTTGAGAAATGTGGAAGACATCATGGACTCTGGAAAGCTGAGGGGGCAGTTCCAATTGGTAGGCAACTTCTCCTCGTTTAGCAAGAATGCGAAAGGGACCAATGTAACGAGGAGCCAATTTGCCCTTGATACCGAAACGATGGGTACCCTTTAGAGGAGTAACCCGAAGATAAGCCTTTTCGTCCACCTCATAAGTTACTTCCTTATGATGGCGATCATACTGGCTCTTCTGACGAGACTGGGCCGTCTTGAGATTCTCGCGGATAACGCGAACTTGCTCTTCTGCCTCCTGGATCATGTCTGGTCCAAAGAATTGTGTTTCCCCAGTTTCTGACCAGTTCAGAGGTGTTCGACATCTTCGTCCATAAAGAACTTCGAATGGAGCTTTGCCCAGACTGGATTGATAGCTGTTGTTATACGCAAACTTGGCAAATGGAAGACACTTCTCCCAATTCATTCCAAATGAGATGACACAAGCTCTGAGCATGTCTTTGAGTATCTGATTGACTCTTTCAACCTGACCGCTTGACTGAGGGTGAAAAGCAGTGCTAAAGGAGAGATGAGTTCCCATAGCATTCTGGAAGCTTTCCCAAAATCGAGAGGTGAAAAGACTTCCATAGTCTGAATTGATCTCTAATGGAACACCAAGAAGAGACACTATTCGAGAGATGTATAAGTCAGCCAACTGACTGGCAGTGATACTCTCTAGGACAGGAAGGAAATAAGCCACTTTGGAGAGGTGGTCAATTACCACGAAGATTGCATTATTTCCTTTCTTGGTCTTAGGAAATCCGGTGATGAAGTCCATTTCAACTTTATCCCATTTCCACTTCGGAATAGCTAGAGGCTGAAGGGTGCCAGCAGGTCTCTGATGCTCTGCCTTCATGCGACGACAAACGTTGTAATTAGCAACGAACTCAGCGATTTCAATCTTCATTCTAGTCCACCAGAACCTTTGGCGTAGGTCTTGATACATCTTAGTACTGCCGAGATGAATTGTGAGGGGAGATTCATTTGACTCCCTAAGGATCAACTCTCGAAGTTGTTGCTTCTTAGGAACTGCCAGTCGGTTCCCGAAGTACACTGCACCTCTACCATCCATGGAGAAACTACCAGCAACTCGTTTCACAATGTTGTTCTTGATCCGGGTAATACCCGCATCATACTACTGGCTGGATATGATCTGATCCTCCAGAGTAGGTTTTGCAACCAAGGTAGACAGGGATCCGCAAGGAACAATGTGAAGGTTAAGCTTGCAGAATTCCTCATGTATAAGGGGTTGACCTTGTTGCAGCATGAGATTGTTGCAGTACGACTTACGACTTAATGCATCAGCCATGACATTGGCCTTGCCTGGGGCGTAAGTAATTCCTAAGTCATAATCCGTAATCAGTTCTAACCATCGTCTTTGCCTGAGGTTCAGATCTGGTTGGGTGAAGATATACTTCAGACTCTGATGATCGGTGTGAATCTCGCAATGATTACCAAGGAGGTAATGTCGCCATGTCTTGAGTGCATAGACTACTGCGGCAAGCTCCAAATCACGCGTTGGATAATTTTCCTCATGTGGGTGCAACTGTCGAGATGAATAGGCGATCACTTGTCGTTCTTGCATAAGAACACATCCAAGTCCTTGTCTTGAAGCGTCGCAATAGATGACAATGTCTTTGGAGAAATCTGGTGGCACCAGCACGGGAGCAGAGGTCAGACGTCTTTTCAGTTCCTAGAAACTGTGCTCACATTGTGGAGTCCACTCGAACATCTTATCTTTCTTGAGGAGTTCCGTCAGGGGCCTGGCAACTTTGGAAAAGTTCTCAACGAAGCGACGACAATAGCTTGCTAAACCAAGGAAACTTCTAACTTGCTTAACTGTTTCACGTGGAGTCCAATCAAGAATGGCTTGAACTCTTTCGGGGTTAACTACAATACCATACCGGAGATCACATGACCTAGATAGGTCACTTCTGGTAACCAAAATTCACACTTGGAGAACTTGGCATAAAGATGGTGCTCTCTGAGTTTTTCTAGCACAAGTATGAGGTGTTCAGCATGCTCTGCTTCATTCTTTGAATAGATCAGTATGTCATCGAGGTAAACCACAACAAACTTATCTAGGTACTCCATGAAGACTGAGTTCATCAGGCGAGAGAATGTGGCTGGAGCATTGGTCAGACCAAAGGACATAACCGTGTACTCATACTGTCCATAGCGAGTGACAAATGCTGTCTTGGGGATGTCACCATTCTTGATCTTGATTTGATGGTAGCCTAACCTCAAGTCCATATTGGAGAAGACTGAGGATCCAGCAAGTTGATCATACAAATCATTGATCCTTGGGAGCAGATACTTATTCTTTATCGTGACTAGATTGACGGGCCGGTAATCTACAACCATTCGGTCCATTCCATCCTTCTTCTTCACAAAGAGGACGGGACAAGCCCAAGGAGAAGAGCTTGGTCCGATGAAACCCTTTTGCAAGGACTCATCAAGTTGTTTCTTAAGCTCGGCTAGCTCCAAGGATGCCATCTTGAAATTGGAACAGTTCCTGGGATGAGGTCTATCACAAACTCTACATCCCTGTCAGGTGGAATTCCTGGCAACTCTTCTGGAAAGACATCCGGAAAATCTCAGACTACCGGAATATCTTCAAGCTCGGGAAGAGGGTTGGCATTGAGCGAATAGAGCTAACGCTTTGCAACTCGAGTTGAAACATTGACTATCTTGCCAGATGGGTGTGTGAGCTGAACAGACCTGGTGGACCAATCAATCTTGGCATGATGAGCTGTCATCCAATCTATACCCAAGCTGATATTAATATCTGAAGACTTGAGAGCTATCAGGGAAGCAAGGAATACAAGTCTGTCAACAAGGATTTCATTTCCATGGCTTATTCTGGTGGTCTGCCATCTAGATCCTGGAGTCTGAACTTCAAGAACAGTTGGCATATCGCAAAATGACATGTCGTGCAACCGGGAATAGCCTTCCGAGATGAAGGAATGTGATGCTCCAGTATCAAACAGAACTGATGCTGGATGACAATTTACGAGGTGCGTTCCAAGGACAACATCATGATCCTCATGAGCTGGCTTGGCATGGATCAGTTTGACTGGTGGCTTATTACGACCAACAGACTTGCCAGACTGGGGTGAAGCAATATTTGACTGAGTGCAATTCGAGCAATGTGGCCTGGTTCTCCACACTTGAAACAAATCACTTGGGTTGCACGTGGAGCCGCATTGGCAGGCGGTCCACCAACAGGCTTGGGTGGAGCATTTGGCTGAGTTGGACGAGGCGCCACATAGGATGGCCTCGCATATCCAGGTGGAAGTGATGAGTTCGGAACCCAAATCCGGCGCTTCTGAGATAAGCTGTCTGTGCATTAATGGCCTTGTTCACAAGAGCCTGGAAGGTGTCGCAATGATGCAGGTGAAGATCACGACGCAACTTTGGGTTGAGACCCTTCCTGAACCTAGCTTGCTTCTTAGCGTCCGTGGACACTTCTTCTGTGGCGTAACGGGCAAGGTTCTCGAATTCTCGACTGTATGCATCTACAGTCATCTTACCCTGAGTAAGGTTATAGAACTCTTCTCTTTTCGGTCCATAAGACCCTGAGGAATATGATGCTCGCGAAAAGCCTCTGTAAACTTTTCCCAGGTCGGAATCTGGCCAGCTGGAATTATAGTCTCATAGTTTTCCCACCATATACTAGCAGGACCCTCCAGGTGATATGTAGCATAGGTGACCTTGTCAGCCTCAGCCACATTTGTGGAACGCATTTTATTAGTGATGCTACGGAGCCAGTCATCTGCGTCGAGTGGCTCAATGGAGTGATGGAAAGTGGGTGGATACAACTTGATGAAGTCACGGATGGTCACTGTCCCAGCACACTGATGTGCGGTGTTCTCCTGGATACGTGCCAGGAAGCAATTTGACTCACGCTTGTCCTTCTAAATGTCCAGCATAAACTGTGCCAACGAAGGTGAATCCGGCAGAACTTTAGCATCTCTGGTTCCACGTCTTTGGCCCTTCTTGCGGCCAGTGGCAGCTTGTTTACTGAGAGACATCCTGAGGATGAGAAACTAGGATTAATTAGGATGACATACCAGATAGATAAGAAGAAATGCAAAGCATTTGATCTTCATAGAAAACCTAGGGAAAATTGGGCAGCATAACGGCTGTGAATGCTCAGAAATGAGACATCCTTCAAAAGGTTTAGGTGCCACGACACCTCAACATCACAATCTCAAGATTCTGGTCGAGCTAACAAGCTACACAGATATCACTCGAGGACTGGAATGCAACTCAGATCAACCATTCCTATAAGTCTACGGAATAGTAACTCAAGATCCTGATAGATAGGTAAGAAGCCTAGTTCTTAATCCCCGTAGAAAAGAGGAGGGTGACTCAGAATCAGAATAACATGGGGAAAGGAGTAAAAGAGCCTTACGTTCCCTTCCACAATCAATTCCCTTATATAACTAAAGAGTTGCTAGACTCAACATCGACCAGTTTGGCTTGGTACTCCTACAGTCAGTCAAGCTCTGATACCAACGCTGTCGGGACCCTGATCCTATGCCATAAGAATCTAGCATGTAACACATCACATCACATTGCGGCCTCACGCACGGTTATCCCCACGGCTGCCACCTTACCTTGGCCGGGACCGTTTGCGTCTTTTGGCTCACGTATGTGAATATGTCGCTAGCACTCAAATGTCAAAGAACCCGGGTCGACATGACTAGTCATAGAACCGAAGTGGCACATCCGTACAGGGACAGGCATACGTAACCCAACAATACAGGTGTCGGTTTCAGCGTGTGTAGACGTGTCATAGCAAGCTACAGGGACTCCATTACGCCGTGGGACATAAATGTCATCAACTGCGCGTATACGAGTCATAGCAGGCTACATGGACTCCATTACACTGCGAGACATTTCCCCGAAGGGACAGACACAGTAGCAAAGAAGGATACACGCCGGTCAATCAATGTGTCCGGAGCAGTAGCAAGCTACCAAGGCTCAGTGGAAGCACAAAGAGGCAGTTCCCTGTAAAGAGTACTACTAAAGGCACACAACTGGGTGTCGAATCCCATACATACCATTGCACGTCACACGTACGCACGACATGCCCGATATGCATAGATACAACTATGGCATCACAACATAACCATACAACAACACAACATTTATTTAGAAGGCTCATAAGAGCCAACATAGTGTGATATTACAAGGAGGGGTCACATGACCCAACACACAAGTCATACAAGCAACAAGCGGAAGCATAACATGTCTGGGTACAGACATCTATAAAAGAAGAAGGATGAGGGAGCCTGTCTATCTACAAGACCCTCCATAGGAACCAGGACTCTGGCTGGGATTCCCAAGCTACTTGGTCGGCATCGATGTTATCGTAGAAACCACTAGCGAGACTGGTGTCTCCTCTGCAAAAACATTAATAAAGCAATGGTCAGTACGGGGGTACTCAGCAAGACTTACATCAGAACTAACTACATATGCATCGGTATCAACAAAGGGGGTTGTGGGGTTCATTGCAGCAAGCCAGCTTTGACTCTTGGCTAACCTATACTACGACTATCAGTACTTTGAATAATTTTGAGAAAGCGCACACAAGTCCACTATCACCACAACAATACACCACCTTGGATCCGCTCCCGTCTTCCTACGAGAGTGCCATCCATGGTACTCACACTTGTCTTGAAGCTTTTCTGAGTAACCATTACAGTTGTCTATGAACCATATAAGTCTCCAAGTAGTCCATATCCGTGGACGCGGCTATTCGAATAGATTATTACCCTGCAGGGGTGTACTTCGTCACACATGCTCCCGCCACTTATCGCTATGTCCACATAAAAAAGGCACCTCGGCAACCTTCAAGCAGAAGCCTTGCGAGGGAGTCGGCCATGACCTGACTAACCACACAAGACTCTAGTCCAAGTTTATCGCCTATTTGAGACTGAACCCGCAAGGAAGTCCGGCAGAGGTTTCCATCACGGTCCCAAACGATGTGTGCAGGGTTCCCAAGCCCACCTCGACGGATGGTACTACGCTTGGTACACCGGGCCACGGTGCCTAGTCTGACCCAAGCCCACCTGTACGGGGTGTCACTCGGTAGACTACTAGCACGGCCTACAAACACCAGAAACTAGTTGCAACTCCTGGACAGAGGTCAGGGCGATTAATAAGTCGAGAGAGTCAATTAAGGATCCCAATGTGCGGTAGTAGATAGTCTTGGATCACATACACATGACTCAGTTCTTAAGGACGGTCTCAATGTGACAACTCACCATGTACTCCTACATGGCCTCTCATCGCTACCTTTACCAAAACAGGTTCACCACTTAACTCTCATCATTTGAACACAACCAGTTTACACCGGTTCATCACCCAGATGAATCAAACCTGACACAACTCTAAGCATAGCAAGCAAGGCAGGGAAAAGGCACAACATGGCTCAAGCATCTACCAGGTATGCTAGGTTGCTTGGTTTAGCTATTTACTGTGACAATGACAGGTCATGCAGAGGAATGGGTTCAACTACCAGAACATGTAAAAGTTGCATCGTTTTGTCCTAATGCAATAAGTGAGAGCAAGTGCGAGCGAGTGGGATTGTATTGGAGATGTTCAAGGGGGTTTCTTGCCTGATAAGACGTCGATACGTTACTGCTCCTTAGATGGATACTCGACCGTATCCTCTGGAACAGTGCCTAACACGAAGAACAACCATCGAAGGGGGACAAATCAATACACGTCAAATGCAACAATATGATGCATGAATATGACATGGCAATATGATGTGGTTTGGCCTAATGCATATAGCAACATAGTTAAATGAAGTAGGTTTGAACCTAAGGTTCAAATTCAACTCCATAAGTGAAATCACATATTGTATTTGAACAAAAATGTCCAAGTTCTCCTATTTAGGTTGCTCTATCATGCATGAAAATGGTACAAATGGAATCATTGGATTTTTTTGATCAATTTTCATATATATATTATTTTCATCTGACTTACAGATTAATTTATATGAGTTTTCTAAGTTTTAAACATTTTCTGGAATTATTTAAAATCCAGAAATGCATTTATTGCATCAGCTACGCGTCAGCCTGGTCAGTTGACCGCTCTGGTCAAACCTGACCAGTGGGACCCACTAGTCAGAGACCCAGTGGCTAAGCAGGGTCAAATCCCGCGCTGACTAGGGGTTGACTAGCTGCGGGGCCCATTGTCAGCCTGTGAGAGAGGGGGATTAGCGCTAATGGGGGGAGCCACGTCATCCCGCCGGAGCTTGGCCGGCGGCGACCATCCCAACGGCGGTTTCTCGCCGGAATTGCTCCTTTGGCAACTATTTGGCATGTGGGGTGGCGCGTTTGGAAGCGGGGAGCAAGCCGCTTCCATTCCAGTTGGTGGGACGGCGCAGGGTGGCCCATAGCATCGCCAACGACGACGGCTACGGCGGCCGGAGCTTGGGTCAGAGAGCGCACGACGCTAGGGGCTGCTGACGGGGGCCCTAGGGGTGGCAACGGGCTCCTGGGAGCACCCTGATCACGATGGTGAGCTCGGAGCCAAGCCTCGAAGGCTCTAGCCGCGATGGCGCCATGGCCGGAGGCAAGAAGCTAACGGTCCGGCGGCTAGCGGGGGTTAGAGAAGGGGATCGATGACGAGGCTAGGGGGAGAAGAACCGGGGCCTCACCGCGGAACTGCTGGCGCCGGTGGCGAGGTCAGGGGCGAGCTGTGGCCGGCGAATCGACGACGGGAAGGTCCGGTGGCCGGCGGTGATGGAGAGGTCGATGGCATCGCTACGGCGGCTCCCGGCTTCCCCAGCTCGACGGAGAGGACGGCGGCGACTCTGCGGCTTCTCTGGACGCATCAAGGAGGCTCAGAGGTGGCTGTGGCCGCGGCGGTGCACGGCGGCACTCCCGGGTGCCAGAGGGAGAGCGAGCCAGAGGAGGGAGAGAGAGAGCGAATGCGAGCTGGGGAGCGGGATGAAACGGGACGGGTTCTCTCGGCGTCCTGGGAACGGGGGTACCCAGACTTGCCTGCCTGCGGCCCAAGGCGTGGCCCACCTCGACGACCAATTACGGCCCGGCGCGGCCCTACTCAACACAAGGCCCTCGCGAGGCCCCGGGCTCGCAGGGGAAGTAGCGCCAAGACCCACAGGGAGGTAGGTTTCCCCAGGCCTCCTCCCGAGCGGCAGAGACTTCTATGCAACGCACGACCTCGGGAGGCCAAGGGTGACGACAGCCAGGCTAGGCGGGCGCCAGCGCGCCAGAGGAGACAGTTTCCTCTTTGGTGCAAAGGAGACAAGGATGAGTGCAGGTTCCCAAAGCGCCCCCCAAAGGTTTCCCTTCTGGTGCCCACCTTTGCATCACCACCGGCTGCTTTGCAGGCAAAGACCGGCTTTGGTCAGGATAGGGTGTACCTCCTGTCCCCTTTCAAATTTGGCCGTTGTGGGATTCCTTCCCACCCTTGCGATAAGGGAAGAGGACCCGGGCCACTATAAGTAGTGGCTTGGCTGCTGGGTGGGGGGGGGACAAGACAACCACCCCGCAAACACACCTGCAAGGCAACACATCACTGTACTAGTTCATCCACAAACCTCCTCGTGAGGCAATCCACCAAAGGCAGGAGTAGGGTTTTACGCGTCGCAGCGGCCCGAACCTGGGTAAACTCTCGTGTGCTATCTTCTTCCTCGCCATCGAGCGAGGCCGTCGCGTAGTGGGCTTGGTAGGGTGAAGCTGTTGGGGAATCTTCGCACACGCCCCTGGGTTCGAACTTCCTAGGGTTTTGCGGAGCCCGAAATCCGACATTTGGCGCGTCAGGTAGGGCGCGTGTCAGAGTCTTCAGCAAGCTTCGCTTCTTCTCCGCCCCGTCGTGTCGATGGCCGACGCCGGACAGGCTCCTTTCGGCCTTGGAGGACCCGCCTCCACCAACCTCACCACTGCTGCCCAAGACCCGCGCCACGGCAGAGCGATGCTAGGCGGTCGTTACCAGGCCACCAGCGTCGTTTCCACCACTGATGCCGCTCGGGCCGGCCAGGTGCATGGCGGACGAGCGCCGCCCACGGGACCGGCATCGCGCTGCACCCACGTGGGAGACCTCAATGCGCATGACTCGCTCCAGATGGTGAGTGAGATGCTGCACCACCGCCCTACGCACGGGGGCTTCGACGCCTGGGCCGACCACATCTCCGAGCTGGTCGTCGTCGCAAGGAGGGCCTAGGTCCCCCACCTTCCTTCACGACCGCCGACGCTGGGCACTGGGGGCTCTCTCGTCATACCCGTTGCCCCACCTGCGGACGGCGCGCCCGCTCCACTCTCGGGCAAGCCCGAGCAGGGCCCGCCGCACGCCGTACATCTCCTTCTCCAAATCCTAGTGACCGGCTTCGAAGCACCACCCGGTCCGGCCGGTAGTGCCTTCGAAGGAGGTGCTGGGGCGCCCGGTGCGTACCTCGACGTGCGCGCCCATACCCAAACGGATCATCAACAGCCTGGCTCGTCCCGGCGGAAACGCGCTAACCGGCGCAGGGAGCAGGCGGCTCAGGCTTCCGGTCAGGCAGGTAACCATAATGGAGGCGCGATGGATAACCAGGGGGCAACTCACGTCAAGACACGCGCTGCCCACCCCACGGCAGCGGCAAAGGCAGGCAACTTCGGGCATAGGCCCGCCGCAGGAGGGTCTGTGGCCCGCGCGCCCAGGATGCTGTCATCCCGCCACCCGGGGAGACTGCCCCCGGTGCGCGCGGAGACAACTTAGTAGGGGGCCAAAGCTTCTATACGGAGCCCTACGTTCTGAGCTACGTCATACCTACGGAGGGCGCGGAGGATCATGCGCCCTCTGCAGGTGCGGGCACCCTCCCAGAATAGGGAGGTGCCCCGGGCGCTCTCCCCAAGCTGGGCATGGGGGCTTCCATGGAGGGAGCACCATGCCAGGTTTATGCAAGCAAGGGAGAGGGGGGAGCGTCCCGGGAAGCGCAGGGGCGCAACACAGCCGCCGCCCCCACGAGCAAGCGGTACACAGCCGAGCCCAGGACCTCGAGAGCAATCACCTGGGAGGATCGGCAAGACACGAGCACCGCGGGCCACCCGTGGCAACGGGAGCGCCATCACGGCCCTCCGGAGGGGAGGGCCTCATGAGGCCCGCAAGCCGAGGTCCGGCCAACGCCACGATGCCTCACGAGGCGGCTTCACCGACAGAACACCTCTGTAGCTACGCTGGGTGCATTGCGCTCATGTTTGGGCCGCGGGAGCGCAATCCTGCGTCTACGTGGGGAGCAATGCACTCAGGTTTGGGCTGTAGAGGTGCGCAACCGCGCAATAATGCGCGAGATGGCTCTTAACCGAGTTGGGAGCACCTGGGCCGTGCGCCTGGGGGCTTGCCCAGCTATCTTCGGCCGTGACACTCTCACCTAATAATGAGTGGGCTGTATACGCCCGGAGCCCCCCGAGGACGCGGAGGGGTTCCATCCCATGCCCAAGTGGACGCCCCATGCTCCGCGCTGGAGGACAACACTGCCCTCCAATGGCTATGCCCACGCAACGTGGATGACCTACGCTCCGCGCTGGGGGAGGACGAAGGCGAAGACTAGCCTAGGTGCCGGACGCGGTTGTTTCTTGCTTCTTTTTGTGTTCATATTACCACGTTTTGAAATGAAATTGAAGATTTCGTGACTTTATTTGAAAAGGGGCGGGAACTTTTCTCTCTTCGCAATTCCTCTTTCTGGCCTGGAAAGTCGTTTTTCTTTTGGGTTGACGCCTTGCCGAGGCCCATGCACCATGCCCCCCCCCCTCGTGGCCATTCAGAGCAGGCCGGCAAGGGCCTGTTGCCTCGAAAGTGCGCACCATTTAGCGGTTGATTCCCGCTCAGGGGCTCCGTTCACCGCCCAGGGCGACATCACAGAATCTTGAGAGGCTCAGACACCTCCTGGGGTAGTAGCCGGCGCAAGGGTATGGGAGCCGCTTGAGCGTCAAGGGGGTCTCCTGAACAACGCGCCTCAGGAGCAACACTGGTCACATAGCCCCTTGCCCCTTGGTCTCGTCCAGGTGATCCGGACGCCCCAACGGCTGTCGAGGTACGCGCGGGATTGGGCTCCGCAGATGTAGAGCGCCGCTTGAGCGTCAAGGGGGGGGTTCCTAGGTAATGCGCCTCGGGAACCTCATCGATCGTGTAGCTCCGCGGCCCTTGGTCTCGACCTGGTGATCCGGACGCCCCAATTGTGGCCGAGGCCTTGCCCCGTTGGTCTCATCCTGGTGATCCGGACGCCCCAACGGTGGTCAAGGTCTGCTCGAGATCGGGCCCTGTCGACGCAGAGTGCCGAAAGGGCTCCCGGACCACCCCGCAAGCAAGGAAGAAGCCCTCCCAGGCGGGATCCTCGACCTCCCTGGATGCTCCGTCTGCCCCTCATGATGCACGAGCTCACCACGGCCCGATAAGCTAAGTACACCCGCCGAATAAGGCAGAACTTTCTAATCAAGTGATAGCCCGAATGCCGGGCAAGAGGCATGAGCGCTAACGTAAAAATACAGGCGCTACGGTCCACTATGTAACCCCATCAAGATTCTTGTGGTTCCAGGAGCAAGGAAGGGCAGCGCGAGGGAAGGAGCCCGGCCACTCTAGGCGACATGGCTAAGAGTCTGACCTTGGGGGTGGCACGAGGGCCCGACCAGGCGCCGTTGCCGGTCTTTGCGCGATACCCTCGCCGACCTCTTGAGGAGAACCGGGGCGCATCGGCAAAAACACGAGGTCCTGCGGGAGAGGCAGGGTCACGCCACTTCAAACAAACAATCGACGGCTTAAAGAAGGAGGAGGAAGACGAAGGTTAAAATGCAAAAGTTAACGGCCCCAGGGGCCAAGTGTTGCTTGACATGATAGGACCTGGGAAGAATAAAAAACAGGGGAGGCCTAGGCAGAGGAGCCGCTGTCGCCGTCCGGGCCGTCGCCCGCCGCTGCACCGGAGTCTTCACCCTCGTCGGAGAGAGGCTCTTGGACGAACCACTCCACCAAGGACTCCACGTGTGGGCGCACCTCGTCCCTAAGCGGCCTCTGGAGCTCCTCAGGCACCGGCTCCATGTCGCGGAGGAGATCGAGCTCCGGGACGAGGCGGCGAAGGTTGGAGAAGATGCGTGTCAGCGCGAGGTCCAGGAGGTCACGCGCGCTGGACACATTGTCCTCGTCCACCCGGGAAACGCCAGTTTCAAGTGTCTCCACCACCTTGTCGAAGAAGTTGAGGTAGCCCCCGCCGCCGTGCGCGCACGGCAGCGCAGGGGCCTCCCCGACGAAACGGCTCACCGCGCTGACTGCGCGGTGGGCGCTGTCCCGATACTGCTTGGCGCGCTGCGCCTCCAGCATCTTCGCATGGGCCACCTCATCCTGGGCGGCCTGCACGGCATTGGTGGCCCCCTTGAACTGGGTCTGGAGCGACTCCAGCTCTGCCCGAGCCTCTGCCTCACCCCTGAGCGCGGCCTGGAGGGCGGCCTCGGCGTCCGCCAGCTGAACCCTCAGCGCATCCACCTCCTCCTGAAGCTCGTGGAGCCTGCGCCTCTTGGGCGCGGGCGCCCTGGGAGGAAGGAACGATGAAGACCGGCGCGGCAGGTGCGATTACAAGAGAAGAAAGCGGATGATGAGGCACTTACTCATCGATAATGGCCCAGCGCCGGTGGGCTTGGACTGGCCTTGAGGGTCCCCCGTCGCTGCCTCCGGGGGCCGCTGGTGAAGCCGGGGGCTTCGATCGCTCCCCCGCGCCTGTCGCGCTTCCACCGGACGCCATGGAGGAGCAAACAGAATGAGGAGGACAAGGAAGATAACTTGGAAGAGAGAGAAGCGAGAGGGCGCGTCAAGATGGCAAGCCCCCCCCCCCCCCGAGCGGGGCGGGTTTATAGGCCCAACCGCTGCACGCGGGGCGTCGTGGGAAGTGGAGTCGCCAGACACCTCGAGCGGCGCATGCCAGACTCGACCGGCGTGCTATGCTGCCTCACGTCGCTTCCGCTGCCCCCGTCGGGTCACATCCGCGTGACCCGAGGCGGGGGGGGGCGCAAGGAGACAGCCGCATTCAAGGAAGGCAATGATGGCCGGGAAGGCGTGCAGGCCTCGCATCTGCTCGGCTCAGGGCGATTCCCGACGTCTCCGGGGAGTCGTGACGCCCACGTCTCGTTCTGTGTCACGCCTCAAGATGGGCCCGCAGGCGTCGGGGCCCACGGTGCTTCGGGTCATCCTCCGTGGCTTCACCCAGAAGCTAACCCGGGCGCGCCTCGAGCCCGGGGGCTACTGTCGGCATCCTAAGAATGGGGGTACCCAAACTTGCCTGCCTGTGGCCCAAGGCGTGGCCCACCTCGACGACCAAGTACGGCCCGGCGCGGCCCTACTCAACACAAGGCCCTCGCGAAGCCCCGGGCTCGCGGGGGAAACAGCGCCATGACCCGCAGGGAGGTAGGCCTCCCCAGGCCTCCTCCCGAGCGGCGGAGACTTCTATGCAACGCACGACCTCGGGAGGCCAAGGGTGACGACAGCCAGGCCAGGCGGGCGCCAGCGCGCCAGAGGAGACAGTTTTCTCTTTGGTGCAAAGGAGACAAGGACGAGCGCAAGTTCCCAAAGAGCCCCCCAAAGGTTTCCCTTCTGGTGCAACAAGACCAAGACCCCAAGCCCCGTAGAACAGACATCATCGTCGAGCCCACCTTTGCATCACCACCGGCTGCTTTGCAGGCGAAGACCGCCTTTGGTCAGGATAGGGTGTACCTCCTGTCCCCTTTCAAATTTGAGCGTTGTGGGATTCCTTCCCGCCCTTGCGATAAGGGAAGAGGACTCGGGCCGCTATAAGTAGAGGCTAGGCTGCTCGATGGGGGGGGGGACGAGACAACCACCCCGCAAACACACCCGCAAGGCAACACATCACTGTACTAGTTCATCCACCAACCTCCTCGTGAGGCAATCCACCAAAGGCAGGAGTAGGGTTTTATGCTTCGCAGCGGCCCGAACCTGGGTAAACTCTCGTGTGCTATCTTCTTCCTCGCCATCGAGCGAGGCCGTCGCGTAGTCGGCTTGGTAGGGTGAATCTATTGGGGAATCTTCGCACACGCCCCTGGGTTCGAACTTCCTAGGGTTTTGCGATGCCCGAAATCTGACAACTTCGCTGGTCCTCGTGGTGCTCCTAGGGGCATCCGGCGACAGCGGCAAGGAGGAGGTGGCCGAGGAAATCGGTGGCCTCTCCACGCCTCTCCTGTGCCTACTGGCACGAGGAAGAAGACGGTCCAGCCCCTGGTGGGTTGGGCCTCTTCTCCCAGGTAAGCCCAGGTAAGTTTTCTGTCCCTTTTTCTATTTTTGTGTCATTTTATATTTAATGCAATATGTTTCTGATTTAGTAAAAATACCAAATCAACCTTGTTGCTTCTGAAAATAATTATGTGGTTATATATATAAAGTCTAGAGCCACATAACAATTTCTAGAATTATTGGAGCTAATAAAGTATTTGATGGAATTTTATAGCTCCAATTCAAATAATTATTGATTTAATTCAATAAACAAAATGACATGGAAAAATATGCATCACCTCTGGTTTATGTTTCCAAATTTATCCAGAAATGATGAACATTTTAGAAGGCCACTTTGGTTCATTGAAAAAAATATTTTGGTTGAACCTATTTGAATTCAAATAGAGCCAGGGTTTTGTCATCCCCATTTCATGATTAAAAAAAATTTAGACATGATGCAAGCACAAACATAGATCTTAGTGCAAGCTAATACTAGGGATGTGACAACCTCCCTCTTGCCCTCCACGAGGGTGGCCTCAGCCTTGCTGTGGGCCTCCCTAGTGGAGGTATCTAGCTGACGGCAACCCATGGCATGCTACAGACGCTCGGCGGAGAAACGCGCCTCGGCGTCTCGGAAATCCGCCCCCAGACGAACGAGCGCATCTTGGGCGTCGGTCAATGCTCCGGCCTAAGCAAGACTTTCTTTTTCGTCAAGGCGAGAGTCGGCCCGGGGGCTGGCGCCCCGACGCCCAACACAGCCGGAGCAAGGAGGGTCCCAGGGCTCTACACTTGAAACGCCGGGGGATCTAAGCTCTCCCCCGCGCTTGGCCCCCGCGGTTCGCTTGAGGAGACCTCCGCGCTGGTGCTAGGGGCCCCTGGAGTGGTCATCGTCGGAGGACAGCCTGAGCCGCGCCCCGCGTCGTGGCCGGCCGCCAGAGCCGGAGCGGCTGGCGGCGGCTGAGTCGCCTCTCCCTCTTCCGCCTGCGGGGAGGCCACGGCCCTGGCGGGCGGCATCGGGGCCTGAGCAGCCATAGCCATGGCAGGTGATGCCGGGGGCTGAGCCACCGGAACCCCGGGGCACGCGCACCCTCGATGCGCCGGGGAGGCGCTGGGGCCTGTGGCCGCACCCGCACGGCCAAGCGTGGCGCTAGGCTGGCGCAGGATGCCCCCGCGCCCGCCAACGTTCTGGCCGACGGTTGAGGCCGCCTTCTTGGTAGGCACAACTGCTGCCCTGATGGTCGCCTTCTTCTTCTTCTCCCCGCTGTTGTCGGAGCACCTGCGCCAAGGAGAGAATTAGCTGGGACAACCAGCCAAAGGCACACGACGCAGGAGCGAGTTGAGGAACTTACTCGTCCCGTGCAGCCCACTTCCTCTTCTTTGTGATGGCTGACGCCGTGCCCGCGCCGCCCCCGCGGGCCGTCTCAACGACGCCTGAAGGGCGATCGGCGCGGCCCTTGGCGGTATCGGCCGAGCCCTCCATCTTCGTAGGGGCCAGAGGAGCCTCCGGAGGGGGCGCGGCAGCCGCCGGAGTGGGCGCAGCATCTCCGCCACCGACCACCATCGCCGGTAAAGGAGGGGCCGTGGGGCCTGACCCCGCTCCGTCTGCCGGGCCCACGGGCCTGGGGGAATCGCTTGATGCCGCTCATCCAAGACAACATCGTCATCCCCGAGGTTGCGCAGGGATGAATGGAGGCTGGCCATCGTCATCCCCGGGGGAATCGCTTGAATGCCATCGACACTCTCCTCTTCCTCGGTTGCCTCCGAGTCCTCGTCGCCATCGCTCCCGCCGGACGATGTCACCGCAATGGAGGGAATCCTGCACGATCCGACGAGACCCCACTCATCGAAAATGGGCATCTCCCCAACAAGCTCCTCCATGTCGGCACAAGCGTACAATGGCGGCGCCGCCTCCGGAGGACCCTCAGGGGTGTAGCCGAGCAGGACCCACAGGGCCCCATCTAGCTCGTCGCGCGTCAAGCCATAAACGGGCAGCCTCATCGTATCTTCTGAGCCGGAGAGCTTCCACATGGGGAGCAAGCGCGCCTGGAGCGGCGCGATGCGCTGCCCCAAGAACTCCTTGATGACCATCGCCCCTGTCAGAGAGGTGTGCCTATGCGCGGCGATGCGCTCTAGGACGGGCTCCGCCCTCGGGTCGGTGAGCTTCTCGTGCGCCCACCTCGGGGACTGCGCGGGATGGTCCATGGGGGCCGCCAGGTGCGGGCAGACTCGGCACGCGTCCATGAGTACCCAACGCTGCCGGTAGCCCTCCACCTTCCTCCTGGCCTTCAGGCGGATGCTCGCGCCCGTGACGTCTACAAAGTAGACGCACACCAAGCAGTGCTCCTGGGCAGTGAACCGCAGGCTGAAAAAGTGGCAAAAGAGCACCACCGAGGGTCTCACGCCCACGAACGCCTCGCAGTAGAAGGCGTAGATGCCTAGGAGAAGGATGGATTTGGGCTGAAGGTGCAAGGCGTGGATCTGATAATGGGAGAGGATGGCATAGAGGAACCTGGAGAATGGCGGGACCAGCCCGACGTAGATGCTATGGAGAAAGAAGGGATAGGCGGACTTCTGCAAGCCACTCAGCGCCGACGAGCCTGGCCAGATCCCGGTCGCCTGCCCCCCACTCTACCCGTCGGCTACTAGCGGGAGCACGAGACCCAGATCCTCTTCGTCGGAGATGAGGGAGGCCAGGAGTGTCTGCCTGGCGGCAGCCGCGGCCTTCCCCTTATTGTTGAAGGGCGCCATCTAAGCGCTGGGTCGCAGGAAGGGTAATGGAGGCGCCTCAAGAGAGCTTGGATCTGGAGTGGTTCCTCACGGAGAAAGAAGACGCAGGAAGACGAGGGCAGCACGAGAAATGGCAACGGTGGCCCCCGGCCGCACCCGGGCTTTATGTCGGCCTGCGCGACCTCTGATGCCTCGAGGGAAGTGGGGCACCACGCATAACAAGGCGCTGGCGTGCCCGGCCCGCGGGCGGTTAGGGCCCACGTCACGGCACCCCCTCCAACCGACGTGATCCCCACCGACCGGCGGAATTGTGTGCACCGCGGGCCCGAGGGCTACTATCGGGCCCCTGGGACTGGGGGTACCCAGGCCTGTCTGCCCGCGGCCCGGGCGAGGCGCAGGTTCTAAGCAACCAGGTGGCCCACCAATCATCCTCCTGAGGGGAGCCTTCGCGAGGGCTGATGCCTCACGAGGCGCACGATACCCGCAACATCGCAAGCCTCCTGGGGACACCCCCTCTCGCGAAGCCACCTCTGGTGTCCTCGCGGGGAGGGTGGTTCTGCTCCCCCACGTGCTCGACGTGGCTTGCACCGAGCGGCCTCCGGGGCCGCACCAGCTGGCATGGAGAGAGTTTCCTCTTTGGTGATAGAAGGACCACGCCAGCTCGCGGGTTCCCAAAGCATCCCCCAAAGGTTTCCTCTTCCATGCAAGAAGACGAGGACCTAGGGCTCGGCAGGACAGATGTCACCCCCGAGCCCACGAGCGCGTCACGGCGAGGAACTTTAGCAGGCGAAGACCACCTTTTGTCAGGATAAGCTGCGACCTTGTCCCCTTTCAAAATGGCCGTTGTGGCAACTCTTCCCGCTTGATATTTTCGGGGGAAGAGGACCGGGGCCAATATAAGGAGGGAACCAGCCCCCGCAAGGGGAGAGACTTCGATTGGGCAAGAACAAGTCTTGTACTCCTCTTCCTCCCCAAGCAATCCACCAAGCAGGAGTAGGGTTTTACACCGCGAGGTGGACTGAACCTGGGTAAACTCTGTGTGTTCTTGTTCGTCTTCCTAGCTCGAGCCACCGGAGAGTCGTCCCGAGGTTGCGACGTAGAGTAGGGCCAGAGAGCGAGCGCACCCCAGTGTTCGAAGCTTCTTGGGTCTGTGGAGCCCTAAATCCGACAAGGGCCTCCACAAGCTCTTGCCAATGTGGGAGGGCCCCTTCAGGGTCGCCCATGTCTCCAGGCCAGGTGCCGCCCGCCTGGAGACGGAGGGTGGAGTTACAGTGCCAAACACTCGGAACATCCAGCACCTCTGCAAGTTCTACCCATGACACTCTCACGTAAGAATGAGTGGGGCTGTACACGCCCCGGAGCCTCCCGATGCGGCATGCTGTGGCGCCGTGAGAACTCCCGCCCACGCCTAAGTGGAAGCGCCATGCTCCGCGCTGGCGGAATAACTATCGAACCACGGCTATGCCCACGCCCAAGTGGAGGCCCCATGCATCGCGCTGGCGGAAAACCATGCCCACGCCCAAGTGGAAGCCCCATGCATCGCGCTGGTGGAAAGATCAAGAAGATGCCCCACGGGCCACACTAACCCCAGGCTGACTCGTGTAGGACACGACAGTCGCATCTCTTTTTGCTTGTAAACGAGTTTGTCCCCCGTTTTAATAATGGTTTTGTTTTTTCAGATTTTTGCGGAGTTTTGTTAGATTTTCCTTTTCATGCCGCACGCGCTCAACGTCTCCCTCTTGGGCGTCACGCGAGCGGGGGATGGGGTATGGTGTCTACGCCCGGGTCGGCCCCACGGCACCGGAACCCCAACGTGCGGGCTCCGGGTCACGGGCCTGTCCCCGAGCGCACCACCTCGCCAAGGAAATTGGCGACTGGCCTCCTCGCGCAACGCGCATGAGTAAGCTGATGAGCGTGCGCCATACCCCTAAGGCTAGATGCTCTCGCCTCCTGGTCTCGCCCAGGCAGCGCGACCTGGCTTACTGGTGACGGCTGAGCCTCACGCAAAGGTCGCATCTCGGTAACCCGAGGTATGAAACCACCACCAGAGGAAGCCATACAAGGCACGAGTACCAATTACAGGAACATAGTGTTCAAAACAAAATGCTGACTTCACGCCACAGAGGGACTGCAAACTGATATTGTCAGAAGGATTAAAGTGTGCCTAGGGAGATGCGTCGCTTTCTCCGTCATAGTTACCTTCGCGCTCCTCAGCTCTTTCGTCGTCATCATCATCTACGCACTCCTCAGACCCTTCCTGATCCTCGAGGTTGCCAAGGGTGTACTGCGCGCCTAGTGCGTTCACATGATCTTCCACTGCCTCCCCCAGGGCACCGCGGATCGCATCAGGAAGCGGGGCCATCACGGCCTCGAAATTAAAGCTGGGGTTGGGGTGAAGGAGATGACTGAAGATGCGCATTAGCGCCTAGGACAGAAGGTCGCGGCTCTCTCCTTCAACCAGCTCGCCCACCTTCCCGGCACCCGCCTCGAGCCGCTCCACGACCATGGTGAAAAAATCAAGATAGCCAGCGTCGTCAGGCACAAGAGGGCTGGAGACGTCCTCCCTATAGATGGAACCTAGGGCTCGGCGAGCCCGCTACTCGAGGCCCTGGAACATCTTCGAGCGCAAGTGCTGCCGCCTGCGGGCCTGGTTCGCTTCGTCTGTCGCCCGCTCCACGAGGGACGCAGCGCCGTCCACCTGTTCCTGGAACGACGCCAGCTCGACCGCGGCAGTAGCCTGGGCCTTAAGCGCGGCTTCCTGCTGCACCTCCGCTCGGGTAAGTGCCTTCCTGAGGCCATCTATCTCACGTTGTAGCTTTGCGCGCCAGGTCTTGAAGTGGCTCTCTTGCAGCTTTAGTTTATTATTATAATCCTTGCGGGCTAGATCGACCCTTGCGTCAGCACCCCCCTGGAACTCCTCCACGCGTTGCTTGTAGGTGGCCGTGGCAGCGGTGACATCACAATATAGCGCCTCCAGCCGCTCGCGCTCTAGGCTCTGCTCTGATGACACTAGGGCAAGTTGTTGTTCGAGAGCCCGAAGGTCTGCCACGCACCTTCTTCGCTTCAGTTGTGTGGGGACCCCGACTCATAAGTCGTGATCATCGAATGTATGTTCATAGTGATCCCAGAAAACAATGCTCATTGAACACACAGAAACTGAATAACAAGAGTCTTACATCCATTACTTACCGTTTTACTTAAATATGGCCTTTATGGCCAAGTCTTCATATGATTGCAGAGGAAATCTTCAACGATAGCGTGAACCCATGCCATCTGCCTTAACCAAGTCTTACATCCATTACGTACCATTCTAGCTCGCAAGTTCGTGACCAAGGTAGTCTTCATCATAACCTGGTCTTTCATGCCTGCCAATAAAATAACCAGTGGCAAGCCAATGAGTACTTTGAATGTACTCGCAAGCAACCCATGTTTGGAACAAGGTTCAACAAAGCATGATATAGCACTAAGTAGGATAGTTTTGCAGAAAGCTAATTTTGAGTGCAATGACATGATCAAGTAACTTGTGTAAGCATGCATCAACAGTTGGCATATACCCATATGAACAAGTTACACATATCATCAGAAGCAGGGGTTGAACATCTCATGTTCAGTCATCATGTCAAGTCTTCCGACTTAACTCAAGTATCATCTTTGTCACACACACACACACACACACACACACACACACACACACACCAAGTTTTGAGAAAACATCCGGACATAGTTTAAGCAGCACCACCCAACTGTCCTTAACTATGGACATGACTATTCGAATAGTTTTACACTCTGCAGAGGTTGCTCACTTTACCCACAGGACTCGGGGAACTTCCGCGTCATCCACGACTCGCGGCATACTACATACCCGAGGTAAGCACCGGAATAATGCCTTTCCCTTGACGACACTAAAAAAGAGTCCACTCATTGGCCCACGTATTCATGATGTACAAACACGAGCCTTGCTCAACATAGTACCATCCATGAAGGGACACAACGGTGTGCCCGGTGTCTGTAAAAACAACCCATGGCCGCCCTACCTAGCACGACCCCGTAGCAAGAGTGACCACGTCACTCCCGCCACTAGTAATGCGGGCTCTCTGCTAGCATCGACCAAAGTAATCAACAAGGCACCTTCCCATATAGGGGTAGAGTGGTTGTACATGTAAGGTTGGGACGGTCGACAAATCTTAAGTCTAATCCGTATTCAAAAACACACACACAACTTGCTCTGGTACACCACTTCTTTCTCAAGTGGTTACCTAGCTCAACATCATCTCCCTCGGGCATTAGTGGCACCCGGCAGGGTTTTCGAAAATTATTTGAAATCATTTCCTTTCCTTACACCATGCATATTCCCATCCCACTTGCATAGCAACTACTTAGCATCCTATCTACTTCCCACCCGCATAACCCTCATAAGAAGGTAGGGTCATGCTTAGTGCAAGTATCAACGGGTAAAAGTATCGGAGACAACCCATGAAGGTGGTCACCACAACATCATGATCAACATATCAAAAATAAAGTGCTATATGCCATGCAATGAAAATGGTTTCTTAGACATGGTCAAAGGGCTACTTGCCTGGCTCAGCAGAGTCTTCGAGCTCTTCACACGCTTCTCGTCCAACTCCGAGCACTTCGTCTACTTTGTCAACTACCGCCGGAAACAACCACAATAAGCAACGCAACAAGCAAAAATTAAAGTGCTCTATAAATAGGAATTTTCTTTTTCTTGTACATCTCAGGTCATAAGAAAAATACCTAAATAGGATCTACTTGATTTGCATCAATAGGGATTTTCGGAAAGGCCAATATGATGGAAATGAAGGAAATGATAACCCTATGAGGAATTCACAGAATATATTTTTGTAAAAATGAGTGGAGGCACTCATTAAATAGGGCATGAATTTATAAGATTTTAGGAATTGGTTCCACTGGATTTGGAGTTGGTATGAATATTCTAGAGATTTAACAAGTGGTCCCTATATGCAGAAATAGCTCAATAATCTAGATTGCAGAGGGAGGTGCAAGGAAAAATGCTCATCACTTAGTGCATGAATTTAGATCCACCTAGGAACTTGAATCACTGCATTTGGAGTTGATTTAGACTCCCTAGGAATTTTGCAAGATGGTTCCAAAATAGAAGATATGACCAAAATTTTGGTGGAGCAGAATATGCTATAGGGAAAATTGCGCAATGCACATATTTGGATAGGTCAAGATTTTAGGATTCTGTAGAAACTCGAATCATCAATTTTGGAGGTCAAATGATTTTAATATGAATTATTTAGTGGGTCTGGAAAAAGAAAAAGAAAAAAAAAGAAATTACCAAATGTGCTAATCGACGCACAGGGCGCAGAATAGCCAACTGGGCCAGCCCAGCGGCTCGGCCGGGCTGGAAGTGGTGAGGCCGAAGGCATATTGCCAGGAATACGCATTCCTGGAATGAAGGCGGCAATTCCCGAACCCGTGTCCACTTAAACGGAGGGGGTCCGGCTGGACACGTCGGCAGAGACTGACTGGTGGGACGCTGGTCCCACCTGTCGGTTTTCTTCTTCCTCGTGCGGCTTCCTCGCATTGTCGGGAAAGAGGAGGTGAGGCCGAGCTCGTGCCATGCGCCCGTCGTACCGGCGAGCTTAGGAGGGGTCCCGCTACTCCCCTGGGTGGGTTTTGAGCCCTAGGGAGGCCTACGTTGAATGCAGCTCCGGCCCGAGCAGAGGACGCCGACGGCGGAAGTGGGACGCAATGTTGAGTCCATCAGCAGGGGAGACTGGAGCACGGCAGGGCTCGGAGGTGGTTCAGATGCTCTTGCGAGGCTCAGAGGGGGGAGGGAATGACCACCATGCTCGATTTTGAGCGGAGGCCGCCGGCGGGGCTTCGGGCATAGGGGTTGTTTTCGGGCACAGAAGAGAGAGGGGGATAGTCCATGAGCTCTGCGGAAGAGAGAGGAGTCGCATCCGTGCGAGAGTGAGCTCGGGAGCACCATATATGGCCAGGAAGAGGTGTACCATGGACAGAGTCCATGGGCGGCACTCGGGCGAGCTCTGTCGGGGGAGGAGGAGGGCAAGGGAGGATGGGAGCGATAGTGTGGCGTGTTGAGGACGCCGAGGCGACCTCGGGAGACACCACCGTGAGGCCCAAGGCTGTCAGGAGGCTTGGATTGGGCAAGCTACAGTGCGGGGATGCAATGTAGCATGCTCCATAGCGCGAACTTTGCATGCCCATGCACGTCCTTGGCATGTAGGGCGCGGCCACTTATGCCCAGCATCTCCAGGGGGTTTAAACAAAGGGGGAGAGAGCATGGTATGCTCTGGAGGTGCCTTAGGTGAGAAGGAAAGTTGAGAGAGAGGTGGATCCTTGCTGTCCAGAGGGGTAAATGGTGGTTTTACCCCACCAATGTTTGAGCTAAGTCCATGCAAGGTTTATTGGAGGTAAATGGGCACTAGGAGGGGGGCGTGATAAAATTTGGGATCAATGGGATTAGAAGAAGAGGTAGAAACAGTAACTTTTAGAAATGACCAGAAGGTGTTTGTTACAGGTTTGGGCAAGTAAAAAGATTCTCCTTGCTATGAGATTTAACATGATCAAATGCTAGGTAAAATTAAGGATTACCACCAAGTTTGAGATTTGTTGAGGTAAGTTGCCAATGTAACTTTGGCAAACCCTAGAAATCCTCAGAAACTGATTTTCTTAGATCTATCCATGCAAACTTATTCTCCTTAATGCACCACTTGGGGTGGTGGCATAATTTAGTTATTAGAGCATTCCCAAAAAGTTTGGGACCAAATGGGGAAACTTGACAATGCAAAAATTTCCAACTCTAGAAATGAGCAGAGATGGGTTTGGAGGGATTTGGACAAGTGTATGTTCTCCAAGATGCACCACTTGGTGTGGGTGCATTATTATAGGATTAGACCATGTCCACAAGGTTTGAGAATAATTGGAGACACTTGGCAATGTAAAGTTGCTCAAGTTTGGATCTGGACAGAGAGTGTTTTGTGATATTTTGGTGAAGCAAATCAATTGGGATTGGCATGAAACTTTGCCAGATCATCACAAATAGAATGTGTGACTTTCTAGAATTTTGCTGGAATTATTTGGGAATATTTCTTATAGGAATATTTCAAAAGCTTGAAACAGACAGTAAGGGTTTTGGAAGGTTTTGCCAATATTTTGAACATGAACATGTGTTGAAACTCATACATATGTAATATATATGTCCACTGAGTTTCCCTAAATTTTCTCAAATATTTTGAAGGCATAAAAAATAATTTTACCCAATAAAAGACCATTTCTGGCCTTAAGAAAAATCCTTTAAATAAAATAGGAAAATAAACTTTAAAAATAATATTTGGTGGTTTTGGGAAGTCTTATATATGGCAGGTTCCAAATAAAGTCTTTGGGGTATAGCATCCACCCTAATTGGAGGACTTGTAGTACAAACCTCAATTTAGTGGTTTTTGAAAACCTAAATTAATAAAATGCTTTTTGGCCAAAATAATATTTTATAAAAATAGTTTTATGTCCTATACACATGGCAAAATCATTGGGCAACGTTCTTGGGTCAGGGATATGAGTTTGGAGTGTAGGAGATATATGATGGTTCATGGCACAATCAAACAAGCAAGCAAATAACACACAAGTCAAGCATTCATATGCACACAAAAAGTTTTAGTTGGCCCTAATTTTTGAGTCATATTAACTTAGTCATGAGGCAAAACACAGGGTGTGATAGGTTGCCTGCCCTTCACCGTGGGAGAGAAGGACGTTCCTCCGCTCCTGAAGTTGCCGTTCCAGGACGGCGTTTGAGGCCCGAAGTTCCTGCTCGCGGGCCTCAGCTACCTCGCGATGTTCATCTGCTTCCTCGCCCCCCCCCCCGGAGGGCGCGATCGCATGCTTCCCTCGCCTCGGCGGTGGATCTTTCGGCCTTCGAGCGTGCCGTCTCTTGTTGGCGACCACTGAAATTGACGGCGACATCAAGTTGATGCCACCCGTGGGCCAAGCGCAACCGCTCCACGGCGAAGCGCTCTTCGGCACCCCGAAGTTCCACCCCGAGCTCTCCCAGTAAGCTCGCTGCGTTCCGCAGAAGATCATGTCGGATCGAGGTCGGGGAATTCATGAGCGCCAGGGCCCAGTCCGGGTCAGGCCCCGCGCCTTTGTCCACCGCCGAAGCTTCGGCGGTTGCCGCGCCTCCCATCGGGGGCTGAGGGCTGGCTGATACCTGTTCCGCCCAGTCCTGGGTGGACGGCGCACGCCGCGGGCTCAGTACCCCCCTTGAAGTTGTGGGCCCATCGAGGCCGCCCTCGGCGCTGGCCTGGGTGGCAGTTCCGGCTAGCAGTTCTATCCCCGCCAGCTCGACGCGCGCCGTAGTGCCGCGCGCTCCGAAGGCCGAAGAGCGGCCTCCCGGGGGCGCCCCGGAGGGACCACTGTCATTCCCCCGTAAGCGGGGTCCCCCTCGGGGGATGCGGGGTGAGTTGTGGCCCCTCACCCCGCACTCCGGAAGGGCGAAGGAGAAACCGCCTTGCGCCCGGGCACGTTGTCCGGGCTCTGATGGGGCACGTCCCTCCTGCCTTCCCCGGAATCAGCCAGCAGCGGGGAGGTGTTCGCTGGGCGCGGGGGCTCCTTAGCCTTTTTGCTCATGGGAGAAGGGGTTAGGCACGCCCGGAGCGCAGAAGCAAACAAAGCCAAGACGCAGCGCTTACTCGTCTCTGGCGGCCCACCTTCTCTTCCTCAACACCCTCGGTAGCACACCGGCGCTGCTATCAGGCAGGGCCTTCTCCCCGCGGCTGACCCCGTGGGGCGATGGTGCGGCCTCGACACCGGCCCTCGCCCCCCTCACGAAGGGAACAGGGGGCATGCTCGCGGCGCCCAACCTCAAGGGAGTGCGGCCCGGAGGCCACTGTCCTGGGGTCGATGGCGCCGCTCGTCATGCCAAGGGAGGCAGCCTGGCTTCTGGGTGGGGCGGCGCTGCTGGTACCCGCGGGCGCGGGGAAGTGTTGGCAACGGATCTTCTGGGGTAGGTGCCCGTCGCTCCCCGCTATTTCGGATGAAGGCCCCAGGCTAACTATGGTCCTAGGTTCGGGGACCACCAGGGCTAGGTTGTCCCGAGGCCCCTCACGGCACTCCGGGAGCAGCCCCCACTGGTCGAAGGGGGGCATAGCCCGGGCGAAGTCCTCCTTGTTCTTGTATTTGTGCAGGACTCGAAGCACCCCGTCTGACACTTCGGGCGGCAGGCGATCCGGGTGGAGTCGCATGGGGTCCGTTGGACCAACAAAGGCCCACATCGGGCGGGAGTGGCGTTGAAGGCGAGCAATCCTTCGCCGGAGGAACTCCCTCACGACCAACGTCGCGGTCACCCCTGTTGTCCTCAGGGTGGCCTGCTTCCTCAACGTCGGCGACAGCCTCGGGTCATCAAGGTGTCTCCACCTAGAGCTCGGCACCACCGGGGAAGACGGGGTTAGCAGCAGAGGGCTGTACTGGCCAGCGTCCACATACACCCATTGCCGCCTGAAGCCTCCCGTGTCGGGGTTGATCCTCATATCGATGCACTCGCCCGCTGTCGCATCCACGACCTGGAACAACACGCAACCAGAGCACTGGCTGGGCGCGGTTAGCTGGAGGAAGAAGAAGTGTCGGAGCAGCGCCACCGAGGGGGGAACACCCAGGAAGGCCTCACACAAGAAGGCGAATGATGAGAGAAGGAGAATGGATTTCAGCTCGAGATGCAGTGCGTGGATTTGGTAATGCGAGAGCACGTCGTCGAAGAAATCCGAGAACGGAGGAAGTAAGCCGGAGAAGAGCGCAGGAAGGTGGAGGACGACGGAGGTGGCGTCCAACTCAGCAAGGGGCAACAAGGCTGGCGAGATCTTGGTCGGCCCCACTCATTGGAGGCGGCCGCGGTCATCAGGAGGACCTTGTCGAGCCCCTCGCAGCTGAGCACTATGGACCTGCCCAGGGCGGGTTCCGGCGCATGCCGCTCTTCCGATGTTGCTGCCACCCCGTTTCTCTTATGAGAGGGTGCCATGTCAATGCAGCAAGATAGGAGGCGACGGTCGCTCGGCGGATTAGGGGCAAGTGTACGCAAGAAGGAAGGCGCGGGAGGGCGACGCGAAACAAGGAAGGGTAATGATGGCCCGGCACTATGCGCAAGCTTTAAGCCGGCATGGAGCGGTTACCGAGGCATCGTGGGAAGTGGAGACATCCCACGACCCGCCGTGCGCCATGCGTCGGGCCTGGGCCAGAGGCGGTTGGGCCCCGCGTCGTTTCCACCCCCAGCAGGTGGGACCGTGCGCGTTGCGGCCCCGGGGGCTACTGTCGGGCCCACGGGACTGGGAGTACCCCAAGCCCGTCTGCCTGCGGCCCAAGGCATGCCGCGTGCCATTGGCTAAGGCGGCCCACGGGCGAGGACCTCGCGAAGGCCCCCGCCTCGCGAGGCGGGGGGCAGCAATCGTTATCAAGGGCCTAGTGGAGCCCCCCTTCGCGAGGTCGCTTCCCGGAGCCGCCCCCGAGGCTTTCGCAAGGGCGGCTTGATCAAAGACGGCCTGACAGGGTCGTGCGGCCCTTTGCCATCATGTGGGTGACGCGCACCGTGCCAGGAGCGGTGCCAGCATGCACAGACAGAGAGGTTTCCCTCTTTGGTGACAAAGGGGCAGGGCCAGCTCGCGGGTTCCCAAAGAAATCCCCAAAGGTTTCCCTTCTTGTGCAAGATAACCAAGACCGGGGGCTCGGCAGGACGGAGGTCAATCCTTAGCCCACAAGCACGTCACGATGAGGAGCTTTTGCAGGCGAAGACCACTTTTGTCAGGATAGGCTGTAGTCTTGTCCCCCTTCAAACTGGCCGTTGTGGCAACACTTCGCACCTTGTGTTTTCGGGGGGAAGAGGACCAAGACCAGTATAAGAGTAGGAAACCAGCCACCTTTGAGGGATGGAACCTCTGGTAGGCAAGAACGCACCTTGTATTCATCCTCTCTCCCAAGCAATCTAGACAAGCAGTAGTAGGGTCTTACATCGCGAGGTGGCCCAAACCTAGGTAAATTATGTGTCCTTTTTTCGTCTTCCTTAGCTCGAGTCACCGGAGGGTCGCTGTGAGGTTGTGAGGCAGAGTAGGGCAGGAGGGCGAGTGCACCGCAGAGTTCGAACCTTTCTGGGTCCCCGGAGCCCCGATTCTGACACTAGCAACTTGTAAAGCATGCACGATGAAGTTACAAGTATCCATACGAACAGGTTACAGATATCAATATAAACAGAGTTTGGAACAACTCCAGTTTAATCATCACGTCGAGACGTCCGACTCAACTCATGTATCTCCTTCCCACTCACACACACACACACCATGTTTAGTAAAAACACCAAACGTAGTTTAAGCAGCACCACCCAACTGTCCTTGACCACGGACACGGCTATTCGAATAGTTTTACACTCTGTAGAGGTTGCACACTTTACCCACAAGACTTGGGAAACTTCCGTGTC
The DNA here is from genome assembly GCA_039707655.1 of Elymus sibiricus. Lineage (NCBI taxonomy): Eukaryota > Viridiplantae > Streptophyta > Magnoliopsida > Poales > Poaceae > Elymus > Elymus sibiricus. Next base: position 304,505,597 of record CM077675.1, on the reverse strand, counting down.
AAGCCACGACTCGCGGTATTTTGCATACCCAAGGTAAGTACCCGAACAATGCTTTTTCCTTGACAACACTAACAAAGAGTCCACTCCTTGGCACACGGTCCACATGATGTACATCAAAAGTATCATCCATGAAGGGACCAATGGTGTGCCTGGTGTCTATGAAAACAGCCCATGGTCGTCCCTTCCTGCACGACCCCGTATCGAGAGTGACCACGTCACTCCCGCCACTAGTAACGCGGGCTCTCTGCTACCATCGACCAAAGTAATCAACAAAGCCCCGTGCCATAAGGGGTATCGTGGTTGTACATGTAAGGTTGGGAATTGTCGACAAATCTTAAATCTAATCCGTTTTCGAAAATACACTCTCACAACTTGCTTCGGTACACCACTTCTTTCTCAAGTGGTTACCTAGCTCATCTTCTCCCTCGGGCATTAGTGCCACCCGACGGGGTTTTCGAAAAGTCTTTGAAAACACTTTGTTTCCAACACCATGCATATACCCGTCCCACTTGCGTAGCAACTACTTTAGCATCCTATCTACTTCCCACCCACAAAACTCTAAGCAAAAATTAGAGGCGTGTCAATGCAAGTATCAACGAGGAAAGTAACGGAGACAACCCATCAAGGTGGTCACCACAATCATCATGATTCCGATGCATCAATTTAAAGTGCTATATGACATGCATAAAAAGGTTTCTTAGACATGGCCAAGGGGCTGCTTGCCTGGCTCAACAAAGTCTTCGGGGTCTTCAAATCCTTCTGGTCCAACTCCTTCGTCAAGAACGCAATCTATCGTCGCAATACAAAGGGCAAAAATAAGGCGACGACAAAAACAGGGAAAATAAATCACTCCTAAAAATGTCAAACCACTTCTGAAAAATACTAGGTGAAAACTAAAAATACCAAAATTATTAGTTTCTGGTTTTGAAGTGTCAAAAATAGTGAAAAGCATTTTAACACAAAATTAAAATGCTTTAAAAGGGGTTCTAAATAGAAACATTATAAAATCTATTTTTCAAATAATGCACAAGTGGCATCATTAAATAGCTTGGATTTAAACAAAAAATTAGGAGGTGGAATTATTGGATTTGGACATTTATTTAACCCTGTGGAATTTTTGAAAAAACTAACAGAAAAAGAAAAAGAAAAACAACCTCACGGGCCTGGGCCAGAATGGGGCACAGGTGGGCTGGCCCAGAGCCGAGGCGGCCTGAGGAGAACCGATGCCCGCGCGCGTGCTAGGTTCAAACCTGATGGACGTGGCCCGGAGGTCAGCAAGAGGGAGAGAGACGCAAGGCGAGGCAGAGGCTGACGAGCGCCCCCCCCAGCCAGGGTCATCGTCAACCCCTGTCCAAAGGACGGTGGGGCTCACTGGCAGTGATGCAGGACATGGCGAGGTGAGCGGAAGGCAGAAATGGAATCAGCGTCGAACCGCCATTCCAGTGAAGGTGGAGTTGGTCGCCGAAGCCCAGGGGTTCGCCGACGACGAGGAGGCTGCGGCGAAGAGGCCTGGGAGGTGGTCGTAGTCGACGCTTCCTATAGCAATCCATGCGGAAGAGGGAGGATAACGCGTCAGGGAGGTGAGAGCGGCCCATTGGAGAAGGAAACGGAGCCGGAGGCTGTACCCGAAGATCGCCGGTGTCCCGACGTGGCGGAGCTCCGGTCGATCCCAAGCACTGGGCACTGGGATCTTGCTAGGAGAGCTCTGCGGTGTGATTGGGAGCAGAGAGAGTCCAGAGGGGAGGAGAGAGCTCGAGGTGGCTATTTATAGGAGAAGGGCGGCGCACCGTGGACAAAGCGCACGGCGCGATCGCTGCCATGGCTAGAGGCCGCGGAGGCTCACTGGACTGTGTCTAGGGGGCTTGCAGGGCTCGACCATGTCCACGGGAGGGAATAGAAGAGAGAGGGAGTGCCCTGGTGCGCACGTGTGTGAGCTCGCTCACTTGCCGAGCCGGGCGGCTACGGCACGCGCTGCAGAGGGTGAGAGAGAGAGAGAGAGAGAGAGGGAGAGAGGAGGGGGCAACATGGAGGCGTGTCCCAGATGCCGAGGTGCCTCGACTGGCGCGAGGGGGAGGCTCGAGGTGGCCAGCGGAGCGAGGTCAACTCTCTGGAGCGCGGCAGCGTGCTCCAGAGCGCGACTTTGGCCGGTACTACAGGGGTTTTGGCGTGCTCTGGTGCGCCCTCAAGTGTCTAGCTTTATCAAGGGGAGTAAACAAATGGGGAGGGGCTTTGGATGCTCTGGAAATGGTCATGAGTGGGAGAAAGCAGAGAGAGAAGAGAGAAATGGGGTTGTCCAGGGGGTGCAAATGGGACTCCCACCCTCTCAATCATGGAGTTGGCCATTGGGAAGTTTACTGGACGTGGGGAGGGACTTACCGATGCTGTGGTAAAAAGTTAGGCTCAAGGAGAATAAGTTATGAGGTGAAAACAATAGCTTTAGGATCTCACAAGAAGGTGTTTGACGCTGGTTTGGGCTAGCTAGCTTGCTCTGATTGACATGCATGTACTTGATTGGAGTTAGTGGCATCACAATTTAGCAGTGCCACAAAATTTCAGCCCAACTGGAGAAAGTTGCTAATGTAACATTTGCAAACACTAGAAATGGGCACAAACAAGTTTGCTTAGATCTAGGCATTCTAATCTATTCTCCTTGATGCACCAGTTGGTGTAGTGTCATCATTTGGGGATTAGAGCATGCCCACAAGGTTTGGGCTCAAATGGAGAAACTTGACAGTGCAAAGTTGCCCAAATTTGGTTCTGGACACAGAGGGGTTTGGGGCATTTTGGTGAACCAAAATTATTGGGATTGAGATGAAACTTGGCAAGATCATCACACATGGCACATGTGACATGCCTGAATTTTCCTGGATTTATTTGAGAATATTTCTTATAGAACATGACCATGTGTGATGAACATGACCAAGGGTTTTGGAGGGTTTTGTCCAATATTTTGAACATGACCATGTGTTGAAAATCACATATATGGAAAATATATGTCCACTGAGTTTCCCTAAATTTTCTCAAATATTTTGAAAACATAAAAATAATTTTCCCTATTAAAAGACCATTTCTGGCGTCAGAAAAAGACATTTAAATAAAATACAAAAGTAACTTCTAAAAATATATTTTTGTGGTATTGGGAAGTCTTATAGATATTAGGATCCAATTAAATTCTTTGGGGCAAAATAGTTTTCCTAATTTGAGGACTTGCAGTATAAACCTCAATTCAAGGTTTTTTGAAAGCCTAAACTAAATAAATGATTTTTGGTCAAAGTAATATTTTATAAAAATAATTTTATGTCCTATTCACATGGCATGATCATTTGGCAAAGACTTCGATCTAGGACATGAGCTCTGAGAGCAGGAGGACTTTTGTAAATTGAACACAATCAAGTAAACAAGCAAATAGCAAAAAATTCAAACATGCACAAGCACACAAAAAGTTTTAATTGGTCCAATTTTTTATAAACTCACAACATAGAAAAGTGGTACAAACACACGGTGTGATAGTGCAGGACATCAAGGGCTTCAGAGCCCCCTCGGGAGGCCTCACGGTGGCGTCCCGCAGACCGAGGGCTTCGCGAGGTACCACGCCTCACGAGTAGCTTCCCACGAAGGGCTCGATTCAATGTCGCGCGCCTTGAAGGAGCTAAGTATAAATACACCCCTCGGGTTTTCTTCCTCTCGCTCCCTCCCGCGGCATTCTGACTTCCTTGGCACAAGTCGTCTGTGCGTCAAGCGGGGACCTTGAGCATCGTGCCTCAGGGTCTCCTACCAGCCCTAAGAGCCCTACACCCTCTGGCCTTGTTGAGCCCTCGCTCTAGGCATACCAGCGACAGTGTAGACCGCTTTGGGGGCTAGGTCCCGGCGACCCAGGACACTAAGGCAATGTAAAAGGAGAAAAAGAGCATCGGGAGAAAAGCAGAAACGGATAAAGCAACGAGTAACCACCAGAAAAGTAACACAAGAATGTCTTTATGCCCCTGCGGGGCCGTGCCTACTCTATTACAGAGGTGAGCAAGGGAAGGTCTAGGCGCGCAGGCTACTGCTGTCGCCGCTCTCGCCGCCGTTGCTAGGGGGCTCGTCGTCGTCGCCACTGGCCTCGGCCACGAAGGCATACTTCTTGACGAAGCCAGCCACGTGCTCCTTCGTGGCCTCTTTGAGTCCGTCGCGGAGTTCCTCCGGGATGGGGTTCACCACTCGCTCAAAGTGAAAGTGGCTGTCCAGGCGGAGAACGTTGCCGAAGAGTCGCGTGGCAGCCTAGGCCTGCAGGTCGCGACACGCACCCTCTGTGGCAGCGTCAGCTTCCAGCAGCTGCTTCTTGAGGTCGTCGACCTTGGCCCAGAGCTGGTCCCTTTGTGGGCTAAGCTCGCGCTCCCTCGCCAGCAGGCGCCCCCGCTCTGCCTCCTGCATGGACACGTAAGACACAAGATCGCGCTACCAGGTCTCAGTGTTCGCCTCGCGCTTCGAGAGTTCAGCTTCGCGGGATGTGAGCTGGCCCTCGCTACGCTCTGCGGCCTCCTCCCGTGCCCGAAGCCGACTCTCGCGCGAGGCAGCCAGCTCCATGAGCGTCTTGACGTGGCTTGGACTGCGTCGGTATTTCCCCAAAGAGGAAGGGATGATGCAGCACAGCGACGGTAAGTATTTCTCTCAGTTATGAAACCAAGGTTATCGAACCAGTAGGAGGATCACCACCAGCCAATAAGCAGCACCTGCACACAAACAACGAATACTTGCAACCCGACGCGAAAGAGAGGTTGTCAATCTCTCTACGGTAAATAGATAGTTTAGGTAGTGATAGAGAGGAGAGATAGATCTCTCAAGAACACAAATTAAAAGAGTAAATATGAAGGATATATATTTTTGAGTTTTTGGTTCTGTAGATCTGAAAACAAAGATTGCAAAAAACGTAGATCGGAAAGCAATATGATAGGAAAAGTAGACCCCGGGTCCGTAGGGTTCACTAGTGGCTTCTCTCATGAGTATAGCGCACGGTTGGTGAACAAATTACTGTTGGGCAATTGATAGAAAATCCAATAGTCATGACGATATCCAAGGCGATGATCATTATATAGGCATCACGTCCAAGATAGATAGACCGACTCCTGCCGGCATCTACCTCTATTACTCCACACATCGACCGCTATTCAGCATGCATCTAGTGTATTAAGTTCATGGAAAAACGGAGTAATGCAATAAGAACGATGACATGATGTAGACAAGATCTATTCATGCAGGAATAGACCCCATCTTGTTATCCTTAATAGCGACGATACATGCGTGTCTTGCTGCCCCTTGTGTCACTGGGAAAGAACACCGCAAGATCGAACCCATCACAAAGCACCTCTTCCCATGGCAAGAATAATCGATCTAGTTGGCCTAACTAAACCAAAGATTTGAAGAAGAAATGCGAGGCTATAAGAAATCATGCATATAAGAGATAAACGAAGACTCAAATAATATTCATGGAGAGAAACTGATCATGAACTCAAAATTCATCGGATCCCAACAAACACACCGCAAAAGTTTACATCAAATAGATCTCCAAGATACCATTGTATTGAAAATCATAAGAGGGAGAAGAAGCCATCTAGCTACGGCCTACGGACCCCAAGGTCGATGGTGGACTACTCATGCATCATCGGAGACACACCTATGAGGAAGATGAACCCCTCCATGATGGTGTTTAGATTGGATCTCGCGGTTCTGGAACTTGCAGCGGCTGGAATTGTGTTTCGTCGACTCCTCTAGGGTTTTTGGATTTTCAGGGAATTTATAGGCACGATAGTCGGTTGAGGGGGTGCCCAGCCCCCACCAGGCCGCGCCAGGGGCCTTTGGCGCGCCCTGGTGGGTGCTGGCCAGCCTGGGCCCCCTATTCTGGTGTTCTTTGGCCCAACTTCTTTCTTCTGGTCTGTAAAAAATCCACAAAAATCCCCGCAGCGTTTTGTCTCCGTTTGGTACTGATTTTCTGCGAAGTAAAAAACAAGCAAAAATAGCAACTTGCACTTTGGCACTATGTCTGACGGGGGGATAACCCCGGGGTAGCATCAGCTGGGTCTTTGCTCCAGCTTTTCTGAAAAACGACTTCAGGCCGAGCCGCCTCCCCCTGTAGTCCGGCTCCGCATGGCCGGCTGCGACTAGCCGGCTGGCTATGGGCGGAGATGCCAGGCCATCGGGCCGGCAGGTCTGCTCCCGTCATGTCACCACGCCTCACAAGGCGGTGACCTGACGCCCAGCGTCTCAGCAGTGCCTCCGGTACCGCGGTGAGGGAGCGCATGGCTGCAGTGGCCCCCGTCGTGTCGGGGGTCAGCGCCCGCATGGCTACAGTGGAGGCAATAGTGCCCGTGACTCCAGCGGACTGCGACCGGGCGGGCGGCACAGTGCCCGCACGCCCTCAACCACTCCATTACCTGCCCCGGCGTGGCTACAGCGTCGCCGGCCGTACCGCTGACCGCGGCCGGCTACCACAAGACGACGCCGAGCCGGAAGACCCGTACCGCGGCGTGATGAGCACGCGCCAATGGCGATGGACCGTCGGTGGGCCCACCCATCGGCCCCGGATGGGACCCTGCAGCCAGCGGGCTCCATCAACGACAAGACCCTTCAGCCGAGGGCCCCCATGGCCGGCTAGAGAGGCTGCCAGCCGTGTCCCCCCCCAGTGCCGCATATGTATATTGTAAGCCGGCAGGTTGGCCTATAAAACCCCCCGACGCCCCCCATGCACGGGCAAGCATTCTCACCTTCACACACATCCACCCACGTAGAAAGGTACAGGGAGCCAACAGGCCTCTTCTTCCTCCTCTAGCTAACAGCTCAAGGAGCGCCATTGTAGTTCCCTTGGTCTATCAACTAGGCAAGCAGGACTAGGGGTGTTACCTCTCGCGGAGGGCCCCGAACCTGGGTACATCGCGTGTCTCTCACCGCTTGTCCCCAATCCCGTCATCGGAGCCCGTTGGCGTCCTTCGGCCCCAACCACTCTCGATAAGCCACCCCATGGCATCTGTCGTGAGAAAACGACGACAGTTGGCGCCCACCGTGGGGCCATCCGCGGCGCTGGCCGGAGTCACGCTCCGGGCAGGACCCTTCGCTAACTCCCTCGGCCGCCCCGCGTCCGGGCGGAACTGCACGCTCATGGGGCTTGCTCCCACGGGGCAGGACCTCGTTCCCGTCCACCCTACGGGCGTCGCTACCGACCTCTCCGATGAGTGGCGCAGCGGCGACCCTCTGTCCGACAAGGTGTGAGGAGGGATACAAGGAGGCTGACGTGGCTTGAGACTGCGTCGGTATTTCCCCAAAGAGGAAGGGATGATGCAGCACAGCGACGGTAAGTATTTCCCTCAGTTATGAAACCAAGGTTATCGAACCAGTAGGAGGATCACCACCACCCAATAAGCATCACCTGCACACAAATAACAAATACTTGCAACCCGACGCGAAAGAGAGGTTGTCAATCTCTCTACGGTAAAAAGATAGATTAGGTAGTGATAGATCGGAGAGATAGACTCTCAAGAACACAAAATAAAGAGAGCAAATAAAAAGTGCAGCAATATATTTTTGGGTTTTTGGTTTTGTAGATATGAAAACAAAGATGCAAAAAGATAGATCGGAAAGCAATATGTTGGAAAAGTAGACCCGGGGGCCGTAGGATTCACTAGTGGCTTCTCTCATGAGTATAGCACACGGTGGGTGAACAAATTACTGTTGGGCAATTGATAGAAGATCAAATAATCATGACGATATCCAAGGCGATGATCATTATATAGGCATCACGTCCAAGATAGGTAGACCGACTCCTGCCTGCATCTACCTCTATTACTCCACACATCGACCGCTATCCAGCATGCATCTAGTGTATTAAGTTCATGGAAAAACGAAGTAATGCAATAAGAACAATGACATGATGTAGACAAGATCTATTCATGTAGGAATAGACCCCATCTTGTTATCCTTAATGGCAACGATACATGCGTGCCTTGCTGCCCCTTCTGTCACTGGGAAAGGGCACCGCAAGATCGAACCCATCACAAAGCACCTCTTCCCATGGCAAGAAAAATCGATCTAGTCGGCCTAACTAAACCAAAGATTCGAAGAAGAAATACGAGGCTATAAGTAATCATGCATATAAGAGATCAAACAAGACTCAAATAATATTCATGGATAGAAACTGATCATGAAATCAAAATTCATCGGATCCCAACAAACACACCGCAAAAGTTTACATCAAATAGATCTCCAAGAGACCATTGTATTGATAATCATAAGAGAGAGAGAGGAAGCCATCTAGCTACTGCCTACGGGCCCGTAGGTCTATGGTGGACTACTCACGCATCATCGGAGAAGAACCTATGAAGAAGATAAACCCCTCCATGATGGTGTTTAGATTGGATCTCGAGGTTCTGGAACTTGCGGCGGCTGGAATTGTGTTTCGTCGACTCCCCTAGGGTTTTCTGAATATTTGGGAATTTATAGGCATCAGAGGCTGTGGAGGGGGCTCCCGTGGAGGGCACAACCCATCAGGGCGTGTCAGGGCCCCCCTGGCGTGCCCTGGTGGGTTGTGGCCTCCACAGCCCACCTCTCCGGCACTTCTTTGGCCCACTGGGTGTCTTCTGGTCCAGAAAAAATCTCCAAAAAGTTTCGTTGCGATTGGACTCCGTTTGGTACTGATATTCTACGAAGTAAAAAACAAGCAAAAACAACAACTGACACTTGGGCACTATGTCAATAGGTTAGTCCCAAAAAATGATATAAAGTTGTTATAAAATGATTGTAAAACATCCAAGAATGATAATATAACAACATGGAACAAGCAAAAATTATAGATACGTTGGAGACGCATCAGCATCCCGAAGCTTAATTCCTACTCGTCCACGAGTAGGTAAATGATAAAAACAGAATTTTTGATGTGGAATGCTGCCTAACATGTTCATCTCATATTCTTTTCTTTTGTATAGCATGGACATTTGGACTTGTAGATGATTGAAAGCAATAGTCTAGTTTTAACATAATGACTTCAATACTCAAGCATGCCAACAAGCAACCATGTCTTTCAAAATATCAACACTAAAGAAAGTTATCCCTAGACCATCATGCTCAATCATTGATCCATTCATGGCACACACTCAAATATTAGCCATACCCAATGCTCAAGTACGATCATAGTGCCCCCTAGTTGGTGCTTTATAAGAGAAGATGGAGACTCGAAGTAAAAGTAGAAATTGCATTAAGTAAATAGATAGGCCCTTCGCAGAGGGGAGTAAGGATTTGTAGAGGTGCCAGAGCTCAAAGTTTTAAATTGAGAGAGAAAAATATTTTGGGTGGCATGCTTTTCTTGTCAATGAAAACGACAAAGTAGCTCACAATACTTTCCATGCTAGATATATCATAGGCGGTTCCCAAACAGAAAATAAAGTTTATTCCTTTTTCCACCAAACTTTCACTTTCCATGGCGTGTCGTATCCACGGTTGCCTTCCATACCAACACTTTCCAAGGAGTTTATTATTTGACAACATAAAGTAAATATTTTTTCTTTTTCATTTCGGGAATGGGCATCCCTATTACCGCTGCACTCTCATGCAATAACAAGTTAATAAACACTCATCTTGAGAATAACACATCTAGCATGGAAAAATATTGCACACTCCCCACCGTTTCATGAGCGGTACGAGCACACAAAAGAAAAAAATTATTTTGAAAATTTAGAGATGGCACATACAAATTTGCTTGGAATGGCATGGAAATACCACATATAGGTAGGTATGGTGGACTCATAAGGCAAAACTTGGTTTAAGGAGTTTGGATGCACAAGTAGTATTTCTACTTAGTACAAATGGAGGCTAGCAAATAGATTGGGAAGCAACCAAACCAAGAAACGAAAATTCACATAAGTGAGCATTGAGCGTAACTAACACCGAATAATGCACCACAAGTAGGTTGTAATTTCATTGCATAACTATTGACTTTCGTACTTGCATAGGGAATCACAAACCTTAACACCAATATTCCTACTCAAGCATAATTACTCACTAACATGACTCACATATTACTATCATCATGTTTCAAAACTATTACAAAGAATCAAGTTTAATTTGTCCAATGATCTTCATGAAAGTTTTTATTATATCCTCCTTGGATATCTATCACTTTGGGACTAGCTTCATATATTGCCATTGCTTTTTTGACAAGCTCAAACAAATCTAAGTGAAGCACATGCGCATAAAGATTTCATCTCTCAAAAAGGGTATAAGGGAAGCATGAGAGGATTTCTTCAAAATTTACTAACTCTCAAATTAATCCAAGTGAAGCATGAGAGTATTTCTACAAAAAGTTCCGAGCACACCGTGCTCAAAAAGATATAAGTGAAGCACTAGAGCAATTCTATAGCTCAAAAAGTTTAAGTGAAGCATAGAGTGCAATTCTAACAAATCATAGCATAATTTTGGCTCTCCCAAATAGGTGTGTACAGCAAGGATACAAATGAAAAACAAACAAGCAAATCAAGCAAAGATACAAGACGCTCCAAGCAAAACTCATGATATGTGACGAATAAAAATATAGCTCCAAGTAAAATACCGATGGTCGTTAGAAGAAAGAGGGCATGCCACTCGGGGGCATCCCCAAGCTTAGTTGCTTGTTCCTATTTGGATATATCTTGGGGGTGCGGGAGCATCCCCAAGCTTAGGCTCTTATCACTCCTTATTCCTTCATCCATCGTGATCTCACCCAAAACTTGAAAACTTCAATCACACAAAACTCAACAAAATATTCGAGAGATCCGTTAGTATAATAAAGCAAATCACTACTTTAGGTGTTGTTGCAAACCCATTCATATTTTGTTATTGCATTATACCTACTGTATTTTAACTTTACCATGGCTCATACCCTTCAATATAACCCATAGATTCATCAAAACAAGCACACAATGCAACGAAAACAGAATCTGTCTTAAACAGAACAGTCTGTAGTAATCTGTACTCTAACCATACTTCTGTATCTCTAAAAATTCTGAAAAATTAGGAAAACGTAAAGAATTTGTATAGCAACACTGTTTTAAAATTTCAGCTCAAGATCATGAACCAGCAAAAAATAAAAATTCAAATACTGGACAAAAAGTTTCTGTTTCAGATTCAGCATCGCTTCTACTCATCTTATGAATCATCCTAAAGGCTCTACTTGGCACAAACACTAAATAAACCATAAAAACACAATCATAACAGAGGCATAATTGTGTCAACACTCAAAAAACAGAAAGTAAAAAGCAAAAATTAATTTATTCATTGGGTTGCCTCCCAACAAGCGCTATCGTTTTACGCCCCTAGCTAGGCATGATGATTTCAATGATGCTCACATAAAAAGTAGTAATTGAAATATGCAAAAGAGCATCATGAATAGCATGACAAACACATTTAAGTCTAACCCACTTCTTATGCATAGGTATTTTGTGAGCAAACAATTTATGGGAACAAGAATCAACTAGCATAGGAAGGCAAAACAAGCATAACTTCAAAACTTTGAACACATAGAGAGGTAACTTGGTATTATTGCAATTCCTACAAGCATATGTTCCTCCCTCATAATAAATTTCAGTAGCATCATGAAGGAATTCAACAATATAACTATAACATAAATCATTCTTTTCATGATGCACAAGCATATAATTTTCATTACTCTCCACATAAGCAAATTTCTTATCATCCATCGTAGTGGGAGCAAACTCAACAAAATAACTATCATGAGACACTTGATTGACATAACCACAAAAACCATGATGATAAGTTTCATGGTTATCATTACTCATTATAGCATACATGTCATCACCATCATCATAAATAGGAGGCATGCAATCATCATAATAATTTTGCTCATCAAAACTTGGGGGACTAGAAATATCATCTTCATCAAACATAGCATCCCCAAGCTTATGGCTTTGCATATCAAATCATGGATATTTAGAGAATTCATACTAGCAACATTGCAATCATGCTCATCATTCAAGGAACTATCATGAATCACCTTATAAATTTCTTCTTTCAACACTTCATCAAAATTTTCAGATTCATGATTTTCAAACAAAACTTCATAGAGATAATCAAGTGCACTCAACTCACTAGCAATTGGTTCATCATAATTTGGCCTTTTGAAAAGATTAGCAAGTGGATTAGGATGCATATCAATAGATTTTTAGCAAGCGAAGATGCAAGCAAATAGAAGGCACATGGCAACACAAGCAAAGATAGCAAACAAGCAAAAAGGCAAATGGAAAAGAGGGCGAATAAAACGGCAAATTGGTGAAGTGGGGGAGAGGAAAACGAGAGGCAAATGGCAAATAATGTAATTGCAAGGAGATGAGATTTGTGATTAGGAACCTGGTAGATGATGATGGAGTCTCCTCGGTGCCAGAGATTGGCACGTAGAAGCGACCACTTCCTCCCCGGCAATGGCGCCAAAAATTCCTTTGACGTGGCTTGAGACTGCGTCGGTATTTCCCCAAAGAGGAAGGGATAATGCAGCACAACAACGGTAAGTATTTCCCTCGGTTATGAAACGAAGGTTATTGAACTAGTAGGAGGATCACCACCACCCAATAAGCAGCACCTGCACACAAATAACAAATACTTTTAACCCGACGCGAAAGAGAGGTTGTCAATCTCTCTACGGTAAAAAGATAGATTAGGTAGTGATAGATAGGAGAGATAGATCTCTCAAGAACACAAAAATAAAGAGAGCAAATAAAAAGTGCAGCAATATATTTTTGGGTTTTTGGTTTTGTAGATCTGAAAACAAAGATGCAAAAAGATAGATCGGAAAGCAATATGTTGGAAAAGTAGACCCGGGGGCCGTAGGATTCACTAGTGGCTTCTCTCATGAGTATAGCACACGGTGGGTGAACAAATTACTGTTGGGCAATTGATAGAAGATCAAATAATCACGACGATATCCAATGCGATGATCATTATATAGGCATCACGTCCAAGATAGGTAGACCGACTCCTGCCTGCATCTACCTCTATTACTCCACACATCGACCGCTATCCAGCATGCATCTAGTGTATTAAGTTCGTGGAAAAACGAAGTAATGCAATAAGAACGATGACATGATGTAGACAAGATCTATTCATGTAGGAATAGACCCCATCTTGTTATCCTTAATGGCAACGATACATGCGTGCCTTGCTGCCCCTTCTGTCACTGGGAAAGGACACTTTAAGATCGAACCCATCACAAAGCACCTCTTCCCATGGCATGAAAAATTGATCTAGTCGGCCTAACTAAACCAAAGATTCGAAGAAGAAATACGAGGCTAGAAGTAATCATGCATATAAGAGATCAATGAAGACTCAAATAATATTCATGCATAGAGACTGATCATGAACTCAAAATTCATCGGATCCCAACAAACACACCGCAAAAGTTTACATCAAATAGATCTCCAAGAGACCATTGTATTGAGAATCATAAGAGAGAGAGGAAGCCATCTAGATACTGCCTACGGACACGTAGGTCTATGGTGGACTACTCACGCATCATCGGAGAGGCACCTATGAAGAAGATGAACCCCTCTGTGATGGTGTTTAGATTGGATCTCGAGGTTCTGGAACTTGCGGCGACTGGAATTGTGTTTCGTCGACTCCCCTAGGGTTTTCTGAATATTTGGGAATTTATAGGCATCAGAGGCGGTGGAGGGGGCTCCCGTGGAGGGCACAACCCATAAGGGCGCGCCGGGGCCCCCCTGGCGCGCCCTGGTGGGTTGTGACCTCCACAGCCCACCTCTGCGGCACTTCTTTGGCCCACTGGTTGTCTTCTGGTCTAGAAAAAAACTCCAAAAAGTTTCGTCACGATTGGACTCCATTTGGTACTGATATTCTGCGAAGTTAAAAACAAGCAAAAACAACAACTGGCACTTTGGCACTATGTCAATAGGTTAGTCCCAAAAAATGATATAAAGTTGTTATAAAATGATTGTAAAACATCCAAGAATGATAATATAACAGCATGGAACAAGCAAAAATTATAGATATGTTGGAGACGTATAAGAGGCCGCGGCAAAGGTTATCGATGCCGAGTGCAGGCGCCTACTACAGAACTTACGACACGAGGCTCGGCCGCAGGCTGTTTGAGACTACTACGCCTCTCGTGGTGTTGAGAAGGACAAGTCGTCGTGCCGTGGAAAGTTTCTGCAGAAGGAGCAATACATGAAGGTAATTACCTATTCTTAAGGCCTTGTACTTAGTTTCCTTGATTTGGTTCGTAGGCGTAGCGCTCAAATTTCTCTTTACTAACTTAGGTGCCCCCGAGATGGTGTGCGGATAAGATGGATTGTTGGGAGGCGTTGGTGGATGATTAGTGCTCAGACAAATGGCTAGCCGTCCACAACAATGCCAAGGACCGGCGTGCCAAAATGGTTGATGTGCCACACCATCAAGGCAGCGCCAACTTATATCAGTTCGGGCAGAACTAGGTATGTGGTTTGCTTCATGATTCATGCAATTCATTCTTGATGCTAGCTTGAGCCCTTTACTTATAATTTGTTCCTCTCTTTTAGGCGCAACACAATAACACGGAGGTGCCAGAGGTGTACGACCTCTATGCCATGGCCCATACTGCCTCGTACAAGAAGGCCAAGGCATTCTCTGAGTCTGACCTCGATCATCCCGAGAACTTCACCAACATCTCCTCCCACCACAAGCTCATGAGGTACAGAGATGAGGGGAAGGCGAGGAAAGGGGAGGACTTTAACCCGAGCCAGCATCCTATTGATCCAGAGCTGGTGATGATAGCTGGTGGCGGGAGGCCCCATGGCTCAATAGCCATTGGAGATGGACTTATACGTTGTCTTCGCAACCTCCGAGAGATCAAGGCACGCCAAACGAGCTCCTGTCCTGAGATAAGGCCTCGTCCACGGCCAGTCGAGCTCACCATCGAGGTTAGTTATACGAACTCATATATCTTTCCTCCATTACATTGTGTGTGCGAACAAAGAGGATTACAATGCTAACGAGGAGTGGTCACTGGTGCAACGACGTGCTATAGAAACGGTTTTTAACCCCTTTCCGCGACGTAGTTCTAAACCGTCGCCTTGCATGTGCGGGCGATAGGGGGGGTCCATCCCACACGACACGGCAAACCCGTCGGCGATGGTGGCCAACGAACGCAAACGTTTGGCAAAACTAAGCGTATGGGATGTCCGCATCTTTCACAAACGAGGGTCACCGGATAATCGTTTGAGATATATGTATTTCCCATACGGTTCATCCTTGCAACTCGTGTGAGATCACACAACATCGCACACGCTATTCTGTGAAGCGCCGTTTACGATGTGCGCCGAATCGCAAATAGTTCACGATTATAAAGCGTGTACGATAAGGAGACAATCACACACATTTAGTTCCACTTTGACCGTCTGTGATATGATATAAGAGTGCATACGTTTATCATTGTAAAACCATATGCGAAGGTTGAATATATCCCACACGCGGGGTTTTTGATAAACATTTGTGATTTATAAAACGTCCCAAACGTGTGATCCATACTTCCCAAACGTGTCATCCAGAATAACTGTGTCAGATGAAGGCCTATCGCACGCGTTCTTCTTTGACCAACGTTTACGATGGTACACAGTTCAAAATACGAAATCGTGTGTGATAAGGAGACTAGCACAAACGCTGGTGTTGTTAATCTCACACGTTCTTTCTCGTCTGACCGTGCGCGAAGACGAGATTCATCGCACACGCCTCGAATGGAGAAACGTGTGTGATGTTGGAGTTGATTGCAGACATTTTGCTTTCTCAAACTGTGTGCATTGTAATGGCCTGCAGAGCAGGATTTGCCCCTAATTAAATACCTTTGTTCATAATTCACATAATTTAAATTTGAAAGTAGGAATTCATGTATTTCATATCGAATCATGTTTAGGTTTAAGAACGAATGCATAATTCGATTCACATGTACATATACTCAAGAACTACATAAGCATCAATTCTCAAAAAAAAGGAAAGTACAAAAGGGACAAATAAAGAATGATGGAAGCACGGTTGTACTAAAGACGGTAAAGAGAGAGCCGAAAGACATTTTGTATGCTGGAGAAGGTGAAGCGGAATGCCCATATTGTGCCCTCCTCCATGCCTAACGCACGAACGACTCTAGGCTAGCCCCTAGTGATGGCCGCCCGCCCATCCTTCACTGTCTTCATTACGACTTCCCCATGCTCATTATAGTCTCGATGATATATTTTAACCTTCATTGCATGTCCAGCAATCATGTACTTTGCGAGGTAATCTTGAGTAAACTGCTTTGGGAACCACTGCAAAAGAAAAAGATTCAGACATTGTTGTGTGACAACTCATTATGGGCAGTACTAATAGAAGCCTATGGAGTTCATAGTTACCATCCTACAACTCACTGTTTTGTTGGATAGAGCGTAAACAAATAGTCTAATTGACATTGTTCGTCTCTTTTCCATAACAATCATTTTCAGTTTCCTCACTTGATGCTGGTTCATGAATATTTCATTACCCCACACGCAAAAAGGGTCCAGGAATGGATCGTTACCTAAGACATATGTACCTACAAGCAAGAAGCCAATATTAGAAGCTAAAATGCAGTTGCAGAATGGTGTAATATATTACTCCATCAGTTCCACAATGTGTTGCATATAAACATTTTGAGAAGTCAACATTTACTTACTTTGACCAAGTTTGTAGAGAAAAACATTTACATCTAGAATTGCAATTCCATTTCATTAGATACATCACAAAATTTTATATTGTATACATTTTAGATGGTATATGTAGATACATCACAAAAATCTATATGCACTACATGATGGAACGGATGGAGTATAAGCGGAGGGATGAAAAGAACCTCGGTGGAAAACGTTGGCCACTCCCATTGTTGTCCTGTGCAAGTACATGTAAAGTCATGATAAGTACATCAGGCTTAACATCAACCAAGTATACAAGGTATCTGCTTGAAATAAATAAGGCATATATGCTCACTATAACAACCAAATATAGCCATTTGATACTGGACAAATGCTCAATGGAACCAACCTAACAACCAGATAACGAAAAGCAAGGCGTCTGCTTGAAAACTAGACAAATGCTCATTGCAATCAACCTAACAACCAGATACAGAAAAGCAAGGCATCTTCTTGAAAACTAGACAAATGCTCACTGCAACCAACCTGGCAACCAATTTCAGAGAAACAAGGCATAAATGTTTAAAGCGGGAGTTAAGGGCACAGGTTAACAACACCAGGCATAACATGCGGCATTGATGAAATTGAACTGCACAGTTCATACTTGCACATAATGAACATCACATTGTGAATAACTGAAAGAAACAAGGCATTCATGCTCACTGTAACAACCAACTATAGCCATTGAAAACTGGACAAATACTCAATGCAACCAACCTAACAACCAGATACAGAAAAGCAAGGCATCTGCTTGACAACTGGACAAATGCTCAATTAAACACTGCATGATTATCGCATGGCAAAAGCTACTACAACAATGGGTACGAGACGGCTAGCTACAAAAGGTATGATTTGCTCACAGGATGTTGCCTCACTTGTCATGGATGGGCTCCTTCCACTTGGGATATGAGGTGCCTAGGGTGTGCTCCCTGATGTCGCAGATGGCACGTTTCCCCTTGTAACAGCCGTAGTGTGTGCCATTATCTTGGTGGATGAGATCTGACTTTGAAGCAAAGGATCCCAAGCCACCGTCGTAGAACGTTTCCTTCAGAAATGACAAAAGGGGCTCGATGGCGTAGAAGGATCGCAAATCCATGACCGCGAGGCAGAGGAGATCAGCGGCGGGGCCTTTGGAGAGATCGATGGCGGTTGAACCAGAGGCGTTGCCGATGGACCACTTAACTTGTGACATGGCCCGGGTGAAGCCGGTGATGTTGACGAGCTTGATGTCGTAGCCGGCTCTCCTGAGATACAGGAACACTCGTTCCCGCAGACTTGAAGCCTTCGGCATGGCAACATAGGCAGCGTCCTCACCGGCTCCCGTGGCGAGGTGTTCGTCCGGGATCGAAGGGTCGGCGCGAACGCGAACGGCACCCACCTCGCCAGCGTACGGCGGAGAGGCCATGATAGACCTCTTTTTGCTCGTACACTCCTCGAGGTCCACGGGAGATGTGGTCGGGTTGATTAGGCTGCGACTCTCTGGAGTACGGGATGGGGATCTGGGGGAAAGGGACACCGCCAGCCTCATCTAAAAACTCAGGGCATCGATGGTGTATGTGGATCGGTGGGGACCCTGAACTTGTTTAGCTATGAGGCATGGGCAGACCGGCTGAGGTTGGTGGTGGGAGGCGGCAGCGTGGGCGAGCTAGGGTTCAAGCGGGGGAGGAAGGGGGAGGGGGGGTGTTGTGCGGACGGGGGGGGGGGTGTTTGCGGATGTGCCGCTGCTACTAAAATTTTTAGTAGTAATGGTGTGGGTGGAGATGGTGGTGGACGAGGGATGGCGACGGTTCAAATGCCTTGGCAGCTGAAATTTTACTATAGGGTCGGTGCGGTAGACGAGGAAGGCGGCATGCAGTTGAAATACCGCTTCCAATTAAATTTTGGCAAACGAACTGGGCGGGAGCAACCAAGATCGCACACGGTCCAAACATAATAAAGTGTGTACGCTCTATGCTGTAACGAAATGCCGTGCCGCGAAACCACGAATTTTTGCATCGCTCGAGGCGGGTAGTTCTTTCTGAGATTTCTCAAGGCGGGTTCATCTCACACGGTACATCCTCAATTTCAGTCGCAGACGTCAAATTCATCCTAAATTTCCACATGCCCACTAACAGATGACACAAACATTTGGCAAATTTTCAACACAAAATGCCTTATTTTGCAGCGGATTAGTTGACATTAGTTCATACGCTCAGTAATTTACAAATATTTCGTCAATTTACATGAAGATGAACTGCACAAAATATTGACTACACCATGGATGCATACAAACGCCGCGCCTACACCGTCGTAATGACCTTCCTCGCCTCAGAACGAGTATTCAGAGGAGCTCGTCAAGTCAATGAGCACCACTGGTTCCACGGCAGAGACCGGCGGGGCTACCTCGGCCGGAGCGACCGCGGCGCCTCTCGCCAGGTCTACCGCTATCGACAAAGATGTCGTGGCGTCCAGGTGGGCCATCGGGATACAGACGGGCGCCAATCTTGCTAGAGTTGCTTCCCTGGTCGCCGTGGCCGCTGTTGCCAAGGCTGCCGCCGCAGCTGCAAGGCCTGCACCGGCCTCCAACGCGGCCGAGAGGCATGCGGTGGCCTGCTCCGCCGCCTTCTGGTCCTGCTCCCGCCTCTTTTTGCCCTCTGCATCTGAGTTTCGCCTCCTCTTCGTACTCTCCCGCTGTTTCTACCGCTTCAGATCCCTAGCCGCGTTGCGGATGGCATCCGCAGATGCGATAGATTCTTCCACACCAACACTGAAACAGCGCTCGTCCTCGTCACGCAGGAACGCATCGAGGCCTGATTCCTGGACGGACAGAGCGATGGCCATCTGCATCCGACGCTGAAACTCGGGGTCGTTGTCGTCATCGTCGGCTGTGGCAGATGACGGTTGACCATTGACCAACATGGAGGACAGCGCGTCGGAATCCTTTATCCTGTCATCGTCGGCCACGACAGCTGGCTGTTTGCCGTTGCCCGCTATGGTGGCCAACGCGTCGGAATCCTCTATCACGTCGTCGTCCAACATTATCAGGACGACGCCATGCACATCCCCATGGTTGAGCAACGGTTCCATTTGTTGTGTGTGGTGGTGGTGGCGAGCTATCGGCGAAAAAATTAGCTGTTAGCCGCCGCCGCCGAGATCTTTTATACGTCGCTGTCAGGTTTGGGTTTGTACTGTGCACATTACCCCTTTGCACTGGCTGACGCTTGCGGTTGGCACCACTAGGCAAGGCCGATTTTGCTGTGTACGGGCATCGCACACGGTTAGAGTAGCACACTCGTGTTTGCTAGGGGTACAATCGCATACGGTTGTTTCGTCAGTTTCGTTTGCTATTTTACATAATACAAGCATCTTTGAGATAAACGAGAAAAAAAATGCAAGAGAGGGTCAAAACACAACCACGCCCGCTAGTGACCCAAGTATATACTCCCTCCGTTCCTAAATATATATGTAGTTCATAGTGAAATCTGTAAAAAAGACTTGTAATTAGGTTCGGATGAAGTATATATATGTACGAACATGGTGTTGTCATGTTTAAATTTGTAATTAGCAACTTTAATGTGTGGCTCATGCTGCATATGTGCATGCCTAAAAGTATCCAATGTGACGGAAAAGGGTTTCATGACAAACATAATATAGGGTGTTGCCCCCTACACTATGTGCCGGAGGATATATGTGGTCCTATGAACACATGACCTGGTTCAAACTTTGTCACACATTTATCCATGTCTGAATTTTCGTAAGACAACCAGGCGAATTTATACCTTAATATGGCAAAACCATCACATATTGTTGTCGGACAATAGGGATATATAGATCACGCGGTCCCACGAGTTGGCGCGTCGTCGAAGATCAGTTGAGCGGGGCTAGAAGAACACCATCCCCCTGCATATGGCCAAATGTATATGCGAAAATGGTGTGGTCCGGTGTTTCAACAATTAATACACAATAATACACTATCTATGATGTGGCGTGCACCTAGCTGAGATAACTGGACATATATATATATATATATATATATACCCCTTAAGATTGGTTATATATATACTACCTAGATCGTTATGGACGTGTGTGTGTGTGTGTGTGTGTGTGTGTGTGTGTGTATATATCGTTCCCCTCCCCCCACCCCCACCCCCACACACATGACACGTAGCAGGGTGACGTTCCAGCATTGTCACTCAAATGGATGATATATAGCTGCCCATCGGTATATAAGCGTGTCGTCGAAAACCGCACAATGGATGCATGCATGGTCCACACACGCACACACACGCATGCACACGCACACACACACACACACACACACACACACACACACACACACACACAGAGAGAGATGCACACACGCACACGCACACACCGTCACCCATCCTTGGCCTTCCAACATTGATCAGTAAAAGGCATGACAAACCCTAAGGGCCCATCGATAGGTTTGTCGTCGGAAACCGAACAATGTAGGCACATGGTCCACACACAGGCATGGGTTCACACACGCACACGCGTGCACCCCCCACACGCACACACCGTCACCCATCCTTTGCCTTCTAGCATTGTCAATAAAAGGCATGACACACCCTAAGGGCCCACTAATAGGTTTGTCGTCGGAAACCGCACAATGTACACATGGTCCACACACAAGCATATGGGTTTACACACACACACACACACACACACACACACATCGTCACCCATCCTTGGCCTTCCAGCGTTGTCAGTAAAAGGCATGGCAGATCCTAAGGGCCCACCGATAGGTTTGTCATTAGAAACCGCACAATGTAGGCACATGGTCCACACACACACACACACACACACACACACACAATCCTTGACATTTTCAAAAGAGCAAAAGAAGCAAAAGAAAATCATGGATATTTTCAAAACAAGGATCAGATTTATTTAGCCGGAATGACATATCACACACACACACACACACACACACATACACACACACTCACTCGGTCCTTGACATTTTCAAAACAGCAAAAGAAGCAAAAGAAAATCATGGATATTTTCAAAACAAGGATCTCAAGATTTATTTAGCCGGAATGACATATCACTACAGGCATTTTATTTATGCCTATAGTGATCATATCACACCGCCTAAATGAACCTTGAAATCTAGCAACTTCCCAACCGGTCACCCATCCTTGACTACTCCACCAAAAGCACGCTTAACTTCCGAGTTCCAATCGAATGGGTTACGGGCTGGAAAGCCGCGTCTTGCTGGTAACGGTTGCCTCCTATCATATACAAGGCGTGCCCCGATGGGCACCTGGTGGGACCAGACACGCATCGCAGACATTTCTGGTAGTACTGGAAACCGTGTGCGATGGTGGCATGGGGGCTGATGATGACGTCTTGCTGATGCTCAATGGCGTGATGCCGCTTTTGCCTGCTCTCCGGCCTGCTCCGTCTCGTCCTCCTCGTCCAGGAGGTTGATGACGGGGCCGGCGCTTCGGCGGGAAACCGATTGGGGGAGTGGCGGGAGAAGCGTGTTTGGATAGAACATCATTTTAATACAAATTGGATAACTTCTGAAAGAAGGAAGCTCGAGCTAGCACGACACGCGCACACCGTGCTTACACACACACGAGCTTCAGACGGGCGTATAGAACTGCTTTAAATTATTCATGGTTCGTTTAGCTTTTTGTATACTACACTAATCAAGTTTGTAGACATTTAATGTGCATAATTCAAATTTGAACTAAAGGAACATGCTTCCTGTCACCAAAATGGGTTGAAAAAAGGTATTTGTGTCCTTGGGTTCCTTGTTTAGGTCCCATGCAAATGAACGTGAATGGATTGTAAACATCTCGAAATCATGACGAGGCCACAAACATTGAGAAACTTGGCTATTAAATCATCATAAATCCACAACTTGTCTGAAATTCTTGAAACTTACCCTGGTGTCATGACACGGCACTTATACGACATGATAATTTTTTGTCCAATGTGGGACAAGTCTCTTGCACACCAAAACTTCTCTCAAGAACCATCGTGGTGTCGATACGGAACTTGTCACCTCTGTGGAGGGAACGGCATTCAATGTATCTTCTTGCATTGATATTTTTTCTACATGCAACATAGGCTAATACAAGTGCAATGCTAAAATGTGAAATTATTGAAACTGGTGTGTCGACATGACACTTATAGGACATGCTATATAAGTTTTGGGACAAACCTCTTACAAATTGGAGCTTCCCACGACAAGCATGGTGGTTTCGATATGGAACATGTCACCTTTGTGGTCGAAACGACATATGCGTTTTCTAGGCATGCACTTAATGTGAAGAACTTAAGTTTGAATTACAAGCACGGGCTCTAGCGCACCAAAATGGATTAAAAACCATTTTGTGTCATTGGGTCCATGTTTAGATCCCATGCACTGATGGTCACTGAATTACAATCATCTCGGTGTCGTGACTAGACCGCAAACATTGATAATCTTGGTTTCAAAGTCCGAGAGAACCCAAAGCTCGCCATGAATTCACGAAACTTACACAGTGTCATGCCACGGTACATCTATGGTGTGCATTTTGTTTTCTGACGAATTTGGGACAAATATTAGGACATGCATCTTACAAGCCAAAGCTTATTCAAGAAGCCTTGTGATTTCGATAGGGAAGATGTCACCTTTGTTGGTGAAACTACATTCAATGAGTCGTTAGTCCACCGATTCGGCCCCTTTGATACATTAATTGAGTTTTCTATGGATTTAATATGCGTAGTTCAAAATTTGAACTAGAGGCACATGCTCTGACCTCGTGGTTTCGATAGGGAACATGACACCTTTTGTGACGAAACTACATTCAACGTGTCCTCTAGTGCACCAATTCGGCCCTTTCTATACATCAATTGAGTTTTCTAGGGCCCTTTTCATACGAATGTGAATGAATTAGAAACATTTAGGCATGATAGCTCGGCCGCAATCATTGATAATATTGGTTTATTGAATTCCTGTACATACAAAACTTGTATGATAACCATTTGGTGCCACGCGTCCATTTTTTACTCCCTCCATTTCTTTTTGAATTTGACCAAATTTTATATGCTAACTAAAAAGAAACGTTGGGAGTACTTGATATGGGGGAGCTGTGCATGTAGCTGCAGGTTGATGACAGGACGCACGTGAGCTTTCCGCCGCGCAGGCTCGACGGGACGCGTGCGAGCTGTCCGCCGCGCATGCTTGACAAGATGCGTGAGAGCTGTCCGCCGTGCATGCTCGATGGGACGCATGAGAGTCTACTGCACTTGCTCATCGGGAAGCGATACTTTGACCTCCACCCCCCGCTCGCCTCGCTCCCAACTTCTGAATTAATGGCGTCCTACCCGCTGTTTTATCATGTGGTTAATCGCCTGGACGGAGGGACTAGTTTGCTTGTGATCATTGTTTTGTTCGTGCCTAGCCGAGAACTTTGACGTTTCGTCTATTTTCGACTCGTATACATGTACAAACGAACGAAATAATATAACAACAAATTAGCACCGGCAAAGATAATAATTTTCTTACATATGCATGATAATAAAAAATGCCACATGTGGCAACTCCCCAAAGACACAGGGGCAAAAGAAGAAGGAAGAGGTTGAAGAAGGAAGACAAAGAAAACAATCTGGCCCGCTGCTATCTAATTCTTCATGGATTGTTGGGCGCGAAGTTCCTCAATCTCCTTCTTCATCGCCTCCACGACCTCCATCTCCCGTCGCCTCTCATCCGACATCTTCCGCATTGCGGCTATGGCGCGGGCTCTTTGCTCGAGAGCGTCGATGGCCTGCGTCGCGTACGCATGAAGTTCCTTCACACGCTCCACGGATTCCTTCACCAGCCCCTCCCGCTCGATGTAGAGCTTCGCCAAGTCTTCCAAAAGTTCCTTGGAGAGTTCTTTCAGCCTCCCCTCCGAGCCACTTTTCTTCTTAAGGACTTTTTTCCAGGCGTCGTTCTCCTCCATAAGTTTCTCCACGAGGCCGGTCGCCCTGTCAACCGAGGCGTCGCTCTTCTCCAGCAGCTTCACCAGGTCATCGATCATGGCATCCTTCCTATCGAGCTCAGCACACATGTCGTCGCTGGCTGAGGAATCAAAGACTGCTAAATCGTCCAGTTCGCCTCCGAGGCGAATGCGCTTGTGACTGTGAGAGCCGTTGCCTCTCCACGAAAGATCCTCCCCGGCATCCGCAGCGCCACCGGACATCTCTGCTGCGGCCAAAGCGGTGTGGCTAGAGCTCTCTAGCGCTTCCGTGGCGCGGCGGCGGGACCTCTCGGTTGCTTCCGCGGCTTTGGTCTTTCTTCCCTGATTATATCTCGAGCCAGAACCCCCCCACCGGCCATGGCAGACGGAATGAAGGACTAACAAAGAAAGGCCTGTTTTTTTGGTGGCGGGGGTGAAGAATGTGCGGTAATTTTCGAGTACGAGTTTGTGTTTTTATAGCCTACTACAGTAAACAGCTACTAAGTGAGAACACGTTTAGGTTTGGTAGGTGTGAACTGATTTGCGAAAAAAATAGCGCGTGGTAATTTGGAATGTGAAAGGAAACAAACTCAATATTTATTGATGGTTTTAGTTCCCAAGCACGGAACGCTTTATGTTTTTAGAAACCATTTGGGAATGGGCTTATCGAGCAGACGCGTGGCCCTGCCTCTATGAGAGGTGGGCCCTACCTGTGCTGTGGGTGCAGGTTTGATTAGACGGGACGCGTGCGAGGAGTCCGCCGCGCAGGCTCAAAGGGATGCGTGCGAGCAGTCCGCCGCATAGGCGCAGCTGGCTCACCGGGAATCAAGCCCTTTGACCTTGGAGTACCACCCACATCCCTATTCTCTCCCAAGTTCTCCATTAGTGATACACCTTCTCCTCCGGTCTTATCTATTTGGGCCGCAGCCGTGGATTGCCTCCTTTTTCGATGGACGACGGGGCGGCCAACAAGCGGGGGCGGGTGGAGGCTGAACCACACGAGCCTCTGGCAAGCGTGGACTTCATCAGCAGCATCCCCGACGAGATGTTGGTAACCATCTTGTCTCTCCTCCCCATCAAATGTGTCGTGCAGACCACCATCCTCTCCAGGAGGTGGCGCCCCCTATGGCACTCCACCCCCATTGACCTCCTCGACGACGACGAGCTCTGCAGTGGGGATCGTAAAAGCTTTGACGCATTGTCCCACATCCTCGCCACGCACACTGCACCCGTCAGACGCCTTGCCATCGTCACTTTCCGTTCAAACTGCAAGGCCGAACCCAAGTTTCACGATTGGTTCTTATCCCCCGCCCTAGATCAGCTCGAGGAGCTCAACTTTGAAGTTGGACATGGGCGCTCGCTGCCTCCATCCGTCCTCCGCCTCGTTCCCACGCTGCGCCGCGCTATGTTCATGCGGTGCCTTTTCCCCAAGATTAATGCCGCGCACGCTCTTCATCTCCCTAAACTGAAGCACCTCAAGCTCATTGGCATCAGCATCTCGAAGTCGGATTTGGAGTGCCTGCTCGGTAGCTGTACAATGCTCGAGTACCTTCATCTTCATATGATGTTTGGGTTCAGTAGCCTCCACATCGCTACGACGAATCTCCGTACGATTTATGTGCATGGCTGATACCGTAACACGCTGTCAGTTGGGGAGTTTCATGATATGGTCATTGAGAATGCGCCTTTCCTAGAGAGATCGTTTGTACTTGATAAAGAAGGTCGAACAAGAATAAAGGTCATTGGCGCACCGAAATTGACAGTGGTGGGGTATTCGTGTGCTGAATTCTCTGAACTTGTTACAGCTGTATCCATACCCGTTCAGGTACAACAATCTTCTTCTCGTTCTTATTATTGTACATCACATTTTATCTACTTTTTGTTGATCTATGTTCGGCTGTCATCCAGAAAATGATTCCCACAAGCCTCGCATTGTCTCTGCGCACAGTGAAGATCTTGGCACTACAATCTATCGGCCCCAATCTAGATGAAGTTGTTAAGTTCCTTATATGCTTTCCGTGCACGGAGAAGCTATACGTTGAGGTGATGTTCCTTTCCTGTTAATTCTTAACCACAACGGAGTTCAATTTGTTGGTACTTTTACCCATGATTACAATGAAATGTGTACTATACATTTTTTTTTGAGATGTTAATCATGAACGATCGAAGATGGCATGTCAATCTATTAGTGTATTTTATAAATCATGCAAATCAAAGAGGCCCGTAGTGTTCGATACTACATCTAAGCACTGATATGTTGTCTTCGTTTGCAGATACAAGCAGGAGTTGGAGTGGAAAAGGTGGCGCAATATAACAATCCCATCGAATGCCTTGAATTCCATATCACGGAAATTACTTTGAACGAGTACCGAGGCACCAATCCAGAGATTCAATTTGCCAGTTTCTTTGTTCAGAAAGCAAGGGTGCTCAAGGTAATGAGGTTTGCACTATATTTATTGCGCCACAATGGATGGTTTACTGACCAGCGGAGGCGTCTACATCAGAATGGAAAAGTCTCTGCAGAAGCTGATTTTCACTTTGGAAGTTCATATGACAGATTATTCGGAAGCGATTCTATCGAGCCGATATATGACTTCTTGGTGGATGATCCCTTCGCAGAAATATTTCATCCCATGGATCCTGAAGATTGGATTTGATTTCGAATGTCAGTTTGTACCTTGTAATCTTTGAATTTGGGCCTCGTTATGCTGGAATTTAAACCTTGTAATATTGCTGGTATTTGTGATACAATATTTGAAATTGAATTGTGTTCTTTTTTTTATGCAATCATGTTCTTATAAGTACATATGTTGTTGTTCTGTAGGCGTATCATTGATGTTGTGCAGACCGAGCAAATCACAGTACACACGGACTAAACTACGAAACCCATCGGTGATGATTTCATCAATCGCTGACAGTTGTATACCAGCAAACGTTTCCCCACAACACACACATGTTATTAGCACCAATCGTCTGTGTTATATCCGATGTTCGCACACGATTCTCATTACTCACATGTTTGCTGTATATCACACACATCTTGTTATGCTGAATCGTTTGTGTTCTGCTGTATCAGCGCACACAGTTTATCCGAGTGAACTGTATGCCATACTTCGCACACGTATGTAGTTTTGGTAACCGTTTCTGTTATAAGAACAAATGGTTCATAAGAACAAACTGTCTACCGTAGATCGCACACGCAACTACTTTCTGAATTGTATTTGATGGATCCACCTTCGCACACCGTTCATGCCATTAGCGACGGAGGTTGAACTATACCGTTTGCGATTCATGCATGATAACCCACAAGTGTAGGGGACCGTTTGTAGCATTTTTCGATAAGTAAGAGTGTCGAACCCAACGAGGAGCTAAAGGTAGAACAAATATTCCCTCAAGTTCTATCGACCACCGATACAACTCTACGCACACTAATGCTTGCTTTACCTAGAACAAGTATGAAACTATTTTGCGGGAATAAAACTAGAAGTACTTTGCAAGAAAATAAAGAACGCGGAAATAAAAGTTAGGTGCTGTTTTAATAAAAGAACAAAAAGAGTAAATAACTTAGTACAAAGCTTTTTGTGTAACGCAAGAGAAAGATTGTCCCTAGGCAATTGAATATAATATGATAGATACTTGTTATATGCAATGAGGGAGAGGCATACGCTAACACACTTTCCGTACTTGGATCATATGCACTTATGGTTGGAACTCTAGCAAGCATCCACAACTACCAAAGATCATTAAGGTAAAACCCAACCATAGCATTAAGTATCAAGTCCTCTTTACTCCCATACACAACAACCCACCTACTCGGGTTCATGCTTCTGTCACTCAAGCAACCCACCATAGGCAAATCATGAACATATTGCAACACCCTACAGCGGGGATCCCTCACGTTTGCGCGACACAGAGAGCACCATAGGACAGCACCATACCAACATACAACTCACATCCATAACATCATACCACAATTAACCCATAGGACAAAAGAGATCTACTCAAACATCATAGGATAACCAAATATCATTGGGAAATAATATATGGAGTTGAGCACCATGTTTAAGTAGAGATTACAGCGGTGAAGAGAGGTGTTACACCACTGCATAGAGGGGGAGAGAGTTGGTGTTGATGGCGACGAAGTTGTTGGTGTAGATCGCCGTCATGATGATTGCCCCGGCGGCGTTCCGGCGCCACCGGGAGAGAGGGGGAGAGAGCCCCCCTCATTATTCTTCTTCCTTGGACTCCCCCCTAGATGGGAGGAGAGTTCCCCCTCTGGTCCATGGCCTCCATGGCGGCGGAGGGGCAGGAGCCCCTCCTAGATTGGATCTCCCTCTCTGTTCTCTTCTGTTTCACTTTCCTGTTTTCTGGCCGAAAACCGTTTCTTATATTCCCGGAGATCCGTAACTCCGATCGGGCTGAAATTTTGAGGGGATTTTTATCCAAAAATTAGCTTCCTTGCGCCCGAAGGATAGCTCTAACCGACTTACGAGGTGGGCACAACCCACCAGGGCGCGCCTGGGCCCCCTTGGTGTGCCCTGGTGTCTCGTGGGGGCTGTGGTCCTCCGTTTGCATTGATTCCACTTCTCAAAATTCACAAATATTCCCCAAAAAAATCTCCGTAAATTTTTATCGCGTTTGGACTTCGTTTGATATGGATATTCTGCGAAACAAAAAACCTGCAACAAACAGGAACTGACACTGGGCACTGGATCAATATGTTAATCCAATAAATCATATAAAATGTTGCCAAAAATATGTGAAAGTTGTATAATATTGGCATGAAACAATCAAAAATTATTGATACGACGGAGATGTATCAATGCATCGCACACAGTTTCGTCGAAGGGTCTCTGATTGATGTGTCGTGTTTGGACCATGCATGCCATAGACACGCCCTGTCCGTTCGTGGTGTACACCAAACATCCGATCTGGATGGAGAACTCCAACGTCATGGACCTGTTACTTGACGAGGACAAGTACATAGTGATCTGGTTTGACCTCGCGTCCCACCACGTTCTCTGCTCTCGCGTCCCTGCGCGTGCTCTGCTCTCGCGCCCCTCCTCGCGCACTCTGCGAGCGGTTGGGGCCGCCCCACGATCACATTCGGGGCGCCATATGCATGCGGTTGCGCCATGCGCGTCGTCCCATGCAGTTACGTGCTCCACGACTGAATCACGCGCTGCAAAAACTGCCATCCGGACGTGCCGGTTTTCCAAGACGTCCGGCCCCCATTTATACCCACGGCCATTAACCATAGTCTCTTCACGCTTTCGATCGCGCCCCACAACACAATAAGCGCACCCTGGACGACGCATACAGAGAGGATGTCCAGCGGTGCTCCAATGGAGTTCGGCGTGCATCATGTGGAGACCCACATGAGGAAGACGAACCTCATGGTGGTGTACACCAACGACCCGGGCATGGTGGAGGACTCCATCGACACCATGGAGCGGCTGCTTGATGCGGATGACAAGTACAAAGTGGTCGGCTTCGACCCCGCTTACACCGACGGTCGTGCCGGGCATGATCAGAAGGTTACCGTCGCCCAGTTGTGCGTGGGCCATCACGTCCTCCTCTACCACTACTGCCTGGCCATAGTGCCTTGCGATCGTTTCATCAGGTTTGTCAATAGCCCCGACTACAGGTTCGCTATGGTGGATAGCGCCAACGATCCAAAGGTGCTCAAGACTTTGGGCTTGGCCTGCCAGAATCTTGTCGACATCCGCGGCCACTACAGGGTCTTGGGCAGCAAGAAGCACATGGACTCCCATGTTGACCTGGCCGAGGCCATCATCGACCCCTACCACGCTGACATTAAGGCTGAGTGCAACAAGAACAAGCCTATCTGGCACAGGGGCTGGGTGAAGAAACTGGATGAATATCACCTCCAGAACGCAGCCAAGCAAGCATACACATGCTACGAGATGTTCAGGCGGATCGTTGACATGAGGAAGTGCCTCCTACCTGAAGACAACGAGGGATCGAGCCACAAGCAGAGCGCTGGCGGCAAGCGTCACAAGAAGTAGATGATTTGATGATCGTTTCTCAATTCTCATACTCCCTCTATGCAGAAATTTTCGTAGTTTTAGAGGGATAAGTTTATTATGCATGTAATAGTTTATTAAGGTGTGCGCCAATGTTATGTGTGTATTGGATGCTTAATTTGGTTATGCAATCATGTTCTTCTAAATAGAGAATAGATGTTTGTGGGCAGATTGAGCAAATCACATTGCATACGGAATAAACAACCAAATCCGTCGATGATGATTTCACCAGTCCCTGACAGTTCTTTATCAGGAACCATTTGCCCACAACACATTCGAGTGGCCTGCGTACATCACACACATCTTGATCTAAATAACTGTTTGTGTTATTTTTTCTTATCGCACACAGTTCATCCCAGTGGCCTGTATGCCGTCTATCACACACATCTTGATCTATGTAACCGTTTATGTTATTTTACCTCATCACAAACAGTTCATCCGAGTGACCTGTATGCCGTCTATCGCACACGTGATCATCTGGATAATTGTTTGTGTTTTGCTTGATCAGCGCAAACAGTTTATCGGGGTGAACTGTATGCCGTGCATCGCACACACTTGTATTTTTATAAGCATTTGTGTTATATTATCCAATCTCAAAAAGTTTATCTAGGCCAACTATTTGCCAAACATCGCACACGCAACTATTTTTTAGATCGTATTTGATGGACCCGTCATTGCACATAGTTTACGTCATTAGCGACGGAGCTATAACTATACCATTTGCGATTTGGTCATCGCACACAGGTTTGTCGAAGGGTCTCTGATTGATGTGCCGCGTTAGCAGCATCCTGCAGTAGTGGGTGTTGAAGGCTGCTCTTCAGAAAGAGAGAGAGACTACCCAGGCGATTCTGGAGGTTAGGGACCGACAGGCGGCGGAGAAGGAGAGGGAGTTGGAGGAGAGGACGGCTAGGTTGTTGGAGGAGGAGAGGGCACGGAATGACGCGGCTCACCGGGCCATGTATGAGCTCCTCGTGGTAAGTTTCTTCTGCATGTTAGCCAAATCATGCACGTAATGTTCGTTTCATTACTAACTAATATGACTGACTTGTCAAAACCAAATGTGTAGTCTGTGTGTGAGAAGACAGGTCAGACCCCTCCACCGATGCCAGTCATTGCTCCGGTGACCACGGTGAGTTTCATTTGAATGGTCATTAGTTACTAGTCTTAACATTTGAGTGTCATCATGCTAACGAGACATTGCAAATCATCTTTGGTGTAGCGTAACTCCAGACAAGCATCGCACGAACCTTCTTGTAACATCCCAAATTTTGGAATGTTATAATAAATAGTTGAATGATTGAATTGATTGAATGATTGTTTGAAACTGAGTGAAGTTTGAAACTTTTTGAAACTTTTGAATGAGAGGGAATAAAATGATTTTCCCCTTTTGTTTTGAATTCAAATTTCATCCAATGCAAAATAATGAGAGAAGATGACATGACTTCTTCAAATATAGGATCTGAAGTTTGAATTGAAAACCACTAGAAATTTTCTATTTTGGAAATTCACTTCATATTTTGGTTCCATTTTAAAATTTGAGTGAATTCAAACACTTGATTTAAATTCAAAAATTTGAGAGGAGGAACATGACCCTCCAAACCAGGGGTGATTTTGTGAAATATTTGAATTATAAAACCCACAGGGTTATTTGATTTTTTTTTTGCAAAAGTAATAAAAAAATCAATTGGGCATTTTCTGAAAAATAATTTTCTCTGAAGTATTTTATTTTGGCCGTGGAAAAATGTTCATCTTATTGAATTTAATTCCCTGATCATTTTGATATATAATATCCCTATGTTTGGAATTTATTTGATTGCCAGATCAACTTTCCCTTCCTCTGTCTATTCAAAATATGGAAAATTGACTTTATTAGGAAAACACCCGAAGCCCACTAGGAATAGTTCCGGCCCAAATCTCCTCTAATCGGCTCCGAATCCTTTCGGATCGGTGCCCGATCCCATCGCCCCTCCTTCTCTCTCTCTGGCAGCCTAGCCCCACCGCCCGATTCGAATCCCCGCCGACCACCTTCTTCCTCCTTCCTTCTCTCGCCGGAGCCGATCGGATCCGAGCTTGATTCGCCGATCCCCTGCCTTTCTGCGACACCCAAGACCCCCTATAAATAGAGGAAGACTCCCGCGACTCGTTCCTGCCCAAAACCCCCATCGCCGTGCCCTGCCCTCGCCAGAATCGCTCGCCGAAGCAGAGCCTCCCCGCCACGCCATTTGCATCGCCCTGCCCGCCTCCGACCACCTCGAGCTCTCCCACCGCCACCAACAGCTCCACCGTGCTCGCCCGTAGCTCCCCGACCCTTCACCTGAGCCCCAGCACCACCCGAGACCCGTCCCGACGATCACCTGAACGTCACCTCCGCCCCAAGCTTCGTCGTCATCGTCCCCGTCGTCCCCAAGCTTCGCCGAGGCCACCATCGTGCTCGTCGTCATCGCCCGCGTCGCCCGAGCTCTTCGCCGTCGCCGGAGGACCATCGGAGCGCCGTCCCCATCGACCTCGCCGCCTCTGCCTCGCCGGAGCCTCACCGGAGTTCGTCTCCACCCCATGTAAGCCACCCTGCCCGTCCGATCTGTAACATTGTGTAGATTAGATCAAACATACCGATTCGGTTTAATTAAAAGAACCGACAGGTTTTTCTTTTATTTACTTTAGCCGAAACGTTATCTCTTAATTAGCGACCGTCCGCTCGTTTAGCCCGCACGTGCACACCACGTAGCCAATCAGAAACTGCCACGTCACCCCCCTTGTTCGCTAGGTTAGAATTTTCTTTTCTGTTTTTAGTTTTTAGACAGATTAGATCCTGATTTCGTTTTTTCTTTAACTTTTATGTTTTTAATTGTTTTTGATTGATTCTTTTTGCATTAGGTCACAAATTTTATGTAGTTTCTGTAGATATAAAGTTTGACATTATTTGAATATTTTAAATTCAGATTCAAACAGATTTGAATTCAAACTTGTTTTGCTTATAACTTGAGTTTAAAAACATATTTTTGAGTGATTCCTTTTGCTACTGTTTTGTACTAGTGTGTTTTATCTTGCTGTCTAATTTGAGAATTTTTGGAGAATTTTAAAATAGGGTTTCAAGCAAAACAGATTCTGTTTTAGTTCTTTTTAGGTTTATTTCTATTTCTTTTGTTTTTATTGTTTTAAATTTATTTTTATTTTATATTAGTTGACAAGTTCTACTTTGTTTTCTGTTAGTTAGCAGTAGTATTTCAACCAAGTTTATTATTATGTTATTTATTATTTTTGCTTGCCTGAAATCAATTCTAGTTAAATCATAACTTGCAAATTGATTTCAATGCTAGTTTAATTTCCTATTTGAAAATATTTTCTATAAGTTGTTTTGTAGATTTATTTCTATTTAAACCAGAAACAATTTGTATTATAGTTGAAATTGTTTGTGGTTTAACTCTAGGTAAATTTTTGTTTAGGTCATAGGAGGTGTTTAATAATAGCTTGGCAATTAGTTCCTTTTGTTAAATAAAAGTTTATGAGAAAATACTTTCTGTTATATTTTTGCTTTCTGTTATTTTAGTATTTTTATTGTTTTTCTTGTTGTTAAGTTTATTAGACAAACACTTATGTTGTTAGTGTGTTGTTTTCATAGTTCTTAGTTGTTCTTCAAAAGTAATTCTTTTTGCTAGTAAAAATATTTGCTAAATACTTTTGTTAGATTTTTACCTAGTTGTTGTTTTGTTGCTATTGAAGATATATTATTTGTAGGGAAAACTACACATGGTTGATTTGCTGAAGTTTTGATTATTTTAACTTTTGTCTTAAGTATTTCCTTCATCACAACACTTTTGTGTTTTGTTTTTGTGTTGCTTTTGATTGGTAGTATTGATTGCTAGAAGTGGTTGCTTATGAGTGCAATGTTTGACTATAGATTTCATCGGAGAGTGACGAATTGTTCTATCAAGTTATTTCTGAGAGCGATATTGATCTTCATCAACCCTACCAGGCAAGTTCACTTTGACCATCTATTTCATACCTATGTTTTATTGCATGTAGTGACATCATTCAACAAATCCCTCCAGTAGTGTTATTGAATTCTTGTAGTTGAGTAGAATGCATGAGGTAGGAACCCACCACTTGTTACTAAAGCCCCGGGAACGCTATTTATTTTAATGCTACGCTAAAGTAGACGAGGTTTGGTATGAGTGTTCGTGAGTGGTGTGAGAAGGAGGACTCCTCGCCGAATACGACAACTTCATGATGGCATCTTGAAGGCCTGCAACTTCATCACCTCAAGACTTCGAGACTCGAGAACAAGTTTTCAATACACACTACTGGGTGAAGGATGGATTTGATGGGCATCCCTGGAGTAACCAGTGGATGGCCGGGATGCATGGAGAAGCGCCATAACATCTTGCGGAAAGCGTCACCCAGACCCAAAGAGATGGATTAATACTTCATGCCCGGAAGCTTACCTGTGTAGCCACAAGTCATTATGGGCTCTGGCATTGTTGATCTTTGTTGTGACTCTGGCTGGGCAGTGCTACGAGATGTAGTCGATGTTAGGATTGGATGGGCACTGACAGTAGTCAGGGAAACTCTCTGAAAGACCATGTTTCGTTCGTCCTGTTCTCAAACAACCGGCAGTGCGAGGACATACAAGGAGGGAACGAATCTTGTGGGTCAAGTACACAACACTCTGCAGAGTTAAACCTAATCGATTAGCCGTGTCCCCGGTTATGGACAATTTGAGCCTCTGGACTTGGATCTATCTTTGAACTCTCAACACCAGACTAATAACTAATCGTGGGCAACTTTCGATACTTGTGGGCATTGAGACATCGGTTGGCGGAACCATGTCATCATATATATTTCCATAGTGAAAACTCCTGATATTCCTTTGTTGTAGGAAAAGAAAATAAAATCAGCTTTTATGCAAAAACTCAGACACAGAGCCACAAAGCTTTATTGCATATAGAATAGCCTCATCATCTGTTTTTCTCTTATTGTGATCTTTCCGGTACATTCAATGTACTGACCTACACGGCTGCAACGTCTTATGTTGCAGATAAGTTTCTATGACGAGTAAGAGTACGATTCAGGGTTACGGTCTACACTCAACCTGCCGTTGGTGTTTATTGGGACTCCACTCCCGTTGACTGTTTCCGCTGAGAATTTTAAGGTATATATCAGTTTACATTAATTACATGTGATTGCACTTTGATATATACATTGATGTACTGTGTATGCCAGCATACTGATCCAGGGATGGCACGGTCACACAGAGGCTTGACTCGTTTTGAGTCGGGACGCTACAGAAATGGTATCAGAGCACATGTTGACTGTAGGACGTGACCCTAGGAAATGGCTTAGAAATATGAAAACCTTGATAGGAACAACTTTTGTTTTCACTACTCTTGTAACTTCTAAATTCTTTTACTGAACATTCCTTATTTCAAACTATAGATGGAGAGCTACATTCTGAACAAAAGAGAGGACTACGAGGATGTTCTTGGAGGTCCATTCCTCATGGAGCTGGTGCGGATGATGAAGCTGCCGATACCTGAGATCAAGGTGACTAAGAGGAAGTCAAGATTTTGGGGCGTCAGAACTAAAGTGTTTGGACGTAAAGAAGACCCCAAGACTGAAGACATCAACTATGGCACATTGAACCATGAATGTGAGATGGGCATGAACACTGCCGTCCATGATGCTATTGCACGTTTGAGCTATCGTCATCGTGCTGAGTTAGGTACCCACTACTTTGGAAGGCTCGGATGGCAGGAGCCTGATGGAGCACACGTCATCCTGACAGACGAACAGAAGAGGAAGTGTTCACCTGTACTGGTGTATAATCAAGAACTGGAACATTACATCAAGAACCTTCAAATGGACCTTCTCTCATAATTATTTGAGAACGAAGCACTTCGTGAGAACCTCAAGGCCGAGAAGCTGAAGGTAGCCAATCTGAAGAAACACGATCCCGAGATTCAGAAGCTTCGTCAAGACCTGAAGAACAGTCAGGCCATGGCACATGCTGGTGATGTTGAAATCCAGAAGCTCTAGAACCAACTCCTGGAACCACAGGGACGACATCAGAAACTCCACATCAACAGGGATAACCTGGCGGAAGAACTCGAGAAGATCAAGCATGACCAGAAGAAACCCACTGACGATGAAGACATGATATAAGCTAGCTTAGTAGTAGCCCCACCATGAGAGAATAAAAGATAAACGTTTTTGCGATTTGTGTGATCGACCATACCAACCTTATGTGGGTGGCGATACTATAGTTTGATTGAACTTTATGAATGTGTGGACTTGAGTTTTGATGTTTTGTGTCTTTGAGTTGTTTGTATCCCTTCCCTCTCCCTCTCTTACCCATCTCATCCCCAAAACCTTGAACCCAATAGATGATGAATGAAGCTGGACTCGTGTATTCTGGATCGATGACTCGGTTGGAGACGGAAGAATGGATTTAGAACATGGAGGAACACCTAAGGAGTAACCATGTTGCAAGGAACGAGATGGTCCACTATGCTCTTCGGTACTTTGCAGAAGGTGCTGCATCTTGGTGGAAGATGCATGAAGCTATCCATGGAAGGCAAGAAACAATCACCTGGGAAGAATTCAGGGTGACTCTGCGAAAATCTGATGCTGTTACCAACACCCAGAAACCCCGTTGCAATGTTGTAAAGGGGATTTGTGCATGCAAAATATGTGGAGAGATAGGACACACTCAGGAAGAACACAAGGATGGATGCCCCCATTGTGAAGAAGATCACCCAGCTGAGGAATGCCCGACTCGGCAAGTGACATGTTTCTTGTCTGAAGGAACTAGTCATTTTCTGGCACAATGCCAACTCTACACAAATGTACAAGAAGTCATGAAGCAGTAGAAAGAAGCAACGAAAGAAGCCCTCAGGAAAAATTTAGAAGAACCCATGATGATTATGGAGGATATGCCAGACCCACTCGGAGATATCAAGTCATGTTATTCATGTGGAGAAGAAGGACATAATTCTCAGAATTGCCCGAACGAGTACCTGGGAGACTTCCCGACAACAGAAGTGTAATATGATCCTCAGGAGATAGAAGGAATGATCAAGAAGAAAGGCCAAGTAAGTGGAGGCATCAGATGTTTGCATTGCAGCTTGGAGAGACCTCATTGTTATTGCAAGAAGTATGAGCCAAGCATCAAGCAAGGAGCCCAACCCAAGAAGAAGAGGAAGACTCCGTGGTTTTCTACACGGAAGGATCTGAGTCACATCACTTGTCACCGGTGCAACAAGACAGGACACTACTCCTATACCTGTCCGGGGAAGAAGACTAAATATGAGTAGTTGAGTTGTGGATTTTTTGGAAGTAATAAATGTAATAGGAAGCACTCTCACTTTACTTGAGGCTATGGAGTTGAACTATGTAACGGAAGTCTCAGAGATTGTAATAACTTCATGAATCAATAGAATTTATTGTGTCATGATTTCCTATGTTGAATTGTATGAGTTATTACTCTGTAACCAAAGATCTCCGACCATTTTCGAGGATATGCGAAAATATGGTCTGTGCAAGCATGTGTACATTTCAATTTAAGTGTGGTAGTAACCGGTAAAACCACATGATCCAAGGAAAAAGAATGTACCATTCATGCCAAGGAGTCTGGACACTATGAGTGAAATGAAGGAAATGTTGGACCATATCAAACTATGTGGATGACAATATTTGTAATAAAGTATTTTTAAAAGTTGGAATTTTGAGAATATAAGGATGAACTAAAGGAATGATTATGATGAACCAATGCCTTATTGGTAAAACAACCAATGGAAAGGAAAAATGAATTTTACAAAATGGAGTCTGGACAAGAATAAGTCTGTGATTTATTACCTCAAGGGTGTGATGAAAGAAATTGAAGGCAATGTTGGAAATATGAAACTCTAGTAACCCCAAGGGTGAGTTGAAGTTGTACAAGTATTGAAGTGAGCCCACAACCCACAACCCTCACGATTGATAAGGATCAAGTACTGCCTTTATGAAGGAAGAAACTTGGAAGAAGCTATGACACATCAAGCAGACATTTTCTGAGGAGAATACGTAAACCTGAGAGATGTGAAGAAACGATAGATGTTTTGTTCCGCTTGCAGAATCAATGGATTTATCCGAACTTCGTTCGTGGACTAGAGAAATTTCTGCAACACTTGTGAGGAAGCCCAAGTGTTAGAATACGAGATTCGCTAAACCTTATACAAAGTAATGGTTTGGGTGCGGAATGGATTGATCACCATGACGACTTACTCTTATCATTTGCTCTTGTTGTTTGGAATGGTAACTCTGAGTGACTTACACATAGTAAAGAGATGATACGTCTCCGTCGTATCTATAATTTTTGATTGTTTCATGCCAATATTCTACAACTTTCATATACTTTTGGCAACTTTTTATACTACTTTTTGGGACTAACATATTGATCCAGTGCCTAGTGCCAGTTCCTGTTAGTTGCATGTTTTTTGTTTCACAGAAAATCCATATCAAACGAAGTCCAATCGGGATAAAAACTTACGGAGATTTTTTTGGAATATATGTGAATTTTGGGAAGTGGAATCAACAGAAGGCGGTGCCGAGGGGCCCACAAGCCATAGGGGAGCGCCCCAGGGGGTAGGGCGCGCCAGGGTGGCTTGTCATCACCCCGTAAATCGGTTGGTGCCCTTCTTTCGCCGCAAGAAAGCTAATATCCGGATAAAAATCGTGTTAAAATTTCAGCCCAATCGGAGTTATGGATCTCCGGGAATTTAAGAAACGGTGAAAGGCCAGAATCTGGGAAGGCAGAAACAGAAGGAAACAGAGAGAGAGAGATCCAATCTCGGAGGGGCTCTCGCCCCTCCGCCGCCATGGAGGCCATGGACCAGAGGGGAAACCCTTCTCCCATCTAGGGGGAAGGACAAGGAAGAAGAAGAAGGAGGGGGCTCTCTCCCCCTCTCTCCCGGTGGCACCGGAACGCCGCCGGGGCCTTCATCGTGACGGCAATCTACACCAACAACTTCGCCGCCGTCATCACGAACTCTCTCCCCCTCTATGCAGAGGTGTAACACCCCTTCTCCCTGCTGTAATCTCTACTTAAACATGGTGCTCAACGCTATATATTATTTCCCAATGATGTATGGCTATCCTATGATGTTTGAGTAGATCCGTTTTGTCCTATGGGTTGATTGATGATCATGATTGGTTTGAGTTGCATGTTTTATTATTGGTGCTGTCCTATGGTGCTCTCCGTGTCGCGCAAGCATGAGGGATCCCCGCTGTAGGGTTTGCAATATGTTTATGATTATCTTATGGTGGGTGGCGTGAGTGACGGAAGCACAGACCCGAGTAAGTAGGTTGTTTGCGTTTGGGAATAAAGAGAACTTGATACCTTATAATGCTATGGTTGGGTTTTACCTTAGTGATCTTTAGTAGTTGCGGATGCTTGCTAGAGTTCCAATCATAAGTGCATATGATCCAAGTAGAGAAAGTATGTTAGCTTATGCCTCTCCCTCATATAAAATTGCAATAATGATTACCGGTCTAGTTATCGATTGCCTAGGGACAAATAACTTTCTTGTGACAAAAAGCTCTCTACTAAGACTAACTTAGTTGTTTCTTCATCTAAACACCCCCTAGTTTTTATTTACGTGCTCTTTATTATCTTGCCAACCTATCCTATCACACCTACAAAGTACTTCTAGTTTCATACTTGTTCTAGGTAAAGCGAACGTTAAGCGTGCGTAGAGTTGTATCAGTGGTCAATAGAACATGAGGGAATATTTGTTCTACCTTTAGCTCCTCATTGGGTTCGACACTCTTACTTATCGAGAAAGGCTACAATTGATCCCCTATACTTGTGGGTTATCAAGACCTTTTTCTGGCGCCGTTGCCGGGGAGCAATAGCGTGGGGTGAATATTCTCATGTGTGCTTGTTTGCTTTATCACTAAGTAGATTTTATTTGCTGTTCTATGTTGTTCTCTATCTTTAGTTATGGATATGGAACACGAAATACCAAAAAAATTAGTTGAACCTACTACACCAATGGTTGAAGAACCACCCAAAATCTATCACACTGTTGAAGCTTTTTACTTGGATCATCTTTGATCCGTTTGTGCTCGTGCTGAAACCCCAACTAGCTTAGTTGAGGGCAAATCATTAAATGAGCATGCCTATTATGTGCGACACCGCTTATCTCAAAAAGGGAAACTTTTATGGCATCATATTAATACTTTGCAATGCTATGCTTGGAATTTATGCGAAATTTATGATTTTACTTGTTGTTCTGAAGACCCTAAAAAACACCTTCCCTATCAATGTGAGTTTAAGGATAATGGAATTGTATCTTCTTATGCCAAGGGTGTTTATAATTACTATGATATTGAGCAAATTGAAGAATTTGTTGCTTTTAAGGGTGCTTATGAAATTGCTTCTTTGATTGAAAAGTATGATGCTACTCTTTACAAATCTAAAAGTTTTGCCATACTTAAATATTGCTATGAAAACTATGCTTCTAATGCTTATGTTAAGCCATATATTGAGGACTCCTCCGCTGTCCAAGAGGAGACTAATATTTTGCAGGAAACTATGGAAGAAGAAAATGATGACACTGTGAGCTCATTAGATGAAAAAGATGACGAGGAGAGCGAAGAACAAAAGGAGGAAGAGCGGACTAGCTACCCGTGCCCACCTTCTAATGAGAGTAACTCTTCAACTCATACATTGTTTAATTTCCCTTCGTGCTTACCGAAGGATGAATGCTATGATAATTGCTATGATCCCTTGGATTCATTTGAAATATCCCTTTTTGATGAACTTGATGCTTGCTATGCTTGTGGCCATGATGCCAATATGAATGATGCTTATGGAGATAAACTTGCTATAGTTCCTTATGTTAAACGTGAAATTGTTGCTATTGCACCCACACATGATAGTCCTATTATCTTTTTGAATTCTCCCAACTACACTATATCGGAGAAGTTTGCACTTATTAAGGATTATATAGATGGGTTGCCTTTTACTATTACACATGATGATTTTGATAGATATAATATGCATGTGCTTGCTGCTCCTACTTGCAATTATTATGAGAGAGGAACTACATCTCCACCTCTCTATGTTTCCAATATGATAAAATTGCAAGAAACTGCTTATGCTATGCATTGGCCTTTACTTTGTGTGCATGAATTGTTCTTTTATGACATGCCGATGCATAGGAAGAGAGTTAGACTTCGTTGTTGCATGATATATGTTACTTTGTGCTCACTACTAAATTACAAATCATTGTTAATTAAAATTGGCTTTGATATACCTTGGGATCCGGGTGGATCCATTACTTGAGCACTTTATGCCTAGCTTAATGGCTTTAAAGAAAGCGCTGCCAGGGAGACAACCCGGAAGTTTTAGAGAGTCATTTTATTCTGTTGTGTGATTTTATATAGTTCAAAAAAATAAAAATAAAGAGGGGAACCTAAAACTTTTTCAAAAAGAGAAGTGAAAGTAAGAAGGACGAGCACCGTTGAAGTGGGGGAGCTCCTTGAACTTTGTTCATGCCCATGGAAACTTTGCGACTCTTAATTACAGAAACTTTTCAACAAAAATAATTATCCCCTTGTATAAATCCCTTGTATTATAAAAATAATGTGCCAAGATTTGCCTTTAGGATGATTAGATTGCTTGTTTGGTGTGTGCAGTGCAAAAACAGAAACTTTGGCTGTAGTGCACGAATTTACATTTTTTACTGGAATGTCAAAAGTTTCTGAAATTTTTACACAGTACTACTATGCAAATTATTTATTTTTTCCTAATGTTTCAGAATTTTTAGAGTTACAGAAATATAGTAAATGTTCAGATTGCTACAGACTGTCCTGTTTAAGACAGATTCTGTTTTTGATGCATTGTTTTGCTAGTTTTGATGAAACTATCGATTTTATCGGTGGTATAAGCCATAAAGAAGTTATAATACAGTAGCTACAATGCAAAAATAAAATGTGAATGGGTTTGCAACAGTACTTAAAGTGGTAATTTGCTTTATTATACTAACGGATCTCACGAGGGTTTTGATAAGTTTTGTGTGATTGAAGTTTTCAAGTTTTGGGTGAGATCACGATGGATGAAGGAATAAGGAGTGGAAAGAGACTAAGCTTGGGGATGCCTGAGGCACCCCAAGGTAATATTCAAGGACTCCCAAGAAACTAAGCTTGGGGATGCCCCGGAAGGCATCCCCTCTTTCTTCTAACAACCATCGGTAATTTTACTTGGAGCTATATTTTTATTCGTCACATGATATGCGTAAATCTTGGAGCGTCGTGTGCTTTTTATTTTTCTTTTAATAATGCACCATGCTGGTATGAGAAAGTCCTTGGTTGATTTATAGAAGGCTCTTTGCACCTCACTTATATCTTTTGAGTATGGCTTTATAGAATCCTTCATGTGCTTCACTTATATCATTTGAAGTTTGGATTGCCTATTTCTCTACACATAGAAAACTGCCATTTGTAGAATGCTCTTTTGCTTCACTTATATTTGTTAGAGTGTGGGCATATCTTTTGTAGAAATAATTAAACTCTCATGCTTCACTTATATCTATTTAGAGAGTCAACAGGAATTGGTCATTCACATGGTTAGTCATAAAATCCTACATAAAACTTGTAGATCACTGAATATGATATGTTTGATTCCTTGCAATAGTTTTGCGATATAAAGATGGTGATATTAGAGTCATGCTAGTGAGTAATTGTGGATTGGTAGAAATATTTGTGTTAAAGTTTGTGATTCCCGTAGCATGCACGTATGGTGAACCATTATGTGAAGAAGTCAGAGCATGATTTATTTATTGATTGTCATCCTTTGTGTGGAGGTCGGGATCGCGCGATGGTTAACTCCTACCAACCCTTCCCCTAGGAGCATGCGTGTAGTACCTTGTTTCGATGACTAATAAATTTTTGCAATAAGTATGTGAGTTCTTTAGGACTAATGTTGAGTCCATGGATTATACGCACTCTCACCCTTCCACCATTGCTAGCCTCTCTAGTACCGCGCAACTTTCGCCAGTGCATTAAACCCACCATATTCTCTTACTCAAAACAGCCACCATACCTACCTATTATGGCATTTCCATATCCATTCCGAGATATATTGCCATGCAACTTCCACCATTCCGTTTATTATGACACGCACCATCATTGTCATATTGCTTTGCATGATCGTAAGATAGCTAGCATGATGTTTTCATGGCTTGTCCGTTTTTTGATGTCATTGCTACGCTAGATCATTGCACATCCCGGTACACTACCGGAGGCATTCATATAGAGTCATATTTTGTTCTAGTATCGAGTTGTAATTCTTGAGTTGTAAGTAAATAAAAGTGTGATGATCATCATTATTAGAGCATTGTCCCATGTGAGGAAAGGATGATGGAAGCTATGATTCCCTCACAAGTTGGGATGAGTCTCCGGACTTTACAAATAAAAAAAGAGGCCAAAGAAGCCCACCAAAAAAAATGAGAGAAAAGAGAGAAGGGGCAATGCTACTATTCCTTTTCCACACTTGTGCTTCAAAGTAGCACCATGATCTTCATGATAGATAGTCTCCTATATTGTCACTTTCATATACTAGTGGGAATTTTTCATTATAGAACTTGGCTTGCATATTCCAATGATGGGCTTCCTCAAATTGCCCTAGGTCTTCGTGAGCAAGCAAGTTGGATGCACACCCACTTAGTTTCTTTTGAGCTTTCATACACTTATAGCTCTAGTGCATCCGTTGCATGGCAATCCCTACTCACTCACGTTGATATCTATTGATGGGCATCTCCATAGCCCGTTGATACGCCTAGTTGATGTGAGACTATCTCCTTCTTTTTGTCTTCTCCACAACCTCCACCATATTCT
This sequence comes from Elymus sibiricus, assembly GCA_039707655.1. Classification (NCBI taxonomy): domain Eukaryota; kingdom Viridiplantae; phylum Streptophyta; class Magnoliopsida; order Poales; family Poaceae; genus Elymus; species Elymus sibiricus. The sequence goes on along the minus strand of CM077675.1, from coordinate 304,461,044 downwards.
ATTCCACCTATAGTGCTATATCCATGGCTCACGCTCATGTATTGCGTGAAAGTTGAAAAAGTTTGAGAATACTAAAGTATGAAACAATTGCTTGGCTAAAACCGGGGTTGTGCATGATTTAATACTTTGTGTGATGAAGATGGAGCATAGCCAGACTATATGATTTTGTAGGGATAACTTTCTTTTAGCCATGATATTTTGAGAAGACATGATTGCTTTATTAGTATGCTTGAAGTATTATTGTCTTTATGTCAAATGATAGACTATTGCTTTGCATCACTCGTGTCTTAATATTCATGCCATGATTAGATTATATGATCAAGATTATGCTAGGTAGCATTCCACATCAAAAATTATCTTTTTTATCATTTACCTACTCGAGGACGAGCAGGAATTAAGCTTGGGGATGCTGATACGTCTCCGTCATATCTATAATTTTTGATTGTTTCATGCCAATATTCTACAACTTTCATATACTTTTGGCAACTTTTTATACTACTTTTTGGGACTAACATATTGATCCAGTGCCCAGTGCCAGTTCCTGTTTGTTGCATGTTTTTTGTTTCGCAGAAAATCCATATCAAACAAAGTCCAATCGGGATAAAAACTTACGGAGATTTTTTTTGGAATATATGTGAATTTTGGGAAGTGGAATCAACAGAAGGCGGTGCCCGAGGGGCCCATAAGCCATAGGGGCGTGCCCAGGGGGTAGGGCGCGCCAGGGTGGATTGTGGTCACCCCGTAAGGCGGTTGGTGCCCTTCTTTCGCCGCAAGAAAGCTAATATCCAGATAAAAATCTTGTTAAAATTTCAGCCCAATCGGAGTTACGGATCTCCGGGAATTAAAGAAACGGTGAAAGGCCAAAATCTGGGAAGGCAGAAACAGAAGGAAACAGAGAGAGAGATCCAATCTCGGAGGGGCTCTCGCCCCTCCGCCGCCATGGAGGCCATGGACCAAAGGGGAAACCCTTCTCCCATCTAGGGGGAAGGACAAGTAAGAACAAGAAGGAGGGGGGCTCTCTCCCCCTCTCTCCCGGTGGCACCAGAACGCCGCCGGGGCCTTCATCGTGACGGCGATCTACACCAACAACTTCACCGCCGTCATCACCAACTCTCTCCCCCTCTATGCAGCGGTGTAACACCCCTTCTCCCCGATGTAATCTCTACTTAAACATGGTGCTCAACGCTATATATTATTTCCCAATGATGTATGGCTATCCTATGATGTTTGAGTAGATCCGTTTTGTCCTATGGGTTGATTGATGATCATGATTGGTTTGAGTTGAATGTTTTATTATTGGTGCTGTCCTATGGTGCTCTCCGTGTCGCGCAAGCGTGAGGGATCCCCACTGTAGGGTTTGCAATATTTTTATGATTCGCTTATGGTGGGTGGCGTGAGTGACGGAAGCACAGACCCGAGTAAGTAGGTTGTTTGCGTATGGGAATAAAGAGGACTTGATACCTTATAATGCTATGGTTGGGTTTTACCTTAATGATCTTTAGTATTTGCGGATGCTTGCTAGAGTTCCAATCATAAGTGTGTATGATCCAAGTAGAGAAAGTATGTTAGCTTATGCCTCTCCCTCATATAAAATTGCAATAATGATTACCGGTCTAGTTATCGATTGCCTAGGGACAAATAACTTTCTTGTGACAAAAAGCTCTCTACTAAGACTAACTTAGTTGTTTCTTCATCTAAACAGCCCCTAGTTTTTATTTACGTGCTCTTTATTATCTTGCAAACCTATCCTATCACACCTACAAAGTACTTCTAGTTTCATACTTGTTCTAGGTAAAGCGAACGTTAAGCGTGCGTAGAGTTGTATCGGTAGTCGATAGAACTTGAGGGAATATTTGTTCTACCTTTAGCTCCTCGTTGGGTTCGACACTCTTACTTATCGAGAAAGGCTACAATTGATCCCCTATACTTGTGGGTTATCAAGAGACGACGATCTTTGAAGCTTTTGTTTTAAGCCTTAGAATGGTATAATGTAGACCCCTTTGTACTTGGCACTTGTTGCCAAACGTAGGAATTTTACGGTGAGGATGAAACCAAGACCCATTTCACGGCAGAATAACCACTAATGGTAGACCACCATGAGATCATCGATAAGTTATTTAGAATAATCATGAGACTTGTCAGTTAAGAAGACCCAGTAACGAAAGAACTTTGTATTGACCAAGGAAACACTGGATTTTGAGGAAAACATTATGAGTATAACGAAAGAGCATCAATGAGGAAGTTATTGTGAGTACTGTGAAGAGACAGATGCCAAAACCCGAGAGGATTGTCATGATATTGAGGGACCAGTAACTCTCATTTTAAGTGTGGTAGCCCCCACACTTTCATGGTCAATGGATTTGCTAGGAGACCCCCAAACCCTAACCTTTTCTTTCTAGCCCTTTCCGAATCTCGAGGACGAGATTCATTTTAAGTGCAGTAGGTTTGTAACATCCCAAATTTTGGAATGTTATAATAAATAGTTGAATGACTAAATTGATTGAATGATTGTTTGAAACTGAGTGAAATTTGAAACTTTTTGAAACTTTTGAATGAGAGGGAATAAAATGACTTTCCCCTTTTGTTTTGAATTCAAATTTCATCCAATGCAAAATAATGAGAGAAGATGACCCGACTTCTTCAAATATAGGATCTGAAGTTTGAATTGAAAACCACTGGAAATTTTCTATTTTGGAAATTCACTTCATATTTTGGTTCCATTTTAAAATTTGAGTGAATTCAAACTCTTGATTTAAATTCAAAAATTTGAGAGGAGGAACATGACCCTCCATACCAGGGGTAATTTTGTGAAATATTTGAATTATAAAACCCAGGGGGTTATTTGATTTTTTTTGCAAAAGTAATAAAAAAATCAATTGGGCATTTTCTGAAAAATAATTTTCTCTGAAATATTTTGGCCGTGGAAAAATGTTCATCTTATTGCATTTAATTCCCTGATCATTTTGGTATATAATATCCCTATGTTTGGAATTTATTTGATTGCCAGATCAACTTTCCCTTCCTCTGTCTATTCAAAATATGGAAAATTGACTTTATTAGGAAAACTCCCGAAGCCCACTAGGAATAGTTCCGGCCCAAATCTCCTCTAATCGGATCCGAATCCTTTCGGATCGGTGCCCGATCCCATTGCCCCTCCTTCTCTCTCTCTCTGGCAGCCTGGCCCCACCGCCCGATCCGAATCCCCGCCGGCCACCTTCTTCCTCCTTCCTTCTCTCGCTGGAGCCGATCGGATCCGAGCTCGATTCGCCGATCCCCTGCCTTTCTGTGACACCCAAGACCCCCTATAAATAGAGGAAGACTCCCGCTACTCGTTCCTACCCAAAACCCCCATCGCCGTGCCCTGCCCTCGCCAGAATCGCTCGCCGGAGCAGAGCCTCGCCGCCACGCCATTTGCATCGCCCTGCCCGCCTCAGACCACCTCAAGCTCTCCCACCGCCACCAACAGCTCCGCCGTGCTCGCCCGCAGCTCCCCGACCCTTCACCTGAGCCCCAGCACCACCGGAGCCCCGTCCCGACGATCACCCGAATGTCACCTCCGCCCCAAGCTTCGTCGTCATCGTCCCCGTCGTCCCCAAGCTTCACCGAGGCCACCATCGTGCTCGTTGTCATCGCCCGCGTTGCCCGAGCTCTTCGCCGTCGCCGGAGGACCATCGGAGCGCCGTCCCCGTCGACCTCGCCACCTCTTCCTCGCCGGAGTTCGTCTTCACCCCACGTAAGCCACCCTGCCCGCCCGATCTGTAACGTAGGGTGTAGATTAGATCAAACATACCGATTCAGTTTAATTAAAAGAACCGACCGGTTTTTCTTTTATTTACTTTAGCCAAAATGTTATCTCTTAATTAGCGATCGTCCGCTCGTTTAGCCCACGCGTGCACACCACGTAGCCAATCAGAAACTGCCACGTCACCCCCCTTGTTCGCTAGGTTAGAATTTTCTTTTCTGTTTTTAGTTTTTAGACAGATTAGATCCTGATTTCGTTTTTGCTTTAACTTTTATGTTTTTAACTGTTTTTGATTGATTCTTTTTGCATTAGGTCACAAATTTTATGTAGTTTCTGTAGATATAAAGTTTGACCATATTTGAATATCTTAAATTCAGATTCAAACAGATTTTAATTCAAACTTGTTTTCCTTATAACTTGAGTTTAAGAACATATTTTTGAGTGATTCCTTTTGCTACTGTTTTGTAATAGTGTGTTTTATCTTCCTGTCCAATTTGAGAATTTTTAGAGAATTCTAAAATAGGGTTTCAAGCAAAACAGATTCTGTTTTAGTTCTTTTTAGGTTTATTTCTATTTCTTTTGTTTTTATTGTTTTAAATTTATTTTTCTTTTATATTAGTTGACAAGTTTTACTTTGTTTTCTGTTAGTTAGCAGTAGTATTTCAACCAAGTTTATTATTATGTTATTTATTATTTTTGCTTGCCTGAAATCAATTCTAGTTAAATCATAACTTGCAAATTGATTTCAATGCTAGTTTAATTTCCTATTTGAAAATATTTTCTATAAGTTGTTTTGTAGAGTTATTTCTGTTTAGACCAGAAACAATTTGTATTATAGTTGAAATTGTTTGCGGTTTAACTCTAGGTAAATTTTTGTTTAGGTCATAGGAGGTGTTTAATAATAGCTTGACAATTAGTTCCTTTTGTTAAATAAAAGTTTATGAGAAAATACTTTCTGTTATATTTTTGCTTTCTGTTATTTTAGTATTTTTCTTGTTTTTCTTGTTGTTAAGTTTATTAGACAAACACTTATGTTGTTAGTGTGTTGTTTTCATAGTTCTTAGTTGTTCTTCAAAAGTAATTCTTTTTGCTAGTAAAAATATTTGCTAAATACTTTTGTTAGATTTTTACCTAGTTGTTGTTTTGTTGCTATTGAAGATATATTATTTGTAGGGAAAACTACACATGGTTGATTTGATGAAGTTTTGATTATTTTAACTTTTGTCTTAAGTATTTCCTTCATCACAACACTTTTGTGTTGCTTTTGATTGGTAGTATTGATTGCTTATGAGTGCAATGTTTGACTATAGATTTCATCGGAGAGTGACGAATAGTTCTATCAAGTTATTTCTGAGAGCGATATTTATCTTCATCAACCCTACCAGGCAAGTTCACTTTGACCATCTATTTCATACCTATGTTTTATTGCATGTAGTGACATCATTCAACAAATCCCTCCAGTAGTGTTATTTAATTCTTGTAGTTGAGTAGAATGCATGAGGTAGGAACCCACCACTTGTTACTAAAGCCCCGGGAATGCTATTTATTTTAATGCTACGCTAAAGTAGATGGGGTTTGGTATGAGTGTTCGTGAGTGGTGTGAGAAGGAGGACTCCTCGCCGAATACGACAACTTCATGATGGCATCTTCAAGGCCTGCAACTTCATCACCTCAATACTTCGAGACTCAAGAACAAGTTTTCAATACACACTACTGGGTGAAGGATGGATTTGATGGGCATCCTTGGAGTAACCAGTGGATGGCCGGGATGCATGGAGAAGCACCATGACATCTTGCGGAAAGCTTCACCCAGACCCAAAGAGACGGATGAATACTTCATGCCCGGAAGCTTACCTGTGTAGCCACAAGTCATTATGGGCTCTGGCTTGGTTGATCTTTGTTGTGACTCTGGCTGGGCAGTGCTACGAGATGTAGTCGACGTTAGGATTGGATGGGCACTGACAGTAGTCAGGGAAACTCTCTGAAAGACCATGTTTCGTTCGTCCTGTTCTCAAACAACCGGCAGTGCGAGGACATACAAGGAGGGAACGAATCTTGTGGGTAAAGTACACAACACGCTGCAGAGTTAAACCTAATCGATTAGCCGTGTCCCCGGTTACGGACAATTTGAGCCTCTGGACTTGGATCTATCTCTGAACTCTCAACACCAGACTAATAACTAATTGTGGGCAACTTTCGATACTTGTGGGCATTGAGACATCGGTTGGCGGAACCATGTCATAATAGATATTTCCATAGTGAAAACTCCTGATATTCCTTTGTTGTAGGAAAAGAAAATAAAATCAGCTTTTATGCAAAAACTCAAACAAAGAGCCACAAAGCTTTATTGCATATAGAATAGCCTCATCATCTGTTTTTCTCTTATTGTGATCTTGCCGGTACATTCAATGTACTGACCTACACAGCTGCAACGTCGTATGTTGCAGATAAGTTTCTACGACGAGTAAGAGTACGATTCAGGGTTACGGTCTACACTCAACCTGCCATTGGTGTTTATTGGGACTCCACTCCCGTTGACTGTTTCCGCTGAGAATTTTAAGGTATATATCAGTTTACATTAATTACATGTGATTGCACTTTGATATATACATTGATGTACTGTGTGTGCCAGCATACTGATCTAGGGATGGCACGGTCACACAGAGGCTTGACTCGTTTTGAGTCGGGACGCTACACTTCTCCAGGTGTAACCGGCACGAGCAACACCGGTGCTTCACCTCCGTGATGACGGTAAGTTTTCTCTAGTGTTTTGCTTAACAAATGCATAATGACCTATACTTAGCTTATTTAGTTCATTTATGACATAATTAGCTTACTTAGGTCAAAAATGGCATAATAACCTTGGTTAGCTCATAAATTTCATATACTTGGCTTATTTTCCTCCAAAATGACATAATAAGCTTACTTAGCTCCAAAATGACCTATTTTACCTAAGTTAGCTCTAAAATGTCATATACTTAGCTTATTTTCCTCCAAAATGACATAATAAGCTTACTTAGCTCCAAAATGACCTATTTTACCTAAGTTAGCTCATAAATGTCATATACTTAGCTTTGTTTCCTCCACAATAACATAATAAGCTTCCTTAGCTCCAAAATGACCTATTTTACCTAAGTTGGCTCTAAAATGACCTATACTTAGCTTTGTTTCCTCCACAATGACATAATAAGCTTCCTTAGCTCCAAAATGACCTATTTTTACCTATGTTAGCTCTAAAATGGCCTATACTTAGCTTTGTTTCCTCCAAAATGACAAAATAAGCTTTACTTAGCTCCAAAATGACCTATTTTACCTAAGTTAGCTCTAAAATGACCTATACTTAGTTTTGTTTCCTCCACAATGACATAATAAGCTTAATTAACTCAAAAATGGCATAATTACCTAGGTTAGCTCAATAATTACATGTACTTAGCTTACTTATGTCAAAAATGGCATAATTAGCTTACTTAGCTCCAAAATGGCATAATAACCTTGGTAACCTCATAAATGTCATGTACTTAGCTTATTTTCTTCCGAAATGACACAATAAGCTTAGTTAGGTCAAAAATAGCATAATTACCTAGGTTAGCTCTAAAATGACACAAATAAGCATTAAGAAGAAGAAGAACAAGAGGAGAACAAGAGGAGAAAGAGAAAGAGAAGAAAAACTCTTGTTCTTCTTCTTCTTCTTCTTCTTCTAGATCTTCTTCTTCTTATTATTATAGATCTTCTTTATCTTCTTCTTCTAGTATTCTTCTTCTAACTTTATTATTTCTCATTTTGTAGATTTGATTCACTTCACGGAAGCTATGGAGTGCTTGTGTTTACTTTATGTTTTGATTTTGTATCGATGAACAATGTGAAACTTGCTACCTATGGATGAAACTATTGTAATATGGATGAAACTATGTATGCATGGATGAAACTATTGTAATAAGGTGAAACTTTCACTTTTGATTTGGTATGTTTGTTGGATGATCATATCCATATGGCAGGGATATAGTTTCTTATGTGTTGGATATCATATATTTGCTGTGAAACTTGCACACATTGTTTGCCCCGTGAAATATATATATATATATATATCATATATATTGCCTGTGAAAATGCTTGGATATAACAAAAAACAGAATAAAAAGGGGCAATACAGTCACTTTGTCGTCTGCCACCGACGGCAAAGCTTTGCCGTCTGCCACAGACGGCAAAGGTGACACGTGGAAGCAACCTGCGTAACCTGGGAGCACTAGGTCTGATCCATTTGGTCACTTTGCCATCGGCTGGCAGACGGCAAAGTATGACATTTTGTCGTCGGCTGGCAGACAGCAAAGTATGCTAGTAGCCACCTGAGACCGGCTGACCCATTTGGAAACTTTGCCGTCTTTGGCAGACGGCAAAGGAGCTTGTCCCTTTGCCGTCTGCGGGCGGACGATAAAGGCTTCCGTTAGCCACCTAATGGGGTTAACCTCAACGCTATGCCGTCCACACACTGTACCGTCTGCAAGGCCTATAGGGCAGACGACAAAGGCGTTTGCCATCCGCTTTACTTATGCAGACGGCAAAGTAGCCCTTTACCATAGTTTGCTTTGCTGGAAGTGTGGCCGTCTGCTGGCAGACGACCAAGGAGTTTGCCGTCCGCTTACCTATCCTTTGCCGTCTGCCATGGCGGACGGTAAAGTACCTGATTCTTGTAGTGTCCTCTTGTTGCCACTATGTTAGTTGTTGAATCCGACATTGACTGCCATCTCCCCAACGTCGTTGTTATTCCCTCTATTGTGGCACTTCTTATTCTTGTTGTGTCAAGGTTTTTCGTATCCATCGCGTACCTCATAGGTGTCTAGGTTGCTATTATGGTTGCTTCTAAGAGCCAGACAACTGTCCTCAACTGCCCAAAATTGAGTCATCAGGTGTGTGAGGGCTTCCAACGCCCGAGGCTTTTCCTCTCCGAGCTCTCTTGCAAGCCATTCCTCTTGGATGTTGTGCCTAAAAGCAGCGATCGCCTCCGCATTTGGACAATCTACTATTTGATTTTTCTTGGTCAAAAGATTGATTCCAGAATTCTCTGGCTAATTCATCAGGTTGTTGCAGAATAAGACTGAGGTCATCGGCATCTAGGGGCCGGACATAGGTGCCTTGGAAGTTTCCTCGAAATGCATCCTCGAGTGAAACAAGCAACTAGCCTTGGGGATGCCCCCGAGTGGCATCCCCTCTTTCATCTAACGACCATCGGTATTTTACTTGGAGCTATATTTTTATTCGTCACATATCATGAGTTTTACTTGGAGCGTCTTGTATTATTTGAGTCTTTGCTTGCTTTGCTTGTTAGTTTGTCACTTGTATCCTTGCTGGACACACCTATTTGGGAGAGCCAAAATTATGCTATGATTTGTTAGAATTGCTCTATATGCTTCACTTAAACTTTTTGAGCTATAGAATTGCTCTAGTGCTTCACTTATATCTTTTTGAGCACGGTGTGCTTGGAAATTTTTGTAGAAATACTCTCATGCTTCACTTAGATTAATTTGAGAGATAGTAAATTTTGAAGAAATCCTCTCATGCTTTACATATACCTTTTTGAGAGATGAAACTTTTATGCTCATGTGCTTCACTTAAATTTGTTTGAGCTTGCCAAAAGCAATGGCAATATATAAAACTAGTCCCAAAGTGATAGATATCCAAGGATGATATAATAAAAACTTTCATGAAGATCATTGGACAAATTAAACTTGATTCGTTGTAATAGTTTTGAGACATGATGATAGTAATATGTGAGTCATGTTAGTGAGTAATTATGCTTTAGTAGGAATATTGGTGTTAAGGTTTGTGATTCCCTATGCATGCATGAAAGTCAACAGTTATGCAATGAAATTACATCCTACTTATGGTGCATTATTCGGTGTTAGTTATGCTCAATGCTCGCTTATGTGAATTTTTGTTTCTTGGTTGGTTGCTTCTCAATCTATTTGCTAGCCTCCATTTGTACTAAGTAGAAATACTACTTGTGCATCAAAAATCCTTAAACCAAGTTTCGCCTTATGAGTCCACCATACCTAGCTATATGCGGTATTTCCATGCCGTTCCAAGCAAATTTGTATGTGCCATCTCTAAATTTTCAAAATAAATTTCCTTTTTGTGTGCTCGTACCGCTCATGAAATGGTAGGGGGTGTCCAATATTTTTCCATGCTACATGTGTTATTCTCAAGATGAGTGTTTATTCACTTGTTATTGCACGAGATTGCGGCGGTAATAGGGATGCCCATTCCCGAAATGAAAAAAAGAAAAAAAATATTTACTTTATGTTGTCAAATAATAAATTCCTTGGAAAGTGTTTGTATGGAAGGCAACCGTGGATACGGCCAGCCATGGAATGTGAAAGAATGGTGGAAAAAGGAATAAACTTTATTTTCTGTTTGGGAACCGCCTATGATATATCTAGCATGGAAAGTATTGTGAACTACTTTGTCGTTTTCGTTGACAGGAAAGGCATGCCACCCAAAATATTTTTCTCTCTCAATTTAAACTTTGAGCTCTAGCACCTCTACAAATCCCTACTTCCCTCCGAAGGGCCTATCTATTTACTTTATGCAATTTTTATTTTTACTTTGAGTCTCCATCTTCTCTTATAAAGCACCAACTAGGGGGCACTATGATCGTACTTCAGCATTGGGTATAGCTAATATTTGTGTGTTTCATGAATGGATAAATGATTGAGCATGATGGGCTAGGGATAACTTTCTTTAGTGTTGATATTTTGAAAGACATGGTTGCTTGTTGGCATGCTTGAGTATTGAAGTCATCATGTTAAAACTAGACTATTGCTTTGAATCATCTAAAAGTCCAAATGTCCATGCTACAAAAGAAAAGAATATGAGATGAACATGTTAGGCAGCATTCCACATCAAAAATTCTGTTTTTATCATTTACCTACTCGAGGACGAGTAGGAATTAAGCTTGGGGATGCTGATACGTCTCCAACGTATCTATAATTTTTGCTTGTTCCATGCTGTTATATTATCATTCTTGGATGTTTTACAATCACTTTATAGCAACTTTATATCATTTTTTGGGACTAACCTATTGACATAGTGCCAAATTGCTAGTTGCTGTTTTTGCTTGTTTTTTACTTTGCAGAATATCAGTACCAAACGGAGTCCAATCGCGACGAAACTTTTTGGAGATTTTTATGGACCAGAAGACACCCAGAGGCCAAAGAAGTGCCAGAGAGGTGGGCTGTGGAGAGCACAACCCACCAGTGCGCGCCATGGGGCCCCCGGCGCGTCCTGATGGGTTGTGCCCTCCATGCCCCCCCTCTCCACTGCCTCTGATGCCTATAAATACCCAAATATTCAGAAAACCCTAGGGGCGTCGACGAAAAACACATCCAGCCACCGCAAGTTCCAGAGCCTCGAGATCCAATCTAACACCATCACGGAGGGGTTCATCATCCTCATTGGTGCCTCTCCGGTGATGCGTGAGTAGTCCACCATAGACCTACGGGTCCTTAGGCAGTAGCTTGATGGCTTCCTCTCTCTCTCTCTCTCTTTTGATTCTCAATACAATAGTCTCTTGGAGATCTATTTGATGTAAACTTTTGCGATGTGTTTGTTGGGATCCGATGAACTTTGAGTTCATGATCAGTTTCTATCCATGAATATTATTTGAGTCTTCTTTGATCTCTTATATGCATGATTACTTATAGCCTCATATTTGTTCTTCGAATCTTTGGTTTAGTTAGGCTGACTAGAACGATTTTTCTTGCCATGGGAAGAGGTGCTTTGTGATGGGTTCGATCTTGCGGTGTCCTTTCCCAGCGACAGAAGGGGCAGCAAGGCACGCATGTATCGTTGCCATTAAGGATAACAAGATGGGGTCTATTCCTACATGAATAGATCTTGTCTACATCATGTCATCGTTCTTATTGCATTACTCTATTTTTCCATGAACTTAATACACTAGATGCACGCTGGATAGCGGTCGATGTGTGGAGTAATAGTGGTAGATGCAGACAGGAGTCGGTTTACTTATCTTGGACGTGATGCCTATATAATGATCATCGCCTTGGATATCGTCATGATTATTTGATCTTCTATCAATTGCCCAACAGTAATTTGTTCACCCACCGTGTGCTATACTCATGAGAGAAGCCACTAGTGAAACCTACGGCCCCCGGGTCTACCTTTCCAACATATTGCTTTCTGATCTATCTTTTTGCCTCTTTTGTTTTCAGATCTATTATACCAAAAACCCCAAAATACCTTGCTGCACTTTTTATTTTCTCTTTTTATTTGTGTTCTTGAGAGATCTATCTATCCAATCTATCACTACCTAATCTATCTTCTTACCGTAGAGAGATTGACAACCTCTCTTTCGCGTCGGGTTGCAAGTATTTGTTCTTTGTGTGCAGGTGTTGCTTATTAGGTGGTGGTGATCCTCCTACTGGTTCGATACCTTGGTTTCATAACTGAGGGAGATACTTACCGCCGCAGTGCTGCATCATCCCTTCCTCTTTGGGGAAATACCGACGCAGTCTCAAGCCACGTCACTGATCCTTTGAGCTTTAAGGGTAAGTATTTGATAGCATGGAGATCATCATCTCGAGCCATGTGAATGTGCATGAGGAAGTCCTCGATGGGATCAATAGTTCCGTCATACTTCTCAACGCTGATGGGTTTAAACCCATCTGGGAACTGGTGCTGCATGACCTCGTCTATATAGCACCTGCGGTCGGAAGCTCCTCGGATCTGAGTTGTAGCATGCCGGACGTCCGATGTTGTTACAGTACGATGGCATGTATAATCACGGGACTATCTAGGCAAACCAGGTATCCCGCATGTCCAGCAGGTGGGCGCACCCTAAATCGATCGTGATGGCGCGGTTGGCTTCGATGCCAATTTAATCCTCAGATCATAATGTTTTTGAGGCGGAAGTGGGTCCTTGCAGTAACACCATGGTATTCTGGGGGGATTTTTATACCCACTGATGTATACTAGGCAACTTTATTCTTGTAGACTTTGTTGGGCCTCCAAGCGCAGAGTTTTGTAGGACTGTAGTAAATTTCCCTCAAGTGGGTGACCTAAGGTTTATCAATCCGCGAGAGATGTAGGATGAAGGTGGTCTCTCTCAAACAACCCTGCAATCGAAATACAAAGAGTCTCTTGTGTCCCCAACACACCTAATACTATGGTAAATTGTATAGGTGCACTAGTTCGGCGAAGAGATGGTGATACAAGTGTAGTATGGATAGTAGGTATAGGTTTTTATAATCTGAAATAATAAAAACAGCATGGTAACAATTTATAAAATTGATCACAAACGGTATTGCAATGCTTGTACAAGGCCTAGGGTTCATACTTTCACTAGTGCAATCTCTCAACAGTGCTAACATAATTGATTCATATATCAGTCATTTAATGTGTGACAAAGAGTCACTTCAAAGTTCTTGTCAATAGCGGAGAACATAATATGAAATTGTTGTAGGTAGCAAACTTCCTCAAAGTTATCATTCCGATCAATCTATTGAGCCATTCTATAAGTTATACAAACATACCTAGAGTTCATACTACAATACCACCATAGAATACGCATGAATCAACTCTAATGTCACCTAGATGCTCCAATGTTACCAAAAGTATCAGCGATTTAATTATTCGATATGCATCAAACAATTTTAGATTCATAATATTCAATCCAACACAAAGAACTTCAAAGAGTTGCCCCAAAGTTTCTATCGGAGAAAGTAGGATGAAAATGTGTATCAACCTATGTGCTTAGATTACCCCAATGTCACTACAGGAATCTGCAAGTTGATTACAAAAACTTACATCAAGTGACTCAATAGAATACCCCATTGTCACCACGGGTATCAACATACAAGACATATATCATGTGATCTCAAATCCTCATATATTCAATCTGATAATAATGAAACCTCAAAGGGCGATACTCAACTCATCACAACAATGGGAAGAACGCCATATGATTCCACTAAATTAACAAAGCTCATGGTACATCAAGATCGTGCCCTATCAAGATCACGAGAGAGAGAGAGAGAGAGAGACCAAACACATAGTTACTGGTACATACCCTCAACCCCAAGGGCGAACTACTGCCTCCTCGTCATGGAGACCGTAGGGATGATAAAGATGGCCTCCAATGATGATATCCCCCTCCGGCAGGGCGCCAGAAAAGGGCTCTGGATGAGATTCCTTCAGAACAAAGGCTCGCGGCGGTGGCGTAAAAGTTCTTGGTTTCTTTCTGGAGGTTTATCAATTTATAGGATTTTTCAGCATTGAAATTATGCCAATCGGAGCTATGAGGGTACCACAAGCTAAGACGGTCCTCCCTACCCCCTAGGGTGTGTAGGGTGAGCTTGTGGCCTCCTCGTGGGTATTCTGGTCCTTCCTAAAAGCTTCAGGGTTCTCTTATGTTCCATAGAAATCACCATAAATTTTCATGGCATTTGGACTTCGTTTGGTATGGATTTTCTGTGAAACAAAAAAATAGCCAAAAAAACAGAAACTAGCACTAGGCACTAGGTTAGTAGGTTAGTTCCCAAAAATCATATAAAAGTGCACCAAAACCATATAAAATCATTGCAAACATGGCATGGGTACTTCATAAATTATCGATACGATACGTTGGAGACGTATCAGCATCCCCAAGATTAATTTCTACTCGTCCTCGAGTAGGTAAATGATAAAATAAACAATTTATGAAGTGTGAATGCTAGCATAGTGTATAAGTTTGATCAATTATAATTTCAATCGCTTTTCCAAGCATCATAATCAGCAACTCTTTCTCATAAAACTTATCATGATAAAGTAGAAATCAATTCACATGTTATGGTTCAAACAAAGCATTCTCTTGAAACTTAACAACCTATGTTCTTAGTCACCAAACAACTACAAATCATATTATTTTGGAAAAGGTCTAAGTAAGAGTTGCACATACTCAATTATCATATAGTCTTCGGTGATTGCTGGTACTCAAAGCATATTTTTAAAACACCCTGCATCCATCAAATAGAGAGGAAGATATGGGCTTAATGTTTCGCCTCCCAACTTACTTATCAAAGAGATAATTGTCAATAATAATAATTCATGATCAAATATATTTGACTGGATATATGTGCATGGATCTTTCCCCATCACATGATGCTTGACAAGTAGAGAATAATTGAGGTCAAAATAAGAAGTTGACTCAACATGAAAACTAAAAAACATGTAAGTAAATAACATGAAAGCAAATAGAATGTCCCTTCGCAGAGGGAAGCAGATATTTGCAGAGCTGCCAGAGCTCAAAATTTAAAATAGAGATGGATATATTTTGGGTGGTGTGCCTTTCCTGTCAATATTACGACAAAGGATTTCAATATCTTCCATGCTAAACACGTTAATGGTGGTTCCCAAATAGAAACATTTTTTTACTCCCCCTCCACCATACAAACACTTTCGATGGCTAGACGCATCCACGGGTGCCCTCCAAGCAATCAACTTTATAGGGGGGTTCTTGTTTATTTATTTTTAATATTAAGCAGGACTGGGCATCCTTTTTACTAGCCTCTCTCGTGTAGGATGAGTGAATAAACTCTCGTCATGAGTTAAACACACTTAGCATGGAAGATACTGACCTCCCCCATCGTTCCATGAACAGTACGAGCATGCAAAACATTTGAAGGTTTAGAGATGGAACATGCAAATTTACTTGGAATGGCAGTGAAATACCATATATAGGTAGGTATGGTGGACTCTCATGACAAGAAACTTGGCTCAAGGATTTTGGATGCACAAGAAGTAATCCCGCTTAGTATGGACATTTTTGGCTAGCAAATGATTATAAACAAGCGCGACATGTTGGAGGATCCATAACAATATAACTTCTATGCAAATATACCCAAGCATAAACCATTACGTTGTCTTCTTTGTCCAACATCAACTACTTGGTCAAGTTTGAAAATAATTAATTGTTATTCACAATCATAAATATGTCCAAGATAATATATTTGTATGGGAAATTTCTATTTCTTCTACTAATTTTACATGAATTGCTTGTATGACTAATATTGTGATTGTCAAACTTCAATAGATTTTACTTTATAAGCCCAATGTGAAACTACTACTAAGCATATAGAACATACATAATTTAAGATTTATGATATTCAATTCATTCAACAATTTACTCTTCGGATATAAGTGAAGCACAAGAGTGAATGACAAACTACTTCCAAAAGATATAAGTGAAGATCAAAGAGTAGTTAAACAAATAGGTAGCTATGTATGAAATCTCTCCCAATCAAAAATTTTACATCTAATTATTTTATGAAAAAGAAAACAAAACAAAAAGGATACTCCAATAATAGCACATATCATGCGAACAAATAAAAACTTAGGCTCAACCAAGGCTAACCGATAGTTGGTTACGAAGAGAGGTGGGATGCCTAACATGGCATCCCCAAGCTTAGATGCTTTAGATTTCTTGTAATATTGACATGGGGAGCATTGGCTATCCCCAGTATTGAGCTCTTGTGTCTCGTTAATTCCTCTCATATCACGGTTTCCCCTAAGTCTCAAAAACTTCATCCACACAAAACTTGACAAGAACTCACGAGATAGGTTAGTATAGTAAAATAGATCATTCACTTAGGTACTGTCAAGACAAGATTCATAATTGTTCTCACATAATTCGTAATGTATTCTATCATTCCCATAATTTATATAATTCAATATAAGCTATGGAAACACTAAAACAAGCAAACTATGCATGTAGAACAAAATCTGTCAAAAATAGAACTACCTGTAGAGATATGAACTAAAACCATGCTTACCTAACTCTGAAAATTACGAAAAATTAGGAAATTGTAGAGAATTTGCAGAGAATACTCTGTAAAACTTTCAGAATATTTTCACGCTCTAGTAAAATTAGAGAATTCATATACTGGACGCAGAAATTTCTGTTTTTGCACAGAATGAAATGAGCAAGTATTCACACTATCCAAAAGGCTTTACTTGCTACTTTATTAATATAAAATTCGCAAAACATGATTACTACAGTAGCTTAATCATATAAACACACAAAAGCAGAAAGGATAAGTGTTGGGTTGTCTCCCAACAAGCGCTTTCCTTTATATCCTTTTAGCTAGGCATTGATAATTTTAATTATCCTCACGTAAAAGAAGGAATTGAGACATATAAGAGAGCATCATGATTCATAAAGAAAACATATGTAAGATTAACCCACTTCCTATGCATAGGAATTTTGTAAGAAAACAATTTATTGTAACAAGAATCAACTGGCATAGGAAGGTAAAACAAGTGCAACTTCAAAATTTTCAACGCATAGAGAGGAAACTTGATATTATTGGCTATTTTTTTTTAAAATAATACACTTTTTTATTAGGGACTTTTACATTGGTGTCCCTAACTCGAACCCACTACTCCGATTTGCCCCTAATTTTGAAGCATGCTCAAATTTGCCCCTCTATCGTTGAGTGACCTTACAGAAATGCCCTTTCGTTTCCGTCCGGTCAAAGGGGTTTGACCATCTACATGACATTTATTGGAAAATTTGCCTTTGCCACCATGTGCCCGTTACAAGTGGGACCCAGTCAGAAAAAATAAAAAGGGAAAAAAATCATTCTCTCATCCCCTCTCTCTCCTTTTATGTGGGACCCACTGGAAAAAAATAAGAACAAAACCCTATCCACCCTCTCTCTCACTTACACATGGGACCCACATGTAAGTGTCTAGTTATATTCTTAATATTTTTAACAGTTTTGCTAATTAGTAGGGCCCACTGATTAGTCTCAATAATTAGCATAATATTTAACACTAGGTAGGATTAGTGCTAATCTAACTAATGGGCCCCATATGTCATAGGAAGCCCATTAGTACTAATCGAACCACCGACGTTAAGCCGCCGGCGAGCACATGCCACAACAAAGGGCAGGGGAGCTCTGTTCTGGCGACCAAACGACTGGTGGAATGGTCCTTCGCACTCTTGGGCTTTCTTCACGTTGAATGGAAGTGGTAGGGTGAGCGGAAACGGCCGGAGTGTCAGGCATGGCCGAGGCCAGCGGCGGCGGTCGAAGCTAGGTGGCAAGGGGGCTAGAAAGTAGGGGAAAGGGGGGATAGATGTGCATCGGCATCTGCGTATCACCGCAAGCATGCTGGAGTGCTTGAAGGGTCTAAAGATGACCGACGGCGAGCACATGGACCTCACCTACGGCTGCCGGAGCGAGGCGTTGTGGGGAGGGGGGCTGGATGAAGAAGGGCTCATCGGCGACGTGTCTGGAAGTTGCACAACACAATAGGGATCTCTTGTATGTTAAGGGAGCGCCGAGGGACCTCATACGACAGCGAATCGAAGACGGCGGCCAGCGGGCAAAGGCGGCGGAGATGGTGTTAGTTCCGGAGTTGCAAGGCACCCGAGGCCGGGATCTTCGGTGTGGGGATGCTCTGGTTGATGATGGGGCATGCAGACATGGCAGTGCGGCTTCTTAGCGTTGTTGGCCATCGTAATGGCAGCGCTCGGTTGAGTCGGCGGGTGACACTCTCTCAGCCTCTGCAGAGGAAGAGGAGGACCATCCAGTGGGCTGGCCTGGCTGGGCTTTCCTGGGCCAAAAAGAAGCATGCGCTCCCTTTCTTCTTTTTCAGTTTATGTTTTATTTTTTTCAGGGGCAAAACGTCCAACAAACGCCCAAAAAATGGTCAAAGCCCTTTGACCTGACGGAAACGACATGGAGGGGCATTTCTATAAGAAGACTTGACGGCAGAGGGGCAAATTTGAGGATTCTTCAAAGTTAGGGGCAAATATGAGTAGTGGGTTCGAGTTAGGGACACAAATGTAAATGACCCTTTATATTAAATTAGAGAAATATTACGCCGTTTTGATTTTTTTTCCAAAATACTACAGCATCGGCATGGCTATAGCCGATTGGCTTCTGTCGGTTGTGCCTAAGCCGATTGGATTCCTATCGGCTTTGGCAAAGCCGATTTCGATCATGTCGGCTTCGGCCAAGCCGATAGGCCTCTCGGCGTCGGGCTATCACTCCAGTTTGTTTTAGTGTGTCCAATTAGCACTAATTGGTTTCGCCGTAACCAATTAGCTGTTATCGTCTTTGGCAAACTCGATTGGTCCATGCAACCATATTTTCCACTGTAATGTGTTTTTTGTGCAAAACTACCAGTTGGCTAATCTAACTGAGAAAAAGGATCACCTTTGGACCAGAATGAAAAAAAAGACACCCTAGTTTCCCGCGTGGCACCTGCCGCTACTGGACCAGGCGGCAACACTGTTTCCCGAGTATATCTCCTGCCCTAATTTCCTGCTTCTGATTTCCCACATATAGCTCCCGCCACAGTTTCCCACTTCTGAGTTCCCGTGTATATCTCGCGCCGCCGTTTCCCGCCTATATCTCCCGCCATAGTTTCCCGCTTCTGAGTTCCTGCCTATTCTTCTCTTCTGAAGCTATAAACCTCCCTCCACACTAAGGTGGGTCAGTAGTCCAGTGTAGTCTCATAGTCTCATTAAGATGTCTGATTATCTTTTTGATCATAGTTTTCACCCTAGTATGTCCCAATGTCTTCTGCGTTTAGCAGGTGATTTCAAGAGAGACAATAGAATAGTTCCATGGGACGAACTCAACATTAGTGACACCCTACTGAATGAGCTAGGTCACGCATTAACTAGGTGCGGGTGGCCTTCAAGGACCTTTGAGTAGATACGGAAAGAACTTCTCAGGTTGCATGGAATATGGAAGAAGAAAAAGCATAAGAGTGAATCATACATAAAGTATGCATTAGAACATGATTTTTTATGGAGCGCCGACTGTGTAATAGTCCGAGACCGACGCTATAGATGAATTTGATAAAAAAATTTATCGTCGTCTGATTTAATTTTTTGTCGCATTCATCATCACATCATTCGCAATGCATCAGGACTCTGTTTCCATCTTTTTCCAAAACTTGCATCCGTTCGTAGTTGTCGGTTCTCCCCGTATCGAGACCAACCACACACGCACGCGCCCGCGACATCATTAAAATATTATTTTCTAAGTGGAAATTAAATGTTCTCAAAATGGGTTGGAAGTTGGCATGCGGTCTTAATCTATTGTAGGTAGACCGCCTGCCAAATTTCATCGCATTCGCAGTCCGTTTGATGCCCCAACCGTTAAACCTATATCGGCACTATAGCTGGTCAAATCGCAGACGTTTTCAGTATTTAAAACTTGTTGCTGGGATGCCCGCCTTTTCCTTCTCTTCTAAATGCCTAGACCCTCTGAACAGTGCACATACCCCTCGTGTGCGTCTGAAACCTTCCCCGAACCCGAATCGCCGAGTCATGACGGATGGATCCTATTCAACCCCGAAATACCCCAAACATCTTCCGTTTCTCCATTGGACTCCCCTAGCCTATTTATCTCGAACGTTTGATCTAAATCGGAGGGTCCTTTTAGACCCTAAGCTAGCCACCCGACCTATTTAAACAATTCAACCCTAATTTATAGGGGTCTGGTCTCATCCTTCCCCTGGCCACCGCCACTTACAAATCCCCCTCGAGATCCCCAGCGGACAAACCCACCTTCTCCACCCCACAGCTTCCGGCCTCTTGCTCGACCCCGAATGGATCGAGGCAACCATCTCTCTATGTCCCATGGACGAGCACGAGGAGAGCCTCAGCTCGTTCCCCAAGCCGCCTCGTGCCCGTGCCCCGCGTCCGAGGAGCTCCTCCAACTGTAGTGCCTCGTCCTCGAGCTCCTGCAGCCCATGGTGCCCATCTCCGGCCACCCGAACGCCCGACCCCAAGCTGCCTCCTCTGCCTCATGTTCTACTCCGGATTTTGGCCTCTGCCAGAACCGCGCCAGCAAACCAGCAGGCCGCCGCGCCCCTTCCTCTCATTCCTCCTAATGATTCTCTCTTCCTCCCTTGTCTCTCATCCCTCTCTATTTTTTCTGATGAACATGAGCTCGCCTGGGAGGAGACAAGAGCGCTCGCCCTGGGGCCACCGACTCCTACCCCACCATCGTTCGTTCCCACCACCGGCAGCCATTGAGGCTACCAGGCCGCCCTGTGCTCCCTCCTCCTACCCCTTTCTTTCTTATTCTCTCTCTCTACCGTCTCATGCACCTCGTCTCTCTTTCTCTCTCTCCCGTGTCTCACCTTGATGTCTTCTCTCTTCCACAGGAGACCCATGACCATAGCAACCCGAGGCTCATCGTCGGCCATCCAAGACCTAACCGTGTCGGTTCCATCCCATCCCCGCCAGATCGGGTCCACAGCTTGCCGCTAACTGACTACCGAGCCTCCCGTGCCTCGATATCCTCCAAGGTCAGCCAGATCTGCCTCCTCCTCCGCCCATTGTCCTCTTCTTTGGATCGATGCCCTAAGTCCCAGTGCCACCATGGCCTCTGCTCGCTCTGCATCGAGCAGAGGAGCTCGCTCGTCCCGCGCCAGGTCGCTGCTTCATGCTGCTAGCCCAGCTGCACCTCCACCGAGCGGGCTAAGCCCACTAATGTAAGCCCAGCCCAGGTCTCCCGTATGACGCCGTGGGCGTTCCTTTGTATTTGATGCTTAGTCCTGTTCGGGCCAGTGCACAGTTTAGGCCCGTAGTTGTTTGATACGTCTCCAATGTATCTATAATTTTTGATTGTTCCATCCTATTATATTATCTGTTTTGGATGTTTTATATGCATTAATATGCTATTTTATATTATTTTTGGGACTAACATATTAATCTAGAGCCTAGTGCCAGTTTCTGTTTTTCCTTGTTTTTGAGTATTGCAGATAAGGAATATTAAACGGAGTCCAAACGGAATAAAATCTTCGGAATGATTTTTCTTGGACCAGAAGAAACCTGCCAGACTTGGAGACGAAGGCAGGAGACCTGCCGGGAAGTCACAAGCCACCAGGGCGCGCCTGCTACTTCTTGAGCTTGCGTTGGTTTTCCCTTGAAGAGGAAAGGGTGATGCAGCAAAGTAGATAAGTATTTCCCTCAGTTTTTGAGAACCAAGGTATCAATCCAGTAGGAGATACAAGCAAGTCCCCAATCTTCGCACCTACACAAACAATCAAACTCTTGCACCCAACGCTAAAAGGGGTTGTCAATCCCTTCACGGTTATTTGCAAGGATGAGATCTGATAGAGATAGATATAAAACAATGCTAAAACTAAAAGTAAAACAAAAGTAAAAAGAATGCAGTGAGATATTTTTGGTATTTTTGGTTTATAGATCTGAAAGTATAATATGGAAAATAGAACCGGGGGCCATAGGTTTCACTAGAGGCTTCTCTAATGAAGGAAAATAATACGGTGGGTGAACAAATTACTGTCGAGCAATTGATAGAAAAGCGAATAATTATGAAGATATCCAAGGCAATGATTATGCATATAGGCATCACGTCCGTGTCAAGTAGACCGAAACGATTCTGCATCTACTACTATTACTCCACACATCGACCGACTCCTGCCTGCATCTAGAGTATTAAGTTCATGAAGAACAGAGTAACGCTTTAGGTAAGATGACATGATGTAGAGGGATAAACTCAAGCAATATGATGAAAACCCCATCTTTTTATCCTTGATGGCAACAATACAAATACGTGCCTCGCTACCCCTACTTTGTCACTGGGTGAGGACACCGCAAGATTGAACCCAAAACTAAGCACTTCTCCCATTGCAAGAATTACCAATCTAGTTGGCCAAACCAAACCAATAACTCGAAGAGACTTGCAAAGATATGAAATCATGCATATAAGAATTCAGAGAAGATTCAAATAATATTCATAGATAAGCTGATCATAAACCCACAATTCATCGGATCTCGACAAACACACCGCAAAAGAGTATTACATCGGATAGATCTCCATGAAGATCATGAAGAACATGGTATTGAAGAACAAAGAGAGAGAAGAAGCCATCTAGCTACTAGCTATGGACCCGAAGGTCTGTGGTGTACTACTCACGCATCATCCGAGGGGCAATGGAGTTGATGTAGATGCCCTCCGTGATCGAATCCCCCTCCGACAGATTACCGGAAAAGGCTCCAAGATTGGATCTCACGGGAACAAAGGCTTCCGGCGGCGGAAAAGTATTTTCGTGGCTCTTTTTGGTATCCAGGGAATATTTGGCAATTTTTAGGCCGAAGAATAGGGTTAGGAGAGCTGCTGGGGGGCCACAAGCTAGGGGGGCGCGCCCCCCCCTAGGGCGCGCCCTGGTGGCTTGTCGCCTCCCGGCAGGTCTCTTACCTTCATCTCCAAGTCTGGCAGGTTTCTTCTGGTCCAAGAAAAATCATTCCGAAGATTTTATTCCGTTTGGACTCCGTTTAATATTCCTTATCTGCAATACTCAAAAACAAGGAAAAAACAGAAACTGGCACTAGGCTCTAGATTAATAGGTTAGTCCGAAAAATAGTATAAAATAGCATATTAATGCATATAAAACATCCAAAACTGATAATATAATAGCATGGAACAATCAAAAATTATAGATACGTTGGAGACGTATCAAGCATCCCCAAGCTTAATTCCTGCTCGTCCTCGTGTAGGTAAATGATAAAAACAGAATTTTTGATGTGGAATGCTACCTAACATATTTAGCCATGTAATATTCTTTATTATGGCATGAATATTCAGATCCGCAAGATTCAAAACAAAAGTTGAATATTGACATAAAAACAGTAATACTTCAAGCATACTAACAAGGCAATTGCGTCCTTTCGAAATAACATGGCCTTAGAAAGTTATCCCTACAAAATCATATGGTCTGGCTATGCTCCATCTTCCCCGCACAAAGTATCTAAATCATGCACATCCCCGATGATAAGTCAAGCAATTGTTTCACACTTTTTATGTTCTCAAACCTTTTCAACTCTCACGCAATACATGAGCGTGAGCCATGGATATAGTACTATAGGTGGAATAGAATATGGTGGAGGTTGTGAGGAAAAGGAGAAGATAGTCTCACATCAACTAGGCGTATCAACGGGCTATGGAGATGCCCATCAATAGATATCAATGTGGGTGAGTAGGGATTGCCATGCAACGAATGCACTAGAGCTATAAGTGTATAAAAGCTCAAAAAAGAAACTAAGTGGTTGTGCAAAAAGATGAAAAATTCCACTAGTTATATGAAAGTGACAAAATAGGAGACTCTCTATCATGAAGATCATGGTGCTACTTTGAAGCACAAGTGTGAAAAAGATAGTAGCATTGTCCCTTCTCTCTTTCTCTCATTTTTTTGGTGGGCATCTTTGGCCTCTTTTTTTTTTTATTTGGGCTTCATTTCCCTCTTTTATTATTTGTAAAGTCCGGAAACTCATCCCAACTTGTGAGGGATTCATAGCTTCCATCATCCTTTTCGCTCACGGGACAAATGCTCTAATAATGAAAATCATCACGCTTTTATTTACTTACAACTCGATACCTAGAACAAAATATGACTCTACATGAATGCTTCCGGTGGGACACCGGGATGTGCAACGATCTAGCCTAGCAAATGACATCAAAAAACGGACAAGCCATGAAAACATCATGCTAGCTGTCTTACAATCATGCAAAGCAATATGAAAGTGATGGTGCGTGTCATGAAAAACGGAACGGTGGAAGTTGCATGGCAATATATCTCGGAATGGCTATGGAAATGCCATAATAGGTAGGTATGGTGGCTGTTTTGAGGGAACTATATGGTGGCTGTTTTGAGGAAGGTGGGTTTAATGCACCGGCGAAAGTTGCGCGGTACTAGAGAGGCTAGCAATGGTGGAAGGGTGAGAGTGCGTATAATCCATGGACTCAACATTAGTCATAAAGAACTCACATACTTATTGCAAAAGTCTATTAGTTATTGAAGCAAAGTATTAGATGCATGCTCCTAGGGGAGAGGTTGGTAGGAGTTAACCATCGCGCGCTCCCGACCCTCACACAAAGGATGACAATCATTAAACAAATTCGTTACATAACGGTTCACCGTACGTGCATGCTACGGGAATCACAAACTTCAACACAAGTATTTCTACCATTTCACAATTACTTAGTAGCATGACTCTCATATCACCATCTCTACATCTCAAAACTATATGCAAGGAATCAAACTTCTCATAGTATTCAATGCACCTTATATGAAAGTTTTTATTATATCCCTCTTGGATGCCCAGTATATTAGGACTAAATTCACAACCTAAACCAATTACCATGCTGTTTAAAGACTCTCAAAATAATATAAGTGAGGTACGAGAGTTTAATTATTTCTATAAAATAAAACACCACCGTGCTCTAAAAAGATATAAGTGAAGCACTAGAGCAACATTGCCTAGCTCAAAAGATATAAGTGAAGCACATAGAGTATTCTAATAAATTCACGATTAAAGCGTGTCCCTCTCAAAAATATGTGTGAAGCAAGGATGATTGTGGCAAACTAAAAAGCAAAGACTCATATCATACAAGACGCTCCAAGCAAGACACATATCATGTGGTGAATAAAAATATAGCCTCAAGTAAATTTACCGATGGATTGAAGACGAAAGAGGGGATGCCTTCCGGGGCATCCCCAAGCTTAGGCTCTTTGGTATCCTTGAATATGGCTTGGGGTGCCTTGGGCATCCCCAAGCTTAGGCTCTTGCCACTCCTTATTCCATAGTCCATCAAATCCTTACCCAAAACTTGAAAACTTCAGAACACAAAACTCAACAGAAAACTCATGAGATCCGTTAGTATAAGAAAAATAAATCACCACTTTAGGTACTATTGTGAACTCATTCTTAATTTATATTGGTGTAATATCTACTGTATTCCAACTTCTCCATGGTTCATACCCCCCGAAACAACCCATAGATACATCCAAATAAGCAAACAACACAAAGAAAACAGAATCTGTCTAAAACAGAACAGTCTGTAGCAATCTATAGACTTCGAATACTTCTGTAACTCTACAAATTCTGAAAAATAGGAAAATCAGTTAAATTTGTATATCAATCTTTTGTAAAAATTTCAGATCAAAAGCACGTTCCAGTGAATTTACAAAATTCCTGGACTGAGAGCAAAAGTTTCTGTTTTTCAGCAAAATCAAATCACAAACACCGTAGACCATCCCAAAGGTCTTACTTGGCTCAAACACTAATTAAAACAAGAAAACACAATTACTACAGAGGTAATAATGTGTAAAGAACTCAAAAACAGAAGCAAAAACAAAAGCATAAAAATAAAATTGGGTTGCCTCCCAACAAGCGCTATTGTTTAGCGCCCCTAGCTAGGCATAACACAATAGATCTAGGTTTTGTCATCTTTGGTATGCAGTCCATAAGTAGCTCTCATAATAGATTCATAAGGTAATTTTATTTTCTTTCTAGGAAAGTGTTCCATGCCTTTCCTTAATGGAAATTGGAATCTAATATTTCCTTCCTTCATATCAATAATTGCATCGATTGTTCTAAGGAAAGGTCTACCAAGAATAATAGGACATGTAGGATTGCAATCTATATCAAGAACAATGAAATCTATGGGCACATAATTCCTATTTGCAACAATAATAACATCATTAATCCTTCCTATAGGTTTCTTAATGGTGGAATCCGCTAGATGCAAATTTAAAGAGCAATCATCAAATTCATGGAAACCTAGCACATCACATAAAATTTTCGGAATCGTTGAAACGCTAGCACCCAAATCACACAAAGCATGGCACTCATAATCTTTAATTTTAATCTTAATAGTAGGTTCCCACTCATCATAAAGCTTCCTAGGTATCGAAACTTCCAACTCAAGTTTTTCTTCAAAAGATTTCATCATAGCATCCACGATATGTTTAATAAAAGCTTTATTTTGATTATAAGCATGCGGAGAATTCAACATGGATTGCAACAAGGAAATACAATCAATCAAAGAACAACTATCATAATTAAAGTCCTTGAAATCCAAAAGAGTGGGTTCATTGCTATTTAAAGTTTTGACCTCTTCAATCCCACTTTTATCAATCTTAGCATTAAGATCTATAAACTCCGAATCATTGGGACGCCTTTTAACTAAAGTTGACTTATCTCCAGTCCCATATTTATCAAGATTTACATTAGAAATCAAAGATTCAATAGGAGTCATATCAATCACTTTAAGACCTTCATCAATATTATCACGAGAAAACACTTTTTCAAGCCATTCACGCTTAGCACGCATTCTAGCGGTTCTTTCCTTACACTCATAAAGACTCATTAATATCACGCTTGGGTGGAGTAGATCTAATTTTCAAAGAATCAATCTCAAGTGAAATTCTATCAACGTTCCTAGCCAAATCATCAATCTTGAACAATTTTTCTTCAATCATAGCATTGAAACCCTTTTGCGAACTAATAAATTCTTTAATATTATTCTCAAGATCAGAGGGCATCTTATTATAATTTGCATAAGAATTGTTGTAGTAATTACCATAATTATTAGAGGAATTACTTGGAAAATTACCTCTATACGCGTTATTACCAAAATTGTTCCTACCAACAAAATTCACATCCATAGATTCATTATTATTTCCAATCAAAGAAGACAAAGGCATATCATTAGGATCAATAGGAGCACTCTTACTAGCAAACAATTTCATTAATTCATCCATCTTTTCACTCAAAGTATTTATTTCTTCAATAGCATGCACTTTTTTACTAGTAGGAGATCTTTCGGTATGCCATTGAGTGTAATTTGCCATAATGTTATCTAGGAGTTTAGTAGCTTCTCCAAATGGGATTTCCATGAAAGTACCACCCGCGGCGGAATCTAAAAGATTTCTAGATACAAAATTCAATCCCGCATAAAAAATTTGTATAATCATCCATAAACTTAAACCATGCGCGGGGCAATTTCTAATCTTTAATTTCATCCTCTCCCAAGATTGTGCAACATGCTCATGATCAAGTTGCTTAAAATTCATTATATCGTTCCTAAGGGAGATGATCTTAGCGGGCGGAAAGTACTTGGAAATAAAGGCATCTTTACACTTATTCCATGAATCAATACTATTTTTAGGCAAAGACGAAAACCAAGTTTTAGCACGATCTCGTAGTGAGAACGGAAATAGCTTCAATTTAACAATATCATTATCCACATCTTTCTTCTTTTTCATATCACACAACTCAACGAAAGTATTTAGATGGGATGCGGCATCTTCACTAGGAAGGCCGGAAAATTGTTCTTTCATAACAAGATTGAGCAAAGCAGCATTAATTTCATAAGATTCCGCACTAGTGGCGGGAGCAATCGGAGTACTAATAAAATCATTATTATTAGTATTGGAAAAGTCACACAACTTGGTATTCTCATGAGTCATCGTGACAAAGCAAGCAATCTAGCACACAAGCAAACAAAAAGCAAACGAAAAGACGAACGGAAGAAGGGCAAATAAAAAGGCAAATCTTTTTGGTTTTTTCTGAAAATCGTTTTAGAAGTGGGGGAGAGGAAAACGAGAGGCAAATGGCAACTAATGTAAATGCAAGAGATGAGTTTGTGATGGGTACTTGGTAGGCTTGATGTAGATCTCCCCGGCAACGGCGCCAGAAATCCTTCTTGCTACTTCTTGAGCTTGCGTTGGTTTTCCCTTGAAGAGGAAAGGGTGATGCAGCAAAGTAGATAAGTATTTCCCTCAGTTGTTGAGAACCAAGGTATCAATCCAGTAGGAGATACACGCAAGTCCCCAATCTTCGCACCTACACAAACAATCAAACTCTTGCACCCAACGCTAAAAGGGGTTGTCAATTCCTTCAAGGTTATTTGCAAGGATGACATCTGATAGAGATAGATATAAAAGATTGCTAAAACTAAAAGTAAAACAAAAGTAAAAAGAATGCAGCGAGATATTTTTGGTATTTTTGGTTTATAGATCTGAAAGTATAATATGGAAAATAGACCCGGGGGCCATAGGTTTCACTAGAGGCTTCTCTCATGAAGGAAAATAATATGGTGGGTGAACAAATTACTGTCGAGCAATTGATAGAAAAGCGAATAATTATGAAGATATCCAAGGCAATGATTATGCATATAGGCATCACGCCCGTGTCAAGTAGACCGAAACGATTCTGCATCTACTACTATTACTCCACACATCGACCGACTCCTGCCTGCATCTAGAGTATTAAGTTCATGAAGAACAGAGTAACGCATTAGGTAAGATGACATGATGTAGAGGCATAAACTCAAGCAATATGATGAAAACCCCATGTTTTTATCCTTGATGGCAACAATACAAATACGTGCCTCGCTACCCCTACTTTGTCACTGGGTGAGGACATCGCAAGATTGAACCCAAAACTAAGCACTTCTCCCATTGCAAGAATTACCAATCTAGTTGGCCAAACCAAACCAATAACTCGAAGAGACTTGCAAAGATATGAAATCATGCATATAAGAATTCAGAGAAGATTCAAATAATATTCATAGATAAGCTGATCATAAACCCACAATTCATCGGATCTCGACAAACACACCGCAAAAGAGTATTACATCGGATAGATCTCCATGAAGATCATGAAGAACATGGTATTGAAGAACAAAGAGAGAGAAGAAGCCACCTAGCTACTAGCTATGGACCCGAAGGTCTGTGGTGAACTACTCATGCATCATCGGAGGGGCAATGGAGTTGATGTAGATGCCCTCCGTGATCGAATCCCCTCCGGCAGATTACCGGAAAAGGCTCCAAGATTGGATTTCACAGGAACAGAGGCTTCCGGCGACGGAAAAGTATTTTCGTGGCTCTTTTTGGTATCCAGGGAATATTTGGGAATTTATAGGCCGAAGAATAGGGTTAGGAGAGCTGCTGGGGGGCCACAAGCCAGGGGGGCGCCCCCCTAGGGCGCGCCCTGGTGGCTTGTCGCCTCCCGGTAGGTCTCCTGCCTTCATCTCCAAGTCTGGCAGGTTTCTTCTGGTCCAAGAAAAATCATTCCAAAGATTTTATTCCATTTGGACTCCGTTTAATATTCCTTATCTGCAATACTCAAAAACAAGGAAAAAATAGAAACTGGCACTAGGCTCTGGATTAATAGGTTAGTCCCAAAAATAATATAAAATAGCATATTAATGCATATAAAACATCCAAAATAGATAATATAATAGCATGGAACAATCAAAAATTATAGATACGTTGGAGACTTATCAGCGCCCTAGGGGGGGGGCGCCCCCGTGGCTTGTGGCCCCCCAGCAGCTCTCCTAACCCTATTCTTCGGCCTACAAATTCCCAAATATTCCTTGGATACCAAAAAGAGCCACGAAAATACTTTTCCGCCGCCGGAAGCCTCTGTTCCCGTGAGATCCCATCTTGGAGCCTTTTTCGGTAATCTGTCGGAGGGGGATTCGATCACGGAGGGCATCTACATCAACTCCATTGCCCCTCCGATGATGCGTGAGTAGTTCACCACAGACCTTCGGGTCCATAGCTAGTAGCTAGATGGCTTCTTCTCTCTCTTTGTTCTTCAATATCATGTTCTTCATGATCTTCATGGAGATCTATCCGATGTAATACTCTTTTGCGGTGTGTTTGTCGAGATTCGATGAATTGTGGGTTTATGATCAGCTTATCTATGAATATAATTTGAATCTTCTCTGAATTCTTATATGCATGATTTCATATCTTTGCAAGTCTCTTCGAGTTATTGGTTTGGTTTGGCCAACTAGCTTGGTAAATCTTGCAATGGGAGAAGTGCTTAGTTTTGGGTTCAATCTTGCGGTGTCGTCACCCAGTGACAAAGTAGGGGTAGCGAGGCACGTATTTGTATTGTTGCCATCAAGTATAAAAAGATGGGGTTTTCATCATATTTCTTGAGTTCATCCCTCTACATCATGTCATCTTACCTAATGCGTTACTCTGTTCTTCATGAACTTAATACTCTAGATGCAGGCAGGAGTCGGTCGATGTGTGGAGTAATAGTAGTAGATGCAGAATCGTTTCGGTCTACTTGACATGGACGTGATGCCTATATGCATAATCATTGCCTTGGATATCTTCATAATTATTCGCTTTTCTATCAATTCCTCGACAGTAATTTGTTCACCTACCGTATTATTTTCCTTCATGAGAGAAGCCTGTAGTGAAACCTATGGCCCCCGGGTCTATTTTCCATATTATACTTTCAGATCTATAAACCAAAAATACCAAAAATATCTCGCTGCATTCTTTTTTACTTTTGTTTTACTTTTCGTTTTAGCAATCTTTTATATCTATCTCTATCAGATCTCATCCTTGCAAATAACCGTGAAGGGATTGACAACCCCTTTTAGCGTTGGGTGCAAGAGTTTGATTGTTTGTGTAGGTGCGAAGATTGGGGACTTGCTTGTATCTCCTACTGGATTGATACCTTGGTTCTCAACAACTGAGGGAAATACTTATCTACTTTGCTGCATCACCCTTTCCTCTTCAAGGGAAAACCAACACATGCTCAAGAAGTAGCATTGTTTTTTCAGTTCGGCGATTTTAGCAATTTCCAGGATATGCATAAATTATAGAAAATTGCACTGTTTTAAAATGTGAATAACTAAATAGCAGTGCATCGTAATAAAACGTGTCCTATATGTAAAATGTGTCGAGTTTCTTGTAGTTTCACAATATCCAACTTTCATCCATGTTAAAAATGTTTAAAATTGCTGGTTGCATTAATTTGCATAAATGCCATGCTAAAACGGTTTCTTCCATAACTAAATAACCATAGCTCCGAATTAAATAAACTATATGTGTAACTTGACTAGAAAAATGTGTAGAATCACATGGTGCACTTTATTTGCCTGTTTATTAAATATAAAATACATTTAGATAGAACAATACCAATTTCAAAAATTACATATGGAGATTTTCCAGAATTGTTACGTGTTGTTTCTGGCCTCATTTAAATTGCCTAGATAGGTAGTTTTGTTATGCTTCACCTCTTGCCATGAGTAACAACATTTAATATTGTCATGTACATAAACGGGAGTGAACTAAATAATTGTTTTGGAGTTTTGTCAATATGCAACGAGTTGCATATTGAGCTTCACTTAATGTGTAGTATTTGATTGTTGCCATGCCATGCCATGCCTATTTAAAATGGACATGCATCATACTTGTTTGCGCATCATATCATGAATATGTTGTGGTGTTTACCGTGCTATTTGTTTGTTTCCGGATTGCTTCTCCTCGCTAGAGTTTTGAAACCGATTTGGAGTGTGAGGATTTGTTTAAGTACGCTTGTTCGACTAGTTCATGGACTCGATCTTCTTCCAAGCGGGATTACATCCAAGATGACCATTACCTTGGATACCATTAGTATCATTGCTATGCAAGTTGTCTCGATGCTATCTCTATGTCTCGCCACCTACCACTTGTTTGTCAAGCCTCCCAAAATGCCATGATAAGCCTTTAACCCTCCACATCCTAGCAAACCGTTGTTTGGCTAAGTTACTGCTTGCTCAACCCCTCTTATAGCGTTTCTAGTTGCAGGTGCAGTTTGTTCCATGTTGCGACATGGATGTCTTGGGATATCACATTATCCTTGCAATTTAATTAATGCATCTATACACTTGGTAAAGGGTGGAAGGCTCAGACTTTTCCCTGGTGTTTTGTTCCACTCTTCCCGCCCTAGTTGTGATTACCGGTGTTATGTTCCATATTGAGTGCTCCTAACATGCGTGGGGATGTTATGGGGACCCCTTGATTTTTGTTTTGGGATAAAACTCTTCTAGCAAGGCCCAACTTTGGTACTACATTTGCTTAATAACTAATAAAACTTGCATATTTACTGGCCAACCCGTGGAAAATTTAATCAACAAGCTGGGCCAGTGCTCTTCATGAGTGTTGGTCCAAAACAGAGCACCGTGCGGGGCCACCCCGGGGCAACTTGGGTGTTTAATTTGGCCATTGTACGCTTCGCTTATATGTTAGTGCCCTTAGAAATAGATACGTGTGGCTCCTATCGGGATCTGGCCTACCGACCGGTCTTGCTGGAATTATTTTACCTTTAACAAATGTCTTGTGCACCGGCATTCCGAGGATACTATGGGTTATTCCGCGGTTGAGGTTTTCCACCGCAGCTTGTGGCTAGTTTGTGATGGATGAGTTAGAGCACCCCTACAGGGTTAAATCTTTCTGAAATCCGTGCATGCGGTTATGTGGCAACTTGGAAACTTTATGATACCCGTATATAGAAAACTTGAAGTAAACACAATTTAAAATACACCAACTATGTGCATAACCGTGATCGTCTCTTCTTGTGAGGTTTGAACCAACGATAGAGCATGGTGGGGTTATGTTTGAGTCGTAAGTAGGTGTTCAGGATCACTTCTTGATCATTACTAGTTCACTTCCGTTTATGATTAGACACTACTGCAGGATGGTCCAAAGACGACACATCAATCAGAGACCCTTCGACGAAACTGTGTGCAATCCATCAATCGCAAACGGTATAGTTCAAGCTCCGCCGCCAATGATGAAAACCGTGTGCGATGGAGGAACCATCAAGTACGATTCAAAAAATAGTTGCGTGTGTGATGCGTTGCATACAGTTTGTTCTTATGAACTGTTTGTGATTATGGAATATAACAGAAACGGTTAACAAACTACATACGTGTGCGTAGTGCGGCATACAGTTCACTCGGACAAACTGTTTGCGCTGATCCAGTAGAACACAATTGAGTTAGCCTAAGAAAGCGTGTGTGATACCTGGCAAACAGTTCATTCATCAGAATTGTTTGGGAAGACCAATAATAACCCAAACGATTCATCCTGACAACCGTGTGTGTTGTGGGTACCCGACAAACAGTTCATTCATCAGAATTGTGTGGGAAGACCAAAAATAACCCAAACGATTCATCCTGACAACCTGTGTGTGTTGTGGGCAGACGGTTGCTGCTAATAATTGTATGAGATGTAATTTGCTCTGTTTGCACAACATCTATATGCTTTGTCTACAGAACACCAACATTATTGTTGCATAACCAACTTGAACATCCAGTTACATAAGTGACTACACAACACATGTACATTCCTCAATATAAATTTACAAGAAGTAGACGATCACCAAATCATACTGTTCTCCTGACGACGGTAGACGACACTACTCTGCTTGTGGCTATCCCTCGCCGTCTGCAAGAAGGAGGCACTTCCTCATGTCAATGATCCTCCTGTACATCTTGTAGCTTGTGTACGCGTCCTTGGCCGCGTACTTGATGTGTTCTTCATCCAGTTCGTTCACCCAGGCCTTGTGCCAGGCAGACTTGTCCTTGTGGCACTCAGCCTTCATGTATTTGTAGTAGGGGTCGATGATGGCCGTGGCGAGGTCAACCAGGGAGTCCTTCTGCTTCTTCTTCTTGCCGCCCCAGACCCTGTACTGACCTTGGATGTTGACAAGCTTCTGGCAGGACAAGCCCAAAGTCTTGAGCACCTTTAGATCGTTGGTGGTGTCCACCGTTGCGAACCTGTAGTCGGGGCTGTTGACAAACCTGGCGAAACGCTCGCAAGGACTTGTGGCCAGGAAGTAGTGGTAGACGAGCACATGATGGCACACACACAACTGGGCGACGACAACCTTCTGATCATGCCCGGCACGACCGCCGGTGTACTCGAGGTCAAAGCCGACCACTTTGTACTTGTCATCCTCAGCAAGCAGCTGCTCCAACGCGTTGATGGAGTTCACCACCACGACCGGGTCGTTGGTGTACACCACCGAGAGGTCCGTCTTCCTGATGTGGGTGTCCACTTTGACAATTTTGGCGAACTGCCGCTCGCCGTCGGCAGCCGCCATTGGATCCGCACGGGAAGGTTAAAGCGATGAAGAGATCGTGGGTGTGCTTCTTGTGTTGTGTGGAGCGATCGGAAGGTGGAATAGACGAAGGTAAATGGCCGCGGGAATAAATTGCGCTGGACGGCCTGGAATTTCGGCACGTCCGCATGGCAGTTTTTGCAGCGCTTAACTTCATGGTGGCGCCGGGAGCGGCACAACGGCATGCATATGGCACCTCGAACGTACGTGACTGTTCGCGCGTGGACGCCGGCAGAGCAAGCATGCACGGACGCGATTATAGCGCGCCGCGGCGGCATCAACCGCCTCATGTGTAGATTAATTCGCGACGGTGCATACAGAACGAACGTTTGCTTTGTAGTAAAACACAAACGGTTTTTTATTGTTAACCGTTTGTGTACTTGTCATTTCTCCCACCTCCGTCCCGTCTTGTCACCGCGTTGCCGCTCGAGGATTCCAGTGCACGCTTCGGGGGCGCACAGGTTCCCGCACAAGCTTCTCACCCGGCTCGCTGAAATCCCCCAATCACCCAATGATCCGGGAGCGCGCAACGTTTCTTTTGGGCTTCCCATTCCCGCGCAACCGCGCAGGAACACGCGCAAGCTTCCTGCCCAGCTCGCCTTGGCCGCCCTCTTTATAAACCCTCACGGCCGGCGCCTCCACATTGCATTCATCCCCTCCCTGCCCGCAGCTTCCCAAGTTTGCTTCTCCCCCAAACGCCAATGGCACCTATCCGTCGTCATCGCTCCGCCACTCCGCCAGAGGGCAGCTCCAGCTGGGAGGATGCACCACGTCGGCGACGCAGTACCCGGAAGCGTGTAGTGCGTGTGGCGTCCTTGTTGGTTGTGCGCACGACACCCACCACACGCTCCTCCACATTTGCCCAAAGGCAGCTACTGCTGGTGACCGCCGTGGCCCCCAACCCATCGCCGGCAGCTGTTTTCGCCACCCCACCAGCTGCCTCCTTGGCCGCCACCACACCAACGTCCGCCTTGGCAGCCACCCCACGGTCAGCCGCCGGGGCCATCACCCGCTCCTCCACCGCAGACCGAAGGCGGGAGGAGGAGGCCGCTGTCGAAGCACAGCCGCTCGGCTTTTGCGTCAGTGGCCTAGCACGCTACATCAACTTCCTACATGAGGAGGAGGAGCGCCAGGTCGAGCACACAAAGAGGCTCACCGCCGCCGTGTCCGCAGCAGACGCCGCAACTATGGCATGGAATGAGGAGATCTACGTCGAGTCCCGCCGCTTCAAGGAGGCGCGTCAGGAGCGGCGGAGGGCAACAGCGGCAGCCGACGAATTCGACTCCTCCAGCTCATCGGTAGGCTTCTCCTCCTCTGCCTCTTACTGAACGCGCTCGGCAGAGGAGAAGGCTGCTGGCAGTAGCACGAAGCCCCTCCAGAGTAGTATTTAGGGGCTATTTTGTTCAGTTCATCTAACTATAGATATGGTTGAACTGTCCCACCTACTTTAAATTAGCTAGAATATATAGTTGAATTAGCTGTTTCAGTACGTGGTTGGCAACAAATGGGGAAAAGTTTGTTTGATTCAGCTGTCGAGTTGAACTATTTTGTACAAAGACCAATGCTTGATCTATGAATGAAATCTATGTTTACTAAATTTCAGTTGCAAAATTGCATCGTAATAGTGATTTTGTTCCTGCAAAATTGGACAAATCTCAGTGTTTCCAATTTGACAAACGAAAATTTACCCAATATGACAGATTCGAATCTTACCTGACTCCTGCTGCCAAGGCATCGATCGGTGCTTACATGGGGTGCTTAGTGTATTAAATGTCTTAGCAACTCAAGTCCACAATGCGTTGTTGCTAAGGTCCCTTCATTTAATGATTTAGCAACTAAACTCTTGCATGCATTGGTGAGTTTCCTTCATTTCAGTGTTTTGCCAAGGTTCACGCGCTTGGCATTGTTTCTTCATGTGGTTACCAAACTCATATCTCTCCTTATATACCTTCCCACATCAGATTTTTTTGCATACATGGCAACCTCAGCAGTTAGCACCAGTACAAGGTGTAGCATCGGGAAGGGCACACGGGTCATCATTCACAATCGTTTGCGATGATGCAATGAAAAAATTCCTTCGTGCCATATTTTGCTTGGCTTAGTAAGGAAGGAACAATTGCCCTCTGTTTGCATATGGGTATTCAGTCTGAAACGTCTTTGACGACTGGCAAAGGACACGCCACCCCGATGACCTTGCGCAGGACACTGCTCGCATGCCACCCATCTACTCAAACACATGTATGCACGCTACCTCCTTGCCAATACAGATAGCGACACGTGGCCCGCACGTAAATGGTCTGTAGAACGTCCACGAATCAAAAATAATACGCCCATTTGCGATGGTAACGTGACAGATTTTTGTTCCAAAATGCCTTTGTTGGCTATTAATAATGCTTGCTCTTTCTCTCAAAGTGGACACTAAAAATACCACAACATATTTGTGCTTTCTATGATGAGGCCCTGTGATAACCCACAAGTATAGGGGATCACAACAGTTTTCGAGTGTAGAGTATTCAACCCAAATTTATAGATTCGACACAAGGGGAGCCAAAGAATATTTGAAAGTATTAGCAGTTGAGTTGTCAATTAAACCACACCTGAAGATTAAATATCTGCAGCAGAGTGATCAGTAGCACATTAATATGATAGTTTTGATAGCAGTAGTAGCAGTAATAGTAACGGTAACAGTGATAGCAATGATTTTGTAGCAGTTGGAACAGTAGCAATAGCAATAGTAACTTAGCAAGAACAATATGTGGAAAACTCATAGGCATTGGATCTGTGAATTGGTTGGATGATATTCATCATATAATAGTCATAACCTAGGGCGAGACAGAACTAGCTCCAGTTCATAAATATAATGTAGGCATGTATTCCGTAAATAGTCATACATGCTTATGGAAAAGAACTTGCATGACATCTTTTGTCCTACCCTCCCATGGCACCGGGGTACATAAGGAAACTAAGGGATATTAAGGCCTCCTTTTAATAGAGAACTGGAACAAAGCATTAACACATAGTGAATACATGAACTCCTCAAACTACGATCATCACCGGAAAGTATCCTGATTATTGTCACCCCGGGGTTTATGGATCATAACACATAGCAGGTGCATATGACTAGCAAGATCGGATCAAGAACATAGATATAATGGTGATAATATAAACGGTTCAGATCTGGAATCATGGCACTCGGGCCCTAGTGACAAGCATTAAGCATGGCAAAGTCATAGCAACATCAATCTCAGAACATAGTGGATACTAGGGATCAAGCCCTAACAAAACTAACTCGCTTACATGATGAATCTCATCAAACTCCTCACCGACCAACGAGCGTACGAAGGAATTACTCACTCCCGGTGGGGAGCATCATGGAATTGACGAAGACTGAAGATTCCCCTCTCCGGAGCCCCGAACGGACTCCAGATCTGGCCTCCCGATGAAGAACAGGAGGTGGCGGTGGCTCCGTCTCGTGAAGCACGATAAAACTTCCTCTCCTATTTTTCTCTCTGAAAATAGGTATTTATGGAGTTGGAATTAGGGTCAGGGGGGCCACGAGGTGATCACAACCCACCAGGGCGCGCCTGGAGGGGGCGGCGCGCCCTGGTGTATCGTGCCCAGCCAGGGGACCCCCTCCGCTGGCTCTTGGTTCCAGTATTTTTCTTTTATTCCGAAATAAATCTCCAAAAAGTTTCGTCCAATTCCGAGAACTTTTATTTCTGCACAAAAACAACACCATGGTAGTTCTGCTAAAAACAGCGTCAGTCCGGGTTACTTTCATTCAAAACATGCAAATTAGAGTCCAAAACAAGAGCAAAAGCATTAGGAAAAGTAGATACGACGGAGACGTATCAACTCCCCCAAGCTTAACC
The DNA here is from genome assembly GCA_039707655.1 of Elymus sibiricus. Taxonomy (NCBI): domain Eukaryota; kingdom Viridiplantae; phylum Streptophyta; class Magnoliopsida; order Poales; family Poaceae; genus Elymus; species Elymus sibiricus. The sequence goes on along the minus strand of CM077675.1, from coordinate 304,422,691 downwards.
CATTGCTTGTCCTCAAGAAATTTAGTTGACAAACTGAAAGTGAAAAAGAAAAACTTTTACGAACTCTTTTGTTCTTGTTTACATAAATATGCTTAAGTAGCACCCAGGTTTTCAGCAAAGATCATGACTAACCATGTCAACAATAACTCTTAGAAATTATATTAACTCATATCAATGGCATAATCAACTAGAGAGTAATAATAAAATATCTCAAGTGCCAACACTTTGTCAAAACGGTCATGATATAATATGACAATAGTGGTATCTCGCTAGCCCTTTGAGACCGCAAAACATAAATGCAGAGCACCTCCAAAGTTCAAGCAGCGACTAAACATTGTAATTCATGGTAGAAAAGATCCAGTCATGATGCATCCAACATTAACTATACACAATGCATGAGGATGACAATAGTGCTCTCAGATCTGGCGCTTATTTGAGAAGGTGATGACTCAACATAAAAGTAAATAGACAGTCCCTTCGCAGAGGAGAGCAGGGATTTGCAGAGGTGCGAGAGTTCAAAGCTTAAATCAGAGATAAATATAATTTTGGGAGGTGCACCCTTCCTATCAACGTTACGACCAAGAGTTATCAATATCTTCCATGCTAAACACATTAGCGGCGGTTCCCAAGCGGTAAAAGTAAAGGTTTACTCCCTCTCCACCAACAAACACACTCCACGGCTAGCCGAATCCACGGGTACCGTCCATACCAATAACATTCCTGGGGGAGTTTTGTTTAATTATTTGCAATTTTTGATTTCGGGACTGGGAATCCCTATTACCGCCCCTCTCGTGCAAGGACGAGTGAATAAACACTCATCATGAGAATAACCTGCTTAACATGGAAGATACTGATCGCCCCCTGTCGCTCCTTGAGCAGTCCAGGCACACAAAACAGATGTTCATCTGAAATTTTAGAGGTGGCACATGGAAATTTACTTGGAACGGCAGGGTAATACCGCATATAGGTAGATATAGTGGACTCATCTGGAATAACTTTGGTTTAAGGATTTTGATGCACAAGCAGTATTCCCGCTTAGTACAGGTGAAGGCTAGCAAATAGGTTGAGAAGCGGCCAGCTAGAGAGCGAAAACGGTCATGAACATGTGTTATGCATAATCAACATTGAATACTAGCATGAGTAGGATATGAACACCATGAACATAAATATCGTAGAGGCTATGTTGGTTTTGATTCAACTACATGCGTGAACATGTGCAAAGTCAAGCCACTTGAAACACTCAGAGGAGGATACCATATCATCATACTACATCACAACCATTTTAATGCATGTTGACATCCAAGATAAATCATTATCCACTCCTAGCTACTTAAGCATGGCATGAGCAACTACAATCTCTAATTGTCATTGCAAACATGTTTGATCATAATATGCTGAATCATGGATACTAGGTTAAACACATTTACAAAAACAAAAACAAGTTGAGTTCATACCCGCTTCTCTCTGCCATAGTCACGTCCTCAAATATCGTCATTATTGCCTTTCACTTGCACGGCCGAATGATATAAAAAATAATAACAGTGCACGAGTGCCGTGGACTAAGCTGGAATCTGCAAACATTTTATTCAAAAGGAGAAGACGAAGTAATTTGGGCTCTTGGTTAGATTAACAATAATGCATATGAGAGCCACTCAACATTTTCACCATGGTCTTCTCCTTGGTACGACTCAAATAAAAGGAAAAGAATTTCAGAGAAACACATTGAAATATTTTTTAGAGTTTTTGGTTTTTCTTAAAGAAAGAAAATCAAAGAAGGAAAAACAAAGACGAGAAAAACTATTTACACGGGAAAACTCCCAACAAGTAAAAGAAGAAACGAGAAATATTTTTGGGTTTTCTTTTGCTACTACAATTAATTTAAACTAGAAAGAAAAACCGAAAAGAAGCAAGAAATATTTTTGGATTTTCTCAAAGTTTTTCAAACACGCAAGAAGAAAGCGAGAAAATAAATATAGCAAGGATAATACAATGAAAAAGTGTAGACATCGACAACTGGAATGAAATGTGTAAACATGAATATAATGTCGATGGAAATACATACTCCCCCAAGCTTAGGCTTTTGGCCTAGCTTGGTAATCACTATCCGTAATAGCCATCCGGTCCTATGTGGAGGTGCTGTGGCGGCGGCACCTGAGCGTCCCACTCCTGGGGCTCCTCCCCAGCCGCTGCCAGGTCGTTCCGGTAGGCAAAAATGTCCTCTGGCATGACCTTGTATCCATTCCTGGCAATAGAATCAAACAAAGCAGGTGCAGGCAACGGGATAATATCACAGGTAACCTTGCTGAATACTAAGTTGTAGTGAATGTTATGAAAAGAATCAGCAACATCAATGAATTGATGATCCTCCAATGCCTTATGATCTAGAAAAACTCGGGGCAAGGGATAATCATGTTGGCGAATCTGAACATTAAAGTGACTCACTAAGCGAGTAGCATAAATACCACCATGTATCTTGCCCTTAGTCCTGTTAAGGTGTAGGCGACATGCAATAATAGCCCCTAGGCTAAAGGTGTGATCATGGTGCAGTGCACGGCGTAAAATGGCGAGGTCGGGGCACTGAGTGCACCGACCTTCTCCCTAGCGGTTAAACGCTTCGCGATGAATAAAGCAAAGTAATGCACAGAAGGAAACTGCAAAGTGGTGGCAGTGGCATTTGACACGCCTCTTTCATCACCCACTGTCAAAGTGAGGAGAAAGTCCTCAAACTCCGTTGGTCTAGGCTCTCTTAATTCCCCATCAGAAGGGATCAAACATATGTCGCAAAAGTCAGTGAGCGGTATCTGACGGGTTTCAGCATATAAATTAAACTGCACCTCAGGAGGATTATTCCTACTCAGAAAATGAAAAAATTTCACAAAGGAATTTGTAAGGAGGTGGTGTTGGTTACACTCAGCTGCGAGGAAGTCGGTCAGCCCAGCATTTGCAATGAATTGGGCAAACTCTTGATGGAACCCGGCCTCCTCCATGAAGGAATTATCGGGCCATTCGCATGGCTGCACCTCCGCCGTTCTCGGAGTGTTGAGGTCATTGTCCGATGAGTCCCCAATGACTCCTTTAGCATTCTTCTTGGAGGAAAACTTCCTAAAGAAACTCATCTTATTCCTATAAATAAATTTCTGAAAATTTTAGTCTACAAAAAATCTGTTAACAAAACTTCTTTAGATTGTAGCAACAACTCATAAGGATGCCTAGAGGCCATATTAAGCATTCAAACTACTTAGAACTCTAAGAATTCAACATGCAAGCCCATCTACAGCAGCACCAAGAGTAGCTAATTATTCTAAAAATAAACCACTAAATCAAAAACTAATTCGACTAATGGAGGAGTCAAATACCAAGTAGCAATCCCCCAAAACAGTTTCGGAAACGGAGCTTCGAGCAAAGAGATCGAAATCCGCGGGTTTGAGAGCAAGAACACGAGAGAGAGAGAGAGAGAGCTATGGTGATTTTTTTTCTGGAGGTAGGAGATGGAATGGGCTAAAGAGATAAGTGAGGGGACCCACGTGGGGACCACAACCCACCAGGGCGCGCCTGGGGTTGCTGCAGCGCCCTGGTGTCTCATGGACACCAGGTGCATCCCCCTCTGATGTTATTTGCACCAGAAATTCAGAAATATTCAGAAAAAAATCGTGTTAAATTTTTAGGACATCCTGAGAACTTTTATTTTTGGGCCATTTTTATTGCACGGAGAAATCAAAAAACAGGATAAACATGGCATTTTATTTTATATGACTAAGAAGAATAGAAAACAAAAGGTGGGAGTAGAAGGTTGTGCCTACTAGATTCATCAACTTCATACCTCTCAAAAATGATCCATTAATAAGGTTGATCAAGTCTTATTAACAACCACTTTTGATTAGCATGAAACTGAAGAATTTCGTAAATCACTAAGTTACCTCAACGGGGATATGCATATCCCCAACAATAAGTATGTCATATTGTTTTTTGGCAGTAGGTAGAGGTAGTTGAAAACTTCCAATAGTGAGTGTCGGAGATTTTTCAATAACATTTATACCATTCACTTGGAATTGTTTCTTCGGAAAGTGCACCATATGCTCATTACCATTGATATGAAAAGTGACTTTGCTTTTATTGCAATCAATAACAGCCCTTGTAGTATTCAAAAAGGATCTACCAAGGATAATTGACATGTTGTCGTCCTCAGATGTAACACCCCTGGATTCATGCTACAGTAATGCTTGTAATTAAGCTATAGTAAACCATGAGGATTAAGCTAATCCATTTTGCTAAACCATGTTTGATCACAATGGAATCATATCTCATTTAAATTTCCTAATGATTTTCAATATTCATTTTAAGAGTGGTTTAAATAGTTTTGCAAACCTTAAAACAAAAATAATCTTTGGGTTACAAATATTCCACTGTTATTTATAAAATTGTAACCAGCTTTTTATCATGTATTTTGGTGCCCCAAACTTAATATAACAGAGGCCAAATCTTTTAATTAAATACCCTTTTAAATTTTGAAGTTTTCAAATAATTTCAAAAAGTTTTGTGGCACTGCCTAATATTCCAATACTAATATTAGGACAAGTGCCATATTTTACAAAAGTCATTTAGTCCTAAAACTAAATCAAAACAGAAGGTTTTAATAAAATAGGAAAGGAAAAAGGAAAATGGGAAGTGGGCACTGTGCCCCTGGGCTCTAGTGAGCTACAGGCTGCTCATCCCACCTAACCCCCCTTCCCCTACCTCCTGCTCACCAGGGAGACGTGGGTGCGGCGATGCGTGCCATCGGCCGCCCCCGTCGCCTGGCGCCCATCCGGTGGCCCCTCGCCGACCATAAGGCACCTCCTGGCCACCCAAGAACCCTAGCCACCTCCCATCCCCCCATGCTCGATCTCCTCGTCCCCGCCCGCAACCGAGCGCCGCCGCCGCCATGGCCGTTGGCTAGACGCAGCCACAGGCCACCCCACGTTGCCCCGACGCGCCCTGGAGCTTCGCAACCTCCCCACCGTCCTCCCACGCCCGGAATCGAGCTGGAGCACGCCGCACCACTGCCCCGATCCTCTTCTTCCTCCTTGGGCCGCAGCCAGTCGCCGCCGTTGGAACGTCTCCTCGGGCCTCCCCCGAGCCCGCTTTGCGCACCTTCAGGGCCGGTGATCCTCCCGCTTCTCCTCCTCCCTCTCTCGCGCTCGATGCGGTCGCATAGCTCCCCTTCCACCATGGCCGAACTCGAGCTCCGCTCGGGCTCATCGCCGGCGAGGCTCCGGTGGCCAAACGGCCCCGGGCCCCTGCTCGTCGTCACTGCCACACCGCGTAGAGGCTGCCCACAGTTTTGGTTCGCCGGGATTCGTTCCGTAGCCACGGTTACATGCTCGCCCAAACCGACCGCCGCCTGAGCTCGACGCCGACGTCAACTCCGACCACCCCAGTCTCGGCCACCACCGCAGATCGACGCGGGCCAGTCCCCACATTCGATCTCGCCTCTCCGCGCGCAAAATGGTCGTCCCTAGGCAAATCCTGACCACCTCCCGAGCCTCCGCCGTGTTTTGAGGTCGCCGGCGACGCCTCCGGTCACCGGAGCTGACCTGGCCGGTCGGGGCCACCACCCAGTGGCACTAGCAGGTGGGCCAGTGGCCCAGTTGACCAGTTGACCTAGTCAAATGTGCTGACTGGGCACTGCCAGTCACTGCCAGTGGGCCACCCCCTAGGCCACTGACATATGGGCCCAGGATGTTTAGTGCTAATAAAAATTGTTTAATTAATTCTGATAGTTAGTTTAAACTAATTAGTCACTTACATGTGGGCCCCCCCTATTAAATTAATCTGTTTCCATTAAAACTAATCCCTAGATTAACCAACTGTCGATGACAGGTGAGGCCTAGCTGTTAGGTTTGACCTGAGGCAGCTGGGTTGACTGCTGACGTCAGCATGACCTCATGCTGATGTCATAATAGTATTTTTCGAATTAATTTAAATCTTTTTAATTTCAGAATATTAATAAAACTTTGAAAATTAATATAAAATAATCTATAAGTCAGATGAAAATGTTTTATATATGAAAGTTGCTTAGAAAAATCCCACAAATCCGAATACGTTCTCCATTCATCTGTCACATGTCCCTAACATGATGAACATGGAACTTTTCCATCGGATTCGTCTGTCTGATAATTGCCAAATACCAGGGAAATATCGTCAGATATTCTCCTGCTCCGTTTGTGACGTGTAGTACTGCGTTAGCACGTGCCTAGCTCTGCATATTGCCATGTCATGCATCGTGATGCATCTGTCTGCTTTATATTTATTGTTTCTCCCCCCTCTTCTTGCCGGTACACACCGAGACTGACGCTGCTGCCAGGTACGACTACGCCACTGACGATCAGTTCTTTGCAGCAGAGCAGCAAGGCAAGATACCCCCCTTGATCATACTGATATCGCCCATTCTCTCTCTCTCTCTCTCATGCTTGCATTAGATTTTGCTACTGTTGTAGATAGCTCCTATTCTGATGCATAGCCTGTTTTTTGTTAAACTGCTACTGTACCTATTGTTATATCAACTGCTTAGCATAGGTTGATTAGTGATTCCCCTGTGACCCCTTAGTCCCAGTTGCCCCTGCTTCATCATCGATGACTTGAAGACTCGATCAATTGATCGACAAGCCATGACTCATCACATTCACTGCACCCCCCCTTAGTTGTATGACTCTGCAGATCTACTATCAAGTACCGAGGGTGACACCTTGTAAAGTACTCATGGTGCTAACTCTGTAGTGTAGCTAGTCGGTCGTGGTTATCGAGGGTGATTCCTTCTTCACCACTCCTGACGATGACTTTGTCGTGCAACCCCTCAAGTGTAGACCATCGAGGGTGAATCCTCTCTGGTCACCTTGACGGTTACATCGGGTGGGATCCTCCGAGGTTGATTCCTCGGGTTTCCCCCTGATGTATGGACACACGGTTACTTAACTTTACTACTGTCGGAACATGTTGAGGTCAGGATGACCTGGTTGGTGTTGGTGTAATTGTGACGAGGCGTGGCCGGGCATTCTTGGCCCTTGCCACAAGTCCTCGAGATGGGGCGACGGGACCACATATCATGTATCGCACTCGTCACTTCAGTTAAAAAGTGCTAATGGGTTGGGTATTTGATCTGAGTTGGTCGTTTGACCTTTTTCGCACTAACCTTCACGTGGGAGAAGTTATGGGTACTCGGCGACGTTGTATCAGTCGAAGCTCTTCGGACGTCAGCAATGGAGCGGCGCGCGCCCGAGTGGTCCGCGGCAGCATTGATCTTGTATAAGAGGTGCTAGGACTGACCTCGGCCGCCCACACATCTTGCAGGCATGCAAAGGTCGAGTGGGCCCATGACCCCTGCGCGCTTAGGATTTAGACCGGCGGGCTGGCCTCTATGTTGAGCCTAGGTAGGGCGACGACGTGTTGATGTCCCGAGGCCGGGCATGACCCAGGAAAGTGTGTCCGGCCAGAGGTTATCAAGCGTGTTGGAAAATGTGGTGCACCCGTGCAGGGATGAAATTAACTATTCGAATAGCCGTGTCCATGGCAACAGGATGACTTGGAGTTGTATCCCGATCTAATACAATTAGAATGGTGACTTAAAATTGAAATGAATGTTGGCTCCGAGATTTGCTTTCTCGAAGGGAGTCGAGGAAGAATCTCTGGGCGTGGTTACTTAATAAAATTGCTACAATAATATTGTTACATATGAGTTACAATTCTACACTCTTCTAATGCTGCAAGATGTTGAAGATGCTAGTCTTCGATAGGACTAGGCCTTCCCCCTATTCTTTTTTTGCAGTCAGTCCAAAGATATAACCCCATTGCTTGATACTGATGCATATTCTAGTATAGTTCTGATATAAGTCTTGCGAATACTTTGGAAGAGTACTCACCGCTGCTTTACCCCCCTCTTTCTCCCTCGATACGATTACTGCGTTCAGATGATGGAGCCCAGGAGATAGAGTACCCCACAGACGACCACTACACCACCGCTGGAGCTTACTACTACGTGGAGAACGCCGACGCTCAGGAGTAGTTAGGTTGGCTCCCAGGTAGGAGGCCTTGCCTCTTTCAATCCGTGTTATGTTTGTGCTAGCCTTCTTAAGGCAAAAACTTGTTTAACTTATGTCTATACTCAGATAATATTTGCTTCCGCTGACTCGTTTGAATTTGAGCTTATGTATTCGAGCCCTTGAGGCCCCTGGCTTGTAATATGAAGCTTGTATGACTTTAATTTGTGTCTAGAGTTGTGTTGTGATATCTTCCCGTGAGTCCCTAATCTTGGTCATACGCATTTGCGTGTATGATTAGCGTACGATCAAATTGGGGGCGTCACATCGGGCATCTCAAGAATAACAAAGTCTGTTAAGATAGTAACATTTAAAACAACAACGGGAACATCCTCACAAATACCGATAGGTATGGCAGTTTATTTGTCAACCATTTGCAAAGATATTTCAGTAGGTGTGAGTTTATTCAAATCAAGTGTTTTATATAAAGAGAAAGGCATAACACTAACACCATCTCCCAAATCACACAAAGCAGTTTTGACATAATTTCTTTTAATGGAGCAAGGTATAGTTGGTATTCCAGGATCTCCATGTTTTTTAGGTACTCCATCCTTCAAAGAATAATTAGCAAGCATGGTGGAGATTTCAGCTTCAGGTATCTTTCTTTTATTAGTGATGATGTCTTTCATGTATTTTGCATAAGGGGTCATCTTTAAGATATCCGTTAAGTGGGTACGCAAAAAAGACTGGCCTAATCATTTCAGCTAAGCGTTCAAATTCTTCATCATCCTTTTTCTTGGATGGTTTAGGTGGAAAAGGCATGGGTTTCTGAACCCATGGCTCTCTTTCTTTACCATGTTTTCTAGCCACAAAGTCTCTTTTATCACATCGTTTCTTTTTAGGTTGTGGGTTATCAAGATCAACAGCAGGTTCTATTCCAACATCATTATCTGGTTCTTTATCATTGTTCGGTTGAGTATCTTCATGAACATCATCATTATCACTAGGTGAATGTTCATTACCAGATTGAGTTTCAGCATCAGAAATAGAGACATCATTATTATCTTCAGGAGGTTTTTCTTTCTCAGGTTCACTAGAGGTATGCAAAGTCCTATCATTTTTATTTTTATTTTTATTTTTAGAAGCACTAGGTGCATCGACGTTAATTCACCTCCTCTACTTGCTACTCTAACAGAAAAATCATTCATATTATTATTCATTTCATTAAGCAATTCTCTTTGAGATTTAGCAACTTGTTCTAACTGGGTGTCGGGACCCCGATCCTAAGCCATATGAATCCAGCCTGTGACATCTCACACCACTTTGCGGCCTCACGCACGGTAACCCACGGCTGCCACCTTACCTTGGCCGGGACCGTTTGCGCCTTTTGGCTCACGGATATGAACATGTCGCTAGCATTCACACGTCAAAGAACCCGGGTTGACATGACTAGTTATAGACCCAAGTGGCACAACCGTACAGGGACAGGCATACGTAACCCAACAATGCAGGTGTCGGTCATCAGCGTGTGTAGACGAGTCATAGCAAGCTATAGGGACTCCATTACGCCGTGGGACATAAATGTCATCAACTGCGCGTAGACGAGTCATAGCAGGCTACATGGACTCCATTACACTGCGAGACATTTCCCCGAAGGGACAGACACAGCAGCAAGAAGGATACACACCGGTCAATCAATGTGTCCAGAGCAGTAGCAAGCTATCAAGGCTCGGTGGAAGCACAAAGAGGCATTTCCCCGTAAAGCAGACTACTAAAGGTATACAGCTAGGTGTCGAATCCCACACATACCAATGCATTTCAAACATACACGCAATATGCACGATATGTGTAGATACAACATGGCATCACAACAAAACTCTACAACATAACATTTATTTAGAAGGCTCCGAAGAGCCAACATAGTATAATGTTACAAGCAGGATGGGTCACATAACCCAACATTCAGAGCATACAAACAACAAACGGAAGTTACATGTCTGGGTACAAACATCTACTAAAAGCGGCTGGAAGAGCCTGAAAAGCTACAACGACCTACCAAAGGAGCCAGACTCCTGTCTGGGTTACTAAGCTAATCTGTCGATGTCAACGTCAGAAGAAACATAACTGAACAATGTCTATCTCTGCAAAAATGTAAATAAGCAACAGTGAGTATGAAGGTACTCAGCAAGTCTTACATCAGAACTATCTACATATGCATCATGTATCAATGAACGGGATTGTGGGGTTTACTGCAGAATGCCAGCTTTGACCTTTGGCTAAACTAGACTACGACAAAGTAACCAATGTATCACTACCCTCTCGTCTCCCTACGAGAGAGCACACACGATCCCACATATTCACCACATCAATACACCACTATGGATCCTCTCTCGTCTTCCTACGAGAAGCCATCCATAGCACTCACACTTATGTGGAGTATTTTAGAGTATCCGTTAAGGTTGTCTATGAACAATGCAAGTCTCCAAGTAGTCCATATCCGCGGATGCGGCTATTCGAATAGATAAAATACCCTGCAGGGGTGTACTACGTCACACATGCTCCCGCCAATTACCGCCATGTGCACGTAAAAAGGCACCTCGGCAACCTTCAAGCGGAAGCCCAGCGAGGGAGTCGGCCATGGACGTTAACTTACAACGACTCTAGCCCAAGGCAGTCGCCTAACTGAGTTGGTCACCACAATCGATAATCTGGCCGTGTTTCACGATTCGGACTCATAAGTTGTGTACAGGGCCCCAAGCCGGTCCAGGTTGGGCCGTTCATTCACTTCGCAGGCCCGGCCACATCCTATCAATGTTTCGAACTAGTGCGACTCCTCGGCAGAGAACAGGGTAGGTTAATAGGCCAAGAGGGTTCGAGTTACCGGAACCCAATGTGCGGTAGTAGCTAGTCTTGGAACACAAACACGGAACTCAGTTCCTATGAGCGGTCTTAATGAGACAACCCACCATGTACTCCTACATGTCCTCTCATCGCTACCTTTACCAAAACAGGTTCAACACTTAACCCTCATCACCAGGACACAATCATTTCACTCCGGTTCATCACCCAGATGAATCAGACCTAACACAACTCTAAGCATAGCAAGCGTAACAGGGTTATAGCACAACATGGCTCAAGCATCTACCAGGTATGCTAGGTTGCTTGGTTTAGCTATTTACTGTGACAATGACAGGTCATGCAAAGGAGTGGGTTCCTCTATCGCAACACAAGTAGCAGTTGAATCGCATTGTCCTAATGCATTGAAATGAGAGCAAGAGCGAGAGAGTGGGATTGTATCGAATAGGCTCAAGGGGGGGTTGCTTGCCTGTTTATTGGAAGAACTCAGCTGTTCTTCGATGTCGTCGATAACTACATCTCGCAAGTCTATCAACAAGATCAAACAAGGTATAATTAAACACGACAAATGCTTCACAATGATGCATGAGTATGACATGTCAATATGTTGATGGTTTGAGCTAATGCATCTATCAACAGGTTAAACGAAGATGGTTTGAACCCAAGGTTCAAATTCAACTCCACATGTGAGGTGGCATATTGTGTTTTGAACAAAATGTCCAAGTTCTCCTATTTAGCTTACTCTAACATGCATGAAAACGCCACCATCAGATTCATTGGGTTTTCTAAAAAAAAATCATATATAAATTATTTTAATCCGACTTACAGATTATTTCTATGAAGTTTTGAAGTTTTAATTATTTTCTAGAATTTTCTGAATTATTTTATTCCAAAAATTATTTATTGCGTCAGCCTGAGGTCATGCGTGCATCAGCAATCAACAGCACCGGTCCCAGGTCAAACGTGACGACCGGGGCCCACACGTCAGTGCCACAGGGCTAATCCCCGCGCTGACTGGGGTTTGACCCAACCTTGGGGCCCACTGTCGGCGGTTGTGAGCTTAATTAAGTGGGGGGGAGGGTTAGGTCCTAATGGCCGGCCACGTCGGCACCCACCGGAGGGAGACCGCCGGCGACCATCCGACGCGGCGGAGGCTCACCGGAATCCTCCACCGGCAGCCATTTGCGTGGTTGAGGCCATCTACACGGAGCCCAGGCTCCCGCGCATCCAGCGGTGGCCCCAGGCGCCACAGAGATGGCCGGGAGCATCGATGGCATCGAGCTCCCACGGCGGCGGCGCTCGGGCGCGGCGGCACTACGGCCAGGAGGACGCGGAGAAGCTGGGGAGGAGGGGGAATCGATGTGGTGGCTCACAGCGGTTCCGGAGGAGGCGATGGAGAGCTCGGGGAGGTTCTGCTCGCGGCGAATTTGACGGCGATGCTCCGGCGGCCGAGGCGGCGAAGACGGCGACGGTGACGGCGATGAGGAGCTCCCGGCTCGATTTCTTCGGCGAGGAGGAGCAGGGGAATGCGGCGGAGCTCAAGAGCAGCTCGGGGAGGCGAGGGGAGGCCGGAGGCCGCGGCGGTTGCGAGCGACGGTGACAAAGCCGTTCGGCCGGCGAGGGAGAGTGCAGAGGAGAAGGACCAGAGGGGGGAATGGATACAGAGGGCTCTAGGCGTCCTCGTGGCGTCGCTAGGAGGCCGGGTCCGTGCCACGGCGAAGCAGGAGGTGGCGACCTCCACGTGCACGCGTGCGTCACTTCGCCTCTGCTAGTAGGCAGAGGTGGAAGATGACCACGGCACCCCTGGTGGGCTGCGTGCCAGATAAGCTATTTTCCTCTCTTTTTTTCAATTTGTTTCTGTTATTTATTTCTGACATTTGTTTCTGGTTTGGGAAAAATACCAAACCATTTTGTAATAATCCTCAAAATGTATATGTAGTCTAAATGGAATTATCCAATGCCACATAATAATTCTCAGAATTATTGGACATATATTTTCCATATAGAAAATATATATCTATTGCAAATAGGGTTTGAATTAATTCAAATGCCCAAGACAAAATGTTTCTGTGATCCAAATATATTTATTGACATTTTTTGCTCAATCCAATATTTTATTAGAAAACCAGAGACATTTTCTTGGGTTTATTTGAAGCAGTTTTTAAATTGCCTTTTGACAAATTTTTTGAATTGTGAGGCTTGATCAAATCCTCATTTCAATTTCATTACAATTTAAATGCATGCATGAATGCATTAGCAAACATAATTAAACTAGGGCTGTGACAACTCACCCCCACTAAACAAGAATCTCGTCCCGAGATTCAGGAGTAGTCGGGAAGAGTGCAGGGTACTCAAGCCGAAGACGATCTTCGTGCTCCCAGGTTGCTTCATCCTTGGAATGGTGTGACCACTGAACCTTGAGAAACTTGATGCTGCGACGTCGAGTGCTGCGCTTGGCTTCATTGAGAATACGAACGGGATATTCACGATATGAGAGATCATCTTGAAGATCAAGTGTTTCGTGGTCTACTTCGCGGACAGGATCCTTGAAGCAACGCCTGAGTTGAGATACGTGGAACACATCATGAACCTTGGAAAGCTGCGGGGGTAGTTCCAATTGGTAGGCAACCTCTCCTCGTTTAGCGAGAATGCGAAAAGGACCAATGTAACGAGGAGCCAATTTGCCTTTGATACCGAAACGATGGGTCCCCTTGAGAGGTGTAACCCGAAGGTAAGCCTTCTCGTCAACTTCATAACTTACGTCCTTATGACGACGGTCATATTGACTCTTTTGACAAGATTGGGCGGTTTTCAGATTCTCACGAATGATGCTAACTTGCTCTTCTGCATCCTGGATCATATCCGGCCCAAAGAATTGTCTTTCACCAATTTCTGACCAGTTTAATGGCGTTCGACATCTTCGTCCATACAGAACTTCAAAAGGAGCTTTGCCCAGACTAGACTGGAAGATGTTGTTATAAGCAAACTCGGCGAATGGAAGACATTTCTCCCAGTTCATTCCGAATGAGATAACACAGGCTCTGAGCATATCTTCGAGAATTTGATTGACTCTTTCGACTTGACCACTTGACTGAGGGTGATAAGCGGTGCTAAAGGAGAGATGGGTTCCCATAGCATTCTGGAAACTTTCCCAAAATCGAGAAGTGAAAAGACTTCCACGATCTGAATTGATCTCTAGAGGAACACCATGAAGAGAAACTATTCGAGAAATATATAGGTCTGCTAACTGACTAGCAGTTATACTTTCTCGAACTGGAAGGAAATGAGCAACTTTTGAAAGGCGATCGATGACCACAAAGATGGCATCATTCCCTTTCTTAGTCTTTGAAAAGCCGGTGATGAAATCCATACCGACCTTGTCCCATTTCCACTCGGGAATAGCCAAGGGCTGAAGCGTGCCAGCAGGCCTTTGATGCTCTGCCTTAACGCGACGACAAACATCACAGTTAGCAATGAACTGAGCGATTTCTCTCTTCATCCGGGTCCACCAGAACCTCTGGCATAGGTCCTGAAACATTTTGGTACTGCCGGGATGAATCATGAGAGGAGATTCATGAGCTTCTTTAAGGATCAGCTCTTGGAGTTGTTGCTTCTTGGGAACCACCAAGCGGTCCTCAAAGAATACAACACCTTGATCATCTATCGAGAAGCGTCCAACAACTCCTCTAGCGATGTTGCTCTTGATTTGGGAAATTCCCGTATCATGCTTCCGAGCTTCTATGATCTGATCCTGAAGAGTCGGTTTTGCCACCAAGGTAGAAAGGAATCCTCGAGGAACAATGTGAAGGTTTAACTTACGAAATTCCTTGTGGAGAAGTGGTTGACTTTGTAGCAACATGAGGTTGTTACAATAGGATTTACGACTTAGTGCATCATCCATGACATTGGCTTTGCCTGGGGTGTAAGATATTCCTAAGTCGTAGTCCGTAATCAACTCAATCCACCGTCTTTGTCTGAGATTCAAATCCGGTTGGGTGAATATATATTTGAGACTCTGGTGATCAGTGTATATTTCGCAACGATTACCCAGAAGGTAATGTCGCCAAGTGACAAGTGCATGTACTACAGCGGCAAGTTCCAGATCGTGTGTTGGATAATTCTCCTCATGTGGACGCAACTGTCGAGATGCGTAGGCAATCACATGACGATCTTGCATAAGAATGCAACCTAGACCTTGTCGCGAAGCATCACAGTAGATAACAAAGTCCTTTGTGAAATCCGGGGGTACAAGTACCGGGGCAGTAGTCAGTCGTCTTTTCAACTGCTGAAAACTTTCCTCACACTTTGGAGTCCACTCGAACTTCTTATCTTTCTTGAGGAGTTCAGTTAGAGGTTTGGCAACTTCCGAGAAGTTCTCAACGAAGCGGCAATAGTAGCTCGCTAAGCCAAGGAAACTACTAACTTGCTTCACCAATTCAGGTTGAGTCCAATCAAGGACAGCTTGAACTCTCTCGGGATTGAAAGCAATACCTTTCGCAGAGATTACGTGACCTAGATAGGTCACTTCTGGCAACCAGAATTCGCACTTGGAGAATTTGGCGTAAAGGCGATGCTCTCAAAGTTTCATCAATACCAGCCTAAGATGCTCAACATGTTCTTCTTCGTTCTTCGAGTATATAAGGATATCATCGAGGTAAACCACGACAAATTTGTCCAGATACTCCATGAAGATCGAATTCATTAAGCGGGAGAAGGTGGATGGGGCATTGGTTAGACCGAAGGACATGACGATGTACTCGTATTGGCCATAACGAGTGACGAAAGCCGTCTTTGGAATGTCCCCGTTCCTGATTTTGATTTGATGATAACCTAATCTCAAATCCATCTTGGAGAAGACTGCAGATCCAGCGAGCCGATCATACAGATCGTTGATCCTGGGGAGCGGATATTTGTTCTTTATCGTGACTAGGTTAACCAGCCTATAATCGACAACCATCCGTTCCGTACCATCCTTCTTCTTGACGAAGAGGACAGGACAAGCCCATGGAGAAGAACTAGGACGGATGAAACCTTTCTTCAAAGATTCATCGAGTTGGATTTTAAGCTTAGCTAACTCTTGGGGTGACATCTTATATGGTCTCCTAGCAATGGGAGCAGTTCCTGGAACAAGGTCTATGACAAACTCTACTTCTTTGTCAGGTGGAACACCTGGCAGTTCTTCTGGAAAGACATCCGGGAAGTCACGGACTACCGAGATGTTCTCAAGGTCTGGGAGAGGATTGGCATTGAGGGAATATATCCGCCCTTCTGGAATATAGGTTTGGACATTGACTATCTGGCCAGAAGGATGGGTAAGCTGAACAGACCTAGTGAAACAATCAATTTTGGCATGATGGGCTGTCATCCAGTCCATCCCCAAAATGATATTGATGTCCGAAGACTTAAGAGCTATCAGAGAAGCAAGGAACACGAAACCATCAACAAGGATTTGATTTCCATGGCTCACTCTAGCAGTTTGCCATCTAGAACCTGGAGTTTGAACTTCCAAAGGAGTTGGCATAATATCAAAGGACATATCATGCGACAGGGCATACCTTTCAGAGATGAAAGAATGGGATGCTCCAGAGTCAAATATAACTGAAGCTGGTTGAGAATTGACAAGAAGCGTCGTAAGCACAACGTCAGCATCATCTTGAGCTTCTTCCGCTGTTACATGGTGCACACACCCAGGAGTATACACAACTGACCTGGCATTAAACTTCTTGATTGAGGGCTTGCCACGACCGGCAACATTGCTTGAGGAGGATGGAACATTTCCTCGCAAAGGGCAATTCTTTGAATAGTGTCCAGGCTGACTGCACTTGAAGCATTCTCCATGAATGGGTCGGGGATCTGGGTTGATCATCCGGTTCATAAGATTCTTCTGGGGAACACATGGCATCCACAAACGAGGCGCCACATAGGATGGCCTCGGTGCATATCCTGGAGGGAGAGCGGTGTTCGGGATCCATATTCTACGCCTCTAAGATATGGAGACTGAGGATGACCCAAAATCACAGTTGCGCTTGCGAGATTCCTCATAGGTCATCCTACCAGTTTATGCTTGGATGGCTTTGTTCACAAGAACCTGAAGGGTAGCAAACTCATGCAAATTGAGGTCACGACGTAGCTCTGGGTCGAGACCTTTCCTGAACCTTGCTTGCTTCTTGGCATCTATGGATACTTCTTCGGGTGCATAACGCACAAGGCGTCCAAACTCACGACCGTAGGCATCCACATCCATCTTGCCTTGGGTCAGGTTGCAAAACTCCTCTTGTTTACGATCTATCAGGGCCTGGGGAATATGATGCTCACGAAAAGCCTCACAGAATTTCTTCCATGAAGTAGCTTCGCCTGCAGGTCGCATGGCCTCGAAGTTCTCCCACCATAGGCTGGCGGAACCTTCAAGGTGATATGCGGCATAGGTAACCTTGTCTCCTTCAGCCACGTTTGCAAAACGTAGCTTGTTGTTGATACTCCGGAGCCAATCATCTACATCCAGTGGCTCAATGGAATGATGGAAGGTGGGCGGTTGCAACTTGATGAAGCCTCTGATGGATACTAGCTCATTGCGACGATGGGCTGTATTCTGCTCGATGTGCTCCAGCAGACGGTTGGTCGCACGCTTGTTCCTCTCAACTTCTAGCATAACCTCCGCCAACAGAGGCTGGTTTGGAGGATCTTCTTCATCCCTACCATCTCCATGATTCTGACAACGACTAGCAAATCTCCGGGTTACTGGCGACATCCTGAAAGAAACAACCAGGGTTCAGAACAAGGAAGAACACCGAAACATATCTAATCCTAGAAGAACTCGGACAGCATAACGGCTGTACGGGTATGAAATATGAGGCAACCTGCACAAGATTTGGGCAGCATAACAGCTCAACATCATGGTTTCAAGGCACACTGAGAACATAGCATCACTTCTCACAGCTCTGATGAGACATTACTTGACAGAAACAACCATTCTATAAATCTGCGGTCCAGTAACTCGTCATCCTAGCAGATAGGTAAGAAGCCTAGTCCTTAATCCCCGTAGAAAGGAAGAGGGTGACCCAGAATAGAGTAACTTGAGGAAAGGAGTAAAAAGAACCTTACGTTCCCTTCCACAATCAATTCCCTTATATAACTAAAGCATTACTAAACTCAACATCGACCAGTTTGGCTTCGTAAACCTACAGACAGTTCAGCTCTGATACCAACGCTGTCGGGACCCCGATCCTAAGCCATATGAATCCAGCCTGTAACATGTCACACCACTTTGCGGCCTCACGCACGGTAACCCACGGCTGCCACCATACCTTGGCCGGGACCGTTTGCGCCTTTTGGATCACGGATATGAATATGTCGCTAGCATTCACACGTCAAAGAACCCGGGTCGACATGACTAGTTATAGACCCAAGTGGCACAACCATACATGGACATGCATACGTAATCCAACAATGCAGGTGTCGGTCATCAGCGTGTGTAGATGAGTCATAGCAAGCTATAGGGACTCCATTACGCCGCGGGACATAAATGTCATCAACTGCGCGTAGACGAGTCATAGCAGGCTACATGGACTCCATTACACTGCGAGACATTTCCCCGAAGGGACAGACACAACAGCAAGAAGGATACACGCCGGTCAATCAATGTGTCCGGAGCAGTAGCAAGCTAACAAGGCTCGGTGGAAGCACAAAGAGGCATTTCCCCGTAAAGCAGGCTACTAAAGGTATACAGCTAGGTGTCGAATCCCACACATACCAATGCATTTCAAACATACACGCAATATGCACAATATGTGTAGATACAACATGGCATCACAAAAAAACTCTACAACATAACATTTATTTAGAAGGCTCCGAAGAGCCAACATAGTATAATGTTACAAGCAGGATGGGTCACATGACCCAACATTTAGAGCATACAAACAACAAGCGGAAGTTATATGTCTGGGTATAGACATCTACTAAAAGCGGCTGCAAGAGCCTGAAAAGCTACAACGACCCTACCAAAGGAGCCAGACTCCTGTCTGGGTTACTAAGCTAATCTGTCGATGCCAACGTCAGAAGAAACATAACTGAACAATGTCTATCTCTGCAAAAATGTAAATAAGCAACAGTGAGTACGAAGGTACTCAGCAAGTCTTACATCAGAACTATCTACATATGCATCATGTATCAATGAACGGGATTGTGGGGTTTACTGCAGAATGCCAGCTTTGACCTTTGGCTAAACTTGACTACGACAAAGTAACCAATGTATCACTACCCTCTCATCTCCCTACGAGAGAGCACACACAAGTCCACATATTCACCACATCAATACACCACTATGGATCCTCTCTCGTCTTCCTACGAGAAGCCATCCATAGCACTCACACTTATGTGGAGTATTCTAGAGTATCCGTTAAGGTTGTCTATGAACAATGCAAGTCTCCAAGTAGTCCATATCCACGGACGCGGCTATTCGAATAGATAAATTACCCTGCAGGGGTGTACTTCGTCACACATGCTCCCGCCACTTACCGACATGTGCACGTAAAAAGGCACCTCGGCAACCTTCAAGCAGAAGCCTAGCGAGGGAGTCGGCCACGGACATTAACTTACAATGACTCTAGCTCAAGGCAGTCTCCTAACTGAGTTGGTCACCACAATCGAGAATCCGGCCGTGTTTCATGATTTGGACTCATAAGTTGTGTACAGGGCCCCAAGCCGGTCCCGGTTGGGCCGTTCAATCACTTCGCAAGCCCGGCCACATCCTATCAACGTTTCGAACTAGTGCGACTCCTGGGCAGAGAATAGGGTAGGTTAATAGGCCGAGAGGGGTCGAGTTACCGGAACCCAATGTGCGGTAGTAGCTAGTCTTGGAACACAAACACGGAACTCAGTTCCTATGAGCGGTCTTAATGAGACAACCCACCATGTACTCCTACATGGCCTCTCATCGCTACCTTTACCAAAACAGGTTCAACACTTAACCCTCATCACCAGGACAAAATCATTTCACTCTGGTTCATCACCCAGATGAATCAGACCTGACACAACTCTAAGCATAGCAAGCATATCAGGGTTATAGCACAACATGGCTCAAGCATCTACCAGGTATGCTAGGTTGCTTGGTTTAGCTATTTACTATGACAATGACAGGTCATGCAAAGGAGTGGGTTCATCTATCGCAACACAAGTAGCAGTTGAATCGCATTATCCTAATGCATTGAAATGAGAGCAAGAGCGAAAGAGTGGGATTGTATCTAATATGCTCAAGGGGGGGTTCTTGCCTATTTATTGGAAGAACTTAGCTGTTCTTCGATGTCGTCGATAACTACGTCTCGCAAGTCTATCGACAAGATCAAACAAGGTATAATTAAACACGGCAAATGCTTCACAATGATGCATGAGTATGACATGTCAATATCTTGATGGTTTGAGCTAATGCATCTATCAACAGGTTAAATGAAGATGGTTTGAACCCAAGGTTCAAATTCAACTCCACATGTGAGGTGGCATATTGTGTTTTGAACAAAATGTCCAAGTTCTCCTATTTAGCTTGCTCTAACATGCATGAAAAAGCCACCATCATATTCATTGGATTTTTCTGATAATTTTTCATAGATAAATTATTTTAATCTGACTTATAGATTATTTTCTATGAATTTTTGAAGTTTTAACTATTTTCTGGAATTTTCTGAATTATTTTATTCCAGAAATTATTTACTGCATCAGCCTGAGGTCATGCCTGCGTCAGCAATCAACAGCACCGGTCCCAGGTCAAACCTGACGACCATGGCCCACACGTCAGTGACACAGGGCTAATCCCCGCGCTGACTGGGGTTTGACCCAACCTTGGGGCCCACTATTAGCGGTTGTGGGCTTAATTAAGTGGGGGGGGGGAGGTTAGGCCCTAATGGCTGGCCATGTCGGCACCCACCGGAGGGAGACCGCCGGCGACCATCCGACGCGGCGGAGGCTCACCGGAATCCTCCCCTGACAGCCATTTGCGTGGTTGAGGCCATCTACACGGAGCCCAGGCTCCCGCGCATCCAGCGGTGGCCCCAGGTGCCATAGAGATGGCCGGGAGCATCGACGGCATCGAGCTCCCGCGGCGGCGGCGCTCGGGCGCGGCGGCGCTACGGCCAGGAGGACGCGGAGAAGCTGGGGAGGAGGGGGAATCGACGCGGCGGCTCACAGCGGTTCCGGAGGAGGCGATGGAGAGCTCGGGGAGGTTCTGCTCGCGGCAAATTTGACGGCGATGCTCCGGCGGCCGAGGTGGGGAAGACGGCGACGGTGACGGTGATGAGGAGCTCCCGGCTCGATTTCTTCTCCGAGGAGGAGCAGGGGAATGTGGCGGAGCTCGAGAGCAGCTCGGGGAGGCGAGGGGAGTCCGGAGGCCGCGGCGGTTGCGAGCGACGGCGACGAAGCCGTTCGGCCAGTGAGGGAGAGAGCAGAGGAGAAGGAGCAGAGGGGGGGAATGGATACAGAGGGCTCTAGGTGTCCTCGTGGCGTCGCTAGGAGGCCGGGTCCGTACCACGGCGAAGCAGGAGGTGGCGACATTCACACGCGCGCATGCGTCACTTCGCCTCTGCTAGTAGGCAGAGGTGGAAGATGACCACGGCACCCCTGGTGGGCTGGGCCTCCAGGTGGGCTGCGTGCCAGATAAGCTATTTTCCTCTCTTTTTTTCAATTTGTTTCTGTTATTTATTTCTGACCTTTGTTTCTGGTTTGGGAAAAATACCAAACCATTTTGTAATAATCCTCAAAATGTATATGTAGTCTAAATGGAATTATCCAATGCCACATAATAATTCTCAGAATTATTGGACATATATTTTCCATATAGAAAATATATATCTATTGCAAATAGGGTTTGAATTAATTCAAATGCCCAAGATAAAATGTTTATGTGATCCAAATATATTTATTGACATTTTTAGCTCAATCCAATATTTTATTAGAAAACCAGAGACATTTTCTTGGGTTTATTTGAAGTAGTTTTTAAATTGCCTTTTGACAATTTTTTTGAATTGTGAGGCTTGATCAAATCCTCATTTCAATTTCATTGCAATTTAAATGCATGCATGAATGCATTAGCAAACATAATTAAACTAGGGCTGTGACACTAGGTTTGAACCATAGAGGCATGTATTCCTACACCTCTAACATCATTACTAATTCTAAATAACAAGTCACTCAAGCGAGTAATCATATCAGAATTATATTTCAATTGTTTCAGAACATTTGCATTGAAGTGATCTTGTTTCCTAATGTAGTTGTCAAACTCATATAAGCATTGACTAGGATGTTTATTGTAAGGGATATCACCTTCATCAAACTTTAATAAAGAATTTACCTCTACCACCTATTGAGGTGGTGGTGTGTCAATAGGTGGTAAATTCTTAACATCCTCAGCTTTAATACCTTTTTCCTTCATACAGTTTGTTGCCTCCTGCATATCTTCAGGACTGAGAAATAAGATACCTCTCTTCTTCGGAGTGGGTTTAGGTGGTGGTTCAGGGAGAGTCCAATCATCATAATTCTTCAATATATTATTCAATAGTTCCTCAGCTTGTTCAACAGTTCGTTCCCTGAAAACACAACCAACACAACTATCTAGGAAGTCCCTAGAAGCATCAGTTAGTCCATTATAGAAGATATCAAGTATTTCATTTTTCTTAAGAGGGTGATCAGGCAAAGCATTAAGCAATTGGAGAAGCCTCCCCCAAGCTTGTGGGAGACTCTCTTCTTCAATTTGCACAAAGTTAAATATTTCCTGTAAGGTAGCTTGTTTCTTATGAGTAGGAAAATATTTTTCAGAGAAGTAATAAATCATATCCTGGGGACTACGCACACAACCAGGAGCGAGAGTATTGTACCATATCTTAGCATCACCCTTTAATGAGAACGGAAATAATTTGAGGATATAGTAATAGCGAATTTTCTCATCATGAGCAAAAAGGGTGGCTATGTCATTTAGCTTAGTGAGATGTGCCACTACTGTTTCAGTTTCATAGCCATGGAAAGGATCAGATTCAACCAAAGTAATTAACTCTGGGTCGACAGAGAATTCCTAATCCTTATCAGTAACAAAGATAGGTGAAGTAGCAAACTTAGGATCACATTTCGTTCTAGCAATCAAAGTCTTTTCTTTATACTTGCATAATAATTTCTTAAGATCATCTCTATCCTTACAAGCAAGGATGTCTCTAGCTACTTCTCCATCCATAACATAACCCTCAGGTATCTTAGGCAATTGAAACCTAGGAGAGCTAGGTCAAATAGGTGTTTCATAGTTCTCAGTTTCAAGGACTTCATCAGTTTCAGTAATCTCATGAGTTTTAATAATTTCATTCTCTTTAGCTATAGCAATTTGTTCATCAAGAAATTCACCTAGTGGCACATTATCAGGCATGGTACTAGCATCATCATAAGCATCATTCATAGAAGAAGTAGCATCATCAATAACTTGCGACATATCAGGATTAATAGCATGTGGTGGTGTTGCAAGTTTACTCAAAACAGAAGGTGAATCAAGTGTAGAGTGTGATGGCAAATCCTTACCTCCCCTCGTCTTAGAGGGAACGATCTTGGTTTTAGTATCCTTCAGATTCTTCATAGTGATCAATTGATATAAATCCCAAGTGACTCAACAAATATAGCTATGTTCCCCGGCAACGGCGCTAGAAAAAGGTCTTGATAACCCACAAGTATAGGGGATCGCAACAGTTTTCGAGGGTCGAGTATTCAACCCAAATTTATAGATTCGCCACAAGGGGAGCCAAAGAATATTTGCAAGTATTAGCAGTTGAGTTGTCAATTCAACCACACCTGGAGATTAAATATCTGCAGCAGAGTGATCAGTAGCACAGTAATATGATAGTTTTGATAGAAGTAGTAGCAGTAACAATAACGGTAACAGTGATAGCAATGATTTTGTAGCAGTTGGAACAGTAGCAATAGCAATAGTGACTTAGCAAGAACAATATGTGGAACACTCGTAGGCACTGGATCGGTGAATTCGTTGGATGATATTCATCATATAATAGTCATAACCTAGGGCGACACAGAACTAGCTCCAGTTCATAAATATAATGTAGGCATGTATTCCGTAAATAGTCATACGTGCTTATGGAAAAGAACTTGCATGACATCTTTTGTCCTACCCTCCCGTGGCAGCGGGGTCCATAAGGAAACTAAGGGATATTAAGGCCTCCTTTTAATAGAGAACCGGAACAAAGCATTAACACATAGTGAATACATGAACTCCTCAAACTACGGTCATCACCGAAAAGTATCCCGATTATTGTCACCCCGTGGTTTACGGATCATAACACATAGCAGGTGCATATGACTAGCAAGATCGGATCAAGAACATCGATATAATGGTGATAACATAAACGGTTCAGATCTGAAATCATGGCACTCGGGCCCTAGTGACAAGCATTAAGCATGGCAAAGTCATAGCAACATCAATCTCAGAACATAGTGGATACTAGGGATCAAGCCCTAACAAAACTAACTCGATTACATGATGAATCTCATCCAACTCCTCACCGACCAGCGAGCCTACGAAGGAATTACTCACTCTCGGTGGGGAGCATCATGGAATTGACGATGAAGGAGGGTTGATGATGACGAAGACCGAATATTCCACTCTCCGAAGCCCCGAACGGACTCCAGATCTGGCCTCCCGATGAAGAACAGGAGGTGGCGGCGGCTCCGTCTCGTGAAACGCGATAAAACTTCCTCTCCTATTTTTTTCTACGAAAATAGGTATTTATGGAGTTGGAATTAGGGTTAGGGGGCCACGAGGTGACCACAACCCACCAGGGCGCGCTTGGAGAGGATGACGCGCCCTGGTGTATCGTGCCCAGCCAGGGCACCCCCTCCGGTGGCTCTTGGTTCCACTATTTTTCTTTTATTCTGAAATAAATCTCCAAAAAATTTCGTCCAATTCCAAGAACTTTTATTTCTGCACAAAAACAACACCATGGTAGTTCTGCTGAAAACAGCGTCAGTCCGGGTTAGTTCCATTCAAATCATGCAAATTAGAGTCCAAAACAAGAGCAAAAGCGTTACGAAAAGTAGATACGACGAAGACGTATCACCCTGCCCAACATAGACCTTGTGACTGTAGTTCATATTTTAATTATGTACATTAAATGCACATAAAACTCAATTAATGTATAAAAGGCATACAAACCCTTAATAATTTCATATTTTTGCAGTACACACCTATTGCTTTATGTTGTTTCTAGAAAAAAATCAAGGAGAGAAGAGGCATCGGATGTCGTTTCACTCGCAGATGTGGCATGCATATGTTCCCTAACGGAACCACTGGAAGTAGCTTATTGTGTGAGAACCTCCGGTTTGTAAGAGGCTTGTGACAAAACATGTCCAAGTTGGTATTTTTTATACCACGACATATGTGTGCGTTGTCATGATACCATTTCAAGTTTCATGAATTTCTGACAGAGTTTTGGATTTAGGAGAATTTGGAAACAAAGTTTCTCGATGTTTTTTGTCGAGCCAACATGCTTAGATGTTTGAAATTCGTTCTCATTTCTTGTATGCGACCTAACACATGCATCCAAGGACACGTATATGATTTTTCAACCCATTTTGCCACCCCGGACCTTGTGATTGTAGATCAAATTTAAATTATGCACATTAAATAATGCATCAAAAACTCAATTAATGTATTTAAAAGCCATATGATCCCTTAATTTATTCATATTTTTGCACTTCGCACCTACATGTGTATGTTGTTTCTATAAAGAAAATCAAGCAGAGAAGAGGCATCAGATGTCTTTTCGCCCGCATATGTGACATGCATATATAATTCTCCCTATCGAAACCACAAAGCTTCTTGTGAAGAGCTCCAATTTGTAAGGGAATTGTGCAAGAACATGTCAAATTTGGACAATTTTTTTACCACGGCATATGTGTGCCCTTGTCACGACACCATGCCAAGTTTCATGAATTTCTGACGAGTTTTGGATTTACAGGAATTTGAAAACCAAGTATCTCAATGTTTGCGGCCGAGCCAACAGCCAATGAGATGTTAGAAATCCATTCCCATTTCTTGCGTGGGACCTAAACATGCATCCAGGGAAAGGCATATATTTTTTTCAACCTATTTTTCATGTGCTGGACCTTGTGATTGTAGTTCAAATTTGAATTATGCACATTAAACGGCTAGAAAACTCAATTAATGTGTTAAATAGGTCTCATGAACCCTGGAAAAAATCCACAGTTTAGCATGACTGTCATGTGTTGCTCCATGGTGACTCCAGAAATAAATTCAAGGCGAGAAGAGATAACGGATGTTGTTTTGCACATAAAATGTGAACTTTCCCTATCGGAACACACGACTTTCTTGTGAGAACCTTCGGTTTGTAAGAGGCTTTGTGCCATAACTTGTCCAAAATTGGGCAATTTTTTACCACAACACACACAACAGGGCAATTGATGGCACCATGCCCAAATTTCATGAATTTCTATTGAGGTTTGCATTTACATGAATTTAAAAACTAAGTTTCCCGCGGTCGAGCCAAGACGATGATATGTTTGAAATTCATTCCCATTTCTTGTGTGGGACCTACACATGCAGCCAGGGAAACGTATATGGTTTTTCGACATATTTTCATGAGCTGGACCGTGTGATTGTAGTTCAAATTTGAATTATGCACATTGAATACCTAGAAAACTCAATTAATGTACTTAAAAGGCCAAACGAACTCTGTAAGATTCCATTGTTTCGCACGACACATTCATGTTACTCTATGGAGACTCTAGAAATAAATTCAAGGCGAGAAGAGACATCGGATGTTGTTTCGCACATAAAATGTGAACTTTCCCTACCGGAACCACATGACTTCTTGTGAGAATCTTCGGTTTATAAGAGGTTTGTGCCAAAACTTGTCCCGAACTAGGCATTGTTTTTACCACAACACACATGCGCCATGACATGACACCATGCCAAGTTTCATGAATTTCTCACGATATGTAGATTTACTGGAATTTGAAAACACGGCTTCTCAAAGTCTATGGCCGAGCCAAAATACCGAGAGGTTTGGAATTCGTTTAATTTCCATTTCTTGCATGGGACCAAAACATGTATCCAGTGACAAATAGATGATTTTCAACCCATTCAGGTGCACTCTAGTATGTGCTTAACTCCAGTTCAAATTTGAACTATGTACATGAAATGTCTAAAAAACTCTTTATATGTTTAAAAGGGCCTAAACAACCCTAAATAATTCCATATTTAACACACAGTCCTATAGTTGCAAGTTCACTGCAGATAAATATTATTGCCATCCAAACACCTTCAATTGCCAATGTAACTTCATTTTTCGTTTCAAAGCAATATGAAAATCAAATACATCGCAAACAGTTCTTGATCATGAAACGTGTGTGATGTGGTGTAAAAATATCTTGGGCCAATCCTCATATCTGGCTTAGGCCGGAAGCTTCAGTCCACCACCGGCGCGTCAACCACAGTCACACTTGTTCCCCAAGACCACTGTACTGTTCAAGCGTCGCCGGTGAAACATGGGGACGTGGATCCGCGTCGTGAGGGAAACTTCAGCGACCCACTCCGGCCCGAGCGCGGTTGCATCAGCCATGAACGCGCTCACAACATCCTTGAGCGCGACCGCACTATCCGACAGGGCGACTGCGGCCGGCGAAAGGGCAGCTGCTGCATCTGAGATGGCGGCAGCAACATCCGCGACCGGGATAGCAAATGGCGAGAACGGCACAGCAGCTGTCTGTTCCTCGGCGGCCGCCGTAGCCCTGATGGCGGCTGCCCATGCCTATGTCGATGCCACCCAAGCCCAGCTTGTGTCGGTCACCGCACAAATAGCAGCAGCCTTCTCCGACAACGGTCGGCAACCTACGTCCGAAGAGTTGGCAATCGTCGAGAGCACTCGGGCAGCCGTCCATTCGTCGGCAGCCTCCCTTGCCAAGATGAAGGCCGTCAATGCCCGGACCGCGGCCGCCCACACCAAACTCGTGGTGGCTTTTTCCAAAGAGATCACGTACGCGGATAACGAGTTGCTTGCAGAGCATGTGGTGATGCATGCCATGGAGCCCCTTCCCCTGGAGGTCATCAAGCGTGAGCTAGTCATGGAGGATGCGGCGGAGATTGACGAGCGTCAGGCGGAACATTAGTCTTTGTTTAGAGCGCTAGTCTTTTGTTAGAGTAATGTTTAGGTCAACCAACTCCGTTTAATTGCTCGATTAAGTAAGTGCGGGCTGTGGTGTTGGCTCTTTTGTGCAGTACCCAAATTAGAAATTGATGTTAAATTATGCGACGACGTGGATGACCACTGTAACCAAGGAAATTCGGACCAAATATTTGCCGCCATATCCCCATTCCATCTTCCAATTGAAAATGAAATTGAAGTTCATCACACACAATTTTTTGGAACGAACCGTGTGCAATGTAGTACCCAATCTTACGTCGGAAGCTAGGAGACAAACATTTGCACGTCCAAGTTCATCACACACGGGGTATAGCATAGGCTTCATTTGTGATGTGTTGATATCGAGAACTATTCTGCACCAAATGAAAATTTTGGGCTGCCGCGGAAATATCTACCTCCCTCGCCCCCCGGTACCAATCAAAAGCCACATTTCCCCCTTTTCCTCTACCTTTCCTAGTTCAAACCTTCACTGCTTGCTCGGAGTGCCACCTCCTTGCTGGCGACGCTCCTTCCTACTGCTCGACCTCCTCCATCTAGTCAGGTAATCCACACCTCCCCAATACCCCCTCACCCCCTCCTCCTCCATCCCACATGGCCCGACCGGCGCGACACCTTCCACCCAAATCACCGCCCCATCCTCCAAATAATCACCGCCGAAAGCCATGGTGCACGCAGTATAGCCAGGATCACAAAGAGCATTTGGCTAGGGAGAAGCAAATCAAGGCTGCATGCGCAGATGAGGCTGCTATGGCTTCCATGCGTGCCGAACCCCAGATCTTGGAGGAGTACCTCGCCGTCGAGGCCACTATTGACGCCTCGCGCGCTGACGCCGCCACGCGGTTGGCTGCTATAAACGACAGCTCGTGGTCTTTTCTCGAGGGCACCGCTGGTGCGTTCGACGAAGATTTCGATGTGTTTTCTCAGCATCCCGTGCTTACCTCAACTCCAGAGCCGACATGTTGGTGCCGGGGAAGGATGAGGCCACTCACCACTACGAGGGGTGCACCCATGGTGTGGAGGCCTCACCCTCTTCCAAGTTGAAGGAGCCCATAATCATCGATATCTCTGACGATGAGGAATAGCTTGTTTTTCTTAGCTTTATCACTAAGGACCTATGTTCACCTAGCTACACCGGTTAAGCATGTTTCGTTTACCTGTTGCGTGTGCCGCTACTGCCTTTCATTTAGAAATTCTAGTGAAATGTCCAATGTAATGCTATTGCAACCTGACCTTCTAGTATGTTCTATTGTGCAATGTGGTCCTTAGTTAACTGTTTCGTTCATTTGTTGTGGTGATCATTTAACTATTTAATTCAATTCTGAAATCTGATCTACGATTGTTGTTGGTACAATTTTGTATTTTTATGCATGTGACGAATAAATCGAATTTAGATGTCCTAAATACATGTGAAACATATAGAATTGCTATATTTCCTTGTTCTTAGCACGCTTGGTTTAGATAGCTGGCTTTTCCATGTGGCTCGAACTAATCTGTTGGATCCGCAATGTGTTTATTTTCCATTAACATATTTCACTGATAGTATGCCAAATATCACTTGTAACCTGATCAATATTTGTCTTAAATATGTTGTAGGGGGAAACAATGGGGGACACTGAAGTTTACCATTGAGGTTTGCACATCCATGGTCATTTGGCTAATAGGACATCATTGTGCAATTGCAGAAACCATTGTAATATTAATGTTTTTAATAATTTGTTCTTGCACATGTAGGTCCTGCTGTAAGAGGTTTAGACCCACTGTTCGACCCTTTTTGCATGTGGGGAAATGAGGTGTCCTTGAATATCAGTCAAATCAAGAAACTCAAAGAGATTGTTAAGATAAAGAAACTAGCTACGAAAAACAACAAGATGTCTGTCTACACAATGAACAAGACATCAGTCAACTATAGAATGGTACCTCTCTTTCACCTTGTACTTTGCCCTTTGCGCCATTTCAAATTTTAGAAAAGATATTTATGCGTATGTTTGTTTTCAGTCCTTCTCAAGGCAGTTCATCGATGATTACGTCTCAAACCACCTGTATGATCAAGAGGCGATGAAGTTATTCATACAGCACCCACGGTATAATCTTGAAGTGTTCCTTAAGAGGACGAAGGATGGGCGGGCAATCATCCACAGGAAGTTGCGAGGACCTTCAACATCATTGAAGGCTCAATATTCGCCTTCCGCTTTAAAAGTTTCTAGATGAGATTCATCTGTCTATTTACCGTATATGATGATACTTAATTTCCAAAGGTTTTAGATGTTGCATTTGAAACTTTGTCTTGTTGTGCAATTGGGTAGCTAGGCAGTATATGCCTATATGATGTTATACCCTGATGTAATTCAATTATGAAATCCTGGTTGCCGTACTACGAATAACAAATATATTCAGTGGTTGATATGAAATGATAATTTGATTACTAAATGGATTATAAATAATAGAGCAATTAGGCTGATTATTGGGGTTCCCATTGCAGACGGTTTCTAAGACAACACCGTGGGCGATGACCTGAAAAAACCCACACGGTTTCTAGAAAGTTGGCGTGTTGGATCAGTGAGCAATCACACACGAATTCTGGTCGACAACTGTGTGCGTTAGGACACCCAATCACAAACGTTTTCACATAGCTAGTGTGTGTGATGGGCAGCCCAATGCCAAACAGTTTCTTCTAGACACCGTGAGTGATGTTTTGAGTAACGCAAACGACATAATTATAACTATCGTGTGTGATAACCACCCCTATCACAAACGATGTTATGCAGAAAATTGTGTGTGATCTGCAATACAAACGGAAACGTACCCTTGGGATTCCCTGTGTGGGATGCTAAGCTCATCTCACACGTCTTCCCCAATATGTCTGTTTGTGATGGCCCTTCCAATCGCAAACAATATATTTTTGCCCACCGTGTGTGACCAGGTGCAGGCATCGCCGATGGGTTTTCCCTATCGTGTGGGATAGGGCCCCCCTATCGCCCACACATGCAAGGCGACGGTTTAAGACTACGTCACGGAAAGGGGTTAAAAACCGTTTGTATAGCACGCGGCTGCACTAGTGAGATCACTCTTCTTATTCTTGTACTTGTAAGTTAGCCAAGTATAAATCAGTGATGCTGCAACCTCACCACTTAACTATACCTCAACCATTAAGCTTTGCTACTCTTGATACCCTTGGTAATGAGATTGATGAGTCCCCGTGGCTCACAGATTCCTACAACAACAGATGCAGGTATAGGTAAACGATGATTTGACATGAGAGCGATGATTGTACTATTTGGAGTTCTTCTTCTTCATTGATCATAGGATGGCATCCACGTTGGCAACTTGGGATTAGCAGGGTGGACGTCATCTTCTTTTTCATTTGATTTCATCCGTAGTCGGATCCTTCTCTTATGTATGATGACTGTGATGTATTGAGATATTAATGTTGTAGCATGTGGCGAGTGTAAGCCAACTCCATATACTCATCTCTTCTTTACATGTATTGTGACGATTTCCATTCTTGCGAAGTGACCCAAAATCCGCTTATATCCTTCTCGAGGCCCTCGAGCCGTCGCGAGGATAGTACCGCATTTTGGGCGTGACAAGTTGATATCAGAGCAGTACCAACCTAGGAGCTCCGTTGATTAATCGAACTTGGCCGTTGTCGAGTCTAGAAAAAACTTTATTTTGAATCTAGTTATATATGAGAGAGTAGGAATTATTTTTTACTCCTCTTCCCTTCATTGCTCTGGCGAGGATTCGTGTCGTAGGAATATTAATTCTATCCCTCTTCTCACTCAAAATTTTTAGGATCACGCGGGTATTTTGGAACCTCTACGATGTCGGTGTTACTGGAATTCTTTTCTTGGTGGCTCCTGTGTTAATTGACTTTTGTTCCGGGGAGTTGAGCTCCAAGGTTTTATTATCACACACTCTATTGTTCAGTTTCCTTAGTATCTCAGGACGAAGATGTTCGAAATCGCTTCAATACTATTTGTGGTGAGAGGAGTTTGGTGTCACCCAGTACTGGGGAGAGCGTCCAGATGTACTGCCATGTTTGGTATCATTATGATTACGAGGGCCTGAGGTAGATGAGTTTCCGAGACCTCTAGTTATGTGCTGATGGATGTGATACATTGGAGAGTAGTATAATGCTGGGAATTGAGTGATGGATTTCGCTCCGTGTATCCATGGACCCGATTGCATAAGCAAAGGATTTCGGGAGTTATTAGTTGGGAATTCAAGTAGTTACCTAGGTTTACGTTCCAACAGATGCATGATGTGAGGTTGGGGTTTGACATCTAGTGGTTCGCTTGTTGACGGTCTTTCTTACATCGTTTCTCGTTGTGTCTTAAAGAATCCTTGTAGCTTGCTATGATTCGGGGACGCTTCGTATGTCATGTGCACTACCTTGTACATGATGGCTACTGTAAGATCGAGCCCGTGCAAGCCTTACCACAAAAGTATCAAACGTAATCTATGTCATGAATTTGTTTCTGGTTTAATTCGCAAGCCTCATCCTTTGTTTGTTGAAGTATGGTAATTCGAGTTGCTTCGATGCCGAATGTTAATTTCATATCTTTCCTAAACGGTGTTCTTGTATTCTATGAGAGTGCTAATCCTTTTGATCAATCAAATTGTCATTTTAAATTCCTTTCGATCTGGAGTGCTTCTCTTCAAGTGAATTCAATCCCTTTCAATACTCGCAAAATCTATGCTCCTATTTCATTCCAGATTTTGTTTCATCCGTCCTAAGTGGTCTTTGTCTTCCCCACCCTCCCACCCTTTTCTTCAACGATTGAATTCTCATGCAAGTTTCTTTCTATTCATGTCATGCTTCCGCTATCTTTTCTTCCATATTATATATGATGATTCATTGTGAAGATGCTCATGTGCTAAGTTCATCTTTCTTCGTTCTTGTTTTCTTCTCCGGTGATTCTATGAATGTTTTTGGAGTTCATCATAGACATTTTCAATTGTCCAATATTTCCCCGTGTTTGAAATTCTTAGCCAAGCCTCTCTTGTTTATTCATCTCTCTTTATTCTATCTGGAGTGGTAAAGATATCTCAGAAGTCTCATTTTCCGTTCAAATTCTTTTAAGTTATTCAGGGTTTTCAACCTCATCAAGTTTTCAATTTGTACCAGTGTAATCTCTCCTTCTAAGCAATCGTTTCAATGGTGTTCTATTTGAGTGGGCCCATAACCCACATGTCTTTTCCAGGATCTTACTTGGCTTTTATAATCTTTCCCAGACATGCTCTCAACTTCTTTCAAGATGGTGTAAGAATGAATTCCACCAGTCACGTTCCTTCTCGAAGGATGTTTTGAATTTTGTTCATGTCTCAACCATTATATTCTTAGTATTCCGGAGTATCTTAGTAATTCTTGGTGGTGTTCCTCATCGTCATTCTCATCTTGGAAAACCAAAGGAGAGTTTCTCTTAAATATTTATCCATTCTAATGAAGATTCATGGTTCAAGGATGATGCTATCCTCTCGAAACAAATTCCATCAATGAGAATTTCTTTTCATGTCTATCCAGAGCATTTTAGAGTTGTTTTCGTTCTCAATCCTCCGAATGCCATCATTTCCAAAGATTTCCTCGCCCTCAACTTTCATCTCTCATTCTCCAATTCTTCTAAATTAATGTCTCTTCGTTCGTTTGAGATTTTCCTCCTTCATTCTTAATTTCTACCGGTGGCTAATACGTCTGTGTCGTATCTGCTTTTCCTCACACTCTAATTTGCATGATTTGAATGAAACTAACCCGGACTGACGCTGTTTTTAGCATTACTACCATGGTGTTGTTTTTGTGCAGAAATAAAAGTTCTCGAAACTGGACGAAACTTTTTGGAGATTTATTTTAGAATAAATAAAAAATACTGGAACCAAGAACCACCGGAGGGGGGCCCTGGCTGGGCATGATACACTAGGGCGCGCCAGCCCCCAGGCGCGCCCTCGTGGGTTGTGCCCACCTCGTGGCCCCACTAACCCTAATTCCGACGCTATAAAATCCTATTTTTGGAGAGAAAAATCGAGGAGAAAGTTTCATCGCGTTTTACGATACGGAGGCACCGCCACCTCCTGTTCTTCATCGGGAGGCCAGATCTGGAGCCCGTTTGGGGCTTCGGAGAGGAGAATCTTCGATTTTCATCATCATCAACCCTTCTCCATCGCGAATTCCATGATGCTCCCCACCGGGAGTGAGTAATTCCTTCGTAGGCATGCTGGTCGGTGAGGAGTTGGATGAGATTCATCATGTAATCGTTAGTTTTGTTAGGGCTTGATCCCTAGTATCCACTATGTTCTGAGATTGATGTTGCTATGACTTTGCCATGCTTAATGCTTGTCACTAGGGCCCGAGTGCCATGATTTCAGATCTGAACCGTTTATGTTATCACCATTATATCTATGTTCTTGATCCGATCTTGCTAGTCATATGCACCTATTACGTGTTCTGATCCGCAAACCCTGGAGTGACAATAGTCGGGATACCTTCCGGTGATGACCGTAGTTTGAGGAGTTCATGTATTCACCGTGTGTTAATGCTTTGTTCCAGTTCTCTATTAAAAGGAGGCCTTAATATCCCTTAGTTTCCTTATGGTCCCCGCTGCCATGGGAGGGTAGGACAAAAGATGTCAAGCAAGTTCTTTTCCATAAGCACGTATGACTATTTACGGAATACATGCCTACATTACATTTATGAACTGGAGCTAGTTCTGTGTCGCCCTAGGTTATGACTATTATATGATGAATATCATCCAGCGAGTTCACCGATCCAGTGCCTACAAGTTTTCCACTTATTGTTCTTGCTAAGTTACTATTGCTGCTGCTACTGTTCCAACTTCTTTAAAACTATTGCTATCACTGTTACCGTTACTGTTACTGCTACTACTGCTATCAAAACTATCATACTACTATGCTACTGATCACTCTATTGCAGATATTTAATCTCCAGGTGTGGTTGAATTGACAACTCTGCTGCTAATACTCGCAAATATTCTTTGGCTCCCCTGTGTCGAATTTATAAATTTGGGTTGAATACTCTACCCTCGAAAACTGTTGCGATCCCCTATACTTGTGGGTTATCAAGATCTTTTTCTAGCGACGTTGCTGGGGAGCATAGCTATATTTGTTGAGTCACTTGGGATTTATATCAATTGATCACTATGAAGAATCTGAAGGATCCAAAGACCAAGATTTTTTCCTCTAAGACGAGGGGAGGTAAGGAACTGCGATCTAGGTCTGCACTTGACTCACCTTCTGTTATGAGTAAGCTTGCAACACCACCACATGCTAGTAATCCTGATATGTCGCAAGTTATTGATGATTCTACTTCTGCTACAAATTATGCTTATGATTATACTAGTACCATGCTCGATGATAATGTGCCACTAGGTGAATTTCTTGATGAACAAATGGCTAGAGCTAAAGAAAATGAGACTACTGAAACTGATGAGATTGCTGAAACAGATGAAGCCTATGAACTGATGACTATGAAACACCTATTAGGCCTGGCTCTCCTAGATTTGAAATGCCTAAGATACCTGAAGGTTATGTTATGGATGAGGAGGTAACTAGAGAAATTCTTTCTTGCAAGGATAGAAACGATCTTAAGAAATTGCTACGCAAGTATAAGGAAAAGACTTTGAATGCTAGAATGAAATGTGATCCTAAGTTTGCTACTTCACCTATCTTTGTTACCGATAAGGATTATGAATTCTCTATCGACCCGGAGTTAATTACTTTGGTTGAATATGATCCTTTCCATGGCTATGAAACTGAAACTGTAGTGGCACACCTTACTAAGTTGAATGATATAGCCACCCTCTTTGCTCATGATGAGAAGATTCATTACTATTATATTCTCAAGTTATTTCCGTTCTCATTAAAGGGTGATTCTAAGAAATGGTACAATACTCTTACTCCTGGTTGTGTGCGTAGTCCCCAGGATATGATTTACTATTTCTCTAAAAAATATTTTCCTGCTCATCAGAAACAAGCTGCCTTACAGGAAATATTTAACTTTGTGCAAATTGAAGAAGAGATTCTCCCACAAGCTTGGGGAGGCTTCTCCAATTGCTTAATGCTTTGCCTGATCACCCTCTCAAGAAAAATGAAATACTTGATATCTTCTATAATGGACTAACTGATGCTTCTAGGGACTTCCTAGATAGTTGTGCTCGTTGTGTTTTCAGGGAACGAACTGTTGAACAAGCTGAGGAATTATTGAATAACATATTGAAGAATTATGATGATTGGACTCTTCCTGAACCAGCGCTCAAACCCACTCCGAAGAAGAGAGGTATCTTATTTCTCAGTCCTGAAGATATGCAAGAGGCAAAGAAATCTATGAAAGAAAAAGGTATTAAAGCTGAGGATGTTAAGAATTTACCAGCTATTGAAGAAATACATGGCCTTAACACACCACCACCTCCACAGGTGGTAGAGGTAAATTCTTTATTAAAGTTTGATGAAGGTGATATCCCTTACAATAAACATCCTAGTCAGTGCTTATATGAGTTTGACAACTATATTATGAAGCAAGATCATTTCAATGCACATGTACAATTGAAATATAACTCTGATATGATTGCTCGCTTGCATGACTTGCTATTTAGAATCAGTAATGATGTTAGAGGTGTAGGAAAACATGCCTCTATGGTTCAAACTCAGTTAGAACAAGTTGCTAAGTCTCAAAAAGAACTGCTTGATGAAATGAATAATAATATGAATGATTTTGCTGCTAGAGTAGTAACTGGAGGAGGTAGAATGACCCAAGAACCACTTTATCCTGAAGGTCATCCTAAAAGAATTGAACAAGACTCTCAGAGAAATAATACTGATGCACCTAGTCCTTCTAAAAAGAAAAAGAAAAAAGAAAAATGATAGAACTTTGCATACCTCTAGTGAACGTGAGATACAAAAACCACTTGATAATAATGATGTCTCTGTTTCCGATGCTGAAACTTAGTCTGGTAATGAACATTCACCTAGTGAAAATGAAAATGATAATGATGATGTTCATGAAGATGCTCAACCTAATAATGATAAATAACCAGATAATGATGTTGAAATAGAGCCTCCTGCTGATCTTGATAACCCACAACCTAAAAATAAACGTTATGATAAAAGAGACTTTGTGGCTAGAAAACATGGTAAAGAAAGAGAACCATGGGTTCAAAAACCCATGCCCTTTCCACCTAAACCATCTAAGAAAAAGGATGATGAAGAATTTGAACGCTTTGCTGAAATGATTAGGCCAGTCTTTTTGCGTACCCGCTTAACTAATATCCTGGAGATGGCCCCTTATGCAAAGTACATGAAAGACATCATCACTAATAAAAGAAAGATACCCAAAGCTGAAATCTCCACCGTGCTTGCTAATTATTCTTTTAAGGATGGAGTGCCTAAAAAACTTGGAGATCCAGGAATACCAACTATACCTTGCTCCATTAAGAGAAACTATGTCAAAACTGCTTTGTGTGACTTGGGAGCCGGTGTTAGTGTTACGCCTTTCTCCTTATATAAAAGACTTGATTTGAATAAACTCACACCTACTGAAATATCATTGCAAATGGCTGACAAATCTACCGCGAGACCTATCAGTATTTGTAAGGATGTGCCCGTTGTTGTTGCAAATGTTACTATCTTAACGGACTTTGTTATTCTTGAGATGCCCGAGGACGACAACATGTCGATTATCCTCGGTAGGCCCTTTTTGAATACTGCAGGGGCTGTTATTGATTGCAATAAAAGCAAAGTCACTTTTCATATCAATGGTAATGAGCATACGGTGCACTTTCCGAGGAAAAAATTCCAAGTAAATGGTATAAATGTTATTGAGGAATCTCCGACCATCACTATTGGAAGTTTTCAATTACCTCTACCTACTGCCAAAAAGAAATATGATATACTTATTGTTGGGGATATGCACATCCCCATTGAGGTAACTTAGTGTTTTACGAAAGTTCTTCGGTTTCATGCTAATCGGAAGTGGTTGTTAATAAGACTTGATCAACCTTATTAATGGATCATTTTTGAGAGGTATAAAGTTGATGAATCTAGTAAGCACAACTCTCTGCTTCCACATTTTATTTTCTGTTTTAGTTAGTCGAACAAAATAAAATGGCATGATTATCCTGTTTTCTGTTTTCTCCGTGCAATAAAAAGTGACCCAAAAATAAAAGTTCTCAGAATGTTCTGCAAATTTGATACGATTTTTTCTGAATATTTCTAAATTTCTGGTGCAAATAATACGAGAGGGGGTGCACCTGGTGCCCACAAGACACCAGGGCGCGCCAGCAACCCCAGGTGCGCCCTGGTGGGTTGTGGCCCCCACGTGGGTCCCCTCACTTATTCCTTTAGCCCACATCATCTCCTACCTCCAGAAAAAAATCACCATAGCCACCATTCCCGTGTTCTTGCTCTCAAATCCGCGGATTTCGATCTCTTTGCTCGAAGCTCCGTTTCCGAAACTGTTTGGAGGGATTGCTACTTGGTATGTGACTCCTCCATTGCTCCAATTAGTTTTTGATTTAGTGGGTTATTTTTAGAGTAATTAGCTACTCTTGGTGCTACTGTAGATGAGCTTGCATGTTGAATTCTTAGAGTTCTAAGTAGTTTGAATGCTTAATATGGCCTCTATGCATGCTTAGGAGTAATTGCTATCAATCTTACAAAGTTTTGTTGACAAAAATTTATGGACTAAATTTTTTCAGATATTTATTTTAGGAATAAGATGGACTTCTTTAGGAAGTTTTCCTCCAATAAAAATGCCAAAGGAGTCATTGGAGAATCATCGGACAATGCCTTTCACACTCCAAGATCGGTAGAGGTGCGGCCGTGTGAATGGCCGCATGATGCCTTCATGGAGGAGGTCGGGTTTCATCAAGAGTTCGCTCAATTTGTTGCAAACGCTAGGATGACCGAGTTCCTCGCAGCTAAGTGTGACCAATATCACATCCTTACAAATTCCTTTGTGCAAAGTTTTCATTTTCTGAGAAAGAATAACCCTCTTGAAGTGCAGTTTAAGCTTTACGCTGAAACTCACAAAATACCGCTAACAGACTTTTGCGACATATCCTTGATCCCCTCTGATGGGGAATTAAGAGAACCTAGACCAGCGAAGTTTGAGGATTTTCTCCTCACTTTAACAGTGGGTGAAGATAGAGGCATGTCAAACGCTACCGCTACCAGTTTGCAGTTTCCTTTTGTGCATTAGTTTGCTTTGTTCATCGCAAAGTGTTTAACCGCTAGGGAGAAGGTTGGCACACTCAGTGCCCCCGACTTTGCTATTTTACGCCGTGCACTGTACAATGATCACACCTTTAGCATGGGGGCTATTATTGCACGTCGCTTACACCTTAACATAACTAAGGGAAAGGTACATGGTGGTATTTATGCTACTCGCTTAGCGAGACACTTTAATGTTCAGATTCGCCCACATGATTACCTCTTGTCCCAAGTTTATCTAGATCACAAGGCGTTGCAGGATCACCAATTTATTGAGGCAACTGATTCTTTCCATGACATTCGTTACAACTTAGTGTTCAGCGTCGAAACCCATGATGTTATTCCGTTGCCTGCATCTGCTTTGTTTGATTCTATTGCTAGGAACGGATACAGGATCATGCCATATGACATTACAGCCTACCGGGACAACCTAGCAGCTGCCGAGGAGGAGCCCCAGGGGTGAGATGCTCAGGTGCCGCCGCCACCTCACTTCAACTTGGGACCGGATGGTTACTACGGATGGTGATTACCAAGCTAGGCCAAAAGCCTAAGCTTGGGGGAGTACGTATTTCCACTGACATTACATTCATGTTCACACATTTCATTCCAGTTGTCGGTGTTCATACTTTTCCATTGATATCCATGCTAAATTTGTTTTCTCGCTTTCTTCTTGTGTGTTTGAAAAACTTTGAGAAAATCCAAAACTAGTTCCTACTTCTTTTCGGTTTTTCCTTCTAGCCTAGTTTAATTGTAGTATCAAAACAAAACCCAAAAAGATTTCTCGTTTCTACTTTTGCTTGTTGGGAGCTTTCCCGTGTAAATAGTTTTTCTCGTTTTTGTTTTTCCTCTTTAATTTGCTTTCTTCAAGGAAAACCAAAAACTCCAAAAATATTTTGAGTGTGTTTCTCTGAAATTCTCTTC
The DNA here is from genome assembly GCA_039707655.1 of Elymus sibiricus. Classification (NCBI taxonomy): domain Eukaryota; kingdom Viridiplantae; phylum Streptophyta; class Magnoliopsida; order Poales; family Poaceae; genus Elymus; species Elymus sibiricus. The sequence goes on along the minus strand of CM077675.1, from coordinate 304,382,490 downwards.
TTTTTGTGTGAGTCGTACCAAGGAGAAGACCACGATGACAATGTTGAGTGGCTCTTATATGCACTATTGTTAATCTAACAAAGAGCCTGTGTTACCTTGTCTTCTCCTCTTGAATAAAATGTTGCAGATTCCATCTTAGTCCATGGCACTCTTGCACTATTATTATTTTCTTATCATTCGGTCGTGCAAGTGAAAGGCAATAATAACGATATTTGATGAATTGATTGTGGCAGAGAAAAGCGGGTATGAACTCAACTTGTTTTTGTTTTTGTAAATATGTTTAACCTAGTATCCTTGATTCAGCATATTATGATCAAACATGTTTGCAATGACCATTAGAGATTATAGTTTTTCATGCCATGCTTAAGTAGCTAGGAGTGGATAATGATTTATCTTGGATTTCAACATGCATTAAAATGATTGTGATGTGGTATGATGATATGGTATCCTCCTCTGAATGTTTCAAGTGGCTTGACTTGGCACATGTTCACGCATGTAGTTGAATCAAAACCAACATAGCCTTCGTGATATTTATGTTCATGGTGTCCATATCCTACTCATGCTAGTATCAATGTTTATTATATGTAATGCATGTTCATGACCGTTTTTCGCTCTCTAGCTGGCCGCTTCTCAATCTATTTGCTAGCCTTCGCCTGTACTAAGCGGGAATACTGCTTGTGCATCAAAATCCTTAAACCAAAGTTATTCCAGATGAGTCCACTATATCTACCAATATGCGGTATTACCCTATCGTTCCAAAGTAATTTTGCACGTGCCATCTCTAAAAAATCAAATGAACATCTGTTTTGTGTGCCTGGACCGCTCATGGAGGGACAGGGGGGTCAGTATCTTCCATCTTAAGTGGGTTATTCTCATGATGAGTGTTTATTCACTCGTCCTTACACGAGAGGGGCGGTAATAGGGATTCCCAGTACCGAAATCAAAAATTACAAATAATTAAACAAAACTCCCCCAGGAATGTTGTTGGTTTGGACGGTACCCATGGATGCGGCTAGCCGTGGAGTGTGATTGTTGGTGGAGGTGGAGTAAACCTTTACTTTTACCACTTGGGAACCGCCGCTAATTTGTTTAGCATGGGAGATATTGATAACTCTTGGTCGTAATGTTGACAGGAAGGGTGTACCTCCCAAAAATTATATCTATCTCTTTTTTAAAACTTGAGCTCTGTCACCTCTGCAAATCCCTGCTTCCCTCTGCGAAGGGACTATCTATTTACTTTTATGTTGAGTTATCACCTTCTCAAATAAGCGCCAGACCTGAGAGCACTATTGTCATCCTCATGCATTGTGTATAGTTGATGTTGGGTGCAGCATCACTAGATCTTTTCTACCATGAATTACAAGGTTTAGTCGCTGCTTGAACTTTGGAGGTGCTCTGCATTTATGTTTTGCGGTCTCAGAAAGGGCTAGCGAGATACCACTATTGTCATATTGTATCATGATTGTTTTCGACAAAGTGTTGGCACTTAAGATATCTTATTATTGCTCTCTAGTTCCTTATGTCATTTATATATATATATATATATATATATATATATGTAAACAAGAACAAAAGAGTTTGTAAAAGTTTTTCTCTATCACTTTCAGTTTGTCAACTGAATTGCTTGAGGACAAGCAATGGGTTAAGCTTGGGGGAGTTGATACGTCTCTGTCATATCTACTTTTCCTCACACTTTTTCCCTTGTTTTGGACTCTAATTTGCATGATTTGAATGAAACTAACCCGGACTGACGTTGTTTTCAGCAGAACTACCATGGTGTTGTTTTGGTGCAGAAATAAAAGTTCTCGAAACTGGACGAAATTTTTTGGAGATTTATTTTAGAATAAATAAAAAATATTGGAGCCAAGAACCACCGGAGGGGGGCCCTGGCTGGGCACGATACACCAGGGCGCCCCCCCCCCCCCCCCAAGGCGCGCCCTGGTGGGTTGTGCCCACCTCGTGGCCCCACTAACCCTAATTCCGACGCTATAAAATCCTATTTTTGGAGAAAAAAATCGAGGAGAAAGTTTCATCGCGTTTTATGATACGGAGCCGCCGCCACCTCCTGTTCTTCATCGGGAGGCCAGATCTGGAGCCCGTTTGGGGATCCGGAGAGGGGAATCTTCGGTCTTCGTCATCATCAACTATTCTCCATCGCCAATTCCATGATGCTCCCCACCGGGAGTGAGTAATTCCTTCGTAGGCTTGCTGGTCGGTGAGGAGTTGGATGAGATTCATCATGTAATCGAGTTAGTTTTGTTAGGGCTTGATCCCTAGTATCCACTATGTTCTGAGATTGATGTTGCTATGACTTTGCCATGCTTAATGCTTGTCACTACGGCCCGAGTGCCATGATTTCAGATCTGAACCATTTATGTTATCACCATTATATCTATATTCTTGATTCGATCTTGCTAGTCATATGCACCTATTACGTGTTCTGATCCGCAAACCCCAGAGTGACAATAGTTGGGACACTTTCCGGTGATGACCGTAGTTTGAGGAGTTCATGTATTCAACGTGTGTTCATGCTTTGTTCCGGTTCTCTATTAAAAGGAGGCCTTAATATCCCTTAGTTTCCTTATGGACCCCGCTGCCACGGGAGGGTAGGACAAAAGATGTCATGCAAGTTCTTTCCATAAGCACGCATGACTATTTACGGAATACATTCCTACATTACATTTATGAACTGGTGTCGGTGTCAAAACCGGCGGATCTCGGGTAGGGGGTCCCGAGCTGTGGATCTAGAATCGATGGGTAACAGGGGACGAAGGAGACGATGTTTACCCAGGTTCAGGCCCTCCTATGGAGGTAAAACCCTACATCCTGCTTGGTTGTATTGATGTGTATGAAGATTACAGAGTCGATCTACCTCGAGATCAAGTAACTAAACCCTAGATGAGTTCACCTGTCTTCTACGAACTAAACCCTCTGGCTTATATCGATACCAGGGGTCCCTAGGGTTACACATAATCGGTTGCCTGTCGAAGGAGTAAACATGCCTATTCTATCATCTTAAGCATGAAGGGCACGCCACGAATCCTTAGGTTTCCTCCCTGGTCACGGGGCATTCGATCAGTCCGATCCTCCAACGAGTGGCCCACGAGTCCGGCCCATAAGGAATAGGCCGGTAGTCCAAGGACCCCTTAATCCCGGACTCCCTCAGTAGCCCCCGAACTAGCCTCCAATGCCGAGGTATGTAGTCCGGACGGTCCTGTGCTCCCAAAGTCTTCGGCTTGCGAGGCGAGTTCTTCTCCCCCTCTCTGTTCGATAAACAATAATCCGGTCATTAGTGAGTTCTCGATCGTCGAGACGTCGCGGGAACCACAGCATTAACTTCGCCGCCCCTCGATCCCTGCGCACCAATGGGAGATGGGCGGCCAAACAGCCTTTTACAGGAGTGCCCTTCCTGCAAGGGGAGGAACTGTCTATTTAAGCAGGCTGAATTGTGGCTTAAGCAACCCCTTCCTCTTCCTCACCATCGAAAAGCCTCAAGCGAAAAAACTTGAAAATATCGCGAGCATCCCTGGCTCCTCCTCGCGTCCTCACGGCCCCCTTCCCGGAGATTGGGCAAGTTGTTCACTATCTCTCCTCCAGCTGCGCAACCTTGAGACCTAGGGTTATCTTCCTGCCTTGGATCTGGCGTTTACCGGCGCCTGATTGACTTCTTCAAACAGCGAAGCCTTCGCAGAGAATTTCCCTGTTTCACACAAGGGAGAGCGGGTATGTTTCGTGTCCTTCCTCCTACGGGGCCTAGGATTCCCCATTCATCCCTTCTTGAGGGGACTATTGGAATTTTACGGGATCCAACTCCATCATCTCACCCCTGGATCCATCCTGCACATTTCGGGCTTTGTTGCCCTCTGCGAGATGTTCTTGGGCTGCGAGGCCCATTTTGGTTTATGGAGGAGGTACTTCTGCCTTGTCCCCCGTACTCGGGGCGGGACGATTCGGGGGAAGTGGGCAGAGCCGAAGTATGGCGTATAGCCGGGACGGGGTATCCCGTGGGGACTCCGAAGAAAGAGTCCGAAGAATGGACCTCGGAATGGTTCTATATTGAGGACGTTCCCTTGTTCGACCCAGCTCGGAGGGGTCTGCCCTAATACTCCGATGCTCCTTTGAAGAAAAGGTTCAACTGGCGACTGAAGAGTCCGTCCCAAGAGGAAAGTGCCGAAGTAAAACGCCTAGCTGCCCAAGTGAGGCTACTAGTTCACAGTAAGTTAACCATCATTGACGTGATGGCGACCGTCATTGCTCGATACGTTCAACCCCTTCAGCAAAGGATACACCCCCTGTGGCGCTACAACGGAACAAGTGACACCACCCGTTCCCAACGGCAGGGTCCTGCCAATCAGGCGGCAATGGCGGCCATATTGGCCGATCTTTTCAAAGGGGAAAAAGAAGATTTCGCTCGACTGTCAGCCAAGGATGGCTATTCGAGTCATAACCCCATCGAATGGGTAAGCCTTTGGCTTTGTTTTCTGAGTTTGGATATTTATGTATAATCTTTCTGATCGAAACTTTTAATCTGTCTGAACAGAGTTGGAGGCGCTGGGTCGAGACAGTCAGCTATCCAGCGCCTGAACCAGAGAGCTATTCCCACGACGACGATCCCGGATTCCATGATGATCCGGAGCTATCAATCGAATACGAGGACGGGGTCTTTTACCAGGAGAGCCTTGACGGCTCCAAGGTGTCTCTTCTAGCCGATCACCCCGGACCACTCCCTTCTTCCACCACTAGTAAAAAGAAGGCCTCTTCCCGTAAAGGGCGAGCAAACCCTGCCAACCCGAGTGTGCCGATCTCTACCCCCAAGGGTCGTCGGTCCACGCGTTGAACTACGGCAGCAGGGCCTGTACCGAGCAACAGCGGGAATCCTTCTCGTGAGGCAACCACGGGGACCACCTCGACCATGCACTCAACCAAGAGGTACTTTATTTAACCGTTTAGTTCGGCCATTGTCATGATTGCAATAAGTACTCATAAAATTCTCGTGTCGAAATACTCAGGAGACGAGTACAGCCACCTTCTTCCGGGAACATCGCCGAGGCGCCAGGCAACCATCATGAATCAAGGTCTTCTGCTCAGGCCGAACTTGACGCGGAAACCCCTGTGACGGATCAGCCCCCTGAAGATTCTGGGGACGTCTCGGTCACTAACTCCGAGGTAGAGAGTGCGATGAATCACCGGCGGCAAAAGGAAGCCCTGCGCCACCAAGTGTTTTCCGATCAAGAGTTTAATGCCCTAAGTTCGGTGGACGCATACATCGGAGCTGCCCGAGCTGGGCTTGAGGGAGCCGCCAAACTGATATCGTCCAGCCTGGAGGTGATTAATCGGTTTTAACAACCGAACACATATTAATCCAGTAGCCCCCGAGCCTTGATTTGGTCGGAACGACCGAGTTAAGGATCTGAACATTGTGTAATTTATAATGTAGGTTTCAAGGAAGCAAAATGAGAAGTTGGCCGAGGAACTCGAGGTGAGCCGAACACAGGTACAAACCGTGAAGGCCGAGCTTGAGCAAGTGAAGAAGTTCACCCGAGAGGCGCACGGTGAGTATGTCGATTTGCCAAATTATTCGACATTCCCATACTCATCAGAGAGTACTTTATAGCAGCTGAGTCCATAGGGAAGTTGCAGAAAGATTTGGATACAGCCTGAGAATCTCAAAGGTATGCCGAATCTCAGCATGAGGCTGGCCGCCGTGTGTTGAGCCGAAGTCTTGAGGAAAAGAACCGGCTTAAGGCGGAAAACCAGCGGCAAGCCGAAGAACTTGAGAGTTTGAAAACTCAATTGGCTCAAGCCCAGGAGGAGAACCAGAGATTACAGAGGGCATGTTCTGTAAGTGCACTTATATCTTCGTAATTCCGAAAAGTGCCTTTATTATATCAAGTATGAGGGACATGCTTCGTCTCGTGTCCAGATCTCCTGACCGGGCGGCCCGAGGAAGAAATCAGATCATTCCGAGGGAACCTGCTGAAGGAACTGTCCGTCATATATGAGCGGGCTCGTAGAGCCATGAAGAGCATGGCCAAAGCGCTCTGGCCTGCCGAGACGCCTCCAGAAGGGATGTCCGAACTGGCTGATCGGTTTAAAGGGGCCCGATGTCGTTTTGAGTTATGGAAGACATCGGTTTGTCGAGAGGGAGCGCGGGAGGCATGGGCGATGGTCAAGACCCGCTTTACCAAATTTAACCCAGAGCATATGGCTCGGGTTGGGCCGGTAGGGCCGGATAGGCAAGAAGTGCCGCTTCATTTGGTTTACGACCAAGTGATACCCGCCACTCGTCTTTCGCAAGAAGATTGCACCCCGGATACTTTAATAGATAATCTTGACCAGCAGCCAGGTGTTTGATTCTATGTAACTATGTACTTTAGATCAAAAACTGCTCCGTCTATGCTGTAAACGTTGTCTTAACCGGCCATCAGCTTCGACCTCTCTTGCTAAGAGCTTGGGAATGTTCCGTATCGAATGTCCTCCGATAAAAGGAACTTATTTCGGGGAACCAGGCAATCCGGCCATTCGGTGCGAACAGACAGAACGTGCATAAGGAGATATGTTATATTACTGCTTAACGTAAGAAACATCTTCCGAAGAAAATAGTTCCTCTATCGGTACCTTTCTTCGGGTTGCTACGTAAATCGTAGATATCATGGCTGTATACTACTAGTACGCGGATAAAGGTTTCTTTGGGAAAATAATCCCAGGTAATGGTGACAACTACCACAAGTTTTTAACTTCCGTCATAGCCGACCAATTTTATTCTTAAGATAGCTAGCTTTCGACTTCACCCGTCTTAGGTACGTATCCGGATGATTCGGTCGTAACAATCGCAGAGGTGCTCCCTTTACCCACTAGCCGAACAATCGGGAACGTAGAGGGTAAGCACAGGAGCGAGGCAACCCAGCTTGGCCAAAATCTTAGGTCCAATTGATGCATATAATGGCATAAGAACGATAAGGGAAGTGTGCATGCACAATACATGTGAACCGGTGCACAGAATATATAATAATCGGCTTCGAGAAGAAGCCCCCAAGTGTTTTTTCGGATAGGACATTTGAAGATGTATGCCGAAAAACTTTAACGCAAGCTCGGTTTAGCCGAACACATGCTGGGAAACAATATCCAAACCTGCAAAGCTAAAAGGGAAGGGAAAGAATACGAAAGAAAAAAGAAGAAAAAGAAAAAGAAAGGTAAGAAATATGACAACACCGGTCTAGCCGTAAAAGCGCCGAAGACGAGCTGCGTTCCATGGGTTTGGTTAGAGGCGATTGTCCGGCGGGTTGCGGAGGCGATAAGCCCCTCCTGTAAGTACTTCGTCAATTATGAAAGGGCCCTCCCACTTGGGTTTGAGTTTATGCTTCTGCTTCTCTGGGAGTCGTAAGACGAGTTCGCCCACATTATATGCCTTCGCTCTAACCTCCCTGCTTTGGTAGCGTCGAGCCTGCTGTTGATAGAAAGTAGAGTGGGCCCGAGCTAAATCGCGCTCTCCTTCCAAGGCGTCTAAGCCGTCCTGCCGATCTAACTCGGCCTCCTTTTCTTCGTACATGTGTACCCCAGGTGTGTCGTGAATGATATCGCAGGGAAGGACTGCTTCTGCCCCGTAGACCATGAAAAACGGAGTGTATCCCGTTGATCGATTCGGGGTGGTACGCAGACCCCACAGAACGGAGTCAAGCTCCTCTACCCAATGGCATTCAGATTCATGAAGAGATCGGACTAGACGTGGTTTAATGCCACTCATGATTAGGGCGTTGGCCCGTTCGACTTGTCCATTGGTCTGCGGGTGATACACCGAGGCGTAATCGAGCTTGATGCCCATGTGTGCGCACCAGTCCTTCACCTCCTGGGCGGTGAAATTGGATCCATTGTCCATTATTATGCTGTGCGGAACACCGTAACGGTGTACCACACCGGATATAAAGTCGACTACCGGTCCGGACTTAGCTGATTTGACTGGTTTTGCTTCGATCCAATTGGTGAACTTGTCGACCATGACTAGCAGATATTTATTTTTCTTGGTCCCCCCTTTATGTGGTCCGACCATATCCAGCCCCCAGACCGCAAAAGGCCAGGTGATCGGAATAGTCCGAAGAGCTGTCGGGGGCATATGGCTTTGATTTGAGAATAGTTGACATCCAACACAATGTTGGACGAGTGCTTGGGCGTCCGCTCAAGCGGTAGGCCAAAAGAATCCGGCTCGAAAGGCTTTGCTTACTAAGGCCCGTGCTGCGGCGTGGTGGCCGCCCGTGCCTGCGTGGATTTCGACCAAAAGCTGCCTTCCTTCTTCCTCAGATATGCACCATTGGAGTATCCCAGTAGTGCTTTTCTTATATAACTCACCCTCGTGGACCTTATAGGCCTTGGATCGCCGAATTATGCGTCTCGCCTCCGTCTGGTCGTCGGGGAGTTCTTGGCGGAGAAGGTAGGCAAGGAAGGGCTCGGTCCATGGTGCGATTACTGCCATGACCTCATGAGCCAAAGGTGTTTCTTCAATTATGGAACCGCAGATGATTTGCTCATCTGGTTCATTTGTAGGAGGGACGATCTCTTCCGTATCGATGGCTCCAGCGCCCTTATTCTTGTCCTGCCATACCACCGATGGCTTGAAAAGCCGTTCAAGGAAGGTATTTTTTGGGATGGGGTCCCGCTTGGCCCCCATACGGGCGAGAATGTCGACAGCCTGGTTGCTGTCTCTAGCGATGTGGTGGAATTCTAGCCCCTCGAACCGTGCGGATATTTTAAGAACGGCATTTCTGTATGCTGCCATCTTTGGGTTTTTAGCATCGAATTCGCTGTTGATTTGAGAGATGGCGAGATTGGAGTCTCCCCGTACTTCAAGCCGTTGTATGCCCATCGATGCTGCCATCCGAAGCCCGTGCAATAGTGCTTCGTATTCGGCCGCATTGTTGGAATCGGCGTACATGATCTGCAACACGTACCGGACATTGTCTCCCGTGGGAGATGTGAGGATAACTCCAGCCCCCAGTCCGGCCAGTGTCTTGGATCCGTCAAAGTACATCGTCCAATGGGAGTATGTACTATATTCTCTGGGGAGCTCGGCCTCTGTCCATTCGGCAAGGAAATCGGCCAACACCTGAGATTTAATAGCTCGTCATGGCTTATAGGTGATTTCGAAAGGAAGGAGTTCGATGGCCCATTTGGCTATGCTGCCGGTGGCATCCCTGTTATTGATTATATCATTCAGGGGTACTTCGGATGCCACCATGACCGAACATTCTTGAAAGTAATGTCTGAGCTTTCGTGATGCCATAAATACTGTATAGGGTATCTTCTGGTAGTGCGGATATCTGGACTTGCATGGCGTTAGCACTTCTGACACGTAGTAGACTGGCTTTTGCACTCGGAATTTGTGACCCTTGATACGTCTCCAACGTATCTATAATTTATGAAGTATTCATGCCATGTTTACAATAATTTTATATGATTTTGGTATGATTTTATTAGAACTAACCCGGACTGACGCTGTTTTCAGCAGAGCTACCGTGGTGTTGTTTTTGTGCAGAAATGAAAGTTCTCGGAATGGGCTAAAAATTTACGGAGAATATTTTTGGAAAATATAAAAAATACTGGAGCAAAAAGATACCGGAGAGGAGTCCCGAGGAGGTCACAAGCCTAGGGGGTGCCCCCCCCCCTAGGGCGCGCCCCCTGGCTTGTGGGTCCCTCGAGCACCCCCCTGACGTGATTCCAGCGCCAAATATTCCTATAAATACAGAAACCCCCGAAAAGAAACCTAGATCGGGAGTTTCGCCACCGCAAGCCTCCAGAGCCACGAAAAACCAATCGGGAGCCCGTTCCGGCACCCTGCCGGAGGGGGAAACCATCATCGGAGGCCATCTTCATCATCCCGGCGGCCTCCATGACGAGGAGGGAGTAGTTCACCCTCGGGGCTGAGGGTATGTACCAGTAGCTATGTGTTTGATCTCTCTCTCTCTCTCTCTCTCGTGTTCTTGAGATGGCACGATCTTGATGTACCGCGAGCTTTATTGATATAGATGAATCATATGGAGTTTTCCCCTCTCTATCTTCTTGTGATGAATTGAGTTTTCCCTTTGAAGTTTTCTTATCGGATTGAGTATTTAAAGGATTTGAGAACACTTGATGTATGTCTTGCGATGGGATATCCGTGGTGACAATGGGATGTTCTATTGATCCACTTGATGTATGTTTTGGTGATCAACTTGAGGGTTTCGTGACCTTGGGAATCTATGCATAGGGGTTGGCACATGTTTTCGTCTTGACTCTCCGGTAGAAACTTTGGGGCACTCTTTGAAGTTCTTTGTGTTGGATTGAACATGATGAATCTAAAATTGTGTGATGCATATCATATAATCAAGCCCATGGGTACTTGTGGTGACATTGGAGTATCTAGGTGACATTAGGGTTTTGGTTGATGTGTATCTTAAGGTGTTATTTTAGTACGAACTCTAGGGCTGTTCGTGACACTTATAGGGATAGCTCATAAGATTGATCGGAAAAGATAACTTTGAGGTGGTTTCGTACCCTACAATAATTTCTTCGTTTGTTCTCCGCTATTTGTGACTTTGGAGTGAACTCTTTGTTGCACGTGAGGGATTTACATATGATTCAACTATGTTAGTATTGTTGAGAGAACTTGCACTAGTGAAAGTATGAACCCTAGGCCTTGTTTTCAAGCATTGCAATACCGTTTTTGCTCACTTTTGTTACTTGCTACCTTGCTGTTTTTATATTTTCAGATTACAAAAACCTTTATCTACCATCCATATTACACTTGTATCACCATCTCTTCGCCGAACTAGTGCACCTATACAATTTACCATTGTATTGGGTGTGTTGGGGACACAAGAGACTTTTTGTTATTTGGTTGCAGGGTTGTTTGAGAGAGACCATCTTCATCCTACGCCTCCCATGGATTGCTAAACCTTAGGTCATCCACTTGAGGGAAATTTGCTACTGTCCTACAAAACTCTGCGCTTGGAGGCCCAACACGAGTCAACAAGAAGAAGGTTGCGTAGTAGACATCAAGCTCTTTTCTGGCGCCGTTGCCGGGGAGGTGAGTGCTTGAAGGTATATCTTTAGATCTTGCAATTGAATCTTTTAGTTTCTTGTTTTATCACTAGTTTTGTTTTATAAAAGAAAACTACAAAAAAATGGAATTGAGGTTGCCTCATATGCTTCATCTTTTTAATGTCTTTCGTGAAAATGATGGAAAGGAAAATTGTGCTCAAGTGTTAGAAGAAGAAGTTATTAAAATGTTTGGCACTAAATCTTTGAATGATGAGCATGATAGAAATATTGTTAGTATGAATTCTCTGAATATTCATGATGCTAATGATATGCAAAGCTACAAGCTTGGGGATGCTATGTTTGATGAAGATGATATGTTTAGTCCCCCAAGTTTTGATGAGCAAATTTATTATGATGAAAGCATGCCTCCTATTTATGATCATTATTGTGATGACATGTATGCTTTAAAGAATAATGATAACCATAAAACTTGTCGGTGTACTAAAGTTTGGGTCTTTTAGTACCCCATACTTGTGCACGGGCAGTTGCAGCCACGCCAGCGGCAAGGCCTGCCGGAGGACAACTGAATGTAATCACGAGGCTATTGAAGAGGTATTCAAGCCAATAATTAGAAGGTAGAAGACCGAAGGCTGAAGCCCCGGCAAGATCTTGCCGGGATGGCTCACAGCCCCGGCAAGGCTCGCACCTGGCAAGACCTCGCTACCCTGTCACCGCCCCAGTGCAGCGACTAGCTTGTCGTTTAGCTGATGTCTTCCTGGGTGCGTGTCAGGGAGATAACGGCATTGGGCTTAAGCGGTGCTGATGGGACGGCCTCTTTTCCCGTCCCCAAGACGCTAAGAGACACCTCAACGGGGCAATAAATGCATTTGTCCTAAACCGTCAGTGTTAGGTATGATAACACTGTAGCTACTTTTACACCTCATGTATGCATTGTACGCCACTGTGGTGACCCCTTCGAACGTATAAAAGGAGGCCCAAGGCGTAGCTACAGGGGGATCTTCTTCTAGGGCCCGTTCTGCATGAGTAGCCGCTGTGTACTGTTGAACACAAGCGCTCCTAGAACCAGGGCTTAAACACATCCAATATACTAAGCAGGAGTAGGGTTTTACGCTTCTCAAAGGCCCGAACCTGGGTAAAAATTCCCCACGTTGATCGTTAGATCTGCTCTTTGTGCAAGCCATCTCCCTGCCGAATCGTAAAGGGGTCCTCTCGATCCCATAGGTGTCGTTTCTCTGACATCTTTGGCGCGCCAGGTAGGGGGCTGAGGTTGCGTGAACCTGATCTAGTGATCAGCGCGTCAGTTTCTTCATCATCTTCACCGTCATGGCCCCTAAGAAGAAGGGGTTCACGGCGGTTGGTCCATCCACGTCCGCTGTCCCTGTAGCCACACAGACGGGTGACGGTGTAGACGTGGGCGGAGGAGGCGGAGGTTCTGAGCTTCCGCGACGTTCTGGTGACCATAGCCAGGCGAGCGGCGTCGTTCGCGCCGCTAGATCTAAGGACGGAGCTGTGCTGCCAGCAGGCGGTGCAGCGAACTCCAGAGATGGAAGAGCGCCTTCTAAAACACCCACGCCGGCGCATGCGCCGCGGCCTTCTCAGGTCGCGCACGATGAACAGCGCTGCGGCGTTGGTGGTACTGGGCGTCCCCACGGAAAATCTCCTGAACATCACCCTCGAGATGCGCGGGACCAGCATGCACGCCAACATGTTGGTGGCATTGGCGCGCGGTCGCGGGACCGTGATGGAGCTCCTTCTAACACGGTTAGGAGTCAGAGCACCTCACGTTCCTCGCACTTGTCACCGCCGCCTACGCCAGCAGAAGCCTTGGCGCGAGCACAGCTGCTCCTCGATTATCCTCCTGCTATGGAGAAGCTCGAATAGTGGAGAGGCGCTATTCAGAGCCTCATCACCTTCGCCAATAAAGATAAGCCACAGCAGGCGGAACCTTCGCGGCGGTAGTCTATCGAGCCGACACGTGCCGATGGCGGGAAGACCGGAGGCGGCACAACCACGGTGCACTCTCCTCCACGGCGGCAACAGCAGTCGCTGACTCGACGGGTCGACGCCTGTGATGCTGACTCGACGGCGTCGTCTGACCCGCGAACCCGCCGCGATCAACGTCAAGTTCTTCGGGAACGAGGCAAAGAAGACGCTCGGACTACCATCGAGCGGCGGCGGGAAGCGCGCTATCAGTCAGATAAGCGCGTGGGGCCCACTGCAGACAAGCCCGCGCCAGGGTATCCTGTCGATCTACCCTATGAGGTAGGTTGTCCAGTGTTTACCCGTGAGCCACGGCGAGTCCAGTGGCCCAATTCCCGCACGTTTAAGCCAGAGGTCCCGGAGAAATATGACGGCAAGACTCACCCGTCGGAGTTCCTGAGCATCTACACCATTGCGGTGCAGGCTGCCGGGGCTCGCGACGACAAGATACTTGCCAACTACTTCCCGTTGGTACTTAAGCCCAACGTCAGGTCGTGGTTGATGCATTTGCCGGAGAATTCCATTTCTTCCTGGGCAGACCTGTGTCATGAGTTTGTTGGCGCCTTTACCGGAGGCCATCAAGCTCCTGGCCAGGAAAGTGATTTGCATCTCATCCCCCAGAAAGAGGGCGAGACCATGCGGAAGTATATCCATAGGTTTAGCCGAGTACATCAGAACATTCCAGACGTTCATCCTGCCGCTGTGGTCAGCGCGTTCCATCAGAACGTGCGCAATCGTAGGATGCGCGAAGAGCTGGCGATGAACAAGGTCAGGGATGTTGCCGAGCTTTATGCTCTCGCTGATAAATGTGCTCGAGCTGAAGAAGGGAGGAGACTCCCCGCCGAAGATGCTGGCACAGGAGTCGACTCTGAAGATGAAGATGCTGCCGCCCCAGCAAAGAAGGGCCGGCGGCGTAACAGGAAGCGCAAGGGCAAGGTCGTGCTTGCTATCGAGGGATCCGGCAACCCTGGCACCGCCAAGAAGGCCAAGGTTGACGACCCAGCAAGGAGGTTGCCGGGTGCGCCTCCTGTCAGGCCTTGGCGGCCGCCGACAAGCCAGAGGGCTCCGGCAAGCAATATTGCAAGATCCATCGCACCAAGGGCCATGATCTCCAAGACTGCCGACAAGTTGAGCAACTTGTCGAGAAGCAGAAAGTTGAGTATGAGAGACGAGATAAGGAGAAGGCCCAGGATGGTGCTGAGGGGTCCGGCAAGAAGTGTGGTGGCCGAGGAGGTCGCCGCGGCAAGGCCAAGCAACAGAAGGAAAGGCCCGCTCGAGGCCGCGACAAGGCAGAGGGGGGTGATGATGACAACGACGAGGACGACGAGTCCAGTGAGCAAGAGTTTCAGAAAGCTACAGACATGATGTGCATTGACGGGGGCGCCTCGTTGCATTCTTCCCGCCACCAACTTAAATAGTGGGCGCGCGAGATTAATGCAACGGAGCCGTCTGTCGACGCCCAAAAGCCATTGAAGTGGTCCAACACGCCTATCATTTTCGACGCTGAGGATCACCCTGATCGCATAACTGCGGTCGGGTGTCTGCCATTGTTGGTCTCACCAACGATTCGCAACCTCAAAGTGACGAAAATGTTAGTTGATGGTGGGGCCGGCCTGAACTTAATCTCGCCTGAGGTGATCAAGAGGCTGCAGATCCCTGATGAAGATCTCAAAGAAACAGGCACGTTTCAGGGGGTCAATCCAGGAAGGAGCCAGCCCAAGGGAAAGATCATGCTGCCGGTGACATTCGGTAGTGACCTGAACTTCAGGACAGAGAAGATTGTGTTCGACGTCGCCAAGATTCCATTGCCATATTATGGGATCCTTGGCCGCCCAGCGCTGGCCAAGTTCATGGCGGCATCGCACTATGCTTACAACGTACTGAAGATGCCCGGGCCGATGAGCGTTATCACTGTCAACTCCGACAAGAAGGACACACTTATCTGCACCGACCAGCTTTACCGGGAGGCAGTTGCAGCGTCTGCCGCCAAGGCACTTGCTCCTGTCGCTGAAGCTCCCAGGAGGAAGAAGACCGGCAAGACCTCTCGCACTTACTCCGGCAAGCGCGCCTCCTCGGAGTGCAGTGCTCCCGTTGACGATGTGCCAGAGAGCTCCACCGGCAAGAGCAAGAAATCCAAAGCTGCTCCACCAGAGACTAAGAAGGTGCCCGCCAAGGAGGATGGTATGGGAGGAACTTTCACCATAAGTTCCACCCTCGACAACAAATAGGAAAGCGCGCTCGTTGCCTTCCTGTGGGCGAATGTTGATGTGTTTGCATGGCAACCATCCGATATCCCCGGTGTTCCCAGGGAGGTGATTGAGCACCACCTTGCTGTCTGTCCACACGTGCGGCCCGTCAAGCAAAAGGTTAGGAAGCAAGCTTTGGAGCGGCAACAGTTTATTGCCGAGGAAATCAAGAAGTTGAAAGCGGCAGGTTTGGTTAGGGGAGTGCTCCATCCAACATGGTTGGCCAATCCAGTTGTAGTGCGCAAGGCGAATGGAAAATGGAGGCTATGTATTGACTATACAGATATCAATAAAGCCTGTCCAAAAGATCCTTTTCCCTTGCCGCGCATCGACCAGATTGTAGACTCCACTGCCGGCTGCGACCTACTTTCATTTCTTGATGCGTATTCAGGATATCATCAGATCTTCATGGCGAAGGAAGACGAAGAGAAGACCGCATTTATCACCCCATGTGGTACGTATTGTTTCTTACGTATGCCTTTCGGGTTGAAAAGTGCTGGTTCAACATTTGCAAGAGTAGTCCAGATTGGTTTTGAGCCTCAGCTACATAGAAATATGGAAGCTTATATGGATGATATAGTGGTCAAAACCAAGGACAAGGCGACGCTCATATCAGATCTAGAAGAAACTTTTGCAAACCTGCGCAAGATCAACTTGAAGCTTAATCCTGAGAAGTGTGTGTTTGGTGTTCCGTCCGGCAAGCTTCTCGGGTTCTTTGTGTCTCGGTGAGGGATTGAAGCAAATCCCGACAAGATCAAGGCAATTGAGCAAATTCAAGCGCCAGGACGTGTCAAGGATGTGCGCCGTCTTGTCGGCTGCGTTGCTGCTTTGAGTAGGTTCATCTCGAAATCTGCTGAGCGCGCCCTGCCCTTTTTCAAAATCTTGAAGAAGGCAGGTCCGATGAAATGGACTCCGGAAGCGGAGGCAGCGCTGCAGGATTTGAAGATGTACCTCTCCTCTCCGCCAGTACTAGTCGCGCCAAGACCACAAGAGCCGTTGCTGCTATACCTAGCGGCAACAAATCAAGTGGTGAGTGCTGCATTAGTGGCGGAGAGAGAAGTTGACGAAGAAACAGCGGCAGCGGCAAGACCGCCAAGCGACGAGCTGGAACCTTTCCCGACAAAGTCCGGTGCTGACAAGACAGGATCTACGCAGTCAAATGAAACAATACAGAAGAAGAAGATGGTGCAGCGCCCAGTTTATTTTGTCAGCTCCCTTTTGCAGGGGGCTAGGTCAAGATATTCTGGTGTGCAGAAGTTGCTCTTCGGTCTTCTTATGGCCTCAAGGAAGCTGCGCCATTACTTCCAAGCACATGAGATTACCATCGTCACTCGCCTTCCATTGCAGCGGATCTTGCGAAATCCAGATGCAACCGGCAGGATTGTAGAGTGGGCATTGGAATTGTCGAGCTTTGGTCTTAAGTTTGAAAGAACTTCAACTATTCAGAGCAGAGCTTTGGCGGAGTTCATTGCAGAATGGACCCCAACGCCAGACGAAGAGACTCCAGAGACGACCCTCCCCGGCAAGGAAACAAATCAAGAATGGATTATGTATTTTGATGGGGCTTTCTCGCTGCAAGGCGCCGGTGCTGGCGTGCTGCTTGTCGCACCCACCGGAGAGCACCTCAAATACGTGATCCAGATGCACTTTCCCCAGGAGAGATCGACAAACAACACTGCGGAGTACGAAGGGCTGCTTGCCGGTCTCAGGATCGCGGCAGACCTTGGGATCAAAAAGCTCATTGTTAGGGGTGATTCGCAGCTTGTTGTCAAGCAAGTTAACAAAGATTATCAGAGTCCGTTGATGGAAGCTTACGTCGATGAAGTGAGGAAATTGGAAGAGCATTTTGACGGTCTACAAATGGAGCACGTTCCTCGTGCGGAAAACAGCATTGCTGATGACCTGTCAAAGCACGCTGCC
Organism: Elymus sibiricus; assembly: GCA_039707655.1. NCBI lineage: Eukaryota > Viridiplantae > Streptophyta > Magnoliopsida > Poales > Poaceae > Elymus > Elymus sibiricus. The sequence continues at coordinate 304,365,313 of CM077675.1, read as the reverse complement.
CTTAAGTTACCTGTGGAACCAGGAACTTTTGTGCTCCGATTAACTCAACCATCCGTAGCACCATCAATGGGACAAGAGAAGAGGAGAAAGTTGAGTTCCGGCAAGTATTTTCCGGCAGAGCTTCCAGAAGCCGCCGACAAAAGGGTTGCCGGGAACAACACCAAGCTTGCCGGTGAGCGACAGACTCCGGCAGGGCCTCAAGCTCTTGCCGTGGAGACAAACGCTCCCGCCGAGCTTGCCGGGGAGCAACAGGCTCCGGCAGGGCCTCAGACCCTTGCTATAGAAACAAATGCTCCCGCGGTAGAGGACATGCCTTTAGTCCTTGTTGTCGAGCCCCAGGCTCCAACATGGGCACAGCATATCGTCCATTTCCTTCAGACAGGAGAACTCCCCGAAGAACAGGAAGAGGCGGAGAAAGTAGCCCGTCGGTCTAACATGTACCAGTTTGTGGACAATGTCCTATACAGGAAAAGGCCGAACGGTGTGAAATTGAAGTGCACTCCTCGGGAGGATGGACTGGAGCTGTTGGCGGAGATACATGGAGGCATATGTGGTTCCCACATAGGATCAAGAGCTCTTGCTGGTAAGGCATTCCAGCAAGGTTTCTTTTGGCCCATTGCTCTCCAGGATGCAACTGCGCTAGTAACCAAGTGTGAAGCGTGCCAGTTTCATTCAAAGAAATTGCATCAACCAGCTCAAGCTCTTCAGACAATCCCTCTTTCCTGGCCATTCTCGGTCTGGGGGCTTGATATATTGGGCCCTTTTCCTCGTGCTACCGGGGGCTTTGAGTACTTGTACGTTGCAATCGACAAGTTCACAAAATGGCCGGAAGTGGAAGCAGTGAGAAAGGTGATAGCACAGTCAGCCGTCAAGTTCCTCAAAGGAATAGTTTGCCATTTTGGTGTACCCAACAGGATTATCACCGACAATGGCACACAGTTCACGAACCGCGCCTTCATGCAATATGTCCAAGACCTTGGCGGCAAGATCTGTTTTGCTTCTGTTGCTCATCCAAGGAGCAACGGCCAGGCAGAAAGGGCTAATGCTGAAGTGCTGCGAGGTCTCAAGACAAGAACTTTCGACAGGCTGCACAAGTGTGGAAGGCGCTGGATTGATGAGTTGCCGGTGGTTCTTTGGTCAATCAGAACGACACCGAATCGAGCCACTGGCCAGACACCTTTCTCCCTAGTATATGGGGCGGAAGCAGTTCTCCCCACGGAACTCATATACGGGTCACCTCGAGTGCTCGCCTATGATGAGCTCGAGCAAGAGCAGCTGCGGCAAGATGACGCGTTGCTCCTTGAGGAAGATCGTCTTCAGGCCGTTGTGCGAGCTACACGCTACCAGCAAGCCTTGCGCCGCTATCATAGCCGCAAGGTTCATGCCCGAAGTCTTGAGGAAGGTGACCTTGTTCTTCGGTGTGTTTAGTCCGTCAAGAATTCCAACAAGTTGACGCCAAAGTGGGAGGGCCCTTATCGGGTAGTACGAGTCACCAGGCCTGGCGCAGTCCGCCTGGAGACCGAAGACGGTATTCCAGTGAGTAACTCCTGGAATATCGAGCATCTTCGTAAGTTCTATCCATAAGGCGCGGTTGCCGGGCCCCCCGGTAACCACCTTTTGTACAAGTCTTGCCGCTGTAGCATGTGATCCTTTGTACAAAGCCAGGCGCAGAACCTGTGCATAGTTGAATAAAGCCTAAGTGTTTTACAATTCTTGTCGATTTTCATGTTTACTTGTATGCATGCATATCTGAGATATTGTATTACACTTGCTCCCGGTAAGCATTAACGAACCGCCAAGGTTCCATATCTCTACTTTCTCTTCTTTCTTTTTCTCAAAGGACAGAAGGTTCCTTCGCATGCAAGTTTGCCGGGGGGGAAGTATGGTATGGATACCGACAGGCGACGTTCAAGGTTGACATCTTGCCGGAAGGAGTACGGCGACGAAAAGCTAAGTTGCAGAAACTTTGAACAAATCTTTGTTTTGTAAGGTTATTTTCCTTGAACGATTTCGACTTTTGTATGGAAAACCTGCACGCGAAGGAACCTTGGCATGATCGGATGTGCCCTTACCTTGTTTCGAGTCCGCTCAACAATTTAAGTGGCTGCACTGAGAACGCCAAGGGATCTTGCTGGTAGCGGCACCACCAGCAGGCTGCTAAAGTCCCGCACCTAGCGCTCGCGGCAAGAGTGCGCGCGCCGGCAAGTTTCCAACAAAGCGTAGGGTGTATACCATACAGAAAGAAATTAAGCAAGGGGAATGATATGCATTCGTACAGAACATAGCAAGTTATATTACAATAATAGCTGCCGCAGTTCTAACATAAGGCAAATTTTGTCCTTGACATGGAATGCTGGCGGCAAGAAGGAGTAAAGCACCTAATCCCGGCGATCGCCTTCAACCCTCTTGACTTGGCTTACCCTGTCAACGATAGGCGCGACAAGCTCTTCAAGTGCCTTGACGTCTACATCCTTTGGCAAGCGATCAAGGACGTTGGACAGGTTGATGCCGGGGTTCTTGTGCACTACTTTGACCAGCACTTTGCGGAGGACGGCCCGGCAAAGCTTGCAGGATTCGTTGGCCAGATGGGTTGTTCGGTCAGAGTGAAGCTGCTCCAGGGCTTCAAGCATACGATCAAAGAACATGGTCAGCTTGGCGCTCGTGGACACCCTGTCGTCAGAAGAATACCTGAAGCCTTGCAGGCCCATGGTGGACAGCTGCGCGGCAAGCTTCTCCGCAACGTCGACGAGTTTTTCAGTCCAGACTTGCACGCCTGCCACATAGTCATTATGTGAGGCGGCGGCGCTCTTGAGCAAGAGCCTCTCATCCTGGAGGTCTTTGATCAGGGTCTTCTCACGAGCCTCGGCGGTCTCAAGAGTCTCTTTCAGCGTGGTTAGCTTCAGTTCCAGATCGGCAATAGATTCCTTGGCTGAGGTGAGCTGTTGGGTCTTCTCGGACGTGGCGACCTGCGCCTCCATCAAGCTATGGAGAGTCTTATCTCTCTCGGTTTCGAGCGTCGAGGCCTTCTTGCTGTGATCCTCAAGATCTGCCTCCAGCCTCTTCGCCCTCTCCTCCAGCAAGTTCTTGGCGGCCTCTGCAGCTTCGGCGGCATCGACGGCTTCCTTCAGCTTGCCGGCATGGTCCATGACTAGAGCCTCGAGGGATTCCTTGTGCTGCTGCTCTAGCTCTTGGGTCCGCTGCGCGACAAGCTTTTCGATCTCTTTGTCCTTGGCGCGGAGCTTGTCGGCAAGTGCCTTCTCGCGAGCGGTGAGGTCATCATCATGAGCCTCGAGCCCGACGCGGAGCTCTCTCAAGCGTGCTTCCTCTGCAACGGCCTATTGTTTGGCCTCCTCCTGTGCCCTCTCGACATCGGACTGCTTCAAGAGGAGCTCATCCCACCTTTGGCTCAGCTGCTCTTGGCCCGTCCTCAACTCCTGAAAGGCCTCGGTGAACCAGGCTTGCATTCCTCAACGCGCTTCTGGAAACCTGCCTCCATTGCTTCAACAACCGCTGCCCTGGAGTCCAGTTTTTCTTTCCGGGTGCGGTGAAGTGCCTGAAGCTTCTGGAAGTTGTCGCTCATGGCCTGGAGGAGTTTCTCTTCTTCAGATTTGCTACCGCTAGCGCGTGGCTCATTGACGATTTCAAGCCCAGCCGCGGCGATGGCGTCTTCATCAAAGACTTCCCCTTCAGTTGGCGCCCTGGTGTTTGCCGTGCCTGGAATGCTGACGAACAAGTTGTCGCCAATTTTGAGGTACTTGCTCGACGAGGGGGGTTCGGATGTTGACGGCTGGTCTTCAACAGCCGCTTCACCGGCAGCTGGGGGCTCCGTGGCCGGCGCAGCGCCTGGCACTCCTGCGGCAGGGATGCCGTCAGTACGGTCACTGGCCTCCTCACCGGCCCTCTCAGCAGACTCCTTGGCGGCCTCAGTGGCAGCGTCCTTGGCGGCCTCGGCGGCAGCATTCTTGGCGGCTTCCTCAGCAGCGATCCTATCGGCCTCGGCGGCAGCGTCCCTGGCGGTTTCCTCAATAACAGCATCGACATCCATGTGCTCAGTCGAGGGAAGATCTGGAGACCAAGGAAACGAACAGGATACGGCTGAAGAGGAAGTTCAAGAAGACAAAAAGAAAAACAAAGTGACAAGTACTCTGAGGCGAGCGGACCTGTGTTGAGCTGCTGAGAAGGGTTGCCGGTGCCTATGCTTGCCGGCTCCTCTTCATCACGGTAAAGCTCGCTTGCCGAAGACTCATCTCTAGGCGGCGTAGTTGCCGGAGGTGGCGCGTCAGGGACGGCTCCCGTTGGTACTCCTTGTTGCCGCTCCACTCCTGCATGCCCGGAGATGTCAGCAGTGAAGATACACACCCCGGCACTTGCCAGCGGGAAGTGAGTAACGGACTCACGCTGGGGGCTGCGTCGGGGGCTGTGTTGAGGAATGCGTTGTGGGCTTGACTCCGGGCTGATGTTGATCGTTTCTGGCGCACCTGAGGTGCTTGCCGGTGGTTCATCACCCGTCGAGGTCTTCGCCCTCTTCGCTGCCCTTTGCGCCAAGGTTTCCGTGTCTCTGCGGGAACAGGCCAAGGCAAAATGAATCAGTTAAACAAAATCAGGAATGCAAAAGTTAAGAGATGGGATAGGGCTCTTACTCTTCTTCTTCGGAGCTAAAGGCAGAGAGGTCGAAGTCGACTTCTGCCGCGGCGTCTGGGGGAGGAGGAGAAGGGGCGGTCCTGGGTTGTTTGGCTGTGGCAGGTTGCTGCGCAGCCTTGCCGGCAGTCCCCTTGCCGAAGGCTTCACCACTCGAGGAAGGCTGGCGGGCGGAGGCACCAGAGGTGACTTTTCGAAGAGCACGCCTCTTCCTCGGCTCGAGAGTTGGGAGCTCCTCGTGCAGTTCCTCCTCAGCTATGTCTTCAGTAGATGCGCCCCCGGCAGCAGTGCCACTCTGCTTCCCGGCAACCTCGCCCTCCGCGGCAAGATTTTCCTCTGACAGCACTTCACCTTCGCTGGTTTCCCCTTCCACGAAGCCAGCGCTGCCGGCCTCCGCGGCAAGATTCGCCTCCTCCGCCCTGCTGGCGATGTACGCCACCTCTTCATCAGTGGTGAGGCAGACAAGGTTTTCTTCTGCGTGGATGGCCTTCTCCGACAGGTTATCAAAAAATTGATGTGCCTGCTCTGCGGATGGCTCAATCCAGGTCCCGTCAAGGCTATGAGCGTCAAACACCGGCATCATGGCAATGATTGAGGCCAGAGCGGAGTTATTGCACAAGGGGACTATGCTTGCCGGCAGCTTGCCTACCGCATCAGTCCTAAAGAGTTTCTGGCAGAGAGCTGCATGCTGCAAGAACATCAAATTATTGTTCAGCCCAGGGCACAGCCTCATGATGTCTGCCGCGTTCCGGAATTCCCAAGCTGGCCTCCCTTTGTTCTGCAGAGGAGCGATGCGCCGACGAAGGAAATCGGCGCCTATCATCTCTATTGTGAGCCCTGCAGCTCTGAGGCGGTGAATCCTGGTAGTTGCGATTGTGAGCTTCTCATCGTCAGGATCGAGGGCGCTCCAGTCATTGCCACGCACCATCTTCGTTTGCCGCGGCAAGCAGAAAGGCTGGACCTTTGTCTCTTGAATCCAGCACCACTTGGCCCGCCATTCATCCCACTTCTCGCGGTAAGCCCCGTCTGGATATACTTCCTTGCTTCCTGGCTGTGGGATCCAAGCGATGGAACCAGAAAGGGCTTCACCCTTTTGGATGCGGGGAATGAAATAATGGCGGAAAAGGGCTGTGCTAGGGACTACCCCGGCGAAGTTTTCGCAAAGGTGAGCGAAAACTGACATACACGTCACAGCATTCGGCGTAAAATCCAGGAGTTGGAAGCCGTATGTGAGCATGATGTCGTTGAAGAAATCAGAGAATGGGGGGCAGAGTCCGCAGTAAAAGTAATCGGCAAAGAAGTGATACTTGTTTGGGCCACCCCTGGAAGAACCTGTGCTCACGAGAGTTGCAGGATGCGCCATTGTCTCCTTTGCCCACATGCATTGGTATCGCGCCCTCAGGGTGCTCGCATCGAGCGCCGGGGGGAAGACGGTGTGCTCCTTCCGCATTTTCGCCAGCTTGCTCTCCGGGACGGCGGCTTCCACTTCCTTGCCCTTGCTCGTCTTGGGCGGCATGGTGGCTATGGGGGGCGGAGGCCGAGGACGGAGAGAGCGTGGAGGCGGCGGATGAGTGGGAGGGACTCTGTTTCGGGCTCGAGGAGGAAGGCGACGGCGGTTCCCAGATTGGAAAAGACAGGAGGTAAATGAGCAGCGCCCCTGCGGATTCCTTTTTATGGGGAAGGCGCGGGGCTGCCTCTTTGCTAATAAATATAATAGCGCTTTTGCGAGCGCGCGGCTGTAACGGCCGCTCCGCCCACGTCTCCCACGTCGCGCATTCAACGCGCGTGGTGGGGGGCGCAGTAAATGGGATGATTACGACAGTTAATTCCTGCCACGCGTGCCCGTGCATTGTTTGGGCCAAGCCCAACATCGCCTTGCACCGTGTATGGCCTAGGCCCGGGGGCTCCTGTGGTGTACTAAAGTTTGGGTCTTTTAGTACCCCATACTTGTGCACGTGCAGTTGCAGCCACGCCAGCGGCAAGGCCTGCCGGAGGACAACTGAATGTAATCATGAGGCTATTGAAGAGGTATTCAAGCCAATAATCAGAAGGTAGAAGACCGAAGGCTGAAGCCCCGGCAAGATCTTGCCGGGATGGCTCACAGCCCCGGCAAGGCTCGCACCCGGCAAGACCTCGCTACCCTGTCACCGCCCCAGTGCAGCGACTAGCTTGTCGTTTAGTTGTTGTCTTCCTGGGTGTGTGTCAGGGAGATAACGGCGTTGGGCTTAAGCGGTGCTGATGGGACGGCCTCTTTTCCCGTCCCCAAGACACTAAGAGACACCTCAACGGGGCATTAAATGCATTTGTCCTAAACCGTCAGTGTTAGGTATGATAACACTGTAGCTACTTTTACACCTCATGTATGCACTGTACGCCGCTGTGGTGACCCCTTCGAACGTATAAAAGGAGGCCCAAGGCATAGCTATAGGGGGATCTTCTTCTGGGGCTCGTTCTGCATGAGTAGCCGCTGTGTACTGTTCAACACAAGCGCTCCTAGAACCAGGGCTTAAACACATCCAATATACTAAGCAGGAGTAGGGTTTTACGCTTCTCAGCGGCCCGAACCTGGGTAAAAATTCCCCGGGTTGATCGTTAGATCTGCTCTTTGTGCAAGCCATCTCCCTGCCGAATCGTAAAGGGGTCCTCTCGATCCCATAGGTGTCGTTTCTCCGACAAAACTTGTCATCATGATTTTAATTTTCAATTGGATTATGCTTCACATGATAGTTATTTTGTTGAGTTTGCTCCCACTACTATTGATGAGAATAAATTTGCTTATGTGGTGAGTAGTAAAACTTCTATGCTTGTGGATCATGAAAAGAATGCTTTATGTGCTGGTTATGTTTTGAAATTCCTTCATGATGCTACTGAAAATTATTATGAGGGAGGAACATATGCTTGTAGGAATTGCAATAATATCAAGTTTCCTCTCTATGTGTTCAAAGTTTTGAAGTTATGCTTGTTTTGCCTTCCTATGCTAGTTGATTCTTGCTCCCATAAATTGTTTGCTCACAAAATCCCTATGCATAGGAAGTGGGTTAGACTTAAATGTGCTTGTCATGAGATTCATGATGCTCTCTTGCATGTTTCAATTACTACTTTTTATGTGAGCATCATTGAAATCATCATGCCTAGCTAAAAGGCATTAAAGAAAAGCGCTTGTTGGGAGACAACCCAACACTTTTCTGTTCTGTTTTTGTGTGTCCACATAATTAAGCTACTGTATAATCATGTTTTATAGCTTTTGTTTCAATAAAGTGCCAAGTAAAGCCTTTGGGATGGTGTGGATGATAGTTGACTTGATTCTGTGCAAAAACAGAAACTTTTGCTCTCAGTCCAGGAATTTTGTAAATTCACTGGGACGTGATTTTGATCTGAATTTTTTACACATGATTGATACACAAATTGTCTAGATTTTTCTAATTTTTCAGAAGTTTTAAAGACAGGGAAGTATGGTTACGCTACAGATCTTCACAGACTGTTCTGTTTTTGACAGATTCTGTTTTGCATGCATAGTTTACTTGTTTTAGTGTTTCTATAGCTTATATTGAGTGATATAAATTATGGGAATGATAGAATACAGTAGGTATTATGTGAGAACAATTATGAATCTTGTCTTGACAGTACCTAAGTGAATTATCTTTATTTATTATACTAACCCTTCTCACGAAGTTCCGTTAAGTTTTGTGTGATTGAAGTTTTCAAGTTTTGGGTGAGACACCGATATGAGGAGAATAAGGAGTGACAAGAACCTAAGCTTGGGGATGCCCAAGGCACCCCCAAGGTAATATCCAAGGAAGACTCAAGCGCCTAAGCTTGGGGATGCCCCGGAAGGCATCCCCTCTTTCGTCTTCAACATTATCGGTATATCTTACTTGGAGCTATATTTTTATTCGTCACATAATATGAGTTTTGCTTGGAGCGTCATATTATTTTTTTGTTCTCTGTTAGGAGTTATTTATAATCTTGTTTTTCAATAAAAAGTTCCAAGAATTGCCTTAGGATGCTTGCATTGCATGTCTGATGTGTGCTGTGTAAAAACAGAAACTTTGGCTGTAGTGTTTGAATTTTCATATTTTACTGGAACGCGGAAAGTTTTTGAAATTTTTACACAGTGTTGTCATATAAATTATTTAGCATTTCCTAAATTTTCATAATTTTTTGAGTTACAGAAGTACACTGTTTTCATAAATTGCTACAGACTGTTCTGTTTGGACAGATTGCTGTCATAGTTTTGTTATCAACTTATCCTATAGTTTCCATAGCCTATATTGGTAGATATAAATTGTGGAAATGATGGTAAACAGTAGATGATGTTTGAAAATTATTGTGCAACTTATCTTGGCAGTACATGAAGTGTTGATTTATTCTTATGTGTACTAACCTATCTCACGAGTTCTTTTCGAGTTTTGTGTGGATGAAGTTTTTGCGAATAGGTGAAACCATGATATGAGAGGATTGAACGAGATACAAAAGCTCAAGCTTGGGGATGCCCAAGGCACCCTAAGTAAATATTTCAAGAAGTCTCACATAGCTACTTAATTGTTTGACTACTCATTGATCTTCACTTATATCTTTTGAGAGTAGCTTGTCATTTCCTCTCATGCTTCACTTATACCTTTTTGAGGGAGTAAATCTTTATGCTCTTGTGCTTCATTTAAATTTATTTGAGCTTGCCAAAAAGCAATGGCAATATATGAAACTAGTCCCAAAGTGATAGATATCCAAGGAGGATATAATAAAAACTTTCATGAAGATCATTGGACAAATTAAACTTGATTCTTTGTAATAGTTTTAAAACATGATGATAGTAATATGTGAGTCATGTTAGTGAGTAATTATGCTTTAGTAGGAATATTGGTGTTAAGGTTTGTGATTCCCTATGCAAGTATGAAAGTCAATAGTTATGCAATGAAGTTACATCCTACTTGTGGTGCATTATTCGGTGTTAGTTATGATTCAATGCTCACTTATGTGATTTTTCGTTCCTTGGTTTGGTTGCTTCCCAATCTATTTGCTAGCCTTCATTTGTACTAAGTAGAAATAGTACTTGTGCATCCAAAATCCTTAAACCAAGTTTTGCCTATATGCGGTATTTCCATGCCTACCTATATGCGGTATTTCCATGCCGTTCCAAGCAAATTAGTATGTGCCATCTCTAAATTTTCAAAATAAATTTTCTCTTTTGTGTGCCCGTACCGCTCATGAAATGGTGGGGAGTATCCAATATTTTTCCATGCTAGGTGTGTTATTCTCACGATATGTGTTGATTCACTATCATTCACGAGAAAGTGGCTGGTATTCGGGATGCCCAGTCCCATGCGCAAAAATCAAATCAAAATATAATGAAACAAAACTCCCCAGGATTGTTGTTTGTATGGACGGTACCCGTGGATTTGGCTCGCCGTGGAGTGTGATTGATTGGTGGAGGGGGAGTAAAAACTTTACCATTCTGTTTGGGAACCGCCTATGATATATCTAGCATGGAAAGTATTGTGAGCTACTTTGTCGTTTTCGTTGACAGGAAAAGCATGCCACTCAAAATATTTTTCTCTCTCAATTTAAACCTTGAGCTTTGGCACCTCTACAAATCCCTACTTCCCTCTGCGAAGGGCCTATCTATTTACTTTATGCAATTTTTATTTTTTGCTTTGAGTCTCCATCTTCTCTTATAAGCACCAACTAGTGGCACTATGATCGTACTTGAGCATTGGGCATAGCTAATATTTGAGTGTGTTTCATGAATGGATCAATGATTGAGCATGATGGGCTAGGGATAACTTTCTTTACTGTTGATATTTTGAAAGACATGGTTGCTTGTTGACATGCTTCAGTATTGAAGTCATTATGTTAAAACTAGACTATTGCTTTGAATCATTTACAAGTCCAAATGTCCATGCTATACAAAGAAGAAAAGAATATGATGAACATGTTAGGTAGCATTCACACTTCATAAATTATTTCTTTTATCATTTACCTACTCGAGGACGAGCAGGAATTAAGCTTGGGGATGCTGATACGTCTCCAACGTATCTACAATTTATGAAGTATTCATGCCATGTTTACAATAATTTTATATGATTTTGGTATGATTTTATTAGAACTAACCCGGACTGACGCTGTTTTCAGCAGAGCTACCGTGGTGGTATTTTTGTGCAGAAATGAAAGTTCTCGGAATGGGCTAAAAATTTACGGAGAATATCTTTGGAAAATATAAAAAATACTGGAGCAAAAAGATACCGAAGAGGAGTCCCGAGGAGGTCACAAGCCTAGGGGCGCGCCCCCCTGGCTTGTGGGTCCCTCGAGCACCCCCCTAACGTGATTCCAACGCCAAATATTCCTATAAATACAGAAACCCCCGAAAAGAAACCTAGATCGGGAGTTCCACCGCCGCAAGCCTCCAGAGCCATGAAAAACCAATCGGGAGCCCGTTCCTGCACCCTGCCGGAGGGGGAAACCATCACCGGAGGTCATCTTCGTCATCCCTGCGGCCTCCATGATGAGGAGGGACTAGTTCACCCTCGGGGCTGAGGGTATGTACCAGTAGCTATGTGTTTGATCTCTCTCTCTCTCTCTCTCTCGTGTTCTTGAGATGGCACGATCTTGATGTACCGCGAGCTTTATTGATATAGATGAATCATATGGAGTTTTCCCCTCTCTATCTTCTTGTGATGAATTGAGTTTTCCCTTTTAAGTTTTCTTATCATATTGAGTATTTAAAGGATTTGAGAACACTTGATGTATGTCTTGCGATGGGATATCCGTGGTGACAATGGGATGTTTTATTGATCCACTTGATGTATGTTTTGGTGATCAACTTGCGGGTTCCGTGACCTTGGGAATCTATGCATAGTGGTTGGCACACGTTTTCGTCTTGACTCTCCGGTAGAAACTTTGGGGCACTCTTTGAAGTTCTTTGTGTTGGATTGAACATGATGAATCTGAAATTGTGTGATGCATATCGTATAATCAAGCCCATGGGTACTTGTGGTGACATTGGAGTATCTAGGTGACATTAGGGTTTTGGTTGATGTGTATCTTAAGGTGTTATTTTAGTACGAACTCTAGGGCTGTTCGTGACACTTATAGGGATAGCTCATAAGATTGATCGGAAAAGATAACTTTGATGTGGTTTCATACCCTACAATAATTTATTCGTTTGTTCTCCGCTATTTGTGACTTTGGAGTGAACTCTTTGTTGCACGTGAGGGATTTACATATGATTCAACTATGTTAGTATTGTTGAGAGAACTTGCACTAGTGAAAGTATGAACCCTAGGCCTTGTTTTCAAGCATTGCAATACCGTTTTTGCTCACTTTTGTTACTTGCTACCTTGCTGTTTTTTTATTTTCAGATTACAAAAACCTTTATCTACCATCCATATTACACTTGTATCACCATCTCTTCGCCGAACTAGTGCACCTATACAATTTACCATTGTATTGGGTGTGTTGGGGACACAAGAGACTTTTTGTTATTTGGTTGACGGGTTGTTTGAGAGAGACCATCTTCATCCTACGCCTCCCACGGATTGATAAACCTTAGGTCATCCACTTGAGGGAAATTTGCTACTGTCCTACAAAACTCTGCGCTTGGAGGCCCAACACGAGTCTACAAGAAGAAGGTTGCGTAGTAGAGATCAACCCTCGTCCTCTCGTTCAACGATGAGCACCGCACTAACCACTTGATTGGTGGCCGAGATGTACAGTAACATTTGTTAACCGGCGCCTGGCGCCGTGAGTATGGGGTTGCTGGCCAGCAGTGTTTTAATTTCCTCTAGTGCAGCCGTTGCTTCATCGGTCCACTCGAAGTTTTTGGTCCGTTTCAGCAGCCTGTAGAGCGGTAAAGCCTTTTCACCAAGGCGGGAGATAAAGAAGCTCAAAGCCGCCATGCAGCCCGCCAGCCTTTGGACGTGCTTTAGCTCTGTAGGAATCGCAAGTTGAGATAGGGCGCGAATCTTAGTAGGATTCGCTTCTATTCCTCTATGGGAAACAATGAATCCGAGTAGTTTACCGGCGGGAACTCCGAAGACACATTTGTCTGGATTGAGCCGTATATCATATTCCCGAAGACTAGCAAAAGTTTGCCTGAGGTCGTCTATCAGCTGGCCGACGTGCTTGGTCTTGATGACCACGTCGTCCACGTATGCCTCGACTGTTTTACCGACTTGTTTTTCGAGACATGTCTGAATCATACGCTGGTTTGTAGCACCTGCGTTTTTTAGCCCGAAAGGCATTGTGTTAAAGCAGAAAGGCCCATAGGGGGCGATGAATGCAGGTGCGGCTTGATCGGATTCCTTCATTTTGATCTGATGGTATCCGGAATAAGCGTCGAGGAAGCACAATGAGTCATGTCCGGCTGTGGCGTCAATAATCTAGTTTATGCGTGGTAAGGGGAAAGGGTCCTTGGGGCAGGCTTTATTAAGGTCTTTGAAATCGACACACAGCCGCCAGGATTTATCTTTCTTCAGTACCATCACCAGGTTTGCCAACCACTCGGGGTGTTTGATTTCTCTTATGAATCCGTCCTCCAGCAATTTTGCTAGTTCTTCGCCCATAGCTTGTCGCTTGGGTTCGGAAAATTAGCGTAAAGCCTGTTTGACGGGCTTGAAGCCTGCGATTATGTTCAGACTGTGTTCTGCTAGCCGTCGTGGGATTCCTGGCATATCCGAAGGATGCCAGGCAAAGATATCCCAGTTTTCTCGTAAAAATGTTCGCAGTGCTTCGTCCACCATGGGGTCCAGCTGAGCTCCGATGGACGCTGTTTTATTGGGGTCCGTTGGATGTACCTGAAATTTGACGATTTCGTCTGCAGGTTTAAAGGACATGGGTTTGGGCCTCTTGCTAAGGACCACATCATCCTTGTCCATTGTAGACCGGAGTGTAGTTAATTCCTTTACTGCAAGGGTCTCAGCTAGTGCCTCGAGGGCGAGCGTTGCTGTTCTGTTTTTGGCTCGAAGGGCTCTATGCAGGTCACTTGTGATTGTGATCACCCCATTTGGGCCTGGCATTTTGAGCTTTATATACCCGTAATGTGGTATAGCTTGAAATCTTGTGAAAGCATCACGCCCCAACAGAGCATGGTAACCACTGTGAAAGGGCGCGATATGAAAGAGAAGTTCTTCGGATCTGTAGTTCTCGGGCATGCCGAATACCACATCGAGGGTAACGTGTCCGGAACAACGTGCCTCTTTCCCAGGGATAATCCCACGAAAGGTTGTGTTGCTATGTTCGACGCGGGATCGGTCAAACTGCATTTTTTCCAAGGTATCCTCGTAAATGAGGTTTAAACCACTGCCGCCGTCCATTAGCACCTTTTGTAACCTGAAACCATTGACGATGGGGTTGAGGACCAGTGTGGCAGGTGTTCGGGCGGGGCGGGTGATTGGTTGATCAGCTTCTCCGAAGGTGATCGGTGTGTCTGTCCATGAGTTCGTTGCTGCCACCTGATAGATTTGTTCGAGTTCTTGAAGAGCTCTCTTCATCTTATTCCTGGAGGAAAACGTTTCGTAGATCGTCAGGATCTCGGCGTTGCATTTTGGTGGCGTTGTTGAACGTCTGCCTTGAGGTAGGGCCTCGAGGATGGCCTCTCCGCTTTTTGCGACCTGCCTGACGACCCAGCAAGCTCTAAGGCTGTGAGTCGGGCTTGTGTTCAGTGATACGGAGTGTATAGGGCATGGCTTGTCTAATAGCCCGTCAAGGACAGTTCTGACTCCCGTATGGGGTCTATTCTTTTTCTCAGCGGGTTCGTGTTCGGCCGGCCATTTCGGAGGTATTCGCTTTTTCCGAGCTCCTCTAGGGTGTTCGGCAGGGACCGGATCCGAAAACAAACGTTCGGCTTGCCAGGTGCTTTCCATGGTGCAATATTTCTGTACCAGGTCCGATAGCTCGGTGAAGTCATGAATGTGACGACGGGCTAGGGCATTGAGGATTCCTTCATTGTGGCAATTTTGCCTGAAGGCTGCTATTATCTCCTGGCCACTAGAGTCTGGTACTCTGTCTTTGATAAGGAGGAGTCTAGCCCAAAAATGATGGACTGATTCCCCTGGCTGTTGTTTAACTTCCCATAAGCCCGATAACTTGGGCTCTCCTGTGCTGGTTGAGGAGTGCTCGACTTGGGTGGTGGGCGGGGAAAATTTTAGTTTCTCGCCAGGATGTCAGTCCGGGATTACGGCGTTTGCCTCCCGTGTCATCGTGGGATCCGGCGTGGCGGGTTCGGAGTCCATATCATAAACAGGACCCTTCCGCATGGGTTCTAGGTCGCGCGCTAGATTGGCAGCCGATCCCGAACTGTTTCTGGTTTAGGTTCCGGATTCCGGATGGGAGGAGAGATCCTGGCGGTCGGAAACCGGGATGTAAAATGTTTTTAATTTCGTTAGTTGAGCGGACAAGCCTCCGGCCGGACACTCGATGGTGGCGACTAAGTGAGTGATCGGTGGGGTATGAATCTCCCTATCATCGGGTTTAAACCCGATCCGGTCGTACATTGTGGTTTGGCCGTCGGTCACACCCATGGTTTTAATCCGACCGAGCAACTCGTTTAATGACGAGATTCGGCGGGGTCCATGTCGCTGGAACGCATGGGGTCGATCCGCAGTGCCGTTACCCCAGGGCTGCTCGACGACGCGCCTGGGTTGTATTCGGCCACGGCGGATCCGGGCATATCAGTTGGGTTGGGCGTTATGGCCGACTCAGGGATAGAGGCCACCTCAGCGGTGGGACCTGCTGCCTCCGGCGTTAAGGCGTCGGGGCCTGCGGGCTCCTCCATGAGAGCTGAGAGCTTTGTTAAAATGAGATCTCCCCGGGAGTCAGCGACGAACTCAAGGTTCCCGAATCTGACTTCCTGATCGGGGATGAAACTTCCGACCTGGCCAAGATGGCCGGCCGAATCGGCATGCGATACGATGCTGCCGAACGCGAAAATCTGACCAGGAATGAAAATGTCCTTGCTGCAGACTTCATCGCTGAAGATAAGGCGAGCCATCGATTCCTCTAGCGATCGCGCAGCGGAACTCTCAATGAAAGCACCAATGCCGGTGTCAAAACCGGCGGATCTCGGGTAGGGGGTCCCAAGCTGTGGATCTAGAATCGATGGGTAACAGGGGACGAAGGAGACGATGTTTACCCAGGTTCAGGCCCTCCTATGGAGGTAAAACCCTACGTCCTGCTTGGTTGTATTGATGTGTATGAACATTACAGAGTCGATCTACCTCGAGATCAAGTAACTAAACCCTAGATGAGTTCACCTGTCTTCTACGAACTAAACCCTCTGGCTTATATAGATACCAGGGGTCCCTAGGGTTACACATAGTCGGTTGCCTGTCGAAGGAGTAAACATGCCTATTCCATCATCTTAAGCTTGAAGGGCACGCCACGACTCATTAGGTTTCCTCCTTGGTCACGGGGCATTCGGTCAGTCCGATCCTCCAACGAGTGGCCCACAGGTCCGGCCCATAAGGACTAGGCCGGTAGTCCGAGGACCCCTTAGTCTCGGACTCCCTCAACTGGAGCTAGTTCGGTGTCACCCTAGGTTATGACTGTTATATGATGAATATCATCCAACGAGTTCACCGATCCAATGCCTACGAGTTTTCCACTTATTGTTCTTGCTAAGTTACTATTGCTGCTGCTACTGTTCCAACTGCTACAAAACTATTGCTATCACTGTTACCGTTAATGTTACTGCTACTACTGCTATCAAAACTATCATACTACTATGCTACTAATCACTCTGCTGCAGATATTTAATCTCCGGGTGTGGTTGAATTGACAACTCAGCTGCAAATACTCGCAAATATTCTTTTGCTCCCCTTGTGTCGAATCTATAAATTTGGGTTGAATACTCTACCCTCGAAAACTGTTGCGATCCCCTATACTTGTGAGTTATCAGTGGCCCACTCCTGTTTTTCTCTTAGTCAGATCGTGATTTCTTCATTCTCGTGTATATCCATTCATTCGAAGTATCCTCATTCATTTGCTAATTTTTACTGGTGTTTTGTTCAAGACTTCTTCAAGTTCGTGTTATCCTCCTTCTATCATTTTTAAGAAGAATAAGTAGTATGCCAATCTGTTGCTTGTAGTAAATTTAACTTGATAAGTATAAGTATATCATAATTCTTATTCTTGTTTCATCGAGGAGATTAATTCCTTCTTCTGGAGTTGTTCATGATATCAAATCTCAGTTCTAAGTTGCTCATCTTTTCTTTCCGGAGTTCCAAGAGTTCTCGGTTATCTCGTCTCAAAGCTCCATCTAAATCATAGCAAGGCTTCAATCTTGGTTGTTTCAACCATCAATTCATTCCTATCATCATTTTTATTTCCGGAGCTCTTCCAAGAGGTTCTTCATGGTGTTTTGTCAAGGATTTAATTCATTATCGATGTATTCTTCCAGATTATTCTTGTTGGAAGATCTCAAGTATTCTTTGTCTTGCATTTGAAAGTGCAATTCATTTCTCCCTTATCTTTTGAGATGGTGTTATATCATTCACGATTCGTGAGGATCCTCGAAGAAAATTTGTCAAGAATGAAATATTCATAACCATCATCTCTTCCTCGAAGTTATCTTGGATTAGATTTCACCTCAAGCTTTTCTGAAGGATTATCTCTATTTGTGGTGCTTATTAATGATCAAAGTATTATTTTATTCTCTCGGCGAAAGGAGTTTTCATCTCTTCATTGATCTCTACCAATCTTTTGTTCCCGTTAGTCACCGGTGGTCACCTCATAGTTTTGAGATGTTTTTCCATAAGCCCACAACAAGCCTATTCTTTCGTTGTTGATTTTCCAACAACTTCATTCAATCCTTATTTGTAAGGATGCTTTTTAAATTCAATTGTGATAGAAGTTTTCATTTTCTTCTCTGTTCTTTTCATTCAACGATCTAGCTTCTATTCTTTCGTTCTGGAGGCGTTGTGATGTTGTTCTCCTTGACCCATCATCTCGTTTTGTTAAGATCATATTCTTTTCCTTGCTTCTCCATTTAACTGGAGTGTTGTGTCCTATTTTCAGGTTCATTCCATCTTATCAAGTTTTGCTTCTCTTTTCAACCGGAGTGCAGCCCAAATTCTTTCTTTCTTGTTCCTTGTCTATCTCGTCTCAACCGGAATTGTTTCAAATTCTTGCTCGTACCTCGTGGCATTCTTCATCTCTTTGCAACCTATGACTTTCATTGGTTTCACTCGTTTGTCAAAGAAGCAACTTGGTTTTATCTCTTCCTCTTCTCATTCTAAGATCTCGGGGCAAGATCTCTTTGTAGTGGGGGAGAGTTGTAACATCCCAAGACCGACGCTATAGATGACTTCGATATATTTCGTTATCGCCGTCTGATTTAATTGTTTGTCGGATTCATCATCGCATTATTCGCATTGCATCGGCTCTCTGTTGCCATTGTTTTTCGAAACTTGCAACCGTTCATAGTTGTCGGTTCTCCTCGTTCTTATCGTTGACCGTTTCGAGACCAACCACACATGCAAGCGCCCGCGACATCATTAAGTGTTATTTTCTAAGTGGGAATTTAATGTTCTTGAAATGGGTTGAAAGTTGGTGTGCGGTCTTAATATATTGTAGGTAGACCGCATGCCAAATTTCATCGCAATCGCAGTCCGTTTGATGCCACAACCGTTAAACCTATAGCGGCACTATAGCCGGTCAAATTGCAGATGTTTTTGGTATTTAAAACTTGTTGTCGGGCTGCCCGCGTTTTCCCTCTCTTCTAAATCACTGACCCCTCTACATAGTGCACATACCCCTCGTGTGCATCCGAAACCTTCCCCGAACCCGAATCGCTGAGTCATGACGGATGGATCCGATTCAACCCCGAAATACCCCAAATATCTTCCGTTTCTCCATTGGACTCCCCTAGCCTATTTATCTCGACCGTTCAATCTAAATCAGAGGGTCCTTTTGGACCCTAAGCTAGCCACCCTACATATTTAAACAGTTCAACCCTAATTTCTAGGGGTCTTGTTTCATCCTTCCCCGGGCCGCTGCCACTTCCAAATCCCCCTCAGGATCCCTAGCGGACCAACCCACCTTCTCCACCCCGCAGCCTCTGACCTCTTGCTTGACTCCGAATGGATCGAGGGAACCATCTCCCTCTATCCCATGGACGAGCACGAGGAGTGCCTCAGCTCATTCCCCAAGCTGCCTCGTGCTCGTGCCCCACGTTCCAGGAGCTCCTCCAGCTGCAGCGCCTCGTCCTCGAGCTCCTGCAGCCCCTGGCGCCCGTCTCTGGCCACCCGAACGCCTTACCCGAAGCTGCCTCCTCTGCCTCGTCTTTGACTCCGACATCTGGCCGCCGCCAGAACCACGCCGGCGAACCAGCAGGCCGCGGCGCCCCTTCCTATCCATCCTGCTCTCGATTCTCTCTTCCTCCCCTATCTCTCATCCCTCTCTGTTTTTTCTCCTGAACAGGAGCTCACCTAGGTGGAGCCAGGAGCGCTCGCCATGGAGCTATCGACTCCTACCCCGCCGCCGTCTGTGCCCACCGTCGGCAGCCACCAGGTCGCCCCGTGCTCCATCCTTCTCCTTCCCCTTTCTCTCTCAGTTCTCTCTGTCTCCCGTCTCATGCACCTCATCTCTCTCTCTCTCGTGCCTCACATTGATGTGTTCTCTCTTCCACAAGAGACCCACAACCATGGCAACCCGAGGGTCGTCGTCAGCCGTCCAAGACCTCACCGTGTCAGTTCCATACCATCCTCGCCAGATCGGGTCCGCAGCTTGCCACTAGCTGGCCACGGAGCCTCCCGCACCTCAGTCTCCTCCAAGGCCAGCCAGACCCACCTCCTCCTCCGCCCGTTGTCCTCTTATTTGGATCGATGCCCCGAGTCCCAGTACCACCATGGACTCTACTCGCTCTGCATCGAGCAGAGGAGCTCGCTCGTCCCGCGCTAGACCGCTGCTTCACGCTGCTAGCCCGGCTGCACCTTGATACGTCAATTTTACATCATGATTTCCTATTCATATTTACGTTATTCTTGTCCATTATTCCCTATTATCATACAATTCTTATGCCCTTTCTCTCGGAATATGCAAGGTACATCACGAAGAGGGAAATTATCTGGAAACTGGAATTCTGAACCGGAAAACCGAGAAAAAGGCAGAAAAATCACCAAACTCCAAATGACCTGAAACTTCACGAGGAATTTTTATTGAATATATGTGGATTTATGGGCCAAAAATATACCCGAGGGGACCACCAGCCAGGCACAAGCCATCAGGGTGCGCCCCCCAGGCCGTGCCCTGATGTGTGGTGGGGCCCTGGCTGGCGTCCCGACGCCCATCTGTTGGGGAACGTTGCATGGGAAACAAAAAAAATTCCTACGAACACCCAAGATCTATATATGGAGATCAACAAGCTACGAGAGGGGGAGTGCATCTACATAACCTTGTAGATCACTAAGCGGGAAGCGTTATGTCGGGGCACGGATGCTCACGATCACCTATGGGACCAGAGGTCTCTTGTGGTTCGGCAAGGGGGCTCACGTTGCACGAAGAGCGGAGAGCATGAGACGGCGCGACGATCAGGACACAGGCATTTTACCCAGGATCGGGCCGCTGCTAAGCGTAAAACCCTACTCCGGGTTTTTGGTGGATTGATTGGAGGAACACGAAGAACGCACAACGCCTAACCCCGGCAAGGACTGCTGTCGGGGAAAGAGCTGCTACGCGAGTACAAGTGTTCGGGGGTCTGGATCGCTAACCTTGAGCTAGGTTGCCTTGGGCCTCCTTTTATAGTGCAAGGGGTTACCACAATGGCAAAACAGTCATTATCTATTGATTAGATAGCTAAGCAGAGCTATCATACCTAACTCTGGCATTTAGAACAAAATGCCATGATTACCTGCAAAGGTGGCGCTCGGGGGTGCATCCCCGGCAAGCTCTTACCACCGCTTGGCTGGTCGTTGCTTATGGTCTTGACACGCTGCAGGGCGGGTGTCAACCGAGCGTAACTTGCATTCCGATGTGTCGCCACGTTCTTAGCGAGAGCTGATAAGCCGCCTGAGGGCTCGACACCGCATTGATAAGTGACGGGCGTAGCGATGCGGTGGAGCGGTGGAGCGGTGGCTGGTTGGCTCACGCCTGCCGGGGAGTGGCTTGCCGGGTCTTCTGGAAGGTGTGCATGTCTTGGTCCCCGTCAAGCGTCGGGGACGTGCTTGGCGCGTTGCAGTCCAGGCTTGGGCTGCCATGTAGAGTTTGTTGGAGTCTGGTCTTGATCATTCGCCGGGTTTTTGCTTCTACCGCCTGTGCATAAGTCAGGGGCACTGGGTACCCCTGTACTAGTGCACCGACAGGAGCCCCCGGGACTGGCCCACACGTGCTCGCCAAGTGCCATTGGGTCAGGCCCAAATTTCATGCACAGGCGCGCAATGTGAGGGAGTAACTGCCAATTTATTGGTTAGCACTAACCCACCACCTCAGGTCGTTTCCGCCACGCGCGCCTCATTCATAGCGGGGAGTTAGCGACGGGCGCGCGTGACTTAAAGTCCTGATCGTGGCAGAACCGCAGCGCCATGGATTGGAGCAATGGGGTGGTTACCTGTTCGCCCGTGATCGTGGGCGATGGAATTGGTGGAGACGGGCGGCGACCCTTGGAGCGGAGGAGAGCCAGCCCATGCGTCCTCCCCTATAAATCTGGGGTCGCGAGGGGTGATACGTCTCCAACGTATCTATAATTTATGAAGTATTCATGCCATGTTTACAATAATTTTATATGATTTTGGTATGATTTGATTAGAACTAACCCGGACTGACGCTGTTTTCAGCAGAGCTACCGTGGTGTTGTTTTTGTGCAGAAATAAAAGTTCTCGGAATGGGCTGAAAATTTACGGAGAATATTTTTGGAAAATATAAAAAATACTGGAGCAAAAAGCTGGGCCAGGAAGTGACCGAGGAGGCCACAAGCCTGGGGGGGCGTGCCCCCCCTAGGGCGCGCCCCCCTGGCTTGTGGACTCCTCGGGTACCGCCTTGACGTGAGACCGACGCCAAAATTCCTATAAATACAGAAACCCCCAGAAACAAACCTAGATGGGGAGTTCCGCCGCCGCAAGCCTCTGTATCCACGAAAAACCAATCGGGAGCCCGTTCTGGCACCCTGCCGGAGGGGGAAACCAATACCGGAGGCCATCTTCATCATCCCGGCGGTCTCCATGACAAGGAGGGAGTAGTTCACCCTCGGGGCTGAGGGTATGTACCAGTAGCTATGAGTTTGATCTCTCTCTCTCTCGTGTTCTTGAGATGGCACGATCTTGATGTACCGCGAGCTTTATTAATATAGATGAATCATATGGACTTTTCCCCTCTCTATCTTCTTGTGATGAATTGAGTTTTCCCTTTGAAGTTTTCTTATCGGATTGAGTCTTTAAGGATTTGAGAACACTTGATGTATGTCTTGCGATGGGATATCCGTGGTGACAATGGGATGTTCTATTGATCCACTTGATGTATGTTTTGGTGATCAACTTGCGGGTTCCGTGACCTTGGGAATCTATGCATAGGGGTTGGCACATGTTTTCGTCTTGACTCTCCGGTAGAAACTTTGGGGCACTCTTTGAAGTTCTTTGTGTTGGATTGAACATGATGAATCTGAAATTGTGTGATGCATATCGTATAATCAAGCCCATGGGTACTTGTGGTGACATTGGAGTATCTAGGTGACATTAGGGTTTTGGTTGATGTGTATCTTAAGGTGTTATTTTAGTACGAACTCTAGGGCTGTTCGTGACACTTATAGGGATAGCTCATAAGATTGAGCAAAAAAGATAACTTTGAGGTGGTTTCGTGCCCTACAATAATTTCTTTGTTTGTTCTCTGCTATTTGTGACTTTGGAGTGAACTCTTTGTCGCACGTGAGGGATTTATATATGATTCAACTATGTTAGTATTGTTGAGAGAACTTGCACTAGTGAAAGTATGAACCCTAGGCCTTGTTTCTAAGCGTTGCAATACCGTTTGTGCTCACTTTTATCATTTGTTACCTTTCTATTGTTATATTTTCAGATTACAAAAATATATATCTACTATCCATATTACACTTGTATCACCATCTCTTCGCCGAACTAGTGCACCTATACAATTTACCATTGTATTGGGTGTGTTGGGGACACAAGAGACTCTTTGTTATTTGGTTGCAGGGTTGCTTGAGAGAGACCATCTTCATCCTACGCCTCCCACGGATTGATAAACCTTAGGTCATCCACTTGAGGGAAATTTGCTATTGTCCTACAAAACTCTATGCTTGGAGGCCCAACACGAGTCTACAAGAAGAAGGTTGTGTAGTAGATCAAGGGGCGATGCTCATCCATCCTTTCTTCCTCCTTGAGTTTAAATCCACAGAGCTCGCCCTTCTGCTTCCTTGTCTTGAGCCGCGCTTGCTGCTAGCATGCCCAGGGGACGAGGGCGTCCTCTGGCCTCTGCCTCGACGGCGAGCGGTTCCCGTCGGGATCATGCCAATGCTTCAGCTCCGGAGGCATGGGCGGTTCGAGTGCGCATGGTGGAGGAGCCGGAAGGGGCCGAAGTCGACGCGGGGCCTGCGGCCGGGGAGGACGGAGTGCTGCTTCTCTTCCTCCTCCGCCATCAGACCCTCCTCTCAAGGAGGCCCATGCTGAGGGAATGGCGCTGGAGTTCGTCATCAAGCTACGCGGTGCTCCCCGAAGCCGCCTGTGCCTTCCTCACGCTTTCGCCAGGGTGATGGAGGTTGACAAGACGCACGCCCTGTGGTTGTGGGCGCATGGTTGCTGTAATGGTGCCGTGCGAGTGGACATTGAGCACCCGGAGCGTTGCGTCATGCTTCTCAGGCGCGGGTGGAAAACCTTCGCCCATGCCCACAACCTCATGGGTGGGCACGTCCTCCGCTTCAAGATGATGGAGGCCGACCTGCTCTCCGTCAAGATTTATGGGCGTTCGGGCGCTCGTCTTGGCTGCTGCGAGGAGAGCTCGAGTGATGTCGAAAGCTCCTCCTCGAGCGATAGCGACAAGGAGGACGGTGTCGGTGAAGACGACGACAACGAGTCCCAGGCCATCAAGTCGGAGTACAACGACCTGTGCTCCAGCTGATCGTCGGCCGCACCATCACCGTCATCGCGCTCCTCCTCCTCCCCCCCCCCCCCCCGGCAGAGCGATTTGCCGGGGGTTCTCGACTTGAGCGCCGCCTCTTCTTCTTAGCTGGACCCCGGCAGGCTCATGGACTTCGGCTTCGTCTTCTTTTCCGGTGGGCCTGCCGTCCACGCAATGCTGGTCCTGACGGGGTCAGGTTGGGCTTCTGTTAGGGTCCTCCCTCTGCTCTTTTTCCCTTGTAATCTACCCCTAGGGGAGAAAGCCAAATAAAGAGTTATTAAAAAGGAGCGCCCTCTTATGTAATATTTATCCATTTTGTATCAAAAATGAATGAGAATAAGGTGCCATTTTCTTTCTGCAAGTACTATCATTTTCTTTCCCTGTTTATGCTATTTTGGGATGTTTGGTCCTTCCTACATGGAGCCACTTGCCGGATCACAACTTAACCACGAGTGCCAAGGGGAAACGAGCCTCCGGCAACAGGTAGGCGTTGTTCCCCGGCAGAGCTCCTTGCCGGTGTCGGCGCAGCTCCCCGTAGGTTTTGATCAAAAATCAGGGGGGCGGCTTGTCCCGGCAAGGGTTTTCACCACGTGGAGGACTCCACTACACACAACGAGGGAAATACTACGGATTTCCTTAGGCATCGGGAAAACACTCAACTTGGGATGTGTAATTGTACTTATCTTTTCCAATTTCTATCCCTCTTGAGGGATTGATGGGCCATCGTCTTTGTTCTTTTGCTTCTCTTCCCTGTCTTCCCGACGGTCCGTCGCGCAGGGAGAGAAAAGTAACAAAGATTACGGGTTCATCAAGTACTCTAGCAAATCTTATATCTTAAAAGCAATAACACTGCAATCATGAAAATGCATAATGAGCATGTAAAATGTTGATATGATGCAGTGCCTAGCTTTATTATTGTCGCACAGGGTCTGCGCCTGGCTTTGTACAAAGGGTTATATGCAACATCAGTAAAGCTTGTACAAAAGGTGGCTGCCGGGGGCTGCGCCCGGCAGCCGCGCCTTACGGGTAGAACTTATGAAGATGCTCAATATTCCATGAGTTAAGCACCTTGGTGCCATCTTCGGTCTCCAGATGGACAGCGCTGGGTCTGGTGACTCGTGCTACCCGGTAAGGGCCTTCCCACTTCGGCGTCAACTTGTTGGTACCCTTGGCGGACTAAACACGCAGAAGGACAAGGTCGCCTTCCTCAAGGCTCTGGGTGTGAACTCTGCGGCTATGGTAGCGGCGCAGAGCTTGCTGGTAGCATGCTGCACGCACAGCAGCCCGGAGACGGTCTTCCTCGAGGAGCGTGGCATCGTCATGCCGCAGCTGCTGTTGCACTACTTCATCATAGGCAAGCACTCGAGGTGACCCGTATATGAGTTCTATGGGGAGCACTGGTTTTGCCCCGTACACTAGGGAGAAGGGCGTCTGGCCGGTAGCTTGATTTGGTGTCGTCCTGAGGGACCAAAGAACCACCAGCAGCTCATCTATCCAACGCCTGCTGCTCTTCCGCAGCTTATCAAAAGTCCTTGTCTTGAGTCCTCGCAGCACTTCAGCATTCATCCTCTCGACTTTCCCATTGCTTCCCGGGTGAGCAACAGAGGCGAAGGAGACCTTCCTTCCAAGGCTTTGGATATATTGCATGAAGGCGCGGCTCGTGAACTGGGTGCCGTTGTCGGTGATCACTCTGTTGGGCACTCCAAAGCGGCACACCAGTCCTTTCATGAACTTGATAGCTGCCTGTGCGGTCACCTTTCTCACTGGTTCCACCTCAGGCCACTTTGTGAACTTGTCGGTCGCCACAAACAAGAACTCAAAGCCCCCGACAGCATTGGGGAAGGGGCCCAAGATATCGAGCCCCAGACCGAGAATGTCCAGGATAGAGGGATTGTTTGCAGGGATTGTGCCGGCTGATGGATGTTCTTGGAATGGAACTGGCAGGCTTCACACTTGGTGACCACCTCAGTAGCGTCCTGGAGGGCAGTGGGCCAATAGAAACCCTGTCGGAAAGCTTTCCCGGCAAGGGCCCTTGATCCAATGTGGGAACCACATACTCCTCTGTGAATCTCCGCCAACAGCTTCAGTCCATCCTCCCGGCAGATACACCTTAATTTCAACCGTTCGGTCGTCTTCTGTACAGGGTGTCATCGACAAACTGGTACATACTTGACTGACGGGCTACTCTTTCGGCTTCTTCTTGCTCTTCGGGGAGTTCTCCAGTTTGAAGGAAATGGACTATATGCTGCGCCCAGGTTGGAGCATGTGGCTCGACAACAAGGACTAAAGGCATCTCTTCGTCCCCGGGAGCGCTTGTCTCAACCGCTAGACCCTGAGGTCCTGCGGGAGGGAGCTGCTCGTCAACCGGAATGGGATTTTCCCCGGCAGCTTCTCTACCAGCGGCTTTGGGAAGCTCTGCCGGGAAATGCTTGCTGGAGTTTAGCTTTCTTCTCTTCTTGGACATCGTTGATGGGGATGTTGATGGTTGAGTGAGGCGGAGAACAAAGTTTCCTGGTTCAATGGGAAGTTTCTGCGCAGTGCACTTTGATAGATGGTCAGCAATGTAGTTTTCTGCCCGTGGCACATGCTCTATTTGCAGTCCATCAAAATGCTCCTCCAATTTCCTCACTTCTTCTACGTATGCCTCCATCAGTGGGCTCTGGTAATCCTTGTTGACTTGCTTTATTACAAGCTGAGAATCCCCTCGGACGATCAGCCTCTTTATTCCCAACTCCACCGGGATTCTGAATCCGGCAAGGAGCCCCTCGTACTCAGCGGTATTGTTGGTGGCTTCCTCCCGGGGAAAGTGCATCTGGACGCCGTACTTGAGGTGCTCTCCGGTAGGGGCGATGAGGAGCACACCTGCTCCAGTTCCCTGGAGTGAGAAAGCACCGTCAAAGTACATGATCCAATCTTTGGGTGCTTCTTTACCGGGGAGGATCGTCTCTAGAGCTTCATGATCTGGCGTGGGTGTCCATTCTGCAATAAACTCCGCCAACGCCCTGCTCTGAATGGTGGAAGTGCTCTCATACATTAATCCGAAACTTGACAATTCCAATGCCCACTCAACTGTCCTGCCAGTGGCTTCGGGGTTTCTCAGTATGCGTTGCAACGGGAAATAGGTGACAACTGTTATCTCATGGGCTTGGAAGTAGTGACGCAGCTTCCTCGAGGCCATGATGACGCCGAAGATTAGCTTTTGTACTCCAGAGTACCTTGATCTGGCCCCATGTAGCAGGGAACTGACAAAGTACACGGGCCGCTGCACCATTTTCTTCTTTGCCACTTCTTTGGATCCGCCGTCAATCATTTGCTGAGATCCCCCTTGATATGTGTCAAGTCCTGCCGCAGACGTTTCTTTCTCGCTCCCGGCAGCATCAGCAGCAGCTGCTGAATCTCCATCTACTCCCCGCTGCGCCACCAGCGCTGCACTAACCACTTGATTCGTCGCTGCCAAATATAGCAGCAACGGCTCTTGCGGTCTAGGAGCGACCAAGGTGGGAGCAGAGAATAGGTATTTCTAAAAATATGCTTTGAGTACTAGCAATCATAGAAGACTATATGATGATTGAGTATGTGGAGCTCTTACTTAGACTTTGTTGAGAATAAGTTGAATTGCAATTGTTTGGTGACTAAGAAAATAGGTTGTTAAGTTTCAAGAGAATTTCATTGTTTGAACCATAACATGTGAATTGGTTGCTACTTTATCATGATGAGTTTTATGAGAAAGAGTTGTTGTTATGATGCAAGGAAAAGTGGTTGAAATTATCATTGATCAAACTTATGCACTATGCTAGCATTCACACTTCATAAATTATTTCTTTTATCATTTACCTACTCGAGGACGAGTAGGAATTAAGCTTGGGGATGCTGATACGTCTCCAACGTATCTATAATTTATGAAGTATTCATACCATATTTACAACAATTTTATATGGTTTTGGTATGATTTGCATGGAACTAACCCGGACTGACGATGTTTTTAGCAGAACTACCGTGGTGTTGTTTTTTGTGCAGAAATAAAAGTTCTCCAAATGAAACGAAGCTTCGTGGGAGGGCCAGAAGAGCCACGAGGTGGCCACAACCCACCAGGGTGCGCCAGCCCCCTCTGGTGTGCCCTGGTGTCTTGTGGGCCCCTCGTGGCCCATATTCGCATGAAGCCGACTCCCGAAAATCCTATATATTCAAGAACCCCCAGAAATAACCCTAGATCAGAAGTTCCACCGCCGCAAGCCTTTGTAGCCATGAAAAACCAATCTAGACCCCGTTTCGGCACCCTGTCTGAGGGGGAAATCATCACCGAAGGCCATCTTCATCATCCCTATGGTCTCCGTGATGAGGAGGGAGTAGTCCACCCTCGGGGCTGAGGGTTTCTACCAGTAGCTATGTGTTTAATATATCTCTCTCTCTCGTGTTCTTCATTTGGCACGATCTTGATGTATCGCGGGCTTTGTTAATATAGTTGTGTCATATGGTGTTTTCCTCTCTCTATCTTGTTGTGATGAATTGAGTTTTCCCTTTGAGATTTCTTTATTACCGGATTGAATACTTTTATGGATTTTAGAGCACTTGATCTATGTCTTGGCACTCAACTCGCGGATTCCCGAGGTGACATTGGGGTAATCTATGCATAGGGGTTGATGCACGTTTTCGTCCTACTTTCTCCAGTAGAAATCTTGGGGCACTCTTTGAGGTTCTTTGTGTTGGATTGAGTATTATGAATCTGAAATTGTTTGATGTGTATCGTATAATTAACTCATGGATACTTGTGGTGACATTGGAGTATCTAGGTGACATTAGAGTTGGTTGATGCGTATCATAGGGTGTTATTTTAGTACAAACTCTTAGATAGATCGATCGGAAAGGATAACTTGGTGTTATTTTAGTACGAACTCTTGAATAGATCGATCGAAAAGGATAACTTTAAGGTGGTTCTGTACCGTACAAACAGTTTCTTCTTATGTTCTCCGCTAGATAAGAACTTTGGAGTGATTCTTCGTTGCACGTTCAGGGATGGTTATGTGATCCAATTATATTAGCATTGTTGAGAGATTGCACTAGCGAAAGTACGGATCCTAGGCCTTGTTTTCAAGCATTGCAATACCGTTTGTGCTCACTTTTGTTACTTGCTACCTTGCTGTTTTTTATTGTTACTATTACAAAAATCAATATCTACTATCATTACTACACTTGTATCACCATCTCTTCGCCGAACTAGTGCACCTATACAATTTACCATTGTATTTGGTGTGTTGGGGACACAAGACACTTTTTATTATTTGGTTGCAGGGTTCTTTGAGAGAGACCATCTTCATCCTACGCCTCCCACGGATTGATAAACCTTAGGTCATCCACTTGAGGGAAATTTTCTACTGTCCTACAAAACTCTGCGCTTGGAGGCCCAACACGAGTCTAAAAGAACAAGTTGTGTAGTAGACATCAGAGATACCTGTAGAGCACCTTTATAGTGACCCAGTTACGCTGCGACGTTTGATACACACAAGGCATTCCTCCGGTGTCCGGGAGTTGCATGATCTCATGGTTGTAGGAACAGATACTTGACATGGATAAAGCAGTAGCAATAAACTAGAACGATCAAGTGCTATGCTTACGATTGGGTCTTTGTCCATTACATCATTCTTCTAATGATGTGATCTCGTTATCAAATGACAACTCATGTCCATGGTCAGGAAAGCTTAACCATCTTTGATCAACGAGCTAGTCAAGTAGAGGCTCACTAGGGACACAGATTTGTCTATGTATCCACACATGTATCTGAGTTTCCAATCAATACAATTATAGCATGGATAATAAACGATTGTCATGAACAAGGAAATATGATAATAACTATTTTATTATTGCCTCTAGGGCATATTTCCAACAGTCTCCCACTTGCACTCGAGTCAATAATCTAGTTCACATCGCTATGTGATTTACATTGTGATGAATCTAACACCCATATAGTTCTGGTGCTGATCATGTTTTGCTCGTGGAA
Source organism: Elymus sibiricus (assembly GCA_039707655.1). Taxonomy (NCBI): domain Eukaryota; kingdom Viridiplantae; phylum Streptophyta; class Magnoliopsida; order Poales; family Poaceae; genus Elymus; species Elymus sibiricus. The sequence continues at coordinate 304,335,627 of CM077675.1, read as the reverse complement.
GAGGCTTAGTCAACGGGTCTGCAACATTCAGATCCGTATGTACTTCGCAAATGTTTATGTCCTCCTCCTTGATATAATCGCAGATGGAATTGAAACAACGCTTTATGTGTCTGGTCCTTTTGTGAAACCTAGGCTCCTTGGCCAGAGCAATGGCGCCAGTGTTGTCACAGAAGAGGGTCATTGGTTCCAGTGCACTGGCCACAACTCCAAGATCCGTCATGAATTGCTTCATCCAGACACCTTCTTTCGCTGCTTCCGAAGCAGCTATGTAATTTGCTTCACATGTATAATATGCTACCACGCTTTGCTTGGAACTGCACCAGCTTACTGCTCCACCATTCAGAATAAATACGTATCCGGTTTGAGACTTAGAGTCATCCGGATCTGTGTCAAAGCTAGCATCGATGTAACCCTTTACGACGAGCTCTTGATCACCTCCATAAACGAGAAACATTTCCTTAGTCCTTTTCAGGTACTTAAGGATATTCTTGACCGCTGTCCAGTGCTCCATTCCAGGATCACTTTGAAACCTTCCAGCCATACTTATGGCAAGGCTGACATCTGGTCTTGTGCACAACATCGCATACATTACAGAGCCTATGGCTGAAGCATAGGGGATGACACTCATCTTTTCTCTATCCTCTGTAGTCGCTAGGCATTGAGTCTTACTTGACTTCACACCTTCTAAGACAGGCAAGAACCCTTTCTTGGACTGATCCATGTTGAACTTCTTCAAAACCTTATCAAGATATGTGCTTTGTGAAAGTCCTATTAGGCATCTCGACCTATCTCTATAGATCTTGATGCCTAATATGTAAGCAGCTTCTCCAAGGTCTTTCATTGAAAAACTCTTGTTCAAATATATCTTCACACTTTCTAAAAGTTCTATATTTTTTCTAATCAGCAATATGTCATCCACATATAATATTAGAAACGATATAGAGCTCCCACTCACTTTCTTGTAAATACAAGCTTCTCCATAAACTTGTATGAACCCAAACGCTTTGATCACCTCATCAAAGCGAAGATTCCAACTCCGAGATGCCTGCACCAGTCCATAAATGGATCGCTGGAGCTTGCACACTTTGTCAGCATTTTTAGGATCGACAAAACCTTCTGGTTGCATCATATACAACTCTTCCTTAAGGAAACCATTAAGAAACGCTATTTTGACATCCATCTGCCAGATCTCATAATCGAAAAATACAGCTATTGCTAACATGATCCTGACGGACTTAAGCATCGCTATGGGAGAGAAAGTCTCATCGTAGTCAACCCCTTGAACTTGTGAAAACCCTTTTGCAACAAGTCGAGCTTTATAGACGGTTACATTACCGTCTGCATCCATCTTTTTCTTAAAGATCCATTTATTCTGTATGGCCTTACGATCATATGGTAAGTCCTCCAAAGTCCATACTTTCTTCTCATACATGGATCCTATCTTGGATTTCATGGCCTCTAGCCATTTGTTGGAATCCGGGCCCACCATCACTTCTTCATAGCTCGTAGGTTCACTGTTGTCTAACAACGTGACCTCCAAGACATGATTGATATACCACTCAGGGGCGGTACGATTCCTTGTTGACCTACGAGGCTCAGTAGTAACTTGATCTGAAGTTTCATGATCATCATCATTAGCTTCCTCTTAATTTGGTGTAGGTCCTGCAGAAACATCTTTCTATGTCGCGCTACCATCCAACTGAAGTGACGGTTCAATAACCTCATCAAGTTCTACCTTCCTCCCACTCAATTCTTTCGAGAGAAACTCTTTCTCGAGAAAGGACCCGTTCTTAGCAACAAAATTTTTGCCCTCGGATCTGAGATAGAAGGTATACCCAACTGTTTCCTTAGGGTAACCTATGAAGACACATTTGTCCGCTTTGGGTTCGAGCTTATCAAGTTGAAGTCTTTTCACATAAGCATTGAAGCACCAAACTTTAAGAAACGACAGCTTAGGTTTCTTGCCAAACCATAATTCATACGGTGTCGTCTCAACGGACTTTGATGGTGCCCTATTTAAAGTGAATGCGGTTGTCTCTAATGCATAAACCCAAAACGATAGTGGCAGATCAGTGAGAGACATCAGATCGCACCATATCCAATAGAGTACAATTATGACGCTCGGACACACCATTACGCTGTGGTGTTCCAGGTGGCATAAGTTGCGAAACAATTCCACACTGTGTCAAATGCATACCAAACTCATAACTCAGATATTCTCCACCATGATCAGATCGTACAAACTTTATCTTCTTGTTACGATGATTTTCTACTTCAATCTGAAATTCCTTGAACTTTTCAAATGTTTCAGACTTGTGCTTCATCAAGTAAATATACCTATATCTACTTGAATCATCATTGAAGGTAAGAAATTAATGATATCCACCGCGCGCCTCAACACTCATTGGACCGCACACATCAATATGTATGATTTCCAACAAGTCACTTGCCCGCTCCATTGTACTGGAGAACGAGGTTTTCGTCATCTTGCCCAAGAGGCATGGTTCGCATGTATCACGTGATTCAAAATCGAGTGATTCCAAAAGTCCATCAGCATGGAGCTTCTTCATGCGTTTTACACCAATATGACCTAAGCGGCAGTGCCACAAGAAAGTGGTACTATCATTATTAACTTTTCATCTTTTGGCATCAATGTTATGAACGTGTGTATCACTACTATCGAGATTCAACAAGAATAAACCATTCACATTTGGTGCATGACCATAAAAGATGTTACTTATATAAATAGAACAGCCATTATTCCCTGATTTAAATGAATAACCGTCTCACAATAAACAAGATCCAGATATAATGTTCATGCTCAACGCAGGCACCAAATAACAATTATTTAGGTTTACTACTAATCCCGATGGTAATTGAAGAGCGAGCGTGCCGACGGCGATCACATCAACCTTGGAACCATTTCCGACGCGCATCGTCTCTTCATCCTTCGCTAGCCTTCGTTTATTCCGCAGTTGCTGCTTCGAGTTACAAATATGAGCAACCGAACCGGTATCAAATACCCAGGCACTACTACGAGAGCTAGTGAGGTACACATCAATAACATGTATATCAAATATACCTTTGTTGATGTTGCCAGCCTTCTTATCAGCCAGGTACTTGGGGCAATTCCGCTTCCAGTGGCCAGTCCCCTTGCAATAGAAGCACTCAGTCTCAGGCTTGGGTCCAGCCTTGGGTTTCTTCATGGGAGCGGCAACTTGCTTGCCACCCTTCTTGAAGTTTCCCTTCTTTCCCTTGCCTTTCTTGAAACTAGTGGTTTTATTCACCATCAACACTTGATGCTCCTTTTTGATTTCTACTTCCGCGACGTTCAGCATCGCGAACAGCTCGAAGACAGACTTGTCCATCCCTTGCATATTATAGTTCATCACGAAGCCTTTGTAGCTAGGTGGCAGTGACTGGAGAATTCTGTCAGTGACTGTTTCGGGCGGAAGCTAAACTCCCAAATCATTCAAACGGTTGTAGTACCCAGACATTCTGAGCAGGTGTTCACTGACAGAACTATTCTCCTCCATCTTGCAGGCGAAGAACTTATCGGAGGTCTCATACCTCTCGATCCGGGCATTTGCTTGAAATATTAACTTCAACTCCTGGCACATCTCATATGCTCCATGGTGTTCAAAACACTTTTGAAGTCCCGATTCTAAGCCGTATAGCATGGCGCACTGAACTATAGAGTAGTCATCAGAACGTGCCTGCCAGGCGTTCACAATGTCCACAGACGACGCTGGAGGGGGTGGTACACCAAGCGGCGCATCAAGGACATAAGCCTTCGCCGAAGCCGTGAGGATAATCCTCGGATTATGGACCCGGTCCGCATAGTTACTTCCATCATCTTTCAACTTAGCTTTCACTAGGAACGCATTAAAATTCAGGGGAGCTACTGCGTGAGCCATTGATCTACAACATAATTTTGCAAAGACAATTTAGACTATGTTCATGATAATGAGTTCAATTAATCATATTACTAAAGAACTCCCACTCAAATCAACATCCCTCAGGTTGTCTAAGTCTAACATGATCCAAATCCACCAACCCAAGTCCGATCATCACGTGAGATGAGGTGGTTTCAATGGTGAACATCTCCATGTTGATCATATCTACTATATGACTCATGCTCGACCTTTCGGTCTCCTGTGTTCCGAGGCCATGTCTGTACATGCTAGGCTCGTCAAGTTTAACCCAAGTATTTTGCGTGTGTAAATCTGGCTTACACCCGTTGTATGCGAACGTCGTCTATCACACCCGATCATCACGAGGTGCTTCGAAACGATGAACCTTCGCAACGGTGCATACTCGGGGAGAACACAATTTTATCTTGAAATTTTAGTGAGAGATCATCTTATAATGCTACCGCCGTTCTAAGCAAAATAAGATGCATAAATAGGATAAACATCACATGCAAATCATATAAGTGACATGATATGGCCATCATCATCTTGTGCTTTTGATCTCCATCTCCAAAGCACCGGCATGATCTCCATCGTCACCGGCATCACACCATGATCTCCATCATTGTATCATCATGTGGTTGTCGCGCTAACTATTGATTCTACAACTATTGCTAACTCATAGCGATAAAGTAAAGCAAAAGAAAGCGAAAATAATTAAAGACAACCCTATGGCTCCTGCCGGTTGCCGTACTCATCGACATGCAAGTCGTGATTATCTATACAAAACATGATCATCTCATACATCACATATATCACATCATGTCATTGACCATATCACATCACAACATGCCCTGCAAAAACAAGTTAGACGTCCTCTACTTTGTTGTTGCAAGTTTTATGTGGCTGCTATGGGCAACTAGTAAAAACCGTTCTTACCTACGCAAAGCCACAACGGTGATATTCAAGTTGCTATTTAACCTTCTACAAGGACCGCCTCTATCGAATCCGATTGAACTAAAGTGGGAGAGATAGACACCCGCCAGCCATCTTTATGCAACAAGTGCATGTCAGTCGATGGAACCGGTCTCTCGTACGTGGACGAGTAAGTTTGGTCCGAGCCGCTTCATCCCACAATACCGCCGAATCAAGATAAGACTAAGGAAGTAAGAAATCTGAACATCAACGCCCACAAACTCTTTTGTGTTCTACTCGTGCATGTTATCTACGCATAGATCTAGCTCTGATACCACTGTTGGGGAACATTGCATCGGAAACAAAAAAATTCCTACGAACACCCAAGATCTATCTATGGAGATCAACAAGCTACGAGAGAGGGAGTGCATCTACATACACTTGTAGATCGCTAAGCGGGAAGCGTTAAGAAACGCGGTTAGTGTAGTCAAACGTCTTCGTGATCCAATCACGATCCGTCCCGCGATCCAATCTTGATCCGTTCTGATCTAGCGCCGAACGGACGGCACCTCCGCGTTCAGCACACGTATAGATCGATGATGTCTCCGCCTCCTTGATCCAGCAAGCGAGGGTGGAGAGGTAGATGAGATCTTCGGCAACACGACAGCGTGGTGGCGGTGGTGGTGGAGCTGTTCCAGCAGGGCTTCGCCAGGCACTACCGAAACCGATCTAGAGAAGAAAAATGGTCTAGGGGAGAGGGAGGGATGCGTCGTGGCTTGTGGTGCGGCTTCCCTCCCTCTCCTCTCATGTATATAGGGGGAAGGGAGGAGGGGCCGGCGCCCTAGGGTTCCCACCCTAGGGGGAGACGGCCCTAGAGGTGGCTTGCCACCCAAGCAAGGGTGGCGCCACCCCTAGGGTTGGCCCTCCACCAGCCTAGCTGCATGGGCCTAGGTGGGGAGGTGCGGCCAGCCCACCAGGGGCTGGTGCGCACCCCTCTCAGCCCATGTGGCCCCTCCGGGGCTGGTGGGCCCCTTCCGGTGGACCCTCGGAACCCTTCGGCACCCCTGGTACACTGCCGGTGACGCCCAAATTCTTTCCGGTGATCAATACGAAACTTCCCATATATCAATATTTACCTCCGGACCATTCCGGAACTCCTCATGACGTCCGAGATCTCATCCGGGACTCCGAACAACTTTCGGTCACCAACATATACATCTCAACAATACCAAATCATCACCGAACGTTAAGTGTGCAGACCCTGCGGGTTCGAGAACTATGCAGACATGACCGAGACACCTCTACGGTCAATAACCAATGTCGGGACCTGGATGCCCATATTGGTTCCCACATATTCTACGAAGATCTTTATTGATCAAACCACGATGTCAAGGATTCAATCAATCCCGTATACAGTTCCCTTGTCCATCGGTATGTTACTTGCCCAAGATTCGATCGTCGGTATCTCCATACCTAGTTCAATCTCGTTACTGGCAAGTCTCTTTACTCGTTCTGTAATACAAGATCCTGTGACTAACTCCTTAGTCACATTGCTTGCAAGCTTCTTGTGATGCTGTATTACCGAGTGGGCCCAGAGATACCTCTCCGTCATACGGAGTGACAAATCCCAGTCTCGATTCACGCCAACCCAACAGACACCCTCTTAGATACATGTAGCGCACCTTTATAGTCACCCGGTTACGTTGCTACGTTTGATACACACAAGGAATTCATCCGGTGTCCGGGAGTTGCATGATCTCATGGTCGTAGGAACAGATACTTGACATGGATAAAGCAGTAGCAATAAACTAGAACGATCAAATGACATGCTTACGGTTGGGTCTTTGTCCATCACATCATTCTTCTAATGATGTGATCCCGTTATCAAATGACAACTCATGTCCATGGTCAGGAAACCTTAACCGTCTTTGATCAACGATCTAGTCAGGTAGAGGCTCACTAGGGAGACGGTTTTGTCTATGTATCCACGCATGTATCTGAGTTTCCAATCAATACAATTATAGCATGGATAATAAACGATTATCATGAACAAAGAAATATGATAATAATTATTTTATTATTGCCTCTAGGGCATATTTCCAACACCATCTTCTACTATATGGTGTGTTTTACCCTAGAAAAAATCTTAAGCAATCTTTCAGGACGAAGCGCCGCCGTCTCGAGGCAGAAACCTGGGCAGAAGCCCTTTTGCACTCCGGCAGTCAGATTCTGCCGGGGAAATCCCTCTCCGAGAGGGGGAGATCGAAGCCATCGTCATCACCAACGCTTCCTCCTTCATGGGAGGACCAATCTTCATCAACATCTTCACCAGCACCATCTCATCTCCAACCCTAATTCATCTCTTGTATTCAATCTTTGTCCCAAAACCTCAGATTGGTACCTGTGGGTTACTTGTTGTGTTGATTACATCTTGTAGTTGATGCTTGTTGGATTACTTGGTGGAAGATATTATGTTCAGATCCTTAATTATTATTATTGCACCTCTGATCTTGAACATGTTGATGAGGTGTGAGTAGTTACTATTGTTCCTGAGGACATGGGAGAAGTCCGGTTATAAGTTATCATGTGAAGTTGGTATTCGTTCGATATTTTGATGATGTGTATGTTGTTACTTCTCTTAATGGTGTCGTGTGAACGGCGACTACACGACACTTCACCATGCTATGGGCCTAAGGGAAGTCATTTTGGAGTAACAAGTAGATGATTGGTTGCTAGAGTGACAGAAGCTTAAACTCCAGTTTATGCGTTACTTCATAAGGGGCTGATTTGGATCCACATGTTTCATGCTATGGTTAGATTTATCTTAATTCTTCTTTCGTAGTTGTGGATGCTTGCGAGAGGGGGTAATCATAGGTAGGTTGTTAGTTCAAGTAAGAACAGCACCTTAGCATCGGTCCACCCACATATCAAATTATCAAAGTAGCGAACGCAAATCAACCCAACATGATGAACATGACTAGACAAGATTCCCATGTGTCCTTGGGAGCGCTTGCTTAATATAAGAGTACTTTCAGGACTGTCCTTGGCTGCAAAAAGGATTGGGCCATCTTGCTGCACCTTTGCTACTATTGTTACTTGTCACCTGTTATGATTTATCTTGCTACAAAACTATCTACTATCGTTACTTACAACACTTGCAGAGAATACCTTGCTGAATATTGCTTATCATTTCCTTCTGCTCCTCATTGGGTTCGACACTCTTACTTATCGAAAGGACTACGATTGATACCCTATACTTGTGGGTCATCAAGACTCTTTTCTGGCACCGTTGCCGGGGAGTGAAGCGCCTTTGGTAAGTGGAAATTGGTAAGGTAACATTTTATATACGTGCTGAATTTTACTGTTGCTTGTCACTATGAATGGTCACCCTTTCAGTGGCTTGTTCGGGGCATCTTCGCCCCGAACTGAAGATGAGGAAATTGCTCCACAACCTACTGAACCTACTGAAACTGTTTATTATGAGATTCCTTCTGGTGTGCTTGAAAAACTCTTATCACACCCATATGATGGATCGACTCATCCTGATTATCATTTGATATTTGTCGATGAAGTTTGTGGATTATTTCAGCTTGCAGGGTTGTCTGGAGACAAAGGTAAGAAGAAAGTTTTCCCGTTATCTTTGGAGGGAAAGGCATTACTGTGGTACAGGTTATTGGGCGATATTGGATCATGGGACTGGAATCGTTTGAAGTTGGAATTTCATCAGAAGTTTTATCCTATGCATCTAGTTCATCGTGATCGGAATTTTATTTATAATTGCTGGCCTCAAAAAGGAGAAAGTATCGCTCAAGCTTGGGGGAGGCTTAAATCTATGATGCACACTTGTCCCAACCATGATATCCCAAGAGATACTATTATGCAAAAAAATTATGCTCGGCTTTCTCATGATGATCAAAACCTACTCGATTCTTCCTCTACTGGTTCCTTCATGAATAGAACTAATGAATTCATATGGGATCTCCTGGAAAGAATTAAGCGCAACTCTGAAGACTGGGAACTCGACAAAGGTAAAGAGTCAGGTATAAAGCTTGATAACCCACATGTATAGGGGATCGCAACAGTTTTCGAGGGTAGAGTATTCAACCCAAATTTATAGATTCGATACAAGGGGAGCCAAAGAATATTTGTGAGCATTAGCAGCTGAGTTGTCAATTCAACCACACCTAGAGATTAAATATCTACAGCAGAGTGATCAGTAGCACAGTAGTATGATAGTTTTGATAGCAGTAGCAGGTGTAACGGTAATGGTAACAGTGATAGCAGTAGTTTTGTAGCAAGTGTAACAGTAGCAATAGCAATAGTAACTTAGCAAGAACAATATGTGGAAAACTCGTAGGCACTGGATCGGTGCACTCGTTGGATGATATTCATCATATAACAGTCATAACCTAGGGCGACACAGAACTAGCTCCAGTTCATAAATATAATGTAGGCATGCATTCCGTAAATAGTCATACGTGCTTATGGAAAAGAACTTGCATGACACCTTTTGTCCTACCCTCCCGTGGCAGCGGGGTTCATAAGGAAACTAAGGGATATTAAGGCCTCCTTTTAATAGAGAACCGGAACAAAGCATTAACACACGGTGAATACATGAACTCCTCAAACTACGGTCATCACCGGAAAGTATCCCGACTATTGTTACTCCGGGGTTTGCGGATCAGAACACGTAATAGGTGCGTATGACTAGCAAGATCAGATCAAGAACATAGATATAATGGTGATAACATAAATGGTTCAGATCTGAAATCATGGCACTCGGGCCCTGGTGACAAGCATTAAGCATGGCAAAGTCATAGCAACATCAATCTCAGAACATAGTGGATACTAGGGATCAAGCCCTAACAAAACTAACTCGATTACATGATGAATCTCATCCAACTCCTCACCGACCAGCAAGCCTACGAAGGAATTACTCACTCCCGGTGGGGAGCATCATGGAATTGGCGATGGAGAAGGGTTGATGATGACGAAGACCGAAGATTCCCCTCTCCGGAACCCCAAACGGGCTCTAGATCTGGCCTCCCGATGAAGAACAGGAGGTGGCGGCGGCTCCATATCGTAAAACGCGATGAAACTTTCTCCCTGATTTTTTTCTCCAAAAATAGGATTTTATAGCGTCAGAATTAGGTTCAGTGGGGCCACGAGGTGGGCACAACCCACCAGGGCGCGCCCTGGTGTATCGTGCCCAGCCAGGGGGGCCCTCTGGTGGTTCTTGGCTCCAGTATTTTTTATTTATTCTAAAATAAATCTCCAAAAAGTTTCGTCCAGTTCCGAGAACTTTTATTTCTGCACAAAAACGACACCATGGTAGTTCTGCTGAAAACAGCGTCAGTCCAGGTTAGTTTCATTCAAATCATGCAAATTAGAGTCCAAAACAAGGGCAAAAGTGTGAGGAAAAGTAGATACGACAGAGGCATATCAAAGCTCAAGTTTGATTGTGTAAAATCTTTTATGGAAACTGATGCCTGCTATAAGTTGAGTAATAAATATGGCTATGACTGTGAGATAGTAGCTTCTTTGTGTGAATCATTTGCTACTCATGTTGATCTCCCTAAGGAGAAGTGGTTTAAGTACCATCCACCCATTAAAGAACAGTTAGAGAAACCTATTAAACTTGAGAAGGAAGAAATAATTGTTAGCCAGGTTGATCCAATTGTTCCTACTGCTTACATTGAAAAACCACCCTTCCCTGTTAGAATTAAGGAACATGCTAAAGCTACAACTGTGGTTAATAAAAGTCATGCTAGGACACCTACACCTCCTGAACAAATAAATGTTGAGCCTAAAATTGCTATGGTAAAGATCTGCTAGTTGACAACATTGATGGTCAAGTCATTCACTTCTGTGGTGAAGCTGCTAGAATTGCAAACCTTCCAGAAATGCATGAGACGAACTAGCTAAAAATAAACCAGTTGTTGGCATGCCTGTGGTTTCCGTTAAAATTGGAGATCATTGTTATCATGGCTTGTGTGATATTGGTGCTAGTGTTAGTGCTATACCTTTTACCTTATATCAAGAAATTATGAATGACATAGCACCATCTGAACTTGAGGACATTGATGTTACTATAAAACTTGCAAACAGAGATACTATTACACCACTTGGGATTGTTACTGATGTTGAGGTCTTGTGTGGAAAGGTCAAGTACCCCACTGATTTTCTAGTACTTGGTTCAGAACAAGATAATTTTTGCCCCATTATACACTACTAGAAAAACGGCTATAGCTAATATGGACATTAATGGCGCACCATGTATGTCGTGCGCCACTGCTATATAGCAGTGGCGCACCAGATATGGGTGCGCCATTAATGTCCATATTACTAATGGCGCACCTGGTGTGTGGTGCGCCACTGCTAAGTTTGTCCTGTGCACACCCCCCTCCCCAGACTTACCAGTGGCGCACCGGGGTGTGGTGCGCCATTACTAGTTTTAACTAGTAATGGCGCACCACACCCCGGTGCGCCACTACTAACAATTTTTTTTTCAATTTTTTTTTTCAAAACTAGTAATGGCGCACCGGGGTGTGGTGCGCCATTACTAGTTTTAACTAGTAATGGCGCACCACACCCCGGTGCGCCACTACTAACAATTTTTTTTTTCAATTTTTTTTTTCAAAACTAGTAATGGCGCACCGGGGTGTGGTGCGCCATTACTAGTTAAAACTAGTAATGGCGCACCACACCCCGGTGCGCCATTACTAACAATTTTTTTTTTCAATTTTTTTTCAAAACTAGTAATGGCGCACTCGCACCAGGTGCGCCATTAGTAACCCTGGTTACCAATGGCGCATTCTTAGGAGGTGCGCCATTACTAGCCTGAGAGCAGCTAGATATTTTTGACAGCCACCTACCGGCCACACTCACTTTCCCCACTTCATTCTCTCCACCTCTACCAAGCTTGCTGGTCTCGGCTGCCTCCTCCTCCTCACCTCATTTGCACCATAGATTCACCCAAATTAAGTGGTTAAATTTCCTTTTTTTGATAGGTAAGTAAGGGGAAAGCTTTCTTTATGTTCTAGATCTACTTTTTTCTCCCTCCAACGTACACACTTTTTATGGCCTAAATCTACACTTTTCTCATTGAGCTAGATCTACGTATGTTTGTGGTGTTGCATATGTTTGTGTTTGCAGGTACCGGTATTTGAAATTCGATAGTTGCCAATATTTTGCCGGAATGTTGATTCATTTCCGTTTCGGCGAGAATTTGGCACTATGCATTCTTTTTTGTCCTATTTTTAGGCAAAGTCATGCCAAATTTTTTTTTGGTTCTAAAATATCGTTTTGCTCTGCCCCGCAGGCGACCATGGTCCGCACGATGACCGAAGGCATCGTGAATAGGTTTTTGAGCTCCGCGAAGGCCGAGATGCTTCAAAAGAACGAGACGGAGATAAGATGTCTGTGTCGAAGATGCAAGCTGAAGAGCCTTATGGACCCGGATTCCAGACAGGTGCGGGACCACCTGCTCGTGCGTGGTTTCATGGATGGCTATCGGTGGCAAGGTGATGAAGATGATTATGAAGTCGTCCATGGGGGCCGGGCAAGAAATAAGGAAGGGCAGCAAGACAATAGCGGCGAGGGCGGCCGGCGAGAAGACGAAGAATCTCCAGGACATGATCACGAAGTAGATGCAGGACACGGTCATCATGTAGAAGATGCCGGACATGATGATGAGGAAGATCAAGACGAAGGGCATGATCATGAAGATGAAGATGCCGGAGCAGATGACGATGGACCATCGATGGGCTGGGTGCAGGACCCTCATATTCAAGAGCTGCTTCTCAAGCAGACGGGTAACGCAAGAGCTGCCGCCCGAGAGAAAGCCAAGCTGGATCAACTGAAGATAGACGCGGTTACTCCATTGTATGAAGGATGCAGGCCCGAGGATACCCGCCTGAAAGTAACGCTCATGGCTCTGGAGATGAAGGTAAAACACAAAATGACTGACGCATGCTTCGACGAGAACATGTCATTCTGGCACGAACGTCTTCCCAAGGGGAACAAGTGCCCGACCAGTTTCGAGGAGGCGAAGAAAATCGTGTGTCCTCTGGATTTACCGCACGTGAAATACCATGTGTGCATGAACGATTGCATCATTTATCGGGACGAGCACGCGGAGTCTACCATATGTCCGGTGTGCGGCGTCACTCGATACAAGAAGAGGAAGAAAGCTCCTCGAAAAGTGGTGTGGTACTTTCCGATCACTCCTCGTCTGCAGCGGTATTTCGCGGACCTTAAGCTAGCAGAGCTCCTACGTTGGCACGCGGATAGGAAGGATAAGAAGCGAGAAGATGACGAAAATGATCCGGAGATAAATAAAAAAGACAAGATGCTGAGTCACCCTAAGGATGCGAGCCAGTGGCAAGCGTTGAACTTCGAACACCCAGAATTTGGGAACGATCCAAGGAACATCATGCTGGGCGCGAGCACCGATGGAGTCAATCCGTTTGGCAGCCAGAGAAGCACACATAGCACCTGGCCTGTGTTTGTGTGGATGTACAACCTTCCCCCCTGGATGTGCATGAAGAGGAAGTACATTCACATGAGTATGCTAATTGAAGGGCCGAAACAACCAGGGAACGACATCAATCTGTATCTGGGGCTGCTGAAAGAGGAGCTAGACACGCTGTGGAAAATGCCAGCCAATACGTGGGACGCCGCAGCGAAAGAATATTTCCCTATGAGAGCCGCACTGCTCACGACGGTGCACGACTATCTCGGTTACGGATATGTCGCGGGGCAGGTGGTCCACGGATTTTGTGCATGCGTCAGGTGCATGGATGACACAACGTATCGCCAGCTAGATAGAGATCCCGGGTCTTCGAAAACCGTGTTCATGGGACATCGAAGGTGGCTTCGCGACGATGACGCATGGAGAAAATGCAAGGATCTGTTCGATGGTGAAACCGAACCCCGAAAACCCCCACGTACGAGGAGCGGCGAGGAAATAGACGAGCTGTTGAAAAATTGGAAAGAGTGCCCACCGCCAGGAAAGAAGCGAAACGCGCCAGAGCCGCTGCTGAAGGTATGGAAAACGAGGTCTGTTTTCTGGGACTTGCCGTACTGGAAGATCCTCCGTGTGCCTCACAGCCTTGATGTCATGCATATCACGAAGAACGTGTGCGAGAGTCTGCTTGGTACCCTGCTCAACATGCCACAGAGGACCAAAGATGGGCCGAAAGCAAGGGCAGACTTGCAATCAATGGGCATCAGGGAGGAGCTTCACGCAAAACGCCCTAATGATGATGATGATGATGAGGCGAAGGACACGGAAAGTCGTCGCAAAGGCAAAAAGGCCAAGAAGATCGAATATGACTGCCCTCCCGCGTGCTTCACTCTAAGTCAGAAGGAGATCGAGCAGTTTTTCACCTGCCTCGTAGGAGTAAAACTTCCTTACGGTTACGCGGGGAAGATAAGCAGATACCTAGACTCAGCGAAGCAGAAGTTCAGCGGGATGAAGTCTCACGACTGTCATGTGCTGATGACGCAGATACTTCCAGTTGCAATCCGTGGGATCATGGACGCGCACGTCCGTGAAACGCTATTTGGCCTATGCAACTTTTTCGACGTCATCTCTCGGAAGTCGGTTGGCATGAGGCAACTCAGAAGGCTACAGGAAGAGATCGTGGTGATACTATGCGAGCTTGAGATGTACTTCCCGCCCGCATTCTTCGACGTTATGGTGCATCTGCTGGTCCATATCGTGGAGGATATCATCCAACTCGGGCCGATGTTCCTGCACAGCATGATGCCATTCGAAAGGATGAATGGTGTCATCAAAGGATACGTTCGCAACAGGGCACGTCCAGATGGAAGCATAGCCAAGGGCTTTCTGACTGAAGAGTGCATCTCCTTCTGCACGAATTATCTAGGCATCGAGAACCCCGTTGGTCTGCCCGTCAACAGGCACCTCGGCAGGCTCGCTGGATGGGGTCACCGCGAGGGTCGCCGCGAAATGCATGTCGACTTCGAGGGTCGACTCGCCGACTTTGAAAGAGCAAACCTAGTCGTGCTACAACACATAGACGTGGTCGATCCTTGGGTGGTAGAGCACAAAACCTTTATTGAGAAGACGTACAATGACCGAGGCCAACAGAGGACGGACGGAGATATAATCAAAGAGCACAACTCATGTTTCACGCGTTGGTTTTAGGACAAGCTTCTGTCGTACCCTTTACATGAGGATTCTTCCGCGGAAGAAAAACTCATATTCGCCTTGTCACAGGGCGCCGAGCACAACCTGATGACCTATCAGGCGTACGATATCAACGGCTACACATTCTACACCGAGGAAAAGGACATGAAGAGCGATTATCAGAACTCCGGGGTAACGATGGAATCCTACACCGGTAACGACAAGGACAGATACTACGGAAGGATCGAGGAGATCTGGGAGCTGAGCTACGCTGGAGAGAAGGTCCCGATGTTCCGTGTCAGATGGGCCAAGAGCATCCTAAAAGAAGACCAGTATTTCACCACCATGGTTATACCCGAAGCCAAATCCAAGACCGCGGGCGCAAACGTCACCGCGAAAAATGAGCCATGGGTACTGGCTTGCCAAGTGGACCAATGCTTCTTCATTACCGACCCGTCAAAGCCCAGTCATGTTGTCGTGAGGAGAGGCAAAAGGAACATCATCGGAATGGATGGAGTCGCCAATGAGCAAGACTTCGACAAGTACGGCGACCCGAAGATGGAAGATGACGACGACGATGAAGTACCATACACCACAAGAAGAAGCAGGACCACCCTACCTAAAGGACGTCCGTTCAAGAGAAGAATTCAAGGGGTTCTGGGGCTAAATTATTCAACCGCGAGAAAGAAGGGCAAGAAGATGGTGAAAAGATAGCTAAGATCAAATCACGACGTGTCGGCCGCATGTGTGTGTCAGTGGCAAGCTCAATCTTTGATGACTGTTATTTCATGTCACTTGATTTCAACCATGCCATCTAATTCTAAATCTTTGCACAATGGTTTTATCACTCCATTTGCATTTTCCTTTTCTTTTATCTCAAATCTTAAATTATTACATGCAACTAAAAATTCAAAAAAATCAAAAAAAGTTAGTAATGGCGCACCAGGAGAAGGTGCGCCATTGCTATCACGGTTTTTATGGTGCACCCCTAAAAGGTGCGCCATTGATATTCCAATGTTTATGGCGCACCCCTAAAAGGTGCGCCATTGCTATCCTTTTTTATGGCGCACCCCTCCGAGGTGCGCCATTGCTAACCCTCCCCCCACTACACAGCTTCCCCTCTCCCCTGCCTCGTCTCCCACCCACTACACAGCTTCCCCTCTCCCCAGACGACGCGGCATCGCCGCCGCACGCCGCCCAACCCCGCGCCCGTCTCCGGCGACCCTGCGCCCCCGCGCCCGTCTCCGTCCACCCGTCGACCTGCCCCCCGCCCCTTTCCCTCCACCGGCCGGCTCTCACACCCCTGTCGACACGCCGCCTCCCCTCTTCGGCCTCCTCAAGCAGGTACCTGCTCCGACCCCTCCCTCCCTCGCCTCCGTCAGTGCCTCCGAACCCTAACGGCCGCCGCACGTGCGCAGTGCCTGCTCCACTACGCCGCCGCCCCCTCGACGCCCGCCGCCACCCCGACGCCCTCTGCTACGTCCACCACGCCGCAGCCGCCCCCTCCGGTTCCTCCTCTCGCAGGTGCGTATCTCTCTCCCCCCCCCCCCCGGCTCCCTCCCTCCCCTCCTCCATCTCTCTTTCAAATCAGTAGGTGGTCAACTGATTTAGCCTAGTGCAAATTTGTTTAGCCTAGTGCAAATTTGTTTCAAGCAATTTGTTTCAAGTAGATGGTGACTTAATTATTGACCTGTCAAAATCTTGTTTGGACTGACAAAGCGTTTAAATCGGTTTGTATAGGAACTAGGTTGTTAAGGATAGTATAAATGCATTTATCAGAAAATGACTAATAGTAGTTTTTCCCAACACTTGATTTTTGGTTCTTACAAAAACTAGTTTTAGATATCTCTGAGTTTGTTAGACAAAACCAAACAAGGTATTAGTTTGTTAGGCTGGTAATTGAGGATAAGAAAAAACAGTTTCCTAAATACTTGTTATACAAACAACCCCTAAATGTATTATCACTGAAATGGTCAATATGTACAGTACAGTAAGTACTCCCTCCCTAAAGAAATATAAGTGTGTTTAGATCACTAAAATACAGTTGGGGTACATGCTTATTCGCAGAAGCAGTAAGCCAAACAACCCCATTGAACACATGTATGCTTTATGCTAGAAGATGCAAATGACAGGGTGGTACTGCTTCTGTTCTGCTTTGTTGTGTAATTGTCACACACTGTATTGCTGTCCTGTTCTGCTGTGTAATTTAACCATCCTAAACTAGTGTCGATGATTCAGTTAAAGAAAACTTGCTATAAAACTTCAGTACTGACGGAGGCCACCTGTTTCTGAACCGCGGGCTCTCTACTCCTGACGCGGCGGTGTCCGTCTTCTCAGCGCCTCGGAGTTCAGTCTGAACATCTTTGCAGACCACCTCGGCCACCTATCTGTGCAGACCACCTGCTGAACTCCTGGAGGTGAATATACCTATACATCGATGGTACTTTCTGCATCAGAGCAAGGTCCAGGAGCAGGCCCTGCATGCTACTCTGTTTTGGTGTTGCTATCCTACTCGGTTTTCTAAACTCTGTTTTGGGCAGCGATTGTAACTGACCATCAAACTTAATAAAGCCCACCGGGTCCCCTAAGTAAACAAGATTGTTTTTTTTTTGATAAAGGATGTAGGAGTACTTTATTAACTCAAACTATATACAGCATCACAAGAAATCTCTTTACTATCGGTCGATCGCAATCACAGCCTAAAATTGCACAAAAAAATGAATATCGACCATGGACAATATGATAACAGTCCAGATCTCCTATGGACAATATGATACCTACAGCAGCTAAATTTTCAGTGAAATACGGCATTTTCCTTGCAATTTACTTAGTATTTTTGCAATTTACTTAGTATTTTGCTGAAATGGCACCCTTGTGGTTTCTGCCTTAGTATTTTGTCTATGAAGAGGCAGTTCCTTTGCTTTCTAAGAAACACTGATGAAGCTAAAGCAGTAACAGAATTTCAGGGTATGGATGAGGTTGAATGGTGTCCTTTTCCCTGCCTTGATAGTGATTAGCAAGAGACTGATCTATATTCCATTCTTGTGACAATATAATTGCTGTCACTGTCAGGTTGAGCACTGAGAACCTGCTCCAAAACAATCCTGAGTTGTTCATCCTTGAACGGCTAAACACCTAGCTGTTCATCCTTCAGCCGCGTCAGGATCTGGAATTTCACAGCAGGGGGTGCCAAGCGTGACACTCCCACATTTGAGCACTTCTATGCAATACACGCATCTCCGGCTGTTGGGTGAACCAATAGTGGTTCCTTTTGGTTTGGGGTTTATGTGCAGGTACATTGAGTTGCCAATGTTTTGCCGGAACGTTGATTAATTTCCGTTCGGCAAATTTCTGGCACTCCGGCATGACCTTTTTTAGCAAAGGTCATGCCGAATTTTTCCTAGAATTTATGTTGCCAGCTAAATTACCCCTGTCAGTGAAGTTACCCACCCATTACCACTAAAATGACCCATGTTTGTTTAGCTAAGTTATCCATTTTTTCCTATTTAGAGCGAACATGGCTGACAACGATGAGGCCGGCGGTTCGGGCAAGCCATTCTGGGAGCTGTCCCAGGAGATGGAGGAAGAACCTCACCGCTATGAGGACGCCGCGGAAGACACCGATCCCGACTACACAACCCCTAGTGGCGTCGGGGATGACACCACTGATGGTGCCGCCGGGGATGCCACCACTGATGATGGCAGCGAACGCACAGATGGCAGCCAACCGAAGAGGCAACGGAAGGACCGGCGCCCGAACGTGCTCGGCACCGTCAAGGAGGAATTTACTGAAGTGTCCTCCAGTGGGCATCCAACGGCGCCCAAAGAATTAGTCGGTGGGTACGCGGGACAACTCGGGTGCATTCTCCAGAGCACCGTCTCGATCAACACCGAGAACCTAAGGCATCGTGACCGAGGGAATTTGCGCAACCTCCTCTTCACGAAGCTGCACGAACGATACAAGTTCCCCGGTGACTTCGCAAACACACGCCTCTTAGGGAATAAAGTGAACAGTGCCGCCCTCACGAAGATGAGCACGGCCCTGGCTACTTGGAGAGCCGCGGTGAAGAGAATGATTCTAAGAGGTGATAGTTATGAGAAGATCAAGGAGAAAAATCCTTCGATCAGCGAAGCTGACTACCTGGAGTTCAAGATCAAGTGCGAGAGCAACGCATCCGCGGAATCAAGTCAGTGGGGGAAAGATATGCGGGACTTGAACTTAGGGGTCCACAAACTCGGTCCCGGCGGTTACAGAGTGGCGGAACCTAAATGGGAGAAGGAGGACGCGGAGCGTGCCGAGCAAGGCCTACCGCCCCTCTTCGATAAATACCATGAAAAGCAGACCAGGAACTATGTCAGGGCCCGGTACAAGGTGGACCCGGTAACAAAGGAGCTTACCACGGATCCGAAGGTGAAGGATCTTGAGCGTGTTCTGGTAAGGAATACACCCCCGCGTAATTAGCTCCATATGGTTGCATTCTAATTAATGAAGCCAAATTTCTAAATGGTTCACATTCCTTCCGCAGGAAACTGAAAGCAGTAGCGCGGGGTCTCAGAGCTCCCCGTCTGCCCCTTGGGACACCACTTTAAATAGGGCGTTGAACGTAATGAAACACAAGGATAAGTTCAGTAAGCCGTCATCACCTGGTCGTGTGGCCGGCGAAGGCTTGTCCATGAAATGGTCGGAATACTATAAGGCTGGGCGAAAGGAGAAAAAGACCAGCTCGGAAAGCCAGGAGCGCGAGGTTAAAGAACTCAAGGCACAAGTGGCGCGGATTCCGGAGATAGTCCAAGAGCAAGTGCGAGACCAACTGGGAGCGACGATCACCGCCATTATGCCTACCTTGCTTGAGGGGCTGCGGGGGTGGATTGCGGGCGGCCAACAGGGGCCGCCCCCGATTCCCAGCTTCACGGGCAGCAACTCGCACAACGCGCCGGCATTGGTGTCTCCGGCCGAGGCGGCATTGGTGTCTCCGGCGTCGGCGCCAGTATTGGAGCTTAATGCACCTGGGTGTGGGAAGAATACGCCGGCCGGCACCTCGGCAGCAAGCGGCCCCTCCGTCACTTGCACGCCCGCCATTGGCGGTGCCTCGACATTAGCCGAGCTCAACGCCATCACGGTAACTAAGCCTCGGCCGATGACTTCATCTCCTTGCCTTTGACTGGGCATCCCTGACGCCCTACATGTTTTCGCAGGGCGCCGCCAACGTTCCATGCAGTCTCCTACACTTCGTGGACAGCGAGTTGATCGATGTCGCCAAGGCCAAAATCGTTGAACCGGACAACCGCGTGTTCCACGGTAATCCGATGCCACCCACCGTGTATAGGGTTCAACTGGTTCGGGTGCTGCGGGGCTGCGACGACTTGTTACCTCCGTATCGACCCCCTGGGGCCGACGAAGATGATGTGATGACCCTCAGCGCCTGCTTAAACTGGTCCATGCTTTGGCTGAAGAGCCAGATTCGTTTGGGGGTGGGGGACACCACCCCACAGACAACACCGCCAGTCGTGCCGGCGCCAAGCCATGGCAAGACCGCCGCAACGCTACCGCCGTCAGCTGATCCGGACATGCATATGGCACAGGATCCGGACGGCGACGACGATACATTTTCCAACGTCGATAAGTACTTCAATGAACATGGGTACGGTGACGACTTCTTGGGGCCTCCTTCTCAAGAACCCAACCCTGCAAAAGACGATCGCGATCTAGCTGGTACCGCGGAGAAACCCAATTGCAACAGGCGTCGTCTGTTCAGTTCTCAGGAGACGCCTCCAGATGCCGCCTTCACCGAGACTCAAACAGCCGAGGTGCGAAATATTATCAGCCCCAACACACTCAAGAAGGTGGTCTCTGAGCAGAACTCGATCCCATTACTGCAAAAGAAGCAGAAGGGACGGAAAAGAAAAAATAACAAGGGTGCGAGCCAGCCGGCACCGATTACGATCCGTGCTCAGGACGGGCCACCAATACCTAAGGATATCTCGGGGAGGGTGCATGTGGCGGGTAGGCCGATGCTACCGGCTAATCTGCTCAATGCTGCAACCGCTGCTATGCGGAGTCTGCATGACGCTGTTTTTTCTATGGAGAAGCGGCGTCTCTCCGAGAATGATGTGGCATACCCGGTTTTCGTGGCCAAGGTGCCAGAGGGCAAGGGCTTTGTCGATAGCCCCATCGGGCGTATGATCGTCCTGCGGTTTGATGACATCTTCGCTATGTTTAACCTTTATTCGCTGCACTACACCTTCATTCGGCTATTTTCGCTCAGTATGGAGATGTGGATCATTAGAGACAAGACCCCGGACATCGTGATAGTCGACCCCTTCTACATGCGTGCCAAGATCTTGGGCAGCGCTGGGGACCGGCAAGTCGCGAGTTCATACCTCGAAGGCGTCATTCTGGCGAACCAGGATAAGGATAACTTCCTCGTGTCTTACTTTTCCGAGTAAGTCATCCCCTCACCGCCCCGTAACATATGATTTCTTAGATTTCGATCGTTCTTTTTTTTTCTAACATTCCGTGTTTTGTGCAGTGACACACATTGCACACTCATCCTCTTAAGCCCGAAATATTCCATGGCCACGTATTTCGACTCGGACCGTCAGTCGAAGAAAGACTACACAGATATCAAGAAAGTTCTTGATGATGTTCTCCCCGGCTACGCCAAATCTGGAGGCACCTTCAGGAGGCCAATTTGTAGGTACGGCAAGCACGTGTTCACCCACGTAACGACGTTCCCCTGCGTCAAGCAGCCGCCTGGCAGTCAGAAGGATGCCTACTACGCCCTCCATCACATGCGGGCGATCGTACGGAACCATCATCAGCGTATGCTACCAAATAATCTCAAAGAGTGGGCCGCACGCTTGTCGGCAATCCAGGACGACGACATCAGACAAGAATTCTTTCGCATCCAGTCGGAGTTAGCGGAAATCATCTATCAAGATGTCCTTCGTACCTCGGGACAGTTCTACCTCAACTATCAACCGTCCAACAGTGAAATAGAAACAATGCTACAAATGCAGGCTAACAACGACCACACATTCATGACCATCACGAAAGACGGCGGCTTCATCCACGCTCCGGTCCCTGAGTCGAGTCGAAAGTATTGATGCTATGTAGTTCTGAAATATCGATTAGCTCATGTTGTAATTAAACTTTAATGAACTTGTATGTCTCTTTAGTTTGGACAGTCGTTCAACTTATATGTAATCGATGCTATTTATTAGTAGGACCATGAACCGTGCTATTAATGTGTTGCTTTTCTCTTCCGATCCTTTTGTTGCATACTTATATATTGCTTATATATTATCTGTGAATTGCTACTAACGTTTTGTTTGTCTAGTGCATAGAGATGCCGTCGTATGTCGTGTACAAGGGTGAGGTTCCCGGAGTCTACGACGACTGGGAGGAGTGTCGGAGACAGGTTCACCGTTTCAGCGGGAACAGTTACAAAGGGTACACCACTAGGGCGGAGGCGGAAGCTAGATACGTGCGCTATCTAGCGGGAGAGAGGAGGGAGCGGAGGAGGAACCGGATGAAGACTAGTTTCATCGCGATGATGCTCATCGTGACCGCAGCTCTCTTCTATGTGATGGTAGTTTAGATGATCGACTTTGTAATGTGACGACAAACTCGCTGCTCGGTCTCGAGACCTAAACTTGTCTAATATTTGAACTTTGTTCGCTATTTTGAATTCGGAAACTAATGTGATGAATTGTATTATGTCCTGTTTATACTTGACTAATTGTGGTGCTGTATTGTATTGTATATTCTGTGCCGTGCAAATATCAGAAAAGAAAAAAATTAAAAAAAATCCTATAATTCATAGTAGTGGCGCACCTGCCAGCACATTAGTGGCGCACCGTGCAAAATATCAGTGGCGCACCTATAGAGACATCAGTGGCGCACCTGTTGGTTACCAGGGCCCCCTCGTCTGCATTAGTAGTGGCGCACCAGTAGCCATAGTAATGGCGCACTACAAGGTGCGCCACTGTTATATTGAATACTAATGGCGCACCAGGGGTGCGCCATTAGTATTTGTTATTAGTGGCGTGGTAATAGTGGCGCACCTATGGTGCGCCATTAATACCCAAAAGTGGTGCGCCACTAATGTGCTTTTTTCTAGTAGTGATATTTGGTAGACCTTTCTTGAATACTGTTAATGCTGAAATTAATTGTGTTACTGATAAGGTTAAAGTAAGCTTTGGCGACGTGTCTCATGAATTTAATTTCTCCAAGTTTAGTAAACAACCTCATGAGAAAGAATTATCAAGCAAAGATGAGATTATTGGTCTAGCTTCTATTTTCGTACCTCCTACCGACCCCTTAGAACAATATTTACTAGACCATGAAATGATATGCATATGAATGAGAGAAATGAGATAGATGACATATTTTCGAAACAAACGCATGTTCTTAAACACAACTTACTGGTTGATATTTTAGGGGATCCCCCTCCACCCAAGGGAGATCCCGTGTTTGAGCTAAAGACTTTACCCGATACTTTGAAATATGCTTATCTTGATGAAAAGAAGATATATCCTGTTATTATCAGTGCTAACCTTTCATAGCATGAAGCAAAGAGATTACTTAAAACTCTGAAGAAGCACTGGGCTGCTATTGGATATACTCTCGATGATCTTAAGGGCATTAGTCCCACTCTATGTCAGCACAAGATTAATATGGAACAAGATGCTAAACTTGTCGTTGATCACCAACGCCGCTTAAACCCTAAGATGAAGGAAGTGGTAAGAACTGAAATATTAAAGCTTCTGGAGGCAGGTATAATTTATCCTTTTGCTGATAGCTGATGGGTAAGTCATGTTCATTGTGTTCCTAAGAAAGGAGGTATAACTGTTGTCCCTAATGATAAAAATGAACTTATCCCACAAAGAATAGTAACTGGTTATAGGATGGTGATTGATTTTAGGAAATTAAACAAAGCTACTAGGAAATATCATTATCCTTTACCTTTTATCAATCAAATGCTAGAAAGATTATCTAAGCACACACACTTTTGCTTTCTTGACGGATATTCCGGCTTTTCTCAAATACCTGTGTCAAAAGAGGATCAAGAGAAAACTACTTTTACTTGCCCTTTTGGAACGTATGCTTATAGACGTATGCCTTTTGGTTTATGCAATGCACCTACTACCTTTCAAAGATGTATGATGGCTATATTCTCTGATTTTTGTGAAAAGATTGTTGAGGTTTTCATGGATGATTTTTCCGTTTATGGAACTTCTTTTGATGATTGCTTGAGCAACCTTGATCGAGTTTTGCAGAGATGTGAAGAAACTAATCTTGTTTTGAATTGGGAGAAGTGCCATTTTATGGTTAATGAAGGTATAGTGCTTGGGCATAAAAATTTTGAACGAGGTATTGAAGTGGATAAAGCTAAAGTTGATGCCATTGAGAAGATGCCATGCCCCAAAGATATCAAAGGTATAAGAAGCTTCCTTGGTCATGCTGGTTTTTATAGGAGTTTCATTAAAGATTTCACAAAGATTTCTAGGCCACTAACTAATCTTCTTCAAAAAGATATTCCTTTTGTTTTTGATGATGATTGTGTAGAAGCTTTTGAAATACTTAAGAAAGCTTTGATTTCTGCACCTATTGTTCAACCACCTCACTGGAACTTACCATTCGAGATTATGTGTGATGCTAGTGATTATGCTGTTGGTGATGTTCTAGGGAAAAGAGTAGACAAGAAATTGAATGTTATCCATTATGCTAGTAAAACTCTAGATGCTGCTCAAAGAAATTATGGCACCACTGAAATGGAATTTTTAGCAGTTGTCTTTGCATGTGATAAGTTTAGACCTTATATTGTTGATTCCAAAGTAACTATTCACATAGATCATGTTGCTATTAAGTACCTTATGGAAAAGAAAGATGCTAAGCCTAGACTTATTCGATGGGTGGTTTTTCTTCAAGAATTTGATTTGCATATTGTTGATAGAAAGGGAGCTGAAAACCCCGTAGCAGATAACCTGTCTAGAATGGAGAATGTTCTTTATGACCCACTGCCCATTGATGATAATTTTCCTGATGAACAACTTGCTGCTATAAATAATTCACGTAGTACTCCTTGGTATGCTGATTATACTAATTACATTGTTGCTAAATATATCCCACCTAGTTTCACCTATCAACAAAAGAAAAAAATCTTTTATGATTTACGACATTACTTTTGGGATGACCCACATCTTTATAAAGAGGGAGTAGATGGTATTATTAGAAGTTGTATACCTGAGCATGAACAGGAACAAATCTTAAGGAAGTGTCATTCTGAGCCTTACGGAGGACATCATGCTAGAGACAGAACTGCACACAAGGTATTGCAATCTGGTTTTTATTGGCCTACTCTTTTCAAAGATGCTCATAAGTATGTCCTTTCATGTAATGAATTTTAAAGAGTTGTTAACATTGGTAAATGTCAGGAAATGCCTATGAATTATTCACTTGCCATTGAACCATTCAATGTTTGGGGTTTTGACTTTATGTGACCTTTTCCTTCCTCAAATGGGTATACTCATATTTTAGTTGCTCTTGATTACGTTACTAAGTGGGTAGAGGCTATTCCAACTAGTAGTGCTGATCATAACACCTCCATTAAAATGCTTAAGGAAATTATTTTTCCGAGGTTTGGAGTCCCTAGATACTTAATGACTGATGGTGGTTCACATTTTATTCATGGTGCTTTCCGTAAACTTCTAGCTAAATATGATGTTAACCATATGTAACGCCCAAGAAGCGATCCTAGCCTTATTTTGGCTCGAGGGCCTCGACAAGGATAGAAGCGCATCTCGTCGTTTCGCAAGAATGGATATCGTTACAAGTACATGTAAAGAGGAGATGAGTATATGGAATTGGCTTACACTCGACACAAGCTAAATCATGATCACATCAAATACAACAATACATTCAATCACCATACAGAAGAGCAGGGTCCGACTACGGACGAAATCAAACGATAAAAGTGACATCCATCCTTGCTATCCCAGGCTGCCGGCCTGGAACCCATCCTATGATCATAGAAGAAGAAGAAGAAGAACTCCAAATCAGACAAGCATCGCTCTCACGTAAAAGCTTCACATTACATGTACCTGCAACTGTTGTTGTAGTAATCTGTGAGCCATGGGGACTCAACAATCTCATTTCCAAGGGTATCAAGACTAGCAAAGCTTAATGGGTGAGATATGGTTAAGTGGTGCGGCTGCAGCAAGCACCAAGCATTTATTTGGGTGGCTAACTTACGAGTATAAGAATAAGAGGGGTGTGATAACCCACAAGTATAGGGGATCGCAATAGTTTTCAAGGGTAGAGTATTCAACCCAAATTTATAGATTTGACACAAGGGGAGCCAAATAATATTTGTGAGTATTAGCAGCTGAGTTTTCAATTCAACCACACTTGGAGATTAAATATCTGCAGCAGAGTGATCAGTAGCACGGTAATATGATAGTTTTGATAGCAGTAGTAACAGTAACGGTAACAGTAATAGCAATGATTTTGTAGTAGTTGGAATAGTAGCAATAGCAACTTAGCAAGAACAATATGTGGAAAACTCGTAGGCATTGGATCGGTGAATTCGTTGGATGATATTCATCATATAACAGTCATAACCTAGGGCGACACAGAACTAGCTCCAGTTCATAAATATAATGTAGGCATGTATTCCGTAAATAGTCATACGTGCTTATGGAAAAGAACTTGCATGACATCTTTTGTCCTACCCTCCCATGGAAGCGGGGTCCATAAGGAAACTAAGGGATATTAAGGCCTCCTTTTAATAGAGAACCGGAACAAAGCATTAACACATAGTGAATACATGAACTCCTCAAACTATGGTCATCACCGGAAAGTATCCCGACTATTGTCACCCCGGGGTTTACGGATCATAACGCATAGCAGGCGCATATGACTAGCAAGATCGGATCAAGAACATAGATATAATGGTGATAACATAAACGGTTCAAATCTGAAATCATGGCACTCGGGCCCTAGTGACAAGCATTAAGCATGGCAAAGTCATAGCAACATCAATCTCAGAACATAGTGGATACTAGGGATCAAGCCCTAACAAAACTAACTCGATTACATGATGAATCTCATCCAACTCATCACCGACCAGCGAGACTACGAAGGAATTACTCACTCCCGGTGGGGAGCATCATGGAATTCACGATGAAGGAGGGTTGGTGATGACGAAGACCGAAGATTCCCCTCTCCGGAGCCCCAAACGGACTCAAGATCTGGCCTCCCGATGAAGAACAGGAGGTGGCGGCGGCTCCGTCTCGTGAAATGCGATAAAACTTCCTCTCCCATTTTTTCTCCAAAAATAGGAATTTGTAGTGCTGGAATTAGGGTCAGGGGGGCACGAAGTGACCACAACCCACCAGGGCGCGCTTGGAGGGGGTGGCGCGCCCTGGTGTATCGTGCCCAGCCAGGGCACCCCCTCTGGTGGTTCTTGGCTCCAGTATTTTTTATTTATTGCAAAATAATTCTCCAAAAAGTTTCGTCCAATTCCGACAACTTTTATTTCTGCACAAAAATAACACCATGGTAGTTCTACTAAAAACAGCGTCAATCCAGGTTAGTTTCATTCAAATCTTGCAAATTAGAGTCCAAAACAAGAGCAAAAGCGTTAGGAAAAGTAGATATGATGGAGACGTATCAACTCCCCCAAGCTTAACCCATTGCTTGTCCTCAAGCAATTCAGTTGACAAACTGAAAGTGAAAAACAAAAACTTCTACGAACTCTTTTGTTCTTATTTACATACATATGCTTAAGTAGCACCCAGGTTTTCAGCAAAGATCATGACTAACCATGTCACCAATAACTCTTAGAAATTATATTAACTCATATCAATGGCATAATCAACTAGAGAGTAATAATAAAATATCTCAAGCGCCAACACTTTGTCAAAACGGTCATGATATAATATGACAACAGTGATATCTCGCTAGCCCTTTCTGAGACCGCAAAACATAACTGCAGAGCACCTCCAAAGTTCAAGCAGCGACTAAACATTGTAATTCATGGTAGAAAAGATCCAGTCATGCTGCATCCAACATTAACTATACACAATGCATGAGGATGACAATAGTGCTCTCAGATCCGACGCTTATTTGAAAAGGTGATGACTCAACATAAAAGTAAATAGATAGTCCCTTCGCAGAGGGAAGCAGGGATTTGCAGAGGTGCTAGATCTCAAAGCTTAAATAGGAGAAATATAATTTTGGGAGGTGCACCCTTCCTGTCAACGTTACAACCAAGAGTTATCAATATCTTACATGCTAAACACATTAGCGGCGGTTCCCAAGCGGTAAAAGTAAAGGTTTACTCCCCCTCCGCCAACAAACACACTCCACGGATAGCCGAATCCACGGGTACCATCCATACCAACAACATTCCTGGGGCAGTTTTGTTTAATTATTTGCAATTTTTGATTTCGGGACTGGGAATCCCTATTACCGCCCCTCTCGTTCAAGGACGAGCGAATAAACACTCATCATGAGAATAACCCGCTTAACATGGAAGATACTGATCGCCCCCTATCGCTCCATGAGCGGTCCACGCACACAAAACAGATATTCATTTGAAATTTTAGAGGTGGCACATGCAAATTTACTTGGAACGGCAGGGTAGTACCGTATATAGGTAGATATAGAGGACTCATCTGGAATAACTTTGGTTTAAGGATTTTGACGCACAAGCAGTATTTCCGCTTAGTACAGGTGAAGGCTAGCAAATAGGTTGAGAAGCGGCCAGCTAGAGAGCGAAAACGGTCATGAACATGCATTATGAATAATAAACATTGAAAACTAGCATGAGTAGGATATGGACACCATGAACATAAATATCGTTAAGGCTATGTTGGTTTTGATTCAACTACATGCGTGAACATGTGCCAAGTCAAGCCACTTGAAACATTCAGAGGAGGATACCATATCATCATACTACATCACAATCATTTTAATACATATTGACATCCAAGATAAATCATTATCCACTCCTAGCTACTTAAGCATGGCATGAGCAACTATAATCTCTAATTGTCATTGCAAACATGTTTGATCATAATATGCTGAATCATGGATACTAGGTTAAACATATTTACAAAAACAAAAACAAGTTGAGTTCATACCCTCTTCTCTCTGCCACAGTCACTTCATCAAATATCGTCATCATTGCCTTTCACTTGCACGAGCGAATGATATGAAAATAATAATAGTGCAAGAGTGTCGTAGACTAAGCTGGAATCTGCAAGCATTTTATTCAAGAGGAGAACACAAAATAATATGGGCTCTTTGTTAGATTAACAATAATGCATATGAGAGCCACTCAACATTTTCATCGTGGTCTTCTCCTTGGTACGACTCAAATAAAATGAAAAGAAATTCAGAGAAACACACTGAAATATATTTTTAGAGTTTTTGGTTTTTCTTAAGGAACGCAAATTAAAGAGGGAAAAACAAAAACGAGAAAAATTATTTACACGGGAGAGCTCCCAACAAGTAAAAGAAGAAATGAGAAATCTTTTTGGGTTTTCTTTTGCTACTACAATTAATTTAAAGTAGAAAGAAAAAACGAAAAGAAGCAAGAAATATTTTTGGATTTTCTCAAAGTTTTTCAAACACGGAAGAAGAAAGCAAGAAAATAAATCTAGCAAGGATAATACAATGAAAAAGTGTAGACACCGACAACTGGAATGAAATGTGTAAATATGAATATAATGTCGGTGGAAATACGTACTCCCCCAAGCTTAGGCTTTTGGCTTAGCTTGGTAATCACCATCCGTGGCCTGGATAATAGTCTGAGTGATAACCCACCGAGGCTCTTGGTGCAGTCTCCTCAGCCCGTCTGGCAGCTTCAACCTCTACATTGCACGCGCGGGCCTCGCTCTCGAGAACGTAGTATCTTCACTTACTGTGATAATCAAAGAGAGCGGGAGCAGGCAAGACAACAGGTACAATGGGATCTTTATTGAACCTCAAGTTGTTAGTATAATTAGAGACTGTGCCCTTAAGGAACTTATGACGTTTCATGGCCTCAAAGTCTAAGTACTGTGTAGGTAAAATGGGATCGTTAGGCCAAGGTGATACACGTAGCTTCTTAGCTACATGGGAGGCATAGATCCCACCATAAAAGTGACCACTAGTAGCGTTGTGTTGCAATCTTGCTTGCCTACGATGCATTTGCCATTAAAGAGTGCAAAGTAGTGTATAGATGGAAAATGGATGCTTTTTATTCTACCTTGTGTCACTCCTCTATCTTCACCGTAGCAAAGATTAATCAAAAATGACTCATACTCAGATCTTGGTGGTTCGTCTAGCGAACCCCAATATGGAATTTTGCATGCTTCACAGAACACATCTAAAGGCATGGTAAAGGAATGGTCATAAAGGTTAAATGAAACTCTAGACTCACGAGGAAAATATTTAAATTTCTTTGTGAATGTTTTTGTGAGGTCAAGATGTTGAATGCACTCATCTGCGATGAAGGGTGCAAGTTCTGCGTTGTGGATAAATTGCTTGAATTCCTCCTTGATACCCGCTCCTACCATGAATTCGTTACATGTCCATAAGCATGATTTGGTAGGGGCATCCCGCATCGAGCTTGCACTTGGCTCAACATAAGACCATCGTATTGAGCCACTACTCGATGATGCCTCCGAGGACTGTCTCCTCGAATAACTCCTTCCAAAGAAATTCATTTTGTTCACTTACAAATTTCTGAAAAATTTAGTCTACAAAAAAATTGCCAACAAAACTTCGTAAGATTGGTAGCAACTACTCCTAAGGATGCTTAGAGGCCATATTAAGCATTCAAACTACTTAGAACTCTAAGAATTCAACATGCAAGCCCATCTACAGCAACACCAAGAGTAGTTAATTATTCTAAAAATAAACCACTAAATTAAAAACTAATTGGACCAATGGAGGAGTCACATACCAAGTAGCAATCCTCCAGAACAGTTTCGGAAATGGAGCTTCAAGCAAAGAGATCGAAATCCGCTGGTTTGAGAGCAAGAACACGAGAGAGAGAGAGAGAGAGAGAGAGTTATGGTGATTTTTTCTGGAGGTAGGAGATGGAATGGGCTAAAGAGATAAATGAGGGGACCCACGTGGGGACCACAACCTACCAGGGCACGCCTGGAGTTACTGGCACGCCCTGGTGTCTTGTGGACACCAGGTGCACCCCCTCTGATGTTATTTGCATCAGAAATTCAGAAATATTTAGAAAAAAATCGTGTTAAATTTTTAGGACATCTGAGAACTTTTATTTTTGGGTCATTTTTTATTGCACGGAGAAAACAGAAAACAGGATAAACATGGCATTTTATTTTATATGACTAGGAAGAATAGAAAACAAAAGGTGGGAGCAGAAGGTTGTGCCTACTAGATTCATCAACTTCATACCTCTCAAAAATGATCCATTAATAAGGTTGATCAAGTCTTATTAAGAACCATTTTCGATTAGCATGAAACCGAAGAATTTTCGTAAATCACTAAGTTACCTCAACGGGGATATGCATATCCCCAACAATAAGTATGCCATATTTCTTTTTGGCTGTAGGTAGAGGTAGTTGAAAACTTCCAATCGTGAGTGTCGCGGATTTGCCAATAACATTTATACCATTCACTTGGTGTTTCTTCGGAAAGTGCACTATATGCTCATTACCATTGATATGAAAAGTGACTTTGCTTTTATTGCAATCAATAACAGCCCCTGCAGTATTCAAAAAGGATCTACCAAGGATAATCGACATGTTGTCGTCCTCGGGCATCTCAAGAATAACAAAGTCTGTTAAGATAGTAACATTTGCAACAACAACGGGAACATCCTCACAAATACCGATAGGTATGGCAGTTGATTTGTCAGCCATTTGCAAAGATACTTCAGTAGGTGTGAGTTTCAAATCAAGTCTTTTATATAAAGAGAAAGGCATAACACTAACTGTAGGATCACTATAAGGGTGTCTAGCGGGGGGGTGAATAGACTACTAGCAGGAATTTAAAACCTAACCTTTTCCCAAGTTAATTGGTTGGCAGATTTTAACAATTATAGCAAGTCTAGCACACCCTACACATGCATGTCAACAAGTATAGCAACGGAAAGTAAAGACATTGCACGTGAAGTAAAGAGTTGAGATAGGAAGATCAAACGCATGAGGGACACAAAGATTTTTCCCGTGGTTCCGATAGGTGGTGATATCGTACGTCCACGTTTATGGAGTCTTCAACCCACGGAGGGTAACGGTCGCGAGAGTCCACGGAGGGCTCCACACATAAGGGTCCACGAAGTAGCAACCTTGACTATTCCATAACGGCTTCCGTCCACGAAGGACTAGCCTCACTATGGGTAGATCTTCACGAAGTAGGCGATCTCCTTGCCCGTATAAACTTCTTGGTTCAACTCCACAACACGAAGTAGGAGGCTCCCAAGCGACACCTAACCAATCTACGAGGCACCACCCTCCAAAAGGTAATAGGCTCGGCAATGTCGATGAACTCCTTGCTCTTGTGCTTCAAGATGATAGACTCCTCAACATACAATCACTCTCTCACAGATTTGGCTATGGTGGAAGAGATTGATTTGGTAGAAAGCAACTTGGGGAGGCTAGAGATCAAGATTCATATGGAAGGAGTGGAATAGCTTGATCTCAACACATGAGTAGGTGGCTCTCTCTCAGAAAATAGGATGGGGCAAGTATGGAATAGTTCTGAGTGCTTCTCTTTCGAGTGGGTGGTGGTTAAGGGGTATATATAGGCATCCCCCAAAATCCAACCGTTACACCTAAAGTGACCAACTCGGTGACACCGATGTGTTAATCTCGGTGGTACCGAAGTGACCAAAAGGTGACAACTTTTGAATCTCGGTGAGACCAATATATAATTCTCGGTGGTACCGATTAGGTGACCAATGGTCAGATTGCGCAATTCGGTGACACCGATCCAGAAAACTTCGTGGTACCGATTTTGTGAATCGAGGTAACAGTACCTTACCCCCTTTTAATAGTATTGGCTTTCCTATGGACTCAAAGTGATTTCTCACAAAGTAAAATGTAGAGTCCTCTTGCTTGAAGCTTTGCCAATCCATTTCCTTGCATCTTGGGGTATTTCCACAATCTCCATAATCCTTTTGCCAACCCTCTCTGTGGACTTTATCTGAAATACACTAGGTAAAAGTATTAGTCCAAGAGACATTGTATGTTGTCATGAATTATCAAAACCACCAAGGGAGCATGTTGTGCTTTCACTAACACCAGCTCCCAAATCACACACAGGAGTTTTGACATAATTTCTTTTAATGGAGCAAGGTATAGTTGGTATTCCAGGATCTCCAAGTTTTTAGGTACTCCATCCTTAAAAGAATAATTAGCAATCATGGTGGAGATTTCAGCTTCAGGTATCTTTCTTTTATTAGTGATGATGTCTTTCATGTATTTTGCATAAGGGGCCATATTTAAAATATCAGTTAAGCGGGTACGCAAAAAGACTGGCCTAATCATTTCAGCAAAGCGTTAAAATTCTTCATCGTCCTTTTTCTTAGATGGTTTAGGTGGGAAAGGCATGGGTTTCTGAACCCATGGCTCTCTTTCTTTACCATGTTTTCTAGCCACAAAGTCTCTTTTATCATATCGTTTATTTTTAGGTTGTGTGTTATCAAGATCAACAGCAGGTTCTATTTCAACATCATTATCTAATTCTTTATCATTGTTTGGTTGAGTATCTTCATGAACATCATCATTATCATTTTTATTTTCACTAGGTGAATGTTCATTACCAGATTGAGTTTCAGCATCAGAAATAGAGATATCATCATCTTCAGGAGGTTTTTCTTTCTCAGGTTCACTAGAGGTATGCAAAGTCCTATCATTTTTCTTTTTCTTTTTCTTTTTAGAAGGACTAGGTGCATCAGTGTTAATTCTCTGAGAGTCTTGTTCAATTCTTTTAGGGTTTCCTTCGGGATAAAGTGGTTCCTGAGTCATTTTACCTCCTCTAGTTGTTACTCTAACAGCAAAATCATTCACATTATTATTCATTTCATTAAGCAATTCCCTTTGAGATTTAGCAACTTGTTCTAACTGGGTTTGAACCATAGAGGCATGTTTTCTTACACCTCTAACATCATTACTGATTCTAAATAACAAGTCACTCAAGCGAGCAATCATATCAGAATTATATTTCAATTGTTTCAGAACATTTGCATTGAAGTGATCTTGTTTCCTAATGTAGTTGTCAAACTCATATAAGCATTGACTAGGATGTTTATTGTAAGGGATATCACCTTCATCAAACTTTAATAAAGAATTTACCTCTACCACCTGTTGAGGTGGTGGTGTGTCAAGGCCATGTATTTCTTCAATAGGTGGTAAATTCTTAACATCCTCAGCTTTAATACCTTTTTCCTTCATACATTTCTTTGCCTCCTGCATATCTTCAAGATTGAGAAATAGGATACCCCTCTTCTTCGGAGTGGGTTTAGGTGGTGGTCCAGGGAGAGTCCAATCATCATAATTCTTGAATATATAATTCAATTGTCCCTCAGCTTGTTCAACAGTTCGTTCCCTGAAAACACAACCAGCACAACTATCTAGGAAATCCCTAGAAGCATCAGTTAGTCCATTATAGAAGATATCAAGTATTTCATTTTTCTTAAGAGGGTGATCAAGCAAAGAATTAAGCAATTGGAGAATCCTCCCCCAAGCTTGTGGGAGACTCTCCTTTAATTCACACAAAGTTAAATATTTCCTGTAAGGCAGCTTGTTTCTTATCAGCAGGAAAATATTTTTCAGAGAAGTAGTAAATCATATCCTGGGGACTACGCACACAACCAGGAGCAAGAGTATTGTACCATATCTTAGCATCACCCTTTAATGAGAATGGAAATAATTTGAGAATATAGTAGTAGAAAATCTTCTCATCATGAGCAAAAAGGGTGGCTATATCATTCAACTTAGTAAGATGTGCCACTACAGTTTCAGCTTCATAGCCATGAAAAGGATCAGATTCAACCAAAGTAATTAACTCTGGGTCGACAGAGAATTCATAATCCTTATCGGTAACAAAGATAGGTGAAGTAGCAAACTTAGGATCACATTTCAATCTAGCATTCAAAGTCTTTTCTTTATACTTGCATAATAATTTCTTAAGATCATCTCTATCCTTACAAGCAAGGATTTCTCTAGCTATTTCTCCATCCATAACATAACCCTCAGGTATCTTAAGCAATTCAAACCTAGGAGAGCTAGGTCTAATAGGTGTTTCATAGTTCTTAGTTTCAAGGACTTCATCAATTTCAGTAATTTCATCAGTTTCAGTAATTTCATTCTCTTTAGCTCTAGCAATGTGTTCATCAAGAAATTCACCTAGTGGCACATTATCATCAGGCATGGTACTAGCATCATCATAAGCATCATTCATAGAAGAAGTAGCATCATCAATAACTTGCGACATATCAGAATTAATAGTATGTGATGGTGTTGCAAGTTTACTCATAACCGAAGGTGAATCAAGTACAGAGCTAGATGGCAATTCCTTACCTCCCCTCGTTTTAGAGGGAAAAATCTTGGTTCTTGTATCCTTCAGATTCTTCATAGTGATAAATTGATATAAATCCCAAGTGACTCAGCAAATATAGCTATGCTCCCCGGCAACGGTGCCAGAAAAAGGTCTTGATAACCCACAAGTATAGGGGATCGCAACAGTTTTCGAGGGTAGAGTATTCAACCCAAATTTATAGACTCGACACAAGGGGAGCCAAAGAATATTTGTGAGTATTAGCAGCTGAGTTGTCAATTCAACCAGACCTAGAGATTAAATATCTGCAGCAGAGTGATCAGTAGCACAGTATATGATAGTTTTGATAGCAGTAGTAACAGTAACAGTACCGGTAACAGTGATAGCAATGATTTTGTAGCAGTTGGAACAGTAGCAATAGCAATAGCAACTTAGCAAGAACAATATGTGGAAAACTCGTAGGCATTGGATCGGTGAATTCATTGGATGATATTCATCATATAACAGTCATAACCTTGGGCGACACAGAACTAGCTCCAGTTCATAAATATAATGTAGGCATGTATTCCGTAAATAGTCATACGTGCTTATGGAAAAGAACTTGCATGACATCTTGTGTCCTACCCTCCCGTGGCAGCGGGGTCCATAAGGAAACCAAGGTATATTAAGGTCTCCTTTTAATAGAGAACCGGAACAAAGCATTAGCACATAGTGAATACATGAACTCCTCAAACTACGGTCATCACCGGAAAGTATCCCGACTATTGTCACCCCGGGGTTTACGGGTCATAACACATAGCAGGTGCATATGACTAGCAAGATCGGATCAAGAACATAGATATAATGGTGATAACATAAACGGTTCAAATCTGAAATCATGGCACTCGGGCCCTAGTGACAAGCATTAAGCATGGCAAAGTCACAGCAACATCAATCTCAGAACATAGTGGATACTAGGGATCAAGCCCTAACAAAACTAACTCGATTACATGATGAATCTCATCCAACTCCTCACCGACCAGTGAGCCTACGAAGGAATTACTCACTCCCGGTGGGGAGCATCATGGAATTGGCGTTGAAGAAGGGTTGGTGATGACGAAGACCGAAGATTCCCCTCTCTGGAGCCCCAAACGGACTCAAGATCTGGCTTCCCGATGAAGAACAGAAGGTGGCGGCGGCTCCGTCTCGTGAAACGCGATAAAACTTCCTCTCCTATTTTTTTCTCCAAAAATAGGAATTTATAGTGCTGGAATTAGGGTCAGGGGGGCATGAGGTGACCACAACCCACTAGGGCGCGCCTGGAGGGGGTGGCGCACCCTGGTGTATCGTGCCCAGCCAAGGAACCCCCTCTGGTGGTTCTTGGTTCCAGTATTTTTTATTTATTGTAAAATAATTCTCCAAAAAGTTTCGTCCAATTCGAAGAACTTTTATTTCTGCACAAAAACAAAGCCATGGTAGTTCGGCTGAAAACAGCGTCAGTCCGGGTTAGTTTCATTCAAATCATGCAAATTAGAGTCCAAAACAAGAGCAAAAGCATTAGGAAAAGTAGATACGACGGAGACGTATCAGGGTGATCTATGCATAAACAGACGTGGACTAGTAATGATCACTAAGTGATCCTGAACACCTACTTACGAGTCAAACATAACCCCACTGCGTTCTCTCTCGGATCAGAACTCACGAGAAGGGACAGTCACGGTTACGCACACGGTTGGTTTATTTAATTTGAGTTTACTTTAAGTTTGCTATGACCGAATGTTAAACAAATTTCCAAGTTGCCACATAACCGCGGGCACGACTTCTCGAAACGATTTAATCCTGCAGGGGTGCTCCAACTCATCCATCACAAACTAGCCACAAGATGCGTCGAAAAACCTCAACCGCGGGATAACCCCGTAGTATCCTCAGAATTCCGATGGAAAACTTCAACCTCGAGATAGCCCAAAGTATCCTTGGAATCCCGTGCACAAGACGTTCGAGAAAGGTCAAACAAATCCAGCAAGACCGCCCGACGTGTCGACAAACCCGATAGGAGTCGCGTATCTCGTTCTCAGGACACAACGGATAAGCGAAGCGTACGGTGGCCTGATAGAAATCTCCCGAGTTGCCCCGGGTTGGCCCTGCACGGTGCTCTAGTTTGGACCAACGCTCATGAGGAGCACTGGCCCGGGGGTTGATTAATTATCCACGGGGTCCGGAAAGTCCCTTTGCAAGTTTTATTAGTTTGACGAATGGTAAAACCAATGTTGGGCCTTGCCAGAAGAGTTTTATCCTAAAACAAAAATCAAGGGGTTCCCCATAACAACCCCAAGCATGTTAGGAGCGCTCAATATGGAACATAACACCGGTACACAAGTAACTAGGGCGGCAAAAGTGGAACAAAACACCAAGCAAAAGGCCAAGCCTTCCATCTTTACCAAGTATATATGTGCATTAAATTAAATAGCAATAATATTGTGATATCTCAAAATATCCATGTTGTCACATGGAAACAACTTGCACCTGCAACTAGCAACGCTATAAGAAGGGTTGAGCAAGCGGTAACATAGCCAAACAATGGTTTGTTTGGATGTGGAGGGTTAGAGGCTTATCGTGGCATTTTTGGGAGGCTTGACAACAAGTGGTAGGTAGCGAGACATAGTGATAGAAATGAGACAACTAGCATGGCAATGATAGTAGTGGTATCCAGGGAAATGTTCATCTTGCCTGAGATCCCGCTTGGAAGAAGAACGAATCCGTGAAGTAGACGAACGGGACATAGTCGAACGAAACCTCACACTCCGAACCAGTTTTGGAACTCTATCGAGAAGAATCAATCCGGAAACAAACAAATGGCATGGTAAACACCACAACATATGCATGACATGATGCACAAACAAATATGATGCATGTCCATTTAATTATGCATGACATGGCAAGACAAGATGCAACAATCAAACACTACAAATTAAGTGAAGTTCAATATGCAACGGGTTGCATATTGACAAAACTCCACGTTCGAATCATTTAGTTCACTCTCGTTTAGGTACTCATCAATATTATATGTTGTTTAACATGGGTGGTCATGGCCTAAAGTGAAGATGGAATTAAAGCAATTTTAAATGGAGAAGGAGAACATTCATATAACAAAATCATAACTCTCCATATTAAGAGAAATGTGGTCAATGTTGTTTAACTAAACAATCATTTTAAATGTTGTTCATCATGGCAAGAGGTGAAGCATAGACAACTACAACATCTAGGCATTTTAAATGAGGCCAAAAGCAACATATAACATTTCCAAAATAACCTGATATGCAAATTATAAATTTGGTCCAGATCTGTCCTAAGCATATTTTGTAGTTGTTAAACATCAATATAAAGTGCACCATGTGATTCCACACATTTTTCTAGACAAGTTACATATGTGGATCATTTTAATCGGAGCTACGGTTATTTAGTTATGAGACAAACCGTTTTAGCATGGCATTTGCACAAATTAATACAAACAACAGGTTTTAAACATTTTAAACATGCATGAAAGTTGTATATTGTGATTCTACACGAAATTTTAATCATTTTTCATATATAAATTTTTTTGATCCGATGCACGATTAATTATTTGTGAGCAATGCAAATTAATAACATCTTCTATAAAAAAATGCATGCACTAGAAAATGCTAAAATCTACGAAGCTGAAAAAAACATACTTGGGCCCGAAGCATCACAGTGCAGTGGCCCAGGAATAGATCAGGCCCAAATGGACATGACTGTGTGTGTGGCAAAATGC
This sequence comes from Elymus sibiricus, assembly GCA_039707655.1. Lineage (NCBI taxonomy): Eukaryota > Viridiplantae > Streptophyta > Magnoliopsida > Poales > Poaceae > Elymus > Elymus sibiricus. The sequence goes on along the minus strand of CM077675.1, from coordinate 304,296,346 downwards.
AACAATTTCAGATGCAAAAATGGGGCTAGCTGGGTTTCGAACCCAGGACTCCGAGGATTTGCAATGGATGCGCTAACCATCTCATGACATAACAGGAGGCGATTTCTACAAATGCTAAAATCAGCGGGTTGTGCTCACCATGCGCTAAGCCCAGTCGGTGAGGAGGCTGGGTCGGCTCCAGATCGTGGCAAGGCATGAGCGATCTGGCGACGGGTCAATGCGGGCAGGGGAGGCATCGAGCGGGGCACGACGCTGACGAACAGAGGAGGTAGGGCGCGACACAGGGGAGATGGAGGTCAACAGCGGCTGGAGCTTGAAGCAGCGGTCCATGGGTTCGCGGGAGCGGCGGATCCGGGCGTAGGCGAAGCTTCTCCACGGATGGCTGGGCTTGGAGCAGATCGGGCGCGGCCATGGCGAGGATTGAGCTCCTGGACGGGGGCGTTGCAGCTTCGGGCGCCATGGCTGGAACTGGTTCTCCGGTGGGAGGTCATGTAGGTGCGTCCATGGCAGCAATTAGAGAGAGAGACGGGAGAGAGAGAGAGGGAGGAAGGAGGAGCTGGAGAGACAGGGGCCGACCTACTGGTTCGGCTGGGCGTTCAGGGACGGGGCGACCATCGCGAGGGGATGGGGCAGGCGCGCGCAGCGAGGTCTGACGACCTGGCTGGCCGACGGGGCGGCAGGGATGCGGCTCCATGTGCGCTTGCACTGCGGTGGGAGCTCCGGCTCCTGCTGTCACACGGACGGCGGTGCCTTCGGGCTGCCGGACGTGTCCGCTGGATGGATGGCTGCAACGGGCAGGGAAGAAGCAGAGCAGGAGCTCGCTGGTTGGAAGGGTGGAGAGAACGAGGAGGATCTGGTGGCTAGGTGGATTTGGATCGAGGGCTTCGGTTGGTGGGTTGAGTAAAACGAGGAAGAGAGTGGCGGGGGGTGAGGAAAACTAGGGAGGATGTCTGCCTAGGGTTTGGGAAAGGCATCTACTTATATAGGATGTTGCTAGGGTGGGATTTAGGGGCTAATTTAGACCCTACGATTTAGATCGAATGGTCAAAATAAAAGGCTAGGTGAGCCAAATGAGAAACAAATGATGGTTTGGGGTATTTCGGGGTTGATCCAGACCCAACGGTCACGACCGTACATTTCGGGTCCGGGGAGAATTTTCGGACTAGGTTGCGAGCGGATCGGTGCACTGTGCAGCGAGGCTAGGCGGAGATGAGAGGGAAGACGGGCAGCCCGGCAACAGGTTTTAAATACAGAAGAACGTTTGTGATTTCACCGGCTATAGTGCCGCTATACATTTAACGATCGGGGTATCAAACGACCTCCGAATGCGACGAAATTTGGTAGGCGGTCTACCTACAATAAAACAAGACTGCACGCCGACTTTCGACCCATTCAGAGAATATTTTATACGCACTATAAAAACAATTATTTTTAGCGATGTCGCGGGCGGGTGCGTGTGCGGTTGGTCTTGAATCGGTCAACAACGAGAACGGGAAGAACCGACAACTACAAATGAATGCAAGTTTTGAAAAATGATGGCAACGGAGTGCCGATGCAATGCGGATGATGCGAATGATGCGATGATGAATGCGACAACCAAACGAATCACACGACGATACGAAATAAAACGGGAATCTTCTGGAGCGTCGGTCTCGGGCTGTTACAACTCTCCTCCACTAACAAGAGATCTCGACTCGAGATCTTAGAATGAGAAGAGGAAGATGAAGAGGAAAGGAAAAGGTAAAACTTAGTTGCTTCTTTGACAAACGAGTGAAACCAACGAACCTTGAAGGTTGCAAAGAGATGAAGAATGGCACGGCTAACAAGCAAGAATTCGAAACCACTCTGGTTGAAATGAGATAGATAAGGAATGGCAAAGAAAGAATTTGGGCAGCACTCCGTTTGCAAAGAGAAGAAAAACTTGATATCATGGAAAGAAATTGAAAAGAGAGCCACAAAACTCTGGTTAAATGGATAAGCAAGGAAAGAACATGATCTTGACAAAATTACATGATGGTTCGAAGAGGGGAACATGGCAACGCCTTTGGAACAAAAGAATAGAACATAGATCGTTGGAGAGAAGAGAACGGAGAAGAAATGACAATTTCTACCACAATTGAATTAAGAATCATACTTACGAAGAAGGATTGAACGGAGTTGTTGAAAGAATCAACAACAAAAAGAATAAGCTTGTTGTGGCTTATGGAAAACATCTCAAAATTATGAGGTGACAACCGGACACTAACAGAAGCAAGGATTGCTTGCGAGCATCAAGATATGCAAAACTTCTTACACCAAGAGGATACATAGAGAACTTGGATCATTGATAAACACCATGATAGCAACAATCCTTAGGAAATGCTTTAGGTGAAATCCAATCCAAGATAACTACGAGAAGAAAATGTGGGTTTAATTATTTCATTCCTCACAAATTCTCTTCGAGACTTCTCATAAATCAAGAATACTATAACACCATCTCAAAAGATAAGGACGAATGAATTACACTTTGAAATGCAAAAGAAATGAAACTTGAGCTCCTCCGACAAGAATCTTGAACAATACTTTGAGAATGGATTAAATCCTTGCAGAACCACCATGAAGAACCTTCGTATACAAAACAATGATAAAAGAGCTGAAGGTTGAAAAGAATAAGATTAAGGCCTTGCCATGATTTAGATGAAGCTTCGCGATGAGATACTTGATTAAACTTGAAAGTCCGGAATAGAAAAGATGAACAACTTAGAATCGAGAATTTACATAATGAACAATTCTGGAAGAAGGATTGAAATCACCTTGATGAAACAAGAATAAGAATTATGTTATGCTTATCCTTCATCAAGTTAAATTGAAGACAAGCAACGGATTTGACATACTACTTATTCTTCTTGAAAAGATTGAGGGGAGATAAGAGCACAAACTTGAAGAAGTCTTGAGCGAAACACCGGTAAGAATTTGAGATGAATGAGAATACTTCTAATGAATGGAATACATGAGAACCAAGAGATCATGATCCGTCTAGAAGGAAACTTAAACAGGCACCGGAATAATTGAGAACGAAGGAGGAAAACTTTGAACGAACGAAGATACATCAATTAGAAGAATAGGAGAACGAAAGCTGAAAGGTGAGAATGAAGAAATCTTCTGAAATGAAGGCCTTCGAAGGATCAAGATATGAAAACAACTCTGAAATGCTCCGGATAGATATGGAAGGAATTACTCATGATCGAAAAGAATTTGAGAGGATAGCAACAAGCTGAAACCATGAATCTTCAAGAGAATGGACAAAGATTTAAGATAAACACTCCTTCGGTCTTCAACACTGAGAATGATGACGAGAAATAACATCATGAATTACTGAGACACTCCGGAACAATGAATAAGGAAAGGTTGAGCCAATGATGAAAATGATTTAGCAGGGATCTTCGAGAAGGAATATGACTGATGAAATTCATTCTTACGTCATATTGACAAGAACTAGAGGACATCTCTGGAAAGATTAGAAGAGTCAGATAAGATCCTGGGGAAAACCTGTGGGTTATGGGCCCACTCAAAAAGAACACCGTTGAAATGACTGCTTAGGAAGAGAGATTGCACCGGTCCTGCAAAATATTAGTCTCTTCCAAGGAAGCGGACATTCTCTCAATAAATTCAATAATATCATAATTGTATTCATAATTATCATAGCAAAATTGAAGAATGGATAAATTTTCAGATTTGTAAGAAACATCATCATACTTTTCAAGCAAAGAAGCAATTTCATAAGCACCTTTAAAAGCAGCAAATTCTTCTATTCGTTCCACATCATAGTAATCATAAATACCTTTAGCATAAGAAGCCAAGGTTTCATTATCGTTAAATTTACATTGAAAGGGAAGGTGTGGAGCCTCTATCTTAGAGCAACAAGTAAAGTCACATCTCAAGCATGCATCCCAAGCAAACCATTGCAATATTCTAATTTGATCCCATAAGTGTTCCCCTTTTTGAGACAAGCGATAATCCCTAAAGTACTCACATTGATCCAACATGTCTCCCATTATAAAGTTTAATGATGATTTCTCAGGATTATCAAAGGAGTGATTAACGCGTCCCACATAACGAGCATCGAGGGTTTTAGGAGGTTCCCCATCTCCATGAGTATCAAGTACCACTAATTTTTTTGGTGTTTCGCGTTCCATATCCATAACTAAAGATATAAAACAACTAATAACAGAAAATAAAAATTACTTAGTGATAAAGCAAACAAGCACACACGAGAATATTCATCCCACGCTATTGCTCCCCGGCAACGGCGCAAGAAAAAGGTCTTGATAACCCACAAGTGTAGGGGATCGTTTGTAGCCTTTTTCGATAAATAAGAGTGTCAAACCCAACGAGGATCTAAAGGTAGAACAAATATTCCCTCAAGTTCTATCGACCACCGATACAACTCTACGCACACTTTAACGTTTGCTTTACCTAGAACAAGTATGAAACTATTTTGTAGGTGATAGGATAGTTTGCACGAATAAAACTAGAAGTACTTAGCGGAAATAAAACTACGAGTAAATTGCAAGATAATAAAAGATAGTTGTTTAGTAGAAAGCTTTTGTCAAACAAGAAGGTTATTTGTCCCTAGGAAATTGATAACTAGACCGGTAATCATTCTTGCAATTTTATATGAGGGACAAGCATGAGCTAACATACTTTCCGTACTTGGATCATATGCACTTATGATTGGAACTCTAGCAAGCATCCGCATCTACCAAAGATCATTAAGGTAAAACCCAACCATAGCATTAAGTATCAAGTCCTCTTTACTCCCATATGCAACAACCCACCTACTCGGGTCTTTGTATTCTGTCACTCACGCCACCCACCATAGGCAAATCATGAACACATTGCAACACCCTACAGCGGGGATCCCCCATGTTTGCGCGAGACGGAGGGCACCATAGGATAGGACCATAATAAAATATACACTCATACCAACCACGATCGTCAATTAGCCCATAGGACAAAACGGATCTACTCAAACATCATAGGATAGCCAAATATCATTGGTAAATAATATATGGAGTTGAGCACTATGTTTAAGTAGATATTATAGCGGGGAAAAGAGGTGTTACACCGCTGCATAGAGGGGGAGACAGTTGGTGTTGACGGCGGCGAAGTTGTTGGTGTAGATCGCTGTCACGATGATTGCCCCGGCGACATTCCGGCACCACCGGGAGAGAGGGGGAGAGATCCCCCTTCCTTCTTATTCTTCCTTGGCCACCCCCCTAGATGGAAGGAGAGTTCCCCCTCTGGTCCATGGCCTCCATGGCGGCGGAGGGGCAGGAGCCCCTCCGGGATTGGATCTCCCTCTCTGTTCTCTTATGTTTCGCGTTCCTGTTTTCTGGCCGAAAACCGTTTCTTATATTCCCGGAGATCCGTAACTCTGATTGCGCTGAGATGTTAACACGATTTTTTTCTAGATATAAGCTTCCTTGCGCCCGAAGTAGAGCTCCAACCGACTTACGAGGTGACCACAACCCACCACGGCGCGCCTGGGCCCTGGGGCGTGCCCTGGTGTCTCGTGGGGGCTATGGGCCTCCTTTTGCGTTGATTCCAACTCCCAAAAATCACATATATTCCAAAATAATTATCCGTAAATTTTTATCGCGTTTGGACTTCGTTTGATATGGATATTCTACGAAACATAAAAACATGCAACAAACAGGAATTGACACTGGGCACTCAATCAATATGTTAGTCCAATAAATCATATAAAATGTTGCCAAAAATATGTGAAAGTTGTATAATATTGGCATGAAACAATAAAAAATTATAGATACGACGGAGATGTATCACTGCTAGAATTGCTAAACCCGATGAAAAATATAAACATAGACCCGTAGTGGGCATGCCTATTATCTCGGTCAAAATAGGAGATCATTGCTATCATGGTTTATGTGATTTGGGTGCTAGTGTGAGTGCTATTCCTTTTACCTTATACCAAGAAATTATGAATGATATAGCACCTGCTGAAATAGAAGACATTGATGTTACTATTAAACTTGCTAATAGAGACACCATCACACCACTTGGGATTGTTAGAGATGTTGAAGTCTTGTGTGGGAAAGTGAAATATCCTACTGATTTTCTAGTTCTTGGTTCCCCACAAGATGACTTTTGTCCCATTATCTTTGGTAGACCTTTCTTGAACACCGTTAATGCTAAGATAGATTGTGAAAAACAAACTGTCGGTGTTAGTTTTGGTGATGTGTCTCATGAGTTTAATTTTTCCAAGTTTAGTAGACAACCTCGTGATAGAGAATTATCTAGTAAGGATGAAATAATTGGTCTTGCTTCTATTGTCGTACCTCCTACCGATCCATTAGAACAATATGTGCTAGACCATGAAAATGATATGCACTTGCGTGAAAGAAATGAAATAGATAAAAAAATTCGTTGAACAACAGCCTCTCCTAAAACACAATTTGCATATTTAAACCCTTGGAGGTCCTCCAACACCTAAAGGTGATCCTGTGTTTGAATTAAAACAATTGCCTGATACTTTGAAGTATGCTTATCTTGATGAGAAAAAGATATATCATGTTATTATTAGTGCTAATCTTTCAGAACATGAAGAAGAAAGATTATTAAAAATTCTGAGGAAGCACCGGGTTGCTATTGGATATACTCTTGATGATCTTAAGGGTATTAGTCCCACTCTATGTCAGCACAAGATTAATATGGAACCTGATGCTAAACCCGTTGTTGACCATCAATGGCGATTGAATCCTAAGATGAAGGAAGTGGTAAGAACTGAAATATTAAAGCTTCTGGAAGCAGGTATAATCTATCCCATAGCTGATAGTAGATGGGTAAGTCCCGTTCATTGTGTCCCTAAGAAGGGAGGTATTACCGTTGTTCCTAATGATAAAAATGAACTTATTCCACAAAGAATTGTCACTGGCTATAGAATGGTAATTGATTTTATAAAATTAAATAAAGCTACTAGAAAAGATCATTACCCTCTGCCCTTCATTGATCAAATTCTAGAAAGATTATCTAAGCACACACACTTTTGTTTTTTGGATGGATATTCTGGTTTCTCTCAAATACCTGTATCACAATATGATCAAGAGAAAACCACCTTTACTTGTCCTTTTGGAACCTATGCTTATAGACGTATGCCTTTTGGTTTATGCAATGCACCTGCTACCTTTCAAAGATGTATGACTGCTATATTCTCTAATTTTTGTGAAAAGATTGTGGAGGTTTTCATGGATGATTTTTTCGTTTACGGAACTTCTTTTTATGATTGCTTAAGCAACCTTGATCAAGTTTTACAGAGATGTGAACAAACTAATCTTGTCTTGAATTGGGAGAAGTGCCACTTTATGATTAATGAAGGTATTGTCTTGGGGCATAAAATATCTGAACGAGGTATTGAGGTGGATAAAGCTAAAGTTGATGCAATTGAGAAAATGCCATGTCCTCAAGATATAAAAGGTATTCAGAGTTTCGTTGGTCATGCTGGTTTCTACAGGAGATTCATTGAAGACTTCTCTAAAATTTCTAGGCCTCTTACTAATCTTTTACAAAAGGATATTCCATTTGTTTTTGATGATGATTGTGTAGAAGGCTTTGAAACACTCAAGAAAGCCTTAACTTCTGCACCTATCGTTCAACCACCTGATTGGAACTTGCCTTTTGAAATTATGTGTGATGCTAGTGATTATGTCGTTGGTGTTGTTCTAGGATAAAGAGTTGATAAGAAATTAAATGTTATCCATTATGCTAGCAAAACTCTAGACAGTGCCCAACGAAATTATGCTACTACTGAAAAAGAATTTTTAGCAGTTGTGTTTGCTTGTGATAAATTTAGATCCTACATAGTTGATTCCAAAGTCATTGTTCACGCCGATCATGCTGTTATAAAATATCTTATGGAAAAGAAAGATGCTAAACCTAGACTCATTAGGTGGGTTCTATTGCTTCAAGAATTAGATTTACATATAATTGATAGGAAGGGAGCTGAGAACCCCGTAGCTGATAACTTTTCTAGGTTAGAAAATATTCTTGATGACCCACTACCTATTGATGATAGCTTTCCTGATGAACAGTTAGCTGCAATAAATGTTTCTCAAAACACTCCTTGGTATGCTGATTATGCTAACTACAGTGTTGCTAAATATATACCACCTAGTTTCACATACCAACAAAAGAAAAAATTCTTCTATGATTTAAGACATTACTTTTGGGATGACCCACATCTTTATAAAGAAGGGGTAGATTGTATTATTAGATGTTGTGTACCTGAGCATGAACAGGAACAAATCCTACGGAAATGTCATTCCGATGCTTATGGAGGACATCATGCGGGAGATAGAACTGCTCACAAGGTATTGCAATCTGGTTTTTATTGGCCTACTCTCTTCAAGGATGCCCGTAAGTTTGTCTTGTCTTCTGATCAATGTCAAAGAATTTCTAATATCGGTAAGCGTCAGGAAATGCCTATGAATTATTCACTTGTTGTTGAACCATTTGATGTTTGGGGTTTTGATTATATGGGACCTTTTCCTTCCTCTAATGGGTACACTCATATTTTGCTTGTTGTTGATTATGTCACTAAGTGGGTAGAAGCTATTCCAACTAGTAGGGGCGATCACAACACATCCATTAAAATGCTTAAAGAAGTTATCTTCCCAAGGTTTGGAGTCCCTAGATATTTAATGACTGATGGTGGTTCACACTTTATTCATGGTGCTTTCCCTATCATCATGTTAACCATAGAATTGCATCACCCTATCATCATCAATCTAGTGGTCAAGTTGAACTTAGCAATAGACAAATAAAATTAATATTAAAAAAAACTGTCAATAGGTCTCGAAAGAATTGGTCTAAGAAACTAGATGATGCACTTTGGGCTTATAGAACAGCTTATAAAAATCCTATGGGTATGTCTCCATACAAAATGGTATATGGAAAAGCTTGTCATTTGCCTCTAGAGTTAGAACATAAAGCATTTTGGGCAATTAAAGAACTCAATTATGATTTCAAACTTGCTGGTGAGAAGAGGTTATTTGATATTAGCTCACTAGATGAATGGAGAACCCAAGCTTATGAAAATGCCAAACTATTCAAAGAAAAAGTAAAAAGATGACATGACAAAAGAATCCAAAAGCAGGAGTTCAAAGTATGAGACTATGTTCTTTTGTACAACTCTCGTTTAAGATTTTTTGCAGGTAAGCTTCTCTCCAAATGGGAAGGACCATATATTATCGAAGAGGTTTATCATTCTGGAGCTATCAAGATCAATAATGTCGAAGGTACTAACCCGAAGGTGGTCAATGGACAAAGAATTAAACACTATATCTCAGGTACGCCTATTAATGTTGAAAGCAATGTTATCCGAACCATGACACTGGAGGAACACATAAAAGAAACCTTCCGGAACACTCCAGAATTCTGAAAAAGAGGAGGTACGTGATACGGTAAGTAAACGGACTCCGAAAAATCTGCAAAAATATTTTCTTTCAGTTTTGGAATATTACAAAAATTAGTAAAATAAGAAATAAACGGGAAAGCAACCGAGGTGAGCACGATACACCAGGGCGTGCCGGCCCTACCACGCGCGCCATGGTGGGTTGTGCCCACCTCGGACACCTTCCCGACTCCGTTTTCCTTCCATATTATTGCTTCCTAAGATAAAAAAATCTTTATATATACCCTCGATTGTTTTGACCATCGCATCGCAGAAAAATCCCCTGTTCTTGTTTCGTGTTGTTTTCTTGGCAGATCTAAAAATATGTCGTCTCAAGATTCAGAGGGGGAGAGCTATGTTGTTGATTATATTGCAAACCCTAAGATCTATGGAGAAGTGGAACATTATGGATGGGCCACGGATGAGGAGGAAGACGCTAACATGAAGGAAACAAAGGATGATAGCTCTGAGGAAGAGGATGACCCATTACCTCAACCCGGAGACATGCATGTTGAATTCAAGAAGTCAAGCCTCCCTAAAGGACACAAACCTGAGGTTCAATTTATTCCATCTCGTTTTCTGCAGGAGAGCAAGGTGGCATTATGCAAAAAGATATTAAATCTTGAGTTAGAGAATGATGATCTAAGGAAGGAAATTTTTATGCTCAAATATAAGTTGAAGAAGAAGGCTACTTCATCGCCACCACCTTCATCATCTTCACCACCAAAGGAGACTTGAACACACGGGTATGGGCACTCCCCTTGGCTTGAGCCAAGCTTGGGGGAGGCGCCCCGATATTGTATCAACATCACTTTCATTTACCTTTTACCTATTTTCGTTCGATCCTTAGCTCTTTCGTGATTTAGTCGAATAAAAGTTCAGTATGATCCATTTTCGAGTGTTAGTTTCGTGATCTATCTATCTATGTAATCGAGTGAGAGTTATACAATAAAGTTTAGTTTGAGCTTTTGCCTCTTTACTTTCTTGTTGCAATCAAAATAAAAAGGAAATAAATGGAAAGAATCATATGCTAATCTTATGGTAAGTAATGACATCACATAAACAAAAGTATAAGTGGTAAAATTTATTGGAGATTGACAAACATAGCATTGGTCAATGATGCAATTCATGAAAGAATTAATAAGGGAAGAGAAGATTCACATGCAAATACACTATCTTGGACATCTTTTATGATTGTGAGCCCCCATTAAATATTATATGTCAAAATTCTTGACGTTGGACAAGGAAGGCAACATAATGATTTATGCTTGTTCATATTCACATAGAAGTTATATTGTCATAGATCCTTCAACATGTGGTGCTTGCTCAATATCTTTGCTAGCCAAAAATTCCGCACTAAGTAGAGATACTACTTGTGCATCCAAAATCCCAAAACCCAAATTCATGTTTTGAGAGTCCACCATACCTACCTACGGATCGATTAAGATCCTTCAAGTAAGTTGTCATCAGTTCACAAAGGCAACAAAAATCGCTTCTAAATGTGTTTGATCAATTAGTGTAAGAGAAAATTGAGCGTTGTACGAACTTATGATGGCAAAGTAATAAAAGCGACGGACTGCATAATAAAGGTTGCTATCATAGGGGGCAATATAGCGTGACATTCTTTTACATTAAGGGATTGGGCATACAAACCAAAAAGCGCATGACAACCTCTGCTTCCCTCTGCGAAGGGCCTATCTTTTACTTTTATGTATTTACTTTTATGCAAGAGTCAAAGTATTCTTCCCTATTCCTTTTCTACTTTTTCTTTTTGCAAGCATCATGTGGTGAGGAAAGATCTAGGCACATATATCCAGTTGGATTGTGAGTGAGCATGAGTTATTATTGTTGACATCACCCTTGAGGTGAGTACGTTGGGAGGCGAAACTATAAGCCCCTATCTTTTTATGTGTCCGGTTGAAACTTTTTGCTCATGGGTATGCTGTGAGTGTTAGCAATCATAGAAGACTAAATGATGGTTGAGTATGTGGACTTGCCAAAAGGCTCCGACACGAGACCCTTCCTGAAAATATGATGAATTGTAGTTACAAAGTTGACTGAGAACATAGTTTGTTGGTTTTCAATAAGGTTTATGCTTTATACTTCTATGTTGTGATGAATTGTTACTTGTTCATGAGAAGTTATATGATGAAGTTATATAATAAAAGTTATATGAATAAGTTCTATCATAAAGTTTGTTGCTGTTATAATAATAAGCATGATGCTACTATGTCTGTATTTTGTTTTTATCGACACCTCTCTCTCAAACCATGTGGACATGATTTTCAATATCGGCTTTCGCTTGAGGACAAGCGAGGTCTAAGCTTGGGGGAGTTGATACGTCCATTTTGCATCATGATTTCCTACAGTTATTTATAATGTTTTGATGTATAATAATGCTTTATGGAGTTATTCTAATGTCTTTTCTCTCATAATATGCAAGGTTTACACAAAGAGGGAGAATACCGGCAGCTGGAATTCTGGACCTGAAAAAGCACATCAGAGATACCTATTCTGCACATCTCCAAATAAGCTGAAACTTCACGGAGAATTATTTTGGAATAAAAAACATACTAGAGCAAATAACTACCGGAGGGGGCCCACCTGGTGAGCACAAGACACCAGGGCACACCAGGCCCCCCAGGCGCGCCCTGGTGGGTTGTGCCTAGCACGGCCCACCTCTGGTTCCCATCTTCTGGTGTTTAAGGTCTTTTGACCTAGAAAAAATAAGGAGAGGACTTTTGGGACGGAGCGCCACCGTCTCGAGGCGGAACTTGGGCAGGAGCACTTTTGCCCTCCGGCGGAGCGATTCCGCCGAGGGAACTTCCCTCCCGGAGGGGGAAATCGAAGCCATCGTCATCACCAACACCCCTCTCATCTTTGGGAGGCCAATCTTCATCAACATCTTCAACAGCATCATCTCCTCTCAAACCCTAGTTCATCTCTTGTGTTCAATCTTTGTACCAAAACCTCAGATTGGTACCTGTGGGTGACTAGTAGGGTTGATTACATCTTGTAGTTGATTGCTATATGGTTTATTTGGTGGAAGATTATATGTTCAGATCCATTATGCTATTCAATACCCCTCTGATCTTGAGCATGAATATTATTTGTGAGTAGTTACCTTTGTTCTTGAGGTCACGGAAAAGTCATGTTGCAAGTAATCATGTGAATTTGATATGTGTTCGATATTTTGATGATATGTATGTTGTGATTCCCTTAGTGGTGTCATGTGAATGTCGACTACATGACACTTCACCATCCTTGGGCCTAAGGGAATGCATTGTGGAGTAGTTATTAGATGATGGGTTGCTAGAGTGACAGAAGCTTAAACCCTAGTTTATGCGCTACTTCGTAAGGGGCTGATTTGGATCCAAACGTTTAATGCTATGGTTAGATTTTATCTTAATACTTTTCTCGTAGTTGCGGATGCTTGCGAGGGGGTTAATCATAAGTGGGAGGTTTGTTCAAGTAAGAACAGCACCCAAGCACCGGTCCACCCACATATCAAATTATCAAAGTAGTGAACGCGAATCAAACCAATATTATAAAAGTGACTAGATGAAATTCTCGTGTACCCTCAAGAACACTTTGCCTATTATAAGAGACTGTTCTGGCATGTCCTTTGCCACAAAAGGATTGGGCTACCTTGCTGCACTTTATTTACCGTTACCTTTACTTGCTTGTTACCAATTATCTTGCTATCAAACTACCTATTACCTACAATTTCAGTGCTTGCAGAAATTACCTTGCTGAAAACCGCTTGTCATTTCCTTCTGCTCCTCGTTGGGTTCGACACTCTTACTTATCGAAAGGACTACGATTGACCCCCTATACTTGTGGGTCATCACATGCCATGACGGCTAAGGCAAGGTGGGAGGGCCATGCACAACAACACTCCGGACGCCTGCACGACAACCAACGAATGCCGTGGCGAGGCGGGACGACGCCAGCCCACGTGCATCTCGATCTCATCATGCCAGTGGTGTTCGCCTGTTTCCCCCCCTTCTCCCAAGTGCCTTGCGTGGTCGATCGATCCATCATGTTCTTGTGGTGTTCAAGAGAGAGTCCTTGACGTACCACCTGAGTTGCGTCTTGGTCAGGTAGAGAGGCTTTTGCAGTCGCTCACGCTCGCCATGGAACGACATTGCCGGGATGTTATTCCTCCTTCGCATACTCCTAATCCGACTACATGGGGATCGATCGGTGTTGTACCATCATTTGCCCCGGCGGTGCCGCCACTTACGAGAGGTTTTCCTAGGGAAGAGATAGAGCGGCGTAGGGTTTGTGATCTGATAGATTAAGGAGGACGTGTGTATAAGTGGTCCTGTATTGTTAGAGCATCTCTAGCAGACCCCGTATAATGCCCCGACCCGCAAAATAACCGCCAAAATACGGGTCCGCACGGAAAAAGCCGCCCGAACAGACCCCACAAACGCGTCGGTGAAAGCACAACTTCTCCCTAGGTGCTTTTGGTAATTAATAACAACATATATTTCATTGGACTAATGTTTCCACTAAGTATATCTCAGGAAAAAGTTCAATGATGGGTTGGCAAATTGATGTATCTGGTGAATCCCCAAGGAGATGAAGAGAACAAAAAGCAATAGGATTGGCCAAGCTTCAAGCATCAAGACTCTACATTTTACATTTTGTGAGAAAAAACTTTGAGTCCATAGGAAAGCCAATACTATTAAAAGGGGGTGAGGAAATATGATGATCTGGTTGCTCAAGTGCTTAGAGATTAGCCACCAAAAATACTCACTCATTTTCCATACAAAATCTTATGTCCAAAGCCAAACTTGCAAAATCGGTGCCACCAACTATTTCCACTCGGCCCTACCGATTTTCAACTCAGACAGAACCCTGCCAAACCCTATCTTCTCGGTGTAACCAAGTTCTCATTTTTGGTCTCACCGAAGTCGTGACCAACTCTCTGTTAGGTCGATTTTCAGAATCGGTTCCACCGAGTTCTGCAAATCGGTCTCACCGAGTTGATGGCCAAGTCTCTGGTTAGCCGTTACCCCATTGTCGGTACCACCGAGATTTATATATTGGTCTCACCAAAAACGCCAAAGTTGCCACATTTTGCACTAGTCGGTGCAACCGAGTTTTTGCTTTGGTTCCACCGAGTTGGGCAATAATGTTGTAACGGTTGGATTTTCGAGATGCCTATATATACCCCTCCACCACCTATCACTCGAAAGAGAAGCACTCAGAACCATTCCACACTTTTCATATCCAATTTTCTGAGAGAGAACCACCTTCCCTTGTGTTGAGGTCAAGATCATCCACTCCAACCATATGAATCTTGATTTATAGCCTCCCCAAGTTGCTTTCCACCCAATCAACCTCTTCTACCCAAGCCAAATCTGTGAGAGAGTGATTGAGTGTTGAGGACACTATCTTTTGAAGCAAAAGCGCAAGGAGTTCATCATACTACCACATCTATTACCTTTTGGAGGGTGGTGCCTCCTAGATTGGTTAGGTGTTACTTGGGAGCCTCCTTCTTCGTGATTGTGGAGTTGAACCAAGGAGTTTGTAAGGACAAGGAGATCGCCTACTTCGTGAAGATCTACCCCGAGTAAGGCTAGTCCTCCGTGGACGTAGGCCACATGGAATAGACAAGGTTGCTACTTCGTGGACCATTCGTGGGTGGAGCCCTCCGTGGACTCTCGCGACCGTTACCCTCCGTGGGTTGAAGTCTCCATAAACGTGGATATACGATAGCGCCACCTATTGGAACCACGGGAAAAATATTTGTGTCTCCAATTGCGTTCGATCTCCTCTCCCTCCTTTACTTACATGTGTTTGTCTTTACTTTCCGCTGCTATACTCTTAGACATGCATGTGTAGGGTGAACTTGACTTGTGCAAATTGCTAAAATATGCCCACAACTAAAATTGGGAAAAGGATAGATTTTTATTTGGTCAAGTAGTCTAATAATCCCCCCCCCTATAGACATACTTTGGATCCTACAGTCGGACCCTTAAAAATTTTTGAGGGGCGCGGTAAAATCCCACCTCCGACCCGCGAAAACACAGGTTTCCCCCTCGGCCCGAAGGTGCCCCGTATCTGAGAAAAGCGGTTGGCGGGAGGGACATTTCAGCCCGTGCGCGTTCCCCATCCCCGTCTGCATCCGCCCGCCATCGGTTCCGCCCGTCCGCCGCCGGCGATTCCGGCCATATCTGCGGGCGGAATCACGCCGCCGGGCCGCCCACCCGGTTCCCCCTAGCCGCTCCGCCGGCTCCCCGGATCCACCGAGCCGAGACATCCGGAGTCGCCGTAGCCATCGGTGAGTACTTGTGCTTTTGCTTTCGGATGTGCTTGTGCTTGTGCATAGTTTAGGTCATGCGGCGTTCGTTTTTTATGATTTTAGATGGAACTAAGCCCTTGCGAGAAGTTTTTGCTTGAGGATTCGTCCGATTCAGATGATTTGGATGTTGAGATGCTGCTTGCGAGCCAGCGGCAGCAGATGTTGGTGATGGCTCTAGCCATGAAGGAGCACGAAGATGATAACCAAAAGAGACGGTGAGGATCGACCATCGACCGTCTTTGCATTCCCCGCAATCGCCATCTCGGGAACGAGATGTTGATGCAAGACTACTTCATGGACAATCCAACATATCCGCCGCACCTCTTCCGTAGAAGATAACAAATGCGCCGATCCCGAAATATGGACCCTTCATGGGTGGAGCCCTACGCGGACTCTCGCGACCGTTACCCTCCGTGGGTTGAAGTCTCCATAAACGTCGATGTACGCCAGCGCCACCTATCGGAACCACGGGAAAAATCTTCGTGTCTCCAATTGCGTTTGATCTCCTCTCCCTCCTTTACTTTCATGTGTTTGTCTTTACTTTCCGCTACTATACTCTTAGACATGCATGTGTAGGGTGAACTTGACTTGTGCAAATTGCTAAAATCTGCCCACAACTAAAATTGTGATAAGGATAGATTTTTATTTGGTCAAGTAGTCTAATCACCCCCCCCCCTCTAGACATACTTGGGATCCTACAAGTGGTATGAGAGCATTGGTCTACATTGCATTGGTTTCACAACCTAGGAGAGTATGGCGTCTAGTGAGGGAAACTATCACCGTAGAGGTCCATTTTTGATGGTACAAATTTTGCTAGTTGGAAGCATAAGATGATAATGCATATTCTTGGTCATAACCCCGCCGTATGGGTTGTTGTTCATGTTGGCTTGCAACGTGAATTCCTTGGTGATGGAAAGGAACCAGATCGTGAAGCGACCGCGGAAGAATTGAATATGTTACAATACAACGCTCAAGCATGTGACATTCTATTCAACTGCCTATGCCCCGAAGAATTCAACAAAATCAGCCGTCTTGAGAATGCAAAGGAAATTTGGGATACTTTGGTTGACATGCACGAAGGTACCGAGTCCGTCAAGGAATCTAAGTTGGATGTGCTACAAAGTCAACTTGACAAGTTCAAGATGAAGGATGGTGAAGGAGTTGCATAAATGTACTCTAGGCTTGCTCTCATCACCAATGATATTGCCGGCTTAGGAAGCGAAGAAATGATCAACAAATTCATCATCAAGAATATCCTTAGATCCTTGGATGGAAAGTACGACACCGTGTGCACGTTGATCCAAATGATGCCCAACTACAAAGATCTCAAACCCATGGAAGTCATTGGAAGGATTGTTGCTCATGAGATGTCACTCAAAGACAAAGAAGAGCTTCACACCAAGTCAAGCGGTGCATACAAAGCCACAAGTGACACTCCCGCTACTTCAAGTGACAACCTCGTTACCAATGAAGAGATAAGCCTAATGGTCAAGAAATTCAACAAGTTATACAAGAGTAGAGGCAAAGAGAAAAGCTCCAATTCAAGATATGATGAGAAGCGTTCCTCTAGTCGTGACCGAAATTGCTACAATTGTGGAAGGCCCGGACATTATTCCAATGAGTGCACGACCCCCCCACAAGAGAAGAGAAGAATCACCTAGAAGACAAGGCTCAAGAGATGAATCACCTCGAAGAGAGAGAAGGAGTAGAAATGATCGTTATGAATGAAGACCCTCAAGGAGAAGTAGGGACTCAGAGAAGAAGGACAAGTATACCAAGAGGTACACAAGAAGAAGACATAAAGCTCATGTTGGTGAATGGGTTTCCGGCTCCGAATCCGACAACCAATCCGACAGAAGCTACCGCTCCGACTCCGAATATAGTCAAGATGAAGGTGTTGCCGGACTTGCACTCGTAACCTCCAACTCCTACGACATATTTGACTCACCAAATGAAGGGAGTGGAAGTTCCTTCATGTCTAAAGTCCCCAAGGTATCACGCCCCGAATACATTGACTTCAATAGTGATGAGGATGACTTACTTGGAGATGATGACTTGCTATTTGAAAAAACTAGTGATATTAGTCAAAATGAGCTAGACAATGATCAAGCTAGTCAAGATAAGTCGTGTGATGATGATAAGAAGGAAATACAATGACTAATTAAGAATTAAACACTCTTAAGTTAGCTCATGAATCTACTCTAGAAGATCATAGAGAGCTTGTAAGAACTCATGAGAAGCTACTCTTCGAGAAGCTCAACTTAGAGCAAGAGCATGAATTTCTTAAAGCTATCAATGACGATCTTCGAAAGAATATTTCTTCTTATCTAGACAAACGACTACTCTTGTCTACATTTATTACACAAGTTAAATCTAAGCAAACTAGTAACAAAGGCAAGAAAGGTTCTTCATCTAGTAACAACAAAGCTAATGCTAAATCAAATGATGTTGTTTCTAGTAGCTCTATCGATTCCACTAATGATTCTCTTAGCCAAGTTACACTTGAGCAAGAAAATAATTTATTGAAAGGAATTATAGAGAAAGGTGTCTACAAAAGTCTTGCCGGATGTAAGCAATTCGAAGAGATTGTACGCAAGCATGGAGGATACCGGAAGAACCATTGATACGTATCCATCGTATCTATAATTTTTGATTGTTTCATGCCAATATTATACAACTTTCACATATTTTTGGCAACATTTTATATGATTTATTGGACTAACATATTGATCCAGTGCTAGTTCCAGTTGTTTCGCAGAATATCCATATCAAATGAAGTCCAAACGCGATAAAAATTTACGAAGAATTATTTTGGAATAAATGTGATTTTCGGGAGTTGGAATCAATGCAAAAGGAGGCCCACAGCCCCCACAGTACATCAGGGCACGCCCAAGGGCCCGGGCGCGTCGTGGTGGGTTGTGGTCACCTCGTAAGTCGGTTGGAGCTCTACTTCGAGCGCAAGGAAGCTTATATCCGGAAAAAAAATCATGTTAAAATCTCAGCGCAATCGGAGTTATGGATCTCCGGGGATATAAGAAACGGTTTTCGGCCAAAAAACAGGAACCCGAAATAGGAGAGAACAGAGAGGGAGATCCAATCTCGGAGGGGCTCCTGCCCCTCCGCCGCCATGGAGGCCATGGACCAGAAGGGGAGCTCTCCTCCCATCTAGGGGGAGGCCAAGGAAGAAGAAGAAGGAGGGGGCTCTCTCCCCCTCTCTCTCCCGGTGGCGCCGGAACGCCGCCGGGGCAATCATCGTGACGGTGATCTACACCAACAATTTTGCCACCGTCAACACCAACTCTCTCCCCCTCTATGCAGCGGTGTAACACCTCTCTTCCCCGCTGTAATCTCTACTTAAACATGGTGCTCAACTCCATATATTATTTCCCAATGATATGTGGCTATCCTATGATGTTTGAGTAGATCCGTTTTGTCCTATGGGCTAATTGATGATCGTGGTTGGTATGAGTTGTATGTTTTATTTTGGTGTTGTCCTATGGTGCCCTCCGTGTCGCGCAAACGTGAGGGGTCCCCGTTGTAGGGTGTTGCAATATGTTCATGATTGGCTTATGGTGGGTGGCGTGAGTGACAGAAGACACATACCCGAGTAGGTGGGTTGTTGCATATGGGAGTAAAGAGGACTTGATACTTAATGCTATGGTTGGGTTTTACCTTAATGATGTTTGGTAGTTGCGGATGCTTGCTAGAGTTCCAATCATAAGTGCATATGATCCAAGTACGGAAAGTATGTTAGCTCATGCCTCTCCCTCATATAAAATTGCAATAATGATCACCGGTCTAGATATCAATTGCCTAGGGACAAATAACCTTCCTGTTTGACAAAAGCTTTCTACTAAACAACTAACTTTTATTGTCTTGCAATTTTACTCGTAGTTTTATTCCCGCAAAGTACTTCTTGTTTTATTCGTGCAAACTATCCTATCACCTACAAAATAGTTTCATACTTGTTCTAGGTAAAGCAAACGTTAAAGTGTGCATAGAGTTGTATCGGTGGTCGATAGAACTTGAGGGAATATTTGTTCTACCTTTAGCTCCTCGTTGGGTTTGACACTCTTATTTATCGAAAAAGGCTACAAACGATCCCCTACACTTGTGGGTTATCAAGACCTTTTTGTGGCGACGTTGCCGGGGAGCAATAGCATGGGGTGAATATTCTCGTGTGTGCTTGTTTGCTTTATCACTAAGTAATTTTTATTTCCTGTTATTAGTTGTTTTATATCTTTAGTTATGGATATGAAACACGAAACACCAAAATAATTATTGGTACATGCTACTCATGGAGATGGGGAACCTCCTAAAATCTTCGATGCTCGTTATGTGGGATACATTAATTACTCCTTTGATAATCCTGAGAAATCCTCATTAAATTTTATAATGGGAGACACGTTGGATCAACGTGAGTACTTTAGGTATTATCGCTTGTCTCAAAAAGGGAAGCACTTATGGGGTCAAATTAAAATATTGCAATGGTTTGCTTGGGATGCATGCTTGAGATGTGACTTTACTTGTTGCTCTAAGATAAAGGCTCCACACCTTCCCTTTCAATGTTTATTTAATGATAATGAAACCTTGGCTTCTTATGCTAATGGTATTTATGATTACTATGATGTGGAACAAATAGAAGAATGTGTTGCTTTTAAAGGTGCTTATGAAATTGCTTCTTTGCTTGAAAAGTATGGTGATGTTCCTTACAAATCTGAAAATTTATCCATACTTAAATATTGCTATGATAATTATGAATAAAATTATGATATTATATAATTTATTGAGAGAACGCCCGCTGCCTTGGAAGAAACTAAAATTTTGCAGGAATCTATGGAAGAAGAAATTGCTGAAACTGTGAGCTCATTAGATGAAAAAGATGAGGAGGAGAGCGAAGAACAAAAGGAGGAAGATCGGATTAGCTACCCGTGCCCACCTTCTAATGAGAGTAACTCTTCAAATCATACATTATTTAATTTCCCTTCGTGCTTACCGAAGGATGAATGTTATGATAATTGCTATGATCATGTGGATTCTTTTGAAATATCCCTTTTTGATGAACTTGATGCTTGCTATGCCTGTGGCCAAGATTCCAATATGAATTATACTTATGGAGATGAACTTTCTATAGTTCCTTATGTTAAGAATGAAATTGTTGCTATTTCACCCACACATGATAGTCTTATTATCTTTTTGAATTCTCCCAACTATACTATATCGGAGAAGTTTGCTCTTATTAAGGATTATATTGATGGGTTGCGTTTTGCTACTACACATGATGATTTTTATGAATATAATATGCATGTGCTTGCTGCTACTACTTGCAATTATTATGAGAGAGGAACTACATCTCCACCTCTTTATGTTTCCAATACGATAAAACTGCAAGAAACTGTTTATACTATGCATTGGCCTTTACTTGATGTGCATGAATTGTTCTTTTATGACATGCCGATGCATAGGAGGAGAGTTAGACTTCGTCATTGCATGATATATGTTGCTTTGTGCTCACTACTAAATTACAAATCATTGTTAATTAAAATTGGCTTTGGTATACCTTGGGATCTAAGTGGATCCATTACTTGAGCACTTTATGCCTAGCTTAATGGCTTTAAAAAAAGCGCTGCCAGGGAGACAACCCGGAAGTTTTAGAGAGTCATTTTATTCTGTTGAGTGCTTTTATAAAGTTTAAAAACAAAAAAATAGAGGGGAACCTAAAACTTCACAAAAAGAAAAGTGAAAATGAGAGAGACGAACATCGTGAAAGTGGGGGAATTCCTTGAACTTTGTTCATGCCCATGGAAACTTTGTAAATCTTGAATCACAGAAACTTTTAAAGAAAAATAATTATCCCCTTGTACAAATCCATTGTATTATAAAAATAATGTGTCAAGATTTGCCTTTAGGATGATTAGATTGCTTGTTGGTATGTGCGGTGTAAAAATAGATACTTTGGCTGTAGTGCGTGAATTTACATTTTTTACTGGAACGTCAAAAGTTTCTAAAACTTTTACACAGTATTTCTATACAAAATTTTTATTTCTTCCTAATTTTTCAGAATTTTTGGAGTTACAGAAGTATGGTCAAAGTTCAGATTACTACAGACTATCCTCTTTAAGACAGATTCTGTTTTTGATGCATTGTTTTGATGAAACTATCGATTTTATCGGTGGTATAAGCCATGGAGAATTTATAATACAGCTGGTATAATGCAAATATAAAATATGAATGGGTTTGCAACAGTACTTAAAGTAGTAATTTTCTTTATTATACTAACGGATCTCACCAGTTTTCTGTTAAGTTTTGTGTGGATGAAGTGTTCAAAGATCGAGGAGGTCTCGATATGAGGAGGAGGAGGTGAGGCAAGAGTTCAAGCTTGGGGATGCCCAAGTCACCCCAAGTAAATATCCAATGAGACTCAAGCGTCTAAGCTTGGGGATGCCTCGGAAGGCATCCCATCTTTCTTCAACAAGTATCGGTATGTTTTCGTTTTCGTTTCGTTCATGTGATATGTGTAAATCTCGGAGCGTCTTTTGTGTTTAGTTTTCACTTTTCTTTTATGCACCATTCTGGTATGAGATAGTACATGGTTGATTTATATAATGCTCATTGCACTTCGCTTATATCTTTTGAGTATGGCTTTATAGAATGCTTCATGTGCTTCACTTATATCATTTGAAGTTTGGATTGCCTGTTTCTCTTCACATAGAAAACTGTTATTCATAGAATGCTCTTTTGATTCACTTATATTTATTATAGCATGGTCTTTTGTAGAAAGAATTAAACTCTCTTGCTTCACTTATATCTATTTAGAGAGTCAACAGGAATTGGTCATTTGCATGGTTAGTCATAAAATCCTACATAAAACTTATGGATCACTGAATATGGTATGTTTGATTCCTTGCAATAGTTTTGCGATATAGAGATGGTAATATGTGGGAGGTACTAGTAAACGGTTGTGGTTAATAAGAATATTGGTGTTAAGGTTTGTGATTCCCGAAGCATGCATGTATAGTCTCCCGTTATGCCAGGAAGTTGGAGCACAATTTATCCTTGATTGTCTATCTTTGTGTGAAGGTCGGGGGCGCGCGATGGTTAACTCCTACCAACCTACCCCCCTAGGAGCATGCGTAGTAATACTTTGCTTCGAGGGCTAATAAACTTTTGCAATAAGTATGTGAGTTCTTTATGACTAATGTGAGTCCATGGATTATACGCACTCTTACCTTTTCGCAATTTGCTAGCCTCTACGGTACCGTGCATTGCCCTTTCTCACCTCGAGAGTCGGTGCAAACTTCGCCGGTGCATCCAAACCCCATGATATGATATGCTCTATCACACATAAGCCTTATTATATCTTCCTCAAAACAGCCACCATACCTACATATTATGGCATTTCCATAGCCATTTCGAGATATATTGCCATGCAACTTCCACCGCTTCCGTTTTGATGACTTGAGCATTCATTGTCATATTGCTTTACATGATCGTATGATAGCTAGCATGATGTTTCCATGGCTTGTCCGTTTTTTGATATCTTTGCTACGCTAGATCATTGCACATCCTGGTACACTGCTAGAGGCATTCATATAGAGTCATGCTTTGTCCTACTATCGAGTTGTAATATTGAGTTGTAAGTAAATAGAAGTGTGATGATCATCATTATTCATTATTAGAGCATGTCCCAGTGAGGAAAGGATGATGGAAACTATGATTCCCCCACAAGTCGGGATGAGGCTCGGGACAAATATAAAAAGAAAAAAAATAGAAGAAAAAAAAGAAAAAAAGGAAAAAAAATGAGAGACAAAGAGAGAAGGGGCATGCTAATTC
Organism: Elymus sibiricus; assembly: GCA_039707655.1. NCBI lineage: Eukaryota > Viridiplantae > Streptophyta > Magnoliopsida > Poales > Poaceae > Elymus > Elymus sibiricus. Next base: position 304,272,746 of record CM077675.1, on the reverse strand, counting down.
CACACTTGTGCTTCAAAGTAGCACCATGTTTTTCATATAGAGAGTCTCCTATGTTGTCACTTTCATATACTAGTGGGAATTTCTCATTATAGAGTTAGATGCACACCCACTTAGTTTAGTTTGAGCTTTCATACACTTATAGCTCTTAGTGCATCTGTTGCATGGCAATCCCTACTCCTCGCATTGATATCAATTGATGGGCATCTCCATAGCCCGTTGATTAGCCGCTTCGATGTGAGACTATCTTCCTTTTTGTCTTCTCTATATTAATGTCTACCACCGCATTCTATTCCACCCATAGTGTTATATCCATGGCTTGCGCTCATGTATTGCGTGAGAGTTGAAAATGCTGAAGTGCGTTAAAAAGTATGAACCAATTGCTTGGCTGACACCGGGGTATTACATGATTTATACTTTGTGTTAAGAAGATAGAGCATGACAAGGCTATATGATTTTGTAGGGATACCGTCCTTTAGCCTTGATATTTTGAAAGATATGATTGTTTGTTGGGATGCCTGAGTATTAATGTCTTTATGTCAAATTATAGACTATTGCTTTGAATCACTCATGTCTTAATATTCATGCTATGATTAGATATATGATCAAGATTATGCTAGGTAGTATTCCACATCAAAAATTATCTTTTTTATCATTTACCAACTCGAGGACGAGCAGGAATTAAGCTTGGGGATGTTGATACGTCTCCGTTGTATCTAGAATTTTTGATTGTTTCATGCCAATATTGTACAACTTTCACATATTTTTGGCAACATTTTATATGATTTATTGGACTAACATATTGATCTAGTGCCCAGTGCCAGTTCATGTTTGTTGCATGTTTTTTGTTTCGTAGAATATCCATATCAAATGAAGTCCAAACGCGATAAAAATTTACTGAGAATTATTTTGGAATATTTGTGATTTTTGGGAGTTGGAATAAACGCAAAAGGAGGCCCACAACCCCCATAGTACACCAGGGCGCGCCGTGGTGGGCTGTGGTCACCTTGTAAATCAGTTGGAGCTCTACTTCGGTCGCAAGGAAGCTTATAGACGAAAAAAATCGTGTTAAAATCTCAGCGCAATCGGAGTTACGGATCTCCGAGAATATAAGAAACGGTTTTCGGCCAGAAAACAGGAACGCGAAACAGAAGAGAACAGAGAGGGAGATCCAATCTCGGAGGGGCTCCTGAACCTCCGCCGCCATGGAGGCCATGGACCAAAGGGGGAACTCTCCTCCCATCTAGGGGGGAGGCCAAGGAAGAAGAAGAAGTAGGGGGGCTCTCTCCCCCTCTCTCCCGGTGGCGCCGGAACGCCGCTGGGGCAATCATCGTGACGGTGATCTACACCAACAACTTCGCCGCCGTCAACACCAACTCTCTCCCCCTCTATGCAGCGGTGTAACACCTCTCTTCACCGCTGTAATCTCTACTTAAACATGGTGCTCAACTCCATATATTATTTCCCAATGATATGTGGCTATCCTATGATGTTTGAGTAGATCCGTTTTGTCCTATGGGCTAATTGATGATCGTGGTTGGTATGAGTTGTATGTTTTATTTTGGTGTTGTCCTATGGTGCCCTCCGTGTCGCGCAAACATGAGGGATCCCCGTTGTAGGGTGTTGCAATATGTTCATGATTTGCTTATGGTGGGTGGCGTGAGTGACAGAAGACACAAACCCGAGTAGGTGGGTTGTTGCATATGGGAGTAAAGAGGACTTGATACTTAATGCTATGGTTGGGTTTTACCTTAATGATCTTTGGTAGTTGCGGATGCTTGTTAGAGTTCCAATCATAAGTGCATATGATCCAAGTACGGAAAGTATGTTAGCTCATGCCTCTCCCTCATATAAAATTGCAATAATGATTACCGGTCTAGATATCAATTGCCTAGGGACAAATAACCTTCCTGTTTGACAAAAGCTTTCTACTAAACAACTAACTTTTATTGTCTTGCAATTTTACTCGTAGTTTTATTCCCGCAAAGTACTTCTTGTTTTATTCGTGCAAACTATCCTATCACCTACAAAATAGTTTCATACTTGTTCTAGGTAAAGCAAACGTTAAAGTGTGCATAGAGTTGTATCGGTGGTCGATAGAACTCTAGGGAATATTTGTTCTACCTTTAGCTCCTCGTTGGGTTCGACACTCTTATTTATCGAAAAAGGCTACAAACGATCCCCTACACTTGTGGGTTATCAAGACAAATAACTTTCTTGTGTGACAAAAGCTTTCTACTAAACAACTAACTTTTATTATCTTGCAATTTTACTCGTAGTTTTATTCCCCCAAAGTACTTATAGTTTTATTCGTGCAAACTATCCTATCACCTACAAAATGTTTCATACTTGTTCTAGGTAAACCAAATGTTAAAGTGTGCGTAGGGTTGTATCGGTGGTCGATAGAACTTAAGGGAATATTTGTTCTACCTTTAGCTCCTCGTTAGGTTCGACACTCTTATTTATCGAAAAAGGCTACAAACGATCCCCTACACTTGTGGGTTATCAACCATGGCATTGGCTACTTCAACGCCAATGGAGTCGAATGGGAAGAAGGTCAATACCCCAAGCCTAAGTTTGTTCCTCAAAGGGAGAAGTATGAACCTACTCCTCCCAAGGGAACAAGCTCTCAAGATGACCTTCCTCCGCAAGACCACAAGGGCAAGGGCAAGCTTCATGATGACATTGACACACTTGAAGATGAGTTCCTAGCCATGGTGAAGTGGGTTCCCAAGGCTACTCCAAGTTCTACTTCAACTAATACTACTTCAACACCAAGGATCCCCATCACCTTGATGTGGGTCCCCAAGAAGAAGAACTAGAGAAGTTCTTGAGGGGTGACTCCGCCAATGAAATTCACTCATATTCATTATTGGCAAGGGCTATTTGCAATCAACTCCAACTCTATGCAATAGTTCAAGGAGTCACACATTCCCTCAAAGGTAAGCAAGGGACGAGGTAATTAATGAATCCATGGACATCATCTTATATGCTTTGCACTCCATGTCCATAGATATCCTTGTATTTGTCTCTTGTGTGTGGGACTAACCCATATAGGTGAGAAGAGTAAGGAAACAATGAGGATTGCTCCAAACTCAAGATGATCTCCATCAACATTGAGCATCCACCACTACATCACCTACATGAAGTCTTCTACGACAAAACCCAAGGTTAGTTTATCCCTCTTAGGGGGGATGTCACATCAAGGGGGAGCTTTACTATAAGACTTGAGTTAAAGCATCTCTTAAGAATGTGACAACATTAAATGCTTTATGTAAAAGTGGTAACCCCACTTGTGCTTAAATGATGAGTATGGCCTATGATCAAGTATTCTTACTTGACTCCTAAGTCAATATACTCATATATAGATGACTCCGTCATCGCCAAAGTGCTTGTTAGATGCTAGAGTGGTTTTGCATGTTTGCCATGATTTCATTGGACATCTTATTGTGTGAGCATGTTGGTATGCATATATTTTCTCATTTGAGGACATCCAATTGTTGCTATTTGGTTCTTGTTTTTCTTTTGCCAATTGGATGTACAAGAATGCCTAGGACCTCTCTCTAGCTATCTATGCTTTCTTGTCTCAAGTTCTATTCTTGCTTCATCACAAAACTTGAACAAGCACTTCTCAAACCCTCTGTGTGAGGAGCACTCGGAGTTCCGTTTCGTCAAGGCTGACTTCCAAAACCTCCCTAAAGTGCAACTCGGTGTAACCAATCAAAAATTCTCGGTTTCACCGAATGCTCAGGGTTGATCTGTTTTTGCACCTTGGTAGCACCGATCCCATAATCTCAGCTTCACTGAGTTTCCCTGTCAACTGACAGTAGTGGAACTCGGTGGCACCGAAATTTTAGTATCGACGTCACCGACAGTAAAGGGTACTTAATCCCGGCGGACCCGACATTTTTAAATCCATCTTCAAACGCTCGAGTCTCCAACCCTAAGCTGTCGCATCGGACCCCTTGATCGTCGCCCTTGACTCCCCGAGCGCCTTCGCCGTTGGGATCCTCGCCGTCGACGGAAATCATCACCGCCGTCGTCGCCGTAGTCGGACCATCGCCAAGTTAGGGTATGGTTTCGATCCCCTCTTGCGTTCCAAAGTCTAATTCAAGAGCATTAGGGTTGCTCCGTATTCTTGCCACAGATTGAAAGCTTCCTATCCCACCAAATACTTCCATAGATTAGAGAACGAGGAAATTTTGGATCTGACCTCCCGCAACATGCATCTCGGTGACACCGAGTTGATAAAATCGGTTCTACCGATTTAGTTTTTAGGGTATCTGAGAACCGCTTCGGTGAGACCGAGCAGTTCTTTTCGGTGACACCGAAAAGACTGCTCAAGTCTCTATTATTGCAAGTGGTTTGTCTCGGTGACTCCAAAAATTTCTACCCGGTGCAACCAAAATACATTTTTCTGTAGATCAAACCCAAGTTTCTAAGTTCAAATTTTTGAAAATCTCCAGTATTTTGTGATTCTCAACCTCTCTGCTCTTCTATACTCTATTCACAGGGTCAGCATGTCAGGTTCTGATGATAGTCAAAACAACTTCAGACAAAGAGATGTGGACATGAGTTCATGCACTAGCCCTGAGGCTAGTTCATCTTTTTATGATGATGTGCCTAGTTCTCCTGACCTGCCCAAGGTTGCCACCAGGGCAAGGAAGAAGTTGAACTCAGATGAGGAAGATGCTGATTTTGTGCCAGAGGAGAAATTAGCCAAGAAGCATAAAGAGAAAGCTTCCAAGAGCACAACTGCAGAGGCTACTTTAGCAAAGAGGACTGTCAGAAAGGAATATGCTAGCACTGATGCTAGGAGAGCACCAGAGAGTTCTAGAGGAAAAATGACTTTGTCTCTTGAATCTCCAACCAAGAACAAGTCCATGCCTAAGAAGGCACGAGAGAAGAAGAGGATCAGGAAGAGAATTATACATGTTGTTGGCAGAGCAACTTCAATGTATGAAGATCCAGCAGAAGCTGAGGAACAAGATGTGGAGGAGGAACCAGCTGCCAAAGCCCCTCCAGCTAAGAAGAAGAAATTGTTGGCTGATGCTATGCCCAAGGATGCTCCAGCTAAGAGCACCAAGTCTGTCCCCAAGAAGTCTGCTGCAGCCTCCAAGTCAAAGAACTCTACCAGAGACATTCCAAGTGCTGCTAAGAACAAGAAATCCACTATGATAGAAGAAGAGGAGGACATATCTGTTTTGAGAAAGCTGAGGCCCCACTTGCCTATTCATAATGATGATCACCCAGTTGCAGAAGATATGAAGAAGAGGAAAGACTCAGGGCTGAGGAAGTGGAGAGCTATTGATCCTTATGCCTCCAGGAGAAGGACTGCTATGGATGACAGGTTCTATACCAAGGAAGAGCGGGATTTCTATGAGACTGTCCTATTGGACAAGAGCCCAGCTATTAGTGACATGAGATATGTCGACTAGGATTACATCAAGGACAATGAAGATTTCTTTCCCAGTGTCAGAGACAACTTCAAGTGCATTGATCTTGCAAACTTTGTTGGCAGAGAGTTTTCAGCTTGGAATGATGAGATGATCATGCAGTTCTATTCCACTGCACACTTTTATCCAGATGGCAGGATTATTTGGATGACTGAAGGAGCGAGGTACCAATCAATTGTTGATGAGTGGGCTACCATCTTAGGAGCTCCATAGGTACAAGAGGGAGATTTGGATGTCTACACTGAATCCAAGATGAGTCACAACTCCATGGCAAATATGTATAAGGAAATCCCTGCTTCACATGTGCATTCACATAAGTTTGGGTCTGTCTATTTCCTGCAAGCAGGACTACCCACCACTAACACCATTTTGAGGCATACCTTGATGCCCAAATCCGGAGATGATAAGATGATAAGGGGGTACTCCATCAACATGCTGCATCACATAGACTCCCACACCAGGATAAGAGTGATGGATTTGATTGTAGAGACTATGAAGAGGACTACTGCTGATCAAAAACGATCATGTGGATATGCACCATACATTCAGATGCTTATCAACTCTCAGTTGGAAAAGAATGTATATGCACTTGATCGTCCTCATTTTCCACTTTTGCCAGAATTTGAGGATAATGTTGTGGAGATGGATCCAGATCATCCCACTTCATCTTCTGGAAGAGCAATAGCTGAAGCAGCCAGAGCCACTAGTCCTCCAGTTCCTAGATCCAAGGGTGAGCAAATGGAACTTATCATCAGCACTATGCAAGGCATGCAGACAGATATCAAGCAACTCCTAAAGTATCAAGATAGTCTTGTGAGGATCATGGATAACAAGTTTACCACACTGAACAACAAGGTGGATGGGCTGACGAAAACTGTGGACGAGCTCAAAAAGGAAGTGGATGCAGTGCCTAGCCCTCATACCACTAATGATGATGAGGAGAGTCTAGTTCTTCAGCCAGGCACTCAGTTCAAGACTCAGTCGAGGACTCCCACTGTGCCAGCACCAGAGATCAGGCCTACCTCTTCAGCACCTGCCATAGCTCCATCAGCACCTCCTGAACCTCCAGTGTCGACTCCACCACCTCAGAGGACTTCAACAGAAGTTTTTGCAGATGCTCTTCTCTCGACTCCATCGACAGCTACAGGAGCAGCTTCATCATCTCATGGAGGAGATCCTGCCCAGAGCGACGCTTAGCTCTATAGCTTTGAACTTTTTGGTAACTTGTTGCCAAAGGGGGAGAAGTTCTAGATCATAGGGCTTCGAGAGAGAGAGCGTGTTGCATTTTGATTCCTCTTCGCTAGTTTTTAAAAAACTTTTGGTTGTTTGGTCATTTGATAACTTTGTCGTGTTTGATCATATACTCTTGTGTGATGCTACTACTTTACTATCTTTGAGATATATCTTGATGATCATTCACTTAATGTTTGGTGTGATGTGCTTGTTATTCACTCATATTAATTCTTGCGCACCACCAAGTTGTATGTGACATGGATGTAACGCCCAAGATGCGGTCCTATCCTTATTTTGGCTCGAGGGCCTCGATAGGGATAGAAGCGCATCTCGTTGTTTCGCAAGAATGGATATCGTTACAAGTACATGTAAAAAGGAGATGAGTATATGGAATTGTCTTACACTCGCCACAAGCTACATCAAGATCACATTAATAGAACAATACATTCAAACATCATACAGAAGAGCAGGGTCCAACTATGGACGGATCAAACGATAAAAGCGACATCCATCCTTGCTATCACAGGCTGCCGTCCTGGAACCCATCCTAGATCGATGAAGAAGAAGAAGAACTCCAAATCAAACAAGCATCGCTCTCACGTCAAAGCATCCCATTACCTGTACCTGCAAATGTTGTTATAGTAATCTGTGAGCCACAGGGACTCGGCAATCTCATTTCCACAGGGACTCACCAGCATGGCCCTAGGTCGGCGGTGTTGCTAGGCTGGGTAGGCCCGAGCACTGGAGGGCCCGGCCCACGTGCGGAGGGGCGAGCTGGAGAGGAAGCAGGCCGACGGGGTGACTCGTTGGTGGGCCGGCCGGTGGCCCACCTCGCGGGTCAATGCGCCCGAGCGCTTGAGCAGGACGAGCGGACGCGGCGCTGGCGCTACGCGGGGAAGAAGTAACGGCGACGCTCGGACTCCGGCTAGCGAGGCGAGGAGCGTCCAGATCGAGGCCGAGGGGCTCGATCCCGACCGGATCTGGGGGCGGTGGAGCTGCTCCGGCGACGCAGCGGAGCTTCGGTGCGGCGGCCATGGCGTTCCTGTGAGGGAGAGATGAATACAAAGAGATGAGCGAGAGGGAGGAGCAGAGGGACGAGAGGGAAGGCGCGGGGTCCGGCCTGCGGTGGTCGCCGGCGACGACTCGGTGGCCGGTGGGGCGGCGGGGCTCCGGTGTGTGAGTTCCGGCAGGGGGCGCGGGCACTGGTGGTGGGGCTGGCAACGTGGTGAGCTCGGGGAGATCGGGGGCTTGGGCTCCCCTGGGGCGGCGGCGGCGGATCCGGATGGGCTCGGCAAGCCCTGATCTGGGCCTCCAGGGCCGTGGGAGGTGGGAGGAGAGGCTGCGACTGGCGGCACCAAGTGGCGTCGGTGGAGGGGTTGCGCACAGAAATTGAGGAGGGCTAGGGTTCCAAACTAGACAGGTAGGGGTCTATTTATAGAAGGGGGGCTAGGGTTAGCTGTTTTTGTCCAAATTCGGACCGTTTGATCTCGATCAGATGGTCCGGAAGCGGACGGGGGGGGGGGCAGTTGGGCTAGTGGGCTGTGTAGGGGGTTGGGGGCTGAGAAGAGAGGGAGGTTTGCGGCCCGGCAACAGATTTTGAAAACACCGAAAACGTCCGCTAATTCACAGATGACGGCAACGCTATAGTTGAACGTTGGGGTATCAAACAACCTCCGAATGCGACGAAATTTGGCAGGCGGTCTACCTACAATAAAACAAGACCGCACGCCAACCTTCAACCCATTCCGAGAAAGTTTTATATGCACTTTTAAAAACAATATTTTAACGATGTTGCGGGCGCGTGCGTGTGTGGTTGATCACGAAACGGTCGTCGACGGGAACGGGGAGAACTGGCAACTACGAACAGATGCAAGTTTGAAAAATGACGGCAACGGAGTGCCGATGCAATGCGGATGATGCGATGATGAATGCGACAAGCAAATGAATGACACGATGACGACGGAATAAAACGGGAATCCTCTGGAGCGTCGGTCTCGGGCTGTTACAACTCTCCTCCACTAACAAGAGATCTCGACCCGAGATCTTAGAATGAAAAGGGGAAGAGGAAGAGGAAAGGAAGAGGTAAAACTTAGTTGCTTCTTTGACAAACGAGTGAAACCAACAAATTTTTAAGGTTGCAAAGAGTTGAAGAATGGCATGAAGAACAAGCAAGAATTCGAGACAACTCCGGTTGAAACGAGAAAGACAGAATTTCGGCAGCACTTCGGTTGAAAAGAGTAACAAAACTTGAGAAGATGAAAACACTAGAAAAGAGGACACAACACTCCGGTTAAATGGATAAGCAAGGAAAGAACATGATGTTGACAAACCGAGATGATGGGTCGAAGAGAGCAACATCACAATGCCTCCGAAACAAAAGAATAGAAGTTAGACCAATGGAAAGAAAGAACAGTGAAGGAAATGAAAACTTATACCACAATTGAATTGAAAAGCATCCTTACAAAAGAATGATTGAACAAAGTTGTTGGATAATCAACAACGAAAAGAATAAGCTTGTCGTGGGCTTATGGAAAACATCTCAAAATTATGAGTTGACAACCAGCCACAAATGGAAAACAATTAATTGGTTGGGAGTACCAAGAGATGCGAAACTTCTACCACCAAGAGGATACAAGAAAACTTGGATCATTGATAAGCACCATGATAGCAACAATCCTTAGGAAAGACTTTAGGTACCATCCAATCCAAGATAACTCCAAGAAAGAAATGATGGGTTTAATTATCTCACTCTTGATAAATTCTCTTCGCGACTCCTCATGAATCAAGAATGATATAACACCATCTCAACAGACAATGGAGAAAGATTGCACTTTGAAATACAAAGAATACTTGAGGTCCTCCAACAAGAATTTTGAAGAATACTTTGAGAAAGAAGAAAATCCTTGACGAACCACCATGAAGAACCATCGGGAAGAACTCCGGAATGAAATGATGATAGAAACGAGTTGAAGTTTGAAAAGAACAAGAGTTGAAGCCTTGCAAAGATTTAGATGGAACTTCGCGAAGAGATGCTTGAGAAAACTTGGAACTCCGGAAAAAAAGGTGAACAACTTAGAATCAAGATTTTTGATATCATGAACAACTCCGGAAGAAGGATTGAAATCACCTTGACCAACAAGAATAAGAATTATGTTATGCTTATCCTTTATCAAGTTAAATTGATGACAAGCAACAGATTTGGCATACCACTTATTCTTCTTGCAAAGATTTATGAGAGATAAGAGCACAAACTTGAAGAAGTATTGAACGAAACACCGGAATAATTGAGATACGAACGAAGAGACAACAATTGAGAAGAATTTGAGAATGAAAGCTGAAGGCTGAGAACGAAGAAATCTTCTGAAATGATAGCCTTCGGGGGATCGAGAAATGAAAACAATTCTGAAATGCTCCGGATAGATATGGGAGGAATTACTCATGATTGAAAACAATTTGAGAGGACAACACAAAGCTGAAACCATGAATCTCCAAGAATGGACCAAGATTTAAGAGAAACTCTTCTTCGTTCTTCCAAGCTGAGAATAACGATGAGAAACACCACAATGAACTACTGAGACACTCCGGAACAATGAATAAGGAAAGGTTGAGGCATCGATGAAAATGATTTAGAAGCGGTCTTCGAGAAGGAAATATGACTGATGAATTCATTCTTACGTCACCTTGAAAGAATTAGAGATCTCTGAAAAAGATTAGAAGAGCCAGGTAAGATCCTGGGAAATACCTGTGGGTTATGGGGCCACTCAAAAGAAAACACCATTGAAACGATTGCTTAGAAAGAGAGATTGCACCAGTACAAATTGAAAACTTGTTGAGTTGAGAACCCCGAAATAATTTGAAAGGACTTTGAAAGGAAACATGAATCTTCTGAGATATTTGAAAACTCTGGATAGAATAGAGAGAGATGAAAAACAAGAGAGGCTTGGATAAGAATTTCCAACACGGGAAGCATTTAGCGAATGAAAAGGATGTGATGAACACCGAAGCTTGAATTGAATCCACCGGGGAAGAAAACGGAGACGAAGAAAGATGAACTTAGCATTTGAGCATCTTTACAAAGAATCACCGGATACAATATGGAAGAAAAGAAAGCGGAAGCATCACATGAATAGAAAGGCACTTGGATGATAACTTAATCATTGAAGAAAAAGGCGGGAGGGTGGGGAAAAAACAAAGACAACTTTGGACGGATGAAATGAACTCCAGGAAAAGGAAAGATGAGGATAGATCTTGCAAATATTGGAAGGATTGAATCGTCTTGAAGAGAAGCACACCGGTTGGAATAAGATTTGACATGACAATTTGATTGAGCAAAAAGATTAGCACTCCCATAGAAATATGAGAACACTCCTTAGGAAAGATATGAAATCAACATTTGACATCGAAGAAACTCTAATTACCATACTCCAACAAACAAAGGATGAGGCTTACGAAACAAGCCAGGAACAAATTCATGACAGAAATTCCGTCCGATATTTTCGTGGTAAGGCTCGCACGGGCTCGATCTTTATAGTAGCCATCATGTACAAGGCAGTGCACACGACATACGAAGCGTCCCCGAATCGTAGCAAGCTACAAGGATTCTTTAAGACACAACGAGAACCACTGTAAGAAAGACCGTGAACAAACGAACCACTAGATGTCGAACCCCAACCTCACATCATGCATTTGCTAGAAAGATAGCCTAGGTAACTACTTGAATTCCCACCTAAGAACTTCTGAAATCTTTGGTTATGCAATCTGGTCCACGGATACACGGAGTAAAATCCATCACTCAACTCCTAGCGGTAATACTACTCTCCAATGTATCACATCCGTCAACACATAACCAGAGGCCTCGGAAATTCATCTACCTTAGACCCTCATAATCACAACGATACTAAACATGGCAGTACATCTGATCCCGCTCCCTAGTACTGGGTGCCGCCACATGATACGTCTCCAACGTATCTATAATTTTTCCTTGTTCCATGCTGTTATATTATCAATCTTGGATGTTTTACAATCATTTTATAGCAACTTTATATCATTTTTTGGGACTAACCTATTGACATAGTGCCAAAGTGCCAGTTGCTGTTTTTGATTGTTTTTTACTTCGCAGAATATCAGTACCAAACGGAGTCCAATCGCGACGAAACTTTTTGGAGATATTTTTGGGCCAGAAGACATCCAATGGGCCAAATAAGTGCCAGAGGGGAGGGTCGAGGAGACCACAACCCACCAGAGCGCGCCAGAGGCCCCAGGCACGCCCTGATGGGTTGTGCCCTCCACGGGACCCCTCTCCACCGCCTTTGATGACTATAAATTCCCAAATATTCCAGAAACCCTAGAGGAGTCGACGAAAAACACATCCAACCGCCGCAAGTTCCAGAACCTCGAGATCCTATCTAACACCATCACGGAGGGGTTCATCATCCTCATTGGTGCCTCTCCGATGATGCGTGAGTAGTCCACCATAGACCTACGGGTCCGTAGGCAGTAGCTAGATGGCTTCCTCTCTCTCTTTTGATTCTCAATACAATGGTCTCTTGGAGATCTATTTGATGTAAACTTTTGCAGTGTGTTTGTTGGGATCCGATGAATTTTGAGTTCATGATCAGTTTCTATCCATGAATATTATTTGAGTCTTCTTTGATCTCTTATATGCATGATTACTTATAGCCTCGTATTTCTTCTTCGAATCTTTGGTTTAGTTAGGCCAACCAGATCGTTTTTTCTTGCCATGGGAAGAGGTGCTTTGTGATGGGTTCGATCTTGCGGTGTCCTCTCCCAGTGACAGAAGGGGCAGCGAGGCACACATGTATCGTTGCTATTAAGGATAACAAGATGGGGTCTATTCCTACATGAATGGATCTTGTCTACATCATGTCACCGTTCTTATTGCATTACTTCGTTTTAACATGAACTTAATACACTAGATGCATGCTGGATAGTGGTTGATGTGTGGAGTAATAGTAGTAGATGCAGAATCGTTTCGGTCTACTTATCTTGGACGTGATGCCTATATAATGATCATCGCCTTGGATATCGTCATGATTATTTGATCTTCTATCAATTGCCCAACAATAATTTGTTCACCCACCGTGTGCTATACTCATGAGAGAAGACACTAGTGAAACCTACGGCCCCCGTGTCTACTTTTCCAACATATTGCTTTCCGATCTATCTTTTTGCCGCTTTTGTTTTCAGATATATTATTCCAAAAACCCAAAAATACCTTGCTGCACTTTATATTTGCTCTTTTTATTTTGTGTTCTTGGGAGATCTATTTCTCCAATCTATCACTACTGAAAGGACGTGGATGTCGCCTAGAGGGGGGTGAATAGGCGCTTTAAAATAATTACGGTTTAGGCTTGAACAAATGCGGAATAAAACTAACGTTTAATATGTCAAGCACAAAACCTAAAACAACTAGGCTCACCTATGTGCACCAACAACTTATGCTAAGCAAGATAAACAACTAAGTGACAGCAAGATATAAAGCATGAAACAATATGGCTATCACAAAGTAAAGTGCATAAGTAAAGGGCTCGGGTAAGAGATAACCGAGGCATGCGGAGACGATGATGTATCCCGAAGTTCACACCCTTGCGGATGCTAATCTCCGTTCGGAGCAGTGTGGAGGCACAATGCTCCCCAAGATGCCACTAAGGCCACCGTAATCTCCTCACGCCCTCGCACAATGCAAGATGCCGTGATTCCACTAAGGGACCCTTGAGGGCGGTCACCGAACCCGTACAAATGGCAACCCTTGGGGGCTGTCACCGGTACCCGTACACTTTGGCAACCCTTGGGGGCGGTCACCGGTACCCGTACAAATTTCTCGGGGCAATCTCCACAACCTAATTGGAGACCCCGACGCTTGCCCGGAGCTTTACACCACAATGATTGAGCTCCGAGGCACCACCAACCGTCTAGGGCGCCAAGGCACCCAAGAGGAACAAGCTCTAGGGTGCTCAAACACCCAAGAGTAATAAGCTTCTCAAACTTCACTTCCACGTGTCACCGTGGAGAACTCAAACCGATGCACCAAATGCAATGGCAAGGGCACATGGAGTGCCCAAGTCCTTCTCTCCCAAATCCCACCAAAGCAACTAATGGTAGGGAGGAAAATGAGAGGAAGAACGAAGAAGAACACGAAGAACTCCAAGATCTAGATCCAAGGGGTTCCCCTCACATAGAGGAGAAAGTGATTGGTGGAAATGTGGATCTAGATCTCCTCTCCCTTTTCCCTCAAGAACTAGCAAGAATCATTGGAGGTATTGAGAGTTAGCAAGCTCAAAGAAGGTCAACAATGGGGGGCAAACATGAGCTCAAGAGTTGGGGAACCATTGGGGAAGAAGACCCCCTTAAATAGGTCCCCACGAATCTGCCCGTTATGTGCAGAATAACATAGGAGCGGTACAACCACTATGAGCACCGGTACAACCGGTAAAAAGCAATAAGCGGTACAACCGGCCTACAACCACCCAAGAACCGCAGCATAACAGAAACTAGTCCGGTGGTAGAGCGATACATGGCCGGTACAACCTTCAGACCAATTCTGGAGCGGTACAATCGCTCCAAACACCGGTTGTACCGGTCAACCGGTACAACCTCTCTATGGGGCGGTACAACCTCTCTATGTAAAACAGGTAAGACTAAAACAGCCATAACTTTCGCATACGAGCTCCGATTTGAGCAAACTCAAGCTTGTTGGATAAAGGACAACAAGAGTTATCCAACAATGACTAGTTAAATTAAGAACAAGCAATGGAGAATAATTGCCACTAGGATAAGGAAGATGACCTTCCCAATAAATATCCGGCAAAATCTCCAACACCGAAAACACAATATGATGCATACGAAATATGTTTTCGATGAGCTTGAACTTATCACGATGAAGACCATAAGCTCAAAAAATCACATAGAGGAAAACCAAATCAGGACCAAGAAAGATGATGATGCAAGGATGCAAATGGTTTGAGCTCTCAACGAATGATACGATCAAGCTACTCACTTGAGAGCCCCCCTTGATAGTACGGCAATCGATCCTATAACTCGGTCTCCCAACTACTACCATGAGACCGGTAAAATAGAAAACCTATCAAGGGCAAACCTATACCTTGCACATAGTCCACTTGAGCTAGATGATGATGATCTTGACTTCCTCAAGATGGACCACCTTTCTTGATTGTGTTGGCTCGATGAAGACTAGTTGATTGCTCCCCCATACTCCACTATGGGTGAGCCACTCTTCGTCACATCTTCACAAGTCCATTGTCAACACAATGGACGGCAAGATTCAAGCATGATCTCTTCGTGATGCTCCACTTGAACTTGCACACCGCAATCTTGATGACGATCACCACTTGATGTCATCCTCCATGGGTTGTATGAGATCTTCCACTTGATGCAAGCCCATGGAAACATACCTAACCCCACATAGAACTCTCACGTAGACCATGGGTTAGTACACAAAGCGTAATGGATAATACTTACCGTACCATGAGATCACCTGATCCCTCTTGGTACATCTTGTACACTTTGTGTGTTGATCAGCTTGATTCACTCTTTGACTTAGTCTTGATCAACCTTGTATCTTATCTTCTCTCTTCATAAAGATAATGTCTTGAAGGTAAACATGAGTGCTCACACAATCTTCTTCTTCAAGACATGCTTGCAATAAGCTCAACTCTCACATGACCAATCTTTGGATAAAACCTTGAATACCACCTTGGTCACCATATAAACTCCTTGAAACCAACAGATGGAGTTCAAGAAGTACCTACGGACAAATCCTTTGAATACAACTCCGGGCAACCATTAGTCCATAGGGATTATCATCATTACCAAAACCACACATGGATAAATGTGCTCTTACAACTACATAATCTATCTTTTTACCGTAGAGAGATTGACAACCTCTCTTTCGCGTCGGGTTGCAAGTATTTGTTCTTTGTGTGCAGGTGTTGTTTACGTAGTGGTGGTGATCCTCCTACTGGTTCGATACCTTGGTTTCATAACTGAGGGAAATACTTACCATCGCTATGCTACATCATCCCTTCCTCTTTGGGGAAATACCGACGCAGTCTCAAGCCACGTCACCACACTCTTCGCACCATGAATAGTATTGAAGCAATTTCGAACATCCGCATCCTGAGGTACCAAGGAAACTGAACGATAACGATGTGTTATGAACCCCCTGGAGCTCTACTCCTTGGAAACTGGAGGCACCAAGTACAGAATTCCATCACATCGGTATCATAGAGGCTCCAAAATACCCGCGTGATCCTAAAAAAAATTGAGTGGGAAGAGGGTAGATTAAAATTCCTATGTCACGATTCCTCACCAGAGCATAGAAGAGGAGTAAAAAGAATCCTACTCTCCGATATATAACTAGACTCAAAATAGTATTTTTTTTCTAGACTCGACTCGTCCAAGTTCGATCAATCAAGGGGGCTCCTAGGTCGGTACGGACTCTGATACCAACTTGTAACGCCCAAGATGCGGTCCTATCCTTATTTTGGCTCGAGGGCCTCGATAGGTATAGAAGCGTATCTCGTCGTTTCGCAAGAATGGATATCGTTACAAGTACATGTAAAGAGGAGATGAGTATATGGAATTGGCTTACACTCACCACAAGCTACATCAAGATCACATTAATACAACAATACATTCAAACATCATACAGAAGAGCAGGGTCCGACTATGGACGAAATCAAACGATAAAAGTGACATCCATCCTTGCTATTGTAACAGCCCGAGACCGACGCTCCAGAAGATTCCCGTTTATTTCCATTCTTGTCTTGTGATTCGTTTGCTTGTCGCATTCATCATCGCATCATTCGCATCATCTGCATAGCATCGTCTCTCGTTTTTGGAAACTTGCATCCGTTCGTTGCTGCCGGTTCTCTCCGTTTGTGTCGGCGCCCGTTTCGAGACCAACCACACATGCACGCGCCTGCTGCATCGTTAAAAAATGCTTTTAAAAGCGCGCGAAAAATATTCTCGGATTAGGTCGAAACTTGGTATGCGGTCTTGTTATACTGTAGGTAGACCGCCTGCCAAATTTCGTTGCAATCGGAGGTCGTTTGATACCCCAACCATTAAATATATAGCGGCACTATAGCCGGTCAAATCGTAGGACGTTTTTCGGATTTAAAACCTGTTGACGGGCTGCCCATCTTCCCTCTCATCTCTGTCTAGCCCCTCTGCACACTGCACAGACCCCTCGCGCATGCACGGTATCTTCCCCGAACCCAAATCATCGATTCATGACCGTTGGATCCGAATTAACCCCGAGATACCCCAAACCATCATCGGTTTTCCAATTGGTTTCCCTAACCTAATTATTCTCAACCGTCCGATCAAATTATAGGGTCTAGATCTACCCTCCAAAAATCCCCCATACCTATATAACCAGTCAAACCCTAGTCCCCTGTCCCATCCACCCATTCCAATCGCCCGCGCCGCCACCCACCTACCGGGTCTCCCCCTTCCTCGGGATCTGTCCGATCCACCTCCTTGATTTGCAAACCGAGCCAACCATCGCTGCTCCTAACGATTCCCTCGATCCACCGCAGCTCCCGACCCACCTGCGCCAACCCTGCCCGAAGCCTCCTGCCTTCTCATCCGCGAGTCAACCATGGCTCAGTCGCCGGAGCGAGCTCCACCGGCGACCACCTCCAGGACCGTCACGTCCCTCTCCTGCTTCTCCCGATTTCTCTTCTACCCATCTCTCTCTCCCTCCTGTGTTGCTCTCTCTATCCACTCTAAACTCTCTCTACTTTCCTCCTGAAGAACAGGACACCAATGCCGAGGAGAGCTACAGCTACGTCGTCCATGGAGTTCGTCACCGGCGGTCGTTCTCTGCCTTCCCCGCTGCGCCTCCTCTGCTCCCTGTGGCCCGATTCTCTCCATGGCCGTCGCCCCGCCAGACCTTGCCTCCCTGCCCGAGCCGCCCGCTCGACCTGGACCAGGAGGGTCATGCGCTCCCCTGCGCCCCTGCTGCACTGTCGCGCCGGCGAGCATCACGCCGAAGCTCCGTCGCCTTGCGCCACGCGCCTCCGCCGGCGTCCTCCGGTTGCCCTCGCGCTCCTCATCTCCTCCTCCCTTCCCCCATCGCTGCCCTCTGTCCCTCTCACCGCTGATCTCTCTCTCCAGGAGGCCCCCGCATTGCCTGAAGCTGCCATGGACGCCAAGCTTGACTTCCGGTGGTGCCACGGCCACCAACTGCAGCTAATCCGGCAAGAACGGGACCGGAACGAGCCCCGTGCCCGGATCCACCTGTTCCGGACCTCCCCTCGCCTCAAGTCGCGCGGACCCCGACACCGTCGCCGCACCCGCAACCTGCATTCCCGACATGGCAACAGAGCTATCTCTGTTTCGTTGTTCAGTTTCGTCAGATTCGCGCCAGGGTATGGTTCTTGTAGAGCAAAATCCCTCTTTTATCATAGTCCCCTCCTAGCCCAACTGGTCATCGGGTTGGTCTACAACCAGGGGATTTGGGGTTCAAATCCCAGGGTCACCCCTTTTCCTTTCCTTTTTGTAACTTTGTTATATGTTTTTTTTTCCTTTGTGCACACATACGCTTGGACCAATTTAGCAACCGGGCTTCCGCAGAGAATTGCATCCAGCCCGTGTTTTTCTTTTCTGGTCATTGCATTTTAGTTTTATCCAGGATTGCCTAATTACAAAATGCCTTTGTTTTGATATGCTAATAAGTAAACAATCGTGCATCGGATCAAAATAATTTAAAGGTGTAAAATGTTCAGAATTTTGTGTAGATTCATAATATGCAACTTTCACACATGTTAAAAATGTTTAACTGCGGTTTGCATTAATTTGCATAAATGCCATGTTTAAACGGTATATTTCATAACTAAATAACCGTAGCTCCGTTAAGAATGATCCATATATGTAACTTGACTAGAAAAATGTGTAGAATCACATGGTGGCATTACTTTTGCTGTTTAACAACTCTAATATATGTATAGGACAGATCTGGAATAAAATCGTAATATGCATATGAGGGTGTTTCGGAAATGGTATATGTTGCTACCGGCCTCATTTAAAATTCCCATTTGATGTAGTTGTTCATGCTTCACCTCTTGCCATGATAGACAACATTTAAAATGATTGTTTGGTTAAACAACATTAACCGCATTTCTCGTAATATGGAGAATTATTATTTTGTTATATGTATGTTCTTCCTCTCCATTTAAAATTTGCTTTAATTCCATCTTCACCTTAGGCCATGACCATCCATTTTAAACAACATTTAATATTGACGAGTACCTAAACGTGAGTGAACTAAATAATTCGAATGTGGAGTTTCGTCAATATGCAACTCGTTGCATATTGAGCTTCACTTAATGTGTAGTATTTGTTTGTGTGATTGCCATGTCTTGCATAATTAAACCGGACATGCATCATATTTGCTTGCGCATCATGTCATGCATATGTTGTGGTGTTTATCACGTGTTGATTGTTGTTTCTGGATTGCTTCTTCTCGATAGAGTTCCGAAAGCATTCGGAGTGTGAGGATTCGCTCGACTACGTTGGCTCGTCTTCTTCATGGATTCGTTCTTCTTCCAAGCGGGATCTCAGGCAAGATGATCATTTCCCTGAATACCATTACTATCATTGCCATGCTAGATGTCTCGTTTCTATCGCTGTCTCGCTACCTACCATTTGTTTGTCAAGCCCCCCAAATGCCATGAAAAGCCTCTAACCCCGCCACATCCCAGCAAAACATTGTTTGGCTATGTTGCCGCTTGCTCAGCCCTTCTTATAGCGTTGCTAGTTGCAGGTGCAATTGTTTCCATGTGCCAACATGGATATCCTTTTGATATATCTCAATATTATTGCTATTTAATTTAATGCACTTATATACTTGGTAAAAGGTGGAAGGCTCGGCCTTTTGCTTGGTGTTTTGTTCCACTTTTGCCGCCCTAGTTACTTGTGTACCGGTGTTATGTTCCATAATTGAGCGCTCCTAACATGCTCGAGGTTGTTATGGGGACCCCCTTGATTTTCGTTTTAGGATAAAACTTGTCTGGCAAGGCCCAACATTGGTACTATATTTGCCTAATAACTAATAAAATGCATAGGGACCCGCCGGCACCCGCGGATAATTAATCAACAACCCGGGCCAGTGCTCCTCATGAGTGTTGGTCCAAACCAGAGCCACTTGCGGGGCCACCCTAGGGCAACTCGGGGGATTTCTATCAGGCCACCGTACGTACTGCTCATCTGGTAGTGCCCTGAGAACGAGATACGCATGGCTCCTATCGGGATCTGGCCTGCCGGGCGGCCTTGCTGGATTTGTGTTACCTTTCTCGAACGTCTTGTGTGAGGAATTTCGAAAATACTTCGGGCTATCTCGAGGTTGCGGTTTTCCAGTGGAATTGCCTAGGAAGATCACGAGATTCGTGGTCGAGGTTATTCCCGCGGCGTGTGGTTAGTTTGTGATGGATGAGTTGGAGCACCCCTGCAGGGTTAAATCTTTCGGAAAGCCATGCCCGCGGTTACGTGGCAACTTGGAAACTTTGTTTAACACCCGGTCATAGCAAACTTGAAGTAAACTCAAATAAAATACACCAACCGTGTGCGTAACCGTGACTGTCTCTTCTCGTGAGTCCTTATCCGAGAGAGAACACGGTGGGGTTATGTTTGTTCGTAAGTAGGTGTTCAGGATCTCTTAGAGATCATTACTAGTTCACGTCCGTTATGCGACAATCATCCCCCTTTATGCTTGTACTCGTAAGTTAGCCACTCAAATAAAATGCTTAGTGCCTGCTGCAGCCTCACCACTTAACCATACCTCACCCATTAAGCTTTAATAGTCTTGATACCCTTGGAAATGAGATTGCTGAGTCCACGTGGCTCACAGATTACTACAACAACAGTTGCAGGTACAGGTAATGCGATGCTTTGACGTGAGCGCGTTGCTTGTTTGTTTTGGAGTTCTTCTTCTTCTTCATCATCGATCATAGGATGGGTTCCAGGCGGCAGCCTGGGATAGCAAGGATGGATGTCATTTTTTTATCGTTTGTTTTCGTCCGTAGCCGGACCCTGCTCTTCTGTATGATGTTTGGATATGTTGTTGTATTGATGTGATATTGATGTAGCTTGTGGCGAGTGTAAGCCAATTCCATATACTCATCTCTTCTTTACATGTACTTGTAATGATATCCATTCTTGCGAAACGACGAGATGCGCTTCTATCCCTGTCGAGGCCCTCGTGCCAAAATAAGGATAGGATCGCATCTTGGGCGTGACAGCTATCCCAGGTTGCCGTCCTGGAACCCATCCTAGATCGATGAAGAAGAAGAAGAAGAACTCCAAATCAAACAAGCATCGCTCTCATTTCAAAGCATCGCATTACCTGTACCTGCAACTGTTGTTATAGTAATCTGTGAGCCACAGGGACTCAGCAATCTCATTTCCAAGGGTACCAAGACTAGTAAAGCTTAATGGGTAAGGTATGGTTAAGTGGTGAGGCTGCAGCAAGCACTAAGCATTTATTTGAGTGGCTAACTTACGAGTACAAGAATAAGGGGGGTGATCGTCGCATAAACGAACGTGAACTAGTAATGATCACTAAGTGATCCTGAACACCTACCTACGAGTCAAACATAACCCCACCGTGTTCTCTCTCGGTTCAGAAATTCACGAGAAGAGACAGTCACGGTTACGCACACGGTGGGTGTATTTTATTGGAGTTTACTTTAAGTTTTCTATGACCGGATGTTAAACAAATTTCCAAGTTGCCACATAACCGCGGGCACGGCTTCTCGAAAAGATTTAACCATGCAGGAGTGCTTCAACTCATCCATCACAAACTAACCACACGCTGCATGGAAAACCTCAACCGCGGGATAACCCCGTAGTATCCTCAGAATTCTGATGGAAAACCTCAACCTCGAGATAGCCCAAAGTATCCTCTGAATCCCGTGCACACACTACAAGAAATATGTCAACTTGCGACCATCACTATTGGTCGCTGAATGGTCATTGTTTTTCATTTGCGACCTTTTTATGACCAAAAACAATTGGTCAAAAGCTGACCGTCTTTAATGAAACTTAACAACCTTCTCTATGATATGGTCGTAGAAGGTAACGACCAAAACAAAAGGTCGTTGAACCAACGACCTTTTGTTTTGGTCGCTGTTTGTCTGCCCAGGCCACGTCGGATCCAACATGGCAAGCTGACGTGGCGTAATTGCGACCAATTGAATTGGTCGTTGATTAGAATCAGCCAGGTCCAATTCGGTATTCTACATGGGCCTAGCCCAACAATTCAGCCCATTTATTATATATTTTTCCTTGTTAATTCTGGTCGGCTTCATGGGCCAAGCCCAACATTGCAGCCTTTTTATTTTTGGGCCGTGGTCCAACAAGACGTTCGAGAAAGGTAAAACAAATCCAACAAGGCCGCCCGACGTGCCGACAATCCCGATATGAGCCGCGTATCTCGTTCTCAGGGCACAACCGGATGAGCACTACGTACGGTGGCCTGATAGAAATCCCTTGAGTTGCCTCGAGGTGGCCCCGCAAGTGGCTCTAGTTTGGACCAACACTCATGAGGAGCACTGGACTGGGGGTTGATTAATTATCCACGGGGTGATCATGCCCTATGCATATTTTAGTAGTTGTTATTAAGCAAATAGTACCAATGTTGGGCCTTACCAGACAAGTTTTATCCTAAAGCGGAAATCAAGGGGGCCCCCATAACAACCCCAAGCATGTTAGGAGCGCTCAATATGGAACATAACACCGGTACACAAGTAACTAGGGCGGCAAAAGTGGAACAAAACACCGAGCAAAAGGCAAAGCCTTTCACCTTTTACCAAGTATATATGTGCATTAAATTAAATAGCAATAATATTGTGATATTAAAAAATATCCATGTTGTCACATGGAAACAATTTGCACCTGCAACTAGCAATGCTATAAGAAGGGTTGAGCAAGCGGTAACATAGCCAAACAATGGTTTGCTGGGATGTGGAGGGTTAGAGGCTTATCATGGCATTTTGGGAGGCTTGACAAACAAGTGGTAGGTAGCGAGACATAGCGATAGAAACGAGACAACTAGCATGGCAATGATAGTAGTGGTATCCACGGAAATGTTCATCTTGCCTGAGATCCCGCTTGGAAGAAGAACGAATCTATGAAGTAGACGAACGAGACGTAGTCGAACGAATCCTCACACTCCGAATGCTTTCGGAACTCTATCGAGAAGAAGCAATCCGGAAACAACAATCAACACATGATAACACCACAACATATGCATGACATGATGCGCAAACAAATATGATGCATGTCTGGTTTAAATATGCAAGACATGGCAAAGCACAACAATTAAATTTTACACGTTAAGTGAAGCTCAATATGCAACGAGTTGCATATTGACAAAACTCCACGTTCGAATTATTTAGTTCACTCTCGTTAGGTACTCATCAATATTAAATGTTTTTAACATGGGCGGTCATGGCATAAGGTGAAGATGGAATTAAAGCAAATTTAAATGGAGAAGGAAAACATACATACAACAAAATAATAACTCTCCATATTACGAGAAATGTGGTTAATGTTGTTTAACTGAACAATCATTTTAAATGTTGTTTATCATGGCAAGAGGTGAAGTATGAACAATTACATCAACTAGGCATTTTAAATGAGGCCGGAAGCAACATATAGCATTTCCGAAACGACCCCATATGCAAATTATGAATTTGGTCCAGATATGTCCTAAACCTATTTTATATTTATTAAACAGGAAAATAAAGTGCACCATGTGATCCTACACGTTTTTCTAGTCAAGTTACATATGTGAAACATTTTAATCGGAGCTACGGATAAATAGATATGACATAAACCGTTTTAACATGGCAATTACGCAAATTAATGCAAACAACAGGTTTAAACATTTTAAACATGGTTGAAAGTGGGATATTATTAATCTACATTAAATTCTAGTCATTTTACATATATAATTTTTTTATCCGATGCACGGTTCATGAGTTATTAAATGCATGATCATGAGGGTCTTTTGTGTAAAACAGTAATTCCGTGGATAATTACTAAAATCGTTGAGACCCAAAAAAACAAACTGCGCTGAATCTGGAGCTTCGGGCCTAACAGAGCATGAGCACGGGTTAACTATTATACGCAAAGGGCGAGGCATAGCTGCGGGCGCTCACCACCATGGCCCTGGGCCAATGGTGTTGCTGGGCTGGACATGCCCGAGCGCTGGAGGGCCCGGCCCACGTGCGAAGGGGCGAGCTGGAGAGGAAGCAGGCCGGCGGGGTGACTCGTTGGTGGGCCGGCCGGTGGCCCACCTTATTGGGGAACGTTGCATGGGAAACAAAAAATTTCCTACGCACACGCAAGATCTATCCATGGTGATGAGCATCTACGAGAGGGAGAGTGGATCTACATACCCTTGTAGATCGCTAAGCGGAAGCGTTAAGAAACGCGGTTGATGTAGTCGAACGTCTTCGCGTTCCAAATCGCCGAGCGTCCCGTGATCCCATCACGATCCGTCTCGCGATCCAATCACGATCCGTCCCGGGATCCCATCATGATCCGTCCCGCGATCAAATCACGAACCGTCTCGCGATCCTGATCACGGTCCTTCCGATCTAGCGCCGAACGGACGGCACCTCCGCGTTCAGCACACGTACAGCTCGATGACAATCTCCGCCTTCTTGATCCAGCAAGAGGGAGCGGAGAGATAGATGAGTTCTCCGGCAGCGCAACGGCGCGGCGGCGGTGGTGGTGGAACTATTCCGGCAGGGCTTCGCCTAAACACTGCCGAAACTAGACTAGAGGAGAAAACGATCTAGAGGAAGTAGAGGGAGCACGTGGCAATTAGGGTTAGCTCTCCCCTCTAAATCCTCTAGTATATATAGGAGGGAGGGAGGGGAGGAGGCAGCCTCAAACCCTCAAGGGCTGGCCAAAATTGGAGGTGGAGGAGTCCTACTCCAATCCTATTAGGAGTAGGATTCCTCCTCTCCACTTGGAAACCCTTTCCACCTTTCCCCCTTTGGGTTTTCCCCACCCCTCGCCGCATGGGCCTTAGTGGGGGGCTTGGCCAGCCCACTAAGGGCTGGCTTGACTCCTCCCACAGCCCATGAGGCCCTTTGGGTCGAGACACCCCTCCCGATGGTCCCCGGTACCCCTCCCGGCACTCCCGGTACACTACCGAAATACCCGAAACTTTTCCGGTGACCAAAACGGGACTTCCTATATATCAATCTTTACCTCCGGACCATTCCGGAGCTCCACGTGACGTCCAGGATCTCATCTGGGACTCCGAACAACCTTCGGTCACCACCATACATAACTCTACTATACCGAAACGTCACCGAACCTTAAGTGTGCAGACCCTGCGGGTTCGAGAACTATGTAGACATGACCGAGACACCTCTACGGTCAATAACCAATAGCGGGACCTGGATGCCCATATTGGTTCCTACATATTATATGAAGATCTTTATCGGTTGAACCTCTATGTCAAGGATTCAGTTAATCCCGTATGTTGTTCCCTTTGTTCTTCGGTATGTTACTTGCCCGAGATTCGATCGTCGGTATCTCTATACCTAGTTCAATCTCATTACCGGCAAGTCTCTTTACTCATTCCGTAATACAAGATCCCGTGGCTAACACTTTAGTCACATTGCTTGCAAGGCTTGTTGTGATGTTGTATTACCGAGTGGGCCCTGAGATACCTCTCCGTCACACAGAATAAAAAATCCAAGTCTTGATCCATGCTAGGTCAATAGACAACCTCGGAGATACCTGTAGAGCATCTTTATAGTCACCCAGTTATGTTGCGACGTTTGATACACACAAGGTATTCCTCCGATGTTAGTGAGTTGCATGATCTCATGGTCATAGGAACAGATACTTGACATGCAGAAAACAATAGCAATAAACTGACACGATCATATGCTATGTTCATAGTTTGGGTCTTGTCCATCACATCATTCTCCTAATGATGTGATCCCATTATCAAATGACATCTCATGTCTATGGCTAGGAAACCTTGACCATCTTTGATCAACGAGCTAGTCTATTAGAGGCATACTAGGGACACGGTGTTGTCTATGTACCCACACATGTATTTGAGTTTCCAATCAATACAATTATAGCATGGATAATAAACGATTATCATGAACAAGGAAATATGATAATAACTAAATTATTATTGCCTCTAGGGCTTATTTCCAATAGTCTCCCACTTGCACTAGAGTCAATAATCTAGTTCACATCACCATGTGATTTACATTGTTATGAATCTAACACCCAATGAGTTCTGGGGTTCGATCATGCTTTGCATGTGAGAGAGGTCTTTAGTCAACGGTCTGCAACATTCAGATCCGTGTGTTCTTTGCAAATCTATATGTCATACTGCAGATGCTACCACGCTCCACTTGGAGCTATTCCAAATGGTTGCTCCACTATACGTATCCTGACTGCTACTCAGAGTCGTCCGGATAGGTGTCAAAGCTTGCATCGACGTAACCCTTTATGACGAACTCTTTATCACCTCCATAATCGAGAAATATTTCCTTAGTCCTCTAGTTACTAAGGATAATCTTGACCGATGTCCAGTGATCCACTCCTGGACCACTCTTGTACCCCTTGACAGACTCATGGCAAGGCACACACTAGGTGCGGTACACAGCATGGCATACTATACATAGCCTATGGATAAGGCATAGGGGACGACCTTCGTCCTTTCTCTTTCTTCTGTCGCGGTCGAGCTTTGAGTCTCACTCAACTCCACACCTTACAAATCAGGCAAGAACTCTTTCTTTGACTGATCCATTTTGAACTCTTTCAAAATCTTGTCAAGGTATGTACTCATTGAAAGTCTTATCAGACGTCTTGATCTATCTCTATAGATCCTGATGCCCAATATTTAAGTAGCTTCATTCCAGGTTTTTCTTTGAAAAACTCCTTTCAAACAACCCTTTATGCTTTCCAGAAATTCTACATCATTTCCGATCAACAATATGTCATCCACATATACTTATCAGAAATTCTATAGTGCTCCCACTCACTTTATTGTAAATACAAGTTTCTCATAAACTTTGTATAGACTCAAAAACTTTGATCACCTCATCAAAGCGTTTATTCCAACTCCGAGATGCTTGCTCCAGTCCATAGAAGGATCGCTGGAGTTTGCATACATTTTAGCATCCTTAGGACTGACAAAACCTTTCAGTTATATCACATACAACCTTTCCTCACGGATACCGTTAAGGAAACGATGTTTTGACATCCATCTGCCAGATTTTATAATCGAAAAATGTAGCAACTGCTAACATAATTCCAACAGACTTTAGCATCTCTACGGGTGAGAAAGTCTCATCGTAGTCAACTCCTTGAACTTGTGAAAAACCCTTTGCCACAAGTCGAGCTTTATAGACGGTGACATTACCGTCCGCGTCCGTCTTCCTTTTAAAGATCCATTTGTTCTGAATGGCCTTTCGCCCTTCAGGTAATACTTCCAAATCCCATACTTTGTTTTCATACATGGATCCCATCTCGGATTTCATGGCCTCTAACCAGGCCCATCATCGCTTCTCCATAGCTCGTAGGTTCATCATTGTCCAACAACATGACCTCTAAGACAGGGTTGCCGTACCACTCAGGAGCAGTACGCGTCCTTGTCGACCTACGAGGTTCGATAGTAACTTGATCCGAAGCTTCATGATCATCATCATTAACTTCCTCTTCAACTAACGTAGGCTCCATAGGAACAACTTTCTGCGTTGTGCTACTCTCTGGTTGAAACAAAGGTTCAACAACCTCATCAAGTTCTATCTTCCTCCCACTCAATTCTTTCGAAAGAAACTCTTTCTCGAGAAAGGACCCGTTTTAGCAACAAACACTTTGTGCTTGGATCTAAGATAGAAGGTTTACCCAACTGTTACGTTAGGGTATTCTATGAAGATGCATTTGTCCGCTTTGGGTTCGAGCTCATTAGGTGAAAACCCTTTTTCACATAAGCGTCGCAGCCCCAAACATTAAGAAATGACAGCTTAGGTTTCCGCCAAACCAAAATTCATACGGTGTCATCTCAACGGACTTAGATGGTGCCCCTTTTTAAAGTGAATGTGCTTGTCTCTAATGCATAACCCCAAAAACGATAGTGGCAAAACGATAAGATACATCATAGTACGCACCATATCCAATAGAGCACGACTACGACGTTCGGACACACCATCACACTATGGTGTTCCAGGTGGCGTGAGTTGTGAAACAACTTCCACATTGTCTTGAGTTGTATACCAAACTCGCAACTCAGATATTTACCTCCACGATCATATCGTAAACATTTTATCTTCTTGTCACGATGATCTCAAACTTCACTCTGAATTTGTTTGAACTTTTCAAACATTTCAGACTTTGTGTTTCATTAAGTAAATATCCCCATATCTACTCAAATCATCAGTGAAGGTAAGAAAATAGTGATATCCACCGCACGCTTCAACACTCATTGGACCGCATACATCAACATGTATCATTTCCAATAAGTTACTTGCCCGCTCCACCATACCGGAAAACGGGGTCTTAGTCATCTTGCCCATGAGGCATGGTCCGCATGTCACAACCGATTCGCAATCGAATGAGTCCATAGATCCATCAGCATGGAGTTTCTTCATGCGTTTTACACCAATATGACATTTAGCGGCAGTGCCACAAGTATGTGGTACTATCATTATTAACTTTGTATCTTTTGGCATCAATATTATGAACATGTGTATCACTACGATCAAGATTCAATAAACCATTCTCATTGGGTGCATGACCATTGAAGGTATTATTCATGTAAACAGAATAACCATTATTCTCTAACTTAAATGAATAACCGTATTGCAATAAACATGATCTAATCACGTTCATGCTCAACGCAAACACCAAATAACATTTATTTAGGTTCATCACTAATCCCGAAGGTAGAGAGAGCTTGCGATGGTGATCACATCAATCTTGGAAACACTTCCAACACACATCGTCACCTCACCCTTAGCTAGTCTCCGTTTATTCCGTAGCTTTTATTTCGAGTTACCAACATTTATCAACTGAACCGGTATCTAATACCCAGGTGCTACTAGGAGTACTAGTAAGGTACACATCAATAAAACGTATATCAAATATACTTCTGTCGACATTGCCATCCTTCTTATCTACCAAGTATCTAGGACAGTTCCGCTTCAGCGACCGTTCTCCTCATAATAGAAGCACTCAGTCTCGGGTTTGGGTTCAACCTTGGGTTTCTTTACGGGAGCAGCAACTGGCTTGCCATCCATGAAGTATCCCTCCTTGCCCTTGCCCTTCTCGAAACTAGTGGTTTTACTAACCATCAACACTTGATGCTCCTTCTTGATTTCTACCTTCGCGGTGTCAAACATCGCGAATAGCTCAGGGATCATTATTTCCATCCCTGGCATTTTATAGTTCACCACAAAGCTCTAGTAGCTTAGTGACAGTGACTTGGAGAACTATATCAATCACTATCTTATCTGGAAGATCAACTCCCACTCGATTCAAGCGATTGTAGCACCCAGACAATCTGAGCACATGCTCACCGATTGAGCTATTCTCCTTCATCTTGCAGGCAAAGAATCTTGTTGGAGGTCTCATACCTCTCAACACGGGCACGAGCCTGAGATCCCAATTTCAGCTCTTAGAACATCACATATGTTCCGTGACGTTCAAAACGTTTTGGAGCCTCAATTCTAAGCCATAATGCATGACGCACTGAACTATCAAGTAGTCATCAGAACGTGCCTGTCAGATGTTCATAACATTTACAGACGACGCTTGAGGGGGTGGCGCACCGAGCGGTGCATTAAGGACATAAGCCTTCTGTGCAGCAATGAGGACAATCCTCAGATCATGGACCCAGTCCGCATTATTGCTACCATCATCTTTCAACTCTATTTCTCTAGGAACATATAAAAATTCAAGGGAGCTACAACGCGAGCTAGTAATCTACAACATAATTTGCAAAGACATTTTGACTATGTTCATGATAATGAGTTTAGTTAATCATATTACTTAAAAACTCCCACTCAAATTGGCATCCCTCCGGTCATTCGAGTGTCACATGATCCAAATCCACCAACTCAAGTCCGATCATCATGTGAGTTGAGGTGGTTTCAATGGTGAACATCTTCATGTTGATCATATCTACTATATGACTCATGTTCGACCTTTCGGTCTCTTGTGTTCCGAGGCCATGTCTGTACATGCTAGGCTCATCAAATTTAACCCGAGTGTTCCGCACGTGCAACACTGGCTTGCACCCGTTGTATGCGAACGTAGAGTCTATCACACTCGATCATCACGTGGTGTCTCGAAACGACGAACTTTCGCAACGGTGCACACTCGGGAGAACACAATTTATCTTGAAATTGAAGTGAGGGATCACCTTATAATGCTACCGCCGTCCTAAGCAAAATAAGATGCATAAAAGGATTAACATCACATGCAAATCATAAGTGACATGATATGGCTAGGAACTTGTGCTTTTGATCTCCATCTTCAAAGCACCGGCATGATCTCCATCGTCACCGGCATAACACCATGATCTCCATCATCTTGATCTCCATCAATGTGTCGCCATGAGGTTGTCGCGCCGACTGTTGCTTCCACGACTATTGCTAACTCATAGCGATAAAGTAAAGCAAAAATGGCAAAAATAATTAAAGACAACCCTATGGCTCCTGCCGGTTGCCGTACTCATCGACATGCAAGTCGTGATATTCTATACAATACATGATCATCTCATACATCACATATATCTCATCATGTAATTGGCCATATCACATCACAACATACCCTGCAAAAACAAGTTAGACGTCCTCTAATTGTTGTTGCAAGTTTTACGTGGCTGCTACGGGTATCTAGCAAGAACAATTCTTACCTACGCAAAAACCACAACGGTGATACAAAAATTGCTATTCAACCTTCTCAAGGACCGCCTTTGTCAAATCCGATCCGACTAAAGTGAGAGAAACAGACACCCGCCAGCCATCTTTATGCAACGAAGTTACATGTCAGTTGATGGAACCGGTCTCTCGTAAGCGTACGAGTAATGTTGGTCCGGGCCGCTTCATCCCAAAATACCGCCGAATCAAGAAAAGACCAAGGGAGGAAGCAATCTGAATATCAACGCCCACAAACTCCTTTGTGTTCTACTCGAGATCTCATCTACACATAGACCTAGCTCTGATACCACTGTTGGGGAACGTTGCATGGGAAACAAAAAATTTCCTACGCACACGCAAGAGCTATCCATGGTGATGAGCATCTACGAGAGGGAGAGTGGATCTACATACCCTTGTAGATCGCTAAGCGAAAGCGTTAAGAAACGCGGTTGATGTAGTCGAACGTCTTCGCGATCCAAATCGCCGAGCGTCCCGCGATCCCATCACGATCCGTCCCGCGATCCCATCATGATCCGTCCCGCGATCCCATCATGATCCGTCCCGCGATCAAATCACGAACCGTCTCGCGATCCTGATCACGGTCCTTCCGATCTAGCGCCGAACGGATGGCACCTCCACGTTCAGCACACGTACAGCTCGATGACGATCTCTGCCTTCTTGATCCAGCAAGAGGGAGCGGAGAGGTAGATGAGTTCTCTGGCAGCGCGACAGCGCGGCGGCGGCGGCGGTGGAACTATTCCGGCAGGGCTTTGCCTAAACACTGCCGAAACTAGACTAGAGGAGAAAACGATCTAGAGGAAGTAGAGGGAGCACGTGGCAATTTGGGTTAGCTCTCCCCTCTAAATCCTCTAGTATATATAGGAGGGAGGGAGGGGAGGAGGCAGCCTCAAACTCTCAAGGGCTGGCCGAAATTGGAGGTGGAGGAGTCCTACTCCAATCCTATTAGGAGTAGGATTCCTCCTCTCCACCTGGAAACCCTCTCCACCTTTCCCCCTTTGGGTTTTTCCCACCCCTAGCCGCATGGGCCTTAGTGGGGGGCTTGGCCAGCCCACTAAGGGCTGGCTTGACTCCTCCCATGGGCCATGAGGCCCTTTGGGTCGAGACACCCCTCCCGATGGTCCCGGGTACCCCTCCCGGCACTCCCGGTACACTACCGAAATACCCGAAACTTTTCCGGTGACCAAAACGGGACTTCCTATATATCAATCTTTACCTCTGGACCATTCCGGAGCTCCTCGTGACGTCCAGGATCTTATCCAGGACTCCGAACAACCTTCGGTCACCACCATACATAACTCTACTATACCGAAACGTCACCGAACCTTAAGTGTGCAGACCCTGCGGGTTCGAGAACTATGTAGACATGACCGAGACACCTCTATGGTCAATAACCAATAGCGGGACCTGGATGCCCATATTGGTTCCTACATATTCTACGAAGATCTTTATCGGTTGAACCTCTATGTCAAGGATTCAGTTAATCCCGTATGTTGTTCCCTTTGTTCTTCGGTATGTTACTTGCCCGAGATTCGATCGTCGGTATCTCTATACCTAGTTCAATCTCGTTACCGGCAAGTCTATTTACTCGTTCCGTAATACAAGATCCCGTGGCTAACACTTTAGTCACATTGCTTGCAAGGCTTGTTGTGATGTTGTATTACCGAGTGGGCCCTGAGATACCTCTCCGTCACACGGAATAACAAATCCCAGTCTTGATCCATGCCAGCTCAACAGACACCCTCGGAGATACCTGTAGAGCATCTTTATAGTCACCCAGTTACGTTGCGACGTTTGATACACACAAGGTATTCCTCCGGTGTCAGTGAGTTGCATGATCTCATGGTCATAGGAACAGATACTTGACATGCAGAAAACAATAGCAATAAACTGACACGATCATATGCTATGTTCATAGTTTGGGTCTTGTCCATCACATCATTCTCCTAATGATGTGATCCCGTTATCAAATGACATCTCATGTCTATGGCTAGGAAACCTTGACCATCTTTGATCAACGAGCTAGTCTATTAGAGGCATACTAGGGACACAGTGTTATCTATGTACCCACACATGTATTTGAGTTTCCAATCAATACAATTATAGCATGGATAATAAACGATTATCATGAACAAGGAAATATGATAATAACTAAATTATTATTGCCTCTAGGGCATATTTCCAACACACCTCACGGGTCAACGCGCCCGAGCGCTTGAGCAGGACGAGCGGACGCGGCGCTGGCGCTACGCGGGGAAGAAGCAGCGGCGGCGCTCGGACTCCGGTTAGCGAGGCGAGGAGCGTCCAGATCGAGGCCGAGGGGCTCGATCCCGACCGGATCTGGGGGCGGCGGAGCTGCTCCGACGACGCAGCGGAGCTTCGGTGCGCCGGCCATGGCGTTCCTGCGAGTGAGAGACGAATACAAAGAGATGAGCGAGAGGGAGGAGTAGAGGGACGAGAGGGAAGGCACGGGGTCCGGCCTACGGTGGTCGCCGACAACGACTCGGTGGCTGGTGGGGCGGCGGGGCTCCGGTGTGTGAGGTCCGGCAGGGCGCGCAGGTACTGGTGGCGGGGCTGGCGACGTGGGGGAGCTCGAGAAGATCGGGGGCTCGAGCTCCCCTGGGGCGGCGGCGGCGGATCTGGATGGGCTCGGCGGGCCCTGATCTGGGCCTCCAGGGCCATGGGAGATGGGAGGAGAGGCTGCGGCTGGCGGTGCCAAGTGGCATCGGTGGAGGGTCTGCGCACGAAAATTGAGGAGGGCTAGGGTTCCAAATTAGGCATGTAGGGGTCTATTTATAGAAGGGGGCTAGGGTTAGCTGTTATTGTCCGAATTCGGACCGTTTGATCTCGATCGGATGGTCCGGAAGCGGAGGGGGGGCCAGCTGGGCTAGTGGGCTGTGTAGGGGGTTTGGGGGCTGAGAAGAGAGGGAGGTTTGCGGCCCGGCAA
This sequence comes from Elymus sibiricus, assembly GCA_039707655.1. Classification (NCBI taxonomy): domain Eukaryota; kingdom Viridiplantae; phylum Streptophyta; class Magnoliopsida; order Poales; family Poaceae; genus Elymus; species Elymus sibiricus. The sequence continues at coordinate 304,239,141 of CM077675.1, read as the reverse complement.
CAGATTTTGAAAACACCGAAAACGTCCGCTAATTAACAGATGACGGCAACGCTACAGTTGAACGTTGGGGTATCAAACGACCTCCGAATGCGATGAAATTTGGCAGGCGGTCTACCTACAATAAAACAAGACCGCACACCAACCTTCAATCCATTCCTAGAAAGCTTTATACGCACTTTTAAAAACAATATTTTAACGATGTTGCGGCGCATGCGTGTCTGGTTGATCACGAAACGGTCGTCGACAGGAACGGGGAGAACTGGCAACTACGAACGGATGCAAGTTTGAAAAATGACGGCAACGGAGTGCCGATGCAATGCAGATGATGCGAATGATGCGATGATAAATGCGACATGCAAATGAATGACACGATGACAACGGAATAAAACGGGAATCTTCTGGAGCGTCGATCTCGGGCTGTTACAATGGAAGTGCATTTGCATTCAAACGCAAATTTAAAATAATGCACAAATTTTGGGGGAGCTCTTGCTTATCACATACTTCTCAAAGCGACGATGCTATTCATTAATTATATCTCTCATCGAAGCTTTGATCTATATGTTGTCATCAATTACCAAAAAGGGGGAGATTGAAAGCACAACTTCTCCGTAGGTGGTTTTGGTAATTAATAACAACATATATTTCACTGGACTAATGTTTCCACTAAGTATATCTCAGGAAAAAGTTCAACGAAGGGTTGGCAAATTGATGTGTGTGGTGAATCCCCAAGGAGATGAATAGAAGAAGAAGCAATAGGATTGGCCAAGCTTCAAGCATCAAGACTCTACATTTTATATTTTGTGAGAAAACACTTTGAGTCCATAGGAAAGCCAATACTATTAAAAGGGGGTCAGGAAATATGATGATTTGGTTGCTCAAGTGCTTAGAGATTAGCCACCAAAAATACTCACTCATTTTCCACACAAAATCTTCTGTCCAAAGCCAAACTTGAAAAATCAGTGCCACCAACTATTTCCACTCAGTCCTACCGATTTTCAACTCAGACAGAACCCTGCCAAACCCTATCTTCTCGGTGTAACCAAGTTCTCATTTTCGGTCTCACCGAAGTCGTGACCAACTCTCTGTTAGGTCGATTTTCAGAATCGGTCCCACCGAGTTCTGCAAATTGGTCTCACCGAGTTGATGGCCAAGTCTCTGGTTAGCCGTTACCCCATTGTCGGTACCACCGAGATTTATATATCGGTCCCACCGAAAATGCCAAAGTTGCCACATTTTGCACTAGTCGGTGCAAATGAGTTTTTGCTTCGGTTCCACCGAGTTGGGCAATAATGTTGTAACGGTTGGATTTTTGGAGATGCCTATATATACCCTCCATCACCTATCACTCGAAAGAGAAGCACTCAGAACCATTCCACACTTGTCATATCCAATTTTCTGAGAGAGAACCACCTTCCCTTGTGTTGAGGTCAAGATCATCCACTCCAACCATATGGATCTTGATTTCTAGCCTCCCCAAGTTGCTTTCCACCCAATCAACCTCTTCTACCCAAGACAAATATGTGAGAGAGTGATTGAGTGTTGAGGAGACTATCTTTTGAAGCACAAGAGCAAGGAGTTCATCATACTATCACATCTATTACCTTTTGGAGGGTGGTGCCTCCTAGATTGGTTAGGTGTTACTTGGGAGCCTCCTTCTTCGTGATTGTGGAGTTGAACCAAGGAGTTTGTAAGGACAAGGAGATCGTCTACTTCGTGAAGATCTACCCCGAGTAAGGCTAGTCCTCCGTGCACGTAGGCCACATGGAATAAACAAGGTTGCTACTTCATGGACCCTTTGTGGGTGGAGCCCTCCGTGGAATCTCGCGATCGTTACTCTTCGTGGGTTGAAGTCTCCATAAACGTGGATGTACGATAGCGTCACTATCGGAACCATGGGAAAAATCTTTGTGTCTCCAATTGCGTTTGATCTCCTCTCCCTCCTTTACTTACATGTGTTTGTCTTTACTTTTCGCTGCTATACTCTTAGACATGCATGTGTAGGGTGAACTTGACTTGTGCAAATTGCTAAAATGTGCCCACAACTAAAATTGGGAAAATGATAGATTTTTATTTGGTCAAGTAGTCTAATCACCCCCTAGACATACTTTGGATCCTACAGTCAGACCCTTAATTTTTTTGAGGGGCGCGGTAAAATCCCACCTCGGCCCGAAGGAGCCCCGTATCTAAGAAAAGCGGTTGGCGGGAGGGACATTTCAGCCCGCGCGCGTTCCCCATCCCCGTCTGCATCCGCCCGCCATCAGTTCCGGCCATATCTGCGGGCGGAATCAAGCCGCCTGGCCGCCCACCCGGTTCCCCCTAGCCGCTCCGCCGGCTCCCCGAATCCGCCGAGCCGAGCCGCCCGGAGTCGCTGGTGAGTACTTGTGCTTTTGCTTTCGGATGTGCTTGTGCTTGTGCATAGTTTAGGTCATGCGGCGTTCATTTTTATGATTTTAGATGGAACTAAGCCCATGCGAGAAGTTTTTGCTCGAGGATTCGTCCTATTCGGATGATTCGGATGTTGAGATGCTGCTTGCGAACCAGCGGCAGCAGATGTTGGTGATGGCTCTCGCCGTGAAGGAGCACGAAGATGAAAACCGAAAGAGACGGCGAGGATCGACTGTCGGCCGTCTTTGCATTCCCCGCAATCGCCATCTCGGGAACGAGATGTTGATGCAAGACTACTTCGTGGACAATCCAACACCTCTTCCGTAGAAGGTACCGAATGCGCCGATCCCTCTTTGTTAAATTAAACACATTACAGACCCCTATGAGCACCTCCGAGAGACTGAGCCGGCATATCATCTTGAGATTTACGAAGTCACCGTAGGCGCCTCGTCATCGACGGGAACGTCTCCTCCCACTAAATGTGCATCGCCGAAAATCCTGAAATAAATCCAGAAATAAATGCGAGCACGAGGACTTGAACCCTGGTGGGCTGGGATACTACAGTCCCTCTAACCATTCAACCACATGTTGGTTCGCATATATGGGTTAGAGATGCTTTTATCTGCCCCAATTTGATTGAAATACGAACACGTATACTATACGACTTGGACAGGAAACGCAAGCTACACAATTCTTTTTAGACAATCTCGCGATCGACGCCCGAAGGATGGAGATGGAGGGGAAATAGGATCTGCGACACGTCTCGACCCAAAGCTTCCTTCCCCCGCCTCCACGAGACTGCTCCTCCACCTGTCCGTGCGGTCACCCCTCCTCCCTCTCCCCCTCTCCCTCCCCCTCCCAGCGAACTGCGCGGCGACCTCCCCAGCCCAGACCCGATCCCGCCGCCGACCAGTCTGGCACGATATCTAACGTCCGGCCTGTTCCTCCTCCGCCGCCGAGTCGAGCGCCGCGAGGGCTGATCTCGCGGATTTTCGCCTATTCCGGAGAGGTGCGTGTTGCTGATAGGGGTTCCGTGCAGTGGCTTTCTCCCCGCCTCGGGGTTGCTTTTTGTTCGGGTGAACTTTGCTGTTCCGTTGTCCCCGGATGGGGTTTTTCGGGCCGGGCCATCTTGGCGGTCTCGGATCGGGGGATTGGTTGATCCCGTCAAGCATGGGTTCCCTAACATAGAATTTGGTCCCGTAGCGCGTTCGTGCAAAGTCCTTTCTGCTTTCTGGTATTGAAATGACATCTTCAATCCAGTCCAGTCCTCAGTGCAGACCTAACCCTCATCTATCATTAGCGTGCGCATAGGGTCTGATTGGTCCATTTTTAGAGCTGAACTGATCTGGAAAGACTCTCCAGTGAACTCGGTATTCCGAGCTTAGGTTACTATAATTTCCAATTGATGTGTTGCCACTTTTTTTTCTAAAATTAAAAAAATAAATTCGATATTTTTTTATGCTACTAAATATGTTGCTCTTTTTTTGGTACCTACAATTAAGAAACTTTTTCCCTGACTTGCTGCATCAAAAACTAAATCACAAGCTTCAATCGTTTTCTTCCTGTGAGTTAGATAACAATGCTGAAGAATTCCATTTGACCATTCGCAGGATGATAAAGCATGCATATGATTTTTAGGAGGGGTTCTCACAAAACAATTCCTCAATATTTTCACTCTGTTATTCCTGTTCTGTGCACCATAACTTAATATCTGCTCAGCTGCAATTTTATGTGATCCGTTTGCAGGCCAATTGCGGATAACTCGAGTAACTGCTAGCGCTACCAGGAACTGTGTGGTGTGCTTTATCTGTCTAGCTTGCCAATCATTTGCATAAATTTCAAAGTGGGTTTGCTTTCAGTCTGGAGGCTGAACGATAGGTTAACACACTGTGATCTGACCTTGTTCATGCATGCATGGTTTGAATGCTAATCACAATTGAGTCCTGAAAACACAGACGCGGTGCACATGCTTGCTGGCAGTATGAATAACGATAATGATAATGTCATTGACTTGATATCGGACAGCGGTGATGATTTTGATTCTGACTCTGACGATCCAACTACAAATGTCACATCTGGCGAGAATGGCAGAGGGCAATCGCTCAGCTTTCAGGACGAAGATTTGTTGAGGAGCACTCCCTCTTCTTCCAGATCTAATATAAATGATAATGGCCAATACAGAACTCTGCCACCTTCCTTTGCAAATGGTATAAATATCGAGAAAGCCCGTTATGCACTAGGTTCGGGGGACAGGACTTATCCTCATTCAAATTCGTGTGCGGGGCCAAGACACGATTCTGGAAGGGCCTCTCTCTCTTCCAGTAGACTTGATATCGCAGCGAGGGAGCGCAATGGTTTGGCAGTGGATGCAGATGTCAATAACAAGAGGATTCTTCCTTCATCTTTTTCCAATGGAAGCACGTCAAAATCTACACATCCAAGTGTTGCAAGTGAGAGCCGTAAACTCCCATCGCGTTTTACCAATGGAAATTCTCAAAGGTTGGATGATAATAGGATGGGAAAAAATGATGCCAATGGCATTGGGCAGCCTTCATCTTCAAGGTTCTCAACCCGAAGCTACTCTGTGAGTAATGCCCAGAAGGATACCATGGAAAATGATGATGGTTTGTGTAGCTAGTCTCAAATTAATCTAATTCAATCATACATTGGAAATGGTTGCAGGATTTCAATACAAGTACTAATGTTTTTCCCTGTTTAAAATTGCCAGATGATGTCTATGTATATGATAGTCCTAGTTCACATAGGATGCTGCCTGCATCATTTGGAGGCCATAACTCTGCTAGTAACAATGAACTTGCTAATGTTAATGATATGCAAGCTCGTCCAAACCTAGAAAGTAGGTTTCTGGATTCTGACGAGAGAGCAGTATATCAGGAGGCTCTTCAGGTATGCATCTTTGGTCCATTGAGACATAAACAACATTCATGTTCCTGCCCAGCTAATCATGTGACGTTCTGTCCAGAGGCAATTATATTTGATAGACTTATTCTTCTTCGATAAGTTTTGTGAATTGCATTGCTGACTTGGCTTAATGGATTGAAAGACAGATGATAATCCCTATCAGAACTAAAAATCATACTCTGTAACAAGATGCTGCTTTAACACGTGCCATTGTCTTTTAAAGTATCTTTCTGAAGGAAAATACGGGTTCAACCTATATGAATTTGCCGTGTTAACCATTTTACTGCATAAATACCAAACTTATGTAAGTATAGTGCTACATATTTCTTATGGTAGTCAGAATAATAAATACATTACCATTTCATTTACGGAGCTTCAAATCTTTTTTAAAATTATTTCGCTGCATTATAAATGCAAGTGCTAGTTTTGACTTACCAATGAGAATATACATTTGCATGTTCTTGTTTACCGGCCAATGAGAATTGTATGTTTTAGCGATCCAGGTTATTTATTTGGCTATTGCTCTTACATTTTATTCTATACTTTGAGTAACTTGCTTTTATTATTCTGTTATGCAGAACATTAGTCTGGATAAAAGGGAAGATGATCTCGATGAGGGTGTCTTATCAGTATCTCTGCTTAAGCACCAGGTACACTATTCTTTATATGAGTGCGGATTTTTTCTGGAGGGGCTGTGAGATTCACATATTTAGGGCTCCTTTGATTCAAAGGAATTCTGTAGGGTTTTTGGAGGATTGAGATCCTTAGGAATTTTTCCTACGTTGGTCCTTTGATTCATAGGATTGGATCCTATAGGATTTTTTCCTATGGAAATTTTTGTACTACATTTCATAGGAAATCAAACATCCACTCCAACCTCTTTTCACAATTCCTTTGTTTTTCATGTGACATCAAACACTCCTTGCTAATCCTATAGGGTTCAAATGGACATGCCACTCCAACCCTATACTTCTCCTATTCCCGCGTTTTCAAAATCCTACGAATCAAAGAGGCCCTTATGTCTCCACGTTAATGCAACATTGTACTCTCCATGATGCACCAGTTCAATTGAAAACGAACTAATGATTAAGTGGTAGTCGAATTATGCCAGATTTAGTGTTGGTATAACCTAAAAAACACGAATACGGGGACACAAACACAATGATATGCATACAGGGACACGTGATATGACACTTTCCAAAAACAGCCATACGGGGATACGGCCAGTATATATACGGGTGTAGTTACCCCAATAGCATCCACTGTTGATCTCACAATGTCCTGATGTATTGATCGAGCCTGTGTTGAGTGGTAGAACTCCTGAATAGTAATGGGTTATCTGATTTTCACATCCGACTCGCTTGCAATTATCATTAATTTATCTGCTTAGTTTGTTGGGCATTTATCGTGGTTGTGAGCTTTATCCCCAAGAGACATCGAATCTATCTCTTCGCCTAAAAAATAGATAGGCCAGTTACCAACAACTTACAAATCTTCTCTCTATCTCGGCGTTAATTTTCTGCCTGGGCGATTCTTTCTCACCGGGCGGACGAAAAATGGGATCCTACTCCTCCCAACTAACAATGTCCCTATAGAATAATAAAATAATAACTGGAAATCAATTAGTACAACATGCATGCATGTAAATCGATTTTCTTGGCCACATAAAAAGTGTCCAAAACCCTGCGGAGGAGGGCTAGTATCGAGTCACCGGCCACCTACTGTGGACGAGGTTGGCGACGCCGTCGTGGACATGGGGATAGCGACAAAGAGGCAGCGGTCCGCGTCAGTCCTGGCCGGATCAAGCACCGGTTACACCCACGTCTCATATACTATCATGTGGTAGTATATAAACTACTTTATCATTTTAGGTATGTTCATATACGATTAAATATCTAAGATTTTCCAAAGCGAGCTACATGAAAAAATTGCATGTGAGTCCATAGTTTTTATTATATTTTGAAAATACCTTCATATTTGTACGTGTAAAACAACATACTGAAAAAAGTACATACTACCTAAAAGGTGGTATATGTACTACCAAAAAATTCTTATATACTCCCTCCGTCCCAAAATAAGTGTCGTTGCTCTATTACAAAATTTGTACTAACTTAGTGTTAAATGTGCGACACTTATTTTGGGACGGAGGGAGTACTACATACTACACGTACGTACTCTCCTGTTTGACAGATATAATATAAAAAACTCACGTGAGTGTAACTACCACCTGGTGGTAGGAAAGATTTGTCACATACAAAGTAATAAGGAGTTAAAGACAACAGTAATCAGAAACGGAGATGAGATCAGAATAGTGCCCCATCTGCTGTCTCCTTTTCCAAGTGCTCAATGATTGAATTAATTGATCCTCCAAATCCATGTCATTGCAACCTGCAAAATACATCAAATGTTAGTATTAGAGACTTAGGAAGACATCAAATGGTGATATACGAGACTCAGGCTGCAAGTGGACGCGGGCTGCCCGCGGTGCCCGCATAAAAGCCCACTTAAGCAGCGTTCGTGGACACCCACGGATAGAGCAGTTAGATATGTGGGTTATGTGGGCTGTTCCGCGGGCGTCCGCATCGAACCAACGTCGCGGCGATGATGCAGTGTGGATTAGGGTGGACTCCGCCCTCCAGCTCCGCCATGGCCGCAACACCACCGTCCAGTTTCGTCATGGACGCCGCAGCGCTGCTGTCTACTAGTAGAAACTTAGGTACGCCGCATGCAGATGGGATCGTCGCGTTGGCCGTTCCCATGTTCAGTTCCTGTCATCAGCTAGCGAGCCCTTGTTGCGCCCCATGTTGCTGTCTACTAATCACCATGGATCCTGTCGCTGCTGGACACACGCCGCTGCACCTCCCCTTGTCGTCGACGCCACCGTGGCCTAGGCCCCCAGACTGGCTTGCCCTGAATTCGCGTATGAAGTGAAGAAAAAGCATCAATGCACCCAGATTGGCTGCCCTAACGGTTGAACCAATTCAGTCTCTGCATGTGGGGGATTTAAGGAACTGGTTAAAGACTGAATTGCAGCGGTATGAATTGGTTCAGACTTGCCTCCTGCAGGTACAGGGACATGTAGCTAGCCGCTGCCACAACGTACGTTCCTTCATTTGCACCTAGCTAGCTGCAGTATTACGCACCAGGCCAATGGCGTTTCAATTGCACGTACGTACTTTCCCAGGCTCCTTCCCTGTACAGCCTCTGCTCTATTGTCACATGGTGTCGTGTAAGTCCGTTCTCGATAGAGAAAAGATGTGGGCTATCCCACTAAACCCACGTACCCACTTAAGATTATGCGGGCTTTGACAGATATCCCAATTAACATATGCGGCAACTGTGGGGCGGACGCGGGCATCCCGCTTAGTGTCCCACTTACAGCCTGATACGAGACAGTAGCACAAACATAGTATTACAAAAACAAGCCATAGTAGACAAACACTAGACAGTAGCACACAACATGACAACATAACATAGTGCACTAATAACATGATAAATAGGCACTCTCCCCCACAGACGATTGGCTACCGGCGGTGGCGCTCCTAGATGCTATGCTCCCTAACAGCACGCAGCAACGTTAGTCAACACTCAACAGCAGCATGAAGCCAAGAACCCAAGCACGAGCATTCAAGCGAGCACAACAGCATGCAGCTAATCAAAAACCCAAGCAGCAATGGCATGGCCGCATGAGGAAGCTAGGAGCAGCAGCTCAACAGCAAAAAATCGAGTCACAAAGAGATGAAGAGATCGATGTTACCTGCTCGTGCGTGGTTGTCGTTGGGAGGAGAGGCTGCTGGGTTTGGGGGAAACATCGCCCGGCGAGTCCAGGCGGCGGTGCTGTGGTCTCTGGAGCCTGGAGCAGCTCGTCCCTTTTGTGGTGCTCGTGTGTTTGAACCTGCCAATTATAGGGTTTGTATCGGGCCGTTACCGAGCTCCCGAGTCCCCACCGTGTCCACAGAGTATTCCTGACGTATCCAGTTTAGTTTTTTTTTAATTTGGAAATAATGGGATACCGTGGGATACACGTATCCCGTCGTATCCGTGCGTATTGCCGCGCACCGCTGTACTTGGATGCTGATATGCTTGTTTATGCCGTGTCCATGCTTTTTAGGGTATAACCCATGGGGTGTAGTAACATATTTCTATGTATGTATATATCATGTTCAGAATATCAATTATTTATTAGTTTCTTGTATTCTGAATATCATGTTCCTTGTGTACTTTTTCTCCTTGAAAGAAAATGGCATTAGCTTGGATGGTTTCGAAGGAGAATAGTTCACATTGTGCAGGAGGAATTCTTGCAGATGATCAGGTTATTTGTGATTTCCAACCTTTCAAAAACTACTCACGTCTAATCAAATCCTTCTTACTGATAAGTAGTTTATTGTTACAGGGTCTTGGGAAGACTGTGTCTACAATTGCCCTTATACTAAAACAGAAGAGTCAGCAGTCTAAGTTCATGTGTGCTGATTCAGATCCTTTGAAATCTGAAGCGCTAAACCTTGATGAAGACGATGAAGCAGTGACTGTTGTTGATAAGGCGAAACAGTCTATGAACGATGAACCCAAGAAGGATTTAGATGCTAGTTTATCATCAACGGCAGCTAGTACTAGTGATGCTAAACCATCTACTAGTCATATGGATATTGTTCCAAATAGAATTGTTGAAAGCAAAGTTGGACGCAAGAAGACTAAAGCAAGCACATCATCTGCATCATCGACCATGCGATGCATGACGAGGCCAGCTGCAGGTACTTTAGTAGTATGCCCTGCTAGTGTTCTTAAGCAGTGGGCTAATGAATTGAATGACAAGGTTAGTCAAAGTGCTAAGTTATCTGTTTTAGTCTACCATGGTGGTGCAAGGACCAAAGTTCCAAGTGAGCTGGCAAAATACGATGTTGTTGTCACGACATACACTATTGTGGCGAATGAAGTGCCTAAACAGAATGCTGATGATGACCAGGATCAAAAGAATGGGGAAGAATCTTCTGTTGGTAATAAAAGAAAACCACCAAGCAAATCTAAGAAAAGGAAGAAGAAACTTAAGGATTCAGATATTGACCTTGACAGTGGCCCAGTTGCCCGGGTACGGTGGTTTCGGGTGGTTCTTGATGAAGCTCAGACGATAAAAAATTTCCGAACTCAAGTGGCTAAAGGCTGTTGTGGACTAAGAGCAAAAAGGAGATGGTGCTTATCAGGAACACCTATACAAAATTCAATCGATGAGCTCTACAGCTATTTCCGTTTCTTGAAATATGATCCATATTCTACATATAGCTCATTTTGTACGATGATAAAGCACCCAATTGCTAGAAATGCAGTCCATGGGTATAAGAAACTACAAACTGTATTGAGGATAGTTCTCCTGCGTCGCACAAAAGGTGAGAGAAAAATGTTTATTTACTGCACCTATCTAAGAAATCGTTAACTGGTAACTGCTCGGTTGTCTAGCGAGTGGAGGATTAATAGGCAAATTGGCCGATAAATCAGTTAATCGGCTACTCGGTGACCCTCTGAGGAAGGATTAATCTGCCAGTTAACTGATTAAACGGCTGTTTTTTTAATAGTGATAGTTCCATATATCCATGTACCGAGGTATTGACATTGATCTTTGGATATTTCATTGCAAACAAATACAATTCCAACCACGTCGCTTAGTACTCCCTCCGTAAACAAATATAAGAGCGTTTAGATCACTAGAACGCTCTTATATTTCTTTACAGAGGGAGTACTTTTTATTAGTTATGGAAACTTGATGAATTATATCCAAGTTCAAATCTGCATGTGGTTACAACATCTTCTGGGGGTAGGCATTCTCTAGTTCCACGACCTACTAATCAATTGATATAGGTATTACCGTGCGAACAGTTGGAAAAACAGAAGCTTTGAGTTATGTGTCAGAGAAGATAGTAGGTTATTGATTTCCTGTTTGAAAACGCTAGGGCACCTGTATTAATATTGCTAGCCATTTGTGTTCAGTACTTGAGTTACATGTCAGAGAAGATAGTAGGTTATTTGATTTCTTGTTTGAAAACGCTAGGGCACCTGTATTAATATTGCTAGCCACTTGTGTTCAGTATCCCGCACCTCCTTTCCCTTTTCTTTTCACATGAAGAACTTCCATAGGGTTTCACATTGTATAATTTTGCTGGGAGATCTCTAAACACATATTGACATGACTCTTTTCCATTTGCTACCTCTGCTGATCTCATGTTGCTGTTTTTAATTTGTAGAAACTACGATAAATGGAGAACCGATCATAAACTTACCTCCAAAAACAATTAAGTTGCAAAAGGTGGATTTCACAAAGGAGGAGCGAGCTTTTTATTTGACACTGGAAGAACGTTCTCGGCAACAGTTCAAGGTTGGTTAAATCTTCATGTTTAACTTACCTTTGCCCATACTTTGTCGATGGCCTTGGTGTATTCTAATTTTGTACTATTTGATCGCAAAACTGGTGGCATGTGCCTTGTCTCCACTTTCAAGTGTCATATGTAGGTAGGAGATCGTTGCCGTGATCTAGAGTCATACTATTTGGAGTTGCTTGCTATCATTGGCTCATTGCTTAATGTAGGGGGTGTGCATGCGATTTCAGGTGGTTTGGGATGAGAGCCCAACCCAGCCTGCAAGTACATGGTTTTGGCAGGGTGGTTTCGACAGTTTGCGTGTCTTTTAACAATTTAGATGCTTCACTTGCTCCTATTCTCCAGTTATGAAACACCGATGTGGGGACGGGGATATGTTGATACGGATTACGGGCGTTTTAGTGTTTTGCCTCTGTGGTGATTGTTGGCTTTGTGCAGGAAATTAGCACATGGGTGGTGGACAGAAGAACACGCACGGAAAGATTTGGCAGTATTTTCTTATGACGCATGAATTTTTTGGTGCTCGGTTGACGCCTCTTAGCCGCAAAATTTTCTTCTCTTCTCTATTTCTCATGCCACTTGGCTGAACCGATTATAAAGCTTTAAATAGCACACAGATGACACACAATCAATCTCACAACTGCCTGATCCACTAATCGCTCAACTAGCCAACAGAAAAGGCCACCAACTAGCAATCTCACAACTCGGCCATCTCCTCACAACCTGGAGACCACGTCTGACCACTAGTTTCACACTTAAGCCTATCTGGCAACTAGCCTTATCCATGCAAGCACACGTGCACCACTTCTACTATCTAACAATGCATGCAACTAATTAACACTACTAGCTTTGCATGCGTACACATGGCCACGTCCCAACATATGCACACAGCCGCAGCTTCTAGTGTTACGACTACAAATTAAACATGATCTAATCCTATACGGTTAACACTAAGTTCAAGTACATTGGTTTAGACGGCAACAGTCTGCAATACATATCCACGTCACATATAGATAGTGTTATAGACAACCTCCACAATGGATTATCTTTTTCAGTTGTCTGTATAAACTTGTTACTGCATGAACCTCACCAAATATCATAGGTGGCACCTCTTATAGACAGTTGAGTCAACCCCATTGTACATGCCCTAATAACAAGAATAGTTCCAACAATCACCTCCCCAATCTTGTTATTATTTATTCCTCTCGTGAAGCCTTTTGTCGTCGATCCCATTGGTGCAGCACATTGATGACCGCAATTGCCATCTTGTCACACCGATTGTCGTCGCCGTTGGCTTCAATGAGAGGCGCACCTCCTACGCCTTTGCCACATCTTCTTTGCCGGCAACACACCTTGTCGACAACTCTGACGTGGATGAACTCCTTATGGCAATGGCCTCCTTATGGTAGCGGGTAGCATGTCCTTCTCCTTCGGTCGTGACGCAACTCGATGCCGACGAAGAATTGGACCTCGACAGACGAGGCTCTGGGACCAAATTTTGGACAGAAGAACACACACAGGAATTTTTTGGTGCTCGGCTGACGCTTCTTAGCCGTAGCGTTTTCTTCTCTTCTCTATTTCTCACACCACTTAGCTGAACTGATTACAAAGCTTTAAATAACACACACATGACACACGGTCAAGCTCACAACTGCCTGATCCACTAATCGCTCAACTAGCTGATAGAAAAGGTCACCAACTAGCGATCTCACGACTCGGCCATCTCCTCACAACCTGGAGACCACGTCTGATCACTAGTTTCACACTTAAGCCTATCTAACAACTGGCCTTATCCATGCAAGCACACGTGCACCACTTCTACTAAAAATGCATGCAACTAATTAACACCACTAGCTTTTGTCTCAAAAAAAAAAACACCACTAGCTTTGCATGCACACATATGCACACCCCCGTAGCTTCTAGTGTTACGACACGGCTACAAATTAAACATGATTTAATCCTATACGCTTAACACTAATAACAAGATTAGTTCCAACAGTGATTGCCGCTGGTTTTTCAGCGACTGCTCATGATCCCGTGCTGTTTGTTCCCCTTCCTGCTCGTGGTCAGAATCTTCTTCTTTATGTTGATGACATGATCTTCACTGGCGAGGCGATGACCCTCCGCCTGAGTATATTTCCTTTGTGAAGATACGTCTTAGTGAGCAGTTTCTTATGTCTGATCTTGGCCCTCTTTGCTATTTTCTTGGGATTGAGGTCTCTTCTACCTCTGATGGCTTTTTTATTTCCCAAGAAAAGTAATATTCAGGACCTTCTTGCTCGTGCTGCTCTTACTGATGAGTGCACTGTTGGGACTCCCATGGAGCTCAATGTTCACCTCCGTGCTATTGATGGTGACCTTTTACCTGATCCGATACATTATCATGTTCTTGTTGGGAGTCTTGTCTATCCAGCTGTCACTTGTCCGGACATCTCCTATCATGTCCATATTTTGAGTTAGTTTGTCTCTGCTCCCACTTCAGTTCAATATGGTCAACCTTCTTCCCGTCTCCGATATCTTCGTGGCTCCATCTCTCACCGTCTGTGCTTTCCCCTCTCCGGTTTATTACAGCTTCAGGCCTATTCGGATGCTACGTGGGCTAGTGATCCCTCGGATCGCCGTTCACTTTTTTCTGTATTTTTCTTGGTGGTTCTCTCATTGCTTGGAAGACGAAGCAGACTGCAGTTTCCGTTCGGGTGCAGAGGTTGAGTTTTGAACTATGGCTCTTTCGACGGTAGAGGTGACGTGGTTACGGTGGTTACTTCAGGAGTTTGGTGTTCTGTCACTACACCTACTCTGCTATTGTCAGTACATGTGCTATTAGTATTGCGTGCCACCCTGTGAAGCATGAGCTCACCAAGCATATTGGGGTTAATGCTTCTTTTGTGCGCGTGGTGTGCAGGATCAGGTTAATGCTCTTTAGTATGTGCCTTCCGAGTTACAGTTGGCGGATTTCTTTATGAAGGCCCAGACTAGCACAACACGGCTTATATCTCTCCGGATTCAGTGTTGTTGATTCACCACGAGTTTGAGCGTGTGTGTGTGTGTGTGTGTGTGTGTGTGTTAGTTATATATATTTAGCCGTGTACCCTTTGTATTTTCCATGTTCTATAAGGGGTTTTCTGCATATTGTACCACACCTGTACGTGTATGTACTGACCTATGGGCACCTGGAAATACAAGTTGCATATTTCGTAACAAGTAGCATACCGTCTGGAACTTTCGTGCAAAACTACATGACTTCTTCCATGTAGTCTTAAAAAATTTCCATGGTGACCCTCCTGCTGAGACCCCCTCGCTGCCACGTGTGGAAGACAACAAGGTGATCCTCCAGCCAGCCAAGATCCTCGGTGCAAGCCTATGCCGTGATGTCAAGCATATGCTTGTTCAGTGGGGAGTTACAATTGAAGATGGCAAAGTTTGTTCAGAAGTTCCTCAAATTTCAGCTTGACGACGAGCTGTTTGCCGAGGTGGGGAGAGATGTTATGTGGGTTAATACCCTTCACAAGGCGCTAGGCCAACTTAGGGCAGGTTAGGTTATGGCAGAGGAAGGGCATGTTGCCCGTTGAGTTGTCTTCTAGTTAGGATTTATCCCTAATGGAGCACGTCGGGCGGTAAAGTGACCAAATCAGGCTTGCCCCCGTCTAGATTTCTCTCTCCATCCCTGTAGTGGTTACCGCCCTCCCCTACCTCTCCCTCTCTTGTTGTGCTCTCTTCAGCCAACTTCCTTCATAGCACCCTTTCCAACGCCACACTATCTGTCGGCGCATCTCCGTCGAGGGAAATAAGCTTGGCTGGAACTCAGCTATAGCTCTTTTGAGTTGGAATTGTAATGGAAACAGGTTCAGTGGTTTAAACCTGACATCACCCATGACCCAAACTGCAGTTTGGTGCCGGTTGGTTCGACAGCATCAGCTGGTTAGACCCAACCAGCGAACATGTCTAGCTTTAATTAAATAGATTTTCCTCCCAGCTTGTTTTCCTACCGTTTTCCTTTGAAATCTTGTTTGTGGAATTCTTTATTGTTATTCGTATACCATTATTTTACATCTAGGGAGGTAAGTGGACAGTAGTTTCTGAGGCGTGGACATTCTTTAGATCATCAGAAGCTTAACATTGGCATCCTGCATGGAAACTAGAAATGTTGGAAGTGAAATTTATGACTCCTGAGTCCTGACATGCTGTCTATCCATTTCAGGAATATGCTGCTGCCGGAACAGTCAAACAAAACTATGCCAATATCCTTTTATTGTTGTTGCGCCTTAGGCAGGCTTGTGATCATCCTCTTCTTGTGAAGGGGCATCAGTCAGTATTTAAAGGCGATGGTTCTATAGAGATGGCAAAACAGCTTTCCAAGGAAAGGGTAATAGATTTGCTTGCAAGGCTGGAAGTATCAGCGCTTTGTGCTGTATGCCGTGTAAGTGATTTGATCTTTCCTCACTATTTTGAAGTTCATCTGTTTTCTCTTTTCTCTTGACTGCAATCGTGCAAACTCTCATGTGGGCCATCTTTATATGAGACTTATGTGTTAGCATCGTCGGTATTTAATCCTGACAAACAATTAGCCCAACATTTGAGGGGTTACTTTAGAAAGTTATCATCTATGTGATCCATGCCCCTATGAATCTAGTCCATCCAAACTTCATTGATGGGGGCCTATCTGGGAAGTTATCATGGTTTGACTCGAACATGGTTTGCACTAAGATATGCCTCCCTCTCTTGTTCACGCTCTTGGCATAAGACCTCATAGCATGGAGTCACACAACGAGAATGGTACCTGTAATACATGAACTGATTTAACCCTACATATTTTATGGGATAATGCAAAACCCACTTGGGCCCTGCTCATCATGGTAGTTGACTAGTTGTATCCAGCTCTAAAATTCTGAGCCCATCTTGACACCTGGGTAAGGTTGCATCCATTTTGCCATGATCTTTTCTTATGCGCAGCCTGTGCAACAATGTAATAACTGGTCTAATTCATATTTCTAAGGAATACTTGTCGTTTTGCTCTTATTGTAGTGGCTGCAATAATGTAACTTATGTTTTTTGCAGGACACACCTGAGGATGCTGTTGTGGCGATGTGTGGTCATATTTTCTGCTATCAGTGTATATACGAACGGATAACAACCGATGAAAACATGTGCCCCGTCCCTAACTGTAGAAATACATTAAGTACTGAATCGGTATTTTCATCAGGGACATTAAAGATTTGTATCTCGGGCAAGACTAGTACTCATGCGATAGCGAGTTCATCAGCAGACGATGAGCTATCTTCTATCAGTCAAAGCAGTTACATCTCCTCGAAGATACAAGCGACCGTCGATATACTGAATTCTATCATTAACACGCATGCCCTTACAGACAGTGATACCATTGAATCAAATCCAAGCCGAGTATCCCCTGTGAAAGCCATTGTCTTCTCGCAGTGGACTGGCATGCTGGATTTGCTGGAGTTTTCACTGAACAGCAATCTTATACAGTACAGGAGACTAGACGGAACAATGTCCCTCAATTCAAGAGATAAAGCAGTGAAGGATTTTAACACCGACCCAGAGGTCATCCCCCCCCCCCCCCCCCTCTTTTGCTACTTCTGGACAATCATCTGACAGTTTGCTGCTGGATGTCTTCTTTTTTCAGGTTAGAGTTATGATTATGTCATTGAAAGCGGGTAATCTTGGTCTAAATATGGTTGCTGCTTGCCATGTAATACTCCTTGATCTTTGGTGGAATCCTTATGCCGAGGACCAGGCAATTGATAGAGCACACAGGATTGGGCAAACTCGTCCTGTCACTGTCTCTCGTCTAACCATTGCAGATACGGTGGAAGATCGTATTTTATCTCTGCAGGTAATTATCTGTCTTACACTTGTGATGTGAGTTCATGTGCACTTCTAATCCACATAAGGAACATGTGCTTGTTATTTGTTAATTTTGGGGGATGAGAATTATGCACCACATGAATATCACTGATACCCTTGTATCATGTCAGTGATCGTCTCATGGTAGGTTAGTTTTCTGATCTTTCTTGTGAGAGAAGTGTCTGATAGGGGATCGAAATTCGTTTCTGGTTTGGCACATTACGAAAATGGTGGTCAACAAATTAAGCTGGACAGCCAATAAATCCAAGTGCACGGAAAGCCAGCCAGGCAGCTCTACGGAGGTTTACTACAGTAACAAACTATTTTGGCACTGGGGACAAGCAAACCTGGAATAGGATCACATAAATATTTGAAGCTGATGTAGAAATTGCATTGTCATGGAATTACCATTGCTTATAATTCCATGTTGCTTGTCTTACATTATTCCTGCATTTGTTAACAGGAGGAAAAGAGAGCCATGGTCAACTCTGCTTTTGGTGAAGACAAATCCAATGCCCACGCTACTCGGCTCACTGTAGATGATCTCAGGTATCTGTTTAGGATATGATTGGGAGGAGGGATGATCACTTGTTGCGTTGCTAGCTTTGGGAAGTGTCAAAGTGGTGACAGGCTTGTCATCTATGTCTCCCCGCCGAAGGATCCAGTTTTGTCATGCTCCGATCGGTCCTACATGTGACATCGGAGGGCGAGCTAGCTAGCATGTCTAGTGTAACTTATGTTCCTGAGGGAGCTGCCTAGTGTAACTGCCATACCCCAGCCTGTAGGAGAATTCTTGTGTGCTCTGTTCCCTGTTTCCCTGTGATGACAGGAGAGATCCATATGTATAGTGTGTCATTGACTCATTGTACTGTGGTCATTTACCTTTTCTTTTCTGCAATCAACCCGCGGGCATTAGCTGACAGGTGGACCGTGCCACTCGTGTTAGAGCATCTCTAAGAGATTCCAAAGAAAACTCTAACAAGTGGTTAATGGGGCTTTCCCAACAATTTCAAGGGCCCAATAATTCTTGGATGCGAAGTTTGCTCAATGGGAGGGTCAACATAGTGAATGTACTCGTCCGCCTGAGAAACCTGCCCGCGTGATGAGCTAGAGTCAGTGATCAAATCGAGTTGCTGTCCACTTCTCTTCATCGCCGCGTCGCCTCCCTGTCACAAAACCCCTTGCTTCACACTAAACTTGCTTCACACTAAAACCATCTTTGTCCTTCTCGCTCTTGATCCTGTTTCTTGTCCTCCTCTCCTACATTACCATGGCAATTCCACCATCGGTCGCGTGATGTCCTTCTCCCTCTCGATCTTGTTTCTTGTTCCCCTCTCCTTTGTCGCCATGGCAATTCCATTGCCTTTGGTATGATAATTTCTTGTACTGATTTGCCATGGGGATTTTGGTGTGTGTGTGTGTGTGTGTGGTGGTTGGGGGGGGCGGGGGGGGGGGGGGGGGGGGGGGGGGGGGAGGAAGAGGAGTTGATTTGCCATGGGGATTTTGGTGGGTGGGTGGGTGGGGGTGTGTGTGTTAGGAGGAGTTGCCAGGCAAAATCGCATAGATTTGTCAAGGGATTTAAGTATATGCGATTGCCAGTTTGATCTCAAAACATACAAAGAATTTGATAGAGATTTGTGAGGACATTGTATGTAAATGTGACATGACATTGTATGAGGTGAATAGACTCTCATATGATATTGGCATTGAAATGTGTGTTTTGTACTGCTCCGAATTGTCATCGCATTGTTTGTGAAAATGCGGTTGTTGTAAATGTGTGCACTTGGCGCTTTTCCGTCCTCTTTCAATGGAAATGCAGCTATATTGCGCTTTGGCCAAATAAAATGTATGCACTAGTTTTTTATTGTTTAGATTATAAAAAGTTATTTTACCATCCATTTTACACGTATGTCATCACGTCTTCGTCGAACTAGTGCACCTATACAACAGAAAATTGTATTGGATGTGTTGGGGAAACAGAGACTCTTTGTATTTGATTGCAGGATTGTTCGAGAGAGAACCATATTCATCCTACACCTCCCATGGGTCGATAAATCCTAAGTCATCCACTTGAGGGAAATTTGCTACTGCCCTACAAAACTCTGCGCTTGGAGGCGCAACAAAGTCTAGAAGTAAGTTGCGCAATAGGCATCAATGCCACCCCCACGAACATCTCATAGAGATGGACGAAGGTGGCCAAAAAGGAGAATGGAGCTAGGAGGAAGGTGGATGAGGTAAATATCAGAGCCGCTCAAGACGGCAAGGAAAAACATAGAGAACGACGGCAAGAGGCCTGCCAGGACGTGGCAGGTAAAGATGACCTCCTATTCCATGTCTGGATTCGGGGGATAGGAAGGGAAAAGAATTGCCCGCACATCCCCCCGGACGGGCGGCACCAACCATGGGCAAAGTCGACCGAGCTCCGCCTCATGGAAGCTGGATGGAAGCAGAACCCGTCGTGACGGGGCGTCGTTGCACGCTCGCTTTTTCGATCGAGAGGACTTCGACGCCTTCCTCTTTGGAGCCATGGTGTTGGGCGACAAAGGAGAAGTTGGGAGCGGGGGAAGTGAGGAGATGGGGATGCATCATGCTCAAGGAGGGAAGAGGTGTATTTATATCTCTAGATGGCCCGATCAGCGGCTTGCTCTTACCAACCCAGAGCGGTTCTGAAAGTCCAAAACCATCATTACCACCTAGCCCATAATTGGGGTGAGTGCGCGTCGGTGTCCTATCAAAGCGCGGGAACCGAGGGGCCCGACGGTTGCCTTGTCACTTCAGTCACGATCTCACTCCTGACAATGCAGATATGAATCAAGGCCCCACCCCTCCTTCTCAAATCCATCCCGGACGGAGAGGAAGGCGAGGGGCTGGGGGCTACTGTTAGCGATACGAGGGAGGGACCCCCCTCCGAGCCGCCCGAAGAGCTTCCTGCCCGGGCCAAAGCGCATTTGTCTGGGTGAAGTCCCGTGACCAGGGTACCTCTTGTGACGAGGACCACCACTGAGGCGGGACTTACCGAGGACCTTGCCCGGAGTCGAGTCGTGCTGAGGCACGAGGAATCAGCCATCGAATCGACCTAGAATCACCGATGTGACCAAACAAAGGTCGTGGTTGACCCCTCTTCAAATCGGGGAGGTTTGTGTGTGTGTGTGTGGGGGGGGGGGGGTTAAACCGCCCACGTGTGAGTTACGACAACGCCATGCCATGCTCTGACCGATGGTAGTGGGAGACGCATGCACAATGTAAAGGGCTTCGCGCTAGTCGGGCACAATAGATGTCTACCATCCCAGAAGTCAACAAGGCCCTTGAAGTATAAAAGAGGCACGCCAATAACATTTGTAAAGAGAGGAATACAGAGAAAAACACACTAAATCAAGAGTAGGGTATTACACCACTATGATGGCCAATCTAGGTAAATTCTTCCTTGCGTGTGTGTGGAGTGGTTGAAGTGTTTAATCCTTGGCCGAACAACATAGGAGCAGCATCATAGCTCCGATCTCGACGATCATCCGCCGACACAATAGGAATTTAAACATGAGCTTAAACTTAATTTCTTATTTTCTTTTGAGAAGTCCAATGAACTTGCACTCTATGTCTCTCTCTATCCTTTAAAATTCATGTTTTCATTATCCTCTAATGGGTCTTCTCGCTTGCTCGTGTAGTCTCTCCTATCTATGTAAGCCACGTGTTCCACGGGTTCACCTGGCGCCAAGCTTTTTCCTTATCCTCTAATGCGTTTTCCACCTCCAGCCACTCGTTTCCCATCCTTCCTCCTTCCGCGTTCCCCATCCATCTCTCTTGCCACAGAACATCACCCAACATCTCGCCGTCGTCGAGCTGCACTGCTGTAGCCGCTCACCGCGAAGACCTCACACTCGGACGCGTTTTACTACAACCAACACTTGTGGCGCTGAAGACGACATGCACGGGGTGGGGGTGCTGCATCTGTCACTCATTGTTGATGGACACGACGAGCCCCGGATGCGAGTGTGCAGCAATCGACACTTGCCGGTGCTGGTACGACGTACACCCGGGGCTAGAACACGCATGTGCAAATGATACGGCCGGCATAGCCGATAGCTTCAACCATCGGTAGAAAAGCTTCAACCGACAACACATTTTGTTACTATGAACCCGCCTTTGCTTTTGTGCAAGCTGCGACAGAAAAGCTTCAACAGGCAGCGATTTTTGCTGTGACGACAACGGTGAAAAGAGCTGCAACCAGATTACGGGGATGCCGGAACCATTACTGGAACAATTACTGAATGAAGCGAGAACTGGCGTTTCTTTTTTGTTTCAATCGACATAAGCTGTGTGTTGTGACGACGGTAGATGGTGCGCAGTTGGCTGAAACCGAAACCTGCAAAAGATACAACCTGTATTTGGTTTTTCTACGTTGGTCATGGTGAGGCAGTGACCTGAGAAACAAGGACATGGTGTTATTTTGCTGGGCGTTGGCTCCGCCGATGCCGCAACCGTTGACGGTGGTGCTTCGACGGTGAGGATGTTGTGGCGCACACACTTGCTGGACGAAGGGCTGCAGGGAGAAACATCAAATGCGACGACGTTCACTGCGGCAACTTGTACAAGCTTCCAATAGCGATAGTGGCGACCATGAGCTGCAACGGTCGCAGGCCAAGGGCGAACGACCCTGGCCGCTGAGGACAACGGCAGTCATCAGGCCTTGTGAGGAGCGCATGGCGTGTTAGATAATGTTTATACGTAGCTTCTGTGTATACCCTGTATCTTGTATTTGTACACTTTGTGTACCCTTATATATATGAGATAACCACACCCTATTGGGTGTTGTGCAGTTTCCCACAAACATAACGTTTTACATGGTATCAGAGCAGGGTTACGATCGTTCACTTCCGCACCTCTGTTCCGATCGCATCGATGGCTTCGGTACCGGTCACCGCCGCCACAGTCTCCACCACTCCGGCCGCCGTTCTGGCCGCCGCCGCTCCGCCTGCCCCAGCCTCTCCGTTTTTGGCCTCTCGGCCGCTTGTCTCCCTGGCCGACGCCTCCATGGCTATGGCCGCCCCGCCGCCCCCGGTCTTCGGCGACCACGCCGCCCAACCGCCGGTCTTCAGCGACCCCGCCGCCCAACCGCCGGCGGGCGCTGCTACGACGTCGCCGCACTGCCTGCTTCCTACGACGCCGCTCCATCTTTCGGCCCGCCCGCGAGCGCTTCCTGGTGGGGGTCTCAGCCGCCCTATGGCGCCCCCCAACGGCGTCCCACACCTGCAACCGGGCGGCGTCCTGCACCAGCAGCAGGGCGTCCAACACCCGCTGGCGGGCCCGACTCATGGCGGCGTCCCGCACCCGCAACAGCCGCCGACGGCTGGCCCCTACGGCGTCGCTCCGGCCAGTCCGTGGCCGGCTTCATCTGCGCTGCAGCCGCCCTACGTCCCCGCTGCCCCGTTGGCCTATGCCTACCCGCCAGCCTCGGTGACCGCGTCTCCTTATGGCGCGCCCTCTTCGTACGGTGCGCCCTACGGCGGACCATCGACGGAGCTGGTGGCTTCGTCCGTGGTACCAAGTGGTCCTTCACCCCTGGGCTTTTATGCGCCGCCGCCGCCCTCGGATCATGGTGTATCACATGCACCGTTCTATTTTGCGCATCTCATCCCAGTGAAGCTGACGACGGATAACTATCTGTCATGGCGTGCTCAGGTCTTGCCACTTCTCCGCAGTCTCTACTTGGAGGGGTTTGTTGATGGCACCCTGCCGTGCCCACCGCCATACCATCCGGGGCATCATGCGTGGGTGGCTCAGGATCAGGCCATTCTCTCTGCCATCCGGTCCTCTCTTACGGAGGGGGTCTCGTCACTGGTCATCTTCGTCGCTACATCCCGGGACGCGTGGACGACTCTTCATACCAGTTTTGCTTCGCAGTCTCAGGCGCAGGCTCACGCCACCCGCACTGCTCTTGGGGAGGTGAAGCTTCATGATCTCACCATCACCGCCTACTTCAACAAAGTGACGGGTATTGTCGTGGTTTTATCACGACAGATGTCCTAGTGCAAGGACTTAGGGGTGAAGCCATCGCTACGGCGGTTAACTCGAAGGGGTTGATCGGGACGAAAGACACAGGTTTACCCAGGTTCGGCCCCTCTCGAAGGAGGTAATAGACTACGTCCTGCTTTGAGTTGTATTGATTGGGTATCGATTACAAGGGAGCGGAATTCGCTTGACCTAGCACTCGATCAAAGGTTTCGTACCTTAAGCCGCCCAGGGAACCCGCCTTTATATACACAGGTCGAGGCCCTAGGCTTACAAGAGTCCAGACCGGGTTACATCTAGTAACCGACCTTATCTCTAAATCACCTTGCCTTGTTTGGCAGGCCGTCTCCCGGCGGCTTACGCCTCCGGGTCACACGTTGCCTTCCGGCTCTGGGCCTCCGCCGGGCCCGTCTGGCAAGTTACTTCCAGGCCTTGTCTTATTCTTCTTGCCCGTTTAAGGCCTCACTGCTAAGCCGCCAACTTCATGACCCGGCTCTACAAGGGCGGGTCTCATCGTGGGGTTATATCCCCAACATTAGGCCCCAGATTGATTTGAACCTGTTCATGTCAATCTTCAAGTCTTCTGGTTGGCGAGTCTTGCGTTCTTCATAATCACATGTCTTGAAAGAAACCTTCATGACCCGCCATGTAGAAATGGATGACGTCACCTCTGGTAAATCCAAAAGATCTTAATGACATCACAACAGATCTTTGTATTAACTAGTCAACCCGAGAATCGAGGCATTTTCTTGGTCAATCATCATTTTTGTCTCCTCGATTCCCGTGCTGGACTGTTGCTGTTCCATCCCCCTTATAAATAGGCGCGCGGGGGGGGGGGGGGGGGTCCCATCCCTTTTCACTTTCCCCCGCTGCCGCTTCCTTCTTCTTCCTCCAGACGCCCGCACAGCCGAAGCTCCGCCGCGCCGTCGGGACCACGCCGCCGTCCTCAACCAGGCCGCTGCATCACCCTGACCATAACCAGAACACGCCGGCGCGCGCCCGCACCCTGTGCATCCTCCAGGTTCCATTTTTCTCCCTCTTAGATCCGCATTAGTTCATCGGGTTTGCTTCCGAGTTCGCCGCCGTTCATCGGATTGTTCATCATTGATTGGAAACAAGGTACCTTTAGGCTCTAAATCGATGGTTGAATCGCGCGGTGCTTCTTTTAACATGTATTCCATATCCAGTGTAGATCGTTCCTTCATTGGAGTTTGTATATGAACTGTTGTTCCTCCTCGGTACGTTTTTAGGTTTAGGAAATATTTTCCCTTTATCCTCGTCCGTAGATCTTGTGGCTGCAGCCGTAGTTGGTGGAACTTGTTTGTCCACACTTAGCAATATTTTCGATATTCACTTGTCTATTTAACCCGCCATCATGCTGCCGGCTCTCCTTAACAAATACAATCCGCTTTAAACCCATAGCTGTCGGCGGCTCATAATTTAATAATGACCCGCCAAGCGTTGTCGTCTTAGAGTCCTAGCTGTTTTGGTCATACAACATTCTTAACCCGCCGCGTATCCATGTCCTTCCACAGCGTTCAACCCGCCGTCATGGCTAAAGCCCCCGCCTCTTGCGACTGGGTAGGCTCCGGGGTTACTGAGGAGATTCTTGATGATTTCGTGGTCATGGGAGTTTTGCCGGCTCAGGACGTAATCCATTGGCGGGTTCCTGGTGACGAGATCACTCCCGAACCCAAGGAAGGGGAGGTTATCGTCTTTACAGACCATCTTCTCTGTGGCTTCTCACCGCCCGGATCAAAGTTCTTCCGGGATGCTCTGCACTTTTACAAGCTTCATCCTCAAGATATTGGCCCCAACTCAGTCACCAACCTGTGCCAGTTCCAAATATTCAGTGATGCCTATCTGCAAGAAGAGCCCACCGTTGACCTTTTCAGGGATTTCTTCTATATCAACCGCCAAACTGAAATTGCAGACGGGCCAAGTCTTGAGCTTGGAGGCGTCTTCATCCAGAGGCGGAGAGATGTATCCTTCCCTTCAGCCACTCTACCCAGTCACCCCAAAGACTGGAACAAGACTTGGTTCTATTGTAGAGACACTTCTCCAGCTGACGAAAACCCACTGCCGGGTTATCACCCCTACCGGCTTTGCACCACCAGTGAGCTTCCAGACCGGCTGACTGCCGCTGAGCGTGCCCAATATGCTCCAACGTTTTCAAAGATCAGGGCTTTGTTGGCTAACGGATTGACTGGTGTTGACCTAACCCGCTGCTGGGTCTCTTGGAGAATCTTACCATTGAGCCGACGCGGTGGCTTAATGTGTCAATATACCGGCGAAGTGAATGATCCTCAGCGCTTCAATCAGACGCCCCTGACGGATAAGGATCTCAACTTGATTGTCAAATCTCTGCTAGGAGATCCTCAGGAGGTCTGCAACAAGACGGGGTTAAACCCCTTCTACGTTCATAACCCGGCTCCCGCAATAAGACTTTTTACCTTAACATTTCACTCTTTTCTTTTAAGTTTCGCACTTTGCCTTATTTGACCTTTCTGCAAATGCATTTGTTATATGCAGGCCGGCTCTTCCTTCTGGAAGAGGAGACTAAACACAACCTCCACTTCCAAGAAGAAGACAAAGGCGACTAAGACCCGGGCTCCGGCTCGTAAGAAGAAACAGACAGCTGAGGAGCTGCTTGGGCTGGATGACTCGGAGGTAGAACTTGACTCTCTTGGCCTTCTTTTCATGCAACTTATTGACGCCGACTCCTCTCAGGGTGACGCGGAGACAAGCCAAGCCGGCGCAGCAGAGGTAACTACCATCTCCTCCGACTCGGAACCTTTGCCAAGAGAAAAAATATGGCGGGCCATCCAAAAAGTAAAGTTTTCACACCCCCTTGCTCACTTGGATCCCAACTTTCTTTTGAAGAAGCAGCAACACGACTCCAGGCGTCAGACCCAGAGCGGCGGCTCTGAAGATCTAGTGGCCGGCTTACCTGACGCTCCGGCTCCGCGGAAACGCCGTAACGAGGTAACTCATAATTTTGTTTATATTTCTTCTGCCTGCTAGCCTTATGCAGTAAAACTGATCGTACTGCTCAACTTTAATGTCTTCAGGATACTCCTCCTTCCTCTGGCGATTCAACCGCTTCCAAGCTGCCACCTCTTATTATCAACCCAGGGTAACTTTCGTCTCTACATCCAATATTAATTGCTAACTCTTTATCCTCATATAATCTTATCCTGAAATCTTTTGTTCACAGAGCCCAAGCTAAGAAGAGGAAGTTAAGCGGGTCATCTGCCCGTCCGGATGTCCCAGAGCCGGATAACACGAAGCTTAGCACTCCTGAAATTCAAGTCGAGCCCTCTGAAGCTGATCAAGGCGCCCGCGATGAGACTCCCCAGCCTACTGAGCAGGCGGACGTTGATATTGTGATTCCTGAGGCCAATCCAGACACTGATCCTAAGCCGCCCAGCCCTTTGCCAACTGCTGAAGATAAGACTTCTCATGAAGAAGAGGTTACTATCACTGGAACAACTTACACAGCTCCCGCCCCTTCCAACGTGTTGACCAAGCACATTAGTAAGGATGAGGCGCCTTCGCCTGAGAAGGAAAGAGTTAAGCTTGATCTTCCTAATCTGGAGAAGCTTACTGCTGATGAACTGCACTCTGGCTATCTGAGCCGCCTCTCCGCCAGCCGGGACATGGAAGCCAATTTAGTTGGCATGATGAAGAGAAAATATGAGGTACTCAACCTTCCTTGCTCTCCGTATATCCTTACGTAGCCCCCAAGAGCCGGCTTATTTTATTGAAGATAAACCGGGTCTTCAGCAATATGTAGATTTCAATAGTCCAGCGTGTAGCCCCCAAGGGTCGGGTCATTACACAAATAATGAGCCGTCACTTACTGTATGATAGAAAAATGCCAAGTGTAGCCCCCAAGGGTCGGGTCATTATGCAAATAATGAGCTGGCACTTACTGTATGATAGAAAAAATGTCGAGTGTAGCCCCCAAGGGCCGGGTCATCTTCTTGAAGATGATCCGAGTCTTATTTGTAGTGTAGACTTTGAAAGAACTGATACACATTAGCCCCCAAGTGTCAAGCATATTGCTTGCAATCTGCTTGAGACTTGTAATAATCTTCCTCAACACTTCCCAATGTCATTATAGACCTTACTGGCGGCTTAGAATTGAAAAAACTTGTGCCTGACTATGGTATTGTGCAGGATGCTTTAAATGTGGCCGAGTCTAGCTTGACCGACCTTAGGAAAAATTTGGCCTTGCAACAAGACGCTCGAGCTAAAGCTGACGCAAAATGGCGGTTCTCCTCAATAGCTGGAAAAGACCAAGGCGGACTTTGAAGCCTATAAACAATCTGTTGAGGCTGAACAAGCTGTCTTGGTCAAACGCGCAGAAGACGCCGAGGGCCGACTTCAGCCCGTTACCGAAGAGCTGTCCAGCCTGAAACGCCATGTAGCTCGGATGGCTGAGGCTGTCTTTGGTAAGTGTTGTTGATTATGTTATGGGCATTCTTTCTAAATAGTCTTATAAAGACTCGCCCGATGACTTACAAAATTGATCTGCTTGTAGGCCAACGAACTCGCCAGCTTCCGGATGACAACTTGCTGAAGCTGAAAGCTTTATATGCCTTCACTGAGCAGCTGTACGCTGGAAGCCTTTTCACCATCAGGGCCTTCATGGGCGAGAAGGGCACGCCAAAGCTTATCAAAGATGCGCTGAAGTGCCTCTCCACCATCCCCATGCAATTCGAAGAACTGAATAAATCAGCCGCCCGGAAAGGCGCAGTAGCTGCTTTGAGCCGGGCGTTGGCTTACACACCCGAGCTTAACCCAGAAGAAATGAGTGGTGGCTTTCCACAGCTGAAGGATGACGGGTCAGAATTCACTCAAGAAGACTATGCCCGTTGCATCAAGACATCGCGAGCATTGGCTAGCCGGCTGGCCGCCGAAGCTGATCTGACAGCATATCAGGCGGCTGATGATGACAACAATGTGCGAGTCCGGGCGCCCACTTTTGAGCTGAAAAACCTGACTCCCCAACGCCGTAAGCACATCTTTGCCCCTGATGTTGACCCGTCTCCAGTCTTGCATGACGAAGCCGAATTTGAAGCCTTAATCAATTGCAACTGGGATGTGGACAACCTTCAGATCCAGGAGACCGAAGACCCAGTGCAGGATGACCCGTCAACAAGTTAGGCGAGGAGCTGGCCTCAGATGAAGGTAACCCGGACATGCTGACCTGCTGGGTTATAATTTCTGTGAAAAACTTGAGTCCACAAACTTTGGGCTCAATATAGCCTTGTAATAGCCGTAGTTAAAATTGATTGCCTGTGCCGTGCCTTCGTGCACTTTTGGAGCTTTTAACAACTCATATTCTGGCAGCTTTGGCGCTTCAAATTTTTTTCCACAGTGTGAATGTTTTGATATGATCATATGCCTCGGTATCAATTCATCAATTCCCACTGGCGGTGAAAGGACGTGGATGTCGCCTAGAGGGGGGGGGGGTGAATAGGCGCTTTAAAATAATTATGGTTTAGGCTTGAAAAAATGTGGAATAAAACTAACGTTTAATATGTCAAGCACAAAACCTAAAATAACTAGGCTCACCTATGTGACCAACAACTTATGCTAAGCAAGATAGATAACTAAGTGATAGCAAGATATATAACAAGAAACAATATGGCTATCACAAAGTAAAGTGCACAAGTAAAGGGCTCGGGTAAGAGATAACCGAGGCACGTGGAGACGACGATGTATCCCGAAGGTCACACCCTTGCGGATGCTAATCTCCGTTCGGAGCGGTGTGGAGGCACAATGCTCCCCAAGAAGCCACTAGGGCCACCGTAATCTCCTCACGCCCTCGCACAATGCAAGATGCCGTGATTCCACTAAGGGACCCTTGAGGGCGGTCACCGAACCCGTACAATTGGCAACCCTTGGGGGCGGTCACCGGTACCCGTACACTTTGGCAACCCTTGGGGGCGGTCACCGGTACCTGTACAAATTGCTCGGGGCAATCTCCACAACCTAATTGGAGACCCCGACGCTTGCCCGGAGCTTTACACCACAATGATTGAGCTCTGAGGCACCACCAACCATCTAGGGCGCCAAGGCACCCAAGAGGAACAAGCTCTAGGGTGCACAAACACCCAAGAGTAATAAGCTTCTCAAACTTCACTTCCACGTATCACCGTGGAGAACTCAAACCTATGCACCAAATGCAATGGCAAGGGCACACGGAGTGCCCAAGTCCTTCTATCCCAAATCCCACTACAACAACTAATGCTATGGTGGAAAATGAGAGGAAGAACGAAGAAGAACACCAAGAACTCCAAGAGCTAGATCCAAGGGGTTCCCCTCACATAGAGGAGAAAGTGATTGGTGGAAATGTGGATCTAGATCTCCTCTCTCTTTTCCCTCAAAAAGGAGCAAGAATCATTGGAGGGATTGAGAGTTAGCAAGCTCTAAGAAGGTCAACAATGGGGGGCAAACACGAGCTAAAGAGTTGGGGACCATTGGGGAAGAAGACCCCCTTAAATAGGTCCCCACAAATCTGCCCGTTATGTGCAGAATTGCACAGGGGCGGTACAACCGGTGATGCGGGCGGTACAACCGGGCTATAGATATAGCGGTACAACCGCCCAACCACTGCCCAACCACCGGACCACAACAGAAAGGTGGCCGGTGGTTCCACCAAGATGCAACAGCTCGGCCCGAGCGCTGGACCAGGCAAAGTCCCTAGCGGTACAACTGCTTGGGACACCGGTAGTACCGGGCTATATAATATAGCGGTACAACCGGTGCAGGTCCGCCCAACAACCGGAGCCCAACAGAACCGTGTCCGGTTGGAGCCCAGTGCTGGGCCGGTACAACCGCCTGGGGGCAGCGGTACAACCGCTGGGGACCTCTCAGTGACAGCACCTCCAGGGTATCACCCCTAGAGTGGTGGTCAAACCGGATGTCTGGAGCGAGTGGTGCATTAGGTCGGGACAGCGGTGTAATCGCATCAAGAAAACAGGTAAGACCAGAACTGCCATAACCTCTGCAAATGAGCTCAGAATTGAGCAAACTCAGGCTTGTTGGATTCAGGACAACAAGAGCTATCCAGCAGCGACTGGTTATCTTAAGAGGAGGCAGTATGAAAATGCCAATGATATAGAGATGTGGAACCTCCATGAATGAAGAACCGGCAAAAACTCCAATATCGAAAACATCATAGAAGATGTATATGGACTCTGTTTTCGATGAACTTGAGCTTGTCATGAAGCTGACCATAAGCTCAAGAACCCACATAGAGAAAATCCAACCAAGAACCAAGAAAGATGATGATGCCAAGAATGCAATGGTTTGAGCTCTCAACGAACAATACGATCAAGCTACTCACTTGAGAGCCCCCTTGATAGAACGGCTATCGATCCTATAACCCGGTCTCCCAACTACCACCATGAGACCGGTAAAATAGAAAACCCTATCAAGGTCAAACCTTTGCCTTGCGCATAGTCCACTTGAGCTAGATGATGACGATCTTGTCCTTCTCAAGATGGACCACCTTTCTTGATTGCACTGGCTCGATGAAGACTAGTAGATTGCTCCCCCATACTCCACTATGGGTGAGCCACTCTTCGGCACATCTTCACAAGTCCATTGTCACCACAATGGACGGCAAGCTTCAAGCATGATCTCTCCGTGATGCTTCCCTTGAACTTGCACACCGCAACCTTGATGACGATCACCACTTGATGTCATCTTCCATGGGTTGTATGGGATCTTCCTCTTGATGCAATCCCATGGAAATATACCTAACCCTACAAAGAACACTCACATAGACCATGGGTTAGTACACAAAGCATAATGGACAATGCTTACCATACCATGGGATCACTTGATCCCTCTCGGTATATCTTGTACGCTTTGTGTGTTGATCAACTTGATTCATTCTTTGCCTTAGTCTTGATCAACCTTGTATCTTGTATTCTCTATGACCAATCTTTGGATAAAACCTTGAATACCACCTTGGTCACCATATAAACTCCTTGAAACCAACAGATGGACTTCAAGAAGTGCCTATGGACAAATCCTTCGAATATAACTCAAGGCAACCATTAGTCCATAGGGGTTGTCATCAATTACCAAAACCACACATGGAGAAATGTGCTCTTACAATCTCCCCCATTTTGGTAATTGATGACAAACACCTTCAAGAGAGTTTATATAAGGAAATAAGCACAACCAAGCACACACATGCAAAGTAATAATGCATGGGTATGAGATGCAGATGCTTAAGCCATCAAAAGCAAAACTCTCTAAACTTTCCAACCTAAACTTGATGCAATCCCATGGAAATATACCTAACCCTACAAAGAAAACTCACGTAGACCATGGGTTAGTACACAAAGCATAATGGACAATGCTTACCATAACATCTCCATGGCTAGCTCATAAGTCTCGATCTAGGCTTCTGGAGGCATATCAACTGTATAATTAGGCACTTTGCGTGGACCCTTAAAATCCTTTGGCAGGCGCTCGTTCCGCAGAGTCGGTGCTAAACATGGCACTCCCACAACTCTAGAGGTGACTTCGGCTCCCACCGAAGTTGAAGGTGTTACTGGGGGCGGGTCTTGGTAAGCCGCCGCCGCCTCGCGCTGAGCTCTGGCATGATCCACAATTGCCTGAGCGTTGACAACAGGTGGGTCATCATGGGGCGGGTTTCGACGTCGCTCACTGCTAGAGACCCTCGGTGATTCCAAGCGCCGGCTATAACTACGGCTTGGGATGGGGGTCGAGTGCACACGACTCCGGCTGTACGTATATTTCTCCTGTTGAGCCACCGTTGTTTGCAGGTACCCAATGGCATTCCTTGCCTCTTCGGCGAAAGGTGTCCCCTAAGCAAGGGGGAGCGCATTGAGCCTAGCTGCCGCTGCTATCATGTTCTCCACCGGGTTAGAGTAATGACCAGGTGGTGTCAGAAAACGCTGCGGCGGGGTCTGATTCCTGCGGGGCGGGTCTGGCTGCCGATGTTGAGTCGCCGCCCTATTCCCAGGCACTTCCGCCGCTCGGGTCATGGTCAGAGGCGCGTTCGGTCCTGCCCCCGGCATGTTAAAAAGATTTCTGGGCTCATACTGATCAAGCAGGCGGGTCTGATGCCTCATCCGAAAAACTGCCTCTGAGGCTTGTTGATCCAGATTGATGCGAAAAGCTTCAGCCCTGAGACACTCCGACTCAGCATCCATCTGAGCCTGCAATGCATTGATATCCTCATGGGCCCTGGTCATCTGGTCCTTCAGCCTCGCGATCTCTGCATTACGGCTTACTTGATTTTCCGTTGTGACCTCGGTTCCCATCAGAGTGGTCAGCTCGTTCACCAGATCCAGCAAAACTTGAGCCGGCGGCTTGGTTGACCCGGACCCTGCTACGCCGGCAGCCGCTGTCCCGGCCGCCGTGCTGCCAGAAGTCGGCGCCAATCCAGCCATGAAGACAGCGGCTTGGCTTGGCGGCTCATAGGGCTTCGGGTCATTGTAACCCTCAAAATAGCCCCCAAGCCCGCCGTTATGAAGCTGGTAGATTGATTCCGCCTCTCCGCTCGAGGATCCATCCTCTGAGCAGACGAGGGTTTCTTCTCGTGACATGGAACCTTCCTCAAGTTCCGCGCCTTGGGTGAAGCCGACGAAGACGTGCTTCCGGCCCGGCTTGATCCGGGCGGGTTGCGCGCGCCGGGCCGACTCAACGAGGTTGGTGCAGATGTCCGGCCCGGGCTTAGATCCGCCGATCTTGCCGATGAAAACGTGAATCTCGCTGAAGGGGACCCGGTGCCCGTACTCGATTGAGTCGGCCTCGGGGCCCCAGCCAGCGTCGTCGATGTAGAGCTTGCCGCGGCGACTCTCAGTCATCCTGCCAACGGCGTATCCCTCGATCCCTGGGAGAGAGCCCTTCGAGTACTCCAAACCACCGAGCCTCTGCCCCACGGTGGACGCCAACTGTCGTGGTTTTATCACGACAGATGTCCTAGTGCAAGGACTTAGGGGTGAAGCCATCGCTACGGCGGTTAACTCGAAGGGGTTGATCGGGACGAAAGACACAGGTTTACCCAGGTTCGGCCCCTCTCGAAGGAGGTAATAGCCTATGTCCTGCTTTGAGTTGTATTGATTGGGTATCGATTACAGGGGAGAGGAATTCGCTTGACCTGGCACTCGATCAAAGGTTTTGTACCTTAAGCCGCCCAGGGAACCCGCCTTTATATACACAGGTCGAGGCCCTAGGCTTACAAGAGTCCAGGCCGGGTTACATCTAGTAACCGACCTTATCTCTAAATCACCTTGCCTTGTCTGGCAGGCCGTCTCCCGGCGGCTTACGCCTCCGGGTCACACGTTGCCTTCCGGCTCTGGGCCTCCGTCGGGCCCGTCTGGCAAGTTACTTCCAGGCCTTGTCTTATTCTTCTTGCCCGTTTAAGGCCTCACTGCTAAGCCGCCAACTTCATGACCCGGCCCTACAAGGGCGGGTCTCATCGTGGGGTTATATCCCCAACAGGTATGGCTGACACACTTGCCTCCATTGGTAAGGCGCTTGGTCCGGAGGAGTTCACCTCTTATGTGCTCAACGGACTGAGCGACGACTATGATAATTTGGTGGAGAATATCACTGGTTGTGACACTCCCATCCAACCGCGTGAGTTGTATGCGCGTCTCCTTGCTACGGAACAACGCATCCAGGATCGTCACTCTACGTCGAGTTTCCCTTCAGCCAACACTGCAACGCGTGGCAAGGGCAAGACCTACAAGCCACCAACTGGTGGCAAACCTCCGCCGCCTTCGCCCAACCCGCGAAACTCCACTACATCCGTGGGTGGCCATGTCCGTGCCTGCTGCCCTTCATGTGGTGCTGAGGTCCCCTGCCAGCTGTGTGGGCTTGATGATCACCTTGCCTCCCGTTGTCATCGTCGCTTCAAGCAGGATTTCTTGGTGATCGGGAACAATGGCAAGGGTAATGAGAAGTAGGCTGCCCTGGCGAGTCATGAGCAGGGGCATACTCCTTCGTATCCAGTTGATGCATCTTGGTACATGGATACGCGAGCTACCAATCACCTGACGAGTGAGATGGGAAAGCTCTCTACACGTGAGCCGTACCGTGGACACGATCAGGTTCGCACCGCCAATGGGGAAGGTATGCACATCTCACATATTGGTCAGGCATCCCTTCTTACACGTCGATCCACACAATTACGTCATCTTAATGTCCTTCGTGTTCCCTCTGTTTCACGTAGTTTGCTTTCAGTTCCTAAACTTACTCGTGATAATAATGTTCTTGCTGGATTTCATCCTTTTCATTTTTTTGTTAAGGACCAGGACACGAGGGACGTACTCCTTAGAGGTCGACTGTGCAATAATGGTCTCTATGCACTTGATGTGCCATCAGCTCCTAGTGCTTTCAGCGGCGTTCGTGTGTCTCCTTCACATTGGCATGCACGCCTTGGTCATCCTGCCACTCCCATCGTTCGCCATGTACTTCACCGTCATGAGCTTCTAGTCATGTCCAATAAACATGTTGATGCAGTTTGTGATGCGTGTCAGCAAGGCAAGAGTCATGAGCTTCCTTTTTCTGAGTCGAGTCGTGTAGTCAATAAACCGCTTGAACTTGTGTTTTCGGATGTATGGGGCCATGCCCAAACCTCTGTTAGTGGTCATAATTACTATGTCAGTTTTATTGATGCTTACAGTCGGTTCACTTGGCTTTATCTTCTTAAACGCAAGTCTGATGTGTTTAATATTTTCCTGCAATTCCAAGCGCATGTTGAGCGTCTACTCAGTCACAAAATCATTCATGTGCAATCCGATTGGGGGGTGAGTATCACAACCTCAATGCATTCTTTAATAAGCTTGGAATTACATATCGTGTGTCTTGTCCCCATACACATCAGCAAAATGGTGTAGCTGAGCGTAAGCATCACCATATAGTTGAGACTGGTCTTGCTTTGCTTGCCCATGCCTCCGTTCCTTTCCGGTTTTGGAGTGATGTGTTTTCCACCGCATGCTTTCTCATTAACAGACTCCCTACACGATTCCGTCTGATGAAAACACCACTTGAACTCTTGCTGAATGAAGTACCTGATTATACGTTTCTCAAGGTCTTTGGGTGTGCGTGTTGGCCGCATCTTCGTCCATATAACCCACGCAAGTTGGAGTTTCGGTCTAAACAGTGCATGTTGCTTGGTTATAGTTCTCTTCACAAAGGATACAAGTGTCTTCATATTCCCTCTAACCGCGTCTACATCTCTCGTGATGTGGTGTCTGATGAGAATGTTTTTCCTTTTTTCCACACCTCCGGTCGCCTCCACCACTCCCACTGCACCTGAGAAATTTGTTTTACCTTTGCCTGGTCAATTTGTTGATGCTGCATATACCCCCTTGTTGCTACCTAACCATGGTGCAGGTACTGGGCGAGGAGCACCCCTCAAGCTTCTGGATGAGCAGCCGCCCGCGTCCCCTCGGACGTCCGCCGAGCCCGCTCGCGACGCCCCTCCATCACCTGGCTCGCCGACGGGGCTGGCCGAGCCGGTCGATCTGGCCAAGCCAGCGTCGCCCGAGCCAGCCTCTGTCGCGGGGGCTGAGCCAGCTTCGCCCGAGCCAGCCTCTGTTGCGGGTGCCATGCCCGTGTTGGCCGAGCCGGCGTCCACGCCTTCCTCACCAGGCCGGTCGCCTGGCACGACTGCTCTGCGTCTGGGGAGCGGTCTGCATCGTCATCGCCATCTTCACCGACTCCGTCTCCGCCGCCACCTCCGCCTCCTACCGCTATTCTACATCCTCGTATGCGCAGTCAGAGTGGTATTGTTCGGCCGAAGGAGCGCACTGGCGGCACGGTTGCGTGGATTGCGACGTGTATGGCACAGACAGATGCTGACCCCACTGCTGAGCCTCGGCATTTTCAGGCGGCTCTTCGGATTCCTCATTGGCGCAGTGCCATGGAGCAGGAGTTTCAGGCACTACAGAGGAATGATACTTGGCGCTTGGTTCCTCCTGTGTCTGGTGTCAACATCATTGACTCCAAGTGGGTGTTTAAGGTAAAAAAGCATGCTGATGGTTCTATTGAGCGATACAAGGCACGGTTGGTGGCCAAAGGCTTTAAACAACGGTATGGTCTTGATTATGAGGATACCTTCAGTCCAGTTGTCAAACCTACCACCATTCGTCTGCTTCTGTCCTTGGCTGTTAACAAAGGGTGGTGTCCGCGTGAGCTTGATGTTCAAAATGCTTTTCTCCATGGGGTCTTGGAGGAAGAAGTTTACATGCGGCAACCTCCAGGTTTTGTTGATCCTGCTCGTCCACATCATTTGTGTCGTCTTGTTAAGGCGCTTTATGGACTCAAGCAGGATCCTCGTGCATGGCATGCCCGACTTGGCTCGGTTCTTCGACGTCTTGGATTTGCTCCGTCCACTGCTGACACGTCTCTGTTCCTGTTTCATCGTCATGAGATTACTATATATCTGCTGGTTTATGTTGATGACAATATTCTTATCAGCTCCTCAGTGACTGCCGCTGATCGTCTGCTGCCTGCTCTGAGTGGTCATTTTGCTGTCAAGGATCTGGGTGCTCTCCATTACTTCCTTGGTCTGGAGGTTTCACGGTCCCGTGCTGGCCTGACTCTCACTCAGCATAAGTATTCCTTGGACTTGCTGCGACGTGCTGGTATGTTGCAATGCAAGCATGCTACCACCCCTATGTCTGTGACTGGTCGGTTATCAGCCTTGTATGGTGCCTTGCTTCCTTCAAATGATGCTACAGAGTACCGCAGTGTTGTTGGTGGCTTGCAGTACTTGACTATCACATGGCCGGACATCTCCTATGCGATAAACCGTGTGTACCAGTATCTTCATGCTCCTCGGACTTCACACTAGTCACCTGTGAAGCGTATACTGCGTTATCTCTCTCATACTGTCTCCTATGGCTTGCATCTTCGGTCTACCTCCTCGAGTGCTCTCTCGGCGTTCTCTGATGCATATTGGGCTGGGATCCTGGATGACCGGCGATCAACGGAGGGCTATGTTGTCTTCTTTGGTCGCAACTTGATCGCCTGGAGTGCGCGCAAGCAGGCCATAGTATCTCGGAGTAGCACTGAAGCAGAGTACAAGGCGGTTGCCAATGCCACGACTGAGCTCATTTGGGTACAGTCTCTATTGAGAGAGTTGGGAGTCTCTCAAGAGCAGCCACCGGTTCTTTGGTGTGATAATATTGGTGTGACATATCTTTCATCTAATCCAGTTTTCCATGCTCGTACAAAGCACATCGAAGTTGACTATCACTTTGTGAGGGAACGTGTTGCACAGAAGCTTCTTCATATCAAGTTCATCTCCTCCAAAATCAAATTAAAAAATTGCTTGATGATAATGGTGTTTGGGTGCATGGTACAGAGATGAAGGATCACATTATGTGTTACTTTTCAAACCTATTTACATCAGAAGTTTCCCAACCAAACCCGGATGTTCTCTCTCATGTCAAATGAAAAGTGAATGATGAAATGAATAATGCGCTTCTCGCCCCCTATATGGCCGAGGAGGTTCGAAAGGCCCTATTTGATATTGGTGATTTAAAAGCGCCAGGCCCTGATGGCCTCCATGCTATTTTCTATAAAAGATTTTGGTCTATGTTGGGGGCTGACCTGGTCGATGAGGTTCTTCACGTTGTAAATACCTGTTCTATTCCGACTGGGTGGAATGATACTGCAATTGTAATGATCCCAAAGATTAACTCTCCAGAAAAGGTAACTCAATTTAGACCAATCAGCTTGTGCAATGTGGTGTATAAGGTTATTTCAAAAATGATTGCGGGTCGTCTAAAGATAATCCTATCAGATATTATCAGCCCATTGTGCCTGGAAGATTGATTACAGACAATATCTTAGTGGCATATGAATGCTTCCATACTATAAAGAACAAAAGGGCAGGTAAAGAGGGTTTGTGTGCAATCAAATTAGATATGCACAAAGCATATGACCGAGTGGAGTGGTGTTTTTTAAAGGAAATTATGTTGAAATTGGGCTTTAAAGAGAGGTGGGTGAATTTAATTATGCAATGTGTATCTTCTGTGGAGTATCGGGTCCGTTTTAATGATGAAGAGACTGAGAGGTTTAAACCTACTAGAGGTTTGAGGCAGGGAGATCCCCTCTCTCCCTACCTATTCTTGTTATGTACGGAGGGCCTGGCTGCTCTATTAGCAAATGCTGAGGAGAATGGTAAAATTTCCGGTATTAAGGTTAGCAGAGACGCCCCATCAATTTCTAATCTCCTCTTTGCTGATGACTCTCTGATCCTTATGCGAGCCAATTCTATGAGTGCGGAGGCGTTGAAATCAGTTTTGGATTCTTATTGTGCCGCCTCGGGACAAATAGTTAGTGTTGAAAAATCTAGTATATTTTTCAGTCCCAATACAAAAGTGGAAGACAGGGCACAAATATGTACAATCCTGAATATTATGACTGAAGCCCTCAATGACAAATACTTGGGTTTGCCTGCCAATGTGGGTATGGACAAAAGTGATTGTTTTCAATTCCTAATCGATCGTATTATTATGGAAATTAGTGGATGGAAAGAAAAATTGTTATCCGTTGGAGGGAAGGAAATTTTGCTCAGATCTGTTGTACAAGCCATCCCCACCTATGCCATGTCAGTCTTTAAAATTCCTAAAAAAATTGCAAAGGAATTATTGACGCGATGTCACATTTTTGGTGGGGTGATGAGGACAATCAGAAGAGGATGCATTGGATGGCATGGTGGAAGATGTGTGTTCCAAAAGATCAGGGAGGTATGGGCTTCAGAGATATACACTGTTTTAACCTGGCATTGCTGGCCAAACAAGCATGGCGTCTTCTTGATAATCCTAATTCCTTATGTGCCACCATATTGAGAGCTAAATATTTCCCTGAGGGTGATTTGATGAATGCAAGGTTAAGGAAGGGATCATCTTTTACTTGGCAAAGCATTATGGCTGGAGTCAACTCCTTGAGAAATGGGTATATCTGGCGAGTGGGGAATGGACAAAGTATCGATATTTGGAGGGATGCTTGGATTTCGAATTGTGCGAATAGGAAAATTATTACTCCTAGAAATGGGCACCTTCTGTCAAAAGTGGCTGACCTTATTGATCCAATCACTAATTGTTGGGATGAAGATTTGGTGAGACAAACATTCTGGCCAATTGATGTGCAAAGGATCCTCGCGATTCCCCTCCCTATGCATGATATGTCGGATTTCATTGCATGGAGCTATTCAAAAAATGGTGTATTCACGATTCGATCAGCTTATTTGGAGGAATGGAACCAACAACATGGGAAGAAATTACAATTTACTAATGGTATGGGTCGAATCAGTGTCAATCCTATTTGGGGTACGATTTGGAAATTATCGTGTCCGGCAAAGGTCAAAAATTTTATTTGGCGTACGTTGCATGGAACTCTACCTTGTCGGGTTACGCTTGCTAATATACATATGAAAGTTTCGCCCATCTGCCCATCATGCTCGAATGGTCAAGAAGATACAAAACATGTTTTGTTTCTATGTCAGAAGGCAAAGGACGTTTGGGGTAAGCTGGGGATGAGCGAGGTGATTAAGAAAGCTTGTGTTATTGATCGAGCGGGGGAGGCAGTTCTTGAAGTCTTACTTCTTATGCCGAACAAAGATCTATCTATATTGGGTTGCCAGAATGCGCGTGAATTAATCGCGATAACCGCTTGGTACCTATGGTGGGAAAGACGATTGTTGGTTCATGAAGGAAAGTCCCAAGATGTAAACCAGATTTCGATGAGGGTTCGTGCTATAACGGCAAACTATGTTAATGCCCACTCCCCTAGTGCGACTAGTAAAAAAGAAGGATGGAGCAGACCTCCTAGGGGTTTTGTTAAGCTGAATGTTGATGCTTCGTTTGACCATGATCTGCTCAGGGGCACGGCTGGTGCTGTACTCATAGATGACAAAGGAAAATTCATTATTGGTGGAATCTGGAAGATCGATTGGTGTGATGATGTACTGACAGTAGAAGCGATGGCTCTGAGGTTTGGTTTAGTTCTTGCACAAAAGGCGGGATGCAATCGTCTTATTATTAACTCTGGTAATAAGAAAGTCATCGACACAATGAAGAATGGAGGACAATTTGCGGGAGCGGCGGCGGCAGTCTTTGATGATTGCTACTTCATGGCATGCGATTTTTTCCTTTGACTAAGTTTGAACATTGTAATAGGATAGCTAATAAAGGTGGCTCATGAACTTGCTAGGCTAGCTAAAAGTTCGGTAACTAGAGACTGGTTTGAGGAGCCTATGGAGAATCTTGTACCTTTTCTTAT
This sequence comes from Elymus sibiricus, assembly GCA_039707655.1. Taxonomy (NCBI): domain Eukaryota; kingdom Viridiplantae; phylum Streptophyta; class Magnoliopsida; order Poales; family Poaceae; genus Elymus; species Elymus sibiricus. The sequence goes on along the minus strand of CM077675.1, from coordinate 304,198,303 downwards.
AGACGATGTAACCGTTATTTCCAATTAATAAAGTGGGTGTTTATTTTCAAAAAATAAAATCATCTCCTCCAAAGATCAACTTGCTGACATCTTCACGAAACCACTTCCACAACCTCAGTTTGAAGGTTGTAGGCGCAATCTTAACTTGCTTTGTACTTCAGGCCACAGTTAAGATTGAGGGAGGGTGTTAGATAATGTTTATACATAGCTTCTGTGTATATACCCTGTATCTTGTATTTGTACACTTTGTGTACCCTTATATATATGAGATAGTCACATCCTATTGGGTTTCGTGCAGTTTCCCACAAACATAACGTTTTACATGGCGAAGAGGGGAGTGCACAGTGACTAGCTAGTGGAGGTGGGGACAAAGAAACCCTAAAACTTCTATATCCATTTCCAATGGACCATCTAAAGACACATCTTATAAAATTCCTGTGTTTTCTAATCCTGTAGAATACATAGAACATGCCACCTCAATCCAACATTTTTCCTATTCCTACGTTAATAAATTCCCGCAATCCAAAGAAGCTCTCAGTGGCCACTGTAAAGGACCAAACGATCTTATCTTATACGAGTGAAGAGAAAAACAGCAGGTTTAATTTCCGCAATCCAAAGAAGCCCTCAATGGCCACTGTAAATGACCAGACGATCTTATCTTATCACCTGTGAAGAGAAACACTGTAGGTTTGATATCAATGGAGTGGTTCCCAGTATGGGACAAAACCAAAGTAGAGCGCTGAATCAAACTCCGCATTTACAGAAATGGTATTTTTGAACAGTTAGCGAAATAAAGCAAGAAACTGGTATCACAGAACACATGTTTTGCACCTAAAAGGCTGCTAAAATAAACATTCTACATTACTCTCAAGTCCCACTAATTAAGGGGAGCCAGTCAAATAATGTTTATCTTGCAGGACATCCATTAGAATGATTGATAAGAGGTGCTAGGGCTGTGCAAGCAATGATGTGATCGAACACAGAACATGCAGAAACATGTTTGGACATACTTAAATAGTCTAGACTGACAAAATATTAGTCAACCATACTACTTTGATCTGCAATATGAAAATCACTCATTCTGAAGAATGAAAATCAACACAAACAATGAAGAGTTGAATTCCAGAGAAAGGCATGGCAGCAAAACTAAGACAAGGACACGTCTATATGAATGACCGAGGGGTGCACACTCCAAAATGCACAACAGTTCATTTTTCAGTTGTATACACATCAAGGGCTGTCCTATTGGGCAAACCTTGATAGATGTCCCATGCAGGTCAAATGGAAAGACAGAGCATTCAACAGAACTACCATGATATAGCAACGAGAGTCATATAACTGGGAGCAATAGCTATACTATGGCAACCACAAGTAAATATTCAGATCAGAGAGCATATATTCAACAGAAATATTTCCTTTTTTTGACCATAACATCGTCTTATTTGACTATCCATTACTCATTCGATGAGCAGAGCTGCTGGTGGTCTGTTCTCCCCCACCATCAGAAATAAGACCATACAACACACCGGCATAATTCTCGGTTGATCCTCTGAAATACACCTCCTTCAGCTTTTTGAAGCACTGCAAGGTCAGCAGCGAGTCTGACCCAGCCTGGTGGCAGATCCCCACACGTTGGACACCAAGTAGCTCACCAAGCTTGCTCAAGCCACCATGGAGGCTGCCGCAGTACTTCATCAGATGCTTGATGTCGTACAGCACCGGGAAGTAGATTCTGATGAGGTCAAAGAATCCAGGCATGGTGTTGGGTAGGTTCCGCCCGGTTAGCAGCTTGAGCAGGTAGCCGAAGTCATACCCGCTGTGGAACGTGACCCACTGGAGCTCAGCGTTGAGCAGGACGCCGGACGACATGAGCAGCTCGGCGAAGTGGCCCGTGTCAGCACCCTCGGTGGTGAAGCGGTCGAAGTCGATCCCGCTGTTGCGTAGCAGGTCGATGGAGTCAGCGTTGGCGGGGTCTGAGCGCGGATCGAAGCCCCGAAAGTTGAACTGCCAGGCGCAGGGGCGCCCCCCCGTGCCCCTGGCCGGGAGTGCGCCGTTCTCGTCGGCGAGGGTGAGACCAAGCTGGATGAGGCTCAGCATGTCGACGTTGGCCTTGAGGGTGGCGTAGTTGTACTCGTCATTGGAGCGAAAGCTCCCGAGCGGGCGGCACACGATGCCCGGGAACTCGGTGTCCATGGCGATGTACGGGTAATCGTCGACGACGTCACGGATCACGGCGAACTCCGCCTCGAGGTTCGTTGCCCATACCTCGCGGATCTCTATGCCCTCCTCGTCGGCGGGCTTAGCATCATCATCGGAGGAGGCGGGGGGCGGTGGGGCAGACATCGGAGCTGGTGCATCCACAGATTCGGAGAGAGATCTTGTTGGGAGGAGCGAAGCGGGCTTGCTAGGGTTAGGTTTTGCGAAACAGTTCGGCTGATCGGCGTGGTGGGGAAAGTAAAAACAGGAGGACGGGGAGGCGGGAGCAGGGGCCCACAGGTCAGCGCAGGCGGCGAGTTGAGCGGGAGGCTCTGGGAGGAGAGGAGCGTGGACGCAGATCCAAGGGGAGGTGGTGGGTGGGGAAGAAGGGAGAGGAAAGTGGAGCGCCCAATCGTATTGTCAAAAAAAAGTTAGGCGGGTATAAAATGTTTTAGGACATCGTACGGGTTTGGGTGTCATAAAAGCAGATCCGGTATATCCCCGCCTGTAAAATCATTTTAGAATATACGGTAAAATATTTTTTAGAAGTTAGTCAATATGATATATATGAGGGCAGAACAAAACCCGTTAAATTGTGGGTAAAATAGCATAAAGGATGCGTTTAGTTGCTCGCATCTAGCCCAATCAAACCCGCACGGGAAGAAAATAGTCTGTTTGGTTGTCTGACCTGCATATGATTCTTAGCCTGCACGAGCTTTAAAGCACTTCTAAGCCAGGTTCGTTAGGAACGACCGATTCGGCCGTTTCCAGCGAGTCAGGCTTGAGCGGGAGGGGAACGTGACGCTAACCTCATGCGTCCATGAAGATGGCGGAAGTACGCGCGCGTCTCCGAAAATGAGGTGGGAGGAATTGGTGTCACCTCCTACCGAATCGGTCGCCCTATATAGGATCCTTCACCTCACCATCAAAACTCCTGCCACCATTACCCCCGACCCCCCGAGCTTTCCCTCCGGCGTGGATCGCCAAGGACGATAAGGTAAGCAATGCTCCTGCTCCGCCCACCGGTTGAAGGCGGCGACGATTCGACTCCTCTTCTCCGACGTGTTCAACGCCTCCTTCGTGGCTGCTCCGACGGCGTGTGTGAGTTCAATCACCCCCTTCTCTCTACTAGGTCTAGCTAGATCTGTGAGCATGTTGTAGGGTTAAACTTGTGACCATGTTGTAGCATTATACATCGGTGATTTGTGTGTGTGGTGTTCTAGTAGCTAGTGGTGATGGATTTGAAGCATGCTAAGAGCATCTACAACCACAAACACCAAATCCGATCCCTCCTGGACGGCGCGTCCGCTGGCAGTGACCGGTCACACCTTAAATTTACTCCTCTGCATCAGGATACGTCATATTTGAATCTTTAAATCCATACAAAGCACGCAAACAAGGAAATCCTACGTAGATCAACCTATACTACCCGAATCCTCGTCGGAGATCTCCACTATCTCCGTGCCCGACTCTAGGTACATGGGTGGCAGTCGCAACTCCGGCTCCTCCGACTGCTTCGCCTCGTCCTCCGCCTCCGCGTCAAGTTCGGCGAAAAGTGATCGTTCGCCGCCCGTTCCCGTCGGATGAACTATCGGTTGGCCTCCACATAGGCCTCATCATGGATGGGCTCCAGGATGGCTTGCTCCTCCGCCATCTCTGCCGCTTGGGCGACCGCGAACTCTGCCCTGGCGTCCTCCATGCCGAAGCCTGCAGCCGGTGATAACTCGTCCTCCGACAGCTCCGCCTCGTCCTCCTTCAGATCCTCCTCCTCCATCGGAACCGGTCGGTGCTCCTGCTCCTCCTGCTCCTTCGGCTCCGGAGAGGTCGAAGGTAGGACGGTTGCGATGCGGGCGGCACACCTCGTCCGGATCTCGTCCTCAATATGGAATCGACGTTCCGACGTGAGCATAGCATACATCGTCTTCTTTTGGCGGGCCATGGCAAAGCTGGACGACGTGGGAAGAGCGGTGGAGCGAGAGAGGGGTGGATGGACTCTGGCTGGCAACGCGGAGCGGGAGGAGGTGGATGTGGCTAGGGTTGGGGGATACCGACCGGCTTAAATAGCCGGACTTTGGCCACGGGCGGCGAGCCGGGGCGGCGCCACGTGGCATTCACACCCCCACCGAAGGAGACGTCTGTCAGATTGTTGGGATTCCGGGCGATTTAGTGTGGGACCTGGCCATCAGTTTGACATGGCGGACGCGCCGGGTCGCGCCCGGGCCTTCCCATATTCGCCTCATATTTGGGCTGGATATGAGGGGTGTCGGCCAGCCCATGCATTTGAGGCCGTTTGAGGCGCATGTCTAGGTCGTTTTTTTTGTGACCGGACACTGACCGGGCCACCCGCCCGGGCGTTTGATGGGGGTTTGGGGTGCCCGGTTGTAGATGCTCTAAGAGTTGTTTCCATGTCAACGAGGATTGATAGCTTGTGGTGATGGATGGATTGGTTGTATGCTTGATGTGTGGTATGCTAGTATGCAAGTATGTGTGCTAGTTTATTGAACTCGTTGCTATGATCCAAGCTGATGTGTTGAATTAGATCATCTATCTGTACATGTGGTTGTGCTCGTTCATACTGTCCATATGTAGTTTCGTTCATACTATCGATGTGCAGTGCTAGTTCCACTCTAGTCGATGCTTACACTTCTAGGACATGAGCACACAAGAGTTTTCAGGCCCTTGTCATGTCCCCGAGCTAGTTCGTGACGTTCTGTGTCGAGGACTCCCAGTCTCCCACTCGAGGAGATGCCTCTTGATTCAGATATTTTTGAAGTGTCGGGTACGGTTCCATCATTTGTGGCAACATCATTTGTGCTTGCTCAGCCCAATGTTTCAGCTCATGCTGCTGCTCAGAAGGCAGTAACAAAGAATAAGAAGGATGGCAGGGGGAACACCATGAAATGGCAGCCATTCATGTCGACGTTCATGCTTAACAAGATTTGTGGGATCATAGCTAGGGGTGAGGACTAACAAGGGCTTCAAGGAGGTGCACTTGAACGCTGTTGCAAAGCAAGTGTTTGAGTTTTGTGGATAGGAGATCACCTCGACCCAATTCTATAACCACCCCAGGAAGTGGAGAGCGAGGTGGATCACAGTGTCCAAGCTCAGAGATCTAAGCGACGCTTCATGGGTTCAGGACACCTGCTCCATCCTTCTGGAGGGAGGGCACTATTGGAAATATGCCCTAGAGGCAATAATAAAATGGTTATTATTATATTTCCTTGTTCATGATAATCGTTTATTGTCCATGCTATAATTGTATTGATTGGAAACTCAAATACATGTGTGGGTATATAGACAACACTGTGTCCCTAGTAAGCCTCTAGTCAACTAGCTCGTTGATCAAAAGATGGTGAAGGTTTCCTAGCCATGGACATAAGATGTCATTTGATAACGGGATCACATCATTAGGAGAATGATGTGATGGACAAGACCCAAACTATAAACGTAGCATATGATCGTGTCAGTTTATTGCTATTGTTTTCTGCATGTCAAGTATCTGTTCCTATGACCATGAGATCATGCAACTCCCTGACATCGGAGGAATACCTTGTGTGTATCAAACGTCGCAACGTAACTGGGTGACTATAAAGATGCTCTACAGGTATCTCCGAGGGTGTCTGTTGGGTTGGCATGGATCAAGACTGGGATTTGTTACTCCGTGTGACGGAGAGGTATCTCAGGGCCCACTCGGTAATACAACATCACAATGAGCCTTGCAAGCAATGTGACTAAAGTGTTAGCCACGAGATCTTGTATTACGGAACGAGTAAAGAGACTTGCCGGTAACGAGATTGAACTAAGTATAGAGATACCGACGATCGAATCTCGGGCAAGTAACATACCGAAGAACAAAGGGAACATCATACGGGATTAACTGAATCCTTGACATAGAGGTTCGACCGATATAGATCTTCGTAGAATATGTAGGAACCAATATGGGCATCCAGGTCCCGCTATTGGTTATTGGCCGTAGAGGTGTCTCGGTCATGTCTACATAGTTCTCGAACCCGCAGGGTCTACACACTTAACGTTTGGTGACGATTAGTATAGTTGAGTTATTTTGTTGGTGACCGAAGGTTGTTCGGAGTCCCGGATAAGATCCCGGACATGACGAGGGTCTCCGAAAGAGTCCGGAGGTAAAGATTGATATATGTGATAATAGTGTTTTGATCTACGGAAGGGTTCCGGAATTCACCGGAAGGGGTTCCGGATGTTTACCGAAGTGTTCGGGTGCAGCAACACTTTATATAGGCCAAAGGGGTAAAGCCCACGAGGTATTGGAAAGTGCAAAAGGAAGTTTTGCTGCTGCCTTAAGCGGTACTACCGCTGGTAAGGCAGTACTACCGCGTAAGCGGTACTACCGCTGTGAAGCGGTACTACCGCTCGTGAGCGGTACTACCGCTTGTACGCGGGACTGCTGGGATCCGAGTTGGACTCTTTCCCTGCGGGCGAAACCGACCTTGTGCGGGCAAAACCGACCTGGAGGAGGCTTTTACTCCAATTTTAGACCCCAAGGCTCAACATATAAATAGAGGGGAAGGGCTAGGACACGGGACATATCAAGATTTCCCAAGCCGTGTGCCGGCAACCCTAACCCTCTAGTTCCTCCCGTCATAATCTCCGTAGTGCTTGGCGAAGCCCTGCAGAGATTGTTCCTCACCACCATCACCACGTCGTCGTGCTGCCGGAACTCATCTACTACTTCATCATCGCTCGCTGGATCGAGGAGGTGAAGGCATCATCAAGCCGTACGTGTGTTGAACGCGGAGGTGCCGTCCGTTCGGCACTAGTTCGTGATCGGATCGAGGGATGACTTGCGATTTGGATCGCGGAAACGTTCGACTACATCAACCGCGTTTCTTAACGCTTCCGCTTAGCGATCTACAAGGGTATGTAGATTCACTCTCCCTCTCGTAGATGCTCATCACCATGGATAGATCTTGCGTGTGCGTAGGAAAATTTTTGTTTCCCATGCGACGTTCCCCAACAGTGGCATCTGAGCTAGGTCTATGCGTAGATGAGATCTCGAGTAGAACACAAACAAGTTGTGGGCGTGGGTGTATACATATTGCTTGCCGTTACTAGTTGATACTTGATTCGGCGGTATTGTGAGATGAAGCGGCCCGGACCAACATTACTCGTACGCTTATGAGAGACCGGTTCCTTCAACTAACATGTAACTTTGTTGCATAAAGATGGCTACGGGTGTCTGTCTCTCTCACTTTAGTTGAATCGATTTCAATGAAGAGGGTTCTTTTAGAAGATCAAAAAGCAATCACTACACCACGTTGTGGTTTTGCGTAGGTAAGAGCGGTTCTTGCAAACCCGTAGCAGCCACGTAAAACTTGCAACAACAATTAGAGGACGTCTAACTTGTTTTTGCAGGGTATGTTGTGATGTGATATGGCCAATTACATGATGAGATATATGTGATGTATGAGATGATCATGTGTTGTATAGAATATCATGACTTGCATGTCGATGAGTACGGCAACTGGCAGGAGCCATAGAGTTGTCTTTAATTATTTTCGCTGTTTTGCTTTACTTTATCGCTATGAGTTAGCAATAGTCGTGGAAGCAACAGTCGGCGCGACAACCTTATGGCGACACGTTGATGGAGATCAAGATGATGAAGATCATGGTGTCATGCCGGTGACGATGGAGATCATGCCGGTGCTTTGGAGATGGAGATCAAAAGCACAAGTTCATGGCCATATCATGTCACTTTTGATTTGCATGTGATGTTAATCCTTTTATGCATCTTATTTTGCTTAGGACGACGGTAGCATTATAAGGTGATCCCTCACTTAAATTTCAAGATAAATTGTGTTCTCCCCGAGTGTGCACCGTTGCGAAAGTTCGTCGTTTCGAGACACCACGTGATGATCGGGTGTGATAGACTCTACGTTCACATACAACGGGTGCAAGCCAGTGTTGCACATGCGGAACACTCGGGTTAAACTTGACGAGCCTAGCATGTACAGACATGGCCTCGGAACGCAAGAGACCGAAAGGTCGAACATGAGTCATATAGTAGATATGATCAACATGAAGATGTTCACCATTGAAACCACCTCAACTCACGTGATGATCGGACTTGAGTTGGTGGATTTGGATCATGTTACACTCGAATGACCGGAGGGATGTCAATTTGAGTGGGAGTTTTTAAGTAATATGATTAACTAAACTCATTATCTAGAACAATAGTCTAAGTTGTCTTTGCTATATTTATGTTGTAGATCATGGCTCGCGCAGTAGCACCCCTGAATTTTAATGCGTTCCTAGAGAAAGCTAAGTTGAAAGATGATGGAAGTAACTTTGTGGACTGGGCCCATAATCTAAGGATTATCCTTACGGCTTCCCAGAAGGCTTATGTCCTTGATGCACCGCTTGGTGATCCACCCGCTCCAGTTGAGTCTCTAGACGTTGTGAACGCCTGGCAGGCTCGTTCTAAAGATTACTCAATAGTTCAATGTGCAATATTGTATGGCTTAGAACCGGGACTTCAAAGATGTTTTGAACGTCATGGAGCATATGAGATGTTCCAGGAGTTGAAGTTTATCTTTCAGAAGAATGCCCGGATCGAGAGGTATGAGATCTCCGATAAGTTCTATGCTTGCAAGATGGAGGAGAACGGGTCTATCAGTGATCACGTACTCAGAATGTCTGGGTACTCCACCCGTCTGGCTGAATTGGGGATGCCCCTTCCGCCAGAGGCTATCACTGACAGAGTTCTTCAATCATTGCCACCTAGCTACAAGAGCTTCGTGTTGAACTATAACATGCACGGGATGAACAAGTCAGTTGCCGAGCTGTTTGCGATGCTAAAAGCCGCTGAGTCTGAAAGTCAGAAGGAGCATCAAGTGCTAATGGTCAATAAAACCACTAGTTTCAAGAAAAATGGCAAGGGTAAGAAGGGTAACTCCAAGAAGAGTGGCAAAGCAGTTGCTCCTCCCGTGAAGAACCCAAGGCTGGACCCAAACCAGAAACTGTGTGCTTTCATTGCAAGGGAATTGGATACTGGAAGCGGAACTGCCCCAAGTATTTGGCTGACAAGAAGGCGGCCAACAACAAATAAGGTATATATGATATACATGTTATTGATGTGTACCTTACCAACTCTCGTTGTAGTGCCTGGGTATTTGATACCGGTGCGGTTGCTCTTATTTGCAACTCAAAATAGGAACTGCGGAATAGACGGAGGCTGGCAAAGGACGAAGTGACGATGGTTCCAAGGTTGATGTGATCGCCGTCGGCACGCTCGCTCTTCGATTACCATCGGGATTAGTGATGAACCTAAATAAATGTTATTTGGTGCCTGCGTTAAGCATGAACATTATATCTGGATCTTGTTTATTGCGAGACGGTTACTCATTTAAATCAGAGAATAATGGTTGTTCTATTTATATGAGTAATATCTTTTATGGTCATGCACCAATGTGAGGGGTTTATTCTTATTGAATCTCGATAGTAATGATACACATGTTCATAACATTGATGCCAAAAGATGTAGGATTGATAATGATAATACCACTTTCTTGTGGCACTGCCGTTTAGGTCATATTGGCGTAAAACGCATGAGGAAGCTCCATGCTGATGGACTTTTGGAGTCACTTGATTTTGAATCACTTGACACATGTGAGCCATGCCTCATGGGCAAGATGACTAAAACGCCGTTCTCTGAAACAATGGAACGGGCAAGTGACTTATTGGAAATCATACATACTGATGTGTGCGGTCCGATGAGTATTGAGGCGCGTGGTGGTTATCGTTACTTTCTCACCTTCACTGATGACTTAAGTAGATATGGGTATATTTACTTAATGAAACACAAGTCTGAAACATTTGAAAAGTTCAAACAATTTCAGAGTGAAGTTGAGAATCATCGTAACAAGAAGATTAAATTCCTATGATCTGATCGAGGAGGAGAATATCTGAGTTATGAGTTTGGCAGTCACTTAAGACAATGTGGAATTGTTTCACAACTAACACCGCCTGGAACACCACAGCGTAATGGTGTGTCCGAACGTCGTAATCGAACCTTATTGGATATGGTGCGATCTATGATGTCTCTTGCCGATTTGCCACTATCGTTTTGGGGTTATGCATTAGAGACAGCTGCATTCACTTTAAATAGGGCACCATCGAAATCCGTTGAGACGACGCCATATGAACTTTGGTTTGGCAAGAAGCCAAAGCTGTCGTTTCTTAAAGTTTGGGGATGTGATGCTTATGTCAAAAAGCTTCAGCCTGAAAAGCTAGAACCCAAAGCGGAGAAATGCGTCTTCATAGGATACCCAAAAGAGACAGTTGGGTATACCTTCTACCTCAGATCCGAAGGCAAAGTGTTTGTCGCTAAAAACGGAGCATTTCTTGAGAAAGAGTTTCTCTCGAAAGAATTGAGTGGGAGGAAGATAGAACTTGATGAGGTTGTTGAACCTTTACTTCAACCTGAAAGTAGCGCAGCGCAGAAAGATGTTTCTGTAGAGCCTACATCAGCTGAAGAGGAAGTTAATGATGATGATCATGAAGCTTTGGATCAAGTTGCTATCGAACCTCGTAGGTCGACAAGGACGCGTACTGCTCCTGAGTGGTACGGCAACCCTGTCTTAGAGGTCATGTTGTTGGACAACGATGAACCTACGAGCTATGGGGAAGTGATGATGAGCCCGGATTCTGAGAAGTGGTTAGAGGCCATGAAATCCGAGATGGGATCCATGTATGAAAACAAAGTGTGGACTTTGGAAGTATTACCTGAAGGGCGTAAGGTCATTCAGAACAAATGGATCTTTAAGAGGAAGACAGACGCGGACGGTAATGTCACCGTCTATAAAGCTCGACTTGTGGCAAAGGGTTTTTCACAAGTTCAAGGAGTTGACTATGATGAGACCTTCTCACCCGTAGCGATGCTTAAAGTCCGTCAGAATCATGTTAGCAATAGCTGCCTTTTTCGATTATGAAATTTGCCAGATGGATGTCAAAATAGCGTTCCTTAACGGTTTCCTTAAGGAAGAGTTGTATATGATGCAACCAGAAGGTTTTGTCGATCCAGAGAATGCTGACAAAGTTTGCAAACTCCAGCGATCCATTTATGGACTGGTGCAAGCATCTCGGAGTTGGAATCTTCGCTTTGATGAGGTGATCAAAGCGTTCGAGTTTGTACAAGTTTACGGAGAAGCTTGTATTTACAAGAAAGTGAGTGGGAGCTCTATAGCATTTCTAATATTATATGTGGATGACATATTACTGATTGGAAACAATATAGAAATGTTGGAAAGCATGAAGGAATATTTGAACAAGAGTTTTTCAATGAAGGACCTAGGAGAAGCTGCTTTCATATTAGGCATCAAGATCTATAGAGATAGATCAAGACGCTTAATAGGACTTTCACAAAGCACATACCTTGACAAAGTTTTGAAGAAGTTCAAAATGGATCAGTCCAAGAAGGGGTTCTTGCCTGTTTTGCAAGGTGTGAAGTTGAGTAAGACTCAATGCCCAGTGACTGCAGGAGATAGAGAAAAGATGAGTGTCATCCCCTATGCTTCAGCCATAGGCTCTATCATGTATGCAATGCTGTGCACAAGACCCAATGTCAGCCTTGCTATAAGTATGGTCGGAAGGTTTCAAAGTGATCCAGGAATGGAACACTGGACGGCGGTCAAGAATATCCTGAAGTAGCTGAAAAGGACTAAGGAAATGTTTCTCGTTTATGGAGGTGATCAAGAGCTCATCGTAAAGGGTTACGTCGATGCAAGCTTTGACACTAATCCGGATGACTCTAAGTCACAAACCGGATATGTATTTATTCTTAACGGGGGTGCGGTTAGCTGGTGCAGTTCCAAGCAAAGCGTGGTAGCTGATTCTACATGCGAAGCGGAGTACATCGCTGCCTCGGAGGCGGCGAAGGAAGGTGTCTGGATGAAGGAGTTCATGACAGATCTTGGAGTAGTGCCTAGTGCGCTTAACCCAATGACTCTGTTTTGTGATAATACTGGTGCCATTGCTCTAGCCAAGGAACCAAGATTTCACAAGAGGACCAGACACATAAAGTGACGTTTCAATTCCATCCGTGATTACATCAAGCAGGACGACATAAATATTTGCAAAGTACACACGGATCTGAATGTTGCAGATCCGATGACTAAACCTCTTCCAAGGGCTAAACATGAACAACACCAGAACTGCATGGGTGTTCGATTCATTACAATGTAAATCACATAGTGATGTGAACTAGATTATTGACTCTAGTGCAAGTGGGAGACTGTTGGAAATATGCCCTAGAGGCAATAATAAAATGGTTATTATTATATTTCCTTGTTCATGATAATCGTTTATTGTCCATGCTATAATTGTATTGATTGGAAACTCAAATACATGTGTGGGTATATAGACAACACTGTGTCCCTAGTAAGCCTCTAGTCAACTAGCTCGTTGATCAAAAGATGGTGAAGGTTTCCTAGCCATGGACATAAGATGTCATTTGATAACGGGATCACATCATTAGGAGAATGATGTTATGGACAAGACCCAAACTATAAACGTAGCATATGATCGTGTCAGTTTATTGCTATTGTTTTCTGCATGTCAAGTATCTGTTCCTATGACCATGAGATCATGCAACTCCCTGACATCGGAGGAATACCTTGTGTGTATCAAACGTCGCAACGTAACTGGGTGACTATAAAGATGCTCTACAGGTATCTCCGAGGGTGTCTGTTGGGTTGGCACTGATCAAGACTGGGATTTGTTACTCCGTGTGACGGAGAGGTATCTCAGGGCCCACTCGGTAATACAACATCACAATGAGCCTTGCAAGCAATGTGACTAAAGTGTTAGCCACGAGATCTTGTATTACGGAACGAGTAAAGAGACTTGCCGGTAACGAGATTGAACTAAGTATAGAGATACCGACGATCGAATCTCGGGCAAGTAACATACCGAAGAACAAAGGGAACATCATACGGGATTAACTGAATCCTTGACATAGAGGTTCGACCGATATAGATCTTCGTAGAATATGTAGGAACCAATATGGGCATCCAGGTCCCGCTATTGGTTATTGGCCGTAGAGGTGTCTCGGTCATGTCTACATAGTTCTCGAACCCGCAGGGTCTACACACTTAACGTTTGGTGACGATTAGTATAGTTGAGTTATTTTGTTGGTGACCGAAGGTTGTTCGGAGTCCCGGATAAGATCCCGGACATGACGAGGGTCTCCGGAAGAGTCCGGAGGTAAAGCTTGATATATGTGATAATAGTGTTTTGATCTCCGGAAGGGTTCCGGAATTCACCGGAAGGGGTTCCGGATGTTTACCGAAGCGTTCGGGTGCAGCAACACTTTATATAGGCCAAAGGGGTAAAGCCCACGAGGTATTGGAAAGTACAAAAGGAAGTTTTGCTACTGCCTTAAGTGGTACTACCGCTGGTAAGGCAGTACTACTGCTCGTGAGCGGTACTACCGCTTGTACGCGGGACTGCTGGGATCCGAGTTGGACTCTTTCCCTGCGGGCCAAACCGACCTTGTGCGGGCAAAACCGACCTGGAGGAGGCTTTTACTCCAAGTGTAGACCCCAAGGCTCAACATATAAATAGAGGGGAAGGGCTAGCACACGGGACATATCAAGATTTCCCAAGCCGTGTGCCGGCAACCCTAACCCTCTAGTTCCTCCCGTCATAATCTCCGTAGTGCTTGGCGAAGCCCTGCAGAGATTGTTCCTCACCACCATCACCACGTCGTCGTGCTGCCGGAACTCATCTACTACTTCATCATCGCTCGCTGGATCGAGGAGGTGAAGGCGTCATCAAGCCGTACGTGTGTTGAACGCGGAGGTGCCGTCCGTTCGACACTAGTTCGTGATCGGATCGAGGGATGACTTGCGATTTGGATCGCGGAAACGTTCGACTACATCAACCGCGTTTCTTAACGCTTCCGCTTAGCGATCTACAAGGGTATGTAGATTCACTCTCCCTCTCGTAGATGCTCATCACCATGGATAGATCTTGCGTGTGCGTAGGAATTTTTTTGTTTCCCATGCGACGTTCCCCAACAGGCACTACCAAGGCCACACCATGGTTAGCTCATGAACCATGCCATTCTAACTAACCACCTATTTAAGCCTATGTACCATGCCATTCTAAATAAACACCTATTTAAGCCTATGTACCATGCCATTCTAACTATAACCACTATGATGTGTTTCCTTCTCAGACTAACCCAAGCATGCGGAGTTCCTCAACACACCCATCTAGAACAATCACCAGATGCGACAGATCTTCTCCTTTGGGTTGGCAACCGGCAAGCATGCCATGGGCTCTGATCAACCGTTGGGTTTGTCTATGTGTAGGATCACAAGTAGGTCTAGAGGGGGGGGGTGTCACGCCCAAGATGCGATCCTATCCTTATTTTGGCACGAGGGCCTCGACAGGGATAGAAGCGCATCTCGTCGTTTTGCAATAATGGATATCATTACAAGTACATGTAAAGAAGAGATGAGTATATGGAATTGGCTTACACGCACCACAGGCTACATCAATATCACATCAATACAACAACATATCCAAACATCATACAGAAGAGCAGGGTCCGACTACGGACGGAAACAAACGATAAAATGACATCCATCCTTGCTATCCCAGGCTGCCGCCTGGAACCCATCCTAGATTGATGATGAAGAAGAAGAAGAACTCCAAATCAAACAAAGCATCGCGCTCACGTCATATCATCGCATTACCTGTACCTGCATCTGTTGTTGTAATAATCTGTGAGCCACGGGGACTCAGCAATCTCATTTCCAAGGGTATCAAGACTATTAAAGCTTAATGGGTGAGGTATGGTTAAGTGGTGAGGCTGCAACAAGCACTAAGCATTTATTTGAGTGGCTAACTTACGAGTACAAGAATAAAGGGGGATGATTGTCGAATAAACGGACGTGAACTAGTAATGATCTCTAAGAGATCCTGAACACCTACATACGTCAAACATCACCCCACCGTGTTCTCTCTCGGATAAGGACTCACGAGAAGAGACAATCACGGTTACGCACACGGTTGGTGTATTTTATTTGAGTTTACTTCAAGTTTGCTATGACCGGGTGTTAAACAAAGTTTCCAAGTTGCCACGTAACCGCGGGCACGGCTTTCCGAAAGATTAAACCCTGCAGGGGTGCTCCAACTCATCCATCACAAACTAACCACACACAGCGGGAATAACCCCGACCACGAATCTCGTGATCTTCCTAGGCAATTCCACTGGAAAACCGCAACCTCGAGATAGCCTGAAGTATTTTCGGAATTCCTCGCACAAGACGTTCGAGAAAGGTAAAACAAATCTAGCAAGGCCGCCCAACGTGCCGACAATCCCGATAGGAGCCGCGTATCTCGTTCTCAGGGCAAATCGGATGAGCGATGGTTACCACGCCAATCACCGAGTTGCCCCGGGTAGCGTTAATAAGCTGCTCTGGGTTGGACCAACACTCATGAGGAGCACTGGCCCAGGTTGTTGATTAATTATCCACGGGGTCCGGAAAGTCCCTATGCAATTTTATTAGTTATTAGGCAAATGTAGTACCAATGTTGGGCCTTGCCAGACAAGTTTTATCCTAAAACGAAAATCAAGGGGGTCCCCATAACAACCCCAAGCATGTTAGGAGCGCTCAATTATGGAATATAACACCGGTACACAAGTAACTAGGGGCGGCAAGAGTGGAACAAAACACCGAGCAAAAGGCCAAGCCTTCCACCCTTTACCAAGTATATAAGTGCATTAAATTAAATAGCAATAATATTGTGATATAACAAAAATATCCATGCTGCACATGGAAAGAGCTTGCACCTGCAACTAGCAACGCTATAAGAAGGGCTGAGCAAGCAGTAACATAGCCAAACATGTTTTGCTTGGATGTGGAGGGGTTAGAGGCTTTTCATGGCATTTTGGGAGGCTTAACATACAAGTGGTAGGTAGCGAGACAAGCGATAGAAACGAGACATCTAGCATGGCAATGATAGTAATGGTATCCAGGGAAATGATCATCTTGCCTGAGATCCCGCTTGGAAGAAGAACTAGTCCATGAAGCAGATGAACCACGTAGTCGAACGGATCCTCACACTCCGAAGCAGTTTCGGGACTCTATCGAGAAGAAGCAATCCGGAAACAACAATCAACACATGAACAACACCACAACATATGCATGACATGATGCGCAAACAAACATGATGCATGTCCGGTTTAATTATGCAAGACATGGCAATCACAACAAACAAATACTACACATTAAGTGAAGTTCAATATGCAACGGGTTTGCATATTGACGAAACTCCACGTTCGAATTAATTAGTTCACTCTCGTTAGGTACACGACAATATTAAATGTTGTCAAACATGGCAAGAGGTGAAGCATAAGTAAACTACACATCTAGGCAAGTTTAAATGAGGCCGGAAACAACATATAGCATTTCCGAAACGACCCCATATGTTAATTTCGAAATTGGTCCAGATCTGAACTAATCAAGTTTTATATTTATTAAACAGGGAAATAAAGTGTACCACGCAATTCTACACGTCATTCTAGTCGATTTACATATATAGAACGTTTGAAACGGAGCTACGGTCTAAAAGTTATGGCCTTCACAAGATGCATATGTCATGAATGCAAAATGCATGGAAAAGACAATCACCACCACTTCAAATAATGAATGCAACAAGTTATTATGAAACTACATGAGATTCTAAGCAAGATTCATATATGGCATGTCCAAAACGGAGCTACGGTTCAACCACAATCACCAAAACAAGTTTTAGTTCAAATCTGCCCAAAACATCAACATAGCATATTGCACACATGAAAACAACAAGCTACAAGATTCTAAAATGCACAAACTAAGCATGCGGCAGTAGCATATAACACACACTTCATTTCATCTTCACATATCATACTCAAAATAGTTATGGAACACATGGTAGGAAGCTCACAACATGGCAACAAAATATAGCAGATTAGGACTTAGTGAAAATAACAGGTTTTTAGCATAGCAGATTTTCACGGAGGCATATTGGCAGCAGCAAAACTATATGCTACAGGGCATATTATGGCATGAAATCTACAGCATGGCAGAGGACATGATGCATTACAAATCATTCCATCATGGCAACATCAAATTATGCTCAGATTCATGGCAACCATCAACACAACATGGCATATTGAAGAAAGCAGATTCTCAGACTTAGTGAAAATTTAGGCTAGTCATGAGCAGCAGTTTTTAACAGATTGACATAGTGGACAGCATGAATAATTATGATGCAAAACCTATTCATGCAAACTATTGGCGCAACATGATAGAGCATAACATGCTTAACAAAAGACTCTATGGTGGCATCACCAAAAGAATCCTAGAACACCAGCAATTCTCATGGCAACATAGCAATAAAATAACAGATTTCCTGACTTGGAAATATTTTGGACCCTCAAAACAACAGATTTTATAGCATGTTGGCAACAAGAAAACAACACCCAAACATGCATTTCTATGACAACCAAAAATACCAGGGCCTAGCAGACATGTCCAAGGGCATATCTCATGTTCAAAATTATTTCATCATGCATGGATTAATTTACACGAAAAAGACAAAAGGGCATCATGGCAAAAATGACATGCACGCAAACTTGCTCCAATGACAAAACTAAATGCACAGTTAAATTCTATGGATTTTTCTACACCGAAAACACATATAATATGCGTAGGTTCATGTAGGGAAATATGTCACAATTAATTATGCAAGTTAATGGAATAACCCCTTTTAGCAACAATAAATGCAAGTAAAATGCAAATATTACAATGAACAAGTTGTCATGCATGAAAATGCGATGCCGTTAATATGAACATTTTTAATATATGATTGGATTAAATCCCGATGCACGTTAATTAAATATGACAATGAAAAAAAATAATGGCAATTATGCAAAATGATGCAAACAGCGAGCTTGAGCATTTTTAACATGGATGAAAATGGCATATCGCATTTTTCTGAGTTTATTACACTTATAAAACTATTTAATACGGTGCACGATTAATTAATTATTGGCATTTAAAATGATGCATTTTTTTTTGAAATTATGACATGTCATTGATAATTGAGAAATTCGCAAGACATATAAAAATTGCTATCGGTCCGAATCTGCTGCACTGGGCCGAACAGGAGCGAACACAACATAACTATACATCGCAGGGAGCGGGGTTTAGAGCGGGAGTACTCACCATGGGCCATGGGCCTTGGAGCTGGCTGACCGGTGGACTGGGGCGCGGTCAACGGGACGCGGGCGCTGGGTTCGGCTCCCTCCCGTGCTCGGCACGAGCGAAGGCATGGCGGCGGCCGACGGCTTCAAGGCGGGGGAGGACCAGAACCAGCATGGAGATGGCGGGGATGGCCGGATCCGGTACCGGAGCTTCCATTCCCGGCGACGAGGGGTCCCACCGGCGCTTGGTTCGCGAGATCTGACGACGAGGAGCTCGGGTACGGCCCCTTTCATGGTGGCTTCCTGGGCGGGGCGCGATGGTCCGGCGGGGCTACGGCTCGCCGGCGAGGGAACTGGCGAGGGACGGAGTTCAGGGGCGGCTCGGGATCGAGGGGCTCCTCCCCTCGAGTGGCTGCGGCGCAGGGAGCTCCTCCGCTGGAGCGGGCGCGGCGCCGCGGCGATTCGGGCCCGGCGGGCCTCAGATGGGCTCAGGCGGGCCCGGGCGGCGCGAGGAGAGAGACAGACGCGGATCTGGCTGCTGGGGTTGGCTGGCGGCGGCACGGATTCCGAGGAGGAGCTAGGAGAAGGCCAAAAATGGACAGGGAGGGCATCTATATATAGTAGGAGAGGCTAGGGTTAGCGGATTTCATCCGTTTTCGGACCGTTCGATCCCGATCGGACGTCCGGAAACGGAGGGGGCTAGCAGGGCCTTGTGGGCTGTGTAGAGGTGGTGTGGGCTGAGATGAGAGGGAAGATGTGAGGCCCGTGAAATGTTTTGGAAAACCGAAAACGTCTGCGAGATAAACTGACTACAGTGCCGCTATGGTCGACCGTTCGGGTATCAAACGACCTCTGATTGCGATGAAATTTGGCAGGCGGTCTACCTATAGTATAATAAGACCGCACGCCAAGTTTCGACCAATCCGATAAAGTTTTATACACACTCTTAAAAACAAATAATTTGCGATGCCGCGGGCGCGTGCGTGTGTGGTAGGTCTCGAAATGCTCAACGGGGAGAACCGACAACTACAAACGAATGCAAGTTTTGAAAACGATGACAACGAAGTGCCGATGCAATGCGGATGTTGCGAATGATGCGATGATGGATGCGACAACCGAACAAATCACACGACGACAATGGAATAAGAGGGGAATCTTCTGGGGCATCGGTTCCGGGCTGTTACAACTCTCCTCCACTTACAAGAGATCTCGACCCGAGATCTTAGAATGAGAAGGGGAAGAGGGAGAGAAAAGGAAGAGGTAAAACTTAGTTGCTTCTCTGACAAACGAGTGAAACCATAAGAAGAAGGATGATATGAGAAACAAGCAAGAATTCAAGAGAAATTTCGGCAGCACTTCGGTAGGAAAGAGGGGAAAAGCTTGATAAGATGGAAAGAACTTGAAACGATGACACAACTCTCCGGTTAAAGGATAAGCAAGAAAGAACATGGTCTTGACCACGAGATGATGGTCGAAGAGAGCAACATCAAAATGCCTCCGGACAAAAGAATAGGAACTAGATCTTGAAGAGAAGAGAACGGAGAAGAAAATGACAACTTCTACCACAACCGAATTGAAAAGCAACTTTACAAAAGAATGACTGAACGGAGTTGTTGGAAAGTCAACAATGCAAAGGATATGCTTGTAGTGGACTTATGGAAAACATCTCAAAATTATGAGGTGACAACCGGCCACTAACGGAAGCAAAGATTCTTTGGGAGCAACAAGATATGCAAAACTTCTTTCACCAAGAGGATACATTGAGAACTTGGATCATTAATAAACACCATGATAGCAACAATCCTTAGGAAATGCTTTAGGTGAAATCCAATCCAAGATAATTTCAATGAAGAAACCATGGGTTTACATATCTCATTCTTGTCAACTACTCTTCAAAACTCCTCATGACTCAAGAAAGATATAGCACCATCTCAAAGGATAAGAGAGAATGAATTGCACTTTGAAATGCAAGATAAAGAATACTTGAGGACCTCCTACAAAATTTTGAAGAACACTTGAAAATGAAAGAAATCTTGATGAACCACCATGAAGAACCTCCAGAAAGAACTCTGAAACGAAAGGATGATAGAAAGAATTGAAGAATGCAAAATCAACAAGATTGAGGTCTTGCAGAGATTTAGATGAAGCTTCGCGAAGAGATACTTAAGCAACTTGGAACTCCGGAAAAAAAAGAAAAAGAAAAAAGATAAGCAACTAGAACCAAGAATTTGATATCATGAAGAACTCCGTACGAAGGATTGAAATCAATTGATGAAAACAAGAATAAGAATTATGTTATGCTTATCCTTCATCAAGTTAAATTGATAACAAGCAACGGATTTAGCATACCACTTATTCTTCTTGAAAAGAATTGAAGATAGAGATATAAAGCACGAAGTGGAAGAAGACTTGAACGAGAGCACCGGTAAGAATTGCAAATGAATGAGGATACGATGAATGAATAAGATACATGGGAACGAAGAGATCACGATACACCTAGCAGAAAACTTGAACGAAGCACCGGAATAATTGAGATACGAACGAAGAGACAACAATTGAGAAGAATTTGAGAACGAAAGCTGAAAGCTGAGAACGAAGAAATCTTCTGAAATGACGGTCTTCGGAGGATCGAGAAATGAAAACAACACTCAAATGCTTCGGATAGATAGGGAAGGAATTACTCATGATTGTCAACAATTTGGAAGAATAGCATCAAGCTAAAACCATGAATATCTGAGAATGGAACCAGATTTAAGAGAAACTCTCCTTCGGTCTTCAAGCTGAGAATAATGACGAGAAACACCACCAAGAATTACTGAGATACTCCAGAATAATGAATAAGAAAAGGTTGAGCCAATGATGAGAATAATTTAGCAGCGATCTTGGAGAAGGAATATGATTGATGGAATTCATTCTTACGTCATATTGAAAAGAACTGAGATCTCCGGGAAAGATTAGAAGAGCCAGGTAAGATCCTGGGGAAAAACCTGTGGGTTATGAGCCCACTCAAAGAGACCACCGTTGAAACAATTGCTTAGGAAGAGAGATTGCACCGATACAAATGAAAACTGATGAGGTGAGAACCCCGAAACAATTGGAAGGATTTGAATGGAAACACGACTCTTCTGAGATATCTTCAACATTCCGGATAGAATAGAGAGAGGGATGAATAACAAGAGAGACTTGGACAAGAACTTCCACATTGATAGCATTTAACGAATGAAAAGAATATGATGAACACTGAAAGTTTGAATTGAATCCTCCGGGAAAGAAAAAACCAAGATGGCGACTAAGAAATGATGAACTTGAGCACTTGAGCATCTTCACAATGAATCACCGGATACATCAGGGAAGAGAAGATAGCGGAAGCATCACATGAATAGAAAGGCACTTGAATGAGAATTAATCTTTGAAGAAAAGGGCGGGAGGGCGGGAAAAACAAAGACAACTTGGAACGGATGAAACGAACTCCGGAAGAATAAGAGGATAGATCTTGCAAAATTGGAAGGGATTGAATCATCTTGAAGAGAAGCACACCGGTTGGAAAGAAATTGACATGACAACTTCGGTTGAACAAAGGATTAGCATTCCCATAAAAATATGAGAATACCATTTAGAAAAGATATGAATTCACCACTTGACATCGAAGCAACTCGAATTACCATATTCCAACAAAACAAAGGATGAGGCTTGCAAATTAAGCCGGAAACAGATATATGACAGATATTTCGCTCAACATTTTCGTGGTAAGGCTCACACGGGCTCGATCTTACAGTATCCATCATGTACAAGGCAGTGCACATGACATACGAAGCGTCCCTGAGTTGTAGCAAGCTACAAGGACTCTTTAAGACACAACGAGAACCGTTGTAAGAAAGACCGTCAACAAGCGAACCACTCGATGTCGAACCCCAACCTCACATCATCATCTGTGGAAGATAATCCTAGATAACCACTTGAATTCCCACCTAAGAACTCCCGAAATCTCGGTTATGCAATCGGGTACACGGGATACACGGAGTTTTACATGATCACTCAACTCCTAGCAGTAATACTACTCTCCAGTGTATCACATCCCTCAACACACAACCAAAGGTCTCAGAAACTCATCTACCTCATACACTCATAATCACAACGATACTAAACATGGCAGTACCCCGGACGCCTCCCCAGTACTGGGTGACTCCAGCCTTATCTCGCCACGAAAAGTATTGAAGCAATTTCAAACATCCTCCGTCCTGAGATACTAAGGAAACTGAATGATAACGATGTGTCAAGAATCCCCTGGAGCTCAACTCCCCGGAAGAAATCAAGCCAGACAGGAGGCACCAAGACAGAATTCCGTCACATCGGCATCATATAGTTTCCAAAATACCCGCGTGATCCTAAATTTTTTTTGAGCGAGAAGAGGAGTAGAATCAAAATTCCTAAGTCGAAATTGCTCACCAGAGCATAGAAGAGGAGTAAAAGAATCCTACTCTCCGATATAACTAGACTCGAAATAGTTTTTTACTAGACTCGACTCGGCCAAGTTCGATCAATCAAGGGGGCTCCTAGGTCGGTACAGGCTCTGATACCAACTTGTCACCCCAAGATGCGACCCTATCCTTATTTTGGCACGAGGGCCTCGACAGGGATAGAAGCGCATCTCGTCGTTTTGCAAGAATGGATATCATTACAAGTACATGTAAAGAAGAGATGAGTATATGGAATTGGCTTACACTCGCCACAGGCTACATCAATATCACATCAATACAACAACATATCCAAACATCATACAGAAGAGCAGGGTCCGACTACGGACGAAAACAAACGATAAAATGACATCCATCCTTGCTATCCTAGGCTGCCGCCTGGAACCCATCCTAGATCGATGAAGAAGAAGAAGAAGAACTCCAAATCAAACAAAGCATCGCGCTCATGTCATATCATTGCATTACCTGTACCTGCAACTATTGTTGTAATAATCTGTGAGCCACGGGGACTCCGCAATCTCATTTCCAAGGGTATCAAGACTATTAAAGCTTAATGGGTGAGGTATGGTTACGTGGTGAGGCTGCAGCAAGCACTAAGCATTTATTTGAGTGGCTAACTTACGAGGACAAGAATAAAGGGGGATGATTGTCGAATAAACGGACGTGAACTAGTAATGATCTCTAAGAGATCCTGAACACCTACATACGTCAAACATCACCCCACCGTGTTCTCTCTCGGATAAGGACTCACGAGAAGAGACAGTCACGGTTATGCACACGGTTGGTGTATTTTATTTGAGTTTACTTCAAGTTTGCTATGACCGGGTGTTAAACAAAGTTTCCAAGTTGCCACGTAACCGCGGGCACGGCTTTTCGAAAGATTAAACCCTGCAGGGGTGCTCCAACTCATCCATCAAAAACTAACCACACACAACGGGAATAACCTCGACCATGAATCTCGTGATCTTCCTAGGCAATTCCACTGGAAAACCGCAACCTCGAGATAGCCCAAAGTATTTTCAGAATTCCTCACACAAGACGTTCGAGAAAGGTAAAACAAATCCAGCAAGGCCGCCCGACGTGCCGACAATCCCGATAGGAGCCGCGTATCTCGTTCTCAGGGCAAATCGGATGAGCGATGGTTACCACGCCAATCACCGAGTTGCCCCGGGTAGCGTTAATAAGCTGCTCTGGGTTGGACCAACACTCATGAGGAGCACTGGCCCGGGTTGTTGATTAATTATCCACGGGGTCCGGAAAGTCCCTATGCAATTTTATTAGTTATTAGGCAAATGTAGTACCAATGTTGGGCCTTGCCAGACAAGTTTTATCCTAAAACAAAAATCAAGGGGGTCCCCATAATAACCCCGAGCATGTTAGGAGCGCTCAATTATGGAACATAACACCGGTACACAAGTAACTAGGGGCGGCAAGAGTGGAACAAAACACCGAGCAAAAGGCCAAGCCTTCCACCCTTTACCAAGTATATAAGTGCATTAAATTAAATAGCAATAATATTGTGATATAACAAAAATATCCATGTTGCACATGGAAAGAGCTTGCACCTGCAACTAGCAACACTATAAGAAGGGCTGAGCAAGCAGTAACATAGCCAAACATGTTTTGCTAGGATGTGGAGGGGTTAGAGGCTTTTCATGGCATTTTGGGAGGCTTAACATACAAGTGGTAGGTAGCGAGACAAGCGATAGAAACGAGACATCTAGCATGGCAATGATAGTAATGGTATCCAGGGAAATGATCATCTTGCCTGAGATCCCGCTTGGAAGAAGAACTAGTCCATGAAGCAGACGAACCACGTAGTCGAACGGATCCTCACACTCTGAAGCAGTTTCGGGACTCTATCAAGAAGAAGCAATCCGGAAACAACAATCAACACATCAACAACACCACAACATATGCATGACATGATGCGCAAACAAACATGATGCATGTCCGGTTTAATTATGCAAGACATGGCAATCACAACAAACAAATACTACACATTAAGTGAAGTTCAATATGCAACGGGTTTGCATATTGACGAAACTCCACGTTCGAATTAATTAGTTCACTCTCGTTAGGTACACAACAATATTAAATGTTGTCAAACATGGCAAGAGGTGAAGCATAAGTAAACTACACATCTAGGCAAGTTTAAATGAGGCCGGAAACAACATATAGCATTTCCGAAACGACCCCATATGTTAATTTCGAAATTGGTCAAGATCTGAACTAATCAAGTTTTATATTTATTAAACAGGGAAATAAAGTGTACCACGCAGTTCTACACGTCATTCTAGTCGATTTACATATATAGAACGTTTGAAACGGAGCTACGGTTTAAAAGTTATGGCCTTCACAAGAAGCATATGTCATGAATGCAAAATGCATGGAAAAGACAATCACCACCACTTCAAATCATGAATGCAGCAAGTTATTATGAAACTACATAAGATTCCAAGCAAGATTCATATATGGCATGTCCAAAACGGAGCTACGGTTCAACCACAATCACCAAAACAAGTTTTAGTTCAAATCTGCCCAAAACATCAACATAGCATATTGCACACATGAAAACAACAAGCTACAAGATTCTAAAATGCACAAACTAAGCATGCGGCAGTAGCATATAACACACACTTCATTTTATCTTCACATGTCATACTCAAAATAGTTATGGAACACATGGTAGGAAGCTCACAACATGGCAACAAAATATAGCAGATTAGGACTTAGTGAAAATAACAGGTTTTTAGCATAGCAGATTTTCACGGAGGTATATTGGCAGCAGCAAAACTATATGCTACAGGGCATATTATGGCATGAAATCTATAGCATGGCAGAGGACATGCTGCATTACAAATCATTCCATCATGGCAACATCAAATTATGCCCAGATTCATGGCAACCATCAACACAACATGGCATATTGAAGAAAACAGATTCTCAGACTTAATGAAAATTTAGGCTAGTCATGGGCAGCAGTTTTTAACAGATTGACATATTGGACAGCAGGAATAATTATGATGCAAAACCTATTAATGCAAACTATTGGCGCAACATGATAGAGCATAACATGCTTAACAAAAGACTCCATGGTGGAATCACCAAAAGAATCCTAGAACACTAGCAATTCTCATGGCAACACAACAATAAAATAACAGATTTCCAGACTTAGAAATATTTTGGACCCTTAAAACAACAGATTTTATAGCATGTTGGCAACAAGAAAACAACACCCAAACATGCATTTCTGTGACAACCAAAAATACCAGGGCCTAGCACACATGTCCAAGGGCATATCTCATGTTCAAAATTATTTCATATCATGCATGGATTAATTTACACGAAAAAGACAAAAGGGCATCATGGCAAAAATGACATGCACGCAAACTTGCTCCAATGACAAAACTAAATGCACAGTTAAATTCTATGGATTTTTCTACCCCGAAAACACATATAATATGCGTAGGTTCATGTAGGGAAATATGTCACAATTAATTATGCAAGTTAATGGAATAACCCCTTTTAGCAACAATAAATGCAAGTAAAATGCAAATATTACAATGAACAAGTTGTCATGCATGAAAATGCGATGCCGTTAATATGAACATTTTTAATATATGGTTGGATTAAATCCCGATGCACGTTAATTAAATATGACAATGAAAAAAAATAATGGCAATTATGCAAAATGATGCAAACAGCGAGCTTGAGCATTTTTAACATGGATGAAAATGGCATATCACATTTTTCTGAGTTTATTACACTTATAAAACTATTTAATACGGTGCACGGTTAATTAATTATTGGCATTTAACATGATGCATTTTTTTTTGAAATTATGACATGTCATTGATAATTGACAAATTCGCAAGACATATAAAAATTGCTATCGGTCCGAATCTGGTGCACTGGGCCGAACAGGAGCGAGCACAACATAACTATACATCGCAGGGAGCGGGGTTTAGAGCGGGAGTGCTCACCATGGGCCATGGGCCTTGGAGCTGGCTGACAGGTGGGCTGGGGCGCGGTCAACGGGATGCGGGCGCTGGGTTCGTCTCCCTCCCGTGCTCGGTACGAGCGGAGGCATGGCGACGGCCGACGGCTTCAAGGCGGGAGAGGACCAGAACCAGCGTGGAGATGGCGGGGATGGCCGGATCCGGTACCGGAGCTTCCATTCCCGGCGACGAGGGGTCCCACCGGCGCTTGGTTCGCGAGATCTGACGACGAGGAGCTCGGGTATGGCCCCTTCCATGGTGGCTTCCTGGGCGGGGCGCGATGGTCCGGCGGGGCGGCGGCTCGCCGGCGAGGGAACTGGCGAGGGACGGAGCTCAGGGGCGGCTCGGGATCGAGGGGCTCCTCCCCTCGAGAGGCTGCGGCGCAGGGAGCTCCTCCGCTGGAGCGGGCGCGGCGACGCGGCGATTCGGGCCCGGCGGGCCTCAGATGGGCTCAGGCGGGCCCGGGCGGCGCGAGGAGAGAGACAGGCGCGGATCTGGCTGCTGGGGTTGGCTGGCGGCGGCACGGATTCCGAGGAGGAGCTAGGAGAAGGCCAAAAATGGATAGGGAGGGCATCTATATATAGTAGGAGAGGCTAGGGTTAGCGGATTTCATCCGTTTTCGGACCGTTCAATCCCGATCGGACGTCCGGAAATGGAGGGGGCTAGCAGGGCCATGTGGGTTGTGTAGAGGTGGTGTGGGCTGAGATGAGAGGGAAGATGTGAGGCCCGTGACATGTTTTGGAAAACCAAAAACGTCTGCGAGATAAACCGACTACAGTGCCGCTACGGTCGACCGTTCGGGTATCAAACGACCTCTGATTGCGATGAAATTTGGCAGGCGGTCTACCTACAATATAATAAGACCGCACGCCTAGTTTTGACCAATCCGAGAAAGTTTTATACACACTCTTAAAAACAAATAATTTGCGATGCCGCGGGCGCGTGCGTGTGTGGTAGGTCTCGAAACGCTCAACGGGGAGAACCGACAACTACAAACAAATGCAAGTTTTGAAAACGATGACAACGAAGTGCCGATGCAATGCGGATGATGCGAATGATGCGATGATGGATGCGACAACTGAACAAATCACACGACGACAATGGAATAAGAGGGAAATCTTCTGGAGCATCGGTTCCGGGCTGTTACAGGGGGGGGGGTGATTAGACTACTTGACCAAATAAAAACTTAACCTTTTCCCAATTGTAGTTGTAGGCAAGTTTTCGCGATTCACACGAGTCAAGCAACACCCTACACATGCAAGTCTAGATAGTAGGCAACGGAAAGTAGAGACATTGCATATGAAAGTAAAGGAGGGATTGGAGATATCAAACGCAATGAAGACACGGTGATTTTTGGCGTGGTTCCGATAGGTGGTGCTATCGTACGTCCATGTTGATGGAGACTTCAACCCATGGAGGGTAACGGATGCGCGAGTCCATGGAGAGCTCCACCCACGAAGAGTCCACGAAGAAGCAACCTTGTCTATTCCACCATGGCTTACGTCCACGAAAAACTAGTCTCACTCGGGGTAGATCTTCAAGAAGTAGGCGACCTCCTTGCCCTTACAAACTCCTTGGTTGAACTCCACAAGATTTGATGACTCCCAAGTAACACCTAACCAATCTACGAGACATCACTCTCCAAAAGGTAATAGATCTTGTGTTGTTGATGAACTCCTTGCTCTTGCAAAAGATAGTCTCCTCAACACTCAATCACTCTCTCACAAATTTTGGCTTGGTAGAAGAGAACGATTGGGTGGAAAGCAACTTGAGGAGGCTAGAAATCAAGGATCATATGGTTGGAGTGGAATGCCTTGATCCCAACACAAGTGTAGGTAGTTATATCTTAGAAAATGGATATGGGAGGTGTATGCTTCGTCCTGGTTGCTCTCTCTTAGAGTAGGTGGAGTTGGTGGGGTATATATAGGCATCACCAAAGATCTAGTCGTTACACACTTTTTTCCCAACTCGGTGGAACCGAAACAAAATCTCGGAGGCATCGAGTAGTGCAAAAGATTCAAATGTTAGACAATTCGGCGAGACCGGATGGATCCACTCGGTTGTGCAAATATGTGATGACCTAAGCAGTTCCTCGTTTTGGTAATTCTGATTGGTTTCACTCAGAGGTTACGAAGTGAAATCCATGGGCTACGGAAACTTGGCACATGCACTTCGGTGGGACCGAATGCTATCTTGGTGAAATCGAGTTTCTAGGGTTTAGGCAGTGGCTCTCTCTTAAGTATCTCCATGAGTCCGAATGGGTATGTTTTCGTGGGACCGTGATTGACTTTGAGGTTTTTGACAGGTTGGATTGTGAAAATGTGGATAAGGGTTTTGGAGCAATATCTTCAAGCACGTTCAACAATTGAGTCATGATCAAAACCTTACCCCCTTTCAATAATAGGATAATTGGTTTTATGCCCCTAGTTGGGTCACACTCGGCTGGTTTACCCCTAGTTTCCGAAAACACGCGTTCCTGCCCAAACCACTTTGCTCGTCTTATGCTTTTGCCCTTTGATCATTTGACCGTCATTTTTAAAACTTCATAACAAATTCATACCAACTAAAAAAATACAAATAAGATATCAAAATGTTCAAAGAAACATCACCTATATGTGCATGGCATTTGCATAAATGACAAAAGTGTTGGGAAATCCCCATTTTAGTTTTAGCTCATATAGGTGATGTTGACTTTCCAACACTCTTGTCATGAATGCAAATGACATGCACATATAGGTGATGTTTTTCTGAACATTTTGATATCTTATTTGCATTTTTTGAGTTAGTATGAATTTGTTATGAAGTTTTCAAAACGATGGTCAAACAGTCAAAGGGCAAAAGCATAAGAGGAGCAAAGTGATTTGGGTAGGGACGCGTGTTTTTGGAAACTAGGGGTAAACTAGCCGAGCGTGAACCAACTAGGGGCATAAAACCAATTATCTCTTCAATGATATAATATTGTATTTCCTATGGACTCAATGTGATCTTGGAGCTTTTCCCAATCCTTGTCATTTGCATTTTGAGGGGTCCACATCCACCTGTCCTTGCCATAACTACATTGAACTTTCCTTTTTGGTAATTGATGACAACATAAAGATCAAAGCATCAATATAGGATATAATAAATGAATTGCATCATCGCTTTGAGAAGTATGTGATAAGCAAGAGCACCCCCCTAAATTTGTGCATTATTTAAAATTTGCGTTTGAATGCAAATGCATAATTGATTAGGATCATGGGTTACTCTTCCATGTCACATACACCTTGGTGGAGCGCTCAAAATGATATGAATGAAATACATGAAGCATCATCACCAAGAAAGCTGAATGATCATAGCAATGAGCATATATGATGGATAGATAACATGCATAGCAATGAGTACGGTGATCACACACACATGTAGCAAAGTCTTACAAACCAACAAAATCAAGTAGCTCAAGTGTCTCAAATGAAGGAAAATGTAATCAAATTAGCAAAAGACTCTTGCTCTCGAAGACCTATGATCTATATTTACTCTCCCCCTTTGGCAACAAGTTATCAAAAAGTTTGAATGAATATAGAGCTAAACGTCGCTCTGGGCTGGATCCATGGCTCCTGGCGATGAAGTCCTCTGACTTGCAGCTCCGGTGTGAGTCGATGGAGTCGAGAGAAGAGCGTCTGCAAATGCCTCACATGATGTTTACTGGACCGGAGGTGTGGACACTGGAGGTGCAACAGCTGGAGAAGTCTCTATGGCTAGAATCTCTTGAGTCACAACTACAAATGATGACCTGGGCTTCTTCTGGAACTGGGAAGTGGTAGGAGTGTATCATCCTCATCATCATCCTCACTACCAATGTTGGCATAATCCACATCAATCTTGAGAGCAGTGATGTCAGCAGCCATGCTCGTTACCTTGACATCGAGAGCACGAAACTTGGTTTCCAGAATCCTCTCTAGGCTCTCTTGGTTCTTCATAAGTCTAGCTACATGATACGTCTGCAACGTATCTATAATTTATGAAGTATTCATTCCATGTTTACAATAATTCTATATGATTTTGGTATGATTTTATTAGAACTAACCCGGACTGACGCTGTTTTCAGCAGAACTACCATGGTGTCATTTTTTTATGCAGAAATAAAAGTTCTCGGAATGGGCTGAAAATTTACGGAGAATATTTTTGGAAAATATAAAAAATACTGGAGCAAAAAGATACCGGAGAGGAGTCCCGAGGCAGTCACAAGCCTAGGGGGCGCCCCCCTAGGGCGCGCCCCCCTGGCTTGTGGGTCCCTCGGGAGTCCCCCTGACTTGATTCCAACGCCAAGTATTCCTATAAATACCAAAACCCCCAGAATGAAACCTAGATCGGGAGTTCCGCCGCCGCAAGCCTGTGTAGCCACGAAAAACCAATCGGGAGCCCGTCCGGCACCCTGCCGGAGGGGGAAACCATCACCGGAGGCCATCTTCATCATCCCGACGGTCTCCATGACGAGGAGGGAGTAGTTCACCCTCAGGGCTGAGGGTATGTACCAGTAGCTATGTGTTTGATCTCTCTCTCTCGTGTTCTTGAGATGACACGATCTTGATGTACCGCGAGCTTTATTAATATAGATGAATCATATGGAGTTTTCCCCTCTCTATCTTGTGATGAATTGAGCTTTCCCTTTGAAGTTTTCTTATCGGATTGAGTCTTTAAGGATTTGAGAACACTTGATGTATGTCTTGCGATGGGATATCCGTGGTGACAATGGGATGTTCTATTGATTCACTTGATGTATGTTTTGGTGATCAACTTGCGGGTTCCGTGACCTTGGGAATCTATGCATAGGGGTTGGCACACGTTTTCGTCTTGACTCTCCGGTAGAAACTTTGGGGCACTCTTTGAAGTTCTTTGTGTTGGATTGAACATGATGAATCTGAAATTGTGTGATGCATATCGTATAATCAAGCCCATGGGTACTCGTGGTGACATTGGAGTATCTAGGTGACATTAGGGTTTTGGTTGATGTGTATCTTAAGGTGTTATTTTAGTACGAACTCTAGGGCTGTTCGTGACACTTATAGGGATAGCTCATAAGATTGATCGGAAAAGATAACTTTGAGGTGGTTTCATACCCTACAATAATTTCTTCGTTTGTTCTCCGCTATTTGTGACTTTAGAGTGAACTCTTTGTCGCACGTGAGGGATTTACATATGATTTAACTATGTCAGTATTGTT
Source organism: Elymus sibiricus (assembly GCA_039707655.1). Taxonomy (NCBI): domain Eukaryota; kingdom Viridiplantae; phylum Streptophyta; class Magnoliopsida; order Poales; family Poaceae; genus Elymus; species Elymus sibiricus. The sequence continues at coordinate 304,166,200 of CM077675.1, read as the reverse complement.
GAGAGAACTTGCAATAGTGAAAGTATGAACCCTAGGCCTTGTTTCTAAGCATTGCAATACCGTTTGTGCTCACTTTTATCATTAGTTACCTTGCTGTTTTTATATTTTCAGATTACAAAAACCTATATCTACCATCCATATTACACTTGTATCACCATCTCTTCGCCGAACTAGTGCACCTATACAATTTACCATTGTATTGGGTGTGTTGGGGACACAAGAGACTCTTTGTTATTTGATTGCAGGGTTGCCTGAGAGAGACCATCTTCATCCTACGCCTCCCACGGATTGATAAACCTTAGGTCATCCACTTGAGGGAAATTTGCTACTGTCCTACAAAACTCTGCGCTTGGAGGCCCAACACGAGTCTACAAGAAGAAGGTTGCGTAGTAGACATCACTACGCCTCACTCGATCCTCTGAACAACACTGAGAAGATATAGCATTTGGCCCGTCTTTGTCTTGGGCAACTGAGCAGACGAGGGACCAGCAGAAGGGGCAGCGGCCCTAGGAGCCTTTGCCTGAGCCTGTGCTGCAGCTGAAGTAGGATGAGTGTCATCCATGGTCACTGTGCAAGCCTCCTTCTTTGGCTGAAGTGGCTGATGCTCTCGGCCAAGTTGGTAGACATTGTTCCAACCTTGGAATTGATAAGCATCTGTATATGAGGTGCAAACCCGCATGAGCACTTCTAATCTGCCACACTCCACTTAATTCACTCCACAATCAAATCCATAACCTTGAACTTTGTGAAACTGTCGATGAAATGCAACATGTTGATGGAGTGGCCTCTAATCATCTTCTCATCTCCTGACTTGGGCATAAGAGTGTTCCTCGGGATGGTGTTGATAGTAGCTAGTCCTGGCTGAAGATAGTAGACATATCCCAGCTTGTGTTGTGCAACACAGTCAGCAGGGATGGGAGTGTGCATGTTTGCCATGGAATTGTGATCCATCTTGGGCTTGCTGTAGACATCAATGTAGTTCTCATCATCCTCAGAGCACCTATCAATTCAGCCCATTATTCAATAGAAGACTAACATCTGATCCTCTCAGTCATCCAGACAATCTTGCCATCTAGGTAGAAGTATGCAATCGAATAAATTGCACGATGATCTCATCATTCCATGCAGTCATCTTCTTACCATTGAACTCATCAATCCCAATGGTCTTGAAGTTCTCGTGCACATTCAGGAAGTTGTCGGTATATGCATCGATATAGTCCTAATCAACCCATCTCATGTCACTGTCTGACGGCTCTTTCAAGAAGAACATTCTCGTAGAAGTCATGTTGCTCCTTGGTGTGGAAACTGTAGTCCACGACAATCCTCCTGCTAACAGAATAGGGATCAGTGGCTCTCCACCTCCTCAATCCCTTGTCCTTCCTCTTTGTCATGTCCTCTTCCTCTGCATGTGTCTCATCATGTGTAGGCAGGAATGGTCTCAGCTTCTTCAGATGCACTATGGCTTCATGATCATCATCATCAATCCTCTTAGGCACCGGAGCCTTGTTCTCCTGAGATGCAGGAATTGTGCATCTCGTCTTGCTCTTTGTCTTGGTGACAGTGGTCTTGGTTCTAGCAGAACGTGATGCCTTCTGGGGCATGGCATCACTCATCAGCTTTCTTTGCTTGGAGGCGGCTTTGGGATGATCATGTGAACTAGGTGTCCCTGTGTCCTCAAAGCTAGCCTCAGGACTTGTGCCTTCACTTAGCTCAACATTGTCCTTAGACCTGTTCTGGCTATCCTTAGATCCCAACATTCTACTCAACTGACCCTGAGAAAAAGAATAGGTGGGACAGAGTTGACGAGGATCACAAAATGCAGCAATTTTTGAAAAAAATTGAGTTTAAACTTCAGTTTTAGCTTTTCAAATTGTGCAATTCGGTCTCACTGAGTGGATCATTTTGGAATTCTGAGGTGACAACAGAGACTTGGTCACATGTTTTCGGTGGCACCGATGTTTGATTCAGTCTCTCCGATGTGCACATGGATTTCAAAAATGTAACTTTGGTGTCACCGAGTGAGTACCAATCGGTTAGACCGAAGTACTCAGTGCAATGTCCTTAGCCAACTCGGTGGCTCCGAAATTTCCAGTCGGTCAGTTCGAAGTGTACAAAGCGGAAACCTAAACATTTTTTTTTGCTCCAAGCTAAAATCTAGGAATTCTTTCAATGGATTGAATCGTGCAAATAGTGGATAGATAATGCACGGACTTCTATGCAAAGAATCAAAAAGTGGATACAAAAAAGGGTTGAACCTTACCCTAACTTGGCGGCGGTTCTCTACAACAGCGACAACGGTGGAGATTCCCATAGACGGTGATGGAATCCAACACCAAGGGCATGTTGGAGACACGGGCGATGATCAGGCGATCAGGGTTGCGGCAGAGACGAGATGCGGGAGCGGCACGTTTGAAGTAATTTTCAGACGAACCGTCCGCGGGAGTATAAGTACTCATGCTCTGTCGGTCCGACCAAGTGGAACCACTCGGTGGCTCTCAAATGCATAACTACCAGAGACAACGTGTTTCGGTGACACCGACTTGTTTCATTCGATCTTTCTGAGATTGAAAACTAGACCAGTCCAAGTGCAACCGGCGGTACCGAAATATAGTGAGTTGGTCAGTTCAAATTGCACTTAGAAGGTTTTAAAGTTCAGCCTAATGAGATCAGGCTCTGAGTGCTCCTCAGACGGAGGGTACGAAATAGAGCTTGTTCAAATTTTGTGATCAACAAGAAAGCATTTGAGATAGGATGAGATACATAGCTAGGGAGGGTTCCTAGGCATTGTTGTCCATCCAATTGGCCAAAAGATCCAATCAACCAAACAACTATTGGATGTCCTCAGATGGAAAATATGCATTGCAACATGCTCACACAATAAAATGGAAAATAAGATATGTCAAACATGCACAACCATCACTAGCAACTATCAAGCAATCGTCGATGACAAATTCATCTATATATGAGTATATTGACTTAGGAGCCAAATGAGGACAATTGATCATAGTTCATAATCATAGTTTAAGCACAAGTGTGGTTGCCACTTATACATAAAGCATCAATGGGTTCACACCATTAGAGTTGCTTTAGCTCAAGTCTGAGAGAAAAACTCCCTGTAGATGTGAGATCCCCCCTAAGAGGGATGGACTAACCTTGGGTTTTGTCATTGAAGACTTCATGTAGATGTTGTAGCTGTGGACGCTCAATGTTGATGAAGACAATCAAGAGTTGGGAGCTATCCTTGGGATTTGTAGCACTTTCAATACCTACATGGCTTAGTCCCACATGAGGGAGTCCTGGATAGGGGGTCCCAGCCTAGGTGGGCTACTTAATGGGCCAGGCTGGGGGCCCACCCTGGAGGAAGGACTTCAGAGGCTTTGAGACGAGGCGTGAGCATCCCGGATTCTGCCAAAGACTTGACATACGCCCCAAGGAAGAAGGATTCCATTTGGAGTATAGTGCATAGGTGATAACCAACATTCATGTAACCCTAGATACCCCGGGTGCCTATATAAAATGTGGGGTTTAGTACGTAGAGGATATTCACACACAACATCATAACCTCTAGGGTTTAGTCTACAATGTCGGCTCAGTCGGAACCAGGGTACCATGACCCGTCAGCCTCCGGGCCAGGAAGCGACGGGCGAGCCGGCCCATAGAGGATGGCTCGGCGTTAGTCCACAATGTTGGCTCAGTCGGAACCAGGGTACCACGACCCGTCAGCCTCCGGGCGAGGAAGCGACGGGCGAGCCGGCCCATAGAGGATGGCTCGGCGTCTGCCGCCCCGGAGAGATCGCCTCGCGAGGGGACTAGCCTCACGAGGCCCCTCGCCGCTAGGCTACGCGTGGCCCGATCCACAAAGTGCCGGATCGCCTCGCGAGCCTCCCCATGAAGGGTCATGCCACGGGGACTGGCATGCGGCGCGGGTAACGGAGCCCTGCCGCCAGCACATGGGTGTCGCACTCGTGTGGGGTAGGGTGACAGAGGCCGCGCTAGCGGGCGCGGCATGGCACCGTTTCCTTTCTGGTGATTAGGGGGTAGCGTCCGTTGCCCCCCTAAAGCAAGCTCCCCAAAGGTTGCCACTTCGGTGAAAGAGGGTCAGGACGAATCTGCGTGCCAGGACGAAGGTCATCGCCGAACCCACGACCGCGTCACGAAGGCTACTTTATTAGGTGAAGACCACCTTTGGTCAGGATAGGTCTGGTTCCTGTCCCCCTTCGGATTGCCGCCCTGTGACAACCCTTTCCCGCCGATATTTTCGGGGAAAAGGACCAAGGCACTACAAATGGGGAAGGGCCACGTCCATGTAAGGGGACCGAGCCATTCTCTCCCCCAACACCCGAGTATCGGAGTCCCAAGCTCCTCCCTTTCCAAGGCAACCAAATCACAAGCAGGAGTAGGGTTTTACACCGCATGGTGGCCTGAACCTGGGTAGCTCGTGTGTCCCTGTTGTTTCCGATGAGGTATCACAAGCTTGCCATCAACCTTGCCGTGTTTGCCGTCGTGTTGTAGGTCGCAAGCCAAGCCCCCCCAGTGTTCGAACCTTGTTCTTGGAGAAGTTCTTGGACATAGATCCAGGTAGGGGGACGTGCCGTCTTCGCGCCTTCGACCTCGAAGTCGCCTAAGGCATGGACGACACCGCCACTCGCCGGGCGCGCGCTGCGCGCCGGGTCATCCTGGCCAGGCTCCATGCGGCGCCTCCTGTCCAAGGTGCCCTGGGGCGATGCCTTTGCGCCGCCGCTGGACTGGCGGAGGAGTAGACGACCTTCTCCATCCGCCGACAGCGCCCAAGCAGGCGTTTGGCCACTCCGCCGCCGCTCCCTCGCCGGCAGGCCGCGGCCCCCAGCTTTGCGCGGCCTCCCCGCCATCGACAGCTGCGGCACCTGGTTTGGGCCGGTCGCCCAGTTCGTCTCCACCGTGCGCGACAACCGGGCGCCATCCGCCTCGCCGTCACGTGCCGGGCGTCTCGGGTGCCCCGTCGACCTGCACGGCGCGTCCATGCTTGGCCACGGTGGCCTCACGACTCCCCTCATGAGCTTTGCCCCGATGGGGGCTCCCTGTAACAGCCCGGGACCGACGCTCCAAAAGATTCCCCTTTATTTCCATTGTCGTCGTGTGATTCGTATGCTCGTCGCATGCATCATCGCATCATTCGCATCATATGCATAGCATCGTCACTCGTTTTTGAAAACTTGCATCCGTTCGTAGTTGCCGGTTCTTTCCGTTCGTGTCGTCGATCGTTTCGGGACCACCCACACACACGCGCGCCCGCGGCATCATTAAAATATTGTTTTTAAAAGCGCGCGAATAATATTCTCGGATTGGGTCGAAAGTTGGCATGCGGTCTTGTTATATTGTAGGTAGACCGCCTGCTAAATTTTGTCACAATCAAAGGTCGTTTGATACCCGAACGGTCGACCGTAGCGGCACCGTCATCGGTTTATTATCGGACATTTGGCGGTGTTTAAAACCCTCTGTCACGGGCTGCCACTTCTCTCTCTTCTTGGCCCATCCACTCTACACAGCCAACTAAGGCCTAACCTAGCCACACTCTGCGACCGAAGCCATCCGATTACGATCGTACGGTCGAAATCGGCCGTGAAAACCCTAAGCCTAGCCCTTCCCTTCTATAAATGGACACCCCCACGTCCAGAAATGGCCTTCTCCCACCTCTGCCTCGAAATCCACGCCGGCCAACCAACCTGCCACCACTTGTCGCCGCCAGATCGACCCAGCGCCGCCGCAGCCGCCGCCCGCAGCCAACCAGGGGCTGCCACGTAGCCCCTGGACTCCACCCCGCCGCCGCGGCCCGCCAGGCAAATCCGGGGCCCGCCCGGGCCCAAAGCACCGCCGCCGCTCCCTGCGCATGGCGCCCGAGTGCCCGCACCGCGTCCCTGCCCGAATCCTTGCTCCGCCAACCCAAAGATCCTCGTCGGAGCGCCGCCTCGGCCGGCCACCGAAGCAGCCACCGTCGCCGGCGACCACCGCAGGTCAGCCCCGCGCCTCTGCCTCCCTCCTTTTTCTCGTTGCTCTCTCCCTCATCTCTCTCCCCTGCCCACCATGGATGCTAGGTCCGGAGCTTGCCGCCGTCGTCGCCTCTTGCCCCACAGCTGCAAGGAATGGACAGATCCGGGCCACCCCGCCGCGGATCCGCCGTCCCGTCGCCCAAGCCCCCTCCACATCCCAGCAAACATTGTTTGGCTATGTTACTGCTTGCTCAGCCCTTCTTATAGCGTTGCTAGTTGCAGGTGCAATTGTTTCCAGCTATCACAATATTATTGCTATTTAATTTAATGCACATATATACTTGGTAAAGGGTGGAAGGCTTGGCCTTTTGCTCGGTGTTTTGTTCCACTCTTGCCGCCCTAGTTACTTGTGTACCGGGTTATGTTCCATAATTGAGCGCTCCTAACATGCTCAGGGTTGTTATGGGGACCCCCTTGACTTTCATTTTAGGATAAAACTTGTCTGGCAAGGCCTAACTTTGGTACTACATTTACTCAACATAATAATACTGAACACCGTTAGTAATGCATAGGGCGTCATGAACCCGTGGATTAATCCAACATAATACGGGGGGGGGGGCAGTGCTGATGGTGTTGGTCCCAAACGGGCTGCCTGCGGGGCCGCCTCGAGGAAACTCGGGGATTGGTTTTCCCCGTAGCTAGTCCCATCCGGTCGTGTCCCGAGAACGAGTTACGCGGCTCCTATCGGGTTCGTCGACACGTCGGGCGGCCTTGCTGGATTTGTTTTACCTTTCTCGAACGTCTTGTGCGCGGGATTTCGACGACACTTCGGGCTATCTCGAAGTTGAGATTTTCCACCGGGATTTCGCAAATACTACGGGTGATTCCGCGGTTGAGGAATTCCAACGCAGCTTGTGGTTAGTTTGTGATGGATGAGTTGGAGCACCCCTGCAGGGTTAAATCTTTCGGAAAGCCATGCCTGCGGTTACGTGGCAACTTGGAAACTTTGTTTAACACTCGGTCATAGAAAACTTGAAGTAAACTCAAATAAAATACACCAACCGTGTGCGTAACCGTGCGTATCTCTTCTCGTGAGTCCTTATGCGAGAGAGAACACGGTGGGGTTATGTTTGTTCGTAAGTAGGTGTTTAGGATGTCTTAGAGATTATTACTAGATAACGTCCATTTATGCGACAATCATACCCCTTTATTCTTGTACTCGTATGTTAGCCACTCAAATAAACGCTTAGTGCTTGCTGCAGCCTCACCACTTAACCATACCTTACCCATTAAGCTTTAATAGTCTTGATACCCTTGGAAATGAGATTGCTGAGTCCCTGTGGCTCATAGATTACTACAACAACAGTTGTAGGTACAGGTAATGCGATGATTTGACGTGAGCGCGATGCTTGTTTCTTTTGGAGTTCTTCTTCTTCTTCGATCTAGGATGGGTTCCAGGCGGCAGCCTGGGATAGCAAGGATGGATGTCATTTTATCGTTTGTTTTCATCCGTAGTCGGACCCTGCTCTTCTGTATGATGTTTGGATATGTTGTTGTATTGATGTGATATTGATGTAGCTTGTGGCGAGTGTAAGCCAATTCCATATACTCATCTCTTCTTTACATGTACTTGTAATGATATCCATTCTTGCGAAATGACGAGATGCGCTTCTATCCCTGTCGAGGCCCTCGTGCCTAAATAAGGATAGGACCGCATCTTGGGCGTGACAAGTTGGTATCAGATCCTGTACCGACCTAGGAGCCCCCTTGATTGATCGAACTTGGCCGAGTCGAGTCTAGTGAAAAACTATTTTGGGCCTAGTTATATCGGAGAGTAGGATTCTTTTTACTCCTCTTCTATGCTCTGGTGAGGTATTCAACTTAGGAATTTTAATTCTACTCCTCTTCTCGCTCAATTTTTTTTAGGATCACGCGGGTATTTTGGAAACTATATGATGCCGATGTGAAGGAATTCTGTCTTGGTGCCTCCTGTTATCGAGGAGTAGAGCTCCGAGAAATTTTTGCACATCGTTATCATTCAGTTTCCTTAGTATCTCAGGACGGAGGATATTCAAAATTGCTTCAATACTAGTAGTGGCGAGAGGAGTCTGACATCCCCAGTACTGGTGGAGAGAGTTCGGATGTACTGCCATACTTAGTATCGTTGTGATTACGAGTGCGTGAGGTAGATGAGTTTGCGGAGTTTCTTGGATTATGGTGTGGAAGGTTGCGGGTGCAGTTGTAGCTGATTACCTTGGGTACGTTCCTGGGTCCGCAACCCGAATCGCATAAACAAGAAAGACTTCGGAAATTCTTAGGTGGGAATTCAAGTAGTTACCTAGGATTATCCTCCCAACAAATGCATGGTGGGTTATGTATTTGTTTCCGGCTTAGTCCTCAAGCCTCATCCTTTGGTTTTGTTTTGGAGTATGGTAATTCGAGTTGCTTCGATGTCAAGTGATGATTTCATATCCTTCATAAGCGGTGTTCTCATATTTTTATGAGAATGCTAATCCTTTTGCTCAATCAAATTGTCATGTCAATTCTTCCTAACCGGAGTGCTTCTCTCCAAGTGAATTCAATTCTCTTAAATATTGCAAGATCAATCCTCATGTTTATTTTCCGGAGTTTGTTTCATCCGTCCCAAGTGTCTTTGTTTTCCCCACCCCCGCCCTTTTTTCTTCAATGATTAAATTATCATCCAAGTGCCTTTCTTTTCATGTGATGCTTCCGCTATCTTCTCTTCCATTTCATATCCGGTGATTCAGGTGAAGATGCTAAGGAGCTTCAAGTTCATCATTTCTTCGTCTCCATTTTCTTTCCAGTGGATTTGATTCAATCTCTCGGTGTTCATCATATTCTTTTCATTCGTTAAATGTTTTTCAAGTGGAAAGTTCATATCCAAGCCTCTCTTGTTTATTCATTTCTCATTATTCTATCCGGGGTGCTGAAGATATCTTAGAAGACTTGTGATTCCACTCAAATCCTTCCAAATTATTTCGAGGGTCTCACCTCATCAATTTTAATTTGTTCCGGTGCAATATCTTTCTAAGCAGTCATTTCAACGGTGTTTTCTTTGAGTGGGCTCATAACCCACAGTTTTTTTACCCAGGATCTTACCTGACTCTTCTAATCTTCTCCGGAGATGTCCTCAAGTTTTTTAAATATGACGTAAGAATGATTCTCATCAGTCATATTTCTTTCCCAAGATCGCTTCAAATTATTTTCATCGTTGACTCAACCTTTCCTTATTCATTGTTCTGGAGTGTCGCAGTAATTCTTGGTGATGTTTCTCGCCATCATTCTTTGCATTGAAGACCGAAGGAGAGTTTCTCTTAAATCTTGGCCCATTCTCTTGAAGATTCATAGTTTCAGCTTGTTGCTATCCTCTCTAATTGTTTTCGATCATGAGTAATCCCTTCCATATCTATCCGGAGCATTTCAGAGTTGTTTTCATTTCTCGATCCTCCGAAGGCCATCATTTCAGAAGATTTCTTCGTTCTAAGCTTTCAGCTCTCGTTCTCAAATTCTTCTCAATTGTTGTCTCTTCGTTCGTCTCTTAATTATTCCGGTGCTTCGTTCAAGTTTTCCATTAGGCGGATCGTGATCTCTTCATTCTCATGTATCTCCATTCATTCTTGGCATCCTCATTCGTTTCAAATTCTAACCGGTGGTTCGTTCAAGAATTCTTCATGTTCATGATATTTCCCATTCTTTTCAAGAAGAATAAGTGGTATGCCAAATCCGTTGCGTGTCATCAATTTAACTTGATGAAGGATAAGCATAACATAATTCTTATTCTTGTTTCAACAAGGTGATTTCAAGCATTCTTCCAGAGGTTGTTCATGATATCAAATTCTCTATTCTAGTTGCTTATCTTTTCTTTTCAGGAGTTCCAAGTTTCTCAAGTATCTCTTCGCGAAGCTTCATCTAAATCATAGCAAGGCCTCAATCTTGTTCTTTTCCAGCCTTCAATTTGTTTCTATCATCCTTTCATTCCGGAGTTCTTTCCGATGGTTCCTCATGGTGGTTCGTCAAGGATTCTCTTCTTTCTCAAAGTATTCTTCAAAATTCTTGTTGGAGGAGCTCAAGTATTCTTTGTCATGAATTTCAAAGTGCAATTCATCCCCCCTTATCTTTTGACATGGTGTTATAGCATTCTTGATTCATGAGGAGTCTCGAAGAGAATTTGTCAAGAATGAGATATGTAAACCCATCTTTTCTTTGTTGGAGTTATCTTGGCATGGATTTCACCTAAGGCATTTCCTAAGGATTGTTGCTATCATGGTGCTTATCAATGATCCAAGTTCTCAATGTATTCTCTTGGTGAAAGAAGATTTCATCTCCTATTGCTCGCAATCAATCAATTGTTTGGTTTTGTGGCCGGTTGTCACCTCATAGTTTTGAGATGTTTTCCATAAGCCCACATCAAGCTTATTCTTTTCGTTGTTGGCTTTTCAACAACTTCGTTCAACCTATGCTTTTCAAATTCAATGGTGGTGTTGTCATTTTCTTCTCCGTTCGTTTTCCATTTAACCGGAGTGTTGTGTTCTCTTCTCAAGCTCTTTCCATCTTATCAAGTTTTGCCTCTATTTTCTACCGAAGTGCTGCCCAAATTTCTTGTAAATTCTTACTTGTTTCTCATATCATTCTTCATCTCCTTGCAACCTTCAAGATTCTATGTTTTCACTCGCTTGTCAAAGAAGCAACTAAGTTTTACCCCTTCCTTTCTTCTTCCTCTTCCCCTTCTCATTCTAAGATCTCGGGTCGAGATCTCTTGTAAGTGGAGGAGAGTTGTAACAGCCCGGGACCGACGCTCCAGAAGATTCCCCTTTATTTCCATTGTCGTCGTGTGATTCGTATGCTCGTCGCATGCATCATCGCATCATTCGCATCATATGCATAGCATCGTCACTCATTTTTGAAAACTTGTATCCGTTCGTAGTTGCCGGTTCTTTCCGTTCGTGTCGACGATCGTTTCGGGACCACCCACACACGCGCGCCCGCGGCATCATTAAAATATTGTTTTTAAAAGCACACGAATAATATTCTCGGATTGGGTCGAATTTGGCATGCGGTCTTGTTATATTGTAGGTAGACCGCATGCTAAATTTTGTCGCAATCAGAGGTCGTTTGATATCCGAACGGTCGACCGTAGCGGCACCATCATCGGTTTATTATCGGACGTTTGGCGGTGTTTAAAACCCTCTGTCACGGGCTGCCACTTCTCTCTCTTCTTGGCCCATCCACTCTACACAGCCCACTAAGGCCTAACCTAGCCACACTCTGCGACTGAAGCCATCCGATTACGATCATACGGTCGAAATCGGCCCTGAAAACCCTAAGCCTAGCCCTTCCCTTCTATAAATGGACACCCCCACATCCAGAAATGGCCTTCTCCCACCTCTGCCTCGAAATCCACGCCGGCCAACCAACCCGCCGCCACTTGTCGCCGCCAGATCGACCCAGCGCCGCCGCAGCCGCCGCCCGCAGCCAACCAGGGGCTGCCACGTAGCCCCTGGACTCCACCCCGCCGCCGCGGCCCGCCAGGCCCATCCGGGGCCCGCCCAGTCCCGAAGCGCCGCCGCCGCTCCCCGCGCATGGCGCCCGAGCGCCCCTGCTCCGCGCGCCCGCACCGCGTCCCTGCCCGAATCCTCGCTCCGCCAACCCGAAGATCCTTGTCGGAGCGCCGCCTCGGCCGGCCACCGGGGCAGCCACCGTCGCCGGCGACCACCGCAGGTCAGCCCCGCGCCTCTGCCTCCCTCCTTTTTCTCGTTGCTCTCTCCCTCATCTCTCTCCCCTGCCCGTCATGGATGCTTGGTCCGGAGCTTGCCGCCGTCGTCGCCTCTTGCCCCACAGCTGCAAGGAATGGACAGATCCGGGCCACCCCGCTGCGGATCCGCCGTCCCGTCGCCCAAGCCCCCTCGTCGGAGCCCCCAGGGACCGCCGGCGCCATCGGCAACTGCCTCCTTCCGCTGCTCGTGCGGGAGGACAGGGATGAGCGCTTGATGGGCCTCCTGCCAGCTTGCCTCCCACGGGCCAGCCCACCAGCGCCCGTTGACCAGACCCCAAGGCCCAGCCGCGGAGCCAGCTCCACCGACCGGTCCATGAGGCCCTATGGTGAGCGCCCCCGTTGCCCCTATTCCGTGCCCATGCGTTGTATAGCTATCCGACGCTCGCCTCTGTTGCAGATTTGCCCCGATGCATTTTTTTTCCTCTGGACGAATTTATTAAATAACCCAGGACATTGCATAATTTCAGAAAAAATGCCATATTTTGCATTGCTCTTAGATAAATAACCGTGCATCGCATGTAATAATTTTATATATGTAAAACGTGTAGAATTTAGTGTAGATTCACAATATGCCACACATTCATCCATGTTCTAAAAATGTTTAACATGTTGTTTTCTTTATTTTGCATAAATATCATGTTTGTTGCATTGCGCATAATTATTGAATCGTGCATCCAAATTAATCAAACCTTGCATGTAAAATGTGTAGTATTTTTATTGGCCTTTTTCATGCTTGCTAAAAATATTTCATGTGTTGGTTGCATTTATTTTGCATACATAACTTTGCTAATAGATTTATGCCATAAACTTGCCTAATTAATTGTGACATACTTTCCTACATGAACCTATGCATATTATATATGATTGTGGGGTAGAAAAATCCATTGAATCCAATTGTGCAATTAGTTTTGTCATTTGAGGAAGTTTGTGTGCATGTTATTTTTGCGGTGATGCCTTTTGTTATTTTAGCGTGATTTAATCCTGGCATCATATGAATTATTGTTGAACATGAGATATGCCCTTGGACATGTGTGCTAGCCCCTGGTCTTTTTGTTTGCCATGATAATCCATGTTTAGGTGCTATTTTTCTTGTTGCCAACATGCCATAAAAATCTGCGGTTTTGAGGGTCCAAAATATTTCCAAGTCTGAAAACTGTTATTTTGTTGCCATGTTGTCATGTGATTTGCTATTGATCTAGGAGTCTTTTGTGGTTTCCACCAAGGAGTCTTTTGTTAAGCATGTTGTTGCCTATCATGTTGGGCCAATAGTTTGCATGAATAGGTTTAGCATCATAATGAATTCTGTTGATCAATATGTCAATCTGTTAAAAACTGCTGCACATGTCTACCCTAATTTTTACCAAGTCTGAGAATCTGTTTTCTTCATAATGCCATGTTGTGTTGATGCTAGCTAAGATTCCATGCATAATTAGAACTTGCCACCATGGAATGAATTGTAGTGCATCATGTCTACTACCATGATGTTAAGTTTCATGCCAATATATGACCTGTAGCATATAGTTTTACTGCTGCCAATATGCCTTCGTGAAAAACTGCTATGCTAAAACCTGTTATTTTCACTAAGTCATAATCTGCTATATTTTATTGCCATGTTGTGAGCTTCCTACCATGTGATCCATGACTCTTTTGAGTATGATATATGAAGATTAAATGAAGTGTGTGTTATATGATACCGCCCCATGCTGAGTTTGTGCATTTTAGAATCTTGTAGCTTGTTGTTTTCATGCGTGCAAAATGCCATGTTGCTGTTTTGGACAGATTTGCACTAAAACTTGTGTTGGTTGTTGTGGGTGAACCGTAACTCCGTTTTGAGCATGTCCTATATGAAACTTGACTACAATTCCATGTAGTTTCATAATATCTTTCTGCATTCATGATTTGAAATATTGTGGTTGTCATTTACATGAATTTTGCATTCATGTCATGTTCATCTTGTGAAGGTCATATCTTTTAGACCGTAGCTCCGTTTGAGATGTTCCATATATGTAAATCGACTAGAATGACGTGTAGAATTGCATGGTATACTTTATTTTCCTGTTTAATAAATATAAAACATGATTCGTTCATATCTGGACCAATTTCGAAATTAACATATGGGGTCGTTTCGAAAATGCTATATGTTGTTTCCGGCCTCATTTAAACTTGCCTAGATGTGTAGTTTACTTATGCTTCACCTCTTGCCATGTTTAATAACATTTAATATTGTCATGTACCTAAACGAGAGTGAACTAAATATTCGAATATGGAGTTTCGTCAATATGCAACCCGTTGCATATTGAGCTTCACTTAATGTGTAGTATTTGTTTGTTGTGATTGCCATGCCTTGCACAATTAAACCGGACATGCATCATGGTTGTTTGCGCATCATGTCATGCATATGTCGTGGTGTATCGTGTGTTGATTGTTGTTTCCGGATTTCTTCTTCTCGATAGAGTTCCGAAAGCGTTCGGAGTGTGAGGATTCGTTCGACTACGTTGGCTCGTCTTCTTCATGGATTCGTTCTTCTTCCAAGCAGTATCTCAGGCAAGATGATCATTTCCCTGGATACCATTACTATCATTGCCATGCTAGATGTCTCGTTTCTATTGCTGTCTCGCTGGCTACCACTTGTATGTCAAGCCTCCCAAATTGCCATGATAAGCCTGTAACCCCTCCACATCCCAGCAAACATTGTTTGGCTATGTTACTGCTTGCTCAGGCCTTCTTATAGCGTTGCTAGTTGCAGGTGCAATTGTTTCCAGCTATCACAATATTATTGCTATTTAATTTAATGCACATATATACTTGGTAAAGGGTGGAAGGCTTGGCCTTTTTCTCGGTGTTTTGTTCCACTCTTGCCGCCCTAGTTACTTGTGTACCGGTGTTATGTTCCATAATTGAGCGCTCCTAACATGCTCAGGGTTGTTATGGGGACCCCCTTGACTTTCGTTTTAGGATAAAACTTGTCTGGCAAGGCCCAACTTTGGTACTACATTTGCTCAACATAATAATACTGAACACCATTAGTAATGCATAGGGCGTCATGAACCCGTGGATTAATCCAACATAATACAGGGGGGGCCAGTGCTGATGGTGTTGGTCCCAAACGGGCTGCCTGTGGGGCCGCCTCGAGGAAACTCGGGGATTGGTTTTCCCCATAGCTAGTCCCATCCGGTCGTTTCCTGAGAACGAGATACGCGGCTCCTATCGGGTTCGTCGACACGTCGGGCGGCCTTGCTGGATTTGTTTTACCTTTCTCGAACGTCTTGTGCGCGGGATTTCGAGGACACTTCGGGTTATCTCGAAGTTGAGATTTTCCACCGGGATTCCGCAAATACTATGGGTTATTCCACGGTTGAGGAATTCCGACGCAGCTTGTGGTTAGTTTGTGATGGATGAGTTGGAGCACCCCCTGCAGGGTTAAATCTTTCGGAAAGCCGTGCCCGCGGTTACGTGGCAACTTGGAAACTTTGTTTAACACTCGGTCATAGCAAAATTGAAGTAAACTCAAATAAAATACACCAACTGTGTGCGTAACCGTGACTGTCTCTTCTCGTGAGTCCTTATCCGAGAGAGAACACGGTGGGGTTATGTTTGTTCGTAAGTAGGTGTTCAGGATCTCTTAGAGATCATTACTAGATCATGTCCATTTATGCGACAATCATCCCCCTTTATTCTTGTACTCGTAAGTTAGCCACTCAAATAAATGCTTAGTGCTTGCTGCAGCCTCACCACTTAACCATACCTTACCCATTAAGCTTTAATAGTCTTGATACCCTTGGAAATGAGATTGCTGAGTCCCTGTGGCTCATAGATTACTACAACAATAGTTGCAGGTACAGGTAATGCGATGATTTGACGTGAGCGCGATGCTTGTTTCTTTTGGAGTTCTTCTTCTTCGATCTAGGATGGGTTCCAGATGGCAGCCTGGGATAGCAAGGATGGATTTCATTTTATCGTTTGTTTTCGTCCGTAGTCGGACCCTGCTCTTCTGTATGATGTTTGGATATGTTGTTGTATTGATGTGATATTGATGTAGCTTGTGGCGAGTGTAAGCCAATTCCATATACTCATCTCTTCTTTACATGTACTTGTAATGATATCCTTTCTTGCGAAATGACGAGATGCGCTTCTATCCCTGTCGAGGCCCTCGTGCCAAAATAAGGATAGGATCGCATCTTGGGCGTGACACTCCCGGGAGCCCCGCAGGGTGGCCTGCATCCTCGGTGGGGCCCAGGCTCCTCCATCAAGCTGCCAGCTCAAGCGTGCCTCGCGTGGGGCAAACGCGGTCCTGCCGGCACCTAAGCCCGCAGGATGCGCCCGGTTCCAGACCCCCATCGCTTTCGACGCGAGCGACCATCCCAAGTCTACCAGGGCAGTAGGCATTGTCCCTCTGCCGTGCACTCCCACCATCAGTGGTGTGGCCGTCACTAGGACGCTCATCGACGGCAGCACGGGCCTAAACTTGCTCTCAGTGGTGACTTTCGAGACGCTC
The DNA here is from genome assembly GCA_039707655.1 of Elymus sibiricus. Classification (NCBI taxonomy): domain Eukaryota; kingdom Viridiplantae; phylum Streptophyta; class Magnoliopsida; order Poales; family Poaceae; genus Elymus; species Elymus sibiricus. Next base: position 304,149,945 of record CM077675.1, on the reverse strand, counting down.
CAAGTGCCCTACGAGCGCCTATCACCCACCAGGCCCTTCGTGGGCGTCACCAGCGGCGCCACCCTGCCCCTGGGGCAGGTGTGCCTCCCCGTCACCTTCGGCACCCGCGAGAATTACCGAATGGAGTTCATCATCTTCGATGTGGCCCCCATAGGCTTGCCCTACACTACCATCTTGGGCTACCCAACGCTCTCCAAGTTCATGGCCGCGGTTCATCATGCCTATGCCGTCAAGATGCCCGGGTGCAGCGGTGCCCTCACCATCCACTGCGATGAGAAGGACACGACACGCGCCCTCGCTCGCGCCTACAAGGCGGCTACCACCATATCCCCGGACGGGGAGGACGCCCCCGAGCCTGATGAGCTGACGCCAACAAAAAAGAAGCTCATGTTCTCTCAAGAGCGGGACAAGACCAAGAAAGTATCGCTGGACGGTGGTGCTGTGAGTCCTTTCCTCACCATCGGCAGTGACCTCGCCCCTGAGCAGGAGAGTGCGCTCGCCACCTTCCTCCAGGCGAATGCTGATATGTTCGCGTGGACGGCCTCAGACATGCCCGGCGTGCCACGGGAAGTCATCGAGCATCACTTAGCGGTGTGTCCTAACGCGCACCCTATCAAGCAAAAGGTGCGGCGCCAGGCAACCGAGAAGTAGGACTTCGTCGTTTAGGAGGTCGGGAAGCTCCAGGACGCCGGCGTCATCCGCGAGGTAATCCACCCAGAGTGGGCCGCCAACCCCGTGGTCGTCGCCAAACCGCATGGCGGCAAGCGCATGTGCGTCGACTTCACCAACCTCAACAAGGTCTGCCCCAAGGACCACTTCCCGCTGCCACAAATCGACCAGATCGTGGACTCCACCGTGGGATGCGACCTGCTCTTCTTCCTGGACGCCTTCTCGGACAACCATCATATCAAAATGGCAAAGGAGGACGAGGAGAAGACCGCCTTCATCACCCCTTGCGGAGTGTTCTGCTACGTGTGCATGCCTTTCGGCCTAAAGAGTGCGAGTGCCGCCTTCCAAAGGCTGATGTGCATCTTCTTAGGGAGTCAGATGGGGAGGAATGTGGAGGCGTACGTCGACGACATCGTCATCAAAACACACGAGGCGCGCTCCCTCATCGAGGACCTAGATGAAACATTCACTAACCTTCACAAGGTCAACCTTAATCTCAACCCCGCCAAGTGCGTCTTCGGTGTTCCCTCTGGCAAGCTCCTGGGTTTCTTGGTATCCCGTCGTGGCATCGAGGCCAACCCTGAGAAGATCAAGGCCATCAAATAGATGCGGCCGCCCCACAACCTCAAGGAGATGCAACGCTTGGCGGGGTGCATGGCCTCACTCGGTCGCTTCATTTCCAAGTTCGGCGAGCGGGCTCTCCCCTTTGTCAAGCTCATGAAGAGGTCTGGCCCCTTTAAGTGGACCCCAGAGCCCAACACTGCCTTCGAGGATTTCAAAAGGTACCTCACGAGCCCTCCTATCATGGTCGCCCCACGCCCCCTCGAGCGCCTGCTGCTGTACCTGGCAGTCACTCCCCAGACGGCCAACGCGGCCCTTGTGGTGGAGCGGGAGCAGCAAGCCTGCGTCAAGAAGATGCCCGCCAAGTCGGCGCATGCGGACGCCACGGCACGGGTGCTGGCGTGGTTCTCACTACGCCCACATGTGATAAGCTTTACTACGTGGTACAGCTCTGTTTCAGGTGCACCGACAAGGTCTCCAACAACATCGCCGAGTACGTGGGACTCATTGCTCGACTCAAGGCCGCCATCACGCTCGGAGTCAGGCGCATCGTCATCAAGAGGGACTCACAGCTCCTCGTCAACTTCTCCAACAAGAAGTACAAGCTGAAGGATGAGCACATGATGGCTTATCTGGAGGAGGTGCGCAAGCTCGAGAAGCGCTTCACGGGCATGGAGCTCCAGCACATCCCCCGCGGCGACAACAACAAGGCAGACGAGATTGCCAAGCGCGCCTCTCATCGCGAGCCCCAGAGCCCCGGCGTCTTCGAGGAGCGACTCCTGAAGCCCTCAGCAGCGCCTCCGACCGGCAGCCTAGCGGCACCCCATGAGGAGCTCCCTCCCGCACCATCCGTGGCCGCACCAAACTGCGGTCCACCCTCAGGCAACCGCCTACTGCTGGCACTCGAGCTGCTGCCTGAGAGCTGGACCGTGGAGATCAAGGCCTAACTGGAAGGTGGCACCCTCCCGAAGATCGACGCAGAAGCAGAGTGGGTGGTTCGCCAGGCTGGCCTCTACCACTTAAAGGAGGGCGACCTGTACCGCCACCGCCCGAACGGAGTCGCGCTGTGGTGCATCTCCAAGGAGCAAGGGTGTGAGCTGCTCGCCGACATCCACGGAGGCGACTGCGGCCACCACTCGTCCTCGCGCACCCTCGCAGATAAAGCATTCCACAGCGGGTTCTACTGGCCCACAACGCTTGAGGATGCTACTGAGCTGGTACAGGAGTGCGAGGCTTGCCACTTCCACACAAAGCAAATCCATCAGCCAGCGCAAGGGCTCCAGACCATTCCCTTCTCGTGGCCCTTCGTGGTCTGGGGGTTGGATATCCTCGGACCCTTCCCTCGCATGTGTAGGGATCGAAAGTAGGTCTAGAGGGGGGGGTGATTAGACTACTTGACCAAATAAAAACCTAACCTTTTCCCAAATTAATTTGTGGGCAGATTTTAGCAATTAGCACAAGTCAAGTTCACCCTACACATGCATGTCTACGAGTATTGCAGCGGAAAGTAAAGACAAGCATATGTAAATAGAGGGGGAGAGGAGATCAAACGCAATTTGGAGACACGGAGATTTTTCCTATGGTTCCGATAGGTGGTGCTATCGTACGTCCACGTTTATGGAGTCTTCAACCCACGGAGGGTAATGATCGCGAGAGTCCACGGAGGGCTCCACCCACAAGGGGTCCACGAAGTAGCAACCTCGACTATTCCATAACAGCTTCCGTCCATGAAGGACTAGCCTCACTATGGGTAGATCTTCACGAAGTAGGCGATCTCCTTGCCCTTACAAACTTCTTGGTTCAACTCCACAACACGAAGTAGGAGGCTCCCAAGTGACACCTAACCAATCTAGGAGGCACCACCCTCCAAAAGGTAATAGGCTCGATAGTAACGATGAACTGCTTGCTCTTGTGTTTCAAATGATAGTCTCCTCAACACACAATCACTCTCTCACAGATTTGGCTTGGGTGGAAGAGATTGATTGGATGGAAAGCAACTTGGGGAGGCTAGAAGTCAAGATCCATATGGTTGGAGTGGATGATCTTGACCTCAACACAAGGGTAGGTGGTTCTCTCTCAGAAAATTGGATGGGGCAAGTGTGGAATAGTTCTGAGTGCTTCTCTTTCGAGTGGGATGTGATGGAGGGGTATATATAGGCATCTCCAAAAATCCAACTGTTACAACATTATTGAGCAACTCGGTGAAACCGATATGAAACTCGGTCGTACTGATTTGTTCAAAATGTGGCAACTTTAGGAATTTCGGTGAGACCGATATATCATTCTCGGTGGTACCGAAATGAGTGGCCGAGGATAGTTTCCAAACTCGGTGGCACCGATTTACAAAACTCGGAGATTCCGATTTTATAAATCGAGACAACAGAATGTTGGTCACCGAAATTCGGTTGCACCGATGTGAATCTTGATTATACCGAGAATGGGAAGTGGCTAGGGTTTCTGTCTTGGCTTGGAACTCGGTGTGGCCGATATGAAAGTTGGTGACACCGATTTTGAGTGGATGGCTTAATGACAAAATATTTGTGGGAGAGCTTGTGAGTGTATTTGGTGGCTAACACTTGATCACTTGAATATTTCATTCACCATTAATACCTCACCCCCTTTTGATAGTATTGGATTTCCTATGGACTCAAAGTGAAATGTAGAGTCTTCATCCTTGTAGCTTTGCCAATATTATTCCTTGTATCTTGGGGTCTCCTCACAATCCTTTGCCAAGCTATCATTGAACTTTTTCCTGAGATATACTTAGTGGAAAATATTAGTCCAATGAAGTATATGTTGTTTTAATTACCAAAGCCATCTAGGGAGAAGTTGCGCTTTCAATCTCCCCCTTGTTGGTAATTGATGACAACATATAGATCAAAGCTTCGATGAGAGATACAAGATATGAATAGCATCGTCGCTTTGAGAGGTAGGTGATAAGAAAGAGCTCCCCCTAAATTTGTGCATTATTTTAAATTTGCGTTTGAATGCAAATGCACAATCGATTAGGATGATGGGTCACTCTTCCATGTCACATACAACTTGGTGGTGCGCTAGAATAATATGAGTGAATAACAAGCACAACACACCAAACAATAGTAAATGATCATCACATAGAAATCTCAAAGATAGGTGATAGAAGCATCAATAAGAGTATATGATCAAATACCAACAAAAGTTTGCAACACAAACGATAAACCAAATGTATTTGAAAATAGCAAAGAGGGATCAAAATGCAACACTCTCTCTTTCTCTCTAAGCCCTATGATCTACAACTTCTCCCCCTTTGGCAACAAGTTACCAAAAAGTTCAAAGCTATAGAGCTAACGTCGCTCTGGGCTGGATCTCCTCCATGAGATGATGATGCTGCGCCTGTAGCTGTCGATGGAGTCAAGAGAAGAGCATCTGCAAAAGCTTCAGCTGAAGTCCTCTAAGGTGGTGGAGTTGCTACTGGAGCTGATGGAGTTGAAAGAGCTATAGCAGGTGCTAAAGAAGACGACCTCAACTCTGGAGCAGTCACTGTAGGAGTCCTGGCTTGGGTCCTAAACTGAGTGCATGGCCCTGAGAGGTGAAGTGTCATCCTCATCGGAACCTGTAGAGTGATAGATAGGAGCATCATCTACTTCCTTCTTGATCTCATTGACTGTCCTAGTCAGCCCATCTACCTTGTCGTTTAGCGTTTTGACTCTGTTCTCCACTATCCTCACAAGACTGTGCTGATTTTCAAGAATGTCCTTGATATCCTTCTGCATACTCTTAACAGTGCTAAAAAGCATATCCATCTGCTCAGCCCTGGACTTTGGCACTGGAGCACTAGCGGCTCTAGCTGACTCAGCTGCTTCTCTTCCTGCAGTTGCAGTGGGATGATCTAGATTCATCACCACCACATTATCCTCAAATTCTGGCTGGAGTGGCATATGAGGTCGATCAAGGGCATACACATTCTTCTCAAGCTTGGAGTTGATCAGCATATGAATGTATGGTGCATAACCGCAAGATCTCTTCTGATCTGCAGCTATCCTCTTCACAATCTCAACAATAAGATCCATGACTCTGAATCTGGTGTGAAGGTCAATGTGGTGCAACATGTTGATTGAGTAGCCTCGAATCATCTTGTCATCTCCTGACTTAGGCATCAAAGTGTACCTCATGATGGTGTTGCTGGTAGGCAGACCTGCTTGTAGATAATAGACTGAACCAAACTTATGTGAATGCACATAATCAGCAGGGATTTCCTTGTACATATTGGCCATGGAGTTGGGGTTCTTCTTTGACTCTGTGTACACATCCAAGTCACCATCTTGTACTTGTGGGGCTCCTAAAATGGTAGCCCACTCTTCAACAGTGGATTCATACTTGACACCTTCTGTCATCCAGACAATCCTGCCATCACCATAAAAATGAGCAGTGGAACAGAATTGCATGATCATCTCATCATTCCAGGGAGTGAACTCTCTACCAACAAAGCTCTCAATGTCAATGCATCTGAAGTTCTCTTGCACATGGGGAAAGAAATCTTCATTCTTCTTTATGAAATCCCAGTCAACATATCTCATGTCACTGGCAGCTCAGCTCTTGTCCAACAAGACAGTCTCATAGAAGTCTTGCTATTTCTTGGTATGAAATCTGACATCCACAACAGTCCTTCTCCTGGAGGCATAGGGGTCCTTTATCCTCCACAATCTCAGACCCGAGTCTTTCCTCAACTTCATGTCCTCAGCAACTGGATGATCATCATTGTGCAATGGCAAGTGTCGCCTCAGTTTCCTCAAAACTGGCAAATCTTCTTCTTCTTCTGGCATGGTTGATTGCTTGTTCTTGGAAGCACTAGGAATGTCTCTGGTAGACTTCTTGGATTTGGAAGCAGCAGCAGCCTGCTTGGGGGCAGTCTTGGTGCCTTTGGATGATGTATCCTTGGGCATAGCATCAGCCAACAGTTTCTTCCTCTTAGATGGAGGGGCTTTGGCAGCTGGTTCCTCTTCCTCTTCTTCAGCAGCAGCTTCTGGATCCTCATACATAGAGGTGGCTCTTCCAACAACATGGACAATCCTCTTCCTTGACCTCTTCTTCTCACCTGCCTTCTTAGGCATAGAATTCTTAATTGGAGGTGACTCAATGTGAAGAGTCATGCTTTGCTTGACATAGTTAGGTGCCCTCATATCCTTAGCACTAGCATACACCTTCTTAGTTGGCCTCTTGGAAGATGTGGCTTCAGCAGTTGTGCTATTGGCAACTTTATCCTTCTTGGGTGGCTCTTCTGGCAAAAAGTCTTCATTCTCCTCATCTGAGTTTAACTTCCGTCTTGTCCTGGTAGCAGCCTTGGGCAAATCAGGTGAGCTGGGCACATCATCATACCTGCCCTTAGGACTAGTGCCTGAGCTCATATCCACATTCTCCTCTCTGAAATGTTTCTGACTATCATCGGAGCCTGACATGCTGACCCTGTGAATAGAGCATAGGAGGGCAGAGGAGTTGAGCATCACAGAAACACATATTTTTTCAAAATTCTAACTTAGAAACTTTGGGTATGAACTACTGCAGAATGTATTTCGGTAGCACCAGGTTGATATTTTCGGAGTCACCGAGACTGACCACCTGCATAACAGAAACTTGGGCAGCCTTTTCGGTGTGATCGAAAAGAACTGCTCGGTCTCACCGAGGTGGTTCTCGGAAACCCTAAAAACTAAATCGGTGGAACCGATTTTATCAATTCGGTAGTACCGAGATGCATGTTGTGGGAGATCAGATCCAAAATTCCTTCATTTTCTAATCTATGGAGGTTTCTTGTGGAGTAGATCGATTTCACATGGTGGATTATAGACAAAAGCATCCTAATGCGCTTGAATCAGACATGGAACGCATGAGGAGATTGGAACCATACCCTAACTTGGCGATGGTCCGACTATGACGACGACGGCGGTGGAGATTTCCATCGACGACGAGGATCCCAGCGGCGGAGGCGCTCGGGGAAGCAAGGGCGATGACCAGAGGGGTCAGGAGCGGCAGCTTAGGGTTGGGAACACGGGCGTTTGAAGATTAAATTTCAAACGTCGGGTCCGCCTGGATTAAGTACCCTTCACTGTCGGTGAAACCAATTCTTATTTATCAGTGTCACCGAGTTTCACAACCATCAGGTGGCTAGGAAACTCGGTGTAACCGAGAAAGAGGAATCGGTTTTACCGAGATACGAAAACCAGATCAACTCAGTGCTTCGGTGGAACCGAGATTTGTGAATTGGTTTTACCAAGATGCACATGAGAGGTTTTGGAATGCAGCTCTTGTCGACACGGTACTCGGAGTGCTCCTCACACAGAGGGATAGAGAAGTGCTTGTTCAAGTTTTTGTGATGTAGCATGAATAGAATATGAGACAAGAAAGCATAGATAGCTAGAGAGGGGTCCTAGGCACTCTTGTCCATCCAATTGGCAAAAGAAAAATCAAAGTCCAAATAGCAACAAATGGATGTCCTCGAATGAGAAAAATATGCATACCAGCATGCTCACACAATAAGATGTCCAATGAAATCATGGCAAACATGCAAAACCACTCTAGTATCTACCAAGCACTTGGGCGATGAATTAGTCATCTATATATGAGTATATTGACTTAGGAGCCAAGTAAGAGTACTTGATCATAGGTCATACTCATCGTTTAAGCACAAGTGGGGTTACCACTTTTACATAAAGCATTTAATGTTGTCACATTCTTAAGAGATGCTTTAACTCAAGTCTTAGAGTAAAGATCCCCCTTGATGTGACATCCCCCCATAAGAGGGATAAACTAACCTTGGGTTTTGTCATAGAAGACTTCATGTGGGTGATGTAGTGGTGGATGCTCAAAGTTGATGAAGATCATCTTCAGTTGGGAGCAATCCTTGTTGTTTCTTACTCACCTCACCTACATGGGTTAGTCCCAAGTACAAGTGACAAACACATGAATATCTATGGACATGGAGTGCAAAGCATACATGATGATGTCCATGGATTCAATTATTACCTTGTCCCTTGCTTACCTTTGAGGGAATGTGTGACTCCTTGAACTATTGCATAATGTTGATGTTGATTGCAACTAGTTCTTGTCAATAATAAATGTGAGTGAATTTCATTGGCGGAGTCACCCCTCAAGAACTTCTCTAGTTCTTCTTCTTGGGGACCCACATCAAGTTGATGGGGATCCCTGGGGTTGAAGTAGAACTAGTTGAAGTAGAGCTTGGAGTAGCGTTGGGAACCCACTTCAGCATGGCTAGGGATTCATCTTCAAATGTGTCAATGCCATCATGAAGCTTTCCCTCGCCCTTGTGGTCTTGTGGAGGAAGGTCATCTTGAGAGCTCGTTCCCTTGGGAGGAGTAGGATCATACTTCTCTCTTTGGGGAACAAACTTCGGCTTGGGGTATTGACCTTCTTCCCATTCGACTCCATTGGCATTGATGTAGCCAATGCCATGGTTCTTCCGGTATCCTCCATGCTTGCGCACAATCTCCTCGAATTGCTTACATCCGGCAAGGCTTTTGTAGACACCTTTCTCTATAATTCCTTTCAATAAATTGTTTTCTTGCTCAAGTGTAACTTGGCTAAGAGAATCATTAGTAGAATCAATAGAGTTACTAGGAACAACATCATTTGATTTTGCATTAGCTTTGTTGTTACTAGATGAAGAACCTTTCTTGCCTTTGTTACTAGCTTGCTTAGATTTAACTTGTGGAATAAATGTAGACAAGAGTAATCGTTTGACAAGATAAGAAGAACTCTTCTTTCGAAGATCGTCATTGATAGCTTTAAGAAATTCATGCTCTTGCTCTAAGTTGAGCTTCTCGAAGAGTAGCTTCTCATGAGTTCTTACAAGCTCTCTATGATCTTCTAGAGTAGATTCATTAGCTAACTTAAGAGTGTTTAATTCTTTAGTTAGATGCTCAATCTCCTTCTTATCGTCATCATTCGATTTATCTTGGTTAGCATGTATATCATCAAGTTCATTTTGACTAACATCACTAGTTTTATCAAAGAGCAAGTCATCATCTCCTAGTAAATCATCCTCATCACTATCAAAGTCAAGGTACTCGGGGTGTGATACCTTGGGGCCTTTAGCAATGAAGCAACTTCCACTTCCTTCATTTGGTGAATCAAATATGTCGTAGGAGTTGGAGGTTACAAGTGCAAGTCCGGCAACACCTTCATCTTGACTATAGTCGGAGTCGGAGTGGTAGCTTCTCTCGGATTGGTTGTCGGATTCGGAGCCAGAAACCCATTCACCAACATGAGCTTGATGTCTTCTTCTTGAGTAGCTCTTGGTGTACTTGTCCTTCTTCTCTGAGTCTTTGCTTCTCCGAGAGGGTCTTCGTTCATAACGATCTTCTCTACTCCTTCTCTCTCTACGAGGTGATTCATCTCTTGAGTTTCGTCTTCTAGGTGATTCTTCTCTTCTCTTGTGGGGGGACGTGCACTCATTTGAGTAGTGTCCGGGCCTTCCACAATTGTAGCAGTTCGGTCACGATAGAAGAACGCTTCTCATCATATCTTGAGTTGGAGCTTCTTTCTTTGCATCTACTCTTGTAGAACTTGTTGAATTTCTTGACCATGAGGATTATCTCTTCATTGGTTACAAGGTTATTGCTTGAAGTAGCGGGAGCATCACTTGTTGCTTTGTAAGCACCGCTTGACTTGTTGTGAAGCTCTTCCTTGTCTTTGAGTGACATCTCATGAGCAACAATCCTACCAATGACTTCCGTAGGCTTGAGATCTTTGTAATTTGGCATCATTTGGATCAATGTGCACATGGTGTCATATTTTCCATCCAAAGCTCTAAGTATCTTCTGGATGATGAATTTGTCGGTCATTTATTCGCTTCCTAAGCCGGCAATCTCATTTGTGATGAGTGCAAGCCTAGAGTACATCTCCGCAACTCCTTCACCATCCTTCATCTTGAACTTGTCAAGTTGACTCTGAAGCACATCCAACTTAGATTCCCTGACGGACTCGGTACCTTCGTGCATGTCAACCAAAGTATCCCAAATCTCTTTTGCATTCTCAAGACGGCTGATTTTGTTGAACTCTTCGGGGCATAGGCAGTTGAAAAGAATGTCACATGCTTGAGCATTGTATTGCAACATCTTCAATTCTTCCGTGGTCACTTCACGATCCGGTTCCTTTCCATCACCAAAGAATTCACCTTGCAATCCAACACGAACAACAGCCCATACGACGGGGTTATGACCAAGAATATGCATTTTCATTTTATGTTTCCAACTAGCAAAGTTTGTACCATCAAAATATGGACCTCTACGGTGATAGTTTCCCTCACTAGATGCCATACTCTCCTTGGTTGTGAGACCAATGCAATGGAGACCAAAGCTCTGATACCACTTGTAGGGATCGAAACTAGGTCTAGAGGGGGGTGATTAGACTACTTGAGCAAATAAAAACCTAACCTTTTCCCAAAGTAATTTGTGGGCAGATTTTTGCAATTAGCACAAGTCAAGTTCACCCTACACATGCATGTCTACGAGTATTGCAGCGGAAAGTAAAGACAAGCATATGTAAATAGAGGGGGAGAGGAGATCAAACGCAATTTGGAGACACGAAGATTTTTCCCGTGGTTCCGATAGGTGGTGCTATCATACGTCCACGTTTATGGAGTCTTCAATCCACGGAGGGTAACGGTCGCGATAGTCCACGGAGGGCTCCACCCACAAGGGGTCCACGAAGTAGCAACCTTGACTATTCCATAATGGCTTCCGTCCACGAAGGACTAGCCTTACTATAGGTAGATCTTCACGAAGTAGGCGATCTCCTTGCCCTTACAAACTTCTTGGTTCAACTCCACAACACGAAGTAGGAGGCTCCCAAGCGACACCTAACCAATCTAGGAGGCACCACCCTCCAAAAGGTAATAGGCTCGATAGTAACGATGAACTCCTTGCTCTTGTGTTTCAAATGATAGTCTCCTCAACACACAATCACTCTCTCACAGATTTGGCTTGGGTGGAAGAGATTGATTGGATGGAAAGCAACTTGGGGAGGCTAGAAGTCAAGATCCATATGGTTGGAGTGGATGATCTTGACCTCAACACAAGGGTAGGTGGTTGTCTCTTAGAAAATTGGATGGGGCAAGTGTGGAATAGTTCTGAGTGCTTCTCTTTCGAGTGGGATGTGATGGAGGGGTATATATAGGCGTCTCCAAAAATCCAACCGTTACAACATTATTGAGCAACTCGGTGAAACCGATATGAAACTCGGTTGTACCGATTTGTTCAAAATGTGGCAACTTTAGGAACCTCGGTGGGACCAATATATCATTCTCGGTGGTACCGAAATGAGTGGCCGAGGACAGTTTCCAAACTCGGTGGCACCGATTTACAAAACTTGGAGATTCCGATTTTATAAATCGAGACAACATAATGTTGGTCACCGAAACTCGGTTGCACCGATGTGAATCTTGGTTGTACCGAGAATGGGAAGTGGCTAGGGTTTCTGTCTTGGCTTGGAACTCGGTGTGGCCGATATGAAAGTTGGTGACACCGATTTTGAGTGGATGGCTTAATGACAGAATATTTGTGGGAGAGCTTGTGAGTGTATTTGGTGGCTAACACTTGATCACTTGAACATTTCATTCACCATTAATACCTCACCCCCTTTTGATAGTATTGGATTTCCTATGGACTCAAAGTGAAATGTAGAGTCTTCATCCTTGTAGCTTTGCCAATATTATTCCTTGTATCTTGGGGTCTCCTCACAATCCTTTGCCAAGCTATCATTGAACTTTTTCCTGAGATATACTTAGTGGAAAATATTAGTCCAATGAAGTATATGTTGTTATTAATTACCAAAACCACCTAGGGAGAAGTTGTGCTTTCAGCGCGGTCGGTGGCTATCGCTTCCTATACGTCGCCATTGATAAGTTCACCAAGTGGGCGAAGGTGCTGCCTGTCCGGACCATACCGACAGGCTCAGCGGTCAAGTTCATCAAGAGCTTGGTGTGCCGTTTCGGCGTCCCCAACCGCTTCATCACGGAAAATGGCTCGTAGTTCACCAGCGGCCACTTCAAGACGTACTACGCCTCTATCGGCACGCAGATCTGCTTTGCCTCCATGGCACACCCCCCGAAGCAACTGTCGGCATCCTGGGAACGGGGGTACCCAGACTTGCCTGCCTGTGGCCCAGGGCGTGGCCCACCTCGACGACCAAGTACGGCCCAGCGCGGCCTCACTCAGCACAAGGCCCTCGTGAGACCCCGAGCTCACGAGGGAAACAACGCCAAGACCCGTGGGGGGTAGGCCTCCCCAGGCCTCCTCCCGAGCGGCGGAGATCACTATGAAGTGCTCGGCCTCGGGAGGTCAAGGGTGACGCCAGCCAGGCTGTCGGATTTCGGGCTCCGCAAAACCCTACGTAGTTCGAACCCAGGGGCGTGTGTGAAGATCCCCAACAGCTTCATCCCTCCAAGCTCACAATGCGATGACCCCGCTCGATGGCGAGGAAGAATATAGCACACGAGAGTTTACCCAGGTTCGGGCCGCTGCGAAGCCTAAAACCCTACTCCTGCTTTTGGTGGATTGCCTCACGAGGAGGTTTGTGGATGAACTAGTACAGTGGTGAGTTGCCCCGCGGGTGCGTTCGGGGTGGTGTGTTGTCTCTGCCTCCTACCGAGCAGCCTAGCCTCTATTTATAGCGGCCCGGGTCCTCCTCCCTTATCACAATGGCGGGAAGGGATCCCACAACGGCCAAATTTGAAAGGGGACAGGAGGTACGTCTTATCCTGACGAAAGGTGATCTTCGCCTGCAAAGTAGGTGGTGGTGACGCGATGGTGGGCTCGTTGGTGACATCCGTCCTACCGCGCCCGCTGGCCTGGTCTCGTTGCACCAGTAGGGAAATCTTTGGCGGGGCGCCTCGGGAACCTGCGCTCGCCCTTGTCCCCTTTGCACCAAAGAGGAAACTGTCTCCTCTGGCGCGCTGGCGCCCGCCTGGCCTGACTGGCGTCACCCTTGACCTCCCGAGGCCGAGCGTTGCATGGAGATCTCCGCCACTCAGGAGGGGGTCTGAGGAGGCCCACTCCTTGCTGGTCTTGATGCCGCCTCCCTCGCGAGCTCGGGTCCTCGCGAGGGCCTTGTCTCGAGTGGGGCTGCGTTGGGCCATGCTTGGCTCGTGAGGTGGGCCATGTCCTGGGCTGCAGGCAGGCAGGTCTGGGTACCCCCATTCCCAGAACGCCAACAGTAGCCCCCGGGCCCAAGGCGCGCTCGAGATGGCTTCCGGGCGAAGCCCTTGAAGATGGCCCGAAGCGCCGCGGGCCCCAAACGCCTGCGGGCCAGGCTTTACACGTGTCGAGCGCCCAAGCGGCGACACCCCCGCTCCCCGAGGGCGTCAGGAACCACCTCAAGTCAAACTGATGTGACACCCGCGCGCAGCGCCGGCCATCATTGCCCTTCCTTGAATGCTACTGCTCCCTCGGGCCTCCACTCCTCGGGCCATGCAGATGTGACCCGACAATCGGCAGGCGAGGCGACGCGGACGGTAATGCGCTGATCGAACCGCCCCGCAGCGCCCAAGGGGCGCACGTCGCCTGATCTCCCACGACGCTTCGCGGCTGCAGTCACACCTATAAATCCGCCCCGCCGCTGGTGGGGGAGGGCACTGCAGTCTTGAGGTGTCTTCGTACTTCCATTGCTCCACAGGTAGAAAACCCGCTCTTCTTCCCAACTCTCCTCTCCCATGGCGTCTGGAGGAAGTGTTGCAGGCGCGGGGAAGCACGCGGAATCGTCAGCTCCCCCGCCTTCTTCCGGAGGCAGCGGCGGGGGGCCGCCGGGGTCGGCGCAGGTCCGCCGGCGCTGGGCCATGGTCGATGAGTGAGCACTCTGCCGCCTCCTCTTTCTTAGCTATCTTGTCCAGTGCTCCGGTCCTGATCCCCTCCTTCTTCCAGGGCGCCTGCGGCCAAGAAGCGCAAGCTCGGCGAACTTCAGGAGGAGGTGGACGCACTGCGGGCCCAGCTGACGACCGCCGAGGCCGCCTTCCAAGCCGCCCTCAGGGGCAAAGCGGAGGCCAGGGTGGAGCTGGCGTCCCTCCAGGCCCAGGTTAAGGAGGCGGCGGACGCCGTGCAGGCCGCTCAGAATAAGGCGGTGCATGCCAAGATGCTGGAGTCCCAACACGCCAAGCAGTACCTTGGCATCGCCCGCCGCGCGGCCGACGCGGTGAGCCGGTTCGTCGGGGAAGCCCCCGCGCTATCGTGCGTGCGCGGCGACGGGGGCTACCTTGACTTCTTCCAGAAGGTGGTGGAGGCACTTGAGACCGGAGTTTCCCGTGCGAACGCGGACAACGAGTCTGACGCGCGCGACCTCCTGGACCTCGCCCTGATGGGCGTCTTCTCCAACGTGCGCCGCCATGCCCCGGAGCTTGACCTCCGACGCGTCGGGGAGCGGGTGCCTGGCGAGCTCCAGAGGCCCCTCCAAGACGAGGTGCACCCGCACGTGGAGTCCCTGGTGGAGCGGTTCATCCAGGTGCCCGCCTCCAGCGGGGAGGACGATTCTGACGCCGAGGCGGCCGGCGGCACGAGCGGCGGTAGCGACTCCTCCCTCTAGGCATCCCTTGTTTCCCTTTCCTGGTTCCTATAATACTTTAAGAAGAACTCGGCCCCGAAGGGCGTTAGCCTTTTGCGTATTACCTTTGTCTCCGTTCTTCCTTTTCTTAAATCGCCGGTCGCGCGCTTGCCGTGACGTGAGTTAGTTTCCTCGTGCGGGGCTTGGCGTCACTGCCGATGCGGCTCGATGATGACGTCCGGCGGGGCCCTCGCGAGGCTCTCTCTCATGAGGGGCAGCTCGTGGCCGCCACTCCCCGGGTTTCTGGCCTTGCTGCTTGTCGTGGCTGGGTCCCTCCCCTCGCGTCGTTTTTCCTGGCGCCTCAGGTCTTAGGGGTCTCAGTAGCCGCGCGCGGTGGCCCGCAGTACCTGCATCCTCACATTCGTGCGCACAACCCTCATCCCGTCCTCGGGTTGCCATTAGATCAGGAGGCTCTTGCTTGGTTCGGTAGTGTACTTAGCTTGTAGGGCGGTGATGATCTCGTGCGTCGCGAGGCGCGGCCGGGTTGTCCAGATAGCCCGCGATCCCCCCCTGGACGCTTCCTCCTTGTTTGTGGGACAGTTTGGGGGCCCTTTCGGCACTCTGTGTCTGCAGGCCCCAGTCCCGCACATTTCCCGACCACCGCAAGCGACGTCCGGATCACCTGGATGCCACCACGGGGTGAGGCCTCGACACTCTTGATATCGATCGGATCGCCAGGACGACGTCAAGGGGCGAGGGGCTATATGACCGTTAAGGCTCCTGAGGCGCGCTGCTCAGGAGCCCCCTTTGACGCTCAAGCAGCTCTACGTCGGTAGGTCCTAGTCCCGCACATTCCTCGACCACCGTAATGTACGTCCGGATCACTAGGACGCAACTACGAGGTGAGTCCTCGACACCCTCGATGCCGACCGGATCACCAAGGCCAACATCAAGGGGCGAGTGGCTATATGACCGGTAATGCTCCTGAGGCGCGTTGCTCAGGAGGCCCCTTTGACGCTCGAGCGACCCCCATTCCGTCCTGCCGATTGCCGCCTCAGGAGGCAGTGGGACCTCCCGAGGTCCCATGCCGCGGTGCCGTGCCGTGGTCGGAGCCCCCGAGCGGGGATCGACCGCCAAAAGAAGCAAGTCCCTGAGGCGACAGGGCCTTGCTATCCAGTTCCGAGGCGCCTCGGGGAGGGCTGGAACGCACGGGCCCTTGCGAAACACCAATTCAGAGAAAGAGACTCCAAGATCGGAAAAAGGAGAGAACGATGAGAGAAAAGGTCCCCGCCCCTTTTTCATTTTGAAAACAGAGTTCTGAAATTCTCAAACTTCGTTCCAAAAAGTGGCAATTCGAACACCAAAAAAAAGCAAGCAACTGCCGCGTCTGGCACCTAGGCTAGTCTTCGCCTCCGTCTTCCCCCAGCGCGGAGCGTAGGGCATCCACGTTCCGTGGGCATAGCCATTGGTGGGCAGTGTTGTCCGCCAGCGCGGAGCATGGGGCTTCCACATTGCGTGGGAAGGAACCCCTCCGCGTCCTCGGAGGGCTCCGGGCGTATACAGCCCACTCATTATTACGTGAGAGTGTCACGGCCGTAGATAGCTGGGCAAGTCCCCAGGCGGCCGGGCCGGTTGCTCCCAACTCCGTCAAGAGCCATCCCGTGCATTTCTGCTCAGTTGCGTGCCTCTATGACCCAAACCCGAATGCATTGTTCCCCGCGTAGCCGTAGGATTGCGCTTCCGCGGCCCAAACATGAGCACAATGCATCCGGCGTAGCCATAAAGGTGTTTTGTCGATGAAGCCGCCTCGTGAAGCGTCGGGGCGCTGGCCTGACGGTGTCCTGTGGGCCTCGCGAGGCCCAGCCTCCCGAGGCTGCGCCGACGCTCCGGTTGCCGCGGGTGGCCTGCGTTACTTGTGTCTTGCGCCGTTCCCCGCGGGCGTCCTCCCTCCTCCTCCCGCTCGCGTTGTCGAGGCCAGGTGCTTCGTCGGTGGAAGCCCCCAGGCCCGGCTCGGGGAGGACGCCCAGGGTACCCCCTATTCTTGGGGGGTGCTGGCGCCTGCGGCAGGCGCCTGATCCATCCCGCCGTCCGGAGGTATGACGTAGCTTGGTACATAGGGCTCTACATAAGGGCCCGAGTCTCCTCCTGAGCCGTCCGGCGGGGCGCCGGGGATAGTCCCTCCGTGCGGTAGCGGGGCGCCGCCCTGTGCGCACAGCCCGCAGACCCTCCTGCGACGAGCCTCAGCTCGAAGTTGCTTACCTCTGCCAGCGCCACTGGGTGGGCCGCATGCTTCCTGACGGGGGTCGCTACCTTGGCGATCTGATGCGCCTTCGCCATGGTTGCTTGCTTGTCCGGTCGCCTGCGTTGCTTGCTCCCTGCGTAGGATGGCGCGCTCCCATATGGTTAACCCAGGCTGTTGACGGTCCCTAGGGTCGTGGAGGCGCGTGTTGGTGCGCGCGTGGGGCGCCCCGTTGTTTCCTCCGTGCGCTCCATCGTCGGGGCCGGGCTGCACCCCGAAACCAGTCACCGGAATTCAGAGGAGAAGGAGCACGGCGTGCGGCGGGCCCCGCTCGGGCTCGTCCAGGTCCTGAGAGGGCGCGCCGCCGGTGGGCTGGGCGGCAGGCGCGGCGAACGAGCCCCCAGTGCCTGACGCCTGCGGCCTTGAAGGAGAGTGAGGAGCCATGGCCCTCCACGCGACGGCGACCAGCTCAGCGATGTGGTCGGCCCATGCGTCGAAGCCCCCGTGCGTCGGGCGGCGGCCAAGCATCTCGCTTGCCATGAGCAATGCATCATGCGTGCCGAGGTCTCCCACGTAGGTGCAGCACGATGTCGGTGCCGGGGGCGCCGCCCGTCTGCCGTGCACTTGGGCGGCGCGAGTGGCGACGACGGTGGAGACGACACTGGCGGCTTGATATTGACCGCCCAGCGTCGTGCCGCCAGGGCACGGGTCTCGGTCTACAGCGGTGGGGTTGGTGGAGACGGATCCGCCGTGGCCAGAGGGCGCTTGCCGGGTATTGGCCATCGGAGCGGTGCGGCGAAGGAAGAGCGAGGCTTCGAGGAAGGCTCCGACACGCCCCTACCTGGCGCGCCAAATGTCGGATTTCGGGCTCCACAAAACCCTCAAGATTTGAACACAGGGCCGTGTGCGAAGATCCCCTACAGCCTCGCCCTACCTAGCTCACTACGCGATGGTTAGGATGATGAACTCGCACGATGACGAGGAAGAGGATGCACACGGTGATTTACCCAGGTTCGGGCCGCTGCGAAGCATAATACCCTACTCCTGCTTTGGTGGATTGCCTCACGAGGAGGTGTGGTGGATGAACTAGTACAGTGGTGAGGAGCCTCGTGAGGGCGCTCGAGTGGTGTTCTTGGCTCTATGCCTTGTCTCTCGTTTCTCCTCGTCCGTCCCTTTCTACGGTGCAGCCTGTCCTCTATTTATAGCAGCGGCCCGGGTCCTCTTCCCTTATCGCAATGGCGGGAAGGGATCCCACAATGGCCAAATTCGAAGGGGGACAAGAGTACATCCCCGCCCTGTCCAAAGGTGGTCTTCTCCTGCAAAGTAACTGTCGATGATGCAGAGGTGGGCTCGGCGATGACATCCGTCCTGCTGGGCTCGTGGTCGTGGTCTTGTTGCATTGGAATGGAAACCTTTGGGGGGGCGCTTTGGGAACCCGCGTACGTCCTTGCTCCCTTTGCACCAAAGGGGAAACTGCACCGCCTAGCGCGCTGGCGCCCGCCTGTCCTTCCTTGCGTCAGCCTTGACTCCTGAGGCCGGGTTCTGCATAGAGATCTCCGCTGCTCCGGAGGGGGCCTGAGGAGGCCCACTCCTTGCTGGTCTTGATGCCGCCTCCCTCGCGAGCTCGGGTCCTCGCGAGGGCCTTGTCTCGAGTGGGGCTGCGTTGGGCCATGCTTGGCTCGTGAGGTGGGCCATGTCCTGGGCCGCAGGCAGGCAGGTCTGGGTACCCCCGTTCCCAGAACGCCGACAACATCAGCCGCTGGAAGGTTGCGCCGGCGTTCCGTAGCCCGAAAGGCATGCACGTGTAGCAGAACACCCCGCACGTGGTTAGGAAGGCTGTCTTCTCAACATCTTCCACCGCCATCTTGATCTGATGGTAGCCCGAGAAAGCGTCCAGGAAGCATAAAAGGTCGCACTCGGCGGTGGAGTCCACGATCTGGTCGATGCGTGGCAGCGGGAACGGGTCCTGGGAGCAGGCCTTGTTGAGGTTCGTGAAGTCGACGCACATGCGTTCCTTCCCACACTTCTTCGGGACGACCACCGGGTTGGCGAGCCACTCCGGGTACTGCACCTCCCGGATAACTCCGGCCGTCTTCAGCTTGCCAACCTCTTGGGCGATGAACGCCTGCTTCTCTTGAGCCTGCCTCCTCGCCTTTTGCTTCACGTCCCTTGGGACCCCCACCAGGTCAGAAGCGTTCCACGCGAACGCATCCTTGTTCGCGCGGAGGAAGGCTACCAACACCTCTTCCTGCTCCTGAGGAAGGCCGGTGCCGATGGTGAAGGTAACACCAGGATTCTCGTCGTCTACGGGCACCCGCTTCGTCTCAGCCCGGTTCTGAGAGAATAGCTGCTTCTTCTTCATCGGCGCGACGTCAGCAACGTCCCCAATGCCCTCGGTGACCTGCGCGACATCCCTAGCATCGGGGTGCACCGCGGCCGCCGCTTTGTAGGCGAGCTTGAGCGTGTGGGCTGCGTCCTTGGCATCTCCGGTGATGGAGAGGATGCCGCCGCTCCCGGGCATCTTGATGACGTTGTAGCCAGGGTGCGTTGCCGCCATGAACCGTGCGAGGGCGGGGTAGCCGAGTATCGCATTGTAAGGGAGGCGGATGTGGGCTACATCGAAGTCGACCTGCTCGGTGTGGTAGTTGGAGCGGGTGCAGAAGGTGATGGGGAGGCGCACCCGCCCCAAGGGGGCGACGGAGCCCCCGGCTACCCCAGAGAAGGGCCTTAAAGGGGCGAGCTGGCCTTGGGGCACTTGTAGCGCGTTGAAGGTCTCCACGAAAAGGATGTTGAGGCCGGCTCCACCGTCTATGAGAGTCCTGGTGACGGCCACGCTGGTTATGGTTGGTGTGCACAACATGGGGAGCGTACCGACGGCAGCCGTTGTTCTAGGGTGGTCATCGGGGCCGAAGGTGATGTCGATCTCCGGCCATGTTCGATGCTGCGGGGTCTCGGACAGTGGCCGAATCGCGCTTGCCTGGCGGAGGAACTACTTGACTTGGCGGTTGGAGGCGGGCGCCTGCGATCCGCCAAGGATGCAAGCGACCACAGGGTCGATCCCGCGAGCCGCGGCTGCACCGCGCGCCAAGGGCTGCCCGGCCTCGGGGGTCGCCTCGGCCATGGAGCTGGTGAATCGGGCCCGACTGCAGCCGCAGATGGGGAAGCTTCGACACGCCCCCTACATGGCGTGCCAAATGTCGGATTTCGGGCTCCGCAAAACCCTACGAAGTTCGAACCCAGGGGCGTGTGCGAAGATCCCCAACAGCTTCACCCCTCCAAGCTCACAACACGATGACCCCGCTCGATGGCGAGGAAGAAGATAGCACACGAGAGTTTACCCAGGTTCGGGCCGCTGCGAAGCGTAAAACCCTACTCCTGCTTTTGGTGGATTGCCTCATGAGGAGGTTTGTGGATGAACTAGTACAATGGTGAGTTGCCTCGCGGGTGCGTTCGGGGTGGTGTGTTGTCTCTGCCTTCTACCGGGCAGCCTAGCCTCTATTTATAGCGGCCCGGGTCCTCCTCCCTTATCGCAATGGCGGGAAGGGATCCCACAACGGCCAAATTCGAAAGGGGACAGGAGGTACATCTTATCCTGATGAAAGGTGGTCTTCGCCTGCAAAGTAGCCGGTGGTGATGCAGAGGTGGGCTCGGCGATGACGTCCATCCTGCGGGGCTCGGGGTCTTGGTCTTGTTGCACCGGAGTGGAAACCTTTGGGGGGCGCTTTGGGAACTTGCGTGCGCCCCTGCCTCCTTTTCACCAAAGGGGAAATTGTCCCCTCTGGTGCACTGGTGCCCGCCTGGCCTGGCTGGCGTCACCCTTGACCTCCCGAGGCCGAGCACTGCATAGAGATCTCCGCCGCTCGGGAGGAGGCCTGGGGAGGCCTGTTCCGCTGCGGGTCTTCGCGCTGTCACCCTCGCGAGCTCGGGGTCTCGCAAGGGCCTTGTGCTGAGTGAGGCCGTGCCGGGCCGTACTTGGTCGTCGAGGTGGGCCACGCCCTGGGCCGCAGGCAGGCAAGTCTGGGTACCCCCGTTCCCAGGACGCTGACAGTAGCCCCCGGGCCCAAGGCGCACTCGGGTTGGCTTCTGGCCGAAGCCATTGAAGATGACCCAAAGCGCCGCGGGCCCCAACCGCCTGCGGGCCCAACTTGACGCGTGGGGCACAGTGAGATGTGGGCGTCTCGGCTCCCCGAAGACGTCGGGAACCGCCCTGAGTTGAGCTGACGTGAAGCCTGCGCGCCTCCCCAGCCATCATTGCCTTCCTTGAATGCGGATGTCTCCCCGTGGTCTCTCCCCCCTCGAGCCACGCGGATGTGACCCGACGGGAGCAGATGAAACGACTTGAGGCAGGGTATCACGCCGATCGATTCTAGCACGCGTTGTCTGAGGAGTGCACGGCGCCACCACTCCCCACGACGCCTCGGCAACCGCTCTGTATGACCTACAACCGGCGCACGTTGCGGGGCCATCATTACCCGGGATAGGGGAGATGCCGGTTGGCCTTCATGCAACTATAAATGGGCGGGGGAACTGAGCCCCCAGCCCATTCCTACTCCTTGCTCCCCCGCCTTCGTCCTTCATCTCCCCCATCATGACGCCGGGGAGGAGGTTCTCTGCCGCCGAGAAGGGAAAGGCCTGTCAGGGGGTGCCGCACCAACAACCTCCCAAGAGGAGCAGGGGTCGCCCTCGCAAGTATACTGGGACGTCACCGGCGGCGCCCCGTGGGAGTGGGCGCCCCTTGGTGGGGTCCGGCGCTTCCGCTGGCGTGGCCATAGGCGGCGGGCGCGGCGGCCATGGCCGGGGAGGGAAACCTGCAGTCGGTGCTCGGCCGCTGCGTCCGCAAGCCCGCGCGGCCGATGCGGGCCTGGAGTTCCTGGTGCCGGTGGAGAGGCCGGCAAGCTCCTGGTTGCAGCTCCCGCGCTCCTTCGTGGAGACGTTGCCGGTTGACGCGCCCGCAGGTCTGTGGCTGTAGGCCGATAGTTGTTGTAGCGACGCGTTGTGGGTGGAGGTTGAGGTTACCCCTGCAGGCAACGCCTTCTTGAGCCGCGGGTGGCAGACCTTCTCCCGCGCCCACGGCCTGGAGGGGAGGCCCACACTGCACTTCAAGCATGGCGGCCCTTCCGAGTGGCCGCTTCTCGGGCAGGGTCATCAAGGCAATGCAGAAGCTGGCGGGCTATGTGACCTCCTTGGGATGCTTCATCTCGAAGCTTGGCGAGCGGGCCCTACCATTCTTCAAGCTCATGAAGAGGAAGGGCCCCTTCGAATGGACTCCGGAGGCGGACGCGGCATTCGAGGACCTCAAGCGGTACCTCACGAGTCCACCAGTAATGATGGCACCTCGCCCCCGGGAGCCTCTACTGCTATACCTGGCTGCCACCCCGCACTCCCCTAGTGCTGCGCTTGTGGCGGTCAGGGATGAGCGTGACGACACACGCGCTACGCCTTTAGGCGCATGCGGGCCCCCGGGCAAGAAGCAAGGTGACTCACATGACGCCAAGGAGCCTTCACCTCCCCAAGACGACGCTCCTGAGGCCTCAGTCACCCCGGCGACCCCCGAGACGCCCGGGCCTCATGAGCCCGCTACGGAGAGTGGCGGCGCGCAAGGCCGCTCCCTCGTCGAGCATCCGGTGTACTACGTCAGTACCGTGTTGCGGGACGCACGCTCGCGCTACCCTATGCAGCAAAAGCTTTTGCTCGCACTCCTTGTCGCCTCAAGAAAACTGCGCCATTACTTCCAGGGGCATCCCATCAAGGTCGTCTCTGCGTACCCCTTAGAGAAAGTGCTGCGCAACCCCAACGCAGCAGGGAGGGTGGCAGAATGGAACATCGAGCTGCAGGCCTTCAATATAGAGTTCAGCACAACCAGGGTCATCAAGGGGGAAACCCTGGCGGACTTTGTAGCCGAATGGATGGACGGTCCCGGCAATGCGCTGGACGAGGGCCAGTCCCTTGCCCCCGGCGATGAGGCGCCTGAGGGTTGGATCATGCACTTCAATGGGGCCTTTGCGCGCAGGGGAGCAGGGGCCGGAGTTGTACTCGTCTCCCCGGCCGGGGACAAGCTCTACTACGCCGTGCAACTCTGTTTCCAGCGTGGTGAGAAGGTCTGCAACAACATCGCGGAGTATGAGAGCTTAATCGCCGGCCTCAAGGCCGCAACCGCCTTGGGGATCCAGTGCCTCACCATCAAGGGCGACTCCCAGCTCCTCGTCAACTTCTCCAACAAGGAGTATACGCCTAAGGACGAGCACATGGAGGCATACTTGGAAGAGGTATGTAAGATTGAAAAACGTTTCCAGGGCTTGGAATTGCAGCACATTGTAGGGACCCCGATCCTAAGCCATAAGAATCTAGCATGTAACACTTCACATTACTTTGCGGCCTCACGCACGGTTATCTCCACGGCTGCCACCTTACCTGGGCCGGGACCGTTTGCGCCTTTTGGTTCACGAATGTGAATATGTCGCTAGCATTCAAATGTCAAAGAACCCGGGTCGACATGACTAGTCGTAGAACCCAAGTGGCACATCCATACAGGGACATGCATACGTAACCCAGCAATGCAGGTGTCGGCCTGAGCGTGTGTAGACGAGTCATAGCAAGCTACAAGGACTCCATTACGCCATGGGACATAAATGTCATCAACTGCGCATAGACGAGTCATAGCAGGCTACATGGACTCCATTACACTGCAAGACATTTCCTCGAAGGGACAGATACAGCAGGAAAGAAGGATACATGCGGGTCAATCAATGTGTCCGGAGCAGTAGCAAGCTACCAAGGCTCAGTGGAAGCACAAAGAGGCATTTCCCCGTAAAGAGTACTACTAGAGGCACTCAACTCGGTGTCGAATCCCATACATACCGTTACACGTCACACGTACGCACGACATGTCTGATATGCATAGATACAACTATGGCATCACAACATAACCATACAACAACACAACATTTATTTAGAAGGCTCAGAAGAGCCTTAAATAATATGTTCATATAGGTAGGGGTCACATGACCAGACACTCAAGTCATACAAACATGTTCATACAAACCAAGCGGAAGCTTAAAGCTATCTGAGTACAGACAGTTGAAAGGTAAAAGGCATAAAGCCTGAATATCTACAGCCCATCCCAGGGCATCAGATCGTAGCTGGGATACCAGCTACTCGGCATCGTCGACGTCTAGATAGAACCCACCAGATGGGTCCATGTTCTCATCTGCAACAGTTATTAAGCAAACATGATTACAATCATACTCAGCAAGTCTTTAAAGCAGAACTAAGCTATTCATGCTCATGTTTCAACAAGGGGAGTAGTGTGGTTTATGCAGCAAGCCAGCTTTGACTCTTGGCTAGCCTATACTACGACTACCAGTTCTTTGAACAAGTTTTGAGATAGCGCACACGAGTCCACTAACACCACTTCAATACACCACCATGGATCCGCTCCCGTCACCCACAAGAGTGCCATCCATGGTACTCACACTTGTCTTGAGTCTTTTAAGAGTAACCATCAAGTTATCTATGAACAACATAAGTTCTCCAAGTAGTCCATATCCGAGGACGCGACTATTCGAACAGATTTATTACCCTGCAGGGGTGCACTTCTGCACACACGCTCTCGCCACTTATCGCTGTGTGCTCATAAAACCAGGCACCTTGGCAACCTTCAAGCGGATGCCCAGCGAGGGAATCGCCCACGACCGTCAAACACACAAGACCCTAGTCCAGGCTATCGCCTATTTGAGACTAAACCCTCACGCAAGTCCGACCGAAGTTTCCGCTACGGCCTCAAACGATGTGCGCAGGGTTCCCAAGCCCACCATTCGGGTGCCACTTGGTACACCGTGCCACTGCCTACCGCGTCGTAGCCCACCACTAAGGTCAGCGCTACGCACGGCCTCCAGCATGGCTACAAACACCAGAAACTACTTGCAACTCCTGGACAGAGGACTAGGCGGTTGATAAGTCGAGTGGGGTCATGTTTTAGGGCCCAGCATGTGGTAGTAACTATTCTTGGATCACAAACACGAAACTCAGTTCCTAAGAACGGTCCCAATGAGACAATCCGCTCTGTACTCCTACATAGCCTCTCATCGCTACCTTTACCAAATCGGGTTCATCATTTAGCTCATCACATCAGAACAACACCGTTTCACTCCGGTTCATCACCCAGATGAATCAGACCTGACACAACTCTAAGCATAGCAAGCATAGCAAGCAAAGCAGGTAAAGCACATCAAGGCTCAAGCATCTACCAGGTATGCTAGGTTGCATGGTTTAGCTATTTACTGTGACAATGACAGGTCATGCAGAGGAATGGGTTCAACTACCGCAACAGATAGACAATAGAAGCATTTGTCCTAATGCAATAAACAAGAGCAGGAGCGAGAGAGTGGGATGTTATCGGTATGATCAATGGGGTTGCTTGCCTTGCAGGTTCGCCGGGAGGTACTCTCCTTCAGGGGGATACTCGAGGGTATCCGATGGAGCAGAACCTACCGCGACATAGACGGAGTAACAATCAATACACGGCAAGTGCAACAATATGATGGATGATCATGACATGGCAACATGTTATGGAGATGAGCTAATGCATCTATCATTAGAGTTAAATGGAGTAGGATTGAATATAGGTTCAAAATTGTTGTCCATATGATATTCCACATATTGCATTATTGAAAAATGTCAATGTTCATCTATCTGGGTTGCTCTAACATGCATGATAACAGCACCAATGGATTCTTTGGATTTTTCTGATAATTTTTCATATATAAATTATTTCAATATGAGCTACAGATTAATTTCTATGATTTTTCTAAGATTTTAGCATTTTCTGGAATTAAATTAAATCAGAAAAGCTTTATTGCGTCATCATGACATCAGCATGGGGTCAGCAAGTCAGCTGGCCGTTGCTAGGTCAAACCTGACCAGTGGGGTCCACTGGTCGGTGACCCAGGGCCATCTAGAGTCACTAACATGTGGGGACCACATGTCATTGACTATGGGTTAAACCCGAGTTGACCCGGGCTTTGACCTGAGCCAGGGCCCACTGTCAGCGGCTGTTAGCCATTTAATCACGGGTGGTTAGTGCCTAATGACGGATCACGTCGGCCCCCGCCGGAATCCTGCCGGCGGCGACCAAACCGACGGCGGCGAGTCGCCGGAGTTGCGAGACCACCAAAATGACGCACGCGCTGGGCCGCATCTAGCCACGGGGTTAGCTGGTCACGGGGGTGCCGGAATTGTCGCCGACGTCGAGCTCAGCAGCTAGCGGAGCTCGGCCGAGCTCAGGGTCGACGAACCAACACGCAAAAGGGCCGGGTCTTGGCTCCTACAACATCTACGGAACCCCACGAACCCGATGGTGGCCTCTGGAGGACCACCTGGACACCGGAGCGTCGCCGGCGTTGAGCTCGCGCGGCGGAGCTCGTCGGTCATCGACGGAATCGGGGGCTACGGCTAGCAATCGGGCAAGGGAAGAGGGGGAATGGGGCCAGGAGCTCACTGCGGTTGCGAGGGCATCTAGAGCGGGCTCGGGGACGTTCTGAATCGATGGCGGCCTTCGGATCCTTGCTGGCGGTCGGAGGTTGAAGACGATGGCGGCCCGGACGTTCTGCGGCGTTTGGCGATGCGTGGCTTGCTGGAGAGGACGAGGGCGTCGAGGCTAAGCTTCTGGGCGGCTCAGATGCGAGGGGGAGGCGCGGAGGCGACGGCGCTATGGGGGCGAGGCTTCGGTGGCCATGGCGGAGCAGAGCGAGGAGAGGGGCAGGGGGCGAATGAGGAGAGGGGGCGATCCAGACGGCTCACACAAGCCTATCCAGCTCGCCAGCACGACGGGGGAGAGGCCAGGCAGGCAGCTGCGTGGAGCCTGGCCAGCTCGCCGTGCTCCCCTTTGCCTCTGCCTTCTGGCAGAGGTTAGGGACGACTGGCAGCTGGGCCAGATGGGCCGGCCAGCTGCAGGGCCGCAGGTGAGCTCTCTCTCTCTCTCTCTGCATTTTATTTTATTTCTGTTTTATGTTTTTCTGACATTTGTTTTATTTCTGTTTGGCCTCAAAAACTAACACAAAAATATTGAGATATTTTACAGGGCCTAGTTTGAATAACTCAAACCTCCACAAAATATTTCAACATTTTTGCAAGACTATATTATTTATAGTGCTTTATTTGACAATTTCAGTAGGATTGTGAGTTTATTTTAAAATGTTAAATCTGTTGTGAAAAATGAAATGTCCCCTGATATGTTGTTGCCAACATTTATCAGAAATAGTGAACATTTTTGAAGGGCATTTTGGATTCATTGAAAATCACATGAAATTGCATTGGTTGTTTAGGGTGAGGTGCTAGGGTTTCTGACAATTCCCCATTTCAAGTTGATGCAAAATTTAGACATGATGCACATACATGCTAGCACAAGCAAGGGTAGACTAGGGATCTGACAACTCACCCCACTCAAAAGAATCTCGTCCCGAGATTTGGAGGTCGTCGGGAAGAGCGCGGGGTACTCTAGTCGAAGACGGTCCTCCCTTTCCCATGTGGCTTCCTTTTCGGAATGGTGTGACCACTGAACCTTGAGAAACTTGATGTTCCGACGTTGAGTGGTACACTCAGCTTGATCGAGGATACGAACAGGGTATTCTCGATATGTAAGGTTATCTTGGAGATCAAGCGTTTCGTGGTCCACTTCGCGGACAGGGTCCGAGAAGCAATGCCTGAGTTGCGAGATGTGGAAGACATCATGAACCTTGGAAAGATGCGGTGGAAGTTCCAATTGGTAGGCAACCTCTCCTCGTTTAGCAAGAATGCGAAAAGGACCAATGTAACGAGGAGCCAACTTGCCCTTGATACCGAATCGTTGGGTACCCTTCAGAGGTGTAACCCAAAGGTAAGCCTTCTCGTCAACTTCATAGGTCACAGCCTTATGATGACGATCATATTGGCTCTTTTGACGAGATTGGGCTGTTTTCAACTTTTCACGAATAATGCGAACTTGCTCTTCTGCATCCTGGATCATATCCGGGCCAAAGAGTTACCTCTCTCCGGTTTCTGACCAGTTAAGAGGTGTTCGGCACCTTCGTCCATAGAGAACTTCAAAAGGGGCTTTGCCTAAGCTTGCCTGAAAACTATTGTTATAAGCGAATTCAGCAAATGGAAGGCACTTCTCCCAATCCATGCCGAATGATATAACACAAGCTCTAAGCATGTCTTCCAGGATTTGGTTGACTCGCTCTACTTGGCCACTTGATTGTGGATGGAAAGCAGTGCTAAAGGAGAGATGAGTTCCCATAGCATTCTGGAAACTTTCCCAGAATCGGGAAGTAAAAATACTCCCACGGTCGGAGTTGATCTCCAAAGGAACACCATGAAGAGACACTATTCGAGAAATATATAGATCCACTAGCTGACTAGCAGTTATACTCTCCCGAACAGGAAGAAAACGAGCCACTTTGGAAAGACGGTCAATGACCACAAAGATAGCATTATTCCCTCTCTTGGTCTTGGGAAAACCGGTGATGAAATCCATACCGACCTTGTCCCATTTCCATTCAGGAATAGCTAGGGGTTGAAGGGTGCCAGCAGGCCTTTGATTTTCTGCCTTAACGCGACGACAGACGTCGCAGTTAGCAATGAACTGAGCAATTTCTCTCTTCATTCTGGTCCACCAGACCTCTGGTGTCGGTCCTGATACATTTTGGTACTACCAGGATGAATCGTGATATGAGAATCATGAGCCTCCTTAAGGATCAACTGCCGAAGATGTTGGTTCATGGGAACCACCAAGCGGTTCTGGAAGAACACCACACCTTGATCATCGATGGAGAAATCCTTAGCGTTTCCGCTAACGATGTTCTCCTTGATCCGGGATATCCCCTTATCACGCTTTTGGCCAGCTATGATTTGATCCCTAAGAGTAGGTTTCGCCACCAAGGTGGAAAGGAATCCTTGAGGAACAATGTGAAGATTTAACTTCCGAAATTCCTCATAGAGAAGCGGTTGACCTTGTTGTAACATCATATTGTTACAATAAGACTTACGACTTAGTGCATCAACCATGACATTGGCTTTCCCCGGGGTGTAAGTTATCCCCAAGTCGTAATCTGTGATCAACTCAACCCAATGTCTTTGCCTGAGATTCAAATCCGGTTGGGTGAAGATATATTTCAGACTTTGGTTATCAGTGTAAATCTCCCAACGATTACCCAAAAGGTAATGTTGTCATGTTTTAAGTGCATGGACTACAGCTGCAAGCTCAAGATCATGTGTTGGATAGTTATCCTCATGTGGACGCAACTGTCGAGATGCGTAGGCAATCACATGACGATCTTGCATGAGAATGCAAACTAATCCTTGTCGCGAGGCGTCGCAATAGATAACAAAGTCCTTAGAAAAATCTGGTGGCACCAATACGGGTGCAGAAGTCAGGCGTCTTTTCAGTTCCTAAAAGCTGTGCTCGCATTGTGGTGTCCACTCGAACTTTTTATCTTTCTTAAGGAGTTCAGTAAGAGGTTTCGCAACCTTGGAGAAATTCTCGACAAAGATGTGACTATAGCTCGCTAAGCCAAGGAAACTCCGAACTTGCTTAACCGATTCAGGTTGAGTCCAATCAAGGACGGCCTGAACTCGCTCGGGATTGACAACAATGCCCTTGCCAGAGATTACATGACCTAGATAGGTCACTTCTGGTAGCCAGAATTCACACTTGGAAAATTTGGCATACAAGCGATGCTCTTGAAGTTTCGTCAATACCAGCCTGAGATGCTCGGCATGATCTCGTTCGTTCTTCGAGTAGATGAGTATATCGTCGAGGTAAACCACGACGAATTTATCCAAATACTCCATGAAGATCGAATTCATCAAACGAGAGAAGGTGGCTGGAGCATTGGTTAATCCGAAGGACATGACGGTGTACTCGTATTGGCCATAACGAGTAACAAAAGCCGTTTTTGGAATGTCCCCGTTCCTAATTCTGATTTGATGGTATCCTAACCTCAAATCCATTTTGGAGAAGACTGAGGATCCAGCGAGTTGATCATACAAGTCATTGATCCTGGGGAGCGGATACTTGTTCTTGATTGTGACCAGGTTCACTGGTCGGTAATCTACAACCATCCGGTCCGTTCCATCCTTCTTCTTGACGAAGAGGACGGGGCAAGCCCAAGGAGAAGAACTAGGGCGGATGAATCCCTTTTTCAAGGCCTCATCGAGTTGTTTCTTTAGCTCAACTAGTTCTAAGGGTGCCATCTTATAGGGTCTTCTGGCTATTGGGACAGTCCCTGGAATGAGTTCTATCACAAACTCTACATCTCTGACAGGTGGAATACCTGGCAGTTCCTCTGGAAAGACATCCGGGAAGTCACGGACCACCGGAATATCCTCAAGCTCTGGAATAGGGCTAGCATTGAGGGAATAGAGTTGGCATTTAGCCACTCGAGTTGAGAAGGTGACTATCTCACCTGAAGGATGTGTAAGTTGAACATTCCTAGAATGAGTATCAATCTTGGCATAATGAGCTGACATCCAGTCCATACCCAAGATGATATTGATGTCCGAAGACTTCAGAGCTATCAGGGAAGCTAAGAAGACTAGCCTATCCACGTGAATCTCATTGTCATGGCTCACTCTAGAAGTTTGCCATTTTGATCCAGGAGTCTGAACTATTAATGGAGTGGACATATCACAAAAGGTCATGTTATGCAACTGTGCATAACTTTCTGAGATGAATGAATGAGATGCACCAGTGTCAAATAGAATAGATGCTAGATGACTATTGACAAGGAGCGTACCAAGCACAACGTCGGGGTCATCATGGGCCTCTTCAAGAGTGACATTGTTCACACGACCACGAGAAGGAGTTGGCTTCACGTAATAAGCCTTGCCCGGCTTACCATGTCCAGCTGGCTTGGCGTTGTTCTGGGGACACTCACGAGAATAGTGTCCAGGCTCTTCGCATTTATAGCAGATCATAGTTGAAGACCTCGGAGTAGCATTAGCAGCATTTCCACCATAGGGCTTGGCTGGAGGGTTGTTCTGATTTGGACGAGGCGCCTCATAGGATGGCCTTGCAGTGTACCTTGATGGCAGAGCAGTGTTGGGCACCCACACCCGGCGCTTATGGGAACCTGAGCCGGATGAGGAGCTGAAGTCACGAGAGTGCTTCTTGGTTGCCTTGTAGTCGGCCTGTCCAGTCTCGGCATTGATAGCCTTGTTGACGAGAGCCTGGAAGGTAGCGCACTCATGCAGGCGCAGATCACGACGAAGCTCGGGGCTAAGTCCCTTGCGGAACCTAGCTTGCTTCTTGGCGTTAGTTGACACCTCCTCCGGTGCATAGCGTGCAAGATTGCCGAACTCACGGCTGTAAGCATCCACTGTCAGCTTACCCTGGGTGAGGGCACATAATTCCTCTCTCTTACGGTCCATCAGACCTTCAGGAATATGGTGGGTGCGGAAGGCAGTGCAAAAGTCTGTCCATGTAGTAGCGGGGCCCTCTGGGCGCATAGCCTCATAATTTTCCCACCACTGACTGGCGGGTCCTTCAAGGAAGTACGCGGCAAAGTTCACCTTGTCCGCTTCAGCCACATTTGCAGAACGAATCTTGCGAGTCATGCTGGAAAGCCAATCATCCGCATCGAGGGGGTCGATGGAATGATGGAACTTTGGTGGGTACAGCTTCACGAAGTCATTGAGAGACATTACAGCATTACGCTCATTGCGGGGAGGGCGTGCTGTATTCTGCTCAATACGCTCTAGCAGCCTATTGGTCTCTCTCTTGTTGCTTTCCGCCTCAAGCATCACCTCCGCCAAAGATGGCGGGTGAGGGAGGTTCTCTTGCCTTGCTCCACTGCCCTCACCCTGCTCATAAGCAGGAGCAGGGTTGGTCCTGGTGGAAACCATCCTGAGATAACAAAACCCACATCTTAGACAAGGAAGACATCAACTCTAATATAGGAGGTGCGGAATGCACTACAACTCCTAGAAGAAATCGGACAGCATAACGGCTGAAAATGCTCAAAGACAGTTTTGAGACATCCTGAAAAGATTGGATAGCATAGCCACTCAACTTTCTAGCATCAATATTCTAAACAAATGATTGTGACACAGAAGCAATACTTGAAAACTGGAGTTGACTCTCAAGCAACTTAGTCTACAAGTCCATGGTTAGTAACTCGTCATCCTGAGAGGTAGATAAGAAGCCTAGCTCTTAACCCCGTAGAAAAGAAGAGGGTGACTCAGAATAGAGTGACTCGGGAAGAGGAGTAAAAAGAGCCTTACGTTCCCTTCCACAATCAATTCCCTTACATAACTAAAGCATTTCTAGACTCAACTTCGACCAGTTTGGCTTGGTAATCCTGCAGTCAATAAGGCTCTGATACCAACGTTGTCGGGACCCCGATCCTAAGCCATAAGAATCTAGCATGTAACACTTCACATTACTTTGCGGCCTCACGCACGGTTATCTCCACGGCTGCCACCTTACCTGGGCCGGGACTGTTTGCGCCTTTTGGCTCACGAATGTGAATATGTCGCTGGCATTCAAATGTCAAAGAACCCGGGTCGACATGACTAGTCGTAGAACCCAAGTGGCACATCCGTACAGGGACAAGCATACGTAACCCAGCAATGCAGGTGTCGACCTCAGCGTGTGTAGACGAGTCATAGCAAGCTACAGGGACTCCATTACGCCGTGGGACATAAATGTCATCAACTGCGCGTAGACGAGTCATAGCAGGCTACATGGACTCCATTACACTGCGAGATCCCCGAAGGGACAGACACATCAGCAAAGAAGGATACATGCCGGTCAATCAATGTGTCCAGAGCAGTAGCAAGCTACCAAGGCTCAGTGGAAGCACAAAGAGGCATTTCCCCGTAAAGAGTACTACTAGAGGCACTCAACTAGGTGTCGAATCCCATACATACCGTTACACGTCACACGTACGCACGACATGTCCGATATGCATAGATACAACTATGGCATCACAACATAACCATACAACAACACAACATTTATTTAGAAGGCTCAGAAGAGCCTTACATAATATGTTCATACAGGTAGGGGTCACATGACCCGACCCTCAAGTCATACAAACCAAGCGGAAGCTTAAAGCTGTCTGAGTACAGACAGTTGAAAGGTAAAAGGCATAAAGCCTGACTATCTACAGCCCATCCTAGGGCATCAGATCGTAGCTGGGATACCAGCTACTCGGCGTCGTCGACGTCTAGATAGAACCCACCAGATGGGTCCATGTTCTCATCTGCAACAGTTATTAAGCAAACATGAGTACAATTGTACTCAGCAAGTCTTTAAAGCAGACCTAAGCTATTCATGCTCATGTTTCAACAAGGGGAGTAGTGTGGTTTATGCAGCAAGCCAGCTTTGACTCTTGGTTAGCCTATACTACGACTACCAGTTCTTTGAACAAGTTTTGAGATAGCGCACACGAGTCCACTAACACCACTTCAATACACCACCATTGATCCGCTCCCGTCACCCATAAGAGTGCCATCCACGGTACTCACACTTGTCTTGAGTCTTTTAAGAGTAACCATCAAGTTATCTATGAACAACATAAGTTCTCCAAGTAGTCCATATCCGAGGACGTGGCTATTCGAACAGATTCATTAACCTGCAGGGGTGCACTTCTTCACACACGCTCTCGCCACTTATCGCTGTGTGCTCATAAAACCAGGCACCTCGGCAACCTTCAAGCGGATGCCCAGCGAGAGAGTCGCCCACGACCGTCAAACACACAAGACCCTAGTCCAGGCTATCGCCTATTTGAGACTAAACCCGCACGGAAGTCTGACCGAAGTTTCCGCTACGGCCTCAAACGATGTGCGC
Source organism: Elymus sibiricus (assembly GCA_039707655.1). NCBI lineage: Eukaryota > Viridiplantae > Streptophyta > Magnoliopsida > Poales > Poaceae > Elymus > Elymus sibiricus. The sequence goes on along the minus strand of CM077675.1, from coordinate 304,116,127 downwards.
AGGGTTCCCAAGCCCACCATTCGGGTGCCACTTGGTACACCGTGCCACTGCCTACCGCGTCGTAGCCCACTCCTAAGGTCAGCGCTACGCACGGCCTCCAGCATGGCTACAAACACCAGTAACTACTTGCAACTCCTGGACAGAGGACTAGGCGGTTGATAAGTCGAGTGGGGTCATATTTCAGGGCCCAGCATGTGGTAGTAACTATTCTTGGATCACAAACACGGAACTCAGTTCCTAAGAACGGTCCTAATGAGACAATCCGCTCGGTACTCCTACATAGCCTCTCATCGCTACCTTTACCAAATCGGGTTCATCATTTAGCTCATCACATCAGAACAACACCGTTTCACTCCGGTTCATCACCCAGATGAATCAGACCTGACACAACTCTAAGCTAGCAAGCATAGCAAGCAAAGCAAGTAAAGCACATCAAGGCTCAAGCATCTACCAGGTATGCTAGGTTGCATGGTTTAGCAATTTACTGTGACAATGACAGGTCATGCAGAGGAATGGGTTCAACTACCGCAACATATAGACAATAGAAGCGTTTGTCCTAATGCAATAAACAAGAGCAGGAGCGAGAGAGTGGGATGTTATTGGTATGATCAATGGGGTTGCTTGCCTTGCAGGTTCGCCGGGAGGTACTCTCCTTCAGGGGGATACTCGAGGGTATCCGATGGAGCTGAACCTACCGCGACATAGACGGAGTAACAATCAATACATGGCAAGTGCAACAATATGATGCATGATCATGACATGGCAACATGTTATGGAGATGAGCTAATGCATCTATCATTAGAGTTAAATGGAGTAGGATTGAATATAGGTTCAAAATTGTTCTCCATATGATATTCCACATATTGCATTATTGCAAAATGTCAATGTTCATCTATCTGGGTTGCTCTAACATGCATGATAACAGCACCAATGGATTCTTTGGATTTTTCTGATAATTTTTCATACATAAATTATTTCAATCTGAGCTACATATTAATTTCTATGATTTTTCTAAGATTTTAGCATTTTCTAGAATTAAATTAAATCATAAAAGCTTTATTGCGTCAGCTGGCCGTTGCCAGGTCAAACCTGACCAGTGGGGTCCACTGGTCAGTGACCCATGGCCATCTAGAGTCACTGACATGTGGGGACCACATGTCATTGACTCAGGGGTTAAACCCGAGTTGACCCTGGCTTTGACCTGAGCCAGGGCCCACTGTCAGCGGCTGTTAGCCATTTAATCACGGGTGGTTAGTGCCTAATGATGGTCCACGTCGCCCCCCGCCGGAATCTTGCCGGCGGCGACCAAACCGACGGCGGCGAGTCGCCGGAGTTGCGCAAACGACGGCGGCTAGATGCGCGGAGACCACCAAAATGACGCCCGCGCTGGGCCGCATCTAGCCACGGGGTTAGCTGATCACAGGGGCGCCGGAATCGTCGCTGGCGTCGAGCTCAGCGGCTGCCGGAGCTCGGCCGAGCTCTGGGTCGATGAACCAACGCGTAAAAGGGCCGGGTCTTGGCTCCTACAACATCTACGGAACCCCACGAACCCGATGGTGGCCTCTGGAGGACCAATTAGACACCGGAGCGTCGCCGGCGTTGAGCTCGCGTGGCAGAGCTCGTCGGTCATCGACGGAATCGGGGGCTACGGCTACCAATCGGGCAAGGGAAGAGGGGGAATGGGGCCAGGAGCTCACCGCGGTTGCGAGGGCGTCTAGAGCGGGCTCAGTGACAGTCTGAATCGGCGGCGGCCTTCGGATCCTTGCCGGTGGCCGGAGGTTGAAGAAGACGGCGGCTCGGGCGTTCTGCTCCGTCTGGCAATGCGTGGCTTGCTGGAGAGGACGAGGGCGTCGAGGCGAAGCTTCTGGGCGGCTCAGATGTGAGGGGGAGGCACGGAGGCAACGGCGCTACGGCGGCGAGGCTTCGGCGGCCATGGCGGAGCAGAGCGAGGAGAGGGGCAGGGGGGCGAATGAGGAGAGGGGGCGATCCAGACGGCTCTCACGAGCCTATCCAGCTCGCCAGCACGACGTGGGAGAGGCCAGGCAGGCAGCCGCGTGGAGCCTGGCCAACTCGCCGTGCTCCCCTTCGCCTCTGCCTTCTGGCAGAGGTTAGGGACGACTGGCAGGTGGGCCAGATGGGCCGACCAGCTGCTGGGCAGCAGGTGAGCTCTCTCTCTGCATTTTATTTTATTTCTGTTTTATGTTTTTCTGACATTTGTTTTATTTCTGTTTGGCCTAAAAAATTAACACAAAAATATTGAGATATTTTACAGGGCCTAGTTTGAATAACTCAAACCTCCACAAAATATTTCAACATTTTTTCAAGACTATATTATTTATAGTGCTTTATTTGACAATTTCAGTAGCATTGTGAGTTTATTTTAAAATGCTAAATCTGTTGTGAAAAATGAAATGTCCCCTGATATGTTGTTGCCAACATTTATCAGAAATAGTGAACATTTTTGAAGGGCATTTTGGATTCATTGAAAATCACATGAAATTGCATTGGTTGTTTAGGGTGAGGTGCTAGGGTTTCTGACAATTCCCCATTTCAAGTTGATGCAAAATTTAGACATGATGCACATACATGCTAGCACAAGCAAGGGAAGACTAGGGTTGTGACACACATCCCGCGCGGCGCGAACAAGGAGGCCGATGACATCGCCAAGAGGGCATCGCGCTGCGAGCCTCAGGAGCCGGGCGTCTTCGAGGAGCGGCTCTTCAAGCCATCCGCGGCACCATCAACCGGGGACAAGGCGCCACGGAGTGGAGAGTTAGCCCCAGCACCACCCTCAGGGGCTCCACCTTGCGGTCCGGCCTTAGGAGCCCGACTGGTCCTGGCGCTGGAGCCCCAAGTCGACGACTGGACACGTGAGTTCAGGGCGTACCTGCTTCACGGCACACTGCCGGAAAAGGAGGAAGACGCGGAGCGTGTGGTACGACAGGCCACAGCTTATTGTCTAAGGGACGGCGAGCTGTACCCCAGGCACCCGAACGACGTCGCGTTGTGGTGCGTATCCAGAGAACAGGGGTGCGAGCTGCTGGCCGACATCCATGGAGGAGACTGCGGACACCACTCCTCTTCATGCACCCTTGTAGGGAAGGTGTCAGGGATATTACCCCGCGATATAACCCGGCCTGAAGTATGACCCGGCCGGGACTCGGCGACTCACTGCTGCGCCAGCCAAGCTTGGTGACTCATTGGTCACCCGGCAGGAGGTATGACCCAACAGGAGGTATGACCTTGCCCATTGTATGGCGGCTCATAGGTCACCTCTATTACCGGGTCACAGGACGACCAGGCCCAAGGCCCAGCGTGTAAGCCGGCGCGAGGCGGCTCACAGAGAAGGCCCAAAGGAGAGGAAGGATTCCCTTACAAGATAAACAAGACCCGGATTAGGACTCAAGAGAGACAAGTCCTAATCCTATTCCTAGTAGGACTCTACATGTAAACCTACCCCTTCCACTTATATAAGGAGGGGTAGAGCACCCCTAGAGGGACGACTTCAAGTCATTAGAGATAGACAGATTAGAGGCTCTCGAGATTAGAGGTAGCGATCCCGCACCCTTGTAATTGAGATCATCCTCATCATCAATATACACAAAGCAGGACGTTGGCTTTTACCTCTATCAGAGGGGCCGAACCTGGGTAAACTCGCATCTCTCGATTCCGACCAACCCCTCTCAAGCCGCCACATAGTTGCGATGGCCTCACACCTAAGTTCTCTCACGAGGACATCATGCCGTGACAAAACCACGACAGTTGGCGCCCACTGTGGGGCATCGCGCACGGTGGTGTTGTGTTCTTGGAGGGAGCTCTCTCAGGGATCGAGAAACTCATCATCAGCCGGATGACGAAGAGAAGACACAGAAAAATCTACATCAACTGGGATCCAAGATCGAACCCCGGAGAATTTTTCAATGACTGTTGCGCGTTGACCCTGGAGAATTTTTCCATGGTTGTCACGCGTTGGCCAATTGTTGATCTGGCCTCTGCTGTTTTCAATCCGATCTGGTGCCTAGCAATAAAGCATGAAGGATATTTTTTGGAGGTAGGAGACCCCAGCCGCACACCCAGATCGAGTCAGATCTGAAGGGAGCCACGTATACAGCCGAGACCGACATGTTTTCCGCCTATGCCCTACACATTGATCCGCTACACGTCAGTAGCTGCTGCTACCCCCGAGGAAAAAATGCCGCAATGTACACCCAGGATGAGACGTGGTCAAGACCTCTGCCCGTTTGGTGCACGTGCGTGCAGGAGCAGTCTGACCGAAATCAAAAGTTGACCCATAAGAAGATCAAATCAGAGGGAGTGCTAGTCCCACGTGAAGACATCTCCAAATTAGTTTTTTTAACTTTTGGTCAGTACGTCCACTGCAAAACCACAATTACCAAGTAGGAGTACGTAGCACCAATCCACCAAAAGTAATACTGTTCATGCGAGGCACGACTGGTGAGACAAAAAAAGTACTAGTGGTATTCCACGGAGACTAAAATACTTCCAAAACCACGTTGATGTTTTCCAATCAATTCCTGGCCTGCGTATGGATCATCTATTGATTAAAACTATCAGGATAATTATTTACTGCAAAAGTGACCGTCATACGGTGACTCTCGGAGGAGGGCGTTCGTCCGTGCAAACGGCGTCTGTCCGGCAGACAGTCTCGCAAGCCACCGCCCCCTTTGTCCATTTACAACTACACCCGAAGGATACAATAGTGTTCGCCAGCACGGGTTGTCCGACGAATGCATGCATGGCCCACCGCCCTACAGTCCACCTTGCCTCAATAAGCGGACTCCATCGCATGCAGCCACCCGCCACCACGGCTGCCCACCGTCGAGCCGGCTTTGCCTCTGCCGCCGCCGCCGCCGCGCCATGGCTGCCTCTGCTTAGCCTTGGACGCGTCTCGCGTTAGGCCTACCGGTTCTCCTACTCCCGCCGGCGCCTGCTTTTCCTCAAGTCGCCACCGTCGAGCCGGCGCTCTGCTCACCACCGCCGACTCACCTCGTTGCGCTTGCCTTGAGCCGCCTTCGTGTGCCCATTTCCACCGTGGCTCACCCTCGCTCTCGCAGGCCGGCCGCCCGTGGCCCGCTGAAGATAGAGAGAGGGTTGGCTGTAACTGCCCGAGCAGGGACCGGTTGGAGGATAAAAGATGTGAGAGCCGGATCAAAAAGTGGTGTGAGCAAAAATACTACAATTGAGTCTCATCTATCGACGGTGGACCCACACATGGATCATCTGTTATCTTAAATCAGGTGCTATCTGTCTTATTTATTTTTTCAGTATATTATAATTCCTCTGAGAACAATTACTCTGGCTTGCGGTACTTTTTGATGCAGGACAGTTGATCACTGCGAAGAGCGATGGTCGTGTCATGGATATATAGCTCGCGCCACCATTATCATGAGCTGGCGTGTGACCGTGCCGTAATGCTCAAACGAATGTATGTGCAAGCCGCCGCCTCGGCGGCCCAATCTATATTAGCACGACGCGGCTGACTCGCCCGTCTGCGCGGCTTACCGCGCCTGCGATTGACTCGGCCATCCGCACCGGCTTACAATGCCGCGGCCGACTCATCTGTCCGTGCCCACGGCCGACTCGCCCGCGTCCGGGCCGCCTCTGATGCCGCAGCCGTCTCTATTGTCCGTCCTCGCGGTCTGGTCTACATCAACACACCGGAGCCGCACTCGTCTGCACGAGCTACAGTGAGCGCACACAAGTCGCCACTCCTGCGGTCCGGTATATTCCAATAACTATGGAGCAAAATTATCAGCCTCCAACGGATGACTCAATGAACAGCTCATACGGGATCATTTATAACCTGCTGCGGTCAACCTCAATCTTCCATGGATTCACATCGCGTTATCAATGCCGAGGGTATACAATGAGTGCTGCGAAGATCATCAAACTCGCCACCTTGCCTCCAGCTTCAACACATTCCAGCGTTTCCGCTGTCAACTATATGCCGGTTTATGCCATGGCCAAGTGTGGAGAATCTCAAGCCAACTCCTCGAGTCATCTTAAGACTCGGGGGCTACACAGACATGATTCAACAAATGTTGCTAGTTTCAGAAAATTCAAGAAGCCCGGTCATTAAAGGGAAAACACCCGGTCCTAGAGACTACTGATACATTGGTGAAAGCTTAAAGGCTGTCAGAAAAATTCTAGCTAAAAAAGTGCCAAGCAATCTGAGAGTTCCGACTCAAAAGAAGAATTCCGGAGTTTCAGAAAAGGTTCTGGTTTAAAACCCCACTCAAGAGAAGTCTGTCTCTCACAAAGTTTTGAGATCTCGATATCCGGCTCAACATCCGGTTCAAGAAGAATCCATATCTCGCAAGTTCGAGTTCTCAAGAAAATTTAAAGTCGCCCAAGAGGACGAGCCGCCATGATGCGACCGTTCAAACATGGATGCCCTACCTTATTGGTGGAAGATTTAAAGTCACCCAAGAGGACGAGCTGCCATGATGCGCCGTTCAAACATGGGTGCCCTGCTCTATTGGATCTTCATAAGGTCACTTGGGGGCTTCCAACCCACTGGGTTTAGCTTTCATACCCTCTTGGCCAGGCTTTATATGCCATGCTCGAGTTAAACCTGCCTGTTTGCAACTTGCTACTCCACCATGTGACCCGCCTGTAGGACCGAATGTATGTCTAGAGGGGGGGGGGTGATTAGACTACTTGACCAAATAAAAATCTACTTTTTCCCAATTTTAAGTGTTGGCAGATTTTAGCATTCATAGCAAGTCAAGCACACCCTACACATGCATATCTATGAGTATAGCAGCGGAAAGTAAAGACAAGCATGAGTAGTAAAGGAAGGGTAGGAAGATCAAACGCAATTTGTAGACACGATGATTTTTCCCGTGGTTCCGATAGGTAGTGCTATCGTACGTCTATGTTTATGGAGTCTTCAACCCACGGAGGGTAACGGTCGCGAGAGTCCATGGAGGGCTCCACCCATAAGAGTCCACGAAGTAGCAACCTTGACTATTCCATAACGGCTTCCGTCCACCAAGGACTAGCCTCACTATGGGTAGATCTTCACGAAGTAGGTGATCTCCTTGCCCTTACAAACTTCTTGGTTCAACTCCACAACACGAAGTAGGAGGCTCCCAAGCGACACCTAACCAATCTAGGAGGCACCACCCTCCAAAAGGTAATAGGCTCGGCAATGTCGATGAACTCCTTGCTCTTGTGCTTCAAGATGATAGATTCCTCAACACACAATCACTCTCTCACTGATTTGGCTATGGTGGAAGAGATTGATTTGGTGGAAAGCAACTTGGGGAGGCTAGAGATCAAGATTCATATGGATGGAGTGGAATGGCTTGATCTCAACACAAGGGTAGGTGGCTCTCTCTCAGAAAATCAGTTGGGGCAAGTATGGAATAGTTCTGAGTGCTTCTCTTTCGAGTGGGTGGTGGTGAAGGGGTATATATAGGCATCTCCAAAAATCCAAGCATTACACCTAAAGTGACCAACTCGGTGACACCGATGTGTGAATCTTGGTGGTACCGAAGTGACCAAAAGGTGACAACTTTTGAATCTCAGTGAGACCGATATATAAAACTCGGTGGTACCGATTAGGTGACCAACGGTCAGATTGCACAATCTTGGTGATGCCGATTCTCACATCTCGGTGGTACCGATTTTCGACCATGGCTTACCAGGGAGTTGGTCCAGAAACTAGGTGGCGCCGATCCACAATTCTCGGTGGTACCGATTCCTGTGAATGGCTATCCAGAGAGTTGGTCCAGAAACTCGGTGAGACTGACTGGCAAATTTCGGTGGTACCGAAGACTGAAAATAGCTAAACAGAGAGTTGGCAACCTAAACTCGGTGGCACCGATGTAGAATCGGTTGCACCGACTGGCTAGGGTTTGGCATGGGTCTGTTTGAGTTTGGGAATCGGTGGCACCGAGTGGAAAGTGTTGGTTGCACCGATTTTGGATATATGACTTTGGACAGACTTTTGTGGAAGAGCTTGTGGGTGTTTTTGGTGACTATCACTTGTGCACGTATGAGCATTTTGTTCACCAACAGTACCTTACCCCCTTTTAATAGTATTGGCTTTCCTATGGACTCAAAGTGATTTCTCACAACGTAAAATGTAGAGTCCTCTTGCTTGAAGCTTTGCCAATCCATTTCCTTGCATCTTGGGGTAACTCCACAATCCTTTTGCCATCCCTATCATTGAACTTTTCCTGAAATATGCTTAGTGGAAACGTTAGTTCAATGACATATATGTTGTTATTAATTACCAAAACCACCAAGGGAGCAAATGTGCTTTCAATCTCCCCCTTTTTGGTAATTGATGACGACATATAGATCAAAGCTTCGACATATGATATAATCAATGAATATAATCGTCGCTTTGAGAAGTATGTGATAAGCAAGAGCTCCCCCTAAATTTGTGCATTATTTTAGATTTGCGTTTGAATGTAAATGCACAATCGATTAGGTACATGGGGCATTCTTTCATGTCACATACAACTTGGTGGTGTGCGAGAATAATAAGAATGAACATCATAGCACAACACAATTAAGCAAAGGTGAATGATCATCTCATAAGCATCATAATGATAGGAAATAGTAGCAACACACATTAAGCGTATGATCAAACACCACAAAAGTTTAACACAAGCAATCAAAAGATCAACGATAAAATGTTTTTGTAAAGTGATAAAAACCAAACGCTCTCTCACTCAAAGCCTAAAGATCTATATACACTTCTCCCCCTTTGGCGACAAGTTACCAAAAAGTTCAAAGGTATATATCTAAGCGCTCTTCTGGGGCTGATCTCCTCCGGTAGCTGGTGAAGGAGTCGAGAGAACTGCGTCGGCGAAGACCTCAGCTGATGTCATGGATGGAGTTGGAGTAGCAACGGGAGGTACCGGAGCTGATGGAACTGAGGAGGCTGTAGCAGGTGCTGATGAAGAAGGCCTCAATTCTGAAGCTAGCACTGTGGCTGATCTGGCCTGGGTAGTGAAGTGAGTGCCTGGCCTGAGAGGAGAGTCATCCTCATCATCTGAAGTGTCGGGACTGGGCACGCTGTCAATTTCCTTCTTCAGCTCATTGACTGTCTTTGTCAACCCATCCACTTTGTCATTTAGGGTCTTGATCCTATTCTCAAAGATCCTCACAAGACTATTCTGATTCCCCAGTATGTCCTTGATGTCCTTCTGCATGCCCTGAACGGTAGAAATCAAAAGATCCATTTGTTCGTTCCTGGATCTAGGGACTGGAGCACTAGTGGCTCTAGCTGCCTCTGCCTCTGCCTGTGCTGCAACTGATGTGGGATGCTCTGGGTCCATCACCACAACGTTGTCCTCAAGATCTGGCTGTAGGGGCAAATGGGGCCTGTCAAGAGCAAAGATGTGCTTCTCCATCTTGGAGTTGATGAGCATCTGAATGTCGGGTGCATAGCAGCATGAGCGCTTCTGATCAGCAGCAACCCTCTTCACAGTCTCTACTATCAAGTCCATCACCCTTATCCTGGTGTGTCTATCAAGATGGATCAGCACATTGATGGAATAGCCTCGAATCATCTTCTCATCTCCAGACTTAGGCATCAATGTGTGCCTCAAGATGGTGTTCATGGTTCGGAGGCCAGCCTGGAGGAAGTAAATGGATCCTAACTTGTGAGATTTCAAGTTAGCAGCAGGGATCTCTTTGTACATGTTCTTCACAGAATCATGGCTCTCCTTGGATTCAGAATAGACATCCAAGTCACCATCTTCCACATCCGGGACTCCTAAGATGGTAGCCCATTCCTCAACAGAAGACTCATATCTTGCTCCTTCAGTCATCCATACAATCCTAGCATCTCCATAGAAGTGAGCAGTGGAGTAGAATTGCATGATCATCTCGTCGTTCCATGCAGTGAATTCTTTGCCAACAAATTCATCTAGGCCAATGCAATTAAAATTGTCTTGAACATTTGGAAAGTAATCTTCATTTGCCTTGATATACTTCCAGTCAACGTATCTCATGTCACTCACAGCTGGGCTCTTGTCAAGCAAGATTGTCTCATAGAAATCTTGTTGCTCCTTGGTGTAGAACCTGTAGTCCACAGCTGTTTTTCTCCTCTGGGCATATGGATCAATTGCTCTCCATGCCCTCAAACCTGAATCCTTCCTCTTCTTCATATCTTTAGCAAGCAGGTGGCTGGCATTGTGCTCTGGAAGGTGTGGTCTGAGCTTCATCAAAGTAGTGATATCATCATCATCCTCAGCTTCCCTGAAAGTGGAGGTCTTGTTCTTGGAAGAAGACGGTATCTCTCTAGAGAACCTCTTGGGTTTGTCAGCAGCAGCAGCCTTCTTAGGAGCAGATTTGGTGCTCTTGCAAGTGTTAGTCTTGGGCATAGCATCTGCCATAAGCTTCTTTTTCTTCTTGGGAGGGGCCTTAGCAGCTGGCTCTACCTCCTCTTCTGCAGCAGCCGCCTCCTCTGGATCCTCAATCTTAGAGGTAGGCCTGCCAACAACATATACAATCCTCTTCCTAGATCTCTTCTTCTCACCAGCCTTCTTGGGTAAAGACTTCCTGGGAGGATCAATAGTCATGGTTGCTCTGGAGCTCTCAAGTGCTCTCAATATCTCAGAGCTAGCATACTCCTTCCCGATAGCTTTCTTCTTCTTGGAAGAAGCGGCATCATCATCTTTCTTAGGCACCTCATCAGGGATGAAGTCCTCATCCTCCTCATCAGAATTGAGCTTCCTCCTAGTCCTTGTAGCAGCCTTGGGCAGATCTGGAGAACTAGGCACATCATCAAAACTCTCCTCAAGACTAGTGCCTGAACTCATGACAATTCTCCTCTCTGAAATTGTTCTCACTATCATCTGAAGCAGACATCTCTGACCCTGTGAAAAGAATATAGAGGAGCAGAGGGGTTGAGCATCACAAAGCACACAGATTTTCAAAAAAATTGAACAAGGAAGACTTTAGTTTTAGCTTTCTGCAGAAGGTATTTCGGTGTCACCGAGTGGTATTTTTCGGAGTCACCGAGACAGACCATATGCATCAACAGAGACTTGGCAGCCTTTTCGGTGGAACTGAAAAGTTTGCTTCGGTCTCACCAATATGGTTCTCAGTAACCCTAAAACACGATCGGTGGAACCGATTTTTTCAACTCGGTGTTACCGAGATGCAATCTGCGGACAGCTAACCCTAAAATCTTCATTGTTCGCTAATCTACGAGAACTCTGGTGGATAGGGAGAATTGCACACAGTGGCTTATAGATAAGAACATCTCAATGCGCAAGAATCAGACGATGGAGCGCAAGAGAGGATCGGATCCGTACCCTAGCTTGGTGACGGTCCGCTACGGCGAAGACGGTGGCGAAGATGCCCGTTGACGGCGAGAATCCCAGCGGCGGAGGAGCACGGGGAGACAAGGGCGACGACCGGCGGTCCTTTTTGGCAGCTTAGGGTTTTGGAGCGCGACGGTTTGAGGAGTGAATTTCAAAGCGTCGGGTTCACAACATATATACCCTTTGCTGTCGGTGACCCCGGTTCGAAATTTTTGGTGTCACCGAGTTTCTCAACTGTCAGCTGACAGGGAAACTCGGTGTAACCGAGAATAAGGAATCGGTGTTACCGAGATGGAAAAACAGATGAACCCTTGGCAGTCGGTGAAACCGAGAAATGTTTATTGGTCACACCGAGTTGCACTTGGGAGGTTTTGGAGTGCAGCCCTTTTCGACATGGAACTCCGAGTGCATCTCACACAGAGGGATCGAGAAGTGCTTGATCAAGTTTTCTGATGCAGCAAGAAAAGAATATGAGGTGAGAAAGCATAGATAGCTAGAGAGTGGTCCTAGGCATTCTTGTCCATCCAATTGGCAAAAGAGAAATCAAAAACCAAATAGCAACAATTGGATGTCCTCGAATGGATAAATAAATGCAGACCAACATGCTCACACAATAGGATGTCAAATGAAATAATGGCAAACATGCATAAACATACTAGCATCTATCAAGCATTTTGGCGATGACGGAGTCATCTATATATGAGTATATTGACTTAGGAGCCAAGTAAGAATACTTGATCATATGTCATACTCATCGTTTAAGCACAAGTGGGGTTACCACTTTTACATAAAGCATTTAATGTTGTCACATACTATGAGATGCTTTGACTCAAGTCTTAGAGTAAAGCTACCCCTTGATGTGACATCCCCCCATAGGAGGGATAAACTAACCTTGGGTTTTGTCGATGAAGACTTCATGCTGGTGAAGTAGTGGTGGATGCTCATGGTTGATGAAGATCACCATGAGTTGGGAGCATCCTTGTTGTTTCCTTACTCTTCTCACCTACATGGGTTAGTCCCAACACACAAGAGACAAATACAAGGATATCTATGGACATGGAGTGCAAAGCAAGTGTGATGATGTCCATTGATTTGTTGATTACCTTGTCCCTTGCTTACCTTTGAGGGAATGTGTGACTCCTTGAACTATTGCATATAGTTGATGTTGATTGCAAATAGTTCTTGCCAATAATGAATGTGAGTGAATTTCATTGGCGGAGTCACCCCTCAATAACTTTCTAGTTATTCTTCTTGGGGACCCACATCAACTTGATGGGGATCCTTGGTGTTGAAGTAGCCCTTGTAGAAGTTGAGCTTGAAGTAGCCTTGGGAACCCACTCCACCAAAGCTTGGGATTCATCTTCAAATGAGTCAATGTCCTCTTGAAGCTTGTCCTTGCCCTTGAGCTTGTGGTCTTGTGGTGGAAGGTCATCTTGGGTGTTTATTCCCTTGGGAGGAGTATTTTCATACTTCTCCTTTTGAGGAACAAACTTGGGCTTGGGGTATTGACCTTCTTCCCATTCAACTCCATTAGCGTTGAAGTAGCCAATGCCATGGTTCTTCCGGTATCCTCCGTGCTTGCGTACAATTTCCTCAAATTGCTTACATCCGACAAGTCTCTTGTAGATACCTTCTCTATAATTCCTTTCAATAAAGCATTTTCTTGCTCAAGTGTAACTTGGCTAAGAGAATCATCATTAGTGGAACCAATAGAACTACTAGAAGCAATATCATTAGGTTTGGCATTTTTATTGTTGCTACTAGATGAAGAACCTTTCTTGCCTTTGTTACCAGTTTGCTTAGACTTAACTTGAGGCATGAATGTAGACAAGAGTAATTGTTTGGCTAGATAAGATGAAGTCTTCTTTCGGAGATCGTCATTGATAGCTTTAAGAAACTCATGCTCTTGCTCCAAGGTGAGCTTCTCGAAGCGTAGCTTCTCATGAGTCCTTACAAGCTCTCTATGATCTTCGAGAGTAGATTCATGGGCTAACTTAAGAGTGTTTAATTCTTTAGTTAGTTGTTCTATTTTCATCTTATCATCATCAAATGACTTACCTTGCCTAGCATGATAATTATCAAGTTCATTTTGACTAACATTACTAGTATTATCAAAGTGCAAGTCGTCATCACAAAGTAAGTCATCTTCATCACTATCGAAATCAAGATACTCGGGGTGTGATACCTTGGGGCCTTTAGCCATGAAGCAAGTTCCACTCTCTTCATTTGGTGAATCAAATAGATCATAGGAGTTGGTAGTCACTAGTGCAAGTCCGGCAACACCTTCATCTTGACTATAGTCGGAGTTGGAGTGATAGCTTCTCTCGGAGTTGTTGTCGGAGTCGGAGCCGTAAACCCATTCACCAACATGAGCTTGATGTCTTCTTCTTGTGTAGCTCTTGGTGTACTTGTCCTTCTTCTCCGAATCCCTACTTCTCCTTGAGGGTCTTCGTTCATAAAGATCATCTCTACTCCTTCTCTCTCTTTGAGGTGATTCATTCCTTGAGCTTCGTCTTCTAGGTGACTCTTCGTTTGTAGGGAGCCTTGCACTCATTGGAGTAGTGTCCGGGCTTCCCACAATTGTAGCAGTTGCGTTCATGACTTGACGAACACTTCTCTTCATATCTTGAGTTGGAGCTTCGTTCTTTGCCTCTATTCTTGTAGAACTTGTTGAATTTCTTGACCATGAGGCTTATCTCTTCATTGGTGACAAGGTTGTCGCTTGAAGTTGCGGGAGCATCACTTGTGGCTTCGTAAGCACTGCTAGACTTGTTGTGAAGCTCTTCTTTGTCTTTGAGTGTCATCTCATGAGCAACAATCCTTCCAATGACTTCCGTAGGCTTGAGATCTTTGTAGTTGGGCATCATTTGGATTAGAGTGCACACGGTGTCGTATCTCTCATCCAAAGCTCGAAGAATCTTCTTGATGATGGATTTGTCGGTCATTTCTTCGCTTCCTAAGCCGGCAATCTCATTGGTGATGAGAGCTAGCCTAGAGTACATCTCCGCGACTCCTTCACCATCCTTCATCTTGAACTTGTCAAGCTGACTTTGAAGAACATCCAACTTGGATTCTCTCACTGACCCGGTTCCTTCGTGCATATCAACCAAAGTATCCCAAATCTCTTTTGCATTCTCAAGGCGGCTGATTTTGTTGAATACTTCGGGGCATAGGCAGTTGAAGAGAATGTCGCATGCTTGAGCGTTGTATTGCATCATCTTCAATTCATCCGCGGTCGCTTCACGATCCGGTTCCTTTCCATCAGCAAAGAATTTACCTTGCAAGCCAACATGAACAACAGCCCATACGGCGGGGTTATGACCAAGAATATGCATTTTCATTTTGTGCTTCCAACTAGCAAAATTTGAGCCATCAAAGTATGGACCTCTACGGTGATAATTTCCCTCACTAGATGCCATACTCTCCTAGGTTGTGAAACCAATGCAATGGAGACCAAAGCTCTGATACCACTTGTAGGACCGAAAGTATGTCTAGAGGGGGGGGTGATTAGACTACTTGACCAAATAAAAATCTACCTTTTCCCAATTTTAAGTGTTGGCAGATTTTAGCATTCATAGCAAGTCAAGCACACCCTACACATGCATATCTACGAGTATAGTAGCGGAAAGTAAAGACAAGCATGAGTAGTAAAGGAAGGGTAGGAAGATCAAACGCAATTTGTAGACACGATGATTTTTCCCGTGGTTCCGATAGGTGGTGCTATCGTACGTCCACGTTTATGGAGTCTTCAACCCACGGAGGGTAACGCTCGCGAGAGTCCACGGAGGGCTCCACCCATAAGGGTCCACGAAGTAGCAACCTTGACTATTCCATAACGGCTTCCGTCCACGAAGGACTAGCCTCACTATGGGTAGATCTTCACGAAGTAGGCGATCTCCTTGCCCTTACAAACTTCTTGGTTCAACTCCACAACACGAAGTAGGAGGCTCCCAAGCGACACCCACCCAATCTAGGAGGCACCACCCTCCAAAAGGTAATAGGATCGGCAATGTCGATGAACTCCTTGCTCTTGTGCTTCAAGATGATAGACTCCTCAACACACAATCACTCTCTCACTGATTTGGCTATGGTGGAAGAGATTGATTTGGTGGAAAGCAACTTGGGGAGGCTAGAGATCAAGATTCATATGGATGGAGTGGAATGGCTTGATCTCAACACAAGGGTAGGTGGCTCTCTCTCAGAAAATCAGTTGGGGGCAAGTATGGAATAGTTCTGAGTGCTTCTCTTTCGACTGGGTCATGGTCAATGGGTATATATAGGCATATCCAAAAATCCGACCGTTACACCAAAAGTGACCAACTCGGTGACACCGATGTGTGAATCTCGGTGGTACTGAAGTGAACAAAAGGTGACAACTTTTGAATCTCGGTGAGACCGATATATAAAACTCGGTGGTACCGATTAGGTGACCAACGGTCAGATTGCGCAATCTCGGTGACGTCGATTCTCACATCTCGGTGGTACCGATTTTCGACCATGGCTTACCAGGGAGTTGGTCTAGAAACTCGGTGGCGCCGATCCACAATTCTCGGTGGTACCGATTCCTGTGAATGGCTATCCAGAGAGTTGGTCCAGAAACTCGGTGAGACCGACTGGCAAATTTCGGTGGTACCGAAGACTGAAAATAGCTAAACAGAGAGTTGGCAACCTAAACTCGGTGGCACCGATGCAGAATCGGTTGCACCGACTGGCTAGGGTTTGGCATGGGTCTGTCTGAGTTTGGGAATCGGTGGCACCGAGTGGAAAGTGTCGGTTGCACCGATTTTGGATATATGACTTTGGACAGACTTTTGTGGAAGAGCTTATGGGTGTTTTTGGTGATTATCACTTGTGCACGTATGAGCATTTTGTTCACCAACAGTACCTTACCCCCTTTTAATAGTATTGGCTTTCCTATGGACTCAAAGTGATTTCTCACAAAGTAAAATGTAGAGTCCTCTTGCTTGAAGCTTTGCCAATCCATTTCCTTGCATCTTGGGGTAACTCCACAATCCTTTTGCCATCCCTATCATTGAACTTTTCCTGAAATATGCTTAGTGGAAATGTTAGTTCAATGACATATATGTTGTTATTAATTACCAAAACCACCAAGGGAGCAAATGTGCTTTCACCCGCCGAACTCTTGACAGTCAATCTTGCTCAGAGACCCTGAACTTTCATAGTTAATCTCGCACAAAGACCCTGAACTTGTCAAGGTTTAAACGGCGGCTTTTGTCACAAGAGAGCCGGCTTACAGTGAGCTAGGATAAACTCGCTTGTCCGCTGTAGTCTCTCTGCTATGTGGCCCGTTCGTACTCTTAAACAGTCAATCTTTCTTAAGAACCTGAACTTGTTAAGGTTTAAACGATGGATTTATGTCACGTGAGAGCCAGCCTATGGGATTAAAAGGCTTTCATGCCAAAGCTTCTTTGAAGGGAAACTTGAGTTTTTTCAAAAAAACGAAACAAAGCTAGTCTCATTTTGTCGAGCCTTGAAAGCCGACATTTTTATACTCTGTTATCATACACATACATCATCATACATTGTATCATACATTGCATCATCATTGCATCATCATATCATGCATCATATATGCATGGATATCCTGGTTTATGTTGCAGGAACCGGTTTTCAAACCGGGTTACATATTCCAATCCTTAATAGCCAACATGGCTGGATTTTCATTATGGTTGCTATAACCAGTATTGAATAATTGAGGTTTTCAAACCGAGTTATATTATTCAAAGTTTTAAATATCCAAAATGGCTGAATCCTCATCATGGTTTATCATAACCAATATTAAATGATTGGGGTTTTTCAAGCCAGCTGGGAAGAATTGACTATTCTCGAAGATCCGCCCTATCACATATAATGCCATGTCATTTAGTTGACCGACTCTTGGATTTTTTCAACTTGTGCTCTGCAGTAAACTACAACACTTATTGATTTTCTCAAACATATGTTTGCCAGGTTGCACCGCAACCACGAGCAGGGTTTTTATGTCAAGGACAAAGGCATTATTCCAGGATATTCATACCGGGTTACATTACAACCACGGTCAAGGATTCATTCAACAAATTATGATGAGTTATATTATTCTTACACAGTCCCAAGTCATCGCAGGCAAACGACCCGGCACTTGGGGGCTACACTGCTCAGAGAATTTTTTTCTAAAGTCCCAAGTCGCTGCAGGCATGCGACCTGGCACTTGGGAGCTACAGTGTTGTAACACCCTCGTTTTCACTCCCCATTTTTTTCCTTTGCGGGATTTGTCTCCCGTCTTTTTTTTTCTCGGTGTTATCGGATTCTTTCACTCCTGGGTATGTGTAGATGGTCATTCAGCCTTGCCTTCCCTATCCAACCAGTCATTCTCCCTAGTCCAACCTTGCCACCCAAGATCTTTGCTCAGGGTTTTGCTGTCGAAACCCTACCTTCCGAGTTGCCGGAAGGAAAACCCTGATCCTTCCAGTTACAAAGGAATCCCAATTTCCTTTGACCTGTTGCCTCCAAAACTTTTCCCAGTGATCATCCTATCTCTCTAAACTCTAGATATGCAAAAATATTGCCAAGTCATTTGCAATATTTTTCATTTATAGTTAATTTCTTTTTCTGCCAGTTAAAGGAATTAAATCCACGAAAATATCTATCCATCTCCAAAGCCCATGAAAACTTGTGGATACATTTTTTGTGATCATATTGAGCTCCCACAAAAATATTGGCCATAATTAAATAAGGAAAATTGTCTTTTCCTATTTAATGCCAATAATGCATTTTGGGCACTTTCCAAAGGAACTACCATTTTGGTAGCCAGGAAAAATCCCAAATAATTTGTGGAGCTTCTTCCATCTATATCTTCCCCATTTCCATCAAGATCCCAAGCTCCATAGTTCAAATTTTGAGCACCACATCCATTTGCAGATTCTGTCCAGTTGGGCAAGTTGTAAAGGAAGTGCTCTATTCCTTGATCTAATTGAGCTGAAACTTGTCATGGTGGTTGATATTGCTAAATAATTCATGGAAACCAAAAATCAGCTCAATCACTCTATCCATCTTTTCCCAGCAATTTTCCTAAGTTTCTGTTCATTTGAAAGCTCTGTGAAGGAAGTACCATTTTGGTATTCTCAAATGAGCTTAAACTTTTCCAGTATCTTCATATGATCAAATCATTAACCTCCTCAAAATTTCAGTCCAATCCATGTAGCCAATTTGTCCCAGCAACTTCAAGTTCATTTCTGTCCAGTTTGCTAAGTTGTACAGGAAGTACCACTTATCCTCATCCTAATGAGCTGCAAATTTGCAGAGAGGATCATCTTAGTGAGTGATCACTCTCAGCCAAAAACCAGAGTTGGTTTCCTGCTCAATCCCTCTCAGCTCACATCAAACAGTCTGATGTCAGAATCTTATTTTGCAAGTTTCTTTCAGCTCAGAGCCTTCCAGTTATTTCCAGCTCCATATGTTATCCATTTGAGCAGCGAGGGACGTGCTGGACAAGGTTTGGCAAGCAGACACGCGTCAGAAGGGCTGGTGCACGCGGTGACCGCATGAACTGCACGCAGAAACAGCGCTCTGCGCATCCATCGCGTCGGGCAAGCCAGCTCATGCTTCCATGGCGTGTCCTAGCATGCCGACCTGATTCTCCATTGTCCTCACCCTCCTCTCCGGTCATTTCCCCCTCCGTCTTCTTCCTCGACGCGCCGCGACAAGCCTCGCCGGAGCACTGCCCACCCGTGACTTGCCGGCGTCGTCTTCCTCTTTGTCTCCTTCCCCCTCAAGCTCTCTCGAGCGTGCCCGAGGCCTCTCCGCCCCTCCATGAAGCTGCTCGACGCCGCTACCGTCTAGCCAGCTCGCCTGCAAGCTCCAGTGCAACGATGAGATCGCCACGGCGGCCGTTCTCATCCCCTCTCGTCGCCGGGCTATATATAGCCGTTTCCCCATGGCTTGGAGCTCATCAGCCTCTTCCCCTCCCTCCTAGATTCATTTCTTCCTCTTCCCTGAGCTCCAGGAGCCTTCCCTGCTCGCCATTGCCGCCTCGGTCGCCGGCAGCCGCCGCCTAAATTCGGGCAGGCCCAAGCTCCTCCCCTCCTGCTTTCTCCATCAGCAGAGCTTCCGGAGCAAGCGGAACCTCCCTGCCCCATCGCCTCGTCCGCGCAGTGACCGTGGCCTCGGGTCCTTCGTCGACCGACGTTGTCACCCGACGCGGGTGATGCACTGCTCGCCTCCGACCTTCCCCGGCGTGCGTGAATCCCCGGGATGGATCCGCCGCTCTTTCCTGAGCTCGCCGGTACCTGGAGCGCCGGAAACGGTGGCCGGAGCCGCCCGGGACAGTCGCCGGAGTGCGCCGTCTCCTCTGTCCTGCGACGGGCGCGAGGGGGAAGACAGCCCTGCCAGTGGGCCCCCCTCGTCAGTGTCCCCTCCCTCCCTCTGTTTTTTAAAACGGAGTAGCAGCGAGGTGGGCCGGCCCAATAGCAGCCGTGGCCTGACTGGCAGTGGCAGCAGCAGCCCCAGCAGTTTCGGCCTGTGCAGCCCATATGCACAGTGTTCTTTTAGTCTTTTTCCAGAAAAACCAACCAGGAACCCAGAAGTAAATAGTTTATTTACAAACAGGTCCTTCCACCTCAACCCTTCACATCTTTTTGCTCGTAGCTCGGATCGAGGTGAAACCAACGCCCACATCTTCGTCTCGTCGAGCCCGTTCTTTTGGTATCATTTTCACAAGGTGGTTACACAGTGGAAATGACCATTTTGCCCTTGCCCTTCATTCATCCCCTCCGAGAGGGAATCCTTTCCAGCGAATCCCTTCCGCGGACTCTCCGCACTTCTCCCGGAGTATTCCTTCAACCCCCAGGCAAGCCAACCATCTGACATATGCTCTAAAGCATCGCTCTGTGTTATTCTTGTGTGTTTAATTATTGGTTATGCCTCTGATAGAATTAATTTAATTCCTGTTATATTGCACCTACTATTTTCATTACTTTCTAGTAAACTGAGTAAATGCCTAGTTGCTGCCCTCATAAGTTATTGTGGCGAACCACATGCCTACTTAATGGAATCTAGTCGGTTGATCTAGAGTCACCTGTCCGGGCTTATCCGTGCAGCCACATTTGCCGGTATGGGACGGCCTTGACTTGGGCTGATCGCGTGCTCTTTCATCGGTACCTCCAGACAGGGAAGGTTATGCGCGCGCGCTACCCTGGCCCGGTAGGCGGCGATAACCTTGTGAGCCCGGTTGTTGTTTGTTTGTGCCGGCGTCCCCGTTTGGGACAGTAATCCCCGTTTGGGATTACCTAGTTTGGCCACGATGATGGCAGGTGTCATGAGGACACAGGGGCCACCCAAGGCTGACCT
Source organism: Elymus sibiricus (assembly GCA_039707655.1). Classification (NCBI taxonomy): domain Eukaryota; kingdom Viridiplantae; phylum Streptophyta; class Magnoliopsida; order Poales; family Poaceae; genus Elymus; species Elymus sibiricus. The sequence goes on along the minus strand of CM077675.1, from coordinate 304,095,470 downwards.
CCGGGGGAGGAAGAGTGCCGGCGGTACGATGAAAGAGTCATGGGTCAGGCAGGTTTCGTTGAAGCAACGCTTGTCCACCCGAGTGGGATCACGAGGCCAGGTGCTTCATGGTGTGGGGAAAATGCGCAACCTCTGCAAAGTGTCAAAATCTATTCGAATAGCCGCGTCCACGGTATTGGACAGCCCGTCCAGACCTCAGTAGGTGGTCAACCGTAGTAAGGATAATAATGATGGAAGAACTCATCTTGAGCAGACATCAGATGATGTCAGGAATATGATATGTTAGCCATGGGATGGCTATGAGATGAGTGGTCGGATGACCACATGATTTGGATTGGATTTGGATCGGATTCAGATTGGATCGTGAGAATACCCGGAGTATAAATTAGTTACTTAATATGTCTTACCTTACCATATTTACTTTAGTAGTTATCTTGCTAGATAATCCTGTTACCACATGATAATTAATATTGCTATAAAAACAAACGCATGCTTGAATTCCATGGTTTGCCTTTCTTGGTGTATATGTTAGTTTGGTTTGCTTGCGAGTACATTCAAAAGTACCCAGCGGCCTTTAACGTGGCCAGGTTCACATAAGGATCCGTCGTCCGTCGTCAAGAAGCTGGAGTGTTCGCGGGCTAGAAGAGTAACCTAGTCAGATCCCTGTGGATTGGAGCCACACCAAGACCATGCTGCCCTAGATAGAGCCTTTCCGCTGCCATCACCCTTGTAATAAACCCCATGTAAGACTCATATAACCATTAATAGAAATGCCTGTGTTCTTGATACTTGTTGTAAACACGCATGCCAGAGTGATTTCCTGGGCTGGTATGCGTGGCGACTGTCTGGCTACAGTGGTAATCAGGCGGGGCGCCACAAGTGTTCAGCTATTCAAATAGATTATAAGGTCCAAATTAAAAGACCCGGCCCGTCACATACTGATGAGCCGGCCCTTTGGGGGCTACACATGTGAAATACAAGACATTCAGTCTATATCTGGCGACTCAGATGACAACCCAGATTTCTCAACATTCAACACCAAGTTCAAAGTTCCATGTCGCTGCAAGCATGCACCACGGCACTTGGGGGCTAATGAAAGTTGTTACATTGTCAACAGACTTCTGTTGTCTCAAGGAGATGAGCCGGCCTTTCTATCTTTTTCTAAGTCCCAGCCGAGTATTTTCTTACTGAGCCGGCCCTTGGGGGCTACACATTGCTCCTCAATTCTATATGATTAGATCTACAAAACGTTCCTGCTCATTATTGCATAATGACCCGGCCCTTGGGGGCTACACTGGCTGAAGTTCTATGAGCATAAGACATTTGCAAGTCCCAGGTTGCTGCAGGCAAGACAACCCGGCACTTGGGGGCTACACAGTCCAATATATTATTGCAAAGCACCAAGTCATCATGGATAAACTTGGAGCTTGGGGGCTACAGGTAATATGGGGATAAAAAAATAGAAGAACATCTTCAAGCTATCAATTTTGAGTGAGCTAGGTCTCATGTCTTGGTGGAGCTGAAGCATTGACAGCCGACTCAGCATCACATGGATTTCTTTATTCCCAATAAATTTATCAAGTCAACTGGAGTCCGCTTGTTTGACCCGGCGTCACCAACGATCATGACCCGGCATTGTCAAAAATCATGACCCGGCAGATTCTATATAAGCAACCCGGCTTCACAGGTGGAAGTGGTTTAACAATGGACGAATTTCTATTTCCCAATATTTTTATCAAGCCGAAGCAAGCCGGCTCAACTTCATATGGTTTTCTTATCTCTAACAATTTCATCATGCCAAGAGCATTGGAGGCCGACTCAATGACATATGGATGTTGTATTCCCAATATTTTATTTCAAAGGACACTGACAAGCAAGACGATTGTGAAGACAACTCGTTAATATGAAGAAGAAACCCGGATTTTCAAGGAGCTACTTCATTAAATTAAGCCGGCCAGTTGAGCAAGCTGGTCCCTTAACATATTTATTCTTATTTCAGGAGCTTACCATGAATAAATTCAAGCTAACCTGGAGGCTAATGTCGGGGATATTACCCCGCGATATAACCCGGCCTGAAGTATGACCCGGCCGGGACTCAGCGACTCACTGCTGCGCCAGCCGAGCTTGGCGACTCATTGGTGGCCCGGCAGGAGGTATGACTCGGCCCATTGTATGGCGGCTCATAGGTCACCTCTATTACCGGGTCATAGGACGACCAGGCCCAAGGCCCAGCGTGTAAGCCGGCGCGAGGCGGCTCACAGAGAAGGCCCAAAGGAGAGGAAGGATTCCCTTACAAGAGAAACAAGACCCGGATTAGGACTCAAGGGAGACTAGTCCTAATCCTATTCCTAGTAGGACTCTACATGTAAACCTACCCCTTCCACTTATATAAGGAGGGGTAGAGCACCCCTAGAGGGACGACTTCAAGTCATTAGAGATAGACAGATTAGAGGCTCTCGAGATTAGAGGTAGCGATCCTGCACCCTTGTAACCGAGATCATCCTCATCATCAATATACACAAAGCAGGACGTAGGCTTTTACCTCTATCGGAGGGGCCGAACCTGGGTAAACTCGTGTCTCTCGATTCCGACCAACCCCTCTCAAGCTGCCACATAGTTGCGATGGCCTCACACCTAATTTCTCTCACAAGGACATCATGCCGTGACAAAACCACGACAGATGGCGTTCCGCACCGGCTTCTACTGGCCCACGACGCTCAACGACGCCACCGAGCTGGTCCGGTCCTGTGAGGCCTGCCAGTTCCATGCCAAGCAGATTCATCAGCCCGCGCAGGGCCTCCAGACTATCCCGCTCTCCTGGCCCTTCATTGTCTGGGGGCTGGATATACTGGGGCCCTTTCCACGAGCAGCAGGCGGGTACCGCTACCTCTATGTCGCCATCGACAAGTTCACCAAGTGGGCGGAGGTGGAGCCCGTCTGCACCAGTCCCGCTGGATCGGCCGTCAAGTTCGTCAGGGGCATCGTGAGCCACTTCGGCGTCCCCAATCGCATCATCACCGATAACGGTTCACAATTCACAAGTAACCTCTTCAGGACCTATTGCGCTAACCTTGGAACGCAGATATGCTACGCCTCAGTGGCACACCCGCGAAGCAACGGTCAGGCAGAGCGTGCCAACGCGGAGGTCCTAAGGGGCCTCAAGGCGAGGAGCTTCAAGAAGAAGCTTGAGGCCTACGGTAGGGGTTCGGTCGATGAGCTTCGGTCCGTGTTGTGGTCTATCCGCACCACCGCGACTAAGCCCACCGGCGAGACCCTGTTCTTCCTCGTCTAAGGAGCCGAAGCCGTCCTTCCACACGAAGTCAAGCACCGATCCCCGTGGGTCTTGGCATTTGACGAGGAGCGTCAGGATGCCTCACGGGGGACGGACCTCGTTCTCGGGGAGGAGGCCCGTTGCCAAGCCTCGCTCCGAGCTGCGAGGTACCAGCAGGCACTGCGGTGTTACCATTGCCGTAACATCCGACCCAGGACCCTCGAGGTCGGAGAACTCGTCCTGAGGTGGGTCCTTTCCAGGGAAGGCTTGCACAAGCTCTCACCCATGTGGCAAGGCCCGTTCAAGGTCATCCTCATCTCCAGACCTGGCGCCGTGCGTCTGGAGACTCAGGACGGAGTTCCCATCCAGAATGCCTGGAACATCCAGCTCCTTCACAAGTTCTACCCGTGACACTCTCACGTAATAATGAGTGGGCTGTATACGCCCGGAACCCCCCGAGGACGCGGAGGGGTTCCCACCCACGCCCAAGTGGAAGCCCCATGCTCCGCGCTGGCGGACAACACTGTCCTCCAATGACTATGCCCTCACAACGTGGATGCCCTACGCTCCACGCTGGGGGAAGACGAAGACGAAGACTAGCCTAGGTGCCGGACGCGGCTGTTCTTTGCTTTTCTTGTGTTCGAATTTACTGTTTTCCTGGAACAAAATCCGAGGTTTTTATCGACTCTATTTAAAGGAAAAGGGGCGGGAATTTTTTCTTCTTGCAATCGTCTCTCTTGAAATTTCTTCCTCTGAGATAACGCCTGCCAGCTTCTCCCTCCAGCGCCCCGCGAGCAAAGGCTACTGGCACGGTGCACACACCTCGCCAAGGCCTTGGCGTCCTGGTCCCCGTGTGGCCTTGGCATCCTGGTCCTCGCATGGTGCTCTCAAGCGAGCTAGCAGGCACGCGTCGCCTCACCCTCGCTTGGGGGCTCCGCCGCGGCTCGGTGCGCTGTCTTAAAAACCCCTGGACGTTCACGCCCCCTGGGACAAGAACCGGCAGAAAGGATTGGTTGCCGCTTGAATGTCAAGGGAGGCTCCTGAGCATCGCGCCTCAGGATCCTCACTAATCGCGTGGCTCCTCGCTCGCCCTTGGTCTCGTCCTGGTGATCCGGACGCCCCAATGGCAGTCGAGGCCTCGCCCCCTTTGGTCTCATCCTGGTGATCCGGACGCCCAACGGTGGCGGGGCATGCACGGGATCGGGCCCCGCTGACGTAGAGCGCCGCTTGAGCGTCAAAGGGGGCTCCTGAGCATCGCGCCTCAGGAGCCTCACTGATCGCGTGGCTCCTCGCTCGCCCTTGGTCAAGTCCTGGTGATCCGGACGCCCCAATGGCGGTCGAGGCCTCGCCCCCTTTGGTCTCGTCCTGGTGATCCGGACGCCCCAACGGTGGCGGGGCATGCACGAGATTGGGCCCTACAGACGCAGAGTGCCAAAAGGCCCCCCAAACCGCCTCACTCACAGGAAGGAGGAACCTCCCCAAGCTCTCCAAGTGCCACTGGCTCACCAGGCGCCACTGCCAAACCTCACGACGCGGAAGCCCGCCGCGGACGCATCAAGCTAAGTACTCTAACCACGATCAAAGGGAAGCCTCGGTTAACAGTAACGCGGTGACCATAACATGTAATGAGAGTGCTAATAAAAGGGCGCAAGCGCCAAAGTTCGTCACACACCCAGAAATGTCGGATTTCGGGCTCCGCAAAACCCTACGAAGTTCGAACCTAGGGGCGTGTGCAAAGATCCCCAACAGCTTCACCCCTCCAAGCCCACAACGCGATGACCTCGCTCGATGGCGAGGAAGAAGATAGCACACGAGAGTTTACCCAGGTTCGGGCCGCTGCGAAGCGTAAAACCCTACTCCTGCTTTTGGTGGATTGCCTCACGAGGAGGTTAGTGGATGAACTAGTACAGTGGTGGGTTGCCTCGCGGGTGCGTTCGGGGTGGTGTGTTGTCTGTGCCTTCTACCGAGCAGCCTAGCCTCTATTTATAGCGGCCCGGGTCCTCCTCCCTTATCGCAATGGCGGGAAGGGATCCCACAACGGCCAAATTCGAAAGGGGACAGGAGGTACATCTTATCCTGACGAAAGGTGGTCTTCGCCTGCAAAGTAGCCGGTGGTGATGCAGAGGTGGGCTCGGCAATGACGTCCGTCCTGCGGGGCTCGGGGTCTTGGTCTTGTTGCACCGGAGTGGAAACCTTTGGGGGCGCTTTGGGAACTTGCGTGCGCCCCTGCCTCATTTGCACCAAAGGGGAAATTGTCCCCTCTGGCGCACTGGCGCCCGCCTGGCCTGGCTGGCGTCACCCTTGACCTCCCGAGGCCGAGCACTGCATAGAGATCTCCGCCGCTCGGGAGGAGGCCTGGGGAGGCCTGTTGCCCTGCGGGTCTTGGTGCTGTCTCCCTCGCGAGCTCGGGGTCTCGCGAGGGTCTTGTGCTGAGTGAGGCTGCGCCGGGCCGTACTTGGTCGTCGAGGTGGGCCACGCCCTGGGCCGCAGGCAGGCAAGTCTGGGTACCCCCGTTCCCAGGACGCCGACAGTAGCCCCCGGGCCCAAGGGGCGCTCGGGTTGGCTTCTGGCCGAAGCCATTGAAGATGACCCAAAGCGCCGCGGGCCCCAACCGCCTGGGGGCCCAACTTGACGCGTGGCGCACAGTGAGATGTGGGCGTCTCGGCTCCCCGAAGACGTCGGGAACCGCCCTGAGTTGAGCTGACGCGAAGCCTGTGCGCCTCCCCGGCCATCATTGCCTTCCTTGAATGCGGCTGTCTCCCCGTGGTCTTTCCCCCCTCGGGCCACGCGGATGTGACCCGACGGGAGCAGATGAAATGACTTGAGGCAGGGTAGCACGCCGATCGAGTCTGGCACGTGTTGTCTGAGGAGTGCACGGTGCCTCCACTCCCCACGATGCCTCGACAACCGCTCCGTCTGACCTAGAACCGGCGCACGCTGCGGGGCCATCATTACCCGGGATAGGGGAGACGCCGGTTGGCCTTCATCCATCTATAAATGGGCGGGGGGAACTGAGCCCCCAGCCCATTCCTACTCCTTGCTCCCCCACCTTCGTCCTTCATCTCCCCCATCATGATGCCGGTGAGGAGGTTCTCCGCACCGAGAAGGGAAAGGCCTGTGGGGGGGTGCCGGACCAACAACCTTCCAAGAGGAGCAAGGGTCGCCCTCGCAAGTATACTGGGACGTCACCGGTGGCGCCCCGTGGGCGTGGGCGCCCCTCGGTGGGGTCCGGCGCTTCTGCTGGCGCGGCCATAGGCGGCGGGCGCGGCGGCCGTGGCCGGGGAGGGAAACCTGCAGTCGGTGCTCGGCCGCCGCGTCCGCAAGCCCACGCGGCTGACGCGGGCCTAGAATTCCTGGTGTCGGTGGAGAGTCCGGCGAGCTCCTGGTTGCAGCTCCCGCGCTCCTTCGCGGAGACGTTGCCGGTTGACGCACCCGCAGGTCTGTGGCTGCAGTTCGACGGTTGTTGTAGCGGCGCATTGTGGGTGGAGGTTGAGGTTACCCCCGCAAGCAACGCCTTCTTGAGCCGCGGGTGGCAGACCTTCTCCCGCCCCCACGGCCTGGAGGGGAGGCCCACACTCCACTTCAAGCACGGCGGCGCCGCGACGCTTTTCGTCAAGATCTTCGGTGAGGACGGTAGGCGCTTGGAGTGCTGCCCGGAGGGCGGCGGCAGCGGCGATCTTGGAGGTGAGCTTGCCCTTGGCGACGGCCGCCATGCTTCCAGTAGCAGCGATACCTCCTCCGAGGGAAGCCCAAGTGATGACAGCTTTGACGCCCCGCCACACCGGCGCACCCGGACTTCGGGGGGGAGCCAGGCGCGGCGGCGCCGCTCCCCTGCCCGGGAAGCGGCCACGCCGACGTGCCACCGTGGCGCCATCAAGGAGGAGGAGGAGTCAGACTGAGCGGGGGCTACTGTCGGCGTCCTGGGAACCTGGGTACCTAGACTTGCCTGCCTGCGGCCCAGGGCGTGGCCCACCTCGACGACCAAGTACGGCCCAGCGCGGCCTCACTCAGCACAAGGCCCTCGCGAGACCCCGAGCTCGTGAGGGAAACAACGCCAAGACCCGCGGGGGGAAGGCCTCCCTAGGCCTCCTGTCGAGCGGTGGAGATCTCTATGCAGTGCTCGGCCTCGGGAGGTCAAGGGTGACGCCAGCCAGGCCAGGCGGGCGCCAGCGCGCCAGAGGGGACAGTTTCCCCTTTGGTGCAAAGGAGGCGGGGGCGCACGCGAGTTCCCAAAGCGCCCCCAAAGGTTTCCACTCCGGTGCAACAAGACCAAGACCCCGAGCCCCGCAGGACGAACGTCATCGCCGAGCCCACCTCTGCATCACCACCGGCTACTTTGCAGCCGAAGACCACCTTTCGTCAGGATAAGATGTACCTCCTGTCCCCTTTCGAATTTGGCCATTGTGGGATCCCTTCCCGCCATTGCGATATGGGAGGAGGACCCGGGCCGCTATAAATAGAGGCTAGGCTGCTCGGTAGAAGGCAGAGACAACACACCACCCCGAACGCACCCGCGGGGCAACTCACCACTGTACTAGTTCATCCACAAACCTCCTCGTGAGGCAATCCACCAAAAGCAGGAGTAGGGTTTTACGCTTCGCAGCAGCCCGAACCAGGGTAAACTCTCGTGTGCGATCTTCTTCCTCGCCATCGAGCGGGGTCATCGCGTTGTGAGCTTGGAGGGGTGAAGTTGTTGGGGATCTTCGCACACGCCCCTGGGTTCGAACTTCGTAGGGTTTTGCGGAGCCCGAAATCCGACATTTGGCACGCCAGGTAGGGGCGTGTCGGAGTCTTCCTCAAGCCTCGCCCTTTCTCCGCCTTAGCGCCCCGATGGCTGACGCTCGCCGAGCCCGCGCCGAGTGCCGTGCTGCCAGCGTAGCCCAGACGGCACCCGTGGGCCGCACCGCCGCGCGCCGGCCCGCCTCTCCCATGGCCAACGCCGCCACGGGCCCGGAAGCCCACGAGCAGCAGGACTCGTCACAGCCGGTCACCGCGCGGCGCGACGGCTGCACCGCTACTCCATCGATCGTTCCAGCTACTGGGTCGTCCTCCCACGCTCGCCCCGAGCCGGCGCGTGGGTCGGGCGCACTCCTCATGGCGCGCGAGCTGCTGCGCTACCGCCCTGCCCCCAACCGCTACGACGACTGGCTCGGGCGCATTGCAGAGCTCGTCAGCGCCGCCGGCGACGCCTCGACGCTCTCCTACTCGTTCCGGCTCCAGCCCTCTCTGGCATGCGACGAGGCCCATGATGTGCCGCCTCCTCCTCCCCAGCGCGACGTCGACCCCGAGCCCAGGCGTGAAGCACGCCCGTGCGACCAACCGCGCGGGCCTCTGGCGAGGGTGATAGATGAAGTAAGCTGCCAGGTGGTGCCGCGGCCGCGCGCTGACGCGCGAGCGCTCCCTGCGCCACTGCGACAGCGACGCGACCGGGCGCCCTTGGAGGCAGCCGCGTAGGAGCATCAAGACCGGGTCCCTCCCGAGAGCGCGGCGCCCGTGGGCCCAGTGGGTTGCCGCGTCATCGCCCCGGAGCTCCATCCGGCCGTGTGGCCCTGCAAGTTCAAACCTGACCTACCTCCTCGCTACGACGGCACCCCAGATCCCGCCGAGTTCCTATAGCTCTACTCGCAGAGCATCCAGGTGGCTGGCGGGGACGACAAGGTCATGGCAAGCTGGCGCTCATGGGTGGCGCACTCTCCTGGCTCCTCAACCTCCCGGAGGGATCAATCACCTCCTGGGAAGACCAGCGCGAGCGCTTCGTCGCCAACTTCCAAGGCACCCGCGACCGCGCCCTTGGAGTGGGTGACCTACGTCGCGTGAAGCAACAGCCAGACGAGACCTTGCACAAGTTCATACAGCGCTTCATGACTGTTCGCCTCAAGATCTCGAGGGCGTCAGATGAAGCCATCATCTCGGCATTCACCGACGTCGTCAGGGACCTCAGGATGAGGGAGGAGCTCGCTATCAACGACGACCTGAGCTCGGCTCTGGAGATGTTTAACCTGGCGAACAAGTGCGCGAAGGCGGAAGAGGGCCGCCTCTCACTCCGTGAGCTCCCTGAGGCGGAACCCGAAGACAAGAAGACCAAGACCAAGGAGCCAAAGCGCAAGGCCCCCATGGTGCTGGTGGCTGAGCCCGAGGCAAAGCACAGCCGAGACGAAGAACCTCCCGTGGGAGGGAGACCGTTCTGCATCTTCCATGGCACCAATAGCCACAACACCACCGATTGTCAGGAGCTCAGGGTGGTCCGTGATGAACATTTCGGTCGGCGCCCTGGGTGTAGCGACCGGGGCTATGGACGTGGTGGAGGCCGCAGCGGAGGCCGCTGGTACAATCGAGACCCGCGTCAGGAGTGGCGAGACCGGCCTCGGGAGGACCGCTGGCGCGATGAACCTACGGAGGGATCACGACGGGGCCAGCCTCGTGAGGTCCTCCCTCACGAGGCCGGCCTTCCCCCGCTGCCGCCGCCACTCAGGAGGAAGGAAGATGACAGGCAGAACGACGGGGCTAGGGGCTTCTAGGAAGTCAGGGCGATAGCTTGCATCCTGAGCGGCGCCCAAACCCTGGCATCGAACCGCATCTCCAAGCAGTTTTCGCGGGAGGTGAACGCGGCTCTCTCGAAGCTCGAGGCTGCGCGCCCCCTCAAGTGGTCCCAGTGCGCCATCACCTTTGACTCCAGGGATCAACTCAGGTGCTCAGCCATGGCGGGCGCGCTCCCCATGCTGTTCACGCCTACCGTCAGCAATGTCCTTGTTACCAAGACCCTCATCGACGGCGGCGCCGGGCTCAATGTCCTCTCCATCGAGACGTTTGAGACGCTCCAAGTGCCTTACGACTAGCTCATGCCAACCAAGCCTTTCTCAGGGATCACTGACGGCTCCACAGTCCCCATCGGGCAAGTGCGCCTGCCCGTCACCTTCGGCGGATGCAACAATTACCACACCGAGCTCATCGTCTTTGACGTCGCCCACATCCACCTCCCGTACAACGCGATCCTTGGGTATCCAGCCCTCGCCAAGTTCATGGCGGTGACCCACCATGGCTACAACGTCCTCAAGATGCCGGGGAGTGGCCGCGTCATCACTGTCGCCTGTGATGAGAAGGACGCCGTATGCTCCCTCGAGCGCGCCTACCGTGCCGCAGCGGCCGAACACTCGGATGACGAAGGAGGCGTCCTGCCTCGCGAGGATGTCCCCAAGAAGAAGAAGCAGCTCCTTTCCAAAGGGCGCCAGGGGGCTGAGACCTCCAAGGACGGCGCCTCGGGCTCCGCGCCTGGGTCCAGGGCCCCTTCCCCCCTCGCATAGGAAGGCGCGCTCGGCACCTCCCTCGGGTTGGGCTTGGGGACTTCCACCCGGAATGCTACCGACCTGACCAGTGAGACGGGGAAGGTGCTCAGGCATAACTTGGGGGCACGCGTAGGCGCGCACCCATCCAAGCAAGAGGCACGGCGTGAGACGCCAAGTTCGCGGGAGTTCGTCACTAGAGCAATCGAGGAGCTTCGGGAAGCACATGCGTTGCGAGGCGGACGCGGCCCTGCGCCGTCAAGCGCGGTCACCGTCGTCGACTCGGGCGGCATGCCGCGCATCTGCGTCAATGATGTCTACTATGCAACCTTCTTCTTGTAGACTCGTGTTGGGCCTCCAAGCACAGAGTTTTGTAGGACAGTAGCAAATTTCCCTCAAGTGGATGACCTAAGGTTTATCAATCCGTGGGAGGCGTAGGATGAAGATGGTCTCTCTCAAACAACCCTGCAACCAAATAACAAAGAGTCTCTTGTGTCCCCAACACACCCAATACAATGGTAAATTGTATAGGTGCACTAGTTCGGCGAAGAGATGGTGAAACAAGTGCAATATGGATGGTAGATATAGGTTTTTGTAATCTGAAAATATAAAAACAGCAAGATAGGAAGTAACAAAAGTGAGCAAAAACGGTATTGCACTGCTTGAAAACAAGGCCTAGGGTTCATACTTTCACTAGTGCAAGTTCTCTCAACAATACTAACATAGTTGAATCATATGTAAATCCCTCACGTGCGACAAAGAGTTCACTCCAAAGTCACAAATAGCGGAGAACAAACGAAGAAATTATTTCAGGGTACTAAACCACCTCAAAGTTATCTTTTCTGATCAATCTTATGAGCTATCCCTATAAGTGTCACGAACAGCCCTAGAGTTCGTACTAAAATAACACCTTAAGATACACATCAACCAAAACCCTAATGTCACCTAGATACTCCAATGTCACCATGAGTACCCATGGGCTTGATTATACGATATGCATCACACAATTTCAGATTCATCATGTTCAATCCAACACAAAGAACTTCAAAGAGTGCCCCAAAGTTTCTACCGGAGAGTCAAGACGAAAACGTGTGCCAACCCCTATGCATAGATTCCCAAGGTCACGGAACCCGCAAGTTGATCACCAAAACATACATCAAGTGGATCAATAGAACATCCCATTGTCCCCACGGATATCCCATCGCAAGACATACATCAAGTGTTCTCAAATCCTTAAAGACTCAATCCGATAAGTAAACTTCAAAGGGAAAACTCAATTCATCACAAGAAGATAGAGAGGGGAAAACTCCATATGATTCATCTATATCAATAAAGCTCGCGGTACATCAAGATCGTGCCATCTCAAGAACACGAGAGAGAGAGATCAAACACATAGCTACTGGTACAAACCCTCAGCCCCGAGGGTGAACTACTCCCTCCTCGTCATGGAGACTGCCGGGATGATGAAGATGGCCTCCGGTGATGGTTTCCCCCTCCGGCAGGGTGCCGGAACGGGCTCCCGATTGGTTTTCGTGGCTCTGGAGGCTTGCGGCGGCGGAACTCTCGATCTAGATTTCTTTTCGGGGGTTTCTGTATTTATAGGAATATTTGGCGTTGGAATCACGTCAGGGGGGTGCCCCAGGGACCCACAAGCCGGGGGGCGCGCCCTAGGGGTGGGGGGCGCGCCCCGTAGGCTTGTGACCTCCTCGGGACTCCTCTCCGGTATCTTTTTGCTCCAGTATTTTTTATATTTTCCAAAAACATTCTCTGTAAATTTTCAGCCCATTCCGAGAACTTTCATTTCTGCACAAAAACAACACCACGGTAGCTCTGCTGAAAACAGCGTCCGTCCGGGTTAGTTCTAATAAAATCATACCAAAATCATATAAAATTATTGTAAACATGGCTAGAATACTTCATAAATTATAGATACGTTGGAGACGTATCAGCATCCCCAAGCTTAATTCCTGCTCGTCCTCGAGTAGGTAAATGATAAAAGAAATAATTTATGAAGTGTGAATGCTACCTAACATGTTCATCATATTCTTTTGTTCTTTGTATAGCATGGACATTTGGACTTGTAAATGATTCAAAGCAATAGTCTAGTTTTAACATAATGACTTCAATACTCAAGCATGTCAACAAGCAACCATGTCTTTCAAAATATCAACACTAAAGAAAGTTGTCCCTAGCCCATCATGCTCAATCATTGATCCATTCATGAAACACACTCAAATATTAGCTGTGCCCAATGCTCAAGTACGATCATAGTGCCCCCTAGTTGGTGCTCATAAGAGAAGATGGAGACTCAAAGCAAAAATAAAAATTGCATAAAGTAAATAGATAGGCCCTTCGCAGAGGGAAGTAGGGATTTGTAGAGGTGCCAGAGCTCAAGGTTTAAATTGAGAGAGAAAAATATTTTGAGTGGCATGCTTTTCCTGTCAACGAAAACAACAAAGTAGCTCACAATATTTTCCATGCTAGATACATTATAGGCGGTTCCCAAACAGAATGGTAAAGTTTTTACTCCCCCTCCACCAATCAATCACACTCCACGGCAAGCCGAATCCACGGGTACCGTCCATACAAACAAGAATCCTGGGGGAGTTTTGTTTCATTATATTTCGATTTGAATTTTGAGCATGGAACTGGGCATCCCGAATACCAGCCACTTTCTCGTGAATGATAGTGAATCAACACATATCGTGAGAATAACACACCTAGCATGGAAAAATATTGGATACTCCCCACCGTTTCATGAGCGGTACGGGCACACAAAAGAGAAAATTTATTTTGAAAATTTAGAGATGGCACATACAAATTTGCTTGGAACGACATGGAAATACTGCATATAGGTAGGTATGGTGGACTCATAAGGCAAAACTTGGTTTAAGGATTTTGGATGCACAAGTAGTATTTCTACTTAGTACAAATGGAGGCTAGCAAATAGATTGGGAAGCAACCAAACCAAGAAATGAAAATTCACATAAGTGAGCATTGAACCTAACTAACACCGAATAATGCACCACAAGTAGGATGTAACTTCATTGCATAACTATTGACTTTCGTACTTACATAGGGAATCACAAACCTTAACACCAATATTCCTACTAAAGCATAATTACTCACTAACATGACTCACATATTACTATCATCATGTTTCAAAACTATTACAAAGAATCAAGTTTAATTTGTCCCATGATCTTCATGAAAGTTTTTATTATATCCTCCTTGGATATCTATCACTTTGGGACTAGTTTCATATATTGCCATTGCTTTTTATTTTTGACAAGCTCAAACAATTTTAAATGAAGCACATGAGCATAAAGATTTCATCCCTCAAAAAGGTATAAGTGAAGCATGAGAGGAAATGACAAGCTACTCTCAAAAGATATAAGTGAAGATCAATGAGTAGTCAAACAATTAAGTAACTATGTGAAGACTCTCTCATCTCTCAATAAAGATTTTCAGATCTGAGTATTTTATTTAAACAGCAAGCAAAAGAAAAATAGCACTCCAAGAATAGCACGCATCATGTGAACGAATAAAAATTTAGGCTCAACATAGGCTAACCGATAATTGTTGATGAAGAGAGGTGGGATGCGTAGCATCCCCAAGCTTAGATGCTTGAGACTTCTTGAAATATTTACTTGGGGTTCCTTGGGCATCCCCAAGCTTGAGCTTTTGTATCTCGTTCAATCCTCTCATATCATGGTTTCACCTATTCTCAAAAACTTCATCCACACAAAACTTGAAAAGAACTCGTGAGATAGGTTAGTGCACATAATAATAAATCAACTCTTTATGTACTGCCAAGACAAGTTGCACAATAATTTTAAAACATTAGGTACTGTATACTATCATTTCCACAATTTATATCTACCAATATAGGCTATGGAAACTATAGGATAAGTAGATAACAAAACTATGACAGCAATCTGTCTAAACAGAATAGTCTGTAGCAATCTATTAAACCAGTGTACTTATGTAACTCAAAAAATTATGAAACTTTAGGACATGCTAAATAATTTATATGAAAATACTGTGTAAAAATTTCAGAAACTTTCCATGTTCCAGTAAAATATGAAAATTCAAACACTACAGCCAAAGTTTCTGTTTTTACACAACACTCATCAAAACATGCAATGCAAGCATCCTAAGGCAATTCTTGGAACTTTTTGTTGAAAAACAAGATTATAAATAACACCTAACAGAGAACAACAAAATAAAATGACGCTCCAAGCAAAACTCATATTATGTGACGAATAAAAATATAGCTCCAAGTAAGATATACCGATAGTGTTGAAGACGAAAAAGGGGATGCCTTCCGGGGCATCCCCAAGCTCAGGCACTTGAGTCTTCCATGGATATTAATTTGGGGGTGCATTGGGCATCCCCAATCTTAGGTTCTTGTCACTCCTTATTCTCCTCATATCGGTGTCTCACCCAAAACTTGAAAACTTCAATCACACAAAACTTAACGGAACTTCGTGAGAAGGGTTAGTGTAGTAAAGATAAATCATTCACTTAGGTACTGTAAAGACATGATTCATAATTGTTCCCACGTCATAACTACTGTATTATATCATTCCCATAATTTATATCACTCAATATAAGCTATAGAAACACTAAAACAAGTAAACTATGCATGCAAAACAGAATCTGTCAAAAATAGAACAGTCTGTGAAGGTCTGTAGTATAACCATACTTCCCTGTCTCTAAAAATTCTGAACAATTAGGAAAACCTTAATAATTTGTATATCAAGACTGTGTAAAAATTTCAGATCATTATCACGCTCCAGTAAAAAATGAAAATTCCTGTACTGGAGTCAAAAGTTTCTGTTTTGGTTCAGCATCAATTCTACTCATCTTGTGAGTCATCCCAAAGGTTTTACTTGGCACTTTATTGAAACAAAAGCTATAAAACATGATTACTACAGTATCTTAATCATGTGAACACACTAAAACAGTAAGGATAAATATTGGGTTGTCTCCCAACAAGCGCTTTTCTTTAATGCCTTTTAGCTAGGCATGATGATTTTAATGATGCTCACATAGGAATAGTATTTGAAACATTTAAGAGAGCATCATGAATCTCATGAAAAGCATATTTAAGTCTAACCCACTTCCTATGCATAGGGATTTTGTGAGCAAACAATTTATGGGAGCAAGAATCAACTAGCATAGGAAGGCAAAAGAAGCATAACTTCAAAACTTTGAACACATAAAGAGGAAACTTGATATTATTGCAATTCCTACAAGCATATGTTCCTCCCTCATAATAATTTTTAGTAGCATTATGAACGAATTCAACAATATAACCAGCACATAAAGCATTCTTTTCATGATCTACAAACATAGAAATTTTATTACTCTCCACACAAGAAAATTTCTTCTCATGACTAATAGTGGGAGTAAACTCAACGAAATAACTATCATGAGATACTTGATTGACATAACCACTTTGAATATTAAAATCATGATGACAAGTTTCATGATTACTATCACTCTTTATAGCATATGTGTCATCACAATAATCATCATAGATAGGAGGCATGCCCTCATCATAATAGTTTTGCCCATGAAAACTTGGGGGACAAAAAATATCATCTTCATCAAACATAGCATCCCCAAGCTTGTGGCTTTGCATATCATTAGCATCATGGATATTGAGAGAATTCATACTAGCAACATTGCAATCATGCTCATCATTCAAGGAATTCTCATTAAGTATTTTCATAATTTCTTCCTCTACCAATTGAGCACAATTTTCTGAATCCTTACTTTCACGAAAGACATTATAAAGACGATACAAATGATGCAACCTAAACTCCATTTTTTTAGTTTTCTTTCATAAAACCAAACTAGTGATAAAACAAGAAACTAAAAGATTCAATTGCAAGATCTAAAGATATACCTTCAAGCACTCACCTCCCCGGCAACGGCGCCAGAAAAGAGCTTGATGTCTACTACGCAACCTTCTTCTTGTAGACTCGTGTTGGGCCTCCAAGCGCAGAGTTTTGTAGGACAGTAGAAAATTTCCCTCAAGTGGATGACCTAAGGTTTATCAATCCGTGGGAGGCGTAGGATGAAGATGGTCTCTCTCAAACAACTCTGCAAACCAAATAACAAAGAGTCTCTTGTGTCCCCAACACACCCAATACAATGGTAAATTGTATAGGTGCACTAGTTCGGCGAAGAGATGGTGATACAAGTGCAATATGGATGGTAGATATAGGTTTTTGTAATCTGAAAATATAAAAACAGCAAGATAGCAAGTAACAAAAGTGAGCAAAAACGGTATTGCAATGCTTGAAAACAAGGCCTAGGGTTCATACTTTCACTAGTGCAAGTTCTCTCAACAATACTAACAAAGTTGAATCATATGTAAATCCCTCACGTGCAACAAAGAGTTCACTCCAAAGTCACAAATAGCGGAGAACAAACGAAGAAATTATTGTAGGGTATGAAACCACCTCAAAGTTATCTTTTCTGATCAATCTTATGAGCTATCCCTATAAGTGTCACAAACAGCCCTAGAGTTCGTACTAAAATAACACCTTAAGATACACATCAACCAAAACCCTAATGTCACCTAGATACTCCAATGTCACCACGAGTACCCATGGGCTTGATTATACGATATGCATCACACAATTTCAGATTCATCATGTTCAATCCAACACAAAGAACTTCAAAGAGTGCCCCAAAGTTTCTACCGGAGAGTCAAGACGAAAACGTGTGCCAACCCCTATGCATAGATTCCCAAGGTCACGGAACCCGCAAGTTGATCACCAAAACATACATCAAGTGGATCAATAGAACATCCCATTGTCACCACAGATATCCCATCGCAAGACATACATCAAGTGTTCTCAAATCCTTAAAGACTCAATCCGATAAGTAAACTTCAAAGGGAAAACTCAATTCATCACAAGAAGATAGAGAGGGGAAAACTCCATATGATTCATCTATATCAATAAAGCTCGCGGTACATCAAGATCGTGCCATCTCAAGAACACGAGAGAGAGAGATCAAACACATAGCTACCGGTACATACCCTCATCCCCGAGGGTGAACTACTCCCTCCTTGTCATGGAGACCGCCGGGATGATGAAGATGGCCTCCGGTGATGGTTTCCCCCTTCGGCAGGGTGCCGGAACGGGCTCCCGATTGTTTTTTCGTGGCTCTGGAGGCTTGCGGCGGCGGAACTCTCGATCTAGGTTTCTTTTCGGGGGTTTCTGTATTTATAGGAATATTTGGCGTTGGAATCACGTCAGGGGGGTGCTCGAGGGACCCACAAGTCAGGGGGGCACGCCCTAGGGGGGGGCGCCCCCCTAGGCTTGTGACCTCCTCGGGACTCCTCTCCGGTATCTTTTTGCTCCAGTATTTTTTATATTTTCCAAAAATATTCTCCGTAAATTTTCAGCCCATTCCGAGAACTTTCATTTCTGCACAAAAACAACACCACGGTAGCTCTGCTGAAAACAACGTCAGTCCGGGTTAGTTCTAATAAAATCATACCAAAATCATATAAAATTATTGTAAACATGGCATGAATACTTCATAAATTATAGATACGTTGGAGACGTATCAGTCAACGTACCCAGCATCAACAGGGCCGCATCACAGGACGTCTTCTGGCCGACGCGCGTCGGTCCCGGCGGGGTCTACCCGCACAACTACATCCCCATGCCCTTCGGTCTGGCGAACGCGGGCGCCACATTCTAGCGCCTTGCTCATGCCATGTTCGCGCCTTACCGGGCCAGGCACCGCGAGGAGTTGGAGGAGGTGCCGGGCCCGGGCGAGTGCCCAAAGCCTCGTGAGGCACCGGTCTCATGAAGGCCGAGCTTGCGAAGACACAAGGCCAAGCTTCGATGACTGCCTCCACGCTTCAGCGGTATTGCCGCCAGGTGATTCTTTTTGGTCCACACTAGGTAACTTTTTGGTTTGCTCAGTTTGAGGGCGCCCGTCGGGCTGCATTATCCTCAGGCGGTCAGGGCTCATCCTAGCCGTGTCATTTTCGCATGTATCAGATCCTTTCATGCATTTGATCTATTTCCTAAATATTCCAACCTGCATGCACGGTGCCTCGTCGCCGTGAATGATGCCGCGCCCTAATGATCCTGCCCTCGACCGCCTCATGATTAAGGGCTGGCACGACGTCTATGCTCGGGTCCGTCCCTGCAGCGTTGACAAATCCGAGTGGTCGAGCTCTGTCTCGCGGGCCAGCCCCGTGCGTGTCACCTCCCATGGCCCTCGGTGCTTCGCTCTCGCATGAGCTAATCGGGAGTGGGTGAGTCAGGGCATGCAGCACGGTTCCTATAGCCACCGCCGTGGAACCACGCGCCGAGGGTTTTCTCCTCGGAGTTGTCGCATGAGAAGACTAGGCACGGCGTCTGTGCTCGGGTCCGTCCCTGGAACGTCGACAAATCCAATGGCTGAGCTCTGTCTGGCGGGCCGGCCCCGTTCACGTCACCTCCTGGGGTCATTGGTGTTTGGCCTTCTCATGCGATGGCCCTTGGAAATCCATTCGGCACAGGTTTCTCAAAATATACAGGACTTCAAGCGGCTCTTTCTACTGGAAGACTCAGGCGCAACCCGCCTTTGAGGTAGGGCCTCGTGAGACCTGAGCTGCTTCACGAGCGCCCAGATACACATCCCAGTTCTACCGTGCAGGCCACGCATACGAACTTAATGGGCTGTACACGCCCGGGGGGCTCAGGAGCCAGGGCCCCCTATTCCCACGCCCAAGTGGAAGCCCCATGCTCCGCGCCGGTGGACAACACTGCCCTCCAATGGCTATGCCGACGCAACGTGGAAGCCCTATGCTCCACGCTGGGGATAAACAACTGAGGGCGCCTTAGCGGGTGCATTCAACCTCAGGGTGGCCCCTCGTGGCTCCATCTCACAGCATTCCCTTGGGATCCACGCGTGAGGGGGCTGCATGGGGGCTGCACTCAGGCCAGGCCTGGCACACGCCACCTCCCCAGGTCCCTGGTACCTGGTCTTCACGCATCCCTCTCAGACAAAAGCTGGCGAGGAAAGGTATAGGAGCCGCTCGTACGTCAAGGGGGACCCCTGAGCATCGCGACTCAGGGGCCTCACTGGTCTCGTAGCCCCTCACCCCTTGGCACCGTCCTGGTGATCCGGACGCCCCAACGGTGGTTGAGGTATGCGCGGGACCAGGCCGTGCCGACGCAGAGCTCAAGGCGCTCCAAATCTCCAAGTCAACCCCGTCTTCGTCGCGTTCCCTTCGTGAGGGCTGCTCGTACGTCAAGGGGGACCCCTGAGCATCACGACTCAGGAGCCTCACTGGTCACTTAGCCCCTCGCCCCTTGGCACCGTCCTGGTGATCCGGACGCCCCAACGGCGGTCGAGGTATGCGCGGGATCGGGCCCTGCCGACGCAGAGCGCTACAGCAAGCAGGAAGGAAACGAAGCGAGGAAATAAAACCACACAGCTTAGCAGTCATTACAAGCACTAAAAAGTCTCCAAAAACGCAAACAAGTCTAACGCCTCCACGAGGCACGATGAACGTTACAGGAGAAGACCCAGGAAAGAAGTTCGCCTGCTTCCGGGGGCCGACGGAGGAGCTGGGGACCCCACCTGCTTCCCCGTGCCCACTGCACTCCCACCGGACACCCTGAAAGAACAAGGGGAGAGAAGAGGACAAGGAAGATAACTTGGAAGGAAGTGAGGCAAGAGGGCGCGTCGAGATGGCAAGACCCCCCGGGCGGGGCGGGTTTATAGGCGCAACCGCCGCCCATGGGGCGTCGTGGGGAGTGGAGACGCCGCGCACCCCTCGGGCGTCGCGAGCCAGGCTCGATCGGCATGCTACCTTGCCTCATGTCGTTTCATCTGCTCCCGTCGGGTCACATCCACGTGGCCCGAGGAGGGAGAGACCACAAGGAGGCAGTCGCATTCAAGGAAGGCAATGATGGCCGGGGAGGCGCGCAGGCTTCGCATCAACTCAACTCAGGGCGGTTCCCGACGTCTTCGGGGAGCCGGGATGCCCACGTCTCATTGTGCGCCATGCGTCAAGTCGGGCCCGCAGGCGGTTGGGGCCCACGGCGCTTCGAGCCATCTTCCATGGCTTCGCCCAGAAGCTGGCTCGAGCGCGCCTCGGGCCCGGGGGCTACTGTCGGCGTCCTGGGAACGGGGGTACCCAGACTTGCCTGCCTGCGGCCCAGGGCGTGGCCCACCTCGATGACCAAGTACGGCCCAGCGCGGCCTCACTCAGCACAAGGCCCTCATGATACCCCGAGCTCGCGAGGGAAATAGCGCCAAGACCCACGGAGGGTAGGCCTCCCCAGGCCTCCTCCCGAGCGGCGGGGATCTCTATGCAGTGCTCGGCCTTGAGAGGTCAAGGGTGATGCCAGCCAGGCCAGGCGGGCGCCAGCGCGCCAGAGGGGCCAGTTTCCCCTTTGGTGCAAAGGAGGCGGGGGCGCACGTGAGTTCCCAAAGCGCCCCCAAAGGTTTCCACTCCAGTGCAACAATACCAAGAACCAAGCCCCGCAGGACGGACGTCATCGCCGAGCCCACCTCTGCATCACCACCAGCTACTTTGCAGGCGAAGACCACCTTTCGTCAGGATAAGATGTACCTCCTGTCCCCTTTCGAATTTGGCCGTTGTGGGATCCCTTCCCGCCATTGCGATAAGGGAGGAGGACCCGGGCCGCTATAAATAGAGGCTAGGCTGCTCGGTAGAAGGCAGAGACAACACACCACCCCGAACGCACCCGCGGGGCAACTCACCACTGTACTAGTTCATCCACAAACCTCCTCGTGAGGCAATCCACCAAAAGCAGGAGTAGGGTTTTACGCTTCGCAGCGGCCCGAACCTGGGTAAACTCTGATGTTCTATCTTCTTCCTCGCCATCGAGCGGGGTCATCGCGTTGTGAGCTTGGAGGGGTGAAGCTGTTGGGGATCTTCGCACACGCCCCTGGGTTCGAACTTCGTACGGTTTTGCAGAGCCCGAAATCCGACAGCAATGGCCAGGCCAAGCAGGCCAACGCTGAGGGCCTCAAGGGCCTCAAGACCAGGAGCTTCAAGAAGCAGCTCACGGCCTGCAGCAATGGCTGCCTGGATGAGCTCCCGTCGGTGCTATGGTCCATCCGCACCACAGGGACCAAGCCTACCAGCCAGATACCCTTCTTCTGTTGGAACACGCGGTACGCTACGCTAGCGCCAAATAAAATTTTCTACCGCACACCCAAGAACATGCTGCTGGAAATAGATCACGGGATCTGGTTTACCACTAGACGCACAGTCACCGCAGCGGAAGTAGAGTTGGTGATGCATGTAGTCAATCAGCCAATTCGTCTCCTCCTCCTGTAGCCGATCTCCCACAAGAAGTTATCTCCCACGAACAGCTCCTCGCGGATCCCTCGAACGGTTCGACCAAGCACCACAGATGCGATGCCTCCAAGGTATCCACACGTACGGGGGCAGCGTCCGGCGGTGGACTGCTAGGTCCGATCGCTTGGCATGGTTGCGTGGGGAGTGGCGGTGGCTGTCGACAGGAGAAAAGGATCAACACTGAAAGGTGTGCCCACTCTCCTTTATATAGATCTCCTAGGTGGGCTCAACACTTGAGGCCCACAACGAGTCTAGTCCCATTTTCCATTTGGACCCAATCCGAATGGGCTGCAATCCCTTAAGTGTGCGACCCTATAGGTTCATGTACACATGGACACGACCCGAGTCGATAGTCGGTAGCGGCTCCTAGCAGAACGTGCCAACTCCCATGTGTGCGCAAAGTCGTTAGATGAACCTCGACAATGTGTCATATACATCATTCCTTTTGCCTCATGACATAGGCTGTAGAGATCAAGGCGAGTACTTGTCACCCTTGTGGTAGCTCGACGTCTCTTCTCGAAACCATGATGCAGATTCCCGAACTGGGTTAACACTTACCCATGTCGCATGGCCATGCTTTCTGAATTTGATCACACGAGAGGGCCCAGATTATATCTCACCTCACAGAGGGGCAAATCCACATCTTGGTCAACCATGTCTCGCGGCATGTCTCACGACTCACCTGAAAGCTACCTTTATAACTACCCAGTTACGGAGTAACGCTTGATAGACCCTAAGTAAGAAGATCCTCATCCCGAGAACATGCGAGGACCTCAGGTCTAGGACATGGCATATACATTGTACTTGAGACTAACAGATGACATTATCTCTCTCTGTCTCAAAGTGGGTCTGTTCGACTCGGTGATCTCAATCCCCGAGTCCATACTATCAATTTAGCATCTCTATGCACATGACTTGTGGAACGTAGTCATCAACTGAATCGTATACTAGTACAGGATATGTGTCCGCATAACCTTAACAACTAGGGACTATTAGAACAATCATCATACAATATATAGTCTCACAAATAAGTCACATACTTATTGATACATATCACTGATGATGTTCAAGGACAATACAAAATACTCATGAATACATAGGAAACGAAATCATGACATGATTGCTTCTAGGGCATATCTCCAACAGTCTCCCACTTGTACTAGAGTCAATCATCTAGGCATCATATGCCCATGGACCTCATGTGCACTTCATGCTTTGACTGCGGGAGAGGCTTCATTAATGGATCAGCAACATTTGCATTCGTGTGTATCTTGCATATGTTTACATCGCCTGTCTCGACAATGTCGCGAATGAGGTTAAAATGCCCGAGTATGTTTTGGGTTTTATGATGGTTCCGTGGTTCCTTGCCTTGTGCGATAGAACCGCTATTATCACAATAGAGGCCCAACGGATTGGACGAGTCCTCAACCACTGCAAGATCAGAAATAAAATTCTTCACCCAAACACCTTCTTTTGCAGCTTCAGAAGTCGCAATGTACTCAACCTCCATTGTAGAATCAGCTACCGTATCTTGCTTGGTACTCCTCCAGCTCACTGCTCCTCCGTTCAGAATGAACACGGATTGCGATCGACTATCATCCCTATCGGTTTGGAAACTAGCATCAGTGTAACTGTTTACAACGAGCTCATCCTCACCTCCATAAACCAGGAACATATCCTTTGTCCTTCTCAAGTATTTAAGGATATTCTTTACCGCTCTCCAGTGACTCTCACCTGGATCAGCCTGGTATCTGCCTACTATGCTTAGAGCAAAGCTAACATCGGGACGAGTACATACCATAGCATACATGCTGGACCCGACAGCCAAAGCATACAGAATCCCATCCACGCGTCTTCGCTCATCAGGAGTCGAGGGACTCCGAGTCTTGCTAAGACTAATGCGATGTGACATGGGCAAGAACCCTTTCTTGGCATCTTGCATGTTGAACCGCTTTAACATCTTGTCTATATATGTACTTTGGCTTAATCCAATAAGCCTTCTCGATCTATCTCTATAGATCTTGATTCCCAGAATAGAAGCTGCTTCTCCTAAGTCATTCATCGAAAAACTATTTTTCAATGAGTCCTTGACAGATTCAAGCATTTGAACATCATTTCCAATCAACAACATGTCATCCACATACAGGATTAGAAATACAACTGA
This sequence comes from Elymus sibiricus, assembly GCA_039707655.1. Classification (NCBI taxonomy): domain Eukaryota; kingdom Viridiplantae; phylum Streptophyta; class Magnoliopsida; order Poales; family Poaceae; genus Elymus; species Elymus sibiricus. The sequence goes on along the minus strand of CM077675.1, from coordinate 304,071,393 downwards.
GCTCCCACTGACCTTCTTGAATACACAATGATCATAGTCGTTCTTGATGAAGCCAAAATCTTTGACCGCTTCATTAAAACGAATGTTCCAATTCCGAGATGCTTGCCTCAATCCATAAATGGATCTCTGAAGCTTGCATACCATGAAAACATTCTTTGGAACAACAAAACCCTTGGGCTGTGTCATATACACGTCCTCAGTTAAATTTTCATTAAGGAAAGCCGTTTTGACATCCATCTGCCATATCTCATAGTCGAAATATGCAGCTATAGCAAGAATGACCCGAATTGATTTAGGCATCGCTACCGATGAATAAGTCTCACTGTAGTCAACTCCTTGAACTTGTCGATAACCTTTAGCGACAAGTCGAGCCTTATGGACTGTAACATTTCCATCCATATCAGTTTTCTTCTTAAAGATCCATTTGCACTCAATGGGTCGAACGCCATCTGGCGGATCAACCAAGTTCCAAACTTGATTGTCACCCATGGACTTTAATTCAGATCTCATGGCCTCAAGCCATAACTCGGAATCAGGGCTCACCATCGCTTCCGCATACATGGTCGGTTCGTTGTTCTCGAAGAACAATACATTGCAGTCGTGCATATTGCGCAACCTTTCTGACCTACGTGGAACCGATGCCGATTCCACAACGGGTTCCCTGACCAACTTAAGTGTGATTGAATCACTTGTCGGAATGTCCCTGTGTGGCTCTCAAATTTCTTCGAGTCGGACCGACCTCCCACTAGCCTTCCGATTGAGAAACTCTTTCCCAAGGAAAACTCCATGTCGAGCGACAAACATTTTGCCCGCTTCACGGTTGTAGAAGTAATATCCCAAGGTTTCCCTCGGATATCCCACGAATATGCACTTTTCCGACTTGGGTGTGAGCTTGTTTGACTGAAGTCGCTTGACATATGCTTCACAACCCCAAATATTTAGGAAAGACAAACTATGACTCTTTGTTGTCCATATCTCATATGGTGTCTTATCTACAGACTTTGATGGTACCCTGTTTAGTGTGAAAGCTGTGGTTTCTAAAGCGTATCCCCAAAATGACAAGGGTAAATCCGACTGACTCATCATCGATCGGACCATGTCTACCAAAGTCCTATTCCTCCGTTCCGACACACCATTTCTCTGTGGTGTACCTGGAGGAGTGAGTTGTGGAACTATTCCATGGCTCTTCAGATGATCATCAAACTCCTGGCACATATACTCACCACCACGATCACATCGTAGAAGCTTGATTGTCTTGCCAAGTTGATTTTCCACTTCATTCTGAAACTCCTTGAACTTTTCAAAAGTTTCTGACTTGTGCCTCATCAAGTAGACATATCCATATCTGCTAAAGTCGTCGGTAAAAGTCACGAAGTATTGGAAACCACCTCTAGATGTCGTGCTCATTGGTCCACATACATCACTATGTATAAGTTTCAATAGCTCAGACGCCCTCTCACAACTCTTTGCAAAAGGAGTCTTAGTCATCTTGCCGAGTAGGCAGTACTCGCATGTCTCAAATGATTCAAAATCAAATGAAGTTAGAATTCCATAATCATGGAGCTTCTTCATGCGCTTTTGACTAATGTGTCCTAGGCGACAATGCTAGATGTAAGTCGGATTTATCTCGTTAGGCTTATGACTCTTGACATTTATGTTATAGACCGATTCACCTTCAAGATCTAATATAAATAACCCGTTCACAACAGGCGCAAAGCCAGAAAACATTTTATTCAAGTAAATAGAACAGTCATTGTCCTTAATACTGAATTCATAACCTTGCCTCATCAAACATGAGGCCGAAATAATGTTTCGAATTAATGCAGGAACATAATAACAATTATCAAGTTCCATTACAAAACCTGAAGGTAAATTAAGTTGCATGGTGCCGACGGCTAATGCAGCAACTCTTGCTTTATTCCCGACGCGTATGTCAACTTCTCCTCTTGCAACATTCCTAGTCCTTCTTAGCCCCTGCATCGAGTTGCATATGTGAACAACCGATCCGGTATCATATACCCAAGAGCTACTAGAAATATCAGCCAGAAAAATGTCTATAACATATACAACAAGTGTACCTGAAGAAGAAGTCACACTTCCAGTCTTCTTGCCTATCTGGGCAAGCCACTTGCTATAGTTCCTCTTCCAGTGACCGGTTTCCTTGTAGTGAAAGCAAACGGTCCCCTTGTTTGGTCCGGACTTGGGCACGGTGGCGATAGTAGGAGTTGCCTCCTTGCCATTTGCCTTAGTCTTTTTCTTGGACCAGCTCTTCTTAAACTTTGCCGTGTTCTACACCATCAACACTTGATGTGTGCCTTTCTTGATATCCTGCTTGCCACTTTTAGCATCCCATGCAATTCAGTGAGCTTCTTTTCCATGCCGTGCATATGGAAGTTTGAGATGAACGTCCCATAGCTAGTCGGAAGAGAAGCCAGAATTGTATCCGTGGAAAATTCGTCCCCAAGTGGGAAGCCTAACCGATCCAAAGATTGCATGTATCCGATCATCTTGATCACATGCAGGCTTAGTGGATCACCCTCTTTCAGCTTACAATCCATTAAGGATTTCCAGACGTTGAACCTTTTGGTCCTTGCCTGCATCTGAAACATGCTCTTGAGGTTCTCGATCATATCGAAAGCCTCCATGTTTTTGAAATGCTTCTGCAGATCGGGCTCCATAGAAGTCAGCATGAGAAAGCTGATCTCGTTTAACCCATTAACGAGTTTCTAGTGGGCATTCCTGGCCGTGGCATTAGCATTCTCGGCAGATTCCTATGGAAGGGGTTCCTCTAGAACATGTTCCTTTTTATCATGCCTGAGAACAATTCTCAGATTTCTATACCAGGTGGTAAAGTTTGTTCCATTCAGTTTATCCTTTTCTAGGATTGATTTCAACGAAAAACTGGGTTGAGCAGGTGGTGCCATTGATCTACAATAGAAATATGCAAAACACTAAGACATGTATTCATAAAGAGTAATTCAAATTAAACATTTTAATAAGAACATTACTCCCACTAAAATCAACATCCCATCCGTTGATTCTTAGCGATTCAAGATCCAAGATCCACATGTTAACTAGTGAGCTTTTGCATCACCGCTAGAAGACTAGATCACTCGGTAAGCAACACTTGCTAATCGTATCTCTATACGACTCTTGTTTGTTGGGGACATCTCATGCCACGCCAACTCTTATGCCTCGAGGCCCAAAACTGTTTTGATAGCCATGACAAGTTAACCAATGCTTGGCTCGTAAGTGTCCGACACAAACACACCACGTTAAGGAGAATTAGCAGCACCATAATTTTATAGGCCCACCACTAAAAATACTTAACATGTGATGGTGCAGCAATTGGGGAGGCAATTTTACTTGAAATTCTTTGAGGGATGACCCTACTTAAAACATCTATCATGCAAAAGAAGGGCGCATAAAAGGGATAAACTTTCACATGCAGTATATATATGTGTGATATGGTATATCCCCTTTCATTAATGCATGGTGATCTCCAACTCCACGTGCGCTGCATGCCCATGGCGATCTCCATCTCCATGCATGGTTGCCCTTGTGGTGATCTCCATCTCCACACATGGTGTCAACCGCCAAGTGTTACATAAGATACTATGCTATTACAAACTAATAGCTATGAGAGTAAATTACATTACAAGGCATCTCATGTTGACACGCAGGTCATTAATACAATAATGGGACAACCATATGGCTCCAGGTTGTTGGCCGCACTCACAACACGCAGGTCATGATTTAATAATTTACAAGCAACATTCATGGGCTATACCAAATCACAAGCATTCCCTGCAAAAACAAGTCAGACATTCTACCGCCGAAAATAAAACTGTCCAAAATTCAATTTTCCAAGAGGACTTTGACCTCAAAAGTTTTGCCGAAAATGGCAAAGTGATTGAAGTTCAAATGCATCTTTTCGTGCTGTTCAGTTTGACAGGTCGTGGAGCAAAAACGGAGTTCGTATGCAAAAGTTATGCCCGTTTTACTGTGACAACTCCAATAGATTTCAGCACTGCAGAAATCACATTTCCACGGTGTCGATTGTCGGCGTTCTGGGAACGGGGGTACCCAGACCTGCCTGCCTGCGGCCCAGGGCGTGGCCCATTTCGACAGCCTAGTACGGCCCGGCGTGGCTTCTCTCAAGACAAGGCCCTCGCGAGAGACCTACCCTCGCGAGGGGGACGACGCCAAGACCCCCGGAAGGAGGAGGCCACCCCAAGTTACCTCCCGAGGGGCGGAGATCCCTATGTAGCACTCGGCCTCACGAGGTCGGGGGTGTGATGCAAGCCAGGCCAGGCGGGCATCAGCACGCGCAGAGAAGACAGTTTCCCCTTTGGTGCAAAGGAGGCAAGGGCGTACGCGGGTTCCCAAGGCGTGCCCCCAAAAGGTTTCCATTCTGGTGCAACAAGACCAAGACTGCAAGCCCCGCAGGACGGTCGTCATTGCCGAGCCCATCTCTGCATCACTACCAGCTACTTTGCATGCGAAGACCACCTTTCGTCAGGATAAGGTGTACTCCTTGTCCCCCTTTGAATTTGGCCGTTGTGGGATCCCTTCCCGCTAGTGCGATAAGGGAAGAGGACCCGAGCAACTATAAATAGAGACTAGGCCGCGCCGTAGGGGGGACGGAGAGACAACCAATCGAGCGCCCTCGCGAGGTTGCTCACCACTGTATCAGTTCATCCACAAACCTCCTCGTGAGGCAATCCACCAAAAGCAGGAGTAGGGTTTTACGCTTCGCAGCGGCCCGAACCCGGGTAAATCCGTGTGTTAGTATTCCTCCCCCTGATTGAGTGAGTTCGATTCGGTTAGGCCGTGGAGCTGCAAATTTGAGGTCGAAGCTGGTGGGGATCTTCGCACACGCCCCTGAGTTCGAACCTCTTTGGGTTTTGTGGAGCCCGAAATCCGACATTTGGCGCACCAGGTAGGGGGCGTGTCGGAATCCTTCCGCAAGCTTCACCTCGTCTCCGCTCGCTGCTCCCATGGTCAAAGGGCACCGAGCCCGTGCTGAATGCCGGGCTGCTCGCATCGCTCGGGCGACGCCTGCAGGACATGGCATCCTGCGCCGCCTTGCCCCCTCGTTGACAGACGCCATCGCCAGCCCGGTCTTCGACAGGCGCCGAAGCCTGCCGACCTCATCAACCGCGCAACACGATCTCGTCGCCCCGACTCCCCCCCGCGTCCACGTCACGACGTCATCCTCCCGAGTCCATCGTGACCTGACGCGCGAGCGAGTCGCAATCCTCGTGGCCCGCGAACTGCAGCGCTACCACACCGCTCGCGATCGCTACGACGACTGGCTGTGTCGCACGGCTAGGCGCGCTGGCACGGCCGGCGAGGTCCAGACGCTCCCCTATGGGACGGGCCTGGGGGCTCGCGTCCGTAGAGTCACTCAACCAACCGGTGCGGCGTTGAGGACATGCGGATGCACCTGGGAAGTGCGTTACGACACGCGCCTGCTAGGGGTGCGGCCCAGGGCATCAGGCACGCAGGAGTTCACCCCCGGCGTGGACGAAGATCTGTGGGAGGCACTGGTCGTGCGGGGTGGACGCCGCCCCGCACCTCCCAATGCGCATGCCGCTCCCGAAGTGGGCAGCCAACAACTCGTCTACACCCGCGCCCGGGGGCTCGAGCGCCTCCACGATGGCCATGCCGACAGGCGCCCAAGCCGCGAAGGGAGCAGCGTCAACCACTACGACGACAGGAGGAGCATGCGGGACCTGACGAGCGGCTCTCATCGGGGCTGGCATAGGCGGCCTCGCGAGGGCGGCTGGCGGGGTCGGTCTTGCGAAGATGCCTGTCGTTGGCAGCTTCGCGAGGCACGCCCGCTGGTGGGGAGCTACCCTGAGCAGGCGACTGTGTCCCAGGACCAGGCATCACCTGCCTGGAGACGGAGGGTGGAACACACGCCCATGTTCCCAGGACAGGTGCTCCCCGCCTGGAGACGAAGGGTGGAACACACGCCCATGTCCCCAGGACAGGCGCTCCCCGCCTGGAGACGGAGGGTGGAACACACGCCCATGTCTCCAGGACAGGCGTTGCCTGCCCAGAGACGGAGGGTGGAACACACGCCCATGTCTCTGGGCCAGGCCTCGCCCGTCCGGCGGCAGAAGACCATGTACTCGCCCATGTCTCCGGGTCCGACCCGGCCCGCCTGGGGACGGGGGGTTGAGTACCCGTGCGAGGCTCCCGGGCACCCCAGTGAGGCGCACTGGGGCACCACCTTGGGCGGCAGCCTCACGCTCGATGGAAGGACCCCATGCCAAGCCTCGCCCGCAACCCGGGGGGCTGCGGCACCACTACAACGACGACATTCGCCCCCGGGCTTTGGGATGACCGAGGCCCTGTTCCGAGTCGGGCCTTCCCTGCGGAGAGTGTTGGGGGCTCCCCCGCGCTCGAGGGCCCGTCCGGGGCCGACCTCACTCCGCCGCATCGTGCTTGGGGGCAGGAAGTGGGCTCCATGTCCAGGAGGCATGGAGCTCCCTATGCACCCCCGGGCTCAATCCATGACACTCTCACGTAATAATGAGTGGGATGTATACGCCCGGAGCCCCCCGAGGACGCGAAGGGGTTCCCACCCACGTCCAAGTGGAAGCCCCATGCTCCGCGCTGGCAGACAACACTGTTCTCCAATGACTATGCCCACGCCTAGTGGAAGCCCTACGCTCCGCGCTGGGGAGAAGACGAAGACGAAGGCTAGCCTAGGTGCCGGACGTGGCTGTTCCTTGCCCCTTTTTGTATTCGAATTTGCCACCTTTTGGAATGAAACTTGGAGTTCTTGCGGTTTTCTTCTAGAAAGGGGGAGTGACATTCTTTTTGGTAACGATTTCCATTTTGCGTCTCGCTTTATTTGAGAAGCTCGGCAGCTGCCGGCCCCTTTTTTCTCCCTTGTGCGACCCGTAAGTGGGGGCTGGATGTAGAGGGCACGTTGCTGCGCACACCGTACCAAGGCCTTGAAGTCTGGACACTCGCGCGACACGATCGACCGAGTCGGCAGGGACTCTTGGCACAAAGGAGTACAATGCTACATATCATGTCATACGGAAGCATCTTCAAAAAGTCTTTCCAAAATACATTCACGTCGCCGCAGGGCCGCGTTCATAACCCTTATAGGTAAACACGAAGACTACCTATGGAGACATGCCGCCATCGTCGCCCTCATCATCACCGCCATCTCTGGGCTCATGCTCCTCGACCTCAACCTGGCCCTCCCATTCAGCAGAAGAAAACCCCATGATCAAGTCCTCCACATGGTCCTCCACCCACTCGGCAAGGGTGCCTTGGACCACTTCGGGCACGGGGGCGAGTACAGCCTCGAAGTCGAAGTGCGGGTCGAGGCGAAGGAGATGGCTGAAGATGTGTGAGGCCGCCCGCGCGAGGAGGTCGCGACGTTTCTCCTCCACAAGCTCGCAGATCTTCTCCGCACCCCCTCAAGACGCTCCACGACCCTAGAAAAGAAGCCCAGGTACCCGACATCATCAGGGACGAGTGGGCTCGAGACGCTCTCGCCGCAGATGCTGCTCAAGGCCCGGTGGGCCCTCTTCTCGAGGGACTGGAACATCATGGAACGTGTGTGCTGCAGCCCGCGAGCACGGTCCGCCTCGTCCGAAGCCTTCTCCGCGAGGGAAGTGACGCCCTTTACCTGCTCATAAAGGAAATCCATCGCGGCCTTCCGGCGTCGCTCCACCAGGACTAACCTTCTCCTGAGGTCGTCGACCTTGCTTTTCAGGTGATCGCGTTGCCTACAGAAACGGGACTCCTGGAGCTTCAACTTCGCGCGATAATCCTGGATGAGGGCGCTCCGAACCTCCACCACCTTGTCGCGGATGTCCTCCTGAACCTTCGCCTCACGGGAGGCGAGGGAGTCCTCGGCAAGGGACACCTGGTGCTCCCTCGTCTCCAACCTCTCGCGCTCCAGGCTCTGCTCCAGTGCTTCCATCGTCAGCGTGTCTTCAGGTATGCGGGGCCCCATGCCGCCAGTGGGCGGCTCGATCGTCAGGTCGTCAAGTGCGGCCCCGCGCTCCTGGATTTGCCTGTCAAGGGCGGCATTGGAGGCTCGAAGCTCCTCCAAGCGTCTCTCCGAGGCCTTGCGTCGGCTGTCAGCGACTTGGGCCTCTGCAAGGGCGCGATCGCGGGCCTCCCTCGCCGCGGCGAGGGACCCCTCGGCATCTGCACGAGCACGCTCACGCTGCAGACGGCCGAGGTTGATGGCGACCCCAAGACGGTGCCATTCTCGCGCGAAGCGCTGGCGTTCCGCCTCGAGGCAGGTGTCGGTGTCGGCGAGCTAAACCCCCAGGCGCCCCAGCGCGTTCGTTGCGGCTTGAAGCAGACCTCGCCGCATGGCGCTTCGGTCACATGCGAGCTCGAGTGCCCGGCCAGAGCTTTCGCCTTCCCCTGGACCTGCAGGGAAGGCATGCGAAGGGCTGCATGTCCCCGGCACGTGCCCGGGGGCTGGGGTCTCCTCCCCTTTCTCCCCAGGTGGAAGCCGCTCCTCATGGGAACCCGCGTCTTCGCTCAAGGAGGACCTTAGGCCATGGGGCGGCTGGTTCTCAGAAAAGACTGTCAGCGGAGGCCGCGCATGGAGGAGATCGTGGGAAACTCGCGCTCAAGACCTCCCAAGGGACGCACCAGCTCGGGTACAGGCGCCATTCTGCGCGGGGTCCCCTGGCTCGCGGAAGGCAGGGCCACCACGGGCCCGGCGACCTTAGGAGGTGGCGGTGGAGTTGCATCCCTCTCTTTGTCAGCAGGAGACCTGCGGAACAGAGACTCAGAAGGTGCACACCAGGGGAAGACTGAGGGGGCTCGGACACTTACTCATCCACGACGATCCACTTCCTCTTCATCGGCACCCACAGCACTGGGCCGCAGCTGCCCCCGGGCCCCCTCCTCCTCCGGCGAGCGCGGGGGCCTGGGGATGATGCGTCGGCGTCTGACGCCAGGCGCCCTGTAGCGGAGGCGGCGGTCATCTTCACCAACGAGGTGTCGTCCTCACCCCCAGGCAGGGCCGTTGCAAGAGCCCGGGGGACGGGCGACCCAGGGCGCCCCTCTGCGGCCAGGCGGGGAGCCTCGGCCTCAGGACCCTCAGGACCCGAGGCCCTCATGAGGGGATCGTCCCGGGGACCCGCTCCCACCGAGGGAAGTAACCCCCACTCGTCGAAGCGTGGCATCTGCTGGGCGAAGGCTTCCCCATCCCTGTGGTTGTATAGGGGGAGCCCATCCTGGGGAAGCTCACCCGGTTCCCCGCCGGTCAGGCGACGGAGCAGTTCGCGCAGCGCGCTGGAAGGAAGAGGGGGGACCTGGAGCCTCATGGCGTCGCAAGGGCCTGTGAAGGTCCACATCGGGCGAGAATGGCGCTAAAGAGGAGCAATTCCTCGGTGGGTGAACTCCCACACCACCATCGCCATCGTCACACCCGCCTTCTTCAGTTCTGCCAGCCTGGCCGAAACCTGCGTGAGCCGCGGGTCGTCAAGCTCCTCGTGCCCCCACCCGGGACTCGGTTCTGCAGGGACCGACGGGATTTGGAGCAAGGGGCCGGCCTCAGCAGCATCGACGTACACCCACTGCCTCAGGAAGCCCTCTGCGTTCGGGGAAAGCCGGGCGTCGAGGGCCCCGTCGGCCGTCGCGTCGACCGCCCTCAAGGACACGCATCCCGAACAATGCCCCCCAGGGTTCAACTGGAGGGAGAAGAAGTGGCGAAGCAGAGCCATAGAAGGGGATACGCCGACAAAGGCGTCGCACAGGAACGCAAAAGCAGAGAGGAGGACGATGGAGCCAGGGTCAAGATGCAGCGCATGGACCTGATAATGCGCGAGCACGGCGGAGAAGAAGTCTGAGAACGGTGGTAGCAAGCCTGAGAAGAGGGCATGGAGATGGAGGGGAATGCTGGTGGCCTCCAAGTCGGTCTGAGGCCGCGAGCCCAGCCAGCTCTTGGTCGCCCCCACTCGTTGGAGCCGGCGGCGACTACCAGACGAACCTTTTCCAGCCCTTCAAGGTTGACCACCAAGGATCGACCTAACGCGGGCTCCGGCGCTGACGAAGGCCCCGACGCCTTCGGAGCCTTGCCCCCTCTCTTTTTGGGGGCCATGGCGGATGGCCAGGTCGGGGCAGGTGCAAGTTTGGCTGAGAAGACGCGAGCTGCCGGGGAACAGGGAGCGGACGGCAGGTCTGAAGGGCAACAATGATGGCTCTGTGGGGTGCGCCAGGCTGTTTCTCAGCCAGGGCGGTTGCCGAGGTAGCACGGAGAAGTGGAGGCATCGGCGTCTCAGAGAGCGCCGCGTGTCAAGCCTGGCCCGCAGGCAAAAGGGCCCTGCGGTGCTCGGGCCTGCCTCCTTTGGCTTCGCCCCGAAGCCAACCCAAGCGCGCCTTGGGCCCGGGGGCTGCTGTTGGCGTTCTGGGAATGGGGGTACCCAGACCTGCCTGCCTGTGGCCCAGGGCGTGGCCCATTTTGACAGCTTAGTATGGCCCGACATGGTTTTGCTCAAGACAAGGCCCTCGTGAGAGACCCACCCTCGCGAGGGGGACGACGCCAAGACCCCCGGAAGGAGGAGGCCACCCCAAGTTACCTCCCGAGGGGCGGAGATCCCTATGCAGCACTCGGCCTCGCGAGGTCGGGGGTGTGATGCAAGCCAGGCCAGGCGGGCATCAGCGCGCGCAGAGAAGATAATTTCCCCTTTGGTGCAAAGGAGGCAAGGGCGTACGCGGGTTCCCAAGGCGTCCCCCCAAAAGGTTTCCATTCTGGTGCAACAAGACCAAGACCACAAGCCCCGCAGGACGGTCGTCATCGCCGAGCCCATCTCTGCATCACTACCAGCTACTTTGCAGGCGAAGACCACCATTTGTCAAGATAAGGTGTACTCCTTGTCCCCCTTTGAATTTGACCGTTGTGGGATCCCTTCCCGCTAGTGCGATAAGGGAAGAGGATCCGGGCCACTATAAATAGAGACTAGGCCGCGCCGTAGGGGGGGACGGAGAGACAACCAATCGAGCGCCCTCGCGAGGTTGCTCACCACTGTATCAGTTCATCCACAAACCTCCTCATGAGGCAATCCACCAAAAGCAGGAGTAGGGTTTTACGCTTCGCAGCGGCCCGAACCTGGGTAAATCCGTGTGTTAGTCTTCCTCCCCGCGATTGAGTGAGTTCGATCCGGTTAGGCTGTGGAGCTGCGAGTTTGAGGTCGAAGCTGATGGGGATCTTCACACACGCCCCTGAGTTCGAACCTCTTTGGGTTTTGCGGAGCCCGAAATCCGACATCGATCTTTGTTCCGGTTCAATCAATCTCATTGATCTTCACATGCTGCATCTGGATTTATGTTCCACTTTATACCCCGATGGCGGAAACCGACTGGTAGGGGTAATTCATGTCACGACCTCTGCATCACGGTCACGGAAGCAAGATCACAAAACTAATGTTCAACACTAACGTGCACGACCGATCTCATCGACCCGAACCTGAACCGATCTACATATCTTATATGCAAACCACCGAATCTATCACCACACAGCGAAGGCTCTGATACCACTGTTGCAACACACAGTATGCTACGCTAGCGCCAAATAAAATTTTCTACCACGCACCCAAGAACGTGCTGCTGGAAATAGATCACGGGATCGGGTTTACCACTAGACGCGTAGTCACCACAGCGGAAGTAGAGTTGGTGATGCGTGTAGTCGATCAGCCAATTCGTCTCCTCCTCCTGTAGCCGATCTCCCACGAGCAGTGATCTCCCACGAACAGCTCCTCGCGGATCTCTCGAACGGTTCGTCCAAGCACCGCAGATGTGATGCCTTCAAGGTATCCACACGTATGGCGGCAACGTCGGGCGGCGGACTGCTAGGTCCGATCGCACGGCATGGTGGCGTGGGGAGTGGCGGTGGCTGCCGACGGGAGAAAAGGATTAACCCTGAAAGGTGTGCTCACTCCCCTTTATATAGACCTCCGAGGTGGGCGCAACACTTGAGGCCCACGACGAGTCTAGTCCCATTTTCCATTCGGATCCAATCAGAATGGGCTGCATGTTGGGGAACGTTGCACCGGAAACAAAAATTTTCCAACGCACATACAAGATCTATCCATGGAGATGAGCATCTTCGAGAGGGGAGATCAGATCGACATACCCTTGTAGATCGCTAAGCGGGAAGCGTTAAGAAACGCGGTTGATGTAGTCGAACGTCTTCGCGTTCCAAATCGCAAGCCGTCCCGCGATCCAATCACGATCTAGCGCCGAACAGACGGCACCTCCGCGTTCAGCACACGTATAGCTCGATGACGATCTCCGCCTCCTTGATCCAGCAAGGGAGAGAGAAGAGGTAGATGAGTTCTCCGGCAACACGACGGCGTGGTGGCGGTGGTGGTGGTGCTATCCCGGCAGGGCTACGCCTAGCGCTACCGAAACCGCGAACGGAGGAGAAAACGATCTAGGGAGAGAGAGGGGCGCCAAGGGCTTCGTGTGTTCTCTTGGGGCGCCCCCTCCCCTCTATATATAGGTCGAGGGGCGTGGGGATCAGCCCCTCCAAGCCCTAGGGCGCAGCCAAGGGGGAGGAGTTGGACTCCTAGTCCAATTCCCTCCCTTTCCATAAACATGTGGACTTTCCACCTCTCCCAAGCCAGATGGGCCTTGAGGGACTTGGGCGCCTGGCCCAATAAGGCCAGGGCGCCTCCCCTCAGCCCATGCAAACCCTTGGGACGTGGTGGAACCCTTGGTGGACTTCCGGACTCCTCCGGAAGTTTCCGGAACCTTCTAGAAGCTTCCCGGTACAATACCGAAAAAGCCAAAACTTTTCCGGTGGCCAAAATATGACTTCCCATATATAAATCTTTACCTCCGGACCATTCCGGAACTCCTCGTGACATCCGGGATCTCATTCGGGACTCCGAACAACCTTCGGTCACCAACATACATAACTCAATAATACCGAAACGTAACCAAACGTTAAGTGTGCAGACCCTGCGGGTTCGAGAACTATGTAGACATGACCGAGACATCTCTATGGTCAATAACTAATAGCGGGACCTGGATGCCCATATAGGTTCCTACATATTCTACGAAGATCTTTATCGGTTGAACCCCTATGTCAAGGATTCAGTTAATCCCGTACGCTGTTCCCTTTGTTTATCGGTATATTACTTGCCCGAGATTCGATCGTCGGTATCTCCATACCTAGTTCAATCTCGTTACCGGCAAGTCTCTTTACTCGTTCCGTAATACAAGATCCCATGGCTAACACTTTAGTCACTTTGCTTGCAAGGCTCATTGTGATGTTGTACTACCCAGTGGGCCCTGAGATACCTCTCCGTCACACGGAGTAACAAATCCCAGTCTTGATCCATGCCAACTCAACAGACACCCTCGGAGATACCTGTAGAGCATCTTTATAGTCACCCAGTTACGTTGTGACGTTTGATACACACAAGGTACTCCTCTGGTGTCAGCGAGTTACATGATCTCATGGTCATAGGAACACATACTTGACATGCAGAAAACAATAGCAATAAACTGACACGATCATATCCTACGTTCATAGTTTGTGTCTTGTCCATCACATCATTCTCCTAATGATGTGATCTCATCGTCAAATGACAACTCATGTCTATGGCCAGGAAACCTTGACCATCTTTGATCATCGAGCTAGTCCATCTGAGGCTTACTAGGGACACATTGTTGTTTATGTACCCACACATGTATTTGAGTTTCCAATCAATACAATTTAGCATGGATAATAAACATTTATCATGAACAAGGAAATATAATAATAACCATTTTATTATTGCCTCTAGGGCATATTTCCAACAGTCTCCCACTTGCACTAGAGTCAATAATCTAGCTCACATCACTATGTGATTTACATTGTAATGAATCTAACACCCATACAGTTTTGGTATTGATCATGTTTCCCTCGTGGAAAAGGCTTAGTCAACGGATCTGCAACATTCTGATCCGTGTGTACTTTGCAAATACTTATGTCTCCTCCCTCGATGTAATCGAGGATGGAGTTGAAGCGTCGCTTTATGTGTCTGGTCCTCTTGTGAAACCTTGGTTCCTTGGCTAGAGCAATGGCACCAATGTTGTCACAGAACAGAGTCATTGGGTTTCATGCACTGGGCACTACTCCAAGATCCATCATGAACTGCTTCATCCAGACATCTTCCTTTGCCGCCTCCGAGCCAGCTATGTACTCCGCTTCGCATGTAGAATCAGCTACCACGCTTTGCTTGGAACTGCACCAGCTTACCGCTCCTTCATTGAGAATAAATGCGTATCCGGTTTGAGACTTAGAGTCATCCGGATCAGTGTCAAAGCTTGCATCGACGTAACCCTTTACGACGAGCTCGTGATCACCTCCATAAACGAGAAGCATTTCCTTAGTCCTTTTCAGGTACTCTAGGATATTCTTGACCGCCGTCCAGTGATCCACTCCGAGATTACTTTTAAACCTTCCGGCCATACTTCTGGAAAGGCTGACGTCTGGTCTTGTGCACATCATTGCATACATGATATAGCCTAGGGCTGAAGCATAGGCGATGACACTCATCTTTTCTCTATCCTCTGCAGTTATTGTGCATTGAGTCTTACTGAACTTCACACCTTGTAACACAGGCAAGAACCCTTTCTTGGACTGATCCATCTTGAACTTCTTCAAAACTTTATGAAGGTATGTGCACTGTGAAAGTCCTATTAAGTGTCTTGATCTATCTCTATAGATCTTGATGCCTAATATGAAAGCAGCTTCTCCTAGGTCCTTCATTGAAAAACTCTTGTTCAAATATTCCTTCACGCTTTCCAAAAATTCTATATTGTTTCCAATCAGCAATATGTCATCCACATACAAAACTAGAAACACTATAGAGCTCCCACTCACTTTCTTGTAAACACAAGCTTCACCGTAAACTTGTATAAACCCAAACGCTTTGATCACCTCATCAAAGCGCTTATTCCAACTCCGAGATGCCTGCACCAGTCCATAAATGGATCGCTGGAGCTTGCAAACTTTGCCAGCATTCTCTGGATCGACAAAACCTTCTGGTTCTATCATATACAACTCTTCCTCAAGGAAACCGTTAAGGAACGCTATTTTGACATCCATCTGCCAAATTTCATAATCGAAAAATGCAGCTATTGCTAACATGATTCTGACGGACTTAAGCATCACTATGGGAGAGAAAGTCTCATCGTAGTCAATTCCTTGAACTTGTGACAAACCCTTTACCACAAGTCGAGCTTTATAGACGGTGAAATTACCGTCCGCGTCCGTCTTCCTCTTAAAGATCCATTTATTCTGAATGGCCTTTCGCCCTTCAGGTAATACTTCCAAAGTCCACACTTTGTTTTCATACATGGATCCTATCTCAGATTTCATGGCCTCTAACCATTTGTCGGAATCCGGGCCCACCATCGCTTCTCCATAGCTCGTAGGTTCATCGTTGTCCAACAAGATGACCTCCAAGACAGGGTTACCGTACCATTCAGGAGCAGTACGTGCCCTTGTCGACCTACGAGGTTCGATAGTAACTTGATCCGAAGTTTCATGATCACTATCATTAGCTTCCTCTCCAACTGATGTAGGCTCCATAGAAACATCTTTCTGCGCTGCACTACTCTGTTGTTGAAGTGAAGGTTCATCAACCTCATCAAGTTCTATCTTCCTCCCACTCAATTCTTTCGAGAGAAACTCTTTCTCGAGAAATGACCCATTCTTAGCAACAAAAACTTTGCCTTCGGATCTGAGATAGAAGGTGTACCAAACCGTCTCTTTTGGGTATCCTATGAAGACGCATTTCTCCGCTTTGGGTTCCAGCTTTTTAGGCTGAAGCTTTTTGACAAAAGCATCGCATCCCCAAACTTTAAGAAATGACAACTTTGGTTTCTTGCCAAACCACAGTTCATACGGCGTCGTCTCAACGGATTTAGATGGTGCCCTATTTAAAGTGAATGCAGCTGTCTCTAACGCATAACCCCAAAACGATAGCGGCAAATCGGCAAGAGACATCATAGACCGCACCATATCCAATAAGGTTCGATTACGACATTCGGACACACCATTACGCTGTGGTGTTCCAGGTGGCGTCAACTGTGAAACAATTCCACATTGTCTTAAGTGATTGCCAAACTCATAACTCAGATATTCTCCTCCTCGATCAGATCGTAGGAATTTAATATTCTTGTTACGATGATTCTCAACTTCACTCTGAAATTGCTTGAACTTTTCAAACGTTTCAGACTTATGTTTCATTGAGTAAATATACCCATATCTACTTAAGTCATCGGTGAAGGTGAGAAAATAACGATATCCACCGCGCGCCTCAATGCTCATCGGACCGCACACATCAGTATGTATGATTTCCAACAAGTCACTTGCCCGTTCCATTGTTCCAGAGAACGGGGTCTTAGTCATCTTGGCCATGAGGCATGGTTCACATGTGTCAAGTGATTCAAATCAAGTGACTCCAAAAGTCCATCAGTATGGAGTTTCTTCATGTGTTTTACACCAATATGACCTAAGCGACAGTGCCACAAGAAAGTGGTACTATCATTATCAACTCTACATCTTTTGGCATCAATGTTATGAACATGTGTATCATCACTATCGAGATTCAATAAGAATAAACCCCTCACAATGGGTGCATGACCATAAAAGATATTACTCATATAAATAGAACAACCATTATTCTCTGACTTAAATGAGTAACCGTCTCACAATAAACAAGATCCAGATATAATGTTCATGCTTAACGCAGACACTAAATAACAATTATTCAGGTTCATCACTAATCCCGATGGTAATTGAAGAGCGAGCGTGCCGACGGCGATCACATCAACCTTGGAACCATTTCCCACGCGCATCGTCACTTCTTCCTTTGCCAGCCTCCGTCTATTCCGCAGTTCCTGTTTTGAGTTGCAAATGTGAGCAACCGAACCGGTATCAAATACCCAGGCACTACAACGAGAGTTGGTAAGGTACACATCAATAACATGTATATCATATATCCCTTGTTTGGTGTTGGCTGCCTTCTTGTCGGCCAGATACTTGGGGCAGTTCCGCTTCAAGTGGCCAGTACCCTTGCAATGAAAGCACTCAGTTTCTGGCTTGGGTCCAGCCTTGGGTTTCTTCACGTGAGGGGCAACTGATTTTCCACTCTTCTTGGAGTTACCCTTCTTGCCCTTGCCATTTTTCTTGAAACTAGTGGTTTTATTGACCATCAACACTTGATGCTCCTTTTGGATTTCAGACTCAGTGACTTTCAGCATCGCAAACAGCTCGGCGACTGACTTGTTCATCCCTTGCATGTTATAGTTCAACACAAAGCTCTTGTAGCTAGGTGGCAGTGATTGAAGAACTCTGTCAGTGATCGCCTCCGGCGGGAGGGCAATTCCCAACTCAGCCAGACCGTTGGAATACCCAGACATTCTGAGTATGTGTTCACTAACAAACTCGTTCTCCTCCATTTTGCAAGCATAGAATTTATCGGAGGTCTCGTACCTCTCGATCCGGGCATTCTTCTCAAAGATAAACTTCAACTCCTGGAACATCTCATATGCTCCATGACGTTCAAAACGCCTTTGAAGTCCCGGCTCTAAGCCATACAACATTGCACTCTGAACTATTGAGTAATCATCCGAACACGACTGCCAGGTGTTCGCAACGTCTGGAGACGACACTGGAGCGGGTGGCTCACCGAGCGGTGCATCAAGGACATAAGACTTTTGGGAAGCCGTGAGGATAATCCTCAGATTACGGGCCCAGTCTACAAAGTTACTACCATCATCTTTCAGCTTAGCTTTCTCTAGGAATGCATTGAAATTCAGGGGAACTACCGCGCGAGCCATTGGTCTACAACATAAAATTTGCAAAGACAACTTAGACTATTGTTCAAGATAATGAGTTTAGTTAATCATATTACATAAAAACTCCCACTCAAATTGACATCCCTCCGGTCATCCGAGTGCTACATGATTCAAATTCACCAACCCAAGTCCGATCATCACGTGAGATGAGGTGGTTTCAATGGTGAACATCTCCATGTTGATCATATCTACTATATGACTCATGTTCGACCTTTAGGTCTCTTGTGTTCCGAGGCCATGTCTGTACATGCTAGGCTTGTCAAGTTTAACCCGAGTGTTCCGCATGTGCAACACTGGCTTGCACCCGTTGTATGTGAACGTAGAGTCTATCACACCCGATCATCACGTGGTGTCTCAAAACGACGAACTTTCGCAACGGTGCACACTCGGGGAGAACACAATCTTATCTTGAAATTTTAGTGAGGGATCACCTTATAATTCTACCATCGTCCTAAGCAAAACAAGGTGCATAAAAGGATTAACATCACATGCAAATCATAAGTGACAAGATATGGCTATGATCTTGTGCTTTTGATCTCCATCTCCAAAGCACCGGCATGATCTCCATCGTCACCGGCATAACACCATGATCTCCATCATCTTGATCTCCATCAACGTGTCGCCATGAGGTTGTCATGCCAACTATTGCTTCTACAACTATTGCTAACTCATAGCGATAAAGTAAAGCAAAAAGGCGAAAATAAATTAAAGACAACCCTATGGCTCCTGCCGGTTGCCGTACTCATCGACATGCAAGTCGTGATAATCTATACAAAACATGATCATCTCATACATCACATATATCTCATCATGTTTCTGGCCATATCATATCACATCATACCCTGCAAAAACAAGTTAGACGTCCTCTAATTTGTTGTTGCTTGTTTTACGTGGCTGCTATGGGTATCTAGCAAGAATGATTCTTACCTACGCAAAACCACAACGGTGATATACAAGTTGCTATTTCACCTTCTACAAGGACCGCCTCTGTCGAATCCGATTCAACTAAAGTGGGAGAGACAGACACCCACCAGCCATCTTATGCAACAAAGTTACATGTCAGTCGATGGAACCGGTCTCTCGTACGTGGACGAGTAAAGTTGGTCTGAGCCGCTTCATCCCACAATACCACTGAATCAAGAAAAGACTAAGGACGGAAGCAATCTAAATATCAACGCCCACAAACTCCTTTGTGTTCTACTCGTGATCTCATCTACGCATAGACCTAGCTCATGATGCCACAATTAGGGAACGTTGCATGGGAAACAAAAAATTTCCTACGCACATACAAGATCTATCCATGGAGATGAGCATCTACGAGAGGGGAGATCGGATCCACATACCCTTGTAGATCGCTAAGCGGGAAGCGTTAAGAAACGCGGTTGATGTAGTCGAACGTCTTCGCGATATAAATCGCAAGCCGTCCCGCGATCCAATCACGATCTAGCGCCGAACGGACGGCACCTCCGCGTTCAGCACACGTACAGCTCGAAGACGATCTTCACCTCCTTGATCCATCAAGGGAGAGCGGAGAGGTAGATGAGTTCTCTGGCAACACGACGGCGTGGTGGCGGCGGTGGTGGTGCTATCCCGGCAGGGCTATGCCTAGCGCTACCGAAACCGCGAACGGAGGAGAAAATGATCTAAGGAGAGAGAGGGGCACCAAGGGCTTCGAGTGTTCTCTTGGGGCGCCCCTCCCCTCTATATATAGGTGGAGGGGCATGGAGATCAGCCCCTCCAAGCCCTAGGGCGCAGCCAAGGGGGAGGAGTTGGACTCCTAGTCCAATTCCCTCCCTTTCCATAAACAGGTGGACTTTCCTCCTCTTCCAAGCCACATGGGCCTTGAGGGACTTGTGCGCCTGGCCCAATAAGGCCAGGGCGTCTCCCCTCAGCCCATCCAAACCATTGGGACGTGGTGGAACCCTTGGTGGACTTCCGAACTCCTCTATAAGTTTCCAGAACCTTCTAGAAGCTTCCCGGTACAATACCAGAAAAACCCGAAACTTTTCCAGTAGCCAAAATATGACTTCCCATATATAAATCTTTACCTCCGGACCATTTCGGAAATCCTCGTGACTTCCGGGATCTCATCTGGGACTCCGAACAACCTTAGGTCACCAACATACATAACTCAATAATACCGAAACGTCACCGAACGTTAAGTGTGCAGACCCTGCGGGTTCGAGAACTATGTAGACATGATCGAGACACCTCTACGGTCAATAACTAATAGCGGGACCTGGATGCCCATATTGGTTCCTACATATTCTACGAAGATCTTTATCGGTTGAACCTCTATGTCAAGGATTCAGTTAATCCCGTACGCTTTTCCATTTGTTTATCGGTATGTTACTTGCCCGAGATTCGATCGTCGATATCTCCATACCTAGTTCAATCTTGTTACCGGCAAGTCTCTTTACTCATTCCGTAATACATGATCTCATGGCTAACACTTTAGTCACTTTGCTTGCAAGGCTCATTGTGATGTTGTATTATCGAGTGGGCCCTGAGATACCTCTCCGTCACACGGAGTAACAAATCCCAGTCTTGATCCATGCCAACTCAACAGACACCCTCGGAGATACCTGTAGAGCATGTTTATAGTCACCCAGTTACGTTGTGATGTTTGATACACACAAGGTACTCCTCTGGTGTCAGCGAGTTACATGATCTCATGGTCATAGGAACACATACTTGACATGGAGAAAACAATAGCAATAAACTGACACGATCGTATGCTACGTTCATAGTTTGGGTCTTGTCCATCACATCATTCTCCTAATGATGTGATCTCATCATCAAATGGCAACTCATGTCTATGGCCAGGAAACTTTGACCATCTTTGATCAACGAGCTAGTCCATCAGAGGCTTACTAGGGACACATTGTTGTCTATGTACCCACACATGTATTTGAGTTTCCAATCAATACAATTTAGCATGGATAATAAGCATTTATCATGAACAAGGAAATATAATAATTACCATTTTATTATTGCCTCTAGGGTATATTTCCTACACTGCAATCACTTAAGTGTGCGACCCTATAGGTTCACATACACATGGACACGACCCGAGTCGATAGTCGGTAGTGGCTCCTAGCAGAACATGCCAACTCCCTTGTGTGCGCAAAGTCGTTAGACGAACCTAGACAATGTGTCATATATAACATTCCTTTTGCCTCATGATATATGTTGTAGAGCTCAAGGCGAGTACTTTTTCACCCTTGTGGTAGCTCGACATCTCTTCTCGAAACCGTGATGTAGATTCACGAACTGGGTTAACACTTAACCCATGTCGCATGGCCATGCTTTCTGTATCTGATCACACGAGAGAGCCCAGAGAATATCTCTCCTCACGGAGGGGCAAATCCCATCTTGGCCAACCATGTCTCGCGGCATGTCTCATGACTCACCCGAAAGCTACCTTTATAACTACCCAGTTACGGATTAGCATTTGATAGACCCTAAGTAAGTCGATCCTCATCGCGAGAACATGCGAGGACCTCAGGTCTAGGACATGGCATATACATTGTACTTGAGACGAACAGATGACATTATCTCGCTGTGCCTCAAAGTGGGTCTGTCCGACTTGGTGATCTCAATCCCCGAGTCCATACTATCAGTTTAGCATCTCTATGCACATGACTTGTGAAACGTAGTCATCAACTAAATCGTATACTAGTAAAGGATATGTGTCCGCATAACCTTAACAACTAGGGACTATTAGAACAATCATCATACAATATATAGTCTCACAAATAAGTCACATACTTATTGATACATATCACTGATGATGTTCAAGGACAATACAATATACTCATGAATCCATAGGAAAAAAAATCATCACATGATTGCCTCTAGGGCATATCTCCAACATCTTCCTCGTCTATGGGGCGGAAGCGGTCCTCCCGGTCGAGGTTAAGCATCGGTGTCTACGAGTTTTGGCCTTCGACGAATCTCGTTAGGACAGCCTGCGGGAGGACGACCTGCTCTTCCTCGAAGAGGCCCGCTACCAGGCTGCCCTACGCGCCGCAAGGTACCAGCAGGCATTGCGCCACTATCACAGCCGCAACATACGCCCCTGCACCCTAGAGGTGGGCGACCTGGTACTACAGCGAGTCCTCTCCAGAGAGGGACTCCACAAACTCTCACCCATGTGGGAGGGCCCTCTCAGGGTCACGCACATCTCCATGCCCGGCGCAACACGACTCGAAACGGCGGAGGGTGTTCCAGTAAAAACATATGGAACATCCAACATCTCTGCAAGTTCTACCCCTGACCCCACGGATACGAACGAGATGGAGCTGTACACGTGTGGGTACCCCGACTCATAAGTCGTGATCACCGAATGCACATGTACAGTGATCCCAGAGATCAATGCTCACTGAACACACAGAAGCTGAATAACAAGAGTCTTACATCCACATTTAGCGTCTTACACAAATAAAGACCATGAAGGTCAAGTCTTACATAGATAGGGCCGCAAGGGCCAAACACTTAAACATAACAAGCAGCGGAAATCTTGATCGGAAGCGTGAACCCATGTCATCTGCCTTAAACCTACAGGCGTTCTGACTGGGAAGCGTCCTAATTCGCATGTTCGTCACCAACGAACTCTTCACCATACTCCTGCTCTTCCTTGCCTGGCCAATTAAATAACCAGTGGCAAGCCAATGAGTACTTTGAATGTACTCGCAAGCAACCCATGTTTGGAACAAGGCAATAACAATGCATGATATAGCACTAAGTAGGTAAGTTTTGCAGAAAGCTAATTTTGAGTGCAATGACATGATCAAAATAACTTGTTGTAGCATGCATCCTGAGGATACAAGTATCCGTACGAACAGGTTACAGATATCAATATAATCAAGGGGATTGAACATCTCATGTTCAGTCATCATGTCAAGTCACCCGACTTAGCTCAAGTATCATCTTTGTCACCAACACACGCACATCAGGTTTGTGAAAAACATCGGACGTAGTTTAAGTAGGACCTCCAACTGTCCATGACCGTGGATACGGCTATTCGAATAGTTTTACACTCTGCAGAGGTTGCACACTTTACCCACAAGACTCGCGGAACTTCCGTGTCATCCATGACTCGCGGTATATTACATACCCGAGGTAAGCACCCGAACAATGCCTTTCCCTAGCGATACTAAACAAAGAGTCCACTCGTTGGTGCCATCCCTCATGATATACATCACACGTATCATCCATGAGGGCACGCAACGGTGTGCCCGGTGCCTGTAAAGACGGCGCATGGTCGCCCTACCAGGCACGACCCCGTATCGAGAGTGACCACGTCACTGCCGCCACTAGTAATGCGGGCTCTATGCTAGTACCCACCAAGGTAGTCAACAAAGCACCGTCCCATAAGGGGTATCGTGGTTGTACATGTAAGGTTGGGACGGTCAGCAAATCTTAAAACTCTCCATTTTCGAAAACACGCACAACTTGCTCTGGTACACCACTTCTTTATCAAGTGGTTACCTAGCTCACCATCATCTCCCTCGGGCATTAGTGGCACCCGACGGGGTTTTCGAAAAATCTTTGAAAACACTCTTGTTTCCATCACTATGCATATTCCTGTCCCATTTGCGTAGCATCTACTAAGCATCCTATCTACTCCCACCCGCACAACCCTCATAAAGAGGTAGGGTCATGCACGATGCAAGTATCAACAAGAAAGTATCGGAGGCATCCCACCGAAGGGGATACCACATCATCATGATCATCATCGAAACATAAAGTGCTATATGACATGCATGAAAAGTTTCTTAACATGGTCAAAGGGCTGCTTACCTGGCTCAACAAACTCTTCGGGGTCTTCAAAGTCTTCGGGTCCAACTCCCTCGTCAATAGGGCAATCTATCGTCACGATAAATAACGATAATAATAAGATTCATTACAAAAACACAGCACAAAAGCTACTACAAAAATGTTACTCTATTCTGAAAAATCCTAAAAACTATTCTAAAAATATTTGCCAAAGGTTTTGGGGTGAAAAAGGTTTTTAAAACCATTTTTTAACAGTGGCTAAAAATGCCAAAAGGGGTTTTAAAATAAAACAGTACATAAAAGGTTTTCAAAAAATGTCACAAATGGCACTGTAAAATACTACAGATTATTACAGGAATTATGGTGGAAAAACATTTGGCATTGGAGTTTTATTTTGTCTTGGGGAAATTCTGGAAAGTTTGAGAAAATAGAAAAGGAAAAACCCTGCTGTGCACTTGGGCCTGGAGGAGTCAGCCGAGCCGGCCCACAAGGAGAACCCAGCCCAGACCGGCCACTGACGTCGAAGGTGTATTATGGAAATACGCCTCCACTTAACGTACCGAACCGGTACGTGCGGCGCCAGATTTCAAATTTGACGGGTGGGATCCACCCGTCAGTGAGACAAAG
Source organism: Elymus sibiricus (assembly GCA_039707655.1). Taxonomy (NCBI): domain Eukaryota; kingdom Viridiplantae; phylum Streptophyta; class Magnoliopsida; order Poales; family Poaceae; genus Elymus; species Elymus sibiricus. Next base: position 304,047,126 of record CM077675.1, on the reverse strand, counting down.
GGGGAGGTGAGGCTGGCAAGTGGACCTCGCGGGTCTTCTTCCACCTCGGGATAGGAAGGAGAGGGCCTCACCGACGGCGTTCCAGGCGGTGGTTCGAGGCAGGGAGGGCACCGTCGATTTCAGGTGGTTGTCGCCCGTCTGATGGTGGAGGAGAGGGATGCCAGGGAGCTGAGGTTCGCCGGCGATGAGGTGGCAAGGCGGCGGCACTTCGGTTCGAGCTCCAACCCGTCGCACCGAGCTGTAATTGAAGCGGAAAGGAGGGGGAATGAGGTCAGGGAGCTTCGGAGGCCTCAGATCAGAAGAGAACAGCGGCAGAGGAGGGCCATACCGCACGTACTCCGGCGAGCCGAGGCGGCGAGCTCTGGCTCGATTCCAAGCTTTCAAGCTCCAAAACGAAGGGGGCGAGGTGGGGAGGTGCAATTGGGCATGTGGGGAGGCTGTAGATGGAGAGAAATGGGCTCGGGGGTCGCCATTTATAGCGTTTTCGGGGGTCCCCGTGGACAAAGTTCACGGCCACCCGCAGGCAAGGCTCTGGTGGCCAAGGGGGGCGGCCTGGAGCTCCTTGCGGTGCTCGTGGGGCTAGTCCAAGTCGGGGGGCGCTGTAGGGGGAGCGGGGCAAGCTTGAAGAGGGCCCCGCAGCTTGGACAGGGAGTGGCCGGAGTGGGCGGCGTCGGGCACGCGCGGGAGGAGGGAGAAGGAGAGAGAATGGAGAGGGGGCGACTGCCTGCCGTGCTGCGGACGCCGAGGCCAACCAGAGGGACAAGTCCCCGCATCCCGAGGCTGTCGGGGGTGGGAATGGGATCCAGCTACAGTGCTCGGGTGCACTGTAGCGCGCTCTGGAGCATGCGTTTGGCATGCCAGTGGCGTTCCCACGCGCTCTGGGCATGCCAAAGCTTGTCTACTAGCAAATGGGGGATCTGGAGATGCTCTAGGGGGCTAGTGGGAGCTAGGGAGAGTAGAGGTGAAAGGAGGAGCAGGTAAAAGAGGTGCTGGTCATGCTGTCCAGAAGGTAAAAATGGGGTTTTACCCCACCAATCAGTGGCTTGAGGGTTTGGGGTTTTTACTGGAGGTGAATGATCATTGAAAGATGGTGTGGTAAAAAGTTGGACCCAAGGAGAACAGAGAAAGGGGGTCAAACAGGGTTTTTACTAAATATGCAGAAGGTGTTTGATGTGGATTAGGGCAAGCAAATGGGCTTTGCTTGCCATAAGATTTGACAGGGTCAAATGGTAGTTAGAATTAGGGTTGATCACCAAGTTTGAGCTTGACTGAAGAAAGTTCACAATGTAACTTTGTAAAACCCTAGAAATCAACAGAATCAGATTTCTGTAGATCTAGGCATGCATTTCACTTCCCACAAATCCACCACTTGGTGTGGTATCATCATTTGGGGTTTATCACATGCCCACAAAGTTTGGGGTCAATAGGACAAACTTCACAATGTAAAGTTGTTCAAACTTGACTCTGGACAGGAATGGATTTGGAATATTTTGGTGAAGCAAATCAAGGGGGATTGAGATGAAACTTTGCAACATCATCACATATGGCATGTGTGTCTTGCTAGAATTTTCCTGGAATTTACTGAGAATATTTCTTATAGAAATATTGCAAAAGCTTGATTTAAGCAGAAAGGGTTTTGGAGGGTTTTTCCCATTATGTTGAACATGACCATGTGTTGAAACTCATATATATGGAAAATATATGTCCTATGAGTTTCCCTAAATTTTCTCAAATATTTTTAAAGCATTTAAATATTTTTTACCTATGAAAAACCATTTCTGGTCTTAAGAAAAAGCCTTTAAATAAAATAGTAAAATAATCTTTAAAATTAATATTTGGTGGTTTTGGGAAGTCTTATATATAGTAGGTTTCAAATAAAGCCTTTGTGGAAAAAGGGTCCACCCAATTTGAGGACTTGTAGTGCAAACCTCAATCCAGGGTTTTTTGAAAACCTAGTTTGAATAAATCCTTTTTGGCCAAAATAAATTTTGATAAAAATAGTTTTTAGGTACTATACACATGGTATGATCATTTGGCAAGAAGTTTGGATCAAGGAAGTTAAATATGGAGAGGAGTAGAACCTAAGAGTGCCATACACAAACAACCAAACAAGCAAACAAGCAACAATTCAAACACGCATATGCACTCAAAAGTTTTAATTGGTTCCAAATTTTGTAAATCCAAGCATAGCAAAGTGATACAAACACAGGGTGTGACAACACGCTCTAGGGATCTCTATACCCACGCTGCCTTCGGCACGTGAGAGTCCCTTCTCACTCTCATGGAAGCCCCATGCTCAGCGCTGGCGGATGCTCCTACCCACTCTCGTGGAAGCCCCATGCTCAGCGCTGGCGGATGCTCCTACCCACTTTCGTGGAAGCCCCATGCTCAGCGCTGGCGGATAACCCATGCTCAGACATGGCGGACCTTTTTACAATGAGGGCGCTTTTCAGCTGCATCAACCTCAGGCTGATCCGTGTCCGTCACGACAGTGTTTTTGTCATCCTTTGAGGGTGCTTTTCAGCTGCACCAAGCACAAGCCGACCTGTTTCGAACATGGCGACATGTATCTTCCTGTTATGTAATGAACCTGCTTCATGCATCAATAAAGCTCATTTCCTTCGAAATTTCTATATGGCTTGCAGCTGAGTATGCCTAAGGAGGGGTGCGCGCTCGTGATCTCCCCCGTGCCTATCACGCGAGCGGGGGCTGGGCATGGTGTCTGTGCTCGGGTCAGTCCCTGCATCACTGCAAAACCCAAGCGACCGAGCTCTAGTTCGCAGGCCTGCTCCAGTGTACATCACCTCACCAGGTCCATGGTGCTCTTGTCTCCTCACGTGAGACCCACATCCGACCTTGCGAGCGCACCCCGCTCAGCCCCTTATGAAAAACTTGGGAGTTTCCCTGATGCAGGAAATCAAAGACTTCGAAGCTCGGCTTCAGGAGGCCTTGCGAGCCGCACCCCACGAGCCACCCCTCATGGAGGCCCCACTCCAAGCTAAACACCTTGAAGCAGCTAAGTTAAGAACACCCCTCGTGTTTTCCCTCTTGTTTTTCTCTCTCAAAGCTTCCCGAGTTCCCTAGCGCGAGCCGCCTGTGCGTCAGGGGGACCCTGAGCATCGCGCCTCGGGGGCTCCTACCGGCCCCGAGAGCCGTACACCCTCTGGCCCTGTCTGGCGCATGCTCCAGGTATACCAACGACGACTGTAGCCCGCCTCAGGGGTTGGGTCACGACGATGTAGGGTGCAAAGGCAATGCAAAGGAGAAAGAAGGGCCTTGAGAGATAAAAGGGAACCGCGTGAAAGCAACAAGTGTTTAAAATATAACGGTGCCATACAGGATGTTTTTTACGCACCACACGCTACATCGCTTGCGCAGGGGCAAAAGGAAAGGATCGTCATCTGCCAGGGGCCCGCTGCAGGCGCCGCCAGCGCCTAGTCAGAGTCCTCGTCTTCGCTTTTGACGCTTCAGAGGCTCCCGTCGATGTCACTCCCGCTGGACGAGTTGGAGTCGCTTCGGCTTACGCTCTCCGCGCAACACGCCACATGGCCGCTGGCGACCCTAAAGAACTTCACGAATAGGGTGGCCTCTCCGGTGAACCTAAAGTGCATGACTTGCCCGCGCTTCAGGTCGTGAGAACAAGCAAACGGTTTCCACCCCTGGTCCAGAAACATGAACCCAGGGAAGAAAACTTCACTGCAACCCAGGAGGGGCCATTCCAGCAGCCGTCCGCCTACAGCCACAGGACCGAGGGCTCATGATCCATCAACACCCTTGCGAAGAAGTGTGGGAGCTGGAGCCAGCTGTAGGGTCGGCGGTGGAGCCCCATGATGAATTCGTGCGCAATGTCCGCCGCATGGGTGTGCGCCGTGGGGGCATCTTCTGGAGGAGAAGGGGAGCGCGCCCCGCTGCGCCCCCTGCGGCTGCGAGCACCACGTCGGCCACGACCCCAGGCCGCGGGCGTCCCACAACTGCTGGGGCCGGCCTCCGCCGCGGTAGCCAAGGCCAGCGCCCACCCCCAGGAGGTGTCCTCGACGCCGTGGCCGGGGGGCGGCCGGGGCACGTTCCGTCTGCTTCCTTCGCCGCCCCCTTGCCCTTCTCGGTGGCCGAGTGCTTCCTTTTGGAGGCCAGGGCCGCGACAGCTGACACCAGAGATTGGAAGGGCAGGGGCAAGTCCAAGGAGTCGGTTGCGGGCAGGAAGGGCAATGAAGTCCCAACATCCCGTGCGGCCCGCCTTTATGGCCGGTGCAGCGGTTACCAAGGCATTGTGAGGAGTGGGGGTGCCTCGCTTGCAGAAGCCGCCACGCATTGCCCCTGGGCTGGTCAGCTTGATGGGCCCCGCGCCGCATCGTCCCGAACGGACGCCGCGGGTCCAGGGGCTACTGTCGGCCCAGTGGGAACCAGGGTACCATGGCCCATTAGCCTCCAGGCCAGGAAGCGACCGGCGGGCCGGCCCACAGAGGATGGCTCGGCGTCGCCGCTCCGGAGAGATTGCCTCGCGAGGGGACTAGCCTCACGAGGTTCCTCGCCGCCAGGCGATGCCTGGCCTGATCCACGAAGTTCCGTATCACCTCGCGAGCCCCCCCATGAAGGGCCATGCCGCGGGGACTAACATGCGGCGTGGGTAACGGGGGCCTACCGCCAGCACATGGGCGGTGCACCCGTGTGGGGTAGGGTCACAGAGGCCGCGCCAGCTGGCGCGGTCTGGCACACTTTCCTTTCTGGTGATTAGGGGGCAGCGTCCGTTGCACCCCCCCCCCCCCAAAAGCAAGCTCCCCAAAGGTTGCCACTTCGGTGAAAGAGGATCAGGACGGATCGGCATGCCTGGACGAAGGTCATCACCGAGCCAACGACCGCGTCATGAAGACCACCTTTATTAGGTGAAGACCACCTTTAGTCAGGATAGGTCTGGCTCCTGTCCCCCTTCGGATTGCCGCCCTATGGCAACTCTTTCCCGCTGATATTTTCGGGGAAGAGGACCAAGGCACTACAAAGGGGGAAGGGCCACGTCCATGTAAGGGGATCGAGCCATTCTCTCCCCCAACACCCGTGTACCAGAGCCCCAAGGTCCTCCCTTTCCAAGGCAACCAAATCACAATAGGAGAAGGGTTTTACACCGCACTGTGGCCTGAACCTGGGTAGCTCATGTGTCCCTGTCGTTTCCGGTGAGGTAGAGCGAGCTTGCCGTCAACCTTGCCGTGTTTGACGTCGTGTTGCAGGTTGCAAGCCAAGCCCCCCAGTGTTTGAACCTTGTTCTTGGAGAAGTTCTTGGACGTAGTTCCTAGACTCCAACACACAAATCTACGATCTCGATGTAGGTCAACTCTGTAATCTCTACAATATCAATACAACAAGAGTAGGACGTAGGATTTTACCTCTATCAAGAGGGCCCAAACCTGGGTAAAAGCCTCGTGTTCTTCGTCTCCTGTTACCATGTGTTCGATCTCACAGCTCAGGGCCCCCTACCCAAGATCTGCCGGTTTTGACACCAACACCACACAAGGAACAACAAGAAGTATATGTATGGACAAGGAGTGAAATACACATATGATGATTTCCATGGATGCAATGTGTGGGGACCCCGACTCATAAGTCGTGATCACCGAATGCACGTGTACAGTGATCCCTGAGATCAATGCTCACTGAACACATAGAAGCTGAATAACAAGAGTCTTACATCCATACATACCGTCTTACACAAATAAAAACCATCAAGGTCAAGTCTTACATAGATAGGGCCATGAAGGCCAAATAGCAAACATAAACTCGCAGCAGAAATCTTGAAAGATAGCGTAGACCTATGCCATATGCCTTAATCCTATAGGCATTCTGACTGGGAAGCGTCCTAATTCGCATGTTCATCACCAACAAATTCTTCACCATATTCCTGCTCTTCCATGCCTGGCTAATTAAATAACCAGTGGCAAGCCAATGAGTACTTTGAATGTACTCTCAAGCAACCCATGTTTTGGAACAAGGTATAACAATGCATGATATAACACTAAGTAGGTAAGTTGCGAAAAGCTAATTTTTGAGTGCAATGACATGATCAATTAACTTATAAGGGCATGCATCATGAGGTTACAAGTATCTATATGAACATGTTACAGATATTAATATGAAAAAGGTCTGAACATCTCGTGTTCAATCATCATGTCAAGTCATCCGACTTAACTCAAGTATTCCTTCTCCACACACTCATGCCAAGTTTGTGAAAACATCGGACGTAGTTTAAGCAGCACCACCCAACTGTCCTTGACCATGGACACGGCTATTCGAATAGTTTTACACTCTGCAGAGGTTGCACACTTTACCCACAAGACTCGGGGAACTTTCGTGTCAAGCCATGACTCGCGGTATATCACATTCCCGAGTTAAGCACCCGAACAATGCCTTTCCCTAGACGATACTAACAAAGAGTCCACTCATTGGTGCCATCCCTCATGATGTACATCACAAGTATCACCCACGAGGGCACGCAATAGTGTGCCCGGTGTCTGTAAAAACAGCTCATGGTCGTCCTTTCAGGCACGACCCCGTATCGAGAGTGATCACGCCACTACCGCCACTAGTAATGCGGGCTCTTTGCTAGCACCTACCAAAGTAATCAACAAAGCCCCATCCCATAAGGGGTATCATGGTTGTACATGTAAGGTTGGGACGGTCGAAAAATTTAAATCTAATCCGTTTTCGAAAACACACACACACACACAACTTGCTCCGGTACACCACTTCTTTCTCGAGTGGTTACCTAGCTCATCTTCTCCCTCGGGCATTAGTGGTTCCAGACGGGTTTTTTGAAAACTCTTTGAAAACACTTTTGTTTCCAACACCATGCATATTCCCGTCCCATTTCACGTAGCAACTACTTAGCAACCTATCTATTTCCCACCCACACAACTCTAAGCAGGGAGTAGAGTCATGTCATGCAAGTATCAATGGGTAAAAGCATCGGAGGCAACCCATAAAGGTGGTTACCACAACATCATGATCAACATATCAAAAGTAAAGTACTATATTCCATGCAATAAAATGGTTTCTTAGACATGGTCAAAGGGCTGCTTGCCTGGCTCAACAAAGTCTTCGGGGTCTTCAAAGTCTTCTGGTCCAACTCCCTCGTCAAGAACGTGATCTGTCGTCGCAAAGTAACGGGGTATAATAAGGTAATAGCACAAAACAGGGGAACTAATTCACTCAGAAAAATATCAAACCACTTTTGTAAAATACTAGATTTAAAACTAAAAATACAAAAATTCCTAGTTTCTGGTTTTGAAGTGTAAAAAGTGGTGAAAGCAATTTTAATAGTAGTTTTAAATAACCAAAACAAGGTTTTCAATAAAACTAGTACATAAAATGTTTTCAAAAAGTGGCACAAGTGGCATCATTAAATACTACATAATATTACAAGGTTTTAGGTGGATGAATATTTGGATTTGGGTAAATATTGCATTCTGTGGAATTTTTGGAAAAGTGACAGAAAAGAAAAAGGAAAATTGCACTGTGCCTGGGCCAGAGTCGGCCAGCAGCTGGGCCGGCCCAGGAGATTCGGCCCAGAAGCGAAGGGTTACGCGCGCGACGGTCGGGGTTTAAACACGACAGGTCGGCCCCATCGGCCAGAGAGAGAAAGGGGGGGCGAGACAAAGGTGGGGATGACAGTTGGCCCCCACCTGTCATCCCTAAACCTGCGACTAGAGGAGGCAGGGCCTCACCGGCGGCGGTGGGGAGCACGGCGAGGGCTGGCGAGCACGGGAATGGGACCAGCATCGAGCCGCTGATCCGATGGAGGTGGAAGGGGGGCCGGAGGTGCCCTGGTTCGCTGGCGACAAGCACCCGCGGCGGAGGAGCTTCGGGAGGTGCTTGCTCCGGTCGTCTCCGACCGCAACCTACACGGAGGAGAGGGGGAACGGTGTCCAGAGCGAGAGTGGGTTCCAGGGGAAGAGAAAGGAGGGTCTGAGGGGTCCTATACCTCGAGATCTCCTGGGCGGGAGGTCGATTGGGGAGGAGAGAGAGCCAGCAAAGGGGAGAGAGAGGTCCGGGAACGCTTTATATAGGCGGGGCGCGAGTCCACCGTAGACTCATGCGCCGGCGAGGTCGCTGCCATCGCTGGAGGCCATGGGAGGAGGTGCGGGGGTGTCTGCGGTCTTCCTGGGGGTCGTCCACGACCAGAGGGAGAGGGAGAGGAGAGGGGAGAGTGCGTGCGTGCGAGGCTGAGGGTTGGCCGAACCGGCGGCGCTCGGTAAGTGCGGGGAGGGAGCGAGGGAGGAGGAGAGAGGAGGGGGCCGACAGGTTGCCATGTCACGGACACCGAGGGCGTCTCGGGGGACACGATGGAGGGGCTCGAGGGGATCTACGAGGGAGTAAACAAGTTGGGGGATGCATTGGATGCTCTGGAGGCTCACTAGAATAAGAAGGGAGTGGAGAGAAAGGTAGATTCTTGCTGTCCAGGGCCTAAAATGAGGGTTTTACCACCTCAATCAGTGACCTGAGGCCATGGGTTTTTTACTGGAGGTGCATGGTGACTCTAGAAAGCTGTGGTAAAAATTTGGGGTCAAGGAGAAATAGGGAAGAGGTGAAAACAGTAACTTCTAGAAATGACCAGAAGGTGTTTGATGGTTGTTTGGGCAAGAAGATTTTACCCACTTACTGTGAGAATTAACAGGATTGAATAGAGAGTAAAAACAAGGTTGATCACAAGGTTTGAGCTGGATTGAAGAAAGTTGACAATGGAAACTTTGTAAACCCTAGATTTTAACAGAATCAGGTTTCTGTAGATCTAGATATGCTAAGCTAATCTCCTTGATGCACCACTTGGTTTAGTGTCATCATTTGGGTATTAGAGCATGTGTGCAAAGTTTAAGATCAATTGGAAATAATTGACAATGCAAAGTTGCTCAAATATGGATCTAGACAGAAAGGGTTTTGGGATATTTTAGTGAATCAAAACAATTAGGATTGGGATGAAACTTGGCAAGATCATCACAAATAGCATGTGTGACTTGCTGGAATTTTCCTGGATTTATTTGAGAATATTTCATATATAAATATTTCAAATGCTTGATTTAAGCAGAATTGGTTTTGGAGGGTTTTGTCCAATAATTTGAACATGACCATGTGTTGAAACTCATATATATGGAAAATATATGTCCACTGAGTTTCCCTAAATTTTCTCAAATATTTTGAAAGCATAAAAATATGTTTTCCCTATGAAAGACCATTTCTGGTCTTAATAAAAGGACTTTAAATAAAATAGGAAAATAATCTTTAAAAATATAATTTGGTGGTTTTGGGAAGTATTATATATATTAGGTTCCAAATAATGTCTTTAGGGTAAAACAATCCACCCAATTTGAGGACTTGCAGTTCAATCCTCAACTCAGGGTTTTTTGAAAATCTTATTTGAATAAATCCGTTTTGGCCAAAATAATATTTGATAAAAATAGTTTTAGGTCCTATACACATAGCATGATCCGAGGTTTTGATCAAGTAGAAGAGTTTTGGAAAGGAGAAGAATCTTGTGAATTAAAACACAATCATGCATTCAAGCAAAAAGCACTCAAGTCAATCATCAAAAGTAAGGAAAAGTTTTAAATGGGTCCAAATTTTATAAACCAAAGCATAGTAAAGTGGTACAACACAGGGTATGACAGACCTACCCCCCTTACAAGAATCTCTTCACCAAGATTCCTAGGCTAAGCGCTAAAAAGATAAGGGAACTCTGATCTAAGGTAATCTTCACGCTCCCAGGTTGCTTCTGCTTCAGTGTGGTTGCTCCATTGGACCTTGAAGTACTTGATGGTGCGGCTTCAGGTGCAACGCTCGGCTTCATCCAAGATATGAACTAGCCTCTGATGATAAGTGAGGTCTGGATGAAGGTCGATGGCGTGATAATCGACGTCCTTGTAGAGGTCGGGGCAGTTGGGAACTTGGAGACACTTTCAGAGTTGTGACACGGGGAAAACGTTGTGCACATCGGACAACTCGGCAGGTAGCTCTAGCAGGTAGGCAACTTCTCCTCATCTTGCGGTGATCTTGAAGGGGCCAATATATCTTGGTGCGAGCTTTCCTTTGACGTGGACGCGCTTGGTTCCCTTGAGAGGCGTGACTCGGAGATAGACATGGTCTCCGACGTTGAGGTTCACTTCTCGGCGGTGGGAGTCGGTGTAGCTCTTCTGTATTGACTTGGCGGTTTCTAGTCATTCTCTAACGAGTTGAACTTGCTCTTCTGCTTTGCGGAGGAAATCTGGTCCAAAGAATAGTCCTTCTCCGGTCTCTGACCAATTGAGGGGAGTGCGGCCCTTGCGTCCATACAACACCTCAAATGGTGCCATCTGAAGGCTGGACTGGTAGCTGTTGTTGTAGGAGAACTCGGCGAATGGCAGACAATCTTCCCACTTGGCTCCATACGCCAAAACACATGCACGAAGCATGTCCTCGATTATCTGGTTTACTCGTTCCGTTTGTCCTCTGGTTTGGGGATGAAAAGCAGTGCTGAATGATAGCTTGGTTCCCATTGCTTCTTGAAACTTCTTCCAGAACCTCGAGGTAAACTAAGTGCCTCTGTCTGACACAATCTCCTTTGGAACTCCGTGAAGGCTCATGATACGGTTGATGTAGATGTTCGCTAGCTGGCTTCCGTCATAGGTGGTCTTGACGGGAATGAAGTGGGCTACCTTGGTTAGATGATCGACAATGACCCAAATGGAATCATGTCCCTTGCTTGACCTAGGTAATCCGGTGATGAAGTCCATCCCGACTTTGTCCCACTTCCATTCAGGCACTTTGAGAGGTTGTAACAATCCAGCGGGTCACTGATGCTCAGCTTTGACTCTCTGGCATATGTCACACTTAACAACGAAAGTGGCTATCTCTCTCTTCATGCCATGCCACCAGAATGTTCCTTTGAGGTCTTGGTACATCTTGGTTCCTCCAAGGTGGATGGAATACAGAGTGTCATGGGCTTCTTATAAGATCAAATTGTAGAGCTCAACTTTGTTGGGCACGCAGATGCGAGTCCCAAACCATACAACTCCTTGCTCATCCATTGAGAATCCTGGGGCCTTACCTTTCTTAATCTTCCTCTTGATACCTTCAATGCTGTCATGACCCTTGTGAGATTCCTTAATATCATCCATCAAGGTAGGCCTTGCTTCGAGGTTGGCTAGGAAACCAGGTGCAACTAGTTCCAGGCCAAAGCTTTCAAGCTCTTCATACAAGGCATGTAGCCTTTCCTTAATCATAGCATTCAAGGAACAAGCCTTTCTGCTTAAGGCGTCTGCTACCACATTAGCCTTTCCAGGGTGGTATTTAACACTGAGGTCGTAATCCTTGATCAATTCCAACCATCTTTGTTGCCTCATATTCAACTCCCTTTGAGTGAAAATATACTTCAAACTCTTGTGGTCTGTGTATATCTCACATCGCTTCCCCAGAAGGTAATGTCGCCATGTCTTCAAGGCATGAACTACAGCTGCCAACTCAAGATCATGGGTAGCGTAGTTCTCTTCGTGAGGACGTAGTTGTCTGGATAGATAGGCTACAACTCTTCCTTCTTGCATCAGAACACCACCAAGCCCGGTTCTTGATGCATCACAATATATCACAAACTCCTTGTGAGTATCGGCGGTGGCCAAAACTGGGGCTGTTGTCATCCTCTTCTTGAGCTATTGTAAGCTTTCTTCGCACTTCGTTGTCCATTCAAACTTCTTGTCCTTCTTCAAGAGCTGAGTCATGGGTTTAGCAATGCTCGAGAATCCTTGGACGAACTTGCGGTAATATCCTGCGAGTGCGAGGAAGCTCCTGACTTCCTCCACATTGCTTGGGGATTGCCATTCAGTCATGGCTTCAATCTTGGCAAGATCTACTGACAGTCCTTCTGCAGTCAACACATGGCCCAAGAATCCAACTTCATGCAGCGAGAATTCGCACTTGTCGAATTTGGCATAAAGCTGGTGCTCTCGAAGCTTGTCCATGACCAATCTCAAGTGTTGCGCATGCTATTCTTCATACTTGGAAAAGACGAGTATGTCATCAATGAAGACGAGAACAAACTTATCCAAGTACTCCATGAAAACCTTGTTCATGAGGTACATGAAGTAGGCAGGGGCATTGGTCAACCCAAATGACATGATCGTGTATTCATACAGGCCAAACCGGGTTACAAATGCCGTCTTCGGAATGTCTTGGGGTCTGATCTCCAACTAGTAGTACCTGGACCAAAGATCGATCTTGGAAAACACCTTGGCACCATTTAGCTGACCGAACAGGTCTTCAATCTTGGGAAGTGGGTACTTCTTCTTTATTGTGACCTCATTGAGAGAACGGTAATTGACACAGAGTCGGATAGTTCCGTCCCTTTTTGACACAAATAGAACAGGTGATCCCCAAGGAGAGGCACTAGGGCGAATAAATCCTTTTTTGAGCTGCTCTGCCAGTTGCTTCTTCAATTCAGCCAACTCTTCGGATCCCATTCTATAGGGCTTCTTATAGATGGGTCCGGCTCCGGGCATTAGCTCAATGATGAACTCAATGTCACGGTCAGGAGGCATTCCGGGCAGCTCATCAGGAAAGACATCTGGGTATTCACATACCACAGGCACTTGATCCAACTCAATTCCCGACAGACAATGAACCTGAGGGGCTTGAGCGGAGGCAGGGTTGGGAACATACTTGACTTCAACTCCTTGGCTATTGGTCATGGTAACAGTTCTCTTGGCACACTCTGGCAAGCCTTGGTGCTTGGTTAACCAGTGCATGCCAAGGATCACATCCAAGCCTGGCGAATCCAAAACTATGAGGTCTGCTAGGAAGTCTACCCTGATAATGCTGATCCCGACTCCTTTACATCCTATCTTGGACCTCATAACTGAACCCGGGGTTTGTATCAACATGTGACTACCCAGGAGTGTAAGCTTCATACCACTCTCTAGTGCAAACTTTCGGGTAACAAATGAATGTGAAGCTCCATAATCAAACAGAATGGTTGCTGGAGTTGAGTTGACGAGGAACGTACCCAGTATGACGTCCAGGTCTTCTTGGGCTTCCTTAGCGGTGACGTGATTCACACGACCCTTGCCATTGTTGGGCTGGTTGCGGGGAGCTTGGTTCCTTGGTGGCGCTCCACGACCTTGACCTTTGTTCGGTGCATTTGGGCACGGTGCATCTGGCTTCTTGTTGGGGCAATGCTTAGAGATGTGTCGAGGCTGACCACATCCAAAGCAAGTGATCTGACCAAAGTTGTTGTTGTTGTTCCTACCGCCATTGTTGTTATTGGGTTGTTGTAAGCTGGCCTGGGATTGGCATACTGCAGAGGCTGGTAGCTCGAACGAGGTGCAAGAGGCCTAGCTTGCTGAGGCTGATAGGTTGGCTTGGCTGGGGTTGGCTGCCAGGGGTGAGGCTTCTGGTTGCTGGAACTACCCTTGCTGATCATCTTGTGCTTGCGAGTGTCTTCCATGGCACGATGCTTGTCTTCAAGCAAGAGGGCCTTGTTCACCAGGTCAAAGAAGGTCCGACAGTCGCAGACAATGAGTTGATACTGCAGGGCTTGCTGGAGTCCTTCCACGAAGCGTTCCATCTTAGCGGCCTCAGTGCTGACATCTTCAGGGGCATACCTTGATAGCAGGTTGAACTTCTGCATTTAATCCTTGACAGAGCCACTTCCTTGCTTCACCACTCGGAATTCTCTCTTCTTGCTAGCCTTGATCCCAGAAGGAATGTGGGCCGTGCAGGAACCTTCCTTGAAATCATCCCAAGTGATCACACGGTCACCTTGCATGACCTTGAATCCATCCCACCAAGCTCCGGCGATACCTCCGAGGCAGTGAGAGGCATAAAGCACCTTCTCATGATCCTCGTTGCAGTTGACCAGTGCAAGGAGGTCCTTGATGGTGCGGATCCAGTCATCGGCATCCAGAGGTTCAGCAGTCTCTGTGAAGGTTGGGGGTGAATTCCTCATGAACTCAGACAGAGTGGAGCAGACATTGCCTTTCCTGCCTTGCTGCCGGTTGTTCACAAGGACTTGAGCCATCTGCTAGATAGCAGTAGTGTTAGCTTGGCGTTCCTCCCGGAGAACTTGGAGAAACTGAGCTATGGTCATGTTCTCCGGTGGAGGTGGTGGCGGGGGAATGTCGCCATGTGGCTGCTCCTGGTGCTCTCCATCCTGAGCAGTCCCACAAGCTCCCTGTTGCTGGCTAGAGTTGCCGGCTTCAGGGTTGGTGAAGGAGCTATTGTGGGTTGCAGCACAATCCTGTTTGGAGCAGCCAAGTCTAACAACTGGGATAGACAAGAGAAAAGCAACAATAGAGAAAGCGCGCCTAAGGGGGTTGGTATAGTGCAAGTGTGGTAAGCCAAAGGTCAAAAGATCAACATATAGCATTAAGATAAGATAGGCGATGGAGTCGCTTACATGTTGCCTAAGGCAAAAGCGCGAGTTGCATCGGAACACAAACAAAAAAAATCAAACAACAAGCACACATGGTTTCATATGAACCATTACACTGACTCAACTTCACATGAGGGGTACATGACTAATCCTACCCTAGGGGTTGATACTCGTGATCGGCGTTGGGTTTTCCATGAAGAGGAACGGGTAATCGCAGCACAAAGTGGGTAAGTATTTCCCTAAAGTATGAAACCAAGGTTTATCGAACCAATAGGAATACCAATCCTCAACCGTCTTCAGCGGCTGCACACAAAAGAACAAACAACTTGCACCCAATGCCGGCAAGAGGGTTGTCAATCCCCTTGTTCTCGTTATTTGCAAGCAAGTGAGTTGTGTAGATAATAGTAAAGTGCAAAATAAAATAAAAGGTAATAAATAACAGCAAGGTAATGATAGCATTTGTGAATTTATAAGTGAATAGACCTGGGGGCCGTAGAGTTCTCTAGTGGCATCTCTCATAAGCAAAGCATACGGTGGGTAAACAAATTACTGTTGGGCAATTGATAGAAAAGCGAATAATTATGCGATGTTCACGGCAATGATCATGTGTATATAGGCATCACGTCCATAAGCAAATAGGCCGACTCCTGCTTGCACCTACTACTATTACTCAACTTCAAGAGCGCTTCTATGCTTGCCTCTCTACGTATTAAGTTCATGACAAACGGAGCAATGCTTGGAGAACGATGACATGATGTAGAAAAAGTAAACTCAACTAATATGAATAAACCCCATCGTTTTATCCTTAGTAGCAACAACACAAAGATGCAACTTGTCCCCTTCTGTCACTGGGATATAGAAACTCATCAGGTTGAACCTACTACAACGCACCACTCCCACCGAAGAAATATCAATCTAGTTGGCAAAACTATCTCAATAGATCGGAGAGCATTACGAAGCTATGATGATCATGCAAATAAGAATCATAGTAACCAGGTTTGACTCAAATACTTTTCATTAATAATCTGAACATAAACTCACAATTCATCGGATCCCAACAAACACACCATACAAAGGGATTACATCGGATAGATGAACGCAAAGATGCGATGAACATTGTACTGAAGATCAAGAGAGAGAGAGATTGCCATCTAGGTACTACCTACGGACCCGTAGGTCTACGGTGAACTACTCACACATCATGGTGAGGGCAGCAAGGTTGATGAAGAGGCCCTCCGTGATCGATCTCCCCTCTGGCAGGGTGCCGGGACGGAGATGTAGATGGCCTCCCGTCATAATAGAGGCTTGCGGCGGCGTAAAAAGTGTTTCGGGAGCGCTTCTGATGTTTTTAGGGTAGATGTGAATTTATAGGCCAGAGAACGACGTCGGGGGACGCTCCAGGGGCCACCACATATCTGGCCGCCCCCCCTAGTGGGCGCGACTGGATATGTGGTGGGCCCCTGGTGCATCTCCTGGCCCTCCTCCGAAGCTTCTAGGTCTTGTATTGTTCCAAAAAAAATCACCAAAAAGTTTCGTGGCAATTGGACTCCGTTTGGTATTGTAACTCTGAAAATGCAAAAACACGCAGAAAACAGGAGCTGGCACTGGGCGTTGGGTCAATAGGTTAGTGCTCAAAAATATTATAAATTGGTAAATAAATATCCAAAAAGTATCCTAGAATGATAATATATTAGCATGGAACAATAAAAAATTATAGATACGTTGGAGACGTATCAGCATCCCCAAGCTTAATTCCTGCTGGTCCTCGAGTAGGTAAATGATAAAAACAGAATTTTTGATCTGACATGCTACCCATCGGCCGCGGGGGACACGACGGCGGCAGAGCCTGTGCCAGCCGTGTCGCCCACGACGCCCATCTCATTCGCAGCTGCCGCAGCGCCCACAGCGTCTGCGGCTGCATGCGATGGAGCCTTTGAAGTGGAGGGATGCGTGGCCGCACCAGACTTTTTCTTGGGAGCCATGGATGAAGAAGGTGACGATGAAGATTGACTCGCCATTCACGAACTCGGGTTCGCGCAACGACGCACGCCCCCTACCTGGCACGCCAAAGATGTCGGGGCACGGATGCACCCGTTCACCTACGGGACCAATGGTCCCTTTATGGTTCGGCAAGGGGGGGTCACGTTGCACAAAGAGCGGAGAGCATGAGATGGCGCGACGATCAGGACACTGACATTTTTACCCAGGTTCGGGCCGCTGCTAAGCGTAAAATCCTACTCCTGCTTTTGGTGGATTGATCGAAGGAACACGAAGAACACACAGTGCTTAAACCCGGCAAGAGTTGCTGTCGGGGCGAGCTGCTACGTGTGTACAAGTGTCCAGGAGTCCGAATCTTGAGCTAGGTTGCCTTGGGCCTCCTTTTATAGAGCAAATGGCAACCACAATGGCAAAACAGTCATTATCTATCGATTAGATAGCTTAGCAGAGCTATCATACCTAACTCTGGCATTTAAGACAAGATACCATGATTACTAGACTAGGTGGCACTCGGGGATGCATTCCCGGCAAGCTCTTGCCACCGCTTATCTGGCTGTTGCTTAGGGTCTTGACACACTGCTGGATGGGTGTCAACTGGGTATAATCTGCCTTCCGGTGCCTTGCCACGTGCTTAGCAAGCGCTACTTAGCCGCTTGAGGCTTAGACACCGCATCGACAAGTGACTGGCGTCGTGATGCGGTGGAGCTCCGCCTGCCGGGGGATGGCTTGCCGGGTCTTCCTGGGATGTGCGCGTCTCGGTCCACGACAGGCTCCAGGGACGCGGCTGGCGCGCTTTGGGCCCCTCTTGGGCCGTTGTGCTGGTGTTTTTTTGGCCCTCAGCAAGTTGTCGTTGCCGGGGTCTGGTTGTTGAATGCTGTTTGGTGGTGTGGCAGCTTTTCCCGACAGGCTCAGGTCGTGAAGGCCGCAGGTTTACTGTCCGTGCACAAGTCAGGGGGCAGAACACCCCTGTTTGTATACCCCGACAACTTGTGTTAGACTTGTCTCACCCTACCTACTCCCAATATCTACATGCTAAGATTAAGGGGGAGAGGAAGACTTACAAATCCATATTGAGGGGAGAAAGTTCTAAATGGTTTTGGAGACATATCAAGTTTCATGAACTATATCTTGGTACTTTTGCATTTGGATTAGTAGAATACACTTGTGTTCCCTAACATTGTTTTGTCAAGTGTGTTTCTACTAGCAGAATGCTCAAGAACTTCAAGGTAAGTATATGCATCATATCCTTGGTCAAGATGACCTCTTGATTCTTGCACATATTGTTTGCAAAAGTGATGTCTTGAACATGAAAACATCTCATTCATATCTGTTTGATGCATATAGCCAAGGCTCACATGACTCATCATATCCCTTCTACTATGTGTGTGCTCATGCATTCCAAAGCAACTATCCTCTAAGAGGGATTGCACATATTTAGGGGGAGCATGTCTTAGTCATGTGTCTCTTAAAGCTTTCATATATTCTTGCATATCAAAATTTGAAGCTTTGATTATATGTTGTCATCAATTACCAAAAAGGGGGAGACTGAAAGCACATTTGCTCCCTTGGAGGTTTTGATAATTCATGACAACATACATTGTCTCTTGGACTAATAGTTTTACCTAGTTTGATTCAAATAAAGTCCACAAAGAAGATTGGCCATGGAATGTGTGGAGAATCCCCAAGGAGAGAAGAAGAAGAAATGAAATAGGATTGGCAAAGACAACAAGCTTGAAGACTCTGCATTTTACATTTTGTGAGAAATCACACCTTGAGTCCATAGGAAAGCCAATACTATTAAAAGGGGATGTGGTGTCTATGATGATCTGGTTGCTCAAGTGCCTAGAGATTAGCCACCAAAAATACACATGAAATTCTCCCACAAATATTCTGTCCAAAACCAAATATCCAAAATCGGTGCCACCAAGTTTTTCCATTCGGCCCTACCAAGTTTCACTTAGACAGATCCTATGCCAAACCCTAGCTTCTCGGTGACACCAACTTTCACTTTCGGTGTAATCGAAAAACAGTGACCAACTCTCTGGTCTCTCCTTTTCAAGAATCGGAATTATTGAGATTTGGAAATAGCTACCACCGAGTTGTGTAACTGCCTAGGTCACCCATGTCGGTACCACAAAGAATTATATATCGATCTCACTGAAACGCCAAAAGTTGCCACATTTTGCACTAGTCGGTACAACCGAGTTTTTACTCCGGTTTCACCGAGTTGGGCAATAATGTTGTAACGGTTGGATTTTTGGAGATGCCTATATATACCCCTCCTCCACCTCTCACTCGTAAGAGAAGCACTCAGAACACACTTACACTTGTCCCATCCATTTTTGTAAGAGAGAACCACCTCCTCATGTGTTGAGATCAAGACCTTCCACTCCAACCATATGAATCTTGATTTCTAGCCTCCCCAAGTTGCTTTCCACCCAATCAACCTCTTCTACCAAGACAAATATGTGAGAGAGTGATTGTGTGTTGAGGAGACTATCTTTTGAAGTACAAGAGGAAGGAGTTCATCATTGTTACCACATCGATTACCTTTTAGAGGGTGGTACCTCCTAGATTGGTTAGGTGTTGCTTGGGAGCCTCCTTCTTCGTGTTGTGGAGTTGAACCAAGAAGTTTGTACAGGCAAGGAGATCGCCTACTTTGTGAAGATCTACCCATAGTGAGGCTAGTCCTTCGTGGATGGAAGCCGTGATGGAATAGACGAGGTTGCTACTTTGTGGACCGTAACGGGTGGAGCCCTCCGTGGACTCTCGTGACCGCTACCCTCCGTGGATTGAAGTCTCCATCAGCGTGGATGTACGATAGCACCACCTATCGGAACCACGGGAAAAATCTTCGTGTCATCAATTACGTTTGATCTTCTTATCTCTACTCCTTCTTACATATGCTTTTCTTTACTTTCCGTTGCTATACTTGTTGACTAGCATGTGTAGGGTGCAATAGACTTGTTAGAATTGCTAAAATCTGCCAAGCATTAAAATTGGGAAAATGTTAGGTTTTTAATTTTTCAAGTAGTGTATTCGCCCCCCTCTAGACGTCCCTTCTCGATCCCACACATTGGTTGTGGCTAGCCCATCATGTGTCGATGTGTTTGCTGTTTTCTTTTTTTTGTCAAATAGACATAGCAGATTTCAGCAAAGTGATGCATTTTATAAAATCCACATAAAATCAACCCTCCATCGTATGAAGATAAGTTATATATGAATGTTGCCCAGTTTACGTCTACTTTCAGGATATGTAATTTCTTGCAAGTTAAGAACCATAAACCTGCTGTTTTGTAACATTAAAGAGGGCATGATTAAGTTAATGGCAGATTTAACATCGAACTTTGCATGATCATAATTTGGGTTTTACAAAACCTTTTGGCTTGATATTTATACGTATTTCAATCAAAATTTTATGTTCTTTCCATTGGGATGTTTTGTTCTCAGGTTTGACAAAGCCTACCTCATGTTTGTCTCGGATTTGTGCAAAACATCGTTTTCATTTCACCGAGCACACAACTCTTGCCCCTAACTCCGAATCATATAAATTTTTATATGAATGTGGACCTACTCTTTCCAATCTATCCGATAACATGCTTGCATTGCCAAGATCTTGCCCATATCCTGTTTTCCTTCCTGGTTACAATGTATTCCTTCCCGAGATCATTTCCTTTGCTGTGATAGAACCGTAAGTCCGATAATGACGTTCTTTATATGCATTTGTGGTTAGAACATGAATATTCCCATGCCATGCATTATATTTATCACCATGTTAATATTCTATCCAGAATGTATATTTCGCCTAAAAGCTTCATTTAAATTTGTTATAATTTTTTGCCATGGTAACAACATTTAAAATGACATGCATGCATTTGATTGCAACATACTCCCTCCGTTCCTTTATATAACGTGTATTTGTTTTTTGAAAAGTCAAAAGAGGGCATGTTTGACCGAGTTTTTGGAAAAATATATCAATATCCACAATACAAAATTTATATCATTTGATCCATCATGAAAAGTAGTTTGATATTTTTATCTAGTTGGAATTGCAGATGTTGTTAGTTCATTCTATAATCTCAGTCAAACATTCAAATGGTTGACTTGGACGGAAAACAATACACCTTATATTCTGGAATGAAGGGAGTATATGCTATGCCTTGTTAGTTTATAATGTCATTTTCTTCTTTCCGGTTTTTGCTTCTTCTCGGTAGTTCCATTTCGGAGTGTGAGCATTCGTTCGACTACGCTTGTTCGACTACTTCATGGATTCGATCTTCTTCCAAGCGGGATTACATGCAAGATGATCATTACCTTGGATTGTTGGGGAACGGAGCATGAATTTCAAAAATTTCCTACGCTCACGCAAGATCTATCCATGGAGATGCATCGCTACGAGAGGGGACAGTGTGTCTACGTACCCTCATAGACCGTTTAGCGGAAGCGTCTCACAACGCGGTTGATGTAGTCGAACAATCCTTCGAGCTCCACCGATCGAGTACCGAACGTACGGCACCTCCGAGTTCTACACACGTGCAGCTCGATGACGTTCCTCGCCTTCTTGATCCAGCAAGACGTCGAGGTAGTAGATGAGTTCCCTCAGCACGACGGCGTGACGACAGTGACGGTGAAGTGATTCCGGCAGGGCTTCGCCTAAGCTCTCCGAAAATATGACCGAGGTGGAAAACGGAGATTGGGGCACCGCACACGGCTATGGGACAATTGTGTGTCTCCAAGGGGTGCCCCTCCTCCGTATATAAAGGAGGGAGGGGGGGGGGAGGCAGCCAAGGGTCTGCGCCCCCATAGGGAGGCCGAAACCCACTAGGGATTCCTCCCATTGGCCGGCGCCCCCCCCAATCCTACTCCAAGTAGGATTCCTACTTGGAAAGGGGGGAGAGGGAGAAGGAAGGGGGGCCGGCCCCCAACCCTAGCCCAATTCGGTTTGGCCCCCTAGGGGGGGCGCACCAGCCCCTTGTGGGCTGTTGCTCCTCCCCTACATGGCCCATGTGGCCCATGTGCCCCCTCGGGGGGTTCCGGTAACCCCCCGGTACACCGATAAAATATCCGGAACCTTCCGGAACCTTTCCGGTGTCTGAATACCACCTTCCAATATATGAATCTTTATCTCTCAGAAATTCCGAGACTCCTCGTCATGTCCGTGATTTCATCCGGGACTCCGAACAACATTCGGTCACCAATCACATAACTCATATAATACAATATCGTCATCGAACCTTAAGTGTGCGGACCCTACGGGTTCGGGAATGATGTAGACATGACCGAGATGACTCTCTGGTCAATAACCAACAGCGGAACCTGGATGCTCATATTAGTTCCTACATATTCCACGAAGATCTTTATCGGTGAACCTCATATGTCAACATACGTTGTTCCCTTTGTCCGGCGGTATGTTACTTGCCCGAGATTCGATCGTCGGTATCTAATACCTAGTGCAATCTTGTTACCGGCAAGTCTCTTTACTCGTTCCGTAATACATCATCTTGCAACTAACTCTTTAGTCACGGTGCTTGCAAGGCTTCTGTGATGCTGTATTACCGAGAGGGCCCAGAGATACCTCTCCTATAGTCGGAGTGACAAATCCCAATTTCGATCCATGCCAACTCAACAAACACTTTCGGAGATACCTGTAGTGCACCTTTATAATCACCCAGTAACGTTGTGACGTTTGATACCCCCAAAGTATTCCTACGGTATCCGGGAGTTGCATGATCTCATGGTCAGAGGAACGTGTATTTGACATAGTGAAAGCAATAGCAATAAACTGAACGATCATTTGCTATGCTAACGGTTGGGTCATGTCCATCACATCATTCTCCTAATGATGTGATCCCGTTATCAAATGACAACTCATGTCCATGGTCAGGAAACCTTGACCATCTTTTGATCAACGAGCTAGTCTAGTAGAGGCATACTAGGGACATAGTATTTGTCTATTATCCACACATGTATTTAGTTTCCGGTCAATACAATTCTAGCATGAATAATAAACTATTATCATGAACGGGGAAATATGATAATAACTAATTTATTATTGCCTCTAGGGCATATTTCCAACAGTCTCCCACTTGCACTAGAGTCAATAATCTAGATTACATCTCCATGTAATTAACACTTAATCAGTTCTAAAGCTACGGCCGAGGCATAGGGGATAACCTTCATCCATTCTATTTATTTTGCCGTGGTCGAGATTTGAGTCTTACTCAACTTCACACCTTTCACCACAGTCAAGAACTCCTTCTTTGACTGATCCATTTTGAACTTCTTCAAAATCTTGTCAAGGTATATGTTTTGTGAAAGTCATATGAGGCGTCTCAATCTATCTCTATAGATTTTGATGCCTAACATGTAAACAACCTTTACCTAGATCTTCAAGTCTTACTCCACTTCACACCAGCCAAGAACTTATTTCTTTTGACTTGATCCATTTTGAACTTCTTCAAAATCTCATCAAGGTGTGTGAAAATCTTTTATCAGGTGTCTTGATCTATCTCTATAGATCTCGATGCCCAAACCGTGGATAACTCAAAAACAGGTTTTTATTGAAAAACTCCTTTCAATTAATTCTTTATGCTTTCCAGAAATTCTACATCATTTCCAATCACATATACTTATTAGAAATGTTATAGAGCTCCCACTCACTTTGTTGTAAATACAAGTTTCTCCATAAACTTGCATAAACCCAAACGCTTTGATCACTTCATCAAAGCGAGTATTCCAGCTCCGAGATGCTTGCACCAGTCCATAGATGGATCGCTGGAGCTTGCATACTTTGTTAGCACCTTTAGGATCGACAAAACCTTCCGGTTGCATCATATACAATTCTTCCTTAAGGAATCCATTAAGGAATGCCGTTTTGACGTCCATTTGCCAGATTTCATAATCATAAAATGCGGCAATTGCTAACATAATTCTGACAGACTTTAGCATCGCTACGGGTGAGAAAGTCTCATCGTAGTCAACTCCTTGAACTTGTCGATAACCTTTAGCAACAAGTCGTGCTTTATAGACGGTGACATTACCATCAGCGTCCGTCTTCTTCTTAAAGATCCATTTATTTTTAGTAGCTCGCCGTTCATCGGGCAAGTGTACCAAAGTCCACACTTTGTTCTCATACATGGATCTAATCTCGGATTTCATGGCCTCAAGCCATTTGTCGGAATCCGGGCTCGCCATCATTTCTTCATAGTTCGTAGGTTCACCGTTGTCTAACAACATGACCTCGAAGACAGGATTGCCGTACCAATCTGGTGCGGAGCGTGTCCTGGTTGACCTACGAGGTTCTGTAGCAACTTGATCCGAAGCTTCATGATCATCATCATCTACTTCCTCTCTGGTCTGTGTCGGTGTCACAGAAATTTCTTTCTGTGGTGTACTACTATCCAGAGGAGGTACAATTACCTCATCAAGTTCTACTTTCCTCCCACTCACTTCTTTCGAGAGAAACTCCTTCTCTAGAAAGGATCCATTCTTAGCAACGAATACTTTGCCTTTGGATCTGTGGTAGAAGGTGTACCCAACGGTCTCCTTTGGGTATCCTATGACGACGCACTTATCCGCTTTGGGTTCGAGCTTATCTGGCTGAAGCCTTTTGACATAAGCATTGCATCCCCAAACTTTCAGAAACGACAGCTTAGGTTTCTTGCCAAACCACAGTTCATACGGTGTCGTCTCAACGGATTTAGACGGTGCCCTATTTAAAGTGAATGCAGCTGTCATTAATGCATAACCCCAAAATGATAGTGGCAAATCGGTAAGAGACATCATAGAACGCACCATATCTAATAGAGTACGATTACGACGTTCGGACACACCATTACGCTGTGGTGTTCCAGGTGTCGTGAGCTGTGAAACAATTCCACATTGTCTTAAGTGATTGCCAAACTCGTAACTCAAATATTCTCCTCCACGATCAGATCGTAAGAACTTTATTTTCTTGTTACGATGGTTCTCTACTTCACTCTGAAATTCTTTGAACTTTTCAAATGTTTCAGATTTATGCTTCATCAAGTAGACATAGCCATATCTACTCAAATCATCTGTGAACGTGAGAACATAACGATATCCACCGCGCGCCTCAACACTCATCGGACCGCATACATCGGTATGTATTATTTCCAATAAGTTGGTTGGTCGCTCCATTGTTCTGAAGAACGGAGTTTTAGTCATCTTGCCAATAAGGCACGGTTCACATGTCTCAAATGATTCATAATCAAGAGATTCCAAAAACCCATCTGCATGGAGTTTCTTCATGTGTTTAGCACTGATATGACCTAAGCGGCAGTGCCACAAATATGTGGTACTATCATTATCTTTTGGCATTCGTGTTATGAACATATGTATTACTACGATCAAGATTCAATAAACCTTTCATTTTAAGTGCATGATCATCAATGATATTATCCAAATAGAATAACAATTATTCTCTGAAATTGAATAACCGTCTTGCAATAAACACTATCAGATATAATGTTCATGCTTAGCGCAAGCACCAAATAACAATTATTTAGGTTCATCACTAATCCTGAAGGTAGAGAGAGCGTGGCGATGGTGATCACATCAACCTTGGAGACACTTCTAATGCACATCGTCACCTCGTTCTTTAGCTAGCCCTCGTTTATTCCGAAGCTCCATGTTTCAAGTTGCAAGCAACTGAACAAGTATCAAATACCCAGGTGCTCCTACGAGTACTAGTAAGGTACACATCAATAACATGTATATCAAATATCTTTGTTGACATTGCCAGTCTTATTATCTGCCAGTTACTTTGGGGAAGTTCCGCTCCTTGTGACATTTCCCTTTGCAATGGGAGCACTAAGTCTCGGGTTTGGTTCAGCCTTGGGTTTCTTCGCGTGAGCGGCAACTGTTTTACCGTTCTTCTTGAAGTTCCCTTTTCTTTCCCTTGCCCTTCTTGAAACTAGTGGTCTTATTAACCATCAACACTTGATGCTCCCTTTTTTTGATTTCTACATCCGCAGATTGTAGCATCGCGAATAGCTTAAGGATCTTCTATCCCTTGCATGTTTATAGTTCATCATGAAGATCCAGTAGCTTAGTGATAGTGACTGGAGAACTCTATCAATCACCACTTTATTCGGAACTCTAACTCCCACTTGATTCAAGTGTTTGAAGTACTCAGACATTCTGAGTACATGCTCACTAACGGAGCTGTTCTCCTCCATCTTGTAGCTATAGAACTTGTCGAAGGTGTCATACCTCTCGACCCGGGTGTGAGCTTGAAAAACAAATTTTCAGCTCTTGGAACATCTCATATGCTCCGTGTTGCTCAAAACATATTTGGAGCTCCGGTTCTAAGCCGTAAAGTATGGCGCACTCAACTATCAAGTAGTCATCTTTTCTTGTCTGCCAGACGTTCATAACGTCCTCAGACAAAGCCGTAGGGGTATTTCACTGAGCGGTGCATTAAGGACATAAGCCTTCTGTGCAGTAGTGAGGACAATCCTCAGATCACGGACCTAGTCCGCATAGTTGCTTCCATCAACTTTCAACTTCGTTTTCTCTAGGAACATAATAAAAACAGGGGAACTACAGCGCGGTCTATTGATCTACAACATAAAATTGCAAAGATTATTTAGACTATGTTCATGATAATTGAAGTTCAATTAATCAAATTACTTAAGAACTCCCACTTAGATTAACATCCCTCAAGTTGTCTAAGTGTAACATGATCCACATCAACTAAACCACGTCCGATCATCACGTGAGGTGGATTAGTTATCAATGGTGAACATCTTTCATGTTGATCATATCTACTATATGACTCATGTTCGACCTTTTTGGTCTCTTGTGTTCCGAGGCCATGTCTATACATGCTAGGCTCGTCAAGTTTAACCCAAGTATTCTGCGTGTGTAAAACTGGCTTACACCCGTTGTATGCGAACGAAAGAATCCATCACACCCGATCATCACGTGGTGCTTAGAAGCGTCGAACCTTCGCAACGGTGCATACTAGGGGAGAACACTTATCTTGAAATTTAGTGAAGGGATCATCTTATAATGCTACCGTCGTCCTAAGCAAAATAAGATGCATAAAAGGATTAACATCACATGCAATTCAATATATGTGACATGATATGGCCATCATCGTCTTGTGCTTTTGATCTTCATCAGCAAAGCACCATCATGATCTCCATCGTCACCGGGTTGACACCTTGATCTCCATCGTAGCGTCGTGACACCTTGATCTCCATCGTAGCGTCGTGACACCTTGATATCCATCATAGCGTCGTGGTCGTCTCGCCAATTATTGCTATTACTACTATTACTGCTAACTCATAGCGGTAAAGTAAAGCAATTACATAGCGTTGGCATTGCATACAATAAAGAGACAACCATAAGGCTCCTGCCGGTTGCCTGATAATTTACAAAACATGATCATCTCATACAACAACTTATATAACATCATGTCTTGGCCATATCACATCACCAGCATACCCTACAAAAACAAGTTAGACGTCCTCTACTTTGTAGTTGCAAGTTTTACGTGGCTGCTACGGGTTTGCAAGAACCGTTCTTACCTACACAAAACCACAACGTGGTGTAGTGATTGCTTTTTGATCTTCTAAAAGAACCCTCTTCATTCAAACCGATTCAACTAAAGTGAGAGAGACAGACACCCGCCAGTCACCTTTATGCAACGAGTGCACGTAGCGGTGAAACCTGTCTCACGTAAGCGTACGCGTAATGTCGGTCCGGGCTGCTTCATCTCACAATACCGCTGAATCAAGTATCAACTAGTAACGGCAAGCAATATGTATACACCCACGCCCACAACTCGTTTGTGTTCTACTCGTGCAAATCACATCTACGCATAGACCTGGCTCGGATGCCACTGTTGGGGAACGGAGCATGAATTTCAAAAATTTCCTACGCTCACGCAAGATCTATCCATGGAGATGCATCGCTACGAGAGGGGAGAGTGTGTCTACGTACCCTCGTAGACCGTTTAGCGGAAGCGTCTCACAACGTGGTTGATGTAGTCGAACAATCCTTCGAGCTCCACCGATCGAGTACCGAATGTACGGCACCTCCGAGTTCTACACACGTGCAGCTCGGTGACGTTCCTCGCCTTCTTGATCCAGCAAGATGTCGAGGTAGTAGATGAGTTCCGTCAGCACGACGGCGTGGCAACGGTGATGGTGAAGTGATTCCGGCAGGGCTTCGCCTAAGCTCTCCGAAAACATGACCGAGGTGGAAAACGGAGATCGGGGCACCGCACACGGCTATGGGACAATTGTGTGTCTCCAAGGGGTGCCCCTCCTTCGTATATAAAGGAGGGAGGGGGGAGGAGGTAGCCAAGGGGCTGCGCCCCCATAGGGAGGCCGAAACCCACTAGGGATTCCTCCCATTGGCCGGCGCCCCCCCCCAATCCTACTCCAAGTAGGATTCCTACTTGGAAAGGGGGGAGAGGGAGAAGGAAGGGGGGCCGGCCCCCAACCCTAGCCCAATTCGGTTTGGCCCCCTAGGGGGGGCGCACCAGCCCCTTGTGGGCTGTTGCTCCTCCCCTACATGGCCCATGTGGCCCATGTGGCCCCCCGGGGGGTTCCGGTAACCCCCCGGTACACCGATAAAATATCCGGAACCTTCCAGAACCTTTCCGGTGTCCGAATACCACCTTCCAATATATGAATCTTTATCTCTCAGACATTCCAAGACTCCTCGTCATGTCCGTGATCTCATCCAGGACTCCGAACAACATTCGGTCACCAATCACATAACTCATATAATACTATATCGTCATCGAACCTTAAGTGTGCGGACCCTACGGGTTCGGGAATGATGTAGACATGACCGAGACGACTCTCTGGTCAATAACCAACAGCGGAACCTGGATGCTAATATTAGTTCCTACATATTCCACGAAGATCTTTATCGGTGAACCTCATATGTCAACATACGTTGTTCCCTTTGTCCGGCGGTATGTTACTTGCCCGAGATTCGATCGTCGGTATCTAATACCTAGTTCAATCTTGTTACCGGCAAGTCTCTTTACTCGGTCCGTAATACATCATCTTGCAACTAACTCTTTAGTCACGGTGCTTGCAAGGCTTCTGTGATGCTGTATTACCGAGAGGGCCCAGAGATACCTCTCCGATAGTCGGAGTGACAAATCCCAATCTCGATCCATGCCAACTCAACAAACACTTTCGGAGATACCTGTAGTGCACCTTTATAATCAACCAGTAACGTTGTGACGTTTGATACACCCAAAGTATTCCTACAGTATCTGGGAGTTGCATGATCTCATGGTCAGAGGAACGTGTATTTGACATAGTGAAAGCAATAGCAATAAACTAAACGATCATTTGCTATGCTAATGGTTGGGTCATGTCCATCACATCATTCTCCTAATGATGTGATCCCGTTATCAAATGACAACTCATGTCCATGGTCAGGAAACCTTGACCATCTTTTGATCAACGAGCTAGTCTAGTAGAGGCATACTAGGGACATAGTATTTGTGTATTATCCACACATGTATTTAGTTTCCGGTCAATACAATTCTAGCATGAATAATAAACTATTATCATGAACGGGGAAATATGATAATAACTAATTTATTATTGCCTCTAGGGCATATTTCCAACAGATATCACTACTGTCTTTGCTATGCTACTTGTCTCGTTTCTACCACTATGCCTCGCTACCTACCACTTGTCTGTCAAGCCTCCCAAAATACCATGATAAGCCTCTAACCCTACACATCCTGGCAAACTGTTGTTTGACTAAGTTACCACTTGCTCAGCCCCTCTTATAGTGTTGCTACTTGCTGGTGCAGGTTGATCCATGTGATAACATGGATATGTTGGGATATCACATTATTCTTGCTATTTAATTAATGCATCTATATACTTGGTAAAGGGTGGAAGGCTCGGCTTTTTTGCTTGGTGATTTGTTCCACTCTTGCCACCTTAGTTACCAATTATTGGTGTTATGTTCCATATTGAGCGCTCCTAACATGCTTGGGGTTGTTATCGAGATTCCCTTGATAATTCGTTTTGGGATAAAACTCTTCCGGCAAGGCCCAACATTGGTACTACATTTGCTTAACTAATAAAACTTGCATAGGGAATGATCAACCCATGGATAATTTAATCAACAAAACGGGCCAGTGCTCCTCATGAGTGTTGGTCCAAAACAGAGTCGTGTGTGGGGCCAGCCCGAGGCAACTTGGGTGTTTAATTTGGCCAATGTACGTTGTGCTCATCTGGTAGTGCC
Source organism: Elymus sibiricus (assembly GCA_039707655.1). NCBI lineage: Eukaryota > Viridiplantae > Streptophyta > Magnoliopsida > Poales > Poaceae > Elymus > Elymus sibiricus. The sequence goes on along the minus strand of CM077675.1, from coordinate 304,017,494 downwards.
CCGAGAACAAAGATACGTGCAGCTACTATCGGGATCTGACCTGCCGGGCCATCTTGCTAGATTTGTTTTACCTTTAATGAATGTCTTGTGCACCAGGATTTCGAGGACACTTCGGGCTATCCCGCGGTTGAGATTTTGCACTTCAACTTGTGGTTAGTTTGTGATGGATGAGTTGGAGCACCCCTGCAGGGTGAAATCTTTCAGAAAGCCGTGCCCGCGGTTATGTGGCAACTTGTAAACTTTATAATACTCGATTATAGAAAACTTGAAGTAAAGTCAATTAAAATACACTAACTGTGTGTGTAACCGTGTTCGTCTCTTTTCGAGGGAGTTCGGGAAGAGAACACGGTGGGGTTATGTTTGACTCATAAGTAGGTGTTTAGGATCACTTCTGGATCATTAATACTTTGCGACTGTCATGTGTAGATCCCTCTTCCTATTCTTGTAGTTGTAAGTTAGCCAGATATAAATGCTTAGTGCTGCTGCAACCTCATAACTTAACCATACCTCACCCATTAAGTTTTGCTAGTCATATACCCTTGGTAATGAGATTGCCGACTCCCCGTGGCTCACAGATTCCTACAACAACATTAGCAGGTACAGGTAATGCGATGCTTTGACATGAGAGTGATGATTGTTTTATTTGGAGTTCTTTTTCTTCATCATCGATCATAGGATGGGTTCCAGGTCGACAACCTTGAATTAGCAGGGTGGACGTCGTCTTATTTTTCATTTGATTTCATCCATAGTCGGATCCTGCTCTTCTGTATGATGATTGTGATGTATTGATTTATTGATATATTTATGTTGTAGCATGTGGCAAGTGTAAGACAACTCCATATACTCATCTTCTTTACATGTATTGCGACGATTTCCATTCTTGCGAAGCGACCCAAAATGCGCTTCTATCCTAATCGAGGCCCTCGAGCCGTCGCAAGGATAGTACCACATTTTGGGGCATGACAACACAAGAGCCAGGCAACCCAGCTTGGCAAAATCTTAAGGCCCACCAATGCATATCTTGCCGTAAAACGATTGCAAAAGGAAGGTGGCACATATACATGAAGCATGAGTGCACAAAAGAAATGGGAAAGTACTTTACTAGACAAGAACCCCTAGGGCGTTACCAGTTTACATTTAAAGATGCCGCCGAAGTACCTGACGTACTTCGGTTGTACCGAACACTATGGAGGCATGGTTGTAACTACCTGAGCAAACAAGTCCTAGCCGGAAGGGCTTACTATGCAACACAAGTATAATAATTGACTAGAAAAAGAGAAAGGAAACACGGAGAATGCTGACATTTAACTGTAGAAGCACCAAAGTCGCGCGACATTCCATGGATGTGGTGCCAGTCTGGTGTCTTTAGGATCTTGGAGGCGATAAGTCCCCCCTTGTAAGTAGCCAGTTCTCCCATCTAGGCGAAAGCTTAGGATTTTGGTCTTCGGGGTGATTTCAGAGAACGAGGTCCCCAAAATTGTATGCCTTGGCTCAGACCACTCTACTTTGATAGCGCCTGGCCTACTGCTGGTAAAACGTAGACCGGGCTTGAGCTATGTCGCGCTCCTCCTCCAGGGCATCTAAGTCAGCTTGCATGTCGAGCCCGGCCTCCCTTTCCTCGTACATGCGCAATCGAGGTGCATCATGAATGAGATCGCACGGAAGGACTGCTTCTATCCCGTAGACCATGAAAAAAGGTGTATAGCCCGTGGATCGATTAGGTGTGGTGCGCAAGCCCCATAGTAAGGAGTCGAGCTCCTCCATCCATTGGGTGTCGGCCTGCATTAAGGATCAGAATAATCGTGGCTTTATGCCGCTTAGTATTAGTCCATTTGCACGCTCGACTTGTCCATTGGACTGAGGATTATATACTGAGGCATAATCGAGCTTTATGCCCTTGTCCGCACACCAATCCTTTACTTCCTAGGTTGTGAAATTACTTCCATTATCCGTGATAATGCTATGGGAGACTCCATAACGGTGCACCACATCAGAGAGGAAATCAATCACTGGTTCGGCTTTTGCCAAGGTAATCGGTTTAGCATTTATCCACTTTGTAAATTTGTCTACCATAGCGAGTAGATACTTATTTTTATTGGTCCCCCTTTAAGTGGTCTGACCATGTCTAGCCCCCAGACCACAAAGGGCCAAGTGATTGAAATAGTCCGAAGAGCTGTCGGGAGCATATAAATCCGATTAGCAAATACCTCACATTCGATGCACATTTTGACCAGTGTTTTGGCATCTGCTTGGGCTATTGGCCAATAAAATCCTGCCCGAAATGCCTTGCTCACCAATGCCCAGGCCGCAACGTGATGACCGCCCATGCCGGAGTGTATTTCCGCGAACAACTCTCTTCCCTCTTCCCTGGGTATACATCTTTGAAGGACACCCGTAACACTCTTTTTATAGAGTTCTCCCTCATGGATCTTGTAAGCCTTGGATCACCGAGTGATTCGTCATGCATCGGATTGGTCCTCGGGGAGCTCTTTACGGAGGAGGTATGCGAGGAAGGACTCAGTCCATGGTGCAATTACTGCCATTATCTCATGGGCCGAAGAGGTTTCTTCGATCCCCGAGCCCCCAATTATCCAGTCATCGTCGGCGTACGAAGATGTGCTCTTTTCTGTTTTATCAGAAGGAGGTGTCATGTTTTCCTCCTGCCACGCCACGAATGGCTTAAACAACCGTTCCAAGAAGGTGTTTTCCAGGACGAGGTCTTGTTTCACACCCATCCTAGCAAGGATATCCACAGCTTGACTGCTGTCCCGCGGGATATGGTGAAATTCTAGCCCCTTGAACCAAGCTGAGATTGTTAAAATTGTGTTTCTATATGCAGCCATCATGGGGTCCTTTGCGTCAAACTCACCATTGACCTATGATATAGCAAGGTTAGAGTCCCCCTGGACCACTAAATGCCGGACTCCCATCAGGACTGCGATCCAAAGTCCATGCAACAATTCCTCATACTCGGTTGCATTGTTTGAATCGGTGTACATAATCTGTAGTACATACCGAATATTGTCGCCCCTGGGTGACATGAGTACCACTCCGGCCCCTAATACGGCTAGCATTTTGGAGCTTTTAAAGTACATTGTCCAATGTTGGTATGTACTGTACTCTCGAGGGAGGTCGGCTTCCGTCCATTCTACCATGAAATCGGCCAACACCTGAGATTTAATAGCTCGGCGTGGCCGGTATGTGATTTCAAAGGGCAGTAGTTAAATTGCCCATTTGGCAATCCATCCTATGGCATCTCGATTGTTGATATATCGTTAAGGGGGACCTCAGATGCCACAGTGACTGAGCATTCTTGGAAGTAATGTCTCAATTTTTGAGATGCAATGAATATTGTGTATCCTATCTTCTGATAGTGGGGATACCTTGTTTTACATAGGGTGAGTACCTCGAAGACGTGGTATACAGGTCGTTGAGCCTGGAACTTCTGACCTTGTATATCACGTTCAACGATAAGGACTGCGCTAACGACGTGGTTTGTGGACGATATGTATAATAGCATCGGCTCGCTTGCGCCATGTGTGGCCAGTATGGGGCTGTTAGCAATGAGGGTCTTAATGTCCTCAATAGCAGGCCCTGCTTCAGTAGTACATTTGAAGTTCTTGGCCTGCTTTTAAAGCCTGTATAGGGGTAATGCCTTTTCCCCAAGGCGGGATATGAATCTGCTAAGAGCCGCCATGCATCCTGCCAGCCTCTGGACGTGATTTAATTTGGTAGGCACCTCGAGGCGGGAAAGAGCTCGGATTTTGTCAGGGTTAGCTTCTATATCTCTATGGATATGATGAACCCGAGCAGTTTACCAGCCAACACGCCGAAGACACACTTCTCCAGAATAAGCTTGATTTGATTCGCTTTGAGACTGGCGAATGTTTCATGGAGGTCATCAACCAGATGGTTGACATTTCTGGTTTTGATAACCACGTCGTCCACGTAGGCCTCTACTATTTTGCCGATCAGTTTCTCCAAGCATGTTTGAATCATGCATTGGTATGTTGCGCCGACGTTCTTTAGTCCGAAGGGCATTGTATTAAAACAAACCCGCCCGTAAGGTGTTATGGATGTCATGGCAGCTTGATCAGATTCTTTATCTTTATCTGATGAAACCACGAATAGGCATCCAAAACTCACAATGAGTCGTGCCCGGTCGTCGCATTGATGATCTGATCAATTCATGGCAGTGGGAAAGGGTCCTTGGGACACGCTTGATTGATGTCTTTGAAATCGACGCAAAGGCGCCAAGATTTGTCTTTCTTGGGTACCATGACCAGGTTTGCCAACCATTCGGGGTGCTTTATGTCTAGAATGAATCCGTCTTCAAGTAATTTCGCCAGTTCCTTGCCCATGGCCTGATGCTTGTGTTCAGAAAATCGACGGTGGGCCTGCTTGACGGGCTTGAAACCCTTTATTATGTTCAGGCTGTGCTCGGCTAGACTGCGTGGGATTCCTGGCATATCAGAAGGGTGCCATGCAAAGTTGTCCCAATTTTCACGAAGAAAATTGTGCATTGCCTCATCAACTTCAGGATCCAGCTGTGCTCCTATGGATGCTGTCTTGTTTGGACCCGTTGGATGCACCTGGAACTTGACAAACTCATCGGTCGGTTTGAACGAGGTGGACTTTGCTATTTTATCGAGGATAACGTCGTCCATGCTCATGATGGCTCTAAGGGCAGGTAATTCCTCGGCCGCAAATGTTTTAGCAAGTATCTCCAGGGCAAGTGACGCCATTCTATTCTCGACCCAAAGTGCTTTGTCCGGGTTGCTAACGAGGGTAATGACCCCATTGGGTCCCGACATCTTGAGTTACATGCATCCGTAGTGCGGGATGACGTGAAATGTCACGAATGTTTTCCGTCCTAATAGGGTGTTGTAACCACTTAGGAAGGGCACAATATGGAAGGTCAACTCCTTGGATCGATAGTTCTCAGGAGTTCCAAACACCACATCTATTGTGATTTTTCCGATACATCATGCCTCCTTTCCTGGGATAATCCCTAGAAAAGTGGTATCACTTTGCTCAATTCGACTTCTGTCAATCTGTATTTTATCTAGTGTATCCTCATATAATAAGTTGAGGCAGCTGCCGCCATCCATCAGCACCCTACATAGTCGGCAATCGCCGATGATTGGCTCGAGCACCAGGGTGCCCGAAAACCGGCTAAGGCCGGAAGTCGACTGGTCCTATTCTCCAAAGTTGATCGGTGTATCTGTCCAGGCATCCGAGGTTAAGACATGGTGAACCTGGCTTAATTCACGTAGGTCTCTTTTCTGTTTGTTCTTGGATATCCAAGTTTCATAGATCATCAAAACACCCTCATTGTCTGAGGATGTGATTGGGCACCTAGGTGTGGTTGTACCTCCGAGGAGGGCTTCTCCCCCCTTTGCCACTTGTATAACCACCCAACATGCTCAAAGGCTATGAGTGGGACTAGCGTACAGTAAGGTCGAGTGTATGGGGCATGATTTATCCAACATGCCATCAAGGACGGAACTAGATCCCCCGCCATCTTCTTCTTTTTCTGAGGTTTCTTACTTGGTGTGGCAGAACGAGCTGGCTGCCTTAAGTGCTTCCTTTGGTTCCATCTTGACTCTTCGGCGTAGACTAAATCTTCCTGCCCCTTCAAGCTATCGAAACGTCCTCCAAGGCACATAATCTTTCCACAATGTCGGAGAGTTTGGAGAAAGTTTGGACGTGATGCCGATCAAGGGCGTTTAAAAGTCCTCTATCCTGGTAGTTATACCAGAAAGCTGCCAGGACCTCGGCGTTGCAATAGTTTGTTATTTTGTTCTTGATGAACGGGAACCTGCACTAGAATTGCCGAACCATCTCATCGGCGTTCTGTTTGACAACAGCTAGGTCCCAGACATCGGTTGGTCCAGAGTTACTTGGGCAGTACTCGATGTGGGTGGTGGGTTGGATCAAAAATTTGATCCTAGCCGAATGTGGGCCCGAGGAACCGAGGCGCTCATCGGGAGAGGGACGCGCTGATGTCACATCTTTTGGGTTAACTCGGTTGTCCGAGCTCCTAGGCTCTTTCAATTGACCGAGGAAATGACTTACACAATCCATCATGTTGGCTCCAAGAGACCTTTAACCGAGCCCGGGGAGGGTGCTCGATGTGCTGGTGGTGGTTCCTCCTCCCCGCTCTTAAGATCGCGAGAGAGGCGGCGTGACACATATTCCTTGTTGGCTGATCCGATGGAGGGGCATTTCGGTGTCGAGAACACATCTTTCTTGTTTTGGTCATAGATCGACGCCTCCATTGCTCTGGGTCGATCACACAGCGGGACCTGCATGGGCCACCAATGTCAGAGCTAAAACCGGCAGATCTCGGGTAGGGGGTCCTGAGCTGTGGATCTGAGGCCAATGGTAATAGGAAGAGTAGGGAGATGATGTTTACCCAGGTTCGGGCCCTCTCGAAGAGGTAAAACCCTACTTCCTTCTTTGATTGTATTGATGGTGGGGTATCGAGTACAAGTTGATGATCTACCTCGAGATCATTGTGTAAGCTCTAAACCCTATCGTGACTAGGTTGTCCCTCTATGGATGAACCCCCTAGGCTTATATGGGTACCCAGGGGAGCTAGGTTACATCTTTAGGCCGGTTGCAAATATGCTGAATATAGATCTATCCCTAGAGTACACGCCAAGTCTTCCTTGATCCTTCTCTTGCACACAAGCAGATCTTGAGGTCCCTACAGCCTTTCGGCCTGTAGCTTAGCGGGCCTGTAATGCCCAAGATGTGGTACTATCATCATCCTGGCTTGAGGGCCTCGATAGGGATAGAAGCGCATCTGGTCGTTTCGCAAGAATGGAAATTCATCACAATACATGTACATAAGAGATGAGTATATGGAGTTGGCTTACACTCGCCACATGCTACAACATAAAGATATCAATACAACAATACATTCAATCATCATACAGAAGAGCAGGATCCGACTATGGATGAAAACAAATGAAAAAAGAGACGACGTCCACCCTGCTATCCTAGGCTGCTGACCTAAATCCCGTCCTATGAACGATGAAGAAGAAGAACTCCAAATAGAACAAGCATCGCTCTCACGTCAAATCATCGCATTCTTGTACCTGCATCTGTTGTTGTAGGAATCTGCGGGCCACAGGGACTCAGCAATCTCATTACCAAGGGTATAAATACTAGAAAAGCTTAATGGGTGAGGTATGGTTAAGTGGTGAGGCTGTAGCATGCATTAAGCATTTGATATCTGGCTAACTTACGAGTACAAGAATAAGAAGAGAGTTCTACGCATAAATGGACGTGAACTCGTAATGATCAAGAAGTGATCCTGAACACCTACTTACGAGTCATATGTAACCCCACCGTCTTCCCTTCTTGGTTCAAACCTCACAAGAAGAGACGGTCATGGTTATGCACACGATTGGTGTGTTTTAATTGAGTTTACTCCAAGTTGCCACATAACTGCGGGCATGGCTATCAGAAAGATTTAACTCCGCAGGGGTGCTCCAACTCATCCATCACAAACTAGCCACAAGCTGCGGTGGAAAATCTCAACTGCGGGATAACCCGTAGTATCCTCGGAATCCCGATGCACAAGACGTTCGTTAAAGGTAAAAAAAATATCCAGCAAGACCGCCCGGCAAGCCAGATCCCAATAGGAACTACGCGTATCTCTTTCTCAGGGCACTACCAGATGGGACTAGCTACGAGTTAAACCAATCCCCGAGTTTCCCCGAGGCGTCCCCACAGGCAGCCCGTTTTGGACCAACACTCACGAGGAGCACTGGCCCGGTTTGTTAATTAATTATCCACGGGGTCCAGAAGGTCCCGATGCAAGTTTATTAGTTATTAGCAAATGTAGTACCAATGTTGTGCCTTGCCGGAAGAGTTTTATCCCAAAATGAAAATCAAGGGGGTCCCCATAACAATCCCAAGCATGTTAGGAGCCCTCAATATGGAAGATAACATCTGTACTCGGAAACTAAGGCGGCAAGAGTGGAACAAAACACCCATCAAAAGGCCAAGTCTTCCACCCTTTACCAAGTGTATAGATGCATTAATTAAATAGCAAGAATAAACTGATATCCCAAGTTATCCATGTTATCACATAGATCCACCTGCACCTGCAACTAGCAACGCTATAAAAGGGGCTGAGCAAGTGGTAACTTAGCTCAACAATGGTTCGCTAGGATGTGGAGGTTTAGATGCTGATCATGGCATTTTGGGAGGCTTGACAAACGAGCGGTAGCGAGACACAACGATAGAATTGAGACAACTAGCATAGCAATGATAGTAGTGATATCTAAGGTAATGATCATCCTGCGTGTAATCCCACTTGGAAGAAGATCGAATCCATGAAGTAGTCGAACAAGTGTAGTCGATAGAACCTCACACTCCGAAATGGAACTACCAAGAAGACGCAAGAACGGGAAATAAGAAAACGACATAATAAACTAACAAGGCATAGCACAACAATGATAGTAGTGGTATCCAGGGTAATGATCAGCTTGCCTGAAATCCCGCATGGAAGAAGAACGAATGCGTGAAGTAGACGAACGGGCGTAGTCGAACGAATCCTCACACTCGGAATGGTTTTGGATCTCTATCAAGAAGAAGAAAATCTGCAAACAAAAGAATGACACGGTAAACACCACAACATATTCACGGCATGATGCATAAATAAGGATGATGCATGTCAAGTTTAACTATGCAAGGCATGACAGGCACAACTATTAACTACTACACATTAAGTGAAGTTCAATATGCAACGTGTTGCATATTGATGAAACTCCACGTTCGAATCATTTAGTTCCCTCTCATTTATTTACGCGGAAAGTTTAAATGTTTTTAAGCATGGCAAAAGGTGAAGCATATGCAACTACAACATCTAAGCATTTTAAATGAGTCCGGAAACAACATATAGCATTTCCGAAATGACCTCATATGCATATTATGATTTTGGTCCTGATATTCCTAAAACATATTTTATATTTATTAAATAGGAAAATAAAGTGCACCATGTTATTCTACATGTTTTTCTAAGCAAGTTACATATGTGGATCATTTTAATCGAAGATACGGTTTATTAGATAAGAATTAAACCATTTTAGCATGGCATATATGCAAATTAATGCAAACAACAAGTTTAAACATTTTTATCATGGTTGAAGATGGCATATTATTAATGTACACAAAATTTTGAACATATACATATATAGTTTGTTTAATTCTGATGCACGGTTGTGGAGTTATTAAATGCATGAACTTGAGGGTCTAATTTGTATAACAATTTTTCTCTGGATATTTAGCAAAATTCGCTGGACAGAAAAAAACATGATTGGGCCGAAACTAGAACAAGGCCTGAAATGGAGTGAGCACACAATTGTACACAATGCCCAGGGCGCGAGGTAGCATGCAGAGCAGGTGGGCTCGAGGGAACTCACCATGGGCCATGGACCGATCTGGAGCTGGGCGAGGGCGCAACGCGGCTACTGGGCCGGTCGATGGAGGCGCTGGCTGGGCCTGGCTGGCACATAGCTGGGCCTCGCGAGGCTGGCCGGCGTTGGGGCTGGAGGGTGCTGGACCTTCGCGTAGGAACCCAGTCCACAAGCGAGGTAGAGGCGTGGACGGCTTCGTCGTCTCCAACGAGCAGAACAGGAGGCCATGGCGACTCTCATGATGGTGCAACAACAACGATGGGCGAGATCTGCAGCGGGGCATCACGGGAGCAGGTCGGCGGCGGCCTGGTCCGGCCGATCCGGCTAAGGGTGGGCGGATCTGGCCGACGTGGAGATGGTCGGCGATGGCTCTTGGCGCCATTGAAGCTCCTATCCACGATAGGGAGGGAGAAATGAGACGAGGGAGAGATGGAGCTCCTCTTGTGTCCATGCATGGAGGAGGCTGGCTGAGGGGTGGAATAGGAGCAGGCAACGGGGCGGGGCTTGCCATGGTCCTGGTCGTCGATGGTCGCGGCGCTCCGACGAGGTGGCAGCGATGCACATGGATCCGGAGCTCCTCTCATGTATGTGCGTGGAGGAGGCTGGCTAAGGGGTGGATTAGGAGCAGGCAACGAGGTGCGCGGGTGGCTCTCGGCCATTGGATGCTTCATCCAATGGTCTAGAGGAGGGGATGGGGGTGGTTGTGGATTGGGTCATGGGATTTGGTGGGCTGAGGCTGGCGCTCGCGATCCGAGGAGAATGGTTGGTTGGGTGGTGGCGCTATTCGGGAATGGAGGGATTTGGTCTGCCTAGGGTCTAGGGTTTGTCTAAAATGGTTAGGGGTTCATCTGCTATATATAGCAGGGGTCCAAAAGGAGGGGGTTCGGGCCTGTTTTTCACCATCGGATCACGATCAGACGGTCCGAGTCGAGGGCTAGGTTTAGGTGGGCTGGTGGGCCATGTAGACGGGCTAGGTGGGGATGAGAGGGAGGTTTGCGGCCCGACAACGGAGTTTTATAAACCAAAAACGTCTGCTATTTAAACCGTCTGTAGTGTCACTGTAGGTTTAACAGTTCGGCTATCAAACAGACTCCGAATGCGACGAAATTCGGCAGACGGTCTACCTACAATATAATAAGACCGCACGCCAACTTTTAGTCCATTCCAAGAACGTTTTATATGCTCTTTTAAAAACAATATTTTAATAATGTCGCGGGCGCGTGTGTGTGTGTTTGGTATTGAAACGGTCAACGATGAGAACGGGGAGAGCCGACAACTATGAACGGAGGCAAGTTTTGAAAAATGACGGCGACGGAGTGCCGATGCAATGCACATGGTGCGAATGGTGCGATGATGAATGCGACAACCAAATGGAACACACGGCGAAACTTGAAATAACGAAAGGCATCTAGAGCGTTGGTCTCGGGCTGTTACAACTCTCCTCCACAAACAAGAGATCTCGACCCAAGATCTTAGAATGAGAAGAGCAAGAGGAAAGGAAGATGTAAAACTTAGTTGCTTCTTTGACAAACGTGTGAAACCAATGAATCTTGAAGGTTACAAAGATATGAAGAATGGCATGAGGAACAAGCAAGAATTCAAAAGAAATTTGGGCAGCACTTCGGTTTAAAAGAGAGGCGAAAACTTGATAAGATGGAAAGAACTTGAAACAAGAACACAACACTCCGTTTAAACGGATAAGCAAGGAAAATAACATGAACTTAATAAAACGAGATGATGGTTTGATGATAACAACATCACAACTCCTCCAGAATAAAAGAATATAAACTAGATCATTGGGAAGATAAGAACGGAAAAGAAAATGACAACTTCTACCATAATTGAACTTGAAAAGAATCCTTACAAATGAGGGTGAAAGGAGTTGTTGGAACATCAACAACGAAAAGAAAAGGCTTGTTGTGGGCTTATGGAAAACATCCCAAAATTATGAGGTGACAACTGACCACTAACGAAAACAGTTTGATTTAATTGGGAGCAAAAAGATATGCAAAACTTCTTTCACCAAGAGGATACATAGAGAACTCAGATCATTGATAAGAACCATAAATAGCAACAATCCTTAGTAAATGCTTTAGGTGAAATCTAATCCAAGATAGCTCCAAGGAAGGCAAATGGGTTTAAATATCTCATTCTTGACAATTCTCTTCGAGACTCCTCATGAATCAAGAATGCAACAAAACCATCTCAAAAGATAAGGGAGAAATGAATCGGACTGTGAAATGCAAGACAAAGAATACTTGAGATCCTCCAACAAGAATCTTGAAGAACATTTCAAGAAATGAGAGAAATCTTTGATGAGTCACCCTAAAGAACCTCTTGGAGAACACCAGAAAGGTATGATGATCAAAAGAATTTTGGTTGAAATGATCACGATAGAAGCATTGAAAAGATTCAGATAGAGCTTCAAGAAGAGATAATTGATAATGCTTGGACCTCCGGAAAAGAGAATATTAACAACATGGAACTTAGAATTTCATATCATGAACAAACTCCGAAAGACGGAATGAAATCATCCTGATTAAATAAGAATAAGAATTATGTTATGCTTATCCTTCATCAACTTTAATTGATGACAAGCAACGGTTTTGGCATACTACTTATTCTTCTTGAAAGAACCAAAGAGAGATCGCACAGTCTTGAAGAAGTCTTCAACGCAACACCGGTAAGAATTGAGAACGAAGGAGGAAAACCTCTAACGAAGAGACAACAATTGAGGAGAATTAGAGAACGAAAGCTAAAAAAAAGAACAAAGGATTCTTCTGAAATGATGGCCTTCGGAGGACCGAGAAATGAAAACAACTCTAAAATGCTCCACCTAGATATGGAAGGAATTTCTCACGAATGGGAACAATTCGGGAGGATAGCATGAAGCCCGAACCATGAATCTTCACAAGAACGGATAAAGACTTAAGAGAAGCCATGCTTCGGTCTTCCAAGTTGAGAATGACGATGAGAAACACCACCAAGAATTACTGAGATACTTCAAAATAATGAATAAGGAAAAATTGAGACAACGATGAAAATCATTGGAAGCAATCTTGGAGAAGGAATGTGACTGATGAATCCATTCATACGTCACAGCTGAGAAGAATTTGAAAAGAATCTCAGGGGAAAATTAAAAAAGCTAGGTAAGATCCTGGGAAAAGACCCATGGATTATGGGCCCACTGAAAAGAAACCACTGTTGTGAAATGATTGCTTAGAAGGAGATATTGCACCGGTACAAATTGAAAACTTGATGAGGTTGAGAACCTCGAGATGATTTCAAAGGATTCTGAATAGAAAATGAATCTTCTGAGATATCTTGCCACTCCGGATAGAAAAGATAGAGGTGAATAAACAAGAGAGGCATGGATAAGAATTTCCGAGACGTGAACGCATAGAACGAATGAAACGGATAAATCACCGAATGCTTGAATTGAATCCACCGGGGAAGATAACAAGAACGACGAATGCTGAACTTAGCACATGAGCATCTTCACAATGAATACCCTGATACATTATGGAAGAAAACACAGTAGAATCATCACATGAATATAAATGACACTTGATTCGAGATGTCTAGCTCCAGAAGAAAAAGGGTGGGAGGGTGGGCAAAAGAAGAAGACAACTTAGGACGAATGAAAGAACTCCGGAAAGGAAATATGAGGATAGATCTTGCAATATTGAAATAAGATTGCATTCATTTGAAGAGAAGCACGCCGAATGGGTAGGAATTTGACATGACAATTCCGATTGATCAAAAGGATTTGCACTCACATAGGAATATGAAAACACCGCTTAGAAAAGGTATGATATCAACACTTGACATCGAAGCAACTCAAATTACCAAACTCCAACAAAACAAAGGATGAGGCTTGCGAATTGAGACAGAAACAAATACATAACCCATTATGCATTTGTTGGAAGGATAATCCTAGGTAACTACTTGAATTCCCACCGGAGAACTCCCGAAATCCTTTGGTTATGCAATCGGGTCCACGGATACACGGAGTAAAATCCATCACTCAACTCCTAGCATGATACTACGCTCGAATGTATCACATCCGTCAACTCATAACCAAAGGTCTCGGAAACTCATCTAACTCATACCCTCGCAATCACAACGATACTAAACATGGCAGTACATCTGGGTGCTCTCCCTAGTACTAGGTGATGCCATACTCCTCTCACCACAAATAGTATTGGAGCAATTTCAAACGTCTTCGTCCTGACATACTAAGTAAACTGAACGATAGCGAGTGTGACAAGAATCCCTGGAGCTCAACTCCCCGGGACACTTCTACCCAAAATTGACAGGCGGCACGAGGAACAAAATCCCGGTCACAACTACATCGTAGAGGTTCCAAAATACCCGCGTGATCCTATTTTTTTTGAGTGATAGAATTCAAATACCCGAGGGATAGAATTAAAATTCCTACGTCATTGATCCTCACCAGAGCGACGAAGGTCAGAGGATGAAAAAGAATTCCTACTCTTTGAAATATAACTAGACTCAAAATATAGTTTTTCTTCTAGACTCGACAATGGCCAAGTTCGATCAATCAAGGGGGCTCCGGTCGGTACGGATCTGACACCAACTTGTAATGCCCAAGATGCGGTACTATCCTCATCTGGCTCAAGGGCCTCGATAGGGATAGAAGAGGATCTGACACCAACTTGTAACGTCCAAGTTCGATCAATCAAGGGGGCTCCGGTCGGTATAGATGAAACAAACGAAAATAGAGACGACGTCCACCCTGCTATCCCCAGCTGCCGACCTGGATCCCATCCTATGATAGATGATGAAGAAGAAGAACTCCAAATAGAACAAGCATTGCTCTCACGTCAAATCGTGGCATTACTTGTACCTGCATCTGTTGTTGTAGGAATCTGTGAACCACAGGGACTCAGCAATCCCATTACCAAGGGTATCAGGACTAGCAAAGCTTAATGGGTGAGGTATGGTTAAGTGGTGAGGTTTTAGCAAGCACTAAGAATTTGATATCTGGATAAGTTATGAGTACAAGAATAAGAAGAGAGTTCTACGCATAAACGAACATGAACTAGTAATGATCAAGAAGTGATCCTGAACACGTACTTATGAGTCATACATAACTCCATCGTGTTCCCTTCTTGGTTCAAACCTCACAAGAAGAGACGATCATGGTAACGGACATGGTTGGTGTGTTTTAATTGAGTTTACTTCAAGGTTTCTATTACCGGGTATTATAAAATTTCCAAGTTCCCACATAACCGCAGGCATGGCTCTCAGAAAGATTTAACCCTACATGGGCGCTCCAACTCATCCACCACAAACAAGCCACAAACTGTAGTGGAAAACCTCAACTGCGGGATAACCCGTAGTATCCTCAATCCCCGAGCACAAGATGTTCCTTAAAGGTAAAACAAATCCAGCAAGACCGCCTGACAGTCGAGATCCCAATAGGGGCCGCGTGTATCGCTTTCTAAGGACACTACCAGATGAGACTAGCTACAAGTTAAACCAATCCCCGAGTTTTCCCGAGGTGGCCCTGCAGGCAGCCCGTTTTGGACCAACACTCATGAGGAGCACTGACCCGATTTGTTGATTAATTATTCGCGGGGTCCGGAAAGTCCCTATGCCAGTTTATTAGTTATTAGCAAATGGAGTACCAATGTTGGGCTTTGCCGGAAGAGTTTTATACCAAAACAAAAATCAAGGGGGTCCCCATAACAACTCCAAGCATGTTAGGAGCGCTCAATATGGGACATAACACCGGTACTCGGAAACTAAGGTGGCAAGAGTGGAAGAAAACACCCAGCAAAAGGCCGAGCCTTCCAGCCTTTACCAAGTGTATAGATGCATTAATTAAATAGCAAGAATAAAGATATATCCCAAGATATCCATATTATCCCATGGATCCACCTGCACCTGCAACTAGCAACGCTATAAGAAGGGCTGAGCAAGTGGTAACTTAGCCAAACAATGGTTTGCTAGGATGTGGAGGGTTACACGGCAATTTTGAATCATTTAGGTCCCTCTCGTTTATTTACACGGCAAGTTTAAATGTTTTTAAGCATGGCAAAAGGTGAAGCATCTACAACTACATCATCTAGGCATTTTAAATGAAGCCGAAAACAGCATATAGCATTTCCGAAATGACCTCATATGCATATTATGATTTTGGTCTTGATATGCCTAAAACACATTTTCTATTTATTAAACAGGAAAATAAGGTGCACCATGTTATTCTACACGTTTTTCTAAGAAAGTTACATATGTGGATCATTTTAATCGGAGCTACGGTTTTATTAGACAAGAATTAATCTGTTTTAGCATGGCGTATATGCAAATTAATGCAAACAACAAGTTTACACATTTTTATCATGGTTGAAGCTGGCATATTATTAATGTACACAAAATTCTGAAAATATTACATATATAGTTTGTTTAATTCCGATGCACGGTTGTGGAGTTATTAAATGCATGAACATGAGGGTCAAATCTGTAAAATAGTTTTTCTGTGGATATTTAGCAAAATTCGCTGGAGAGAAAAAAAACATGATTGGGCCGAAACTAGAACAAGGCCCGAAGCAGAGTGGGCACACAATAATACACAACGCCCTGGGCGCGAGGTAGCACGCAGAGCATGTGGGCTCGGGGGAACTCACCATGGGCCATGGGCCGATCCGGAGCTGGGCTAGGGCGCGACGCAGCTACTGGGCCGGTCAGTGGAGGCGTTGGTTGGGCCTGGCTGGCACGCAGCTGGGCCTCGCGAGGCTAGCTGGCGTCGGGGCTAGAGGGCGCTGGGCCTTCACGCAAGAACCCAGCCTACGAGCGAGGCAGAGGCATGGGCGGCTTTGTTAACTCCAACGAGCAGAACAGGAGGCCATGGCGGCTCTCATGATGGTGCAACGGCGACGATGGGCGAGAACTGCAGTGGGGCATCACGGGAACAGGTTGACGGCGGCCTGATCCAGACTGATCCGGTAAGGGGTGGGCGGATCTAGCCGACGTGGAGATGGCCGGCGGTGGCTCCTGGCGCCATAGATGCTCCTGTCCACGAGAGGGAGGGAGAAATGAAGGGACAGAGGGGGGGGGGGCAGGAGGCGAGGTGCAGCAGGGCGATGCGGGGCTGGCCTAGGTCCTGGTCATCAACGGTCGCCGCACTCCGACGAGGTGGTGGCGATGCACGTGGATCGGGAGCTCCTCTCGTGTTCGTGCGTGGAGGAGGCTGGCTGAGGGGTGGATCAGGAGCAGGCATCGAGATGTGCGGGTGGCTCTCAGTCATTGGATCCTTCATCCAACGGTCCAAAGAAGGGAATGGGGGTGGCTATGGATTGGGTCGTGGGATTTGGTGGGTGGAGGCTAGCGCTCGCAATCCGAGGTGGAGAATGGTTGTTTGGGTGGCGGCGTTGTTTGGGAATGGAGGGAGTTGGTCTGCCTAGGTTCTAGGGTTTGTCCAAAATGGTTAGGGGTTCATCTACTATATATATAGTAGGAGTCCGAAATGAGGGGGTTTGGGCCTGTTTTTGACAATCGGATCACGATCATACGGTCCAAGTCGAGGGCTAGGTTTAGGTGGGCTGGTGGGCTATGTAGATGGGCTATGTGGGGATGAGAGGGAGTTTTGCGGCCCGACATGGAGTTTTATAAACCGAAAACGTCTGCGATTTAAACCGGATATAGTGCGCTATAGGTTTTACCGTTCGGCTATCAAATGGACTCCAAATGCGATGACATTTGGCAGGCGGCCTACATACAATATAATAAGACCGGACGCCAACTTTCAATCCATTTCAAGAATTTTTTATATGCACTTTTAAAAAACAATATTGTAACGATGATGATGTGTTTGTGTGTGTTTGGTATCGAAACAGTCAACGACGAGAACGGGGAGAACCGGCAACTACGAACGGATGCAAGTTTAAAAAAATGAATGCGACGGAGTGCCGATGCAATGTGCATGATGCGAATGATGCGATGATGAACGCGACAACCAAATGGAACACATGGCGAAACTCAAAATATGTGGAAGGCATCTAGAGCGTCGGTCTCGGGCTATTACAGGGCCCTTGTTTCGCCCATAACGACCAAACACCATGGGTTAGTACCCCTGGTCTAGGACACCCTCACTAAGCAACTCACCTCCACTCCTAGTATGGTGGACATACCCCAAACTGCAGCTGCATGATCTAGCGTACTCCATGACAACCAGGGCAGAGACTGAACATGTATGGCTCTCCCAAAGCACCCTATCGACACTCAAACCATCTTGCTTACAGGGCTGATAATATACTGGTGCAAGCACAGCACGTGCAACAAATGAATAACCTTCTTGGTGAAACTTATGGAGGAGCTCTAGAGGGCAGAGGCCAAGTGAGAGAGACATACGCCGAGGACTATAGAAGGAGATCACTTTTAGTAAAGCCTGCCAAGATTAACATGCCAAAATTTGATGGCAATGATGACACTCCTGCAGACAAAATGTTGTGTTGTATTTTGACTCTACAATAACACCACTAGATCAGAAAACATAGATAGATGTCTTATACCTTAAAGACCCGGTAATTCAATGGTGGAGATGTGCTGGAATGTAGGCTTCCACTATGCAATGGCACAAGTTTTGCAAATATCTCACTAAACGATTTGTTGTCACCTCTGTTTGTAAAAACGTCAAAGCTTTCCACTCCCTACAACAAACATCTATAGTAACAACATTACTCAATTTGAGAGTAATATGAATTTGATGAGAATGGATAACCCTACTTTGCCTGATAGCTACTTTGTTAGTAGCTTCATTTGGACTCATACCATATCTACAGAATCATGTGGAAGTTCAGAAACCCACAAATATGCAACATGCTATCTGGTATGCCAGGAGGATAGAGCTAGATTGCCGACCCGCTCAACCAAGCCCAAAACCCTACTTTCCTCAAGACAGAAAACAAGTCACCTTTGACAATACTAGACTAGTCCTGCAAACTCCTGTTCCACCCCAACTAAAAACCCTGTTGTATAGTAAGTAAGATTACACGGCAAGTCTTACAAATGAAAAGAAACTTGGTTTCCTGGCCATAAACAGGTATGCAAATTTGCCCATAGAGTGCAAATTCAGGTACTACAAGCTGAAGCAACAGAAGATCCTGAGCTGATCTACATCACAACTACTGATACTAAAGATAATCCACAATAAATTACTGTTAGAGATCAATAGTTGCGCATTTCTTTACATGTAGTACATGGAGAGATATTGCCAAGGAAAAATATTGTTTTACACTGAGTATTTCCATTGGCAACTACATAGCTACAACACCGATGGATAGTGTTCGTACTACCACTTTTATCACACCTGAAATGTTGCAAATGGAAGCAAACTATGGAGTGACTTTATGTGCTTTGACACACCTTATGAAGCAAACTATGGAGTGACTTTATGTGCTTTGACACACCTTATAAACACAACCCTATCAAAATGGATTTGCCCAACATGTTCTTAATGGCCAAGTTAGATAATGGCAGGATGGTCACTTTTCTAGATGACAACTTACCATCTAGCCCCCATTGGAAGTACCTCCAGAGCAGTTTGACTTGTTGAGGACACTTTTTGTGGAGCACTTCTTTGGATGAACATCATTCCACCTAATGAGGCCCAGATCAGGCCCAGAACTTATCAAGTGGACAAACTATTGGATTCCTATCTGGATCTTTTCTCTGAGCCAACACAACTGCCCCCACCCAGGTCATGTGATCACTCCATCTCTTTTGAACCTGGAGCTAAAGTTATGAACCCGAGATGCTACAGAATTCCTCACCATCAGAAAAATGCAATGGAGGAAATTAACTTTGATATGTTACGTAAAAATATCATCAGACATAGCTAATGTCCATACAGGTCTCCTGTCATCATGGTGAAAAAGAAGGATAACATGTGGAGGCTATGCAATGATTTCAGAAAGGTAAACTCTTAGACAATAAAAAAATTACCCAATGCCTTTAATTGAGGACCTGCTGCATGAATTGAATGGAGCTCAAACCTTTAGTAAAATATATCTAAGAAGTGGCTACTATCAAATTAGAATGATGGAGGAAGATATTGGAAAACAACTTTCAGTATTCACTTGGGACACTGTGAATATATGGTCATGCCCTTTGACCTCACCAATGCCCCTGCAACATTCCAATTGCTGATGAACACATTTGTTAGCTCCTACATCAGAGTATTTATACTGGTATTCTTTGATGACATACTCATATTCAAAAAAACAATGGAAGAACATATCGAACACTTACAGGTGGTTTTTGAGAAACTCAAGGAAAACCAACTCTTCGCCAAGATGAGCAAATGCACATTTGCATATCAAGTTGAATACCTTGGCCACATCATTTCTAGACAAGGAGTAGCTACTGATCCCACTAAAAGCAATGCAATGTTGGACTGGTTAGCACCAACTAATGTTACCAAGCTGAGAAGTCTCTTAGGCTTAGCACGGTACTATAGAAGATTTGCTATGGACTATGGCATTATCTGCAAACCACCATTCTCAGCTCTCAAGAAAGATGCTTTTGCATGGAATTCTGAGCAACAACAAGCATTTGAGTAGCTTAAGTAGAACATGACTAGTGCTCCTGTACTGGCCCTGCCAGACTTTTCTGTCCCATTTCCCCTAGAAGCTGATGCCTCTGGACAGGGAATTGGGTTGTACTTATGCAAAATGGCGGGCCCATTTCCTACCTCAGCAAGGCCATTGGACCCAAAGTTGTTGGCATGTCAACATGTGACAAAGAAGCACTTGCTATCCTAAAAGCAATAAAAAAGTGGAAACACTACTTTGTTGCACCTCTCTCATAATTAGAACTATCAAAAAAATTCTGAAATATATTCAAGAACAGAGGTTGACAGAAGGGGTACAACGTAAACTCCTCATTAAGCTGTTGGGCTATACTTACATTATAGAGTACAAAAAGGGCTAAGAGAACAGAGTTACAGATGCACTCTCCAGAATCACATGATACATCTCCAATGTATCTATAATTTTTGCTTGTTCCATGCTGTTATATTATCATTCTTGAATGTTTTACAATCATTTTATACCCACTTTATATCATTTTTTGGGACTAACCTATTGACATAGTGCCAAAGTGCCAGTTGCTGTTTTGCTTGTTTTTTACTTCGCAGAATATCAGTACCAAACGGAATCCAATCGCAACGAAACTTTTTGGAGATTTTTTCTAAACCAGAAGACACCCAGTGGGCCAAAGAAGAGCCAGGAAGATGGGCTGTGGAGAGCACAACCCACCAGGGCGCGCCAGGGGGCCCCCGGCGCGCCCTGATGGGTTGTGCCCTCCACGGGGCCCCTCTTCACTGCCTCTGATGCCTATAAATTCCCAAATATTCCAAAAACCCTAGGGGAGTCGACGAAACACAATTCCAGCCGCCGCAAGTTCCAGAACCTCGAGATCCAATCTAAACACCATCACGGAGGGGTTCATCTTCTTCATAGGTGCCTCTCTGATGCTGCGTTAGTAGTCCACCATAGACCTACGGGTCCGTAGGTAGTAGCTAGATGGCTTCCTCTATCTCTCTTATGATTCTCAATACAATGGTCTCTTGGAGATCTATTTGCTGTAAACTTTTGCGGTGTGTTTGTTGGGATCCGATGAATTTTGAGTTCATCATCAGTTTCTATCCATGACTATTATTTGAGTCTTCTTTGATCTCTTATATGCATGATTACTTATAGCCTCGTATTTCTTCTTTGAATCTTTGGTTTAGTTAGGCCAACTAGATCGATTTTTCTTGCCATGGGAAGAGGTGCTTTGTGATGGGTTCGATCTTGCGGTGTCCTTTCCAAGTGACAGAAGGGGCAGCAAGGCACGCATATATCGTTGCCATTAAGGATAACAAGATGGGGTCTATTCTTACATGAATATATCTTGTCTACATCATGTCATCGTTCTTATTGCATTACTCCATTTTTCCATGAACTTAATACACTAGATGCATGCTGGATAGCGGTCGATGTGTGGAGTAATAGAGGTAGATGCAGGCAGGAGTCAGTCTACCTATCTTGGTCATGATGCCTATATAATGATCATCGCCTTGGATATCGTCATGATTATTTGATTTTCTATCAATTGCCCAACAGTAATTTGTTCACCCACCATGCGCTATACTCATGAGAGAAGCCACTAGTGAATCCTACGGCCCCCGGGTCTACTTTTCCAACATATTGTTTTCTGATCTATCTTTTTGCCTCTTTGTTTTCAGATCTACAAAACCAAAAACCCAAAAATATATTGCTGCACTTTTTATTTGCTCTTTTTATTTTGTGTTCTTGAGAGATCTATCTCTCCTATCTATCACTACCTAATCTATCTTTTTACCGTAGAGAGATTGACAACCTCTCTTTCGCGTCGGGTTGCAAGTATTTGTTATTTGTGTGCAGGTGCTACTTATTGGGTGGTGGTGATCCTCCTATTGGTTAGATAACCTTGGTTTCATAACTGAGGGAAATACTTACCGTCGCTGTGCTGCATCATCCCTTCCTCTTTGGGGAAATACCGACACAGTCTCAAGCCACGTCATAGGAATTTCTGGCGCCATTGCCAGGGAGAAAGCGGTCTCTTCTACGTGCCTATGTCAGGCGCCGAGGAGAAACCATCATCATCTACCAGGTTCCTAATCACAAATCTCATCTCCTTGCAATTACATTATTTGCCATTTGCCTCTCGTTTTCCTCTCCCCCACTTGACCCAGTTTGCCGTTTTATTTGCCCTCTTTTCCGTCTGCCTTTTTGCTTGTTTGCTATCTTTGCTTGTGTTGCCATGTGCCTTCTATTTGCTTGCATCTTCGCTTGCTAAAAATCTATTGATATGGATCCTCATCCACTATCTAATCTTTTCAAACGGCCAAATTATGATGAACCAATTGCTAGTGAGTTGAGTGCACTTGATTATCTCTATGAAGTTTTGTCTGAAAATCATGAATCTAAAACTTTTGATGAAGTGTTGAAAGAAGAAATTTATAAGGTGATTCATGATAGTTCCTTGAATGATGAGCATGATTGCAATGTTCCTAGTATGAATTTTCTAAATATCCATGATGGTAATGATATGCAAAGCCACAAGCTTGGGGATGCTATGTTTGATGAAGATGATATTTCAAGTCCCCCAAGTTTTGATGAGCAAATTTATTATGATGATTGCATGCCTCCTATTCATGATGATGGTGATGACACGTATGCTATAATGAGTAATGATAACCATGAAACTTATCATCATGGTTTTAATTTGCAATGTGGTTATGTCAATCAAGTGTCTCATGATAGTTATTTTGTTGACTTTGCTCCCACTACCATAGATGAAAAGCAATTTGCTTGTGTGGAGAGTAATGAAAATTCTATGCTTGTGCATCATGAAAATAATGATTTATGTGATAGCTATATTGTTGAATTCCTTCATGATGCTACTGAAATTTATTATGAGGGAGGAACATATGCCTGTAGGAATTGCAATAATATCAAGTTTCCTCTCTATGTGTTCAAAGTTTTGAAGTTATGCTTGTTTTGCCTTCCTATTCTAGTTGATTCTTGTTCCCATAAATTGTTTGCTCACAAATCCCTATGCATAGGAATTTGGATAGACTTAAATGTGCTTGTCATGAGATTCGTGATGCTCTCTTGCATATTTGAATTACTAATTTTTATGTGAACATCATTGAAATCGTCATGCCTAGCTAGGGGCGTAAAACGATAGTGCTTGTTGGGAGGCAACCCAATGAATAAATAAATTTTTGCTTTTTCCTTGCTGTTTTTGAGTGTTGACACAATTATGCCTCTGTTATGATTGTGTTTTTATGGTTTATTTAGTGTTTGTGCCAAGTAGAGCCTTTAGGATGATTCATAAGATGAGTAGAAGCGATGCTAAATCTGAAACAAAAACTTTACGTGCAGTATTTTCATTTTCATTTTTTGCTGGAACGTGATGTTGAGCTGAAATTTTAACACAGTGTTTCTATACAAATTCTTTACATTGTACTAATGTTTCAGAATTTTTAGAGTTACAGAAGTATGTTTAGAGTACAGATTACTACAGACTGTTCTGTTTAAGACAGATTCTGTTTTCGTTGCATTGTGTGCTTGTTTTGATGAATCTATGGGTTATATTGAAGGGTATGAGTCATGGTAAAGTTAAAATACAGTAGGTATAATGCAATAATAAAATATGAATGGGTTTGCAACAACACCTAAAGTAGTGATTTTCTTTATTATACTAACAGATCTCAAGAAAGATTTTGTTGAGTTTTGTGTGATTGAAGTTTTCAAGTTTTGGGTGAGATCACGATGGATGAAGGAATAAGGAGTGATAAGAGCCTAAGCTTTGGGATGCTACCGCATGCCCAAGATATATCCAAAGAGTAACAAGCAACTAAGCTTGGGGATGCTCCCGAGTGGCATCCCCTCTTTCTTCTAACAACCATCGGTATTTTACTTGGAGCTATATTTTTATTCGTCACATATCATGAGTTTTGCTTGGAGCGTCTTGTATCTTTGCTTTCTTTGCTTGTTTGTTTTTCATTTGTATCCTTGCTGTACACACCTATTTGGGAGAGCCAAAATTATGCTATGATTTGTTAGAATCGCTCTCTATGCTTCACTTAAATTTTTGAGCTATAGAATTGCTCTAGTGCTTCACTTATATCTTTTTGAGCACGGTGTGCTTGAAATTTTTTGTAAAAGTACTCTCATGGTTCACTTAGATTAATTTGAGAGTTAGTAATTTTTTGAAGAAATCCTCTCATGCTTCACTTATACCTTTTTGAGAGATGAAATCTTTATGCTCATGTGCTTCACTTAGATTTGTTTGAGCTTGTCAAAAAGCAATGGCAATATATGAAAGTAGTGCCAAAGTGATAGATATCCAAGGAGGATATAATAAAAACTTTCATGAAGATCATTGGGCAAATTAAACTTGATTCCTTGTAATAGTTTTGAAACATGATGATAGTAATATGTGAGTCATGTTAGTGAGTAATTATGCTTGAGTAGGAATATTGGTGTTAAGCTTTGTGATTCCCTATGCAAGTACGAAAGTCAATACTTATGCAATGAAATTACATCCTACTTGTGATGCATTATTCGGTGTTAGTTATGCTCAATGCTCACTTATATGAATTTTCGTTTCTTGGTTTGGTTGCTTCTCAATCTATTTGCTAGCCTCCGTTTGTACTAAGTAGAAATACTACTTGTGCATCCAAAAACCTTAAACCAAGTTTTGTCTTATGAGTCCACCATATCTACCTATATGCGGTATTTCCATGCCGTTCCAAGCAAATTTGTATTTGCCACCTCTAAATTTTCAAAATAAATTTTCTCTTTTATGTGCTCGTACTGCTCATGAAACGGTGGGGAGTGTCCAATATTTTTCCATGCTAGATGTGTTATTCTCAAGATGAATGTTTATTCACTTGTCATTGCATGAGAGTGCAGCGGTAATAGGGATCGATGCCCATTCCCGAAATGAAAAAGAAAGAAAAAATATTTACTTTATGTTGTCAAATAATAAATTCCTTGGAAAGTGTTGGTATGGAAGGCAACCGTGGATACGGCCCTCCATGGAAATGAAAGTTTGGTGGAAAAAGGAATAAACTTAATTTTCTGTTTGGGAACCGCCTATGATATATCAAGCATGGAAAGTATTGTGAGCTACTTTGTCATTTTCATTGACAGGAAAAGCATGCCACCCAAAATATTTTTCTCTCTCAATTTAAAACTTTGAGCTCTGGCACCTCTACAAATCCCTACTTCCCTTTGCGAAGGGCCTATCCATTTACTTTATGCAATTTTTGTTTTTTACTTTGAGTCTCTATCTTCTCTTATAAAGCACCAACTAGGGGGCACTATGATCGTACTTGAGCATTGGGTATAGCTAATATTTGAGTGTGTTTCATGAATGGATCAATGATTGATCATGATGGGCTAGGGATAACTTTCTTTTGTGTTGATATTTTGAAACACATGGTTGCTTGTTGGCATGCTTGAGTATTGAAGTCATTATGTTAAAACTAGACTATTGCTTTGAATCGTCTACAAGTCCAATTGTCCATGCTATACAAAAGAAAAGAATATGATGAACATGTTAGGCAGCATTCCATATCTAAAATTCTGTTTTTATCATTTACCTACTCGAGGACGAGTAGGAATTAAGCTTGGGGATGCTGATGCGTCTCCAATGTATCTATAATTTTTGCTTGTTCCATGCTGTTATATTTTCATTCTTGGATGTTTTACAATCATTTTATAACAACTTTATATCATTTTTTGTGACTAACCAATTGACATAGTGCCAAAGTGCCAGTTGTTGTTTTGCTTGTTTTTTACTTCGCAGAATATCAGTACCAAATGGAGTCCAATCGCGACGAAACTTTTTGGAGATTTTTTCTGGACCAGAAGACACCCAATGGGCCAAAGAAGAGCCAGGAAGGTGGGCTATGGAGAGCACAACCCACCAGGGCGCACTAGGGGGCCCCCGGCGTGCCTTGATGGGTTGTGCCCTCCATGGGGACCCTCTCCACTGCCTCTGATGCCTATAAATTCCCAAATATTCCAAAAACCCTAGGGGAGTCGACGAAACACAATTCTAGCCGCCACAAGTTCCAGAACCTTGAGATCCAATCTAACCACCATCACAGAGGGGTTCATCTTCTTCATAGGTGCCTCTCCGATGATGCGTGAGTAGTCCACCATAGACCTACGGGTCTGTAGGCAGTAGCTAGATGGCTTCCACTCTCTCTCTTATGATTCTCAATACAATGGTCTCTTGGAGATCTATTTGATGTAAACTTTTGCGGTGTGTTTGTTGGGATCCGATGAATTTTGAGTTCATGATCAGTTTCTATCCATGAATATTATTTGAGTCTTCTTTGATCTCTTATATGCATGATTACTTATAGCCTTGTATTTCTTCTTTGAATCTTTGGTTTAGTTGGGCCAACTAGATCGATTTTTCTTGCCATGGGAAGAGGTGCTTTATAATGGGTTCGATCTTGCGGTGTCCTTTCCCAGTGACAGAAGGGGCGGCAAGGCACGCATGTATAGTTGCCATTAAGGATAACAAGATTGGGTCTATTCCTACATGAATAGATCTTGTCTACATCATGTACAAGATGGGGTCTATTCCTACATGAATAGATCTTGTCTACAGCATGTCATCGTTCTTATTGCATTACTCCGTTTTTCCATGAACTTAATACACTAGATGCATGCTGGATAGCGGTCGATGTGTGGAGTAATAGAGGTAGATGCAGGCAGGAGTCGGTCTACATATCTTGGACGTGATGCCTATATAATGATCATCGCCTTGGATATCGTCATGGTTATTTGATTTTCTATCAATTGCCCAACAGTAATTTGTTCACCCACCGTGTGCTATACTCATGAGAGAATCCACTAGTGAATCCTACGGCCCCCGGGTCTACTTTTCCAACATATTGTTTTCCGATCTATCCTTTTGCCTCTTTGTTTTCAGATCTACAAAACCAAAAACCCAAAAATATATTGCTGCACTTTTTATTTGCTCTTTTTATTTGGTGTCCTTGAGAGATCTATCTCTCCTATCTATCACTACCGACTATATCTTTTTACTGTAGAGAGATTGACAACCTCCCTTGCGCGTCGGGTTGCAAGTATTTGTTATTTGTGTGCAGCTGCTGCTTATTGGGTGGTGGTGATCCTCCTACTGGTTCGATAACCTTGGTTTCATAACTGAGGGAATTACTTACCGTCGCTGTGCTGCATCATCCCTTCCTCTTTGGGGAAATACTGACGCAGTCTCCAGCCACGTCGTCACACATCAAACTTCTGTCATGTTATAATCTGTTGCTCAACTTGCTTGGATTACTGAAGTTACCAGCAGTTATACCAAGGACTAGAAATGCAAAAAATTAATATCACAACTAGCATTAGCTCCTTCTCACCCTAATTATAGCCTCACAAATGGAGTTCTCAGGTTAAAGGACATATTGTTATTGGACGCAATACATAGCTCAGGAACAACCTCATTTCTTCCTTTCACAACTTTGAGCTAGGAGGCCACTCTAGAGAAAGAGCAACCTACAAAAGACTGAAAATTTTGTTCACCTGTCCCGGCCTAAGAAAAGATGTCCAAAACTTCATCAAGATCTGCCCTATTTGTCAGCTCAACAAGTCAAAAAATGTCAAGTACCTAGGTCTTCTCCAACCATTACCAGTCGCTGACTTTTCTTGGCCCCAAATAAGCATGGAGTTCATTGAAGGCCTTCCTCTCTCTGTAAACAAGGACCTCTTCCTAGTTTTGGTGGACAGGTTTACCAAGTATGCACACTACATTTACATGAAGCACCCAATCTCTGTCAAAGTGTGGCCAGAGCTTTTATTGAAAACACATTCAAACTGCATGGATTACCTTCTGTCATAGTAACTGATAGAGACATGATTTTCACTAGCAACTTGTGGCAAGAACTGTTTAAGAAGATGGGCATCAAATTTCACATGAGCACATCATGTCATCCACAGTCTGATGGGAAAACAGAGAGGGTCAACCAATACCTTGAAAATTACTTAAGATGTATGGATTTTGCCCAACCAAAAAAGTGACACGAGCGGCTAGGACATGCTGAGTGGTGGTACAACACCAGCTTTCACACCTCCTTGCAGATGACACCCTTTCAAGCTCTATATGAAAGACCACCCCACTCATTGTTGAGCAAATGTTGCCCCTACCTGATATTGCAAACAATGAGGAATGGGGCAATGTGGAGGAAGTGGCCAACCAACTCAAGAGAAACTTGCTTAAAGCACAAGAAAGGATGAAACATTTGGTTGATAGAAACAGAATGGACAGAAACATGGAAGTTGGAGACATGGTGTACATCAAGCTGCAACCCGACATACACACATCACTCAGCACACAAACACACACCCCCGCCCCCCCACACACACATAAAGCTCCATTCCCAATACTATGGATCATTCAAAGTGTTAAAAAGAATTGGGAAAGTTTTCTACAAACTACTGCTCCTAGAGGACTGCAAATTACATCCTACATTTCACATCAGCTAGCTTAAGAAGCTCTTAGGGCCTCATGCGCTTCCCAACCCCAAGCTACCACTACTGGATGAGAGTGGAAACATCTTGGTTCAACCGACTTCAGAAAAAACTGCTGCCCAGAGTTCAAGGCAACATAAGCCTTCCCGTCATGCGCTGGTTAATCAAATGGGTCAACCTCCGAGCAGAACAAGCAACTTGGGAAGACTCCGGGTTTATCCAGAAAATATTCCCCAATTTCCAGCCCTGGGGACATGTCTGATGTCAAGAAGGGGGAATTGTCGGGCCCCGTATCGGAAGAAATCGACACTTCTACTATTACTCGTCTATTTTCATTGTCGGATTCGCCTTCTGGCTCCCAATCAAGATCCAGAGGCTGTCATCAGTTCTTAACACTTCACAGCGGGTAGCTCCACCAAGCCGCTGGACTCAGATCTGACGGTTGTCAAGCTTAAGAATGTTGCTGTTCACCTTTCCAATAAAAAACCTAAAACTTTACTGCCTTTTCTCACTTTCTAGCAACTTTGCTTGGCTATTAATTAAATCCCATTTGGGATCGGAGCGATCCATATCTTGTAATTAGGGTGTTCCCCAGCGTCCGTCTTCCGGCTGGTGACGAACTCTAGTTTTTGTAGATTGAATCTTGAGCAATACGACCTCCCAAAGTTGCCACTTTCGTCTATTTTACATTCCATTTCCAAAGAACATTGATAGGTCCCTAGCTAGGACTTGTCAGTTCCCCATCGGCAGCGCAATGCGGTAAGTTCCCTTGTGGCGACGGAACACATACATCTCTTTCGAGGCGCGATGACGGGCTACTCTAAGACGGAGAGGCGACCTCCTACTCGTTGGATGCGCCATGCCTGGCACCTCAGATGTGGGGACGTGATCTCCTCATCATTGGTAGCACTAGGGCTGA
This sequence comes from Elymus sibiricus, assembly GCA_039707655.1. Classification (NCBI taxonomy): domain Eukaryota; kingdom Viridiplantae; phylum Streptophyta; class Magnoliopsida; order Poales; family Poaceae; genus Elymus; species Elymus sibiricus. The sequence goes on along the minus strand of CM077675.1, from coordinate 303,988,074 downwards.
CTCCTCCAAGGCGACGCGGCAGCCTCCTCGTATGGACGCTGGCGGCGCCATGGTCAAGCCTCATGGAGCCCAGCACAGCATACTGACTCGTCATGTGGTGGCCGACGATGCTGGTCCACTTTCTCCTTAGTGTGTAGTCGGGCAACCTCGATGATCTCAGGCCTAGGCTAGGCCAGATGGCCGAGCTACACACGTTGGTAGCTTAGAAGTTGTACCTCCTATTGTTCTGGGTTTTTATCTGCTTTGCATCTGTTGGTAGCTTGGATCATCCAGATCAAAGCTCTAAATTTTGTTCCTCTTTGCAGAGAGAGGACTATATGCACTCCATCCTAGGTGGTATTGTGTCTGGAATCCAATAAGAAACATTAAGTGTAGTTTCAGAGAACAAAAGATTGCATGTATTGAGTGTGTCTCTGGAAGAGAAGATAACTAGAATGTGCAACTTCAAAACAGAAATTGTTGATGTAGTTGTTGTTGATTGTAACATGTACTTCTTGTTATATGAATTTGTGCGGATGTATAATCCGACCTTATAAATAAATGAATATATACAAGGTTTTAGTTCTAGAAAGTTTGAAGGATGGTAAAGCATGCATGACTTGTATGTTGTGATCATAATGTTCCAACTAGAATCATGAATAAGAAATCTGTATAATGGAAACATCTTTATGTAGTACTGATGGAAACATCTTTATGTAATACTGCTCTGTCAATCATTCTTGAGAAGGACAAATAGAGAATATCATGTTGCTGTTAACTAGAGATAATATTGACATTGAAGCCACCTTACAACATATCCCCGAAGCACAATGAAAAGAAGGGCAGACATGAATCTCTAGTGTGCTTGTACTTGATAAATTACTAGTACTTGAAACAAAATAGTTCGAACAGATGACCGAGACAAAATATTGGAACTAAAGGCTATGGCAAATTACAAATGTGTGAGACAAACTGTTGGAACTGAAAGCTATGACTCATGGGAGTTAGCTAGCAGAAATGTGCACACACGCATATCCATGGAAAATTGCAAATGTATAAATAATTTTGTAGTTAGTTCTAATACTTTAGGGAAAACCAGACCCCGCATACATATATATGTTTACTTGCTAGTGTCCTGGTGCCTTTCAAATATTACATTAAAGTTGCCTAGTGCATAGAAAAAAAACTGCATCCAACATCTTCAGATTGCATAAATCATGTCTAAATCGGATCCATCATATTGTTGAGCCCTCCAATTCCATCAAGGTGTAAGTCTACAGGACTGGACACTACAGTCGATCCTTGCTGAACTTGAAACAACATACTTGTATATTCTCCTAGAATTGGAGGCATAACCATTATCGATGAACGCTCATACGGTATTGCTACTGTTGTGGTTGGATTTATGTTGCCAGTGGCTATGCCCAAGTCAAATGACCCTGCTGCAAATAAAGTCATAAAATGACATGGATTATCAAGTTTTTACCACAAATAAAAATATGGGAAACTAAAATACCTGAATTGTGCTACTACAAGCTATGCCATCCAAATAGACTGCTTCCTGACTCTGTTTCAGAATGCAAATATGTTAGCTTTAAAAAAATAGATGAAAATAATATTGTTGAACAATGGAGAACAAGAATCAGATACTACATGTCCAATAAGATCTTGTCCTAGAATATCAGCGTCTGATTGTTTCCTTTTATTATTGGCCTTTTCTTGTTTAAATTCATGGAGTGAGCCTAAAATAAATACAACAATACTGAGTTTTTACAAGAAGCAAATAGTAGCTTGTGATCAAAAGTAATATAGTCAACAATACCTTCTCTTCAGCTTTCTTCTTCTCCTGTTCTTCTTTTTGTTTTCCTTTTGTTAAGCTTTTTTCTTCCATTATTCTGCTTTTTTCTTGTCCATTTGTTTATCTTTCTTCATCTTTTCGTTTTCTTGATGAATAAGCTTATCAAACTTTGAATCTTTTCTCAATGAAGGAGGACGTCCAACACATCTAATAGCTATTGGACTTAGTATAGTTTTACTTGTTGTCTTCCCACCGGAACGATACTGCAGGAAGGTCCTAAGATGACACATGGATCGGAGACCTGTCGGTGCAATAGGACTGGGGTACCCAGTGCCCCTGACTTATGCACAGGCAGTAGTAGCAGAACCCATTCAAAATGAGTCCAAACTAGAGAAGCCGCTCTACGAGAGATCAAGGAGCGCATCAAGAATACGGAGCCAACATTCAAGACCAAGACCCTGGCAGAAGCAGCCTATGGTAGCCAAGCAACACCAGCAAGGTCGATGCAACGGCCCAGAACAGGCCCGAGCCGCGCCAGTCGCGTCCCTGGTGCCTGCCGGTGACCGAGGCGCACGCACCTTCAAGAAGACTTGGCAAGCCATCCCCCGGCAGGCGCGAGCCGATCGGCCACCGCTCCACCGCATCGCAACGCCAGTCATTGAAAGCACATTTGCTCCCTTGGTGGTTTTGGTAATTAATAACAACATATATCTCATTGGACTAATGTTTCCACTAAGTATATTCAGGAAAAGTTCAATGATGGGATGGCAAAAGGATTGTGGAGAGACACCTTGATGCAAGGAATAGGATTGGCAAATCTTCAAGCAAGAAGATTCTACATTTTACTTTGCGAGAAATCACTTTGAGTCTATAGGAAAGCCAATACTATTAAAAGGGGGTGAGGTATTAATGGTGAACAAAATGCTCCACGTGCACAAGTGATTGTCACCAAAAACACCCACAAACTCTAAGCATATCCTGCAAAATCGGCGCCGTCAATATTTCCCACTCGGCCCTACCGATTTTCACCTTAGACAGATCCCAGCCAAACCCTAAGTTTTCTGTACAGCCGATTCTGCATCGATGCCACCGAGTTTCAGTTGCCAACTTTCTGTTGCCCCTTTTCTTAAATTCGGAATTTTCGAGTTCTTGGATCGGTGCCACCGAGTTTGCTTTCTGACCGTTGGTCACCTTTGTCGATACTACCAAGAACTATATATCGGTCTCACCGAGATTCAAAAGTTGCTACCTTTTGAGAAACTCGGTACCACCGAGTTTTATACTTCGGTGTCACCGAGTTGGTAAGTAAAGGTGTAACGGTTGGATTCTTGGAGATGCCTATATATACCCCTCCACCACCATTCACTCGAAAGAGAAGCACTCAGATCTATTCCATACTTTTCTGAGAGAGAGCCACCTACTCATGTGTTGAGATCAAGCCATTCCACTCCAACCATATGAATCTTGATTTCTAGCCTCCCCAAGTTGCTTTACACCCAATCAATCTCTTCCACCAAAGCCAAATCTGTGAGAGAGTGATTGAGTGTTGAGGAGTCTATCATCTTGAAGCACAAGACCAAGGAGTTCATCGTCATCATCGAGCCTATTACCTTTTGGAGGGTGGTGCCTCCTAGATTGGTTAGGTGTCGCTTGGGAGCCTCCTACTTCGTGTTGTGGAGTTGAACCAAGAAGTTTGTAAGGGAAAGGAGATCGCCTACTTCGTGAAGATCTACCCATAGTGAGGCTAGTCCTTCATGGATGGAAGTCGTTATGGAATAGTCAAGGTTGCTACTTCGTGGATCCTTATGGGTGGAGCCCTCCGTGGACTCTCGCGACCGTTACCCTTCGTGGGTTGAAGACTCCATAAACGTGGACGTACGATAGCACCACCTATCGGAACCACGGGAAAAATCTTCATGTCTCCAAATTGTGTTTGATCTTCCTCCTTATCCTCTATTACATATGCTTGTCTTTACTTTCCGCTGCTATACTCTTAGACATGCATGTGTAGGGTGTGCTTGACTTGCTATCATTGCTAAAATCTGCCAACACTTCAAATTGGGAAAAGGTAAAAATTTTATTTTGTCAAGTAGTCTAATCACCCCCCTCTAGACATACTTTCGATCCTACAGTCATTTGTCGATGCGGTGTCGAGCCCTCAGGTGGGCCGTTTGACACCCGTCCAGAGGCGTGTCAAGATACTAAGCAATAGTTAGCCAAGCGGTGGTAAAAGATTGCCGGGGATGCACCCACGCACGCCACCTAGGCTAGCTTTTATGTCACTTTGTCCTAAGTGCCAGAGTTAGGTATGATAGCACGGTTAGCTATCTAATCACTAGGTAATGTATGTTTTGCCACTGTGGTTGCCACTTGAGCTATAAAAGGAGGCCCAACGCAACCTAGCTAAGGATTCGGACCTTTGGACAATTGTACTAGCGTAGCAGCTCTCCCAAAGGCAACCTTGCAGGGTTTGAGCGCTGCGCGTGCTTCATGTTCCCCCGATCAATCCACCAAAGCAGGAGTAGGGTTTTACGCTTCTCAGTGGCCCAAACCTGGGTAAAACACCAGCGTCTCATCGTCATGCTGCCTCATTACCTCTGCTCTTTGTGCAACGTGATCTCACCCCCGCCGAACCACAAAAGGGGCCCGTGGCCCCATAGGTGATCGTGTGCATCATGCCCCGACATCTTTGGCGCGCCAGGTAGGGGGGAGCATCATTTGCGCGATCCTAAGATCGTGAGCAGCGCGTCGATCTTCATCGCCGTCTTCTTCATCTATGGATCCCAAGAAGAAGACCGGCGCGACCGCGCATCCCTCCACTTCGAAGGCCCCCTAGCACACAGCTGCGGACGCCATTGGTACCGCGGCGGCGGCGAGTGAGGTGGGCGTCGTGGGGGACGTGACTGGTGCAGGCGGCGCCACCGTTGTGTCCCCCACGGCCAAAACTCAAGCGAGGAACGCCGAAGAGGAGCAACAGCAGCAACATTTTGGCGACCTCGGCCCTAGTGTCGCGGGAGGAGGAAACATTCGGTCTCCACCTCCCCGCCGCACCGGCGGACGCGGCCACAACAGCGGCGCCCAATCTGGGGAAAGCCGTGATCTTCGAGCTGCGCCCATCGCAGGCGCGACTGCTGGGCGCACACCTCGCCCCGAGCAAGATGGGGCGCTGAGCGGGGCCGTAGACCCACAAGTTTAACCTCCTCCACGTCAGACCGCCTCGGCGACTGGGGCATGGCGACAAGAATGCGGCGACGCTCCTCTTGGTTCCTCCAGGAGTCGAGCGACGTCACGATCCGCCTCTCTAGCCATGCCGGCCACGGCAGCAGAAGCGATGGCGCGGGCCCAGCTGCGGTTAAATTTCCCACCGGCGGCCGACAAGATGGACAAATGGAGAGCCACCATATAGAGTTTGATCGGCTTCGTCGAAGCCAGCAAATCGTAGCATGCAGAGCCATCGCGATACCCGCGGACAGTGACGGCGGCCTGGGCTGACGGTCGTGTCGAGGGGGCCGCGCCAACGGTGCCATCCCTTCCGCGACAACAGACTCGGAGACAGCCACAACGACCTCCATATGCCGACGGGCCCGACGAAGCATCTATGGTCTCGTCCGGCCCGCACGATCGCCGGGACCAGCGGCGTGTCCTGGAAGACCGGCAGAGGGAAGACGCGCACGTCACCATAGAGCGACGACGGGAAGCACACCGCCAATCCGACAGGCGCGACGGCCCAGATGCTGGTGACCCCGCGCCAAGTGTTGGCGGGTACCTGCCTTATGAGGTTGGGTGCCCTGCCTTCACTCGCGAGCTGCGATAGGTCCGCTGGCCATCGACCCGAGCTTTCAAGCCTAAGCTGACGGAGAAATACGACGGGAAGCTAAACCCGGCAGAATTCCTGGGCATCTATATGATAGTCGTTCAAGCCGTCGGGGGAAGAGATGAGAAGGTGCTCGCCAACTATTTTCCTTTGGCACTCAAGCCAAATGTGAGATCATGGCTGATGCACCTACCGGAGAACTCTATTTCATCATGGGCTGACTTGTGCAACGAGTTTGTCGGCGCCTTCACAGGTGGCCACCAGGAACTAGGACAGCCCAGCGACCTGCAAGTCCTTCCACAGAAGGAGGGAGAAACCTTGCGGAGGTACATCCAGAGATTCAGTCAAGTACACCATAATATTCCAGAGATACACCCCACAGCCGTGATTGCCGCGTTCCACTCGAACGTGTGCAACAGGAGGATGCTGGCCAAGATGAATGTTAGACTCGCCAAGACCGTCAATGAGTTGTACACATTGGCGGACAAGTGTGCTCGTGCCGAGGAAGGAAGGCGACTCCCCGGAGAGGAGGCTGGCGTCGAAGTCGACTTAGATGACGACGACGATGCCCTTGACCCGAAGGGGAAAAGCCGAAGGCGCAACAAGAAACATAAGGGAAAGGTAGTGTTGGCCCTTGAGAGCTCTGGTAATCTCAATGCAGGCAAGAAGGCCAAGTCCGAGGCCCCCGGCAAGGGAGCTGCCGCATGTGCTGATTGCTGGGAGGCCACAGCGGCAGAGAAAACCGGAAAGTCTGACGGGCCATACTGCAAAATCCACCGCACCACATTGAGCAGTTTGCTGAGAAGCAAAAGGTTGAATACGAGAAGCGCGGCAAGGAGAGAGGCCAAGATGGTGCTGCCGGGAAGGGCCGTGGTGGTAGAGGAGGCCGCCGCAGCAAGGCCCCGCAGCAGAAGAAAAAACCTGCTAGAGGCCGTGAGAAGAAAGAAGGAGATGATATGAGTGATGATGAGGATGATGAAGAGTCCAGTGATCGAGAGTTCCAGAAGGCAACTGAAGCTATGTGTGGTGACGGGGTGCATCCTTGCATTACTCTCATCGCCAGCTCAAGCATTGGGCGTGTGAGATCAATGCCATGGAGCCAGCTGCAGAGTACAGAAGGCCACTCAAATGGCCCCGCACGCCTATCATCTTTGACGAAGATGATCATCCTGACCGCACCACTGCGGTCGGATGATTGCCATTGTTGGTCTCCCCAACAATCCGCAACCTCAAAGTAACCAAGATGTTAGTTGATGGCGGGGCGGGGTTGAACTTAATCTCCCCTATAGTGGTTGAAAGGCTGTAGATCCCTGACGGAGAGCTCAAAGCTACGGGTACGTTCCAAGGAATCAACCCCGGCAGGAGCCGACCCAAGCGAAAGATCACTTTGCCTGTGACGTTTGGCGGGGAGTTGAACTACCATACTGAGAAGGTGGTGTTTGATGTGGTCGAACTCCCTCTGCCTTACAACGAAATTCTTGGTTGCCCAGCTTTGGCAAAATTCATGGCAGCATCCCACTATGCTTACAACACTTTGAAGATGCCAGGGCCCGTGGGAATCATCTCCATCCCATCTGATAAGAAGGATGCAGTTATATGTGTGGACAAGATGTATCGAGACGCGGTAGCAGCTGAAGTCGCGGAAGCACCAGCTCCCGCCAAGGAATCAAAGAAGGGGAAGAAGTCTAGCAGAGACGCCGGTAAGGACTCCGGGAAGCGCGCCTCTTCGGAGTGCGCTGCACCCGTCGATGACCTGCCGGAGAGTTCCACTAGTAAGAGATCCAAGGTCACCTATCCTACGACGAAGAAGGTCCCGGCAGGGTAGGATGGCGCTGATGGTACGTTTATCATCAGTGCCACCCTTAATGACAAATAGGAAAGCGCGCTCGTTGCCTTCCTGCGGGTGAATGTCGATGTGTTTGCTTGGAAACCATCTCACATCCCCGGATCCCAGGGAGGTAATTGAGCACCACCTTGCTGTCTGCCCTCATGCCAGGCCCGTCAAGCAGAAAGTTAGAAAGCAAGCCTTGGAGCGGCAGCAGTTCATAGCCGAGGAAATCTAGAAGCTCGAAGCAGCTGGTTTGGTCAGAGGAGTGTTGCATCCGACATGGTTAGCTAACCCGGTAGTGGTGCGCAAGGCGAATGGGAAATGGAGGCTTTGCATTGATTTCACTGACTTGAACAAAGCATGCCCGAAGGACCCTTTTCCCTTGCCGCGCATCGATCAGATTGTTGATTCTACTTCCGGGTGTGACTTGATTTCCTTCTTGGACGCATACTATGGATACCACCAGATATTCATGGCCAAGGAAGATGAGGAAAAGACCGTGTTCATAACTCCGTGTGGCACGTACTGCTTTGTACGTATGCCCTTCGGGTTAAAGAGCGCTAGTTCTACCTTTGCAAGGGCTGTGCAGATTGGATTTGAACCTCAATTGCACAGAAACGTGGAAGCTTACATGGATGACATAGTAGTCAAAACCAAAGATGAAGCAACCCTCATACACGACTTGGAAGAAACTTTTATGAACTTGCGCAAGATCAATTTGAAGCTCAACCCTGAGAAGTGTGTGTTTGGTTTCCTATCCGGCAAGCTGCTTGGGTTCTTCGTATCTCAGCAGGGAATAGAAGCCAATCCCGACAAGATCAAAGGAATGGAGCAGATACAAGCACCCATGTCCGTCAAGGACGTAAGACGCTTGGTCGGATGCATTGCTGCGTTGAGTAGGTTCATCTCCAAATTCACTGAGCGCGCCCTGCCGTTTTTCAAGATTCTGAAAAAGGCCGGCCCGATGAAGTGGACCCCGGAGGCAGAAGGAGCGCTGCAAAATCTAAAAGCCTACCTTTCCTCCCCTCCCACCTTGGTCGCGCCTAAACCGCAAGAACCGTTGCTGCTATACTTGGCGGCAACGAATCAAGTGGTTAGCGCAGCGCTGGTGACGCAGCGTGAAGTGGATGAAGATGCGGCCGCTGCGACTGATTTCACCGGGGGTGGAACCGAAGTACCCGCAGCAGGACCTGATACAAACCAAGGGTAACCCAAGCAATCAAGCGAAGGCAGTTTCAAGGAAGTGGCGAAGAAGAAAGTGGTGCAGCGACCAGTGTACTTTGTTAGCTCCTTGTTACAAGGGGCTAGGTCAAGGTACTCTGGGGTGCAAAAGCTGATCTTTGGCCTTCTCATGGCCTCGAGGAAACTGCGCCACTACTTACAAGGCCACGAGATCACAGTTTTCACCCGCTTTCTGCTGCAGCGTATATTGAGGAACCCCGAAGCCACTGGCAGGATAGTTGAGTGGGTGCTAGAGCAGTCAAGTTTTGGTTTGAAGTATGAGAGCACTTCCACAATTCAGAGCAGGGCATTGGCAGAATTCATTGCGGAATGGACGCCCACGCCAGACGAAGAAGTTCCAGAGACAATTCTCCCCGGCAAAGAAGTGCCTAAGGAATGGATCATGTATACATCCAAAGCCTTGGAAGCAAGTTCTCCTTCGCCTCTGTTGCCCACCTGAGAAGCAACGGGCAAGTCGAGAGGATGAATGCTGAAGTGTTGCGCGATCTCAAGACAAGAACTTTCGATAGACTGCGAAGAAGCGGCAAGCGCTGGATAGATGAGCTGCCGGTGGTTCTTTGGTCCCTCAGAATGACACCGAATCGAGCTACCGGCCAGACGCCGTTCTCCCTAGTGTACGGGGCGGAAGCAGTTCTTCCCACGGAACTCATATACGGGTCACCTCAAGTACTTGCCTACGATGAAGTAGAGCAAGAGCAGCTACGGCATGACGATGCCATGCTCCTCGAGGAAGATCGTCTCCAGGCTGCTGTGCGTGCTGCATGCTACCAGCAAGCCCTGCGCCGCTATCATGGCCACATGGTCCACGCCCGGAGCCTTGAGGAAGGCAACCTTGTCCTTAGGCGCGTTCGGTCCGCCAAGGGTACCAACAAGTTGACGCCGAAGTGGGAAGGCCCTTACAGGTAGCACGAGTCACCAGACCTGGCGCAGTCCGTCTGGAGACCGAAGATGGCATCAAAGTGCTTAACTCATGGAATATTGAGCATCTTCGTAAGTTCTACCCGTAAGGCACGGTTGTCGGGCTCAGTCCCCGGCAACCACCTTTTGTACAAGCCTTGGCGCAGTGCATCTAACCCTCTGTACAAAGCCAGGCGCAGACCCTGTGCATGCAATAATAAAGCTAGGTATTGCATCATACCATCGAACTGCATGTTTGCTATGCATATTTTATGTTGCAATGTTATCGCTTTTAAGTTTTAGAAATTTGCTGGAGTACCTGATGAGCCTGTGATCCTTGTTACCGCACTCTCTCTCTAGAGGGCAGAGGCCTCTTGCCCTACATGTTTGACCATCAGGAAAACAAGGAAGAAGTGCAAAGAAACAAGGACGGCGGCCCATCGTACTCCCTAAAGGGATATTGCCTGAAAAGATAAGTCTAATCACATATCCCAAGCTCGGTGCCATTTGCTCCCTTAAGGAAACCCTTGCTATCCTTTTTGATTATGTACCATGGTCCTTCACGCAATGGAAACCCTTGTCGGGATGAGCCGTCCACCAGCTCCTGTCGCTTATCAGCTCTGGGGGGCCGCACCGATACCGACAAGGAGCCTTGCCGGGAAATGATACCAGCCTGCTGCCGGGGGCTCGCTCCCCCTTTGGCGCTCATGGTTAGTACTGACCCGACAGATAGTTCCGTGCGGCAAGGACAAACATGCTGACACAGTACAAACAAGGGAAGAAAAGGATAGTACTTAAGGAATAGAAATAGCATTCTTTCATTCATTTATAGTACAAAATGGATAAAGATTACATTATAATTAGCTAAAACTTGGCAAGCTCCTACATCTTTTGATTTATAAAAAGATAAGTGCCCTGTAATGCCTTTCTTTTCCCTCTCCTCCTAGGGATTAGGTGGAGAAGAAAAATAGGGCAAAAGGAGCGCCTAGCTGGGATTCGGCGCCTCCCCGCCAGGGCCAGCGAGACGCGTCCCCTGAAGGATCAGAAGGACCCTGCCCCCAGGCAGGGCGGACGAAGCCGGCAGGGCGGACGAAGCCGATAAGGAGGTAGAAGGCGGAGGGCAGGTGTAGATGATGGTGCTGCCGAAGTACAGCTTGTGATGATGGTGCTGCCGACGATCACGACGCGTCGGAGCTGTCATCCACGCTCTTGAAGCGTCGTGGGTTGCCGCCGCCGTCATCTTCCTTATCTCCACCGCCCAAGAAGACACCTCCGCCGTCGTCCGAGCCCTCGACGCGGCAGACGAGGCGAACGCCGAGCCTCCCGAAGAGCCTCACAGAGAGCATGGCCGTCCCCGACGACCCGAGGCAAGGAAGACTCTCTGCCCTTAAGGAGTACACGCAGGCAAAAGGCTCCCCCCATGTGCGGGATACATAGTGCCATGGGTGGGGAACTCTGTCACGACCGACGATGGACCGCTGCTGCGACCACTCGCGCGCAGCCAACGGCCATACGGACGATCTTTCTCCGTCGCCTTGAAGGAGCGCATAGACCGCAGTCGACCACAGCACTGCGTTTCCGCTATGGACTCTAGCACGGTGTCATCCGCGCGACGTTCTACCAAGACTGGAGCAGCGGGCGACGCAGCGACAGGTGCGCCACCGCAGCTGCCCTTGGCGCGGGCGCCGCACCGCCCGCTTCCCCGACCAAAGCCCCTCCCACCAGCTCTCAGCCCAAAACCATCGGCCCAAGCTGGGGGCTGGGCACGGACACAAAAAGAAGACCCTGCGGTGGCAGGCGCGCTCGCCCGACCCTTCCCCCTGATCATCAGTAGGGAAGGGACGGCCCGACGACGGAGAAGAAGGGCAAGCTATGTGAACTTGAGATCGAGGAGGAGAAGGGAATGATTGAGCATCGCCCGCTGTGACCCTCCAACTTATAGGGAGGGGCACGGGAGCGGGCTCTCCTCCACTCCAAGGCGGCCACCCATCTCCACCAATCCCACTACCCACGATCACGGGCGAACAAGTAACCACCCATTGCTCCAATCCCTGGCGCTGTAGTTTCTGCCACTCCCACGCCAGTGAGCCATGCGCATCCACCACAAACTCCCCGCAATGCATGCGGCGCGCGTGGCGGAAACGGCCTGAGATAGAGAGTAAGTGCTGGCTTAAAAAGTCAGCAGTTACTCCCTCATATTGCGCGCCTGTGCATAAATTTTCGGCCTGACCCAACGACACTGGGCGAGTGCGTTTGGGCCAGACCCGGGGGCTCCTGTCGGTGCACTACGACTGGGGTACCCAGTGCACCTAACTTATGCACAGGCAGTAGTAGCAGAACCCATTCAAAATCAGTCCAAACCAAAGAAGCCGCTCTACGAGAGATCTAGGAGCGCATCAAGAAGACGGAGCCAACATTCAAGACCAAGACCCCGGCAGAAGCAGCCTACGCTCGCCAAGCAACACTAGCAAGGTCGATGCAACCGCCCAGAATAGGCCCGAGCCGCGCCAGTCGCGTCCCCGGTGCCTGCCGGGGACCGAGGCGCATGCACCTTTAAGAAGACCCGGCAAGCCATCCCCCGGCAGGCGCGAGCCGATCGGCCACCGCTCCACCGCATCGCAACGCCAGTCATTTGTCGATGCGGTGTTGAGCCCTTAGGCGGCTAAGTGGCTCTCGCGAAGCACGTGGCGACGGGCTAGGAGACAGATTATGCCCGTTTGACACCCGTGCAGAGGCGTGTCAAGATACTAAGCAATAGTTAGCCAAGCGGTGTTAAAAGCTTGCCGGGGATGCACCCCCGCACGCCACCTAGGCTAGCATTTATGGCACTTTGTCCTAAGTGCCAGAGTTAGGTACGATAGCTCCATTAGCTATCTAATCACTAGGTAATGTCTGTTTTGCCACTGTGGTTGCCCCTTGAGCTATAAAAGGAGGCCCAAGGCAACCTAGCTAAGGATTCAGACCTTTGGACACTTGTTCTAGCGTAGCAGCTCTCCCGAAGGCAACCTTGCCGGGTTTGAGCGCTGCGTGTGCTTCGTGTTTCCCCGATCAATCCACCAAAGCATGAGTAGGGTTCTATGCTTCTCAGTGGCCCGAACCTGGGTAAAACACCAGCGTCTTGTCATCGTGCTGCCTCATTACCTCTGGTCTTTGTGCAACATGACCTCACCCCCACCGAACCACAAAAGGGGCCCGTGGCCCCATAGGTGATCGTGTGCATCGTGCCCCGACAAGACCCTTCGACCAAACTATGTGCGATGCATGAATCACAAATAGTATAGTTATAGAACCGTCACCAATAACACGAACTTTGTGCGATGGCGGATCCAGCAAATACGATTCATAAAAGAGTTGCGTGTGCGATATGTGGTATATAGTTGATCCAGACAAACTGTTTGCGATGAGACAAAATAACACAAAAGATTACCCAAATCCGGATGTGTGCGGTAGATGGCATACAGGTTACTCGGATGAACTGTTTGCGATGAGCCAAAATAAAACAAATGATTACCGAGATCATTATGTGTGTGATAGAGGACATACAGGTCACTAAGATGAACTGTTTGCAATGTGATAAAATAACACAAACGATTACCCAGATTCAGATGTGTGCGATAGACGGCATACAGGTCACTCGGGTGAACTTTTTACGATGAGCCAAAGTAACACAAACAGTTACAAGATCAAGATGTGTGCAACGGACGACATACAGGTCACTCGGGTGAACTGTGTGTGATGGGCCAAAATAACACAAATGATTCAGCGTAACAAGATGTGTGTGATACCCGACAAACATGTGAGTAATGTGAATTGTGTGGGAAGACTGGTAATAACACAGGTCAATAATAACACAGACGATTCCTGCTAATAAGCACCTGATTCAGAAAATGATTCTACAAATTATCATTTGTATTCGTACATAATCAACTAAACAACATAACAACACCACTACATATAAGCAAGATTCAGAAAACAGCAAAATAGAAACAACTACTCACCAGCATTGTTGCACGGCTAGCCTGTTGGTGGGACGATGTTGAAATATTGTCTGCACTCATGCAACATCCTCTCTCGAAAGGAAGGATCTAGATTCGGGTCGACGACGACCATGTCCTTGAACATTTCATAGGCCCGTCCATTCCTATGCTCCTGCTCCATCACAGTAGCTCCGGTCTCATGGAAAATCCCGTCCATGTCCAAACACGTGCGCGTGACGCTGCCTTGATGGACATTTTCCATGTGGACGTAAACAACAAAGGCATCAGCTGCGCGCGCTACTAGAGCGCTGGCAGACTCTAACAAGGTTGTCGCCCTTACCACGGCCAAATCCACGCGCACCACCATGGCAAGGACGACCTCATCAGCGCGTGCTGCACTGGCTATGTACTCAACCGCGCGTTTCGTGTACAGATTCGTGCATGCCCCTAATACATTTGTTGTAACCTCCATCTCTTCCGCACTTGCCGCCAAGGCCTATGCACCCTCATGAGCATTTACCGCCGCAGGCTCCTACGTGCATATGAGTTACGTCATCCCCACGCCTTCCGCGATGGAGAGGGTGGTTCGAGTTTCTGAGGACATTGTAATGTTGAAGATTTTGTGGAGGCGAGGATAGTGGGGAGAAGAAGGCTAGATTTGGGGGCTGTGATCTGCGAGAGGAAAGAGACGATGGTGAGCGAAGAGAAGATATTTATTTGTGTCCCTATACACCATTGCAAACAATTGCTATAGTTTTTTTGTGTGTGATTATGTGTGTAGGAAAAGAATTCAAAAACTTTGAAAATGCTGGGAACTGTGTGATCTAACGGGCACATGGTGTAAGTAAAAGAACCATGGGCAATAGTAATAAAAGAGCGCACACGGTTGATGGAACAAGACGTGTGCTACCCATAAACCGGCCCCAACGCCCTGGTGCAAAAAGTAATGTTGTTATACACATGTCCCGCAAACCATGTGCCATGGAGAATAGATAAATCACACCCGGGTGTAAAATACGAAGCACCTCCGTTGAGTCACGCAACACCACACGGGTGTAAAGTAACAACCGTGTGCCATGACTCCCTGCTCCTCATCGCCTACTCTCACCAATGGTGGCTGGTCATCGCTCATGGGCTCCATTTAGTCTTCCCACGCTCCAACCAAGGCTTCCTACGCAAACGCCAGCCACATCAGTAAATTGTAAAATCACCAATCCCCTAGCCAGCTGCTAGCTCTAAATAACCACAACGATGGCCGATGGCGGCGAGTCATTGATCCCCTGGTAAGTTATGACCACACATATACCGTCAAACCCCCAATGGCCGACGACATGCTGGAATTGCGCGACGACGAAGTCAAGGCTGCCGCACGATGGTCGGCTTGGTGGTCAATGGCCATGGCACCACCTCTCCCAAAGACAGCCAGAGGATGCAGGAATCACAATACGAGGAAACCACCAGGTTAGCCAGGGTCGTCCTGAAAGCAGCTAGGGATCGCCAGCGGGCGATATTGCGGGCTCGGTGTAGAGTGCGCCGAAATGGTGCGGGCGGCGGAGCAGGAACCAAGACGACGCAAGGACAACTACGTCAGTGGCCTTTGCATGAGGCGCATGCTTATGTCCCAGATGGAGGAGGACGGAGCTTCGGACACAGGGGGAGGCCTGGCGGCCGTGGCTGCAGCTCTGGCGAGAGCGAGGGTCTTGTTGGCTGCAAGGATGGCGTACGAAGACCCGACGAACGCGGAAACCCTCGTGAGAGCTGTGCCCGAGGCATTACCGATGATCACCAATGTCGAGGCTGCACCGGCCTCGATCGATCAAGGTGTAGGTCATCGACTTGGCGACCTCGTCTCCTCCTAAGCCAAGGAAAACACGATGGACGATGGCAGCTGTGCGTGCTGGGTCGGGGTTAGGGGAAGCTCTTTTGTGCACGCGTAGTTAATATATATTGTATTGATGTAAATTAGCGAGGTAATGGTTTGTAAATTACTCCGCCAACTAGGCACTGTACCAATTTGAGGATGTAAATGCTTGGTTGATTTGTTCATGCATGCCAAATATGTCAATTGTATTTGCTGGCCTATCTATATGTCATCTCTTTGGAATATGGAAAATTAATATGAAAATGCCTTCTGGAAATTGGCGATGATCGATTGATCTCCACTTAGAAACACATGGACATCCTCTACTCTAACCGACATGTGCTTAAACTGAATGAACTGTGTGCGATACTGATACTTTCCATGAACATTTAAGAACTTAACAAACATCATTTGAGTAACATATAGTGCTTGGTTAATTGACACTATTCCACAAAAGGTGGACGTTGGTTAACATGGTACTTAAGAATTCCAAACTTAACAGTGTCGACCACCATTTGCTCCATATATACATACTTAAGATAGTAACAACCAACGGATTTTATGAAGCAAAGGGTCATCAACCACAACTATACACTGGAAGCAGCTTGATCACGACATTTCGGCCTCACATCAATGAAAAGGAAGATCCCTCAACTACCTTCATAGAGCATGAGTATAACAGTGTCTCCAATTTTCAAGTGTGGACGCATTGCCAAGACAACCGAGAATCTATTAATTTGAATGGTTCCATTTGTGCAGGAAATGCAGTACCTTACAATAACTTTGGCGTTCCTAGAAGACACAAGTGTGATAGGACCGCGCTAGGTAATAAATTCAGGAAAAGCTGCAATGGGCTATTTCTTTTGCAATAAAGAATAAAAACCAATTGTAACATATTTTTCAAGCTATCAACATATGGTTGAAGCTATCTATAGTTTATGAGCAACAACATAAAAATAGGATTTTTGTACCAGCATTTTGTTCACAAAATGTAACAGCCCGAGACCGACCCTTCAGATTCCTTCCATGTATTTCGTTATTGCCGTATGTTTTATTTGTTTGTCACATTCATGATCGCATCATTCACATTACATCGGCACTCCGTTGCCATCGTTTTCCAAAGCTTGCATTCATTCATAGTTGACGGTTCTCCCAATTGTCGTCGTTGACCGTTTCGAGACCAACCACACTCGCACGCACCCGCGGCATTGTAGAAATATTGTTTTTAAAGTTGGAACAAAATTCTCTCGGAATGTGTTGAATGTTGGCATGTGGTCATAATAGATTGTACACTACTGGAATCAGGAGATTTGCCGTCTGCCATGGCAGACGGCAAAGGGCAAAAGGCGGACGGCACAATTTCGGGCCCAACGAGCTCCGGCAAAGGGGTTCTTTGCCGTCTGCTTCGGCCCAGCGGACGGCAAAGATTCTTTGCCGTCAGCTTGCAGACGGCAAAGGACCTGGACGGCGTAGTACTGACGGCGCCACCGTCAGGCGGCTAACGAACCCCCATGCTTTGCCGTCTGCCTCCCGCCCCCCGTTGCCGTCTGCCTCGCGCCCCCCTTTGCCGACGGCGTCCTCTTTGCCGTCTGCTAGCAGACGGCAAAGAGGGGGCGTGCACGGGGTGGGGCCCCGCCGTGACCGTTAGGGGGCGTCCTCTTTGCCGTCCGCTAGCGAACGGCAAAGAGAGGGGAGGCAGACGGCAAAGATGTACCCGACGGCAACGAGGCTATCCTCCGAACCCACGGTGCGGTGGGGCCCGCCCGTGACCGTTGCCGTCTGCCTGCCCCATCTTTGCCGTCTGCTAGCCGACGGTAAAGACTTGGCTGACGGCAAAAAGACCCTTTGTCGTCTGCCATGCCTTTGCCATCTGTTTTCGGGAAGCTGATGGCAAAGGCCTTCTTTGCCGTCTGCCAGCAGATGGCAAAGACCTAGCAGACGGCAAATGTCCTGATTCCAGTAGTGGTAAGTAAACCACCTGCCAAATTTCGTTGCATTCGGAGCTTGTTTGATACCCAAACATTAAACATGTAGCGACACTATCGCCGATTAAATTCAGACGCTTCGGTTTTAAAAACTTGTGCCAGGCTGCCAAACCTTCCCTCCACTACAAGGATTCCGGTCTATTGCAACAAAATTTATTGCTACAACTATGTTTTGTGGAAATAAAATGCTATGTTACCACATAATTCCAGTTCTTGGTAATAGGATCTACATATTGCCACAGTTTCATTTCGTGTGCTAAGGACTCATTTTGTTGCAATATAAGCCATGTATTGCCACAAGCTACATCAGCGTTGTAATATGGTAGTGATATTGCGGCAGTTTCCATCCCATTGGGTGAATTGGTCATTTTGTTGCAATAAAAACTAGGTATTGCAACAAAGTAAATCCGTGTGGTAATATTTAGACATATATTGCAACAATTCTGATATGTGGCGCTAGTCATATATACTATTGGAAAAACATGGCTTCATATTGCAACAAAACATGTATTGGTTGTAATAGGGCGACTTTTGCCTCACCTTCGTTGTGTTGCAATAACTATTACATATTGCGACAAATTGTGCATCCATGGTAATACGTACAACATATTGCAACAATCCCTAGTGTTGCAAAAAAGGAGATATTGCAACGATGTTCTTCGCATTGTCCTATCGCTCATGTTTTTTCTTTATATTATACTTTTCTCGCGATCTGATTAAAGGGGCGTACTAGTTTATAGAGGTATGAACACATTTGGTACCACAACTTTAGCTCATTTTCAGTAGAAAAACCGTGTACGTATTTTGTCTCAGACATAATTGACCCTCGGCCCACCGACTACAATTAAGACAACATGTCAAAATACCCTGCTTGTCTCAGTTTGGGAACATGCATGTTGGATATACTATACCAGGGAGGGCTGCAGATTTATCCAATTTCTCTTGGAAAGGCCCATCCTTGGTACAACATTACTGCAGAATAAGGTGACCCTAGCTGCTCCTACAAGTGTCATGAAAATTATCAGAAATTGTTTAATCTAGAAGTGTATTCTCATACTTTAGAAACCTTTCTCGGTACAGGTACAACACATATCTCTATTCAGTCAATGTTTTTGCTCCTTTCCTCTAAAATTTAATATATTTCTGAGATCATAGTCACTTGCATATCAGCATATGGCTTACTGCCTGAACTGTTGCCGCCAGAATGCAAGGGTGCCAGCTCGGTATAGTGTGCCAATGTGACGGGGGAACCAAACTGTTAGAAGCGGCATTACTCTAGATCAAAAGGATCAGGTAAACATAATCTTGAACAATTCGACATGACCATAGCTGAAATACAGCTAATTTGCAATAAATTATAAGTGGTAATATTTTTCATAAGTAGATGAACTAATATAGTGTAAAATCTCCAGATAACAAGCATAAATACATCAACCAAATAGTTGTCTTCAAACTCCAGATTACTTAACAAATTTTCTTGCACAAACACACATAAGTTTATGTCCAGGTGGCATCACATCACACACACAAGTCTTGCATAGGCACACACAAATATAGGTCCAGTGGCGTCACAACACACACCCACAAGTGTAGCTCCAGGTTACAAACATGAACAAAGTACATGAATATCTATTCATGGCTTAACATGTGGAAAGTCTTACCACGAGATTAAAGCCTACACAAAGAAGCCCTAGTCATCATCCAATTCTTCTTGTCCCAAAGGAGCAACATGCCCATCACTTATGTAAGCCTCATCATCATCCATATCATCATCAGATTCGAATCGAACATCTTCAAACTCAACCGATTTTATATTTTTTATGACTGAAACATCAACGTTCAATCCTTCGTCATCATTTCTGCACCAACTAGTGATCTCTTCAGGTATTGTAATTTCTGCATCAATGACATCCTGTACGTCTACCTCACCACCTTTATCAGCTTCAATAGCTTTATCAAGGCCTACACCATTTAAAACAAAAGGAGCAAACAAATTGTGTGGATTCATCTTAATAATAGCTTCCCAATCAGGGTTGTTCACATCTCTCACATAGAAAACCTGTTGAGCTTGGAGGCCTAGAATGTAAGGGTCTCCCTCGAATCGGTGTAGAGTAGTGTCAAGGTTAATAATTCTATATTTCTCCTTCTTATACCCCTTACTCTGAGTTCTGTTGGCAGGAGGCACATCAAACCAGTCACATTGAGTAGAACAACCTCCTTATCAGGAGGAAAGTCAAGAAATATGATTTTCTTGATCACCCCGTAATAATCAATATTGCCTGTGGTCGCATCGCCCTTAACTATGGCGTCACTATTTTGGGTACTCAACTCTTGCTGTATATAGGAATTCCGAAAGAAATATCCATTTAGAACTGTGCGGTTGTATACACGAGCTAGGTGATCAGGTCCTTTAGCTAGTGCACAAATAAGATTGCTGACCTTCCCATCATTATGGAGTATTGTGATCTGTTTCGTGGAATAGAATATGTGTGAGCGTAATGTACACGTTGGTACGTTATTATGAGGAACAATAGGTAAAATGCTAAAGAAACTTACTCGTCTCTCAAACCAGCCAACAAACTCTTCCTTGTGCTGTTTTTTAGGATTGGGAGAACCGTTACTTGTGAGCTCCTCAAGATGTTCACTTCAAAGTGAAATGATTGTTAGTTCAACAGGAAAGTATTAATGCATATCATGATGTGAAATAAATACATAAGTATCCTTACTCAATCCATGACGCGGTTTCCTCACAGTTTGTTATTATAAAATGCCTCATTTGATTAATCTCAGCCAAAGAGAATGATTCACAAACAAAACTTTTCTTGGAGTAACCAACTATACTCATTATGCTAATCCTTGTTGGTGGTTGATCTGTACCTCCATCTTCATGATGTTCGGACTGACTTAGCTTTGTAGGCATTCCATCAAGGAATCGACTGCAAAAAGTCATGCACTCTTCAAGTATGCACCCCTCTGCAATAGAACCTTCTGGTTGAGCCTTGTTACGCACATATTCTTTGAGCGTACGCAAGTATCGCTCAATTGGATACATCCATCTGTACAAGACATGCCCTCCCAATCGGGCCTCTTCAGCAAGATGAATTGGGAGATGCATCATAATATCAAAGAATGCTGGTGGAAAGATCATCTCAAGCTGACATAGAGTTTCTGGAATTGTTTTGCTCAACTTCTCCAAATCTTCATCCCATAACTCTTTGGAGCATTATTCTGGAAAGAATTTACTCAGCTGAAGCAATGGGTTAACAACATTCTCTGGCAAAAGCTTGCGCGACGCAATAGGAAGAAGTTTCAGAAATATAACATGATAGTCATGAGTTTTGAGTCCACTAATCTTGCACTGATCAAGGACTACACATTGCTTAATGCCTGAAGCATAGCCATCATGCATCTTATTGCTCTGCATAAACTTGAGGAGCATTACCTTCTCTTCTTTTTTTAAAGTATAGCAACCTTTCTATATTTCATACTTATGCTTATCGGGCTTTGGATGTTGGTCCTTCCTAATTTTCAAGTCCTCCAAATCAAGATGAGCCTTCATACCATCCTTTGATTTCTTATCCATCTCAAGCAAAGTCCCCAGAATGTTGTCACAAATGTTCTTCTCGATGTGCATAACATCCAAATTGTGCCTAACAAGCAAGTGCTTCCAACATGGGAGCTGGAAAAATACACTTTTCTTCTGCCATTTATGCCAGATATTAGTTTCCGATCGCTTTCTCCTATTTGACCATCCAAACGGTGCATGCGGAATGCTATCAAGTTCCCGCAGAACTTGTTGACCAGTAAGTGCCACTGGAGCTTCTCTATTATCTGTGTTGTTGTTGAACAAGCACTTGTTTCGACGCCATTTGTGGGTCTTGGGCAGAAAACGTCGGTGTCCCATGTAGCAATGCTTTCGACCATACTTGAGCCATAAAAAATATGTATGTTTGTGGCAATACGGGCATGCTAGCTTGCCTTTTGTGCTCCAACCACTCAGCATTGCATAAGCTGGGTAGTCATTTATGGTCCATAACAAGCAAGCATACATCTGGAATTTTTTAGGTTCAGCATCATATGTATAAGCACCATCCTTCCATAGAATATTTAGTTCATCAATCAAGGGCTGCAAGTACACATCTATGTTTCCTACTGACCTTGGTCCTGGAATAATCATTGACATAATCCAATTTTGTTGTTTCATGCACATCCAAGGTGGCAAGTTATATGGGATAAGAATGACAGGCCATGTAGTGTGCGATATACTCACGAGCCCACAAATCGGCGTGTATTGCAACAAACGATTTTGATGCAATAGACCCGGATCCTTGTGGTGCTCTCATCCCCACCTAGTGAATCTACAAAGCCCACCTAGCCAACCCCACGACCGGCTTCGTCCAATTGTGATCGAACGACTCAAAAACGATGGAGAAACCCCAACCCTAGACCTCCATGCTATAAAGGAAAGCCCCCCTTACCATTTCTAGGAAACCGTAGCCTAGCCTCGTTTTCCACGCGTAGCCACTCCCCAGCCGCCACCTAGCCGCCCTTCACCTCTCTCCTTGCGCTAGGGCCCGCCAGGCCCGGATTGAGCCCCCTGAGCTCATCTTGGCCCGGGTCAACCACGGCCGTCGCTATGGCACGCGAGCTCCCGTGCCTCCCAAGCCGCTCCTCGTCGTCGTGCCTTACCCCTCGCCTCCACTACCGGACCCCGCCGCCGCCAAGTCGCCCCGCGCCGCCCGCCACCGCTGCGACCCGCTCCCGAGATGTCGCTGTAACGCGAGTCCACCGCCCGCCGTTGCTTGCCTCCAGAGCTGCTTGCCCGCCCCACGCCATCAGCCGCGCCGCCGCCGGAGCTCGAGGCTCCTTGCCGCGCCTCTGTGGGGCTGATCCGAAAAGATTCGGTCGACCTCCGCTTCCCCACGGGTCTCCTTCCTTGTCGACATCGGCGCTACCCCGCTTCGCTACGTCCTGCCGCTGCTACGTCCCTGCTCGGGGTGGACGACGCCTCAGCGCCTTGCGCCTCGTGGGCCTAGGCCTCGCCTGTCGGCCCAACTCCGGTCCAGTCGGCCCGATCAAGCCCGTTATGAGCACCCCCGCCCTATCTCGCAAATGTTCACTAAATAGACTATTCCGCGAACAGTTTTAGACTTAGACGAATTTTGGCGAAGTCATTTTCGTCTGTGAAAAACATCTCACAGGCATTTTAAAACAGCTACAACTTTTGACCTGTTTGTCCGATTGAAATGAGTTATATATGAAAAAGTATCTACTCTTTGTGCTCTACATGAGAGTATCATTTGCATGCATATTGGGAGTCATCTACTTGCTGTAATATTCGTTGCATAAGTGTATTGTGATATAGCTGCTGAAAACTGTTAAAATTTGTCAAGTTTGCTTGATGATTGCCACCAATCCATAAGTTATATGCATGTGTTCCCTTCATGAGTTTTGTTCTCTATTATGTCTACTTTGATGGCATTCCATTGGTTGCCATGCAAACAATCTCTGTCATGTCAATTTGTTGCACTTAAGTGGCCTTAGTGATAAAACTGTTTTGTTGTTAACAGAAAGTACCGTTTTGCAAAAATCATAGTAAATGATCCATGCATCCTATGAATTTGGGCAAATGGAGTAAAATAAATATTGCCATGTCTACTTGCTGCACGTACCATTTTCATAAATATTAAAATTGCTATAGCTACTGTTTTGTACATCCCAAAACAGCATCGTGAAGTAACTGTTTTGCATCCTAGATTTTCAATTAAGTCTGAAACTGTTGTTTTAAAACTTGTCAACTTGTCTTGATGAATGCCATTGATCTAGAGGTAATATGAAGATGTTTATTAAACATGATTTTCTGTTCACCATAAATAGTATCACCCCGTACATTTTCGTGCCATTAAAACCTCCTATAGCATAATTAAAAGTTGCCCACAACATGCCATTCCAATATTTCTGCTTGCATAAAACTGTGATTTTCACTAAGTCCTTAATCTGGACAGAAACATTGCATTTTATAAAAATCATATCAATTCCTACATGATGCCTATGAAAATGATCTTTATATCAATTGTGGAATATTTTAAGTGTACTACATCATCATGTCATTTATTTTCATGTTAGCATACTGTAGCATCATGTTTTAGTGCTCCAAAGTAGGCATCTCACTAATTTTGGCAGATTCTAACTGAAACTTGTGGTGTTTGCATATTGTGAACCATGGCTCCGTTTCGAGCATGTAATACATGAAACTTGTTTGGATATGCATGTAGTTTCATAATACCCATTTGCATTCATGATTAAAAATGTGTGTGGTTGTTGGTTGCATGCATTTTTTATTCATGCCATGTCAAACTTGTGTTGGTCATATCTTCTAGGCTGTAGCTCCGTTTTAAATGATCTATATATGTAGATCGTTTAGAATGACATGTAGAATCACATGGTGCATTTTGTTTTCCTGTTTAATAAATATAAAATATATTTAGTCGGAACAGTACAAAATTCTTAATTTGCACATGGGGTCGTTTCGGAAATGCTATATGTCATTTCCGGCATCATTTAATATGCCTAGATAGATAGTTTAATTATGCTTCATCTCTTGCCAGGATAAGTAACATTTAAACTTGTTGGGTACCTAAACAAGAGTGAACTAAATAATTAAATGTGGAGTTTCGTCAATATGCAACTCGTTTCATATTGAACTTCACTTAATGTGTACTATTTGTTTGTTGTGCTTTGCCATGCCTTGCATATTTAAATGGACATGCATTATTTTTTATTGTGCACGATGCCGTGATTTGTTGTGGTGTTTACTGTATTGTTTGTTTCTGGAATTGATTCTCCTCTCTAGAGTTCCGAAACCGATTCGGAGTGTGATGATTCGTTCGACTATGCCCGTTCGTCTACTTCACCGATTTGTTCTTCTTCCAAGCGGGATTTCAGGCAAGATGACCATTACCGTGGATACCACAACTATCATTGCTATGCTAGTTGTCTTATTTCTATCGCTATGTCTCGCTACGTACCACTTGTTTATCAAGATTCCCAAAATTCCATGATCAACCTCTAACCCTCCACATCCCAGCAAACCGTTGTTTGGCTATGTTACCGTTTGCTCTGCCCCTCTTATAGCGTTGCTAGTTGCAGGTGTAGGTTATTCCATGTGAAAACATGGATATCTTGGGATATCACATTATTCTTGCTATTTAATTAATGCATCTATATACTTGGTAAAGGGTGGAAGGCTCGGCCTTTTGCTTGGTGTTTTGTTCCAGTCTTGCCGCCCTCACTACTAGGGAAAACCTTATAGGTGGAGGCTTAACAGTAGAGCGGGTTAGACCAACACGCTACTACTACTTTGCAGTAGCGCATCTAAATAAAACGCGCTACTGCTACACACTTAGCAGTAGCGGGGGGAGAAAAAGAGCACTGTTGGTACACTTTCCCAAATGTACCCACCCGACTATGTAGAGAAGCAGCGCGCGACAAGGAAGCGTGCTGCTGCTAAACAGTTTAGCAGTAGCGCGTGTTCAAAAGACATGCTGCAAGTACTGTCGCACTGTGCCACCTGGTGGGCCCCACTTAGCGGCAACGCGTCTTGTTTTGCCACGCTACTGCTACTGCTCTTAGCAGTAGCGCCTGTCCAGGACATGCGTTGCTGCTAAGGCGGAGAAGCCACCTTCCCCAATCCCCTCTCCCCCTCCCCCTTCGTCTCTCCCTCATGTTTTCACTCACTTTCTTCTCCTCCATTACTACTACCTAGCTTTCTTCTCTCTTCCTTCGCCTACCTCTCTTCTCTCTACTTTAATGCCCCCTCCACCTTCTCCATTAATGCACCCCTTTTCTCTCTTAGCTTCCTCACTTTTCTCTCCTCCCTCTACTAGTTAGAGCTAGCCATTTCCTTCCCCTACTAGCTAGATCTATCAATTTACTAAGTGGAACCTATCAACTCCCCAACTAGATCTATTCTTTAATGAAGTAAAGCCATCTAGTCACCATGCTTCTCTCTCGATATAGCTAGGTGAGTAAAAGATTGTGCTTTGGAAGAATTAATGGAAAATATGTGTGCGATATGACCGAACCGGGCGATATGATGGAAATTGTGCGTGTGGCATGAGTTGCCGCCTATACGTTTATTTGCCGAATTTTCTGTGACATTAGAGTTGCTTATGTTTTACCGTAATGTCGATTTAAGGAAAGTCATGCCGAATTTTTGTATGACTTTGATGCATGCATGCATGGATGCATTTATAATCCTTTTGCTTATTAATTATCCCGCGCAGGCGATCATGAAGGTCAGTGTGTCACACCCTGTGTTTTGCCTCATGACTAAGTTAACATGACTCAAAAATTAGGGCCAACAAAAACTTTTTGTGTGCTTGTGATGCTTGACTTGATTGATGATTGCTTGATTCCTTGCTTGTGCTTTAAGTCATAAACTTGATCCTACTCTCAAAACTCATCTACTCGATCCAAACTCTCTACCCAATGATCATGCCATGCGTATAGGACTAAAAACTCTTTTTTATAAAATATTATTTTGGCCAAAAGGCATTTATTCAATTTAGGTTTTCCAAAACCCCTGAATTGAGGTTTGTACTACAAGCCCTCAAATTGGGTGGATTGTTTTGCCCCAAAGGTTCTATTTGAAACCTATTATATATAAGACTTCCCAAAACCACTAAATAATATTTTTAAAGATTATTTTCATATTTTACTTAAAGGCTTTTTCTAAAATCCGGAAATGGTCTTTTATAGGAAAATATTATTTTTATGCTTTCAAAATATTTGAGAAAATTTAGTGTAACTCAGTGGACAGATATATTCCATATATAAGAGTTTCAACACATGGTCATGTTCAAAATATTGAACAAAACCCTCCAAAACCCCTTCCTTCTCATTTTAAATATTTGAAATATTTCTATAAGAAATATTCTCAAATAAATAGAAGAAAATTCTGGCATGTCACATATGCCACATGTGATCACCTTGCCAAGTCTCATCTCAATCCCAATAAGTTTAGTCCACCAAAATGCCCCAAAACCCTCTCTGTCCAGATCCAAACTTGAGCAACTTTACATTGCCAAGTGCCTCCATTGGTGCTCAAACCTTGTGGACATGCTCTAATACTCTAATAATGCATCCACACCAAGTGATGCATCAAGGAGAATAGATCCACTTGTCCAAATCCCCCAAACCCATTTCTGCTGATTTCTAGAATTGGGAACTTTTGCATTGTCAAGTTTTCCCATTTGGTCCCAATTTTTTTGGCATGCTCTAATGCCCAAATGATGCCACCACACCCAGTGGTGCATCAAGGAGATTAGCTTAGCATGACCAGATCTACAGAAATCTGATTCTATTGGTTTCTAGAGTTTTTAAAGTTTGCATTGGCAACTTTCCTCAAACAAGCCCAAAATTGGTGATCAACCTCAATTCCATCTACCATTTGATCCTGTTAAATCTCATGGATAGTAGGAACTTTTATCTTGCCCAAACACTCATCAAACACCTTCTGGTCGTATCCAAAAGTTATTGTTTCCACCCCATCTGTTATTCCCATTGATCCCAAATTTTTACCACATCACCTCCTAGTGCCCATTTAACCCCAGTAAACTTTGCATGGCCATAGCTCAATTATTTGTGGGTGAAAACTTCATTTCTACCCTCTGGACAAAATCTTTTCTCACCCCCCTGAGCTTTCCTTCTCAACCAAGCAACCTCCAGAGCACCCCTTGGCTAGATTCACTTTGTTTACACCTCCTAAATGCCCCTAGACACTAGAGGGCACGCTAGGACATGCCATGGGAGCAAATGGCATGCCCTGGCATGCCAAAAGTGCCCTCCAGAGCATGCTATAGTGCTCTGGCACACTGTAGCCGGCACCCAATCCCTTCCCTCGACAGCCTCGAGTCTTCTCGGCATGCCTGTCGGAGCCCCTCGACATGCGTGACATGGCAAGCTGTCGCCCCTCTCTTCCCTCTCCCTCCTCTGGCCTCCCCTCGCATGAGCGTCGACCGCCCGAGATCTCCAACCCAAGAGCTCACACGCTCGAGCTCTGTCGGCCTCCGGCTCCTCCCTCTCCTTTCCCCTGGTCATGGACCACGTCCACGTAGCCCACAGACACGCCCTCGATCACCCCCGAGACCTCTAGAGGCAGTTGCGCCATGGCCATGGGTGTCGTCCACGGTGGACTCGCGCCCCAACCATATGAGTTAGCCCCGAGCTCCTCTCCGCGTTCCTCTGGTCCTCTCTCCCTCCCGTGAATGCCCCAGAACCACCCATTCTTCGTCCCATGCCCTCTCCATCCCCTCACGACCGGTATTGCCGCCTTGGCCTCCCCTCAAATTCGAGCTCCCTAGAGCTTCCCCTCTCCCCATGACCACTCCGGTGCCCCCACACCACCGTCGCGAAGCCCCACAGAGCCTCCCTTTCTTCTCGGAGACGCCATGCGCTCAAGGGCAATGGTGGCCGATGGCCTCCTCCGCGCCCCCCCTGAGTTGGCGCCGTTGCGGCCCTCCCCATGGGCGCGCAGCACCTGGCTGGACACGGCACGAACCCCGGAGCTCGCCGGCGTGCGCAGCCTCGCCGGAGGTGCTAGAGCCACCGGGGCGGGCGCCGACGCGCTGCAGGCCGGGCTCCTCTGCCCCTCCCCTGCTCTGGCTGGAGGAGGGAGGAGAACCTGCAAGCGGGGGCCGCCGGTCAGTGGCTGAGGCGCGGGGCCCCCCGTTTAAGTGAACGCGTCCCCGTGCGCATCCGTCTCCCTGCGGCGAAAGCGCCTCTTGCGAAGGCGCCGTCAACGTGGCCTTGTCCTCCTGCGCGGTTGAGCCACTGGGCAGGCCCAGTAGCGGCTTCGCCCGTTGTGCTGTACGGCCCATTGGTTTTGTCCCGTAGGTATAAACCTTTTTCCATTTTCCTTTTTAAGAGAGACAAATTAAATCCCACAAAATTCAATTCAACTCCAAATTTGATGATTCAAACTCCTAAAGTTTCCAAAAATCATGGACTTCCGAAAATATTTTCTGTACTGTTTCAATCAAAACTTCAAATTTGAATCATTCATGCCCACTTTGAAAAATCCCTATCGGATTCAAATCAACTCCAAATGGAGTGATTCAACTTTTCAAAGACTACAAAAATCTTGCCATCAATGGTTAGCATTTTTCCTATGCTATACTCTACTAGACCAAATAAATAGCCCATTTTTCCTTTATTCCATCTTAGGAAAATCATAGGAAATTCATCCCAATTCCAAATCTAGTGAAACCACTTTCTAAATTCTCTTAAATGATGCCCTATTTTATGATTGCACCCACTCATTTTTCTAAAAATATTTTCTGTAGACTCCTTATAAAATTATTAATCCCTCCATTTCCACATTTTAAAAATCATTGTTGCTCCAACTCTAGTAGTGCCATTTTACGTATTTTTGTTATAACCAGGGACACCCAAGAAAAATAAAATTCCTATTTTTGCACTCTTTTATTTCTCTGCTTGTTGTGTTGCTTATTATGGTTGTTTCCGGTGGTAGTTGATGAAGTAGACAGAGTGCTCGGAGTTGGACCAGAAGCGTGAGGAGACTCAAAGACTTTGCTAAGCCAGCCAAGCAGCCCTTTGACCATGTCTATGGAAACCTTTTTATGCATATCATATAGCACCTTATAATTCGATGTGTTGATCATGATGAATGTGATGATCGCCTTTATGGGTTACCTCCGTTACTTTCCTCGTTGATACTTGCATGACATGACTCTACTTTGTGCTTAGAGTTGTGCAGATGGGAGTAGATAGGTTGCTCAGTAGTTGCTATGCAAATGGGACGGGGGTATGGATGGGATGGGAAACAAATGTTTACCAAAGACCTTTTTGAAAACCCCATCGGGTGCCACTAATGCCCGAGGGAGATGATGTTAAGCTAGGTAACCACTTGATAAAGAAGAGGTGTACCGGGCAAGTGTGTGTGTTGTTTTCAAAAAGGGATTGGTTTAAGTGTCGACCGTTACTCCAACCTTACATGTACAAGCACTCTACCCCTATATGGTAAGGGGCTTTGTTGATTACTTTGGTCGATGCTAGCAGAGAGCCCACATTACTAGTGGCGGGAGTGACATGGTCACTCTTGATACGGGGTCGTGCCAGGTAGGGCGACCATGGGCTGTTTTTACAGACACCGGGCACATCGTTGTGTCCCTTCATGGATGGTACAATGATTGAGCGAGTCTCATGTGATGTACATTATGAAGACATGGGCCAACGAGTGGACTCTTTGTTTAGTGTTGTCAAGGGAAAGACATTTTTCAGGTGCTTACCTCGGGTATGTAATATACCGCGAGTCGTGTGTCGGGACCCCGATCCTAAGCCATAAGAATCTAGCATGTAACACTTCACATTACTTTGCGGCCTCACGCACGGTTATCTCCACGGCTGCCACCTTACCTAGGCTGGGACCGTTTGCGCCTTTTGGCTCACGAATGTGAATATGTCGCTAGCATTCAAATATCCAAGAACCCGGGTCGACATGACTAGTCGTAGAACCCAAGTAGCACATCCGTACAGGGACAGGCATACGTAACCCAACAATGTAGGTGTCGGCCTCAGCGTGTGTAGACGAGTCATAGCAAGCTACAGGGACTCCATTATGCCGTGGGACATAAATGTCATCAACTGCGCGTAGACGAGTCATAGCAGGCTACATGGACTCCATTGCACTGCGAGACATTTCCCCGAAGGGACAGACACAGCAGCAAAGAAGGATACATGCCGGTCAATCAATGTGTTCGGAGCAGTAGCAAGCTACCAAGGCTCAGTGGAAGCACAAAGAGGCATTTCCCTGTAAAGAGTACTACTAGTGGCACACAACTAGGTGTCGAATCCCATACATACCGTTACACGTCAGACACACGCACGACATGTCCGATATGCATAGATACAACTATGGCATCACAACATAACCATACAACAACACAAAATTTATTTAGAAGGCTCAGAAGAGCCTTACATAATATGTTCATACAGGTAGGGGTCACATGACCCGACACTCAAGTCATACAAACAAGTTCATACAAACCAAGCGGAAGCTTAAAGCTGTCTGAGTACAGACAGATGAAAGGTAAAAAGGCATAAAGCCCGACTATCTACAGCCCATCCCAGGGCATCAGATCGTACCTGGGATACCAGCTACTCGTCGTCGTCGACGTCTAGGTAGAACCCACTAGATGGGTCCATATTCTCATCTGCAATAGTTATTAAGCAAACATGAGTACAATCGTACTCAGCAAGTCTTTAAAGCAGACCTAAGCTATTCATGCTCATGTTTCAACAAGGGGAGTAGTGGGGTTTATGCAGCAAGCCAGCTTTCACTCTTGGCTAGCCTATACTACGACTACCAGTTCTTTGAACAAGTTTTCAGATAGCGCACACGAGTCCACTAACACCACTTCAATACACCACCTTGGATCCGCTCTCGTCACCTATGAGAGTGCCATCCACGGTACTCACACTTGTCTTGAGTCTTTTAGAGGTAACCATTAAATTATCTATGAACAGCATAAGTTATCCAAGTAGTCCATATCTGAGGACGTGACTATTCGAACAGATTCATTACCCTGCAGGGGTGCACTTCATCACACACGCTCTCGCCACTTATCGTTGTGTGCTCATAAAAACAGGCACCCCGATAACCTTCAAGAGGAAGCCCAGCGAGGGAGTCGGCCACGAGCGTCAATCACACAAGACCCTAGTCCAGGCTATCGCCTATTTGAGACTAAACCTGCACGGAAGTCCGGCCGAAGTTTCCTCTACGGCCTCAAACGATGTGCGCAGGGTTCCCAAGCCCACCGTCCGGGTGCCACTTGGTACACCGTGCCACTGCCTACCGCGTCGTAGCCCACCCCTAAGGTCAGCGCTACGCACGGCCTCCATCATGGCTACAAACACCAGAAACTACTTGCAACTCCTGGACAGAGGACTAGGCGGTTGATAAGTCGAGCGGGGTTATATTTTAGGGCCCAGCATGTGGTAGTAACTATTCTTGGATCACAAACATGGAACTCAGTTCCTAAGAACGGTCCCAATGAGACAATCCGCTATGTACTCCTACATAGACTCTCATCGCTACCTTTACCAAATCAGGTTCATCATTTAGCTCATCACATCAGAACAACACCGTTTCACTCCGGTTCATCACCCAGATGAATCAGACCTGACACAACTCTAAGCATAGCAAGCAAAGCAAGTAAAGCACATCAGGGCTCAAGCATCTACCAGGTATGCTAGGTTGCTTGGTTTAGCTATTTACTGTGACAATGACAGGTCATGCAGAGGAATGGGTTCAACTACCGCAACAGATAGATAGTAGAAGCGTTTGTCCTAATGCATTAAACAAGAGCAGGAGCGAGAGAGTGGGATGTATCGGTATGATCAATGGGGTTGCTTGCCTTGCAGGTTGGCCGGGCGGTACTGTCCTTCAGGGGACACTCGAGGGTATCCGATGGAGCAGAACCTACCACGACATAGACGGAGTAACAATCAATACACAGCAAGTGCAGCAATATGATGCATGATCATGACATGGCAATGTGATAAGAATGAGCTAATGCATCTATCATTAGAGTTAAATGTAGTAAAGTTGAATATAGGTTCAAAATCGTACTCCATGTGATATTCCACATATTGCATTATTGCAAAATGTCAATGTTCTCCTATTTAGGTTGCTCTAGCTTGCATGGTAATAGCACCAATGGATTCTTTGGATTTTTCTGATAATTTTTCATATATAAATTATTTCAATCTGAGCTACAGATTAATTTCTATGAATTTTAGAAGTTTTATCCATTTTCTGGAATTATTATAAATCAGAAAATCATTATTGCGTCAGCATGACATGAGCATTGCGTCAGCAGGTCAACTGGCCGTTGCCAAGTCAAACCTGACCAGTGGGGTCCACTGGTCAGTGATCCAGGGCCATTTAGAGTCACTGACATGTGGGGTCCACATGTCATTGACTCAGGGAATAATCCCGAGTTGACCCTGGCTTTGACCTGAGCCAGGGCCCACTGTCAGTGTCTGATTAGTTAATTAATTAACTAAATTAATTTCTGGGTAAACCTAAACTAACCAGGGACTGGGACCCAGGGGGTCAACCCTGTGGTCAAACGGCCCTTGACTCGCCGGCGTTGAGCCGCCGGCGGCCACAGAGACGGCAGAGGGGTCGGGTTTCCTCCTCCGGTGGCCATTTCAGTGGTGGAAGGCATCAGCGTGAAGCTGGCCTTCCCGCTCGTCGATTAGCACGGTTGGCCTCACCGGAGGCGACCTGAATCGATGGCGGCGAGCTCAACTGCGGCGGCCGGCGTCGGGTGATCGTCGGAAACGGCGATGCGGAGCATGGCAAGGTCAGCGGCTAGCGTCGAACAAAGCTACGCATGCTCACGAGCTCGATGAGCACGCACACGGGACCCTAAGGTCATCGGAACCTTACCGGCGGCGAGTTCGTGCGGCGGCGGACTGCGGCGAAGGCGGGCTCTAGCTACAGCGGGCAGAAGAACATGGAAGAGAGGGCCAGGAGACGGCGGAGCTCACTGGGAGGCTACAGGGGAGATCAGCGGCTTCGGGGTGCTTCAGTGGCTAGGAATCAACGGCGGCAAGCTTCGGTTGCCGGCGAGGAAAATGGCGATGCTGGCGACACTGCAAGGCCGCCGGGCTCGATTCCTTCGACGGGGTGAACCGGTGCTCGACGGCGGGGACGATGGCCATGGCCGCGGGGCCTGACGAGGCCGGAGGCTACGGTGACGCGCGGCGGCGCTCTGGGGTCTGGAGGAGGAGGAGGGAGCAAAGAGGGAAGAGAGCGAATGGAGGAGGGGAATGGAACCAGACGGCAGCGGCGATGCTATCCACGGCGATGCGCTGGCCAGGGGAGCCCAGGCAGGCAGCTGCGTGGACCGCTGCGGCTGAGCGGCGTCGGCTACGCCTTCGTCGTCCTGGCAAGAGGAGGAAGAAGACCTCCCTGCCGCTAGTGGACTGGGCTGGTTCTTCCTGGGCCAGGAGCCAGGTAAGTTTTCTTTTCCTAATTTTATTTCTGTTTTCTATTCTGTCCTTTGTGTTAATTTTATTTGGGCTCCAAATACCTAGCACAAAAAAATATTGAAATATTTTAGAGAGCATAGTTTGAATATTTCAAACCTTCACAAAAGATTTCAATATTTTTGCAAGACTATATTATTTATAGTGCTTTTGTTGTCAATTTTAGTGGCATTATAAGTTATTTTTAAAATGCTATCACTGTTGTGAAAATTGAAATGTCACCTTAAATGTTGTTGCCAACATTTATCAGAAATGGTGAACATTTTTGAAGAGCATTTTGGATTCATTGAAGATCACAAGCATTTGAATTGGTTTAATTCACGTGAGGTGCTAGGGTTTCTGATATCCCCATTTCAAGTTGATGCAAAATTTAGACATGATGCACATACATGCTAGCACAAAGCAAGGCTAACTAGGGATGTGACAACTCACCCCCACTCAAAAGAATCTCGTCCCGAGATATGGAAGTCGTCAGGAAGAGCGCGGGGTACTCTAGTCGAAGACGGTCCTCCCTTTTCCATGTGGCTTCCTTCTCGGAATGGTGTGACCACTGATCCTTGAGAAACTTGATGTTTCGACGTCGAATGGTGCGCTCATCTTGATCGAGGATGCGAACAGGGTATTCTCGATATGTAAGGTTATCTTGGAGATCAAGCGTTTCGTGGTCCACTTCGCGGACAGGGTTCGAGAAGCAACGCCTGAGTTGCGAGACGTGGAAGACATCATGAACCTTGGCAAGATGCGGTGGGAGTTCCAATTGGTAGGCAACCTCTCCTCGTTTAGCAAGAATGCGAAAAGGACCAATGTAACGAGGAGCCAACTTGCCCTTGATACCGAATCGTTGGGTACCCTTCAAAGGTGTAACCCGAAGGTAAGCCTTCTCGTCAACTTCAAAGGTCACAGCCTTATGATGGTGATCATATTGGCTCTTTGGACGAGATTGGGCTGTTTTCAACTTTTCACGAATAATGCGAACTTGCTCTTCTGCATCCTGGATCATATCCAAACCAAAGAGTTGCCTCTCTCCGGTTTCTGACCAGTTAAGAGGTGTTCGACACCTTCGTCCATAGAGAACTTCAAAAGGGGCTTTGCCCAAGCTTGACTGATAGCTATTGTTATAAGCAAATTCGGCGAACGGAAGACATTTCTCCCAATTCATGCCGAAAGAGATAACACAAGCTCTGAGCATGTCTTCCAGAATTTGATTGACTCGCTCAACTTGACCACTTGACTGCGGATGGAAAGCAGTGCTAAAAGATACATGAGTCCCCATAGCATTTTGGAAACTTTCCCAGAATCGGGAAGTAAAGATACTTCCACGGTTTGAGTTGATCTCCAAAGGAACACAATGAAGAGATACTATTCGTGAAATATATAGATCCGCTAGCTGACTTGCGGTTATACTTTCACGAACAGGAAGAAAATGAGCCACTTTGGAAAGACGGTCAATGACCACAAAGATAGCATTATTCCCTCTCTTGGTCCTAGGAAAACCGGTGATGAAATCCATACCGACCTTGTCCCATTTCCATTCAGGAATAGCTAAGGGTTGAAGGGTGCCAGCAGGCCTTTGATGTTCTGCTTTAATGCGACGACAGACGTCATAGTTAGCAACGAACTGAGCAATTTATCTCTTCATTCTGGTCCACCAGAACCTCTGGCGTAGGTCCTGATACATCTTGGTACTACCAGGATGAATCATGAGAGGAGAATCATGAGCCTCCTTAAGGATCAGCTGCCGGAGATGTTGGTTCTTGGGAACCACCAAGCGGTTCTGGAAGAACACAACACCTTGATCATCGATGGATAAATCCTTAGTGTTTCCGCTATCGATGTTCTCCTTGATTCGGGATATACCCTTATCACACTTTTGGCCAGCTATGATTTGATCTCTAAGAGTAGGTTTTGCCACCAAGGTGGAAAGGAATCCTTGAGGAACAATGTGAAGATTTAACTTCCGAAATTCCTCATAGAGAAGCGGTTGACCTTGTTGTAACATCAGATTGTTACAATAAGACTTACGACTTAATGCATCATCCATGACATTGGCTTTCCCCGGGGTGTAAGTTATCCCTAAGTCATAATCTGTGATCAACTCAACCCAACGTGTTTGCCTGAGATTCAAATCCGGTTGGGTGAAGATATATTTCACACTTTGGTGCTCAGTGTATATCTCGCAACGATTACCCAGAAGGTAATGTCGCCATGTTTTAAGTGCATGGACTACAGCTGCAAGCTCAAGATCATGTGTTGGATAATTATCCTCATGTGGATGCAACTGTCGAGATGCGTATGGAATCACATGACGATCTTGCATGAGAATGCAACCTAATCCTTGTCGCGAGGCGTCACAGTAGATAACAAAGTCCTTAGAAAAATCTGGTGGCACCAGTACGGGTGCAGAAGTCAGGCGTCTTTTCAGTTCCTGAAAACTGTGCTCGCATTGTGGAGTCCACTCGAACTTTTATCTTTCTTGAGGAGTTCAATAAGAGGCTTCACAACCTTGGAGAAATTCTCGACAAAGCGGCGACAATAGCTCACTAAGCCAAGGAAACTCCAAACTTGCTTAACCGATTCAGGTTGAGTCCAATCAAGGACGGCCTGAACTCGCTCGGGATTGACAGCAATGCCCTTGCTAGAGATTACATGACCTAGATAGGTCACTTCTGGTAGCCAAAATTCACACTTGGAGAATTTGGCATACAGGAGATGCTCTCGAAGTTTCGTCGATACCAGCCTGAGATGCTCGGCATGATCTCGTTCGTTCTTCGAGTAGATGAGTATATCGTGGAGGTAAACCACGATGAATTTATCTAAATATTCCATGAAGATCGAATTCATCAAACGAGAGAAGGTGGCTGCAGCATTGTTTAATCCGAAGGACATGACGGTGTACTCGTATTGGCCATAACGAGTAACAAAAGCCGTTTTTGGAATGTCCCCGTTCCTGATTCTGATTTGATGGTATCCCAACCTCAAATCCACCTTGGAGAAGACTGAGGATCCAGTGAGTTGGTCATACAAGTCATTGATCCTGGGGAGGAGATACTTGTTCTTGATTGTGACCAGGTTCACTGGTCGGTAATCTACAACCATCCGCTCCGTTCCATCCTTCTTCTTTACGAAGAGGACGGGGCAAGCCCAAGGAGAAGAACTAGGGCGGATGAATCCCTTTTTCAAGGCCTCATCGAGTTGTTTCTTAAGCTCGGCTAGTTCTAAGGGTGCCATCTTATAGTGTCTTCTGGCTATTGGGACAGTCCCGGGAATGAGGTCTATCACAAACTCTACATCTCTAACAGGTGGAATACCTAGCAGTTCCTCTGGGAAGACAACTGGGAATTCACGGACCACCGAAATATCCTCAAGCTCTAGAAGAGGGCTAGCATTGAGGGAATAGAGTTGGCACTTAGCCACTCGAGTTGAGAAGGTGACTATCTCACCTGAGGGGTGTGTAAGTTGAACATTCCTAGAATGAGTATCAATCTTGGCATAATGAGCTGACATCCAGTCCATACCCAAGATGATATTGATGTCCGAAGACTTCAGAGCTATCAGGGAAGCTAAGAAGACTAGCCTATCCACGAGAATCTCATTGTCATGGCTTACTCTAGAAGTTTGCCATTTTGATCCAGGAGTCTGAACTACTAATGGAGTGGGCCTATCACAAAAGGTCATGTTATGCAACTGTGCATAACTTTCTGAGATGAATGAATGAGATGCACCAGTGTCAAATAGAACATATGTTGGATGACTATTGACAAGGAGCGTACCAAGCACAACGTCGGGGTCATCATGGGCTTCTTCAAGGGTGACATTGTTCACAAGGCCACGAGCAGGAGTTGGCTTCACGTAATAAGCCTTGCCCGGCTTACCACGTCCAGCTGGCTTGGCGTTGTTATGAGGACACTCACGAGAATAGTGTTTAGGCTCTCCACATTTGTAGCAGATCACAGTTGAAGACCTCAGAGCAGCATTAGCAGCAGGACCACTATAGGGTTTAGCTGGAGTGTTGGCCTGATTTGGGCGAGGCGCCTCATAGGATGGCCTCGCAGTGTACCTTGATGGCAGGGCAGTGTTGGGCACCCACACTCGGCGCTTATGGGAACCTGAGCCGGATGAGGAGCTGAAGTCACGAGAGTGATTCTTGGTTGCCTCGTAGTCGGTCTGTCCAGTCTCGGCATTGATAGCCTTGTTGACAAGAGCCTGGAAGGTAGCGCACTCATGCAGGCGCAGATCACGACGGAGCTCGGGGTTAAGTCCCTTGCAGAACCTAGCTTGCTTCTTGGCGTCTGTTGACACCTCCTCCGGTGCATAGCGTGCAAGATTGCCGAACTCACGGCTGTAAGCATCCACTGTCAGCTTACCCTGAGTGAAGGCACAGAACTCCTCTCTCTTACGGTCCATGAGACCTTCAGGAATATGGTGGGTGCGGAAAGCACTGCTGAAGTCAGCCCAAGTTGTTGCTGGACCCTGTGGGTGCATAGCTTCATAATTTTCCCACCACTGACTGGCGGGTCCTTCAAGGAAGTACGTGGCAAAGTCACCTTGTCAGCTTCTGCCACATTTGTAGAACGGATCTTGCGAGTCATGCTGGAAAGCCAATCATCCGCATCGAGGGGGTCGATGGAATGATGGAACTTTGGTGAATACAGCTTCACGAAGTCATTGAGGGACACTGCATCATTGTGTGGCTGTCGTGCAGTATTCTGTTTAATATGCTCTAGCAGCCTGTTGGTCTCTCTCTTGTTGCGTTCCGCCTCAAGCATCACCTCCTGGTGGAAACCATCCTGGGATAAACAAAACCCACATCTTAGACAAGGAAGACATCAACTCTAGGATAAACGATGCGGAATGTACTGGACAACATGGAATGCAGGGGTAAACACCCGAACAACATGGTAATAAGCAAACTGCCATATATACACCATGATTCATAGACACCATGATATAGTTTAGTACAAACCCAAGCTGAAGTACAAGCTAGTGAGAAGATAAAACAACTCATCGGAGGCATTACAAGCTTCCTATACATTATTTTTCTGCACCTCCGGAACTCAACTCACACCTCAGTCATATTCCACAAGACGCATGACTGTGGAAAAACAACTGCTACATTACTACTACCTCCACTCACGAACTCAAGCATCGGCGTAGAACATCTCATACAGGTTACCCCCGTAACCTGGAAGCTGAACCTGAGGGTCTGGAAACACCCTAGCCTGAGATCCCTAGGGTCCATAAGGACACGGATGTGGCCTAGGCCCCCTGGCTGGCGCAACAGAGGTCCCCGAAGAGGAACAATGCCTCCAACGTCAGGCCAGTCTACGCGAGCTGGTAGATTAGTCTGAAGTGGGATCAACATATCCATATCACCATAACCTGTCTGTACAACGGGTACAAGCTGTGTGAATGCTGTCCAAAGACGTGCACGTGTAGCATAAAGCTCCATGCGAAAAGCACGTGCATCACGATCCCTGTTCTCCAACAACTGAGCAGTCACCTGAAGCCTAGGATCCTCATGAGAGTAATCATAGTAGGCTGCAGCAAGATATCGATCCTCTCCTCCTAGTGTCGCTGGAATATAGCAGAACTCTATGCCCTGAAGTAGACCAAAGTGAGCTCTCATGATGGTCAGTATCGTGTAAGCGGCCTCCTGAACTGCCATCAATGGTAACTCCTAATCCATAAGTCCAATGGAGCGGCTCCTCAGCTCCAGGGTATGATGGATAAATCCTAACAGTACAGAGGTACTGGCTCTGATTGAAGTCGCGGTACTGCTCCTCCACTATGTACTTGGGGTACCAGCGGTAATCTGCCTCCATCATGACTCTGACCAACATAGCCGTGTGACCCGGTACACCAATGCACCTGGTCAAACGGACCACCTGACGTGAAGGACGGGGAGGCATCTGAAACAGAGGATAATGCAAAGTGCATTAGAGATCCTAGCAGAAATCGGACATCATAACGGTTGAAAATGCTCAAAAACAATTTTGAGACATCCTGAAAAGATTGGATAGCACAGCCACTCAACTTTCTAGCATCAAGATTCTAACCAAATGATTGTCACACAGAAGCAATACTTGAAAACTGGAGTTGACTCTCAAGCAACTTAGTCTACAAGTCCATGGTTAGTAACTCGTCATCCTGAGAGGTAGATAAGAAGGCTAGTTCTTAACCCCGTAGAAAAGAAGAGGGTGACTCAGAATAGAATGACTCAGGAAGAGGAGTAAAAAGAGCCTTACATTCCCTTCCACAATCAACACCCTTACATAACTAAAGCATTTCTAGACTCAACTTTGACCAGTTTGGCTTGGTAATCCTACAGTCAGTCAGGTTCTGATACCAACGCTGTCGGAACCCCGATCCTAAGCCATAAGAATCTAGCATGTAACACTTCACATTACTTTGTGGCCTCACGCACGGTTATCTCCACGGCTGCCACCTTACCTGGGCCGGGACTGTTTGCGCCTTTTGGCTCATGAATGTGAATATGTCGCTAGCTTTCAAATGTCCAAGAACCCGGGTCGACATGACTAGTCGTAGAACCCAAGTAGCACATCCGTACATGGACATACATACATAGCCCAACAATGCAGGTGTCGGCCTCAGCGTGTGTAGACGAGTCATAGCAAGCTACAGGGACTCCATTACGCCGTGGGACATAAATGTCATCAACTGCGCATAGACGAGTCATAGCAGGCTACATGGACTCCATTACACTGCGAGACATTTCCCCGAAGGGACAGAAACAGCAGCAAGGAAGGGTACACGCCAGTCAATCAATGTGTCCGGAGCAGTAGCAAGCTACCAAGGCTCGGTGGAAGCACAAAGAGGCATTTCCCTGTAAAGAGTACTACTAGAGGCACACAACTAGGTGTCGAATCCCATACATACCGTTACACATCACACGTACGCACGACATGTCCGATATGCATAGATACAACTATGGCATCACAACATAACCATACAACAACACAACATTTATTTAGAAGGCTCAGGAGAGCCTTACATAATATGTTCATACAGGTAGGGGTCACATGACACGACACTCAAGTCATACAAACATGTTCATACAAACCAAGCAGAAGCTTAAAGCTGTCTGAGTACAGACAGATGAAAGGTAAAAAGGCATAAAGCCTGACTATCTACAGCCCATCCCAGGACATCAGGTCGTAGCTGGGATACCAGCTACTCGGCGTTGTCGACGTCTAGGTAGAACCCACCACATGGGTCCATGTTCTAATCTGCAACAGTTATTCAGCAAACATGAGTACAATCTTACTCAGCAAGTCTTTAAAGCAGACCTAAGCTATTCATGCTCATGTTTCAACAAGGGGAGTAGTGGGGTTTATGCAGCAAGCCAACTTTGGCTCTTGGCTAGCCTATACTACGACTACCAGTTCTTTGAACCAGTTTTGAGATAGCGCACACGAGTCCACTAACACCACTTCAATACACCACCATGGATCCGCTCCCGTCACCTACGAGAGTGCCATCCACGGTACTCACACTTGTCTTGAGTCTTTTAGAGGTAACCATTAAATTATCTATGAACAGCATAAGTTATCCAAGTAGTCCATATCCGAGGACGCGGCTATTCGAACAGATTCATTAACCTGCAGGGGTGCACTTCTTCACACACGCTCTCGCGACTTATCGTTGTGTGTTCATAAAAACGGGCACCTCGTTAACTTTCAAGCGGAAGCCCAGCGAGGGAGTCGGCCACGAGCGTCAATCACACAAGACCCTAGTCCAGGCTATCGCCTATTTGAGACTAAACCCGCAAGGAAGTCCGGCTGAAGTTTCCGCTACGGCCTCAAACGATGTGCGCAGGGTTCCCAGTCCCACCGTTCGGGTGCCACTTGGTACACCGTGCCACTACCTACCACGTCGTAGCCCACCCCTAAGGTCAGCGCTACGCACGGCCTCCAGCATGGCTACAAACACCAGAAACTACTTGCAACTCCTGGACAGAGGACTAGGCGGTTGATAAGTCGAGCGGGGTCATATTTCAGGGCCCAGTATGTGGTAGTAACTATTCTTGGATCACAAACATGGAACTCAGTTCCTAAGAACGGTCCCAATGAGACAATCCGCTATGTACTCCTACATAGCCTCTCATCGCGACCTTTACTAAATCAGGTTCATCATTTAGCTCATCACATCAGAACAACACCGTTTCACTCCGGTTCATCACCCAGATGAATCAGACCTGACACAACTCTAAGCATAGCAAGCAAAGCAGGTAAAGCACATCAGGGCTCAAGCATCTACCAGGTATGCTAGGTTGCTTGGTTTAGCTATTTACTGTGACAATGACAGGTCATGCAGAGGAATGGGTTCAACTACCGCAACAGATAGACAGTAGAAGCGTTTGTCCTAATGCATTAAACAAGAGCAGGAGCGAGAGAGTGGCATGTATCGGTATGATCAATGGGGTTGCTTGCCTTGAAGGTTGGCCGGGAGGTACTCTCCTTCAGGGTGATACTCGAGGGTATCCGATGGAGCAGAACCTACCGCGACATAGACGGAGTAACAATCAATAGACGGCAAGTGCAACAATATGATGCAGGATCATGACATGGCAATGTGATAAGAATGAGCTAATGCATCTATCATTAGTGTTAAATAGAGTAGAGTTGAATATAGGTTCAAAATCATACTCCATGTGATATTCCACATATTGCATTATTGCAAAATGTCAATGTTCTCCTATTTAGGTTGCTCTAGCATGCATTATAATAGCACCAATGGATTCTTTGGATTTTTCTGATAATTTTTCATATATAAATTA
This sequence comes from Elymus sibiricus, assembly GCA_039707655.1. NCBI lineage: Eukaryota > Viridiplantae > Streptophyta > Magnoliopsida > Poales > Poaceae > Elymus > Elymus sibiricus. The sequence goes on along the minus strand of CM077675.1, from coordinate 303,945,816 downwards.
TTTCAATCTGAGCTACAGATTAATTTCTATGAATTTTAGAAGTTTTATCCATTTTCTGGAATTATTATAAATCAGAAAATCATTGTTGCATCAGCATGACATCATCATTGCGTCAGCAGGTCAACTGGCCATTGCCAGGTCAAACCTGACCAGTGGGGTCCACTGGTCTATGATCCAGGGCCATTTAGAGTCACTGACATGTGGGGTCTACATGTCATTGACTCGGGGAATAATCCCGAGTTGACCCTGGCTTTGACCTGAGCCAGGGCCCACTGTCAGTGTCTGATTAGTTAATTAATTAACTAAATTAATTTCTGGTTAAACCTAAAATAACCAGGGACTGGGCCGCACTTGCCAGTGACCCAGGGTGTTAACCCTACGGTCAAACGGCCCTTGGCTCGCCGGCGTTGAGCCGCCGGCGGCCACAGAGACGGCGGAGGAGTAGTGTTTCCTCCTCCAGTGGCCATTTCAGCGGCGGAAGGCATCAGCGTGATGCTGGCCTTCCCACGCGTCGATTGGCATAGTTGGCCTCACCGGAGGCGACCTGAAACGATCGCGGTGAGCTCAACTGCGGCGGCCGGCGTCGGGTGATCGTCGGAAACGGCGATGCGGAGCACGGCAAGGCCAGCGACTAGCGTAGAACAAAGCTACGCACGCTCACGAGCTTGATGAGCACACACACAGGATCCTAAGGTCACCGGAACCTAACCGGCGGTGAGTCCGTGCAGCGGCGCACTGCGGCGAAGGCGGGCTCTAGCTACAGTGGGCAGAATAGCACGGAAGAGAGGGCCAGGAGACGGCGGAGCTCACTGGGAGGCTGCAGGGGAGATCAGCGGCTTGAGGGTGCTTCAGTGGCTGGGAATCGACGGCAGCGAGCTTCGGTTGCCGGGGAGGAAGATGACGATGCTGGCGACACTGCAAGGCCCCCGGGCTCGATTCCTTCGACAGGGTGAAGCGGTGCTCGCCGGCGGGGACGATGGCCACAGCCGCGGGGCCTGACGAGGCCGGAGGCTACGGTGACGCGCGGCGGCGCTCTCAGGTCCGGAGGAGGAGGAGGGAGCAGAGAGGGAAGAGAGCGAATGGAGGGGGGAATGGAACCAGACGGTAGCGGCGATGCTATCCACGGCGATATGCTGGCCAGGGGAGCCCAGACAGGCAGCTGCGTGGAGCGCTGCGGCAGAGCGGCGTTGGCCACGTCTTCATCCTCCTAGCAAGAGGAGGATGAAGACCTCCCTGCCCCTGGTGGGCTGGGCTGGTTCTTCCTGGGCCAGGAGCCAGGTAAGTTTTCTTTTCCTAATTTCATTTCTGATTCTATTCTGTCCTTTGTGTTAATTTTATTTGGGCTCCAAATACCTAGCACAAAAAATATTGAAATATTTTAGAGAGCATAGTTTGAATATTTCAAACCTCCACAAAAGATTTCAACATTTTTGCAAGACTATATTATTTATAGTGCTTTAGTTGTCAATTTTAGTGGCATTATAAGTTATTTTTAAAATTCTATCACTGTTGTGAAAATTGAAATGTCACCTTAAATGTTGTTGCCAACATTTATCAGAAATGGTGAACATTTTTGAAGAGCATTTTGGATTCATTGAAGATCACAAGCATTTGAATTGGTTTAATTCAGGTGAGGTGCTAGGGTTTCTAATATCCCCATTTCAAGTGATGCAAAATTTAGACATGATGCACATACATGCTAGCACAAAGCAAGGCTCACTAGGGATGTGACGTCGTGGATGACACAAAAGTTCCCTGAGCCTTGTGGGTAAAGTGTGCAACCCTTGCAGAGTGTAAAACTATTCGAATAGCCGTGTCCATGGTCAAGGACAGTTGGATAACTGCTCTTGGGCTACGTCCATTGTTTTCACAAAACTTGATGTGTGTGACAAAGAGATACTTGAGCTAAGTCGGAAGACTTGATGAAACGATTGGACATGTGATGTTCAAACCCTGCTTATGTTGATATATGTACCTTGTTCATACAGATATCTGCAACTTGTTGATGTATGCTTTTACAAGTTGATTGAACATGTCGTTGCACTCAAAATCAACTTTCTGCAACTTACGTACTTAGAGCTATATCATGCATGGTTATTGCCTCGTTCCAAACATGGGTTGCTTGCGAGTACATTCAAAGTACTCATTGGCTTGCCACTAGTTATTTTATTGGCCAGGCATGAAAGAACTAAATATGACGAAGAGTATCTTGGTGACGAACATGCGAGCTAGGACGCTTCCCAGTAAGATGCCTGTAAGGTTAAGGTAGATGGCATGGGTCCACGCGATCGTTGAAGATTTCCGCTGCATAATTCTGAAGGCTTGGCCATAAAGGCCATATTTGAGTAAAATGGTACATAATGGATGTAAGACTCTTGTTGTTCAGTTTTTGTGTGTTCAGTGAGCATTGATCTCTGATGACCCACAAGTATAGGGGATCAATCGTAGTCCTTTAGATAAGTAAGAGTGTCGAACCCAACGAGGAGCAGAAGGAAATGACAAGCGGTTTTCAGCAAGGTAATTTCTGCAAGCACTGAAATTGTAGGTAACAAATAGTTTGATAGCAAGATAATTGGTAACGAGAAAGTAACGGTAATGGTAAATAAATTGCAGCAAGGTAGCCCAATCCTCTTGTGGCAAAGGATAGGCCAGAACAATCTCTAGTAATAGGCAAAGTGTTCTTGAGGGTACAAGGGAATTTCATCTAGTCACTTTTATCATTTTGGTTTGATTCATGTTTGCTACTTTGATAATTTGATATGTGGGTGGACCGGTGCTTGGGTGTTGTTCTTACTTGAACAACCTCCCACTTATGATTAACCCTCTCGCAAGCATCCGCAACTACGATAAACGTATTAAGATAAAATCTAACCATAGCATTAAACGTTTGGATCCAAATCAGCCCCTTACGAAGTAGCACATAAACTAGGGTTTAACCTTATTTCACTCTAGCAACCCATCATCTAATAACTACTCCACAATGCATTCCCTTATGCCCAAGGATGGTGAAGTGTCATGTAGTCGACGTTCACATGACACCACTAAGGGAATCACAACATACATATCATCAAAATATCAAACACATATCAAATTCACATGATTACTTGCAACATGACTTCTCCCGTGACCTCAAGAACAAAGGTAAATACTCACAAATAATAATCATGCTCAAGATCAAAGGGGTATTGAATAGCATAATGGATCTGAACATATAATCTTCCACCAAATAAACCATATAGTAATCAAGTACTAGATGTAATCAACACTACTAGTCACCCACATGTACCAATCTGAGGTTCCGGTACAAAGATTGAACACAAGAGATGAACTAGGGTTTGACAGGAGATGGTGCTATTGAAGATGTTGATGAAGATTGGCCTCCCAAAGATGAGAGGGGTGTTGGTGATGACGATGGCTTAGATTTCCCTCTCTGGGAGGGAAGTTCCCCCAACGGAATCGCTCCGCCAGAGGGCAAAAGTGCTCCTGCCCAAGTTCCACCTCGAGACGACGGCGCTCCATCCCGAAAGTCCTCCCTTTATTTCTTCTATGTCAAAAGAGCCTATATACCAGAAGATGGGCACCGGAGGTGGTCCGAGGAGGACAGAACCCACCAGGGCGCGCCTGGGGGGGCCTGGTGCGCCCTGGTGTCTTGTGCCCACCAGGGTGGCCCCCTCCGATAGTTCTTTGCTCCAGTATTTTCAAAGTCCAATTTTAACAAGATGATAGGCCTCTTGGACTGCTTGCACTGATGAATATATTCAAAGGCCCAGGCCAAACAATCATGGATTGTCCTGGTCTTAATGAAACCATATTGGTTTTTGTGTATGTCGGATTTCGGGCTCCGCAAAACCCTTAAGATTCGAACACAGGGGCGTGTGCGAAGATCCCCTGCAGCCTCGCCCAACCTAGCTCGCTACTCGATGGACCAAATGACGATAAACTCGCACGATGACGAGGAAGAAGATGGACACGGTAGTTTACCCAGGTCTGGGCCGCTGCGAAGCGTAATACCCTACTCCTGCTTTGGTGGATTGCCTCTCGAGGAGGTGTGGTGGATGAAATAGTATAGTGTTTTGGAGCCTCGTGAGGGCGCTCCAAAGGTGTTCTTGGCCCTCCGTCAGCTCGGTGGTGGATGAGTGAATTGACTGGTTTCGGATCGGATCGGATCCCCCACTACGGTGCTGCCTATCCTCTATATATAGCGGTGGCTCGGGTCCTCTTCCCTTATCGCAATGGCGGGAAGGGATCCCACAACGGCCAATTTTGAAGGGGGACAGGAGTACATGCCCGCCCAGCCCAAAGGTGGTCTTCGCCTGCAAAGTTGCTGTCGATGATGCACAGGTGGGCTCGGCGATGACATCCGTCCTGCGGGGCTCATGGTCGTGGTCTTGTTGCACCGGAATGGAAACCTTTGAGGGGTGCTTTGGGAACCCGCGTACGTCCTTGCTCCCTTTGCACCAAAGGGGAAACTGCGCCGCCTGGCGCGCTGGCGCCCGCCTGTCCTTCCTTGCGTCATCTTTGACTCCTAAGGCTGGGCTCTGCATAGAGATCTCCGCCGCTCCGGAGGGGGCCTGGGGAGGCCCATACCTTGCCGGTCTTGACGCCGCTCCTCCTCGCGAGCCTAGGGACCTCGCGAGGGCCTTGTCTTGAGTGGGGCCACACCTGGCTGTGTCTGGCTGATGAAGTGGGCCATGCCCTGGGCCGCAAGCAGGCAGGTCTGGGTACCCCCGTTCCTAGAACGCCGACAGTGTATACATCTCATGATTTCAATTTGAAATCTATATGCAGCCATCTTAGTGAGGAGCTTTAGGCCCACACTGGTTAAAGATATAGGCCTAAAATCCCCCACAGACTCAGGTGGTTGCTTTTTAGGCACTAGAGTGATGTATGCATCATTTAAATTCTCCAACTTTGCAGTCCCAGCATGAAATTCCTATATCAAAGTGAGAAATTCTGTCGAAATGATTGGCCAGCATTTTTTAAGAAACAGCCCATTAAAACCATCTGGACAAGGTGCCTTGTCAATGGGCATCTCCTTAATGACTGATTCCACTTCCTTAAGCTCAAAGGGCTTACATAAGCCATCTAGTCCCTCAACCTTGGGCAATAAGCTGACCAGAGAAGCATAAAAAACAATCTCTTTAACAGTACCCATTCTGGATTTGAAAGCTCGTAGAAATTCAACAACCATAGTAGCATGGTCAGAGGTGCTTGATCCATCCGAAAGGGTCATGCAGGCAATTGAATTTTTCCTATGCCTTTCAGTAGCCATGGCTTGGAAAAACTTTGAATTTTCCTCACCCACCTTGATATACCTGATAGTGCATCTTTTTTTCTAATACAGATATTGCAAATGTAGGAGATGCTCATGATGCAGCTTAACCACTTTCCTGAAGTTAAATTCTGGTTTGGACAGAGGTCTCTGATCTTCCAAATTATCAAGCCAGAGGATCACCATGTTGAATATGGAAATTAATAATTTCAAATGAGAAAGACCTTTCTGCCATTTTTAAGTGCAAATCTCAAGCTCTTCAACTTATCCACAATGATGGCAGAAATGTGCAGTTTCCTAGAAGGCATTGCCCAGGCTTCCTTAACACATTCCATAAAGCCAGGCTGTTCCACCCAGTAGTTCTCAAAATGGAAAATCTTCGCCTTTGGGATGGAAGTACTGATGGAGACCAGGCAAGGGGTATGATCAGAGGCAGTTTTTGCCATTGGAGTCAACTGAGTCATTGGATATACTGAGATCCAGCTAGCAGAAGTGAATACCCAATCCAACTGTTCTAACAAGGGAGTGTCCTGCAAGTTTGACCATGTGAATTTCCTCCCTTTAAGAGGTATTTCTAATAGCCCCAAGTGGCCAATAATCTCATTAAAGATGAACATGTCATTAAGATCACCGCCAGGGAGGTTCCTATTGTCCATAGAACGGATAAAATTAAAGTCCCCCATTATCATCCATAGCTGATGTGGCTCAATGTTTAGCTCATATAGCCATTTCACAAAATCATCCCTTCATTCACCTTGACCAGGACCATACACATAAACTAAAGACCACTGTTCATTATTATGGGTTGAACTGAAGTTAATAATGATCCCAAATGATTGTACTTCAACCAACAAACCCTGGAAGATGTCAGAACGCCAACACACCAAAAGACCCCCAGATGCACCTCTGGAAGGCGACTCCACAAATTGATCAAAGCCCGGAGGGCAAATGGCATGGATCAAAGAGCAATCACATGCCGATAGCTTAGTCTCCTGTAAGCAAACAATGGCACATTGACTATCAATCACCTTTTCCTTGACAGCACGCTGCCGCGCTTCAGAATTTAGTCCCCTGACATTCCAACATAAGATGTTCCACTTACGGCATAATTGTGCACTCATAGCTAAGGAATTGGATAAGAGCAGTAAGTATAACATATAATGCCATACACTTAAATCAATAATAAAGCACCCCAAAAGTACTGATAGAGTAGCAATTAACAGCAGAGGTCCACTTAAAACAAATGGCAGATTTAAATGGCTCGCCACACGCGTGGCCTCTTGAGCAAGGAATCCTCCGGCGTCTTCTGCCCTGTGGGCCTTGAGTCGCCGTCCCCACATGCTTGGGCCGCCCGGCAGTTTACTTAGTAACCACCTTAGTCCTTTCATGTTCACGACACGACCCATCTTGAGCATAGCTCCAGAGCCGTCATTATACTGACCCGACCCAGTAGGGCGGGTCATACAGTGTGGTTATATCGCCGACATTAGGCCCCAGATTGATTTGAATTCATTCGTGTCAATTTCCCTTACCTTTCCTTGGTGGCTTATCATCCGCTCGCATCCATCTCTTTCAAGGATCCCGAATTGAGGCTCGTAAAGCTTCCAGACTTGTCATTTTTCCAGGGTCTACCTGTCGATGACGTCATCCTTGCTGACCGTTGTTCTTCAGAGTCATCATAATGTATCTTTTGAAAAATTCGTCCAGGCCAATGCAAAAATCGAGGCGCACCCCTAGCCACAAATTTAGCACAGCCGTTTCGTTTTTCCCGGCGCCGTTCCGTTTTCCCTCCTTATAAATAAGTCCAGTGAGCCCCTGATGAGCCACAAGTATAGGGGATCAATCGTAGTCCTTTCGCCAAGTAAGAGTGTCGAACCCAACGAGGAGCAGAAGGAAATGACAAGCGGTTTTCAGCAAGGTAATTTCTGCAAGCACTGAAATTGTAGGTAACAGGTAGTTTGATAGCATGATAATTGGTAGCAAGCAAGTAATGGTAATGGTAAACAAGGTGCAGCAAGGTAGCCCAATCCTTTTGAGGCAAAGGACAGGCCAGAACAATCACTAGCAATAGGCAAAGTGTTCTTGAGGGTACACGGGAATTTCGTCTAGTCACTTTTATCATGTTGGTTTGATTCGTCTTCGCTACTTTGACAATTTGATATGTGGGTAGACCAGTGCTAAGGTGATGTTCTTACTTGAACTAACAACCTACTTATGATTAACCCCGTCGCAAGCATCCGCAACTACGAGAAAAGTATTAAGACAAAGTCTAACCATAGCATTAAACATGTGGATCCAAATCAGCCCCTTACGAAGTAGCGCATAAACTAGGGTTTAAGCTTCTGTCACTCTAGCAACCCATCATCTAATAACTACTCCGCAATGCTTTCCCTTAGGCCCATGAATGGTGAAGTGTCATGTAGTCGACGTTCACATGACACCACTAAGGGAATCACAACATACATATCATCAAAATATCAAACACATATCAAATTCACATGATTACTCGCAACATGACTACTCCCATGACCTCAAGAACAAAGGTAACTACTCACAAATAATAATCATGCTCGAGATCAGAGGAGTATTGAATAGCATAATGGATCTGAACATATAATGTTCCACCAAATAAACCATATAGTAATCAACTACGCAAGGTAATCAACACTACTAGTCACCCACAGGTACCAATCTGAGGTTCCGGTACAAAGATTGAACAAAAGAGATGAACTAGGGTTTGAGAGGAGATAGTGCTATTGAAGATGTTGATGAAGATTGGCCTCCCAAAGATGAGAGGGGTGTTGGTGATGACGATAGCTTCGATTTCCCCCTCCGGGAGGGAAGTTCCCCCGGCAGAATCGCTCCGCCGGAGGGCAAAAGTGCTCCTGCCCAAGTTCCGCCTCGAGGCAACGGCGCTTCGTCCCGAAAGTCCTCCTGTGATTTTTTCTAGGTCAAGAGAGACCTTATACCAGAAGATGGGCACCGGAAGTGGGCCAGACTAAGCACAACCCATCAGGGCGCGCCCAGTGGGCCTGGCGCGCCCTGGTGCGTTGTGCCCACCTGGGAGGCCCCCTCCGGTAGTTTCCAGCTCCAGTATTTTTCATTAAATGTAAAAATAATCTCCGTAAAATTTCTGCTTCATTGGAGTTGTGCAGAATAGGTATCTCTGACGTGCTTTTCTTGGGTCCAGAATTCCAGCTGCCGGTATTCACCCTCCTTGTGTAAACCTTGCATATTATGAGAGAAAAGGCATTAGAATCACTCCCTAAAGCATTATTATTCAACAAAACATAATAAATAATAGTAGGAAATCATGATGCAAAATGGACGTATCAACTCTCCCAAGTTTAGACCTCGCTTGTCCTCAAGCGAAAAGCCGAAATTGAAAAGCATGTCCACATGGTTTGAGAGAGAGGTGTCGATAAAAAAAAATACGGACATAGAAGCATCATGCTTATTATCATAACAGCAACAAACTCTATCATAAAACGTATTCATATACTTTCATCATATAGCTTCTCATGAACAAGTAACAATTCATCACAACATAGAAGTATAAAGCATAAACCTTATTGGAAACCAACAAACGATGTTCTCAGTCAAATTTGCAACTACAATTCATCATATTTTCAGGAAGGGTCTCATGTCGGAGCCTTTTGGCAAGTCCACATACTCAACCATCATTTAGTCTTCTATGATTGCTAACTCTCACAGCATACCATGAGCAAAAAGTTTCAACCGGACACATAGAAAGATATGGCCTTATAGTTTCGCCTCCCAACGTATTCACCTCAAGGGTGATGTCAACAATAATAACTCATGCCTACTCACATCCAACTGGATATATGTGCCTAGATGTTTCCTCACCACATGATGCTTGCAAAATAAAAAGTAAAAAGGAAAAAAAGGAAGAATACTTTGACCCTTGCATAAAAGTAAAAGATAGTCCCTTCGCAGAGGGAAGCAGAGGTTGTCATGCGCTTTTTGGTTTGTATGCCCAATCCCTTAATGTAAAAGAACATCATGCTATATTGCCCCCTATGATTGCAACCTTTATTATGCAGTCCGTCGCTTTTATTACTTTGCCATCATAAGTTCGTATAGCGCTCAATTTTCTCTTACACTAATTGATCAAAACACATTTAGAATCAATTTTTATTGCCTTATTGCACCGATGACAACTTACTTGAAGGATCTTACTTGATCCATAGGTAGGTATGGTGGACTCTCAAAGAATGAATTTGGGTTTGGGTTTTTCAATGCACAAGTAGTATCTCAACTTAATGCGGAATTTTTTGCTAGCAAAGATATTGAGCAAGCACCACACGTTGAAGGATCTATGACAATATAACTTCTATGTGGATATGAACAAACATAAATCATTACGTTGTCTTCCTTGTCCAATGCCAACCATTTTGACATATAATATTTAATGGGGGCTCACAATCATAAAAGATGTCCAATATAGTGTATTTTCATGTGAATCTTCTCTTCCCTTATTAATTCTTTCATGAATTGCATCATTGACCAATGCTGTGTTTGTCAATCTCCAATAAATTTTACTACTTATACTTTTCCTTATGTGATGTCATTACTCACCATAAGATTAGCATATGATCCTTTCATTTATTTCTCTTTCGTTTTATTTTGATTGCAACAAGAGAGTAGAGAGGTAAAAACTCAAACTAAACTTTATTATATAACTCTCACTCGATTACATAGATAGTTAGGCCACGAATTTAACACATGAAAATAGATCATGCTAAACTTTTATTCAACTAAATCAAAGGAAAACTAAAGATCGAACTAAAATAGGTAAAGGTGAATAAAAGTGATGGTGATACAATACCGTGGCACCTCCCCCAAGCTTGGCTCAAGCCAAGGGGAGTGCCCATACCCGTGTGCTCAAGTCTCCTTTGGTGGTGGTGATGAAGTAGGTGGTGGTGATGATGTGTCACACTTCATACTCAATAAGTACTCCAATTTGCGGATGACACTACGAAGGATATTGATGTGCTCCTCTAGAAAAATATTTTCATGAATAAGAAATTTATTCTGAACACGGACCGCTTCGAAGGCCCTAAAAGCTTCGATTTCAATAGGGGTGAGATGATTGTAATAAGGTTGAAGGACATCTTCTTCTTCTCCCTCCTTTGTTGGCATGGATTGCCCTCCTTCTGGGCGGCTGATCCTCCGTAGCCTCCTTGCCCTTGTCTTCCTTGTTAGCTTCTTTTGGCTCCTCCCTCTTCAGCTCCATCTTCATTAGCCAGGCATCTTCTTCTATGTTATTAGAAGAGGGAGAAGACATGATGCCTGGCTTGACAAATCTGATAGGAAAACAACACGAAATGAGAATAGAGGATTTTTCTGTGATGCGGTCGTCAAAACAGTCAGGGGTATATATACAGAATTTTTATTCTTGGAAAGCAAGCATATGGAAGGAAAACGGAGTCGGGAAGGTGTCTGAGGTGGGCACAACCCACCAGGGCATGCCTGGCAAAGCTGGCGTGCCCTGGTGTATCGTGCTCACCTCGATCACCTTCCGGTTTATTTCTTCAATTCCAAAATTTTCTAATATTCCAAAACTGACAACAAATATTTTTGCGGATTTTGCGGAGTCTGTTTACTTACCGTATCACGTACCTCCTATTTTTCAGAATTCTGGAGTGTTCCGGAAGGTTTCTTTTATGTGTTCCTCTAGTGTCATGATTTGGATAACATTGCTTTCAACGTTAATAGGCGTACCTGAGATATAGTGCTTAATTCTTTGTCTGTTGACCACCTTCGGGTTAGTACCTTCGGCATTATTAATCTTGATAGCTCCAGAACGATAAACCTCTTCGATAATATAAGGTCCTTCCCATTTGGAGAGAAGCTTACCTGCAAAAAATCTTAAACGAGAGTTGAACAAAAGAACATAGTCTCCTATTTTGAATTCCCGCTTTTGGATTCTTTTGTCATGCCATCTTTTTACTCTTTCTTTGAATAGTTTAGCACTTTCATAGGCTTGGGTTCTCCATTCATCTAGTGAGCTAATATCAAATAGCCTCTTCTCACCGGCAAGTTTGAAATCATAGTTGAGTTTTTTAATTGCCCAAAATGCTTTATGTTCTAATTCTAGAGGCAAATGACAAGCTTTTCCATATACCATTTTGTATGGAGACATACCCATAGGATTTTTATAAGCTGTTCTATAGGCCCAAAGTGCATCATCTAGTTTCTTAGACCAATTCTTTCGATACCTATTGACAGTTTTTTGTAATATCAATTTTATTTCCCTATTGCTAAGTTCAACTTGACCACTAGATTGAGGATGATAGGGTGATGCAATTCTATGGTTAACATCAAATTTAGTAAGCATCTTACGGAAAGCACCATGGATAAAGTGTGAACCACCATAAGTCATTAAGTATCTAGGGACTCCAAACCTCGGGAAGATAACCTCTTTAAGCATTTTAATGGAGGTGTGGTGATCAGCACTACTAGCTGGAATAGATTCTACCCACTTAGTGACATAATCAACAGCAACCAAAATATGAGTATACCCATTAGAGAAGGAAAAGGTCCCATATAATCAAAACCCCAAACGTCAAATGGTTGGACAAGAAGTGAATAATTCTATAGGCATGTCCTAACGCTTACCGATATTACAAATTCTTTGACATTCATCACAAGACAAGACAAACTTACGGGCATCCTTGAAGAGAGTAGGCCAATAAAAACCAGATTGCAATACATTGTGAGCAGTTCTATCTCCCGCGTGATGTCCTCCATAAGCTTGGGAATGACATTTCCGTAGGATTTGTTCCTGTTCATGCTCAGGTACACAATGTCTAATAATACCATATACTCCTTCTTTATAGAGATGTGGGTCATCCCAAAAGTAATGTCTTAAATCATAGAATAATTTTTTATTTTGTTGGTATGTCAAGCTAGCTGGTATATATTTAGCGACAATGTAATTAGCATAATCAGCATACCAAGGAGTGTTTTGAGAAACATTTATTGCAGCTAACTATTCGTCAGGGAAACTATCATCAATAGGTAGTGGGTCATCAAGAATATTTTCTAACCTAGACAAGTTATCATCTACGGGGTTCTTAGCTCCCTTCCTATCAACGATATGTAAGTCAAATTCTTGAAGCAATAGAACCCACCTAATAAGTCTAGGTTTAGCATCTTTCTTTTCCATAAGATATTTTATAGAAGCATGATCGGTGTGAACAATAACTTTGGAGTCAACAATGTAGGATCTAAATTTATCACAAGCAAACACAACTGCTAATTTTTTTTTCAGTAGTAGCATAATTTCGTTGAGCACCGTCTAGAGTTTTGCTGGCATAATGGATAACATTCAATTTCTTATCAACTCTTTGTCCTAGAACAGCACCAACAACATAATCACTAGCATCACACATAATTTCAAAAGGCAAGTTCCAATCAGGTGGTTGAACGATAGGTGCAGAGGTTAAGGCTTTCTTGAGTGTTTCAAAGGCTTCCACACAATCATCATAAAAAACAAAAGGAATATCCTTTTGCAAAAGATTAGTAAGAGGCCTAGAAATTTTAGAGAAGTCTTTAATGAACCACCTATAGAAACCAGCATGACCAAGGAAACTTCGAATACCTTTAATATCTTTAGGACATGGCATTTTCTCAATTGCATCAACTTTAGCTTTATCCACCTCAATACCTCGTTCTGATATTTTATGCCCCAAGATAATGCCTTCATTAACCATAAAGTGGCACTTCTCCCAATTCAAGACAAGATTAGTTTGTTCACATCTCTACAAAACTCGATCAAGGTTACTTAAGCAATCATCAAAAGAAGTCCCGTAAACGGAAAAATCATCCATGAAAACATCCACAATCTTTTCACAAAAGTCATAGAATATAGCAGTCATACATCTTTGGAAGGTAGCAGGTGCATTGCATAAACCAAAAGGCATATGTCTATAAGCATAGGTTCCAAAAGGGCAAGTAATGGTGGTTTTCTCTTGATCAGATTGTGACACAGGTACTTGAGAGAAACCAGAATATCCATCCAGGAAACAAAAGTGTGTGTGCTTAGATAATCTTTCTAGCATTTGTTCAATGAAAGGCAAATGGTAATGATCTTTTCTAGTAGCTTTATTTAATTTTCTAAAGGCAGGGTGCCCCCCTCCGGTAGTTCTTTGCTCCAGTATTTTTTAGTAAATCCAAAAATAATCGCCGTAAAGTTTCAGCTTCATTGGAGATGTGCAGAATAGGTATCTCTGATGTGCCTTTTCCGATCTAGAATTCTAGCTGTCGGTATTTTCCCTCTTTGTGTAAACATTGCATATTATGAGAGAAAAGGCATAAGAATCACTCCCTAAAGCATTATTATTCAACAAAACATAATAAATAACAGTAGGAAATCATGATGCAAAATAGACGTATCAATCTCTGGGATCACTTTGCACGTACATTCGGTGATCACGACTTATGATTCGGGGTCCCCACACAGTGGAACGATGGGGGAAAGACGGTTGCAATCCGTGGTGCACGACATGTATGAAAATAACTGGAAGGAGATTTTATGTCAGTGTCGAAGATGCAAAGGAGGAGTCTTGCATGACCCCTTTAAGGTAGGCCGTTTGAAAGCGCACCTTGTCATGACTGGTTTCATGGATGGCTATACTCAGTGGATAAGTGAAGATGATGATGTCGATGGGGCAGCCAATGATGACATTGGACCAGACGAAGAGATGACCGATACTGGCAGCGGAGAATAGGACGGACATGGCGACAGAGAAGAAGCCGGACATGACAGAATAGCCGCTGACATGCCACAACATTCTTCGCTACTAAGTTCAATCCTGCGGGACCATCATGTTCGAGACCTGCTTCGCAAGAAGAGGACTAGCGACAACGCTACTTCTAGAGAGGAGTCCAAGCTGGAGCAACTGGGGGTAGACTCGAAGACTCCATTGTATGGTGGTTGCGATCCAAAGGTGACCCACCCGTGTTTCTCGCTCGAACTTATAAAGACGAAGACTAAAAGCAAATGGAGCGACAGAACCCTCGATGAGCTTCTCAAGTATCTAAAGAAGGTTCTCCCCATAGGGAACCTATGTCCTACTAGTGTCGATGAGGCCAAGAAAATCGTGTGCCCTCTTAATCTGCCGCACATTTATACCTCGCATGCATCAACGATTGCATCATTTATCGGAAGGAGCACACAAAAAAAACCGGTTGTCCGGTGTGCAATGCTTCTAGATACAAGAAGGCCAGAAAGAAATGTCCTCAGAAAGTTCTATGGTACTTACCGATCACTCACCATCTGCAGCGTTACTTCGTAGATCCTAAGGAAGCAAAGCTCATGCATTGGCACGCGGAGAGGGTGAAGCCCGATGTTGGAGATGATCTGAAGCTAAGACATCTTGCGGATGCAAGCTAGTGGATAGTGTTCAACGCCTAATATCGATATTTCACAACAGATCCAAGGAACATCGTTCTTGGCACGAGTACCGATGGGATGAATCCGTTTGGCAATTAGAAGAACAACCATATCACATGGCCCGTGTTTGTATGGATGTACAACCTCCCCCCTGGATGTGCATGAAGTCAAAGTACATACACATGAGCGTGCTGATTCAAGGGACGAAACAACCAGGAAATAATATTAATCTGTATCTGGGGCTACTGAAAGAGGAGTTAAACACGTTATGGAAAACAACGGTCAAGACATGGGACGCCAGCAAAGGAGAGTATTTCTATATGAGAGCCTCTCTAATGACGACAGTGCACGACTATCTCGGTTACGGATATGTCGCAGGACAGGTGTGCCATGGATATTGTGGATGCACCCTGTGCATGGATGATACAATGTCTCAGCAGCTAATGAAATATGGTGGGTCTGGGAAAATCATGTACATGGGGCATCGAAGATGGCTCGAGAAGGATGACCCATGGAGAAACCATGGATATCTATTCAATGGTGAGGCTGAGCATCGAGGACCTCCACGTAAGAGGAGCGGCGCCGAAATCTATGAGTTGTTGAAAAATTGGGAAGAGTGCCCCGCACCAGGAAAGATGAAAAAAACGCCGGAGCCGCTGCTGAAAGTATGGAAAACAAGGTCAGTTTTCTGGGACTTGGAGTACTAGCCCAAACTCGACACGCCTCATTGCCCTGATCAAATGCATATCACGAAGAATGCCCTCGAGAGTTTGCTTGGGACACTGATGAACATGCCGGACAAGACCAAGGATGGGACGAAGGCAAGAAAAGACTTGGAAGATTTGGAAATCAGGATAGATCTCCACATGCCCCATAAAAAGTCATTGGAGGACACGAAGACGGAGACGGAGGTGGGGGTAGGGGCAAAAAAGTCAACAAGAAGGAAGAGCAATATTGCCCCCCTCTTGCTTCACCTTAGGTCCGAAGGAGATGGATCAAATCTTCAAGTTCCTTACTGGAATCAAAGTTAGTTCCGGTTACCGTGGGACGATAAGCAGATTTCTAGACACGAAAAACAAAAGGTTCAGCAGGATGAAGTCTCATGACTATCACGTGATGATGATGCAGATAGTACATGTTGCCATTAGAGGGGTAGTGGACCAGCACGTTCGTGACACGCTTACTGGTCTCTCCAACTTTTTTGATGTTATCTCTCGAAAGTCGATCAGTGTGAAACAACTCCGAAGGCTACAGGAAGAGATCGTTGTCATACTAAATGAGCTTGAGATATACTTCCCGCCCGCGTTCTTTGACGTCATGGTGCATATGTGTGTCCACATTGTGGATGACATCATCGACCTCGGGCCGACGTTCCTGCATAGCATAATGCCATTTGAGAGGATGAATGGTGTCATCAAAGGATTCGTTCAGATGGAAGCATCATTCAGGGCTTTCTAAACCAAGAGTGCATCTCCTTCTGCGAGAATTATCTAGGTGTCGGATACCCTGTTGTTGGTTTACCCGTCAACAAGCACCTTCACATGCTCGAAGGTGAAGGTCACACCAACGGCCGGAGGGAAATGCATGTGGACCACTCGGATCGACTCAAATACTTTGACATAGCAAACTAAGAAGTGCTGCAACACCTAAATGTGGTAGATCCTCATGGAGGATGTGGTGGAGGCGATCATGAAGAATTTGTTTGCCGAAGCTGTGTCGGAGATGCCCGAAGCCGGGTATCCAGTGTACCGCCTCGGCAACAGGGATGACATTGTGGCGGAGATGCCACACTTTGATGAATGGGGGCTGGTTCCCGCATGTCACGAGGGGCCTCACGAGAACCCACTCATGGTGGTGCCTGGCTCGGGCGACCGCGAGGAGGTCGGGCCCTCGCTAGGCACCGGCGCAGAGACCAACGGGCGATCGCAGCTGCGGAGCCGCTGCCAGCTGCTGCTTGACGCTAGCGACAACAACAACGATAATGAGTGGTTTGTGGCCGCGCCCTCCCGGTGTGCGGGCACGGGAGGCGATGATGATGATGACAAGGCGGCCGACGAGATTCATGGGGTGGAGACCGAAGACACCGCCGAGCCTCATGAGGAGGAGGCCCGCTTTGGTACAGCGGGGATGAGCTCCAGCGGGCCTCATGACGCGTGTCACATCCCTAGTTTCCCCCTTGCTTTGTGCTAGCTAGAGTGTGCATCATGTTTAAATTGTTGCATTAAACTTGAAATGGGGATTGGCAAACCATAGCACTTCATTGATTAAACAAATTACAATAATTTAATTTTTCAATGAATCCAACATGCCCTTCAAAAATGTTCATCCTCTCTAATAAATGTTGGCAACAACATACCAGGGGTGATCTACTTTTCACCCATCATTTTGGCATTTTAAATAAACCAGCAAGGTTGTTGAAAATGAAAAATAAAGGACTATAATTATTTTAGTTTCTCCAAAAATGCTAAAAAAATTTGTGGGACTTTGAAATATTCCGCTTATATCCCATAAATTATTTCAGGATTTTTGCCCAAAGAAATAAAAACAGAAAGCAAAAATTAGAAAAGGAAAAAAAATAGAAAAAACTGAAAAGAGGAGAGTCTTACCTGACGCCCACTGGCCGGCCCAGCACTGCTGGCCCATCAGCCAGTCATCTTCAACCTCTGCCAAAAGGCAGAGGCGAAGGTGGGCACGGCGACCGGCTCGCCCGAGGCCGCCACGGCACCTCTCTGCTTCCCTGCCGTGCTGGAGGTGGGGATAGGCTCACGAGTGTTGTCTGGATCAAGCTGACGTCCCATTTCCCACTCTTTCTCTCTCTCGGCCTCTGCTCGCCATGGCCGAGCCGTTCTCAAGCTCGCCGCCGTCGCACGCATAGCCAGCGCCTCCCCCTCGCCCCCCTGAGCTGCTCACGAGCTCTGCCTCGAGCTGCTGATCGTCTCCATCGAGCCATGCTTCGCCGGGAGCTTGGCAACACCCGCAAGCCGCCGTCATCTTCCTCGGGTCACCGGAGATCGCCACTGCCCATTCGTCTTCTCAAAGCCTTCCCTGAGCCCGCTTTGACACCCTCCGCACTTGCCGTGAGCCCCTGACTTGATTCCCCTAGCTCCCATGGTCGATTGCTAGCTATAGCTGCGGATTGCATCGAGGCCGAGGAGCTCCGCCGTGCGAGCTCATCGCCGGCATCGCTCCGGTGCTCCTCCGGTCTAGCTAGTGGTCCAGACGAGTTCGCAAGCTCGAGTAGATGTCGTAGGAGCTAAGCCCAGGCTCTATTGCACACTGCATCATCGTTTCCGACAACACCCGGCCGCCGACCGCCGCGGACCTCGATGCCGTCGATGATTCTGGTGACCCCGCGATCACCTGACCCGCCTGTTGGATGTGGACGAGCGTGGGCTACCTCCTGGTGGTCTCTGCGCGTCCAACCGTCGCCGTTTGCGCAATTCCGGCAAGAAACCGTTGTCTATTTAGTCACCACCGGCGAGGCTCCGGCGAAGTCCGACGTGGCCAGTCATTAGTAGCCTAATCCGCTAATTAGTGAACCTAATTGACGCTGACATTGGGCCCTACGTTGGGTCAAAGCCCCAGTTAACTCGAGATTTAACCTGACAATGGAAGATGGGCCCTACCTGTCAGGTTTGACCTGGCACGGTCAGTTGACCTGCTAAGGTCATGCTGATGCAGTAAATGATTTTTTGGTTTTAGAAATAATCAGGAAATTCCAGAAAATGATTAAAACTTCTAAAATTCATATAAATTAATTTGTAAGTCAGATGAAAATAATTTATATATGAAAATTGATCAGAAAAATCCAATGAACACATCTATGCTATTCTCATGCATGGTAGAGCAACCTAAATAGGACAACATGGACATTTCGCTCAAATGCAATATGTAACATAATATGTGGAGTTAGAATTTGATCCCTAAGTTCAAACCAACTTCGTCTAATCTTGATGATAGATGCATTAGCTCAAATACATCATATTGCCATGTCATAATCATGCATCATATTGTCGCACTTGATGTGTATTGATAGCACCTTTGTATATGTTGTGGTAGGCTCTGCTCCACAGGATACCCGCGAGTATCCAACTGAAGGAGAGTATTCCACCGCTGATCTGCAAGGCAAACAACCTCACTGATCATATCCAACACAATCCTACTATCTCGCTCTTACTCTCATTTATTGCATTAGGACAATATGATTCAAGTGTTACGTGTTGTGGTAGTTGAACCCATTCCTCTGCATGACCTATCATTGTCACAGTAAATAGCTAAACCAAGCAACCTAGCGTACCTGGTAGATGCTTGAGCCATGATGTGCTTTACCCTGCTATGCATGATATGCTTAGAATTGTGTGAGGTATGATTCATGTGGGTGGTGAACCAGAGTGAAATGATTGTGTTCTGATGTGATGAGCTAAGTGATGGACCTGATTTGGTAAAGGTAGCGATGAGAGGCTATGTAGGAGTACATAGCGGGTTGTCTCATTGGAACCGCTCTAAGGAACTGAGTTCTGTGTTTCTGATCCAAGACTAGTTACTACAACACGTTGGGATACTTAATTGACCCTCTCGTCTTATTAATCGCCTAGTCCTCGGTCCAGGAGTTGCAAGTAGTTTCTGGTGTTTATAGCTTATGATGGAGGCCGTGCATAGCGCTGACCTTAGGGGTGGGCTACGACGCAGTAGGCAGTGGCACGGTGTACCAAGTGGCACCCGAACAGTGGGCTTGGGAACCCTGCGCACATTATTTGGGGCTGTAGTGGAAACTTTGGCCAAACTTCCATGTGGGTTCAGTCTCAAATAGGTGATAAACCTGGACTAGGGTCTTGTTTGATTAACAGTCGTTGTCGACTCCCTCACTGGGCTTCCGCTTGAAGGTTGCTGAGGTGCCTTTTTACGTGCACATAGCGTTAAGTGGCGAGAGCGTGTGTGAAGGAGTACACCGCTATAGGGTATGAATCCATTCGAATAGCCGCGTCCTCGGATATGGACTACTTGAAAACTTATGTTGTTCATAGACAACTATATTGGTTACTCATAAAAGTATCAAGACAAGTGTGAGTACCGTGGATGGCACTCTCGTAGTGGCACTATAGCCGGTTTTCGTCAGGCGTTTCGGTATTTAAAAATCTGTCACGTGCTGCTCATTTGCCTCTCTTCTCAGCCCATAAACCCCCTGCATAACCCACTAGACCCACCTAACACCTAGCCATCTCCAAAGCCGTCCGATTGCGATCGGAGGCTCCGAATTAGTCCCCAAACCCCCCTAACCTAATCCCTGCCTATAAAATGAGGTCTCCCTATGCCAAAAATGGAACCCTAGCCCCTCCTTCTCGTTGTTTGTGCGCAGCCACCGCCCAGCCTCCAGTGCCGCCGCCAAGTGGCGCCTCCACCGTGCCTCTCCTCTCCCAACCGCACCGGGCCCGCCAGGGCCCAGATCTGGCCCGCTCGGCCCGGGTTTTTGCCGCCGCGGCCCGTGCCCGAGCCCGGCTACCTACGCCGCGCAGCAGCCATAGGAGCGGCCCAAGCTCCGCCGCCCGAGGGCCTCGCCGCCCGAGGGCCTCCCCCCCGGCCTTCCTCGCTCGTCCTTCGGGCGGATCCGGCTGGACCTGGACCCCTGCACCTTGATCCGCCCAGATCCGGCAGCTCATCTCCCCGCCGCCCATCGCTGCTTGCCGCCGGAGCCTCAAGCCCCGCCAACTGCCGCCGGCCCTTCTCTAGCCGCCAGTCGGGAGATGTGTTATATATGAGGTTATTAACTTTTAACCACTTCATCGGTTTGAGATGTGTTATATATGAAAATTCATCTACTCGACATGCTCTACATGATGGTGTCATTTAGAAGCATATTAGGAATCATCTACATGTTTAGATCTATGATACAAAAGTGCATCCCGTCGTAGTTTGCAAAACTATTATTTTATCAAAGTGAGGATGATTACAACTAATCCGTAGTTCTTTTACATGTGGCTCTTTCATGAGATATGCCCTTTGACATGTGTACTAGCCCCTGGTATTTTGTTTGCCATGAAAACCCATGTTTAGATGTTATTTTGTTGCTTCCAACATGCCATATAAATGTTGCTGTTTTGAGGGGTCTAAATAATTCTAAGTCTGAAACTGTCTTACTTTGTTGCCATGTTGCCATGTGTTTTGCTATTGATCTACAGCTCCTTTGTGGTTGCCACCATGGAATGTGTTGCTAAGCATGTTATTCTCTATCATGTTGTGCCATTAGTTTTCAATTATATGTTATGCGTCATAATTAATTCTTCTGTCAAACATGCCTACCTGATAAAAACTGCTGCCCATGTCTACTCTAATTTTCACTAAGTCTGAGAGTCTGCTTATTTCAGATTGCCCTGTTGTGTTGATGCTAGCCATGTTTGTGTGCATATTTTGATGATGCTTCTGTGGAGTGATTTGTAGTGCATCATGTCCAATACCATGCTGTAGATTTTCATGCCATGATATGACCTGTAGGATACATTTTCCTTACTGTCTATATGCCATCAGGTTAACACTGTTTGTACAAAACTGGTATTTTTCTCTAAGTCCCTAAATGTTAAGTTTGACAGTCATGTTGTGAGCTTCATACCATGTGATCCATGACATTTTTGAGTATGATTCCTTTTGATGAAATGAAGTGTATGTTACATGCTACTGCCCCATGCTTAGTTTGTGCATTTTAGATTCTTGTAGCTTGTTATTTTGACATGTGCAAAATGTTATGTTGCTGTTTTGGGCAGATTGTAACGAAAACTTGTGTTGGGTGTTATTGTGGAATTGTTGCTCCGTTTTGAACATGCCATATATGAAATTTTCTTAGAATCTCATGTAGTTTCATAATATCATGTTGCATCCATGTTTTAAAATGTTTTTGGATGTCGTTTGCATGCAAATTGCATTCATAACATATTCATCTTGTGTTTGTCATAACTTTTAGGCCATAGTTCCATTTTAAATGATCTATATATGTAAATCGCCTAGAATGACGAGTAGAATCACATGGTGCATTTTGTTTTCCTGTTTAATAAATATAAAATATGGTTAGTTCAGATCTAGACCAATTTCGAAATTAACATATGGGGTCCTTTCAGAAATACTATAAGTTGTTTCTGACCTCATTTAAAATGCCTAGATAGGTAGTTTAATTATGCTTCAGCTCTTGCCATGTTATGCAACATTTAATATTGATGAGTACCTAAACGAGAGTGAACTAAATAATTCAAACATGGAGTTTCGTCAATATGCTACTCGTTGCATATTGAAATTCACTTAATGTGTAGTAGTTGATTGTTGTGCTTTGTCATACCTTGCATAATTAAATGGACATGCATCATATTCGATTGTGCATCATGTCATGAATATGTTGTGGTGTTTACCGTGTGATTTGTTTGTTTCCAGATTGCTTCTTCTTGGTAGATTTCTGAAACGGTTCAGAGTGTGAGGATTCGTTCGACTACGCCCGTTCGTCTACTTCACGGATTCATTCTTCTTCCAAGCAGGATCTCAGGCAAGATGGCCATTTCCCTGGATACAACTACTATCATTGCTATGCTAGTTGTCTCGTTTCTATTCCTATGTCTCGCTACCGACCACTTGTTTGTCAAGCCTCCTAAAATGTCATGATAAACCTCTAACCCTCCACCTTCCCAGCAAACCGTTGTTTGGCTATGTTACCGCTTGGTCAGCCCCTCTTATAGCGTTGCTAGTTGTAGGTGCAGGTTGTTCCATGTGGAAACATGGATATCGGGATATCACATTATTCTTGCTATTTAATTAATGCATCTATACACTTGGTAAAGGGTGGAAGGTCGGCCTTTTGCTTGGTGTTTTGTTCCACTCTTGCCGCCTTAGTTTCCGAGTACCGGTGTTATGTTCCATATTGAGCCCTCCTAACATGCTTGGGGTTGTTATGGGGACCCCCTTAATTTTCGTTTTGGGATAAAACTCTTCCGGCAAGGCCCAAAATTGGTACTACATTTGCCTAACAAATAAAACTTGCATAGGGAGTAATTAACCCGTGGGTAATTAATCAACAACCCTGGCCAGTGCTCCTCATGAGTGTTGGTCCAACCTGGGCGATGTCCGGCGCCCCCTGGTCGCCCGGGGTCTCACCCAACCTAACGTCTTCCGCATCCGGTCGTGCCTTGAGAACAAGATACGCAGCTCCTATCGGGATTGTCGGTACGTCAGGTGGTCTTGCTGGATTTCTTTTACCCTTCTCGAGTGTCTTGTGCACCGGGATTTCGAGGATACTTTGTGCTCTCTCGAGGTTGAGGTTTTCTGGAGCAGCTTGTGGTTAGTTTGTGATGGATGAGTTGGAGCACCCCTACAGGGTTAAATCTTTCTGAGAGTCGTACCCGCGGTATGTGGCAACTTGGTAATTTTATAACATCCGGTAATAGAAAACTTGAAGTAAACTCAATTAAAACACACCAACCGTGTGTGCAACGATGACTGTCTCTTCTTGTGAGGTTTGAACCAAGAAGGGAACACGGCAGGGTTATGTTTGACTCATAATTTGGTGATCAGGATCACTTCTTGATCATTATTAGCTCACATCCGTTTATGCGTAGATCACTCTTCTTATTCTTGTATTCGTAAGTTAGCCACTCAAATAAATGCTTAGTGCTTGCTGCAGCCTCACCACTTAAACATATGTTACCCATTTAGCTTTGCTAGTCTTGATACCCATGGAAATGAGATTGTAGAGTCCCTGTGGCTCACAGATTACTACAACAACAGTTGCAAGTACATGTAATGCGATGCTTTGACGTGAGAGCGATGCTAGTTTGATTTGAGTTCTTCTTATTATTTGATCATAGGATGGGTTGGAGGCCGACAACCTGGGATTAGCAAGGATGGATGTTGCTTTTATCGTTTGATTTCGTCCGTAGTCGGACCCTGCTCTTCCGTATGGTGATTCAATGTATTGTTGTATTTGAGATGTTCAAGATTTAGCTTGTGGTGAGTGTAAGCCAATTCCATATACTCATCTCCTCTTTACATGTACTTGTAATGATATCCATTCTTGCCAAACGATGAGATGCGCTTCTATCCCTATCAAGGCCCTCAAGCCAAAATAAGGATATTACCGCATCTTGGGCGTTAGAAGTTGGTATCAGAGCAGTACCGACCTAGGAGCCCCCTTGATTGATCGAACTTGGCCGAGTCGAGTCTAATGAAAAACTATTTTAGGTCTAGTGATATATTAGAGAGTAGGATTCTTTTTACTCCTCTTATATGCTCTGGTGAGGAATCCTGACGTAGGAATTTTAATTCTACCCCTCTTCTCACTCAATTTTTTTACGATCACGTGGGTATTTTGGAACCTCTATGATGTCGATGTGACAGAATTCTGTACTTGGTCCCTCCTGTTTCCGAGGAGTAGAGCTCCAGGGGGTTCTTCACACATCATTATCGTTCAGTTTCCTTAGTATCTCAAGACGACGATGTTTGAAATTGCTTCAATACTATTTTTGGTGAAAAGAGTTTGGCGTCACCCAGTACTGGGGAGAGCGTCTAGATGTACTGCCATAATTAGTATCGTTGTGATTATGAAGGCCTGAGGCAGACGAGTTTGCGGAGTTTCTCGGATTATGTTGTGGAAGGTTGAGGGTGTAGTTGTAGTTGATTACCTATGGTACGTTCCTCGGTCCGCAACTCGAATCACATAACCAAGAAAGTTCAGAAGTTCTCAGGTGGGAATTCAAGTAGTTACCTAGGATTATCCTTCCAGCAAATGCATGATGGATTATGTATTTGTTTCCGGCTTAATTTGCAAGCCTCATCCTTTGTTTTGTTGGAGTATGGTAATTCTAGTTGCTTCGATGTCAAGTGTTGATTTCATATATTTCCTAAGCGATGTTCTCATATTCCTATGGGAGTGCTAATCATTTTGCTCAATCAAATTGTCATGTCAATTCTTTTCTGTCCGGAGTGCTCTTGCTCTCCAATATTTGCAAGATCAATCCTCATATTTCTTTCTGGAGTTCTTTTCATCCATCCCAAGTTGTCTTTGTTTTTCCTTGCCCTCCCGCCGTTTTTCTTCAATGATTAAATTATCAATCAAGTGTCTTTCTATTCATGTGATGCTCCCGCTTTATTTTCTTCCGTGTTGTATTGAGCGATTCATTGTGAAGATGCTGAGGAGCTTCAAGTTCATCATCCTTTGTTCTTGTTTTCTTCTCCGGTGAATTCGATTCAACCTCGCCGTGTTCATCATATTCTTTTCTTTCGCTAAATGTGTTCCCGTGTTGGAACGTCCTGTCCAAGTATATCTTGTTTTTCATCTCTCTCTATTCTCATCTGGAGTTTTCATATTTCTCAGGAGGTTCGTGTTTCTATTCAATATCCGCTTAAAATATTTCGGGGTTTGTCGGAATCGGGGCTCCGGGGACCCAGAAAGGTTCGAACACTGGGGTGCACTCGCTCTTCTGCCCTACTCTTCTCCACATCCTCACGGCGACTCTCCGGCGGCTCGAGCTAAGGAAGACGAACAAAGGACACACAGTTTAACCAGGCTCGGGCCACCTCGTGGTGTAAGCCCTACTCCTGCTTGTCTAGATTGCTCGAGGAGGAAGATGAGTACAAGGTGTGTTCCTTCCTGCCTAGGGCTTGATCCCCTCTACGGTGGCTAGTTCCTACTCTTATATTGGCCTTGGTCCTCTTCCCTCGAAAACACATGGCGAGAAGGGTTGCCACAACGGCCAATTTGAAGGGGGGCAAGACTGTAGCCTATCCTGACAAAAGTGGTTTCCGCCTATCAAAGCTCCTCGTCGTGACGTGCTTGTGGGCTTGGGAGTGACCTCCGTCCTGCCGAGCCCCCAGTCTTGGTCCTCTTACACTAGAAGGGAAACCTTTGGGGATTGCTTTAGGGGCATGTGAGCTGGTGTTGCTCCCCTATAACCAAAGAGGAAAACCTTTGTGTCCGTGCCGCTGGCGCCACTCCTAGCGCTATCTGGCGTGGCACGCGTCACCCATGTGCAAGCACAGTGGTCGCAAGGTCCTGCTGAGCCAATCCTGCGTGGACCCACCTTCTGAGGGCTTCCGGGGCAGCCTCGCGGAGAGGCCTCGCGAAGTCCCTCGCGGTGATGTTGCCGCACGCCTCGCGAGAGGTGGGCCTTTGTGAGGGCCTTGCCCGCAAAGCTCATGCGCGAGCCTCGCAGGGCTTAAGGCATCCCCCGCGTCCTAGGCCGGAAGCAGAGGGGCCTGGGTACCCTCAGTCCCAGAGGCCCGACCGTAGCCCCCAGGCCCGTGATGTGCGCAGTGCGGCCCGTTGGGGCAAGCAAAACGGGGCAAGCCCTAACCGCCTGCGGGCCTGGCTTGACATGTGGCATGCGCTGTAGCGTGCGTCGCCTCCACTTCCCCACGACGCTTCTAGGACTACACTCCTGCCTAGAAAACCGCCATGCCTGACGGGGAGAATCGTCATTGCACGACTCCGCGCTTGCCTTCCATCGTGCTGCTCCTTCATCCTTACGCGAACATCGTCCCCACCTCCTCGCTCTCCTCCATGGCAGCCAAGAGGGATGCGGCGAGCGCCGGGGCGCGGGCGGGTCCTTCAGCGCCGCCTTCATCCCCCGGATGCGACGGGGGCCAATGCTCAAGGCTAACCCCAGCCCGACGGCGCTGGACCGCCAACGACGAGTAAGTGTACTGTCATCCCAGTCTTTCCTTGCATATCTAGCCCGGTTAGTGAGCCTGATCACCGAACCTCTTAGGGTGCCCACGCTCAAGAGGCGGAGGGATGCCTCGCCCGGGGCGTCCTCCCACGCGTTGCCTATCGGAGAGGCCCCTGCCCCCGCGCCTGGCATGGCGGAGCCCGTGGCTCGCGCGGCCCGCGCCACCGCGCACACTGCGCCGGTCGTTGAGCGCGAAGCGGAGCTGGCCCGTAGGGTGGCGGCCATCATTGAGCAGGAGGCCGACGTGGCCCTCCGCGAGTGGGAGGCCGCTCGGACTACCTTCGACCAGGATGCGGAACGCGAGCACCTCGAGACCCTGGAAGGTCAGGTCCTTGCCGACGAGGCAGCCCTCGCGGCACTGCGTGAGCAGGCCTGTGCCACTGCCGACGCGAGGGTGGCTCGGGAACGGGAGGCTGTCCTGGAGGAGTACTACGGCGAGCTGGCTCTGTAGGAGGCCCACATCCAGCTTCGTTGTGACGCGCTCCAAGAGGAGGTGGGCGCGCTCCGAGCAAGGGGGACATCGAGGCCGATCTCCTGGCCGCTGCAGGGCGTTGAGGCCGATCTCCTGGCCGCCCTCGCGAGAAAGGGGGACGTCGAGGTGGAGTTGGCGTCGCTATAGGCTCAGGTCGATGAGGCCGCTGATGTAGTGCAGATAACCAGGGACGACGCGGCGCGGGCGTGTATGATGGAGGCGCAGCGCGCCGGGCAGTTCTTGGACCTCGCGCGTCACGCGGGCGGCGCGCTCCGCCACTTTGTCAGGGATGTCCCAGAGCTTCCGCGTGCACATGGCGACGGGGGTTACCTCGACTTCTTCCTCAAGGTGGTGGAGGCACTAGAGTCGGGCATCTCCAAGGTGGAGGAAGGCATCGAGTCAAGCGCGCGCGATCTTTTGGACTGCGCGCTGACGCGCGTCTTCTCCAACCTCCGCCGCCACTATCGTGCCTTCGACCTCTCCAGCGTGATGGAGCCAGTGCCCGAAGAGCTCTGGAGCCCCCACGGGGACGAGGTGCATGGACAGGTGGAGTCGCTGGTCGGGCGGTTCGCCCAGGATGCGCCTTCTAAGGAGAGCGGGAGCCTTGGCGCCGCAACCCCCGATAGTCATGATGAAGGCAGTGCCTCCCCCGCTTAAGATTTATGTTCCCCTTCTGTCGTACCTTGAATCACTCGGCCCCAACGCAGGCGTAAGACATTTGCAATGTACTCTTGTTTATATGGTAGTAGCTCGTCATGCGTCGAGACACCCTTGCTCCCCCTATGGGGCCCCTTGCTTTCCTTTGTACAGCCCCCAAGCTCCAGCTGACTGGGGCTCGCGAGGCTGGCAAACGCCCGTGACGCACAGCGCCCGAGGCCCTCGCTTTTGATGCGCGGTGCGGCCTCGGGGTGGCAGTCCCCGAGAGTCTTTAGTGCCTAACCCTTACCTCGCTAGGTTACCCTCGCCGGACCTTCCTTAGGGTGCCGTTCCGCTGGGCGCTCCACCCGAGATTCCATGCGATCATTAGCTCGTGCCTGGGCTCCGTGCGAGGGTGCCCGTCACCCGAGGCCTTGGCGGGGCGATGAGAGGCTTTGGCAAGATGACATGCGCAGGTGTAACCCAGGGGCCAAGGCCTGCCCCTCGGGGCCAGCCAAGCACGAGCTAGTGGGGTCAGCCGAACACCGGCACTGCGCCCCCCTTGGTCGATCCGTCCCGCTAAGATTTCTGGGAAAGCTTCAGGATGCAGCCTCGCGGAAGGCGCCGCGAAGTCCTCCGATGATGCCTGTAATGGCGAGCCTCGCGAGGCGGGGCCCACGCGAGGGCCTTGCTCGCGAAACTTGTCGATGGACCGAGACTGGCCTGCGGCACATGTGGCGCCTTGGGCCGCAGGTATCTGGGCCTGTGTACCCCCCAGCTCCGTGGGCCCGGTGATGCAGCCCACGGGCATGCAGTGGGACCGGTCCCTCCAGCGAGGGCAGATCGGAGCGGCGTGGGCCCTAGCTGCCTGGGAGTCCGGCGCGGTGCGTGGTGGGGCCTCTTCGCTCCCCATGACGCCTCGGTAACCGCCCAGTGCTGCCATAAAGCTTGTGCGTGACGCGTGGCCCTCATTGCTCCTCCTAGCCCTGCGCCAGCTTAACGAAGGCGAAGGGGGTGCACGCTAGGCACCCACCAGGGCTGTATATAAGAATTAGGGGGGGACCCTTCATCCCAAGCTCCTCGCTCTCGGCCTCCATCCCCACTTGCCGCCGTAGCACTAATGGCACCCGCGAGGAAGCTCTCTACCACCGAGAAGGAGAAATCGGCGATGGAGGAGGCGGGCACGCTGAGGCTGACGAAGGGAGGCGGCCGCCCTCGCGCGCCCATCGCCGTGCTCGAGGCGCCTCTCCGGGGGCGTGGGCGTCTTCCGCCGGCGATCCACGTCGGCTCGAGCATCCGTTGGAGGAGCTCTGCCCACGGGCGCGGGCGCGGTGGGCGAGGTGGCCACGGACGAGGCCAAAGGTATCGTACAGCGACCCGGCCGCCCCGGCCACAAGGCCATTCCTCCGACGCGGTCCACGAGTTCATCGTGAGGATGGAGAGCAAACCCCGCACTTTGCTCCGGCTCCCGAACTCCTTCGCGAGAGAGATGGGGGAGGGCGCACCCCTGGGCCTGTGGCTGCAGCCAGACGGCTGCTCCAACGGGTCCTCTTGGGTGGTGACGGAGTTCAACCTTCTCGGCTTCATGTTCTTGAGGCACGGGTGGAAGTCGTTCGCTCTCACCCGCAGCTTGTGGGAAGGGCATGTCCTCCACTTTAAGTTTGACAGGGCCGCCACGCTCTTCATGAAAATCTTCAGGGAGGCCGGAGATCGCCTGGACTGCTACATGGAGGGCGATAGCAGCAGCAGCAGTGGCAGCAGCAGCTCCTCCTCCGGGGAAAGTTAGAGCGACAATGACTCCGACGGCTCCCCGGGTGCCTGCGTCAAGGAAGAGGACTCCGACTAGGTGCGGTGGCGTCAGGGTCGGGGTCTCTGGAGGCGGCGCCGTGAGAGCCAAGCCCTTCTTCTTTTGCATTGTCTTTCCTTTCCTGCAATGAACCATGCTGACCCCATGGGGGTGTGTAAAAATGGGTTATGTCCTTCGTGCCTTAAGTCAAATGCTATTTTGGGTTGAAGACAAGTTTCTTCTCTGCGCTCTTTGTTAGGCTTGTATCCCTCTCCGGGATCACCCTGACGTTTTGCATTACCGGGGCTCAGCCCCCGGGCGCGTTCCAACCGCCGTCGGTATGAAGGGTCCTCATGCATGATGCTAAGGGATTCGTCTGGGCTCGCCCCGCGGGGCCTCTTGGGGGAACCGCCTCGGGGAGAGATCCTGCGTGAAAACACTTGGTCTAGAATGGCACGCGCTTACTAGTTTACTCATGGGCGCCACGCATGGAAGACAGGCACCAGGAGCCTTTGTGAGGTGACGTGCGCGTGAAATGTCCACGAGCCAAAACCCAGTACTTTGGGTTCCAGCGTCGCTGGGACTAGCCCAAGCACTGGCACCGTGCCCAGCCCCCGCGCGCGTGGGGCCCAAGGGGCAGCCGGTGAGCGCGGGCCGTAGAGGGGCCCTGTCGTGGTTTTGTCACGGAAGATGTCCTAGTGTATGGACTTAGTTGTGAGGCCATCGCCGCTATGTGGCGACTCAAAGGGGTTAAACGGGAACGGGAGGCAAGTCTACCCAGGTTCGGCCCCTCCGATGGAGGTAATAGACTACGTCCTGCTTTGTGTCTATATTGATGATGATCTCGATTACAAGGATGTTGATTCGCTAACCTAGCTTTCGAGGGTGTCTAACTTGAGTCTTTCGGCCCTAGGGGCTTGCCTTTGTATACAGGTCAAGACCCTAGGGTTTACAACAGAGTCCGAGTCATATTATGACTCGTAACCTATCATGTCTCTAACACGCCTGGCCCCTTTTTTTTTACTGTGAGACTGCAGGGCTTACACCCCACAACATTTATTAAAGAAATAAAGCAGAAATATAGAGTTATTTACAAGTTCCTCCAGCAGAGGGAACTAAAACAAACAAGGAAAAGTTAAGCTACAACCAAACAAAACAGAAACAAGGAAAAGGGAAGCCCCTCTATGGAGGCAAAAAATCTATCCATCTGAGGAGATCATCCTTGTATTTGGATTTAATCTTGCGGGTGATAAGGGTAATATCATGAATAAATCCACTCTTCCACTGTCCAAATGATGGTCTGATGTGCCTGAAAGCTTTGTTGTTCCTAACTTTCCATATGTTCCACCAAGCAAGGAAGACCACTTCTGCAAAAAAAGGCTTATTGAAATCCACTTTTGCTGCTCTGGCAATGTCCACCATATCATTGCCTAAGGGCCAATCGATCTGCAAATAGATCCAGACTCTGCTGCTGAAGTTACATTGAAAGAACAGATGGTTCATGTCCTCATCCGCAGAGATAGGGCATAGAACACACTGAGGTCCATCATTGATTTTCCAATGCCTCCTTTGAATCATATCTTTAGTGTTAATCCTATCCATGATAACAAGCCAGGCAAACATTTTGATTGACATGGTACAACTGCTCTTCCACACCCAGTTTAAGAGGGGTTTTGAGAGTATGGGCTGATGGACAAGTGTGTAATACTTCTTTGTTGTGTATCTAGTGGAATTGCCATGCCTCCACAGCCAAGTGTCCTTCTCAGCACTGTTTACTTGCATTGAATTGAGCATGTTCCTTAGCTGATTAAGTTCCTGAAAAGCCTCAACCGACAATGGGAGGGAGAACAGGTCCAATCTATTATAACAGCCCAGAACTTCCTTTACTGATATACCTTTATCCAAAGCAAAGGAGTAAAGCCTTGAGAACTTGGCTAACAAGGCAGCAGAGTTATGTTGTGAATTCCAATGATCATTCCAAAACAAATTGTATCTCCAGCAGAAACAACTACTTTGGTGACTGATCTGAATTTATCCATTAATTTTGAAACATCACGCCACCAAAAGGATCCACAAAGAGAGGTATCATGAGGAACTCTATTAAAATAGTATGTATCCCAAATTAAGTTCACCCATGGCACATCTTCTTTGTTATAGAATCTGTTAAGATGT
Organism: Elymus sibiricus; assembly: GCA_039707655.1. Taxonomy (NCBI): domain Eukaryota; kingdom Viridiplantae; phylum Streptophyta; class Magnoliopsida; order Poales; family Poaceae; genus Elymus; species Elymus sibiricus. The sequence continues at coordinate 303,914,361 of CM077675.1, read as the reverse complement.
TTCATGAGCAGTGCCTCATTTTGCAGACCTAGGTTCAGGATGCCTAGACCACCTTTGTTCTTGGGCCCGCAAACTAGAGACCAAGCAGCAAGGGAATGTCCCTTTTCCTGTCCATATTTCCTCCTTAGACACAGTCTCTGAATTCTCTCTAATTGTTTGAGAATCCTAGGGGGTAATGAAAGACTACACAGGAAGAAAATAGGGAGGGAGGATAATACTGAGTTAACTAACTGCAATCTGCTCCCTTGAGGTAAGAACCAAGAGCTTGCTATGAGCCTTCTCTCCATACAATCTACCATAGGCATGAGATCCACCAGTTTAGGCCTGGTAGTTCCGAAGGGCAAGCTGATAACCCACAAGTATAGGAGATCGCAACAGTTTTTTAGGGTAGAGTATTCAACCTAAATTTATAGATTCGACACAAGGGGACCCAAACAATATTTGCGAGTATTAGCAGCTGAGTTGTCAATTCAACCACACCTGGAGATTAAATATCTGCAGCAGAGTGATCAGTAGCACAGTAGTATGATAGTTTTGATAGCAGTAGTAGTAGTAACGGTAACGGTAGAAGTGATAGGAATAGTTTTGTAGCAGTTGGAATAGTAGCAGTAGCAGTAGTAAGTTAGCAAGAACAATAAGTGGAAAACTCGTAGGCACTGGATCGGTGAACTCGTTGGATGATATTCGTCATGTAACAATCATAACTAGGGCAATACAAAACTAGCTCCAGTTCATAAATGTAATGTAGGCATGTATTCCGTAAATAGTCATACGTGCTTATGGAAAAGAACTTGCATGACATCTTTTGTCCTACCCTCCCGTGGCAGCGGGGTCCATAAGGAAACTAAGGGATATTAAGGCCTCCTTTTAATTGAGAACCGGAACAAAGCATTAACACACGATGAATACATGAACTCCTCAAACTACGGTCATCACCGGAAAGTATCCCAAATATTGTCACTATGGGGTTTACGGATCATAACACGTAATAGGTGCATATGACTAGGCAAGATCGGATCAATAACATAGATATAAAGGTGATAACATAAACGGTTCAGATCTGAAATCATGGCACTCGGGCCCTAGTGACAAGCATTAGGCATAGCCAAGTCATAACAACATCAATCTCAGAACATAATGGATACTAGGGATCAAGCCCTAACAAAACTAACTCGATTACATGATGAATCTCATCCAACTCCTCACCGACCAGCAAGCCTACAAAGGAATTACTCACTCCCGGTGGGGAGCATCATGGAATTGGCGATGGACAAGGGTTGGTGATGACGAAGACCGAAGATTCCCCTGTCCGGAGCCCCAAACGAGCTCCAGATCTGGCCTCCCGGTGAAGAACAGGAGGTGGCGGCGGCTCCATATCGTAAAACGCGATGAAACTTTCTCCGTGATTTTTTTCCGAAAATAGGAATTTATAGCGGCGGAATTAGGGTCGATGGGGCCACGCGTGGGCACAACTCACAAGGGCGCGCCCAGGGGGCCTGGCGAACCCTGGTGGGTGCTGGCCACCCTGGCCCACTTCTCCAGTAGTTTTTGGCTCCAATAATTCTTATATATTCTGAAATAATTCTCCAAAAAGTTTCGTTCCATTCTGAGAACTTTTATTTCTGCAGAAAAACAACACCATGGTAGTTCTGCTGAAAACAGTGTCAGTCCGGGTTAGTTTCATTCAAATCATGCAAATTAGAGTCCAAAACAAGGGCAAAGGTGTGAGCAAAAGTAGATACGTTGGAGACATATCAACTCCCCAAGCTTAAACCTTTGCTTGTCCTCAAGCAATTTAGTTGACAAACTGAAAGTGATAAAGAAAAACTTTTACGAATTCTTTTGTTCTTGTTTACATATATATGCTTAAGTAGCACCCAGGTTTTCAGCAAAGATTATGACTAACCATGCCAACAATAACTCTTAGAAATTATATTAACTCATATCAATAACATAAGCAACTAGAGAGCAATAATAAGATATTTCCAGCTCCAACACTTTGTCCAAACAATCATGATACAATATGACAATAGTGGTATCTCGCTAGCCCTTTCTGAGACCGCAAAACATAAATGCAGAGCACCTCCAAAGTTCCAGCAGCGACTAAACATTGTAATTCATGGTAGAAAAGATCCAGTCATGCTGCACCCAACATCGACTATACACAATGCATGAGGATGACAATAGTGCTCTCAGATCTGGCGCTAATTTGAGAAGGTGATGACCCAACATAAAAGTAAATAGATAGTCCCTTCGTAGAGGGGAGCATGGATTTGCAGCGGTGCTAGAGCTCAAGCTTTAAAAACAGAGATAGATATAATTTTGGGAGGTACACCCTTCCTGTCAACGTCACAACCAAGAGTTATCAATATCTTCCATGCTAAACAAATTAGCGGCGGTTCCCAAGCGGTAAAAGTAAAGGTTTACTCCCCCTCCACCAACAATCACACTCCACAGCTAGCCGCATCCACGGGTACCGTCCAAACCAACAACATTCCTGGGGGAGTTTTGTTTAATTATTTTTGATTTTTGATTTCGGGACTGGGAATCCCTATTACCACCCTCTCGTGTAAGGACGAGTGAATAAACACTCACCATGAGAATAACCCGCTTACCATGGAAGATACTGACCGCCCCCTGTCGCTCCATGAGCGGTCCAGGCACACAAAATAGATGTTCATTTGAATTTTTAGAGATGGCACATGCACATTTACTTTGGAACGGCAGCGTAATACTGCATATAGGTAGATATACTGGACTCATCTGGCATAACTTGGTTTAAGGGTTTTGATGCACAAGCAGTATTCCCTTCTTAGTACAGGCGAAGGCTAGCAAATAGATTTGAGAAGCGGCCAGCTAGAGAGCGAAAACGGTCATGAACATGCATTACATATAATAAACATTGACTACTAGCATGAGTAGGATATGGACACCATGAACATAAATATCATGAAGGCTATGTTGGTTTTGATTCAACTACATGCGTGAACATGTGCCAAGTCAAGCCACTTGAAACATTCGGAAGAGGATACCATATCATCATACCACATCACAACCATTTTAATGCATGTTGACATCCAAGATAAATCATTATCCACTCCTAGCTACTTAAGCATGGCATGAACAACTATAATCTCTAATGGTCATTGCAAACATGTTTGATCATAATAAGCAGAATCAAGGATACTAGGTTAAACATATTTTCAAAATCAAAAATAAGTTGAGTTCATACCCGCTTTTCTCTGCCACAGTCAATTCATCACATATCGTCATTATTGCCTTTCTTGCACGACCGAATGATAAGAAAATAATAATAGTGCAAGAGTGTCGTGGACTAAGCTGGAATCTGCAAACATTTTATTCAAGAGGAGAAGACAAGGTAATATGGGCTCTTTGTTAGATTATTAATGATGCATATGAGAGCCACTCAACATTTTCATCGTGGTCTTCTCCTTGGTACGACTCAAACAAAAAGAAAAAAATTCAGAGAAACACACTGAAATATTTTTGGAGTTTTTGGTTTTCTTGAAGAAAGCCAATTAAAGAGGAAAAACAGAAAACGAGAAAACCTATTGACACGGGAAAGCTCCTGCAATTAAAAGAAGAAATGAGAAATCATTTTGGGTTTTCTTTCGATACTACAATTAAATTAAGCTAGAAAGAAGAACCGAAAAGAAGTAGGAAATGTTTTTGGATTTTTTCAAAGTTTTTCAAACACACAAGAAGAATGCGAGAAAACAAATCTAGCATGGATATTACACTGAAAAAGTATGAACACTGACAACTGGAATGAAATGTGTGAACATGAATGTAATGTCGGTGGAAATACGTACTCCCCCAAGCTTAGGCTTTTGGCCTAGCTTGGTAATCACCATCCATAGAAACCATCCGGTCCCAAGTCAAAGTGAGGTGGAGGCGGCACCTGAGCATCCCACCCGTGGGGCTCCTCCTCAGCAGCTGCTAGGTTGTTCCGGTAGGCTGTAATGTCATCTGGCATAATCCTGTATCCGTTCCTGGCAATAGAATCAAACAAAGCAGGTGCAGGCAACGGAATAACATCACGGGATTCTTTGTTGAATACTAGGTTGTAATGAATGTCACGGAAAGAGTCAGTTACGTCAAGGAATTGATGATCCTGCAACGACTTGTGATCCAGGTAAACTCGGGATAAGAGATAATCATGTGGGTGAATCTGAACATTAAAGTGTCTCGCTAAACGAGTAGCATAAATACCACCATGTATCTTTCCCTTAGTCTTATTAAGGTTTAAGCGACGTGCAATAATAGCCCCCATACTAAAGGTGTGGTCATCATAAAGTGCACAACGTAAAATAGCAAGGTCAGGGGCACTGAGTGCGCCGACCTTCTCCCTAGCGGTTAAACACTTACCGATGACCAATGCAAAGTAATGTACTGAGGCAAACTGCAAACTCGTAGCACTGGCATTTGACACGCCTCTATCTTCACCCACTGTTAAAGTGAGGAGAAAATCCTCAAACTATGATGGTCTAGGTTCTCTCAATTCCCCATCAGAGGGAATCAAGCATATATCACAAAAGTAAGTTAGCGGCATTTTGTAAGTTTCAGCATAAAGGTTAAACTGCACCTTAGGGGGATTATTCTTTCTTAGAAAATAAAAACCTTGCACAAAGGAATCTTTAGGGATGTGATATTGGTCACACTTAGCTACGAGGAACTCGGTCAGCCCAACGTTTGCAACAAATTGAGCAAACTCTTGGTGAAACCCGGCCTCCTCCATGAAGGCATCATGCGGCCATTCACACGGCCGCACCTCCACCCTTCTTGGGGTGTGAAGGTCATTGTCTGATGATTCCCCAATGACTCCTTTGGCATTTTTCTTGGAGGAAAACTTCCTAAAGAAATCCATCTTATTCCTATAAAAATTCTGAAAAAATTTAGTCCACAAAATTTTTGTCAACAAAACTTTGTAAGATAGATAGCAACTACTCCTAAGCATGCATAGAGGCCATATTGAGCATTCAAACTACTTAGAACTCTAAGAATTCAACATGCAAGCTCATCTACAACAGCACCAAGGGTAGCTCATTACTCTAAAAATAACCCACTAAATCAAAAACTAATTTGAGCAATGGAGGAGTCACATACCAAGTAAGAATCCCTCCAAATAGTTTCAGAAAGGGAGCTTCGAGCTAAGAGATCGAAAGCCGCGGGTTTGAGAGCAAGAACACGGGAATGGTGGTTGTGGTGAATTTTTTCTGGAGGTAGGTGATGATGTGGGCTAAAGAGATAAGTGAGGGGGCCCACGTTGGGGGCACAACCCATCTGGGCGCGCCTGGGGGTGCTGGCGCGCCCTGGTGTCTTGTGGGCACCAGGTGCACCCCCCTTTGGTATTATTTGCACCAGAAATTCAGAAATATTTGCAAAAAATCGTATTAAATTTTCAGGACATTCTGAGAACTTTTATTTTTGGGTCATTTTTTTATTGCACGGTGAAAACAGAAAACAGGATAATCATGGCATTTTATTTTATTTGACTAACTAAAACAGAAAATAAAAGGTGGGAGCAGAGAGTTGTGCTTACTAGATTCATCGACTTCATACCTCTCAAAAATGATCCATTAATAAGGTTGATCAAGTCTTATTAACAACCACTTCTATTTAGCATGAAACTGAAGAACTTTCGTAAAACACTAAGTTACCTCGATGGGGATGTGCATATCCCCAACAATAAGTATGTCATATTTCTTTTTGGCAGTAGGTAGAGGTAATTTAATGCTTCCAATAGTGATGGTCGGAGATTCTTCAATAACATTTATACCATTCACTTGGAATTGTTTCTTCGGAAAGCGCACCGTGTGCTCATTACTATTGATATGAAAAGTGACTTTGCTTTTGTTGCAATCAATAACAGCCCCTGCAGTATTCAAAAAGGGTCTACCAAGGATAATCGACATGTTGTCGTCCTTGGGCATCTCAAGAATAACAAAGTCCGTTAAGATAGTAACATTTGCAACAACAACGGGCACATCCTCACAAATATCGATAGGTATGGCATTTGATTTGTCAGCCATTTGCAATGATATTTCAGTAGGTGTGAGTTTATTCAAGTCAACTCTTTTATATAAGGAGAAAGGCATAACACTAAGACCGGCTCCCAAATCACACAAAGCAGTTTTGACATAGTTTCTTTTAATGGAGCAAGGTATAGTTGGGATTCCCGGATCTCCAAGTTTTTTAGGTACTCCATCCTTAAAAGAATAATTAGCAAGCCTGGTGGAGATTTCAGCTTCAGGTATTTTTCTTTTATTAGTGATGATGTCTTTCATATACTTTGCATAAGGGGCCATCTTTAGAATATCAGTTAAGCGGGTACGCAAAAAGACTGGCCTAATCATTTCAGCAAAGCGCTCAAATTCTTCATCATCCTTTTTCTTAGATGGCTTAGGTGGAAATGTCATGGGTTTCTGAAGCCAAGGCTCTCTTTCTTTACCATGTTTCCTAGCCACAAAGTCTCTTTTATCATAACATTTATTTTTAGATTGTGGGTTATCAAGATCGGGAGCAGGCTCTATTTCAACATCATTATCTGGTTCTCTATCATTATTGGGTTGAGCATGTTCACGAACATCATCATTATCATTTTCATTATCACTAGGCGAATGTTCATTACCAGACTGAGTTTCAGCATCGGAAATAGAGACATCATTATTATCAAGTGGTTTTTGTATCTCAGGTTCACTAGGGGTATGCAAAGTCCTATCATTTTTCTTTTTCTTTTTCTTCTTAGAAGGACTAGGTGCATCAGTGTTAATTCTCTGAGAGTCTTGTTCAAATCTTTTAGGATGACCTTCAGGATAAAGTGGTTCTTGGGTCATTCTACCTCCTCTAGTTACTACTCTAGCAGCAAAATCATTCATATTATTATTCACTTCATCAAGCCATTCTTTTTGAGATTTAGCAACTTGTTCTAACTGAGTTTGAACCATAGAGGCATGCTTTCCTACACCTCTAACATCATTACTGATTCTAAATAGCAAGTCACTCAAGCGAGCAATCATATCAGAATTATATTTCAATTGTTTCAGGACATGTGCATTGAAATGATCTTGCTTCATAATATAGTTGTCAAACTCGTATAAGCACTGACTAGGATGTTTATTGTGAGAGATATCACCTTCATCAAACTTTAATAAAGAATTTACCTCTACCACCTGTGGAGGTGGTGGTGTGTCAAGGCCATGTATTTCTTCAATAGGTGGTAAATTCTTAACATCCTCAGCTTTAATACCTTTTTCCTTCATAGATTTCTTTGCCTCTTGCATATCTTCAGGACTGAGAAATAAGATACCCCTCTTATTCGGAGTGGGTTTAGGCGGTGGTTCAAGAAGAGTCCAATCATCATAATTCTTCAATATGTTATTCAATAATTTCTCAGCTTGTTCAATAGTTCGTTCCTTGAAAACACAACCAGCACAACTATCTAGGAAGTCCCTAGAAGCATCAGTTAGTCCATTATAGAAGATATCATGTATTTCATTTTTCTTGAGAGGATGATCAGGCAAAGCATTAAGCAATTGGAGAAGCCTCCCCCAAGCTTGTGGGAGACACTCTTCTTCAATTTGCACAAAGTTAAATATTTCCTGTAAGGCAACTTGTTTCTTATGAGCAGGAAAATATTTTTCAGAGAAGTAGTAGTTCATATCCTAGGGACTACGCACACAACCAGGAGTAAGAGTATTGTACCATGTCTTAGCATCACCCTATAAAGAGAACGGGAACAACTTAAGAATGTAATAGTAGTGAATCTTTTCATCATGAGCAAAGAGGGTGGCTATATCATTCAGCTTAGTAAGGTGTGCCACTACAGTTTCATTTTCATAACCATGGAAAGGATCAGATTGAACCAAAGTGATTAACTTTGGGTCGACAGAGAATTCATAATCCTTATCGGTAACAAAGATAGGTGAAGTAGCAAACTTAGGATCACATTTCATTCTAGCATTCAAAGTCTTTTCCTTATACTTGCGTAGCAATTTCGTAAGATCGTTTCTATCCTTGCAAGAAATAATTTCTCTAGTTACCTCTTCGTCCATAACATAACCTTCAGGTATCTTAGGCATTTCAAATTTAGGAGAGCTAGGACTAATAGGTGTTTCATAGTCATCATCAGTTTCAGCAATCTCATCGGTTTCAGTAATTTCATTCTCTTTAGCTCTAGCAATTTGTTCATCAAGAAATTCTCCTAGTGGCACATTATCATCAAGCATGGTAATAGCATCATCATAAGCATCATTCATAGCAGAGGCAGCATCATCAATCACTTGCGACATATCAGGATTACTAGCATGTGGTGGTGTTGCAAGCTTACTCATAACAAAAGGTGAATCAAGTGTAGAGCTAGATGGCAGTTCCTTACCTCCCCTCGTCTTAGAGGGAAAAATCTTAGTCTTTGGATCCTTCAGATTCTTCATAGTGATCAATTGATATAAATCCCAAGTGACTCAACAAGTATAGCTATGCACCCCGGCAACGGCGCCAGAAAAAGGTCTTGATAACCCACAAGTATAGGGGATCGCAACAGTTTTCGAGGGTAGAGTATTCAACCCAAATTTATAGATTCGACACAAGGGGACCCAAAGAATATTTGCGAGTATTAGCAGCTGAGTTGTCAATTCAACCACACCTGGAGATTAAATATCTGCAGCAGAGTGATCAGTAGCACAGTAGTATGATAGTTTTGATAGCAGTAGTAGCAGTAACGGTAACGGTAGCAGTGATAGCAATAGTTTTGTAGCAGTTGGAACAGTAGCAGCAGCAGTAGTAACTTAGCAAGAACAATAAGTGGAAAACTCGTAGGCACTAGATTAGTGAACTCGTTGGATGATATTCGTCATGTAACAGTCATAACCTAGGGCGATACAAAACTAGCTCCAGTTCATAAATGTAATGTAGGCATGTATTCCGTAAATAGTCATACGTGCTTATGGAAAAGAACTTGCATGACATCTTTTGTCCTACCCTCCTGTGGCAGCGGGGTCCATAAGGAAACTAAGGGATATTAAGGCCTCCTTTAAATAGAGAACCGGAACAAAGCATTAACACACGGTGAATACATGAAATCCTCAAACTACGGTCATCACTGGAAAGTATCCCAAATATTGTCACTATGGGGTTTACGGATCATAACACGTAATAGTTGCATATGACTAGGCAAGATCGGATCAAGAACATAGATATAAAGGTGATAACATAAACGGTTCAGATCTGAAATCATGGCACTCGGGCCCTAGTGACAAGCATTAGGCATAGCAAAATCATAGCAACATCAGTCTCAGAACATAATGGATACTAGGGATCAAGCCCTAACAAAACTAACCCGATTATTACATGATGAATCTCATCCAACTCCTCACCGACCAGCAAGCCTACGAAGGAATTACTCACTCCCAGTGGGGAGCATCATGGAATTGGCGATGGAGAAGGGTTTGTGATGACGAAGACCGAAGATTCCCCTCTCCGGAGCTCCAAACGGGCTCGAGATGTGGCCTCCCGGTGAAGAACAGGAGGTGGCGGCGGCTCCGTATCGGAAAACGCGATGAAACTTTCTCCTTGATTTTTTTCTCCGAAAATAGGAATTTATAGCGGCGGAATTAGGGTCAGTGGGGCGACGAGGTGGGCACAACCCACCAGGGCGCGCCCTGGTGGGTGCTGGCCACCCATGCCCCCTTCTCCGGTAGTTTTTGGCTCCAATAATTCTTATATATTCTGAAATAATTCTCCAAAAAGTTTTGTTCCGTTCCGAGAACTTTTATTTCTACACAAAAACAACACCATGGTAGTTCTGCTAAAAACAACGTCAGTACGGGTTAGTTTCATACAAATCATGCAAATTAGAGTCCAAAACAAGGGCAAAAGTGTGAGGAAAAGTAGATACGTTGGAGACGTATCACAAGCCCAGATATGTGAAAGGCATGGCCCCAATCTGACACCCAAAAATTGTACCGAGGGCCAAGGTTTCAGAGTCTGAGATGTTTATTGGGATCATAGAGGATTTGTGAAAGTTGATTTCCAGGCCTGAAGCCCTAGAGAAGGAATTAAGGGTGTCCTTGAGAGCAGATAATTGTCCTCTCTCAGCAGGGAGGAACAGTAAAGTGTCATCAGCATATTGAACAATGGGGTAATCTGGATCATGGCTTGGGACAGGTAAACTGAGAGTTCCCAACTAAAGCATATTATTGACCATTGATTGTAAAAGATCAGCAGCCAGCACAAATAAGAGAGGTGATATAGGGTCACCCTGCTTCACCCCACATTTGGCTTTGAAGTGCCTCCCTGGTACTACATTTAGCAGTATTGAAGATGTCCCAGAAGCTAGCAGTTCCTTTATCCAAGAAATCCATTTATCAGGAAAACCTTTAGTTCTCATTATTTTGATTATGGTTTCATGCTGGATGGAGTCAAAAGCTTTTTCAAAGTCCAATTTTAACAAGATGATAGGCCTCTTGGACTGCTTGCACTGATGAATATATTCAAAGGCCCAGGCCAAACAATCATGGATTGTCCTGGTCTTAATGAAACCATATTGGTTTTTGTGTATGTCGGATTTCGGGCTCCGCAAAACCCTTAAGATTCGAACACAGGGGCGTGTGCGAAGATCCCCTGTAGCCTCGCCCAACCTAGCTCGCTACTCGATGGACCAAATGATGATAAACTCGCACGATGACGAGGAAGACGATGGACACGGTAGTTTACCCAGGTCCGGGCCGCTGCGAAGCGTAATACCCTACTCCTGCTTTGGTGGATTGCCTCTCGAGGAGGTGTGGTGGATGAACTAGTACAGTGTTTTGGAGCCTCGTGAGGGCGCTCCAGAGGTGTTCTTGGCCCTCCGTCAGCTCGGTGGTGGATGAGTGAATTGACTGGTTTCGGATCGGATCGGATCCCCCACTACGGTGCTGCCTATCCTCTATATATAGCGGTGGCTCGGGTCCTCTTCCCTTATCGCAATGGCGGGAAGGGATCCCACAATGGCCAATTTTGAAGGGGGACAGGAGTACATGCCCGCCCTGCCCAAAGGTGGTCTTCGCCTGCCAAGTTGCTGTCGATGATGCACAGGTGGGCTCGGCGATGACATCCGTCCTGCGGGGCTCGTGGTCGTGGTCTTGTTGCACCAGAATGGAAACCTTTGGGGGGTGCTTTGGGAACCCGCTTACGTCCTTGCTCCCTTTGCACCAAAGGGGAAACTGCGCCGCCTGGCGCACTGGCGCCCGCCTGTCCTTCCTTGCGTCATCTTTGACTCCTGAGGCCGGGCTCTGCATAGAAATCTCTGCCGCTCCGGAGGGGGCCTGGGGAGGCCCATACCTTGGCGGTCTTGAAGCCGCTCCTCCTCGCGAGCCTAGGGACCTCGCGAGGACCTTGTCTTGAGTGGGGCCATGCCTGGCTGTGTCTGGCTGATGAAGTGGGCCATGCCCTGGGCTGCAGGCAGGCAGGTCTGGGTACCCCCGTTCCCAGAACGCCGACAGTGTATACATCTCATGATTTCAATTTGAAATCTATTTGCAGCCATCTTAGTGAGGAGCTTTAGGCCCACACTGGTTAAAGATATAGGCCTAAAATCCCCCACAAACTCAGGTGGTTGCTTTTTAGGCACTAGAGTGATGTATGCATCATTTAAATTCTCCAGCTTTGCAGTCCCAGCATGAAATTCCTATATCAAAGTGAGAAATTCTGTCGAAATGATTGGCCAGCAGTTTTTAAGAAACAGCCCATTAAAACCATCTGGACAAGGTGCCTTGTCAATGGGCATTTCCTTAATGACTGATTCCACTTCCTTAAGCTCAAAGGGCTTACATAAGCCATCTAGTCCCTCAACCTTGGGCAATAAGCTGACCAGAGAAGCATAAAAAACAATCTCTTTAACAGTACCCATTCTGGATTTGAAAGCTCATAGAAATTCAACAGCCATAGTAGCATGGTCAGAGGTGCTTGATCCATCCGAAAGGGTCATGCAGGCAATTGAATTTTTCCTATGCCTTTCAGTAGCCATGGCTTGGAAAAACTTTGAATTTTCCTCACCCACCTTGATATACCTGATAGTGCATCTTTTTTTCTAATACAGATATTGCAAATGTAGGAGATGCTCATGATGCAGCTTAACCACTTTCCTGAAGTTAAATTCTGGTTTGGACAGAGGTCTCTGATCTTCCAAATTATCAAGCCAGAGGATCACCATGTTGAATTTGGAAATTAATAATTTCAAATGAGAAAGACCTTTCTGCCATTTTTAAGTGCAAATCTCAAGCTCTTCAACTTATCCACAATGATGGCAGAAATGTGCAGTTTCCTAGAAGGCATTGCCCAGGCTTCCTTAACACATTCCATAAAGCCAGGCTGTTCCACCCAGTAGTTCTCAAAACGGAAAATCTTCGCCTTTGGGATGGAAGTACTGATGGAGACCACGCAAGGGGTATGATCAGAGGCAGTTTTTGCCATTGGAGTCAACTGAGTCATTGGATATACTGAGATACAGCTGGCAGAAGTGAATACCCAATCCAACTGCTCTAACAAGGGAGTGTCCTGCAAGTTTGACCATGTGAATTTGCTCCCTTTAAGAGGTATTTCTAATAGCCCCAAGTGGCCAATAATCTCATTAAAGATGAACATGGCATTAAGATCACCCCCAGGGAGGTTCCTATTGTCCATAGAACGGATAAAATTAAAGTCCCCCATTATCATCCATAGCTGATGTGGCTCAATGTTTAGCTCATATAGCCATTTCACAAAATCATCCCTTCATTCACCTTGACCAGGACCATACACATAAACTAAAGACCACTGTTCATTATTATGGGTTGAACTGAAGTTAATAATGATCCCAAATGATTGTACTTCAACCAGCAAACCCTGGAAGATGTCAGAACGCCAACACACCAAAAGACCCCCAGATGCACCTCTGGAAGGCGACTCCACAAATTGATCAAAGCCCGAAGGGCAAATGGAACGGATCATAGAGCAATCACATGCCGATAGCTTAGTCTCCTGTAAGCAAACAATGGCACATTGACTATAAATCACCTTTTCCTTGACAGCACGCTGCCGCGCTTCAGAATTTAGTCCCCTGACATTCCAACATAAGATGTTCCACGTACGGCATAATTGTGCACTCATAGCTAAGGAATTGGATAAGAGTAGTAAGTATAACATATAATGGCATACACTTAAATCAATAATAAAGCACCCCAAAAGTACTGATAGAGTAGCAATTAACAGTAGAGGTCCACTTAAAACAAACGGCAGATTTAAATGGCTCGCCACACGTGTGGCCTCTTGAGCAAGGAATCCTCCAGCGTCTTCTGCCCCGTGGGCCTTGAGTCGCCGTCCCCACATGCTTGGGCCGCCTGGCGGTTTACTTAGTAACCACCTTAGTCCTTTCATCTTCACGACACGACCCATCTTGAGCATAGCTCCGGAGCCGTCATTATACTGACCCGGCCCAATAGGGCGGGTCATACAATGTGGTTATATCGCCGACATTAGGCCCCAGATTGATTTGAATTCATTCGTGTCAATTTCCATTACCTTTCCTTGGTGGCTTAATATCCGCTCGCATCCATCTCTTTCAAGGATCCCGAATTGAGGCTCGTAAAGCTTCCAGACTTGTCATTTTTCCAGGGTCTGCCTGTCGATGACGTCATCCTTGCTGACCGTTGTTCTTCAGAGTCATCATAATGTATCTTTTGAAAAATTCATCCAGGCCAATGCAAAAATCGAGGCGCACCCCTAGCCACAAATTTACCACAGCCGTTTCGCTTTTCCCGGCGCCGTTCCGTTTTCCCTCCTTATAAATAAGTCCACTGAGCCCCTGATGAGCCACAAGTATAGGGCATCAATCGTAGTCCTTTCGATAAGTAAGAGTGTCGAACCCAACGAGGAGCAGAAGGAAATGACAAGCGGTTTTCAGCAAGGTAATTTCTGCAAGCACTGAAATTGTAGGTAACAGGTAGTTTGATAGCAAGATAATTGGTAGCAAGCAAGTAATGGTAATGGTAAACAAGGTGCAGCAAGGTAGCCCAATCCTTTTGAGGCAAAGGACAGGCCAGAACAATCACTAGCAATAGGCAAAGTGTTCTTGAGGGTACACGGGAATTTCGTCTAGTCACTTTTATCATGTTGGTTTGATTCGTCTTCGCTACTTTGATAATTTGATATGTGGGTGGACCGGTGCTAAGGTGCTGTTCTTACTTGAACTAACAACCTACTTATGATTAACCCCGTCGCAAGCATCCGCAACTACGAGAAAAGTATTAAGACAAAGTCTAACCATAGCATTAAACATGTGGATCCAAATCAGCCCCTTACGAAGTAGCGCATAAACTAGGGTTTAAGCTTCTGTCACTCTAGCAACCCATCATCTAATAACTACTCCACAATGCCTTCCCTTAGGCCCATGAATGGTGAAGTGTCATGTAGTCGACGTTCACATGACACCACTAAGGGAATCACAACATACATATCATCAAAATATCGAACACATATCAAATTCACATGATTACTCGCAACATGACTACTCCCGTGACCTCAAGAACAAAGGTAACTACTCACAAATAATAATCATGCTCGAGATCAGAGGAGTATTGAATAGCATAATGGATCTGAACATATAATCTTCCACCAAATAAACCATATAGTAATCAACTACGCAAGGTAATCAACACTACTAGTCACCCACAGGTACCAATCTGAGGTTCCGGTACAAAGATTGAACAAAAGAGATGAACTAGGGTTTGAGAGGAGATAGTGCTATTGAAGATGTTGATGAAGATTGGCCTCCCAAAGATGAGAGGGGTGTTGGCGATGACGATAGCTTCGATTTCCCCTCCGGGAGGGAAGTTCCCCCGGCAGAATCGCTCTGCCGGAGGGCAAAAGTGCTCCTGCCCAAGTTTCGCCTCGAGGCAACGGCGCTTCATCCCGAAAGTCCTCCTGTGATTTTTTTCAAGGTCAAGAGAGACCTTATACCAGAAGATGGGCACCGGAAGTGGGCCAGACTGAGCACAACCCATCAGGGCGCGCCCAGTGGGCCTGGCGCGCCCTGGTGGGTTGTGCCCACCTGGGAGGCCCCCTCCGGTAGTTTCCAGCTCCAGTATTTTTCATTAAATGTAAAAATAATCTCCGTAAAATTTCTGCTTCATTGGAGTTGTGTAGAATAGGTATCTCTGACGTGCTTTTCTTGGGTCCAGAATTCCAGCTGCCGGTATTCTCCCTCCTTGTGTAAACCTTGCATATTATGAGAGAAAATGCATTAGAATCACTCCCCAAAGCATTATTATTCAACAAACATAGTAAATAACAGTAGGAAATCATGATGCAAAATGGACGTATCAACTCCCCCAAGCTTAGACCTCGCTTGTCCTCAAGCGAAAGCCGATATTGAAAAGCATGTCCACATGGTTTGAGAGAGAGGTGTCGATAAAAACAAAATACGAACATAGAAGCATCATGCTTATTAACATAACAGCAACAAACTCTATCATAAGAACTTATTTCAATACATTTCTATCATATAGCTTCTCATGAACAAGTAACAATTCATCACAACATAGAAGTATGAAGCATAAACCTTATTGGGAACCAACAAACTATGTTCTCAGTCAACTTTGCAACTACAATTCATCATATTTTCAGGAAGGGTCTCATGTCGGAGCCTTTTGGCAAGTCCACATACTCAACCATCATTTAGTCTTCTTTGATTGCTAACGTTCACGGCATACCCATGAACAAAAAGTTTCAACCGGACACGTAGGAAGATAGGGGCTTATATTTTCGCCTCCCAACTTACTCATCCCAAGGGTGTTGTCAACAATAATAACTCATGCTCACCCATATCCAACTGGATATATGTGCCTAGATCTTTCCTCACCACATGATGCTTGCAAAGGAAAAAGTAAAAAGGAATATGGAAGAATACCTTGACTCTTGTATAAAAGTAAGTGCATAAAAGTAAAAGATAGGCCCTTCACAGAGGGAAGCAGAGGTTGTCATGCGCTTATTGGTTTGTATGCCCAATCCCTTAATGTAAAAGAACGTCACACTATATTGCCCCCTATGATAGCAACCTTTATTATGCAGTCCGTCGCTTTTATTACTTTGCCATCATAAGTTCGTATAACGCTCAATTTTCTATTACACTAATTGATCAAAACACTTTTAGAAGCAATTTTTATTGCCTTGTTGCACCAATGACAACTTACTTGAAGGATCTTTCTCGATCCATAGGTAGGTATGGTGGACACTCAAAGAAAGAGTTTGGTTTGGGTTTTTGGATGCACAAGTAGTATCTCTACTTAGTGCGGGATTTTTGGCTAGCAAAGATATTGGGGAAGCACCACATGTTAAAGGATCTATGACAATATAACTTCTATGTGGATATGAACAAACATAAATCATTACGTTGTCTTCCTTGTCCAACGTCAACAATTTTGACATATAATATTTGATGGGGGCTCACAATCATAAAAGATGTCCAAGATAGTGTATTTGCATGTCAATCTTCTCTTCCCTTATTAATTCTTTCATGAATTGCATCATTAACCAATGCTATGTTTGTCAATCTCCAATAAATTTTACTACTTATACTTTTCCTTACGTGATGTCATTACTCACCATAAGACTAGCATATGATTTTTTTTTTATTTGTTTCTTTTCCTTTATTTGTTTGCAACATGAAAGTAGAGAGGCAAAAACTCAAACTAAACTTTATTATATAACTTTCCCTCGATTACATAGATAGAGAGGCCACGGAACTAACACACGAAAATAGATCATGCTAAAATTTTATTCAACTAAAGCAAAGGGAAACTAAAGATCGAACTATAATAGGTAAAGGTGAATAAAAGTGGTGATGATACGATACCGGGGCACCTCCCCCAAGCTTGGCTCAAGCCAAGGGGAGTGCCCATACCCTCGTGCTCAAGTCTCCTTTGGTGGTGGTGATGAAGAAAGTGGAGGAGTTGATGTAGGTGGTGGTGATGATGTAGTAAGCTTGTCCTCCAGCTTCCAGGGCAAGGGCTCCCCATCAAAGGTTGATGCGAGAGTCCCCTGAGGCCTGCAACTGGCAGCTAAACTCATACCTTTAAATCTCGCTTCATATTCGAAGACTTGGTTTTGAAGATCATGAACTTGGCTCTGCAGAAAATTAATTTGCTCGTTGAGGGTGGAGATGATGTCCTTCACAGACCGGCCATCCACCATCTGATCACGGGTGAATTCCGTGATCATGGAGTGATTGGCACTAAGTCCACGCTCCACCATCTTCTGGCACTTGAAGATTTCCTGTTCCACCACCTCGAGCTTAGCCTCCACGCTTCCGGTCTTCTTGGGTCCTTGAACATCGCGGATGTGGAGCACCCCCTCACGCATCTCAATGGCTTGAGGGTGCTTCATCACCTCCGGCAAGTATGGGTTGATGACCTTCTCGAAGAACATGTCTTTGGAGGAGCTTGGTGGAGCCATGGAGATCTAGATCTAACGAGAAAACAGCAAGAAACAAGAACAAAGGATTTTTCTGCGATGCGGTCGTCAAAACAGTCGGGGGTATATATAGAGAATTTTTATTCTTGGGAAACAAGTATTTGGAAGGAAACAAAGTCGGGAAGGCATCCGAGGTGGGCACAACCCATCAGGACGCGCCCAGGGGAGCCTGGCGCGCCCTGGTGTATCGTGCTCACCTCGATCACTTTCCGGTTTATTTTTTTATTTCCAAAATTCTAAAATATTCCAAAACTGACAAAAAAAAAATTGCGGATTTTTCGGAGTCCGTTTACTTACTGTATCACGTACCTCTTATTTTTAAGTATTCTGGAGTGTTCCGGAAGGTTTCTTTTATGTGTTCCTCCGGTGTCATGGTTTGGATAACATTGCTTTCAACGTTAATAGGCGTACCTGAGATATAATGCTTAATTCTCTGTCCATTGACCACCTTCGGGTTAGTACCTTCGGCGTAATTAATCTTGATAGCTCCAGAAGGATAAACCTCTTCGATAATATATGGTCCTTCCCATTTTGAGAGAAGCTTTCCTGCAAAAAAATCTTAAATGAGAGTTGTACAAAAGAACATAATCTCCTATTTTGAATTCCCACTTTTGGATTCTTTTATCATGCCATCTTTTTACTTTTTCTTTGAATAGCTTGGCATTTTCATAGGCTTGGGTTCTCCATTCATCTAGTGAGCTAATATCAAATAGCCTCTTCTCACCGGCAAGTTTGAAATCATAGTTGAGTTCTTTAATTGCCCAAAATGCTTTGTGTTCTAGTTCTAGAGGCAAATGACAAGCTTTCCCATACACCATTTTATATGGAGACATACCCATAGGATTTTTATAAGCTGTTCTATAGGCCCAAAGTGCATCATCTAATTTCTTAGACCAATTCTTATGAGACCTATTGACAGTTTTTTGTAATATTAATTTTATTTCTCTATTGCTAAGTTCAACTTGACCACTAGATTGACGATGATAGGGTGATGCAATTTTATGGTTAACATCATATTTAGCAAGGATCTTACAGAAGGCACCATGAATAAAATGTGAACCACCATCGATCATTAAATATCTAGGGACTCCAAACCTCGGGAAGATAACCTCTTTAAGCATTTTAATGGAGGTGTGGTGATCGGCACTACTAGTTGGAATAGCTTCTGCCCACTTAGTGACATAATCAACCGCAACCAGAATATGAGTGTACCAATTGGAGGAAGGAAAAGGCCCCATATAATCAAAACCCCAAACGTCAAATGGTTCAACAACAAGGGAGTAATTCATAGGCATTTCCTGACGCTTACCGATATTACAAATTCTTTGACATTCATCACAAGACAAGACAAACTTACGTGCATCCTTGAAGAGAGTGGGCCAATAAAAACCAGATTGCAATACCTTATGAGCAGTTCTATCTCCCGCATGATGTCCTCCATAAGCTTCGGAATGACATTTCCATAGGATTTGTTCCTGTTCATGCTCAGGTACACAGCGTCTAATAATACCATCTACTCCTTCTTTATAAAGATGTGGGTCATCCCAAAAGTAATGTCTCAAGTCATAGAATTTTTTTCTCTTTTGTTGATAAGTAAAGCTAGGTGGTATATATTTAGCGACAATGTAGTTAGCATAATCAGCATACCAAGGTGTGCGTTGTGAGACACTTATTGCAGCTAGTTGTTCGTTAGGGAAACTATCATCAATAGGTAGTAGGTCATCAAGAATATTTTCTAACCTAGACAAGTTGTCAGCTACGGGGTTCTCAGCTCCATTCCTATCAACGATGTGTAAGTCAAATTCTTGGAGGAAGAGAATCTCCACCTAATGAGTCTAGGTTTAGCATCTTTCTTTTCCATAAGGTATTTTATAGCAGCATGATCAGAGTGAACAATGACTTTGGAATCAACAATATAGGATCTAAATTTATCACAAGCAAACACAACTGCTAAAAATTCTTTTTTAGTAGTTGCATAGTTTCGTTGGGCACTGTCTAGAGTTTTACTAGCATAATGGATAACATTCAATTTCTTATCAACTCTTTGTCCTAGAACAGCACCAACAGCATAATCACTAGCATCACACATAATTGCAAAAGGCAAGTTCCAATTAGGTGGTTGAACGATAGGTGCAGAGGTTAAGGCTTTCTTGAGTGTTTCAATGGCTTCCACACAATCATCATAAAAAACAAAAGAAATATCCTTTTGCAAAAGATTAGTAAGAGGCCTAGAAATTTTAGAGAAGTCTTTAATGAACCTCCTATAAAAACCAGCATGACCAAGGAAACTTCGAATACCTTTAATGTCTTTAGGACATGCATTTTCTCAATTGCATCAACTTTAGCTTTGTCCACCTCAATGCCTCGTTCAGATATTTTATGCCCCAAGACAATGCCTTCATTAACCATAAAGTGGCACTTCTCCCACTTCAAGACAAGACTAGTTTGTTCACATCTTTGCAAAACTCGATCAAGGTTGCTTAAGCAATCATCAAAAGAAGTTCCGTAAACGGAAAAATCATCCATGAAAACCTCCACAATCTTTTCACAAAAATCAGAGAATATAGCAGTCATACATCTTTGAAAGGTAGCAGGTGCATTGCATAAACCAAAAGGCATACGTCTATAAGCATAGGTTCCGAAAGGGCAAGTAAAGGTAGTTTTCTCTTGATCGGATTGTGACACAGGTATTTGAGAGAAACCAGAATATCCATCTAGGAAACAAAAGTGTGTGTGTGCTTAGATAGTCTCTATAGCATTTGATCAATGAACGGTAGAGGGTAATGATCTTTTCTAGTAGCTTTATTTAATTTTCAAAAATCAATTACCATCCTATAGCCAGTAACAATTCTTTGTGGAATGAGTTAATTCTTATCATTGGGAACAACCGTAATACCTCCTTTCTTAGGGACACAATGAACGGGACTTACCCATCTACTATCATCTATGGGATAGATTATACCTGAATCTAGAAGTTTCAATATTTCAGTTCTTACCACTTCCTTCATCTTAGGATTCAATTGTCGTTGGTGATCAACAACGGGTTTAGCATCAGGTTCCATATTGATCTTGTGCTGACATAGAATGGGACTAATGCCCTTAAGATCATCAAGAGTATATCCAATAGCAGCCCGGTGCTTCCTTAGAACTTTTAATAATCTTTCTTCTTCATGTTCTGAAATGTTAGCACTAATAATAACAGGATATATCTTTTTCTCATCAAGATAAGCATACTTCAAAGTGTCAGGCAATTGTTTCAATTCAAACACAGGATCACCTTTAGGTGGAGGAGGACCTCCAAGAGTTTCAATAGGAAAATTGTGTTTCAAGAGAGGTTATTGTTCGAAGAAAATTTGATCTATTTCGTTTCTTTCACGCAAATGCATATCATTTTCATGGTCGAGCAAATATTGTTCTAATGGATCAGTAGGAGGCACGATAATAGAAGCAAGACCAATTATTTCATCCTTATTAGATAACTCTTTATCATGGGGTTGTCTACTAAACTTGGAAAAATTAAACTCATGAGACACATTACCAAAATAGACACCGACAATTTCTTTTTCACAATCTATCTTAGCATTGACGGTGCTCAAGAACGGTCTACCAAAGATAATGGGACCAAAGTCATCTTGTGGGGAACCAAGGACTAGAAAATCAGTAGGATATTTTACTCTCCCACACAAGACTTCAACATCTCAAACAATTCCAAGTGGTGTGATAGTGTCTCTATTAGCAAGTTTAATGGTAACATCAATATCTTTCATTTCAGCAGGTGCTATTTCATCCATAATTTCCTGGTATAAGGTAAAAGGGATAGCACTCACACTAGCACCTATATCACATAGACCATGATAGCAATGATCTCCTATTTTGACTGAGACAACAGGCAAGCCTTCTGTGGGTCTATGTTTATCTTTTTCATCAGGTTTACCAATTCTAGCAGCTTCATCACAAAAGTAGATAACAGGCCCATCAATATTTTCTACCTAGAGATATTTAACCATAGCAACACTAGGTTCTACTTTAATTTGCTCAGGGGGTTTAGGTGCTCTTATATTACTCTTACGAACCACAGTTGATACCTTAGCATGTTCCTTTATCCTAACAGGGAAAGGTGGTTTTTCAATATAAGCGGTAGGCACAACTGGATCAACATTGTAAAAGATAGTTTCTTCTTTAGCTATGACCGGTTCTTTAATTTCTTCCTTAATAGGGGGATGATATTTAAACCACTTCTCCTTAGGGAGATCAACGTGAGTAGCAAATGCTTCACAGAAAGAGGCTACTATCTCATAGTCAAGTCCATATTTAGTGCTAAACTTGTGAAAGTATCGGTATTCATAAAAGATTTAACACAATCAAATTCAATCTTTATACCTAACTCATTACCTTCGTCGAGTTCCCAATCTTCAGAGTTGCGTTTAATTATTTCTAAGAGATCCCAGTTGAATTCAATAGTCTTCATCATATAAGAACCAGAACAAGAAGTATCGAGCATGGATTGATCATTATGAGAAAGCCGAGCATAAAAATTCTGAATGATAACTTCCCTCGGAATGTCATGATTGGGGCATGAATATAACATTGACTTAAGCCTCCCCCAAGCTAGAGCGATACTTTCTCCTTCACGAGGCCACAAATTATATATATAATTCTGATCACGATGAACTAGATGCATGGGATAAAACTTTTGGTGAAATTCCAATTGCAAACGATTCCAGTTCCACGATCCAAGATGATCACATAGCCTATACCATGTCAATGCTTTTCCCTCCAAAGATAAAGGGAAAACCTTCTTCTTAACTTCATCTCCGGGTAAACCTGCAAGCCTAAATAATCCACAAATCTCGTTCACATATAAAAGGTGCATATCAGGATGTTCAGTTCCATCTCCTGCATAAGGTTTAGCAAGCAGTTGTTCTAGCATACCCGAAGGAATTTCATAAGTAAAATTTTCAGTAGGTGCTGTAGGTTGAGGGGCAACTAATTGTGGTTCCGGTCGAGGTGAAGATACCCCGAACAAACCCCTCAAAGGATTGTTCTCCATAGTAGCAAGTAGCAATAAATTTCAGCGCGTAGTATAAGTTTTTCCTTACCGATTTCCACTTCCCAAGAGCACTTCACTCCCCGGAAACAGCACCGGAAAATAGTATTGATGACCCACAAGTATAGGGGATCAATCGTAGTCCTTTCGATAAGTAAGAGTGTCGAACCCAACGAGGAGCAGAAGGAAATGACAAGCGGTTTTCAGCAAGGTAATTTCTGCAAGCACTGAAATTGTAGGTAACAGGTAGTTTGATAGCAAGATAATTGGTAGCAAGCAAGTAATGGTAATGGTAAACAAGGTGCAGCAAGGTAGCCCAATCCTTTTGAGGCAAAGGACAGGCCAGAACAATCACTAGTAATAGGCAAACTGTTCTTGAGGGTACACGGGAATTTCGTCTAGTCACTTTTATCATGTTGGTTCGATTCGTGATCGCTACTTTAATAATTTGATATGTGGGTGGACCGGTGCTAAGGTGCTGTTCTTACTTGAACTAACAACCTACTTATGATTAAACCCCTCGCAAGCATCCGCAACTACGAGAAAAGTATTAAGACAAGTCTAACCATAGCATTAAACATGTGGATCCAAATCAGCCCCTTACGAAGTAGCGCATAAACTAGGGTTTAAGCTTCTGTCACTCTAGCAACCCATCATCTAATAACTACTCCACAATGCCTTCCCTTAGGCCCATGAATGGTGAAGTGTCATGTAGTCGACGTTCACATGACACCACTACGGGAATCACAACATACATATCATCAAAATATCGAACACATATCAAATTCACATGATTACTCGCAACATGACTTCTCCCGTGACCTCAAGAACAAAGGTAACTACTCACAAATAATAATCATGCTAAAGATCAGAGGAGTATTGAATAGCATAATGGATCTGAACATATAATCTTCCAGCAAGTAAACCATATAGTAATCAACTACGCAAGGTAATCATCACTACTAGTCACCCACAGATACCAATCTGAGGTTCCAGTACAAAGATTGAACACAAGAGATGAACTAGGGTTTGAGAGGAGATGGTGCTGTTAAAGATGTTGATGAAGATTGGCCTCCCAAAGATGAGAGGGGTGTTGGTGATGACGATAGCTTCGATTTCCCCCTCCGGGAGGGAAGTTCCCCTGGCGGAATCGCTCCGCCGGAGGGGAAAAGTGCTCATGCCCAAGTTCCGCCTCGAGGCCGAGGCGCTTCGTCCCGAAAGTCCTCCTGTGATTTTTTCTAGGTCAAGAGAGACGTTATACCAGAAGATGGGCACCGGAAGTGGGCCAGGCTGAGGACAACCCATCAGGGCGTGCCCAGGGGGGCCTGGCGCACCCTGGTGGGTTGTGCCCACCTGGGAGGCCCCCTCCGGTAGTTTCCAGCTCCAGTATTTTTTATTAAATGTAAAAATAATCTCCGTAAAATTTCAGCTTCATTGGAATTGTGCAGAATAGGTATCTCTGACGTGCTTTTTTTCGGTCCAGAATTCCAACTGCCGGTATTCTCCCTCCTTGTGTAAACCTTGCATATTATGAGAGAAAAGGCATTAGAATCACTCCCCAAAGCATTATTATTCAACGAAACAAAGTAAATAACAATAGGAAATCATGATGCAAAATGGACGTATCAGCCCCGTAGTAACTTTTCCGTCATCTTCTTCCTCTCGCTTCTTCTTCGGCCGAAAACCACCGGAGCTCCGGAGGTGTCGCCAGAACAAACGTGATCATCTCACAAGTCCACTGATCATCAAGCCTTCTCGCAGCCGTCAGAACAAGCGCGATCGTCTCCACCTTCGTCCCGACGCAATCTGGTACGAATCCCCTCTGTAAGAGCACATTTATCCATGTGTCGTTTTGGTAATTGATGACAATCCCTATGGACTAATGGTTGTCTTGAGTTATATTCGAAGGATTTGTCCGTAGGTACTTCTTCAAGTCCATCTGTTGGTTTCAAGGAGTTTATATGGTGACCAAGGTGGTATTCAAGGTTTTATCCAAAGATTGGTCATGTGAGAGTGGACCTCATTGCAAGCATGTCTTGAAGAAGAAGATTGTGTGAACATTCATGTTTACCTTCAAGACATCATCTTTGTGAAGAGATAATAGAAGACACAAAGCGTAGAAGATGTACCAAGTGGGATCAAGTGATCCCATGGTATAGTAAGCATTGTCCATTATGCTTTGTGTACTAACCCATGGTCTACGTGAGAGTTCGTTGTGGGGTTAGGTATATTTCCATGGGCTTGCGTCAAGAGGAAGATCTCATACAACCCATGGAGGATGACATCAAGTGGTGATCATCATCAAGGTTGTGGTGTGCAAGTTCAAGTGAAGCATCACAGAGAGATCATGCTTGAAGCTTCCCGTCCATTGTGGTGACAATGGACTTGTGAAGATGTGCCGAAGAGTGGCTCTCCCATAGTGGAGTATGGGGGAGCAATCTACTAGTCTTCATCGAGCCGACGCAATCAAGAAAGGTGGTCCATCTTGAGAAGGATAAGATCGTCATCATCTAGCTCAAGTGGAATATGCGCAAGGCAAAGGTTTGACCTTGATAGGGTTTTCTATTTTACCGGTCTCATGGTGGTAGTTGGGAGACCGGGTTATAGGATCGATAGTCGTACTATCAAGTGGGGCTCTCAAGTGAGTAGCTTGATCGTATCGTTCGTTGAGAGCTCAAACCATTGCATTCTTGGCATCATCATATTTCTTGGTTCTTGGTTGGCTTTTCTCTATGTGGGATCTTGAGCTTATGGTCAGCTTCATGACAAGCTCAAGTTCATCGAAAACGGAGTCCATATGCATCTTCTATGATGTTTTCGATGTTGGAGTTTTTGACGGTTCTTCATTCATAGAGGTTTCACATCTCTATATCATTGGCATTTTCATACTGCCTCTTCTTAAGCTTGAGTTTGCTCAATTCGGACCTCATATGCGAAGGTTATGACAGTTTTGGTTTTACTGTATCCATCTGGTTGCTTGGGTTCTTTGTTTCTCTCCCGCGGTGGTACCGCTCTGGCCAGCACGGTAGTACCGCTTCTAGCCGGTACTACCGTCCTCTCCAGCAGTAGTACCACTGGGGGAAGTGGGGTGGCTCAGGGATCTCGCACGAGGCACCAGACAGCTCCAGACACTTGTCTGGTATCCCGCGCCAGCCCTCCAGCCGCAACGGTAGTAGTGGCGGTAGTACCAAGCGGTACTACCGCCGCCCCTTCTACTGCTGCTTAGTTCTGCTGGTGGGTGGTAGTACCGCTCCCTGGGACGGTACTACCGATTGTGTGCGGGCTGTGGGGGTAACGGTTGGATTTTCCCCCACCTATTTAAGGGGGTCGTCTTCCCCAATGGTTCTAATCTCTTTAGCTCGAGTTTGCCCCCCATTGTTGACCTTCTTCGAGCTTGCTAACTCTCAATCCCTCCAATGATTCTTGCTAGTTCTTGAGGGAAAAGAGAGAGGAGATCTAGATCCACATTTCCACCAATCACTTTCTCCTCTAAGTGAGGGGAACCCCTTGGATCTAGATCTTGGAGTTCTTCGTGTTCTTCTTCGTTCTTCCTCTCATTTCCTCCATAACATTTGTTGTTGTGGTGGGATTTGGGAGAGAAGGACTTGGGCACTCCGTGTGCCCTTGCCATTGCATTTGGTGCATAGGTTTGAGTTCTCCACGGTGATACGTGGAAGTGAGAAGTTGAGAAGCTTATTACTCTTGGGTGTTTGAGCACCCTAGAGCTTGTTCCTCTTGGGTGCTTTGGCACCCTAGACGGTTGGTGGTGCCTCGAAGCTCAATCATTGTGGTGCAAAGCTCCGGGAAAGCGTCGGGTCTCCAATTAGGTTGTGGAGATTGCCCCGAGCAATTTATACAGGTACCGGTGACTGCCCCCAAGGGTTGCCAAAGTGTACGGGTACCGATGACCGCCCCCAAGGGTTGCCATTTGTACGGGTTCGGTGACCGCCCTCAAGGGTCCCTTAGTGGAATCACGGCATCTTGCATTGTGCGAGGGTGTGAGGAGATTACGATGACCTTAGTGGCATCTTGGGGAGCATTGTGCCTCCACACCGCTCCGAACGGAGATTAGCATCCGCAAGGGTGTGAACATCGGGATACATCGTCGTCTTCGCGTGCCTCGGTTATCCCTTACCCGAGCCCTTTACTTATGCACTTCACTTTGTGATAGCCATATTGTTTCATGCTTTATATCTTGCTATCACTTAGTTGTTTATCTTGCTTAGCATAAGTTGTTGGTGCACATAGGTGAGCCTAGTTGTTTTAGGTTTTGTGCTTGACATATTAAACGTTAGTTTTATTCCGCATTTGTTCAAGCCTAAACCGTAATTATTTTAAAGCGCCTATTCACCCCCCCCTCTAGGCGACATCCACGTCCTTTCACCCTCCATTTAGGGTTTGTTACTTCTCACGTTTATGCCATGTTCGTCGTGTTTGTCCGAGATGTAGCCCGTAGATCCATGCACTCAATATTCCTCAGTATTGCGTAGTTTTAGTACAATCTCCGCCTTATTTTCCTCATAAGTAGATCTAAAATGAGCCACCGAGGCTACCCTTTGAATGTCGTAGTTTCGGTCTCTCCATCAGTTAGAACACATATTTCATTGTTTTTCCTTATTTAATTAGATCCATCTAAAAGGAAATTTTCATAGAAACCTGTTTGTGAGACAACACACTTGCTAAGTGTCATGGAGATATGTCTTCGACCTCCTTCGATTTTGCCAGCTTAAATAGCCAATTAGCATAGGCGACTTGTAACTTGCACCGGCTCATTTTTCTTGTTGCCCTTGTAGTTGCTCTATAACCCGCCATGGCTCCAAAGAACTCCAAAGTCTGTAACTGGGCAAAGACCAAAGAATCCAAGCTCACCTTAGATAACCTCGTGGATCAAGGTTTCTTGCTGGCTCGAAAGGTCATAAGGGGGCGGGCTCCCAAAGAAGAGCCATACCCACAACCGCGGCAAGGAGAAGTTGTTGTTTTTACTGATCATCTGCGTACAGGTTTCTGTCCCCCCGGCTCAAAGTTCTCTAGGGACCTTTTGCACTTCTTCAAACTCAGGCCTCAAGACATTGGTCCAAATTCTATGACCAACATTTGTCAATTCCAAGTGCTATGCGAGGTATATCTCCAGGTTGAGCCGTCCGTGTCCCTTTTTAGGGAATTCTTTTACCTCAACCGTCAAACTGAGGTGAAGAATGGTGCTGCCTGTGAACTTGGCGCGGTTTCCATTTAGAAGAGGAAAAACAGTGCCTTTCCTGAATCAAAACTGGCGAGTCACCCCAAAGGATGGAACAAGACCTGGTTTTACTGCAAGAATACTGCACCTGAGGGAGAAAACCTCCTACCAGGTTTCAGATTGGAAAGACTCAGAAGCAAAGTGGAGTTTCCGGGTTGGCCAACAGATGAAGAGAGGGCTCCATTGGCGCCTCTTCATACAAAATTGAGAGCTCTGACAGCACATGGGTTAACTGGGATTGATTTGATTCGTTGCTAGCTAAACTGGCGGATCCAGCCTATCAGTGTAAGAGGCGGCTTGATGTGCGAGTACTCAGGCGTCTCATCTGACCCTTAGCGCTTTTCTCGTGAGAACCTGAGTGATGATGCCCTTAACAAGGAAACGAAGAAATTCTTTTCCGATTCGAAGGAGCAGTGCAGTGTTACCGGTTTGGGTCCATTTTATCTGCACAACCCGCCACCTCCAGTACTGATTATTTTTACTGTCTTTTATTAATTTACTATGACCCGCCATTCCTTACTACATGCTTTTGTAGGAGAACTCTATTTTCTGGAAAGTTGCACCTCAAGCCCTTGTTCCTTAATCGGGTAGAAAAGATAACCCGACCCCTGTGTCATCTTCTAGAGAGGAATCCGAGGTAGAACTTGATTCCCTTCGTCGTCTGTTTATTGAGCTTGCTAACGTGCCTTCTTATCAGGATGACTCAGAATCTAGCCAAGCCGGCGAAATCGAGGTAACTCCTACATCCTCCAGTTTAGAACCGTTTGTTCCCAGAAAACAAAGACGAGTTGTCCGGAAGGTTAAGTTGACACACCCAGATGCTCACTTGGCTCCCGATTTTCTTTTGAAGAAAGCACAATTCGCTGGCTCATCAAAATGCAAGATCCGGAGTGGTTCGGGCGACTTAGACCATGATTTGTCTGATGCACCACCGGCTCGCAAACCATGCTTCGAGGTGCCTCATAGTCCAACCAATTCTCATCCTAGAGCTGGTTTGTTTAAGCAACCTCTTAGTCCTTCGAATTCGCTTTATCAGGCTTCTCCTTCATCTTCGGACGACTCAACTGGAACGCAACTTCCCTCTTTCAACGTTAACCGCACGTAAGCCCCTGAATTTGCACTTGTTGACTTATGTTATTTTAAACCTTGAGCTATATTTTCCTTAGCATAATTTTTGATATTTGCAATTGTAGGGCCAAGGCCACTTTGTCAAGGAGGGCTGGCGGGTCATCTTCTGGCACTGTTCACCAAAACATGTCAGACCCCCCGCCAGTAAAAACAACAACATGAGCTGACCCCTTCTTAGAGAAAGACACAGACGTGAGTCCTAAGGCGGCAATCAATGTTGAGACTCCTAGGCCGGATGAGCCGGTTTTTATGGATATACCGCCTGAAGCCCATCACGCATCTGATGAGCCATCTGCCCGGCAGTCAAGCCCGGTTCGTCCTTCCAGCCTGGTGACTCATTTGGATGATCCCAAGGCACCAGCAGAAGCAAACCTTCCAGATGTTATCATTGTGAAGGAGCATTTTCAAGTTCTTACTGCTTCCACTTCCTTGTCTAAGATTGTGTTTAAGGATGAACCGGTTAACATGGACAAAAGGAAAGCCAAACTGGAGATTCCAGAGTTGTCCGCACTTGGCATTGAAGATTTACACCAGCAGTACTTGACCCGGCTGTCTGAGAGCCGGGAAATTGAAATAAGCATGATAAATGCTATGAAGTAGAAGTATGAGGTAAACTTCTTATTTTACCAGTATCTTTATACTGTCATTAGCTTTCGAGGACCAGTTTATTGAGATAAGCTGGGTCATAAAAGAACTGATCTGTAGTTGTAGCCCCCCAGTGCCGGCTCATTTTCTTGAAATGAGTCGGGTCTTGTTAATACTTTTGAAGAATTCGACCTGTAGCCCCAAAGGGCCGGCTCATCTTCTTGAGATGAGTCGGGTCTTTTTCAATACTTGGAAGTCAACCTATAGCCCCCAAGGGCTGGCTCATCTTCTTGAGATGAGTCGGGTCTTTTCTAATACTTGGAATTCGACCTGTAGCCCCCAAGGGCCGGCTCATCTTCTTGAGATGAGTCGGGTCTTTCCGTGCTAAGATTTTTAAGAAAAAACTGGCATGCATTAGCCCCCAAGTGTCAAGGATATTGCTTGCAATCTGCTTGGGACTTTCATAGGAAAAAGTAATTCGTCATAAGGCGGTTTAAAGTTGTTGTAGAAATACTTGCTGATACTGCTTGTACATCTGCCAGGAGTATGTTGAGGATGCTGAGTCAGTTGCTGTGAAACTGCAGAAATGGCTCAAAGAAGAAAGAAAGCTAAAAGCTGATGCTGAGCTCATGGCGACCCATTTTGAGGATTCTGCACGATAGGCAAATGAACATCTTGAACAAGCCGTAAAGCTGTTCGAAGCAGAAAAGGCCACTCTTGTAAGACGTGCAGAAAAGGCAGAAAAGAAACTTGATCCATTGAAGGAAAAATATGCCACTCTTGTGAAACAGATCAATGAAATGTTGACGATAATCTTTGGTATGTATTCTGCTTCTCTTTTGTAGTTTACCAGCTTACGATTATATGGCGGCTCATTGTTTCTCTTTTGTTTGTAGGGCAGAAAAACCATAATCTTGTAGAGCTGCCTATTGTGAAATTGTAAACCATTTTCACATATGTAGAGAAATTGTTCACTGGATCTGTTTACTCCATCATGGCGGTGAAGAATCTAAAATATCCGCCAAGTAGCATCAAGGACATGTTGAAACAGCTTTCCACCGTTCCACAATGGGTGACCGAGACCCGGAGAGCGGCGACTCGAGGAGGGGCAAACATGGCGCTTGCTCGAGCAAATGCATATTTGCCTGAATTGGATGTGGAGCTTTTGAAGGACGGCTTTCCTGAGTTTAAACTTGATGGCTCCACATTCACTCATTTAGACTATGCAAAGTGCATTACAGAGACTCGGCCTTTAGCAACTCTGATAGCTAAAGAGATTGACGTCTCGAAATATCATCCTGCATATACCAACGATAATGAGCGCATTAACCCGCCAAAGGATGAGCCGTCCGAGTTGGTGCCCCCCCCCGACGTAAGAGACCCTTTGCCCCTGATGTTGACGCATCATCTCTTGTTGAGGGAACATCAAATTTTGAATCATTGAACTCAATTCGATGGCAATAGAAGGGCCAGCAGGTTGATGAAGATGATGAGCCGGTGGAAGCAGATCCCGAGGAGAAAGCATGAAGGCATCTTCAAAGCTGAATGAGTCACCAATTTGGAGCTAGCCCCAAGTAAAGTGGGAAAACTTGAGTATTTTGCTGCCTTGTTATAGCCCTGTAATAGATGTAGTCGTTAAAACTTCTTTGTTATCCTTGATCGTGCCATCGTGCATGTATGCACTTTTATTGACGCAGAACTCCAATCTTTCGAGCTGTTTTGCTGAGATAGGATTGATGCTGCTCTTGTGCTTATCTTTGAATATCTCTATTGTTGTGCTCAATGAGTCACTTGATGGAAAACAGAAAGAACAAGTCAAAAATAAGCCGGGAAAAGATCTTGACTTTCGAGGCCCAGATCTGTTGAACCCTTCCATGACGATTTTGGGAATAGGCAATTTTTAACCTGGTCATAATAAGACCGTGGTTTATTAACCAAGGCACTTATGTATGAGCCGGTTATAAGGACAATATTGTTCCTGAAAATGCATGATGTGATAATGAAGAATTTAATTTATATGAAGTACTTAAAAATAGGCCGGCTCAATGAGACCTAGCAAAAAGAGACTGGCTTTCGAGGCTCAAGTCTTGCTTCAATGAAGCGGGTATAATAACCCATGGTTTATCCTAGCTTTCTGTATGCCGGCTCTCATGTGACTCAAGCCGGTGTTTTAACCTTGAAGTTCAGGGTCCTAAAGAGGATTGACTTGCAAGAGTACAAGGGATCACCTCATCGGAGTCGCATCAAGCATACATGCAGGTTTAACCATATATTGTGGCGTTTTTGCCGGGTCAAAAGGGTGAGAAAGCTAAACTCGATGAGTTGGAAGCCCCCAAGTGACCTATGCTGCAAACAATAAAGACTCATGCTCAATTTATAGGCTGAAACGATAGAGAACCCGAGTTTCGAGGGTGTTGGCTTTATTATATTTGAACATAAAGAAGTATATACAGAATTTGTAGGGGGGAATTACATAAGGGGAGCCGGTGGCTCTTTTAGGTATAATAAGGCCGCAGGTGAGCGATGTTCCAGGGTCGGGTTGTCTCCTCCTCAGAAGTGTATGATCCTTCCCGTAAGTCCACCAGATAATATGACCCGTTGTTAAGGTTTCTACTGATGACAAAAGGACCCTCCCAAGGTTGAGAAAGTTTATGCATTCCAGTCTGATCTTGAATCAGACATAGCACTAAGTCGCCTTCTTGAAAAGTACGGCTTCGGACTCTACGGTTGTGATAACGGTGTAGGTCTTGCTGATAAATGGCAGATCTGGATGCTGCTAAATCACGCTCTTCTTCCAAGGCATCCAGGGAGTCTTGACGTGATATCTCATTGTGTGCCTCAACATAAGAAGCAACCTGAGGCGAGTCATGGCGAATATCACTTGGTAGAACTGCCTCAGCTCCATACATGAAGAAGAAAGGTGTGTATCCAGTGTATCTATTTGGAGTTGTGCGAATACTCCAAAGTACTGCGGGGAGTTCTTCAACCCAATAGACCGGAGTACGCTCAAGTGGTACCATAAGCCGGGGAATGATCCCTCTGAGGATCTCCTGATTGGCTTGTTCGGCTTGTCTATTGGACTGTGGGTGTGCAACTGCTGCCAGGTCAAGCCGGATGTGTTCTCGTTGACAAAACTGTTCCATGGATCCCTTGGATAAATTGGTACCATTATCAGTGATAATGCTGTGGGGGTAGCCAAAACGGAAAATCAACTTTTTCAAGAACTTGACCGCAGTCTCTGCATCGCAACAACTAACTGGCTCTTCTTCAACCCACTTGGTGAACTTATCAACTGCCACCAATAGGTGGGTCTTCTTGTCAGAAGATGGCTTGAACGGTCCAACCATGTCGAGCACCCAAACCGCAAATGGCCAAGTAATTGGGATCATACGCAATTCCTAAGCCGGGACATGGGACTGCCGACCAAACTTTTGACATCCATCGCACTTGTGCACAATCTCTTTTGCATCTGCGTGAGCCGTCAGCCAGTAGAACCCATGTCGAAAAGCTTTTGCCACCAAGGACCGTGAGCCGGCATGATGCTCCCAATCACCAGCATGAATTTCATTAAGAATTTCCTAGCCTTCCTCAGGGGAAACACAACGTTGAAACACGCCGGTGCTGCATCGTCGATGTAACTCGCCATTAACGATAGTCATTGATTTGGACCAGTGAATTATCTGTCGAATATGGTTTCCTTAGCTGGGAGCTCGCCTCGAGTCAGATAAGCCAGATATGGAATAATCCAGTATGGAGTAGCGTGGAGAGCCGCCACCAATTGTGCCTCTAGGTCAGGGATAGCTATGTCCTCCTCAGATGGCAACTTGACAGAAGGATTATGAAGGACGTCTAAGAACACATTAGGGGGAACCGGCTTCCTTTGTGAGCCGAGTCGTGACAGGGCATCGGCCGCCTCGTTGAGCTGGCGATCTATATGATCGACCTGATAGCCTTGAAAATGACCCGCCACATCAGAGACCGCCCGCCGATAAGCTGTCATCAGGGGGTACTTAGAGTCCCAAGTCCCTGAAACTTCTTGAGCCAACAAATCCGAGTCGCCCAAACACCTGACCCGGCTCAGATTCATCTCCTTAGCTATTCTGATCCCATTTAGGAGGGCCTCGTATTCAACTGCATTGTTAGTACAAGGGAACATGAGCCGTAGTACATAACAAAATTTATCACCTCGTGGAGAAGACAATATAACTCCAGGCCCCGAGCCCTCCAACTGTCTAGATCCATCAAAGTGTATAGTCTAGTAGTTGTTATCTGGCCTATCCTCTAGAATCTGCAACTCTGTCCAGTCATTGATGAAATCTACCAGTGCTTGGGATTTGATGGCGGTTCGGGGCACATACTTTAGATGATGATCGCCAAGCTCAATCGCCCACTTAGCAATCTGTCCAGTGGCCTCCCGGTTCTGTATGATGTTACCAAGGGGTGCCGAACTGACCACCGTGATTGGATGCTCGTGGAAATAATGTTTCATCTTCTGGCTTGCCATAAAATTCCGAAGACAAACTTTTGCCAATGCGGGTACCGCTGCTTGGAGAAAGTTAAAACTTCACTGACGAAGTAAACCGGGTGCTGAACCGGATATTCCTTTCCTTCCTATTTTCGCTCAACAACAACTGCTACACTCACCACTTTGGAATTAGCGGCAATGTACAGGAGCATTGGCTCTTTGTCAGCAGGGGCGGCTAAAACGGGCGGATTAACAAGCTGTTTTTGGAGTTCTTTGAAAGCCTCATTAGCGGGGTCAGTCCACTTAAAGTCGCCTGTCTTCTTCAGCACTTGATAAAAAGGGATAGCTTTTTCCCCCAGGCGGCTTATGAAGTGGCTTAAAGCTACGATGCGACCCA
This sequence comes from Elymus sibiricus, assembly GCA_039707655.1. Lineage (NCBI taxonomy): Eukaryota > Viridiplantae > Streptophyta > Magnoliopsida > Poales > Poaceae > Elymus > Elymus sibiricus. The sequence continues at coordinate 303,879,998 of CM077675.1, read as the reverse complement.
TCAGGCGTTGAACCTGGTTTACATTTGCCGGCTCAGCCAGCGAAGTTACTGCCTTAATCTTTGTTCGGGGTAGCTTCGATGCCTCGCTCAAAAACCAGGAAACCCAGAAGTTTGCCTACAGGAACACCAAAAACACACTTTGTCGGGTTAAGTTTCATCTGGTACACTCGAAGATTACCAAACGTCTGCTTGATGTCCTCCAAGAGCATCTCCTTCTTCTGAGATTTTACCACGATGTCATCAACATAGTCGTGAACATTGCACCCAATCTGCGGCTGAAGGCAATTCTGGACGCAGCGTTGATAAGTCGCCCCTGCGCTCTTAAGCCCAAAGGGCATAGAGACATAGCAGAAAGCACCGAAGGGAGTGATGAAAGCCGTCTTTTCTTGATCCTCAATAGCCATCTTGATTTGGTGATAGCTGGAGTATGCATCCAGGAAGCACTGGCGCTCACAACCCGCCGTAGAGTCGATAATCTGATCGATACGCGGGAGAGCAAACGGGTCCTTTGGACAAGCCTTATTGAGATCTGTGTAGTCTACACTCTCGGCGTCCTGGGAACGGGGGTACCCAGACTTGCCTGCCTGCGGCCCAGGGTGTGGCCCGCTTCGACGGTCCGTACGGCCCGACACGGCGTCACTCAAGACAAGGCCCTCGCGAGAGTCCCACACTCGCGAGGAGGACAAAGCCAAGGCTCCCGGAAGGAGGAGGCCTCCCGAAGCCCCCTCCTGAGTGGCGGAGATCTCTATGCAACACCCAGCCTCGGGAGGTCAAGGATGACGCAAGCCGGGCCAGGCGGGCACTAGCGCGCGCAGAGGAGACAGTTTCCCCTTTAGTACAAAGAAGGTAGGGGCGTACGCGGGTTCCCAAGGCGTCCCACCAAAGGTTTCCATTCCGGTGCAACAAGACCGGACCAGCAGGCTCAGCAGGATGGATGTCACCAGCGAGCCCACCACCGTGTCACTGCCAGCTACTTTGCAGGCGAAGACCACCTTTCATCAGGATAAGATGTACCTGCTGTCCCCTTTCAAATTTGGCCATTGTGGGATCCCATCCCGCCATTGCGATAAGGGAGGAGGACTCGGACCACTATAAATAGAGGCTAGGCTGCTCCGTAGATGAGGACGGACTGAACACCACCCGAGCACCCTTGCGAGGTTACTCACCACTGTACTAGTTCATCCACAAACCTCCTCGTGAGCCAATCCACCAAAAGGCAGGAGTAGGTATTACGCTTTGCAGCGGCCCGAACCTGGGTAAATCCTCGTGTGCTAATCTTCTTCCCCGCAAGTGAGCGAGTTCGTCGGGCTAGGCTATCGAGTTGAGAGCTTGAGGTCGAAGCTGGAGGGGATCTTCGCACACACCCCTGAGTTCGAACCACTTTGGGTTTTGCGGAGCCCGAAATCCGACATTTGGCGCGCCAGGTAGGGGCGTGTTGAAGTCTTCCTCAAGCTTCGCCTCCTCTCCGCTCACTGCTCCGATGATTGATGCTCGCTGAGCGCGTGCGGAGTGTCGGGCTGCTCGTGTCGCCCACACAACGCCAGTGGACTGCACCGCCGCGCGTCGATCCGCCTCTCCTGTGGCCGATGCCGCCACGGGCCCAGATGCCCACGAGCAGCAGGGCTCGTCACAGCCGGTCACCGTGCGGCGCGACGGCCGCATCGCCACTCCATCGATCGTTCCAGCTACTGGGTCATCCTTCCATGCTTGCCCCAGGCAGGCGGGCGGGTCGGGCGCACTCCTCATGGCGCGCGAGCTGCTGCGTTACCGCCCCGCCCCCAACGGCTACGACGACTGGCTCGGACGCATCGCAGAGCTCGTCAGCGCCGCCGGCGACGCCTCGGCGCTCTCCTACTAGTTCCGGCCCCAGCCCTCTCTAGCAGGCGACGTGGCCCATGATGCAGGCCCCAGCCCTCTCTGGCAGGCGACATGGCCCATGACGTGGCCCTTCCGTACAACGCGATCCTCGGGTACCCCGCCCTCGCCAAGTTCATGGCGGTGACTCACCATGGCTACAATATCCTCAAGATGTCGGGGAGTGGTGGCGTCATCACCATCGCCTGCGATGAGAAGGACGCCGTCTGCTCCCTCGAGCGCGTTTACCGTGCCGCAGCGGACGAGCACTCACACGACGAAGGAGACATCCTGCCTCGCGAGGATGTCCCCAGGAAGAAGAATTAGCTCCTCTCCAAGGGGCGCCAGGGGGCTGAAACCTCTAAGGACGGCGCCTCTGGCTCTGCGCCCCGAGCCAAGGCCCCTTCCTCCCTCGCATAGGAAAGCACGCTCGGCGCTTCCCTTTGGTCAGGCTTGGGGGCTTCCACCTGGAAGGCTACCGACCTGACCAATGATATGAGGGAGGCGCTCGGGCACAACCTGGAGGCGTATTTCGGCGCGCGACCACCCAAGCAAGGAGCACGGCGCGAGGCGCCAAGTTCGCGGGAGTTCATCACCAGCGCAATCGAGGAGCTTTAGGAAGCACAGGCCATGCGAGGCGGGCGTCGCCCTGCATCATCAAGCGCAGCCGCCATCGTCGGCTCGGGCGGCATGCCGCGCGTCTGCGTCAACGTACCAAGGATCAACAGGGCCGGATCCCATAACATCTTCTGGCCGTCGCGCGTCCGTCGCTGCGGGGTCTACCCGTGCAACTACATCCGCATGCCCTTCGGCCTGGCGAATGCAGGAGTCACGTTCCAGCGCCTAGCCCAGGCCATGCTCGCGCCCTACAGGGTCGGGCGCCACGAGGTGCTGGAGGAGGTGCCAGCCCTGAGTGAGGGCCCCGAGCCTCGGGAGGCGTCGGGCTCATGAAGGCCAGGCTCACGGAGATGCAAGGTCAGGCTCCGATGACTACCTCGACGCTTCATCGGTACTGCTGCCAGGTGACTTTTTGGTTCGTACCAGGTAACTTTTTGGTTTGCTCAGTTTGAGGGCGCCCATCGGGCTGCATTATCCTCAGGCGGTTAGGGCCCGTCCCCACAGCCGCGTCGTTTACGCATGTATCAGAACCTTTTATGCATTTGATCAATTTCCTAAGTATTCCAACCTGCATGCTCGGTGCTTCGCCACCATGAACGTCGTCGCACCCTAATGATCCTGCCTTTGACCGCCTCGTGATTAAGTGTTGGCACGACGTCTGTGCTTGGGTCCGTCCCTGCAGCGTTGACAAATCCAAGTGGTCGAGCTCTGTCTCGCGGGCCAGTCCCGTGCACGTCACCTCCCGTGGCCCTTGGTGCTGCGTCCTCGCATGAGCTAATCGGAAGTGGGTGAGTCAGGGCGCGCGGCACGGTTCCTGCAACCACAGTAGGCCTTTCGCCGCCGCGGGAGCCGCACGCCGGGTGTTTTCTCCTCGGAGTTGTCTCATGAGAAGACTTGGCATGGCGTCTGTGCTCGGGTCTGTCCCTGTAGCGTCGATAAATCCAATGGCTGAGCTCTGTCTGGCGGGTCGGCCCCGTTCACGTCATCTCCTGGGGTCATTGGTGTTCGGCCTTCTCATGCGATGGCCCTTGGAAATCCATTCGGTGCAGGTTTCCCCAAAATATACAGGACTTGCAACGGCGCCCTCTACCGCAAGACTCAGGCGCAACCCGCCTTTGAGGTAGGGCCTCGTGAGACACGTGCTGGTTCATGAGTGCCCAGATACACCTCCCAGTTCTACCGTGCAAGCCACGTGTACGAACTTAATGGGCTGTACACGCCCGAGGGGCTCAGGAGCTGGGGCCCCCCTTCCCACGCCCAAGTGGAAGTCCCATGCTCCGCGCTGGCGGACAAGACTGTCGCTCAGCGGCTATGCCCACGCAACGTGGAAGCCCCATGCTCCGCGCTGGTGGATAAACATTTGAGGGCGCCCTAGCACCTGCATCCAACCTCAGGACGGCCCCTCGCGGCCCCGTCTCGCAGCATTCCCCTGGAATGCCCGCGTGAGGGGGCTGCATGGGGGCTATGCTCAGGCCGGGCCTGGCAGACGCCACCTTCCCAGGTCCCTGATACCTGGTCTTCACGCGTCCCTCTCAGGCGAAAGCTGGCGAGGAAAGGTATGGGAGCCGCTCCTACATCAAGGGGGACCCCTGAGCATCGCGACTCAGGGGCCTCACTGGTCACGTAGCCCCTCACCCCTTGGCACCGTCCTGGTGATCCGGACACCCCAACGGCGGCTGAGGTATGCACGGGACCGGGCCCTGCCGACGTAGAGCTCAAGGCGCTCCAAATCTCCAAGTCATCCCCGTCTTCACCACGTTCCCTTCATGAGGGCTGCTCGTACGTCAAGGGGGACTCCTGAGCATCGCGACTCAGGAGCCTCACTGGTCACGTAGCCCCTCGCCCCTTGGCACTGTCCTGGTGATCCGGACGCCCCAACGGCGGTCGAGGTATGTGCGTGACCGGGCCCTGCCGACACAGACTGCTACAGCAAGCATAAAGGAAACAAGGCGAGGAAAGAAACCACATAATTCAGCAGTCGTTACAAGCATTAAATGTCTCCGGAAATGCAAACAAGTCTAACGCCTCCGCGAGGCACGATGAATGTTACAAGAAAGGACCCAGGAAGAGGAGCTAGAAGGAGCTGGCACCATCGCTCGTCCCGACTGCGGGGAACTCATCATTGACATCGCTGCTGTTGCCATCGTCGTAATTGACCCTTGCGGGTGCAGGAGGTGAGGGAACGGCGACGCAGGCGAACTTCTCCATCAGCGCCTCCACGGCGCCCTCCACGGCCATCGCCGTAGCGGCGCGAACCCCAGGATCAACTAGGCAGATCACGGAGCCGAAGTCAAAACCCGGCTCGTGAAGGTAGAGGTGGCCAAAGACGCGCGTCGCGGCCGCGGAGAAGAGGTCGTGACACTCACTCTCCATGACAGCCTCCACCCTGGCAACGGCACCCTCAAGCACCTCCACGAGCTTTGAAGAGAGCCCCGTGAAGCCGCCGTCAAGAGCCACCAGGGGTTCCGCGAATCCCCCCGGCAGATGGAGTTCAGTGCTTGACGGAGCCTGAGCTCGACGGAGGGGAGGGCGTCGAGCTCCGCAGCCTTTCTCTCCTCAGCCACAACTACTTCCTCCTTCAGCTTCTCCAGGTGCTTGCGCTACGTGGCTTGGTAGGCCATCGCCTTGGCCAGCGTGGAGTCACGGTCGGCAAGCTTGGCCTCGCAGGTCTTGAAGTCTTCCTCCCGCTGGCAAAGCCATTCCACGAGCACAGTCCTTTCCTCCTGAAGAGCCTTCAAGCGAACCTCCGCCTCACCACAGCGCTTCACAACAGACGCTGCATCGACCAGCGCCGCGTCGTGGGCCGCCTTAGATGATGCGGCTTCCTTCCTGCTCTCAGCAGCGGTGGCCCCGGCTTGGCTCCAAACCGCCATGGCTGAAGCGTTGGCCTGGAGCCACACAGAAAGGAGCCCCAAGCGCTCCTTCGCGAGGCGACCATCGGCTCTCCCGAGGGCGTCCCGGACCTGATCCAGAGCGGCGTAGGCCCCTTCCAGAGCGCCTGACTTGACCAGAAGGCCAGAAATCGGAGGCGCCAGGGCCCGGCCCGGAGGTGGCGCCTGCGCGGCGGCAGGGGCCGCCTCCAGAGAGGCAGAAGAATGGAGAGCAGAAGGCGTCGGAGGCTACGGTACCACCACAGACAAGGCAGGGACGGACGGTCCCACAGCCAGCTGGCCCTTGGGGAATGGCCCCTCAGGCAGCAGCGCGGATGCGCCCCCAAGGGTAGAAGCAGCCTCTCCAACGGGCGTCGGGGGCTCTGCAGCCGTGACAAGGAGAGTCGCCCCGCGAGCCTCCTCGCCCACGACATCCGACGCCTCGTCAGACGACGGCAGGGCACAAGGAACGGACGTCACGTGGGAGGGCACCTTCGACTAGACGCCCACCTTCTTCTTCTTCGCCTTCAGCACGGCAGTGCTCCTGGTTACCAATGAAAGAAGGGACCATCAGCACACAAGCCACCGGCAGGCGGCCAAAAAAAAGCAGGACTACTTACTCTTCGACGTCGACCCACTTCCTTTTCTTCTCCACCTCGGCGAAGGCGGGAATGCCCTCGCCCTTCTGCAGGAAGGCGCCGCCGCGCGGGGGAGCAGGGGCGCTGCCCGCAAGAGCCGCGGCTAGGGAGGCCGTACCTGCCTCGGACGCGGCCGCCTCGCCCACAGGCAGCAGCTCGGGCAGGGGCGAGGTTGACACCTCAGCCACCTTGCTAGCACGAGTTGGGTACTCCGGAGGAGGCCCGGCCTCGTGTTTTCTCGGGGTCGCCCAGCCGGCGGTCCGTGCGGCCCTAGGTGTGGGCCCAGGCCCCCTGAGGACCCTGGTGAGATGCGGAGGACTTCTGGCAGGAGGCTCGCCGGCATCGACGTTGTCTTCGAAGCCGCGGAGAAGCACACTCCGCGACGCGGGGGACACTTCCTCCAAATCGTCATCCGCTGTCCCCTCCGAGTCTTCCTCATCTGCGGTGTCGGAGGAGGACACCGCCACAAGGGAGACATGGCACTCAGTCGGAGAGAGCCCCAGTTCGTCGAAGGTAGGCATCGAGGCGACCAAATCGGCCTTGTCGTCGCGGCAATAAAGCGGGGCATAGGCCTCAGGAAGGTCCTTGGGGTCGCCGTTGAGCAGGGTCGTCATAGCCCTGTTCAGTTCCCCGGAGGTTAGGCGTGCGGAGCGAAGCCTGATGTCATCACCACCGCCCTAGTAATCCCACATGGGCCTCGAGTGAGACTGGAGGGGCGCCAGGCGTTGCGCCAGGAACTCCTACACTATCATCCCCACGGTCAACTTCCTGGCGCTCATGTCTCGAGAGATCCGCTCCAGGACGGACTTGGCCCAGGGGTCGGAGAGCTTCGCGGAGCTCCACGCAGGAGTCTTCTCCGGTAGTCCCTTCGGAAGCTCCAGGCGGGAGTTGACGCCCTTGAGATCCAAGAAGACCCAACGGTGCCGGAAGTTCTCCACCTTCTTCCCGGCCTTTAAGAACATGTTCCCGCTCTGGACCGCGACGAAGGAGACGCATGCTGACCACTGAGCGCCGTCACGAAGCCGCAAGCTGAAGAAATGGCGGAAGAGGGCCACCGAAGGCTTCACGCCCACGAAGGCCTCGCAGTAAAAGGCGAAGATGGACAAGGGAAGGATGGAGTTGGGTTGCAGGTGGAGAGCTTGGATCCCGTAGTGCTCCATAATGGCGATGAAGAACTCAGAGAAGGGCAGAACGAGCCCAGAGAAGATGCTGTGGAGGAAGAAAGGGTAGTGCGACTTGGCCAGTCTATGCTGTTCCGCGGAGCCGCACCATATCAAGGTCCGCCCCCACTCATTAGTGCCATCCGCCGTCGACGGAAGCACTGGGGCGAGGTCCCCGTCCTTGGCTATTGTGGACTCCGAGAGCACCGGCGAGATGGGAGCGGAGGCCGAGCCCTAAGCCTCGGGTTTCGACTTACCGGCGGGAGTCATCGAGAAGTCCTTGAGGATGAGAAAGCAAGAAGGAGGACGGTGCGGTGCTGAAATCTGGAGGGGTTCTGGCAAAGGATGGGGATCTGGGCGAAGGAGCAAGAGTACAGGGAAGGAAAGCAATAATGGATCGACACCGGACGTCAAGCTTTTGTCGGTCCGGGCAGTTTCCGAGGAGACACGGGAGCGGAGACGTCTGCATCTAACCGCGCACCGTGCGCCAGGCCTGGCCTGCAGGCGATAGGGGCCCGCGGCGCTTCGGGCCACCTTCTTTAGCTTCGCCCCGAAGCCAACTCGAGCGCACCTTGGGCCCGGGGGCTACTGGCGGCGTCCTGGGAACTGGGGTACCCAAACTTGCCTGCCTGCGGCCAAGGGCGTGGCCCGCTTCAACGGTCCGTCCGGCCCGGCACGGCGTCACTCAAGACAAGGCCCTCGCGAGAGTCCCACCCTCGCGATGAGGACAACGCCAAGGCTCCCGGAAGGAGGAGGCCTCCCCAAGGCCCCTCCTGAGTGGCGGATATCTCTATGCAATACCCGGCCTCGAGAGGTCAAGGATGACGCAAGCCGAGCCAGGCGGGCACCAGCGCGCGCAGAGGAGACAGTTTCCCCTTTAGTACAAAGGAGGCACGGGCGTACGTGGGTTCCCAAGGCGTCCCACCAAAGGTTTCCATTCCGGTGCAACAAGACAGGACCAGCGGGCTCAGCAGGATGGATGTCACCAGCGAGCCCACCACCGCGTCACTGCCAGCTACTTTGTAGGCGAAGACCACCTTTCGTCAGGATAAGATGTACCTCCTGTCCCCTTTCGAATTTAGCCGTTGTGGGATCCCTTCCCGCCATTGCGATAAGGGAGGAGGACCCGGGCCACTATAAATAGAGGCCAGGCTGCTCCGTAGATGAGGACAGACCGAACACCACCCGAGAACCCTCGCAAGGTTACTCACCATTGTACTAGTTCATCGACAAACCTCCTCATGAGGCAATCCACCAAAAGGCAGGAGTAGGGTATTACGCTTTGCAGCGGCCCGAACCTGGGTAAATCCTCGTGTGCTAATCTTCTTCCCCGCAAGTGAGCGAGTTCGTCGGGCTAGGCTGTCGAGTTGAGAGCTTGAGGTCGAAGCTGGTGGGGATCTTCGCACACTCCCCTGAGTTCGAACCTCTTTGGGTTTTGCGGAGCCCAAAATCCGACATAAACACATGCGCCAGGTGCCATTCTTTTTCAGAACAAGCACCGAGTTAGCCAACCACTCGGCGTGAAAAACTTCGACGATAAACCCGGCAGCTAGGAGCCGGACCACTTCTTGTCCAATTGCCTTGCGTCTCTCCTCATTAAAACGACGAAGGTATTGGTGTAATGGCTTCATCTTCGGATCGAGGGCCTTGGTCTCATGACGCCGGCCGGGTAAAGGCCGGCCGGGTTGGACGCGCCGAGCCGGCTCGACAAGGTTGGTGCAGATGTCCGACTCAGGCACCGACGCACCGATCTGGCCGATGAAGACGTGGATCTTGCCAAAGGGGACCCGATACCTGTACTCAATTGAGTCGGCCTCGGGACCCTAGCCTGAATTGTCGATGTGGATCTTGCTTCGGTGACTCTTGGTCATGCGACCCGTCACGTAGCTCCCGAAGCCCGGCAGGGCTCCCTTTGAGAACTTAACTCCACCGGGCGAGCGCCCCACGCTGGGCGCCAACTGTCGTGGTTTTGTCACGGTAGATGTCCTCGTGTATGGACTTAGGTGTGAGGCCATCGCCGCTATGTGGCGACTCAAAGGGTTAACCAGGAACGGGAGGCGAGTTTACCCGGGATCAGCCCCTCCGATGGAGGTAATTGCCAACATCATGCTTTGTGTCTATATTGATGATGATCTCAATTACAAGGATGCGGATTCACTAACCTAGCTTTCGAGGGTGTCTAACTTGAGTCTATTGGCCCTAGGGGCTTGCCTTTATATACAGGTCAAGACCCTAGGGTTTACATAAGAGTCCGAGTCATATTTTGACCCGTAACCTATCATATCTCTAACACACCTTGCCTCTTGAGCAAGGAATCCTTCGGCGTATTCCTCCCACGCTCGCCCCGGGCAGGCGTGCGGGTCGGGCGCACTCCTCATGGCGCGCGAGTTGCTGCGTTACCGCCCGGCCCCCAACCGCTGCGACGACTGGCTCGGGCGCATCGCAGAGCTCGTCAGCGCCGCCGGCGACGCCTCGGCGCTCTCCTACTCATTCCGGCCCCAGCCCTCTCTGGCAGGCGACGTGGCCCATGATGCAGGCCCCAGCCCTCTCGGGCAGGCGACATGGCCCATGACGTGGCCCTCCCGTACAACGCGATCCTCGGGTACCCCGCCCTCGCCAAGTTCATGGCGGTGACTCACCATGACTACAATGTCCTCAATATGCCGGGGAGTGGTGGCATTATCACCATCGCCTGCGACGAGAAGGACACCGTATGCTCCCTCGAGCTCACTTACCGTGCCGCAGCGGCCGAGCACTCACACGACGAAGGAGACGTCCTGCCTTGCGAGGATGTCCCCAGGAAGAAGAAGCAGCTCCTCTCCAAGGGGCGCCAGGGGGCTGAAACCTCTAAGGACGGTGCCTCTGGCTCGGCGCCCGGAGCCAAGGCCCCTTCCTCCCTCGCATAGGAAAGCGCGCTCGGCGCTTCCCTTGGGTCGGGCTTGGGGGCTTCCACCTGGAAGGCTACCGACCTGACCAGTGAGATGAGGGAGGCGCTCGGGCACAACCTGGAGGCGTATTTCGGCGCGCGACCACCCAAGCAAGGAGCACGGCGCGAGGCGCCAAGTTCGCGGGAGTTCATCACCAGCGCAATCGAGGAGCTTCAGGAAGCACAGGCCATGCGAGGCGGGCGTCGCCCTGCATCATCAAGCGCAGCCGCCATCGTCGGCTCGGGCGGCATGCCGCGCGTCTGCGTCGACGTGCCAAGGATCAACAGGGCCGCATCCCATAACATCTTCTGGCCTTCGCGCGTCGGTCACTGCGGGGTCTACCCGTGCAATTACATCCACATGCCCTTCGGCCTGGCGAATGCAGGAGTCACGTTCCAGCGCCTCGCCCTGGCCAAGCTCGCGCCCTACAGGGTTGGGCGCCACGAGGTGCTGGAGGAGGTGCCAGGCCCGAGTGAGGGTCCCGAGCCTCGGGAGGTGTCGGGCTCATGAAGGCCAGGCTCACGGAGACGCAAGGTCAGGCACCGATGACTACCTCGACGCTTCATCGGTACTGCTGCCAGATGACTTTTTGGTTCGTACTAGGTAACTTTTTGGTTTGCTCAGTTTGAGGGCGCCCATCGGTCTGCATTATCCTCAGGCGGTTACGGCCCGTCCCCGCAGCCACGTCGTTTACGCATGTATCAGAACCTTTTATGCATTTGATCAATTTCCTAAGTATTCCAACCTGCATGCTCGGTGCTTCGCCACCATGAACGTCGTCGCGCCCTAATGATCCTGCCTTTGACTGCCTCGTGATTAAGGGCTGGCACGACGTCTGTGCTTGGGTCCGTCCCTGCAGCGTTGACAAATCCAAGTGGTCGAGCTCTGTCTCGCGGGCCAGTCCCGTGCACGTCACCTCCCGTGGCCCTTGGTGCTGCATCCTCGCATGAGCTAATCGGAAGTGGGTGAGTCAGGGCGCGCGGCATGGTTCCTGCAACCACAGTAGGCCTTTCGCCGCCGCGGGAGCCGCGTGCCGGGTGTTTTCTCCTTGGAGTTGTCGCATGAGAAGACTGGGCACGGCGTCTGTGCTCGGGTCCATCCCTGCAGCGTCGATAAATCCAATGGCTGAGCTCTGTCTGGCGGGTCGGCACCGTTCACGTCACCTCCTGGGGTCATTGGTGTTCGGCCTTCTCATGCGATGGCCCTTGGAAATCCATTCGGCGTAGGTTTCCCCAAAATATACAGGACTTGCAATGGCGCCCTCTACCGGAAGACTCAGGCGCAACCCTCCTTTGAGGTAGGGCCTCGTGAGACACGTGCTAGTTCACGAGTGCCCAGATACACCTCCCAGTTCTACCATGCAAGCCACGTGTACGAACTTAATGGTCTGTAAACGCCCGGGGGGCTCAGGAGCCGGGGCCCCCCTTCCCATGCCCAAGTGGAAGCCCCATGCTCCGCGTTGGCGGACAACACTGTCGCTCAGCGACTATGCCCACGCAACGTGGTAGCCCATGCTCCGCGCTGGTGGATAAACAACTGAGGGCGCCCTAGCGGCTGCATCCAACCTCAGGACGGCCCCTCGCGGCCCCGTCTCGCAGCATTCCCCTGGGATGCCCGCGTGAGGGGGCTGCATGGGGGCTACGCTCTAGCGGGGCCTGGCGCACGCAACCTTCCCAGGTACCTGATACCTGGTCTGCATGCGTCCCTCTCAGGCAAAAGCTGGCGAGGAAAGGTATGGGAGCCGCTCGTACGTCAAGGGGGACCCCTGAGCATCGCGACTCAGGGGCCTCACTGGTCACGTAGCCCCTCACCCCTTGGCACTGTCCTGGTGATCCGGACACCCCAACGGCGGCTGAGGTATGCGCGGGACCGGGCCCTGCCGACGTAGAGCTCAAGGCGCTCCAAATCTCCAAGTCAACCCCGTCTTCGCCACGTTCCCTTCATGAGGGCTGCTCGTACGTCAAGGGGGACTCCTGAGCATCGCGACTCAGGAGCCTCACTAGTCACGTAGCCCCTCGCCCCTTGGCACCGTCCTGGTGATCCGGACGCCCCAACGACGGTCGAGGTATGCGCGGGACCAGGCCCTGCCGACGCAGAGCGCTACAGCAAGCATAAAGGAAACAAGGGGAGGAAAGAAACCACATAATTCAGTAGTCGTTACAAGCATTAAATGTCTCCGGAAATGCAAACAAGTCTAACGCCTCCGCGAGGCACGATGAATGTTACAGGAAAGGACCCAGGAAGAGGAGCTAGGAGGAGCTGGCACCACCGCTTGTCCCGACCGCGGGGGCTCGTCATTGACATTGCTGTTGTTGTCATCGTCGTCATTGATCCTTGCAGCTGCAGGAGGTGAGGGAACGGCGACGCAGGCGAACTTCTTCATCGGCGCCTCCACGGCGCCCTCCACGGCCGTCGCCGTAGCGGCGCGAACCCCAGGATCAACTGGGCAGATCACGGAGCTGAAGTTAAAACCCGGCTCGCGAAGGTAGAGGTGGCTAAAGACGCGTGTCGTGGCCCCAGAGAAGAGGTGGCGACACTCACTCTCCATGACAGCCTCCACCCTGGTAACGACACCCTCAAGGACCTCCACGAGCTTTGAAGAAAGCCCCACGAAGCCGCCGTCAGGAGCCACCAGGGGTTCCACGAATCCCCCCCGGCAGATGGAGTTCAGTGCCTGACGGAGCCTGAGCTCGAAGGAGGGGAGGGCGTCAAGCTCCGCAGCCTTTCTCTCCTCAGCCGCAACAAGGGCCTTCTCCCTGGAGTCGAGCCGAGCCTTCTCCGCAGCTACTTCCTCCTTCAGCTTCTCCAGGTGCTTGCGCTCCGTGGCTTGGTCGGCCATCGCCTTGGCCAGCGCGGAGTCGTGGTCGGCAAGCTTGGCCCCGTAGGTCTTGAAGTCTTCCTCCCGCTGGCAAAGCCATTACGCGAGTACAGTCCTTTCCTCCTGAAGGGCCTTCAGGCGGACCTCCGCCTCAACACAGCGCTTCACGGCAGAAGCTGCATCGACGAGCGCCGCGTCATGGGCCGCCTTAGATGATGCGGCTTCCTTCCTGCTCTCAGCAGCGGTGGCCTCGGCTTGGCTCCAAACCGCCGCGGTAGAAGCGTCGGCCTGGAGCCACCCAGAAAGGAGCCCCAAGCGCTCCTTCACGAGGTGAACATCGGCGCTCCCGAGGGCGTCCCGGACCTGATCCAGAGCGGTGTAGGCCCCTTCCAGGGCGCTTGACTTGACCAGAAGGCCACAAGTCGGAGGCGCCAGGGCCCGGCCCGGAGGTAGCGCCTGTGCGGTTGCAGGGGCCGCCTCCAGAGGGGCAGAAGCATGGAGAGCATAAGGCGTCGGAGGCTGCGGTACCACCACAGACAAGGTAGGGACGGACGGTCCCATAGCCAGCTGGCCCTCGGGGGCTGGCCCCTCAGGCAGCAGCGCGGATGCGCCCCCAAGGGTAGAAGCAGCCTCTCCAATGGGTGTCGGGGGCTCCGCGGCTGTGACAAGGAGAGTCACCCCGCGAGCCTCCTCGCCCACGACATCCGACGCCTCGTCAGACGTTGGCAGGGCACCAGGAACGGACGTCACGTCGGAGGGCACCTTCGACTTGACGCCCGCCTTCTTCTTCTTCGCCTTCAGCACGCCAGCGCTCCTGGTTACCATGCAAAGAAGGGACCATCAGCATAGAAGCCACCGGCAGGCGGCCAAAAAACCAAGCAGGACTACTTACTCTTCGATGTCGACCCACTTCCTTTTCTTCTCCACCTCGGCGAAGGCGGGAATGCCCTCGCCCTTCTCCGGGAAGGCGCCGCCGCGTGGGGGAGCAGGGGTGCCGCCCACAAGAGCCGCGCCCGGGGAGGCCGTACCTGCCCCGGACGTGGCCGCCTCGCCCACAGGCAGCAGCTTGGGTAGGGGCGAGGTTGACACCTCAGCCACCTTGCTAGCACGAGTTGGGTACTCCGGAGGAGGCCCGGCCTCGCATTTTCTCGGGGTCGCCCGGCCGGCGGTCCGTGCGGCCCGAGGTGTGGGCACAGGCCCCCTGAGGACCCTGGTGAGACGCGGAGGACTTGTGGCAGGAGGCTCGCCGGCATCGACGTCGTCTTCGAAGCCGCGGAGAAGCACACTCCGCGACGGGGGGACACTTCCTCCAGATTGTCATCCACTGTCCCCTCCAAGTCTTCCTCATCCGCGGTGTCGTCAGAGGACACCGCCACAAGGGAGACAGGGCACTCGGTCGGAGAGAGCCCTAGTTCGTCGAAGGTGGGCATCGCGGCAACCAAATCGGCCTTGTCGTCGCGGCAATAAAGCGCGGCATAGGCCTCAGGAAGGTCCCCGGGGTCGCCGTTGAGCAGGATCGCCATAGTCCTGTTCAGTTCTCCGGAGGTCAGGCGTGCGGAGCGAAGCCTGCTGTTGTCACCACCGCCCTGGTAATCCCACATGGGCCTCGAGTGAGACTGGAGGGGCGCCAGGCGTTGCGCCAGGAACTCCTTCACTATCATCCCCCCGGTCAACTTCCTGGCGCTGATGTCTCGAGAGATCCGCTCTAGGACGGGCTTGGCCCAGGGGTCAGAGAGATTCGCGGATCTCCACGTAGGAGTCTTCTCCGGCAGCCCCTTCGGAAGCTCTAGGCGGGAGTTGACGCCCTTGAGAGCCAAGAAGACCCAACGGTGCCGGAAGTTCACCACCTACTTCCCGGCCTTTAAGAACATGTTCCCGCTCTGGACCGTGAGGAAGGAGACGCATGCTGACCTGCTGAGCGCCGTCACGAAGCCGCAAGCTGATGAAATGGCGGAAGAGGGCCACCGAAGGCTTCACGCCCACGAAAGCCTCGCGGTAAAAGGCGAAGACCGACCAGAGCAGGATGGAGTTGGGTTGGAGGTGGAGAGCTTGGATCCCGTAGTGCTCCAGAATGGCAATGAAGAACTCAGAGAAGGGCAGAACGAGCCAAGAGAAGATGCTGTGGAGGAAGAAAGGGTAGGCCGACTTGGCCAGTCTGCGCTGTTCCGCGGAGCCGCACCATATCAAGGTCCGCCCCCACTCATTGGTGCCATCCGCCATCGACGGAAGCACTAGGGCGAGGTCCCCGTCCTTGGCTATATATGGTGGACTTCGAGAGCATCGGCGAGATGGGAGCGGAGGCCGACCCCTAAGCCTCGGGTATCGACTTACTGGCGGGAGTCATCGAGAAGTCCTTGAGGATGAGAAAGCAAGAAGGTGGACGGTGGGGTGCTGAGATCTGGAGGGGTTCTGGCACAGGATGGGGATCTGGGCGAAGGAGCAAGAGTACAGGGAAGGAAAGCAATAATGGCTCGACACCGGACGTCAGGCTTTTGTCGGTCCGGGCAGTTGCCGAGGAGACACGGGATCGGAGACGTCTGCATCTAACCGCGCAACGCGCGCCAGGCCTGGCCCGCAGGCGATAGGGGCCCGCAGCGCTTCGGACCACCTTCTTTAGCTTCGCCCCGAAGCCAACTCGAGTGCACCTTGGGCCCGAGGGCAACTGTCGGCGTCCTGGGAACGGGGGTACCCAGACTTGCCTGCCTGCGGCCCAGGGCATGGCCCGCTTCGACGGTCCGTACAGCCCGGCACGGCGTCAGTCAAGACAAGGCCCTCGCGAGAGTCCCACCCTTGCGATGAGGACAACGCCAAGGCTCCCGGAAGGAGGAGGCCTCCCCAAGCCCCCTCCTGAGTGGCGGATATCTCTATGCAATACCCGGCCTCGGGAGGTCAAGGATGACACAAGCCGGGCCAGGCGGGCTCAAGCGCGCGCAGAGGAGACAGTTTACCCTTGAGTACAAAGGAGTCACGGGCGTACGTGGGTTCCCAAGGCGTCCCACCAAAAGTTTCCATTCCGGTGAAACAAGACACGACCAGCAGGCTCAGCAGGACGGATGTCACCAGCGAGCCCACCACCGCGTCACTGCCAGCTACTTTGTAGGCGAACACCACCTTTCATCAGGATAAGATGTACCTCATGTCCCCTTTCGAATTTGGCCATTGTGGGATCCCTTCCCGCCACTGCGATAAGGGAGGAGGACCCGAGCCACTATAAATAGAGGCTCAGCTGCTCCGTAGATGAGGACGGACCGAACACCACCCGAGAACACTCGCGAGGTTACTCACCACTGTACTAGTTCATCCACAAACCTCCTCGTGAGGCAATCCACCAAAAGGCAGGAGTAGGGTATTACGCTTTGCAGCGGCCCGAACCTGGGTAAATCCTCGTGTGCTAATCTTCTTCCCCGCAAGTGAGCGAGTTCGTCGGGCTAGGCTGTCGAGTTGAGAGCTTGAGGTCGAAGCTGGTGGGGATCTTCGCACACGCCCCTCTGTTCGAACCTCTTTGGGTTTTGTGGAGCCCGAAATCCGACATACACACATGCGCCAGGTGCCATTCTTTTTCAGAACAAGCACCGAGTTAGCCAACCACTCGGCGTGAAAAACTTCGACGATAAACCCGGCGGCTAGGAGCCGGTCCACTTCTTGTCCAATTGCCTTGCGTCTCTCCTCATTAAAATGACGAAGGTATTGGTGTAATGGCTTCATCTTCGGATCGACGACCTTGGTCTCATGACGCCGGCCGGGTAAAGGCCGGCCGGGTTGGGCGCGCCGAGCCGGCTCGATGAGGTTGGTGCAGATGTCCGACTCAGGCACCGACGCACCGATCTGGCCGATGAAGACGTGGATCTTGCCAAAGGGGACCCGATACCTGCACTCAATTGAGTCGGCCTCGGGACCCCAGCCTGAATCGTCGATGTAGATCTTGCTTCGGCGACTCTTGGTCATGCGACCCGTCACGTAGCTCCCGAAGCCCGGAAGGGCTCCCTTTGAGAACTTAACTCCACCGGGCGAGCGCCCCACAGTGGGCGCCAACTGTCATGGTTTTGTCACGGTAGATGGCCTCGTGTATGGACTTAGGTGTGAGGCCATCGCCGCTATGTGGCAACTCAAAGGATTAACCGGGAACGGGAGGCGAGTTTACCCAGGTTCGGCCCCTCCGATGGAGGTAATAGCCTACGTCCTGCTTTGTGTCTATATTGATGATGATCTCAATTACAAGGATGCGGATTCACTAACCTAGCTTTCGAGGGTGTCTAACTTGAGTCTATTGGCCCTAGGGGCTTGCCTTTATATACAGGTCAAGACCCTAGGGTTTACATAAGAGTCTGAGTCATATTATGACCCAAGGAATCCTCCGGCGTCTTCTGCCCTGTGGGCCTTGAGTCGCCGTCCCCACATGCTTGGGCCGCCCGGCAGTTTACTTAGTAACTGCCTTACTCCTTTCATCTTCACGACACGGCCCATCTTGAGCATAGCTCCAGAGCCGTCATTATACTGCCCGGCCCAGTAGGGCAGGTCATACCGTGTCATTATATCCCCGACAAGGCCTGCGATTGCCGAAGCGAGGGCCGTTCGCCCTAAGGCTATTACGGCCCCCGATGAGGGGGTTCTTCATTAGCTTCTCGGCCTAGCGCGGAGCATGGGGCTTCTACTGGGTGTGGGCATAGTCGCAGTTTGACAGTTATTCCGCCAGCGCGGAGCATGGGGCTTCCACTTTGGCGTGGGCGGGAGTCCCCCCGAGGCCGAAGCTTGGCGGGTCGGGAGGCTCCGGGGTGTGTACAACCCCTAACTCATTATTATGTGAGAGTGTCACGGGCGACGATAAGGGAGGTGTCGGGTGCCCCGAGCGCTAGGCTCGGGACCCCTTCCTCGTTCTTCGGGCGGCTTTGCGCCTAGTTTTCGACGCGGCTGTGCGCTCCCGCAACCCATAACATGGGCGCGTCGTGGCACTGCGTTCGGGGCAGCGGGGTGCCCGCCCCGTGGCAGCGTGAGCCGAGTCGTACCCCCACTGCCCGCGCGCGGCGTGTAACACCCCAAAAATCGGGTTATCAATTTTTGTGCTGTTATTCCTTCCTAGCTTTTTCTCTCCTGAATTTTTCCTCTAGAATTTGGCAAGTGACCAGATGAATTCAGTCTATCCTCAACCTCTTAGTGCCTTCCCAATGCTCTTGTGCCAGCCAACCCTCCGTCAGTAAGCCCTCAATCTCATTCAAACCCTAGTTCCGAAATATTGGAACTGGAAATCCTGCCTTTGTGTTTACAAAGGAGCTATCATTTTCCTTGCCCAGTTGATCCTCCCAAAATTTCCAGAGATCCTTCTTCCCTCATAAACCCTAGATGTGCAAAAATATTGCTAAGTCATAAGCAATATTTCTCATCTGGAATTAATTCCTTTTTCTGTCTTTCTGAGGAATTAAATCCAGGAAAATATCTATCCATTTCCAAAGCTCATGAAAACTTGTGGAGATATTCTTTGTGATCATATTAAGCTCTTATAAAAGTATTGGCTACAATTAAATAAGGAAAATTGCCTTTTCCTATTTAAAGCCAATATTTCAATTTGGGGCCTTTCCAAAGGAACTACCATTTTGGTAGCTAGGAAAAATCCCAAATAATTTGTGGAGCTTCTCATATCCATATATTCTCCATTTCCATCAAAATATCAAGTTCCCCAATTCAAATTTTGAGCACCACTTCCATTTGCAAATTCTGTCCAGATTTCCCATTTGCAAAGGAAGTGCATGATTCCTTGATCTCATTGGGCTAAAATTTTGCAAGGTAATTCATTATGATAAATTACCCAGGTCCACCAAAAATTATTCCATTCCATCTAGCCAATCTTCCTCAGCAATTTTCTCATGTTTCTGACCAGATTGCATCTCTGTGAAGGAAGTACCGTCATAGATAATCAATTTGATCTGAAACTTGTTCAGCTATCTCTCATGACCAAATCATCACTCTACACCAAAAATCATCAAAGTCCATCCAGCCATTTGACCCCAGCATCATCTTCTTCATTTCTGGTCAGATTGCCAGGTTACAAAGAAGTGCTAGTTATCTTTGCTCATTTGAGCTGAGACTTTGCCCAGTTAGTGACCTTAGTAGATGATTGACCCATGCCTGATATCAAGCCAAGAAGTGCACTGTGGTGGCCACACCACAGCAAACAGGTTGCTGTTGGCAACTATTTGACCTTGGTCCAGTCACCTCAGTCCTCTCTTGAGTCATTCAGCAGCATAGGTCAACTCAGGGAAGCTCGGAGAAGCCCCCAGACACCTTTTGGCATCGAGCGTAGTGTGGCATCGCCGTGGCCACATGGTGACCACGTGCAGAGCACGCCAAAACGCGCCCTGTGCGCCAGAGTCGTCGGGAGCGCCTCTCCAGCGAGCTCCAGCCTGTCCAGGAGCATCTAGGAGCTCCCCATCGTGCGCGTGAACCCTCTAGAGCTCTCTCCCCCTTCGTCCCCTAGCCGTGGCCGCCTCCGTCACCCTCCCGAAGCTTCTGCCGCCGGCCCGAAGCTCCGGCCAACGTCCCCCTCCTTCCCGAGCCTTCCCCAGCGTCTATTTAAGCGTGCCCCGAGCCCTCCCCTCGCCAGCAACCCCAGCCCCATCCCCTCGAGCTCGCGGAGCTCTCTCCCTCGCCCATGGCCGAAGGCCTCCGCCGGACCTCCGCGGCGATTCCAGCTTCGTGGGCCTCCCCCTCTCTCTTCAATCCACGGGCAGAGCGCCCCCAGGAGCTCGCAGGGCCGCCGCCATCCTCAGCTTCTCCGGGGAAGCGCTGCTGCGGCGGCACCACAAGCGCCCGTCGGCCACCGCGCCCTGGCCAGTGGCGACGGCGCTGTAGCCCACCTCCGGTGGCCTCGAGACCAACCTCGGGCGCGGCGCGGCACGCTGATGCTAGAGAGCTCGCCGGCCGGCCCCCTGGTGCGGCGAGGTGACCGCGACGCCGGCAGCCGGCTGTCCCTGTCCCTGCCCCGGTCGAGCTTGAAGACGGCCAGAGGGAGGAGAGAGAGAGAGGCTAAGGCGGGCCCCGCCCGTCAGCGAGAGAGTGAGAGAGTCAACCCGGCCCGCGCGTTTTTAAGTGAAAGCGTATTTTCATGAATACGCTTTTGCTTCTAGAAAGCGTACTTTCCAACCACTTCGGCTAGAAAGGCGTTTTCTAGTGCAGGAAGCGTACTCGGCCCGAAGGCGCTTTCTGTTTTAGCCCCAGGGACCTGTTTGTAGCAATTGTTTTTACAGATTGGTCCCTGGTG
This sequence comes from Elymus sibiricus, assembly GCA_039707655.1. Taxonomy (NCBI): domain Eukaryota; kingdom Viridiplantae; phylum Streptophyta; class Magnoliopsida; order Poales; family Poaceae; genus Elymus; species Elymus sibiricus. The sequence continues at coordinate 303,859,861 of CM077675.1, read as the reverse complement.
CTTAAATGCTTATATCTTTGCGACCGTAGCTCCGATCGAGGTAAAACCAATGCCCACGCTTTCGTCTCGTCGAGCCCGTTCCGATAGTATCATTTTCATTATGCATCCCCACAGTAGAAATAACCATTTTGCCCTTGCCCTCTGATCAAGCCCTTTGAGAGAGAACCCTTTTCGGCGAATTCTTCCGCGAGGTGATTGCTCTTCCTCCCAACATATTCGTCGACCCTCAGGCAAGCCGACCATCTGACATATGATCTAAAGCATCACTCTGTGTTATTCTTGCGTGTTTAATTATTATGCCTGTGATAGAAATAATTAAACTCCTGTTATATTGCACTTACTGTTTTCAGTACTTTCATATTATAATTCAAGTAACTGATTTAATGCCTAGATGATGTTATCTCAAATTATTGTGATAAACCACTATGTTGGCTAAATGAACTTAGTTGGTTGATCTTGAGTCACCTGTCCGGGCTTTTACCCGTGCAACCACATTTGCCGGTATGGGATGGCCTTGAATTGGCCTGACTGCGTGATCTTTCACCGGTACCTCCAAAGAGGGAGGGTTATGCGCGCGTGCTACCATGATCAGGTAGGCGGCGATAACCCTGTGTGCCCAGTTGTTGTTTGTTTGCGCGCGGTCCCCGTTTGGGACAGATAGCCCCCGTTTGGGACTATTTAGTTTGGCCACGAGGGTGGCAGGTGTCATGAGGACACAGGGGCCACCCAAGGCAGACCTTCGGGGCAGGATGAGTGCCAGTGGTACGATGAAAGAGTCACGGGCCAGGCAGGTTTTGTTGAAGCAACGTTGGTCCACCCGAGTGGGGATCACGAGGCCAGGTGCTTCATGGTGTGGGTAAAGTGCACAACCTCTGTAGAGTGAAAACTATATTCGAATAGCCGAGTCCACGGTATTGGACAGCCCGTCTAGACCTCACTAGGTGGTCAACCGTAATAATGATGATAAAGATGGAAGAATTCATCTTGGGTAGACATCAGATGATGTCAGGAATAAGATATGTTAGTGTAGCGTCCCGACTCAAAACGAGTCAAGCCTCTGTGTGTCAGTGCCATCCCTGGATCAGTATGCTGGCACACACAGTACATCAATGTATATATCAAAGTGCAATCACATCTAAATAACGTAAAATCGATATATACCTCTTAAATCTCAGCGGAAACAGTCAACGGGAGTGGAGTCCCAATAAACACCAACGGCAGGTTGAGTGTAGACCGTAACCCTAAATCGTACTCTTACTCGTCATAGAGAAGTGTCTGCAACATAAGACGTTGCAGCCGTGTAGGTCAGTACATTGAATGTACCGGCAAGATCACCATAGAATGAAATGATAAAAACTAATCTATATGCAAAAGGCTTTATGGCTCTGTGTCTGAGTTTTTGCAGAAAAGCTGGTTTTATTTTCCCTACAACAAAGGAGTCAAACGGAAATATCACTACAAAAGTTGGTTGTTAATGAGATGGTTCCACCAACCAATTCTCATGTCCCAAAATTATTAATAGACCCACTCATCATGAAAAATTATTAATTGTGTTGAGACTGGCTGATAGTATCATCTCCGGTGCTCATGTTGTCCGTAACCGGGGACACGGCTAATCGATTAGTTTGACACTCTGCAGAGGTTTGTACACTTTACCTGCAAGATTCGATCCCTCTCGTTGTGTCCTCGCACTGCATGATGTTTGAGAACGAGACGATCGAAACATGGTCTTCCAAAGTGATCCTCTGATAGAAAGTCAGTGCCCATCCAATCCTACCGTTCTTCTACGTCTCGTAGCAATCTGACCTACCAGAGTCACCACTAAGGTCAACCAAGCCAGAGCCCATATTGACTTGCGGTTGCACACGTAAGCTTTCCGGCCTTGAAGTATCCATCCATCTCTTTGAGCCTGGGTGGCATTCCGTTGGGATGATCACAGGTAGATACCAGGATTCCCGGCATAACCATGATAGATATCAGGCTGCCAAAAATGCATGTCCAATCCACCCAGAGGTATATTGAGTCCTTGAAGTCTTGATCATCATGCAGGTCTTCAAATAATTAATTAACCTCACAACACTCCTGAATCTCACAACCAAACCCCGTCTACTAAAGCGTAGCAATTGTGAAGTAACGTCCCTTCCCGGGCAATGATAACAGGATGTTGGGTTTCTCCTACCTCATGATACTACAACAAGTTCAAGCTCAATAACCTACTGGATGTATGATGGAGAGATTGATTCTAATGCAAATAAAACATAGGTAATGTACGATGATCAAAGTGAACTTGCCTGTACTGTTGATGAAGATAAATATCTCTCTCAGAAATAACTTGATAGAACTATTCGTCACTCTCCGATGAAAATCTATATAATCAAACATTGCACTCATATAAGCAATCATACTAGCAATCAATACTAGCAATCAATAAGCCAAACCAAAAAGATTTAACACACTTGTGTTGTGATGAAAGAAATACTTAAGACAAAAGTTAAAACAACAAAACTTCATCACAACAACCAAAGGTAGTTTTTCCTACAAATAAACTATTTTCAATAGCAACAAAACAAAAACAAAAAAAAATGTAACAAAAGTATTTTATTAAATATTTTACTAGCAAAAAGAATTCCTTTTGAAGAACAAGTAAGAACTATGAAAACACCACCCTAAACAATGTAAGTTTTCTAGCTAATATAACATAACAGCAAAGAAAACACTAAGATAATAAAATAAAATAAAAACAAAATATAAAACACTAAATTAACAGAAAATATTTTCTCATAAAACTTTATTACAAAAAAAACTAATAGAAAAGCTTTTAGTAAACTCTTCCTATAACCTAAACAAAGTTAACCTTGAATTGACCACAAACAATTTCAACTATAATACAAATTGTTTTCTGGTCTAAAGTAAAGTTAACAGAACATAAAATTTATAAAAAAATATATGGAAATAATTTTCAAATAGGAAATCAAACTAGCAATGAAATCAATTTGCAAGTTATTATGAAACTAGAATTGATTTCATGCAAACAAAAAGAATAAACAACATAGAAATAAACTTGGTTGAAATACTACTGCTAACTAACAGAAAACAAGGTAAAACTTGTCAACTAATATAAAAGAAAATAAATTTAAAACTATAAAAACAAAAGAAATAGAAATAAACCTAAAAAGAATTAAAACAGAATCTGTTTTGCTTGAAACCCTAATTTAATATATGCTAAAAATTCCCACATTGTTCCTACTGATAAACAAAGTCACTAGTGACCAGTAGCAAAAAGATTCACTCAAAAATATATTTTTAAACTCAAGTTATAAGCAAAACAAGTTTGAATTCAAATCTGTTTGAATCTGACTTTAAACTATTCAAATATGGTCAAACTTTATATCTACAGAAGCTAGACAAAAATTGTAACACAATGCAAAAAGAATCAAATTAAAACTCTAAAAATCCTAAGAGATATCCTATTTGCAAAAACAGAAACTATTCTGTTTCAGAAAATAAAAACAGAAAAGAAATAACTAACTAAAGAACAGTGCTGCCACGTGGCTAGATCCTATTGGCTACGGGGTGTGCGCGCGGTGGTTAAACGAGCGAACGGCCACATAATAAAACAAAACGGCTCGGCCGTTTTAAAACTTCTAATCTGGGCCCTTGGTTTCAGATCTGACGGCTAAGGGAGGGGAAGAGGTGCTCACAGAGGGGGTTGCCGGCGGTGGAGCTTCTCCGGCGAGGCAGAGGCGGTGAGGTGGTGCGGGGCAGCGTTCCCGTGGATCTCCGGGTGCGGGTAAGGCTCCGGCCGACGCTGGCGACAGTGGCGAGGTTGATGGTGGCGTCAGGTAGCGTCAGGAGCGACGGTGGTGAGCGCGGCGTCGACGATGGCGGCTGGGTGCTCGGGTGGTCAACGGGGAGCTTGCTCCGGTGGCTCTGGAGCTCGGGCGGGTGCACGGGGAGGTGCGGGTAAGCGAGGTGAACACGTAGGTGGCCTCGGAGGATCTCGGGAACGGCGAGGTGGAGCGGGGCGAGGTAATGTTGTGGTGTAGGTGCTCGAACTCCGGCGAGCAATTGCGAGCAGGGGAGAGGGTCGGGCGAGGGGGACTCGGGCGAAACGAGGTGCGGGAAAGCTCCTGTATTTATAGGCGGCCTCCGTGGTCATAGAAAGGTAGGGGCAGAGGAGATCGACGCGGGGATTGGCCATCTCCGGCGAAGGTAAGTGCGGAGAGGGGAAGGAAGGCGATGACCGAGGGGATTCGCGGTCGGGCTGTGGGATCCACGCGTCAGTGGAAGAGAGAGAGCGCGGGGTGGGGCGGTGGCCGATCCGAAAGGATTCGGATCTGATCCGGAGAGGATCTGGGTCGGAATATTCCTTCTGGGCCTGCTCGGGATTTCCTAATAAAACAAACATTTCCTTTTAGTTAAAACAGAGAAGGAAAAAGGTGATTTGGAAAATCAAATCAAACTCAAACAAGGAAGTTTTATATACCAAAATGATCAGGAAATGAAAGTCAATAAGATGAACATTTTTCCACGGCAAAAATAAATACTTCAGAGAAAATTATTTTCAGAAAAATGCCTTATTTGATTTGTTTCCTTTTGCAAATATTTTTTTCAAATGGCCCCCTAAGTTTTAGGGTTCAAATATTTCTCAAAATGCCCCTGGTTTGGAGGGTCCTGTTCCTCCTCTCATATTTCTAATATTTGACAGGGGAATTTGAATTCATTCAAACTTTTCAAATAGAGCCAAAATGAAATGAATTCCAAAAGAATATTTCAGAAGTTTTCAAATCCACTTTTCAAATCCTTTTATTTGAAGAAGTCATGTCATCTTCTCTCATTGATCTGAATTGGATGAATTTGAAATCAAACACAAAGGGAAAGTTATTTTATTCCCTCTCATTCAAAAGTTTCAAAAAGTTTCAAATTTCACTCAATTTAATCACTCAATCAAACAATCATTCATTCAATTCATTTATTTAACATTCCAAATTTTGGGATGTTACAAACCTACCACACTTAAAATGAATCTCGTCCTCGAGATTCGAAAGGGCTAGAAAGAAAAGGTTAGGGTTTGGGGGTCTTCTAGCAAATCCACTGGTCTGATAAGTGTGGGTGCTACCACACTTAAAATGAGAGTTACTGGTCTCTCAAAATATTGACAGTCCTCTGGGGTCTTGACATCTGTCTCTTCACATTCACCACTGTAACTCCTTTGGTGATTCTCCACCGTTATATTCATAACGTTTCACTCAAAGTCTTGGGTTCTCATATCAAAGTAAATTTCTTCCGATACTGGGTCTACAAAGATTGAAGTAATGGACGCATCACTGCCATAGGTGATTTCTTGTGATCATTCTAAATAACTTATCGATGATCTCATGGTGGTCTACCATTTGTAGTTATCCTGCAGTAAAATGGGTCTTGGCTTCATCCTCACCGTAAAATTCCTACGTGTGACAACAGCTGCCATGTACAAGGGTCTTCATCATACCACTCTAAGGCTTAAACAAAAGCTTCAAAGAACGTCGTCTCTTTACTATGGGTAAGTCACTCAGATTTACCATTCCAAATAGCAAGAGAAATGATAAGAGTAAGTCGTCATGGTGATCAATCCATTCCGCACCCAAATCATTACTTTGTATAAGGTTTAGCGAATCTCGTATTCTAACACTTGGGCTTCCTCACAATCATTGCAGAATTGTTCTTGTCCATGAACGAAGTTCGGATAAATCCATTGATTCTGCAAGCTGAACAAATGATCTATCGTTTCTTCACAACTCTCAGGTTTACGTATTCTCCTAAGAAAACGTTTGCTGATCTGTCATAGCTTCTTCCAAGTACTTTCCTTCATAAAGGTAGGGCTTGATCCTTATCAACCCTGAGGTCGGTGGCTTGTGGGCTCACTTCAATACTTGAACATCTTTAACTCACCCTTGGGATTACTAGCGTGTCATATTCCAACATTGCCGTCAATTCATTCCATCATTCCCTTGGGTAAAATAAATCACAGGCTTATTCTTGTTCAGGATCCATTCTGTGAAATTCATTTTCCTTTCCATTGGTCTGTTTACCCTTAGGTATTGGTTCATCACTATATTCTCAAAAATTCCAACCTCAGGAGTACTTTATTACAAATGCTGTCATCCACATGGTTTGATATGGTCCAGCATTTCCTTCTCCTTTACTCATTTATCCAAACTCCTTGGCATGAAGTATACATTCTTTTTCCTTGGATCCTGTGGTTTTACCGGTTACTACCACACTTAAAATGAAATGTACATATGCCTGCATAGACCATATTTTCTCATATCCTCAATAAAATGGTCGGAGATCTTGCTTACAGAGTAACAACTCATACAATTCAACATAGGAAATCATGACACAATAAATTCTATTGATTCATGAAGTTATTATAATCTCTGAGACTTCCGTTACATAGTTCAACTCCATAGTCTCAAGTAAAGTAAGAGTGCTTCCTATTACATTTATTACTTCCAAAAAAATCCACAACTCAACTACTCATATTTAGTCTTCTTCTCCGGACAGGTATAGGAGTAGTGTCCTGTGTTATTGCACCGATGACAAGTGATGTGACTCAGCTCCTTCCGTGTAGAAAACCACGGAGTCTTCCTCTTCTTCTTGGGTTGGGCTCCTTGCTTGATGCTTGGCTCATACTTCTTGCAATAACAATGAGGTCTCTCCAAGCTGCAATGCAAACATTTGATGCCTCCACTTACTTGGCCTTTCTTCTTGTCCAGGTTGATCATTCCTTCTATCTCCTGAGGATCATATTGCACTTCTGCTGTCGGGAAATCTCCCAGATACTCGTTCGGACAATTCAGGGAAATATGTCCTTCTTCTCCACATGAATAACATGACTTGGTATCTACGATTGGGTCTGGTGTATCTCCCGTTTTCATGGGTTGTTCTAACTTTTTCCCGAGGACTTCTTTCATTGCTTCCTTCTGCTGCTTGACAAATTGTTGTACCTTGGGGTAAATGTGGCACTGAGCCGGGTAGTGGGTGGTTCCTTCACACAAGAAACAAGTCATGTGACTAGTTGGGCATTCCTCGGCTGGATGATTTTCTTCACAATGAGGGCATCCATCCTTGTGTTCTTCCTGGGTGTGTCCTATTTCTCCACAGATCTTGCATGCACAAGGCTTCTTCATCGTGTTATCACGGTGCTTCTGAATGAGACGGGATCTTAACAGAGTCTTCTTGAATTCCTCCTAGGTTTTTGCTCCGTTACATCCTTGTATGGCTTGATGCATTTTCCACCAAGTTGCAGCACTTTGGGTAAAGTACTGAAGAGCGTATTGAACCTCATTCTTCTTTGCAATCGAGTTGCTCCCGAAGCTATCCTCCATGTTTTGAATCCATACTTCTGCCTCCAGCTGGGTCATTGGTCCAGAGAATACAAGTCCAACTTCATTCACCATCTATTGGGTCCAAGGGTTTCGGGATGAGATACTGGGGAAATAGAGGGAGATACACACAATACAAACAATAGCTTTGAAAATATGTTTTATTTGTGGCTGTCGGAAAAAATGCACACAAATGACAGCTCACAAATCATCGTATCTAACGTGAGTATGCAACAAGGGTTTGGTCTTCTAAGGGGCATAAAATCTTGGAAATTCTTCATGGTCTTCAATTTCTTCAGGTCCTTATAGTCTTCAATTTTTGTAGCTCTTTCCATAGTGGTCAAAGGGACAAGGGTATTATCTAACTATTTGATAAAACTCAGAAGGGATAAGAAGTAAAAGAATTTTTTTTTGAGAATAATTTTGAAAGGTATCATGTCCTATGGGCTTTCCAGTTTCTAGGGTCACGTCCTACAGTCAACATGTGCTCTGATACCATCTCTGTAGCGTCCCGACTCAAAACGAGTCAAGCCTCTGTGTGTCAGTGCCATCCCTGGATCAGTATGCTGGCACACACAGTACATCAATGTATATATCAAAGTGCAATCACATGTAAATAACGTAAAATCGATATATACCTCTTAAATCTCAGCGGAAACAGTCAACGGGAGTGGAGTCCCAATAAACACCAACGGCAGGTTGAGTGTAGACCGTAACCCTAAATCGTACTCTTACTCGTCATAGAGAAGTATCTGCAACATAAGACGTTGCAGCCGTGTAGGTCAGTACATTGAATGTACCGGCAAGATCACCATAGAATGAAATGATAAAAACTAATCTATATGCAAAAGGCTTTATGGCTCTGTGTCTGAGTTTTTGCAGAAAAGCTGGTTTTATTTTCCCTACAACAAAGGAGTCAAACGGAAATATCACTACAAAAGTTGGTTGTTAATGAGATGGTTCCACCAACCAATTCTCATGTCCCAAAATTATTAATAGACCCACTCATCATGAAAATTTATTAATTGTGTTGAGACTGGCTGATAGTATCATCTCCGGTGCTCATGTTGTCCGTAACCGGGGACACGGCTAATCGATTAGTTTGACACTCTGCAGAGGTTTGTACACTTTACCCGCAAGATTCGATCCCTCTCGTTGTGTCCTCGCACTGCATGATGTTTGAGAACGAGACGATCGAAACATGGTCTTCCAAAGTGATCCTCTGATAGAAAGTCAGTGCCCATCCAATCCTACCGTTCTTCTACGTCTCGTAGCAATCTGACCTACCAGAGTCACCACTAAGGTCAACCAAGCCAGAGCCCATATTGACTTGAATAAAAGGGATTCGAACCCAGGATGTTAGATATAGGTGCATAAGTTGCAGCTTTGCCTCTGTAACCACCTTGGCTAGCTGATAAACAAAGTCACTAGTGACCAGTAGCAAAAAGATTCACTCAAAAATATATTTTTAAACTCAAGTTATAAGCAAAACAAGTTTGAATTCAAATCTGTTTGAATCTGAATTTAAACTATTCAAATATGGTCAAACTTTATATCTACAGAAACTAGACAAAAATTCTAACACAATGCAAAAAGAATCAAATTAAAACTCTAAAAATCCTAAGAGATATCCTATTTGCAAAAACAGAAACTATTCTGTTTCAGAAAATAAAAACAGAAAAGAAATAACTAACTAACGAACAGTGCTGCCACGTGGCTGGATCCTATTGGCTACGGGGTGTGCGCGCGGTGGTTAAACGAGCGAACGGCCACATAATAAAACAAAACGGTTTGGCCGTTTTAAAACTTCTAATCTGGGCCCTTGGTTTCAGATCTGACGGCTAAGGGAGGGGAAGAGGTGCTCACAGAGGGGGTTGCCGGCGGTGGAGCTTCTCCGGCAAGGCAGAGGCGGTGAGGTGGTGTGGCGCAGCGTTCCCGTGGGTATCCGGGCGCGGGTAAGGCTCCGGCCGACGCAGGCGACGGTGGCGAGGTCGATGGTGGCGTCAGGTAGCGTCGGGAGCGACGGTGGTGAGCGCGGCGTCGACGATGGCGGCTGGGTGCTCGGGTGGTCAACGGGGAGCTTGCTCCGGTGGCTCTGGAGCTCGGGCGGGTGCACGGGGAGGTGCGGGTAAGCGAGACGAACACGTAGGTGGCCTCGAAGGATCTCGGGAAGGGCGAGGTGGAGCGGGGCGAGGTAATGGCGTGGTGGAGGTGCTCGGACTCCGGCGAGCAATTGCGAGCAGAGGAGAGGGTCGGGCGAGGGGGACTCGGGCGAAACGAGGTGCGGGAAAGCTCCTGTATTTATAGGCGGCCTCCGTGGTCATTGAAAAGCAGGGGCAGAGGAGATCGACGTGGGGATCGGCCATCTCCAGCGAAGGTAAGTGCGGCGAGGGGAAGGAAGGCGATGACCGAGGGGATTCGCGGTCGGGCGGTGGGATCCACGCGTCAGTGGAAGAGAGAGCGCGGGGTGGGGCGGTGGCCGATCCGAAAGGATTCGGATCTGATCCGGAGAGGATCTGGGCCGGAATATTCCTTCTGGGCCTGCTCGGGATTTCCTAATAAAACAAACATTTCCTTTTAGTTAAAACAGAGAAGGAAAAATGTGATTTGGAAAATCAAATCGAACTCAAACAAGGAAGTTTTATATACCAAAATGATCAGGAAATGAAAGTCAATAAGATGAACATTTTTCCACGGCAAAAATAAATACTTCAGAGAAAATTATTTTCAGAAAAATGCCTTATTTGATTTGTTTCCTTTTGCAAATATTTTTTTCAAATGGCCCCCTAAGTTTTAGGGTTCAAATATTTCTCAAAATGCCCCTGGTTTGGAGGGTCCTGTTCCTCCTCTCATATTTCTAATATTTGACAGGGGAATTTGAATTCATTCAAACTTTTCAAATAGAGCCAACATGAAATAAATTCCAAAAGAATATTTCAGAAGTTTTCAAATCCACTTTTCAAATCCTTTTATTTGAAGAAGTCATGTCATCTTCTCTCATTGATCTGAATTGGATGAATTTGAAATCAAACACAAAGGGAAAGTTATTTTATTCCCTCTCATTCAAAAGTTTCAAAAAGTTTCAAATTTCACTCAATTTAATCACTCAATCAAACAATCATTCATTCAATTCATTTATTTAACATTCCAAATTTTGGGATGTTACAGTTAGCCAAGGGATGGCTATATGATGAGTGGTCGGATGACCACATGATTTGGTTTGGACCTGAATCAGTTCAGGTTGGATCTTGAGCATGTCGAGGGTTGCGGGACAACCCAGAAAAGAGTAAGTCGATTTTCGGTATCAGTAAACACTGGAAGTACCTAGTGTGATCATTGCTATGCTATGTACATTATAGGTCTGATCCATGCTATGCTATGCTTGATGTGTGTTTTGCAGTAATTCTATGTCATGTTTAGAATAGATTCTTATCTAAGCATAGTGCTTGCTTTGTCATCTTCTCGTTTGGTTGCTATATATTTGGTTGTCTTGCGAGTACATTCAAAGTACTCACCTGGCCTTGCACGTGGCCAGTTGCAGGAGAAGATCCGTCGTGCTAGATCGTAACCAAGCCAGTCCTGTGCGTTATGGAGCCCAGCCAGAGACGTCGATGCCGCGGAACCAAGACCTCTGATACCCTTTTAGTTAGCCTTGGAGCTATGTAATATTGTTGTAAGCAACAGTATTGTAATACTCCATTATAATTAATAAAGCCATTTTGTGCCTGGAATTGCTGTATCATGTCTTTGACGTGCGCCAGGTCTTATCCTGGGGCTGGCGTGCGTCGGCCCTCTATCGGGGTGCCACAAGACTTGGTATCAGAGCCAGGCTGGCTATAGGTTACCCTAGCCCCAAACCTCCCCTATCCTCAATCGGTAGTGAGCCTAATAGATTTGACCCGTCTCTGGCATCCGACATGGCCACTGTGGATCAACAGGCGGCGCAGTCGGAATGGACGTGACCCTACCCAGCTGTCCACCCAGCCACCCTGGATTAGACCGAGACCCCACTCAGTTGTCGGCCGTACCGGTGTATCTTCTACCCGGCATGAGAAGGATCCACGCCATGCTGGTGTGTCCCAGCCGACTGCCTATTTAAGCCCCCTCCCACCTGCGAACCGTAGCTCTTTCCATTCAGTAAGCCAGAACCCTGCAAGAGACCTAGACTAGTATCTTCAACCCAGCAGCCATGGCCAGTTCTTCCAAAACACCCAAAACACCCACTTTCCATAGCCGAACCCTCGCTTATGGTCATCCCGGCTTTTCGTCCATCCTTTCGCCTGTGCTTATTCGAGCCCTTGGCTGTAGTACCCCTCCGGTGTATCTGGTGTTCCAGTCAGACCCCGTCCCCCACCTTTGCCGATTTTATGCAAAGGTGCATATCAGCCCAGGTCCAACAGCGGATGGGAAGCCCATGAGTTTCCAGGGCAAGCCCATGCCCACCCCCACGTTGGCTGTCTAGATGGCTGCCGCAGGAGCCATCGCCCGTCTTCGTACCCAGTTTTCGCAAGTAGCAGAGATGCAAGAGTTCCGCTATTTTCCCTCTTCGTCGGACACCGGTGGCAAGTTCTCCAGCATAGTTGGAGATGTTGACCCAACCATAGCTCGCCTAGTCCAGTATATTGATGCCCAGGGACTTCTGCCCTCTGGCATTCTGAGAGAGTTCCAAGCCATTGACCAAGACACCACACGGGTTGTTACGGAAGCATACCGTGCAGCCCGTGAAATTGCATCCCAGACCACCCGCTCCCTGTTGCCAAACACAGTGCCCCCTTCGCAGCTAGTACCACCCTCGCAATCTGTAAACCTATTTCGCCCAATCAACCTCCACCCAAATTCCATTCAGGGAGCTATCCGGCAACTTCGTTGTCGGGATGTGTTCGGTCAAGTTCCCGCTGCAGCTCCAGCAGTTGAGCCCCAACCCATAGAGGTGTCCAACGATGAAGATGGAAGTTGGCTCAGTCTTCGTCCCCCAGGAGAGCCCCAGCAGAAGTAGGCCCATTTGTGGTTCCGACAGTGATCGAAGCCAGGAGATGCCGCGAGTATGTGGGTTGCGAAGACTGTTTCTTCGCCTGCGTCTAGGATTAGGACCCCGTAGTTCGGAGTGAGTTGTTGTTAGCTGCCTAGTAATGTTGCGTGTTGTTGTATGCTTGTGTTGCCTGTACTGATTATGCCGGTAATGTTATGTATGCTTGTTTGCTCTGTGTGCTTGGTTCATCTGTCACCCTGTTAAGCAGAAATGTTTAATAGAGCTGGCAGTGGAATCTTAGCAAGATTTTAGCCAGTAGAGCACTTACACCTAATAACATCGGACTCTTCTGTAGTCCCTAATTAAAATGCGAGCTGGTGTAGGTGTATGTATACCAGGAGTACATACACCCACTAGCATTAAAACACCCTAGTGTAATCTGCTCGATGTGTTTCTTTCTTCTGCCTGCATTTTGCTATTATGTGCATTTTGCATTTGCCTGCATATCAGTCTGAATAGATTGCATGTGTATCGTGTAAGCAAAGTCTGCACGCCATTTGCAATCTCGGAGAAATTCTAGTAAGATTTTATTGCAGCATAGACCGGTACAACCCTTCTAGTCCAAGACCTAAACCCGGATTCTACCCCAACGCCCCCCATTGTGGAAGTCGTTCAGCGAGGAGCAACCAGCAGTGTGGCCTCCACACTGGTAGAAGCTCCGCTGACCGCACCACACTAAACCTAGACCTAGCGGCGCCTCTGTCACTGTCTTGTGTGATGTTGACAGGCCGCCCCTCGCCGCCGCAGCCGCGCTTATTCCGCCGGCCTGAGACGGCGTAGTTGATCCCCAGCCACCCCTCTGGCAGCAGCATCCTGGCAATCATCAAGGATCATCGCGCACAGCAGCAGCGTGCCGCCAACCAATGCCGCCAGCATGCCAGCCAGGAGGATCGTGATCAGCTCCGAGCCCACGTCCGCCATTAGCGCCTTGCCTCGTGCTCCTGCAACCAGAAGGAGAAGGAAAGAGGAAGAAGAAGTGAGGTAGAGTGCGAGGTGATAGGAAGAGAGTAGAGAACCCACGGTCGTTTTTATAGCCCCAGTCCGGTGTACGGTGAGCAAGGTCCAGGAGACCGCGCGCCGCTCGATCACCGGCGTCCAGGAGGCGAATCCGCGAGCAGTGCCGACCGGCGCTGGCCTACGATGGGAGTGCTCTCTACGTCAATCCCGTGCATGCCGCGCACTATCGCCGTAGGGTACTCCGTGCCCTAGGAGCTAGGCGTGCGCAGTGCCTAGCCGCACTCGGGGCAGCGAGAGAGCGAGAGAGAGAGCCGTTGGCCGAAGATAGAAGAAGGCTGCCAGTGGGCCCTAGGCCCACCTGTCAGCGGAAGAGGCCACTGTTCATTGCGGTACCCCGAGCATTTTTGGAAAAAGGAAATTCCGCTTTTTCTAAAAATGCCAGGGCTACCCAGCGGCCCCTACCTGTGGAGTAGATCCCGCGATATCCGTGTCTCGATCTGGGTGTACCAGTTTTTGGTACTTTTAACCCGGTTGTTTTCAACCGCAGAGTTAAAACCCAGCCCAGAGGTTTTTCTAGGAGGCGTAGTAGTTTTGTTTTAAGCTAACCCTAGGAATCTCGAGGACAAGATTCTTTTAAGGGGGGAAGGTTTGTAACACCCCAAAAATCGGGTTATCGATTTTTGTGCTATTATTCCTTCCTAGCTTTTCTCTCCTGAATTTTTTCCTCTGGAATTTGGCAAGTGACCAGATGAATTCAGTCTATCCTCAACCTCTCAGTGCCTTCCCAATGCTCTTGTGCCAGCCAACCCTCCGTCAGTAAACCCTAAATCTCATTCAAACCCTAGTTCCGAAATATTGGAACTGGAAATCCTGCCTTTGTGTTTACAAAGGAGCTATCATTTTCCTTGCCCATTTGATCCTCCCAAAATTTCCAGAGATCCTTCTTCCCTCATAAACCCTAGATGTGCAAAAATATTGCTAAGTCATAAGCAATATTTCTCATCTGGAATTAATTCCTTTTTCTGTCTTTCTGAGGAATTAAATCCAGGAAAATATCTATCCATCTCCAAAGCTCATGAAAACTTGTGGAGATATTCTTTGTGATCATATTAAGCTCTCATAAAAATATTGGCTACAATTAAATAAGGAAAATTGCCTTTTCCTATTTAAAGCCAATATTTCAATTTGGGGCCTTTCCAAAGGAACTACCATATCCCAAATAATTTGTGGAGCTTCTCATATCCATATATTCTCCATTTCCATCAAAATATCAAGTTCCCCAATTCAAATTTTGAGCACCACTTCCATTTGCAAATTCTGTCCAGATTTCCCATTTGCAAAGGAAGTGCATGATTCCTTGATCTCCTTGGGCTAAAATTTTGCAGGGTAATTCATTATGATAAATTACCCTTGTCAACCAAAAATTATTCCATTCCATCTAGCCAATCTTCCTCAGCAATTTTCTCAAGTTTCTGACCAGATTGCATCTCTGTGAAGGAAGTACCCTCATAGATAATCAATTTGATCTGAAACTTGTTCAGCTATCTCTCATGACCAAATCATCACTCTACACCAAAAATCATCCAAGTCCATCTAGCCATTTGACCCCAGCATCATCTTCTTCATTTCTGGTCAGATTGCCAGGTTACAAAGGAAGTGCTATTTATCTTTGCTCATTTGAGCTGACACTTTGCCAAGTTAGTGACCTTAGTAGATGATTGACCCATGCCTGATATCAAGCCAAGAGGTGCACTGTGGTGGCCACACCACAGCACAAACAGGTTGATGTTGGCAACTATTTGACCTTGGTCCAGTCACCTCAGGCCTCTCTTGAGTCATTCAGTAGCATAGGTCAACTCAGGGAAGCTCGAAGAAGCTCCCAGAAACCTTTTGGCATCGAGCGCACCGTGGCATCGCCGTGGCCACGCGGTGACCACATGCAGAGCACGCCAAAACGCGCCCTGTGCGCCAGAGTCGTCGGGAGCGCCTCTCCAGCGAGCTCCAGCCTGTCCAGGAGCGTCTAGGAGCTCCCCATCGCGCGCGTGAAACCTCTGGAGCTCTCTCCCCCTTCGTCCCCTAGCCGTGGCCGCCTCCGTCACCCTCCCGAAGCTTCTGCTGCCGGCCCGAAGCTCCGGCCATCGTCCCCCTCCTTCCCGAGCCTTCCCCCGCGGCTATTTAAGCGTGCCCCGAGCCCTCCCCTTGCCAGCAACCCCAGCCCCATCCCCTCGAGATCGCGGAGCTCTCTCCCTCGCCCATGGCCGAAGGCCGCCGCCGGACCTCCGCGGCGATTCCAGCTTCGTGGGCCTCCCCCTCTCTCTTCTATCCACGGGCAGAGCGCCCCCAGGAGCTTGCAGGGCCGCCGCCATCCTCAGCTTCTCCGGGGAAGTGCTGCTACGGCGGCACCGCAAGCGCACATCAGCCATCGCGCGCCGGCCAGTGGCGACGGCGCTGCAGCCCACCTCCGGTGGCCTCGAGACCACCCTCGGGCGTGGCGCGGCACGCTGGTGCTAGAGAGCTCGCCGGCCGGCCCCCTGGTGCGGCGAGGTGACCGCGACGCCGGCGGCCGGCTGTCCCTGTCCCTGCCCCGGTCGAGCTTGAAGACAGCCAGAGGGAGGAGCGAGAGAGAGGCTAAGGCGGGCCCCGCCCGTCAGCGAGAAAGTGAGAGAGTCAACCCGGGCCCGCGCGTTTTTAAGTGAAAGAATATTTTCATGAATACGCTTTCGCTTCTGCAAAGCGTACTTTCCAACCACTTTGGCTAGAAAGGCGTTTTCTAGTGCAGGAAGCGTACTCGGCCCGAAGGCGCTTTCTGTTTTAGCCCCAGGGACCTGTTTGTAGCAATTGTTTTTATAGATTGGTCCCTGGTGCTTAAACGCTTATATCTTTGCGACCGTAGCTCCGATCGAGGTAAAACCAACGCCCACGCTTTCGTATCGTCGAGCCCGTTCCAATAGTACCATTTTCATTATGCATCCTCATAGTAGAAATAACCATTTTGCCCTTGCCCTCCGATCGAGCCCTTTGAGAGAGAACCCTTTTCGGCGAATTCTTCCGCGAGGTGATTGCTCTTCCTCCCAACGTACTCGTCGACCCTCAGGCAAGCCGACCATCTGACATATGCTATAAAGCATCACTTTGTGTTATTCTTGCGTGTTTAATTATTATGCCTGTGATAGAAATAATTAAACTACAGTTATATTGCACTTACTGTTTTCAGTACTTTCATATTATAATTCAAGTAACTGATTTAATGCCTAGCTGATGCTATCTCAAATTATTGTGATAAACCACTATGTTGGCTAAATGAACTTAGTTGGTTGATCTTGAGTCACCTGTCTAGGCTTACCCGTGCAACCACATTTGCCGGTATGGGACGGCCTTGACTTGGCCTGACTGCGTGATCTTTCACCGGTACCTCCAAAGAGGGAGGGTTATGCGCGCGTGCTACCCTAATCAGGTAGGCGGCGATAACCCTGTGTGCCCAGTTGTTGTTTGTTTGCGCGCGGTCCCCGTTTGGGACAGATAGCCCCCATTTGGGACTATTTAGTTTCGCCACGACGGTGGCAGGTGTCATGAGGACACAGGGGCCACCCAAGGCAGACCTCCAGGGGAGGATGAGTGCCAGTGGTACGATGAAAGAATCACGGGTCAGGCAGGTTTTGTTGAAGCAACGCTGGTCCACCCGAGTGGGGATCACGAGGCCAGGTACTTCATGGTGTGGGTAAAGTGCGCAACCTCTGCAGAGTGAAAAATCTATTCGAATAGCCGAGTCCACGGTATTGGACAACCCGTCCAGACCTCCCTAGGTGGTCAACCGTAATAATGATGATAAAGATGGAAGAATTCATCTTGGGTAGACATCAGATGATGTCTGGAATAAGATATGTTAGCCAAGGTATGGCTATATGATGAGTGGTCGGATGACCACACGATTTGGTTTGGACCTGAATCAGTTCAGGTTGGATCTTGAGCATGTCGAGGGTTGCGGGACAACCCAGAAGAGAGTAAGTTGATTTTCGGTATCAGTAAACACTGGAAGTACCTAGTGTGATCATTGCTATGCTATGTAGATTATAGGTCTGATCCATGCTATGCTATGCTTGATGTGTGTTTTGCAGTAATTCTATGTCATGTTTAGAATAGATTCTTATCTAAGCATTGTGCTTGCTTTGTCATCTGCTTGTTTGGTTGCTATGTATTTGGTTGTCTTGCGAGTACATTCAAAGTACTCACCTGGCCTTGCACGTGGCCAGTTGCAGGAGAAGATCCGTCGTGCTAGATCGTAACCAAGCCAGTCTTGTGCGTTATGGAGCCCAGCCAGATACGTCGATGCCGCGGAACCAAGACCTCTGATACCCTTTTAGTTAGCCTTGGAGCTATGTAATATTGTTGTAAGCAACAGTATTGTAATACTCCATTATAATTAATAAAGCCATTTCGTGCCTGGAATTGTTGTATCATGTCTTTGACGTGCGCCAAGTCTTATCCTAGGGCTGGCGTGCGTCGGCCCTCTATCGGGGTGCCACACGGCGGTTCTCCGGGAGGGCGGGATACCAAGGACCTTGGTGAGGTGACTTCCACGGGGGGGGGACCCATGAGCCAGAGCTCGGTCGCTTGGATTTCTCGGTGCTGCAAGGACAAGTCTTGGTGCAGACACCGTGTCCAGCCCTCTCCCACGGAACCATCGAAGGGGCGGTCATAGGGGCGCGAAAATCCCAGGCGATGGCGGGACGCTCGAGCTTAAAGCTTAAACAAACGGCATAATCTCAACAGGGGTTAATCGGGTTCATTACATAATGAGGGAGTTCTAGCTTTGGGGTAATGCAAAATACAAAAGGGGATGGGGGGCTGCTTGACTTGAAAAGACCAGAAAAAATAACCTGGCAGCTATGCCGTTGCGGGGTCGCCAGGCCAATCGATGAAGCATGCCGCGGAGGTTTGCCCCTCAGGGTCCGGCTGGCTCCTGAGGCATTGGAGACCCGCGAGGCCCTAGCACCACGCAAGGCGCCGTCGTGAGATGCGCCTATTCTTGGAAGGTGACGATGGCGCTCACTAAGTCAAACGGCACGCGGACGCAGCTTCCTGCGGCACGCGAGGCCCGGAAGGGGCCCTCGGACCCAACCCTGTTAGGGCCCGCGAGGTCGACGTACGGGCGCCCCCTGCTAGTCCTCCTAGGGCTGACGGTCTATACTGTATGGCGTTTCGGGCGACGCTCCCCCCCCCCCCCGCTGCTTGCCGATCCCTTGGTCGATGAGCTCCTGCGACGCTGGCGCCAGGCGCCGCGCTCCTTGCTCGTGGGGGCGCGCGGCAAAGCACGCCTCCAAGTGGTGCCCGAGCTTCTCCCTCGGCATACCAGCCAGGTCAGACGCTCCTCGGGCAGAAGCCCCTGGGCCTAACCTGAGGGAGGCGCTGGGCGCGCCTTCCTATGCCGAGAGGAGGCCGACGCCGGCGAGGGGAACGGGGCTTGTGTCGTCGGTGTTGGGCACTGCATTCTTTGTCTTGGCGAGGCCCGGGACGAGCAGCAGTTCCCTCTTCCTTGGTAGCGCGGCATCGCGAGGCCCAGCACATCCCTCATCATCGGAATGCTCGGTCGCGGAAGCTTTGTAGGCGATGGTGATGACGCCGTCGGGACCCGGCATCTTGAGGATGTTGTAACCATGGTGGGTCACTGCCATGAACTTGGCCAGGGCCGGGTATCCAAGGATCGTGTTGTATGGGAGCCGATGCGCGCTACGTCGAAGTCGATGAGCTCGGTGCGGTAATTGTCGCACGTGCCGAAGGTGACGTGGAGGCGAACCTGCCCCAGGGGAACAGTGGGACCGCCGACGGCACCGAAGAATGGCCTAGTGGGCACCAGTTGACTGTAGAGCACCCGGAGAGTCTCAAAGGTCTCCACAGAGAGCACGTTGAGGCCGGCGCCCCCGTTGATGAGAGTTTTGGTGACGGAGACGTTGCAGACAATGGGGGTGCACAGCAGGGGGAGTGTGCCCGCGGTAGCCATGGATCTGAAACCGTCCCTGGAGTCGAAGGAAATGGCGTACTGGGACCACCTGAGGGGCCGCGTGGCTTCCAGCCCCCGGAGAGTGCTGCCCACCACGCGGGGAGCTGCCCGAGCCGATGGTTTGACAAGAGGGCTTGGGCTCCGCCGAGGATGCATGCCACCCTGCGAAGCTCCTAGTCACCCCCAAGCCTTTGTCAGATGAGCCGCCACCGCTCTATCTAGGTGGCCGCGGTCGCGGCGGTAGGACCGCGCTGTCCTGGGGGCGTGCCCCGTGAGGTCGCCCTTGCCGGGCCTCCTCCTGAGGCCGACCAGGCTCGCTGTCGCCGTGAGGCCGCTCACGCCCTCCCTGGTTAGGATTGTTACTGCCGTTGTCCCTCCTGCTGTCACTGTGGCTGCCCTCGCGACCGGCACAGCGGGCGCCACGGCCGGGGCGGTGGCCGCCGTGCTCGCTGCAGGATGGTGTGAATGCTCGACAGTCTTCCGTGCCGTGGGTGCGCACGTTGTGGTGGGCGCAGAACATCCCGTCGCCCCTCGGGTGCATCGCCGCCGCTGTCGGGCGACAGGCCAAAGCCGGCCATTGGGACATGAAGGAGGAGGAGGATGGCGCGAGGCAGGCCCTGCTTGGGCCCGTCGAGCCGAAGCCTGGCCAGGTTGTCGCGCGGCGGTGGGGGAAGCCCGCCGCCCGTGCTCCCTTCTCCCGGCGCCGGGGGCCGAAGCGGGAGGTACGGAGCCAGAGCCCTTGTGGCGACGGTGACGAGCTCGGTGATGTGGTCCGCCCAGGTGTCGTAGCCCCCGTCCGTCGAGCGGTGGAGGAGCAATTCACTCACCATGAGCAACGCGTCCTACGCATTCAGGTCTCCAACGTGAACGCAGGCCGAGGAGGACGCGACGGGACGGCCGTTCCGCTGCGCGGGGGGCCACGAGCGATCTCGTCGCTCCAGGGCGACGCGGCCGACGACAGCATCGGCCGCGGAGTGGGCAAGGCCGTGGCATCCGTTCGGCACTGAGCGTGCAGCACATGCGCGGCAGGTGTCAACCATTGGGTCGGTGCGGGCGAAGCCAAGACGGAGCTGGAGAGCAATGACGCACCCCTACCTGGCGCGCCAAATGTTGGAATCCGGGCTCCGGGGACCCAGAAAGGTTCGAACACTGGAGTGCACTCGCTCTCCTGCCCTACTCTACTCCACAACCTCACGGCGACTCTCCAGCGGCTCGAGCTAAGTAAGACGAACAAAGGACACACAGTTTACCCAGGTTCGGGCCACCTCGCGGTGTAAGACCCTACTCCTGCTTGTCTGGATTGCTCAAGGAGGAAGATGAGTACAAGGTGTGTTCCTTCTTGCCCAGGGCTCGATCCCCTCTATGGTGGATGGTTCCTACTCTTATATTCGCCTTAGTCCTCTTCCCCCGAAAACACATGGCAGGAAGGGTTGCCACAATGGCCAGTTTGAAGGGGGCAGGACTGCAGCCTATCCTGACAAAAGTGGTCTCCGCCTGTCAAAGCTCCTCGTCGTGACGTGCTTGTGGGCTTGGGAGTGACCTCCGTCCTGCCGAGCCCCCGGTCTTGGTCCTCTTGCACAAGAAGGGAAACCTTTGGGGATTGCTTTAGGGGCCCGTGAGCTGGTGTTGCTCCCCTGTCACCAAAGAGGAAAACCTCTCTGTTTGTGCCGCTCGCGCCTCTCCTGGCGCCGTCTGGTGCGGCGCGTGTCACCCTTGTGCGAGCGCAGCGGTCGCAAGGTCCTGCTGAGCCAATCCTGGGTGGACCCGCCTTTTGAGGGCTTCGAGGGCAGCCTCCCGGAGAGGCCTCGCAAAGTCCCTGGCGGCAATGTCGCCGTGTGCCTCGCAAGAGGTGGGCCCCTGTGAGGGCCTTGCCCGCGAAGCTATTGGGCGAGCCACGCAGGGCTTAAGGCATCCCCCGCGTCCTGGGCCACAGGCAGACGGGCCTTGGTACCCCCGGTCCGAGAGGCCCGACAGGGTTCTCACCTCATCAAGTTTTCATTCGTAATGGTGCAATATCTCTTCCTAAGCAATCATTTCAACAGCGTTCCTTTTAGTGGGCCCATAACCCACAGGTCTTTCCCAGGATCTTACCTGGCTCTTCTAAGCTTTTCAGAAGATCTCAAGTTCCTTTCAAATATGATGTAGGAATGAATTCCACCAGTGATATTCCTCCTCCAACATCACGTTCGGATTCTTTCTTTTGGCTCAACCTTTTCTGTATTCATTATTCCGGAGTGCCTGAGTAATTCTTCTTGTTGATTCTCGTCGTCATTCTTAGCTTGGAAGACCAAAGGAGAGTTTCTCTTAAATCTTCGTCCGTTCTTCTAAAGATTCGTCATCACAGCTTGTTGTGTTGCTCCAATTATTTTTGATCATGAGAAATTCCTTCCATATCTATCCAGAGCATTTCAGAGTTGTTTTCATTTCTCAATCCTCCGAAGGTAATCATTTGAGAAGATTTCTTCGTTCTAAGCTTTCAGCTTTCATTCTAAAATTCTTTTTAATTGATGTATCTTCGTTCGTTCAATGTTTCCATTGTTCATTATTAATTCATACCGGTGCATCATGATCTATTTGTTCTCATGTATCTCCATGCATTCGTAGTATCCTCATCCGTCTCAAATTATTACCGGTGGTTCGTTCAAGATTTCTTCAAGATTATGAATCTCTCTTCAATCTTTTCAAGAAGAATAAGTAGTATGTCAAATCCGTTGCTTGTCATCAATTTAACTTGATGAAGGATAGGCATAACATAAATCTTATTCTTGTTTTATCAATGTGATTTAACTCCTTCTTCCATAGGTTGTTCATGATATCAAATTCTTTATTCCAAGTGGTTCATCTATTCTTTTCCAGAGTTCCATGTTTTCTCAAGTATCTCTTCGCGAAGTTCCATCTAAATCTTTGCAAGGTCATAATCTTATTCCTTTCAACCTTTATTTCCGTTGATCATTCTTTTGTTCCCTAGGTTGCTCTCTTCGATCCATCATCTCATTTTGTTAAGATCATGTTCTTCCCTTGCTTGTCCAGTTAACCAGAGTGTTGTGTCCTCTTTTCAAGTTCCTTCTACCCTATCAAGTTTTGCCTCTCTTTTCTACCGAAGTACTGCCCAAATTTCTCTCGAATTCTTTCTTGCTTCTCGTGTCATTCTCCATCTCTTGCAACCTTCAAGTTTCGTTAGTTTCATGCATTTGTCAAAGAAGCAACTAAGTTTTACCTCTTCCTTTCCTCCTTCTCTTTCTCTTCTCATTCTAAGATCTCGGGTCGAGATTTCTTGTTAGTGGAGGAGAGTTGTAAAAGCCCGAGACCGACTCTCCAAAAGATTCCCGTTTTATGTCGTTATGGTCGTGATTTATTTGGTTGTCGCGTTCATCATCGCATCATTCGCATCATCTTCATAGCATCGGCACTCCGTCGCCGCCATTTTTTTTTCAAAAGTTACATCCGTTTGTAGTTGCCGGTTCTCTCAGTTCTTGGCGTTGACCGTTTCATGACCAACCACACACACACACGCCCGCGACATTCTAAAAATATTGTTTTTAAAGTGCATATAAAACATTCTCTGAATGGGTTGAAAGTTAGCGAGCTGTCTTAATATATTATAGGTAGACCGCCTGCCAAATTTCATCGCATTCGGAGGTCGTTTGATACCCGAACTCTTAAAACTATAGCAGCAATATAGCCGGTTTTCGTGAGACGTTCGGTGTTTAAAATATGTCACGGGCTGCTCATTTCCCTCTCTTCTCAGCCCAAAACCCCCCTGCACAGCCAACTAGACCCACCTAACACCGAGCCATCGCCAGAGCCGTCCAATTGCGATCGAAGGCTCTGAATTAGTCCCAAAACCCACCTAACCTAATCCCTACCTATAACATGAGGTCTCCCCATGCCAAAAATGGAACCCTAGCCCCTCCTCCTCGATTTCCGTGCGCAGCCGCCACCCAGCCTCTAGTGTCACCGCCAAGTAGCGCCTCCATCGCGTCTCTCCTCTCCCAGCCGCACTGGGCCCGCCCGGTCCAGGTTTCCGCTGTCGCGGCCCGCGCTCGAGCCCGACTGCCCACGCCGCGCAGCAGCCATGGGAGCAGCCCGAGCTCCGCCGCCCGAGGGCCTCGCCACCTCCGGCCAACTCCACCGAGGCCCGCCGCCGGCGACCCCTCGCCTCCACCTCACGCCAAGCCCGGAGGTCCTCCGCCCCCGTCCAGCGCCGGCGCGCTCCGCCGTCATCGCGTAGCGCCACCCCATGCCGACCACCGCCAGCCGCCCGTCCTGCAAGCTCTGCCGCCCCTGCCTTCCTCGTTCGTCCTCCTGTTGGATCCGGCGGGACCTGAAGCCTCGCGCCCAGATCCGCCTCGATCCGGCAGCTCCTCGCCCCGCCACCCATCGCTGCTCGCGGCTAGTGCCTCAAGCCCCGCCAACCGTCGCGGGCCCTTCTCCAGCTGCCAGTCGGGATCCCTCCGTCTCGGTACCACACCGACCGCTCATCCAAACACGAGGCGAAATCCCGTCGTCCCGCTTCGCGTCATCCAGCCGGCCCATGAACACATGGTGAGCTCAGCCGCTATCCCGCGTCCATTCATTCTTTTAGCTATTCGACGAACAGTGATTAAAACGACTAAGTCTAGAAAGTGTCTGTTTTTTACAGCATCATTTCATTTTGTGGGGTCATTAACTTTTAACCTGTTCATCGGTTTGAGATGTGTTATATATGAAAATTCATCTACTCGACATGCTCTACATGATGGTGTCATTTGAAAGCATATTAGGAATCATCTCCATGCTTAGATATGTGATACAAAAGTGCATACCGTCGTAGTTTGCAAAACTGTTATTTTGCTAAAACTTGCGTGGATGATTGCAACTAATTCGTATGTCTTTTGCATGTGGCTCTTTCATGAGATATGCCCTTCGACATGTGTACAAGCCCCTGGTATTTTGTTTGCCATGAAAATCCATGTTTAGATGTTATTTTCTTTATTCCAACATGCCATATAAATGTTGCTGTTTCGAGGGGTCTAAATAATTCTATGTCTGAAACTGTCTTATTTTGTTGTCATGTTGCCATGTGTTTTGCTATTGATCTACAGCTCCTTTGTGGTTGCCACCATGGAATGTGTTGCTAAGCATGTTATGCTCTATCATGTTGTGCCATTAGTTTTCAATTGTATGTTATGACTCATAATTAATTCTGCTGTCAAACATGCCTACCTGATAAGAACTGCTGCTCATGTCTACTCTAATTTTCACGAAGTCTGAGAGTCTGCTTATTTCAGATTGCCCTGTTGTGCTGATGCTAGCCATGTTTGTGTGCATATTTTGATGATGCTTCTGTCGAGTGATTTGTACTGCATCATGTCCACTACCATGCTGTAGATTTTCATGCCATGATATGACCTGTAGGATATATTTTCCTTACTATCTATATGCCATCAGGTTAACACTGTTTGTGAAAAATTGGTATTTTTCTCCAAGTCCCTAAATGTTAAGTTTGACAGTCATGTTGTGAGCTTCATACCATGTGATTCATGACCCTTTTGAGTATGATTCCTTTTGATGAAATGAAGTGTATGTTACATGCTACTGTGCCATGCTTAGTTTGTGCATTTTAGATTCTTTTAGCTTGTTATTTTGATGTGTGCAAAATGTTATGTTGTTGTTTTGGGCAGATTGTAACAAAAACTTGTGTTGGCTGTTTTTGTGGAATCGTTGCTCCGTTTTGAACATGCCATATATGAAACTTGCTTAGAATCTCATGTAGTTTCATAATATCATGTTGCATCCATGTTTTAAAATGTTTGTGTATGCCATGATATGTATGTAAATCGCCTAGAATGATGAGTAGAATCACATGGTGCATTTTGTTTTCCTGTTTAATAAATATAAAATATAGTTAGTTCTGATCTGGACCAATGTCGAAATTAACATATGGGGTCCTTTCGGAAATACTATAAGTTGCTTCCGACCTCTAGATAGGTAGTTTAATTATGCTTTACCTCTTTCCATGTTAAGCAACATTTAATAATGATGAGTACCTAAACGAGAGTGAACTAATAATTCAAACTTGGAGTTTCATCAATATGCAACTCGTTGCATATTGAACTTCACTTAATGTGTAGTAGTTGATTGTTGTGCTTTGTCTTGCCTTGCATAATTAAATGGACATGCATCATATTCGATTGTGCATCATGTCATGAATATGTTGTGGTGTTTACTGTGTCATTTGTTTGTTTCTGGATTGCTTTTTCTCGATAGAGTTTCGAAACCGTTCGGAGTGTGAGGATTCGTTTGACTACGCTCGTTTATCTACTTCATGAATTCGTTCTTCTTCCAAGCGGGATCTCAGGCAAGATGACCATTTCCCTGGATACCAATACTATCATTGCTATGCTAGTGGTCTCGTTTCTATTGCTATGTATCGCTACCGACCACTTGTTTGTCAAGCCTCCCAAAATGCCATGATAAACCTATAACCCTCCACCTTCCCAGCAAACTGTTGTTTGGCTATGTTACCGCTTGGTAGGCCCCTCTTATAGTGATGCTAGTTGCAGGTTGTTCCATGTGGACACATGGATATCGGTATATTACATTATTCTTGCTATTTAATTAATGCATCTATACATTTGGTAAAGGGTGGAAGGCTCAGCCTTTTGCTTGGTGTTTTCTTCCACTCTTGCTGCCTTAGTTTCTGAGTATCGGCGTTATGTTCCATACTGAGCGCTCCTAACAAGCTTGTGGTTCTTATGGTGACCCCCTTGATTTTCGTTTTGGGATAAAACTCTTCCGGCAAGGCCCAACATTGGTACTACATTTGCCTAACTAGTAAAACTTGCATAGGGAGTAATTAATCCGTGGATAATAAATCAACAACCCGGGCCAGTGCTCCTCATGAGTTTTTGTCCAACTGGGCGATGTTCGGCGTCCCCTGGTCACCCGGGGTCTCAGCCAACCCGACGTCTTGCCCATCCGGTTGTGCCCTGAGAACGAGATACGCGGCTCCGATCGGGATTGTCGGTACGCCGGGCGGTCTTGCTGGATTTGTTTTACCCTTCTCGAACGTCTTGTGCACCGGGATTTAGAGTATACTTTGGGCTATCTCGAGGTTGAGGTTTTCCAAAGAAGCTTTTGGTTAGTTTGTGATGGATGAGTTGGAGCACCCCTGCAGGGTTAAATCTTTCTGAGATCAGTGCCCGCGGTTATGTGGCACCTTGGTAATTTTATAACATCCGGTAGTAGAAAACTTGAAGTAAACTCAATTAAAACACACCAACTGTGTGCGTAACCGTGACTGTCTCTTCTTGTTAGGTTTGAACCAAGAAGGGAACACGGTGGGGTTATGGTTGACTCGTAAGTAGGTGTTTAGGATCACTTCTTGATCATTATTAGCTCATGTCCGTTTATCTGTAGATCACTCTTCTTATTCTTGTACTCGTAAGTTAGCCACTCAAATAAATGCTTAGTGCTTGCTGCAGCCTCAACACTTAGCCATACCTTACCCATTAAGCTTTGCTAGTCTTGATACCCTTGGAAATGAGATTGCTGAGTCCCTGTGGCTCACAGATTACTACAACAAGAGTTGCAGGTACAGGTAATGCGATGCTTTACGTGAGAGCGATGCTTGTTCGATTTGGAGTTCTTCTTCTTCTTCGATCATAGGATGGGTTCCAGGCCGGCAGCCTGGGATTAGCAAGGATGGATGTCGCTTTTAACGTTTGATTTCGTCTGTAGTGGCACCCTGCTCTTCCATATGGTGATTGAATGTATTGTTGTATTTGAGATGTTCATGATTTAGCTTGTGGCGAGTGTAAGCCAATTCCATATACTTATCTCCTCTTTACATGTACTTGTAACGATATCCATTCTTGCGAAATGATGAGATGCGCTTCTATCCCTATCGAGGCCCTCGAGCCAAAATAAGGATAGGACCGCATCTTGGGCGTTACAAGTCGGTATTAGAGCAGTACCGACATAGGAGCCCCCTTGATTGATCGAACTTGGCCGAGTCGAGTCTAGTGAAAAACTATTTTGGGTCTAGTTATATATCGGAGAATAGGATTCTTTTTACTCCTCTTCTATGCTCTGGTGAGGAATCCTGACGTAGGAATTTTAATTCTACCACTCTTCTCACTCAATTTTTTTAGGATCGCGCTGGTATTTTGGAACCTCTATGATGTCGATGTGACGGAATTCTGTACTTGGTGCCTCCTGTTTCCGGGGAGAAGAGCTCCAGCGGGTTCTTGACACATCGTTATCATTCAGTTTCCTTAGTATCTCAGGATGAGGATGTTCGAAATTCCTTCAATACTATTTGTGGCGAGAGGCGTTTGGCGTCACCCAGTACTGGGGAGAGCGTCCAGATGTACTGCCATAATTAGTATCATTGTGATTACGAAGGTCTGAGGTAGACAAGTTTGCGTAGTTTCTCGGATTATGTTGTGGAAGGTTGCGGGTGCAGGTGTAGCTCATTACCAGTGGTACCTTCCTCGGTCCGTAACCCGAATCAAATAACCAAGAAAGTTCGGAAGTTCTCATGTGGGAATTCAAGTAGTTACCTAGGATTATCCTTCCAACAAATGCATAATGGATTATGTATTTCTTTCCGGCTTACTTTGCAAGCATCATCCTTTGTTGGATTATGGTAATTCGAGTTGCTTCGATGTCAAGTGTTGATTTCATATCTTTCCTAAGCGATGTTCTCATATTCCTATGGGAGTGCTAATCCTTTTGCTCAATCAAATTGTCATGTCAATTCTTTTCCATCCGGAGTGCTCTTGCTCTCCAATATTTGCAAGATCAATCCTCCTATTTCTTTCCGGAGTTCGTTTCATCCGTCCCAAGTTGTCTATGTTTTCCCCGCCCTCCCGCCCTTTTTTCAATGATTAAATTATGAACCAAGTGACTTTATATTCATATGATGCTTCCGCTTTATTTTCTTCCGTGTTGTATCCTATGATTCATTGTGAAGATGCTAAGGAGCTTCAAGTTCATCATCCTTTGTTCTTGTTTTCTTCTCCGGTGAATTCGATTCAACCTCGCCATGTTCATCATATCCTTTTTATTCACTAAATGTGTTCTCGTGTTGGAAATTCTTGTCGAGGTATATATTGTTTTTCATCTCTCTCTATTCTTATCTAGAGTTTTCAGATTTCTCAGGAGGTTCGTGTTTCTATTCAATATCCGCCTAAAATATTCCGGGGTTCTCACCTCATCAAGTTTTCATTCGTAACGGTGCAATCTCTCTTCCTAAGCAATCATTTCAACGGCGTTCCTTTTAGTGGGCCCATAACCCACAGGTCTTTCCCAGGATCTTATCTGGCTCTTATAAGCTTTTCAGAAGATCTCAAGTTCCTTCCAAATATGACGTAAGAATGAATTCCATCAGTAGTATTCCTCCTCCAAGATCGCGTTCGAATTATTTTCTTTTGGCTCAACCTTTTCCGTATTGATTATTCCAGAGTGTCTCAGTAATTCATCTTGTTGATTCTTGTCATCATTCTCAGCTTGGAAGACCAAAGGAGAGTTTCTCTTAAATCTTCGTCCATTCTTCTAAAGATTCGTCATCTTAGCTTGTTAGCTTCCTCCAATTATTTTCGATCATGAGAAATTCCTTCCATATCTATCCAGAGCATTTCAGAGTTGTTTTCAATTCTCAATCCTCCGAAGGTAATCATTTCAGAAGATTTCTTCGTTCTAAGCTTTCATCTTTCCTTCTCAAATTCTTTTTAATTGATGTCTCTTCGTTCGTTCGATGTTTCCATCATTCATTCTCAATTCAAACTGGTGGATCGTGATCTCTTCATTCTCATGTATCTCCATGCATTTGTATTATCCTCATCTGTCTCAAATTCTTACCGATGGTTCATTCAAGACTTCTTCAAGCTTATGAATCTCTTTTCAACCTTTTCAAGAAGAATAAGTAGTATGTCAAATCCGTTGCTTGTCATCAATTTAACTTGATGAAGGATAGGCATAACATAAATCTTATTCTTGTTTTATCAAGGTGATTTAATTCCTTCTTCCGTAGGTTGTTCATGATACCAAATTCTTTATTAGTACTCTTTACGAGGAAATGCCTCTTTGTGCTTTCACTGGGCCGTGGTAGCTTGCTACTTCTCCGGACACATTGATTGACCGGCGTGTATCCTTCTTTGCTGTTGTGTCTGTCCCTATGGGGAAATTTCTTGTAGTGTAATGGAGTCCATGTAGCCTACTATGACTCGTCTACACACTGTTGAGGACAGAAATGTCTCACGATGTAATGGAGTCTGTGTAGCTTGCTATAACTCGTCTACACACGCTGATGACCGACACCTACATTATTGGGTTACGTATGCCTGTCCCTATATGGATGTGCCTCTTGGGTTCTACAACTAGTCCTATCGACCCGAGTTCTTGGACGTATGATTGCTAGCGACATGTTCATATCCGTGAGCCAAAAGACGCAAACGGTCCCGACCAAGGTAAGGTGGCAGCCGTGGGGATTACCGTGCGTGAGGCCGCAAAGTGATGTGTTATCTTATAGGCTGGATTCATATGGCTTAGGATCGGGGTCCCGACAGCGTTGGTGTCATGGTTTTGTCACGACAGATGCCCTAGTGAAAGGACTTAGGGTTGAGGCCATCGCTATGGTGATTAACTCGAAGGGGTTGGTCGGGACGAAAGACACGGGTTTACCCAGGTCCGGCCCCTTACGAAGGAGGTAAAAGCCTATGTCCTGCTTTGTGTTGTATTGATTGGGTATCGATTACAAGGGATCAGATTCGCTTGACCTAGCTCTCGATTAGTTGTTTCGTACCCGAAGCCGCCGCAGGGACTCGCCTTTATATACACAGGTCGAGACCCTGGGCTTACAAGAGTACAGACCGGGTTACACTAGATATCCGATCATACCTCTAAGTCGCCTTGCCTTCCTTGGCAAACCATCTCCGGGCGGCTTACGCCTCCGGGTCACGCGCTGTCCTGACGGCTCTGGGCCTCCGCCCGGCCCGTCTGGTAGACTACCTCCATGCTTGTCTTGGTCTTCAGTTCTGTTTAAGGATTTATTGTTAATTCGCAAACTTCCTAACTCGGCCCCTTCTGGGCGGGTTATGCCACGGGGTTATATCCCCAACATTAGGCCCCAGATTGATTTGAACTTGTTCTTGTCAATCTTCAAGTCTTCTGGTTGGCGAGTCTCGTGTCCCTCTTAACCTAAAATAAATCTTCATGACCCGCCATATAAAATGGATGATGTCATCTCTGGTAAATCCAGAAAATCTTCATGACATCACAATGGATCTTTGCATTAACTGGTCAATCCGAAAATCGAGGCGTTTTCCTGGTCAATCATTATCATGTCTCCTCGATTCTCGCGTTGGACTGTTGCTGTTCCACCTCTTCCTTATAAATAGGCGCGGAGGGCCCATTCCTTTCAATCCCCCCCGCTGCTGTTCCCTCTTCTTCTTCCTCCAACGCTTCGCGTGACCGAAGCTCTACCGCCCCAGCCAGACCGCGCCGTCCACCTCGTCAAGGCCGCAGCATCAACCTGTTCATGACCAGAGCTCGCCGATGCGCGTCCGCACTCCTTGCGTATTTCCAGGTTCCATCCTTCAGTTGTGTCAGATCCGCATTAGGTCGCCGGAGTTCTTTAGAGTTCGTCGCCGTTCATCGGAGTTTCATACCATTGCTTGAAAAGGAATCATCTTTTGGCTCAGAAACGCTAGCAAAATCGCGCGGTGCTTTGTTTAGCATATATTTTGTATTCGGAGTAGATCGCTTCTTCCCCAGAATCCACGCATTGACTGCCCGTTCTTCCATCACCGTTTTTAGGGTTAGCAAATATTTCCCCATTTATCTGCATCCGTAGATCTATAATTGTAGCTGTAACTTGTGAAACTTTTTTGTCCACACTTAGCAGCATTTTCAGTATTCACTGTCTTATTGACCCACCATCAGGCTGCTGGCTCATCCTGGCAAAATATAATCCGCCTCATACCTATAGTTGACGGCAGCTCATAATTTATCAATGACCCGCCAAATAGCGTTGCCATCTTAGAATCATAACTGGCTTCGTCACGTAGCACTCCTAACCCGCCATAATTCTATGTCTTTCCACAGCTTTTAACCCGGTCTGCCATGACTAAGGCCCCCTCTTCTTGCGATTGGGCAGGATCCAGGGTTACCGAGCTTATGCTCAATGAGTATGTAGCCATGGGGGTTTTTCGGATCAAGAAGTCATCCATTGGTGGGTTCTTGATGACGAAGTTACTCCCAAACCCAAGGAGGGGGAAGTTGTTATCTTTACGGATCATCTTCTCCGTGGCTTCTCACCGCCCGTGTCAAAAAAATTCCGGGATGCCTTGCATTTTTACAAACTCCATCCTCAAGATATTGGCCCCAATTCTGTCACCAACCTGTGCCAATTCCAAGTATTTTGTGAAGCTTACCTGCAAGAAGAGCCCACCGTTGATCTTTTCAGAAACATCTTTTACATCAACCACCAGACTGAGATTGCAGACGGACCAAGTCTTGAGCTCGGAGGCATTTCCATCCAGAGGCGGAGAGATGTATCTTTTCCCTCAGCTGTTCTGCCCAGCCATCCCAAGGATTGGAACCGCACTTGCTTCTACTGCAGAGACACTGCCCCGGCTAAAGAGAAACCATTGTCGGGTTATCGCCACTTCTGGCTCTGCACCACCACCGAGCTTCCAGACCGGTTATCCGCCATAGAGCGTGCTCATTATGCCCACACATTTTCAAAGATCAGGGCTTTATTAGCCAATGGGTTAACTGGCGTTGATTTGACCCGCTGCTGGGTTTCCTGGAGAATTTTGCCTCTGAGCCGGCGCGGCGGCTTAATGTGTCAATACACTGGCGATGTGGACGACCCTCAGCGCTTCAACTAGACGCCTCTGACAGAAAAAGGCCTTAATTTGATTGTCAAATCACTGCTTGGAGAACCTCAGGAGGTTTGCAACAAGACGGGGTTAAACCCCTTCTATGTTCTTAACCCAGCTCCCGCAGTAAGACCTTTTACTTTAACCTTCACCTTTTCCTTTTAGATTTTGCACTTCACATTTCTTTTAACCTTTCTGCAAATGTACTTATGTATGTAGGCCGACTCTCCCTTCTGGAAGAAGAGAATAACCGCAGCTTCCACTTTGAAGAAGAAGAAGACCAAAGCAACTAAGACCCGTGGTGCGGGCCGTTCAAAGAAGCAAACAGACCAAGAACTGCTCGAACTGGATGATTCGGAGGTAGAACTTGACTCCCTTGGCCTTCTTTTCATGCAACTTATTGATGCTGACTCCTCTCAGGGTGAAGCGGAGACCAGCCAACCCGGTGCAGCAGAGGTAACTACCATCTCCTCCGACTCGGAACCTTTGCCAACAGAGAAAATACGGCGGGTCATCCGGAAAGTAAAGTTTTCACACCCTCTTGCTCACTTGGATCCCAACTTTCTTTTGAAGAAGCAGCAACATGACTCTAGGCGTCAGACCCGGAGTGGCGGCTCTGAAGATCTAGTAGCTGGCTTACCCAACACACCAGCTCCTCGGAAACGCCGCAATGAGGTATTTCATAACCTTGCTTATATTGGTTCTGCACGTTAGCCTCATGCAGTAACCTGCTCATATTACCCAACCTTGATCTTTCAGGAAACGCCTCCATCCTCTGGCGACTCATCCGGCACACAGCTACCTGCCTTCGTTGTCAACCCTGGGTAAGGATTTTTCCTTTATTGGTTATCCGAAAATTTGTTTTCATATGCTCATAAACTTGTCCACTTCTGTTTCAGGGCCAAGGCAAAGATGAGCAAGAAACGGTGGGCGACTCTTCCAAGACCTCCAAGGTCTCTGAGCCGGAAGAAGATATTCCAAAGCCCCCTGAAGCCCCAATCCAAAGCTCTCAAGACCCCATCTCTCATCAAGACAATCCTCCTTAGCAAGCTGAGGAAACTTTCTCTGAGGCCATGGATACTGACGTTGACCCGGGCAACATTGGTGACCCGCCAAGTCCAATCCGTCTTCAACCAATTGAAGAAGTCCCTTCTGACGTCATCATCACAGGGGCGGGTTATAAGCCACTAGGAGCCTCCACTGTATTGGCCAAGAACAAAGAAGAACCACCTCTAATGGAGAAAGGCAAGGCCAAATTGGACCTGCCAGATTATGCGGACTTCAATGTTAGTGAGCTGCACGCCGGTTATCTAAACCGCCTTCATACAAGTCGTGATATGGAGGCCGGCTTAGTAAATTTGATGAAGCAGAAGTATGAGGTACGAATCTCAATCCCTTTCCACTTCACAGATATATACTTATGTAGCCCCCAAGGGACGGCTTATCCTAAAAGGATAAGCCGGGTCTTTCAATAAGTACTTTAGAAGAAACGTCCAGCTGTAGCCCCCAAGGGCCGGCTTATCTTTGAAAAGATGAGCCGGGTCTTCCAATAATGACTGTGAAAGAATCCGGATGTAGCCCCCAAGGGCCGGCTTATCTTGAAAAAGATGAGCCGGGTCTTGCAATAATAACATTGAAAGAATCCACATGTAGCCCCCAAGGGCCGGACTATCTTGGAAAAGATGAGTCGGGTCTTCCAGTAGTTACTTAAGCAAAAATCTGCTTGTAGCCCCCATGGGCCGGCTTACCCTGAAAAGGATGAGCCGGGTCTTTGCGGTACTTTTGAAATGACCTACATTAGCCCCCAAGTGCCAAGTGTATTGCTTGCAATGTGCTTGGGACTTGAATACTTGAATCATAACAAACCTGTGCATTAATAATTTCCAAACGAACTCCCAAACTTTATGTAGGAGGCATTAAGCTTGAAAGAGTCGCATCGTGGTGACTTAAACAAGAGAGTGGCGGCTCTGGAAATCAAGAGCAGCGAGGCCGAGGCAAAGCTAAAACTTGCCTTGGAGGACTTAGAAAAGTTGAAATCGGATTTTACTGCTGAGCGCACCACCCTTGAAGAGGAGAAGACCTCCTTGCAAAAGCGCGCCGAAGATGCTGAAGCACAACTGAAGCCGGTTGCTAAAGACCTTGCCGGCTTAAAGAAACAGATATGTCGAATGACAGCTGCCATCTTCGGTAAGTGCCAAAAAGTCACTCTTCATTGAAGCACTTCATCCATTTGAGTAGTCACAAAATGCTCAACAGAATTTATAATCTTTATTGTCTGACAGGCGCTAGGAGTGCCAGCCTTGTCCAGAACATTTTGATGAAACTGAAAGCTGTCTATTCATTGACCGAGCAATTATATGCTGGGAGCCTGCGCACACTTGTAGTTGTATCGTCAGGAAAGAAGTCGCCAACACCCATCAAGACAGTGTTGTATCAACTATCATCTGTGTCGTCTCAAATTAAAGAGCCGAAGCTGTTAGCCGCCCGCGCAGGAGCTATTTCTGCTTTAAGCCGGGCGAAGGCATGGCAATCAGATCTAGACCCGGCTAAGATGGCTGGCGGGTATCCAGAATATAACGACGATGGGACTACCTTCAGTGAGTCAGACTTCTTGAGATGCGTCAAAGAGATAAGGCCGCTAGCATGTCAACTTGCACAAGGGCTAGATTTAAACAAGTATCAGCCGGCTTACGACAGCAACAATACTCGCATCAAGGCGCCTTCTCATGCGGTTGTCGACTTAACACCTCAGAGGCGTAAGCATATGTTTGCCCCTGACCTTGATCCTTCTCTAATTCTTAATGATGAAGCCAACTTTGAGGCGTTAACTGGCATCGACTGGACTTCGGATGATCTCCAGATGGCCGACGACGAAGAGCCGGCACAGGATGACCCGGAGCCTTCCACCTCCAAGCGCCAGGGTGATAATGATCCTGCGGATCGTAACCCGGCTGATACTGAAGCCGGCTTAGAATGATGTAACCCAAAAACACTTGGCCAGAAATTTGAAGGGCCCTGCTATTGGCCTTGTAATAGCATAGTCTGAAAAACAGCTGTGATGTTGCCATGCCTTCGTGCATGTTTTTGCCAACTTATATCCTAGCGGCTTAACCGCAGTAATCTTTATCAAAACATATGTATGATTGATGTGATTATATCTCTTGAGTCTCTAGGAAATTTTTATCAACTCCTTGGCTGGCGACTTATAACCATAATCCGGGGCGAGTTAATAACTCTATATCCCATAGTCTGGAAAATATGAAACAAACCCGCTGACGGGTTATGACAGCTGTAAATTTGATTAATGAATAATGCTAAGCCGGATCAGCTGTCATCCGAAGACTTAGAACCTCCCTCATGAAAAATCCCTGAAAGACAACAAACAGAAAGTATATACATGTATATCTGCAGTTGTTGTAAGGCGGCTTTGAAGGTACAGCCAAAAGAGATCAACTCTTATTTTTGATTTTGAGAAAACTCAAGGTTTTTGCTTCAAAGAAGCTAGGTATGAATGCCTACAATCCCGTAAGCCCGCTCTCACGTGACATAAATCCATCGTTTTAACCTTAACAAGTTCAGGGTCTTAAAAAAGATTGAATGTTAAGAGTACGAACGGGCCACATAGCGGAGAGACTACAGCGGACAGGTGAGTTTATTCTAGCTCTCTGTAAGCCGGCTCTCTCGTGACATAAGCCGCTGTTTTAACTTTGACAAGTTTAGGGTCTTATTGAAAGATTGACTATCAAGCGTACGGCGGGTCACCTGGTGGAGTAGCAAGTTGCAAACAGGCAGGTTTAACTCAAATTTGGCTGTTAAGCAGGTCAAGAGGGTATGAAAGCTAAACTCATTGAGTTGGAAGCCCCCAAATGACCTTATGAATAATCAACTCTTGCACAAAAAATTACTGGATGAAAATGACAGAGGCCCCGAATTATGGGGATGCCGGCTTTATTATATTGAAAAAGGTATATACAATGACAGAGATATGTACATTGATGAGAGCCAATGACTCAAGTGTAGTAAGGCCAAAGATGAGCAATATTCCACGGCATGCTAGTTTCCTCCCCAGAAGTGCGTGACTTGTCACTCACCCGCATATCAATGAGATAATATGATCCATTGTTGAGATTCTTGCTAACCACAAAAGGTCCATCCCAAGGGGGTGATAACTTATGCATATCGGTCTGATCTTGAATCAAACGTAGCACTAAGTCGCCTTCTTGGAACGTTCGGGTTTTCACTCTGCGGCTATGATAGCGACGCAGATCTTGTTGATAAATCGCCGATCGTGCTGCTGCAAGATCCCGCTCTTCATCCAAAGCGTCTAGCGCGTCCTGAAGCGCCGCCTCATTCTCAGTTTCTACGTAAGCCGCCACCCTGGGCGAGTCATGACGAATATCACTGGGGAGAACGGCTTCTGCGCCATAAACCATGAAGAAAGGCGTGTAGCCTGTTGATCTGTTGGGGGTGGTTCTGATGCTCCAAAGAACTGAAGGTAACTCCTCAACCCAACAACCCGACGTTTGTTCCAAAGGAACCATAAGCCGGGGTTTGATGCCTCTCAAAAATTCATGGTTAGCACGTTCTGCTTGACCATTAGATTGCGGATGTGCCACCGAAGAGACATCAAGGCGGATATGTTCACTTTGACAAAACTCCTGCATGGCCCCCTTGGACAGATTTGTGCCATTATCAGTAATGATACTGTGGGGGTAACCAAAATGGAAGATCAGCTTTTTGATGAACTAAACTGTTGTTGCCGCGTCACATTTGCTGACCGGCTCTGCCTCAATTCATTTGGTAAACTTATCAACCGCCACCAGAAGGTGGGTCTTCTTATCTTTAGACCTTTTCAACGGTCCAACCATATCAAGCCCCCAGACCGCAAATGGCCAGGTGATTGGAATCATCCGCAACTCTTGAGCTGGCACATGGGCACGTCGTCCAATTTTCTGACACCCATCACATTTACTAACCAAATCCTCTGCATTTGCATGAGCTGTTAGCCAGTAAAAACCGTACCGAAAAGCTTTGGCCACCAAGGATTTTGACCCGGCGTGATGACCGCTGTCGCCGACATGTATTGCTTGCAAGATTTCACGGTCCTCCTCAGGAGAGACACATCATTGAAAAACACCAGTTACACTGCATTTATGTAACTCGCCATTCACTATGGTCATGGACAAAGATCGCCTCGTGATTTGTCGCACCAAGGTCTCATCCTCAGGTAACTCGCCACAAGTCAGATACGCCAGATAAGGCAGCGTCCAATCAGGAATAGCGTGAAGAGCCGCCACCAACTGTCCCTCCGGGTCAGGTATAGCAAGATCTTCCTCAGAAGGTAACTTGTCCGACGGGTGATGCAATACGTCAAGAAACACATTAGGCGGTACCGGCTTACGCTGAGACGCCAGCCGGGACAGTGCATCAGCCGCCTCGTTCTTCCGACGGTCAATGTGATCCACCTGATAACCCTTAAAGTGGCCAGCAATGATATCAACTGCCTGGCGATAAGCCGCCATACGAGGGTCTTTAGAATCCCACGTGCCTGAAACTTGTTGAGCTACGAGGTCTGAGTCGCCTAGACATCTGACCCGGCTCATGTTCATCTCCTTGGCCACACGGAGCCCGTGGAGCAAAGCTTCATAGTCAGCTGCATTGTTAGTACAAGGGAACATTATCCTTAATACATAACAAAATTTATCACCTCTCGGGGAGGTTAAAACAACTCCAGCCCCTGAACCTTCCAACTGCCTGGATCCATCAAAGTGAATTGTCCAATATGTATTGTCCGGCTTTTCCTCAGGTGCTTGACACTCCGTCCAATCATTGATAAAGTCCACCAGAGCTTGACAGTTAACGGTTGTTCGAGGCACATACCTCAATTTAAGAGGTCCAAGCTCAATTGCCCACTTAGCAATCCTACCGGTGGCCTCTCTGTTTTGAATGATATCTCCCAAAGGAGCAGAGCTCACCACCGTGATTGGATGTCCTAGGAAATAATGCTTCAGCTTGCGATTTGCCATGAATACTCCAAACACCGGCTTTTGCCAATGCGGGTACCATTGCTTGGACTCGGTCAAAACTTCATTGACGTAATAAACTGGCCGCTGGACTGGGTACTCCTTGCCTGTCTCCTTGCGCTCCACAACAACCGCCGCGCTGACAGATTTATTATTAGCTGCCATGTACAGGAGCAATGGCTCTTTGTCAACGGGAGCAGCAAGGATAGGCAGCTCAGCTAACTGTTTCTTGTGTGCTTCCAATGCATCATTGGCAGCATCACTCCAGACGAAATTATCTGTCTTCCACATCATCTGATATAAAGGGATAGCCTTCTCTCCCAGGCGGCTTACGAAGCGGCTTAAGGCGGCAATACGACCCGCCAAGCACTGAACGTCATTGATACACGCCGGTTTAGAAAGAAAAGTGATGGCCTTTATTTTCTCCGGGTTAGCTTCAATGCCCCGCTCTGAGACTAAAAATCCCAGTAGTTTGCCTGCACGCACACCAAAAACGCACTTAGCCGGATTAAGCATCATCTTGTAGACCCGGATATTTTCAAAAGTTTCCTTCATATCAGCAAGCAGAGTCTCCTTCTTCTTTGATTTGACCACAATATCGTCCACATAAGCATGAACGTTGCGCCCGATCTGACCATGAAGACAATTCTGTACACAACGTTGGTAAGTCGCCTGGGCACTTTTGAGTCCAAAAGGCATAGACACATAACAGAAGGCCCCAAAAGGTGTTGTGAAAGATGTCATCTCCTGGTCCTCAACTGCCATCTTGATCTGATGATAACCCGAATAAGCATCCAGGAAACATAAACTCTCACAACCCGCCGTTGCGTCAATGATCTGGTTGACACGGGGGAGAGCAAACGGATCAACCGGACAAGCCTTGTTAAGGTCTGTGTAATCCACACACATACGCCACGTGCTATTCTTCTTAAGGACGAGCACAGGGTTAGCCAACCACTCCGGGTGAAAAACCTCCACGATAAACCCAGCCGCTAAGAGCCGAGCTACCTCTTCTCCAATAGCTTTACGCCGCTCCTCATTGAAACGACGGAGGAATTGTTTAACCAGCATAAACTTAGGATCCACATTAAGATGGTGCTCAGGGAATTCTCTCGGTACACCCGGCATGTCAGAAGGTTTCCATGTGAAGATGTCCCGATTCTCACGGATGAATTCGATGAGCACGCTTTCCTATTTGGGGTCCATATTAGCCTCTATAGTGAACTGCTACGGTGAGTCACCAAGCACAAAGTCCACCAACTTGGTATCCTCTGCCACAAATTTCAGGGGCGGGTCAGATACTGTGCTGAGCTTTTTCAACGGGGTCATATCCGCCGGATCAACATTATCTTTATAAAACTTGAGCTCCGCGTCAACACAGCTTGACTCCGCATACGTAGCAAAACCTTCCTCACACTCAAGAGCAATTTTCCGATTACCATACACCGTGATCGTCCCCTTCAACCCTGGCATCTTAAGTTGCAAGTAAACATAACTGGGCCGGGCCATGAACTTGGCATAAGCCGGCCGTCCAAACAGAGCATGATATGGACTCTTGATCTTGACCACTTCAAACCACAAGGTCTCGACGCTCTAGTTGTACTCATCACCAAAAGCCACCTCGAGGGCAATTTTTCCTACTGGATACGCCGACTTCCTGGGTACTACACCGTGAAAAACTATGGATGACGGCTTGAGATCCTTGTCAGTCAGGTTCATCCGGCGGAAAGTGTCGTAATACAAAATGTTGATACTGCTGCCACCGTCCATCAGCACCTTGGTGAATTTGTAGCCTCCTACCTGAGGGGCTACCACAAGAGCCAAGTGCCCCGGGTTATCAACTCGTGGCGGGTGATCCTCCCTGCTCCATGATATCGTGTGTTCAGACCACTTCAAATACTGCGGAATAGCCGGTGTTGCCGCATGAACCGCCCTCTTGCGCACCTTCTGATCATGTTTGTCAAGACTCATAGTGAAGACATGATACTGGCCTCCATTAAGCTGCTTCGGGTTACTCTGATACCCTGACTGGCTGTTTTGCTGCTCACCACCATTGTCGGGCTGTTGATTATGACCTCCATGGTTACCTTGACCCTGATAACCCGAGTTTGAGCCGCCTGCACCGAAACTTGACCCATGAGAGCCGGATCCTGATCCACCAGGCAGTCCATTGCCGTTACCGTGATGCTGGTTAAGGCTGTAATTCCGGAACTCCCGCATGATATAACAATCCTTCCAAGCATGAGTGGACGGCTTGTTGGGAAGACTGTGCTTTGGGCAGGGGTCGTTAAGCATTGCCTCCATGTTGAAAGGCTTGCCCTTGCCAAAAGGCGGTTTACCGTTTCCCTTGGCGCGGTTGTTCCCAGTGTTGGTGTTGGCCACCAGATCTAACCCGCCGTCCGGGTGCTTCCGTTCACCGCCATTACCCAGGTTGTTATTTCCTGCCATATTCTGTTGCTGACTCTTACCGTTGCCATTCTTCTTACCCTTAGCAGACTTCTCATCATCAGAACCAGGATCCTTCGTGCTATCAGAATCTGCATATTTAGTGAGAGCCACCATGAGCTCACCCATGTCCTCGCAAGAACGCTTGAGCCGTCCAAGCTTCTGCTTAAGGGGCAAAAAATGACAATTCTTCTCTAGAATCAAGACCGCTTGAGCCACCGTGATATTATCAGACGAGTGGATAATGGTTGAGACCCGCCGGACCCAATGGTGGGCCGAGTCATCCTCGCGCTGCACACAATGATCTAAATCAACGATCGTCATGGGCTGTTTGCACGTTCCTTGAAAAATCTTGATGAATCGTGCTTTCAAATCGGCCCAGGAATTAATGCTATTAGGGGGCAAACCCTTTAACCATGTACGAGCCGGCCCTTCCAACATCATGATGAAGTATTTCGCACAGACTGCATGACTGACGTCCAACATCTCCATGGCTAACTCATAACTTTCAATCCAGGCTTCTGGAGATAGATTAGCCGTGTAATTAGGCACCTTGCGCGGACCCTTAAAATCCTTTGGCAAGGGCTCGTTCCGTAGAGCCAGAATTAAACAAGGCACTCCAACGGCCCTGGAAGTAGCTCCCACCGGGGTTGAGGGGGTCATCGGCTCCTGGTAAGCCGCCGCAGCCGCCGCCTCACGTTGAACCCTGGCATTGTCTACAATCGCTTGAGCATTGACAACGGGCGTGTCATGGGGCGGGTTACGTCGTTGTCCGCTGCTGGAGACCGCTGGTGACTCCATGCATCGACTATAACTGCGGCTGGGAAGAGGGGTCGAGTGCACACGACTCCGGCTGTAAGTATACTTCTCCTGTTGAGCCATTGTTGTTTGCAAAAGCTCGATGGCGTTCCGCGCTTCCGCGGCGAAGGGCGTTCCATCAGCGAGAGGGAGCGCATTGAGCCTGGCAGCCACTGCGATCATGTTCTCCACCGGATTAGAATAATGACTAGGTGGTGTCAGAAAACGCTGCGGCGGGGTCTGATTCCTACGGGGCGGGTCTGGCTGCTGAGGCTGATTCGCCGCCCTATTCCCAGGCACTTCTGTAGCCCGGGTCTTGGCCAGCGGCGCGTTCGGTCCTGCCCCCGGGGTGTTGATGAGATTCCTCGGCTCATACTGTGCAGGCAGGCGGGTCTAATACCTCATCTGAAGAACTGCCTCTGAGGCGTGTTGATCCAGATTTAAACGAAAAGCTTCCGCCCTCAGACGTCCGACTCAGCATCCATCTGGACCTGCATTGCATTGATATCCTCTTGGGCCTTGGTCATCTGCTCTTTCAGCCTTGCAATCTCTGCATTGCGATCTGCTTGATTCTCGGCTGTGACCTCGGTTCCCATCAGAGTTGTAAGCTCATTCATCAAGTCCAGCAAAACCTGGGCCGGCGGCCTGGCTGACCCGGACCCAGTCGCGCCGGCAGCCGCTGCTCCAGCCGCCGTGCTGTTGGAAGCCGGCGTCGTGCCTGCCATGAAGATGGCGGCTTGGCTCAGCGGCTCATAGGGCTCCGGGATGATGTCGCCATCGAAATAGCCCCCAAGCCCGCCATTATGAAGCTGGTAGATTGACTCCGTCTCTCCGCTCGAGGACCCGTCCTCCGAGCAGGAGAGGGTTTCCCCTCCTGACACGGAATCTTCCGCTAGCTCTGCACCTTGTGTAAAGCCAACGAAAGCGCGCTTCCGGCCAGGTTGAATCCGGGCGGGTTGCGTGCGCCGGGCCGACTCGACGAGGTTGGTGCACATGTCCGGCCCGGGCATAGATCCGCC
The DNA here is from genome assembly GCA_039707655.1 of Elymus sibiricus. Lineage (NCBI taxonomy): Eukaryota > Viridiplantae > Streptophyta > Magnoliopsida > Poales > Poaceae > Elymus > Elymus sibiricus. The sequence continues at coordinate 303,817,356 of CM077675.1, read as the reverse complement.
GATCTTCCCGATGAAAACATGAATTCTGCCAACGGGGACCCAGTACCCATACTCAATTGAGTTGGCCTCGGGGCCCCAGCCAGCGTCGTCGATGTAGAGTTTGCCGCGGCGACTCTTAGTCATCCTGCCGATGGCGTATCCCTCGACCCCTGGGAGAGAGCCCTTCGAGAACTCCAAACCACCGCGCATCTGCCCCACGGTGGGCGCCAACTGTCGTGGTTTTGTCACGGCAGATGCCCTAGTGAAAGGACTTAGGGTTGAGGCCATCGCTACGGTGATTAACTTGAGGGGTTAGTCGGGACAAAAGACACGGGTTTACCCAGGTTCGGCCCCTCACGAAGGAGGTAAAAGCCTACGTCCTGCTTTGTGTTGTATTGATTGGGTATCGATTACAAGGGATCAGATTCGCTTGACCTAGCTCTCGATCAGTTGTTTTGTACCCTAAGCCACCGCAAGGACTCGCCTTTATATACACAGGTCGAGACCCTGGGCTTACAAGAGTCCAGACCGGGTTACACTAGATATCCGATCATACCTCTAAGTCGCCTTGCCTTCCTTGGCAAACCATCTCCGGGCGGCTTACGCCTCCAGGTCACGCGACGTCCAGACGGCTCTGGGCCTCTGCCCGGCCCTTCTGGTAGATTACCTGCATGCTTATCTTGGTCTTCAGGCCTGTTTAAGGCTTTATTGTTAAGTCGCCAACTTCCTAACCCCGCCCCTTCTGGGTGGGTTATACCACGGGGTTATATCCTCAACAGTTCGTATCAAAGCCTGACTGGCTGTAGGATTACCAAGCCAAACTGGCCGAAGTTGAGTCTAGAAATGCTTTAGTTATTTAAGGGAATTGATTGTGGAAAGGAAGTAAGGCTCTTTTTACTTCTCTTCTCGAATCACTCTATTCTGAGTCACCCTCATCTTTTCTACGGGGTTTAAGAACTAGGCTTCTTATCTATCTCTCAGGATCACGAGTACTACTCCGTAGACTTGTAGGAAGATTGTTTGAGAGTCAACTCCAATTTTCAAGTATTTTCCTATGTGACAAATCAGTTGGATACGAAACCTTGACACTAGAAAGTTGAGTGGTTATGCTATCAATTCTTTTGCAGGATGTCTCAAAATCCTTTTTGAGGATTTACAACCGTTATGTTGTCCGATTTCTTCTAGAAGCTCTAATGCATTCGCATTATTCTCTGTTTCATATGCCTTCTCGTCCTCCTCATCAGGTTGTCCATTTGATAAGGTGCATCGATGTACCTGGTCACACGGCTATGCTGGTTCGAATGATGATGGAGACCAGTTACCGCTGGTACCCAAAGTACACAGTGGAAGAGCAGTTCCGTGATTTTAATCCGAGTCAGTATCTTTGTACTGTTAGGATCTACCCATCGTACCCTGAAGCTGTAGAGCCTCTTCATTGGTCTTATGGGGTACGTCTTACCATAGACATGGCGATGCAGGATGCAGCCTATTCTATGATGACGATTCTCCGTGCTAACCACGGACTGCTGCAGAACACCGAGCTCTGTTATGTTCCAGCCTCTCTTCCAGGCGAGGAGGGCTATTTGACTGGAGCCTACTATGATCAATCGCATGAGGACCCTAGGCTTCAGGTCACTCCACAGGTTCTAGAGGATAGAGATCGTGACGCACGTGCCCTTCGCATGGAGCTTTATGCTACACGGGCACATCTTTGGACAGCTCTGACGCAGCTTGCACCAGTTGTTCAGACTGGATATGGAGATATGGATATGTTGTGCCCGCTTCGGACTCATATGCCAGCTTGTGTGGATTGGTCTGACGTTGGAGGGATTGTTCCCCTTCGTGGACCTCTGTTGCCGCTAGCTAGGGGACCTAGGCCACATATGTGTCCCTATGGACCCCAGGGACCTTAGGCTAGCATGTTTCTGGATACACAGGTTCATCTCCCAGGTCATGGGGGTAATCTCTATGAGATGTTCTATGGAGATGCGTGAGTTCGGATGTAGGTTTAGCGGTATTGTAGCAGTTGTATATCCACAGTCCTTGGTGTCATGAGGGATATGACTGAGGTGTGTTGAGTTCCGGGGGTGTAGAAAAATAATGTATAGGAAGCTTGTAATGCCTCCGATGAGTTGTATCATCTTCTCTGTAGTTGTTCTTCAGCTTGGTTTGTATTGAACTATATTATGGTGTGTATGAACAATGGTATATGTATGACAGTTTACTTGTCACCATATTGTTCGGGTGTTTACCCCTGCATTCCATATTGTCCAATACATTTCGCATCTGTTATGTTAGAGTTGTTGCCTTCCTTGTCTAATACGTGGGGATTGTTTTCCCAGGATGGTTGCCACTAGGAGCAACCCCGTTCCTGCTTATGAGCAGGGAGGGCAATGGAGCAAGACAGGAGAACCTGCCTCAGCCGCCATCTTTGGCGGAAGTGATGCTTGAGGCAGAACGGAACAAGAGAGAGACTAACCATATGCTCGAACGCATCGAGCAGAACACTACACGTCAGCAGCGTAATGACGCAGTGTCCCTGAATGACTTCGTCAAGCTGTACCCGCTGAAGTTTCACCATTCTGTCGATCATCTCAACGCAGATGACTGGTTGAACAACATGACTCGCAAGCTACGCTCTGCCACTGTAGCCAAGGCTGACAAGTTCACCTTCGCTGCTTACTTCCTTGAGGGTCCCGCCAGTCAGTGGTGGGAGAACTATGAAGTTATGCGTCCTGACGGCCCAGCAACAACTTGGACTGACTTCAGCAATGCCTTCCGCACTCACCACATCCCAGAAGGTCTTATGGACCGCAAGAGGGAAGAGTTATGTGCTTTCACTCAGGGCAAGCTAACTATGGATGCGTATAGCCGTGAGTTCAGAAATATCGCTCGCTATGCACCCGAAGAGGTGTCAACTGATGCCAATAAGCAAGCAAGGTTCCGCAAGGGACTCAGCCCTGAACTCCGCCGTGACTTACGTCTGCACGAGTCTGCCAGTTTCCAGGCTCTTGTCAACAAAGCCATCAATGCTGAGACTGGACAGACTGACTATGAGGCCACCAAGAAGCACTCTCGTGACTTCAGCTCCTCATCCGTCTCAGGATCTCATAAGCGTTGGGTTTGGGTCCCAAACACTACTCTGATGTCGAGGTATACTGTGAGGCCATCCTACGAGGCACCTCGTCCAAATCAGACCAACCCTCCAGCCAAGACCTATGGTGGTCCTGCTGCCAATGCCGCTCCATGGTCCACTACCGTGATAGGCTACAAGTGTGGAGAGCCAGGACATTACTCCCGTGAGTGCCTGCAGAACAATGCTAAGTCCACTGGTCATGGAAAGCCAGGCAAGGCGTACTATGTGAAGCAAACCCCTACTGCACGAGGACGTGTGAACAATGTCACCCTTGATGAATCCCATGATGATCCCGACGTTGTCCTAGGTATGCTCCTTGTCAATTGTCATCCAGCATCTGTTCTTTTCGATACTAGAGCATCTCATTCATTCATTTCTAAAAGTTATGCACAGTTGCATAACATGTCATTTTGTGATATGCCCACTCCATTAGTAGTTCAGACTCCTGGATCTAAATGGCAAACTTCTAGAGTGAGCCATGACAATGAAATTGTGGTGGACATGCTAGTCTTCCTACCTTCTCTGATAGCCCTTAAGTCTTCAGACATCAATATCATCATGGGTATGGACTGGATGGCAGCTCATTATGCCAAGATTGATACTCATACTAGGAATGTTCAGCTTACACATCCATCAGGTGAGATAGTTGATGTCTCAACTCGAGTGGCCAAGCGCCAACTCTATTCCCTCAATGCGAGTCCTCTTCCAGAGATTGGAGATATTCTGGTGGTCCATGACTTCCCGGATGTCTTTCCAGAAGAACTGACAGGTATTCCACCTGACAGGGATGTAGAGTTTGTGATGGATCTTGTCCCAGGAACTGTCCCAGTAGCCAGGAGACCCTATAAGATGGCACCCTTAGAGCTAGCCGAACTAAAGAAACAACTCGATGAGGCCTTGAAAAAGGGTTTCATTCGTCCTAGCTATTCTCCTTGGGCTTGTCCCATTCTCTTCGTCAAGAAGAAGGATGGAACGGATCGGCTGGTTGTAGATTATCGCCCAGTTAACTTGGTCACCACAAAGAACAAGTATCCGCTCCCCAGGATCAATGACCTATATGATCAGCTCGCTGGATCCTCAGTCTTTTCCAAGATGGATTTGAGGTTGGGTTACCATCAAATCGAAATCAAGAACGGGGACATTCCAAAGACGACCTTCGTTACTCGTTATGGCCAATACGAGTACACCGTCATGTCCTTCGGTTTAACCAATGCCCCAGCCACCTTCTCTCGCTTAATGAATTCCATCTCCATGGAGTACTTGGATAAATTCATCATGGTTTACCACAATGACATACTCATATACTCGAAGAACGAACAATAACATGCTGAGCATCTAAGGCTGGTATTGACGAAACTTCGAGATCACCGCATATATGCCAAATTCTCGAAATGTGAATTCTGGTGGCCAGAAGTGACCTATCTAAGCCACGTAATCTCTGGTAAGGGTATTGCTGTCAATCCCGAGTGAGTTCAGACTATCCGTGATTGGACTCAACCTGAATCGGTAAAGCAAGTTAGGAGTTTTCTTGGTCTAGCGAGCTACTATCGCCGCTTTGTCGAGAACTTCTCCAAGGTTGCTAAGCCTCTAACTGAAATCCTCAAGAAAGATAAAAAGTTCGAGACCCCACAATGCAAGCACAGTTTCCAGGAACTGAAAAGATGCCTGACTTCTGCTCCCATATTGGTACCACCATATTTCTCCAAGGACTTTGTTATCTATTGTGACGCCTTGCGACAAGGATTAGGTTGCATACTCATGCAAGATCGTCATGTGATTGCATATGCATCTCGACAGTTGCCTCCACATGAGGATAATTATCCAACCACATGATCTCGAGCTTGTAGCTGTAGTCCATGCACTTAAAACATGGCGACATTACCTTGTTGGTAATCGTTGCGAGATTTACACTGATCACCAAAGTCTGAAATACATCTTCAGCCAACTGGATTTGAATCTCAAGCAAAGACGGTGGGTTGAGTTGATCACAGATTACGCCTTAGGGATAACTTATACCCCGGGGAAGGCCGATGTCATGCCTGATGCACTAAGTCATAAGTCTTATTGTAACAACCTGATGTTACAACAAGTTCAACCGCTTCTCTATGAGGAATTTCGGAAGCTCAACCTTCACATTGTTCCTCAAGGATTCCTTTCCAGCTTGGTGGCGAAACCTACTCTTAGGGATCAAATCATAGCTGTTCAGAGATATGATAAGGTTATATCCCGGATCAAGGAGAACATCACTAGCGAGAACGCTAAAGATTTCTCCAAGGATGATCATGGTGTTATGTTCTTTCAGAACCGTTTGGTGGTTCCTAAGAGCAAACATATTCAGTAGTTGATCCTTAAGGAAGCTCATGATTCCCCTCTCACAATTCATCCCGGTAGTACGAAGATGTATCAGGACCTACGCCAGAGGTTCTGGTGGACTAGGATGAAGAGAGAAATTGCTGAGTTCGTTGCTAACTGTGACGTTTGTCTTCACGTTAAAGCAGAACATCAAAGTCCTGCTAGCACCCTTCAACCTTTAGCTATTCCTGAATGGAAATGGGACAAAGTCGGTATGGATTTCAGGACTAAGAGAGGGAATAATGCTATCTTCGTGGTCATTGATCACCTTTCCAAAGTGGCTCATTTCCTTCCTGTTCGGGAGAGTATAACTGCTGGCCAGCTAGTGGAGCTATATATTTCTCGGATAGTGTCTCTTCATGGTGTTCCTTTGGAGATTAACTCAGACCCTGGAAGTATCTTCACTTCCCGATTCTGGGAAAGCTTCCAAAATGCTATGGGGACTCGTCTCCCTGTTAGCACTGCTTTCCATCCGCAATCATGTGGTCAAGTAGAGCGAGTAAATCAAATTCTGGAAGACATGCTCAGAGCTTATGTTATCTCTTTCGGTATGGATTGGGGAAAATGTCTTCCATTCACCGAATTTGCTTATAACAATAGTTATTAGTCAAGCTTGGGCAAAGCTCCTTTTGAAGTTCTCTATGGACGAAGGTGTCGAACACCTTTTAACTGGTCAGCAACCGGAGAGAGGCAACTCTTTGGCCCGGATATGATCTAGGGTGCAGAAGAGCAAGTTCGCATTATTCGTGAAAATTTGAAAACAACCCAATCTCATCAAAAGAGCCAATATGATCGCCATCATGAGGCTGTGACCTTCGAAGTTGATGAGAAGGCTTACCTTCGGGTTACCCCTCTGAAGGGTACCCAATGATTCGGTATCAAGGCCAAGTTGGCTCTTTGTTACATTGGTCCTTTTCGCATTCTTGCCAAATGAGGAGATGTTGCCTACCAATTAGAACTACCACCGCATCTTTCCAAGGTTCATGATGTCTTCCACGTCTCACAACTCAGGTGTTGCTTCTCAGACCCTGTCCGCGAAGTGGACCATGAAACGCTTTATCTCCAAGATAACCTCACATATCGAGAGTACCCTGTTCGTATTCTTGATCAAGCTGTGCATACCACTCGACGTCGAAACCTCAAGTTTGTCAAGGTTCAGTGGTCACATCATTCTGAAAAAGAAGCTACTTGGGAAAGGGAGGACCGCCTTCGACTAGAGTACCCTGCACTCTTCCCGACGACTTCTAAAACTCGGGACGAGATTCTTTTGAGTGGGGTGCACTGGTGCAGTGACGTGCTATACAAACGGTTTTTAACCCCTTTTCGCGACGTACTTTGAAACCGTCGCCTTGCATGTGTGGGCGATAGGGGGGGTCCATCCCACACGACACAGAATAATCGTCGGTGATGGTGTCCAACGAACGCAAACGTTTGGCAAAACTAAGCGTATGGGATGTCCGCAACTATCACAAATGAGAGTCACCAGTCAAGCGTTTGAGATATGGTGGACTTCCCATACGACCCATCCTTGCGACTCGTGTGAGATCACACTAACATCGCACGCATTATTCTGTGGCTCACCATTTATGATGTGCACCTAATCACAAACAGTTCACGATTATGAAGCGTGTATGATAAGGGGTATATCACAAACACTTATATTGGACGAACCGTTGGCGATATTTAACTAAGACTATAATTTAACCATCGTACAAGTATCGGATAGGTTTAAGAAATGTCGTACTCGCGTCCGATAGGATAAGTATCGCACGCGCTATTCTGTGGTCCAACGTTTGCGATGCATATTACATCACAAACAGTTCATCATTTTAAACTATGTGCGACAGAGATTGTATCACCAGCGTTGCATTCGGTTGCACCGTTTGTTATATTATCTGAAATCACACACGGTTCGCAAACGGCAACTGTGTGCATGGTCGCACATGTTTTATATCTGTGAAACGTGTCGGATCTTGAGGTATATCACAAACGTTGAGACTTACAAACCGTGTGCGGCGTAATGACCCGTAGAGCATTTTATTATTATTTTAATCGCTACAATTTAAAATTGTACAGAATTTGAATTTGAAAGTAGGGAATAGCTTTTTACATATACATAGATAGGTTCATCAACCGATGCATTATTCCATTCACAGGTACATACGCTCAAGAATTACGTCAACGAAAGAATTACATAAGCACCAAATAAAGAATGATGAACGACGGTTGAATACTTGTATTAAAGACGGCAAAGCAAGAGGCAAAATATATTCTGATTGCTGTAAAAGGTGAAGCGGAATGCCCGTACTGTGCCATCCTCCATGTCGTCTGCACACACGACTCTAGCCCTGTGATGGTCGACCGCCCATCCTTCAATATCTTTATGACTACCAGATAGTCATTCTAGTCTGGTAGAAATACATGTATATTTGCATGTCCAACAATCATGTAGTTTGAGATGTGATCTTGGGTAGACTGCATTGGGAACCACTGCAAAGGAAAACGATACAGAGATTGTCATCTAACAACTCATTATGTGCAGTAAAAAGGGTACATAGTTCTGACTTAATATACTTCATCTCACTATTGTCTTGGACAAACTGTAAATAAATAGTTTAATTGCCACATTTTGACCCATTGTACTAGCAATCTTTATTAGTTACCTCACATGATGCTCTCTCCATCCCACTATATAAGATCTAATTACATCCAATGCACAAACATATTGGATGTATTAGCGTCTTTTATTATGGGACGGAGAGAGTATAACATGGGAAACAAATATAGCCATGTGAACCAAAAACCATTAAAATAGGCTTATGCTCACTACATCAGGCTTAACAACAACCAAATAAAGTCATTCATAATAGTATTGTTGAATTTGCATAGAACAAAGCTTGTACTTAAACATCAAATTGTATAATTGAACATCACAGAGTGAAAAAAAAATAGGCGGTGTATAACTAAATAAACAAGGCATACTACAACAACCAAATAGTCATTCATATTGGTATTGTTGAAATTGCATAGAACGTAACATGTGCTTAAACATCAAATTCTATGATTGAACATCACATTGTTAGAAAACCGAAATAAACAGGGGCATGTTAACTACACCAGCTTTAACAGGAACCAATTGTATGATTGAACAACCAAATCTATCAATTGAAGCTGGACATATGTTCACTACAAACAACCAAAAACAGCTAAACAAGGTATATGCTCACTACAGACAACCAAACATAGGCGTTCATGAAATTGAACTGAAAAATTCATACTCGAGCGTAGGGTGCACTTGTCGATGACAAGTTGTTGTCGTCAATGAGACCTGACTTGGTAGCTGATGATGCCAAAACATCGCCATAGAACGTGACTTCCATAAATGACAAAAGGGTCCCGTTGGCGATGAAGGAAAATTTCTAACAGCAAAGCAGAGTAGATCAGATGCATACTACAAACAACCAAATATAGGTATATGCTAACTACAGACAACAAAACATAGGCAGTGAAATTGAACTGAACAATTCATACTCCAGCATATCAAATTGCACTTTTGAACATTACAATTCATACTCCAGCATAGCACATTCCTGACAGCAAAGCAGAGTAGATCAGAGGCATACTACAAACAACCAAATATAGCAATTGAAACTGGAGAAATCATAACCACAACCACCAAAAAACCTTTCAAGGAAGCATATGCTCACTACAACAGACTTAACAGCAACCAAACAACCATTCATATCAGTATTGTTGAAATTGCATAGAAGATAGAACGCATCATGTGCTTAAACATCAAATTGTATGATTCAACATCACATTGTGAGAAAACTGAAATAAACGGGGGCGTGTTAAATAAACCAGCTTTAACGGGAACCAATTGCATGATTGAACAACCAAATCTAGCAATGAAACTGGACATATTTCACTACAAACAACCACATATCACGCTAAACAAGATATATGCTCACTACGGACAACCAAACGCATCAGCACTGAAATTGAACTAAACAACTCATACTCCAGCATATCAAATTGCACTTTTGAACAATTCATACCCCTTGGAATAGCCTGGGGTGGGGGTGTGCACCGTGGCTCCCTGTTGTGGCAGCTTATCTCCTTGCCTTTGGAAGAGCACGTCTGCAGGGTGACGTCCCTGATGTCGTGGATGGGCTATTTCCCCTTGGAAGAGATGGATAGGGCGCCTTGTCGTCGTCGTCAATGAGGTCTGACTTGGCAGCTGATGATGCCGAGCCACCGCCATATATATAGAACGCGACCTTCAGTAATGACAAAAGGGTCTCGATGGCGATGAAGGCAAAATCCTGACAGCGAAGCAGAGTAGATCAGCGCGGGGGGGGGGGCATGGAGGAGATCCAAGGAAGTTGAACCCGAAGGGGCGGGGGTGATATACTTAACCTATGTCATAGCCCGTGTCTCGGGGCCTCGACGGCCACCTCACCGTCGTCCAGCGGACAAGCCTCGATATACCTCTTTTTGGCCATTCGCTCCTCCAGCTCCCCGGGAAGCATAGCCGGGAAGAGGCAGCGACGCTCTGGAGTGTGGGTGAAGATGGGGATGGGGATCTGCGGGGAAGAGGGTGCTTCACAGGCCGACACTACGGGGTGGACCAGAGTTGTGCATGCATTATTCGACATGGAGGAGCACTACTGTTGATTGCACGGACGACCCTAGTCCAACCCCCTTGTGATGGATCTTCATGAGGACTTTGAGATAGTCATGGGAAGGCCTGTAGAGGATGACGGTGGAGTCGGGGGCGGCGGCGGCGGCGGGCTAGCTATGGTTCGAGCGAGGCAGAGGAGTGGTGCGAGCGGGAGCGGAGGTTTTCCTTTTTTTATGTTATCTGAGCAGAGGTTTTGTGGTGGGGAGGGGGAGGTGGTGTTTGAGGAAATGCCGCGCGGCTACGGAAAATTTTACTAGGCGGGAATGTCGGGGCTACTGAAAATTTAGATTACGGGATTGAAGCGGTGCGGCTAGGGCGGGAGCAAAAAAACATCGCACACAGCCGAAACATAATAAGTGTGTGCTATAAAATAGGAAAAATCCGCGAAACTGCCATTTTTCAAATGGCTCAAGGTGGTAGATATTTTTACGAGGGAAGTCTCGTGGAACCCAATCGTGTCCGGCGCCCACCAGTGGACCGTGCTGATGTGCCAGCGGCGGATGGAATGGTTTCTGTTGAGTGTACAATCGCAAACGGTTGGTACATTCGAATCATTTGCTATTTACTCCTGGAATAATGATATAAAGGAGCATTTCGTAAAAAAATGCTGGAAAGGGGTTAGAACACATATACACGCCTGCGTTGTCTCAAAAAAAAACATACACGCCTGCATGTGGAACAAAAATATGTAAGCACAGGGTGGTTTGACCGTTCAAAATACCTAATGCGTAGCTTTGATGTGGCACATGTCTCCTCCATCGCCACTTCGTGTCGGTGGAGGGGGAATCCTAGCCACGAATACATGCCCCCAAACAGGTATTGCGTATCACTCATGTCGTAACACGAAAATGAAACATATACATGAATCCAGCATGCTCGAACCACCCCATCTCTTTTCCGGTCAAAGGTGGACTATGGCCCATGCGCCTCGAAACACAGACATCCCAACCAAAGAATCAACACTTTTGGTCAAACCTCTCCCGGTGTCGGTCAAAAGGATGGACGTCCACCGAGGCCCATGAATGGGCGTGGCACCGATAATTAACCACGCGGTGGAGTGTCGAAGACAGCCATCACCTGTTGGTGGTGCAAACATGTGTTGGAAATGTTGTGTTGCATTTGAATTCATTAATATATACCTCATGTGCAACTTTGATGGGTCACATGCTTTGGAATGGGAAAGTCCCCCCCCCCCCAGCCCCCCGAGCGAGTGTTCATGACGCGTACAACTAGTATGCCGAGCGTCGATGGGAACGATTCACGCATTCGTAGGCGTGTGCTCAGACTTGGCTAAGGAAACTCAAATGACCTATATAATGTATACCATAACAAAAAACAATTGAAGATTCCACCATGGTAACCTCTCTCTCGTTGTTAGTCAATGTGATGGACATCCACGCGGGCCCAGTAATGGACTTTCCAACGACAACCACGTGAAGGAGTATCCAAACACAATCACCATGCATGAAAGTGTTGTGTGATGTTTACATACCCAGCACACAAACTTTAGTGTGGCACACATTCCTCGGAAATCTTAAAGTCCGCACGGAAAGCGAGGTTCACGACACGTGGTATATATATAACCCCCCATTCGAGCCGATGGGAGAGACATTCATGCGTACACTACACGCACTCAAATTATACCATGTAATCTCACACCCATGGCCTACCGCAAACATCGACCAAAAAATAATCCACAATAATTAACCTCTCTCGTTGCAGTACAAAAGTACGCGAGGCCACAAATGGGAGTGACACTAATAATTCTGCGCGGGGGGCGGTGTGTCCGAGGACAACCACCGCCTCCACGCTGCCTTAACATATGTACGAAGGTGTTGTGTGATGTTTTGAATACCCAATACACACCTTTCATGTGGCACCTTCGCAAATCGGAAAAAACGGAGGTTCACAACTTGTACAATGAGCATGCGCATGCACACATGCGCCCAAACTTTCGTTCGTAATCTCACCATGATATTCGCCGAAACATGGACTAAGATGAATCCACATTTGATCAAACCCCTCTCGCGTGCGCCATCGAAGGTGAAAGACCACGCGGGGGCAACGAATGGGTGTGTCGGTGGTAATCGCATGAGTGAGTGTACGAGGACCACCTCCGCATGCATGAGACACAAACATATTGTGACACCCTGGTTTTCGCTTCTGTTTTTTTTCCTTTGCGGGATTTGACTCCCGTCTTTTTTCTCGGTGTTATCAGATTTCTCTAGCTCCTGGGCATACGAAGATGGTCATATAGCTTTGCCTTTCCTATCCAACCGGAGATTCTCCCCAGACCAACCTTGCCACCCAAGATCTTTGCTCTGGATTTTGCTGCCGAAACCCTACCTTCCGAGTTGCCGGAAGGGAAGCCCTAATCCTTCCAGTTACAAAGGAACCCCAATTTCCTTTGATCTGTTGCCTCCCAAACTTTTCCCAGTGATCATTCCACATCTATAAACCCTGGATATATTGGCAATATTTTTGCATATCCGAGACATGGATATATTGGCAATATTTTTGCATACCCAAGGGGATAAAGAAGTGGCAACAGGGATGGGAAACATGTTATCCCCGTGCATGGGTACGAAGATGGTGACGGGAATGGGAGGGCGGTGATCGGGACGGGGATGGGAAACATTTTATCCCCGCGCACGGGTACGGAGATGGTGACAGGAATGGGAGGGCGGTGATGGGGAAGGGGATGGGACTCCAATATACCCGCCTGAGTAATCCCCGTTGTCAGCTTGATGCCTAACTAACCGGACAACCCCACGTGGTGGCGCACATACGACGCGTATTGTGTGCCGGACCCCACACCCCCACTCGTCCCACCACACCACCGTCACTTCGAGGCATGCATGTCAAACTTTTTTATGTAGTGCACATGTGACAATAGGAGTGTAGTGTTAAAATTCGATTTGTAAAGAACATTAAGACATTATATACATCAAATTGATTCCTTAGGTATTTAATTTGTAACAATCAAATTTGAACTATATGCACAGGCGGTTGTGCGCCCGAATGGATTAGAAATTCATTTTTTTTGTTGGGTGCATGTTTAGTCCCCATGGAAGGAAAAACAATAGATTTTGAACTTCTCGGGGCCAAAAACATTGACTATTGGCTATCAATTTGCAGCAAACGCCCAGCTAAGCTAGAATTCATGAAACATTGACATGATTTCATGATATGGAACTTATAGGTTGTGGTAAATAAATCGTCCAATTTGAGAGAAGTTTTCAACTAAGCTTCTTGCAAACGGGGGCTTATTAATAAATGCAACACAGAACCGTCACGTTTACATCGCAAACGGTTTACTAATCCAAACTTTTTTTATTTACTCCACGTATTAGCGTTGGATAAAGTCAAGCTTTGTAAACTTTGACCAAATTTAGAAAAAAATGTTAACGTTCACAATTAAAAATTATTACCATTGGATTCTTTATTCAATGTACTTTCACATCATATATATTTGTCATGGTAATTATTTCTATTTCCTTCATTAAAATTGGTCAAACTATATCAAGCACGATCCTTGCACGCAGATGTGATTTGACGGGACGCATGCTAGCAGTAGGTCGCCTCGCAGGCTGACCGGGATGCGTGTGAGAAGGTGGTTGAATTGATGGGAGGCGTGTTCGCTGAGCAGTTTTGCAGGGAGACGTGCAGTCAGACGTGTGAATTGATGGTGCGCATGCCAGCAGTCCGGCGCACAGGCGCCTCACCGGGAGGCGAGCCGTCCCTTTAAACCGCTGCCCGCCTCCCTCTCATGTCCCAACTCCCCTTTATTAACTGCGCCCGATCCGTCGGCTTTAACATTCTCGCTACACACAATCCTCTCTCACCCCCAGCATCCTCGCTTCCATTATCAATCGTCATCAGCGGCCTCCCTGCACCATGGGAGGGAGTAACCACGTCGGTGCCGGCGAAGCACCCAAGCACAGCGTGAAGGTGGGCACAGAGATTGCCGTCGTCGGAGATGACGTATCGCGTGGACAGCAACGCGGCCTTGACGTTGTCGCCGCCGCCGCGCTTCCCCAGCCGGAGCTGGAGGTCCACAGCGACTCCGACGAACACTCCAGTGATGACAACGACTCAGACAGAGAACTGGTTGCTCATATGTACCCATTTTTGGTAAATACATATGATAGGCTGACTGGTTTGCTACCAAAACATGGCATGCCAACTTTTGGCATCAAATCAGTTTGCTTCGATTTAGGGTTCACGTTGTCGCATGATTAGTATGTTTCATAAACTTTGCCTTGCGAATTCGCATTATAAAATATATGGACATCACATTTTTTACTATGTATAGGTGCTATCTGACGATGTGGACAGCGAGGATGAATACGTCCAGGAGAGGTTCAAGAGGCAAAGGCTCAGAGAGTTTATGGCTGGAAAGTAAAACAAGCGTGTCAGGAAGAATGGGGGCTATGGATGCCCGTTCTGCAACCATAAGATTAACAACACGTACTCGAGTGTTCTGGCGCATGCAAGAGGATGAGCCGCTGGCTCCTTCAAGCAGAAGTATTCTCGCAGGATAGCGCACGCCGCATACGCCCAGTTCCTGGAGAATCTTAACCATCAAGCATGAAGATGAGATATTGGATTGACTGTTTCGAAAAAAATGTTGGATTGAATCTATCTAGTTTGTGTGTATTATATCTATGCTTGTGTATTATATTTTTTTTCCTGAGATTGAAACTGTGCGACGACTTTCATTATGCGGTATCTCCATCACACCGAAGTGCTAGTTTACTTGAGAGTAATATTTATATAGGATTTATCACACACGGTTGGATCTAATAAACCGTTTCCTCCGAAGCACATTATTCTAGGACAGAATCCCTCAGCACCACTTGAAAAAAAAAACTTAGCACCCACACGTCACAAAACCCTCGCATGCTCCCCTCCCCGCCCCCCTCCACACCCCAGTAGCACCTACACTAACACTAGTACTCCGAGACTCTCCATGCATGTCACCGCCTATCCCCGCAGCAACCACTTAGCTCGACGCATGTCGCCGCCGCCGGCTGCCGCAAAACGCCATCGCATATCTCCACTGCCGATTGCCGTGGCCTATCGGCACTGACTTTCTCGACGCTGCTCACTGTCGACCCAACTCGCCCGATTGGGGAATCTTCGGTACTGTTTTTTCCCCATGAAGAACCAGGTAACTAATCTACTGAAATATTTCCGCTCATCTCTTATCCTAGTCCATTGGCCCCTTTTAATTACCCGTCCGAAATTGCCGTGGATTCATGTTTCTTCTAGCTGATGTGAGGGTTTTCATTCATAGAGTGTACAGTGCAAGGACACATCAGGGCTATGCGGACTCGGCCAAAAAACCGAGGAGTTCCATCTCACTGTACCAGACGACTTCACGGAGTGCATGGTATGTTCAATCTCACACTACCTGGGTTGACATGCATGGCATATTCTTTTTCTGAACCTATACTATAGATTGCTACATTTGGATAAAACGTGCCACATGCAGCATTTACGTCAAATGTGATTTCTTCTTCTTATCCTTCTCCTTCTATATTAGGCAAATTAATGTTGTATTGTTCTTTCGTTTACTCTCATATATATTTGCACGACATCATGGTTACATTATCTATTTACTTGTAATTTTTTGTCCTTTCAAATCAACTGATGTGCATGCTGTTCTTTTAACTACTACTCTCATACTATCACGTTACCAGGTTCTATAACAATCTTATCATTTCCTGCAGTACATCCCTTGCACTGTAACGACAACTATAGCGCTTAATCTTTGCCTTTACATAACTGAAGACTCCAGGGATGTCATATTGAGCACAAACCATGGATTTACAATCGTTGTTTCTGTAAAAATTGATGAAGATTGTCACTCCTACTTTGAAGAAGGCCTTTGGGGAGAAATTTCTAAGTTTTATGTACTGAAAGCTGGCTCTAAAAGTACGCTGCACCTAAAAGAGCCTTACCATACGATAAATGCTAACTTCCCCGACGACATTCTCCGTACATGCTATGTTGGAAGTAAGTGTTCTTTGTAGTATCTGAATGTTGACTTGCGTAGCAATATCAATGTAACTGTGTAGTATTTCAGCAACCAATTGGGATTTCATTTTCTTAATCTGTTAAAACTGTTCCTACCTAGTAAGTAGTAACTTGTAATTACCAATGCACTATTCTTCTACCCTGATCTAGCTACATAATCACTATCCTCCCACTGCTCCACTCTTGACAGAAAGATACACCGGCAGCCATTCTCCGGACGTGGATGTCGAGGTTGCCAACAAGCGGAGGCGGGCTGAGCCAGAAACACAAGCGTCTCCGATAGGCGTAGACTTCATCAGCAGCCTCCCCAACTATATATTGAGAGTCATCATCTTCCTCCTCCCTATCGAAGATGGCGTGCGCACAACCGTCCTCTCTCGGCGGTGGCGCCCCCTATGGCGCCGCGCCCCTCTCGTCATCATCAGCAAGCACATGCTTCGCACTGGCTATCGCAAACGCTTGGATGCATTATCCCAGATCCTCGGAAAGCACTATGGCCCAATAAAAGGCCTTACCATGGGCAAGTTCTGTTCCAATGGCAAGGACCGAGCCAAGCTTGACGAGTGGTTCTTATCGCCAACCCTAGATCATCTCGAGGAGCTCCATTTTAATGATGGACATATGCGCCCGCTACCACCCTCCGCACTGCGCCTCGCGCCAACGCTGCACTTCGCAAGGTTCTTGAACTGCCATTTCCCCCATATTAATGCCAATCCTGCTCTTTTGCTACCTCGACTGAAGCACCTTGAGCTCATCGCCGTCTACATCCCCAACGACGACATGGAGCGCCTGCTCTGTGGCTATACTGTGCTTGAGTACCTTCATATTCAGGCGATCAATGGGTTGAGTAGCCTCCGCATCACCTCAATGAGTCTCTGGGCAATTTGTGTGTATTGCTGGTGTTGCGACAGGAGATCGCACAAGGTGAATCACCAAATGGTCATTGTGGACGTGCCTTTACTTGAGAGATTACTTGTTGTTGATCAACAAGGTCCAACAAGAATCAGGGTCATTCATGCGCCGAAATTGACAGTGTTTGGCTACTCGCCCGTCAACTTATCTAAACTTGTTTTTGGATCCATAACCGTCCAGGTACAACAATCGCCCTCTTCTCATTCTTGAATTAACATTTTTTCTCTCTATTAAAGATGTATGTTCGTGTCACACCCTGTGTTATATCACTTTGCTATGCTTGGATTTACAAAATTTGGAACCAATTAAAACTTTTTCAGTTCATGAGCTTGTTTGAATTGTTGCTTGTTTGCTTGTTTGGCTGTTTGTGTATGGCACTCTTAGGTTCTACTCCTCTCCATATTTATCTTCCTTGATCCAAACTTCTTTCCCAATTATCATACCATGTGTATATTACCTAAAACTATTTTTATCAAAATTTATTTTTGCCAAAAAGGATTTATTCAAACTAGGTTTTCAAAAAACCCCTGAATTGAGGTTTGCACCACAAGTCCTCAAATTGGGTGGATCCTTTTTCCCCAATGGCTTTATTTGAAACCCACTATATATATATTACTTCCCAAAACCACCAAATATTAATTTTAAAGATATTTTTACTATTTTATTTAAAGGCTTTTCTTAAGGCCAGAAATGGTTTTTCATAGGGAAAAATTATTTAAAGCTTTAAAAATATTTGAGAAAATTTAGGGAAACTCAGCGGACATACATTTTCCATATATATGAGTTTCAACACATGGTCATGTTCAAAATCATGGGCAAAACCCCTCAAAACCCTTTCTGCCCAAATCAAGCTTTTGAAATATTTCTATAAGAAATATTCTCAATAAATTCCAGGAAAATTCCAGCAAGGCACACATGCTATATGTGATGATCTTGCAAAGTTTCATCTCAATCCCCCTTGGTTTGCTTCACCAAAATATTCCAAAACCCCCTCTGTCCGGATTCAAATTTGAACAACTTTACATTGTGAAGTTTCCCCCCTTGACCCCAAACTTTGTGGGCATGTGCTAAACCCCAAATTATGATACCACACCAAGTGGTGGATTTGGGGGAAATGAAATGCATGCCTAGATCTACAGAAATCTGATTCTATTGATTTCTAGGGTTGTACCAAGTTACATTGTGAACTTTCTTCAAATGAGCTCAAACTTGGTGATGCACTCTAATTTTACCTACATTATCACCCTGTTAAATCTCATGGCGAGAAAACTCCATTTGCTTGCCCAAACACTGATCAACCACCTTCAGGCAGAATCCAAGAATCAATTATTGAGCCCCTTCCCTTGTTCTCCTTGAGCACAAATTTTTACCACAGCTCAGTACACCCCCTCCACACCTCCAGTAAAATTCTTGGCGCCAGAGAGCATGATTCCATGGGGTAAAACCCACTTTTCCCTCTATGGACAGCACATTTCCCACCTCTAACTCCTCTCCCTCTCACTCCTGGCTAACTCCAGAGCATCCAAGGCTCTTTTCCACTTGAATACTCCCTCTTGCCGTGCATGGACATAAGTGGACACGCCAGAGCGTGTCAAAAGCTTTGGCATGCCGGCCAAAGACGCGCTCTGGAGCGCGCTACAGGACAACAGGAGGTTGACCTCCCTCTCCCGCCCATACCCGACCACCTCGAGCTCCCCCCCCTCGTGCCAGTCGAGGCCCCTCGGCGTCCGGGACACGCCACGCCCCTGTCCCCCTCCTTTCTCTCCCTGCAACGGCTCCCCTGGCGCGCGCCCGACGCCGCCCCGTTCAGCCAATGCATGTGCTCGCACGCGCGCGCTCCCTTTCTCTCTCTCTCTTCTCCCTCGCGTGCCTAGACCAACCCCAGGAACTCCCCAGACAAGCCCCGTGAGCTCCCTCTCCCTCTGGCCTCGGCCCCGAGCTCACCGGCGCACCCGAGCTCAGTGGACCTCGCCCCGCCTATAAAAAGGCACCCCGAGCTTCTCTCTCCCCTCTGCTGACCCCCTCCTCCTTCCAATCGAACCCTTGCGCCCCCAAGTAACCTCCCGGAGCACCAGGGCTCGGGATCGACCGAGGCGCCGCCGTGTCGGGGCTCCGTCGATCTCGGGACATAGGCCCGCTCCGGCTCTCTTCTCTCCTCCATCGTGACCGCAGCAGGCCCCCGGTCCTCTTCCCCCTCCTCTCCGCTCGGATTGCGGCGAGAGTCGTCAACTTCGACCACCTCCCGAAGCGCCTCCGTCGCGGCAACCTCGCCGCCGGCGATTCCCTGCGCTCCGGTGACCACCCCGACCCTGCAAGGAACCCTTTCATGTCCTCGGCTCGCCTCGCCATGGTCGGAACCGTCGACGGTGAGCTCCTCTGCCCTCTGGCGAGGGGTTGACGACGACCCCGACAAGTGGGGCCCGTTCGTCAGCCTCCCGCGCCCCTCCCGCGTCTCTCTCTCTCACTGGCCCGCGGGGCCCGCCCGTCAGGTTTAGACCTGGCGCGGCGCGAACGCCCGGTTCGCCTGGGCTGACTGGTCTCTGGGCATGCCCAGCTGCGGCCAGATCTGGCCGAGGGCACTGGAGCCCTTTTCTTTTTCTTTTTCTAGCAACATTTGCAAAAATGCCACACAAATGAATATTTGTCCAATTCCAAATATTTTTCCACCACAAATCTTATAATATTCGGTAGATTTTTATATGCCACTTGTGTAAATTTTTGAAAACATTTTATGTACTGATTTTATTTAAAAGCTAGTTTTGATTATTCTTAGGCTCTGTTTAAATAGTTTTCAAAATGTTTTTCACAACAAAACCTTAGGCAAATATTTTTAGAATAGTTTGTAGTATTAATCAGAGTAGGTTAACATTTTTGAAGTGGCTTTTGTGCTCTGTTTTTGTGGTAATGCTTATTATTATCGTTATTATCGCGACGATAGATTGCGCTGTTGACGAGGAAGTTGGACCCGAAGGTTTCGAAGACCCCGAAGACTTTGTTGAGCCAGGCAAGCAGCCCTTTGACCATGACTATGAACCCCTTTATTTGCATGTCATATAGCACTTGTTTCCGTGATGATGATCATGTTGATGTGGTGACCACTTCGGTGGGATGCCTCCGATACTTTTCCGTTGATACTTGCATCGTGCATGACCCTACCATACTTATGAGGGTTGTGCGGGTGGGAGTAGATAGGATGCTTAGTAGATGCTACGCAAATGGGACGGGAATATGCATGGTGCTGGAAACAAGAGTGTTTTCAAAGACTTTTCGAAAACCCCGTCGGGTGCCACTAATGCCCGAGGGAGATGATGTTGAGTTGGGTAACCACTTGAAAAAGAAGTGGCGTACCGGAGCAAGTGAGTGAGTGTGGTTTTCGAAAATGGATTGGTGTAAGTTGCGACCGTTATTCCAACCTTATATGTACAACCACGATACCCCTTATGGGACGGGGCTTTGCTGATTACCTTGATGAGTACGAGCATAGAGGCCACATTACTAGTGGCGAAAGTGACGTGGTTACTTTCGATACGGGGTCGTGCCGGTAAGGACGATCATGCGCTGTCTTCACAGGCACCGGGCACACCGTTGGTCCCTGCATGGATGTTACTTGTGATGTACATCCTGTGGGCTGGGTACCAATTGAGTGGACTCTTTGTTTAGTATCGTCAGGGGAAAGACAATGTTCGGGTACCAACCTCGGGTATGGACACTACCGCGAGTCGTGGCTTGACACGGAAGTTTCCCGAGTCTTGTGGGTAAAGTGTGCAACCTCTGCAGAGTGTCAAACTATTCGAATAGCCGTGTCCACGGTCAAGGACAGTTGGATGACCGCTCTTGTGCTACGTCCAATGTTTACTAAACTTGGTGTGTGTATGTGTGAGATGGTGACAAAGATGGTACTTGAGTTAAGTCAGATGACTTGACATGATGATTGAACATGAGATGTTCAGACTTTGATTATATTGATATCGGTAACCTGTTTGTGCGGATACTCGTATCCTCATGATGCATGTTATTACTAGTTATCTTGATCATGTCATTGCACTCAAAATTAGCTTTCCGCAAAACTTACCTACTTAGTACTATATCATGCAATATTATTGCCTTGTTCCAAAACTTGGGTTGCTTGCGAGTACATTCAAAGTACTCATTGGCTTGCCACTGGTTATTTAATTGGCCAGGCATGGAAGAGCGGGAATATGGTGAAGAGTTCGATGGTGATGAACATGCGATCTAGGACGCTTCCCAGTCAAAATGCCTGTAGGTTAAGGCAGATGGCATGGGTCTACGCTTTCGATCAAGATTTTCGTTGCTAGTTATGTTGTTATTTGCCCTCTCATGGCCCTACCTGTGTAAGACATGACCTTCATGGTCTTTATTTGTGTAAGACGCTAAATGTGGATGTAAGACTCTTGTTATTCATCTTCTGTGTGTTCAGTGAGCATTGATCTCTAGGATCAATGTACACGTGCATTCGGTGATCACAACTTATGAGTCGGGGTCCCCATAGTTCGTCTGTCATCCACAAAATCATATCGACAAGCTTAACCCCGTATCTACGCGGAGTGAAGGTCTTAGCAATAGAATCTATCGGCCCCGACCTGGGCCAAGTTGTCAGATTGCTGAGATTCTTTCCGTGCCTGGAGAAGCTATATGTTGAGGTGATGCTCTTTCATGTTAAATTTTAATCACAAGAGAGTTCAAATTTTGAAACCCTGCAAATTGTAAGAGGTCCGTTGTGTGTCCAAGCATTAATACATTCTCTTCTTTTGCAGATACGGTTAGGCCCGGTAGTGGATAATGTGATACAATATAACAATCCCATCGAATGCCTTGATCTCCATCTCTCAGAAATTACTTTGAACTCCTACCGAGGGACCTTACCGGAGATTATATTCGCCAGGTTCTTTGTTGTGAGAGCAAGTGTGCTAAAGATAATGAGATTTTCCCTACATTTATCGCGCAAAAAAGAATGGTTTGATGATCAGCTCCGGCGACTAGGACAGAATGTAAAACTCTCTGCAGAAGCTCAATTTCGTTTTGTAACTTCATTTGACAGACTATTCGGAAGTCCTAATGCCAAGCCCATAAATCACATGTCAGTGGCGGATCCCTTTGTAGAAATATTGAAGTTGCGAAACTAGTAGTAATATCAGTATGAACCTATCATGAAGGTTCATGTTCAGCTGATCAGCGCGGGCGTCTAGAGCTGCATGACAAAGTTTCCTGCATAAGCTGAATTTCATTTCTATTATCGGTTTGAACCTTGTAATCCTTGAATTTGAGCCTTGTAATGCTGGAATTTGAACCTTTGTACTATTTCTGTCATTTGTGATACAACCATGCAAATGACATCTTATGAGGGAGACTCTTATTTTGGTAGTACTATCTTTTCCTTAGTATGCAATGGCCGATTAATATCTGGACATCAATATGCAATTGACGATTAATATCCGGACCTTAAGAAGCAGAACCACGACCGAGGTGTGCGCCAATGTTATGTGTGTATTGGATGCTTAATTTGGTTATGCAATCATGTTCTTCTAAATAGAGCATAGATGTTTGTGGGCAGATTGAGCAAAATCACATCGCATACGGAATAAACAACCAAATCCGTCGGTGATGATTTCATCAGTCCCTGACAGTTCTTTATCCGGAACCGTTTGCCCGCAACACATCCGAGTGGCCTGTGTACATCACACACATCTTGATCTGAGAAACCGTTTGTGTTATTTTTGATTATCACACACAGTTCATCCCAGTGGCCTGTATGCGGTCTATCACACACATCTTGATCTATGTAACCGTTTATGTTATTTTACCTCATCACAAACAGTTCATCCGAGTGACCTGTATGCCGTCTATCGCACACGTGATCATATGGACAATCGTTTGTGTTCTACTTGATCAGCGCAAACAGTTTATCGGGGTGAACTGTATGCCGTACATCACACACACTTGTATTTTTATAAGCATTTGTGTTATACTACCCAATCGCAAACAGCTTATCTAGGCCAACTGTTTGCCAAACATCGCACACACAACTATTTTTTAGATCGTATTTGATGGATACGCCATCGCACATAGTTAACGTCATTAGTGACGGAGCTATAACTATACCGTTTGCGATTTGGTCATCGCACACAGTTTTGCCGAAAGGTCTCTGATTGATGTGTCACGTTAGCAGCATCCTGCAGTAGTGGTGTGTTGTCACATTCCTAGTTTCCCCCTTGCTTTGTGCTAGCTAGAGTGTGCATCATGTTTAAATTGTTGTATTAAACTTGAAATGGGGATTGACAAACCCTAGCACTTCATTGATTAAACAAATTCCAATAATTGATTTTTTCAATGAATCCAAAATGCCGTTCAAAAATGTGCAACCTCTGTGATAAATGTTGGCAACAACATACCAGGGGTGATCTACTTTTTACCCATCATTTTGGCATTTTAAATAAACTAGCAAGGTTGCTCAAAATGACAAATAAAGGACTATAATTATTTTAGTTTCTCCAAAAATGCTGAAACTTTTTGTGGGACTTTGAAATATTCAGCTTATATCCCATAAATTATTTCAGTATTTTTGTCCTTAGGATTTTTGCCAAACAAATAAAAACAGAAAGCAAAAATTAGAAAAGGAAACAAAATAGAAAAAACAGAAAAGAGGAGAGTCTTACCTGAGGCCCACCGGTCGGCCCAACACTGCTAGGCCATCTGCCAGTCATCTTCAACCTCTGCCAGAAGGCAGAGTGGAAGGTGGGCATGGCGACCGGCTCCCCCAAGGCCGCCACGCCACCTCTCTGCTTCCCTGCCGCGTTGGAGGCGGGGATAAGCTCGCAGGCGTCGTCTCGATCGAGCCGATGTCCTATTTCCCCCTGATATGTCTACAACGTATCTATAAGTTTTGATTGTTCCATGCTATTATATTATCATTCTAGGATACTTTTTTGGGTGTTTATTTACCAACTAATATTATTTTTGAGTACTAACCTATTGACCTAGTGTCGAGTGCCAGTTGCTATTTTCTGCATGTTTTTTGCTTTTCAGGTTTACCATACCAAACGAAGTCCAAATGCCACTAAACTTTAATATGACTTGTTTTGGACCAAAAGAAGACCTGGAATCTTCGGGAGGAGACGAGAGGCTGCATGAGGGAACCACGAGCCAACAGGGCGCGCTAGAGGGCCAGGCCGCACTCTGTTGGGTCATGGCCCCCTCGGCTGCCCTCTCATGCCCCTCTCTGGTCTATAAATTCTCAAATATTCCAAAAACCCTAAGAGAGATCATGAAACACTTTTTCCGCCGCCGCAAGTCTTTGTTCCGCCATGTACCCCTCTGGCGACCTTTTCCGGCGATCTGCCAGAGGGGGAATCGATCACGGAGGGGCTCTACATCATCCTTGCTGCCTCCATGATGAGTTGTGAGTAGTTCATCACAGACCTATGGGTTTGTAGTTAGTATCTATATGGCTACCTCTCTCTCTCTCTCTTGATCTTCAATACAACGATCATCGCATATTCGCTTTGAGCTATTCGATATAATCCTTTTGTGAGGTGTGTTTGTTGGGATCGGATGAATTCTGGGTTTATGTTCAGATTATTCATGAAAAGTATTTGAGATGCCTCTGAATTATATTATCTCTTATGTGCATGATCATTATAGCTTCGTAATGCTCTACGATCTATTGACATGCTTTGGCCAAGTAGATTGATATTTCAACGATGGGAGTGGTGCGTTGTGGTATGTTGGGATCCGATGAATTGTGGGTTTATGTTCATATTATTCATGAAAAGTATTTGAGTCACCTCTGATTATTATGATTCTTATTTACATGATCATTATAGCTTCGTAAATCTCTCCGATCTATTGAGATAGTTTGGCCAACTAGATTGATATTTCTTCAATGAGAGGGGTGCGTTGTAGTGAGTTCAATCTGGCGGTGCTCTATATCCCAGTGACAGAAAGGGACAAGACACGTCTTTGTATTGCTGACACTAAGGATAAAATGATGGGTTTAGTTCATATTAATTGAATTCTCTTTGTCTACATCATGTCATCGTTCTCCAAGCATTACTCTATTTTACTTAATACTCTAGATGCATGTTGGATAGCGGTCGATGTGTGGAGTAATAGTAATAGGTGCAGGCAGGAGTCGGCCTATTTGCTTATGGACATGATGCCTATATATACATGATCATTGCCGTGAATAAAGATTGCATAACTATCCATTATTTTATCAATTGCCCAACAGTAATTTGTTTACCCACCGTATGCCTACTACATGAGAGATGCACTAGAGAAAACTACGGCCCCCGGGTCTATCCACTTATAAGTTTACAAACGCTTCCAATACCTTGCTGCCATTATTTATATTTTATTTTATTTTGCAATTTACAGTTATCTACACACCTCATTTACTTGTAAATAACGATATCAAGGGGATTGCCAACCCTCTTGCCGCATTGGGTGCAAGTGTGTGCTCTTTTGTGTGCCTCCGCTGAAGATGGTTGATTACCGATATTCCTATTGATTCGATAAACCATGGTTCTTAACTAAGGGAAATACTTACCCGCATTGTGCTGCATCACCCGTTCCTCTTCACGGAAAACCCAACACAGATCACAAGCATCAGGAAGGATTTCTGGCGCCGTTGCCGGGGAATATCATCATCAACTATCAAGTTACTTCACACAAATTATCATTCACTTGTTCTTCTTTTTATTTTCTTTTATATTTAGTTTGTATTATAAAAATAAAAAATACAAAAATACTTATCTTTGCTTGTCACTAGTATACTTCGTCGCTTGCTAGTTTACTTGTCCTGCCTGTTACTTTCCTTGCTTGGTCACCATGTCTCAAGATACTACTAAGTTGTGTGACTTCTCAAATAATAATAACAATGATTTTATTAGTACTCCTATACCACCCGCCACTAGTGCGGAGGCTTTTCATATTAATGCTGCATTGCTGAATCTTGTGATGAAAGATCAATTTTCGGGAAGTCCTAATGAGGATCCCGCTGCTCATCTTAATACTTTTGTGGAACTTTGTGATATGCAAAAGAAAAAGGACATGGATAATGATAATGTGAAATTAAAATTATTTCCTTTTTCACTAAGAGATAAAGCTAAGGCTTGGTTTTCATCTTTACCACGTAATCGTATTGGAACATGGGATACGTGTAAAGATGCTTTTATTGCCAAGTATTTTCCTCCTGCTAAGATCATCTCCCTTACGAATCAAATAATGAATTTTAAACACCATGAGCAAGAACATGTTTAACAAGCTTGGGAGAGGATGAAATTGATGATTATAAATAGCCCTACTCATGGTTTAATCTTGTGGATGATTATCCAAAATTTCTATGATGGACTGAACTTTGTGTCTAGAAATCTTCTAGATTCTGCTGTAGGTGGTACCTTTATGGATGTGACCTTAGGAGAGGCCACCAAACTTTTCGACAACATCATGAAAAACTACTCTCAATGGCACACTGACAGAGCTCCAACTGGTAAGAAGGTAAATTCTGTTAAGGAAATCGCTACTCTGAGTGAAAAAGTGGATGCTCTTATGAATATGGTTGCTAGAAAAAACACTCGTGTTGATCCAAATGATATGCCCTTGTCTACCTTGATTGAGAGAAATGATCATGCTATTGATGTGAACTTTATCTCGCGAAATAATTTCAACAAAAATGCTTATAGAGGAAATTTCAATGCTAGGCCGTATCCCGGTAATTCCTCTAATAATTATGGAAACTCCTATGGAAATTCTTATGGAAATTCTTCCAAAAATTCTAATAGGATACCCTCTGATCTTGAGAACACAATTAAAGAATTTATTAGTTCTCAAAAGATTTTTAATACTATGGTAGAAGAAAAGCAGCATATGATTGATGCTTTGGCTAAAAACATGGATATAATTGCTCTTGATGTAGAAACTCTTAAAAGTAAAGCTTTTCCACCCAAGCATGATTTTAATGAGACAATTAAATCTATCCAAATATCTATTAATGAAACTAAGGAGAGGACCTAAGTTAAAAGCTAAGCGGGAATTCTTAGAAAAAGCTCTTCCACCCGGTTTTTACCGGAATCATGATGACGATCTTAAAATACTTGGCACTTCTCCTATTGAATCTTTGTTTAATTATCTCAAATTAAATGATAAAGGGACTGGAGTTGAGTCAACTCTAGCTAAAGATAGTCCCATTTTCTTGGAGGGTGATGATCCTAATGCTAAAACTGAAAAAGTGGGTTTGGAGAGGTTAAATTTTGACTAGTGATGTGCCCACTATCTTGGTACAAGGATTTTAATTATGAGAGCTGCTATTTAGTAGAATGTATTTCTTTGTTGCAATCCATTATTAGCTCACCCAATGCTTATGAACAAAATAAAGCTTTTACTAATCATATAGTAGAAGCTATGATAAAAGCTTATGATGAGAAACTTGAGCTAGAAGTTTCTATTCCTAGAAAATTGCATGATGACTCGGAACCTACTATTAAAATAAAGATTAAAGAATATGAATGTAATGCTTTGTGTGACCTTGGTGCTAGTGTCTCAACTATACCTAAATCTCTTTGTGATGTGCTTGGTCTCACGAATACTCAAGATTGTTCCCCAAACTTGCATCTTGCGGATTCTACCATCAAGAAACCTTTAGGTAGAATAAATGGTGTTCTTATCCTTGCTAATAGGAATTATGTGCCTGTAGATTTCATTGTGCTTGACATTGAATGCAATCCTACTTGTCCAATAAAACTTGGAAGACCCTCTCTACGAAGTATAGGTGCATTAATTGATATGAAAGAGGGAAACATATGATTCCAGTTCCCATTAAAGAAAGGGATGGAACACTTCCCTAGAAACAGAATCAAATCACCTTATGAATCTACCATGAGGGCCACTTACGGGTGGAGTGTCAAAGATGACAACACTTGATCATACGCGTTATGCCTAGCCAGGGGCGTAAAACAATAGCGCTACTTGGGAGGCAACCCAATAGTTATCTTATTCTTCTTGTTTTACTTTATGTTTGTGTGTCATAACATGATTTTTGCCTCTTTAATGATTGTGTTTTATGTTTTAATTAGTGTTTGTGCCAAATAAAGCCTTTGGGATAATTTGCATGATGAATATAATTGATGTTGTGCAAAAAAAGAAACTTTTGCCTCCAGTGCAGAATTTTTGATTGTCTACTGGAACGTGGTAAATTCGTGAAATGTTTACAGAGTATTTTTATACGAATTCCCCAGGTTGTCCTAATTTTTCAGAATTTTTAGAGATACATAAGTATAGTTTCTCTACAGATCTTTACAGACTGTTCTGTTTTAGACAAATTCTATTTTTGCTTGCATGTTTTGATGATGCCATGGATTATATTGGGCAATATAAATCATGGATAAGTTAGAATATAGTACCTTATGCAATAATAAAATATGAATCAATTTATAATAGTACCTAAAGTATTTGATATGTTTATTAAACTAACGGATCTCACAAATTTTCTGTTGAGTTTTGTGTGCTGAAGTTTTCAAGTTTTGGGTGTTATCACGATGGACGAAGGAATAAGGAGCGGCAAGAGTCTAAGCTTGGGGATTCCCAAGGTGCCCCAAGGTTATATTCTAGGAAGACTCAAGCGTGTAAGCTTGGGGATGCCCCGGAAGGCATCCCCTCTTTCGTCTCAATCCATCGGTATGTCACTTGGAGCTATATTTTTATTCATCACATGATATGAGTTTTGCTTGGAGCATTATTTGCTTTAGTTTGTTTTTTATTTTAGTTTTCCACAATCATTGTTTTCTGCACACACCCACTTGAGAGAGACACAATATCATCATAATTTATTAGAATACTCTATGTGCTTCACTTATATCTTTTGAGCTTGGCAGTTGCTCTAGTACTTCACTTATATCTTTTAGAGCACGGTGCCGTATAGATTTTATAGAAATAATTGCACTTTCGTTTGTCACTTATATTTGTTTGAGAGTTAATAAATAGCGATGGTAATTTGCATGGGCCATAAGACTAGTCCAAAAATAATAGGTATTCAATGAGTGCATAATCCGAACCACATGTAGCACATAAAAGAGAAATCATGGTTAATGATATTAATGTGGTAATGTGAAAAAGAATGAGTGCATGATCATTGGTTAATAAAGGTGTCGTGAATTAGACGTTGTTAACTTGCTGTTCATCCAAAAAAAATTAGAGCATGGTGATGATGTGTGAGCATACTTATTCCTCGTTGAATTCCTAGTGTTGTTTAGGTCGGGGCGCGCGATGGTTAATTCCTACAAACCACCTCCCTAGGGGCATGCGAGTAGTGCTTTGCTTCGAGAGAGCTAATAAAATCTTGCAATAAGTATGTGAGTTCTTCATGACTAATGTGAATCCATGGATATACGCACACTCACCTCCACATATTTGCTAGCCTCTTTGGTACCGTGCATTGCCCATTCTCACCTTGAGGATTGGTGCAGCTTTCGCAGGTCCATCCAAACCCCGTGACATGATACGCTCTATTGCACATAAGCCTCATTATATCTTCCTCAAAACAGCCACCATACCTACCTATCATGGCATTTCCATAGCCATTCCGAAATATATTGCCATGCAACTTCCACTGTCACATCATATGATTTGTACTTCCATTGTCATATTGCTTTGCATGATCACATAAGCTGACATAGTATTTGTGGCAAAGCCACCGTTTATCATTAATATCATACATGTTACGCTTGATCATTGCACATCTTGGTACACTGCCAGAGGCATTCATATAGAGTCATATAGTTTCTCATGTTGAGTTGTAAGTAAATAAAAGTGCGATGATTATCATTATTAGGGCAATGTCTCAGTGAGGAAAGGATGATGGAGACAATGATTCCCGCACAAGTCGGGATGAGACTTCGGACGAAAAATAAAAAGAAAAAATAAGAAAAAGGAAAGGAAAAAAGAAAAAGAAAAAGAAAAAAAGAAAAAGAAAAATTAAATAAATGAGAGAAAAGAGAGAAGGGACAGTGCTGCTACCTCTTATTCCACACTTGTGCCTCAAAGTGGCACCATGTTCTTCATATAGAGAGTCTCATGTTTATCACTTCCATATGCTAGTGGGAATTTTTCATTATAGAACTTGGCTTGTATATTCCGATGACGGGCTTCCTCAAATTGCCGAGGTCTTCATGAGCAAGCAAGTTGGATGCACACCCACTTAGCTTCCGTTGAGCTTTCATACACTTATAGCTCTAGTGCATCTGTTGCATGGAAATCCCTACTCCTCGCATTGATATCTATTGATGGGCATCTCCATAGCCCGTTGATACGCGTAGTTGATGCGAGACTTTCTTCTCCACTCTTCAACCCTTTGATACCTACCACCATATTCTATTCCACCTTTATGCTATATCCATGGTTCACGCTCATATATTGCACAACTAATAAAAAGCTGAAGCGCGTTAAAAAGCACGATCCAATTGCCTGACTTGATACCGTGGTGCTTGACATTTGTATTTATGTGCTGAAGAAGGAGCCATGCTATTCTAATATGATAAAATGAATAGGGGGTGAACATCCTTTTTGGATCGTATACTTTAAAACTTGATGATTATGTTTCTTATGTTTATAAATATTACTATGTTGATGTTCATTAATTCATCGTTTCTCAATGAACATACCTGCAATAGATTACATGTTGGGTAGCATGTCACATCAAAAATTCTTGTTTTTATCGTTTACCTACTCGAGGACGAGCAAGAATTAAGCTTGGGGATGTTGATACGTCTCCAACGTATCTATAATTTTTATTGTTCCATGCTATTATATTAGGATTCTAGAATACTTTTTGGGTGTTTATTTACCAATTAATATTATTTTTTAGTACTAAGCTATTGACCTAGTGCCCAGTGCTAGTTGATGTTTTCTACATGTTTTTTGCTTTTCAGGTTTACCATACCAAACAAAGTCCAAATGCCATGAAACTTTAATATGATTTTTTCTGGACCAAAATAAGACCTGGAAGCTTCGGGAGGAGATGAGAGGCTGCACAAGGGAACCACGAGCCAACAGGGCGCGCCAGAGGGCCAGGGCGCGCCCTGTTGGGTCGTGGCCCGCTCGGCTGCCCTCTCGTGCCCCTCTCTGGCCTATAAACTCTCAAATATTCCAAAAATCCTAAGACAGCTCCCAAAACACTTTTTCCGCCGCCGCAAGTCTCTGTTCCACCGCGTACCCATCTGGCGACCTTTTCCGACGATCTGCCGGAGGGGGAATCGATCAAAGAGGGGCTCTACATCATCCTTGCTACCTCCATGATGAGTTGTGAGTAGTTCACCATAGGCGTATGGGTTTGTAGTTAGTATCTAGATGGCTATCTCTCTCTCTTTGTATCTTCAATAAAATGATCATTGCATCTTCGCTTTGATCTATTCGTTGTAATCCTTTTGTGCGGTGTGTTTGTTGGGATCCGATGAATTGTGGGTTTATGTTCAGATTATTCATGAAAAGTATTTGAGTCACCTCTGATTATTATGATTCTTATTTGCATGATCATTATAGCTTTGTAAATCTCTCAGATCTATTGAGATAATTTGGCCAACTAGATTGATATTTCTTCAATGAGAGGGGTGCGATGTAGTGGGTTCAATCTGGCGGTGCTCTATAGCCAAGTGATAGAATGGGACAAGACACGTATTTGTATTGCTTACACTAAGGATAAAACGATGGGGTTAGTTCATATTAATTGAATTCTCTTTGTCTACATCATGTCATCGTTCTCCAAGCATTACTCTGTTATACTTAATACTCTGGATGCATGCTGGATAGCGGTCGATGGGTTGAGTAGTAGTAATAGGTGCAGGCAGTAGTCGGCCTATTTGCTTATGGACGTGATGCCTATATATACATGATCATTGCCGTGAATAAGGATTGCATAACTATCCATTCTTCTATCAATTGCCCAACAGTAATTTGTTTGCCCACCGTATGCCTACTACATGAGAGATGCCACTAGAGAAAACTACGGCCCCTGGGTGTATCCAATTATAAGTTTACAAACGCTTCCAATACCTTGCTGCCATTATTTATATTTTATTTTATTTTGCAATTTACAATTATCTACACACCTCATTTACTTGCAAATAACGAGATCAAGGGGAATGACAACCCTCTTGCCGCGTTGGGTGCAAGTGTGTGCTCTTTTGTGTGCAGCCGCTGAAGACGGTTGATGACCGATATTCCTATTGGTTTGATAAACCTTGGTTCTTAACTGAGGGAAATACTTACCTGCATTGTGTTGCAGAAAACCCAACGCATATCACAAGCATCACCCTCTCTCTCTCTCTCTCGCCCTCTACTCGCCATGGCCGAGCCCTGCTCGAGCTCCCCGCCGTCGCACACATAGCTAGCGCCTCCCCATCGCCCCCTGAGCTGCTCATGAGCTCCGCCTCGAGCTGCTCATCGTGTCCGTCGAGCCACGCTTTGCCAGGAGCTCGGCAACGCCAGCAAGCTGCCGCCGTCTTCCTTGGGTCACCAGAGATCGCCACCGCCCGTTCAATGTGTCCAAGCCGTCCCCGAGCCCGCTTCGACGCCCTCCGCACTCACCATGAGCCCCTGACTCGATTCCCCTAGCTCATGTGGTTGATTGCTAGCTGTAGCCATGGTTTGCATCGAGGCCGAGGAGCTCCGCCGTGCGGGCTCGACGCCGGTGTCACTCCAGTGCTCCTCCGGTCCAGCTAGTGCTCCAGACGAGTTCGCAAGCTCGCGTAGATGCCGTAGGAGCTAAGCCCAGGCTCCGTTACATGCTGCATCATCGTTTCCGACGACACCTGAATGCCGGCCGCCGCGGACCTCGACGCCGTCCATGATTTCGGCGACCCCGCTACCACCTAACCCGCCAGTTGGATGCGGACGAGCGTGGGCTACCTCCTGGTGGTCTCCGCCCATTCTACCGTCGCCATTTGCGCGATTCCGGTGAGAAACCGCCGTTGGTTTGGTGACCGCCGGCCAGGCTCCAGCGACGTCCGATGTGGCCAGTCATTAGTAGCCTAATCCGCTAACTAGTGAACCTAACAAACGCTGACAGTGGGCCCTATGGTGGGTCAAAGCCCCAGTCAACTCGGGATTTAACCCAGAGTTAATGATAGACGGGCCCTACCTGTCAGATTTGACTTGGCACGGTTAGTTGACCTGCTGAGGTCATGCTGATGCAGTAAATGATTTTCTGTATTTAGAAATTATTAGGAAATTCCAGAAAATCATTAAAACTTCTAAAATTCATATAAATTAATCTGTAAGTCAGATGAAAATAATTTATATATGAAAATTGATCAGAAAAATCCAATGAACCCATCTATACTATTCTCATGCATGGTAGAGAAACCTAAATAGTAGAACATGGACATTTGGCTCAAATGCAATATGTAACATAATATGTGGAGTTTTAATTTGAACCCTAGGTTCAAACCAACTTTATCTAATCTTGATGATAGATGCATTAGCTCAAATACATCATATTTCCATGTCATAATCATGCATCATATTGTCACACTTGATGTGTATTGAACTATTGATAGTACCTTTGTATATGTTGCGGTAGGCTCTGCTCCGCGGGATACCCGCGAGTATCCAACTGAAGGAGAGTATTCCACCGCTGATATGTAAGGCAAGCAACCTCATTGATCATATCCGATACAATCCTACGCTCTTGCTCCTTCTCTCGTTTATTGCATTAGGACAATAGGATTCAACTGTTACCTGTTGTGGTAGTTGAACCCATTCCTCTGCATGACCTGTCATTGTCACAGTAAATAGCTAAACCAAGCAACCTAGCATACGTGGTAGATTCTTGAGCCATGATGTGCTTTACCCTGCTATGCATGCTATGCTTAGAGGTTTGCCAGCTCTGATTCATCTGGGTGGTGAACCGGAGTGAAATGATTGTGTTCTGATGTGATGAGCTAAGTGATGAACCCGATTTGGTAAAGGTAGTGATGAGAGGCTATGTAGGAGTACATAGAAGGCTGTCTCATTAGAACCGCTCTTAGGAACTGAGTTCCGTGTTTGTGATCCAAGACTAGTTACTACCACATGTTGGGATGATTAATTGATCCTCTCGACTTGTTAACTGCCTAGTCCTCGGTCCAGGAGTTGCAAGTAGTTTCTGGTGTTTATAGCTTATGTTGGAGGCCATGCGTAGCGCAAACCTTAGGGGTGGCCTACGACGTGGTAGGTAGTGGCACGGTGTACCAAGTGGCACCCGAACGGTGGGCTTGGGAACCCTGCGCACATCGTTTGAGGCCGTGGCGGAAACTTCGGCCGGACTTCCATGCAGGTTCAGTCTCAAATAGGCGATAAACCTGGACTAGGGTCTTGTGTGATTAACGGTTGTGGCCGACTCCCTCGCTGGGCTTCCGCTTGAAGGTTGCCGAGGTGCCTTTTTACATGCACATAGCGATAAGTGGCGAGAGCGTGTGTGAAGGAGTACACCCCTGCAGGGTATGCTTATGTTCGAATAGCCGCTTCCTCGGATATGGACTACTTGGAAACTTATGTTGTTCATAGACAACTATAATGGTTACTCATAAAAGTATCAAGACACGTGTGAGAACCGTGGATGGCACTCTTGTACGGAGATGGGAGCGGATCCATGGTAGTGTATTGTTGTGGTTAGTGGACTCGTGTACGCTTTCTCAAACTTATTCAAAGTACTGGTAGTCGTAGTACACGATAGCCAAGAGTCAAAGTTGGCGTGCTACATGAAACATCACCATTCGTGTAACTCCCCGGACACACCCACCGGTGGTTGTTACTCCTGGCGGGATCTAGCCTGGCCCCACAGATCAATACTAGACTTTTCTGTGCACTTTGGCCTCACTCGTGCGCACCCGGGACCAACTTCCCGGTCGGTCACCCATCCTAGAACTACTCCAAGCCAAGCATGCTTAACTTGGGAGTTATGTTTGAATGGGCTCCCGGAAAAGAAGGAATTCCTTATTGATATGAGTAGTCTATCATCCCTAATATGCCAGGCTATCACATACACCCCCACTTAGAGGAACCGACGTCCTCGTCGGGTCACAAGAACGTTCCCTCTTGGCACAAACGTCTGTGCATCCAGTCCAGTACATATGCCATGCCGGGTGCCACGACGGGTCACAAACGTCATGAACAACATGACCGCGCACCTGTCCGCAAACATCTGTGTAACCGCGAGAACCTGGCTCTGATACCAACTTGTAACGCCCCGGACACACCCGCTGGTGGTCGTTACTCCTGGCAGGATCTAGACTAGCCCCACAGATCAATACTAGTCTTTTCTGCGCACTTTGTCCTCACTCGTGCGCACCCGGGACCAACTTGCCGGTCGGTCACCCATCCTAGAACTACTCCAAGCAAAGCACACTTAACTTGGTAGTTGTGTTTGAATGGGCTCCCGGAAAAGAAGGAATTCCTTATTGATATGAGTAGTCTATCATCCCTAATATGCCAGGCTATCATAATTCCCCTTTTGATATAGATGCATGAATAGACTAGGTCTGATTTAAAGACTTTTTGAGTATGTTTGTACTCACGTTTGCTTAAACTATTGCAGAGGAGACCCACAATCCATCTGGTGGGTTTTATCTAGATATCGACGACGCTGAGTAGCTGGTATCCCAGCTACGGTCTGACACCCTTAGGAAGGGTTGTAGATAATCAGACTACATGCCTTTTTATCCTTACATCTGTCTGTACTCAGACAGCTTTACTTTTCCGCATGGCTTGTAAGATTTGTTTGTATGGCTTGAGTGTCGGGTCATGTGACCCCTACCTATATGAACATATTATGCAAGGCTCTTCCGAGCCTTCTAAATTAATGTTGTGATGTTGTATGGTTATGTTGTGATGCCATGTTGTATCTATGCATATCGTGCATGTTGTGCGTACGTGTGACGTGCATCGATACGTATGGGATTCGACACCTAGTTGTGTGCCTTTAGTACTACTCTTTACGGGGAAATGCCTCTTTGTGCTTCCACTGAGCCATGATAGCTTGCTACAGCTCCGGACACATTGATTTAATGGCGTGTATCCTTCTTTGTTGTTGTGTCTGTCCCTACGTGGAAATATCTCACAGTGTAATGGAGTCCATGTAGCCTTCTATGACTCGTCTACACACAGTTGAGGACAGAAATGTCTCACGGCATGATGGAGTCCGTGTTCTTCCTATGACTCATCTACACATGCTGATGACCGACACCTGCATTGTTGGGTTATGTATGCATGTCCCTGTATGGATGTGCCACTTGGGTTCTATGACTAGTCATGTCAACCTGGGTTCTTGGACGTATGATTGCTAGCGACATGTTCATATCCGTGAGCCAAAGACGCAAATGGTCCCGGCCAATGTAAGGTGGCAGCCGTGGGGATTACCGTGCGTGAGGCCATAAAGTGATGTGATATGTTACAGGCTGGATTCATATGGCTTAGGATCGAGGTCCCGACAACGAGCCTGCTGGAGGGAGCTCCTTCGAGCCCCACGGGAGCGACAGCGGCTGAGTAAGTCCCTTATTCATGCCCTTTCTTCTTTGATCTTCATCTTCTGTCTCTTGAGGCATGGGACTGAGTTGCTGACTCTACAGGGCGCCCCCGTCCAAGAAGAAGAAGGTCGCGACACCCACGGCGACCTCGCATGTGGTGCGGACTGAGAGGACGTGCGTGCCTCCTGTGATCCCTGAGGGGTACGAGGAGTTCACCCACCAGCCCGAGGCTGAGGTGGGGCACACCAAGGAGGCAAACGAGCGCGAGATGGCTCCTGTGCTGGCTAAAGATTTGACTCCTCTGATTGGGGGAGCCAGCCTCAGGAGGAATCCTCAAGACGAGGGGAGGTGCCTCCGGAGGCACCTGGCGCAGACGGCACCACTGGAGGACTCCACGCTTGCCGGGGAGGCTCAGGCTGACGAGGGGGGGCGCAAC
The DNA here is from genome assembly GCA_039707655.1 of Elymus sibiricus. NCBI lineage: Eukaryota > Viridiplantae > Streptophyta > Magnoliopsida > Poales > Poaceae > Elymus > Elymus sibiricus. The sequence goes on along the minus strand of CM077675.1, from coordinate 303,780,304 downwards.
GAACCCCCAGGCCTCGCCGATGCATCAGGCCCCTGAGGCCGCCTCCATGAGCTCGCCGCGTTCGCCGCTGCGGTATGCTGAAGAAGAGATTGCATGGAGACCCCAACCCACGGAGTATGAGACAACCCTTGCGAGCACCAAGGGCAAAGGTCTTGCGGACGAGGCCGGCTTGGGGCACTCACAGGCTATGAGCCCGGAGGGCGGCGATGAGCCGTAGCTGTAGGATCCAAAGTATGTCTAGAGGGGGGGTGCTTAGACTACTTGACCAAATAAAAATCTATCCTTTTCCCAATTTTAGTTGTGGGTAGATTTTAGCATTTTGCACAAGTGAAGTTCACCCTACACATGCATGTCTACGAGTATTGCAGCGGAAAGTAAAGACAAGCATATGTAAGAGGATAAGGGTAGGAAGATCAAACGCAATTTGGAGACACGAAGATTTTTCCCGTGGTTTCGATAGGTGGTGCTATCGTACGCCCATGTTTATGGAGTCTTCAACCCACGAAGGGTAGCGATCACGAGAGTCCATGGAGGGCTCCACCCATAAGGGTCCACAAAGTAGCAACCTCAACTATTCCATAACGGCTTCCGTCCACGAAGGACTAGCCTCACTATGGGTAGATCTTCACGAAGTAGGCGATCTCCTGGCCCGTACAAACTTCTTCGTTCAACTCCACAACACGAAGTAGGAGGCTCCCAAGCGACACCTAAACAATCTAGGAGGCACCACCCTCCAAAAGGTAATAGGCTCGATAGTAACGATGAACTCCTTGCTCTTGTGTTTCAAATGATAGTCTCCTCAACACTCAATCACTCTCTCACAGATTTGGCTTGGGTAGAAGAGATTGATTGAATGGAAAGCAACTTGGGGAGGCTAGAAATCAAGATCCATATGGTTGGAGTGGATGATCTTGACCTCAACACAAGGATAGGTGGTTCTCTCTTAGAAAATTGGATATGGCAAGTGGGTGTGTGTTCTGAGTGCTTCTCTTGCAAGTGGGATGTGGTGGAGGGGTATATATGGGCATCTCCAAAAATCCAACCGTTGCAACATTATTGCCCAACTCGGTGGAACCGAAGTAACACTCGGTGGCACCGACTTGTTCTAAATGTGGCAACTTTAGGCTTTTCGGTGAGACCGATATGGAATACTCGGTGGTACCGATATGTGTGACCTAGGCAGTTACCAAATCTCGGTGAGACCGATTCCTCAAACTCGGTGGGACCGATTTGGAGAAATGGGTTAACAGAGAGTTGGCCCAACTTCTCGGTGAAACCGATTTGCAAAACTCGGTGGGACCAAATCATGAAAATGGCTAACCAGGAAGTTGGTCACTGTTTTCGGTGGCACCAGAAGGGAATGTTGGTAGTACCGAGTTGTTGGTCTTGGCTAGGGTTTCTGTCTGGGCTTTTGACTTGGTGTAGCCGATGTGGAAATGTTGGTGTCACCGATTTTGAGTGGTAGGCTCTATGACAGAATATTTGTGGGAGAGCTTGTGGGTGTTTTTGGTGACTAACACTTGATCACTTTGAGCATTTCATTCACCATTATTACCTCACCCCCTTTTGATAGTATTGGCTTTCGTATGGACCCAAAGTGATTTCTCACAAAGTAAAATGTAGAGTCTTCATGCTTGTAGCTTAGCCAATCCTATTCCTTGCATCTTCGGGTCTCCTCACAATCCTGTGCCAATCAAACATTGAACTTTTTCCTGAAACATACTTAGTGGAAACATTAGTCCAATGAAATATATGTTGTTATTAATTACCAAAACCACCTAGGGAGAAGTTGTGCTTTCAGTAGCCAGGCTGGTCCCTCCAGCTCGTGAGCAGCAGCGCTATGCTGGTGTGCGGCTGCTTGCAAGGCGCTCGGGCCCCTCTGGACGCGCTCGTGGTTCACCTCCAAGCTAAGGAGGCACGACTCGCCGACGAGCGGTTATGGGTGTTCAACGGATGGTGCGAGCTCGATGTCGCCATCAAGCAAGGCCGTAGGCAACACAATATTGCGTGGGAAAAGCGTGAGAATACTGCCCGGGATACCGTGTAGCTCTGGACGAATGTAGTGAGAGAGCCTGACGAGCCCAACCTATGGTGCGAGGAGGCGGAGGCCCACGAGAGTGTCATCTTGGAGCAGGTTGCCCTGCGGAGCAGGATCTCCTGGCGCAGGAGGGCGCAGCCGTTGCCCATGAGGGGCAGCTAGCCTCCCGAGAGGAGGAGCTCGCCAAGAGCGAAGAGGCGATTGCGGATCGCAAGGGTGATGTGGAGGTCCAGGAGCAAGATCTCGCCAGGACCTCGTCTGATCAGGACGCCGAGCGCGAGCGCCTGACGACTCCGAGTGCCAGGTGGCAGACGCCCAATCCTCCTACGAGGCCAACCTCCAGCTGGAGGAGAAGGAGAAGAACATCAATGCGGACTCCAACACTAAGATCAAGAGGAAGCGCGATGCGCTCCAGAAGAGCCATGGCTAGAAGCTGAAGCTACAAGAGAACCGCTTCAAGCTGAGGCGGGAGGAGCTCCAGACCGAGGTGGGCAAGCTCAAGGAGCAGCTCCATGAGGCGAATACCAATCTCCATCTTGCGCTGAAGGGCAAGGAGGATGCTGAGGGGGCGCTGCAGTCGCTCCAGACACAGATGCGCGACGTGTCTGACGTCGTTCAGAAGGCTAGAGATGATGCTGCCCAGGCGCAGACGCTGCAGGGCGAGCACGTCAAGGTCTTCCATGCCCTCGCCAAGTGCGTTCGCGGCGTCTTGTCCCGCTTCATTGACGAGGTCCTTGACTTCCCCATCGCGGATGCCAATGCAGGCTACATGGACTTCTTCACCAAGCTGGTGGAGGCATGAAGGACGGGGACCGCGAGGCAGGATGTCGTCATCGAGGAGGAGGCCCGCGACCTTCTAGATTAGGAGTTGACGTGGATCTTCAGCAACCTCCTCCGAGCCAGTGCCGACTTCGAATTCGTCGGCGTGATGGAGCCGGTCCCTGAGGAGCTCCACGATGAGCTCAGAAGGGATGTGCAAGACCATGTGGACGCCATGGTGGAGAAGTTTGCGCATGCTCCCGAGAGCTCTGAGGAGAGTGGCGGCCCTGCGGAGACCGGCGGTGGCGACAGTGGCGGTGCCACACCTGCTTAGGCTCCTCTTCCCTTTTCTCCTTGTTCTCCCGTTATCAAAGTTTGTGGCCCCGTGGGAGTGTGAATACATGTTGCTCTTGTATCACACTTAAGTTTTAATTTTCTGTTGCAATTCCCTTGTTTTCTCGTGAGACCTTGTTTTTCCTTATTGCCTTGCCATTTTGCCCTGCGTCATTAGGACCCAGCCTCCGAGCATGCTACGACCATCGCTGGTATGTTGGGGCACGTGCCCAACAAGGACAGAGGGTGTAGGGCTCCGCGAGGCGGCAAGGGCTCCTGAGGCGCGATGCTCAGGAAACCCTGCTTTGACGTGCAGGTGGCTCGCGCCAAGGATAAATCAAAGACACTCGATAGGATCACGATTAGAAAAGGCTGCAAGAAATGCAATGTATTCATGAAATACTGGGACTTAGCTTTCTTGTGGAGTATGAGCCTTGACATGTCATAGCTTGTGGGACGTGCCTCGTGAGGCGTAGGCCCATGAGGCCTTGCAGCGGCCCGTGGTGAATATCAGTGCCACAGGCTACCTCACGGGTCAGCGCTCGTGAGGCCTGCCATAGGCCTCTTGAGGAAGCAGTACGCTGCAGGCTGCTCCGTGAGTCGGTGCTCATGAAGCTTCTTGTGCCCTACATGAGTGACAGCGGCATACCAACAAGATTCACAAGTAGTGGGCGACGCGCGCTCATGAGGTCGCTCATGGGTGTTACGCGAGGAGACAAAGTACCAAGGACCTTGGTGAGGTGACATGCATGGGAGCAGGCTCGCGAGCCAGAGCTCGGTCACTTGGGTTTAGCGATGCTAACGGGATTGACCCAAGCACAGGCACCATGTCCATCCCCCGGTCACGTGATACGCAGGAGGGATATCGCGAGCGCGCTCGGCTCCTGAAATGAAATGCTCTTCAAGTGCACAGTATAATTTAGGCAAATCTTAGGAAATAACACTTTATTGCTGCATGAAGGAGTTTATTACACAACCAAAAACGAGATTGTTCTCGTGCTAGACACGGGTCATCAGGAGGATGCGGTGCGGCCAAGTGGCTCGCCATCCTTACACGAGTAAAAGGAGTGCTGCCGTGCTAGACACGGGTCACCTTGAGGATGTGATGCGGGTAGGCGGTGTGCCCTCAAGTCAAAAAGTCTGCCATGACAAAGCATGGGGCCCCACCGGGTTATGGACAGGGAGCTCTCGCGGCCTCGTGGCGATGCAGAAAGAGAGGCTGCCGGAGCGTGTACAACCCCAAGTCGTTCATGACCGTGAGGTAACGGGTAGATCTTGCGGAGGTGTTGGATGTTCCTTGTGTTTTGTATTGGAACAGCCTCCTCCATCTCCAGCTGTGCTGCGCTAGGCCGAGAAACATGGACAACCCTGAACGGGCCTTCCCACATAGGCGATAGCTTGTGCAGTCCTTCTCTGGAGAGGATCCTTCGCAGTTGTAGGATCCAAAGTATGTCTAGAGGTGGGTGATTAGACTACTTGACCAAAATAAAAATCAAGCCTTTTCCCAATTTTAGTTGGTGGCCAATTTTAACAATTGTAGCAAGTCAAGTACACCCTACACATGCAAGTCTAACAGTATAGCAGCGGAAAGTAAAGACATGCACAAGAAAGTAAAGGTAGGGAGAGGAGAATCAAACGCAATTGATGACACAAAGATTTTTCCCGTGGTTCCGATAGGTGGTGCTATCGTACGTCGACGCTGATGGAGACTTCAACCCACGGAGGGTAGCGGTCGCGAGAGTCCATGGAGGGCTCCACCCGTTAGGGTTCACGAAGTAGCAACCTCGTCTATTCCATCACGGCTTCCGTCCACGAAGGACTAGCCTCACTATGGGTAGATCTTCATGAAGTAGGCGATCTCCTTGCCCGTACAAACTTCTTGGTTCAACTCCACAATCACGAAGAAGGAGGCTCCCAAGCAACATCTAACCAATCTAGGAGGCACCACCTTCCAAAAGGTAATAGATGTGGTAGTATGATGAACTCCTTGCTCTTGTGCTTCAAAAGATAGTCTCCTCAAAACTCAATCACTCTCTCACATATTTGGCATGGGTAGAAGAGATTGATTGGTTGGAAAGCAACTTGGGGAGGCTAGAAATCAAGATTCATATGGTTGGAATGGGATGTCTTGATCTCAACACATGAGTAGGTGGCTCTCTCTTAGAAAAATGGATGGGGCAAGTGTAGATCTGTTCTTAGTGCTTCCTCTACGAATGAGAGGTCGTGGAGGGGCATATATAGGCATCTCCAAAAATCCAACCATCACAACATTATTGCCCAACTTGGTGAAACCGAAGTGAAAACTCGGTTGCACCGACTAGTGCAAAATGTGGCAACTTTGGCCTTTTCGGTGAGACCGATATATGAATCCCGGTGGTACCGATATTGGTGACCTAGGCAGTTACCAAGACTCGGTGTCACCGATTCTTAAAACTGGTTAACAGAATGTTGGTCACTCGTTTCAGTTGCACCAAATGGAATGTTGGTATTACCAAGATGCTAGGGTTTGGCTAGGGTTCTGTCTAGGTTAAAACTTGGTGGATCCGGATGGGAAAGTTGGTGTCACCGAATTTATTTTCTTTTGGCGTTGGACAAAGAATTTTTGTGGGAGAATGGGTGAGTATCTTTGGTGGCTAATCTCTAAGCACTTGAGCTACCAGATCATCATAATTCCTCATCCCCTTTTAATAGTATTGGCTTTCCTATGGACTCAAAGTGATTTCTCACATAAAGTAAAATGTAGAGTCTTCAAGAATGAATCATTGTCAATTCTATTCCTTCCTTTCCTCGGGGAGGTTCTCAACACAATCCTTTCGCCATCCCATCATTTAACTTTTTCCTGAGATGCACTTGGTGGAAACATTAGTCCAATGAAATATATATTGTTATTAATTACCAAAACCACCTAGGGAGAACTTGTACTTTCAATCTCCCCCTTTTTGGTAATTGATGACAACATATAGATCAAAGCTTCGATAAGAGATATAATCAATGAATAGCATCGTTGCTTTGAGAAGTATGTGATAAGCAAGAGCTCCCCCTAAATTTGTGCACTATTTACAATTTGCGTTTGAATGCAAATGCACAATCGATTAGGAGTGTAGGTAACTCTTCCATGTCACATACAACTTGGTGGTGCGCATAAATGATATGAATGGATTACAATGCACATAACACCAAACAAGTGAATGATCATCTCGTAGATATATCACAAAGATAGGAAATAGTTGCACCAACAAGCAAAGTATATGATCAAACACAACTGAGTTTTAAACACACGAGCGATAAACCAAATGTTTTCAAGAAGTGGAGAGCAACAAAAATGCAACACTATCCCTCAAAGCCCTATGATCTATAACTTCTCCCCCTTTGGCAACAAGTTACCAAAAAGTTCAAAGCTATAGAGCTAATTGTCTCTCTGGGCATGGTCTCTTCCATGAGATGATGAAGCTGCTCTTGTAGTGGTCGAAGGAGTCGAGATAAGAGCATCCGCAAACGCTTCATCAGAAGTCCTCTGAGGTGGTGGAGTAGACACTAGAGGTGCTGGAGGAACTGATGGAGCTGTGGCAGGTGCTGATGAAGTAGGCCTCATCTCTGGAGCTGGCACAGTAGGTGTCCTAGTCTTGGTCTTGAACTGAGTGCTGGTCCTGTGAGGTGGATTGTCATCATCATCATCAGTGGAATGAGGGCTAGGCACTGCATCCACTTCCGGTTTGAGCTCAGTTACAGTCGTCGTCAGCTCATCAACCTTGTTGTTCAAAGTGGTAAACATATCTTCAACAATCCTCTCAAGGCTTCCTTGGTTTAGCAAGATGTTCTTGATGTCCTTCTCCATACCTTGGATGGTGCTGATAAGATATGCCATTTGCTCGTTCTTTGTCTTGGGGACCTGAGCACTAGTGGCTCTAGCTGCTTCAGCCTCTGCCTGTGCAGTAGATGAAGTGGGATGACTAGGGTCCATCACCACTACATTATCTTTAAACTCTGGCTAAAGTGGCATATGAGGACAATCAAGTGCATATACATTCTTCTCCAACTTGGAGTTGATGAGCATATGAATGTAAGGTGCATATCCACATGGTCGTTTCGGATCAGCGGCTGTCCTCTTGATTGTCTCTACAATCAAATCCATCACTCTAAATCTAGTGTGGGTGTCTATGTGGTGCAGCATGTTGATGGAGTAACCCCTGATCATTTTATCATCTCCAGACTTGGGCATCAAAGTATACCTCAAGATAGTGTTGGTGGTAGGTAGTCCTGCTTGCAAATGATAGACAGAGCCAAGCTTGTGTGTGCTCACATAGGCATTTGGGATAGGAGTGTACATGTCAGTCATGGAGTTGTGATTCATCTTGGCTTCAGCATAAACATCAATATCTCCTTCCTCTACCTGTGGGACTCCTAAGATGGTAGCCCACTCATCCACAGTAGACTGATATCTTACTCCCTCAGTCATCCATATGATACGGTCATCTGGATAGAAATGAGCTATGGAGTAGAACTACATGATCATCTCATCATTCCAAGATGTGAACTCTCTCCCGACAAATCTCTCAATGTCAATGGATCTGAAGTTGTCCTGCACACTGGGGAAGTAGTCCTCATTTTCCTTGATGTCAGCCCAGTCAACATATCTCATATCACTGACAGCTGGGCTCTTGTCCAATAGGACAGTCTCATAGAAATCCTGTTATTCCTTAGTGTGGAACCTGTCATCTGCATCAGTCTTTCTCCTAGAGGCGTATGGATCATTTGCTCTCCAAGTCCTCAGCCCTTGATCTCTCCTCTTCTTCATATCTTCAGCCACTGGATGAGCATCATTGTGTTATGGCAAATCTGGTCTCAGCTTCCTCAAAACTGAGATGTTATCCTCTTCTTCCATGGTGGAAGATCTCTTGTTCTTTGCTGCAAGAGGAATAACCCTGGTAGTCTTCTTGGACTTAGTGGCAGCAGCCTTCTTGGGTGCAGAGGGCTTCTTTGGAGTTGTTTGCTTGCTCTTGCATGGAGCTTGCTTGGGCATAGCATCTGCAAGCAACTTCTTCTTCTTAGAGGGAGGAGCTTTGGCAGCTAGCTCTTCCTCCTCTTCCTTTTCCTCGGCCTCAGCTGGGTCTTCATACATAGAAGTGGGTCTGCCAACCACATGCACAATCCTCTTCCTAGCTCTCTTCTTGTCACCTGCCTTCTTAGGCATAGAGCTCTTTAAAGGCTCAACAGAAATAGTCATATTTGCCTTAGCACTCTCAGGTGCTCTCATTGCTTCAGAGCTAGCATACTCTTTCCTCACTGGCCTCTTGGCAGGAGTGGCTTCAGAGGCAGATTTCTTGGCAGCCTTTTCTATCTTGTCCTACTGTTCTTGGCAAGAACTTCCTCAGGCACAAAATCAGAGTCCTCTTCCTCTAAATTCAATTTCCTTCTTGCCCTGGTGACAGCCTTGGGCAACCCATATGAGCTGGGAGTGCCTGGGTCCTGAGAAGATGAGGAGCTAGCATTTGGGCTAGTGCCAGCATCCACATCTACACTCTATTCTCTGAAGTTGTTTTGGCTGTCATCTGACCTTGACATGCTGACCCTATGAATAGAATATAGAGGAGTAGAGGGGATAAGCATCACAAAAATTCAGAAGGTTTTTCAAAAATTTGAACTCAAAACTTTAAGTTTAACTTTCTGCAAAAAGGATTTCGGTTCCACCGAGTCAAAAATTTCGGAGCCACCGAGACATACAATCTCCTTAATAGAAACCTGGTAGCCTTTTTGGTTTCACAGAAAAGGAAACTCGGTTTCACCAAGACTGTTCTCAGTAGCCCTAATACCCAAATCGGTAAGACCGATTTTTCTGACTCGGTGACACCGAGATTCAATTGGCGGATGGTTAAACCTAAAAATCTTTCGTTCGCTAATCTAATGGAGATTTCTTCTGGTTGAATGTATTGCAATCGTGGATTGAAGATGGACTAAACCTATGTGCGCAAAAATTAGAGTTGGGAGCGCAAAGAGGGGCCGAAACCTTACCCTAACTCAGTGAAGGTCTCGCTACGGCGGCAACGGCGGTGGAGATTGCCGTCGGCGGCGGAGGAATTCTGCGGCGAGGACACGCGGGAGGCAAGGGCGATGTCCGGAGACATGAGCTCGGCAGCGAGGGGGTGCGGGAGGCAATGATTGAGAATTGAAATTTCAAAAGTCGGGTCAGTGAGAATATATATCCCCTAGCTGTCGGTGTCGCCGATTCAGAAATTTCGGTGCCACCGAGTTTCATAACTGTCAGGTGACAGTGAAACTCGATGAGGCCGAGATTTAGGGATCGGTTGCACCGAGGTGATAAAACCAGATCAACCCTAGGCTTCGGTGGAACCGAGTTTTTCAGGTTGGTTACACCGAGTTGTTCATGGCAGGTTTTGGAAATCAGCTCTTGTCGAAACGGAACTCCGAGTGCTCCTCACACAAAGGGTTCGAAAAGTGCTTGCTCAAATTTTGTGATGAAGCATGAATAGAATTTGAGACAAGAAAGCATAGATAGCTAGAGGAAGGTACTTAGGCATTCTTGTATATCCAATTGGCCAAACAAAAATGAAAGCCAAATAACAACAATTGGATATCCTCGAATGAGAAAAGATATGCATACCAACATGCTCACACAATAAGATGTCAAATGAAATCATGGCAAACATGCAAAACCACTCTAGTATCTACCAAGCACTTTGGCGATGACGGAGTCATCTATATATGAGTATATTGACTTAGGAGCCAAGTAAAAATACTTGATCATAGGTCATACTCATCGTTTAAGCACAAGTGGGGTTACCACTTTTACATAAAGCATTTAATGTGTTCACATCTTTAAGAGATGCTTTAACTCAAGTCTTAGAGTAAAGCTCCCCCTTGATGTGACATCCCCCCTAAGAGGGATAAACTAACCTTGGGTTTCGTCGTAGAAGACTTCATGTGGGTGAGGTAGTAGTGGATGCTCGTTGTTGATGAAGATCATCTTGAGTTGGGAGCAATTCACGTTGTTTCTTACTCTTCTCACCTACATGGGTTAGTCCCACACAAGAGACAAATACAAAGGATATCTATGGACATGGAGTGAAATGCACACATGATGATGTCCATGGATTCTTTTATTACCTTGTCCCTTGCTTACCTTTGAGGGAATGTGTGACTCCTTGAACTATTGCATAAGGTTGGAGTTGATTGCAAATAGTCCTTGCCAATGATGAATGTGAGTGAATTTCATTGGCGGAGTCACCCCTCAAGAACTTCTCTAGTTCTTCTTCTTGGGGACCCACATCAAATTGATGGGAATCCTTGGAGTTGAAGTAGCACTAGTTGAAGTAGAACTTGGAGTAGCCTTGGGAACCCACTTGGCCATGGCTTGGGACTCATCTTCACATGTGTCAATCTCCTCTTGAAGCTTTTCCTTGCCCTTGAGCTTGTGGTCTTGTGGTGGAAGGTCGTCTTGAGCTTTTGTTCCCTTGAGGATAGTATGATCATACTTCTCCCTTTGAGGAACAAACTTCAGCTTGGGGTATTGACCTTCTTCCCATTCAACTCCATTGGCGTTGAAGTAGCCAATGCCTTGGTTCTTCCGGTATCCTCCATGCTTGCGTACAATCTCCTCGAATTGCTTACATCCGGCAAGACTTTTGTAGATACCTTTTTCTATAATCCCTTTCAAAAGATCATTTTCTTGCTCAAGTGTAACTTGGATAAGAGAATCATTATTAGTGGAATCAATAGACCTACTAGAGGCAACATCATTAGATTTAGCATTTTTATTGTTGCTACTAGATGAAGAACCTTTCTTGCCTTTGTTACTAGTTTGCTTAGTTTTAACTTGTGGCATGAATGCAGACAAGAGTAGTCGTTTGGCTAGATAAGAAGAACTCTTCTTTCGAAGATTGTCATTGATAGCTTTAAGAAACTCATGTTCTTGCTCTAAATTTAGCTTCTTGAAGCGTAGCTTCTCATGAGTTCTTACAAGCTCTCTATGATCTTCTAGAGTAGATTCATGGTCTAACTTCAGAGTGTTTAATTCTTTAGTTAGACACTCAATCTCCTTCTTATCATCATCACACGACTTATCTTGATTAGCATAATTATCATCAAGTTCATTTTGACTAACATCACTAGTTTTATCAAAGAGCAAGTCATCATCTCCAAGTAAGTCATCCTCATCACTATTGAAGTCAAGATATTCGGGGTGTGATACCTTGGGGCCTTTAGCCATGAAGCAACTTCCACTCCCTTCATTTTGTGAATCAAATATGTCATAGGAGTTGGAGGAAACGAGGGCAAGTCCAGCAAGACCTTCATCTTGACTATAGTCGGGGTCGCAGTGATAGCTTCTCTCGGAGTGGTTATCGGATTCGGAGCTAGAAACCCATTCACCAACATGAGCTTGATGTCTTCTTCTTGTGTAGCTCTTGGTGTATTTGTCCTTCTTCTCCGAGTCTTTACTTCTCCAGGAGGGTCTTCGTTCACAACGATCATCTCTACTCCTTCTCTCTCTTTGAGGTGATTCATCTCTTGAGCTCTTTCTTCTAGGTAACTCTTCTCTTCTTTTGTGGGGGGGGGGGGGGGGGGGCGTGCACTCATTGGCGTAGTGTCCGGGCCTTCCACAATTGTAACAATTCTGGTCACGACTAGATGAATGCTTCTCTTCATATCTTGAATTGTAGTTTCTCTCTTTGCCTCTACTCTTGTAGAACTTGTTTGAATTTCTTGACCAAGAGGCTTATCTCTTTATTGGTTACAAGGTTGTCCTTTGATGTAGCGGGAGTGTCATTTGAAGCTTTGTAAGAACCGCTTGATAAATTGTAGTTACAGTGGGGTTTTACGCCCAAACTGTGGGTTGTCGAAGTTCTCCATAGGGACTAGGCGATCAGCGACGGCACAAGACTAAAGCTAGGGAATACAATTCAGGTGATGTAAACTGAAAATTAAACCTAAAATTATCTAGGATCGTTCCGGAAAATCACCGACCAAGAAAATGCAAACAAGCAAAGGGAGGTTCAGATTGTACTCTCTGTCTTTTTGGTATTTTCATATTACTTGAGACAACAGAAACTAACACAAAAGGGAAGTAAGATGAAAAAACATGTATAAAGGGAAGAAACAAGATAATATGACAAGGACAGAAATATATCACAACACAAACGATTATATTGAAAACAGTTAGATCACAGGTACATAGCTAACACGGGAATTGAACTCATTTATTCAACAAGTGCAGAACACAAGAGATAGGTTTAACTAATTTCCACACATAAGAACAGATAGTTATATGCCACAATTCAGATCACGGATCAACAATTTAATACCACATGGGCACAAACCTGAGACTGAACATATCATACATCACTAAATAGTCTTACACATATCAATTTTACAGAAATTTCAGAGAGAGAGAGAGAGAGAGAGAGCACAGGAGGAGTTTGGAGAGCAGAGGAAACAACAGATGGATAGGAGAAGAGTTTGAGGTTCAGAGAAGAAGCAGGGAGAGGGAGAAAGAGATTCAACAGAGGAGGATTCAGAGAAGCAGGAACAAGAAAAGTTGAGGGAACAACAAGGACATAGGGGAAGAGAGCAGCAGCACAGGCGTGGGGGAAGGAGCAACAGCAGATCGTGGGAGAAGGAGAAGCAGCAGGGGCGTGGGATCAGGGAGTGCTCTCGCGAGGGACCAGACACCACGACCCCCTAGTCTGGTTGGTCGCGCAGGAGATGGATACTGGAGGCTTGGTGGATGGAGATGGCGGTGCTAGTGTGGATGGTGGTGCTGGTGTTATGGCGCGGCGGCGAAGATGGTGGATGGGTGGATGGGTGGCGCTGGTGATGGATGGATGGATGGCGATGGGTGATGTGGTGGAGCAATGGCTGGTGGTTGGAGGTGCTGGTGGTGCGCTGCCACAACGGCCTGGCCGTGGCGGCGGCCGGAGGTGGAGGAGTGGTGAGGGAAGAACAAGATGAGGTGCCAGGCCCAAAGGGGATCGAAGGCCACCCTATGGATTTTGACCCCTGTCGATCAGATCTGCATTCTTGTTGTTTAGCCCTCCTACTTCTCTTCTTTCTTCCCAAGTTGGTCCTCCCATCTTTAGCTTGGCCCCTTGGTTACTTCTTTCCTTCATGCTTAGGTCCCTCAGTTGATATGCAGCGGCAACAACTTCTCCTCATGTCCACAATAGAAGAATTTAGGGCCTTTTCGCCCTTTTCTGCAAAACATGAAGAAGTGTTGTAAAGCTAGCATAATAGGGGTATTTGAATATTTATTGAGTAAATAATGTGCTCATATGATTACAATGTGATGCAAAAAGACTAAAAATATTATGTGAAGAAATGCTCTATCAAGTTCCCCCACACTTAAACTTTTGCTTGTCCTCAAGCAAAGGAATATAACAAAGGCTAGATAGTGAACAGTAAATTGACTAGTGGATGCACTAGTTAAGTAGATCTCCAAACAATGCTTGCTTTGAACTTTGCTTGTGAAAATTAATGGTTAAGAGTGCTACAAAGCAGTAGGATACTAGTAGACTTGACCTTTTTAAACTGTTTAAATGCGGATTGTGCCAAAAGGTTCCTAAAGAGAGCATGATCCTAGAAAACACTTCTTACAAGGAACACAACATTGTTGTTGAACCACTTATTTAATGTGAAGGAATCAATGATAATATTTTATCGGTCTCACCAAAGGAACATACCACCGATCCCGAGAACATGGTATACACCTGGCTCGACCAATTATTAGTTCTTTTTGTTTGTCTCCCCAAAGGAATATATCACCGATCCAAAGAACATGGTATACACCTGGTTCGACAACTACAATTTTCTTTATATACTTAAGTCCTATCTGATCCAACCAGATTTCACAAGCCATTGATCCAGGGAACATGACATGCTACTGTTAGGTAGATCAGATAATTATTCATTATAAAATATACTTTTTTTATGAACAACACATATACACAAAAAATAGGAATCCTCACTTCTCCATGCTTGGTTCACATGCTACCGATCCATAGAACGTAGCATGCTAATCCATAGTGGTTAAGTGATTGCTCTGAATGGGAACACACTTGGCTCATATTCAGGATCTAACACTTAATGATCTAGGTCTATCAAGGTAAAAGCAGAAAATGGTGGAGTTTATTAGTGTACTAGGGATTTGAGCGCTCAAAACAAATGACTTTCACTACTTTCAGCAAAGCAAGCAATGTGTAGATCACTAGTTACAAGGCATTCAACAATCAATTCACAATTCACATCAAGCACAATATGCCATAAGTAAATTTCAGCATGATAGTATTTAAGAAATGGCTCGAGCAACCCATGCATCAAATGATTTTAGCATGTACCAATGTCATTTAGAATGGGTCATGAAACAGCTCACCGGGCTTTTCCAATGATGTAGCACTCCTCAATCATCTCACATCATCTTGCATTGCAACTCTTCTCCTTTTGCTTCCTCATGCACGCTCCAGCTTCTCTCTACCTGATGTGTGCTCCTTGCTTCTCCTCTTCACCATGCTCTGAATCCACCTGGGTCCCAAGGAATGTCACCTCGAACCTGGTCAGCATGTAGTGAATGGTGCAGAAACAAAATTCTGAAAAAGCACTCAACCAAAGAGACAATACAAGTGACAGGGGTAATGCCCTCTAAATCATCAATAGAGTACCCAATTATATAACCATAGTAATAAAGCACATGCTTAGGATGGTAGGAATCAGCAAGCTCAATACTAGCACGGGGATGATATTTATCATTAAGCATAGGTCTAGCATAAGAAAAGTAAGTGTCATCATAAAAAATGAGAGTACTGCCACCAACAGCGTATGTATCATCATATCCAAGCAAATGAGCTTTCAAATCAATCTTAAGTGATGGTATCATTTAATGCAAGGTAGTAGCAAAGAAATCATGAGGATGCATGTCATCAAGTGGATCAGATAAGCCTGCTACATCACGCTCTTGTATGACGATAGGCAAATGAATATCTGGTTCTTCATCTTCAACTACAACAGCTTCTTTTACTTCTTCAAGAGTGAGAGACGATGGTTCTTCAACTTGATCGCTTGGGCATTAGAGCTCTGGATCATCTTGTGCCTTGTCTTCGAGTACATCTTCTTCAATCTGAGGTCTCTCTTCCTCTGGACTCTCACCATCATGATCATTTGGATGTGAAGGCATTGGAACCACACATGTATCTAGGGAAATCCCTGCAACACTCAACTCAAGCAGTGATGAGATAGTACTTCCAGCATTGATATTCTTCTCGATCGTCCTCACTTCTTCCACTAGCTCCTTCCCACTCTTGATCTTCTTCATTTCCTCTAGTATAACCTTCCTAATAGGATCATCCTCGGCACTCCAAGTGAACTCGAGGCTAAGAAGTGTGAGCTTCTCTATATCATCGAACTCATCTTGTGTGGGCACTTGCACATGGGATTGCTCAACAGGTGCTGGAGTTGTTGGTTAACCAAATGGAGGACTATTTAACTCCATTGGACACATCTCCTGGTGTTGAGGTACATGAATAGGAGCTGAATAAATCTGTTTTGGAGCATAGTTGTTACTCTCCTCATTGTACCTAATTCCCTGCATATGATTACTCGAAGCAAATGATGAGATCTCAGGGTTGTTGTTCCCATATGACATATTCTGGTTCTCAGGCCACCCCTGTGAGTAATTGTTTTGGTATGGGCCATGCTGTTGTGCAAAGTTCATTCCAAAACAATCTGGAGTGTATGAATACCCATGCTGATACTCAGCAGGTGTATGGCCCTCAAATCCACAAATATGGCATGTAGGAGCAACATAAGGATTGCCTACGGAATAAGGATCATAACAACTAGGCCTATCCTCAAAAACAATACCTCGCTGCTGAGCTAACTCATCTAATTGATGGGAAATCTTACTTATCAGGACTTGAACACTTTCCATGCTATTTGTGCTATTGCTCACATAAGCATGATGATCTGAGTAGAATGCCATTTCCAAGAAGACAATCCAACCTACAAAACGAACAAGAAAAGAAAGAGAAAATAACTAGAACAGTTGCAAGCCGTTAGAGATATATCACATATAAATGTCACAAAAAAGAAAACAAGAAAAACCTAGTCTATAGCCTAACACAATCACTCGACACTAGTCCCCAGCAACGGCACCAAAATGATCAATTATAGTTATAGTGGGGTTTTACGCCCAAACTGTGGGTTGTCGAAGTTCTCCACATGGACTAGGCGATCAGCGACGGCACAAGACTAAAGCTAGGGAATACAATTCAGGTGATGTAAACTGAAAATTAAACCTAAAATTATCTAAGATCGTTCCAGAAAATCATCGACCAAGAAAATGCAAACAAGCAAAGGGAGGTTCAGAGTGTACTCTCTGTCTTTTTGGTATTTTCATATTACTTGAGACAACAGAAACTAACACAAAAGGGAAGTAAGATGAAAAAACATGTATAAAGGGAAGAAACAAGATAATATGACAAGGACAGAAATATATCACAACACAAACGATTATATTGAAAACAGTTAGATCACAGGTACATAGCTAACACGGGAATTGAACTCATTTATTCAACAAGTGCAGAACACAAGAGATAGGTTTAACTAATTTCCACACATAAGAACAGATAGTTATATGCCACAATTCAGATCACGGATCAACAATTTAATACCACATGGGCACAAACCTGAGACTGAACATATCATACATCACTAAATAATCTTACACATATCAATTTTACAGAAATTTCAGAGAGAGAGAGAGAGCGCGCGCAGGAGGAGTTTCGAGAGCAGAGGAAACAACATATGGGTAGGAGAAGAGTTTGAGGTTCAGAGAAGAAGCAGGGAGAGGGAGAAAGAGATTCAACAGAACAGGATTCAGAGAAGCAGCAACAAGAAAGGTTGAGGGAACTGCAGGGACGTAGGGGAAGAGAGCAGCAGCACAGGCGTGGGGGAAGGAGCAACAGCAGATCGTGGGAGAAGGAGGAGCATCAGGGGCGTGGGATCAGGGAGTGCTCTCGCGAGGGACCAGACACCACGACCCCCTAGTCTGGTGGATCGCGCAGGAGATGGATACTGGAGGCTTGGTGGATGGAGATGGCGGCGCTAGTGTGGATGGTGGTGCTGGTGTTATGGCGCGGCGGCGAAGATGGTGGATGGGTGGCCGGGTGCCGCTGGTGATGGATGGATGGATGGCGATGGGTGATGTGGTGGAGCAATGGCTGGTGGTTGGAGATGCTAGTGGTGCGCCGCCACGCCGGCCTGGCCATGCCGGCGGCCGGAGGTGGAGAAGGAGTGGTGAGGGAAGAAGAAGATGAGGTGCCAGACCCAAAGGGGATCGAAGGCCACCCTAGGGATTTTGACCCCTGTCGACCAGATCTGCATTCTTGCTGTTTAGCCCTCCTACTTCTCTTCTTTCTTCCCAAGTAGCTCCTCCCATCTTTATATTGGCCCCTTGGTTACTTATTTCCTTCATGCTTAGGTCCCTCGGTTGATATGCAGCGGCAACAACTTCTCCTCATGTCCACAATAGAAGAATTTGGGGCCTTTTCGCCCTTTTCTGCAAAACATGAAGAAGTGTTGTAAAGCTAGCATAATAGGGATATTTGAATATTTATTGAGTAAATAATGTGCTCATATGATTACAATGTGATGCAAAAAGACTAAAATATTATGTGAAGAAATGCTCTATCACCGCTTGACTTGTTATGAAGCTCTTCTTTGTCTTTGTGTGACATCTCATGAGCAACAATCCTTTCAATGACTTTTGTAGGCTTGAGATCTTTGTAGTTTGGCATCATTTGGATCAATGTGCACACGGTGTCATACTTTCCATCCAAGGATCTAAGTATCTTCTTGATGATGAATTTTTCAGTCATCTCTTCGCTTCCTAAGCCGACAATCTCATTTGTGATGAGAGCAAGCCTAGAGTACATTTCCGCGACTCCTTCACCATCATTCATCTTCAACTTGTCAAGTTGACTTTGTAGCACATCCAACTTAGATTCCCTAACGGATTCGGTACCTTCGTGCATATCAACCAAAGTATCCCACATTTCCTTTGCATTCTCAAGACAGCCAATCTTGTTGAATTACTCGCGGCATAGGCAGATCAATAGAATGTCACATGCTTGAGCGTTGTATTGCAACATCTTCAATTCTTCCGCGGTCGCTTCACGATCTGGTTCCTTTCCATCACCAAGGAATTCACCTTGCAAACCAACACGAACAACAGCCCATACGGCGGGGTTATGACCAAGAATATGCATTTTCATCTTATGTTTCCAACTAGCAAAGTTTGTACCATCGAAATATGGACCTCTACGGTGATAATTTCCCTCACTAGACGCCATACTCTCCTAGGTTGTGAAACCAATGCAATGCAGAGCAAAGCTCTGATACCACTTGTAGGATCCAAAGTATGTCTAGAGGGGGGTGATTAAACTACTTGACCAAAATAAAAATCTATCCTTTCCCCAAATTTAGTTGTTGGCCAAGTTTAACAATTCTAGCAAGTCAAGTACACCCTACACATGCAAGTCTAAGAGTATATCAGCAGAAAGTAAAGACATGCACATGAAAGTAAAGGTAGGGAGATGAGAATCAAACGCAATTGATCACACAAAGATTTTTCCCGTGGTTCTGATAGGTGGTGCTATCGTACGTCCATGCTAATGGAGACTTCAACCCAAGGAGGGTAGCGGTCGGAGAGTCCACGGAGGGCTCCACCCGTTAGGGTCCACGAAGTAGCAACCTCTTCTATTCCATCACGGCTTCCATCCACGAAGGACTAGCCTCACTATGGGTAGATCTTCACGAAGTAGGCGATCTTCTTGCTCGTACAAACTCCTTGGTTCAACTCCACAATGATGAAGAAGGAGGCTCCCAAGTGACACCTAACCAATCTAGGAGGCACCACCCTTCAAAAGGTAATAGATGTGGTAGTATGATAAACTCCTTGCTCTTGGGATTCAAAAGATAGTCTTCTCAACACTCAATCACTCTCTCACAGATTTGGCATGGGTAGAAGAGATTGATTGGTTGGAAAACAACTTGGGGAGGCTAGAATTCATATGGTTGGAATGGGATGTCTTGATCTCAAAACATGAGTAGGTGGCTCTCTCTCAGAAAAATGGATGGGGCAAGTGTAGATCTGTTCTGAGTGCTTCCTTTATGAATGAGAGGTGGTGGAGGGGTATATATAGGAATCTCCAAAAATCCAACCGTTACTGCATTATTGCCCAACTCGGTGAAACGCAAGTGAAAACTCGGTTGCACCGACTAGTGCAGAATGTGGCAACTTTGGCCTTTCGGTGAGACCGATATATGAATCTCGGTGGTACCGATATGGGTGACCTAGGCAGTTACCAATACTCGGTGTCACCGATTCTTAAAACTCGGAAATTCCGATTTTAAGAAAATGGTTAACTGAATGTTGGTCGCTGGTTTCGGTTGCACCGAATGGAATGTCGGTAGTACCAGGATGCCAGGGTTTGGCTAGGGTTCTGTGTAGGTTAAAACTCGGTGGATCCGGATGGGAAAGTTGGTGTCACCGAATTTTGTCTTTTGGCTTTGGACAGAGAATTTTTGTGGGAGAATGGGTGAGTATTTTTGGTGGCTAATCTCTAAGCACTTGAGCAACCAGATCATCAGAATTCCTCATCCCCTTTTAATAGTATTGGCTTTCCTATGGATTCAAAGTGATTTCTCACATAAAGTAAAATGTAGAGTCTTCAAGCATGAAGCATTGTCAATTATATTCCTTCCTTTCCTTGGGGAGGTTCTCCACACAATCCTTTTGCCATCCCACCATTGAAATTTTTCCTGAGATGCACTTGGTGGAAACATTAGTCCAATGAAATATATGGTGTTATTAATTACCAAAACCACCTAGGGAGAAGTTGTGCTTTCAGCAGGACAAGATCACCAGCTTCAAGGGTGCGGGGGTGTATGTTGTGGCCGTGGTAGCAATGCAGCGCCTGCTGATATCGGGACACGCGAAGGGCGGCCAGGCGGCGTGCTTCGGCGAGGAGGAGCATATCAGCTTCCCGCTGGTCATGTTGGTGGTCTCGTTGAAGGCCAAGACCCGCGGGGACCCATACTTGATCTCAGTAGGAAGGACCGCTTCTGCCCCATAGACGAGGAAGAAGGGAGTTTCACCGGTAGGCTTGGTCGCTGTTGTGCGTATCGACCATAGCACGGACTAGAGCTCGTCGAGCTAGCCTTTGCTGTAGGCTTTGAGCTTCTTGCTGAAGCTTCTTGTCTTGAGGCCTTTGAGGACCTCAGTGTTAGCACGCTTGGCCTGGCCGTTGTTTTGTGGATGCGCCACAGAGGTGTAGCAGATTTGCATGCTGATGTTGTCGCAGTAGGACCTGAAGAGTCCGCTGATGAACTGTGAGCCGTTGTCGGTGATGATGCGATTGGGAACACCGAAGCAGCACACCAAGCCCTTGATGAACTTGGTAGCAAATCTCTCTAGGATGAAGCAGACAGCCTACACCTTTGCCCACTTGCTGAACTTGTCGATGGTGACGTAGAGGTAGTGGTAGCCTCTGGCTGCTCGAGGGGATGGACCCAGAATATCCAACCCCCAGAGCGCAAAGGGCCATGAGAGGGGAATGGTCTGGAGCCCTTGTGCTGGCTGGTGTATCTGCTTGGCGTGGAACTGGAAGGCCTCGTAGGATTGGACCAGCTCGATGGCGTCTTGAGGCGTTGTGGGCCAGTAGAAGCCATTGCGGAACACTTTGCCGGGGAGGGTCCACGATGAAATGTGATGGCCACAATCTCCACCATGTATGTTAGCAAGCAGCTCGCGCCGTTGCTCCTCACAGATGCACCGCATCGCCACTCCGTTGGGGCGCCTTTGGTAGAGATCGTTGTCCCTCACACAATAAGATGCAGATTGGCGGGCCATGCTCTCTACTTCGGTGTTGTCTGCTGGGAGAGTGTTGTTCTCCAAGTAGACCTTGAATTCTGTGGACCAGCTCTCGGCCTGCGGCTCCAGTGCTAACAGCAGGAGGGCGCCTGAAGGTGGGACCGCAGTCTGGTGCGCATGTGGAGGGTGCGGGCGGGAGCTCCTCATGAGACGCCATGTTGTTGATGACTTGAGGTGCTGCAGATGGCTTCAGGAGCCTCTCCTCGAAGACGCCAGGGCTTTGGGGCTCACGGCGGGATGCTCGCTTGGCGATGTCATCAGCTTCCTTGTTGTCGGCGTGAGGAACATGATGAAGGTCCATGCCCTGGAAGCACTTCGCGAGCTTGCGCACCTCCTCCAGTTATGCAGCCATGTGCTCGTCGTTGGGTTTGTAGCTCTTGTTGGATAAGTTGATGAGGAGCTGAGAATCTCCCTTGATGAGGATGCGCTTGATGCCCAGAGCATGGGCGGCCTTGAGGTCGGTGATGAGGCCCTCGTACTCAGCGATGTTGTTGGAGACCTTGTCATCATGCTTGAAGCAGAGCTATACGACGTAGTAGAGCTTCTCTCCTGTCGGCGAGGTTAGCACGACGCCAGCCCCCGCACCCTGTAGGGAGAATGCGTCGTAGAAGTGCATGGTCCAGCCTCCGAAGGCGTCCTTGCCTAGCTAGAGGGACTCATCTTCACGAGGCTCCTCTTGGTGCGGGTCTGTCCACTCCGCAGTGAAGTCCGCTAGGGTTGCTCCCTTGATCGTCCTTGTGGTGTGAAACTCCATCTCGAAGGGTTGCAACTCAATGTTCCACTTGGGGATGCCGTCAGTGGTGTTGGGGTTGTGAAAGACCTTCTCAAGGGGATAAGATGCGATCACCTTGACAGGGTGGCCTTGGAAGTAGTGGCGCAGCTTCCTGAAGGCGATAAGGAGCGAGAGGAGGAGCTTCTACTGCATGGGGTACCACTCCCGAGCATCCCTCAACACTGAGTTGACGAAGTAGACATGGCGCTCGACGAGGAGCGTTGTAGAAGGAGTAGCAACTTGTTCTGCAAGAGGCTCGTCAGGTGGCTCACCAGGGGCCTCCAGAGGAGGGGGTACGGCAGGCGCTGGTGCAGCCTTGGCCGGCTCGAATGTGGCATCTGCGCACTGCTTTCCCTTCCTCTACCTGGCGCGCCAAATGTCAGAGTAGCGTTTGAGTTAGGGTGCGCTCTCCAAAACCATGGTTTAAACGCTGGGGCCTCTTCGTGCAGCTGCCTCACGACCCAACAGTGACCAAGGTTACGGCGAATGGTGCTCCGCGCGAGCGCGCACACACAAAGCGCAATAGGGACACAATCAGTTACCTAGGTTTGGGCCACCTTGCGGTGTAAAAACCTACTCCTGCTTGGTAGGATTGCTTGTCGGGAAGCACAAGTGTGTTACATGGTAGGAGACGATGGAAGAGTGAACCATTGGATCCCTCTCTACAGTGGCGGCACTGCCCCTCTCATCCTTTCCTTGGTACTCTTCCCCGAAAATATCGGCAGGAAAGGGCAACCACAAGGCGGCAATTCAAAGGGGCAGGCACTCAGTCTATCCTAACAAAAGGGAGTCTACAAAGGTACCGTCCATGACGCGTTGGTGGGCTCGGTGATGACCTCCGTCCTGGTGGGCAGCATCAGTGTGGTCGCCTTGCACCAAAACGGCAATCTTTGGGAACCTGCTTTGGAGGAGGCAGCGGGTACTACCCTTTAATCAACAAAGTGGAAACCCTCTCTGTCCGCGCCTGATGGCATGGTCTTGTTGTCCTTGACTGCGCGGGTGCGCCACGCACGTGGTGGGCACACTGTCGTGTGACCAGTGTCACGCGACCCCTCCAAGTGGAGGTCCTCGCGGGAAACCGCCTTGCGAGGAGGTCCTCACGAGGCTGCATGTTGATGAACATGTCTGGCTTGAAGAGCTCTGCCTCACGAGAAGGGGCCTCTCAAAGTCTGAGTCTCGCGAGGTTCTTCGCCTGCGAAGATCTTGAATTGGCCGCCTACTGGGCCTTTCGCGAGGTGTCGCTTCTTGGGCCGGAGGCAGACGCGCCGTGGTACCCTAGTTCCCACTGGACCGACAAGCACCTGGCTTGCGATGTTTAACCGTGTCAATTTCGGTTTCACCAATACAAGTTTTAATGGCTATATTAGGTTGTCTGTACTCTGTAGTCAACACATCCCTTGTT
Organism: Elymus sibiricus; assembly: GCA_039707655.1. Taxonomy (NCBI): domain Eukaryota; kingdom Viridiplantae; phylum Streptophyta; class Magnoliopsida; order Poales; family Poaceae; genus Elymus; species Elymus sibiricus. Next base: position 303,757,065 of record CM077675.1, on the reverse strand, counting down.
TATTTCAGTAATGCACATTATGTTGTTCAAGTATGAACTGTCTAGTTCAATTTCACCAATACCAGTTACAAACTTACAATGCCTATGCTAGGTTGCTCTTAAGCATGTTGTAGTTAACAGTTATATCCATTTTTACGCCGTCCCTTTGGTACCATGCTACACTTCGCAATGAAGATATCAAGGGAGATGTTGTCCTTTAATTACCATTTGCTATTTTTGGTGGATGTTAACCATGTTGTAGTTAACATGCCTTTCCATGTACTTACGGAGGGCCACAATGCGCGATGATGCTGTTTACGATCAAGGTTAGTCGCATCCCAATATCTTATAGTATTTTACATCGTTTGTGCAATTGCGGTTTAGCTTCTAACATTTACTTGTTGCTTGTAGGTACATATGTTAGCGGTACCGATCGATGCTTCGACCCTCAGGAACTCCCCGCCGTCGACTTTGGGCGAGCTCTGACCAAGATGCAGTGCCCCGACAACTACCCCTCTGGATTTACCAAGTATGAACTGTACAGTTAAATTTTACCAATACCAGTTGCAATGGCTATGTTTTGTACGGTTGACGTGTTTAGCCTGTAGTAGTAAACATGCCTAACCCGTATTAGCTATTCCCTACCTTTTTCTTGACAGTTGGGCCATTCTCTGCTCTAGCAACACCTGGCTTGCGATGTTTAACCGTGACAATGTTAATTTCACCAGTACCATTTCCAATGGCTATATAAGGTTGTTTGTAGTTAACACGTGTCTTGCTTATTTCAGTAATGCACATTGTGATGTTCAAGATTGAACCGTCCAGTTTAATTTCACTAATATCAGTTACAAACTTACAATTCCTATGCTTGGTTGTTATTCAGCATGTTGTAGTGAACAGATATATCAATTTTTTACTCTATCCCTTAGCTATTGTGCTACTCGCAATGAAGATATCACCGGAGATACTATCGTTTAACTAGCTTTTGCTGTTTTTGGTGGATGTTAAACCTGTTGTATTTAACATGCCTTACTATGTACATACAAAGGGCCACAATGCACGATGTTGTTGTTTATCATCGAGGTTTGTCATATCCAAGTGTCTTATAGTATTTTACATCATTTGTGCAATTGCAGTTAGCTTCTAACATTTACTTGTTTCTTGTAGGTACATATGTCAGAGGTACTGATCCACGCTTTGCCCCCCTTTGCATATGGGGCAATGAGATATCCATGAACAAGCATCAAGTGAGGAGACTAAGAAAAAATGTTAGGCGAAAGAGATGGGTGATTGGAATTAAACTCTTTATTTACACTTTATTCAAGACATCAGTAAACTTTAGGATGGTAAGTAATATGTTGCCTTTTCCTGCCTACAACAAGTTACTCTATTAGACATGAATACCGCAAAGTTGTCTCTCTTAAGTGGTTTCCGAAGCAATTGACTCAAGATTACCTTGCAAACTACATGACCGGAGTGGAGGCAACGAAGGTTAAAGTATATAATTCATACTACCATGATAAGATCTACAAGTTTTCCTGGAGGCAGTGAAGCATGGAAGGGGGATCATCAAGGGGTTGGAAAAAAGTTGTGCGCGCCTTTGGAATGGAGGAGGGCACATTATGGGTATTCCGTTTCTTCAACACCATCGACAGCCAAAAGGATTTACAATTCTCTCTTCACCTTTACCGCCTTTAGTACTATATATTGTGGTTCGTCATATTTATTCTTCTACCGAATTATGTAACTATCGAACATGTACTAATCTTTTGATTTATGCATTCGATGTTGAACCATTGTAAATAGGGTATGTATTGATGGATGTGAAATATTTGAATTCCACATTTCATAAGTCAAAATTTGGAATTTCCAATTCGAATGATAAATTAATGAAAAATTAGAAAGAATAAACCATGTGCAATGGTATCATATATTGCACAAGATTGTTTGTAGAATAACGTGTGCGATTATTAGCGTTACAACACACGGTCACATATTATATGCATGTGGGATTGTGTGCAATAACAAACACAATTCCATAGCATATGTGTCGTGGTTTTGTCACAGCAGATGCCCTCGTGATATAACTAAGTCGTGAGGCCATCGCTGCTAGGTGATTGCTTGAGCGGGGTTGATCAGAGACGAGAAATGCTAGTTTACCCAGGTTCGGTCCCTCATGATGGAGGTAAAAGCCTACTCCTGCTTGATTGCTATTGATTATGATGATCTCGATTGCAGGGTATTGCTTTCGCTACCTAGCTCTCGAGGTTTACTAACTTGTCCTTTTCGTCCCATGGATTTTCCTTTATATAATAGGTCAAATCCCTGGGTTACATATGAATCTGGGTCATACTCTCAACCCGTATTTCACTCTAAATCTTGATAAACATGTCTCCCAACTTAAGGAAAGTATTCGTCAAATCCTCCTTAAGTCGGCCTGTTCCCTTGATATTTGAGCCAGCAACATGGGTTGGGTCTTGTATGGGCCTCCGGTACTTGTGACGAGAAACCTTATCTTAACCTGGATTTGAGTCGACCTATGAGATTCCTTGCCTTCCTGGTCGGGTTAGCGAAATAGCCGGGTATCAATGCTGGGAAACATCCCCAACATTAGGCCCCGGTTTAATTTGGATTTATCCATGTTAAACTCCACCTACCAGTTTTGTCCTTAATGCTTCATTGGATCTTGTGGTCGGGTCACCGCCAGTGCTGTTAACGTTGTCGGGTCATATAATTTCTTTGACACTTAGCAAAACTTTGTTGCTTGCTACCGTGACATCACTTGCAATTACGACTACATGCTGCCATGACCTCACAACGAACTTTGAGTGGATGTAAAATCTTTATCGGCGCAGGAATCGAGGCATCTTTTTAGTCACAAATTACTGCACCGGCCCTTGTTTCCACCATGTCATTTCATTTTTTTACCTTGCTTATAAATAGGGCGAAGGGGGTCCCGGATCCATTTTTACCTTTGCCTCTACGAGCCCTTCTTCTTCCTCTCTCACGATGCCCCTGCGTCCCTTCAAGCTTCTCCGACCCGAGCCACCGGCGTAGATTACTTCATCAACGCCGCCGCCAAAACTCACCAGACTTTGCCGCGGCCGTATCTACGAAGTTCGAGAACTTCACGTCCCTCTCCTTGGATCTGTGAGTCCCTTATCTCACCATTTTTACCCACTGTAGTTCATCCAAGTGTTCTTCATGGTTCATCACAAAGTAATAGTTAAAAGCAAAGACTGGAGTAATTTTTGCATATTAGAGAAACTCCTTCACTCGTTTTCTGTCATATTGTGACCTAAATTTTGTTGAATAAATCCCATTGCTTCTGTTCGAACCAGCCACTGCAACTAGGTTTTTATTGTTTTTCCTTTTCTTGGATTTTGTTGATCCATAGCTTTAGGTGAATCTAAACAGTAACTATTTGTCACGCCCACCTTAGGACTTAGCAATTTTTCCTTCCCAACGTAGAAACCACCAATAGTGATTGCAACTTTTTGCCAGCTTGACTGGCTTGAGGTCTTTTTACCGGCTCAAAACTTACCATACTTGCCGGCTTGTTTGTTTTGCCGACTCAATTTTACCTTTATAGACATTGTAGCATAGGTTGTCGTCTCAGTCTTCTTCGACTTATCTTTCTTATAATTCTGTCATCTGTAGCCATTTTAGGTACTACTGTAGTAATGTCCCCCAATGTTTTCCAAAGACATCAATTGGACCAAGTCGAGCATGACCCAACTCATGCTCGAGGAGCTTGTGAAAGTCAGAATGTTTTCGGCTGAAGACGAAATAGAATGGCGGGTTCCAGATGAAGAGACCTGCCCCCAACCGGCTCAGAATGAGGTTGTCATCTTCGCGGATCATCTGGATAGAGGGTTTCATCCCCCGGGTTCAAAGTTTTTCCGTGATGTTCTGCATTACTTCAGTCTTAGGTCCTAAGATATTGCTCCTAACCCAGTTTTAAATCCTAGAAACTTCCAAGTTTTCTGCGAGGTATACCTCCAGATTGAACCCATTGTCAGTCTGTTCCAAGAATTTTTCAACTACAATCGCCAAACATAATGCAAGGGAGGGACGAGTCAGGAGTTAGGAGGAGTCACTATCTAGCGGCACAGGAACTCTTCTTTTCCTGAGATGGCCTTGGTGAGTCACCACAAAGCATGGCATAAGTGTTTGTTTTACTACAAGAACACCTTCCCTAACCAACAGAGGCAGCTACCGGGTTACAAGGCTGACCGGCTTGATGCTTTGAAGGAATTACAGGCCTTTGGCACAAAGGAGGAAAGGAAAGCCCTAAAGCCCTTGTACTCCAGGACCAACGCCTTAATTGCCCATGGGCTCTCTAGGGTCGACCTGACCCGGTGTTGGATGAGCTGGAGGATCCAGCCCCTCAGCTTGAGGAACCGGCTCATGCACGAGTAAAGTGGTGAGTTGACTGACGACTTGCGCTTTAACCACCACGACTTATCTTCCACCGAGCTCACGAAGGCCATCAAGAAGCTTGATAATCCCCAAGTGCAAGGAAACATCATAGCACTTTCCAAAGATGGAAGTGGTAAGTATGGAGTGTCAAACCCATAAGGAACTAAAGGTAAGATCAATAGTCTCTCAAGTCATATCTGCCACTGATACAACTCTACGTACACCGAGCATTTGCTTTTATCAAGAAACAAGAAATAAAACTACGATGTGGGTACAAATAGGATAGCTTTGCATGATATCAGAGAATTAAAATATAAAAATAGGTGATGTCTACATAAAGTTAGAATATATTACAAATAGCGAGTGTGGAATAATGATGGTATGGTGTGTGGAATTGTCCTAGGCAATTGAGAACAGGATCGATAATCATTATTGCAATTTCATATGAGGGAGAGACATGAGCTAATATACTTCCCGTACATGGGCCATATGAACTTATGATTGGACCTCTAGCAAACATCTGCAACTACTCGAAATCATTAAGGTAAACCCAACCATAGCATTAAGTATCAAGTCCCCTTTACTCCCATAAGCAATAACCCCCTTACTTGGGTTTATGAAGTATTGCAAACATCTGTCCCCCACATGTGTCACTCTCGCAACCCACTCTCCCAAACCTCAAGTCCCCTTTACTCCCATACGAAATCGTTAAGGTAAACCCAACCATAGCAAACATCTGTCACTCTCGCAACCCACTATAAGTGAATCATGAAGTATTGCAACACCCTATAGCGGGAATTCCCCACATGTGTGCGACACGGAAGGCACCATAGTACAGCACCAAAATAAAACATACAATTCAAATCAATCAAGATCATCAATCAACCCAAAGGACAATAGAAATCTACTCAAACATCATTGGATGGCAACACATCATTGGATAATAATATGCGGCATAAAGCACCATGTTCAAGTAGGCGATTACAGAGGGATGCGGGAGAGTGGACCGCTGAAAGGAGATGAGGGAGGTGATTAAGATGGTGATGTTGATGAAGACGATCACGACGGCGATGGTTCCCCCGGCGGCACTCCGGCGCCACCGAGAGAGAGGGGGGAGAGTCTCCCCCTCGGGATTCCTCCTCCATGGCTTCCCCCTACATGGGGAGAGGTTCTCCCCTCTGGTCCTTGGCCTACATGGCGCCCGGAGGGCCGAGAACCCCTCCGAGATTGGATCTCTCTCGTTGTTTTCATCTCTGGCTCACGTCTGTTTTCCGACCTTTCACTGTTTTTAATATTCTCGGAGATCCATAACTCCGGCTGGTCTAAAATTTTGAGGGTATTGTTATCTTGAAATTTAACTTTCTTTTGGCGAAAGAAGGGCTCCAATCGCCTTACGAGTTCCCCACAAGGCAACCTGGCACGCCCAGGGGGTGACCGCACCCTCTTGCCTTGTGGGGCCCTCGAGCATCACCTTGCGTTGATTCTTCTTCCTAAAAATCACATATATTCCAAAATAATTCTACATAAAATTTTATGTAGAATTATACTTCATTTGGTATGGTTTTTCTATGAAACAAAACACATGCAGAAAACATGAACTAGCACTGGGCATTCGATTAATAAGTTAGTCCATAAAAATCATATAAAAGCCATATAAAAGTGCACCAAAACCATATAAAATTATTGCTAACATGGAATGAATACTTCATAAATATAGATACATTGGAGACGTATGGAAGCTACTTGGTGAGACTCGCGAGAAAATTGCCATTGTTGGTCTTGCCCCTTTCTATGCGGGCAACCCGGCTCCATAGGTAAGTCGTCGCTCAATTCCTTTGTGAGTTTGTATAATTTGTGTTACTTGCTCTGATATGCCGTTTTATGTTTGAACAGAATGACTCTGAGTGCTGGAGGACTGAACCTGAAGTCCCCACTCCTCCCAAAGATGGCAGTGTGGAAGAGGTGGAAGTGGAGGAGGAACAAGAGGTAGAACTTGACTCCCTTGGGTGGCTGCATAATGAACTTGCTGACACCTCTTCTTCTCAGGAACAAGTCCGAACTAGCATAGCCAGCTCACTAGAGGTAAACCCGTCTGCCTCTGACTTGGAATATTTGGGATGAAAGGAGAACCCAGCTTGCGGTTCGTAAGGTACCATTCTCACGCCCATCGGCTTACTTGGACAAAAACTTATTTTCGAAGAAAATGCAGCATAAAGCCAGTCTAAAGAGAAAAACCCGAGGAACTCTGGTGAACTTTCTGACGGTTTGCCCAATGCGCCGCCAACACTTCGTGCTCGCACAAAGCAGCAACTCATACCCACTCCTTTGAATCCCTTAGCTGGTCAATTCAAGGAGCCACGGCGCCATTCTACCACAGACTTTGAGTCGGCTTCTCCCTCTTCACACGAGTCCTGTGCCAATAAACTGTTGGCTTTCACTATCAACCGTGGGTAAGCTTTCATAAAACTACAATCTCTTTCATGACATATTTCATTTGTGTACTGGTCATAGTTTGATGTATTGTTTTAGGGCCAAAGCCTTCGTTAAGAAGACGGGTGATTCCTCCGCTGCCGAGGACAAAAACATGGGAGTTCCTTCTCTCGACGACACGGTTACTCACATCGACCTCGAGTCACACATCGACCTGGCCACCCACGTGGAACTGCCAGCTCAAGAAGACCCGGTGAGACATGATGACCCGGCGACCCAAGACGACCCAGCATCCCAAGATGGCTCGGCCTACCAAGACGACCCGATGGATCAGGAGCAAGTTATGCCTGAAGCTGCTGAGGAGCGTGAAGGTGACCCAGATGTGGAGAAAAGCGGTGAGGCGGCACAAAATAATGTTGTAATTACTGTAGAACATCACCATGCCCCACTGAAACCTCCACCATTTTGGCTAAGATAGTAGCCAAGGACGAGTCCCTAAGTCGGGAGAAAGGGAAGAGTTGCCTTGATGTAGAAGCTCTTGAAGACTTGGACGACAACTCTTTACGTCAGAACTATTTGACCCGGCTATCTGAAAGCCGGGAAGCTGAGAGCGCCATGGTAGGCCTCTTAAAAAGAAAATATGAGGTACGTCTCCCCATTCTCTCTCATATATGTTGATGTAGTCTCCAAGTGTCGTGTCACTAAAACTAGTGAGCCGGGAATTGTAATGAGATACTGACTTGTAGGAACAAAGTATAGTCCCTGTCGGATTTCGGGTTCCGCAAAACCCAAAGAGGTTCGAACTCAGAGGCGTGTGCGAAGATCCCCACCAGCTTTGACCTCAAGCTCATAGCTCCACGACCTAGCCGGATCGAACTCACTACATCGCGGGGAAGAAGACTAACACACGGATTTACCCAGGTTCGGGCCGCTACGAAGCGTAAAACCCTACTCCTGCTTTAGGTGGATTGCCTCACGAGGAGGTTTGTGGATGAACTGGTACAACAGTCTGCAACCTTTCGTGGGCGCTCGGATGTTTTTTTGGATCCGTCTCTTCGGTGCAGCCTCACCTCTCTTTATAGTTGCCCAGGTCCTCCTCGCTTATCGCACTGGCGGGAAGGGATCCCACAACGGCCAAATTCGAAGGGGGACAAGGAGTACACCTTATCCTGATGAAAGGTGGTCTTCGCCTGCAAAGTAGCCGGTGGTGATGCAGAGGTGGGCTCGGCGATGACATCTGTCCTGCGGGGCTCGTGGTCTTGGTCTCGTTGCGCCGAAGTGGAAACCTTTGGGGGATGCCTTAGGAACCTGCGTACATCCTTGCCTCCTTTGCACCAAAGAAGAAACTGTCTTTTCTGCACACACTGGTGCCCGCCTGGCTTGGCTTGTGTCACCCCCAACTTCGCGAGGCCGAGTGCTGCATAGGGATCTTCGCCCCTCGGGAGGTAACTTGGGGTGGCCTCCTCCTTCCGGGGGTCTTGGCCTCGTCCTCCTCGCGAGGGTGGGTCTCTCGCGAGGGCCTTGTCTTGGGCGAAGCTGCGCCCGGCCGTGCTAGGCTGTCGAAATGGGCCACGCCCTGGGCCGCAGGCAGGCAAGTCTGGGTACCCCAGTTCCCAGAACGTCGACAGCAGCCCCCGGGCCCAAGGCGCCCTTGGGTTGGCTTCGGGGCGAAGCCAAAGGAGGCAGGCCCGAGCGACGCGGGCCCCATTTGCCTGCAGGCCGGGCTTGACACGCGGCGTTCTCCGAGACGCTGACGCCTCCACTTCTCCATGCTGCCTCGGCAACCGCCCTGGCTGACAAACAGCCTGGCGCACACCAGAGAGCCGTCATTGTTGCCCTTCGGACCTGCCGTCGCTCCCCCTTTCCCCGCGGCTCGCGTCTTCTCAGCCAAGACTTGCGCCAGCCCTGACCTGGCCATCCACCATGGCCCCCAAAAAGAGAGGGGCGAGTTTCCCAAGGCGCCGGGGCCTTCGTCGGTGCCGGAGCCCGTGTTAGGTCGATCCTTGGTGGTCAATCTTGAAGGGCTGGAGAAGGTCAGTCTGGCAGTTGCTGCCGGCTCCAATGAGTGGAGGGCGACCAAGATCTGGCTGGCCTCGCGGCCTCAGACCGACCTGGAGGCCACCAGTATTCCCCTCCATCTCCATGCCCTCTTCTCAGGCTTGCTACCGCCGTTCTCAAACTTCTTCTCCGCCGTGCTCGCGCATTATCAGGTCCTTGCGTTGCATCTTGACCCTGGCTCCATCGTCCTCCTTTCCGCTTTCGCATTCCTGTGCGAGGCCTTCGTCGGCGTATCCCCTTCCTGCTTCGCCACTTCTTCTCCCTCCAGTTGAACACTGGGGGGCATTGTTCGGGATGCGTGTCCTTGAGGGCAGTCGACGCGACGGCCGACGGTGCCCTCGACGCCCGGCTCTCCCCGAACGCAGAGGGCTTCCGGAGGCAGTGGGTGTACGTCGATGTAGCTAAGGCCGCCCCCTGCTCCTAATCCCGTCGGTCACTGCAGAGCCGAGTCCCGGGTGGGAACACGAGGAGCATGACGACCCGCGGCTCACGAAGGTTTCGGCCAGGCTGGCAGAACTGAAGAAGGTGGATGTGACGATGGCGATGGTAGTGCAGGAGTTCACCTGCCGACGAATTGCTCCTCTTCAGCGCCATTCTCGCCCGATGTGGACCTTCACAGGCCCTCGCGATGCCATGAGGCTCAAGGTCCCTCCTCTTCCTTCCAGTGCGCTGTGCGAACTGCTCCGTCGCCGGACCGGCGGGGAACCGGGTGAGCTTCCCCGAGATGGGCTCCCCCTGTACAACCACAGGGACGGGGAAGCCTTCGCCCGGCAGATGCCACGCTTCGACGAGTGGGGGTTACTTCCCTCGGAGGGAGCGGGTCCCCGGGACGATGCCCTCATGAGGGCCTTGGGTCCTGAGGGTCCTAAGGCCGAGGCTCCCCGCATGGCCGCGGGGGGCGCCCTGCATTGCCCGTCCCCCGGGATCTTGCCACGGCCCCGCCTGGGGGTGAGCACAACACCTCGTTGGTGAAGACGGCCGCCGCCTCCGCTGCAGGGCGCCTGGTGTCAGACGCCGACGCGTATTCCCTAGGCCCCCTCGCTCGCGGGAAGAGGAAGTGGATCGCCGTGGATGAGTAGGTGTCCGAGCCCCCTCAGTCTTCCCCCGGTGTGCACCTTCTGAGTCTCTGTTCCGCAGGTCTCCTCCTGATGAAGAGAGAGATGCAACGCCACCGCCGCCTCTTGAGGTCGCCGGGCCCGTCGTGGCCCTGCCTTCCGCAGGCCACGGGACCCAGCACAGAATGGCGCCAGTACCTGAGCTCATGCGGCCCTTGGGAGGTCTTGAGCGCGAGTTTCCCGCGATCTTCTCCATGCGCGGCCTTCAACTTGCAGGGGAGGGGCTGTGTCCTCCGCTGACAGTCTTTTCTGAGAACCAGTCGCCCCGTGCCCTAAGGCCCTCCTCGAGCGAAGACACGGGTTCCCATGAGCGCGGCTTCGACCTGGGGAGGAAGGGGAGGAGCCCCCAGTCCCCGGGCACGCGCCGGGGATGTGCAGCCCTTCGCATGCATTCCCTGCTAGTCCAGGGGAAGGCGAAAGCCCTGGCCGGGCGCTCGAGCTCACATGTGACCGAAGCGCCATGCGGCGTGGTCTGCTCCAAGCCGCAGCGAATGCGCTGGGTCGCCTGGGGGTTGAGCTTGCCAACACCGACACCTGCCTCGAGGCGGAAAGCCAGCGCCTCGCGCGAGAATGGCACCGTCTTGGGGTCGCCGTCAACCTCAGCCGTCTGCAGTGCGAGCGCGCTCACGCAGATGCCGAGGGGTCCCTCGCTGCGGCGAGGGAAACCCGCGATCGTGCCCTTGCGGAGGCCCAAGCCGCTGACAACTGAAGCAGGGCCTCGGAGAGACGCTTGGAGGAGCTTCGAGCCTCCAATGCCGCCCTTGAAAGGAAAATCCGGGCGCGCGGGGCCGCACTTGGCGACCTGATGATCGAGCCGCCCACTGGCGGCATGGGGCCCCGCATACCTGAAGACGCGCTAACGATGGAAGCGCTGGAGCAGAGCCTGGAGCGCGAGAGGCTGGAGATGAGGGAGCACCAGGTGTCCCTCGCCGAGGACTCCCTTGCCACCCGTGAGGCGAAGGTTCAGGAGGAGATCAGCGACAAGGTGGCGGAGGTTCGGCGTGCCCTCATCCAGGATTATCGCGCGAAGTTGAAGCTCCAGGAGTCCCATTTTTGCAGGCGACGCGATGACCTGAAAGGCGAGGCCGACGACCTCAGGAGAAGGTTAGTCCTGGCGGAGCGACGCCGGAAGGCCGCGCTGGACGCCCAGGCTGCTACCGAGGCCGAGCTGTCTTTCCTTTATGAGTAGCTAAAGGGCGTCACTTCCCTCGTGGAGAAGGCTTCGGACGAGGCGGATCGTGCTCGCGGGCTGCAGCACACGCGCTCCAAGACATTCCAGTCCCTCGGGAAGAGGGCCCACCGGGCCTTGAGCAGCATCTGCGGCGAGAGCGTCTCGAGTCCACTCGTCCCTGATGATGCCGGGTACCTGGGCTTCTTTTCCAGGGCCATGTTGAGACTTGAGGGGGGTGCGGAGAAGATCCGCGAGCTGGTGGAGGAGAAACGCCACAACCTCCTCGCGCGGGCGACCTCACGCATCTTCAGCCATCTCCTTCGCCTCGACCCGCACTTCGACTTCAAGGCTGTGCTCGCCCCCATGCCCGAAGTGGTCCAAGGCGCCCTTGCCGAGTGGGTGGAGGACCATGTGGAGGACTTGATCGCGGGGTTTTCTTCTGCTGAATGGGAGGACCAGGTTGAGGTCGAGAGGCGCGAGCCCGGCAACGGCAGAGATGATGAGGGCGACGATGGCGGCATGTCTCCATAGGTATTCTTCGTGTTTACCTGTCATGGTTATGAACGCGACCCTGCGGCGACGTGAATGTATTTTTGGAAAGAATTTTTGAAGATGCTTCCGTACGACATGATATGTTGCATTGTACTCCTTTGTTCCAAGAGTCCCTGCCGATCCAGTCGATCGTGTCGCGCGAGTGTCCGAACGCCAAGGCCTTGGCAGGGTGTGCACAACAACGCGCCCACCGCGTCCAGCCCCTGCTTACGGGTTGCGCGAGGGAGAAAAAGGGGTCTGGCAGCTGTCGAACTTCTCAAAGAAAGCGAGACACCAAGCGGAAATCGTTACCAAAAAGAATGTCACTCCCCCTTTCTAGAAGAAAACCGCAAGAACTCCAAGTTTCATTCCAAAAGATGGCAAATTCGAATACAGAAAAGGGGCAAGGATCATCCACGTCCGGAACCTAGGCTAGTCTTCGTCTTCGTCTTCTCCCCAGCGCGGAGCATGGGGCTTCCACTAGGCGTGGCCATAGTCATTGGAGGACAGTGTTGTCCGCCAGCGCGGAGCATGGGGCTTCGACTTGGACGTGGGTGGGAACCCCACCGCATTCTCGCGGGGCTCCGGGCTTATACAGCCCATTCATTATTACGTGAGAGTGTCACGGGTTGAGCCTGGGGGTGCGCAGGGAGCTCCATGCCTCCTGGACATGGAGCCCACTTCCTGCCCCCAAGCATGATGCGGCGGAGTGGGGTCGGCTCCGGACGGGCCCTCGAGCGCGGGGGGAGCCCCCAACACTCTCTGTAGGGAAGGCCCGACTCGGAACAGGGCCTCGGGCATCCCAAAGCCCGGGGGCGAATGTCGTCATTGTATTGGTGCCGCAGCCCCCCGCGCCGCGGGCTCGGCTCGGCGCGGGGTCCTTCCATCAAGCGCGAGGCTGGCGCCCAAGGCGGTGCCCCAGTGCGCCTCTCTGGGGTGCCTGGGAGCCTCACACTAGTACTCAACCCCCCGTCCCCAGGCAGACTGGGCCAGACCCGAAGACATGGGCGAGTATGCGGTCTTCTGCCGCCAGACGGGCAAGGTCTGGCCCGGAGACATGGGCGTGTGTTCCACCCTCTGTCTCTGGGCAGGCGACGCCCGTCCTGGAGACATGGGCGTATGTTCCACCCTCCGTCTCCGGGCGGGGAGCGCCTGGCCTAGGGACATGGGCGTGTGCTCCACCCTCCGTCTCCAGGCTGGGAGCGCCTGGCCTGAGGACATGGGCGTGTGTTCCACCCTCCGTCTCCAGGCAGGTGACACCCGGTCCGGGGACCCAGGCGCCTGCTTAGGGCAGCTCCCCACCAGCGGGTGTGCCTCGCGAAGCTGCTAATGCTAGGCACCTTCGTGAGACCGACCCCGCCAGCTGCTTTCGCGAGACTGCGCATGCTAGCCCCGATGAAAGCTACTCGTGAGGTCGCGTATGCTCATCATGTCGTAGTGGCCGACGCTGCACCCTTGGCGGCTCGGGCGCTCGTCAGCATGGTCGTCGTAGAGTTGCTCGATCCCCCGGGCGCGGGTGTAGACGAGACGCCGGCCGCCTACTCCGGAGGCGGCGGGCGCGTTGGGGGGCGCGAGCCAGCGGCAACCCCGCACAGCCAGCATCTCCCACCTGTCTTCGTCCGCGCCGGGGGTGAACTCCTGCGTGCCTGACGCCCTGGGCCGCACCCCTAGCGGGTGCATGTCGTAACGCGCTTCCCAGGGGCATTCCCGTGTCCTTAGCGCCGCGCCGGTTGGTTGAGTTACTCTACGGACGCAAGCCCCCAGGACCGTCCCGTAGGGGAGCATCTGGACCTCGTCGGCTGTGCCAGCGCGCTTAGCCGTGCGACACAGCCAGTCGTCGTAGCAGTCGCGAGCGGTGTGGTAGCGTTGTAGTTCGCGGGCCACGAGGAGCGCGACTCGCTCGCGCGTCAGGTCGCGGCGGACTCGGGAGGATGACGCCGTGATGCGGACGCGGGGGGGAGTCGGGGCGACGAGATCGTGCTGCGAGGTTGATGAGGGCGGCAGGCCCCGGCGCCTGTCGAAGTCCGGGTTGGCGATGGCGTCCGCCAACGGGGGGGCTAGGCGGTGCGGGGTGCCGTGGCCTGCAGGCGTCGCCCGAGCGACGCGAGCAGCCTGGCGTTCGGCGCGGGCTCGGTGCCCTTTGGACATGGGTGCGGCGAGCGGAGGCGAGGTGAAGCTTGCGGAAGGACTCCGACACGCCCCCTACCGGGCGCGTCAAATGTCGGATTTCGGGTTCCGCAAAACCCAAACAGGTTCGAACTGAGGGGCGTGTGCGAAGATCCCCACCAGCTTCGACCTCAAGCTCACAGCTCCATAGCCTAGCCGGATCGAACTCACTCCATCGCGGGGAAGAAGACTAACACACGGATTTACCCAGGTTCGGGCCGCTGCGAAGCGTAAAACCCTACTCCTGCTTTAGGTGGATTGCCTCACGAGGTGGTTTGTGGATGAACTGGTACAGCGGTCTGCAACCTTTCGTGGGTGCTCGGATGGTTTTTTTGGATCCATCTCTTCGGTGCAGCCTCACCTCTCTTTATTGTTGCCCGGGTCCTCCTCCCTTATCGCATTGGCGGGAAGGGATCCCACAACGGCCAAATTCGAAGGGGTACAAGTAGTACACCTTATCCCGACGAAAGGTGCTCTTTGCCTGCAAAGTAGCCGGTGGTGATGCAGAGGTGGGCTCGGCAATGACGTCCGTCCTGCGGGGCTCGTGGTCTTGGTCTCGTTGCGCCGAAGTGCAAACCTTTGGGGGATGCCTTGGGAACCTGCGTACGTCCTTGCCTCCTTTGCACCAAAGAAGAAACTGTCTTCTCTGCACGCACTGGTGCCCGCCTGGCTTGGCTTGCGTCATCCCCAACTTCACGAGGCCGAGTGCTGCATAGGGATCTTAGCCCCTCGGGAGGTAACTTGGGGTGGCCTCCTCCTTCCGGGGGTCTTGGCGTCGTCCTCCTTGCGAGGGTGGGTCTCTCGCGAGGGCCTTGTCTTGAGCGAAGCCACGCCGGGCCGTACTAGGCTGTCGAAATGGGCCACGCCCTGGGCCGCAGGCAGGCAGGTCTGGGTACCCCCGTTCCCAGAATGCCGACAGTCCCCAAGGGGCGACTTATCATTATGTGATGAGCCGGGTCTTCTTATGTTTAACCAGTAGTAGAAACGACTATAGACGTTAGCCCCCAAGTTCCGGGTAAAATGCTTGCGTATGACCAGGGACATAGAAAAAAATAGAGTTGATGCTTGTAGCCCCCAAGTGTCGGGTCAAATGCTTGCTTATGACCTGGGACTTAGAAACAATAGAGCTGATTCCTGTGGCCCCCAAGTGCCGAGTCGTATGCTTGCAGCGGCTAGGGACTTTGAATTTCATACTCTTTTAATTTTTGCAGGTGATGATGACCCAAGCTACCTCAGAGACAACCGGCTTGAAAAAGCAGGTTGACTCTAAGAAGAAACTACATGAGACTGCTGAAAAGCTCTCCGTGGATTTTAAGGATTCGCTGATGATGACCAACAAATCATTGGAAAAAGCCAAGGCTGACTTCAACAAGGAAAAGGCAGCTCTTCTGAAGCATGCTGAAGAAGCCAAGTCGAAGCTTGAGCTGGTAACTCGGGAGCTTGTCGACTTGAAGTGTCACATCTCCAAAATGTGCATAGCCATCTTTGGTAAGTCTTGTTCTTACGTTCTTACCTTGCTATAAATTTGTCTTGAATGAAAATTCCCGGGTTGCTAAGACATGATATTGTATGATAGGTTGGAAGAATCATCCCGTGTTCGGGCCTCCTCTGAAGAATCTTCAAGCCATCTATAAGTTCCTGGAGCAGTTGTATGTGGGTGGAGCCAAATGCATCATGGAGGTCAACAAAAACTCAAGCCCCCCCTTGCAAAATCATGGAAATGCTCAAGAAACTGTCCACTATTCCAGAGAGGATTCAAGAACTAACGAAATCGACGTGAAGGCAAGGAGCTATGGGAGCTCTTGCCCTAGCAAAAGGTTATCACCTAGAGATGGAGCCAGTTCTCCTCGCGGAGGGCTTCACTGAGCTCAAAGTAGACAACTCAAAATTTGAAGAGACTAATTATCTGTAATGCATCAAGGAGACCCGGCCGGCAGCAATGCAAATTGCCGAGAAGGTCGACTTGAAGAAGTTTCAAGTCAGCTACTTAGAGGCTGGCAAAAAGATGAACCCTTCAGCACCGAAGCCTTTTGAACTGACCCCTCCACTAAGGAAGACTTCGCCTCAGCTGTCCCCACTCCATTTGTGTTGAACAATGAGATGATTTTTGAGGCCTTGTCTGCCATCCAGTGGATCGAAGAGGACCACTGGACGGGAAGCGAAGCTGACAAATAGAAGATGCCTGATGAGGCGGCACGCACTGACCTGGCATTGACTGGAGTCAGAGAAACCCAAAGTACCGGCGACTGCCGCCGGCTCTCAGCCATCAACCAGTGCACCTCCTATGTAATCTTGTGAAAAACAATGTTAATCAGATTCCACCTATTGTGGTGTGTAATAACTCATTATTCTGCCAATGCCATCGAGCACTTTGTAAAAAAAATGATGTTTTTGGGGAAATCTTCTTCCGTGGCTGAGGTTAACCCAGAAATTTCATGATTGCCTTCAATGTTGCAATGCATTATCGTGAACATGTTGACTGTAACCGGGGTGTCTTTCAACCCGGAAAATCTCTTGTAGAAATCAACCAAAGTGACCTAGTCCCATAATATGATAGGAGACCCGGCAATATTCAAGTCATTATCTGCAAAAATATGAGATATGCATATATAATGATAATAAAAGTAAAGTAGCATATATTGAAAATAACAAGCCGTCCTTTGAAGCTCGACACACAGACTGGCTGTCGTGGCTCGGCTCTTGTTGGTTTATCATTTCTATCTGAAAGTGCGTTATATCGACTAGAGGGGGGTGAATAGGCAATTTTAATAAATTCGTCACTGAGGAATAACTTGTTGAGGAATTCGCTACGTGACGAACTATGAGCAGCGGAATAAGTACTCAAGTACATGCGAAACATAACTGTAGCATAGTCATCATGATGAAATGAACATTCACAGAGCATGAATAGCGTGAACAGGATAAGCAGGCAGAAGACAAATGACTAAAGAATTTGAGATGAGGAAATTTAGAAAGTCTTCAGTTAAATTCTTAAAACAGTAATGATCAGATTCATCAACAAGTGCTTCGAGGAAATGAAAGAGTTGAGGAAATAGAACCAGGAGCTCGATGAAGACAATGATTTGATGACCCAGTTCCAACTCTTGTGATAGTTGTACGTCTGGTTTGGAGCGGCTTGGTATTTAAGCCAAAAGACACACAGTCCCAGGACACACAGTCCTTACCGTATTCTCCTTGAGCTAAGGTCACACAGACCTCGCCCAACACTCATGGTAAGTTTTAGGGTAGACTTCCAAACCCTCACAAACTCGGTCACCCGACGATCCACAATTTCCTCTTGGATGCTCAAGACCATGACGCCTAACCGTCTGGAAGATGCACAATCTTCAAAGGTAAAAAGTGTCGGTTCCACATACGAACAATCTCTTCATTGATGCTCAATCACTTTGGGTTTTGGTGGTTTGGGTTTTGGGTTTTTCCTCACTGATGATTTTCTCTCAAAGTCCTCAGAGGATGGGTTGCTCTCAAATGACACTTGTCAATCTCTCTCTGAGCAGCCAACCAGCTAGTGGTTGTGGGGGGCAGCTATTTATAGCCAGGGTGCAACCTGACATGATATGACATAAATGCCCCTAATGATATGACCGTTATGTGGATAAGATATTTGGACAGCTGGCGCAAGGCACACCAATGGTCGGAGATTTGAACTCTCAAATTCCTCAGGGCTATCATGTTCCTCATGGGAGGCAATTCGCATTGGCGAAATCGTAACTCCTCAGTCAGGACAAATTCCTCAAAGAATAGAAGAACTTCGTGTGTGTCACTGAAGAAATTGACTGAACTGCAAGAGATTTCCAAAGGCTTCACTCGAAGGTTTTGGATATGTGTAGGCTTTGAGTTGAGCACCACTTGGAAATTCTTCTGTAGTATTACCTCAACCCCCTTTAACAGTACGGTGTTTCCTATGACTCAAAGAAAGGAAATGAAACTATCAAAACAAGTCTTCACCCTTCATAGTCCTTGTATCAATATCTTCAAGGTCACACCAGATTCTTCAACTTCAAAGTCTTCAGGGAATATCAAAGTCTTCAGCTGAAGACATTCATTTTTAGGGGTCGACATTCTTCGTATATATCAAACTCCTCAACGACTTATAGAGCCTGTGTACACTCACAGACATATTAGTCCCTTAACCTATAAGTCTTCAATACACCAAAATCACTAAGGGGCACTAGATGCACTTACAATCTCCCCCTTTTTGGTGATTGATGACAAATAGGTTAAGTTTTCAACTGGGATAAACATATGAAGTGTAAGTACTGAGTTTGAGGAATTTGATTGCAAGATATAGAGAAACTCCCCCAGGAGATGTGCATGTTTGAGGAATTTGCTTTGGACTGCAAATGCACATGCCAGGATAAAGTCTTGGAGATCTCCCCCTATATCTTGTAATCCATACACGCATTTAACATATATCATGAGGAAATTGAAATGCATGATGGAAAATGGTGTATGACGAAATTCAGCATGCGTGCATTAAGGTGCATGAAGAAATAAGCATGCGGATAGAAGTTCAAAAGAGTCAGACCACCATCGGACTTAAGTTTACAACTCAATAAACAAACACCTCAGAAGAACGAGAGTTGTAACTTAAACAAAAACAACCCATATATATAGAGACCTGCTTGAAGACTAACTCAAATTTCTCCCCCTTTGTCATCAAGTGACCAAAAGGGACGAAATTGAGGACTAGCGCCCCTGAAGAATTTCATCCGGAGGTGGGTGGAGGAGCGCCAGCGTTGTCGGAGTCATTTGTCGTTGCAAGGCCCACAACAGCGTCGTCAATATCCTCATTGGAATCCGTCCCGCGCGATGAAGAAAATGAACTGGTAACCAACTGAGGAACTTGAACTTTCTTGAATTTCTTCTTGGGCTGATACGACCAGTCAAATTTGTCCTGAAATTCCATCTCTGCATGTTCTTCAGGTGTATAGAGATGCTGAAGAGTGGCCCAAGTGCGGTTGAAGACTTCATGCAGATAGTAGTGATTTTTCCTCACAGCGTTGTGCGTGACAGTCATATCGCGAAGAATTGCACCAAACTGCCGCTTGACCCACTTGTGGTTGCGATCGACCTTCTGATGAAGACTGAGGAGAAGTTCATGGTAAGTCATCACACTTGGAGCTGTTTCATGAGGCTTTTGAGCAGTGGCTCTTACTGGAGAGTCCTGGGATGCTGTGTCATCATTTATTGAGAATGAAGCAGCTTGACGAAATTCACTATTCAGAGGACGAGATCCTTCATCAATAACAGTTTTGCTGTTCCCATCTATTGAGGAAAATTTGTTCTTGAGGACTTCAATCGGGGGCAGAAAACTGAAATGATTTTGGAAATCGGCTTCATAAGGAATTGATGATCTCGCTCTGATGAATTTCATTATCCAGGGTGCATATGGCTTCAGTTCAAATGGAGACAGAGCAATGTTGACCAAAGTCCTCATGAAGAAATCACAAAGATTTATAGGAATCCCATGAATAATGTTGAATAGCAGATTCTTCATCACGCCTACCACATCTTCCTCTTTATTGTTATCACCTTTGATAGGGCTGAGGCTTTTGGTCAAGATGCGATACACGGTGCGAGGAACATACAACAAATCCTTCACCAGAAAAGTGGTTCTGGGAGCTTGACCAAGTGCCAAAGGCTTCATCAGTACTTGCATGAGATGATTTGGAAGCTCAGGTTTTTCATAGAGGCATTTGGCTTCAGCTGAAGGAATACTGACTGGAACTGCTCGAAGTAATTCAGTTGCGGGAGCAGTATAGTGGGTGTTCTCAGTCATCCAGTCAAGTACCCATGAGTTGATATCTTGTGCATCACCTGAGATGTGAAGTGTAGCATAGAACTGAAGAATGAGTTCTTCATTCCAGTCACAAATATCAACGCAGAATGACACATCTAAGTCATCAATTTTGCATAAGTGTTAGGAAGTGTGTCCTTTCCAAGAACGTTCGAAGATTCTAAAATATTTAGCTCACACCGCAACTTGCAAAATCTCTTTTCATCCAAGGGCTTTGTGAAGATATCAGCCAGTTGTTCTTCAGTCTTCACGTGGTCGATGAAGATGTCGCCTTTCATCACATGGTCACGACGAAAATGATGACGAATCTTGATGTGCTTGGTCTTTGAGTGTTGAACTGGGTTGTAGGCAATCTTGATGGCACTCTCGTTGTCGCAGTAGAGAGGGACATTCTTCATGTTGATGCCGTAGTCCTTGAGGGTTTGCTTCATCCATAGCAATTGAGCACAATAGGAACCAGCAGCAATGTACTTAGCTTCAGCAGTAGATAGTGACACGCAGTTCTACTTCTTCGAGGACCAACAGACTAAGGATCGTCCGAGGAAATGACATGTGCCTGATGTTGACTTGCGGTCCACACGATCTCCAGCATAATCAGAATCAAAATATCCAATGAGGTCAAGATCTGAGCCCTTGGGGTACCACAATCCTAGTGTTGGTGTGTGAGCTAGATATCGAAGAATATGCTTCACAGCCTTATGGTGTGATTCCTTCGGTGTTGCTTGAAAACAGGCACGCATGCAAACACTAAGCATAATATCTGGACTAGATGCACATAGATACAATAAAGAGCCAATCATGGAGCGATATACCTTCTGATCAAAATCTTTACCATTTTCGTCAGTGCAGAGTTGACCAGTTGTGGGCATAGGAATCTTGACGCCTTTGCAATCCTACATGCCGAATTTCTTCAGGACATCCTTGATGTATTTCTCTTGAGAGATGAAGATCCCATTGCGTTGTTGACGAATTTGAAGCCCTAGGAAGAATTTGAGCTCTCCCATCATAGACATTTGATATTCTTCACTCATCATATAGGCAAATTCGTCACTGTAATGTTTGTAAGTATATCCAATGATAATATCGTCCACATATATTTGGCACACAAATAATTCATCATCATATGATTTTGTGAAAAGAGTTGGGTCAAGTGAACCAGGTTTGAAGCCTTTCTTCATGAGGAATTCCTTCAGTGTGTCATACCACGCCCGAGGGGCTTGCTTGAGGCCATAGAGAGCCTTGTTGGGTCTGAAGACTTTGTCAGGATGCTTAGGATCTTCAAAACCTGAAGGTTGAGCAACATATACTTCTTCCTCAAGCTTACCATTGAGGAATGCACTTTTCACATCCATTTGATATAAGATGATATTGTGATGGTTAGCATAAGCAAGCAATATGCGAATAGCTTCAAGTCTAGCAACACGTGCAAAAGTTTCATCAAAGTCAATTCCCTCAACCTGTGTGTATCCCTGTGCCACAAGTCGGGCCTTATTCCTCACTACCTGACCAAGTTCGTGTTGTTTGTTGCGGTAGATCCAATTGGTACCTATGACATTGTGTTTGCGAGGATCTGGGCGCTTGACAAGTTCCCACACATTGTTGAGCTTGAATTGATGCAATTCCTCTTGCATGGCTTGAATCCACTCAGGCTCCAAGAAAGCTTCATCAACTTTGGTGGGCTCTGTGATTGAGAAAAAAGCAAAGTGCCCACAAAAGTTAGACAAATGAGAAGCTCTTGAGCGAGTGAGAGGACCTGGTGCATTTATGTCATCGAGGATTTTCTCAATCTGCACTTCATTTGCAAGTCTTGGATGAGCAGGTTGATGACTTTGTTGGGGCTGAGCATTTTCTTCAGCGCCATTTTCTTCAAGTGCATTTGCGTGAATATCTTCAGCGTTGGTACAACTTCTTCAGAGGGTAGTTGTTCTTCAGTAGGGATCACATCTTCAGTGGCCTTGAACCTAATGGATTCCTAAGGAGACATTTCATCTAGCACAGGAGGTAGGTGCTCTCTTTGTGAGCCGTTAGTTACATCGAACCGCACATCTACAGTTTCAACAACCTTGTTGTGATAGGTGTTGAAGACTCTATAGGTGTGCGATTCCTTTCCGTAACCAAGCATAAAAACCTTCATGTGCTTTCGGTGCAAATTTAGAGCTGTGGTGAGGATCTCTAATCCACCATTTAGCACCGAAGACTTTGAAATAACTCACATTGGGTTTCTTGTCAGTGAGGAGCTCATATGAAGTCTTCTTGAGGAATTTGTGAAGATATACCCTATTGATGATGTGGCAAGGTAGTATTGATTGCCTCAGGCCAGAAACAACGAGGGGTCTTGTATTCATCAAGCATGGTGCGAGCCATCTCAGCAAGAGTCCTATTCTTGTGCTCCAAAATGCCATTCTGCTGAGGAGTATAAGGGGCAGATAGCTCATGAGTAATACCAAGTTCATCAAGACCAGTGTTCTTGAACTCAGTCTTATTATCACTCCTGATATGCTTGATCTTGACGCCGAAATTCGTCGAGGCCCTTGAAGAAAATCGTTTGAAGACATTCCGCACTTCAGATTTGTACAGGATAATGTGCACCCAAGTATAACGAGAGAAATCATCAACAATGACAAAACCATATAAGCATGGAGTATATGTTAGTGTGGAATAGTGAGTGAGACCAAAGAGATCCATATGAAGCAATTCAAAAGGACGAGTGGTAGTCATGATAGTCTTGGATGGATGCTTGGATCTGGTAATCTTTCCAGACTCACAAGCCCCACACAAGTGATCCTTGAGGAATTTGACACCCTCAATGCCAATGACGTGCTTTTTCTTTGCGAGCATGTGCAAGTTCCTCATGCCAGCGTGTCCAAGTCGTCGATGCCATAACCAGCCTTCTGAAGCTTTTGCAAGTAGACATGTGGTTGGTTGTGGACATGTAGAGAAATCAACAATATACAAGTCTCCTCTCCTAAAGCCTTCGAAGACTTTGGATTTGTCAGATTCCATGACGACAACACAACATTATTTGCCAAAGATGACAACCATATCAAGATCACAAAGCATTGAGACAGACATGAGGTTGAATCCAAGGGATTCGACAAGCAATACTTTATCCATGTGTCGATCCTTAGATATTGCAACCTTACCTAGACCCAATACCTTGCTTTTTCATTTGTCAGCGTAGGTGATATGCTTCAGATGTGAAGGAACAAGTGGAATGTCTATCAATAGACTCTTGTCACCAGTCATGTGGTTGGTGCATCCACTGTCGAGGACCCACTCAGTAGCTTTAGGTGGCTCATCCTGCAGATGAATTAGTACCACTTACTAACACATATACTTCAGAGTGAAAAATATGACATCAAATTCATCACATTGAATTTCATCACATAGTATAGTAAGCAAAGTAATGTGAGGACGTGCGAAATGAATGATTCATTTCTTCGTGATTAGCTTGCGTCCTTTCAAGCATTTCTTCGGGTCTCCAGCAAATTCATCAGATGCTTAAGTTCATCTAGAGACCTGAACCTGCATAAGAGATTAGTTCAATTTCTTCACCACCCACATCTGGAGGGGTGGTAAAGAGTTCATCATTCTGCGCTGTCGTGGTTTTGTCAACCCGGTAGATGTCCTCGTAACAGGACTTAGGCATGAGGCCATCGCCGCTTGATGGCGACTCGAAGGGGTTAAGCGAGAGAGAGAGTCCGGTTTACCCAGGTTCGGCCCCTCCTATGGAGGTAATAGCCTACATCCTGCTTTTTGTGTATTGGATGAATAGATCTTGATTACAAAGGTGTGGAATCGCTAACCTAGCTATCGAGAGGTTGTTACTTGAGAGTTTCGGCCCTAGGGGCCTGCCTTTATATATTGGTCAAGCCCTAGGGTTTACAACAGAGTCCGGGTCATATTATGACCCGTGATCTACTATATCTCTAACTTATCTTGCACCTTAAGGAAACTTTAACCGGTGTCCTTAGCTTCATGGGATTTGAGCCGCCGTCTTCCGGTGTTGGGCCGCCCAGCGTCTTGGTCAGCCGCCACCTCACACATCTTGTAGTTAGGACACGGCCCACTTAATCTTTGTTGTAGAGTCGTTGATATGTTTAACCTGGCTCAGTATGGCGGGTTACACCATGAAGTAATATCCCCAACATTAGGCCCCATATTGACTTTGAATTCATTCATGTCAATAGATCTTTCCTTCCCATGGCGGCTCATCTTTTCCTGTGGCGACTCATCTCTGAACCGGTATCTTCAACATATTTCATAACGCTGGCTTGTTCTGCTCCCACACTTGCCATTTTCCCAACGTTCATTTATTATGACGTCATCTTTGCTGATCGTTGTTCTTCAAAGTCATCATAACGTATCCCTTCAAAGACTGCGTCCAATCTAGGTGGGTGCGAAAATCGAGGCGCGCTTGTAGCCACAAATTTACCACAGTCGCTTCGTTTTTCGTGGTGCCGCTTCACTTACTTCTTCTTATAAATAGGCCCCACTGGAACCTTTCCTCATCGTCTTCCTCCTCCTGCTTCTCCATTGACTGAACACCATCAAAGCTCCCAGGGCGACTTCGAGGTTCTTCGACTCCATTGCCGGCATCGTCAAGCCCTCTCGCGACCACCGAAGCGAACTCGACCATCTTCGTCCCTGCTCCGATGCCATCCGGTATGAATCCCTGCCACTTAGGGTTTTGGTATCTTCGGTGTTCTTGTCACCCTCATAGTGTTCATCTGAAACTTCATTAGTAGATCCACATATCATCCGCTCATTGCAATGTATTCTTAGAACGTCCTCCGCTCCATTTTCCTTTAAAGTAGATCTAAAACAAACCAGCAAGGGTTATCCTTTGGACTGCTGCAGTTTCGGTCGTTTCGTCGTCTAGAACATATATACCACTGTTTTTCTTCGTTTAATTAGATCCGCCCAGAGAGAAACTTTAATAGAAACCTGTTCGTGACCCAATGTTGCTGCTAAGTGTTGAAGATATCCCTTTGACCTTCTCAAATTTCGCCGGCTCATAACAGTACTTTAATATAGGCGACTTATAATCTGCTCTGGCTTATTCTTCTCACAACTCTTGTAGCCACTGCATAACCCGCCATGGCTTCGAAAAACTCCAAAGTTTGTAATAGGCAAAAAGCAAAGAATCCAAGCTTACCCTGGAGAACCTTGGGGATCAGGGCTTTTTGCCGCCTCGAAAGACTATAAAGTGGCGAGCTCCTGAAAAAGAGCCGGCCCCACAACCACAACTAGGAGAAGTGGTGATATTTACTGATCATTTGCGCAGGGGCTTTCGCCCTCCGGGCTCAAAATTCTTTAGAGACCTCTTGCACTTCTTTAAGCTCAGGCCTCAAGACATCAGTCCGGACTCCATGACAAACATTTGTCAATTCCAAGTGTTATGTGATGTGTACCTTCAGGTTGAGCCATCCATTACTCTGTTCAGAGAGTTCTTTTATCTTAACCGTCAAACAGAAACAAAGAACGGTGCTTCCTGCGAGCTCGGTGGCGTTTCCATTCAGAAGACAAAGAAAAACGGCTTTCCAGAATCAAAGCTGGTGAGTCATCCCAAAGGGTGGAACAAAACCTAGTTCTATTGCAGAGATACTTCACCTAAAGGGGAAAATCCCTTACCGGGTTTCAGGTTGGAAAGACTTGGTAAAATGGAATTCCCGAGTTGGCCAACTGACGAAGAGAGAGTAAATTTGGAACCTCTTCATGCAAAACAGAGAGCCCTGACCGCACATGGCCTGACCAGGATAGATCTGATTCGTTGCTTATTAAAGTGGCGGATCCAACCCGTCAGCTTAAGGGACGGCCTACTGTGTGATTATTCGGGTGCCTTAAACGATCCTCAACGGTTTTCCCATGAAAATCTCACTGATAGTGTTCTTACCAAGGAAACAAAGAAGTTCTTCTCTGTCTCAAAAGATTTGTGCAGCGTCACCGGCTTGGGTCCATACTACCTTCTCAACCCGCCGCCTCAGGTATTAACTATTTCCATTGTCACTTATCCATGCTTCTCTCGACTCGCCATTTACTCATTATACGTTTCATATATCTGCAGGCGGATTCTAACTTTTGGAAAGTTGAACCTCAAGCCTCCCTTCCTGCTATGGGAAAAAAGAATGCCCCAGTCTCTGTGTCATCTTCACAGGAGGAATCTGAGGTAGAACTTGACTCTCTCGGCCGCCTGTTTAATGAGCTTGCTGACGCACCATCTTATCAGGGCGACTCAGAATTTAGTCAAGCCGGCGAAGCTGAGGTAATTCCAATTTTCCCCAGTCCAGAAATGCTTGTTCCTCGGAAACCACGACAAGCTATTCGGAAAGTTAAATTATCTCACCCAAAAGCTCATTTGGCTCCTGACTTTCTTTTGAAGAACACGCAATTTGCCGGCTCATCAAAACGCAAGGCTCGAGATGATGAAGACCCTAGTTTGTCTCAAGCACCGCCGGCTCGCAAACCACACCTTGAGGTGCCCCATAGTCCAACTGATTCTTGCCCTAGAGACGGCTTGTTTAAACAACCTCTCAGTCCTTCAGATTCCCTTTATCAGGATTCTCCTTCATCGTCAAGCGACTCAAGCACGTCATAGCTTCCCCCGTTTCAAGGTCAATCATGGGTAAGCATTTTATCTTTTGTGAAGTCCATATTGTATCTTTCATTGTTTTGATCTCAACTTGTGATAACCTTTGTTGTACTAATAATCCAGGGTCAAAGCCGTTGTGTCCAAACGGAAAGGCGAGTCATCCTCTTGACCGACAAGCCAAGAGACGCCGATTCTACTGAAGATGACTCCAATGGTTGATTCGTCTGTTGAAAAGGAACTTGATGCGAGGGTAGAGCCGGAGGCTGCCACTGAGATGCCCAGAATAAGTGAACCGGTTTTTATGGATGCTGCTCCTGAGATTGAGTCATCCCTCTTTCCTTCCAAATCAACTTGCGTAGATGAACTTCTGGCATCATCTGACCACAACGCTCCCGACGTTGTGTTTGTCAAAGAAAATTTGCAAGCCCCCACTGCTTCTACTTCCTTAGCTAAAATCATGAGCAAGGATGAATCAGCGACTTTGGATAAGGGAAAGGCCAAAATGGAATTCCTAGATTTATCCATACTTGGTGTTGAAGACCTGTATCAAGAGTACTTGACCCGGCTGTCTTAAAGCCGAGAAATTGAGAAGAGCATGATAAATGCTATGAAGGAAAAATATGAGGTAATCTTCTCATTTACCATTATCCTGCATATGACCATTAGCTTCAAAAGACCAGTTTGTTATGATAAGTCGGTTTTATAGAATAACTGAAAGCCTGTAATATCCATGTAGCTCCCAAGGGCCGACTCATCTGCTTGAGATGAGTCGGGTCTTTTAAGATAAAAGAAGTCCGACCTGTAGCCCCCAAGGGCCGGATCATCTCCTTGAGATGATTCGGGTCTTTTAAGATAAAAGAAGTTCGACCTGTAGCTCCCAAGGGCCGGCTCATCTCCTTGATATGAGTCGGGTCTTTTAAGATAAAAGAAGTTCGACCTGTAGCCCCCAAGGGCCGACTCATCTGCTTGAAATGAGTCGGGTCTTTTTCTCTATCTTAGTTTCAAAAGAATCAAAATACATTAGCCCCCAAGTGTCAAGGACATTGCTTGCAATCTTCTTGGGACTTTGTAAATGTAATTAATGATGCATGTTGCTCGTCCATCAGGTATATTGTGAAGATGCTGAGTCTGTTGCTGTGAGACTGCAGAGGCGGCTCAAGGAGGAAAGTAGATTGAAAACCGAAGCTGAGTCCATGGCGGCTCACTTTGAAAATTCTGCCCGCGAGGCCAACGAACGTCTAGAACAGGCCATAAAATTGTTCGAGGCGGAAAAAGCTGTCTTGACCAAACGTGCAGAGAAAGCTGAAAAAAACCTTGGCCCTATGAAAGAAAAATATGCCACCCTCGTTAAGAAGATCAATGATATGTTGACAGCAATCTTCGGTACGTGTTCTGACCCGCCTTTGTCAAAGTGCCGGTTTTTGAACCTTGTGGCGACTTATTATGCTTTCTCTTATGTGCAGGGCGAAAAAACCACAAACTTGTAGAGCTGCCAATTGTAAAGTTGAAGACCATTTTCACCTACGTAGAGCTTGTTTACAGGATCCGTATATTCCATCATGGCTGTGAAAAACTTGAAGTATCCTCCGAGAAGCATCAAAGACATGTTGAAACAGCTCTCTACGGTGCCACAATGGGTGATTGAAGCTCGAAAATCGGCGGCTCGTGTAGGAGCGAACATGGCGCTTGCACGGGCAAAGGCTTATCTGCCAGAATTGGATGTGGAGCAGCTGAAAGGCGGCTTCCCAGAGTTTAAACTTGACGGGTCAGCCTTTACCCATGAAGATTATGCCAAGTGTTTTTTGGAGACCCGGCCACTAGCGTCTTTGATAGCCGACGAGGTAGATCTTTCAAAGTATCATCCAGCCTACACCGCTGATAATGAACGCATCAGCGCGCCCAAGAACGAGCCGTCTGACCTGGTGCCGCCTCGCCATAAGACAACTTTTGCTGCTGAGATTGGCGCGTCAGCTCTTGTTGAAGGGCCCGCAAATTTTGAATCTTTGCTCTCAATTCGTGTGCAACAGAAAGGCCGCCAGGTTGAAGATGATGACGAGCTGGCGGGGTCAGGCCCAGAGGCAGCCGATGATAGATCTTGAAGACGGCTTAGAAGCTGGATGAGTCGCCTCGTCAGACGAGCCCCCTATCGTAAGACAAACTTTTTTGTGAAGGATTATGTGGCTCTGCTATGAGCCTGTAATAGGGGTAGTACTCTTCATAACTTTGAGTTTGCTTTGTCGTGCCATCATGCATGTCTGGCACCTTTTGCCAGCGCTAACCTCTGATTTGACAAGATTCTTGTTAATATGCTCATGGCATTGTTCACTCCCGCACCTTCCTTGCTTAACTTCTGGCTATTTTTGACCATAAAGCAAACCTGGAGTAAGCCGACACCATAGTCTGATTTTTTGAAACTTGAGTCAATCTAGTTTCTCCTTCAATAATATTGAAGAGGGATGATCCGGAAACTGGTCATGATATGAACTCATATAAGCTGGTGGCAAGGATAATATTGTACCTGAAAAAACGTATGTATATATGTATATATTACTTTTTTAATAATCCGGCTTAATGAGACTCGGAAAAAGGGAGACTGGCTTTCGAGGCTCAAGTCTTGCTTCCATGAAGCAAGCACAATAACCCATGGTTTGTCCTAGCTTTTTGTATGCCGACTCTCACATGACTCAAGCCAATGTTTTAACCTTAAAAGTTCAGGGTCCAGAAAAGGATTAACTTTTTAAGAGTACATGGGGTCATCTGATCGGAGTCGCATCAAACATACAGGCAGGTTTAACCATATTTGAGTGGCTTCTTTGCCGGGTCAAGAGGGTGAGAAAGCTAAACTCGATGAGTTGGAAGCCCCCAAGTGACCTATGTTTCAAACAATAAAGACTCATGCTCAATTTATAGGCTGAAACGACAGAGGCCCCGAGTTTCGGGGATGCCGGCTTTATTATATTTGAACATAAAGAAGTATATACAGAATTTTGCAGGGGGGGAAGAATTACAAAAAGGTGAGCCGGTGGCTCCTAAGTGTAATAAGGCCGCAGGTGTGCGATATTCGAGGGTCGGGTTGTTTCCTCCTGAGAAGTGTATGAATGCTCTCGTAAGTCAACAAGGTAATACGAACCATTGTTGAGGTTTCGACTGATGACGAAAGGACCCTCCCAAGGCAGGGAGAGCTTGTCCATCCCCATTTGGTCTTGAATCAGACAGAGAACTATGTCGCCTTCTTGAAAGGTATGGCTTCAGACTCTACGACTGTTGTAGCGATGTAGGTCTTGCTGGTATATCGTAGATCTGGCCGCTGCTAAGTCACGTTCCTCTTCCAAGGCATCCAAGGAATCTTGGCGTGCTTGCTCATTATCCGCTTCAACATAAGCAGTCACCCGAGGCGAGTCATGATGAATATCGCTCGGGAGAACCACCTCAACCCCGTAAACCAGGAAGAATGGAGTGTATCATGTGGATCTGTTGGGTGTGGTTCGAATGCTCCAAAGTACTAAGGAGAGTTCTTCAACCCAACAACCCGGCGTTCACTCGAGGGGCACCATGAGCCGGGGTTTGATTCCTCTCAAGATTTCTTGGTTGGCTCTTTCAGCTTGCCCGTTGGACCGCGGATGTGCTACCGCTGCTAAATCGAGCCGGATGTGTTCCCGCTGGCAGAATTGCTCCATGCCCCCCTTGGACAGATTTGTACCATTGTCAGTAATGATGCTATGAGGGTAACCGAAACGGAAAATCAGTGCTGAAACACTGTTGAAACACACTATTGAAACACGCCAGTGCTGCTTCGGCGATGTAACTCGCCATTGACGATTGTCATGGACTTCGATCGCCGGATGATTTGGCGAGCGTCGACTTCGTCTTCTGGGAGCTCTCCTCGGGTCAGATAAGCCAAATATGGCACAGTCCAATCAGGGGTGACACGCAGAGCCTCCACCAGTTGTGCTTCCGGGTCAGGGATAGCTATGTCCTCCTCCGACGGTAACTTGACTCATGGATTGTGAAGGACGTCCAAAAATACGTTGGTTGGTACCGGTTTTCTCTGGGAGCCAAGTCTAGACAAAGCATCAGCCGCCTCATTGAGCCAGTGATCTATATGATCGACCTGATAACCTTGGAAATGACCTGCCACATCAGAGACCGCTCGTCGGTAAGCCGCCATAAGAGGTTCCTTAGAGTCCCAAGTCCCTGAAACTTGCTGTGCCACTAGATCTGAGTCGCCCAGACACCTGACCCGGCTAAGATTCATCTCTTTGGCTATCCGAAGCCCATGTAGAAGTGCTTCATACTCAGCTACATTGTTAGTACACGGGAACATGAGTCATAAGACATAACAAAAAAATTCACCTTTTGGAGAAGATATCACGACTCCAGCCCCCGAGCCTTCCAGTTGTCTAGACCCGTCAAAGTGTATAGTCCAATACGTGGTATCTGGCCTATCCTCTGAAACCTGTATCTCTGTCCAATCGTTGATGAAATCCACCAATGCTTGAGATTTGATGGCGGTTCGGGGCATGTACTTCAAGTGGTGGTCACCAAGCTCAATGGCCCACTTGGCTATTCTGCCCGTGGCCTCTCAGTTTTGTATGATGTCACCAAGAGGTGCCAAACTAACCACAGTTATCGGGTGTTCATGGAAATAATGCTTCAGCTTCCGGCTTGCCATGAAGATCCAAAAAACCAGCTTCTGCAAGTGTGGGTACCGCTGTTTGGATAAGGTTAAGACTTCGTTGACGAAATAAACCGGATGCTGAACCGGATATTCCTTTCCCTCTTCTTTCCTCTCGACCACAACTGCAACACTTACCACCTTGGAGTTGGCAGCAATGTACAGGAGCATAGGCTCTTTTTCCATGGGAGCAGCCAAGACAGGTGGGTTAACAAGCTGCTGCTTGAGCGCTTCAAAAGCTCTGCCGGCTTCGTCGGTCCACTTGAAGTCGCCTGATTTCTTTAACAACTCATAAAAAGGGGTCGCCTTCTCCCCTAGGTGGCTTATGAACTGGCTTAAAGCCGCAATGCGTCCAGTGAGCCGCTGAACTTGATTTACGTTCGCCGGCTCGGATAATGATGTTACAGCCTTGATCTTGTCCAGGTTGGCCTCGATGCCACGCTCAGAGACCAGAAACCCTAAAAATTTGCCTGCGGGAATGCCAAAAATGCACTTTGCCAGGTTAAGCTTCATCTTGTATACTCGAAGATTGTCAAAGGTTTCTGTCGTGGTTTTGTCATGGCATGATATTCTCGTGAGAGAACTTTAGGTGTGAGGCCATCGCAACTAGGTGGCGGCTTGAGAGGGGTTGGTCGGAATCGAGAGACGCGAGTTTACCCAGGTTCAGCCCCTCCGATGGAGGTAAAAGCCTACGTCCTGCTTTGTGTGTATTGATGATGAAGATGATCTCGTTTACAAGGGTGCCGTATTGCTACCTCTAATCTCGAGGGTGTCTAATCAGTCTATTTCTAATGACTTCAACTTGTCCCTCTTGGGGTGCCTTACCCCTCCTTATATAGGTTGAAGGGGTAGGTTTACATGTAGAGTCCTACTGGGAGTAGGATTAGGACTAGTCTCTCTTGAATCCTAATCCGGGTCTTGTTTCCTTTATGAGGGAATCCTTTCTCATCTTGGGCCTTCTATGTGAGCTAGCCCATCATAACATGAGTCGGCCCTCCCATGAGACGCCTTCTGGGCCGTCGGGTCTTGTCGTTCGTCTGACTCGCCTGCCGGGTCACCAGTGAGTCGCCAAGTCCCGGCCGGGTCATATTTCAGGTCGGGTTATACCGCGGGGTAATATCCCCGACATTAGCCCCCATGTTAGCTTGAATTTATTCATGGTAAGCTCCTAAAATAAGAATAACAAATTTGTTAAGGGACCGGCTTGCTCCACTGGCTGGCTTAATGAAGTAGCTCCTTGAAAATCCGGGTTTCTTCTTCATATTAACGAGCCGTCTTCACAATCATCTTGCAGGTATGTGTCCTTTGCAATAAAATATTGACAATAAAACATCCGTATGACGTTGAGTCGGCCTCTAATACTTTGGCTGGATGAAAATCTTGGTAATAAGAAATTCGTCTGTTGTTGAACCACTTCATGGGACGCGGGGATCTTGCCGGGTCATTAGATGTAGTGGACGTCAACTTAAAAAATATTGCTGATTTATGGATGTAGAACTTGCCAACTTGTGAAACCGGGTTGCTTATAAAAACTCCGTTGGGTCATACTCATTGATGATGCCGGGTCGTGATTGTTGGTGCTGCCAGGTCAAAACAAGAGGACTCCAGTTAAATTGATAAAATTATTGGGAATAAAGAAATCCGTGTAATGTTGAGCCGGTCTTTCAATGCTTCGGCTAGATAAAAATCTATTGAGCCGGTCTCGCTCACAATTGACATCTTGTGTCACAGCCCTAGTTCTAACCTTGGTTGTGGTTGCATTCATGCATGCATATTTAATTTTTAGATGAAAAAGAAATGAGGAATGATCAAGCCTCACTATTCAATTTTTTGTCAAATAAGCAATATAAAAATTGCTTCAAAGTGAACCAAGAAAATGTCCCTGATATTCTAAAAAAATATTCGGATGAGGTAAAAATGCCAACAAATATTTTGGGACAACAGAAACATTTTATATTGGGCATTTGAATTAATTCAAACCCTATTTGCAATAGATATATATTTTTTATATGGAAAATATATGTCCAATAATTCTGAGAATTATTATGTGGCATTTGATAATTCCAATTAGCCCACATATATATTTTGAGGGTTTTATGAAATGGTTTTATATTTTAATTATAAACCAAAACAAATAACAGAAATAGAAATGAACAGAAAAAAGAAAGAGGCAAAGGGCTTACCTGGGCCTTACCGTTTGAAGAAGCCAGCCCAGCCCATAGGGGCACGCCCGTCTTCTACCTTCGGCCAGTAGGCCGAGGAGAGGCGTGGCGAGCTCGCTGAGCTCCCGAGCCACCTCCTGCTTGCCCCGCGCCACATCGACGACGGGGTTAGGCCCCAGCTGCCGTCTGGATCGGCCCGACCTCTCATTCCTCTCCTCCACGCCCCCTACTGCTTCTCTCCCTCGCACCCGGAAGCCGCCGCCGCCGTTGATCGCCATAGCCACGACCACCAGCATCGCCTCGCCCCCGGAACTGGACCACGAGCTCCGCCACCCTGCGCCACTTCTCCACGCCGAGGAAATCGACCCCGGAGGCCCTGCAACGTCACCCTCGCCCTCGCCTTCGTCTTCGGGTCCGACGACCACCGGTGCCAAAATTCGCCGGCCAGAAAGCGTCCCCGAGCTCGCTGTTGCCTCTTCCAGCACACCGGTGAGCTTCTGGTTCGATCCCCCTGCCCTTGACGTCGCTCACGTGCCCTAGCTAGCGTCCCCGCCGGTACCCGAGCTTCTTGCCGCCGGCAATTGCGTGGGCGTGGCCACAGCCTCCACGGCTCGCGCCCGAGCACCTCTGCGTGCTCCTGGAGCTCCCGTGAGTCCGTAGATGCCATCAGCTGCTCCTCCCGTCCTAACCAACGCCGAACCCGAGCATGCCCGAGCCACCGCCGCCACTCAGCACGTCGCCGGCCTCAACTCCGGTGACCCCTGACGTGGCAACGTCATTAGTGGCTAATGATACCATTAACTGAGCCCCTGAGCTGCTGACAGAGGGCCCCACCGTGGGTCAAACCCCAGTCAGCGCGGGGATTAGCCCTGTGTGACTGACGTGTGGGCCCCGGTCGTCATGTTTGACCTGGGACCGGCGTTGTTGACTGCTGACGCAAGCATGACCTCAGGCTGACGCAGTAAATAATTTCTGGAATAAAAATAATTCAGAAAATTGCAGAAAATAGCTAAAACTTCTAAAATTCATAGAAAATAATCTGTAACTCAGATTGAAATAATTTATATATTAAAAATGATCAGAAAAATCCAATGAATCTGTTTATGCCATGATCATGCATGTTTGAGCAAGCTAGCATCATCAACTAGGACGTTTCATGATTAGAGCAAATTATGAAATAACATTTGGAGTTGGGATTCAAACTTGTTTGAACCCCACTTCAATTAACTTGGTTAATTACCACTCTAGGTGAATTCAGTACCTTAACATGCCATGTCATACATCATGTTTGTTGCATTGCATTGAATGTGTTCATTTCCTTGTTTGCCAGTATTGTTCTCTCTCGATAGACGTTACTGTGACGTTAAGATCGATGCCACCTATGAAGACTCATTGTTATCTTCAGAAGTGTCAGGCAAGCAACACCCCCTTGAGCATATTCGATACAATCCCACTCTCTCGGTCTTGCTCTCATTCCAATGCATTAGGACAATGCGAATCAACTGCTACTTCTGCTGCGGTTGATGAACCCACTCCTTTGCATGACCTGTCATTGTCACAGTAAATAGCTGAACCAAGCAACCTAGCATACCTGGTAGATGCTTGAGCCATGTTGTGATATAACCCTGTTATGCTTGCTATGCTTGGAGTTGTGTCAGGTCTGATTCATCTAGGTGATGAACCGGAGTGAAAAGATTGTGTCCTGATGATGAGGGTTAAGTGTTGAACCTGTTTTGGCAAAGGTAGCGATGAGAGGCCATGTAGGAGTACATGGTGGGTTGTCTCATTGAGACCGCTCATAGGAACTGAGTTCCGTGTTTGTGTTCCAAGACTAGCTACTACCGCACATTGGGTTCCGGTAACTCGACCCCTCTCGGCCTATTAACCTACTCTGTTCTCAGTCCAGGAGCTGCAGTAGTTCGAAACGTTGATAGGTGTGGCCGGGCCTGCGAAGTGGATGAATGGCCCAATCGGGAACGGCTTGGGGCCCTGCACACAACGTTTGAGGCCATGTTGGAAACCTCGGTCGGACTTCCATTATGGGTTCCAACTCAGATAGGCGACTGCCTTGGACTAGAGTCGTTGAAGGTTAACGTCCGTGGCCGACTCCCTCGCTGGGCTTCCACTTGAAGGTTGCCGAGGTGCCTTTTTATGAGCACATGGCGATAAGTGGCGGGAGCATGTGTGACGAAGTACACCCCTGCAGGGTAAACTATCTATTCGAATAGCCGCGTCCGCGGATATGGACTACTTGGAGACTTGCATTGTTCATAGACAACTTTAAATGGATACTCTAAAATGCTCCAGATAAGTGTGAGTGCTATGGATGGCTTCTCGTAGGAAGACGAGAGAGGATCCATAGTGGTGTATTGATGTGGTGAATATGTGGACTCGTGTGTGATACGCCACCTCAAAGAAAGTACTCATAGTCGTAGTACAGGTTAGCCAAGAGTCAAAGTTGGCTTGCTACAATAAACTCCACAACCCCCTTCGTTGACACTGATGCATACGTAGATAGTTCTGATGTAAGTCTTGCTGAGTACTGTTGTACTTACGTTTGCTTATTTATGTTTTTGCAGATGAGACCTCAGTCTCATTAGTGATTCTTACGACGTGAAGTTCGATGTTGACCGGATTAGCTTGGGAATCCCAGACAGAGGTCTGGCTCCTTTGGTAGGGTCGTTGTAGCTTTTCAGGCTCTTCCAGCCGCTTTTATTAGATGTCTGTACCCAGACATGTAACTTCCGCTTGTTGTTTGTATGCTCTGAATGTTGGGTCATGTGACCCCTCCTGCTTGTAACATTATACTATGTTGGCTCTTCGGAGCCTCCTAAATAAATGTTATGCTGTAGAGTTTTGTTGTGATGCCATGTTGTATCTACGCATATCGTGCATAGTGCGTGTATGATTGAAATGCATTGGTATGTGTGGGATTCGACACCTAGCTGTATACCTTTAGTAGCCTGCTTTACGGGGAAATGCCTCTTTGTGCTTCCACCGAGCCTTGGTAGCTTGCTACTGCTCCGGACACATTGATTGACCGGCGTGTATCCTTCTTGCTGTTGTGTCTGTCCCTTTGGGGAAATGTCTCGCAGTGTAATGGAGTCCATGTAGCCTGCTATGACTCGTCTACGCGCAGTTGATGACATTTATGTCCCACGGCGTAATGGAGTCCTTGTAGCTTGCTATGACTCGTCTACACACGCTGATGACCGACACCTGCATTGTTGGGTTACGTATGCCTTTCCCTGTATGGTTGTGCCACTTGGGTCTATAACTAGTCATGTCGACCCGGGTTCTTTGACGTGTGAATGCTAGCGACATGTTCATATCCGTGAGCCAAAAGGCGCAAACGGTCCCGGCAAAGGTAAGGTGGCAGCCATGGGTTACCGTGCGTGAGGCCACAAAGTGGTGTGACATGTTACAGGCTGGATTCATATGGCTTAGGATCGGGGTCCCGACAGCGTTGGTATCAGAGCTTGACTGCCTGTAGGACTACCAAGCCAAACTGGTCGATGTTGAGTCTAGAACTGCTTTAGTTATATAAGGGAATTGATTGTGGAAGGGAACTAAGATTCTTTTTACTCCTTTCCTCGTGTCATTCTAATCTGAGTCACCCTCTTCATTATTCTACGGGGTTAAGGAACTAGGCTTTCTCATCTATCTATCAGGATGACGAGTTAGTATGGTGGAGACCTATAGGAAAGGTTATTGTCTTCTTGGATCAGTGCCTTCATAAGGATTTAGTTGTTTTGTTGTCAGTTTCATGAATGTTGCCTCATATTTCACGCCCGTACAACCGTTATGCTGTCCGAGTTATCCAAGGTTGACAGATAATCTGATGCAATTGCAAAATTCCTTCATCTCGAATCAATGTCCTTTGGCCAGACGAAGCACACCAATTATCGTGTTGAGGTACTCCATTACCTTGACATATTTGTTGAAGTGTTAGGAAACCATGCTATCTCAGAGAACCACCCAATAGTCTAGTTGTGTTGTGTGTTTTCAGTGTGATAATTCTGGCCATCGTTATCGAAAGCATCCCGCGATGCTAATTAGTCAATAGGTATTCTGTTTCTGGGTTCTTGAACCCGAGAATCATTCCGCTCACTCTTGTTGATAGTGTTTGCTCGTTCCTTTAGGATTATTAGTAACCTTGTTATAGTCTTCAAGGTTCGTGGTTTATCATTCTTCCAATACCATGAACCATTATGGCAGAAGTTCCTCGTGAGCTTAAGATCACACAAGAGTGCTCTTGATGAGTTCTCCATTCCAGAGTTGTGACCTTGCCAATCCAACCTTTCCGCATGGGTTATCCGGAAGAATTTTGTTGAACTCGTTCGACATGCTGATCTATGCATCCACAACTCAGAAAAATCATGTGCTCTTGAGTTGCCCCTTCATTTGTATTTCGACCATTATCTATCTATGGATAGTCAAGAGTAGTTGTGCATTCGTTCGTCGTTGCCTATTATTCTTGTGGTCTGTCAGGGCATTCTATTTCAGAATGCCTAGGAGAAACAAACTCCAGTACCTCATCCATTTCTTGAATTGGGTCGAAGTAGTTGTATTCCGCAGATCAAAATGCAAATCCAGCTTTTGCTCTGTTCTACCTTGAAGTATTACCCTCTTTATGTCAAGAGTATCGTGAGAATTGCACCACCTCTCATGAATTCTTGGTACAGTAGTACTTCTCGCCATCATTATTCATTCCTTGGCCTCCGAGTTGGTTGTAACCGGAACGTCGACAAGTGAACCGTGATGTGTGAAATCAATACTCCTAGCAATTCCATTGCTTGGAAGTTAATGGAAAATAACTTCATTCTTGGTGTGTTGGTTATTGAATCATCATTCTAAGATTGATTGTGCCACCTAGTCCATCTTTCATGGTGCATTGTTCGATCAACGAGTTAGGATTGTGTTGATCCTTCGCTCTTTTGATCATATCATCTTGCCCTGAAAAGCAAGATTGTTCCCGAGCTTGATAACATATCGGTGGTCCGTGATTTTCCGAGTATCTTCTCGGAAGTATCACCAGGTTGTCCCCTGACCATTATGTTGAGTTCGTGATCAAGTTGGTTTCCTGTAAGCCATCCCTTCTCCAAGACTCTGTGTTGGATACCCCTGAACTAGTTGGACTAAGCCAAACAACAACTTGGAGAGTTGGAAGATAAAAAGCTTCATCTAACTTAGTTCATTTCAAAGGGTTATCTTTTGTGTGTGTTGAGGAAAGATGATACCTTCATCGGTTGATCCTCGTGATCAATTGTTGTCTCTATTGTCTTGTCCAATCTTTGATTTGAGTATGGGCTATCGTCAAATCAAACTCAAAACCAAAGATCTTCGTAAGGTTGTCTTACTCGTGCTTATTTCCTCGAGCATACACCATTATATATTTTGGTCTGACCAATGCTAATACCTTGTTCACATAATTGTGGAATTCCATTCATATGGGTACTTTGATGAATTGTTGTTGAGCCCATCGACAACATCCTTATCTCCTCCATAACTCATGATGAACATTAAGCTAGTATTGGAAATTTTCGTATGCATTATCTTCAGGTCTCGTACCCGAGGTATATGTATGGTGTAAGAAGTGGCTTCCTCTAATTCACGTGTACTTGATGCAAGTTGCCGCCGTGAATTCGGGATAAGTTATCTTGTTCTCTCAGGAGCCATACCAAGTCAATCATGCCTGTGCGAAGTATTCTATGGGTTGATAGACTAGTCATCTCCAGTCCATATGTGTCCCTAGCACACCAAGCTACTAATTGATTTGTCCAAGGAAGAGATGTTGAGTGTTATTTCTGAAGGTACCAAACGGACTTGCACCCGACTTCGTTGTCCGCACTGATGGTTCCCACCCAGAACTCGGTAGTGTTTCGTTGTAAGAATTCCATGTGATCACAATTGTCCTAGACAGTGTGTTCACATGTATCTTGCAATCCAGCTCATGTTTTGGAGCTTGCTTCTATAGTTCATTTCCTGAGAATCCTGCAACGTCGTCTCTTCAATTTGTGTTGCAACCTTTCTCCTTCAGGTAGGCTGAGCCTGAAATACCCTATATCCAACCAGATCTGAATCTCAGGCAGTTATGATGGTTGAAGTTTTCCCAAGATCTATGATGTAGGCTTCCGCAAGGTTGATGTTTTGACCGACACACCTAGTCGTAGGATCTATCATTGTAGTATCTTGATTCAGCGAATTTGACCACTTCTACATGAGGATTTCGTATGACTTATTCTAGAAGTTGTTCCTCATGGACCCTTTGTGATCCCGAAGTCCGACCTTTTACTTGATGCTCTAGATAACAAACAATACCTACAATTGGGCTATGCTAGTACATCAAGGAGAACATTAGAAGCGGAGTGCTAAATGTCTCTCGGTCGATCATCCAGATTTCGCTCCCTTGGCATAGCTAAGGTGAAATCTGAGAACGTGTTGTCTTCCTTTGCATCTGCATCCTCCATCATTATTTATCATGGTAGTATGATGTGACCAAGATCCTTGGCATGGATATTGGTAAAACCTTGATGAATATGGAAATGCTCAAGTTCTTGAGAGCACGCTCAGACACTAGGTTATATCCTCGGTATCAATTGGAATATGCCTTCCGTTTGCCGAGTTGTTCTATAACCATAGTTTCCTTTCCAAGATGAGTATGCCATTCATTCAAATTCTTTCCAATGATCGTTTGTGAATTGCCTTAGGCTGGTATGAAGAGTTCAAATGATCTCTATATCAAAAGTAATTCTTTTTGCCACTTAAGGGATAACTCTACGAGTCACCCCCCCTAAGGTGCCCCGTATGGAATCATGGCAATTATTTCCTCGCTACATTGAAACCTCGTCACCATCGTGTTTAAGCATGGAATTGTGGCCTACCAATTGAACCTCCGCCATCAGCCTCATTCCATCGCCCTCAATGTGCATTTTGTGTCTCAGCTCA
Source organism: Elymus sibiricus (assembly GCA_039707655.1). Lineage (NCBI taxonomy): Eukaryota > Viridiplantae > Streptophyta > Magnoliopsida > Poales > Poaceae > Elymus > Elymus sibiricus. The sequence continues at coordinate 303,716,995 of CM077675.1, read as the reverse complement.
AGAGACGTCCCTACGTCCCATTCCATGAGTTGATCATGAGTCGCTCGATCTTCGAGGAGATCAACTCCTGTAGAGTTTTCCTTTCCTCTTGTCGTAAGTGTGGATGAAGATCTTGAAAGCAAGGAAGACAAAACCAAGATGATGCCAAGAATCAACATCTTCGAGAAGGGCAATTGGATCATGAAGATTGTCTTAGATTGTATCCCCTCTATCCTCTTACCCTACGACTGAATCTCGGGACGAGATTCTTGTTTAGTGGGGGTGAGTTGTCACAGCCCTAGTTCTAACCTTGGTTGTGTTGCATTCATGCATGCATATTTAATTTTTAGATGAAAAAGAAATGAGGAATGATCAAGCCTCACTATTCAAAATTTTGTCAAATAAGCAATATAAAAATTGCTTCAAAGTGAACCAAGAAAATGTCCCTGATATTCTAAAAATATATTTGGATGAGGTAAAAATGCCAACCAATATTTTGGGATCACAAAAACATTTTATATTGGGCATTTGAATTAATTCAAACCCTATTTGCAATAGATATATATTTTCTATATGGAAAATATATGTCCAATAATTCTGAGAATTATTATGTGGCATTGGATAATTCCAATTAGCCCACATATATATTTTGAGGGTTTTATGAAATGGTTTTATATTTTAATTATAAACCAAAACAAATAACAGAAATAGAAAAGAACAGAAAAAAAGAAAGAGGCAAAGGGCTTACCTGGGCCTTACCGTTTGAAGAAGCCGGCCCAGCCCATAGGGGCACGCTCGTCTTCTACCTTCGGCCAGTAGGCCGAGGAGAGGCGTGGCGAGCTCGCTGAGCTCCCGAGCCACCTCCTGCTTGCCCCGCGCCACGTCGACGACGGGGTTAGGCCCCAGCTGCCGTCTAGATCGGCCCGACCTCTCATTCCTCTCCTCCTCGCCCCCAGCTGCTTCTCTCCCTCGCACCCGGAAGCCGCCGCCGCCGCCGATCGCCATAGCCATGACCACCAGCATTGCCTCGCCCCCGGAACTGGACAACGAGCTCCGCCACGCTGCGCCGCTTCTCCAGGCCGATGGAATCGACCCCGGAGGCCCTGCAACGTCGCCCTCGCCCTCGCCTTCGTCTTCGGGTCCGACGACCACCGGTGCCAAAATTCGCCGGCCAGAAAGCGTCCCCGAGCTCGCCGTTGCCTCTTCGAGCACCCCGGTGAGCTTCTGGTTCGATCCCCCGTGCCCTCGACGTCGCTCGCGTGCCCTAGCTAGCGTCCCCGCCGGTACCCGAGCTTCTTGGCGCCGGTAATGGCGTGGCCGTGGCCACAGCCTCCATGGCTCGTGCCCGAGCACCTCTGCGTGCTCCTGGAGCTCCCGTGAGTCCGTAGATGCCATCAGCTGCTCCTCCCGTGCTAACCAACGCTGAACCCGAGCATGCCCGAGCCACCGCCGCCGCTCAGCTCGTCGCCGGCCTCAACTCCGGTGACCCCTGACGTGGCAACGTCATTAGTGGCTAAAGATGCCATTAACTGAGCCCCTGAGCCGCTGGCAGAGGGCCCCACTGTGGGTCAAACCCCAGTCAGCGCGGGGATTAGCCCTGTGTGACTGACGTGTGGGCCCTGGTCGTCAGGTTTGACCTGGGACCGGCGTTGTTGACTGCTGACGCAAGCATGACCTCACGCTGACGCAGTAAATAATTTCTGGAATAAAAAAATTCAGAAAATTGCAGAAAATAGCTAAAACTTCTAAAATTCATAGAAAATAATCTGTAACTCAGATTGAAATAATTTATATATGAAAAATGATCAGAAAAATCCAATGAATCTATTTATGCCATGATCATGCATGTTTGAGCAAGCTAGCATCATCAACTAGGACATTTCATGATTAGGGCAAATTATGAAATAACATTTGGAGTTGGGATTAAAACTTGTTTGAACCCCACTTCAATTAACTTGGTTAATTACCACTCTAGGTGAATTCAGTACCTTAACATGCCATGTCATACATCATGTTTGTTGCATTGCATTGAATGTGTTCATTTCCTTGTTTGCCAGTATTGTTCTCTCTCGATAGACGTTACTGTGACGTTGAGATCGATGCCACCGATGAAGACTCATTGTTATCTTCAGAAGTGTCAGGCAAGCAACACCCCCTTGAGCATATTCGATACAATCCCACTCTCTAGGTCTTGCTCTCATTCCAATGCATTAGGACAATGCGAATCAACTACTACTTGTGCTGCGGTAGATGAACCCACTCCTTTGCATGACCTGTCATTGTCACAGTAAATTGCTGAACCAAGCAACCTAGCATACCTGGTAGATGCTTGAGCCATGTTGTGCTATAACCCTATTATGCTTGCTATGCTTGGAGTTGTGTCAGGTCTGATTCATCTGGGTGATGAACCGGAGTGAAATGATTGTGTCCTGATGATGAGGGTTAAGTGTTGAACCTGTTTTGGTAAAGGTAGCGATGAGAGGCCGTGTAGGAGTACATGGTGGGTTGTCTCATTGAGACCGCTCATAGGAACTGAGTTTCGTGTTTGTGTTCCAAGACTAGCTACTACCGCACATTGGGTTCCGGTAACTCGACCCCTCTCGGCCTATTAACCTACTCTGTTCTCAGTCCAGGAGCCGCAGTAGTTCAAAACGTTGATTGGTGTAGCCGGGCCTGCGAAGTGGATGAACGGCCCAATCGGGAATGGCTTGGGGCCCTGCACACAACGTTTGAGGCCATGTTGGAAACCTCGGCCGGACTTCCATTATGGGTTCCAACTCAGATAGGCGACTGCCTTGGACTAGACTCGTTGAAGGTTAACGTCCGTGGCCGACTCCCTCGCTGGGCTTCCGCTTGAAGGTTGCCGAGGTGCCTTTTTACGAGCACATGGCGATAATGGAGGGAGCATGTGTGACGAAGTACACCCCTGCAAGGTAAACTATCTATTCGAATAGCTGCGTCCGCGGATATGGACTACTTGGAGACTTGCATTGTTCATAGACAACTTTAAATGGATACTCTAAAATGCTCCAGATAAGTGTGAGTGCTATGGATGGCTTCTCATAGGAAGACGAGAGAGGATCCATAATGGTGTATTGATGTGGTGAATATGTGGACTCGTGTGTGATACGCCACCTCAAAGAAAGTACTCATAGTCATAGTACATGTTAGCCAAGTGTCAAAGCTGGCTTGCTGCAATAAACTCCACAACCCCCTTCGTTGACACTGATGCATACGTAGATAGTTCTGATGTAAGTCTTGCTGAGTACCGTAGTACTCACATTTGCTTATTTATGTCTTTGCAGACGAGACCTCAGTCTCATTAGTGATTCTTACGACGTGAAGTTCGATGTTGACCGGATTAGCTTGGGAATCCCAGACAGAGGTCTGGCTCCTTTGGTAGGGTCGTTGTAGCTTTTCAGGCTCTTCCAGCCGCTTTTATTAGATGTCTGCACCCAGACATGTAACTTCCGCTTGTTGTTTGTATGCTCTGAATGTTGGGTCATGTGACCCCTTCTGCTTGTAACATTATACTATGTTGGCTCTTCGGAGCCTCCTAAATAAATGTTATGCTGTAGAGTTTTGTTGTGATGCCATGTTGTATCTACGCATATCGTGCATAGTGCGTGTATGATTGAAATGCATTGGTATGTGTGGGATTCGACACCTAGCTGTATACCTTTAGTCGCCTGCTTTACGGGGAAATGCCTCTTTGTGCTTCCACCGAGCCTTGGTAGCTTGCTACTGCTCCGGACACATTGACTGACCGGCGTGTATCCTTCTTGCTGCTATGTCTGTCCCTTCAGTGAAATGTCTCGCAGTGTAATGGAGTCCATGTAGCCTTCTATGACTCGTCTACGCGCAGTTGATGACATTTATGTCCCACGGCGTAATGGAGTCCCTGTAGCTTGCTATGACTCGTCTACACACGCTGATGACCGACACCTGCATTGCTGGGTTACGTATGCCTGTCCCTGTATGGTTGTGCCACTTGGGTCTATAACTAGTCATGTCGACCTGTGTTCTTTGACTTGTGAATGCTTGCGACATGTTCATATCCGTGAGCCAAAAGGCGCAAACGGTCCCGACCAAGGTAAGGTGGTAGCCATGGGTTACCGTGCGTGAGGCCGCAAAGTGGTGTGACATGTTACAGGCTGGATTCATATGGCTTAGGATCGGGGTCCCGACATCTTGAAAGTGCTCTTGTATTTTTTGATATATCCATATTACCTGTAGCCCCCAAGCTCCAAGTTTATTCATGATGACTTGGTGCTTTTCAATAATATATTTAATTGTGTAGCCCCCAAGTGCTGGGTTGTCTTGCCTGCAACAACCTGGGACTTTGAACTTGGTGTTAAATGTGGAGAAATCTGGGTTGTCATCTGAGTCGCCAGATATAAACTGAGTGTCTTGTATTTCACATGTGTAGCCCCCAAGGGCCAGTTCATCAGTATGTGATGGGCCAAGTCTTCAATTTAGACCTTATAATCTGTTTGAACAGCTGAATACTGTAGCCCCCAAGTGCCGAGTCTCATGCCCGCAGCGACTCGGGACTTATATGCACTTCTCTTTTGAAAAGAAACATCATATGATGTAGCCCCCAAGTGCCGGGTCGTATGCCTGCAGCGACTTGGGACTGTGTGAGAATAATATAACTCATCATAATTTGTTGAATGACTCCTTGACCGTGGTTGTAACCCGGTATTTTGTCGAATATCCTGGAATAATGCCTTTGTCCTTGAAATGAAAATCCCTGCTCGTGGTTGCGGTGCAACCCGACAAATATATGTTTGAGAAGTCCATAAGTGTTGTAGTTTACTACAGAGCACAAGTTTGAAAAAAATCCAAGAGCCGGTCAATTAGATGACACGGCATTATATGCGATAGGGCGGCTCTTCGAGAATAGACAATTCTTCTGAGCTGGCTTGACAAACCCTAATCATTTAATACTGGTTATGATAAGCTATGATGAAGATCCAGCCATTTTGGCTATCAAAGATCTAGTTGTTCCTGCAAAGGTTACGATTTAACCCGGTTTGATGACCGGTTTTGATATGCATGTATGATGCATGATGCAATGCAGGATGATGTATGCATATGATAAAAAAAACTAACAGAGAATATATAAGTGTATATCTCAAATATTTGTAAGTCGGCCTTGAAGGCACAACCAAAAGAGATCAACTCTTGTTCTTATTTTGAAAAAAAACTCAAGGTTTTTGCTTCCAAGAAGCTTGGCATGAACGCCTTTAATACCGTAAGCCGGCTCTCACGTGACATAAATCCGTCGTTTTAACCTTAACTAGTTCAGGGTCTTAAAAAAGATTGACTGTTAAGAGTACGAACGGGCCACATAGTGGAGAGACTACAGCGGACAGGTGAGTTTATCCTAGCTCTCTGTAAGACGGCTCTCTCGTGACATAAGCCGCCGTTTTAACCTTGACAAGTTAAGGGTCTTATTGAAAGATTGACTGTCAAGAGTATGGCGGGTCACTTGGCAGAGTAGCAAGTTGCAACCAGGCAAGTTTAACCCATATATGGCATGGAAGCTAGTCAAGAGGGTATGAAAGCTAAACTCATTGATTTGGAAGCCCCCAAGTGACCTATAATCATGGAAAAGCTTGGCCATAGGATATACAGGAGGCAATGCTACTACTGCAAAACATCTGGGGTCCAGATAAGCCGGCTTTATTCCATTGATCATAATATGATGATCCAATAAATCAGGGCACCCATGTTTGAACAGCGCATCATGGCGGCTCGTCCTCTTGGGCAACTTTTAATTTTTCGGCAATAAAGTAGGGCACCCATGTTTGAATGGTTGCATCATGGCGGCTCGTCCTCTTGGGCGACTTATAATTTTCCACCAATAAGGCAGCAGCCCCCAGGACCGGGTTATCTTCCTTGTAATGACTCGGGGTTCCAGAATATTTGAGCCCGGTTGAATCTGCCAAGTCATGTATGTGTATCCCCCGAGTCTTAAGTTGACTCGAGGAGGCGGCTTAAGAATCTTCATCCTTGGCTGTGGCATAAGCTGGCATAATGCTGGCGACTGAACGATGGATTTTATCCAAACTGGAGACGATGTAGTGAGCTGATGATCTTCGTGATGCTCATCATATGTCTTTGGCAAATGTCGTGGCCAAATTGAGTTTATATGCTTCTTGACCCATGCTTTGTTATTCTCGGGTAATCCGGCTCTCCTGGCTGCTCCAGGTCCATTTTTCTTTGCCGCTGACTTTTGATTTGCCGGCTCGATAATGGCCGGCCCAAATTGTAGCTTCTCTAGGGATGTTTCCTCCATGTCTGATTCTTATTTCTCTGATGTGCTGAAGCAGACCGGACTGCAGGGATACAGGCCAAAGTGACTACCCATTGGGCAACCCTGCGCGACTGGAGGCTGATAATATCTATATATTTCTCCTTTGCTCCAACGTTGTTTGGAGTAGACCAGATCGCGGGGGCGGCGGCTCGCGCGTATGTTTGGCGGCTCATGCGGGCGTTCGCGCCCCCGGTATATTGATGTAAACCGGACCGTGGAGGCGGTGTCTTGCGCGCGTCCATTGGACGGCTCGTATAAGCGAGCGCGGCCCCGGAGTGTTGATGTAGACGTGAGAGCTTGCCGATAACTTGGCGCGGACGCGGGAGTCAATCGCGGCGTTGTAAGCTGGTGGGGACGGGCGAGTCAGCCTGACGTTGTAAGCCGGCGTGGATGCGTGAGACAGCCGCGACGTTGTAAGCTGGTGTGGACACGCGAGGCGGCCGCGGCGTTGTAAATCGGTGCGGATGCGCAAGACGGCCGCGGCACTATTGATGTTGACCGGTCCGTGTGCGCGCAATATAACACCACTTTTGCAGTGAATAATTGTCCTCCACTTTTGGATCTTACGATGACAGGACACGTGTGCATTCGTTAGGTGACCCGGCGCACATGAATGCTGACGTGACCTCTGTTGTGTTGATGGTACACATGCATCTTCCTGAATTGGACGTTGTGATGACTCGACAAATTGTCGTAAGTGACGCAATGAACGTCGGCAAATCACTTTTGTCTTGAATAGATCTACAAGCACAAAATAATACCAGTAGACGAAACATGCCTTATATAATAATTTAATACACAACAATTTAGGGGAACGACTACACCTGATTTATTTGGACGACAGATAATTCATGTGCAACATACACCGGGATGTCCAATCAATGAGACTCTCCATGGTGTTTGTAGATCGATCCACTTTTTGAGGTAGCCAAAACGTCGGGCGACAAACTACCTGTATGGCCGACGGGTAAGCCGGCGCACCGCTGACGCCGGTATTATCTCCGTGAGGTGACGTTCGGTGAAACCGAAGATGTGACGACCGCGGCGAATCCAAATTGCACGCGGCAACGTCGAGGTCGGCCGAGTCCTCCTGACCCGGCAGCCAGCTCACTGAACCACACCGTGTACATGATCCATTATGGGCGTACGCACAAACTGACCGCCAACCTGCCAGCTTAACCATTTTTTTAAAACGGCTTCACATCTTTTTCTAACCGGCTCTCACCTCTTATCCGGTCGGCCTCCTATTTCCCCTCCTTCCTCGCATTGGAAGCTGAGGACGGGGGAAACGGCCGATGTGGGGCCGTGATCTGGCCGAGAGCGTGAGGGACGGCGAGCCGGTGGGTGCGGCAGGGGCGGCCGGTGCGAAGCTGAGCGCGGCGCAGCGAGGGCGGCACGGAGCGCGGTGCAACGCGGGCGGCTCAAGCAGCGTGGAGCGCGGCGCTGCGAGAGTGGCTTGAGCGGCGCGAGGAGAAGCGGCAAGCCGGCTGGCACGAGACCGGTGGAAGGGAGCCGAAAGTTGCACGGCAACGTGAGCGGGTCGAGATGAGGCGGGCCTCGATGGAGGTGAGTGTGCCGGGGGCGATTTGAGGCAACAGGTGGCTGGAGCGGAGGGCCGGCGCCGTCGCGGCTTGGCGAAGCTGGTGGGAGGCCGGGTCGCGGTCGGAGCGCGGTCATGGTGGCGGTGGCAGAGCGCGGGGTGTAAGCTGGCCAGGTGGAGACGAGGAGTTTCAGGCGTGCGCACACGGAGGCCGGTTTGTGCTCGGAGATCCGGGTTGTGCTCGGAGCTGCGCCCGTGGAACAACAAACATCAGCAGCCAGCCGGTCAAGGCTTCAGTGGCTAATCCAATTTCTGGGATTTGGGGGAAGCCGGCCGTGGACACAACCACGCTGGAAGCGGAGATTCCGGCCTCGATCTCCTCAAATTTCAGCTGCCGCGTTGCTTGCATTAGTGCTGATCATCTCGGGTGAGGACATCCTGATGGATGCTAGCAACCGGGCTTGTAGAGTACGTGTACTTGTGGATCTCAGTATCTCAACATATACATGGACGGAGAAGCCACAATGTCTTGTCCACGACTATAGTTGTCCTTCGAGATCCATATGAATATGCGCAGAGTAGCAGCAAGCGCCTCCAGGTTCTGGCGTCATCGTCTTGGGGACCCGCTCCTCTCATACTCCTGCAGGAGGCAAAGTGTTCTCCTACGCCTGCTCCTTGGCCGACAAGGTCCTCCAGATCAGAGCCACGGGCCGCCTCTGATACGGAAGGGGCACTGGATGCTGCGCCCCTGCCCTCCACGTTACCGTCGGTGGGACGTGACTCTGATCGAAACCATCTGCCTGCTCCTCGGCCGGCGAGGCCCTCCAGATCGGAGCCATGGGGAATGGCCATAGCGGAGGTGAGGTGTGGTGGAGCTGGACCGAGGCGGCGGCGGCAGAGGTGAGGTAGAGTCGGGCGAGGTTCGGCGGATGCGGCGGCTCGAGGCGCGATGTAGGCCAGCACAGCGGCAGCTCGAGGTGCGGCGGAGGCAAGGCGGAGCCGGCTAGGGCGCAGCGATGGCGGGAGAGGCAAGACCGACGCGGCTGCGAGCAGGCTTGGCTAGGGCGCGGCAGAGGGGCGGCTCGGGCCGAAGCTATGCGCACGGGGCACGGACGTGGGCGAGCGAAGGCGGATCCGGCTCGCAAGGGCGCGGACGCGGGCGGGGTGACGCAGAGCCGGCCTTGCGCAGGCGTAGTGAGGCGAACAGGTGTGGCCACGGTAGTGAAGAGGGGCACGGCAGTGAGGCGAGTCACAGCGGCGGAGGCAGGCACGGCGGGGCGAGTTCGCGGCCGAGGGCCGTGTCAGGGCGAGGTGAAGCCACGGTGGCTCGGACGCACCGGCGAGTGGAGTATCTTGCCGCATTGCTTTTTGTCTCCGACTCCCTCTTCCTTTCTTTTTTTTTCTGTCCTTCGGAGACGCGTACCGTTGGTTACTTACGTGGGTAACCATAAGTACTTTTGTCCTTCGGGCACTTTTTTTCTTGACTCCTACGCAATGTTCAAGAAATCGTTAACTGGTAGCTGCTCGGTCAGTTTAGGAGTAGCGATTAATCGGTGAATCGGCCTATTAACTGGATTAATCGGTTGACCATTAATCGGTAGATTGAATAGGAACCTACCAACATATATCTAGTTTTTTTCATGTATTATACCATACTCTCATGCTCCCAGCTATGTAATACACGAAAACATGCTACCCTACACATATAAAAAAGCATAGAGAAGAGGTAAAATTATTAATCCTAGCTATTAAGGAGCGGGATGGGGCTGGAAGGGGTTACGAGCCAAAAATTTGGGCTTTGTTTGCCCACCCGTTAATGGGCCAGCAGGGATTAATCGGCATGACAACTGATTAATCAGTCTAACTGGCCAATTAATCGGTCTAACAAGTTAACGTGATGAATAGGTGTTATTTGATTCAGCCACGCAATGAGTAGCGATTAACTGGCCCGTTAACTGATTAATCGGGTGAATTCTTGAACAGTGCTCCTACGTGAGCTAGATGAATTCCCTACATGGACTCTCTTTTCCTTTTGTCTTGACCTGCTGCTGTCGCAGCGTATACGTGTGCAGCTCGTCTTGGGAGTCTCAGACTCGGCGGATAACATGGGCGCGTGTGAAGGCTCCACAACACACAACCTTAAAATTTCTCAGTCTCAATCTTGTACACGCCGTTCCAACTGCTTGTCAATGATATAGATCCTTACGTGCCGGCTCTTCTTCATCCGACACATCGCGAGCTTCTCAATCTCTAAAGAACTCCCTCCAAGACATAACATCACCGTGCACTGGCCCCACGGTGGGCGCCAACTGTCGTGGTTTTGTCATGGCATGATATTCTCGTGAGAGAACTTTAGGTGTGAGGCCATCGCAACTAGGTGGCGGCTTGAGAGGGGTTGGTCGGAATCGAGAGACGCGAGTTTACCCAGGTTCGGCCCCTCCAATGGAGGCAAAAGCCTACATCCTGCTTTGTGTCTATTGATGATGAAGATGATCTCGATTAGAAGGGTGCCGTATTGTTACCTCTAATCTCGAGGGTGTCTAATATGTCTATCTCTAATGACTTCAACTTGTCCCTCTTGGGGCGCCTTACCCCCACTTATATAGGTTGAAGGGGTAGGTTTACATGTAGAGTCCTATTGGGAGTAGGTTTAGGACTAGTCTCTCTTGAATCCTAATCTGGGTCTTGTTTCCTTTATGAGGGAATTCTTTCTCATCTTGGGCCTTCTTTGTGAGCTGGCCCATCATAACATGAGTCAGCCCTCCCATGAGCCGCCTTCTGGGCCGTCGGGTCTTGTCGTTCGTCTAACTCGCCTTTCGGGTGACCAGTGAGTCGCCAAGTCCCGGCCGGGTCATATTTCAGGCCGGGTTATACCGCGGGGTAATATCCCCGATAGTTTCCTTGATGTCATCCAATAGTGTTTCTTTCTTCTGAGATTTCTCCACGATGTCATCAACATATGCATGAAAATTACGCCCGATCTGCGTCTTGAGGCAATTCTGGACACAACACTGGTAAGTCGCCCCGGCGCTCTTGAGCCCAAAAGGCATGGAGACATAGCAAAAAGCCCCAAAGGGAGTGATAAAAGCCATCTTCTCTTCGTCTTCAACAGCCATCTTGATCTGATGATACCTAGAATATGCATCCAAAAAGCATAAACGCTCACAACCCGTCATAGAATCAATGATCTGATCAATACGTGGAAGGGCAAAAGGATCCTTGGGACAGGCTTCGTTGAGATCTGTGTAGTCGACACACATGCGCCAAGTGCCGTTCTTCTTCGAAACCAGCACCGGGTTAGCCAACCACTGAGGATGAAAAACTTCCACAATGAAGCCGACAGCTAGGAGCCGGGCCACTTCTTCTCCAATGGCCTTGCGTCTCTCCTCATTAAAACGACGGAGGTACTGGCACACTGGTTTCATCTTGGGATCTACGTTAAGGTGGTGGTCAGCAAGTTCTCTCGGGACCCCAGGCATGTCAGATGGCTTCCATGAAAAGATGTCCCGATTCTCACAGATGAACTTGATGAGCGCGCTTTCCTATTTGGGATCCAAGCCGGTCCCAATGGTGAACTGCTTGGACGAGTAGCCTGGAGTGAAGTTGATCTGCTTCGTATCTTCAACGGGCTTGAACTTGAGCTCGGGTTCTGACTCAGTATTGGGCTTCTTGAGTGGGCTCATATCAGCCGGGTCAACATTAGCAGTGTAGAACTTCAACTCCTCTGCGGCACAAGCCGACTCAGCATAAGCCGTGTCTCCTTCCTCGCACTCCTGGGCTATCTTCCAGTTTCCGTCCACGGTTATGGTCCCTTTAAGCCCCGGCATCTTGAGTTTGAGGTAGACATGACATGGGCGGGCCATGAAACGAGCGTAAGCCGGCCGCCCAAAGAGAGCATGATAAGGGCTTTTTATCTTGACCACTTCAAACATCAATGACTCACACCTATAGTTGGACTCATCTCCAAAGGCCACGTCGAGCTTAATCCGCCCGATTGGATAAGCCGATTTTCCAGGGACGATCCCATGAAAAACTGTCGTTGAAGGAAGCAACGTGCTCTCTGACAGATTCATTCGACGAAACATCTCGTAGTACAATATGTTTATGCTGCTGCCTCCATCCATGAGAACCTTGGACAGAGTGTATCCTCCAACTCGCGGTGCCACCACCAACGCCAAACCGCCTGGATTGTCAACCCAGGGGGGATGATCCTGTCTGCTCCAGGTGATCGCGTGTTTGGACCAATTAAGATACCTAGGAACCGCCGGCTCAGCCATATTGACAACCCTGCTCTTGACCTTGCTGTCCCGCTTGTAGCTATTGGTGGTGAACACATGGTATTGACCACAACTTAGCTGCCTCAGATTCTGCATAAAGATACCTCATCCACCATGCCACTGGAGCTCCTTTCCTGAGTCGCCGCGCGCTTCATCAGAGCTGCCAGGGGCTCCAGATGTGAGTGGCGGCTGCGCCGTCGAGCTTACCATAGCATGAGCCGAGACCTGCTGAGGGAGGTCACGACGTTCCTCGCAAGTCTCCGTTCTGAGCGAGACTCTGAGTTTAGAGCCCGAGTTGATGACGATTGCTTCTTCGACGACCGGCTCGTCCAGAGGGCCGACGCGCCGGGAAGGCCTGACCGTGCCGTGGCTTCGGCCGGCTTGATGCCAGCTGGATTGAGTACACTGAGCCGGCTCGACGATGTTGGAGCAGATGTCCGGCTCGGGAACCGTCGCGTCGATCTTGCCGATGAAGACTTGGATCTTGCCAAAGGGGACCCGGTAACCATACTCAACTGAGTCGGCGTCGGGGCCCCAGCCAGAGTCGTCGATGCAGATCTTGCCGCGGCGGCTTTTGGTCATACGACCGACCACGTAAGTCCTGAACCCTAGAAGGGCTCCCTTCGAGAACTCAACTCCAACAGGCGAGGGGCCCATGGTGGGTGACGATGTCCTCGACTAGGGGGTACTCACCACGTCATCTCCCGACCAGTGGGTCGGGCCGAAGACCCCCAGGGCGGTTCATTAATGGGCCAGTTCGGACAGCCCATGATGCATACGAGGAAGATTCCACAAGACTTGGTGATCAAGAAAATGACTCCTCTCCACCGACGTAGCCGACTAGGACACTTGTTATCCTAGGCCTCTGGTGTGTTATATAAGCCGAGGCCAGGCTAGTCATTAGGGATAATCAGATCATCATAGATCATATCATCATACGAGCATAGCTCTTAGGGTTTAGACCACTACATACGATCTCGTGGTAGATCAACTCTGTACTCGATACACCATCATCAATACAAACAAAGCAGGACGTAGGGTTTTACCTCCATAGGAGGGCCCGAACCTGGGTAAACACCGTCTCCCTTGTCTCCTGTTACCCATCGATCCAAAACCCACAGCTCGGGACCCCTACCCGAGATCCGCCGGTTTTGACACCGACATTGGTGCTTTCATTGAGAGTTCCATTGTGGGATCGCTAGAAGGATCGATGGCTCGTCTGCATATTGCAGTTTTTTCTGGACAGCGAATTTTTGTATGTCTTGACGATTACTTCGGTGGAATTGTGCGGAATTGTATCTACAACAACCCTGCAAAATTTCGTTGCGCTCCGATGGAGGAATCTCCGGCAATCTCCAATATACCGGAGCCCTATCGAATCTGGACGGGAATCTGGATGAGTTTAGGATGAGGTGTCCAGTATCTAGCTCGGATATCTGTTGGAAAATTGCACCGTTCATCGACTGCGGAATTCCTATACCGATCACCCCTCAAAATTTCAGCTCGATCCGACCGTCCAAACTCCGGGAAACGTCCGATGAGTACAACGAATTTTGGATCTATTTTCTACGCGAAAACTAATCCGACCCGAGTTCATCTTTTTCACGAACGGGTTGTGAGGCGTCCTTTTTGAAGGAAATTTTCTCATCACCTCGGTCAACCGACCAAGAGTTCGGCATCGCGAGGGCCGAATAATCATCAAGAGAACCTCGTCATCCACGGGTTGTACGGGTCAGGCACTCCGTTGCTTCATCAAGCCAGCATTAACCTGGTCACAAATTCTGACCTGCGTCGGCACCGCCGCGCCGTTACTTTTTCAAGCTGACGTCCACTACGCCGACCTGCTTTTACATGTCGGCTGGCATGGGGCTCTAGCGTCACCTTACCGATCTGCTCCATCACCTCGGCTATACCGGGGGCTTCGTCATCTCCTCATCAACCCGCTCTGGGGACTTCGGCGTCACCAGCCGACCAGCTTCGACACCTCGGCTGGCATGAGAATTCGGCGTCACTAGCCGACCAGCTTCAACACCTCGGCTGGCATGAGAATTCGGCATCACCATCCGACCAGCTTCGACACCTCGGCTGGCATGAGACTTCGGCGTCACCAGTCAACCTGCTTCGACACCTCGGCTGGCATGAGACTTCGGCGTCACTAGCCGACCTGCTCCGTCACCTCGGCTAGACCGGGGGCTTTGGCATCTCTTCATCAACCTGCTCCAGGGACTTCGGCGTCACCAGCCGACCAGCTTCGCCATGTTAGCTGGACCAGGGACTTCGCCTCTCCACATCGACCGTGCAGCGTTGCCACTTCGTCAAGCCGAACTCTTCGCTCAGGCACTTCGATGCCCAGGCCATATTCCTTTACTTATTTGCTTCACTTAAATTAACTAAGTAGAAGATTTTTTTAAATATATTATTACCTTTATTTGTTATTACTCTTGGTTTGCACTATATTGTGTGCATAGGTAATTGACTTCGGCTATGTCATGCGGTCACCTTGGTGTGCCTACATCGTCATCCCGCCCCCATCAACAAAATTGTGTCGTCGACATGGTCGACGGACCTGGGGGCTTCACTGTCACGCTGCCGAACTACTCTCCTCGGCTGGACCGGGGGCTTCGCCTCGCTGCAGCAACCGTGTTGCGTTGCCACTTCTCGACCCGAGCTCTTCGCTCGATTACCTCGGGCTTGGGGGCTGGGACCTCTGCCAGGCCGAGGACTACGTCTTCGTCACGCCACAACCCCGAACAGCACCGAGCACATTAACCAGCTAAGTTGTTTTCGTGCTCAGCTCTCTTTGAAATTTTATTTTTTGTTCGGTGCAACCAAACATTATATTTTTTGTTAAACAAAAAAACTTTGTTTGTTAAAAATTTATTTACCCGATTTAACTGGGGGCTCTTAAATTTGTATGAGCCATTTTATAATAACTGTGTTTTCTTCTTAGTCGTTGCAAAGTCTTTTTCTACTACTCCTTTTTCCGACACTAGCATGTGGTTAATAGCTGGATAGCCTGGTTTCTTTCTAAAGCCGCTCGAGTTTAGTTCGCTAAACAGGCCTCAGAGAAACACTCCGCCGTCGGGATATGGAGGTTGAAGCCAAAGGCTGACCCGCTTGGAGTCCGGAGATCGAATGTATCAGGTTAAAACACGACCGAAGCACAAATTAAATTTTAGACCAATTTTGGATTGGCACAATTTTCTTTTATCTAAACATAAAGTTTTTTGCATAAGTTTTTTGGTATTTCCGAGCATAACATTTGCAGTACAATGCCAGATGCATTTCATGCATCGGTAGTATTAAAGGGGGTCTGCGGTTAACACCGAACCCACCAAACACCGAAGTACTCCATGCAGTCCTTGGCAAAATGTCCTCGGTATTTCGCATTTATATGCATTGATTTCGAGTTGTGTCTTTGGTCTATAGCTGGATTGGCTGGCTCCTGTGCTTACCCCTTACGTTCCCGCTTTGTTCGGCTAAGGGGTAAAGGGAGAACCACTGCGATTGTCACTTCCGGTTTAACTGGTCAAGTGCCTCAGTTGGAGAAAGCCAAAAGCTGACTGTCACAACAAGCGTAAATCGGTCAGCGAACCGCAGGCGGTGTTCAACCAAATATAGCCGATCGAGATTATCCGAGTAAAACGAAGGGCCTTTCTTTCTTGAAAAGGCCAAGTTGTGGGTGGTTCGACCTCGAATAATTCGAGGAATAGACGTATACCGGGGGCTATTAAGTTGCCCCCAAACATATGCTCCTATGACTAAGTGAAAGTTATAAAGCCCGAATATCTGATTGCCTTGTTTCCACTTACACAACCACCTCCGGGCAGCGAGACGTCGGCTAAGGGTTGTCTTGTTACTGCGGAAACACCCTAACGAGCATCTACAAAGGGGTAGAAGCCGACGATGGGCCACTCTCAAATGATAAACGGTCACAAAGGAGTCAAAATAGTATATAGCATACAAGCATTTGTATTCAATATGCGAGTGGTGTCTTCCGTAATCATTGTTATAAAGCCATAAATATGCATCAATTTGATTTAAGATTTTGGCCAAGCTGGGTTGCCTGGCTCCTGTGCTTACCCCCTACGTTCCCGATTGTTCGGCTAGGGGGTAAAGGGAGCACCTCTGTGATTGTTACTTCCGGGTCATCTGGGATAGTACCTCAGACTGGGTGAAGCCGAAAGCTAGCGATCTTAAGAATATAATTGGTCGGCAACGACGGAAGTGAAAATTTTGGTTCATCAAAGACCACAGAGTTCGGGAACATTCCTCGAACTAAATCCTCAATATTTTCCTCCCACATTGATCGGAGTTGAGGTTTCACGATCAAGGTTAACATGATATCCTGGGAAAAGGAACTTATAAATGAACTATTTTTTCCAGAAGATGTTTCTTACGTTAAATCGTAATATAACATAGCTCTCCGCGTACCTTTGTTTATAAAACCGTATGGCCAGATTGCCTTGTTTGCCGTAAATCTTTGCCCTTATAAAAGCTTTATAAAGTAGGGCAAACACTCCTCGGCTACTAGCCAAGGAGGTTGAAGCCGATGGTCGGTCAACAAAGTCTTGTACAATGCAGATCCGAGCATTAATGATGTAAAGTACTTGGATACATAGAATCATTACACATACATTGTGTCAAACATAACAAAGTTTGTGTCAAACAAATATCGATCCTTAATTCGACCACCCGTGCCCAAATTAAGGCTCGGGGGCTACTGCATTGCCTATTCAATGCAGCAAATTCAAAGTGCAATACAGTTTCTGAGGAGATTCGATCCTTAGGTTGGTCGGCCGCACCCAACCCGAGTCTCGGAAACTACTGCGTACCGTGTTTACATCCCTAACGAATGCCGCTGAGCAAGAACTTGATCCTCAGGCCGATTTTGCAAATCGACCTAAATCTCAGGGGCTACTGGGATTAGTGGTTTTATTTTGATTATTATTTTTTCCTTCAGGGGCATCTCAGGTTTTAGACCGACACGCACCTTGGGGGCAACTGGCTATATATCTCGGCAGAGAATAAATTGCACCAATCGAAAATATCCACAAAAAATCAGCTCGTGGTCGGGGTGGTGCACCACCTCGGAAGCAGTCCGGCATAAAGCTTGGGCGCATGTGGCTGGCTCCATAGAGGGCATTTTCGGCATTAAGCTCCGCTGAATTCGTTCAATCTTTTAAAGACCGAGGTAGTTTATGACACCTCGGACGCTAATCATCGTTGGAGCTCGGATGCGGTCCAGCGTTGGAGCTCGGAAGCATTCCGGCATAAAGCTCAAGATTGAAGACACTTCGGAAGCAGTCCGGCATAAAGCTCGAATGTGAACGGCTGGCTCCATAAAAGACTATCCCGATATTTAAGCTTGGATGAACTACTTCAAATATTCAGAGACCGAGGTATCCTATGACACCTCGGATACCGACCAGTGTTGGAGCTCGGGCTCAGAAAGACACCTTGGATACAGTTCGGCGTTGGATCTCGGACACAAGAGGATACCGCCACATGGGAAACACTTCGGACCCGAGTTGTGGCGTAAAAATAATGAGGCATTAATACAGGCCGATAACTTAAAGGGGCTCCTCGGATGCCTGACTTATGAACTCTTCCGATTCACCTCGGCGATCCTCAAGATCGGTGATGGGAAGATTTATTGAACCAGTTTTGAAGACCGACGGCCGAAGACGAAGAACTGTTCGGAAGAACCGAGGAGCGTCCCTAACTTGAAGACCGGTTCAGCGGGCTACTGACGGTGTCCTCGACTAGGGGGTACTCACCACATCGTCTCCCGACCAGTGGGTCGGGCCGAGGACCCCTAGGGCGGTTCATTAATGGGCCAGTTCGGACAGCCCATGATGCATACGAGGAAGATTCCACAAGACTTGGTGATCAAGAAAAGGAATCCTCTCCACTGACGTAGCCGACTAGGACTCTTGTTATCCTAGGCCTCTGGTGTGTTATATAAGCTGAGGCTAGGCTGGTCATTAGGGACAATCAGATCATCATAGATCATATCATCATACAAGCATAGCTCTTAGGGTTTAGACCACTACATACGATCTCGTGGTAGATCAACTCTGTACTTGATACACCATCATCAATACAAACAAAGCAGGACGTAGGGTTTTACCTCCATAGGAGGGCCCGAACCTGGGTAAACACCGTCTCCCTTGTCTCCTATTACCCATCGATCCAAGACCCATAGCTTGGGACCCCCTACCTGAGATCCGCCGGTTGTGACACCAATAGTGGGCGCCAACTGTCGTGGTTTTGTCAACCCGGCAGATGTCCTCGTTACAGGACTTAGGTGTGAGGCCATTGCCGCTTGGTGATGACTCGAAGGGGTTAAGCGAGAGAGAGAGAGTCGGGTTTACCCAAGTTCGGCCCCTCCTATGGAGGTAATAGCCTACGTCCTGCTTTTTGTGTACTGGATGAATAGATCTCGATTACAAAGGTGCGGAATCGCTAATCTAGCTATCGAGAGGTTGTTACTTGAGAGTTTCGGCCCTAGGGGCCTGCCTTTATATACAGGTCAAGCCCTAGGGTTTACAACAGAGTCCGGGTCATATTATGACCCGTGATCTACTATATCTCTAACTTATCTTGCACCTTAACGAAACTTTAACCGGCGTCCTTAGCTTCATGGGCTTTGAACCGCCGTCTTCCTGTGTTGGGCCGCCCAACGTCTTCGTCAGCCGCCACCTCATGTATCTTGTAGTTAGGACATGGCCCACTTAATCTAGGTTACAGAGTCGTTGATATGTTTAACCTAGCCCAGTATGGCGGGTTACACCATGAAGTTATATTCCCGACATGCGCGCTCCATATGAGAAAGGTGGCATTGAAGCAAGTGCACTTCATTTCACAGGAGGGGGAGTTTGTCACACCCTGTGTTGTATCACTTTGCTATGCTATGGATTTATAAAATTTGGACCCATTTAAAACTTTTTGAGTGCAAGTGCTTGTTTGAGTTGTTTGATGTTTGTTTGTTAGGATGATGTGTTCTGGCACTCAAGGATTCTTCTCCCTCTCCCAACACTCACTTCCTTGACCCAAACTCCCTGCCCAATGATCATGCCATGTGTATAGTACCTAAAACTGTTTTTATTATATAATATTTTGGCCAAAAAGCATTTATTCAAACTAGGCTTTATAAAACCCTTGAATTGAGGTTTGTACTACAAGTCCTCAAATTGGGTGGTATGTTTTGCACCAAAGAGTTTATTTGAAACCCACTATATATAAGACTTCCCAAAACCACCAAATATTAATTTTAAAGATTATTTTCCTATTTTATTTAAAAGCTTTTATTTAAGGACACAAATGGTCTTTCATAGGGAAAAATTATTTTTATGCTTTCAAAATATTTGAGAAAACTTAGGGAAACTCAGTGGACATATATTTTCCATATGTATGAGTTTCAACACACGGTCATGTTCAAAATATTGGACAAAACCCTTCAAAACCCTTTGTGTCTGTTTCAAGCTTTTTGAAATATTTCTATAAGAAATATTCTCAAATAATGCCAGGAAAATTCTAGCATGTCACACATGATATATGTGATGATCATGCAAAGTTTCATCTCAATCCTCAATGTTTTGATACACCAAAATATCCCAAAACCCTCTCTGTCCAGAATCAAATTTGAGTAACTTTACATTGTGAAGTTTCTCCTATTGACCCCAAACTTTGTGGACATGTTATGATCCCCAAATAATGTTACTACACCAAGTGGTGCATTTAGGAGATTAGTTTAGCAAGCCTAGATATATAGAAACCTGATTCTGTCAATTTCTAGGGTTTACCAAGTTTACATTGTAAATTTCCTTCAATTAAGCTCAAAACTTGTGATCCCTCTTATATTTACCTCCTATTTGATCCTGTTAAATCTCAATGCAAGTTGGAAAAGTTATCTTTCCCAAACACACATCAAACACCTTCTGACAGATTGGTAGAAACCATGTTTTCACCTCTTACTCTATTCTCCTTCACCCCAAACTTTTACCGCAACACCATGCAATCCCTCCACACCTCCAGTAAAGTTCCTGGCGCCAGAGTGCATGATTGCAAGGGTGAAAACCCCACTTTTCCCCTCTGGACAACCCCTTTGCCCACCTCTCTTACTTCTCTCTCTCACTTAAATACTTTCCAGAGCATCCAAAGCCCCTTTGCGGTACTTTATTCCCTCCTGAGGTGCATGGACATAAGTGGACACGCCAGAGCGCGTCAAAAGCTCTGGCATGCCGGCCAAAGACACGCTCTGGAGCGCGCTACAGGACGGCCGAGCGTTGATGCCGCACCCTGCCCATACTCCTAACCACCTCGAGCCTCCTCCGCACGCCAGTCGAGGTCCCTCGACGTCCGGGACATGCCACGGCCCTGTCTCCCTTCTCTCCCCTCCTATTTCTCTTCCCTCTCACACGTACCGAGCGCCACTCGAACCGCCCAATGCACGGGCTCGCACGCACGCGCTCCTGACGCCTCTCTATCCCTCCCTCTCTCTTTCCCGCATCGTGGACAAGTCCCACGAGCACCCTAGGCTCACTCCCTCCTCCTCCAATGGTCGTCAGCGCCGTTGCCGCGGAGCCCGAGCCCCTGTCCACGATGCGCCAGCGCCCTCGACTATATAAAGCCACCCAGGCTCCCCTTTCCCCTCTGCTGGCTCTCTCTCCTCCCCAATCGACCCAGTGCCACATAATCCTCCCTGAAATCGCCTGAGCTCGAGATCGAGCCCGAGCTCCACCGGCTCGGTTCGCTGGAGATCTCTGGGTACAGCCCCTCTCCGGCCCCGTTTTTCTTATCCTCTGGCTTTCCCTTATCCCCCTGACGCATTTCCCTTCTCCCGTGCGGATTGCTGGAGGAACCACCGGAGGCAACCTCTCCCGGAGCTCCTCCGCCGCGGGCTCCTCGTCACCGGCGAACCAGGGCACCTCCGGTCCCCCTTCCACGTCCACCGGATCAGCGGCTCGGTGCTGGTCCCATTCCCGTGCTTGCCAGCCATCGCCGTGCCCTGCATCGTCGCCGGTGAGCTCGCCGGCCTCCCTGTCGTGAGGTTGGAGATGACAGGCGGGGCATGCCTGTCATCCTCACTTCCCTCCCCCCTCCTCTCTCTGTCGCTGGCCTTCGGGGCCCAGCCGTCAGGTTTGAACATGGGCGCGCGCGCGCCGGTTTGCCTGGGCTGGCTATCCGCTGGGTCGGCCCAGCTGCGGCCAGATCTGGCCCAGGGCACAGTAGACCTTCCCCCTTTTTCTTTTCTGTTGATTTTCGAAAAATTCCACAGATCTAAATAATAATCCAAATCCAAAAATTCTTCCACCATAAATCTTGTAATATTCTGTAGAATTTAATGATGCCAGTTGTGAATTTTTTTTGAAAATGTTTTATGTAGTGGTTTTATTTAAAACCTAGTTTTGATTATTTTAAACCTCTGTTAAAATAGTTTTCAAAACCTTTTTCACTTCAAAACCAGACACAAATATTTTTAGTATTGAATGTAGTATTTTACAGAGTAGGGTAACATTTTAGAACTGGATTATTTTCTCTGTTTTTGCTGTGTTCTTATTTTTGCCAGTTAATATTGCGATGATAGATTGTGTTGTTGACGAGGGATTGGACCCGAAGGCTTTGAAGACCCCGAAGACTTTGTTGAGCCAGGCAAGCAGCCCTTTGACCACTTCTAAGAAACCACTTTATTGCATGGCATATAGCACTTCATTTTGTTATGTTGATCATGATGACGTGGTGACCACTTTGGTGGATGCCTCTGTTACTTATCCGTTTATACTTGCATTGTGCATGACCCTACCTTCCTATGAGGGTTGTGCGGGTGGGAAGTAGTTAGGTTGCTAAAGTAGATGCTACGCAACTGGGATGGGAATATGCATGGTGTCGGAAAGGAAATGATTTCAAAGACTTTTTCGAAAACCCCGTCGGGTGCCACTAATGCCCGAGGGAGATGAGTATGAGCTAGGTAACCACTTGATAAAGAAGTGGTGTACCGAGCCAAGTGAGTGTGTTGGTTTTTCGAAAATGGATTGGTGTAAGTTGTGAACTTTATTCCAACCTTACATGTACAACCAAGATACCCCTTATGGGACGGGACTTTGTTGACTACCTTGGTCGATGCTAGCGGAGAGCCCGCATTACTAGTGGCGAGAGGGCCAGAGTTACTCTCTCGATATGGGGTCGTGCTAGGTAGGGTGACCATGGGCTGTTTTTATAGACACCAGGCACACCGTTGTGTCCCCTCATGGATGTTATGATCTTGAGCGAGGCTCGTGGGATGTACATCATGAGGGATGGGTACCAACGAGTTGACTCTTTGTTTAGTGTCGTCAAGGGAAAGGTAATGTTTGGGTGCTTAACTCGGGTATGTGACATACCGCGAATCGTGGCTTGACACGGAAGTTCCCCGAGTCTTGTGGGTAAAGTGTGCAACCTCTACAAAGTGTAAAACTATTCGAATAGCCGTGTCCACGGTCAAGGACAGTGGATGACCTCTCTTGGGCTACGTCCGATGTTTTTCACAAACATGGCGTGAGTGTGTGTGTGGGAGAAGATGGAATGCTCGAGTTAAGTCAGATGACTTGACATGATGATTGAACATGAGATGTTCAGACCTTGATTATATTGATATGTGTGACCTGTTCACACGGATTCCTGTATTCGTTTGATGCATGCTTACAAGTTGATAGGACATGCCATTGCACTCAAAATTAGCTTTCTGCAAAACTTACGTACCTACTTAGTGCTATATCATGCATTGTTATACCTTGTTCCAAAACATGGGTTGCTTGCGAGTACATTCAAAGTGCTCATTGGCTTGCCACTGGTTATTTAATTGGCAAGGCATGGAAGAGCAGGAATATGGTGAAGAATTCGTTGGAGACGAACATGCGAACTAGGACGCTTCCCAGTCAGAATGCCTGTAGGGTTAAGGCAGATGGCATGGGTTCATGCTTTCGTTCTAGATTTCCGCTGCTAGTTATGTTTGGTGTTTGGCCTTCATGGCCCTATCTATGTAAGAATTGACCTTGATGGTCTTTATTTGTGTAAGACGGTATGTATGGATGTAAGACTCTTGTTTTCCAGCTTCTGTGTGTTCAGTGAGCATTGATCTCTGGGATCACTGTACACGTGCATTCGGTGATCACGACTTATGAGTCGGGGTCCCCACAGAGCTGGTATCAAAGCCATCCTGACTGTGGGAAGCCTTAGTTAGCATGGACATTAGTTAGGACAAAACCATTTTCAAAACTATGCCTAGTACCTACACTTAGGAGTTTCTGCACTTCTTACCTTTTCTAAGTCTACTTTCAAAACTCTACTGACTCCTCTCCCCTAAACCTTGTAGATGGCCGTCGTACCCGAAGCCCTCCTAGCATCTGGCTTTCCCCTACTCCTTGAGGATAGCCTGGAGAAGTGCCAGTATCGCCGACCACCCGTTTTCTTCTACCACGCGCACTGGGTCGATGCCGTCACGAAGGAGTACCACGTTGATGTGGTCGTGAAGGAAAATGACTCCCCGACGAGTTGGTTCTTTGAGGGACCACAGAGGGAGACCCTAGCACTCGTAGTCGAGACGGCTGCACGCAAGGCACTTATCCACCTTCAAGACATCATTCCTGAGATGGCGTACAAGCCAGCCACTCGCCACCTCCCTTTCAAGAAGGATGAGAATGGCGAGAGTTGGACGTTGATTCCATCCAAGGAGGATGGGATGCCACTCAGGTTCCAGACCTACTTCAGCCTCTCCGCCGACAGTCTGGCTCACAACCTGATTAAGGAGTTCGTGAAGCTCCGCGGGGAACTTCACCACACCCGAGAGCTACTCCGTCAAGCCAAGAAGAGGCCAGACAGGATCAAGAAGGATGGAGCCCCCGAGGGACGACCAGCTGTCGCTTGTAGAGGAGGAGTAACCCCAGCTAGAGATGCACCCCCACGTCGACGTGGCATGAGTGCGAAGGAGTACCGTGAGCTCTTCACCGCACCACCGGCGAAGCGCCATCAGGATGGACCTCCTCGTTCTCCGACCCCCTCGACCGGAGACAACGCCCGTACGGATGATGATCAGGAGGAAGATCCTGAGGAGCGTGAGTACGAGACCGAGCACTCCACCACTTGAGTCCGAGAACCCCTAGGGTAGGATCAGTCATGTAAACCTCATGCGAAGTCGAGTCCGTGTAATGGTTCATATGAAACCCTGTGTGCTTGTTGTTTGCTTTTGTTGTTTGTGTTCGGATGCAAGGCGCGCTTTTGCCTTAGGCAACATGTAAGCGACTCCATCACCTATCTTATCTTAATATAACATGTTTGGTCTTTCGACCTATGTTTGATCACACTTGCACTGTACCAACCCCCTTAGGCGCGCTTTCTCTATTGCTGCTTTTCCCTCTCGTCTATCCCAGTTGTTTGACTTGGCTGCTCCAAACAGGATGGTGACTGGAATCCGCAACAGCTCCTTTACCAAGCCTGAAGCCGACAACTCTAGCCAGCAATAGGGAGATGGTGGGGCTGCTCACGCTGGAGATCACCCGAAACAACCACATGGCGACATCCCCTCGCCACCACCTCCACTGGAGAACATGACCATAGCTCAGTTTCTCCAAGTTCTCCGGGAGGAACGCCAAGCCAACACTACCGCTATCCAGCAGATGGCTCAAGTCCTTGTGAACAACCAGCAGCAAGGCAGGAACGACAATGGCTGCTCCCCATTGTCTGAGTTCATGAGGAATTCACCCCCAACCTTCACCGAGACCGCTGAACCCCTGGATGCCGATGACTAGATCCGCACCATCGAGGACCTCCTTGCACTGGTTAACTGCAATGAGGATTGTGAGAAGGTGCTTTATGCCTCTCACTGCCTCGGAGGTACCGCCAGTGCTTGGTGGGATGGATTCAAGGTCATGCAAGGCGACCGCGTGATCACCTGGGCTGACTTCAAGGAAGGATTCCGCACCGCCCACATTCCTTCTGGGATAATGGCTATCAAGAAGAGAGAATTCCGAGCGCTGAAACAAGGAAGTGGTGTCGGTGTCAAAACCGGCGGATCTCGGGTAGGGGGTCCCGAGCTGTGGGTCTTGGATCGATGGGTAACAGGAGGTTCGGGCCCTCCTATGGAGGTAAAACCCTACGTCCTGCTTTGTTTGTATTGATGATGGTGTATCGAGTACAGATTTGATCTACCACGAGATCGTATGTAGTGGTCTAAACCCTAAGAGCTATGCTCATATGATGATATGATCTATGATGATCTGATTGTCCCTAATGACTAGCCTGGCCTCGGCTTATATAACACACCAGAGGCCTAGGATAACAAGAGTCCTAGTCGGCTACGTCGGTGGAGAGGAGTCCTTGTCTTGATCACCAAGTCTTGTGGAATCTTCCTCGTATGCATCATGGGCTGTCCGAACTGGCTCATTAATGAACCGCCCTGGGGGTCCTCGGCCCGACCCACTGGTCGGGAGACGACGTGGTGACTACCCCCTAGTCAAGGACACCGTCAGTAGCCCCCTGAACCGGTCTTCAAGTTAGGGACGCTCCTCGGTTCTTCCGAACAGTTCTTCGTCTTCGGCCGTCGGTCTTGAAACTGGTTCAATAAATCTTCCCATCACTGATCTTGAGGATCGCCGAGGTGAATCCGAAGAGTTCACAAGTCGGGCATCCGAGGAGCCCCTTTAAGTTATCGGCCTGTATTAATGCCTCATCATTTTTACGCCACAACTCGGGTCCGAAGTGTTTCCCGTGTGGCAGTATCCTCTTGTGTCCGAGCTCCAACGCCGAACAGTATCCGAGGTGTCTTTCTGAGCCCGAGCTCCAACACTGGTCGACATCCGAGGTGTCATAGGATACCTCGGTCTCTCAATATTTGAAGTAGTTCACCCGAGCTTAAATATCGGGATAGTCTTTTATGGAGCCAGCCGTTCGCATTCGAGCTTTATGCCGGACTACTTCCAAAGTGTCTTCGATCTTGAGCTTTATGCCAGAATGCTTCCGAGCTCCAACGATGATCAGCGTCCGAGGTGTCATAAACTACCTCGGTCTTTAAAAGATTGAACGAATTCAGCCGAGCTTAATGCCGGAAATGCCCTCTATGGAGCCAGCCACTTGCGCCCGAGCTTTATGCCGGACTGCTTCCGAGGTGGTGCACCACCCCGACCGCGGGCTGATTTTTTGTGGATATTTTCGATTGGTGCAATTTATTCTCTACCGAGATATATAGCCAATAGCCCTCAAGGTGCGTGTCGGTCTAAAACCTGGGATGCCCCTGAAGGAAAAAAATAATAATCAAAATAAAACCACTAATCCCAGTAGCCCCTGAGACTTAGGTCGATTTGCAAAATTGGCCTGAGGATCAAGTTCTTGCTCGGCGGCATTCGTTAGGGATGTAGACGCGGTACGCAGTAGTTTCCGAGACTCGGGTTGGGTGCGGCCGACCAACCTAAGGATCGAATCTCCTCAGAAACCGTATTGCACTTTGAATTTGCTGCATTGAATATGCAATGCAGTAGCCCCCGAGCCTTAATTTGGGCACGGGTGGTCGAATTAAGGATCGATATTTGTTTGACACAAACTTTGTTACGTTTGACACAATTTATGTGTAGTGATTCTACGTATCCAAGTACTTTACATCATTAATGCTCAGATCCGCATTGTACAAGACTTTGTTGACCGACCATCGGCTTCAACCTCCTTGGCTAGTAGCCGAGGAGTGTTTGTCCTACTTTATAAAGCCTTTAGAAGGGCAAAGATTTACGGCAAACAAGGCAATCCGGCCATGCGGTTTTATAAACAAAGGTACGCGGAGAGATATGTTATAAGAAACATCTTCTGGGAAAAATAGTTCATTTATAAGTTCCTTTTCCCATGATATTATGTTGACCATGATCGTGAAACCTCAACTCCGATCAATGTGGGAGGAAAATACTGAGGATTTAGTTTGGGGAATGTTCCCGAACTCTGTGGTCTTTAATGAACCAAAATTTTCACTTCCGTCGTTGCCGACCAATTATATTCTTAAGATGGCTAGCTTTCGGCTTCACCCTATCTGAGGTACTAACCCGGATGACCCAGAAGTAACAATCACAGAGGTGCTCCCTTTACCCCCTAGCCGAACAATCGGGAACGTAGTGGGTAAGCACAGGAGCCAGGCAACCCAGCTTGGCCAAAATCTTAAGTCAAACTGATGCATATCTATGGCGTTATAAAGATCACTATGGAAGGCAGCGTTTGTATATTAAATACAAACGCTGATGATATGTTGGGCTCTCCAGGAATCCCAATGTATCTATGCTGAGGTGCCACAAGGAACCCTCGATATGGTTTATTTTGACTCCGTCGCGACTGTTTATAATCTGAAAGTGGCCTATCGTCGGCTTCCACCCCTTTGTAGATGCTACATAGGGTGTTTCCTTACAAACAAGACAACCCTTAGACGATGTCTCGGTGCCCGGAGGCGGTTGTGTTAGTGGAAACGAGGCAATCAGATATTTAGGCTTTATAACTTTCACTTAGTCATAGGAGCATATGTTTGGGGGCAACTTAATAGCCCCCAGTATACGTCGACTCCTCGGATTATTCGAGGTCGAACCACCCACAACTTGGCCTTTTCAAGAAAGAAAGGCCCTTCGTTTTACTCGGATAACCTCGATCGACTATATTTGGTTGAACACCGCCTGCGGTTTGCTGACCGATTTACGCTTGTTGTGACAGTCAGCTTTCAGCTTTCTCCAACTGAGGCACTTAACCAGTTAAACCGGAAGTGACAATCGCAGTGGTTCTCCCTTTACCCCTTAGCCGAACAAAGCTGAAACATAAGGGGTAAGCACAGGAGCCGGGTAATCCAGCTATAGACCAAAGACACAACTCGAAATCAATGCATATAAATGCGAAATACCGAGGACAATTTGCCGAGGACTGCATGGAGTACCTCGGTGTTAACCGCAGACCCCCTTTAATACTGTCGATGCGTGAAATGCATCTGGCATTGTACTGCAAGAGTTATGCTCGGAAATACCAAAAAACTTATGCAAAAAACTTTATGTTTAGATAAAATAAAATTGTGCCAATCCAAAATTGGTCTAAAATTTAATTGGTGCTTCGGTCGTGTTTTAACCTGATACATCCGATCTCCGGACTCCAAGCGGGTCAGCCTTTGGCTTCAACCTCCATATCCCGACGGCGGAGTGTTTCTCTGAGGCCTGTTTAGCGAACTAAACTCGAGCGGCTTTAGAAAGAAACCAGGCTATCCGGCTATTAACCACACGCTAGTGTCGGAAAAAGGAGTAGTAGAAAAAGACTTTGCAACGACTAAGAAGAAAACACAGTTATTATAAAATGGCTCATACAAATTTAAGAGCCCCCAGTTAAATCGGGTAAATAAATTTTTAACAAACAAAGTTTTTTTGTTTAACAAAAAATATAATGTTTGGTTGCACCGAACAAAAAATAAAATTTCAAAGAGAGCTGAGCACGAAAACGACTTAGCTGGTTAATGTGCTCGGTGCGGTTCGGGGTTGTGGCATTATGAAGACGTAGTCCTCGGCCTGGCAGAGGTCCCAGCCCCCAAGCCCGAGGTAATCGAGCGAAGAGCTCGGGTCGAGAAGTGGCAACGCAACACGGTTGCTGCGGCGAGGCAAAGCCCCCGGTCCAGCCAAGGAGAGTAGTTCGGTAGCGTGATAGTGAAGCCCCCAGGTCCGTCGACCATGTCGCCGACACAATTTTGTTGATGGAGGTGGGACGACGATGTAGGCACGCCAAGGTGACCGCATGACACAGCCGAAGTCGATTACCTGTGCACACAATATAGTGCAAACCAAGAGTAATAACAAATAAAGGTAATAATATATTAAAAAAAATCTTCTACTTAGTTAATTTAAGTGAAGCAAATAAGTAAAGGAATATGGCCTGGGCGTCGAGGTGCCTGAGCGAAGAGTTTGGCTTGACGAAGTGGCAACGCTGCATGGTCGATGTGGAGAGGCGAAGTCCCTGGTCCAGCTAACATGGCGAAGCTAGTCCGCTGGTGATGCCGAAGTCCCTGGAGCAGGTTGATGAAGAGACACCAAAGCCCCTGGTCTAGCCGAGGTGACGGAGCAGGTCGGCTGGTGATGCCGAAGTCTCATGCCAGTCGAGGTGTCGAAGCAGGTTGACTGGTGACTCCGAAGTGTCACGCCAGCCGAGGTGTCGAAGCTGGTCGGCTGGTGACGCCGAAGTCCCCGGAGCGGGTTGATGAGGAGATGAAAAAAGCCCTTGGTATAGCCAAGGTGACGGAGCAGATCGGTAAGGTGACGCTAGAGCCCCATGCCAGCCGACGTGTAAAAGCAGGTCGGCGTGGTGGACGTCAGCTTGAAAAAGTAACGGCGCGGCGATGCCGACGCAGGTCAGAATTTGTGACGAGGTCAATGCTGGCTTGATGAAGCAACGGAGCGCCCGACCCGTACAACCCGCAGATGACGAGGTTCTCTTGATGATTATTCGGCCCTCACGATGCCGAACTCTTGGTCGGTTGACCGAGGTGATGAGAAAATTTCCTTTAAAAAGGACGCCTCACAACCCGTTCATGAAAAAGATGAACTCGGGTCGGATTAGTTTTCGCGCAGAAAATAGATCCAAAATTCATTGTACTCATTGGACGTTTCCCGGAGTTTGGACGGTCGGATCGAGCTGAAATTTTGAGGGGTGATCGGTAAAGGAATTCCAGAGCCGATGAACGGTGGGATTTTCCAACAGATATCCGAGCTAGATACTGGACACCACGTTCTAAACTCATCCAAATTCCCATCCAGATTCGATAGGGCTCAGGTATATTGGAGATTGCCGAAGATTCCTCAATCGGAACGCGATGAAATTTTGCAGGGTTGTTGTAGATACAATTCCGCTGAAGCAATCGTCAAAACGACGCTCGAGGAAATGGGGACGACGAACACAAATTCGCTGTCCAGAAAAAAAAACTGCAATTTGCAGACGAGCCATCGATCCTTCTAGCGATCCCACAGCGGAACTCTCAATGAAAGCACCAATGTCGGTGTCAAAACCGGCGGATCTCGGGTAAGGGGTCCCGATCTGTGGGTCTTGGATCGATGGGTAACAGGAGACAAGGGAGACGGTGTTTACCCTGGTTCGGGCCCTCCTATGGAGGTAAAACCCTACGTCCTACTTTGTTTGTATTGATGATGGTGTATCGAGTACAAAGTTGATCTACCACGAGATCGTATGTAGTGGTCTAAACCCTAACAGCTATGCTCGTATGATGATATGATCTATGATGATCTGATTGTCCCTAATGACTAGCCTGGCCTCGGCTTATATAACACACCAGAGGCCTAGGATATCAAGAGTCCTAGTCGGCTACGTCGGTGGAGAGGAGTCCTTGTCTTGATCACCAAGTCTTGTGGAATCTTTCTCGTATGCTTCATCGGCTGTCCGAATTGGCCCATTAATGAACCGCCCTGGGGGTCCTCGGCGCGATCCACTGGTCGGGAGACGACGTGGTGAGTACCCCCTAGTCCAGGACACCGTCAAGTGGCTCTGTCAAGGAGTACATGCAGAAGTTCAACCTGTTGTCGAGGTATGCCCCTGAGGATGTCAGCACTGAGGCCGCTAAGATGGAACGCTTCATGGTAGGACTCCAGCAAGCCCTGCAGTACCAACTCATTGTCTGCGACTGTCGGACCTTCTTCGACCTGGTGAACAAGGCTCTCATGCTCGAAGACAAGCGTCGTGCCATGGAAGACACTCGCAAGCGCAAGATGATCAGCAAGGGTAGTTCCAGCAATCAGAAGCCTCGCCCCTGGCAGCCAACCCTAGCCAAGCCAACCTACCAGCCTCAGCAGGCTAGGCCTCCTTCAGCTCGTCCGAGCTACCAGCCTCAGCAGTATGCCAATCCCAGGCCAGCCTACAACAACCCCAATAACAACAATAGTGGAAACAACAACAACTCAGGCCAAGTCACATGCTTTGGATGTGGTCAGCCTGGACACTACTCTAGGCAGTGCCCAACAAGAAGCCAGATGCACCACGCCCCAATGCGCCAAACCATGGTCAAGGCCATGGAGCGCCACCAAGGAATCAGGCTCCCCGTAACCAGCCCAACAATGGCAAGGGTCGAGTAAATCACGTCATCGCTGAGGAAGCCCAGGAAGACCCGGACGTCATACTGGGTACATTCCTCGTCAACTCAACCCCAACAACCGTTCTGTTTGATTGTGGAGCTTCGAATTCTTTTGTTACCCAAAAGTTTGCACTAGAGAGTGGTATGAAGCCTACACCCCTGGGTAGCCATATGTTGATACAAACCCCGGTATCAGTTATGAGGTCCAAAATAGGATGTAAGGGAGTCGGGATCAACATCAACGGGGTAGACTTCCTAGCAGACCTCATAGTTTTGGATTCACCAGGCTTGGATGTGATCCTTGGCATGAACTGGTTAACCAAGCACCAAGGCTTGTTAGACTGTGCCAAGTGGACTGTTACCATGACCAATAGCCAAGGATTTGAAGTCAAGTATGTCCCCAACCCTGCCTCCGCTCAAGCCCCTCAGGCTAACTGTCTGTCGGGAGTTGAGTTGGAACAGGTGCCTGTGGTATGTTAATACCCGGATGTTTTTCCTAATGAGCTGCCCGGAATGCCTCCTGACCGTGACATTGAGTTCATCATTGAGCTAATGCC
This sequence comes from Elymus sibiricus, assembly GCA_039707655.1. Classification (NCBI taxonomy): domain Eukaryota; kingdom Viridiplantae; phylum Streptophyta; class Magnoliopsida; order Poales; family Poaceae; genus Elymus; species Elymus sibiricus. Next base: position 303,685,209 of record CM077675.1, on the reverse strand, counting down.
CGGAGCCAGACCCATCTATAAGAATCCCTATAGAATGGGATCCAAAGAGTTGCCTGAATTGAAGGAGCAACTAGCTGAGCAGCTCAGGAAAGGATTTGTCCGCCCTAGTGCCTCTCCTTGGGGATCACCTGTTCAATTTGTGTCAAAGAGGGACGGAACTATCCGACTCTGTGTCCATTACCGATCTCTCAATGAGGTCACAATAAAGAACAAGTACCCAGTTCCCAAGATTGAAGACCTGTTCGATCAGCTAAATGGTGCCAAGGTGTTTTCCAAGATCGATCTCAGATCCGTGTACTATCAGCTGAAGATCAGACCCCAAGACATCCCGAAGACGACATTTGTGACCCGGTATGGCCTGTATGAGTACACGGTCATGTCATTTGGGTTAACCAATGCCCCAGCCTACTTCATGTACCTCATGAACAATGTCTTCATGGAGTATTTGGACAAGTTTGTTGTTGTCTTCATCGATGACATACTCGTCTTCTCCAAGTCTAAAGAAGAGCATGCACAACACTTGAGATTGGTCCTAGACAAGCTTCGAGAGCACCAGCTTTATGCCAAATTCAGCAAGTGCGAATTTTGGCTGCGTGAAGTTGGATTCTTGGGTCATGTGTTGACTACAGAAGGATTGTCAGTGGATCCTACCAGGATTGAAGCCGTGACTGATTGGCAATCCCCATGCAATGTGAAGGAAGTCAGAAGCTTCCTCGGACTCGCGGGGTATTACCGCAAGTTCGTCGAGGGATTCTCGAGCATTGTCCGACCCATGACTCAGCTTTGGAAGAAGGACAAGAAGTTCAAATGGACGCCGAAATGCGAAGAAAGCTTCCAGGAGATCAAGAAGAGATTGACAACAGCCCCAATTTTGTCCACCCCTGATATTCACAAGGAGTTTGTGATGCATCAAGAACCGGGCTTGATGGTGTTCTGATGCAAGAAGGCAGAGTCATAGCATATCTATCCAGACAGCTACGTCCTCACAAAGAGAACTACGCCACTCATGATCTTGAGTTGGCAGCTGTAGTTCATGCCTTGAAGACATGGCAACATTACCTTCTAGGAAAGCGATGTGAGATATACACAAACCACAAGAGTTTGAAGTATATTTTCACTCAAAGGGAGTTGAACATGAGGCAACGAAGATGGTTGGAGTTGATCAAGGATTATGACCTCAGTGTTCAATACCACCCTGGAAAGGCTAATGTGGTAGCTGACGCCTTAAGCAGAAAGGCTTGTTCCTTGAATGCAATGATTAAGGAAAGGCTACCCGTCTTGTATGAAGAGCTTGAAAGCTTTGGTCTGGAACTAGTTGCACCTGGTTCCCTAGCCAACCTTGAAGCAAGGCCTACCTTAATGGATGTTATCAAGGAAGCTCAGAAGGGTCATGACAGCATTGAGGGCATCAAGAGGAAGATTATGAAAGGCAAGGCCCCAGGATTCCTAGTGGATGAGCAAGGAGTTGTATGGTTTGGGACTCGCATCTGCGTGCCCAACAAGGTTGATCTCAAGAATTTGATCTTGCAAGAATCTCATGAAACTCTGTATTCCATTCATCCCGGAGGAACCAAGATGTACCAAGACCTCAAAGCAAGATTCTAGTGGCATGGCATGAAAAGAGAGATAGCCACTTTTGTCGCTAAGTGTGACATATGCCAGAGAGTCAAAGCTGAGTATCAGCGACCCGCTGGATTGTTACAACCTCTCAAAGTGCTTGAATGGAAGTGTGACAAAGTTGGGATGGACTTCATCACCGGATTACCCAGGTCAAGCAAGGGACATGATTCCATTTGGGTCATTGTCGATCACCTGACCAAGGTAGCCCAATTCATTCCCGTCAAGACCACCTACAATGGGAACCAACCGGCCAACCTCTACATCAACCGGATCGTGAGCCTCCATGGAATTCCAAAGGAGATCGTGTCAGACCGAGGAACCCAGTTTACCTCAAGATTCTGGAATAGATTCCAGGAAGCCTTGGGGACCAAGCTAACCTTCAGCACCGCTTTTCACCCTCAGACCGAAGGAAAGACAGAATGAGTAAATCAGATACTCGAGGATATGCTCCGTGCTTGTGTTCTGGCATACGGAGCCAAATGGGAAGACTGCATGCCATTCGCCGAGTTCTCCTACAACAACAGCTATCAGTCGAGCCTCCAAATGGCACCATTTGAGGTGTTGTATGGACGCAAGTGCCGTACTCCGCTCAACTGGTCAGAGACCGGAGAAGGATTAGTCTTTGGACCAGACATCCTTCGTGAAGCAGAAGAGAAAGTTCAAATTGTTCGAGAACGCCTAGAGACCGCCAAGTCAGGACAGAAGAACTACGCCGACTCACACCGCCAAGACATGAGTTTCTGTGTTGGAGACTATGTTTACCTTCGAGTCACGCCTCTCTAGGGTACCAAGCGTTTCCACGAAAAGGGAAAGCTCGCACCAAGATATATCGGCCCCTTCAAGATCACCGACAGGCGAGGAGAAGTTGCCTACCGGGTAGAGCTACCTTCCGAGCTATCTGATGTGCACAACGTTTTCCACGTATCACAACTCCGGAAGTGTCTCCAAGTTCCCAACGGCCCGGCCTCTACAAGGACATCGATCATCAAGCCATCGACCTTCAGCCAGACCTCACTTATCGTGAGAGACCAGTTCACATTTTGGATGAAGCCGAACGTTCCACCTAAAGCCGCACCATCAAATACTTCAAGGTCCAGTGGAGCAACCACACTGAAGCGGAAGCAACCACGGAGCGTGAAGACTACCTTAGATCAGAGTTCCCTTATCTTTTCAGTGCTTAGCCTAGGAATCTCGGGGACGAGATTCTTGTAAGGGGGGTAGGTCTGTCACACCCTGTGTTGTATCACTTTGCTATGCTATGGATTTATAAAATTTGGACCCATTTAAAACTTTTTGAGTGTAAGTGCTTGTTTGAGTTTTTTGATGTTTGTTTGTTAGGATGATGTGCTCTGGCACTCAAGGATTCTTCTCCCTCTCCCAACACTCACTTCCTTGACCCAAACTCCCTGCCCAATGATCATGCCATGTGTATAGTACCTAAAACTATTTTTATCATATAATATTTTGGCCAAAAAGCATTTATTCAAATTAGGCTTTATAAAACCCCTGAATTGAGGTTTGTATTACAAGTCCTCAAATTGGGTGGTATGTTTTGCACCAAAGAGTTTATTTGGAACCCACTATATATAAGACTTCCCAAAACCACCAAATATTAATTTTAAAGATTATTTTCCTATTTTATTTAAAAGCTTTTATTTAAGGCCAGAAAATGGTCTTTCATAGGGGAAAATTATTTTTATGCTTTCAAAATATTTGAGAAAATTTAGGGAAACTCGGTGGACATATATTTTCCATATATATGAGTTTTGTGGCACCCCGATAGAGGGCCGACGCACGCCAGCCCCAGGATAAGACCTGGCGCACGTCAAAGACATGATACAGCAATTCCAGGCACAAAAATGGCTTTATTAATTATAATGGAGTATTACAATACTGTTGCTTACAACAATATTACATAACTCCAAGGCTAACTAAATGGCAGCAGGGGTCTTGGTTTCGATGGCAACGACGCCTCTGGCTGGGCTCCATAACGCATAGGACTGGCTAGGTTACGATCTAGCACGATGGATCTTCTCCTGCAACTGGCCACGTGCAAGGCCAGGTGAGTACTTTGAATGTACTCGCAAGACAACCAAATACATAGCAACCAAACAAGCAGATGACATAGCAAGCACTATGCTATGCATGAATCAATCCTAAGCATGGCATGAAATTACTGTAAAACACACATCAATCATAGCATATCATGGATCAGGCATATAATCTACCTAACATGGCAATGATAACGTTAAGTACTTAGAGTACTTACTGTACCAATACCAACTTACTCTCTTCTGGGTTGTCACACAACCCTCGACATACTCAGGATCCAACCTGAGCTGACTCAAATCCGATCCAAATCATGTGGTCATCCGACCACTCATCATATAGCCATCTCTTGGCTAACACATCATATTCCTGACACCATCTGATGTCTACCCAAGATGAGTTCTTCCCTCATTATCATCACTGTTACGGTTGACCATCTACTGAGGTCTGGACGGGCTGTCCAATACCGTGGACACGACTATTCGAATAGATTTTGACACTTTGCAGAGGTTGTACACTTTACCCACACCATGAAGCACCTGGCCTCGTGATCCCATTCGGGTGGACCAGCGTTGCTTCAACAAAATGTGCCTGACCCGTGACTCTTTCATCGTACCACCGGCACTCTTCCTCCCCCGGAGGTCAGCCTTGGGTGGCCCCTGTGTCCTCATGACACCTGCCACCGTCGTGGCCAAACCATGTAGACCCAAACGGGGTTTATTGTCCCAAACAGGGACTGCACGCAAAACTCAACAACAACTGGGCTCACAGGGTTATCACCGCCTACCTGATCAGGGTAGCGTGCGTGCATAACCCTCCCTCTTTGGAGGTACCGGTGAAAGATCACGCAATCAAGCCCGGTCAGGGCCGTCCCATACCGGCAAATGTGGTTGCACGAGTATGCCCGGACAGGTGACTCAAGATCAACCGACTAAATATCCTTTATTCAACCCACTCAACATATCCATCACCGTACTATTCCACTGACAATAGTAAGTGCTATCATAGCAAGATCATAGTACTGATAATCATGGCATGATATTAATCATAATACTAACATGGCAATGATATTAACAATATTATTATGGCAATATGGAAATAAGACATGGCACTAGATGAATGGAAATGCTAGTGTCTAATACCAATGTCACCACCGGTGCATGCAAGTGCAGCCTAACAGGCGATACAGATAAACACACAGGTGCAAGCAAAGTCATCACGCAAGTCCGGATCTCATGGTAAGAGGTTGGCTTGCCTGAGGGTCGACGAATACGCCGGGAGGAAGAGCAATCACCTCGCGGAAGAATTTGCTGGAAAGGGTTCTCTCTCAGAGGGCTCGATCGGAGGGCAAGGGCAAAACGGTTATTTCCACTGTGTGAACACATTATGGAAATGATGCTATCGGAACGGGCTCGACGAGACGAAGACGTGGGCGCTGGTTTTACCTCGATCGGAGCTACGGTCGCGAAGTTGTGCCTGTTCGTTCGTTAATCAGAATAGTGGACAGAATAGTGTTCACTATAGCTCTTAACGGGTGAACGCTCACAACTTAGCCGATTCGGCCGGCGGGCTGGGGTTGAAAGCGTATTTTCTGAAATACGCTTTCAGGACTACGAAAGCGCACTTTAGCTACAACACGCAGCAGAATACGCTTTCGATGAACGGAAGACGAATTTTCATGAATACGCCTTCACTTAATCTAGTCAGCGGGCGGGGCCGGTCAATGTTGTGACACTGACCCGCGGAGTCCACCGCGCTGCTCCCTCTCTCTCCTCCCTGGCCGTCCTCAAGCTCCCGATGCGGCAGGGGAGGCCTCGGTGGTCGACGCCGCCGGCGATTGGCGGTGCGGGAGGGCCCGCCGCTGGGCTCGCCGGAGCCAGCGCCCAGCGCCTCGTCCGGGGGTGGCCACAGGGTCACCTGGGACGGCTCCCACCGCCGACACCATGGGCAGGACCGCGGCGGTCCGAAGCTGCATGGGGCTGAGCCGGTGGGGGTCCTCTGGCCGTCCTGCGGTGGGGGAAAAATCGATGCGGCGGCTCTGGAGATCCCAGGGCGGCCGAGGACAGGAATGGAGAGGAGGGGAAGGCCACATGTCCGGAATCGACCGAGGAGAACGGCGGCGGGCTTCGGCCATGGAAGGAGGCCGGAGCTCCTAGAGCTCGATAGGAAGGGCTGGGGCTCGATGCTGGATGGGAGGGGCTCGGGCACGCTTAAATAGCCGCGGGGGAAGGCTCGAGAAGGAGGAGGGCAGCAGCCGGAGCTTCGGGACGGCGACCGGAGCTTCGGGACGACGGTAGGGGCGGCCAGAAGCTACGGGACTTGGGGAAGAGGGCTCTAGACGGTGCGCGCACACAATGGGGAGCCTCTACGACACTCTTGGACAGGCTGGAGCTTGCTGGAGGCGTGCTCCCGTCAACTCTGATGCACAGGGCGCAGTTTTGGCACGCTCTGCCCGTGGTCACCACGTGGCCACGGCGTTGCCACACCCAGCTCGACGCCAAAACATGTCTAGGGTCTTCTCCACGCTACGCTGACTTGACCTATGCTCCTGAATGACTCAAGAGAGGACCGAGGTGACTGCACCATGGTCAAACAGTTGCCAATAGCAACCTGTTTGTGATGTGGTGTGGCCACCATAGTGCTCACCTTGGCCTGATCCTGGGCAAGGGGGATCATCTACTAGGGTCACTATCCTAGCAAAATCTCAGCTCAAACAAACCATTCTAGATAGCACTTCCTTTGTAACTTGGCAGTCTGACCAGATTTGGAAATGAGAGGGCTGGGGTCAAATGGCTAGATAGACTTGGATGATTTTTGGTGCAGGGAGATGATTTGGTCTTGAGAGATGGCTGGACAAGTTTCAGATCAAATTGATCATCTATGATGGTACTTCCTTCACAGAGATGCAATCTGGTCAGAAACTTGAGAAAATTATGGGAAAAGATTGGCTTGGAGAGTTGAGCTGATTTTTGGTCTACAGAAGTAATATATCAATATGTACTTCCCTGACAAATTCCAGCTCAATTAAATCAAGGAATCAAGCACTTCCTTCACAAAGTGCCAGACTGGACAGAAATATAAATTAGATGGTTCTGAGGAATTGGCTAGATGAAAATGGCTTAAATTTGGAGGAGATCAATGATTTAAGCATATGGAGTCATTGTAAAAGGATCATACCGATTGCATAAGTAGAAATGGTACTTCCTTCACAGTGCTCCAATATGGACAGAAACTTGAATAAATTGCTGAGGAAGATTGGCTAGATGGAATGGGCTAAATTTTGGAGGACAAAGGTAATTTATCATAATTAATTACCCTGCAAAGTTTTAGCCCAAGGAGATCAAGGAATCATGCACTTCCTTTGCAAATTGGAAATCTGGACAGAATTTGCAAATGGAAGTGGTGCTAAAAATTTGAATTGGGAACTTTATATTTTGATGGAATTGATGAAGATATGGATATGAGAAGCTCCACAAATTATTTGGGATTTTTCCTAGCTACCAAAATGATAGTTCCTTTGGAAAGGCCCCAAATTGAAATATTGGCTTTAAATAGGAAAAGGCAATTTTCCTAGTTTAATTATGGCCAATATTTTTATGAGAGCTCAATATATCCACAAAGAATATCTCCACAAATTTTCATGAACTCTGGAGATGGACAGATATTTTCCGGGATTTAATTCCTCAGAAAGGCAGAAAGAGGAATTAATTCTAGATGAGAAATATTGCATATGACTTAGCAATATTTTTGCACATCTAGGGTTTATGAGGGAAGAAGGATCTGTAGAAATTTTGGGAGGATCAACAGAGCAAGGGAAATGATAGCTCCTTTGTAAACACAAAGGCAGGATTTCCAGTTCCAATATTTCGGAACTAGGGTTTGAATAAGATTCGGGGTTTACTGACGGAGGGTTGACGGGCACATGGGCATAGGAAAAAACACTGAGAGGTTGAGGATTGATTGGATATACCTGATCACTTGCCAAATTCGAGAGGAAAAATTCGGGAGAGAAAAGCTAGGAAGGAATAACAGCACAAAAATCGATAACCCGATTTTTGGGGTGTTACAAGTTTCAACACACAGTCATGTTCAAAATATTGGACAAAACCATTCAAAACCCTTTGTCTGTTTCAAGCTTTTTGAAATATTTCTATAAGAAATATTCTCAAATAATTCCAGGAAAATTCTAGCATGTCACACATGATATATGTGATAATCATGCAAAGTTTCGTCTCAATCCTCAATGTTTTGATTCACCCAAATATCCCAAAACCCTCTCTGTCCAGAATCAAATTTGAACAACTTTACATTGTGAAGTTTCTCCTATTGACCCCAAACTTTGTGGACATGTTATGATCCCCAAATAATGTTACTACACCAAGTGGTGCATTTCGGAGATTAGTTTAGCAAGCCTAGATCTATAGAAACCTGATTCTGTCAATTTCTAGGGTTTACCATGTTTACAATGGAAATTTCCTTCAATTAAGCTCAAAACTTGTGATCACTCTTATATTTACCTCCTATTTGGTCCTGTTAAATCTCAATGCAAGTGGGAAAAGTTATCTTGCCCAAACACACATCAAACACCTTCTGGCAGATTGGTAGAAACCATGTTTTCACCTCTTACTCTATTTTCCTTGACCCCAAACTTTTACCACAGCACCATGCAATCCCTCCACACCTCCAGTAAAGTTCCTGGCACCAGAGTGCATGATTGCAAGGGTGAAAACCCCAGTTTTCCCCTCTGGACTGCCCCTCTGCCCACCTCTCTTACTTCTCTCTCACTCAAATACTTTCTAGAGCATCCAAAGCCCCTTTGCGATACTTTATTCCCTCCTGAGGTGCATGGACATAAGTGGAGACGCCAGAGCGCGTCAAAAGCTCTGGCATGCTGGCCAAAGACGCGCTCTGGAGCGCGCTACAGGACGGCCAAGCGTTGAAGCCGCACCCTGCCCATACTCCCGACCACCTCGAGCCTCCCCCGCACGCCAGTCTAGGTCCCTCGATGTCCGGGACACGCCACAGCCCTGTCCCCCTCCTCTATCCTCCTCCTTCTCTCCCCTCTCACACGTACCGAGCGCCGCCCGAACCGGCCAATGCGCGGGCACGCACGCGCGAGCTTCTGACGCCTCTCTCTCTCTTCCTCTCTCCTTCCCGCGTTGTGGGCAAGTCCCATGAGCACCCCAGGCTCACTCCCTCCTCCTCCAACGGTCGCCAGCGCCGTTGCCGCGGAGCCCGAGCCCCTATCCATGATGTGCCAGCGCCCCCGGCTATATAAAGCCACCTGGGCTCCCCTCTCCCCTCTGCTGGCTCTCTCTCCTCCCCAATCGACCCCTGTGCCACCAAATCCGCCCCGGAATCGCCTGAGCTCTAGATCGAGCCCGAGCTCCACCGGCTTGGATCGCCGTAGATCTCTGGGTACAGCCCCTCTCCGGCCACATTTTCTTCTCCTCTGGCTTTCCCTTATCCCCCTGACGCATTTCCCTTCTCCTCCCGTGCGGATTGCAGCAGGAACCACCGGCAACAACCTCTCCCGGAGCTCCTCCACCGCAGGCTCCTCATCGTCGGTGAACCAGGGCACCTCCGGCCCCCTTTCCACCTCCACTGGATAACCTGCTCGGTGCTGGTCCCATTTCTGTGCTCGCCAGCCGTCACCATGCCCTGCATTGTCGCCGATGAGCTCGCCGGCCTCCCTGTCATGAGGTTCGAGATGGCAGGCGGGGCCTGCCTGTCATCCTCACCTCCCTCCCCCCTCTCTCTATCGCTGGTCTTCGGGGCCAAGCTGTCAGGTTTGAACACGGGCGCGCGCGCGCCGGTTTGCCTGGGCTGGCTGGCTGCTGGGTCGGCCCAGCTACGGCCAGATCTGGCCCAGGGCACAGTAGCCCTTCCCCTTTTTTCTTTTCTGTTGATTTTCTAAAAATTCCACAAATCTAAATAATAATCCAAATCCAAAAATTCATCCACAATAAATGTTGTAATATTACATATAATTTAATGATGCCACTTGTGAATTTTTTTGAAAATGTTTTATGTAGTGGTTTTATTTAAAACCTAGTTTTGATTATTTTAAACCTTTGTTGAAATAGTTTTTAAAACCTTTTTCACTTCAAAACCAGACACAAATATTTTTAGTATTGAATGTAGTATTTTACAGAGTAGGGTAATATTTTAGAAGTGGATTATTTTCTCTGTTTTTGCTATGTTCTTATTTTTGCCCGTTAATATTGCGTTAATAGATTGCGTTGTTGACGAGGGAGCTGGACCCGAAGGCTTTGAAGACCCCGAAGATTTTGTTGAGCCAGGCAAGCAGCCCTTTGACCATGTCTAAGAAACCACTTTATTGCATGGCATATAGCACTTCATTTTGTTATGTTGATCATGATGATGTGGTGACTACTTTGGTGGATGCCTCAGTTACTTATCCGTTGATACTTGCATCATGCATGACCCTACCTTCCTATGAGGGTTGTGCGGGTGGGAAGTAGTTAGGTTGCTAAAATAGATGCTACGCAAATGGGATGGGAATATGCATGGTGTCGGAAAGGAAATGATTTCAAAGACTTTTTCGAAAACCGCGTCGAGTGCCACTAACACCCGAGGGAGATGAGGATGAGCTAGGTAACCACTTGATAAAGAAGTGGTGTACCGAGGCAAGTGAGTGTGTTGGTTTTTCGAAAATGGATTGGTGTAAGTTGCGAATGTTATTCCAACCTTACATGTACAACCACGATACCCCTTATGGGACTGGGCTTTGTTGACTACCTTGGTCGATGCTAGCAGAGAGCCCGCATTACTAGTGGCGAGAGGGACAGAGTTACTCTCTCGATACGGGGTCGTGCCAGGTAGGGCCACCATGGGCTGTTTTTACAAACACCGGGCACACCGTTGTATCCCCTCATGGATGTTACGATCTTGAGCGAGGCTCGTGGGATGTACATCATGAGGGCTGGGTACCAACGAGTGGACTCTTTGTTTAGTGTCATCAAGGGAAAGGCAATGTTCGGGTGCTTACCTCGGGTATGTGACATACCGCGAGTCGTAGCTTGACACGGAAGTTCCCCGAATCTTGTGGGTAAAGTGTGCAACCTCTGCAGAGTGTAAAACTATTCGAATAGCCGTCTCCACGGTCAAGGACAGTTGGATGACTGCTCTTGGGCTACGTCCAATGTTTTTCACAAACTTGGCGTGAGTGTGTGTGTGGGAGAAGATGGAATGCTCGAGTTAAGTCAGATGACTTGACATGATGATTGAACATGAGATGTCCAGGCCTTGATTATATTGATATCTGTAACCTGTTCACATGGATTCTTGTATTCATTTGATGCATGCTTACAAGTTGATAGGACATGCCATTGCACTCAAAATTAGCATTCTAAAAAACTTACCTACTTAGTGCTATATCATGCATTGTTATACCTTGTTCCAAAACATGGGTTGCTTGTGAGTACATTCAAAGTACTCATTGGCTTACCACTAGTTATTTAATTGGCCAGCGTGGAAGAGCAGGAATATGGTGAAGAATTCGTTGGAGACGAACATGCAAACTAGGACGCTTCCCAGTCAGAATGCCTATAGGGTTAAGGCAGATGGCATGGGTTCACGCTTTCGTTCAAGATTTCAGCTTCTAGTTATGTTCGGTGTTTGGCCTTCATGGCCCTATCTATGTAAGACTTGACCTTGATGGTCTTTATTTGTGGAAGACGGTATGTATGGATGTAAGACTCTTGTTATCCAGCTTCAGTGTGTTCAGTGAGCATTGATCTCTGAGATCACTGTACACGTGCATTCGGTGATCACGACTTATGAGTCGGGGTCCCCACAGGGTTAGAGTACTCATATGAATAAGCAGAGAAATTCTTCGAGGACTTATGAACATAATGATTTGAAGAATAATGAACATATTCATGACCATTAGATTTTCCCTGCGAAACAGAAGCATTAGCACGAGAATGATATGATTTTTGACCATATGCAGAATTTGGTCCATGTGAGGACTTTGGTCCTTGTGAAGACTTTGGTCCAAAGGAAGAATTTGATCTGGGATTCCTGTTCTTCTCTGGTGATGTCATGATGACATTCACTTGAATATTTTCAAGGTACCTTTTGGGGACCCAGATTTTCTTCATCGGAGGACTGTTCCTGCAGTTAGTACCAACATATCTGGCAAAAACTTCACCATTCTGATTTCTGAACAGTTTATAGTTGGAGTCAAATGACTCATCAGAGGAATATGATGATTCACAAGTAAAACTAGATAAAGTGGATGGATCTACAGGAGGTCCTTTTGCAGCAACCCATGAGGTTTTGGGGTACTGCTCAGGTTTCCAGTATGATCCATCAACATTGAGTTTCCTCTCAAAGGCAATACCCTCTTTCCTGGGGTTCCTGATCAGAATCTGCTTTTTAAGCACATCGCAAAGGGTTTGATGCCCTTTGAGGCTTTTGTATATGCCCGTCACCTACAATTCCTTCAACCCTGCATTTTCATTAGTGACACTTGTGGTATCCTCGGATGAGGAATTTGTGACCACAGAAATAGTTGAAGAATTTGCAGCAATAGAAGCATTTGAACTTTCAGGTGAAGATTGAGCAGTTTCACGTTCGATGCATTTCAAGCAAGGTGGAACGAAATCTTCCTAAGCGCTACTAATCTGTTGAGCAAGCAAAGAATTGTTATCCCTTTGAAGATCTTCATGAGACACCCTTAGTTTCTCAAGATCTTGCTTTCTTTGAAGAAATTCATAAGAAATCTACTCATGATCGACTAAGAGAGCATCATGACGACTTTGAAGGTTATCAAACTTAGACTGAAGACTTTGAAGTCCCTTAGTCAGAGTTTGAGTGCGATCCATTTCCTCATTCAACAGGTCATCCCTTTTGTCTAGCAGTGTCTGAACCCTTTCCAAAGCAGTTTGTTGTTTGGTGGCAATATTAGCAAGTTTGGAATAGCTTGGTTTGAGATTTTCATGAGATTCACATTCACTTGATTCAGATGAGGAATGATGTTTGAGTACCTTTGAGCCTTTTGCCATGAGGCACATAGATGAGGAAGATGAAATTGGATCTGTCTCCTGAGATTTGAGGAAATTCTTGTATTCGATGAACATGGGATCTTGACGAGTGCGATAACCTTCTTGAACATCGGAGAGCCTGTCCCAGATGAGCTTTGCATTCTGAAGATGATAGATGCATTTGAACATGACCTTTGATAAGCTAGAGAAGATGATATTCTTCGCCTCAGCGTCCAACTGTGTGTACTTATGAATGTCATCAGCATTTTCCATCTTGCAGAGATCCATCAGTCCTAGTTCAGTAACAGTCCATAACTCGCTGTTCTTCGAGATGAGGTTCTTCCGCATGAGGAATTTCCATTTGGGATAGTCAGTGCCATCAAAGACGGGGCACACTGTGGATGCCTGGGCACTTTTTGCCGTGAAGCAATAGGTGGGAGCATAGTCATCATTGCCAAGGTTGGAGTCATCATCACTTTCCTCAGTGTTGAAGATTGACTTGCTGACGAAGGCAGTAGCGAGGGATAGGCTAGCCACACCAGAGTTAGACTCCTCTTCAGATTCCTCCTCTTCCTCATATTCTTCAGATTCTTCTTCAGAATCCATTTCCTTGCCAATAAGTGCCCAAGCCTTTCTGGAGCTGTTCTTCTTGTGCGATGAAGACTTTGAAGACAAGGACTTTGAAGATTTCTTCTTTCTCTTCGAGTCATCGGAACTATCATCTTTGTATTTCTTCTTCTTTGATTCTTTTTCCCAGAGAGGACAGTCAGCGATCTAGTGGCCAGACTTCTTGTATTTGTGACAAGTTCTTTTCTTGTAGTCGCTCGATGAGGATTCTGATTTCTTCAGGCCACTTCTTGAAGATTTTCCAAATCGGCCTCTCCTTGAGAACTTCTGGAATTTCCTCACGAGCATTGCTAGCTCCTGACTTAGTTCTTCAGGATCACCAAGGCAACTGTTAGATTCTTCGCCTTCAGATGAGGAGATTGCTTTTGCCTTCAGTACACGAGTTCTTCCATACCTTGGTCCGTAGAGGTCTCTCTTTTCAGCTTGTTGGAATTCATGAGTATTGAGTCTCTCAAGAATATCAACAGGATCTAGTGACTTGTAGTCTCCACATTCTTGAATCATCAAAGCAAGTGTATCGAATGAGGAATCAAGAGATCTCAGCAGTATCTTCACCACCTCATGGTCGGTGATGTCAGTGGCACGAAGAGCTTGTAGCTCATTGGAGATATCAGTGAGACAATCGAAAGTTTGTTGAACATTTTTGTTGTCGAGTCTTTTGAAGCGGTTGCAGAGATTGCGAAGAACATCAACTCGAGAGTCACGTTGAGTTGAAACACCTTCGTTGACTTTGGACAGCCTATCCCAGATAAGCTTAGCAGTCTCCAAAGCACTCACTCTGCCATACTGACCTTTGCTCAGATGGCCACAAATGATATTCTTCGCTTGAGAGTCGAGTTGCTTGAATCATTTCGCATCAGCAGCAGTGACAGTGGGAGTGATGGAGGGAACACCTTTGTCCACAACATACCAGAGATCGTTGTCAATTGCTTCAAGATGCATGCGCATCTTGTTCTTCCAGTAGGGGTAGTCCGTCCCATCGAAGGTAGGACACCCAGCTGAGACCTTGATCATGCCTGCAGTCGACATAATTACAACTCCAGGTGGTTAAACCAAAATCACACAGAACAAGGGAGTACCTTGCTCTGATACCAATTGAAAGTGCGTTATATCGACTAGAGGGGGGGTGAATAGGCGATTTTAATAAATTCGTCACTGAGGAATAACTTGTTGAGTAATTCGCTAAGTGACGAACTACGAGCAGTGGAATAAGTACTCAAGTACATGCGAAACATAACTGTAGCATAGTCATCATGATGAAATGAACATTCATAGAGCATGAATAGCGTGAACAGGATAAGCAGGAAGAAGACAAATGATTGAAGAATTTGAGATGAGGAAATTGAGAAAGTCTTGAGTCAAATTCTTCAAACAGTAATGATCAGATTCATCAACATGTGCTTCCAGGAAATGAAAGAGTTGAGGAAATAGAACCAGGAGCTCGATGAAGACAATGATTTGATGACCCAGTTCCAACTGCTGTGACAGTCATACGTCTGGTTCAGAGTGGCTTGGTATTTAAACCAAAAGACACACAGTCCCGGGACACACAATCCTTACTGTATTCTCCTTGAGCTAAGGTCACACAGACCTCGCCCAACACTCGTGGTAAGTCTTCAGGGTAGACTTCCAAACCCTCACAAACTCGGTCACCCGGCGATCCATAATTTCCTCTTGGATGCTCTAGACCATGACTCCTAACCGTCTAGAATATGCACAGTCTTCAAAGGTAAAAAGCGCCGGTTCCACACAGGAACAAGCTCTTCAGTGATGCTCAATCACTTTGGGTTTTGGTGGTTTGGGTTTTGGGTTATTCCTCACAGA
The DNA here is from genome assembly GCA_039707655.1 of Elymus sibiricus. NCBI lineage: Eukaryota > Viridiplantae > Streptophyta > Magnoliopsida > Poales > Poaceae > Elymus > Elymus sibiricus. The sequence goes on along the minus strand of CM077675.1, from coordinate 303,670,078 downwards.
TGATTTTCTCTCAAAGTCCTCAGAGGATGGGTTGCTCTCAAATGACACTTGTCAATCTCTCTCTGAACAGCCAACCAGCTAGTGGTTGTGGGGGGCGGCTATTTATAGCCAGGGTGCAACCCGACATGATATGACATAAATGCCCCTAATGATATGACTGTTATGTGGATAAGATATTTGGATAGCTGGCGCAAGGCACAGCAATGGTCGGAGATTTGAACTCTCAAATTCCTAAGGGCTATCATGTTCCTCACGGTAGGCAATTCGCACTGGTGAAATCCTAACTCCTTAGTCAAGACAAATTCCTCAGAGAACAGAAGAACTTCGTCTCTGTTACTGAAGAAATTGACTGAACTGCAAGATATTTCCAAAGGCTTCACTTGAAGGTTTTGGATATGTGTAGGCTTTGAGTTGAGCACCACTTGGAAATACTTCTGTAGTATTGCCTCGACCCCCTTTAACAGTATGGTGTTTCCTATAACTCAAAGAAAGGAAATGAAACTATAAAAACAAGTCCTCACTCTTCATAGTCCTTGTATCAATATCTTCAAGGTCACACCAGATTCTTCAACTTCAAAGTCTTCAGGGAATATCAAAGTCTTCAGCTGAAGACATTCATTTTTAGGGGTCGATATTCTTTGTATATATCAAACTCCTCAGCGACTTATAGAGCCTGTGTACACTCACACACATATTAGTCCCTTACCCTATAAGTCTTCAATACACCAAAATCACTAAGGGGCACTAGATGCATTTACACTATCTAGAGTGACGACTCTCACGTGACTTAAGCCAGTGTTTTAACTGTGAAGAATCCAGGGTCGACACAGTCCTAGTGTGATTGAGTCCTCAAGCGTATAGCCGGGTCACGTTATGTGAGTAGCATCAAGCTAATAGGCAGGTATAACCAAGTATATTGGTGGCATATGTCGGGTCAAAAGGGATGTGTCGGGGCACAGATGCTCGCGATCACCTATGGGACTAGAGGCCCCTTTGTGGTTCGGCAAGGGGGGTCACGTTGCACAAAGAGCGGAGAGCATGAGACGGCGCGACGATCAGGACGCTAGCATTTTACCCAGGTTCGGTCCACTGCTAAGCGTAAAACCCTACTCCTACTTTTGGTGGATTTATCAAAGGAACACGAAGAACACGCAGCGCTTAACCCCGGCAAGAGTCGCTGTCGGGGTGAGCTACTACGCGAGTACAAGTGTCCAAAGGTCCGAATCTTGAGCTAGGTTGCCTTGGGCCTCCTTTTATAGGGCAAGGGGCAACCACAATGGCAAAACAGTCATTATCTATCGATTAGATAGCTTAGCAGAGCTATCATACCTAACTTTGGCATTTAGGACAAAATACCATGATTACTATTCTAGGTCGCGCTCGGGGGTGCATCCCCGGCAAGCTCTTACCACCGCTTGGCTAGCCGTTGCTTAGGGTCTTGACACGCTGATGGGCGGGTGTCAACTGAGTATAACTTGCCTTCTAGTGTGCCGCCACGCGCTTAGCGAGAGTTGTTTAGCCGCTTGAGGCTTCGACACCGCATCGATAAGTGACTGGCGTAGCGATGCGGTGGAGCGGTGGCCGGTTAGCTCGTGCTTGCCGGGGGACGGCTTGCCGGGTCTTCCGGGGATGTGCGCGCCTCGGTCCCCGACAGGCTCCGGGGACGTGGCTGGCGTGCTTTGGTCCCCTCCTGGGCCATCGTGCTGGCGTTGCCGGTGCTTGTTTGGCCTTCTGCAGGTTGTTGCTGCCGGATGCTGGTTCTTGAATGCTTGCTTGGTGGTGTGGTAGCCTTCCCAACGGGTATTGCTACTACCGCCTGTGCATAAGTCAGGGGCACTGGGTACCCCAGTTCTAGTGCACCGATAGGAGCCCTCGAGTCTGGCCCACACGCGCTTGCTTAGTGTCGTTGGGTCAGGCCCAAAATTTATGCACAGGCGCACAATGTGAGGGGGTAACTGCCAATTTACTAGTCAGCACTGCTCCACCACCTCAGGCAGTTTCCGCCACGCGCGCCGCATGCATAGCGAGGAGCTTGCGGTGGGCGCTCGTGACTTAAAGACCTGATCATGGCAGAAACCGCAGCGCCATGGATTGGAGAAATGGGACGGTTACCTGTTCACCCGTGAGTCGTGGGTAGTGGTATTGGTGGAGGTAGGCGGCCGCTCTGGAGAGGGGGATAGCCAACCCCCATGCTCTCCCCTATAAATTAGGGGGTCACGGTGGCGATGCTCATCCAGCTCCATCTCCTCCTTACACCCAAGTCCTCACTGCTGGTTCTTCATTCTTGGCTCGTCTTTGAGTCGCCCTTTCCATGATGCGAGGGAGAGGACGACTCTCGGCTCCTGCCGTAGCGACGAGAGCTTCCCTTCGGGATCATGCCGCCGCTTCAGCCGCGGTGACGGGAGGAGGTTCCAGTGCGTGTTGTGGGAGGGTTGGAAGAGGTCAAGGCCAGTGCGGGGGTCGTGGTCGGGGGAGGCGGAGCGCCGTCCCCGATCCCACGCCGGCGGCGACTTCCTCCTTGGTGGCAGAGCACACCGAAAGTACGGCGTTGGAGTTCGTCGTCGGGCTACGTGGTCCTCCTCATAGCCGTCTGCGGCTCCCTCGTCCTTTCGCCAGGGTGATGGAGGTTGACAAACCGCATGCATTGTGGTTGCATGTGCATGGCTGTTGTAACGGCGCTGCGCGGGTCGACCTCGAGTTTCTGTTATGTTCTTCAGGCGTGGGTGGAAGACCTTCGCTCGTGCCCACAACTTTACCAGTGGGTACATCCTCCGCTTCAAGCTGGTGGAGGCCGACATGCTCTCTGTCAAGATCTATGGGCGTTCGGGTGCTCATCTTGGCTGCTGCGAAGAGAGCTCGAGTGGTGACGAAAGCTCCTCCTCGAGCGATAGCGACGAGGAGGACAGTGTCGGTGAAGACGGCGACAGCGAGCTCCAGGCCATCAAGTTGGAGTACGACGACATGGGCTCTAGCTGATCGTCGGCCACACCATCACCGTCATCGAGCTCCTCCTCCCCCTCCCGGTAGAGCGATTTGCCGGGGGTTCTCGACTCGGGCGCCGCCTCTCCTTCTTAGCTGGACCCCGGCAGGCTCATGGACTTCGGCTTCGTCTTCCTTGCCGGTGGTCCCGCCGAGCCGTTCCCCGACAGCCTCGACGGGGTCAGGCTAGGCTTCTGCCTGGGTCCTCCTTCCACTCTTTTTCTCTTTGTAACCTACTCCTAGGGGAGAAAGTCAAATAAAGATTTTATTAGGAAGGAGTTCTTCAATCTATCTTGATCCGTTTTATATCAACAAACGAATGAATGAATGTTATTTTACTTCCCTAAGTACTATCCTTTCCTCTCTTTGTTTCTGTTGTGTCAATGTGTTCATCCTCTCCACACGGGACTGCCTGCCGAGTCACTTTTAACCGCGAGCGCCGAAAAGGGGAGCGAGCCCCCGACAGCAGGCTGGTGTTGTTCTCCGGCAGGGGTCCTTGTCGGTATCGGCGCGGTCCCTCAGAGCTGATAAGTACCAGAAGCTGAGGAGCAGCTCGCCCCGACAAAGGTCTTTACAACGTGCGGGGAACTCCACCGAACACGTTCGAAAAGAGGATAAGGATTTCTTTTAGGGAGCATAAAACTTGGGATACATGATTAGACTTATCTCGTTTTAGGCAGTATCCCCTCCGGAGTACGTTGGGTCGCCATCCTCGTTCCTTCGTCCTCCTTCCATGTTTATCTGGTGCCAAAACACACAGGGCAAGAGGTCTCTATCCCTTGAGGAGAGAGTGCAGCAACAAGGATTATAGACTCAACGAGTAGTCTAGCAAATCTCTAGTAAATAGGCAATGATATTGCAATCATAAAGGATGTAGAATGATTGTGCGATGCAATAATATGATGCAATGCCTAGCTTTATTATTGTTGCTCAGGGTCTGCGCCTGGCTTTGTACAAAGGGTTACATGCAACTTCGGCAAGGCTTGTACAAAAGGTGGCTGCCGGGGACAGCGCCCGGCAAACGCACCTTATGGGTAGAGCTTACGAAGATGCTCAATATTCCATGAGTTAAGCACCTTGGTGCCATCTTCGGTCCCCAGACGGACAGCGCCAGGTCTGGTGACTCGTGCTACACGGTAAGGGCCTTCCCACTTTGGCGTCAACTTGTTGGTACCCTTGGCGGACTGAACGTGCCTAAGGACAAGGTCGCCTTCCTCAAGGCTCCGGGCATGTACCCTGCGGCTATGATAGCGGCGCAGGGCTTGCTGGTAGCGTGCAACACGCACAACAACCCGGAGACGATCTTCCTCAAGGAGCGTGGCATCATCATGCCGCAGCTGCTCTTGCTCTACTTCGTCGTAGGCAAGTACTTGAGGTGACCCGTATATGAATTCCGTGGGGAGCACTGCTTCTGCCCCGTATACCAGGGAGAAGGGAGTCTGGATGGTAGTTGGATTTGGTGTCGTTCTGAGGGACCAAAGAACCACCGACAGCTCATCTATCCAGCGCTTGCCGCTCCTCCGCAACCTATCGAAATTTCTTGTCTTGAGCCCTCGTAGCACTTCAGCATTCATCCTCTCGACTTGCACATTGCTCCTTGGAAGGGCAACAGAGGCGAAGGAGACCTTGCTCCCAAGGCTTTGGATGTACTGCATGAAGGCACGGCTCGTGAACTGGGTGCCGTTGTCGGTGATCACGCTGTTGGGTATTCCAAAACGACACACCAGCCCTTTCATGAACTTGATAGCCGACTGCGCGGTCACCTTCCTCACTAGCTCCACCTCAGGCCACTTTGTGAACTTGTCGGTTGCCACAAACAAGAACTCAAAGCCCCCGATAGCACGGGGGAAGGGGCCCAAAATATCGAGCCCCCAGACCGAGAAGGGCCAGGATAAAGGGATCGTCTGGAGAGCTTGCGCTGGTTGATGGATGTTCTTGGACTGGAACTGACAGGCTTCACACTTGGTGACCAATTCAGTTGCATCTTGCAGGGCAGTGGGCCAATAGAAACCCTGCCGGAAGGCTTTCCCGGCAAGAGCTCTAGATCCAATGTGCGAGCCGCATACACCTCCGTGAATCTCCGCCAACAGCCCTAGTCCGTCCTCCCAGCAAATGCACTTCAATTTCACGCCGTTGGGTCTTTTTCTGTATAGAGTGTCATCGACAAACTGGTACATACTTGACCGACGGGCTACTTTTTGGGCCTCTTCTTGCTCTTCGGGGAGTTCTCCTGTTTGAAGGAAACAAACTATGTGATGTGCCCAAGTTGGAGCCTGGGGCTCAACAACTAGGACTAAAGGCATCTCCTCGTCCGTGGGAGCACTTGTCTCGACCACGAGAACCTAGGGTTCTGTAGGAGAAAGCTGCTCACCATGCGAAGCGAGACTGCCTCCGGCAGCTTCTCTACCAGCGGCTTCGGGAAGCTCTGCCGAGAAATGCTTGCTGGAGTTCAGTTTTCTTCTTTTCCTGGCCATCGTTGAGGGGGATACCGAAGCTTGAGTGAGGTGAAGGATAAAGGTTCCTGGTTCCTCAGGGAGCTTTTACGCAGCGCACTTTGATAGATGATCAACGATGGTACTTTCCGCATGGGGCACATGCTCTGCTTGCAATCCATCAAAGCGCTCCTCCAGTTTCCTCACTTCTTCCATTTATGCTTACATCAATGGGCTCTGATAGTCTTTGTTGACTTGTTTCACCACAAGCTGTGAGTCCCCTCGGATGATCAGTCTCTTGATTCCCAACTCCACCACAATTCTGAGTCCGGCAAGGAGCCCCTCATATTCAGCGGTGTTGTTGGTAGCTTCCTCCTGGGGAAAGTGCATCTGAACTACATACTTGAGGTGTTCTCCGGTGGGGGCAACGAGGAGCATGCCTGCTCCGGCACCCTGGAGTGAGAAAGCACCGTCAAAGTACATGACCCAATCTTTGGGTGTTTCTTTGCCGGGGAGGACTGTCTCTGGGAATTCTTCATCTGGCGTGGGTGTCCATTCTGCAATGAACTCTACCAATGCTCTGCTCTAAACTATGGAAGTGCTCTCATACTTTAAGCCAAAACTTGACAGCTCAAGGGTCCACTCAACTATCCTGCCGGTAGCTTCGGGGTTCCTCAATATGCGCTGCAGGGGGATGCGAGTGATGACGGTGATCTCATGGGCTTGGAAGTAGTGGCGCAGTTTCCTCGAGGCCATGATGTGGCCGAAGATCAGCTTTTGCACTCCAGAGTACCTTGACCTAGCCCCCTGCAACAGGGAGCTGACAAAGTACACAAGCCACGGCACCACTTTCCTTTTTGGCACTTCCTTGGAATTGCCATCGTCAGCTTGTTGAGATCCCTCTGGTTGTGCATTGGGTCCTGCTGCAGGAGCTTCGGTTTTGTCCCCGGCAGCATCGGCCGTAGCGGTCGCATCCTCATCTACTTCTCGCTGTGCCACCAACGCTGCACTAACCACTTGATTCGTTGCCGCCAAGTATAGCAGCAATGGTTCTTGTGGTTTAGGAGCGACCAAGGTGGGAGCGGAAGAAAGGTAAGTTTTCAGATCTTGCAGCGCTACTTCTGCTTCCGGGGTCCACCTTACCGGGCCTGCCATCTTCAGGATCTTAAAGAACGGTAGTGCATGTTCGGCGGATTTGGAGATGAACCTACTTAGTGCGCCAACGCACCCAGTCAAACGTCTGATATCCTTGATGGTCTTGGGTGCCTGTATCTGTTCAATTGCCTTGATCTTGTCGGGATTTGCTTCTATCCCCCACTGAGATACAAAGAACCCAAGTAGCTTGCCGAACGGGACGCCAAATACACATTTTTCATGGTTGAGCTTCCGGTTGATCTTGCCCAGGTTTGCAAAAGTCCCTTCCAAGTCTTGTATGAGAGTTGCTTCATCCTTGGTTTTGACAACTATATTGTCCATGTAGGCTTACATTCCTGTGCAACTATGGTCCAAATCCGGTCTGCACGGCTCTGGCAAAGGTAGAACCAACGCTTTTTAACCCGAAGGGCATCTGTACAAAGAAGTATGTGCAGCATGGAGTTATGAACACAGTTTTTTCCTCATCTCCCTTAGCCATGAAGATCTGGTGGTATCCGGAGTGAGCATCCAAGAAGGAAAGCAGGTCACACCCGGAGGTGGAATCAACAATCTGGTCGATGCGCGGCAAGGGGGAAGGGTCCTTCGGGCATGCTTTGTTCAGGCAGTGAATTCTATGCAAAGCCTCCATTTCCCATTCGCCTTGCGCACCACCACCGAGTTGGCTAACCAAGTTGGGTGCAACACTCCTCTAACCAAACCAGCTGCTTCAAGTTTCCTGTTCTCCTCGGTGATGAACTGTTGCCGCTCCAAGGCCTGCTTCCTAACCTTTTGTTTGACGGGCCTGGCGTGGGGGCAGACAGCAAGGTGGTGCCCGATTACCTCCCTGGGAACACTGGAGATGTTAGATGGTTGCCAGGCAAACACATCGACATTCGCCCGCAGGAAGGCAATGAGTGTGCTTTCCTATTTGTCAGTAAGAGTGGCGCTGATGGTGAACGTGCCACCAGCGCCATCCTGCCCTGCCGGGATTTTCTTCGTCTTAGGATAGGTGACCTTGGCTTTCTTGCTAGCGAAACTCTCCGGCAGATCCTCGACGGGCGCAGCACCCTCCGAAGAGGCGCGCTTCCCGGAGTCTGTGCCGGTGTCCCTGCTAGTTTTCCTTTCTTTCCTTGATTCCTTGGCGAGAGCCGGCGCTTCCGCAACTTCAGCTGCTATCGCATCTCGATACATCTTATCCACGCATATGACTGCATCCTTCTTGTCGGAAGGGACATAGATGATTCCAATGGGTCCTGGCATCTTCAAAGTGTTATAAGCATAGTGGAATGCTGCCATGAATTTTGCCAGGGCTGCGTGACCAAGAATTCCGTTGTAAGGCAGGGGAAGCTGAACCACATTGAACACCACCTTCTCAGTTTGGTAGTTTAATTCCCCGCCAAACGTCACATGCAAAGTGATCTTCCCCTTGGGTCGGCTCCTGCCGAGGTTGACTCCTTGGAAAGTACCCGTAGCCTTGAGCTCCTTGTTAGGGATTTGCAGCCTCTCGATCACCTTTGGGGAGATCAAATTCAATCCTGCCCCGCCGTCAACTAACATCTTGGTAACTTTGAGGTTGCGGATCGTTGAAGAAACCAACAATGGCAAACACCCGACCGCGGTGGTGTGATCAGGGTGATCCTCTTTATCAAAGATGATAAGCGTGCGGGACCATCTGAGTGGCTTTTTGGACTCTGCAGCAGGTTCCACAGCGTTGCACTCACGCGCCCACTGCTTGAGCTGCCGGTGAGAGGAGTGCAAAGATGCACCCCCGTCAACACACATGGCTTCGGTTGCTCTCTGGAATTCTCGGTCACTGGAATGTTCCTCGTCATCCTCATCCGCACTCATATCCTCTGTTTCTTTCTTCTCACGGCCTCTGGCTGGCCTTTCCTTCTGCTGCGGGGTCTTGCCGCTGCGGCCTCCTCTGCCTCCACAACCCTTCCCGACAGCAGCGTCTTGGCCTTTCTCTTTGTCACACTTCTCGTACTCCGCCTTTTGCTTCTCAACAAGTTGCTCAACCTGGTGGCACTCTTGGAGATCATGGCCCTTGGTGTGGTGGATTTTGCAGTACAGTTGACATGGCTTGAGATTGTGTCGGTATTTCCCCAAACAGGAAGGGATGATGCAACACAGCGACGGTAAGTATTTCCCTCAGTTATGAAACCAAGGTTATCGAACCAGCAGGAGGATCACCACCACCCAATAAGCAGCACTTGCACACAAACAATAAATACTTGCAACCCGACGCGAAAGAGAGGTTGTCAATCTCTCTACGGTAATAAGATAGATTATGTAGTGATAGATAGGAGAGATAGATCTCTCAAGAACACAAATAAAAAGAGTAAATATGTAGCAATATATTTTTGGGTTTTTGGTTTTGTAGATCTGAAAACAAAGAGTGCAAAAAGATAGATCGGAAAACAATATCCTGGAAAAGTAGACCCGGGGGCCGTAGGGTTCACTAGTGGCTTCTCTCATGAGTATAGCGCACGGTGGGTGAACAAATTACTGTTTGTTGGATTTCGGGCTCTGCAAAACCCTAAGGAATTCGAACCCAGGGGCGTGTGCGAAGATTCCCCAACAGCTTCGCCCCCTCCAAGCTCACAACACAACAACCCCGCTCGATGGAGAGGAAGACGATGGCACACGAGAGTTTACCCAGGTTCGGGCCGCTGCGAAGCGTAAAACCCTACTCCTGCCTTTTGGTGGATTGCCTTGCGAGGAGGTTTGTGGATGAACTAGTACATCGGTGTGTTTGCGGGGTGGTTGCTCTCTTTCTACCGAGCTACCTAGCCTCTACTTATAGCGGCCCGGGTCCTCTTCCCTTATCGCAATGGCGGGAAGGGATCCCACAACGGCCAAATTCGAAGGGGGACAGGATGTACACCCTATCCTGACGAAAGGTGGTCTTCGCCTGCAAAGTAGTCGACGGTTATGCAGTGGTGGGCTCGGTGATGACGTCCGTCCTACGGGGCTTGGTGTCTTGGTCTTGTTGCACCGAAGTGGAAACCTTTGGGGGCGCTTTGGGAACCAGCGTGCGTCCCTGCCTCCTTTGCACCAAAGGGGAAACTGTCCCCTCTGGCGTGCTGGCGCCGCCTGGCCTGGATGGCGTCACCCTCGGCCTCCTGAGGTTATGTGTTGCATAGGAGTCTCCGCCGCTCAGGAGGGGGCCTGGGGAGGCCTACATCCCCGCGGGTCTTGGCGCTGCTTCCCTCGCGAGAACGGGGTCTCGCGAGGGCCTTGTGTCAGGAAAGGCCGCGCCGGGCCGTAATTGGTCGTTGAGGTGGGCCACGCCTGGGACCTCAGGCAGGCATGTCTGGGTACCCTGGTATCCAGAATGCCGATAGTAGCCCCCGGGCCCGAGGCGCGCTCGAGTTAGCTTCGGGGCGAAGCCACGGTGGATGGACCGGAGCGCCATGGGCCCCAATCGCCTGCGGGTCTGACTCGATGCGTGGCGCACCACGAGACGTGGGCGTCTCGGCTCCCCGAGGACGTCGGGAACCGACATGGGTCGGGCTGACGCCTGGCCTGCATGCCTCCTTGGCCATCATTATCCTCCCTTGAATGCTGTTTGACCCCTTGCGTCCTCTCCTTCCTCGGGCTATGTGAATGTGACCCGACGGGGGCACGGGAAACGACGTGAGGCAGGAGAGCACGCCAGTCCAGTCCGGCACGCGCCGCTCGAGGTGCCTGGCGACTCCACTTCCCACGTCGCCCCGTGTGCAGCGGTTGCGCCTATAAACCCACCCCGCTCGGAGGGCCTTTCCATATTGTCGCGCCCTCTCGCTTCTTTTCCTTCCGAGTTATCTTCCTTGTCTTCCTCCTTTCCTTTGCTCACTCATGGCGTCCAGCGGAAGCGCGGCAGGTGCTGGGAAGCGTCAGGAGCCCCCGGCTTCACCGGCGGCCCCCGGAGGCAGCGGCGGGGGGCCCTCAAGGCCAGCCCAAGTCCGTCGGCGCTGGTCCATCCTTGATGAGTAAGTTCCTTGTCTCCGGCTTTCTTCTTTTGTAATCGCAACAGCCGCGCCGGTCTTGATCGTTTCCTCCTCCCAGGGCGCCCGCGCCCAAGAGGCGCAGGCTCGAGGAACTCCAGGAGGAGGCCGATCCGCTGAGGGTCCAGCTTGCGGGCGCCGAGGCCGCCCTCCAAGCCGCGCTCAGGGGCAAGACGGAGGCTCGGGCGGAGCAGGCGTCGCTCCAGACCCAGGTCCAGGGGGCCGTCGATGCCGTGCAGGCCGCCCAGGACGAGGTGGCCCACGCGAAGATGCTGGAGGCGCAGCGCGCCAAGCAGTATCGGGACGTCGCCCTCCGCGTGGTCGGCGTGGTGAGCCGGTTAGTCGGGGAGGCCCCTGCGCTGCCGTGCGCGCACGGTGACGGGGGCTACCTCAACTTCTTAGACAAGGTGGTGGAGGCGCTGGAGACCGGCGTCTCCCGGGTTGACGAGGACAACGTGTCCAGTGCGCGCGACCTCCTCAACCTCGCGCTGACACGCGTCTTCTCCAAACTTCGCCGCTTCGTCCCCGAGCTCGACCTCCTCCGCGTCCTGCAGCCGGTGCCCGAGGGGCTCCAGAGGCTCCTCAGGGACGAGACGCGCCCGCACGTGGAGTACTTGGTGGAGCGGTTCGTCCAGGAGCCCCTCCCCGATGAGGGCGACGACTCCGGCGCCGCGGCGGGCGACGGCTCGGGCGGCGACAGCGGCTCCTCCGCCCAGTCCTCCTCTGTTTTCTCTTCCCAGCTCCTGTCATGTCAAGCAGCACCTGACCCCTGGGGGCATTAACTTTTGGGTTTTTACCTTCGTGTTCCTCCTCCTTTGTGAGCTGTTGATTGCTTGTTTCGCGTGGCGCGTCCCTACTTCTTCTGCGGGGCCTTGCGTCATCGCCGACGCGCCGCGGCGCCCCCTGAGAAGTCCGCGAGGGTATTGCGCTAAGACCGGCGACGGCGTCCGGTCGGGCCCTCGCGGGGCGGGCCTTCCTAAGGGGGAGTGTGCCGCCCCCAAGGAGAAGCCCTTAGCCCCGCCGCCTAGAGTGGCTGGGCTCCTTCCCTCGCGCTGGTCTCCCTTGCTCCTGGAACCACAAGAGTCCCGATGGGGTCACGTAGCGGACGTAGCGCCTGCATTTTCATGTTAGCGCTCATGCCTCCTGCCCGGCATTGGGGCCATTAATTGACTAGAAGGTTTTGCCCTTGTTAGGCGTTTGTACTTAGCTCATTGGGTCGCGGCGAGCCCGAGTGTAGCGAAGCATAGGCGGAGCGTCCAGGGAGGCCGAGGATCCTGCCTGGGAGAGCTTCTTCCTTGCTTTCGGGGTGGTTCGAGAGCCCTTTCTGCACTCTGCGTCGACGGGGCCCGATCCTGAGCAGACCTCAACCACTGTTGGGACGTTCGGATCACCAGGACGAGACCAAGGGTGCGAGGCCTCGGTCGCAATTGGAGCGTCCGGATCACCAGGACGAGACCAAGGGGCGTGGAGCTGCACGATCGGTGAGGTTCCCGAGACGTATTGCCTGGCAACCCCCCCTTTAACGCTCAAGTGGCGCTCTGCGTCGGCAGGGCCCGATCCCGAGCAGACCTCGACCGCCATTGGGGCGTCTGAATCACCAGACGAGACCAAAGGGAGAGAGGCCTCGGCCGCAATTGGGGCGTCCGGATCACCAGGACGAGACCAAGGGGCGCGGGGCTACGCGATCGGTGAGGCTCCTAAGGCACGTTGCTTAGGAGTCCCCCTTGACGCTCAAGCGACTTCCTTACCTTTCCGCGGTTTACCACTTCAGGAGGCGCCCGAGCCTCCCGAGGTTCCGTGATGTCATGCCGGGCCGTGGCTGGAGCCCCCGAGCAGGGGGTTGACCGTTTAAGCGATGAGTGCCCCCGAGGCGACAGGCCCTTGCTGGCCTGTTCTGAGAGGCCAAGAGGAGGGGCCAAAGGGCGCGAGCCGTGCTTGACATGGTGTCAATCCAAAAGGAAAAAGACTTCAAGACTAGAAGGAGGAATTGCGAAGAGAGAAAAGTTCCCGCCCCTTTTCAAATAGATTTCTGAAATCTTCAACTTTATTTCAAAAAGTGGCAATACGAACACAAAAAAAGAAGCAAGCAACAGCCACGTCCAGCACCTAGGCTAGTCTTCGCCTTCGTCTTCCCCCATCGCGGAGCGTAGGGCATCCACATTGCGTGGGCATAGTCATTGGAGGGCAGTGTTGTCCGCCAGCGTGGAGCATGGGGCTTCCACTTCGGCGTGGGATGGAACCCCTCCGCGTCCTCGGGGGGCTCCGGGCGTATACAGCCCACTCATTATTACGTGAGAGTGTCACGGCCGAAGATAGCTGGGCAAGCCCCCAGGCGCATGGCCTAGGTGCTCCCAACACAGTTTAGAGCCATCCCACACATTACTGCGCGGTTGCACGCCTCTGCAGCCCAAACCTGTGTGCATTGCTCCCCGCGTAGCCGCGTGATTGCGCTCCCGCGGCCCAAACATGAGCACAATACACCCAGCACAGCTGTAGAGGTGTTGTGTCGGTGAAGCCACCTCGTGAAGTGTCGCGGCGCCGGCCAGACCCCGGCCCGCGGGCCTCATGAGGACCCGCCTCCCGAGGGCCGCTCCGACGCCTCCGTTGCCGCGGGTGGCCCGCGTCGCTTGTACACTGCCAATTCCCCAGGCGGCCGCTCCTGAGGCCCTGGGTTCGACTGTGCGCTTCTTGCTCGTGGGGGCGGTGGCTGCGTCGCGTCCCCGCGCTTCCCGGGATGCTCCCCCCTCTTCCTCGCTTGCGTAAACCTGGCCTGGTGCCCCCTCGGTGGAAGCCCCATGCCCGGCTTGGGGGAGAGCGCCCGGGGCACCTCCTTATCCCGGGAGGGTGCTGGCGTCCGTAGAGGGTGCCTGATCCTCCGCGCCTTCCGCAGGTATGACGTAGCTCGAAACGTAGGGCTCCGTATAGAGGCTTTGGCCCCCTCCTAAGTCGTCCCTGCGCACTCCCAGGGCAGTCTCCCTGGGTGGCGGGATGACTCCATCCTGGGCGCGTGGGCCACAGACCCTCCTGCGACGGGCCTCTGCCCGAAGTTAACTGGCTCTGCCGCTGCCGTTGGGTGGGCGCACGTTTCTTGCCGTGAGTTGCCTCCCTGATCTTCCATTGCGCCTCCATTACTGTTACCTGCCTGGTCGGGAGCCTGAGCTGGCTGCTCCCTGCGCCGGTTGGCGCGCTGCCACCGGGACAGGCCAGGCTGTTGATGATCCAGTTGGGCGTGGGCGCGCGCGTCGGGGTGCGCATGGAGTGTCTCGTCGCCTTCCTCAAGGGTGCCGCCGACGTGGCCGGGCGGTGCTCCGAAACCTGTCACCGAGATCCGGAGGAGAAGGAGCACGGCGTGCGGCGGGCCCTGCTCGGGTTCGCCCGGGGGTGGAGCATGTCGGCGTTCTGGGAACGGGGGTACCCAGACCTGCCTGCCTGCGGCCCAGGGCAGGGCCCACCTCACGAGCCAAGCATGGCCTGGCGTGGCCCCACTCAAGGCAAGGCCCTCGTGAGGACCCGAGCTCGCGAGGGAAGCAGCACCAAGACCAGCAAGGATGGGTCTCCTAAGGCCCCCTCCGGAGCGGCGGAGATCTCTATGCAGAACCCGGCCTCAGGAATCAAGGATGACGCAAGGAGGGACAGGCGGGTGCCAGCGTGCCAGGGGGTGCAGTTTCCCCTTTGGTGCAAAGGGAGCAAGGACGTACGCGGGTTCCCAAAGCGCCACCCAAAGGTTTCCATTCCGATGCAACAAGACCACGACCACGAGCCCCGCAGGATGGATGTCATCGCCGAGGCCACCTCTGCATCATCGGCAGCCACTTTGCAGGCGAAGACCACCTTTGGACAGGGCGGGGATGTACTCCTGTCCCCCTTTGAATTTGGCCATTGTGGGATCCCTTCCCGCCATTGCGATAAGGGAAGAGGACCCGGGCCGCGGCTATATATAGAGGCTAGGTAGCACCGTAGAGGCAGAGGAAAACAAGAGGGACGACAACGGAGAGACAACAGGAAAGGAGAGAGCCAAGAACACCACTCGAGTGCCCTCGCGAGGCTCCTCACCACTGTACTAGTTCATCCACCACACCTCCTCGTGAGACAATCCACCAAAGCAGGAGTAGGGTATTATGCTTCGCAGTGGCCCGAACCTGGGTAAACCATCGTGTTCATCGGCTTCCTCGTCATCGTGTGAGCTCATCATCCTAACCATCGATTAGCACCTGTGTTTGAACCTTGAGGGTTTTGCGGAGCCCGAAATCTGACATTTAGCGCGCCAGGTAGGGGGCGTGTCGAAGCTTCCCCACTCGCTGCGACAGTCGAGGCCTGGTTCGGCAATCCCATGGCGGACGAAATCCCCGACGCCGGTCGGCCCATGGCGCGCGGTGGCGCCATGACGCGTAGGGCCGGCCCCGTGGTCGGGTGCATCCTCGGCGGATCACATGCGCCTACCTCCAGCCGCCAGGTCAAGCAGTTCTTCCGCCACGCAGGAGCGATTCGGCCGCGGTCCGGGCCCACACCGCCTCGGACGTAGCCGGAGACTGACATCGCCTTTGGCCCCGACGACCACCCCAAGACAACGACGGCCATTGGAACGCTCCCCATGTTGTGCATGCCGACCATAAGGGGCGTGGCCGTCTCCAGGACCCTCATAGACGGTGGCGCCGGCCTCAACGTCATCTCCGTGGAGGCCTTCGACGCGCTGCAGCTACCCCATGACCAACTCGCACCTACAAGGCCCTTCTCTAGGGTGGTCGGGGGATCCGTCGTCCCCGTGGGGCGGGTGCGCCTCCCCGTCACCTTCGGCACCCGCTCCAACTTCCACACCGAGCAGATCGACTTCGACGTCGCCTACATCCACCTCCCGTACAACGCAATACTCGGCTACCCTGCCCTTGCCCAGTTCATGGTGGCAACGCACCCGGGCTACAACGTCGTCAAGATGCCCGGGAGCGGCATCATCCTCACCGTCGCGGGGAGCGCCAAGGACACGTCCCACACCCTCAAGCTCGCCTACAAAGCAGCGGCCGCGACACGCCCCAATGCCGGGGGACGCCGCGCAGGCCATAGAGGACTCCGGGGATGTCCTCGACGTCGCGCCGGTAAAGAAGAGGCAGCTGTTCTCTCAGAGCCGGGCGGAGACGAAGCAGGTTCCTGTGGACAAAGGAAACCCTGGCCCTACCTTCACCATCGGCGCCGACTTGCCCCAAGAGCAAGAGAAGGCGTTGGTGGCCTTCCTCCGTGCAAACAAGGATGCATTCGCATGGAGCGCCTCCGACCTGGTGGGGGTCCCGAGGGACGTGATCGAGCACCACCTCATGGTGTGCACGAATGCACGTCCGGTAAAGCAAAAGGCAAGGAGGCAAGCTCAGGAGAAGCAGGCGTTCATCGCCCAGGAGGTCGGCAAGCTAAAGGAGGCCGGGGTCATCCGGGAGGTGCGTTACCCGGAGTGGCTTGCCAACCCGGTGGTCGTCCCGAAAAAGTGCGGGAAGGAGCGTATGTGCGTCGACTTCACGAGCCTCAACAAAGCCTGCCCCCAAGACCCATTCCCGCTGCCGCGCATCGATCAGATCATGGACTCCACCGTGGAGTGCGACCTCCTGTGCTTCCTGGATGCTTTCTCGGGCTACCATCAGATCAAAATGGCGGTGGAGGACGTCGAGAAGACGGCCTTCCTCACCTCGTGCGGAGTGTTCTGCTACACATGCATGCCCTTCGGGCTACGGAACGCCGGTGCGACCTTCCAACGGCTGATGCACAACGCCCTGGGGCCGCAGCTCAGGAGGAATGCAGAAGCTTACGTCGACGATATCGTGGTCAAGTCCAGGGAGGCCAAGACCCTGATCGAGGACTTGGAGGAGACGTTCGCCAGCCTGAGGGAGGTGAACCTGAAGCTCAACCCCGAGAAATGCGTCTTCGGGGTCCCATCGGGCAAGCTGCTCGGTTTCCTGGTGTCGCACCGGGGAATTGAGGCGAACCCGGAGAAGATCAAGGCCATAAACAAGATGAGCGCGCCCCAGACCCTCAAGGAAATGCAGAAATTGGTAGGATGCGTGACCTCCTTGGGGCGCTTCATCTCCAAACTCGGCGAACGGGCCCTGCCATTCTTCAAGATCATGAAAAGGAAGGGCCCCTTCGAATGGACTCTGAAGGCAGACGCAGCCTTCGAGGAACTCAAGCAGTACCTCACGAGCCCGCCAGTGATGGTGGCACCTCGTCCTCGGGAGCCCCTGGTGCTATACCTGGCTGCCACCCCCCACTCCGCCAGCGATGCGTTGGTGGTGGTCAGAGAGGAGCGTGCCGACACGCGCGCCACATCGACGGGCGCCGGCGGGCCCCCCAACATGGAGCAAAGGGGGCTCGCAGGATACCAAGGAGCCCGCTCCTCCCCAAGACGGTGTTCATGAGGCCCCCGCCGCTCCGACGGCCCCTGAGGCGCTCAATCCTCATGAGGCCCCCGCCGCTCCGACGGCCCCTGAGGCGCTCAATCCTCATGAGGCCTCGGCCGCTCCGGCGGCCCCCGAGGCGTTCGAGCCCCTGGGGCCCACCACGGAGCAGGGCACCACAGGGGGCTTCACCCTCGTCGAACACCCAGTGTACTACGTTAGTACGGTGCTGCGGGACGCGCGCTCATGCTACCCCATGCAATAGAAGCTCCTCCTAGCACTTCTTGTTGCTTCGAGGAAGCTGCGCCACTACTTCCAGGGACACCCCATCAAGGTCGTCTCTGCGTACCCCTTGGAGAAGGTCCTACGCAACCCCAACGCGGCAGGAAGAGTCGCCGAATGGAACATCAAGCTGTAGGCCTTCAACATAGAGTTCAGCACGACCAGGGTCATCAAGGGGGCGGCCCTAGCAGACTTCATGGCGAAGTGGACAGACGCCCCCGACCGGGGGCTGGACGGGAGCCAGTCCCTCACCCCTGGCGATGAGGCACCTGAGGGTTGGATCATGCATTTCGACGGAGCCTTCGCGCGCATGGGAGCAGGGGCTGGAGTCGTGCTCACCTCCCCGGCAGGGGACAAGCTCCGCTATGCTGTGTAGCTCTGTTTCCAGCGTGGAGGGAAGGTCTCCAACAACATCGCGGAGTACGAGGGCCTCATCGCCGGCCTCAAGGCGGCGGTGGCATTGGGGATTCGGTGCCTCACCATCAAGGGCGACTCCCAGCTCCTCGTCAACTTCTCCAACAAAGAGTATACACCCAAGGACGAGCACATGGAGGCGTATTTGGAAGAGGTACGTAAGATCGAAAAACGTTTTCGGGGCTTGGAATTGCAGCACATCCCGCACTGCGCGAACAAGGAGGCCGATGACATTGCCAAGAGGGCGTCACGCCGCGAGCCCTAGGAGCCGGGCATCTTCGAGGAACGGCTCTTCAAACCCTCCGCAGCGCCACCAACTGAGGAGCTGGCGCCACGAAGTGAGGAGCTCCCCCCAGCGCCGCCCTCGGGGGCTCCGGACTGCGGCTAGGCCTCAGGAGCCTGACTGCTCCTGGCACTGGAGCCCCAGGCCGATGACTGGACGCAGGAGTTCAGGGCGTACCTACTTCACGGCACGTTGCCGGAAAAGGAGGAAGACGCGGAGCGCGTGGTGCGGCAGGCCACGGCTTACTGCCTGCAGGACGGCGACCTGTACCGCAGGCGCCCGAATGGCGTCGCGCTGCGGTGCGTCTCCAAGGAGCAGGGATGTGAGCTGCTGGCCAACATTCACGGGGGAGACTGCGGGCACCACTCCTTGTCATGCACCCTTGTAGGAAAGTCGTTCCAATTAGGCTTCTACTGGCCCTCGGCGCTTAACGGCGCCATCGAGCTGGTCCGGTCTTGCGAGGCCTGCCAGTTCCACGCCAAGCAGATTCACCAGCCCGCGCTGGGCCTCCAAACCATCCCGCTCTCCTGTCCTTTCGCGGTCTGGGGGCTGGACATACTGGGGCCCTTCCCGCAGGCAGCGGGCGGGTACCGCTACCTCTACATCGCCATCGACAAGTTCACCACGTGGGCGGAGGTGGAGCCCGTGCGCACCATCCCAGCCGGATCAGCCATCAAGTTCATCAAGGGCCTCGTAAGCCGATTCGGCGTCCCGAACCGCATCATCACCGACAACGGTTCACAGTTCACAAGTAACCTCTTCAGGACCTATTGCGCTAACCTTGGAACGCAGATATGCTACACCTCGGTAGCCCACCCACGGAGCAACGGCCAGGCGGAGCGCGCCAACGCGGAGGTCCTGCGGGGCCTCATGGCAAGGAGCTTCAAGAAGAAGCTCGAAGCTTGCGGCAGGGGTTGGGTCGATGAGCTTCAGTCCGTGCTATGGTCCATCCGCACCACCGTGACTGAGCCCACCGGCGAGACCCCGTTGTTCCTCGTCTACGGAGCCGAAGTCGTCCTCCCGCACGAGGTCAAGCAACAATCCCCGCGGGTCTTGGCATTCGACGAGGAGCGTCAGGATGCCGCGTGGGGAACAGACCTCGTGCTCGGGGAGGAGGCCCGTCACCGAGCCTCGCTCCGAGCTGTGAGGTACCAGCAGGCGTTGCGGCGCTACCACTGTCGTAACATCCGCTCCAGGACCCTCGAAGTCGGAGACCTCGTCCTGAGGCGGGTCCTCTCCAGGGAGGGCTTGCACAAGCTCTCGCCCATGTGGGAGGGCCCGTTCAAGGTCGCTCACGTCTCCAGGCCTGGCGCCGTGCGCCTGGAGACTCAGGACAGGGTCCCCATCCAGAATGCCTGGAACATCCAGCACCTCCGGAAGTTCTACCCGTGACACTCTCACGTAATAATGAGTGGGATGTACACGCCCGGAGCCCCCCGAGGACGCGGAGGGGTTCCTTCCCATGCAATGTGGAAGCCCCATGCTCCGCGCTGGCGGACAACACTGCCCTCCAATGGCTATGCCCATGCAACGTGGATGCCCTACGCTCTGCGCTGGGGGAAGACGAAGATGAAGACTAGTCTAGGCGCCGGACGCGGCTGTTATTTGCTATTCTGGTGTTCGAATTTGCCAACTTTTCTGGAACCAAACTGGGGGTTTTCTCCAACCATGTTTTAAAGAAAAGGGGGCAGGGATTTCTTTTCATCGCCATTTCCTATCTTGAGTTCTCTCTCTTCGAGTCGAGCAATCGCCTGCTTCCCTCCCCCTCGCATCCCGCAAGCGGGGGCTGGGGGGCACGGTGCTCGCACCTCGCCAAGGCCTTGGCGCCCGGATCGTCGCGTGGCGCTCCTGGGTGAGTCAGCAGGCGCGTGTCGCTTCATACTCGCTCGGGGGCTCCACCCACGGCCCGACGCACCATCTCGGAGCCTCGGGAGGCCCGCGCCTCCCGGGGCAGGAAACAAAATTTTTTGGGGAGCTGCTTGAGCGTCAAAGGGAGATCCTGAGCAGCGCGCCTCAGGAGCCTTACCGGTCATATAGCCACTCGCCCCTTGATGTCATCCTGGTGATCCGGTCGGCATCAATTGTGTCGAGGCCTCACCTCGTAGTTGCGTCCTGGGGATCCAGACGTACATTACGGTGGTCGGGAAATGTGCGGGACTGGGACCTACCGACGTAGAGCTGCTTGAGCGTCAAAGGGGGCTCCTGAACAGCGTGCCTCAGGAGCCTTACCGGTCATATAGCCACTCGCCCCTTGATGTCGTCCTGGTGATCCGGTCGGCATCAAGGGTGTCGAGGCCTCACCTCGTAGTTGCGTCCTGGTGATCCGGACGTACATTACGGTGGTCGGGAAATGTGCGGGACTGGGGCCTGCAGACACAAAGTGCCGAAAGGGCTCCCAACCTGCCTCACTCCCAAGAAGAAGAAGTCCTCAGGACGTCCGGACTCCCCAAGTGCCATAGACAAACCTCCCCGACGAAAAGCCTAGCGCGAGCATGTCAAGCTAAGTACCCTAACCGCGGTCAGCAGGAAGTTTGAATTAACAACGTCACAAGAACCAGGACACACGATAAGGATACTAACAAGGGCGCAAGCGCCGAAACTCATTACACGGCCATAGGGCCCCCCTTGGTTCTTTGATTACAGGAAAGGGAGAAGAGAAGGAGAAAGAAAGTGTGGAAGTCCCCTCGGGGGCTGCCGCCCCGGGAGCCCTGGCGTCGGCACACCAACACTCAGTCTGAGTCCTCCTCTTCCTTGATGGGCCCGTGGAGGCACGCCGGCGTGGCCGCTTCTGGAGCAGAGGAGCAACGCCGCGGCGGCTCGGTACCCCCCGAGGTTCGGGCACGCCGGCGCGGTGGCGTGCCATAGCTGCTGTCGCTGCCGTCACCCGGGCTCTCCTCGGAGGGGGTGTCGCTGCTGTTGGAGACGCGGCGCCCGTCGTGAAGGGCAAGCTCATCTCCAAGATCGCCGCGGCCGTCGTCTTTCGGGCAGCACCCCAGGCGCTCGCCCTCTCCCCCGAAGATCTTAATGAAAAGCGTCGCCACCCCGTCGTACTTCAAGTGAAGGGTGCGCCTCCCCTCCATGCCACGAGCGCAGGTAAACGCCTGCCACCCGCGGTTCAGGTACACGTAACCCCCGGGGGTGACCTCGACCTCCACCCACAAGGCCGCGCTGCAGCAGCCGTCGGCTTGCAGCCATAGGCCAGCAGGCACCCCGGCCAGCAGCGCCTCTGCGAAGAAGCACGGGAGTTGAAGCCAAGCGGTCACCGGCCTCTCTGCCCACACGACAAACTCCTGGGCCATGTCGGCTGAATGGAGCCGCGGGTGCGGCGGCCGGGTGTCCACCGCCAGCCTCCCACCACAGGCGCCATCACTACGACTACTGCGGCCGCCCGCGCTGGACGGGCCCCCCTGCGGCTGCCGATGGTAACCCCGGGCCGCGGTGGAGCACGCCCGCGCCCACGGGGAACCCCCACCGGTGTCGTGGCCTGCTTCCGGGGACGACCGCGGCCCCTCCTGGCCGGCGGTGAGGCAGGGCTCTCCTCGGAGGCCTTCCCCTTTTCGACGGCGGAGAACTTCCTCACTGAAGCCATGACCGGGAGAGCGGCGGCTTGGAGATTGGGACGCGAAGAAGATGAAGATGAGATGATGGTCTTTCTCGCCCTCACCCACTTATATATGACCGAGGGCCAACCGGTGCCCCCTCGCATCCCGGGCAAATGATGGTGCCGCTGCGCGTCCCGGCCTTTGTCAGCCGGAGCATCGTGGGGAGTACGGGCGTCGGGCGCTCCTCGGGCGCCGTGGGGCAGGCCCGGGTGGCGTGCGACTCTCCTCCATGTCAATTCGTCAGCTCCCGAAGGGTCACATTCGTGTGGCCCAAAGGGAGAAGGCCAAGGAAGCAACCGCATTCAAGAAAAGGTAATGATGGCCCACGCAGCGTGCAGGCGTCGCGTCAGTTTGACTTCGGAGGTCCCTAACGACCTTGGGAGTGGAGACATCATTCACTGGGCGCGCGACGCGTGTCGAGCCTGGCCCGTAGGCATTTTGGGCCCGCGACGCTTCGGGCCGTCCCCAACGGCTTCGCCCGGAAACTAGCTCGAGCGCGCCTTGGGCCCGGGGGCTACTGTCGACTTTCTGGGAACGGGGGTACCCACACCTACCTGCCTGCGGCCCAGGGCAGGGCCCACCTCACGAGCCAAGCATGGCCTGGCGTGGCCCCACTCAAGGCAAGGCCCTTGCGAGGACCCGAGCTCGCGAGGGAAGCAGCACCAAGACCAGCAAGGATGGGCCTCCTCAGGCCCCCTCCGGAGCGGCGGAGATCTCTATGCAGAACCCGGCCTCAGGAGTCAAGGATGACGCAAGGAGGGACAGGCGGGCGCCAGCGTGCCAGGCGGTGCAGTTTCCCCTTTGGTGCAAAGGGAGCAAGGACGTATGCGGGTTCCCAAAGCGCCACCCAAAGGTTTCCATTCCGGTGCAACAAGACCACGACCACAAGCCCCGCATGACGGATGTCATCGCCGAGCCCACCTCTGCATCATCGGCAGCCACTTTGCAGGCGAAGACCACCTTTGGACAGGGCGGGGATGTACTCCTGTCCCCCTTCGAATTTGGCCGTTGTGGGCTCCCTTCCCGCCATTGCGATAAGGGAAGAGGACCCGGGCCGCGGCTATATATAGAGGCTAGGTAGCACCGTAGAGGCAGAGGAAAACAAGAGGGACGACAACGGAGAGACAACAGGAAAGGAGAGAGCCAAGAACACCACTCGAGCGCCCTCGCGAGGCTCCTCACCACTGTACTAGTTCATCCACCACACCTCCTCGTGAGGCAATCCACCAAAGCAAGAGTAGGGTATTACGCTTCGCAGCGGCCCGAACCTGGGTAAACCATCGTGTGCATATGCTTCCTCGTCATCGTGCGAGCTCATCGTCCTAACCGTCGAGTAGCGAGCTAGGTGGGGTGAGGTCATTGGGGATCTTCGCACACGCCCCTGTGTTCGAACCTTGAGGGTTTTGCGGAGCCCAAAATCCGACAGAGCAGGAGCGCCGCCCGCAGGTGAGGCGACGGGTACGGTGAGTGAGCCCCGGGCGCCCAGTGCCGGTGGTCGCGAAGAGGGGTGGGGAAGCCAGGCCCTCCTCGCGACGTTGACCAACTCGGCGATGTGGTCGGTCCAGGCGTCGAAGCCCCCGTGCGTCGGGTGGTGGCGAAGCATCACACTCGCCATCAGGAGCGAATCATATGCGTTGAGGCCTCCCACGTTGGTACGGTGTGACGCCGATCCCGTGGGCGCCGTTCGTCCGCCCCGCGCCTGGTCGGCACGAGCGGCGGTTGTGGTGCAGACGACACTGGTGGCCTGGTAATGGCCACCCTGCACCGCACTGTTTTGGCGTGGGTCTTCGACGGTAGTGGCGGGGTTGGTGGAGGCAGAACCGCCTAGACCGAAAGGAGCTTGTCGGGCGTTGGCCATCTACGCGTCGGGGTGAAGGAGAAATGAAGCTTGCTGAAGACTCCGACACGCCCCCTACCTAGCGTACCAAATGTCGGATTTCAGGCTCCGCAAAACCCTAAGGAATTCGAACCCAGGGGCGTGTGCGAAGATTCCCCAACAGCTTCGCCCCCTCCAAGCTCACAACACAATAACCCTGCTCGATGGCGAGGAAGACGATGGCACACGAGAGTTTACCCATGTTCGAGCCACTGCGAAGCGTAAAACCCTACTCCTGCCTTTTGGTGGATTGCCTCGCGAGGAGGTTTGTGGATGAACTAGTACAGCAGTGTGTTTGCGGGGTGGTTGCTCTCTTTCTACCGAGCTACCTAGCCTCTACTTATAGCGGCCCGGGTCCTCTTCCCTTATCGCAATGGCGGGAAGGGATCCCACAGCGGCCAAATTCGAAGGGAGACAGGAGGTACACCCTATCCAGACGAAAGGTGGTCTTCGCTTGCAAAGTAGTCGACGGTGATGCAGTGGTGGGCTCGGTGATGACGTCCGTCTTGCGGGGCTTGGGGTCTTGGTCTTGTTGCACCAAAGTGGAAACCTTTGGGGGGCGCTTTGGGAACCCGCGTGCGTCCCTGCCTCCTTTGCACCAAAGGGGAAACTGTCCCCTCTGGCGTGCTGGCGCCGCCTGGCCTGCTGGCGTCACCCTCGGCCTCCTGAGGTTATGTGTTGCATAGGAGTCTCCGCCGCTCAGGAGGGGGCCTGGGGAGGCCTACATCCCCGCGGGTATTGGTGCTGCTTCCCTCGCGAGAACGGGGTTTCGCGAGGGCCTTGTGTCGGGAGAGGCCGCGCTGGGCCGTAATTGGTCATTGAGGTGGGCCACGCCTGGGACCGCAGGCAGGCAAGTCTGGGTACCCTGGTATCCAGAACGCCGACAATATTGGGGAATTGATAGAAAATCAAATAGTCATGATGATATCTAAGGCGATGATCATTATATAGGCATCACGTCCAAGATAGATAGACCGGCTCCTGCCTGCATCTACCTCTATTACTCCACACATCGACCGCTATCCAGCATGCATCTAGTGTATTAAGTTCATGGAAAAACGGAGTAATGCAATAAGAACGATGACATGATGTAGACAAGATCTATTCATGTAGGAATAGACCCCATCTTGTTATCCTTAATAGCAACGATACATGCATGTCTTGCTGCCCCTTCTGTTACTGGGAAAGAACACCGCAAGATCGAACCCATCACAAATCACCTCTTCCCATGGCAAGAAAAATCGATCTAGTCGGCCTAACTAAACCAAAGATTCAGAGAAGAAATACGAGGCTATAAGTAATCATGCATATAAGAGATCAAAGAAGACTCAAATAATATTCATGGATAAAAACTGATCATGAACTCAAAATTCATCGGATCCCAACAAACACACCACAAAAGTTTACATCAAATAGATCTCCAAGAGACCATTGTATTAAGAATCATAAGAGAGAGAGAGAGAGAGAGGAAGCCATCTAGCTACTGCCTACAGACCCGTAGGTCTATGGTGGACTACTCACGCATCATCGGAGAGGCACCTATGAGGAAGAAGAACCCCTCCGTGATGGTGTTTAGATTTGATCTCGAGGTTCTAGAACTTGCGGCGGCTGGAATTGTGTTTCGTCGACTCCCTAGGGTTTGTGGAATATTTGGGAATTTATAGGCATCAGAGGCGGTGCGGAGGGGCCCCGTGGAGGGCACAACCCATCAGGGCGCACCGGGGCCCCCCTGGTGTGCCCTGGTGGGTTGTGCTCTCCACAGCCCACCTTCCTGGCTCTGTTTTGGCCCACTGGGTGTCTTCTGGTCCAGAAAAAATTTCCAAAAAGTTTCGTCGCGATTGGACTCCGTTTGGTATTGATTTTCTGCGGAGTAAAAAACAAGCAAAAATAGCAACTAGCACTTTGGCACTATGTCAATAGGTTAGTCCCAAAAAATGATATAAAGTTATTATAAAATGATTGTAAAACATCCAAGAATGATAATATAACAGCATGGAACAAGCAAAAATTATAGATACATTGGAGACATATCAGCATCCCCAAGCTTAATTCCTACTCGTCCTCGAGTAGGTAAATGATAAAAACAGAATTTTTGACGTGGAATGCTGCCTAACATGTTCATCACATTCTTTTCTTTTGTATAGCATGGACATTTGGACTTATAATGATTGAAAGCAATAGTCTAGTTTTAACATAATGACTTCAATACTGAAGCATGTCAACAAGCAACCATGTCTTTCAAAATATCAACACTAAAGAAAGTTATCCCAAGCCCATCATGCTCAATCATTGATCCATTCATGAAACACACTCAAATATTAGCTATGCCCAATGCTCAAGTATGATCATAGTACCCCTAGTTGGTGCTTATAGGAGAAGATGGAGACTCAAAGCAAAAATAAAATTGCATAAAGTAAATAGATAGGCCCTTCACAGAGGGAAGTAGGGATTTGTAGAGGTGCCAGAGCTCAAGGTTTAAATTGAGAGAGAAAAAAAATATTTTGGGTGGCATGCTTTTCCTGTCAACGAAAATGACAAAGTAGTTCACAATACTTTCCATGCTAGATATATCATAGGCGGTTCCCAAACAGAAAATAAAGTCTATTCCTTTTTCCACCAAACTTTCACTTTCCATGGCGGGCCGTATCCACAGTTGCCTTCCATACCAACACTTTCCAAGGAATTTATTATTTGACAACATAAATTAAATATTTTTTTTCTTTTTCATTTCGGGAATGGGCATCCCTATTACCGCCGCACTCTCGTGCAATGACAAGTGAATAAACACTCATCTTGAGAATAACACATCTAGCATGGAAAAATATTGGACACTCCCCACCATTTCATGAGCGGTACGGACACACAAAAGAGAAAATTTATTTTGAAAATTTAGAGATGGCACATACAAATTTGCTTGGAACGGCATGGAAATACCGCATATAGGTAGCTATGGTGGACTCATAAGGCAAAACTTGGTTTAAGGATTTTGGATGCACAAGTAGTATTTCTACTTAGTACAAATGGAGTCTAGCAAATAGATTGGGAAGCAACCAAACCAAGAAACGAAAATTCACATAAGTGAGAGCTGAACATAACTAACACCGAATAATGCACCACAAGTAGGATGTAACTTCATTGCATAACTATTGACTTTCGTGCATGCATAGGGAATCACAAACCTTAACACCAATATTCCTACTAAGCATAATTACTCATTAACATGACTCACATATTACTATCATCATGTTTCAAAACTATTACAAAGAATCAAGTTTAATTTGTCCAATGATCTTCATGAAAGTTTTTATTATATCCTCCTTGGATATCTATAACTTTGGGACTAGTTTCATATATTGCCATTGCTTTTTGGCAAGCTCAAACAAATTTAAGTGAAGCACATGAGCATAAAGATTTCATCTCTCAAAAAGGTATAAGTGAAGCATGAGAGGATTTCTTCAAAATTTACCTACTCTCAAATTAATGTAAGTGAAGCATGAGAGTATTTCTATAAAAATTTCCAAGCACACCGTGCTCAAAAAGATATAAGTGAAGCTCTAGAGCAATTCTATAGCTCAAAAAGTTTAAGTGAAGCAGATAGAGCAATTCTAACAAATCATAGCATGATTTTGGCTTTCTCAAATAGGTGTGTCCAGCAAGGATACAAAGGAAAAACTAAGAAACAAAACAAGCAAAGATACAAGACGCTCCAAGCAAAACTCATGATATGTGACGAGTAAAAATATAGCTCCAGGTAAAATACCGATGGTCTTTAGAGGAAAGAGGGGATGCCACTCGGGGGCATACCCAAGCTTAGTTGCTTGTTTCTCTTTGGATATATCTTGGGGGTGCGGTAGCATCCCCAAGCTTAGGCTTTTATCACTCCTTATTCCTTCATCCATCGTGATCTCACCCAAAACTTGAAAACTTCAATCACACAAAACTCAACAAAATCTTCATGAGACCCGTTAGTATAATAAAGCAAATCACTACTTTAGGTACTGTTGAAAACCCATTCATATTTTAATATTGCATTATACGTACTGTATTTTAACTTTACCATGGCTCATACCCTTCAATATAACCCATAGATTCATCAAAACAAGCACACAATGCAACGAAAACAGAATCTGTCTTAAACAGAACAGTCTGTAGTAATCTGTACTCTAATCATACTTCTGTAACTCTAAAAATTCTGGGAAATTAGGAAAATGTAAGGAATTTGTATAGGAACACTGTGTTAAAATTGCAGCTCAAGATCACGTTCCAGTGAAAAATGAAAATTCATAGACTGGACGCAGAGTTTCTTTTTCAGATTCAGCATCGCTTCTACTCATCCTATGAATCATCCTAAAGGCTTAACTTGGCACAAACAATAAATAAACCATAAAAAACAATCATAACAGAGGCATAATTTTGTCAACACTCAAAAACAGAAAGGAAAAAGCAAAAATTTATTTATTCATTGGGTTGCCTCCCAACAAGCGCCATCGTTTTATGCCCCTAGCTAGGCATAACGCATAGATTCAAGTATTGTTATCTTTGGTTTTGGATCCATAGGATGCTCTCATAATTGATTCATATGGTGGCTTAATTCTTGTTCTATGGAAGTGTTCCATACCCTTTCTCAAGGGAAATTAAAAACGAATATTGCCTTCTTTCATATCAATCACGGCACCTATAGTGCGTAAAAACGGTCTACCAAGTATAATGGGACAAGACGGATTGCAATCATTATAAAGCACAATAAAATCTATAGGCACATAGTTCTTATTTGCAATAATAAGAACATCATTAATTCTTCCCAAAGGTTTTTTAATAGTAGAATCCGCCAAGTGCAAATTAAGAGAACATTCTTCAATATTGGTAAGACCAAGCACATCACAAAGAGATTTCGGAATCGTGGAAACACTAGCACAAAAGTCACACAAAGCAAGGCATTCAACTTTTCTTCATAAGATTTCATCATGGCATCAACGATATGTTTAGTAAAAGCTTTATTTTTCTCATAAGCATGGGGTGAATTCAACATGGATTGCAACAAAGAAATACATTCAATCAAAGAGCAACTATCATAATTAAAGTCTTTGCAATCAAAAATAGTGGGCACATCACTAGTTAAAATTTTGACCTCTTAAACCCACTTTTATCAAAAACTTCATCAAGATTTTCACCCTCCAAATTATTGGGATGCCTTCTAGCTAAAGTTGACTCTACTTCAGTCCCTTCATTATCAATTTTAATATTACTAAACAAGGAATCAATAGAAGAAACACCAATCACTTTAAGATCTTCATCTTTCTTATGAAGGCAATCACTAGAAAACGATTTTTCTAAGATTTATCTTTTAGCTCTAAGCATAGCGGTTCTTTTCTTACTTTCATCCATAGAGACATATAAAGCTTTAATAGATTCATCAATCTTAGGCACAAAAGCTTTCAACTTGAGATTTTCAACACCATGAGAAATTCTATCAATGCTTTTAGACATATCATCAATCTTATTCAACTTTTCTTCTATCATAGTATTGAAAGCCTTTTGCGCATTGATAAATTCTTTAATATTACTCTCAAGATCAGAGGTGTTCCTATTATTATTGTAAGAAGAATTACCATAGGAATTACCATAATCATTAGAGGAATTCCCAGGAAAAGGCCTAGGATTAAAATTACCTCTATAAGCATTGTTATTGAAAATGTTTCGAGAGACAAAATTCACATCTACGGAATCACTATTTTGCTCAATCAAAGAAGACAAAGGCACATCATTAAGATCAACATGAGCATTTTTACTAGCAACCAATTTCATCAAATCATCAATTTTACCACTCAAAGTACTAATTTCCTCTACCGAATTAAGTTTTTTACTAGTAGGTGCTCTTTCGGCATGCCATTGAGAATAATTAGCCATGATATTATCTAAAAATTTAGTAGCTTCACCCAACGTAATCTCCATAAAAGTACCACCCGCGGCGGAATCTAAAAGATTTCTAGAGACAAAATTCAATCCCGCATAAATTTTTTGTATGATCATCCAAAGATTTAAACCATGAGTAGGACAATTTCCTAGCATCAACTTCATTCTTTCCCAAGATTGTGCAACATGTTCATGCTCAAGTTGCTTAAAATTCTTGATTTGCGTCCTAAGGGAAATAATTTTTGCGGGCGGAAAATACTTAGTGATAAAAGCATCCTTGCACTTATTCCAACAATCAATACTATTGCGAGGCAAGGAGGAAAACCAAATTTTTGCACGATCCCGCAAGGCAAAAGGAAATAGTTTGAACTTCACAATATCATTGTCCACATATTTTTTCTTTTGCATATCACACAATTCTACGAACGTGTTTAGATGGGACGCGGCATCCTCATTAGGATTACCGGAAAATTGATCTTTCATGACAAGATTCAACAAAGCGGCATTAATATCACAAGACTCCGCACTAGTGGCGGGAGGAGCAATAGGCGTACTAATAAAATCATTGTTATTAGTATTGGAAAAATCACACAACTAGGTGTTCTCTTGAGTCATCATGACTACGCAAACAAGATTGCAAGCAAGGAAGAGATCCGGCAAGAAAAAGGGCAAATGAAAAAGAGGGTGAATAAAACGGCAAATTGGTGAAGTGGGGGAGAGGAAAACGAGAGGCAAATGGCAAATAATGTAATTGCAAGGAGATTAAATTTGTGATTAGGAACCTGGTAGATGGTGGTGGAGTCCCCTCGGCGCCTACGATAGGCACGTAAAAGAGACCGCTTCCTCCACGGCAACGGCGCCAGAAATTCCTTTGACGTGGCTTGAGACTGCGTCGGTATTTCCCCAAAGAGGAAGGGATGATGGAGCACATCAACGATAAGTATTTCCCTCAGTTATGAAACCAAGGTTATCGAACCAGTAGGAGGATCACCACCACCCAATAAGTAGCACCTGTACACAAACAACAAATACTTGCAACCCGACGCGAAAGAGAGGTTGTCAATCTCTCTACGGTAATAAGATAGATTAGGTAGTGATAGATAGGAGAGATAGATCTCTCAAGAACACAAATAAAAAGAGTAAGTACGCAGCAATATATTTTTGGGTTTTTATTTTTGTAGATCTGAAAACAAAGAGTGCAAAAAGATAGATCAGAAAGCAATATGATGGAAAAGTAGACCCGGGGGCCATAGGGTTCACTAGTGGCTTCTCTCATGAGTATAGCGCACGGTGGGTGAACAAATTATTGTTGGGAAATTGATAGAAAATCGAATAGTCATGACGATATCCAAGGCTATGATCATTATATAGGCATCACGTCCAAGATAGATAGACCGACTCCTGCCTGCATCTACCTCTATTACTCCACACATCGACCGCTATCTAGCATGCATCTAGTGTATTAATTTCATGGAAAAACGGAGTAATGCAATAAGAATGATGACATGATGTAGACAAGATCTATTCATGTAGGAATAGACCCCATCTTGTTATCCTTAATAGCAAGGATACATGCGTGTCTTGCTGCCCCTTCTGTCACTGGGAAAGAACACCGCAAGATCGAACCCATCACAAAGCACCTCTTCCCATGGCAAGAAAAATCGATCTAGTCGGCCTAACAAAACCAAAGATTCGGAGAAGAAATACGAGGCTATAAGTAATCATGCATATAAGAGATCAAAGAAGACTCAAATAATATTCATGGATAGAAACTGATCATGAACTCAAAATTCATCAGATCCCAACAAACACACTGCAAAAGTTAAATCAAATAGATCTCTAAGAGACCATTGTATTGAGAATCATAAGAGAGAGAGAGAGGAAGCCATCTAGCTACTACCTACGGACCCGTAGGTCTATGGTGGACTACTCACGCATCATCGGAGAGGCACCTATGAGGAAGATGAACGCCTCTGTGATGGTGTTTAGATTGGATCTCGAGGTTCTGGAACTTGCGGCGGCTGGAATTGTGTTTCGTAGACTCCCCTAGGATTTTTGGAATATTTGGGAATTTATAGGCATCAGAGGCGGTGCGGAGGGGCCCAGTGGAGGGCACAACCCATCAGGGCGCGTCGGGGGGCCCCTGGCGCGCCCTGGTGGGTTGTGCTCTCCCCAGCCCACCTTCCTGGCTATTTTTTGGCCCACTGGGTGTCTTCTGGTCCAGAAAAAATCTCCAAAAAGTTTCGTCGCGATTGGACTCCGTTTGGTATTGATTTTCTGCGAAGTAAAAAAGAAGCAAAAACAGCAACTGGCACTTTGGCTCTATGTCAATAGGTTAGTCCCAAAAAATGATATAAAGTTGTTATAAAATGATTGTAAAACATCCAAGAATGATTATATAACAGCATGGAACAAGCAAAAATTATAGATACGTTGGAGACATATCAACGGTCCGTTGGACTTCCCAGTTTTCTCTGCTGCTGTGGCCTCCCCGCAATCAGCGCACGTGGAAGCTTCCTTGCCGGGGGTCTCGGCCATGGCCTTTTTGCCGGCAGCGAGATTACTGATACGTCTCCAACGTATCTATAATTTTTGATTGTTCCATGCTATTATATTATCTGTTTTGGATGTTTTATATGCATTAATATGCTATTTTATATTATTTTTGGGACTAACCTATTAACCTAGTGCCCAGTGCCAGCTTCTGTTTTTTCCTTGTTTTTGAGTATTGCAGAAAAGGAATATCAAACGGAGTCCAAATGGAATAAAATTCTACGCTAGTTTTTCTTGGACCAGAAGGAACCCAGGAGGCTTCGAGAAGAGGCCAGAAGACCTACGGGTGGGCCACAAGCCACCAGGGCGCGCCCCTGGGTGGGGGGCGCCCCCCTGGCTTGTGGGCCCCCCGTAGCTCCTCCAACCCTAACTCTTCGCCTATAAATTCAGAAATATTCCCCCAATACCAAAGAGAGCCACGAAAATACTTTTCCGCCGCCGCAAGCCTCTCTTCCCGTGAGATCCCATCTTGGGGCCTTTTCCGGCGATCTGCCGGAGGGGGATTCGATCACGGAGGGCCTCTACATCAACACCATTGCCCTTCCGATGATGCGTGAGTAGTTTACCTCAGACCTTCGGGTCCATAGCTAGTAGCTAGATGGCTTCTTCTCTCTCTATGTTCTTCAATACCATGTTCTCCATGATCTTCCTGGAGATCTATCTGATGTAATACTCTTTTGCGGTGTGTTTGTCAAGATCCGATGAATTGTGGGTTTATGATCAGATTATCTATGAATATTATTTGAATCTTCTCTGAATTCTTATATGCATGATTTCATATCTTTGTAAGTCTCTTCGAGTTATTGGTTTGGTTTGGCCAACTAGATTGGTAATTCTTGCAATGGGAGAAGTGCTTAGTTTTGGGTTCAATCTTGCGGTGTCCTCACCCAGTGACAAAGTAGGGGTAGCGAGGCACGTATTTGTATTGTTGCCATCAAGGATAAAAAAGATGGGGTTTTCATCATATTGCTTGAGTTTATCCCTCTACATCATGTCATCTTACTTAATGTGTTACTCTGTTCTTCATGAACTTAATACTCTAGATGCAGGCAGGAGTCGGTCGATCTGTGGAGTAATAGTAGTAGATGCAGAATCGTTTCGGTCTACTTGATATGGACGTGATGCCTCTATGCATAATCATTGCCTTGGATATCGTCATAACTATGCGCTTTTCTATCAATTCCTCGACAGTAATTTGTTCACCCACCGTATTATTTTCCTTCAAGAGAGAAGCCTCTAGTGAAACCTATGGCCCCCAGGTCTATTTTCCATATTATATTTTCAGATCTATAAACTAAAAAATACAAAAATACTTTGCTACAATTTATTTACTTTTATTTTAATTATTGTTTTTGTAATCTTTTATATCTATCTCTATCGGATCTCATCCTTGCAAGTGACCGTGAAGGGATTGACAACCCCTTTATAGCGATGGGTGCAAGTGTTTGATTGTTTGTGCAGGTGCATAGATTGGGGCCTTGCTTGTACCTCCTACTGGATTGATACCTTGGTTCTCTAAACTGGGGGAAATACTTATCTACTTTGCTGCATCACCCTTTCCTCTTCAAGGGAAAACCAACGCAAGCTCAAGAAGTAGCAAGAAGGATTTCTGGTGCCGTTGCTGGGGAGGATACATAGCAAGTCAAGACAAGAACTATCCTGTCAACTTGCCAATTTCTAGCGCCGTTGCCGGGGAGGATACATAGCAAGTCAAGACAAGAACTCTCCCGTCAACTTGCCAATTTCTGGCGTGGTTGCCGGAGAGATCTACATCAAGCCGACCAAGTACCCATCATAAACTCATCTCTTGCATTTACATTATTTGACATTTGCCTCTCGTTTTCCTCTCCCCCACTTCACCAATTTGCCGTTTTATTTGCCTTTTTCTCGCCGGATCTCTTTTTGTTTGCTTGTGTTGCCATGTGCCTTCTTTTTGCTTGCATCTTCGCTTGCTAAAAATCTATTGATATGGATCCTCATCCACTTGCTAATCTTTTCAAAAGGCCAAATTATGATGAACCAATTGCTAGTGAGTTGAGTGCACTTGATTATCTCTATGAAGTTTTGTTTGAAAATCATGAATCTGAAATTTTTGATAAAGTGTTGAAAGAAGAAATTTATAAGGTGATTCATGATAGTCCCTTGAATGATGAGCATGATTGCAATGTTGCTAGTATGAATTCTCTAAATATCCATGATCCTTATGATATGCAAAACCACAAGCTTGGGGATGCTATGTTTGATGAAGATGATATTTTTTGTCCCCCAAGTTTTGATGAGAAAATTTATTATGATGATTGCATGCCTCCTATTTATGGTGATGGTGATGACACGTATGCTATAATGAGTAATGATAACCATGAAAATTATCATCATGATTTTAATTTGCAATGTGGTTATGTCAATCAAGTGTCTCATGATAGTTATTTTGTTGCGTTTGCTCCCACTACCATGGATGATAAGGAATTTGCTTATGTGGAGAGTAATGAAAATTCAATGCTTGTGAAATATGAAAAGAATGATTTATGTGATAGTTATATTGTTTAATTCCTTCATGATGCTACTGAAATTTATTATGAGGGAGGAACATATGCTTGTAGGAATTGCAATAATATCAAGTTTCCTCTCTATGTGTTCAAAGTTTTGAAGTTATGCTTGTTTTGCCTTCCTATGCTAGTTGATTCTTGTTCCCATAAATTGTTTGCTCACAAAATCCCTATGCATAGGAAGTGGGTTAGACTTAAATGTGTTTTTCATGCTATTCATTATGCTCTTTTGCATATCTCAATTACTACTTTTTATGTGAGCATCATTGAAATCGTTATGCCTAGCTAGGGGCGTTAAACAATAGCGCTTGTTGGGAGGCAACCCAATTTTATTTTTATGTTTTTTGTTTTGTTTCTGTTCTTGAATAAATTACACATTATTACCTCTGTATTAATTGTGTTTTAGTATTTTAATTAGTGTTTGTGCCAAGTAAGACCTTTGGGATGGTCTACGGTGATAGTTAATTTGATCCTGCTGAAAAACAGAAACTTTGACGCCCAGTCCAGGAATTTTATAAATTCACAGAAGCGTCGATTAGATCTTAATTTTTTACACAAGATTGATATGCAAATTTCCCAGATTGTCCTAATTTTTCAGAATTTTTGGAGTTACATAAGTATTCGAAGTTTCCAGATTGCTACAGACTGTTCTGTTTTTGACAGATTCTGTTTTCTTTGTGTTGTTTGCTTATTTTGATGTATCTATGGGTTGTATCGGGGGGTATGAACCATGGAGAAGTTGGAATACAGTAGATATTACACCAATATAAATAAAGAATGAGTTCACAACAGTACCTAAAGTGGTGATTTATTTTTCTTATACTAACGGATCTCACGAGTTTTCTGTTGAGTTTTGTGTTGTGAAGTTTTCAAGTTTTGGCTAAAGATTTGATGGACTATGGAATAAGGAGTGGCAAGAGCCTAAGCTTGGGGATGCCCAAGGCACCCCAAGGAATATTCAAGGATACCAAAAAGCCTAAGCTTGGGGATGCCCCGGAAGGCATCCCCTCTTTCGTCTTCAATCCACCGGTAAATTTACTTGAGGCTATATTTTTATTCACCACATGATATGTGTTTTGCTTGGAGCGTCTTGTATGATAAGAGTCTTTTCTTTTTAGTTTGCCACAATAATCCTTGCTGCACACATCTTTTGAGAGAGACACGCATG
Organism: Elymus sibiricus; assembly: GCA_039707655.1. NCBI lineage: Eukaryota > Viridiplantae > Streptophyta > Magnoliopsida > Poales > Poaceae > Elymus > Elymus sibiricus. The sequence goes on along the minus strand of CM077675.1, from coordinate 303,634,533 downwards.
AATCATGAATTTATTAGAATACTCTATGTGCTTCACTTATATCTTTTGAGCTAGGCAATTTTGCTCTAGTGCTTCACTTATATCTTTTTAGAGCACGGTGGTGTTTTATTTTATAGAAATAATTGAACTCTCGAACCTCACTTATATTATTTTGAGAGTCTTTAAACAGCATGGTAATTGGTTTAGGTTATGAATTTAGTCCTATTATAATGGGCATCCAAGAGGGATATAATAAAAACTTTCATATAAAGTGCATTGAATACTATGAGAAGTTTGATTCCTTATGATTGTTTTGAGATACAAAGATGGTAATATTAGAGACATGCTAGTGAGTAATTGTGGATTGTTAGAAATACTTATGTTTAAAGTTTGTGATTCCCGTAGCATGCACGTATGGTGAACCGTTATGTAACGAAGTCGGAGCATGATTTGTTTATTGATTGCCATCCTTTGTGTGAGGGTCGGGAGCACGCGATGGTTAACTCCTACCAACCTCTCCCCTAGGAGCATGCGTTTAATACTTTGCTTCGATAACTAATAGACTTTTGCAATAAGTATGTGAGTTCTTTATGACTAATGTGAGTCCATGGATTACACGCACTCTCACCCTTCCACCTTTGCTAGCCTCTCTAGTACCGCACAACTTTCGCCGGTGCATTAAACCCACCATATACCCTTCCTCAGAACAGCCACCATACCTACCTATTATGGCATTTCCATTGCCATTCCGAGATATATTGCCATGCAACTTCCACCGTTCCGTTTATCATGACACGCACCATCATTGTCATATTGCTTTGCATGATCATAAGACAACTAGCGTGATGTTTTCATTAATGTCATTTGCTATGCTAGATCGTTGCACATCCCGGTACACCGCCGGAGGCATTCATATAGAGTCATGTTTTGTTCTAAGTATCGAGTTGTAATTCTTGAGTTGTAAGTAAATAAAAGTGTGATGATCATCATTATTAGAGCATTGTCCCATGTGAGGAAAGGACGAAAGCTATGATTCCCTCACAAGTTGGGATGAGACTCCGAACTTTAAAAAAAAAGAGGCCAAAGATGCCCACCAAAAAAAATGAGAGAAAAGAGAGAAGGGTCAATGATACTATCTTTTTTTTCCACACTTGTGCTTCAAAGTAGCACCATGATCTTCATGATAGAGAGTCTCCTATTTTTTCACTTTCATATACTAGTGGGAATTTTTCATTATATAACTTGGCTTGTATATTCCAATGATGGGCTTCCTCAAATTGCCCTAGGTCTTCGTGAGCAAGCGAGTCTGATGCACACCCACTTAGTTTCTTTTTGAGCTTTCATGCACTTATAGCTCTAGTGCATCCGTTGCATGGCAATCCCTACTCAGTCACATTGATCTATTGATGGGCATCTCCATAGCCCGTTGATAGGCCTAGTTGATGTGAGACTATCTTCCCCTTTTCCTCACAACCTCCACCATATTCTATTCCACCTATAGTGCAATATCCATGGCTCACGCTCATGTATTGCGTGAAAGTTGAAAAGGTTTGAGAACTTAAAAAGTGTGAAACAATTGCTTGACTTTTCATCGGGGTTGTGCATGATTTAAATACTTTGTGTGGGGAAGATGGAGCATAGCCAGACCTTATGATTTTGTAGGGATAACTTTCTTTGGCCTTGTTATTTTGAAAAGACACGATTGCTTTGTTAGTATGCTTGAAGTATTATTGTTTTTATGTCAACATTAAACTTTTGTTTTGAATCTTATGGATCTGAACATTCATGCCACACTAAAGAATATTACATGGATAAATATATTAGGTAGCATTCCACATCAAAAATTCTGTTTTTATCATTTATCTACTCGAGGGCGAGCAGGAATTAAGCTTGGGGATGCTGATACGTCTCCAACGTATCTATAATTTTTGATTGTTCCATGCTATTATATTATCTGTTTTGGATGTTTTATATGCATTAATATGCTATTTTATATTATTTTTGCGACTAGCCTATTAACCTAGTGCCCAGTGCCAGTTTCTGTTTTTTCCTTGTTTTTGAGTATTGCAGAAAAGGAATATCAAACGGAGTCCAAACAGAATAAAATTCTACGCTGATTTTTCTTGGACCAGAAGGAACCCAGGAGACTTCGAGAAGAGGCCAGAAGACCAACGGGTGGGCCACAAGCCACCAGGGCGCGCCCCTGGGGGGGGGGGGGGGCGCCCCCTGGCTTGTGGGCCCCCCCGTAGCTCCTCCAACCCTAACTCTTCGCCTATAAATTCAGAAATATTCCCCCAATACCAAAGAGAGCCACGAAAGTACTTTTCCGCCGCCGCAAGCCTCTGTTCCCGTGAGATCCCATCTTGGGGCCTTTTCCGGCGACCTGCCGGAGTAGGATTCGATCACGGAGGGCCTCTACATCAACACCATTGCCCTTCCGATGATGCGTGAGTAGTTTACCTCAGACCTTCGGGTCCATAGCTAGTAGCTAGATGGCTTCTTCTCTCTCTATGTTCTTCAATACCATGTTCTCCATGATCTTCATGGAGATCTATCCGATGTAATACTCTTTTGCGGTGTGTTTGTCGAGATCCGATGAATTGTGGGTTTATGATCAGATTATCTATGAATATTATTTGAATCTTCTCTGAATTCTTATATGCATGATTTCATATCTTTGTAAGTCTCTTCGAGTTATTGTTTTGGTTTGGCCAACTAGATTGATAATTCTTGCAATGGGAGAACTGCTTAGTTTTGGGTTCAATCATGCGGTTTCCTCACCCAGTGACAAAGTAGGGGTAGCGAGGCACGTATTTGTATTTTTGCCATCAAGGATAAAAAGATGGGGTTTTCATCATATTGCTTGAGTTTATCCCTCTACATCATGTCATCTTACTTAATGCGTTACTCTGTTCTTCATGAACTTAATACTCTAGATGCAGGTAGGAGTCGGTCGATGTATGGAGTAATAGTAGTAGATGCAGAATCGTTTCGGTCTACTTGATACGGACGTGATGCCTATATGCATAATCATTGCCTTGGATATCGTCATAACTATGCGCTTTTCTATCAATTGCTCGACAGTAATTTGTTCACCCACCGTATTATTTTCCTTCAAGAGAGAAGCCTCTAGTGAAACCTATGTCCCCCGGGTCTATTTTCCATATTTTATTTTCAGATCTATAAACTAAAAAACACAAAAATACTTTGCTGCAATTTATTTACTTTTATTTTAATTATCGTTTTAGTAATCTTTTATATCTATCTCTATCGGATCTCATCCTTGCAGGTGACCGTGAAGGGATTGACAATTATCAGAGCCGTCCACAGCCAATACTGTCTTTCCCTTGCGCTTATTGTTGCGCTTGCGGTTCCTCCCCTTCGAGCCAGGGGTGTCGTCGTTGTCTGAATCGACTTCGACGCCAGCCTCCTCTCCAGGGAGTCGCCTTCCTTCCTCAGCACGGGCACATTTGTCGGCCATTGTGTACAGCTCATTGACAGTCTAGGGGAGTTTCACATTCATCTTGGCCCGCATCCTCCTGTTGCGCACGTTCGAATGGAACACGGCAATCATGGCTGCAGGGTGTATTTCTGGGATATTGCGGTGCACGGACTGAATCTCTGAATGTACTTACGCAAAGTTTATCCTTCCTTTTTCGGCAGGACTTGCAAATCGCTTGGCTTTCCTGGCTCCTGATGGCCGCCTGTGAAGGCACCGACTAACTCGTTGCACAGATCAGCCCAGGATGAGATGGAGTTTTCTGGTAGGTGCATCAGCCATGACCTCACATTTGGCTTAAGTGCCAAAGGGAAGTAGTTGGCGAGAACTTTCTCATCTCTTCCTCCGGCAGCCTGATTGGCTATCGTATAGATGCCCAGGAACTCCGCCGGGTTCAGCTTTCCATCACATTTCTCCGTCAGCTCCGGTTTGAAAGCTCGGGCCGACGGCCAGCGGACCTGTCGCAGCTCACGAGTGAAGGCAGGGCATCCCACCTTGTAAGGCAGGTACCCGCCAGCACTGGGCGTAGGGTCACCAGCGTTTGGGCCATTGCGCCTGCCAGGCTAACGGTGTGCTTCTTGACGGCGCTCGATGGTGATGCGCGCGTCTTCTTTCCGCCGATCCTCCAGGACACCACGCTGATCCCAGCGATCACGTGGGCCGGACAAGGCCATAGATGCTTTGTCGAGCTCGTCAGCACGTGAAGCTCGCCGTGGCTGGTCTTGGGTTTGCTGTCGCGGAGGGGACTGCACCAGTTGTGTGCCCCCTCGATACGATCGCCGGCCCGGGCCGCCATAGCCATACGCACGTGCTGCGATGGCTCCGCGCGCTGAGGTTTATTGGCTTTGACGAAAGATATCAGACTCTGGATGGTAGCTCTCCACTCATCCATCTTGTCAGCCGCCGGTGGGAAGTTAAGCAGAAGCTGGGCTCGTGCCATTGCTTCCGACGCTGTGTCCAGCATGGCGAAAGAGGCGGACCGTGACGTCGCCCGGCTCCTGGTGGAACGAAGAGGGGCGTCACTGTGTTCTTGAGGGAGGCCGAGCCCACGGGTTCGCGGCTCCATTCAGCACTCCGTCTTATTCTGGATGAGACGTGCGCCCAGTAGCCGCGCTGGTAACGGCCACAGATGGGGGGTCCGGCTCGCTCCGGATTGCGTGCCGCCGTGATGACCATGGCCATCCGCACGGCGGGGAGGTAGTGATCGGTTGTCCCCTGCGTTCGCGGCACGAGGGGCGCGTTCGCCCGGGTGTTGTTGTTGTCGCTCTTCTCCTGCGTTCCCGGCTCCAACCTCGGCCGCGGGGGACACGATGGTGGCGCCGCCTGCGCCAACCACGTCTCCCATGACGCCTTCCCCACTCGCAACCGTCGTGATGCCCGCTGCGCCTGCGGCTGCCTGCGACGGAGCCTTTGAAGCGGAGGGATGCGTGGTCACGCTGGGCTTCTTCTTGGGAGCCATGGATGAAGAAGATGATGAAGATCGGTTCGCCATTCACGAACTCGGGTTTGCACAAATGATGCACGCCCCCCTACCTGGCGCGCCAAAGATGTCGGGGCACGGATGCTCGCGATCACCTATGGGACCAGAGGCCCCTTTGTGGTTCGGCAAGGGGGGTCACGTTGCACAAAGAGCGGAGAGCATGAGACGACGCGACAATCAGGATGCTAGCATTTTACCCAGGTTCGGGCCGCTGCTAAGCGTAAAACCCTACTCCTGCTTTTGGTGGATTGATCAAAGGAACACGAAGAACACGCAACGCTTAACCCCGGCAAGAGTCGCTGTCGGGGTGAGCTACTACAGGAGTACAAGTGTTCAAAGGTCCGAATCTTGAGCTAGGTTGCCTTGGGCCTCCTTTTATAGGCCAAGGGGCAACCACAATGGCAAAACAATCATTATCTATCGATTAGATAGCTTAGCAGAGCTATCATACCTAACTCTGGCGTTTAGGACAAAATACCATGATTACTAGTCTAGGTGGCGCTCGGGGGTGCATCCCCGGCAAGCTCTTGCCACCGCTTGGCGAGCCGTTGCTTAGGGTCTTGACACGTTGATGGGCGGGTGTCAACTGGGTATAACTTGCCTTCCACTGTGCCACCACGTGCTTAGCGAGAGCTGTTTAGCCGCTTGAGGCTTCGACACCGCATCGATAAGTGACTGGCGTAGCGATGCGGTGGAGCGGTGGCCGGTTAGCTCGTGCTTTCCGGGGGACGGCTTGCGGGTCTTCTGGATATGTGCGCGCCTCGGTCCCCGGCAGGCTCCGGGGACGTGGCTGTCGTGGTTTGGGCCCCTCCTGGGTCGTCGTGCTATCGTTGTCGGTGCTTGTTTGGCCTTCTACAGGTTGTTGCTGCCGGATGCTGGTTCTTGAATGCTTGCTTGGTGGTGTGGTAGCCTTCCCAACGGGTATTGCTACTACCGCCTGTGCATAAGTCAGGGGCACTGGGTACCCCTGTTCTAGTGCACCGACAGGATGTTATAGCTAAACTCGATGAATTAGAAGCCCCAAGTGACCAAAGAAATAAAGACTCAACAAGGAGCTTATTGACATATTATTCTGGGATCTAGAAGGGTCTCACAATATTTCTTGAATTCATAATAGTATTTACATAGAAGAAACATAAGCTGAGATAATTTTAACTAAGCAAAAGCTACTAAGTAAAATAAGAATGAAGATGCGCGATGTTCCAAGGTCGGTTGCCCTCTTCTCCAGAAGTATGTGGCTTGTTTGCTTCACGTATATCAACCAGGTATATGACCCGTTGTTGAGATTTTTGCAAATAATGAAGGGTCCTTCCCAAGGGGCAGATAACTTATGGATGCCTGTCTGTTCTTGTATCAGACGGAGCACTAAGTCTCCTTCCTGGAAAGTTTGACTTCAAACTCCACGGCTGTGATAGCGACGTAGGTCTTGCTGATAAATCACTGATCTTGATATTGCAAGATTGCCTTCTTCTTCCAGGGCATTGAGTGATTCTTGACGAGCTTGCTCATTGTTAGCCACAACCTAAGGAGCTAATCTTGGAGAATCATGGCGGATATCACTTGACAAAACGGCTTCTGCACCATAAATCAGGAAAAATGGTGTATAGCCAGTTGACCTGTTGGAGTAGTCCGTATGCTCCAAAGTACAGCAAGAATCTCCTCCACCCAAAATCCAGAGGTACGCTCAAGGGGGACTATCAGTCTTGGTTTGATTCCTCGAAGTAATTTCAGATTTGCACACTCTTCCTGTCCATTAGACTGTGGATGAGAAACCGAAGTGAGGTCAAGCCGGAGATGTTCCTTTTTACAAAACTTCTCCGTAGCTCCCTCCATTCTCGTTTGAATTTTTTTTTGTCTCGCAGGAGTAGGGGATCAACTGGGCGCCCGAATGAGCAACCGCACCCATTTGGAAGGCTGCCATATGCTCTGCTTATGAGCAATTTTGTGGAAGGAGAGCAAACGACCGCTTAAACGATCAGTCGCCATCATTTGGAAGGCAGTCGATCGTGATTTCTTTCCGAGTTTCAACAGAATTTCGCCTGATCTTATTTGGTTTCTTTCTGATTCATTTTTAACTTCCTTATCTTGTCAAAACATGTGTCCTTAGCGTCTTATATAAAAAACTATTGTTTCCTCCTTTATCAAAATTCACAAACCAATCTAGGCCAAGTCTTTTTGATCTTTGAGGTGTAGGTAGCAATGGCACGTTCGTGGGATGAGAGGCAGACCTCTTCGCAAGACGAGGAGGACTTGGAGCAAGAGGGCTACTCTCCAGCAAGCATAAGGGAGAGGGTCCGTCGCAGCCGCGATTGGACTTCTTCTAAGGAAGATCCGGAGGAACCTCCTTGTGAGGAGTAAGAAGAGGAATATAAAGAGAAGGGCAAGAAACCAATGGCTATCCACATCAACACCGTCAAGGTCGTCATCAACGAGGACAAGATCGACTTCATTAAGGAAACTCCCATGGTCAAGGGGAAGTGTGGTTTCAACAACTGCACAATCCATGATCCTATGGGTCAATCGGGTGAGGTTGATCGAAGGGGGCGCAGGATGCACACCATCGGCGCCACATGCGAGTTGGTCCTCCTAGGAAAAGGTGTAACACCGGCCCAATGCCGCCAACTCCGTCCCAGGTACAAGTGAATAATTTTGTAGTTGAGACTAAGGTTATGTCTGACAAGATTAGGGAGATGGAGGTTGCCTTGGCTGTCAAGACCAGTGAGGCTCTTGACACGAGTTTAAGGATCAACACCAACCAAGATGCAACACTTCGCATGTATCGTTCTCGCATCACAGATTTGGAGGTTGCCAATAAGATCATGATTGATGCCCTCACCGGTGTCACCACTCCATCTTCAGAAGAGAACACCGGTATCAATAAAAAGGATACTAAATGAATCTAGTTGGCTTAGCATGTTAAGCTTGGGGGATTTTGAGGCCTTTATCGTTTCCCTTATTATTTTTCCATTGAACTTGGTTTGAAAGAGTTTATTTAGTTTTAATAAATAAGTACAATCAAACCTTTTTGGTGAAGAGGGATGACTCTTATCCGTTGAGTGGTGGATGGTTTGATGAATGGTCTACTATGAACTTGATGAATTTGCTTAGTATGGTCATGCATCCTTGTGTTCTATGTATCCGTGGTTTTAGATGATGATTATAAGTCTTCCACACCTTTAGTATCTATCGGAAATGAGAAGTTGACAACTTAATGTGATGCATTGGACCTTATTTCAGTTTATTTTGTGATTACTTGGAAAGGTTCCTTAAAACCGATGAACCAAGTATGAAGGGTGGAGAAGTTCTTGTGCATAAAAAACAAAATATTATTGATTCAAGAAAACTTATGCAATTCCCATTGATTGAACTTGAACACTTAAGCATACCATTCATATCACGTCTCAAAAAGAGAGAGATAATTTCGAGTGATATGGGGCAGGCTTGGTAATTCAAGAAATAAAAGGGAAGTGAAAACCAATGAAATGAGAAATGTATAACCCTCATGCTTGTCCAACTGAAAGGGGTCATAAAGTATCACTTGGAGTTAGAAAGAATCTCATTAACGATAAATAGTAAGGTGTGGAAGCCATCATACTCATTTGATGAAAATTAGGATATGATGGTGCAAGGTGTAACTAATCATACGTTGTAAATTCTGAATTTGACTTTGGACACATTCATTCTTGATTCATCCACAACTCATAACCAAGATGACCTCTTTATTAACAGTTGCGGTATTTGTTGAGGGACGAGAAAATCTTTAAGCTTGGGGGAGTTGATGAGTCCAAATTATGAGACTATTTTACTGTTATTTTTGTGCCTACTCTGTACGCTTTGTGAAATTTTATCGCGTTCGCGCACTTTTGTTGTTGTTTTCCTCAGGAGTTGCTTTTGGGACCAAATATTGGTTTATGGAAGAAATCTCTGAAAATGGCAGTGGAATCACGAAATTAAAGTGATAATCACCTACCAAAAAGGGGATAAGCAAAATGGGCAAAGAAATAGTCTCCACATGACGACCAGAGCAAAAGATGGCGTCTATAACATCCCACATTTTCATTTGGTATGTTATATTATTAGTTAAGCATCTATGTGTTTTGTTTTCTTTGCAATGTTCATATTGGAGGCCTCAAGATTTCCACTTGAATTCTTTATTCATTTGGATTTGATTTTTTTAATTACCTGACAAAGAATTTAAAAGAGAGGAGGAACATTGTCGGGACCCCGATCCTAAGTCATATGAATCCAGCTTGGAACATATCACATCACTTTGTGGCCTCACGCATGGTAATCCCCACGGCTGCCACCTTACCTTGGCCAGGACCGTTTGCGTCTTTTGGCTCACGAATATGATTATGTCGCTAGCAATCATACGCTAGAGAACCCGGGTCGGCATGACTAGTCATAGAACCCAAGTGGCACATCTATACAGGGACATGCATACGTAACCCAACAATGCAGGTGTCGGTCTCAGCGTGTGTAGACAACCCAACACTCAATTCATACAAGCAACAAGCAGAAGCATCACATGTATGAGTACAAACATCTACTAAAAGTGGCTGGAGGAGCCTGGAAAGCTACAACGACCCTACCAAAGGAACCAGACCTCTGTCTGGGATTCCCAAGCTAATCCAGACAACATCGAACTTCACGTCGTAAGAATCACTAATGAGACTGACGTCTCCTCTGCAAAACATAAATTAAGCAAATGTGAGTACAAAGGTACTCAACAAGACTTACATCAGAACTATATACATATGCATCATTGTCAACAAAGTGGGTGGTGGAGTTTATTGCAGCAAGCTAGCTTTGACTCTTGGCTAACCTGTACTACGACTACAAGTAGTATCTTTGAGGTGGGATAGCGCACACGAGTCCACATATTCACCAAATCAATACACCACTATGGATCCACTCCCGTCTTCCTACGAGAAGGCCAGCCATAGCACTCACGCTTATCTTGCGCATTTTAGAGTATCCATTTCAAGTTGTCTATGAACCACACAAGTTCTCCAAGTAGTCCATATCTGAGGATGCGGCTATTCAAACAGATTATTTCACCCTGCAGGGGTATACTTATTCACACACGCTCCTGCCACTTATCGCCATATGCACGTAAAAAGGCACCTCGGCAACCTTCAAGCGGAAGCCCAGCGAGGGAGTCGATCACGACCGTTAACCACACAAGACCCTAGTCCAGGTTTATCGCCTATTTGAGACTGACCCACAAGGAAGTCTGGCCGAAGTTTCCTCTATGGCCTCAAACAATGTGCGTAGGGTTCCACAAGCCCACCGTTCGGGTGCCACTTGGTACACCGTGCCACTGTGTATATACCACATCACAGCCCACCCCGTCAGGCAGCGCTATGCATGGCCGCCAACACTTTTCCTACAAACACCAGAAACTAGTTGCAACTCCTGGACAGAGATCAAGGCGATTAATAAGTCGAGAGGGTCAATTAAGTATCCCAATGTGTGATAGTATCTTGTCTTGGATAACACACATAGAAGTCAGTTCTTAAGGACGGTCCCAATGTGACAACCCGCCATCTACTCCTACATGTCCTCTCATCGCTACCTTTACCAAATTGGGTTCACACACTTGGCTCTCACACAGCAGGACATGTTCACAACCATTCCAATTCATCGTCCAGATGGATCAGACCCGACACGACTCTAAGCATAGCAGGCATAGTAAGAAATCATGGATGAGTAGCACAACAAGGCTCAAGCAGTTGCTACTCATGCTAAGTGGTTTCAACTATTTACCGTGACAAGGACAGGTCATGCAAATGAATGGGTTCAACTACCGAGAACATGTAACAGTTGAATCGTTGTTGTCGTAATGCAATAAAAGAGAGCAGGAGCGAGAGAGTGGGTTTATATCAGTATGCTCAAGGGGGGGTTGCTTGCCTGACAGTTCTGAAGGTAGTACTTCTCTTCATTAGTGTCAACGACCACAACGTCAGAACCATCGTCTACCGAGAAGGAACAAACACCGGCAAACAAGAAGGAACAACATTCAATTCATTCAATGCACAATCATGATGTATGATATGACAAATTAAGGTACTAAATTGACCTAGAGGAATAGTTAACCAAGTTAATTGAAGTGGAACTCAAACAGGTTTGAATTCCAACTCCAAATGGTATTTCATACATTGCCCTAATCATAAAATGTCCTATTTGGTGATGTTAACTTGGTCCAACATGCATCATCATGGCATAAACAGATTCATATATAAATTATTTCCATCCGAGATATAGATTATTTTCTATGATTTTTAGAAGTTTTATACATTTTCTAGAAATTATAAATCATGTCTGATTTATTTAAAAATCCAGAAAAGATTTAATGCGTCGGCAATGCATCATGATGACCTCAGCAGGTCAACTAACCTGGTCAAGGTCAAACTTGACCAGTGGGACCCACTGGTCAGTGATCAAGCTAATTAACAGGGTTAATTAGCATTAAGTTAATCCTAAATAACCAGTTAGTAGGCATGGGCCCACAGTCAGTGACTCAATTAACTAACAGAGGTTAATTAACTTAATTAAGCGCTCCACCTAATTAAGCCAGGGGCTGGCCCACCTCTCACTGACCTAGAGAGGTCAAACCTCTGGTCAGCGGGGGTCTAACCCACGGGCGGCTCAACGCCGGCAAGGGCTGAAGCCACGGGGTGGCTTGGGAATCGTCTATGGTGGCGCGTTCGATGCGCGGGTGGGCTCTACGGTTAGCTAGCATCGCGGCACACCGGTTGGTGTTGGTTGCCGGGCCTGAAGTGGCCGGAATCGACGGCGGCGAGCTAGACAGCGGTGGCCGGAGTTCGGGTGGTCGTGGTTTAGCAGCTACAGTATGGAAACAAAGAAACAGAGGGGCTAGAGGCTCTCTACATGTTGCTGCGATGCTGTTGGAGGCGCTGGGGTGACCAAATGGTCACCGGAGCTACGCCGGCAGTGAGCTCGAGCGGCGATGGGTCTCGGCCCTGATGGAAGTGGGGCTATGGCACGCAATCGACGCAGAAGAGAGGGGAAAACAATTTTTGAACTCATAGCGATGTCAACGAGTAGGTCAGTGGGCTCGGGTACGGCCTTGGTGCTGCGAATCGACGGAGAAGTTGCCGACGACCGGAGGTTGAAGACGAGCTCGGGGACGACGCTGCAGGGTTCCCGCGGTTATGTGCTTCGGCGTGTAGCTCCATGGCGATGATGCGGAGCTTTTGGGCATGTTGCGAGGTCAAGGGAAGGGCAGTGGCTACGAGGATGATGGACGATGGCGACAGCAGCGCTCGGCCATGGCGAGGAGCAGGCGATGCAAGGCAGAGGGGAGGAAATGGAGGGGTCCTCCAGATCGGGGCGCCAACGGGGAGGTCAATCCCTTCGTCGCGCTGGCCTGGGGAGGTCCAGGTAGGCTCCTTGCGTGGCCACACACACGAGCACTGTGCTGAGCCTCGCCTGTGCCTTCTGGCAGAGGTTGAAGATGACTGGCATGGGCCGCACAGTGTTGGGCCGGCCAGGCAGATGGCCTAGGTAAGTCCTCTCTTTTTTTAAATCTGTTTTCTGTTTTTCTATTTTCTTCAGTATGTTTGAATTTGGTTTTCAAACCAAATCATTTTTTTTGCTTCTAAAAACAATTGTGGATCCAATATGAACTATTCCAAAGCCCCACAAAAAGATTTAGAATTATTGGACTTATATTTCTTTTATAGTAGATATAAATCAAATTCAATTAGCTATGAATTAAATCAAAGTCCACAAAATAAATGCTTCTGCCATTCCAAAATTATTGGTTTGAATTTTAACCCTTGCCAATAATTTCAGGGTTTAACAGGAAAATTTTCTTGGATACATTTGAAAGATTTGAACTTGATCATTTCTTTTTGATGATTTCTGAGGATTTGAAAAATTCCCTCAATTCACTTTCAGAAAAATAAACATGATGACATGATGAGTATGCAATGACAAGCAGTGACTAAGCTAGGGTTGTGACAACTCACCCCCACTAAACAAGAATCTCATCCTGAGATTCAGTCGTAGGGTAAGAGGTCAGAGGGGACACTAGCTGTCATGATCTTCAAGATCCAATTGCCCTTCTTGAAGATGTTGATTCGTTGCATCATATTGATCTTGACATCTTTCGCTTTGAGATTTTCACCAAAGCACAACGACAGAAGGGACAGGAAAACCCTACACAAATCGATCTTCTCAAAGATCGAGCACTCATGATCAACTCATAGAGTGAGACGCAGAAACGTCTCTTGAGCTGAGACACAAAACACATATCGGGAGTGATGGAATGAGGTAGACGACGGAGGTTCAATTGGTAGGCAATAATTCCATGCTAAAAACGGTTGGTACATGGGTTTCAAACTAGCAAGGAAATAATTGCCATGATTCCATTACGGGGCACCTTAGAGAGGTGACTCATAGAGTTATTCTCTTAAGTGGCAAAAAGAATTACTTTTGATCTAGAGATCATTGAAACTCTTCATACCAGCCTAAGGTAATTGACAAACGATCATTTGAAGGAATTCGAGCGAATGGCAAACTCAGTTTGGAAGGAAACTAGAGTTATAGAACAACTTGGCAAATGGAAGGCACATTCCAGTTGATACCAAGGATATAACCTAGTGTCTGAGCATGCTCTCAAGAACTTGAGCATCTCCATATTCATCAAGGTTTTACCAACATCCATGCCAAGGATCTTGGTCACATCATACTACCATGATGAATAACGATGGAGGATGCAGACGCAAAGGGAGACCACAACTTCTCAGATCTCACCTTAGCTAAGCAAAGGGAACGAAATCTGGATGATCGACCGAGAGACATTTAGCACTCCGCTTCTAATGTTCTCCTTGATGAAATAGCATAACCAATTATAGGCAACGTTTGGTATCTAGCACATCAAGTAGAGGTCGGACTTCGGGAGCATGAAATGGTCCTTGAGGAACAACTTTTAAATAAGTCATACAAAGTCCTCATGGGCCAAGTTGCTGAATGAAGAAACTATAATAACAGGTCTTTCGGCTAGGGGTGTTGGCCAGCACATCCATTTTACCGAGTTACAGAGAGACCAATATTATAATTCTTGGGTAACGTTCCAACCATTATATCTGCCTGAGATTCAGATATGGTTGGTGTCAAGATATTTCAGACTCAACATGTCTGAAAGTGAAAGGTTGCAACACAAATTGACGAGATGACGTTGCGAGATTCTCGAGAAATGAACTACAGAAGCCAACTCCAGAACATGAGCTGGATTGCAAGATACATGTGAACACACTGTCCAAGACAAGCCTGACAACATAGAAGTCTTACAACAAAACACTACCGAGTTCTGGGTGGGAACCATCATTGCAGATCACGAAGCCGGGTGCAAGTCTGTCTGGTACCTTCAAGAATACCACATAACTTATTTTCCTTGAAAAAATTAATAAGTGGCTTCTTGTGCTAGGAAATTCATATGGAATGGAGGTAGTGAGCCTATCAAGCCATAGAATACTTCGCACATGCATGATTAACTTGGGATGATTCCAGAGGAGGAAAAAATGAACTTCTCTCAAATTCACGACGGCAACTTGCATCTAATGCACATGAACTGAGAGTGAGTCACTTCTTACACCTAACATATACTTCACGAATGGGACATGAAGATGTTGCCTACAAAAGTTTCTAACGCTAACGTTAATGCTCATCATAAGTCACGAAGAGGATAAACAATGTTGTCGTTGGCTCAACAACAGCCCCACGAGGTTTCCATGAAAATGGAAGTCCAGAACTATGTGAACAAGGTGATAGCATTGGTCAGACCAAGGATATAATGATGTATGATCGAGGAAAGAACCACGAGTAACACAACATTAGGAAGATCTTTGGTTTTGAGTTTGATTTGACGATAGCTCACACTCAAATCAGAGATTGGACAAGATAATAGATGCACCACTTGATCACAAGGATCAACCGACGAAGATACCATGTTTTCTTAACACAAACACACACACAAAATACCCCCTTGAAACGAACCAAGTCAGGTGAAGCTTTTTATCTTCCAACCCTCCAAGTTGTTGTTTAGCTTAACCAACTAGTCCACGGGTATCCAACACAGATTCTTGGAGAAGGGTGCTTTATGGGAAAACCAACTTTGTCACGAACTCAACATAGCGGTCAGGGGACAACCTGGTGATACTTTCGAGAAGATATTCGGAAAATCACGAG
This sequence comes from Elymus sibiricus, assembly GCA_039707655.1. Lineage (NCBI taxonomy): Eukaryota > Viridiplantae > Streptophyta > Magnoliopsida > Poales > Poaceae > Elymus > Elymus sibiricus. The sequence goes on along the minus strand of CM077675.1, from coordinate 303,619,357 downwards.
CCACTGATATGTTATTGAGCTCGAGAACAATCTTGCTTTTCAAGGCAAGATGATATGACCAAGAGAGCGAAGGATTGACACAATCCTAACCCATTGATCGAGGAGTGCACCAGGAAAGATGGACTAGGTAGCACAATCATTCTTTGTCATGATGATTCAATAACCAACACACTAAGAGTGAAATTATTGTCCATTAACTTCCAAGCAATAGGGTTGCTAGGAGTATTGATTTCACACATCACGGTTCACTTGTCGATATTCCGGTTACAACCGATATGGAGATCAAGAAATGAATAATGATGGCGAGAAGTACCACTGCATCAAGAGTTCATAAGAGGGGGGGTGTAATTCTCATGACAATCTTGACATGAAGAGGGTAATACGTCAGGGTAGAACAGAGCAAAAGCTCAATTGGCATTTTGATCTGCGGAATACAGCTACTTTGACCCAATACTTGATATGGATGAGGTACTGGAGTTTGTTTCTCCCAGTCATTCTGCTATAGAATGGCTTGACAGACCACAAGAATAATATGCATCAATAAATACGAATGCACAATACTCTTGACTATCCATGGATAGCCGAAGGTCCGGATACAATTAAAGAGGGACAACTCAAGAGCACATGATTTTTCTGAGTTGTAGATGCATAGGTTAGCATGTCAAACGAGTTCAACATAGTTCTTCCGGATAACCCATGCAGAAGAGAGAGAATTGGCAGGCCACAATTATGGAATGGAGAACTCATCATGAGCACTCATGTTGTGATCTTTCGTTCACGAAGAACTCCTGCCGGGGATGGTTCATGGTATTGGAAGGTTGATAAACCATGAACCTTGAAGACTATAAAAAGGTTACTAATCATCCTAAAGGAACGAGCAAATACTACTAACATGAGTGAGCAGAATGACCCTTGGGTTCAGGAACCTAGAAATAGAATACCTACTGTCTGAATAACATCACGGGATGTTTTCGATAGCGATGGTCAGAATTATCACACCGGAAACACAATACACAACTAAACTATTGGGTGGTTTTCCGAGATAACATGGTTTTCTAACACTTCAACACATACGTCAAGGTAATAGAGTACCTCAACACAATAATTAGTGTGCTTTGTCTGGCCCAAAAGACATCGAATTGGGATGAAAGAATTTGCAATTGCATCAGATTATTAATAAACCTTGGATAACTCGGACAGCATAACGGTTGTACGAGCATTAAATATGAGGCAACCTACATGAAAACCGACATCATAACATTTGAATTCCTATGGAGACACCGATCTGAGAAGAAACCAACTGTCCTATCAGTCTCCAGCATAATAACTCGTCATCCTGATAGATAGATTAGAAGCCTAATTCTTAACCCCGTAGAATAAAGAAGAGGGTGACTCAAAATTAGAATGACACGAGGAAAGGAGTAAAGGAGTCTTACGTTCCCTTTCACAATCAATTCCCTTACATAACTAAAGCTATTCTATACTCAACATCGACCGGTTTGGCTTGCTAATCCTACAGGCAGTCAAGCTCTGATACCAACGCTGTCGGGACCCCGATCCTAAGTCATATGAATCCAGCTTGTAACATATCACATCACTTTGTGGCCTCACGCACGGTAATCCCCACGGCTGCCACCGTACCTTGGCCGGGACCGTTTGCGTCTTTTGGCTCACGAATATGATATTGTCGCTAGCAATCATACGCCAAAGAACCCGGGTCGACTTGACTAGTCATAGAACCCAAGTGGCATATCCGTACAGGGACAGGCATACGTAACCCAACAATGCAGGTGTCGGTCATCAGCGTGTGTAGATGACTCATAGCAAGCTACAAGGACTCCATTACACCGTGAGACATTTCTGTCATCAACTGCGTGTAGATGAGTCATAGCAGGCTACATGGACTCCATTACACTACAAGACATTTCCCCGTAAGGACAGACACATCAGCAAAGAAGGATACACACCGGTCAATCAATGTGTCCGGAGCAGTAGCAAGCTACCATGGCTCGGTGGAAGCACAAAGAGGCATTTCCCTGTAAGGAGGGCTACCAAAGGCACACAAATAGGTGTCGAATCCCACGCATACCAATGCATTTCAGACATACACGCAATATGCACGATATGCGTACATACAACATGGCATCACAACATAACTTTATGACTCAAGTATTTATTAATGACTCAAAAGAGCCAACATAGTGTGATATTACAAAAAGGGGTCACATGACCCAACACTCAAGTCATACAATCAACAAGCGGAAGCATCACATGTCTGAGTATAGACATCTACTAAAAGTGGCTGGAGGAGCCTTAAAAGCTAAATCGACCCTAGCAAAGGAGCCAGACCTCTGTCTGGGATTCCCAAGCTAATCCAGTCAACATCGAGCTTCATGTTGTAAGAATCACTAATGAGACTGACGTCTCCTCTACAAAACATAAATTAAGCAACCGTGAGTACAAAGGTACTCAGCAAGACTTACATCAGAACTATCTACATGTGCATCATTGTCAACAAAGGGGGTGGTGGAGTTTATTGCAGCAAGTTAGCTTTGAATCTTGGCTAACCTGTACTATGACTACAAGTAGTATCTTTGAGGTGGGATAGTGCACACGAGTCCACATATTCAACAAATCAATACACCACAATGGATCCACTCCCGTCTTCCTATGAGAAGGCCACGTCTTGCGCATTTTAGATTATCCATTTCAAGTTGTCTATGAACCACATAAGTTCTCCAAGTAGTCCATATCCGAGGACGCGGCTATTCGACCAGATTATTTCACCCTGCAGGGGTATACTTCTTCACACACGCTCCTGCCACTTATCGCCATGTGCACGTAAAAAGGCACCTCGACAACCTTCAAGCGGAAGCCCAGCGAGGGAGTCGGCCACGACCGTTAACCACACAAAACTCTAGTCCAGGTTTATCGCCTATTTGAGACTGACCCGCAAGGAAGTCCGGCCGAAGTTTCGTCTACGACCTCAAACGATGTGTGCAGGGTTCCACAAGCCCACCGTTTGGCTGCCACTTGGTACACCGTGCCACTGTGTATATACCGCATCACAGCCCACGCCGTCAGGCAACGCTATGCACGGCCGCCAACACTTTTCCTACAAACACCAGAAACTAGTTGCAAGTCCTGGACAGAGATCAAGGCGATTAATAAGTCGAGAGGTTCAATTAAGTATCCCAATGCGTGGTAGTATCTTGTCTTGGATAACACACATAGAACTCAGTTCTTAAGGACGGTCCCAATGAGACAACCCGCCATGTACTCCTACATGGCCTCTCATCGCTACCTTTACCAAATCGGGTTCACACACTTAGCTCTCACACAGCAGGACATGTTTAGAAGCATTCCAATTCATCGTCCAGATGGATCAGACCCGACATGACTCTAAGCATAGCAGGCATATTAAGCAAGCATGGATGAGTAAGCACAACAAGGCTCAAGAAGTTGATACTCATGCTAAGTGGTTTCAACTATTTACTGTGACAAGGACATGTCATGCAAAGGAATGGGTTCAACTACCGAGACATGTAATAGTTGAATCGTTGTTGTCGTAATGCAATAAAAGAGAGCAGGAGCGAGAGAGTGGGTTTATATCAGTATGCTCAAGGGCGGTTGCTTGCCCGACAGTTCTGAAGATAGTACTTCTCTTCATTAGTGTCAACGATGACAACGTCAGAACTAACGTCGACCGAGAAGGAACAAACACCGGCAAACAAGAAGGAACAACATTCAATTCATGCAATGCACAATCATGATGTATGATATGACAAATTAAGGTACTGAATTGACCTAGAGGAATAGTTAACCAAGTTAATTGCAGTGGAACTCAAACATGTTTGAGTTCCAACTCCAAATGGTATTTCACACATTGCCCTAATAATAAAATGTCCTAGTTGGTGATGTTAACTTGTTCAAACATGCATGATCAGGGCATAAACAGATTCATTGGATTTTTCTGATCATTTTTCATATATAAATTATTTCCATCTGAGATATAGATTATTTTCTATGATTTTTAGAAGTTTTATACATTTTCTGGAAATTATAAATCATTTCTGATTTATTTAAAAATCCGGAAAAGATTTAATGCGTCAGCAATGCATCATGATGACCTCAGCAGGTCAACTGACATGGTCAAGGTCAAACCTGACCAGTGGGACCCACTGGTCAGTGACCAAGCTAATTAACAGGGTTAATTGGCATTAAGTTAATCCTAACTAAACCAGTTAGCAAGCCTAGGGCCATAGTCAGTGACTCAATTTACTAACAGAGGTTAATTAACTTAATTAAGCGCTCCACCTAATTAAGCCAGGGGCTAGCCCACCTGTCACTGACCCAGAGAGGTCAAACCTCTGGTCAGTGGGGGTCTAACCCACCGGCGGCTCAACGCCGGCGAGGGTCCAAGCCACGGGGTGGCTTAGGAATCGTCTATGGTGGCTCGTTCGATGCACGGGTGGGCTCTACGGTTAGCTGGCATCGCGGCGCATCGGTTGTTGGAGGTTGCCGGGCCTGAATTGGTCGGAATTGACGGCGGCGAGCTAGACAGCGGCGGCCGGAGTTCGGGTGGTCGCGGGTTAGCAGCTACGGCATGCAAATGAAGAAACAAAGGGGCTAGAGGCGCTCTACGTGTTGCTACGATGTTGTTGGAGGCGTCGGGGTGACCAAATGGTCACCAGAGCTACGTCGTCGGCGAGCTCGAGCGGCGATGGGTTTCGGCCCTGATGGAAGCGGGGCTACAACACTCAATCGACGCGGAAGAGAGGGGAAAACAGTCTCTGAGCTCACAGCGATCTCAACGAGGAGGTCAGTGGGCTCGGGGACGGCCTTGGTGCTGCGAATCGACGGAGAAGTTGCCGGCAACCAGAGGTTGAAGACGTGCTCGGGGACGATGCTGCAGGGTTCCCGCGTTCATGTGCGTCAGCGTGTATCTCCACGGCGATGAGGCGGAGCTTTTGGGCGTGTCGCGAGGTCAAGGCAAGGCAGTGGCTACGGGGATGACGGACGGTGGCAACAGCAGCGCTCAGCCATGGCGAGGAGCAGGCGATGCAAGGCGGAGGGGAGGAAATGGAGGGGTCCTCCAGATCGGGGCGGCAACGGGGAGGTCAATCCCTTTGTCGCGCTGGCCTGGGGAGGGCCAGGCAGGCTGCTTGCGTGGCCACACGCGCGAGCACCATGCTCAGCCTCGCCTCTACCTTCTGGGAGAGGTTGAAGATGACTGGCACGGGCCGCACAGTGTTGGGTCGGACACGCAGGTGGCCCAGGTAAGTCCTCTCTTTTTTTAAATCTGTTTTCCGTTTTTCTATTTTCTCCAGTATGTTTGAATTTGGTTTTCAAACCAAATCATTTTTTGCTTCTGAAAACAATTGTGGATGCAATATGAACTATTCCAAAGCCCCACAAAAAGATTTAGAATTATTGGACTTATATTTCTTTTATAGTAGATATAAATCAAATTCAATTAGCTATGAATTAAATCATAGTCCACAAAAAAAATGCTTCTGCTATTCCAAAATTATTGGTTTGAATTTTAACCCTTGCCAATAATTTCAAAGTTTAACAAGAACATTTTCTTGGATACATTTGAAAGATTTGAACTTGATCATTTCTTTTTGATGATTTCTGAGGATTTGAAAAAATTCCCTCAATTCACTTTCAGAAAAATAAACATGATGACATGATGAGTATGCAATGACAAGCAATGACTAAGCTAGGGCTGTGACAAACATGGCCCTTCAAATAGTCAGAGGATAATTGAAATGTGTTTGAAAATGGAAAACATAATACTAGTTGCAAAAGATTTGAAAAATCAAATTCAAATCCATTTTTAAGTTATGGTAAAAAATAATATTTTTCAAAAGTATTTTATTTGTCTCTGAAAAATAGTTCATATTTTTCGTTGCAAAATCTACGAATTTTGATATATAATATGTCTAGGACTTTTCCTATTTTCATTTCTTATTTTCCTTTTTACTTGTTTGTTTATCAAAATAGGAATGATCTTTTATTTCTTTTAACGACCCACTAGCCAGAGAGCCCAACCACGCCCGATTTCTTTCTGAATCGGTAACCGCCCCTCCTTCCTTTCTTTTCCCTCGCTGACAACGAGACCCCACTGCTCGATCGAATACCCGCGCACTCTTCGTCTTCCTTTCTTCCTCGCTCTTTCCTTCGCCGGAGATCCTCCGCCACCGCATCGGATCACCTCGGATTCTTTCGATCTGGACGTCGCCCCTTCCCCAAGCATCTCCCCATATATAAACGCAAACCCCTCATTCTGTTCCGCCGTAAACACCCACCCGAAGCCCTCTCACCTCGCCATAGTTCCTCGCCGGAGTACCCGGGCTCCGCCGCCGCCGTTGAGCTCTCCTCGCTCGACTCCGTCACCCTAAGTCATCACCGTCACCACCATCCGCTCTGTCGTCGACCGCTTCATTGGAGGAGCTACTTCCCCATCGCCGAGGACCCCTAGAGCCGTCCCCAGCATCAAAGCCCGAGCCGCCATCGACGTCAACCTCACCGGACTTCCATTCTCTCTTTGTAAGTGTCGGCGAAACCTTCCCTTCCATTAGATCTAATCAGAACGGTCCATATTAGATCCTCATATTTTAATGAAATGTTTTCTTTTTGTTTTTGGCCGTCCGCTCGATTAGATCTTAGCGCACACCCAGCGACCAGTAGAATCGCGCCACGTGTTCCACCACCGATCTGTAGCGTTTAGGTTTTATTTTTGTTTCCGTTTTAAAAACAAATTGATTCTGATTTTGTTTTGTTCATATCTGTTAGGTTTTTAATCCTTTTTACATGATTCTTTTTTCATTAGTTCACAATTTTTTTAAGTATAGTTTAGAAAAAACAAACCATATTTGCACTGTTCAAATTTGAATTTGAATCTGATTTGTTTAGAACTTGTTTTCCTTATAACTTTTATTTTAAAATAGGTTTTTAATTAATTCTTTTGGCTTTTGTTTTGTATTAGTTTTGTTTGTCGATAGAAACAATAAAAATAAAATTTTATAATGTTTTTAGTTATGTTGAGATCAGATCCAAATCTGACCTTTTTAGGCTAGTTTTGAATGAATAGAAATTGTTTCCTTTTTGTTTTAAAGTAATTCTTTTGTCACTTTATTTTATTTTTTTGTGAAAGTTTCTATTAGTTATATGGAACAAAATTTTATAATTTGTTAAAATTATTTTATTCAGATTTGTCGAAGTCTGGGATCTGCGTCCAAGAACTTCTCCAAGAACAAGGTTCAAACACTGGGTGGCTTGGCTTAGCGACCTGCAACGCGACGACAAGGTTAATGACAAGCCCACTCTACCTCACCAGATACAACAGGGACACACGAGCTACTCAGGTTCAGGTGACCGTGCGGTGTAAAACCCTACTCTTGTTTGTGATTTGGTTGCCTTTGAAAAAGGGGAGCTTGAGGCTCCAGTACACGGGTGTTGGGGGAGAGAATGGATCGATCCCCTTAAATGTACGTGGTCCTTCCCCCTTTGTAGTTCCTTCGTCCTCTTCCCCGAAAATATCGGCGGGAAAGGGTGACCATAGGGCGGCAACTCAAAGGGGGACAGGAGCCAGGCCTACCCTGACTAAAGGTGGTCTTCACCTAATAAAGCCGTCTACGTGACGCGGTCGTGGGCTTGGCGATGAGCTTCGTCCTGGCGCGCCGATCCTATAATAGCCCGGATCCGACGCTCTAGAAGATTCCCGTTTTATTCCATTGTCGTCGTGTGATTCGTTTGTTTGTCGTATTCATCATCGCATAATTCGCATCATCCGCATTGCATCGGCACCCCATTGCCATCAGTTTTCAAAACTTGCATCCGTTATTAGTCGCCAATTCTCTCCGTTTGTGTCGTCTACAGTTTCGAGACCAACCACACACGCACGCGCCCGCGACATCGTTAAAATATTATTTTTAAAAGTACGTATAAAATATTCTCGGATTGGGTCGAAAGTTGGCGTGCGGTCTTGTTTTATTGTAGGTAGGCTGCCTGGCAAATTTCGTCGCAATCTGAGGTTGTTTGATACCCCAACGGTTAACCGTAGCAGCGCAGTTATCGGTTTATTATCGCATGTTTTTTGAGGTTTAAAAACTCCGTCACCGGGCCACACCAGTTCCCCTCTCATCTCAGCATAGCCCATCTGCACAACCCTCTAAACCCACCTAGCCTACCCCGCTATTTCGGACCGTCCGATCGAGATCCGACAGTCCGAAAACGGATGAAATCCCTAACCCTAGACCCCTTGCCTATAAATAGACACCCTACCCTGCGTATTGTGGAAACCCTAGCCTAATTCCTCGAATTCCGCGCCCCCAACTACCAGCCACCACTAGCGCCGCCTGTCCTCCCCCCTCCAGCGCGTAGGGCCCGCCGAGCCCATCTGAAACCTGCCCGGGCCCGGAATCCGCGCCGCCGCTCCCGGCAGAGGGGTTTTTCGCCGAGCTGCCCGTGCCCCGTGCCCAAGGGCCTCCAGCTCGCCCGCACCACCTCGGCGCTGACCCTCGCCAGTTGACCACCGGAGCTTCGACGAGCCCCGTCGCTGGATGGCGCCCAGGCCTACCCCGTGTCCCTTCCCTCTCCTTCCCCGTCGTCGTTTTCTCACGGCAGATGCCATGGGGTGGCTTATCGAGAGTGGTTTGGGCCGAAGGACGCCGACGGGCTCTGGGAACGGGATTAGGCACAAGCGGTGAGGGACACACGATGTACCCAGGTTCGGGGCCCTTTGTGGGAGGTAACACCCTTAGTCCTGTTTGTCTGGTTAGATGGTGGGTGATGTTACAATGGCGCTCCTTGAGCTGATGTCTAGAGGAGGAAGAAGGAGCAGCCGGCTCCTCTTCCCTTGCTACGTGAGAGTAAGAGGGTGAGATGGAAGAATTCCCTAGTTCTTGCCCGGTGCATGGGGGCCTCGGGGGGTATTATAGGCCAACCCCCCGGCTTACAATATTCCTAAGGTACTGGAAGGGGGGACCCGGCTGGCAGCCTCTCCAGCCGGTCAGTGGGCCCACCGGCTGAGCCGTCTCGTCGCCCATAGGGCCTGCCCGCTGCGCGGTCCCATCGTCAACTGGGGCCCGCCAGCCGACTCTTCTTTTGGCCCGCGCCTACCTGCCGCGGCACGGGCCGCCCCGTGCGGCGCCGTCTTGCACCTGCCGGCCGAAGTCGGCGGTACGGCCGGCTGCGCTGTAGCCACGCCGGGGCAGGTAGCGGACTGGACGGCGGCATGGCGGCACTGTTGCCCCGCCGGGTCGCGATCAGCCTCGCTCAGCGGCACGACTGCCCGGACTGTAGCCACGCGCGCCCGTCGTCAGCGGCTGCTGTAGCCATGCCGGAGTCCGTCATGGGGGTCGCGTCCCGTCGATGTACTTGGCTGCAGTGGGAGGGGACGGGTGCCTGCCCGTCCAGAGGTCAGCGGAAGGGCCGGGGGCGGGGCGACCGGCTCCTGACTAGCCAGCCATGTGCCAGCCGGCAGCAGTCCTGCCGGTAGCCCGCCAACCGGCCTTGGTCCAGCCGGCCGCGGTCCAGCCGGTCGTATGGTCTTCTCAAGAAAAGGGATCGGAGCTCCCCATCCTTGGCCTACCCGGGGGTAATAACCCCGTCAGTAGTCCCCGAAGCCGGCGGGGGCCCGCGTCTTCCCGACAAGGGGGAGCCGGCGGCTCCATCCGGCGGCGCCCGCCTATCGCGCGAGGTCGAACGAGCAGCCGAATCGGCAACCACTCCCGATGCCTCGGGTCCTGTCGCCCCGCCTCGGAACCCATGCCGGACCGCACCTGGGGCCCGACGGGAGATCCCCCTGGGCCTAGCCCAATATGCCACGGGTCTAGCCCAGTAGGCCTCGAGCCGCAGACTGGGACCCTCTGCGCCCGGACCCCAACGGCCACGGCCCGCGGTGCCCACGTCCCACGGATTCCCCAGGGGAGTGGGCGTAGTTAATCCCCACGCCCCCCCGGGCGTCGCCCCCTTATTTATAAGGGGAGGGGGAGGGGCGGAGGCAGTTCGAGCACCCCTCTCCCCATCATCTTCTTCCTCTCATAGTCCGCCGCTCGGCCCGCGCTGCCGCTCCGCTCGCTTGCTTTATTGCGTTCGTCGCCTCGGAGATGGCCGACGGACCCTCCGGCAGTTGGGGCCGCACCATCATCACAGAGGAGGATATCGCGCACCTCCGCCGCGCCCGTATGCTGCCGTCGGAAGACCGCGTTGCCGCCCGTCCGCCGGGCAGCGAGGTGATGCCCGAGCCCAGGGAGGGGGAGTTCGTGGTGTTCGCTTGGCATTTCTCGCGCGGCTTCGGCCTGCCGGTGAGCCAGTTCTGCCGCCTCTTCATGGACACCTTTGATCTCCAGCCGCACCACCTCGGGCCCAACTCCATCCTTCAACTTTCGAGCTTCGTGATGCTCTACGAGGGCTACCTCAGACTTCTCCCCATCATGGAGTTGAGGAGGAAGCTCTTCTACCTCAAGGCCTTGAGGAACGACGACGAGCCGTACGCCTGCGGGGGCGCGGTGATATGCGTCCAGGGCCCGTTGTTTCCCCGCCTCTCCCTCATCGAGTCCGTCAAGAGATGGAACCGGACGTTCTTCTATGTTAAGAACGTCGACCCGGCGTGGGACTACATCCGGCTGCCGGCTTTCATCAACGCCCCGTCCTCGGGGGTGAACTGGACGGCCGACGGGCCACCCGGAGAACTGGTTGGGGAGCTGGGCCGGCTCCGGACCATGAGGAGCGGAGAGGGGCTGGTTGCGGCCGATCTGGTGGCTGCCTTCATCGATCGCCGGGTGCTGCCCCTGCAACAGAGGCCGCACCGGATCTGCGACATGTCAGGCCGGTGGGACCCCTGCCGGCTGTCCACCTTCGACCTGTCGACAGCCCAGGTGGCGAGGCGGGTGAATGCCATCACCAACTTCAAACTAAAGCCGGGGAACTAGAGATTCGGCAAGCTGCCGTATAGCCGGCACGACCCGGCGCCCCTGGTACGCTCCGACGTGGTGATTTTCTCCCCTCTCTGTTTTTCCTGCCGGCCTCCCCTTGCTCACACGCCACGCTGACCGTAGCATTTTGTTCGACAGAACATGCCGCACGGCCCGCACCCTAGGTATTCCAGGCGGAACGCGCCAAATCCGACCCGGAGGATTTCGAGCTGGGGGGCGGCGTTGAGGAGGAGGTCGACTCCTCGTGAGAGGTTGAGGCGGATGGGGCGATAGGCGACCCGGGAGCTGGCGGGTCTAGGGCGGCTGGTAAGTTCCCTTCCGGACCCTCGATCAAAGATTGGACTGACGACGACGACGACGATGATGATGTCCGGATCTTGGACACGCCTCCCCCCACAGCTCGGCGGGAATCACGCGGACGGAGCGAGGAGCAGCCGGCTCGCGGCCAGACGGCCGAGGCCTCCCGTCGGGGGAAGAGGCCGGCCTCGGGGCAGCCGTCGGCGCCGCCGCCGGCTCATAGGAGAGTGCGAGCGGCCGCCGCGAAGCCGCCGCCCCGGGCCAGGCGGGCCCTCCCCGTCGTTGCCGGGTAAGTACTTTCCTATTTATGGGTTTCTTCGAGTTTTCGAGCTGGCAGGCGCCTGAGGGCCCATCTTTTATTTACCCCAGGGATGCCATCGAGCTCCATGACACGGAGTCGACCGCCGATCCGGTGGAGCCGACCAGCCTGCAGGCCCAGGAGCACGCGGCCACGGCACGGGAAGAGAAGAGGAGGCCGCAGAGTTGCTGGCCGCGAAGGCAGGGGCGAAGGGCGCGCCCTTGCGTTCGGGGGCCTCGAGCGACGGGAGGCAGAGGTGGCCTGCCGACCCGGCGCACGCGACGGACTCGGTGGCGGAATCGACGCGGATGTCGAGGCCTCCGTCGATCGAGCCGCTGGAGTAGGCTGTAGGGACGGCCATGGCCCCGCCCATGGCGGAGGTGACCCGGCCGGCGGGAGCAGTTCCCGAGCTGGCTCAGGAGACGGCTCGGAGGGAGGAGACGGTAGCGACCCCGCCCATCGTTGAGCCGGTCGTGGCAGATGTGCCCGCCACCCCGGCTATGCCGGAGGCAGCACCGGAGACAACGGTTGGTGGGAGGAGCGAGCCGGCCCAGCCGGCTATCGAGCCCGTTCGGCAGGTGGTGGAGCCGGCCACGCTGGCTGCCGAGGGACCCGAGGCCGGCTCCCGAGCCTTGGTGGTCACCGCCAACCTCCCGCCTGTAGCCGCCGAGGCGGATGCCGGGTCGAGCGGCGGGACAAGCCGGTCGAGGAGGACCATGCTCGACGTGATCCGGGACTGGAAGGCGTTGGCCCTCGTCCCAGTCGCCCTGGCCCCACCAGCCGGTAGCTAGGTCCTTGCGCCTGGGGAGCCCGGCTGCATCATGGCGCACTGTCGTGAGGGGCTGGCCAGGTTTGCGGAGGCCGCCGAAAGCAACTTCCGGCACGTGGAGGAGACAGTGGAGGTGAGATTCTCCTATCTTGCATCAAACTTTCAGTGGGGGCGCGCGAGCGCACCCACTGGGTGTAGCCCCAGAGATTCGGGCCGGCTGCTATGCCGCGTGGCAGCCGGGCCGGATCTATCTCTTTTTCGTTTCTTCGGGTGGAGCAGGCTAAGAACGCCAAGCGGCAGGCGCTTTTTGACGAGGCGGTCGCCATCCACAACCGCGGCAAGGTCGGCTTCTATCGGGTCGAGGAGGCACTGCGGAAGGCGCAAGGTACGTTAGTTCCAGTGGGGGCGTGCGAGCGCACCCACTGGGTGTAGCCCCCGAGAGTCAGGCCGGCTGCTCGGCAGCCGGCACGAATCTTCCGCAATCTTAAATGACTTGGGTCGATCTTTTCGCAGAAGAGCTGGAGGTTTTGGCCCCGATCCGACAGAAGAGGGACGAGGTGGCCTCCGAAATGGACCAGCTGGAGCGGGATCTCCAGGCGCTTACGTCAGAGCGGGACCAGCTGAACGGCCTGGTCGTGGATGGGCAGGAGGCCCAGAAGTGCCTGGCCGCGGAGCTGCAGCGGGAAGTGGCGGCCCGGGAAGACGCCGCCAAGCAGGCGGCCGACGCCACCCAACGGGCCACCGCTCTTCAGGACGAGTTGGCTCGCCTTGGGAGCGAGCTTGAGACGCGCGGGGCCGCCCTTGCCTAGGCGGAGGAGTCGCTGGAGCGGGAGCGGAGCACGGGCCTTCAGTTTGCCCTCGAGATGGACGAGGCTTTCCATCGTGAGTTTTGTTTTCGAGTCCTCTTCCTCCGCCGGCTGCTTTCATCTTGCTTTTGGCTTGTTTGTTGATTCTTTTCTTTCCCTAGACCGGTTCCCGGAGACCCAGCGCCGCGCCGAGCGGGCCCTGGCGGATCACCGGGAGTGCCTGCGGCATCGTGGGAAGGAGGTTGAGGAGTACACCGGTTGGGACGTGCTGGAGCTCGCGCTGGCCATCGAGAACCGGATAATGCATGTTCAGCGCTGCATGGACCGGCTCCTTACGGCCGGTAAGGAGGTGATTTCGGCCCTCTGGCCGGGTCGTGGAGCCCTGGTGGGCCGCGTGGCGCTAAGGCTGGAGAACGCGGTGGCCCGGCTCGAGGTCTGGAAGGCGTCGGCGGCCCATTCCGGGGCGTAGATGGCCCTTCGGTTCGTCACGTCGTGGTACCCCGGCGTCGACTTGGGCCGGCTAGCCACGATGCGCGAGGTTCCCGAGGCTGAGCGGGTCGCCCGCGAAGGCGCCCTCGTCCGTCGGGCCAACGAGCTGGCTTCGTATGTCGACCCGGACGAGCTCCTGCCGGTGCTTGGCGAGGACGGCGAGCCGGTTGCCGAGGACTCCTTCGGCAATCCTCAAGGACCCGAAGATGAGGAGGTTGCCGATGAGAGCACTGCCTCCAGCACCGGCAGCGACACCGAAGCCACGGAGGCCACGGAGGCGGATCCGAAGGCAGCGGCTTCCCCTGGGCAGACTGTTGAGCCGGGCTGCGATGCGCCGGCAACCTGAGCGGCCCTGCGCACTTTGTATCTTTTTCTTTTGCTGAAAAACTTGTTTATTTAAGACGCATTTCCACCCACTGGGGGTGTATTGTAAAGAATCCTCGGCCTGTGGCCTTTTGTTTATAACTTGCTTGAAGTTCGAAATGTTTGCGTGCCGGCTCCTCCTTTGCCTTTTGCCTTCCGACTCATATTTTACGCAAGGATTTCTTTCGGCTTCTGCCCCGCCTGTCAGCCAGCCGGGAGCCGGACTGGGACAGGGTCGGGGCATCGTCCTTGGAAAAAAAACGAGCGGGCCTTAGAGTCGTCCGGCTAGGGCTGGGGCGAGCCGGCAGAGGCTGGTTTCTAGAGGAAACATGGTCCGGTTGGACCTACCTGGCTGCTACTCTTTTGGCGGTGTTTGCGCGATAAGTTCCTTCCTACCCCATTGTTCCGCCAGCCGGACAGCCGGGGGCCGGTCTGTGGCTGGGTAGGGGGGGTAGGGAAGGGTTGCTTGCTCGCACTACTTGTCCGCCTCGGAGAAGAGCCGGCGAGCCCCCGGGCCCAGGGAGCCGGACCCGGGTGCATTGCTAAAAAGTGACAAGCCTTTGATGGAATTGAAAAGGGTGTGCCCCAAGTGCCGGCTTGGGGTCCCCATTGCATTAATTAGGTTCCAACAAAAGGGAAGATACATACATACACGGGTTTTTTCTGAACAGTAGAATGGTCGAAGGAGCGCCGCGTTCCACGGGCGTTCCGTCTCCTCGCCGGAGGCGTCCCTTTTGCGCTTCTGCGACTTCTGGGCATCTATCAGGTAGTAGGCATTGTTTTGCAGTGCCTTGCTGACGATGAATGGGCCCTCCCATGGGGAGGACAGCTTGTGCTGGCCGGCGGTCCGCTGAGTCCGCCTGAGCACCAGGTCTCCTTCGCGGAAGGAGAGTGGTCGGATCCGCTTGCTGTGGTAGTGCCGGAGTTTCTGCTGGTAGATGGCTGTCCGGCTCAGGGCTAGTTCGCGTGCTTCTTCGAGCAGGTCGATGCCGTCTTCTCTTGCCTCCTTTGCGTCCTTCTCCATATACAGGGTGACCCGAGGCGAGTCGAACTCGATGTCTGTGGGGATGATCGCCTCGGACCCGTATACGAGAAAGAAGGGGGTGTAGCCGGTCGACCGGTTGGGCGTGGTCCTGAGGCTCCAGAGGACAGCCGGCAGCTCATCGATCTAGCAACCGGCTGACCGCACAAGGGGTGCCACGAGCCAAGGCTTGAGGCTAGCCAGGATCAGGCCGTTTGCCCTCTCTGCCTGGCCGTTTGACTGCGGGTGGGCCACCGACGCAAGGTTGAGCCAGATGCCATCCTGGGAGCAGAAACGCGCCATGGCGCCTTTGGCAAAGTTCGTGTCGTTGTCGGTGATGATGCTGTGGGGAACGTCGTAGCGGACCGTGACGTCCTTGATGAACCGGACGGCTGTAGGGCCGTCCAGCTTCTTGATGGGTCTTGGCTCTATCCACTTGGTGAATTTGTCGACAGCCACGAGTAGATGCGTCATGCCGCCCCGTGCAGTCTTGAAGGGACCTACCATGTCCAGCCCCCAGATGGTGAAGGGCCACGAGAGTGGGATGGTCTGGAGGGCTGTTGCCGGCAGGTGGCTCTGCGTGCTGAAGCGCTGGCACCCCTCACATTTATTGACCAGCCATTTGGCCTCTTCCAAGGCCGTCGGCCAGTAGAAACTATGGCGGAATGCCTTGGCCACCAGGGTCCTGGAGGCGGCGTGATGCCCGCATTCGCCCTGGTGGATGTCGAGGAGGATTTCTTGCCGCTTCTCCGGCTCGACACAGCGTTGGAACACGTCGGTGGTGCTGCGATGAACCAGCTCGCGATTGATGATGATGTAGGCCGGGGCTCGGCGCTGGATTTGTCTTGCCGTGGCCTCGTCAGGACGGAGCTCGCCGTGCAAGAGGAAAGCCAGAATGGGCTCGGCCCACGAGGGGGCCGAGACGGGAGCCGGCTCGAGCTCGAGTGGAGCGCCAGAGGCAGACGGAGCCCCCGGGTCCGGCTCGCCAGTCCCCGGGACCGGCTCGCCAGCCCCCGGGACCGGCTCGCAAGGCCCCGTGTGGGGACCCCGACTCATAAGTCGTGATCACCGAATGCACGTGTACAGTGATCCCAAAGATCAATGCTCACTGAACACACAGAAGCTGAATAACAAGAGTCTTACATCCACATTTAGCGTCTTACACAATTAAAGACCATGAAGGTCTAGTCTTACATAGATAGGGCCACAAGGGCCAAACACTCAAACATAACAAGCAGCGGAAATCTTGATCGAAAGCGTGAACCCATGCCATCTGACTTAAACCTATGGGCATTTTGACTGGGAAGCATCCTAGTTCGCATGTTCGTCACCAACGAACTCTTTGCCATATTCCTGCTCTTCCATGCCTGGCCGATTAAATAACCAGTGGCAAGCCAATGAGTACTTTGAATGTACTCGCAAGCAACCCAAGTTGTGGAACAAGGTATAACAATGCATGATATAGCACTAAGTAGGTAAGTTTTGCAGAAAGCTGATTTTTATGTGCAATGATATGATCAAGTAACCTTGAGTAAGCATGCATCAAATATTGACAGGTATACATGTGAACAAGTCTCAAATATCATCATAAGCAGGGGTTGAACATCTCATGTTCATCATCATGCTAAGTCATCGGACTTAGCTCAAGTATCACCTTTATCACCAACACACTCACACCGAGTTTATGAAAACCCAGGACATAGTTTAAGCAGCACCACCCAACTGTCCTTGACCGTGGCCACGGCTATTCGATTAGTTTTACACTCTGCAGAGGTTGCACACTTTACCACAAGACTCGGGGAACTTCCGTGTCATCCACGACTCGCGGTATATTACATACCCGAGGTAAGCACCTGAACATTGCCTTTCCCCTAGCGATACTAAACAAAGAGTCCACTCGTTGGTGCCATCCCTCATGATATACATCACACGTACCATCCATGAGGGCACGCAATGGTGTGCCCGGTGCCTGTGAAGACAGCGCATGATCGTCCATTCCGGTACAACCCCGTATCGAGAGTGACCACTTCACTCCCGCCACTAGTAATGCGGGCTCTATGCTAGTACCCACCAAGGTAATCAACAAAGCCCCGTACCATAAGGGGTATCATGGTTGTGCATGTAAGGTTGGGACGGTCGACAAATCTTAAATCTAATCCATTTTCGAAAACACACACACTCACTTGCTCCGGTACACCACTTCTTTATCAAGTGGTTACCTAGCCCATCATCATCTCCCTCGGGCATTAGTGGCACCCGACGGGGTTTTCGAAAAAGTCTTTGAAACCACTTTGTTTCCATCACCATGCATATTCCCATCCCACTTGCGTAGCACTATTAGCAACCTAGCTACTCCCACCCGCACAACCCTCATAAGAATGGTAGGGTCATGCACGATGCAAGTATAAATGGTAAAGTATCGGAGGTATCCCACCGAAGTGGTCACCACATCAACATGATCAACATCACGGAAATAAGTGCTATATTGCATGCAAATAAAAGGGGTCTTAGTCATGGTCAAAGGGCTGCTTGCCTGGCTCAACAAAGTCTTTGGGGTCTTCAAAGTCTTCGTGTCCAATCCCTTCGTCAACAAAACAATCTATCGTCGCGGAATAAACGGGCAAAAATAAGCATCACACAAAAACAGAGCACAATCCTTACTTCTAAAATGTTACCCTACTCTGATAAATACTACAAACTATTCTAGGAATAATTGTCTAGGGTTTTTAAGTGAAAAAGGTTTTCAAAACTATTTATAACAGAGGCCAATTATGCCTAAAAGAGGTTTTAAAATAAAACAGTACAGAAAAGGTTTCCAATAATTTTCACAAATGGCACTGTCGAATACTATAGATTATTACAGGAATTATGGTGGAAAAAATATTGGCATAGGAATTTTATTTTGCTCAGAGGAATTTTTGAAATACTGGAAGAAAAAGAAAAAGAAAAGGGCCTCAGAGTCAACTGGGCCAAAACAGACCCAGTTGGGCCGGCCTGAGGCCGAGCCAGGCCTGGGCGAGCTGGGGCGCGCGCGCCGTCTGGGTTCAAATCCAACAGGCGGGCCCCTGGTGCCAGTCTCTCAAAGAGGGAGAGAGAGAGAGAAGAGGATGACAGGTGGGGGCCACCTATCATCTCCTTCTTCTGGACAGGGAGGGGGCGGCGCTCACCGACGGCGAAGGCGGGCACAGCGATGCGAGCTGAGGGCAGGAATGGACCCAGCGTCGATCCGCCGATCCTCTGGAGGTGGAGGGGAGGCCGGAGTTGCACAGGTTCACCGGCGACGATGAAGCGCGGCGGAGCCGCTTCGGGAGGAGGTCGCCGTTGACGTTCCCGACCGCAAAACAATCGGGGTGGAAGGGGGAACGAGGCAGGGGCTCTCTGTGGTCTCAATGGAGGAAGAAGGAAGGCCGGAGCGGGCCGGTATCCCGAGATCGACGAAGCCCCGACGCAGCGGTGCCTCGGTCGATCCCGAGCACTGGTGCTCCGGGTGGTCGCTTGGGGGGTTCAGGGGGTCGATAGGGAGTGGAAGGGGGCCAGAGGAGGAGAGAGTGGGGCTCGGGGGACCCTTTTATAGCCGGGACGCGAGTCCACCACGAACCCGTGCGTCGGCGAGGTCAGGCTGGTCACTGGAGGGGAAGGGAGCACACATGGCTTGCCTTGGGGTGTTCCTGGGGTTGGTCTTCGACGAGCGGGAGCAAGAGAGAGAGAGAGAGAGGAGAGCCCGCGCGTGTGAGCCTCGGGGTTGGCCGAACCGGGCGGCAATGGCACGTGCGAGCGGAGCCGTTGGAGGGAGAGGGAGGAGGGGGCCGACAGGGTGCCGTGGTGCGGACGTCGAGGGGGGCCAAGTGGCGAGAGGGGGAGGCCCGAGGCTGTCGGGGCCATGCAGTGGGCGGCGGCTACAGTGCGGTCGGGCACTGCAGCGCACTCCAGAGCGCGCGTATGGCATGCCATGGCATGCCAACGGCGTCCTGGGCGCGGCCAACCTTGTCCAGTGGGTCCAGGGGGGGTATATTATGTGATAAGGGCATAGGATGCTCTGGGGAGGTTGGTAGAATAAGAGGAGAGGGGAGAGAAAAGGGTTTTACTGCTGTCCAGGAGGTAAATTGAGGGTTTTACCCCATCATCCAGTGGCTTATGGACTTGGGGGTTTTACTGGAGGTGAATGAACATTGCAAGAAGATGTGGTGAAAGTTTAGACTCAAGGAGAATAGAGGAAGGGGGTCAAACTTGGCTTTTACCAACCAGCCAGAAGGTGTTTGATGGAGTTTTAGGCAAGCAAATGGAGTTTTCTTGACATGGGATTTAACAGTATGGAAATCTAGGTAAAAATAGGGAGGAACACCAAGTTTGAGCTTGATTGAAGAAAGTTGACAGTACAAACTTGAAAAACCCTAGAATTCAATAGAATCAGATTTATGCAGATCCAGGCATGCAATCTTGTGCTCCTAAATCCACAACTTGGTGTGGAATCATTATTTGGGGTATAGAGCATGCCCACAAAGTTTGGGGTCAATAGGACAAACTTCACAATGTAAAGTTGTTCAAATTTGAATCTGGACACAGAGGTTTTAGGATATTTTGATGAAGCAAAACAATTGGGATTGAAATGAAACTTTGCAAGATCATCACATATGACAATTGTGACTTGCTGGAATTTTCTTGGAATTTATTGAGAATATTTCTTATAGAAATATTTCAAAAGGTTGATTTAAGCAGAAAGGGTTTTGAGGGGTTTTCCCCATGATTTTGAACATGACCATGTGTTGAAAATCATATATATGGAAAATATATGTCCACTGAGTTTCCCTAAATTTTCTCAAATATTTTTAAAGCATTTAAATAATTTTTCCCTATGAAAAACCATTTCTGGCCTTAAGAAAAAGCCTTTAAATAAAATAGTAAAATAATTTTAAAATTAATATTTTGTGGTTTTGGGAAGTCATATATATAGTAGGTTCCAAATAAGATCTTTGGGGAAAAAGGATCCACCCAAATTGAGGACTTGTAGTACAAACCTCAATTCAGGGGTTTTAGTAAACCTAAATTGGATAAATCCTTTTTGGCCAAAATAATATTTGATAAAAATAGTTTTGGGTACTATTCACATGGCATGATCATTGGGCAAGAAGTTTGGATCAAGGAAGATGAATATGGAGAGGAGCAGAACCTAAGAGTGCCATACACAATCTTCCAAGCAATCAAACAGGCATTAATTCAAACAAGCATGCCCTCAAAAAGTTTTAATTGGTTCCAAATTTTGTAAATCCATCATAGCAAAGTGATACAAACACAGGGTGTGACATCCCAGAACCGGGGCGTCAGTCCTCGAGACTGACGCAGCGGGGGGTGCGTCGATCGCCATCATGACGGCCGCGGAGCCAGGGCCGGACGCCGTGGGAGCGTCGGACGCCGGAACCGGCGGGGTCGGCATGGCAGCCGGGACCAGAGGCGCGACAAAGCAGCCGGAGGTGATGGTGCCGGCAGGGCAGCCGGAATCGACGAAGAGCCGGCGGCGCTAGCCGGCATGAAGATGGACTCTGATTCGGGGGAGGGCTTGATCGAAGGCTCGAGCAGCCGTTCGAGGGAGACGCCGGCAGGAATGGCCTGCTGGGTGGAGCCGATCTTTGGCAATGTATCGGCCGCCTCGTTGTCCGCCCGAGGGATGTGGTGGAACTCGCAGCCCTCGAAGGAGCCAGTGAGCTACTGGACGAGGAAGCGATAGCTGGCCATGTTGGCGTCCCTGGCATCCCATTCGCCAGAGACCTGCTGTACCACGAGGTTGGAGTCACCGAAATAGAGGATGCGCCGGATCCCGATCTCCTTGGCGAGCCGGAGGCCGTGGACGAGCGCGTCGTATTCGGCCACGTTGTTGGAGGTGGTGAAGAGGATCTGGAGGGCGTACTTGAGCTGGTCCCCCTTTGGGGACGACAAGACGATGCCGGCTCCCAGGCCGGTTCGCATCTTCGAGCCGTCGAAGTGCATGCGCCAATGCGTGGAGTCCGGGGGAGGCAACATGAACTGGGTTTCTGCCCAGTCGACGAGGAAGTCAGCCATCGTCTGTGACTTGATGGCGGTGCGTGGCTCGTACCGAATCTCGTGGTCGGCGAGGGCGATGGCCCATTTAGCGATCCGGCCGGTGGCGTCTCGGCCGCTCATGATCTCGCCGAGTGGCGCCGTGCTCACCACGGTGATGGTGTGCTCCTGGAAATACTGCTTGACCTTCTTGGCGGCGAAGTATATGCCGTAGCACATCTTCTGGTAATGGGGGTAGTTCTGCTTGGAGGCGGAGAGGTCCTCGCTGAGGTAGTAGACAGGGCGCTGGACCGGCAGCGCTTTGCCCTCCTCTGGCCGCTCCACCACCAGCACGACGCTGATTACGCGGGTGGTCGCCACGATGTACGCAAGCATCAGCTCCTTCTCAGCCGGGGCCGCCAGGACGGGGGCGCTAGAGAGTGCGTGCTTGAGGTCGCGGAACGCCTCGTCCGCCTGGTCGGTCCACTCGAACTTAGGCGTCTTCCTCATGAGCTGGTAAAGGGGCACGGCCTTCTCCCCCAGCCGGCTGACGAACCGGCTGAGCGAGGCGAGGCAGCCGGCGAACTTCTGGACATCGCGGAGCTTGGCCGGCTTGTGCATGCGCTCGATGGCCCTGATCTTCGCTGGGTTTGCCTCGATCCCGCGAGCGGACACGAAGAAACCCTGGAGCTGGCCGGCGGGCACGTAGAAGACACACTTCTCCGGGTTGAGCTTGATCTTGTACTCGCGTAGGTTGGCGAAGGTCTCTCGAAGATCATCGAGGAGGCTGAAATGCTTATTGGTCTTGACGACGATGTCGTCCACGTAAACGTGGACGTTCCTGCCGATCTGAGGTAGGAGACACTTCTACATGCAGTGCTGGAAGGTAGCGCCCGCGTTCTTCAAGCCGAAGGACATGGTGATGTAGCAGTAGGCTCCGAAAGGGGTGATGAACGAGGTCTTTAGCCAGTCGGCTGGATCCAGCTTGATCTGGTGGTAGCCGGAATAGGCGTCCAGGAAAGACAACAGGTCGCAGCCGGCCATGGAGTCGATGACTTGATCGATCCGCGACAGGGCGAAAGGGTCCTTTGGACAGGCCTTGTTCAGGCTGGTGTAGTCGATACACATGCGCCAGGTTTTGTTTTTCTTCAGCACCAGGACTGGGTTGGCCAGCTAGTCCGGGTGGAACACTTCCATGATGAAGCCGGCTGCGAGCAGCCGGGCGATCTCTTCTCCTATGGTACGCTGCTTCTCCTCGGAGAAACGGCGCAGGGGTTGCTTGACCGGCTTTGCATCCGGCCGCACATGAAGTTTATGCTCGGCGAACTTCCTCGAAACACCCGGCATGTCTTTTGGAGACCATGCAAAGATGTCCCGATTCTCAAGGAGGAAGTCGACGAGCTCGCCTTCCTATTTGCTGTCGAGGTGGGCGCCGATGGTGACGCACTGCTTGGGGTTGGCCGGGTCGAGCGGCACCTGCCTGGTGTCCTTGGATGGCTGGAACGATGCCTCACTGGCCGACTGGGACGGAGGAGCCGGCATGGCCGGCTGACCAGAGGTGTGAGCCACGAGCCGGTCAAGCTGCCGTTTCTCCACCGCTATCTCCAGTGCCTCGGCCAGCCGGCTGCCATCGCGCGCGCATTCGATCGACATCTTGTAGTCGCCGGTGATGGTGATGATGCCCTTGGGACTCTGCATCTTGAGCTTGAGGTAGGCGTAATGGGGGATCGCCATGAACTTGACGAGGGCCGGCCTGCCCAGCAGCGCGTGGTAGGGACTGTCGAGGTCCACCACCTCGAACCATACTGGTTCGCGGCGGAAGTGGCTCTTGCCGCCGAATAGAACATCGAGCTTAATCTTGCCGATGGGGGTGCAGGATTTTCCCGGCACGATGCCATGCAAAACCGTCCGGCTTGCTCGCAGGTCTTTCTCCCGGAGCCCCGGCTTCAGCATCGTGTCATGATAGAGGATGTTGATGGTGCTGCCCCCGTCGATCAACACCCGCGAGAAATGGCAGGTACGCCTCTCGGAGACGATGGTGGGATCGAGGACGAGGGCGTAGCTGCCAGGGTTTGGCATTATGGCCGGGTGGTCCGCCCGGCTCCAGGTAACCGGCTTCTCGGACCAGTGCATGAACTGGGGGACCGAGGGAACGGTGGCGTTCACCTCGTGCCGGCGCTGGCGCATGCTGTGCTTGTCAGTTCCCTCGCTGGTGAAAACGACGTAAGCCCCGTCCTGGTCAGGGAACTGGTCGTGGAGGTGGCCGTTATTGGCAGCCGGAGCCGGCGCAGGGGGCAGGGCCGGAGCCGGAGCAGGCGCGTGGGGGACCAGAGGCGGAGGTACCGGGAGGCCTTCGCCTGCTGTTATATTATCATTCTTGGATGTTTTACAATCATTTTTGCTTGTTCCATGCTGTTATATTATCATTCTTGGATGTTTTACAATCATTTTACTACAACTTTATATTATTTTTCGGACTAACCTATTAACCTAGAGCCCAGTGCCAGTTTCTGTTTTTTCCGTGTTTTTGAGTTTTACAGAAAAGGAATATCAAACGGAGTCCAAATGGAATAAAAATCTACGGTGAATTTTTATGGACCAGAAGAAGCCCAGGGAGCGTTGGAGTTGGGCCAGAAGAGCCACGAGGCCACCACAAGCCTGGGAGGCGCCCCCCCTAGGGCGCGCCCCCTGGCTTGTCGTCACCTCGTGGCAACCTTGACTTGTTTCCGACGCCAAAAAATCTTATAAATATAGAAACCCCCAGAAACAAACCTAGATCGGGAGTTCCGCCGCCGCAAGCCTCCAGAGCCATGAAAAACCAATCGGGAGCCCGTTCCGGCACCCTGCCGGAGGGGGAAACCATCACCAGAGGCCATCTTCATTATCCCGGCGGTCTCCATGACGAGGAGGGAGTAGTTCACCCTCGGGGCTGAGGGTATGTACCAGTAGCTATGTGTTTGATCTCTCTCTCTCTCTCATCTTCTTGAGATGGCACGATCTTGATGTACCGTGAGCTTTATTAATATAGATGAATCATATGGAGTTTTCCCCTCTCTATCTTCTTGTGATGAATTGAGTTTTCCCTTTGAAGTTTTCTTATCGGATTGAGTCTTTAAGAATTTGAGAACACTTGATGTATGTCTTGCGATGGGATATCCGTGGTGACTATGGGATGTTCTATTGATCCACTTGATGTATGTTTTGGTGATCAACTTGCGGGTTCCGTGACCTTGGAATCTGTGCATAGGGGTTGGCACACGTTTTCATCTTGACTCTCCGGTAGAAACTTTGGGGCACTCTTTGAAGTTCTTTGTGTTGGATTGAACATGATGAATCTGAAATTATGTGATGCATATCGTATAATCAAGCCCATGGGTACTTGTGGTGACATTGGAGTATCTAGGTGACATTAGGGTTTTGGTTGATGTGTATCTTAAGGTGTTATTTTAGTACGAACTCTAGGGCTGTTCGAGACACTTATAGGGATAGCTCATAAGATTGATCAGAAAAGATAACTTTGAGGTGGTTTCATACCCTACAATAATTTCTTCGGTTGTTCTCCGCTATTTGTGACTTTGGAGTGAACTCTTTGTCGCACGTGAGGGATTTACATATGATTCAACTATGTCAGTATTGTTGAGAGAACTTGCACTAGTGAAAGTATGAACCCTAGGTCTTGTTTTCAAGCATTGCAATACCGTTTGTGCTCACTTTTATCATTAGTTACCTTGCTGTTTTAATATGTTCAGATTACAAAAACCTATATCTACCATCCATATTACACTTGTATCACCATCTCTTCACCGAACTAGTGCACCTATACAATTTACCATTGTATTGGGTGTGTTGGGGACACAAGAGACTCTTTGTTATTTGGTTGCAGGGTTGTTTGAGAGAGACCATCTTCATCCTATGCCTCCCACGGATTGATAAACCTTAGGTCATCCACTTGAGGGAAATTTGCTACTATCCTACAAAACTCTGCGCTTGGAGGCCCAACACGAGTCTATAAGAAGAAGGTTGCGTAGTAGACATCAAGCTCTTTTCTGGCGCCGTTGCCGGGGAGGCTAGGTAAGCGGCACTCACATCCCGTCAACGAAGCTCTTTTCTGGCGCCGTTGCCATGGAGGTGAGTGCTTGAAGGTATATCTTTAGATCTTGCAATTAAATCTTTTAGTTTCTTGTTTTTCACTAGTTTGGTTTTATAAAAGAAAACTACAAAAAAATGGAGTTTAGGTTGCATCATTTGTATCGTCTTTATAATGTCTTTCATGAAAATAAGGATTCAGAAAATTGTGCTCAATTGGTAGAGGAAGAAATTATGATAGTACTTAATGGGAATTCCTTGAATGATGAGCATGATTGCAATATTGCTAGTATGAATTCTCTGAATATCCATGATGCTAATGATATGCAAAGCCACAAGCTTGGGGATGCTATGTTTGATGAAGATGATATGTTTAGTCCCCCAAGTTTTGATGAGCAAATTTATTATGATGAAAGCATGCCTCCAATTTATGATGATTATTGTGATGACATGTATGCTATAAAGAATAATGATAACCATGAAACTTGTCATCATGATTTTAATTTTCAATTGGATTATGCTTCACATGATAGTTATTTTGTTGAGTTTGCTCCCACTATTATGAATGAGAAGAAAATTGCTTATGTCGAGAGTGACACATTTTCTATGCTTGTGGATCATGAAGATAATGCTTTATGTGATAGTTATATTGTTGAATTCATTCATGATGCTACTGAAAATTATTATGAGGGAGGAACATATGATTGTAGGAATTGCAAAAATATCAAGTTTCCTCTCTATGTGTTCAAAGTTTTGAAGTTATGCTTGTTTTGCCTTCCTATGCTAGTTGATTCTTGTTCCCATAAATTGTTTGATCACAAAATTGTTGGCGCGGAAATTCGCACCGCACAACACAACGATAATCCTCGCACTTTCGCAGCGAGGGGCGGATGCTTTTCGAGCAAAGCAACAAAGAAGGTTCCTCGATTTCGGAGAGGAGGGACGGATGCTTTACGAGCAAAGCAACAAAGATGAAAACAGTAAACGAAAGTAAAAGTACGAAAAAGTAGTAGATGTGTTTGTTCGATTGTGTGTTCTTTCAATTGGCCATCACCTCTTCTATTTAAGAGGGGGTTGGACTTCCCGTACAAGACACGGACCCAGATTTCCTTCCAACGGGTCAAAAACGCTATCCAAATTCGGACTCTCCAAAATCTGCCCGAGTCTGCGCGACGGCAAGCGGTAGTACCGCTCTGGGCACGGTAGTACCGCTCTGAGCATAGCTAAGTACCGCTCTACTACCGAGTAAGGGTCTCGGGATACCAGAAAAATACAGTACTACCGCTTAGCGGTACTTCCGCTCTGGAGGACGGTACTACCGCCCTGGAGGGACAGGGCCGCACTCAGATGGCTCTAACTTTTGCATACGACCTCGGATTTAGACAATTTTTATATCAAAATCGACCGATTCGACGAGACGAAGACAATCCGTGTAGATCATTTTCTCATATGAGGTCATCTTGTGGGCTTAATCAGCCGAATAGTGTTCTGGATACAAAATCTCAGCACTTCGAACACAACTTCGGCCTCAGAGATGAGATCGGATGGCTATGGCCCAAATATCAAAGTTTCTCTTTTCGACGATACGGAACTTTCTCACTTTGAGCACTTTTCCATTTGAGGCCTTCTTAATTATGTTTTTGACCATGCCAAAATCTGGTGTCAACAAATGCCCCCCTGTTTTTCGGCAAAACTTGTGTGCCAAAAAATAACTTGCACAATGCTTTTTCTAAGGACGATGTCAACACTCCATCGGCCATTTATATTCTTAGGGTGATAATCATATATCGGCCACATTTGCTCTTAGGGCGATAATCATAGATCGGCCACGTTTGCTCTTAGGGCGATAATCATACATCGGCCACGTTTGCTCTTAGGGCGATAATCATATATCGGCCACGTTTGCTCTTAGGGCGATAATCATATATCGGCAACGTTTGCTCTTAGGGCGATAATCATATATCGGCCATGTTTGCTCTGAGGGCGATAATCATATATCGGCCATGTTTGCTCTTAGGGCGATAATCATATATCGGCCATCGCCTATTTAGGCTTCTTGCCACACACTTCGATGGTACTTCTTCAGATATTTTCCATTGAGCGCTTTAGCCAGCTTCTCCCCTTGCAAAGATTGTACAAAATATGAATTGCCAGGGACAATCTCTACAACTTTATATGGACCTTCCCAACTCGGCGACCACTTGCCGAATTTTCTATCTTTAGTTCCAATGGGTAAAATCGTTTTCCATACTAAATCTCCTATTTGAAACGACTTTTCTTTCACCCTTTTGTTATAAGCCTTGGCTACTCTTAATTTTTCTTTCTCAATTTCTCGCAAAGCTTTTAACCTTTCTTCTGGAACGTCATCTATTCTGTCCATCATCAAATCAGTATATTCAACAGCCGACAAATCATTTTGTCTGGCTACCCTAAGAGCTTGCAACTTAAGTTCCACAGGTAACACCGCCTCCTGGCCATACACTAGCTCAAAAGGTGATACTTGAGTAGCTCCATGCTTAGATATTCTATGAGCCCATAAAGCTTCCGAAAGCACCTCATGCCACCTTCTCGGATGTTCTTCAATTTTCTTCTTTAGAAGCTTGATCAAAGTCTTATTGCTAGATTCGGCCTGTCCATTAGCTTGAGCATAATAAGGCGGCGAATTCAACAATCTAATTCCATAAGATTCGGCAAATTCACGAAATTGATGGGACATAAAAGAAGCACCTTGATCAGTAGTCAAAGTTTGAGGAATACCGAATCTATGAATAATATGCTCCAAAACAAAATTAATTACTTCTCTATGAGTCATTTTCCTCAAAGGAATCGCTTCCGTTCACTTGGTGAAATAATCAGTGGCTACCAGGACGAAGCGATGTTGTTTAGAAGACGAAGGATGTATCTCACCAATAAAATCTAAGCCCCATCCTCTAAACGGCCATGGCTTAATTATGGGATTCAACATAGCTGCGGGTGCTAATTGTATGTTGCCAAAATTCTGACAAGCTTCACAGCCTTTATAATAACGGAAACAATCTTCTAACAAAGTCGGCCAATAAAAACCTGCTCTTTTTATCAACCACCGCATCTTATGAGCCGACTGGTGTGTCCCACATATGCCCTCATGCACTTCACCCATGGCTAATCTAGATTGGTCAGAATCCAAACATTTTAACAATAGCCCATCTATAGTTCGGCGATGTAACTCGTCGTTAAATAGAGTATACTTCAAAGCTTGTCGCCGAATTTTTCTCTCTCATTTGACTTGGATCTTTTAAATGATTAATCAAAGGAATTCTCCAATCTACAATCTCCGAATTAGTAGCTAATTCGGTCACTGGTGATAGTTCGTTTATTTGTAACTCGGTCTCACCCTTTGTAGCAATCAACATAGGTTTTTCTAAGATGAAGAACTTTCCTCTACTGATATTGTAACCGGATGCTTGCTGTGCCAAAGAATTAGCTCTAGAATTTTCTTCTCTAGGTATATGATGGATGGTGAATGTATCTAGAGATTTAATCATGTCCAAACATCGGTCCAAATAACTATTTAACAACCCGTCAAAACATTGGAATTCTCCTTTAATTTGTTGCACTACCAGAAGCGAATCACCAAAAGCATCTACATCCTTAACACCCATATCCAGTAAATTTTGTAAACCAAACAAAAGAGCCTCATACTCAGCTTGGTTATTCGTGCAAGGATATTCTAAGCAAACCGATGTTTCATATATAACATTATTAGGAGAAATCAAAATATTGCCGACGCCTTGTCCCTTTCTACAAACCGATCCATCAAAATAAAGTTTCCATGGGCATATGCTAACATAATTAATATCTTCTTCATCCTTAACCCTATGATCAACAATGAAATCAGCGATAATTTGACCTTTCATAGCACGCAACGACTCATGTGTCAAATCATACTCTATTAGTGCATAAGCCCATTTACCAATCCTACCACTAAGAATCGGTTTTTGCAACATGTGTTTAACTACGTCGGCCTGACAAGCTACCACACAAGTACTGGACAGCAAATAAGGTCGAAACTTGGCACATGCATAATATAAGGATAAGCATAACTTTTCAATAAACACATACCGAGTTTCGGCGTCAATCAAGCGACGACTTAAGTATGCTATGATACACTCCTTCCCGTCATCTTCTTGTGCCAATACTGCGCCGATCACTTTATCTTGTGCAGCAATATATAATTTGAACGGCGCACCAGATTTGGGTGCACGCAACACCGGAGGATTCAACAAATATGTCTTTATGTTATTAAAAGCCTCTCGTTGTTCTGCCCCCCAAGTGAATTCGGCTTCATTCTTTAGCCGAAGTATTGGAGCAAACGATTCAATCTTCCCTGCCAAGTTAGATATAAATCGTCTCAAGTAATTGATTTTCCCCAATAACTTTTGCACATCTCCTTTGCAAGTCGGCTGTTCCGGATTTTTAATTGCCTCTACTTTCTTAGGGTCAATCTCTATACCACCTTCATGAATTATAAATCCTAAGAATTTTCCAGCCGACACACCAAAAGCACATTTAAGGGGATTCATCTTCAACCCATACCGGCGCATTCTTTCAAAACCGAGTCGTAAATCGGCAAGATGATGCTTAAACCCATACGATTTAACAACTATATCATCAATGTATATTTCTAATATAATGCCTAGAAGATCATGAAATATTGGATTCATGGCACGTTGATATGTAGCACCGGCATTCTTCAACCCAAAAGTCATGACTACCCACTCAAACAAACCGACAAAGCCAGGGCACCGAAAAGCAGTCTTAGACATGTCCTTTTCAGCCATAAATATTTGAATATAACCAGCATTGCCATCTAAAAAACTGTTTATTCTATGTCCCGAAGCATTATTAATAAGGATGTCAGCAATAGGCATAGGATATTCATCTTTTGGAGTAGCCTTATTCAAGTCCCTAAAATCAACACATATTCTAATTTTGCTAGTATTCTTCTTTTCAACAGGAACAATATTAGACACCCAATCCGCATATCTACATGGCCGAATAAACTTTGCTTTTATCAACCGGTCAACTTCTTCTTTGATGCGGTCATACATGTTAGGATTAAAATTTCTACGCGGTTGCTTATACGGCCTAAAACCAGGTTTGATAGGTAATCTATGTTCCACTAAATCTCTATTTAAGCCAGGCATTTCGGTATAATTCCAAGCAAAGCAATCAACAAATTCTTTAAGTAACACGGTTACCTTGCTTTTCTGATCGGCTTTTAAATTAGCATTGATAAATGTAGGTCTCGGAGTGCTCCCATCACCAATGTCTATTTCTTCAAGTGGATCAGCCGATGAGAATCCATGCCCAAGCTTGTCCATGTCTTCAAATTCTTCAATAGTCTCATGCATATCGTTCTTTCCGGAACGATATTCTTCTGTACGTTTTTGTAACCATTTAATGCTATCTTCTTTATTCATCACTTACATAGATAGATCATTAAGCCGAGCTACATCAGCCGGCTGTACATTTATGGGTACAAAACCATCTCGACCTATACTAATGTAATCATAGTCCGATAGATCTCTACCGGTCAAGCATTGCATATCACCGAGTTGCCAATCAACCGGCGCTTCTGTCAAGCCTATGCAATTTGAGTTGTCTGCCCCAATCACCTCTACATCATCATCTACCCATTGAATTAAGCACTGATGCAAAGTAGATGGAATGCAACAATTCGCATGGATCCAGTCACGCCCTAACAGAATATTGTATCGGCCTTTGACATCAACTACAAAGAAAGCAGTCGGCAATGTCTTGCTTCCGACTGTAAGCTCCATAGATATAACGCCTTTGGCTTCAGATAGCTCTCCTGAAAACCCACTGAGTACCATGTTGGTCTTCATTAGCTCGCTCTCCTTTCGGTTCAGCTTGGAAAACACCGAAAGAGGCATGATATTCATATCTGCGCCGCCATCAACAAGCATACGCCCAATAGGCTTGCCATCAACATGTCCTTTGATGAATAACGGCTTCAAGTGTTGGTCGGGTTTTTCTGGTTTTTCGAACATAGCCTTACCCGGCCCAAGAATTAACTCAGCAACCTCAGACTCAGGTGCGCGGAACTCGGCGGGCAATGCAAAAACCATGTTAATATCCATATCAGTGAATATATTGTTGCCATTCTCCGAGTTGACGCCGTCAACCTTGTCATCTGTCATGTCATCATCTGAGTACTTGCCATCATCTTCCGAGCAATCGCCACCATCTTCCGGATTGTGAGCGGTATCTTCCGAATAACTGGTGGCTGCATCAACCGAGCCAGTGGGAGCATCAACCGAGTTATCGGCAACTGCATCTTCTTCTTTTGATATGCGCTTTTCTCTCCACACCAGTCGGGGTATCATTGGTCTATCCTCATTGAATTGCTCATCCCGCTTTTTCTCGGCTATTTCTTTTTCGATTTCCAACGCTCGCAGCCGCTGCACTCGGCGTTTCTGAGTGTGATTTAATCCTGTCGGACACCATTGAGGTTCTGGTTTGGTCCCTGGAGTGACAGATTTGCTGCCCCCCGAACTACTCGGCATTTTCTGATGTACTGTCCTGTTGCCCCCCGAGTAACCCGGCCTGTACTGACTGCCTCCTGAGTATCTCGGCATGTTGCTTCTCATGTAACTCGGACTGTTCCAAGTAGCCGAAACACCCTTCTGCTGATGCGATACACCCCCTGCTGCAAATTTCTGGCTTCCATTAGTACTTGGGTTCCCATGATTGAGCGAGCCAAAAATTACTGGAGACTGTCCAGGGGATGCACGTGAGCTATTCTCTTTGATGAGTGGATCAATTATCACACCAACCGCTCCAATTTTCCGAGTTACGCCGGCAGATTCAGTATGTGCATTAGCATCTTTTTCCTGAACAGAATTATCTTTCAACTCGGTAATGTCCTCCTTTCCTGGACTTTTCTTTTCACCGAGTTCTTTTGCAGACTTACGCACCCAAGTGAGCCCACGGCCATTACT
Organism: Elymus sibiricus; assembly: GCA_039707655.1. NCBI lineage: Eukaryota > Viridiplantae > Streptophyta > Magnoliopsida > Poales > Poaceae > Elymus > Elymus sibiricus. Next base: position 303,587,266 of record CM077675.1, on the reverse strand, counting down.
ATTTTTGTCAGCCACTTGGCGCACTGGTGACCGATCCTTTCGAATCGTGTCTTCATCAAACCGAGTCCTTTTCTGATGCACTGGCCCCCTGTGCATATTACTCGGCTGATTCCATTCTGGCCGAAAATAACCCGGTGGCCCCATAGGGTGTGGTGCCCAAGGATTAAACCCCCACGGAGGACACGGAGGAAAATATGGGTGCATAGGAGGTGGGCATCCCCAATAAGCCGGTTGCATTGGAAAACACGGCTGTTGCTCATATGAATTTCTCCCCCAATGCTCATGATCATCAAGTCTAGGAGGGGACCTCGGACGCTTGACTCCTCCAAGCCGATTGAACACATTGTTGTTTCTACGCGAAGTGTATTTTTCCAACAGCATGTTGACAGTCGGCTTTGGTCTTGGACCTTGCTTTTTCTTTCCATTGACTTTCCATACTCTGACCTCTAGGTTCCTGGGTTTAATCATTTTTGGTGGAGCATTCTCATCAACAATATTTTTTTCCTTGGCTGACTCGGCCTGATCCGACCGAATTAGCATCCTTTTGCCTTCAAACTCGATCACATTAACAGGGAAAGGATCACTATCGAGCTTCATCGTGGCATCCTCTATGAATGTCAATCGTCCTTCGTTAATGGCCGATTGCACCTGTCGACGAAAAATATTACAATCATTAGTAGCATGTGAAAAAGAATGATGCCACTTACAGTAAGCTCTTCGTCCCAATTCTTCTGGAGATGGGATCACATGATTTCCTCTCAATCTTATTTGCTTCCCTTGCAATAACATATCAAAGATCTTATCACACTTGCTAACATCAAAAGTATATTTAATCTCATCTTTTTTAGCAGGTGTAGGTTTTAAAGCTGGACATGCAAAGGGTTTAGACTTTGGCGTTTGGATCCACTCGGCTACACATATGTCTAGATCATCATCACTAGCCGAATCATCTTCACACTCTAAAGTATTAACAGTAGGAATAACCTTATCTTTATTTTTGTTTTCACTGAACCGACTAGATTGCTTAACTTCTCTAGCTCGGTTTTCCTGCGCTAAAGCCTTTTGTAATACTTGGTTTACATCTAAAAATTCCTGCCCTTCTAGTTTATCTTTAATGTGAGCATGCAAACCCGAAAAAGCTAGATCAGCCAAATCTTTTTCGGCTATATTTAAGCTGTAGCAGCGGTTCTTTACATCCCTAAACCTTCTAATGTAATCATGCACCGGCTCATTATACTTCTGCCTAACCATAGTTAGGTCAGAAAGCCGAAGCTCAGCTTCACCGCTATAGAAGTACTCATGAAATCGCTGCTCTAACTGTACCCATGAAGAAATAGAGTTAGGAGCAAGGGATGAAAACCAAGTAAATGCAGTGCCGGTTAAAGACAAAGGAAATAGTCTAACTCTATAAATATCTGAATTACCAAACTCACTGCATTGTGCTAAGAACTGTGCCACATGTTCAACAGTAGACCTACCACCTTCCCCGGTGAATTTAACAAAATCAGGGATCCTAACACCTCGAGGATAAGGAGTGGATTCAAAGTATTCGGGGTATGGTTTCCGATAGGTACGTGCCACACCTTTCGGCGCCAAACCGTATTGACTCATGATCTCAGTTATTTGATCTTTCACACTAACATATGTTTGTGGAACAGCATGTGGTGGATTCTCTGGCAATATGGTTTGAGCATGTGAAGTTTGCAACGGAGGATCATTAGCTTGCGAATCAAGTACTGGCCCATATGGAATCCCGGTACTGACAGCTGGCGGCATAGCCTCTGAATTATTTACAATTCGGTGAGGGTTCGTACCGAATTGATTGTAACTCGGTGGTGAGTTTGCTCCGAGTTGATTGTAACTCGGTGGCGTGGTATATGCTACTGTTTGATAGTAGGGTTGCTGCAGATTTGAATTCAAAACCCTACTTCGGTTATTGCTATCATAACTTTGTGCAACCGAAGTAGAAACGATAGGAGGAGCAACACTAGGGATAAAGTTATGGGCCGAACTATTAGTATAGTTCCGGCCACTTTGATCATTGTTTAGAACATCATGAATTTGATCTCTGTTAGCCGATGCACTTTCAACATGTTGCCCTAATGATTGAATATGATGAGATGAACCATCCCCTAAACCTTTGCTAAGTCGCTTTTCAAGTTCTTCAAATTTATTAGCCATGGATTTAGAAAGTGTGTTCATCGCATTTGTCATGTCGGATCCAAATTTGCTAGCTACGGACACATCAATTAAATGAGCAATTTCTTCGGTTGGCTTTTTTACCTCAGCATCGGAAGGACTTGGCGCAACTACCTTTTTGACGACGCCGTTCCTTGTCTTCTGGTATCCCACCAAAAACATGTTCTTCTTTTCAGCGTTCTGTCTCTCGAGCTCCTGTTCAAACTCGCGCCGATCATCTTCCGACAGGTCATCGAACGTAACGGCGATGACGTTCTCCGGGTCGATGTCGCTCCCGTTCCTGGACTCGGTATTCATCATGTCCTAAGTAGATGTTTCCCTCGTTCTTCTCGTCACCGAGTAGATTGGAAGTACTCGGCGTTCTTCGGTCCCCAGCGGAGTCGCCAATTTGTGTTGGCGCGGAAATTCGCACCGCGCGACACAACGATAATCCTCGCACTTTCGCGGCGAGGGGCGGATGCTTTTCGAGCAAAGCAACAAAGAAGGTTCCTCGATTTCGGAGAGGAGGGACGGATGCTTTACGAGCAAAGCAACAAAGATGAAAACAGTAAACGAAAGTAAAAGTACAAAAAAGTAGTAGATGTGTTTGTTCGATTGTGTGTTCTTTCAATCGGCCATCACCTCTTCTATTTAAGAGGGGGTTGGACTTCCCGTACAAGACACGGACCCAGATTTCCTTCCAAAGGGTCAAAAACGCTATCCAAACTCGAACTCTCCAAAATCTGCCCGAGTCTGCGCGACGGCAAGCGGTAGTACCGCTCTGGGCACGGTAGTACCGCTCTGGGCGGTAGTACCGCTCTGAGCATAGCTAAGTACCGCTCTACTACCGAGTAAGGGTCTCGGGATACCAGAAGAATTTTCATAAGCGGTAGTAGACGCGGTAGTAAAATACGGTACTACCGCTTAGCGGTACTTCCGCTCTGGAGGACGGTACTACCGCCCTGGAGGGACAGGGCCGCACTCAGATGGCTCTAACTTTTGCATATGACCTCGGATTTAGACGATTTTTATATCAAAATCGACCGATTCGACGAGACGAAGACAATCCGTGTAGATAATTTTCTCATATGAGGTCATCTTGGGGGCTTAATCAGCCCAATAGTGTTCTGGATACAAAATCTCAGCACTTCGAACACAACTTCGGCCTCAGAGATGAGATCGGATGGCTATGGCCAAAATATCAAAGTTTCTCTTTTCGACGATACGGAACTTTCTCACTTTGAGCACTTTTCCATTTGAGGCCTTCTTAATTATGTTTTTGACCATGCCAAAATCTGGTGTCAACAAAAATCCCTATGCATAGGAAGTGGGTTAGACTTAAAATGTGCTTGTCATGGGATTCATTATGCTCTCTTTATGTTTCAATTATTTACTTTTATGTGAGCATCATTGAGATCATCATGCCTAGCTAAAAGGCATTAAAGAAAAGCGCTTGTTGGGAGACAACCCAACACTTTTACTTTCTGTTTTTGTGTGTTCACATGATTAAGGTACTGTAGTAATCATGTTTTATGCCTTTTATTTCAATAAAGTGCCAAGTAAAGCCTTTCGGACAACTCACAAGATGCGTAGAATTGATGCTGAACCAAAACAGAAACTTTTGACTCCAGTACAGGAATTTTCATTTTTTACGGGAGCGTGATAATGATCTGAAATTTTTACACAGTCTTGATATACAAATTTTTCAGGTTGTCCTAATGTTTCAGAATTTTTAGAGACAGGGAAGTATGGTTCCACTACAGATCTTCACAGACTGTTCTGTTTTTGACAGATTCTGTTTTGCATGCATAGTTTCCTTGTTTTAGTGTTTCCATAGCTTATATTTAGCGATATAAATTATGGGAATGATAGAATACAGTAGGTATCATGTGGGAACAATTATGAATCTTGTCTTGACAGTACCTAAGTGAATGATCTTTACTTATTACACTAACCCTTCTCACGAAATTCCGTTAAGTTTTGTGTGATTGAAGTTTTCAAGTTTTGGGTGAGACACCGATATGAGGAGAATAAAGAGTGACAAGAACCTAAGCTTGGGGATGCCCAAGGCACCCCCAAGGAATACTCAAGCGCCTAAGCTTGGGGATGCCCCGGAAGGCATCCCCTCTTTCGTCTTCAACACTATCGGTATATCTTACTTGGAGCTATATTTTTATTCGTCACATAATATGAGTTTTGCTTGGAGCGTCATTATATTTTTTTATTTTCTGTTAGGTGTTATTTATAATCTTGTTTTTTAATAAAAAATTCCAAGAATTTCCTTAGGATGCTTGCATTGCATGTTTGATGTGTGCTGTGTAAAAAACAGAAACTTTTGCTGTAGTGTTTGAATTTTCATATTTTACTGGAACGTGGAAAGTTTCTGAAATTTTTACACAGTATTGTCTTATAAATTATTTAGCATGTACTAAATTTTCATAATTGTTTGAGTTACAGAAGTGCACTGTTTTCATAAATTGCTACATACTGTTCTGTTTGGACAGATTGCTGTCATAGTTTTGTTATCTACTTATCCTATAGTTTCCATAGCCTATATTGGTAGATATAAATTATGGAAATGATAGTATACAGTAGAGGATGTTGAAAATTATTGTGCAACTTGTCTTGGCAGTACATGAAGTGTTGATTTATTATTATGTGTACTAACCTATCTCACGAGTTCTTTTCAAGTTTTGTGTGGAAGATGTTTTTGAGAATAGGTGAAACCATGATATGAGAGGATTGAACGAGATACAAAAGCTCAAGCTTGGGGATGCCCAAGGCACCCCAAGTAAATATTTCAAGAAGTCTCAAGCATCTAAGCTTGGGGATGCTATGCATCCCACCTCTCTTCATCAACAATTATCGGTCAGCCTATGTTGAGCATAAATTTTTATTCGTTCACGTGATGCGAGCTATTCTTGGAGTGATATTTTTCTTTTGCTTGCTGTTTAAATAAAATACTAAGATCTGAAAATATTTATTGAGAGAGAGAGTCCTCACATAGTTATTTAATTGTTGACTACTCATTGATCTTCACTTATATCTTTTGAGAGTAGCTTATCATTTCCTCTCATGCTTCACTTATACCTTTTTGAGGGATGAAATCTTTATGCTCATGTGCTTCACTTAAATTTGTTCGATCTTGCCAAAAAGCAATGGCAATATATGAAACTAGTCCCAAAGTGATAGATATCCAAGGAGGATATAGTAAAAACTTTCAGGAAGATCATGGGACAAATTAAACTTGATTCCTTGTAATAGTTTTGAAACATGATGATAGTAATATGTGAGTCATGTTAGTGAGTAATTATGCTTAGTAGGAATATTGGTGTTAAGGTTTGTGATTCCCTATGCAAGTACGAAAGTTAATACTTATGCAATGAAGTTACATCCTACTTGTGGTGCATTATTCGGTGTTAGTTTTCTCAATGCTCACTTATGTGAATTTTCCTTTCTTGGTTTGGTTGCTTCCCAATCTATTTGCCAGCCTCCATTTGTACTAAGTAGAAATACTACTTGTGCATCCAAAATCCTTAAACCGATTTTTGCCTTATGAGTCCACCATACCTACCTATATGCAGTATTTCCATGCCATTCCAAGCAAATTTGTATGTGCCATCTCTAAATTTTCAAAATAAATTTTCTCTTTTGTGTGCCCGTACCGCTCATGAAACGGTGGGGAGTATCCAATATTTTTCCATGCTAGGTGTGTTATTCTCATGATATGTGTTGATTCACTATCATTCACGAGAAAGTGGCTGGTATTCGGGATGCCCAGTTCCATGCTCAAAAATAAAATCAAAATATAATGAAACAAAACTCCCCCCAGGATTGTTGTTTGTATGGACGGTACCCGTGGATTCGGATTGCCGTGGAGTGTGATTGATTGGTGGAGGGGGAGTAAAAACTTTACCATTCTGTTTGGGAACCGCCTATAATGTATCTAGCATGGAAAGTATTGCGAGCTACTTTGTCGTTTTCGTTGACAGGAAAAGCATGCCGCTCAAAATATTTTTCTCTCTCAATTTAAACCTCGAGCTCTGGCACCTCTACAAATCCCTACTTCCCTCTGCGAAGGGCCGATCTATTTACTTTATCCAATTTTTATTTTTGCTTTGAGTCTCCATCTTCTCTTATAAGCACCAACTAGGGGGCACTATGATCGTACTTGAGCATTGGGCATAGCTAATATTTGAGTGTGTTTCAAGAATGGATCAATGATTGAGCTGATACGTCTCCAATGTATCTCTAATTTTTGCTTGTTCCATGCTGTTATATTATCATTCTTGGATGTTTTACAATCATTTTACTACAACTTTATATTATTTTTGGGACTAACCTATTAACCTGGAGCCCAGTGCCAGTTTCTGTTTTTTTCCGTGTTTTTGAGTTTTACAGAAAAGGAATATCAAACGGAGTCCAAACGGAATAAAAATCTACGCTGAATTTTTATGGACCAGAAGAAGCCCAGGGAGCGTTGGAGTTGGGCCAGAAGAGCCACGAGGCCACCACAAGCCTGGGGGGTGCGCCCCACCTAGGGCGCGCCCCCCTGGCTTGTCTTCACCTCGTCGCCCACCTTGACTTGTTTCCGACGCCAAAAAATCTTATACATACAGAAACCCCCAGAAACAAACCTAGATCGGGAGTTCCGCCGCCGCAAGCCTCCAGAGCCACGAAAAACCAATCTGGAGCCCGTTCCGGCACCCCGCCGGAGGGGGAAACCATCACCGGAGGCCATCTTCATCATCCCGGCGGTTTCCATGACGAGGAGGGAGTAGTTCACCCTCGGTGCTGAGGGTATGTACCAGTAGCTATGTGTTTGATCTCTCTCTCTCATGTTCTTGAGATGGCACGATCTTGATGTACCGCGAGCTTTATTAATATAGATGAATCATATGGAGTTTTCCCCTCTCTATCTTCTTGTGATGAATTGAGTTTTCCCTTTGAAGTTTTCTTATCGGATTGAGTCTTTAAGGATTTGAGAACACTTGATGTATGTCTTGCGATGGGATATCCGTGGTGACAATGGGATGTTCTATTGATCCACTTGATGTATGTTTTGGTGATCAACTTGCGGGTTCCGTGACCTTGGGAATCTATGCTTAAGAATGAATTCCATCAATCATATTCCTTCTACAAGATCGCTTCTAAATCTTTTCATCGCTGCCTCAATCTTTCTTTATTCATTGTTCCGGAGTGTCTCGGTAATTCATGATGTTCGTTCTTGTCATCATTCTCAGCTTTGAAGACCGAAGAAGAGTTTCTATTAAATCCTTGCTCATTCTTATGAAGATTCGTCTTGTCAGCTTGTTGCTATCCTCTCTAATTGTTTTCAATCAAGAGTAATTCGTTCCATATCTATCCGGAGCATGTCAGAGTTGTTTTCGTTCTCGCTCCTCCGAAGGCCATCATTTCAGAAGATTTCTTCGTTCTTAGCTTTCAGCTTTCGTTCTCAAATTCTTCTCAATTGTTGTCTCTTCGTTCATCTCTTAATTATTCCGGTGCCATGTTCAAGTTTCTATTAGGCAAATCTTAATCTCTTCATTCTCATGTATTCCCATTCGTTTCAATTCTCACCGGTGGTTCGTTCAAGATTTCTTCAAGATTATGTATCTCTCCAATATTTTCAAGAAGAATAAGTCGTATGCCCAGTCCGTTGTTTGTCATCAATTTAACTTGGTGAAGGATAAGCATAACATAATTCTTATTATTGTTTCATCAATTGATTTCAATCCTTCTTCTGGAGTTGTCCATGATATCAAATTCTGGATTTCAAGTGTTCTCATCTTTTCTTTTCCGGAGTTCCAAGTTTTCTCAAGTATTTCATCGCGAAGCTTCATCAAAATCTTTGCAAGGTCATAATCTTATTCTTTTCAGCCTTCATTTCTCTTCATCATTCTTTTGCATACGGAGGTTCTTCATGGTGGCTCTTCAAGGATTTAATTCCTTCTCAAAGTGTTCTTCAAGATTCTTGTTGGAGATGCTCAAACATCATTCATCTTGTATTTCGAAGTGCAATTCATTCTCTCTATCTTTTGAGATGGTGTTATATCATTCTTGATTCATGAGGAGTCTCGAAGAGAATTTGTCAAGAATGAGATATGTAAACCCATCATTTCTTTCTTGGAGTTATCTTGGATTGCATTTCACCTAAAGCGTTTCTAATTGCGGTGCTCATAAACAATCCAACTTTTCTCCTCCTCCTCTTGGTGAAAGAATTTTTGCATATCTTGTTGTTCCCAACCAATCAATTGTTTCCGTTTGTGGCCGGTTGTCACCTCTTAATTTTGAGATCTTTCCGTAAGCCCACAACATGCTTATTCTTTTCATTGTTGATGTTTCAACAACTCCGTTCCATCCTTCCTTGTATAGATGCTTTTCAAATTCAATGGTGGTGTAAGTTGTCATGTTTCTTCTTCGTCCTCTCCTTTCCATCGATCTAGCTTCTATTCTTTTGTTCTGGAGGCATTATGGTGTTCCTCTCTTTGACCCATCATCTCACTTATTAAGATCATGTTCTTCCGTTTCTTGTCCATTCAACCGGAGTGTTGTGCCCCTATTCAAGTTCTTTATATCTTATCAAGTTCTGCTTCTCTTTTCTACTGAAGTGCTGCCCAAATTTCTTCTCGAATTCTTGTTGTTCCTCGTGCCATTCTTCATCTCTTTTCAACCTCGAAGTTTCATTGGTTTCACTCGTTTGTCAAAGAAGCAACTAAGTTTACCTCTTCCTTTCCTCTTCCTCTTCCCCTTTTCATTCTAAGATCTCGGGGAGAGATCTCTAGTTAGTGGAGGAGAGTTGTAACAGCCCGGAACCGGCACTCCAGAAGATTCCCATTTTATTCCATTGTCGTAGTGTGATTCGTTTGTTTGTCATATTCATCATCGCATCATTTGCATCATCCACATTGCATCGGCACCCCGTTGCCATCAGTTTTCAAAACTTGCATCCGTTATTAGTCGCCGATTCTCTCCGTTCGTGTCGTCGACCATTTCGAGACCAACCACACATGCACACGCCCTCGACATTGTTAACATGTTATTTTTAAAAGTGCATATAAATATTCTCGGATTGGGTCGAAAGTTCGCGTGCGTATTTGTTTTTTTGTAGGTAGGCCGCCTGCCAAATTTCGTCAAAATTTGAAGTCGTTTGATACCCCAACGGTTAACCGTAGAAGTGTCGTTATCGGTTTATTATCAGACATTTTTCGAGGTTTAAAAACTCCATCGCCGGGCCACACCAGTTCCCCTCTCATCTCAGCCTAGCCTGTCTACACAACCCTCTAAGCCCACCAAGCCTACCCCTCTATTTCAGACCGCCCGATCGAGATCCGACGGTCCAAAAACGGATGAAATCCCTAACCCTAGACCCCTTGCCTATAAATAGACACCCTACCCTGCCTATTGTGCAAACTCTAGCCGAATTCCTTGAATTCCGCGCTGTCGCTGCACTAGGATTGGGGTACCCAGTGCCTCTGACTTATGCACAGGCAGTAGTAGTAGAGCCGATCAACATAAAACCAGTCCAAGCCAAAAAAGGCGCTCTACGTGAGATCAAGGAGCGCATCAAGAAGACGAAGCCAACATTCAAGACCAAGACTCCGGCAGAAGCAACCTACGCTGGCTAGCAGTGCCGACAAGATCGACGCAACGGACCAGAACAGGCCCGAGCCGCGCCAGTCGCATCCCCGGTGCCTGTCGGGGACCGAGGCGCATGCGCCTTCAAGAAGACCCGACAAACCACCCCCGGAAGGCGCGAACCGATCGGCCACCGCTCCACCGCATCACAATGCCAGTCATTTGTCGATGCGGTGTCGAGCCCTCAGGTGGCTAAGTGGCTCTCGCTAAGCACGTGGCGACGCGCTGGGAGACAGATTATGCCCGTTTGACACCCGTCCAGAGAAGTGTCAAGATACTAAGCAATAGTTAGCCAAGCGGTGGTAAAAGCTTGCCGGGGATGCTCCCCCGCATGCCACCTAGGCTAGCATTTATGGCAATTTATCCTAAGTGCCAGAGTTAGGTATGATAGCACTGTTAGCTATCTAATCACTAGGTAATGTCTATTTTGCCACTGTGGTTGCCCCTTGAGCTATAAAAAGAGGCCCAAGGCAACCTAGCTAAGGATTCGGACCTTTGGACACTTGTACTCACGTAGCAGCTCTCCCGAAGGCACCCTTGCCGGGTTTGAGCGCTACGTGTGCTTCGTGTTCCCCCGATCAATCCACCAAAGCAGGAGTAGGGTTTTACGCTTCTCAGCGGCCCAAACCTGGGTAAAACGCCAGCGTCTCGTCGTCGTGGTACCTCACTACCTCTGCTCTTTGTGCAACATGACCACACCCCCGCCGAACCACAAAAGGGGCCCTCGCCCCCATAGGTGATCGTGTGCATCGTGCCCCACCATCTTTCGCACGCCAGGTAGGGGACGCGTCATTTGCGCGAACCTGAGATCGTGAGCAGCGCGTCGATCTTCATCGCCATATTCTTCATCTATGGCTCCTAAGAAGAAGACCGCCGCAACTGCGCATCCCTCCACTTCGAAGGCCCCCTCGCACGGAGTTGCGGACGCCATTGGCACCGCAGCGGCGACGAGTGAGGCGGGCGTCGTGGGCGACGCGACTGGCGCAGGTGGTGCCACCGTCGTGTCCCCCGTGGCCAAAGTTAGAGCGAGGAACGCCGAAGAGGAGCAACAACAGCAACATTTTGGCGAGCTCGGCCCTAGTGCCGCGGGAGGAGGAAACGTTCGGTCTCCACCTCCCCGCCGCACTGGTGGCCGCGGCCGCAACAGCGGCGCCTAATCTGGGGCAAGCCGTGATCTTCCAGCTGCGCCCGACACAAGCGCGGCTGCTGGAAGTGCGCCCCGCCCAGAGCAAGACGAAGCGCCAAGCGGGGCCATAGACCCGCAAGTTTGACCTCCTCCACGTCCGACCGCCTCGGCGACCGGTGCATGGCGACGAGAATGCGGTGACGCTCCTCTTGGTTCCACCAGGAGTCGAGTGACGTCGCGATCCGCCTCCCTAGCCCTGTCGGCCATGGCAACGGAAGCGATGGCGCGGGCCGAGCTGCTGTTAAATTTCCCGCCGGCGGCTGACAAGATGGACGAGTGGAGAGCCACCATCCAGAGTCTGATCGGCTTCGTCGAAGCCAGCAAATCACAGCACGCCGAGCCATCACGATACCCGCGGACAACGACGGTGGCCCGGGCTGACGGTCGTGTCGAGGGGGCCGTGCCAACAGTGCAATTCCCTCCGCAACAACAGACCCAGAGGCAGCCACAACGAGCTCCACATGCTGACGTGACCAACGAAGCATCTATGGTCTCGTCCAGCCCGCACGATCGTCGGGACCAACGGCGTGTCCTGGAAGACCGGCGGAGGGAAGACGCGCGCATCCCCATAGAGCGACGCCGGGAAGCACACCGCCAATCCGACAGGCGCAACGGCCCAGATGCTGGCGACCCCACGCCCAATGCTGGCGGGTACCTGCCTTATGAGGTTGGGTGCCCTGCCTTCACTCACGAGCTGCGACAGGTCCGCTGGCCATCGGCCCGAGCTTTCAAACCTAAGCTGACGTAGAAATACGATATCGAGATGTGGTAGCAGCTGAAGTCGTGGAAGCATCAGCTCCCACCAAGGAATCAAAGAAGGGGAAGAAGTCTAGCAGAGACGCCGGCAAGGACTCCGGGAAGCGTGCCTCTTCGGAGTACGCTGCACCCGTCGATGACCTGCCGGAGAGTTCCACTAGCAAGAGATCCAAGGTCGCCTATCCTGCAACGAAGAAGGTCCCAGCAGGGCAAGATGGCGCTGATGGTACGTTTATCATCAGTGCCACCCTTAATGACAAATAGGAAAGCGCGCTCGTTGCCTTCCTGAGGGCGAATGTCGATGTGTTTGCTTGGCAACCTTCCGACATCCTCGGTGTTCCCAGGGAGGTAATTGAGCACCACCTTGCTCTATGCCCTCATGCCAGGCCTGTCAAGCAGAAAGTTAGAAAGCAAGCCTTGGAGCGGCAGCAGTTCATCGCCGAGGAAATCAAGAAGCTCGAAGCAGCTGGTTTGGTCAGAGGAGTGTTGCATCCAACATGGTTAGCTAACCCGGTAGTGGTGCGCAAGGCGAATGGGAAATGGAGGCTTTGCATTGATTTCACTGACTTAAACAAAGCATGCCCGAAGGACCCTTTTCCCTTGCTGCGCATCGATTAGATTGTTGATTCCACTTCCGGGTGTGACTTGCTTTCCTTCTTGGACGCATACTCCGGATAGCACCAGATATTCATGGGCAAGGAAGATGAGGAAAAGACCGCATTCATAACTCCGTGTGGCACGTACTGCTTTGTAGGTATGCCCTTTGGGTTAAAGAGCGCTGGTTCAACCTTTGCAAGAGCCATGCAGATTGGATTTGAACCTCAGTTGCATAGAAACGTGGAAGCTTACTGATGTCTACTACGCAACCTTCTTCTTGTAGACTCGTGTTGGGCCTCCAAGCGCAGAGTTCTGTAGGACAGTAGCAAATTTCCCTCAAGTGGATGACCTAAGGTTTATCAATCCGTGGGAGGCATAGGATGAAGATGGTCTCTCTCAAACAACCCTGCAACCAAATAACAAAGAGTCTCTTGTGTCCCCAACACACCCAATACAATGGTAAATTGTATAGGTGCACTAGTTCGGCGAAGAGATGGTGATACAAGTGTAATATGGATTGTAGATATAGGTTTTTGTAATCTGAAAATATAAAAACAGCAAGGTAGCTAATGATAAAAGTGAGCACAAACGGTATTGCAATGCTTAGAAACAAGGCCTAGGGTTCATACTTTCACTAGTGCAAGTTCTCTCAACAATACTGACATAGTTGAATCATATGTAAATCCCTCACGTGCGACAAAGAGTTCACTCCAAAGTCACAAATAGCGGAGAACAACCGAAGAAATTATTGTAGGGTACGAAACCACCTCAAAGTTATCTTTTCTGATCAATCTTATGAGCTATCCCTATAAGTGTCACGAACAGCCCTAGAGTTCGTACTAAAATAACACCTTAAGATACACATCAACCAAAACCCTAATGTCACCTAGATACTCCAATGTCACCACAAGTACCCATGGGCTTGATTATACGATATGCATCACATAATTTCAGATTCATCATCTTCAATCCAACACAAAGAACTTCTAAGAGTGCCCCAAAGTTTCTACCGGAGAGTCAAGACGAAAACGTGTGCCAACCCCTATGCATAGATTCCCAAGGTCACGGAACCCGCAAGTTGATCACCAAAACATACATCAAGTGGATCAATAGAACGTCCCATTGTCACCACGGATATCCCATCGCAAGACATACATCAAGTGTTCTCAAATCCTTAAAGACTCAATCCGATAAGAAAACTTCAAAGGGAAAACTCAATTCATCACAAGAAGATAGAGAGGGGAAAACTCCATATGATTCATCTATATTAATAAAGCTCGCGGTACACCAAGATCGTGCCATCTCAAGAACATGAGAGAGAGAGATCAAACACATAGCTACTGGTACATACCCTCAGCCCCGAGGGTGAACTACTCCCTCCTCGTCATGGAGACCGCCGGGATGATGAAGATGGCCTCCGGTGATGGTTTCCCTCTCCGGCAGGGTGCCGGAACGGGCTCCCGATTGGTTTTTTGCGGCGGTGGAACTCCCGATCTAGGTTTGTTTCTGGGGGTTTCTATATTTATAATAATTTTTGGCGGCGGAAACCAGTCCAGGGGGGCACGAGGTGACGACAAGCCAGGGGGGCACGCCCTAGGGGGTGGGGCGCGCCCCCAGGCTTGTGGTTGCCTCGTGGCTCTTCTGGCCCAACTCCAATGCTGCCTGGGCTTCTTCTGGTCCATAAAAAATCACCGTAGATTTTTATTCCGTTTGGGCTCCGTTTGATATTCCTTTTCTGTAAAACTCAAAAACACGGAAAAAACAGAAACTGGCACTGGGCTCTAGGTTAATAGGTTAGTCCCAAAAATAATATAAAGTTGTAGTAAAATGATTGTAAAACATCCAAGAATGATAATATATTAGCATGGAACAAGCAAAAATTATAGATACGTTGGAGACGTATCAGCATCCCCAAGCTTAATTCCTGCTCGTCCTCGAGTACGTAAATGATAAAAACAGAATTTTTGATGTGGAATGCTACCTAACATGTTCATCAAATTCTTTTCTTATTTGTATAGCATGGACATTTGGACTTGTAAATGATTCAAAGCAATAGTCTAGTTTTAACATAATGACTTCAATACTCAAGCATATCAACAAGCAACCATGTCTTTCAAAATATCAACACTAAAGAAAGTTATCCCTAGCCCATCATGCTCAATCATTGATCCATTCATGAAACACACTCAAATATTAGCTATGCCCAATGCTCAAGTACGATCATAGTGCCCCCTACTTGGTGCTTATAAGAGAAGATGGAGACTCAAAGCAAAAATAAAAATTGCATAAAGTAAATAGATAGGCCCTTCGCAGAGGGAAGTAGGGATTTGTAGAGGTGCCAGAGCTCAAGGTTTAAATTGAGAGAGAGAAATATTTTGAGTAGCATGCTTTTCCTGTCAACGAAAACGACAAAGTAGCTCACAATACTTTCCATGCTAGATACATTATAGGCGGTTCCCAAACAGAATGGTAAAGTTTTTACTCCCCCTCCACCAATCAATCACACTCCACGGCGAGCCGAATCCACGGGTACCGTCCATACAAACAACAATCCTGGGGGAGTTTTGTTTCATTATATTTTGATTTGATTTTTGAGCATGGAACTGGGCATCCCGAATACCAGCCACTTTCTCGTGAATGATAGTGAACCAACACATATCATGAGAATAACACACCTAGCATGGAAAAATATTGGATACTCCCCACCGTTTCATGAGCGGTACGGGCACACAAAAGAGAAAATTTATTTTGAAAATTTAGAGATGGCACATACAAATTTGCTTGGACTGGCATGGAAATACCGCATATAGGTAGGTATGGTGGACTCATAAGGAAAAACTTGGTTTAAGGATTTTGGATGCACAAGTAGTATTTCTACTTAGTACAAATGAAGGCTAGCAAATTTATTGGGAAGCAACCAAACCAAGGAACGAAAAATCACATAAGTGAGCATTGAGTCATAACTAACACCGAATAATGCACCACAAGTGGGATATAACTTCATTGTATAACTATTGACTTTCATGCATGCATAGTGAATCACAAACCTTAACACCAATATTCCTACTAAGCATAATTACTCACTAACATGACTCACATATTACTATCATCATGTTTCAAAACTATTACAAAGAATCAAGTTTAATTTGTCCCATGATCTTCATGAAAGTTTTTATTATATCCTCCTTGGATATATATCACTTTGGGACTAGTTTCATATATTGTCATTGCTTTTTGACAAGCTCAAACAAATTTAAGTGAAGTACAAGAGCATAAAAATTTCATCTCTCAAAAAGGTATAAGTGAAGCATGAGAGGAAATGACAAGCTACTCTCAAAAGATATAAGTGAAGATCAATGAGTAGTCAAACAATTAAGTAGCTTTGTGAGGACTCTCTCTCTCCCACAATAAATATTTTCAGATCTGAGTATTTTATTTAAACAGCAAACTAAACAAAAATAGAACTCCAAGAATAGCACGCATCATGTGAACGAATAAAACTTTAGGCTCAACATAGGCTAACCGATAATTGTCGATGAAGAAAGGTGGGATGCGTAGCATCCCCAAGATTAGATGCTTGAGACTTCTTGAAATATTTAATTGGGGTGCCTTGGGCATCCCCAAGCTTGAACTTTTGTATCTCGTTCAATCCTCTCATATCCCGGTTTCACCTATTCTCAAAAACATCTTCCACACAAAACTTGAAAAGAACTCGTGAGATAGGTTAGTACACATAATAATAAATCAACTCTTTATGTACTGCCAAGACAAGTTGCATAACAATTTTCAAACATCATCTACTGTTTACTATCGTTTCCACAATTTATATCTACCAATATAGGCTATGGAAACTAGAGGATAAGTAGATAACAAAACTATGACAGGAATCTGTCCAAACAGAACAGTCTGTAGCAATTTATGAAAACAGTGTATTCCGTAACTCAAAAAATTATGAAAATTTAGGACGTGCTAAATAATTTATATGACATCACTGTGTAAAAATTTCAGAAACTTTCCACGTTCCAGTAAAATATGAAAATTCAAACACTAGAGCCAAAGTTTCTGTTTTTACACAGCACTCATCAAAACATTCAATGCAAGCATCCTAAGGCAATTCTTGGAACTTTTTATTGAAAAACAAGATTATAAATAACACCTTAACAGAGAACAACAAAATAAAATGACGCTCCAAGTAAAACTCATATTATGTGACGAATAAAAATATAGCTCCAAGTAAGATATACCGATAGTGTTGAAGACGAAAGAGGGGATGCCTTGCGGGGCATCCCCAAGCTTAGGCGCTTGAGTCTTCCTTGGATATTACCTTGGGGGTGCCTTGGGAATCCCCAATCTTAGGTTCTTGTCACTCCTTATTCTCCTCATATCGGTGTCTCACCCAAAACTTGAAAACTTCATTCACACAAAACTTAACGGAACTTCGTGAGAAGGGTTAGTATAACAAAGATAAATCATTCACTTAGGTACTGTCAAGACAAGATTCATAATTGTTTCCACATTATACCTACTGTATTCTATCATTCCCATAATTTATACCACTAAATATAAGCTATGGAAACACTAAAACAAGCAAACTATGCGTGCAAAACAGAATCTGTCAAAAACAGAACAGTCTGTGAAGATCTGTAGAGTAACCATACTTCCCTGTCTCTAAAAATTCTGAAAAATTAGGAAAATCTAGGAAATTTGTATATCAAGACCGTGTAAAAATTTCAGATCAAAATCACATTCCAGTGAATTTACAAAATTCCTGGACTGAGAGCAAAAATTTCTTTTTTTGCACAGAATCAAGTCAACTATCATCCACACTATCCCAAAGGCTTTACTTGGCACTTTATTGAAACAAAAGCTATAAAACATGATTACTACAGTAGCTTAATCATGTGAACACACAAAAACAGAAAGGAAAAGTGTTGGGTTGTCTCCCAACAAGCGCTTTTCTTTAAAGCCTTTTTAGCTAGGCATGATGATTTCAATGATGCTCACAAAAAAGATAAGAATTGAAAGACAAAGAGAGCATCACGAAGCATATGACACTCACATTTAAGCCTAACCCACTTCCTATGCATAGGGATTTTGTGAAAAAACAATTTATGGGAGCAAGAATCAACTAGCATAGGAAGGCAAAAGAAGCATAACTTCAAAACTTTGAACACATAGAGAGGAAACTTGATATTATTGCAATTCCTACAAGCATATGTTCCTCCCTCATAATAATTTTCAGTAGCATCATGAATGAATTCAACAATATAACCAGCACATAAAGTATTCTTTTCATGATCTACAAGCATAGAAAATTTGTCACTCTCGACATAAGCAAATTTATTCTCATCAATAGTAGTGGGAGCAAACTAAACAAAATAACTATCATGTGAAGCATAATCCAATTGAAAATTAAAATCATGATGACTAGTTTCATGGTTATCATTATTCTTTATAGCATACGTGTCATCACGATAATCATCATATATAGGAGGCATGCCATCATCATAATAAATTTGCTCATCAAAACTTGGGGGACTAAAAATGTCATATTCATCAAACATAGCATCCCCAAGCTTGTGGCTTTGCATATCATTAGCATCATGAATATTCAAGGAATTCATACTAACAACATTGCAATCATGCTCATCACTCAAAGATTTAGTGCCAAACATTTCAATAACTTCTTCTTCTAACACTTGAGCACAATTTTCTTTTCCATCATTTTCACGAAAGACATTGAAAAGATGAAGCATATGAGGCAACCTCAATTCCATTTTTTTTGTAGTTTTATTTTATAAAACCAAACTAGTGAAAAACAAGAAGCTAAAAGATTTAATTGCAAGATCTAAAGATATACCTTCAAGCACTCACCTCCCCGGCAACGGCGCCAGAAAAGAGCTTCGTTGACGGGATGTGAGTGCCGCTTACCTAGCCTCCCCGGCAACGGCGCCAGAAAAGAGCTTGATGTCTACTATGCAACCTTCTTCTTGTAGACTCGTGTTGGGCCTCCAAGCGCAGAGTTTTGTAGGACAGTAGAAAATTTCCCTCAAGTGGATGACCTAAGGTTTATCAATCCGTGGGAGGCATAGGATGAAAATGGTCTCTCTCAAACAACCCTGCAACCAAATAACAAAGAGTCTCTTGTGTCCCCAACACACCCAATACAATGGTAAATTGTATAGGTGCAGTAGTTCGGCGAAGAGATGGTGATACAAGTGTAATATGGATAGTAGATATAGGTTTTAGTAATCTGAAAATATAAAAACAGCAAGGTAGCTAATGATAAAAGTGAGCACAAACGGTATTGCAATGCTTAGAAACAAGGCCTAGGGTTCATACTTTCACTAGTGCAAGTTCTCTCAACAATACTGACATAGTTGAATCATATGTAAATCCCTCACGTGCGTCAAAGAGTTCACTCCAAAGTCACAAATAGCAGAGAACAACCGAAGAAATTATTGTAGGGTACGAAACCACCTCAAAGTTATCTTTTCTGGTCAATCTTATGAGCTATCCCTATAAGTTTCACGAACAGCCCTAGAGTTCGTACTAAAATAACACCTTAAGATATACATCAACCAAAACCCTAATGTCACCTAGATACTCCAATGTCATCACAAGTACCCATGGGCTTGATTATACGATATGCATCACATAATTTCAGATTCATCATGTTCAATCCAACATAAAGAACTTCAAAGAGTGCCCCAAAGTTTCTACCGGACAGTCAAGACGAAAACGTGTGCCAACCCCTATGCATAGATTCCAAAGGTCACGGAACCCGCAAGTTGATCACCAAAACATACATCAAGTGGATCAATAGAACATCCCATTGTCACCACGGATATCCCATCGCAAGACATACATCAAGTGTTCTCAAATACTTAAAGACTCAATCCGATAAGAAAACTTCAAAGGGAAAACTCAATTCATCACAAGAAGATAGAGAGGGGAAAACTCCATATGATTCATCTATATTAATAAAGCTTGCGGTACATCAAGATCGTGCTATCTCAAGAACATGAGAGAGAGAGAGATCAAACACATAGCTACTGGTACATACCCTCAGCCCCGAGGGTGAACTACTCCCTCCTCGTCATGGAGACCGCCGGGATGATGAAGATGGCCTCCGGTGATGGTTTCCCCCCTGGTAGGGTGCCGGAACGGGCTCCCGATTGGTTTTTCGTGGCTCTGGAGGCTTGCGGCGGCGGAACTCCCGATCTTGGTTTGTTTCTGGGGGTTTCTATATTTATAGGAATTTTTGGCAGCGGAAACAAGTCCAGGGGGCCCACGAGGTGACGACAAGCCAGGGGGCGCGCCCTAGGAGGGGGGGCGCGCCCCCCAGGCTAGTGGTGGCCTCGTGGCTCCTCTGGCCCAACTCCAATGCTACTTGGGCTTCTTCTGGTCCATAAAAAATCACCGTAGATTTTTATTCCGTTTGGGCTCCGTTTGATATTCCTTTTCTGTAAAACTCAAAAACACGGAAAAAACAGAAACTGGCACTGGGCTCTAGGTTAATAGGTTAGTCCCAAAAATAATATAAAGTTGTAGTAAAATGATTGTAAAACATCCAAGAATGATAATATAACAGCATGGAACAAGCAAAAATTATAGATACGTTGGAGACGTATCACTTACATTGATGACGTAGTATTCAAAACCAAAGATGAAGCTACCCTCATACAAGACTTGGAAGAAACTTTTCTAAACTTGCGCAAGATCAATTTGAAGCTCAACCCTGAGAAGTGTATGTTTGGTGTCCCATCCGGCAAGCTGCTTGGGTTCTTCATATCTCAACGAGGAATAGAAGCCAATCCCGACAAGATCAAAGCAATCAAGCAGATACAAGCACCCATGTCCGTCAAGGACGTAAGACGCTTGGCCGGGTGCATTGCCGCATTGAGTAGGTTCATCTCCAAATCCGCTGAGTGCGCCCTGCCATTTTTCAAGATTTTGAAAAAGGCCGGCCCGATGAAGTGGACCCCGGAAGCAGAAGCAGCGCTGCAAGATCTGAAAGCTTACCTTTCCTCTGCTCCCTCCTTGGTCGCACCTAAACCGCAAGAACCGTTGCTGCTATACTTGGCGGCAACAAATCAAGTGGTTAGCACAGTGCTGGTGGCGCAGCGAGAAGTGGATGAAGATGCATCCGCTGCGACTGATTACACCGGGGGTGGAACTAAAGCACCCGCGGCAGGACCTGATACAAACCAAGGGGAACCAAAGCAAGCAAACGAAGGCAGTTTTAAGGAAGTGGCAAAGAAGAAAGTGGTGCAGCGGCCAGTATACTTTGTCAGCTCCTTGTTACAAGGGGCTAAGTCAAGGTACTCTGGGGTGCAAAAGCTGATCTTCAGCCTTCTCATGGCCTCGAGGAAAGTGCCACTACTTCCAAGGCCACGAGATCACAGCTGTCACCCGCTTTCCGCTGCAGCGTATATTGAGGAACCCCAAAGCCACTGGCAGGATAGTTGAGTGGGCGCTAGAACTGTCAAGTTTTGCTTTGATGTATGAGAGCACTTCCACAATTCAGAGCAGGGCGTTGGCGGAATTCATTGCAGAATGGACACCCACACCATACGAAGAGGTTCCAGAGACAATCCTCCCCGGCAAAAAGGTGCCTAAAGAATGGATCATGTATTTTGACGGTGCATTCTAACTTCAGGGCGCCGGAGCAGGCGTGCTCCTCATCGCCCCTACCGGAGAGCATCTCAAATATGTGGTTCAAATGCACTTTCCCCGGGAGGAGGCCACCAATAACACCGCTTAGTATGAGGGGCTCCTTGCCAGGCTCAGGATCGCGGTGGAGTTGGGAATGAAGAAACTGATTAATCCGAGGAGATTCTCAACTCGTGGTGAGACAAGTCAACAAAGATTATCAGAGTCCGTTGATGGAGGCATACATGGAAGAGGTGAGGAAGCTGGAGGAGCACTTTGATGGAATCCAAGCAGAACATGTACCACGTGCAGAAAATAGCGTCGCTGATCATCTGTCAAAGTGCGTCGCGTAAAAGCTTCATGTGGAACCAGGAACCTTCGTCCTCCACCTCACTCAGCCATTAGTATCCCCGCCAACGATGACCAAGAAAAGAAGAAAGCTGAACTCCGGCAAGCATTTCCCGGCAGAGCTTCCTGAAGCCGCTAGTAGAGAGGCTGCCGGAGATGGTCTCGTTTCGGTTGGTGAGCAGCTCCCTCCTGCAGAACCTCAGGTTCTCGCGGTCGAGGCAAGCGCTCCCACGAACCAGGATATGCCTTTAGTCCTCGTTGTCGAGCCACAGGCTCCAGCTTGGGCACATCACATAGTCCACTTCCTTCAAACAGGAGAACTTCCCGAAGAACAAGAAGAAGCCAAAAAAGTAGCCCATCAATCAAGTATGTACCAGTTTTTCGATGACACTCTGTACAGAAAAAGAACAAACGGTGTGAAATTAAGATACATATGCCGGGAAGATGGACTGAAGCTGTTAGCAGAGATTGACGGAGACATGTGTGGGTCTCACATTGGATCAAGGGCCCTTGCGGGAAAAGCCTTCCGGCAGGGTTTCTATTGGCCCACTGCCCTCCAGGATGCAATTGAGCTGGTCACCAAGTGTGAAGCCTGCAAGTTCCATTCCAAGAACATCCATCAACCAGCGCAAGCTCTCCAGACGATCCCTTTATCCTGGCCATTCTTGGTCTGGGGGCTCGATATTTTGGGCCCCTTTCCCCGCGCCGTCGGGGGCTTTGAATTCTTGTTCGTTGCAATTGACAAGTTTACAAAGTGGCCAGAGGTGCAACCAGTGAGGAAGGTGACCGCGCAGTCAGCTGTCAAGTTCCTGAAAGGAATGGTGTGCCGTTTTGGAGTGCCCAAAAGGGTCATCACTGATAATGGCACCCATTTCACGAGCCGCACCTTTATGCAATACATCCAGAGCCTTGGAAGCAAGGTCTCCTTCGCCTCTGTTGCCCACCCAAGAAGCAACGGGCAAGTCGGGAGGATGAATGTTGAAGTGTTGCGCGGGCTCAAGACAAGAACTTTCGATAGACTACGAAGAAGCGGCAAGTGCTGGATAGATGAGCTGCTGGTGGTTCTTTGGTCCCTCAGAACGACACCGAATCGAGCTATCGGCCAGATGCCCTTCTCCCTAGTGTATGGGGCGGAAGCAGTTCTCCCCACGGAACTCATATACATGTCACCTCGAGTACTTGCTTACGATGAAGTAGAGCAAGAGCAGCTACGGCATGATGATGCCATGCTCCTCGAGGAAGATCGTCTTCGGGCTGCTATGTGTGCTGCACGCTACCAGCAAGCCCTGCGCCGCTATCATAGCCGCAGGGTCCATGCCCGGAGCCTTGAGGAAGGCGACCTTCCCCTTAGGCGCGTTCAGTCCGCCAAGGGTACCAACATGTTGACGCCGAAGTGGGAAGGCCCTTACTGGGTAGCACGAGTCACCAGACCTGGCGCAGTCCGTCTGGAGACCGAAGATGGCATCAAAGTGCTTATCTCATGGAATATTGAGCATCTTCGTAAGTGCTACCTGTAAGGCGCGGTTGCCGGGCTCAGTCCTCGGCAACCACCTTTTGTACAAGCCTTACCGCAGTGCATGTAACCCTCTGTACAAAGCCAGGCGCAGTCCCTGTGCATGCAACAATAAAGCTAGGCATTTCATCATACCATCAAACTGCATGTTTATTATGCATTTTTTATGTTGCAATGTTATTGCTTTTTAAGTTTTAGAAATTTGCTAGAGTACTCGATGAGCCTATGATCCTTGTTACCGCACTCTATCTCTCTAGAGGACAGAGGCCTCTTGCCTTACATGATTTACCACTAGGAAAACAAAGAAGAAAGGCAAAGAAGCGAGGACGGTGGCCCATTGTACTCCAGAAAGGGATACTGCCCAAAAAGATAAGTCTGATCACATATCCCAAGCTCGGTGCCATTTGCTCCCTTAAGGAAACACTTGCTATCCTTTTTGTTTGTATACCATGGAGTCATTCACGCAATGGAAACCCTTGTAGGGACGAGCCGTCCCCCAGCTCCTGTCGCTTATCAGCTCTGGTGGGCCGCGCCGATACCGACAAGGAGCCTTGCCGGGAAATGATACCAGCCTGCTGCCGGGGGCTCGCTCCCCCTTTGGCGCTCACGGTTAGTACTGACCCGGCAGATAGTTCCGTGCGGCAAGGACAAACATGCTGACACAGTACAAACAAGGGAAGAAAAGGATAGTAATTAAGGAAGAGAAATAGCATTCTTTCATTCTTTTTCGGTACAAAATGGATAAAGATTAGAATATGATTAGCTAAAACTTGGCAAGCTCCTACATCTTTGGATTTATAAAAAAGATAAGTGCCCCGTAATGCCTTTCTTGTCCCTCTCCTCCTAGGGATTAGGTGGAGAAGAAAAAGAGGGCAAAAGGAGCGCCTGGCTGCGATTTGGCGCCTCCCCGCCAGGGCCAGCGGGACGCGTCCCCTGAAGGATCAGAACGACCCTGCCCCCAGGCAGGGCGGACGAAGCCGGCAGGGCGGACGAAGCCGACAAGGAGGAAGAAGTCGGAGGGCGGGTGCAGATGATGGTGCTGCCGAAGCATAGCTGGTGATGATGGTGCTGCCGGCGATCACGACGTGTCGGACCTGTCATCCATGCTCTTGAAGCATCGTGGGTTGCCGCCACCGTCATCTTCCTCATCGCCACAGCTCAAGAAGACACCTCTGCCGTCGTCCGAGCTCTCGACACGGCAGACGAGGCGAACGCCGAGCCTCCCGAAGAGCCTCAACAAGAGAATCATCGTCCCCGATGACCCAAGGCAGGGAAGACTCCTTGCCCTTAAGGAGTATGCTGTCGAGACCCCGATCCTAAGCCATAAGAATCTAGCATGTAACACATCACATCACATTGCGGCCTCACGCACGGTTATCCCCACAGCTGCCACCTTACCTTGGCCAGGACCGTTTGCGTCTTTTGGCTCACGTATGTGAATATGTCGCTAGCATTCAAATGTCAAAGAACCCAGGTCGACATGACTAGTCGTAGAACCCAAGTGGCACATCCATACAGGGACAGGCATACGTAACCCAACAGTGCAGGTGTTGGTCATTAGCGTGTGTAGACGAGTCATAGCAAGCTACAGGGACTCCATTATGCCATGGGACATAAATGTCTTCAACTGCGCATAGATGAGTCATAGCAGGCTACATGGACTCCATTACACTGCGAGACATTTCCCCGAAGGGACAGACACAGCATCAAAGAAGGATACACGCCGGTCAATCAATGTGTCTGGAGCAGCAGGAAGCTACCAAGGCTCAGTGGAAGCACAAAGAGGCATTTCCCTATAAAGAGTACTACTAGAGGCACACAACTAGGTGTCGAATCCCATACATACCGTTACACGTCACATGTACGCACGACATGTCCGATATGTATAGCTACAACTATGGCATCACAACAAAACCATACAACAACACAACATTTATTTAAAAGGCTCGGAAGATGTGGCGCCCTGCCTGATTACCACTGTAGCCAGACGGTCGCCACGCATACCAGCCCAGGAAATCACTCTAGCATGCGCGTTTACAACAGGTATCATGAACACAGGCATTTCTATTAATGAATATATGAGTCTTACATGGGATATATTACAAAAGTGATGGCAGCGGAAAGGCTCTATCTAGGGCAGCATGGTCTTGGTGCGGCTCCAATCCACAGGGATCTGACTGGGTTACTCTCCTAGCACGCAAACACTCTGGCTCCTCGATGACGGACGACGAATCCTTATGTGAACCTGGCCACGTTAAAGGCCGCTGAGTACTTTTGAATGTACTCGCAAGCAAACCAAACTAACATATACACCAAGCAAAGCAATCCATGGCATTCAAGCATGTAATTATTATCTTAGAGCAATATTAATTATCATGGCATAACAGGATTATCTAGCAAGATAACTACTGAAGTAAATACAGTAAAGTAAAGCATACTAAGTAAGTATTCCATACTCCGAACAATCTCACGATCCAATCTGAATCTGATTCAAATCCAATCCAATTCATGTGGTCATCCGACCACTCATCTCATAGCCATCCCATGGCTAATATAATCATGTGGTCATCCGACCACTCATCATATAGCCATCTCATGGCTAACATATCATATTCCTGACATCACCTGATGTCTACCCAAGACGAGTTCTTCTATCATTATTATCATTATTACGGTTGACCACCTAGTGAGGTCTGGACGGGCTGTCCAATACCTTGGACGTGGCTATTCGAATAGATTTTTACACTCTGCAGAGGTTGCGCATTTTACCCACACCATGAACCACCTGGCCTCGTGATCCCCACTCAGGTGGACCAGCGTTGCTTCAACGAAACCTGCCTGACCCGTGACTCTTTCATCATACCACCGCCACTCATCCTCCCCCGGAGGTCTGCGTTGGGTGGCCCCTGTGTCCTCATGACACCTGCCACCGTCGTGGCCAAACTAAATAGTCCCAAACAGGGGCTATCTGTCCCAAACGGGGACCGCGCGCAAACAAACAACAACTGGGCTCACAGGGTTATCGCCGCCTACCTAATCAGGATAGCACGCGCGCATAACCCTCCCTTTTTGGAGGTACCGGTGAAAGATCACGCAGTCAGGCCAAGTCAAGGCCATCCCATACCGGCAAATGTGGTTGCACGGTTAAGCCCGAACAGGTGACTCAAGATCAACCGACTAGGTTTAGCCTTAGCAAGCATTTAACGAGCACAGTTGTTTATCACAGTAACTGGAGATGACAGTAGATACGCATGGTAAAAACATAACCACCTATCTCCATATAATCTCACGAGGAGTCATTAGTGCAATGATGAAATGAGTAGTAGCAGGTAACGTAAATGACAATATCAAAATGGCCGGAGTTTAATTATTTCTAGCACAAGCATATTAATTAAACACGCAAGAATAACACAGAGCAATGCTTTAGGGCATATATCAGATGGTCAGCTTGCCTGGGGTCGAAGAGTACTCCAGGAAGAAGTGCGGTGAAGCCGCGGAACGATACACCGGAACGGTTCTCTCTCGAAGAGGGCTGATTGGAGGGCGAGGGCAACATGGTCATTTTCACAATGTGAACACATTGTGAAAATGATACCAAAAGAACGGGCTCGACGAGACGAAGATGTGGGCGTTGGTTTTGCCTCGATCGGAGTTACGGTTGAAGAGAAACGGCCGTTCATTCGTTAGGCAGAAAATAAAAAAGAACTTATTCATTTCTACTCTTAACCAATGAACGCCCGCTATTTAAGATTTTCAGCGCCGGCCTGAGAGCTGAAGGCGTATTTTCAAAAATACGTCTTCAACGCAGGGAGACGGCTTCACGAGAGGGCGCCTCCACTTAAACAGCGCGGACCCAGCGTTGACCTGCCTGTTTCTCTGATGAGTGGGGCCGAGGGGAGGCGGGGCCCGCCTGGCCAGGTCGTCTCCTTCTTCCTCGTCCCGTCCCCGACCGAAACAGAGGAGGCAGGGGAGGAGGGCGATGCCGGTGACTGGCCCGGTGACTCCGGCGGTCCCCGACCAAGCCGAGGCCACCGGCGGGACCGGCGAAGAGCGCCGCACCCATCCATGGGTTCCACGCACGTTGGGGATGACCGAAACGGTGGCGACACA
Source organism: Elymus sibiricus (assembly GCA_039707655.1). Classification (NCBI taxonomy): domain Eukaryota; kingdom Viridiplantae; phylum Streptophyta; class Magnoliopsida; order Poales; family Poaceae; genus Elymus; species Elymus sibiricus. Next base: position 303,560,285 of record CM077675.1, on the reverse strand, counting down.
GGCGTCCGCGGCGGAGCAGTGGCGCATGCGGCCGGCGATGGCTTCCGGGGTTCCTGGCCTTCTCCGGCCAGGGAGAGGGCACCGGAGGCCGTGGGGCGGAGCGCCGCACCCATCCAGGGCAGCACGAGCGCCGGGGACGGCCATGATGGCGGTGGCTCAGATGCCCGCGGCGGAGGCCGTCGGCCGTGCTCGGGCGCGCAGCCACAGGCGTTCCGGCGACAAAACAGGGAGGCAGGGAGTCTCGCGGGGGTCGAGGGGATGCTCTAGTGGTGGCGGGAGGGAGGGATAGGCCGCGGCTCACCGGAATTTGAGAGAGGTCCGAGGCGGCAATGGCGGACGGGGCGGAGGAAATGGGGCACAGGAGCTTCGCCCCTTTGGTCCAGGAGGGGGTCTGGGAGGGAGAGGAGTCTACTGCCGGTGCTCGGGGAGGCTCCGAACCGCTGCAATTATAGCCAGCCACGGTGAAGCGATGAGGTCGGCCGCCGTGGCGACCTTAGCCGGGCACTGGAGCTCCGGCGACACGCTGCAGGAGGAGGCGATGTCGGCAAGGGCTCCAGGGAGGTGGAGAAGCCGGCAGCAGCTTCGGGAGAGCTCGGAAGCACTCTGGACGCATGGCAATGGAGAAGCAGAGGCGATTTCGTCACGGGCACGGCGATGGCGACCTAACCACGGCGAGATAAGGTGGGGCAGAAGAGGGGAATTGACCGCACGAGCACGGGCTAGCTACTGGACATGGAGAGGGCTCGAGAAGAAGAGGAAACGGACGAGGCCGAGGGCCCCAATGCACAAAGCATGCATTTGGCGCGCTCTGCCCGTGGTCACCGCGTGGCCACGGCATTGCCACGCCTTGCTCGATGCCAAACCCTGCCTGGGATCTTCTCCTTGCTTCTTTGAGTTGACTAGAGAGGGTTTGGATGGGAGTGAGGGCAGGAGATAACAGGAGAGAGCTTACATGGGTCCTGGCATGAAGGTGTTTGTAGGGTACCAGAGAAGATTGGCTTGGGATGAGGAGCTGGATTTTGGCATACAGTGGTTATCTACCAAGGTGAATGATCTAGCAAAGTTTCAGATCAAATGGATCAATCTAGATGGCACTTCCTTTGCAAGTTGGTAAACTGGCCAGAAATGCAAAAGAGGGTGCTGGGGAAAATTGGCTAGATGAAAACATCTGGAATTTGGTGGAGACCAATGATTTGATGATACTAAGACTCTGCAAAAGTTTCATGTCATTTAGAAATACCAAAATGGTACTTGCTTCACAAAGCTTCCAAATGAACAGAAACTTAGCAAAAATGCTGGGGAAAAATGGATAGATGAATTGAGCTGATCTTTGGTATCCACGGGTGATTTAGCAATGGTAACCACCATGAGAAATTTCAGCTCAAATAGATAAAGGAATAGAGCACTTCCTTTGCAAATTGCCCAACTGGACAGAATTTGCAAATTGATGTTTTGCTCACAATTTGAACTATGGAACATGGGATCTTGATGGAAATGGGGAAGATATGGACATGAGAAGCTCCACAAATTATTTGGGTTTTTTCCTGGCTACCAAAATGGTAGCTCCTTTAGAAAGTGCCCAAAATGCAATATTGGCATTAAATAGGAAAAGGCAATTTCCCTTATTTAATTATGGCCAATATTTTTTTGTGGGAACTCAATATGATCACAAAGAATATCTCCACAAGTTTTCATGAACTCTGGAGATGGATAGATATTTTCCTGGATTTAATTCCTTTAACTGGCAGAAAAAGGAATTAATTATAAATGAAAAATATTGCAAATGACTTGGCAATATTTTTGCATATCCAGGGTTTATAGATGAAGGATGATCACTGGGAAAATTTGGGAGGCATAAGATCAAAGGAAATTGGGGTTCCTATGTAACTGCAAGGATCAGGGTTTTCCTTCCGGCAACTCGAAAGGTAGGGTTTCGATGGCAAAGTCCAGAGATAGATCTTGGGTGGCAAGGTTGGACTGGGGATAATCTCTGGTTGGATAGGGAAGGCAAGGCTAGATGACCATCTTCATATACCCAAGAGTGAAAGAAATCCGATAACATCGAGAAAAAAGACGGGAGTCAAATCCCGCAAAGGAAAAAAAACAGGGAGCGAAAACCAGGGTGTTACAGAAGAGCCTTACATAATATGATGTTACAAGCAGAGGGTCACATGACCCATCATTCAGAGCATACAATCAACAAGCGGAAGATACATGTCTGGGTACAGACATCTAATAAAAGCGGCTAGAAGAGCCTGAAAAAAAAACTACAACGACCCTACCAAAGGAGCCAGACCTCTGTCTGGGATTCCCAAGCTAATCTGGTCAACATCAAACTTCACGTCGTAAGAATCACTACTGAGACTGACATCTCCTCTGCAAAACATAAATTAAGCAACCGTGAGTACAAAGGTACTCAGCAAGACTTACATCAGAACTATCTACATATGCATCATTATCAACAAAGGGGGGTGGTGGAGTTTATTGCAGCAGGCCAGCTTTGACTCTTGGCTAACCTGTACTACGACCTCAAGTAGTATCTTTGAGGTGGGATAGCGCACACGAGTCCACATATTCACCAAATCAATACACCACTATGGATCCACTCCCGTCTCCTTACGAGAAGGCCATCCATAGCACTCACACTTATCTTGCGCATTTTAGAGTATCTATTTCACTTGTCTATGTACCACATAAGCAATCCAAGTAGTCCATATCCGAGGACGCGGCTATTCGAACAGATTAATTCACCCTTCAGGGGTATACTTCTTTACACACGCTCTCTCCACTTACCGCCATGTGCACATAAAAAGGCACCTCGGCAACCTTCAAGCGGAAGCCCAGCGAGGGAGTCGGCCATGACCGTTAACCACACAAGACTCTAGTCCAGGTTTATCGCCTATTTGAGACTGAACCCGCAATGGAAGTCCGGCCGAAGTTTCCATCACGGCCCCAAATGATGTGTGCAGGGTTCCCAAGCCCACCTCGACGGATGGTACTACGCTTGGTACACCGGGCCACGGTGCATCTACCGCGCCATAGCTTACCCCTCCGGTCAGCGCTATGCACGGCCGCCAGCACATCCTACAAATACCAAAAACTAGTTGCAACTCCTGGACATAGATCAAGGCGATTAATAAGCCAAGAGGGTCCATTGGTTTCGGGCCCAATGCATGGTAGTATTTTGTCTTGGATAACATACACAGAACTCAGCTCTTAAGGACGGTCCCAATGAGACAACCCGCCATGTACTCCTACATGGCCTCTCATCGCTACCTTTACCAAATCAGATTCACACACTTAACTCTCACACAGTAGGACATCGCCATCACCATTCCAATTCATCGCCCAGATGGATCAGACCCGACACGACTCTAAGCATAGCAGGCACAGTAAGCAGGCATGGATGAGTAAGCACAATAAGGCTCATGCAGTTGCTACTCATGCTAAGTCATTTCAACTATTTACTGTGACAAGGACAGGTCATGCAAAGGAATGGGTTCCACTACCGAGAACATGTAACAGTTGAATCGTTGTTGTCCTAATGCATTTAAATGAGAGCAGGAGCGAGAGAGTGGGATATTATCGGGATGCTCAAGTAGGGGGTTGCTCGTGTAGGATCACTAGAAGGGTGTCTAGAGGGGGGGTGAATAGACTACTAGCAGGAATTTAAAACCTAACCTTTTCCCAAGTTAATTGGTTGGTAGATTTTAACAATTATAGCAAGTCTAGCACACCCTACACATGCATGTCAACAACTATGGCAGCGGAAAGTAATGACATTGCACATGATTGTAAAGAGTTGAGATAGGGAGATCAAACGCATGAGGGACACGAAGATTTTTCCCATAAGGGTCCATGAAGTAGCAACCTTGACTATTCCATAATGGCTTCCGTCCACGAAGGACTAGCCTCACTATGGGTAGATCTTCACGAAGTAGGCGATCTCCTTGCCCTTACAAACTTCTTGGTTCAACTCCACAACACGAAGTATGAGGCTCCCAAGCGACACCTAACCAATCTAGGAGGCACCACCCTCCAAAAGGTAATAGGCTCGGCAATGTTGATGAACTCCTTGCTCTTGTGCTTCAAGATGATAGACTCCTCAACACACAATCACTCTCTCACAGATTTGGCTATGGTGGAAGAGATTGATTTGGTGGAAAGCAACTTGGGGAGGCTAGAGATCAAGATTCATATGGTTGGAATGGAATGGCATGATCTCAACACATGAGTAGGTGGCTCTCTCTCAGAAAATCAGTTGGTATGAGTGGGGATCTGTTCTGAGTGCTTCTCTTTCGAGTGGGTGGTGGTGAAGGGGTATATATAGGCATCTCCAAAAATCCAACCGTTACACCTCAAGTGACCAACTCGGTGGTACCGAGTTGCTCCAAAGGTAGCAACTTTTGAATCTCGGTGAGACCGATATATAAATCTCGGTGGTACCGATCAGGTGACCAACGGTCAGATTGCGCAATCTCGGTGACGCCGATTCTCACATCTCGGTGGTACCGATTCTCGACCATGGCTTACCAGAGAGTTGGTCCAGAAACTCGGTGGTGCCGATCCACAATTCTCGGTGGTACCGATTCCTGTGAATGGCTATCCAGAGAGTTGGTCCAGAAACTCGGTGAGACCGACTGGCAAATCTCGGTGGTACCGAAGACTGAAAATAGCTAAACAGAGAGTTGGCAACTCAACTCGGTGGCACCGATGCAGAATCGGTTGCACCGACTGGCTAGGGTTTGGCATGGGTCTGTCTGAGTTTGGGAATCGGTGGCACCGAGTGGAAAGTTTTGGTTGCACCGATTTTGGATATTTGACTTTGGACAGACTTTTGTGGAAGAGCTTGTGGGTGTTTTTGGTGACTATCACTTGTGCACGTATGAGCATTTTGTTCACCAACAGTACCTTACCCCCTTTTAATAGTATTGGCTTTCCTATGGACTCAAAGTGATTTCTCACAAAGTAAAATGTAGAGTCCTCTTGCTTGAAGCTTTGCCAATCTATTTCCTTGCATCTTGGGGTATTTCCACAATCTCCATAATCGTTTAGCCAACCCTCTCTGTGGACTTTATCTGAAATACACTAGGTAAAAGTATTAGTCTAAGAGGCAATGTATGTTGTCATGAATTATCAAAACCACCAAGGGAGCATGTTGTGCTTTCAATCTCCCACTTTTTGGTAATTGATAACAACATACAATCAAAGCTTCAAATAAAGATATGCATGGATATAATGAAGACTTTGAGAGACGCATGACTTAAACTTGCTCCCCCTAAATGTGTGCAATCCCTTTAAAGGACAATTGCTTTGGAATGCATGGACACACATATAGTAGAAGGGATATAAGGAGTCAAGTGTATCTTGGCTATATGCATCAAGTATATGTGAATGAGATGTATCCTTGTTCAAGACTTCACCCTTGCAAACAATATGTGCAAGAAGCAAGAGATCATCTTGATCAAAGATATGATGCATATACTTACCTTGAGTTCTTGAGCATTCTAGTAGTAGAGATACACTTGAGAAAACAATGTTAGGAAACAGAAGAGTATTCTACCAATCAAAAGCAATAGAGCTCAATGGTACCAAGATATGGAGAACATGTAGAAGATAGTAATCCTTAAGATTGATATGTCTCCAAGATCATTTAGAGCTTTCTCCCCTTAGATATGAAAGTAGTAGATCATCCTCTCCCCCTGAATCTTAGCATGTAGATATTGGGATTGGATAGGGTCAGAAAATTCTAAGATGAGTAGTCAAATGAAATAAACACAGTTTTCTCCCAAACTTATTTTTCTCCCCCTGCTTTGGTATTCTCACCTTGTCTATATAAGTATAAGCTTTGCATATTCTCCCCCTTGATTATATCTCCCCCTTTTCATAAGCATGTATCTCCCCTTTAGCTTGAAGCTTTGGTATTTCTCCCCCTTTGGCATGAATTTCCAAAAAGGTCATACACTGGGTCAGATACAGGGATCAGTGATTAAGAATGGATCCTTGAAAACAAGGGTCATTGAATGTAGGGTTCATAGAAATGAAAATTGAGGGAATTGTTGAGAATAATTTCTCTCCCTTTGGCTGATCTGAGAACTTGTAAAACTTCTCCTCCTTTGAGTTAGGGATCCTTGAATAAAGAATATCTCCCCCTAATTTTTTTTATTTTTTTTAAATGAAGGGATCATCGAAGAATTGAAAATATCACCATAGAATCTCTAAGGAACAAGGATTTGCAATTATGAACAAAAATAAGAGAAGAAATCAATCGGTGACTCCAAGACAAACAAGTCGGTGGTACCGAGATGATGTTTTGCAGCTGATCTGCTAATTCGGTAGAACCGAGTTATTTGTATCGGCGGCTCCGAGGCTAAAACAAAAACTTGGCAAGGTTGAGAAATTCACAAATAAGTTTAGAAAGCTTGTAACAAAGTGTCAAAAAGAGATTTTCAAGAAAATGCAAAAGACTTTATATACAGATATCAACTAGAGAAGTTTGAGTGGTTCCAATAAATCTTGCAAAATAGAGAATGAACCAAACACGATTCTTAACTAGATGATGGGCGGTGACCTAGTCACCTATATTAGAGTATATTGACTTAGGAGCCAAGCAAGAATACTTGATCATAGGTCATACTCATCGTTATGCTCAAAATGGGGTTACCATTTTTCGATTAAGCATTTTAATGTCTTCATATCACTTGAGTTGCTTTACTTCATGACTTGAAGTAAATCCTTTTCAAGGATATGAGTACAAGCCTTTGAGTGATGTTGATGACGTGGCTTGTAGGTGAACTTGTTAAGGATGCTCGAGGTTGATGAAGATCATCTTGAGTTGGGAGCGATCCTTCTCGTTTTAGTACACTTGTCACCTACATAGGTTAGTCAAGCAAGGAAGAACATGATATGAAACGATTCCAAATGTGAAATGCAAATATGTGTCAAGGATATAGTTTGTTGTCTTCTTCCTTCCATCATCAAGAGAGCTTGTGGATACTTGGTCATGACAAGATTGCTTATAATTGGAGTTGATGGCAATCTTGTGGAATGAAGTTCTTCCAAGTACCTAAAAAGTGTTAGATGCAATACAAGGGAGCATAGAATTCCATGGTATAAGATAGCATTTTAAGAGTATCATGGAAATATCAAGAAAGCTCATGCCCTTGCATGCAATCGAGTGAGTCTAGCTCAAGTTTGAAGCATCAATGATGTTTAACTCACTCCTCAAGTGACAAAATGTTTTCTCATCAAGTGGCTTAGTAAAGATATCGGCCAATTGCTTGTTAGTGCGAAAATGCTTAAGATTAATATCTCCTTTGGCAACATGATCACGAATGAAATGATGCCTAACTTGAATATGTTTAGTTCGAGAATGTTGCACATGATTATGACCAATTTTAATAGCACTTTCATTGTCACAAAGTAATGGAACATTTTTAACATGAATTCCATAATCCTTAAGCGTTTGTGTCATCCATAGTAATTGTGCACAACACGATCCGGCAGCAATATACTCAGCTTCGGCAGTAGATAGAGATACCGAGTTTTGTTTCTTGGAAGACCAAGACACAAGAGATCTACCGAGAAATTGACAAATACCCGAGGTGGATTTTCTATCAACCTTGTCACCGGCATAGTCCGAGTCGGAATAGCCAATAAGGTTAAAAGAACATCCCTTGGGATATGAAATGCCAAAGTTTGGTGTTTGTATCAAATATCTCAAAATATGTTTCACGGCCAAAAGATGACACTCTTTCGGTGCAGCTTGATATCTTGCACAGATGCAAACACTAAGCATAATATCGGGACGGGAGGCACATAGATATAGCAATGAACCAATCATAGATCGATAAACTTTTTGATCAACCGGTTCGTCCTCCTTGGTAAGATCAACATGTCCACTAGTAGGCATAGGAGTTTTCATACCTTTACACTCTTGCATGTTGAACTTTTGATCAAGTCCTTAGTATACTTGGTTTGAGAGATGAAGGTTCCTTCTCTCGTTTGCTTGATTTGCAAACCAAGAAAGAATTTCAGCTCTCACACATCATGGACATCTCATACTTCTCGGACATCAACCTTCCAAATCTTTCACTAAATTGTGGGTTAGTAGATCCAAAGATAATATCATCCACATAGATTTGGCACACAAATAATTCACCATTAACTCTCTTAGTGAATAAGGTTGCGTCAATTTTACCAATTTCAAAACCCTTTTCAATGAGAAACTTCATTAAGCATTTATACCAAGCACGTGGGGCTTGCTTAAGACCATATAGAGATTTACGAAGCTTGTAAACATGATTAGGTTTCTTAGGATTCACAAAACCAGGTGGTTGCTTAGCATAGACTTCTTCAATCTCACCATTTAAAAAGGCACTTTTAATGTCCATTTGATAAAGCGTGATATCATGGTGATTAGCATAAGCAAGAAGAATGCGAATAGATTCAAGTCTAGCGACGGGGGCATAGGTCTCACCATAGTCCATACCTTCGACTTGCGTATATCCTTGGGCTACGAGACGTGCCTTGTTGTGTACGACTTGACCGTCTTCATCTTGCTTGTTTCGAAACACCCATTTGGTTCCGATGATGTTGTGCTCGTCCTCGGGCTTCTCCACGAGTGTCCACACTTCGTTCCTCTCGAAGTTGTGAAGCTCTTCATGCATTGCGTTCACCCAATCCGGGTCTTCAAGAGCATGTTCTATCTTTAAGGGTTCAATGCTAGAGATGAAAGAATAATGCTCACAAAAATTAGCTAAGCGAGTTTTAGAGCGAGTGATTCTCTCGGTTTGTATGTCACCAAAGATTTGGTTTAGGGGATGGTTCTTGGTCACTCTTTCTCAAACTCGGGGTAGCTTAGGCTTGTTGGATGGTGGAGCTTCTTCATCATCATCATCTACTTCATCTTCGTTGTTGTTGAAGGTGTCGTTTCCTTGAGGTGGTGGTGAAGGAGGTTGTGGTGGATCTTCATGATGTACTTCCTCCTCTTCATCATCTTGTCGTGTACCGCTTGTGGATGCCTCCACGTCGTGTTGAGGTTCACCTTGACATGAAGTAGGGGCTTCCACTTGAGTCGATGAAGTACTTTCCTTCACCTCCATGGGACGAATCTTGCCGATGGACAAGTCTTGGATAGCTTCTGAAGGGTCCTTATCACCTACATCATTTGGCAATTGTTCAACTTGCGAACCATTAGATTCATCAAACTTCACATCTACCGTCTCTTCAACTTTTCGACTGAAGTTGTTGTAGACACGGTAAGTGTGAGAGTTCGATCCGTAACCAAGTAGGAATCCTTCATGAGATTTAGAAGCAAATTTAGTATGACGATGCTTATCAAGAATGTAGCACTTTGAGCCGAATACTCGAAAGTATCCAACTTGGGGTTTGTTACCGGTGAGTAGCTCGTATGCCGTTTTACCGAGAAGCTTGTGCAAGTAGAGTCGGTTCATGGCATGCCATGTTGTTTCCACGGCTTCTGCCCAAAAGTGTCTTGGTGTCTTGTATTCGTCAAGCATCGTTCTTGCCATCTCAATGAGTGTCCGGTTCTTCCTCTCAACAACTCCATTTTGTTGAGGCGTGTACGTAGCCAAGAACTCATGTGAAACACCTTCTTCATCAAGAAAGGTATCCACATGGGTGTTCTTGAACTCCGATCCATTATCGTCTCCGAACCTTCTTGATCTTCACTTCAAACTGATTTAGCGCTTTGCGAACGAAGTTCTTGAAGATCTTTTGTACCTGCGACTTATCATCAAGAAAGAATACCCACGTAAATATGGAAAAATCATCAACTATAACTAGACCATAGGAATTTCCGCCGAGACTCTTGTAAGCATTGGGACCAAAAAGATCCATGTGAAGTAACTCGAGTGGTCTCCTAGTAGTCATGATATTCTTAACGGGATGACTTCCGCCTACTTGCTTTCCAGCTTGACAAGCACTACAAAGTCTATCTTTGTCAAAGATAACATCTTTAACACCAAGAATATGATCACCTTTGATAAGCTTGTCTAGATTACGCATGCCAACATGTCCTAGTCTTCTATGCCAAAGCCAACCTTTAGAAGATTTTGCAATTAAATAAGTACGAGGTTTGGATCTTTTAGTGAAATCAGCAATGTATAGATCACCTCTACGGAAACTGGTAAAGACCATTTTATGATTATCTTGACGAAACACTTGGCAATCTACTTTCGTGAATAGCACATGAAAGCCAAAGTCGGCAAGTCTAGATACGGAAAGAAGATTGTAGCCAAGGGATTCAACAAGCATAACATTTTGAATAGAGCTATCATGGGATATGGCCACCTTACCAAGACCAAGTACCTTACCCTTGGAGTTGTCTCCAAACATTACGTACCTTCACGGTCCATGGTTTGGTGTGATCTCTTCAAACATTTCTCTATCTCCGGTCATATGATCGGTGCATCCGCTGTCAAGAATCCACTCTTTTCCTCCGGACATGTAATCCTTGAAGTTTGCCATGAGACTTAGATTCTTCATGATCTTCTCATACTCGATGTCAAACAGCTCATCTTCATCATAGTAGCCATGTTACACATTGTCATCATCATGTGGGAAATCCTCATCACAAAGAACAAGAGATTCGTTAGGGTTGTGATCATGACAATGTTCAAACTTGTGAATTAGAATGGCTTCTACAATGATGTTGCTGATAGTTATGACATCTCCTTTAGCACGCATGAGGTCTCTAAGCTCAAATAGACAGTCATCAAACTTGGGATCACTAGGCATCATTTTGTGAAAGGCAATAGTTTTATGAAGGATTTCATCAAGATTACTTAATGAATAACTTGGATATCGTTTCTCCAAGTCATTCCACAAAGTATAAGCACATTCAAAATTCTTCATTTGATTAAGCACATTTCTAGGCAATCCTCTAACGATGAGATTAATAGTTCTAAGATTGCATAACATATCAATTTCATCTTCATGTGTGGGATGTAAAGGATCAATGAGAGGTACATAGGGGTTCTTAACATACTTGCTGAATTGAAATTCATTAAATAGCTCAAGCATCAAAGTTTTCCATTGACTATAGTACTCTCCATCAAGAATAGGCACTCTACAACTCAAACTCCCTATACTAGACACATCCATCTTCCTCCACGGTGCTTAAACCGAAGCAATGGAGACCAAAGCTCTAATACCACTTGTAGGATCACTAGAAGGGTGTCTAGAGGGGGGTGAATAGACTACTAGCAGGAATTCAAAACCTAACCTTTTCCCAAGTTAATTGGTTGGCAGATTTTAACCATTATAGCAAGTCTAGCACACCCTACACATGCATGTCAACAAGTATGGCAGCGGAAAGTAAAGACATTGCACGTGATAGTAAAGAGTTGAGATAGGGAGATCAAACGCATGAGGGACACGAAGATTTTTCCCGTGGTTCTGATAGGTGGTGCTATCGTACGTCCACGTTTATGGAGTCTTCAACCCACGGAGGGTAATAGTCGCGAGAGTCCACGGAGGGCTTCACCCATAAGGGTCCACGAAGTAGCAACCTTGACTATTCCATAACGGCTTCCGTCCACGAAGGACTAGCCTCACTATGGGTAGATCTTCACGAAGTAGGCGATCTCCTTGCCCTTACAAACTTCTTGGTTCAACTCCACAACACGAAGTAGGAGGCTCCCAAGCGACACCTAACCAATCTAGGAGGCACCACCCTCCAAAAGGTAATAGGCTCGGCAATGTTGATGAACTCCTTGCTCTTGTGCTTCAAGATGATAGACTCCTCAACACACAATCACTCTCTCCCAGATTTGGCTATGGTGGAAGAGATTGATTTGGTGGAAAGCAACTTGGGGAGGCTAGAGATCAAGATTCATATGGTTGGAATGGAATGGCATGATCTCAAGACATGAGTAGGTGGCTCTCTCTCGGAAAATCAGTTGGTATGAGTGGGGATCTGTTCTGAGTGCTTCTCTTTCGAGTGCGTGGTGGTGAAGGGGTATATATAGGCATCTCCAAAAATCCAACCGTTACACCTAAAGTGACCAACTCGGTGACACCGATGTGTGAATCTCGGTGGTACCGAGTTGCTCCAAAGGTAGCAACTTTTGAATCTCGGTGAGACCGATATATAAATCTTGGTGGTACCGATCAGGTGACCAACGGTCAGATTGCGCAATCTCGGTGATGCCTATTCTCACATCTCGGTGGTACCGATTCTCGACCATGGCTTACCAGAGAGTTGGTCCAGAAACTCGGTGGCGCCGATCCACAATTCTCGGTGGTTTCGATTCCTGTGAATGGCTATCCAGAGAGTTGATCCAGAAACTCGGTGAGACCGACTGGCAAATCTCGGTGGTACCGAAGACTGAAAATAGCTAAACAGAGAGTTGGCAACTGAACTCGGTGGCACTGATGCAGAATCGGTTGCACCGACTGGCTAGGGTTTGGCATGGGTCTGTCTGAGTTTGGGAATTGGTGGCACCGAGTGGAAAGTGTTGGTTGCACCGATTTTGGATATTTGACTTTGGATAGACTTTTGTGGAAGAGCTTGTGGGTGTTTATGGTGACTATCACTTGTGCACGTATGAGCATTTTGTTCACCAACAGTACCTTACCCCCTTTTAATAGTATTGGATTTCCTATGGACTCAAAGTGATTTCTCACAAAGTAAAATGTAGAGTCCTCTTGCTTGAAGCTTTGCCAATCTATTTCCTTGCATCTTGGGGTATTTCCACAATCTCCATAATCCTTTAGCCAACCCTCTCTGTGGACTTTATCTGAAATACACTAGGTAAAAGTATTAGCCCAAGAGGCAATGTATGTTGTCATGAATTATCAAAACCACCAAGGGAGCATGTTGTGCTTTCAGCTTGCCTGACACTTCTGAAGATAACAATGAGTCTTCATCGGTGACAACAATCTCAATGTCGGAATCATCGTCTACCGGGAAGGAACACCACCGACAAAACAGGAAAGGAACACATTCAATGCAATGCAACAAACATGATGTGTGATATGGCATGTTAAAGCATTGAATTGACCTAGTGCAATAGGTAGTCATATTAAGTGAAGTGGAATTCAAATATATACTAAATTCCAACTCCAACACTATTTATTAAATTATCCTAATCATGAAATGTCCTACTTGGTGATGTTATCTTGCTCAAACATGCATGAACATGGCATAAACAGATTCATTGGATTTTTCTGATCATTTTTCATATATACATTATTTTCATCTGACTTACAAATTATTTTCTATGTTTTTTAGAACTTTTAAGCATTTTCTGAAATTAATAAATCATTTTAGATTTATCTAAAATTACAGAAATTACTTACTGCGTCAGCTAATTGTCAGGGTGACGTCAGCATGTCAACTGACCAGATCCAGGTCAAACCTGACTGGCTGGACCCACATGTCAAAGACACAGGGTCATCCCTAGAGGCTGACTGGTGGGGCGAGTCAACCCTAACATGGCCAGGTCAAAGCTGACCTGTGGGGCCCGTCAGTCAGTGACTGTAACATTATTAAAAGGTTTTAATTGTAAACCAGAGATTAGTTAGCCTGTGGGGTCCATTTGTTAGTGTCACAGAGTGCTACTTAGGGGCATCATTAACCGCTAATGATGTTGCCACGTCACGCCCGCCAGCTGCTGAACGCCGGAGACCATCCGTGACGGCGGAGGTGCTCGGAATCGAGCTACGGGCCACCATTTGGTGCGCGGTTGGGCTCTACGGAAAGCACGCACTCGCGCGCATCCAACGCGGTAGGCGGTAGCAACTAGGGTGCACTGCATCGACAACGGCGACAACGTCCGCGGCGGCCGAAGTTCAGACAACGAAGGCAGCTACGCTATGGGGCACGGGAGGACCGACTGGTGCGCGCGCTCGGGCCCTGGGAACGTGCTGAGCACGCCTGCGTGCTTAGACGCGAGCTGCAGCTACTGTTGCCATGGCGGCGACATGGCCGGCGGGGCAAAGCTCTCGGGTGCGGCCGCTGGGATAGCTAGGGGCGGCAACGAGCGTGGGAATAGCGGGGGTAGGAAGAGGGGCTCATAGAGATGCGGCACGGGAGGTCAGCGGCCTCGGGGGCGTCCTGGACGGGGCAAATCTACGGCGGCGGTCTTGGGTACCCGAGCTTGAAGACGAAGACGATGGCGACGCTTCAGGCCGTCCGGGGTCGCTTCCTACGATGGGGAGGTTCATAGGGGCTTGGCAGAGCTGTTGGATAGCTAGGCTCGGCGAGGTAGCAGCGGGGAGCGCGACTACAGCGAGCGACGGCGACGAGCTCCGCTCGGGAGGTTGCTGAGAGGAGAGCCAGAGGAGGGGGAAAGAGAGCTTGAGAGAGGCGTGAACGGGAGGCCCTCGTGGCGTCCTTATCGGCCTCCAGGCGGTCGGCGTCAAGCAGGAGGTGGCCTGGGGTGTGCCGGCACGCCTCGGCCACGCGCTCGTCCTCCTGGCGCGAGGAAGACGATAGGGGGAGCGGCAGTGGTGGGCTGGGCTGTTCTGGGCCTCGCAGGTAAGTCAGGTGAGCCCTTTTTCTTTTATTTCTGTTTTCTATTTTTCTAATATTTGCTCTCTGTTTTAATAATGTTTGGGCAAAACCTTAAAGACAAAAACCCTGGAATTTATTATGGGGTGTAAGTATATTATTTCCAAACCCCAAAATAAGTTTCAGCATTTTTGGAGGAACTAAAATATTTATAGCCATTTAGTTATCATTTTCAGATGCATTTCTGTTTTATTTAAAATGACAAAAGAGTTGTTTTAAAATTCATCGCCTCTGGTATGTTGTTTCCAACATTTATTAGAAATGGTGAACATTTTCTATGGCCATTTTGGGTTCATTGGAAATCTTAGCTACTTGAATTTGTTTAAATAATGGAGTGCTGGGGTTTTGACAATCCCCAATTCAAGTTCATTTGAATTTAAACATGATGACATGAATGCTCAATGATGCAACTAATACAAGCAATTTCTAGGGCTGTGACAACTCACCCCCACTAAACTAGAATCTCGCCCCGAGATTCACGCGTAGGGTAACAGGGCTGAGGGAACACAAACTAACATAATCTTCATGATCCGATTGCACTTCTCGAAGATATTGATTCGTTGCGTCATGGTGATCTTCACTTCTTTTCCTTCGGGGCCTTCATCCAACATGACAACAAAAGATTGGAAAGCTCTACAAGAATTGATCATCTCAAAGATCGAACAACTCATGATCAACTCATAGAATGAGGCGTGAGAACGTCTCCTGAGTTGAGGCACAAAACACACATCGAGAATGAGGGAATGAGGTAGATAACGGAGGTTCAAGTTGGTAGGCAACAATTCCGCACTTAAAGCAGATGGTGTGTGGGTTTCAAAGTAGTGAGGAGTTGGTTGCCATAATACAATTACGAAGCACCTTAG
This sequence comes from Elymus sibiricus, assembly GCA_039707655.1. Taxonomy (NCBI): domain Eukaryota; kingdom Viridiplantae; phylum Streptophyta; class Magnoliopsida; order Poales; family Poaceae; genus Elymus; species Elymus sibiricus. Next base: position 303,544,883 of record CM077675.1, on the reverse strand, counting down.
GGGGGTGACTCATAGAGTTATTCTCTTAAGTGGCAAAAAGAATTACTTTAGTTCCAGAGATCATTGAAACTCTTCATAACAGCCTAAGGCAATTCACAATGATCGTTTGAAGGAGTCCGAAAGAAATGGCATACTCAGATCGGAAAGGAAACTAGAGTTATAGAACCACTCGGCAATGAAAGACACATTCAAAATGATGCCGAGAATATAACCCAGTGTCTGAGCATGCTCTCAAGAACTTGAGCATCTCCATATTCATCAAGGTTTTACCAACACCTAAGCCAAGATCTTGGTGACTCGTCATACTACCATGATGAATAGTGATGGAGGATGCAGATGCGAAGGACGACAACACTTTCTTAGATTTCACCTTGGTTATGCCAAGGGAATGAAATCTGGATGATCGACCGAGAGACATTTAGCTACAATTAATGTCTCCTTGATGTAATAGTATAATCCAATTAATGTTTGGTATCCAGAACATCAAGTTAAAGGTCGGACTTCGTGGCATAAAAGGGTCCATGAGGAACAACTTCTAGAATAAGTCATGCGGAGTCCTGATGGGGAGGTGGCTAATATTGCCGATACAAGATGCTATAACAATAGGTCTTCCTGCTAGGTGTGTTAGCTACAACACAACTTTACCGGTTTCAGCGAGACCTATATTATAATTCTTGGGAAACGTCCGAACCATTATATCCGCCTGAGATTCAGATATGGTTGGTCCGAGGATATTCCAGACTCAGCATGTCTGATAGTGAAAGGTTGCAACACAAATCGACGAGATGACGTCGCGAGATTCTCGGGAAATGAACTACGGGAGCCAACTCCAAAACATGAGCTGGATTGCAAGATACATGTGAACACACTGTCCAAGACAAGCATGACCACATAGAAGTCTTACATCAAAACACTACCGAGTTCTTGGTGGGAACCATCATTGGAGGATAGCGAAGTCCTTACATAAGTCATGATCTTTGGAAGAAACTCCTTTTCCTTGAACAACTCAATCAGTGGCTTAGTGTGCTAGGAGATACATATGGAGTGAAGGCGGCCAACCTATCAAACCATAGCATACTTCGCACATGCATGAATGATTTGGGATGATCCCAGAGGAAGCAAAACAAACTTCTCTTCAATTCACAGCGACAACTTGCATCAAATGCTCGTGAACTGAGAGGGAGTCACTTCTTACACCTAACATGTACTTCATGTACGGGACACGAAGATATTGCCTACAAAGTTTCCAACACTAGCCTAATGTTCAGCATGAGTCGTGGAGGAGATAAGGATGTTGTCGATGGGCTCAACAACAACTCATCAAGAGATCCATGAAGATGGAGTTCCACAACTATATGAACAAGGTAATAGCACTGGTCAGACCATAAGGTATAATGATGTACGTTCGGGGGATTAGCCACGAGTAAGACAACATTATGAGAACCCTTGGTTCTGAGTTTGATTTGACGATAGCCCATATTCAAATCAAAGATTGGACAAGACAATAGATGCAACAATTGATCACAAGTATCAATCGGTGAACATATCATCTTTATTCAACACACACACACACACCACATAGGATATCCCCTTGGAACGAGCTAATTTAGGCAAAGCTTTTATCTTCCAACTCTCCAAGTTGTTGTTTGGCTTAACCAACTAGCTAAGGGATATCCAACACAGATTCCTGGAGAAAGGGTGGTTTACAGGAAACCAACTTGATCACGAACTCAACATGACGGTCAGAGGACAACCTGGTAATACTTCCAAGAAGATATTCGGAAAATCATGATCCACCGATATGTTATTGAGCTCGAGAGTAATCTTGCTTTTCAGGGCAAGACGATATGATCAAAAGAGCTTGGCACAAACCTAAATCGTTGATCGAGGAGTGCACCATGAAGGATGGACTAGGTAGCACGGTCAATCTTAGGATGACAATTCAATGACCATCACACTAAGAGTGAAATTATTGTCCATTAACTTCCAAGCAATAGGATTGCTAGAGGTATTGATTTCACACACCACAGTTCATTTGTCGGCATTCCAGTTACGACCAACATGGATACCGAGGAATGAATAATGATGGCGAGAAGTACCACGGTATCAAGAATGCATAAGCCGTGCAATACTCATGACATTCTTGACATGAAGAGGGTAATACTTCATGGTAGAACAGAGCAAAAGCTGGATTGGCATTTTGATCTGCGGAATACAACTGCTTTGACCCAATCCAAGAAATGGATAAGGTACTAGAGTTTGTTTCTCCTAGTCAGTCTGAAATAGAATGACTTGACGGACCACAAGAATAAAAGGCATCGATGAAAACGATTGCACAGCTACTCTTGACTATTAACTGATAGACGAGGGTCAGAATACAAATAGAGAGGGGCAACTCAAGAGCACATGAGTTTTCCGAGTTGTAGATGCATAGGTTAGCAAGTCGAACAAGTTCGACATAATTCTTCCGGATAACCCATGCAGAAGGAAGGAATTGGCAGGGTCACAATGATGGAATGGAGAACTCATGAAGAGCACTCTTGTTGTGATCTTCAGTTCACGAGGAACTCCTTCCATGACTGGTTCATGGTATTGGAAGAATGATAAACCACGAACCTTGAAGACTATAACAAGGTTACTAATCATCCTAAAGGAACGAGCAAACACTACCAATAGGAGTGAGTAGAATGAATCATGGGTTCAAGAACCCAGAGATAGAATACCTACTCACTAATAACATCACAAGATGCTTTCGATAATGATGGCCAGAATTATCACACGGGGAACACAAAACACAACTAGACCATTGGGTGGTTCTCCGAGATGACATGGTTTCCTATCACTTCAACAAACACGTCGAGGTAACGGAGTACCTTAACACAAGAATTAGTGTGCTTTGTCTGGCCCAAAAGACATCAGTTCAAGATGGAAGAGTTTGCAATTGCATCAGATTATTTATAAACCTTGGATAACTCAGACATCATAACGGCTGTACGGGCATGAAATATGAGGCAACCTGCATGAAACTGACAACAGAACTACTGAATTCCTACAGAGACATCGATCCAGGAAGACAACAACTTTCCTATAAGTCTCCAGCATAGTAACTCGTCATCCTGATAAATAGATGGGAAAGCCTAGTTTCGTAACCCCGTAGAAAACGAGAGGGTAACTCAGAATTAGAATGACACAAGGAAAGGAGTAAAAGAATCTTACGTTCCTTTCCACAATCAATTCCCTTATATAACTAAAGCAATTCTAGACTCAAACATTGACCAGTTTGGCATGGTAATCCTACAGGTAGTCAAGCTCTGATACCAACCCTGTCGGGACCCCGATCCTAAGCCATAAGAATCTAGCATGTAACACATCACATCACATTGCGGCCTCACGCACGGTGATCCCCATGGCTGCCACCTTACCTTCGCCGGGACCGTTTGCGTCTTTTGGCTCACGTATGTGAATATGTCGCTAGCATTCAAATGTCAAAGAATCCGGGTCGACATGACTAGTCGTAGAACCCAAGTGGCACATCCGTACAGGGACAGGCATACGTAACCCAACAGTGCAGGTGTCGGTCATCAGCATGTGTAAACGAGTCATAGAAAGCTACAGGGACTCCATTATGCCGTGGGGCATAAATGTCATCAACTGCGCGTAGACGAGTCATAGCAGGCTACATGGACTCCATTACACTGCGAGACATTTCCCCGAAGGGACAGACACAGCAGCAAAGAAGGATACACGCCGGTCAATCAATGTGTCCGGAGCAGTAGCAAGCTACCAAGGCTCAGTGGAAGCACCAAGAGGCATTTCCCCATAAATAGTACTACTAGAGGCACACAACTAGGTGTCGAATCCCATAAATACCGTTACACGTCACACGTACGCACGACATGTCCGATATGCATAGATACAACTATGGTATCACAACATAACCATACAACAACACAACATTTATTTAAAAGGCTCGAAAGAGCCTTACATAATATGATGTTACAAGCAGAGGGTCACATGACCCATCATTCAGAGAATACAATCAACAAGCGGAAGATACATGTCTGGGTACAGACATCAAATAAAAGCGGCAAGAATAGCCTGAAAAAAAACTACAACGACCCTACCAAAGGAGCCAGACCTCTGTCTGGGATTCCCAAGCTAATCCGGTCAACATCGAACTTCACATCATAAGAATCACTAATGAGACTAACGTCTCCTCTGCAAAACATAAATTAAGCAACCGTGAGTACAAAGGTACTCAGCAAGACTTACATCAGAACTATCTACATAAGCATCATTATCAACAAAGGGGGGTGGTGGAGTTTATTGCAGCAGGCTAGCTTTGACTCTTGGCTAACCTGTACTACGACCTCAAGTAGCATCTTTGAGGTGGGATAGCGCACACGAGTCCACATATTCACCAAATCAATACACCACTATGGATCCACTCCCGTCTCCCTACGAGAAGGCCATCCATAGCACTCACGCTTATCTTGCGCATTTTAGAGTATCCATTTCACTTGTCTATGTACCACATAAGCAATCCAAGTAGTCCATTTCCGAGGACGCGGCTATTCGAACAGATCAATTCACCCTGCAGGGGTATACTTCTTCACACACGCTCCCGCCACTTACCGCCATGTGCACGTAAAAAGGCACCTCGGCAACCTTCAAGCGGAAGCCCAGCGAGGGAGTCAGCCACGACCGTTAACCACACAAGACTCTAGTCCATGTTTATCGCCTACTTGAGACTGAACCCGCAACGGAAGTCCGGCCGAAGTTTCCATCATGGCCACAAACGATACGTGCAGGGTTCCCAAGCCCACCTCGACAGATGGTACGATGCTTGGTACACCGGGCCATGGTGCATCTACCGCGCCATAGCCTACCCCTCCGGTCAGCTCTATGCACGGCCGCCAGCACATCCTACAAACACCAGAAACTAGTTGCAACTCCTGGACAGAGAACAAGGCGATTAATAAGCCGAGAGGGTCCATTGGTTCCGGGCCAATTGCATGGTAGTATCTTGTCTTGGATAAAATACACAGAACTCAGTTCTTAAGGACGGTCCCAATGAGACAACCCGCCATGTACTGCTACATGGCCTCTCATCGCTACCTTTACCAAATCGGATTCACACACTTAACTCTCACATAGTAGGACATGAACATCACCATTCCGATTCATCGCCCAGATGGATCAGACCCGACACGACTCTAAGCATAGTAGGCACACTAAGCAGGCATGGATGAGTAAGCACAACAAGGCTCAAGCAGTTGCTACTCATGCTAAGTGGTTTCAACTATTTACTGTGACAAGGACAGGTCATGCAAAGGAATGGGTTGCACTACCGAGAACATGTAACAGTTGAATCGTTGTTGTCCTAATGCATTTAAAAGAGAGCAGGAGCGAGAGAGTGGGATATTATTGGGATGCTCAAGGAGGGGTTGCCTGCCTGACACATCTGACGATAACAATGAGTCTTCATCGATGACAACGATCTCAATGTCGGAATCATCCTCTACCGGGAAGGAACACCACCGACAAAACAGGAAAGGAACACATTCAATGCAATGCAACAAACATGATGTATGATATGGCATGTTAAAGCATTGAATTGACCTAGTGCAATAGATAGTCATATTAAGTGAAGTGGAATTCAAATATATACTAAATTCCAACTCCAACACTATTTATTAAATTATCCTAATCATGAAATGTCCTACTTGGTGATGTTATCTTGCTCAAAGATGCATGAACATGGCATAAACAGATTCATTGGATTTTTCTGATCATTTTTCATATATACATTATTTTCATCTGACTTACAGATTATTTTCTATGATTTTTACAAGTTTTAAGCATTTTCTGAAATTAATAAATCATTTTAGATTTATCTAAAATTCCAGAAATTACTTACTGCGTCAGCTAAACGTCAGGGTGACGTCAGCAGGTCAACTGACCAGATCTAGGTCAAACCTGACTGGCTGGACCCACATGTCAAAGACACAGGGTCATTCCTAGAGGCTGACTGGCGGGGCCAGTCAACCCTGACGTGGCCAGGTAAAAGCAGACCTGTGGGACCCATCAGTCAGTGACTGTAACTTTATTAAAATAATTTAATTGTAAACCAGAGATTAGTTAGCCCGAGGAGTCCATTTGTCAGTGTCATAGAGTGCAACTTAGGGGCATCATTAACTTCTAATGATGTTGCCACGTCACGTCTGCCGGTGGCTGAACGCCGGCGACCATCCCTGACGGCGGAGGTGCTCGGAATCGAGCTACGGGCCACCATTTGGTGCGCGGTTGGGCTCTACGGAATGCACACACTCACGCGCATCCAACGCGGCACGCGGTAGCAACTGGGGTGCACTGCATCGACGGCGGCTGAGGGAGTCCGGGATTAAGGGGTCCTCGGACTACCGGCCTATTCCTTATGGGTCGGACTCGTGGGCCACTCGTTGGAGGATCGGACTGACCGAATACCCCATGACCAGGGGGGAAAGCTTCAAGAGCCGTGGCGTGCCCTTCAAGCTCAAGATGATAGAATAGGCATGTTTACTCCTTCGATCAGCAACCGACTATGTGTAACCCTAGGGACCCCTGGTATCTATATAAGCCAGAGGGTTTAGTTCGTAGAGGGCAGGAGAACTCATCTAGGGTTTAGCTACTTGATCTCGAGGTAGATCGACTCTGTAATCTTCATACACATCAATACAATCAAGCAGGACGTAGGGTTTTACCTCCATAGGAGGGCCTGAACCTGGGTAAACATCGTCTCCTTCGTCCCCTGTTACCCATCAATTCTAGATCCATAGCTCGGGACCCCCTACCCGAGATCCGCCGGTTTTGACGCCGACATTGGTGCTTTCATTGAGAGTTACGCTGCGCGATCGCTAGAGGAATCGATGGCTCGCCTTATCATCAGCGATGAAGTCTGCAGCAAGGACATTTTCGTTCCTGGTCAGATTTTCGCGTTCGGCAGCATCATATCGCATGCCGATCCGGCCAACCATCTTGGCTAGGTCAGAAGTTTCACCCCCGATCAGGAAGTCAGATTCGAGAACCATGAGTTCGTCGCCGACTCCCGGGGAGATCTCATTTTAACGAAGCTCTCAGCTCCCATGGAGGAGCCCACAGGCCCCGACGCCTTAACGCCGGAGGCAGCAGGCCCCACCGCTGAGGTGGCCTCGATCCCTGGGTCGGCCATAACGCCCTACTCAGCTGATATGCCCGGATCTGCCGCGGCCGAATACAACCCGGGCACGTTGTCGAGCGACCCTGGGACAACGGCGCTGCGGACCAACCCCATGCGCTCCAGCGACATGGACCCCGCCGACATCTCGTCGTTAAACGAGTTGCTTGGTCGGATTCAAACCATGGGTGTGACCGACGGCCAAACCTCTATCTACGACCGGATCGGGTTTAAACCCGATGATAATGAGATTCATATCCCACCGATCACTCACTTAGTCGCCACCATCGAGTGCCCGGCCGAAGGCTCATCCTCTCAACTACCGGAATTAAAAACAGTTTACATCCCGGTTTCCAATCGTCAGGATCTCTCCTACAATCCGGAACCCACACCAGAAATAGTTCGGGATCGGCTGCCGATCTAGCGCATGACCTAGAACCCACACAGAGGGGTCCTATTTATAATATGGACTCCGAACCCGCCATGCCAGATCCTGCGATGACATGGGAGGCAAGCGCCGTGATCCCGGACTCACATCCTGGCAAGAAACTAAAATTTTCCCCGCCCACCACCCAAGTCGAGCACTCCTCAAGCATTGCAGGAGAGCCCAAGTTATCGGGCTTATGGGAAGTTAAACAACAGCTAGGAGAATCGGTCCATCATTTTTGGGCTAGACTCCTCCTTATGAAAGACAGAGTACCAGACTCTAGTGGCCAGGAGATAATAGCAACCTTCAGGCACAATTGCCACAATGAAGGAATCCTCAATGCCCTAGCCCGTCGTCACATTCATGACTTCACCGAGCTATCGGACCTGGTACAAAAATATTGCGCCATGGAAAGCACCTGGCAAGCTGAACGTTTGTTTTCGGATCCGGTCCCTGCCGAACACCCTAGAGGAGCTCGGAAAAAGCGAATACCTCCGAAACGGCCGGCCGAACACGAACCCGCTGAGAAAAAGAATAGACCCCCTACGGGAGTCAGAACTGTCCTTGACGGGCTATTAGACAAGCCATGCCCTATACACTCTGTATTACTGAACACAAGCCCGACTCACAGCCTTAGAGCTTGCTGGGTCGTCAGGCAGGTTGCAAAAAGCGGAGAGGCCATCCTCGAGGCCCTACCTCCAGGCAGACGTTCAACAACGCCACCAAAATGCAACGCTAAGATCCTGACGATCTACGAAACGTTTTCCTCAAGGAATAAGATGAAGAGAGCTCTTCGAGAACTCGAACAAATCTATCAGGTGGCCGCAACGAATTCATGGACAGACACACCGATCACCTTCGGAGAAGCTGATCAACCAATCACCCGCCCCGGCCGAACACCTGCCGCACTGGTCCTCAACCCCATCGTCGATGGTTTCAGGTTACAAAAGGTGCTAATGGACGGCGGCAGTGGTTTAAACCTCATTTACAAGGATACCTTGGAAAAAATGCAGTTCGACCGATCCCGCATCGAACATAGCAACACAACCTTTTGTTGGATTATCCCTGGGAAAGAGGCACCTTGTTCCGGACATGTTACCCTCGATGTGGTATTCAGTACGCCCGAGAACTACAGATCCGAAGAACTTCTCTTTCATATCGTGCCCTTTCACAGAGGTTACCACGCTCTGCTGCGTCGTGACGCTTTCACAAGATTTCAAGCTATACCACATTACGGGTATATGAAGCTCAAAATGCCGGGCCCAAACGGCGTGATCACAATCACAAGTGACCCGCATAGATCCCTTCGAGCCGAAAACAGAACACCAGCGCTCGCCCCCGAGGCACAAGCTGAGACCTTTGGAGCAGAGGAATTGACCGCACTCCGGTCAATAGTGGACAAGGATGATGTGGTCCTTAGCAAGAGACCCAAACCCACGTCCTTTAAACCTGCAGATGAAATCGTCAAATTTCAGGTACATCCTACGGACCCCAATAAAACAGCGCCCATCGGAGCTCAGCTGAACCCCGTGGTGGAGGAAGCACTTCAAACATTTTTACGAGAAAACTAGGATATCTTTGCATGGCATCCTTCAGATATGCCAGGAATCCCACGACGGCTAGCAGAGCACAGTCTGAACATAATCGCAGGATTCAAGCCCGTCAAACAGGCTCTACGCCAATTTTCCGAACCCAAGTGACAAGCTATGGGTGAAGAACTAGCAAAATTGCTGGAGGCCAGATTCATAAGAGAAATCAAACACCCCGAGTGGTTGGCAAACCTGGTGATGGTACCGAAGAAAGATAAATCCTGGCGGCTGTGTGTCGATTTCAAAGACCTTAATAAAGCTTGCCCCAAGGACCCTTTCCCCTTACCACGCATAGACCAGATTATTGATGCCACAGCCGGACATGACTCATTGTGCTTCCTCGATGCTTATTCCGGATACCATCAGATCAAAATGAAGGAATCCGATCAAGCTGCAACTGCATTCATTACCCCCTACGGGCCATTCTGCTTTAACACAATGCCTTTGAGGCTAAAAAATGCAGGTGCTACATACCAGCGTATGATTCAGACTTGTCTCGAAAAACAAGTCGGTTAAATAGTCGAGGCATATGTGGACGACGTGGTCATTAAGACCAAACACGTCAACCAGCTGATAGACAACCTCATGCAAACTTTTGCTAGTCTACGGGAATATGATATACGGCTTAATCCGGACAAATATGTCTTCGGAGTTCCCGCTGGTAAACTACTCGGATTCATTGTTTCCCATAGAGGAATAGAAGCAAATCCTGCTAAGATCCGCGCCCTATCTCAACTTGCGATTCCTACAGAGCTAAAGCACGTCCAAAGGCTGGTGGGCTGTGTGGCGGCTTTGAGGCGCTTCATCTCCCGCCTTGGTGAAAAGGCTTTACCGCTCTACAGGCTGCTGAAATGGACCAAAAACTTCGAGTGGACCGATGAAGCAACGACTGCACTAGAGGAAATTAAAACATTACTGGCCAGCAACCCCATACTCATGGCACCAAGCGCCGGTGAACCAATGTTACTATACATCTCAGCCACCAATCAAGTGGTTAGTGCGGTGCTCGTCGTCGAACGAGAGGATGAGGGTCATAAATTCCGGGTGCAAAAGCCAGTCTACTATGTGTCAGAAGTGCTAACGCCATGCAAGTCTAGATATCCGCACTACCAGAAGATAGCCTATACAGTGTTCATGGCATCACGAAAGCTCAGACACTACTTTCAAGAATGTTCGGTCATGGTGGCATCCGAAGTACCCCTGAACGATATAATCAATAACAGGGACGCCACCGGCCGCATAGCCAAACGGGCCATCGAACTCCTTTCTTTCGAAATCGCCTATAAACCATGACGAGCTATTAAATCGTAGGTCTTGGCCGATTTCCTTGCCGAATGGACAGAGGCTGAGCTCCCCAGAGAATATAGTACATACTCCCATTGGACGATGTACTTCGACGGAGCCAAGACACTGGCCGGACTGCGGGCTGGAGTTGTCCTCACATCTCCCACGGGAGACAATGTCCGGTACGTGTTTGTCACAGCCCTAGAATTTGCTTGCAATTGTTTGCATCAACATCAGCATGTGCATCATGTCATCATGTTAATTTTTCCCTTAAACATGAAATGGGGATGATCTAACCCAACCCCTCATAGATTAAACCAAATTCAAAACAAATTTGAATCAATGAATCCAAAATGTCCTTCATAAAATCCTAGCCAATGGGATTTACCTTAAATCAAATAACTGGTTCAAACCAACAAATTTTAGGTTTCAAAAGAAATATTTGAAACCACTAAAAAATATTGTTGGAATTATTTAGCTACCTTTGGTGTTCATAAATAATTAAATTTTTTCAAAATAGAAAACAAAATGTTCTCTATATGTGGAATAATCCAATTAACCACAGAAACAAGTTTTCAGAATTTTCAAAAGAATGATTTACTTGGAATCAGATCAAGACAGAATGTAACAAATAGAAAACAGAAAAGTAAATAAAAAGAAAACCTCACCTGTTTTACCTGGGCCAGGGAAGAAATCGGCCCAGCCCACCAGGGGCTTCCCAGTCTTCCTCCTCCTACCAGAAGGCAGAGGAGAAGCGACGCACGGCGGGTGCGTGCGGGCGCCACGCCATGATCTGCCTGGCTGCTTCCGCGCCCACCGCGACGCCCAGATGGACACCGCGGAGCCGTCCTCATCTCTCCATCCCTGTGACTCTCCCCCCTGACCCTCTGCTTTCTCTCCCGCCATGGCCGAGCCCTGCTCGAGCTCGCAGTCGCCGCTCGCGTAGCTAGCGCCTTCCCCCCCGACCTGCTGACGCGCCCCTGAGCTCCCCTGCAACCGCCATGACCTCCCGTGGAGCCAAGCTTCGCCGGAAGCACCGCAACGCCCCCGACATCATCGTCTTCAACCTCGGGCACAGGAGATCGCCGGCGTCGATTCGGCCACACCAGCGCGTCCCCGAGCCTGCCGAGCATCTCTGCGTGATCCCGGTGAGCCCCTCTTGTTCTCTGACCTATCCCCGTAGCCCCGGCCATCCCCTAGCTCCAATCCCGCCATGACCGGAATTGGCCGCCGCCGCGGTTCGTCGCCGTCGTTACCAAGGCCCCAAAGGTCGTATCCGAGGACATGGATGAGCTCCTGGCATCGTCAGGAAGCTAACCCGCTACCCAGTTCTTTCCCTAGCACGCTGCAACCACGCACCCGTGCACCACCGAATTCCGGCCGACGCATAGCACACCGGCGCCGTCGTCACAGCCCATCTCCGGCCTTCCTGAGGCCACCGTTGGATGCACACGAGCGCTAGCTCCCCGTAAGACCAACCCGCGGCCAAATCCGATGCCCGTAGGCGAAGCCTGAGCATCTCCGGCGTGCCACTGCCGCAGTTTGTGGTCGCCGGCGGCTAATCGCCGGCCGGCCGACCTGGCATGTTTATTTAGCTCTAAACACAAGTTTAAGTTAATCCTAAGTCACTGACTTGTGGGCCCAGGCACCCTAATTAATCCCTGGTTAGGTTAAAACTAAGTTAGTTAGCGACTGTGCCACTTACATGTGGGCCCCTTAGGTCAGTTTGACCTGGCCATGTCAGGATTGACCAGGCCCACATGTGAGCCTCTAGGACAGACCCTGAGCCACTGACCAGTGGGTTCCACTGGTCAGGTTTGACCTGGCTGACCCAGTTGACCACTGACATCACAGTGACGTCATGCTGACGCAGAAAACTGACTTTCTGGAATTAAAATAATCCAAGAAATGATTTATTAATTACAGAATATATTCAAAACTTCTAAAATTCATAGAAATTCAACAATAACACGGATGAAGAAAAGTTATATATGAAAAATGATCAGAAAAATCCAATGAATCTGCTTATGCCATGTTCATGCATGTTTGAGCAAGTTAACATCCCCAAGTAGGACATTTCATGATTAGGATAATTTAATAAATAATGTTGAAGATGGAATTTAGCATATATCTGAATTCCACTTCACTTAATATGAGTATCTATTGCACTAGGTCAATTCAATGCTTTAACATGCCATAGCATACATCGTGTTTGTTGCATTGCATTGAATGTGTTCCTTTCCTGTTTGTCGGTGGTGTTCCTTCTCGGTAGACGATGGTCCCGACGTTGTAATCGTTGACACAAATGAAGAGAAATGCTATCTTTAGAACTGTCAGGCAAGCAACCCCTCCTTGAGCATCCCGATAATATCCTACTCTCTCGCTCCTGCTCTCTTATACTGCATTAGGACAATGACGATTCAACTGTTACATGTTCTCGGTAGTTGAACCCATTCCTTTGCATGACCTGTCTTTGTCACAGTAAATAGCTGAAACAACTTAGCATGAGTAGCAATTGTTTGAGCCTTGATATGCCTACTCATCCATGCTTGCTTACTTACTGTGCCTGCTATGCTTAGAGTCATGTTGCGTCGGGTCTGATCCATCTGGGCGATGAATCATAATGGCGGTGTTTTTGTCCTCCTGTGTGAGAGCTAAGTGTGTGAATACGATTTGGTAAAGGTAGCGATGAGAGGCCATGTAGGGGTACATGGCGGGTTGTCTCAATGGGACCGTCCTTAAGAACTGAGTTCTGTGTATGTTATCCAAGACAAGATACTACCACACATTGAGTTCCGGTAACTCGACCCCTCTCGACCTATTAACCGCCTTGATCTCTGTCCAGGAGTTGCAACTAGTTTCTGGTGTTTGTAGGAAAAGTTTTGGCGGCCGTGCATAGCGCTGCCCGATGGGGTGGGCTGTGATGCGGTAGATACATAGTGGCACGGTGTACCAAATGGCACCGGAATGGTGGGCTTGGGAACCCTGTGCGCATCGTTTGAGGCCGTAGCGGAAACTTCGGCCGGACTTCCATGCGGGTTCAGTCTCAAATAGGCGATAAACCTGGACTAGGGTCTTGTGTGATTGACGGTCGTGGCCGACTCCCTCGCTGGGCTTCCGCTTGAAGGTTGCCGAGGTGCTTTTTTTACTTGCACATGGCGATAAGTGGCAAGAGCGTGTGTGAAGAAGTATACCCCTGCAGGGTGTAATAATATGTTCGAATAGCCGCGTCCTCGGATATGGAATACTTGGAGAACTTATGTGGTTCATAGACAAGTAAAATGGATACTCTAAAATGCGCAAGATAAGTGTGAGTGCTATAGATGGCCTTCTCGTAGGGAGATGGGAGTGGATCCATAGAGGTGTATTGAGTTGTTGAATATGTGGACTCGTGTGCGCTATCCCACTTCAAAGAAAGTACTTGTAGTCGTAGTATAGGTTAGCCAAGAGTCAAAGCTGGCTTGCTGCAATAAACTCCACAACCCCCTTATTGAAATTGATGCATATGTAGTTAGTTCTGATGTAAGTCTTGCTGAGTACCTTTGTACTCACGGTTGCTTAATTTATGTTTTTGCAGAGGAGACGTCAGTCTCATTAGTGATTCTTACTACGTGAAGTTCAACGTTGTCCGGAATAGCTTGGGAATCCCAGACAGAGGTCTGGTTCCTATGGTATGGTCGTTCTAGCTTTTCAGGCTCTTCCAGCCGCTTTTATTAGATGTCTGTACCCAGACATGTAACTTCCGCTTGTTGCTTGTATGTCCTGAATGTTGGGTCATGTGACCCCTCCTGCTTGTAACATTATACTTTGTTGGCTCCTCCTGCTTGTAACATTGTACTCTTTACGGGGAAATGCCTCTTTGTGCTTCCACCGAGCCTTGGTAGCTTGCTACTGCTCCGGACACATTGATTGACCGGCGTGTATCCTTCTTTGCTGCTATGTCTGTCCCTTCGAGGAAATGTCTCGCAGTGTAATGAAGTCCATGTAGCTTGCTATGACTCGTCTACGCGCAGTTGATGACATTTATGTCCCACGGCATAATGGAGTCCCTGTAGCTTGCTATGACTCGTCTACACACGCTGAGACCGACACCTGCATTGTTGGGTTACGTATGCCTGTCCCTGTACGGATGTGCCACTTGGGTTCTACGACTAGTCATGTCGACCCGGGTTCTTTGACGTGTGAATGCTAGTGACATGTTCATATCCATGAGCCAAAAGGCGCAAACGGTCCCAGCCAAGGTAAGGTGGCAACCGTGGGTTACCGTGCGTGAGGCCGCAAACTGGGGTGACATGTTACAGGCTGGATTCGTATGGCTTAGGATCGGGGTCCCGACAACGTTGGTATCAGAGCTTGACTGCCTGTAGGATTACCAAGCCAAACTGGTCGATGTTGAGTCTAGAACTGCTTTAGTTATATAAGGGAATTGATTGTGGAAGTGAACGTAAGATTCTTTTTACTCCTTTCCTTGTGTCATTCTAATTTTGAGTCACCCTCTTCCTTATTCTATGGGGTTAAGAATTAGGCTTCTCACCTATCTATCAGGATGACGAGTTACTATGCTGGAGACTTATAGGAAAGTTGTTGTGTTCCTGGATCGATGTCTCTATAAGAATTCAGTTGTTTTGTTGTCAGTTTCATGCAGGATGCCTCATATTTCATGCCCGTACAGCCGTTATGTTGTCCGAGTTATCCAAGGATTATAAATAATCTGATGCAATTGCAAATCCTTTCATCCTGATTCAATGTCTTTTGGCCAGACAAAGCACACAATTTATTGTGTTGAGGTACTCTACTACCTCAACGTATATGTTAGAGGTGTTTAGGAAACCATATTGTCTCAGTGAACCAGCCAACAGTCTAGTTGTGTTTTGTGTTTCAGTGTGATAATGCTGGCCATCGTTATCAAGAGCATCCTGAGATGCTACTTAGTCGGTAGGTATTCTATTTTGGGGTTCTTGAACCCAAGGAACATTCTGCTCACTCCCGTGGATAGTATTTGCTCATTCCTTTAGGATATTCGCAACCTTGCTCCAGTCCTCGAGGTATGTGGTATGTCATTCTTCCAATACCATGAACCATCATGGCAGAAGTTCCTCGTGAACTGAAGATGACAACAAGAGTGCTTTTCATGAGTCCTCCATTCCATAGTTGTGAGACTGCCAATTCTTTCCTTTCTGCATGGGTTATC
This sequence comes from Elymus sibiricus, assembly GCA_039707655.1. Taxonomy (NCBI): domain Eukaryota; kingdom Viridiplantae; phylum Streptophyta; class Magnoliopsida; order Poales; family Poaceae; genus Elymus; species Elymus sibiricus. The sequence continues at coordinate 303,529,197 of CM077675.1, read as the reverse complement.
TGGAAGAAACACATTGAACTTCGTTCAACGTATTTAATCTATGCATCTACAACTCAGAAAAATCATGTGCTCTTGAGTTGCCCTCTTCAATTGTATTCTGACCTTCATCTATCAATGGATAGTTAAGAGTAGTTGTGCATCTGTGTTCATCGGTGCATACTAATCTTGTGGTTTGTCAAGCCATTCTATTCTAGAATGACTAGGAGAAACAAACTCCGGTACCTCATCCATTTCTTGGATTGGGTCAAAGCAGTTGTATTCCGCAGATCAAAATGCCAATCCAGCTTTTGTTCTGTTCTTCCTCGAAGTATTACCCTCTTCATGTCAAGTTTGTCATGAGAATGGCACAACCTCTTATGGACTCTTGATGCAGTGATACTTCTCGCCATCATTGTACATTCCTTGGTCTCCGTGCTGGTTGTAGCCGGAACGCTGACAAGTGAACCGTGACGTGTGAAATCAATACTCCTAGCAAACCCATTGCTTAGAAGTTAATGGAAAATAATTTCATTCTTGGCGTGTTGGTTATCGGATCACCATTCTAAGATTGATCGTGCTACCTAGTCCATCTTTCATGGTGCACTCCTCGATCAATGAGTTCGGATTGTGTCAATCCTTCACTCTTTTGATCATATCGTCTTGCCCTGAAAAGCAAGATTTTTCTCGAGCTTAATAACATATCGGTGGTTTGTGATTTTCCGACTATCTTCTCGGAAGTATTACCAGGATGTCCCCTGACCGTTATGTTGAGCTCGTGATCAAGTTGGTTTAAATATAAACCACCCCTTCTCCAAGACCCTGTGTTGGATACCCCGGAACTAATTGGTTAAGCTAAACAACAACTTGGAGAGTTGGAAGATAACAGCTTTGCCTAACTTAGTTCGTTCCGAAGGGATATCCTTGTGTGTGTATGTGTGTGTTGGAGAAAGATGATGTCTTCATCGATCAATCCTTGTGGTCAGTGATGCATCCATTATGTTGTCAAACCTTTGATTTGAATATGGGCTATCGTCGCATCAAACTCAGAACCAAGGGTTCTCGCAATGTTGTCTTACTTGTGGCTAATCCCTCGAGCTTACCTCATTATACCCTTTCGGTCTGACCAATGCTATACTCTTGCTCACATACTTGTGGAATTCCGTCTTCATGGATATTTTGATGAATTGTTGTTGAGCCCATCGGTAACATTTTCATTGTTCACAACTCATGTTGGACATCAAGTTATTAGTGGAAACTTTGTAGACAATATCTTCGTGTCCCATACATGTAGTATATGTTAGGTGTAAGAAGTGACTTCATCTTAGTTCACGTGCATTTGATGCAAGTTGCCACCATGAATTCAGGAAAGGTCGTTTTGCTTCCCCGGGAATCATGCCAAGTCATTCATGCATGTGCGAAGTATGCTATGGTTTGATAGGTTGGCCACCTCCACTCCATATGTATCCCCTAGAACCCCAAGCCACTGATTGATTTGTTCAAGGAAAAGAAGTTCCTTTTTTAGAGCTAACCCGGCCTTATATAAGGACTTCGTTATCCTCCAATGATGGTTCCATCCAGAACTCGGTAGTGTTTTGTTGTAAGTTCTCCATATGACCACAAATTGTCTTGGACACTGTGTTCATGTGGGTCTTGCAATCTAGCTCATGTTTTGGAGTTGGCTCTGGCAGTTCATCTCCCGAGAATCCCGCAACGCCATCTCGTCGATTTGTGTTGCAAACCTTCTTTTTCAGACTTGCTGAGTCTGAAACATCCTATCACCAACCATATCTGAATATCAGGCAGATGTATTGGTTGGAACGTTACCCAAGAATTATAATATTGGTCTCTGTGTAACCCGGTAAAGCGATGTTGTGGCTAACGCACCTAGCTGGAAGGCCTATTATTATAGTATCTTGTATCAGCAACATTAGCCACCTCCCCATGAGGACCTTGGATGACTTGCTCTGGAAGTTATCCCTCATGGACCCTTGGATCCCCCGAAGTCCGACCTTTTACTTCATCCTGCAGATACCAACCATTTTCGATAATTGGTTATGCTATTTCATCAAGGAGAACATTAGAAACGGAGTGTTAAATGTCTCTCGATCGATCATCCAGATTTCGTTCCCTTGCCATAGCTAAGGTGAAATCTGAGAAGGTGTTGTCTTCCTTTGCATCTGCGTCCTCCATTGTTATTCATCATGGTAGTATTATGTGGCCAAGATCCTTGGCATGGATGTTGGTAAAACCTTGATGAATATGGAGATGCTCAAGTTCTTGAGAGCATGCTCAGACACTGGGTTATTCCTCGGTATCAACTGGAAAGTGCCTTCCGTTTACCGAGCTGTCTTATAACTCTAGTTTCCTTTCCAATCTGAGTATGCCATTCATTCGAATTCCTTCAAACGATCATCGTGAATTGCCTTAGGCTGGTATGAAGAGTTTCAATGATCTTTGTATCAAAAGTAACTCTTTTTGCCACTTAAGGGATAATCCTACGAGTCACCTTCCCTAAGGTGCCGTTATGGTATGAAGGGCAACTAACTCCTCGCTACATTGAAACCTCATCACCATCTGCTTTAGCGTGGAATTGTTGCCTACCAATTGGACCTCCGTCATCTGCCTCATTCCAACGTTCTCATTGTGTGTTTGGTGTCTCAGCTCAAGAGACGTTCATACGTTTCATTCCATGAGTTGATCATGAGTTGCTCGATCTTCGAGAAGATCGATTCTTGTAGAGTTATCCTGTTCTTTTCTCATTGTGTTTAGATGAAGATCTCAAGAGCAAAAATCTCAAGATCAACCTGATGCCACGAATCAACATCTTCGAGAAGGACAACTGGATCGAGAAGATTCTGATAGATTAGTGTCCCCTCTGTCCTCTTACCCTACGCCTGAATCTCAGGACGAGATTCTTGTTTAGTGGGGGTGAGTTGTCACAGCCCTAGAATTTGCTTGTAATTGTTCGCATCAACATCAGCATGTGCATCATGTCATCATGTTAATTTTTCCCTTAAACATGAAATGGGGATGATCTAACCCAACCCCTCATAGATTAAACCAAATTCAAAACAAATTTGAATCAATGAATCCAAAATGTCCTTCATAAAATCCGCCAATGGGATTTACCTTAAATCAAATAACTCGTTCAAACCAACAAATTTTAGGTTTCAAAAGAAATATTTGAAACCACTGAAAAATATTGTTGGAATTATTTAGCTACCTTTGGTTTTCAAAAATAATTAAATTTGTTCAAAATAGAAAACAAAATGTTCTCTGTATGTGGAATAATCCAATTAACCACAGAAACAAGTTTTCAGAATTTTCAAAAGAATGATTTACTTGGAATCAAATCAAGATAGAATGTAACAAATAGAAAAGAAAAAAGTAAATAAAAAGAAAACCTCACCTGTTTTACCTAGGCCTGGGAAGAAATCGGCCCAGCCCACCAAGGGCTTCCCCGTCTTCCTCCTCCTGCCAGAAGGCCGAGGAGAAGCGAGGCACGGCGGGAGCGTGCGGGCGCCACGCCAGGAGCTGCCTGGCTGCTTCCGCGCCCACCGCGACGCCCAGATGGACACCACGGAGCCATCCTCATCTCTCCATCCCTGTCACTCTCCCCCTGACCCTCTGCTTTCTCTCCCGCCATGGCCGAGCCCTGCTCGAGCTCGCCGTCGCCGCCCGCGTAGCTAGCGCCTTCCCCCCCGACCTGCTGACGCGCCCCTGAGCTCCCCTGCAACCGCCGTGACCTCCCCGCGGAGCCAAGCTTCGCCGGAAGCACCGCAATGCCCCCGACATCGTCGTCTTCAACCTCGGGCGCAAGAGATCTCCGGCGTCGATTTGGCCACACCAGCGCATCCCCGAGCCTGCCGAGCATCTCTGCGTGATCCCAGTGAGCCCCTCTTCTTCTCTGACCTATCCCCGTAGCCCCGGCCATCCCCTAGCTCGAATCCCGCCATGACCGGAATTGGCCGCCGCCGCGCTTCGTCGCCGTCGTTACCAGGGCCCCAAAGCTCGTATCCGAGGACATGGACGAGCTCCTGGCATCGTCAGAAAGCTAACCCGCTGCCCAGTTCTTTCCCTAGCACGTTGCAACCGCGCGCCCGTGCACCACCGAATTCCGGCCACCGCCTAGCACACCGGCGCCGTCCTCACAGCCCATCTCCGGCCTTCTTGAGGCCAACGTTGGATGCGCGTGAAAGCTAGCTCCCCGTAAGACCAACCCGCGGCCAAATCCGATGCCCGTAGGCGAAGCCTGAGCATCTCCGACGTGCCACTGCCGCGGTTTGTGGTCGCCGGCAGCTAAACGCCGGCCGTCCAACGTGGCCTGTTTATTTCGCTCTAAACACAAGTTTAAGTTAATCCTAAGTCACTGACACGTGGGCCCAGGCGCCCTAATTAATCCCTGGTTAGGTTAAAACTAAGTTAGTTAGCCACTGTGCCACTTACATGTGGGACCCTTAGGTCAGTTTGACCTGGCCATGTCAGGATTGACCAGGCCCACATGTGACCCTCTAGGACTTACCCTGAGCCACTGACCAGTGGGTTCCACTGGTCAGGTTTGACCTGGCTGACCCAGTTGACCACTGACATCACAGTGACGTCATGCTGACGCACAAAATTGACTTTCTGGAATTAAAATAATCCAAGAAATGATTTATTAATTACAGAATATATTCAAAACTTCTAAAGTTCATAGAAATTTAACCATAACTCAGGTGAAGAAAAGTTATATATGAAAAATGATCAGAAAAATCCAATGAATATGCTTTTGCCATGTTCATGCATGTTTGAGCAAGTTAACATCCCCAAGTAGGACATTTCATGATTAGGATAATTTAATAAAGAATGTTGAAGATGGAATTTAGCATATATCTGAATTCCACTTCACTTAATATGACTATCTATTGCACTAGGTCAATTCAATGCTTTAACATGCCATAGCATACATTGTGTTTGTTGCATTGCATTGAATGTGTTCCTTTCCTGTTTGTCGGTGGTGTTCCTTCTCGGTAGACGATGGTCCTGACGTTGTAATCGTTGACACTAATGAAGAGAAATGCTATCTTCAGAACTGTCAGGCAAGCAACCCCTCCTTGAGCATCCCGATAATATCCTACTCTCTCGCTCCTGCTCTCTTATACTGCATTAGGACAATGACGATTCAACTGTTACATGTTCTCGGTAGTTGAACCCATTCCTTTGCATGACCTGTCTTTGTCATAGTAAATAGTTGAAACCACTTAGCATGAGTAGCAACTGTTTGAGCCTTGATATGCCTACTCATCCATGCTTGCTCACTTACTATGCCTGCTATGCTTAGAGTCGTGTTGCGTCGGGTCTGATCCTTCTTGGCGATGAATCGGAATGGCGGTGTTCTTGTCCTCCTGTGTGAGAGCTAAGTGTGTGAACACGATTTGGTAAAGGTAGCGATGAGAGGCCATGTAGGAGTCCATGGCGGGTTGTCTCATTAGGACCATCCTTAAGAACTGAGTTCTGTGTATGTTATCCAAGACAAGATACTACCACACATTGGGTTCCGGTAACTCGACCCCTCTCGACCTATTAATCGCCTTGATCTCTGTCCAGGAGTTGCAACTAGTTTCTGGTGTTTGTAGGAAAAGTGTTGGCGGCCGTGCATAGCGCTGCCCGACGGGGTGGGCTGTGATGCGGTAGATACAGAGTGGCACGGTGTACCAAGTGGCACCCGAACGGTGGGCTTGGGAACCCTGCGTGCATCGTTTGAGGCCGTAGCGGAAACTTCGGCCGGACTTCCGTGCGGGTTCAGTCTCAAATAGGCGATAAACCTGGACTAGGGTCTTGTGTGATTGACGGTCGTGGCCGACTCCCTCGTTGGGCTTCCGCTTGAAGGTTGCCGAGGTGCTTTTTTTACGTGCACATGGCGATAAGTGGCGAGAGCGTGTGTGAAGAAGTATACCCCTGCAGGGTGTAATAATCTGTTCGAATAGCCGCGTCCTCGGATATGGACTACTTGGAGAACTTATGTGGTTCATAGACAAGTAAAATGGATACTCTAAAATGCGCAAGATAAGTGTGAGTGCTATGGATGGCCTTCTCGTAGGGAGACGGGAGTGGATCCATAGTGGTGTATTGAGTTGGTGAATATGTGGACTCGTGTGCGCTATCCCACCTCAAAGAAAGTACTTGGGGTCGTAGTATAGGTTAGCCAAGAGTCAAAGCTGGCTTGCTGCAATAAACTCCACAACCCCCTTATTGAAAATGATGCATATGTAGTTAGTTCTGATGTAAGTCTTGCTGAGTACCTTTGTACTCACGGTTGCTTAATTTATGTTTTTGTAGAGGAGACGTCAGTCTCATTAGTGATTCTTACTACATTAAGTTCAACGTTGTCCGGAATAGCTTGGGAATCCCAGACAGAGGTCTGGTTCCTATGGTAGGGTCGATATAGCTTTTCAGGCTCTTCCAGCCGCTTTTATTAGATGTCTGTACCCAGACATGTAACTTCCGCTTGTTGCTTGTATGTCCTGAATGTTGGGTCATGTGACCCCTCCTGCTTGTAACATTATACTTTGTTGGCTCTTCGGAGCCTTCTAAATAAATGTTGTGTTGTTTTATGGTTATGTTGTGATGCCATAGTTGTATCTATGCAGATCGGACATGTCGTGCGTACATGTGACGTGTAACGGTATGTATGGGATTCGACACCTAGTTGTGTGCCTCTAGTAGTACTCTTTACGGGGAAATGCCTCTTTGTGCTTCCACTGAGCCTTGGTAGCTTGCTACTGCTGCGGACACATTGATTGACCGCCGTGTATCCTTCTTTGCTACTATTTCTGTCCCTTCGGGTAAATGTCTCGCAGTGTAATGGAGTCCATGTAGCTTGCTATGACTCGTCTACGCGCAGTTGATGACATTTATGTCCCACGACGTAATGGAGTCCCTGTAGCTTGCTATGACTCGTCTACACACGCTGAGACCGACACCTGCAATGTTGGGTTATGTATGCATGTCCCTGTACGGATGTTCCACTTGGGTTCTACGACTAGTCATGTCGACCCGGGTTCTTTGATGTGTGAATGCTAGCGACACGTTCATATCCGTGAGCCAAAAGGCGCAAACGGTCCCGGCCAAGGTAAGGTGGCAGCCGTGGGTTACCGTGTGTGAGGCCGCAAAGTGGTGTGACATGTTACAGGCTGGATTCATATGGCTTAGGATCGGGGTCCCGACAGTGTTGCAGATCATGTACGCCGATTCCAACAATGCGGCCGAATATGAAGCACTATTGCACGGGCTTCGGATGGCAGCATCGATGGGCATACAACTACTTGAAGTACGGGGAGATTCTAATCTCGCCATCTCTCAAATCAACGGCGAATTCGATGCAAAAAACCCAAAGATGGCAGCATACAGAAATGCCGTTCTTAAAATATCCGCACGGTTCGAGGGGCTAGAATTCCACCAGAGACAGCAATCAGGCTGCTGACATACTCGCCCGTATGGGGGCCAAGCGCGACCCCGTCCCGAGAAAGACCTTCCTTGAACGGCTTTTCAAGCCATCGGTGGTATGGCAGGACGAGAATAAGGGCGCTGGAGCCATAAATATGGAAGAGATTGTCCCTCCTATAAATGAACCAGATGAGCAAATCATCGGCGGTTCTATAATTGAAGAAACGCCTTCGGCTCATGAGGTCATGGCAGTAATCGCACCATGGACCGAGCCCTTCCTTTCTTACCTTCTCCGCCAAGAACTCCCCGATGACCAGACGGAGGCGAGACGCATAATTCGGCGATCCAAGGTCTATAAGGTCCACGAGGGTGAGTTATATAAGAAAAAGCACTACCGGGATACTCCAACGGTGCATATCTGAGGAAGAAGGAAGGCAGCTTTTGGCCGAAGTCCACGCAGGCATGGGCGGCCACCACGCCGCAGCACGAACCTTAGTAAGCAAAGCTTTTTGAGCCGGATTCTTTTGGCCCACCGCTCGAGCGGACGCCCAAGCACTCGTCCAACATTGTGTTGGATGTCAACTATTCGCAAATCAAAGCCACATGCCCACGACAGCCTTCGGACTATTCCGATCACCTGGCCTTTCGCGGTCTAGGGGCTGGATATGGTCGGACCACTTAAAGGGGGGACCAAGAAAAATAAATATCTACTGGTCATGGTCGACAAGTTCACCAAATGGATCGAGGCAAAACCAGTAAGATCAGCTAAGTCCGGACCGGTAGTCGACTTTATATCCAGCGTGGTACACCGTTATGGTGTCCCGCATAGCATAATAACGGACAATGGATCCAATTTCACCGCCCAGGAGGTGAAGGACTGGTGCGCAAACATGGGCATCAAGCTCGATTATGCCTCGGTGTATCACCCACAGACCAATGGACAAGTCGAACGGGCCAACGACCTAATCATGAGTGGCATTAAACCACGTATGGTCCGATCTCTTCATGAATCTGACTGCAATTGGGTAGAGGAGCTTGACTCCATTCTGTGGGGTCTGCGTACCACCCCGAATCGATCAACGGGATACACACCGTTTTTTATGGTCTACGGGGCAGAAGCGGTCCTTCCCTGCGATATCATTCACGACGCACCTTGGGTGCGCATGTACGAAGAAAAGGAGGCCGAGTTAGATCGGCAGGACGACTTAGACGCCTTGGAAGGAGAGCGCGATATAGCTCGGGCCCACTCTACTTTCTATCAACAGCAGGCTCGGCGCTACCAAAGCAGGGAGGTTAGAGCGAAGGCATATAATTTGGGGGAACTCATCTTACGACTCCCAGAGAAGCAGAAGCATAAACTCAATCCCAAGTGGGAGGGCCCTTTCATAATTGACGAAGTACTTACAGGAGGGGCTTATCGCCTCCGCAACCCGCCGGACAATCGCCTCGAACCAAACCCATGGAACGCAGCTCGTCTTCGGCGCTTTTACGGCTAGACCGGTGTCGTCATATTTCTTACCTTTCTTTTTCTTTTTCCTTTTACTTTCGTATTCTTTCCCTTCCATATTAGCTTCACGGGATTGGATATCATTTCCCAGCATGTGTTCGGCAAAACCGAGCTTGTGTTAAGTTTTTCGGCATACATCTTCAACTGTCCTATCCAAAAAAACACCTGGGGGCTTCTTCTCGAAGCCGATTATTATATATTCTGTGCACTGATTCACATGTATTGTGTATGCACACTCCCCTTATCGTTTTAAGCCAATATACGCATCAGTTGGACCTAAGATTTTGGCGAAGCTGGGTTGCCTCGCTCCTGTGCTTACCCTCTACGTTCCCGATTGTTCCGCTAGAGGGTAAAGGGAGCACCTCTGCGATTGTTACGACCGGATCATCCGGATACGTACCTCAAACGGGTGAAGCAAAAATCTAGCTATCTTAAGAAGAAAATTGGTCGGCCACGACGGAAGTAAAAAACTTGTGGTGGTTATCACCATTGCCTGGGATTATTTTCCCAAGGAAGCCATTATCCGCATACTAGTAGTATACGGCCATGATATTTACGATCTACGTAGCAACCTGAAGGAAGGTACCGGTAAAGGAACTATTTTCTTCAGAAGATGTTTCTTACGTTAACCAGTAATATAACTAATCTCCCTATGCACGTTCTGTCTGTTCGCACCGCATGGCCGGATTGCCTGGTTCCCCGAAATAAGTTCCTTTTATCAAAGGACATTCGATACGGAACACTCCCAAGCTCTTAGCGAGGGAGGCCAAAGCCGATGGCCGGTTAAGACAACGTTTACAGCATAGACGGAGCAGTTTTTGATCTAAAGTACATAGTTACATAGAATCAAACACCTGGCTGCTGGTCAAGATTATCTATTAAGGTATCCAGGGTACAATCTTCTTGCGAAAGACGAGCGGCGGGCATCACTTGGTCGTAAACCAAATGAAGCAGCACTTCTTGGCCATCCGGCCCTAACGGCCCAACCTGAGCCATGTGCTCTAGGTTAAGTTTGGTAAAGCGGGTCTTGACCATCGCCCACGCCTCCCGCGCTCCCTCTCGACAAGCCGATGTCTTCCATAACTCAAAACGACATCGGGCCCCTTTAAACCGATCAGCCAGTTCGGACATCCCTTCTGGAGGCGTCTCGGCAGGCCAGAGTGCTTTGGGTATGCTCTTCATGGCTCTCCAAGCCCGCTCATGTACGATGGACAGTTCCTTCAACAGGTTCCCTCAGGCCGCCCGGTCAGGAGACCTGGACACGAGACGAAGCATGTCCCTCACACTTGATATAATAAAGGTACTTTTCGGAATTACAAAGATATAAGTGCACTTACAGAACATGCCCCTCTGTAATCTCTAGTTCTCTTCCTGGGTTTGAGCCAATTGAGTTTTCAAACTCTCAAGTTCTTTGGTTTGCCACTAGTTTTCCTCCTTAAGACGGTTCTTTTCCTCAAGACTTTGGCTCAACACACGGCGGCCAGCCTCATGCTGAGATTCGGCATACCTCTGAGATTCTCGGGCTATACCCAAATGTTTCTGCAACTGCCCTATCGACTCAGCTGCTATAAAGTACTCTCTGATTAGTATGGGAATATCGAATAATTCGGTAAATTGACATACTCACCGTGCGCCTCTCGGGTGAAATTCTTCACTTGCTCAAGCTCGGCCTTCACGGTTTGTACCTGTGTTCGGCTCACCTCGAGTTCCTCGGCCAACTTCTCATTTTGCTACCTTGAAGCCTACATTATAAATAAACCATTATTCAGATCCTTAACTCGGCCGTTCCGACCAAATCAAAGCTCGGGGGCTACTGGATTAATATTTCTGTTCGGTTGTTAAAACCGATTACTCACCTCCAGGCAGGGCGATATCAGTTTAGCGGATCCCTCAAGCCCAACTCGGGTAGCTCCGATGTATGAGTCCACTGAACTTAGGGCATTAAACTCTTGGTCGGAAAACGCTTGGTGACGCAGGGCTTCCTTTCGCCGCCGGTGATTCATCGCACTCTCTACTTCGGAGTTAGTGACCGAGACGTCCCCGGAATCTTCAGGGGGCTGATCCGTCACAGGGGCCTCCGCGTCAAGATCAGCCTGAGCAGAAGACCTTGATTCATGATGGTTGCCTGGCGCCTCGGCGACGTTCCCGGTAGAAGGTGGCTGTACTCATCTCCTGAGTATTTCGACACGAGATTTTGTGAGTACTTATTGCAATCATGACAATGGCCGAACTAAACGGTTAAATAAAGTACCTTTTGGTTGAGTGCGTGGTCGAGGTTGTCCCCGCGGTTGGTTCACGAGGAGGATTCCTGCTGTTGCTTGGTACAGGCCCTGCTGCCGTAGACGACGTTCGACGCGTGGACCGATGACCCTTGGGAGTAGATGTCGGCACACTCGGTTTGGCAGGGGTCGCTCGCCCTTTACGGGAAGAGACCTTGTTTTTACCAACGGCAGAAGAAGGAAGTGGTCCGGGGTAATCGACTAGAAGAGCCACCTTGGAGCCCTCAAGGCTCTTCTGGTAAAAGACCCCGTCCTCATATTCAATTGATAGCTCCGGATCGTCATGGAATTCGGGATCGTCGTCGTGAGAATAACTCTCTGGTTGAGGTGCCGGACAGCTGACGGTCTCGACCCAGCATCTCCAACTCTGTTCGGACAGATTGAAAGTTTCGATCAGAAGGATTATACATAAATATCCAAACTCAAAAACAAAGCCAAAGGCTTACCCATTCGATGGGGTTATGACTCGAGTAGCCATCCTGGGCTGACAGTCGAGCGAAATCTTCTTTTTCTCCTTTCAATAGATCGGCCAATATGGCCGCCATTGCCGCCTGATTGGCAGGACCCTGTCATTGGGAACGGGTGGTGTCACTTGTTCTGTTGTAACGCCACAGGGGGTGTATCCTTTGCTGAAGGGGTTGAACACATCGAGCAATGACGACTGCCATCACGTCGATGATGGTTAACTTACTGTGAACTAGTAGCCTCACTTGGGCGGCTAGGCGTTTTACTTCGGCACTTTCCTCTTCGGACGGACTCTTTGGTCGCCAGTTGAACCTTTTCTTCAAAGGGGCGTCGGAGTATTCGGGCAGACCCCTCCGAGCTGGGTCGAACAGGGGAACGTCCTCAATGTAGAACCATTCCGAGGTCCATTCTTCGGACTCTTTCTTCGGAGTCCCCACGGGATACCCCATCCCGGCTATACGCCATACTTCGGCTCCGCCCACTTCCCGAATCGTCCCACCCCGAGTACGGGGGACAAGGCAGAAGTACCTCCTCCATAAACCAAAATGGGCCTCGCAGCCCAAGAACATCTCGCAGACGGCAACAAAGCCCGAAATGTGCAGGATGGATCCAGGGGTGAGATGATGGAGTTGGATCCTGTAAAATTCCAATAGTCCCCTCAAGAAGGGATGAATGGGGAATCCTAGGCCCCGTAAGAGGAAGGACATGAAACATACCCGCTCTCCCTTGCGTGGAACAAGGAAATTCTCTGCGAAGGCCTCGCCGTTCGAAGAAGTTAAACCGGCGCGGGTAAACGCCAGATCCGAGGCGGGAAGATAACCCTGGGTCTCAAGGTTGTGCAGCTGGAGGAGAGATACTTAATAACTTGCCCAATCTCCGGGAAGCGGGCCATGAGGACGCGAGGAGGAGCCAGGGATGCTCGCCATATTTTCAAGCTCTTTTGCTTGGGGCTTTTCGATAGTGAGGAAGAGGAAGGGGTTGCCTAAGCCACGATTCAGCCTGCTTAAATAGGCGGTTCCTCCCCTTCGCTTGCAGAAAGGGCAGTCTTGTAAAAGGCTGCTGGGCCACCCATCTCCCATTGGCACACAGGGGTCGAGGGGCATGGTTAATTCTGGACGACGAAGTTAATGTTGTGGGCCCTGCGATGTCTCGACGATCGAGAGCTCACTAATGACTGGATTATTGTTTACCGAATAGAGAGAAGAACTCGCCTCGCAAGCCGAAGACTTTGGGAGCACAGGACCGTCCGGACTATATACCTCGGCATTGGAGGCTAGTTTGGGGGCTACTGAGGGAGTCCGGGATTAAGGGGTCCTCGGGCTACCAGCCTATTCCTTATGGGCCGGACTCGTGGGCCACTCGTTGGAGGATCGGACTGACCGAATACCCCGTGACCAGGGGGAAAACTTCACGAGCCGTGGCATGCCCTTCAAGCTCAAGATGATAGAATAGGCATGTTTACTCCTTCGATCAGCAACCGACTATGTGTAACCCTAGGGACCCCTGGTATCTATATAAGCCAGAGGGTTTAGTTCGTAGAGGGCAGGAGAACTCATCTAGGGTTTAGCTACTTGATCTTGAGGTAGATCGACTCTGTAATATTCATACACATCAATACAACCAAGCAGGACATAGGGTTTTACCTCCATAGGAGGGCCTGAACCTGGGTAAACATCATCTCCTTCGTCCCCAGTTACCCATCGATTCTAGATCCACAGCTCGGGAGCCCCTACCCGAGATCCACCGGTTTTGACGCCGACAGCGGCGACGATGTCCGCGGCGGCCGGAGTTCGGACAACGATGGCAGCTACGCTACGGGGCACGGGAGGACCAACTGGTGCGCGTGCTTGGGCCCTGGGAACGTGCTGAGCACGCCTGCATGCTCAGACGCGAGCTGCAGCTACTGTTGCCACGGCGGCGACATGGCCGGCAGGGCAAAGCTCTCGGGCGCGGCGGCTGGGCTAGCTAGGGGCGGCAACGAGCATGGGAAGAGCGGGGGTAGGAAGAGGGGCTCAAAGAGATGCGGCACGGGAGGTCAGCGGCCTCGGCGGCGTCCTGGACGGGGCGAATCTACGGCGGCGGTCTTCGGTGCCCGAGCTTGAAGACGAAGACGATGGCAACGCTTCAGGCTGTCCGGGGTCGCTTCCTTCGATGGGGAGGTTCATAGGGGCTCGGCGGAGCTGTTGGACAGCTAGGCTAGGCGAGGCAGCGGCGGGGAGTGCGACTGCAGCGAGTGACGGCGACGAGCTCCGCTCGGGTGGCTGCGGGGAGGAGAGCCAGAGGAGGGGGAAAGAGAGCGAGAGAGAGAGGCGTGAACGGGAGGCCCTCGCGGCATCCTTATCGGCATCCAGGCGGTCGGCGGTAAGCAGGAGGTGGCCTGGGCGTGTGCCGGCATGCCTTGGCCACGCGCTCGTCCCCCTGGCGTGAGGAAGACGACAGGGGGAGCGGCAGTGGTGGGCTGGGCTGTTCTGGGCCTCGCAGGTAAGTCAGGTGAGCCCCTTTTTCTTTTATTTGTGTTTTCTATTTTTCTAATATTTGCTCTCTGTTTTAATAATGTTTGGGCAAAACCGTAAAGACAAAAACCCTGGAATTTATTATGGGGTGTAAGTATATTATTTCCAAACCCCAAAATAAGTTTCAACATTTTCGGAGGAACTAAAATATTTATAGCCATTTAGTTATCATTTTCAGATGCATTTCTGTTTTATTTAAAATGAAAAAAGAGTTGTTTTAAAATTCATCGCCTCTGGTATGTTGTTTCCAACATTTATCAGAAATGGTGAACATTTTCTAAGGCCATTTTGGGTTCATTGGAAATCTTAGCTACTTGAATTTGTTTGAATAATGGAGTGCTGGGGTTTTGACAATCCCCAATTCAAGTTCATTTGAATTTAAACATGATGACATGAATGCTCAATGATGCAACTAATACAAGCAATTTCTAGGGCTGTGACATACACGCGGGCAAAAGACTCCTCCCCCATGTGCAAAATACATAGTGCCATGGGTGGGGAACTCTGCAATGACCCACGATGGACCGTTGCTGCGACCACTCGCGCGTAGCCGACGACCGTACGGACGATCTTTCTCCGTCGCCTTGAAGAAGGAGCGCGTAGACCGCAGTCGACCACAGCACTGCGTTTCCGCTAGGGACTCCAGCACGGTTTCATCCGCGCGGCGTTCTACCAAGACTGGAACAGCGGGCGACGCCGCGGCAGGTGTGCCACCGCAGCTGCCCTTGGCGCGGCTGCCGCACCGCCCACTTCCCTGACCAAAGCCCCTCCCGCCAACTTTCAGCTTAAAACCATCAACCCAAGCCGGGGGCTAGGCATGGACACAAAAAGAAGACCCTTCCCCCTGATCATTAGGAGGGAAGGAACGGCCCGACGACGGAGAAGAAGGGCATGCTATGTGAACTTGAGGTCGATAAGGAGAAGGGAATGGATGAGCATCGCCCGCCGTGACCCTCCAATTTATAGGGAGGGACATGGGGGCTGGCTCTCGTCCGCTCCAAGGCGGCCGCCCATCTCCACCAATCCCACTACCCACGATCATGGGCGAACAGGTAACTGCCCCATTGCTCCAATTCCTGGCGCTGCAGTTTCTGCCACTCCCACGATTGTGAGCCATGCGCATCCACCGCAAAATCCCCACAATACATGCGGCATGCGTCGCGAAAACGGCCTGAGGTAGCGAGTAAGTGCTGGCTTAAAAAATCGGCAGTTACTCCCTCATATTGCGCGCCTGTGCCTAAATTTTGGGCCTGACACAACGGCACTGGGCGCGCACGTTTGGGCCAGACCCGGGGGCTCCTGTCGGTGCACTAGGATTGGGGTACCCAGTGCCCCTGACTTATGCACAGGCAGTAGTAGCAGAACCCATCAACATAAAACCAGTCCAAGCCAGAAAAGCCGCTCTACGTGAGATCAAGGAGTGCATCAAGAAGACGAGGCCAACATTCAATACAAAGACTCTGGCAGAAGCAACCTACAGTGGCTAGCAGCGCCGGCAAGATCAACGCAACGGACCAGAACAGGCCCGAGCCGCGCCAGTCTCGTCCCCGGTGTCTGCCGGGGACCGAGGCGCACGCGCCTTCAAGAAGACCCGGCAAACCACCCCCCGGCAGGCGCGAGCTGATCGGCCACCGCTCCATCGCATCACAACGCCAGTGATTTTTCGATGCGGTGTCGAACCCTCGGGTGGCTAAGTGGTTCTTGCTAAGCACATGGTGACGCGGTGGGAGACAGATTATGCCCGTTTGACACCCGTCCGGAGGCGTGTCAAGATACTAAGCAATAGTTAGCCAAGCGGTGGTAAAATCTTGCCGGGGATGCACCCCCGCACGCCACCTAGGCTAGCATTTATGGCATTTTGTCCTAAGTGCCAGAGTTAGGTATGATAGCACTGTTAGCTATCTAATCACTAGGTAATGTCTATTTTGCCACTGTGGTTGCCCCTTGAGCTATAAAAGGAGGCCCAAGGCAACCTAGCTAAGGATTCGGACATTTGGACACTTGTAATCGCGTAGCAGCTCTCCCGAAGGCACCCGTGCAGGGTTTGAGCACTGCGTGTGCTTCGTGTTCTGCCGATCAATCCATCAAAGCAGGAGTAGGGTTTTACGCTTCTCATCGGCCCGAATCTGGGTAAAACGCCAGCGTCTCGTCGTTGTGCTGCCTCACTACCTCTGCTCTTTGTGCAACGTGACCTCACCCCCGTCGAACAACAAAAGGGGCCCTCGGCCCCATAGGTGATCGTGTGCACCGTGCCCCTCGGCCACTAGCGCCGCTTGTCCTCCCACCTCCAGTGCGTAGGGCCCGCCGAGCCCATCTGAAGCCCGCCCGGGCCCAGAATCCGCGCCGCCGCTCCACGCAGAGGGGTTCTTCCCCGAGCTGCCCATGCCCCGTGCCCAAGGGCCTCCAGCTCGGCCGCGCCACCTCGGCGCTGATCCTCGCCGGTTGACCACTGGAGCTCCGTCGAGCCCCGTCGTCGACGGACGCCCAGGCCGACCCTGTGTCCCTTCCCTCTCCTTCCCTCATGCCTTCCCTCTCTCCCTCGTCTCATCTTTCCTTCTTTCTCGTGCAAATAGGTCCCGCCATGGATGCCCGAAGGAGCTTCGCCGCCATGGAACCTCCACGACCTCGCCAAGCCCCGATCTGTTCAGCCACCGTCCGGATCCGCCGGATCCCATCGTCCCCGACCCGTTCCCGGCCTTCACTTCGCGCGACATCGCCGTTCATCACAAAGTTGTTTCCGCCATTGCTTATGTTCATCAGAAATCGAGGAGGACGAGGCGCCCCTGTTTGGCTGCGTTCGTGCGTTGACCGTGCCCTAGCCACTCATCCGCCTCCCTGCCTCACTCGTGGTCTGGTTCAGCGCCAAGTCCAGTGGCACCTCAAGGCCTAGATCTATCGGCCCATCCGCCTCATGTCTTCAAGCCGGCCCATGAATATAGGGTGAGCCGCCCTTATCCATCGCCCCGTGTGAAATTTAGTTATATTGCACTCGATGTGCTGCTTAGCGTTAGGCCGATTCGTCCCATACAAGTTTTTTTCCAGCGTCTGCGAATTTGCTAATTATTTAGGACATGCTTAATTACAGAAAAACCCATGATCTTAAAATGCTAATAACAAATTAACCGTGCATCGGATTAAAATGATTTTTATAAGAAAAATGCTTAGAATTTCATGTAGATTCACAATATCCATCTTCCATCCATGATAAAATGTTTAACCTTGCTGTTTGACTAAAGTTGCGTAATTGCCATGCTAAAATGATTTATTTCATAACTACAAAACCGTAGCTCCGATAAAAATGTTCCACATTTGTAACTTGACTAGAAAAATGTGTAGAATCACATGATGCACATTATTTTCATGTTTAACAAATATAAACTATGTTAAATACAGATCTGGACCAAATTCATAATATGCATATGGGGTCATTTCGGAAATGCTATATGTTGCTTCTGGCCTCATTTAAAATGCCAAGATGATGTAGTTGTTCATGCTTCACCTCTTACCATGATTAACAACATTTAAAATGATTGTTTAGTTAAAACAACCTTAATCGCATTTCTTGTAACATGGAGAGTTATTATGTTGTTGTATGTATGTTCTTCTTCTCCATTTAAAATTGCTTAATTCCATCATCACCTTATGCCATGACCACCCATGTTAACAACATTTAATATTCATGAGTACCTAAACGAGAGTGAACTAACTAATTCAAACGTGGAGTTTCGTCAATATGCAACTCGTTGCATATTGACCTTCACTTAATGTGTAGAAGTTGATTGTTGTGCTTTGCCATGTCTTGCATAATTAAGCCGGACATGCATCATATTTGTTTGTGCATGATGTCATGCATATGTTGTGGTGTTTATCATGTGTTGATTGTTGTTTCCGGATTCGCTTCTTCTCGATAGAGTACCGAAAGCGTTCGGTGTGTGAGGATTCGTTCGACTACGTTGGATCGTCTTCTTCATGGACTGGTTCTTCTTCCAAGCAGGATCTCAGGCAAGATGACCATTTCCCTGGATACCACTACTATCATTGCCATGATAGTTGTCTCATTTCTATCGATATGTCTCGCTACCTACCACTTGTTTGTCAAGCCTCCCAAAATGCCATGATAAGCCTCTAATCCTCCACATCCCAGCAAACCATTACTTGGCTATGTTACCGCTTGCTCAGCCCTTCTTATAGCGTTGCTAGTTGCAGGTGCAACTTGTTTCCATGTGCAACATGGACATTTTTGAGATATCACAATATTATTGCCACTTAATTTAATGCACATATATACTTGGTAAAAGATGGAAGGCTTGGCCTTTTTCTCGGTGTTTTGTTCCACTTTTGCCGCCTTAGGTACTTGTGTACCAGTGTTATGTTCCATATTGAGCGCTCCTAACATGCTCGGCGTTGTTATGGGGACACCCTTGATAATTCGCCTTGGGATAAAACTCTTCTGGCAAGGCCCAACATTGGTACTACATTTGCCCAACATAATAATACTGATAATTAATTTGACGCATAGGGAGTTAGCGCTACCCGAGGTTTGTTATACAACATAATACGGGGGGGGGGGGGCAGTGCTGTTGGTGCTGGTCCAAACTAGAGCACCGTGCGGGCTACCTGGGGCAACTCATGACGTCAGTTACTGTATGCTTAGCTCATCCGCCGTGTCCTAAGAACGAGATACGCGGCTCCTATCGGGATTGTCGACACGTCGGGCGGCCTTGCTGGATTTGTATTACCTTTCTCGAAAGTCTTGTGCACCGGCTCCAAGGATACCTTGGGCTATCTAGAGGTTGAGGTTTTCTGGTGCACCTTGTGGTTAGTTTGTGATTGATGAGTTCGAGCACCCCTACAGGATTAAATCTTTTCAAGAAGCCATGCCTGCGGTTATGTGGCAACTTGGAAATTTGTTTAACATCCGGTCATAGAAAACTTAAAGTAACTCAAATAAAATACACCAACTGTGTGCGTAACCGTGACTGTCTCTTCTCGTGAATTTCCGAACAAAGAGAGAACACGGTGGGGTTATGTTTGACTCGTAAGTAGGTGTTCAGGATCACTTAGTGTTCATTACTAGTTTATGTCCGTTTATACGACGATCACCCCCCCTATTCTTCTACTCGTAAGTTAGCCACTCAAATAAATGCTTAGTGCTTCCTGCAGCCTCACCACTTAACCATACCTTACCCATTAAGCTTTGCTAGTCTTGATACCCTTGGAAATGAGATTGCTGAGTCCCTGTGGCTCATAGATTACTACAACAATAGTTGCAGGTACAGGTAATGCGATGATTTGACATGAGCGCGATGCTTGTTTGATTTGGAGTTCTTCTTCTTGATCAATCATAGGATGGGTTCCAGGCCGGCAGCCTGGGATAGCAAGGATGGATGTCATTTTATCGTTTGCTTCCGTCCGTAGTCGGACCCTGCTCTTGTGTATGATGATTGAATATGTTGTTGTATTGACGTGATCTTGATTTAGCTTGTATAGAGTGTAAGCCAATTCCATATACTCATCTCCTCTTTACATGTACTTGTAACGATATCCATTCTTGCGAAAAGACGAGATGCGCTTCTATCCTTGTCGAGGCCCTTGAGACAAAATAAGGATAGGATGGCATCTTGGGCGTTACAGATCTGTCCTGATCTTCTTTCACCAAAGTTGCAAGATTTGGGGAGCTTGCTTTTGGAGGGGCCATAGACGCTGCCCCCTAATCACCAAAGAGGGAAACCTCCTTGTCCGCACCGACCGGCGCAACCACCGCCAACCCGCTCTGAGCGCGCGCCTCACCCATGTGATGGAGGTGCCCCGCGGCTAGGTCACCCGCTGAGCCTCGTGAGGCAGCCTTTCAAAGGGGTCCTCGCGAGGTGGCCCGACGCCTGGTGACCCCCTCCAGGGCTCGCTCCCGCCGGAGGCTGCTTCCTCCGAGCGGCCTAGGTGAGACCGTCTTCCTTAGACCGGCCCAGCGTCGACCTTAGGACCAAAGGCAGACGGGCCATGGTACCCTCGGTTCCACTAGGCCGACAGTAGCCCCCCGTGCCCGCGACATGCACGTTCTGCCTGTTAGGGACGAAACAGCGTGGGCCCGTCGAACTGCCAGGCCTGGGGGGCGACGTGTGGCGGACATGACAGGGTGGAACTCGCCCGTCCCCCACGGAGCCTTGGAACCGTCGTCCGGAAGATAAAGCTTGTGAGCGGGGGCGCGACCATATATTGCTCCTCTCTTGCGATTCCCCCTTTGTTTGTCCTCCGCTCCCGTACCTCCGCCACCATGGCCCCAGGCAAGAAAACCGCGGGCACTAGGTCTTCCTCCAGCAAAAGCACCCGGGCAGAGGAGCTCGGCCCGTCCTTTCTGCTGTCCTCGATCAGCGACAGTGGCCTGGCCAAGGTGAGCCCCTTGTTGGCCTCCGAGCACCACGAGGGGGTTGCCACCCAGATCTGGTCGGGCGCGCACCTGCGGCGAGAGCTCACGAGCACGGTGGTGTAACTCCCAAGATGCGGTCCTATCCTTATTTTGGCTCGAGGGCCTCGATTTGGATAGAAGCGCATCTTGTCGTTTCGCAAGAATGGATATCGTTACAAGTAAATGTAAAGAGGAGATGAGTATATGGAATTGGCTTACACTCACCACAAGCTAAATCATGTTCACATAAAATACAAGAATACATTCAATCACCATACAGAAGAGCAGGGTCTGACTACGGACGAAATCAAATGATAAAAGCGACATCCATCCTTGCTATCCCAGACTACCGGCCAGGAACCCATCATATGATCGATGATGAAGAAGAAGGACTCCAAATCAAACAAGCGTTGCTCTCACGTCAAAGCATCGCATTACCTGTACCTGCAACTGTTGTTGTAGTAATATGTGAGCCACAGGGACTGAGCAATCTCATTTCCAAGGGTATAAACACTAGCAAAGCTTAATGGGTGAGGTATGTTTAAGTGGTGAGGCTGCAACAACCACTAAGCATTTTATTTGAGTGGCTAATTACGAGTACAAGAATAAGAGGGGGTGATCTACGCATAAACGATCGTGAACTAGTAATGATCACTAAGTGATCCTGAACACCTACTTACGGTCAAACATAACCCCACCGTGTTCTCTCTCGATTCAGAACTCACGAGTAGAGACGGTCACGGTTACGCACACGATTGGTGTATTTTATTTGAGTTTACTTTAAGTTTTCGTTGATCGGATGTTAAACAAATTTCCAAGTTGCCAAATAACCGCGGGCATGGCTTCTCAAAAAGATTTAACCCAGCAGGGGTGCTCCAACTCATCCATCACAAACTAACCACACGCTGCATGGAAAACCTCAACCATGGGATAGCCCGCAGTATCCTCAGAATTCCGATGGAAAACCTCAAACTCGAGATGACCCAAAGTATCCTCGGAATCCCGAGCACAAGACGTTCGAGAAAGGTAAAACAAATCCAGCAAGACCGCCCGACGTGTCGACGAACCCGATAGGAGCCGCGTATCTCGTTCTCAGGACACAACGGATGGGTCACACTACGATTCAAACCAAACCCCCGAGTTTCCCCGCGGTAGCCCAGCAGTCTGCCCGTTTTGGACAAACACTCATGAGGAGCACTGGCCCGGGGTGTTGATTAATTATCCACGGGGTCCTGAAAGTCCCTATGCAAGTTTTATTAGTTATTAGGCAAATGTAGTACCAATGTTGGGCCTTCCCAGAAGAGTTTTTATCCCAAAACGAAAGTCAAGAGGGTCCCCATAACAACGCCGAGCATGTTAGGAGCTCCCAATATGGAACATAACACCGGTACACAAGTAACTAGGGCAGCAAAAGTGGAACAAAACACCGAACAAAAGGCCAAGCCTTCCACCTTTTACCAAGTATATATGTGCATTAAATTAAATAGCAATAATATTGTGATATCTCAAAATATCCATGTCAACACATGGAAACAACTTGCACCTGCAACTAGCAACGCTATAAGAAGGGTTGAGCAAGCCGTAACATAGCCGATCATTTGTTTGCTGGGATGTGGAGGGTTAGAGGCTTATCATGGCATTTTGGGAGGCTTGTCAAACAAGTGGTAGGTAGCGTGACATAGCGATAGAAACGAGAAAATTAGCATGGCAATGATAGTAGTGGTATCTAGGGAAATGTTCATCTTGCCTGAGATCCCGCTTGGAAGAAGAACCAATCCGTGAAGAAGACGATCCAACGTAGTCGAACGAACCTCACACACCGAATGCTTTCGGTACTCTATCGAGAAGAAGCAATCTAGAAACAACAATCAACACAGGATAAACACCCCAACATATGCATGACATGATGCGCAAACAATATGATGCAAGTCTGGTTTAATTATGGAAGACATGGCAAGTACAACAATCAACTACTACACATTAAGTGAAGTTCAATATGAAGCGAGTTGCATATTGACGAAACTCCCGCTTGAATTATTTAGTTCACTCTCGTTTATTTACACGGCATGTTTAAATGTTATTAACATGGCAAGAGATGAAGCATAATGAAACTACACTATGTATGCATTTCAAATGAGGCCGGAAACAACATATAGTATTTCCGAAACGACCCCATATATCAATTTTGAAATTGGTCCAGATCTGAACTAACCATATTTTATATTTCTTAAACAGGGAAAAAAATGCACCATGTGATTCTACACGTCATTCTAAGCGATTTACATATATAGATCATTTAAAACGGAGCTACGGCCTAAAAGATAGGACCAACACAAGATGAATACGTCATGAATGCAAAATGCATGCAAACGACAACCACAAACATTACAAATCATGGAAGCAGTGAGATATTATGAAACTACATGAGATTCTAAGCAAATTTCATATATGGCATGTTCAAAACGGAGCAATGGTTCAATAATAACAACCAACACAAGTTATTGTTCAAATCTGTCCAAAACACCAACATAGCATTTTGCACACCTCATAACAACAGGCTGCAAGAATATCAAATGCACAAACAAGTCATGGGGCAGTATCTTTTGTTATGCACAGCAATGCATTTCATAGCAGCAAGTGTAATAGAAGCATGTATCAATAGCAAATGAGCTCACAAGATGGCATATAGAAACAACAGTTAAGAACTTAGTGAAAAATACCAGTTTCTAACAATCTGAGTTATCAGGTTGGCATATTGACAGCACTAAATTTGCATGCTACAGAGACCTTCATGGCATGAAATTCAACATCATGATATAGGACAACATGCACTTCAAATAACTCCATTACAACAATATCAAAATATGTATAGATTCCTGGATAGCATCCTCCCTACATGGCATATGGAACTAAGCAGTTCTCCAGACTTAGTAAAATTATCAAGGGGCAAAGCAGAAAAGTTTTATCAAATTGACATGTTTGACAGCGAAACTAACTAGGATTCAACACCTCTACTTGAAAACTATGGACACATTCTAACAGAGGATAACATGCTCAGCAATTCATTCCATTCGGCCAACCACAAAGGACCTAAGGATTCATGGCAATCATCATGGAAACATAGCAATAAAGTAACCAGATCCCAGACTTAGTGAAAATTGACTATCGCCCAAAACAATAGTTTGACTAGGCATGTTTACATAGCAATAATAGTAGCATAACAACCCTCTATGTGCATGGCAAGGACACTAACAACAAATAGACATGTCACACTTCAAATAACTGTATTGGCACAACTTCATAAGGGTCATGGTTTGCTTAATATGATGCTCACAAAACGGAACTTAACGTTAACAGATTACAGTTTTGACCATTACGATGAGATGCACTTTTGCAACAAAGTTTTGAGCATGTAGATGATTCCTATCATGAGTGCAAATGATGTCATGCTGTCGTGCACAAAGAGTAAACAATTTTTCATATAGTAAACTTTTCCATACGATGCACTACTTGCAAAATGCAAGCATCACGATATGCAATATGATGATGAATATGACAATTTTCTAGGGACTTAGAAAATATACCCTCAAGGGAAATCGGGATGGAGCGGTTCCAGCAGCTGAGGTCGGCATTTGGTTACAGGGCTGAGGGCGTCACGGGACGGAAGCAGGACGGGGCTGTCCCAGCGGCAAGACAGAGGCCATGGCCGGCCGGTGAGGACGGTGGCGGTGCCTGTGGTCGCCAGAGTGGACGAGGACGGCGTCACGGGGCGAATCCATGGAGGGGGGTCGCCGGATCCAGTGAGGAGGAGGCCGAAGGCATGGGATCCGGTGGCGGTCAAGGCTGGCGGGGCGGACGGCGACTGAGGGCAATGGTGCGGGCTCGAGGCGACCTCGGGCTCCGGTGAGGAGGCCCGCGGGGTGGCCCAAGGAAGAGCGTGCCGAAGGCGGGGACCTCCGGCGAGGCCCTGGCGGTGCGAGGGTGACGGAGGCGGTCTGCGGCGGGGCTGTTCGGGCAAAGGGAGGCGGAGGCTCACGGGCAGCGGCCACACGAGAGTTCATCCGGGCCCAGTTTGGCCCGCGCCGGGCCAAATGCGGGCTCGGGCGGGCCTGCGGTGGTGGGAGGCATTGGAGGGATGCGTGCCAGCGCGTGGTTGGCCGAGAGCATCTCAGGTGGCAGCGCAGGGGGGGTTTGGCGGCGACAAGTGGCGGCGGAGGGTTCTGCCGGCGTGGAAAATGATGGGGGCGGCGGCTGGCTGTGTGGGAAGGCTAGGAGCTAGGGTTTTAAACCAAATTTGGAAGGAGGAGGGGTCTATTTATAGACAGGGGTATAGGGTTAGGGATTTTTGCACCGATTCGAGCCGTTCGATCGCGATCGGATGGCTCCGGAGATGACTAGGCATTAGGTTGGCTAGGTGGGCTGTGGAGAGGGTTGTGGGCTGAGAAGAGAGGGAGATGGGAGGCCAGTGACATGTTTTTAAAATTCCGCAAACGTCTGATAATTAAACCGAAGATGGTGCCGCTACAGTCGACCGTTGGGGTATGAAACGAACTCTGAATGCGATGAAATTTGGCACGCGGTCTATCTACAATACAATATGACCGCACGCCAACTTTCAACCAATTTCGAGAATGTTTTATATGCACTTTTAAAAACAAGATTTTACAGATGCCGCGGGCGCGTGCGTGTGAGGTTGGTCTCGAAACGGTCCATGACAAAACGGAGAGAACCGACAACTACGAACGGATGCGAGTTTTGAAAAATGAAGGCAGCGGTGCGCCGATTCTATGCAGATGATGCGAATGATGTGATGATGAATGCGACAACCAAACAAATCAGACGATGACAACGGAATAAAACAGGAATCTTCTGGAGCGTCGGTCTCGGGCTATTACAACTCTCCTCCACTAACAAGAGATGTCGTCCCGAGATCTTAGAATGAGAAGGGGAAGAAGAATAGGAAAGGAAGAGGTATAACTTAGCTACTTCTTAGACAAACGAGTGAAATCAACGAACCTTGGAGGTTGCAAAGAAATGAAGAATGAGACGAGGAACAAGCAAGAATTCAAAAGAAATGTGGGCAACACTTATGTAGAAAAGATAGGAAAAACTTGATAATATGGAAAGAACTTGACAGATTTGACAACACTCCGGTAGAATAGATAAGCAGGGAAATGAACATGATCTTGACCAAACGATATGATGCGTCGAAGAGATTCACATGACAAAGCCTCCGGAACAAAAGAATAGAAACTAGACCGTTGGAAAGAGGGCAAAGGGAAGAAAAAGACAAATATGCTACAATTGAATTGAGAATCATCCTCCTAAAGAAAGGATTTAACGGAGTTGTTGGAAAATCAACAACGAAAATAAAAGCTTGTTGTGGGCTTACGGAAAACATCTCGAAAGTATGAGGTAGCAACCGGCCACAATTGGAAAACAATGATTGCTTGAGAGAAACAACATATTCCAAACTTGTTTCACCAAGAGGATACATAATACTTGGATCATTGATAAGCACCATGATAGCAACAATCTTTAGGAAATGCTTTAGGTGCATATATACCAAGATAACTCCAAGAAAGAAATGATGGGTTTAAATATCTCATTCTTGAAACAAATTCCCTTCTAGACTCCTCATGAATCAAGAACGCTATAACACCATCTGAAAAGATAAGGGAGAAATAATTGCACTTTGAAATGCAAGATAAAGAATACTTGAGGTACTACCATGAGAATCTTGAAGAATACTTAGAGAATTAACAAAATCCTTGACTAACCACCATGAAGAACCATCGGGAAGAACTCCAGAAATGGAAGGATGATAGGAAAGAATTGAAGGTTGCAAAAAGAACAAGATTGAGGCCTTACCATGATTTAGATGGAACTTTGCAAAGAGATACTTGATAAAACTTGGAACTCCAGAATAGAAAAGATGAGCAACTTAGAATCTAGAATTTGATATCATGAACAACTCCGGAAAAGGATTGAAAACACCTTGATGAAACAAGAATAAGAATTATGTTATGCTTATCCTTCATCAAGTTAAATTGATGACAAACAACAGATTTGGCATACGACTTATTCTTCTTGATAAGATTGAAGAGAGATATTGCACACTTCAAGAAGTCTTGAGAGGAAACACCGTAAGAATTTGCAATTGAATGGGGATACATTACTCATGAATGGAATACATGAGAACAAAGAGATCGTGATCCGCCTAGCAGAACTAGAATGATCCACCGGGATAATTGATATACGAACGAAGAGACAACAATTGAGAAGAATTTTAGAACAAAAGCTTAAGGCTGAGAACGAAGAAATCTTCAGAAATGATGGCATTCGGAGAAACAAGAAACGAAAATAATTCTGAAATGCTCCGGATAGATATGGAAGGAATTACTCATGATCAAACATAATTCGAGAGGATAACAACCAGCTTGAGCCATGAATCTTCACGAGAATGGATAAAGATTTAAGGGAAACTCTTCTTCGGTCTTGCAGATTGAGAAAGATGAGAGGAACACCGCCAAAATTGTTGAGACACTCCGGAAGAAGAAAGAAAAATGTTGAGCCAACTATGATGATTCGGAAACGATCTTGGAGAGGGAATATGACTGATGGAATTCATTCTTATGACACATTTGAAAAGTACTTGAGGTCTTCGGAAAAGATTAGAAGAGCTAGGTAAGATCCTGGGAAAACCTGTGAGTTATGGGCCCACTCAAAAGAACAGCGTTGAAACAATTGCTTAGGAAGAGAGATTGCACCAGTACAAATGAAAACTTGATGAGGTGAGAACCTCAAAAAATTTGAAAGGACTGAATGAAAACACGAATCTTCTAAGATGTCTTCAGCACTCCGGATAGAATAACAAGAGACGAATAAACAAGAGAGGCTTGGATAATAATTTCCATATGAAAAACATTTAAGGAATGAAAAGAATATGATGAACGCCGAAAACTTGAATTGAATCCACCGGAGAAAAAAACCATAATGAAGAATGATGAACTTAGCACTTGGGATCTTCACAATGAATCACCGGATAAAATATGGAAGAAAAGATAGCGGAAACATCACATGAATAGAAAGGCACTTGGCTTGAAGATTTAATCGTTGAAGAAAAGGGTGGGAGGGTGGGGAAAAACAAAGACAACTTGGGACGGATGAAACGAACTCCGGGAAAAGGAAAGATGAGGATAGATCTTGCAAATATTGAGGAGGGTTGAATTAACTTGAAGAGAAGCGCACCGATTAGGAATAAAGTTTGACATGGAAATTTGATTCAGCAAAAGGATTAGCACTCCCATATAAATATGAGAACACTGCTTAGGAAAGATATGAAATCACCACTTGACATCGAAGCAACTCGAATTACCATACTCCAACAAAACAAAAGATGGGGCTTGAGGATTAAGCCGGAAACAAATACATAACCCACCATGCATTTGTTGAAAGGATAATTCTAGGCAACTACTTGAATTCCCACCAAAGAACTTCCGAAATCTTTGGTTATGCAATCGGGTCCACGGATACACGGAGTAAATCCATCACTCAACTCCTAGTAGTAATACTACTCTCCAATGTATCACATCCGTTAACACATAACCAGAGGCCTCGGAAATTCATCTACCTCAGACCCTCGTAATCATAACGATACTAAACATGGAAGTACATCTGGACGCTCTCCCAGTACTGGGTGACGCCAAACTCCTCTCGCCACAACTAGTATTGAAGCAATTTCGAACATCCGCGTCCTGAGATACTAAGGAAACTGAATGATAACGATGTGTCAAGAATCCCCTGGAGCTCAACTCCCCGGGTCCAATCCATACGGTCGGCAGGCAGCAAGAACAAAATTCCAGTCACATCGACATCATAGAGGTTCCAAAATTCTCGCGTGATCCAAAAAAAATTTGAGTGAGAAGAGGGGTAGAATTAAAATTCCTACGTCAGGATTCCTCACCAGAGCATAGAAGAGGAGTAAAAAGAATCCTACTCTCCGATATATAACTAGACTCAAAATACTTTTTTCACTAGACTCGACTCGGCCAAGTTCGATCAATCAAGGGGGCTCCTAGGTAGGTACTGCTCTGATACCAACTTGTAACGCCCAAGATGCGGTCCTATCCTTATATTGGCTCGAGGGCCTCGATAGGGATAGAAGCGCATCTTGACGTTTCGCAAGAATGGATATCGTACCAAGTACATGTAAATAGGAGATAAGTATACGGAATTGGCTTACACTCGCCACAAGCTAAATCATGTTGACATCATACAACAATACATTCAATCACCATACAGAAGAGCAGGGTCCAACTACGGACAAAATCAAACGATAAAAGCGACATCCATCCTTGCTATCCCAGGCTGCCGGCCTTGAACCCATCCTATGATCGAAGAAGAAGAAGAAGAACTCCAAATCAAACAAGCGTCGCTCTCATGGCAAAGCATCGCATTACTTGTACCTGCAACTGTTGTTGTAGTAATCTATTAGCCACAGGGACTCAGCAATCTCATTTCCAAGGGTATCAAGACTAGCAAAGTTTAATGGGTGAGGTATGTTTAAGTGGTGAGGCTGCAGCAAGCACTAAGCATTTTATTTGAGTGGCTAACTTACGAGTACAAGAATAAGAGGGGGTGATCTACGCTAGTAATGATCACTAAGTGATCCAGAACACCTACTTCTGATCAAACATAACCCCACCGTGTTCTCTCTCAGTTCCGAACTCACGAGTAGAGACGGTCACAGCTACGCACACGATTGGTGTACTTTATTTGAGTTTACTTTAAGTTTTCTATGACCGGATGTTAAACAAATTTCCAAGTTGCCACATAACCACGGGCACGGCTTCTCGAAAAGATTTAACCCTGCAGGGGTGCTCCAACTCATCCATCACAAACTAACCACACACTGCGTGGAAAACCTCAACCATGGGATAGCCCGCCGTATCCTCAGAATTACGATGGAAAACCTCAACCTCGAGATAACCCAAAGTCTCCTCGGAATCCCATGCACAACACGTTCAAGAAAGGTAAAAAAAATCCTGCAAGACCGCCTGACGTGTCGACAAACCCGATAGGAGCCGCGTATCTCGTTCTCAGGACATGAGGGATGTGTCACACTACGAGTCAAACCAAACCCCGAGTTTCCCCACGGTGGCCTCGCAGTCTGCCCGTTTTGGACCAACACTCATGAGGAGCACTGGCGCGGGTTGTTGATTAGTTATCCACGGTGTCCGGAAAGTCCCCATAACAACCATGAGCATGTTAGGAGCGCTCAATATGGAACATAACACCGGTACACAAGTAACTAGGGCGGCAAAAGTGGAACAAAACACAAAGCAAAATAGCCAAGCCTTCCACCTTTTACCAAGTATATATGTGCATTAAATTAAATACCAATAATATTGTGATATCTCAAAATATCCATGCCGGCACATGGAAACAACTTCCACCTGCAACTAGCAATGCTATAAGAAGGGCTGAGCAAGCGGTAACATAGCCAATCAATGGTTTGCTGGGATGTGGAGGGTTAGAGGCGTATCATGGCATTTTGGGAGGCTTGTCAAACAAGTGGTAGGTAGCGTGACATAGCGATAGAAACGAGACAACTAGCATGGCAATAATAGTACTGGTATCCAGGGAAATGTTCATCTTGCCTGAGATCCCACTTGGAAGAAGAACCAATCCGTGAAGAAGACGATCCAACGTAGTCGAACAAACCTCACACACCGAACGCTTTCGGTAATCTATGGAGAAGAAGCAATCCGGAAACAACAATCAACACATGATAAACACCACGACATATGCATCACATGATGCGCAAACAATATGATGCAAGTCCGGTATAATTAAGCAAGACATGGCAAGTACAACAATCAACTACTACACATTAAGTGAAGTTCAATATGAAACAAGTTGCATATTGACGAAACTCCACGCTTGAATTATTTAGTTCACTCTTGTTTATTTACACGGCAACTTTAAATGTTGATAACATGGCAAGAGGTGAAGCATAATGAAACTACACTATCTATGCATTTTAAATGAGGCCGGAAACAACATATATTATTTCCGAAACGACCCCATATGTTAATTTCGAAATTAGTCCAGATCTGAACTAACCATATTTTATATTTATTAAACAGGGAAACAAAATTCACCATGTGATTCTACACGTCATTCTAAGCGATTTACATATATAGATCGTTTAAATCGGAGCTACGACCTAAAAGATAGGACCAACACAAGATGAATACGGGATGAATGCAAAATGCATGCAAACGACAACCAAAAATATTACAAATCATGGAGGCAGCAAGATATTATGAAACTACATGAGATTCTGAGCAAGTTTCATATATGGCATGTTCAAAACGGAGCAACGGTTCAATAATAACAACCAACACAAGTTTTTTTTCAAATCTTTCGAAAACAGCAACATGGCATTTTGCACACCTCATAACAAAAGGCTACAAGAATCTAAAATGCACAAATAAGTCATGGGGCAGTAGCTTACATTATGCACAACAATTCATTTCATAGCAGCAAGTGTAATAGAAGCATGTATCAATAGCTAATGAGCTCACAAGATGGCATATTGAAACAATAGTTAAGGACTTGGTAAAAAATACCAGTTTCTGACAACCTGAATTATCAGGTTGGCATATTGAGAGCTATAAATATACATGCTACAGAGACCTTCATGCCATGAAATTTAACATCATTATAGAGGACAAATTGCACTTCAAATAACTCCATTACAACAACATCAAAATATGTATAGATTCCTGGCTATCATCCTCCCAACATGGCATATGGAACTAAGCAGTTCTCCAAACTTAGAAAAGTTATCAAGGGGCAAAGCAGAGCAGTTTTATTAAATTGACATGTTTGATAGCAAAACTAACTAGGATGCAACACCTCTACTTGAAAACTATGGGCACATTCTAACATAGGATAACATGCTCAACAATTCATTCCATTAGGCCATCCACAAAGGACCTAAGGATTCATGGCAATCATCATGGAAACATAGCAATAAAATAACCAGATCCCAGACTTAGTGAAAATTGACTCTCCCAAAACAGTAGTTTGACTAGGCATGTTTACATAGCAATAATAGTAGCATAACAACCCTCTATGTGCCTGGCAAGGACACTAACAACAAATAGACAAGTCACACTTCAAATAACTCTATTGGCACAACTTCATAAGGGTCATGGTTTGCTTAATAGGATGCTCACAAAACGGAACTTAACGTAAACAGATTACAGTTTTAATGATTACCATAAGATGCACTTTTGCAACAGAGTTTTGAGCATGTAGATGATTCCTATCATGATTGCAAATGATGCCATGCCGTCGAGCACAAAGAGTAGAACATTTTTCATATACTAAACTTTTCCATACGATGCACGGTTTGCAAAATGCAAGCATCACAATATGCAATATGATGATGAATATGACAGTTTTCTAGGGACTTAGAATATATACCCTCAAGGGAAATCTGGATGCAGCGGTTCCAGCAGCGGGGTCGGCGTTTGGTTCCAGGATTGAGGGAGTCCAGGGACGGAAGCAGGACGGGGTCATCCCGGCGGCAAGACAGAGGCCATGGCCGGCCGGCGAGGACGGTTGCGGCGCCGGTGGTCGCCGCAGTGGACAAGACGGCGTCGCGGGGCGAATCCATGGAGGGGGCGCCGGATCCGGCGAGGAGGAGGTCGGAGGCGCGGATCCGGCGGCGGCCGAGGCTGGCGGGGCCGACGGCGGTTGGGGGCGACGACGCGGGGTCGAGGCGACGTCGGGCTCAGGCGAGGAGGCCCGCGGTGTCGGATTCAGGGCTCCGCAGACCCAAGAAGGTTCGAACTCTAGGGCGTGTGCGAAGATCCCAACTAGCTCAAGTCTCGAGCCTGCCGCCCCATAGCCAAACCCTGCCAAAGATGCACGAGAACACAAGAAGATGGACATAGCGATTTAACCAGGTTTGGGCCACCTTGCGGTGTAAAACCCTACTCCTGCCTTTGGTGGATTGGCCTCCTGAGGAGGTTTGGGGATGAACTAGTACAGTGGTTGAGCGACCTCGCGAGGGCTCTTTGGTGTGGATCGATTCGATGCTCCTCTACGGTGGTGGCTAGTCCCTATTTATAGCGGGCCTTGGTCTCCTACCCTTATCGCACTGGCGGGAAGGGATCCTACAACGGCCAAAGTTGAAAGGGGACATGAGGTACATCTTATCCTGACTAAAGGTGGTCTTCACCTGCAATGCTCCTGGCGTGACGCAGAGGTGGGCTCGGCGATGACATCCGTCCTGCCGAGCCCGTGGTCTTGGTCTCGTTGCACCGGAGTGGAAACATTTGGGGGGCTTCCTCGGGAAACCGCGTCTGTCCTCGCTTCCTTAGCACGAAAGAGGAAACTGTCTCTGCTGCGCCCGCTGGCGCCCGCCTGCTTTGGTTGTCGTGGGTCACGTCATCGCAGCCTCCTCAGGCAGGCTGGGCACTGCATAGGAATCTCCGCTCCTCGGGAGGCGGCCTGGGGAGACCGCTGCTCTAGAGGTCTTGGCATTGTTCCCCTCGCGAGGCCGGGCCCCTCGCGAGGGTCTTGTCTTGCGGGGTCCGTCGCCAGGCCGTACAGGGCCGTCGATGTGGGCCACGCGCTGGGATACAGGCAAGCAGGTCTGGATACCCCCGATCCCAGAATGCCGACAGTAGCCCCCGGGACCAAGGCACGCTCGGGCTGTCTTCGGGGTGAAGCCAAGGAAGAGAGGCAGGAACGCCGGGGCCCCAACCTCATGCGGGCCAATCTGCGTGGCACGCGGCAGGACACGGGCTCCCTCGCCCCATGTTGCCTCAGCAACTGCCCAGACCGAGAAAAGCCGGGCGCCCGCTGCCGAGCCATTATTGTTCCCCTTCCTTGTGCCCTTGCTTCCTTGCTCAGATCCCCTTTCACTTGCGAGAACCTCCTCCAGATCCCGACGCTGCGCCGCCCCTCCTCTTGCTTTGTTCCCTTAGGGACTTTGCAGATGGCGCCCGCCGGGAAGTCAAAGCCCGAGGCTCAAGCCTCATCCTCTTCTTCCCCTTTGCTGGCACTCTTGGCCTTCGCCATCACCAATGAAGGGGACCTCGACCCCGTGCTCCCGTTTACGGTGGGTGACACCAACGAGTGGGGTGAGACCCTGGTTTGGTGCGGCTCCGCAGAGCCGCGCACCTTAGCACAGACGGTCTACCCCTTCTTCCTTCATAGCGTCTTTTCTGGGCTTGTCCCGCCCTTCTCAGTGTTCTTCACCGCCATCCTCGAGCACTATGGGATCCAAGCACTCCACCTTCCGCCCAACTCCATTCTTCTCCTATCCGTCTTTGCCTTCTACTGCGAGGTCTTCGTGGGCGTGAGGCCCTCGGTGGCCCTCTTCCGCAACTACCTCAGCCTGTGGCTTCACGACTGTGTGTAGCGATCGGCGTGCGCCTCCTTCGTCGCGGTCCAGAGTGGGAACTCGCTCCTGAAGGCCGGGAAGAAGGTGGAGGGCTTCAGGCACCGCTAGGTCTTCATGGACACACGGGGACTCAATTCGCTCCTGGAGCTCCCGACGGAGCTGCCCGAGAAAGCCCTCGCGTGGGGTTCCACGAAGCTCACCGATCCCTGGGTGAAGCCCGTCTTGGAATGGATCTCCTGGGACATGGAGGCCAAGCAATTGACCGGGGAGATGATAGTGAAGGAGTTCCTGACGCAGCGCTTGGCGCCGCTCCAGGCGCACTCGAAGCCCATGTGGGAGTTCGATGGTGCAAGGGACACCATTAGGCTTCGGTCCGCCAGCCTGACCGCTGAAGATCTGGGCTGGGCCGTGGTTACTCTGCTCCACGACGACCACGGGGACCTCCCTGAGGCCTACGCCCCGCTGTACCGCCGCGACGACAGGGGGAGATGGTTACCGCCATGCCCGCCTTTGACGAGCGCGGGCTCACGCCTCCCGAGCGCCCCAACTCCCCAGTGCCAGTGTCCTCCGGCAGCGTCAGCGGCGAGGAAGACTCAGAGGAGACTGTGGATGATGGCTTGGAAGAGGCATCTCCCCTGTCGTAGAGCGTGCTCCTCTGTAATATCCAAGATGACGACGATGCCTACGAGCCCCCGGCCGCGGGCTCCCTGCGCTTCGCAGGGGTCCTCAGGAAGTCAAGGCCTACCTCCCAGGCAATGCCGGCATCCAGCCGGGCAACCCCGAAGAAACGTGCGGCCGCGTCTTCTCCATCAGACACCCCGCGTACTAGCAGGGCGCCTGAGACGCTGGCCTCATCCCCATCCGAGCCACAGCAGAAAGGCGGGGCAATCGCCGCTGGGGCAGACATGGCCCCTCCGGCCTCGGCCCCTCGGGGCGATGCCACCACCCTTCCGGATGACCGTGCCACGCCAAAGAAAGGAGGGAGCATCCCGGCCCCCGATGACATGGAAAGGAAGAGGAGGCGGGTTGCAGACAACGAGTAAGTAACTTGCCTCACCTCTGGTTGATTATAAATTGCGCGCATGCTCACGGCTCCCTCTCCTTGACGGCCAGGGTCGTCGTCAAGCTGAAGAAGAGGAAGGCGGACGCCGAGCCGAAGGAGCCCGCTATCCCGAGTCCGGAGGGTGCCTTCGGCCTCCAGCCCCTCCGCGCCCGAGCCTGCGGGCGTAACGCCTTCCCCTGACGTTGCGGCGGCGCCGCTCGGGGGCTCAGCCTCCGGAGGCATGGAAGTTCACGAAGCGGCGCCCCTTGCCGCGGCTGCGTCGTCTCCAACACCAATGGAGGGGGCGACCTCCTGCCTCCTCGTGACGAAGTCCGCTCCTGAGGATGCAGTGGCACGGCCTCAGGAGGAGCCAACCCCCGTGCACCATCAGGCTGAGAAGTTGTTTGCTCTCGCCGTGGTCGAGGAGGGAGTGGAGCCTGAAGCGCCCCAAGCCAGCCACGCCGCAGCTCCCTTGGACACAACGCTTGTCGAAGTGCCGGTGCCACCTCCTGGTCAGGCTCTCGCGCTCGCGGGCAGCGGTCCTCTGGTCGTGCCCGGCGCCTTGGATGAGGCTTACACCGCGCTTGACCGGATCCGGGCCGACCTCCAAGGCGCCGACAGGCGCTCCTTCGCGGGGGAAAGCCTGGAGCTTATCTCCGGGTGGCTCCAGGCTGACGTAGCCATCAAGACAGTTTGGGGCCGGGCTGAGGCTGCCGCCGTGGAGAGCAAGAAGGAGGCAGCCAAGGCTGTGGCATCTTGCGATGCGGCGCTGGCCAAGGCTGCAGCTGCCGCGGAGCGTTGCAGTGAGGCGGAAGCCAAACTGAAGGCCCTTTGGGAGGAGCAAGCCGCGCATGCACAACAGCTTCACCAGCGGGAGGAAGACCTTAATGCTCGCGAGGTGAAGCTCACCGACCACGCCTCCGTGCTATCCCAGGCGGCCGAGGAACAAGCTGCGGAGCGCGGGCGTCTGGCCAAGCTGAAGGATGAGGTAGCAGAGGCCCAGACGTCCCACGCCCGTCAAGTCTCCGCCACGACCACCCAAGAAGGTTCGAACTGTAGGGCATGTGCGAAGTTCCCAACCAGCTCAAGTCTCGAGCCTGCCGCCCCACAACCAAACCCTGCCGAAGATGCGCGAGAACACAGGAAGATGGACACAGCGATTTACCCAGGTTCGGGCCACCTTGCGGTGTAAAACCCTACTCCTGCCTTTGGTGGATTGGCCTCCTGAGGAGGTTTGGGGATGAACTAGTACAGTGGTTGAGCGACCTCGCGAGGGCTCTTTGGTGTGGATCGATTTAATGCTCCTCTACGGTGGTGGCTAGTCCCTATTTATAACGGGCCTTGGTCCTCTTCCCTTATCGCACTAGCGGGAAGGGATCCCACATCAGCCAAATTTGAAATGGGACAGGAGGTACAGGTTATCCTTACTAAAGGTGGTCTTTGCCTGCAAAGCTCCTGGCGTGACGTAGAGGTGGGCTCGGCGATGACATCAGTCCTGCCAAGCCCGTGGTCTTGGTCTCGTTGCACTAGAGTGGAAACATTTGGGGGGGCTTCCTTGGGAACCCACGTCTGTCCTTGCTTCCTTAGCACGAAAGAGAAAACTGTCTCTGCTGCGCCCGCTGGCGCCCGCCTGCTTTGGTTGTCGTGGCTCACGTCATCGCAGCCTCCTGAGCCTGGGCACTACATAGGAATCTCCGCTCCTCGGGAGGCGGCCTAGGGAGACCGCTCCTCTGGAGGTCTTGGCATTGTTCCCCCCGCGAGGGTCTTGTCTTGCGAGGTCCATCGCCAGGCCGTACAGGGCCGTCGATGTGGGCCACGCGCTGGGCCGCAAGCAGGCAGGTCTGGATACCCCCGATCCAGAACGCCGACACGTGGGGCTGCGCAAGGAGGAGCGCGGCGGAGGCAGGGACCTCCGGCGAGGCCCTGGCGGTGCGAGGGCGGCGCGGCACGGGCTGCGGCGGCGACTTCCGGTGAGGTTGCCGGACGGAGGCTCGTGGGCGACGTCGGCACGCGGGGTCGTCCGAGCCCAGTTCGGCCCGGGGTGGGCCAGATGCGGGCTCGAGCGGGCCTATTGTGGTGGGAGGCGCTGGAGGGATGCGTGGCAGCGCGTGTTTGGCCAAGAGCATCTCAGGTGGCGGCGCAGGGGGGTATTGGCGGCGACAAGTGGTGGTGAAGGGTTCGGCCGGCGCAGAAAACGATGGGGGCGGCAGCTGGCTGCATGGGAAGGCTAGGAGCTAGGATTTTAACCCAAATTTGGAAGGGGGAGGGGTCTATTTATAGACATGGGTCTAGGGTTAGGGATTTGTGCACCGATTCGAGCCGTTCGATCGCGATCGAACGGCTCCGGTGATGGCTAGGCATTTGGTGGGCCAGGTGGGTTGTGGAGAGGGTTGTGGGCTGAGAAGAGAGGGAGATGGGAGGCCCATGACGTGTTTTGAAAATACCGCAAACGTCCGATAGTTAAACTGATGACGGTGCCGCTACAGTTGACCGTTGGGGTATCAAATTACCTCCGAATGCGACGAAATTTGGCAGGCGGTCTATCTACAATAAAATATGACTGCACGCCAACTTTCAACCCATTCCGATAATGTTTTATACACACTTTTAAAAACAAGATTTTGCAGATGCCGCAGGCGCGTGCGTGTGTGGTTGGTCTCGAAACGGTCCACGACAAAACGGAGAGAACCGACAACTACGAACGGATGCGAGTTTTGAAAAATGAAGGCAGCGGAGTGCCGATGCTATGCAGATGATGCGGATGATGCGATGATGAACGCGACAACCAAACGAATCACACGATGACAATGAAATAAAACAGGAATCTTCTGGAGCGTCGGTCTCGGGCTGTTACAGGTGGTCCCCGTCTTCCTCCATTCTCTCTATGCAGGGCTGGTGCCCCCCTTTTCTGACTTCCTCTTTGCCATATTGGAGCACTACAAGATTCGCCTCCTCCACCTTCAACCCAACTCAATCGTCATCCTTGCCCTCTTCGAGTACCTCTGCGAGGCCTTCCTGGGGGAGTGCCATTCGTGGCGCTCTTTCGGACCTTCTATAGTCTGCGGGTTTCTGCAGGGAGCCATCGCTCCAGGGGCACTTCCTTTCGTGTTGACGACGAGATGCGCAAGGTATTTGTAAACATGAAGGTTCGGAAGAAGGTGGAGAACTTCCGGACACATTGGGTTTGTGTAGACGCCCTACAGACCAGCCCCTTCCTGGCGGTTCCGGCCGAGCCAGCCGAGAAGATCTCTTGCTGGGAGCACGAGAAGCTCAGCGATGCCGATCTGAAGCCGATGTTGGTGAGGCTGGCAGAGCTTCGCGAGGCCGGGCTCACGGCGGGCATGGTCGCCAGGGAATTCCTAAACCAGCACATCGCTCCCTTGGAGAAGCGCTCACACCAAGTGTGGGTGGTCACTGGAGCTGAGGACCAGACCCGGCTGGCGCAGGATAGCCTTTCAGATGAAGAGGCAGCTAGGGCTTTGGAAGTCTTGTTCCCTGGGGGGGGCGGAGGAGGCGCCCGACCACACGGGCCCGGTGTTCGTCGTGGCAATGCCCCGGTTCGACCAGCGAGGGCTGGTCCGGGTGGACCCCGAGGGGGCCGCGAGCTAGAGGACTCCTCAGGAGCGGGATCTACCTCGAGCGACAGCGGCGCAACCCGCTCTAAGGAGGAGTGTAGTGGCAAATCTTCTCCGCTGCTCCCGCTAGCTTCGACTGGGGGACGACGACGACGACGGCGACCCCCGTGCCAAGCCCGCCGAGTCAGGGCGGGCAAGAGTCAGAGTCAGAGGAGCCAAGGTGGACGGCCTGTCTCTAGAGGCGTACATGGAGAGAGCCCCCGCCCTGCGCGACCGCTCGAGGGCGCTCGGCGAGGGAGGCGGCAACGGGGGGGGGCGCCAAGGTACTGAAGAGGAGGTACTGGGGCCCTCCAGACGAGTAAGCTCTTCCACCTCCGCTCTTCGACCTCAGAGGCTCCGTTTCCATGATCTTGACGAGTCTAAATGCAGGGTCCCAGGAGCTATCGTCGGGGCAAAGAAGAAAACCAAGAAGAAGCAGAGGGAGACCGAGGTCGAGGACACGGCGGTAAGCGGTCGGGAGGCACCTTCCCAGGGGCGAGTGAAGGCGACTCTCTGGAGTGAGGCGGCGCTCAATGAGCCCGCAGCGGCGACACCCCCCGGGGTGGATTCAGCCACGAGGGTTGAGACTGCGAAGGAGGTGCGAGCGACGCCGACCTCCCCTCGACGCACCGCACCCATCACAGCCAAAGTTGTTGTGGCTCCAGCGGGGGCTGACCCCAGGCCCGGGCTCACATTCCCTAAGGTGCCCATGGTGACTCCGGCGGACGGGGCGACACCGTCGGCTCCAGAGGTGGCGACCTCAAGCCCCCCGCATCGGAGGGCGAGCGTGGCCCAGGTTTGGGATGACGAAGTGGAGTTGTCAAAGGAGCCCGAGCCAGAACCCTCTAACGCAGCGTTACCTGCGGGTAACGCGGGGGCCCTGGCGAGTCGCGTCCTGGTGCTGGGGGAAGGCAACGCCGTTCGCCGGGAGAAGCCTCCCGTAGCGTCAGGGCGGCCTTCGACGCACTCATGGGCGAACTCCGAAAGGAGGCTGAGCTCTGCGCGGAGGAGTGGCGGCTCATTGTGGAGGGGTGGAGCTAGCTCCGGAGGGCACATGAGCTCGACCGTCGGAGAGGCGAGGAGGCCCAGACGCAGCGGGAGCAGATCATCAAGGAGGTCCACGCATCCCTTGCGGACGCCCTCTTGGATGGCCAGGAGTCCAAGCGGCAGCGAAGGGAGGCGGACGCCCATGAGAAGACGTGATACGTCTCCAACGTATCTATAATTTTTGCTTCTTCCATGCTGTTATATTATCATTATTGGATGTTTTACAATCATTTTATTACAACTTTATATCATTTTTTGGGATTAACCTATTGACATTGTCATCGTTTTCCCACGACAGATGCCATGGGGTGGCTTATCAAGAGTGGTTGGGGCCGAAGGACGCCGACGGGTTCCGGTGACGGGATTGGGGACAAGCGGTGAGAGACACGCGATGTACCCAAGTTCGGGGCCCTCTACGAGAGGTAACACCCCTAGTCCTTCTTGCCTAGTTGATAGACCAAGGGAACTACAATGGTGCTCCTTGAGCTGTTAGCTAGAGGAGGAAGAAGAGGCCTGTTGGCTCTCTCTACCTCTCTACGTGGGTGGATGCGTGTGAAGGTGAGAATGCTTGCCCGTGCATGGGGGGCGTCGGGGGGTTTTATAGGCCAACCCCCCGGCTTACAATATACATATGCGGCACCGGGGGGGACCTGGCTGGCAGCCTCTCTAGCCGGCCAGGGGGGCCCCCGGCTGAAGGGTCTTGTCGTTGATGGGGCCCGCCGGCTGCAGGGTCCCATCAGGAGCCGGTGGGAAGGCCCACCGATGGTCCATCGCCATTGGAGCGTGCTCATCATGCCGCGGTACAGGTCGTCCGGCTCGTCGTCATCTTGTTGTAGCCGGCCGCAGTCAGCGGTACGGCCGGCGACGCTGTAGCCACGCCAGGGCAGGTAATTGAGTGGTTGAGGGCGTGCGGGCATTGTGCCGCCCGCCCGGTCACAGTTGGCCAGAGTCAGGGGCACTATTGCCTCCACTGTGGCCATGCGGGCACTGACCCCCGACGCGATGGGGGCCACTGTAGCCATGCGCGCCCTGACCGCGGTATCGGAGGCATTGCTGACACGCTGGGCGTCAGGTCGCCGCCGCGTGAGGCGTGCTGACATGACGGGTGCAGACCTGCCGGCCTGATGGCCTGGCGTCTCTGCCCCTAGCCAGCCGGCTAGTCGCAGCCGGCCATGCGGAGCCGGACTACAGGGGGAGGCGGCTCACCCTGCAGTCATTTTTCGGAAAAGCTGGAGGAAAGACCCAGCTGAGGCTACCCCGAGGTTATCCCCCCGTCAGTAGTCCCCAAAGCAAGGGAGGCCCGCCGGCTGGTCGCGGTGGACCTTGCCGGCTTGAGTTTTGTGCTTGAGGACCGTCGGTAGCCCTGAAGCCGGGGGGCGTGGGATCGCGATGGCCGGCCTCGTAGCCGGCCAATGCTCCGCTGGGCGCCTCGACCACCCCGAGGTGCAGAGAGGATGCACCACATGTGGAGCGCAGCGGGCCGTGGCCTGACAGGCCATGCGTAGGACAAGACAGGGCCATGGGGCGGGGCCCACTTCGGCCACGGCCTCGGCCCGCGCGCGTGGATCCTTTGCGGCCAGGGCCATCGGTTGGTGTTCCCGAAACGCTTTAATGACCCTCCCGCGCGTGGCGGAAGTAGTGGGGTTCGTGCGTGCCAGATCCGCTCCCCACTACCCCGCGTGGGGTTTAAATGGGAGCGGAGAGAAGCGGAACAGGGCATTAGCTTGTCTGCCGCCGCATTTCGTCTTCGGCGCCCGTCCCCCTCCCCGCCTCGAGAGAGAGAGAGAGAGCGGAGGCCGCGCGTCCGCCGCACCGCCGTCCGCCGCCGTCGAGAGCCGCGACGCGACCGAGCCCACGCGCCCCGCAGCCACGACCAAGACACCTCCGAGGCGAATGGCGGGCAAGGGCGCCTGGGAAGGCAGCGATGTCCATGAGGCGGAGAACGTGGAGGCGCGCATCGCTGGGCCTGAGAATGCACCGGCCACGCGAGAAGGCGAGGTGGTGGTCTTCGCCGAGCATTTTGCCCGCGGGCTCGGCCTACCGGCGAGCACGTTCTTCCGGCGTTTCCTTTCGCGCTTCGGGCTTCAACCGCACCACCTTAGCGCCAACTCCATCCTACAGCTGGCGGCGTTTGTCGCCCTCTGCGAGGGCTTTTTGGGAGTGGAGCCGCGCCTCGACCTTTGGTGCCGGCTCTTCTACCTGAAGCGCCAGACGTTGAAGAACAAGGCCACCGGCGACACGGTCATGACCGCCTGCGGAGCCGCCCTAGTACACTATCGCCCCGGAGCAGGCTTCCCTCAGCTCCCTATGCAGTACTCGGTGAAGAGTTGGCGGATGGGGTTCTTCTACATGAAGAACGTGAAGCCGGACGAGGACTACATCAACCTTCCTGACTTCGTCAACCAACCGTCGGTCGCGATGCAAAACTGGAGGACGCCTCCACCCCAAGTGTCGGTGTCAAAACCGGCGGATCTCGGGTAGGGGGTCCTGGGCTGTGAGTCTAGGATCGATGGTAACAAGGAGACGAAGGAGACGATGTTTACCCAGGTTCGGGCCTTCCTATGGAGGTAAAACCCTACGTCCTGCTTGATTATATTGATGGTATGATGGTTACAGAGTTGATCTACCTCGAGATCGACTAGCTAAAACCCTAGTGAGTTTCTCTGTCCTACAATCTAAAACCCTTTGGCTTATATAGGCGCCAAGGGTCATTAGGGTTACACATGGTCGGTTGCCCACCGGAGGGAAAAAACATGTCTAATCTACTACCTTAATCTTGAAAGACACGCCACGACTCCTGAGGTTTCCTCCATAGCGACAAGGCCTTCGATCAATCCCATCCACAGCGAGCGGCCCATGAGCCCGGCCTATGAGAAATAAGTCGACAGTCCGAGGACCCCTGAATCCCGGACTCCCTCAGTAGCCCCCGGACTAGCCTCCAATGCCGAGGTATATCCGGACAATCTTGCGTGTTGAAGTCTTCGGCTTGCGAGGCGAGTCCCTCTATCCCTTCTTGCTTGGCAACCATCCCGTCATCGGAGAATTCTCAAATTTTGATAATTTGCGGGACCCACTGTTGTAACCTTCAGCGCTTGTCGATCCTTGTGCGCTGAGGGGAGACGAGCGGCCCGGCAGCTTTTTACAAAAATGGCCTTCTTGTAAGGGAGGCACCACTTATTTAGACAAGTCAAATCGTGGTCTGGGTCACATCTTCCTCTTCTTCCCCGTTAGAAAAAACTTCAAGCGAGAGATCACCACAAAAACATGGCGAGCACCCCCAGCTCTTCCTCGCGTCCTTACGGCTCTCGTCCCGGGGATTGGGCAAGTTGCTCTGTATCCCTCCTTCGGCTGCGTAACCTCGAGACCCAAGGGTATCTTCCTTCGTCGGATCTGGCGGCTACCCGCGCCGGTTTGACTTCTTTCGACAACGAAGCCTTCGCGGAGAACTTCCACAATCCTAACAAGGGTGAGCGGGTATGCTTCGTGCCTTTCCTCTTACTGGGCCTAGGGTTCCCCATTCATCCTTTCCTGAGGGGATTACTGGAGTTCTATGGGATCCAGCTCCATCAGCTTACCCCCAGATCTATTCTGCATATTTCAGGGTTTGTTGCCCTTTGCGAAATGTTCCTGGGCCGCGAGGCGCACTTTGAATTATGGAGGAAGTACTTCTGCCTCGTCCCCCGAACTCGGGGTGAGAAAATTCGAGAAGTTGGAGGAGCCGAAGTATGCCGTATAGCCGGGACAGGGTATCCAATAGGGACACCGAAGAAGGAGTCCGAAGAATGGTCTTCGGAATGATTCTATATTGAGGACGTCCTCCTATTCGATCCAGCTCGGAGGGGTTTGCCCAAATACTCCGACGCCCCTTTGAAGAAAAGGTACAATTGGCGACCGAAGAGTTCATCCCAAGAGGACGGAGCTGAAGTTCAACGCTTGGCCGCCCACATAAGGATACTAGCTCATGACAAGCTGACCATGATTGACGTGATGGCTGCCGCCATCACCCGATGCGTCCAGCCTCTTCAGCAAAGGATACATCCTTTGTGGCGTTACAACGGAACAAGTGACACCACTCGCTCCCGATGGCTGGGGCCTGCCAACCAAGCGGCATTGGAAGCCGCACTTGCCATCTTGTACAAAGGAGAAAAAGAAGATTTTGTTCGGCTTCCCGCTAAGGAGGGCTACTCGAGTTACAACCCCATCGAATGGGTAAGCTTTTCGACTTTGCGACATGAGTTCGGGTTTTTTATTTGCCCTTTTTGACCAAAGCTTTCAATCTGCACAAACAGGAATGGAGGAGATTTTTCGAGACAGTCAACTGTCCGGCCCCCCAACCAGAGAACTACTCTCATGATGACGATCCAGGATTCCATGAAGACCCGGAGCTGTCAATTGAGTACGAAGACGGGGTCTTTTACCAAGAAGGCCTTGATCGATCCAAGGTGGCTATCATAGCCGATCACCCTAGATCACTCCCTTCCTCCACTACAGGCAAGAAGAAAAATTATTCCCGTAAAAGACAAACGTCCTCCGTCGAAACAAATATGCCGGTTTCCACTCCCAAGTGCCGTCGGTCCTCGCGACAAACGTCGGCTACAGCAGCAATGCCCGGACCAGGCACCAACAGGAGTTCTTCATGTGAGCCTGTCGTGGAGACGGCGCCGAACACTCGTTCAACCAAAAGGTACTTTGTTTGGCCGCTTAATCTATTGTTATTATGATCGATAGGATCTTACAGAAGATCTTATGTCGAAATAATCAGGAAGCGAGTACAACCATC
The DNA here is from genome assembly GCA_039707655.1 of Elymus sibiricus. Taxonomy (NCBI): domain Eukaryota; kingdom Viridiplantae; phylum Streptophyta; class Magnoliopsida; order Poales; family Poaceae; genus Elymus; species Elymus sibiricus. The sequence continues at coordinate 303,484,714 of CM077675.1, read as the reverse complement.
TTCTGCCGAGGACGTTGCCGGAATGCCCGGCAACACTCATGAATCAAGATCTTCTGCTCATGTTGAACCTGCCGCGGAGGCCCCTGTGGTCAATCCGGCCCCTGAAGACTCCGGGGACGCGCTATCAGTCACTAAATTTGAAGTAGAGAGCACGATGAACCACCGGCGGCGATGAGAAACCCTGCGCCACCTGGCGTTTTCCGAACAAGAGTTCAATGCTCTATGCTCGGCAGACGCACACATCGGAGCTGCCTGAGCTTGGCTCGGGGAGGCCGTGAAACTAATATCATCGAGCCTGAAGATGGGTGATTGATTTTAAGAATCCGGACATATATGTAAACCCAGTAGCCCCCGAGCCTTGAATTGGTCGGGACAACCGAGTTAAGGATCCGCATATTGTTTTATGGATGATGCAAGCCTCAAGGCAGCAGAACGAGCAATTGGCCAATGAATTGGAAGCGAGCTGAACACAGGTGGAAGCTGTGAAGGCCGAACTTGAACAATTGAAGAAGTTTACCCGGGAGGCGCATGGTGAGTATATCTATTCTGCTGATCTTAGTACATAATCCCATGCTGACGCGAGGGTACTTTTTAGCAATTGAATCTATAGTGCAATTGCAAAAAGATTTAGATGCAGCCCGAGAATCTTAGAGGTACTCTGAGTCCTAGTATGAGGCCGGCTGCCTTTCGTTGCAACGAAACTTGGAGGAGAAGAAACGTCTCCAGGCGGAAAACGAGCAGCAGGTCGAAGACATTGAGAGTTTAAAGACTCAATTGGCCAAGACCCAAGAGGAGAACCAGAAATTACAGAGGGGCATGTTCGGTAAGTGTGATTATAACGTCGAAGGGTATCTCTCCTACATGAAGTGTAATGGACACGCCTTGTCTCATGTATAGGTCTCCTAACCGGGCGGCCTGAAGAAGAGATCGGCTCCTACCGGGGGAGCCTTCTGAAGGAACTGTCTGCCGTGCATGAGTGGGCTCGGAAGGTTATGAGGAGCATGATAAAAGCGCTATGACCTGCCGAGAAGTCTCCGGAAGGGATGACCGAACTAGACGATCTGTTCAAGGAAGCTCGGAGTCGGTTCGATCTATGGAAGACATCGGCCTGCCGGGAGGGAGCACGAGAGGCGTGGGCAATGATCAAGACTCGCTATACCGGTCTTAACCCCGAGCATATGGCTCGCGTTGGGCCAGCAGGGCCTGATGGGCAAGAAGTGCCGCTTCACTTGGTGTACGACCAGGTGATGCCTGCTGCTCGTCTCTCGCAGGAAGATTGCACCCTGGATGCCTTAATAGACAATCTTGACCGGCAGCCAGATGTGTGATTCTATGTAACTATGTACTTTAAATCAAAAAATTGCTCCGTCTGTGTTGTAAACTTTGTCTTAACCGGCCATCGGCTTCGACCTCCCGTGCTAAGAGCTTGGCAGTGTTCCGTAAAAAATATCCCTTGATAAGAGGGAATTCTTTCGAGGAACCAGGCAATCTGGCCATTTGGTACAAACAGACAGAAGGTGCACAGGGAGATATGTTATATTATTGCTTAGCATAAGAAACATCTTCCAAAGAAAATAGTACCTCTATCGGTGCCTTCCTTTAGGTTGCTACGTAAATCGTAGATAGTAAGGCCGCATACTGCTAGTATGCGACTAATGGCCTTTTTGAGAAAAGAAGCCCGTGTAATGGTAATAACAACCATAATTTTATTTGTTGCTTCCGTCGTAGCTGCCCATTTTCTACTAAGGATAGCTAGCTTTTGGCTTCACCCGTCTGAGGTACGTATCCGGATAAACCGGTCGTAGCAATCGCAGAGGTGCTCCCTTTACCCTCTAGCCGAACAATCGGGAACGTAGAGGGTAAACACAGGAGCGAGGCAACCCAGCTTGGCAAAAATCTTAGTTCGAATTGATGCATATAATGGCTTGAAAATCGACAAGGGAAACATGCATACACAGGAAATGTGAATAGATGCTTAAAATATATAATCATCGGCTTCGGGAAGAAGCCCCCAGGTGTTTTATTCGGGTCTAACATTTGAGGATGTATGCTGAAAGACTTAACACGAGCTCGGTTTAGCCGAACATAGACTTGGGGAGAGGAAAAATCCGAACCTGCCAAACGTCAAGATGGAAGGGAAGAAAAATGAAAAAGAATGAAAAAGAAAAAGGAGGGTAAAAAGTATGACGACACCGGTCTAGCCGTAAAAACGTCGAAGACGAGCTGCGTTCCATGGGTGTGGTTCGAGGCGGTTATCTGGCGGGCTTCGAAGACGATAAGCCCCTCCTGCGAGTACTTCGTCGATTATGAAGGGGCCCTCCCATTTGAGATTGAGCTTATGATTTTGCTTCTTGGGGAGCCGTAAGACGAGTTCACCCACATTGTACGCTTTTGCCCTAACCTCCCTGCTTTGGTAACACTGGGCCTGCTGTTGATAAAAAGTAGAGCGAGCCCGAGCTATGTCGTGCTCTCCTTCTAGGGCGTCCAAGTCGTCCTGCCGATCTAACTCGGCCTCCTTTTCTTCGCACATGCGCACCCTTGGTGCATCGTGAATGATATCACAAGGAAGGACTTCTTCTTCCCCGTAGACCATGAAAAACGGTGTGTATCCCGTTGAACGATTCTGGGTGGTACGTAGGCCCCACAGAACGGAGTCAAGCTCTTCTACCAAATGGCAGTCGGACTCATGAAGAGATCGGACCAGACGTGGTTTAATACCACTCATGATGAGGCCGTTGGCCCGTTCGACTTGTCCATTGGTCTGCGGGTGATACACTGTTGCGTAATCGAGATTAATGCCAATTTTTGCGCACCAATCCTTTACCTCCTAGGCGGTGAAGTTGGATCCATTGTCCGTAATTATACTGTGCGGGACGCCGTAACGGTGTACCACGCCGGATATGAAGTCGATTACTGGTCCGGACATGGCTGATTTGACAGGCTTCGCTTCGATCCATTTGGTGAACTTGTCCACCATGACCAGTAGATATTTATTCTTCTTGGTCCCCCCTTTAAGTGGTCCGACCATATCCAGCTCCCAGACCGCAAAAGGCCAGGTAATCGGAATAGTCCGAAGAGCTGTTGGGGGCATGTGACTTTGGTTTGCAAAGAGTTGACATCCCACGCAATGCTGGACAAGTGACTGGGCATCCGCTCAAGCGGTGGGCCAGAAGAAACCAGCCCGAAAGGCTTTGCTTACTAGGGCCCTTGCCGCGGCGTGATGGCCGCCCATTCCTGCGTGGATTTCGGCCAAGATCTGCCTTCCTTCTTCCTCAGATATGCACCGCTGGAGTACTCCGGTGGTGCTTTTCTTGTATAACTCACCCTCATGGACTTTATAAGCCTTGGATCGCCGAATTATGCGTCTTTTGTCTGATCGTCGGGGAGTTCTTGGCAAAGAAGGTAAGCGAGGAAGGGCTCGGTCCATGGTGCAATTACTGCCATGACCTCATGAGCCGAAGGCGTTTCATCCATTACGGAGCCGCCGATGATTTGGTCGTCTGGTTCATTTATAGGGGGAACAATCTCTTCCGCGCTGATGGATCCGGCACCCTTATTGTCGTCCTGCCAAACCACCGATGGCTTGAAGAGCCGTTCAAGGAAAGTGTTTTTTGGGACAAGGTCACGTTTGGCCCCCATGCAGGCCAGTAAGTCAGCGGCCTGGTTGTTGTCTCTAGCGAAATGATGGAATTCCAGCCCTCGAACCGTGCAGATATTTTAAGGACGGCGTTTCTATATGCCGCCATCTTCGGGTTTTTGGCGTCGAATTCGCCGTTGATTTGAGAGATGGCCAAGTTGGAGTCTCCCCGTACCTCCAGCCGTTGTATACCCATGGAAGCTGCCATCCAAAGACCGTGCAAAAGTGTTCGTACTCGGCTGCATTGTTGGAATCGGCATACATGATTTGCAACACGTATCAAACGTTATCGCCTGTGGGAGATGTGAGAATAACTCCAGCCCCCAGTCCGGCCAGTGTTTTGGATCCATCGAAGTACATCGTCCAATGGGAGTATGTACTATATTCCCTGTGGAGCTCGGCCTCCGTCCATTCAGCGAGGAAATCTGCCAACACTTGAGATTTAATAGCTCGTCGTGGCTTATAGGCGATTTCGAAAGGAAGGAGTTCAATGGCCCATATGGCTATGCGGCCGGTGGCGTCCCCGTTATTGATTATGTCATTCAGGGGTACTTCGGATGCCACCGTGACCGAACACTCTTGAAAATAGTGTCTTAGTTTCCGTGATGCCATAAATACTGTATAGGCTATCTTCTGGTAGTGCGGGTATCTAGACTTGCATTGCGTTAGCATTTCTGACACATAGTAGACCGGCCTCTATATCCGGAATTTGTGACCCTCCTCCTCTCGTTCGACGCCGAGCATTGCGCTAACCACTTGGTTGGTGGCCGATATGCACAATAACATTGGTTCACCGGTGCCTGGTGCTGTGAGTATGGGGTTGCTTGCCAGCAGTGTTTTGATTTCTTCTAACGCAGCAGCTGCTTCATCGGTCCATTCGAAATTGTTGGTCTGTTTCAGCAGCCTATGAGCGGTAGAGCCTTTTCAACAAGACGGGAAATAAAGCGGCTTAACGCCGCCACACAACACCCCAATTTTTGGACATGCTTTAGCTCTGTGGGAATTGCAAGTTCCGATAGGGCGCGGATATTAGCCGGATTCGCTTCTATTCCTCTATGGGAAACAATGAATCCGAGCAGTTTACCAGTGGGAACTCCGAAGACACATTTCTCCGGATTGAGTCATATATCATACTCGCATAAGCTGGCAAAGGTTTGCCTTAAGTCGTCGATCAGCTGGCTAACGTGTTTGGTTTTAATGACCACGTCGTCCACGTATGCCTCGACTGTTTTACCGACCTGTTTTTCGAGACAAGTCTGGATCATGCGCTGGTATGTAGCCCTAGTGTTTTTTAGCCCGAAAGGCATTGTGTTGAAGCAGAATGGCCCATAGGGGGTGATGAATGCGGTTGCAGCTTGATCAGATTCCTTCATTTTGATCTGATGGTATCCAGAGTAAGAGTCGAGGAAGCACAGTGAGTCGTGCCCAGCTGTGGAGTCAATAATCTGGTCTATGCATGGTAGGGGGAAAGGGTCCTTAGGGCAGGCCTTGTTAAGGTCTTTGAAGTCGACACACAGCCGCCAGGATTTGTCTTTCTTCGGTACCATCACCAGGTTTGCCAACCATTCGGGGTGTTTGATCTCCCGTATGAATCCGGCTTCTAGCAATTTGGCTAGTTCTTCACCCATAGCTTGTCGTTTAGGCTCGGAAAAGCGGCGTAGAGTCTGTTTGACGGCTTTGGAGCTTGGGATTATATTCAGGCTATGTTCTGCCAGCCGCCCTGGGATTCCTCGCATATCGGAAGGGTGCCAGGCGAAGATGCCCCAGTTTTCTCGTAAGAATGCTCGCAACGCCTCGTCCACCATGGGGTCCAGCTGAGCTCCGATGGACGCTGTCTTATTGTGGTCCGTTGGGTGTACCTGAAATTTAACAATTCCTTTTGCAGATTTAAAGGACGTGGGTTTGGGCCTTTTGCTAAGGATCACATCATCCTTGTCCACTGTTGACCGGAGTGCGGCCAATTCCTCTGCAGCAAAGGTCTCAGCTAGTGCCTCGAGGGCGAGCGCTGCTATTTTGTTCTCAGCTCGAAAGGCTATATTCGGATCACTGGCGACTGTGATTACCCCGTTTGGGCCTGGCATCTTAAGCTTCATATACCCGTAATGGGGTATAGGCTGGAATTTTGTGAAGGCGTCACGCCCCAACAGGGCATGGTAGCAACTGGGGAAGGGCACGATATGGAAGAGAAGTTCTTCAGATCGGTAGTTTTCGGGCATGCCGAACACTACATCCAGGGTGATACGTCCTGAACAACGCACCTCTTTCCTCGGGATGATCCCCGGAAGGTTGTGTTGGTGTGCTCGATGCGAGATCGGTCGAACTGCATTTTTTCCAGGGTGTCTTCGTAGATGAGGTTTAAACCACTGCCACCATCCATTAGCACCTTCTGTAGCCTGAAACCATCGATGATGGGGTTTAGGACCAGTGCGGCCGGTGTTTCACCGGGACGGATGGTTGGTCGGTCAGTGTCTCCAAAGGTGATTGGTATGTCTGCCCATGAACTTGTTGCCGCCACATGGTAGACATGTTCGAGTTCTCTAAGAGCTCTTTTCCTCCTGTTCCTGGAGGGGAACGTTTTGTAGATCGTCAGGACTTCAGCATTGTATTCTGGCGGCATTGTGGAGTGCCTGTTCGGCGGCAGTGCCTCGAGGATGGCCTCTCTGCTTTTTGCGACCTGCCTGACGACCCAACAAGCTCTAAGGCTGTGAGTCGGGCTTGTGTTTAGCAATACAGAATGTATAGGGCATGGCTTGTCCAATATTCCGTCAAGGACAGTTCTGGCCCCCGTAGGGGGTCTATTTCTCTTTTCGGCGGGCTCGTGTTCGGCTAGCCGCTTCGGAGGTATCCGCTTTTTCCGATCTCCTCTAGGGTGTTCGGTAAAGTCTGGTTCCGGAAGTAACCGTTCGGCCTGCCAGGTGCTCTCCATGGCACATTATTTTTGTACGAGGTCCGATAGCTCGCTGAAGCCGCGGATGTGTCGACGGGATAGGGCATTGAGGATCCCTTCGTCGTGAGAATTGCGACTAAAGGTTGCCATTATCTCCTGGTCACTAGTGCCTGGTACTCTATCTCTAATGAGGAGAAGTCTAGCCGAAAAATGATGAACCGATTCTCCTGGTAGTTGTTTGACATCCCGTAAGTCCGAAGACTTGGACTCTCCTCCAGTGCTTGAATGCTCGACTTGGGTGGTGGGTGGGAAAAATTTCAGTTCCGCGCAACGATGTGAGTCCGGAATCACGGGGTTCAAGTTGAGTGCTAAATCGGGGATCGATCCCGAACTATTTCCGGAACAAATTCCAGAATCCGGGTTACAGATGGGGTCCTGATGATCGGAAATAGTGATATACACCGTCTTTAATTCTGGTAGTGGGGGGACGAACCTCTAGCCCGACAGTCAACGGTGCCGACCAGGTGAGTGATCGAGGGGGTGCGGATCTCCCTATCGTCGGGTTTAAGCCCGATCCGGTCGTAGACCGCCGTCTGATCGTCGGTCATGCCCATGGTTTGAATCCGATCGAATAGTTCATTTAAGGACGAGGCGTCGGTGGGGCGCGTGTTGCCGAAGCGCGCGGGGTCAATCCGCTGCGTCGTGGTTGTAACACCCCAAAAATCGAGTTATCGATTTTTGTGCTGTTATTCCTTCCTAGCTTTTCTCTCCCAAATTTTTCCTCTGGAATCTGGCAAGTGACCAAGTGAATCCAGGTAATCCCCAACCTCTCAATGCCTTTCCCATGCTGGTGTGCCAGCCAAGCTCTTGTCCGTAAACTTCGAACCTCATTCAAACCCTAGTTCCGAAATATTGGAACTAGAAATCCTGCCTTTGTGTTTACCAAGGAGCTATCATTTTCCTTGCTCTGTTGATCCTCCCAAAATTTCCAGAGATCCTCTTTACCTCATAAACCCTAGATGTGCAAAAATATTGCCACATCATATGCAATATTTCTCATCTAGAATTAATTCCTTTTTCAGCCTCTTGAGGAATTAAATCCAGGAAAATATCCATCCATCTCCAGAGGTCATGAAAACTTGTGGAGATATTCCTTGTGATCACATTGAGCTCTCATAAAAATATTGGCCATAATTAAATAGGGGAATTTGCATTTTCCTATTTAAAGCCAATATCTCAATTTGGGGCCTTTCCAAAGGAACTACCATTTTGGTAGCCAGGAAAAATCCCAAATAATTTGTGGAGCTTCTCATATCCATATCTTCTCCATTTCCATCAAAATATCAAGTTCCACAATTCAATTTTTGAGCACCACAACCATTTGCAAATTCTATCCAGATTCCCTGTTTGCAAAGGAAGTACTTGATTCCTTAATCTCCTTGGGCTGAAATTTTGTAGGGTGACTCATCATGATAAATTACCCTTGTCCTCCAAAAATTAGCCCATTCCATCTAGCCAATCTTCCTCAGTAAATTTGCCAAGTTTCTGTCCAGAGTGGAGCACTGTGAAGGAAGTACTATTTTCATTTATGCAGATGGTATGAAACTTTTACAGTATCTTCATATGCCCAAATCATTAGTCTCCTCCAAATTTGAGCCATTTTCATCTAGCCAATTCCTCAGAACCATCTGGTTTCTATTTCTGTACAGTCTGGCACTTTGCAAAGGAGGTACTATCTAGAGTAGTCCAGAGGAGCTGAAACTTTGCCAAGTTAGTCACCCTGGTAGATGATTGACCCCTGCCCAAGATCAGGCCAAGAGGTGCACTGTGGTGGCCACTACACAGCACAGACACATGGCTGCCAGCTGTTATTTGACCTAAGTGTAGTCACACCAGAGCTTCACTGTCGTGCTTGAGGGGTCAAGTCAACCCAGGGAAGTGTGGAGAAGCTCCCAAACATGGTTTGGTTGCATATAGGGCGCGTCAACGCCGTGGCCACGCGGTGACCCCATGTAGAGCGCGCCAAAACCGCGCTCTGTGCATTGGACTCGACGGGAGCGCCTCTCGAGCTAGTTCCAGCTTGTCCAGGAGCGTCTGCGAGCTGTCCAGCGTGCGCGTGAACCCTCCAGAGCCCTCTCCCCCTTGTCCTCTAGCCGTGGTCATTTCTACCGTCGTCTCGAAGCTCCGGCCGGTGTCCCGAAGGTCCGGCCACCGTCCATCCCCTTCCCGAGGCTTCCTCCAGGCCTATTTAAGACAAGCCCGAGCCCCCCGACCACCAGCAACCCAGCCCCCTCCTCCAATCGAGCTCCCGGAGCTCGTTGCCCCTCCCATGGCCGAGCCCCGCCGCCGGACCCCCGCGGTAAATCCAGCTCCATGGCCCCTCCCCTCCTCTCAACTCTCGCCCCCAGCCTCCCCTAAGATCCTTTGAGCCGCCGCCTACCTCAATTTCTCAAGGGAAACGCTGCCGCCGCCGTAGCTCCCGAAGCCCTCCGGCCGCCGCCATGAATGGTGGAGGCAGCGCTGTAAGCCGTCCCTGGCGAGGCTACGACCACCCCCGAGCTCGGTGCGCTGCGCCGGTTCCAGGGAGGCCACCGGCAGGCTCGCTGGCGCCACCCTTCACCGGCTGCGCCGACGGCCGGTCACTCCGGCTCTGTTCTGTCGGCAGGAGGAGATGACCAGAGGAGGAGAAGAGGGAGGAGACAGAAAGAGATGAGGCGGGCCCCGCCCGTCAGAGAGAGAGAGAGAATCAACCCCCGGGCCCGCACATCTTAAGTGGAGGCGCCCACCCGTGGAGCCGCTTCCATGCTTCGGAAGCGTATTTTCTAAAATACGCCTTCGGGTCCAGCCGGTGGCCGAATCTATTAATTAATGGACGTTCACTGGTTTAGGCCGAAAATGAATATGCTTTTATTTGTTTTCTGCCTAAACAACGAACGCCTCTATCTTCGTGACCGTAGCTCCGATCGAGGTAAAACCAACGCCTACTTCTTCGTCTTGTCGAGCCCTTTCTGATGGTACCAGTTCCATACTGTTTTCACATAGTGGAAATAACCATTTCGCCCTTGCCCTATATCTGTCCCCTCTATGAGAGAACCCTTTCCGGTGAATTCTTCCGCGAGGTGATCGCTCTTCTTCCCGGCGTATCCATCGACCCCCCAGGCAAGCCAACCTCTTACCATGAGCTCCGGACTTGCGTGATGACTTCTCTTGCACACTGTGTGTTTATTAGACTACATCTATACCACATGTTAATCCGCATTTGCATACACCTGTTGTGCCACTCATATTAGATGCTAGCACTACTCTTCATCTAAGGTTATGACTTATTCTCATAGCATACTTTGCCATGCTAGTAATAATATTGCTATTGACATAGTCATGTTAGCACGGTGGTTGATCCCATGCCGTGACTACCAGAACTATGATCTTGCTATGCTAGCACTTATAGTTGTCGGTGAAGTGGTACGTTGATGGATATGTTGAGTTGGATTAAGAGATTACTGTCTATGATTATTTTGGGTTTCATCTAGCAGTTGTGGATATGAGGAGTTAAATTAATGCAACCTAGTTGGTTGATCTTGAGTCACCTGTCCGGGCTTACCCGTGCAACCACATTTGCCGGTATGGGACGGCCTTGACTTGGTCTGATCGCGTGCTCTTTCACCGGTACCACCAGACAGGGAGGGTTATGCGCGCACGCTAACCTGATCAGGTAGGTGGCGATAACCCTGTGAGCCAGTTGAGTTATGTGGGTACCCGTCCCTGTTTGGGACAGTCTAGTTTGGCCACGATGGTGGCAGGTGTCATGAGGACACAAGGGCCACCCAGGGTAGGACTCCGGGGGAGGATGAATGCCGGTGGTAACGATGGAAGAGTCACGAGTCAGGTAGGTTTCGTTGGACCAACGCTGGTCCACCCGAATGGGATCACGAGGCTAGGTGCTCCATAGTGTGGGTAAAGTGCGCAACCTCTGCAGAGTGTCAAATCTATTCGAATAGCCGCGTCCACGGTATTGGACAGCCCGTCCAAACCTCAGTAGGTGGTCAACCATAACAGTGTTAGTAATGATGGAAGAACTCTTCGTATGATCGGGAGTACTCGATGAGTATTCCGAAGGTTGTGGGACAACCCCAAAGAGAGTAAGTTGGTATTCGGCAACAGTAAGTACTATAAGCATTTAGTGTGATCATTGCTATGCTATGTTATGCCTGATCCATGTTATGCCATGCTTGATCCATGTTATCCTGTTAATTCCATGCCATGCTTAGAATAGATTCTTAGGTAGGCATAGGGCTTGCTTTGTCATCTGCTTGTTTGGATGCCATTTATTTGGTTGTCTTGCGAGTACATTCAAAGTACTCACCTGGCCTTGCACGTGGCCAGTTGCAGGAGAAGGTTCGACGTGCTAGATCGTAACCCAGCCAGTCCTGTGAGTTATGGAGCTCAGCCAGAGACGTCGTTGCCGCTGAACCAAAACCTTCGCTGCCATTTAGTTAGCCTTGGAGCTATATAATATTTCAACAGTATTGTAATACTCCATCTTATATAATAAAGCCCTTTTATGCCTGGAATTTCTGTATCATGTCTTTTACGTGCGCCAGGTCTTAACCTGGGGCTGGCGTGCGTCGGCCCTCTATCGGGGTGCCGCAGTGGTTCCGGAGTTGCTTGACAGCGAGTCCAGGTTACGTTCGGCCATGGCGGGTCCGGGCACAATGACTGGGTTGGGCGTTCTAGACAGCCCGGGGGTACAGGCCGCCCCAGAGGTGGGGCCCGGCGCTCCCGGCGTCGAGGCGTCGGGATCTGTGGGCTCCTCCATGAGAGCTGAGGGCTCCAGCCAAACAAGTTCTCCCCGTGAATCGGCGACGAACTCTAAGGTTCCGAACCTGATTTCTTGATCGGGGAAGAAGCTTCCGATCTGGCCGAGATGGTCAGTCGGGTCGGCGTGCGACAAGATGTCGCCGCTAGCAAAGATCTAAACCAAAGATGGGGACATCCTGGCTACAGATCTCGTTGCTTGTGACAAGGTGAGCCATCGATTCCTTTGGTGATCACAGCGGAACTCTCAATGAAAGCAGCAATGTTGGTGTCAAAACCGGTGGATCTCGGGTAGGGGGTCCCGGGCTGTGAGTCTAGGATCGATGGTAACAAGGAGACGATGTTTAACCAAGTTCGGGCCTTCCTATGGAGGTAAAACCCTACGTGCTGCTTGATTATATTGATGGTATGAAGGATACAGAGTTGATCTACCTCGAGATCGACTAGCTAAAACCCTAGATGAGTTTCTCTGTCGTACAATTTAAAACCCTTTGCCTTATATAGGCGGCAAGGGTCATTAGGGTTACACATGATCGGTTGCCCACCGGAGGGAAAAACATGTCTAATCTACTACCTTAATCTTGAAAGACACGCCACGACTCCTGAGGTTTCCTCCATAGCGACGAGGCCTTCGATCAATCCCATCCTCAGCGAGCAGCCCATGAGCCCGGCCTATGAGAAATAAGTCGGCAGTCCGAGGACCCCTGAATCCCGGACTCCCTCACCAAGCGCCCGGGACGGCGGACCGGCTCTACGAGCGGCTGCTAGTGATGACCAAGACGGAGGGGCTCACGGCCGTGGATCTCCTGGCCACGATGGTGGCGCGCCGGGTGCAGCCGCTGCAGCGCCGGCCGGACCTCATCTGCCAGATGGGAGGGCGGCGCGACCCATGCCGGCTCTCCACCAAGGAGCTGAAGGCGGTGCAGGTGGCGAGGAGGGTGAACTCCATCTCGGCCGCCAAGATGAATGAAGGCGGGTTGCAATGGGGGAAGGCCCCATACAGCCAGGACCATCCGGCTCCGCGGGTACGTGACGAGCCGTCCCCCACCCTTTTTCTTCTAAAGCCGGCGCCCCCTCCCAGCCTGACGACGGAGGGGCTTCCCTTGCGTGCAGGTCTTTCCTTTGCTACAGGAGTACGGGGAGCCGGCTGCCGACATGGTGGAGTCGGACCCCGAGGAGGTCGAAGTCGTCGACGACGTGGAGCCGGCCGAATCGGAGCGAGCCAGCGCGTCGGGGACCGGCGGGACGGAAGCGGAGAGGACCGAGTCGGCGGCTGAGTTCCTCCCCCAGTCTCTTTTGCGGGACTGGTCCAATGACGATGCTAAGCCCGGGGAGATGCGCAATGCAGCGGCCTCGGAGGACCCCCGAAGTTTCGGGAGACGACGCCACTGCGCCGAGGAGGCGTGTTCGCCGGGTCGACCGCGAGCCGGGTCGAGGTGACACGGCCGTGGACGAACGGGGGAAGCAGCCGGCGAGCTCCAGGCCAGCTCCCAAACGGGCAGCCGGCGGGCAGCCTGGCGGCAGCCGCGGAGGCGGCGGGAAGAAGCCGCGGGTTGCCCTGACGGTCCCTGCTAGGCGGACGGTCCCCGTTAGCATCGGGTAAGTCTCTTTTGGGTTTCTGATTGGTTTCTAGTTGGCCCCTTTTCCTCATTCTGTCGTTCCGGGAGCCACGCGCCCTGGGGAGGACCACGGCCAACGAGATGGCGGGGACGGCACTGAGGACCGACGCCGACGAAAGGGAGCGCGAGGCGTGGTGGGACCGGGAGGCAGCGAAGCAAGAGCGGCTCGAGGAGGAACGCCGCCCGTGGGAGGAGGCAGCGCGGAAGCAGCCGCTAGGAAGGGCCCGCGTGGAGGCGGCAGACCAGTCATGGGAGCCATTCCCCCCTGGCTGGGAGAGGAGGTCCAAGGGCACGCACGACCTGGCACGGCGGGCAGAAGCGGACGCGCAGGCCGAGGAGGAGGCGCGTGCGGCTGCGCGTGCGGCGGACACCGCCAAGGGGGCGGAGCCGGACCGTAGCGGCGCTCCGTCGGGAGCTGACGACGCGCCACCGGGAGCCGACGACGAGCCACCGGAGGCCGTCGTTATGGAGCCGGAGGTCCCGGCTCCGGAGGTGAGCCGGGGAGGTGCCGCTAGGGGCGGCATGCCGGAGATCGAGGCTGCGGTGCCTGGAGGAGTGGCCGCCTCTGGCTCGTCAGCCAGTGCACCTGGAGACGTGGTGCCAGGAGGAGCGGCCCCCATAATCGCCGCGGCGCGGAGTCCGCCCGGCCCCGCTGACGGAGGTCAGCCGCAAGAGACCTGGGCTGCGGCTGTCGGCGTTCCTATGAATAACGTGCCAAGCGTCCTTGGAGCGGCGGTGGCCGCGGTCGTCGCCGAGTTTGCCGACTGCCGCACCCAGACGGCGCAGGAGGCCCAGGCCGCCAGGAACCGGCTGGCGCGTCTTGAGAATTCCGTCATGGTAAGGGCTCGAGGTCCTTGTCTTTTTTGCTTTGGTTTTTTCTAGTGGGGGCGCGCCAGCGCACCCACTGGGTGTAGTCCCCGAGACTCGGGCCGGCTGGGACGCAGGCGGGTCGAGTCTAACTGCGTTGCCTCTTCGCTTTTGCTCTTCCCAGGCTGTCCATGACGGCCGGGTGGCCGCGTACAATGCGTTGCTAGGCCTGTATCGGGGCGCCGAGAACTGGCTAGCCGTCATGTTCGCAGACCTACGAGGTACGTGGATTTTATAATTTTCCAGTGGGGGCGCGCGAGCGCACCCACTAGGTGTAGTCCCCGGGATTCAGGCCGCCTGCTTTGCAGGTGGGTCGGATCCTAATGTTTGCTTTCTTTATGACGGGAGCATCTTCGTGTTGCGAAGCCTCAGCTGCCGAGGCGGTCTGCCTCTGCCGCCAAGTGATACAACTTGGTGAGCAGCGGGACCTCCAGGCTGCGAAGTGCGACCGGCTGCACCAAGCGGCCGACCGCGCGCAGGTGGAGAAGGACGGGCTCGAGGCGGCCCATCGACGCGAGTTGGAGGAGCGGAAGGCAGCTGATCGTGAGGCGCTGGGGGCCAAGGATGCCTTGCTGGCGAAGGCGGCCACGGAGGCAGAGGCGGCGCGGACCGATAACGACCGCTAGATCCAAGAGTGTTTGGCCAGGGAGGCCGCGCAACAGGAGGAGGCGCACGCGGTGGACCGGCTTCTGGATGGTATGTTTTGTTATCTTGCTTGTCTTCGTGTGTCGGATTAGGGCCGGCGTTTCCTTTGTCTTACACCGTGCGCCCCTTTCTTCCTCAGGGCTCTTTCCGGCATACAGGAGGCCGTGGAAGTGGTCGTGGAGGCCCACCACGAGGAGCAGCGAGCGCAGGGAGTTCACGTCGGGCAGCTTGCCATCTGGACCATGGACGAGGTGGGGATCGCCGCCAAGGTGCGCCTGACCGAGGTGGTCCGGGCCATGAAGCAGCTTCAGTGGGCCGGCTCGGCGCTGGTTCGCACCCTTTCACCGGATGCGGTGGAGCCGGTCTCCATGAGTCGGCTGTCGAGGTGGCTGGAAGCCGGGTTCGCGCGGGTGAACGCTTGGAGGGCTTCCGCGGCACGCGCTGGAGCGGTCATGGCGCTTCGCGTCGCGAGGTCATGGTACCCCGAGCTGGACTTGGAGCTGTTTACGACCCAGCGTGCCGGCACCGATGCGGAGCTGGAGGCGACTGCAGACGCGCTGGCCGTGCGGGCAAGTGACCTCACGTCCTTTCTTCCGTGGGACGAGTACGTCCCGGAGCGTACGGCAGACGGCGAGGTGATCCCGGAGGATCGGTACGCGCTTGCCCTTAACGACCTGGAGGGTAGCGCCGGCGAGACGGACGATGAAGATGCCGAGTCCAGCACCGACGACTACGTCGACTCCGAGCCGGCTCAGGGCTTAGACGCGGGGGGCGACATGGAGCATGCCGTGGCCAAGGACGAGGCTTCTACCTCAGCCGCCGCGGAGAGCGCAGGGGGTGGAGGCGGTGCCGCCACTAGTTAGGGTCCTTTTGTTTTCCTGCTTTTGTTAGACTGCAGTTCCACCCACTTGGGGTGTAATGTAACGAACATGTGGCCTTGTGCCTTTATGCTTTTGTGTATGAACTTGTGTTTTTCATGTTTTTATGTATGAAATTTAATGCGTGCCGGCTCGCCCCTGGCCTACCATTCCCTTGACTCCTTTTTCGCCCAAGACTTCGTTCCCTTTGGCTTCGGCCCCGCCAGCCGGACAGCCGGGAACCAGTCTGTAGCTGGGACGGGGCGTTAACCGCTGGGGAGTCGGCCGTGGGGTATTTTGGTGTCGTAAGAACGTTAGGCCAGGGAGAGCGCATCAGAGGCTGGTAGGAAAAAGGTAAAGACTCGACTAGCCGTAGACGACAGCCCGCCGGCCAACGGTGTTCGTGTGCGCTAAGTTTTTGCCCCCGCAACCTGCCGGCCGGACAGCCGGGAGCCGGTCTGTAGCCGGGCGAGGCGGGAGGGGTTTTGCTTAGCTCACATTACTTTGGCCGTTTTCGGGAGTGGTGCCATGGCTAGCCGTCGAGTCCCCGGGTCTGGGAAACCGGATTTTGGGGCCGGTACTTTGCAACAGACTGAATTTGATGGAAACGAGAAGGGTATGCCCCAAGAGCTGGCCTGGGGGGCCCATTGCATTCATAAGCCCAAAAGGGAGGATACATACATACACTGGTTTTAGCAATAAAATGGACGAAGGAGCGCCGCGTTCCATGGGCGCTCCGTCTCCTCATCGGAGGCGTCTCTTTTGCGCTTCTGCGGCTTCTGGGCGTCTATTAGATAGTACGCGTTGTTGTGCAGCGCCTTGCTGACGATGAACGGGCCCTCCCATGGGGAAGAGAGCTTGTGCTGGCTGGCGGTCCGCTGGATCCGTCTGAGCACCAGGTCCCCCTCCTGGAAGGAGAGGGGCCGGATCCGCTTGCTGTGGTAGTGCCGGAGCTTCTGTTGGTAGATGGCTGTTCGGCTCAGGGCCAGCTCGCATGCTTCTTCGAGAATGTCGACGACGTCTTCTCTTGCTCCTTTGCATCCTTCGCCGTGTACAAGGTGACCCGAGGCGAATCGAACTCAATGTCCGTAGGGATGACCGCCTCGGACCCGTACACGAGAAAGAAGGGGGTGAAGCCGGTTTACCGGTTGGGCGTGGTCCTGAGGCTCCACAAGACAGCCGGCAGCTCTTCGATCCAGCAGCCGGCTGTTCGCACGAGTGGTGCCATGAGACGGGGCTTGATGCCGGCCAGGATCAAACCGTTTGCCCTCTCCGCCTGGCCGTTCGACTGTGGGTGGACACCGATGCGAGGTCGAGCCGGATGCCCTCCTGGGAGCAGAAATGCGCCATTGCGCCTTTAGCGAAGTTTGTGCCGTTGTCGGTGATGATGCTGTGGGGGACGCCGTAGCGGACGGTGATGTCTTTGATGAACCGGACGGCCATGGGGCCGTCCAGCTTTTTGATGGGTCTGGCCTCGATCCACTTGGTGAATTTGTCGACTGCCACCAATAAATGTGTCATGCCGCCTCGTGCAGTCTTCAATGGCCTCACCATGTCCAACCCCCACACGGCAAAAGGCCACGAAAGTGGGATGGTCTGGAGGGCCGTAGCTGGGAGGTGGCTCTGTGTGCTGAAGCGCTGGCACCCCTCGCACTTGTCGACAAGCTGCTTTGCTTCTTCTAGGGCGGTCGGCCAATAAAACCCGTGGTGGAACGCCTTGGCCACTAGGGTTCTGGAGGCGGCGAGATGCCCGCACTCGCCCTGGTGGATGTCTCGAAGGATCTTTTGCCCTCTTTCCGGCTCGACGCAGCGTTGGAACACGCCGGTTGTGCTGCGATGGACCAACTCGTGGTTGATGATGCTGTAGGCGGGGGCCCGGCGCTGGATTTACCGGGCCGTAGCCTCATCGGGAGGTAGCTCGCCGCGCAGGAGGAAAGCTAGGATGGGCTGGGCCCAGGCGGGGGCCGCGACAGGAGCCGGAGCCGGCTCGGGGTGGATTCCGGGGCCAGCCGTAGCCCCCGGGACCGAGCCGTCAGCCCCCGGGGCCGGCAGATCTATTGTCATTAGGACGACCGCGGGGTCATCATCCGTCGGAGCCGGCTGAGCTGAGGTGGTGGCGGGAGCCGGCGGAGTTGTCGGAGCCACCGGGCCTGACGAGGTGCCGGTGGGGTCAGCCGGCACGAAGATGGATTCCGATTCAGCAGACGGTTTGATCGACGGCTTGAGCAGCCACTCGAGGGAGACGCCGGCTAGGACTGCTTGCTGGGTGGAGCCAATTTTGGCCAGCGTGTCCGCCACCTCGTTGTCCACCCGGAGGACATGGTGGAATTCGCACCCCTCAAAGGAGCCGGTGAGTTGTTGGATGAGGAAGCGATAGCTGGCCATGTTGGCATCCCTGGCGTCCCATTTGCCAGAGACCTGCTGCACCACAAGGTCCGAATCGCCGCAACAGAGGATGCGCCGGATGCCGATTTCCTTGGCGAGCCGGAGGCCGTGGACGAGCGCCTCGTACCCGGCTACGATGTTGGAGGCGGCGAAGAGGATCTGGAGCGCGTACTTGAGCTGGTCCCCTTTCGGGGACGACATGACGATGCCGGCTCCCAAGCCAGTTCGCATCTTCGAGCCGTCGAAGTGCATGCGTCAGTGCGTGGAGTCTAGAGGCGGCGGCACGAATTGGGTCTCCGCCCAGTCGACGAGGAAGTCGGCCACCGTCTGCGACTTGATGGCGCTGCGCGGCTCGTACCAGATTTCGTAGTCGGCGAGGGCGATAGCCCACTTGGCAATCCAGGCCAGTGGCGTCCCGGCCGCTTATGATTTCTCCGAGCGGCGCCGTGCTCACCACAGTGATGGTGTGCTCCTGGAAGTACTGCTTGACCTTCTTGGTGGCGAAGTATATGCCGTAGCACATCTTCTGGTAGTGGGGGTAGTTCTGCTTGGAGGCGGAGAGGATCTCGCTAAGGTAGTAGACGGGGCGCTGGACTGGCAGCGCCTTGCCTTCCTCCGGCCGCTCCACTACGAGCACGACGCTGATCACGCGCGTGGTTGCCGTGATGTACGCGAGCAAAGGTTCCTTCTCAGCCGGAGCCGCCAGGACGGGTGCGCTGGAGAGAGCACGCGTGAGGTCGCAGATCGCTTCGTCTGCCTGGTCGGTCCACTCGAATTTGGTCGTCTTCTTCATGAGCTGATAAAGGGGCAGTGCCTTCTCGCTCAGCCGGCTGACGAAACGGCTGAGCGAGGTGAGGCAGCTGGCAAACTTCTGGACGTCATGGAGCTTTGCCGTCCTGTGCATGCGCTTGATGGCTTTGATGTTCTCCGGGTTGGCTTCGATGCCGCGGGTGGACACGAAGAAACCCAGGAGCTGGCCGGCTGGCACGCCGAAAACACACTTCTCCGGGTTGAGCCGGACCTTGTACTCGCGCAGGTTGGAGAAGGTCTCCTGGAGGTCATCAAGAAGGCTGAAATGCTTTTTGGTCTTGACGACGATGTCGTCCACGTATACGTGGACGTTCCTGCCGATCTGGGGAAGGAGGCACTTCTGCATGCAGTGCTGGAAGGTGGCGCCTGCATTCTTCAGGCCGAAGGACATGGTGATGTAGCAGTAGGCCCCAAAGGAGGTGATGAAGGAGGTCTTTAGCCGATCGGCTGGGTCCAGCTTGATCTGGTGGTAGCCGGAATAGGCGTCCAGGAAGGACAGCAGGTCGCAGCCGGCCGTGGAGTCGATGACTTGATCGATCCGGGGCAGGGCAAAAGGGTCCTTGGGACAGGCCTTGTTCAAGCTGGTCTAGTCGATACACATGTGCCAGGTCTTGTTCTTCTTCAGCACCAGGACTGGGTTGGCTAGCCAGTCCGGGTGGAACACTTCCATGATGAAGCCGGCTGCGAGCAGCCGGGCGATCTCTTCTCCTATAGTACGCCGCTTCTCCTCGGAGAAACGGCGCAGGGGTTACTTGACCGGCTTGGCATCCGTCCGTACATGAAGTTTGTGCTCGGCGTACTTCCTCGGAACACCCGACATGTCTTTTGGAGACCATGCAAAGATGTCCCGATTCTCAAGGAGGAAGTGGACGAGCTCGCCTTCCTATTTGCTGCTGAGGTTGGCGCCAATGGTGACGCACTGCTTGGGGTTGGCCAGGTCGAGCGGCACCTGCTTGGTGTCCTTGGACGGCTGGAAAGTTGCCTCACTGGCCGGCTGGGATGGGGGAGTCGGCATGGCCGGCTGCTCAGTAGCCTGGGCCACGAGCCGGTCGAGCTGCCGCTTCTCCTCCGCGATCACCAGCGCTTCGGCCAGCCGGCTGTCGTCTCGAGCACACTCGATCGACTTCTTGTAGTCGTCGCTGACGGTTATGATGCCCTTGTGGCCCGTCATCTTCATCTTGAGGTAGGCGTAATGGGGCACCGCCATTAACTTGACAAGGGCCGGCCTGCCCAGCAGCGCGTGGTAGGGACTGTTGAGGTCCACCACCTCGAACCATATCGGCTCACGGCGGAAATGGCTCTTGTCACCGAAGAGGACATCGATCCAGCTCTTGCCGATGGGGGAGCTGGACTGCCCCGGCACGATGCCGTCGAAGACCCACGAGAAGCGGCAGGTGAGCATCTCGGAGGCGATGGTGGGATCGAGGACGAGGGCATCGCTGCCGGGGTTTCGCATCACGGCCGGGTGGTCCGCCCGGCTCCAAATTACCGGCTTCTCGGACCAGTGCATGAACTGGGGGACCGAGGGGACGGTGGCGTTGACCTCGTGCCGGCGCTGGCGCAGGCTATGCTTGTCGGTTCCCTCGCTGGTGAAGACGATGTAGGGCCCGTCCTAGTTAGGGAACTGGTCGTGGAGACGGCCATCGTTGGGAGCCTGAACCGGCGGCGGAGCCGGAGCCGGCGCGGCTGCCGGGGCGCGGGGAGCCGGCGGGGGAGGAGCCGTAAGGCCCTCGCCCCGGGCTAGCCGCTGGGAGAAGCTGCATTGCCGTAGCGTGTGTGTGGCGGCTTCGCCCCAGAGTGCATTTTGCACGGAGTGTCGAGCATCTGCTCGAAGGTGAGCTTGGGCTGCCAGGTGTTCTTGCCGGTTCGCTGGCGCTGGCTGGACGCCTGGGCAGCCGGGTGCTCCTCCTCGATGGAGGTGACCTATTTGCTCCCGTAGCGGGGCTCGAGCTGGTCGGCCTTCCGCTTGTTGTTCTGCTGCTGCCGGCTGTCAGCACCCGGCCGCGGCGCGGCGGGCGGCGGGACGGCCTTGCCAGTTGCACTGTCCTTGATCCGCATAGCGGAGTCGGCCGTGGCGTACTTGTCCGCCTTGGCCATGAGCTCAGCCAATGTGGCCGGCTCCGAGCACATGAGCTTGTGCTTGAGGAAGGTGCCGTCTCGGCAGCCCTCGGAGAAGTACTGGATGGATTGTACCTCGTGCACCCCCTCGCAGGAGTTGTGAAGCTCGGTCCACTGCGTGAGGTAGTCGCGGAGACATTCCTCCTGCCCCTGGACGCACATGGCTAGCTCGCAGGGACGGCTGGGCCACTTGTAGGTGCCGGTGAAGTTGCGGACAAATGCCTCCTCGAAGTCCGTCCAGGCATTGATCCGGCCGACCGGCAGGCTGTTAAGCCAAGTCCGGGCCGACCCGATCAGCATGAGGGGAACGTAGCGCACCGTGACATGCTTGTTCCCCCTGGCGATGCCGACTGCGGTGGTGTAGTCGATTAGCCAGTCCTCTGGTTTGGCGGTGCCGTTGTATTTCGGAGTGTCGCAGGGGAGCGTGAAGCCGGTGGGGAACGGCTCGTCACGGATACGGGGGTCGAAGCACGCCGGCCCGATCAGACCCTCCTCCTCTCGGAGGGCGGATTGCGCCAACCGGTCGATCCGGGTCCGGGCGTCGTTCTCGCTCCGAGGGACGCGCGGGCCGAGCCCAGCGGCGAGCTCGGGGTGGACAGCCGGGGCGGGCTAGAGGGCGCACTCCTGCCGTGGGGGCGGGGTGTTGGCACGACTGCGCCGCCCGCCTCCCGCCGTGGCGTCGTTGTGCCGGTCGTGACAGCCGGCGGCTCGTCTCATTGGCGGGAGCGTCCGTTATGGGATCCAGCACCCCGCCGGCCGGAGCCGCGGGGGGAAGAGGCTTGTTGGGCCGGTCGGCAGAGCGTCCCCCTCGGGCACGGGTATTTCGGAGCCGACATTGGCACCCGTCAAGCCGGGTCTGCCGAGCGTTGGCGGCGGCGATGAGGTCTTGGATGTGTCGCTTCTACTGCTCACGCTCTTCGCCCACCAGGTCGACCAGGTCGGCGTAGGCCACCTGAGCGGCCCTCATGTTGGCCGCCGGTGTGTCGTAGGTGGGGAGCCTGCCACCAAGGATTTCCGCGACCACGCGGCCGCGGTTGCGGACGTCTCCACGCTGGTTGGGCTCATTGCCGGCGGGGGTGAGACCGTAGGCGGAGTTGTACTCGCGCTGTGCGGACTCCATCCGGCGCTTGGTGGTGGCGAGCATGGTCGCCTCCGCGAACAACAGCTAGCGCGCCGCCTCCAGCTTAGCCGTAGCCGTAGCCGGCTTCGTCGTAGGTGCGACGGGGGTGCTGAGGCCCCGAAGCACGGAGCCGAGGGGGTCAGAGGTGCCGGTGCTGGCGGCCGCGGCGGCCGCCTGCGCCTCCGCCCTGGTGCGACCGCAGGTCGTGGAGGAGCCGGTGACCATTACCCCCGCGCGGACGCAGGAGTCGTCAGCATCGCCTGGGGCGAGTTCGCACACAAGCGAGGGCGGGTCGAGGCAGTCAAGCACCTCGCTAGGGTACTCATCTGCAGCTGGCTCGTCGGCAAGGCCCAGCCTACCGAAGCGCTCGGTGAGGATGGCGATAAAAAAAAGGTTTGCAATCAAACGAGACAACACTAATTAGTAAAATAACTAGCTATTGTTGTTTTTTAATTGTGTAAAGGAGAAATTACCCAAAATTTTCTGATCACCATGTCGGCCCTCGTGTGGCACAAGACACCGTCGATCGTCTCCTCCGACAGGGTCGGGGTAGCCAAGTAGTGCTCCCAGCTCAATCCTAGCTCTGGAAGCTGACCCTCACCGGGCAACGTGACAAACCCCGGGAAGTTTTGCTGGCAAATCACACCAAGGACGGTGTTGGGCCTACGGACATCCCTGGCGTGTTTCCAACCCCTGCAGTAGGACAAGGCCAACGCATTTGATATTTGAAGAAACGTGAAGGCAAAAGGTTAAAAAAGAGTAAACGCACTTACTTCTCCCCATCAGGCCTAATCACCGGCCTCTGCTCGCAGGTAGCCGGCACGGGCGGGAGCCGTGTACTAACACACTGGTAGACGGTGGCCCCCTCAACCAACTCGTCCTCGCTATCAGAAAACTGATCCCCGCCACCATCAGCATGGCCACTCGGCTCCTGCTGACGCAGATCCGGCCAGGTATCCCATGGGGTCTACTGGGACGTAGCCTGATCCCTGCTCTGCTTCAGAGTCTCGTGGGACGAAGCATTTGGGACAGGAGTCTCGTGGGTCGAAGGCTCGTCGATCCGAGGCTCGTGGACAGGAGTCCCCGTAGCCTCCACCTCAAACGGGTCCACCCTAGCAGTCCTGTGCTCGGGTAAATCAGCTGGGGTGGCGGCGAGGAAGGCGTAGCAGCCTGCGTACCTCTCCCGCGGGCATGTGTACCTCTACCTCCTCCTCTCTTCTTCCCTCGACCTCCTCTCCAGGGGGGCAACGACGCCGATGAAGAAGCGCCCGCCTGTGTCTGCAAACTGTCAAGCAACGCTCTCCGGAGAGAATGGGGTGGAATGGAAGTACCCCTCCCACCACGCGCTGACGAAGAAGGAGCCACGGATCGCTCTAGACCCGCGCCCACCATCTTTCAACACCTGCCATGACAAAGAGTAAATGAAATTAGTACAACATTAAAAAATTGAATACCGACATGAATAATAATATGTATATAATTTAAGTGCATCATCATCATGTATATAATAAAAATTGAATACCTGACATGAACTAATAATAATCTTGATTGTCTATATATGCTCTGGGATCAATAAATGCATCATCATCATCACTATCATGAATGACGTGCTCATCAGAAACATTGGGAACAACATGTGGAAGGCCTCCTTTATGTAATCGGTCAAGCACTGACAGGTCATCTGCAGTAGTAACCTCTTCTTGTTCTGGCTCAGGGGTGAAGTCGGATTCACTGTCACTGTCTACTTCAATGTTCTGGGGTGAAGTAGAGCGGTTCTTGAAACGTTTTTTGGAAAGACGTGTTTCTTGGAAGAATTCTCCTTCATATGTGTCTGGGTTAATGTGAGGTTCATAATCCTCTTCATTGGGGGAGGTGGTCTAAAACGTGGCGTCACTTCATAAACGACATCCCAACCATTCAGATTTGGATCAGTTTGGCAGGCCCACGGTAGATAGAAAACTTGGGTCGCCTGTTGAGCCGTAATATAGACATCGAGAACATCTAAATGGGTGCTTTGTTTGATTTCAACTAGCCCTATATGTTCATGAGTCCTTCTAGTCTCCTTCGGCTGGAACCAATAACATTTGAAGACTACGATGTTCGGTGGGTTTTCACCATAGAATAGAAGTTCATAAATTGCTTCAACTCTTCCATAATACTCGGTACCTCCTTCACCGATAGCAGAGACACAACAATTTGTAGACTTTCGGTCGGCCATAGATAGCTCTTTGCCAAAGGTACGAAAGCGATACCCGTTGATGTCGTATTTGTCAAATGAACGGACCTTATAGTCAAAACCATTAGCGACTTGTCTTAATTCGGTGTCCATAGACTCTGAATTAGCCTACAAGTTTAATACGAAAGGATTGTTGCATTAGCCGCAAATTAGACGAAGAAATGAAATGGTATAATGGAAATTACCGTTTGTTTGAACCAAGAGATGAAACTGGGATAGCCGCCTCTATGCTTTGCCAGAAGCTCATACTCTTCGATGGAATCCTTTTGGATCACCGCTCCATCCGAGAATTTGGCGACATATCAACTGTATCAAATATCCGGGAATAAGAGCAGTTCAAAGGAATTAGAAGTTGTGAAACAATGTACCGAGAACTTACTCGATGTACGGCCGCACTTCTGTTAGGTTGTTGAAGATATACAATGAAATGGTCCGCCATTCTTGGACATCCAACGCTATTGCTTTTGAAGCACCGGTTGGTGCGAGCTTCCCTTTGAATAGGTTGAGGTTGGATCGACCTTTTTTAGGGTCGCAAGCATTGTACCGAGGCTTCGGATTATGCAAATGACGATTTTTGGCTTCATAGTGTGATGTCACGAAGTTTGCCGCCTCCTTAGTAATGAATGTCTCGGCCATCGATGCTTCAATTCTATGTTTATTTTTACATTTTTCTCGAAGCGTCTTCTGCATCCTCTCAGTTGCGTAGCACCAATGATTTTGCACGGGCCTGCCCAATCTTGCCTCGGTCGGGAGATGCAAAATCAAATGCTGCATTGGATTAAAGAAGCCCGGTGGAAAGATCTTCTCTAACTTGCAGATCAACTCCGGCGCCAACTCTTCCAGTTCATCTAGCACGCCAGGCGATAGTTCTTCCGCACAAAGAGCATGGAAGAAATAGCTCAGCTCTGCCAGTACTAGCCATTCATCCTCAGGGATAAAGCCAAGCAACATCACCGGCATTACCCGCTCAAGCCATATGTGCGAATCATGACTCTTGAGACCAAATATTTTCAATTTTTCAAGAATCGCTCCCCTCTTTAGATTCGTTGCATACCCATCGGGGAACATCAACTGCATTTTCACCCACAAGATCATTTCCCTCATAGCTCGCCTTCCAAGATTGAACCATGCATTTGGCTTCGTCCAGTTCTGCTTTCCTTTCGGTCGTCGAATGTTTTGTAATGGTCTATCACATAGAGCCTCCTGATCGACTCTAGCCTTAGGATTATCCTTTGACTTCCCCTCTATGCCGAACAATGTACCAAAAAGGGCCTCGGCGATATTCTTTTCAGTGTGCATCACGTCGATGTTGTGTGGGCAAAGGAGGTCTTTGAAGTAAGGCAGATCCCACAAGCATGTCTTGTGAGTCCAGGCGTGTTCCGAATTATACCCTTTGAAATACCCTGGACGCTCTGGATCAGGCTCGAGAGCGTTTAACTAATCCAGGGTCTGTTGGCCTATCAACATAGGTGGTGCAGAGTTTTTGACAACTCTACCTTTGATGAAATTATTCTTGTCTTTTCTGAACTTATGGCGAGGATCCAGGAACTGTCTATGCAAGTTGAAGCAAGAAAACTTGCGACCCGCCTGCAGCCAACGAAACTGAAGAGCTGCCTTGCATGTGGGGCACGGGAACCTTCCATGCAAACACCAGCCAACATATAGCGCATACGCCGGCAAGTCATGCATCGAGTACATGTACCACACATGCATTGAGAAGTTTTGTTTTGTAGCGGCGTCGTATGTATTGATTCCATTATCCCAAGCTTCTTGCAATTCATCCTTAAGCGGCTGCATGTACACATTCATATTCTTCCCCGGATAGTTGGGCCCTGGAATTATCAACGTCGGGAAAATGTTCTTTCTTTGCATAATCTGTCCGGGGGGGAAATTGAGTGGAATGACAAATACAGACCAACAACTGTATTGGGTTGTCATCATACCAAACATATTGAACCCATCCGTGCTGATGGCGACTCGAGGATGCCTTGGATCTGCCGCTTTATCCTTATGTAATGCATCGAAGTGCTTCCACGCAAAAGCGTCTGAAGTGTGTACCAACATCTGATTCCCATCTGCATCTAGCTCGGCTCTTTTGCCCAATTTGTGCCATGTCATCTGTCTGGCCGTCTATTGGACCATGAAAAGACGTTGAAGTCTTGGTATGATTGGCATATAACGAAGAACATTAACTGGGATTTTGGTCTGAATCTTCTCACCCATACCGTTGTCTACCATAACATACCTGGAAGACTTGCAAATGGGACAATAGTTCAAGCCCGCATACTCAAGCCTAAATAAGGCACATCCATTCTCACACGCATCTATCTTCTCATAGGGCATCTTAAGTACATGAAGGATTTTGTCCGACTGGTACAGGTTTGCAGGCATGACATGGCCTTTGGGTAGAAAGCGTCCAAATAGTGTCATCATCGCGTCGTAGCATTCTCTGCCCAAGTTGAACTCAGCCTTCAGAGCCATTACTTGCGCGATGGCATCCAACTGACAAAGCTCAGTGTGCTCGTGGAGAGGACGTTTTGAAGACTCCAACATTTCATATAAGGCCTTTGCAGATTCCTCCATCTCATCGTCTGAATCCCGAGCATCATCAAAGTCTTGCACCATGTCTTCGATCCCGGTACCATGCTCGTCGGTGCAACGACGAACCGCCTCAGCTCCGGCACGTTGGGCAGACTCACCATGAAATGTCCACACCGTATAATCAGGCGTAAAACCCCACTTCTGCAGGTGTTTACCCATTTCACCCTCTGTCCTCTTTTGAAAGTTGTCGCCTCCGGACACAGGGGCACCAGGTTTTTCTCTGGCCATTTGCAAATGCGTCTCTCACAAACCCCTTGGTTTTTGTTAACCATTCATTGGTCATGTCTTTCGGACTAGTGTGACCGGTGTACATCCACGAACGATCACTCATCTTGCCTAGCTACTGGACACACAAGAAATATATATATATAATTCAGCATATATATTCATCAGTTAATCAAGTTTGTCAGTTTTATTACGTCCATGCAACCTACACGCTAATACGTAAAGATAGGTCCTAATCCCACCCGAGCATGTGTAGATTGGGTTCATTTTCCCATACTCTGCTCTAGATCCGACGCAAAATTTCGGCAGCACCTCCCCGCTGTTCTCCTAATACACGTCTCGGCAATAAAAAGAGAGGATGTGTACCCGGAGAACAACAGGGAGGCACTGACGAAATTATGCATCGGATCCGGAGCAGAGCATGGGAAAACAAACCCAATCTACACATACTCGGGCTGTCCATGGATAACGTTGGACAATTCGAAAGGATGGTAGTTATAAATATGCAAAGACATGCATATTTATAGCTGCCGCCCTTTCGAACGGGAGACGCATACTGGTCACACATACTGATGATTGAAAACACCTATAGCTAGCAAGTTTCATCATCACGAAGACCGGAATAGAGCAAATTAAGGGGGGAGGAGATGTCATTTGTGCTCACCCACGAACGCAGGGGAGCTCGTCAAACGCACGGGGAGGTCGTCGAACACCAGACCCTCGCAGCAACGAAACAACTGCACATTTAAATCCAAAGATGAGTAACATAGCAATATTGTTTTTTCCGTCAACCTAACTAAATATTTACAATAGGATTCTGTCGGATTTTGGGCTCCGCAAAACCCTAAGGAATTCGAACCTAGGGACGTGTGCGAAGATTCCCCAACAGCTTCGCCCCCTCCAAGCTCACAACACAATACCCCGCTCGATGGCGAGGAAGACGATGGCACACGAGAGTTTACCCAGGTTTGGGCCGCTGTGAAGCGTAAAACCCTACTCCTGCCTTTGGTAGATTGCCTCGCGAGGAGGTTTGTGGATGAACAAGTACAGCGGTGTGTTTGCGGGGTGGTTGCTCCCCCTTTCTACTGAGCTACCTAGCCTCTACTTATAGCGGCCCGGGTCCTCTTCCCTTATCGCAATGGCGGGAAGGGATCCCACAACGGCCAAATTTGAAAGGGGACAGGAGGTACATCTTATCCTGACGAAAGGCGGTCTTCGCCTACAAAGTTGGCGGTGGTGACGTGGTGGTGGGCTCGTTGGTGACATCCGTCCTGCCGCGCTCGCTGACCCGGTCTTGTTGCACCGGAATGGAAACCTTTGGCGGGGCTCCTTGGGAACCCGTGTGCGCCCCTGCCTCCTTTGCACCAAAGGGGGAAACTGTCCCCTCTGGCGTGCTGGCGCCCGCCTGGCCTGGCTGGCGTCACCCTCGACCTCCTGAGGTTATGTGTTGCATAGGAGTCTCCGCCGCTCAGGAGGGGGCCTGGGGAGACCCACATCCCCGCGGGTCTTAGCGCTGCTTCCCTCGCGAGAACGGGGTCTCGCGAGGGCCTTGTGTCGAGAGAGGCCACGCCGGGCCGTAATTGGTCGTTGAGGTGGGCCACGCTCGGGGCCGCAGGCAAGCAAGTCTGGGTACCCTGGTATCCAGAACGCCGACAGTAGCCCCCGGGCCCGAGGCACGCTCGAGTTAGCTTCGGGGCGAAGCCAGGGTGGATGGGCCGGAGCGCCGTGGGCCCCAATCACCTGCGGGTCCGACTCGACGCGTGGCGCACCACGAGACGTGGGCATCTCGGCTCCCCGAGGACGTCGGGAACC
Source organism: Elymus sibiricus (assembly GCA_039707655.1). Classification (NCBI taxonomy): domain Eukaryota; kingdom Viridiplantae; phylum Streptophyta; class Magnoliopsida; order Poales; family Poaceae; genus Elymus; species Elymus sibiricus. The sequence continues at coordinate 303,456,080 of CM077675.1, read as the reverse complement.
GCCTCGGGTCGGGCTGACGCCTGGCCTGCACGCCTCCTTGGCAATCATTATCCTCCCTTGAATGTTGTTTGACCCCTTGCGTCCTCTCCCGCCTCGGGCTATGCGGATGTGACCCGACGGGGGCAGGGGAAATGACGTGAGGCAGGAGAGCACGCCAGCCGAGTCTGGCACGCGCCGCTCGAGGTGCCTGGCGGCTCCACTTCCCACGTCGCCCTGCGTGCAGCGGTTGCACCTATAAACCCACCCCGCTCGGAGGGCCTTGCCATCTTGTCGTGCCCTCTCGCTTCTTTTCCTTCCGAGTTATCTTCCTCGTCTTCCTCCTTTCCTTTGCTCTCTCATGGCATCCAGCGGAAGCGCGGCAGGTGCCGGGAAGCGTCCGGAGCCCCTGGCTCCACCGGCGGCCCCCGGAGGCAGCGGTGGGGGACCCTCAAGGCCAGCCCAAGTCCGCCGGCGCTGGGCCATCCTTGATGAGTAATTTCCTTGTCTCCCGCTTTCTTCTCTTGTAATCGCGACGGCCGCGCCGGTCTTGATCGTTTCCTCCTCCCAGGGCGCCCGCGCCCAAGAGGCGCAGGCTCGAGGAACTCCAGGAGGAGGCCGATGCGCTGAGGGTCCAGCTTGCGGACGCCGAGGCCACCCTCCGAGCCGCGCTCAGGGGCGAGGCGGAGGCTCGGGCGGAGCTGGCGTCGCTCCAGACCCAGGTCCAGGGGGGCGTCGACGCCGTGCAGGCCGCCCAGGACGAGGCGGCCCACACGAAGATGCTGGAGGCGCAGCGCGCCAAGCAGTATCGGGACGTCGCCATCCGCGCGGTCGGCGCGGTGAGCCGGTTCGTCGGGGAGGCCCCTGCGCTGCCGTGCGCGCACGATGACGGGGGCTACCTCAACTTCTTCGACAAGGTGGTGGAGGCGCTGGAGACCGGCGTCTCCCGGGTTGACGAGGACAATGTGTCCAGTGCGCGCGACCTCCTGGACCTCGCGCTGACATGCGTCTTCTCCAACCTTCGCCGCTTCGTCCCCGAGCTCGACCTCCTCCGTGTCATGGAGCCGGTGCCCGAGGAGCTCCAGAGGCCCCTCAGGGATGAGACGCGCCCGCACGTGGAGTCCTTGGTGGAGCGGTTCGTCCAAGAACCCCTCCCCGACGAGGACGACGACTCCGGCACCGCGGCGGGCGACGGCCCGGGCGGCGACAGCGGCTCCTCCGCCTAGTCCTCCTCTGTTTTCCCTTCCCAGCTCCTGTCATGTCAAGCAGCACCTGGCCCCTAGGGGCGTTAAATTTTGTGTTTTTACCTTCGTGTTTCTCCTCCTTTTTTGAGCTGTTGATCGTTTGTTTCGCGTGGCGCGTCCCTGCTTCTCCTGCGGGGCCTTGCGTCATCGCCGACGCGCCGCGGCGCCCCCTGAGAAGCCCGCGAGGGTATTGCGCTAAGACTGGTGACGGTGTCCGGTCGGGCCCTCGCGGGGCGGCCTCTCTGAGGGGGAGTGTGCCGCCCCCAAGGACAGGCCCTCAGCCCCGTCACCTAGAGTGGCAGGGCTCCTTCCCTCGCGCTGCTCTCCCTTGCCCCTGGAACCACCAGAGTCCCGATGGGGTCACGTAACGGACGTAGCGCCTGCATTTTCACGTTAGCGCTCATGCCTCCTGCCCGGCATTGGGGCCATTAATTGACTAGAAGGTTTTGCCCTTGTTAGGCGTGTGTACTTAGCTCATTGGGTCGCGGTGAGCCCGAGTGTATCGAAGCGTAGGCGGAGCGTCCAGTGAGGTCGAGGATCCCGCCTGTGAGAGCTTCTTCCTTGCTTTCGGGGTGGTTCAGGAGCCCTTTCTGCACTCTGCGTCGACGGGGCCCGATCCTAAGCAGACCTCGACCACCGTTGGGACGTCCGGATCACCAGGACAAGACCAAGGGGGCGAGGCCTCAGCCGCAATTGGAGCGTCCGGATCACCAGGACGAGACCAAGGGGCGCGGAGCTGCACGATCGGTGAGGCTCCTGAGGCGCGCTGCTCAGGAGTCCCTGATACGTCTCCAACGTATCTATATTTTATGAAGTATTCATGCCATGTTTACAATAATTTTATATGATTTTGGTATGATTTTATTGGAACTAACCCGGACTGACGCTGTTTTCAGCAGAGCTACCGTGGTGTTGTTTTTGTGCAGAAATAAAAGTTCTCGGAATGGGCTGAAAATTTACGGAGAATATTTTTGGAAAATATAAAAAATACTGGAGCAAAAAGATACCGGAGAGGAGTCCCGAGGAGGTCACAAGCCTGGGGGCACGCCCCCTGGCTTATGGGCCCCTCGAGCACCTCCCTGACGTGATTCCAACGCCAAGTACTCCTATAAATCAAGAAACCTCCAGAAAGAAACCTAGATCGGGAGTTCCGCCGCCGCAAGCCTCTGTAGCCATGAAAAACCAATCGGGAGCCCGTTCCGGCACCCTGCCGGAGGGGCAAACCATCACCGGAGGCCATCTTCATCATCCCGGCGGTCTCCATGACGAGGAGGGAGTAGTTCACCCTCGGGGCTGAGGGTATGTACCAGTAGCTATGTGTTTGATCTCTCTCTCTCGTGTTCTTGAGATGGCACGATCTTGATGTACCGCGAGCTTTATTAATATAGATGAATCATATGGAGTTTTCCCCTCTCTATCTTCTTGTGATGAATTGAGTTTTCCCTTTGAAGTTTTCTTATCGGATTGAGTCTTTAAGGATTTGAGAACACTTGATGTATGTCTTGCGATGGGATATCCGTGGTGACAATGGGATGTTCTATTGATCCACTTGATGTATGTTTTGGTGATCAACTTGCGGGTTCCGTGACCTTGGGAATCTATGCATAGGGGTTACCACACGTTTTCGTCTTGACTCTCCGGTAGAAACTTTGTGGCACTCTTTGAAGTTCTTTGTGTTGGATTGAACATGATGAATCTGAAATTGTGTGATGCATATCGTATAATCAAGCCCATGGGTACTTGTGGTGACATTGGAGTATCTAGGTGACATTAGGGTTTTAGTTGATGTGTATCTTAAGGTGTTATTTTAGTACGAACTCTAGGGCTGTTCGTGACACTTATAGGGATAGCTCATAAGATTGATCGGAAAAGATAACTTTGAGGTGGTTTCGTACCCTACAATAATTTCTTCGTTTGTTCTCCGCTATTTGTGACTTTGGAGTGAACTCTTTGTCACACGTGTGGGATTTACATATGATTCAACTATGTCAGTATTGTTGAGAGAACTTGCACTAGTGAAAGTATGAACCCTAGGCCTTGTTTCTAAGCATTGCAATACCATTTTTGCTCACTTTTGTTACTTTCTACCTTGCTGTTTTTATAATTTCAGATTATAAAAACCTATATCTACCATCCATATTACACTTGTATCACCATCTCTTCGCCGAACTAGTGCACCTATACAATTTACCATTATATTGGGTGTGTTGGGGACACAAGAGACTCTTTGTTATTTGGTTGCAGGGTTGTTTGAGAGAGACCATCTTCATCCTACGCCTCCCACGGATTGATAAACCTTAGGTCATCCACTTGAGGGAAATTTGCTACTGTCCTACAAAACTCTGCGCTTGGAGGCCCAACACGAGTCTATAAGAAGAAGGTTGCGTAGTAGACATCAAGCTCTTTTCTGGCGCCGTTGCCGGGGAGGTGAGTGCTTGAAGGTATATCTTTAGATCTTGCAATTAAATCTTTTAGTTTCTTGTTTGTAACACCCTGGGATCTTGCTACAGTAACCCTTGTAATTAAGCTACAGTGACCACGAGGATTAAGCTGATGTTTTGCTAAAACATGTTTGATCGCAATGGAATCAAACCTCACTTGAATTTCGTAATGTTTTTCAAAACTCATTTGAAAAGTGGTTTTAATAATTTGGTAAACCAGAAAACTAAAATCATGTTGGGGTTACAAATATTCCTCTGGTATTTATAAAATTGTAACTCACTTTTTATAAGTTATTTTTGTGCCTCTAAAACATTTTTAACAGAGGCCAAAGCATTATTTATTTGCCTTTTGAATTATAAAAATGTCAAACCCCTTTCTAATGACCCCAAGTCTTTTTATAACACTGCCTAATATTGCTTAAGTAATAGTGGGCAAGTTGCTATATTTGTCTAAGGATGTTATGGTGCTTTCTTTTTTTTAAGCAATAAGAAACTGTTTTTAAAAAAAGAAAAGGGAAAAAACTAAAGAACTACTGTACTGGTGGGCTTCAAGCCGCTACAGTGCACAAGGCCCAGCCTGTGCTGGCCTTTCTCCTTCCTCTCGACAGGAGGCAAGGGCCTTGGCACTCACCGCGCACACACGCCGTTCACGCCCTCGATTAGCGCCGTGTCGAGCATCCTGAGATCGCCCAGTGGATAAGGACTGCCCTCGCTACCCAGTGACTAACCCTAGCCCCCATTTGACACCTCCCTCCCTCTCTGCTTTTTCCTCCTTTCTTCCCGAGCGCCGCCATGGCCACACCTCCCTAGACAACGCGGCCACCAGCCTTCCCCTGACGAACCAAGATGTGCAGGAGGACCGCCACCCTCAGCTTCGTCCATTCAGAGCACTGAATCGAGCCGGGGTGGCCCGTACGCTCGCAATCGCCGTCGTCTTCATCACGTACATCGCCGACCGCCGTCGTCGATTCGCTCGACCCCGACCACCCCCGGCCTCCCCGACCTCGCCATCGTGCTCGCTGTGAGCTCCTCTGCCGATTCCCCTTGTTCCCGTCCTCGATCCATTGTCGTAGGTGCCGTCCCCGAGCTTGTCCGAATGTACGCATACACGTGCGTGCGTGCGCGCCCGCCCGCGCCTGCTTGTGCTCGCCTCCGCCCTTGGGCAAGCGCCCGCGTCCCTGCGTCTAGCCGCGCATCCGCACCGGTGCTTGCCTTCCCGTACCTGCGTCCGCTTGCGCGCGCGGTTGTCCGCCCGCTGCCTGATGTGCCCGCATGCGTCGCGCTCGCTTATCGGTGCTCTGCTATTGGCGCTGCTGCTGGTTGCATTGCTGCTCCACTGTCGCTCGTGCTAGCTGTTGTGCTAGCCGCTGCTGCTGCACCTACTAGCTGATGACGCTGCTGCTGCTCTTGCTGAGCTGTGGATGCTGTGCTGCTCAAACTGCTGCCGCTGGTATGCTACGGCTGCTGCCCGCTGCTCTGCTGCTAGCTGCGCTGCGTACCGTTGTTGCTGCTCTTAGCTGCCGCTGCCGCTCAGCTGCTTCTACTGCTGCCGCTGCTGGCCATTGCCATGGCCGTGCGTGTGTGCACAAGTGCACAGCCGGCTGTGCCTCTGGCCGGCTTAATTAATTAGAGGTAGGTTAGTTTTAGTATTAGATTAGTGGACTAAATAGCCTAATGTGGAGATGACATGTGGGCCCTATTTGATTAGGTTAGTTTTTTTTAATTATATGATTAGGCGTAGTCTATGACAACTGGGGCCCACTGGTCAGTTTGACCAGTCAGCCGCACTGTTGGCTGCTGATGCAGTGATGATGTCAGCATGATGTCATAATTACAATTTTTCGAATTAAATTTAATCTGTTTAATTTCAAAATATTATTAAAACTTTAAAAATTAATATAAAATAATCCGTAACTCGGATGAAAATAATTTATACATGAAAGTTGTTAAAAAAAATCCCACGAATCCGAATACGCAGTCCGTTCATCCGTCGCGTGCTCCTATCATAGCGAAGGTGGAACATTTCCATCGTTTTCATCTGTCCGGTAGTGACCCGAGACCCGGAAAATATCGTCAGATATTCTTCCGATTCGTCTGCGACGTGTAATACTGCGTTAGTGCATACCTAGCTCTGCATATTGCCATGCCATGTATCGTGTTGCATCTGTGCTTTATATTTATTGTTTCTCCCCCCCCCCATATTCTTACCGGTAGACCCCGAGACTGATGCTGCTACCAGGTACGACTACGCCATTGATGATCAGGCCTTTGCCGCAGAGCAGCAAGGCAAGCACCCCCCCCTCCCTTGAGCATTCCGATATCGCCCATTCTTCCCTCTTATCCTTGCATTAGATTTTGCTACTGTATTAGTTAGATCCTATTCTGATGCATAGCCTGTTTTTGATATACTGCTACTATGCCTGCAATCATATCAACTGCTTAGTATAGGTTGATCAGTGAATCCCCAGTGACCCCTTAGTCCCAGTTGCCCCTGCTTCTTCATCGACGACTCGACGACTCGAAGACTCGGTCAATCGACCGACAAGCCAGGCCCCTCACATCACGGCACCCCCCTTAGTTGTACGACTCTGCAACGCTACTATCGAGTACCAAGGGTGACACCTCGTGAAGTACTCATGATGCTAGCTCTGTAGTGCAGCTAGTCGGTCATGGTTATCGAGGGTGATTCCTCCTTCACCACTCCCGACGATGACTCTGTCGTGCAACCCCTCAAGCATAGACCATCGAGGGTGAATCCTCTCTGGTCACCTTGACGGTTACATTGAGTGGGATCCATTGAGGGTGATTCCTCAAGCTCCGTCTTGATGTTTTATACACACAGTTACTATGACCTGGTTACAGAAACATGTTGGTGATGGGTCGGCCCTGAGGGGTACCCACGGTTTGATGATGATGAAGCGTGGACGGGCAGGAGAGGCCCTTGCCACACATCCTCGAGACGGGGCGATGGGACCGCACTTCATGGGTCGCGCTTGCCCCGCATTAATAAAATGCTAATGGGTTGGGTATTTGATCTGAGGTGGTCGTTTGACCTTATACGCACCAAACCTTCACGTGGGAGAAGTTATGGGTACTCGGCGTCGTTGTATCAGCCGAAGCTCTTCGGACGTCAGCAATGGAGTGGCGCGCGCCCGAGTGGCCTGGACGGTACAGCTCTTGGACTAGAGTGTGCTAGGGCTGACCTCGGCCGCCCACGCATCGTGTAGGAGCCAGAGGGCAAGTGGGCCCATGACCCATGTGTGCTTAGGATTTAGACCGGCGGGCTGGCCTCTCTGTTGAGCCTAGGTGGGGCGACGACGTGTTGATATCCCGAGGCCGGGCATGACCCAGGAAAGTGTGTCCGGCCGGAGGTGATCAAGCGTGTTGGAAATGCGGTGCACCCCTGCAGGGAAGAATTTATCTATTCGAATAGTCGTGTCCACGGTAACAGGACGACTTGGAGTTGTACTTTGACCTTCTACAACTATAATTGTGACTTTTAAATTGAAATGAATGTTGGCTCCGAGATTGCTTCCACGCAGGGAGTCGAGGAAGAATCTCTGGGCGTGGTTACTTAATAAAATTGCTACAATAATATGACTATATATGAGATACGAGTCTACTCTCTTCTAATGCTGCAAGATGCTGAAGATGCTAGTCTTCGATAGGACTAGGCCTTCCACCTATTCTTGCTTCTGCAGTCAACCCAGATATAACCCCATTCCTTGATAATGATGCATACTTAGCATAGTTCTGATGTCAGTCTTGCGAGTACTTTGGATGAGTACTCACCGCTGCTTTGCTTTCTCTTTCCCCCTCGATACGATTCTGCGTTCAGACGATGGAGCCCAGGAGATGGAGTACGCTGGAGACGACTACTACACCACCGATGGAGCCTACTACTACGTGGAGAGTGCCGATGCTCAGGAGTAGTTAGGTTGGCTCCCAGGCAGGAGGCCTCGCCTCTTTCGATCCGTTGCTTATGTTTGTGCTAGCCTTCTTAAGGCAAAACTTGTTTAACTTATGTCTGTACTCAGATATTTTTGCTTCCGCTGACTCGTGCTTGTCGAGCTTTGTATTCGAGCCCTCGAGGCCCCTGGCTTGTAATATGAAGCTGTATGACTTTAATTTGTGTCTAGTGTTGTGTTGTGATATTGATTAGTGAGTCCCTAATCTTGGTCGTACGCAATTGCGTGTATGATTAGCGTACGGTCGAAATTGGGGGCGTCACAAGTTGGTATCAGAGCCGACTGCCTGTAGGTAGCCCCCCTTTCCAACTCCTTGGTCGAAGTTGAGTCTAGTACTTGAAAAACTTTTACTAACATTGCTGTGTGGCTTACGGGCCCACATCTCAATCGGGTGGTATTAGTATCTTTTATTCCTCATCTATACTCTGGGTTCTGATCTCTCTTCTCTTTCGGGTTAAAGATTTTATTAACTCTAACTCTAGGTTCTCGTAACTACTCCTCCCGGAGAGCCCCTCATTCTAGATGACGGCTTGATTCATCAGAAGACTCCGAAGATACTCTCTGATGTTCTCTCGAGAACTTTTGTTCATCGCTCTTGCGATTCCCTTCTGCCATCAACCCCCCCCCTATGCTTATCGGGGATTCGTTTGTCCTCAGTTGTCATGGGTCTCACAAAATTCTTCCAATTGCTATTCGATCTTTCGAAAATCCTCATTAGCCTTTTTGCTCTTGACCTTTCTCTCCTGCTTGCATTATGGTTAATTCCATATGTCTAGCAATATTCATTAAATCCTTGGTGGTTGTCATTTGATTTTATTGATTCAACCTGTGTGTGGATGCACGCAGTCATCAGTTGTTTCTCATAAATTATCTGTCCGACTCAGACGTCTTTCCAAACATGAGTTGGTTCTCGACAAATCAACTTAGATTGATTGTCCATCTAAGTCCATTCAGCTTACTTGTATTTGATCGGAGCATCTGATTCCGATACACCAATTGAGAAATCTTAATTCCTTTGGTTATTTAAGCATCGAATTAATTGGATGTTCTATAATCTGATGCCTTGCATTCTTTCTCCCTCTAATTGAGTACCGATACTCACATCAGCTCCGTTGTGGACCACCAGACCCATTGTTGGGTTATTATCCGACAGTATCCTTCACATTCTAAATTCTTGTGGTGTTCTTCCCCTGATACATGATGCCATTGGTAAATTGTGTCTTCTCCCTCTGAAAAGTTGTATCCTATGCTTTTGTCAGCCATGCTCTGTTGCCAAGCATGTGTTAATTACTCTTGAAGCTTGTGGTATATGTTCCTAAGATGCCTCGATGGGTTGAACCTATGCCTTCGTTACTCCGTGTGAACCCGAGGGTATTCACGAGTCCTACTCTTCTGGTGTTTTGCCGGATAATCTTCCTCTTTGTTTAATTTGACCTTGTATCTGTGATTTGATATTTACAACCGTGGTTTCGACCATGATTGTTCTTCTAAGATCCCATTTTTAGACCAGTTTAAGAACATGTCTTCTGCAGATCAATACATCGGTCCTAGCTTTAATTCTGATCTACATCCAAGTATTACCCCCTGGTATCTCGAGAAAATCATGGAGCTACATAGCTTCTTATAAGCTCCTCATCAGCTATGTTTTCCTTCACTGATTCCAGTTTCCTCTTGTTCTGAGTTGTTGGACACTCAAGGACACCGATAATTGAATCGAGTCCGCATTGCGATTCGACAACTCTTAGTAATCTTCTTTGCTTATGAGTTTGTACTCGATCATGCCATTCCAAGTTGTTAGGCTACATCATCATCGTCATGCTAAAGCTTGACCATGCTATCTATGTCCTTCATCCCTGAAGCACCATTCCAACAATGCATTAAGCTTACATCGAGCTTTCAATGTCATGTTGGTTGTCTTGAAAGGCTATTTCGATATTGAGCTAGCACCCTCATCTATGGTTCCGACAACTTTTCGCTTCACCATTTCTTTGCTTGATGTCGTCGCTGATCGATTACATCTTCATGAGACTTCTCGACAAATGTGTCGTGATCCTCATCAGCATTCTGGGCTCTTCCAGGATATCAATTAGATTCATGATGAGAAGTAGCATCCTTGCCTTGGCAATTGGTATTGTCTTTGACGACACCTTTGCCTTCCTTCCAAATGAAGACTTGGTCTTATTTTGGGTGAACCTTAAGCTCCTTTCTAGCCATTTTGTGTTTTGTTCTATCTTGGGGCATTACCATCTTTTGTTGAGAATGTCGTGAGGATTTCTCACGTATTAAGAATTCTTGATATAGTGATACTTCTTGCCATCACTTTTCTTTTCTTAGTTCCCGTGTTGTTCTAACCGGAGTACTGATAAAGGGACTGTGATGTGTAAATTCAACACTTATGGCATACCAACTCTATTACCTTGGAGTTAATGAACAATAAGTCTATTCTAGTGTAAATTCTTAGTGTATTGGCTGTTGAATCATCATTCTAACATTGGTCGTGCTACTTAGTCCGTATTTCGGGTGCACCTTTCGATTAATGTTTTGATTGTGAATGTTTCCCTCGGGAATACTTCAATATTTCATCTTGTTTGACCAATGCTAACACCTTGTTCACTCAATCGTGGAAATCCTTCTTTGTGGGAGTCTCAACGAATTGTTGCTGAGCCCATCAGCCACATCCTCATCTTCTTCGTGGTTCATGATGGACATTTAAATTAGTGTTGGAAACCTTGAAAGCATTATCTTTGTGCCTAGATCATGACGAGTATGTTTGTTAAAAGAAGTGTTTTTCTCTAAGTTCACATGCATCTTGCTGTTGTGATTATGAGAAAGTTTTTCTTTGCTTCCTCTAGAATCGTTCCAATTCATTCATGCATGTGCGAAGCATTCTTTGGGATGCTAGATTGCTACCTTCACTCCACGTGTATTTCCTAGCACACCAAGCCGCTGATTGATTTGAGCTGGGAAAAGAAGTTCTACGTAAGAGCTAGTCCAGACTTACACATGGAACTTTGATATCCTCTATGATGGTCCCCAACCAGAACTTGATTGCTTCCATTCTAGAAACTTCCATGTGGGCACAAATGTCTTGACCTTGTGTTCATATGTCTTGCAGTCTGGCTAATGATTCAAGGCTTGCTTCTGTCATTCATTCCGAGATTCTTCCAACCTCATCTCGTAGATCTGTGTTGCATCCTTTTCTTCTCAGGCCTTCTATGTATGAAGTATCCTGACACCAACCAGATCTGAATCTCGGGCAGATACGATGGTTGGATCTTTTTCCAAGAATTATGACATTGGTCCTTATGTAACCTGGTAAGATGAATTCATGCATAGCACACTTGGCCGGAGGACCTATTGTTGTAGTATCATGTTCAACAAGATTAGCCTTTTCTCCCATGAGGAAATTGTAAGGCTTATGTTATAAGTTGTTCCTGATGGATCCTTTGTGTACCCAACATCTGATCTTACCTGATGACCATGTCGATGCTTCCCCGAAGCATGGCTGTGATACTCCAATCATCAACAAGAACATAGGAAGCGCAATGCTAAATGTTTCTTGATCAATTATCCAAACGCCATTGTATGGGTAATATCATGAATTCCTTCCCCCTTATCTAAATGGTTATGTACTTGATGTCCTGTCACGTACATCATGCTCCTTTTTGTCTTTGGGAAAGGTATACTCAAATATTTGGGTATAAACACTTTTCCCTTTCCATTGGTCTGTTTATCCTTTCTTGTAATCTAGCTTATCTGAACAGTGGTAATTCCCTGCTTAGGTAAACACCTCGGTGATCAATTCTGTCAGTAAGGCCATGTTACTATTGTTGATAACATTCCGGTAACCGCCGGTGGATGAGAACTTTGCCTATTGGTCCGCCTCGTTTCAACGAGCAGGAAAATGGTTCTATTCGTCCCACGCCCTTGGTACCGACGTTGTTGCCAACATAACTGACAAGCTATCCTCTGACACGTCTTCTATCATGACCGTGCAAGATGTCACCGCTCTTCCTGCTCCTATCCCACATGGTGGTCCCATAACCCAAGGTTCCACGGGATCGAAACCTGACTCTCTTGTACATCTTTGATTTTTAAAGTATCCCTTGCACTTGGCTTTGTATGTAATTCCCGAGCCACCGTCCAAGGGATGATCTATTCTAGTATCAGACGCAATATTTATTCTCGTTGCTCTGAACCCGTTTCTCCTTCTGATCAGGCATCGAATGATTGCCTACCTGTTTGAAACTTTTGTACCATAGCTTTTGCTCTCAATGAATTCCCTGAGTTACAACCCGAGGAACAATTCTTGTAATCTTCCTGAGTTCACCGTCACATGCCCAACTTTGTTAGATTCGTTCTTCCAAAGTTTCCCCTCTTCTCGCGTACGTAGGACGATGAAGATCCTGAAGGGAGGATGATGACTTATTCAAGATGACCTGAAACGGAGAATTGAAGACATCGATGAAAGGGATCAACTTCTTCGAGAAGAGTAACCAAGAACGAGAGGACTCGTTAGAATTTCGTAACCAGAACTACTCCCTTCTACCTCTTAATTCCCGGGATGAGAATTTCTTTTAGTAGGGGAGAGTTGTAACACCCTGGGATCTTGCTACAGTAACCCTTGTAATTAAGCTACAGTGACCACGAGGATTAAGCTGATGTTTTGCTAAAACATGTTTGATCGCAATGGAATCAAACCTCACTTGAATTTCGTAATGTTTTTCAAAACTCATTTGAAAAGTGGTTTTAATAATTTGGTAAACCAGAAAACTAAAATCATGTTGGGGTTACAAATATTCCTCTGGTATTTATAAAATTGTAACTCACTTTTTATAAGTTATTTTTGTGCCTCTAAAACATTTTTAACAGAGGCCAAAGCATTATTTATTTGCCTTTTGAATTATAAAAATGTCAAACCCCTTTCTAATGACCCCAAGTCTTTTTATAACACTGCCTAATATTGCTTAAGTAATAGTGGGCAAGTTGCTATATTTGTCTAAGGATGTTATGATGCTTTCTTTTTTTTAAGCAATAAGAAACTGTTTTAAAAAAAAGAAAAGGGAAAATACTAAAGAACTACTGTGCTGGTAGGCTTCAAGCCGCTACAGTGCACAAGGCCCAGCCTGTGCTGGCCTTTCTCCTTCCTCTCGACAGGAGGCAAGGGCCTTGGCACTCACCGCGCACACACGCCGTCCACGCCCTCGATTAGCGCCGTGTCGAGCATCCTGAGATCGCCCAGTGGATAAGGACTACCCTCGCTACCCAGTGACTAACCCTAGCCCCCATTTGACACCTCGCTCCCTCTCTGCTTTTTCCTCCTTTCTTCCCGAGCGCCGCCATGGCCACACCTCCCTAGACAACGCGGCCACCAGCCTTCCCCCGATGAACCAAGATGTGCAGGAGGACCGCCACCCTCAGCTTCGTCCATTCAGAGCACCGAATCGAGCCGGGGCGGCCCGTACGCTCGCAATCGCCGTCGTCTTCATCGCGTACATCGCCGGCCGCCGTCGTCGATTCGCTCGACCCCGACCACCCCCGACCTCCCCGACCTCGCCATCATGCTCGCTGTGAGCTCCTCTGCCGATTCCCCTCGTTCCCGTCCTCGATCCATTGTCGTAGGTGTCGTCCCCGAGCTTGTCCGAATGTACGCGTACACGTGCGTGCGTGCACGCCCGCCCGCGCCTGCCTGCGCTCGCCTCCGCCCTTGGGCAAGCGCCCGCGTCCCTGCGTCTAGCCGGGCATCCGCACCGGTGCTTGCCTTCCCGTACCTGCGTCCACTTGCGCGCGCGGCTGTCCGCCCGCTGCCTGATGTGCCCGCGTGCGTCGCGCTCGCTCGCCGGTGCTCTGCTATTGGCGCTGCTGCTGGTTGCATTGCTGCTCCACTATCGCTCGTGCTAGCTATTGTGCTAGCCGCTGCTGCTGCACCTACTAGCTGACGACGCTGCTGCTGCTCTTGCTGAGCTGCGGATGATGTGCTGCTCAAACTGCTGCCGCTGCTATGCTACTGCTGCTGCCCGCTGCTCTGCTGCTAGCTGCGCTGCGTACCGCTGTTGCTGCTCTTAGCTGCCGCTGCCGCTCAGCTGCTTCTACTGCTGCCGCTGCTGGCCATTGCCATGGCCGTGCGTGTGTGCACAAGTGCACAGCCGGCTGTGCCTCTGGCCGGCTTAATTAATTAGAGGTAGGTTAGTTTTAGTATTAGATTAGTGGACTAAATAGCCTAATGTGGAGATGACATGTGGGCCCTATTTGATTAGGTTAGTTTTTTTAATTATATGATTTGGTGTAGTCTATGACAGCTGGGGCCCACTGGTCAGTTTGACCAGTCAGCCGCACTGTTGGCTGCTGATGCAGTGATGATGTCAGCATGATGTCATAATTACAATTTTTCGAATTAAATTTAATCTGTTTAATTTCAGAATATTATTAAAACTTTAAAAATTAATATAAAATAATCCGTAACTCGGATGAAAATAATTTATACATGAAAATTGTTCAGAAAAATCCCACGAATCCGAATACGCAATCCGTTCGTCCGTCGCGTGCTCCTATCATAGCGAACGTGGAACATTTCCATCGTTTTCATCTGTCTGGTAGTGACCCGAGACCCGGAAAATATCGTCAGATATTCTTCTGATCCGTCTGCGACGTGTAATACTGCGTTAGTGCATACCTAGCTCTGCATATTGCCATGCCATGCATCGTGTTGCATCTGTGCTTTATATTTATTGTTTCTCCCCCCTCTTCTTACCGGTAGACCCCGAGACTGATGCTGCTGCCGGGTACGACTACGCCGTTGATGATCAGGCCTTTGCCGCATAGCAGCAAGGCAAGCAACCCCCCCTTGAGCATTTCGATATCGCCCATTCTTCCCTCTTATCCTTGCATTAGATTTTGCTACTATATTAGTTAGCTCCTATTCTGATGCATAGCCTGTTTTTGATAAACTGCTACTATACCAGCAATCATATCAACTGCTTAGTATAGGTTGATCAGTGAATCCCCAGTGACCCCTTAGTCCCAGTTGCCCCTGCTTCTTCATCGACGACTCAACGACTCAAAGACTCGGTCAACCGACCGACAAGCCAGGCCCCTCACATCACCGCATCCCCCTTAGTTGTATGACTCTGCAGCGCTACTATCGAGTATCGAGGGTGACACCTCGTGAAGTACTCATGATGCTAGCTCTGTAGTGCAGCTAGTCGGTCGTGGTTATCGAGGGTGATTCCTCCTTCACCACTCCCGACGATGACTCTGTCGTGCAACCCCTCAAGCGTAGACCATCGAGGGTGAATCCTCTCTGGTCACCTTGACGGTTACATTGAGTGGGATCCATTGAGGGTGATTCCTCAGGCTCCGTCTTGATGTTTTATACACACCGTTACTATGACCTGGTTACAGAAACATGTTGGTGATGGGTCGGCCCTGAGGGGTACCCACGGTTTGATGATGATGAAGCGTGGACGGGCAGGAGAGGCCCTTGCCACACATCCTCGAGACGGGGCGACGGGACCGCACTTCATGGGTCGCGCTTGCCCCGCATTAATAAAATGCTAATGGGTTGGGTATTTGATCTGAGTTGGTCGTTTGACCATATACGCACCAAACCTTCATGTGGGAGAAGTCATGGGTACTCAGCGTCGTTGTATCAGCCGAAGCTCTTCGGACGTCAGCAATGGAGCGGCGCGCGCCCAAGTGGCCTGGACGGTACAGCTCTTGGACTAGAGTGTGCTAGGGCTGACCTCGGCCGCCCACGCATCGTGTAGGAGCGCAGAGGGCAAGTGGGCCCACGACCCCTGTGTGCTTAGGATTTAGACCGGCGGGCTGGCCTCTCTGTTGAGCCTAGGTGGGGCGACGACGTGTTGATATCCCGAGGCCGGGCATGACCCAGGAAAGTGTGTCCGGCCGGAGGTGATCAAGCGTGTTGGAAATGCGGTGCACCCCTGCAGGGAAGAATTTATCTATTCGAATAGCCGTGTCCACGGTAACAGGACAACTTGGAGTTGTACTTTGACCTTCTACAACTATAATTGTGACTTTTAAATTGAAATGAATGTTGGCTCCGAGATTGCTTCCACGCAGGGAGTCGAGGAAGAATCTCTGGGCGTGGTTACTTAATAAAATTGCTACAATAATATGACTATATATGAGATACGAGTCTACTCTCTTCTAATGCTGCAAGATGCTGAAGATGCTAGTCTTCGATAGGACTAGGCCTTCCACCTATTCTTGCTTCTGCAGTCAACCCAGATATAACCCCATTCCTTGATAATGATGCATACTTAGCATAGTTCTGATGTCAGTCTTGCGAGTTCTTTGGATGAGTACTCACCGCTGCTTTGCTTTCTCTTTCCCCCTCGATACTATTCTGCGTTCAGACGATGGAGCCCAGGAGATGGAGTACGCCGGAGACGACTACTACACCACCGATGGAGCCTACTACTACGTGGAGAGTGCCGACGCTCAGGATTAGTTAGGTTGGCTCCCAGGCAGGAGGCCTCGCCTCTTTCGATCCGTTGCTTATGTTTGTGCTAGCCTTCTTAAGGCAAAACTTGTTTAACTTATGTCTGTACTCAGATATTTTTGCTTCCGCTGACTCGTGCTTGTCAAGATTTGTATTCGAGCCCTCGAGGCCCCTGGCTTGTAATATGAAGTTGTATGACTTTAATTTGTGTCTAGTGTTGTGTTGTGATATTTATTAGTGAGTCCCTAATCTTGGTCGTACGCAATTGTGTGTATGATTAGTGTACGGTCGAAATTGGGGGCGTCACATTGTTTTTCACTAGTTTGGTTTTATAAAACAAAACTACAAAAAAATGAAATTGAGGTTGCCTCATATACTTCATCTTTATAATGTCTTTCGTGAAAATGATGGTTTGGCAAATTGTGCTCAATTGGTAGAGGAAGAATTTATGAAAATACTTAATGAGAATTCCTTGAATGATGAGCATGATAGAAATATTGCTAGTATGAATTCTCAGAATATTCATGATGCTAGTGAGATGCAAAGCCACAAGCTTGGGGATGCTATGTTTGATGAAGATGATATGTTTAGTCCCCCAAGTTTTGATGAGCAAATTTATTATGATGAAAGCATGCCCCCTATTTATGATGATTATTGTGATGACATGTATGCTATAAAGAATAATGATAACCATGAAACTTGTCATCATGATTTTAATTTTCAATTGGATTATGCTTCACATGATAGTTATTTTGTTGAGTTTGCTCCCACTACTATTGATGAGAATAAATTTGCTTATGTGGTGAGTAGTAAAATTTCTATGCTTATGAATCATGAAAGAATTATTTATGTGATAGTTATATTGTTGAATTCATTCATGATGCTACTGAAAATTATTATGAGGGAGGAGTATATGCTTGTAGGAATTGCAATAATATCAAGTTTCCTCCCTATGTGTTCAAAGTTTTGAAGTTATGCTTCTTTTGCCTTCCTATGCTAGTTGATTCTTGCTCCCATAAATTGTTTGTTCACAAAATCCCTATTCATAGGAAGTGGGTTAGGCTTAAATGTGCTTGTCATGAGATTCATGATGCTCTTTTGCATGTTTCAAATACCATTACTATGTGAGCATCATTGAAATCATCATGCCTAGCTAAAAAGGCATTAAAGAAAAGCGCTTGTTGGGAGACAACCCAATATTTATACCTACTGTTTTTGTGTGTCCACATGATTAATCTACTGTATAATCATGTTTTATAGCTTTTGTTTCAATAAAGTGCCAAGTAAAGCCTTTGGGACAGTGTGGATGATAGTTGACTTGATTCTGTGCAAAAACAGAAACTTTTGCTCTCAGTCCAGGAATTTTGTAAATTCACTGGAACGTGCTTTTGATATGAATTTTTTACACATGATTTATATACAAATTTCCTAGATTTTCCTAATTTTTTCGAATTTTTAGAGACAGGGAAGTATGGTTACGCTACAGATCTTCACAGACTGTTCTGTTTTTGACAGATTCTGTTTTGCATGCATAGTTTACTTGTTTTAGTGTTTCTATAGCTTATATTGAGTGATATAAATTCTGGGAATGATAGAATACAGTAGGTATCATGTGGGAACAATTATGAATCTTGTCTTGACAGTACCTAATTGAATGGTTTATCTTTACTACACTAACCCTTCTCACGAAGTTCCGTTAAGTTTTGTGTGATTGAAGTTTTCAAGTTTTGGGTGAGACACCGATATGAGGAGAATAAGGAGTGACAAGAACCTAAGATTGGGGATGCCCAAGGCACCCCCAAGGTAATATCCACGGAAGACTCAAGCGCCTAACCTTGGGGATGCCCCGGAAGGCATCCCCTCTTTCATCTTCAACACTATCGGTATATCTTACTTGGAGCTATATTTTTATTCGTCACATAATATGAGTTTTGCTTGGAGCGTCATTTTATTTTGTTGTTCTCTGTTAGGTGTTATTTATAATCTTGTTTTTCAATAAAAAGTTCCAAGAATTGTCCTAGGATGCTTGCATTGCATGTTTTGATGTGTCCTGTGTAAAAACAGAAACTTTTGCTGTAGTGTTTGAATTTTCATATTTTACTGGAACGTGGAACGTTTCTGAAATTTTTACACAGTGTTGTCATATAAATTATTTAGCATGTCCTAAATTTTCATAATTTTTTGAGTTACAGAAGTACACTGTTTTCATAAATTGCTACAGGCTGTTCTGTTTGGACAGATTGCTGTCATAGTTTTGTTATCTACTTATCCTCTAGTTTCCATAGCCTATATTGGTAGATATAAATTGTGGAAACGATAGTAAATAGTAGATGATGTTTGAAAATTACTGTGCAACTTGTCTTTGCAGTACATGAAGTGTTGATTTGTTCTTATGTGTACTAACCTATCTCACGAGTTCTTTTCAAGTTTTGTGTGGAAGATGTTTTTGAGAATAGGTGAAACCATGCTATGAGAGGATTGAACGAGATACAAAAGCTCAAGCTTGGGGATGCCCAAGGCACCCCAAGTAAATATTTCAAGAAGTCTCAAGCATCTAAGCTTGGGGATGCTACGCATCCCACCTCTCTTCATCAACAATTATCGGTTAGCCTATGTTGAGCCTAAATTTTTATTCGTTCACATGATGCGTGCTATTCTTGGAGTGCTATTTTTCTTTTGCTTGCTTTTGAATAAAATACTCAGATCTGAAAATATTTATTGAGAGAGAGAGAGTCCTCGCATAGCTACTTAATTGTTTGACTACTCATTGATCTTCACTTATATCTTTTGAGAGTAGCTTGTCATTTCCTCTCATGCTTCACTTATACCTTTTTGAGGGATGAAATCTTTATGCTCATGTGCTTCATTTAAAATTGTTTGAGCTTGTAAAAAAAAAGCAATGGCAATATATGAAACTAGTCCCAAAGTGATAGATATCCAAGGAGGATATAATAAGAACTTTCATGAAGATCATGGGACAAATTAAACTTGATTCTTTGTAATAGTTTTGAAACATGATGATAGTAATATGTGAGTCATGTTAGTGAGTAATTATGCTTTAGTAGGAATATTGGTGTTAAGGTTTGTGATTCCCTATGCAAGTACGAAAGTCAATAGTTATGCAATGAAGTTACATCCTACTTGTGGTGCATTATTCGGTGTTAGTTATGTTCAATGCTCACTTATGTGAATTTTCGTTTCTTGGTTTGGTTGCTTCCCAATATATTTGCTAGCCTCCATTTGTACTAAGTAGAAATACTACTTGTGCATCCAAAATCCTTAAACCAAGTTTTGCCTTATGAGTCCACCATACCTACCTATATGCGGTATTTCCATGCCATTCCAAGCAAATTTGTATGTACCATCTCTAAATTTTCAAAATAAATATTCTATTTTGTGTGCCCGTACCGCTCATGAAACGGTGGGGAGTATCCAATATTTTTCCATGCTAGGTGTGTTATTCTCACGATATGTGTTGATTCACTATCATTCACGAGAAATTGGCTGGTATTCGGGATGCCCAGTTCCATGCTCAAAATTCAAATCGAAATATAATGAAACAAAACTCCCCCAGGATTGTTGTTTGTATGGACGGTACCCGTGGATTCGGCTCGCCGTGGAGTGTGATTGATTGGTGGAGGGGGAGTAAAAACTTTACCATTTTGTTTGGGAACCGCCTATGATATATCTAGCATGGAAAGTATTGTTAGCTACTTTGTCGTTTTCGTTGACAGGAAAGACATGCCACCCAAAATATTTTTTTTCTCTCCATTTAAAACTTTGAGCTCTGGCACCTCTACAAATCCCTACTTCCCTCTGCGAAGGGCCTATCTATTTACTTTATGCAATTTTTATTTTTAGTTTGAGTCTCCATCTTCTCTTATAAAGCACCAACTAGGGGGCACTATGATCGTACTTGAGCATTGGGTGTAGCTAATATTTGAGTGTGTTTCATGAATGGATCAATAATTGAGCATGATGGGCTAGGGATAACTTTCTTTAGTGTTGATATTTTGAAAGACATGGTTGCTTGTTGGCATGCTTGAGTATTGAAGTCATTATGTTAAAACTAGACTATTGCTTTGAATCATCTAAAAGTCCAAATGTCCATGCCACAAAGAAAAGAATATGAGATGAACATGTTAGGCAGCATTCCACATCAAAAATTCTGTTTTTATCATTTACCTACTCGAGGACGAGTAGGAATTAAGCTTGGGGATGCTGATACGTCTCCAACGTATCTATAATTTTTGCTTGTTCCATGCTGTTATATTATCATTCTTGGATGTTTTACAATCATTTTATAGCAACTTTATATTATTTTTGGGACTAACCTATTGACATAGTGCCAAAGTGCCAGTTGCTGTTTTTGCTTGTTTTTTTACTTCGCAGAATATCAGTACCAAACGGAGTCCAATCGCGACAAAACTTTTTGGAGATTTTTTTGGACCAGAAGACACCCAGTGGGCCAAAGAAATGCCAGAGAGGTGGGCTGTGGAGGCCACAACCCACCAAGGCGCTCCAGGGGCCCCGGGCGCGCCCTGATGGGTTGTGCCCTCCACGGGGGCCCCCTCCACCGCCTCTGATGCCTATAAATACCCAAATATTCAGAAAACCCTAGGGGAGTCGACGGAAAACACATCCAGCCTCCGCAAGTTCCAGAGCCTCAAGATCCAATCTAACACCATCACGGAGGGGTTCATCTTCTTCATAGGTGCCTCTCCGATGATGCGTGAGTAGTCCACCATAGACCTACGGGTCCGTAGGCAGTAGCTAGATGGCTTCCTCTCTCTCTTTTGATTCTCAATACAATGGTCTCTTGGAGATCTATTTGATGTAAACTTTTGCGGTGTGTTTGTTGGGATCCGATGAATTTTGAGTTCATGATCAATTTCTATCCATGAATATTATTTGAGTCTTCTTTGATCTCTTATATGCATGATTACTTATAGCCTCGTATTTCTTCTTCGAATCTTTGGTTTAGTTAGGCCGACTAGATCGATTTTTATTGCCATGGGAAGAGGTGCTTTGTGATGGGTTCGATCTTGCGGTGTCCTTTCCCAGTGACAGAAGGGACACCAAGGCACGCATGTATCGTTGCCATTAAGGATAACAAGATGGGGTCTATTCCTACATGAATAGATCTTGTCTACATCATGTCATCGTTCTTATTGCATTACTCCGTTTTTCCATGAACTTAATACACTAGATGCATGCTGGATAGCGGTCAATGTGTGGAGTAATAGTGGTAGATGCAGGCAGGAGTCGGTCTACTTATCTTGGACGTGATGCCTATATAATGATCATCGCCTTGGATACTGTCATGATTATTTGATCTTCTATCAATTGCCCAACAGTAATTTGTTCACCCACCGTGTGCTATACTCATGAGAGAAGCCACTAGTGAAACCTACGGCCCCCCGGGTCTACTTTTCCAACATATTGCTTTCCGATCTATCTTTTTGCCTCTTTGTTTTCAGATCTACTATACCAAAAACCCAAAAAAATATTGCTGCACTTTTTATTTGCCCTTTTTACTTTGTGTTCTTGAGAGATCTATCTATCCTATCTATCATTACCTAATCTATCTTTTTACCGTAGAGAGATTGTCAACCTCTCTTACGCGTCGGGTTGCAAGTATTTGTTATTTGTGTGCAGGTGTTGCTTATTAGGTGGTGGTGATCCTCCTACTGGTTCGATACCTTGGTTTCATAACTGAGGGAAATACTTACCGTCGTTGTGCTGCATCATCCCTTCCTCTTTGGGGAAATACCGATGCAGTCTCAAGCCACGTCAGCTGACGGCAAAGACCTTCTTTGTCGTCCGCTGGCAGACGGCAAAGAACAGGCAGACGACAAATACTCTGATTCCAGTAGCGAGGAATCCCTTTCAAGGGAATAGAGATGGCCCGTCAACGTTGGATAAAATACTAGACAAGCCATGCGCTATCCGTGGTACCCCAGACAAGCCGGCTACCGATTGTAGCCAGAATTGTTGTGTGATCAAGAAAATTGGCAAGATAGCAGCCGAGAATCAGGCCAAGTGCCAACCTCGTAGCGAGTATGTTGACCAGCACAGGCCGATTAATGGCGACTTGAAACAATTCCCTCCCGAAGTCAAGGACATGAACATGATATATTCTACTCACGTCACGAAGAAGGAGAGGAAACATGCGCTTTGAGAAGTATATGTCGTAGAGCCAACATCGCCAAGGTACAATCCATGGTTGGAAATTTCGATCATCTTCGACCGAAGAGACCATTCGACAAGCATTCATCACGTTGGCACAGCGGCTCTGGTACTTGATCCCATAGTGGACGATTTCCATCTGATCTGAGTCCTTATGGAGGTAGCATGCTCAACTTTATATACGCCGATACAATCAAGAAAATGCATATTGATCCGGCAAGAATCAAGCCGAGCAGAAGTACCTTCAAAGGTATCACACCGGCAATTGAGGCGCAATGCTCTGGGAGAGTGACCTTAGACGTAGTCTTCGACACACCCGAGAACTTTCGAAGTGAGGAGTTAATCTTCGACATAGTTCCCTTTCGAAGTGGTTATCATGCGCTCCTTGGGCGAACCGCCTTCGCTCGATTTCACGTTGTCCCGCATTATGCTTATTTACAACTTAAGATGTTGGGGCCGAATGGCGTCATCATAGTCATTGGCAATACAGAATGCTCCCTCTGAATAGTGAAGCATACCGCGGCCTTCGCGGCCGTGTACAAGCCGCCGAGGAAGATTAGGGGCCCGAGATGCGTTAAGGGGACATGGCCACATAAAGTATTCAGGGAGTATGAACTTCTCCTCGGGGCGATCAGTTGGTAGCCCTAAATAGGGATACGCGCCCCACTGTCCCCTTTACATGACCGAGGTCTATGTTTCTCAGATGCACAACTTCGCGTTGAAAATACCATGGGGGTGCTGGAGCACAAGAAGTCAATGGAGCACTGTTCGGATAAACTATTGTGTGCCTCAAGACCCTTGGCAATCAAGTCGCGTATGTTATAAAGCATAGAGGCTCGAACATGGGTTAATTAGAAGCTTCAAGCTGATTGCACTAAACCTCCGCCGATTTTCGCTCCTCCATTCAAGTGCCTCCAAGAAACAAAGGGCTCCATCGTAGGCGGAGGCGACCATCCTCGGACTAGACGAGGAAGCGCTATAGATAGTACAGATGACACGCGACAGCAAGGCAATGGAGGACATAAAACCGGACGATCAGAGATCGGTGCATCCCCTCCTTATATATTCTTTCTCCTAAATTATGTGTCTTTCAAAGTTATATGTAGCTCGGATTGTTAGGTTCGATCCTTTTTAATGAATAAAGAGAGGACCTGACTGGTCGGGCCATGAATACACTCATGGTGCATCCTTTTTATCTTTTCGTTCATAATCCAAGTATAACTCTCATGATACAAACTATAGATTCCTTTAAAGCATCAACAATTTTAACACGGGGCTACGATTTGATCCAAGCCAACCCAGACGCCATGGTACTCTAATAAGTCCTCGACCCCACGTCGTCGATATCTCGCACGTATATGCATCGATTTCGACTTGTGTGTTTGGTCAATAACTGGGTTGCCCGACTCATGTGCTTACCCCTTACGTTTCCACTCTGTTCGGATAAGGGTGTAAAGGGAGCACCACTGTGATTGTTATTTCTGGTTCAACCGGTCAAGTAACTCAGATGGAGAAAGTCGAAAGCTGACTGTCACAACACGCGTAAATTGGTCAGTGAACCGTAGGCAGCGTTAAACCTACCATAATGAGAAAGGACTTGGCGAACTTCCCGACCGGTACTAACAGGGCGAGCGGCGGGCGCGACTCTTCAAGAAATGCAAGGCCCAGCCAAGACCTCCTCGGTACTCTGGGATACGTCAAGGGCCTGCCAGGACCTGCAACGCTACGGCCATGGCCTACCAAACGGGCACCGCTGTGAGGTCTCGTGGCCGAACTATGTAATAATGGAGACCCCTCGACCGGGCTCCTCAAAGAAAGAACCGTGCAGAAGAAAAGAAGAAGACAATAGCCCGCCGAAGGTCTCGGAGATCTCCGCACGACCTCCGCCACACTCAGGTGCTACTGACGGGGTCCTCCACCGGGTGTGGCTAACCTAAAGTAGCCCAACCTTGGTGTTTGACCGGGGCACCGCAAGGCCTGTGGTGAATATGAAACCATAGGAGGGCCCTGGAGACCTTCTTGTCCTCCAAGGCAAGAGTGGCGGCAGGAAAGATCGCATCTACCTTTCTGTAAACCCTAGACCTCCATCGCCTATATAAGGAGAGGTCAGGGAGCTCTCAGGAGAATCTAATCTCACATAGAAAACTCTCGGTAGCAACCGCAACATAATTGTAACCCCTCGCACGAGGTATCCCTGCACCATGAATAACAAAAACAAGCAGGCCGTAGGGTATTACTCTATGCACGCCCGAACCTGGGTAAAATCCTCGTGTGATCTCCTATCCCAGACTTCGAACTTCCGCTTGGACCCTTACCGGGGGATCTGTCGGTATTTTGCACGATCAACCGGCGAGGTACCCGGACTTCCCCAGTAGCACATGGCAGCCTCTTCTTTTGGTTTACTCTCTATGTCACTTGTGATCCGGCAACTAACAGGTATAGAACATGGCAATGCGGGTTTTATCAGCTTCTTTTGGTTCCAACTAATCTTAACTACATGCTTGTGTGTGATGATGTCTATTGTCCCGGAGTGTAGTTGAGGGCAACGGCCTATCTGGTAGATGAACAATTCCTAGAGAAATACAATGGTGGGTTGTTGGTTAGGCCATTTTCATGCATGACTCCCACACTTTGATAGATAGGCTTGGGGTTCAATGGGGTAAATATTCTTGTTCTATTGCCCTTCCATTTAGACATAGAAAGACCGATTAACCAGCCGAAAATGATGGCTGATATGATGAACTGGACCACACAAAACCATAGTTGAAGCACTTATGGACTTTCGGTACAGTTGTCCATATTACAATGGTATCTAAGAGGGGGTTATAATGATTATCTAAGAGGGTGTGACAAAGCTTAGCTAATCGGTCTCACGAGAAAATGCACTATATTCAGAATTTCTTCAAATTTGACTACATCACTTCATCAGCAACAACTCATCAAAGGGGCTTCTGCCTTACATATTAGTGCATGACAAGATGAGGCATGTTTTTCAATACGAACACCACATGAATGCCCATAACCATTTTGCAAAAATCCACCCCTGCGTTGAGAGCAACAAGACTCCAGAAACCTTTCTGGAAAGGGATTGGTCTCTGGTGACAATATGTTCCAAATAATATTGGATTGGAATTAGCGTCAAACATAACATATTGCATTTTACCCCTTCATTATATTTTCTGTTAGATAGAGTACATGAGCAATTGGTTGAGCTTGTCAATGCACAACCAGAACAAAATTTCTGAAGAGATGAACAAGCTTATTGAAGGCCATATACAAGCAAAGCCCCTATGCCAGCAATGCCGATAACCAAACTGACTATCACCGTAAGAGGTGGCAGTGCACCCCCAATGGGCTTCCCAGACTCTACGTCGTATCTCGCGAATCGCTTCTTTGGTGCATTGCACTGGGGACAACCATACTCATCTTCTGGAAAACAAGTATATGAGAAAATCGGTCATAATTCATCAGACTGGCAAACTACAAATGAGCACATGTGGAAAATCTGATTGGTGCTAGTGGAATTAAGGAAAAGCATGTCTGATCTTACCTGTTCTTCAAAAGGCTTGGGTAGAAAGTATATATATATCCACAATCAAGGCAGATGTGTGTTGCTCTAGCCTGGAAAATTGAAGGTACACATTGAGTGAGGCTTATAAGCAGTCACACTGTAGCGACCAGGGACTATTTTGATCTTACCTTCTGTGAATCACTCAACTTCCGGCCAAACCGAGGGGGCGCCGGCCTCTTTGGCAGGCGCTTCACATCAATATCACCACCACCCCTGATGTCATGACGCAGGATGAGAATTTTGTAAACTCCACCTTACAGGGAAATCAGTTTCCTGAAATCCTGATATCTGAACAAAAGCTTCAGAGGCAGAAAGTGAGAAGAAGAGGTGTATACCTGCTTACTACAAAGTATACAGAGTCTGGCTTTGCTTGGATGGCTGTCTTGGTGAATCCCAGCTTGTCAGCCGGCCACAATTCATCACCGAAGAAGCTGCTTGTGTAGAGCACCTGGTCACCCGACTTGAGCCCTGCTCTTGCTGCATTCCCTCCGGACTCCACACCCTACCGTGATTAAATCACAAACCAGTCCGTTCCCTTTCAATCCCAGTTGCTAATAGCAATCCTTGTGTATTAAATTTCTATCTAGTTAAATTCAGTTTATCATTCATCATATTGTTTTTTTTCTTTACATGTAGTATATCAGAAGAAGAAGCTAAACCTAGGTAATGATTTGAATCCGATATTTTTAGGACAGTAAAACCGAACCAATTCGGAGCCCTCTCACAACCTAGACGTTTTTGGCCATCTATTTGCCTGATTTAAAAAATCTTGGCCGTCAAATCTGATCTATGCCCCGATCTCCAGTGGACGTTCTTTTTACTGGGCCGAATGTCCTAAAAGCAGCTGCTCCTCAGGAAAAATCTGAGCCCTCTCGTTCCCCGGGCCTGTTCTACAGGCCCAGTTAGCTAAACGACTTCGGTCCACGACCACCGGCGTTAGGGAACATAGCCAGACAGGAGAGGATCCATCGCCGCCAGAGAGCGAGAGGGGACGAGCCGACGCCGACGGTCGACGAGAGTAGCGGCCTCTCATTCTCACGCCGCCGTTGAACCCGCCCCCGCATGGGATCCTGATTCCCTCCCCGAGCTCGCTTCCGGACGCTCCTCTCCACATCGCAGCGCGCGCTACTCGACGTCCAAGTTTGATGCTGGCCCGACGGAGCAGATCGGTCCGAGTTCCGCGCCGTAAGGTCCGCCCCCTCCCCTCCCCCTCCCCTCCCCCTCCCCCCAGTGGAGTCATCTCAGTCTGCCAACATCAGTCTGCGAATTGCTCACCGTGCTCTTCAGGCCATCACGGGAATACCGGTATGGGAGTTATATCACGCAGAATTGTGATCTAAAAACATGTCTATACTGCTGGACCCCTTTAATTCTTCTTCTTTTGTTTCAAGAGTAAGCTCGTGTGACTATAAACTCGGGTGTTTCTGTGCAGAATTTCTACAGCGCATACACATGGGAAATAGATCACTTGAAGTACAATGACTCCCGTAGAAGACTTACGAAAGGGGATGGTCACAGGAAATTGTTGCCATGTTGAACTGCGAGATTTATAATCAGAAAGTGCTTCTCCGCTATTGGCTATGTCATTTCATTTTGTCCCCAGAATTTTTTTTTTTGGAATAATAATTATTTCTTTTTCAACTAGCATGGTAGCATTCTGAAGTCTGAACTGGGCAGTGTCGTTTTATTCCGTTACAGGTTTCCAGTCACATGAATTCTTACACCTGTTGCAAATATGTAATAGTAGGCTCAAAATGAGTAACTTATTAGCTCACGTTTTGGTCTGTCTGTGTTCTGTATGACTCGTGTATAACAGTGGCCATTGCTATACATATACGCACCATCATTTACTGACCATCATATCATAAGTATCTGAAGCTGCACTAGGAAAACATATCTCTATCTTTTGGGCATCTTCTGATAATTTTGACCATTGTTTGGTTGAGTTTCCGCGTTCTGAACTTTGCCCGGCAACTCTACTATGCACTGCTAACAATTAAGTCAAATTCTTCAACCCGTGCCTGGCTTCAATTTATTTTCAGGTACTGCTCAATTCTGTTACTGTTCAGGAGGCGATGCAATCGATGAGGGGATCGGTCGATCCAGCCATAGCAGGTGATTTGTCTGCCATGGAGAAAGGAGGGAATCCAGCCGATGCGGGCAATTCAAGCCGACGCCTTGTCTGATTGAAACTGATCCACCGAGATTTCAAGACGAAATCATTCTTCAGTTTCTGTTCAGACATTCACGGTGGGTGATGGTACGTTGCATATATGATGCCTCCCCTGCCACTCTTCGCTCAACCTTTGCACTCTACATGTCTTTAATGTGTAAGAGGTAGTGAAATTTGATGTAGTGAGCGACTTGATTATAGATTTTACCATGTTTCTATTATACAGAGTGAGATCTGCGTCTGCACACTGACCCGACGCCTCGTCGCTGCCGAACACCTGTGCTCTGTCCTGACCAGCTCTCATGCAACATGGCTAGAAGACTCTGTCTCGTGTATATTTGCCAGTCACCATCCCAACCGCATGGTATTTCAATTTTAAACTTGCGATATGTGTGCACAGTGAATAAATATCAAGCCTTTACATGGCATAACTGATGCATGTGTTTTTATTTAAAAGGAGGTTATAACTGATACATTTGTGCAGTTCACATGTATTGGTTCCACTTAGCTACAACTGATATGTCCATGTATGGAAAAAAATCTGTCTATTTGTCATGTATTTGCAGAATCTTGCCTTTTGTCTTATGTTCGTTTCTAGGTGATCATCTTTTCATGAATATAAATATTCGGCTTTGGATAATAGTTTCTTTAATTTTATCGGGACTCCAAGTGCCATAGGGCTTACTTGCAAAAATACCCTGCTTATAGACTATATAATGATCTTATTTGGGTACATGATAAACCTAACCCAAATAGTATGTAAAACCAGGCTGCTCATGGTAATTAAGGCGCATTTGCAATTGCACATTACCTTTCTTTTCATGGTGCAGGGAATCTGCAGACATGACAAAAGTATCTATCTACATCAGCATTTTTTCCCAGCTTTTCAAGAATATACACTGGCAGTAAGTCTCATGGTATATCATGTACGATTTCAGTTTATTTGTTTATGAGCACTACCCTAATTTACATGGGATTTGTATTGCTAACTTTTGAAAGAGTTTCTATAGGGTCATATTTTGTGACCATGACTTATTATGATCACACTTCTAAATTTATAGTTTAATTCAACATTTCTATTAGCAATTAGTTTTGTTTATTTCACATCACTGATCACTCCATTAAACTTGATAGTTTGAATTTTTTTAATTCTATAGCTCCTACTTCTGCCATTGCTTGTTCCTTCACTCCTGACCAACACTATGGTACATGTGCCAATAACATAAGTTGACTAGCTTCAACTTGATAATCCAGATTGTATAATTGCCACGGTGAGAACTGAGAAATGCATTCCTTCCAATTTAGAAAAAAAAAGGTTATTGGTCAATATGCTATTTACTAGACATGAATAGTAGTTGCTTGCTTGCATAAAATAGCGAGTTCAATTCGTTGTCGTGGTATACTTCAGTTCTTATCTTTTTTTTTGTCCTACAAGTTACTTTGGGAGTATAATTGTTTTCCTCTTCCTCTACGTGCCCTATGCTAACATATGTTATTTTGTGTTAGAGAGTAAAGATAATATTTAACATTGATTCGAATGCCAAGTTTTATTTGCTTCCCATGCCAGTAGTTTTGCTACATTATAGTAGCTATAATCCATGTGGCAATTATTGTGCCAATTAGATCATCACACATGGACAATATGAGGTTCGCAAGTCACTCATGTATGTGATATGTGAAACTTTCTTCATATCTATCCCACACACATGTTCTTAAGTTCAACGTTGATGCTAAATAAGAAGCTCGGGAAAATTCTTGTATTTACAAATTTACAATATATGGCTTTCAAGATTTATGCCTAGCAAGCATGCCTATTTTTTTTGCTATGGTAATGTGTTTGGCAATGATCTTGTATTCTTTATGAATAAAACATAGAGTTTACAGTTATAATGATATGTATTTTCTTGATTATTTAAGGCCCAAAAGTTCGTTTTCTGGACTTAGTGAGGAGTCTATGTTAAGCATGATTCTTTTTTAAGAGTCAGTCTGCAACTTTGCCTTAGCGCCGCTGTTCTGAATTGAACACCAATCTTCTAATAAATCTTCCAATTCTGAAAACTGAAACCTGACCTAGGAGTCGATTACTAATACCACCCCCTTAGATCAAATAACATTAACCTTTTCTTTATTGACAAATACCATGCTCCATTGTTGTGCACTGATTGAAGTTTCGTGTTTTGATTACTGACAAAGTATGGCTCTGGTTATCAGCTTCCGGCAATACCTACAATTCTATCGTAAAAATGGACGGGCGCGGCAACGCGCGCCATCAACGATCTAGTTTAGGACAGTAAAACGAGCCTAAAAAGCAAGCCTTCTCACGACCTCACCGTTTCTGGCCGTCTATTTTTAGGATTGAAGCATTTTCGGCCGTCAGATCTGCTGTCCTAAAGGGCTGCTACTCCACAGACAAAATCTGAGGTCTCTGGTTAATCGGGCCTTTTCTCCCGGCCCAATTGGCTAAGAGGCCGACTGCGAGAGGTGCTAGTTGGAACAGAGAGATGGGATCCATCGGTCATAGCCAGGCAGATCGATCGTTATTCCTCCCTCCCCTATGATGCCTGTGACAATGGCGACGGCGGCGCCGCAACTTCCCCACGGTAGTCACAACCCCCCCGCTCGCAGACCCAGCGCGCACACCACCACCGCCAGTGGGGCAGTGCCAGATCCCTGTGGAGCTGCAGTGGATCGCATGGTCTTGTCGCCGAGCTAGGGCGAGCAGCGGCAGCGGCGAATCCAGTCCAGATTCGCTGGTTTCAGATCAACGGATCACCTCAGTTCATCTTCTCACTCGCTTCTTTTCTCCTCACACACATATCCCTAACTAATCAGATTGTTTTTTTTTTACATCTCTTCATTCCAGTGGTTGCCTACCCCAACTTGTTTGGGACTAAAGGCTTTGTTGTTGTTCTTCTTCTTCTTCTTCATTCCAGTGGTTCACTAATTCCGAGATCCATACTGTTCTCTTGATTGGCATGTTGATTTGGAGTTTAACATGCATGGGCGTGAGTCTTGATAGGTCACTGTGAACCAAGAGTGTGGTGATGATCTTTTGCTTGGTAGAGTTCTGGTACGTGTCCTAAACTTGCAGTTGATAGTTGTGCGTCAATGCTAATTGTTTTCTCAAAGCTATTTTTTTTGTTTGGTAGTCGCTTAGTCGTGCTGATATAGTCTATATGTGGGAAGAAGCATGTTGGTGTTGGCCGCAATCTGGTATTGCGCCTTGAAGGCCTGAACTTAAATATTAAATTTTGTTCTCTCGGTAATTAGATCCAGTTCAATTCCGGTTGAAAACATGTACAAAGTATAATTAGAAAATTGGTGTGCTATATGCATATTTTGAAAACTGATATTTCATGATTGGTGGTAGGTACCGATACGTTGATGAAAACATTTTAAACATTATAATTAGAAATAAGATTTGATCAACACAAGCAATCGCTCATTTTGAAATGTGTCTTTTTAAGCCAAACTAGAAACATAAACTATTTGTGCTTCTTGCTTCCTCATGATGGCAGCAACGCATGCTTGTGCGTGTGTTGTGCATTTCTGCACTTGGAAGTGATACTATATATGTTTCTCTAAATCCCTAGCTTGTTAATGAAATCGATGTTTGCCATAGTTCTAAGATTCTTGGCTTATTTGCATTACATAACTACTGTCATGTTTGTTCGGGGTCTAAATCTTATGTGCACTCATGTGCTAATGCATGAATATGTAGGTTGGATTTTCCTATTTGTAAACGGAGTACCAATTGCCAACTGCTAATTTAGGACTTCAGGTTTGATGTTCCCTCTAAAAACTGATTACCTACAGGTTACAGATGTATGATTTTTTTTTAGTACTCTCTTTTCCATTTTGACATATTCAGTGTTTTCTTTGTTCTATTACCAAACCAACATAAGAAGGTACCATTGGTAGAATTTCCAATCATTTTATCAGTGCATCTTGATGCTTTGCAAGATGTTGTTTTTGATGATGTGACCATATGATTTATATTCAGGTGATCTCTTTCAGCTTAACATGATTGATCTTAAACTAGGTTATTTTAATATGAGCTGCTATTGATCCCCTAAGTACCATATCATGTACTCATGCGATTCTGATTTTGCAGTTCATTGCTAATACGATCGCTTCTGTGCTTGCGTTTCTTCCAAATTTGAAATTGGGGGCGTGGAGGTAGGGTTTTCAGTTCTGCCGCATTGCCATGCTGCTCGATCCCTCGACCTCATCACCAAAATATGCCGGATCTGAACTCTCTTGCCCGGACCGGAATGTTCAACCTGCTCTAGCACCGTATTGCGTGCCCCTGAGATCTCATCAGTGTTGCTTCTGTTTGGGTTTCCTGAAGCCGCTCAAGTTCTTTATATGTAAGTTTTCTTAGACCAATGCTATAACAGGTTTGATGTTTTTGGGTCCTGAGTGAAGGTATAAAGATAACAGGTGGGGTCCTAAGCAGCATATTGGCTCATTGCGACAACAAAAATATTCACAACTGGGGTAGGTTGTCCATCTCATTTCCAATTTTACATTAGAAAAATATTGCTTCTCAATTGAAGAAGATTAGCTTGCACATGGTGTTTCCTTGACTTGATTTGGACAATAAGATGTTGAGTGTAAGCATTGTGCAATACCTTATATCTAATTTACGGCATATTAATTCATAAGCAGTAGGTCCCTGAATTTCTGTTATGTCACTTGATCGGTGATGTAGAGTGCATTAGAATGCATGCTGGAAAGCAAGAATGTAGTATCTAACAATTGTTTTGTGTGAGTCTCATCTCAATGATGTTCTTATTTTTTGCCATTATGCATAACTTGTCCTTTATTTTATCCATTCTTTCGTTGCCGAATCACATAGTCTAAACTCATTGCTAAACATGTTTTAGCTGAAACAAAACCATTACTCACTGCAAAGTTGCAGATGGACTAGAGTGATATGCATGCTCATATGAGAACTTTATGTGCAAGGAAAATCAGGTTATGAGTGTATAATATCTGATTACTTGAATTGGTTTGATTTCTACATATGCCAACTACTGCCCGTATGGTAGTATATAGTAACTAACTGTAAGTCCTTGTTCGCACTCATGTCCCATGAAATGGCCAGTTGTATCAGGCTCGCCTAATTCTCCTTTGTTTCTGAACATGGTGGCTCTTTCATAGATGCATGTGAAGTTTCACCAACGTACCATGTACACAATCTACTGCTTATTATCTGTCCTGGCAGTACCAATTATTGTACATTGTTGTGTACATTGTTGTGTACATTCTTGTGTATGCTATTTGTATCTGTGAACCTTGCTTATATCAAGTATATATGTGATTTCTCTTGATTACTGGCAAATACATGGTTTTATTGATATTTGTGAATATTCCTACCATTCCATTTATAAATAGACGGGCGCTCTGCGCGCGCCATCAATGATCTAGTTTTCTGGAAGAGAGGCTACGGTGGAGGAAGGGGGAGGAGGGTGTCTGGTAGTACTGACGGTGATGACGATGCCGCCGCCGGACTTCTGGCCAAGGGTGAGGCCGAGCGGCTTGTCGACCTCCACCTCGATGTTCTTGGCTGTGCCGGCTGTCTTGGCATTCACCTGTCCCAGCCTTCGCCGCGCGCCGCCGCTGCGCAACCACCTGCTGTCCACCAAGGCCACCCCACGGAAGGCAGTCTTCTGCACCATCACAGACGAGAGCATCATCAACAAGACAACACAAAGGATGAAAGAAACATCAAGAGGGAGAAAAAAAGAGCACCCACGGCTGATGATGTTGAGAGGATGGAAGTGGTGAGTGCTGAGCCCTGACGACGGAGCCGTGCTTGGAAGAGGCAGACACGGAGGAGAGCGTGGCCGCCATGGTGATGGGCTGGGAGGATGGCTGGTGCTGGTGTGGAGCAAGATGATGCGCGCCATTTGGATAGAGATGCTGTGGCTAAGACAAGAGTGATGTTTGTGGTCCCAAAATCAGGAGGTCACGTGGAAACCACAGTGAACATGATATTGACGTGCAGAATTCACAGCCAGCCATCCGGTTTTCTATGGGAGCTCCTGAGAGCGCCGGTTCGGCTTACTAGCGCTCGTAAGGTAATGTTACTACTGGGTCGGCCCAGCAAAGCTTCAATTGAACGCACGTGGAGATCGCTCGCCGTTGGTAGCACGAGCACGAGCATGCTCTTTCATCCTTTGTGTTGTCTTGTTGCCACAAAAACAACACAAAGGATGAAAGAAACATCAAGGAGAAAAAAACATCATCACCACCTGACCTACGACCGGTTAGTGATGAATTGCAGGTCGAACTATTTAAGAACATCTGTGGCCGCGCAAATTTATTGCACAAGCACCGTTTACTGTAGCATTTTGATTTTTTGGAATATTTGAAAATGTTTTGAAAAAAGTTTGTTGATTTAAAAAAAATCATCAAATTTTGAAAAATACTCTTTGATTCAAAACAAAGTTTATCAATTTGAAAAAAATCATCAAATTTTGAAAAAAGCTCATTGATTCAAAACAAAGTTCATCAATTTGATAATAGTTCACTGATTTTGAAAAGAAAGTTCATCGATATGAAAAAAAGTTCATTGATTTTAAAAAAGTTCATTGAATTTGAGAAAAAGATCATCAATTTTGAAAAAAGTCCTTGATTATGAAAAAAAAGTTCATTAATTTTGCTAAAAGGTTCATCTATTTAAATTTTTTTAATCAAATTTGAAAAAAGTTCATCGATTTTGAAAAAAAGCTCATCAATTTTGAAAAAAACTTCACGAATTTGAAAAAACATTCACTGATTTTGAAAAAAAATCATGAATTGTAAAAATTTCACACATTTAAGAAAAGAAAAAAGTAAGTAAAGTAAAATAATAATAATGAAAACCGTTCCAAAAGAAAAGAAGCTTCCCAAAACCTCATGGATTTCGCGACCTTGACAAAGAACAAATAAAGTAAAAGAAGTATGTAGGCACATTTGTCCGCTTGTCTCAGTGGTTATTGTGCTTCTCTTAGAACCTGAAGACCCCGACTCTGGCCCAATGATATTACTTGTTGCACGAAAAATATATAAAAGATTATGCAAAAACTATTAGAAAATAAAAAAAATAAAATGCACAATGACATATGCAGTAACTATTGCCATGAACTGTATACAAAATTTAATTGCCATGTTGAATACAAAAATTTGCCGACGTCTATTACATTACAAAAATAAATCATGCATAGTAAAATTACCATGGCCAATGTAGAGACACAAACTTGTAGAAAATACCATACATCAATGTTTACAATTGCCATGCATGAGAAACTAAATTGGGAAGTGCAGCGTCAGACCAATCCAAA
The DNA here is from genome assembly GCA_039707655.1 of Elymus sibiricus. Classification (NCBI taxonomy): domain Eukaryota; kingdom Viridiplantae; phylum Streptophyta; class Magnoliopsida; order Poales; family Poaceae; genus Elymus; species Elymus sibiricus. Next base: position 303,420,723 of record CM077675.1, on the reverse strand, counting down.
GCCGTCCATTCACCTGAAATCTAACGCCTCAGAAATTGTGTTTTTTATTTAAAAGGAAAAAACCCAGCAACAGACGCTCCCGCAAACCCCGCCCGAAATCCACTCCCTAATCCCTCTCGTTTCCAATCGAGAGACGAGCCAACTCGAGCTCTTCTTCCGCCCTCCCCCCACCTCGCCCAGATCCCCTCCACCCCAACCTCGCCTCGAACAGCCTCATGCTCTCATCGCCGGCGAGCAGGATGATCACCCCACCGGCCAGCCCCGCCCCCTGCTCCTCCTCACCAAATCGGCTTCTCCACCGATGCCATCCTCGGGCGACATCGCAGGTGCGTGTTGTTGGCATTAGAGATCGATCCTTCCCTCCCTCATCTGTGGTTTGTGCTCCAGCAGGTAAAATCAAGTGCGCCATCGGCTGCTGGAGTAGCACCGACCGGTCGGAGAACCTGCAGTGGATGGCAAAATCTCCAACCCAGCCCACCCCCACCCCATCTTTAAATCGAAGGTATTGTACTGCATCTACCACCCCTTTTTGATGATTCCATTTGTAACTTCGGAAACTGTTTGATTTTATTTGTATTTCAGCCAACAACAAGTACTCACTGGGTTCGTATGTGCGTTGGCTGCCTATTTTTGGTTCTGGTGATGGTTTAGGTCCTTTATAACCAATCCTTTTGTAAGTGGACATTTTTAGATAATCCGATAAACCATACATATGTACATAGGCTTCCTGTATAAAGCGCTTCCAATGATGGTGAGATATGTTAAGAAAACATTGTTTCATTGCTTTCTGTATAAAGCGCTTCCAAAAATATGCATCCGTAGACCATAGTTGGCGGCAAATTGTTTTTGTTTCATTTTTCAAAATTTTATGCTTCCACTAAACACTACTGCACCCTTTGCACTACTAGCCAGCTGCATAACTTTGTGCTTCTACATTGTTCTCGTTTTGCTATGGTCGTTTAGAAAAATGCTTCTGTGCCTACAACTCATATTTTTGTGCTTCTACAATATTATTGTGCTTCTACATCGCATACTCATTTTCTATGATCCTTTAGAAAAATGTTTGAATGCCTTCATGATATTTACTTGCAATTTGTTCAGTTTGTATGTTGTCGGCACAATTCATGCATCCATATTTGCTATTTTTCATGCTTCCTACATTCTTATCCACGATGGTGTGTTGTATCTTCTAGTTGTTGCGGCTTTCATAATCTATGATTTCGCATAGAAAAGCTCACAATCCCCTTGTCCTCCTGGTCATTTTCTCCAGCTTCGGGCCCGACGGCCTCAAGTCCACCATGCAGGAGGGCCGTAACGGTTGGGGAATGAAGCCACCATATGTGGACCACTTTAGAGTCGCCACCTCCCCCTAAGTCACCGTCCTTGTATGATCTAGGTATTGAGTCCTCTCTCATGTTGATCCAATACTTGTTGAATTTTTGTCTTGTTTTATGTTCTGAGTATCGATTTCATATCTTTGTGTGCACATCTTGTTCTATTCCTTTTTATTGATTCCAATTTTGTTCTGTACTTTGTGTAGTGGATCACCAAATCATCAATGAAATAGCTTTGAATTTGACATGATCATGACAAATACGCTACCTATTAAGATGACTTATGTTGAAATATCGCTCTTTTCATGCTTCCAACCAATGGACCTTCTGAAATATTAGCACATATGCCAAAGCCGCCGTGCTAGGCGGAGCGAGGCCGGCTTGCCAGCCAGCTCGCCCAAGGTCTCCGATGAAAAGGACGACCCCACGATGGAGACGGCCTCCGACGACACCGCCCCCACGTCCGCGCCCGTGCACGCCGGCTTCACCATGGAGCAGGGGCAAGCGTACTCCAACACTGTCATGGCGGAGGTGCACCTTGCATCGGTGCCTATGCCGGCGTTCCAGTAGGCGCACGAGGAACACCGGTACAAGTTGTTCCTCCTCAAGCAACACTAGCTGGCGGAGGACTAGATCGACGACGAGCGATCGAGTGAGGTGGCCGTGGCGGCCATGACCGCAGCGAACCCCAACTTCGTCGCGGAGCAGCGTGTGCTCTACACGCCCTCCACGCTGCAGCCAGCACTCGCCAGGAAGCTACCTCCGCGGAGGCGCAACTTGATGACCCACAAGTATAGAGGATCAATCATAGTCCTTTCGGTAAGTAAGAGTGTCGAACCCAACGAGGAGCAAAAGGAAATGACAAGTGGTTTTCAGCAAGGTATTCTCTGCAAGTGTTGTAAGTACCGGCAATAGATAGTTTTGTAGCAAGATAATTCGTAACAAGCAATGAATAATATTCATAACAAAGGTGCAACAAGGTGGCCCAATCCTTTTTATAGCAAAGGACAAGCCGGAAGTACTTCTTATAATGAGCAAAGCATTCTCAAGGACACATGTGAATTATTGTCTAGTCAAGTTCATCACGATTAGTTGATTCGCGTTCACTATTTTGATAATTTTATATGTGGGTGGACCGGTGCTAGGGTGTTGTTCTTAATTGAACAAACAACCCTCTTATGATTACCCCCTCTCGCAAGCATGCACAACTACGAAAGAAGAATTAAGATAAATCTAACCATATATGAAACATATGGATCCAAATCAGCCCCTTGCGGAATAACTCATAAACTAGGGCTTAAGTTTATGTCGCTCTCGCAACCCATCATCTATTTATTACTCCCCAATGCCTTCCCCTAGGCCCAATGACGGTGAAGTGTCAAGTAGTCAACGTTCACATGACACCACTAGAGGAATAACAACATACATATCATCAAAATATTGAACGAATACCAACTTCACATGATTTACTTTAGCAAGACTTCTCCCATGTCCTAAAGAACAAAAGTAACTACTCACAAATAATATTCATGTTCAAGATCAAAGGTATGTTGAATATGCTTAAGGATCTGAACATATACTCTTCCACCAAATAAACCAACTAGCATCAACTACAAGATGTAATAAACACTACTAGTAACCAACAAGTACTTATCTGAGGTTCGGAGACAAGAACTAGGGTTTGAGATGAGATGATGCTGGTGAAGATTTTGATGAAGATTGATCCTCCCACGATGGAGGAAGTGTTGGTGATGCTGAAGGCTTCAATTTCCGCCTTCTCGGAGGGAAGTATCCCCGGTGGAATCGCTCCGCCAGAGAGCAAAAGTGCTCCTGCCCAGGTTCAGCCTGGAGACGGCGGTGCTTCGTCCCGAAAGTCCTCCTTTCTACGTCAAAAGACCTCATATAGCCAAAGGGGGACACCGAGGCCTGCTATGGAGCCCACAAGGCAACAGGGCGCGCCCTATTGTCTTGTTAACACAGGTGGGCCCCCTCCAGTTTCTTCGTTCAATATTTTTTATATATTTAATAAAAAATCTCTATGAAATGTCAGGTCATTTGGAGCTCCATAGAATAGTTTCTCTGTTGTAGCTTTTTCAGGTCTAGAATTCCAGCTGCCGGTAATTTCCCTCTCCATGTAAATCTTGCAAATTAAGAGAGAAAAGGCATTAGAATTGCATCATAAAGTGAAATACTGACCAAAAACATAATAAATAACAGTAGGAAAACATGATGAAGAATGGACGTATCAACTCCCCCAAGCTTAGACCTCGTTTGTCCTCAAGCGAAAGCCAAACTCGATAATCATGACCACATGCTTAGAGAGAGAGAAAGAGACATATATATATATATATATATATATATATATATATATATATATATATATAGATAGATAGATAGATAGATAGATAGATAGATAGAGAGAGAGGTGTCAATAAAACAAAATATGGACATGGAGGCATAATGATTCTTATTATAGCAGCAAGTATTTGACATATAGCTTCACATAATCAACTAATAATTCATCCACAACGTTGAAGTATAAAGCGTAAACTTAAATGAAAACAAACAAACTATGCTTAGTCATTCAGTAAGTTACGATTCATCATATTTTTAGGAAGAGTCTATGTAAGAGCTTTTGTTATGGCAAGTTCCATATACTCAACTATCATATAGTCTTCTATGGTTGCTGACACTCACGGCATATTATCTATCTACTATCTACTACCCCTATAAAAGAAAGAGAGTAGGCAGATCCAAACAATCACGAACGTTCATGTCCAAGATCTGAAGGCCTCTAATCCTTCGGTGTTTAACGCTAACAAGCCACGCTAAAGCTGCGCCCGCTCCGCATGACCTCCCACTCCCGCTGCGTCGTAGCATCGCACGGGCACATAGAAAAAATAACTCCCAAGAACGAAAGCCCACAGCATGGACGGGGTCCTTCGCCGCCGCCCGCCGATCCTCCTCCGCCTTTTGCTCATGACCTCCCACTCCCGCTTCATCCCCGTCCGCCTCCCGCGTCGTCTGCCTCCCGCTGCCTCGGCCTCCGCCGTCCCGCCGGTCCACTCGGTCGCGGCGGCCTCGGCCTCCGCCTCTCGCGCCGCCCGCCTCTCGCGGCCTCGGCCTCCGCCGCCCGCCGGTCCACTCGGCCTCCCGCTTCGGCCTCCATGCTCCTCTTTGGCGTGGATTTGGCGGATGGCAGACGGATCGGATCAACGACGTGCGACTCCGGCGAGTCGAAAGGGCCACGCCGGCGGCTGAGCTCCTCCATTGACCGCTGCAGTTCCAGGGAGAGTGAGCTTCGAAGGCCCGCCTTTTCGATCCGGGCCCCCTTCTTCCGACCTCTCGAGCACCGACACCGTTGTTGTTCCCCTTCTTCTTACACACCCGGGACGTCCTGCTGCTGCGGTCTCCACCCCGTCCCGGTCTTCGCCCGGCCACCGGGTCTCCTCCCTCCCTTTGAGGTATGCATGAGCAGTTAGGTTGTCTGATTGCTTCTTCACAGCATCATTTCTCCTCCTTGCTAATTCAATCGGTCAATCCCACTAGGCTGGGGATGGGACCTTCGCAGTTTATGGGTCAAATCTGCCCTGGGTGTAGTGTCCATGGCACGATCATACATGCTGTTGTGTTCCTGGATTCCGTCCTGACGATGATTGGTGTAGATTTGCTATCTTCATCTTGTGTCGATACGAATTTCGGTTGCTTTTACAAAGAATAATGCGTCATAGCTTGGTGCCCTGTACGAATTTTAGTATATGTTTAGAAGATACTGTATAGAGTATTAATTTCTTCACGGCTAGCAACTCCATTAGTGTGTTAAATATCTTCTCATCATTTGATAGGTAGATTCTAACCTCTGCTCTTCGTAGATTTTGAAAGGAAGCAGACAAGTTGAACCATGGGGAAGAGGAAGGCGGCCGCTAAGCCACCCACTAGGAAGCGGATGTACAAGCTCGATATGGTCTTTTCCTGCCCATTCTGCAATCATGGGAGCAGCGTTGAATGCCGGATGTTAGTACCATCTTCACATATTTTTCCAGTTAGTTGGTTGATACTAGATGGCTATCTATCCATGCAACATTGTGTCTGGCCTTCTTTTTTCTTCAGTGATATGGAAAACCTGATTGGTGAGGCACCACTGCAAATGGTATGTCCAAATCATACATAAAACTGCAGATTGTACCTCCTAACATAGACATAGATGCCATACTAATTGGCTCTCAGCTAGAAATTATGCACCAGGCATCTCATTTGGTTTTGTTCCTTCTCAACCTAATGATTGCAACTCCGGGAACAGGGTATAGCTTATGTATACTCTTGGGGGTTTAATCACTCTAATCAACTATTATAATAGAGCATAGCTCAGGTAGTAAATCATGCAGGGTTATATGCAGACTCGATTGCCATTAAATGATGTATGTACGACAGGCGGCTCCGGCGAGTCGGATGGACGGCAGCGGTGGCTGAGCTTCTCCATGGCCTGCTGCAGTTCCAAGGAGACAGAGCTTCGAAGGTGAGGAGGAGATATAGAATAATAGAAGGAAGGGAGAGGAGGAAGGGAACGGGCGTGGCGGCCTTGACGGTGAACCTCTGGTTGCGAAGGACTCCGGCGCGAGGCGGCGCACTGCGTACGGCACTGACGCAAGCCTACGAGGCGGCAACGGCAGCTTAAAGCTGTGGGAGCTCGGCCGTTTGGATCACAGGCCAAAGGTTATGCATATTGGGTACGTTTTGGTCTCTAGCAAACATGTCCATACAAAATATTGCCATGATTTATCCTGTTGTTGGCTAGATCTGAAGTATTACCTATCAAATCAATGATTCTTTCTATTTTGAGGCCACATGTATGTTGATTCTGTCAACACACTGAGATCCCTGTAGATAGAAACATAAGAAGAGGACTGGTCCTCTGATCATTGTAGGCCTTCAACGCCCATTTAGGAATTAGGAGTTTAGGACACACATGTTATGTTTTGTTACCAGCCGGTGGAGTTAATTTCGAAAGTCTATAATCTGCATGGTATAGAGTTATCATCAGCTTAGCCGCTCGTTTGTGCCATCGTTGAGCTTGTGATGTCATGGTACGATATTTTGTACCATCTATATTTTCTATAGTTATTTTAATCTTTCATCGAGATGGACAAGGGTGGTAAAAGATTTTTGAGATTATGGTTCCCATTTTCATAGAGCGAATGTAGAGAAAACATTTATACAGATGTATCAGTTATGACTTGTTATAAATATGTCCCACCACCTATGTAATTCAAATTAGTCAAACTTTAAGGAGAGTGGAGTAAGTACCGCTGTTGACTTTTTTCTGGGAACAATGTTCTTCATTAGCAATATATTTTGACAATGCTATTCTGTATTTTGTTTTCTTTCACTCATGTTATCACCAAGAAATCAGATTGGTATTACTTGGAAAATAGATTGCACAAGAAACCAGAGCACGAATATATAAACCAGAGCATCCCAAAGTTGATATTACTTGGATTATTAATTGTCTATTTACCTTTTAAAATCTTCTGCACGTTCTGACAAGAATTAAATCCAGTAGACTACTGAATGTACATGTACGTATGTAGTTGAACAAAATTATGTACTTGTAATTCTGTTGGCATAGTATAAATCTGCTGCTGTCACCTGTGAAATCATTACTGACACTTTTGTAAATGTCAACACATGTTAAGATGTCTTCACTAAGCAGATTGAGTCTATATATAAGTTTGTGCATCTTGATTGTCTGATTATTGGAGCATTACACATGACACTGTCTGGTTTGTATCCTGTGAGAGCAGAAGAAGAGGCGTAATTAACTAAGAACCATCCAGGTGGATGGTGCAAGTTGTTGTCATACGGACATATGATGGTTATACCGGGGAAAGTTGTTTGTTTCGTTAGAAGAACTAAGGGAAAAAGATCCATTTGTGAAAAAACAAAGCCACAGGTTCGCATTACTGGGGTTATATCAAATATTCAGCACGAAAATAAGGTTAGCTTGTTATCCACCTACTGTCTATCTATTCATGTTGGATGTTGACTTCTCATTGACCATCCTAGCGGCAGTTTCATTGTTTCTTATTATAGGCCTCATATGTAGATATATTGGTAATCATTCTTCACCTGAAGTTTGAATTCCACATCTTATTGCCCCGTTTTACAAATTTGTTTCTGAATGTAATTATTTCCTACCATTTGTCCAAAATTGGAAGTATATATAGAAGATCAGAAATCATGGCATGGTTCCTTGCCTGCTTATTGTGTACTGTAATTTTGACAATCTGATGTGATCACACATCATTACAAGATTCTTTAAAACTAACTTTGTGGAACCCCGTTCTAGGAGTATTCAGCCAACCATGCTTTCAAACCACAGAGAATGTGAGAGATAATATGTTGCTCGATAGTGGTGATGATAGTGCACTATTTTGCTTGATATTGAAGCATCAGATCTTTCTTGTTCTATGCAACAACTAAGACTATTTTTCGCCACTAAAGCCGTGAAACTTCTACCAATACATATGTGCTCGAGTTCCTTTGCAACACATAATGACCATTCAATGTTTGCAGCAGCTGGTCGCTTTCATGGTTGGAGTGAGCAGCTTGGCATGGTACCATGCGCAATAGTCTCATAGAATCTACCATCGCCTTTATGGCTCCCAGAGCCGGTGTAGTGTGGCGTAGATGTCATCAATGGTGGTGACACAAATGGTGAGTGACTGATAAAGAGAAGTAAGATTGCCGTTGAGGTTGTTGTGCAGGAGTGCTCTGATTATTGATCAAGGGAGCATTGGTCTGATTTAAGAGGAGATCAGTAGCTTATTTTGTTCACATATGTTTAAGAGGGGACCCAGAACATTTCTTGCTAAGCTTATAATAATGTTGCACGTGAAAACTTCTGCCATGAAGAAATATAAATACATACAAAGTGTTTTTGATCGAGAATAGATGTATCTTCAAAACGAGCTTTAGCCAAGACGTGCGTTGCATGTGCAAGCTTACTAGTTAGAGCAAACATTTCAGTCAAACACAAAGGAAGATTGAGGTTTAATGTTCCCCACCAAACTTACTTATATCAGGGATAATTGTCAACAATAATAATTCATGATCACCTACATTCAACTGGATATATGTGCCTGGATCTTTTCCCACCACATGATGCTTGCTAGCTAGAGACTAATTAGCGAATGAAAGATAATAATAATGACTCTTACATAAAAAATAAACATAATGAAACATTACAAGATAGTCCCTTCGCAGAGGGAAGCAAGGGTTGTCATGCGCTTTTTGTTTTTGGATGCCCGAACTCTTAATGTAAAGGAACATCACTTTATATTGCCCTTGTGATAGCGACCTTTATTATGCACTCTATCGCTTTTATTTCTTCACCATCACAAGATCGTGCAAAGTTTATTTCCCTTACAATAATAGATCATACATTATTTAGGAGCAATTCTTATTGCTTTTTGCACCAATGAAAACTTACTTGAAGGATATTATTCAATCAATATGTAGATATTGTGGACTCTCATGACAAGAAACTGGGTTTAAGGGTTTTGGATGCACAACGAGTATCTCTACTTAGTGCAGAGTTTTGGGTAGCAAAAGATAAGGGGAAAGCACCACATGTTAGAGGATCCATGACAATATAACTTCTATGTGAATATAAGAAAACATAACTCATCACGTTGTCTTCCTTGTCCAACATCAACTTATTTGATTAAAATATTTAATGAGGGTTCACAATCATAAAAGATGTCCAAGATAGTGTATTTATATGTGAAGCCTCTCTTTATTAATTTTTTCATGAATTGCAAACAATTACCAATGCTATGTTTGTTGACTTCCAACAATTTTTATCAACTACAGTTTCTATGTGTGAAGTCAATACTATCCCTAAGATTAGCATATAAATCTTTTCATATTTCTTTTTCTTTTCATTGCTACTTACTAAATCAAGAAAATGGCTCAATAAAACTCAAACTATATTTATTATATAAATATCACACACGATTACATAGATAGATAGATCACAAATCAAGCACTCGAAACTAAATTATACTAAAACTTTATTCTTGTAAATCACGAAACAACTAAAGGTCAAACTAAGATAGGTAATGATAATAAAAGTGATCGTGATACGATACCAGGGCACCTCCCCAAGCTTGGAACATGCTAAGGGTGGTGCCCATACCCTTTCTTCGGTGATGATGGTGATGATGATGAGGTCTTGTTCTTATCCCATTTAAGGGTAGAGATCTCCTCTTTAAGATTCTTTACTTCTTGTTCCAGATCCCAAATCCTATGGCGTAGACGGGAAGTGTCTTCCTGCACATGATGAAAAGGACAAAAGGGAGCCTTAGAGTCTTTCATCGTGTTTGGAAGACTCGACTTCTTGAACTCCACATGCAAATCCTCGGTTTCAGGAAAAGGGTCTTCTTCCTCCTCCTCACTTGAGTCCTCTGTTCGCATCATCTCGATTTCTTCCTCATCATCGGTTGGCCACTCATACGGCTCAACATCACCATAAAACCTAGGATTGGTGATGAGGTGAGAACATAGCTCTCCGCGTCCGAATCTTGCGATGACATGACGATCTAGATCTGTCGGAAAAACAGCTCGAAACAAGAATAGGGGAGAAACTTGCGATACGGTGGTCAAACATTCGGGAGTATATATAAAGAATGTTTATTATCGCGAAAGACGAATATGGGAAGAAAATGGAGTCGGGAAGGCACACGAGGGGCCCACAAGGCATCGGGGCGCGCCCTGTGGGGACGCGCCCTGCTGCCTTGTGGCCTCCTCTGGCCCCCCTTCTTATTTTTGTATTTTTCTAATATTCCAAAGGGGCATAAAGTATTTTTATGGAATTTTTGACGTCGGTTACTTATCGTATCACATACCTCTTCCTTTTCAAGGTTATGGAGCATTCCGGAAAATTTCTTTTATAAATTCCTCGGTGTAATTGTTTGAATAATATGGGTTTCAACATTACTAGGTGTACCTCCACTATAATGTTTAATTGTTTGCCCATTAATTACCTTCGGATTATTTCCCTCGGCGATGTTGATCTTGATAGCTGCAGAACGATAAACTTCTTCGACAATGTAGGGTCCTTCCCATTTAGAGAGAAGTTTTCCTGCAAAAAATCTTAAATGAGAATTGTACAATAGAACTTGTCCACCGATTTTAAATTCTCGTTTTTGGATTCTTTTGTCATGCCATCTTTTAACTTTTTCTTTAAACAAGTTGGCATTTTCATAAACTTGTGTTCTCCATTCATCTAAAGAACTAATGTCAAAATGCCTCTTTTCACCTGCAAGTTTAAAATCATAATTAAGTTCTTTAATTGCCCAATAAGCCTTATGTTTTAGCTCAAGAGGTAAATATCATGATTTTCCATAAACTGTTTTATAATGGGACACACCCATAGGATTCTTATAAGCAGTTCTATATGCTCACAATGCATCATCCAACTTCTTAGACCAATTCTTCCAAGATCTATTTACGGTCTGCTGAAAATTAATTTTATTTCTCTATTGATCAATCCAACTTGACCACTAGATTGAGGATGATAAGGTGATGCAATTCTATTGTTTACGTTCTACGGAATGCACCATGAATAAAATGTGAACCACCATCAGTCATTAAATATCTAGGGACTCCAAACCTCGAAAAGATAACTTCTTTAAGCATGTTAATAGATGTATGATGATCAGTGCTACTAGTTGGAATAGCTTCTACCCATCTAGTGACATAATCAATAGCAACTAAAATATGAGTGTATCCATTAGAGGAAGGAAAAGGTCCCATATAATCAAAACCTCAAACATCAAATGCTTCAATAACAAGCGAACAATTCATAGGCATTTCCTGACGCCTACTAACATTACAAATTCTTCGACATTCATTACAAGAAAGGACTAACTTACGTGCATCCTTGACAAGAGTAGGCCAATAAAAACCAGATTGCAATACCTTATGTGCAGTTCTATCTCCCACAGGGTGTCCTCCATATGCCTTGGAATGACACTTCCTTAGGATCCGTTCCTGCTCATGCTCAGGTACACAACGCCTAATAATACCATCTAGTCCTTCTTTATATAAATGTGGGTCATCCCAAAAGTAATGTCTTAAATCAAAGAAGAACTTTTTGTTTTCTTGATAAGTGTAACTAGGTGGTATATATTTAGCAACAATGAAATTAGCATAGTCCGCATACCAAGGATTATTATGAGAGGTAGATGTATTTATAGAAGCTAATTACTCATCAGGAAAACTATCATTAATAGGTAGTGGGTCATCAAGGCCATTTTCCATTCTAGACAAATTATCAGCTACATGGTTTTCAACCCCTTTCCTATCGACAATATGCAAATCAAATTCTTGTAGCAAAAGAATCCATCTAATCAATCTAGGTTTAGCATACTTATTTTCCATGAGGTATTTAATAGCAGCATGACCGGTGTGAATTGTAACATTAGAACCAACAATATAAGGTCTGAATTTATCACATGCAAAAACAACTGCTAGAAATTATTTTTCAATGGTAGCATAATTTCTTGGAGCACTATCCAAGGTCTTACTAGCATAATGAATAACATTTAATTTCTTATCAATTCTTTTCCCTAGAACAACACCAATAGCATAGTCACTAGCATCACACATGATTTCAAAAGGCAAGTTCCAGTCAGGTGGTTGAACCATAGGTGCAGAGTATTTCAAAGACTTCTATGCAATCATCATCAAAAACAAAAGGGACATCTTTTTGTAGAAGATTAGTGAGAGGCCTATAGATTTTAGAAAAGTCTTAAATAAATTGTCTATAGAAACCATCATGACCTAGAAAGCTTCTTCTACCTTTTATATTAGGATATGGCATTTTGTCAATTGCATCAACTTTAGCTTTATCTACCTCAATACCTCTTTCGAAAATTTTATGGCCAAGGACTATATCTTCATTTACCATAAAGTGACACTTCTCCCGGTTCAAGACAAGATTAGTTCCATCACATCTCTGCAAAACTCGATCAAGGTTGCTCAAGCAATCATCAAAAGATGTTCCATAAACGGAGAAATCATCCATAAATACCTCAATAATATTTTCACAGAAGTCAGAAAATATAGCAGTCATACATCTTTGGAAGGTAGCAGGTGCATTACATAAACCAAAAGGCATAAGCCTATAAGCATAGGTTCCAAAAGGGCAAGTAAAAGTAGGATTCACTTGATCTTCTTATGATACATGTGTTTGAGAAAAACTAGAATAGCCATCAAGGAAACAAAAGTGTGTGTGCTTAGACAATCTTTCTAGCATTTGATCAATGAAGGGTAATGGATAATGATCTCTTCAAGTAGTTTTTTAATTTTCTAAAATCAATGACCATCCTATAACCGGTTGCAATTCTTTGTGGGATAAGTTCATTTTTATCATTAGGAACAACGGTAATGCCTCCTTTCTTAGGAACGCAATGGACAAGACTTACCCATCTACTACCAACTGTAGATAGATTATACACGCTCCCATAAGCTTTAATATTTCAGTTCTCACCACATCCTTCATTTTAGGATTGACACGACGTTGATGATCGACAACTGGTTTAGCATCAGGTTCCATACTAATCTTGCGTTGGCATAAAGTGGGACTGATGCCCTTAAGATCGTCAAGAGTATATCCAATTGCAGCAAGATGCTTTCTGAGAGTTTTAAGTAATTTCTTTTCTTCATGCTCTGAAAGGTTAGCATTGATAATAACATGATATATCTTCTTTTCATCAAGATAAACATATTTCAAAGTTTCATGGAGTTTCTTTAATTCAAACACCGAATCACTCTTAGGTGGGATAGGGTCTCCCAAAGTTTCAACATGCAGATTATGTTTAAGGATACATGCTTGTCTAATTAATATATCATCAATTTCATTTCTTTCATTCATATGCATATCATTCTTGTGGTCTAGCAAATATTGTTCTAACAGATCAGTAGGAGGCACAACAATAGACGCAAGACCAATAATTTCATCTTTACTAGATGGCTCAACAACTTGTGGTTGTCTATTAAACTTAGAGAAATTAAACTCGTGAGATACATCACCAAAATTAACTTTAACCTTTCCTTTATCACAATCAATTTTAGCATTAAGAATATTAAAGAAAGGTCTACCGAATATGATGGGACAAAAATCATCTTGTAGTTATCCAAGAACTAGGAAATCAGTAGGGTATTTGATCTTACCACACAAGACTTCAACATCTCTTACAATCCCAAGAGGTGAAATAGTATCTCTATTACAACCTTAATAGTAACATCAATATCTTCTAACTCAGGGGTGCAATATCATTCATGAGTTCTTGATATAAAGAGAAAGCAATAGCACTAATACTAGCACCCATATCACATAGACCATGATAGTAATGTTATCCTATTTAATAGAAACAACAGGAATTCCAACAATAGGTTTGCTTTTATCCAATTTATCTTGTTCATTATTAACTGTTTTAGCAATCCTAGTTGCTTCTTAAGAGAAATAACTAACATGCCCATCAATATCATCAGTAAGAAATCTTTAACCATTGAAATATTAGGTCCCACTTTAATTTGTTGAGATGGTCTAGGAGGTTTAACATTTCTCTTATGAACCAGAATTGTAGCTTTAGCATGTTCCTTTATCCTAACAGTGAAAGGAGGCTTCTCAATATATGCGGCAAGTACAACTGGATTAGCAGGATAGATAATAGTTTTAGTTTTTGCTATAACAGGTTCATGATTTTCTTCAATAGGTGGATGAAATTTAAACGACTTCTCCTTAGGGAGATCAACATGAGTAGGAAAAGATTCACAGAAAGTAGCTACTATCTCAGAGTCAAGTCCATATTTTGCACTAAGCTTATAATAAGTATCGGTCTCTATAAAAGACTTACCACAATCATATTCAAGGGTTATACCTGACTTGTTACGTTTGTCAATGTCCCAATCTTCAGAGTTGCGTTTACTTCTCTCAAGAAGATCCCATTTGAATTCAGTACTTTTCTTCATAAAATAACCAATGGAGGAGGAATCAAGCATAGTCTGATCATTATAAGAAAGCCGAGCATAAAATTTTCAATAATTATTCCTCTCGAGATCTCATGATTGGGGCATGTGTGTAGCATATATTTAAGCCTCCCCCAATCTTGAGCAATACTTTCTCCCTCACGAGGCCAAAAATTATATATACAATTCCAATCATGATGAACCAAATGCATAGGATAAAATATCTGATGAAATTGCAGATCCAACTGGTTCCAGTCCCACGCTCCAGGTCCATCCAATAGCCTGTACCATAACAATGCATTTCCCTCCAAAGATGAAGGGAATAATTTCTTCTTGAGTCCATCCCGAGTTATACCCGCAAGCTTAGACAATCCACAAAGTTCATCTATAACGATTAGGTGCATATCAGAATGTACCATTCCATCTCCTGCATAAGGATGAGCTCGTAATTTTTCCAGAATATCAAAAGGGATTTCATAATAAATATTTTCAGAAAATTCAGTAGGTTGAGGAGCGGCTCTTACTATTTCCATTCGAGGTGAAGATACCCCGAACAGGCCACTCAAAGGATTAATTTCCATAGTGAAAAATAACAGTAAATTTCAACATTAAGTAACAGTAATATTTTCCTATTTCCATTCAAGGTGAAGATACCCCGAACAGGCCCCTCAAAGGATTACTTTCCTTACCAAATTCCACTTACCAAAGGCACTTCACTCCCTGGCAATGGCGCCTGAAAAGAGTCTTGATGACCCACAAGTATAGAGGATCAATCGTAGTCCTTTCGGTAAGTAAGTGTGTCGAACCCAACGAGGAGCAGAAGGAAATGGCAAGTGGTTTTCACCAAGGTATTCTCTGCAAGTGTTGTAAGCAGTGGCAATAGATAGTTTTGTAGCAAGATAATTCGTAACAAGGAACAAATAATATTCGTAAAAAAGGTGCAACAAGGTGGCCCAATCCTATTTATAGCAAAGGACAAGCCGGAAATACTTCTTGAAATGAGGAAAGCGTTCTCGAGGACACATGGGAATTGTTGTCTAGTCAAGGTCATCACGATTAGTTGATTCACGTTCACTACTTTTATAATTTGATATGTGGGTGGACCGGTGCTAGGGTGTTGTTCTTACTTGAACGAACAACCCTCTTATGATTACCCCCTCTCGCAAGCATCACTACATAAAACCATTTATGTGATAGAACATGATTATCACAGTACGTCACGTTTTCCGTCACACATGTACAACCGTGACGATTTTATAACAGAATGAAGATAGTCATACCTGTGTTGTCGTAGAAGTGTTCCATGACAAAACTCAAATTATCATCACGAAACTGTCCTCTTCCATGACGATAAATGGCGCATCGTAGATGTGATTTCGTCAAGGGTAACCGACACGTGACAGCCACCGTAACGGGTCGCCTTTAAGCTAACGAGTGCCGGTTTTGGATCCGATACCCGTTAACATCCCCGACCAATGAAAATTTTCCACGTGTCATTTTATCATCCGCCGACAAAACCATGTGTCCGCTCCACGTTCCGACAGATGTCGTGCCGCCAATGGATGAGACATGTCACGCCTATCAAACATCGACATGTGGCAAGGCCCAACAGTGACCCATTTAGGTTAAAAAGGCCGACCTGTTTGACTTGGTCAAAAGTTAGCGGCCCGGCCCATGGAAAGCCTGTTAACGGCTTGTTCGCATACAACCCATGTATGAATCGGGTGCTCGCGGCCCGTTATGGCCTCTACGAATTCAGCCTGGTAGGGTCATGTGAGCCGTCCAATATGATTCCAGCCCGTTGACACTTTCGGCCCATATATGGCCCATGACGTCTTTAGGCCCATAAGCGGACTTTAGTATTTCTGGACCTTTTAACGGCCCGTGGTGATTCTGGCCCATAAAGAACAGTAAATGGATTTGGACCCATTAAAGGCCCACCATGAAGTTGGGCCCTTTCCAGCCCGTGATATCTTCCAGCCTTCTAAGGGCCCACAGAATATTGGTCTCATTTACGTCCATACATTACTTATGGTCCCTTAATGACCTGCTCAACTACTGGGCCAAATTTAGCCCGCGGATACATTTCGCCCATTTGTGGCCCGTTAATCCAATGGGCCGTTTACGCTTGGGTATTCCTTTAATATTACCTTGGGGTGCCTTGGGCATCCCCAAGCTTAGGATCTTGCCGCTCCTTATTCCTTCATCCTTCGATTTCTCACCCAAAACTTGAAAACTCCAGCCCACAAAACTCAACAAAACCTCGTGAAATCCGTTAGTATAATAAATATATCAAATACTTAGGTACTGTTATAAATTGATTCATATTTCATTATTTCATAATAGGTACTGTATTCTAACTTCTCCATGGCTTATACCCCCGATACAATCCATAACATCATCAAAACAAGCAAACTATGCAAGCAAAAATAGAACCTGTCTAAAACAGAACAATCTGTAGAAAAACTATACTTCTGTAACTCCAAAAATTCTTAAAAATTAGGACAATCTGGGAAATTTGCACACCAATACTGTGTAGAAAATTCAGATCAAAACAACTTTTCAGTAAAATTAGAGAAATTCTGCACTGGACACAAAAGTTTCTATTTTTGCATCGTATCAATTCTACTATATTCCAAATGATCCCAAAGGCTTTACTTGGCACAAACACTAATTTAAACATAAAAACACAATCATTACAGTAGAAATAATTATGTCAACACACCAAAACATAAAGTACAACAATAATTTAAAGATAACTATTGGGTTGCCTCCCAACAAGCGCTATTGTTTTATGCCTCTATCTAGGCATAATGCATAGAATCAAGTGTTGTCATCTTTAGTTTTGCATCTCGGGATGTGTGTTTATTGGGAGCCTTTTCAAAAACAATGGAAAACAAATCATCCATTGAAATCTTAGCATTCTCAAGGCTACTTACTTTAAACCCTTGTTGGTTTCCTTTCACTATCCAAGAATATTGTTGATTAATACCATTGAAAACTTGTTGGATAATTTGCAAAGGAGGAACTTCCTTTTTATTATTTTCATCAAAAGTATGATTATCTCAAAACACATATCTCATCATATAATCCTCATCATACAAAATTTTGTCTATCACAGGATGTTCATGACTCGTATTATAAAAATCGAAGATCTCGCGAGCCTCACGCAGTATATAATCATACTAATTCATGAGGATAAGAGCAGGTGTCTTTTTAGCCTTGGGGTTATTTATAACAGGTCGCTCGTAGAAAAGTCTTTCCAAAGTGGGATGAGTACGCACAAATCTTCTTTCAAGTTTAAGAACAAGTGCTGAAATAGCTTCAGAGTAACTATTGGTTCTTTTAAGAATAGGAATATCATTGCAAACCAAAGTTCCCATATAATTAAAGCATTCCCGAATAATGTTTTTCCCTATGACATTCCCACTTCCCATCACAAAAAATTTCATATCCAAATTTGTGGGTATTTCTTCCTTAGGGGTTTTACCATCCTCACTTTTCTCGATGACAAACTCAGACATGATAGCAACTTCAAACAAGCAGGCAAAGAAGTAAACTATCAAGTAAACTAGATAACTAAGCAAACAAGCAAATATAAATACTTATGTATTTTTGTTTTTTATATAAAGTAAAATATAACAATAAATAAAAAGTAGAACAAGTGAAATAATTAAGGTGTAGGGACCTGACGAGAACTTGATGATGCTCCCTGACAACGGCGCCAGAAATTCTTCCTGCTACTTGTAAGCTGTGTTGGGATTTTTCCCGAAGAGGAGAGGAGATGAAATACATTAGAGATAAGTATTTCCCTCAGTGAGAACCAAGGTTATTGAACCAATAGGAGAACCAAGCAAATTCCCTTCGACATCACCTACACACACAAAACCAAACACTTGCACCCAACGCGGGCAAGAGGGTTGTCATGCCCCTTGAACTCGTTACTTGCAAGGATTAAATCTTGATAGAATAGATATTGCAAATAATAAAAAGGCATCAATGTTTTTTTAATGTTTAGATATACCCTGGAGCCATAGTGTTCGCTAGAGGCTTCTCCCTCAAAAGTAGCATGCGGTGGGTACACAAATTACCGTTGGGCAATTGATAGAATTGCGCATAGTTATGACATGTTATTCACGACAATGATCATGTATACAGGCATCATCCATAAACAAGTAGACCAAAACGATTCTGCATCGTCTACTATTACTTCATCAATCGACCACTATCCAGCATGCATCTATGGTATTAAGTTCATGACAAACAAAGTAATGCTTGGAGCAAGATGACATGATGTAGAAAAAATAAGACAAGCAATATGATCAGATCCCGACATTTTATCCTTCATGGAAACAATTCAAATACATGTCTTGACCCCTTTTGTCACGAGCATAAAGCACCGCAAGATTGAACCATTCACTAGTGCAGGCGCCTGCTATACAAATGGTTTTAACCCCTTCCCGCGACGTACTTTGAAACCGTCGCCTTGCATGTGTGGGCGATAGGGGGGGGTCCATCCCACACGACATAGAAGAATCGCCGGCGATGCCTGCGCCCGGTCACACACGATGGCCAAAAATATATCGTGTGCGATTGGAAGGGCCATCACAAAAAGATATATTGGAGAAGTCATGTGAGATGTGCTTAGCATCCCACACAGTGAATCCCAAACGTACATTTCCGTTCGTATTGTACATCACACACAATTTTCTTCATAACATTGTATGTGTTAGGGGTGGCCATCACGCACGGTGCCTAGAAGAAACTGTTTGGCATAGGGCTGTGCATCACACACGCGTTTTATATGAAAACGTTTGCGAATGGCTGTTCTAATGCACACAGTTTTCGGCCGGAAGTCGTGTGTGATTTTTCACTGACCCAACACGCCAATTTTCCAGAAACCGTGTGGGTTTGTTGAGGTCATCGCTCACGTGTTCTATGACAATCCGTCTACAATATGAAGCCCCAATAATCAGGCTAATTGCTCTATTATTTATAATCCAGCTAGTAAACAAATTGACACTTCATACCAAGCACACAATATATTTCATTTCGTATTATGCCAACAAGGATTTCATAATTGAAATACATCAGAGTACAACATCATATAGGCATATACTACCTAGGTACCCAATTACACGACAGGACCGAGTTTCACATGCAACATCTAAAACCTTTGGAAAATAGCATCATATACGGTAAATAGACAGATGAATCTCGTCTAGAAAAGTATTGAAGCGGAAGACAAATACTGAGCCTTCACTGATGTCGAAGGTCCTTGCAACTTTATGTCAGTGCCTGTCGATGGTTGCCCGCCCATCCTTCATCCTCTCGAGGAAGACTTCAAGATTATACTGTGGGTGCTGTATGAATACCTTCCTCGCCTCTTGACCATACATGTGGTTTTAGACATACTCATCAAGGAACTGCTTTGGAAAGGACTGGAAACAAAGATACGCATAAATTTCGTTTCGAAAAATTGAAATGTCACACAGGGAAAAAAGATAAGGTAAAAGAGATAGTACCATCCTATAGTTCACTGATGTCTTCTTCATTGTGCAGACAAACAACTTGTTGTTTTTTGTCGCAAGTTTCTTTATCTTAACAATCTTTCTGAGTTTCTTGATTTGACTGATATTCATGAACACATCATTTCCCCACATGCAAAATGGGTCGAACAATGGGTCTAAAGCTCTTACAGCAGTACCTACATGTGCAAGACCAAATTATTATTAGAAACCTAAATATTAGAATGGTTCCTGCAATTGCACAATAATGTGCTATTAGACAAAGGATCATGAAAGTGCAAACCTCGATGGTAAACTTCAGTGTCTCCCATTGTTCTCCCTGTAATGTGTTTAAGATAAATATTGATCAGGTTTTAAGTGAGATTTAGCGTGCTATCAGTAAAATATGTTAATGAAAAATAAATGCACTGCAGATCTAACATATGAATTCAAGCCACATGGAAAAGCCAAGCGTGCTAAGAACTATGAAATATAGCAATTGTATGTTTCACATGCATAACAAAACAAAATTGTACCAACAATAATCGAACATCACATTGCAGATGATCACCAAAACAAATGAACCAAACAGTTAACTGAGCATCACATTGCACAATAGAACATACTAGAAGGTCAGATTACATAGTAGCATTACATTGCATATTTCACTAGAATTTCTTGAGGAAAGGCAGGAGCAGCACATGCAATAGGTAAAGCAAACATGCTTGACAGGCGTAGCTAGCTGAACACATGTCATTAGTAATTAAGCTTAAAAAACAAGATATTCCTCGTCGTTGGAGATATCGATAACGATGGGCTTGGACGAGGGCGAGGCCTCCACATCATGGGTGCCCTCCTCGTAGTGGTGAGTGGCCTCAGCCTGTCCGGGCACCAACCTGCCGGCTCTGGAGTTGAGGAATGCACGGGCACGTTGAGAAAACAACTCGGAGTCGTCGTCGAAGGTAACATCGGAGCCCTTGAGAAAACACAACGAGCTGTTGTTCAAAGCGGACAATCGTGTGGCGGCGTCCGCGCGTGAGGCGTTGATGGCAGCCTCCACGGCGAGGTGCTGCTCGAAGATCTGGGGTCGGCACGCATGGCAGCCATCGCGGCCTCATCCGCGCGTGCGGTCGCGATTTGCTTCTCCGCTGCCAGGTGCTCCTTGAGATCCTAGCTATATTGCGTGCACCATGTCTTTCGACGGCGATTATGTGTGTGTGTGTGGGGGGGGGGGGGTGGACCAGTGATTTTGGTGGAATGTGTCACGCCGGCGGTCGAGGCATGTGGAATGGAGGAGGGGGTGGAGGGGGAGGAGGTATGGGGAAGGTGTGGATTACCTAACTAGATGGAGGAGGCCGAGCAGCAGGAAGGATCCTCGCCGACGAGGAAGTGGCGCTGCAAGCAAGCAGTGAAGGTTTGAACTTATCAAAGGAAGGGGGAAGCAGGGGGGAAATGTGGCTTTTGGTTGGTACGAGGGGCGGGGGAGGTAGATATTTTCGCGGCAGCCCAAAATTTTGTTTGGTGCGGCAAAAAAGTAGCACACACAGTCACATTGGACACAGTCCCTTTACCATATCTGTGAACGATATTCAACAACACAAACGAATCCTATAGTTTATCCCGTGTGTGATGAGACTGAACATGGAAATTTTGGTCTCCAAGCTTCCGGCGTAAGATATCGGATACTACATTGCACACGGTACTTGCATTTCATTTTCATTTGGAAGAGAAAATGGGGATACGGCGGCAAATTTTGGTCCGAATTTCCCTCGTTACATTGGCATTGACATCATTGCTTAATTTAACAACACTTGCAAATTTGAGTACTACACAAAAGAGCCTACAACACTTCCCGCACTTACTTAATCAAGCAACTGATAAACATTAGTTAGTTGACCTAAACATTACTCTAACAAAAGACCATCGCTCTAGATGGAGACTAATATTCCGCCTGGCATTCGTCGATCTCCGCCGCCTCCTCGATGACCAGCTCCCGCTCAACGACCTCCTGGGCAAGGAGATCCACGGGTCCATCGCCACATACTCCAGCATCCTGCAGTCTTCGTCCACCATCTCTTTGGATAAGGCCGCCATGAGGCGGGCATGGGCGGCCTTGCTCTGGGCATGGACGACCACAATCTTGGCTAGGGAGGCCTCGAGATGGGACTGGGCGTCCACCATTAGGGCTATGGCGAGCGCCGAGAAACTGACAACTGATGTGCAGTTCTTGCCATTTGCTACCCCCGTCGCGGTTGTTGCTGCCACCCTCTCAGCTGCAGTAGCTGCCCTTTCGGTTGCTGCAGCCGCCCTGTCGGAGGTAGCGGCCGCGTTCAAGCATGTTGAGAGAGCGCTCATGGCTAATGCGGCCGCACTCAGGCCGGAGTGGGTTATCGAAGTTGCCCTCATGACGGGGATCCATGTCCCCATCTTTCACCGGTGACGATTGAAAAGTAAAATGGTCTAAGGAGTCAGTGCGGTAAACTGGCCGGTGGTGTACTGTAGCCGACGAAGCTTCCGGCCTAAGCCATGCATTATGAGGATTGGCCCAAAATATTTTGTACCGCATCACACACGATTCATGAACATGAACTGTATGTGAATGACTTGATTTTCAAAATGTTTAAAACAAAGAATGAGGTTACTTCGACAAAGGACGGTGTTTGGATTGCAATAAGATTTATCTGCAGTGAACATTGACCAATAGCTGTGTGGTGCTAAAATATGGAATTATTCAGGGTCCGTTTGGCATTTTATACATTAATTGAGTTTTCTAGACATTTAATATGTATAATTCAAATTTGAACTATCGTCCCAATGTCTGGTGCATCAAAATGGGATGAAAAATCATATTAGTGTCCATGGCTTCATCTTTAGGTCACGGGCAAGAAATGGGAATGAATTTCAAACATCTTGGCATCTTGGCTCGACCACAAACGTTGAGAAACTTGGTTTTTAAATTACTGTAAATCCAAAACGCGTCAGAAATTCTAAAAACTTGGCATGTTGTCATGACATGGCACATATGTGCCATGGTAAAAAAACTGTCCAACTTGGGACAATTTTAGGCACAAGTCCCTTACAAACCGGAGCTTCTCACTGCAAGCTTTGTGGTTCCGATAAGGAACACGTCACCTTACGTGGGCAAAATGACATCCGCTCATCTTCTCGCCTTGAACTTTTGTTAGAGGCAACATAGACCATTAAGCCAAGTCTTGCTAAAATATGGAATTATTTAGGGTTCCTTTTGCATTTTCATACGTTAATTGAGTTCTCTAGGCATTTAATGTGGATAATTAAAATTTGAACTAAAATCACAAGGTCCGGTGCATCAAAATGGGTTGAAAAATCATATAAGTGTCCATGGCTACTTTGGGACCCATGCAAGATATGGGAATGGATTTCAAACATCTCGGGGTCTTGGCTCGGCCACATACATTGAGAAACTTGGTTTTACATTCATGTATAAATCAAAAACTCGTCAGAAATTCATGAAACTTGGCATGGTGTCATGAGATGGCTCATATGTGCCCTGGTGAAAAAATGTCCGATTTAGGACAAGTTTTGGCACAAGCCCCTTAAAAACCTGAGCTTCTCATAGGAAGCTTTTGTGGTTTCGATATGGAACGCGTCACCTTATGTGGGCGAATCGACATCCGCTGCCTCTTCTCGTCTTGAACGATATATTTCTAGAGGCAACATATACCAAAATGAGTGTGGTTCGAAAATATGAAATTATACATGGTTCGTTTGGCCTTTTTATACATTAATTGACTTTTATATGCATTATTTAACATGCATAATTCAAATTTGAACTACAATCACAAGGTCCGGTGCATCAAAATGGGTTGAAAATCATATAAGTGTACATGCATCTTTAGGATCCCATGCAAGATATGGGAATGAATTTCAAACATCTCACGGACTTGGCTCGGCCACACAAACATTGAGAAACTCGGGTTTTAAATCATGTATAAATCAAAAACTCGTCAGAAAATTCATGAAACTTGGCATGGTGTCATGACATGCATGGCTCATATGTGCCCTGGTAAAATAATGCCCAATTTGGGACAAGTTTTGGCAAAAGCCCCTCACCAACCAGAGCTTCTCATGGGAAGCTTTGTTGTTTTGATATGGAACGTGTCACCTTACATGGGCGAATCGACATCCGCTGCCTCTGCTTGTCTTGAACTATTTCTATAGGCAACATATACCAAAATGAGAGTGTCGTGCAAAAATATGAAAATATACATGGTTCATTTGGTCTTTTTATACATTAATTGACTTTATATGCATTATTTAATATGGATAATTCAAATTTGAACTACAATCACAAGGTCCGGTGCATCAAAATGGGTTGAAAACCACATTAGTGTGCATGCATCTTTAGGTCCCATGCAAGATATGGGAATGAATTTCAAACATCTCGGGGTCTTGGCTCGGCCACATAAACATTGAGAAACTCGGGTTTTAAATCATGTAAATCAAAAACTCGTCAGAAGATTCATGAAACTTGGCATGGTGTCATGAACATGGCACATAAAGGCATCATAGCATTTTGTTTTCCTATTTGAGACTCGTTTTTTAATATATTTTTTCTTTTAGAGCCAACATTGAGAATTTTACGTTAAATTATCGTAAATCTAGAACTCACACAAAATTCAAGAAATTGGGCATGGCGTCATGATATAGCACAAATACACTGTGGTATTTTTCGTGTCCACTTTGGGAAAAGGCGCACACATTAATAGTGAACAAAAGCTTTTTGGAACAAAGAACTGTCACGTTTCCACGCAAACGGTTGCATTATTTTCAAACCGTGGGCATTCTACTGCCCTTATGTGCTGCCAAGCGTCGCACTCTTTTATTGGCTAGGGCTTAGGAGGTGCCGTGCGAGCAGCTGCTTGAGTTGACAGGAGGTATGCAAGCTGGCCTCTGCTGCGCAGGCTCACCGGGAGGCGTACGGGCAGTACGCCACAGGCTCACTGGGAAGCGAGCCCTTTGACCTTCGTATCCACCCTCCTTGCTTCCAACCTGTCCATCAATGGCGTCCGAGCCGCTATTTAATAGGCGGCTTTACTGCCCACTCACTCACAATCCTCTATATATCTTCGCCTCCCATTCCCCTCCATCATTCAGACCTCCACAACGACCTACTCCATGGTGCACAAGGATCATATGCCACTAGTCTTCCGGTTTGGTGAAGTTGACACCGAGCCAGAAGAGATAGAACATAAAGACGAATTGGATGCCATGGACATGGCCCTGGAAGAGCTGCATGCCGCAGTGGATGCTACCCTGACGCACTTGCCAGCAACCATCACCGTGCCCGCGCCAGCAACCATCCCCGCGGCATTGACGGGCTGGTCGCCGAGCATTATCACAGCGCTGGAAACCGCGGGCGTCAGGGAGGTCCCCGTGGACCCGCGCGAGCTCGTGTACGTGCAAGCGTCAGTGCCTCCTCCTGCGCCTGTGCTCGTGCGCGCCCCTGCCCATGCCACGCCGGTCACAGTGCGCGTGCCCGCACCCACGACGCTAGACCCCGTGCGCGTGCCTGCACCCACCGCGCCCGTGCTCGTGCGTGCGCCTGCACCCGTCACGGCCCCCTCAACCGATTGGGCCGTCGTCGTCGACAGCTTCCTCACAGCGTAGCTAGTCGCCGCCCCCCGGCCCCGCGCCCGCCGATCACTCGACGACCGGCTCTTTGATTGTGAAGTCCATAACATTCTGGTCTCATTTTAAGAACTGTACAACTGCGCCCCGGAGCACGAGAACGTCGCCGCAGGCCGCCGCCGCTGCAACTAGTTTTCTTTATATTGTATCTCGATTGTATGAATGTAAAGTCAAAGCTTGACTGAATGAAATCTATGGTTTGATGAACTAAGTATTTATCTCTGAATTTACATAGCAAACAAAAAACCATCATTATTTTCTCTGAATAAACACTCATCACAAATGGTTCAGGTTGAATACCCGTTTGCAGATCGACAGCTATCTTTCATTCGCCCGTAAGCCAAGTGAAAATATTAGCGCGAAGGATTGGTGCAATACTTCATCGCAAACATTTCTCTAATATGACCCGTGTGCCTAGTACAGACAATCCGGGAAGATTTGCATCTATCATATTGGGTAAATTGCCATGTGTAAAATCGGAAACATTGGGATCTGTCGATCTAGTAACATTGGCATTTGTCAACATTGTAGCACTGGCTTTTGTCAAATTTTGCAGGAACAGAATCACAATTAGGGTGTAATTTTGCAACTGAAATTCACTAAACATGGATTTCATTCATACATTAAGCACTGGTCTTTGTACAATATAGTTCAACTCGACAGCTGAACCGAACAAACTTTTACCCAAATGTTGCCAACCACGTACCGAAATAGCTAGTTCAACTATATATAGTAGCTAATTTAAAGCACGTGGTACAGTTCAACCATATATATAGTTAGATGAACTGAACAAAATAGCCCCTAAATACTAGTACTATGGAGGGGCTTCATACTACTTCTAGCAGAATCGAGTGCGCTCAGTAAGAGCAAGTGGAGGAGGAGCCTGCCGACGAGTTGGTGGAGTCGTGTCCGTTGCCTGCCAGTGCTGCCCTCCGGCGCTCAAGATGCCCCTCCTCGAAGCGACGATACTCGGCGTAGATCTCCGCATTCCGCGCCATCGCTATGGCTTCTCCTGCGGCCACGGCATTGGTGAGCTTCTTTGCGTGCGCGACCTGACGCTCCACCTCCTTCTCTAAGAAGTAGATGTAGCACGCAAGGGTTGAGATGCAGAAGCCTGGCGGCGGGCCTTTGGCGGCCTCCACCTCCCGCATTCAGGCCGCGGTGGCGGAGCGGGTGATGACCCTGCCGCTTGACGGCGGGGTCGTGGCAAAGACGGACGACGGTGGGGTGGTGGCCCCGGCGGCCACCTACAGCAGCTGCCTTCGGGCAGCGGTGGTGGTGCGTGTAGTTGGTGGCGTGCGCACACCCACCAGGGACGCCACATGCACTACATGCTTTAGAGGACTGCTACGCCGACGCGATGAAGCCTCCTAGCTGGAGCTGTCCTCTGGCGGAGTGGCTGGGCGACGATGAACGGCCGGTGCCATTGGCAATTGGGGGAGATGCAAACTAGACAAGCTATGGGGAGGGAGGGGATGAAGGCAATGTGGAGTCGCTGGCCATGAGGGTTTATATAGCAGGACGGATAGCATTGGGGATTTGGGGATTTCACCGAGCTGGGTGGGAAGCTAGAGCCGTAGCACAGTTTTGTGCGCAGGAACCTACGCGGTTGTGCGCGGGAACGGGCTCATCGAGCGAACGCGTGGCCAAAAGCGGTGCCGAAGCATGCACTGTAATCCTTGGGCGGCAACGCGGTGACAAGACGCGAGAGGGGAGGACGGGGTGATGCGCAGGCACACGGGTCATAATAATAAAACGTCTGCGATATTAATACAGGCAAACGACACTTCCCAACGTAGCGTCGGCAATGATTTCATCCATCGCTGACAATTGTTTGGCAGCAACCGCCTGCCCACAACACACACAGCTTGTCAATATGAATCGTTTGGGTTATATTGGTGTTTCCATGCAATTCTGATGAACGAACTATTTGCCTGGTATCACACACACCTTGTTATGGTAACTCGTTTGTGTTCTAGCTCAATCAACGCAAACAGTTTGTCCGAATGAACTGTATGTTGTACTTCGCACACATATGTATTTTGAGAACCGTTTGTGTTATCTTGTCTAATCGCAAACAGTTCATAAGCACCAACTGTATGCCCTGCATCACACACGCAACTATTTTCTAAATCGTATTTGATGGATCCACCATCGCACACAGTTCGTGTCATTAGCGATGGAGCTTGAACTATACCGTTTGCGATTCATGCATCACACACAGTTTCGTCGAAGGGTCTTCGATTGATGTGTCGTCTTTGGACCATCCTGCAGTAGTGATTACAACGCACCACTCCCACTGAAGATAAATAAATCTAGTCGGTCAAACCAAACCGAGAGATCGGAGAGAAATACGAAGCTATAATATCATGCATATTGAAGTTTAGAGGAGACTCAATACCTTTTCATGAATAATCTGATCATAAGCCCACAATTCATCGGATCCCAACAAACACACCGCAAAAGAAGATTACATCGAATAGACACTAGTGCAGCCACGTTTTATACAAACGGTTTTTAACCCCTTTCCGTGATGTAGTCTTAAACCGTCGCCTTGCATGTGTGGGCAATGGGGGGGGGGGGTGGGCTATTCCACACGAAAGGGAAAACCCGTCAGCGATGCCTGCACCCGGTCACACACGATGGACAAAAATATATCGTTTGCGATTGGAAGGGCCATCACAAACAGACATATTGGGGAAGACATGTGAGATGAGCTGAGCATCCCACACAGGGAATCCCAATGGTACATCTCCGTTCGTATTGCAGATCACACACAATTTTCTGCATACCATCATTTGTGATAGGGCTGGTCATCACACACGATAGTTATAATTCTGTCGTTTGCGTTATTCAAAACATCACTCACGGTGTCTAGAAGAAACTATTTGGCATTGGGTTGCCCATCACACAAACTTGCTATGTGAAAATGTTTGTGATTGGGTGTCCTAACGCACATAGTTGTCGACCATAATTCGTGTGCGATTGTTCACCGATCCAACACGCCAACTTTCTAGAAATCATGTGGGTTTGTTGAGGTCATCGCCCACGGTGTAGTCTTAGAAACCGTCTGCAATGGGAACCCCAATAATCAGCCTGATTGCTCTATTATTTATAATCCATTTAGTAATCAAATTAACATTTCATATCAAGCACATAATATATTTCTTATTCGTAGTACGACAACTAGGATTTCATAATTGAATTACATCAGGGTACAACATCATATAGGCATATACTGCCTAGCTACCCAATTGCACAACAGCACAAAGTTTCAAATGCAACATCTAAAACCTTTGGAAATTAAGTATCATCATAGATGGTAAATTGACAGATGAGTCTCATCTAGAAAACTGTTAAAGCAGAAGGCAAATATTGAGCCTTCAATAATGTTGAAGGTCCTCGTAACTTTAGGCCAGTGCCTGTGGATGATTGCCTGCCCATCCTTCATCCTCTTGAGGAAGACTTGAAGATTATACCGTGGGTGCTATATGAATACCTTCCTCGCCTCTTGATCATACATGTGGTTTGAGACGTAATCATCGATGAACTGCCTTGAGAAGGACTGAAAACAAACATACACATAAATATCTTTTCTTAAATTTTAAATGGCGCAAAGGGAAAAGGGCAAGGTGAAAGAGATGGTACCATCCTATAGTTGACTGATGTCTTCTTCATTGTGCAGACAAACATCTTGTTGTTTTTCGTACCTAGTTTCTTTATCTTAACAATCTTTCCGAGTTTCTTGATTTGACTGATATTCAAGGGCATCTCATTTCCGCACATGTAAAAAGGGTCAAACAGTGGGTCTAAACCTCTTACAGCAGGACCTACATGTGCAATAACAAATTATTAAAAACATTAATATTACAATGGTTCCTGCAATTGCACAATAATGTGCTATTAGCCACACGACCATGGATGTGCAAACCTCGATGGTAAACTTCACTGTCCCCCATTGTTTCCCCCTGCAACATATATAAGACAACTATTGATCAGGTTATAATTGATATTTGGCATACTATCAGTGAAATATGTTAATGGAAAATAAACACATTGCGGATCCAACGGATTAATCCGAGCCACATGGAAAAGCCAGTTATCTAAACCAAGCGTGCTAAGAACTAGGAAATATAGCAATTCTATATGTTTCACATGTATTTAGTACATCTAAATTCGATTTCTTCATCACATGCATAACAATACAAAATTGTACCAACAACAATCGAACATCACATTGCAGAATTGAACTAAATAGTTAAA
Source organism: Elymus sibiricus (assembly GCA_039707655.1). NCBI lineage: Eukaryota > Viridiplantae > Streptophyta > Magnoliopsida > Poales > Poaceae > Elymus > Elymus sibiricus. Next base: position 303,390,914 of record CM077675.1, on the reverse strand, counting down.
TGATCACCACAACAAATGAACGAAACAGCTAACTAAGCACCACATTACACAATAGAACAAACTAGAAGGTCAGGTTGCAGTAGCATTACATTGGACATTTCACTAGAGTTTCTAAATGAATGGCAGTAGCGGCACACACAACAGGTAAACGAAACATGCTTAACCGGCGTAGCTAGGTGAACATAGGTCCTTAGTGATAAAGCTTAGAAAAACAAGCTATTACTCATCGTCGGAGATATCAATGATGATGGGGTCCTTCAACTTGGAAGAGGGCGATGCCTCCACACCGCGGGTGCACCACTCGTAGTGGTGAGTGGCCTGATCCTGCCCCGGCACCAACATGCCGGCTCTAGAGTTGAGGTAAGCACGTGCACGCTAAGAAAACACATCTAAGTCTTTGTCGAATGCACCGGCGGCTCCCTCGAGAAAAGACCACGAGATGTCGTTTATAGTAGCCAACCGCGTGGCGGCTAAGCGCGCGAGGTGTTGACGGTGGCCTCGACGGTGAGGTGCTCTTCCAAGAGCTGGGGGTCGGCATGCATGGAAGCCATCGTTGCCTTATCTATGCGTGCAACCATGATTTGCTTCTCCGCTGCCAAATGCTCTTTGAGATCCTGGCTATACTGCGTGCACCATGGCTTTCGGCGGCGATTATTTGGAGGATGGGGCAGTGATTAGGGTGGAAGGTGTCGCGCCGGCGGTCGGGCCATGTGGGATGGAGGAGGGGGTGAGGGGGTATTGGGGAGGTGTCGATTACCTGACTAGATGGACGAGGTCGAGCAGCAGGAAGGAGCATCGCCGGCAAGGATGCGGTACTGCAAGCAAGAAGTGATGGTTTGAACTAGGAAATGAACAGGAAAAGGGGGAAATGTAGCTTTTGATTGGTACCGAGGGGCGAGGGAGGTAGATATTTCCACGGCAGCCCAAAATTTTGATTCGGTGCAGCAAAAAACTGGCGCGGAAAGCACCATCGGACACAGTCCCTTATTTAGAACTGTGTGCGATATCAAAACATCACAAACGAAGCCTGTGTTATACCCCGTGTGTGATGAACTTGAACGTGCAATTTTTTCAGAATAGTTCTCGATATCAACACATCACAAACGAAGCCTGTGCTATACCCCGTGTGTGATGAACTTGGGCGTGCAAATGTTTCTGTCCAAGCTTCCGACGGTAGATTGGGTACTACATTGCACACGGTTCGTGCCAAAAAATTGTGTGTGATGAACTTCAATTTAATTTTCATTTGGAAGATGGAATGGGGATATGGTGGCAAATTTTTGGTCCGAATTTCCCTGGTTACAGTGGTCATCCACGTCATCGCATAATTTAACATCGATTGCTAATTTGGGTACTACACAAAAGAGCCTACACCACAACTCGCACTTACTTAATCGAGCAATTAAACAGAGCTGGTTGACCTAAACATTTATCTAACAAAAGACCAGCGCTCTAAACAAAAACTAATGTTCCACCTGACGCTCGTCGATCTCCGCCACATCGTCCATGACCAGCTCGCGCTCGACGACCTCCAGGGGAAGGGGCTCCATGGCATCCATTGCCACATACTCTGCAAGCATCTCGCAGTCCGCGTCCGCCATCTATTTGGAAAAGGCCGCCATGAGTCTGGTGTGGGCGGACGCGATCCGGGCATTGACGGACTCCATCTCGGCAAGGGAGGCTGCCGATGAATTGATAGCTGCCCGAGCGCTCTCGGCGATTGCCAACTCATCGGACGTAGGTTGCCGACTGTTGTTGGAGAAGGCAGCTGCTATTTGTGTGGTGACTGACACGAGATGGGCGTGGGCGGCCTCGGCATAGGCGTGGGCAGCCACCATCAGGGCTATGGCGGTCATCGAGGAATGGACAGCTGCTGTGCCGTTCTCGCCATTTGCTATCCTGGTCACGGATGTTGCTGCCGCCATCTCAGATGCAGCAGCTGCCCTTTCGGCGGCTGCAGCCGCCCTATCGGAGATTGCGGCCGCGCTCAAGGATGTTGTGAGCGCATTCATGGCTGATACAGCCGCGCTCGGGCTAGAGTGGGTCTCCAAAGTTGCCCTCACGATGTGGATCCACGTCCCCATCTTTCACCGACGACGCTTGAATAGTATAGTGGTCTTGGGGAACAAGTGTGACTTTGTGGTTGACGCGCCAGCGGTGGACTGAAGCTTCCGGCCTAAGCAATATATGAGGATTGGCCCAAGATATTTTTATACCACATCACACACGTTTCATGATCAAGAACTATTTTTGATGTATTTGATTTTCATATTGCTTTGAAACAAAAAATGAAGTTACATCGGCAATTGAAGGTGTTTGGATGGCAATAACATTTATCTGCAGTGAACGTGCAACTATAGGATTTTCTGTTAAATATGGAATTATTCAGGGTTTTTTAGGCCCTTTTAAACATTTAAAGAGTTTTTTAGACATTTCATGTGCAAAGTTCAAATTTGAACTGCAGTTAAGCACATACTAGAGTGCACCTGAATGGGTTGAAAATCATCTATGTGTCACTGGATACATGTTTTGGTCCCATGCAAGAAATGGAAATTAAACGAATTCCAAACCTCTCGGTATTTTGGCTCGGCCGTAGGCTTTGAGAAGCCGTGTTTTCAAATTCCAGTAAATCCAAATATCGTCAGAAATTCATGAAACTTTGCATGGTGTCATGTCATGGCTCATGTGTGTTGTGGTAAAAAAATTCCCAGTTCGGGACAAGTTTTGGCACAAACCTCTTACAAACCGAAGATTCTCACAAGAAGTCATGTGGTTCTGATAGGGAAAGTTCACATTTTTTTGTGCGAAACAACATCCGATGTCTCTTCTCGCCTTGAATTTATTTCTAGAGTCTCGATAGACCAACATGAATGTGTCGTGCTAAACAATGGAATCTTACAGAGTTCGTTTGTCCTTTTTAGTACATTAATTGAGTTTTCTAGGCATCTAATTTGTATAATTCGAATTTGAACAACAATCACACGGTCCAGCGTATGAAAATAGGTCGAAAAATCATATATGTTTCCCTGGCTGCATGTTTAGGTCCCACGCAAGAAATGGGAATGAATTTCAAACATATCATCGTCTTGGCTCGACCGCAAACATTGGGAAACTTAGTTTTAAAATTCATGTAAATGCAAACCTCGACAGAAATTCATGAAATTTGGGTATGGTGTCATCAATTGCCCTGTTGTGTGTGTTGTGGTTAAAAAATTGCCCAATTTTGGACAAGTTTTGGCACAAAGCCTCTTACAAACCAGAGATTCTCACAAGAAAGTCGTGTGTTCCGATAGGGAAAGTTCACCTTTTATGTGCGAAACAACATCCGCTGTCTCTTCTCTCCTTTAATTTATTTCTAGAGTCACCATAGAGCAACAAGACAGTCATGCTAAATTATGGATTTTTTCCAGGGTTCGTGAGACCTATTTAATACATCAATTGAGTTTTCTAGCCGTTTAATGTGCATAATTCAAATTTGAACTACAATCACAAGGTCCAGCGCATGAAAAATAGGTTGAAAACATCATATGCCTTTCCCTGGATGCATGTTTAGGTCCCACTCAAGAAATGAGAATGGATTTCTAACATCTCATTGTCTGTTGGCTCGGCCGCAAACATTGAGATACTTGGTTTTCAAATTCCCGTAAATCCAAAACTCGTCAGAAATTCATGAAACATGGCATGGTGTCGTGACAAGGGCACACATATGCTGTGGTAAAAAAATGTCCAATTTGGACATGTTATTGCACAATCCCCTTACAAATCGGAGCTCCTCACAAGAAGATTTGTGGTTTCGATAGGGAACATTATATATGCATGTCATATATGCGGGCGAAAAGACATCCGATGCCTCTTCTCTCCTTGATTTTTTATAGGAAAAACATAGACATGTAGGTGCGAAGTGCAAAAATATGAATAAATTAAGGGATCATCTGGCTTCTAAATACATTAATTGAGTTTTCGGTGCATTATTTAATGTGCATAATTCAAATTTGATCTACAATCACAAGGTCCGGGGCAGCAAAATGGGTTGAAAAATCATATATGTCTCCCTGGATGCATGTGTTAGGTCACATGCAGAAAATGAGAACGAATTTCAAACATCTCAACATGTTGGCTCGACCACAAACATCGAGAAACTTGGTTTTTAAATTCTTGAAAATCCAAAACTCCATCAGAAATTCATGAAACTTAGAATGGTGTCATGACAATGCACACATATGCCGTGGTAAAAAATAATACCAACTTGGACATGTTTTGTCACAAGCCTCGTACAAACCAGAGCTTCTTACACAATAAACTATGTGGTTCCGATAGGGAACATATGCATGCCACATCTGCGGGTGAAACGCCATCTGATGCCTCTTCTCTCCTTGATTTTTTTCTAGAAACAAACATAAAGCAATAGCTATGTACTGCAAAAATATGAAATTATTAAGGGTTCGTATGGCTTTTTTATACACTAATTGAGTTTTATGTGCATTTAATGTACATAATTCAAATATGAACTATAGTCACAAGGTCTATGTTGGGCAGGGCCTCGTCATATAAAGCACAAATATGCTGTGGTATTTTTAGTGTCCACTTTGAGAGAAAGAGCAAGCATTATTAATAGCCAACAAAGGCATTTTGGAACAAAAATCTGTCATGTTACCATCGCAAACGGGCGTATTATTTATAATTCGTGGATGTTCTACAGACCATTTACTTGCTGCCACGTGTCGCTCTCTGTATCGGCAAGGAGGTAGCGTGCGGACAGGTGTTTGAGTAGACGGGTGGCGTGCGAGCAGTGTCCTCCGCACGCTCATCGGGGAGGCGTGTCCTTTGCCAGTCATCAAAGACGTTTCAAACTGAATACCCGTATACAGACCAAGGGCAATGGTTCCTTCCCTACTATGCCAAGCGAAAATCTAGTGCGAAGGAATTTTTTCATTGCGTCATCGCAAACGGTTGTGAATGATGACCCGTGTGCCCTTCCCAATGCTACACCTTGTCCTGGTGCTAACTGCTAAGGTTGCCATTGTAACGCCCAAGTGCGTTCCTATCCTTATTTTGGCTCGAGGGCCTCAATAGGGATAGAAGCGCATCTCGTCGTTTCGCAAGAATGGATATTGTTACAAGTACATGTAAAGAGGATATGAGTATATGGAATTGGCTTACACTTGCCACAAGCTAAATCATGATCATATCAAATACAACAATACATTCAATCACCATACAAAAGAGCAGGGTCCGACTACGGATGAAATCAAATAATAAAAGCGACATCCATCCTAGCTATCCCAGGCTGCCGGCCTGGAACCCATCCTATGATCGATGAAGAAGAAGGACTCCAAATCAAACAAGTATCGCTCTCACGTCAAAGCATCGCATTACCTGTGTCGGATTTCGGGCTCCGCAAAACCCTTAAGATTCGAACACAGGGGCGTGTGCGAAGATCCCCTGCGGCTTCATTCTACCTAGCTCGCTACTCGATGGACAAGACGATAAACTCGCACGATGACGAGGAAGAAGATGAACACGGTGGTTTACCCAGGTTCTGGCCGCTACGAAGCGTAATACCCTACTCCTGCTTTGGTGGATTGCCTCTCGTGGAGGTTTGGTGGATGAACTAGTACAATGGTTTGGAGCCTCGCGAGGGCGCTCCTGAGGTGCTCTTGGCCCTCTGTCGGCTTGGTGGTGGATGAGTGAATCGACTGGTTTCGGATCGGATCCCGTTCTACGGTGCTGCCTAGCCTCTATATATAGCGGTGGCCCGGGTCCTCTTCCCTTATCGCAATGGCGGGAAGGGATCCCACAACGGCCAATTTTGAAGGGGGACAGGGGTACATGCCCGCCCTGCCCAAAGGCGGTCTTCACCTGCAAAGTAGCTGTCGATGATGCAGAGGTGGGCTCGACGATGACATCCGTCCTGCGGGGCTTGCGGTCGTGGTCTTATTACACCGGAATGGAAACCTTTGGGGGATGCTTTGGGAACCCACGTACGTCCTTGCCCCCTTTGCACCAAAGGGGAAACTGCACCGCCTGGCGCGCTGGCGCCCGCCTGTCCTTCCTTGCGTCATCTTTGACTCCTGAGGCCGGGCCCTGCATAGAGATCTCTGCCGCTCCGGAGGGGGCCTGGGGAGGCCCATCCCTAGCCGATCTTGACGCTCCTCCTCCTCGCGAGCCTAGGGGCCTCACGAGGGTCTTGTCTCGGGTGGGGCTGTGCATGGTTGTGCTTGGCTGACGAAGTGGGCCGTGCCTTGGGCCGCAGGCAGGTCTGGGTACCCCCGTTCCCAGGACGCCGATAGTAGCCCCCGGGCCCAAGGCGCGCCCGAGTTAGCCTCTGGGCGAAGCCTTGAGGATGGCCCGAAGTGCCGTGGGCCCCAAACGCCTGCGGGCCAGGCTTCATACGCGTCGAGCGCTGGGGTGGCGACGCCCCCGCTCCCCGAGTGCGTCAGGGAGCACTCCAGGTCAAATTGATGCGACGCCCGAACACATCGCCGGCCATCATTGCCCTTCCTTGAATGCTGCCGCTGCTTCGGGCCACGCGGGTGTGACCCTTCATAGGCAGCACGCCTCCCGGGATGCGAGGGGGCGCCGGTCGGCCCTTGGCTGTATATAAGCGGGCGAGGGCGAGAAAGCCCTCAACTCATCTTCGTCTTCTTTGCCTCCCTATCTCCAAGCCGTCGCTCTCCTAGTCATGGCATCGGTGAGGAAGTTCTCTGCCGTTGAGAAGGGAAGGCCTCCGGGGAGAGCCCTGCCGCTCCGCTGCCCAGGAGGGGCCGCGGTTGTCCCCGGAAGCATGCCACGACGCCGACAGTGGTTCCCGGCGAGCGCGGCCGTGCTTCTGCGCGCCTCGGGGTCACCATCGGCGGCCGCGGTCGGGCGTCGTCCAGCGCGGGCGGCCGCAATGGTTGGGGCGGCGGCGCCCGAAGTGGGAGGTCGGCGGTGTCCACCCGGCCGCCGCGCCCGCGGCTCCATTCGGCCGACACGGCCCAGGAGTTCGTGATGTGGGCGGAGAGGCCGGAGGCCGCTTGGTTCCAACTCCCGAGCTTCTTCGCGGGGGCTACGTGGGTGGAGGTTGAGGTCACCCCCGGGGGCTACGTGTATCTGAACCGCGGGTGGCAAGCGTTCGCCCGCGCTCACGTCCTGAAGGGGAGGCGCACCCTTCACTTCAAGTATGACGGGGAGGCGACGCTCTTCGTTAAGATCTTCGGGGAAGAGGGCGAGCGCCTGGGATGCTGCTCGGAAGACGCCGGCCGCGGCGATCTTGGAGATGAGCTTGCCCTTCACGACGGGCGCTGCGCCTCCAGCAGCAGCGACACCCCCTCCGAAGGGAGCCCGAGCGACAGCAGCGATAGCAGCTACGACGCGCCGCCACACCGGCGCGCCCGGACCTCGGGGGGTAGCCAGCCGCCGCAGCGCTGCTCCTCCGCTCCAGGGGCGTCCGTGCCGGCGCGCCTCCATGGGCCCGTGAAGGAAGAGGAGGACACCGGCTGAGCGCTGGTGCGCCGGCGCCAGGGCTCCTGAGGCGGCAGCCCCCGTGGGGTTTTTCACTTTCTTTCTCCTCCTCTTCTCCTATTCCTGCAATCAAAGAACCAAAGGAGGCCCTACGGACGTGTAATGGATTTGGGCGCTTGCCTCTCTTTATCAGCACTTTTGTCATGTGTCCTGGCCTTTGCATTTTGTTGGTTGAAATTGCCTTCCGGTCGTGGTTAGGATACTTAGCTTGACATGCTCACGGTAGGCTTCTGGGTTGTGGAGGCGCGGCTGCGGCGCTCGGAGAGTCCGTACGTCCGGCGGGCTTCTTCTTCTTGCTAGTGAGTCAGGTTGGGAGCCCTGTCGGCGCTCTGTGTCTGCAGGTCCCAGTCCCGCACATTTCCCTACCATCGCAAGGTACGACCAGATCACCTGGATGCACTTCGTGAGGCGAGGCCCCGACTCCCTTGACACCGACCGGATCACCAAGGACAACATCAAGGGGGGCGAGTGGCTTTATGACTGGTAAGGCTCCTGAGGCGTGATGCTCAGGAGCCCCCTTCGACGCTCAAGCATCTCTACGTCGGCAGGTCCCAGTCCCGCACATTTCCCCACCACCGTTACGTACGACCGGATCACCTGGACGCACTTCACGGGGCGAGGCCTCGACACCCTTGATGCCGACCGGATAACCAAGGACGACGTCAAGGGGGACGAGTGGCCTTATGACCGGTAAGGCTCCTGAGGCGTGATGCTCAGGAGCCCCCTTTGACGCTCAAGCGGCTCCCAAATTTTTTTGCTTCCTGCCCCGGGAGGGGCGGGCCTCCCGAGGCTCCGAGTTGACGCTCACGTAGCTCTACGTCGTCAGGTTCCAGTCCCGCACATTTCCCCACCACCGTTAGGTACGACCGGATCACCTGGACGCACTTCACGGGGCGAGGCCTCGACACCCTTGATGCCGACCGGATAACCAAGGACGACGTCAAGGGGGACGAGTGGCCTTATGACCGGTAAGGCTCCTGAGGTGCGATGCTCAGGAGCCCCCTTTGACGCTCAAGCTGTTCCCAAAGAAAAAAATTTGTTTCCTGCCCCGGGAGGAGCGGGCCTCCCAGGATTCCAAGATGGCGCGTCGGGCCGTGAGTGGAGTCCCCGAGCGAGTACGAGACGACATGCGCCTGCTGACTCATCCGTGAGTACCACGCGAGGATCCGGGCGCCAAGGCCTTGGCGAGGTGTAAGCACCGTGCCCCCCAGGCCCCGCTCGCGGGGTACGGGGGGGGAGGGGATCAGGCGAGTGCCTGACTCGAAGAGAGAGAAACCAACATAAGAAATGGCGATGAAAACAAATCGTTGACCCTTTCCGTTTAAAACACGATTTGGAAAAACCCCGAGTTTAGTTTCAGAAGAATTGGCAAATCCAAACACGAGAAAAGCAAATAGCGGCCGCGTCCGGCACCTAAACTAGTCTTCGTCTTCCCCCAACGCTGAGCGTAGGGCATCCACGTTGCATGGGCATAGCCATTGGTGGGCAGTGTTGACTTCTCCGCCAGCGCAGAGCTGTGGCTGCCACGTTGCGTGGGAGGAACCCCTCCGCGTCCTGGGGGGCTCCGGGCGTATACAGCCCACTCATTATTACGTGAGAGTGTCACAGCCGTAGATAGCTGGGCAAGCCCCCAGGCGCACGGCCTGGTGGCTCCCAACTCCGTCAAGAACTATCCCACGCATTTCTGCTCGGTTGCGCGCCCTTATGACCCAAACCCGAATGCATCGTTCCCCGTGCGATCGCAGGATTGAGCTCCCGCGGCCCAAACATGAGCACGATGCATCTGGCGCAGCCATAAGGGTGTTTTGTCGAAGAAGCTGCCTCATGGAGCGTCCGTGCGCCGACCGGACAACGTCCTGAGGGCCTCGTGAGGCCCAGCCTCCCGAGGCCGTGCCGGCGCTGCAGTTGCCGCGGGTGGCCCACGCTGTTTGTGTCTTGCTGCTCCCCCAGGCCATTACTCCTGAGGCCTCGGGGCTTGGTCCGGCGTCGCTCGCCCGCGGGGGCGCCGGCTTGCGCCGCGCCCCGCGGGCCCGGGGGTGCCCTCCCGCTCACGCTGTCCAGGCCCGGTGCTCCGTCGACGGAAGCCCCCAGGCCCGGCTCGGGGAAGACGCCCAGGGTGCTCCTTACTCTTGGGGGGTGCTGGCGCCTGCGGCGGGCGCCTAACCCATCCCACCGTCAGGCGGTACGACGTAGCATGGTACATAGGGCTCCACATAAGGGCTCGGTCCTCCTCCTGAGCCGTCCGGTGGGGCGCCGGGGACGGCCCCTCCTGGCGGCGGCGGGAGGCCGCCCCGTGCGCGTCGCTCGCAGACCCTCCTGCGACGGGCCTCAGAGCGGAGTTGCTTACCTCTGCCACCGCCGTTGGGTGGGCCGCGTGTCTCCTGGTGTGGATTGCTTCCTCGGCGACCTGATGCACCTTCGCTATTGTTGCTTGTTTGTCCGGGCGCCTGCGCCGCTTGCTCACTGCGCCGGATGGCGCGCTCCCGCCTGGTCAATCCAGGCTGTTGAAGGTCCACCGGGTCATGGGGGCGCGTGTGGGTGTGCGCGCGGGGAGCCCCGTTGTTTCCTCCGTGTGCTTGGTCGTCGTGGCCGAGCTGCGCCCCGAAACCGGTCACCGGGATTCGGAGGAGAAGGAGCACAACGTGTGGCGGGCCCCGCTCGGGCCCGTCCGGTGCCGGAAGGGTCACACCGCCGGCGGGCTGGGGAACAGGTGTGACGGACGAGTCCCCGGCGCCTGGTGCCTGCGGCCTTGAAGAAGAGTGAGGAGTCACGACCCTTTGCGCGACGATGGCCAGCTCCGCAATGTGGTCGGCCCATGCGTCGAAGCCCCCGTGCGTTGGGCGGTGGCGGAGCATCTCGCTTGCCAGCAGTAGTGCATCGTGCGCGTCGAGATCTCCCACGTAGGTGCGACGCGTCGCTGGTGCCAAGGGCGCTGCCCGCCCGCCGTGTGCTTGGGCGGTGCGAGAGGCGGTGACGGTGGAGGTGATGCTGGTGGCTTGATACTGATCGCCCAGTACAATGCTGCCGGGGCGTGGGCCTCCAGCGGCAGTGGCGGGGTCGACGGAAGCTGACCCGCTGTGGCCGGGGGAAGCTTGTTGAGTGCCAGCCATCGGAGCAGCGAAGCGTGGGAAGAACGAAGCTTGGAGAAGACTCCGACACGCCCCCTACCTGGCGCGCCAAATGTCGGATTTCGGGCTCCGCAAAACCCTTAAGATTCGAACACAGGGGCGTGTGCGAAGATCCCCTGCGGCTTCGTTCTACCTAGCTCGCTACTCGATGGACAAGACGATAAACTCGCACGATGACGAGGAAGAAGATGAACACGGTGGTTTACCCAGGTTCGGGCCGCTGCGAAGTGTAATACCCTACTCCTGCTTTGGTGGATTGCCTCTCGTGGAGGTTTGGTGGATGAACTAGTACAATGGTTTGGAGCCTCGCGAGGGCGCTCCTGAGGTGCTCTTGGCCCTCTGTCGGCTTGGTGGTGAATGAGTGAATCGACTGGTTTCGGATCGGATCCCCTTCTACGGTGCTTCCTAGCCTCTATATATAACGGTGGCCCGGGTCCTCTTCCCTTATCGCAATGGCGGGTAGGGATCCCACAACGGCCAATTTTGAAGGGGGACAGGGGTACATGCCCGCCCTGCCCAAAGGCGGTCTTCGCCTGCAAAGTAGCTGTCGATGATGCAGAGGTGGGCTCGGCGATGACATCCGTCCCGCGGGGCTCGCGGTCGTGGTCTTGTTACACCGGAATGGAAACCTTTGGGGGATGCTTTGGGAACCCGCGTACGTCCTTGCCCCCTTTGCACCAAAGGGGAAACTGCACCGCCTGGCGCGTTGGCGCCCACCTGTCCTTCCTTGCGTCATCTTTGACTCCTGAGGCCGGGCCCTGCATAGAGATCTCCGCCGCTCCGGAGGGGGCCTGGGGAGGCCCATCCCTAGCTGGTCTTGACGCTGCTCCTCCTCGCGAGCCTAGGAGCCTCACGAGGGTCTTGTCTCGGGTGGGGCTGTGCATGGTTGCGCTTGGCTGACGAAGTGGGCCGTGCCCTGGGCCGCAGGCAGGCAGGTCTGGGTACCCCCGTTCCCAGGACGCCGACAACCTGTACCTGCAACTGTTGTTGTAGTAATCTGTGAGCCACAAGGACTCAACAATCTCATTTCCAAGGGTATAAAGACTAGCAAAGCTTAATGGGTAAGGTATGGTTAAGTGGTGAGGCTGCAGCAAGCACTAAGCATTTTATTTGACTTGCTAACTTGCGAGTAGAAGAATAAGAGGGGGGTGATCTACGCATAAACGGTCGTGAACTAGTAATGACCACTAAGTGATCCTGAACACCTACTTACGGTCAAACATAACCCCACCATGTTCTTTCTCGGTTCAGAACACACAAGAAGAGACAATCACGGTTACTCACACGGTTGGTGTATTTTACTTGATTTTACTTTAAGTTTTCTATGATCGGATGTTAAACAAATTTCCAAGTTGCCACATAACCGCGGGCACGACTTCTCAAAAAGATTTAACCCTGCAGGGGTGCTCCAACTCATCCATCACAAACTAACCACACACAACGTGGAAAACCTCAACCACCGGATTGCCCGTAGTATCCTCAGAATTCCAGTGGAAAACCTCAACCTCGAGATAGCCCAAAGTATCCTCGGAATCTGATGCACAAGACGTTTGAGAAAGGTAAAACAAATCCAGCAAGGCCGCCCGACGTGCCGACAATCCCGATAGGAGCCGCGTATCTCGTTCTCAGGGCATGGCGGATAAGCAAAGCGTACGGTGTCCTGATAGAAATATCCCGAGTTGCCCCGGGTTGGCCCCGCACGGTGCTCTAGTTTGGACCAATACATGTGGAGCACTGGCCAGGGGGTTGATTAATTATCCGCGGGTGCCGGTGGGTCCCTATGCAATTTTATTAGTTATTAGGCAAATGGAGTACCAATGTTGGGCCTTGCTAGAAGAGTTTTATCCCAAAACGAAAATCAAGGGGGTCCCCATAACAACCCCAATCATGTTAGGAGCGCTCAATATGGAACATAACACCGGTACACAAGCAACTAGGGCGACAAAAGTGGAACAAAACACCGAGCAAAAGGCCAATCCTTCCAGCTTTTACCAACTATATATGTTCATTAAATTAAATAACAATAATATTGTGATATCTCAAGGAATATCCATGTTGGCACATGGAAACAACTGGCACCTACAACAAGCAATGCTATAAGAAGGGCTGAGCAGGCGGTAACATAGCCAAACAATGGTTTGCTGGGATGTGGAGGGTTAGAGGATTATCATGGCATTTTGGGAGGCTTGACAAACAAGTGTTAGGTAGCGATAGAAACGAGACAACTAGCATGGCAATGATAGTAGTGGTATCCAGGGAAACGTTCATCTTGCCTGAGATCGCGCTTGGAAGAAGAACGAATCCGTGAAGAAGACGATCCAACGTAGTCGAATGAATCCTCACACACCGAACGCTTTCCGTACTCTATCGAGAAGAAGCAACTCCGGAAACAAACAAATGACACAGTAAACACCACAACATATTCATGACATGATGCGCAATCAAGTATGATGCATGTCCGGTTTAATTATGCATGGCATGGCAAGCACAACAATTAAACACTACAAATTAAGTGAAGTTCAATATGCATCGAGTTGCATATTGACGAAACTCCACATTCGAATGATTTAGTTCACTCTCGTTTAGGTACTCATCAATATTAAATGTTGTTTAACACGGGTGGTCATGGCATAAGGTGAAGATGGAATTAAAGCAATTTTAAATGGTGAAGAAGAACATACATATAACAAAATAATAACTCTCCATATTACGAGAAATGCAGTTAATGTTGTTTAACTAAACAATCATTTTAAATGTTGTTCATCATGGCAAGAGGTGAAGCATACACAACTACATCATCTAGGAATTTTAAATGAGGTCGGAAGCAACATATAGCATTTCCGAAACAACCTCATATGCAATTTATGATTTTGGTCCAGATCTGAACTAATCATGTTTTATATTTATTAAACAGGGAAATTAAATGCACAATGCGATTCTACTCTTCATTCTAGTCGATATGCATATATAGAACATTTAAAATGGAGCTACAGCCTAAAAGATATGACAAACACAAGATGAATATGCCATGAATGTAGAATGCATGCAAATGACAACCACAAACATTCCAAATCATGGATGCAACAAGATATTATGCAACTACATGAAATTCTAGTCAAGTTTCATGTGGAACATGTTCAAAATGGAGTAAACAGTTCAACAATAGCAAGCAACACAAGTTTTAGTTCAAATCTGTCCAAAATAGCAACATGGCATATTGCAACCCACACAACAACAAGCTACAATATACTACAATGCACAACAAGGCCATGGGGATGTAGGCAACATGATGCACAACAAATCATGTCATGGCAGCAACTTGAAAAAAAGCATGGATCAACAACAAATAAGCTCACAAGATGGCATATTGAAACAACAGTTAAGGACTTAGTGAAAATATCAGTTTTTCACAATCTGAGTTATCAGGTTGGCATATTAACAGCAGTAAATCTACATGCTACAGAGACCTTCATGGCATGAAATTTAACATCATGATAGAGGGCAACATGCACTTCAAATAACTCCATTACAGAAACATCAAAATATGTATAGATTCCTGGCTAGCATCCTCCCAACATGGCATATTGAACTAAATAATCCCCCATACTTAGAAAAAATATCAAGGTGTAAGGCAGAGCAGTTTTATCAGGTTGACATATTTGGCAACAAAACTAACTAGGATGCAACACCTCTACTTTAAAACTACGGGCACATTCTAACAAAGGATAACATGTTCAACAATTCATTCCATTGGGCCAACCACAAAGGACCTACAGATTCATGGCAATCATCATGGAAACATAGCAATAAAATAACTAGATTCTAGACTTAGTGAAAATTGACTATCTCCCAAAACAGCAGTTTGACTAGGCATGTTAACATAGCAATAACATTAGCATAAGAACCATTTATATGCATGGCAAGGGCACAAACAACAAGTAGACATAGCACACTACAAATTACTCCATTGGCACAACTTCATAAGGGTTATGGTTTGCTTAATATGATGCTTACAAGAAGGAACTTATCGTTAACAGATTACAGTTTTGACGATTACGATGAGATGCCCTTTTGCAATGCAATTTACAGCAAGCAAATGAATCCTAATGCACATGCAAAGATAACCACTGTGTAGAGCACATTGAGTAGATGCATTTTGATACATAAAACATCTCAATCCGAACCACGGTTTGCAAATTGCAAGCAGTTCTAAATACAAACATGATGTTACAGACAGCGAAAAAAGACTTAGTGGAAATTTTTGGACCTCGGGGTAAACGGGACGGGGACTTACAGGGGCGAGCAGATCTCGGGGCTCCGGGCCGTTTGGTTCGGCGGCCGAGCAGATCTGGGATGGGGCCATCCCACGCGAGGAGGAGGCCAGCCATGGCAGGGCTGAGGCGGCTACCGGTAGCGGGGTCGACGCCGGAGGGGATCGGAGGGCGACGCGGGCGGCGGATCCAGGGCCGAGGGTCCAGATCCGGCCGGCGGCGGGCCGGGCGCCGCACTTCGACGAGGAGAGGCCGGCGACGGAGGCCGGGTGGCGGGGCAAGGACGTCGGGCCGAGGCGGGGTGCGGGGCGACGCCGGCGTGCGGACTCCTGCGGCAGGCGCGGCTGCTTGCGGGTGCGGGCGAGGTTCAACGGCGGCTTGCTGGTGGCGGTGGTCGGCGAGGCTTCGCTACGGCGGCGGGGCTCGCAAAGGGAGGCGGCGGCGCGGCGCGGCGATGCTTCGGCGACTCGCCGGAGAGGCGACGACGGTTCGGGAGCTCCAGCGCGGGAGGCACGGTCGGCAAGCGGCGGCGCGCGTACGGGCCGCCCCGGGACCTGGATGGGCTCGGGCGGGCTGGCTTCGGGCCCCGCGGGCCTGGCGCGGTGGGGTAGTTGGCTGGCGGCGGGTCTAGGTGGCGCCGGTGGGTTCGATGGGGCGGCGGCTGGGTGGCGGCGGAGGCTCGCCAAGTGGCGGGCAGGGGTTGGCGGGCGTGGAATTTGAGGCGTGGAGGCGGCTGGAGGTTAGGGGAGGGCTAGAACTAGGATTTTTAACCCAAAAAAGGCAGGGGGAGCTGTCTATTTTTAGACAGGGGCTTAGGGTTTGGAGGTTTGGGCGTTTTTCGTCCGCGCGATCGCGATTGGACGGCTCCGGCTGCGCAGAGGGTTAGGTGGGCTGGTTGGGCTGTGGAGAGGCTTGTGGGCTGAGAGAAGAGAGAGATGTGCGGCCTGCCAACAGATTTTGAAAACCAAAACATCCGACAATTATAACCGGCGATAGAGCTCCTCTAGGTTTAACTGTTTGGGTATTAAACGACCTCTGAACGGGACAAAATTTGGCAGGCGGTCTACCTACAATATATTAAGACCGCTCACCAAGTTCCGACCCATTCCGAGAATGTTTTATGAACACTTTTAAAAACAATATAATAGCGATGCCGCGGGTGCGTGCGTGTGTGGTTGGACTCAAAACGGTCAACGAGGAGAACCGACAACTACTAACGGATGCGAGTTTTTAAAAACGACGACAACGGAGTGCCGATGCAATGCGGATGATGCCGATGATGCGACGATGAATGTGACAACCAAATAAATCACACGGCGACAACGGAATGAAAGGGGAATCTTCTAGAGCGTCGGTCCCGGGCTGTTACAACTCTCCTCCACTAACAAGAGATCTCGACCCGAGATCTAGGAATGAGAAGAGGAAGAGAAAAGGAAGAGGTAAAACTTAATGGTTCTCTGACAAACGAGTGAAACGAACGAATCTTGAAGGTTGCAAAGATATGAAGAATGGCATGAGGAACAAGCAAGAACTCGAAACCACTCCGGTTGAAACGAGGTAGGCAAGGAACGAGAGAGAAAGAATTTGGGCAGCACTCCGGTAGAAAAGAGAAGAAAAAGTTGATAAGATGGAAAGAACTTGAAAAGAGAACACAACACTCCGGTTAAAATGGTTAAGCAAGGAAAGAACATGATCTTGATAAAACATGATGATGGTTCAAAGAGAGCAACATCACGAAGCCTCCGGAACAAGAGAATAGAAGCTAGATATTTGGGAAGAAGACAACGAAGAAGAAAATGACAACTTCTACCACAATTGAATTTGAAGGTGCCTTTAGAAAGAAGGATTGAGCGGAATTGTTGGAAAATCAACAACGAAAAGAACAAGCTTGTTGTGGTCTTATGGAAGACATCTCAAAATTATGAGGTGACAACCGGCCACTAACGGAAACAAAGATTGCTTGGGAGCAACAAGATATGCAAACTTGTGACACCAAGAGGATACATTGAGAACTTGGATCATTGATGAGCACCATAAATAGCAACAATCTTTAGGAAAGGCTTTAGGTGAAATCTAATCCAAGATAGCTCCACTGAAGAGATCATGGGTTGAAAAGGTCTCATGATCGAGGAAATTGGTGGGTTTACATATCTCATTCTTAACAATTCTCTTCGAGACTCCTCATGAATCAAGAATGCTATAACACCATCTCAAAAGATAAGGGAGAATGAATTGCACTATGAAATGCAAGACAAGGAATACTTGAGCTCCTCCAACAAGAATCTTGAACAACACTTCAAGAAAGAATTAAATCCTTGAAGAACCACGATGAAGAATCTCCGTATACGAAAGATTGATCAAAAGAAATGAAGGTTGAAAGAATAAGATTATGACCTTGCAAAGATTTAGATGGAACTTTGCGACGAGATACTTGAGAGAACTTGGAACTCCGGAAATGAAAAGATAAAAAACTTATAATTGAGACTTTGATATCATGAACAACTCCGGAAGAAGGATTGAAATCATCTTGATGAAATAATAATAAGAATTATGTTATGCCTATCCTTCAGCAAGTTAAATTGATGACAAGCAACAGATTTGGCATACTACTTATCCTTCTTGAAAAAGTTTGAAGAGAGAGATAGAGCACCAACTTGAAGAAGTCTTCAACGAAAACACCGGTAAGAATTGCAACGAATGGGGATAATACAAATGAATGGGAATACATGTGTCGGAATCGGGGCTCCGCAAAACCCTGCAAGGTTCGAACACTGGAATGTGTGCGAAGATCTCAACCGGCTCAAGGTCTCAACTCGTCACCCTACGGCCTAGCTGCGTCGAATAAGTGTGAGAGAGGAAGGAGATGGACTCGGAGATTTACCCAGGTTCGCGCCACCTTGCGGTGTAAAACCCTACTGCTGCTTTGTGGTGGATTGGCCTCTCGAGGAGGCTGTGGATGAACTAGTACAGTGGTTGGGTGGTCTCACGAGAGCACTTGGCGGTGATGAACTGGATCTGATCCGACCTCCTCCGACCCCCTCTACGGTGAGAGCTCGTCCCTATTTATAGGGGCCACGGTCCTCTTCCCCCGTCGCACAGGCGGGAAGGGATCCCACAACGGCCAAATTTGAAAGGGGACAAGAGGTACATCCTATCATGACTAAAGGTGGTCTTCACCTGCAAAGCTTCCGGGTGTGACGCAGCGGTGGGCTCAGCGATGACATCCGTCCTGCCGAGCTCGTGGTCTTGATCCTCTTGCACCGAGAAGGAAACCTTTGGGGGGTTCCTTGGGAACCCGCGTACGTCCCTGTTTCCTTAGCACGAAAGAGGAAACTGTCCTCCCTCTGCGCCTGCTGGCGCCCGCCTGGCTTGGCCATCAGAACCCACGTCACCCCGGACTCACGAGGCCGGGTACCTGCATAGGAATCTCCGCTCCTCAGGAGGCGGCCTGAAGGGGTGCCACTCCTCCTGAGGTCTTGGCACTGTCCTCCTCGCGAGGTGGGGGCTCTCGCGAGGGCCTTGACTTGGGGGGCTCGTTGCAGGGCCGTACCGGGCCTTTGTGGTGGGCCACGCGCTGGGCCACAGGCAGGCAGATCTGGGTACCCCCGATCCTAGAACGCAGACAGTAGCCCCCGGGTCCAAGGCGCGCATGGGCTGGCTTCGGGGTGAAGCTGGAGAAGGGAGGCCGAAGCGCCGCGGGCCCCAATCGCCTGCGGGCTGGTCTTGACGTGTGGCGCACGACGGGGCACGGACGCCTCCACTTCCCCATGTCACCTCGGTAACCGCCCCTACGGACAAGGGCTGGCGCGTGCTGTGGAGTCATCATCACCCGACATGCGGAGAGATGCCGGTTGGCCTCCGATCGGCTATAAATGGGCGAGGGGGCGGAGCCCCCCTAGCCCATCTTCGTCTTCTTGCCTCCTCACCTCAGTCCGCCGCTTCCACGACTATGACGCCAGTGAGGAGGTTTTCTGCTGCCGAGAAGGGGAAAGGCCGCCTGGAGGGACCGGGCTCGCCGCCGCCCAAGAGGGGTCGCGGCCGTCCCGGCAAGCACACCACGACGCCGACGGTGGCCCCTCGAGGACGCGGGCGCACTCTGGCGCGGGCCGGCGCCGCTTCCGGCAGCCGTGGGAGGGCCCCCTCCCGCATAGGCGGCAATGGTAGCCGTGGCACTCGTGGTCGAGGAGGAAGGTATGCAACTGATGCCTGGCCACCCCACTCGCAATCTCACTCGGCCGACGCGGTTCAGGAGTTCATGGTGTGGGAGGAGAGGCCGACCGTCTCCTGGGTCCAGCTCCCGCGCTTCTTCGCGGGGGCGCTGCCAGCCGGTGGGCCCACCGGCTTATGGCTGTAGGTTGACGGTTGCTGCAGCTGAGCCTCATGGGTGGGGGTTGAGGTCACCCTCGCTGGCTATGTATTCCTGACCTGTGGGTGGCGGACGTTCGCCCGTGCCCGCGGCCTGCAAGGGAGGTGTACCCTCCACTTCAAGTACGACGGGGTGGCGACGCTCTTCGTCAAGGTTTCCGGGGAAGACGGTAGGCACTTGGGGTGCTGTCCAGAGGGTGATGGCGACGACAGCGACCACCTCTCCGTCGAAGATGATCATCGCGGTGGCGGCGTCCTCGGCGGTGAGCTTGCCCTTGGCGACGGACACGGCACCTCCAGCAGAGGCGACGCCTCCTCCGGTGGAAGCTCGAGCGACGACGATTACGACAAGCCGCCACACCGGCGGGCCCGGACCAAGGAGGGTGGCGAGCCACCGCGGCGCCGTGCCCCTGCCCCGGAGGCCATCAGGCCGCCATACCACCACACCACCATCAAGGAGGAGGAGGACTCTCATTGAGCGCGAGCGGTGCCCGGGGGAGGCCTCTGGATTGGCGGTCCTCGGGAGGCCGTCCTTTGCTTTTGTTTCCTGCACGAAAAACCATGGAGAGCCCCGCGGGGGTGTAATGAACTGCGGCGCTTGCGCCTTTATGTTAGCATTTTCCTTCTCGCATCCCAGTTTTTTTTTCGTCGCTGCAAATTGGAATGTCACTGCCCGCTACGATTAGGGTAACTTGTGATTAGGATAACTTAGCTTGACTCGCCCGCGGTAGGCTCCTGCGTCGCGGGGGCGCGTCCCTCCGAAGCTTCTTTCTTTAACCGTAGAGCCCCCGAGCCCCCTTGCGAGGGTCGATCGCCGCTGGTGTGCTGGGTCATGACGCCCGACGAGGCCAGGAGGTGGGCGCTCCTGAGGCCGGGGTTCGGAGGTGATGTTGTGTGCTAGCTCGCCTCGAGAGCGTCGCGCGAGGATTAGGACGCCAAAGTTTTGGTGAGGTACGTGCGCGGCCCGGAGCCTGCACAACATACCGTGCCCAGCCCCCGCTCGCGGGGCGCACGAGGGAGAGCTAGCGGGTGCCAAACTCTTCCAGAAAGAACTCAGAACAAGTAAACACCGCAAGAAGAAGGTTCCCTCCCCATTTCCGAATAAGACGCGAAAACTCCAAACTTCATTCAAAAAGGCGGCAAATTTGGTTACAAAAGAGAGCAAATAACAGCCGCGTCCGGCACCTAGTCTAGTCTTCGTCTTCCCCCAGCGCGGAGCATGGGGCATCCATTGGGCGTGGGCATAGTCATTGAATGACAGTGTCGTCCGCCAGCGCGGAGCATGGGGCTTCCACTTGGGCGTGGGTGGGAACCCGTCTGCGTCCTCGGGGGGCTCCGGGCGTATACAGCCCACTCATTATTATGTGAGAGTGTCATAGGTAGAACTTGCGGCGATGCTGGATGTTCCAGGCATTCTGGATGGGGACTCCATCCTAAGTCTCCAGGTGCACGGCGCCAGGCCTGGAGACGCGGGCGACCTTGAACGGGCCCTCCCACATGGGCGAGAGCTTGTGCAAGCCCTTCCTGGAGAGATCCCGCCTCAGGACGAGGTCTCCGACTTCGAGAGTCCTAGAGCGGATACTGCAGCAATGGTATCGCCGCAGCGCCAGCTGGTACCTTGCTGCACGGAGTGAGTGTCGGATTTTGGGCTCCGCAAAACCCAAAGAGGTTCGAACTCAGGGGCGTGTGCGAAGATCCCAACTAGCTACGTCCCCAAGCTGACAGCTCCAAAGCCTAGCCCAATTGACTCTCTCAATCACGGGGAAGAAGACCAACACGCGGATTTACCCAGGTTCGGGCCGATGCGAAGCGTAAAACCCTACTCCTACTTTGGGTGGATTGCCTCTTGAGGAGATTTGTGGATGAACTGGTACAAAGGTGAGTTGCCTCGCGAGGGTGCTCGGGTGGTTCCCCCCTGTCCCCCTCTACGGCGCAGCTTAGCCTCTATTTATAATGGCCCGGGTCCTCTTCCCTCATCGCTCTGGCGGGAAGGGATCCCACAACGGCCAAATTCGAAAGGGGACAGGAGGTATATCTTATCCTGACGAAAGGTGGTCTTCACCTGCAAAGTAGCTGATGGTGATGCGTGGGTGGGTTCGGCGATGACGTCCGTCCTGCAGGGCTTGCGGTCTTGGCCTTGTTACACCAGAGCGGAAACCTTTGGGGGGCTGTCCTGGGAACCCGCGTATGTCCTTGCCTCCTTTGCACCAAAGGGGAAACTGTCTCCCCAGTGCCCGCTGGTGCCTGCCTGGCCTGGCTTACGTCATCCCCAACCTCATGAGGCTGGGCGCTGCATAGGAATCTTCGCCCCTCGGGAGGCAACCTGGGGAGACCCCTCCCTCCGGGGGTCTTGGCGTCGTCCTCCTCGTGAGGGTGGGGCTCTCGCGAGGGCCTTGTCTTGAGCGAGGCTACGCTGGGCCGTATCAGGCTGTCGAAGTGGGCCACGCCTTGGGCCGCAGGCAGGCAGGTCTGGGTACCCCCGTTCCTAGAACGCTGACAGTAGCCCCCGGGCCCAAGGCGTGCCTGGGTTAGCTTCGGGGCAAAGCCGAAGAAGCCGACCTGAGCGCCGCGGGCCCCAGCCGTCTACGGGCGCTGCCTGATGCGTGGCGCGTAACGAGACGCGGACGCCTCCACTTCCCGAAGACTTCGGGAACCGCCCCGAGCTAAGCTGACACGAAGCCTGCGTGCCGCGCCGGCCATCATTGCCCTTCCTTGAATGTGGCCGTCTTCTCGTGCCTTCTCTCCCCTCGATCCATGCGGTTGTGACCCAACGAGGGCAGGTGAGGCGATGTGAAGCAGGGCTGCACGCCGACCGAGTTGGGCATGTGGCGCCCAGGAAGCGCACGACGCCCCCACTCCCCACGACGCCTCATGGACATCGGTTGCGCCTATAAACCCGCCCCGCCCGGGGGGTTATGCCATCCTGACGCGCCCTCTCGCTTCCCATCCTTCCAAAGATATCATCCTCATCCTCCTCTCTTCTCTTACCTTCCATGGCATCTGGAGGGAGTGCAGCAGGTGCGAGGAAGCGCACGGGGTCTCCGGCTCCACCACCAGCCTCTGGAGGCAGCAGCGGGGGGCCTTCGAGGCCGGCCCCACTACGCCGGCGCTGGGCCGTCATCGACGAGTAAGTGTTCTGTCGCCCTCCTCCCTTTCTTGTGAACCATGCCCGACACGCCGGACCTGATTGCCTCCTCCTCCCAGGGCGCCTGCGCCCAAGAGGCGCAAGCTCGACGAGCTCCAGGAGGAGGCGGACGCGCTCAGGGCCCAGCTAGCGGGCACCGAGGCCACCCTCCAGGCCGCGCTCAGAGGCGAGGAGGAGGCCAAGGCAGAGCTGGCGTCCCTTCAGGCCCAGATCAAGGGACCTGCTGACGCCGTGCAGGCCGCCCAGGACGAGGCGGCGCATGCGAAGATGCTGGAGGCGCAGCGCGCCAAGCAGTATCTGGACATTGCCCACCGCGTGGTTGGTGCGGTTGGCCGGTTTGTCGGGGAAGCCCCCGCGCTGCCGTGCGCACACGGCGATAGGGGTTCTCTCAACTTCTTAGGCAAGGTGGTGGAGGCGCTGGAGACCGGCGTCTCCCGGGTGGACGAAGACAACGAGTCCAGTGCGCGCGACCTCCTGGACATCGCGCTGACGCGCGTCTTCTCCAACCTGCGCTGCCACGTCCTAGAGCTTGACCTCTCCCGCGTCATGGAGCCGGTGCCCGAGGAGCTCCAGAGGCCCCTCAGGGATGAGGTGCGCCAGCAGGTGGAATCCCTGGTGGAGCGGTTCGTCCAGGAGCCTTCCTCCGACGAAGGTGGCGACTCCGGCGCCGAGGCTGGCGGGGGTCTGGATGGGGACAACGGCTCCTCCGCCTAAGCTTCCCCTGTTTTCTTCCTCTGGTTCCTATTACATCAAGAAGCACCTGGCCCCTGGGGGTGTTAAACTTTTGTGTTTTACCTTCGTCTTCCTCCCCTTTTTTTATTGTCGTTGATTGCTTGTTTTGTGCGGCACGTCTTCGTCTCTTCCTCGGGGTTTTGCGTCATCGTTGGTGTGCCTCCGTGCACCCCCTCGCGCCTTCGCTTGACTCGCTGTGCCGTTGCTCCACGCCTAGCGCTCTTCGTGGGGACCGCGGGGGTGTCGCACGGCGTCAGGCGATAGCGGCCTGCCGTGACCTCACGAGGTGGACCCTCCTGAGGGGACGCGTGCCGCTCCGAGGCCAAGGTTTTAGCGGTGATGCCTAGAGAGGCCAGATTCCTCCCCTTGCGCCGCCTTTCCTGTACCTGGAGCCACCGGAGGCCTGATGGGGGCATGTAGTAAACCGTAGCGCCTGCATTCTCACGTTAGTGTTCCCGTCTCATACCCCAGTATTTGGGTTATCATTGGGTCAAAAAATTTCTGCTCTTTACGGTTGGGGTACTTAGCTTGGCGGGCCGTGGCGAGCTCGTGCGTTGTGGGGTGCAGCTGGAGCGCCTGGGGAGCTTGGGAATCTCACCAGGGGGGCTTCTTCCTTGCGAGCGCAGCGGTTTGGGAGCCCTCTTAGCGCTCCGCGTCGGCGGGGCCCAGTGCCGCGCATACCTCTACCGCCGTTGGGGCGTCCGGATCACCAGGACGAGACCAAGGGGCGAGGGGCTACGTGACCAGTGAGGCTCCTGAGTCGCGTTGCTCAGGAGTCCCCCTTAACGTTCAAGCGGCCCCCATACCTTTCCTTGCCAGTTCCTGCCCCGAGAGGAGATAGAGCCTCCTGAGGCTCCATGATGCCGCGCCGGGCCACGGCCGAAGCCCCCGACCGGGGAGCCCCCGAGCGAGGGTTGGCCGCCAGAAGAAGGACGCCTCTGAGGCAAAAGGCGCCAGCCGGCTTGCCCGAGAGCGCCACACGAGGACCAAGGTGCCAGGGCCATGGCAAGGTGTGCACACCGTGCCCGTGCCGCCCCCGCTCGTGGGGCGCGTGATGGGGAGACCGACAGGTATTGATTCAGAAAACAAGATTACAAGACCAAAAAAGGATTGCAAAGAGAGAAAATTCCCACCCCTTTTTCAAAATAGAGTTGCGAAACTTCGAGTTTCATTTCAAAAAGTGGCAATTCGAATACAAAAAGGAGCAAGGAACAGCCGCGTCCGGCACCTAGGCTAGTCTTCGTCTTTGTCTTCCCCCCATCGCGGAGCGTAGGGCTTCCACTAGGCGTGGGCATAGTCATTGGAGGACAGTGTTGTCCGCCGGCGCGGAGCATGGGGATTCCACTTGGGCATGGGTGGGAACCCCTCCGCGTCCTCGGGGGGCTCCGGGCGTATACAACCCACTCATTATTATGTGAGAGTGTCACGGGTTGTGCCCAGGGGCGCGCAGGGGGTTCCATGCCTCCGGGACACGGAGCCCACTTCCTGCCCCCAAGCATGACGTGGCGAGGTGGGGCCGACTCCGAATGGGCCCTCAAGAGCGGGGGGAGCCCCCGACGCCCTACGCAGGGAGGACCCGGCCTGGAACGGGGCCTCAGGCCCCCAAGGGCCCAGAGGTGAACGTCGTCGCTGCAGTGGCGCCGCAGCTCCTCGCGCTGCGGGCGAGGCTCTGTGCAAGACCCTTCCGCCAAGCGCGAGGCTGACGCCCGAGGCGGTGCCCCAGTGCGCCTCACTGGGGTGTCCCGGAGCCTCGCGCAGACACTCAGCCCTCTGCCCCCAGGCGGGCCGGGGTGGACCTGGGGACATGGGTGAGTATCTGATCTCCTGCCGCCAGTCGGGTGATGCCTGGCCCCAAGACATGAGCGTGTGTTCCACCCTCCGTCTTTGGGCCGGCGATGCCCGCCCCGGAGACATGGGCGTGTGTTCCACCCTCCGTCTCCAGGCTGGCGGTGCCCGTGCTAGAGACATGGGCGTGTGCTCCACCCTCCGTCTCCAGGCTGGCGGCGCCCGTGCTGGAGACATGGGCGTGTGCTCCACCCTCCGTCTCCAGGATGGCGACGCCCGTGCCGGAGACATGGGCGTGTGCTCCACCCTCCGTCTCCAGGCAGGGAGCATCCGGCCTAGGGACATGGGCGTGTGTTCCACCCTTCGTCCCCATGCAGGTGACGCCCGGTCTGGGGACGCAAGCGTCTGATCAGGGTAACCCCCCACTAGTGGGCGTGCCTCATGGAGCTGCCAACGCCAGGCACCCTCGCAAGACTGACCCTGCCAGCTACCCTCACGAGAGCTGCTCGCGAGGTCGCGTAAGCTCCCCCTGTCATCATAGTGGTCGGCGCTGCGCCCTCCGCGGCTTGGGCGCCTGCCAGCATGCTCGTCGTAGGGGGCTCGAGTCCCCGGGTGCAGGCATAGGTGAGCCGTCGACCGCTCACTTCGGAGGGGGTGGGCGCACAGGAAGTAGCGAGGCGGTGCCCGCCCCGGGCAGCCAGCGCCTCCCGCAGGCCTTCGTCCGTGCCGGAGGGGAACCTCCGCGTGCTTGACGCCCTGGGCCGCACCCCTTGTCGGCGTAGGTGCTGGTCGTAACACGCTTCCGAGGGGTATCCAAGCGTCCCCAGCGCCGCGCTGGTCGGTTGGGGAGCTCCGAAGACACGAGCCCCCAGGCCCGTCCTTTAGGGGTGCGCCAGGGCCGCGCCGGCCATGCCGACGCGCCCAGCGGTGCGGCCCAGTCAGTCATTGTAGCGGTTGCGAGCGGTGTGGTAGCGCAGCAGTTCACGAGCCACGAGGAGCGCGATTCGCCTGCTCGTCAGGTCGCGGCGAGCTCGGGGGGGGGGGGGGGGCGACATCGCGGCGTGGACGCGGGAGGGAGTCGGGGCGACGATGCCGCGCTGCGCGGTGGGTGAGGGCGGCGGGACCTGACGTCCATCGATGGCCGGGCTGGCGATGGCGTGTGCCAACGGGGGGGGGGGGGGGGCGAGATGGCGTGAGGCGCCATGGCCCGCTGGCGTCGCCCGAGCGACGCGAGCAGCTCGGCGCTCTGCGCAAGCTCGGCGGCCTTTGGCCATGGGAGCGGCGAGCGAGGGCGGGGCGAAGCTTGAGGTGGAGACCCCGACACAAGCCCCCTACCTGGCGCGCCAAATGTCGGATTTCGGGCTCCGCAAAACCTAAAGAGGTTCAAACTCAGGGGCATGTGTGGAGATCCCAACTAGCTACGTCCCCAAGCTCACAGCTCCAAAGCCTAGCCCAATTGACTCTCTCAATCACGGGGAAGAAGACCAACACGCGAATTTACCCAGGTTTGGGCCGCTGCGAAGTGTAAAACCCTACTCCTTCTTTGGGTGGATTGCCTCTCGAGGAGGTTTGTGGATGAACTGGTACAAAGGTGAGCTGCCTCGCGAGGGCGCTCGGGTGGTTCCCCCCCTGTCCCCCTCTACGGCGCGGATTAGCCTCTATTTATAATGGCCTGGGTCCTCTTCCCTCATCGCTCTGGCGGGAAGGAATCCCACAACGGCCAAATTCGAAAGGGGACAGGAGGTACATCTTATCCTGACGAAAGGTGGACTTTGCCTGCAAAGTAGGTGGTGGTGATGCGTGGGTGGGCTCGGCGATGACGTCCGTCCTGCGGGGCTTGCGGTCTTGGCCTTGTTACACCAGAGCGGAAACCTTTGGGGGGCTGTCCTGGGAACCCGCGTACGTCCTTGCCTCCTTTGCACCAAAGGGGAAACTGTCTCCCCAATGCCCGCTGGTGCCTGCCTGGCCTGGCTTGCGTCATCCCCAACCTCACGAGGCAGGGCGCTGCATAGGAATCTCCGCCCCTCGGGAGGCAACCTGGGGAGGCCCCCTCCCTCCGGGGGTCTTGGCGTCGTCCTCCTCGCGAGGGTGGGGCTGTCGCGAGGGCCTTGTCTTGAGCGAAGCTACGCCGGGCTGTATCAGGCTGTCGAAGTGTGCCACGCCCTGGGCCGCAGGCAGGCAGGTCTGGGTACCCCCGTTCCCAGAACACCGACAGTGAGGCCTGGCGGCGGGCCTCCTCCCCGAGCACAAGGTCTGTCCCCCGCGTGGCATCCTGACGCTCCTCGTCGAATGCCAAGACCCGCGGGGAGCGATGATTAACCTCGTGTGGGAGGACCGCCTCGGCTCCGTAGACGAGGAAGAATGCGGTTTCGCCGGTGGGCTTTGTCGTAGTGGTGCGGATGGACCACAGCACGGATTAAAGCTCACTGAGCCAACCCCTGCCGCAGGCTTCGAGTTTCTTCTGGAAGCACCTCGCCTTGAGGCCCCTCATGACCTCCGCGTTGGCGCACTCGGCCTGGCCGTTGCTCCACGAGTGTGCTACCGAAGCATAACATATCTGCGTCCCAAGGTTAGCACAATATTTCTTAAATAGGTTACTTGTGAACTGTGAGCCATTGTCAGTAATGATACGGTTGGGGACACCGAAGCGGCTCATGAAGCCCCGGATGAACTTGACTGCTGAGCCGGAGGGGATGGTGCGCACGGGCTCCACCTCCGCCCACTGGGTGAACTTGTCGATGACGACGTAGCGGTAGCGGTAGCCTCTGGCCGCCCGAGGGAAAGGGCCCAGTATGTCTAGCCCCAGACCGGGAACGGCCAGGAGAGCGGGATGGTCTGGAGACCTTGCGCGGATTGATGAATCTGCTTGGCGTGGAACTGACAGGCTTCGCAAGATCGGACCAGCTCGGTGGCGTCGTTGAGTGCCGTGGGCCAGTAGAAGCCGCTGCGGAACGCCTTTCCCACCAGGGTGCGAGACGAGGAATGGTGCCCGCAGTCGCCACCGTGAATATCTGCCAGCAGCTCGCGGCCCAGCTCTTCAGATATGCACCGCAGCGAGACGTCGTTTGGGCGCCTGCGGTACAACTCGCCATCCTTCAGGCAATAGGCCGTGGCCTGGCGGACCACGCGCTCTGCGTCCTCTGATACGTCTCCAACGTATCTATTTTCCTCACTCTTTTGCCCTTGTTTTGGAATCTAATTTGCATGATTTGAATGGAACTAACCCGGACTGACGCTGTTTTCAGCAGAATTGCCATGGTGTTGTTTTTGTGCAGAAATAAAAGTTCTCGGAATGGAACGAAACTTTTTGGAGATTTATTTTGGAAAATATAAAAAATACTGGAGCCAGAAACCTCCGGAGAGGGGGCCCAGGGTGAGCATCACCCACCAGGGCACGATAGCCCCCTCCCGGCGCGCCCTGGTGGGGGATGGGCACCTCGGGGCCCCACGTGCCCTATCTCCGCCACTATAAATTCCTAAATTTGGAGAAAAAAATCAGAGAGAAAGAATTATCGCGTTTCACGAGACGGAGCTGTCGCCACCTCCTGTTCTTCATCGGGAGGCCAGATCTGGAGCCCGTTTGGGGCTCCGGAGAGGGGAATCTTCGGTCTTCATCATCATCAACCTTTCTCCATCACCAATTCCATGATGCTCCCCACTGGGAGTGAGTAATTCCTTCGTAGGCTTGCTGGTCGGTGAGGAGTTGGATGATATTCATCATGTAATCGAGTTAGTTTTGTTAGGGCTTGGTCCCTAGTATCCATTATATTCTGAGATTGATGTTGCTATGACTTTGCTATGCCTATTGCTTGTCAATAGGGCCCGAGTGCCATGATTTCAGATCTGAACTGTTTATGTTATCATCTCTATATCCATGTTCTTGATCCGATCTTGCCTAGTCATATGCACCTATTACGTGTTATGATCCGTCAACCCCATAGTGACAATATTTGGGATACTTCGCGGTGATGACCGTAGTTTGAGGAGTTCATGTATTCACCATGTGTTAATGCTTTATTCCGGTTGTCTATTAAAAGGAGGCCTTAATATCCCTTAGTTTCCTTATGGACCCCGCTTCCATGGGAGGGTAGGACAAAAGATGTCATGCAAGTTCTTTTCCATAAGCACGTATGACTATTTACGGAATACATGCCTACATTACATTGATGAACTGGAGCTAGTTCTGTATCACCCTAGGTTATGACTGTTATATGATGAATATCATCCAATGAGTTACCGATCCAGTGCCTACGACCTTTCCACTTATTGCTCTTGCTAAGTTACTACTGATGTTGCTGCTGTTCCAACTATTACAAAACTATTGCTACTACTGTTACCGCTACTATTACTATTGCTACTACTATCAAAACTATCATATTACTGTGCTACTGATCACTCTGCTGCAAATATTTAATCTCCAGGTGTGGTTGAATTTACAACTCAACTGCTAATACTCTCAAGTATTCTTTGGCTCCCCTTGTGTCGAATCTATAAATTTGGGTTGAATACTCTACCCTCGAAAACTGTTGCGATCCCCTATACTTGTGGGTTATCAAGACCTTTTTCTGGCGCCATTGCCGGGGAGCATAGCAATATTTGTTGAGTCACTTGGGATTTATATCAGTTTATCACTATGAAGAATCTGAAGGATCCAAGGACCAAGATTTTTCCCTCTACTACGAGGGGAGGTAAGGAATTGCCATCTAGATCTGCACCTGATTCACCTTCTGTTATGAGTAAGCTTGCACCACCACCACATGCTAGTAATCTTGATATGTCGCATGTTATTGATGATGCTGCCTATGCTATGAATGATGCTTATGATGATGCTAGTACCATGCTTGATGATAATGTGCCACTAGGAGAATTTCTTGATGAACAAATTGCTAGAGCTAAAGAAAATGAGATTACTGAAACTAATGAAGCTTATGAAACTGATTATGATTACGAAACTCCTATTAGTCCTAGTTCTCCTAAGTTTGAAATGCCTAAGATACCTGAAGGTTATGTTATGGACGAGGAGATAACTAGAGAAATTCTTTCTTGCAAGGATAGAGACGATCTTAAGAAACTGCTATGCAAGTATAAGAAAAAAACTTTGAATGCTAGAATGAAATGTGATTCCTAAGTTTGCTACTTCACCTATTTGTGTTACCAATAAGGATTATGAGTTCTCTGTCGACCCAGAGTTAATTACTTTGGTTGAATCTGATCCTTTCCATGGCTATGAAACCGAAACTGTAGTGACACACCTTACTAAGCTGAATGATATAGCCACGCTCTTTGCTCATGATGAGAAAATTCGCTACTATTACATCCTTAAGTTGTTTCCATTCTCATTAAAGGGTGATGCTAAGACATGGTACAATACTCTTGCTCCTGGTTGTGTGCGTAGTCCCCAAGATATGATTTACTACTTCTCTGAAAAATATTTTCCTGCTCATAAGAAACAAGCTGCCTTACAAGAAATATTTAACTTTGTACAAATTGAAGAAGAGAGTCTCCCACAAGCTTGGGGGAGGCTTCTCCAGTTGCTTAATGCTTTACCTGATCACCCTCTCAAGAAAAATGAAATACTTGATATCTTTTATAATGGACTAACCGATGCTTCTAGGGACTTCCTAGATAGTTGTGCTGGTTGTGTTTTCAGGGAACGAACTGTTGAACGAGCTGAGGAATTATTGAATAATGTATTGAAGAATTATGATGATTGGATTCTTCCTGAACCACTGCCTAAACCTACTCTGAAGTAGAGGGGTATCTTATTTCTCAGTCCCGAAGATATGCAAGAGGCAAAGAAAGCTACGAAGGAAAAAGGTATTAAAGCTGAGGATGTTAAGAATTTGCCACCTATTGAAGAAATACATGGCCTTGACACACCACCACCTCCACAGGTGGTAGAGGTAAATTCTTTATCAAAGTTTAATGAAAGTGACATCCCTCACAGTAAACCTCCTAGTCAATCCTTATATGAGTTTGATAACTATATTATGAAGCAAGATCATTTCAATGCCCATGTTCTGAAACAGTTGAAATACAATTGTGATATGATTGCTCGCTTGAGTGACTTGCTCTTTAGAATCAGTAATGATGTTAGAGGTGTAGGAAAACATGCCTCTATGGTTCAAACCCAATTAGAACAAGTAGCTAAGTCTCAAAAAGAATTGCTTGATGAAATGAATAGTAATATGCATGACTTTGCTGCTAGAGTGGTAACTAGAGGAGGTAGAATGACCCAAGAACCACTCTATCCTGAGGGTCATCCTAAAAGAATTGAACAAGACTCTCAGAGAATTAATCCTGAGGCATCTAGTCTTTCTAAGAAGAAAAAGAAAAAGAAAAATGATAGGACTTTGCGTACCTCTAGTGAACTTGAGACACAAAAACCTCCTGATAATAATGACGTCGCTATTTCCGATGCTGAAACTCAGTCTGGTAGTGAACATCGACCTAGTGATAATGAAAATGATAATGATGATGTTCACGATGATGCTCAACCTAGTAATGATAGAGAACCAGATAATGATGTTGAAATAGAGCCTGCTCCTGATCTTGATAACCCACAACCTAAAAGTAAACGGTATGATAAGAAAGACTTTGTGGCTAGGAAACATGGTAAAGAAAGAGAGCCATGGGTTCAGAAACCCATGTCATTTCCACCTAAGCCATCTAAGAAAAAGGATGATGAAGAATTTGAGCGCTTTGCTGAGATGATTAGGCCAGTCTTTTTGCGTACCCGCTTGACTGATATTTTGAAGATGGCCCCTTATGCTAAGTATATGAAAGACAACATCACTAATAAAAGAAAGATACCAGAAGCTAAAATCTCCACCATGCTTGCTAATTATTCTTTTAAGGATGGAGTAGCTAAAAAACTTGGAGATCCGGGAATACCAACTATACCTTGCTCCATCAAAAGAAACTATGTTAAAACTGCTTTGTGTGATTTAGGAGCCGGTGTTAGTGTTATGCCTTTCTCTTTATATAAAAGACTTGATTTGAATAAACTCACACCTACCGAGATATCATTGCAAATGGCTGACCAGTCAACAGCCATACCTATCGGTATTTGTGAAGATGTGCCCGTTGTTGTTGCAAATGTTATTATCTTAACGGACTTTGTTATTCTTGAGATGACCGAGGACGACAACATGTCGATTATCCTTGGTAGACCCTTTTTGAATAGTGCAGGGGCTGTTATTGATTGCAATAAATGCAAAGTCACTTTTCATATTAATGGTAATGAGCACACGGTGCACTTTCCGAAGAAACAATTTCAAGTGAATGGTATAAATGTTATTGAAGAATCTCCGACCATCACTATTGGAAGTTTTCAATTACCTCTACCTACTGCCAAAAAGAAATATGATATACTTATTGTCGGGGATATGCACATCCCCATTGAGGTAACTTAGTGTTTTACGAAAGTTCTTCGGTTTCATGCTAATCGGAAGTGGTTGTTAATAAGACTTGATCAACCTTATTAATGAATCATTTTTGAGAGGTATGACGTCGATGAATCTAGTAAGCACAACTCTCTGCTCCCACATTTTATTTTCTGTTTTAGTTAGTCAAATAAAATAAAATGCCATGTTTATCCTGTTTTCTGTTTTCTCCGTGCAATAAAAAATGACCCAATAATAAAAATTCTCAGAATGCCCTGAAAATTTAACACGAATTTTTTCTGAATATTTATGAATTTTTGGTGCAAATAACACCTGAGGGGGGTGCACCTGGTGCCCACAATACACCAGGGCGCGCCAGCACCCCAGGCGCGCCCTGGTGGGTGGTGGCCCCCACGTAGGCCCCCTCACTTATCTCTTTAGCCCATATTGTCACCTACATCCAGCAAAAAATCACCACAACCACCATTTTCGTGTTCTTGCTCTCAAACCCGTGGATTTCGATCTCTTTGTTCGAAGCTCCGTTTCCGAAACTGTTTGGAGGGATTGCTACTTGGTATGTGACTCCTCCATTGCTCCAATTAGTTTTTGTTTTAGTGGGTTATTTTTAGAGTAATTAGCTACTCTTGGTGCTGCTGTAGATGAGCTTGCATGTTGAATTCTTAGAGTTCTAAGTAGTTTGAATGCTCAATATGGCCTCTATGCATGCTTGGGAGTAGTTGCTAACAATCTTACAAAGTTTTGTTGACAAAGTTTTTGTGGACTAATTTTTTTTCATATTTTTTATAGGAATAAAATGAATATCTTTAGGAAGTTCTCCTAAGAAAAATGCAAAGGGAGTCATTGGGGAATCATCGGATAATGACCTTCACACTCCAAGAAAGGTGGAGGTGCGGCCGTGCGAATGGCCGCATGATGCCTTCCTGGGGGAGGCCGGGATCCACCAAGAGTTTGCTCAGTTTGTCGCAAACGCTGGGTTAACCGAGTTCCTTGCAGATAAGTGTGACCAATATCACATACTTACAAATTCCTTTGCGCAAAGTTTTACTTATCTAGGGAGGAACAACCCTCCTGAAGTGCAGTTTAATCTTTATGCTGAACCTCACACATTATCGCTAGCTGACTTCTGTAACATATGCTTGATCCCTTCTGATGGGGACTAGAGAGAACCTAGGCCATTTGAGTTTGAGGATTTTCTCCTCGCATTAACCGTGGGTGAGGATAGAGGCGTGTCGAGCCCCACTGCTATTAGCTTACAGTTTCCCTCAGTACATTATTTCGCCTTAGTCATCACTAAGTGTTTAACCGCTAGGGAGAAGGTTAGCGCACTCAGTGCTCCTGACCTCGCTATTTTATGTCGTGCACTTTATGATGATCACACCTTTAGTATTGGGCTATTATTGCCCGGCGCTTACAGCTCAATAAAACTAAGGGAAAGATACATGGTGGTATTTATGCTACTCTGTTAGCGAACCACTTTAGAATCCCCTTTTGCCCACATGATTACCCCTTACCCCGAGTTTACCTCGATCATAAGTCACTGCAGGCTCACCATTTTCTTGATTTAACTGACTCTCCACGTGATATTCACTATAACTTAGTATTTAGCAAGGAAACACGTGATATTATCCCGTTGCCTGCACCTGCTTTGTTTGATCCTATTGCCAGGAACGGATACATGATTATGCCAGATGACATTACAGCTTACCAGAACAACCTAGCAGCTGCTGAGGAGGAGCCCCAGGGGTGGGGTGCTCAGGTGCCGCCTTAGCCTCACTACAACTTGGGACCGGACGGCTACTACGGATAGTGATTACCAAGCTAGGCCAAAAGCCTAAGCTTGGGGGAGTACGTATTTCCACTGACATTACATTCATGTTCGCACATTTCATTCCAGTTGTCGGTGTTCATACTTTTTCATTGTAATATCCATGTTAGATTTGTTTTCTCGCTTTCTTCTTGTGTGTTTGAAAAACTTTGAGAAAACCCAAAAACATTTCCTACTTCTTTTTAGTTTTTCTTTCTAGCTTAGTTTAATTGTTGCATTAAAAGAAAACCCAAAAATATTTCTCGCTTCTTCTTTTACTTGTTGGGAGCTATCCCGTGTAAATAGTTTTTCTCATTTTAGTTTTTCTTCTTTGATTTGCTTCCTTCAAGAAAAACCAAAAACTCCAAAAATATTTCAGTGTGTTTCTCTGAAATTCTTTTCTTATTACTCGAGTCATACCTAGGAGAAGACCATGATGAAATTGTTGAGTGGTTCTCATCTGCATTATCGTCTACCTAACAAAGAACCCATATCACCTTGTCTTCTCCTCTTGAATAAAATGTTTGCAGATTCCAGTTAAGTCCACGACATTCTTGCACTATTATTATTCTCTTATCATTCGGTCATGCAAGTGAAAGGCAATAATGACGACATTTGATGAATTGACTGTGGCAGAGAAAGGCGGGTATGAACTCAACTTGTTTTTGTTTTTGTAAATATGTTTAACCTAGTATCCCTTGATTCAGCTCATTATGATCAAACATGTTTGCAATGACCATTAGAGATTATAGTTGTTCATGCCATGCTTAAGTAACTAGGAGTGAATAATGATTTATCTTGGGTGTCAACATGCATTAAAATGGTAGTGATGTGGTATGATGATATGGTATCCTCCTCTGAATGTTTCAAGTGGCTTGACTTGGCACATGTTCACGCATGTAGTTGAATCAAAACTAACATAGCCTTCATGATATTTATGTTCATGGTGTCCATATCCTACTCATGCTAGTATTCAATGTTGATTATATGTAATGCATGTTCATGAACGTCTTCGCTCTCTAGCTGGCCGCTTCTCAATCTAACTGCTAGCCTTAGCCTATACTAAGCGGGAATACTGCTTGTGCATCAAAACCCTTGAACCAAGTTATGCCAGATGAGTCCACTATATCTACCTATATGCGGTATTACCCTGTCGTTCCAAAGTAAATTTGCATGTGCCACCACTAAAATTTCAAATAAACATCTGTTTTGTGTGCCTGGACCGCTCATGGAGCGACAGGGGGCGGTCAGTATCTTCCATGCTAAGCGGGTTATTCTCATGACGAGTGTTTATTCACTTGTCCTTACACGAGAGGGGCGGTAATAGGGATTCCTAGTCCCGAAATAAAAAATCAAAAATAATTAAACAAAACTCCCCCAGGAATGTTGTTGGTTTGGACGGTACCCGTGGATGCGGCTCGCTGTGGAGTGTGGTTGTTGGTGGAGGGGGAGTAAACCTTTACTTTTACTGCTTGGGAACCGCCGCTAATTTGTTTAGCATGGAATATATTGATAACTCTTGGTCGTGACGTTGACAGGAGGGGTGTACCTCCCAAAATTATATCTATTTCTATTTTAAACTTTGAGCTCTGGCACCGCTGCAATTCCTTGCTTCCCTCTGCGAAGGGACTATCTATTTACTTTTATGTCGAGTCATCACCTTCTCAAATAAGTGCCAGACCTGAGAGCACTATTGTCATCCTCATGCATTGTGTATAGTTGATGTTGGGTGCAGCATGCTGGATCTTTTCTACCATGAATTACAATGTTTAGTTGTTGCTTGAACTTTGGAGGTGCTCTGCATTTATGTTTTGCGGTCTCAGAAAGGGCTAGCGAGATACCACTATTGTCATATTGTATCACGATTGTTTTGACAAAATGTTGGCGCTTGAGATATCTTATTATTGCTCGTTAGTTGCTTATGTTATTGATATGAGTAAATATAATTCCTAAGAGTTATTGTTGACATGGTTAGTCATAATCTTTGCTGAAAACCTGGGTGCCACTTAAGAATATATATGTAAACAAGAACAAAAGAGTTCATAAAAGTTTTTCTTTCTCACTTTCAGTTTATCAACTGAATTGCTTGAGGACAAGCAAAGGTTTAAGCTTGGGGGAGTTGATACGTCTCCAATGTATCTACTTTTCCTCACACTTTTGCCCTTGTTTCGGATTCTAATTTGCATGATTTGAATGGAACTAACCCGGACTGATGCTGTTTTCAGCAGAATTGCCATGGTGTTGTTTTTGTGCAGAAATAAAAGTTCTCGGAATGGAACGAAACTTTTTGGAGATTTATTTTGGAAAATATAAAAAATACTGGAGCCAGAAACCTCCGGAGAGGGGGCCCAGGGTGAGCATCACCCACCAGGGCGCACCAGCCCCCTCCCGGCGCGCCCTGGTGGGGGATGGGCACCTCGGCGCCCCACTTGCCCTATCTCCGCCACTATAAATTCCTAAATTTGGAGAAAAAAAATCAGAGAGAAACAATTATCGTGTTTCACAAGACGGAGCCGCCGCCACCTCCTGTTCTTCATCAGGAGGCCAGATCTGGAGCCCGTTTGGGGCTCCGGAGAGGGGAATCTTTGGTATTCGTCATCATCAACCTTTCTCCATCGCCAATTCCATGATGCTCCCCACCGGGAGTGAGTAATTCCTTCGTAGGCTTGCTGGTCGGTGAGGAGTTGGATGAGATTCATCATGTAATCGAGTTAGTTTTGTTAGGGCTTGATCCCTAGTATCCATTATGTTCTGAGATTGATGTTGCTATGACTTTGCTATGCCTAATGCTTGTCACTAGGGTCCGAGTGCCATGATTTCAGATCTGAACCGTTCATGTTATCATCTCTATATCCATGTTCTTGATCCGATCTTGCCTAGTCATATGCACCTATTACGTGTTATGATCCGTCAACCCCATAGTGACAATATTTGGGATACTTCGTGGTGATGACCGTAGTTTGAGGAGTTCATGTATTCACCATGTGTTAATGCTTTGTTCTGGTTGTCTATTAAAAGGAGGCCTTAATATCCCTTAGTTTCCTTATGGACCCCGCTGCCACGGGAGGGTAGGACAAAAGATGTCATGCAAGTTCTTTTCCATAAGCACATATGACTATTTACGGAATACATGCCTACATTACATTGATGAACTGGAGCTAGTTCTGTATCGCCCTATGTTATGACTGTTATATGATGAATGTCATCCAATGAGTTACCGATCCAGTGCCTACGACCTTTCCACTTATTGCTCTTGCTAAGTTATTACTGCTGTTGCTGCTGTTCCAACTGTTACAAAACTATTGCTACTACTGTTACCGCTACTGTTACTATTGCTACTGCTATCAAAACTATCATATTACTGTGCTATTGATCACTCTGCTGTAGATATTTAATCTCCAGGTGTGGTTGAATTGACAACTCAACTGCTAATACTCTCAAGTATTCTGTGGCTCCCCTTGTGTCGAATCTATAAATTTGGGTTGAATACTCTACCCTCGAAAACTGTTGCGATCCCCTATACTTGTGGGTTATCATCCTCCTCCTTCTCTGGCAGGACGCCGCCGAGCAGGTACGCCTTAAACTCCTCCGTCCAGTCGCCGGCCTGGGGTTCCAGCGCCAGGAGCAATTGTGCTCCCGAGGCCGGTCCATAGGCCGGGGCGCCTAAGAGCGGGGCTGGCGGCAGTTCCTCCCGAGGTGACGCCAGGCCCGCGGTC
The DNA here is from genome assembly GCA_039707655.1 of Elymus sibiricus. Classification (NCBI taxonomy): domain Eukaryota; kingdom Viridiplantae; phylum Streptophyta; class Magnoliopsida; order Poales; family Poaceae; genus Elymus; species Elymus sibiricus. The sequence continues at coordinate 303,353,059 of CM077675.1, read as the reverse complement.
GGTGGAGTCGCCGATGGTTTGAAGAGCCTTTCCTCGAAGACGCCGGGCTCCTAAGGCTCATGGCGCGACGCCCTCTTGGCGATGTAGTCCGCCTCCTTGTTCGCGCCGCGCGTGACGTGCTGCAATTCCAAGCCCTGGAGGCGCTTTTCAAGTTTGCGTACCTCTTCCAAGTACGCCTCCATGTGCTTGTCCTTCGGCTTGTACTCCTTGTTGGAGAAGTTGACGAGGAGCTGGGAGTCGCCCTTGACGGTAAGGCACTTGACCCCCATGGCCGCGGCGGCCTTGAGGCCCGCGATCAGGCCCTCGTACTCCGCAATGTTGTTGGAGACCTTCTCGCCATGCTAAAAGCAGAGCTGCACGGCGTAGTAGAGCTTGTCCTGGGTCGGTGAGATGAGTACGACTCCAGCCCCCGCGCCATGCCGGGCGAAGGCACCGTCGAAGTGCATGACCCAGCAGTCAGGCGCCTCATCGCCGGGCGCGAGGGACTGGCCCTCATCCAGCCCCCGGTTGGGGGCATCCGTCCATTCCGCCACGAAGTCAGCGAGGGCCACGCCCTTGATGACCATGGTTGTGCTGAACTCCAGGTGGAAGGCCTACAGCTCGATGTTCCACTCCGCCACCCTTCCTGCAGCGTTGGGGTTGTGCAACACCTTCTCCAGCGGGTACGCAGAGATGACCTTGATGGGGTGGCCTTGGAAGTAATGGTGCAGCTTCCTTGAGGCAACGAGGAGCGCGAGCAGGAGCTTCTGCTGCATGGGGTAGCGTGAGCGCGCATCCCGCAGCACGGTGCTGATGTAGTACACTGGGTGCTCGACGAGGCGCGAAGCGTTGGTGCCGCCCTGCTCCTGAGGGGGCGTGCATGACTCTGGTGCCTCATGAGCCGGTGAGGCGACAAGGGCCTCAGGAGCGCCATCCTGAGGTGGCAACCGCCGTGCGGCCCCTTGCAAACCACCTTTCTTCGTGCATGCGCCGGCGTGCTCCTCCCGAAGCGCCACGAGCGCCGCGCTGGCCGAGTGGGGGTCGCTGCTAAGTAGAGCACCAAAGGCTCGTGAATGCACGGCACCACCATGACGGGAGGTTCCGTGAGGTACTGCTTGAGTTCTTGGTAGGCCGCCTCAGCTTCTGGGGTCCACTCGAAAGGGCCCTTCCTCTTCCTGAGCTTGAAGAAGGGGAGGGCTCACTCACCAAGCCTGGAGATGAAGCGCCCCAAGGCGGTCACGCAGCCCGCCAGCTTTTGCATTTCCTTGAGGGTCTGAGGCGGGCTCATCTTATCAATTGCCTTGACCTTTTCCGGGTTTGCCTCAATCCCTCGGTGCGATACCAGGAAACCGAGCAGCTTTCCGGATGCGACCCCGAAGACACACTTCTCCGGGTTGAGCCTCAGGTTCACCTGACGTAGGCTGGCGAATGTCTCTTCCAAGTCTTCGATCAAGGTCCTTGCCTACCGCAATTTGACCACGATGTCGTCGACGTATGCCTCGGCGTTCCTCCCGAGCTGTTGCCCCAGGGCGATGTGCATCAACCGCTGGAAGGTCGCGCCTGTGTTGCGCAGCCCAAATGGCATGCATGTATAGTACATGCCGCACAGGGATAGGAATGCCGTCTTCTCGATGTCTTCCACTACCATCTTGATTTGATGGTAACCTGAGAAAGCATCCAAGAAGCACAGCAGATCCCACTCGGCGGTGGAGTCCATGATCTGGTCGATGCGCGGGAGCGGGAAGGGGTCCGGTGGACAAGCCTTGTTGAGACTCGTGAAGTCGACGCACATGCGCTCCTTCCCGCCTTTCTTGGGGACAACCACGAGGTTGGCCAGCCAATCAGGGTACCACACTTCCCGAATAACACCGGCTTCCTGCAGCTTGCGGACCTCTTGGACGATGAAAGCTTGCTTTTCGTGCGCCTATCGCTATGCCTTCTGCTTCACCGGGCATGCGTGGGGGCATACCATCAGGTGGTGCTCGATCACATCCCTTGGGACGCCTACCAGGTCAGTCGGCTCCCACGCGAACACGTCCTTATTCGCGCGGAGGAAGTCGACCAACGCCTTCTCTTGCTTCGGGGGAAGGCCAGTGCCGATGGTGAAGGTGGGGCCTGAGCTTCCGCCGTTAACAAACACCTGCTTCATCTCAGCTCGGTCCTGAGAGAACAGCCGTTTCTTCTTCACGGGCGCGGCCTCCAGAGCCCGCACCTCTCCCTCGGCACCGGGGCTCAGGGCCGCTGTGGCCCCTGGAGCGGAAATGTCGCCCTCATCGTCGAGGTGCGGGGCTGCCCCAGCCCCCGGGGCCTGGGCGGCGCCTGAGCATGTGGCCGCCGCCGCTTTGTAGGAGAGTTTGAGGGCCTGAACCGCATCCTTGGTGTTCCCGGCCACGAAGATGATGCCGTTGCTCCCAGGCATCTTGATGATGTTGTAGCCTGGGTGCGTCGCCGCCATGAACTTGGCGAGGGCCGGGTACCCCAGGATGGCGTTGTACGAGAGGCTGATGTGGGCCACGTCGAAGTTGATCATCTCAGTGCGGTAGTTCTCGCAAGTGCCGAAGGTGGCCGGGAGGCGCACCTGCCCTAAAGGGGCGGTGGAGCCTTGGGCCACCCCCAAGAAGGGCCTGGTGGGCGCAAGCTAGTTATAGGGCACTCGCAGTGTGTCGAAGGTTTCCACAGAGAGGACGTTGAGGCCGGCGCCGCCGTCGATGAGCATCTTGGTAACCGCGATGTTGCTGATGGTGGGGGTGCATAGCATGGGGATTGCACCAGCGGCAACCGTAGCTCTGGGGTGGTCCTTGGAGTCGAAGGTGATGTCGGTCGCCGGCCTCGCCTTACCCCGCGGGGCCTGAGGTCGCGGCTGAGCCGCGCCCACCTGGCGGAGGAGCTGCTTGAGGTGGTGGCCGGACGCGGGTGCCTGCGATCCGCCGAGGATGCAAGCGACTGTGCGAGGCCCGGGGGCTACGAGATGCACGATGAGACGACCGCAAGGCCTTTTACACGCCTTGAGCAACGCGGCCTGTGCGCTTGCCGGCCCAGGGCGAGCGTGGGGGGTCAAAGCCATGGCGGAAGTAGGAATCGGGGAAGCAGTGCGGCCGCCACGCTGTCCGGGGTGAGACATCGACAAGTTCTGCTGCCCTTTAGCAGCTCGACCGGTGGCAGCGTCGGTTGCCGGGGGGATGGAGCGGCGCGGGGCGCCGCGGCCCACGGGTGCCGCCTGGGCGACGCGAGCGGTCGGGCGCCCGGCGTGAACCCGGCGGGCGTCGGCCATGGGAGCGACGGAGCTGAGACGGGGTGGAACCAGAGAAAGATTTCGACAGGCCCCTACCTGGCGTGCCAAATGTTGGAATCGGGGCTCCGCAAAACCCTGCAAGGTTCGAACACTGGGGTGTGTGCGAAGATCTCAACTGGCTCAAGGTCTCAACTAGTCACCCTACAGCCTAGCTACGTCGAATAAGTGTGAGCGGGGAAGGAGATGGACTCGGAGATTTACCCAGGTTCGGGCCACCTTGCGGTGTAAAACCCTACTCTTGCTTTGTGGTGGATTGGCCTCCCGAGGAGGCTGTGGATGAACTAGAACAGTGGTTGGGTGGCCTCACGAGGGCACTTGGCGGTGATGAACTGGATCCGATCCGACCTCCTCCGAGCCCCCTCTACGGTGAGAGCTCGTCCCTATTTATAGGGGCCACGGTCCTCTTCCCCCGTCGCACAGGCAGGAAGGGATCCTACGACGGCTAAATTTGAAAGGGGACAAGAGGTACATCCTATCCAGACTAAAGGTGGTCTTCGCCTGCAAAGCTTCCGGGTGTGATGCAGCGGTGGGCTCGGTGATGACATCCGTCCTGCCGAGCTCGTGGTCTTGGTCCTCTTGCACCGAGAAGGAAACCTTTGGGGGGTTCCTTGGGAACCCGCGTACGTCCCTGTTTCCTTAGCACGAAAGATGAAACTATCCTCCCTCTGCGTTTGCTGGTGCCTGCCTGGCTTGGCCGTCAGAACCCACGTCACCCCGGCCTCACGAGGCCGGGTACCCACATAGGAATCTTCGTCCTCAGGAGGCGTCCTGAATGGGTGCCATTCCTCGAGAGGCCTTGGTGTTGTCTTCCTCGCCAGGCGGGGGCTCTCGCGAAGGCCTTGACTCTGGGGGCTCGTTGCAGGGCCGTACCGGGCCTTTGTGGTGGGCCACGCGCTGGGCCGCAGGCAGGCAGATCTGGGTACCCCCGATCCCAGAACGCCGACAACATGAGAACGAAGCGATCATGCTCCGACTAGCAGAACAAGAATGAGCCACTGGAATAATTGAGATACGAGCGAAGAGACAACAATTGAGAATGTCGGCGTCCTGGGAACGGGGGTACCCAGACCTGCCTGCATGCGGCCCAGGGCGTGGCCCACTTCGACAGCCAACGCTGCCCGGCGCGGTTTCACTCAAGACAAGGTCCTCGTGAGAGCCCCACCCTCGCGAGGACGACGACGCCAAGACCCCCGGAGGGAGCAGGCCTCCCCAGGTTGCCTCCCGGGGGGCGGAGATCTCTATGCAGCGCCTGGTCTCGCGAGGTCGGGGGTGACGCAAGCTAGGCTAGGCGGGCACCAGCGCTCGCAGAAGGGACAGTTTCCTCTTTGGTGCAAAGGAGGCAAGGGCGTACGCGGGTTCCCGAGGCGTCCCACCAAAGGTTTCCATTCTGGTGTAACAAGACCAGGCCAACGAGCTCGGCAGGACGGATGTCACCGCCGTGCCCACCTCCGCGTCACTACCAGCTACTTTGCAGGCGAAGACCACCTTTCGTCAGGATGAGATGTACCTCCTGTCCCCTTTCGAATTTGGCCGTTGTGGGATCCCTTCCCGCCAGTGCGATAAGGGAAGAGGACCCGTGCCATTATAAATAGAGACTAGGCTGCGCCGTAGAGGGGGACGGATCCGAAACCACTCGAGTGCCCTCGCGAGGTAGCTCACCACTGTACCAGTTCATCCACAAGCCTCCCCATGAGGCAATCAACGAAAAGCAGGAGTAGGGTTTTACGCTTCGTAGCGGCCCGAACCTGGGTAAATCCGCATGTTAGTATTCTTCCTCGCGATTGAGTGAGTTTGATTCGGCCGGGCTGTGGAGCCGTGAGCTTGAAGCCGAAGCTGGTTGGGATCTTCGCACACGCCCCTGAGTTCGAACCTTTTTGGGTTTTGCGGAGCCCGAAATCAGACATTTGTTGCGCCAGGTAGGGGGCATGTCGAAATCCTTCCTCAAGCTTCGCCCCCTCTCCGCTCCGCCGCTCCGATGGCTGACGCCCGCCGAGCCCGCGCCGAGCGCCGGGCTGCTCGTGTCACCCAGACAGCGCCACTGGGCCGCTCTGCCGCGCGCCGATCCACATTTCCTGCGGTCGACGCTGCCACGGGCCCAGACGTCCATGAGCAGCAGGACTCGTCGCAGCCGGTCACCGCACGGCGCGATGGCCACACTGCCACCCCGTCCATCGTTCCAGCTACTGGGTCGTCCTCCCACGCTCGCGCCGGGTAGGCGCACGGGCCAGCCGCAGTGCTCATGGCGCGCGAGCTACTGCGCTACCGCCCTACCCACAACCGCTACGACGACTGGCTCGGCCGCATCACAGAGCTCGTCAGCACCGCCGGCGACGCCCCGGCGCTCTCCTACTCACTCCATCCCCCGCCCTCTCTAGCGGGCGATGTGGCCCATGGTGCGCCACCCCCTCCTCCCAGCGCAGCCACCGTCCCCGGCTCGGGTGGCATGCTGCGCGTCTACGTCGACATACCTGGCATCAACAGGGCCGCGTCCCAGGGCCTCTTTTGGCCGTCGCGCGTCGGCCGCAGTGGGGGCTATCCGTGCAACTACATCCGCGTGCCCTTTGGCCTGGTGAATGCGGGTGCCACGTACCAGCACCTCGCCCAGGCCATGCTCGCGCCCCACGAGGTTCGGTGCCGCGCGGTCCTGGAGGAGGTACCGAGCCCTAGCGAGGCCCCCGAGCCTCCGGAGGCGTCGGGCTCATGTAGGCCAGGCTCCAACGACTACCTCGACGCTTCATCGATATCGCTGCCAGGTGACTTTTTGGTTCGTCCCAGGTAACTTTTTGGTTTGTTCGGATTGCGGGCGCCCATCGGGCTGCATTATCCTTAGGCGGTTAGGGCCCGTCCCTGCACTCGCGTCGTTTGCGCATGAATCAGAACCTCTTATGCACTTGATAAATTTCCTAAGTATTCCAACCTGCATGCTCGGTGATTCGCCACCATGAATGTCGCCGCGCCCTAACGATCCCGCCTTCGACCGCCTCGTGATTAAGGGCTGGCACAACGTCTGTGCTCGGGTCCGTCCCTGCAGCGTTGACAAATCCAAGCGGTCGAGCTCTGTCTCGCGGGCCAGCCCCGTGCACGTCACCTCCCGTGACCCTTGGTTCTACGTCCTCGCATGAGCTAATCGGGAGTGGGTGAGTCAGGGCGTGTGACACGGTTCCTGCAACCACAGTCAGCATTTTGCCGCCGCGGGAGCTACGCGCCGGGTGTTTTATCCTTGGGTTTGTCACATGAGAAGACTGGGCATGGCGTCTGTGCTCGGGTCCGTCCCTGCAGCGTTGATAAATCCAATGGCTGAGCTCTGTATGGCGGGCCGGCCCCGCTCACATCACCTCCAGGGGTCCTTGGTGTTTGGCCTTCTCATGCGATGGCCCTCGGAAATTCATTCGGCACAGGTTTCTCCAAAATATACAGGACTTACAATGGGGCCTCTTACCGGAAGATTCAGGTGCAACCCGCCTTTGAGGTAGGGCCTTGTGAGACCCGCGCTGGCTCACGGGTGCCCAAATACACCTCCAGTTCTACCGTGCAGGCCACGCGTACGAACTTAATGGGCTGTACACGCCCGGGGGCTCAGGAGTCGAGCCCCCCTTCCCACGCCCAAGTGGAAGCCCCATGCTCCGTGCTGGCGGACAACACTGTTTCTCAGCTGCTATGCCCACGCAACGTGGAAGCCCCATGCTCCACGCTGGTGGACAAACAACTGAGGGCGCCCTAGCGGCTGCACCAACCTCAGGATGGCCCCTCACGGCCCCGTCTCGTAGCATTCCCCAGGGATGCCCACGCGAGGGGGCTGCACGGGGGCTACACTCAGGCCGGGCCTGACGCGCACCACCTCTCTAGGTCTCTGATACCTGGTCTTCCCGCGTTCTTCCTAGGCAAAAGCTGGCGAGGAAAGGTATGGGAGCCGCTCGCACGTCAAGGGGGACTCCTGAGCATCGTGACTCAGGGGCCTCACTGGTCACGTAGCCCCTCACCCTTGGTCTCGTCCTGGAGATCCGGATGCCCCAACGGCGGTTGAGGTATGCGCGGGACCAGGCCCTGCCGATGCAGAGCTCAAGGCGCTCCAAATCTCCAAATCAACCCCGTTGTCGCCATGTTCCCTTCATGAGGGCTGCTCGCACGTCAAGGGGGACTCCTCGGCATCGCGACTCAGGGCCCTCACTGGTCACGTAGCCCCTCACCCCTTGGCCTCGTCCTGGTGATCTGGACGAACCAACGGCGGTTGAGGTATGCGCGGGATCGGGCCCTGCCGACGCAGAGCGCTACAGCAAACAGGAAGGAAGCAAGGCGAGGAAGGAAACCACATAATTTAAACAGTCATTACAAGCATTGAATGTCTCTAAGAACGCAAAAAAGTCTAACGCCTCCGCGAGGCACGATAGATGTTGCAGGAAAGGACCTAGGAGGAGGAGCTGACACCGCCGCATGCCCCGACCGCGGGGAGCTCGTCATCGACATCGCTGCTGCTGTCGTCGTCATCATTGACCTTCGCAGCTGCAGGAGGCGAGGGAACGGAAATGCAGGCGAACTTCTTCATCAACGCGTCCACGGCGCCCTCCAAGGCCGTCGCCGTAGCGGCGCGAACCCCAGGATCAACCGAGCGAGTCACGGCGCCAAAGTCGAAACCAGGCTCGTGAAGGTAGAGGTGACTGAGGACGCACGTCGCGGCCGCGAAGAAGAGGTCGCGGCACTCACTCTCCAAGACGGTCTCCACCCTGGCAACGGCACCCTCGAGCACCTCGGCAAGTTTGGAAGAGAGCCCCGCGAAGCCGCTCTCAGGAGCTACCAAGGATTCCGTGAATCCCCCCCGGCAGATGGAGTGCAGCGCCCGACGGAGCCTGAGCTCAACGGAGGGGAGGGCATCACGCTCCACAGCCCTTCTCTTCTCAGCCGCAGCAAGGGCCTCCTCCCTGGCGTCCAGCTGAACCTTCTCCGCTGCTACTTCTTCCTTTAGCTTGTCCAAACGCTCGCGCTCCGTGGCTTGGTCGGCCACGGCCTGGGACCGTGTGGAGTCACGGTCGGCAAGCTTGGCCTCGCAGGCCTTGAGGTCTTCCTCCCGCTGGCGGAGCTGTTCCGCGAGCTCATTTCTCCTCCTGAAGAACCTTCAGGCTAGCCTCCGGTTCACCGCAGTGCTCCACGGCAGACGTTGCATTGGCCAGCGCCGCGTCGTGAGCTGCCTTGGCTGACGCGGCTTCCTTCCTGCTCTCCGCAGCAGTGGCCTCGGCTTGGTTCCAAACTGCCGGGGCGGCGGCATCGGCCTGGAGCCACCCGAAAAGGAGCCCCAAGCACTCCCTCACAAAGCTATCGTCGGCGCCCTGGAGATCGTCCCGGACCTGATCCAGAGCAGCGTAGGCCCCCTCCAGGGTGCCCGACCCAACCAGAAGGCCACAACTCGGAGGCGCCAGGGTCTGGCCCGAAGGTGGCGTCTGCGCAGTAGCGGGCGCCGCCCCCAGGGGGGGGGGGCAGAAGCATTGCGGGCTGAGGGCGCCGGATGCTGTGGCACCACCTCGGATAAGGCAAGGACGGACGGCCCCTTGGCCAGCCGGCCCTCGGGGGCTGGCCTCTCCGGTGGCAGCGCCGATGCATCCCCCTCAGGCGTCGGGGGCTCCGCGGTTGCGACAAGGAGTGTCGCCCCGCGAGCCTCACGCAGGGGCCTCGTGGGCTCCACGGCCGCGACAAGGAGAGTCGTCCCATGAGCCTCCTCGCTCACGACGTCCGACCCCCCATCAGGCGTCGGCGGGGTGCCAGGAACGGGCGTCGCGTCGGAAGGCGCCTTCGGCTTGGCGCCCGCCTTCTTCTTCTTCATCTTCCGCATGGCGGCACTCCTGGTTACCAAGCAAAGAAGGGACCGTGAGCACGCGAGCCACCTACGGGCCGCTAAAGCAAAGCAGGGTTACTTACTCTTCGACGTCAACCCACTTCCTTTTCTTCTCCACCGCGGCAAAGGTTGGGATGCCCTTGCTCTTCTCCGGGGAGGCACCACCGTGCAGGGAAGCGGAGGCACCGCCCGCAAGGGCCGTGGCCGGAGAAGCCGTACCCACCCCGGCCGCGGCCACCTCGCCCGTAGGCTATGGCTCAGGCAGGGGCGAGGTAGGCGCCTCAGTCGCCTTACTGGCATGAGGGGGGCACTCCGGAGGAGGCCCAGCCGCGCGCTTCCTCGGGGTCGCCCGACCGGCGGTCCGCGCGGCCCGAGGAGTGGGTCCTGACCCCCTGAGGACCCTGGCGAATCGCGAAGGACTTGCAGCCAGGGGTTCACCAGCATCGTCGTCGTCTTCGAAGCAGCGGAGGAGCACGCTCCGCGACGGAGGGGACACCTCTTCCAGATCTTCATCCGCGCTCTCCTCCGAGTCTTCCTCACCCGTGGTGTCGCCGGAGGACACCGTCACAGGGGAGCCAGGGCACTCGGCCGGAGAGAGCCCCAGCTCGTCGAAGGTGGGCATGGAGGCGACCAGATCGGCCTTGTCGTCACGGCAATACAACGGGGCATAGGCCTCGGGGAGGTCCCCGGGGTCGCCGTTGAGCAGGGTCGCCACGGCCCTGTTCAGCTCCCCACTGGTCAGGTGAGCGGATCGGAGCCTGATGCCGTCCCCATCACCCTGGTACTCCCATATGGGCTTCGAGTGAGCCTGGAGCGGCGCCAGGCGTTGCATCAGAAACTCCTTCACTATCATCCCCCCAGTCAAGTTCCTGGCGCTGATGTCTCGGGAGATCTGCTCCAGGACGGGCTTAGCCCGACGGTCGGTGAGCTTCGCGGAGCCCCATGCAGGAGTCTTCTCCGGCAGCCCCTTCAGGAGCTCCAGGCAAGGGTTGAGGCCCTGGACATCCAAGAAGACCCAACGGTGCCTGAAATTCTCCACCTTCTTCCCAACCTTCAAGAGCATGTTCCCACTATGGACCGCGACGAAGGAGACGCACGCCGACCTCTGGGCACCGTCGTGAAGCCGCAAGCTGAAGAAATGGCGGAAGAGGGCCACTGAAGGCTTCATGCCTATGAAGGCCTCGCAGTAAAAGGTGAAGACGGACAAAAGCAGTTTGGAGTTGGGTTGGAGAAAGAGGGCCTGGATCCCATAGTGCTCGAGGATAGCGGTGAAGAACCCTGAGAAGGGCGGAACGAGCCCGGAGATGATGTTGTGGAGGAAGAAAGGATAGACTGACTTGGCCAAGCTGCGCTGCTCCGCGGAGTCGCACCATATCAAGGTCTGCCCCCACTCATTGGTGCCGTCCACCGTCGACGGAAGCACCGGGGCGAGGTCCCCGTCCTTGGCTATGGCAGACTCCGAGAGTGCCGGCGAGGTGGAAGCAGAGGCCGAGCCTTGAGCTTCGGGCTTCGACTTGCCGGTGGGCGCCATCAAGAGGTCCTTGAGAACAAGAGAGCAAGGGGGAGGAAGGTGCAGTGCTGAGATCTGGAGGAGTTCTCGCAGAGGATAGGGATCTGGGCAAAGGAGCAAGAGCACAAGGAAGGAAAGCAATAATGGCTCGACACCGGGCGTCAGGCTTTTGTCGGTTCGGACAGTTGCCGAGGGAACATGGGAGCGGAGGCATCCGCATCCAACTGCGCACCACGCGCCAGGCCTGGCCCGCAGGAGATTGGGGCCCACGGCACTTCGGTCCATCTTCTTCGGCTTCGCCCCGAAGACAACTCGAGCGCGCCTTGGGCCCGGGGGCTACTGTCAGCGTCCTGGGAATGGGGGTACCCAGACCTGCCTGCCTGCGGCCCAGGGGCGTGGCCCACTTCGACAGCCAGTGTGGCCCGGCGCGGCTTCACTCAAGACAAGGTCCTCGTGAGAGCCCCACCCTCGTGAGGAGGACGACGCTAAGACCACCGGAGGGAGGAGGCCTCCCCAGGTTGCCTCCCGAGGGGCGGAGATCTCTATGCAGCGCCCGACCTCGTGAGGTCGGGGGTGACGCAAGCCAGGCCAGGTGGGCACCAGCGCACGCAGAAGGGACAGTTTCCTCTTTGGTGCAAAGGAGGCAAGGGCGTACGTGGGTTCCCGAGGCGTCCCACCAAAGGTTTCCATTCTGGTGTAACAAGACCAGGCCAACGAGCTCGGCAGGACGGATGTCACTGCCGAGCTCACCTCCGCGTCACTACCAGCTACTTTGCAGGCGAAGACCACCTTTTGTCAGGATGATATGTACCTCCTGTCCCCTTTCAAATTTGGCCATTGTGGGATCCCTTCCCGCCAGTGCGATAAGGGAAGAGGACCCAGGCCATTATAAATAGAGACTAGGCTGTGTCGTAGAGGGGGACGGATCCAAAACCAATCGAGCGCCCTCGCGAGGTTGCTCACCACTGTACCATCTCATCCACAAGCCTCCCCATGAGGAAATCAACCAAAAGCAGGAGTAGGGTTTTACGCTTCGTAGCGGCCCGAACCTGGGTAAATCCGCATGTTAGTCTTCTTCCCCGCGATTGAGTGAGTTTGATTCGGCCGGGCTGTGGAACTATGAGCTTGAAGACGAAGCTGGTTGGGATCTTCGCACACGCCCCTGAGTTCGAACCTTTTTGGGTTTTGCGGAGCCCGAAATCGAACAGAGAAGAATTTGAGAATGAAAGCTGAAAGCTGAGAATGAAGAAATCTTCTAAAATGATAGCCTTCGGAGGATCGAGAAATGAACACAATGCTGAAATGCTCCGGATAGATATAGAAGGAATTACTCCTGATCAAAAACAATTTGAGAGGATAGCATCAAGATGAGATGCGAATCTTGAAAAGAATGGACACAGAATTAAGAGAAACTCTCCTTCGGTCTTCAACGCTGAGAATGATGACGAGAAACAACATCAAAAATTACTGAGAGACTCCGAAACAATGAATAAGGAAAGGTTTAGCCAATGATAAAAATGATTTAGCAGCAATCTTTGAGAAGGAATATGACTGATGAAATTCATTCTTACGCCATATTGACAAGAACTTGAGGACATCTCCAGAAAAGATTAGAAGAGCCAGGTAAGATCCTGGGAAATAACCTGTGGGTTATGGGCCCACTCAAAATAAACCACCGTTGAAACAATTTCTTAGGAAGAAAGATTGCATCGGTACAAAATGAAACTTGATGAGGTTGAGAACCTCGAAATAATTGAAGGGATTTCAAATGGAAACACAAATATTTTGAGATATATTCTGGCTCCGGATAGAATAGAGAGAGATGAATAAAAAAGAGAGAAGCTTGGACAAGAACTTCCACATGGATAGCATTTAACGAATGAAAATGATACGACGAACACCGTGAGCTTTCATTGATTTCACCGGAGAAGAAAACAAGAACGAAGAATGACGAACTTGAAGCTCCTGAGCATCTTTCACAATGAATCCCCGGATACAAAATGGAAGAAAAGATAGAGGAAGCATCACATGAATAGAAAAGGCACTTGGATGATAATTTAATCATTGAAGAAAAAGGGTGTGAGGGTGGGGAAAACAAAGACAACTGTCGGATTTCGGGCTCCACAAAACCCTCAAGATTCGAACACAGGGGCATGTGCGAAGATCCCCTATGGCCTCGCCCTACCAAGCTCACTACTCGATAGTAGGGATGATGAACTCGCACGAAGATGAGGAAGAAGATGCACACAGTGATTTACCCAGGTTCGGGCCGCTGCGAAGCATAATACCCTACTCCTGCTTTGGTGGATTGCCTCACGAGGAGGTGTGGTGGATGAACTAGTACAATGGCGAGGAGCCTCGTTAGGGCGCTCGAGTGGTGTTCTTGGCTCTCTGCCTTGTCTGTGGTTCTCTCTGCTTCCGTCCTTCTCCCCCGTCCCCCTCTCTGCGGAGCGACCTATCCTCTACTTATAGCAGTGGCCTGGGTCCTCTTCCCTTATCGCAATGGTGGGAAGGGATCCCACAACGGCCAAATTCGAAGGGGGACAGGAGTACATCTCCGCCCTGTCCAAAGGTGGTCTTCGCCTGCAAAGTAGTTGTCAATGATGCAGAGGTGGGCTCGGCGATGTCAGCCGTCCTGCTGGGCTCGTGGTCGTCGTCTTGTTGCACCGGAATGGAAACCTTTGGGGGGCGCTTTGGGAACCCGCGTACGTCCTTGCTCCCTTTGCACCAAAGGGGAAACTGCACCGCCTGGCGCGCTGGCACCCGCTTGTCCTTCCTTGCGTCATCCTTGAAACCTGAGGCCGGGTTCAGCATAGAGATCTCCGCCGCTCCGGAGGGGGCCTGAGGAGGCCCACTCCTTGGCTGGTCTTGGTGCTGCTCCCTCGCAAGATTAGGGCCCTTGCGAGGGCCTTGTCTTGAGTGGGGCCGCGCCAGGCCGTGCTTGGCTCGTGAGGTGGGCCATGCCCTGGGCCATAGGTAGGCAGGTCTGGGTACCCCCATTCCCAGAACGCCGACAGTAGCCCCCGGGCCCAAGGCGCGCTCGAGGTGGCTTCCGGGCGAAGCCCTTGAGGACGGCCCGAAGCGCCGCGGGCCCCAAACGCCTGCGGGCCAGGCCTTACACGTGTCGAGCGCCTGGGCGGTGATGCCCTCGCTCCCCGAGGGCGTAAGGAACCACCCCAAGTCAAACTGATGCGACACCCATGTGCAGCGCCGGCCATCATTGCCCTTCCTTGAATGCTATGGCTCACTCAGGCTTCCACTCCTCGGGCCACGTGGATGTGACCTGACAATCGGCAGGCGAGGTGACGTGGACGGCAACGCGCTGGTCGAACCGCCCCGCGGCGCCCGAGGGGCGCACGTCGCCTGATCTCCCACGACGCTTCGTGGCTTCAGTCGCGCCTATAAATCTGCCCCGCCCCTGGTGGAGGGGGGGCACTGCAGTCTCGAGGTGTCTTCTTGCTTCCATTGTTCCACAGAAAAAACCCTCTCTTCTTCCCAGCTTCTCTCCCATGGCGTCCGGAGGAAGTGCTGCAGGCGCTGGGAAGCATGCGGGACCATCGGCTCCCCCGCCCTCTTCCGGAGGCAGCGGCGGAGGGCCCCCGAGGTCGGCGCAAGTCTGCCGTCTCTGGGCCATGGTCGACGAGTGAGTACTTTGCCGCCTCCTTCTTTCTTAGTTGTCTTGTCCAAAGCTCTGGACTTGATCCCCTCCATCTTCCAGGGCGCCTGCGGCCAAGAAGCGCAAGCTCGGCGAACTCCAGGAGGAGGTGGACATGCTGCGGGCCCAGCTGACGACCGCCGAGGCCGCCTTCCAGGCCGCCCTCAGGGGCGAAGTGGAGGCGAGGGCGGAGCTGGCGTCCCTCCAGGCCCAGGTGAAGGAGGCAGCCGATGCCGTGCAGGTCGCCCAGGACGAGGCGACGCATGCCGAGATGACGGAGTCCCAGCGCGCCAAGCAGTACCTTGGCATTGCCCGCCGCGCGGCCGGCGCGGTGATCCGGTTCGTTGGGGAAGCCCCCGCGCTGCCATGCGTGCGCAGCGACGGGGGCTATCTTGATTTCTTCCAAAAGGTCGTGGAGGCGCTGGAGACCGGCGTCTCCCGCGCGAACGCGGACAACGAGTCCGACGCGCGCGACCTCCTCGACCTCGCCCTGACGGGCGTCTTCTCCAACCTGCGCCGCCACGCCCCGGAGCTTGACCTCCGGCGCGTTGGGGAGCAGGTGCCTGACGAGCTCCAGAGGCCCCTCCGGGACGAGGTGCGCCCGTACGTGGACTCCCTGGTGGAGCGGTTCATCCAGGTGCCAGCCTCCAGCGGGGAGGACGACTCCGACGCCGGGGCGGCCGGCGGCACGGGCCGCGACAGTGACTCCTCCCTCTAGGCATCCCCTGTTTCTCTTTCATGGTTCCTGTAATAATTTAAGAAGAACTCGGCCCCGGAGGGCATTAGCCTTTTGCGTATTACCTTTATCTCCATCCTTCCCTTTCTTAAATCGACGGTCGCCTGCTTGCCGTGACGTGACTTAGTTTCTTCACGCGGGGCTCGGCGTCGCTGCCGATGCGGCTCGGTGATGACGGCCGGCGGTGCCCTTGCGAGGTTCTCCCTCGTGAGGGGCAGCTCGTGGCCGCCGCACCCTGGGTTCATGGCCTTGCTGCTCGTCGTGGCGGGGTCCCTCCCCTCGCGCCGTTTTTCCTGGCGCCTTAGGCCCCAGGGGTCTCGGTAGCCGCGCGTGGTGGCCCGCGGTTCCTGCATCCTCACATTAGTGCGCACAACCCTTATCCCGTCCTCGGGTCGTCATTAGATCAGGAAACTCTTGCTTGATTTGGTAATGTACTTAGGTTGTAGGGCGGTGACGATCTCGTGCGTTGCGAGGCGCGGCCGGGTAGTCCAGGTAGCCCGCGATTCCGTCTGGGATGCTTCCTCCTTGTTTGTGGGACAGTTCGGGGGCCCTTTCGGCACTCTGCGTGGGCAGGTCCCAGCCCCGCACATTTCCTCTACCAACGTAATTTACGTCCGGATCACCGAGGACGCAACTACGAGGTGAGGCCCCGACACCCCTGATGCCGACCGGATCACCAAGGATGACATCAAGTGGCGAGTGGTTATGTGACCGGTAAGGCTCTTGAGGCGCGTTGCTCAGGACCCCTCTTTGACGCTCAAGCAGCTCTACGTCGGCAGGTCCCAGTCCCGCACATTTCCTCTACCACCGCAATGTACGTCCGGATCACCAAGGACGCAACTACGAGGTGAGGCCCCGACACCCTTGATGCCGACCGGATCACCAAGGACGGCATCAAGGGGCGAGTGGCTATATGACCGGTAAGGCTCCTGAGGCGCGTTGTTCAGGAGCCCCCTTTGACGCCCGAGCGACCCCCATTCACCCTGCCGGCTGCCGTCTCAGGAGTCACTGGGACCTCCCGAGGTCCCATTCTGCGGTGCGGCGCCGTGGTCGGAGCCCCCGAGCGGGGATCGACCGCCAAAGAAGCAAGTCCCTGAGGCGACAGGGCCTTGCTATCCAGTTCCGAGGTGCCTCGGGGAGGGCCGGAGCGCGCGGGCCCTTGCGAAACACCAATTCAGAGAAAGAGACTCCAAGATCGGAAAAAAGGAGAGAATGATGAGAGAAAAGTCCCTGGCCCTTTTTTCATTTAAAAATAGAATTCCGAAATTCTCAAACTTCATTCCAAAAAGTGGCAACTCGAACACCAAAAAGAAGCAAGCAACTGCCGCGTCCAGCACCTAGGCTAGTCTTCGCCTTCGTCTTCCCCCAGCGCGGAGCATAGGGCATCCACGTTGCGTGGGCATAGCCATTGGTGGGCAGTGTTGTCCGCCAGCGCAGAGCATGGGGCTTCCACATTGCGTGGGAAGGAACCCCTCTGCGTCCTCGGGGGGCTCCGGGCATATACAGCCCACTCATTATTACGTGAGAGTGTCACGGCCATAGATAGCTGGGCAAGCCCCCGGGCGCACGGCCCGGTTGCTCCCAACTCCGTCAAGAGCCATCCCGTGCATTTCTGCTCGGTTGCGCGCCTCTATGACCCAAACCCGAATGCATTGTTCCCCGCGTAGCCACAGGATTGCGCCCCCATGGCCCAAACATGAGCACAATTCATCCGGCGCAGCCATAAAGGTGTTTTGTCGATGAAGCCACCTCGTGAGGCGTCTGGGCGCCGGCCGGACAGTGTCTTGTGGGCCTCGTGAGGCCCAGCCTCCCGAGGCTGCGCTGGTGCTCCGGTTGCTGCGGGTGGCTCGCATTACCTCTGTCTTGCTGCTTCCCCCCAGGCCGTTTCTCCTGAGGCCTCGGGGCTTGGCCCGGTGTTGCTTGCTCGCGAGGACGATGGCTCGCGCCGTTCCCCGCGGGCCCGGGGGTGTCCTCCCTCCTTCTCTTGCTCGCGTTGTCCTGGCCAGGTGCTCCGTCCGTGGAAGCGCCCATGCCCGGCTTGGGGAGGACGCCTAGGGTACCCCCTATTCTTGGGGGGTGCTGGCGCCTGCGGCAGGCGCCTGATCCATCCCACCGTCCGGAGGTACGACGTAGCTTGGTACATAGGGCTCTACATAAGGGCCCGGTTCTCCTCCTGAGCCGTCTGGCGGGGCGCTAGGGACGGCCCCTCCGGGCGGCGGTGGGGCACCGGCCGGTGCGTGCAGCCCGCAGACCCTCCTGCGACGAGCCTCATCTCGAAGTTGCTTACCCCTGCCGCCGCCGCTGGGTGGGCCGCGTGCTTCCTGACGGGGATTGTTACCTTGGTGATCCAACGCGCCTTCGCCGTGGTTGCTTGCTTGTCCGGTCGCCTGCGCCGCCTGCTCCCTGCGCAGGATGGCGTGCTCCTGCCTGGTTAACTCGGGGTGTTGACGATCCATAGGGTCGCGGAGGCGCGTGTTGGTGCGCGCATGGGGTGCACCGTTGTTTCCTTTGTGCGCTCTGTCGCCGGGGCCGGGCTGCACCCCGAAACCGGTCACCGGAATTCAGAGGAGAAGGAGCACGGCGTGCGGCGGGCCCCGCTCGGGCTCGCCCAGGGCCTGAGGGGGCACGCCGCCGGTGGGTTGGGTGACAGGCGTGGCGAATGAGCCCCCGGCGCTTGATGCCTGCGGCCTCGAAGGAGAGTGAGGAGCCATGGCCATCCGCGCGACGGCGACCAGCTCATCGATCTTGTCGGCCCATGCGTCGAGCGGTGGCCAAGCATCTCGCTTGCCATCAACAACGCATCGTGCGCGTCAAGGTCTCCCACGTAGGTGCAACGCGATGCCGGTGCCGGGGGCGCCGCCCGTCCGCCGTGTGCTTGGATGGCGCGAGGGGCGACGGCGGTAGGGACGACACTGGCGGCTTGATACTGACCGCCCAGCGTCGCGCCGCTGGGGCGTGGGTCTCGGTCAGCAGTGGTGGGGTTGGTGGAGACGGATCCGCCATGGCCGGAGGAAGCTTGCCGGGTGTTGGCCATCGGAGCGGTGCGGCGAGGGAGGAGCGAGGCTTCGAGGAAGATTTCGACACGCCCCCTACCTGGCGCGCCAAATGTCGGATTTCGGGCTCCGCAAAACCCTCAAGATTCGAACACATGGGCGTGTGCGAAGATCCCCTGTGGCCTCGCCCTACCTAGCTCACTACTCGATGGTAGGGATGATGAACTCGCACGAAGACGAGGAAGAAGATGCACACGGTGATTTACCCAGGTTCGGGCCGCTTCGAAGCGTAATACCCTACTCCTGCTTTGGTGGATTGCCTCACGAGGAGGTGTGGTGGATGAACTAGTACAGTGGCGAGGAGCCTCGCGAGTGCGCTCTAGTGGTGTTCTTGGCTCTCTGCCTTGTCTGTGGTTCTCTCTGCTTCCGTTCTTCTCCCCCGCCCCCCTCTCTGCAGTGCGACCTATCCTCTACTTATAGCAGCGGCCCGGGTCCTCTTCCCTTATCGCAATGGCGGGAAGGGATCCCACAACGGCTAAATTCGAAGGGACAGGAGTACATCCCCGCCCTGTCCAAAGGTGGTCTTCGCCTGCAAAGTAGCTGTCAATGATGCAGAGGTGGGCTCGGCGATGTCATCCATCCTGCTGGGCTCGTGGTCGTGGTCTTGTTGCACCGGAATGGAAACCTTTGGGGGGCGCTTTGGGAACCCGCGTACGTCCTTGCTCCCTTTGCACCAAAGGGGAAACTGCACCGCCTGGCGCGCTGGCACCCGCCTGTCCTTCCTTGCATCATCCTTGACTCCTGAGGCTGGGTTCTGCATAGAGATCTCCGCCGCTCCGGAGGGGGCCTAAGGAGGCTCACTCCTTGGCTGGTCTTGGTGCTGCTCTTCCTCGCGAGATTAGGGCCCTCGCGAGGGCCTTGTCTTGAGTGGGACCGCGCTAGGCCGTGCTTGGCTTGTGAGGTGGGCCATGCCCTGGGCCGCAGGCAGGCAGGTCTGGGTACCCCCGTTCCCAGAACGCCGACAACAACTTAGGACAGAAGAAAAGAACTCCGGAAAAAAATATATGAGGATTGATCTTGCAAAAATTGGAGAGGATGTAATTCAGTTGAAGAGAAGCACTCCCATAGAAATATGAGAACACCACTTAGGAAAGATAAGAAATCACCATTTGACATCGAAGCAACTTGGATTACCATAATCCAACAAAACGAAGGATGAGGCTTACGAATTAAGCCAGAAAGAAATACATACCCACCATGCATTTGTTGGAAGGAAAATAATAGGTAACTACTTGAATTCCCACCTAAGAACTTCTGAAATCTTTGGTTATGCAATCGGGTCCACGGATACTCGGAGTAAAATCCATCACTCAACTCCTAGCAGTAATACTACTCTCCAATGTATCACATCAGTCAACACATAACCAGAGGTATCTGAAATTCATCTACCTCAGACCCTCGTAAACGATACTAAACATGGCAGTACATGTGATCCCGCTCCCCAGTACTGGGTGCCGCCACACTCTTCGCACCACGAATAGTATGGAAGCAATTTTGATCATCCGCATCCTGAGGTACCAAGGAAACTGAATGATAACAATGTGTCAAGAACCCCTTGGAGCTCAACTCCCCGGGTCCAATCCATACATACGGGAGGCACCAAGAACAGAGTTCCGGTCACATCGACATCATAGAGGTTCCAAAATACCCGCGTGATCCTAATTTTTTTTTGAGTGAGAAGAGGGGTAGAATTAAAACTCCTACGTCAAGATTCCTCTCTAGAGCAGGGAAGAGAAGTAAAAAGAATCCTACTCTCCGATATATAACTCAAATCAAAACATTTTTTTACTAGAATCGACTCGGCCAAGTTCGATCAATCAAGGGGGCTCCTAGGTCGGTACTGCTCTGATACCAACTTGTAATGCCCAAGATGCGATCCTATCCTTATTTTCGCTCGAGGGCCTCGATAGGGATAGAAGTGCATCTCGTCGTTTCGCAAGAATCGATATTGTTATAAGTACATGTAAAGAGGGGATGTGTAACAGCCCGAGATCGACGCTCCAGAAGATTCCCCTTTTATTCCGTTCTCGTCGTGTGATTCGTTTGGTTGTCGCATTCATCATCGCATCATTCGCATCATCTGCATAGCATCGTCACTCGTTTTTGAAAACTTGCATCCATTCGTAGTTGTCGGTCCTCGCCGTTCGTGTTGTTGATCGTTTCGAGTCCAACCACACATGCACGCGCCCGCGACATCGTTAAAAAACGTTTTAAAAAGCGCGTGAAAAATATTCTCGGATTGGGTCGAAAGTTGGCATGCGGTCTTAATATAGCGTAGCTAGACTGCCTGTCAAATTTCGTCGCAATCAGAGTCGGTTTGATACCCGAACGGTCGACCGGAGCGGCACCGTCAACGGTTTATTTGTCAGACGATTTCGATTTATAAAACACGTGTCACGGGCCATAACTCCCCTCTCTTCTCAGCCCAAACCCCCTCTACACAGCCCGCTAAGCCCAGCAAACCCACCCCCTCCACTTCCGGACCGTTCGATCGTGATCAAACGGTCCGAAAACAGACTAAAACCCCAAAACCCTAGCCCCCCCTTCTATAAATAGTCCCCCTACCTGCCTATTTGGAACCCTAAGCCACCCTGCCTCGTTTTCCGTGCCACCCCAATAGCCAGCCGCCTCCATTCCCTTGAGGTATGGCCCTCCCCAGCCCGCAGCCGCCAAGTGGCAGCCAGCCACGGGCTGCGCCGCCGCCGTCGCGCCCCTGCAGCCAACCGGGCGTCGCCACGTGTCGCCCGCCGCCGCCAGCCAGCCCTCCCACCACCGTGGCCCCATTGTCTCTGTTGAGTGGTCCTTGTTGGTCTGGTTGACCACCCTCCTGACCCCTCTAGTCATAGTCAGTGGTTAAGCCCAACCCATGTACTCTGTTTGCTGAATTCTCAGATTCAGTTAAAAAACTGCACATATTTTTTTGTTGTATGATGTTGCATCTTGTAAAATTCATATAAAATTAAACGTGTATCGGATGGAAATGTTTTACATATGTAAAATGATTAGAATTCGTGTAGATTCACAATATGGCACTTTCATGCATGTTTAAAAATATTTAAACATGCTGTTTGCGTTAATTTGCATATATGTCATGTTAAAACGGTTTTTGTCATAACTAATTAACCGTAACTCCGTTTAAAATGTTTTATATATGTAACTTGGCTAGAATGATGTATAGAATCACATGGTGCACTTTATTTTGCTGTTTAACAACTCTAAAATATGTTTAATACAGATCTGGACCAAATTCATGTTATGCTTATGGGGACGTTTCGGAAATGCTAAATGTTGCTTCCGGCCTCATTCAACATGCCTAGATGTTGTAGTTGTTTATGCTTCACCTCTTGCCATGTTTAACAACATTTAATATTGATGAGTACCTAAACGAGAGTGAACTAAATATTCGAGTGTGGAGTTTCATCAATATGCAACTCGTTGCATATTGAGCTTCACTTACCGTGTAGAAGTTGATTGTTGTGCCATGCCATGTCATGACTTGCACATCTAAAATGGACATGCATCATGTTGGTTTGCGCATCATGTCATGCATATGTTGTGGTGTTTACCATGTGTTGATTGTTGTTTCCGGATTGCTTCTTCTCAATAGAGTTCCGAAAGCGTTCGGAGTGTGAGGATCCGTTCCACTACGTTGGTTCGTCTTCTTCATGGATTTGTTCTTCTTCCAAGCGGGATCTCAGGCTAGATGATCATTTCCCTGGATACCATCACTATCATTGCCATGCTAGATGTCTCATTTCTATCGCTCTTCACGCTACCTACCACTTGTTTGTCAAGCCTCCCAAATGCCATGATAAGCCTCTAACCTCTCCACATCCCAGCAAATCATTGTTTTGCAATGTTACTGCTTGCTCAGCCCTTCTTATAGCGTTGCTAGTTGCATGTGCAATGTTTCCATGTGCCAACATGGATATCCTTTTTTGTTATATCACAATATTATTGCTATTTAATTTAATGCAGATATATACTTGGTAAAAGGTGGAAGGCTTGGCCTTTTGCCTAGTGTTTTGTTCCACTTTTGCTGCACTAGTTCCGAGTACCGGTGTTATGTTCCATATTTTGCGCTCCTAACATGCTCAGGGTTGTTATGGGGACCCTCTTGATTTTCGTTTCGGGATAAAACTCGTCTAGCAAGGCCCAACATTGGTTTTACCATTTGCCTAATAACAACTAAAATTGCATAGGGACCCGCCGGCACCCGCGGATAATTAATCAACAACCCGGGCCAGTGCTCCTCATGAGTGTTGGTCCAAACTAGAGTCGTGCGCGGGGCCAAGCCGGGGCAACTCGGGAGATGTCTATCAGGCCACCGTACGCTGCGCTCATCTAGTAATGTCCTGAGAACGAGATACGCGGCTCCTATCGGGTTCGTCGACACGCCGGGTGGCCTTGCTGGATTTGTTTTACCTTTCTCGAACGTCTTTTGCGAGGAATTCCGAGAATACTTTGGGCTATCTCGAGGTTGCGGTTTTCCAATGGAATAGCCTAGGAAATCACGTGATTCGTGGTCGAGGTCATTCCCGCGGCGTGTGGTTAGTTTGTGATGGATGAGTTGGAGCACCCCTGCAGGGTTAAATCTTTTGGAAAGCCGTGCCCGAGGTTACGTGGCAACTTGGAAACTTTGTTTAACACCCGGTCATAGCAAACTTGAAGTAAACTCAAATAAAATACACCAACCATGTGCGTAACCGTGACTGTCTTTTCTTGTGATTTCTGAACCGAGAGAGAACACGGTGGGGTTATGTTTGTTCGTAAGTAGGTGTACAGGATCTCTTAGAGATCATTACTAGTTCACGTCCGTTTATGCGACGATCATCACCCTTTATTCTTGTACTCGTAAGTTAGCCACTCAAATAAATGCTTAGTGCTTGCTGCAGCCGCACCACTTAACCTTACCTCACCCATTAAGGTTTAATAGTCTTGATACCCTTGGAAATGAGATTGCTGAGTCCCTGTGGCTCACAGATTACTACAACAACAGTTGCAGGTACAGGTAATGCGATGCTTTGACATGAGAGCAATGCTTATTTGATTTGGAGTTCTTCTTCATCGATCTAGGATGGGTTCCAGGCGGCAGCCTGGGATAGCAAGGATGGATGTCATTTTATCGTTTGTTTTCGTCCGTAGTCGGACCCTGCTCTTCTATATGATGTTTGTATATGTTGTTGTATTGAAGTGATCTTGATTTAGCTTGTGGCGAGTGTAAGCCAATTCCATATACTCATCTCTTCTTTACATGTACTTGTAATGATATCCATTCTTGCAAAACGACAAGATGCGCTTCTATCCCTGTCGAGGCCCTCATGCCAAAATAAGGATAGGATCGCATCTTGGGCGTTACAAGTTGGTATCAGAGCCTGTACCGACCTAGGAGCCCCCTTGATTATCAAACTTTGGCCGAGTTGAGTCTAGTGAAAAACTATTTTGAGTCTAGTTATATATCGGAGAGTAGGATTCTTTTTACTCCTCTTCTATGCTCTGGTGAGGAATCCTGACATAGGAATTTTAATTCTTCCCCTCTTCTCACTCAAAATTTTTTTAGGATCACGCGGGTATTTTGGAACCTCTATGATGTCGATGTGACCGGAACTCTGTTCTTGGGGCCTCCCATACGTATGGATTGGACCCGGGGAGTTGAGCTCCAAGGGGTTCTTGACACATTGTTATCGTTCAGTTTCCTTAGTACCACAGGACGCGGATGTTCGAAATTGCTTCAATACTATTTGTGGTGCTAAGAGTGTGGCGGCACCCAGTACTGGGGAGCGGGATCACATGTACTGCCATCTTTAGTATCGTTGTGATTACGAGGGTCTAAGGTAGACGAGTTTCCAAGGTTTCTCTGGTTATGTGTTGACGGATGTGATACACTGGTGGGTAGTATTATTGCTAGGAGTTGAGTGTTTTATTCAGTAATTGATCCATGTATCCGTTGGACCAGATTGCATAACCAGAAAGATTTCGGAAGTTCTTAGGTGTGAATTCAAGTAGCTACCTAGGATTATCCTTCCAACAAATGCATGGTGGATTATGTATTTGTTTCTGGCTTAATTTGAAAGACTCATCCTTTGGTTTTATTAGAGTGTGGTAATTCGAGTTGCTTCAATGTCAAGTGGTGATTTCATATCTTTCCTAACCGGAGTAATTCTCCTCAAGTGAATTCAATCATCTCCAATATTTGCAAGATCAATCCTCATATTCCTTTCCGGAGTTCATCTCATCTGTCTCAAGCTGTCTTTGTTTTCCCACCCTCCCACCCTTTTTCTTCAATGATTAAATTGTCATCCAAGTGCCTTTCTTTTCATTGATGCTTCCGCTATCTTTTCTTCCATTTGATATCCGGTGATTCATTGTGAAGATCCTCAAAGTGCTAAGTCCATCATTCTTTGTTCTTATTTTCTTTAACGGTGGATTCAATTCAACCTCTCGATGTTCGTCATATCCTTCATCATCTGTTCAATGCTTCTCATGTTGGAATTCTTTAGCAAGCCTCTCTTGGTTTTCATATCTCTCTATTCTATCCGGAGTACTAATGAAATCTCAAGAGATTCGTGTTTCCGTTCAAATCCTTTCAATTATTTCGAGGTGTCTCCTCATCAAGTTTTCATTTTCTACTGGTGCTATCTCTTTCTAAGCAATCGTTTCAACGGTGGTTTCTTTTGAGTGGGCCCATAACCCACAGGTTTTCCCCTAGATCTTACCTGGCTCTTCTAATCTTTCCCGGAGATCTAAAGTTCTTTTCAAATGTGACGTAAGAATGAATTCCATCAATCTTATTCCTTCTCCAAGATCGCTTCTAAATCTCTTTCATCGCTGCCTCAACCTTTCCTTCTTCAATGTTCCGGAGTGTCTCAGTAATTCTTGGTGGTGTTTCTCGTCATCATTCTCAGTGTTGATGACCGAAGGAGAGTTTCTCTTAAATCTTGGTCCGTTCTTTTGAAGAGTCGTCATTTCAGCTTGATGTTGTCCTCTTAGATTGTTTTCCATCATGAGTAATTCCTTCCATATCTATCCGAAGCATTTCAGTGTTGTGTTCGTTTCTTGATCCTCCGAAGGCCATCATTTCAGAAGATTTCTTTGTTCTCAGCTTTTAGCTTTCGTTCTCAAATTCTTCTCAATAGTTGTCTCTTCATTCGTATCTCAAGTATTCTGGTGCTTCGTTCAAGTTTTCTTTTAGTTGATCGTGATCTGTTCGTTCTCATGCATATCCATTCGTTCGAAGTATTCTCATTCGTTTCAAATCATTTCCGACGTTGTGTTGAAGACTTCTTCAAGTTCATGTTATATCTCTCTTCAATATTTTCAGAAAATAAGTAGTATGTCAAATCCGTTGCTTGTCATCAATTTAACTTGATGAAGGATAATCATAACATAATTCTTATTCTTGTTTATCAATGTGATTTCAATCCTTCTTCCGGAGGTTGGTCATGATATCAATTCCATATCCCAAGTGCTCTTCGTTTCGTTTCCGGAGTTCCAAGTTGTCTCAAGTATCTCTTCACGAAGTTCCATCTTAATCTTTGCAAGGCTTCAACTCTTGCTCTTTTCAACCTTCATTGGTTTTCTATTATCATTTTCTATCCGGAGTTCTTCATGGAGGCTCTACATGGTGGTTCATCAAAGATTTCTTTCATTCTCAAGTGTTCTTCAAGATTCTTGTGGTAATTTCCTAAGTATTCTTTATCTTGCATTTCAAGGTGCGAGTCATTCTCCCTTATCTTTGAGATGGTGTTATAGCATTCTTGATTCATGAGGAGTCTCGAGGAGAATTTGTCAAGAATGAAGTACTTAAACCCATCTTTTTCTTCCTTGGAGTTATCTTGGATTGGATTTCACCTAAAGCATTTCCTTAGGATTTTTCTATCATGGTGCTCATCAATGATCCAAGCTCTCAAGACATCTTCTTGGTGAAAGAAGTATTGCATATCTTGATGCTTGCAAGCAATCTTTGTTTTCATTAGTGGCCGGTTGTCACCTCATTATTTGAGTTGTTTTCCATAAGCCCACAACAAGTCTATCCTTTTCGTTGTTGATGTTCCAACAACTCCGTTCAATCTCTTCTGGTAATGATAGTTTCCAAATCAAATTGAGGTGAAGTTGTCATTTCCTTCTCCGTTCTTTTCTTTCCAAAGAGCTAGCTTCTATTCTTTTGTTCCGGAGACAATGTGATGTTGCTCTATTCGATTCATCATCTCATTTGGTCAATATCATGTTCATTTCCTCGCTCATCTATTCTACCTGAGTGTTGTGAAATCTTTTCAAGTTCTCTCCATCTTATCAAATTTTGCCTCTCTATCCTACCGAAGTGCTGCCGAAATTTCTTTTGAATTCTTGCTTGTTTCTCATATCTTTCTTCATCTCTTTGCAACCTTGAATTTTCGTTGGTGTCACTTGTTTGTCAAGGAAGCAACTAAGTTTTACCTTGCCCTTTCTTCTTCCTCTTCCCCTTCTCATTCTAAGATCTCGGGTCGAGATCTCTTGTAAGTGGAGGAGAGTTGTAACAGCTCGAGACCGACGCTCCAGAAGATTCCCCTTTTATTTCGTTGTCTTCGTGTGATTCGTTTGGTTGTCGCATTCATCATCGCATCTTTCGCATCATCTGCATAGCATCGTCACTCGTTTTTGAAAAATTGCATCCATTCGTAGTTGTCGGTCCTCGCCGTTCGTGTCGTCGATCGTTCCGAGTCCAACAACACATGCACGCGCCCGTGACATCGTTATAAAAACGTTTTAAAAAGCACGCGAAAAATATTCTCGGATTGGGTCGAAAGTTGGCATGCGGTCTTAATATAGCGTAGCTAGACCGCCTGTCAAATTTCGTCGCAATCAGAGTCGGTTTGATACCCGAACGGTCGACCGTAGCGGCACCATCATCGGTTTATTTGTCGGACGATTTCGATTTATAAAACGCGTGTCCCGGGCCACAACTCCCCTCTCTTCTCAGCCTACACCCCCTCTACACATCCCGCTAAGCCCAGCAAACCCACCCCCTCCGCTTCCGGACCGTTCGATCGTGATCAAACGGTCCGAAAACGGACTAAAACCCCAAAACCCTAGCCCCCCTTCTATAAATAGTCCCCCCTACCTGCCTATTTGGAACCCTAAGCCACCCTGCCTCGTTTTTCGTGCCACACCAATAGCCAGCCGCCTCCATTCCCTAGAGGTCTAGCCCTCCCCAGCCCGCAGCCGCCAAGTGGCAGCCAGCCATGGGCTGCGCCGCCGCCGTCGTGCCCCTGCGGCCAACCGGGCGTCGCCACGTGTCGCCCGCCGCCGCCAGCCAGCCCTCCCACCACCGCGGCCCGCCAGGCCCGTGGCCGGCCCGCCCGGGCCCGCGCACGGCCGCCGCCGCCCGCGAGCAGCCCGCTCGCCCCTGCCTGCCCCCGAGAGCCGCCTGGGCCAGGGCCTCGCCCCGCGCCGGCCCCGCCGCCGCTCACCGGCCGGAGCGCCGCCTCCCCGCCGCAGCAGAGCTCGGCTGCCGCGCCGCGCTTTGCCCCGCCACCGGATCCCTAGCGCCGCCGCTCGCCGTTGCGTCCCACATGCTCCGCCGCCGCACGCAACCACCGCTCCCCGCCGCCGGAGGTCGCCGCCGCACCGCCTCCGGTCGGATCCAGGCCGAGCGCCCCCGGATCCGTCCATCCCCGCATTTCCCCGGCCTCACCTGCTCGCCGTCGGGCTGGCAAGCCATCGTTGTTCTCCTGCCATGGCCGCCGGCCTCTGTTTCCCTGTGAGCACCGTAACTGAAGCTGTGTATTTTCCCGTAGATCCGTTCTACTTTGTATGTTTATTAGCCATGCTATTGTTTTGTTTCACAAATACCTTAGCTAGCCTGCTGGTTAACCACGCAGATTCACATCCAAGGGGTCTGGGGTTCAAATCCCAGGCGCCCCATTTTTTGTTTTGCCTATTTCTGTTATTATGCAAGCCAACGCTGGTTGGTTCAGTTAGCTTCAGTCCGCACAATGAACAAATTCAGTTCAGGTCCTATGTGGTTAGCCTACCACGTTTGCACCCGGGAGACCATGGTTCAAGTCTCATGCTCCACATTTTGTTTCTTTGGCCTTATATTATGTTGTGACAATGACACCGTGGCCGCATTGTCTCTGTTGACCGGTCCTTGTTGGTGTGGTTGACCACCTTCCTGACCCCTCTAGTCATACTCAGTGGTTAAGCCCAACCCATATACTCTGTTTGCTAAATTCTCAGATTCAGTTAAAAAACTGCACATATTTTTTTGTTGTATGATGTTGCATCTTGTAAAATTCATATAAAATCAAACGTGTATCGGATGGAAATGTTTTACATATGTAAAATGCTTAGAATTTCGTGTAGATTCACAATATGGCACTTTCATGCATGTTTAAAAATATTTAAACTTGCTGTTTGCGTTAATTTGCATATATGTCATGTTAAAACGGTTTTTGTCATAACTAATTAACCGTAACTCCGTTTAAAATGTTTTATATATCTAACTTGGCTAGAATGATGTATAGAATCACATGGTTCACTTTATTTTGCTGTTTAACAACTCTAAAATATGTTTAATACAGATCTGGACCAAATTCATGTTATGCTTATGGGGACGTTTCGAAAATGCTAAATGTTGCTTCCGGCCTCATTCAACATGCCTAGATGTTGTAGTTGTTTATGCTTCACCTCTTGCCATGTTTAACAACATTTAATATTGATGAGTACCTAAACGAGAGTGAACTAAATATTCAAGTGTGGAGTTTCGTCAATATGCAACTCGTTGCATATTGAGCTTCACTTAATGTGTTGAAGTTGATTGTTGTGCCATGCCATGTCATGCCTTGCACATCTAAAATGGACATGCATCATGTTGGTTTGCGCATCCTGTCATGCATATGTTGTGGTGTTTATCATGTGTTGATTGTTGTTTCCTGATTGCTTCTTCTCAATTGAGTTCCGAAAGCGTTCGGAGTGTGAGGATCCGTTCGACTACGTTGGTTCGTCTTCTTCATGGATTTGTTCTTCTTCCAAGCGGGATCTCAAGTCAGATGATCATTTCCCTGGATACCATTACTATCATTGCCATGCTAGATGTCTCGTTTCTATCGCTCGTCACGCTACCTACCACTTGTTTGTCAAGCCTCCCAAATGCCATGATAAGCCTCTAACCCCTCCACATCCCAGCAAACCATTGTTTGGCTATGTTACTGCTTGCTCAGCCCTTCTTATAGCGTTGCTAGTTGCATGTGCAATGTTTCCATGTGCCAACATGGATATCCTTTTTTGTTATATCACAATATTATTGCTATTTAATTTAATGCACATATATACTTGGTAAAAGGTGGAAGGCTTGGCCTTTTGCTCGGTGTTTTGTTCCACTTTTGCCGCACTAGTTCCGAGTACTGGTGTTATGTTCCATATTTTGCGCTCCTAACATGCTCGGGGTTGTTATGGGGACCCCCTTGATTTTCGTTTCGGGATAAAACTCGTGTGGCAAGGCCCAACATTGCTTTTACCATTTTCCTAATAACAACTAAAATTGCATAGGGACCCGCCGGCACCCGCGGATAAGTAATCAACAACCCAGGCCAGTGCTCCTCATGAGTGTTGGTCCAAACTAGAGTCGTGTGCGGGGCCAACCCGGGGCAACTCGGGAGATGTCTATCAGGCCACCGTACGCTGCGCTCATCTGGTCGTGTCCTGAGCATGAGATACGCGGCTCCTATCGGGTTCGTCGACACGCCGGGTGTAACACCCAAAAAATCGGGTTATCGATTTTTGTGCTGTTATTCCTTCCTAGCTTTTCTCTCCCAATTTTTTTCCTCTGGAATCTGGCAAGTGACCAAGTGAATCCAGGCAAGCCCCAACCTCTCAGTGCCTTTCCCATGCTCATGTGCCAGCCAAGCTCTTGTCCGTAAACTTCGAACCTCATTCAAACCCTAGTTCCGAAATATTGGAACTGGAAATCCTGCCTTTGTGTTTACAAAGGAGCTATCATTTTCCTTGCTCTGTTGATCCTCCCAAAATTTCCAGAGATCCTTATTCTCTCATAAACCCTAGATGTGCAAAAATATTGCCAAGTTATATGCAATATTTCTCATCTAGAATTAATTCCTTTTTCAGCCTTTTTGAGGAATTAAATCCAGGAAAATATCCATCCATCTCCAGAGGTCATGAAAACTTGTGGAGATATTCCTTGTGTTCATATCGAGCTCTCATAAAAATATTGGCCATAATTAAATAGGGGAATTTGCATTTTCCTATTTACAGCCAATATCTCAATTTGGCTCCTTTCCAAAGGAACTACCAATTTGGTAGCCAGGAAAAATCCCAAATAATTTGTGGAGCTTCTCATATCCATATCTTCTCCATTTCCATCAAAATATCAAGTTCCACAATTCAATTTTTGAGCACCACATCCATTTGCAAATTCTGTCCAGATTCCCTGTTTGCAAAGGAAGTACTTGATTCCTTGATCTCCTTGGGCTGAAATTTTGCAGGGTGATTCATTATGATAAATTACCCTTGTCCTCCAAATATTAGCCCATTCCATCTAGCCTATCTTCCTCAGTAAATTTGCCAAGTTTCTGTCCAGAGTGGAGCATTGTGAAGGAAGTACCATTTTCATGTATGCAAATGGTATGAAACTTTTACAGTGTCTTCATATGGCTGCCAGATTTGAGCCATTTTCATCTAGCCAATTCCTTAGAACCATCTGGTTTAGATTTCTGTCCAGTCTGGCACTTTGCAAAGGAGGCACTATCTAAAGTAGTCCAGAGGAGCTGAAACTTTGCCAAGTTAGTCACCTTGGTAGATGATTGACCCTTGCCCAAGATCAGGCCAAGGGGTGCACTGTGGTGACCACTGCATAGCACAAACACATGGCTGCCAGCTGTTATTTGACCTAAGTGTAGTCACACCAGAGCTTCACTGTCGTGCTTGAGGGGTCAAGTCAACCCAGGGAAGTGTGGAGAAGCCCCCAGACATGGTTTGGTTGCATATAGGGCGTGTCAACGCCGTGGCCACGCGGTGACCACGTGCAGAGCGCGCCAAAACACCGCTCTGTGCATTGGACTCGACGGGAGCGCCTCTCCAGCTAGTTCCAACTTGTCGAGGAGCATCTGCGAGCTGTCCAGCGTGCGCGTGAACCCTCTAGAGCCCTTTCCCCCTTGTCCTCTAGCTGTGGTCGTCTCTACCGTCGTCCCGAAGCTCCGGCCACCGTCCATTCCCTTCCCGAGCCTTCCTCCAAGCCTATTTAAGACAAGCCCGAGCCCCCCGACCACCAGCAACCCAGCCCCCTCCTCCAATCGAGCTCCCGGAGCTCATTGCCCCTCCCATGGCCGAGCCCCGCCGCCGGACCCCCGCGGTGAATCCAGCTCCATGGCCCCTCCCCTCCTCTCAACTCTCGCCCCCATCTTCCCCTAAGATCCTTTGATCCGCTGCCTCCCTCCATTTCTCCAGCGAAACGCCACCGCCGCCGTAGCTCCCGAAGCCCTCCGGCCGCCGCCATGAATGGTGGAGGCAGCGCTGTAAGCCGTCCCTGGAGAGGCTGCGACCACCCCCGAGCTCGGTGCGCTGCGCCGGTTCTAGGGAGGCCACCGGCGGGCTCGCTGGCGCCGCCCATCGCCGGCTGCGCCGACGGCCGGTCGCTCCAGCTCTGTTCTGTCGGGAGGAGGAGATGACCAGAGGAGGAGAAGAGGGAGGATAGAGAAAGAGATGAGGCGGGCCCCGCCCGTCAGAGAGAGAGAGAGTCAACCCCCGGGCCCGCACATCTTAAGTGGAGGCGCCCACCCGCGGAGCCGCTTCCATGCTTCGGAAGCGTATTTTCTAAAATACGCCTTCGGGTCCAGCCGGCGGCCGAATCTATTAATTAATGGACGTTCACTGGTTTAGGTCGAAAATGAATATGCTTTTATTTGTTTTCTGCCTAAACAACAAACGCCTATATCTTCGTGACCGTAGCTCCGATCGAGGGAAAACCAACGCCTACTTCTTCGTCTTGTCGAGCCCGTTCCGATGGTACCATTTCCATACTGTTTTCACATAGTGGAAATTACCATTTCGCCCTTGCCCTATATCTGTCCCCTTTGTGAGAGAACCTTTCCGGCGAATTCTTCCGCGAGGTGATCGCTCTTCTTCCTGGCGTATCCATCGACCCCCCAGGAAAGACAACATCTTACCATGAGCTCCGGACTTGCGTGATGACTGTGCTTGCACACTGTGTGTTTATTAGACTACATCTATACCACATGTTAATCCGCATTTGCATACACCTATTGTGCCACTCATATTAGATGCTAGCACTACTATTCATCTAAGGTTATGACTTATTCTCATACCATACTTTGCCATGCTAGTAATAATATTGCTATTGACATAGTCATGTTAGCACGGTGGTTGATCCCATGACGTGACTACCAGAACTATGATCTTGCTATGCTAGCACTTATAGTTGTCGGTGAAGTGGTACATTGATGGATATGTTGAGTTGGATTAAGGGATTACTGTCTATGATTATTTTGGGTTTCATCCGGCAGTTGTGGATATGAGGAGTTAAATTAATGCAACCTAGTTGGTTGATCTTGAGTCACCTGTCCGGGCTTACCCGTGCAACCACATTTGCCGGTAGGGGACGGCCTTGACTTGGTCTGATCGCGTGCTCTTTCACCGGTACCACCAGACAGGGAGGGTTATGCGCGCACGCTACCCTGATCAGGTAGGTGACGATAACCCTGTGAGCCAGTTGAGTTATGTGGGTACCCGTCCCCGTTTGGGACAGTCTAGTTTGGCCACGACGGTGGCAGGTGTCATGAGGACACAAGGGCCACCCAGGGCAGGACTCCGGGGGAGGATGAATGCCGGTGGTACGATGGAAGAGTCACGAGTCAGGCTGGTTTCGTTGGAGCAACGCTGGTCCACCCGAATGGGATCACGAGGCTAGGTGCTCCATAGTGTGGGTAAAGTGCGCAACCTCTGCAGAGTGTCAAATCTATTCGAATAGCCGCGTCCACGGTATTGGACAGCCCGTCCAGACCTCACTAGGTGGTCAACCATAACAGTGTTAGTAATGATGGAAGAACTCTTCGTATGACCGGGAGTACTCGATGAGTATTCCGAAGGTTGTGGGACAACCCCAAAGAGAGTAAGTTGGTATTCGGTAATAGTAAATACTATAAGCATTTAGTGTGATCATTGCTATGCTATGTTATGCCTGATCCATGTTATGCCATGCTTGATCCATGTTATCCTGTTAATTCCATGCCATGCTTAGAATAGATTCTTAGGTAAGCATAGGGCTTGCTTTGTCATCTGCTTGTTTGGATGCCATGTATTTGGTTGTCTTGCGAGTACATTCAAAGTACTCACCTGGCCATGCACGTGGCCAATTGCAGGAGAAGGTTCGACGTGCTAGATCGTAACCCAGCCAGTCCTGTGAGTTATGGAGCTCAGCCAAAGACATCATTGCCGCTGAACCAAAACCTTCACTGCCATTTAGTTAGCCTTGGAGCTATATAATATTGTTGTAAGCAACAGTATTGTAATACTCCATCTTATATAATAAAGCCATTTTATGCCTGGAATTGCTGTATCATGTCTTTGACGTGCGCCAGGTCTTATCCTGGGGCTGGCGTGCGTCGGCCCTCTATCGGGGTGCCACAAGACTTGGTATCAGAACCAGGCTGGCTGTAGGTTACCCTAGCACTAAACCGTCCCTAGGTTCAACCGGTAGTGAGCCCAATAGATTTGACCCGTCTCTGGCATCCAACATGGCCACTGTGGATCAACAGGCGGCGCAGTCGGAATGGACGTGACCCTACCCAGTTGCCCGCCCACTCAGCCACTCTAGATTGGACCTTGACCCTACTTAGCTGTCGGCCGTGCCGGCGTATCTTCTACCCAGCACGAGAAGGATCCACGCCATGCTGGTGTGTTCCAGCCGACTACCTATTTAACCCCTTCCACCTGCGAGTTATAGCCCTCTCCATTCAGTAAGCCAGAACCCTGCAAGAGACCCAGGCTAGTATCCCCAAACCAGCAGCCATGGCCAGTTCTTCCAAGACCCCCAAAACCCCCACTTTCCATAGCCGAACCTTGGCTGGTGGTATTCCCGGATTTCCGCCCATCCTTTCGAGGATGCTCACCCAAGCCCTTAGCTGTAGTACTCCTCCAGTGTATCTGGTGTTCCAGTCGGATCCCGTCCCCCACCTTTGCCGCTTTTATGCAAAGGTGTATATCGACCCAGGTACAACAGAGGATGGGAAGCCTATGAGTTTTCAGGGCAAACCCATGCTCACCTCCGCGTTGGCTGTCCAGATGGCTGCCGCAGGAGCCATCACCCGTCTCCGTATCCAGTTTCCGCAAGTGGCGGAGATGCAAGAGTTCCGCTATTTTCCCTCTCCGTCCGACATAGCTGGCAAGTTCTCCAGCATTGCTGGAGATGCTGACCCAGCCATAGCTTGCCTAGTCCAGTATATTGATGCCCAGGGACTTATGCTCTCCGACATTATTAGAGAGTTCCAAGCCATTGACCAAGACACCACACGAGTTGTTACGGAAGCATACCGTGCGGCCCGTGAAATTGCATCCCAGACCACCCGCTCCCTGTTGCCAAACCCAGTGCCACCTTCGCAGCTAGTACCACCCTCGCAATCCGTAGACCTATATCGCCCTGTCGGCATCCACCCAAATTCCATTCAAGGAGCTATCTGGCGACTTCGTCGTCGGGATGTGTTCCGTCAAGATCCCCCTGCAGCTCCAGCAGTTGAGCCCCAACCCATAGAGGTGTCCGACGATGAAGACAGAAGTTGGCTCAGTCTTCGTTCCCCAGGAGAGCCCCAGCAGAAGTAGGCCCACCTGTGGCTTCGGCAGCGATCGAAGCCAGCAGATGCCGCGAGTATGTGTGTTGCGAAGACTATTTCTTCGCCTGCGTCTAGGATTAGGACTCTGTAGTTGGAGTGAGTAGTTGTTAGTTGCCTAGTAAGGCTGCGTGTTGTTGTATGATTGTACTGCTTGTGCTATTTGTGCTTGTGTGCTGTTGTAATATTATGAATGCCTGTTTGGTTTGTGTGCTTGGTTCATCCGTCACTCTGTTAAGCAGAAATGTTTAATAGAGCTGGCAGCGGACTCTTAACAAGATTTTTAGTCAGTAGAGCACTTACACCTAATAACAACAACAGACTCGTCCGGAGTCCCTAATTAAAATGCCAGCTGGTGTAGGTGTATGTATACCAGGAGTACATACACCCACTAGCATTAAAACACCTTAGTGCAATCTGCTCGATATGTTTTCTTCTTCTGCCTGCATTTTGCTATCATGTGCATTCTACATCTGCTTGCATATTAGTCTAGATTGCATGTGTATTGTGTGAGCAACGTCTGCACGCCAAGTTCTTTCTACTGAGTACAGTCGCATGAGTACTCGGGCAGAATGCAAGTCCCCTATCCAGGCCTATCCATGCTTGCCCCATTTGCCAGTTTTCCCGAACCCAGCATTCTGGAAAACTAGCCCTGTCCAATAATGCCCAGTCCCAAAATCTTTGCCCTGAACCCGGTTGCAATCTCGGAGAAATTCTAGGAAATTTTATTGCAGCATAGACCGGTACAACCTTTCTAGTCCAAGACCTAAACCCTGATGCCCCCCCAACACCTACCCATTGTGGATGCCGTTCAGCGAGGAGCAACCAGTAGTGTGGCCTCCACACTGGTAGAGCTCCGCTGACCGCACCACACTAACCATAGACCCAGCGGCGCCTCTATCACTGTCTTGTGTGAGGTTGACAGGCCGCCCCCTTGCCGCCACAGCCCACGCTTAGTCTGCCGGCCTGAGACGACGTAGTTGACCCCCAGCCACCCCTCTAGCAGCGGCATCGCGATGATCATCAAGGATCATCGCGCATAGCAGTAGCGAGCCGCCAACCAATGCCGCCAGCATGCCAGCCAGGAGGATCGTGATCAGCTCCGAGCCCACGTCCGCCATTAGCGCCTTGCCTCACGCTCCTGCAACTAGAAGGAGAAGGAAAAGAGGAAGAAGAAGTGAGGTAGAGTGCGAGGTGGAAGAGAGAAGAAACCGCGGTCATTTTATAGCCCAAGTCCGGTGTACGGTGAGCGAGGTCCAGGAGACCGCGCGCCACTCGATCACCGGCGTCCAGGAGGCGAATCCGCGAGCAGTGCCGACCGGCGTTGGCCCGCGATGGGAGTGCTCTTTGCGTTGGCCTCGTGCGCGCTGCGCACTATCATCGTAGGGTGCTTTGTGCCCTAGGAGTTAGGCGTGCGCAGTGCCAAGCCGCACTCAGGACAACGCGAGAGCGAGAGAGAGAGAGCCGCTAGCCGGAGATAGAAGAAGAAGGCTGCCAGTGGGCCTGGTCCCACCTATCAGCGAGAGAGGCCAGTGTTCTTTAGGGTACCCTGAGCATTTTTGAAAAAGGGAAAATCTTGCTTTTTCAAAAAAATGCCAGAGCTACCCAGCGGCCCCTACCTGTGGAGTAGATCCCGCGATATCCGTATCTCGATCTGGGTGTACCAGTTTTCGGTACTCTTAACTTGGTTGCTTTCAACCACAGGGTTAAGACCCAACCCAGAGGTTTTCTAGGAGGCATAGTATTTGTTCTAAGCTAACCCTAGGAATCTCGAGGACGAGATTCTTCTAAGGGGGGAAGGTTTGCAACACCCCAAAAATCGGGTTATCGATTTTTGTGCTATTATTCCTTCCTAGCTTTTCTCTCCCAAATTTTTTCCTCTGGAATCTGGCAAGTGACCAAGTGAATCCAGGCAATCCCCAACCTCTTAGTGCCTTTCCCATGCTCATGTGCCAGCCAAGCTCTTGTCCGTAAACTTCGAACCTCATTCAAACCCTAGTTCCGAAATATTGGAACTGGAAATCCTGCCTTTGTGTTTACAAAGGAGCTATCATTTTCCTTGCTCTGTTGATCCTCCCAAAATTTCCAGAGATCCTTATTCTCTCATAAACCCTAGATGTGCAAAAATATTGCCAAGTCATATCAATATTTCTCATCTAGAATTAATTCCTTTTTCAGCCTTTTTGAGGAATTAAATCCAGGAAAATATCCATCCATCTCCAGAGGTCATGAAAACTTGTGGAGATATTCCTTGTGATCATATCGAGCTCTCATAAAAATATTGGCCATAATTAAATAGGGGAATTTGCATTTTCCTATTTAAAGCCAATATCTCAATTTGGGGCCTTTCCAAAGGAACTACCATTTTGGTAGCCAGGAAAAATCCCAAATAATTTGTGGAGCTTCTCATATCCATATCTTCTCCATTTCCATCAAAATATCAAGTTTCACAATTCAATTTTTGAGCACCACATCCATTTGCAAATTCTGTCCAGATTCCCTGTTTCCAAAGGAACTACTTGATTCCTTGATCTCCTTGGGCTGAAATTTTGCAGGGTGATTCATTATGATAAATTACGCTTGTCCTCCAAAAATTAGCCCATTCCATCTAGCTAATCTTCCTCAGTAAATTTGCCAAGTTTCTGTCCAGAGTGGAGCACTGTGAAGGAAGTACCATTTTCATGTATGCAAATGGTATGAAACTTTTACAGTATCTTCATATGCGCAAATCATTGGTCTCCTCCAAATTTGAGCCATTTTCATCTAGCCAATTCCTCAGAACCATCTGGTTTCTATTTTTGTCCAGTTTGGCACTTTGCAAATGAGGTAATATCTAGAGTAGTCCAAAGGAGCTGAAACTTTGCCAAGTTAGTCACCTTGGTAGATGATTGACCCCTGCCCAAGATCAGGCCAAGAGGTGCACTGTGGTGGCCACTGCATAGCACAAACACATGGCTGCCAACTGTTGTTTGACCTAAGTGTAGTCACACCAGAGCTTCACTGTCGTGCTTGAGGGGTCAAGTCAACCCAGGGAAGTGTGGAGAAGCCCCCAGACATGGTTTGGTTGCATATAGGGCGTGTCAACGCCGTGGCCATGCGGTGACCACGTGCAGAGCGCGCCAAAACAGTGCTCTGTGCATTGGACTCGATGGGAGCGCCTCTCCAGCTAGTTCCAGCTTGTCTAGGAGCATCTCCGAGCTGTCCAGCGTGCGCGTGAACCCTCCAGAGCCCTCCCCCCCTTGTCCTCTAGCCGTGGTCGTCTCTGCCGTCGTCCCGAAGCTCCGGCCGGTGTCCCGAAGCTCCGGCCACCATCCATCCCCTTCCCGAGCCTTCTTCCAGGCCTATTTAAGACAAGCCCGAGCCCCCCGACCACCAGCACCCCAGCCCCCTCCTCCAATCGAGCTCCCGGAGCTCGTTGCCCCTCCCATGGCCGAGCCCCGCCGCCGGACCCCCGCGGTGAATCCAGCTCCATGGCCCCTCCCCTCCTCTCAAATCTCGCCCCCAGCCTCCCCTAAGATCCTTTGAGCCGCCGCCTCCCTCCATTTCTCCAGGGAAACGCCGCCGCCGCCGTAGCTCCCGAAGCCCTTCAGCCGCCGCCATGAATGGTGGAGGCAACGCTGTAAGCCGTCCCTGGCGAGGCTGCGACCACCCCCGAGCTCGGTGCGCTGCGCCGGTTCCAGGGAGGCCACCGGCGGGCTCGCTGGCGCCGCCCATCGCCGGCTGCACCGACGGCCGGTCGCTCCGGCTCTGTTCTGTCGGGAGGAGAAGATGACCAGAGGAGGAGAAGAGGGAGGAGAGAGAAAGAGATGAGGCGGGCCCCGCCCGTTAGAGAGAGAGAGAGAGTCAACCCCGGGCCCACACATCTTAAGTGGAGGCGCCCACCCGTGGAGCCGCTTCCATGCTTCGAAAGCGTATTTTCTAAAATACGCCTTCGGGTCCAGCCGGCGGCCGAATCTATTAATTAATGGACGTTCACTGGTTTAGGCCGAAAATGAATATGCTTTTATTTGTTTTCTGCCTAAACAACGAACGCCTATATCTTCGTGACCGTAGCTCCGATCGAGGTAAAACCAACGCCTACTTCTTCGTCTTGTCGAGACCGTTCCGATGGTACCATTTCCATATTGTTTTCACATAGTGGAAATAACCATTTCGCCCTTACCCTATATCTGTCCCCTCCGTGAGAGAACCCTTTCCGGCGAATTCTTCCGCGAGGTGATCGCTCTTCTTCCCGGCGTATCCATCGACCCCCCAGGCAAGCCAACCTCTTACCATGAGCTCCGGACTTGCGTGATGACTTTGCTTGCACACTGTGTGTTTATTAGACTACATCTATACCACATGTTAATCCACATTTGCATACACCTGTTGTGCCACTCATATTAGATGCTAGCACTACTCTTCATCTAAGGTTATGACTTATTCTCATACCATACTTTGCCATGCTAGTAATAATATTGCTATTGACAAAGTCATGTTAGCACGGTGGTTGATCCCATGCCGTGACTACCAGAACTATGATCTTGCTATGCTAGCACTTATAGTTGTCGGTGAAGTGGTACGTTGATGGATATGTTGAGTTGGATTAAGAGATTACTGTCTATGATTATTTTGGGTTTCATCCGGCAGTTGTGGATATGAGGAGTTAAATTAATGCAACCTAGTTGGTTGATCTTGAGTCACCTGTCTGGGCTTACCCGTGCAACCACATTTGCCAGTATGGGACGGCCTTGACTTGGTCTGATCGCGTGCTCTTTCACCGGTACCACCAGACAGGGAGGGTTATGCGCGCATGCTACCCTGATCAGGTAGGTGGTGATAACCCTGTGAGCCAGTTGAGTTATGTGGGTACCCGTCCCCGTTTGGGACAGTCTAGTTTGGCCACGACGGTGGCAGGTGTCATGAGGACACAAGGGCCACCCAGGGCAGGACTTCGGGGGAGGATAAATGTCGGTGGTACGATGGAAGAGTCACGAGTTAGGCGGGTTTTGTTGGAGCAACACTGGTCCACCCGAATGGGATCACGAGGCTAGGTGCTCCATAGTGTGGGTAAAGTGTGCAACCTCTGCAGAGTGTCAAATCTATTCGAATAGCCGCGTCCACGGTATTGGACAGCCCGTCCAGACCTCAGTAGGTGGTCAACCATAACAGTGATAGTAATGATGGAAGAACTCTTCGTATGATCGGGAGTACTCGATGAGTATTCCAAAGGTTGTGGGACAACCCCAAAGAGAGTAAGTTGGTATTCGGTAACAGTAAGTACTATAAGCATTTAGTGTGATCATTGCTATGCTATGTTATGCCTGATCCATGTTATGCCATGCTTGATCCATGTTATCCTGTTAATTCCATGCCATGCTTAGAATAGATTCTTAGGTAAGCATAGGGCTTGCTTTGTCATCTGCTTGTTTGGATGCCATGTATTTGGTTGTCTTGCGAGTACATTCAAAGTACTCACCTGGCCTTGCCCGTGGCCAGTTGCAGGAGAAGGTTCGACGTGCTAGATCGTAACCCAGCCAGTCCTGTGAGTTATGGAGCTCAGCCAGAGACATTGTTGCCGCTGAACCAAAACCTTCGCTGCCATTTAGTTAGCCTTGGAGCTATATAATATTGTTGTAAGCAACATTATTGTAATACTCCATCTTATATAATAAAGCCATTTTATGCCTGGAATTGCTGTATCATTTCTTTGACGTGCTCCAGGTCTTATCCTGGGGCTGGCGTGCGTCGGCCCTCTACCAGGGTGCCACACCAGGCGGCCTTGCTGGATTTGTTTTACCTTTCTCGAACGTCTTGTGCGAGGAATTCCGAGAATACTTCGGGCTATCTCGAGGTTGCGGTTTTCCAATGGAATTGCCTAGGAAATCACGGGATTCGTGGTTAAGGTCATTCCCGCGGCGTGTGGTTAGTTTGTGATGGATGAGTTGGAGCACCCCTGTAGGGTTAAATCTTTCGGAAAACCGTGCCCGCGGTTACGTGGCAACTTGGAAACTTTGTTTAAGACCCGGTCATAGCAAACTTGAAGTAAACTCAAATAAAATACACCAACCATGTGCGTAACCGTGACTGTCTCTTCTCGTGATTTCTAAACCGAGAGAGAACACGGTGGGGTTATGTTTGTTCCTAAGTAGGTGTTCAGGATCTCTTAGAGATCGTTACTAGTTCATGTCCGTTTATGCGACGATCATCCCCCTTTATTCTTGTACTCGTAAGTTAGCCACTCAAATAAATCCTTAGTGCTTGCTGCAGCCCCACCACTTAACCTTACCTCACCCATTAAGCTTAAATAGTCTTGATACCCTTGGAAATGAGATTGCTAAGTCCTTGTGGCTCACAGATTACTACCACAATAGTTGCAGGTACAGGGAATGCGATGCTTTGACGTGAGAGAGATGCATGTTTGATTTGGAGTTCTTCTTCTTCTTCATCGATCTAGGATGGGTTCCAGGCGGCAGCCTGGTATAGCAAGGATGGATGGCGGACCCATTTCCGTCCGGCGTTCTCCGTTCCGGCCTCGGCAGCAGGGGACACGACGACGGTGCCGCCTGCGCCAACTGCGTTGCCCACGGCGCCTTCTCCACTTGCAGCCGTCGTGACGCCCGCCACGTTCGCGACTGTGTGCGAGGGAGCCTTTGAAGTAGAGGGATGCGCGACCGTTCTGGGCTTCTTCTTGGGAGCCATGGCTGAAGAAGATGATGATGAAGATCGATTCGCTGTTCACGAACTCGGGTTCATGCAAATGATGCACGCCCCCCTACCTGGCGCGCAAAAGATGTCGGGGCATGGATGCTCATGATCACCTATGGGACCAGAGGCCCCTTTGTGGTTCGGCAAGGGGGGGGTCACGTTGCACGAAGAGCAGAGAGAATGAGACGGCGCGACGATCAGGACACTGGCCTTTTACCCAGGTTCGAGCCGCTGCTAAGCGTAAAACCCTACTCCTGCTTTTGGTGGATTGCTCAGAGGAACATGAAGAACACGCAACACCTAACCCCGGCAAGAACTGCTGTCGGGGTGAGCTACTACGTGAGTACAAGTGTCCAAAGGTTCGAATCCTGAGCTAGGTTGCCTTGGGCCTCCTTTTATAGTGCAAGGGGTTACCACAATGGCAAAATAGTCATTATCTATCGATTAGATAGCTTAGAAGAGCTATCATACCAAACTCTGGCATTTACGACAAAATACCATGATTACTAGTCTAGGTGGCGCTCAGGGGTGCACCCCCGGCAAGCTCTTGCCACCGCTTGGCTAGCCGCTGCTTATGGTCTTGACACGCTGCAGGGCGGGTGTCAACTGAGTATAACTTGCCTCCCGGTGTGTCGCCACGTGTTTAGCAAGAGCTGATTAGCCGTTTGAGGGCTCAATACCGCATTGATAAGTGACTGGCGTAGCGATGCGATGGAGCGGTGGCTGGTTAGCTCGTGCTTGCCGGGGAACGGCTTGCCGGGTCTTCCGGAGATGTGCGCGCCTCTGCCCCCGACAAGCACCAGGGGCGTGCCTGGCGCGTTTTGGGCCCCCTGGGCCATTGTGCTGGTATTGCCGGCGCTTGCTTAGCCTTCTGTAGGTTGTTACTGCCGGATGCTGGTTCTTGAATGCTTGGTTGGAGATGTGGCAGCCTTCCCAACGGGTTTTGCTCGCGGGGGCCGGAGGTTGTCTGTCCGTGCACAAGTCAGGGGGAATAAACACCCCTGTTTGTATACCCCGACAGAAGCCCCCGGGCCTGAGCCATACGTGTCGCTTGGCACGTTGGGTTAGGCCCCAAACAGTGCACGGACACACGTTGGAGGGATTCTGTCCTCCCACCCCACGTCCACTCCGCGCAATTATCGCGGGTCGTGGGGTCGTGGAACGGTAGCCGTTGGAGAATAAAAAGAACTGGCAGTAATGAAACGGCAGTTTTCCGAAAAGATTGTGAAGAGCCAGCCCCCGTGCGGGTCCCCTAAAATAAAAAGGACAACGCACAGGGGCGCTGCTCATTCGCATCCTTTTCTCCGTCCTTCATCTTCCTCCTCAAGCCAAAGAACTGCTCCCACCGCCACTCTCGGTTTACCGAGCGCCGCCAAATCATCTGCCGCCCTCAAAGGCTTCAAGGATGGGGCGGAAAACGGCTGCCAACAAGGGGAAGCAGGCGGCCGCATCCACAGACCTGGTGGCTGAGGAGAGGAATAAGAAAGCGGAAGAGCTCGAGAGGCGGAGACAGGGAGATGTGATTATCTCTCCGTCGAGCCTGGATGGCAACACCCTGATCAAGAGGTATGCCTATATGTGGGGGAGGGCGACGAAGGGGCACGGAGCACCTTAGGTTTTGCCGGACAGCCCCAAGGAGAAGAAGCCCTCAGATTCGTATCACTTCTTTTGTGCGTACTTTTACTGCGGTCTTGTTCCTCCCTTCTCTGATTTCTTCTACGCCATGATGGCGGCATATGGATTCCATCTTCTGGATTCTACGCCCAATGCAATGTCGTGCATGGCGATTTTTGCCCATTTGTGCGAGAACTTTGTTGGAGTTTCCCCCAATGTAGACTTGTTCAGGCACTTCTTCCTTCCTCGGATTGAGGACAAATCCCACCGCTCGGGGAACATAAGTTGGATCCCCCGGGGCAAAAAGGATGATTCGGAATACCTCTTCGGATAGCTGCGCGGGAAGTGGGAAGAATGGAGGGGCGACTGGTGCTGGATCAAGGACGACAAGGACCCCGTGTTCTGCTGGGCACGGACTGAATGCGCTACGCATGGGAGCGACTGGGGGAAGTTGGGCCCTACTGACAACAAACTCCGCCTGGTCTTGAACAGGATTGTCCGCCTCATGGCTGCTGGGCTGACCATCAAGCACGTGGGGCCAGACTTCCTCCGTCGCCGCATCGCGCCCTTGCAGAAAAGAGACAGGTTTGCTTGGGAGTTCAATGGTCCCGCCGATTGGATGCGCCTGTATCCGGGTCCCGCGAACAACTTGACAGCTTACGGCCATGGCTGGCTGTGTGATGAGTTGTTTGGCTGCCTCAGGACATACCATCTGCCGGCGGGAGTCGTCCCGTTGCACCGCAATTCCGCCCGGAACCAGATCCTCCAATGGA
Source organism: Elymus sibiricus (assembly GCA_039707655.1). Taxonomy (NCBI): domain Eukaryota; kingdom Viridiplantae; phylum Streptophyta; class Magnoliopsida; order Poales; family Poaceae; genus Elymus; species Elymus sibiricus. The sequence goes on along the minus strand of CM077675.1, from coordinate 303,309,098 downwards.
TGCCAGATTGTGATGCTTCCGGTGTTAAGTCTGATTGGGAGCTGCCCACCCTGGAGAGCGAGATGGAGTGGGTCTCCAGCTTGGATGAGAGAGCCTCCAAACCGGAGGACAACTTGACCGCACCAACCAGGGAGGCGGAGAGAGCCTATATCTCCGGACGAGTCGCGGAAGACAAGACTGTCAGGACCGCCAGGGGAGAAGCCTCCGAAGAAGAGGAGGAGTAGGAGTCTGGGGATGACGGTTCTTCCGAGGAGGAGAGCAAAAATCTTGCTCCGGAGGAGTCTGCAGGGCTGGAGCTTGCCGGGGCCAGTGGCTCCCAAGTCGCGGCAACAGGGACCCAGGGGGAGGGCGAGGCGGAGGAGGCGAATGACCCGGAGGCGGAAGAGGAGGGGCTCGAAGAGGGGCCCCAAGCTCCGGAGTCGGGCCGCCGCCTCCGTTTACGCGCCAACCGAGAGTCAACGGCCCCCGCGTCTTCGTGAGGTCCCCCGAAGGTGAAGAAGACGACTTCTAAGGGTGGCGGGTGCGAAGTAGGATGTCGCCAATCCTCCTGCCTTTCCCAGGCAAAGGCGTCCTCTGTCAAGCGACGGAAGGTTCATGGGGTGGACCCCAGCCCCCCGTCGAGCCCAACTTCTCCACTAGGTTCGCCCTTGCCGGCAGTCCTAGCCTCTCCGTCAAGCCCCGTCTCCCCATCTTTGAAGAGGGGCCGGCTGACTCCACCGCCCGCGTCGTATGAGATGGGCTCAATGCTCCTTGCTTCGGAGTGAGTCCAGTTGATCTTAGCTTCTGCCAAAGAGCCTTTAATCTTAATCCTCCTGATTATTCTTGTTTTCTTGATCTTGACAGGGACGAGGACGAGGAGGTTCTCGAGCATAGGGTCAAGAGGGCCAAATCCGCGGGAGGACGGGATTTTGCGACAGGTGCAGGCTCTGCGGGAGACACGAAGAAGAATCCTGTGCTTAGCCCCCAGTCCAGTCCTCTCCGTGAAACCCAAGTGCAGGCCTCGTCTACTGGCAGAGATGAGGAAGGCCACCTCCCTTCACCTGACAGGGAAACAGGAGAGGAAGATTGGAGGGAGGCTCGCCAAGAGGAACCTCTCCTCCAAGATTCCCCTTCAACCATTGCCCGTGAGGAGGATTCGCCGGCAAGGGCCTCCGCCGAGGAGCATGCCCGTGCAAAGGTCATTGCCGAAGGGACGGCGATAGACCACACGCCGGCAACTAATGTTACCATGGAAGGAGAGGTCCTTCCGCAGCAGTCTCCATCGGGTATCCCTCTTGCCGGTGCTCTTGTTTTTCCTGTATCTTTTCTTTACACGCCTTATTGATTCTTGATTTCCATACTTCTGTTTTGTTGCTCTAATCCGCAGTTCCGCTTTTTGAAGAGCCTGAACGGCTGGAGGAGGTTGCTGGTATTGGGAAGGATGCTACCGCGGAAGCGATGAAGATTGCTGCCGCGGAAGAACATGGCTCGGCTGCCGGGGATATTCAGGGGTCTTCAGAAGGAATGGAACAAAGTCCCGGCAGCGTACCCGGCCTGGGCCCAGTGGTCGAAGAGAAGACTCCCCTTCAAATCATGAAGCCTCCCTCGTCCAGTTATCCCCTGGCATCGGCCCTGCAGTCCCCGCAGAGTCATCTGGCATTGGTTACTGCTCCGTTAAGCCACACAGCTCTCGGCTCGCCCTTCTCAGTGGGTGCAGACCTTGACGAAGAGATTAACAATATCCTAGCGCCGTTATCTCTGATGATCGAAGGGACTCACAGCACTGCTGACGCCGCCAAGGACTACTGGTTGAACCTAGGGTTGGTTTGGTGCTAGGGTAACCTACAGCCAGCCTGGCTCTGATACCAAGTCTTGTGGCACCCCGATAGAGGGCTGATGCACGCCAGTCCCAGGATAAGACCTGGCGCACGTCAAAGACATGATACAGCAATTCCAGTCACAAAAATGGCTTTATTAAATATAATGGAGTATTACAATGCTGTTGCTTACAACAATATTACATAACTCCAAGGCTAACTAAATGGCGGTGGAGGTCTTGGTTCAGCGGCAACAACGTCTCTGGCTGGGCTCCATAACTCACAGGACTGGCTGGGTTACGAGCTAGCACGACGAACCTTCTCTTGCAACTGGCCACGTACAAGGCCAGGTGAGTACTTTGAATGTACTCGCAAGACAACCAAATACATAGCATCCAAACAAGCAGATGACAAAGCAAGCCCTATGCTATATAAGAACTTATTCTAAACATGGCATGGAAATAACAGGAAAACATGGAACAAGCATGGCATAACATGAATCAGGCATATAATCCACATAGCATGGCAATAATCACACTAGGTACTTAAATTACTTACTATCACCGAATGCCAACTTACTCTCTTCTGGGTTGTCCCACAACCCTCGACATACTCATGATCCAACCTGAACTGACTCAAATCCAATCCAAATAATGTGGTCATCTGACCACTCATCATATAGCCATCCCTTGGCTAACAGATCATATTCCTGACATCATCTGATGTCTACCCAAGATGAGTTCTTCCATCTTTATCATCATTAATACGGTTGACCACCTAGTGAGGTCTGGGCGGGCTGTCCAATACCGTGGACGCGGCTATTCGAATAGATTGTTCACTCTGCAGAGGTTGCGCACTTTACCCACACCATGAAGCACCTGGCCTCGTGATCCCGCTCGGGTGGACCAGCGTTGCTTCAACAAAACCTGCCTGACCCGTGACTCTTTCATCGTACCACCGGCACTCATCCTCCCCCGGAGGCTTGCCCTGGGTGGCCCCTGTGTCCTCATGACACCTGCCACCGTCGTGGCCAAACTAAACTGTCCCAAACGGGGATTACTAGACTGTCCCAAACGGGGACTACTAAACTGTCCCAAACGGGGACTCCCGGGCTAAACAATCAACTGGGCTCATAGGGTTATCACCGCCTACCTGATCAGGGTAGCACGCGTGCATAACCCTCCCTCTTTGGAGGTACCGGTGAAAGAGCACGCTATCAGACCAAGTCAAGGCCGTCCCATACCGGCAAATGTGGTTGCACGGATAAGCCCGGACAGGTGACTCAAGATCAACCAACTACGTTCAGTTTATTAACCCAACTCAACATCTCCATCATCGTACCATTGCATCGACATTTATAATCGCCAACAATCACTTAACAATAGTATGGCAAGATCATAATATCGAGAGACACAGCATGGGATCAACCAAAGCATTAACAATATTATTATTAGCATGCCAATATGAAAACAGGACATGACATTAGATGAAAAGAAATGCTAGTATCTAATACCGATGTCATCACACGTGTATGCAAATGTAGATTAACAGGTAATAGATAAACACACAGGGTGCAAGCAAAGTCATCACGCAAGTCCGGAGCTCATGATAAGAGGTTGGCTTGCCTGGGGGTCGACGAATACGCCGGGAGGAAGTCCGATCACCTCGCGGAAGAATTCGCCGGAAAGGGTTCCCTCACAGAGGGGCCAGATATAGGGCAAGGGCAAAATGGTTATTTTCACAATGTGAACACATTATGAAAATAATGTCATCGGAATGGGCTCGACGAGACGAAAACGTGGGCGTTGGTTTTACCTCGATTGGAGCTACGGTCGCGAAGATATAAGCGTTTAAGCACCAGGGACCAATCTGTAAGAAAATTTGCTACAAACAGGCCCCTGTGGCTAAAACTGAACGCGCCTTATCAGAGTTTACGCTTTCAATACACCGAAAGCGTATTTTCATCCGAAACCGCGCCCGAGTACGCTTTCGAAGTCTGAAAGCGTATTCCTACAAATACACTTCCACTTAACAGGAGCTGGGCCCGGGTATAGGTCACTTACGGGTGGACCCCACCCTATCTCTCTCTCTCCTCCTCCCTGGTTCGCCTCCTTCTTTCTCTTGCCCCGACCGGAGCAGAGACAGGGGCGACCGGCCGGCGGCGTCGCGGTCACTCCGCCGCACCAGGGGCCCGGACGGCGAGCTCTCTAGCACCGGCGTGCCAAACCGCGCCCGAGGGTGGTCACGAGGCCACCGGGGGTGGGCTGCAGCGCCATAGCCACTGGCCGGGGCGCGGTGGCTGGCGGGCGCTCGCGGTGCCGCTGCGGCGGGCTTCCCTGGAGAAGTGGAGGGCGGCGGCGGCTTCACCAGCTCTGGAGGAGGCTGAGGGCGAGGTTGGAGAGGAGAGAAGGTCCGGGGCACCTGAATCGATCGCGGGAGTCCGGCGGCGGCCTTCGGCATTGGAGGGGGCCGCGAGCTCTAGGAGCTCAAGGGGAGGGCTGGGGCTTGCTGGCGAGGGGAGGGCTCGGGGCATGCTTAAATAGCAGAGGGGAGGGGCTCTCTCGACGGCAGCCGTAGCTTCCAGAGACGGTGGTGCTCCGGCGGTTGACAGGGGCGGCTAGGAGCTTCGGGACGAGGGGGAGAGGGCTCTGGATGGTTCACGCGCGCAATGGGGGGCTCTACGACGCTCCTGGACAGGCTGGAGCTTGCTGGAGATGCGCTCCCGACAACTCCAATGCACAGAGCACGGTTTTGGCGTGCTCTACACGTGGTCACCATGTGGCCACGGCATTGCCATGCCACACTTGGAGCCAAAACATGTCTAGGGTCTTCTCCATCCTTCGCTGACTTGACCTATGCGTCTGACTAGCTCCAGGGAGGTCTGAGGTGACTGATCCAAGGTCAACTAGTCCCCAACAGCACACTTTTTGTGCTGTGGTGTGGTCACCTCAGTGCACCTCTTGTCTTGATCTTGGGCATGGGTCAATCATCTACTAAGGTCATCATCTTGGCAAAGTTTCAGCTCCCCTGGACCACTCTAGATAGTACCTCCTTTGCAAAGTGCCAGACTGGACAGAAATAGAAATGATGAAACTGAGGTCAAATGGCTAGATGAAAATGGCTCAAATTTGGGGGAGACCAATGATTTAGGCATATGGATGCACTGTAAAAGTTTCATACCATTTTCTTAAATGAAAATGGTACTTCCTTCACAGTGCTCCAATCTGGACAGAAACTTGGATAATTTACTGAGGAAGATTGGCTAGATGGAATGGGTTGATTTTTGGTGGACATGGGTAATTTGTCATAATAAATCACCCTGCAAATTTTCAGCCCAAGGAGATCAAGGAATCGAACACTTCCTTTGCAAACAGGTATACTGGACAGAATTTGCAAAGGGGTGTTGTGCTCAATTTTTGAATTGTGGGACTTGATATTTTGATGGAAATGGAGAAGATATGGATATGAGAATCTCCACAAATTATTTGGGATTTTTCCTAGCTACCAAAATGGTAGTTCCTTTGGAAAGGCCCTAAATTGAAATATTGGCTTTAAATAGGAAAATGCAATTTCCCCTATTTAATTATGACCAATATTTTTATGAGAGCTCAATATGATCACAAAGAATATCTCCACAAGTTTTCATGAACTTTGGAGATGGATAAATATTTTCCTGGATTTAATTCCTCAGAAAGGCAGAAAGAGGAATTAATTCTAGATGAGAAATATTGCCTATGACTTGGCAATATTTTTGCACATCTAGGGTTTATGAGGGAAGGAGGATCTCTGGGAATTTTGGGAGGATTAACAGAGCAAGGGAAATGATAGCTCCTTTGTAAACACAAAGGTAGGATTTCCAGTTCCAATATTTCGGAACTAGGGTTTGAATGAGATTCAGGGTTTACGGACAAGAGCTTGGCTGGCACATGAGCATGGGAAAGGCACTGAGAGGTTGAGGATTGTCTGGATTCACCTGGTCACTTACCAGATTCCAGGGGAAAAATTCGGGAGAGAAAAGCTAGGAAGGAATAACAACACAAAAATCGATAACCCGATTTTTGGGGTGTTACAGCTTAAGGACGTGCAGAGCAGGTACAACATCCAGTGGCAGGCGGTCAAGGAGCAGCGAGACTCGGCCAAGCTTGTGGATCAGCAGCTGAGGAGTAAAGGGAGCGAGTTGCGGGAATGGTACAATCAGTAGGTTCACTCCCTTAAGAGGCAGCACGAGACGCTGTCCATGGCCAACGAAGATGTTGCCGCCTGGAAGGTTCGCCTGACGGAGCGCGAGGCACTTCTGGACGCCAGAGAGGAGGGCATCTCCTTTCGGGAAGGGGCTCTTGAGGCTACCCTCCGTGCCAAGGACGAAGAGCTGGAAGCCCTCGTCCGGCAGCGCACCATGGAGCTAGAGGATAGCCACAAGATCGCTCTGGACGGACTTTCCCTGGAGTCTGCTGCTCAGCTGAAGAAGGTGACTGACAGGCTAGCTACTGCATCTGCTGCCAAGCCCAAATTTGAAGGCCAACTGACCAAACTAATAGAGGATTTTGCCGGGAGCACCAAGGAGATCGAGGCCCTCAAAGAGGAAGCACGAAAGGCAGTGGCAACTCTGGAAGAGGTGCAATCACAGCTTTCCTCCAAGGGCCAGGACCTCGATGTCGCTAACGGCACCATTTCCGACATGAAATCCAGGCTTGATTCCTTGGAGAGTGACCTCGAATCGGCTAGGGCTCGCGAGAAACTACTGCTAACAGATGTGACCCGCGCGAAGACCCTTCAGAAGGACGCCGAAGAAAACCTGGAGAACTTGGTTGAGCAGCGTGACCTCTGGATCAAGAGGATGGTTGATATCGCCGAGCGCCTCACTGCCCAGATTGCCAAGATGGACATGAAGAGCTGGGCCTACTCTGTCGGCAAACATGAAGCTCCAAGCATCAAGCTGACACTCTTCTTCGACGACCTGATCGAGGGGCTGAAGACGTATGAGGAGGACAGGGCTGCCTCCTTCGCCAATGAATCCCGGAAGCTAGCACGCGATGCCCTCTTCCCGGTCTTGAGCAACCTCGCCTTCTTCCATCCGGAGCTCGATCTTTCTGATGGTTTCAAGAAGCTGCCGTCTGGTGCCGACACCTCGGCCGCCACGGAGAAGGCCGGTCCCCTCGCCAACAGGATCCTCAAAGTTTCAAGGACCCAGGGGAGCCACCGGAGTTAGCTTTATGCCTTCCTTGTCGCCATGTTACCCTGTACTTAAGACACAGTAGGTATTTCGTATTAGGGCATGAACTTTATTTATTTTAACGTTTGCTGAACTGATGTTTTTGTGCAATCGCATACTATGCCCTCCGTTTCCCTTCCGGTGTTCGTTTGATAATCACCTTTGCGCGTTTCTAGTTACCCGCCAACGACGTGTTGCCGCGAATTGCTTTGAGGAACATGTCCTTAGCTTTCTGCTGGCAAGAGCACGCTACCGGCAAGGTTACCTTTGGCAGTGTTGACGCTGCCACACATTTTGTTGAGCAGGCTCGAAACAAAACACGGGCGTGAACGAACACAGTAAGGTTCTGTCACACGCAAGGTTAATCATACGAAACCTTAGGTTCGGCGAAGGGACATACAAACGTATATCCTAATGGGAGTTGATTATTTCTGTCAACTTAGCTTTTGTCATGGCTTTTCATTCCGCGCTGGCATCTTCCCTCTCCCGTGCTCCTTATGGTGCGCGCGCAAGCATGTGCCCACCGCAGCCCTTAAAGAGAAGGGACGTAGAGAAGAGCAAAACGGGGGTACTCGAAGACCCGTCAATCATGAATATGGTCCATGACAGGAGTCTGCCGGGTTAATGCAATATTCATGATCAGTTCGGCAATGGAAAAAGAAGTAGGTATGGCCAGTCCTTCCCTCCTTTTCTTCGCGCCCAACGGTCCCGTGGCGACTCGTGATAGGCGTACGGGACCTTGCCATGGTTCGCCTGCCGGGAGCATCGACTAGCGGATGCACTCTAGCATTTGGTTCGGGACTTGTCCCCTGGCGGGACAAATGCAAGACTGAACCTCATGCGAGCTTATCGACACTGACGACGTCGTCGCCGCGTAGAGCTAACCACAGGCGGGGAAGGAGGAGGGAGAAGGGTATAGCTAGGTACCTCTTTCTCCCCTTGGCCTCCTGGATTACGCCACATCTCCCTAGGGTCGAGCGGACCCATTTCCTTTCGGCGTTCTCCGCTCCGGCCTCGGCTGCAGGGGACACAACGGCTGCGCCGCCTGCGCCAGCTGCGTTGCCCACGACGCCTTCTCCACTTGCAGCCATCGTGACGCCCGCCGCGTTCGCGACTATGTGCGAGGGAGCCTTTGAAGTGGAGGGATGCGCGACCGTTCTGGGCTTCTTCTTGGGATCCATGGCTGAAGATGATGATGATGAAGATCGATTCGCTGTTCACGAACTCGGGTTCGTGCAAATGATGCACGCCCCCCTACCTGGCGCGCTAAAGATGTCAGGGCACGGATGTTCATGATCACCTATGGGACCAGAGGCCCCTTTGTGGTTCGGCAAGGGGGGGGTCACCTTGCACGAAGAGCGGAGAGCATGAGACAGAGCGACGATCAGGACACTGGCCTTTTACCCAGGTTCGGGCCGCTGCTAAGCGTAAAACCCTACTCCTGCTTTTGGTGGATTGATCAGAGGAACACGAAGAACACACATCACCTAACCCCGGCAAGAACTGTTGTCGGGGTGAGCTACTACCCGAGTACAAGTGTCCAAAGGTCCGAATCTAGAGCTAGGTTGCCTTGGGCCTCCTTTTATAGTGAAAGGGGTTACCACAATGGCAAAACAGTCATTATCTATCGATTAGATAGCTTAGAAGAGCTATCATACCTAACTCTGGCATTTAGGACAAAATACCATGATTACTAGTCTAGGTGGCGCTCGGGGGTGCACCCCCGGCAAGCTCTTGCCACCGCTAGGCTAGCCATTGCTTATGGTCTTGACACGCTGCAGGGCGGGTGTCAACTGAGTATAACTTGCCTCCTGGTGTGTCGCCATGTGTTTAGAAAGAGATGATTAGCCGCTTGAGGGCTTGACACCACATTGATAAGTGACTGGCGTAGCGATGCAGTGGAGCTGTGGCTGGTTAGCTCGTGCTTGCCGGGGAACGGCTTGCCGGGTCTTCCGGAGATGTGCGCGCCTCGGCCCCCGACAAGCACCAGGGGCGTGGCTGGCGCGTTTTGGGCCCCCTGGGCTGTTGTGCTGGTGTTGCCGGCGCTTGCTTAGCCTTCTGTAGGTTGTTGCTGCCGGATGCTGGTTCTTGAATGCTTGCTTGGAGATGTGGCAGCCTTCCCAATGGGTTTTGCTCGCGGGGGCCGGAGGTTGTCTGTCCGTGCACAAGTCAGGGGGAATGAACACCCCTGTTTGTATACCCCGACATGGTCGTGAACTAGTAATGATCACTAAGTGATCCTGAACACCTACTTACGGTCAAACATGACCCCACCGTGTTCTCTCTCGGTTCAGAACACACGAGAAGAGACAGTCACGGTTAGGCACATGGTTGGTGTATTTTTAATTGAGTTTACTTTAAGTTTTCTATGACCGAATGTTAAACAAATTTCCAAGTTGCCACATAACCGCGAGCACGGCTTCTCGAACAGATTTAACCCTGTAGGCGTGCTCCAACTCATCCATCACAGACTAACCACACGCTGCGTGGAAGACCTCAACCACGGGATTGCCCATAGTATCCTCAGAATTTTGGTGGAAAACCTCAACCTCAAGATAGCCCAAAGTATCCTCGAAATCCCATGCACAAGACGTTCGAGAAAAGGTTAAACAAATCCAGCAAGGTCGCCCGACGTGCCGACAATCCCGATAGGACCCGCTTATCTCGTTCTCAGGGCACGACGAATAAGCGAAGCATACGGTGGCCTGATAGAAATCTCCCGAGTTGCCCTGGGTTGGCCCCGCAAAGTGCTCTAGTTTGGACCAACACTCATGAGGAGCATTGACCCAGGGGTTGATTAATTATCCACGGGTTCCGGCGGGTCCCTATGCAATTTTATTAGTTATTAGGCCTTGCCATAAGAGTTTTATCCCAAAACAAAAATCAAGGGGGTCCCCATACCAACCCCAAGCATGTTAGGAGCGCTCAATATGGAACATAACACCGGTACGCAAGTAACTAGGGCGGCAAAAGTTGAACAAAACACTGAGCAAAAGGCCAAGCCTTCCACCTTTTACCAAGTATATATGTGCATTAAATTAAATAGCAATAATATTGTGATAGCTCAAGGAATATCCATGTTGGCACATGGAAACAATTGGCACCTGCAACTAGCAACGCTATAAGAAGGGCTGAGCAAGCGGTAACATAGCCAAACAATGGTTTGCTGGGATGTGGAGGGTTAGAGGCTTATCATGGCATTTTGGGAGGCTTGACAAACAAGTGGTAGGTAGTGAGACATAGCGATTGAAACGAGACAACTAGCATGGCAATGATAGTAGTGGTATCCAGGGAAATGTTCATCTTGCCTAAGATCCCGCTTGGAAGAAGAACGAATCCATGAAGAAGACGATCCAACGTAGTCGAATGAATCCTCACACACCGAACGCTTTCGGTACTCTATCTAGAAGAAGCAAATCCAAAAACAAACAAATGACACAGTAAACACCACAACATATTCATGAAATGATGCGCAATCATGTATGATGCATGTCTGGTTTAATTATGCATTGCATGGCAAGCACAACAATCAAACACTACAAATTAAGTGAAGTTCAATATGCAACGAGTTACATATTGACGAAACTCCACATTCGAATGATTTAGTTCACTCTCGTTTAGGTACTCATCAATATTAAATGTTGTTTAACATGAGTGGTCATAGCATAAAGTGAAGATGGAATTATAGCAATTTTAAATGGAGAAGAAGAACATACATATAACAAAATAACAACTCTCCGTATTACGAGAAATGCGGTTAATGTTGTTTAACCTAACAATCATTTTAAATGTTGTTCATCATGGCAAGAGGTGAAGCATACACAACTACATCATCTAGGCATTTTAAATGAGGTCGGAAGCAACATATAGCATTTCCAAAATGACCTCATATGCAATTTATGATTTTGGTCCAGATCTGAACTAATCATGTTTTATTTTCTACTCGTCATTCTAGTCGATATGCATATATAGAACATTTAAAACAGAGCTACGACCTAAAAGATATGACAAACACAAGATGAATATGCCATGAATGCAGAATGCATGCAAATGACAACCACAAACATTCCAAATCATGGATGCAGCAAGATATTATGCAACTACATGAAATTCTAGTCAAGTTTCATGTGGAACATGTTCCAAACGGAGTAATGGTTCAACAATAGCAAGCAAAACAAGTTTTAGTTCAAATCTGTCCAAAACATCAACATGGCATATTGCAACCCACACAACAACAAGCTACAATACACTAAAATGCACAACAAGGCCATGGGGATGTATGCAACATGATGCACAACAAATCATGTCATGGCAGAAACTTGAACAAAAGAATGGATCAACAACAAATAAGCTCACAAGATGGCATATTGAAACAACAGTTAAGGACTTAGTGAAAATATCAGTTTTTCACAATCTGAGTTATCAGGTTGGCATATTAATAACAGTAAATCTACATGCTACAGAGACCTTCATGGCATGAAATTTAACATCACGATAGAGGGCAACATGCACTTCAAATAACTCCATTACAGCAACATCAAAATCTGTATAGATTCCTTGCTAGCATCCTCCCAACATGGCATATTGAACTAAACAGTCCCCCCAGACTTTGGAAAAAATATCAAGGTGTAAGGCAGAGCAGTTTTATCAGGTTGACATGTTTGGCAACAAAACTAACTAGGATGCAACACCTCTACTTGAAAACCACGGTCACATTCTAACAGAGGATAACATGCTCAACAATTCATTCCGTTGGGCCAACCACAAAGGACCTACAGATTCATGGCAATCATCATGGAAACATAGCAATAAAATAACCAGATTCCAGACTTAGTGAAAATTGACTATCTCCCAAAACAACAGTTTGACTAGGCATGTTAACATAGCAATAATAGTAGTATAACAACCATTTATATACATAGCAAGGACACTAACAACAAGTAGACATAGCACACTACAAATTACTCCATTGGCACAACTTCATAAGGGTTATGGTTTGCTTAATATGATGCTCACAAGATGGAACTTATCGTTAACAGATTGTAGTTTCGATGATTACGATGAGATGCCCTTTTGCAATGCAATTTACAGCAAGCAAATGAATCTTAATGCACATGCAAAGACAACCACTGTGTAGAGCACATTGAGTAGATGCATTTTGATATATAACACATCTCAATCCGAAGCACGGTTTGCAAATTGCAGACAATTCAAAATACAAACATGATGTTACACACAGTTGAAAAAGCCGGTGGAAATTTTTGGACCTCGGGGTAAACGGGATGGGGACGTATAGGGACAAGCAGATCCCGGGGCTCCGGGGCCGTTTGGTTCGGCAGCCGAGCGGATCTGGGACGGGGCCATCCCACGGGAGGAGGAGGCCAGCCATGGCAGGGCTGAGGAGGCTACCGGCGGCGGGGTCGACACCGGAGGGGACCAAAGGGCGGCGCGGGCGGCAGATCCAGGGCTGGGGGTCCAGATCCGGCCGACGGCGGGCCGGGCGCCGCACTCCGACGAGGAGAGGCCGGCGACGGAGGCCGGGTGGCGGGGCAAGGAAGTCGGGCCGAGGCGGGGTGCAGGGCGGTGCAGGCGTGCAGACTCCGGCGGCGGGCGCGGCTGCTTGCGGGCGCGTGCGAGGTTCGACGGCGGCTTGCTGGCGGCGGTGGGCAGCGGGGCTTCTGTCGGATTTCGGGCTCCGCAAAACCCTAAGGAATTCGAACCCAGGGGCGTGTGCGAAGATTCCCCAACAGCTTCGCCCCCTCCAAGCTCACAACACAATACCCCGCTTGATGGTGAGGAAGACGATGGCACACGAGAGTTTACCAAGGTTCGGGCCGCTGCGAAGCGTAAAAACCTACTCCTGCCTTTGGTGGATTGTCTCACGAGGAGGTTTGTGGGTGAACAAGTATAGCAGTGTGTTTGCGGGGTGGTTGCTCTCCCTTTCTACCGAGCTACCTAGCCTCTACTTATAGCGGCCCGTGTCCTCTTCCCTTATCGCAATGGCGGGAAGGGATCCCACAACGGCCAATTTTGAAAGGGCACAGGAGGTACATCTTATCCTGACGAAAGGCGGTCTTCGCCTGCAAAGTTGGTGGTGGTGACGCGGTGGTGGGCTCGCTGGTGACATCCGTCCTGCCGCGCTCGCTGACCTGGTCTTGTTGCACCGGAATGGAAACCTTTGGCGGGGCTCCTTGGGAACCCACGTGCGTCCCTGCCTCCTTTGCACCAAAGGGAAAGCTGTCCCCTCTGGCGTGCTGGCGCCCGCCTGGCCTGGCTGGCATCACCCTCGACCTCCTGAGGTTATGTGTTGCATAGGAGTCTCCGCCGCTCAGGAGGGGGCCTGGGGAGACCCACATCCCCACGGGTCTTGGCGCTGCTTCCCTCGCGAGAACGGGGTCTCGCGAGGGTCTTGTGTCGAGAGAGGCCACGCCGGGCCGTAATTGGTCGTTGAGGTGGGCCACGCCCAGGGCCGCAGGCAGGCAAGTCTGGGTACCCTGGTATCCAGAACGCCGACAGTAGCCCCCGGGCCCGAGACGCGCTCGAGTTAGCTTCGGGGCGAAGCCACGGTGGATGGGCCGGAGCGCCGTGGGCGCCATTCACCTGTGGGCCCGGCCTGACATGCGACGCCCTCCAAGACGCTGACGCTGGCTCCCTTTTTGCAATACCCCGGCGATTGCCCCAGCTGTCAAACCACCTGGTCTTTCCCCTCCGAGCCGTCACTGCTTCCCATCAATCTGGTCGCCCGTCTCTCCCATTCCGCAACTCACTCCTTCTCTGCCGAACTCTCCGTTCGTCCGGTCCTGCCGCCCGCCATGGCCTCCAAGAAGGATGGGGGCGAGGCCTCGAAGGCGCCGGGACCTGCGCCGATGCTGGAGCCCGCATTAGGACGATCCTCGGTGGTCAATTTTGAGGGGTTGGAGAAGGTCCGCCTGGTGGTCGCCGCCGGCTCCAACGAGTGGGGGGCGACCAAGATCTGGCTGGGTTCGCGACCGCAGGCTGAGCTGGAGCCCTCCTGCATTCCCCTTCATCTCCACGCCCTCCTTTCCGGCCTGCTACCGCCCTTCTCAGACTTCTTTTCTGCCGTGCTGACACATTACCAGGTCCATGCGCTCCATCTCAACCCCGGCTCCATCGTCCTTCTTTCTGCCTTCGCCTTCTTGTGCGAGGCCTTCGTCGGTGTCTCCCCTTCCGTGGCCCTGCTTCGCCACTTCTTCTTTCTCCGGTTGAACCCCGGGGGCACTGCTCTGGATGCGTGTCCCTGGGAGCTGATGATGCGACGGCCAGCGGGGCCCCCGACGCTCGGCTTTCACCGAACGCGGAAGGGTTCCAGAGGCAGTGGATGTACGTAGACGCTGCCGGGGCCGGCTCCCAGTTCCAACCCCTGTCGGTTCCTGCGGAGCCAAATCCCGGGTGGGGAAACGAGGAGCTTGACGACCCTCGGCTCGCGCCCGTCTTGGCCAGGCTGGCAGAACTGAGGGAGTCCGGTGTGACGATGGCGATGGTGGTGCGGGAGTTTTCCTGTCAGCGCGTCGCTCCCCTCCAACGCCATTCTCGCCTGATGTGGGCCTTCGCGGGCCCTTGCAACCCCACGAGGCTCCAAGTCCCTTCTCTTCTTCCCGGCGTGCTGCGCGAGCTACTCTGCCGTCTGACCGGCGGGGAGCAGGGTGAGCTTCCCCGAGACAGCCTGCCCTTGTTCAGCCGCCCTAATGGGGGGCTGATGTCTACTACACAACCTTCTTCTTGTAGACTCGTGTTGGGCCTCCAAGCGCAAAGTTTTGTAGGACAGTAGCGAATTTCCCTCAAGTGGATGACCTAAGGTTTATCAATCCGTGGGAGGCATTGGATGAAGATGGTCTCTCTCAAACAACCCTGCAACCAAATAACAAAGAGTCTCTTGTGTCCGCAACACAGCCAATACAATGGTAAATTGTATAGGTGCACTAGTTCGGCGAAGAGATGGTGATACAAGTGCAATATGGATGGTAGATATAGGTTTTTTTAATCTGAAAATATAAAAACAGCAAGGTAGCAAGTAACAAAAGTGAGCAAAAATGGTATTGCAATGCTTGGAAACAAGGCCTAGGGTTCATACTTTTACTAGTGCAAGTTCTCTCAACAATACTAACATAGTTGAATCATATGTAAATCCCTCACGTGCGACAAAGAGTTCACTCCAAAGTCACAAATAACGGAGAACAAACGAAGAAATTATTGTAGGGTACGAAACCACCTCAAAGTTATCTTTTCTGATCAATCTTATGAGCTATCCCTATAAGTGTCACGAACAGCCCTAGAGTTCGTACTAAAATAACACCTTAAGATACACATCAACCAAAACCCTAATGTCACCTAGATACTCCAATGTCACCACAAGTACCCATGGGCTTGATTATACGATATGCATCACACAATTTCAGATTCATTAAGTTCAATCCAGCACAAAGAACTTCAAAGAGTGCCCCAAAGTTTCTACCGGAGAGTCAAGACGAAAACGTGTGCCAACCCCTATGCATAGATTCCCAAGGTCACGGAACCTGCAAGTTGATCACCAAAACATACATCAAGTGGATCAATAGAACATCCCATTGTCACCACGGATATCCCATCGCAAGACATACATCAAGTGTTCTCAAACCCTTAAAGACTCAATCCGATAAGAAAACTTCAAAGGGAAAACTCAATTCATCACAAGAAGATAGAGAGCGGAAAACTCCATATGATTCATCTATATTAATAAAGCTCGCGGTACATCAAGATCGTGTCATCTCAAGAACACGAGAGAGAGATCAAACACATAGCTACTAGTACATACCATCAGCCCTGAGGGTGAACTACTCCCTCCTCGTCATGGAGACCGCCGGGATGATGAAGATGGCCTCCGGTGATGGATTCCCCCTCCGGCAGGGTGCCGGAACGGGCTCCCGATTGGTTTTTCGTGGCTCTGGAGGCTTGCGGCGGCGGAACTCCTGATCTTGGTTTGTTTCTGAAGGTTTCTATATTTATAGGAATTTTTGGCGGCGGAAACAAGTATAGGGGACCATGAGGTGACGACAAGCCAGGGGGCGCGCCCTAGGGGGGCACCCCCCAGGCTTGTGGTGGCCTCGTGGCTCTTCTGGCCCAACTCCAATGCTCCCTGGGCTTCTTATGGTCCAAAAAAAATCACCGAACATTTTTATTCCGTTTGGACTTCGTTTGATATTCCTTTTCTGTAAAACTCAAAAACACGAAAAAAATAGAAACTGGCACTGGGCTCTAGGTTAATAGGTTAGTCCCAAAAATAATATAAAGTTGTAGTAAAATGATTGTAAAACATCCAAGAATGATAATATAACAGCATGGAACAAGCAAAAATTATAGATACGTTGGAGACGTATCAGCACACCAAGCTTAATTCCTACTCGTCCTCGAGTAGGTAAATGATAAAAACAGAATTTTTGATGTGGAATGCTGCCTAACATGTTCATCATATTCTTTTCTTCTATGTATAGCATGGACATTTGGACTTGTAAATGATTCAAACCAATAGTCTAGTTTTAACATAATGACTTCAATACTCAAGCATGTCAACAAGCAACCATGTCTTACAAAATATCAACACTAAAGAAAGTTATCCCTAGCCCATCATGCTCAATCATTGATCCATTCATGAAACACACTCAAATATTAGCTATGCCCAATGCTCAAGTACGATCATAGTGCCCCCTAGTTGGTGCTTATAAGAGAAGATGGAGACTCAAAGAAAAAATAAAAAATGCATAAAGTAAATAGATAGGCCCTTCACAAAGGGAAGTAGGGATTTGTAGAGGTGCCAGAGCTCAAGGTTTAAATTGAGAGAGAAAAATATTTTGAGTGGCATGCTTTTCCTGTCAATGAAAACGACAAAGTAGCTCACAATACTTTCCATGCTAGATACATTATAGCCAGTTCACAAACAGAAAGGTAAAGTTTTTACTCCCCCTCCAGCAATCAATCACACTCCACGGCGAGCCGAATCCATGGGTACCGTCCATACAAACAACAATCCTGGGGGAGTTTTGTTTCATTATATTTTGATTTGAATTTTGAGCATGGAACTGGGCATCCCGAATACCAGCCACTTTCTCGTGAATGATAGTGAATCAACACATATCGTGAGAATAACACACCTAGCATGGAAAAATATTGGATACTCCCCACCGTTTCATGAGCGGTACGGGCACACAAAAGAGAAAATTTATTTTGAAAATTTAGAGATGGCACATACAAATTTGCTTGGAACGACATGGAAATACCGCATATAGGTAGGTATGGTGGACTCATAAGGCAAAACTTGGTTTAAGGATTTTGGATGAACAAGTATTATTTCTACTTAGTACAAATGAAGGCTAGCAAATAGATTGGGAAGCAACCAAACCAAGGAACGAAAAATCACATAAGTGAGCATTGAATCATAACTAACACCGAATAATGCACCACAAGTAGGTTGTAACTTCATTGCATAACTATTGACTTTCATGCATGCATAGGGAATCACAAACCTTAACACCAATATTCCTACTAAATCATAATTACTCACTAACATGACTCACATATTACTATTATCATGTTTCAAAACTATTACAAAGAATCAAGTTTAATTTGTCCCATGATCTTCATGAAAGTTTTTATTATATCCTCCTTGGATATCTATCACTATGGGACTATTTCATACTATATTGCTATTGCTTTTTTTTACAAGCTCAAACAAATTTAAATGAAGTACAAGAGCATAAAAATTTCATCTCTCAAAAAGATATAAGTGAAGCATGAGAGGAAATGACAAGCTACTCTCAAAAGATATAAGTGAAGATCAATGAGTAGTCAAACAATTAAGTAGCTATGTGAGGACTCTCTCTCTCTCAATAAATATTTTCAGATCTGAGTATTTTATTTAAACAGCAAGCAAAAGAAAAATATCATTCCAAGAATAGCACGCATCATGTGAACGAATAAAAATTTAGGCTCAACATAGGCTAACCGATAATTGTTGATGAAGAGAGGTGGGATGCGTAGCATCCCCAAGCTTAGATGCTTGAGACTTCTTGAAATATTTACTTGGGTTGCCTTGGGAATCCCCAAGCTTGAGCTTTTGTATCTCGTTCAATCCTCTCATATCATGGTTTCACCTATTCTCAAAAACATCTTCCACACAAAACTTGAAAAGAACTCGTAAGATAGGTTAGTACACATAAGAACAAATCAACACTTCATGTACTGCCAAGACAAGTTGCATAATAATTTTCAAACATTAGGTACTGTATACTATCATTTCCATAATTTATATCTACCAATATAGGCTATGGAAACTATAGGATAAGTAGATAACAAAACTATGACAGTAATCTGTCTAAACAGAACAGTCTGTAGCAATCTATTAAACCAGTGTACTTATGTAACTCAAAAAATTATGAAAATTTAGTACGTGCTATAAACTTTATATGACAACACTGTGTAAGAATTTCAGGAACTTTCCACGTTCCAGTAAAATATGAAAATTCAAACACTACAGAAAAAGTTTCTGTTTTTACACAGCACATATCAAAACATGCAATGCAAGCATCCTAATGCAATTCTTGGAACTTTTTATTGAAAAAAAAGATTATAAATGACACCTAACAGAGAACAACAAAATAAAATGACGCTCCAAGCAAAACTCTTGTTATGTGACGAATAAAAAAATAGCTCCAAGTAAGATATACCGATAGTGTTGAAGATGAAAGAGGGGATGCCTTCCGGGGCATCCCCAAGCTTAGGCGCTTGAGTCTTCCTTGGATATCACCTTGGGGGTGCCTTGGGCATCCCCAAGCTTAGGTTCTTGTCACTCCTTATTCTCCTCATATCGGTGTCTCACCCAAAACTTGAAAACTTCAATCACATAAAACTTAACGGAACTTCGTGAGATGGGTTAGTATAATAAATAAAGATAATTCACTTAGGTACTGTCAAGACAAGATTCATAATTTTTCCCACATGATACCTACTATATTCTATCATTCCCATAATTTATACCACTAAATATAAGCTATGGAAACACTAAAACAAGCAAACTATGCATGCAAAACAGAATCTGTCAAAAACAGAACAGTCTGTGAAGATCTGTAGTGTAGCCATACTTCCCTGTCTCCAAAAATTCTGAAAAATTAGGAAAATCTAGGAAATTTGTATATCAATCATGTGTAAAAAAGTCAGATCAAAATCACGTTCCAGTGAATTTACAAAATTCCTGTACTGAGAGCAAAAGTTTCTGTTTTTGCACAGAATCAAGTCAACTATCATCCACACTATCCCAAAGGATTTACTTGGCACTTTATTGAAATAAAAGGCACAAAACATGATTACTACAGTAGCTTAATCATGTGAACACACAAAAACAGAAAGGGTAAATATTGGGTTGTCTCCCAACAAGCACTTTTCTTTAATGCCTTTTAGCTAGGCATGATGATTTCAATGATGCTCACATAGGAATAATAATTGAAACATGCAAAAGAGCATCATGAATCTCGTGACAAGCACATTTAAGTCTAACCCACTTCCTATGCATAGGGATTTTGTGAGCAAACAATTTATGGGAGGAAGAATCAACTAGCATAGGAAGGCAAAACAAGCCTAACTTCAAAACTTTGAACACATAGAGAGGAAACTTGATATTATTGCAATTCCTACAAGCATATGTTCTTCCCTCATAATAATTTTCAGTAGCATCATGAAGAAATTTCACAATATAAACAGCACATAAAGCATTCTTTTCATGATCTACAAGCATAGAAATTTTATCACTCACCACATAAGCAAATTTATTCTCATCAATAGTAGTGGGAGCAAACTCAACAAAATAACTATCATGTGAAGCATAATCCAATTGAAAATTAAAATCATGATGACAAGTCTCATGGTTATCATTATTGTTTATAGCATACATGTCATCACAATAGTCATCATAAATAGGAGGCATGCTTTAATCATAATAAATTTGCTCATCAAAACTTGGGGGACTAAACATATCATCTTCATCAAACAGAGCATCCCCAAGCTTGTAGCTTTGCATATCATTAGCATCATGAATATTCAAGGAATTCATACTAACAACATTGCAATCATGCTCATCATACAAAGATTTAGTGCCAAACATTTTATTGACTTCCTCTTCTAACACTTGAGCACAATTTTCCTTTCCATCATTTTCACGAAAGACATTAAAAAGATGAAACATATGAGGCAACCTCAATTCCATTTTTTTGTAGTTTTCTTTCATAAAACCAAACTAGTGATAAAACAAGAAACTAAAAGACTCAATTGCAAGCTCTAAAGATATACCTTCAAGCACTCACCTCCCCGGCAACGGCGCCAGAAAAGAGCTTCGTTGACGGGATGTGAGTGCCGCTTACCTAGCCTCCCCGGCAACGGCGCCAGAAAAGAGCTTGATGTCTACTACACAACCTTCTTCTTGTAGACTCGTGTTGGGCCTCCAAGCGCAGAGTTTTGTAGGACAGTAGCAAATTTCCCTCAAGTGGATGACCTAAGGTTTATCAATCCGTGGGAGGCGTAGGATGAAGATGGTCTCTCTCAAACAACCCTGCAACCAAATAACAAAGAGTCTCTTGTGTCCCCAACACACCAAATACAATGGTAAATTGTATAGGTGCACTTGTTCGGCAAAGAGATGGTAATACAAGTGCAATATGGATGGTAGATATAGGTTTTTGTAATCTGAAAATATAAAAACAGCAAGGTAGCAAGTAACAAAAGTGAGCAAAAACGGTATTGCAATGCTTGGAAACAAGGCCTAGGGTTCATACTTTCACTAGTGCAAGTTCTCTCAACAATACTAACATAGTTGAATCATATGTAAATCCCTCACGTGCGACAAAGAGTTCACTCCAAAGTCACAAATAGCGGAGAACAAATGAAGAAATTATTGTAGGGTACGAAACCACCTCAAAGTTATATTTTCTGATCAATCTTATGAGCTATCCCTATAAGTGTCACGAACAGCCCTAGAGTTCGTACTAAAATAACACCTTAAGATACACATCAACCAAAACCCTAATGTCACCTAGATACTCCAATGTGACCACAAGTACCCATGGGCTTGATTATACGATATGCATCACACAATTTCAGATTCATTAAGTTCAATCCAACACAAAGAACTTCAAAGAGTGCCCCAAAGTTTCTACCGGAGAGTGAAGACGAAAACGTGTGCCAACCCCTATGCATAGATTCCCAAGGTCATGGAACCCGCAAGTAGATCACCAAAACATACATCAAGTGGATCAATAGAACATCCCATTGTCACCACATATATCCCATCACAAGACATACATCAAGTGTTCTCAAACCCTTAAAGACTCAATCCGATAAGAAAACTTCAAAGGGAAAACTCAATTCATCACAAGAAAATAGAGAGGGGAAAACTCCATATGATTCATCTATATTAATAAAGCTCGCGGTACATCAAGATCTTGTCATCTCAAGAACACGAGAGAGAGATCAAACACATAGCTACTGGTACATACTCTCAGCCCCGAGGGTGAACTACTCCCTCCTCATCATGGAGACCGCCGGGATGATGAAGATGGCCTCCGGTGATGGTTTCCCCCTCCGGCAGGGTGCCGGAACGGGCTCCCGATTGGTTTTTCGTGGCTCTGGAGGCTTGCGGCGGCGGAACTCCCGATCTAGGTTTGTTTCTGGGGGTTTCTATATTTATAGGAATTTTTGGCGGCGAAAACAAGTCCAGGGGGGCCACGAGGTGACGACAAGCCAGGGGGGCGTGCCCTAAGGGGGTGGGGCACCCCCCAGCCTTGTGGTGGCCTCGTGGCTCTTATGGCCCAACTCCAATGCTCCCTGGGCTTCTTGTGGTCCAAAAAAAATCACCATAGATTTTTATTCCGTTTGGACTCCGTTTGATATTCCTTTTCTGTAAAACTCAAAAACACGAAAAAAACAGAAACTGGCACTGGGCTCTAGGTTAATAGGTTAGTCCCAAAAATAATATAAAGTTGTAGTAAAATGATTGTAAAACATCCAAGAATGATAATATAACAGCATGGAACAAGCAAAAATTATAGATACGTTGGAGACGTATCAGGGGCCATTGCCGGGAAGATGCCGCGTTTCGATGAGTGGGGGCCCCTCCCTCTGGTGAAGGCGGGTCCCCGGGATGATTCCTCCGAGATGGCTTCAAGGCCAAGGGATCCTGGGGGTGTTGAGGTCGCGACCGGGAGTGAAGACGATTCCCCGACGGCAGAGGCGGCCACTATCTTCGCCGCCGGAAGCGCGGGGCCAGACGCCGGGATGCCGTC
Source organism: Elymus sibiricus (assembly GCA_039707655.1). Classification (NCBI taxonomy): domain Eukaryota; kingdom Viridiplantae; phylum Streptophyta; class Magnoliopsida; order Poales; family Poaceae; genus Elymus; species Elymus sibiricus. Next base: position 303,286,770 of record CM077675.1, on the reverse strand, counting down.
CCTGGGCCCCCGCGCCCACCAGAAGAGGAAGAGGCTCGGGGCAGCCATCGCCCGTCGCCGTGGGTGCCGATGAAGAGGAAGTGGGACGCCTTGTACGAGTAAGTGCCCGGCTCCCTCAGTCTTCCATGGTGTATCCGTACTGAACCTCTGTTGCGCAGGTCCCCCTCCGCGAAAGGAGAAAGCGAGACGCCACCGCCACCTCCTGAGGCTTCTGGGCCTATCATGGCATCGGCACTAGCGTTACTCGCAGCCCCTCATAAGGAGACGCCCGTGCCCGAGTTCGCGCGGCCCCCGCGGGGTTTTGTGCACGAGTTCTCCGCTGGTTTCTTCATGCCAGGCCCCCTTCTTGCAGGAACAAGGCTTCGTCCTTCGTTGGCGGTCCTCACCGAGAACCAGCCGCGCCGTGCTCCAGGGTCTTCCTTGAGCGCCAACACGGACCCCCGCTCACTCCGCTCGAGGAAGGGGAGGGGGAGCCCCCAGCCCCCGCGCGCGCGCCGAGGCCGGGCGACCCCTCACATGCCCCTACGACCGGCCTGGGGGAGAGTGGAGACTTCAACTGGGCCCTTGAGCTCACGTGCGACCGGAGCGCCGTGCGGCACGGCTTGCTCCAGACCGCGGCGAACGCGCTGGGGCACCTGGAGACTGAGCTTGTCTCTGCTGACACCCGTCTCGAGGCAGAGTGCCAGCGTCTTGCGCGCGAGTGGCATCGTCTTGAAGTTGCCGTCAACCTTGGCCGCCTGCAGCGCGAATGCGCCCTTGCCGCCGCCGAAGGGTCCCTTGCCGCGGCGAGGGAGGCCCGCGACCGCGCCCTTGCTGAGGCCCATGCCGCCGACTGCCGATGCAAGGCCTCGGAGGGGCGCCTGGAGGAACTTGAAGCCTCCAATGCAGCCCTTGAAAGGCGAATTCAGGTTCACAGGGCCGCTCTTGACGCGATGACGACCATGCCGCGCGCCGGCGGCACGGGGCCCTGCATTCCCGAGGAGGCGCTGGCGATGGAAGCGCTGGAGCAGAGTCTAGAGCATGAGAGGCTGGAGGTGAGGGAACACTAGGTGTCGCTCGCCGAGGACTCCCTTGCCTCTCGCGAGGCGAAGTTCCACGAGGAGGTCGACAACAAGGTGGCTGAGGCTTGGCGTTCCCTTCTCCAGGACTATCGTGCGAAGCTGAAGCTCCAGGAGTCCCGTTACTGCAAGCGACGCGACCACCTGAAAGGCGAGGTTGATGTCCTCAAGAAAAGGTCAGACCAAGAGGAGCGACACCGGCGAGCCGCGATGGATGCCTAGGCTGCTGCCGAGGCCGAACTAGCTTTTCTATATAAGCAGGTAAAGGGCGTTGCTTCCCTGGCGGAGAAGGCCTCGCATCAGGCGGACTGTGCTCGCGGCCTCCAGCACACGTGCTCCCAGATGTTCCAGTCCCTCGAGAAGAGGGCCAACCGGGCCTTGAGCGACATCTGCGGCGCGAGCGTCTCGAGCCCCTTGGTTCCAGACGACGCAGGGTACCTGGGCTTCTTTTCCAGGGTCGTGGAGTACCTTGAGGGGGTGCGGAGAAGATCCGCGAGCTCATGGAGGAGAAGCGCCGCGACCTCCTCGAGAGGGCGGCTTCACACGTCTTCAGCCACCTCCTTCGCCTCGACCCTCACTTCGACTTTGGGGCGGTGCTTGCCCCAATGCCTGAAGTGATCCAAGCCGCCCTGGCCGAGTGGGTGCAGGACCACGTGGAGGACTTGATCGCAGAATTCTCTTCCGAGGAACCGAAGGAACATGGCGGAGACGGGAGCCGCGAGCCCGGATGCGACGGCGACGACGTAGGCGATGACGACGACGTGTATCCATGAGTAGTCTTCGTGTTCGCCCGTCGAGGTCGTGAGCGCAGCCCTTTGGCAGCTTGAGCGCGTTTTTGGAGGGACCACTGAGGATGCCCCCATGATGTATGGTGCGTGATGTTGTATGTTTTTGTCAAGGAGCTTCGGTCGGCCCGGATGATCGCCCCTCGCGAGCGCTCAAGAGTTTGTGCCTCGATAGGATAGGTGCGTTCGCCCACCCTCCGTTCTGGGTCGATCGCGAGGGTGGAGAGGTCCTGGCAGCTGCCGAGCTTCCCAGAGAAAGCGAGATACCAAACGGAAATCGTTACCAGAAAGAATAATCCCCCCTTTTTATTTTCAGGAGAAAATCACAAGAACTCCAAAGTTTTATTCCAGAAAATGGCAAATTCAAATACAAGAATGGGCAAAAAACAGCCGCGTCTGGCGTCTAGATTAATCTTCGTCTTATCCCCAGCGCGGAGCATAGGGCTTCCACGTTGCGTGGGCATAGCCATTGGGGGGCAGTGGTGTCCGCCAGCGCGGAGCATGGGGCTTCCACTTGGGCGTGGGATGGAACCCCTCCGCGTCCTCGAGGGGCTCCGGGCGTATACAGCCCACTCATTATTATGTGAGAGTGTCACGGGTTGAGCCTGGGGGTGCACTGAGGGCCCCATGCCTCCCTGGCATGGAGCCCGCTCCCATCCCCCAAGCGTGGTGCGACGACGTGGGGTGGGTCCCGAACGGGCCCTCGAGCGTGGGACGAGCCCCCCATGCCCTTCGCAGGGAGAGCCCATTCCGGAGCAGGGCCTGAGGCCCTCCAAAGCCCGGGGACGGATGTCGTCGTTGTAGTGGCGCCGCAGCCCCCTGCGCCCGCGGGCGGGGCTTGGCGCCGAGGGCCTCCATCGTGTGCGGGGTGTTCACCCAAGGCGGTGCCCCAGCGCACCTCGTTGGGGTGCCCGGGAGCCCCGCGTAGGTACCCCACTGCCCGTCCCCGGGCAGGGCGAACCAGGCCCGGAGACACGGGTGAGTACGTGAGCTCTCGCCACTGGTCGAGCGAAACCTGGCCCGAAGACATGGGCATATGTTCCACCCTCCGCCTCCGGGTAGGAGTCGCCCTGCCAGGGGACATGGGCGTGTGTTCCACCCTCCGTCTCCTGGCTGGGGGCGCCTGACCTGGAGACATGGACGTGTGTTCCACCCTCCGTCTCCAGCTTGGAAACGCCTGGCCTGGGGACAATGGCATGTGTTCCACCCTCCGTCTCCTGGCTGGTGCCGCCCTGCCTGAGGACATGGGCGTGTGTTCCACCCTCCGTCCCCAGGCAATCGACCCCCGGTCCACGGACCCAATCGCTTGCCAAGGGTATCCCCCTATGAGCAGGCGCGCCTCACGAGGCTGCCAGCTCCTGGCATCCTCATGAGGCCGGCCCCGCCAGCCGTCCTCGCGAGGCTGTTTGCACCAGCCTCGACGAGTGCCGCTCGTGGAACCGCGCACACTCATCCTGCTGTCGCGGTTGCTGGCGCCGTTCCCGTCGTGGCCCGGGTACTCGCTGACATGGTCGTGGTAGAGTGACGCGAGCCCCCAGGCGTTGGTGTAGGTGAGTCGCCGGACGCCCTGCCTCAATCCGCCGGGAGTGCTGGGGGGCGCGTTATGGCGCCTACCCCCCGAGGCCGGCAGCTCCCGTCGGCCCATTCCTACACCAAGGGCCAACTCCTACGTGCCCGACGAGCTAGGCCGCACTTCCGGCCGGTGCGGGTCGCGTCGCACATCTCCGGCGCGCCCACACGCCCCCGGCGCCTCGGCGGCTGGTTGAGCGACCTCATGGGCGTGAGCCCGCTCCTGGGCTGTCCCAAGGGTGAGCGCCTGGGCCGCGCCCATTGGGGTGGTGCCTAGAGCCGCGCGGCGTATCCAACTGTCATAGCGTCCGTGAGCAACACGGAAAGGCCGCAGCTCACGGGCTACGAGGAGCGCGATTCGCCCGCGTGCCGGGTCGCGGCGAGCCCGGGGAGATGATGCCGCGACGTGGACGCTGGGGAAGTTCAGGGCGGTGAGGGCTCGTCGTGCGGTTGACGAGGGCGATAGCCCCCGGTGCCTGTCCAAGGCCGGGCTGGAGAATGCGCCTTCCGACGGGGAAGCGGGGCAGCGCGGGATGCCGAGGTCTGGTGGCGTCGCCCGAGCAACACGGGCGGCCCGTTGTTCGGCGCGGGCTCGGCGTCCCTTGGCAATGGAAGCACCGAGCGGAGGCGAGGCGAAGTTTCAGTGAGGACCCCGACACGCCCCCTACCTGGCGCGCCAAATGTCGGATTTCGGGCTCCGCAAAACCCTAAGGAATTTGAACCCAGGGGCATGTGCGAAGATTCCCCAACAGCTTCGCCCCCTCCAAGATCACAACACAATACCCCGCTCGATGGCGAGGAAGACGATGGCACACGAGAGTTTACCCAGGTTCGGGCCGCTGCCAAGCGTAAAACCCTACTTCTGCCTTTGGTTGATTGCCTCGCGAGGAGGTTTGTGGGTGAACAAGTACAACCGTGTGTTTGCGGGGTGGTTGCTCTCCCTTTCTACCGAGCTACCTAGCCTCTACTTATAGCGGCCCGGGCCCACTTCCCTTATCGCAATGGCGGGAAGGGATCCCACAACGGCCAATTTTGAAAGGGGACATGGGGTACATCTTATCCTGATGAAAGGCGGTCTTCGCCTGCAAAGTTGGCGGTGGTGATGCGGTGGTGGGCTCGCTGGTGACATCCGTCCTACCGTGCTCGCTGACCCGGTCTTGTTGCACCGGAATGGAAACCTTTGGCGGGGCTCCTTGGGAACCCGCGTGCGTCCCTGCCTCCTTTGCACCAAAGGGGAAACTGTCCCCTCTGGCGTGCTGGCGCCCGCCTGGCCTGGCTGGCGTCACCCTCGACCTCCTGAGGTTATGTGTTGCATAGGAGTCTCCGCCGCTCAGGAGGGGGCCTGGGGAGACCCACAACCCCGTGGGTCTTGGCGCAGCTTCCCTCGCGAGAACGGGGTCTCACGAGGGCCTTGTGTCGAGAGAGGCCACGCCGGGCCGTAATTGGTCGTTGAGGTGGGCCACGCTCGGGGCCGCAGGAAGGCAAGTCTGGGTACCCTGGTATCCAGAATGCTGACAGCTTCCCTGTGGCGGCGCGATGCGGTGGCGGGGCTCGCAGAGGGAGGCGGCGGCACGGCGTGGCGATGCTCTGGCGACTCGCCGGAGAGGCGACGGCGGCTCGGGAGCTCCAGCGCGGGAGGCACGGGCGGCGGCGCATGTGCGGGCCGCCCCGGGCCCTGGATGGGCTCGGGCGGGCTGGCTTGGGGCCCCGCGGGCCTAGCGCAGTGGGGTAGATGGCTGGCGGCGGTGGGTCCAGGTGATGCCTGTGGGTTGGCTGGGACGGCGGCGCGGCGGTTGGGTGGCGGCGGTGGCTCGCCAAGTGGCAGGCCGGGGCTGGTGGGCACGGACTTTGAGGCATGGAGGCGGCTGGAGGTTAGCGGAGGGCTAGAACTAGGGTTTTTAACCAAAAAAGGCAGGGGGAGCTGTCTATTTATGGACAAGGACTTAGGGTTTGGAGGTTTGGGCGTTTTTCATCCGCGCGATCGCGATCGGACTGCTCCGGCTACGCAGAGGGTTAGGTGGGGTTAGGTGGGCTGGTTGGGCTATTGAGAGGCTTGTGGGCTGAGAGAAGAGAGAGATGTGCGGCCCGGCAACTGATTTTGAAAACCAAAACATCCGACAATTATAACCGGCGATAGAGCTACTCTAGGTTTAACAGTTCGGGTATCTAACGACCTCCGAACGGGACGAAATTTGGCAGGCAGTCTACCTACAATATATTAAGACCGCTCGCCATGTTCTGACCCATTCTGTCGGGGATATAGCCCCGTGATATAACCTGCCCTATGGGGCCGGGTTAATATGTTGAAGGTTTTACAACCAAGTTTAAGATGGGCCGAGTCATGAAGACAAGACAAGCAAGGAGGTGGCTGACTAAGTCACCGGGCGTCCCAACACCTGAAGCCGGTGGCTCAAGGCCCACAGGGCGGAAGGCGCCGGCCGGTTTCCTTGCTTCAGGAGCCAGGCGAGTTAGAGGCATTATAGGTTACGAGTCACGATATGACTCGGACTCTATTGTAAACCTTAGGGTCTTGACCTGTATATAAAGGCAAGCCCCTAGGACCGAAAGACTCAAATTACGATCTCTCGATAGCTAGGTTAGCGATTCCGCACCGTTGTAATCGAGATCTATCCATTAATACACACAAAGTAGGACGTAGGCTATTACCTCCATCAGAGGGGCCGAACCTGGGTAAACCCGACTCTCTTTCCTGTTCAACCCCTTTGAGTCGCCACTTAACTGCGATGGCCTCACACCTAAGTCCATGCATGAGGACATCTGCCGTGACAAAACCACGACAGTTGGCGCCCACCGTGGGGCCTTCGCACGGTGGAGTTGAGTTCTCGAAGGGAACCCTTCCAGGGTTTGGGAAGTTTGCGGTTAATCAGATGATCAAGAGTTGCCGCGGCAAGATCTACGTCAATAAGTCGGATTGGAGCGCTGTGACTGACTTGATCGAACACGAGCCTCGAGTTCCCGTCGGTGAGATCGATTTGGAGACCCCCGAGTCGGACATCTACACCAACCTCGACGAGCCGGCTCGGTGCGCCCAAACCGGCCAGTGCCAAGACGGCCATCATCACGTCTTCGTCGGTTTCACGCAAGGAATTAGTCTTTCGAACGAGCCGACTTCCAGCGAGAACGCCCTCGTCAACTCAGACGGCGGGTCATCCATGGGATATGCGGAGTCGATCTATCCTCTTTATTATGGCAGACATGGGGGCTCATTGGAGACCGAGGCCCCCGGGGAATACGACGAGTCGCCTCGCCAAGTCGCCGTCTACATGGCAGGAGCTACAGCGGTTCCCGATCCAGCCGTAGCTGGAGGTTCCGGCGGGTCAACCAAAACGCCGGCTCAAGCCATGACCGATCTCATGGCTGAGATGGCGAAACTCGTGGAAACCCTAGTTACCACAGAGAATCAGGAAGAGCGCAATGTGGAGTTAACCAAACTGCGTAGCCAGATAGTCATGGTGCAGAAGGAGATTGACGCTGAAAACACACGGATGGCGGAGTTACAGACTCGTATACATCATGAGACGGAGCGCCTTAAAGCCGAGGCTTGGCGATTAGGAGTTCAGAGGGAAGCATCGGAGGCAGTTTACGAGAGAAGACGTCACTGCGGGCTCCCACTGAACCTTGAGCCACAACAGCTTTTTACTACCCCACAACAGACACCAGGAACTGTTCAACCGCCTGGGAATCGGCAAGAAGAACCGGCTCAACCACCGCCGGCTCACTCCCCTCCTTGACGATTCCAGACTCCGCGGGGTCATTTTTCCAACCCTGTTGATAACATGCTAGCGGCAACCCGGAATTTGGAAGCGCTGACTATTCATAGAAACACCCCCGTTAAGGTTGAAGCTAGAAATGCCATTGAGATGCTGAAAACAGCCGTGGTACAACAGGCGCAGTACTCATACAGCCGGGATCGGATGCATTCCACTCCCTACGCTAGCAAGGGCCGTCATGTGGAGTCTCCGGTCGTTTCCAGTAGTGGACGTAGGCAACAGCCTCAGGTCTCCCCAACCCGGCCCATGCCATCAAACGCCCAGGCAGTTGTTGATGCAGCCAGAGGCGCACGACAGGCAGAGGCGGAAGCGGCAGGACGGGCGATTCAACAGCTTCACCCTCAACCGGCGAGTTTAGGGACTGGGACCAACAGTAGTACAATTGGGATACCATGCTTATCCCCGGTACTCCGCGCCGAGCGCATGCCCAAAGATTTCAAGAGGCCTCGTAAGGTGCCAAACTACACGACGCATCTTGAGCCGGCATCCTGGATCGAAAGCTACGAGTTGGCGATGGATATGATGGATGTCAGTGATATTGTATGCGCCAAATATTTAACCATGATGTTGGAGGGACCATCACGGACGTGGCTGAAAAATTTGTCGCCCAACTCCATCAACACTTGGGCAGAGCTGAAGGAGCGGTTCATAAAAAATTTCCAGGGAACCTGCAAGAAGCCTATTACAATAGTAGATCTACATCATTGCATTCAGCGAGTGGATGAATCGGCCCACCACTGGACCCTCTAGGTCGCGGAAATTATCCACTCATCAGACAGCATCACGGCGGTTCAAGCGGTCCTAATTTTGGAAAAGAACTGTCACTTCCAGCCGTTGGTTCAGAAGTTCGGACGGCTCAAGTGAAAGGTACAAGATATGGGAGACTTAATGGATGTCCTAACCAGATATGCTGAGTCAGATAGCACGAAGGATCCCGACTAGGATGAGGACAAGACCGCTAAAGGCAAAAAGGCTGAAGGAGGAAAGGGCCAGCATGGTCACGGTGGTAACCAGGGGGCTCAAAATAACAACAAACAGAAGCAGCCCGATGGCGGGTCAGACTTCGTTGCCAACACTAACATTGGTTTCAAAAATCAGCGCCGCAATGGTCGCCCCTGAGGGGCTTACAATGGGAATAAGCCTCGCAACTATGAGGAGGCGCTTAAAGCACCATGTCCCAAGCACAGTACCCAGGATAAGCGGGCTACCCACTCATGGGAAAACTGTTACATCATGCAAGAGTTCCGTAACCAGGCTTTCCATAATAATCCAGGAGGCAATGGTGGGGGGCACCTAGGTCAGCACAAGGTGGCTCGGGGGCTGGTTTTCAACATCAGGAAAATAATGGCAATGGGCAGCATCCTGGCCAGGGCAATCAGCATAATAACCAAGGACGATTCCAAAGTAATCCCAAGCAGCTGAATAACGGTCAGTACCACTAGTACCTGAATCCTTGAACAAAATTCATGCTTTGGAGGGTTTTACAAGAAGAAATTCTATACCTCTAAGAAGGAAACAAGCCGGCCCTGGAACACCTGCGGCCTTACTATACCTAGAGTCACCGGCTCCTTTTTTGTAATTTCTTCTCCCCCTTGCAAATTCTGTGTATACTTCTTTATGTTTCGAGTATAATAAAGCCGGCGCTCCCGAATTGCGGGGGTTTTAGCCATTTCAGCCTACGAATTGAGCTTGAGTCTTTATTTTTTGAAACAATAGGCACTTGGGGGCTTCCAACTCATCGAGTTTAGCTTTCTCACCCTTGTGGCCCGGAAAAATAACGCCACAATACAATAGGCACTTGGGGGCTTCCAACTCATCGAGTTTAGGTTTCACACCCTTGTGACACGGAAAAATAACGCCAAAATATTTTGGGCATTTGGGGGCTTCCAGCTCATCGAGCTTAGCTTTCTCACCCTCTTGACCCGGCAAAAATAAACGCCATATATGGTTAAACTTGCATGTGCGCTTGATGCGACTCCGATCAGATGACCCCGTGTACTCTTGACAAGTCAATACTTTTTTGGACCCTGAGCTTATCAAGGTTAAAACACCGGCTTGAGTCATGAGAGAGCCAACATACAGAGAGCTAGGATAAACCATGGGTTATCATACCCGCTTCATTGAAGCAAGACTCGAGCCTCGAAAGCCGGTATTTTCCCGTCGAGCCTCAAAAGCCGACAATTACTTTGATATCATGCGCATATGTTATTTGTACTACATCATTACATCATTCGCATCATCATCGCATGATGCTAGTATGGTCATACCTGTGCGGAAAACTGATTTTCAGATCAAGTTATGTCATAAGACATTTATGAAGACATATAAAGCCTTTGGGCCGATCCACATCACGGTTTATGATAACCAGGATTACGTGGTTAAGACCTTGAAAGCCGGCTTCAAAGAGCCGCTTTATATTTCTGATCTTCGAAAGCCACTTTCTAACGGTACTATGTACTATTATAGAAATTATGTTATCACCACATAAAATGTTTCGGGCACGCCCTGTTCTCATTACCGGTTCATACATGCAATACCCGGGTTATCAGCTGCATGACCAGCACAAAATATATTATCGGGGAAAGCCCAAAAGGATTTGGAGCTTTGAAAACCAGTTTCTTTTTGCCGAGCCTCATCGAGCCGGCTTATCAAGATTACCTTATTTACTTCGTTTCAGGTTCAAAGTTATTACCGGCTCATGCCTAAGAAACCGGGTTGAACAATTGAGTTCACATAGTGGCCAGTTGACAACATTGTTGGAGGAGAAATAGACTGTTTAAGTCTAGAAGATCAAGACTTTCTGCTGGCTTATTTTGCTCAGCTTTTTCCTGCCAAAAACATTCATCGATAAAAAGAATGTGCAAACGATAGGACGACAGAACAACAAAATGGTATCAAGCACAGGAGTATAAATATTTTGCGCAAACGTGCACGATGGCACGACACAACAGTTTTTCAGAAAGCTACCCCTATTATAGGCTCAAGGAGCCACAAATTGTTTTTAACCCATACTTGGGGGCTTGAGCCGACATGGTAGCAATTGAGAAGCTCACATCATCATTTCACTGACTCGCCGACCATGTCATCCGGCTCAGTCGCGGACTAATCTTGCGCATGAGACGCCTCCGGGTTATCCGCCGCTGGGTCTTCTAGTTCTTGTATCTGGAGATTATCCATGTCCCAATTACAATGGGCTAAAGCTTGGAATATGGCCCCGTCATCAAAGATAGGAGACGGGTCAACTTCAGGGGCGAACTTGTGCTTACGCCGTTGAGGAGCCAGGTTCACCGATGTAAAACTGGGCGGTGGAATCCGTGAATGGTTGGCGTCGTAAGCAGCCTGATAATTCTTCAGCTTCATTTCAGATACCAACTGAGTGGACAACACTTGAGCGGCTTTGAGACAAGCAGTATAGTCCTCCTGAGGAAATTCTGACCCATCATCCTTAAACTCGGGGATGCCCTTTGCTAATTCAGCCAGGCCAAGCTCTGCTGAGTAAGCTAGAGCCTGTCTCAACGAATATGTCACCCCGGCTCGAGCAGCTGACCTTTTTAGCTCTTAAATTTGTTGTGGAATGGTTGAAAGGCATTCCAACACGTTTTTGATAAGCTTCAAAGGCTGCTTATCCCCCATCACTGCCTTGAGTGCAAAATGACTTCCAGCATAGAGTTGTTCTGTCAATGAGTAAATGGCCTTAAGCATCAGGAGGCTATTATTTTTAAGACTGCTCGTCCGGGGGCCTGCAAAATAGCATTAATACATGACTCGTCAGATGACCATTATTCATATATCAAAAAGGAAGAAATACTTACCAAAAGCATCAGGAGGCTATTATTTTCAACTCGGATAGTTCCTCGGTGATGGGTTTGAGCTGACCCTTAGCATCCTGTGCACGCTTCATTAGAGCCGCCTTTTTAGCCCCAAAGGATTCTTTTTCCTTCAAAAAGCCTGCCTTGGTGCTTTCCAGTTCAACCAATGAGAGTCGAAGTTTTTCTGCAATCTCTGCTTGGGCGGTTTGCCCCTTTTCCAGGTCCTTTTTTAAGCCGGCTATACTTGATTCGGCCGTCTTCAAAGTTTCCTGCGTAGTGAACAAAATTTATAACAAGTCCCAAGCAAATTGCAAGCAATACATTCGGCACATGGGGGCTAATGCATATTAGTTCTTTCGATATTAAGATACATACAAGACCCGACTCATCTCAAGAAGATGAGCCGGCCCTTGGGGGCTGCAAGTCGAAGTTCTTCAAATTATCAAAGACCCGACTCAGCTTAAGAAGATGAGCCGGCCCTTGGGGGGGCTACAGGTCGAAGTTCTTCAAATTATCAAGACCCGACTCATTTCAAGAAGATGAGCTGGCCCTTGGGGGCTACAGGTTGAGTCAATCACAGTATTGTAAAACGGAATACACCGGGCGGCTCAATGCCAGCCACGGTACAACCTCCTCGTATATATATATGCATCCAGGAATTACAGAGTTTGTGTACAAGACGAATAGACAAACATAGATGGAAACTATCTATTTGGTAGCAGCTTGACTTGCACTCCACGTTCTTCATGACGATGCGGCACCGTTGGAAGATCTGACTCTAACACGCTCCCGCTGTCTGAACCGGGAGAGGTCTCGACCTGAAGACTGGAGCGAAACTCTTGAAAAATAATAGTAGGCAAACCCTTCGTGAAAATGTCCGCAAACTGCGAAGATGAGGGCACATGTAAAACGCGCACGTCTCCAAGGGCTACTTTCTCTCGAACAAAGTGAATATCCAACTCAATATGCTTTGTCCGTCGATGCTGAACAGGGTTGGCAGACAAGTAGACGGCACTGACATTGTCACAATAGACAATGGTGGCACTCGAGATTGGCCGTCGAAGTTCCTGTAGGAGCTGCCGAACCCAACATGACTCTGAAATAGCCGTGGCTACTGCCCTATACTCTGCCTCGGCACTAGAGCGGGACACGGTTGTCTATCGTCGTGAGGACCAAGAAATGAGATTATCGCCGAGATACATGCAAAACCCAGACGTAGAGCATCGTGTATCCGGGCAACCAGCCCAGTCGGCATCCGAGTAAGCAATAAGAGAGTGAGAAGAAGTGCGATGCAGGGAAAGACCAAGGTCGAGAGTGCCGTGGAGATAGCGGAGAATGCGTTTGATGAGAGAGAAATGGGGTCCCCGTGGATCATTCATATGGAGACATACTTGCTGCACGACATAAGAAATGTCAGGACGAGTGAGTGTAGCATATTGTAGTGCGCCGGCTAAGCTATGATACAGAGAAGGATCGGAAACAGGGGACCCGGATGTGGAAGAGAGTTTTGCTTTGGTATCAATTGGTGTAGAGACGGGATGACAATCACGCATGCCTGCGCGATTCAAGATGTCAAGAATGTAGTTTCGTTGAGATAGGTGGAGACTACTAGATGTACGTGTAACATAAATGCCAAGGAAGTGATGTAGAGGGCCGAGATCCTTCATAGAAAATTCGCGTGCCATGGCATGGGTGATAGTAGCAAGAGTAGATGGGGTGGAGGCAGTAAGAATAATGTCATCAACATAAAGAAGTAGATATGCTAAGTTGAAACCCTGATAAAAATGAAAAGAGAGGCATCGGATTTGGATTCTATGAACCCAAATGGAGCGCGCAAAGGTGGCAAACCGCTGAAACCATGCGCGGGGAGCTTGTTTTAAACCATATAGAGATTTAAGAAGACGACACACATAAGTGGGGTGACGTGGATCAACAAAGCCAGAGGGTTGTTGACTATAGACAACTTCATCAAGACGACCATGGACGAAGGCATTTTTTACATCAAGCTGGTGTATGGACCAAGATTGAGAGATAGCAAGAGAGAGAACAATGCGAATAGTGGCGGGTTTAACAACAGGACTTAAAGTTTCATCAAAGTCAATTCCTGGTTGTTGGGAAAAACCACGGACTACCCAACGAGCCTTGTGACGAGCGAGAGAGCCGTCAGCATGATATTTATGATGAAAGATCCATTTACCACTCACAATATTTACACCAGGAGGAGCAGGGACAAGGGTCCATGTTTGATTTTGCAGGAGAGCATCAAACTCTTCTTGCAAGGCTTGGCGCCAGTTGGGATCTCGTAATGCCATAAGATAGTTGTGTGGGAGTGGAGAAGATGCAACAGCAGAGAGGTTAAGGCGATCGATGGGTGGAGGAAGTCGTCCAGTAGTGGAGCATGTACGATGTAGTGGAGTAGGCGGTGGTATGGGAGTAGGTGATCGCGAGCCAGGTGGGGTGGACTGCATAGGTGGGCTAGGCTGCACCCCGTCAGAGGAGGAAGAGCCCGATGGTGGCGAAGTGAGCGGAGTGCTAGTAGGCGATGTAGAAGACGATCTAGAAGGAGGCGTCGGTGGACGGGTGTTGGGTGCATGCATATCGAGCGCAGGTGGTGTAACGCCCAAGATGCGGTCCTATCCCTATTAAGGCACGAGGCCTCGACGGGGATATAAGCGCATCTCGTCGTTTCGCAAGTACAGTAAAACATTACATACATGTAGGAAGAGATGAGTATATGAGTTGGCTTACACTCACCATGAGCTATCTTACAAGTCCACACAAATTATTCATACATCATTCAGAAGACAGGGTCTGGCTACGGACGAAATCAAACGATAAAAGAAGCAATGATAAACTGTCTTGCTATCCCAGGATCACCACCACGAAGCTCCCTACTCGTCTGGATACGTAACATACATACGCTTGCGTTCTTCATCACACTCCCACTGGAGCTGCGACAAGTCATCTGGCACGTACTCGTCAACACCTGTACCTATATTGTTGTAATCTGTGAGCCACAGGGACTCAGCAATCTCATAACCCGGGTACCAAAACTATGTAAGCCAATCGGTGAGGTATTGGTAAGTGGTGAGGCTGCATCAAGCACTAAGCATGTATTTAGTGGATAACTTACAAGAACATGAATGTAAATATGGTGGCCTACGTAAGACGGACGTGAGCTAGCATGATCACTAAGTGATCCTGAACACCTACTTACGTCAATCATAACCCCACCGTGTTCTCTCTCGGTTCATGTTCATGAGCAGAGACAGTCACGGTTACGCCCATAGTTGGTGTATTTTATTTGAGTTTACTTCAAGTTAACTATTACTGGGTGTTAAACAAATTTCCAAGTTGCCACGTAACCGCGGGCACGGCTTTCCGAAAGATTTAACCCTGCAGGGGTGCTCCAACTCATCCATCACAAACTAACCACACGCCGTGGGAATAACCTCGACCATGAATCTCGTGATCTTCCTAGGCAATTCCACTGGAAAACCACAACCTCGAGATAGCCCGAAGAAAAATCGGAATTCCTGCCGCAAGACATTCGAGAAAGGTAAAACAGGTCTAGCAAGACCGCCCGACGTGTCAACGAACCAGATAGGAGCCGCGTATCTCGTTCTCAGGACAGGACCAGATGAGCGCAGCGTACGGTGGCCTGATAGACATCTCCTGAGTTGCCCCGGGTTGGCCCCGCACACGACTCTAGTTTGGAACAACACTCATGAGGAGCACTGGCCCGGGTTGTTGATTAATTATCCACGGGGTAGCTATACCCTATGCAATTTTATTAAGTTGTTTAGCAAATGTAGTACCAAAGTTGGGTCTTGCCAGACAAGTTTTAATCTAAAACGAATGGTCAAGGGGGTCCCCATAACAACCCCGAGCATGTTAGGAGCGCAAAATATGGGATATAACACCGGTACTCGGAACTAGTGCGGCAAAAGCGGAACAAAACACTGAGGGAAAGGCCAAGCCTTCCACCGTTACCAGATATATATGTGCATTAATTTAAATAACAATCAATAGAGTGATATAACCAATTAACCATGTTGACACATGGAAATCTTGCACCTGCAGCTAGCAACGCTATAAGATAAGGGCTGAGCAGCGGTAACGTAGCCAATCAATGTTTTGCTAGGTGGTGGAGGGTTAGAGGCTTTCATGGCAATTAAGGAGACTGATAGTTTAAGTGGTAGGTAACGGAAAACATAACGGTAAAGCGAGACAACTAGCAAGGCAAAAATAGTGTCGGGATCCGGGTATGATCATCTTGCCTGCTGGGTCTTTAGAGGGACAAAGAGTTGGGTCCTCGTAGTTGTACTCTCCTGGATCCTCATACTCAGGCTCAACTGTCGCGTCTACCCAAAGAGAAACATCACCAAATAAACATACAAACAAGGTGCAATGCACAAACAAGATGATGCATGATCCATTTGAAGTATTTAACATGGCAACCCTAAGCTAGTCATGTTTCTCATGCATTTATTAAGTTATTTAGTATTCTGGACAGAACCTCAAGTTTAGTTATTTGAATATGCATGATCATGGCAAATATGAATGCTTCATGCAAAATCGATGCAAATGCATATGTAGAACGTTGCAAATGGAGTAACGTAGCTCACGGTACACTCACGGCAAGGTACGAATGTTAACGGAGACAAAACACAAGATGAGGGAGTCCATGGGCTATTCCTTGATATTCCAAGGATGCCACTTGATAGGAAATGAAAATCTATCAAGAATAGAGCTAAATAACAAGCAAAACAATGGAGTATAGCTCCCACAAGTCACAAAACAATCAATCACACAATCTGCCCACAAACAGCAACATGTCATCTTGTAACACACATAACCAGAGCTATAGCAAGTTTCAATCACAACCAAGGCATGGACATGAAGTATACAGCATGCACAACACTTCATCTATCTACGGCATCATGAAAGGTAGCATGGATCAATGACAATGAAGCTCACAAGATGGCATGTTGAATCAGTTTTTTAGGGACTTAGTGAAAATTCCTGTTTTATTGAATCTGGGTTAACATGATAGCATCTTGACAGCAACTTTTATGTATGCTATAGGAACTTTCATGGCATGAAAATTAACAGGGTGATAGAGGGCAACATGTACTTCAATTCCTTACTTTATGGCAACACCAAAATATGCATGTATCAATGGCTACCATCCTCACAAGATGACATATGTAAATTAGCAGATTCACAGACTTAGTGAAATTTAGCAAGGGCAAACATGGCACTTGTTAACAGGTTAGCAAGTTCACAGCAAGTTTAACATATTATGCTATAGCTTAACCCACAAGTTCTTGGCACACATCTACAGAGGATGCCAAGCACAACAAATCATGCCATGGTGCAATATCCAAAGGGACAATATATGCAAGGGAATCATCTAGAGAACATGGCAACAAAATAACATATTTCCAACACTTAGAATATTTTGGGCATGTGAAAACAGAATTTTAGTGGCATGTTGGCGTCAAGAATCCCACTCATAACATGATCTATCACGGCAAGCAAAAATACCAGGGGCTAGTGCACACCCAAATGAACATACTTCATGTTGGCGAGATCATCAAATCATGCAAGGATTAATTCATGTGAAAAGACAAAAGGAGACATTATCACAAAACAATATTTTTGCAAACATGTCCAAATGACAAAACCAATCACACCATTGGATTCATTGTATTTTTCTACCCCAAAATCATATATCACATGCCTATCTTCCTGTTGGTAAAACTCCCAAAATGCCATTCAGAAAATCAAAGATACATTTATAGACACTCATATGCCAGATTTGGCATGTATTAGGAACTTGACAGATTTGGTAATAAAACAAAATAGCATATTTCCTTAAAAGGAAATTTCACAGGAAATCATAAAAAAACAATAAAACAAAATGCAAAAGGAGGGGCCTACCTGGCAGTGGGCCAGGGCCCCCTGTGGGTATGACAGGTGGGTCCGGGGGCCCACTGTCAGGCTGAATCAATTAAATGGGAAAAAGGAGCCCGGGGGGATTCGAACCCGGGTATCCTGGGTTGAGGTGTGGTGCGATGACCACTGCACTAAGAAGGCGGCTCGTGCTCAAAGGGGGGTATGGCCCCTCTTGAGCCTACCAAGGCGCGGGGCTGGCTTTCTTCTACCTCGAGCAGAAGAACGACGGCGGCAGCAGCAACGACGGCAACCACCAGAGCAAGCTACCGGCGGAGGGGCTGCGGGATTGGCTGGGGGTTCCATCCCCGAGGTAGGCGAGGTCTGCGACGCACGGCGGCGAGGAACTCGAGTACGAGCTCTGCTCGTCTCGGGTACAGAGGCGGCAGGAACTCGCGATAGCGGCACAGCGAGGCGATGCGGGCGAGCTGCGGCTAGCAGAGAGGCAAGTAGGGCAAGGCGAGGTGAAGCATGGTCGCAGGGGCGGGCCTAGCGCGACGCGGCGCACCTGCTAACTGAAGAAACAAAAAAACGCCGCTTTACAGAGCACGAGGAGCACGAAAATGGCACAGGCACGGCGCTAACTACGGCGGCCTAACGGTGATGGGGAAGGCACGGATCGGGAGCGGAGCTACCTCGCTTACCCATGGCGCGCTGGAGACGATGGGGAGGCACCAAAGTGGGCGACGGGGCGAAGAACTCCGGCGAGCTGTTGCTCCGGTTCTGCAGGAGAAGACGGCCAGGGGGACGGCGCTCCGGGGGCTGCAGGCATCGAGCTCGTTGTCGGGGACGACGGGCCTGCCTCCGCGGTTCGATCCACGACCATAGGAGGGGCGGACGCGATGGCGTCGAGCTACACCGGGCGCAAGCAGAAGCTCGGCCAGTTCATGGCGAGCAGGGCGACGGCGATGCTTGGGGGAGACCTACCTGCGGCGGCGAGACGAGGAGGAGAGAGGAATGGATCGCGGGGAGAGCCTAGGGCACCGGGGTCACCCTAAATAGGCGGCTGGGACGAGCTGAGGCCGTCAAATCATGCCATGGTCGACGTGGCTCCTCTGGATGGTGTGCCGTATAGAGGAGCACGACGCTCCTGGCGCTGGTGGGCTGGCGAGCTGTTGGGCTGCGGCTACTGGCGCTCTAGCTAGGCCTGGAGAGGGGGAAGAGGCCCAGGAGGGCTGACCTCTCTCTCTCTCTCTTCACAGAAAAGAAGGGGATTTCCTTTATAAACAAAACAGCAAATAAAACTAAAGCCATGCAAGTTTGGAAAAGATTTAGAGAGGAAGAAAAATATGTTTTGGAATCACAAAATTATGCCCTATTTAATAAAAATGGTCTTGACATTTTTAGAGCAAGAAAAATAAATCACATATATTTATTATTGGAACCTGTTTTGCAAATAATAGAAAAGCACTTATGTAAAAAAACATTATAGAGAACTATTTTACAATTCCTATCAGAATATTTAGAAGGAGAGCAACATTTTATTAGATGGAAAAGGGCAAGTGAATTTACCACATATTCCAAATATTTGGAAAGAGAGAGTTTGGCATAGTTGTTATAGGAAGTTGAGGAGGGGGTTTGCTAACCAAGACAACACATGAACCTCTCACACACCACACCACAACACACACTCTCACATTAACATCACCACAAGAGGAAAGCATGAGCACAACATGAATGATGCTATGATGCCATGATGCAAGAATTGACATGAAGCAAAATAATATTATTCAAACCACAATGGAAAAACATGGAGGTCCACATGAAATATATTACAATGGCAATGGATGCACTTGGGCTGTTACAGGTGGAGCGGATGTGCGCGTGATAGGGGGAACGGGCGGATGGATTTGTTCAGGTGGGTCAAAAATTTCGGTGCAACGTGGTGGAGTAGGAATTGGGGCGGGTGCATAAGGGAAGGAGGACTCGTCAAAAACTACATGACGAGAGATGATGATCCCTCATGTGGTTAAATCAAGACAACGATAGCCTTTATGGCATGTCGGGTAGCCAAGAAAAATGCATTTGGTGGAGCGTGGGGATAGTTTGTTGGGAGAGGTGGATGTAGTGTTAGGGTAACAAAGGCAACCAAAGACACGAAGTGAGTCATATGGCGGTGATGAACCAAGAAGTATTTCATATGGTGTGAGAAAGTTGGTAGACGACGTCGGTCTAATGTTTATAAGAAAGGTGGCAGTGTGTAGTGCTTCGGCCCAGAAGGATGGGGGGAGAGAAGATTGAACCAGAAGAGTACGTATGACATTGTTGGTGGTGTGAATAGCTCGTTCAGCCTTGCCATTTTGTTGAGAGGTGTATGGACATGAGAAGTGAAGAAGAATACCGTGAGAGGCACAAAAAGTATCTATTTTCGTATTGTCAAACTCCCGTCCATTGTCGCATTGGAAAGCTAAAATAGATAGATTAAATTGAGTGCGAGCGTAAGAATGAAAGGTGAGAAGTGTTATGTAGACATCAAATTTCTTGCGCAATGGGAAGGTCCAAAAATAATGAGTAAAATCATCGACAATGATAAGATAATACGCAAAGCCAGACGTACTGAGAACGGGAGAAGTCTAATGGTCACAGTGTAAAAATGCAAAAGGTTTGCTAGTATAAGAAATAGATGGATAAAAGGGTAATTTAACATGTCGCCCAAGCTGACAAGCATGACAAAGGGACGACATGACTTTATTGTAGGAGATATGGCGAGAACTTTGAAGACACTTCATGGTGTGATGACCGGGGTGTCCAAGTCGGCGATGCCAAAGGTCGAGGGTGGTGGTGATGACATGTGCTTTGGCAGGTGTGGGACGGCATATTGGATAGAGTGGTCCGGAGCTATTGCATCGAAGAATCTCGATCCTGGTGGGAAGTGCCTTCACAGAAAAACCCCAAGGGTCAAATTCTATTGAAACAAAATTATCAGTGGTAAGTTGGCGAACGGAAAGAAGATTTTTGATGATATGTGGAACGACAAGAATATTGTTAAGATATAAAGGTTTTGAAAGAGAGGGCAGGGTGTATGTGCCGATGTGCGAGATGGGAAGGGAGGCACCATTACCAACAGTGATGGTGTGAGCAGAGGAGGGTTGAGAGGAGGAGAGAATACCATGATCGGACGCCATATGGGATGATGCTCCAGAGTCCATGTACCAGTCTTGATTGCCAGGAAGATGCATGTTCTGAAGGGCATTGAGCAAGGCTGGATCAAGTTGCTGATGACCTCCTGGATAGCTTGTAGATGGCAACGGCATCATGCTGCCGTTGTTGGTGTGCTGCTGACCATATGCAGTGTACGCCTGAAAAGGAGCAGTACTGGGGCGAGGACCAAGGACGCCGGCGTTGGGAGCACGCCAGCGAGGTTGCCACTGTGTGGAGGGAGGGTGCTGCTATTGTTGTTGAGCCCGAGTGGGGAGGCCGGTCCATGGGCTGAACATCCAGGGAGTGTCACGGCCGCGTACACGGCCGCCTCCACGTCCGCGGCGTCCGCCGTTTCCACTGCCATGGACAGGGTTGGGGTAGGGCGTGGTCGAGTGGGAGGCGACATTGCGTGAGTCGCTTCCGTTGTAGCCAGTGCCTCAGCCAGAAGAAGGAGCACGCTCCCTGCCAGCTTGAAGGAGGATGCTGTTGCCGCTTTCCCATAGTGCTGTTGCAGCCGCGTTCTTGACGTATGTCTTTTTCTACGCCTCCTCGAGGACAAGAGCAGAACGTGTCTGCAGGAAGGATGGGAACGGCACCTGAAACGGGAGAAAAGACCGAAGATGGCTGAATTATTCGTTAAGGCCGCAGAGCACCGTGAGGACCAGCGTCTCGTCGGAGATAGGTTGGCCGACATCGCTGAGAGCGTCAGCAAGAGACTTGAGTTTGGCGCAGTAGTCATGGACGGACATGTCCCCTTGTGGAGTGTTGCAGAACTCAGCATCGAGGGCCAAGGCGTGGCTTTTCTTGTTGTCGTGGAAGAGGTTGGCAATGGAGTCCCAGACTTGCCGCACCGTGGAGTCGGGAGCCATGATGATGCCGAAGAGCTCGATGGAAATAGAGCCGTAAATCTAGGAGAGCACCGTGTAGTCATCGCGTCCCCAATCCGAGGTAGGGGATGTGTCAGAGGGGGTGGCGTCGGTGGCATCGACGACATGGCTGGAGAGGCCGTAGCATCCGAGAGCCACAAGAAAAAGCTCACGCCACTTGGCGTAATTGGAGTCCTGAAGATCAAGAGTGATGGGAACGTATGTCTTGACTAAAGCAACATAGGAGGAGGGTGCAGGAACAGGTGCAGGGGTGGATGCCAGAACGGTCTTGCCCCGCTCCTCAGCAAGACGCTGGAGTTCTTCCTCGCGAGTTTTGATGATGGACTCGCGTTGCTTGAGCTCTTCTTCGAGCTTCTTTAGGTCGTCAGCGTTCATGGTGGCAGGGAAGAAGGAGGCTGTGGGAAGCGGCGGCGGTGACAACGACGGCGGTGGTGGCGATTAGGTTTGGAGATCAAGTTTAGACAAGAGAGGAATGATGTGGCCTGATACCATGTAAAACGGAATACACCGGGCGGCTCAATGCCAGCCACGGTACAGCCTCCTCGTATATATATGCATCCAGGAATTACAGAGTTTGTGTACAAGACGAATAGACAAACATAGATGGAAACTATCTATTTGGTAGCAGCTTGACTTGCACTCCACGTTCTTCATGACGATGCGGCACCGTTGGATGATCTGACTCTAACAAGTATTCACAAGACCCAGCTTATCTTAGAAAGATAAGCTCGGCCTTGGGGTCTACATAAGGATATATGGCATGAGCACATAAAGAGGAGTATACCTCGTATTTATTCTTCATCATACTAATGAGTCCGATTTCCATTTCGCGGCTCGTAGCCAGGCGGTCCAGATAACCAGCATGAAGATCTTCAACACTAAAATTATCATAATTTGGGAGCTCCAGTTTGGTCTTCCCTTTCTCTGGCAGCACTGCTTCATCCTTAGCAATAATTTTTGCTAACACCCTGGAGACCTCAGGAGCGGTGTAACTCGCCGCAGTAATAATAACCTCCTCAGGGGCATCTTTAGTTTCCATTGGAGGATTGGACGGATTAATATTGGTTGCCGGAACAACCTCAATATTCATGGCGTCGGTGCTGGCCGGTTCAGATGGAGGAGGTAAGTCAGTTTGGACATCCTAATGACCTTCAGATTGGTCAACATGAACTTCAGGAGCCGCCAGATCAGGAGTCTCCGGCTCAAGGACCTCAAGATTAGCAGAAGACCCGTCAGTTTTCCTTTTCTTGGCCTTGGCCCTGCAAAACGAAGAGTGCAGTATAAGGCATGGGTCGAGACAATAGTCTATTCAAACAGGCAGATCACAAAAGAGGAATTTACCCAGGATTGATAACAAAGGGTGCTAGTTTGGAGGTACTAGAGTCGCCCGACGAAGGTGGTGACTCCTGATAAATCAAAACATAAGAATTAATAGTTGACATATCAAATCAAAATCTCTTTGAAGAATCAGAGTGTTAAATACCTCGATTGGTCGTTTTTGGGAGGCTAACTTATAGGTAAGCCAGCAACAAGGTCACCGCTCCCACTCCGGGTCTGGCACCTAGACTTGTGTTGAGTTTTGTTTAAAACAAAGTGAGGATCCAGATAAGCGTCCGGGTGAGAGAAGTTTACCTTCTGACCAAACCGCCTTGTTTTCAATGTGGGCGAGGATTCTGAGTTGGAAGAAATGGAAATTACCTCAACATTATCTGCACGGCTTGTCTCAACATCGCCCTAAGAAAAAGAGGCATCAGCTAGATTCAATGAAATATGAGCAAAGATAAAATTCTACCTCTGATCGAGTAATAGTGGCAGCTGCTTCATCCATTTGAGACGGCCCTTCTACAGCCGCCTTATTCTTCTTCTTACTTGGGGCGGCTTTGGGCTTATTAGCCGCAGTTTTGCCTTGTTTCCTGCGTTGATAAAGCCGGATTAAAATGTTGAAGGCTTTTTACAGGAGGAACCGGGTTAAGAGCACAGAAAGGCTTCAACCCGTCCTTGCTCCAAGTTTCTTGGTTTTCACCCAACAGCTTCTTCACGATCCAGTTTATCTCATCAGCATCCAAGGAATAGTTGCTGTATCGTTGGGGATCATCCATGTCCCCGGAGTAAGCATACATGAAGTTGTCATGGAGACTTAATGGAAAAATTCTCCAAGACACCTAGCACCGGGTTAACTCGACTCCAGTTAGCCCGTTGACTAGTAAAGCCCTCAACTTCGGGTAAATGGGAGCGTGTTGAGAACGCTCCTCTTGAGGAGCCCAACCAGGAGGATCAAAGTCCATGGGGGAGGCGATTGGGTCTGTAACCCGACAAGGGATTCTCGTCAGCGGGGGTGGTATTCCGACAGTAGAACCAAGTTTTATTCCACCCCTTAGGATGACTTGGTAGGGTGGCAGAAGGAAAAAAGACGTCTCTTCGTCTCTGAATTGAGACCTTGCCGAGCTCTAGGCTGGGGCCATCCGCGCATTCGGTCTGCCGGTTCAAGTAGAAGAATTCCCTGAAGAGGGAGACGGTGGGTTCCATTTGCAGATATACCTCACAAAACACTTGGAATTGGCAAATGTTTTATATGGAGTTCAGACCCTGGTCTTGAGGATGAAGGTGGAAGAAATGCAAGACGTCCCGAAAGAATTTTGACCCGGGAGGTGAAAACCCCCTCTGAAGGTGATCCAAGAATATCACCACTTCTCCCTCCTCTGGTTTTGGGATTTCCTCTCCAAGGATAACCCGCCAGCCAAACATGTCTTGAGGCGGCAGAAACCCATGCTCTTCGTAATCTTTCAAGATAACCTCAGAAACTTGAGTGGGCACCTAGTTGCAGCTGGTGGTGGTGGTGGATTTTGACATAACGAGTCGCCTGAACAAAATAAAGAGACGGCTTAGACATGCGGCTAAAGAGCAGACGGCTTAATTATCCACGATAAGTAAATTGCCTGATGAAGGGGCCAGCATCTAAACCCGGCAGTTTATTACATGGCGGGTCACGTATATGATGACGAACCAGTCGGAACATACATGCAACTTAAGCTAGATCAAAGGCTTACCTTTTCTTTGCTAAGTGTAAGACAAACAAGGTTCCGCCGGAACAACAATGATTGTGGATCTAAGACTAGTTCCAAAAAGCGAAATATTTGCTAGCCCTAACGGAGAAGCTGAGAAGCAGTGGCAGTACAGTTCATCTAATGCTAAGGAGGATTGAAGTATGTTATACACGAAATAGAACAAGTGTTTCCACCGCTTTATTTTTATGATTAAGCTTGCGGGATCTACTCACGAAACCAACGATGGCGATGAACCAAAGAGAAGCTACTGAAGAACTAAAGAACTTCGACGAACTATAATGGATCTAGGTCACAGGAAATAACTTACTTGAGTGATCACCGGTGGCGGCGGGAACGTGCAGATGTTTGCCCGGCGAGGAAGAAATGCCGCGACGGTTTCGGGAGTGGTCGCCAGAGACAAGGAAATAGCAGCGGTGGTGCGAGGAAACTCCGGGCTCGAGGAAGAAGGAGCGAAGAGGCGAAGTGAAAAGTGAAAAGGGGACCACCTGGTAAATATTTAAAGAGAGGGAGCCCGAAGAGGCAACTGACGAGCGGGACAATCGAGGAAATGCAGTAAATTTTGGGAAACGAAGACGCCTCGATTTTCGGGATAAACAGATACGGTTAGATTCGCCATGATGTCACTATTGGTTTCCCGAATTGACGGCGGATGACGTCACAACGAACAAGCGCTAGAGAAATGACAAGTCTGGAAGCACTACGAGCTTGCACTATGAGATTCATGAAAGACACAAGTCCGATAATGAGCCGCCAACGAAGAGGAGAAATTGACATGAATGGATTCAAATCAATCTGCGGCCTAATGTTGGGGATATAGCCTCGTGATATAGCCCGCCCTATGGGGCCGGGTTAATATGTTGACGGTTTTACAGCCATGTTTAAGATGGGCCGAGTCATGAAGACAGGACAAGCAAGGAGGTTGCTGACTAAGTCACCGGGCGGCCCAAGACCTGAAGACGGCGGCTCAAGTCCCATAGGGCGGAAGGCACTGGCCGGTTTCCTTGCATAAGGACCAAGGCGAGTTAGAGGCATTATCGGTTACGATTCATGATATGACTCGGACTCTATTGTAAACCTTAGGGTCTTGACCTGTATATAAAGGCAAGCCCCTAGGACCGAAAGACTTAAGTTACGATCTCTCGATAGCTAGGTTAGCGATTCCGCACCCTTGTAATCGAGATCTATCCATCAATACACACAAAGCAGGAAGTAGGTTATTGCCTCCATCAGAGGGGCCGAACCTGGGTAAACCCGACTCTCTTTCCTGTTCAACCCCTTTGAGTCGCCACCTAGCGGCGATGGCCTCACACCTTTCTCCTTTCACGAGGACATCTACTGTGACAAAACCACGACACATTTCGAGAATGTTTTATGCACACTTTTAAAAACAATATCATAATGATGCCGCGGGCACGTGCGTGTGTGGTTGGACTCGAAACGGTTAACGAGGAGAACCGGCAACTACTAACGGATGCGAGTTTTTAAAAATGACGACAACAGATTGCCAATGCAATGCGGATGATGTCGATGATGCGATGATGAATGCGACAACCAAATAAATCACACGGCGACAACGGAACGAAAGGGGAATCTTCTGGAGCATCGGTCCTGGGCTGTTACAGCCATGTATGCAAAAAATCGTGATGTGGGAAGGTAATTAAGAGGAGAGATATGAGTTTGGTGACCACATGAAGAAGCAATGCGAAGCGTGTGAACCTTGGCAAAACACTTAAATGAAGGAAACTCACCAATGCATGCAAGAGTTTAGTTGCTAAATCATTAAATGAAGGTACCTTAGCAACAATGCATTGTAGACTTGAGTTGATAAGACATTTAATACACTAAGCACCCCATCTAAGCACCGATCGATGAATTGGCATCAACAGTAAGGTACGATTCAAATCTGTCATATTGGGTAATTTTCATTTGTCAAATTGGAAACACTGACATTTGTCAAATTTTACAGGAACAAAATCACTATTACGGTGCAATTTTGCAACTGAAATTCAGTAAACATAGATTTCATTCATAGATTAAGCATTGGTCTTTTTAGAAAATAGTTCAACTCGATAGCTGAATCGAACAAACTATTCCCCATTTGTTGCCAACCACGTACTGAAATAGCTAGTTCAACTATATATACCAGCTAATTTAAAGTAGGTGGGACAGTTCAACCATATCTATTGTTAGATGAACTTAACAAAATAGCCCCTAAATACTACTCCAGAGGAGCTTTGTGCTACGGCCAGCAGCCTTCTCCTCTGCTGAGCGCGTTCAGTAAGAGGCAGAGGAGGAGTAGCCTACTGACGAGCTGGAGGAGTCGAATTCATCGGCTGCCGCTGCTGCCCTCCGCCACTCCTGACGCGCCTCCTCGAGGCGGCAGGACTTGGCGTAGATCTCCTCATTCCGCGCCACAACTATGGTGTCTACTGCGGCCACGGCGGCGGTGAGCCTCTTTGCGTGCTCGATCTAGCGCTCCTCCTCCTCATGTAGGAAGTTGATGTAGCGCGCTAGGCCGCTGACACAAAAGCTGAGCGGCTGGGCTTCAGCGGCGGCCTCCTCCTCCCGCCTTCAGGCCGTGGTGGCCCCGGCGGCTGACCATGGGGTGGCTGCCAAGGCGGCCGCTAGTGTGGTGGTGGCCACGGAGGCCGCTGGTGGGGTGACGAACACGCAGGCCGGCGATGGGGTGGGCGCCACAGCGGTCACCGGCAACAGCTGCCTTCGGGCAAAGGTGGAGGAGCGTGTGGTGGGTGCCGTGCGAACAGCCAACAAGGATGCCACACGCACTACATGCTTCCGGGTACTGCGCCGTCGACGTGGTGCAGCCTCCCAGCTGGAGCTTCCCTCTGGCAGTGTGGCGGAGCGACGATGACGGACAGGTGCCATTGGCGATTAGGGGACAAGCAAACTTGGGAAGATACGGGCAGGGAGGGGATGAATGCGATGTGGAGACGCCGACCGTGATGGTTTATAAAGCAGGAGGCCAAGGTGAGCCAGGCGGGAAGCTTGCGCGCGTTCCTGCGCAGTTGCGCGGGAACGGGAAGCCCAAAAGAAACGCTGCACGCTCCCGAAGCATTGGGTGTTTGGGGAATTTCGGCGAGCCGGGCGGGAAGCTTGCGCGGGAACCTGCGCACTCCCGAAGCGTGCACTAGAATCCTCGGGCGGCAACGCGGTGACAAGACGGGACGGAGGTGGGAGAAATGACAAGTACACAAACGGTTAATAATAAAAAACCATTTGCATTTTATTACAAAGCAAACATTCGTTCTGTACGAACCATCGCGAATTAATCTACGCATGAGACGGTTGATGCGGCCGCGGCGAGTTGTACTTGTGTCCGTGCGCGCCCGCTCTGCTGGCGTCCACGCATGAATGATCACGTATGTTCGGGGCGCCATATGAATGCGGTTGCGCCGCTCCCAGCGCCACCATGCAGTTAAGCGCTGCAAAAACTGCCATGCTGACGTGCCGAAATTCCAGGCAGCCGGCGCAATTTATTCCCGATGCCATTTACCTTCGTCTCTTCCACCTTCCGACCGCGCCACACAACACAAGAAGCACACCCAACACAGCAAATAATAGAGAGAGGATGCACATCTCTTCATCGCTTCAACCTTCCCGTGCAGATCTAATGGCGGCTGCCGGCGCCGAGCGGCAGTTCGCCACTATTGTCAAAGTGGACACCCACATCAGGAAGACGGATCTCTCGGTGGTGTACACCAATGACCCGGTCGTGGTGGTGAACTCCATCAACACGTTGGAGCAGCTGCTTGCTGATGTTGACAAGTACAAAGTGGTCGTCTTCGACCTCGAGTACCCCGGCGGTCGTGCCGGGCATGATCAAAAGGTTGCCGTCGCCCAGTTGTGCATGCGCCATCACGTGCTGGTCTACCAATACTACCTGGCCACAAGGCCTTGCGAGCGTTTCGCCAGGTTTGTCAATAGCCCCGACTACAGGTTCGCAATGGTGGACACCACCAACGATCTAAAGGTGCTCAAGACTTCGGGCTTGTCCTGCTAGAAGCTTGTCAACATCCAAGGTCAGTACAGGGTTTGGGGCGGCAAGAATAAGAGGCAGAAGGACTCCCTGGTTGACCTCACCGCGGCCATCATCGACCCCTACTACAGAAACATGAAGGCTGAGTGCCACGAGGACAAGTCTGCCTGGCACAAGGCCTGGGTGAACGAACTGGGTGAAGAACACATCAAGTATGCGGCCAAGGACGCGTACACAAGCTACGAGATGTACAGGAGGATTATTGACATGAGGAAGTGCCTCCTTCCTGCAGCCGGCGAGGGATCGCCACAAGCAAAGCAGTGGCGGCAACCGTCATCAGAAGAACAATATGATTTGGTGATCGTCTACTTCTTGTAAATTTATATTGAGGAATGTACATGTGTTGTGTAGCCACTTATGTAACTGGATATTCAAGTTGGTTATGCAACAATAATGTTGGTGTTCTGTAGATAGAGCATATAGATGTTGTGCAAACAGAGAAAATCACATCTCATACAATTAATAGCAGCAACCGTCTGCCCACAACACACACAGGTTTTCAGGATGAATCGTTTGGATTATCATTGGTCTTCCCACACAATTCTGATGAATGAACTATTTGCCCGATACCCACAACACACATGGTTGTCAGGATGAATCGTTTGGGTTATTATTGGTCTTCCCACACAATTCTGATGAATGAACTTTTTGCCGGGTATCACACACGCCTTCTTAGCCTAACTCGTTTGTGTTCTGCTGGATCAGCGCAAACAGCTTGTCTGAGTGAACTGTATGCCGCACTACGCACACGTATGTAATTTGTTAACCGTTTCTGTTATCTTCCATAATCACAAATAGTTCATAAAAACAAACTGTATGCGACACATCACACACGCAACTATTTTTTGAATCGTATTTGATGGTTCCTCCATCGCACACAGTTTTCGTCATTAGCGGCGGAGCTTGAACTATACCGTTTGTGATTGATGGATTGCACACAGTTTGGTCGAAGGGTCTCTGATTGTTGTGTAGTCTTTGGACCATCCTGCAGTAGTAAGATCATCGTGAAGATCGCAGTGAACTTCGTATTGAAGATCAAAGTGAGAGAATACGCTATCTAGGTACTAACTATGGACCCATAGGTCTATGATGGACTACCCACGCATCATCATGGAGGCAGCAAGGT
This sequence comes from Elymus sibiricus, assembly GCA_039707655.1. Taxonomy (NCBI): domain Eukaryota; kingdom Viridiplantae; phylum Streptophyta; class Magnoliopsida; order Poales; family Poaceae; genus Elymus; species Elymus sibiricus. The sequence continues at coordinate 303,257,524 of CM077675.1, read as the reverse complement.
TGATGTAGATGGCCTCCGTGATCGATTCCCCCTCCCGCAGATCACCAGAAAAGGTCTCCAAACGGCCTTCCGTTGGAATAGAGGCTTGTGGGTGTGGAAAAAGTGTTTCGGGTGGCTCTTTGTTGGTTTCCCAATATTTGAGACTTTATACAAGTGGAATTAGGTTAAACGGAGCCACTGGGTCCACAAGGCATCAGGGCGCGCCTACCCCTTGGGCGCACCTTGTGCCTTGTCACCTCCTCGTGCGGCTTCGTGACTCCTCCCATGCCTTGTCAAAAAGTTTCATAGCGTTTGGACTTCGTTTGGTACAGATTTCCTAGAAAACCCAAAACAAGCGGAAAACAACAACTCCCACATGGCACTGGGTTAATAGGTTAGTTCCCAAAAATAATATAAAATATCATATAATTACATATAAAGTATCCTAGATTGATAATATAAGAGCATGGACCAATCAAAAATTATAGATATGTTGGAGACGTATCAGTGGCCGCCGCCGCCGAGGGTGCCATGCCATGGGGGAGAGACGTCATGGAGGAAGTGGCCGGTGAACCCACCGTCGATGGAGCCGTGCCATAGCAGTTCGGTATCGAGCACCGAAAGCCCCGAGAGATCGAAGCAAGGAGAAGATGCGGCAATGAGTGTAGAACCTTTTTGATGGCGCCAAGTATGACTCGAATTCATATGAGGAGTCCATGAGGATGCTGCGGTTCCGGTGGGGCCGGTGTAGATGACGGTGTAGGAATGGAGGTGGGGTGATAGACAAGGCGATTGTCGGGGCAGCTCCTTGGAGGTGGAGGACAGGGCAACTGAACCGGCAGGACGACGAGATCGATGAAGGATCCTCATCTGGGGCGGTGGATGAGGGACGTCGAGCTGTTGCAGTGAACGACGTCGTTGGGGAAGAGGCTCCAGCTGGGCAGCGGTCGGGTGGGGGACTGGGATGGGCGAGGGCAGGGTTTCGCGGGCTTTGGCAGCCTCGATCTAGGAATGGGTGAAATGAAGGGAATGCGATTGCGGGAACCATGGCTTAGGGACATGCTTGTCTGAAATGTGGGGTAAGTTACAAAAGTACCCTCATCCATTTTGACCTTGGCACACGGAGGCTGGAGTTTCGCCTGAGGGACAGAAGGGGAATTTGACGTATCGGGCGGCGCAACCGATTTCGAAGGAGGAGGGAGTTTTAGCGCGCGTTGAAATTTCGAGATAACAAGGCACGGGTTGATGTCACACCCTGTGTTTTGCCTCATGACTAAGTTAACATGACTCAAAAATTAGGGCCAATTAAAACCCCTGTTCAAGAATTCATCCGATTAACCAGTTAACTTGCCGATTAATCCCTACTCATAGTGTCACCGAGTAGCTGATAAACTGATAAATTGGCCAATTAGTTGATTAAATGGTCGATTAACTTGCCGATTAGCCGATTAATCCCCTACTCATCAGTCAACCGAGCAGCTACCAGTTAACGATTTCCTCAATAATGATTAAAACTTTTTGTGTGCATATGAATGCTTGAATTGTGTGTTATTTGCTTGCTTGTTTGATTGTGCCATGAACCATCATATATCTCCTGCACTCCAAACTCATCTCCCTAATCCAAGAACCTTGCCCAATGATCATGCCATGTGTATAGAACATAAAACTATTTTTATAAAATATTATTTTGGCCAAAAAGCATTTTATTAATTTAGGTTTTCAAAAACCTCTAAACTGAGGTTTGTACTACAAGTCCTCAAATTAGGGTTGTTATTTTTGCCCCACATAATTTATTTGGATCCTACCATATATAAGACTTCCCAAACCACCAAATATCATTTTTAAAGATTATTTTCATATTTTATTCCAAGGCTTTTTCTTTAGGCCTAAAATGGTCTTTTATAGGGAAAAATTATTTTAATGCTTTCAAAATATTTGAGAAAATTTAGGGAAACTCAGTGGACATATCTTATCCATATATATAAGTTTAAACACATGGTCATGTTCAAAATATTGGACAAAACCCTCCAAAACCCCCTTCTGCATATTCTAAGTATTTGAAATATTTCTATAAGAAATATTCTCAAATAAATACAGGAAAATTCCAGCATGTCAGATGTACCATATGTGATGATCTTGCCAAGTTTCATCTCAATCCCAATATTTTTGGGTCACCAAAATGCCCCAAAACCCTCTCTGTCCATATCCAAATTTGAGCAACTTTACATTACCAACTGTCTCCTCTTGATCTCAAATTTTGTGGGCATGCTTTAATCACCAAATGATGACATTACACCAAGTAGTGCATCAAGGAGAATAGTTTTGCATGCCGAGATCTACAGAAATCTGATTCTATTGATTTCCAGGGTTTACCAAGTTTGTATTATCTACTTTCTTCAATTGAGCTGAAAACTTGTGATCAGGACCAACTATGTAACACCCCGGAACCGACGCTCCAGAAGATTCCTGTTTTATTCCGTTGTCGTCGTGTGATTCGTTTGTCTTTCGCATTCTTCATCGCATCATTCGCATCATATGCATTGCATCGGCACTCCGTTGCCGTCATGTTTTCAAAACTTGCATCCGCTAGTAGTTGCCGGTTCCCCCGTTGACCGTTTCGAGACCAACCACACACGCACACGCCCGCGGCATAAAAAAATATCGTTTTTAAAGTGCACGAAAAATATTCTCGGATTGGGTTGAAAGTTGGCATGCGGTCTTATTATGTTGTGGGTAGACCGTCTGCCAAATTTCATCGCAATCGGAGGTCATTTGATACCCGGACGGTCGATCGTAACGGCACCGTCATCGGTTTGTTCGTCCGACGTTTTTTCGGTTTTATAAACTCCATTGCTGGGCCGCATCTCTCTCTCTCTCTCTCTCAGCCCAAACCCCCTCCACACAGCCCACAACCCACCAAACCTTGCCCCTCCGATCCGTCCGTCCGATCGCGATCGTACGGTCGAAATCGGCCTTGAAAACCCTAAGCCTAGCCCATCCCTTCTATAAATGGACACCCCCACGTCCAGAATTTGCCTTCTCCCCCCTCCTTCATCGAAATCTACGCCCCACCACCCTGCCGCCACCACTTGTCGCCGCCAGCTCCACCCCAGCGCCGCCGCAGCCGCCCCCGTAGCCAACGGGAGGGCGCCACGTCGCCTCCCCGCATCGCCCTGTCTCCCTCCTCCCGCCGAACCCGCCTGGCCCGAACCGAGCCCGCCCGAGCCCATCTGGGCCCGGGGCAGCCCATCGCCCTGCCGCCGCTACTGCCCAACCCCTGCAGTCGTGCCTTGCTCCTCTGGCCGCCTGTGCCGCTGCGCCGGACCACCGCCTCCCGGCCAGAGCCCGCCGGACCTCGCGATCCGCCTCCTCCGGCGAGCCCCACCGTCGGAGACGAGTGCCGCCGTCGCCTCCCGGCCTTGCCCCGATGAGTAGAGCGCCGCCCCGGCTCCTCTTGATCTCCTCCGTGGATGCGATCCCCGAGCTCGCCGATCTCCTCGCCCCGGCGCCGCCTCGAGCCGCCACCGCCGGGAACGGAGCCGCCGTGGCCGGATCCGCCTCGCCCATGCCCCGTCCGTGCCGGATCCGACGAGAGCCGGCTGGAGCTCGCCTTGCCGCCATGTCCCGTCGCCTCCCTGCGCTCGGGCAGAGGACGAGGGCGACGTGCGCCCGTTGACCCGCAACCGGACTCGCGTGGGCCGCATCACCCGCATGGGCCCCGCTGCAGCAGGCCCAGCCAGCAAGCCCCTCCACCAGCAGGCCTTTTGGCCCAAGGTGAGCCACGGCCGACCTTCCCTATATGTCGTACAGTGCATTGGATTGTTATATGTCGCCATGTTCCTGTTGGACCTCTGTTCCAGATCCGGCCCGTTAGCGGTTTTTTTTAATTATAGAAATGCATGTTTTTAAAATGTCTATAAATAATTAACCGTGCATCCGATGAAAATACTTTATATACATAAAATGTGTAGAATTTTGTGTAGATTCATAATATGCCACTTTCATCCATGTTTTAAAATGTTTAAGATGCTGTTTTCTTTATTTTGCATAAATGTCATGTTTGTTGCATTGCGCATAATTATTGAATCGTGCATCTGAATTAATCAAACCTTGCATGTAAAATGTGTAGATTATTTATATCGCATTTTCATGCATGCTAAAAATGTTTGATGTGGTGGTTGCATTTATTTTTCATACATGACTTGCTAAAACGGTTTATGTCCTATTGTCGCATAAATGTTGTGTCATTTGTTTTATAGTAAAAACCCACATATTATATATGATTTTGGGGTAGAAAAATCCATCGAATTTATCTGTGCAATTAGTTTTGTGAGTTGAGCAATTTGTGTGCATGCCATTTTTGCTATGATGCCCTTTTGTTATTTTCGTGTGATTTAATCCATGCATGATATGAAATAATTTTCAACATGAGATATGCCCTTGGACATGTGTGCTAGGCCCTGGTAATTTTGGTTGCTATAGAAATCCATGTTTAGGTGTTATTTTTCTTGTTGTCAACATGCCTAGTCAAAACTGCAGTTTGGGGAGTTAGTTATATTTCACTAAGTCTGAAACTGTTATTTTGTTGCCATGTTGCCATGTGAATTGCTATTGATCTAGGAGTCTTTTGTGATTGCCACAAAGGAGTCTTGTTATGCATGTTGTTGCCATGTGAATAGGTTTAGCTTCATAATTAATTCTGTTTTTCAATATGTCAATCTGTTAAAAACTGCTGCACATGTCTACTCTTATTTTCACTAAGTCTGAGAATCTGTTTTCTTCATAATGCCATGTTGTGATGATGCTAGACATGATTCTATGCATAATTAGACCTTGCCACCATGGAATGATTTGTAGTGCATCATGTCTACTACCATGCTGTTAATTTTCATGCCACATTATGCCCTGTAGTATATAGTTTTGGTGCTGCCAATATGCCTTCATGAAAAACTGCTATGCTAAAAAACTGTTATTTTCACTTAAGTCATAATCTGCTTTATTTTATTGCCATGTTGTGAGCTTCCTACCATGTGATCCATGACAATTTTGAGTATGATATGTGAAGATGAAATGAAGTGTGTGTTATATGCTACTGCCCCATGCTTAGTTTGTGCATTTTAGAATCTTGTAGCTTGTTGTTTTCATGCATGCAATATGCCATGTTGCTGTTTTGGACAGATTTGCACTAAAACTTGTGTTGGTTGTTGTGGCTGACCCGTAGCTCCGTTTTGGTCATGCAATATATGAAACTTGCTTAGATTTTCATGTTGTATCATAATATATTGCTGCATTCATGATTTTAAATGTTTTTGGTTGTCATTTTCATGCATTTTGCATTCATGTCATGTTCATCTTGTGAAGGTCATATCTTTTAGGCCGTAGCTCCGTTTTATATGATCTATATATGTAAATCAACTAGAACGGCGAGTAGAATCGCATTGCGCACTTTATTTCTATGTTTAATAAATATAAAACATGGTTAGTTCAGATCTGGACCAAATTCATAATTTGCATATCAGGTCGCTTCGGAAATACTATAAGTTGTTTCCGACCCCATTTAAGATGCCTAGGTATTGTAGTTTCATTGTGCTTCACCTCTTGCCATGTTTAACAACATTTAATATGGTCATGTACCTAAACGGGAGTGTACTAAATAATTTGAATGTGGAGTTTCGTCAATATGCCACCCGTTGCATATTGAGCTTCACTTAATGTGTAGAGTTGATTGTTGTGCTTTGCCATGTCATGCATAACATGGATCATAATTGATGTGCATCATGCCATGCATATGTTGTGGTGTTTATCATGTGTTGATTGTTGTTTTCGGATTGCTTCTTCTCGATAGAGTTCCGAAAGCGTTCGGAGTGTGAGGATTCGTTCGACTACGTTGGTTCGTCTTCTTCATGGACTCGATCTTCTTCCAAGCGGGATCTCAAGCAAGATGATCATTTCCCTTGATACCATTACTATCATTGCCATGCTAGATGTCTCGTTTCTATCGCTGTCTCGCTACCTACCACTTGTATGCCGAGCCTCCCCAAATTGCCATCAAATGCCTCTAACCCCTCCACATCCCAGCAAACATTGTTTGGCTATGTTGCCGCTTGCTCAGCCTTTCTTATAGCGTTGCTAGTTGCAGGTGCAAATTGTTTCCATGTGCCAACATGGATATCCTTTTGATATAACACAATATTATTGCTATTTAATTTAATGCACATATATACTTGGTAAAGGGTCGAAGGCTTGGCCTTTTTCTCGATGTTTTGTTCCACTCTTGTCGCCCTACTTACTTGTGGACCGGTGTTATGTTCCATATTTTGCACTCCTAACATGCTCGGGGTTGTTATGGGGACCCCCTTGATTTTCGTTTTAGAATAAAACTTGTCTGGCAAGGCCCAACATTGGTACTACATTTGCCTAATAACTAATAAACCTGTATAGGGAGTAATTAACCCGAGGATCTTTAATCAACAACCCGGGCCAGTGCTCCTCATGAGTGTTGGTCCAAACTAGAGCACCATGCGGGGCCAACCCGGGGCAACTCGGGAGATGTCAATCAGGCCACCGTGCGCTTCGCTTATCCGTCGTGTCCTGAGAATGAGATACGCGGCTCCTATCGGGGTCGTCGACACGCCGGGCGGTCTTGCTGGACTTGTTTTACCTTTCTCGAACGTCTTGTGCGAGGAATTCTGATACTTTGGGCTATCTCGAGGTTGAGGTTTTCCAATAGAATTTCCTAGGAAATCACGGGATTCGTGGTCCAGGTTATTCCCGCGGCGTGTGGTTAGTTTGTGATGGATGAGTTGGAGCACCCCTGCAGGGTTAAATCTTTCGGAAAGCCGTGCCCGAGGTTACGTGGCAATTTGGAAACTTTGTTTAACACCCAGTCATAGCAAACTTAAAGTAAACTAAAATAAAATACACCAACCGTGTGCGTAACCGTGATTGTCTCTTCTCGTGAGTCCTTATCCGAGAGAGAACACGGTAGGGTTATGTTTGACCGTAAGTAGGTGTTCAGGATCACTTAGTGATCATTACTAGTACACGTCCATTTATACGACGATCATCCCCCTTTATTCTTGTACTCGTAAGTTAGCCACTCAAATAAATGCTTAGTGCTTGCTGCAGCCTCACCACTTAACCATACCTCACCCATTAAGCTTTAATAGTCTAGATACCCTTGGAAATGAGATTGCTGAGTCCCGTGTGGCTCACAGATTACTACAACAACAGTTGCAGGTACAGGTAATGCGATGATTTGACGTGAGCGCGATGCTTGTTTGATTTGGAGTTCTTCTTCTTCTTCTTCTTCATCGATCTAGGATGGGTTCCAGGCGGCAGCCTGGGATAGCAAGGATGGATGTCATTTTATCGTTTGTTTTCTTCCGTAGTAGGACCCTTCTCTTCTGTATGATGCTTGGATATGTTATTGAATTGATGTGATATTGATGTAGCTTGTGGCGAGTGTAAGCCAATTCCATATACTCATCTCTTCTTTACATATACTTGTAATGATATCCATTCTTGCGAAACGACGAGATGCGCTTCTATCCCTGTCGAGGCCCTCGTGCCAAAATAAGGATAGGATCGCATCTTGGGCATGACAAGTTGGTATCAGAGCCAGTACCGACCTAGGAGCCCCCTTGTTTGATCGAACTTTGGCCGAGTTGAGTCTAGTAAAAACTATTTTGAGTCTAGTTATATCGGAGAGTAGGTTTCTTTTACTCCTCTTCTATGCTCTGGTGAGGTATTCAACTTAGGAATTTTGATTCTACTCCTCTTCTCGCTCAATTTTTTTTAGGATCACGCGGGTATTTTGGAAACTAAATGATGCCGATGTGAAGGAATTCTGTCTTGGTGCCTCCTGTTATCGACGAGTAGAGCTCCGAGGGATTTTTGCACATCGTTATCGTTCAGTTTCCTTAGTATCTCAGGACGGAGGATATTCGAAATTGCTTCAATACTAGTAGTGGCGAGAGGAGTCCGGCATCCCCAGTACCGGTGGAGAGAGTTCGGATGTACTGCCATACTTAGTATCGTCGTGATTACGAGTGTCTGAGATAGACGAGTTTGCGGAGTTTCTTGGATTTTGGTGTGGAAGGTTGCGGGTGCAGTTGGAGCTGATTACCTTGGGTACGTTCCTGGGTCCGCAACCCAAATCGCATAAACAAGAAAGACTTCGGAAATTCTTAGGTGGGAATTCAAGTAGTTACCTAGGATTATCCTCCGAACAAATGCATGGTGGGTTATGTATTTGTTTCCGCTTAATTCTCAAACCTCATCCTTTGTTTTGTTGGAGTATGGTAATTCAAGTTGCTTCGATGTCAAGTGGTGATTTCATATCTTTCCTAAGCATTGTTCTCATATTTCTATGGGAGTGCTAATCCTTTTGCTCAATCAAATTGTCATGTCAAAATCTTATTCCTAACCGGTGCTCTTCTCTTCAAGAAGATTCAATCCTTCAGATATTTGCACGATCAATGCTCGTATTTCTTTCCGGAGTTAATCTCATCTGTCTCAAGTTGTCTTTGTTTTTCCCACCCTCCCGCCCTTTTTCTTCAACAATTAAATTCTCATTCAAGGGCCTCTCTATTCATGTGATGCTTCCGCTATCTTCCCTGCCGTGATGTATCCGGTGATTCGTTGTGAAGATGCTCAAGTGCTAAGTTCATCTTTTCTCTTTCTTGTTTTCTTCCCCGGTGATTCAATTCAAGCTCCTGGTGTTCGTCATATCCTTTTCAATTCGCTAAATGCTTTATCGTGTTGGAATTTTTATCCAAGCCTCTCTTGTTTATTCATCTCTCATTATTCTATCCGGAGTGCTGAAGATATCTCAGAAGACTTGTGTTTCCGTTCAAACCCTTTCAAAGTATTTTGAGGTTCTCACCTCATCGAGTTTTCATTTGTACCGATGCAATCTCCCCTTCTAAAATTGTTTCAACGGTGGTCTCTTTGAGTGGGCTCATAACCCACAGTTTTTCCCTAGGATCTTACATGGCTCTTCTAATCTTTTCCGGAGATGTCCTCAAGTGCTTGTCAATATGACGTAAGAATGAATCTCATCAGTCATATTCCTTCTCGAAGATCGCTTCTAAATTATTTTCATCGTTGGCTCAACCTTTCCTTATCCATTATTCCGGAGTGTCTCAGTAATTCTTGGTGGTGGTTCTCGCCATCATTGTCAGCGTTGAAGACCGAAGAAGAGTTTCTCTTAAATCCTTATTCATTCTTTGAATATTCATTGTTCAAGCTTCATGATATCCTCGTAAATTGTGGTTGATCATGAGTAATTCATTCCTTATCTATCCGGAGCATTTTAGAGTTGTTTTCATTCTCGATCCTCCGAAGGCCATCATTTCAGAAGATTTCTTCGTTCTTAGCTTTCAGCTTTCATTCTCAAATTCTTCTCAATTGTTGTCTCTTCATTTGTATCTCAATTATTCCGGTGCTTCGTTCAAGTTTTCTATTGGTGGATCATGATCTCTTTGTTCTCTTCTTTCTCCATCCATTTGAAGTGTCCCTCATCTGCTTCCAATTCTTACCGGTGTTCTCGTTCAAGACTTCCTCAAGTTTGTGCCATATCTCTCTCTTCAATCCTTTTCAAGAAGAGTAAGTAGTATGCCAAATCCGTTGCTTGTCATCAATTTAGCTTGATGAAGGATAAACATAACTTAATTCTTATTCTTGTTGGTTAAGGTGATTTCAATCCTTGTTCCGGAGTTGTTCATGATATCAAATTCTTGGTTCTAAGTTGTTCATCTTTTCCTTTTCCGGAGTTCCATGTTTTCTCAAGCATCTCGTCATGAAGCTTCATCTAATCTTGGAGGTCATAATCTTATTCTATTCAACCTTCAATTCTTTTCTATCATCCTTTCATTCCGGTGTTCTCCAAGAAGTTCTTCATGGTGGTTCGTCAAAGATTTCTTTCTTTCTCAAAGCGTTCTTCAAGATATTGTTGGAGGACCTCAAGTATTCTTTATCTTGCATTTCAAAGTGCAATTCTTTCTCCCTTATCTTTTGAGGTGGTGTTATAGCATTCTTGATTAATGAGGAGTCTCAAAGAAATATTGTCAAGAATTAGATATGTAAACCCATCATTTCTTTCTCGGAGTTATCTTGGTATAGATGTCACCTAAAGCATTTCCTAAGGTTTGTTGCTATCATGGTGTTTATCAATGATCCAAGTTATCAATATATCCTTTTGGTGAAAGAAGTTTTGAATATCTTGTTGCTCCCAAGGAATCTTTGCTTCCGTTAGTGGAAGGTTGTCACCTCATAATTTTGAGATGTTTTCCATAAGTCCGCTATAAGCATATCCTTTGCGTTGTTGATTTTCCAACAACTCCGTTCAATCATTCTTTTGTAAGGACGCTTTTCAATTAAGTTGTGGTAGAAGTTGTATTTTCCTTCTCCGTTCATTTCTTCCCAAAGATCTAGCTTATATTCTTTTGTTCCGGAGGCGTTGTGGTGTTGCTCTCTTCAATCTATCATCTCGCTTTGTCAAGATCATGTCCTTTCCTCGCTTACCGTTTAACCGGAGTGTTGTGTTCTCTTTTCAAACTCTCCCATCTTATCAAATTTTGTGCCTCTATCCTACCGAAGTGCTGCCGAAATTTCTTTTGAATTCTTGCTTGTTCCTCATGTCATTCTTCATCTCGTTGAAACCTTCAATGATCATTGGTTTCACTCGTTTGTTAGAGAAGCAACTAAGTTTTACCTCTTCCTTTTATCTTTCTCCTCCCCTTCTCATTCTAAGATCTCGGGTAGAGATCTCTTGTAAGTGGAGGAGATTTGTAACAGCCTGGAACCGACGCTCCAGAAGATTCCCGTTTTATTCCGTTGTCGTCGTGTGATTCGTTTCTCTTTCGCATTTTTCATCGCATCATTCGCATCATCCACATTGCATCGGCACTCCGTTGCCGTCATGTTTTCAAAACTTGCATCCGCTAGTATTTGCCGATTCCCCCGTTGACCGTTTCGAGACCAACCACACACGCACGCGCCCGCGTCATAAAAAAATATCGTTTTTAAAGTGCGCGAAAAATATTCTCGGATTGGGTCAAAAGTTGGCATGCGGTCTTATTATGTTGTGGGTAGACCGCCTGCCAAATTTCATCTCAATCGGAGGTCATTTGATACCCAGACGGTCGACCGTAACGGCACTGTCATCGGTTTATTCGTCGGACGTTTTTTCGGTTTTATAAACTCCATTGCCGAGCCGCATCTCTCTCTCTCTCTCAGCCCAAACCCCCTCCACACAGCCCACAACCCACCAAACCTTGCCCCTCCGATCCGTCCGTCCGATCGCGATTGTACGGTCAAAATCGGCCTTGAAAACCCTAAGCCTAGCCCATCCCTTCTATAAATGGACACCCCCACGTCCAAAATTGGCCTTCTCCCCCCTCCTTCATCGAAATCCGCGCCCCACCACCCTGCCGCCGCCACTTGTCGCCGCCAGCTCCACCCCAGCACCGCCGCAGCCGCCCCCGTAGCCAACGGGAGGGCGCCACGTCGCCTTCCCGCATCGCCCTGTCTCCCTCCTCCCACCGAGCCCGCCCGAGCCCATCTGGGCCCGGGGCAGCCCATCGCCGCGCCACTGCTCCTGCCCAACCCCTGCAGCCGCGCCTTGCTCCTCTGGCCGCCTGCGCCGCTGCGCCGGACCGCCGCCTCCTGGCCAGAGCCCGCCGGACCTCGCGACCGGCCTCCTCCGGCAAGCCCCACCGTAGGAGACGAGCGCCGCCGTCGCCTCCCGGCCTTGCCCCGATGAGTAGAGCGCCGCCCCGGCTCCTCCCAATCTCCTCCATGGATGCGATCCCCAAGCTCGCCGATCTCCTCGCCCTAGCGCCGCCTCGAGCCGCCACCACCGGGAATGGATCCACCTTGGCCGGATCCGCCTCTCCCTTGCCCCGTCCGTGCCGGATCCGGCGAGAGCAGGCCGGAGCTCGCCTTGCCACCATGTCCCGTCGCCTCCCTGCGCTCGGGCACAGGACGAGGGTGACGTGCGCCCGTTGACCCGTAACCGGCCTCATGTGGGCCGCATCGCCCGCATGGGCCCGCTGCAGCAGGCCCAGCCAGCAAACCTCTCCACCAGCAGGCCTTTTGGCCCAAGGTGAGCCACGGCCCGACCTTCCCTATATGTCACCTAGTGCGTTGGATTGTTATATGTCGCAATGTTCCTGTTGGACCTCTGTTCCAGATCCGTCCCGTTAGCGGTTTTTTTTAATTACAGAAATGCATGTTTTTAAAATGTCTATAAATAATTAACCGTGCATCCGATGAAAAAACTTTATATATGTAAAACATGTAGAATTTTGTGTAGATTCATAATATGCTAATTTCATCCATGTTTTAAAATGTTTAACATGCTGTTTTCTTTATTTTGCATAAATGTCATGTTTGTTACATTGCGCATAATTATTGAATTGTGCATCCGAATTAATCAAACCTTGCATGTAAAATGTGTAGATTATTTATATCGCATTTTCATGCATGCTAAAAATGTTTGATGTGGTGGTTGCATTTATTTTTCAGACGTGACTTGCTAAAACGGTTTATGTCCTATTGTCGCATAAATGTTGTGTCATTTGTTTATAGTAAAAACCCACATATTATATATGATTTTGGGGTAGAAAAATCCATCGAATTTATCTGTGCAATTAGTTTTGTGAGTTGAGGAATTTGTGTGCATGCCATTTTTGCTATGATGCCCTTTTGTTATTTTCGTGTGATTTAATCCATGCATGATATGAAATAATTTTGAACATGAGATATGCCCTTGGACATGTGTGCTAGGCCCTGGTAATTTTGGTTGCTATAGAAATCCATGTTTAGGTGTTATTTTTCTTGTTGTCAACATGCCTAGTCAAAACTACAGTTTGGGGAGTTAGTTATATTTCACTAAGTCTGAAACTGTTATTTTGTTGCCATGTGAATTGCTATTGATCTAGGAGTCTTTTGTGATTGCCACCAAGGAGGCTTTTGTTATGCATGTTGTTGCCTATCATGTTGTGCCAATAGTTTGCATGAATAGGTTTAGCTTCATAATTAATTCTGTTGTTCAATATGTCAATCTGTTAAAAACTGCTGCACATGTCTACTCTTATTTTCACTAAGTCTGAGAATCTGTTTTCTTCATAATGCCATATTGTGATGATGCTAGCCATGATTCTATGCACAATTAGACCTTGCCACCATGGAATGATTTGTAGTGCATCATGTCTACTACCATGCTGTTAATTTTTATGCCATAATATGCCCTGTAGCATATAGTTTTGCTGCTGCCAATTTGCCTTTGTGAAAAACTGCTATGCTAAAAAAGTGTTATTTTCACTAAGTCATAATCTGCTTTATTTTATTGCCATGTTGTGAGCTTCCTACCATGTGATCCATGACTATTTTGAGTATGATATGTGAAGATGAAATGAAGTGTGTATTATATGTTACTGCCCCATGCTTAGTTTGTGCATTTTAGAATCTTGTAGCTTGTTGTTTTCATGCGTGCAATATGCCATGTTGCTGTTTTGGACAAATTTGCACTAAAACTTGTGTTGGTTGTTGTCGTTGACCCGTAGCTCCGTTTTGGTCATGCCATATATAAAAATTGCTTAGATTTTCATGTTGTATCATAATATCTTGCTGCATTCATGATTTGAAATGTTTGTGGTTGTCATTTTCATTCATTTTGCATTCATGTCATGTTCATCTTGTGAAGGTCATATCTTTTAGGCCGTAGCTCCGTTTTATATGATCTATATATGTAAATCGAGTAGAACGACGAGTAGAATCGCATTGCAAACTTTATTTCCCTGTTTAATAAATATAAAACATGGTTAGTTCAGATCTGGACCAAATTCATAATTTGCATATGAGGTCGCTTCGGAAATACTATAAGTTGTTTCCGACCCCATTTAAGATGCCTAGGTAGTGTAGTTTCATTGTGCTTCACCTCTTGCCATGTTTAACAACATTTAATATGGTCGTGTACCTAAATGGGAGTGAACTAAATAATTTGAATGTGGAGTTTCATCAATATGCCACCCGTTGCATATTGAGCTTCACTTAATGTGTAGAGTTGATTGTTGTGCTTTGCCATGTCATGCATAACATGCATCATAATTGATGTGCATCATGCCATGCATATGTTGTGGTGTTTATCATGTGTTGATTGTTGTTTTAGGATTGCTTCTTCTCGATAGAGTTCCGAAAGCGTTCGGAGTGTGAGGATTCGTTCGACTATGTTGGTTCGTCTTCTTCATGGACTCGATCTTCTTCCAAGCGGGATCTCAGGCAAGATGATCATTTCCCTAGATACCATTACTATCATTGCCATGCTAGATGTCTCATTTCTATCGCTGTCTCGCTACCTACCACTTTTATGTCAAGCCTCCCCAAATTGCCATGAAAAGCCTCTAACCCCTCCACATCCCAGCAAACATTGTTTGGCTATGTTACCGCTTTCTCAGCCTTTTTTATAGCGTTGCTAGTTGCAGGTGCAAATTGTTTCCATGTGCCAACATGGATATCCTTTTGATATATCACAATATTATTGCTATTTAATTTAATGCACATATATACTTGGTAAAGGGTAGAAGGCTTGGCCTTTTGCTCGGTGTTTTGTTCCAGTCTTGCCGCCCTAGTTACTTTTGTACCGGTGTTATGTTCCATATTTTGCGCTCCTAACATGCTCGGGGTTGTTATGGGGACCCCCTTGATTTTCGTTTTAGGATAAAACTTGTCTGGCAAGGCCCAACATTGGTACTACATTTGCCTAATAACTAATAAACCTGCATAGGGAGTAATTAACCCGAGGATCTTTAATCAACAACCCGGGCGAGTGCTCCTCATGAGTGTTGGTCCAAACTAGAGCACCGTGCGGGGCCAACCCGGGGCAACTCGGCAGATGTCTATCAGGCCACCGTACGCTTTGCTTATCTGTCGTGTCCTGAGAATGAGATACGTGGCTCCTATCGGGTTCGTCGACACGCCGGGCAGTCTTGCTGGACTTGTTTTACCTTTCTCGAACGTCTTGTGCGAGGAATTCTGATACTTTGGGCTATCTCGAGGTTTAGGTTTTCCAATGGAATTTCCTAGGAAATCACGGGATTCATGGTCAAGGTTATTCCCGCGGCGTGTGGTTAGTTTGTGATGGATGAGTTGGAGCACCCCTGCAGGGTTAAATCTTTCGGAAAGCCATGCCCGCGGTTACGTGGCAACTTGGGAACTTTGTTTAACACCCGGTCATAGCAAACTTAAAGTAAACTAAAATAAAATACACCAACCGTGTGCGTAACCGTGATTGTCTCTTCTCGTGAGTCCTTATCCGAGAGAGAACACGGTGGAGTTATGTTTGACCGTAAGTAGTGTTCAGGATCACTTAGTAATCATTACTAGTACACGTCCGTTTATACGACGATCATACCCCTTTATTGTTGTACTCGTAAGTTAGCCACTCAAATAAATGCTTAGTGCTTGCTGCAGCCTCACCACTTAACCATACCTCACCCATTAAGCTTTAATAGTCTTGATACCCTTGGAAATGAGATTGCTAAGTCCCCTGTGGCTCACAGATTACTACAACAATAGTTGCAGGTACAGGTAATGCGATGATTTGATGTGAACGCGATGCTTGTTTGATTTGGAGTTCTTCTTCTTCTTCTTCATCGATCTAGGATGGGTTCCAGGCGGCAGCCTGGGATAGCAAGGATGGATGTCATTTTATCGTTTGTTTTCGTCCGTAGTCGGACCCTGCTCTTCTGTATGATGTTTGGATATGTTGTTGAATTGATGTGATATTGATGTAGCTTGTGGCGAGTGTAAGCCAATTCCATATACTCATCTCTTCTTTACATATACTTGTAATGATATCCATTCTTGCGAAACGACGAGATGCGCTTCTATCCCTGTCGAGGCCCTCGTGCCAAAATAAGGATTGGATCGCATCTTGGGCGTGACAAACTAGACTTACCATTTAATCCTGGTAAATATCAAGACCATAGGATTCCTCTGCCTAGCCCAAAAACAACACAAACACCTTCATCCATAAGCTTGAGGACAAGAAAAGTTGACCCAAATAGATTCCCCTTGCCTCCAACTTTTTACCATAGTATGTTATAAACCCAATTTACCTCCAGTAACTTTGCCATGGCCTCTGGTCAATTATTGGGGGGTAACTCCCTCATTTTCCCTCTCTTTTTTACCTTGGCAAGGCCTCTTCTTCCTCTCTCCCACTATTATGTTCATGCAAATACCCCCAAACTTTTCTACAACCTCATTTGCATACTGATGCATCAATCCTTACCCAAAAATGGCATGCTCGTGTGGAAAATATGAGAAGTTCATATAAACCTCCATTTTGGTAGCAAATGAGGCTTTGAACTACAAGTACCATGTACATTGATCTCCCTGAGCTGTAATTTGGTGTGCTTATAATCCCTCCATGCCCATGACTACTAGACAAGGTTTTATCCAAAGTGCCCTCCAGTAAAAACTCTTTTTCTAAGCCCCAAGTTTGCTGCTGCAAACTTACCTTGTGTAGAAACCACTTCTACCCAGCCCCATATCCTTCCAAAACTCACTAGTACCCTCTACGATGCGTGCCTCACATGCCAAACACCTTTTCCCGACCAAAAGCTTGCCCTGGACATGCCTTGGCGTGGTGACCATGCTGTTGGCACGCAAAAACAATGCTCTGCCAGGAAGCCTTGTCCTGTAGCTCGCCACCAGCTCTGTTTGAGCACCCACACGCGCCAGGGACTCCGTCCAAGCTTCCCACGCCCCTCCCCGACGCTAGCGTGCGGCCAAGAGCAGCTGTGAGCGTGTGCTGACCGCACCCGAGGGCGTCCGAGGCGCTCCTGAGCCCCACCTCGTCTCCTGCCCATTTCTACCTACCATCAAGCTCGTTTTTGTGCGCTAGGTCGCTCCCCTCCCTCCAGAGATCCCCTTGGCTAAGCCAATCGAGCTGCTGGGCTCATTTTCTTCCTCCACAGCCGCCATGGCGCCGCCACGAGCTTGGTCGAATCCGCACCAACCCGACTCCCTCCTCTCCCCCGAACTGTGCTAGAGCACCTCTAGCAGCACCGCTCACCTCTCCCACACTCCATTCCATTCTTCCCGTAGCCAGGGCGCCATGCCCAACACCGTCGACGGCTACCTCCGCCACGACCGATGACGCGGTCGACCCCGACCTCTCCAGGGCCCGGGGACGGCCCAGGCGGATGCAGTTCACCGCCCCGAGCGCGTCGGTGGTTGGAGCGCCACTGGAGACGGCCGGTGCCCCCGGGGGCGAGCGCCGGAGGCGCTCGGGTCCGCCTCCCCTGCTCCTCCTCTACCCGAGCAGGAGGAGGAAGGAGGCCTTGCCAGACGGGGCCCACCTGTCGGCGAGCCAAAGGCCGGGCCCCCCGTTTAAGTGGAGGCTCCCTTCGTGACCCTGCGCGGGTGTACTGATGGGCCGGCCCAGTGGCCATTCTGTGCCCTGGGCTCCGTTTCGGCCCTTTTGGTAACAATTCCTTGCCCCTTTTCTTTTTTTTAGATAAGTTCTAAAATTCATAATAAATTCAATATAACTCCAAATTCATTGATTCAAAATCCTAGGGACTTCGAAAATCAAGATCTATCCAGAAATTTATCTTAGACATTTTTCCTGCACACTTTTCTATATAGTTCAAATTTAAATTTAAATTTTAACTATGAAAAACCCACATTGCAAAATCCCTAGAGGATTCGAATCAACTCCAAAGAGGATGATTCAAATTTTCAGAGGCTCCAAAAATCTTGCAAGCAATGGATAACATTTTTCCTATGCTATATTATGGATGGATCTAATAAAAGGTTATTTTTTCATCTATTTCATCTTAGAAACATAATAGGAAATTCATACCAACTCCAAATCCAGTGAAACCACTTTCTAAATTGCTCTAAAATCATGACCTATTTAATAAGTGCCTCCTCTCATTTTTATAAAAATGTTTTCTGTAGACTTCTTATAGGATCACCAATTCCCCTATTTCCATCATTCAAAGAGCGTCATTGATCCAACTCCAGTAGAGCCATTTTAGGTATTTTTCTTATGACCAAATAAGTCCAAGAAACATAAAACTCCTATTTATAGAGCACTTTTATCTTCTACTTGTTGTGTTTCTTATTGTGGTTGTTTCCGGCGGTAGTTGATGAAGTGCTCGGAGTTGGACGAGAAGTGTGTGAAGACCTCGAAGAATTTGCTGAGCCAGGCAAGCAACCCTTTGACCGTGTCTGAGAAACCATTTTATGCACGACATATGCCACTTTATTCCGTTGCATAGAATCATGATGAAACGGTGACCACCGTAGTGGGTTACCTCCATTACTTTCCTCGTTGATACTTGCACTGAGCATGACCCTACCTTTCTATGAGGGTTGTGCTGGTGGGATGTAGTTAGGATGCTAAGTAGTTGCTACGCAAGTGGGATGGAAATATGCATGGGTCGGAAAGGAAATGATTTCAAAGACTTTTCTAAATCTCCCGTCGGGTGCCACTAATGCCCGAGAGAGATGGTGTTGAGCTAGGCACCTACTTGACAAAGAAGTGGTGTACCGAGGCAAGTGAGTGTTTGTGTTTTCAAAAATGGAGAGATTTAAGAATTGTCAACAGTCCCAACCTTACATGTACAACCACTCTACCCCTATATGGGAAGGGGCCTTGTTGATTACTTTGGTTGATGCTAGCAGAGATCCCGCATTACTAGTGGCGGGAGTGACGTGGTCACTCTCGATACGGGGTCGTTCCAGGTAGGGCAACCATGGGCTGTTTTTGCAGACTCCAGGCACACCGTTGCGTCCCTTCATGGATGGTACTATGTTGAGCAAGGCTCGTGTTTGTACATCATGAAGATGTGGGCCAACGAGTGGACTATTTGTTTAGTGTCGTCAAGGGAAAGGCATTGTTCGGGTGCTTACCTCGGGTATGTAATATATCGCGAGTCGTGGATGACACGGAAGTTCCCCGAGTCTTGTGGGTAAAGTGTGCAACCTCTGCAGAGTGTAGAACTATTCGAATAGCCATGTCCATGGTCAAGGACAGTTGGGTGGTGCTGCTTAAACTACGTCCGATGTTTTCCCAAACTCAGTGTGTGTGTGTGTGTGTGTGTGTGTGTGTGTGTGTGTGTGTGTGTGTGGGTGTGTGTGTGAAACAAAAGATGATACTTGAGCTAAGTCGAATGACTTGACATGATGACTGAACATGAGATATTCAACCCCTGCTTATGATGATATCTGGAGCTTGTTCATATGGATACTGCAACCTATTGATGCATGCTACCACAAATTATTTGAACATGTCATTGCACTCAAAATTAGCTTTCTGCAACTTACCTATTTAGTTCTATATCATGCTTCTGTTAAACCTTGTTCCAAACATGGGTTGCTTGCGAGTACATTCAAAGTACTCATTGTCTTGCCATTGGTTATTTTATTGGCTAGGCATGAAAGACCAGGTTATGATGAAGATTACCTTGGTGACGAACATGTGGGCTAGGACGCTTCCTAGTCAGAATGCCTGTAGGGTTAAGGCAGATGGCATGGGTTCACGCTATCGTTGAAGATTTCCGCTGCGAGATTGTGAAGACTTGGTCATAAAGGCCATATTTGAGTACAAATGGTATGTAATGGATGTAAGACTCTTGTTATTCATTTTCTGTGTGTTCAGTGAGCATTGATCTCTAGGATCACTGTGCACATACATTCAGTGATCACGACTTATGAGTCGGGGTCCCCACAGTTGAAGAGGCAGGAGTTTTCACAACACAAGAGTGATAGCTTGAAATTTCAGGATAATAAGTCGGGGCTTGAAATTTCGGGAGAACAAGCTTAACTTGTACGAAAAAAACAAATCGCATCACACAAGAGAGAGTCATGTCCCGTTTTACTATATGAATTACTACAAATGCCATCCAAAAACAACAAGAAACAACTAAAAAATCGGGAGAACATGTTTAATGTGTACGGTACCAAATCAATCTGTACTTCCCTTCACACACAAAAAACAATTCATACCGTCTACCATATGAACTAAATTTGAGTCCATTTTCCCTATTTGAATCCGATTATTGTCCTGATAATTATACGGTCATCTAAATATTATCTTCACAACACAAAAAATGCATACCATTTCCCATTTACATATGAACTACATGTACCATATGATGTGGAATTCAAACATATGTGTCCATTTTATGTTGAATTCAAATCATAGTACATGTATGCTCTAGCTAGGATGTTCAGAATCTAATCCATTTTTGGTATGTATAATGTGTTTTAACACACAACACACAAACACACATCATTTAGATATTAGTTGCGAAATCCACCCATTTTCTCAAAGTCAAATAGTTGTGTCGAGGCATGGTTGCAATGAACAAATCAATTTGACCTTAATGATCGAGTCAGAACCACACCACGCATATCTTCATTATATCCATGCACGCATGGTTACAAACATCATGATCTCTTATTCAAATATTTGAATATACTTTTATATTGATTAGGATCTCTATGAATCTTTTTACACCCACACACTTCTCTTCTGTTTGTAGATACCACCAACTTGATTTCAATCGTTCATGCATGCACAAACGCCACCCACTCGACATTCTCTCCATCGCGCACACACGTTCTCTTTCTTTAGGTCGGGCTCCCACGATCTCTCTAGGTCTCTCCATTTTCCTAGATCTTTCCGATACACAACGGTCGATACCCCTCTAGCTAGGTCTGCCTACCATGCACACATGTACACACAGTCCCTCCCCGCTCTCACCATCCCTGCGTCCCGCCATAAATCTACGTCGGGAGCACACACGCTTGCGCTCTCACGCCGTCTGTTATCATCGAGATCGCACTCATACACTCTTTGTAACTAGTAGGACTCTCGCACCAAACTAGCTAGTTGCACCCCTCCCTCCCCCCCACACATATCTCCCTCACTTGTCACTCCAGACCTTCCTTTTTATATTATGCATGCATATGTGCACCGATTGATTTCCCTCTATATAGCGCTAGCTATAGGTCTCGATCTCTAACTACTTATCCCACAAAAACCGATCGATCTATATCTCTAATGAGGTATCCCCCTTTTCCCACACACTGCACATCGATTGATCTAGCTCTCTATGTTGCCTACGACACATGCATTGTCCCTCTACCCTCTGATCATCCATGCCTTCTGTATCATGTGTCACACGCACACAAACACACACGTTCTCACCGCCCCCCTTTCTTTATTGATCTCACACTTGTACACTCATTCCTTCCCAGTCTCCGTATAGCTTGCCTCTCGCTCCATCTTCCAGTACCACCCTCCCAGCACTTGTACGCTCGTAAAGTTCTTCCCTCTATCCGTCTGCATCCATATCTCGCATAGACATTCCCCTCCCCCTACATTCTCGTATATCGCCCCCTATATATATATGTGTGTGTGTGTGTGTGTGTGTGTGTGTGTGTGTGTGTAGGCCTCTCTTTCACACACATTGCATTGACACATATTTCCTCTATGTTTCCCACGAATACACTCACACCAATGTTCATGAATCTTCCCTGATTTCGTGCACTCTCTCTCTCAGAAACATGCACTAGGTGTATGAAAGAGAAGAGGCGGACACACGCAATCCCTCCATCATACACACGTGTAGGTACACGATGGAGCACATTTCTATAAGAAGAGCACGCATAGAAAGGCTTTAGATGATGTGGCACTAGCTAGTACAACAATTGCAGGGGACAACTTCATAGGAAACAAAAATGGCCAAGATATAGTTTCATGTGATGTGTCTCCTTTTTCCGTCAATATATTATTAAAATGGTGTGGGGGCACCCGTGAGGCCACGTGGCACATTTGTAGGTGTTCTTGCGAGCTTCTTGTGTGGATTGATCACACTGACGTGGTAGTTATAGAAGAATGTAGACACAGCTTGGTATAGTTAGGTTACCGTAGACGCGTATCCCAGCCAGATAGACCATCGTATTGACATCAATCAATGGTTGATATCACTTCAGACATGAACGATTGAAAATTCCTAAACTAATTATAGAAATAGACAGCAACGGGCTCCTCACTATCGCTATGAGAGGTTATCGGGCATGTGCGCGTGCTCATACGAGTGCTGGCATGAATGCATGGCGTTGATTCACGTTCTTCTTTACAGCATAGTGATTAATTCTTCTCCCTCTCGTTCTCTGACATACACTGATTGGTCCACGTTTCTATGATTTTTTGAACTCACCTCTCTACTTAGTATAGCTAGCAACTCGCTAGTATGCATACTATACTAGGAGTAAGAACACGAATAATGACTGGACTATACATCCTTTTTATCGCCATATCGCACTCGGCTGCTATGTTTCACACTCATCCATCGTAGTAGTTCTCCGGTAAACTTACAGCCTCATGTGTTCACATCACACCAACAGGCGATAGGTCCGCCCCGCTGCAACGGAAGGGACACACATCGGTTTGGTACATCACTGACACGTGCGACCTGGCACATCACCGACATGTGCGACCGCCTGTGTGCAGTGCTTGAAATTTGTGTTTCAAAAAACTCATCTAGGACCGTTTCAGGCTTCTAAACAAAAACCATCAATAAATGTTTGTTTCCCGGCAAATCCAAATTACCAGGCTATAATGTATTGCAAACTTGTTAACACCAATCAAACCTAAACGTATTACCACTTTGCTGCTTACTAGTACTAGGTTATGAAACTACCTACTCGAAAGTTTACTGCACATTCCTCCTCATCCTCATACAAAGATAAAACAAGTCTTTCTTGTTTGTCATTCCTTGCGTCTGCCATGGACGGCGGGAAGAGTTTTGGGTGGAGAAATAAGGGAGTGCCGACAAAAGCCACGGAAAAAAAAGAGCCCCCCCCGCCTTGCGGAAGCCTCAAAAGTTCTCTCATAGGCATGCGACGGCTCTCAGAAGCGCATTTGCGGCGGTGGCGAACATGCCGAGCTGGCAGTGGTGAAGCCCTTAGCCCGCGACGACATGCCCGCTGAGCTGAATAGGTTGGAGGAGGACATCGCTGGCTTGGATAAGCTGCTGGAGGAGAGCAATGCCTCGGTTAAGAGGGCGACCATCCTCAGCCATGAATTTAAGGATGGCAAGGCGACTGGCCTCATAGAGCAACTTATGGATGACAAGGAGAAGCTCCGCAACAAGCGCTACCTGCTGCAGGAGGAGATCACCGGCTGGGCGAAGCTGCATGAGAAGAGAATAGCCACATTAAAGAAGACGATTGTCGTCTACGAGGAACGTTTGGAACAAATGGCGAAGCTTCACTTTGATCGCAACCTGCTGATGAAGGAAACTGTGATGCTGGCAAGCAACATCGGGAGGATGTGAAAGTGATCATCAATGCTCTAGATCAGAAATCTGGTGCCCTGGAGGCAATGAGGGAGATGGCAGAGGAGAGGCGAGACGAGATGAAAGTCGCGGAGGTGATGAAGAAGGGGATAGATGAACTCCGGGCCAAACAATTATGGTCGTTGGAGACCAAGTGGAGAGTAGCAACCCAGATCGTTTTCTCCGTTTTCTTTCTTCTTTTGCCTCTGTGTTTCGGGCATCGCCGCATGTGGCCTTTTAAGTTATTATTATAATGAATATTAAGGGAATGGCTACGTGTCAGTCGATCATTTTTGTTCGTTGGATGCAGATCAAACGGTGGCAGACCTTCTTCCTCCAGCTTCTTCTTCCCCTTGCTGTCGCACGGGCCGCCAGCCGAACCACCTGCTGATAACCCACAAGTATAGGGGATCGCATCAGTTTTCGAGGGTAGAGTATTCAACCCAAATTTATTGATTCGACACAAGGGGAGCCAAAGAATATTCTCGAGTATTAGCAGCTGAGTTGTCAATTCGACCACACCTGAAAGACTTAATATCTGCAACAAAGTATTTAGTAGCAAAGTAGTATGGAAGTAACGGTAACGGTGGCAAAAGTAACAGTAGCGGTTTTGTAGCAATCGTAGTAGTGGCAACGGAAAAGTAACTTAGCAAAGATCAATATGTGAAAAGCTCGTAGGCAATGGATCAGTGATGGATAATTATGTCGGATGGCATTCATCATGCAACAGTTATAACCTAGGGTGACACAAAACTAGCTCCAATTCATCAATATAATGTACGCATGTATTCCATATATAGTCATACGTGCTTATGGAAAGGAACTTGCATGACATATTTTGTCCTACCCTCCCATGGCAGCGGGGTCCTAATGGAAACTAAGGGATATTAAGGCCTCATTTTAATAGACAACCGGACCAAAGCATTAGCACTTAGTGAATACATGAACTCCTCAAACTACGGTAATCACCGGAAAGAATCCCAATTATTGTCACCTTGGGGTATGCGGATCATAACACATAATAGGTGTCTACAACTTGCAAGATAGGATCAAGAACACATATATATTCTTGAAAACATAATAGGTTCAGATCTGAAATCATGGCACTCGGTCCCTAGTGACAAGCATTAAGCATAGCAAAGTCATAGCAACATCAATCTCAGAACATAGTGGATACTAGGGATCAAACCCTAACAAAACTAACTCGATTACATGGTAAATCTCATCCAACCCATCACCGTCTAGCAAGCCTACGATGGAATTACTCATGAATGGCGGAGAGCATCATGAAATTGGTGATGAAGGATGGTTGGTGATGACGACGGCGTCGATTTCCCCTCTCCGGAGCCCAAAACGGACTCCAGATCTGCCCTCCCGAGGAAGAACAGGAGATGGCGGCGGCTCCGTATCGTGAAACGCGATGAACTCTTCTCCTTGATTTTTTTCTCCCCGAATAGGGTTATATGGAGTTGGAGTTGAGGTCGGAGGAGTTGCAGGGGGCCCACAAGCCACCAGGGCGCGCCCCCTGGCTTGTGGCCAATGGGTGGACCCCCTCTGGTTGATTCTTTCGCCAGTATTTTTTATTAATTCACCATAAATTTTCAGGTCAATCCGAGAACTTTTATTTCTGCACAAAAATAACACCAAGGCAATTCTACTGAAAACAGCGTCAGTCCGGATTAGTTCCATTCGAATCATGCAAATTAGAGTCCAAAACAAGGGCAAAAGAGTTTGGAAAAGTAGATACGATGGAGATGTATGAACTCCCCCAAGCTTAACCCATTGCTTGTCCTCAAGCAATTCAGTTGACAAACTGAAAGTGACAAAGAAAAACTTTTACAAACTCTGTTTGATCTTGTTGTTGTAAATATGTCTAACTGATGTTCAGGTTTTCAGCAAAGATTATGGGCTAACCACATTCACAATAACATTTAGGTCTCACATTTACTCATATCAATGGCATAATCAACAAGCGAGCAATAATAATAAATCTCGGATGACAACAATTTTATCAAAACAATCATGATACAATATGATATAATGGTATCTCGCTAGCCCTTCCTAGGACCGCAAAACATAAATGCAGAGCACCTCTGAAGAACAAGGGCTGACTGGAAATTGTAATTCATGGTAAAGGAGATCCAGTCACAGTCATACTCAATATCAATTAATAACCAAACATACAAATGACGGTGGTGCTCTCTAACTGGCGCTTTTTATAAGAGGAGGATGACTCAATAGTAAAGTAAAATAGATAGGCCCTTCGCAGAGGGAAGCATTGATTTGCAGAGGTGCCAGAGCTCGAGCTTTTAAAACATAGATGAGTAAAATTTTGAGCGGTATGCTTTCATTGTCAACATAACAACCAAGAATTCTCGGTATCTTCCATGCTAGATACATTATAGGCGGTTCCCAAATAGAATGATAATGTTTTTACTCCCCCTCCACCAATCAAACACACTCCACGGCTGGCCAAATCCACGGGTACCGTCCATACAAACAACAATCCTGGGGGAGTTTTGTTTCATTATGTTTTGATTTGATTTTTGAGCATGGAACTGGGCATCCCGATTACCAGCCACTTTCTCGTGAATGACAGGTGAATAAACACTCATCGTGAGAATAACCCACCTAGCATGGAGGATACTGACAGCCCCTAATCACTACATGAGCGATTCGGGCATACAAACCAGAATATTATTTGAAGATCTAGAGTTTGGCACATGCAAATTTACTTGGAACGGCAGGTAAATACCGCATATAGGTAGGTATGGTGGACTCATATGGAACAACTTTGGGTTTAAGGAAGTGGATGCACAAGCAGTATTCCCGCTTAGTACAAGTGAAGGTTAGCAAGATACTGGGAAGCGACCAACTAGAGAGCGACAACAGTCATAAACATGCATTGAGATTAACCAACATTGAATGCAAACATGGGTATGATATAAATCACCATGAACATAAATATCGTGGAGGCTGTGTTGATTTTGTTTCAACTACATGCGTGAACATGTGCCAAGTCAAGCCACTTGAATCATTCAAAGGAGGATACCATCCTATCATACTACATCATAACCATTTTAAAATTCATGTTGGCACTCAAGACAAACTATTATACACTCCTAGCTAATTAGGCATGGCATGAGCAACTACAATCTCTAATTGTCATTGCAAACATGTTTCATCCATAACGAGCTGAATTCAGAACGATGAGCTAATCATATTTACAAAAACAAAATAGGTCGGGTTCATACCAGCTTTTCTCCATCTAAATCATTTCATCATATATCGTCATTATTGCCTTTCACTTGCACGACTGAACGGTGTAAATAATAATAAGAGTGCACGTGCATGGGACTAAGTTGGAATCTGCAAACAATAACTCAAAGGAGAAGACAAGGCAATATGGGCTCCCTGATAGATAAACAATAATGCATATGAGGGCCACTCAACATTTTCATTGTGGTCTTCTCCTTACGACCCAAAGAAGAAAAGAAAACTATTTACATGGGAAAGCTCCCAACAAGCAAAAGAAGAACGAGAAATCTTTTTGGGTTTTCTTTTAATGCTACAACTAAACAAACTAGAAAGTAAAACTAGAGCTAATTTTTTTTCTTAAGGTTTTTCTGACACACAAGAAGAAAGCGAGAAAAAGAAATAAACTAACATGGATAATACAATGAAAAAGTATGAACACCGACAACTGGAACGAGTGTGTGAACATGAATGTAATGTCGGTGAGAAATACATACTCCCCCAAGCTTAGGCTTTTGGCCTAAGTTGGTCTATGCCCATGGATCAAAGTAGCCCTCTCCTGGGTACTGAGGAGGATCCTGAGGGTTCCACTGGTTAGCGAGCTCTTGTGGCTCCCACTGATAAACAGACTCCTCGTACGGGTCAAGTGATGGTTCTGGCTCAGGAACTGGGGATCGAGTCCGCTCAGGATTTGGCATAATAATGTACCTGCCTGAATAAATATCGAACAAAGAAGGTGCACGCAAAGTAATAATCTGTCAGGTACCCTGGCTGAATACTAGGTTATAGATGAGCCGCTTGTCATTGTCTTTGGAAATGAAATCATGTGCTACCATACTATCATAGTCTAAATACTTAGTGGGTAACAACGTTTCTTCCTTTTCATCTAGTCTAAAGGGTATCTCAAAGTGTCTCGCAAGGCGAGAAGAATAAATACCTCCAAAGATAGGACCCTTCGAATGATTTAAACTCAACCGTCGATCAACAATAGCACCCAAACTAAAAGTTCTATCACGGTGTAAAGCATGGCGCAAAATGGCTAGGTCAGGAGCGCTTAGGCCTCCACTCTCCCCACGACCAATCAAACATCTCCCCGCAAATAATGAGTAATAGCGCAAAACAGGAAAATGTAAACTAGCCACTCTGGCTCTCGACACCCCTCTCTCTTCCCCTACAGTGGTTTCAGCAATAAAATCTTCCACATCTCTAGGACGGGGTTCACTGACGCTGCCCTCATAAAGTAATTTGCAAACATTGCAAAAATCGTAAAGAGTCATCTTCTTAGGCACATCATATAAGTGAAATTCTACCATAGGAGGATTTTCCCTATAATGAAAGCGAAAGTTTTGCACGAAGGTATTAGTGAATAAGAGGTATTGGTCACACTTATCGTGGAGGAAGGCGGTGATGCCTGCATTCTCCGCCAAATAGTAAAAATCATTATAAATTCCGGCCGCCTTCAAGAATGCATCACTTGGCCATTCACATGGCCGAATCTCCGCGGTGCGGGGAAGATTGTATTTGGGATTCTCTTTCTTCTCATTTTCATTTTCTTTAGAACCCCGACTTGAAGAGCCTCTTAACAATCTCTTCATCATTTTCTTCCTCTGAAAAATTTATGAAATTTTAGTAACTCAAAATAAAGGTGAACAAAACTCAAAAAAAATTCAAAGCAACCACTCCAATAAGTGCCTAGAGGCTAAATCATGCATCTAAACTACTTGGGACCATACAAATTTAACATGCAAGCTCAAGAACAAGTTCACCACAGCAGCAAAATTTTTCAATATATAAAGCACCAGAACAAAAACTAATTGGACCATTGGAGGAGTCACATACCGAAGAACAATCCCCCAAAACAATTTTGCAAATGGAGCTTTGCACAAGGAGATCGAAAATGGCAGCAAGATGAGCTAGGACACGGGTTTGAGCAATGGTGGGATTTTTTTATGGAGGAAGACGAAGTGGATGGGTGCTGGAATACGTGAGGGGGGCCTACGTTGGACCCACAAGCCACCAGGGCGCGCCCTGTGGGCTTGTGCCCCACTGGTGCAGCCCCCTGATGTATTGTCAGTGCCAGAGATTCTTAAATATTCCAGAAAAAATCATACTACATTTTCAGGGCATTTGGAGAACTTTTATTTTCAGGTCATATTTTTTTATTGCACGGATAATTCAGAAAAAAGAAAAATAATAGCATTTTTACTTTATTTAATCTAAACAACAGAAAGTAAAAGTTGGGTACAGAAGGTTGTGCTTTCTAAATTCATCCATCTCATGCCCGTCAAAAGGAATTCGTTAACAAGGTTGATCAAGTCTTATTAACAAACTTCTTTCGAGTAACATGAAACCAGAGAATTTTCGAATAACACTAAGTTACCTCAATGGGGACAGGCATGTCCCCTACCATGATTATTTCATATTTCTTCTTGACAGTAGGGAGAGGGAATTTAAAACCTCCAATAGCAATTGTTGGAATTTCTCCAATAGAGTTGATACTATGAACTTGAGGTTGTTTCTTCGGAAAGTGCACCGTATGCTCATTACCAGTAACATGAAAAGTGACATTGCCTTTGTTGCAATCAATAACAGCCCCTGCAGTGTTCAAAAAGGGTCTACCAAGGATGATCGACATGTTGTCGTCCTCAGGAATATCAAGAATAACAAAGTCTGTTGAGATAGTAACGTTTGCAACCACAACAGGCACATCCTCGCAAATACCGATGGGTAGAGCGGTTGATTTATCAGCCATTTGCAAAGAGATTTCAGTAGGTGTCAACTTATTCAAATCAAGTCTACGATATAAAGAGAAAGGCATAACACTAACACCGGCTCCCAAATCACATAAAGCAGTTTTAACATAGTTTCTTTTAATGGAGCATGGTATAGTTGGTATTCCTGGATCTCCTAGTTTCTTTGGTACTCCACCCTTAAAAGTATAATTAGCAAGCATGGTGGAAATTTCAGCTTCCGGTATCTTTCTTTTATTAGTCATAATATCTTTCATATACTTAGCATAAGGAGACATTTTCAGAATATCAGTCAAACGCAAACGCAAAAATACAGGTCTAAGCATTTCAACAAAGCGCTCAAAATCCTCATCATCCTTTTTCTTGGATGGCTTAGGAGGAAAGGGCATGGGTTTCTGAACCCAAGGTTCTCTTTCTTTACCATGCTTCCTAGCAACGAAGTCTCTTTTATCATATCTTTTATTCTTAGATTGTGGGTTATCAAGATCAACAGCAGGTTCAATCTGCACATCATTATCATTACTAGGTTGAGCATCAACATGAACATAATCATTAACATTATCACCCAGTTCATGTTCATCACCAGGTTGTGTTTCAGCATCAGAAATAGAAATATCATTTGGGTTTTCATGTGTATCAATAACAGGTTCACCAGCAGCATGCAAAGTCCTATCATCATTCTTTTTCTTTCTTTTGCTAGAATGACTAGGTGCATCAGTATTAATTCTCTGAGAATCTTGCTCAATTCTCTTGGGGTGGCCCTCGGGATATAAAGGTTCCTGAGTCATTTTACCACCTCTAGTCACTACTCTAACATCATTATCATTCATCTCATTAAGAAAATCATTTTGTGCCTTAAGTACTTGTTCTACTTGAGTAGTTACCATGGAAGCATGTTTACTGATAAGCTTGAGATCATTAACAGTTCTACTCATATATTCACCTAAATGATCAAGCATGTAAGCATTATGTTTCAATTGTCTACTAACATAAGCATTGAAATTTTCTTGTTTAACAATAAAGTTATCAAATTCATCCAAGCATTGGCTAGCAGACTTAATATAAGGAATATCACCTTCATCAAATCTACGGAGAGAATTTACCTCTACTACCTGTGTCGGGTTATCAAGACCATGTATTTCTTCAATAGGTGGTAGATTCTTAACATCTTCAGCTTTAATACCTTTTATTTTCATAGATTTCTTTGCCTCTTGCATATCTTTAGGACTGAAAAATAGAATACCTCTTTTCTTCGGAGTGGACTTTGGAGGTGGTTCGGGAATAGTCCAATCATTATCATTGCTCAATATATGTTATTCAATAATAGTTCAGCTTGTTCAACAGTTCGTTCCCTGAAAACACAACCAGCACAACTATCTAGGTGGTCCCTAGAAGCATCGGTTAGTCCATTATAAAAGATATCAAGTATTTCGTTTTTCTTGAGAGGATGATCAGGCAAAGCATTAAGTAATTGGAGAAGCCTCCCCCAAGCTTGTGGGAGACTCTCTTCTTCAATTTGCACAAATTTAAATATTTCCTGCAAGGCAGCTTGTTTCTTATGGGCAGGAAAATATTTTTCAGAGAAGTAATATATCATATCCTGGGGACTACGCACACAACCAGGAGCAAGAGAATTAAACCATATCTTAGCATCGCCCTTTAATGAGAAAGGAAACAACTTAAGAATATTGTAATAACGAATTTTTTACTCATGAGTAAATAGGGTGGCTATATCATTCAATTTAGTAAGATGTGCCATAACAGTTTCAGACTCATAACCATGGAAGGGATCAGATTCAACCAAAGTAATTAACTCAGGATCAACAGAGAATTCATAATCCTTATCAGCAACAAAAATAGGTGAAGTAGCAAACTTAGGATCATATTGCATTCTAGCATTCAAAGATTTTTCCTTCCACTTGCATAGTAATTTCTTAAGATCATCTCTATCCTTACAAGCAAGAAAGTCCCTAGCTACCTCTCCATCCATAACATAACCCTCAGGTATAACAGGCAATTCATATCTAGGAGAGCTAGGTCTAACAGGTGTCTGAAAGTGTTCAGTTTCAATAATTTCATCAGTTTCAGAAATATCACCAGTTTCAGTGATCTCATTCTCTCTAACCCTAGCAAGTTGTTTATCAAGAAATTCACCCAAAGGCATAGTATTATCAAGCATAGCAGAAGTGGCATCATCAATTACTTGCGACATATCAGAATTACTAGCAGGTGGTGGTGTCGCAAATTTACTCATAACAGAAGGTGAATCAAGTGCAGAGCTAGATGGCAGTTCCTTACCTCCCCTCGTAGTAGAGGGATAGATCTTGGTTTTTGGGTCTTTCAGATTCTTCATAGTGATCAACAGATATAGATCCCAAGTGACTCAGAGAATAGAGCTATGCTCCCCGGCAACGGCGCGGGAAAAAGGTCTTGATAACCCACAAGTATAGGGGATCGCAACAGTTTTCGTGGGTAGAGTATTCAACCCAAATTTATTGATTCGACACAAGGGGAGCCAAAGAATATTCTCGAGTATTAGCAGCTGAGTTGTCAATTCAACCACACCTGAAAGACTTAATATCTGCAACAAAGTATTTAGTAGCAAAGTAGTATGGAAGTAACGGTAACGGTGGCAAAAGTAACAGTAGCGGTTTTGTAGCAATGCAACGGAAAAGTAACTTAGCAAAGATCAATATGTGAAAAGCTCGTAGGCAATGGATCAGTGATGGATAATTATGTCGGATGGCATTCATCAAGCAACAGTTATAACCTAGGGTGACACAAAACTAGCTCCAATTCATCAATATAATGTAGGCATGTATTCCATATATAGTCATACGTGCTTATGGAAAAGAACTTGCATGACATCTTTTGTCCTACCCTCCCATGGCAGCGGGGTCCTAATGGAAACTAAGGGATATTAAGGCCTCCTTTTAATAGAGAACCGGACCAAAGCATTAGCACTTAGTGAATACATGAACTCCTCAAACTACGGTAATCACCGGAAAGAATCCCAATTATTGTCACCTTGGGGTATGCGGATCATAACACATAATAGGTGTCTACAACTTGCAAGATAGGATCAAGAACACATATATATTCGTGAAAACATAATAGGTTCAGATCTGAAATCATGGCACTCGGGCCCTAGTGACAAGCATTAAGCATAGCAAAGTCATAGCAACATCAATCTCAGAATATAGTGGATACAAGGGATCAAACCCTAACAAAACTAACTCAATTACATTTTAAATCTCATCCAATCCATCACCATCCATCAAGCCTACGATTGAATTACTCACGAACGGCGGAGAGCATCATGAAATTGGTTATGAAGGATGGTTGGTGATGACGACGACATCGATTTCCCCTCTCCGGAGCCCAAAACGGACTCCAGATCTGCCCTGCCGAGGAAGAACAGGAGATGGCGGCGGCTCCGTATCGTGAAACGCGATGAACTCTTCTCCTTGATTTTTTCTCCCCGAATAGGGTTATATGGAGTTGGAGTTGAGGTCGGAGGAGTTGCAGGGGCCCACAAGCCACCAGGGCGCGCCCTAGGGGGGGGGGCGCCCCCCTGGCTTGTGGCCAATGGGTGGACCCCCTCTGGTTGATTCTTTCGCCAGTATTTTTTATTAATTCCAAAAATATTCTCCGTAAATTTTCAGGTCAATCCGAGAACTTTTATTTCTGCACAAAAATAACACCAAGGCAATTCTGCTGAAAACAGCGTTAGTCCGGGTTTGTTCCATTCGAATCATGCAAATTAGAGTCCAAAACAAGGGAAAAATAGTTTGCAAAAGTAGATACGATGGAGACGTATGACCTGCACTTGTCAACTACGGTCAACGGCATTCCCGTGAAGCCTCGCTGCACCATCCTCCTCGGAAGCGCTCATCGCCACGGATCTTGCCGCCGCCGGCGGCCATCCCTCTTGAACCGCCCGCGTCCGGGTTTTTTCTTCGGCGAAACCCACCAATGGAGGCATGTACGCATGCTCACACGCGTACTGGTTGGCATGCATGGTGTTGATTCACATTCTTCTTTACAGCTCAGTGATTAATTCTTCTCCTAATTATTCTCTGACACACACCGACTGATCCACCTCTATGTAAAAGATTGCCATGTCATTAAGAGCTAACAATATCATCCACTCATACAATAGGTTTGGCTCAAAGGCTAGTGATTTGTTTCACTCTCTCTCTCTTTGCATTTCCATTCATTTACTAATTTTACGTAGGAGCACGTGAAGAGGTAGCTTATTGCCTGAAGCCCACTCCTACCCTTTTCGCTTGTCTCTCTCCTCCACATATGCAAAAATGCCATGTAAGCGGGCTTAGCCCACTAGTACTTGATCTTAGGGCATCGACAATGTATGCAAGCTCGTGACAAATGCTAAAATTGGCATCGGTTTGACCCATTTGTGGAGGGTGGTGCTAAAATAAAGAAATAGGGGACTGCTGCTTCTATGTTCGTCGATACCAAATTAGCCCAAGGCAATTAAAAACTATATCTGGCCAGGGGAGCCCTTGGACATAGCATGCAGTGGGAGGAGAAACATAGCATGAGGAGAGAGATGGCCAGATTTTTATCCTATTCTGGTGAGTGGTGGGAACAACTATAAACCTCCACTATGTATATGGTGCCAAAATTCTGACAAGTGTGCCATGTATACATCGATGTCAGATGAAAAGCTTCTGGCACCTCCCTCACAACATAGACAATTTGGCACCGGTGAAAGACTGGCCCACATATAGCAAAATAATCAACCGAAGTACTCCTACTAGTCTCCCTCTCATACAAAACTCTTTCCATCTAGTGTTCATGGAAGATATGGTTCCGGTTCCCAATAATCGACCGAATTACTCCTACAGCACAGTGATTTTGCATCTTAGCAGCTACTTTCTCCTGTTCCCAAAATTTTTCTTAAGGCACCAGCTAGGCAATGGAGGGCATCAAAAGTTAATATGGCACCGGTTTTGGCCTACAAAGTGGAGGGCCAAGGCCTCCTTTGGTTTGTAGACACAATGCAAAATTGGGTGGCGATGCCACATCCCGTTTAATACGCAACTTTGGCAGCATCTCAGTGTGGATGCTAGCTTTCTCACTTTCACTGGTGGCGAAAAACCGATGGGTAGAGGAGCAAGTCGTGGTGCGTGTTTTACGGGACATGCTAGGAATGCTATTAATGTATGGACTGTTTGTCATTTCTTATCATCATATTGCACTGGGCTGCTGTATTTTGCACTCCTCCGTTGTGCTTGTACTCGATTGGAAAACTAGAGTATACCGCATGGTTCTTTGCTCCTGTTTAGATCGTCGGCAACAATTATACTTCCTTCACTGACATGTGGGACAAGTATCATCTAGGTTGATGTGTCATGCACCAAATTAGAGAACAAAAGTGAAGGGGAGACTCACTCCGGTTGTAGCGCGGCAATAATAATGACTACAATGAGTGGTCAAACCACAAGGCTGCACCTTCCAGCAGTAATGAGCCGTTAAATCACAAAGCTCCACCTTTCCAGTAGTAAGTTTTGTTTTTGAGAGATTTCCCGCAGCAAGTTGTATCCGCTACTCCCTCATCCTCCTCGCCTCTCTATCAAACCGACTAGGTGAAACTGCCCCGCCTACCGCGCGGGAAAATCCCCACCCTTGTCTTTTAAATATAGTTTTGTATCGATGGATTTCACCATGGAGCAAAACCAAATGAAAAAGATGCTACATATACAGCACACACGTCGCGTTCGCGTCGCAGCCACTCGGTCTATTTGGCATGCCTTCCCATGGAACCGATGAAAAAAAGTGGACTGAATGGAACACGCGTCATCATATGTGGGATCACAATTGCGCAACCAACCATAGGCACACTCCCCCATCCCCCGCGCATCTGCTGAGTTACTAGAAGCGAGAGAAGAGCGATAGTACTAGAACAGTGTTGTATACACGTCGTTGCTTGGGTGATCCCTGCATGACAGGGGAGATCCGTTCGTCCATGCTTGTGACCAGAGTCCAGCAGATGGTTCAATTGGCTATCGCCTACATATCATACAGGTTGTGTCGTACTATCTTAGGGGCTATAGTTTTCTTGAGAAATCTAAAAAAATGAATCCATTTTTTATATGAATAAAAATCTACTCCACTGACCCTAGGAGGCTAGGGAAACCTCTCCTCTCCATGCTTCAAAGATGATCCCGTGGATTGCCCCCTCCCCTATTCCAACCGCTCTGTCAATCAGTGGCGGGGAGGGGAATCTCGGTGCCTCCGCTCCGGTTATTAGTTTACGTTACGGATTTTAGTCGTGTCCTGCGCAACGCTTAGGCGGATGTCCATGCTTCTTCTCCGAGTTTGTGTTTCGGGCTCCGATCCTCCTTGAGTTGGTTCTTCTAGACGTAGTCAATGGAACTCCAGCATAGATTTTTGTTGTCTCCTTTGGGGCAGTGAGGTTAAGGTTTCTAGTCATGTGGCGAGATTTGGTGTCATGTGCTTGGGATCAATACTAGGGTTAAACAACAATAACTACGTTCCTCTAGGGCGATGGTCATTTAGGGGGACATGCATGAAGACACCCCGACTGCCATCAACAAGGTCAAGTTGGCTACGTTGGGACATCAACAACATCGATTGACGCCTTTTCTACTAGTTTATCTTTTGACCTTCCATCCTCGTCGAGTTTGTCTGTCGGGTCGTAGTCGATGGAGCTCCGACGTAGATTCATACTTTGTATCCCTGGCGAACATTTATAATAGACCCGGTCATTTTCATAAAAGGTTGCGTGTAGTTTATGTTTAAAAGTAAAGCAAAGATTGATGGACCTTTACATTTTGGGCAAACGCTAAAATCATGAATTTTCCAAATTTTTATATCACTTTATGTTGGAAACAAGTACATTTCAAGTTCTAGCTAGCTATTCGAGATGTGAATTGTGCATGTTTTATAAGTATAACGTGGTAATCGAACAAAATGAATGGTGTGCCCGCAATTAGATGTGAGCTGCAAAAGCAAAACATTACCATAAATTCAAACTACTTAGTCCATGGATGCAATGTGTTCAAACGGTACCATCGACATCTCAAATTCGAAAGAGTTCCAGCATGTTAGTTCTATATTTTCATCAGTGATAATTTGACCAGTGTGGTTGTTCAATTAATGGTGGGCCAGGGAACGGAAGTGAACAATACAAAGAGCGAACTGACACGTACGCAACTATAAATGCTTGTTTTTATGGAGAGAAAAAAATAAAACTACTCCACGATATGTATATATAGGCAGGAGCCTCCATGCTTTCTTGCTATGGTGACATCTTCACACACTCTCATCCTCTTCAGATCTAAACACAACAACGGTGGACACACTCTCTCTGCTTATCGTTGCTCACAGATCTAGCCAGATCCCCTCCACCGTGGAAGGGGAGAAGGTGCAATGTTCATGCAGTCGTCACCGGTTACGGAGGAGTCCCACTACCGTCATGCCCTGATCCGTTTGCCTTGCCGTTCTCTCCCACACAGTGCCGGCTAGGGAGGGCCTGGGCAGATCCGGCCTCCTGCCGCCCACCTAGCCACATCCCGACGACCCTCATGTATACCTTCCTTCGAAACAGGCCTTGCTCTACTACCACAGCTCCCCACCTCACCGCATGTGGATCTTTTTCTACTTCTCAGCCCCCTCGTAGCTAGGCTCGATCGGCTGTTCGAAAGCCACCTACATTTTTACTATTGGAGGTAAAGCTACTTCATGCAGTCGAGTTGTAGCGTTAATTTAGGACATCAAAGAGGAAAGAAAGGGTCAAAAAGTAGTAGAGACTGGCTATCCAACTGTTCTCTTGATCTAAGAGGGAAATAAAGGGAAACACAGTACAAACAAGATATAGAACCGATCTATTAGTTGAAAAAGGGTAGAAAGTGGGGAATGGGGGACAAGTCAACAGAGTATGTCCAACACTAGATTTGCTGCCCTCACATAGTAAAAGGTGGCTATAGTGATAAAAAATGGGACCAACCCAAATATCATGTTTGCATGTTTGTTGCTCGAGGCAACAAATTTCACATCACCACTTTATGCATCAGTGGAGGTACATGGTCCTGGTGCGCCCACTCCCACATGCCCTTATGACAATTTTTAGCTGTTGTTAATCTAATGCCCCTGGTAAAATGTA
This sequence comes from Elymus sibiricus, assembly GCA_039707655.1. Lineage (NCBI taxonomy): Eukaryota > Viridiplantae > Streptophyta > Magnoliopsida > Poales > Poaceae > Elymus > Elymus sibiricus. The sequence continues at coordinate 303,220,022 of CM077675.1, read as the reverse complement.
GCAATCCCAATGTTAAAGCAAGGACATGTTTAACCTAAGTTGTTTTTAATGTATCACCTCCAGTAATATGAAGCAATGGCATTGTTTTAATGTCCTGCTGTATTTCCCATTAAGATAACTAAATTGCTTTTTTTCATTAGAAATGCAACTCTCCTGGTCCGCCGACTATCCCATGCCCTTATACCAACTCCTTAGCCTTTTTTAATCCGATGTAGCTAGAAAATCAAGCAATGGCACCATTAAAGTAATGTCATATTTAACCGTTGTCATTGTTAATAGGAAGCAATGCTGCTTCTTTAGAAATTGCTACTATCCTTCTATCATTTCCTTTAAGATAAGGAAGATGCTTCTTTTTATCTGATGTATGTTTCATCACTTGTTATTGACCCTCATTTCTACCGTTTTGGGCAAACAGGGATATATATTTGACCTTGTTGCTAGCTTCAAAATATCGTACATCAGGTTCGTATCGGTTTGGCTTCCACATATCGGATGTCGGATATCGGGTGATCTATCGGACGATATGTAGATATATTGGAGAAAACATGTCCAGTTTTTTCATTATTTGTGTTCAAAACATTTATTTTTAGTAAAACAAAATGGATGATATCAATGCTTTAACATAATACTTTTTGATTCCTACTTTATGTCGGGGCACGATGCACACGATCACCTATGGGGCCGAGGGCCCCTTTTGTGGTTCTGCGGGGGTGAGGTCACGTTGCACAAAGAGCAGAGGTAGTGAGTGTCGGGCCACGATGCACACGATCACCTATGGGGCCGACGGCCCCTTTTGTGGTTCAGCGGGGGTGAGGTCACGTTGCACAAAGAGCAGAGGTAGTGAGGCAGCACGACGACGAGACGCTGGTGTTTTACCCAGGTTCAGGCCCCTAAGAAGCATAAATCCCTACTCCTGCTTTGGTGGATTGATCGGGGGAACACGAAGCACACGCAACGCTCAAAGCCGGCAAGGGTGCCTTCGGGAGAGCTGCTACGCGAGTACAAGTGTCCAAAGGTCCCAATCTTTAGCTAGGTTGCCTTGGGCCTCCTTTTATAGCTCAAGGGGCAACCACAGTGGCAAAACAGACATTACATAGTGATTAGATAGCTAACAGTGCTATCATACCTAACTCTGACACTTAGGACAAAATGCCATAAATGCTAGCCTAGGTGGCGTGCGGGGGTGCATCCCCGGCAAGCTTTTACCACCGCTTGGCTAACTATTGCTTAGTATCTTGACACACCTCTAGACAGGTGTCAAACGGGCATAATCTGTCTCCCAGTGCGTCACCACGTGTTTAGCGAGAGCCATTGAGCCACCTGAGGGCTCGACACCGCATCGACAAATGGCTGGCGTTGCAATGCGGTGGAGCGGTGGCCGATCGGCTCGCGCCTGCCGGGGGGTGGCTTGCCGGGTTTTCTTGAAGGCGCGTGCACCTCGGTCCCCGGCAGGAACCAGGGACGCGACTGGCGTGGCTCTGGCCTGTGCTGGTCCGTTGCGTCGATCTTGCCGGCACTGCTAGCCAGCGTAGGTTGCTTCTGCCGGAGTCCTGGTCTTGAATGTTGGCTTCGTCTTCTTGATGTGCTCCTTGATCTCACGTAGAGCGGCTTCTCTGGTTTGGACTGGTCTTGACGGGGCAGTAGCTTTACCCGGCAAGCTTAGGCCATCGGGTCGGAGGCTTATCGTCCGTGCACAAGTCAGGGGGAAATAAACATTGTCGGATTTCGGGCTCCGCAAAACCCAAGAGGTTCGAACACAGGGGCGTGTGGGAAGATCCCCAACAGCTTCAACCTCCGGCTCTCAGCTCGACATCCTAGCCAAACAAGCTTGCGCACTCACGGGAAGAAAATCAACACACGAGCATTTACCCAGGTTCGGGCCGCTGCGAAGCGTAAAACCCTACTCCTGCTTTTGGTGGATTGCCTCACGAGGAGGTTTTTCGGATGAACTAGTACAGTGGTGAGCCGCCTCGCGAGGATGTTCTGGTGGTGTTCGATCTCTCCCTCCTACGGAGCAGCCTAGCCTCTATTTATAGTGGCCCGGGTCCTCTTCCCTTATCGCAATGGCGGGAAGGGATCCCACAACGGCCAAATTTGAAAGGGGATAGGAGGTACATCTTATCCTGACGAAAGGTGGTCTTCGCCTGCAAAGTAGCTGGTGGTGACGCGGTGGTGGGCTTGCTGGTGACATCTGCCCTGTCGAGCCCGCTGGTCTGGTCTCGTTCTACCAGAATGGAAACATTTGGCGGGACGCCTTGGGAACCCGCGCACGCCCCTGCCTCCTTTGCACCAAAGAGGAAACTGTCTCCTCTGCGTGCGCTGGTGCCCGTCTGGCCGTCTTGCGTCATCCTTGACCTCCTGAGGCCGAGCATTGCATAGAGATCTCCGCCGCTTAGGAGGGGGCCTGGGGAGGTCTCTTCCTTCCGGTGGCCTTGGCGTTGTCTCCCTCGCGAGGGCAGGACTCTCGTGAGGGCCTTGTCTTGAGTGAAGCTGTGCCGGGCCGTGCGGACCGTCGAAGCGGGCCACGCCTTGGGCCGCAGGCAGGAAAGTCTGGGTACCCCCGTTCCCAGGACGCCGACAGTAGCCCCCAGGCCCGAGGCACGCTCAAGTTGGCATCGCGGCGAAGCCGAAGAAGATGGCCCGAAGCGTCGCGGGCCCTTACCGCCTGCGGGCCAGGCCTGGCGCGCGGTGCGTGGTTGGATGCGGATGCCCCTGCTCCCGTGTCTCCTCGGTAACTGCCCGAACCGACAAAAGCCTGACGTCCAGTGCCTAGCCATTATTGCCTTCCTTCTCTGCGCTCCTGCTCCTTCTCCCAGATCCCCATCCTTTGCGAGAACCTCTCCAGATCTCAGCGCGGCACCGTCCTCCTCCTTGCTTCCTCGACCTCAAGAACTTCCCGATGGCTCCCGCCGGTAAGTCAAAACCCAAAGCTCAGAGCTCGGCCTCCGCCTCCATCTCGCCGACGCTCTCGGAGTCCACCATAGCCAAGGATGGGGCCCTCGCCCCCGTACTTCCGTCGACGGCGGATGGTACCAATGAGTGGGGGCGGACCTTGATATGGTGCGGCTCCACGGAGAAGCACCGCCTGGCCAAGTCGGCCTACCCTTTCTTCCTCCAAAGCATCTTCTTTGGGCTCGTTCCGCCTTTCTCTGAGTTCTTCACCGCCATCCTCGAGCACTACGGGGTTCAGGCCCTTCACCTTCAACCTAATTCCATCCTTCTCTTGTCCGTCTTCGCCTTTTATTGCGAGGCCTTCGTGGGCGTGAAGCCTTTGGTGGCCCTCTAGCATCATTTCTTTAGCTTGCGGGTTCATGACGTCGCTCAGCGGTCAGCATGTGTCTCCTTCGTCGCGGTCCAGAGCGGGAACATGCTCTTAAAGGCCGGGAAGAAGGTGGAGAACTTTAGGCACCGCTGGGTCTTCTTGGATCTCAGGAGCCTCAACCCCCGCCTGGAGCTTCCGAAAGGGCTGCCGGAGAAGACTCCCACGTGGAGCTCCGCGAAGCTCTCCGACCCCCGGACCAAGCCCGTCCTGGAACGGATCTCTCGAGACATCAACGCCAGGAAGTTGACCGGGGGAATGATAGTGAAGGAGTTCCTGACGCAACGCCTGGCGCCCCTCCAGTCTCACTCGAGGCCCATGTGGGACTACTAGGGCGGTCGTGATGACATCAGGCTTCGGTCCGCATGCCTGACCCCCGAGGAGCTGAACAGGGCTATGGCGACTCTGCTCAACGGCGACCCCAGTGACCTTCCTGAGGCCTACGCCCCGCTGTACTGCCGCGACGACAAGGCCGACTTGGTTGCCGCGATGCCCACCTTCGACGAACTGGGGCTCTCCCCAGCCGAGTGCCCTGGCGCTCCTGTCGCGGTGTCCTCCGGCGACACCGCGGATGAGGAAGACTCGGAGGGGACAGCGGATGATGAACTGGAGGAAGTGTCCCCTCCGTCACGGAGTGCGCTTCTCCACGGCTTCGAAGACGACGACGATGCCGGCGAGCCCCCTGTTGCAAGTCCTACATGACTCATCGGGGTCCTCAGGGGGTCCGGGCCCACGCCTCGGGCCGCGCGGACCGCCGGCCGGGCGACCCCGAGGAAATGCGAGGCTGGACCTCCTCCAGAGTGCCCAGATCATGCCAGCAAGGTGGTCGAGGCGCCCGCCTCACCACTGCCCGAGCTGCAGCCTGTGGGCGAGGCGGCTGCGTCTGGGGCTGGTGTTGCTCCCCCAGCTGCGGCCCCTGCGGGCGGCGAATCTGCTCCTCCATGCGGCGGCGTCTCCCCGGAGAAGGGCGAGGGCACTCCCACCTTCGCCGAGGTGGAGAGGAAGAGGAAGTGGGTCGACGTCGAAGAGTGAGTAGTCCCGCTTGGTTTTTGGCCACCCGCTGGTGGCCTGCATGCTGATGGTCCCTCCTTTGCTTGGTAACTAGGAGCGCTGCTGTGCTGACGACAAAGAAGAAGATGGCGGGCATCAAGTCGAAGATGTCCTCTGACGTGATGCCCATTTCCGGTGTTCTGCCGACGCCTGACGAGGCACCGGATGTCGTGGGAGAGGAGGCTCGCGGGGCGACTCTCCTTCTCACAGCCGTGGATCCCCGGGTGCCCATCGGAGGGGCTGCTCCTGCCCTCGGGGGCGCATCCACGCTGCTGCCTGGGAGGCCGGCCCCCGAGGCCCAGCCAGCTGTGGGACCGTCCGCCGCGGCCCTGCCTATGGTTTCACCGCAGCTTGCGGCGCCTTCTGCTCTCCATGCTCCTGCCCCTGGAGGCGGCTCCTGCCGACGTGCAGGCGCCACCCCCAGGACGGGCCCTGGCGCCTCCGACTTGTGGCCTTCTAGTCGAGTTAGGCACCCTGGATGAGGCCTACGCCGCTCTGGATCAGGTCCGGGACACCCTCGGGAGTGCCGACGGTTGCCTCGCGAAGGAGCGCTTGGGGCTCCTATCTGGGAGGCTCCAGGACGATGCTTCTGCCATGGCGGTCTGGAGCCAGGTCGAGGCCACCGTGGCAGAGGGCAGGAAGGAAGCCGCGTCAGCCAAGGCAGCCCGCGATGCGGCGCTGGCCGATGCAGCGTCCGTCGTGAAGCACTGCGACGAGGCGGAGGTCCGCCTGAAGGCTCTTCTGGAGGAAAGGACTGCGCTCGAGGAACGGCTTCGCCAGTGGGAGGAAGACCTCAAGACCTGCGAGGCCAAGCTTGCCGACCGTGACTCCGTGCTGACGAAGGTGGCGACCGACCAAGCCACGGAGTGCAAGCATCTGGACAGGCTGAAGGAGGAGGTAGCTGCGGAAAGGCCCGGCTTGACTCCAGGGAGAAGACCCTTGTCGCAGCTGAGGAGAGGAAGGCTGCGGAGCTTGGTGCCCTCCCCTCCGTCGAGCTCAGGCTTCGTCAGGCGCTGAACTCCATCTGTCGGGGGGATTCGGGGAGCCCCTGGTGGCTCCTGAGAGCGGCTTCGCGGGGCTCTCTTCAAAGCTCGTCGAGGTGCTTGAGGGTGCCGTCGCCAGGGTGGAGAACATCTTGGAGAGTGAGTGCCGCGACCTCTTCTCTGCGGCCGCGACGCACGTCTTCAGCCACCTCTACCTTCGCGACCGAGTTTCGACTTCGGCTCCGTGATCCGCCCGGTTGATCCTGGGGTTCGCGCCGCTACGGCGACGGCCGTGGAGGGCGCCGTGGAGGCGCTGATGAAGAAGTTCGCTTGCGTCGCCGTTCCCCCACCTCCTCCTGCAGCTGCAAGGGTTAGTGTCGACGATGAGCTCCCCGCAGTCGGGACAGGCGGTGGCGCCAGCTCCTCCTAGCTCCTCTTCCAGGGTTTTTTCCTGTAACGTTCATCGTGCCTCGTGGAGGCGTTAGACTTGTTTGTATTCCCAGGGACATTTTAATGCTTGTAATGACTGCTAAATTGCGTGGTTTCTTTCCTTGCCTTGTTTCCTTCCTGCTTGCTTTAGCGCTCTGCGTCGGCAGGGCCCGGTCCCGCGCATACCTCGACCGCCATTGGGGCGTCCGGATCACCAGGACGGTGCCAAGGGGCGAGGGGCTACGTGACCAGTGAGGCTTCTGAGTCGCGATGCTCAGGAGTCCCCCTTGACGTACGAGCAACCCTCATGAAGGGAACGCGGCGAAGATGGGGTTAACTTGTAGATTTGGAGTGCCTTGAGCTCTGCGTCGGCAGGGCCCGGTCCCGCGCATACCTCAACCACCGTTGGGGCATCCAGATCACCAGGACGGTGCCAAGGGGTGAGGGGCTATGTGACAAGTGAGGCCTCTGAGTCGCGATGCTCAGGGGTCCCCCTTGACGTACGAGCGACTCCCATACCTTTCCTGGCCAGCTTTCGTCTGAGAGGGACGCGTGAAGACCAGGTATCAGAGACCTGGGAAGGTGGCGTGCGCCAGGCCCGGCCTGAGCGTAGCCCCCATGCAGCCCCCTCACGCGGGCATCCCAGAGGAACGCCGCACTATGGGGCCGCGAGGGGTCGTGGAACAGTAGCCGTTGCCAGTAAAAGAAATGGCTTTTTTCCAAAAGATCGTGAAGAGCCAGCCCCCGCGCGGGTTTCCAATAAAAAGGTAATGCGCAGGGGCGCTGCTCATTCGCCTGTGTTTCTCCTTCCTTCATCTTCCTCCTTAAGCCAAGGAACCGCTTCCTCCGCCGCCTGCCCATCAAGCGCTGCTAGATCCTCCGCCACCCTTGAGAGCTCGAGAGATGGGGCGGAAGACGAGCGCCGTGAAGGGGAAGCAGACGGCCGCACCGGCAGACCTAGCGGCTGAAGAGAGGAAGAGGAAAGCAGAAGAGCTGGAGAGGCGGTGACAGAAGGATGTGGTTTTCTCCCCGTCGAACCTGGACGACAATGCCTTTATCGCAAGGTATGCCTATATGTGGGGGCGGGAGACTAATGGGCATGGAGCGCCCGTAGTCCTCCCAGACAACCCCAAAGAGAAGATGCCATCGGATTCGTACCGCTTCTTCTGCGCGTACTTCCTCTGTGGCCTCTCCCCCCCTTCTCTGATTTCTTTTGCGCCATGATGACGGTGTATGGATTCCACTTCTTGGATTTCACGCCCAATGCAATGGCGTGCACGGCGATCTTCGCCCATCTGTGCGAGAATTTTGTTGGAGTTGCCCCCAATGTGGATTTGTTCAGGCACTTCTTCATCCCTCATATATAAGACAAATCCCACTGCTCGGGGAACATAAGCTGGATTCCTCGGTGCAGGAGGGAAGACTGGGATTATCTCCCTGGCCAGCAACGCGGGAATTGGGAAGAGTGGAGGGGCGACTGGTGCAGGATCAAGGATGAAAAAGCCCCCGAGTTCTGCTCGACGCGGACTGGATGTGTCACGCGTGGAAGCGACTGGAGTAAGTTGGGCCTCACTGATGACAGGCTCCGCCCGACGCTGAATAGGATTACCCGTCTGAAAGCTGCCGGGCTGACCATCGAACATGTGGGGGCCGACTTACTCCGGTGTCGCATTGCGCCGCTATAGAGGAGGGGCATATTTGCATGGGAGTACAACGGCTCTGCCGACAGGATGCGGCTGTACCCAGGCCCCGCCAACAACTTGACGGTTTACGGCCATGGCTGGCTGTTCGGCCACCTTGGGCCGTTCCACTTGCCGGCAAGAGTTGTTTCCCTGCATCTCAATTCCGCCCAGAGCCAGATTCTGCAATGGATGCCCGATTGCAATGCCTTCAGGGTCAAGCCCGATTGGGAGCTGTCTGCCCTGGATGACGAGATAGACTGGGTCTCTCGCTTGGAAGAAAGAGCTTCCAAGGTGGAGGACAATCTGATCAAGCCAACTACCAAGGCGGAGGAGGCATTCATTGCTGCTCGGATTGCAGAGGACAAGAAGTTTAGAGCCGCCAAGAAGATTGGCTCCGGGGAAGAGGAAGAGGAGGAGCCCAAGGGCGATGATTCTTCTGAAGAGGAGAGCGAGAAGCATGCCACGGAGGAGGCTGCCGGGCTCGAGTCTGCCGGGACCGGGGCTTCCCAAGCTGCGGCGACAGGAACCCAGGAGGGGGAGGAGACGAAGGAGGCGAAGGAGCCGGAGGTGGAGGAAGAAGGGCTCGAAATGGGCGGTCACGGGGGTGGACCCCAGCCCCCCGGCAAGCCCATCTTCTCCGCAAAGCTCGACCTTGCCGGAGGTCCCAGTCCCACCACCAAGCCCTGCTCCTCCAACTCTGAAAAGGGACAGATCAACTCCGCCGCCTGTGTCATACGAGCAGGGCTCCATGCTCATCGCCTCAGAGTGAGTTACTCAATTATGATCCTTGTCAATGTTTTCTGTCTTTGATTTCTTGTCTAATCTTGTATAGCTGAATCTGACAGGGACACGGAGACCCTTGCGCATCGAGCCAAGCGGGTCAAATACGCGGCGGAGCCAGGTTCCGCGACAGGTACGAGCCCGGTAGGAGGCCCGGAGAGAGATCCTGCACCTAGCCCCCGGTCCAGCCCTCTTCGCGAAACTCTAGGGCTGACCTCGACTGCTGGCGGGGATGAGGAAGGGTATCTTCCCACAACTGACAGGGAGATGGGAGAGAGCTGTCAAGGAGGAACTCGCCAGGGGGACCCCTCCTTCCAAGATCCTTCATCGATCATTGCCCGTGGGGAGGAGTCGCCGGCAAGGGCCTCCACCGAGGGATTTGCCCGTGCCGAGGTCATCACCGAAGGGACGATGACAGACCGCACACCGGCAACTGATGTTGCCGGGGAGAGGATGTCCCTCCTCAGCAACCTCCATCGGGTAACCCACTTGCCGGCGTTTTCACTTTCCCCTTTTCTCTCTTCTTGTGTGTCTTGTTGATTCCTGACTCTCATGTTTCCGCTTACTGCTTTTGTCCACAGCTCCGCTACTTGAAGAGCCTGAGTTGCTGGAAGAAGTGGCCGGCATCAGAAAAGATGCTACTGAGGAGGCGATGAAAATTGCTGCCACGGAGGGCCACAGGCAGGTTGCCGGGGATGTTCAGGAATCCTCAGAAAGAACGAAACCAGAACCCGGCGGCGCATCCGGCCTAGATACCGTCATCGAGGAGAAGACTCCTCTCCAGTCCATGGGGCCCTCCACTTCGAGCTATCCTCTGGCCTCAGCCCTGTAGTCTCCCCTGAGAAAACTGGCGTTGGTTACTGCTCAACTTGGTCCCACAACTCCTGGCTCATCCTTCTCAGCGGGCATGGATTTTGATGAAGAAATCAGGCGGATACTGGTGCCGTTGTCTTAGAGGGTTGAAGAAACTGACGGTTCCATTGATGGCACTAAGGATTTGGCTTTCTTGGAATCTATGGCGGCAGGGCTCAAGGATGTGCAGAACAGGTACAACCTCAAGTGGCAGGCGGTCAAGGAGCAGCATGACTCGGCCAAGCTCATGGACTAGCAGCTGAGGGACAAAGGGAACGAGCAACGAGACTGGTACAACTGGCAGGTCCTTTCTCTTAAGAGGCAGTATGAGACGCTATCCATGGCCAAGGAGGACGTTGCAACCCGGGAGGCTCGACTGGTGGAGCGCGAAGCACTTCTGAACACCAGAGAGACGAACATCTCCTCCCGGGAAGGGGCCCTCGAAGCTACTCTCCATGACAAGGATGAGGAGTTGGAGGCCTGTGTTCAGCAACGCACCAAAGAGCTAGAGGACGGCCACAAGGCCACTCTCAACGCGCTCTCTCTGGAGTCCTCAGCCCAACTGAAGAAAGTGGCCCATGAGCTCGCTACCGCATCTGCCGCCAAGACCAATCTCGAGGCCCAACTGAACAAGTTGACGGAAGACCTTGCCGGGAGTAGCAAGGAGAGCGGGGCCCTCAAGGAGGAAGCACGGAAAGCGAAAGCCACTCTGGAAGAGGCACAATCGCAGCTTTCCGCCAAGAGCCAAAATCTCGACGCCGCCAATGACACCATCTCCAGCATGAATCCAGGCTTGCCTCCTTGGAGAAAGACATTGAATCTGCCGGTGCCCGCGAGAAGCTGCTGCTGACAGACTTGACCAATGCGAGAACCCTACAAAAAGATGCAAAAGGCAAACTGGAGAACCAGATTCAGCAGCGCGACCTCTGGATCAAGGGCATGATTGACATTGATGAGCGCCTCACTGCTCAGATTGTGAGTATGGACATGAAGAGCTGGGCCTTCTCCGTCGGCAAACACATGGTTCCAAGCGTCAAGATGACCCTCTTCTTTGAAGTCCTGATCGAGGGGTTGAAGATGTACGAGGACGACCGGGCCGCCTGTTTTGCCAATGAATCCTGGAAGTTGGCTCGCGACGCTCTCTTCCTGGTCCTAACCAAACCCGCCTTCTTCCACCTGGACCTCGACCTCTCTGATGGTTTCAAGAAGCTGCCACCAGGTGCCGACACCTCTGCTACCGTGAAGAAGGCCGGTCCCCTTGCTGACAGGGTCCTCTCAGTCCCAAGGACCCAGGGGAGTCACCGGGGTTAGCCTTGAGTCACCCTTGCTGCCGTGTTGTCTTGTACTTAAGACACAATATGTATCCCGTATTAGGTTATGCACTATCTTTGCTTTAGTGTTAGCTGAACAGACGTCTTTATGTAAACGCATGCTATCCCCCTTGCTTTCCTTCTGACATTCGTATAGTCATTTTCTTTTGTGTGCTTTGGTTACCCGCCAACAACGTGCTGCCGCGATTGCTTTGAGGAACGGGTCCTTAGCATTCTGCTGGCAAGGACACGCTGCCGGTGAGTTTTTCCATGACGGTGTTTGATGGTGCTGCATGTTTTGTTGAGCGGAATCGAAACAAAGCAAGGGCGCAAACAAATACGGTAAGGTTCCATCACGCACAAGACTCACCATACGAAACCTTGGTTGATAGTGGGGGGGATATACAAATGCGAGTTCTAATGGAAGTTGATATTCATGTCAACTTAGCTTTCGTCATGGCTCCCCTTCCCTCCTGGCGCGTATTTATTCATGCACGTTGCCCCTCTCTCCATTCATGGCCGCCCCTGCTCTTCTTGTTTCCCAGTGAGTACATGGGCTTGTACCCATCTTTGCCCTGAGATGAAGGGAAAACAAAGAGGGGCAAATGGAGAAACTCGGGGGGGCATTAGTTATGAGTACAATCCTCGGCTCGAGCCTGCCGGGTTAATGTAAACATTCACAACTAAGGGAAAACGGGGGAGTAAACATGAATGGCTGAGCCTTCTCTCCTTTCCTTCGTGTCCAACGGTCCCATCGCGACCAACGAGATGGAGGCGTTGGCGAACGGGACCTTGTTGTGGTTCGCTTGCCGGGGGAGCCAACCTATGGATTCGCTCTAGCATTCGGCTCGGGATTTACCCTTGACGGGATAAATGCAGGACCGAGCCTCCTGCGAGCTTATCGACACTGGCGGCACCACCGTCATGCAGAACTGATCACAGGCGGGGAAAGAGTGGAGAGAGGGGTATTGCCATGTACCTCTTTTTTTTTCTTGCTTATCGGACCGAGCTGTAACCCCCTAGGATTAGGCGGGCTTGCTCGATGATTGCGATAGGGACGGCGTCGCCGCTCAATTCGCCTCCTTCTCGACTGTGGTTTACACTGCGGTTGTGCTGCCAACGTCGGGCGCATCGGCCGCAGTGCCGACGCCCCTCATCCTTGTCGCCGCTGTCAGAATTGGGGCTCCACAGACCCAAGAAGGTTTGAACTCTGGGGCGTGTGCGAAGATCTCAACCCACACTTGCCTCAAGCTCGCCACTCCACAGCCAAGCCTCACCGAATACGAACCAGCTACCAAGACGAGGGACACAGAGATTTACCCAGGTTCGGGCCACCTTGCGGTGTAAACCCCTACTCCTTCTTTTGGTGGATTGGCCTCACGAGGAGGTTTGGGCGATGACCTGGTACAGTGGCGAGCGACCTCGCGAGGGCTCTCGGGTGAGGATGGATTGATCCCTCTTCTATGTTGGGTGCTGGTCCCTATTTATTGTGGCCTCGGTCCTCTTCCCTTATCGCACAGGCGGGAAGGGATCCCACAACGACCAAATTCGAAAGGGGACAGGAGGTACAGCTTATCCTGACTAAAGGTGGTCTTCGCCTGCAAAGCTACTGGGCGTGACGCAGAGGTGAGCTCGACGATGACATCAATCCTGCCGAGCTCGTGGTCTCGGTCTTGTTGCACTGGAATGGAAACCTTTGGGAGATTCGTCGGGAACACGTGTACGTCTTTGCCTCCTTAGCACCAAAGGGGAAACTGCCCCCTCTGTGCCCGCCTGGCCTTGGTCGTCATGGCTCACGTCATCGCAGCCTCCCGAGGCCGGGTACCTGCATAGGAATCTCCGCTCCTCGGGAGGCAACCTGGGGAGGCCGCTCCCCTGGAGGTCTTGGCGTCGTTCTCCTCGCGAGGCCTGGGCCCTCACGAGGGTCTTGTCTTGTGGGATATGTCGCCAGGTCATACTGGGCCGTCGAAGTGGGCCACGCGCTGGGATGCAAGCAGGCAGGTCTGGGTACCCCCGATCCCAGAGCGCCGACAGTAGCCCCCGGGCCCAAGGCGCGCTCGAGTTGGCTTCGGGGCGAAGCCAAGGAAGGAGGGCCGAAGCACCACGGGCCCAAACCACCTGTGGGCCAGGCCTGACGCGTGGGGCACAATGGGACGCAGACGCCTCCACTTCCGCACGTCGCCTTGGCAACCGCCCCGACTGGCAACGGCTGGCGTGTGCCGTGGGGCCATCATTGCCCAGAATGCGGAGGGACGCCGGTTGGCCTTCGATCAACTTTAAGTGGGCGAGGGAGACAGAGCCCCCTAGCCCGTCTTCATCTTCTCGCCTCTTCACTCCAATCTGCTGCTCCCACGGCCATGGCGCCAGTTAGGAGGTTCTCTGTCGCCGAGAAAGGGAAGGCCCTCCTGGAGGGACCGGACTCACCGCCGCCCAAGAGGGGCCGCGAACGTCCCCGCAAGTACACCGCGACGCCGGCGGTGGCGCCCCGAGGGCACGGGCGCAATCCCGTGAGGGCCGGCGCTGGCTCCGGCAGTCGTGGGAAGGCCCCTTCCTGCGCGAGTGGCCGTGGAGGCCGTGGCACCCGTGCCCAAGGAAGGATGCTTGTGGCGGGCGTCCGGCCGCCCCACCTACGATCCCACATGGACGACACGGCCCAGGAGTTCGTGGTGTGGGTGGAGAGGCCGACAATTACCTGGCTTCAGCTCCCGCGCTTCTTCGCGGGGGCGCTGCCAGCCGGAGGGCCTGCTGGCCGGCGGCTGCTGCAGCGAGGCCTCATGGGTGGAGTTCGATGTTACGCCCGTGGGCTACGTGTTCCTGAACCGCGGGTGGCAGACGTTCGCCCGCGCTCGTGGCCTGCAGGGGAGGTGTACCCTCCACTTCAAACATGACGGGGTGGCAACGCTCTTCGTCAAGATCTTCGGGGAAGACGGCAGGCGCTTGGGGTGCTGCCCGGAGGGCGACAACGTCAACAACGACCACCCCTCCGCCGACGACAGCCATCGCGGCGGCGGCGTCCTCGGCGGTGAACTTGCCCTTGGCAATGGCCGCATCACCTCCAGCAGCAGCGACGCCTCCTCCGGGGGAAGCTCGAGCGATGACGACTACGACGAGCCGCCACGTCGGTGTGCCCGGACCAAGGAGGGCGGTGAGCTGCCGCGGCGCCGTGCCCCTGCCCCGGAGGCCGTCGAGCCGCCCTGTCGCCGTGCCACCGTCAAGGAGGAGGAGGACTCTGCTGAGCACGGGAGGCGCCGAAGCCAGGCCTTAGGAGTGGCGGTCCTCGAGAGGCCATCTTTTGTTGTTTTTTTTACTTCCTGCATCAAGAATCACGGAGGGCCTCGTGGGGGCGTGTAATGAACTATGGTGCTTGCACCTTTATGTTAGCATTTTTTCATCTCATACTTTGGTGTTTATATTGCTACCAATTGAAAGTTCCTGCTTGTCGCGATTAGGATGACTTAGCTTGGCGTACTCATGGCGGGTTCCTGCGTCGTGAGGTGCAGCTGGAGCACCGGGGCAGCTCGGAGATCTTGCTGGGGGCTCTTCCTTGCGGACCAGGCAGCTTCGTAGCCTCGAGAGGTGCCCGCCGCTCACGAGGCTCCTGGTGCGGGGTTGGCGAGGAGTCAGGGCCTCCGGAGGTGCCTCCTCAGGGTATCGCATCCCACGAAGGCGCTGAAACGCGCTTTACATATGGTCAGGGTTCCTTGATAACGGGCCAAATCGTGACTTCCCTTTCCTTAGTCGTCTTCCTCCCTGCGACTATTTTTGGTTGGAGCCCCCGAGCGAGGGTCGATCGTCGCTGGTATGTCGGGTCGCGATGCCCAGCAAGGCCAGGAGATGAGTGCTCCTGAGGCCGGGGGCCTGAGGCAACATGCCCCTGCTGGCTCGCTCGAGAGCGTCGCGCGAGGATTAGGACGCCAAGGCTTTGGCGAGGTGCACACCGTGTCCAGCCCCTGCTCGCGGGGTGCGCGTGAGAGAGAAAACTGGTAGGTGCCAAACCTCTTAAAAACAAGACATTAAAACGGGAAACGCTGCATCGAGAAAAATTCCCACCCCTTTTTTCGAACAAAGACGCGAAAACTTCAAGTTTCATTCCGAAAAATGGCAAATTTGGTTACAAAAGAGAGCAAAGAACAGCCGCATCCGGCACCTAGGCTAGCCTTCCCACCAGCGCGGAGCATGGGGCTTCCACTAGGCATGGGCATAGTCATTGTAGGACCGTGTCGTCCGCCAGCGCGGAGTATGGGGCTTCCACTAGGCGTGGGCATAGTCATTGTAGGATCGTGTCGTCTGCCAACGCGGAGCATGGGGCTTCCACTTGGGCGTGGGTGGGGGCCCCTCCGCGTCCTCGGGGGACCCCGGGCGTATACAGCCCACTCATTATTACGTGAGAGTGTCACGGGTAGAACTTCCGGAGTTGCTGGATGTTCCAGGCATTCTGGATGGGGACCCCGTCCTGTGTCTACAGGTGTACGGCGCCAGGCCTGGAGACACGGGCGACCCTGAACTGGCCCTCCCACATGGGCGAGAGATTGTGCAAGCCCTCCCTTGAGAGGAGCTGCCTCAGGACGAGGTCACCCACCTCGAGGGTCCTGGAGCGGATGTTGTGGCAGTGGTAGCGCCGCAGCGCCTGCTGGTACCTCGCTGCGCGGAGCGAGGCTTGGAAGCGTGCCACCTCCCCGAGCACGAGATCTGTCCCCCGTGAGGCATCCTGATGCTCCTCGTCGAATGCCAAGACCCGCGGGAAGCAATGCTTGACCTCATGCGGGAGGACCGCCTCTGCCCCGTAGACGAGGAAGAACAGGGTGTCGCCGGTGGGCTTAGTCGCGGTGGTGCGGATGGACCAGAACACGGACTAAAGCTCACCGAGCCAACCCCTGCCGCAGGCCTCAAGCTTCTTCTTGAAGCTCCTCGTCTTGAGGTCCCTCAGGACCTCCGCGTTGGCGTGCTCAGCCTGACCGTTGCTCCGTGGGGGCGCCACTGAAGCATAGCATATCTGCGTTCCAAGGTTAGCACAATATGTTCTAAAGAGGTCGCTTGTGAACTGTGAGCCATTGTCGGTAATAATACGGTTGGGGACGCTGAAGAGGCTCACGAGACCCTTGATGAACTTGACAGCCGAGCCGGCGGGGATGGTGCACACGGGCTCCACCTCTGCCCACTTGGTGAACTTGTCGATGGCGACGTAGAGGTAGCGGTAGCCGCCGGCTACCCGAGGGAAAGGCCCCAGTATATCCAGCCCCCAGACCGCGAAGGGCCAGGAGAGCGGGATGGTCAGGAGAGCCTGCGCGGGCTGATGAATCTTCTTGGCGTGAAATTGGCAAGCCTCGCAGGACCGTACCAGCTCGGTGGCGTCATGGAGCGCCGTGGGCCAGCAAAAGCCACTGCAGAACTCCTTCCCCCCAGGGTGCGAGACGAGGAGTGGTGCCCGCAATCGCCGCCGTGGATGTCGGCCAACAGCTTGCGCCCCTGCTCCTCGGATATGCACCGCAGCGAGACGTCGTTGGGGCGCCTATGGTACAGCTCGTCGTCCTGCAAACAATAAGCAGTGGCCTGGCGGACCATGCGCTCCGCGTCGTCCTCCTTCTCCGGCAAGGCTCCACGTAGTAGGTATGTCTTGAACTCCTCGGTCCATTCGCCGGCCTGAGGTTCTAGTGACAGGAGCAGTCGGGCTCCTGAGGCCGGACCACAAGCTAGGGCGCCTGAGGACAGGGCCGGTGGCAGCTCCTCCTGAAGCGACGCCGGGCCTGCGGCCGGGGGTACCGCCGATGGCTTGAAGAGACTCTCCTCGAAGACTCCAGGCTCCTGAGGCTCACAACGCGACGCCCTCTTGACGATGTCGTCTGTTCCTTGTTCACGCCACGCGGGACGTGCTGCAATTCCAAGCCCTGGAAGTTCTTTTCAATTTTACGTACCTCTTCCAAATATGCCTCCATGTGCTCGTTCTTCGGCTTGTACTCCTTGTTGGAAAAGTTGACGAGGAGCTGGGAGTCACCCTTGATGGTGAGGCGCTTGACCCCCAGAGCGGCGGCGGCCCTGAGGCCAACGATCAAGCCCTCATATTCCACAATGTTGTTGGAGACCTTCTCGCCATGCTGGAAGCAGAGCTGCACGGCATAGTAAAGCTTGTCCTGGTTCGTGGAGACAAGAACTACTCCAGCCCCCGCGCCCCGCCATGCGAAGGCTCCGTCGAAGTGCATGACCCAGCCATCGGGCACCTCAGCGCCAGGCGCGAGGGACTGGCTCTCATCCAGCCCCAGGTCAAGAGCATCTATCCACTCCGCCACGAAGTCAACAAGGGCTGCGCCCTTGATGACCCTGGTGGTGCTGAACTCCAGGTGGAAGGCCTGCAGCTCGATGTTGTACTCTGCAACTCTTCTGGCAGCGTTGGGGATGCGCAGCACTTTCTCCAGGGGATATGCGGAGACAACATGGATGGGGTGGCCCTGGAAGTAATGGCGCAGCTTCCTTGAGGCGACGAGGAGTGCGAGCAGGAGCTTCTGCTGCATAGGGTAGCACGGACGCACGTCCCACAGCACGGTACTGACGTAGTACAACGGGTGCTCGACGAGGGGCGAGGTGTTGGCGTCGCCCTGCTCCTCATGAGGCGCGAGGGGCTCGGGTGCCCCTCGGGTTGGTGAAGCGACGTGGGCCTCAGGAGTGTCGTCCTGAGGTGGCGAGCGTTGCGCGGCCTCGCACGGGTCGCCTTGCTTCACGCATGCGCCGACGCGCTCTTCTCGGACTGCCACGAGCGCTGCGCTGGTTGAGTGGGGGGTGTCCGCCAAGTAGAGCACTAGGGGCTCGAGAGGACGAGGCGCCACCATGACGGTCGGGCTCATGAGATACCTCTTGAGGTCCTCGAAAGCCGCCTCCGTGTGACACCCTGGTTTTTGACAACTTTTTCTTTCCAAAATCATTTGGATCTTATTTGCAAACTTGGATGATTTTCAAACTTTTTCAGTTGATGGATCTTTGAACTTTTTCTCCAGTAACCCAAAACCTTCCTCATTTTGCCAAAACCTTTCTACATCACTCCTGGATTAATTTCCAATATTTAATCTTTTCCATTAAACCCTTTTCTTTATTTGGGAAATTATGTCACCACTATGGGTTGTGAAGCAACCTATAGTTTAGATGACCAAATAATTCCCAAACTTTTTCCCCATCTTCTCATCATCATATGATTCCATAATCTCCAAAAATATTCTATTGCCCAATGGAAACTTTTGGCCAGAATAATTATTTTGTTGCTGACCAAAATTTGTCCATTGTGAAGCAACCCCATTTTTCCTATCTCAGAAAATTCCCAATAAATTCCTCAAGCTCCTAGAGATCCTATCTAGCCCCAATATCCAAAAACATCATCTGGTCTAGTACAATTTTTGAGCAGCAGGACCCTGTCAAGTTTCTGCTTATCTTGAACCTTTGTGAAGGAAGTACAAGCTAGGAGTGCACAATTGATCTGCAATTTTTATGGCATGTGTGCACCACCAAATAACTTCTTTCCACCAAGCTTCATTAGTAGCAGAGCCTCCTTGTGAGGGCCACAAGCTCATTTAAATTCTGGACCAGAATGATGGTTTTCAAAGCAACCCTATTCATTTCTTCCTCAAACTCTCTCAAGCTTTGCGAGTCTGTAGTTCTTCCAACCTAGATGGCCCTAGACATCTCCATTGGCCCTATCTCTATCCCATCTCTTATCCAGAACCTCCCCAAGTTGGCAGTCAGGAGCTGTTGGTGACAATACCTCTCCTCTCAGTGGCTTATTGGGCAAGCTAGTGCCACCAGTAGACTGTAGTATGCATGAACGACGCTCCAGACAAGGTGTGGCAGGCCAGCGTGCGCCACGGGTTCCTGTGCACGCGGTGACCGCGTAGCCAGCCGGCCAAAACCGCGCTCTGGGCGCCGATAGGCTCGGGTCTTGTCGGAGTGAGACGCCCGCGTCGCCGTACCTAGTCTGCTAGTGCCGACAAGCTCCCCGATAGCCACCTAGCCCCTCCAGCTCCCTCGCCGGAGAAGCCCTCGCCGGCCGCCACCGCAGCGCCGCACTGTGAGACCCTTGCGGACACAGTGGCATCCCGGCCGTCGTCTTCCCCCCCCGAGCCGTCCCTTCGCGCATTGAATGTCTCTGCCTTGTCCCGTCCCTTCGCCCCGCTCCGCGACGTCTAGCTCGCCGTCCTTGCTCCAGTGGCATAGCCACGTCGCCGCCGTTCCAGAGAGGTCGCCGCCTGCGCTCCCTGCCTATAAACAGCTTCGCCCGACCTCTCCGAGCTCCTCATCCTTCTCCCTCCTCCTCTAATCGGCTCGCCTAAGCAAGAGCCAAAGCCGAGAGGCCCTCTGGCCTCGAGCTTCGCCGGAGTTGCTCCGCCGCCCTAGCTCTGTCGTCCGCCTCCTCCACCCTCCTTCCTAGCCCTCCTAAGCCCTCCATTGAGACCATTGGGTCTCTCTGGTTCTCCTAGAGCCCTTCCCCGATCGGATTGCTGTCGGATTGGACCTCCCCGACGATCACCGAACGCCGCCGCCGCCGGAGAAGAAGGGGACGTCGCCATCTGTCCATCCCCGGAGAAGCTGCGGGTACGTGCGTGTTCGTCTCTGAGCGCCCGATCCATTCCCATCAACTCTGAGCGCCGCCGCTGTCTCCGTCGCCGGCGACCGTCGCCGGAGCCCCGCCCTGTCTCTGCCTTCTCCTCCCTCTCTTTGTTTTAAAGGGCCGACCCCACCCGTCAGCGGCTCAGCCCGCGCGCGCGCGAAGGGTTAAGTGGAAGTGTATTCCGAAAATACGCTTTCGACGTGGCCCGCTGGAGATTTTCTGATTTTCAGTTTAAATCCATTTTAAATCAGAATTTCGACCAGACTTTGACCCTAAATAACTTTTTATCCATAGCTCCAATTCACTTGATTCTTTTTGCACTAAGAAGGTATTGAGCCCCTTTAAATACTGGAATTTTTTTGTATTTTTCTTATGCCCACAGAATATCTGGTTAATAAAAATGCTTTATGTGACATTTTCAATTGTATTTTGAAAATACTTCCGGAGGGAGATTGTGGTGCTTTTGAAGATCAAGAGTATTTGAACCACCCAACAGAGCAAGGCTAGCCATGATACCCATTTCATGCATGCATTTCTATATCATTGCATTCTTATATGCATTATGTTGATTTATTTGTTATAGATAAATCATAGCTATATTTAATACCTGAGATTGGAGATGAACCACTATATCTGCAAGATGAATTTAGTCGGTTGATCTTGAGTCACCTGTTCGGGCATACTCGTGCAACCACATTTGCCGGTATGGGACGGCCTTGACTTGGCTTGACTGCGTGATCTTTCACCGGTACCTCCAAAGAGGGAGGGTTATGCACGCGTGCTACCCTGATCAGGTAGGCGGTGATAACCCTGTGAGCCCAGTTGATTGTTTGTTTATGCCGACGTCCCCGTTCGGGACAGATAGCCCCCGTTTGGGACTATTTAGTTTGTGCCACGACGGTGGCAGGTGTCATGAGGACACAGGGGCCACCCAAGGCAAACCTCCGGGGGAGGATGAGTGCCGGTGGTACGATGAAAGAGTCACGGGTCATGCAGGTTTCTTTGAAGCAACGCTGGTCCACCCGAAGGGGATCACGAGGCCAGGTGCTTCATGGTGTGGGTAAAGTGCGCAACCTCTGCAGAGTGAAAAATCTATTCGAATAGCCGAGTCCACGGCATTGGACAGCCCGTCCAGACCTCACTAGGTGGTCAATCATAACAGTGATAGTAATGATGGAAGAACTCATCTTGTGTTCGGAAGCACTCAATGGTTTTGAGTATTCCGAGGGTTGTGGAACAACCCGGAAGAGAGTAAGTTGATGATCGGTTACCGTAAGTGAATTACTTCGGTGTTATCATGTTGATTGCCATGCTATTGTTTGCTGCATTACTTGGTTGTCGTGAGCTTGCGAGTACATTCAAAGTACTCACCTGGTGTATCATGCCAGATGCAGGAGAATCCGAGTATTGAGGTCCTGAAGGTGCTGGCTATGCTAACTAGGATGTGTCCACAGCAGTGTCCCTATGGATGGAGTTGCGCTATGTTCCGTTACGCCGTAGAAGTACTTAGTATTCCGAGACCCTGCTATGTGACATAAAAAATGTAGATATTGTCGTAGCACCGAGGGTGCCTTTGGCCTCGTCATCATTGTAAAATATGCGCTTGTACTCGACTCCTATCAATAAAGTCCAGTTCTGTTCTGTACTAAGTTGTTGAGTGTTTCCAGAAGACATGATCTTTGGGTTGGAAACACTGGTAATCCAGTTCTCTGAGCCGGGGTGCCACAACGCTTGGTATCAGAGCCATGCTGACTGTAGGACACCCTAGTTAGCCTGCGCTAGAACTGCGATTAGTATACGATCTCGAGTGTGCATCTTGATTGCTGCATTTGATTGTTGCATTTGATTGCTGCATGGCATGCATCATAATTCATTATTCTACTAACCGCTGGCATTGTGAGTGTAGATGGCACCAGTTCCATACCACTATCATTTTGAGCCTGCACCATCCACCTTTCCAGTACTGCTCTGGAACGTCTGGCTCCGACTGTACCCTCACAGCGAAGATCCAGTGTACCAGGTGTTTCGGGAGCAGCTTGCTGAGTCAGTGTACGAGTACCATGCAGAGGCTTTCCTGGTCGCGAGCTCGAACCTTGGTTGCTACTCGCGCTCTTCCAAGGGCGGAACAGCTTCCACCCTGGAGTTGGCGATCCAGTTTGCCGCGATGGAGGCTCTCACTGACTTGCGCTTCCACGAGGTCGAGATGCAGACTCATCCAGGTTTCTTCCACTATACCACCCTGTCGCCTATGACAGGGCGAGTCATTTTCGCTCCTGTTGACCCGGCATGTGATCGTGCGACTGCTGTGTTGTCTCGCTACCTGAACGCCAGTTATCGTACGATCATATACTTGGCTGAGGAGCTATCTCGTGTCTTGGCGGCGCTTGCAGCCGTAACTCCTGCTCCACCTCCACCTCAGCCTATCTATCCACCCATATATCCACCACCAGTTCCACCTCCACCCAGGTTTGAGGCTCCTTCTACCTCCACTGTGCCACCAGGCTTTGCGTCTGGTAGCCGTCGTGAGACCCCGGTTGAGTGGGCCTCACTCCATGCCACCCCAGCTGCTTCGATGCTGAGGCGTCGTGCTCCTTCTTCCCCAGAAGGAGAACCGTCCCAACAGCGTCGTCGTGTTTCCTTTGATCCGGAGGATGAGATCCATATCATCAGTTCCGACTCCGACTTAGGATCAGATGATGAGGAGTCTGTGGTTTGGCAGTGTTCGTGCCATCAGCGCCACTAGAGCGGAGGCTTGAGTTGTTGAGCATGCATCTTTGCATATGCCAACTGCCGTATGAGCAGTTTAGCCATGATATTCCCCTACTAGCTTGCCATGTATGATGTTGGGTTATCCTGTATAATTATGTGGTTTGCTTTATTCGTTTTTTTGCGTATCTTTCCTTCTAGTGTCATATAACTGTGTTTCCCTTATGGGTGTTGCTCATCGATTCGGTATTTTGCAATGGGAACAAATTTAGGATGAAGAGAAGTTGTAGCCAAGGCGGCGATGGAACCCTCGTTCGTCGATCCGCCAGACAAGCAGGCCAAGCACCAGAAGATTTACCACCCCCACCCCCTCAATCACCAACTACTGATCAGATCATGAGAATGTTTGAGGAAAAGAGAAACCAGGATTTTATGGAATTCTTGAAGAGTATGCAGGTTATGGTAGGTCAGCACCACAATCATAATGGAACCCACTCCAGGTTGACTAACTTCCAACGCACAAAGCCACCCAATTTTGGTCAAGCTGTGGACCCCATAGAAGCCGACGATTGGCTAAGGACCATAGAAAAGAAGTTGGACATAGCTCGTTGCGAAGATTCAGACAAGGTTCCGTTTGCCACTCACTATCTGGAAGGGCCAGCAGCTATCTGGTGGGACAATGCAAAGGCAACATGGCCCTCTGGAGAGGATATCACCTGGGAAAAGTTCAAGGAGGCATTCCGCAAATATCACATCCCTACGGGCATTATGAAGGTGAAGCAAAGGGAGTTCCTTGCTCTGATAACAAGGAAATATGTCGGTGGCAGAGTACCTTAATAAGTTCAACAATCTGTCACAGTATTCCACATACGATGTGGCCACCGAAGAGAGGAAAATATATCGGTTCCTAGGAGGACTAAATCACGCCCTCCGTTGTCAGCTTTGCATGCTGGATTTTCCGGACTTTCAGACGCTGGTTAACAAGGCCTTCATAGCCGAAAGGGAGCACAAGTCCGGACACGATAACCAATAGCGGAAGTTTGAACCCAAGAAGGACAACCGTGAGCCGGTTGCGCAGAAACCACGCACCTGGCAGCCAGGCACATCTGAGTATAAGCCTACATGGATAAATGGCAGCAACAATAATAAGACAGTGAGCCAGACCAAGATCTTTGGCAAACAGCCCGTGATAGAGGACTGTCGCTGCAACAATACCTGTTTCACTTGCGGCCAAAGTGGACACTACTCCAAGCAGTGCCCCGCCAACAATGGGAAGTCATCCGCCGACATCAAGCCGCAGGTCAACACTATTGGACGCCGCCCCAATCACAACTTCTGCCACGGACGCGTCCATCACATCTCCGCCGAGGAAGCCTGCGAAGCTCCAGAAGTAGTCCTTGGTATGTTTTCTGTTAATGACATACCTGCAGTAATTTTATTTGATTCCGGGGCTTCCCACTCATTTATTTCGCGGAGTTTTGCCACCGTGCACAAATTTTCTCCTTCGCTTTTGGATAAAATCATGGTGGTACAATCCCCTGGCTCCCTGCTCAGAACAAATTTGATCTATAGAGATCTGGAAATTTCAATACATGGAGTTAAGTTCCCAGCTGCCCTCATTGCCATTGAATCCTCGGGATTGGACGTAATACTGGGAATGGAGTGGTTGACACCACATCAGGTGTGCATCAATTGTGCCAGCAGGACAGTAACACTGGTTAACCTAACCGGACAAACAGTTCAATTCCTTGCCAGCAAGATGATATCAAAGAAGGGAATGGCATACCAAACTACTGTCACGGATATGAACTTGATTCCGGTAGTTTGCGAGTTTCCGGACGTATTTCCCGAAGAATTACCCGGAATGCCACCTGACCGGGAATTGGAATTTCCAATCGAAGTGGTTCCCGGCACTGCTCCAATTTACAAGAAATACTACCGTATGCCAGGTCCAGAGTTGGCAGAATTAAAGAAGCAGTTGGATGAACTGTTGCAAAAAGGGTATATTCGCCCAAGCATCTCGCCATGGGGATCACCTGTGCTCTTTGTTAAGAAAAAGGATGGAAGTCTACGAATGTGCGTAGACTATCGCCAGTTGAATGAGGTCACCATCAAGAATAAATATCCGCTTCCCCGTATTGATGACTTGTTCGACCAGTTGAATGGAGCCCGGGTATTCTCCAAAATTGACCTTCGAACCGGATATCATCAGCTAAAAATCCGAAAGGAGGATATACCCAAGACAGCGTTCACCACCCGTTACGGTCTGTATGAATTTACAGTCATGTCATTTGGATTGACGAATGCTCCAGCCTACTTCATGAGCATGATGAACAAAGTCTTCATGGACTTTCTGGATAAATTTGTGGTTTTATTCATCGATGATATCCTGATATATTCCAAGGATGAAGAAGAGCATAAGCAGCATCTTCGAGCTGTCCTGGAAAGATTAAGAGACCACCGCCTGTATGCCAAGTTCAGCAAATGTGAATTTTGGCTAAAGGAGGTAGGATTTCTGGGGCACATTCTGTCAGAACAAGGGGTAGCCATCGACCCCATTAAGGTAACTACGGTATTAAATTGGAAGACACTAGCTATGGTGACCGAAGTCCGTAGTTTCCTGGGATTGGCAGGCTATTATCGACGATTCATAGAAGGCTTCGCTAAAATAGCCAAGCCCCTGACGGAATTGCTCAAGAAGAATCAAAGGTTTGTCTGGACGCCGGAGTGTGACAGCAGTTTTCTGGAGCTAAAGACAAGGCTAACTACGGCACCTGTCCTAGTCCTTCCAGACATACACAAGAGCTTCGACATTTACTGTGATGCTTCCAGACGCGGAATCGGCTGCGTATTAATGCAAGAAGGGAAGGATGTAGCCTATGCATCCAGACAGCTACGACCTCATGAGGAGAACTACCCCACGGATGATTTGGAATTAGCAGCCATAGTGCATGCCCTGAAGATTTGGAGGCATTACCTCATTGGACAACGCTGTGAAATATACACGGACCATAAGACTCTCAAGTATATTTTCACTCAGCCTGACCTAAATCTCAGGCAACGACGATTTCTTGAACTGGTCAAGGACTATGACATAGGGATAAATTATCATCCGGGGAAAGCCAATGTGGTCGCGGACGCTCTCAGCCGAAAGCAAGGTACCGTGAATGCACTCAGGGGAAGTATGCATCCAAGGTTACAAGAAGAGTTCGCTGAGCTCAACATGGTGCTATGCGGCCCAACTACCTCGGACACGTTGGAAATTACTCCCACTCTTATGGAAGAAATTAAGAAGGCCCAAGAGCCAGATGAAGGAATCAAAAAGATCAAGGAGCTGATTCCGAAAGGGAAAGCCAAGTCCTTCCACGTGGATGATCAAGGCACCGTATGGTTCGAGAAGCGGATATGTGTGCCCGATCAGGATAATCTGAGGCAGCAAATACTCAAAGAAGCTCATGAGTCCTCATATTCTATCCACCCGGGAGGAACAAAAATGTATCAGGATCTGAGGGAAACATTTTGGTGGCCAGGAATGCGAAGAGATATAGCATACTATGTCGCCTGCTGTGATATCTACAACAAGGTCAAGGCGGAACACCAGAAACCCGTTGGGCTACTGCAACCTTTACCGGTTCCCCAGTGGAATTGGGACGACATATGCATGTACTTTATTGTTGGACTACCCAAGTCAACAAGAGGCAGCGATGCTATTTGGGTCATCCTAGACATACTCACGAAAGTGGCTCACTTTATTCCGGTAAAAACCACTTTCAACGCAAATCAGCTGGCACAACTCTACATGTCCCGGATAGTCAGCCTCCATGGAGTACCTAAGTCCATCACCTCAGACAGAGGTTCCCTATTCACCTCAGCATTCTGGCTGCGACTACACCAAGCTTTGGGAACCATGCTGAAGCATTGCACGGCATACCACCCGCAGACGGACGGTCAGACATAAAGAGTAAACTAGATACTGGAGGATATGCTTCGGTCATGTGCTCTCACCCATGGACCCAAATGGGAAGACAGTCTACCTTATGCGGAATTCTCCTACAATAACAGCTATCAAGCAAGTTTGAAGATGTCACCGTTTGAGGCACTATATGGGCGGAAGTGCCGCACTCCTTTGAACTGGTCTCAGAAAGGGGATAGCTGAATCTTTGGTACGGACTTGATGCTCGAGGCTGAGAAGCAAGTCAAGGATATTCAAGAACGTCTTCGAGCAGCCAGGTCCCGTCAGAAGAGCTACTATGACCCAAAGCACCGGGAAGTGAACTTTGAACCCGGAGAGTATGCGTACCTCAGAGTAACCCCCATGAATGGAGTGAAGAGATTTCATACTCGGGGAAAGCTTGCACTGAGATATATTGGTCCATTTTCAGTGACTGCTAGAAGAGGCAGAGTAGCATACCAGTTGGAATTACCACCAGAACTGTTTGAAGTGCACGATGTTTTCCATATATCACAATTAAGGAAGTGCATTGCACCACCAATCAAGCAAGCAGATATGAGTGAGTTAGAACTGGCTAAAGACCTGACCTACGAAGCGAAGCCTGTCAGGATCCTGGATGAAATGGAAAGAACTACCAGAAGTAAGGTAATCAGGTTTTACAACGTGCTATGGGAGCACAACACAAAGGAAGAGGCTACATGGGAAAGGGAAGATTTCTTGAGATCCGCGTATCCATACTTGTTCCCTAAGCAAACGAATCTCGAGGACGAGATTCATCCTAAGGGGGCTAGGTTTGTGACACCCTGGTTTTTGACAACTTTTTCTTTCCAAAATCATTTGGATCTTATTTGCAACCTTGGATGATTTTCAAACTTTTTCAGTTGATGGATCTTTGAACCTTTTCTCCAGTAACCCAAAACCTTCCTCATTTTGCCAAAACCTTTCTACATCACTTCTGGATTAATTTCCAATATTTAATCTTTTCCATTAAACCCTTTTCTTTATTTGGGAAATTATGTCACCACTATGGGTTGTGAAGCAACCTATAGTTTGGATGACCAAATAATTCCCAAACTTTTTCCCCATCTTCTCATCATCATATGATTCCATAATCTCCAAAAATATTCTATTGCCCAATGGAAAGTTTTGGCCAGAATAATTATTTTGTTGCTGACCAAAATTTGTCCATTGTGAAGCAACCCCATTTTTCCTATCTCAGAAAATTCCCAATAAATTCCTCAAGCTCCCAGAGATCCTATCTAGCCCCAATATCCAAAAACATCATCTGGTCTAGTACAATTTTTGAGCAGCAGGACCCTGTCAAGTTTTTGCTTATCTTGAACCTTTGTGAAGGAAGTACAAGCTAGGAGTGCACAATTGATCTGCAATTTTTATGGCATGTGTGCACCACCAAATAACTTCTTTCCACCAAGCTTCATTAGTAGCAGAGCTTCCTTGTGAGGGCTACAAGCTGATTTAAATTCTGGACCAGAATGATGGTTTTCAAAGCAACCCTATTCATTTCTTCATCAAACTCTCTCAAGCTTTGCCAGTCTGTAGTCCTTCCAACCTAGATGGCCCTAGACATCTCCATTGGCCCTATCTCTATCCCATCTCTTATCTAGAACCTCCCCAAGTTGGCAGTCAGGAGCTGTTGGTGACAATACCTCTCCTCTCAGTGGCTTATTGGGCAAGCTAGTGCCACCAGTAGACTGTAGTATGCGTGAACAACGCTCCAGACAAGGTGTGGCAGGCTAGCGCGCGCCACGGGTGCCTATGCACGCGGTGACCGCGTAGCCAGTCTGCCAAAACCGCGCTCTAGGCGCCGCCAGGCTCGGGTCTCGTCGGAGCGAGACGCCCGCGTCGCCGTACCTCGTCTGCTAGTGCCGACAAGCTCCCCGACAGCCACCTAGCTCCTCCAGACCCTTCTCCCTCGCCGGAGAAGCCCTCGCCGACCGCCACCGCAGCGCCGTACTATGAGACCCGTGCGGACACAGTGGCATCCCAGCCGTCGTCTTCCCCCCTGAGCCGTCCCTTCGCGCATTGAATGTCTCTGCCTTCTCCCGTCCCTTCGCCCCGCTCCGCGACGTCCAGCTCGCCGTCCTTGCTCTAGTGGCGTAGCCACGTTGCCGCCGTTCCAGAGAGGTCGCCGCCCGCGCTCCCTGCCTATAAATAGCTTCGCCCGACCTCTCCGAGCTCCTCATCCTTCTCCCTCCTCCTCCAATCGGCTCCCCCAAGCAAGAGCCAAGGCCGAGAGGCCCTCTGGCCTCGAGCTTCGCCGGAGTTGCTTCGCCGCCCTAGCTCTGTCGTCCGCCTCCTCCACCCTCCTTCCTAGCCCACCCGAGCCCTCCATTGAGACCAGTGGGTCTCTCTGGTTCTCCTAGAGCCCTTCCCCGATCGGATTGTTGTCGGATTGGACCTCCCCGATGATCACCGAACGCCGCCGCCGCCGGAGCCGGCGACCATCGCCGGAGCCCCGCCTTGTCTCTGTCTTCTCCTCCCTCTCTCTGTTTTAAAGGGCCGACCCCACCCGCCAGCGGCTCAGCCCGCGCGCGCAAGAAGGGCTAAGTGGAAGCGTATTCCGAAAATACGCTTTCGACGTGGCCCGCTGGAGATTTTCTGATTTTCAGTTTAAATCCATTTTAAATCAGAATTTTGACCAGACTTTGACCCTAAATAACTTTTTATCCATAGCTCCAATTCACTTGATTCTTTTTGCACTAAGTTGGTATTGAGCCCCTTTAATTACTGGAAATTTTTGGTATTTTTCTTATGCCCACAGAATATCTGGTTAATAAAAATGCTTTATGTGACATTTTCAATTGTATTTTGAAAATACTTCCAGAGGGAGATTGTGGTGCTTTTGAAGATCAAGAGTATTTGAACCACCCAACAGAGCAAGGCAAGCCATGATACCCATTTCATGCATGCATTTCTATATTATTGCATCCTTATATGCATTATGTTGATGTATTTGTTATAGATAAATCATAGCTATATTTAATACCTGAGCATGGTGATGAACCACTATATCTGCAAGATGAATTTAGTCGGTTGATCTTGAGTCACCTGTCCGGGCATACTCGTGCAACCACATTTGCCGGTATGGGATGGCCTTGACTTGGCTTGACTGCGTGATCTTTCACCGGTACCTCCAAAGAGGGAGGGTTATGCACGCGTGCTACCCTGATCAGGTAGGCGGTGATAACCCTGTGAGCCCAGTTGATTGTTTGTTTATGCCGGCGTCCCCGTTTGGGACAGATAGCCCCCGTTTGGGACTATTTAGTTTGTGCCACGACGATGGCAGGTGTCATGAGGACACAGGGGCCACCCAAGGCAAACCTTTGGGGGAGGATGAGTGCCGGTGGTACGATGAAAGAGTCACGGGTCAGGCAGGTTTCATTGAAGCAACGCTGGTCCACCCGAAGAGGATCATGAGGCCAGGTGCTTCATGGTGTGGGTAAAGTGCGCAACCTCTGCAGAGTGAAAAATCTATTCGAATAGCCGAGTCCACGGTATTGGACAGCCTGTCCAGTCCTCACTAGTTGGTCAATCATAACAGTGATAGTAATGATGGAAGAACTCGTCTTGTGTTCGGAAGCACTCAATGGTTATGAGTATTCCGAGGGTTGTGGAACAACCCGGAAGAGAGTAAGTTGATGATCGGTTACCATAAGTGAATTACTTCGGTGTTATCATGTTGATTGCCATGCTATTGTTTGCTGCATTACTTGGTTGTCGTGAGCTTGCGAGTACATTCAAAGTACTCACCTGGCGTATCATGCCAGATGCAGGAGAATCCGAGTACGGAGGTCCTGAAGGTTCTGGCTATGCTAACTAGGATGTGTCCACAGCAGTGTCCCTGTGGATGGAGTTGCGCTATGTTCCGCTATGCCGTAGAAGTACTTAGTATTCCGAGGCCTTGCTATGTGACATAAAAAATGTAGATACTGTCATAGCACCGAGGGTGCCTTTGGCCTCGTCATCATTGTAAAATATGCGCTTGTACTCGACTCCTATCAATAAAGTCCAGTTCTGTTCTGTACTAAGTTGTTGAGTGTTTCCAGAAGACATGATCTCTGGGTTGGAAACACTGGTAATCCAGCACTGGTAATCTATGGCACCCCGGCTCAGAGAACTGGATTACCAGTGTTTCCAGCCTAGAGATCATGTCCTTTGGAAACACACAACAACTTGGTACAGAACTGAACTGAAATTTATTGATAGATTTCGGGTACAAGCTCATATTTTACAATGCTAGCGAGGCCAAAGGCACCCTCGGTGCTATCACATTATCTACATTATTTATGAAACATAGCAGGGCCTCGGAACTACTAAGCAATTCTATAGCGTAGCGGAACATAGCGGCAACTCCATCCACAGGGACACTGATGTGGACACGTCCTAGTTAGCGTAGCACGAACCATCGGGACCTCCGTCCTCAGCTTCTCCTGCATCTGGCATGATACGCCAGGTGAGTACTTAGAATGTACTGGCAAGCTCACGACAGCCAAGTAATGCAGCAAACAATAGCATAGCAAACAACAGGTTGAATTCTTAAGCAATTCACTTACTGTTACCGGTTATCATCTTACTCTCTTCCGGGTTGTCCCACAACCCTCGGAATACTCATAAGCCATCGAGTACTTCCGATCATACGAAGAGTTCTTCCATCATTATTAACATTGTTACGGTCGACCACCTAGTGAGGTCTGGACGGGCTGTCCAATACCGTGGACGCGGGTATTCGAATAGATTTTACACTCTGCAGAGGTTGCGCACTTTACCCACACCATGGAGCACCTGGCCTCGTGATCCCATTCGGGTGGACCAGCGTTGCTCCAACGAAACCTGCCTGATCCGTGACTCTCCCATCGTACCACCGGCATTCATCCTCCCCCGGAGTCCTGGCCTGGGTGGCCCCTGTGTCCTCATGACACCTGCCACCATCGTGGCTAAACTAAACTGTCCCAAACGGGGACGCCGGCACAAAACTCAACTGGGCTCACAGGGTTATCGTCGCCTACCTGATCAGGGTAGCACGCACGCATAACCCTCCCTCTTTGGAGGTACCGGTGAAAGAGCACGCGATCAGACCAAGTCAAGGCCGTCCCATACCGGCAAATGTGGTTGCACGGGTAAGCCCGGACAGGTGACTCAAGATCAACCAATAGGTTCATTTAGCAAATATAGTGGTTTATCAAAATACTTAGGTATTAAATTAAATTGCTATGAATTATCCTATGGCAAATAAATAAACATAATGCATGTAAATATGCAATGCTATTGAAATGCTTCATGAAATGGGTATCATGGCTTGCCTTGCTCTATTGGGTTGTTCAAACACTCCTGGTCTTCAAAATCACCAAAGTTCCCTTCTGAAAATATTTTTAAAATGCAAAGGAAATTGTCACATAATGCATTTTTGTTAACCAGAAATTCTGTGGATAAGAGAAAAATACCAAACTTGGTCAGAAATTAAAGGGGGTCAATACAAACATAATGCAAAAAGAATCAATGAATTTGAGCTTATGGTTTAAAAGTTATAACTTGTCAAATCTGATTAAAAATGAAAATTTAGAAAAACAGGCATGGGCCACGTAGAAGACGTAGAGTGGGAAGGCGTCTCCACTTATATCGCTTCGGGCGCGGCGTCGGCCGCTGACAGGTGGGGTCGGCCTCGTTTAAACAGAGAGGGAGAAGATAGACCGAGACGGGGCGGAGCTCCGGCGACGGTCGCCGGCGATAGAGACGGCGACGGTGCTCGGAGTTGAGGGGAATGGATCGGGCGCTCAAAGACGAACACACACGTACCCGTAGCGTGACGGGAGATGGCCGGACGGCGTCGTCCCCTTCCGCTCCGGCGGCGGCGGCATTCGGGTGGTCGTCGGAGAAGGCGATTCCGGTGATGGTTTGCTTGGGCAGGAGGTCGTGGAGCACCAGGGGGATGCCCTGAGCTCGAGGGTGAGGTTGATTGGGGTTGGGGTGGAGTGGAGATGCTGGTGGCGAGGTGGCTACAAACGGCGGAGCTCCGGTGAGATTTGAGGCCAGAGGGCCTCTCGGCCATGGCTCGCTCCTCGGGAGGCCGATTGGAGGTGGAGCGGGAGAGGTGAGGAGCTCGGAGCGCTGGGCAGGGCCTTTTATAGGCCAAAGGCGAAGGCGGCCGAGCTCTCTGGAACGGCCGGAGCTGTGGCCACGTCGCCGGGGCAAGGACGGCTAGCTGGCTGTCCGGGAGCGGCGACGAGACGGGAGAGAGAAGGAGGGAGTTAATGCGGCGGTGGAAGCATGCGGAGGAAGACGACGCGCCGCAAACCACAGTGCGGCCACAGGCAGCACAGTGCCCGAGCGCCGTGGCGGCCGCCGAGGCCAACTCCGGCGAGGGAGAAGGGTCTGGAGGGTCCAGGTGGAAGGAGGAGGGGATGTCCGCATGCTAGGACAAGGTACGGCTACGCGGTCGTCGGCCTCCGACGAGACCCGAGCCTGCCGTCGCCCAGAGCGCGGTTTTGGCAGGCTGGCTACACGGTCAGCATGTGCACGGGCACACGCGGCGCGAGCTGGCCTGCCGGGCCATGTCTGGAACGTTGTCCTTGCACTCTGGAACCTCCTCGTGGCACTGGCTTGCCCAGTAACCCACTGAGATGAGAGGCAGTGTCACCAACAATTTGCTGTCAGCAACTTGGGGAGGTTCTGGAGAGGAGATGAGATGGAGATGATGCTAAAGGAGAAGTCTAGTGGAATCTACCTTGGAAGGACTACAAACTGGCAAAGTTTGAGAAACTTTGAAAAAGTTTTGAATGCAGTTCCTATGTAAACTACCATTCTGGTCCAAAATCTTGTTGAGCTTGTGGCACTCACATGGATACTCTGCTGATGATGAAATTTGGTGGAGGGAAGTCATTTGAGTTATAGGAGATGCTGTAAAAGTTTCAGGTCATGGAGCCATCTCTAGCTGGTACTTCCTTCACCAAAGTTTGAAATAAGCAGAAACTTGTCAGAGTTTTGCTGCTGAAAAATTGCACTGGACCAGAGTATATTTTTGGATATTGTGGCTATATATGATCCCTAGGAGCTTGGGGAATTTATTGAGAATTTTCTGAGATAGGAAAATAGGGGTTGCTTCACAATGGACCAATTCTATCCAGAGAAGAAATAATTATCCTGGCCATAATTTTGTATTGGGCAATGGAATATTTGTGGAGATTATGGGATTATATGATGATGAGAAGGTGTAACAAAAGTTTGGGAATTTATTGATCACCCAAACTATAGGTTGCTTCACAACCCATAGTGATGACATAATTTCCCAAATAAAGAAAAGGATTATTGGAAAGGATTGAATATTGGAAATTGATCCAAGAAAGGTGTAGAAAAGGTTTTGGCAAGGTGATGAGGGTTTTGGGTTACTTGGGAAAAGATTCAAAGAATCATAAGTCCATTTCAACTGAAAAGGTTTGAAAATCAATCAAATTGCAAATAAAGCCCAAAATGATTTTGAAAAGAAAAAGTTGCCAAAATCAGGGTGTCACAAACCTACCCCCCTTAGGATGAATCTCGTCCTCGAGATTCGGTTGCTCAGGGAACAAGTATGGATATGCAGATCTTAGGAAATCTTCTCTTTCCCAAGTAGACTCTTCCTCAGTATGATGCTCCCACAATACCTTGTAAAACTTGATCACCTTACTCCTGGTAATTCTTTCCATTTCATCCAGGATTCTAACAGGTTTCTCTTCATAGGTCAAATCCTTAGCCAGTTCTAGCTCACTCATATCCACTTGTTTAATTGGTGGTGCAATGAACTTTCTTAACTGTGATATGTGGAAGACGTCATGCACATCAGATAACTCCGGTGCTAATTCCAACTGATATGCTACCCTGCCTTTCCTAGCAATCACTGGAAAGGGACCGATGATCTTGGTGCCAACTTTCCCCGGGTATGAAACCTCTTTACTCACTTCATGGGGGTTACTCGGAGGTAAGCATATTCTCCGGGCTCAAAAGTCACTTCCCGGTGTTTTGGGTCGTAATAGCTCTTTTGGCGGGACTTGCCTGCTCGAAGAAGCTCCTGAATATCTTTGACCTGCTTCTCAGCCTAGAGCATCAAGTCCGTGCCAAAGATACGACTATCTCCTGTCTGGGACCAATTCAATGGGGTGCGGCACTTCCGCCCATACAGTGCCTCAAACGGTGACATCTTGAGACTTGGCTGATAACTGTTGTTATAGGAGAATTCCGCATAGGGTAGGCTATCTTCCCATTTGGGTCCATGGGTAAGAGCACAGGACCAAAGCATATCCTCCAATATCTGGTTCACTCTTTCGGTCTGTCCATCTGTCTGCGGATGGTATGCCGTGCTATGCTTCAGCATGGTTCCCAAAGCATGATGCAACCGCAAGCAGAATGCGGAGGTGAATAGGGAGCCCCTATCCGAGGTGATATATTTGGGTACTCCATGAAGGCTGACTATCTGGGACATGTAGAGTTGTGCAAGCTGGTTTGCATTGAAAGTGGTCTTTACCGGAATAAAGTGAGCCACTTTCGTGAGTATATCTACAATGACCCAGATAGCATTATTGCCTCTCGTGGACCTGGGCAGTCCAACAATGAAGTCCATGCATATGTCGTCCCACTTCCACTTGGGAACTGGTAAAGGTTGCAGTAGCCCAGCGGGTTTCTGGTGTTCCGCCTTGACTATGTTGCAGATGTCACAGCAGGCGACATAGTATGCTATATCCCTTCGCATTCCTGGCCACCAAAATGTCTCTCTCAGATCCTGATACATCTTTGTGCCTCCCGGGTGGATAGAGTATGCGGACTCATGAGCTTCTCTGAGTATTTGCTGCCTCAGGTTGTTCTGATCAGGCACACATATCCGTTTCTCAAACCATAAGATGCATTGGTCATCCATGCGGAAGGACTTGGCCTTCCCTTTTGGAATTAACTCCTTGATCTCTTTTATTCCCTCATCTGGCTCTTGGGCCTTCTTAATTTCTTCCATAAGTGTTGGAGTAATCTCCAAAGTATCCGGGGTAATTGGGCCGCATAACACTATATTGAGCTCAGCGAACTCTTCTTGTAACCTTGGATGGAGACTTCCCATAAGTGCATTCACTGTGCCCTGTTTCCTGCTGAGGGCATCCGCGACCACGTTGACTTTTCCCGGATGATAGTTTATTCCAATGTCATAGTCCTTGACTAGTTCAAGCCATCTTCGCTGCCTGAGATTCAGGTTAGGTTGGGTGAAAATATACTTGAGACTCTTATGGTCCGTGTATATTTCGCAACGTTGTCCAATGAGGTAATGCCTCCAAATCTTCAAAGCATGAACCACGGCTGCTAATTCCAAATCATGTGTGGGGTAGTTTTCCTCGTGAGGTCGTAGCTGTCTGGACACATACGCTACAACCTTCCCCTCTTGCATTAACACGTAGCCGATTCCACGTCTGGAAGCATCGCAATATATGTCAAAGCTCTTGTGGATGTCTGGAAGGACTAAGACAGGTGCTGTAGTCAGCCTTGTCTTTAGCTCCAGAAAGCTACTGTCACACTCCGCTGTCCAAACAAACCTTTGATTTTTCTCGAGAAATTCCGTCAGTGGCTTGGCTATCTTAGAAAAGCCTTCTATGAAACGACGGTAATAACCTGCCAATCCCAGAAAGCTACGGACTTCGGTCACCGAGGCTGGTGTCTTCCAATTCAAAACCACAGTTACTTTACTGGGGTCGACTGCTACTCATTGTTCTGATAGAATATGCCCCAGAAATCCCACCTCCTTTAGCCAAAACTCGCATTTACTGAATTTGGCATACAGACGATGGGTTCTTAACCTTTCCAAGACAGCACGGAGGTGTTGTTTGTGCTCTTCTTCATCCTTGGAATATATTAGGATATCATCGATGAACACCACCACGAATATGTCCAGGAAATCCATGAAAACCTTGTTCATCATGCTCATGAAGTAAGCTGGAGCATTCGTTAGTCCAAATGACATGACTGTAAACTCATACAGACCATATCGGGTGGTGAAAGCTGTCTTAGGTATATCCTCTTTTCTGATTTTCAGCTGATGATACCCGGTTCGGAGGTCAATTTTGGAGAATACCCGTGCTCCGTTCAGCTGATCAAACAAATCATCAATGCGAGGGAGCGGGTACTTATTCTTCATGGTGACCTCATTCAGCTGGCGATAGTCTACGCACATTCGTAGACTTCCATCTTTCTTCTTGACAAACAGTACTGGTGATCCCCATGGCGAGATGCTTGGACAAATATACCCTTTTTGCAACAATTCACCCAACTGATTCTTTAATTTCGCCAGCTCTGGACCTGGCATACGGTAGTATTTCTTGTAAATTGGAGCAGTACCAGGAATCACCTCGATTGCAAACTCCAATTCCCGGTCGGGTGGCATCCCTGGTAATTCCTTGGGAAATACATCCGGAAATTCGCAAACTACCAGAATTAAGTTCATATCCGTGATGGTAGTTTGGTATGCCATTCCCTTCTTCGACATCATCTTGCTGGCAAGGAATTGAACTGTTTGTCCTGCCGGATTAACTAGTGTCACTGTCCTGGTGGCACAGTTGATGCACACCTGGTGTGGTGTCAACCAGTCCATCCCCAGTATCACATCCAATCCCGAAGATTCAATGGCAACGAGTGCAGCTGGAAAGTTAACTCCATGTATCGAAATTTCTAGATCTTTATATATCAGATTTGTTCCGAGCAGGGAGCCAGGGGATTGTACCACCATGATTTTATCCAAAAGCGAAGGAGAGAATTTGTGCAAGGTGGCAAAACTCCGCGAAATAAACGAATGGGAAGCCCCAGAATCAAATAAAATTACTGCGGGTATGTCGTTAATAGGAAACATACCGAGGACTACTTGTGGAGCTTCGCAGGCTTCCTCAGCGGAGATATGTTGGACGCGTCCGTGGCAGAAGTTATGATTGGGGCGGCGTCCAATAGTATTGACCCGTGGCTTGACGTCGGAAGACGGCTTCCCGTTGTTGGAGGGGCACTATTTGGAGTAGTGTCCGCTTTGGCCGCAAGTAAAGCAAGTGTTGTTGCGGCGGCAATCCTCTATCACTAGCTGTTTGCCTAAGGTTTTATTTTGGCTCACCGTCTTATTGTTGTTGTTGCCATTGCTCCTTGTGGTCTTGTATTCAGATGGGCCTGGCTGCCAGGTGCGTGGCTTCTGCGCAAACTGCTCACGGTTGTCCTTCTTGGGTTCAAACTTCCGCTTGCGGTCATCATATC
Organism: Elymus sibiricus; assembly: GCA_039707655.1. Lineage (NCBI taxonomy): Eukaryota > Viridiplantae > Streptophyta > Magnoliopsida > Poales > Poaceae > Elymus > Elymus sibiricus. Next base: position 303,183,116 of record CM077675.1, on the reverse strand, counting down.
CGGACTTATGCTCTCGTTCGGCTATGAAGGCCTTGTTTACCAAAGTCTGGAAGTCCGGAAAGTCCAACGTGCAGAGCTGACAACGGGGAGTGTGATTCAGTCCTCCCAGGAACCGGTCAATCATCCTTTCTTCAGTGGACACGTCATGGGTAGAGTACCGTGCCAGATTGTTGAACTTGTTCAGATAATCTGCCACAGACATATTTCCTTGTGTAAGGGCAAGGAACTCCCTTTGCTTCACCTTCATTATGCCTGTGGGGATATGATACTTGCGGAATAGCTCCTTGAACTTCTCTCAGGTAATTTCTTCTCCAGAAGGCCATGTTGCCTTTGTGTTGTCCCACCATATAGCTGCTAGCCCTCCCAGATAGTGAGTGGCAAAAGGAACCTTATCTGATTCTTCACAGCGGGCTATGTCTAGCTTCTTTTCCATGGTCCTTAGCCAATCATCCACTTCTATAGGGTCCACAGCTTGACCGAAATTAGGTGGCTTGGTGCGCTGAAAGTCAGACAACTTAGAGTGTGTTCCATTGTGGTTGTTATTCTGACCCACCATAGCCTGCATGCTTTTCAGGAATTCCATAAGATCCTGGTTACTTTTCTCCTCAAACATCCTCATAATCTGATCAGTGGTCGGTGCTTGAGGTGGTGGAGGTGGTAAATCTTCTGGTGGTTGTCCTGCTTGTCTGGCGGATCGACGGACGGGGGTTCCATCGCCACCTTGGCTACAACTTCTCTTCATCCTAAATTTGTTCCCATTGCAAAATACCGAATCGATGAGCAACATCCATAAGGGAAACACAGTCATATGACACCAGAAAGAAAATACGCGAAAAAGGTGAATAAAGCAAACAACATAATTATACAAGATAACCCAACATCATACATTGCAAGCTAGTAGGGGATATCATGCTAGACTGCTCATACGGCAGTTGACATATGCAAAGATGCATGCACAACAACTCAAGCCTCCACTCTAGTGGCGCGGGTGGCACGAACACTGATAGACTGAAGACTCCTCGTCCTCTGATCCTGAGTCGGAATTGGAACTGATGATATGGATCTCATCCTCTGGGTCAAAGGAAACACGATGACGCGGCTGGGACGGTTCTCTTTCCGGGGAAAAAGGAGCACGACGCCTCAGCATCGGAGCAGCTGGAGTGGCTAGCAGTGAGGCCCACTCTGCCGGGGTCTCACGATGGCTACCAGACAAAAAGCCTGGTGGCGCAGTAGAGCTAGATGGGGTATCAGATCTAGGTGGAGGTGGAACTGGTGGTGGATATATAGGTGGGAAGGTAGGCTGAGGTGGAGGTGGAATTGAGGTCGCGGCTGCAAGTGCCGCCTGGACACGAGACAGCTCCTTAGCCAAGGATATGATCGTACGATAACTGGCGTTCAGATAGCGAGATAGAACACCAGTCGCACGATCACACGTCGGGTCAACTGGAGCGAAAATGACTCGCCCTGTCGTAGGCGACAGGGTGGGATAGTGGAAGAAACCTGGATGAGTCTGCATCTCGACATCGTGGAAGCGCAAGTCAGTGAGAGAGTCCATCTCAGCAAACTGGATCGCTAGCTCCAGAGTAGAAGCCGTTCCGCCCTTGGAAGAGCGAGAATAGCTACCAAGGTCCGAGCTTGCGATCAGGAATGCCTCTGAGTGATACTCGTACACTGACTCAGCAAGCTGCTCCTGATACACCTGGTACACTGGATCTTCGCCGTGGGGGTACAGCCGAAGCCAGACGTTACGGAGCAGTACTGGAAAGGTGAACGGTGCAGGCTCATGATGATAGAGGTATGGAACTGGTGCCATCTACACTCACAATGTCAACGGTTAGTAAAACAATGACTCATGATGCATGCTATGCAACAATCAAATGCAGCAAGCAAGATGCACACTCAAAGCCCTACACTAATCGCGTTTCTAGCGCGGGTTAACTAGGGTGTCCTACAGTTAGTATAGCTCTGATACCAAGCATTGTGGCACCCCGGCTCAGAGAACCGGATTACCAGTGTTTCTAGCCTAGAGAACATGTCCTCTGGAAACACACAACAACATGGTACAGAACTGAACTGAACTTTATTGATAGATTTCGGGTACAAGCTCATATTTTACAATGCTAGCGAGGCCAAAGGCACCCTCGGTGCTATGACAATATCTACATTATTTATGAAACATAGCAGGGCCTCGGAACTACTAAGCAAATCGACAGCGTAGCGGAACATAGCGGCAACTCCATCCACGGGGACACTGCTGTGGACACGTCCTAGTTAGCATAGCACGAACCATCAGGACCTCCGTCCTCGGCTTCTCCTGCATCTGGCATGATACGCCAGGTGAGTACTTTGAATGTACTCGCAAGCTCACGACAACCAAGTAATGCAGCAAACAATAGCATAGCAAACAACAAGTTGAATTCTTAAGCAATTCACTTACTGTTACCGGTTATCAACTTACTCTCTTCCGGGTTGTCCCACAACCCTCGGAATACTCATACGCCATCGAGTACTTCCGATCATACGAAGAGTTCTTCCATCATTATTAACATTGTTACGGTCGACCACCAGTGAGGTCTGGACGGGCTGTCCAATACCGTGGACGCGGCTATTCGAATAGATTTTACACTCTGCAGAGGTTGCGCACTTTACCCACACCATGGAGCACCTGGCCTCGTGATCCCATTCGGGTGGACTAGCGTTGCTCCAACGAAACCTGCCTGATCCGTGACTCTCCCATCGTACCACCGGCATTCATCCTCCCCAGGAGTCCTGCCCTGGGTGGCCCCTGTGTCCTCATGACACCTGCCACCGTCGTGGCTAAACTAAACTGTCCCAAACGGGGACGCCGGCACAAAACTCAACTGGGCTCACAGGGTTATCGTTGCCTACCTGATCAGGGTAGCACGCACGCATAACCCTCCCTCTTTGGAGGTACCGGTGAAAGAGCACGCGATCAGACCAAGGCAAGGCCGTCCCATACCGGCAAATGTGGTTGCACGGGTAAGCCCGGACAGGTGATTCAAGATCAACCACTAGGTTCATTTAGCAAGTATAGTGGTTTATCAAAATACATAGGTATTAAATTAAATTGCTATGAATTATCCTATGGCAAATAAATAAACATAATGCATGTAAATATGCAATGCTATTGAAATGCTTCATGAAATGGGTATCATGGCTTGCCTTGCTCTGTTGGGTTGTGCAAACACTCCTGGTCTTCAAAATCACCAAAGTTCCCTTCTGAAAATATTTTTTAAATGCAAAGGAAAATGTCACATAATGCATTTTTGTTAACCAGAAATTCTGTGGATAAGAGAAAAATACCAAACTTGGTCAAAAATTAAAGGGGGTCAATACAAACATAATGCAAAAAGAATCAATGAATTTGATCTTATGGTTTAAAGTTATAACTGGTCAAAGTTCCTGGTCAAATCTGATTAAAAATGAAAATTTAGAAAAACAGGCACGGGCCACGTAGAAGACGTAAAGTGGGAAGGCGTCTCCACTTATACCGCTTCGAGCGCGGCATGGGCCGCTGACAGGTGGGGTCGGCCTCGTATAAACAGAGAGGGAGAAGAGAGACCGAGACGGGGTGGAGCTCCGGCGATGGTCGCCGGCGATAGAGATGGTGGCGGTGCTCAGAGTTGAGGGGAATGGATTGGGCGCTCAAAGACGAACACACACGTACCCGCAGCATGACGGGAGATGGCCGGACGGCGTCATCCCCTTCCTCTCCGACGGTGGCGGCGTTCGGGTGGTCGTCGGAGAAGGCGATTCCGGCGATGGTTTGCTTGGGCAGGAGGTCGTGGAGCACTAGGGCGATGCCCTGAGCTCTAGGGTGAGGTTGATTGGGGCTGGGGTGGAGTGGAGATGCTGGTAGCGAGGTGGCTACAAACGACGGAGCTCCGGTGAGATTCGAGGCCAGAGGGCCTCTCGGCCGTGGCTCGCTCCTCGGGAGGCCGATTGGAGGTGGAGGGGGAGAGGTGAGGAGCTCGGAGCGCTGGGCAGGGCCTTTTAGAGGCCAGAGGCGAAGGCGGCCGAGCTCTCTGGAACGGCCGGAGCTGTGGCCACGTCGCCGGGGCAAGGACGGCTAGCTGGCTGTCCGGGAGCGGCGACGAGACGGGAGAGAGCAGGAGGGAGTTAATGCGGCGGTGGAAGCATGCGGAGGAAGACGACGCGCCGCAAACCACAGTGCGGCCACGGGCAGCACAGTGCCCGAGCACCGTGGCGGCCGTCGAGACCAACTCCAGCGAGGGAGAAGGGTCAGGAGGGTCCAGGTGGAAGGAGGAGGGGATGTCAGCACGCTAGGACAAGGTACGGCTACACGGTCGTCGGCCTCCAACGAGATCCGAGCCTGCCGGCGCCCAGAGCGCGGTTTTGGCAGGCTGGCTACGCGGTCACCGTGTGCACGGGCACACGCGGCACGAGCTGGCCTGCCGGGCCATGTCTGGAGCGTTGTCCTTGCACTCTGGAACCTCCTCGTGGCACTGGCTTGCCCAGTAACCCACTGAGATGAGAGGCAGCGTCACCAACAGTTTGCTGTCAGCATCTTGGGGAGGTTCTGGAGAGTAGATGAGATGGAGATGATGCTAAAGGAGAAGTCTAGTGGAATCTACCTTGGAAGGACTACAAACTGGCAAAGTTTGAGAAAGTTTGAAAAAGTGTTGAATGCAGTTCCTATGTAAACTACCATTCTGGTCCAGAATCCTGTTGACCTTGTGGCACTCACATGGATGCTCTGCTGATGATGAAATTTGGTGGAGGGAAGTCATTTGAGTTATAGGAGATGCTGTAAAAGTATCAGGTCATGGAGCCATCTCTAGCTGGTACTTCCTTCACCAAGGTTTGAAATAAGCAGAAACTTGTCAGAATTTTGCTGCTGAAAAATTGCACTGGACCAGAGTATATTTTTGGATATTGTGGCTATATATGATCCCTAGGAGCTTGGGGAATTTATTGAGAATTTTCTGAGATAGGAAAATAGGGGTTGCTTCACAATGGACCAATTCTGTCCACAGAAGAAATAATTATCATGGCCACAATTTTGTATTGGGCAATGGAATATTTTTGGAGATTATGGGATTATATGATGATGAGAAGGTGTGACAAAAGTTTGGGAATTTATTGATCACCCAAACTATAGGTTGCTTCACAACCCATAGTGATGACATAATTTCCCAAATAAAGAAAAGGATTATTGGAAAGGAATGAATATTGGAAATTGATCCAAGAGAGGTGTAGAAAAGGTTTTGGCAAGGTGATGAGGGTTTTGGGTTACTTGGGAAAAGATTCAAAGAATCATAAGTCCATTTCAACTGAAAAGGTTTGAAAATCAATCAAATTGCAAATAAAGCCCAAAATGATTTTGAAAAGAAAAAGGTGCCAAAATCAGGGTCTCACATTATCGACGTACGCCTCCACATTCCTCCCGAGCTGCTGCCCCAGGGTAATGCGCATCAGCCGCTGGAAGGTCGGACCGGCGTTCCGCAGCCCGAAGGGCATGCACACGTAGCAGTACACGCTGCACGGGGAGAGGAAGGCCGTCTTCTCGACATCCTCCACCGCCATCTTGATTTGGTGGTAACCTGAGAAAGCATCCAGAAAGCATAGCAGATCGCACTTGACGGAGGAGTCCACGATCTGGTCGATGCACGGGAGTGGGAAGGGGTCCTGAGGACAAGCCTTCTTGAGACTCGTGAAGTCGATGCACATGTGCTCCTTCCCACCCTTCTTGGGGACAATCATTGGGTTGGCCAGCCAATCTGGGTGCCGCACCTCCCGAACAAAACCAGCTTCTCGCAGCTTGCTGACCTCTTGGATGATGAACGCTTGCTTCTCTTGTGCTTGTCGCCTTGCTTTTTGCTTCACCGGGCGCGCATTGGGGCGCACCCTTAGGTGGTGTTCGATCACCTCTCTCGGGACGCCTACTAGGTCGCACGCCTCCCACGCAAACACGTCCTTGTTCGCGGGGAGGAAGTTAACAAGCGCCTTCTCCTGCTCCGAGGGAAGGCCGGCGCCAATGGTGAAGGTCTGGCCCGGCGTCAGGGCGTGAGGCCGCTGCAGCCTTGTAGATGAGCTTGAGGGCTCGAACCGCGTCCTTGGTGTCTCCGGCCACAGTGATGATGCCACTACTGCCAGGCATCTTGATGATGTTGTTGCCTGGGTGCGTCGCTGCCATGAACTTGGCGAGGGCCGGATATCCCAAGATGGCGTTGTACGGGAGGCCGATGTGGGCCACGTCAAAGTCGATCAGCTCGGTGCGGTAGTTGTCACGAGTGCCGAAGGTGACGGGGAGGCGCACCTGCCCCAAGGGGATGGCGGAGCCTCTGCCCACTCTTGAGAAGGGCCTGGAGGGCGCGAGCTAGTCATAGGGCACCTGGAGCATGCCGAAGGCCTCCACGGAAGGGACGTTGAGGCCGCCGCCGCCGTCGATGAGGTTCCTGGTGACCGCAACGTTGCTGATGGTGGGCGTGCACAGCATGGGGAGCGCTCCGGCAGCGACCGCCGTCCTGGGATCGTCCCTGGAGTCGAAGGTGATGTCGGTCTCCGGCCTCTCCCCGCTCCGCGGGGCCTCGGTCCGCGGCTGAGCTGCGCCCGCCTGGCAGAGAAGCTGCTTGACATGGCAGCCGGACGCGGGCGCCTGCGACCCGCCGAGGATACAAGCGACCGTGGGCACGGTCGGGTAACCCACAACATTCCCATAGGCTGTGGGCTGCCAAGTCTAGGGAGCGGCGTCTGCCATGGAGACGACGAGGCTAGGGCGAAGTGCGGCTGGTGAAGAAGGAGCTTTGACACGCCCCTATCTAGCGTGCAAAATGTCGGAATCGTGGCTCCGTAGACCCAAGAAGGTTTGAATTCTAGGGCGTGTGCGAAGATCTCAACCCAAACTTGCCTCAAGCTCGCCACTCCACAACCGAACCTCGCCGAATATGAACCAGCTACCAAGAGGATGGACACGGAGATTTACCCAGGTTCGGGCAACCTTGCGGTGTAAAACACTACTCCTGCTTTTGGTGGATTTGCCTCACGAGGAGGTTTGGGGGATGAACTGGTACAATGGTGAGCGACCTCGCGAGGGCTCTCAGGTGAGGATGGATTGATTGCTCTTCTACGGCGGGTGTTGGTTCCTATTTATAGTGGCCTCTGTCCTCTTCCCTTATCACACAGGCGGGAAGGGATCCCACAACGGCCAAATTCGAAAGGGAACAGGAGGTATAGCTTATCCTGACTAAGGTGGTCTTCGCGTGCAAAGCTACTGGGCATGACGCAGAGGTGGGCTCGGCGATGACATCCATCCTGCCGAGGTCGTGTACTCGGTCTTGTTGCACCGGAATGGAAACCTTTGGGGGATTCCTCGGGAACCCGCGTACGTCTTTGCCTCCTTAGCACCAAAGGGGAAACGGCCCCCTCTGCGCCCGCCTGGCCTTGGTCGTCATGGCTCACGTCATCGCAGCCTCCCGAGGCCGGGTACCTGCATAGGAATCTCCACTCCTCTGGAGGCAACCTGGGGAGGCCGCTCCCCTGGAGGTCTTGGCGTCGTTCTCCTCACGAGGCCTGGGCCCTCACGAGGTTCTTGTCTTGGGGGGTTTGTCGCCAGGCCGTACTGGGCCGTCGAAGTGGGCCACGCGCTGGGCCACATGCAGGCAGGTTTGGGTACCCCCGATCCCAGAACGCCAACAGCCGCCATCACTGCATTGGAGACGTGCGATGGGATCCGGGGAAGAAGAGGCTCGGGGAGCAACGTTTCTCCTCTCCTTCATCGCTCCCGGCGGAGGAAATGATGACGAAAATCGATGCACTGCCCATGACCTCGGGTTCGCACAAATGACGTAGCTCCCCTACCTGGTGTGCCAAAGATGTCGGGGCACGATGCACACAACCACCTATGGGGCCGAGGGCCCCTTTTGTGGTTTGGCGGGGATGAGGTCACGTTGCACAAAGAGCAGAGGTAGTGAGGCAGCACGACGACGAGACGCTGGCGTTTTACCCAGGTTCGGGCCACTGAGAAGCATAAAACCCTACTCCTGCTTTGGTGGATTGAGCGGGGGAACGCGAAGCACACGCAGCTCTCAAACCTGACAAGGGTGCCTTCGGGAGAGCTCCTACGCGAGTACAAGTGTCCAAAGGTCCCAATCTTTAGCTAGGTTGCCTTGGGCCTCCTTTTATATCTCAAGGGGCAACCATAGTGGCAAAACATAGATTACCTAGTGATTAGATAGCTAACAGTGCTATCATAGCTAACTCTGGCACTTAGGACAAAATGCCATAAATGCTAGCCTAGGTGGCGTGTGGGGGTGCATCCCCGACAAGCTTTTACCACCGCTTGGCTAACTATTGCTTAGTATCTTGACACTCCTTTGGACGGGTGTCAAAGGGGCATAATCTGTCTCCCAGCGCGTCGCCACGTGTTTAGCGAGAGCCACTGAGCCACCTGAGGGCTCGACACCGCATCGACAAATGACTGGCGTTGCGATGCGGTGGAGCGGTGGCCGATCGGCTCGCTCCTGCCGGGGGGTGGCTTGCCGGGTCTTCTTGAAGGCGCGTGCGCCTCGGTACCCAGCAGGCACCGGGGACGCGACTGGCGCGGCTCGGGCCTGTTCTGGTCCGTTGCGTTGATCTTGCCGGCGCTGCTAGCCAGCGTAGGTTGCTTCTGCCGGAGTCTTGGTCTTGAATGTTGGCTTCGTCTTCTTGATGTGCTCCTTGATCTTACGTAGAGCGGCTTCTCTGGTTTGGACTGGTCTTGACGGTGCAGTAGCTTTCCCCGGCAGGCTTAGGCCATCGGGTCGAAGGCTTATCGTCCGTGCACAAGTCAGGGGGAAATAAACACCCTTATTTGTGTACCCCGACAGTGAGGCAGCATGACGACGAGACGCTGGCATTTTACCCAGGTTCAGGCCGCTGATAAGCGTAAAACCCTACTCCTTCTTTGGTGGGTTGATCGGGGGAACACGAAGCACACGCAGCGCTCAAACCCGGCAAGGGTGCCTTCGGGAGAGCTGCTACGCGAGTACAAGTGTCCAAAGGTCCGAATCTTTAGCTTGGTTGCCTTGGGCCTCCTTTTATAGCTCAAGGGGCAACCACAGTGGCAAAACAGACATTACCTAATGATTAGATAGCTAACAGTGCTATCATACCTAACTATAGCACTTAGGACAAAATTCCATAAATGCTAGCCGAGGTGGCGTGCGGGGGTGCATCCCCAGCAAGCTTTTACCACCGCTTGGCTAACTATTGCTTAGTATCTTGACACGCCTCTGGACGGGTATCAAACAGGCATAATCTGTCTCCCAGCGCGTCGCCGCGTGTTTAGCGAGAGCCACTTAGCCACCTGAGAGCTCGACACCACCGCATCGACAAATGACTGGCGTTGCGATGCGGTGGAGCGGTGGCCGATCGGCTCGCGACTGCCGGGGGTGGCTTGCCGGGTCTTCTTGAAGGCGCGTGCGCCTCGGTCCCCGGCAGGTACCGGGGACGCGACTAGCGCGGCTCGGGCCTGTTCTAGTCTATTGCGTCAATCTTGCCGGTGATGCTAGCCAGCAAAGGTTGCTTCTGCCGGAGTCTTGGTATTGAATGTTGGCTTCGTCTTCTTGATGCGCTCCTTGATCTCACGTAGAGCGGCTTCTCTGTCTTGGACTGGTTTTATGTTGATGGGTTCTGCTACTACTGCCTGTGCATAAGTCAGGGGCACTGGGTACCCCAATCCTAGAGCACCGACAAGAGCCCCCGAGTCTGGCACGAACGTGCTCGCCCAGCGCCGTTGGGTCAGGCCCAAAATTTATGCACATGCGCGCAATATGAGGGAGTAACTACTGACTTTTTTAAGCCAACACTTACTCGCTACCTCAGGCCGTTTCCGTCACGCGCGCCGCATGCATTGCGGGGAGTTTGCTGTGGATGCGCATGGCTCACAGGCGTGGGAGTGGCAGAAACTGCAGCGCCAGGGATTGGAGCAATGGAGCGGTGACCTATTCGCCCGTGATTGTGGGTAGTGGGATTGGTAGAGATGGGCGGCCGCCTTGGAGCGGAGGAGAGCCAGCCCCCGTGCCCCTCCCTCTAAATTGCAGGGTCACGGCGGGCGATGCTTCATCCATTCCCTTCTCCTCATCGACCTCAAGTTCACATAGCTTGCCCTTCTCCGTCATCGGGCCGTCCCTTCCCTCTTGATGATCTTGGGGAAGGGTCGGGCGAGTGATCCTGGCACCGCAGGGTCTTCTTTTTGTGTCCGTGCCTAGCCCTTGGCTTGGGTTGATGGTTTTGGGCTGAAAGCTGGCGGGAGGGGCTTTGGTCGGGGAAGCGGGCGGTGCGGCGGCCATGCCAAGGGCAGCTGCGGTGGCGCACCTGCCGCTGCGTCGCCCGCTGTTCCAGTCTTGGTAGAATGCCGCGCGGATGACACCGTGCTGGAGTCCATAGAGGAAACACAATGCTGTGGTCAACTGCGGTCTACGCGCTCCTTCTTCAAGGCGACGGAGAAAGATCGTCCGCGCGAGTGGTCGCAGCAGCAGTCCATCGTGGATCGTGGCAGAGTTCCCCACCCATGGCACTATGTATTCCACACATGGGGGGGGGAACCTTTTGCCTGCATGTACTCCTTAAGGGCAGGGAGTCTTCCCTACCTCTGGTCATCGGGGACGACCATGCTCTCTGTGAGGCTCTTCGGGAGGCTCGGCGTTCGCCTTGTCTGCCGCGTCAAGGGCTCGGACGATGGCGGAGGTGTCTTCTTGAGCGGTGGCGATGAGGAAGATGACTGTGGCGGCAACCCACGATGCTTCAAGAGCGTGGATGACAGCTCCGTCGCGTCGTGATCGCCGGTAGCACCATCATCACCAGCTGTGCTTCGGCAGCACCATCATCTGCACCTGCCCTCCGCCTTCTTCCTCCTTGTCGGCTTCGTCCGCCCTGCCGGCTTCGTCCGCCCTGCCTGGGGGCAGGGTCCTTCTGATCCTTCTGGGGACGCGTCCCGCTGGCCCTGGCGGGGAGGCACCGAATCCCAGCCAGGCGCTCCTTTTGCCCTCTTTTTCTTCTCCACCTAATCCCTAGGAGGAGAGGGACAAGAAAGGCATTACGGGGCACTTATATTTTTATAAATCCAAAGATTTATGAGCTTGCCAAGTTTTAGCTAATCATAATGTAATCTTTATACATTTTGTACCGAAAATGAATGAAAGAATGCTATTTCTCCTCCTTAAGTACTATCCTTTTCTTCCCTTGTTTGTACTGTGTCAGCATATTTGTCCTTGCCGCACAGAACTATCTGCCGGGTCAGTACTAACCGCAAGCGCCAAAGGGGGAGCGAGCCCCCGGCAGCAGGCTGGTATCATTTCCCGGTAAGGCTCCTTGTCGATATCGGCGCGGCCCCCCAGAGCTGATAAGCGACAGGAGCTAGGGGACGGCTCGTTCCGACAAGGGTTTCCATTGCGTGACGGACTCCATGGTATACAAACAAAAAGTATAGCAAGGGTTTCCTTAAGGGAGCAAATGGCACCGAGCTTGGGATATGTGATCAGACTTATCTTTTCAGGCAGTATCCCTTTCTGGAGTACGATGGGCCACCGTCCTCGCTTCTTTGCCTTTCTTCTTTGTTTTCCTAGTGGTAAAACATGTAAGGCAAGAGGCCTCTGTCCTCTGGAGAGATAGAGTGCGGTAACAAGGATCATAGGCCCATCGAGTACTCTAGCAAATTTCTAAAACTTAAAAAGCGATAACATTGCAACATAAAAAATGCATAGTAAACATGCAGTTTGATGGTATGATGCAATGCCTAGCTTTATTATTGCATGCACAGGGTCTGCGCCTGGCTTTGTATAGAGGGTTACATGCACTGTGGCAAGGCTTGTACAAAGGGTGGTTGCCGGGGAATGAGCCCAGCAACCGTGCCTTACCGGTAGAACTTACGAAGATGCTCAATATTCCATGAGTTTAGCACTTTGATGCCATCTTCGGTCTCCAGACGGACTGCGCCAGGTCTGGTGACTTGTGCTACCCGGTAAGGGCCTTCCCACTTCGGCATCAACTTGTTGGTACCCTTGGTGGACTGAACGCGCCTAAGGACAAGGTCACCTTCCTCAAGGCTCCGGGCGTGGACCCTGCGGCTATGATAGCAGCGCAGGGCTTGCTGGTAGCGTGCAGCATGCATAGCAGCCCGGAGACGATCTTCCTCGAGGAGCATGGTATCGTCATGCCGTAGCTGCTCTTGCTCTACTTCATCGTAGGCAAGTACTTGAGGTGACCCATATATGAGTTCCATGGGGAGAACTGCTTCTGCCCCATACACTAGGGAGAAGGGCGTCTGGCCGGTAGATCGATTCGATGTCGTTCTGAGGGACCAAAGAACCACCGGCAGCTCATCTATCCAGTGCTTGCCGCTTCTTCGCAGTCTATCGAAAGTTCTTGTCTTGAGCCCGCACAACACTTCAACATTCATCCTTTCGACTTGCCCGTTGCTTATCGGGTGGGCAACAGAGGCGAAGGAGACCTTGCTTCCAAGGCTATGGATGTATTGCATAAAGGCGCGGCTCGTGAACTGGGTGCCATTATCGGTGATCACCATGTTGGGCACTCCAAAATGGCACACCAGTCCTTTGAGGAACTTGACAGCTGACTGTGCGGTAACCTTCCTCACTGGTTTCACCTCTGGCCACTTCATAAACTTGTCGATTGCTACGAACAAGAATTCAAAGCCCCCGACGGCGCGGGGAAAGGGGCCCAAAATATCAAGCCCCCAGATCGAGAATGGCCAGGATAAAGGGATCATCTGGAGAGCTTGCGCTAGTTGATGGATGTTCTTGGAATAGAACTGGCAGGCTTCACACTTGGTGACCAGCTCAATTGCATCCTGGAGGGAAGTGGGCCAATAGAACCCCTATCGGAAGGCTTTTCCGGCAAGGGCCCTTGATCCAATGTGAGACCCACACATGCCTTCGTGAAACTCTGCCAACAGCTTTAGTCCATCTTCCCGGCAAATGCATCTTAATTTCACACCATTTGGTCTTTTTCTGTATAGAGTGTCATCGACAAACTGGTACATACTTGACTGATGGGCTACTTTTTCGGCTTCTTCTTGTTCTTTGGGAAGTTTTCCTGTTTGAAGGAAGTGGACTATGTGCTGTGCCCAAGCTGGAGCCTGTGGCTCGACAATGAGGACTAAAGGCATCTCCTCAATCGTGGGAGCGCTTGCCTCGACCGCGAGAACCTGGGTTCTGCAGGAGGGAGCTGCTCACCAACCGGAACGAGACCGTCTCCGGCAGCCTCTCTACCAGCGGCTTCAGGAAACTCTGCCGGGAAATGCTTCCCGGAGTTCTCCTTTCTTCTTTTCTTGGTCATCGTTGACGGGGATATTGATGGTTGAGTGAGGTGGAGGACGAAGGTTCCTGGTTCCACAGGAAGCTTTTGCGTGGCGCACTTTGACAGATGATCAACGACGCTATTTTCTGCACATGGTACATGTTCTGCTTGCAATCCATCAAAGTGCTCCTACAGGTTCCTCACGTCTTCCACGTATGCCTCCATCAATGGACTCTGATAATCTTTCTTGACTTGTCTCACCACGAGTTGAGAATCTCCTCGGATGATCAGTTTCTTGATTCCCAACTCCACCGCTATCCTGAGCCCGGCAAGGAGCCCCTCATACTCAGTGGTGTTGTTGGTGGCCTCCTGCCAGGGAAAGTGCATTTGAACCACATATTTGAGATGCTCTCCGGTAGGGGTGATATGTCTCCAACGTATCTACTTTTCCTCACTCTTTTGCCCTTGTTTTGTACTCTAATTTGCATGATTTGAATGGAACAAACCGAACTGACGCTGTTTTCAGCAGAACTACCATGTTGTTGTTTTTGTGCAGAAATAAAAGTTCTCGGAATGCAACGAAACTTTTTGGAGATTTATTTTGGAAAATATAAAAAATACTGGAGCCAAAAACCACCAAAGAGGGGCCCAGACTGGGCACAATAGACCAGGGCGCGCCAGCCCCCTCCCGGCGTGCTCTGGTGGGTTGTGCCAACCTCGTGGCCCCACTTGCTCTAACTCCGCCACTATAAATTCCTAAAATTGGAGAAAAATATCAGAGAGAAAGAATTATCGCGTTTCACGAGCCGAGCCGCCGCCACCTCCTGTTCTTCATCGGGAAGCCAGATCTGGAGACCGTTTGGGGCTCCGGAGAGGGGAATCTTCGGTATTCGTCATCACCAACCTTTCTCTATCGCCAATTCCATGATGCTCCCCACTGGGAGTGAGTAATTCCTTCATATGCTTGCTGGTCGGTGAGGAGTTGGATGAGATTCATCATGTAATGGAGTTAGTTTTGTTAGGGCTTGATCACTAGTATCCATTATGTTCTGAGATTGATGTTGCTATGACTTTGCTATGCCTAATGCTTGTCACTAGGGCCCGAGTGCCATGGTTTCAGATCTGAACCGTTTATGTTATCATCTCTATATCTATGTTCTTGATCCGATCTTGCCTAGTCATACGCAACTATTACGTGTTATGATCCGTCAACCCCATAGTGACAATATTTGGGATACTTCGCGGTGATGACCGTAGTTTGAGGAGTTCATGTATTCACCATGTGTTAATGCTTTGTTCCGGTTCTCTATTAAAAGGAGGCCTTAATATCCCTTAGTTTCCTTATGGACCCCGCTGCCATGGGAGGGTAGGACAAAAGATGTCATGCATGTTCTTTTCCATAAGCACGTATGACTATTTACGGAATACATGCCTACATTACATTGATGAACTGAGCTAGTTTTGTATTGCCCTAGGTTATGACTGTTACATGACGAATATCATCGAATGAGTTACCGATGCAGTGCCTACGACCTTTCCACTTATTGCTCTTGCTAAGTTACTATTGTTGCTGATGCTGTTCCAACCGTTACGACACTACTGCTACTACTGTTACCGCTACTGTTACTGTCACTATTGCTATCAAACTATCATATTACTGTGCTACTGATTACTCTGCTGCAGATATTTAATCTCCAGGTGTGGTTGAATTGACAACTCAACTGCTAATACTCTCAAGTATTCTTTGGCTCCCCTTGTGTCGAATCTATAAATTTGGGTTGAATACTCTACCCTCGAAAACTGTTGCGGTCCCCTATACTTGTGGGTTATCAAGACCTTTTTCTGGCGCCGTTGCCGGGGAGCATAGCAATATTTGTTGAGTCACTTGGGATTTATATAAATCTATCACTATGGAGAATCTGAAGGATACTAAGACCAACATTTTTCCCTCTACTACGAGGGGAGGTAAGGAACTACCATCTAGCTCTGCACTTGATTCACCTTCTGTTATGAGTAAGTTTGCAACAACACCACATGCTAGTAATCCTGATATGTCGCAAGTTATTGATGATGCTACCTCTGCTATGAATGATGCTATTGATGATGCTAGTACCATGCTTGATGATAATGTGCCACTAGGAGAATTTCTTGATGAACAAATTGCTAGAGCTAAAGAGAATGAAACTGCTGAAACTTATGAAATAGGTGAAACTGATGAAGCTTATGAAACTGATGAAGCTTATGAAACTGATGATAACTATGAAACTCCTATTAGTCCTAGCTCTCCTAAGTTTGAAATGCCTAAGATACCTGAAGGTTATGTTATTGACGAGGAGATAACTAGAGAAATTCTTTCTTGCAAGGATAGAGACGATCTTAAGAAATTACTATGCAAGTATAAGGAAAAGACTTTGAATGCTAGAATGAAATGTGATCCTAAGTTTGCTACTTCACCTATCTTTGTTACCGATAAGGATTATGAGTTCTCTGTCGACCCAGAGTTAATTACTTTGGTTGAATCTGATCCTTTCCATGGCTATGTAACTGAAACTGTAGTGGCACACCTTACTAAGCTGAATGATATAGCCACCCTCTTTGCTCATGATGAGAAGATTCGCTACTATTATATCCTTAAGTTATTTCCGTTCTCATTAAAGGGTGATGCTAAGACATGGTACAATACTCTTGCTCCTGGTTGTGTGCGTAGTCCCCAGGATATGATCTACTACTCCTCTGAAAAATATTTTCCTGCTCACAAGAAACAAGCTGCCTTACAGGAAATATTTAACTTTGTGCAAATTGAAGAAGAGAGTCTCCCACAAGCTTGGGGGGGGGCTTCTCCAGTTGCTTAATGCTTTGCCTGATCATCCTCTCAAGAAAAATGAAATACTTGATATCTTTTATAATGGATTAACCGATGCTTCTAGGGATTTCCTAGATAGTTGTGCTGGTTGTGTTTTCAGGGAACGAACTGTTGAACAAGTTGAGGAATTATTGAATAACATATTGAAGAATTATGATGATTGGACTCTTCCTGAACCACCACTCAAACCCACTCCAAAGAAGAGGGGTATCTTATTTCTCAGTCCTGAAGATATGCAAGAGGCAAAGAAATCTATGAAAGAAAAGGGTATTAAAGCTGAGGATGTTAAGAATTTGCCACTTATTGAAGAAATACATGGCCTTGACACACCACCACCTCCACAGGTGGTAGAGGTAAATTCTTTATTAAAGTTTAATGAAAGTGATATCCCTCACAATAAACATCCTAGTCAATGCTTATATGAGTTTGACAACTATATTATGAAGAAACGTCATTTCAATGCCCATGTTCTGAAACAATTGAAATACAATTCTGATATGATTGCTCGCTTAAGTGACGTGCTATTTAGAATCAGTAATGATGTTAGAGGTGTAGGAAAACATGCCTCCATGGTTCAAACTCAGTTAGAACAAGTTGCTAAGTCTCAAAAGGAATTGCTTGATGAAATGAATAATAACATGCATGATTTTGCTGCTAGAGTAGTAACTAGAGGAGGTAGAATGACCCAAGAACCACTCTATCCTGAGGGTCATCCTAAAAGAATTGAACAAGACTCTCCGAGAATTAATATTGATGCACCTAGTTCTTCTAAGAAGAAAAAGAAAAAGAAAAATGATAGGACTTTGCATACCTCTAGTGAACCTGAGACACAAAAACCTCCTGATAATAATGATGTCTCTATTTCTGATGCTGAAACCCAATCTGGTAGTGAACATTCACCTAGTGATAATGAAAATGATAATGATGTTCACAATGATGCTCAACCTAGTAATGATGTAGAACTAAATAATCATGTTGAAATACAGCCTGCTCCTGATCTTGATAACCCACAACCTAAAAATAAACGGTATGACAAAAGAGACTTTGTGGCTAGGAAACATGGTAAAAAAAGAGACCATGGGTTCAGAAACCCATGCCATTTCCACCTAAGCCATCTAGGAAAAAGGATGATGAAGAATTTGAGCGCTTCGCTGAAATGATTAGGCCAGTCTTTTTGCGTACCCGCTTAACTGATATTTTGAAGATGGCCCCTTATGCAAAGTATATGAAAAACATCATCAGTAATAAAAGAAAGATACCGGAAGCTGAAATCTCCACCATGCTTGCTAATTATTCTTTTAAGGATGGAGTACCTAAAAAACTTGGAGATCCTGGAATACCGACTATACCTTGCTCCATTAAGAGAAACTATGTCAAAACTGCTTTGTGTGATTTGGGATCCGGTGTTAGTGTTATGCATTTCTCCTTATATAAAAGACTTGATTTGAATAAACTCACACCTACTGAGATATCATTGCAAATGGCTGACAAATCAACGGCCATACCTATCGGTATTTGTGAGGATGTGCCCGTTGTTGTTGCAAATGTTACTATCTTAACGGACTTTGTTATTCTTGAGGTTCCCGAGGACGACAACATGTCGATTATCCTTGGTAGACCCTTTTTCAATACCGCAGGGGCTGTTATTGATTGCAATAAAAGCAAGGTCACTTTTCATATTAATGGCAATGAGCACACGGTGCACTTTCCGAAGAAACAATTCCAAGTGAATGGTATAAATGTTATTGAAGAATCTCCGACCATCACTATTGGAAGTTTTCAATTACCTCTACCTACTGCCAAAAAGAAATATGAGATACTTATTGTCAGGGATATGCACATCCCCATTGAGGTAACTTAGTGTTTTACGAAAGTTCTTCGGTTTCATGCTAATCGGAAGTGGTTGTTAATAAGACTTGACCAGCCTTATTAATGGATCATTTCTGAGAGGTATGACGTCGATGAATCTAGTAAGCATAACTCTCTGCTCCCACCTTTTATTTTTTTGTTTTAGGTAGTTAAATAAAATAAATGCGATGTTCATCCTGTTTCTGTTTTTCCCGTGCAGTAAAAAATGACCCAAAAATAAAAATTCTCAGAATGCCCTGTAAATTTAACACGATTTTTTTCCGATTATTTAAGAATTTTTGGTGCAAATAACATCAGAGGGGGTGCACTTGGTGCCCACAAGACACCAGGGCACGCCAGCACCCCCAGGGCGCGCCCTGGTGGGTTGTGGCCCCCACGTGGGCCCCTCACTTATCTCTTTAGCCCACATCACCACCTACCTCCAGCAAAAATAATCACCACAGCCACCATTTTCGTGTTCTTGCTCTCAAACCCGCGGATTTCGATCTCTTTACTCGAAGCTCCGTTTCCGAAACTGTTTGGAGGGATTGCTTCTTGGTATGTGACTCCTCCATTGCTCCAATTAGTTTTTGTTTTAGTGGGTTATTTTTAGAGTAATTATCTACTCTTGGTGCTGCTGTAGATGAGATTGCATGTTGAATTCTTAGAGTTCTAAGTAGTTTGAATGCTCAATATGGCCTCTATGCATGCTTGGGAGTAGTTGCTAACAATCTTACAAAGTTTTGTTGACAAAATTTTTGTGGACTAAAAATTTTCTGAATTTTTTATACGAATAAAAATGCAATTCTTTAGGAGTTCTTCGAGGAGGAGATCCTCGGGGGCCTCATCAAGTGGAAGCTCAGTTCGACAGTCTTATGTTGAACCGAGTTAAAGCTCGATGCGAGATGCCGCCACCAAATCATGCTTGTGGCCTTGCGACTAGTTCATGGAAGGTGTAGGTATTAAGGAGTAATTTGATCAATTTATTCACAACACAGAGCTTGCCTCCTTCATCATAGATAAGTGCCCCCCAATACCTCGAGCTCACGAAAACCTTCACGAAGAAATTTAAATATTTTCCTCGTGAGTCTAGAGTTTCGTTTAACCTGTACGATCATTCCTTTTCCATGCCGTTAGAAATGTTTAGCGATGCATGCAAACTTCCATTTGAGGGTTCCCTCGATGAACCAACAAAATCTGAGTATGAGTCATTTTTAGTCAATCTTTGCTTTGGCGAAGATAGGGGAGTTACACAAGGGAGAATTAACAGTTTCCACTTTCCATCACTACAATATTTTTCTCTCTTTAACGGTAAATGTGTTGTAGGCAAACTAGATTGTAATACACTGTGTGCTCATGATTTGAGTCTCCTACACACTGCTATAACTAGGAATAAGGATTATAATCTTGGTGCAATTGTTGCACGGAGGTTGTAGCTCAATGCTGCTAGTGGTAATTTTTATGGAGGAATCTCTGCCTCCCGTGTAGCTGAGAGATTAAATGTGTCACCATGGACTAATGACCCCATTCTACCCACTCAGTATTTATACTTTGATGCTATGAAGCGTCATAAGTTCCTTATGGGCACGGCCACCAACTATACCTATAACTTGAGATTTTATAAGAACCTCATTGTGCCTGTTGTTCGCCTTCTCCCGCTCCCTTTGATTTTCACACTAGGGGAAGATATTATGTTCTTGAGAGCGAAGCCTATGAGTACAATGCGGAGGTTGAAACTGCCAGGAGGGCCGCGGAGTCTGCTCCGAGGTTCTCAATGAGCCATCGCCCAGATTAGTATTCATACAGATGGTGATTACCAAGCTAGGACAAAAGCCTAAGCTTGGGGGAGTACGTATTTCCACCGACATTACATTCATGTTCACACATTTCATTCCAGTTGTTGGTGTTCACACTCTTTCATTGTATTATCCATGCTAGAATTGTTTTCTCGCTTTCTTCTTGTGTGTTTGAAAAACTTTGAGAAAACCCAAAAATATTTCCTATTTCTTTTTAGTTTTTCTTTCTAGCTTAGTTTAATAATAGCATCAAAAGAAAACCCAAAAAGATTTCTCGCTTCTTCTTTTACTTGTTGGGAGCTTTCCCGTGTAAATAGTTTTTCTCGTTTTTGTTTTCTTTAATTTGCTTGCTTCATGAGAAACTAAAAACTCCAAAAATATTTCAGTGTGTTTCTCTGAAATTCTTTTCTTTTTTACTTGAGTCGTACCGAGGAGAAGACCACGATGAAATTATTGAGTGGCTCTCATCTACATTATTGTTTATCTAACAAAGAGCCCATGTTACTTTGTCTTCTCCTCTTGAATAAAATGCTTGCAGATTCTAGCTTATTCCACAACACTCTTGCACTATTATTATCTTCTTATCATTCGATCGTGCAAGTGAAAGGCAATAATGACGACATTTAATGAATTGACTGTGGCAGAGAAAGGCGGGTATGAACTCAACTTGTTTTTGTTTTTGTAAATATGTTTAGCCTAGTATCCCTTGATTCAGCTCATTATGATCAAACATGTTTGCAATGACCATTAGAGATTATAGTTGTTCATGCCATGCTTAAGTAGCTAGGAGTGGATAATGAATTATCTTGGGTGTCAACATGCATTAAAATGGTTGTGATGCGGTATGATGATATGGTATCCTCCTCTGAATGTTTCAAGTGGCTTGACTTGGCACAAGTTCACGCATGTAGTTGAATCAAAACCAACATAGCCTTCATGATATTTATGTTCATGGTGTCCATATCCTACCCATGCTAGTATTCAATGTTGATTATATGTAATGCATGTTCACGACCGTCTTCGCTCTCTAGCTGGCCGCTTCACAATCTATTTGCTAGCCTTCGCCTGCACTAAGCGGAAATACTGCTTGTGCATCAAAACACTTAAACCAAGTTATGCCAGATGAGTCCACCATACCTACCTATATGCAGTATTACCCTGCTGTTCCAAAGTAAATTTGCATGTGCCACCTCTAAAAATTCAAATGAACATATGTTTCGTGTGCCTGGACCGCTCATGAAGCGATAGGGGGCGGTCAGTATCTTCAATGCTAAGCGGGTTATTCTCATGACGAGTGTTTATTCACTTATCCTTACACGAGAGGGGCGGTAATAGGGATTCCCAGTCCCGAAATCAAAAATCAAAAATAAATAAATAAAACTCCCCCAGGAATGTTGTTGGTTTGGACGGTACCCGTGGATGCGGCTCGCCGTGGAGTGT
Organism: Elymus sibiricus; assembly: GCA_039707655.1. NCBI lineage: Eukaryota > Viridiplantae > Streptophyta > Magnoliopsida > Poales > Poaceae > Elymus > Elymus sibiricus. The sequence continues at coordinate 303,161,888 of CM077675.1, read as the reverse complement.
GATTGTTGGTGGAGGGGGAGTAAACCTTTACTTTTACCGCTTGGGAACCGCCGCTAATTTCTTTAGCATGGAAGATATTGATAACTCTTGGTGGTGACGTTGACAGGAAGGGTGTACCTCTCAAAATTATAATCTATCTCTGTTTTAAACTCTGAGCTTTGGCACCGCTGCAAATCCATGCTTCCCTCTGCGAAGGGACTATCTATTTACTTTTATGGTGAGTCATCACCTTCTCAAATAAGCTCCAGACCTGAGAGCACTATTGTCATCCTCATGCATTGTGTATAGTTGATGTTGGGTGCAGCATGACTGGATCTTTTCTACCATGAATTACAATGTTTAGTCGCTGCTTGAACTTTGGAGGTGCTCTGCATTTATGTTTTGCGGTCCCAAAAAGGGCTAGCGAGATACCACTATTGTCATATTGTATCATGATTGTTTTGACAAAGTGTTGGCGCTTGAGATATCTTATTATTGCTCGCTAGTTGCTTATGTTATTGTTATGAGTAAATATAATTCCTAAGAGTTATTGTTGACATGGTTATTCATAATCTTTGCTGAAAACCTGGGTGCTACTTAAGCATATATATGTAAACAAGAACAAAAGAGTTCATAAAAGTTTTTCTTTATCACTTTCAGTTTATCAATTGAATTGCTTGAGAACAAGCAAAGGTTTAAGCTTGGGGAGTTGATACGTCTCCAACGTATCTACTTTTCCTCACTCTTTTGCCCTTGTTTTGGACTCTAACTTGAATGATTTGAATGGAACTAACCGGACTGACGCTGTTTTCAACAGAACTACCATGGTGTTGTTTTTGTGCAGAAATAAAAGTTCTCGGAATGGAACGAAACTTTTTGGAGATTTATTTTGGAAAATATAAAAAATACTGGAGCCAAAAACCACCGGAGAGGGGGCCCAGGCTGGGCACGATACACCAGGGCGCGCTAGCCCCCTCCCGGCGCGCCCTGGTGGTTGTGCCCACCTCATGGCCCTTGATGTCTACTACGCAACTTTATTCTTGTAGACTTTGTTGGGCCTCAAGCGCAGAGTTTTGTAGGACAATAACAATTTTCCCTCAAGTGGATGACCTAAGGTTTATCAATCCGTGGGAGGTGTAGGATGAAGATGGTCTCTCTCAAACAACCCTGCAATCAAATAATAAAAAGTCTCTTGTGTCCCCAACACACCCAATACAATGGTAAATTGTATAGGTGCACTAGTTCGGCGAAGAGATGGTGATACAAGTGCAATATGGATGGTAGATGTAGGTTTTTGTAATCTGAAAATATAAAAACAGCAAGGTAACAAGTAACAAAAGTGAGCACAAACGGTATTGCAATGCTTGAAAACAAGGCCTAGGGTCCATACTTTCGCTAGTGCAATCTCTCAACAATGCTAACATAATTGGATCACATAACCATCCCTCAATGTGCAACGAAGAATCACTCCAAAGTTCTTATCTAGCGGAGAACATAAGAAGAAATTGTTTGTAGGGTACGAAACCACCTTAAAGTTATCCTTTCCGATCGATCTATCCAAGAGTTCGTACTAAAATAACACCAAGTTATCCTTTCCGATCAATCTATCTAGATTTCGTACTAAAATAACACCATATGATACGCATCAACCAACTCTAATGTCACCTAGATACTCCAATGTCACCACAAGTATTCATGAGTTAATTATACGATACGCATCAAACAATTTCAGATTCATAATACTCAATCCAACACAAAGAACCTCAAAGAGTGCCCCAAGATTTCTACCGAAGAAAGTAGGACAAGAACGTGTATCAACCCCTATGCATAGATTACCCCAATGTCACCTCGGGAATCCGCAAGTTGAGTACCAAAACATATATCAAGTGAATCAATAGAACACCCCATTGTCACCACGGGTATCCACATGCAAGACATATATCAAGTGTTCTAAAATCCAATATTCAATCGAACATAACGATATCTCAAAGGGAAAGATTCAATTCATCACAACATGATAGCAAGGGAATAACATCATATGATCTGACTATATTAACAAAGCCCGTGATACATCAAGATCGTGACATCTCAAGAACACGAGAGAGAGAGATTTAACACATAGCTACTGGTACATACCCTCAGCCCCGAGGGTGGACTACTCCCTCCTCGTCATGGCCTCCGCCGGAAAGATGAAGATGGCCACCGGAGATGGATTCCCCTCTCCCGCAGGGTACTGGAACGCCTCCAGATTGGTTTTTCGTAGATATAGAGAGTTGCGGCGGCGGGAGCGGAGAGTCTCGGGTTATTTATGATGGTTTCTATATTTATAGGATTTTTGGGCGTCGGTTTCACGCCAAGATGGGCCACGAGGAGGGCACAAGACACCAGGGCACGCCTGGGCCCTCTGGCATGCCCTGGTGGGTTGTGCCCACCTCCTGGCTCTTCTCCGGTGGTTGTTCGCTCCAATATTGCTTGTTTGGTCCAGAAAAAATTACCAAAAAGTTTCGGGCGGTTCCGAGAACTTTCATTTTCTGCACAAAAAACAACACGGTAGTTCTGCTGAAAACAGCGTCAGTCCAGGTTAGTTCTAAATAAATCATATAAAGTGCATCAAAACCATATAAAAGTATTGTAAACATAGGTGAATATGGCATGAATACTTCATAAATTATCGATACGTTGGAGACGTATCAGCATCCCCAAGCTTAATTCATGCTCGTCCTCGAGTAGGTAAATGATAAAAGAAATAATTTATGAAGTGTCAATGCTAGCATAATATATAAGTTTGATCATTGATAATTTCAATCAATTTTCTAGCATCATAACCAGCAACTTTTTCTCATAAAAATCATCATGATAGAGCAATCAATTCACATGTCATGGTTCAAACAATGAATTCTCTTGAAACTTAACAACCTATGTTCTTAGTCACCAAACAATTGCAATTCAACTTATTCTCAACAAAGTCTAAGGAAGAGCTCCACATACTCAATCATCATTTAGTCTTCTATGATTGCTAGTACTCAAAGCATATTTTTAGAACAAACAACATCCATCGAACACAGAGAAAGATAGGGGCTTAAAGTTTCGCCTCCCAACATACTTATCATAAACATAATTGTCAATAATAATAAATCATGATCAAATATATTTGACTGGATATATATGTTTGGATCTTTCCCCACCACATGATGCTTGCCAACTAATAGACTGAGGTTGGAATAAGAAGTTGACTCAACATGAGTAGTAAATAGCATAAAAATAAATTGTCCCTTCACAGAGGGAAGCAGGGATTTGCAAAGGTGCTAGAGCTCATTGTTTAAAAACAGAGATGAATATAGTTTTGGGAGGTGCACCCTTCCTGTCAACGTTATGACCAAGAGTTATCAATATCTTCCATGTTAAACACATTAGCGGCAGTTCCCAAGCGGTAAAAGTAAAGGTCTACTCCCCCTCCACCAACAAACACACTCCACGGCTAGCAGAATCCATGGGTACCGTCCATACCAACAACATTCCTGGGGGAGTTTTGTTTAATTATTTGCATTTTTTTATTTCGGGACTGGGAATCCCTATTACCGCCCCTCTCGTGCAAGGACGAGTGAATAAACACTCATCATGAGAATAACCCGCTTAACATGGAAGATACTGACCGCCCCCCGACGCTCCATGAGCAGTCCAGGCACACAAAACAGATGTTTATTTGAATGTTTAGAGGTGGCACATGCAAATTTACTTGGAATGGCAGTGAAATACCATATATAGGTAGGTATGGTGGACTCTTATGGAAGAAACTTGGCTCAAGAGTTTGGATACACAACTAGTATCTCTACTTAGTACGAAGTGTTGGCTAGCAAAAGGTTCTAAACAAGCACCACATGTTGGAGGATCCATAACAATATAACTTCTATGCAAATATACACAACCATAACTCATTACGTTATCTTCCTTGTCCAACTTCAACTAATTTGCTCAAGTTTGAAAATAATTAATGGGTATTCCCAATCATAGAAGATGTCCAAGATAATATATTTGTATGTGAAAGTTCTCTTCCTTATACTAATCATTCAAGAATTGCTTGTATGACCAATATTGTGATAGTCAAACGTCAATAGATTTTACTTTCTAAACCAGATGTGAAGCTACTACTAAGCATAAAGCACATTGATAATTTCATATTTATGATTTTTAATTAATTCACAATTTACTCTTAGGATATAAGGGAAGCACAAGAGTAAACATCAAACTACTCTCAAAAGATATAAGTGAAGATCAATGAGTAGTCAAACAATTAAGTAGCTATGTGAGGACTCTCTCTCTCAATAAAGATTTTCAGATCTTAGTATTTTAATGAAATAGAAAACTAAACAAAAATAGAACTCCAAGAATAGCACGCATCATGTGAACGAATAGAAATTTAGGCTCAACATAGGCTAACCGATAGTTGACGAAGAGAGGTGGGATGCGTAGCATCCCCAAGCTTAGATGCTTGAGACTTCTTGAAATATTTACTTGGGGTGCCTTGGGCATCCCCAAGCTTGAGCTTTTGTATCTCGTTCATGTTGGAAATATGCCCTAGAGGCAATAATAAATTGGTTATTATTATATTTCCTTGTTAATGATAATCGTTTATTATCCATGCTATAATTGTATTGATTGGAAACTCAAATACATGTGTGGGTACATAGACAACACTGTGTCCCTAGTAAGCCTCTAGTTGACTAGCTCGTTGATCAAAGATGGTTAAGGTTTCCTAGCCATTGACATGAGATGTCATTTGATAACGGGATCACATCATTAGGAGAATGATGTGATGGACAAGACCCAAACTGTAAACGTAGCATTTGATCGTGTCAGTTTATTGCTATTGTTTTCTGCATGTCAAGTATCTGTTCCTTTGACCATGAGATCATGCAACTCACTGACACCGGAGGAATACCTTGTGTGTATCAAACGTCGCAACGTAACTGGGTGACTATAAAGGTGCTCTACAGGTATCTCCGAGGGTGTCTGTTGGGTTGGCATGGATCAAGACTGGGATTTGTTACTCCGTATGACGGAGAGGTATCTCAGGGCCCACTCGGTAATACAACATCACATTGAGCCTTGCAAGCAAAGTGACTAAAGAGTTAGCCACAGGATCTTGTATTACGGAACGAGTAAAGAGACTTGCCGGTAACGAGATTGAACTAGGTATAGTGATACCGACGATCGAATCTCGGGCAAGTAACATACCGAAGAACAAAGGGAACAGCATACGGGATTAACTGAATCCTTGACATAGAGGTTCGACCGATAAAGATCTTCGTAGAATATGTAGGAGCCAATATGGGCATCCAGGTCCCGCTATTGGTTATTGGCCGTAGAGGTGTCTCGGTCATGTCTACATAGTTCTCGAACCCGCATGGTCTACACACTTAACGTTTGGTGACGATTAGTATAATTGAGTTATTATGTTGGTGACCGAAAGTTGTTCGGAGTCCCGGATAAGATCCCGGGCATGACGAGGATCTCCGGAATAGTCCGGAGGTAAAGATTGATATATGTGATAATAGTGTTTTGATCTCTGGAAGGGTTCCGGAGTTCACCGGAAGGGATTCCGGATGTTTACCGAAGTGTTCGGATGCAGCAACACTTTATATGAGCCAAAGGGATAAAGCCCACAAAGTATTGGAAAGTGCAAAAGTAGTTTTGCTGCCGCGTAAGCGGTACTACCGCTTGGTGAAGCGGTACTACCGCCGGAGCGGTACTACCGCTTGTGTGAAGCGGTACTACCGCCCAAGCGGTACTACCGCTTGTGTGAAGCGGTACTACCGCTTGTGTGCGGCTGTGCACGGTTCGGCAGGGATCCGAGTTGGACTCTTTCCCTGCGGGCCAAACCGACCTTGTGCGGGCAAAACCGACCTAGAGGAGGCTTTTACTCCAAGTTTAGACCCCAAGGCTCAACATATAAATAGAGGGGCAGGGCTAGCACACGTGACACATCAAGTTTTCCCCAAGCCGTGTGCGGCAACCCTAGCCCTCTAGTTCCTCCGTCATAATCTCCGTAGTGCTTGGCGAAGCCCTGCAGAGATTGTTCCTCACCACCATCACCACGCCGTCGTGCTGCTGGAACTCAACCACTACTTCACCATCGCTCGCTGGATCGAGGAGGTGAAGGCGTCATCAAGCCGTACGTGTGTTGAACGCGGAGGTGCCGTCCGTTCGGCACTAGATCGGAAGGATCGTGATTGGATCGCGGGACGCTCGGCGATTTGGATTGCGAAGACGTTCGACTACATCAACCGCGTTTATTAACGCTTCCGCTTAGCGATCTACAAGGGTATGTAGATTCACTCTCCCTCTCGTAGATGCTCATCACCATGGATAGATCTTATGTGTGCGTAGGAAAATTTTTGTTTCCCATGCAACGTTCCCCAACAGTGGCATCATGAGCTAGGTCTATGCGTAGATGAGATCTCGAGTAGAACACAAACGAGTTGTGGGCGTGGGTGTATACATATTGCTTGCCGTTACTAGTTGATATTTGATTCGGCGGTACTGTGAGATGAAGCGGCCCGGACCGACATTACGCGTACACTTACGCGAGACAGGTTCCTTCAACTAACATGTAACTTCGTTGCATAAAGATGGCTAGCGGGTGTCTGTCTCTCTCACTTTAGTTGAATCGATTTCAATGAAGAGGGTTCTTTTAGAAGATCAAAAAGCAATCACTACACCACGTTGTGGTTTTGCGTAGGTAAGAACGGTTCTTGCAAACCCGTAGCAGCCACGTAAAATTTGCAACAACAATTAGAGGACGTCTAACTTGTTTTTGCAGGGTATGATGTGATATGATATGGCCAATTACATGATGAGATATATGTGATGTATGAGATGATCATGTTTTGTATAGAATATCACGACTTGCATGTCGATGAGTACGGCAACTGGCAGGAGCCATAGAGTTGTCTTTAATTATTGTATGACCTGCGTGTCAATCATTAAGCGCTATGTAATGCTTTACTTTATCGCTAAACGTTAGCTATAGTCGTGGAAGCAACAGTCGGCGCGACAACCTTATGGCGACACGTTGATGGAGATCAAGATGATGGAGATCATGGTGTCATGCCGGTGACGATGGAGATCATGCCGGTGCTTTGGAGATGGAGATCAAAAGCACAAGTTCATGGCCATATCATGTCACTTATGATTTGCATGTGATGTTAATCCTTTTATGCATCTTATTTTGCTTAGGACGACGGTAGCATTATAAGGTGATCCCTCACTTAAATTTCAAGATAAATTGTGTTCTCCCCAAGTGTGCACCGTTGCGAAAGTTCGTCGTTTCGAGACACGCCGTGATGATCGGGTGTGATAGACTCTACGTTCGCATACAACGGGTGTAAGCCATGTTACACGTGCGGAACACTCGGGTTAAACTTGACGAGCCTAGCATGTACAGACATGGCCTCGGAACACAAGAGACCGAAAGGTCGAACATGAGTCATATAGTAGATATGATCAACATGAAGATGTTCACCATTGAAACCACCTCAACTCACGTGATGATCGGACTTGAGTTGGTGGATTTGGATCATGATACACTCGAATGATCGGAGGGATGTCAATTTGAGTGGGAGTTTTTTAAATATGATTAACTAAACTCATTATCTAAGAACAATAGTCTAAGTTGTCTTTGCTATATTTATGTTGTAGATCATGGCTCGCGCAGTAGCACCCCTGAATTTTAATGCGTTCCTAGAGAAAGCTAAGTTGAAAGATGATGGAAGTAACTTTGTGGACTGGGCCCGTAATCTAAGGATTATCCTTACGGCTTCCCAGAAGGCTTATGTCCTTGATGCACCGCTTGGTGATCCACCCGCTCCAGTTGAGTCTCTAGACGTTGTGAACGCCTGGCAGGCTCGTTCTGATGATTACTCAATAGTTCAATGTGCAATGTTGTATGGCTTAGAACCGGGACTTCAAAGACGTTTTGAACGTCATGGAGCATATGAGATGTTCCAGGAATTGAAGTTTATCTTTCAGAAGAATGCCCGGATCGAGAGATATGAGATCTCCGATAAGTTCTATACTTGCAAGATGGAGGAGAACGGGTCTATCAGTGATCACGTGCTCAGAATGTCTGGGTACTCCACCCGTCTGGCTGAGTTAGGGATGCCCCTTCCGCCAGAGGCTATCACTGACAGAGTTCTTCAATCATTGCCACCTAGCTACAAGAGCTTCGTGTTGAACTATAACATGCACGGGATGAACAAGTCAGTCGCCGAGCTGTTTGCGATGCTGAAAGCCGCTGAGTCTGAAATTCAGAAGGAGCATCAAGTGTTGATGGTCAATAAAACCACTAGTTTCAAGAAAAATGGCAAGGGTAAGAAGGGTAACTCCAAGCAGAGTGGCAAAGCAGTTGCTCCTCTCATGAAGAAACCCAAGGCTGGACCCAAACCAGAAACTGTGTGTTTTCATTGCAAGGGAACTGGACACTGGAAGCGGAATTGCCCCAAGTATTTGGCTGACAAGAAGGCGGCCAACAACAAACAAGGTATATATGATATACATGTTATTGATGTGTACCTTACCAACTCTCGTTGTAGTGCCTGGGTATTTGATACCGGTGCGGTTGCTCATATTTGCAACTCAAAACAGGAACTGCGGAATAGACGGAGGCTGGCAAAGGACGAAGTGACGATGCGCGTGGGAAATGGTTCCAAGGTTGATGTGATCGCCGTCGGCACGCTCGCTCTTCGATTACCGTCGGGATTAGTGATGAACCTAAATAAGTGTTATTTGGTGCCTGCGTTAAGCATGAACATTATATCTGGATCTTGTTTATTGCGAGACGGTTACTCATTTAAATCAGAGAATAATGGTTGTTCTATTTATATGAGTAATATCTTTTATGGTCATGCACCCGATGTGAGGGGTTTATTCTTATTGAATCTCGATAGTAATGATACACATGTTCATAACATTGATGCCAAAAGATGTAGAATTGATAATGATAATACCACTTTCTTGTGGCACTGCCGTTTAGGTCATATTGGCGTAAAACGCATGAGGAAGCTCCATGCTGATGGACTTTTGGAGTCACTTGATTTTGAATCACTTGACACATGTGAGCCATGCCTCATGGGCAAGATGACTAAAACGCCGTTCTCTGGAATAATGGAACGGGCAAGTGACTTATTGGAAATCATACATACTGATGTGTGCGGTCCGATGAGCATTGAGGCGCGCGGTGGTTATCGTTACTTTCTCACCTTCACTGATGACTTAAGTAGATATGGGTATATTTACTTAATGAAACACAAGTCTGAAACATTTGAAAAGTTCAAACAATTTCAGAGTGAAGTTGAGAATCATCGTAACAAGAAGATTAAATTCCTACGATCTGATCGAGGAGGAGAATATCTGAGTTATGAGTTTGGCAGTCACTTAAGACAGTGTGGAATTGTTTCACAATTGACACCGCCTGGAACACCACAGCGTAATGGTGTGTCCGAACGTCGTAATCGAACCTTATTAGATATGGTGCGATCTATGATGTCTCTTGCCGATTTGCCACTATCGTTTTGGGGTTATGCATTAGAGACAGCTGCATTCACTTTAAATAGGGCACCATCGAAATCCGTTGAGACGACGCCATATGAACTTTGGTTTGGCAAGAAGCCAAAGCTGTCGTTTCTTAAAGTTTGGGGATGTGATGCTTATGTCAAAAAGCTTCAGCCTGAAAAGCTGGAACCCAAAGCGGAGAAATGCGTCTTCATAGGATACCCAAAAGAGACAGTTGGGTATACCTTCTATCTCAGATCCGAAGGCAAAATGTTTGTCGCTAAAAACGGAACATTTCTTGAGAAAGAGTTTCTCTCGAAAGAATTGAGTGGGAGGAAGATAGAACTTGATGAGGTTATTGAACCTTTACTTCAACCTGAGAGTAGCGCAGCGCAGAAAGTTGTTTCTGTGGAGCCTACATTAGCTGAAGAGGAAGTTAATGATGATGATCATGAAGCTTTGGATCAAGTTGCTATCGAACCTCGTAGGTCGACAAGGACGCGTACTACTCCTGAGTGGTACGGCAACCCTGTCTTAGAGGTCATGTTGTTAAACAACGATGAACCTACGAGCTATGGAGAAGCGATGATGGGCCCGGATTCCGAGAAATGGTTAGAGGCCATGAAATCCGAGATGGGATCCATGTATGAAAACAAAGTATGGACTTTGGAAGTATTACCTGAAGGGCGTAAGGCCATTCAGAACAAATGGATCTTTAAGAGGAAGACGGACGCGGACGGTAATGTCACCGTCTATAAAGCTCGACTTGTGGCAAAGGGTTTTTCACAAGTTCAAGGAGTTGACTACGATGAGACCTTCTCACCCGTAGCGATGCTTAAGTCCGTCAGAATCATGTTAGCAATAGCTGCCTTTTTCGATTATGAAATTTGGCAGATGGATGTCAAAACAGCGTTCCTTAACGGTTACCTTAAGGAAGAGTTGTATATGATGCAACCAGAAGGTTTTGTCGATCCAGAGAATGCTGACAAAGTTTGCAAACTCCAGCGATCCATTTATGGACTGGTGCAAGCATCTCGGAGTTGGAATCTTCGTTTTGATGATGTGATCAAAGCGTTCGAGTTTATACAAGTTTACGGAGAAGCTTGTATTTACAAGAAAGTGAGTGGGAGCTCTATAGCGTTTCTAATATTATATGTGGATGACATATTGCTGATTGGAAACAATATAGAAATGCTGGAAAGCGTAAAGGAATTTTTGAACAAGAGTTTTTCAATGAAGGACCTAGGAGAAGCTGCTTTCATATTAGGCATCAAGATCTATAGAGATAGATCAAGACGCTTAATAGGACTTTCACAAAGCACATACCTTGATAAGATTTTGAAGAAGTTCAAAATGGATCAGTCCAAGAAGGGGTTCTTGCCTGTTTTGCAAGGTGTGAAGTTGAGTAAGACTCAATGCCCAGTGACTGCAGAAGATAGAGAAAAGATGAGTGTCATCCCCTATGCTTCGGCCATAGGCTCTATCATGTATGCAATGCTGTGCACAAGACCCGATGTCAGCCTTGCCATAAGTATGGTCGGAAGGTTTCAAAGTGATCCAGGAATGGAACACTGGACGGCGGTCAAGAATATCCTGAAGTACCTGAAAAGGACTAAGGACATGTTTCTCGTTTATGGAGGTGATCAAGAGCTCGTCGTAAAGGGTTACGTCGATGCAAGCTTTGACACTGATCCGGATGACTCTAAGTCGCAAACCGGATACGTATTTATTCTTAATGGGGGTGCGGTTAGCTGGTGCAGTTCCAAGCAAAGCGTGGTAGCAGATTCTACATGCGAAGCGGAGTACATCGCTGCCTCGGAGGCGGCGAAGGAAGGTGTCTGGATGAAGGAGTTCATGACAGATCTTGGAGTAGTGCCTAGTGCACTTAACCCAATGACTCTGTTTTGTGATAATACTGGTGCCATTGCTCTAGCCAAGGAACCAAGATTTCACAAGAGGACCAGACACATAAAGCGACGTTTCAATTCCATCCGCGATTACATCAAGGAGGACGACATAAATATTTGCAAAGTACACACGGATCTAAATGTTGCAGATCCGATGACTAAACCTCTTCCAAGGGCTAAACATGAACAACACCAGAACTGCATGGGTGTTCGATTCATTACAATGTAAATCACATAGTGATGTGAACTAGATTATTGACTCTAGTGCAAGTGGGAGACTGTTGGAAATATGCCCTAGAGGCAATAATAAATTGGTTATTATTATATTTCCTTGTTAATGATAATCGTTTATTATCCATGCTATAATTGTATTGATTGGAAACTCAAATACATGTGTGGGTACATAGACAACACTGTGTCCCTAGTAAGCCTCTAGTTGACTAGCTCGTTGATCAAAGATGGTTAAGGTTTCCTAGCCATTGACATGAGATGTCATTTGATAACGGGATCACATCATTAGGAGAATGATGTGATGGACAAGACCCAAACTGTAAACGTAGCATTTGATCGTGTCAGTTTATTGCTATTGTTTTCTGCATGTCAAGTATCTGTTCCTTTGACCATGAGATCATGCAACTCACTGACACCGGAGGAATACCTTGTGTGTATCAAACGTCGCAACGTAACTGGGTGACTATAAAGGTGCTCTACAGGTATCTCCGAGGGTGTCTGTTGGGTTGGCATGGATCAAGACTGGGATTTGTTACTCCGTATGACGGAGAGGTATCTCAGGGCCCACTCGGTAATACAACATCACATTGAGCCTTGCAAGCAAAGTGACTAAAGAGTTAGCCACAGGATCTTGTATTACGGAACGAGTAAAGAGACTTGCCGGTAACGAGATTGAACTAGGTATAGTGATACCGACGATCGAATCTCGGGCAAGTAACATACCGAAGAACAAAGGGAACAGCATACGGGATTAACTGAATCCTTGACATAGAGGTTCGACCGATAAAGATCTTCGTAGAATATGTAGGAGCCAATATGGGCATCCAGGTCCCGCTATTGGTTATTGGCCGTAGAGGTGTCTCGGTCATGTCTACATAGTTCTCGAACCCGCAGGGTCTACACACTTAACGTTTGGTGACGATTAGTATAATTGAGTTATTATGTTGGTGACCGAAAGTTGTTCGGAGTCCCGGATAAGATCCCGGGCATGACGAGGATCTCCGGAATAGTCCGGAGGTAAAGATTGATATATGTGATAATAGTGTTTTGATCTCTGGAAGGGTTCCGGAGTTCACCGGAAGGGATTCCGGATGTTTACCGAAGTGTTCGGATGCAGCAACACTTTATATGAGCCAAAGGGATAAAGCCCACAAAGTATTGGAAAGTGCAAAAGTAGTTTTGCTGCCGCGTAAGCGGTACTACCGCTTGGTGAAGCGGTACTACCGCCGGAGCGGTACTACCGCTTGTGTGAAGCGGTACTACCGCCCAAGCGGTACTACCGCTTGTGTGAAGCGGTACTACCGCTTGTGTGCGGCTGTGCACGGTTCGGCAGGGATCCGAGTTGGACTCTTTCCCTGCGGGCCAAACCGACCTTGTGCGGGCAAAACCGACCTAGAGGAGGCTTTTACTCCAAGTTTAGACCCCAAGGCTCAACATATAAATAGAGGGGCAGGGCTAGCACACGTGACACATCAAGTTTTCCCCAAGCCGTGTGCGGCAACCCTAGCCCTCTAGTTCCTCCGTCATAATCTCCGTAGTGCTTGGCGAAGCCCTGCAGAGATTGTTCCTCACCACCATCACCACGCCGTCGTGCTGCTGGAACTCAACCACTACTTCACCATCGCTCGCTGGATCGAGGAGGTGAAGGCGTCATCAAGCCGTACGTGTGTTGAACGCGGAGGTGCCGTCCGTTCGGCACTAGATCGGAAGGATCGTGATTGGATCGCGGGACGCTCGGCGATTTGGATCGCGAAGACGTTCGACTACATCAACCGCGTTTATTAACGCTTCCGCTTAGCGATCTACAAGGGTATGTAGATTCACTCTCCCTCTCGTAGATGCTCATCACCATGGATAGATCTTATGTGTGCGTAGGAAAATTTTTGTTTCCCATGCAACGTTCCCCAACAGTTCAATCCTCTCATATCATGGTTTCACCTATTCTCAAAAACTTCATTCACACAAAACTCGAAAAGAACTCGTGAGATAGGTTAGTACACATAAGAATAAATCAACACTTCATGTACTGCCAAGACAAGTTGCATAATAATTTCCAAACATTATCTACTGTATAATATAATTTCCACAATTTATATCTACCAACATAGGCTATGGAAACTATAGGATAAGTAGATAACAAAACTATGACAGCAATCTGTCCAAACAGAACAGTCTGTAGCAATTTATGAAAACAGTGTACTTCTGTAACTCAAACAATTATGAAAATTTAGGAAATTCTAAAGAATTTATATGACAACACTGTGTAGAATTTCAGAAACTTTCCACGTTCAAGTAAAATATGAAAATTCAAACACTACGGCAAAAGTTTCTGTTTTTACACAGCACACATCAAAACATGCAATTCAAGCATCCTAAAGGCAATTCTTGGAACTTTTATTGAAAAACAAGATTATAAATAACACCTCACAGAAAATAACAAAATAAAATGACGCTCCAAGCAAAACGCATATTATGTGACAAATAAAAATATAGCTCTAAGTAAGATATACCGATAATGTTGAAGACGAAAGAGGGGATGCCTTCTGGGGCATTGTGGCACCCCGGCTCAGAGAACTGGATTACCAGTGTTTCCAACCCAGAGATCATGTCTTCTGGAAACACACAACAACTTGGTATAGAACAGAACTGAACTTTATTGATAGGAGTTGAGTACAAGCGCATATTTTACAATGGTGACGAGGCCAAAGGCACCCTCGGTGCTATGACAGTATCTACATTATTTATGTCACAGAGCAGGGCCTCGGAATACTAAGTACTTCTATGGCGTAGCGGAACATAGCGCAACTCCATCCACAGGGACACTGCTGTGGACACGTCCTAGTTATCATAGCACGAACCATCAGGACCTCCGTCCTTGGCTTCTCCTGCATCTGGCATGATACGCCAGGTGAGTACTTTGAATGTACTCGCAAGCTCACAACAACCAAGTAATGCAGCAAACAATAGCATGGCAATCAACATGTTATCATCAAGGTAATTTACTTACTGTACCGATCATCAACTTACTCTCTTCCGGGTTGTTCCACAACCCTCGGAATACTCGCAACCATCGAGTACTTCCGAAAACAAGACGAGTTCTTCCATCATTAGTGTCAGTAATCTGATTGATCACCTACTGAGGTCTGGATGGGCTGTCCAATACCGTGGACACGGCTACTCGAATAGATTTTTCACTCTGCAGAGGTTGCGCACTTTACCCACACCATGAAGCACCTGGCCTCGTGATCCCACTCGGGTGGACCAGCGTGGCTTCAACAAAACCTGCCTGACCCGTGACTCTTCCATCGTACCACCGGCACTCATCCTCCCCCGGAGGCCTGCCTTGGGTGGCCCCTGTGTCCTCATGACACCTGCCACCGTCGTGGCCAAACTATGTAGACCCAAACGGGGGCTACTGTCCCAAACGGGGACGCCGGCATAAACTCAACTATCAACTAGGCTCACAGGGCTATCACCGCCTACCTGATCAGGGTAGCGCGCGTGCATAACCCTCCCTCTTTGGAGGTACCGATGAAAGATCACGCAGTCAGGCTCGGTCAGGGCCGTCCCATACCGGCAAATGTGGTTGCACGAGTATGCCCGGACAGGAGACTCAAGATCAACCACTAAGTTCATTTGTCAACTATAGTGGTTCAACACAATACTTAAGTATTTAAATATTGCTATTAATTATTTATATCAAATAAATCAACCTAATGTATATGAAGATGCAATGCTATGGAAATGAATGCATGAAATGGGTATCATGGCTTGCCTTGCTCTGTTGGGTGGTTGACACACTCTTGATCTTCAAAGGCACCAAAATCTCTTTCTGAAAGTGTTTTCAAATACAATTGAAAATGTCACATAAAGCATTTTTCTTAAACAGAAATTCTGTAGGCATAGGAAAAATACCAAAATTTGTTAGTAAATAAAGGGGCTCAATACCAACTCGGTGCAAAAAGAATCAATTGAATTGCAGCTATAGATAAAAAGTTATTAATGGTCAAAGTCTGGTAAAAAATCTGAATTTAAATAGAAAATCAGAAAATCAAAAGGGGGCCACGTCGAAAGCGTAAAGTGGAGGGGGCGCCTCCACTTAGCGCTTCGGGCGCGGGCTTGGGTGGCCGATAGGTGGGGCCTGTCGTTTTAAACAGAGAGAGGGAGGAGGAGACAGAGACAGGGTGGGGCTCCGGCGACGGTCGCCGGCGACAGAGATGGCGGCGGCGCTCGGAGATGATGGGAATGGATCGGGCGCTCGACGGCGAGCATGCACGTACCCGCAAACTGGCTAGAGGTGGCTGGACGGCGTCGTCCCCTTCGTCTCCGGCGGCGGCGGCGCTCGGTTGGAATCGGAGACGGCGGTTCCAGCGATGGATGGCTTGGGCAGGATGTCGGGGAGCACCAAGGGAATGCCCTGAGCTCAATGGGGTGGTCAATTGGGCTCGGGGAGGAGAGGAAGTGCTGGCGACGAGGAAACTACAGAGGGCGGAGCTCCGGCGAGGTTCGAGGCCAGAGGGCCTCTCGGCCTTGCCTCGTTGCTCGGGGGAACGATTGAGAGTAGGAGGAGATGGTTGAGGAGCTCGGAGGGACTAGGCGAGGTCTTATATAGGCAGGGGGCGAGGGCGGCGATCTCTCCCGAAGCGGCGAGGCTTGGCCACGTCGCCGGCGTTCGTACGATGCGCTGGCTGGCCGGGAGCGTCGACGGGATGGGAGAGAGCAGGAGGGAGCGACGGGACGGGTCCGGCGCCATTAATGGCTCGCGGACGACCACACTGGCCGAAACTCACTGTTATGCCCATGGCGAAGCTTGGCCGGGAGCGGCGGCGGCCATCTCCGGCGACCAGGAGGGTTCGAGAGGAGCCACGCGGCTGGCTGCTGCGATGTCGGCACCAAGGGACAAGGGGGGGGGGCAGTGATGGACGGCTCGGGCGCGCTCGTCCAACTCTGTCGCTGTGCCGAGCGCGCGCACTGGCATGCCAGTGCCGTGCTCACCATGGGTGCGGCCACTAGGAGGACACGCATGCCGGTTACACCATGTCCACAGCATCGACCCTTGTCCACTTAGTCACTCTAGGCCACTGGCTCGACTAGGTGCACCCCTCTGCGATGTGTAGCTTCAGCTACAGCTCCTGCCAGCAATCTTGAGGAGGATCTGGAAGAGAAAAGAGATAGAGATGGAACCAATGGAGATGTTTGGGATCATCTATGTTGGAAGGACTAGAGACTGGCAAAGTTTGAGAGAGTTTGAGAAAGAAATGAATAGGGTTGCTTTGATAACCATCATTCTGGTTCAGAACACAAATGAGCTTGTGGCACTCAACTGGTTGCTCTGCAAATGATGAAACTTGGTGGAAGGAAGTTATTTGGTAGTGCACTCATGCCATAAAAATTATAGATCAATTGTGCACCCCTAACTTGTACTTCCTTCACAAAAGTTCAACATAAGTAGAAACTTGACAGGGTCCTGCTGCTCAAAAATTGAATTGGACCAGAGGATGTTTTTGGATATTGGGGCTAGATAAGATCCCCAGGAGCTTGAGGAATTTATTGAGAATTTTCTGGAATGGGAATAATAGGGTTGCTTCACAATGGACAGATTCTGGTCAGAAACAAAATAATTATTCTGGCCAAAATTTCCCATTGGGCAATCAAACATTTTTGGAGAATATGGAATCCTATGATGATGAGAAGATTAGGGAAAAGTTTGGGAATTAATTGACCACCCAAACTATAGGTTGCTTCACAACCCATAGTGATGACCTAAATTCCCAAATTGAGAAAATGATTTTAGAGAAAAAGATTAAATATTGGAAAATTGTCCAAGAGAGGCATGGAAGGGTTTTATCAAGATGATAAAGGTTTTGGGATGCTTGAAGAAAAATTTAACAAGACATAGGTCAACTCAACTGAAAAGGTTTTGAAAATCAACTAAATTGCAAATAAAACCCAGATGTTTTTGAAAAGAAAAAGTTGCCAAAATCAGGGTGTCACAAACCTACCTCCCTTAGGATGAATCTCGTCCTCGAGATTCGGTTGCTCAGGGAACAAGTATGGATACGTGGATCTCAGGAAATCTTCCCTTTCCCATGTAGCCTCTTCCTCGGTGTGGTGCTCCCATAGCACCTTGTAAAACCTGATTACCTTGCTCCTGGTGGTTCTCTCCATTTCATCCAGGATCCTGACAGGTTTCTCTTCGTAAGTCAGGTCTTTAGCCAGCTCTAACTCACTCATGTCCGCTTGCTTGACTGGTGGTGCAATGCACTTTCTTAATTGTGATATATGGAAGACATCGTGCACTTCTGACAATTCTGGTGGTAGTTCCAACTGATATGCCACTCTGCCTCTTCTAGCAACCACTGGAAATGGGCCGATATATCTTGGTGCAAGTTTTCCCCGAGTATGGAATCTCTTTACTACCTTCATGGGGGTTACTCGGAGGTACGCATATTCTCCGGGTTCAAAGGTCACTTCCCGGTGCTTTGGATCATAGTAACTCTTCTGACGACACTTGGCTGCTCGAAGATGCTCTTGAATGTCCTTGACTTGCTTCTCAGCCTCGAGCATCAAGTCTGTACCAAAGATTCGGCTATCCCCAGTCTGAGACCAGTTCAATGGGGTGCGGCACTTTCGTCTGTATAATGCTTCAAACGATGACATCTTCAGACTTGACTGATAGCTGTTGTTATAGGAGAAGTCCGCATAAGGTAGACTGTCTTCCCACTTGGGTCCATGGGTGAGAGCACATGACCGAAGCATATCCTTCAGTATCTGGTTCACCCTTTCTGTCTGCCCGTCTGTCTGCGGGTGGTATGCCGTGCTATGCTTCAGCATGGTTCCCAAGGCTTGGTGTAGTCGCAGCCAGAATGCTGAGGTGAATAGGGAACCTCTGTCTGAGGTGATGGACTTAGGGACTCCATGGAGGCTAACTATCCGGGACATGTAGAGCTGTGCCAGCTGATTTGCGTTGAAAGTGGTCTTTACTAGAATGAAGTGAGCCACTTTCGTGTGTATGTCCACAATGACCCAAATAGCATCGTTGCCTCTTGTTGACTTGGGTAGTCCAACAATAAAGTCCATGCATATGTCATCCCACTTCCACTGGGGTACTGGTAAGGGTTGTAGTAGCCCAGCGGGTTTCTGGTGTTCTGCCTTAACCTTGTTGCAGATATCACAGCAGGCGACATAGTATGCTATATCTCTTCGCATTCCCGGCCACCAAAATGTCTCTCTCAGGTCCTGATACATTTTTGTGCCTCCCGGGTGGATAGAGTATGAGGACTCATGAGCTTCTTTAAGTATTTGCTGCCTTAGATTTTCCTGATCAGGCATGCATATCCGCCTCTCGAACCATACGGTGCCTTGATCATCCACGTGGAAGGACTTGGCTTTCCCTTTCGGAATCTGCTCCTTGATCTTTTTGATTTCTTCATCTGGCCCTTGGGCCTTCTTAATTTCCTCCATAAGGGTGGGAGTAATTTCCAACGTGTCCGAGGTAGTTGGGCCGCATAGCACCATGTTGAGCTCAGCGAACACTTCTTGCAGCCTTGGATGCAGACTTCCCATAAGTGCATTTACGGTGCCTTGTTTTCTGCTGAGAGCGTCCGCGACCACATTAGCTTTCCCCGGATGATAATTTATCCCAATGTCATAGTCCTTGACTAGTTCTAGCCATCTTCGTTGCCTGAGATTCAGGTCAGGTTGGGTGAAAATATACTTGAGACTCTTATGGTCCGTGTATATTTCACAACTTTGCCCAATGAGATAATGCCTCCAAATCTTCAGGGCATGAACTACGGCTACTAGTTCCAAGTCGTGTGTAGGGTAGTTCTCCTCATGGGGTCGTAGCTGTCTGGATGCATATGCTACAACCTTCCCTTCTTGCATCAATACGCAGCCGATTCCACGTCTTGAAGGATCGCAGTAGATGTCAAAACTCTTGTGTATGTCTGGGAGGACTAGGACAGGTGCTGTAGTGAGCCTGGTCTTTAATTCCAGGAAACTGCTGTCACATTCCGCCGTCCAGACAAACCTTTGATTCTTCTTGAGTAATTCCGTCAGGGGCTTGGCTATTTTAGAGAAGCCTTCTATGAATCGTCGATAATAGCCTGCCAATCGCAGGAAGCTACGGACTTCGGTCACCGTGGCTGGTGTCTTCCAATTCAGCACCGCAGTTACCTTGCTGGGGTCGACGGCTACTCCTTGTTCTGACAAAATGTGCCCCAGAAATCCCACCTCTTTTAGCCAAAATTCACACTTGCTAAACTTGGCATACAGGCGGTGGTCTCTTAATCTTTCCAGGACAGCTCGGAGATGCTGCTTATGCTCTTCTTCATCCTTGGAATATATCAGGATATCATCGATGAACACCACCACAAATTTGTCCAGAAAGTCCATGAAGACTTTGTTCATCATGCTCATGAAGTAGGCTGGAGCATTTGTCAATCCAAATGACATGACCGTAAATTCATACAGGCCATATCGGGTGGTGAACGCTGTCTTGGGGATATCCTCCTTTTGGATTTTTAGCTGATGATATCCGGTTCGAAGGTCAATCTTTGAGAATACCCGGGCTCCATTCAACTGATCGAATAGGTCATCAATGCGAGGAAGCGGGTACTTATTCTTGATAGTGACCTCGTTCAGCTGGCGATAGTCTACGCACATTCGTAGACTTCCATCCTTCTTCTTGACAAAGAGCACTGGTGATCCCCATGGCGAGATGCTGGGGCGAATGTACCCTTTTTGCA
The DNA here is from genome assembly GCA_039707655.1 of Elymus sibiricus. NCBI lineage: Eukaryota > Viridiplantae > Streptophyta > Magnoliopsida > Poales > Poaceae > Elymus > Elymus sibiricus. The sequence goes on along the minus strand of CM077675.1, from coordinate 303,141,472 downwards.
ACAATTCATCCAATTGCTTCTTTAGCTCTACCAACTCTGGTCCTGGCATACGGTAGTATTTCTTGTAAATTGGAGCAGTGTCGGGAACCACTTTGATTGCAAATTCCAATTCCCGGTCGGGTGGAATTCCGGGTAATTCTTCGGGAAACACATCCGGAAACTCGCATACTACCGGAATTAAGTTCATGTCCGTGGCAGTAGTTTGGTATGCCATTCCCTTCTTTGATATCATCTTGCTGGCAAGGAATTGGACTGTTTGTCCGGTTGGGTTAACCAGTGTTACTGTCCTGCTGGCACAATTGATGCACACCTGATGTGGTGTCAACCAGTCCATTCCCAGTATTACGTCCAATCCCGAGGATTCAATGGCAATGAGGGCAGCTGGGAACTTAACTCCATGTATTGAAATTTCCAGATCTCTATAGATCAAATTCGTTCTGAGCAGGGAACCAGGGGATTGTACCACCATGATTTTGTCTAAGAGCAATGGCGAAAATTTGTGCAAGGTGGCAAAACTCCGCGAAATAAACGAGTGGGAAGCCCCGGAATCAAATAAAATAACTGCAGGTATATCGTTAATAGAAAACATACCAATGACTACTTCTGGGGCTTCGCAGGCTTCCTCAGCGGAGATATGGTGGACGCGTCCATGGCAGAAGTTGTGATTGGGGCGGCGTCCAATAGTGTTGACCTGCGGCTTGACGTCGGCGGATGACTTCCCATTGTTGGTGGGACACTGCTTGGAGTAGTGTCCACTTTGACCGCAAGTGAAACAGGTATTGTTGCGGCGGCAGTCTTCTATCACGGGCTGTTTGCCGAAGGTCTTGGTCTGGCTCACTATCTTGTTATTGTTGCTGCCGTTGCTCTAGGTAGGCTTATACTCAGATGTGCCTGGCTGCCAGATGCGTGGCTTCTGCGCGAACGGCTCCCAGTTGTCCTTCTTGGGCTCAAACTTCCGCTTGTGGTTATCTTGTCCGGACTTGTGCTCCCTTTCGGCTATGAAGGCCTTGTTCACCAGTGTCTGGAAGTCGGGAAAGTCTAGCATGCATAGCTGACAACGGAGAGAATGATTCAGTCCTCCCAGGAACCGATCTATCTTTCCCTCTTCGGTGGCCACATCATAGGTAGAGTACCATGACAGATTGTTGAACTTGTTAAGGTACTCTGCTACCGACATGTTTCCTTGTGTCAAAGCAAGGAACTCCCTTTGTTTCACCTTCATGATGCTGGTAGGAATATGATATTTGCAGAATAATTCCTTAAACTTCTCCCAGGTTATTTCTTCTTCAGAAGACCATGTTGCCTTTGTGTTATCCCACCATATAGCTGCTGGCCCTTCCAGGTAGTGAGTGGCAAATGGAACCTTGTCTGAATCCTCGCAACGGGCTATTTCCAACTTCTTTTCTATGGTCCTTAGCCAATCGTCTGCTTCTATCGGATCCACAGCTTGACCAAAATTGGGTGGTTTTATGCGCTGGAAATCAGACAACCTGGAATGTGATCCATTATGAAAGTGGTTCTGACCTACCATGACCTGCATACTCTTCAAGAATTCCATAAGATCCTGGTTCCTCTTTTCCTCAAACATTCTCATGATCTGATCAGGGGTAGGTGTTTGAGGTGGTGGAGGTGGTAGATCCTCTGGTGCTTGACCTGCTTGTCTGGCGGATCGACGAACGGGGGTTCCATCGCCGCCTTGTCTACAACTTCTCTTCATCCTAAATTTGTTCCCATTGCAAAATACCGAATCGATGAGCAACACCCATAAGGGAAACACAATTATATGACACCAGAAGGAAAATACACGGAAAAGGCGAATAAAGCAAACCACATAATTATACAAGATAACCCAACATCATACATGGCAAGCTAGTAAGGGGATATCATGGCTAACTGCTCATACGGCAGTTGACATATGCAAAGATGCATGCTCAACAACTCAAGCCTCCACTCTAGTGGCGCTCATGGCACGAACACTGCCACACCACAGACTCCTCGTCATCTAATCCTCAGTCGGAGTTGGAACTGATGATATGGATCTCATCCTCCGGATCAAAGGAAACACAACGACGCTGCTGGGAGGGTTCTCCTTTTGGGGAAGAAGGAGCATGATGCCTCAGCATCGGAGCTGCTGGAGTGGCAAGAAGTGAGGCCCACTCTGCCGGGGTCTCACGACGGCTACCAGACGAAAGGCCTGGTGGCACAGTGGAGGTGGAAGAAGCCTCAAATCTGGGCGGAGGTGGAACTGGTGGTGGATATATGGGTGGATAGATAGGTTGAGGTGGAGGTGGCACCGGAGTCACGGCTGCAAGTGCCGCTAAGACACGAGACAGCTCCTCGGCCAGGGATATCATTGTACGATAACTGGCGTTCAGATAACGAGACAGCACAACAGTCGCACGGTCACATGCCGGGTCAACAGGGGCGAAAATGACTCGCCCTGTCGTAGGCGACAGGGTGGAATAGTGGAAGAAACCTGGATGAGTCTGCATCTCGACCTCGTGGAAGCGCAAGTCAGTGAGAGCCTCCATTGCGGCAAACTGGATTGCCAACTCTGGGGTGGAAGCCGTTCCACCCTTGGTAGAGTGAGAGTAGCAACCAGGGTCCGAGCTCGTGACCAGGAAAGCCTCCACATGGTACTCGTACACCGACTCAGCAAGCTGCTCCCGAAACACCTGGTACACTGGTTCATCGCCGTGAGGGTACAGTCGAAGCCAGACGCTCCGGAGCAGTAATGGAAAGGTGGATGGTGCAGGCTCAAAATGAAAGTGGTATGGAACTGGTGCCATCTACACTCACAATGCCAACGGTTAGTGAAACAATGAAGCATGATACATGCTATGCAACAATCAAATGCAACAAGCAAGATGCACACATCAAGACCCTACACTAATCACAACTCTAGCGCGGGTTCACTAGGGTGTCCTACAGTCAGCATGGCTTTGATACCAAGCGTTGTGGCACCCCGGCTCAGAGAACCGGATTACCAGTGTTTCCAACGCAGAGATCATGTCTTCTGGAAACACACAACAACTTGGTATAGAACAAAACTGAACTTTATTGATAGGAGTTGAGTACAAGCGCATATTTTACAATGGTAACGAGGCCAAAGGCACCCTCGGTGCTATGACAGTATCTACATTATTTATGTCACATAGCAGGGCCTCGGAATACTAAGTACTTCTACGGCGTAGCGGAACATAGCGCAACTCCATCCACAGGGACACTGCTGTGGACACGTCCTAGTTATCATAGCATGAACCATCAGGACCTCCGTCCTCGGCTTCTCCTGCATCTGGCATGATACGCCAGGTGAGTACTTTGAATGGACTCGCAAGCTCACAACAACCAAGTAATGCAGCAAACAATAGCATGGAAATCAACATGTTATCATCAAGGTAATTTACTTACTGTACCGATCATCAACTTACTCTCTTCCCGGTTGTTCCACAACCCTCGAAATACTCGCAACCATTGAGTACTTCCGAACACAAGACGAGTTCTTCCATCATTACTGTCAGTAATCTGATTGATCACCTACTGAGGTCTGGACGGGCTATCCAATACCATGGACACGGCTATTCGAATAGATTTTTCACTCTGCAGAGGTTGCGCACTTTACCCACACCATGAAGCACCTGGCCTCGTGATCCTACTCGGGTGGACTAGCGTGGCTTCAACAAAACCTGCCTGACCCGTGACTCTTCCATCGTACCACCAGCACTCATCCTCCCCTGGAGGCCTGCCTTGGGTTGTCCCTGTGTCCTCATGACACCTGCCACTGTCGTGGCCAAACTATGTAGACCCAAACGGGGGCTACTGTCCCAAACGGGGACGCCGACATAAACTCAACTATCAACTGGGCTCACAGGGTTATCACCGCCTACCTGATCAGGGTAGCGCGCGTCCATAACCCTCTCTCTTTGGTGGTACCGATGAAAGATCACGCAGTCAGGCCCGGTCAGGGCTGTCCCATACCGACAAATGTGGTTGCACGAGTATGCCCGGATAGGTGACTCAAGATCAACCACTAAGTTCATTTGTCAACTATAGTGGTTCAACACGATACTTAAGTATTTAAATATTGCTATTAATTATTTATATCAAATAAATCAACCTAATGTATATGAAGATGCAATGCTATGGAAATGCATGCATGAAATGGGTATCATGGCTTGCCTTGCTCTGTTGGGTGGTTCACACACTCTTGATCTTCAAAGGCACCAAAATCTCCTTCTGAAAGTGTTTTCAAATACAATTGAAAATGTCACATAAAGCATTTTTCTTAAACAGAAATTCTGTAGGCATAGGAAAAATACAAAAAATTGTCAGTAAATAAAGGGGCTCAATACCAACTCAGTGCAAAAAGAATCAATTGAATTGGAGCTATAGATAAAAAGTTATTAATGGTCAAAGTCTGGTAAAAAATCTGAATTTAAATAGAAAATCAGAAAATCAAAAGGGGGCCACGTCGAAAGCGTAAAGTGGATGGGCCACCTCCACTTACCGCTTTGGGCGCGGGCTTGGGTGGCCGACAGGTGGGGCCTATCGTTTGAAACAGAGAGAGGGAGGAGGAGACAGAGACAGGGCGGGGCTCCGGCGACGGTCGCCGGCGACAGAGACGGCGGCGGCGCTCGGAGATGATGGGAATGGATCGTGCGCTCGACGGCGAGCATGCACGTACCCGCAAACTGGCTACAGGTGGCTGGACGGCGTCGTCCCCTTCGTCTCCGGCGGCGGCGGCGCTCGGGTGGAATCGGAGACGGCGGTTCCGGCGATGGATGGCTTGGGCAGGATGTCGGGGAGCACTAGGGGAATGCCCTGAGCTCAATGGGGTGGTCAATTGGGCTCGGGGAGGAGAGGAAGTGCTGGCGACGAGGAAACTACAGAGGGCGCAGCTCCGGCGAGGTTCGAGGCCAGAGGGCCTCTCGGCCTTGGCTCGTTGCTCGGGGGAACGATTGAGAGGAGGAGGAGATGGTTGAGGAGCTCGGAGGGACTGGGCGAGGTCTTATATAGGCAGGGGGCGAGCGCGGCGATCTCTCCTGAAGCGGCGAGGCTTGGCCACGTCGCCGGCGTTCGTACGATGCACTGGCTGGCCGGGAGCGTCGACGGGATGGGAGAGAGCAGGAGGGAGCGACGGGACGGGTCCGGCGCCATTAATGGCTCGCGGACGACCAGAGTGGCCGAAGCTCACTATTATGCCCGTGGCGAAGCTTGGCCGGGAGCTGCGGCGGCCATCTCCGGCGACCAGGAGGGTTCGAGAGGAGCCACGCGGCTGGCTGGGGCGATGTCGGCACCAAGGGACAAGGGGGGCAGTGATGGACGGCTCGGGCGCGCTTGTCCAACTCTGTCGCTGTGCAGAGCGCGCGCACTGGCATGCCAGTGCCGTGCTCACCACGGGTGCGGCCACCAGGAGGACACGCACGCCGGTTACACCATGTCCACAGCATCGACCCTTGTCCACTTAGTCACTCTAGGCCACTGGCTCGACTAGGTGCACCCCTCTGCGATGTGTAGCTTCAGCTACAGCTCCTGCCAGCAATCTTGAGGAGGATCTGGAGGAGAAAAGAGATAGAGATGGAACCAATGGAGATGTCTGGGATAATCTATGTTGGAAGGACTAGAGACTGGCAAAGTTTGAGAGAGTTTGAGAAAGAAATGAATAGGGTTGCTTTGAAAACCATCATTCTGGTCCAGAACACAAATGAGCTTGTGGCACTCAACTGGTTGCTCTGCAAATGATGAAACTTGGTGGAAGGAAGTTATTTGGTAGTGCACTCATGCCATAAAAATTATAGATCAATTGTGCACCCCTAGCTTGTACTTCCTTCACAAAACTTCAACATAAGCAGAAACTTGACAGGGTCCTACTTCTCAAAAATTGAATTGGACCAGAGGATGTTTTTGGATATTGGGGCTAGATAAGATCCCTAGGATCTTGAGGAATTTATTGAGAATTTTCTGGAATGGGAATAATAGGGTTGCTTCACAATGGACAGATTCTGGTCAGAAACAAAATAATTATTCTGGCCAAAATTTCCCATTGGGCAATCAAACATTTTTCGAGAATATGGAATCCTATGATGATGAAAAGATTAGGGAAAAGTTTGGGAATTAATTGACAACCCAAACTATAGGTTGCTTCACAACCCATAGTGATGACCTAAATTCCCAAATTGAGAAAATGATTTTAGAGAAAAAGATTAAATATTGGAAAATTGTCCAAGAGAGGCATGGAAGGGTTTTATCAAGATGATAAAGGTTTTGGGATGCTTGAATAAAAATTTAACAAGACATAGGTCAACTCAACTGAAAAGGTTTTGAAAATCAACTAAATTGCAAATAAAACCCAGATGTTTTTGAAAAGAAAAAGTTGCCAAAATCAGGGTGTCACAGGCATCCCCAAGCTTAGGAGCTTGAGTATTCCTTGGATATTACCTTGGGGGTGCCTTGGGCATCACCAAGCTTTGGTTCTTGTTACTCCTTGCTCTCCTCATATCGGTGTCTCACCCAAAACTTGATAACTTCAATCACACAAAACTTAACGGAACTTCGTGAGAAGGGTTAGTGTAATAAAGATAAATCATTCACTTAGGTACTTTCAAGACAAGATTCATAATTGTTCCCACATGATACCTACTGTATTCTATCATTCCCATAATTTATACAGCTAAATATAAGCTATGGAAACACTAAAACAAGCAAACTATGCATCCAAAACAGAATCTGTCAAAAACAGAACAGTCTATGAAGGTCTGTAGTGTAACCATACTTCTCTGTCTCTACAAATTCTGAACAAATAGGAAAACCTGACGAATTTGTATATCAAGACTGTGTAAAAATTTCAGATCATTATCCCGCTCCAGTAAAAAATAAAAATTCCTATACTGGAGTCAAAAGTTTCTGTTTTGGTTCAGCATCAATTCTACTCATATTGTGAGTCATCCCAAAGGCTTTACTTGGCACTTTATTGACATAAAAGACACAAAACATGATTACTACAGTGTCTTAATCATGTGAACACATCAAAACAGAAAGTATAAGTGTTGGGTTGTCTCCCAACAAGTACTTTTCTTTAATGCATTTTAGCTAGGCATGATGATTTCAATGATGCTCACATAGGAATAGTATTTGAAACATGCAAGGGAGCATCATGAATCTCATGACAAGCACATTTACGTCTAACCCACTTCCTATGCATAGGGATTTGTGAGCAAATAATTTATGCGAGCAAGAATCAACTAGCATAGGAAGACAAAACAAGCATAACCTCAAAACTTTGAACACATAGAGAGGAAACTTGATATTATTGCAATTCCTACAATCTTATGTTCCTCCCTCATAATAAATTTCAGTAGCATCATGAAGTAATTTCACAATATAACTATCACATAAATCATTCTTTTCATGATCCACATGGATAGAAAATTTATGACTCTCCACATAAACAATTTTCTTTTCATTCATAAAAGTGGGAGCATCAAATGAAACTCAAATACTATAAATTGTTTCCACATTAAAAGAGTAATGTTTAGTAAAAGGATATCCAAAATCATGACAATAATTATCACTACTTTCTATAACATAAGTATCATCACAATAATCATCATAAGTAGCAACTTTATTCTCATCATAGTCAAGTGAAACCTATTCCGAAATAGTGGAATCATTACTAAATAAAGTCATGACCTCTCCAAATCCACTTTTATAAATATCACAATCATCATAAATAGGAGGCATGCAATCATCATAGCAAAATTTGACCATTCAAAGTAGGGGAACTAAAAGCATCATCTTCATTAAGCATAACATCCCCAAGCTTGGAACAAACATTAATTGCAGCAAATAAATTCTCAAACATGTCATTCTCATCAAACATAGCATCCCCAAGCTTGTGGCTTGGCATATCATAAGCATAATCACTCGCATCATTAATAGAATGAATAGCACCAATAGCATAACAATTATTATCATCATAATTTACCAAGTTGGTGCCAAAAAGATTTTCAAGATTATAAGAATCATCATTATCTTCCCAATCATAGTCATCACAACAAGCAATAGGCATAAAAAAATCATCATCAAGTGTATCATCTTCCACAATTATTTTTGATTCATCCTCGTGAGGCACAACAATAATAGGAGCAACATCATTTGGGAGAGATACCTTTTTACCTCTACTCTTTCTTCTTTTCTTCTTTACCGCATCATGTGTGGGTTTAATTAATTTCTTCAAGCTTCTTATTGATGAGATTGGTTGAATAGGGAGCTCCTCCTCATCACCTATTACATCATGAGAGACAATAGGAGGCAAAGTGGAATTCTTTACCCTTTCATTAGTATTCCTTTTATATTCTATTGGTTTTCCCATCTTTCTATAGTTGGCAATATAAGCATTCTCATTGCAATTTACCATGCAAAACATATAGATATTTTTTAGATTAGTTTCAATGTCGTCCGTGAGAATGAATACTTGAAACCAACTATTTTTACTTGTCAATTCTTCACTCCCCAAAAATAGAGAAAGCTCATCATAAAGTTCAAGGGTGATCAAGTCATTACAATATTTGGCCATGATTTGTTCATGAAAAAGTTTGCATTGGAAATTAAGATGACCAACTTTATTGCAAAGTTCACAAGTAATAGGACAAAGAAAACATAATTGTGTAGAAAATTCATCTATCACTTTGATCAAAAGATTGGTTCTATCATGTTTATGCTTCTTACAAAATCTATCATCCCTATAAGGCACGTCTTCACAAACTTTATGCTCTCCACAAAAATTCACATGCTTATAAGAAACATCTTTATCATGACTAGTGCAATCATCATTAGTATTTTGGATATTCATAGAATTCATACTAACAACATTGCAAGCATGCTCATCATTCAAGGAATTCTCATTGCGTATTTTCATAATTTCTTCCTCTACCAATTGAGCACAATTTTCGGAATCCTTATTTTCATGAAAGACATTATAAAGATGATACAAATGATGCAACCTAAACTCCATTTTTTGTAGTTTTATTTTATGAAACCAAACTAGTGATAAACAAGAAACTAAAAGATTTAATTGCAAGATCTAAAGATATACCTTCAAGCACTCACCTCCCCGGCAACGGCGCGAGAAAAGAGCTTGATGTCTACTACGCAACTTTATTCTTGTAGACTTTGTTGGGCCTCCAAGCGCAGAGTTTTGTAGGACAGTAGCAATTTTCCCTCAAGTGGATGACCTAAGGTTTATCTATCTGTGGGAGGTGTAGGATGAAGATGGTCTCTCTCAAACAACCCTGCAATCAAATAATAAAAAGTCTCTTGTGTCCCCAACACACCCAATACAATGGCAAATTGTATAGGTCCACTAGTTCGGCGAAGAGATGGTGATAAAAGTGCAATATGGATGGTAGATATAGGTTTTTGTAATCTGAAAATAAAAAAACAGCAAGGTAACAAGTAACAAAAGTGAGCACAAACGGTCTTGCAATGCTTGAAAACAAGGCCTAGGGTCCGCACTTTCGCTAGTGCAATCTCTCAACAATGATAATATAATTGGATCACATAAACATCCCTCAACGTGCAACAAAGAATCACTCCAATGTTCTTATCTAGCGGAGAACATAAGAAGAAATTGTTTGTAGGGTACGAAACCACCTTAAAGTTATCCTTTCTGATCGATTTATCCAAGAGTTCGTACTAAAATAACACCAAGTTATCCTTTACGATCAATCTATCTAGAGTTCATACAAAAATAACACCATATGATACGCATCAACCAACTCTAATGTCACCTAGATACTCCAATGTCAGCACAAGTATCCATGAGTTAATTATACGATATGCTTCAAACAATTTCAGATTCATAATACTCAATCCAACACAAAGAACCTCAAAGAGTGCCCCAAGATTTCTACCAGAGAAAGTTGGACAAGAACGTGTATCAACCCCTATGCATAGATTACCCCAATGTCACCTCGGGAATCCGCAAGTTGAGTACCAAAATATATATCAAGTGAATCAATAGAACACCCCATTGTCACCACGGGTATCCACATGCAAGACATATATCAAGTGTTCTAAAATCCAATATTCAATCGAACATAACGATATCTCAAAGGGAAAGATTCAAATCATCACAACATGATAGCAAGGGAATAACATCATATGATCCGACTATATTAACAAAGCTCATGATACATCAACATCGTGACATCTCAAGAACACGACAGAGAGAGATTGAACACATAGCTACTGGTACATACCGTCAGCCCCGAGGGTGGACTACTCACTCCTCGTCATGGCCTCCGCCGCGATGATGAAGATGGCCACTGAAGATGGATTCCCCTCTCCGGCAGGGTACTGGAACACCTCCAGATTGGTTTTTCGTCGATACAGAGAGTTGCGGTGGCGGAGCGGAGAGTCTCGGGTTATTTCTGATGGTTTATATATTTATAGGATTTTTGGGCGTCGGTTTCACGCCAAGATGGGCCACGAGGAGGGCACAAGACACCAGGGCGCGCCTGGGCCCTCTGGCGCGCCCTGGTGGGTTGTGCCCACCTCGTGGCTCTTCTCCGGTGGTTCTTCACTCCAATATTGCTTATTTGGTCTAAAAAAATCACCAAAAAGTTTCGGGCAATTCCGAGAACTTTCATTTTCTGCACAAAAAACAACACCACAGTAGTTCTGCTGAAAACAGCGTCAGTCTAGGTTAGTTCTAAATAAATAATATATAGTGCATCAAAACCACATAAAATTATTGTAAACATAGGTGAATATGGCATGAATACTTCATAAATAATCGATACGTTGGAGACGTATCAGCCCCACTTGCCCTAACTCCGCCACTATAAATTCCTAAATTTGGAGAAAAAATCAGAGAGAAAGAATTATCGCGTTTCACGAGACGGAGCCGCCGCCACTGTCGGCGTTCTGGGAACGGGAGTACCCAGACCTGCCTGCCTGCGGCCCAGGGCATGGCCCACTTCACCAACCCAACACAGCCGGGCGCGGTCCCACTCAGGGCAAGGCCCTCGCAAGGGCCCAAGCCTCGTGAGGAGGGGCAGCGTCAAGACCGGCAAGGGATGGGCCTCCTCAGGCCCCCTCCGGAGTGGCGGAGATCTCTATGCAAGGAAGGACAGGCGAGCGCCAGCACGCCAGACAGCACAGTTTCCCCTTTGGTGCAAAGGGAGCAGAGACGTACGCGGGTTCCCAAAGCACCCCCCAAAGGTTTCCATTCCGGTTCAACGAGACCGCAACCACCAGCCCCGCAGGATGGACGTCATCGCTGAGCCCGTCCATGCGCCATCAATAGCTACTTTGCAGGCGAAGACCGCCTTTGGGCAGGGCGAGCACGTACCCCTGTCCCCCTTTAAAATTGGCTGTTGTGGGATCCCTTCCCGCCATTGCGATAAGGGAAGAGGACCCGTGCCACCACTATATATAGAGGGTAGGCTGCACCGTAGAGGAGGATCCGCATCCATTCCGCCACTCATCCATCACCAAGTCACAGAGGGCCCCGAACACCTCTGGGGAGACCTCATGAGGCCCTGAAACATTATACTGGTTCATCCACCCCACCTCTTCAAGAGGCAATCCACCAAAGCAGGAGTAGGGTATTACGCTTCGCAGCGGCCCGAACCTGGGTAAACTGTCGTGTTCATCTTCTTCCTCGTCATCGTGCGAGTTTGCTGTTGTGTTCATCGAGTAGCAAGCTAGGTTGGACGAAGTCGCTGGGGATCTTCGCACACGCCCCTGTGTTCGAATCTTAAGGGTTTTGCGGAGCCCAAAATCCGACATTTGGCGCGCCAGGTAGGGGGCGTGTCGGAGTCTTCCTCAAGCTAAGGTCTTCTCCCACCTCGCCGTTCCGATGTCTGACGCTCGCCGAATCCGCGCTGAGCGCCGAGCCACCCGTGTCGGTCAGACGGCACCTGTGGGCCGCGCCGCTATGGGCCCCGACACCCACGAGCAGCAAGACTCCTCCCAGCCGGTCACCACGCAGCGCGACGGCCACACCGCCACTCCGTCGATCGTCCCAGCCTTCGGGTCGTCCTCCCGTGTTCGGCGCGGGCCGGAGCGCGGCCAGGGCGCGCTCGCCATGGCTAACGAGCTTCTCCGCTACCGCCCCGCTCCCGACCGCTACGACGACTGGCTTCGGCACATCGCGGAGCTCGTCAGTGCTGCCGGCGACACTTCGGCACTCTCCTACCCGCTTCGACCCCAACCGTCCCTGGCGAACGACGTGGCACAAGACGCGCCGCCTCCACCTCCACGACGCGACGTTGACCGCGAGCCCAGGCGGGAAGCGCGCCCCCGTGACCGGCCTCACGAACCGCGGGCGAGGCCGGGAGATGAAGTAAGCTGCCAGGTGGTTCCCCGGCCGCGCGTCGACGTGCGCGCATTCCCAACGCTACCGACCCAATGCCACGACCGGGCGCCACTCGAGGTGGCCCCACGGGAACATCAAGACCAGGTCCCTCCCGCGCACGCAGCACCCGTCGAGCCGGTGGGGTGCCTCGCCATCACCCCAGAGCTCTACCCAACCGCGTGGCCCTGCAAGTTCAAGCCTGACCTGCCCCCACACTACGATGGCACCCTAGATCCAGCTGAGTTCCTACAGCTCTACTCCATGAGCATCCGGGCAGCAGGAGGAGACGACAAGGTCATGGCGTGCTGGTTTCCCATGGCGCTCAAGGACGGTGCGCTCTCCTGGCTCTTCAACCTCCCGGAGGCGTGTATCACTTCCTGTGATGGCCTGCGCAAACGCTTCATGGCCAACTTCCAAGGCACCCGCGACCGCGCGCCCACCGTGAGTGACCTGCGGCATATCAAGCAGCTGGATGGGGAGACCCTGCACAAGTTCATACAACACTTCACGACCACGCGCCTCAAGATCCCGAGGGCTTCAGACGAGGCCATCATCTCAGCATTCACCGACGGAGTCACTGACCTCAAGATGAAGGACGAGCTCGCCATGAACGACGAACTGTGCTCTGCCCTGGAGATGTTCAACCTGGCGAACAAGTGCGCCAAGGCAGAGGAGGGCCGTCTGTCGCTCCGCGGGCCCCCGGCGGCGGAGCCAGAAGAAAAGAAGACCAAGGCCAAGGAGGCGAAGCGCAAGGCCCCAGCAGTGCTTCCGGCCGAACCTGAGGCGAAGCGCAGCCGGGGTGAGGAACACCCCCCTGGGGGAAGACCCACCTGCATCTTCCATGGCACCAACAACCACGACAACGCCGACTGCAAGGAACTCAGGCTGATCCGCGCCGAGCACTTCAGCCGGCGCCCCGGACGTGCTGACCGAGGCTTCGGACGTGGCGGCGGCCGCGGTGGAGGCCGCTGGGACAACCGGGAGCCGCGTCAAGGATGGTGCGATCAGCCCCAGGAGGAACGCTAGCGCGATCAGACTCGGGACGACCGCTGGCGCGACCCGCCTCGTGAGGACCGCTGGTGCGACGACCCTCCGGAGGGGTCACAATGCGGTCAGCCTCGCGAGGCCCTCCCCCGCGAGGCTGGTCTACCTTCACTGCCTCCGCCACCCAAAAGGAAGGAGGAGGACAGGCAGGACAATGGGGCTGGGGGCTTCCAGGAAGTCAGGGCGGTGGCCTGTATCCTGGGCGGCGCCCAGACCCCGGCTTCAAACCTGCCTTCAAGCAATTCACACGGGAGGTGAATGCGGCTCTCCCGAAGCCCGAAGCAATGCGCCCCCTCAACTGGTACCAGACCGCCATCACCTTCGACTCGAGGGATCTGCTCAGGTGCTCGGCCATGGCCGGCAAGCTCCCCATGTTGTGCACTCCAACCATCAGCAACGGCCTCGTCACCAAAACCCTCATCGACAGTGGAGCGGGGCTCAATGTCCTTTCCATTCAGACCTTCGAGACGCTCCAGGTACCGTACGAACAACTCATGCCGACCAAGCCCTTCTCGGGGGTCACAGACGGATCCACCGTACCCATCGGGAAGGTGCGCCTACCTATCACCTTCGGCGGGCGCAAGAACTACCACACCGAGATCATCGTCTTCGACGTCGCGCACATCCACCTTCCGTACAACGCGATCCTTGGGTACCCGGCTCTCGCCAAGTTTATGGCGGTGACCCACCATGGCTACAACGTCCTCAAGCTACCAAGGAGTGGTGGCGTCATCACCATTCCTTGCGATGAGAAGGATGCTGTCTGTACCCTCGAGCGTGCTTACCGCGCCGCGGCAGCCGAGCGATCGGACGACGAGGAAGACGCACTGCCTCGTGAGGACCCACGCAAGAAGAAGAAGCAACTCCTTCCCGCAGGGCGTCCTGAAACCTCAGGCTCCGCGCTCAGGGATGGGGCCCCACCTCCTATCGCATAGGAAAGCGCACTCGGCGCCCCTCTTGGCCCGGGCCCGGGGGCTTCCCCCCAGGGAGCTTTGGGCTTGGCCAGTGAGACAAGAGAGGCGCTCGAGCACAACCTGAAAGCACGCTCCAACGCACGCCAGCTCGAGCTAGGAGCACGACGCGTGGTGCCCAGTTCGCAAGAGTCCATCATCAGAGCGATCGAAGAGCTTCGAGAAGCGCAAGCCGTGCGAGGCGGGTACTGCCCTGCACCACCAATCACAGTCGCCGTCATCGGCACGGTCGACCAGCCGCGTGTCTGCGTCAACGCGCTCGCGGTCAATAGTGCCGCGGCCCAGGGCCCCTTCTGGCCAGCGCGTGCCGATCATGGATGGGTCTACCCGAACACCTACGTCCGCATGCCCTTCGGACTGGCGAACGCGGGCGTCACGTTCCAACGCCTTTACCTGGTGAGGCACGGCGAGGAGTTGGAGGAGATGCTCGGACCAAGCGAAGGTTTCGAGCCTCGGGAGACGACGGACCCATGAGGGTCGCGCTCGTGGAGGAGAGAGATCAGGCTATGACGGCAGCTTCGGCTCTTCAGCGGCATGGCCGCCAGGTGACTTTTTGTTGGCTGTTGCCAGGTAATTTTTTGGTTTACTATGTTTGAGGGCGCCCACTGGGCCGCATTATCCTCAGGTGATTAGGGCACACCCTTGCAGTCACCTCGTTTATGCATATTTCAATAGTTTCTCATGCACCTAGTCTGTTTCCTAACGTTCTACCTTGCCTGCATGGCTCCTTGCCGGCGTGAATGTCGCCTCACCACCTTCTCTGAGTTGGTGTTTCACAAGGGGCTGTGCGTCGCGGCCCTTCTCGGGGCACCACAGAACTGGGATGCAAGGCCCTGTCACCTCAGGGACTTGCATCTTCGGGCGGTCGACCCCCCCGCTCGGAGGCTCCGGCCGCGGCACGCCGCCTCAGCATGGAATCTCGGGAGGCCTCATGGCCTCCTGAGGCAGCAGCCGACAGGGTGGAGTGGGGGTCGCTCGAGCGTCAAAGGGGGCTCCTGAGCATCGCGCCTCAGGAGCCTTACCGGTCATAAGGCCACTCGCCACCCCTGATGTCGTCCTTGGTTTCCGGTCGGCATCAGGAGTATCGGGGCCTCGCCCCGTGAAGTGCGTCGGTTGTTTCCGGTCGTACCTAACGGTGGTGGGGAAATGTGCGGGACCGGGACCTGCCGACGTAGAGCCACTTGAGCGTCAAAGGGGGCCCCTCGGGAGCCTTACTGGTGATAAAGCCACCCGCCCCTTGATGTCGTCCTTGGTGATCCGGTCGGCGTCAAGGGTGCCGGGGCCTAACCCCGTAGTCGCGTCCTTGGTGATCCGGTCGTACACTACGGCGGTCGGGAAATGTGCGGGACCGGGACCTGCAGACGTAGAGTGCCAAAAGGACCCCCAACCCGCCTCACTCATGAGAAGAAGAAGTCTGCAGGGCCTCGGACGGCCCCGTCTATGAGAAGACTCAGGCGCAAACCGCCTTAGAGGTAGGGACCTCGCGAGGCCAAAGCGCCCTCGCGAGCTCCCATATACACTTCCCAGTTCTACCGTGCCAGCCACGCGTATGAACATTATGGGCTGTACACGCCTGGGCCCCCCCGAGGACGCAGAGGGGTCCCTTCCCACGCAATGTTGCAGCCACAGCCCAGCGCTGGCGGAGAAGTCAACACGGTCCACCAATGACTATGCCCACGCAATGTGGAAGCCACAGCTCAGTGCTGGCGGTCAACGCGGTCCACCAATGACTATGCCCACGCAATGTGGAAGCCACAGCTCTGTGCTGGTGGTCAACACGGTCCACCAATGACTATGCCCACGCAAGGTGGAAGTCCCATGCCCGGTGCGGGGGGATAAACAACTGAGGGCGCCACAGCGGCTGCATCCAACCTCAGTGAGGTCCCTAGTGGCCCCCTTTCTCGCTGCATTCCCTAGGGATGCACGCGTGATGGGGGCTGCACGGGGTTACTACCCGGTCAAGCCTGGTACACGCCACCTTCCCAGGTCAGCCAAACCTGGTCTTCACGCGCCCATCTCCGGAAAAGCTGGCGAGGAAAGGTATGGGACCCGCTTGTACGTCAAGGGGGACTCCTGAGCATCGCGACTCAGGAGCCTAACTGGACCCATAGCCCCTCACCCCTTGGACTGTCCTTGGTTTCCAGTCGGCCCAACGGTGGTTGAGGTATGCGCGGGCCGGGCCCTGCCGACGCAGAGCTTGAAGCGCTCAAAAAACCGCTCAAAAACCCTTAAGGAGGACGTTGAGGCTCGCACGTCAAGGGGGACTCCTGAGCATCGCGACTCAGGAGCCTAACTGGACCCGTAGCTCCTCACCCCTTGGACCGTCCTTGGTTTCGGGTCGGCCCAACGGCGGTTGAGGTATGCGCGGGCCGGGCCCTGCCGACGCAGAGCATCACAACAAGCAAGAAGGAAACAAGGCGAAGAAAGCAATCACACAGTCCAACAGTTATTACAAGCGTTAAAAGTTTTCGCGAACACAAACGAGTTTAACGCCTCCATGAGGCACGATGTGCATTGCAGGAAAGGAGCAGGAGAAAGGAATCAGGAGGAACCGCCGTCACCATTCGTCTCACCCTCGGGGGACTCATCGTCGACATCGCTGGCGTCGTCTTCTTCGCCGCCAACCCCAGTAGCATCCGGAGGCGGAGAAACCGTGACGCGGGTGAACCTCTTCACCAGCGTCTCCACGGCGCCCTTCACAGCCGCCGCGGCGCTGACGCGGACCTCAGGGGCGACCGGGCGGATCATGGAGTTGAAGTCGAACCCTGGTTCACGAAAATGAAGATGGCTGAAGACGCGCGTCGCGGCCTCAGAAAAGAGGTCGCGGCACTCACCCTCCAAGACCTTCTCCACCTTGACGATGGCGCCCTCCAGCGCCTCGACGAGCTTCGAAGCGAGCACCGCGAAGCCGCTCTCCGGAGCAGCCAGGGGCTCCGCGAACCCATCTCGGCAAAGGACATGGAGTGCCTAGCGAAGCTTGATCTCGAAGGCAGGAAAGGTGCTCAGCTCCGCGGCCCTTTTCTCCTCGGCCGTGGCGAGGGTTTCCTCCCTGGTGTCAAGAAGGGTCTTCTTCGAAGCAATTTCCTTCTCCTGCGCGTCCAGGTGCACCCGCTCCGTGTCCTAGCGGGTCGCCGCCTGCGACAGCTCAGAGTCCCGAGCGGAAAGCTTGGCCTCGCGGGCCTCGAGGTCTTCTTCCCCCTGACGAAGCTGCCCCGCAAGCTTGGCCTGCTCCTCATGGAAGGCCTTCAGACGGGCTTCCACCTCTCCGCAACGCTTGACAGCAGACGCCGCTTCAGTCAGCGCCTCTTCGCGCGCTGCCCGGGCGGCCATGGCTTCCTTCTCGCTCTTCGCCGCGGCAGCCCCGTCCTGACCCCAAATCGACACGACGGAGGCGTCGGCCTTGAGCCACCCTGAGAGGAGCTCTAGGCGCCCGCTAGCGAGGCGATCGTCGGCACCCCCGAGGCCGCCATGAACTTGACCCAGAGCAGCGAAGGCCCCGTCTAGGACGTCGTGGCCACGCACCGGAGGCACCAAGGTCCCCTCTGGAGGAGCCCCCTACACGGCCGCGGGAGGCGTCCCCGGGGAGGCAGCAGCACGAGGAACAAGAGGCTCCGGCGGCCGCTCGGTGACCATGGATGCGGACGAATCGGCGGGAGATTGGCCCTCAGGGGCTGGCCCTCCGGACGTCAGTGTCACCGCGCCCTCAAGGGCAGGAGCGACCACGCCTGCAGGCTTTGGGGGCACAGGGGGCTTCACGGCGACAACCAGGGAGGTTGCCTCGCAAGCCCCTTCGCCTTCAGCAACCGGCGATGGCATATCGGCAGGGGCAGACAGCGCGCCGGAAGTCGCCTTCGGCTTCACACCCGCCTTCTTCTACCTCATCTTTGGCGCGGCGGCGTCCCTGATCACCAAGCAAAGAAGGCCATTAGTATACATGCCATTGGCGGGCGAGCGGGCCGAGTCGGGTCACTTACTCCTCAACGTCGACCCATTTTCTCTTCGCTCCGGCAACGACGGGGGCCCCCAAGCCTCCCTCGGCGGGGGCACCACCACGCGGGGGAGCAGGAGCGCTGTCCGCAAGGGCGGCCGCCGAAGGGACTGCCGTGGCCCTGGCCACGCCCGCCTTGCCTGCGAGCTGCGGTTCGGGCGAGGGCGAGGCCGTCGCCTCAACCAACTTGCCGGCAGGGGTGGAGCGCGCCGGAGGAGACTCCGCGCCGCGCTTCCTGGGATTCGACACGCACGCAGATCGCATGGCCCGAGGGGCTGGCCCTAGCCCCCTAGAAAACTTGGCGGCGCATGAGGAGCCTGCAGCAGAAACTTCACCAACATCGTCGTCGTCCTCAAGCCCGCGCAGAAGGGTGCCCTGCGATGGGGGAGACGCCCACGCCAGGCCGTCGTCGGCAGTCTTCTCCGAGTGCTCCCCGCATGTGGTGTCACCGGAGGACACCATCGCTGTACCAGGGCCCTCAGCGGGGAAAAGCCCCGATTCGTTGAGGACAGGCATCGCGGCAACCAGATCGGCCCTGTCGACGCGGCAGTACAGCGGATGGTGAGCCTTGGGGAGGTCACCAGGGTCGCCGTTGAGTAGGGTCGCCACGGCCCTGCTCAGCTCCTCGGGGGTTATGTGCGCGGACCGAAGCCTGAGGTTGTTGCCGTTGCCCTGATAGTCCCACAAGGGCCTGGAATGGGCCTGGAGGGGCGCCAGGCGCTGCGCCAAGAACTCCTTCACTATCATCCCCCCAGTCAGCTTCCTGGCGCTGATGTCGCGAGTGAAACGCTCCAGGACGGGCCCCGCCCGGCGGTCGGAAAGCTTCGCGGAGCTCCAAGCAGAGGTCTTGTCTGGCAGCCCTTTCGGCAGATCCAACCGAGGGTTGGTGTCCTTGAGATCCATGAGGACCCAGCAGTGCCTGAAGTTCTCCACCTTCTTCCCGGCCTTCAAGAGCATGTTGCTGCTCTGGACCGCGACGAAGGAGACGCACGCCGACCGTTGAGCGCCATCATGCAGGCGCAAGCTGAAGAAATGGCGGAAGAGGGCCACCGAAGGCCGCACACCAACGAAGGCCTCGCAGTAGAAGGCAAAGACGGACAAGAGAAAGATGGATTTGGGTTGGAGGTGAAGGGCCTGGATCCCGTAGTGGTCGAGGATGGCGGTGAAGAACGCAGAGAAGGGCGGGACGAGCCCAGCAAAGATGCTATGAAGGAAGAAGGGGTAGACCGCCCTGGACGAGGGACGCTTCGCCGAGGAGCTGCCCCATATCAAGGTTCACCCCTGCTCATTGGACCCATCCGCCGTCCATGGGAGCACCGGGAGGAGGTCCTCGTCCTTGGCGATGGTAGACCCCAAGAGCGCCGGTGAGATGGGAGCGGAGGCAGAGCCCTGCGCCTCCAGCTTCTGCTTGCCGGCGGGAGCCATCACGAAGCTCGCGGCGCCGGAGGAGCAAGGGGGAGGACAGAGCGGCGCCGGATCTAGAGAGGCGCCTGCTAGAATGGGAGACCTGGAAAGCAAGAGCGAGTGCGCTGGAAGGGAAAGCGATAATGGCCCAACGCGAGAAGTCAGGCTCTTGACAATTCGAGCGGTGGCTGAAAGGACAAAGGGTGCCCGAGATCAGCTGCACAATGAGCGCTAGTCCTGGCCCGCAGGCATCTGGGGCCCGCGGCATTTCGGGCCGCCCTCAGGGCTCCACCCAGAGGCCGGCCCGAGCGCACCTTGGGCCCGGGGGCTACTGTCGGCGTTCTGGGAATGGGGGTACCCAGACCTGCCTGCCTGCGGCCCAGGGCATGGCCCACTTCACCAACCCAACACAGCCGGGCGCGGTCCCACTCAGGGCAAGGCCCTTGCGAGGGCCCATGCCTCGCGAGGAGGGGCAGCATCAAGACCGGCAAGGGATGGGCCTCCTGAGGCCCCCTCCGGAGTGGCGGAGATCTCTATGCAAGGCCCGGCCTCAGGAGTCAAGGATGACGCAAGGAAGGACAGGCGAGGGACAGCACGCCAGACGGCACAGTTTCCTCTTTGGTGCAAAGGGAGCAGAGACGTACGCGGGTTCCCAAAGCACCCCCCAAAGGTTTCCATTCCGGTGCAACGAGACCGCAACCACCAGCCCCGCAGGACGGACGTCATCGCTGACCCGTCCCTGCGCCGTCGACAGCTACTTTGCAGGCGAAGACCGCCTTTGGGCAGGGCGAGCACGTACCCCTGTCCCCATTTAAAATTGGCCATTGTGGGATCCCTTCCCGCCATTGTGATAAGGGAAGAGGACCCGTGCCACCGCTATATATAGAGGGTAGGCTGCACCGTAGAGGAGGATCCGCATCCATTCTGCCACTCATCCATCACCAAGTCACAGAGGGCCCCGAACACCTCTGGGGAGCCCTCATGAGGCCCTGAAACACTGTACTGGTTCATCCACCCCACCTCTTCAAGAGGCAATCCACCAAAGCGGGAGTAGGGTATTACACTTCGCAGCGGCCCGAACCTGGGTAAACTGTCGTGTTCATCTTCTTCCTCGTCATCGTGCGAGTTTGCTGTTGTGTTCATCGAGTAGCAAGCTAGGTTGGGCGAAGACGCTGGGGATCTTCGCACACGCCCCTGTGTTCGAATCTTAAGGGTTTTGCGAAGCCCGAAATCCGACATCCACCTCCTGTTCTTCATCGGGAGGCCAGATCTGGAGCCCGTTTGGGGTTCCAGAGACGGGAATCTTCGGTATTCGTCATCAGCAACCTTTCTCCATCGCCAATTCCATGATGCTCCCCACCGGGAGTGAGTAATTCCTTCGTAGGCTTGCTGGTCGGTGAGGAGTTGGATGAGATTCATCCTGTAATCGAGTTAGTTTTGTTAGGGCTTGATCACTAGTATCCATTATGTTCTGAGATTGATGTTGCTATGACTTTGCTATGCCTAATGCTTGTCACTAGGGCCCGAGTGCCATGGTTTCAGATCTGAACCGTTTATGTTATCATCTCTATATCTATGTTCTTGATCCGATCTTGCCTAGTCATACGCAACTATTACGTGTTATGATCCGTCAACCCCATAGTGACAAAATTTGGGATACTTCACGGTGATGACCGTAGTTTGAGGAGTTCATGTATTCACCATGTGTTAATGCTTTGTTCCAGTTCTCTATTAAAAGGAGGCCTTAATATCCCTTAGTTTCCTTATGGACCCCGCTGCCACAGGAGGGTAGGACAAAAGATGTCATGCAAGTTCTTTTCCATAAGCACGTATGACTATTTACGGAATACATGCCTACATTATATTGATGAACTGAGCTAGTTCTGTATCGCCCTAGGTTATGACTGTTACATGACGAATATCATCCAACGAGTTACCGATCCAGTGCCTACGACCTTTCCACTTATTGCTCTTGCTAAGTTACTATTGTTGCTGCTACTGTTCCAACCATTACAAAACTACTGCTACTACTGTTACCGCTACTGTTACTGTCACTAATGCTATCAAACTATCATATTACTATGCTACTGATTACTCTGCTGCAGATATTTAATCTCCAGTTGTGGTTGAATTGACAACTCAACTGCTAATACTCTCAAGTATTCTTTGGCTCCCCTAGTGTCGAATCTATAAATTTGGGTTGAATACTCTACCCTCGAAAACTGTTGTGATCCCCTATACTTGTGGGTTATCAAGGGGCGATGAGGAGCACGCTTGCCCCGGCGCCCTGAAGTGAGAAAGCACCGTCAAAATACATGATCCATTCTTTAGGCGCTTCTTTGTCGGGGAGGATTGTCTCTGGAACCTCTTCGTCTAGCGTGGGTGACCATTCCGCAATGAATTCCGCCAACGCCCTGCTCTGAATTGTGGAAGTGCTCTCATACTTCAAACCAAAACTTGACAGCTCTAGCGCCCACTCAATTATCCTACCAGTGGCTTCGGGGTTCCTCAATATACGCTGCAGCGGAAAGCAGGTGACAACTGTGATCTCGTGGCCTTGGAAGTAATGGTGCAGTTTCCTCGAGGCCATGAGAAGGCCGAAGATCAACTTTTGCACCCCAGAGTACCTTGACCTAGCCCCTTGTAAGAAGGAGCTGACAAAGTATACTGGTCGCTGCACCACTTTCTTCTTGGCCACTTCCTTAAAACTGCCTTCGTTTGCTTGCTTAGGTTCCCCTTGGTTTGTATCAGATCCTGTCGTGGGTGCTTCGGTTCCACCCCCGGTGAAATCAATCGTAGCGGCTGCATCTTCATCCACTTCTCGCTGTGCCACCAGCGCTGCGCTAACCACTTGATTTGTTGCTGCCAAGTATAGCAGCAACGGTTCTTGCGGTTTAGGCACGACCAAGGTGGGAGCGAAGGAAAGGTAAGCTTTCAGATCTTGCAGTGCTGCTTCTGCTTCCGGGGTCCACTTCATCGGGTCGGCCTTTTTCAGAATCTTGAAAAACGGCAGGGCGCGCTCAGCGGATTTGGAGATGAACCTACTCAACGCGCAATGCATCCGGCCAAGCGTCTTACGTCCTTGACGGACTTAGGTGCTTGTATCTGCTCGATTGCTTTGATCTTGTCGGGATTGGCGGGGTGCTTCCCGGCGTCGCTCTATGGTGATGCGTGTGTCTTCCCTCCGCCGGTCTTCCAGGACACGCCGTTGGTCCCGGCGATCCTGCGGGCCGGACGAGACCATAGATGCTTCGTTGGTCTCGTCGGCATGTGGAGCTTGTTGTGGCTGCCTCTGGGTCTGTTGTTGTGGAGGGGATTGCACCGTTGGCGTGGCCCCCTCGACCTGACCGTTGACTCGGGCCGCCGTCGCTGTCTACGGGTATCGCGACGGCTCGGCGTGCTGCGATTTGCTAGCTTCGACGAAGTTGATCAGACTCTGGATGGTGGCTCTCCACTCGTCCATCTTGTCAGCCGCCGATGGAAAATTTAACAGCAGCTGGGCCCGCGCCATCGCTTCCGCTGCCGTGGCCGGCAGGGCTAGGGATGCGGATCGCGACGTCGCTCGACTCCTGGTGGAACCAAGAGGAGCGTCGCCGAATTCTCGTCGCTGTGCACTGGTCGATGAGGCGGTCTGGCGTTTTACCCAAGTTCAGGCCCCTGAGAAGCGTAAAACCCTACTCCTGCTTTGGTGGATTGATCGGGGGAACACGAAGCACACGCAGCGCTCAAACCCGGCAAGGGTGCCTTCGGGAGATCTGCTACGCGAGTACAAGTGTCCAAAGGTCCGAATCTTTAGCTAGGTTGCCTTGGGCCTCCTTTTATAGCTCGAGGGGCAACCACAGTGGCAAAACAGACATTACCTAGTGATTAGATAGCTAACAGTGCTATCATACCTAACTCTGGCACTTAGGACAAAATGCCATAAATGCTAGCCTAGGTGGCGTGCGGGGGTCCATCCCCGGCAAGCTTTTACCACAGCTTGGCTAACTATTGCTTAGTATCTTGACACGCCTCTGGACGGGTGTCAAACGGGCATAATCTATCTCCCGACGCGTCGCCACGTGTTTAGCGAGAGCCACTTAGCCACCTGAGGGCTCGAGACCGCATCGACAAATGACTGGCGTTACGATGCGGTGGAGCGGTGGCCGATCGGCTCGCGCCTGCCGGGGGGTGGCTTGCCGGGTCTTCTTGTAGGCGCGTGCGCCTCGGTCCCCGGCAGGTACCAGGGACGCAACTGGCGCGACTCGGGCCTGTTCTGGTCCATTGCGTCGATCTTGCCGGCGCTACTAGCCAGCGTAGGTTGCTTCTGCCGGAGTCTGGGTCTTGAATGTTGGCTTTGTCTTCTTGATGCGCTCCTCGATCTTACGTAGAGCGGCTTCTCTGGCTTGGACTGGTTTTATGTTGATGGGTTCTGCTACTACTGCCTGTGCATAAGGCAGGGGCACTGGGTACCCCAATCCTAGTGCACCGACACTTTATTAACTTTTTGATTAAGAAACTATTAAGGAAAGATTCACAAAATCCTTATTCTATGATTAATAAATACTATATATATGCATTTGCATGAAATATTGTGCAACTTTGATAATATATATTGAAGTTTTAAATTCATAATCTTAGTCACTGCTTGCTAATAAGGAATTGTTGTTATCTACATATCATTCTATATCGGTGGACATACCGGGCTAGATATCGGCCATATCGGGCTAGACTTCGGTCCATATGGGATGTTATGTTTGAAAATGATATTTACAAAATGGTATGTTATGTTTATATTGGTAGGGCCACAAAAGTGATATATTGGCCTAGATATCGGTCATATCGGCCTAGATTTAAAAGACTGAATTCGACCTTTTGGTGAACTACAAAAAACACTTCTTTTTTGAAAATAGTTTCGTGTGCAGTTCTACTAAAATGTCTCTCGATTTTAGTTGAACCCCAAAAAAGTGGCAAGGCCTCATATAAATAAAATGACTGAGTGGAGCCACAGGTTCACGAGTGGAAATGTTGTTTTGGCCTCTTGTTGAAGGCCTATCCAGGAGAATTGAGTCCATTTTGACTATGATGCCTACCGTGGAACAGCACAGTGTGACATGCGTTCCCGTAACATGGTAGTCTATCGTTGTACCCGTAAACGGGACTAGTTTTAGTGTTGCTGCAAAGCCTTGAATCAAATTGCTTAAATTAATTAGGTTTATGGTTTGCTGGGTATATTGGCACTTTTCCAAGGATTACTCTTTTCTGAGAGAAGCATCAATCGATTTTTATTTACTTGTAATATTCTCACAACATTGTTTAGTTCTAAAGTTAATATTGACTCTGATGTGTGAATCATTGAGATGCATAGGCATCTTTGTTGTACTTATTATGGGAATCTTAGGTGCTGGTTCTGAATCCTGGAAGTTGTGAAACATGGCATGATGATGCAGATGACAGCAACCCTAGCTATCAAGATGTTCTATACATGTTTTGGGGTAGTTAGAATTTTTATAAGCTGTTTGTTTGTCTTGATCTTATTGGTGGAGTACAAATTTTTTCAAGGTGGGGCGGACGTTGCACTGGCAATAGTTGTGAAAACATGCCACCTAGAACTAGCCACCAGCAATGCACACATAAACTGCTCAATAGACCGGACTGAACACACAAACAGTTTTTCCAATTATATTCGGTGTGCTCGGCTTCGATCGATGGGTTGGATGCTACCGTGCTTGGGCTTTGCTTTTCTGGGTTGTGTTGGACTGAACCCAGCCCCATACGACCATGCCCTCCTTTGCCTTCTTCTCTCTTTTTGCAACGATGCATGCACGTCTGTATCTGGTATTCTGGATGCATGCATACACAGCGCCGCAACATACATGTATAACAAGTTTTGCGCACAATCAAGGTAGGACGGGTGCCCAGCCTCGCCCTAACGATAGATAAATAGGCATAACTAGCAAGAAAGTACTACTCAAAATGAATAACCATTTCTGAGCCCAGTCTCATCTGCACCCGGTCAAGAAAAAATTCACAAAAAGTTCAAAACAATTCAATTTTTTGTTGCATGGTAGATAATTTGGTGCGAGACGTGTGCTCCAAATTTCAGATCATTTGGACATATAAGTTGCTTTGAGCAAAGAAGACAAATTGAGCCCCCTTGTATTTTGTGCTAAATTTTGACCATAACTTTAACAAAATGTTTATGGATGGGACCAAAAATTATATTGTTGGATTCGTATTTAAATATAGTTTCCGATGATACTATTTTTTACTATGTATAACTTACATTTTATTAGTTAAAACCATAGTCAAAATATGACCCAAATACGAGGGGGACTAAATAAGTTGTGCACAATTTCGAGGCATGGTAGTAGTAGGTAACGTGGGGTCAGTACAGAATACTACCTCCATCCTATTAGTTTATTGGTCGTCTTTGTATTTTGTGTCAAACTTTGACCTTAGATTTAACTAACATAATGTTAATGCATGTCACAAAAAATTATATTATTCGAAACTATGTTGACATACAAATCCACTGATATAATTTTGTGTGACATGCAGTAACATTTTATTAGTTAGATCTATGGTCAAAATTTTGCACAAAATACGAATGGCTCATTTCTTAAGTGAGGGGTAAACTAGTCATTACAAGGAGGGATCTGATTTATCTACTCGCAGCGTGCCGCCGCTCCTCTTCCATTACAAAACCACCACCTCTCCTCTCGTGTTCCATTCCAAAACCACCACCGCTCCTCTTCCATTCCAAAACCACCACCGCTCCTCTTCAATTCCAAAACCACTGCCGGCTATGGAGAAGTAGGTCTATGTAGGAGTACAACCGATATGTGACGATCGCAGGCGGCGACCATGTGAAGTTACCAAGGATGATGGAGATCTAGTCTTGGTTTGACAACAAGCGACAATTAGCAACGATGACAAAGGAGATGGCAAAATATCTCACAACTCACCAAAAGGCGACGGTCTATCTAGAGGGAGCCCCGTGGGAGCATATAGAGCTACTCCTCTGGGCCTTGGAGCAGGCAGATTCATTGAAGCTGGTCGCGAGGAGAAGGTGGCGGGAGTATTGATCCAAGATCGAGCATCCAGAGGTTCCAGGATCGAGCATCGATTTCCCGGTGCCGTTTGTGAGGGTGCCATGCACGAGCGAGCAGGCGGAGTCTTCCTCGACCGTACCCAAATGCAAGACGAGGAAAGCAGTTGCCGCGACTAAGCTTGCCCACCATTCTCCAAGGTCCCCTCGTCGATCACCTTGTCTCGCGGGGTGGCGGTCTGCGACCAAGGAATAGGAGGGGAGTGCTCCAAAGAATAATCAGAGGAGGAGCTTATGGTTTTCAGTATTTGCAGTTTGTGAATTGTGTTTTGTGTTGTAGTTTGAGTGCTTTTGTATATGAAAGTCTTTTGAATTTCAGATCTTTGCAATATTGAGCAAATGAAGTATTTTCTGAATTTTATAGATGTATTTTCAGTGCTTTCAAAAATGTAGTTTTATATAAAAGTGCAAACCATGTGTTTTTCACAGAAGAAACTGCAAGTTTCAGTTTCAAATAAGAAACTGCTAGTTTCAGAGGCAGAGCATTTATACCAACACACCGTTTTCAAACAGGGATAACATCATGTTGGAAATTTTATACATGGTCCAAAATAGAACTCACAGTAATTTAACATCATCTAGATCATACATTCATGTATAGTACATCTTCATATGATGCACAACCAAAAAGATGTGCTATTTTCAAAATGCCCAGACAATGTCGAGTGTGCGAAAAAGAGAAAACTCGGGACGATTTTTTGTCAAGTGTTGGAGGTGGTGTGTGTGGATGACAAGGGGGGCCCACATGTCCGTAAGGGTAGACTCAGTCCACAATCGACAAGTCCTTGCACCAATTAATATCTCACATACTTGCTCAATATTTCGTCCTCTTCCTCTAGCGGAAATAACCAAACCAGTGCCAGCAGGACCGCCTGCTCCTGCAAACATCGGCTGGCGGCGTTGCCGCGCACCGCCTCGATAACCCATCCTAGCCTATTCCGGTGGCCAGACCATCCCTCTACTCCCCAACATTTCCATTTCTTCTCAGGAAATGATAGCTCCACCGGCGAACCCCTGCACCCGAACCAGTCAACTGACGTCTTCCCCTGCTCCTGCCACTACATACCGCATCTTCCCTGGCTCCGTTTTGTTCCCGTACGAGGCCTTGACGTTGTCCTCTGCCTTTGTGCACTCGTTGCGGCACCGCCGTCTGCCGTTGTCAACTTGGAGAGGATGACAGTTGGGACCTGCAAGGTCCAACAAGTGCCTCCTCAATTAAAAAAAAGCTTCCTCCTGATGTATACTGACATGTGGACCTAGGGGATTCTCAACGTAGTTGATAAACGAGAAAACTTTACTAGGCCCAGGGCCCTACTAGCCCACGACATGTCGACATAGTGGTTTCAACTTATTTTTTTAGGAACAGCATGTATCTACTTGCCTATGGATGTCCTAGCCTAGGTTCTATTTTTTCTTAAACACCTGCAGCCCAACTTATGTTTTTTTTGAAGAAAACACAAAGCTCTGTTCTATTTTTCTATAACAACAAGAATGCCAGGTCCAACTTATGTTTTCCCTTCTACTATATTATAAATATCTTTAGTATATTTATGTTATTATGTAATATTGTTATATATTTAATAAACATAAAATAAGTTCCCGTTTCACCTTTCCTTCGTCCAACCTTTCTATTGATTTTCCTGCTTCCTTTATTTTCTGTTTTTATTCCTCCCATCTCTGGTTTTTCACCCAATGGTCTTCCCCTCAAACCAACTCAATTGGTCCACGTCTAGCCTAAAAAATGATCCCACGTCTTGTTAACTTATTAAATTAAATGTTTAACAATAAGTTCGCATGGAAAATTGTGGTGATTCCGTGAAAAGCTTGCTAAGATTTAAGTACCAATGTAACAATAACGCTCTCATTATCTACTTTTATGTATAATAAAATTCTCAGCCCCGGTTTATATTTTTATAACATTACTCCGTCCAACCTAACATTGCATTTCAACCAGCCCAGCAAATTCGTGTATTTCGAGAAATTCGTGTAATTTGTAAGAAAAAGACTAAATGGGATGCGTAGACGCTACATTATTTGTTCACCCAGCCCAGCAAATGGACTGTACATTATAAAAAAAGGTTGAATATCTGGCATATTTTTAGTGGCTGACATGTGGGCCAATATGTTGAAACCTAAGCAATCCATTGTCAACTTAGTCAACAAATGATTCTGACATCCAACGGCTGGCATGCATCTTCAATATCTCATCTTTTTCCTCCAGCGCCGGCGGGACCTCCTGCTCCCGCCTCCGGCGGCTGGCGGTGCATCTTCGCACGCCTCGCTACGAAGCGCTACCCACTGTTGGCCAGGCCATCCCTCCACCCCTCCACATCTCCCGTTATTCTCCACCGACTTGAACCCCACGCCGCACCCGAACCAGTCAACCCTTGTACTCCTCGCCGTCCGCGACTACACTGCTGCATCTTCCCCATCTCCAGGCCATTCCCATCCGGGGCATCGTCGTCGCCGACCGCTTTGGTGCGCTCGACGCGTCATGGTCAACATGGTCAACAAACGAGAGTCATGGGAAGAGGATTGTACGTGGAGAGGCTGACAGTGGGGACGCACTAGGTCGACAGACGCACACGTGCAACTGCGTCGTTATTACGCGCAAAGAAATTAAGGATTCCTCCCCTGATAGCTGGGAACCACTAGCTATATCTTTGCATGCAAGGAAGTGCCTCCTTGGCCCCCTGATAGTTGGGACCCATCGGGTTGAAGCATACGTAGCGTTATCTGTCTGGTTGCAAATGTGTACGTACATAGTCTCTCTGCATTGAGGATGAACCGTGGCCGAGTAAGGGGCGGCACGTGTCATAGTAGAGCTCGGCCCTGACGTAGCAGTTAAGGCAGTCCCATCTAAATCATGTACATGTACATACATCCATGCTACAAGAAAGTAAATACGGCCATGTACGCACATAAGGGTGGGGGCAGGGCTCGTGTACATGGCAGAGGCAACCGACGGCAGCAACAACGTTCTATTCATCGACGGCCAACTATTTGGGTTAGGATGGACGAGCTTAGAGAATCATTTGGGGGTGTGGTGTCTCGCAAAACGGAGGAAACATACTTCTGTTCAACCGGTTACAGTCGAAACGGGGCCCAGTGGTGCGACGTCCCACAAAACGGAGGAAACAGACATCTGTTCAACCGGCTATGGCCAAAACGGGGTCCAGGGGTGTGGTGTCCCGCAAAACAGAGGAAACGGACTTCTGTTAAAATGGCTAAGGTCGAAACATGGTCTAGGGGTGTGGCATACCGCAAAATGGAGGAAACGGACTGGCTACTGTCGAAGAAACGGGGTACAAGGGTGTGGCCTACCGCAAAACGGGACTCCATGGGCTACTGTTCATCCACCGACAACTTCCTCTTCATCCACCCCAACACCGGCCAGCTACTGCTACATACCGAGGGGTCGCACCTGTTCATCCAACGCCAACTGCCACTGGCTAGGGTGGGGCATAGGAGCGGGCGGCAGCAACGGGAACTGTTCACCCACAAACAACCAACTCAACGGACCGTCCACGTCTCGCGCAAGGGTCTTGATCGATCAACGCAACATCTCGACTCATTCCACGTAGCGCGCATGCATTAGCAATGGGCACTGTTTATTGAGAGGCAACCAAACCGGCTACTAGCAGCTCATTCACGTCTCGCACGGGGAATCGATTGGGTTCAACAAGCAGTGAAGGGATCGCTCGAGTTCAGTTAGCGGCCAAGGAATGTCTTGAGTTCAGTACATAGCTAGTGCGAGGGAATGATTGATATCACTCGTGTTCAGTACGTAGTGCGAGGGATCACTCGGGTTGAGTAAGCGAACGAACGCCTCGGTGGGGTTCAGATAGCAGCTAGCGAACGCCTCGCACACACGCGCGTATGAGAGAAATGAGCAAACCACACCTGCATGGCTCGGTCCCGACCACCCACGATTGCCCACTGTAACCGGGAAATCCCCAAAAATGTCCTCGCCCTCACTTCTACCATGATTTTTACGTCATGGACCGCCCAAACAATGTCACGCAGGTGCATCTCTGGCCCGCCCAGGACAAAAAGCCCATTTTTGTCATGATTTTTTATTATAGAAGTGAGAGCCCACCACATCTATGATGATACGTGATTTTGTAAAAATTACCGATCCATGACAAAAAAAAGTTTTCATTTGGCCTATAGTGTCACGGATGTGTATTTTTTTGTAGTGCATCGACAACTACGAAAGAAGAATTCAGATAAATCTAACCATAACATGAAACATATGGATCCAAATCAGTCCCTTACGGAATAACTCATAAACTAGGGTTTCAGTTTCTGTCACTCTCGCAACCCATCATCTAATTATTACTCTCCAATGCATCCCCCTAGGGCCAATGATCACTACTGCAGGATGGTCCAAAGACGACACATCAATCAGAGACCCTTCGACGAAACTGTGTGCGATGCATGAATCGCAAACGGTATAGTTATAGCTCCGTCGCCAATAATGAAAATTGTGTGCGATGGCGGATCCATTAAATACATTTTGGAAAAAAGTTGCGTATGTGATCGGTGGCAAACAGTTCACCAAGATAAATTGTTTGCCACGAGACAAAATAACCTAAACGGTTAACAAAACAAAAGTGTGTGTGATGCACGGCATACTGTTAACCCTGATAAACTATTTGTGCTTAACCAGCAGAACACAGACGATTGGTCAGATGATTATGTGTGCGATAGACGACATACAGGTCAGGCGGATAAACTGTTTGCGATGACATAAAATAACACAAACGATTACCTAGATCAAGATGTGTGAGATAGACGGCAAACATGTTGCCTGTATGAACTATTTGCGATAATACAAAATAACACAAACGGTTGCTCAGATAAAGATGTTTCTGATGTACAGCATACATGTCACTCTCGGATGTGTTGTGGGCAAACGATTGCTGGTAAAGAACTGTCAGCGATAAATTAAATCATCACCGGCGGATTCGGTAGTTTCATCCGTATGCAGTGTGATTTGCTCAGTCTACGCACAAACATATATGCTCTGTGTAGAAGAACATGATTGCATAACCAAATTAAACATCCAAATACATAAGTGACTACTCACATAACATTGGCACACCTCAATAAACAATTACACACATAACAACATGATTGCATAACCTAATTAAGCATCCAAATATATAAGTGACTACACACATAAGATTGGCGCACACCTCAATAAACTATTACATGCACAATA
This sequence comes from Elymus sibiricus, assembly GCA_039707655.1. Classification (NCBI taxonomy): domain Eukaryota; kingdom Viridiplantae; phylum Streptophyta; class Magnoliopsida; order Poales; family Poaceae; genus Elymus; species Elymus sibiricus. The sequence continues at coordinate 303,109,387 of CM077675.1, read as the reverse complement.
AACTTATCCCTCTAAAACTACAAATATTTCAGCATAGAGGGAGTATGAGAAAAGATAACCAAATCATCTACTTCCTGTGATGCTTGCCGCCACCGCTCTGCTTGTGTCTCGATCCCTCTTCGTCTTCAAGTAGGAGGCACTTCCTCATGTCAACGATCGAGGCATTCGATGGGATTGTTATATTGTATCAAATTAACCACTAGCTGGCCTAATCGTGTCTGTAAAACAGGAGAAGGTATTAGTGCTTGGACACACAAGGGACCTATTTGATTTGCAGGGTTTCCAAAATTGAACTCCCTTGTGGTTAACATTTAACATGAAAGGATCATCACCTCGATATATAGCTTCTCCAGGCATGAAAAGCATCTCAGGAATCTGACAACTTGGTCCAGGTCGGGGCCGATAGATTCTAGTGCCAAGACCTTCACTGTCCATAGATACGGGGTCGAGCTTGTCGGAATCATTTTCTGGATGACAGACGAACATACAACTTGAATAGAGAAAAATAAATGTTAATTTCAAGAAGGAGAAGACGACGACTGTTGTACCTGGACAGTTATGGATCCAATAACAAGTTCAAAGAAATTGACGGGCGAGTAGCCAAACAGTGTCAACTTCGGCGCATAAATGACCTTGATTCGTGTTGGACCTTGTTGATCAACTACAAGTAATCTCTCAAGTAAAGGCACGTCCTCAGTGACTGTTTGGTGATTCACCTTGTGTGATCTCTTGTTGCAGCACCAGCAATACACACAAATTGTCCGGAGACTCATGGAGCGATGTGGAGGATACTCAACCCATTGATCGCCTGAAGATGAAGGTACTCGAGCATAGTACATTCGCGGAGCAGGCGCTCCATGTCTTCATTGGGGATGCAGACGACGACAAGCTCGAGGTGCTTCAGTCGAGGTAGCAAAAGAGCGGGATCGGCATTAATCTGGGGGAAATGGCAGTTCATGAACCTGGCGATGCACAACGTTGGCACGAGGCGTAGCGCAGAGGGTGGTAGTGAGCGCATATGTCCATCATTAAAAGTGAGCTCCTCGAGCTGATCTAGGGCGGTCGATAAGAACCACTCATCAAGCTTGGCTCGGTCCTTGCTGTTGGAACGGAACTTGCCCATAGTAAGGCCTCTGATTGGGTCACAGTGTGTCCTAAGGATCTGGGACAATGCAACCAATTGTTTGCGATAGCCATTGTAGACCATGTGCTCGTTGATGAGGATGAGAGGGCCACAATGCCATAGGGGGCGCCACCACCGAGAGAGGACGATTGTGCGCACGCCATCTTCGATTGGGAGGAGGGAGATGATGACTGTCAAAATATCATCGGGGAGACTGTTGATGAAGTCTAGGCCTGCCGAAGGCGCTTGTGTTTCTGGCTCAACCCGCCTCCGCTTGTTGGCAACCTCGTCCTCCACCTCCGGAGTATTGGTGATAGTTGCACTTTCTGTCATGAGTAGAGCAGTGGGAGGATAGTGATTATGTAGCTAGATCAGGGCAGAAGAGTAGTGCGTTGGTAATTACAAGTTACTAGGAAGGAAGATATTTAAGAGATTCAAAAAATGAAATCCCAATTGGTTGCTAAAATACAACACAATTACTTTGATATTGCTACGCAAGTCAACATGCAGATACTAGAATGAACACTTACTTCGAACAAAGTATGGACGGATGATGTCGTCGGGGAAGTTAGCATTTATCATATGGCCAGGCTCTTTTAGGTGCAGCGCAATTTTAGTGCCAGCTTTCAGTACATAAAACTGTGAAATTTCTAGCCAAAGTCCTATATCAAAATAGGAGTGACAATCTTCATCAAGTTTTACAGAAACAACGATTGTAAATCCATGGTTTGTGCTCAATATGACATCCCTGGAGTCTTCAGTTACGTAAAGGCCAAGATTTAGCGCTACAGTTGTTGTTGCAAAGCAAGGGATGTACTACAGGAATTGATAAGATTGTTAAACAACAGGGTAACATGCTAGTATGGGAGTAGTTAAAAGAACATCACATCAGTTGATATGAAAGTACGAAAAATTATAAGTAAACAGATAATGTAACCATGATGTCATGCAAATATATATGAGAGTAAAGAAAGAACAATACAGGAAATCACCTTTGACGTATTTGCTGCATGTGGCAACCTTTTACCCAAATGTAGCAATATATAGTATAGGTTCAGAAAAAGTATAGGATGTCAACCTAGGTAGTGTGAGATTGAACATACCGTGTGCTTCATGAAGTCATCTGGTACGGTGAGATGGAACTCCTTGGCTCTATGGCCGAGGCCGCAAAGCCCTGATGAGTCCTTGCACTATGCACTCTATGAATGAAAACCCTCGAATCAGCTAGAGGAAACATGAATCCACGGCGATTTCGGACGGGTGATTAAAAGGGGTAGACGGACTGGGATAAGAGATGAGAGGAAATATTTCAGTATATTAGTTACCTGGTTCTCCATAGGGGAAAAACCAGTATCAAAGATTCCCCAATTGGGAGAGCTTGGGTCGATGGCGAGCAGCGTCGAGAAAGTTAGTGCCGATAGGCCGCGACAAGCGTTAGTGGCGAAATGCGGTGGCGTTTGGCGGCAGCCAGTGGCGGCGACATGCGGCGAGCTAAGTGTTTGCCGCGGGGATAGGTGGTGACATGGAGAGTTGCGGGGGAGTGTAGGTGCTACTAGGGATGGGGAGGGGGAGAGGGAGGTGGGCGAGCGGGGGTGAAGGTTTTGTGACGTGTGGGTGCTGAGGGTTTTCTGTCCTAGAATAATGTGCTTCCGAGGCAATGAATGGTAGACCCAACCGTGTGTGATAAAGCGTAATTTTTTTTCTTCGAAGGCAACGGTTCACTAGACCGAACCGTGTGTAATAAATCTTAAATACTAGTCTAAAAAAAACTATCAGCCCGGTGTAATGGAGATACGTGCAGCCTTTCGATCTAAGTACATCCTGCGGTTCAGACGTGCGGTCCATGGGGATGCGTTCTGACCAATTAGAACACAAGTCACGCAGCACAATGAAAGCCATCGCACATAGTTCCAATCTGGGAAAAAATACCAACGCTAAACATTCACCCTATAATATGCACTGTACGTGTTCTATTTTTTTGCCAAACGGTTTCTATTATAAAACTACGTGGAAAAACTGAAAGTAACACAAACTATTCATGATAATAAGTTGTGTGTGCTATGGGCAATCATAGGTTGGTCTAATTAAGAGAGGCATAAAATCGAATAAACTAGACTGATTGCAGCTTAAGACATCAATTACGTACATTGCACTATTAATTCATTACACATAGTCTCACCAACATGTAGAATCAACCGATAAATATATATACTCAAGCATAGATATAATACACACAAACTAGATAGGTTCAATCCAGCTTCTCATCTTCATCTTGATCATTAAGATTCTCCAGGAACTCGGCGTACGCAGCGTGCACCATCCAGCAAGAATACTTATGCTTGAAGGAGCCAATGGCTTGTCCTCTTGCATGCGCCAGAACACTAGAATATGTGTTGTTAATCTTATGGTTGCGGAACGGGCATCCATAGCCCCCATTCTTCCAGACATGTCTGCTATGCTTTCCAGCCTTAAGCTCCCTGAGCGTTTTCCTCTCGAACCTCTCCTGGACGTCTTCATCCTCGCTGTCGACATAGTCAGATAGCACCTATATATATATGGAAAAAATGGCAGTCATCTATGTAGTACATTCAAATGGATTGTAAGATCTGGCTACGAATTATTAGCACAATCACTTAATCTAGTCGGATTATTAGCAAATTCATTTGTACAGACGGACTGTAACCAGAGAAAACCTAGCTACGATGTATTTACCAAAAATGGGTATAGATGACAAACCAGTTCTCCCTCGGAGTCGTTGTCGATGCCGGAGTGGTCGTCGGAGTCGCTGTGGACCACCAGCTCTAGCTGGGGAAGCACGGCGGCGCCGATGATGTCAAGGCCACGCTGTTGTCCATGCGACACATCGTCTGCAGCGACGACAATATTTGTGCCCAGCTTCATGCTGTTCTCGGGCGCTTCGCCGGCACCGACGTGGTCACTCCCTCCCATGGTGCACTTAGGGGAGGCTGCTGATGACGATTGAGAACGACGACGAGGATGCAGGGGGGAGCGAGAATGGGGAGTGTGGCCGCCTGTTAAAACCAGCGGCTCGGGCGCCTTTAATAGAGCAGTTGGGAGGGAGGCAGGCGGCAGTTCAAAGGGGCGGCTCGCCTCCCGGTGATCCCGCATACCGTCAATTCACACACCATGACGACACATCTCCCTATGAGACTGTGTAGCGACCACGCCTCCCATCAATTCATGCACCTGTTGGCACACCTCCCGGTCAGCCTGCGTGGTGGCCTGCTAGCATGCGTCCCGTCAAATCAGATCTGCTCGCACGGATCACGGGGCGTGTATTGTTTTTCTTTTTTGAGGATTAATTCTACCACTTTATTATTACTAACCGAAGCAACGGCCCATGCATTGTTGTTGTAACGGCAACGGGTTGGATTAATAAACCGTTTGCGATGTTACCGTGACAGTTCTGTGTTACATCTATTAAGCTTAGATGAAAACTTGTCTCAAATTGTACGATTATTTACCACGACCTATTTGCTCCATATCATGAAATCATGTTAATGTTTCATGAATTCTAGCTTAGCTGGTGATTTGCTGGAATTTGAAAACCAAGACTCTCAATGTTTGCGGTCGAGCCATGATGCCGAGATGTTTTTATTGTCTTTCCTTGCAAGGGGACTAAACATGCACCCAAGATGTAAATTTTGATTTTCTAATCCATTCGGGCGCACAACGTCATGTGTTTATAGTTCAAATTTGAAAGTTATAAATTAAATCCCTAAGGAATCATTTTAATGTATAAAATGTATTATTGTTCTCTAAAATCAAATTTTACCATGACACTCTTATTGTCACATGTTCACTACAGAAAAAGTTGGACATGCATGCCTCGAAGTGGCGGTGGTGTGGTGGGACGGGTTTGGGGTGGGGGTTCCGGCACACTATGTGCCGTGAGCAACTATGCAGGGTTGTCCGGTTTGTGAGGCACGTGCCAAATCAGAAGTCATGCATTGGGTATTTAAAGCATCTCATGCACTTTGTCATGCATATGTTTGTGTCACATGCGGTGGTGGTCCTCGTACACTCCCTTGTGCGGTTACCAGCGACACACCCATTCAATGCTCCCCCGCGCGGTCTATCACTTTGAATGGCACGGCGAGGGGGTTTGATCAAAGGTAGATTCGTCTTGGTATGTGTTTCGGTGTAGATCATGGTGAGATTCCACATGATAGTTTGAGCGCATGTGTACACGCGCTCCCACTTGCTACAAGTAAGTGTACACACCGTGCACCTCTGTGGGGGTGGGGGTCCGGTTTGCGAAGGTGGCATATCAAAGGTGTGCATTGGGCATTCAAAACATCACACATCACATCCGTACATATGTTAGAACAACATGGAGGCAGCGGTTGTTGTCGTACATCCCCGCCCCTTCGCGCAGTTATCAGCGTCGCTCCCATATGTGGCCTCGTGTTTGGTCCATCACATTGGCTGCAACAAGAGAGATTAATTGCAGTGGATTCTTTTTTGGTTTGTGTTTGCGGTAGGTCATGGTGTGAGATTATCACATGGTATAATTTGAGCGCATGTGCACGCATGAATGCCTCCCGTTGGCTCGAATTGGGGGTGGGGGTGGCGCATATATATACTATGTGTCGTGAACCTCGCTCCGCGTGGGGACTTTCTGATTAGAGAGGGTGACACATAAAAGTTTGTGTGTTGGGTATGTAAACATCACACAATATTTCCATCCATATGTTGATCCACGCTTAGACGGTGGTTGTCTTCAAACACTCCATCATAAGGTTGTCGATGGGAAACCATTCATAGGCCCGCGTGCATGTCCATCACATTGACTGACAATGAGAGAGTGGTTCACCACAGTGGATTCTTCTTGGTTTGTGTTAATTACAAAAGTCTGAGCGCACGCTACGTACGCGTGAATCATTCCCATCGGCGCTCGACAGACTAGCTATACGCGTCATGAACCCTCGTTCTTGTGTGTGGGGGAGGGTGGGGGTGGGGGGGGGGAGGTTCGGTTCCAAAGCATGTGCCATCAAAGTTACGTAGCAGGTATATATATTAATTAATTCAAACGCAACACAACACTTCCATACATATGTGTGTACCACATGCATGTGATTGTTATCTTCGGACACTCCACCTCGTGGTTATTGGTGACACGCTTCATTTGTGGGCCTCGGTGGACGTCCATATCACTTTGACAGACAGCGAGAGAGGTTTGATCAAGGTTGATTCTTTGGTCCATGTTAGAGAAAGTCTTGGTGAGATGCCTTCCAACTGACTCGAAGTCTCTCTCTCTCTCTGTTTGTGGGGGGATTATAATGAACCTCGGTGGTGTTGCAAGGCGCCTGTGCCACCGTCCACCTTCGACCAGAAGCGAGACGGGGGTGGTTTGACCATGTTGGATTCATGTAGGTTTCATTTTCGTGGTATGACAGTGTGAGACGCGAGACCTAGCTTGTTGGGGGCATGTATTCGTAGCTATGTCTCCCTCCCTCCGACACGAAGTGGCGGCACACGAGACATGTGCCACATAAAAGTTGCGCATTGGGTATTTGAACATATCAAACCACCCTTTGCATACATATTTTTGTTCCACATGCAGGTGTGTTTGTGTTCTGACCCATTTCCTGCATTTTTTGGGGTGAAATGCTCATTTATATTATTATTATAGGAGTAAATAGCAGACGATTCGAACAAAACGACCGTTTGCGATTGTACACTCAACAGACACCTTTCCTCCGAGGCTCCGACTACCCATGTGCCACGGCCGTGCCCTGTCACAACAGCACGGCCACACAATTGAGCTCCACGAGACCTCCCTCATAATCTCAAAAATATGTACCGCCTTGAGCGATTTGAAAAATGGCGGTTCCGCGGGTTTTTCCTATTTGATAGCACACACTTATTATGTTAGGGTAGTGTGCGATGTTTGTTGCTCCCGCGTGGACCGCGTCGCTTCAATCCCCTAATGTACGTTTTCAGTAGCCCCGGCATCCCGACATTACACTCCTGCCTAGTAAAATTTCAGTAGCTACGACATTTCCTCAAACATCACCAGCCCTCCTCCCCCCTCCCCGCACCACAAAAACTTTGCTCAGATTAGGTCAAAAAAAGCAGAGGAAAACCTCCGCTCTCAGACACACACCACTCCTCCCTCGCTCTAACCCTAGCTAGCTCGCCGCCGCCACCCGTCCCGACCGTCCTCATGAAGATCCATCACAAGGGGTTGGACGAGAGTCGTGTGTGAATTCGACAATAGTGCTCATCCATGCCGATTTCACACACCACTCGGGTCCACCCCCTTCTGCCGGACTGCGAATCACCCCCTTTCCCATAGATCCCCATCGCCATCCCCAACCCCAGCACCACTCCAGAGCATTGCAGCCTAAGCCCGGCTATGCTTCCCGAGGAGCTAAAGGAGCGAATGGCAAAAAAGTGTTATATCGAAGCCTGTCCGCCAGACGACGACGAAGTGGCCGCCGAGGCCCCTAGGGAAGCTCACTACGATGACTGGCCGGGGGCTTTATGAGGGCTCGGGCAAGTCTTTATGTCGCGGCAACCGGCTATGACATAGAGCTCGTTGACAGTGATGGCTTGATGCGGGCTATGCCACAGGTTAAGTGGCGCACCGCCACCCCTCGGGTTCTGTCGGTGGGATTACCCCCGGGTAGGCTCAAGGAGATGACTCGACATTTTAAAAACATAGGGGGAGTCACCCCCGGTATGCCAAGCCCCGCGAATCAACAGGACAATCGAAGAAGCGAAAACAGAAGACAAAGCTCCGACCCGGCCGGCTGGCTGCTACTGGCCGCCTGCAGGCTGCAGGCTACTCCTGGCTGGCTGCGGGCTACTGGTTGCACCTGGCTGGCTAGAGGCTGCCGGCTGGGGGCTGCCGGCTGCCGGCGGGAGGCTAGCCGGCTGGAATCTGCCGGCTGCGGCCTGACGAGGTCAGCTCCAGGCGTCCCATTGGACACGAGTAGACGACACTGTAGCTGACGGACTGCAGAGTCAGCCACCCCGCTACAGTCAGGCACTGTGGGCAAACAATGCCCCACTGTGCACCTGTCATGTGTCACTTCACTGCGCTCCAATAGTGATGCACTGTAGCCTGCATCATGGGTCACTTCACATGTCACCTCCAATAGTGTGGTTAGGCCATGTGGGCCACCCCTTGTCCCCTGGGCCTCCCTATATAAGAGGCACCAGGGGAGCTCACCCAGGGGCGGGCAAGCTCTTCTCATTCTCTCATCCCCTCCCATTTCTCTCATTCTCAAGCACATGAGGCCATGGTATGGAGCAGCCAGCTCCCTCTTCCTCCTCATACACAGCTCCAGGAGCAACCCTGTACAGCGGATACACTTCATATACAGACATGCAGGAGTAGGGGTATTATCTCCCCGGAGAGCCCCGAACCTGGGTAAACCACCACGTGATACTACCCTAACCCGTCTCGGATCTTCCACGGCAGCCTTGCTCTCACCTCTTAAGCCATCCCACGGCATCTGCCGTCCCGAGGCACCCCCCGTGAGAAAACGACGACAGTTGGCGCCCACCGTGGGGCTCGCTGCTGCTGTGACCGCGGTCCGGGCGGGACCCTTTTTGTCATTATCACCGTGGCATTGCCGCCGTCTCTCCGGTAGGGCTCGGGGGCCCGACATCGACATGCCCCCGGAGCGGCCGCACAGGGCGGCGCGTCCTCGTCGCCGGCCTCGCCGTCTTCGCCACCACCGCGATGACAGCCGCCGTCTCTCCGGCGGCGCTCGGGGGCTCGACATCAACACACCATCGGGGGAATGCGCGCGCCGCCACATCCTCGCTGCCGGTTTCATCACCACCACCACGACGCCGAACGCCCGTGGCTGCTCCCGCATTCCATCGCCCCGCGCCCGGCCTCGGCGCACTCGTCTCACCGACCTCTGCCCCAACCCCGTGCGCACTGTTGCCAACAGCTTGAGGCCATGATGAGACGCCGCCGTGGCTGCCTCGCGCTCGTGCTGCTCCCGACTGTCGCACTCGCTCCCGTCCCGCCTCCAACGCGCACAGCGCCGCCAGCCGCGCCGCGCCTAGTCCTCCTCTACGCACCTGCGACCTTCAGGGGCGGAGCCGCCGTGCCCCGGCCCTCCTCCCCCGCGCGCCTCGGCCCGTGGTCGCTCCTCCGTGTGCCCGCGCGTTCGCAAGCCGGCGACCTCCGCGCGCCTAGCTCCGTCCCGTGCCCCCGCACGCCGCGTCTGCCCCCGAGCAAGTGCTCCCCCTGTTCTCCCCACGTCTCCGTCGGCCAGCCGCCCGCCGCTAGGCCGGCCGTCTCCCTTGCGTCCACGATCGCGCGGTCGAATTCCCGCGGCTCCCCTCCCTGCGCGCCCGGCTCCGCCTCGCCCCTCTCGGCGCGTGCCTCCATGGCTGGCGGCTCCGCCCGACCCGACCCTGCGCGTCCGCTTTGCTTGGCCGCGCTTGCACCGGCCCGCCTGGTCTGCCAGCCCCTCCGGCTTGGCCGCGGCCGGCGGAACCCCGCGGTCCGGCTCCGCCTGCCCCGCTCCAGCCGGTCTCCTCTGCTCCTTCACGCCCGCGGCTACTGCCAGCCCACCGCGTCGCCTCTCCGGCCGCGCGACCCGCGGACCCCGCACCGCCGCGGCTCCGGCCTCCTTCGCGCCCGCGTATGAGTCGCACAGCGCCTTGCCGCCGCGCACGCCGTCTGCCCTTGCGGTGCTGCCCCCCCCCCCCCCCGCGCCCGTCCATTCCGGCCAGTCGTATCGAAGCCTCGTCCACTACGGGCCGCCTGCTCCGCTCCACGGCACCGACAGCTCCGCGGCGCCCCACTCCGCCCGCACGGCATCGCCGGTTCCACGCCATGACCTCGGACTCCGCTGCTTCGCGCCCGTCGGCCGCTCGCGCCTCCCCGGGCTCGCGTGCTCCACCGGCTCCCGCAGCCGCGCCCCGCAGCCGGTCGTCGCTGCCGCGCCCGGCCACCGGCTCCTGCTGCCGCGCATCGCCCGGCCGCCGGCTCCCGCTGCTGTGCGCTGCTGCCGGCTACCGCCTCCGTGCGCGGGCCGGCTCCTACTGCTGTCCAGTACAGCCGGCTCCGGAAAGAGAAAAGGGGGTGTGCGGGCCGGCTGCCCGACAGGCAAAAAAAAAGAAAAAGTGAGCCCCGCGTGTGCTCGGTCGACAGCCCGCCTGTTTGCGTCGCCGGCTGGCCTGCCCACCTGCCTCGACACTGGCCCGGTCGCCCGTCCGCCCCAACTCCCGGCTCGGTCGCCCGTCCGCCCAAACGCCCGGCTCGGTCGCCCGTCCGCTTCGACGCCCGGCCGGTCGGCCCGGCCTACTGGCTCACCCATCGATCACCGTAGGATCGACGGCCACACACAGCGGGTGCACCGACACGCCGGCGCACTCCGCTCGGAGAAAAGCCGCGTCGGCTGTCATCGACAAAAACCGGCGGACCCTGTATCCGCCCTCGGCAGCGCCTCGCGCTCAACAACCGGCGGACCCCGCGTCCGCTCTCGGCAGCACCTCGCGCTGAACAGCCGGCGGACCAAGTGTCCGCCCTCGGCAGCGCCTCGTGCGCAACAGCCGGTGGATCCCGCGTCCGCCCTCGGCAGCGCCTCGCGCGCAACAGCCGGCGGACCCCGCGTCCGCCCTCGGCAGCGCCTCGCGCGCAACAGCCGGCGGACCCCTCGCCCGCCCTCGGCAGCGCCACGCGCTCAACAGCCGGCGGACCCCGCGTCCGCCCTCGGCAGCGCCTCGCGCCCAACAGCCGGCGGACCCCGCGTCCGCCCTCAGTAGCGCCTCGCACGCAACAGCCGGCGGACACCACGTCCGCCCTCGGCAGCGCCTCGCGCTTAACATCCGGCGGACCCCGCGTCCGCCCTCGGCAGCGCCTCGCGCCCAACAGCCGGCGGACCCACTTTCGCCCTCGGCAGCGCCTCGCCCTCAACAGCCGGCGGACCCCGCGTCCGCCCTCGGCAACGCCTCGCGCTCAACAGCCGGTGGACCCCGCATCCGCTCTCGGCAGCGCCTCGCGCTAAACAGCCGGCGGACCCCACGTCCGCACGTGGCAGGGCCCCGCGCCCATCGGTCGTCGGACCCCGCGTCCGCACCCGGCGTCCCCAACGCCATAGTCTGCTTCAGCAACAGCAAAGACCCTCCGCCCGACTCTTCGAGTCGCCCGGAGGCTCGGAGGCTACACCCAGCGGGTGCGCTGGCACGCCCCCGCTGGAAACAGCCAGCCGGTGGACTCCGCGTCCACACCAGGCAGGGCCCCGCGCCCATCAGTCGTCGGATTCCGCACCCGCGCCAGACATCCCCGACGCCACCGTCTGCTTCAGCAAGGACTGCGCGTCCGGATCCGACAGTGGCTCGCGACCATCCGCCGACGGACTCTGCGTCCTCGACCGGCAGCGCCTCGCACCCATGAGCTGGCAGGCTCCAAGTCCGCGCCCGGCGGCGGCTCGCGCGCATCAGTCGGACCACGTCGGCTGCGAGCCGCGCTGGCCGACATCGACAAAAACCGCCTCGCTGGCACCAAAAAGCAATGTGAGATCTCCACCCGCATATCCTTGCAGCGTAAACACAAACGGATACCCCGAGCGATCCTCGGGGGCCATCCCCGCATTTGTTTCTACTACTTTACTGTTCACCCCGGCGCCAGCTAGCCTCGGCCCGGGGGTTGGCCGTTTGGCCCGATATGTTCATACCCATAGTCGACTTAGTAGCATGTACGGTACCAAGGCCCACTCTTTGTCTCAGTTACAGGTCGCACCGCGACTGTCCGGCTAGCGAGAGCACAAGCTGGAGGTCGCCACACGCGAAAAGCGTCTGAGGAGAAAACGGCTTGGGCGATCTGGTCGTTTCATTTATGAGTATCTGCTCGGTCGAGTCTGCTCCCAGAGTCCGAGTACTGTACACTCCATTCCGCGGCCCACTCTTTGCCTCAGCTACAGACCGGCTCCCGGCTGTCCGGCTAGCAAGAGCAAAAACCGAAGAGCGGAGAGAACATGAAAAAGACTGAACGGGGCCTGGGCAAAACCGAGTCGGCACCCTCTGCATAAATTTGCATCGCCAGAACCAAACATTTGATACATCTGCATCAACTAAAACTGTCTTTCGCACGATCATTTCCATGATTAGCCCCCTCGCTCGGAGGCTTGGCAGTCGGCGGAACCCATGTCCGCCCTCGGCAGCACCTCGCGCTCTACAGCCGGCGGACCTCGCATCCGCCCTCAGCTGGGCTCCGCGCCCACCAGCCGGTGGACCCCGCGTCCGCGCCCGGTAGTGCCTCGCGCTCATCAGCCGGCGGACCCCGCGTCTGTCCCTGGCAGGGCTCCGCGCCCACCAGCCGGTGGACCCCGCCTCCGCGCCCGGCAGCGCCTCGCGCTCATCAGCCGGTGGACCCCACGTCTGCACCCGACATCCTAGACACCGCCGTCCGCTCCAACAACAGCAAAGACCCTCCGCCCGACTCTTCGAGTCGCCCGGAGGCTCGGAGGCTACACCCAGCGGGTGCGCTGGCGCGCCCCGGCTGGAAATAGCCAGCCGGTGGACTCCACGTCCATGCCCGGCAGGACCCCGCGCCCATCAGTCGACGGACCCCGCTTCCATGCCCGACATCCTTGACGCCACCGTCTGCTTCGGCAATAGCAATGACCCTCCGCCTGACTCTTCGAGTCGCCCGGAGGCTACACCCAGCGGGTGCGCTGGCACGCCCCCGCTGGAAGCAAGCTGCGCCATCCCCGGCTCGCAATCAACCGTCATCGACAACTTCTGCAACAACAACAACAACGGCGTAAACCCTCCACCCGACTCTCCAAGTCACCCGGAGGCTCGAAGGCTACTGTCGTGGGGATTACCCCCGGGTAGGCTCAAGGAGACGGCTCGACATTTTAAAAATATAGGGGGAGTCACCTCCGGTACGCCAAGCCCCGCGAAACAACAAGATAATCGAAGAAGCGAAAACAGAAGACAAAGCTGCGACCCGGCCGACTAGTTGCTCCTGGCCGGCTGCTTGCTGTAGGCTACTCCTGGCTGGCTGCGGGCTGCTGGTTGCACCTGGCTGGCTGGAGGCTGCTGGCTGGGGGCTGCTGGCTGGCGGCTGGCCGACTGGAGTTTGCCGGCTGCGGCCCGACGAGGTCAGCTCCAGGCGTCCCATCGGACACGAGTAGACGACACTATAGCTGACGGACTGCAGAGTCAGCCACCCCGCTACAGTCAGGCACTGTTGGCAAACAGTGCCCCACTGTGCACCTGTCATGCGTCACTTCACTCCGCTCCAATAGTGATGCACTGTAGCCTGCATCATGGGTCACTTCACATGTCACCTCCATGTGGGCCACCCCTTGTCCCCTGGGCCTCCCTATATAAGAGGCACCAGGGGAGCTCACCCAGGGGCGGGCAAGCTCTTCTCATTCTCTCATGCCCTCCCATTTCTCTCATTCTCAGGCACATGAGGCCATGGAAAGGAGCAGCCAGCTCCCTCTTCCTCCTCATACACAGCTCCAGGAGCAACCCTGTACAACGGATACACTTCATATACAGACATGCAGTAGTAGGGGTATTATCTCCCCGGAGAGCCCCGAACCTGGGTAAACCACCGCGTGCTACTACCCTAACCCGTCCTGGATCTTCCATGGCAGCCTTGCTCTCACCTCTTAAGCCATCCCACGGCATCTGCCGTCCCGAGGCACCCCCCGTGAGAAAACGACGACAGGTTCAACCGACGTGGATCTCCTTCATGGCACCGCAGCTGATCTACTCTGCTTTGTTGTCAGGAATTTGCCTTCATTTATGAAGGTCGCGTTCCATGGTGGTGTCTCGGCATTGTCAACTGCCAAGTCATGCCTCGCTGATGATGACAGCGACGACAAGGGCGCCCTATCCATCTCTTCCAAGGGGAAATAACACATCCACGACATCAGGGAGGGCACCCTAAAGCTTTGCTCTTCCAAAGGGAAGGAGCCAAGCTGCGACAACAGGGAGCACACGCTGCGCACCCATCGTTTGGGCTCTTCCAAGTGGTGAGCATATACATTGTTTAGCTGTTTTTGGTTGTCTATAGTGAGCATAAATGATTTTTAGCTGTTTTTGGTTGTTTGTAGTGAACATATGTACAATTTTAATTGCTAGATTTCGTTCTTCAATCATACATTTGGTTCCTGTTAAAGATGGTGTAGTTAACACGCCAACCATACAATTTGATGTTTAAGCACATGGTACGTTCTATGCATTTTCAACAATACTGATATGAATGACTATTTGGTTGTTGTTAAGTCTGTTGTAGTGAGCATATGCCTCCTTTAAAGGTTTTTGGTTGTCTGTGGTTAGCATTTGTCCAGTTTCAATTGATATATTCGTGTGTTTGTAGTATGCCTTGTTTATTTAGTTATTCATAATGTGCAGTACAATTTGATCATTACCAGTTCAATGGCCATATTGGTTTCCTATTAAGCCCGGTGTAGGTAATACACCCCCATTTTTTTTCACTCTGTGATGTTAATTTATACAATTTGATGTTTAAGTACAAGCTTTATTCTATGCAATCTGAAAAATACCATTATGAATGATTATACTTGGTTGCTCTTAAGCCTGTTATAGTGAGCATATGCCTATTTTGGTTTTTGGTTCCCATGGCTATATTTGTTTCCCATGTTATACTCCCTCCGCACCATAACATAAGATGTCAATACATCCAATATGTTAGTGTATTGGATGTAATTAGATCTTATCTAGTGGTTCGGAGAGAGTACCATTTTTGCATATGGGGAAATGAGTATTCATGAACCAGCATCGTGCGAGGTAAGTAATAAAGATTGTTAGTACAATGGGTCGAACTGTGGCAATTAAACTATTATTTACAGTTTGTCCAAGACAACAGTGATCTGCAGTATTTGAACTCAGAACTCTGTAGCCTTTTTACTTCCCATAATGAGTTGTTAGCTGACAATGTCTGTATCTTTTTCCTTTGCAGCCATACGCAGTTTACTCAAGATAACCTCTCAAACTACATGATTGTTGGACATGCAAATGTACATGTATTTCTCCCAGATTACAATGACTATCTGGAAGTCCTCATGAAGATATTGAAGGATGGGTGGTCGGCCATCATAAGGGGTTGGACTAGAGTCGCGTGTGCATTCGACATGGAGGAGGGCACACTACATGGCATTCCGCTTCACCTTTTACAAAAAACAGAATATCTTTTGCCTCTTTCTTTACTGTGTTTAATACAAGCATTCAACCATTGTTCATCATTCTTTATTTGGTGCTTATGTAATTCTTTTGTTGACATTATTCTTGAACTCTGTACCTGTGAATAGAATATTGCATTGGTTGTTGAACCTATCTATCTGTGGATACGTAGAAAGCTATTCCCTACTTTCAAATTCAAATTATGTACAATTTTAAATTGTAGCAATTAAAATAGAAAAAGGTGCTCTGTGGGTCACTTGTCGCTTGCAAACCGTGTGTGATGAAACACAATATCGCAAATGGTGCAACCAAATTCAGTGTTGAAGATAGATTCTCTATCGCACACAGTTCAAAAGTATAAACTGTGTGTGATGTAATACACATCGTAAACGTTGCACCACAGAATTGCGCGTGCGATATTTATCCTGTCCGACACAAGTACGACATTCACACGTTTCTTAAACTTATCTGACACTCATACGACGGTTAAATTATCTTCTTAGTTACAAAATCGCAAATGGGTCGAAAATGTTCCTGTTTGTGATATACCCCTTATCATACACGCTTCATAATCGTGAACTGTTTGTGATTCGGTGCACATCGTAAATGGTGCACCACAGAATAGCACGTGCGTTGTTAGTGTGATCTCACATTAGTTGCAAGAATGGGCCATATAGGAAGTCCATCATATCTCAAACGGTTGACCGGCGACTCTCATTTGTGATAGATGCGGACATCCCATATGCTTAGTTTTGCCAAACGTTTGTCTTCGTTGGTCACCATCGCCGATGATTTTTCTGTATCGTGTGGGATAAACGCCCCTATCGCCCACACATGCAAGGCGATGATACGTCCATTTTGCATCATGATTTCCTACTGTTATTTACTTTGTTTTGTTGAATAGTAATGCTTTGGGGAGTGATTCTAATGCCTTTTCTCTCATAATATGCAAGGTTTACACAAGGAGGGATAATACCGGCAGGTGGAATTCTGGACCCAAGAAAAGCACGTCAGAGATACCTATTCTGCACAACTCCAATCAAGCTGAAATTTTACGAAGATTATTTTTGCATTTAATAGAAATTACTGGAGCTGAAAACTACCGGAGGGGCGCTCCCAGGTGGGCACAACCGACCTGGGCGCGCCAGCCCCCCCTGGGCGCACCCTGATGGGTTGTGCTCAGCCTGGCCCACCTCCGGTGCCCATCTTCTGGTATAAGGTCACTCTTGACCTACAAAAAAATCAGAGGAGGACTTTCGGGATGAAGCACCGAGGCCTCGAGGCGGAACTTGGGCAGGAGCACTTTTGCCCTCTGGCGGAGCGATTCCACCGGGGGAACTTCCCTCCCGGAGGGGGAAATCGAAGCTATCATCATCACCAACACCCCTCTCATTTTTGGGAGGCCAATCTTCATCAACATCTTCAATAATAGCACCATCTCCTCTCAAACCCTAGTTCATCTCTTGTGTTCAATCTTTGTACCGGAACCTCAAATTGGTACATGTGGGTGACTAGTAGTGTTGATTACCTTGCGTAGTTGATTACTATATGGTTTATTTGGTGGAAGATTATATGTTCAGATCCATTATGCTATTCAATACTCCTCTGATCTTGAGCATGATTTTTATTTGTGAGTAGTTACCTTTGTTCTTGAGGTCACGGGAGAAGTCATGTTGCGAGTAATCATGTGAATTTGATATGTGTTCGATATTTTGATGATATGTATTTTGTGATTCCCTTAGTGGTGTCATGTGAACATCGACTACATGACACTTCACCATTCATGGGACTAAGGGAAGGCATTGTGGAGTAGTTGTTAGATGATGGGTTGCTAGAGTGACAGAAGCTTAAACCCTAGTTTATGTGCTACTTCGTAAGGGGCTGATTTGGATCTACATGTTTAATGCTATGGTTAGACTTTGTCTTAATACTTTTCTCGTAGTTGCGGATGCTTGCGAGGGGGTTAATCATAAGTAGGTTGTTAGTTCAAGTAAGAACAGCACCTTAGCACCGGTCCACCCACATATCAAATTATCAAAGTAGCGAACACGAATCAAACCAACATGATAAAAGTGACTAGACGAAATTCCCGTGTACCCTCAAGAACACTTTGCCTATTAGTAGTAATTGTTCTGGCCTGTCCTTTGCCTCAAAAGGATTGGGCTACCTTGCTGCACATTGTTTACTGTTACTGTTACTTGCTCGCTATCAATTATCTTTCTATCAAACTATCTGTTACCTACAATTTCAGTGCTTGCAGAAATTACCTTGTTGAAAACCGCATGTCATTTCCTTCTGCTCCTCGTTGGGTTCGACACTCTTACTTATGGAAAGGACTACAATTGATCCCCTATACTTGTGGGTCATCAAGACTCTTTTCGGGCGCCGTTGCCGCGAGTGAAGCGCTCTTGGTAAGTGGAAATCGGTAAGGAAAAACTTATACTACGTGCTCAAATTTATTGCTACTTGCTACTATGGAGAACAATCCTTTGAGGGGTTTGTTCGGGGTATCTTCACCTCGACCGGAACCAAAATTAGTTGCCCCTCAACCTATAGCACCTACTGAAAATGTTACTTATGAAATTCCTTCGGGTATGCTAGAACAACTGCTTGCTAAACCTTATGCAGGAAACGGAACTGAACATCCTGATATGCACCTTTTAAATGTGAATGAGATTTGTGGATTATTTAGGCTTGCAGATTTTCCCTTTATCTTTGGAAGCAAAAGCATTGACATGGTATAGGCTATGTGATGATCTTGGATCGTGGAACTAGAATCGTCTGCAACTGGAATTCCATCAAAAGTTTTGTCCCATGCATCTAGTTCATCGTGATCGGAATTATATATATAATTTTTGGCCTCGTGAAGGAGAAAGTATCGCTCTAGCTTGGGGGAGGCTTAAGTCAATGTTATATTCATGCCCCAATCATGACATTCCGAGGGAAGTTATCATTCAGGATTTTTATGCTCGGCTTTCTCATAATGATGAATCCATGCTCGATACTTCTTGTGATGGTTCTTATATGATGAAGACTATTGAATTCAAGTGGGATCTCTTAGAAAGAATTAAATGCAACTCTGAAGATTGGGAACTCGACGAAGGTAACGAGTCAGGTATAAAGCTTGAATTTGATTGTGATAAATCTTTTATGAATACCGATACTTTTCACAAGTTTAGCACTAAATATGGACTTGACTCTAAGATAGTAGCCGCTTTCCATGAAGCATTTTCTACTCACGTTGATCTCCCTAAGGAGAAGTGGTTTAAATATCATCCCCCTATTAAGGAAGAAATTAAAGAACCGGTCATAGCTAAAGAAGAAACCATCTTTTACAATGTTGATCCAGTTGTGCCTACCGCTTATATTCAAAAACCACCTTTCCCTGTTAGGATAAAGGAACATGCTAAGGTATCAACTGTGGTTCGTAAGAGTAATATTAGAGCACCTAAAACCCTGAGCAAATTAAAGTAGAACCTAGTGTTGCTATGGTTAAAGAACTCTTGGTAGAAAATATTGATGGGCATGTTATCTAATTTTGTGATGAAGCTGCTAGAATTGCTAAACCGGATGAAAAAGATAAACATAGAGACATAGAAGGCTTGCCTATCGTCTCAGTCAAAATAGGAGATCATTGCTATCATGGTTTATGTGATTTGGGTGCTAGTGTTAGTGTTATCCCTTTTTACCTTATACAAAGAAATTATGGATGAAATAGCACCTGCTGAAATGGAAGATATTGATGTTACTATTAAACTTGCTTATAGAGACACCATCACACCACTTGGAATTGTTAGAGATGTTGAAGTCTTGTGTGGGAAAGTAAAATATCCTACTGATTTTCTAGTCCTTGGTTCCCCACAAGATGACTTTTGTCCCATTATCTTTGGTAGACCTTTCTTGAGCACCGTCAATGCTAAGACAGATTGTGAAAAACAAACTGTCGGTGTCAGTTTCGGTAATGTGTCTCATGAGTTTGATTTTTCCAAGTTTAGTAGACAACCTCGTGATAAAGCGTTATCTAATAAGGATGAAATAATTGGTTTTTCTTCTATTGTTGTGCCTCGTACTGATCCATTAGAACAATATTTGCTCGACCATGAAAATGATATGCATTTGCGTGAAAGAAACGAAATAGATCAAATTTTCTTTGAACAACAACCTCTCTTCAAACACAATTTGCCTATTGAAACTGTTGGAGGTCCTCCTCCACCTAAAGGTGATCCTGTGTTTGAATTGAAACAATTGCCTGACACTTTGAAGTATGCTTATCTTGATGAGAAAAAGATATATCCTATTATTATTAGTGCTAACCTTTCAGAACATGAAGAAGAAAGATTATTGAAAGTTCTAAGGAAGCACCGGGATGCTATTGAATATACTCTTGATGATCTTAAGGGCATTAGTCCCTATGTCAGCACAAGATCAATATGGAACCTGATGCTAAACCCACTGTTGATCACCAACGGTGATTGAATCCTAAGATGAAAGAAGTGGTAAGAACTAAAATATTAAAACTTCTGGAAGCAGGTATAATCTATCCCAAAGCTGATAGTAGATGGGTAAGTCCCGTTCATTGTGTCCCTAAGAAAGGAGGTATTACCGTTGTTCCCAATGATAAGAATGAACTCATCCCACAAAGAATTGTCACTGGCTATAGAATGGTAATTGATTTTAGAAAATTAAATAAAGCTACTAGGAAAGATCATTACCCTCTACCGTTCATTGATCAAATGCTAGAGAGACTATCTAAGAACACACACTTTTGTTTCCTAGATGGATATTATGGTTTCTCTCAAATACCTGTGTCACAATCCGATCAAGAGAAAACTACCTTTACTTGCCCTTTTGGAACCTATGCTTATAGACGTATGCCTTTTGGTTTATGCAATGCACCAGCTACCTTTCAAAGATGTATGAATGCTATATTCTCTGACTTTTGTGAAAAGATTATGGAGGTTTTCATGGATGATTTTTCCATTTTCGGAACTTCGTTCGATGATTGCTTAAGCAACCTTGATCGAGTTTTGCAGAGATGTGAACAAACTCATCTCGTCTTGAATTGGGAGAAATGCCACTTTATGGTTAATGAAGGCATTGTCTTGGGGCATAAAATATCTGAACGAGGTATTGAGGTGGATAAAGCTAAACTTGATGCAATTGAGAAAATGCCATGCCCTAAAGATATTAAAGGTATTCGAAGTTTCCTTGGTCATGCTGGTTTTTATAGGAGGTTCATTAAAGACTTCTCTAAAATTTCTAGGCCTCTTACCAATCTTTTGCAAAAGGATATTCCTTTTGTTTTTGATGATGATTGTGTGGAAGCCTTTGAAACACCTAAGAAAGCCTTAACCTCTGCATCTATAGTTCAACCACCTGATTGGAACTTGCCTTTTGAAATTATGTGTGATGCTAGTGACTATGATGTTGGTGCTGTCCTAGGACAAAGAGTCGATAAGAAATTAAATGTTATCCATTATGCTAGTAAAACTCTGGACAGTGCCCACCGAAACTATGCTACTACTGAAAAAGAATTTTTAGCAGTTGTGTTTGCTTGTGATAAATTTAGATCTTATATTGTTGATTGCAAAGTCATTGTTCACACCGATCATGTTGCTATAAAATACCATATGGAAAAGAGAGATGCTAAACCTAGACTCATTAGGTGGGTTCTCTTGCTCCAAGAATTTGACTTACACATCGTTGATAGGAAAGGAGCCGAGAACCCCGTAGCTGATAACTTGTCTAGGTTAGAAAATATTCTTGATGACCCACTACCTATTGATGATAGTTTCCCTGACGAACAGCTAGCCACAATAAGTGTCTCACAACACACACCTTGGTATGCTGATTATGCTAATTACATTGTCGCTAAATATATACCACCTAGCTTTACTTATCAACAAAAGAGAAAAAAATTCTATGACTTGAGACATTACTTTTGGGATGACCCACATCTTTATAAAGAAGGAGTAGATGGTATTATTAGACGTTGTGTACCTAAGCATGAACAGGAACAAATCCCGCAGAAATGTCATTCCGAAGCTTATGGAGGACATCATTTGGGAGATAGAACTGCTCATAAGGTATTGCAATTTGGTTTTTACTGGCCTACTCTCTTCAAGGATGCTCGTAAGTTTGTCTTGTCTTGTGATGAATGTCAAAGAATTGGTAATATTGGTAAGCATCGGGAAATGCTTATGAATTATTCACTTATTGTTGAACCCTTTGACGTTTGGCGTTGTGATTATATGGGACCTTTTCCTTCCTTCAATGGGTACACTCATATTTTGGTTGCGGTTGATTATGTCACTAAGTGGGTAGAAGCTATTCCAGCTAGTAGTGCCGATCACCACACCTCTATTAAAATGCTTAAAGAGGTTATCTTCCCGAGGTTTGGAGTCCCTAGATATTTAATGACCAATGGTGGTTCACATTTTATCCATGGTGCCTTCCATAAGATGCTTGCTAAATATGATGTTAACCATAGAATTGCATCACCCTATCATCCTCAATCTAGTGGTCAAGTTGAACTTAGAAATAGAGAAATAAAATTAATATTACAAAAATGTCAATTGGTCTCGTAAGAATTGGTCTAAGAAATTAGATGATGCACTTTGGGCCTATAGAACAGCTTATAAAAATCATATGGGTATGTCTCCATATAAAATGGTATATGGGAAAGCTTGTCATTTGCCTTTAGAACTAGAACACAAAGCATTTTGGGAAATTAAAGAACTCAACTATGATTTCAAACTTGCCGGTGAAAAGAGGCTATTTGACATTAGCTCACTAGATGAATGGAGAACCCAAGCCTATGAAAATGCCAAGCTATTCAAAGAAAAAGTAAAAAAGATGGCATGACAAAAGGATCCAAAAGCGGGAATTCAAAATAGGAGATTATGTTCTTTTGTTCAAATCTTGTTCATGATTTTTTGCAGGAAAGCTTCTCTCCAAATGGGAAGGACCATATATTATCGAAGAGGTTTATCGATCTGTTGCTATCAAGATTAATAACGCCGAAGGTACTAACCCGAAGTAGTCAATGGACAAAGAATTAAGCATTATATCTCAGGTACGCCTATTACCGTTGAAAGCAATGTTATCCAAACCATGACACTGGAGGAACACATAAAAGAAACCTTTCGGAACAATCCAGATTATTTAAAAATAGGACGTACGTGATACGGTAAGTAAACCGACTCCGAAAAATCTGCAAAAATATTTTTTGTCAGTTTTGGAATATTTTGGAATTTTGGAAATAAAAAATAAACCGGAAGGTGATCGAGGTGAGCACGATACACCAAGGCGCGCCAGGCACCCCTGGGCGCACCCTGGTGGGTTGTGCCCACCTCGGGTGCCTTCCCGACTTCGTTTTCCTTCCAAATACTTGTTTCCCAAGAATAAAAATTCTCTATATATACCCCCGACTGTTTTGATGACCGCATCACAGAAAAATCCTCTGTTCTTGTTTCGTGTTGTTTCCCTGTCAGACTTGAGAATATGTCTTCTCAAGATTCAGAAGGGGAGAGCCATGTTGATCCCTGTGTTTTAGACCCGAAGATCTTTAGGGAAATTTACCCCTATCTATGAACCTCGGAGGAGGAAGAAGATGCTACCATGCAGGAGACAAAAGATGACAACTCTGAGGAAGAGGATGATCCATTGCCTCAACCTGGAGACATGCATGTGGAATTCAAGAAGTCAAGCCTCCCTAGAAGATACAAACCTAAGGTCCAATTTATCCCGTCTCGTTTTCTGCAGGAAAGCAAGGAGGCCTTATCCCAAAGGATATTAAAGCTTGAGTTGGAGAATGATGATCTAAGGGAGGAAAACTTTATGCTTAAATATAAGTTGAAGAAGATGGCTTACTTTACTCCTCCACCTTATTCATCACCACCACCAAAGGAGACTTGAGCACACGGGTATGGGCACTCCCCTTGGTTTGAGCCAAGCTTGGGGGATGTGTGCCGGTATTGTATCACCACCACTTTTATTCACCTTTACCTATTTTAGTTCGATCTTTAGTTTCCCTTTGCTTTAGTTGAATAAAAGTTTAGCATGATCTGTTTTCATGTGTTAGTTTCGTGGCCTATCTATCTATGTAATCGAGTGAAAGTTATATAATAAAGTTTAGTTTGAGTTTTTGCCTCTCTACTTTCTTGTTGCAATCGAATAAAAGAAAAGAAATAAATGAAAAGAATCATATGCTAATCTTATGGTGAGTGATGACATCACATAAGGAAAAGTATTAGTAGTAACATTTATTGGAGATTGACAAACATAGCATTGGTCATTGATGCAATTCATGAAAGAATTAATAAAGGAAGAGAAGATTCACATGAAAATACACTATCTTGGACATCTTTTATGATTGTGAGCCCCCATCAAATATTATATGTCAAAATTGTTGACGTTGGACGAGGAAGACAACTTAATGATTTATGTTCGTTCATATCCACATAGAAGTTATATTGTCATAGATCCTTTAACATGTGGTGCTTGCCCAATATCTTTGCTAGCCAAAAATTCCGCACTAAGTAGAGATACTACTTGTGCATCCAAAAACCCAAACCAAACTCTTTCTTTGAGTGTCCACCATACCTACATATGGGTCGAGAAAGATCCTTCAAGTAAGTTGTCATCGGTGCAACAAAGGCAATAAAAATTGCTTCTAAAAATGTTTTGATCAATTAGTGTAAGAGAAAATTGAGCGTTATACGAACTTATGATGGCAAAGTAATAAAAGCGACGGACTACATAATAAAGGTTGCTATCATAGGTGGCAATATAGCGTGATGTTCTTTTACATTAAGGGATTGGGTATACAAATCAATAAGCGCATGACAACCTCTGCTTCTCTCTGCGAAGGGCCTATCTTTTACTTTTATGCACTTACTTTTATGCATGAGTCAAAGTATTCTTCCCTATTCCTTTTACTTTTTCTTTTGCAAGCATCATGTGGTGAGGAAAGATCTAGGCACATATATCCAGTTGGATATGGGTGAGCATGAGTTATTATTGTTGACATCACCCTTGAGGTGAGTGAGTTGGGAGGCGAAAATATAAGCCCGTATCTTCCTACGTGTCCGGTTGAAACTTTTTGTTCATGGGTATGCCATGAGCATTAGCAATCATAGAAGACTAAATGATGGTTGAGTATGTGGACTTGCCAAATGGCTCCTACATGAGACCCTTCCTGAAAATATGATGAATTGTAGTTGCAAAGTTGACTGAGAACATAGTTTGTTGGTTCCCAATAAGGTTTATGCTTCATACTTCTATGTTGTGATGAATTGTTACTTGTTCATGAGAACCCTTATGATAAAAATGTGTTGAAATAAGTTCTTATGTTAGAGTTTGTTGCTGCTATGTTAATAAGGATGATGCTTCTATGTCCATATTTTGTTTTTATCGACACCTCTCTCTCAAACCATGTGGACATGCTTTTCAATATCGTCTTTCGCTTGAGGAAAAGCGAGGTCTAAGCTTGGGGGAGTAGATACGTCCATTTTGCATCATGATTTCCTACTGTTATTTACTTTGTTTTGTTGAATAATAATGCCTTGGGGAGTGATTCTAATGCCTTTTCTCTCATAATATGCAAGGTTTACACAAGGAGGGAGAATACCGGCAGCTGGAATTCTGGACCCAAGAAAAGC
Organism: Elymus sibiricus; assembly: GCA_039707655.1. Lineage (NCBI taxonomy): Eukaryota > Viridiplantae > Streptophyta > Magnoliopsida > Poales > Poaceae > Elymus > Elymus sibiricus. The sequence goes on along the minus strand of CM077675.1, from coordinate 303,084,442 downwards.
ACGTCAGAGATACCTATTATGCACAACTCCAATGAAGCTGAAATTTTACGGAGATTATTTTTGCATTTAATAAAAATTACCGGAGCTGAAAACTACAGGAGGGGGCCTCCTAGGTGGGCACAACCCACCAGGGCGCGCCCTGATGGGTTGTGCTCAGCCTGGCCCACCTCCGGTGCCCATCCTATGGTATAAGGTCACTCTTGACCTAGAAAAAATCAGAGGAGGACTTTTGGGACGAAGCGCCGCCGCCTCGAGGCGGAACTTGGGCAGGAGCAATTTTGCCCTCCGGCGGAACGATTCCGTCGGGGGAACTTCCCTCCCGGAGGGGGAAATCGAAGCTATCGTCATCACCAACACCCCTTTCATCTTTGGGAGGCCAATCCTCATCAACATCTTCAACAACACCATCTCCTCGCAAACCCTAGTTCATCTCTTGTGTTCAATCTTTGTACCGGAACCTCAGATTGGTACCTGTGGGTGACTAGTAGTGTTGATTAGCTTGCATAGTTGATTACTATATGGTTTATTTGGTGGAAGATTATATGTTCAGATCCATTATGCTATTCAATACTCCTCTGATGTTGAGCATGATTTTTATTTGTGAGTAGTTACCTTTGTTCTTGAGGTCACGGGAGAAGTCATGTTGCGAGTAATCATGTGAATTTGATATGTGTTCGATATTTTGATGATATGTATGTTGTGATTCCCTTAGTGGTGTCATGTGAACGTCGACTACATGACACTTCACCATTCATGGGCCAAAGGGAAGGCATTGCGGAGTAGTTATTAGATGATGGGTTGCTAGAGTGACAGAAGCTTAAACCCTAGTTTATCCGCTACTTCGTAAGGGGCTGATTTGGATCCACATGTTTAATGTTATGGTTAGACTTTGTCTTAATACTTTTCTCATAGTTGCGGATGCTTGCGAGGGTGTTAATCATAAGTAGGTTGTTAGTTCAAGTAAGAACAACACCTTAGCACCGGTCCACCCACATATCAAATTATCAAAGTAGCGAACACGAATCAAACCAACATGATAAAAGTGACTACACGAAATTCCCATGTACCCTCAAGAACACTTTGCCTATTACTAGTGATTGTTCTGGCCTGTCCTTTGCCTCAAATGGATTGGGCTACCTTGCTCCACCTTGTTTACTGTTACCGTTACTTGCTCGCTATCAAACTATCTGTTACCTACAATTTTAGTGCTTGTAGAAATTACCTTGCTGAAAACCGCTTGTCATTCCCTTCTGATCCTCGTTGGTTTCGACACTCTTACTTATCAAAAGGACTACGTTTGATCCCCTATACTTGTGGGTCATCAGGCGACGGTTTCAATGTACGTCGCGAAAAGGGGTTAAAAACCGTTTGTATAGCACGTCGCTGCACCAGTGGATGGTGAAATGTCATGTAGTTGACGATCACATGACACCACTATAGGAATAACAACACACATATCTATTGAACGAATACCAACTTCACATGATTTAATTTAACAAGACTTCTCCCATGTCCTCAAGAACGAAAGTAACTACTCAAAAATCATATTAATGTTCAAGATCATAGGTGTATTCAATATGCTTAAGGACCTGAACATATAATCTCCCACCAAATAAACCAACTAGCATCAACTACAAGGTGTAATCAACAATACTAGTAACCCACATGTACCAATCTAAGGTTTGGAGACAAAGATTGAATCAAGAGATGAACTAGGGTATGAGATGAGATGGTGCCGGTGAAGATGTTGACGGAGATTGATCCTCCAATGATGGAGGAAGTGTTGGTGATGACGAAGGCTTCGAGTTTCGCCGCTCCCGGAGGGAACTATCCCTGGTGGTTCTGCCTTCAGATGATGGTGCTTTGTCCCAAAAGTCCTTCATTATTTTTTCTAGGTCAAAAGACCTCATATTGCCAAAGGGGGGCACCGGAGGCCTTCTTTGGATCCCAAAAGGCAAGGCGCGCCTTGGGGGTGGACAACAGGTGGGCCCCCTTCGGTAGTTCTTCGTTCCAGTATTTTTTATATATTCAATAAAAATCTACATGAAATTCGAGGTCATTTGGAGCTCCGTAGAATATTTATCTCCATTGTAGCTTTTTCAGGTCCAGAATTCCAGCTGCCGGTAATTTCCATCTCCATGTAAATCTTGCAAACTAAGAGAGAAAAGGCTTTATAATTGCATCATAAGGTGAAATAATGACCAAAAACATAATAAACAACAATAGGAAAACATGATGCAAAATGGACATATCACAGCTGCAGGCGATCGCAGACGAGAACAACACTAATTGCTTCTCCTATGCCCTGCCGATGAACTATCGGGCGGGCAGGTACGACGACGACATCGTCGGCGGCACCATCTCTATCGTGGACCTCACGTGCACCGATAACGGAAAAGAACGAAATCCTCCAAGGGTTAGTAGGGAACAGGAGGGGCATGGCCTGGTGTCCCATGTGGGCCAATCTGTCTCTCATGTTCTACTCTTCCTCGTCGGAGATCGCAGTTTCACTTATGGGTCTTATCGCCGGTGCTCGTGGAGACGGTGAATGGAGGACGACAAGGGCTTGGATGCCGGCCGCCACCGTAGGATAGGTTTAGGGTCGGGTCGGAATGGATTTTTTGATCTAAATGTTCAAAATCTAATGAAAACCTACCATGTTTGCATGAATGTCATCCAGTTTGTATGAAATTCAGCCGTGTTTGCACGAATTTTGTCTGGTTAGTTCGGATGTTGTTTGAAATGTATGCGAATAGCATTGCATGGCGGCATCCCATATCCATGTCTGCGGACTAGCCCCCCTATTCATGGACGGATGTGGGAGGAAATTTGCGGGTTGACGTTGGAGATGCACTTTTAAAACATTAGAGGATATCCCGTGCATTGTTGCGAGTATTGATTGATGAAACTTTGGGTTGATAATATGAGAGCCAAAATTAAAAATACACATGACTTATTATATTTTATTATGTATAGTTGTAAAAAGATATCGAATATATATAGAATAATTAAATGGAAAATATTTTCCAATGCATGGTTGAATGTTGTGGTGGATCTTTCCAAGCATGATTGCATGTTGAAGTGAGCCATATCACATTCATAATTGTATGAGGTGCTTGCTTGCATGTCGAGATAAATAAGTTAGTGGTGATGACTCTCTTAGGTATATCGGAGTAGATTTGCCATGTTATGGGTCATTTTGTTCTTAAAATGAGGGTATGATATAGATTTGCCATGGTAAATTTTCTACTTGTAGATAAATTTGTGAGGATAAGACTGAAAATTTATGTATTTTGTTCTAAAAAATCAAGGAAACTTGTGGGAAAAAAATCATCACATGGAAAATTTAGAATTTTTTCATGCCGGTGACATGGAAAATTTGAGAAAAGTATTTGTGATCGTCACAAGGCACCGAAGGACAAATCTACTAGCCAAACTACTACAAGGTAGAAATAGAAAAATTTTCCATTGTTTTTACCCTCCACCTCTCCACCTACGTCACATTTTCCATGATATGTAACAAAAATGACTTGCCATGGCAGACACAATAAATTTGCCTTGATATGTGCAACAAATTTCCATGGTATGCACAATAAACTTGCCATGGTTAAAAATTCTGCATAACACAAAATTGCCATATTCATTGTTAAATGTACGAAAAGTTTGTTCACTAAAAAATACTGGCAACAGTTGGAAAAAAACATGCTTCTAATGGTCACATGAAAAAACAAGGATTTTCTTCTTATACTAGACAGAAATATTTTGCCACAGTGCGTACAATAAGCTTGACATGCTTAGTGGTACCTGCAGACCAAACATGGTAGTGTAGCACTTTCACAGAAGTATCCCAATGAGTAATCATCCCAACAAAGAGAAAAGGAGAGTATTTACGGAGGCGCTTCTGTCACACACATGTGTCACAGTTCTTGTATGAAGTAACTGCTTGAGCTTGTGCAAATACTATTATTGTCCTGGATAACCGAATATGATAATACAAAGAGACTTTAAGAGTGTCAGCTAAATAACCAATGAAAGTAAATAACAAGAACTAAAATGTAAACGGTGTTCCCTGCAATGAAGAGATTAGGTGCAGAGAGATTTCAGTTCATGGGAAGAATATATGAATTATGCCAGTGTGATGGTAATAGCAGTTACCTTGTATTGTACTCATAATATTTGATATAAACATTCTATAGGTGGTTCTCCCTAGCTAGAGTTATGGAACTCCTCCACTAGTGATTACATTTCATTTTATGGTCATGCTTCTCCGTTGCCACAGAGTGGTCATTTCCACAATTAAGGTCATAAGACCGGAACCAATCATTAAGTTCAATGGATCACTGTTTTCTCTTATTGTCTTGGGTTCTCATAGATAACTCCACCTGTCACGTCAGAGGTCACAGAGTTCCTAAACAATATGTGCTACTTGTGTAGGTCTTGTGATCATGTTGCCTGGGCCCTTAAATTGGAGAAGATGCACAGGTTCACCACAACATAACAACATACTAGGTAGATCATACTACTATGAATTCAAATGATGACATATAGAATAGGCACTTATCAATCTTACCACTTACCTACATCTCCCAACCTATGGGAATTACTCACACATCATACAGTGGAATCAATCACAACAGAGATAGAAACCATGAACACCTTATGAATAATATTGGGGGTGTCCACAATGACATGAAATGGTACACAAATTGTCTTGATCTCAGATGAGATGGAGTAGAGCTTACAAATTGTAATCCCTCTTACAATAGTGAAGGAGGTGATGATGATCATGGAGATGAAAGAACCAAAACTAAGATGATCTTTGTTAGTTCTTTAGATCATTTCCTCTCCTGTTCTGGATGGTGTGGCTGCGGCTAGGGTTCTCTTTTCCTCATGGTTCCTTCATGAAAGTTGCTTGTATAAATGAGGAGGGGCTGCTGGCAGTCCATTCAACTGCTCATGTGAGCGCTTGCGGTCACATGGAACACCGTCTTTCACTTTGGTGTGCCTGTTGACATTGCTCTCTTCAAGAAAGTTGATCCATTTGGCTTGAATGGCACCACTCTCCCTTGGTTTTCTTCCAAAATTAATATTTCCTGCCAATCATAGGACAAAGTATATTTTCTTCTCTTTTGTTGGATTAGCATTAGAAATATCTGAAGAATAAACAAAATCCAATGAAACCAAGTAGAAATCACTATGAAAAACATCACAAATTCTCTAGCCATCATTTAGTTAAAAGAAGATTTTTTTTCATTGATAGGTAAAATAAATTTGCCATGGACAAATTTCAATAAAGAATAACTACGCAAGAAAATTTGCCATGCTCTCAAATTTCCATTGGCTCTAATTGCTTCTCACAGATAAGATAGATTACACAACTCAAACCATGGTTGTATTACTGCTCAATGGTACATATATACTGTTATAGGAGAGAAGGGGAAGGGATATTGTGTGAGTCTAGAATGGCACGAGCCGGTGATGCCTAGCATGCAGAAATGGATGAGCACGTAGTGCACACGGCTATTAGTGCCCAGAGAAGACGCGGTCTGCAAGGTTAGCCGATTGGTGCGGGTGGCGTGGGAATTTTCCAAGACCCCCTCCCCCGCACGGTAGAAACGTGAGGTTCATCGATGTTGAGGTTGGTCCAAAGTCGAGGAAGACACATGTCTTCATGCCCTTGGTGAAAATACGGCGAACTGCGAGCTCATGACACGTAGAATGCATATCTCACCAAGTGCGACACGCTCTCACATGAAGTGGAGGTTGATCTCGATGTGTTTCATGCGTTGATGTTGTACCGGGTTGTTCGACATGTACATGGAACTGATGTTTTCGTAGTAGACCATCGTGGCGCGCGACGAAGGTTGTTGAAGCTCGCCGAGGAGTTGGCGCCACCACCGCAACTCAGCGACAACATCTGCAACCGCCCAGTACTTTGCCTTGGCCCTCGACTGCGAGATGGTACTTGGACAACCATGTGAGCAGGTTGGAGCCGAGGAAGACACAAATAGCCTGAGGTGGACTTGCGCGTGTCGGAGCAAATGGCCCAGTCGGCATCGAAATAAGCAACCAACTCATTGGTGGTTTCGCGGTGAATCCAAAGCCCAAGTTGCGTCGTGCCGCACAAATACCGGAGTACGCGCTTCACCAGCTGAAAGTGGCAGTCTTGGGGCGCATGCATGAACATGAAACACTACTTGATGGATTAGGAGATGTCGAGGCACGTCAACGTGATGTACTGGAGAATATTGGCCAAGCTGCGGTATAGCAACGGGTCATGGAAGAGTGGCCCGGTGTCGTTGGATAACTTGGCCAATGTGTCGACCGGGGTGGAGATGGGCTTGCTGTTAAGCATGCAGACATGGTTGTGGATTTCCGGGGCATACTGTTCCTGGGAGAGAAACAACCCGTGTGGAGTGGTGGTGACGTTCATGCCAAGGAAGTGGCGGTGTGCACCGAGGTTGGTCAACGAGAACTAGCGGTGAAGAGCATGCACTAATACATAAAGGTCCTAAGATGACACGTGTATCGGAGACCTGTCGTCGTTTTCTCACGACAGATGCCATGGGGAGGCTTATCGAGAGTGGTTGGGGCCGTTGGACGCCGGTGGACTCTGGGAGCGAGATTGGGGACAAACGGTGCGGGACACGTGATGTAACCAGGTTCAGGGCCCTCCGTGGGAGGTAATACCCCTAGTCCTGCCGGTCTGGTTGACGAACCAAAGGGGGCTACAATGGTGCTCCTTGAGCTGTATGGGTAGAGGAGGAAGAAGGGGCTAGCTTGTCCTCTCTGCCTCTTTACGTGGGTGTGTGTGTGTGCTAGGGAAAAGTTATCGCCCGCTACATGGGGAGCCCCGGGGGGTTTTATAGGCCAACCCCCCGGGATACAATACGAGCAGAAGGTTCCGGGGGGCCCTAGTCATCGGCCTCTCTAGCCGACCGTGGGGCCCCCGGCTGAGGGGTCTTGTCGCCGGTAGGGCCCACCGGCTGCGGGGTCCCATCGTGAGCCGGAGGGGCCCTGCCTGGTGGGCCCTGGGGCCCGTCACACCACGGCACGGGCCGTCCTTCGGGGCGTCGTCTACCGGCAGCCAGCTGCGGTCAGCGGTACGGCCAACCGCGTTGTAGCCATGCCGGGGCAGGTAATGGACTGGTTAAGGGCGTGCCGGCACTGTGCCGTCCGCCAAGTCGCTGTCGGCCAGGGTCAGAGGCACTGTCGCCTCCACTGTGGCCATGCGGGCACTGACCCCCGATGCGATGGGGGCCTCTGTAGCCACACGTGCTCTGACCGCGGTACCAGCGGCACCGCCGGCTAGGGGGCTAAGCGTCTCCGCCCCTAGCCGGCCGATCGGTGCAGCCGGCTGGGCGGAGCCGGACTGTAGGGGGAGGCGGCTCGTCCCGCAGTTGTTATGAAAAGTTTGGGTGAAGGCTTGGCTGAGGCTACCCCGGGGTTATCCCCCCGTCAGTAGTCCCTGAAGCAGGGGAGGCCCGCCGGTGAACTGTGGCGGACCTCGCCGGCTTGAGTCTCGTGGTGTTGTAATGTGCGTGACCCAGGAGCCGGAAGACGCGGGGGCGGGGTGCCGGCTCCGTTGCCGGCCGATGCTTCGCCGGACGCCTCGAATGCCCCGACGGGCAGAGGAGGCGCGCCATGTGGGGAGGCGCAGGGGGCCGCGACCTGTCGAGCCACGCGGAGGACAAGACAGGGCCGCGGGGCGGGGCCCACTTTGGCCATGACCTCGGCCTGCGCGCGCAGATCTTCTGCGGCCCGGGCCGTCGGTTGGCGTTCCCGGAACGCTTTAATGCTCATCCCGCGCGTGGCGGAAGCGGTGGGGATCGTGCGCGAGGAATCATCTCCCCACTACCCCCACGCGGGGGTTTAAATGGGGGGGAGAGGAGCGAAACGGCGCATTCGTTTCATCCGCCCCAGTGTTTCATGCTCGTAGCCTCTCCCCCCTATTTTGAGGGAGAGAGAAGGAGAGCAAGGGTCGTGCACTCGCCGTGCCGCCGCCCGCCATCGCCGGAAGCCGCATCACAACCGAGCCCTTGCGCCCCGCCGCCGCGGCCACGAAACCCTCGAGGTCAATGGCGAGCAAGGGGGCGTGGGACAGCAGCGACGTTGACGAGCATTTCATCGAGCACGTCCGCCATCGCCGCAAGCTGCCGCCGGCGAAGCACCTAGAAGCGCGCATTGGCGAGGCGGAGAACGCCCGACCCCGCGGGAGGGCGAGGTGGTGGTTTTCGCCGAACACTTCCTCCGCGGGCTTGGCCTGCCGGCGAGTACGTTCTTCCGGCGGTTCCTCACACGTTTCGGGCTGCAGCCGAATCACCTGGCCGCCAACGCCATCTTGCAGCTGGCGGCGTTCGTCTCCCTCTGCGAGGGCTTTCTGGGGATGGAGCCGCGCCTGGACCTCTGGTGCCGGCTCTTCTACCTCAAGCGTTAGACGGTAAAGGACCCGACAACCGGCCAGAAGGTCATGACCGCCTGCTGAGCCGCCCTGATCCACTTCCGCGCCGGAGCTGGGTTCCCGCAGCTCCCCTTGCAGGATTCAGTGAAGAACTGGCAGAAAGAGTTCTTCTATGTGAAGAACGTGAAGCCGGGGGAGGACTACATCAACCTCCCTGACTTCGTCAACCAGCCGCCGGTCGCGATGCTGAACAGGAGGACGCCTACGGCCGGAGCGCCCGAGACGGCGCACCGGCTCTGCGAGCGCCTAATGGTGATGACCAGAACGGAGGGGCTGACGGCCGCGGACCTCCTGGCTACGATGGTCGCGCGCCGGGTGCAGCCGCTGCAGCGCCGACCACACCTCATTTGCCAGATGGGAGGGCGGCACGACCCCTACCGGCTCTCCACCAAGGAGCCGAAGGCGGTGCAGGTGGCGAGGAGGGTGAACGCCATCTCGGACGCCAAGATGAATGAGGGCGAATGGCGATGGGGGAAGGCCCCGTACAGCTGGGACCGTCCGGCTCCGCGGGTATGCGGCGAGCCGGCCCCTACCTCTTTTTTGTCGAAGCCGGCCCTCTTCCCTGGTCTGACGGTGAGTGGTCACTCTACGTGCAGGTCTTCCCACAGCTGCAGAGCTATGGCGCGCCGGTTGCCGACGTGGCGGAGTCGGACCCCGAGGAGGTCGAGGACGCCAACGACGTGGAGCCGGCCGAATCGGAGCGAGCCGGCGCGTCCGGCGTCGGCGGGACGGAGGCAGAGGCGACCGAGTCGGCGGGTGAGTTCCCTCCCCAATCACATTTGCGGGACTAGACCGACGACGATGCTGAAACGAAAGAGGTGCATAATGCAGCGGCCCCGGAGGACCCCGATGTTTCGGGAGATGAGACCACAAAGCCGAGGAGGCGCGTTCGCCGCGCCGACCGCGCGCCTAGCCGGGACGATGCGGTCGTAGGTGACAGGGGGAAGCAGCCGGCCAGCTCCAGGCCAGCCCCCACGCGAGCGGCCAGCGGGCAGCCGCGGAGGCGGCGGGAAGAAATTGCGGGCTGCCCGGTCGGGCCCCGCCAGGCGGGTGGTCCCCGTCACCATCGGGTAAGTTTGTTCTAAGTACTAGCTTGTTTCTTGGTCGGCCTCCCTTCCTTATCTTGTTCATCCAGGGAGCCGCGCGCCCTTGGGAGGGCCACCACCGTAGAGACGGCGGGGACAGCGCCACCGCCCACCGCCGAGGATAGGGAGCGCGAGGCGTGGCGGGACCTCGAGGCGGCCGAGCGGGAGATGCGCGAAGAGGAACACCGCCCATGGGAGGAGGAGGCGCGGAAGGCGACGTCGGGGCGGGCCAGCGCGGAGGCAGCGGGCTAGTCATGGGAGCCTTTTCCCCTTGGCCGGGAGAGGAGATCCAAGGACAGCCTCGACCCCGCGCGGCGGGCGGAGGCGGACGCGCGGGTCGAGGAGGAGGCGCGCGCGACCGCAAGCGCGGTGGACGCCGCCGAAGGGGCGGAGCTGGGCAGTGACACGGCCCCATCGGGGGCAGAGGACGTGCCACCGGGGGCAGAGGAGCCCCCAGAGGTTGTCGTCCTGGACACGACGTACCGAGCGCCCTTGGGGCTGCGGTGGGTGCCGTCGTCGCGAAGTTTGCCGCCTGCCGCGCCCAGGTGGCGCAAGATGCCCAGGCCGCCAGCGACCTGCTGGTGCACCTTGAGCAATCCGTCGCGGTAAGGGCTCAAAGCCTTGTATTTTGCTTTGGTTTTGTTCTAGTGGGGGCGCGCCAGTGCACCCACTGGGTGTAGCCCCCGAGACTCGGGCCGGCTTGGGATGCAGGCGGGTCGAGTCTAATGGCGTCTTTGCTTCTATGTTCTTTGCAGGCTGCACACTACCGCCGGGTGGCCGCGTACAACACGTTGATAGGCTTGTATCATGGAGCCGAGAGCTAGCTGGCTGTTCTGTCCGCCGACCTGCGAGGTAAGGCTCTTGCGAATTTCCAGTGGGGGCGCACGAGCGCACCCACTGGGTGTAGCCCCCGGGATTCAGGCCGGCTACTCCGGAGGTGGGCTGAATCCCTTTCTTTGTTTGCTTTCTGATAGAGGCGTCCTCATCCCGGGCAGCCACCCACACCGAGACGGCCAGCCTCCGTCACCAGGTGGTGCAGCTTGGCGAATGGCGGGACCTCCTGATGGCGGAGTGCGACTGGCTCCGCCAGGAGGCGGATCGGGCGAAGGCGGAGGAGGAAGCGCGTGAGGCGGCCCACCGCTGAGAGCTGGAGGAGCGGGAGGAGGCCCTTCGCCGGGAGTCAGAGGAGCAGGAGACGGCCCACCGCTAGGAGCTGGAGGGCAAGGACGCCTTGCTGGCGAAGGCAGCCGAGGAGGCGCAGGCAGCGTGGGTCGAGCACTAGCGCCGGCTCCAGGAGTGGTCGGCCAGGGAGGCCGCGCTGCTAGAGCAAGGGAACGAGGTGGACCGGCTTCTGGACGGTAAGTTTTGTTGTCTTGCATTTGCCTACTTGTTTCTTTTTAGGGTGCTTGGTTTCTTTCATTGTTCATCCCGCATCCCTTTCTCCATTAGGGCTTTTCCCAAGCACGTAGGAGGTCGCGGAGGCGGCCGTGGAGGCCCACCGCAAGGACCGGCGGGCGCAGGGAGTCCCCATCGAGCAGCTCACCACCTGGACGCTGGATGAGGTGGAGATCGCCGCCGGGGCGCGTCTGACCGAGGTGGTCCGGGCCCTGAAGCGGCTCCAAGTGGCCGGCACGGAGCTGGTCCGCACCCTCTAGCCGGATGCGGTGGAGCCGAACTCCATGAGCCGGCTGTCGAGGTGGCTGGAATTCAGGACCGCACGGGTTAATGCCTGGAGGGCCTCCGCCGCACGCGCCGGAGCGGCCATGGCGCTTCACATCGCGAGGTCATGGTACCCCGAGCTGGACTTGGGGCTGCTAACCTCCTAGCGCGCCAGCACCAATGCGGAGCTGGAGGCGGCTGCCGATGCACTGGCCGTTAGGGCTAGTGATCTTGCCTCCTTCGCCGCGTGGGATGAGTACGTCCCGGAGCGTACGACAGATGGCGAGGTGATCCCGGAGGACCCGTACATGCTCGCCCTTGATGACCCGGAGGGTAGCGCCGCGGAGACGGGCGACGAAGATGCCGGGTCCAGCACCGATGATTACGCCGACTCCGAGCTGTCTCATGACGTGGGCGTGGGAGTCGACACAGATCGCGGCGTGGCCAAGGACGGGGCCTCTACTTCAGCCGCCGCGGATGATGCCGGAGGAGAAGACGGTGCTGCCACTATTTAAGACCTTCTTTCTTTCCTGCATTTAGTTAGACTGCAATTCCATTCCACCCACTCGGGGTGTAAATGTAATGAACTTGGGGCCGTGGGCCATTCATGCTTTTTGTATATAAGTTTGTGCTTTTGGTTGCCAAAGTTTTTTTATGCGTGCCGACTCGACCTTAGCCTTTTTGCCCTTTTAGCTCTGTCTGCCCAAAGCCTTGTCCCCTTCGGCATTGGCCACGCCAGCCGGACAGCCAGGAGCCGGTCTATAGCTGGGACGGGGCATCCGCCTCGGGGGAGTCGGTCGTGAGTTTGAGAGCCGCGAGGATGTTTTGGCTAAGGTGAACGGCAGAGGCTGAAGAAAATTTCGACTAGCCCTAGCCGGTGACCCCCTATGACCGTTTTCGTGTGTGCCGGGTTTACCATCCCAAGAACCCGCCAGCTGGACAGCCGGGAGCCGGTCTGTAGCTGGGAGGTGTGGTAGGGTGTTTCCTTACTTAACATTACTTGACCGGCTTCGGGGAGCGACGTCAAGGCTAGCCAGCGAGCCCCCGAGACCGTGGGACCGGGTCCGGGAGCCGGTGGGTGAGGCGAACTGCTTTGGGAGGAAACAAAAGAGGCATGCCCCAAGCGCTGGCTTGGGGCACCCGTTGCATTCATAAGTCCAAAAGGGGAGGTACATACATACACTAGTCCTTAGCAGTAAAACGGACGGAGGAGCGCCGCGTTCCACTGGCGCTCCATCTCCTCGCCAGAGGAGTCTCTCTTGCGCTTCTGCGGCTTCTGAGCGTCTATTAGATAGTACGCGTTGTTGTGCAGTGCCTTGCTGATAATGAACGGGCCCTCCCATGGGGAGGACAGCTTGTGCTGGCCGGCGGCTTGCTGGATCCGCCTAAGCACCAGGTCCCCCTCGCGGAAGGAGAGGGGCCGGATGCGCTTGCTGTGGCAGTGTCGGAGCTTCTGCTTGTAGATGGCCGTTCGGCTCAGTGCTAGCTCGTGGGCCTCTTCGAGGAGGTGGACACCGTCTTCCCTTGCCTCTTTTGCATCCATCTCCGTGTACAGGGTGACGCGAGGCGAGTCGAACTCGATGTCCATGGGGATGACCGCCTCGGACCCACATACGAGGAAGAAGGGCGTGAAGCCGGTTGATCGATTGGGCGTGGTTCTGAGGCTCCACAAGACGGCCGGCAGTTCTTCGATCCACCAGCTGGCCGAGCGGACGAGCGGTGCCACGAGCCGGGGCTTGATGCCGGCCAGGACTAAGCCGTTAGCCCTTTTGGCCTGGCCATTCGACTGCGGGTGGGCGACCGAGGCCAGGTCGAGCCAGATGCCTTGCTTGGCGCAGAAACGTGCTAGCGCGCTCTTGGCGAAGTTGGTGCTGTTGTCGGAGATGATGCTGTGCGGGACGCCATAGCGGACCATTATGTCTTCGATGTATCGGACGGCGCTGGGGCCATCCAACTTATTGATGGGTCTGGCCTCGATCCACTTGGTGAACTTGTCGACGGCTACCAGCAAATGCGTCATGCCGCCTCGAGCGGTCTTGAATGGCCCCACCATGTCGAGCCCCCAAACGGCAAAGGGCCACGATAGCGGGATGGTTTTGAGCGTAGCAGCCGGCAGGTGGCTTTGCGCGCGGAAGCGCTGGCACCCCTCACATCTGTCGACGATCTGCGTCGCCTCCTCCAGTGCAGTCGGCCAGTAGAAGCCGTGGCGGAACGCCTTGGCCACCAGGGTCTTCGAGGCGGCGTGGTGCCCGCACTCGCCCTGGTGGATGTCTCGGAGGATCTCTTGGCCCATCTCGGACTCGACGCAGCATTGGTACACACCGGTTGCGCTGCGGTGGACCAGCTCATGGTTGATGATGCTGTAGGCGGGAGCACGGCGCTGGATCTGCCGGGCTTTGTCTTCGTCGGGGGCGAGCTTGCCGCGCAAGAGGAAAGCCAAGATTGGCTGGGCCCACGACGGAGCCGACACCGAGGCCGGCTCCGGCTCGGCCTGGAGACTCTAGGCAGCCGGAGGCCCCGGGTCTGTCGACGGAGTCCCCGGGCCAGGCTCGCTAGGCTCGCCAGTCCCCGGGTCCGGCTGGTCGACAGCCATCATGACGACCGCGGGCTCGGGGCCGACTGTTGCCGGAAAGGCAGCCGCTGGAGCCGGTGCGGCGGGCGTAGCCGGCCGAGCTGGCAAGGCGGGTGTAGCCGACGGAGCTGGTGGAGCGGGTGGAGCAGGTGGAGCCGGTGGAACCGTCGGAGCCGGCGGAGCCCCCGGGCCCGTCGAGGAAACGGCGGGATCTGCGGGTATGAAGCTGGACTCCGACTCGGTGGAGGGTTTGATCGACGGCTTGCGCAACTGCTAGAGGGAGATGCCAGCCAGGATGGCCTGGCGGGTGGAGCCGATTTCGGCCAAGGCGTCTGCCGCCTCGTTGTCTGCCCGGGGGACGTGATGGAACTCGCAGCCCTCGAAGGAGCCGGTAAGCTGCTGGACGAGGAAACGGTAGCTAGCCATGTTGGCGTCCCTGGCATCCCATTCGCCAGAGACCTGCTGCACCACCAGGTCGGAGTCGCCGAAACACAAGATGTGCCGGATGCCGATCTCCTTGGCGAGCCGGAGGCCGTGGACGAGCGCCTCGTACTCGGCCACGTTGTTGGAGGCGGCGAAGTGGATTTGGAGCGCATACTTGAGTTGGTCTCCTTTCGGAGATGACAAGACGATGCCGGCCCCCAGACCAGTCCGCATCTTCGAGCCGTCGAAGTGCATGCACCAATGCGTGGAGTCCGGGGGAGGTGGCACGAACTGAGTCTCTGCCCAGTCGACGAGGAAGTCGTCCATCGCCTGCGACTTGATGGCGGTGCGTGGCTCGTATCGGATCTCATAGTCGGCGAGGGCAATTGCCCATTTGGCGATCCGGCCGGTGGCGTCCCGGCCGCTCATGATCTCGCCCAGCGGCGCCGTGCTCACCACGGTGATGGTATGCTCTTGGAAGTACTGCTTGATCTTCTGGGTGGCAAAGTATATGCCGTAGCACATCTTCTGGTAGTTGGGGTACTTTTGCTTGGAGGCGGAGAGGACCTCGCTGAGGTAGTAGACGGGACGCTGGACCGACAGCGCTTTGCCCTCCTCCGACCACTCCACTACCAGAACGACGCTGATGACGCGCGTGGTCGCCGCGATGTATGCGAGTAGGGGCTCCTTCTCAGCCGGCGCGGCCAAGATGGGCGCGCTGGTGAGGACTCGTTTGAGGTCGCGGAATGCCTCGTCCGCCTGATCCGTCCACTCGAACTTGGCCGGCTTCCTCGTGGAGTCGCGGCCCGGCTCGATTAGGGCCGTCTTCCGCATGAGCTGGTAGAGGGGCAGGGCCTTCTCCCCCAGCCGGCTGACGAACCGGCTGAGCGAAGCGAGGCAGCTGGTGAACTTCTGGATGTCGCGGAGCCGGGTCGGCTTGGGCATATGCTCGATCGCCCTGATCTTCTCTGGGTTAGCCTCGATGCCGCAGGCGGATATGAAGAAACCCAGGAGTTGGCCGGCTGGGACGCCGAAAACGCACTTCTCCGGGTTGAGCTTGACCTTGTATTCGCGTAGGTTGGCGTAGGTCTCCCGGAGGTCGTCGAGGAAGCTGAAATGCTTCTTGGTTTTGATGACGATGTCATCAACATAGACATGGACGTTCCTGCCGATCTGCGGCAGGAGGCACTTCTGCATGCAGCGCTGGAAGGTGGCGCCTCCATTCTTCAGGCCGAAGGACATGGTGATGTAGCAGTAGGCCCCGAAGGGGGAGATGAAGGAGGTCTTCAGTCGGTCGGCTGGGTCTAGCTTGATCTGGTGGTAGCCTGAGTAGGCGTCCAAGAAGGACAGCAGATCGCAGCCGGCCGTGGAGTCGATAACTTGATCGATCCGCGGCAGGGCGAACGGGTCCTTGGGACATGCCTTGTTCAGGCTCGTGTAGTCGATACACATGTGTCAAGTCTTGTTTTTCTTCAGCACCAGGACTGGGTTGGCCAGCCAGTCCGGGTGGAACACTTCCATGATGAAGCCGGCTGCGAGCAGCCGGGCTATCTCCTCTCCTATAGTACGCCGCTCCTCCTCGGAGAAGCGGCACAGGGGTTGCTTGACCGGCTTCGCATCTGGCCGGACATGAAGTTTGTGCTCGGCGTACTTCCTCGGAACACCTGCATTTCTTTGGGAGACCATGCAAAGATGTCCCGGTTCTCACGGAGGAAGTCGACGAGCTCACCTTCCTATTTGCTACTGAGGTTGGCGCCGATGGTGACGCACTGCTAGGGGTTAGCAGGGTCGAGCGGCACTTGCTTGGTGTCCTTGGACGGCTGGAACGACGCTTCGCTGGCCGACTGGGATGGACGAGCCGGCACGGCCGGCTGGTCGGAGGCGTGAGCCACAAGGCGGTTGAGTTGCCGCCTCTCCTCCGCTATCTCCAGAGCCTCGGCCAGCCGGCTACCGTCGCGAGAGCACTCGATCGACATCTTGTCGTCGCCGGCGATGGTGATGATGCCCTTGAGACCCGGCATCTTGAGCTTGAGGTAGGCATAATGGGGGGTTGCCATGAACTTGACGTGGGCCGGCCTGCCCAGTAGCACGTGGTGGGGACTGTCGAGGTCCACCACCTCGAACCATATAGGCTCGCGGCAGAAGTGGCTCTTGTCGCCGAAGAGGATGTCGAGCTCAATCTTGCCGATGGGGGTGCAGGATTTTCCCGACACGATGTCGTGGAAAACTGTCCGGCTCGCTCGCAGGTCTTTCTCCCTGAGCCCCAATTTATGCATCGTATCGCGATAGAGGATGTTGATGCTGCTGCCCCCGTCGATCAACACCCGCGAGAAACGACAGGTGCGCCTCTCGGAGACGATGGTGGGATCGAGGACGAGGGCGTAGCTGCCCGGGTTTGGCATCACGGCCGGGTGGTCCGCCCGGCTCCAGGTGACCGGCTTCTCGGACCAGTGCATGAACTGGGGGACCGAGGGGACGGTGGCATTCACCTCGTGCTGGCGCTGGCGCACACTGTGCTTGTCAGTTCCTTCGCTAGTGAAGACGATGTAGGACCCGTCCTGGTTGGGGAACGGGTCGTGGAGGCGGCCGGTGCCGGAGCAAGCGGCTGGGCCGGAGCCGGAGCCGGCGCGCGGGGAGCCAGAGGCGAAGGAACCGGAAGACCCTCGTCTCGGGCTAGCCGCTGGGAGAAGCTGCAATGCCGGAGCGTGTGAGTGGCCGGCTTGGCCCCGGAATGGATCTTGCAGGGTGCGTCGAGCATTTGCTCGAAGGTGAGCTTGGGCTGCCAAGCGTTCTTGCCGGTTCGCTAGTGCTGGCTGGAGCCCTGGGCAGCCGGCTGCTCTTCCTCGATGGTCACGACCTGTCGGCTCCCGTAGCGGGGATCCGGATGGTCGGGCTTGCGCTTGTTGTTCTGTTGTGGCCAGTTGTCGGCAGCCGCCCGCGGCGCGGCAGGCGGCGGAGTTGGCTTGGCTGGCGTGGTGACCTTCATCCGCATTGCGGAGTCGGCCGTGGCGTACTTGTCTGCCTTGTCCATCAGATCCACCAGAGATGCCGGCTCGGAGCACAAGAGCTTCTGCTTGAGGGGGGTGCCGTCACGGCAACCCTCGATGAAATACTAGATGGCCTGCACCTCGTGCACCCCTTCGCAGGAGTTGCGGAGCTCGGTCCAGCGTGTGAGGTAGTCGCGGAGGGGCTCCTCTGGCCCCTGGACACACATGGCCAGCTCGCGGGGCTGGCCGGGCCGCTTGTAGGTGCCGGTGAAGTTGCGGACGAACGCTTCCTCGAAGTCCGTCCAGGTGTCGATGCTGCCGGACGACAGGCTATTAAGCCGGGTCCGGGCCGAGCCGGTCAACATTAGGGGGGCGTAGCGTACGGCTACGCGTTTGTTTCCCCTAGCGATGCCGACTGCGGTGGTGTAGTCGATCAGCCAGTCCTCCGGCTTGGCGGCGCCGTTGTACTTCGGGGTGTCGCGAGGGAGAGTGAAGCCAGCCGGGAACGGCTCGTTGCGGATCCAGGGGCCGAAACATGCTGGGCCGATCGAGCCCTCCTCCTCGAGGAGGGCCGACTGCGCTAGCCGGTCGATGCGGGTCCGGGCGTCGTTTTCGCTCCGTGGGACGCGCGGGCCAAGCCGAGCGGCGAGCTCGGGATGAACGGCCGGGGCCGGAGAGCGCGCGCGCTCCCTCCGCGGGGGCGGGGTATGGTCCCGGCTGCGCCGGCTACCGCCAGCCGAAGCGTCGTTGAGCCGGCTGTTGATGGCCGGCTACTCTTCTCGCAGCCGGGAGCATCTATTGTGAGACTGCTAGTGCTGGCTAGCAGTCGGCGGAGCGTCCCCCTCGGGGACGGGAATTTCGGAGCCGGCGTTGATGCCATCGAGCCGGGCCTACTGGGCGTTGGCGGTGGCGACGAGGTCTTGGATGTGTCGGTCCTGCTGCTCTCGCTCTTCGCCCACCAGGCCGGCGAGGTCGTCGTAGGTGTAGGACCGAAAGTATGTCTAGAGGGGGGGTGATTAGACTACTTGACCAAATAAAAGTTTTGCCTTTTCCCAAATTTTAGAGTTGGCAATTTTAGCATTTCATGGGAAGTCAAGTACACCCTACACATGCAAGTCTAAGAGCATAGCAGCGGAAAGTAACAACAAGCATGAGTAGAAAGGATAGGGTAGGAAGATCAAACGCAATTGTAGACACGATGATTTTTCCCGTGGTTCTGATAGGTGGTGCTATCGTACATCCACGTTTATGGAGTCTTCAACCCACGGAGGGTAACGGTCGCGAGAGTCCACGGAGGGCTCCACCCATAAGGGTCCACGAAGTAGCAACCTTGACTATTCCATAACGGCTTCCGTCCACGAAGAACTAGCCTCACTATGGGTAGATCTTCACGAAGTAGGCGATCTCCTTGCCCGTACAAACTTCTTGGTTCACTCCACAACACGAAGTAGGAGGCTCCCAAGCGACACCTAACCAATCTAGGAGGCACCACCCTCCAAAAGGTAATAGGCTCGGTAATGACGATGAACTCCTTGCTCTTGTGCTTCAAGAAGATAGACTCCTCAACACACAATCACTCTCTCACAGATTTGGCTTGGTGGAAGAAATGGGATTGGTGGAAAGCAACTTGGGGAGGCTAGAAATCAAGATCCATTTTGTTGGAGTGGAAGATCTTGACGTCAACACAAGGATAGGTGGTTCTCTCTCAGAAAACTGGATGGGGCAAGTATGGAATAGTTCTGAGTGCTTCTCTCTCGAGTTGGTGGTGATGGAAGGGTATATATAGGCATCCCCAAAAATCCAACCGTTACACACAAAATGACCAACTCGGTGACACCGATGTGTTAATCTCAGTGGTACCAAAGTGACCAAAAGGTGGCAACTTTTGAATCTCGGTGAGACCTATATAGGAAACTCGGTTGCACCTATAAGGTGACCAATGGTCAGATTCCCAATCTCGGTGACGCCGATCCAACAATCTCGGTGGTACCGATATTGTGAATTTGCGTAACAGAAAGTTGGCAACCTAAACTCGGTGGCACCGGTATGGAATCGGTTGCACCGAAGTGGCTAGGGTTTGGCTGAGTCTATCTATGGTTGAGAATCGGTGGCACCGGGATGGAAGTGTTGGTTGCACCGATGTTGAGTATATGGCTTTGGACAAACTTTTGTGGGAGAGTTTGTGGGTGTTTTTGGTGACTATCACTTGTGCACGTATGAGCATTTTGTTCACCAACAAAACCTTACCCCCTTTTAATAGTATTGGCTTTCCTATGGACTCAAAGTGATTTCTCACAAATGTAAAATGTAGAGTCCTCTTCCTTGAAGCTTTGCCAACCTATTTCCTTGCATCTTGGGGTATTCTACAATCTCCACAATCCTTTTGCCAATCCGATCATTGAGCATTTCCTGAAATATACTTGATGGAGAACATTAGTTCAATGACTTATATGTTGTTATAAATTACCAAAACCACCAAGGGAGCAAATGTGCTTTCAATCTCCCCCTTTTTGGTAATTGATGACAACATATAGATCAAAGCTTCGACATATGATATAATCAATGAATATAATCGTCGCTTTGAGAAGTATGTGATAAGCAAGAGCTCCCCGTAAATTTGTGCATTATTTTGAATTTGCGGTTGAATGCAAATGCACAATCGATTAGGTACATGGGGCACTTCTTCCATGTCACATACATCTTGGTGGTGTGCGATAATAATAAGAGTGAACAACATAGCACAACACAACCAGACAAAGATACTGATCATCTCAAAACCATTAAGATGATAGGAAATAGTAGAACAACACACATAAAGTGTACGATCAAAACACACAAAGGTTTAACACAAGCAACCAAAACACCAATTGTTTTTGAAAAACGATAGGCAATAAAAACCAAACGCTCTCTCTCTCGAAGCCTAAAGATCTATATACACTTCTCCCCCTTTGGCAACAAGTTACCAAAAAGTTCAAAGGCATATATCTAAGCGTTCTTGGGCTGATCTCCTCCGGTTGTTGATGAAGGAGTCGAGAGAACAGCGTCGGCAAAGATCTCTGCAGATGTCGTGGATGGAGTTGGAGTGGCAACAGGAGGAACTGAAGCTGATGGAGCAGGAGCTGAGGTGACAGTAGCAGGAGCTGATGAAGAGGGCCTCAAGTCTGGAGCTGGCACAGTGGCTGATCTGGCCTGAGTAGTAAACTGTGTGCCTGGCCTGAGAGGTGATCCATCCTGGTCATCATCATCATCTGTAGAAGTCTGAGGAAGAGGCACTAAGTCAACTTCCTTCTTGAGCTCATTGACTGTCTTGGTCAGCCCATCCACCTTATCATTAAGGGTCTTGATCCTGTTATCGAAGATCCTCACAAGACTGTTCTGGTTGTCTAGAATCCCCTTAATGTCCTTCTGCATGCCCTGTACTGATGAGATCAAAAGATCCATTTGATCGTTCCTGGATCTAGGGACCTGAGCACTAGTGGCTCCAGCTGCCTCTGCTTCTGCCTGTGCTGCAGCTGAAGTGGGATGATCCGGGTTCATCACCAAAATGTTGTCCTCGAGATCTGGCTGTAGGGGCAAGTGGGGACGGTCTAGAGCAAATATGTGCTTCTCCAACTTAGAGTTGATAAGCATCTGGATATAGGGTGCATAGCAGCAAGAGCGCTTCTGATCAGCAGCAACCCTCTTAAGTGTCTCAACAATTAAGTCCATGACTCTAATCCTGGTGTGTCTGTCAAGATGAATCAGCATGTTGATGGAGTAGCCTCGGATCATCTTGTCATCTCCTGACTTGGGCATTAAGGTATGCCTGAGAATGGTGTTCATGGTGCGGAGGCCAGCCTGAAGAAAGTAAATAGATCCTAGCCTGTGTGACTTCACGTTAGCAGCAGGGATCACTTTATACATGTTAGCCATAGTATTGTGGCTCTCCTTGGATTCTGAGTAGACATCCAAATCTCCATCCTGAACTTCTGGAACTCCTAAGATGGCAGCCCACTCCTCAACAGTGGACTCATATCTAGCTCCTTCTTTCAACCATACAATTCTACCATCTCCATAGAAATGTGAAGTGGAGTAGAATTGCACGATCATCTCATCATTCCAAGCTGTGAACTCTCTGCCAACAAACTCATCCAAACCAATGTAGTGGAAATTGTCTTGGACACTTGGAAAATAGTCTTCATTCTCCTTGATGAATTTCCAGTCCACATACCTCATATCACTCACAGCTGGACTTTTGTCAAAAAGCACAGTCTCATAGAAATCCTGTTGCTCTTTGGTGTAAAATCTGTAGTCCACAGCTGTCTTTCTCCTTTGGGCATATGGATCAGCAGCTCTCCAAGCCCTCAAACCAGAATCCTTCCTCTTCTTCATATCCTCAGCAAGTGGGTAGCTGGCATTATGTACTGGAAGGTGTGGCCTAAGCTTCATTAAGGCAGACATAGCATCCTCATCCTCAACTCTGGAGGCAGTCCCTTTGTTCTTCTCAGATGCTGGAATTTGCCTGGAAGTCCTCTTGGGCTTCTCAGCAGTAGGCTTCTTGGGGGCACACTTGGTGCTCTTGGAAGTGCCAGCCTTTGGCATAGAATCAGACATAAGCTTCTTTTTCTTCTTGGGAGGGGCCTTCTCAACATGTTCTTCCTCCTCCTCAGCAGCAGCAGCCTCCTTAGGATCCTCAAAGATGGAGGTCTGCCTGCCAGTGACATAGACTATCCTCTTTCTAGCTCTCTTCTTCTCCCCTGCCTTCTTAGGCATAGATTTCTTTGGGGGTGACTCAAGGTGAAGAGCCATTTTTGCCCTAGCACCCTCAGGTGCTCTCATAGCCTCAGAGCTAGCATACTCTTTCCGGACAGCTCTCCTTGAAGAGGTAGCTTCATTTGCAGCTTTCTTGGCAGCCTTCTCTTGCTTCTTAGCAAGAACCTCTTCTGGAACGAAGTCTGAATCCTCCTCATCTGAATTCAGCTTCTTCCTAGCCCTTGTAGCATCCTTGGGCAACCCATGGGAACTGGGAGTGCCTGGATCTGAAGATGAACTAGACTCAGGACTAGTGCCAGAATCCAATTCAACACTCTGCTCTATGAAGTTGTTCTCACTGTCCTTAGCACTTGACATACTGACCCTGTGAATAGAGTATAGAGGAGCAAAAAAGGATAAGTCATCACAAAATGTGGCTTGTTTTTGAAAGTTTGAACAAAAGATTTTCAAAGTTTTACATTCTGTCAAATGAAAATCGGTACAGCCGAAGCAAAGTTTTCGGTGCTACCGAGACTGACTATCTCATTAACAGAAACTTGGCACTCCTTTTGGTGAGACCGAAAGGAAGTACTCGGTTTCACCGAGACAGTTCTCAGCAACACAGACAGGCAAATCGGTGATACCGATTAGTTCACTTCGGTTCTACCGAGTTCCATCGGGCGGAAGGCAAACCCTAGAAAATCGATGGTTCTCTAATCTACGGAGTTTTCTCGTGGATAGAAAGATGTGCAAACTATGGCTTATAGAGAAAATCAACTTTATTGCGCAAGAATCAGACGGGGAGCGCAAGAAAGATCGAATCCGTACCCTAGCTCGGTGACGGATCCGCTACGGCGGCGACGGCGGCGAAGATGCCCGTCGACGGCGAGGATTCCCAGCGGCGAAGACACACGGGGAGGCAAGGCGATGACCAGGGGGTCCTTTTGCGGCAGCTTAGGGTTTGCGGCGCGACAATTGAAGATTGAAATTTCGAACCATCGGGACCACATCTTATATACCCTTCACTGTCGGTGATACCGGTTCTAAATTTTCGGTGTCACCGAGTTCCTCAACTGTCAGCTGACAGGGAAACTCGGTGTAACCGAGAATATGGAATCGGTAGTACCGAGATTGAAAATGAGATCAACCCTAGGCATTCGGTGTGACCGAGAATTGTGGGTTGGTTCCACCAAGATGCACTTGGGAGGTTTTAATGGTCAGTCCTTGTCGATACGGAACTCCGAGTGCTCCACACACAGAGGGATCGAAAAGTACTTGTTCAAATTTTGTGATGCAGCATGAATGGAATATGAGGTGAGAAAGCATAGATAGCTAAAGAGTGGTCCTAGGCATTCTTGTCCATCCAATTGGCGAAAGAGAAAATCAAGAGCCAAATAGCAACAATTGGATGTCCTCGAATGAGAAAATAAATGCAGACCAACATGCTCACACAAAGAGATGTCAAATGAAATCATGGCAAACATGCACAAACATACAAGCATCTAACAAGCACTTTGGCGATGACGAAGTCATCTATATATGAGTATATTGACTTAGGAGCCAAGTAAGAATACTTGATCATAGGTCATACTCATCGTTCAAGCACAAGTGGGGTTACCACTTTTACATAAAGCATTTAATATTGTCACATACTAAGAGATGCTTTAACTCAAGTCTTAGAGTAAAGCTCCCCCTTGATGTGACATCCCCCCATAAGAGGGATAGACTAACCTTGGGTTTTGTCGAAGAAGACTTCATGTTGGTGAGGTAGTGGTGGATGCTCAAGGTTGATGAAGATCACCAAGAGTTGGGAGCATCCTTGTTGTTTCCTTACTCTTCTCACCTACATGGGTTAGTCCCAACACACAAGAGACAAATACAAGGATATCTATGGACATGGAGTGCAAAGCATGTGTAATGATGTCCATTAATTTGTTGATTACCTTGTCCCTTGCTTACCTTTGAGCAAATGCGTGACTCCTTGAACTATTGCATAGAGTTGATGTTGATTGCAAATAGTTCTTGCCAATAATGAATGTGAGTGAATTTCATTGGCGGAGCCACCCCTCAAGAACTCTCTAGTTCTTCTTCTTGGGGACCCACATCAAGTTGATGGGGATCCTTGGTGTTGTTGTAGCCTTTGTAGAAGTTGAGCTTGAAGTAGCCTTGGGAACCCACTCCACCATAGCTAGGGATTCATCTTCATATGAGTCAGTGTCCTCTTGAAGTTTGTTCTTGCCCTTGAGCTTGTGGTCTTGTGGTGGAAGATCATCTTGAGTGTTTGTCCCCTTGGGAAGAGTATTTTCATACTTCTCCTTTTGAGGAACAAACTTGGGCTCGGGATATTGACCTTCTTCCCATTCAACTCCATTTGCGTTGAAATAGCCAACACCACGATTCTTCTGGTATCCTCCGTGCTTGCGTACAATTTCCTCAAATTGCTTACACCCAGCAAGACTCTTGTAGATACCTTTCTCTATAATTCCTTTCAATAAAGCATTTTCTTGCTCAAGTGTAACTTGGCTAAGAGAAACATCATTAGTGGAATCAATAGAACTACTAGAAGCAACATCATTGGGTTTTGCATTTTTATTGTTGCTACTAGATGAAGAACCTTTCTTGCCTTTGTTACTAGATTGCTTAGTTTTAACTTGAGGCACGAATGTATACAAGAGTAGTCGTTTGGCTAGATAAGATGAAGCCTTCTTTCGGAGATCGTCATTGATAGCTTTAAGAAACTCATGCTCTTGCTCCAAGTTGAGCTTCTCGAAGCGTAGCTTCTCATGAGTTCTCACAAGCTCTCTATGATCTTCAAGAGTAGATTCATGAGATAACTTAAGAGTTTTTAGTTCTTTAGTTAGTTCTTCTATTTTCATCTTATCATCATCAATTGACTTATCTTGACTAGCATGAGAATTATCAAGTTCATTTTGACTAACATCACTAGTTTTATCAAATAGCAAGTCATCATCACAAAGCAAGTCATCTTCATCACTATCAAAATCAAGATACTCGGGGTGTGATACCTTGGGGCCTTTAGCCATGAAGCAACTTCCACTCCCTTCGTTTGGTGAATCAAATAGATCATAGGAGTTGGTAGTCACTAGAGCAATTCTGGCAACACCATCATCTTGGCTATAGTCGGAGTCGGAGTGATAGCTTCTCTTGGAGTTGTTGTCGGAGTCGGAGCCGGAAACCCATTCACCAACATGAGCTTGATGTTTTCTTCTTGTATAGCTCTTGGTGTACTTGTCCTTCTTCTCCGGATCTCTACTTCTCCTTGAGGGTCTTCGTTCATAACGATCATCTCTACTCCGTCTCTCTCTTTTAGGTGATTCATTCCTTGAGCTTCGTCTTCGAGGTGACTCTTCTCTTCATTTGTAGGGAGCCGTGCACTCATTGGAGTAGTGTCCGGGCTTCCCACAATTGTAGCAATTGCGGTCACGACTTGACGAACGCTTCTCATCATATCTTGAGTTGGAGCTTCTTTCTTTGCCTCTATTCTTGTAGAACTTGTTGAATTTCTTGACCATGAGGCTTATCTCTTCATTGGTGACAAGGTTGTTGCTTGAAGTTGCGGGAGCATCACTTGTGGCTTTGTAAGCACCGCTAGACTTGTGGTGAAGCTCTTCTTTGTCTTTGAGTGTCATCTCATGCGCAACAATCCTTCCAATGACTTCCGTAGGCTTGAGATCTTTGTAGTTGGGCATCATTTGGATCAATGTGCACACGGTGTCGTATCTCTCATCCAAAGCTCTAAGTATCTTCTTGATGATGAATTTGTCGGTCATCTCTTCGCTTCCTAAGCCGGCAATCTCATTGGTGATGAGAGCTAGCCTAGAGTACATCTCAGCAACTCCTTCACCATCCTTCATCTTGAACTTGTCAAGCTGACCTTGAAGAACATCCAACTTGGATTCTCTCACGGACTCGGTTCCTTCGTGCATATCAACCAAAGTATCCCAAATCTCTTTTGCATTCTCAAGACGGCTGATTTTGTTGAATTCTTCTAGGCATAGGCAGTTGAATAGAATGTCGCATGCTTGAGCGTTGTATTGCAACATCTTCAATTCATCCGCGGTCGCTTCACGATCCGGTTCCTTTCCATCACCAAATAATTCACCTTGCAAGCCAACACGAACAACAACCCAAACGGCGGGGTTATGACCAAGAATATGCATTTTCATTTTGTGCTTCCAACTAGCAAAATTAGTGCCATCAAAGTACGGACCTCTACGGTGATAACTTCCCTCACTAGATGCCATACTCTCCTAGGTTGTGAGACCAATGCAATGGAGACCAAAGCTCTGATACCACTTGTAGGACCGAAAGTATGTCTAGAGGAGGGGGGTGATTAGACTACTTGACCAAATAAAAGTTTTGCCTTTTCCCAAATTTTAGAGTTGGCAATTTTAGCATTTCATGGCAAGTCAAGTACACCCTACACATGCAAGTCTAAGAGTATAGCAGCGGAAAGTAACAGCAAGCATGAGTAGAAAGGATAGGGTAGGAAGATCAAACGCAATTGTAGACACGATGATTTTTCCAGTGGTTCCGATAGGTGGTGCTATCGTACATCCACGTTTATTGAGTCTTCAACCCACGGAGGGTAACGGTCGTGAGAGTCCACGGATGGATCCACCCATAAGGGTCCACAAAGTAGCAACCTTGACTATTCCATAACGGCTTCCGTTCACGAACGACTAGCCTCACTATGGGTAGATCTTCACGAAGTAGGCGATCTCCTTGCCCGTACAAACTTCTTGGTTCACTCCACAACACGAAGTAGGAGGCTCCCAAGCGACACCTAACCAATCTAGGAGGCACCACCCTCCAAAAGGTAATAGGCTCGGTAATGACGATGAACTCCTTGCTCTTGTGCTTCAATTTGATAGACTCCTCAACACACAATCACTCTCTCACAGATTTGGCTTGGTGCAAGAGATGGGATTGGTGGAAAGCAACTTGGGGAGGCTAGAAATCAAGATCCATATGGTTGGAGTGGAAGATCTTGACCTCAACACAAGGATAGGTGGTTCTCTCTCAGAAAACTAGATGGGGCAAGTATGGAATAGTTCTGAGTGCTTCTCTCTCGAGTAGGTGGTGGTGGAAGGGTATATATAGGCATCCCCAAAAATCCAACCGTTACACACAAAATGACCAACTCGGTGACACCGATGTGTTAATCTCGGTGGTACCGAAGTGACCAAAAGGTGGCAACTTTTGAATCTCGGTGAGACCGATATAGGAAACTCGGTTGCACTGATAAGGTGACCAATGGTCAGATTCCCAATCTCGGTGACGCCGATCCAACAATCTCGGTGGGACCGATATTGTGAATTTGCGTAACAGAAAGTTGGCAACCTAAACTCGGTGGCACCGGTATGGAATCGGTTGCACTGAAGTGGCTAGGGTTTGGCTGAGTCTGTCTATGGTTGAGAATCGGTGGCACCGGGATGGAAATGTTGGTTGCACCGATGTTGAGTATATGGCTTTGGACAGACTTTGGTGGGAGAGTTTGTGGGTGTTTTTGGTGACTATCACTTGTGCACGTATGAGCATTTTGTTCACCAACAAAACCTTACCCCCTTTTAATAGTATTGGCTTTCCTATTGACTCAAAGTGATTTCTCACAAATGTAAAATGTAGAGTCCTCTTCCTTGAAGCTTTGCCAACCTATTTCCTTGCATCTTGGGGTATTCTACAATCTCCACAATCCTTTTACCAATCCTATCATTGAGCATTTTCTGAAATATACTTGATGGAAAACATTAGTTCAATGACTTATATGTTGTTATAAATTACCAAAACCACCAAGGGAGCAAATGTGCTTTCAGTAGGCTACGTGGGCGGCCCTCAGGTTGGCAGCCGGCGTGTCGTAGGTGGGGAGCCTGCCGTCGAGGATTTCTGCGACCACACGACCGCGGTTACGGATGTCGCCGCGCCGGCTGGGCTCGTTGTTGGCGGGGGTGAGGCCGTAGGCGGAGTTGCACTCGCACTGCGCGGACTCCATCCGGCGCTTGGTGGTGGCGAGCGTGTTCGCCTCCGCGAGCAGCAGCCGGCGAGCGGCCTCCAGCTCGGCCGTGGCTGTGGCTGGGTTCATCGCAGGCGCAACGGGGGTGCTGAGGCCCCGAAGCACAGAGTCGAGGGGGTCGGAGGTGCCGGCGCGGGTGGCCGCGTCGGACGCATCCGCCTCCGCCCTGACACGGCCGGAGGTCGTGGAGGAGCCGGTGGCCATTACCCCGGCGCGGACGCGGGAGTCGTTGGCCTCGCCCGGGGCGAGCGTGCCCACGGACGAGGGCGGGTCGAGGCAATCGAGTACTTGGCTAGGGTACTCGATGGCAGCTGGCTCGTCAGCAAGGCTCAGCCCGCCGACGCGCTCGGTGAGGACGGTGATGTCTATCAGAGGGTTGCTGCCGCGCCGCTCGTTGGAGAGGCCGGCAGCGTTGCCCGCAGGGCTGGCAGGAATGGGGTCCCGCCTCGCGGGAGCAAGCCCCACGAGCATGCAGTTCCGCCCGGACGCGGGGCGGCCGGGGGAGGTGGTGAAGGGTCCCGCCCGGAGCGTGACTCTGGCCGGCGCCGCGGAGGGCCCCACGATGGGCGCCAACTATCGTCGTTTTCTCACGACAGATGCCATGGGGAGGCTTATCGAGAGTGGTTGGGGCCGCTGGACGCCGGTGGACTCCGGGAGTGAGATTGGGGACAAACGGTGCGGGACACGTGATGTACCCAGGTTCAGGGCCCTCCGTGGGAGGTAATACCCCTAGTCCTGCCGGTTTGGTTGACGAACCAAAGGGGGCTATAATGGTGCTCCTTGAGTAGTATGGATAGAGGAGGTGAAGGGGCTAGCTTGCCCTCTCTACCTCTCTACGTGGGTGTGTGTGTGTGCTATGGAAAAGTTATCGCCCCCCTGCATGGGGGAGCCCCGGGGGATTTTATAGGCCAACCCCCCGGGATACAATACGAGCAGAAGGTTCCGGGGGGCCCCAGCCGTCGGCCTTTCTAGCCGGCCGTGGGGCCCCCGGTTGAGGGGTCTTGTCGCCGGTAGGGCCCGCCGGCTGCGGGGTCCCGTCGGGAGCCGGAGGGGGCCCGCCTAGTGGGCCCTGGGGCCCGTCACACTGTGGCACGGGCCGTCCATCGGGACGTCGTCTAGCGGCGGCCGGCCGCGGTCAACGGTACGGCCGACCGCGCTGTAGCCATGCCGAGGCAGGTAATTGAGTGGTTGAGGGCGTGCCGGCACTGTGCCGTCCGCCAGGTCGCAGTCGGCCGGGGTCAGAGGCACTGTCGCCTCCACTGTGGCCATGCGGGCGCTGACCCCCGATGCGACGGGGGCCTCTGTAGCCACACGTGCTCTGACCGCGGTACCAGCAGCACCACCGGCTAGAGGGCTAAGCGTCTCCGCCCCTAGCCGGCCGATTGGTGCAGCCGGCTGTGCGGATCCGGACTGCAGGGGGAGGCGGCTCGTCCTACAGTTGTTTTGAAAAGTTGGGGTGAAGGCTTGGCTGAGGCTACCCCGGGGTTATCCCCCCGTCAAGACCCTTTGACGAAACTGTGTGTGATGCTTGTATCGCAAACGGTATGGTAATAAAACCGTCACCAGGAAAATGAACTGTGTGCGATGGGTAATCCATCAAGCACGATTCCCATCAGACTTGCGTGTGCGAATTGTGACATACAATTGGTCCACATGAACTGCTCGCGATTATCCAAAATAACACAAACGGCTTGCTACTTGTGAGCTGCGTTGGGTTTTCCCCGAAGAGGAGAGGAGATGTAGCACAGTAGAGATAAATATTTCCCTCAGTGAGAACCAAGGTTATCGAACCAATAGGAGGATCACACAAACTCCCGTCAATAGCACCTACACACATAGAACCAAACACTTGCACCCAACGCGTGCAAGAGGGTTGTCGAGCCCCTTGAACTTGTTAGTTGCAAGGATTAAAAACTGATAGATAGATATTGCAAACAAGTAAAGTAAATTAAAATATAAAAAGGCAGCTAGGTATTTTTAGGGTTTTAGTATTTATGTTTAAGTAGACCCGGGGGCCATAGTGTTCCCTAGAGGCTTCTCTCTCAAAAGTAGCATTTGGTGGGTAAACAAATTGCTCTTGGGAAATTGATAGAAAAGTGCAATGTTATAACATGTTATTCACGACAATGATCATGTATCTAGGCATCACGTCCATAAACAAGTAGACCGAATCGATTCAGCATCTACTACTATTACTTCACCAATCGACCGCTATCAAGCATGCATCTATGGTATTAAGTTCATAACAAATGAAGTAATGCTTGGAGCAAGATGACATGATCTAGACAGAGTGAGACAAGCAATATGTTAAGACCCCGTCGTTTTATCCTTAGTGACAACAATACAAATACGTGTCTTGACCCCTTCTGTCACGAGCTTAGAGCACCGCAAGATTGAAGCCACTACAACACATCACTCCCACTTAAGATAAACCAATCTAGTTGGCCAAACTAAACCGATAGATCGGAGAGAAATACGAAGCTATAATATCATGCATATTGAAATTCAGAGGAGACTCAAAAAAATTTCATGAATAATCTGATCATAAACCCACAATTCATCGGATCCCAACAAACACACCGCAAAAGAAGATTACGTCAAATAGATCATTGGGAAGATGCGATGAACTTTGTATTGAAGATAAAAAGAGAGAGAAGAAGACATCTAGGTACTAGCTATGGACCTGTAGGTCTGTGGTGGACTACTCACACATCATCATGGGAGCAATAAGTTTGATGTAGAGGCCCTGTGTGATTGATACCCCCTCCGGCAGAGTACCGGAACAGGGCTCCAGATGGGCACACGGCAGAACAGAGACATGCAGCTGTGGAAAAAGGGTTTCGGGTGGCTCTCTGTTGGTTTCCGGATATTTGAGGATTTATAGAAGTGGAATTAGGTTAGGAGGAGCCATGAGGGGCCCACAAGGTAGGTAGGCATGCCGAGGTGCCTTGTGTCCTCCTCGTGATGCTTCTTGACACCTTCTGAAGCTTCCTGGGTCCCTTTTTGTCTAGAAAAATCGTCAAAAAGTTTCGTGGCGTTTGGACTTCTTTGGTACAAATTTCCTGGAAACCAAAAACAGACAGAAAACATCAACTGACACTTGGCACTGGGTTAATAGGTTAGATCGCAATAATGATCTAAAATAGCATATAAAAATGCATATAAAGTATCCTAGAACGATAATATAATAGCATGGAACAATAAAAAATTATAGATATGTTGGAGACATATCAGCATCCCCAAGCTTAATTCCTGCTCGTCCTCGAGTAGGTAAATGATAAAAACAGAATTTCTGATGCGACATGCTACGCAACATGTAATCTCTTTTAGGTATGATCTTTGAGAAACGATGAACTAATAAACATCAACATGATAATATCCATAAACATAAGTAACATAATAATTAATTTTCAAAATATATGACCCTTAAAGAACGTTAATCACCACTCATTTTTATCATATTAGCATGGCATGACTCCGTCTTCACCACATAAGTACAAATCATGAGCACCAAGGTGTCAAGTCAGGAAATTGGATCATACTTCTAACGCGCTTCAGCATTTTCAATCCTCACTCAATACATGAGCATGAACCATGGATATAGCATATGGGTGGAATAGAGTATGGTGGTAGTGATCAAAACGAGTCAAAGTGCAAAGAAAGTCTCGCATCAACTAAGCGTATGAACGGGCTACGGAGATGCCCATCAATAGATATCAATGCGACGAATAGGGACTGCCATGAAACGAATGCACTAGAGCTATAAGTGTATGAAAGCTCAACGGAAGCTAAGTGTGTGTGCATCCAACTTGCTTGCCCTTGAAGACCTCGTGCATTTGAGGAAGCCCATCATCGGAATATAAAAGCCAAGTTCTATAATGAAAAATTCCCACTAGCTTACGAAAATGACAACTCAGGAGACTCTCTATATGAAGAACATGTTGGCACTTTGAGGCACAAGTGTGGCAAAGGATAGTAGCAAAGTCTCTTCTCTCCTTTTCTCTCATTTTTATTTATTTTATTTTTCTCCTCTTTTTTATCTTTCCTTTTTCTTTTCTTTCTTATTCGTTTTCTTTTTTTCTTTTTTCTTGGTAGGCTCATTTGGCCTCCCCAATTTTTCATTTTTTGTTCGGAGCTCATCGTGACTTGTGGGGGAATCATTACTCCATCATCCGTTCCTCACTTGGACAATGCTCTAATAATGATGATCATCACACTTTTATTTACTTACAACTTGATATAAGAACTCAACATAAAGCAATTATGACTCTATATGAATGCCTCTGGCAGTGTACCAAGATGTGCAATGACCTAGCGTACCATGTAAACAATGATGAACGGTGGCTTTGACACAATTACCATGTTAGCTAAACGATCATGCAAAGCAATATGATGATGAACACACAAGTCATGTGAGGGAACGGTGAAGTTGCATGGCAATATATCTCGGAATGGCTATGGAAATGCCATGATAGGTAGGTATGGTGGCTGTTTTGAGATGGATATAAGGTGGCTTATGTGTGATAGAGCGTATTTGTAAGTGCTCTAGTGCCCCTTAGTGATTTTGGTGTATTGAAGACTTAAAGGTTGAGGCACTAATGAGTTTGTGAGTGTACACATGTCCTATAGGTCACTTAAGAGTTTGTTATAACCGACGGATGTCAACCCCTAAAAATGTATGTCTTCATCTGAAGACTTTGATGCTC
This sequence comes from Elymus sibiricus, assembly GCA_039707655.1. Taxonomy (NCBI): domain Eukaryota; kingdom Viridiplantae; phylum Streptophyta; class Magnoliopsida; order Poales; family Poaceae; genus Elymus; species Elymus sibiricus. The sequence goes on along the minus strand of CM077675.1, from coordinate 303,051,784 downwards.
TTCTTGAAGACTTTGAAAACGAGGAAATTGGTGTGACCTTCAAGATATTGATGCGAGGACTATGAAGCTTGAAGACTTTGTTTTCTTAGATTTATTTCCTTTCTTTTGATTTATAGGAAACACCGTACTGTTAAAGGAGGTCGAGGTAAAACTAAGGAAAATTTCCAAGTGATGCTCATCTCAAAACCTACACCTACCAAATCCTTTGAGTGAAGCCTTTGGAAATCTCTTGCACTTCAGTCAAATTCTTCAGTGATAGAGACGATGTCCTTCTAGTCCCTAAGGAAATTGGTCTGACTGAGGAGTTAGGATTTCGCTAGTACAAATTGCCTACCATGAGGAATATAATAGCCCTAGGAATTTGAGAGTTCAAATTTCTGACTGTTGCTGTGTTGCGCGCCAGCTATCCGAAACATCTTATCCTAATAATGGTCATATCATTAGGGGCATTTATGTCTTATCATGTCGGTTTGCACCCTGGCTATAAATAGCCGCCCCCTCACAACAACTACCAAGTTGGCTTCTCAGAGAGAGAGTGACAAGTGTCATTTAGAGGAACCCATTCTTCGACGGTTTTGAGAGAAAATCATCAGTGAGGAAAAACCAAAAACCCCAACACCTAAAACCCAAAGTGATTGAGCATCACTCAAGAGATTGTCTTGTTTGGAATCGATGATTTTTACCTTTGAAGACTGTGTATCTTCCAGACGGTTAGGCGTCATGTTATAGACTATCCAAGAGGAAATTGTGGATCGCCGGATGAGGGAGTCCGGTTCTTAGGGGTCCTCGGGCCATCGGCTCGTTCCTGGTGGGCCGACCTGTTGGGCTGATCTGCTGAAGGCCGAACTATGGAAGATCCTGTATCCAAGAAGGAAGGCTCTAAAGAATGGCGTGGCCACCATGTTCCGAAGATGGGATCTGCGTATCTACCCCTTGTAAAAGGTCGGTTGTGTGTAACCCTAGGGACCCCTGGTGTCTATATAAACCGGAGGTTCCTCATTCGTAGAGGTAGGTGAACTCATCTAGGGTTTAGCTTAGACGATCTCGAGGTAGATCAACTCTGTAATCTCCATACACATCAATACAATCAAGCAGGACGTAGGGTTTTACCTCCTCACGAGGGCCCGAACCTGGGTAAATATTGTCCCCTTCGTTCTCTGTTACCCATCGATCTAAGGCTCACAGCTCTGGACCCCCTACCCGAGATCTGCCGGTTTTGACACCGACATTGGTGCTTTCATTGAGAGTTCCGCTGTGAGACCACCAAAAAGATTGATGGGACGTCCGATCGTCGGCGAAGAAATCTGTGGCGGGGGCATCCCGCTCCCCGAGCATGTCAGCGCGATCGATGGAATCGATCATCACTCCGACCCGACCGGCCCCCTCGGTCGGGTCGAGGGTTTCACCCCAGGTCAGGGATTCCAGTTCGGGAGCCTTGAGTTCATGGCCGACCCCCAGGGGAACATAGTGCTAGCAAAACCCCTGGCTCTTTTGGCATAGCCCACGGGTCCTAAGACTCCGGATTCGGGACTCTCAGGTCCCGATTCTAGGACGGTCATCTTCCCCGGTCCGACCCGCAAGCCCGGCTCGGCCGACACGCCTCAACCTGCCCTAGCCGAACTTAGTTCGGGAACATTCTCAAATGATTCCAGGGGAGCAGCGCCGCGGAGTGACCTCGAGCGCTTTAACGATCCTATCGAGATCTCGCTCTTGCACGGGCTACTCGGTCAGAACCAAGCCATGAACATGGACGATGACCAAGATACGATCTATGATCAGATCGGACTAAGATCCGACAACCGGGAAATCCACATCCCGCCCGTCACACATTTGGTCGCCACCATCGTGTGCCCGGGTAAGGGCCATCCACTCCAGCCACCGGAGCTAAGAACGATATTCACCCCGGTCGGCGATCACCCGCACCCCTCTGGAGATCCCGAAGCAGGAATCCGTCCCGAGGTTCGATCGGCGCATAAATAAGAACCAGCACAAACGGATCCTATTGAGGCCTCGGATCCCAAGCCAGCCGTGTTAGACCCCACCGGAACAGGGGGCGCGACTGCTGGAGTTGCAAATTCACATCCAGGAGGGACACGATGTTCTTCCCCGCCCACCACCCATCTCAGGCACTCTTCGAGAGGTGTAGGAGAGCCCGGCTTAACGGACCCGCAAGAGGTCAAACAGCGGCCAGGGGAATCAGTCCATCACTTCTGGGCCAGATTCCTTTTCAAGAAAAATATGGCAAGGGGCTGCATCGAACAGGACATGATCAACACATTCCAACACAACTGCCATGATGAAGGAATCCTGAACGCCCTAGCACGGCGCCGAATTCATACCTTCGCCGAGTTGTCAGACATGGTGCGCAAATATTGCGCCATGGAGAGCACCTGGCAAACATAACGGTTGAGCACAGAGTCATTCAGGTCCGAGCAGTATAAAGGAATCCGACGAAGACGGGGACCCCCGCGATGGCCGGCCACATCCGAGCCCACCGAGAAAACGAATAAAACCCTGACACGCGTCAGAACAGTCCTCGACGGATTACTGGAAAGACCATGCCCAATACACTCGGTCCTTCTAAACACAAACCCGACCCACAACCTTCGGGAATGCTGGGTCCTCAGACAAGTCGCGAAGAGTGGAGAAAACATACTTAAGACTCCAATTCCGGACAATAGGTCGGCAGTGCCACCCGAGTATAGAGCGGAGATCCTAACAATCTACGACACATTCTCCTCGAAAAACCAACCAAAAAGGGCCCTTCGAGAGATCCACCACATTCGCCATGTCACGTCTGCGAACCCATGGACTGATACTCCAATTACCTTCGGGGAAGCAGACCAACCGTTATCCAACATAGACCGAACACCTGCCGCCCTGGTTTTAAACCCCATAGTAGACGGGTTCAAACTGAACAAAGTACTAATGGACGGCGGCAGTGGCCTAAACCTCATCTACGAGGACACGTTGGATAAAATGCAGTTTGACTGATCGCGCATCGAACGCAACAACACCACCTTCCGAGGGATTGTTCCGGGGAGAGAAGCACGCTGTATCGGACGAGTTTCACTCGATGTGGTGTTTGGCTCACCCGAAAACTATAGATCCGAAGAACTCCTTTTCCACATCGTGCCCTTTCACAGTGGCTACCATGCCCCCCTAGGATGCGATGCCTTTACAAGATTTTAGGCAATACCACATTACGGGTATATGAAACTTAAAATGCCAGGACCAAACGGAGTGCTCACAATCATCAGTGACCCCAATTGAGCTCTTCGGGCTGAGAATAAAACAGCATCGCTCGCCCTCGAGGTACTAGCCGAGACACTCGCCGCAGAAGAGCTAACAACGCTCCGCTCCATCGTGGATAAGGATGACGTGGTCCTCGGCAAGCGGGCGAAGTCTACTTCCTTCAAGCCTACAGACGAGATCATAAAATTCCAGGTCCATCCAACAGACCCCAACAAAACGGCATCCATCGGCACCCAGCTAGACCCCACGATCGACGAAGCAGTACGTGCCTTCCTTCGCGAAAATTGGGACATATTCCCCTGGCATCCCTCAGACACGCTGGGAATCCCACGGGAGCTGGCCGAATATAGTTTGAATATAATAGACGGCTTCAAGCCTGTCAAACAGGCCTTGCGCCGATTCTCCAAACCAAAGCGTCCATCTATGGGCGAAGAGCTCGCCAAATTACTCGAAGCCGGATTCATCCGAGAAATCAAACATCCCGAGTGGTTGGCAAACCTGGTCATGGTACCCAAGAAGGACAAATCTTGGCGTCTCTGCGTCGATTTGAAAGACCTCAATAAGGCTTGCCCCAAAGATTCCTTCCCTTTACCCCGCATAGACCAGATCATCGATGCAACTGCCGGACATGATTCGCTGTGTTTCCTCGACGCCTACTCCGCATAGCATCAGATTAAAATAAAGGAATCCGATCAGGCCGCAACCGCGTTCATAATCCCCTACGGGCCGTTCTGCTTCAACACTATGCCTTTCGGGTTAAAAAACGCAGGCGCAACATACCAGCGCATGATTCAAACATGCTTGGCTAAGAAAATTGGCAAAACAATTGAGGCCTATGTGGACGACTTGGTCATCAAGACCAAACACGCCGGTCAATTGGTCGACGACCTCCGACAAATATTCACCAGACTGCGGGAATATCACATACGACTTAACCCGGACAAGTGCGTCTTCGGAGTCCCAGCTGGGAAACTACTTAGATTTATCATCTCACACAGGGGAATAGAGGCCAACCCCGCTAAAATTCGAGCCCTATCCCAACTCGCTGTTCCCACAGAGCTAAAACACGTCCAAAGACTAGCAGGCTGCGTTGCGCCCTTCAGCCGCTTCATCTCCCGACTTGGCAAAAAAGCCCTGCTCCTTTACAGGCTGCTCAAACGGACCAAAAACTTCGAATGGATTGACGAGGCGGCAGACGCCCTGGAGGAGATTAAAACGTTGCTTGGCAACAATCCCACTTTAGTAGCTCCCGGCGCTAGGGAGCCGATGTTACTATATATGTCGGCCACCAACCAAGTGGTCTGCGTGATCCTCGTCGTAGAACGAGAAGCCGAGGGTCACAAACTCCGAATACAAAAGCCGGTGTACTATGTATCCGAGGTCCTCACTCCGTGCAAATGCAGATACCCATACTATCAGAAGATAGCCTACACAGTATTCATGGCATCATGCAAACTCCGCCACTATTTTTAAGAGTGTGCGGTTACTGTAGCATCCGAGGTACCCCTAAATGATATAATCAACAACAGAGACGCCACCGGCCGTATAGCCAAATGGGCCACTAAACTCCTACCATTCGAGATTACATACAAGCCGCGCCGAGCTATCAAGTCTCGGGTGTTGGCCGATTTCCTCGCCGAGTGGACAGAAGCTGAACACCCTAGAGAGTACAACACTTATGCCCATTGGACAATGTACTTCAACGGATCTAAAACCCTCGCCGGACTGGGGGCTAGAGTTATCCTCACATACCTCACCAGAGACAATGTCCAGTACGTGATTCAGATCCTGTATGCGGACTCCAACAAAGTGGCGGAGTACGAAGCACTACTGCACGGATTACGAATGGCAGCGTCAATGGGCATACAGCGGCTTGAAGTATGAGGAGACTTGAACCTCGCTATATCGCAAATCAATGGCGAGTTCGGCGCCAAGAATCCCAAAAATGGCAGCATATAGAAATGTCGTACAAAAAATTTCCACGCGATTCGAAGCACTAGAGTTCCACCATGAAACTAGAGACAGCAATCAAGCCACCGATGTCCTCACTCGTCTGGGTGCGAAATGTGACCCCGTGCCCAAGAACACATGTTTAGAAAGGCTCTTGAAGCCATCCGTGGTATGGCAGGACGAGAATACCAGTGTAGGAACAAACGGGGCGGAACAAGTTGTCCCCCCCCCACTCTCGAACCGGATGAATAGATAATAGGTGGGTCTGTAGTCGAGGAAACACCTTCTGCTCATGAAGTCATGGCGGTGATCGCACCATGGACCGAGCCCTTCCTGGCCTACCTTCTGCGCAAGGAGCTCCCCGACGCCAAACTGAGGCACGATGCATAGTTCGTCGCTCAAAATCCTACAAGGTACACGAGGGAGAGCTATATAAAAAAAGCACCACGGGAATACTCCAACGGTGCATCTCCGAAGAAGAGGGGAAGGAGCTCCTGGCGGAGGTGCACGCCGGCATGGGCGGCCATCACGCTGTAGCTAGGGCCCTGGTTAGCAAGGTCTTTTGGGCCGGGTTCTTCTGGCCCACCGCCCGAGCGGACGCCCGAACACTCGTCCAACGTTGCGTGGGATGCCAGCTCTTCGCAAATCAAAGTCACATGCCCCCAACGGCTCTTCGGACAATTCCGATCACCTGGCCTTTTGTGGTCTGGGGGCTGGACATGGTCGAACCACTTAAAGCGGGGACCAATATGAAGAAGTACCTCCTGGTCATGGTGGACAAGCTCACCAAATGGATCGAAGCAAAACCTGTAAGCTCAGCTATGTCCGGACCGGTCATCGATTTCATATTCGGATTGGTACACCGATACGGCGTACCCCATAGCATAATAACAGACAATGGGTCCAACTTCATAGCCCAGGAGGTAAAGGACTGGTGAGCTAACCTGGGCATCAAGCTCGACTACGCTTCGGTGTATCATCCACAGACCAATGGACAAGTCGAACGGGCCAATGGTCTCATCATGAGTGCTATCAAACCCCGTCTGGTCCGATCTCTTCAATAATCCGACTGCCATTGGGTTGAGGAGCTCAACTCTGTACTATGGGGATTATGCACAACCCCTAACAGATCAACAGGTTACATGCCATTCTTCATGGTATATGGCGCCGAAGCGGTCCTCCCGTGTGACATCATTCACGATGCTCCTAGGGTTCGTATGTACAAAGAAAAGGAGGCCGAACTGGATCGGCAGGATGACTTAGACGCCTTGGAGGGGGAGCGGGACATAGCTCGGGCTCGGTCCGCCTTCTACTTATAGCAGGCTAGGCGGTATCAAAGCAGGAAGGTCCGGGCGAAGGCATATAATGTGGGCGAACTGGTGTTACGACTCCCAGAGAAACAGAAGCATAAACTCAACCCCAAATGGGAGGGACCCTTTGTAATCGACGAAGTGTTGACAGGAGGGGCTTACCGCATCCGCAACCCATAGAACAGTCGCCTCGAGCCAAACCCATGGAACGCAGCTCGTCTCTGACGCTTCTATGGATAGATCGGTGTCACACCCCCCTTTCCCAAAAACTAACGTATCTCCGCTTTTATAAGTTTTTTTGTTCTCTTCTCATATGATTGCCAAGATTCTCCTAAGTTATGTTCGGCTCAACTGAATTATAACTAGTTCTCTGTTGACACATGATTATCATACCCATGAATACCTGGGGGCTTCTTTAAAAGCTAATTCAGTTATATTTTTACACCATGTGCATCCTTCCATAGTCGTTTCTTCGCCACTATATGCATCAATTGTACTTAAGTTTATTGCCAAACCGGGTTGCCTCGCTCCTGTGGTTACCCTGTACGTTCCCAAATGTTCGGCTAGAGGGTAAAGGGAGCAACTCTATGATTGTTACGACCGGGTCATCAGGGCTCGTACCTCAGACGGGTAAAGCCAAAGGTTAGCACTCTTAAGAAGCGACTTGATCGGCCACGACGAGGAAAGCTTTCATAAGCGGTCTCCACCGCCAACTTTGATTTCTCTCATGACATAGCTCCTACTTGCCCGGTTTCCGGCACACAGCTGGTACATCTGCGGTCAATGCGGAAGCCCGAAGAAAGGAACCCATTAAGGAACTATTTTCTCCGGAAGATGTTTCTTATGTTAAATAGTAATATAACATACCCCTCAAGTGTGCGTTTAGTCTGTTCAAACCACATGACCGGATTGCCGAGTTCCCTACAAAATGATTTCCTGTTGCTCCAAGACATATAACACGGAACACTCCCCAGTCATTGACAGGGGAGGCAGAAGTCGATGGCCAGGTCAAGACAACGTCTTTAACAAGGATGGAACTAACAAGGTGTTAAGTACATAGTTACATAGAACCAAAAAATTAGGCAGATCGGTCGAGGCCATCTCTCGGGACGTCCAAGGAGCAGTCCTCTTGAGAGAGACGAGCGGCTGGCATGACTTGATCATAGACCAGGTGAAGGGGTATCTCCTGCCCGGCGGGCCCCACCGGCCCAACCCGGGCTAGGTGTTCTGGGTTGAGCTTGGTGAAACAGGTCTTCACCATGGCCCACCCCTCCCGAGCTCCCTCCCGACAGGCGGACGTCTTCCATAGCTCAAAACGGCTTCGGGCTCCCCTAAACTGCTCCGCGAGTTCGGCCATCCCTTGTGGAGGTGTCTCTGCCGGCCAGAGTGCCCTTATCATGCACCTAATGGCCTTCCTAGCTCGTTCATGCACTATGGCCAGCTCTTTCAATAGATCCCCACCAAACGAGCCGATCTCTTCTTCCGGACGACCAGTCAAGAGGCCTACGCATGACAATGGGCACATTACTTACATGATACAACAAAATGTAATCTCTGGCACTCCAGGTTAGAAAATTTGCTTACAGAACATGCCGCCTTTCAACCTCTGGTTTTCCTCTTGTGTCTGGGCCAGTTGATTCTTCAAATTCTTAGTTTCTTGGGCTTGACGTTGGTTTTCCCCTTTGAGCTTGTGCGTTTCCTCACGACACCGCTCCAACACGGGGACATTAGCCTCGAGTTGGAATTCGGCATAGCGCTGAGCCTCACGGGACGCGTCCAGATCCCTTTACATCTGGCTTATGGATTCAGCTGCTACACAACAACACATCGTTAGAGATGGCATTCCCAATTTTTTACAAGCACCTTACAAAGTCCGAATTTTTCTTACAATGTGCTTCTCTGGTGAACTTTTTCACCAACTCCAGTTTGGCTTTAGCGGCCTTCACCTCCGTTTGACTGGACTCAAGATCCTTGGACAAATTCTCGTTTTGCTGTCTCAAAGCCTGCATGAGAACAACACGATGTTCAGACCCTTACTTCGGCCGTCCCGACCAAATCAAGGGCCGTGGGCTATAGGATTAGGACCTATGTTCGGTTGTCAAAACCAACTACTTGCCAGCATATTGAGAGACATTATTCGGGCAGCTCCTTCAAGGCCTGCCCGGGCGGCTCCAAGGTGAGCGGCCACAGAACTGAGAGCGTTAAACTACTGGTCAGGAAACGCCGCATGGCATAAGGACTCTTTTTGGTGTTGATGATTCATCGCGCTCTCGACCTCGGAATTGGTAACCGAGAGTCCCTCGCAGTCCTTGGGAAGTTGATCTGCTACGGGAATTTCTGCTTCAGCTCCCGCAGGGACCGATGACTCGGGGGGCTTATGGTCGTCTGCCGCCCCAACTACGTCTTTGGATTGCTCCGCCCGCCTCCTAAGTATCCCGATGAAAAAGATTATGAATCACTATGACAGTGGTAGCGAAAGGGCGGAGTTGGATCGAATAACTTTTGGTGGGGGGCACGGGCGACGCATTTTCTGACGTCGTCCCTCGTTTTGGTCTCCTGCATGTACCTGGCGCGGGCCCTGTAGGAGTGGCCAGGGGAGGTGTCTGGCGCGTGGTCCGACGACCCTTGGGGGTATTGGTCGGCACGTTTGGAGCGGCAGGAGGCTTACGCCCCTTCCGGGATGAGGGTTTTTTCTTGCTGGTAATTGATGGAGCAAGGGCCCGGGTGTAATCGGCCATGAGGGCCACTTTGTGTTCGTCGACACTTTCCTGGTAATAGACCCCGTCTCCGAAGATTATTGAAGTGTCGGGTCGTCATGGAATCCGGGATCGCCATCCCTGTCATAATTCTCTGGTTGGGGAGCAGGACAATTGACTGTCTCGACCCAACGTCTCCACTCCTGTTAAAGAAACGCGGAAGGTTTCCGACGTTAGAACCAAGAATAAGCATCAGGAATTCAGAGGTTTAAGTTTGACTTACCCATTCAATGGGGTGGTAGCTGGAAAAGCCCTCCTTAGTTGTCAGGCGCGCGAATTCTTCCCTCTCCCCCTTGAAGAGATCGGCCAGGATGACGGCTAGTGCCTCCTGATTATCCAGCCCTTGCCGGCGGGAATGGGTAGTATCGCTCGTTCCGTTGTAGCGCCACTGGGGGTGCGTTCGTTGTAGGAGTGGCTGGACGCATCGGGAAATTGCTGTGGCCATCATGTCAATGATGGTCAGCTTGTTGTGCACTAGCAGCTTCACCTTGGCTGACAGTCGCTTTACCTGAGAGCTCTCCTCTTGGGAAGGACTCTTCGGTTACTAGTTGAATCGCTTCTTCAAAGAAGCCTTGGAGTACTCAGGTAAACCTCTCCGAGCTGGATCGAATAAAGGAACGTCTTCGATATAAAATCACTCCGAGGACCACTCATTGGACTCTTTCTTAGGGGTCCCGATAGGATACCCCGTTTTGGCTATGTGCCATACCTCGGCTCCGCTCACTTCCCGAATAGTCCCTTCCCTAGTTCGGGGAACGAGGCATAAATATTTTTGCCACAAATCAAAGTGAGGCTCGCAGCCCAGGAACATCTCACAGAGGGCCACGAAGCCTGAGATGTGGAGGATTGAGCCGGGGTGAGATTGTGGAGCTCAAGACCGTAGAATTTCAATAGACCTCTCAAGAAGGGATGGATGGGGAATCCAAGGCCTCGCAAAAGATGTGGAGGATTGAGCCGGGGGTGAGATTGTGGAGCTCAAGACCGTAGAATTTCAATAGACCTCTCAAGAAGGGATGGATGGGGAATCCAAGGCCTCGCAAAAGGAAGGATACGAAACAAACCCTCTCATCCCCTTGAGGAGTGGGGAAGTTCTCCGCAAAGGCCTCGCCGTTTGCAGAGGTTAACCCTGCATGGGTGGGTGTCAGATCCGAGGGGGGAGGTATCCTTGCACCTCAAGGTCGCGCAGTTGAAGACGGAAGATGGAGCAGCTTGCCCAGTCTCCTGGAAGGGGACCGAACGGGCCCGAGGATTAGCCTGGGGCACTCGCCATCTCTCTGAGCTTGCATGCTTTAGGGCTTTGAGGTGGAGGTGCGAGGAAGGATGTCGCCTAAGAAGGATATGGTCTGTTTAAATAAAGGCCTTTCTGATCTTCCAGAAGGTGTTTCGCAAAGGACTACTGGGTCACCTTTCTTTATTCTACATGGGAATCGAGGGCAACCATTGGTCTTCATCAAGGGAAATTAATGTCATGGGCCCCATGACGCTTCGACGGTCAGGGGGTTGTCAGCGACTGCGCTGTTGTTCTACAATGCGGGAAAGCCGAGTTGAGTTCTGCTGAACATAGAAGGAACCCCCCCCTTTCAAACCGAATACCATGGACACGTGAAGCTGCCGAAGACTACATTCCTCAGTGTTCAAGGCTAGTTCGGGGGCTAATGAGGGAGTCCGGGACTAAGGGGTCCTCGGGCCGGCGGCTCGTTCCAAGAAGGAAGGCTCTGAAGAATGGCGTGGCCTCCAAGTTTCGAAGATGGGATCTGCGTATCTATCCCTTGTAAAAGGTTAGTTGTGTGTAACCCTAGGGACCCCCGGTGTCTATATAAACTGGAGGTTCCTCATTCGTAGAGGTAGGTGAACTCATCTAGGGTTTAGCTTAGACGATCTCGAGGTAGATCAACTCTGTAATCTCCATACACATCAATACAATCAAGCAGGACGTAGGGTTTTACCTCCTCACAAGGGCCCGAACCTGGGTAAATACGGTCCCCTTCGTTCCCTGTTACCCATCGATCTACGGCTCACAGCTCGGGACCCCCTACCCGAGATCTGCCGGTTTTGACACCGACACCGGGTGACCAAGTTTGTGAAGGCTTGGAAGTCTACCTTGGAGACTTACCACGAGTGATTGGGCGGAGTCTGTGTGACTCTAGATCAAGAAGAATATGGTAAGGACTATGTCCTCGGACTGTGTGTCCTTTGGTTTAAATACCAAGCCTCTCCAAACCAGACGTACGACTGTCACATCAGTTGGAACTAGTAGACCAAATCATTGTCTTCACCGAGCAACTGGTTCTATTTCCTCAACTCTTTCATTTCCTTGCGTACTTGTTGATGAAATTGATCGTTACTGTTTGAAGACTTTGACTGAAGACTTTCTCAATTTCCTCAACCCAAATTCCTCAGTCACCTTGTCTTTAGCCTTCTTATCCTGTTTACTCACTACTTGTGCTCTATGTATGTTTCATTTCACCATGATGACTTTTCAACTGTCATGTTATGCTTACACTTGAGTACTTTATCCTCTACCTATATTTCATCACTTAGCAAATTCCTCAAGTAGAAATTACTCAGTGATGAATTTGTAAAAATCGCCTATTCACCCCCTCTAGTCAATATAACGCACTTTCAACTGGTATTAGAGCAAGGTACTCCCTTGTTATGTGTGATTTTCGTTTAACCACCTAGAGTTTTAGTTATTTTGACTGCAGGTATGATCAAGGTCTCGGCTGGGTGTCCTACCTTTGATGGGACGGACTACCTCTACTGGAAGAACAAGATGTGCATGCATCTTAAGGCAACTGACAATGATCTCTCGTATATTGTGGAAAATGGTGTTTCCTCCGTATAAGGGCATATTTCTACCCTAGTGCTTTTGGTGATTAATGACAATGCATTTGCGGACTAACCATGTGCATTAAGCTTTCAGAGATTATCAGGTGGCACGAGACGGTAAATTTCCCCTCCGGTGGGTAAACGAGAAGACGGTTATTTTTCGATGATTTAGTGTTGGTGGACTTGAGTCGTAGGAAAATCCATACTATCAAGAGGGGGTCCGCATTTGGAAAGGTTGGGTGGAATCAACACTTACACATTTGCACCCCTGCTCTTTCCCAGCACAATGGAGCTTCTGCCCTGTGCCCTCGGCTACCTCTAAGTCACCTAAGCGGAAGTACCGCTCGATTAGCGTGGTAGTACCGCTTATAGCCGGTACTACCGTCCTTGTCTGCGGTAGTACCGCTGTGGTGGCTCGGGCATCCAGCGCGGGGCACCAGTCACCCTCGCGGCTGGTGTATGATGACCCACGCCACAGGAGCGGTAGTAGGGGCGGTAGTAACAAGCGGTAGTACTGTTGCCCCACTTTCTATTGCTGGGATCTACTACTCCTATAGTGCCAGCAGTAGTACCGCTGGCAGGAGCGGTAGTACCGCTCCGATGGCACTATCGCCTCCCTGACAGAGTCAGCTGGGGCCAGCGAGTAGATCTTCCATTCGGGCGGTGGTACCGCTCCCCGGAGCATTACTACCGTTTGTGTGCGGCTAGTGGGCAGGTAACAGGCAGACCCCCCCCCCACTATATAAGTGGATCTTCTTCCCCAAAGAGACTCACCTCTTATCCTCCCAAAAGCTCCATTGTTTCTCCTAAGCTCATTTTCGCCCCATCTCTCTCCCTAGCCTACAAAACTTGTTGAGATTCTAGGGTTTGGGTGAGAGGGCCCCGATCTGCACTTCCACCAAGAGAAATTTTATTCCCCCCACTAATCCCGTACGGATCTTGTTACTCTTGGGTGTTTGAGCAACCTAGACAAAAGAGGTCACCTCGAAGCCATATTCCATTGTGGTGAAGCTTCATGGTGGTGTTGGGGGCCTCCAATTATATTGTGGAGATTTCCCCAACCTTGTTTGTAAAGGTCCGGTTGCCGCCTTCAAGAGCACCACAAGTGAAATAACGGCATCTCGCATTGTGTGAGGGAGTGACGAGAATACGGTGGCCTTAGTGGCATCTTGGGGAGCATTGTGCCTCCACACCGCTCTAATGGAGACATACTTCCCCTCAAAGGGAAGGAACTTCGGTAACACATCCTCGTCTCCATCAGTTCCACTTGTGGTTACTTCTTACCTTTACTTTGTGCAAGCTTTACGTATATTGTATCCTTTGCTTTCTTGTGTTTTTTTTTGTTGTTAGCATCATATAGGTTGCCCACCTAATTGCATATCTAGACAACCTATTTGTTGCTAAACTTAACTTGTTAAAGAAAAGCTAAAAATTGGTAGTTGCCTATTCACCCCCCTCTTGTCAACCATATCGATCCTTTCAATTGGTATCATAGCTATGTCTCTTTATTAAGGGTTTTACCACCTGAAGAATATGGTTAACGACGGGGATCGGGTTGTGGTATCACCCGAGGCCGAGGGCGTGAGCATGGTCTCCCGAGAGGATTTAAAGGAGGCAATGTCTTCATTTAAATCTTCTATGACGACCGAGGTCAAGTCCATGTTTAAAGATTTCCTAGATAGTATCAAACTTCCTACCGATCCGATACAAGTGGTTAACCCCACTACCTCAACATCGGATGTCCACTCCAATAAGGAGATGGCAAGTGCTGATAAGAACAAGCTTCCTCAAGGAAATAGTGGGACGGGTACCTTTGCCTCGGTACCTGTCGTGGTTTTGTCACGGCAGATGTCCGAAGACTTAGGTTCGAGGCCATCGCCATAGCAGTGGACTCAAAGGGGTTGATCGGGGCGAAGGACACGAGTTTACCCAGGTTCGGCCCCTCAAGTAGAGGTAAAAGCCTACGTCCTGCTTGTGTTGTATTAGCTGGAGTATCGATTACAAGGGAGCGGATTGCTTGACCTAGCTCTCGATTACTTGGTTTCTTCTCTAAGCCGCCCCGGGGTCTAGCCTTTATATAAGAGGTCAAGGCCCCGGGTTACACGAGTCTCAAACCGACTCACACAGCGTGTCCTATTCTGTCTCTAAGCCGCCATACCATCTTGGGTAAGCCGCCACCGGGCGGCTTAGCCACCCGGGTCTTCACGCCATCTTCCGTCTCTGGGCCCCTGTCAACGGCCCATCTGGTAAGCCGCCCTGGCGGCCTTGCCTGCATCCTTAAGCCCACCTTACAAGTCTTGGGCTTACGAGCCGCCCGGTGTAACCCGGCCCCGCCTGGGCGGGTCTCACCACGGGTTATATCCCCAACATTAGGCCCCAGGTTGATTTGAGCCAGCTCATGTCAATCTTTAACTTTACTTAACGGCGAGTCTTCATTGCGCTGTCATCTGGAAAGTCAACTTGTAACCCGCCATGACGTCACACGGAATATTCGGAAAAGATTCCATGACGTTTTGCAACGGATCTTTGTCACCGAAAGGTCATCCCGAAAATCAAGGCGCCAATTTACTGTAGCTCCCCACTTTCGCGCGTACGGTTGCCCTTTTCCTTATAAATAGCGCCACGTGCGCCTCCTCCCTTTCTCCGCCTGTCGCTGTCGTCTCCTTCCTCGCGTGAAGCCTCCCTCTCCAGAGCTCCGCCGCCCGCAACCGAAGACGCGCCGTCGCTCTCCTCGCCGGCCACTGCCTCAGCCCGAAACGGACCAGAGCCTCATCGGCGCCTCCGCATCTCAGAGGTAAGCTCCTCCGATCCTCATTGACTCTGTGTACACTCCCGTTAGGGTTCCGAGTTCTTCCTTGTTCTTGCGAGTTCATCACCATCGATAACCACCGAGGCATCGAGCACTGCCCAAGACCTCGTATCACTACCCTTTGGCTGCGGGCACTCCTCCGAAGTCCATCCCCCACTCATTTTTGTGTCCATATGACACTCATTGTTGCGGGTAGATTGATCTCGTTCATCCACTGTTATTTCTAGGTCGTATTCATTTTCATTTTTTCTTCGTCCGTAGATCTTGCAATGAATAGACAATATGCAAAATCTGTTTTCTGCACTTAGTCATTTTCCCATCCATACCATCTTAGCTTCATAAGTCGCCATTGTATTGCCGGCTCTCCGCCAATTTTTCTGGCGGCTTAGCTCTTCCACTTACACTGATTATAACTGCATTACACAGCGACTGCTCTTCTTAACCCGCCATTCCTTCTATTTTTGTAGCGTAACCCGCCGTCATGACAAGGACTCCATCCTCCTGTGATTGGGTCAGCTCCGGAGTCACTGAAGAACTCCTAGCTAACTTTGTTGAATCTGGCATGTTACCAAGTAAAGAGGAAATACACTGGCGGGTTCCAGGACCGGAGAAGAGGCCTGAGCCCAAGGAGGGAGAGATCATCATATTTACTGACCACGTCCTTCGCGGGTTTCACCCTCCCGGGTCAAAGTTTTTTCGGGATGTTCTTCACTTCTTCCAGATCCATCCTCAAGACATAGGCCCCAACTCAGTTACCAATATATGCCAATTCCAAGTTTTAACTGAAGTCTATATGCAAGAAGAACCGTCTGTTGACCTCTTCTATGAATATCACTATGCAAACCGCCAGACTGAAATGGCGGCCGGTCCCAGCTTGGAACTTGGTGGTATTACCATCCAAAGACGAAGAGACCTGCCATACCCTTCAGCCACCTTGCCGAGTCACCCCAAGGACTGGAACAAAACCTGGTTTTATTGCCAGGACACCTCTCCTGAAGGCGAGAATCCCCTGCCGGGTTACCGTCCAACCCGGCTCTGCTTTACCAATGACAACCCCCTCCCAGCACGAATGACAGCCGCCGAGCGAGCAAAGTATGCCTCGGCTTACACCAAGGTCAAGGCTCTGCTGGCTAACGGCTTGACAGGTGTTGACCTAACCCGTTGCTGGGTAAGCTGGAAAATCATGCCGTTGAGCCGGCGTGACCGGCTTATGTGCGAATATACGGGTGAACCCAATGACCCCCTTTGCTTCAAGACAACTCCCTTGACTGACGAAGACATCAACAGTGGCGTCAAGGGACTCCTTGGCGAAAGTCAGGAAGCTTGCGACAAGGTTGGGCTAAAGCCCTTCTATGCCAAGAATCCGGCTCCAGACGTAAGTCTCTTTTCCTTCAATTGATTATACTTATCTTGCACCTTGTAACCTTAACCGGCGGCTTATATATAGGCCAACTCCCCGTTCTGGAAGAAGAAATTTAACCCGCCGGTGAGAAAGCCTAAGACGAAAACCCCAGCCAAGAAGAAGAAGAAAGCCGCCACTCCAGAGCCGGCCGAAAGTGACGACTCGGAGGTAGAACTTGATTCTCTTGGCCGTCTCTTTATACAGCTTATTGACAATAATTACTCACAGGATGAGACAGAAGCAAGCCACGCCAACGCTCCTGAGGTAATTGATATTTCTGACTCAGAGATCTATTCACAAGACAGAGTACGGCGGGTCGTCCGGAAAGTCCCCTTCTCTCATCCTCTTGCTCACTTAGATCCCAATTTCCTTTTGAAAAAGCAACAGCACAACTCCCGACGCCAGACCCGGAGCGCCGGCTCTGACGACCTCGTGGCCGGGTTACCTCATTCCCCGACTCCTCGAAAACGGCCAGCTGAGGTATCCTTTTACGGAAACATAATTCTCATCAACTTTGCATTGTAATCTTACTGTCTTGTATTACTTTGGATGCCTTCAGGATTCTCCGCCTTCATCTGGCGACTCAACCGCATCAAAGCTGCCCCCAATGAAGATCAACCCGGAGTATGTATATTATTTTGCACTTGAATGTTTTCAATGTCCTTGACATATATATAACCATCAACTGCGCCTTCCAGGGCCCAAGCCAAACGAAGAAAAACTGGCGGGTCTACTGCCGCCCCAATTGCTAAAGAGCCAGTGTTTGCTAAGCCGGCCTCTCCACCAGCCGCAGATACTGAGAAAAACATTCACCAGCCACCTAAGCCGGCGGGTCATGATACGACCGCTGAAAGCCCTGCGAGGGATGATCCTAAACTGCCCAGCCCTTCAATGGCTGATGAAGAAACAGCCCTTCCGGACGTTGCTATTACTGAGACGGGTCACCACACCCCTGAACCCCGTGTATTAACAAGGCACTCTGGCAAAGCTGAAACTTCTTCGCTGGAGGAATTTAATTTGGAACCTACTGTACTGTAGAAGTTTACCGCTGATGAACTTCATGCTGGATTTCTAAACCGCCTGGAGTCAAGCCGGAAGATAGAGCTGAAGTTTGTCAGCCTTATGAAGAAAAAATATGAGGTAGTACTTTTACCAGCCTGTCCTTTATACCCTTTCCTAGCCGCCAAGAGCCGGATTAATATGTCAAATAATAAACCGGGGCTTTCCTTAGCAATACTTTTCATAACTTGAGCTGTAGCCCCCAAGTATCGGGTTTAGTATAAGTAGTAGGCCGATACTCGATGTATAGAGTTTGAACAGTTGTAGCCCCCAAGTCCGGGTTATCATGAAATGATGACCCGGATTCTCATTGGATACTGTATAAATGCTGATTGTAGCCCCCAAGGGCCGGCTTATCTTTTTTTTTTTTAAAGATGAGTCGGGACTTTAATTGAAAGACTTGAGCGTGATCTGTAGCCCCCAAGGGCCGGCTTACCTTTTTTTTTAAAGATTAGCCGGGACAAGCCCTAGAGAACAAATAGACATTAGCCCCCAAGTGTCGAGTATATTGCTTGCAATCTGCTTGAGACTTGTAGCATAATTTCCTCAGTGGTAACTTACCATGAACATTGAACCCCCCTTTTCCTGCTTTTGAATTGTTACAGGATGCTCTAGAGGCGGCTGAGTCTGAAATGGCCAGCCTGAAGAGAAATCTCGATGTGCAACAGACCGCCCGGTCAGAGGCGGAAACCAAGTGGCGGGTTACCGTCGAAGATCTTGAAAAGACGCAAGTGGACTTTGCTCTTTTCAAGAAGAATACTGAAACTCATCAAGCCGCCCTGACCAAGCGTGCAGAAGATGCTGAAGGGCGGCTTGCCACTGTGTCGACAGAGCTGCAGACCCTGAAACAGCATATATCCAGGATGACCTCTGCTATCTTTGGTAAGCATATGGTACTTAATGACCGTCTTGTCCGTGATAAATAATATATCTGGCGGCTTATACCACCAAACCCTTTTTTTTTTTTTTTTTTTTTTTTGCAGGTGAAAGGAGCCGCCAGTTATCCTCTGACAGTGTGATGAAGCTGAAGGCAGTGTACTCCTTAGCTGAACAACTCTACTGCGGGACTCTCCTGACCATTAAAGCTATGCTGACTGAAAGGAGCATCCCCAAGCACATGAAAGATATCTTAGAGCTGTTGTCCACGCTGCCTAAGCAGATTGATGAGCTCAAAAGATCAGCCGCCAGGCAGGGGGCTCTATCCGCGCTAAGCCGGTGCTTGGCTTTCGCTCCTGAGTTAACTGCTGACGAGATGATGGACGGGTTCCCGTCCAAGAAAGATGACGGCTCGGAGTTCACTACAGAAGACTATGCTCAATGCAGAAAATCTTCCAGGGTTCTTGCCTCCAAGCTGGTGGAGGATCTTGACATGTCAACTTACCAGGCGGCTTACAGCAAGACATCCAAGAAGATACGTGGTCCCACATTTGAATGCAGAGACTTGACCCCCGTGCGCCGTAAGCATTTCTTCGCCCCTGAGATTGATCCGTCTCCTCTGTTTGAGGACGCCCAGTTTGAAGCACTAACACACTGCAACTGGGACGTGGACAATCTTCAGATCGAAGAAGTCGAAGACCCGGAGCAGGATGACCCGCCGTCGAGCTGAACTTGATATTTGATAACCCGGCTTCTTGAGCCGCCGATGTGTATAAAACTTTTGGCTGCTTGCCTGGTGAGCTCTCAAAGAAAGCTTTGTAATAGGCTTGTAGAAAAACTCTTTCACTGTCTGACCCGTGCCATAGTGCACGTATGAGTCTTTAGTCAATCATAATATATTCCTTGCTTTTCTTCAAGCGGCTTATGATATCAATCTGCACGGCGTCTTACCTTGTAGACAAACCCGGCAATATAAGAAGACAGAAACATGTTCTGCATCACTGCGAAGGGTGACTTAAAAAGTCTAACCCGGAGGCGTGAAACCTCATTTTCTTTGCCTGCTTTTCCGAATATATAAGCCGGTTCTTCTGTGGTCTTAGCTACTTTGAACTCTTAATAAGAGCGTAGCAACCCAGAAAGAGACGCAGCAAATAGAAGAGTTAACCTCGCCGCTGTAAGAGGCACTTGCAGAGGGTAAGTTATAGAACTCGTTGCACCCCTGACAAAACGCATCTACTTACAGGCAGGTATAACCCGTAGTTACAAATGTAAGAGTTAACCTCGCCGCTGTATGAGGCCTTTGTAGGGGGTAAGTTATAGAACTCGCTGCACCCCTGACAAAGCGCATCTACATACAGGCAGGTATAACCCGGCCTTACAGAGTTAGCCTCGCCGCTGTAAGAGGCCTTTGCAGGGGGTAAGTTTTAGAACTCGCTGCACCCCTGACAAAATGCATCTGCATACAGGCAGGCATAACCCGTTTTCACAGATTAGAGGAGGTGAGTTCATGACTCGCTGCACTCCCAGTAATCTTTGTTGATATTATCAACTTTGCACACCAACTTATAAGCCGCCGTCTTGTAAGCCGCCAGTGTGTGGTGATATTGTAGATAAGGAGCCGATCAAGAAGGTTGAAGCTTAACCCGGCGGGTTAGAAGCCCCCAAATGACCTTGTAACTCCGGCTTGAAGAGCCAGACCAAGAGGCTTGAAGCCTAACCCGGCAGGTTGAAAGCCTCCAAATGATCATATGATTGTAGCCATCTTGGACAATGTGATGTAAAAACGGCAGATGCCCCGGCTTGCAGGGATACCAACTTTATTATATATATATATAATATATACAATGATATTATACAACGAGGGAAGTCGATGACTTAGGTGTAGTAAGGCCGCAGATGAGCGATATTCCACGGCCGGAGGGTCTCCTGCCCAGAAGTTCGTGACTCGTCTCGTACGTCAATGAGATAGTATGACCCATTGTTGAGGTTTCTGCTAACCACAAAAGGCCCTTCCCATGGAGGAGACAACTTGTGCGCATCCGTCTGATCTTGAATCAGGCGCAACACTAAGTCGCCTTCTTGAAACGTCCGGGTCTTGACTCGGCGGCTGTGATAGCGGCGCAGGTCTTGCTGATAAATCGCCGATCGAGCCGCCGCCAGGTCACGCTCTTCATCCAAAGCATCCAACGCGTCTTGACGCGCTGTTTCATTGTCTGTCTCAACGTAAGCCGCCACCCGTGGCGAGTCATGATGTATGTCACTTGGTAAGACGGCTTCTGCGCCGTAAACCATGAAGAAAGGCGTATAGCCAGTGGATCTGTTGGGAGTTGTATTGATGCTCCACAAGACTGATGGTAACTCCTCAACCCAACAACCCGGCGTTCTCTGCAAAGGAACCATAAGTCGGGGCTTGATACCTCTCAAGATTTCCTGGTTAGCACGCTCCGCCTGACCATTGGACTGTGGATGAGCAACAGCAGAGACGTCAAGCCGGATGTGCTCTTCTTCACAGAAGGTTTGCATAGCCCCCTTGGATAGGTTTGTGCCATTATCTGTGATTATACTGTGAGGGTAACCAAAACGGTAGATCAATTTTTTGACAAACTGAACCGCCGTAGCTGCGTCACACTTGCTGACCGGCTCAGCCTCAACCCACTTCGTGAATTTATCAACCGCCACCAAAAGGTGGGTCTTATTATCTTTGGATCTCTTGAAGGGCCCGACCATATCAAGCCCCCAGACCGCAAACGGCCAAGTAATCGGGACCATGCGCAACTCCTGAGCCGGCACATGAACACGCCGTCCAAACTTTTGACAGCCATCACACTTGAGCACTAAGTTTTCTGCATCCTTATGAGCCGTCAACCAGAAGAAACCATGTCTAAAAGCCTTGGCCACCAGAGATTTTGAGCCGGCATGATGACCACAATCTCCGGCGTGGATTTCATTAAGGATCTCCTTGCCTTCCTCAGGTGAAACACAACGGTGAAAAACGCCCGTAACACTGCGTTTATGTAACTCGCCATTGATGATTGTCATGGACTTAGATCGTCTGACGATTTGTCTTGTCAAGGTCTCCTCGTCAGGTAACTCGCCACGAGTTAGATACGCCATGTAAGGCAATGTCCAGTCAGGAATAGCACGCAGAGCCGCCACCAATTGCCCCTCCGGGTCAGGAATAGCCAGATCTTCCTCCGAAGGTAACTTAACTGAAGGGTGATATAACACGTCCAAGAAAACGTTAGGCGGCACCGGCTTACGCTGGGAGCCAATTCTTGACAATGCGTCAGTCGCCTCGTTCTTACGACGATCAATGTGATCCACCTGATAACCCTTGAAGTGACCTGCAACGACGTCTACCGCCTGACGATAAGCCGCCATGCGTGGGTCTTTGGAATCCCACGTGCCTGAAACTTGCTGAGCCACAAGGTCTGAGTCGCCGAGGCATCTAACCCGGCTCAGATTCATCTCCTTAGCAACCCGGAGGCCATGAAGCAAAGCTTCATACTCAGCTGCATTGTTAGTACAAGGAAACATCAGCCTTAATACGTAACAGAACTTATCACCTTTGGGGGAAGTTAAGACAACTCCAGCCCCCGAACCTTCCAGCTGTCTAGACCCGTCGAAGTGAATCGTCCAGTAAGTGTTGTCCGGCTTCTCCTCTGGCGACTGACACTCAGTCCAGTCGTTTATAAAGTCCACCAAAGCTTGAGACTTAACCGCTGTGCGAGGCACATATTTTAGATTAAGAGGTCCAAGCTCCAATGCCCACTTAGCAATCCGGCCAGTGGCTTCTCTGTTTTGAATTATGTCTCCCAACGGGGCAGAGCTAACCACTGTGATCGGGTGTCCCAAAAAATAGTGTTTCAGCTTCCGGTTTGCCATGAATACTCCATAGATCAGCTTCTGCCAATGTGGGTATCGCTGCTTGGACTCGATCAAAACTTCACTGACGTAGTAAACCGGCCGTTGAACCGGATATTCCTTCCCTGCCTCCTTGCGCTCCACAACAACCGCATCGCTGACTGCCCTGTTGTTAGCCGCCACATAGAGGAGTAACGGTTCCTTCTCAGCCGGAGCAGCCAAGACGGGCGGCTCAGTCAGTTGCTTCTTAAGCGCATCAAACGCCTCACCCGCCGCCTTGCTCCAGACGAAATCATCCGTCTTCTTTATCATTTGATACAAGGGGATTGCCTTCTCGCCCAGGCGGCTTATGAACCGGCTTAACGCGGCGATTCGACCCGCCAGGCGCTGAACGTCGTTTATGCACGCCGGCTCAGACAAAGATGTAATTGCTTTGATCTTGTCCGGGTTAGCTTCAATCCCACGCTCAGAAACCAGAAACCCCAAAAGCTTGCCTGTGGGAACTCCAAAAACACACTTGGCCGGGTTAAGCATCATCTTGTAAACCCTCAAGTTGTCGAAAGTCTCCTTCAGGTCGTCCAGCAAAGTTTCCTTCTTCCTTGACTTGACCACTATATCATCCACATAAGCATGAACATTGCACCCAATTTGACTGTGAAGACAGTTCTGCACACAACGTTGATAAGTCGCCTGGGCACTCTTGAGCCCGAAAGGCATAGACACATAGCAGAAAGCACCAAAAGGCGTGATGAAAGCCGTCTTCTCTTGGTCTTTGACTGCCATCTTGATCTGGTGATAACCTGAATAGGCGTCCAGGAAGCATAAACTCTCACAACCCGCCGTTGCATCAATGATCTGATCAATCCGAGGGAGAGCAAACGGGTCAGCTGGACAGGCTTTGTTGAGATCCGTGTAATCCACACACATTCGCCAAGTGCCGTTCTTTTTAAGCACCAGCACCGGGTTAGCTAACCACTCCGGGTGAAAGACCTCCATGATGAACCCTGCTGCTAAGAGCCGGGCTACTTCTTCTCCAATAGCTTTGCGCCGCTCCTCATTGAAACGACGAAGGAATTGCTTGATCGGCTTGAACTTAGGATCCACATTAAGGTGGTGCTCAGCAAACTCTCTCGGTACACCCGGCATGTCAGACGGCTTCCATGCAAAGATGTCCCGATTCTCACGGATGAATTTGATGAGCGCGCTTTCCTATGCGGGGTCCATGTTAGCCCCTATAGTGAACTGCTGAGATGAGTCGCCCTCCGTAAAATCCACCTGTTTGGTATCATCCGCCGAAAACTTGAGGGGCGGCTCTGATTCCGTAGTAGGCTTCTTCAAGGGAGTCATATCCTCCGGGTCAACATTCTCTTTATAAAACTTGAGCTCTGCCTCTGCACAACTTGACTCTGCATAAGCCGCATCGCCTTCCTCACATTCAAGAGCCGTCTTCCGATCACCGTGCACAGTAATCGTTCCTCTTAACCCGGGCATCTTGAGCTGTAAGTAGACATAACAAGGCCTAGCCATGAACTTGGCATAAGCCGGTCGTCCGAATAAAGCATGGTACGGACTTTTAATTTTGACCACCTCAAACCACAGGGACTCCACCCTGTAATTGTACTCATCACCAAAGGCGACTTCCAGCGAAATCCTGCCCACTGGGTAAGCCGACTTGCCAGGCACCACACCATGAAAGACTGTGGAAGACGGCTTAAGATCTTTGTCAAGCAGACCCATCCGGCTGAAAGTATCATAATACAGGATGTTGATGCTTCTACCACCATCCATAAGAACCTTCGTGAACATGTATCCACCAACTTGGGGGGCAACCACCAAAGCTAATTGCCCCGGGTTGTCAACCCGCGGCGGGTGATCCGCCCTGCTCCAAGTGATGTCATACTCAGACCACTTCAGATATTGCGGGAGAGCCGGCATGACCGCATTAACCGCCCGCTTGCGTACCTTCTGGTCTCGCTTGTCGAAGCTGGTTGTGAAGACGTGATACTGACCCCCGCTAAGTTGTTTTGGGTTACTATGAAAACCGGACTGGTTATGTTGCTGTTGGCCACCGCCTCCAGACTGTTGATTATGACCTCCTTGATTACCCTGATTCTGGTAACCCGACCCTGAGCCGCCAGGACCCAAGCCGGCTCCTGACCCGCCTGGCCCTGAGCCGCCGGACGGTCCATTACCATTGTTATGATGCTGCTGAAGGCTGTAATCTCGAAACTGCCGCATAATGTGGCAATTCCTCCACGTATGCCCTGCCGGCTTATCAGGTCGACTATGCTCTGGACAAGGCTTATTAAGCATTGCTTCCAAATTAAATGGAACCTTTCCCTTGTTAAAATTCTGCTTGAAGTTCCCATTGCCCTTGGCATGGTTATTCCCAGCGCTGGTATTCGCCACCAATTCTGACCCGCCGTCCGGGTGTTTCTGCTTGCCAGAGTTGCCGTTTCCAGCCGCGTTCTGCTGCTGACCCTTTCCATTGTTACCTTTCTTCCCTTGACCTGATTTTTCATCATCAGAGCCTGGGTCTTTCGTGTTGTCAGAGTCCGCATACTTGGTTAGAGCCGCCATAAGCTCCCCCATGTCTTGACACGAACGTTTAAGCCGGCCAAGCTTCTGCTTCAAAGGCGTAAAGTGGCAATTTTTCTCCAGAATCAAAACTGCTTGAGCCGCCGTGATCTGTTCTGAAGAGTGGATGATAGTCGAAACCCGCCGGACCCAATGATGAGCCGACTCATCCGTCTGTTGCATACAATGATCCAAATCCACGATCGTCATGGGCTGCTTGCACGTCCCTTTGAAATTTTTGATAAATTTCGCCTTCAACTCGGCCCAGGAAGTAATGGTGTTGGGTGGCAAACCCTTCAACCACGTGCGAGCCGGCCCTTCTAGCATCATGATAAAGTACTTGGCACACACTGCATCACTAACATCCAACATCTCCATGGCGAGCTCATAGCTTTCGATCCAAGCCTCCGGAGGTAGGTCAGCTGTGTAATTGGGCACCTTACGAGGGCCCTTGAAATCTTTTGGCAGGCGCTCGTTCCGTAAAGCCGGCGCTAAGCACGGCACTCCCACAGCCCGGGAGGTCAACCCGGCTCCGGCTGAGACGGAAGGTGCAGCCGTGGGTTCCGGATGAGCCGCCGCTGCCGCCAGAGCCGCCGCTTCTCGTTGTGCTCTTGCTCGATCCACCAGCGCCTGCGCATCCAGAGCCGGCCGGTCAGCCCGCGGCGGGTTCCGATGTCGTTCACTGCTAGATACCGCCGGCGACTCATAACGCCGGCTGTAACTGCGACTGGGGATGGGGGTTGAATGCACACGACTCCGGCTGTAAGCATACTTCTCCTGCTGGGCCATTGCCGTTCGAAGGTATCCAACCGCGTTCCGCACTTCTTCTGCGAAGGGTGACTCATCGGGAATTGGGATAGCAGTCAGCCGAGTTGCTGCCGCTACCAAGTTCTCCGCCGGGTTAGAGTAATGACCCGGCGGCGTAGGAAAAGAGGTCGGTGCAATCTGGTTTCGTCGGGGCGGGTTAACCTGCTGATGCTGAGCCGCCGCCCGGCTTCCAGGTACTTCCGCTGTCCGGGTTACGACCAAAGGCACGTTCTGTCCCGTTCCTGGCGTGTTGAAAAGATTCCTCGCTTCATACTGATCCGGCAAGCGGGATTGGTGCCTCATCCGCTGAACCGCCGCTGCTGATTGCTGCTCCAGCCCAAGACGGAAAGCATCCGCCCTAAGGCGCTCTGCCTCAGCGTCCATCTGAGTCTTCAGTTCATTGATCTCCTGCTGGACTTCAGTCATCTGATTCTTCAACCTCGCAATCTCCGTGTTACGGGCGGCTTGATTTTCAGCTGTGACCTCAGTTGCCATCAGGGTTGAAAGCTCACCCATTAAATCCAGAAGGACCTGAGCCGGCTGCCTGCCAGCCCCCGATCCGGTTGCCTCAGCAGCTGTGCTGTTATGAGCCGCCGCGGAACCCGCCATGAAGACGGCGGCGCGGTTCGGCGGCTCATATTCCTCCGGCTTATGAAAATCCGACTCGGGGTAAGGCTCAACGTAGCCCCCGAGTCCGCCATTATGGAGCTGGTAGATTGATTCCGTCTCTCCGCTCGAAGATCCGTTTTCAGAGCAGATGAGAGTTTCCTCCTGTGACATAGATCCTTCTAGATCCATGCCCTGAGTGAAGCCGATGAAGACGTGTTTCCGACCCGGTTTGGCACGGGCGGGTTGACCGCGTTGGGCGGGTTGCTTGCGCCGAGCCGGCTCGACGATGTCGGTGTAGACGTCCGGCCCGGGTTCAGATCCGCCGATCTTGCCGATGAAGACGTGAATCCCGCCGAAGGGGACCCGGAAACCATACTCAACGGAGTCAGCCTCGGGGCCCCAGCCGGCGTCGTCGATGTAGAGCCGGCCACGGCGACTCTTGGTCATCCTGCCAACCGCGTACCCCTCGATCCCTGGTAGAGAGCCCTTTGAGAACTCAACACCACCGAGCGCTGGCCCCACGGTGGGCGCCAACTGTCGTGGTTTTGTCACGGCAGATGTCCGAAGACTTAGGTTCGAGGCCATCGCCATAGCAGTGGACTCAAAGGGGTTGATCGGGGCGAAGGACACGAGTTTACCCAGGTTCGGCCCCTCAAGTAGAGGTAAAAGCCTACGTCCTGCTTGTGTTGTATTAGCTGGAGTATCGATTACAAGGGAGCGGATTGCTTGACCTAGCTCTCGATTACTTGGTTTCTTCTCTAAGCCGCCCCGGGGTCTAGCCTTTATATAAGAGGTCAAGGCCCCGGGTTACACGAGTCTCAAACCGACTCACACAGCGTGTCCTATTCTGTCTCTAAGCCGCCATACCATCTTGGGTAAGCCGCCACCGGGCGGCTTAGCCACCCGGGTCTTCACGCCATCTTCCGTCTCTGGGCCCCTGTCAACGGCCCATCTGGTAAGCCGCCCTGGCGGCCTTGCCTGCATCCTTAAGCCCACCTTACAAGTCTTGGGCTTACGAGCCGCCCGGTGTAACCCGGCCCCGCCTGGGCGGGTCTCACCACGGGTTATATCCCCAACAGTACCCCCTCCCGTGGTCTATGGAGGACCGATGCACCCACCTCATATAGTTAATCTTGGTCCTCCTCCTAAACTTGTTAAGAATGATTTTGCTAATTGGCTTTTTCGTATCAAGTCTCATTTGAATCACATCTCAATTCATCTTTGGAGAATCATTGAGAAAGGATACTACCCGCATGATGCAAACAACCTCACCCCAAGAGAAGAGGCCGACAATCAATTCAATCACTCCGCCTTGATCAACCTTCAAGTTGCAGTGCCTCCCGAAGATCTAGCTCACTTGCGTCCTTTCACTCGTGCTAAGGATTGTTGGGAACACATTGTCTATTTATACAAGGGAAGCTCAAGCATTCAATGGTACAACTTTGAGGTAGTGGTTGATGAGGCTGATGAGTTTGTGATGATTGAAGATGAGGACCCAAGTGACCTTTACCTTAGAGTGCCAACTCTTGCCGTCCCTCTTCAAGATCATGGGAGTAAGGATACGGATGACAATTGGATCAAGCGTAAGTTTCTCAAGGCCATCATTCCATTCATCAAGAACATGTCCTCCGTTATTTGTCAAAGACCAGACTTCCATTCCTTGCCTCGAGTGATTTGTTGGATGAATTCATTGCAATGAAAATCTTGAACAAGACTGCCGAAAATGTTCTATCTCGTGTTCAATGGTCAAAGAAGTCTTCACCCAACCTTGCTTTGAAATCCAAGGCAATTCTAGAATAAGAAGAAGATGAAGAAGAGGAGTGTTGCCCCGAAGACACCAAATATGCATACCACGAGCACATGGCTCTTCCATCATGGCAATTTTGGGGCAACAAGAGAAACTCAAAGCCAAACTTCTCCAAGAACAACTCGAGTGTCTCCAAAGGCAAGCAAGGTGTGAGTACTTGTTATAATTGTGGCCATGTGAGTCACTTCATGGTGGATTGACCTTATGAGAAGAGGGGGGACAATTGTGGCAAGCTCATTCGCAAAGACAAAGCCAAGTCCTTCCCCAACAAAAACAACTTGACCAAGAAGGCGCCACACAAGGTGTTGGTGGATCAAGAAGAGTATGCCTCCGAGGATGATGATGATGATGAAGATGCAAGTGGTGAAGGGATGGCAATTGCTTCAGTGGCAATCGCATCCTCGACCCCAACCAAGAAGTCTCTCTTCGACTCCCCCAACGAGAACCGCATCGCCAAGTGCCTCGTGGCCAAAGGTATCAACAAGGAGTTTGCTTCTGGAGGGGTGTCATGGTTGCTTGATAGTGGAACAACAAATCATATGACCAGAAGCAAGGACTTGGTGGTGGACGTTCGAACCGACACATCCCTGGCCACTCAAGTCTCCTTTGGTGATGACACAATTTCAAAGGTATTGGGTCTTGGCAAGGTGGTTGTCTCTCCGGACTTAACCATTGAGAGAGCCATGCTTGTTGAGACCCTTGCATACAATTTACTTTCCGTTCATCAACTTGCACTCATGGGTTTTAGTACTTTCTTTGGTATTGATGTCGGGACCCCGATCCTAAGCCATAAAAATCTAGCATGTAACACATCACATCACATTGCGGCCTCACGCAGGGTTATCCCCACGGCTGCCACCTTACCTTGGCCGGGACCATTTGCGTCTTTTGGCTCACGTATGTGTATATGTCGCTAGCATTCAAATGTCAAAGAACCTGGGTCGACATGACTAGTCGTAGAACCCAAGTGGCACATCCGTACAGGGACAGGCATACGTAACCCAACTGTGCAGGTGTCGGTCATCAGCGTGTGTAGACGAGTCATAGCAAGCTACAGTGACTCCATTACGCCGTGGGACATAAATGTCATCAACTGCGCGTAGACGAGTCCCAGCAGGCTACATGGACTCCATTACACTACGAGAAATTTCACTGAAGGGACAAACACATCAGCAAAGAAGGATACACACCAGTCAATCAATGTGTCCGGAGAACTAGCAAGTTACCAAGGCTCAGTGGAAGCACAAAGAGGCATTTCCCCGTAAAGAGTACTACTAGAGGCACACAACTAGGTGTCGAATCCCATACATACCGTTACACATCACACGTATGCACGACATGTCCGATATGCATAGATACAACTATGGCATCACAACATAACCATACAACAACACAACATTTATTTAGAAGGCTCAGAAGAGCCTTACATAATATGATGTTATAAGCAGAGCGTCACATGACCCATCATTCAGAGCATACAATCCACAAGCGGAAGATACATGTCTGGATATAGACATCTATTAATAGCGGCTAGAAGAGCCTGAAAAGCTACAACGACCCTACCAAAGGAGCCAAACCTCTGTCTGGGATTCCCAAGCTAATCATGTCAACATCGAACTTCACATCGTAAGAATCACTAATGAGACTGAAGTCTTATCTGCAAAACATAAATTAAGCAACCGTGAGTACAAGGTACTCAGCAAGACTTACATGAGAACTATCTACATATGCATCATTCTCAACAAAGGGGGTTGTGGAGTTTATTGCAGCAAGCCAGCTTTGACTCTTGGCTAACCTATACTATGACTACAAGTATTATCTTTGAGGTGGGATAGCGCACACGAGTCCACATATTCACCAAATCAATACACCACTATGGATCCACTTCCGTCTCCCTACGAGAAGGCCATCCATAGCACTCACACTTATCTTGCACATTTTAAAGTATCCCTTTCACTTGTCTATGTACCACATAAGTAATCCAAGTAGTCCATATCGGAGGACGCGGCTATTCGAACAGTTTAAATCACCCCGCAGGGGTATACTTCTTCACACACGGTCCCGCCACTTACCGCTATGTGCACATAAAAGGGCACCTCGGTAACCTTCAAGCGGAAGCCTAGCGAGGGAGTCGGCCATGGCCTGACTAACCACACAAGACTCTAGTCCAGGTTTATCGCCTATTTGAGACTGAATCCGCAACGGAAGTCCGGCCGAAGTTTCCATCACGGACCCAAACGATGTGTGCAGGGTTCCCAAGCCCACCTCGACGGATGGTACTACGCTTGGTACACCGGGCCACGGTGCATATACCGCGCCATAGCCTACCCCTCCGGTCAGCGCTATGCACGGCCGCCAGCACATCCTACAAACACCAGAAACTAGTTGCAACTCCTGGACAAAGATCAAGGCAATTAATTAGCCGAGAGAGTCAATTAAGGATCCCAACGTGTGGTAGTATCTCGTCTTGGATAACATAAACAGAACTCAGTTCTTAAGGACGGTCCCAATGAGGCAACCAACCATGTACTCCTACATGGCCTCTCATCGCTACCTTTACCAAATCGGATTGAGACACTTAGCTCTCACACAGCAGGACATGAACACATCCATTCCGATCCATCGCCCAGATAGATCAGGCCCGACACGACTCTAAGCATAGCAGGCATAGTAAGCAAGCATGGATGAGTAAGCACAACAAGGCTCAAGCAGTTGCTACTCATGCTATGTGGTTTCAACTATTTATTGTGACAAGGACAGGTCATGCAAAGGAATGGGTTCAACTACAGAGAACATGTAACAGTTGAATCGTCATTGTCCTAATGCAGTATAAGAGAGCAGGACCGAGAGAGTAGGATATTATCGGGATGCTCAAGGGGGGTTGCTTGCCTGACAGTTCTGAAGATAGTAGTTCTCTTCATCAGTATCAACGATCACAACGTCGGAACCATCGTCTACCGAGAAGGAACATCACCGACAAGCAAGAAGGAACACATTCAATGCAATGCCACAAACATGATGTATGATATGACATGTTAGGGTACATAAGTGACCTAATGTAATAGCTAGTCATATTAATTGAAGTGGAATTCAAATATATACTAAATTCCAACTCCAACACTATTTTTTAATATATCCTAATCATTAAATGTCCTACTTGGTGATTTTAACTTGCTCAAACATGACATAAACAGATTCATTGGATTTTTCTGGTCATTTTTCATAGATAAATTATTTTCATCCGAGTTACGGTTGAATTTCTATGATTTTTCAAACTTTATAACATTTTCTGAAATATAATAAATCAGTTAATATTTATTTCAATTCCAAAAATGAATTACTGCGTCCGCATGAGGTCACTGTGACCTCATCAGTCAACAGAACCGGTCCAGGTCAAACCTGGCCGGTGGGACCCGTGTGTCATAGACACAGTGGCTGACCCGATTTAGTTAATCTAACCAGGGTTTAATTAGGGCGCCTGGGCCCATGTGTCAGTGGCACGGAGGGGTTAGTTAATCCCGTCATTAAGGCTAATGATGGCGCCACATCATCACCACCTTCGACTAGCCGCCGGTGATGACCAAGGACGGCGGGCACGCTCGGAAATGGGCTATAGGCCAAGGTTTTGGGCGCGGTTTGGCTCTACGGGAAGCACGCGCTCGCGCGCATCCAATGCAGCAAGCGGCAGCAGCTGGGGTGCACTACATCGACAACGGCGACGGCATCCGCGGCAGCCGGAGCACGGTGTTAACGGCGACAACGATGTGGTGCACTATGGGTTGCGCGGGTGGGTGCGTTGGCTCCCTGAAGATGCCAGGAGCTCGCCCACGTGCTCGGGCAAGAGCTCTGCGTGCCCTGGCCATGACGGCGATGAGGCGCGGCGGCAAGACCTCGCGGCTCCAGTGACCTAGCTGGCCACGGCTAGCAATCCACGACAAAAGAGGGGGGAAGGAATCAGAGGCTCAAAGTGGTGTCGAGGGGGTGGTCAACTAGCTCGGGGAGGCACTGGTGGCCGCGAATTTGACGTCGGCGGTCGTCGGGGCAGAGGAGGAAGAAGAGCTCGATGGCGAGGCCACGGTCCTTCTGCGCTCATTCCTTTCGTCTTGGAGAAAATCTGGTCAGAGGCGGGGCTCCCAGACACGTCGATGGGTCAAGGGGGAGGCAGTGGCTACGCGGGCGACGAGCGGCGCTCTCTGGTGGCACTCGGGTTCGAGCAGAGAAGCGAGAGGGAGGTGAGGGAGAGATCCGACAGAGGGGAAAGCAAGAGGGATCTCGTGCACTTCTCCTGGCGAGGGAGAAAGGCTCGGGCGGCCTTCTCCGTGGTAAGCAGGAGCTGGCGCCGTGCGCGTGCACGGGCGACACGCCTCTCGTCCTACTGGTGAGAGGTGGAAGAAGACCTCTTCGCCCCTGGTGGGCTGGGCTACATTAGTGGGCCGGCCAGGTAGGTTCTCTCTCTCTCTTTTCTAATTTATTTCTGTTTCCTAATTTCTGAAGTTTGTTCTGGTTTGAAATAAATATCAAACTATTTTATAAAATCCTGAAAATATTTATGTGGCCTTCTAAATTATTTCGAGAGCCACTGATGTATTTCCAGAGTAATATGGAGTTATAAAATATTATTTATAGAATTAATAATTCCAATTCAAATATGTTAGAGAGTTAAACCAGAGCACAAACATGACTTTAAAAATATGCAACATTTTTGTTGACGCATTTAAGCTTTTTCCAAAAATGATGAACATTTTAGTAGGCATTTTGGGTTCATTGTGACAATCCATTTAAATTATTTTTATTAGGATGATGTTCTAGGGTTTATGCAATCCCCATTTCAAATTAATTTGAATTTTAAAATGATGACATGATGACTAATGCAATGACAAGCAATGGCTAGCTAGGGCTGTGACAACTCACCCCCACTAAAGAAGAATCTTGTCCCGAGATTCAGGCGTAGGGTAAGAGGACATAGGGGACACAACTCACACAATCTTCATGATCCAATTGCCCTTCTGAAATATGTTGATTCATTGCATCATGTTGATCTTGACATCTTTGGCTCGGGATCTTCATCTAAACACAATGACAACGGATACCGAAAAACCCTACAAGAATCGATCTTCTCGATGATCGAGCAACTCATGATCAACTAATGGAATGAGACGTGAGAACATCTCTTGAGCTGAGACATAAAACACACATCAAGAACGATGGAATGAGGTAGATGATGGAGGTTCCATTTGGTAGGCAACAATTCCACACTTAAAGCAGATGGTGCGTGGGTTTCAAAGTAGCGAGGAGTTAGTTGCCCTTCATACCATAACGGGCACCTTAGGGAACGTGACTCGTAGGATTATCCCTTAAGTGGCAAAAAGAATTACATTTGATACAGAGATCATTGAAACTCTTCATACCAGCCTAAGGCATTTCACAATGATCGTTTGAAGGAATTCAAAACAATGGCATACTCAGATCGGAGGGAAACTAGAGTTATAAAACAACTCGGCAACGAAAGACACATTCCAATTGATACCGAGGGTATAACCCATTGTCTGAGCATGCTCTCAGGAACTTGAGCATCTCCATATTCATCAAGGTTTTACCAACACCTATGCCAAGATCTTGGTGACTCATCATACTACCTTGATGAATGGCGATGGAGGATGCAGATGCAAAGGAAGACAACACTTTCTCAGATTTCACCTTAGCTATGCCAAGGAAACGAAATCTGGATGATCGACCGAGAGACATTTAGCACTCCGCTTCTAATGTTCTCCTTGATGTACTAGCGTAACCCGATTAAAGGTAACGTTTGGCATTTAGAACATCAAGTAGAGGTCGGACTTCGCGAGCATGAAAAGGTCCATGAGGAACAACTTTTAAAATAAGTCATACAAAGTCCTCATGGGGAAGTGGCTGATGTTGCTAATACAAGATACTATACTAATAGGTCTTCTGGCTAGGTGTGTTGGCCACAACATCACTTCACTGGGTTACAGAGAGACCAATATTATAACGCTTGGGTAACGTTCCAACTATTATATCTGCCTGCGATTCATATATGGTTGGTGTCAGGATACTTCAGACTCAGCGTGTCCAAAAGGAGAGTTTGCAACACAAATCGACGAGATGATGTTGCGAGATCCTCAGGAAATGAACTGCGGAAGCCAACTCCAAAACATGAGCTGGATTGCAAGACCCATGTGAGCACAGTGTCCAAGACAATTGTGGTCATGTGGAAAGCTTGCAATAAAACACTACCGAGTTCGGGTTGGGAACCATCATTGGAGGATAGCAAAGTCCTTACATAAGTCCGGATTAGCTCTTAAGAACGAACTTCTTTTCCTTGAACAAATCAATCAGTGGCTTTGTGTGCTAGGAATTACATATGGACTGGAGATGATCAGTCTATCAACCCATAGAATACTTCGCACGTGCATGACTGACTTGAGATGATTCCAGAGGAAGCAAAACAACTTTTCTCGAATTCACGGCGGCAACTTGCATCGAATACTCGTGAACTTAGAGGAAGGTCACTACTTACATCAACATATGCTTCATGTACGGAACATGAAGATATTGCATACCAAGTTTCCAACACTAGCTTAATGTCCAACATGAATCATGGAACAAATGAAAATGTTGCCGATGGACTCAACAACATTTCATCGAAATATCCATATAGATGGAATTCCACAACTTATGTGAGCAAGGTAGTACCATTGGTCAGACCAAAAGGTATAATGATGTAAGCCCAAGGGGTTAACCACGAGTAAGACAACATTACGAGAACCCTTGGTTCTGAGTTTGATTTGACGATAGCCCAAATTCAAATTGAAGATTGGACATGATACCAGATGCAACAATTGATCGCAAGGATGAATCGATGTAGTATCATCCTTCTTCAGCACACACAACACAAAAGATATCCCTTTGACATGACCTAAGTTAGATCAAGCTTTTATCTTCCAACTCTCCAAGTTGTTGTTTAGCTTAACCAACTAGCTCAGGGGTATCCAACACAGAGTCTTGGAGAAGGGATGGTTTATAGGAAAACCAACTTGATCACAAACTCAACATAACGGTCAGGGAACAACCTGGTAATCCTTCCGGGAAGATATTCGGAAAATCACGAACCACCGATATGTTATTGAGCTCGAGAACAACCTTGCTTTTCAGGGCAAGACTATATGATCAAAAGAGTGAAGGATTAATACAATCCGAACTCATTGATCGAAGAGTGCACCATGAAAGATGGACTATGTAGCACGATCAATCTTAGAATGGTGATTCAATAACCAACACACCAAGAATGAAATTATTGTCCATTAACTTCCAAGCAATAGGGTTGCTAGGACTATTGAGTTCACACATCATGGTTCACTTGTCGGCATTCCAGTTACAACCAACATGGATACCGAGGAATGAATAATGATGGCGAGAAGTACCACTGTATCAAGAATGCATAAGAGGTCGTGCAATTCTCATGACATTCTCAACATGAAGAGGGTAATACTTCAAGGTAGAACAGAGCAAAAGCTGGATTGGCATTTTGATCTGCGGGATACAACTGCTTTGACCCAATCCAAAAAATGGATAAGGTACTGGAGTTTGTTTCTCCTATTTAGTCTGAAAAAGAATGACTTGACGGACCACAAGAATAATAGGCATCGATGAACACGAATGCACAACTATTCTTGACTACCCCGGATAGATAAAGGTCAGAATACAAATGAGGAGGGGCAACTCAAGAGCACAAGATTTTTCTGAGTTGTGGATACATAGGTTAGCGTGTCGAGTGAGTTCAACATAATTCTTTCGGATAACCCATGCAGAAGGGAAGAATTGGCAGGTTCACAACTATGGAATGGAGGACTCATGAAGAGTACTCTTGTTATGATCTTCAGTTCACGAGGAACTTCTGCCATGACTGGTTCATGGTGTTGGAAGAATGATAAACCACGGACCTTGAAGACTATAACAAGGTTACTAATCCTCCTAAAGGAACGAGCAACACTATCAACAAGAGTGAGCAGAATGATTCTTGGGTTCAAGAACCCAGAAATAGAATACCTACTGACTAAGTAGCATCACAGGATGCTTTCGATAACGATGGCCAGAATTATCACACTGGAAACACAAACAGAACTAGACTGTTGGGTGGTTCAATGGAATAAACTGGTTTTCCTATCACTCCAACAAACAAGTCGAGGTAATGGAGTACCACAACACAATATTTAGTATGCTTTGTCTGGCCCAAAAGACATTGATTCGAGATGAAGGAGTTTGCAATTGCATCAGATTATTTGTAAACCTTGGATAACTCGAACAGCATATTGGCTGTACGAGTGTGAAATATGAGGCAACCTGCATGAAAACTGACAACATCACACTGAATTCTTATGGTGACATCGATCCAGGAAGAAAACAACTTTCCTATAAGTCTCCAGCATAGTAACTCGTCATCCTGGTAGATAGATGAGAAGCCTAATTATTAACCCCATAGAATAAAGAAGAGGGTGACTCAGAATTAGAATGACACGAGGAAAGGAGTAAAAAGAGTCTTACGTTCCCTTCCACAATCAATTCCCTTATATAACTAAAGCAGTTCTAGACTCAAACAACGACCAGTTTGGCTTGGTAATCCTACAGGCAGTCAAGGTCTGATACCAAGGCTGTCGGGACCCCGATCCTAAGCCATAAAAATCTAGCATGTAACACATCACATCACATTGCGGCCTCACGCACGGTTATCCCCACGGCTGCCACCTTACCTTGGCCGGGACCATTTGCGTCTTTTGGCTCACGTATGTGAATATGTCGCTAGCATTCAAATGTCAAAGAACCTAGGTCGACATGACTAGTCGTAGAACCCAAGTGGCACATCCGTACAGGGACAGGCATATGTAACCCAACAGTGCAGGTGTCGGTCATTAGAGTGTGTAGACAAGTCATAGCAAGCTACAGGGACTCCATTACGCCGTGGGACATAAATGTCATCAACTGCACGTAGACGAGTCATAGCAGGCTACATGGACTCCATTACACTGCGAGACATTTCCCCGAGCGGACAGACACAGCAGCAAAGAAGGATACACGCCGGTCAATCAATGTGTCCGGAGCACTAGCAAGCTACCAAGGCTCAGTGGAAGCACAAAGAGGCTTTTCCCCGTAAAGAGTACTACTAGAGGCACACAACTAGGTGTCGAAACCCATACATACCGTTACACGTCACACGTACGCACGACATGTCCGATATGCATAGATACAACTATGGCATCACAACATAACCATACAACAACACAACATTTATTTAGAAGGCTCGGAAGTGCCTTACATAATATGATGTTATAAGCAGAGGGTCACATGACCCATCATTCAGAGCATACAATCCACAAGAGGAAGATACATGTTTGGATACAGACATCTATTAATAGCGGCTAGAAGAGCTTGAAAAGCTACAACGACCCTACCAAAGGAGCCAGACCTCTGTCTGGGATTCCCAAGCTAATCCGATCAACATCGAACTGCACGTCGTAAGAATCACTAATGAGACTGAAGTCTTATCTGCAAAACATAAATTAAGCAACCGTGAGTACAAGGTACTCAGCAAGACTTACATGAGAACTATCTACATATGCATCATTCTCAACAAAGGGGGTTGTGGAGTTTATTGCAGCAAGCCAGCTTTGACTCTTGGCTAACCTATACTACGACTACAAGTATTATCTTTGATGTGGGATAGCGCACACGAGTCCACACATTCACCAAATCAATACACCATTATGGATCCACTTCCGTCTCCCTACGAGAAGGCCATCCATAGCACTCACACTTATCTTGCGCATTTTAAAGTATCCCTTTCACTTGTCTATGTACCACATAAGTAATCCCGCAGGGGTATAGTTCTTCACACATGCTCCCTCCACTTACCGCTATGTGCACATAAAAGGGCACCTCGGCAACCTTCAAGCGGAAGCCTAGCGAGGGAGTCGGCCACGACCTAACTAACCACACAAGACTCTAGTCCAGGTTTATCGCCTATTTGAGACTGAACCCGCAACGGAAGTCCGGCCGAAGTTTCCATCACGTCCCCAAACGATGTGTGTAGGGTTCCCAAGCCCACCTCGATGGATGGAACTACGCTTTGTACACCGGTCCACGGTGCAACTACCGCGCCATAGCCTACCCCTCCGGTCAACGCTATGCACGGCCACCAGCACATCCTACAAACACCAGAAACTAGTTGCAACTCCTGGACAGAGATCAAGGCGATTAATAAGCCGAGAGAGTCAATTAAGGATCCCAATGTGCGGTAGAATCTCGTCTTGGATAACATACATAGAACTCAGTTCTTAAGGACGGTCCCAATGAGACAACCCACCATGTACTCCTACATGGCCTCTCATCGCTACCTTTACCAAATCGGATTGACACACTTAGCTCTCACACAGCAGGACATGAACACATCCATTCCGATCCATCGCCCAGATAGATCAGGCCCGACACGACTCTAAGCATAGCAGGCATAGTAAGCAAGCATGGATGAGTAAGCACAACAAGGATCAAGCAGTTGCTACTCATGCTAAGTGGTTTCAACTATTTACTGTGACAAGGACAGGTCATGCAAAGGAATGGGTTCAACTACCGAGAACATGTAACAGTTGAATCGTCATTGTCCTAATGCAGTATAAGAGAGCAGGAGCGAGAGAGTAGGATATTATCGGGATGCTCAAGGGGGGTTTCTTGCCTGACAGTTCTGAAGATAGTCGTTCTCTTCATCAGTGTCACAAACATCACCGACATGCAAGAAGGAACACATTCAATGCGATGCCACAAACATGATGTATGATATGACATGTTAAGGTACATAAGTGACCTAATGTAATAGCTAGTCATATTAATTGAAGTGGAATTCAAATATATACTAAATTCCAACTCCAACACTATTTATTAATTTATCCTAATCATGAAATGTCCTACTTGGTGATTTTAACTTGCTCAAACATGCATGAAAATGACATAAACAGATTCATCGGATTTTTCTAATCATTTTTCATATATAAATTATTTTCAGCTGAGTTACGGTTGAATTTCTATGATTTTTCAAAGTTTATAACATTTTCTGAAATATAATAAATCAGTTAATATTTATTTCAATTCCAGAAATGAATTACTGCATCAGCATGAGGTCACTGTGATGTCATCAGTCAACAAAACCGGTCCAGGTCAAACCTGGCCGGTGGGACCCGTGTGTCATAGACAAAGTGGCTGACCCGATTTAGTTAAACTAACCAGGGTTTAATTAGGGCGCCTGGGCCCATGTGTCAGTGGCATGGGAGGGGTTAGTTAATCCCGTCATTAGGGCTAATGACGGCACCACGTCATCACCACCGTTGACTAGCCGCCGGCGACGACCAGGGACGGCGGCGACGCTCGGAAATGGGCTATAGGCCAAGGTTTTGTGCGCGGTTTGGCTCTACGGGAAACACGCGCTCGCGCGCATCCAATGCAGCAAGCAGCAGCAGTAGGGGTGCACTGCATCAACAGTGGCGACGGCATCCGCGGCGGTCGGAGCACGTGGTTAACGACGATAGTGATGTTGTGCACTATGGGTTGTGCGGGTGGGTGCGTTGGCTCCCTGGAGATGCCAGGACCTTGCCCACGTGCTCGGGCAAGAGCTCTGCATGCCCTGGACACGACGGCGATGAGGCGCGGCGGCAGGACCTTGCGGCTCTGGTGACCTAGCTAGCTACGGCTCGCAATCCACGACAAAAGAGGGGGAAAGGAATCAGAGGCTCACGGTGGTATCGAGGGGGTGGTCAACTAGCTCGGGGAGGCACTGGTGGCCGCGAATTTGATGCCGGCGGCCGTCGGGGCAGAGGAGGAAGAAGAGCTCGATGGCGAGGCCACGGTACTTCTGCGCTCATTGCTTTCGTCTTGGAGAAAATCGGGTCAGAGGCGGGCCTCCCAGACGCGTCGATGGGTCAAGGGGGAGGCAGTGGCTACGCGGGCGACAAGCGGCGCTGTCTTGTGGCTCTCGGGTTCGAGCAGAGAAGCGAGAGGGAGGTGAGGGAGAGAGCCGAGAGAGGGGAAAGCAAGAGGGAGCTCGTGCACGTGTCCTGGCGAGGGAGATAGGCTCGGGCGGCCTTCTCCGTGGTAAGCAGGAGTTGGCGCCATGCGCGTGCACGGGCGACACGCCTCTCGTCCTTCTGGCGAGAGGTGGAAGAAGACCTCTTCGCCCCTGGTGGGCTGGGCTACACTAGTGGGCCGGCCAGGTAGGTTCTTTCTCTCTCTTTTCTAATTTATTTCTGTTTCCTAATTTCTACAGTTTGTTCTAGTTTGAAATAAATATCAAACTATTTTATAAAATCCTGAAAATATTTATGTGGCCTTCTAAATTATTTCCAGAGCCACTGATGTATTTCCAGAGTAATATGGAGTTATAAAATATTATTTATAGAATTAATAACTCCAATTCAAATATGTTAGAGAGTTAAACCAGAGCCCAAACATGACTTTAAAAATATGCAACATTTTTGTTGAGGCATTTAAGCTTTTTCCAAAAATGATGAACATTTTAGTAGGCATTTTGGGTTCATTGTGACAATCCATTTGAATTATTTTTATTAGGATGATCTTCTAGGATTTATGCAATCCCCATTTCAAATTAATTTGAAATTTAAACATGATGACATGATGACTAATGCAATGACAAGCAATGGCTAGCTAGGGCTGTGACAACTAATTCCGTGGCCCTTTTGTGGGGCAAGACTCTTAAAGTATCATTTGTTGGGCATGTCGAAAATGGTATCTATGTGGTCAACTTCTAGGAGTGACCTGTTGGGGAACGCTGCATGGGAAACAAAAAATTTCCTACGGACACGCAAGATCTATCCATGGTGATGAGCATCTACGAGAGGGAGAGTGGATCTACATACCCTTGTAGATCGCTAAGAAGAAGCATTAAGAAACACGGTTGATGTAGTTGAACGTCTTCGCGATCCAAATCGCAAGCCGTCCCGCGATCCCATCACGATCCGTCTCGCGATCCAATCACGATCCGTCCCGCGATCCAATAACGATCCTTCCAATCTAGTGCCGAACGGACGGGACCTCCGCGTTCAGCACACGTACAGCTCGATGACGATCTCCGCCTTCTTGATCCAGCAAGAGGGAGTGGAGAGGTAGATGAGTTCTTTAGTAGCGCGATGGCGCGGCGGTGGCGGCGGTGGAACTATTCCGGTAGTGCTTCGCCTAAGCACTGGTGAAACTAGACTAGAGGAGAAACGATCTAGAGGAAGACGAGGGCAGCACGTGGCAATTAGGATTGGGGCTGCCCTCAAATCCTCTAGTATATATAGGAGGAAGGGAGAGGGGCTGGCGCCCTAGGGATCTTCCCCTAGGGTCGGACGAACCAGAGGTGGAGGAGTCCACCTCCAACTAGGAGGTGGGCGTGAGGGGAATCCTACTCGGACTATGATTCCTCCCCCTCTCCTCTTTCTCCTGCGCATAGGCCCTCTTGGGCTGGCTTCCCAGCCCACCAGGGGCTGGTGCGCCACCACTAAGGTCCATGTGGCCCTTGTGGTGTGTGGGCCCCACTTGGTGGTCCCCCGGAACCCATTCGTCGCTCCCGGTACATTACCGGAAATGCCCGAAACATTTCCGGAGTTCAACCACCACTTTCCTATATATCAATCTTTACCTCCGGACCATTCCGGAGCTCCTCGTGATGTCCGGGATCTCATCCGGGACTCCGAACAACCTTCGGTCACCAACATTCATAACTCAACTATACCGAAACGTCACCGAACCTTAAGTGTGCAGACCCTGCGGGTTCGAGAACTATG
Source organism: Elymus sibiricus (assembly GCA_039707655.1). Taxonomy (NCBI): domain Eukaryota; kingdom Viridiplantae; phylum Streptophyta; class Magnoliopsida; order Poales; family Poaceae; genus Elymus; species Elymus sibiricus. Next base: position 303,010,030 of record CM077675.1, on the reverse strand, counting down.
TAGACATGACCGAGACACCTCTACGGTCAATAACCAATAGCGGGACATGGATGCCCATATTGGTTCCTACATATTCTACGAAGATCTTTATCTGTTGAACCTCTATGTCAAGGATTTAGTTAATCGCGTACGCTGTTCCCTTTGTTCTTCGGTATGTTACTTGCCCGAGATTCGATCGTCGGTATCTCTATACCTAGTTCAATATCGTTACCGGCAAGTCTCTTTACTCGTTCCATAATACAAGATACTGTGACTGACACTCAGTCACATCGCTTGCAAGGCTTATTACGATGTTGTATTACCGAGTGGGCCCTGAGATACCTCTCCGTCATACGGAGTAACAAATCCCAGTCTCGATCCATGCCAGCTCAACAGACACCTTCGGAGATACCTGTAGAGCATCTTTATAGTCACCCAGTTACGTTGTGACGTTTGATACACACAAGGTATTCCTCCGGTGTCAGTGAGTTGCATGATCTCATGGTCATAGGAACAAATACTTGACATGCAGAAAACAATAGCAATAAACTAACATGATCATATGCTACGTTTATAGTTTGGGTCTTGTCCATCACATCATTCTCCTAATGATGTGATCCCATTATCAAATGACATATCATGTCTATGGCCAGGAAACCTTGACCATCTTTGATCAACGAGCTAGTCTATTAGAGGCATACTAGGGACATGGTGTTGTCTATGTACCCACACATGTATTTGAGTTTCCAATCAAGAAATTTATAGCATGGATAATAAACGATTATCATAAACATGGAAATATAATAATAACCAATTTATTATTGCCTCTAGGGCATATTTCCAACATGACCCACTAAGACCGTTACTTGCCTAATGGCTAAAGTTGATGTGGGATGGCTTTGGCATCACCGATTAGCCCATGTCAATATGAGATCTTTGCAAAGTCTCCTCAAAGGGGGTCACGTTCATGGACTAACAAATGTGAGTTTTGCAAAAGACCGTGCTTGCAGTGCTTGTATCGAGGGAAAGCTACATGCGACATCTCACCACCCCACGACTACTGTTTACTCCCAGAGGCCCATAGAGCTCCTTCACATGGATCTCTTCGGTCCTCCATCATTTGATAGTCTTGGGGGAAGAAAGTATTGCTTAGTGATTGTGGATGATTACTCAAGATACACCTGGGTATATTTCTTGAAGAGGAAGAGTGAGACCCAACAAACTGTCATCGACTTTGCAAATGAAGCTCAACGCCAACATGATGCAAAGATATTGATGATTACAAGTGACAACGACACCGATTTCAAGAACTACACCTTGGATGAGTTTCTGAGTGATGAGGGGATCAAGCATCAATACTCTGCTCCCTATACCCCTCAACAAAATGGTGTTGCGGAGATGAAGAACCAGATGTTGATGGATGCCGCAAGAACCATGATGGCGGAATTCAAGTCTCCGTACAACTTTTGGGCCGAAGCCATCAACACCACGTGTCAAGCATCTAATCGGATCTACCTCCGCAAAGGCTTGAACAAGACTCCATATGGAATACTTACCGGCAACAAACCCAACCTCAAGTACTTCCGGGTGTTCGGGTGTAAGTATTTCATTCTCAAGAAAGGTGTCCGTTTGTCTAAATTTTAAGCTAGAGCTCAAGAGGGCATATTTGCTGGTTATGCTACAAACTCTCGTGCTTACCGTGTTCTCAACAAGTCCACTACACTCATTGAGGAGACGTGCAACGTAGAGTTTGATGAAAATAACGGCTCCCAAGTGGAGCAAAGTTGTCTTTGTGACATAGGTGTTGAAATTCCTCCCCAAGCCATAAGAAGAATGGGTGTGGGACACTTCCTACCCGTTGAGGAACACCTTGTGGCCGAAGGAGAAGGACAATGTTCTACGCAAGTGAAACCATCACCGACGCAAGACCCACATGCTTCCGAAGAAGAAAGTGAAGGCCCTCAACCCAGTGAACAAGATCAAGGGCAAGATCAACCTCATGATGATGGTAATGCACCAAGTGATGCCCAAGATAAAGTTCCCTCCCTCAAGAAAACTCAAGATAAAGAGCAAGCTCATGACGGCACTCCAAGTTCTCAAGACAGTCCTCCCCAACTCACTATGGAGGAAATATTAGAGCGCCGTGCCACCAAGGTTGCTAACTAGCTTCGAACTCATCAACATGTGTTGGATAACGTCTACGGAAGCTTGAGTAAAGGGGTAACCACTCGTAGACAATTAACAAACTTTTGTGAGCATCACGCATTTGTTTCTTGTATTGAACCCCTCAAGGTACAAAAAGCGCTCGAGGACACGGAATGGCTTGAAGCCATGCACGATGAACTCAACAACTTCGAGCGCAACAAAGTGTAGCGATTGGTGCCAAGACCAAAGGAGAATCACAATGTCATTGGAACCAAATGGATCTTTAAGAAGAAGCAAGATGCTAACGGTATCGTCATTCGCAACAAGGCAAGATTTGTGGCACAAGGCTACTCCCAAGTCGAGGGTATCGACTATGGTGAAACTTTTGCTCCCGTTGCTCGCCTTGAATCTATTCGCATGTTGCTTGCATATGCATCTCATCATGATTACAAATTATATAAAATGGATGTGAAGAGTGCTTTTCTTAATGGTCCAGTTAAGGATTTGGTATATGTCAAGCAACCCCAGAGGTTCGAGGATCCTAAGTTCCCCAATCATGTATACGTTCTCAATAAGGCACTCTATGGACTTAAACAAGCCCCACGTGCATGGTATGATCACCTTACCGAGATGTTGCAAGACCGTGGGTTTGAAATTGGGAAAATCGATCCCACTCTTTTCACGAAGAGGGTTAACGGGAACTTCTTCGTATGCGAACTATATGTTGATGATATTATCTTTGGTTCTTCTAACAAAGTTTTCAATGATGAGTTTTCCGCACTAATGACAGTTTTCAATGATGAGTTTTCCGCACTAATAACAAAGTTTGAGATGTCCATGATGGGAGAGTTGAAGTTCTTCCTTGGATTCAAACTCAAACAATGAAATCAAGGAACCTTCATCAACCAGGCTAAATACACTCAAGACATGCTCAAGAGGTTCAAGTTGGATGATCTCAAGCCGGCCAAGGCCAACACTCCCTTGCCGCTCAAATTCCAACTTGACAGTGATCCCAATGGTAAAGCCATGGATCAAAAGGTATATCACTCCATGATTGGCTCCCTGATTTATCTTTGTGCATCTAGGACGGGTATCATTTTGAGTGAGGGAATTTGTGCACGAGTTCAATCCGCACCTAAGGAGAGTCACTATGTGGCTGTCAAGCGAATCTTTTGATCTTTGGCTCATACCCCAAACTTTGGCTTATGGTACCCCAAAGGTGCTTCATTTGATCTCATATGATATTCGGACTCGGATTGGGTGGGAGACCATGTGGAGAGGAAGTCAACTTCCGGAGGTTGCCAATTCCTTGCTCGCTCTTTGGTAAGATGGTCTTCGAAGAAACAAAACTGTGTTTCTCTCTCGTCCACCGAGACTGAGTATGTAGCTGTAGCAAGTTGTTGTGCACAGTTGCTCTGGATGAGGCAAACTTTAAAGGATTATGGTGTCACTTGTGACAAAGTGCCCCTCTACTGTGACAACAAGAGTGCTATCAAGATCTCCAACAACCCGGTGCAATATGCAAGATGAAGCATATTGAGATTCATCGTCACTTCATCCGGCACCATATCAAGCGTGGGGAGATTGAACTTATTCATCTCAACACTCATGAACAACTTGCAGATATCTTCACGGAGCCATTGGATGAAGCAAGATTTCGCGAGTTAAGGCATGCATGAGCTAAATATCATTGATTCGAGCAATGTGGCTTGACGTATTGCACACCCCACCACACTCTTCATTATGTCTTGTTTAGATGTAGGCATGAACATAGGGGGAGTATAGTTCTCTCAATGGACTATCCCTCTCCTTATTATGCATAAAGTGATCAAATCTATCACATTCACCATTTTTGATGGTACTTGTGCTTCAAAGACGAGTTTTGATCATGGGCCCAAGGTTAAAATCTTCGCGGTGCCATACCAAGTGACTCAAACATAGGTGGCTCCGGCCACCGCCCCCCTACAAAGGAGGTATTTGCTTTGGAAGAGCTTGATCGTGTTTTCTGTCACTCCAAGTCGTTTTTCCATCTCAGTTTTTCTAATGCTTGGAGTGCCCACTTCCATTTTCTGGTCCTTGTCTCTAAACCCTTTCAAAGTTTTGCATAAGCCACCCTTTGTAGCTCCTTTTTAGCCCTGTGATTGCCTAAGGCGGTACTACTGGTGGCAAGGGCAATACTACCGCGTATATGTGCTACTACCGCCACCACCTGCGGTACTACCGCCGGAGCGGTACAACCCGGCCCTCTGCCGTGATGTAGTATCGGGGCGGTACTACTGCCCTTTGGGTGGTACGACCGCTTCTGTGTCCCCACGATAGGTTATGGGGCGGGGCAGGGTAATTTTCCACTTCCTCATACCCATTCATCCCCTCTCTCTTGTGGTGCTCTCTCTCTAGGCCACTCCACGGCTCCGGAAGCCGCCGTTGGATCCGTTTCCAGCCATTCTTCTGCGATTTCGACCAGTGGAATCGATCCCCACCATCTCCTCTTGCCATGGATGCCGGTATTGTCCCCGTTCTTCTCTCCTATGGTTCTTCTTTTTGAATCTTGGTTTTGGACAATACGAGATGCATTCATCGATTTTTAGTCAAATCGAGGCATGAGTTCGTTGCGGAACATGGCTAGGGAGTAGATTTGTAGTTCTAGTTGTAAATATGTGCATTTGACGTCACAGGTAGTACCGGATTTGACCGGCGGTAGTAGTTCCCCTCGTGGCCTCTGCCCGCGCGGTACTACCGCTCCTCCTGGAGCGGTACTACCGCTCGTGGGCGGTACTACCACTCTGGTCAGCGGTACTACCACTTGTGCTGGCAAATGCCCATGTTTTCTCACTTCCACTCCAGATTTACTCGTTCTTTTCTTTTGGCTTATGCAACTATTTTTCCTTGTTTATCCTCGCTTGGTGTTTTTGGGTTCCAGGTGGTAGCAATTCTGCTCGTCAGGAGCGTAGGGTGAACCCCAGCCATGATGGTGGCTCAAAGCGCCATCGCACCTCAGAGGAGGACAGCTCATCGAACCCCAATGTACCTCCCAAGCAAAAAAATGAAGAAGGTTGCTACCAAGAAGAAGCAATCCATGAATCAGATACCTAGCAAAGAGTTCAGGCTTGCTCGCCGTGAAGACCCGTATGTTAATCCTCACGATCCTTCTCTTCGCAACCGTCCCTTCTGGACCCGACAGCAAGTGTCTATCTACAATGATGTGCTCCTAAACAAGGAAAATATGTATGTGCCACATGTCAAGTCCATTGATATGGAGTTTTTGGAAAAGAATGCCCAATACTTTAGAGAGGTTCTTGAACTCTGTGAGAAGCTAGGAATTACACATATTGTGTAGTTCAACAAGGACATAGATGCAGAGATGGTGGTAGTGTTTTATGCAATAGTTCATCTTGGGAATGATGAGGCCCGGACTTTGACTTGGATGACAAATGGGATGAGGCTGACTACTACTTGGAAGGAGTTCATGGACCTGCTAAGTATTGAGGATAAGGGGCTCCATAACCCAGTTGGTTTTCGCCCCCACTAGGAAACCGCATCCACTCACAAGAGCCATTTCTGGCCCTACTGCACTGAGAAAGTGTCCTCCACCACTGGCAAGTCAACCCATGTGTTGCAGCCATTTCTTGATATTTTGCACCGCATCTTCCGGAACAGTCTTTTTCCTCGCGTTGGAAACTTGTACATGGTACACTCCTACCTAGTGGATCTATTGCTATTTTGTCATGGTTTGAGGAAGTCTGCCAAGGTGCCAGTTCTGGAGGTTTCACATGTCATGTGGTCTGAACTTCTCTCTGCAATCTCTGAACGCAAGGTTCCTATCTATGGTCCGTACTTGATGCATCTGATTGAGATCACTTGGGAAAAGACCTATCAAGGCATCCACTTTGAGCACGGTGAGTTGATTTCCCATAAAGTAGTGCAGCTCCACCAGAAGGACAAGTGGGAGAACTATGTTGCTCCTGAGGTAGACATGCCTGATGTTGAGGATGAGGACGATGAGGATGATGAGGATGATGAGGACTTTGATGTCGAGGGTGGCGCTGCTCCTAGTTCTGCGCCCTCTCGTGCTGAGCCATCTTGGGCTCAGAAACTTAAGGAGAAGATGAATAAGCTCTTTTGTCTGCAGGCTCACGGTCTGTACAAGGCTCATGTGGCGGATAAGGAGGCAAGGAGCTCTCACAAGGCTTTGGGCAGCCACGTCGGTATGGAGATTCGGAGTGGGTCTGAGGACTCCATCACTGATGAGGATGTTTGGATGTCCAAGAACTGCAAGTGGGATTCAGATGATAATCTGCCTAGTTCTTCACCTCCTCCCGGCGGTTTTGGTCCTGTTGGCACCACTGGCTACAACTCCGAGTCCAGCGAGTATTGATGATAGTGCCCTGAGCTGCTACCACCTTGTGCCACCTTAGTCCTCTCTGCCCTTTTGGTATCTCAATGCCAAAGGGGTAGAGAGTGTAGGGGATTTGCTGAGTCACGAGTGTTTGGTCTAGTTGCTTGTGTTTATTCGCTCGTGAACTCTTTTATCATTTGCTTTGCTTTGGTTTGTGTTTGTGAGACTTTAAAATACCAAGTGGTATGGTGTGAGACATATGCTACCCTACTATTATCTTTTTATGTCTTAGTATGTCAGTTATTGTGGGGACCCCGACTCATAAGTCGTGATCACCGAATGTACGTGCACAGTGATCCCAGAGATCAATGCTCACTGAACCCACAGAAACTGAATAACAAGAGTCTTACATCCATTACGTACCGTTTTACTCAAATATGGCCTTTATGTCCAAGTCTTCATAAACTTGCAGTGGAAATCTTCAACGATAGCGTGAACCCATGCCATCTTCCTTAACCCTACAGGCATTCTGACTGGGAAGCATCCTAGCTCGCACGTACGTCACCAAGGTAATCTTCAGCATAACCTAGTCTTTCATGCCTGCCCAATAAAATAACTAGTGGCAAGCCAATGAGTACTTTGAATGTACTCGCAAGCAACCCATGTTTTGGAACAAGGTATAACAATGCATGATATAGCACTAAGTAGGTAAGTTTTGCGTAAAGCTAATTTTTAGTGCAATGTCATGTTCAAAATAATTTGTGATAGCATGCATCAACAAGTAGCAGGTATCCGTATGATCAGGATACAGATATCAATATGAATCAAGGTTTGAACATCTCATGTTCCATCATCATGTGAAGTCATCTGACTTAGCTCATGTATCTCCTTTGTCACCAACACACACACACCTGGTTTGTGAAAACACTGGACGTAGTTTAAGCAGCAGCACCCAACTGTCCTTGACCGTGGACAAAGCTATTCGAATAGTTTTACACTCTACAGAGGTTGCACACTTTACCCACAAGTTTCGGGGAACTTCCGTGTAATCCACGACTCGCGGTATATTACATACCCGAGGTAAGTACCCGAAAAATGCCTTTCCCCTAACAACACTAATCAAAGAGTCCACTCGTTGGTCCGTATCTTCATGATGTACAAAATACGAGCATCGCTCCACATAGTACCATCCATGAAGGAACACCACGGTGTGCCCGGTGCCTGTAAAGACAGTGCATGGTTGCCCCACCAGGCACGACCCCATATCGAGAGAGTAACTCATAGTCTCCCACCACTAGTAATGCGGGCTCCCTGCTAGTATCGACCAAAGTAATCAACAAAGCCCCGTCCCATAAGGGGTATCGTGGTTGTGCATGTAAGGTTGGGACGGTCGACAAATCATAAATCTAATCCATTTTCGAAAACCCACACACTCACTTGCTCCGGTACACCACTTCTTTATCAAGTGGTTACCTAGCTCAACAACATCTCCCTCGGGCATTAGTGGCACCCGACGGGGTTTTCGAAAAGTCTTTGAAAACATTTTTGTTTCCATCACCATGCATATCCCATCCCACTTTGCATAGCATCTACTTCGCATCCTATCTACTCCCACCTGCACAACCCTCATAAGGAGGTAGGGTCATGCACGATGCAAGTATCAACGGAAAAAGTATTAGAGGCATCCCACCGAAGTGGTCACCACATCAACATGATCCATATATCGAAATAAAGTGCTATATGACATGGATGAAAATAGTTTCTTAACATGGTCAAAGGGCTGCTTGCCTGGCTTAGCAACGTCTTCGAGGTCTTCACATGCTTCTCGTCCACTCCGAGCACTTCTTCTACTTCGTCAACTATCGCCGGAAATAACCGCAATAAGCAACACCACAAGCAGAAAAATAAAAGTGCTGTATAAATATGAGGTTTATTTCTCTTGTACACCTCTGGGTATGAGAAAAATAACCAAGGAGGTTTTATTGGATCTGGATCAACGGAGATTTTTGAATGGTGGAAATGAATGAAATGTTGATCCTATTAGAAGCCTATAGGAAATGTTTTTATAAAAAGGAGTGAATGCACCCATTTAATAAGGCATGATTTTAGAAGAATTTAGAAAGTGGTTTCACTGGATTTGGAGTTGGTATGAATATTCTAGGGATTTGCAAAGTGGATCTTATATGAAGAAATGGTCCAATATTTCACATACAGAATAAGTGTAAGGAAAAATGTTCACATCCTAAGACATGATTTTAGATGCACCTAGGAACTTGAATCACTCCATTTGGAGCTATAATGAATGCCCTAGATATTTTACAAGGTGATCTTTAATAGTTCAAATTTGAATTTAAATTTGAACAATACAGAAACTAGTGACAGAAAAATGTGAAAGTTGCACTATTCAGTAGATTGGGATTTTAGAAGAATTTAGGAGTTTGAACCAAAGCATTTGGACAATTATTTGGACTATAGGAATTTTTGCAAGATTCTGTAAAAGAATAAAGAAAAGGAACACTGTTCCTTTGTGCCCAAATAGCCGCAGCTGAGCCGGCCCAGAAACAAACCGGCCCAGGCTACACGGCGTGCGCGGTTTTGCGTTTAAACCTGCCCAAGGGCCCGACCAGAGAGAGAGAGAGAGAGCGAGGGGGTCGATGATGGGCAGGCCCCGCCTAGCATCTTCAACCTATCGACACAGAGGTTCGGGAAGCTCACCGGCACCGGCTCCGGTAGTCGTTCAAGGCGGGGATGATACTGTCATGATCAGGGCGTCGTCGCCATCCTCGTGGTTAGTGAGCACGGTTACCGGAGATGGCTGAATCGTCGATGGCGTCAAGTCCGAGCAGCGGCCGAGGAGGACGGACACGAAGTGCTCGCTCCTTTCTGCAATCCACTAGATGGAGGGAGGGTTCAGGTTCAGGAGGATGAAGGGGAGCTCGGGGAGATTAAAGGGAGGCCAGGGACGATCTGTACCATGCGGACGGCGATGCCCCGCGGCGGCGGCCCTCATGCTCAAACTCGAGCTTCTGAGCACCGAAACAAGGGGGAAAGAGTGTGGGCACGCGATTGGGAGTGTGAGGAGGCCAGAATCGGAGAGAAACGGGGTCGGGGCCCCCTATTTATAGCGTTGTCGGGGGTCCTCGTGGACGGGGTTCACGGCCACCCGCGTGCTCGGCTCTGGTGGCCAAGAGGGGAGGCCAGAGGAGCCTTGCGGCGTTTGTGGGGCTCGTCCACGACGCAGGGGAGTGAGAGAGAGGGTAGGGCGAGCTCGAGGCGGGTCCCTCGCGTATACAGGTGTCGGATTTCGGGCTCCGGAAAAACTCTAAGAAGTTCGAACTCAGGGGTGTGTGCGAAGATCTCCGACAGCTTCACCCCCCAAGCTCACACCACGGTACCCCGCTCGATGGCGACGAAGAAGATAGCACACCAAAGTTTACCCAGGTTCGGGCCGCTACGAAGCATAAAACCCTACTCCTGCTTGTGGTGGATTGCCTCACGAGGAGGTTCGTGGATGAACTGGTACAGTGGTGAGTTCCCTCGCGAGTGCGTTCGGGTGGTGTTCGATCTCTCTCCCTGCACTACAGCGTAGCCTAGCCTCTACTTATAGCGGCCCGGGTCCTCTTCCCTTATCGCAATGGCGGGAAGGGATCCCACAATGGCCAAATTCGAAAGGGGACAGGAGGTACATCTTATCCTGACGAAAGGTGGTCTTCGCCTGCAAAGTAGCTGTTGGTGATGCAGTGGTGGGCTCGGTGATGACATCCGTTCTGCAGAGCTCGTGGTCTTGGTCTCGTTGCACTGGAATGGAAACCTTTGGGGGCGCTTTCGGAGCCTGCGTGCTCCCCGGCCTCCTTCGCATGAGAGAGGAAACCGTCTCCTCTGGCGCGCTGGTACCCGCCTGGCCCGCCTTCCGTCATCCTTGGCCTCCCGAGGTCGGGGATTGCATAGAGATCTCCGCCGCTCAGGAGGGGGCCTGGGGAGGTCTATTCCCCCGCGGGTCTTGACGCTGTTTCCCTCACGAGTTCGGGGCTCTCGCGAGGGCCTTGTCCTGAGTGAGACCGCGCTGGGCCGTACTTCGCTGTCGAAGTGGGCCACGCCCTGGGCCGCAGGCAGGCAAGTCTGGGTTCCCCCGTTCCCAGGACGCCGACAACAGGGAGTGGCGAAGCTTGGCGGTGCTGGGGCACGCATGAGCAGGGCATGGGAGGGGCGAGGAAGGAGGGGGCCGACAGCCCGGCGTTTCCAGGACGATGAGGCCAGGCAGTAGGCGAGAGGGGGGAGCCCGAGGCTGTAGCTCCCGGGCCCGAGGCCCGCTCGAGCTGGCTTCTGGGCGAAGCCATAGAAGATGGCCCGAAGCGCCATGGGCCCCGACCGCCTACGGGCCCAACCTGACGCGTGGCGCACAATGAGACTTGGGCATCTCAGCTCCCCGAAGACGTCGAGAACCGCCCTGAATCAAGCTGACGCGAAGCCTGCACACCTCCCCGGCCATCATTGCTCTTCCTTGAATGCGGCTGTCTCCTTGTGTCCTCCCGTCCCCTCGGGCCACGCGGATGTGACCCGACGGGAGCAGGTGAAGCGACATGAGGCAGTGTAGCACGCCGATCGAGTCTGGCACGCGTCGCCCGAGGAGTGCATGGCGCCTCCACTCCCCATGACGCCTCGACAACTGCTCCGTCTGACCTACAACCGGCGCACATCACGGGGCCATCATCACTCGGGATGGGGAAGACATCGGTTGGCCTCCATCCAGCTATAAATGGGGGGGGGGAACAGAGGCCCCAGCTCATTCCTACTCCTTGCTCCCCCGCCTTCGTCCTTCATCTCCTCCATCATGACGCTGGTGAGGAGGCTTTCCGCCATCGAGCAAGGGAAGGTCTGTCAGGGGGCGCCGGACCAACAACCTCCCAAGAGGAGCAGGGGCCGTCCTTGCAAGTATACTGGGATGTCGCCGACGGCGCCCCATGACCGCCCCTCCGCGAGGTTCGGCGCTTCTGCTAGCGCAGCCGGAGGCGGCGGGCGCGGCGGCCGTGGCCAGGGAGGGAGACCCGCAATCGGTGCCTAGCCACCGCGTCCGCAAGCCCGCACGGCCGACGCGGGCCTGGAGTTCCTGGTGCCGGTGGAGAGGCCGGCGAGCACCTGGTTGCAGCTCCCGCGCTCCTTCACGGAGGCGTTGCGGGTTAACGCGCCCGCAGGTCTGTGGCTGCAGGCCGACAGTTATTGCAGCGACGCATTGTGGGTGGAGGTCGAGGTTACCCCCGCAGGCAACGCCTTTTTGAGCCGCAGGTGGCAGACCTTCGCCTGCGCCCATGGCCTGGAGGGGAGGCCCATACTCCACTTCCAGCTCAGTGGCACCGCGACACTTTTTGTCAAGATCTTTGGGGAGGACGGTAGGCGCTTGGGGTGCTGCCCGGAGGGTGGCGGCAGCGGCGATCTTGGAGGTGAGCTTGCCCTTGGCGATGGCTGCCATGTTTCCAGCAGCTGCGATACCTCCTCCGAGGAGAGCCCGAGTGACGACAGCTACGATGCACCGCCATGTCGGCGCACCCGGGCTTCGGGGGGAAGTCAGCCGCGATGGCGCCGCTCCCCCGCCCGGGAAGCTGCCACACCGACGTGCCACCGCGGCGCCATCAAGGAGGAGGAGGACTCCGACTGAGCGCCGGCGCGCCGAGGCCGGGGCCCCAGGAGCGATATCCCCTGGGGGGGCTCCTTCACCTTCTTTTCTTTTCCTCTGCCTATAACCAAAAATCATGGGGGGCCCTTCTGGGTGTGTAACGAACTTCGGTGCTTGCGCCCTTTAATTAGCATTCTCGTTACGTATTGCGGTCACTGCGTTACTGTTAATCGAGACTTCCTTTTGATCATGGTTAGAGTACTTAGCTTGATGCGTCCGCGGCGGGCTTCTGCGTCGTGAGGTTTGGCAGTGGTACCTGGAGAGCTTGGGGAGGTTCCTCCTTCCTGCGAGTGAGGTGGTTTGGGGGGCCCCTTTCTGCACTCTACGTCTGCAGGGCCCGATCTCGTGCATGCCCCGATCACCGTTGGGGCATCCGGATCACCAGGACGAGACCAAGGGGCGAGGCCTTGACCGCCATTGGGGCGTCCGGATCACCAGGACGAGACCAAGGGGCAAGGAGCCACGCGACCAGTGAGGCTCCTGAGGCGCGATGCTCAGGAGCCCCCTTTGACGCTCAAGCGGCGCTCTACGTCGGCGGGGCCCGATCCCGTGCATGCCCCGACCACCGTTGGGGCGTACGGATCACCAGGACGAGATCAAGGGGCGAGGCCTCGACCGCCATTGGGGCGTCCGGATCACCAGGACGAGACCAAGGGGCGAGGAGCCACGCGATCGGTGAGGCTCCCGAGGCGCGACGCTCAGGAGCCTCCCTTGACGTTCAAGCGGCGACCAATCCTTTCTGCCGGTTCTTACCCCAGGGGGCATGAGCCTCCAGAGGCTTTTAAGACAGCATACCGGGCCGCGGCAGAGCCCCCGAGTGAGGGTGAGGCGGCGCGCGCCTGCTAGCTCACTCGAGAGCGCCACGCGAGGACCAGGACGCCAAGGCCACGCGGGGACCAGGACGCCAAGGCCTTGGCGAGCTGTGCGCACCGTGCCAGTAGCCCCCGCTCGCGGGGCGTGGGAGGGAGAGGCTGGCAGACATTAACTCAGAGAAAGAAACTTCAAGAGAGAAAACTGCAAGAAGAAAAATTCCTGCCCCTTTTCCTTTAAATAGAGTCGAAAAAGCCTCGGGTTTCATTCCAAGAAATCGGCAAATTCGAATACAAGAAAGCCAAAGAACAGCCGCGTCCGGCACCTAGGCTAGTCTTCGTCTTCCCCCAGCGTGGAACATAGGGCATCCACGTTGCGTGGGCATAGTCATTGGAGGACAGTGTTGTCCACCAGCACGGAGCATGGGGCTTCCACTTGGGCGTGGGTGGGAACCCCTCCGCGTCCTCTGGGGGCTCCGGGTGTATACAGCCCACTCATTATTACGTGAGAGTGTCACGGGTAGAACTTGCGGGGGTGCTAGATGTTCCAGGCATTCTGGATGGGGACCCCGTCCTGAGTCTCCAGACACACGGCGCCAGGCCTGGAGACGCAGGCGACCTTGAACGGGCCTTCCCACATGGGCGAGAGCTTGTGCAAGCCTTCCCTGGAAAGAACCCACCTCAGGACGAGGTCTCCGACTTCCAGGGTCCTGGAGCGGATGTTATGGCAATGGTAACGCCGCAGTGCCTGCTGGTACCTCACAGCTCGGAGCGAGGCTTGACGACGGGCCTCCTCCCCGAGCGCGAGGTCCGTCCCCTGCGAGGCACCCTGACGCTCCTCCTCGAACGCCAAAACCCGCGGGGATCGGAGATTGACCTCGTGTGGAAGGACGGCTTTGGCTCCGTAGACGAGGAAGAACGGGGTCTCGCCGGTGGGCTTAGTCGCGGTGGTGCGGATGGACCACAACACGGACTGAAGCTCATCGACCCAACCCCTGCCGCAGTCCTCAAGCTTGTTCTTGAAGCTCCTTGCCTTGAGGCCCCGCAGGACCTCTGCGTTGGCACGCTCTGCCTGACCGTTGCTTCGTGGGTGTGCCACTTAGGCATAGCATATCTGCATTCCAAGGTTAGCGCAATTGGTCCTGAAGAGGTTACTTGTGAACTGCGAACCGTTATTGGTGATGACGCGGTTGGGGACGCCGAAGCGACTCACGATGCCCTTGATAAACTTGACGGCCGATCCGGCGGGGATGGTGTGAACGGGTTCCACCTCCGCCCACTTGGTGAATTTGTTGATGGCGACGTAGAAGTAGCGGTACCCGCCTACTGCTCGTGGAAAGGGCCCCAGTATATCCAGCTCCCAGACCACGAAGGGCCAGGAGAGTGAGATGGTCTGGAGGCCCTGCGCGGGCTGATGAATCTGCTTGGCATGGAACTGGCAGGCCTCGCAGGACCGGACCAGCTCGGTGGCGTCGTTGAGCGCCGTAGGCCAGTAGAAGCCAGTGCGGAACACCTTCCCTACAAGGGTGTGTGACGAGGAGTGGTGTCCGCAGTCTCCTCCATGGATGTCGGCCAGCAGTTCGCACCCCTGTTCTCTGGATACGCATCGCAACGCGACGTCGTTCGGGCGCCTGCGGTACAGCTCGCCGTCCCGCAGACAATAAGCTGTGGCCTGTCGTACCACACGCTCCGCGTCTTCCTCCTTTTCTGGTAGTGTGTCGTGAAGCAGGTACGCCCTGAACTCCTATGTCCAGTCGTCAACTTGAGGCTCCAGTGCCAGGAGCAGTCGGGCTCCTGAGGCCGGACCACAAGTTGGAGCCCCCGAGGGTGGTGCTGGGGGTAGCTCTTCACTCCGCGGCACTTGATCCTCGGTTGGGGGTTGCGCAGATGGCTTGAAGAGTCGTTCCTCGAAAACGCCCGGCTCCTGAGGCTCGCGGCGCGATTCCCTTTAGGAGATGTCATCGGCCTCCTTGTTCGCACCGCGCGGGATGTGCTGCAATTCCAAGCCCTGGAAACGTTTTTCAATCTTACGTACCTCTTCCAAGTATGCCTCCATGTGCTCGTCCTTAGGCGTATACTCATTGTTGGAGAAATTGACGAGGAGCTGGGAGTCACCCTTGATGGTGAGGCGCTGAATCCCCAAGGCGGCTACAGCCTTGAGGCCGGCGATTAAGCCCTCGTACTCCGCGATGTTGTTGGAGACGTTCTCACCACGCTGGGAGCAAAGTTGCACGGCGTAGTAAAGCTTGTCCCCGGTTGGGGAGATGAGTACAACTCCGGCCCCTCCTCCCCTGCGCGCGAAGGCCCCATCGAAGTGCATGATCCAACCCTCAGGCGCCTCGTCCCTGGGGGTAAGGGACTGGCCCTCGTCCAGCCCCCGGTCGGGAGCGTCCGTCCATTCGGCTACAAAATCCGCCAGGGCTGCCCCCTTGATGACCCTGGTCATGCTGAACTCTAAATTGAAGTCCTGCAACTCAATGTTCCATTCTGCGACCCTCCCTGCTGCGTTGGGGTTGCGCAGCACTTTCTCCAAGGGGTACGCAGAGACTACCTTGATGGGATGCCCCTGAAAGTAATGGCGTAGTTTCCTTGAAGCGACAAGAAGTGCGAGCAGGAGCTTCTGCTGCATAGGGTAGCGCGAGCACGCATCCCGCAGCACGGTACTGACGTAGTATACCAGATGCTCGACGAGGGAGAGGCCTTCCGCACCGCCCCGCTCCGCAGCGGGCTCATGAGGCCTGGGTGCCTCGAGGGTCGCCGGGGTGGCTGAGGCCTCAGGAGCATCGTCTTGAGGAGGTGAAGGCTCCATGGCATCTTGTGAGTCACCTTGCTTCATGCCCAGGGGCCCGCTTGCGCCTGGTGGTGTAGCGCGCATGCCGGCACGCTCCTCCCTGACCGCCACAAGAGTAGCACTGGCAAAGTGCGGGGTGGCAGCCAGGTATAGCAGTAGGGGATCCCGGGGGCGAGGTGCCACCATTACTGGTGGACTCGTGATGTACCGCTTGAGGTCCTCGAATGCCGCGTCTGCCTCCGGAGTCCATTCAAAGGGGCCCTACCTCTTCATGAGCTTGAAGAACGGCAGGTGCCGCTCGCCAAGCTTGGAGATGAAGCGTCCCAAGGAGGTCACGCAGCCCGCCAGCTTCTGAATTTCCTTCAGGGTCTGAGGCGGACTCATCTTGCTTATAGCCTTGATCTTCTCCGGGTTCGCCTCGATCCCTCGGTGTGACACCAAGAAACCAAGCAGTTTGCCTGACGGGACCCCGAAGACACACTTCTCGGGATTGAGCCTCAGGCTCACCCGCCTCAGGCTGGCGAACGTCTCCTCCAGGTCCTCGCTCAGGGTCTTGGCTTCTCGCGACTTGACCACGATGTCGTCGACGTAGGCTTCCGCATTCCTCCCGAGCTGCTGCCCCAGGGCGATGTGCATCAGCCGCTGGAAAGTTGCGCCAGCGTTCTGTAGCCCGAAGGGCATGCACGTGTAGCAGAACACACTACACGTGGTAAGGAAGGCCGTCTTCTCAACGTCTTCCACCGCCATCTTGATCTGATAGTAGCCAGAGAAAGCATCCCGGAAGC
This sequence comes from Elymus sibiricus, assembly GCA_039707655.1. Lineage (NCBI taxonomy): Eukaryota > Viridiplantae > Streptophyta > Magnoliopsida > Poales > Poaceae > Elymus > Elymus sibiricus. Next base: position 302,993,514 of record CM077675.1, on the reverse strand, counting down.
AAAGAAGGTCGTACTCGGTGGTGAAGTCCACGATCTGGTCGATGCGCGGCAGCGGAAACGGGTCTTGGGGGCAGGCCTTGTTGAGGTTTGTGAAGTCGACGCACATGCGCTCCTTCCCGCAATTCTTCGGGACGACCACCGGGTTGGCGAGCCACTCCGGGTAATGCACCTCCCGGATAACTCCGGCCTCCTTCAGCTTGCCAACCTCCTGGGCGATGAACGCCTGCTTCTCCTGAGCCTGCCTCCTCGCCTTTTGCTTCACCGGGCGTGCATTGGGGCACACCATGAGGTGGTGCTCGATCACATCCCTCAGGACCCCACCAGGTCAGAGGCGTTCATGCAAACGCATCCTTGTTCATGCGGAGGAAGGCCACCAAAGCCTCTTCCTGCTCCTGAGGTAGGCCGGCGCCAATGGTGAAGGTAAGACCAGGATTCTCGTCGTCAACGGTCACATGCTTCGTCTCCGCCCGGTTCTGAGAGTACAGCCGCTTCTTCTTTACTGGCGCGACGTCCACGACATCCCCAGTGCCCTCCAAGGCCTACGCGGCGTCACCAGCATTAGGGCGCACCGTGGCTGCCGCTTTGTAGGCGAGCTTTAGCACGGGGGCTGCGTCCTTGGCGTCTCCGACAACGGAGAGGATGCCGCCGCTCGCAGGCATCTTGACGACGTTGTAGCCTGGGTGTGTCGCCGCCATGAACTGGGCGAGGGCGGGGTAACCAAGTATCGCGTTGTAAGGGAGGTGGATGTGGGTGACATCGAAGTTGATCTGCTCGGTGCGGTAGTTGCAGTGGGTGCCGAAGGTGACGGGGAGGCGTACCCGCCCCAAGGGGGCGACGGAGCCCCCGGCCACCCCAGAGAAGGGCCTTGAGGGTGCGAGCTGGCCATGGGCCACCTGCAGCGCGTTGAAGGTCTCCACGGAGAGAACGTTGAGGCCGGCCCCGCCGTCTATGAGGGTCCTAGTGATGGCCACGCTGTTTATGGTTGGTGTGCACATCATGGGGATCGTACCGGCGGCAGCCGTTGTCCTAGGGTGGTCGTCGGGGCCGAAGGTGATGTCGACCTCCGGCCACGTTCGAGGCTGCGGGGTCTCGGACCGTGGCCGAATTGCACTCGCCAGGCGGAGGAACTGCTTGACATGTGGGTTGGAGGCGGGCGCCTGCGATCCGCAAAGGATGCATGCGACCGCAGGGTCGGCCCTGCGAGCCGCGGCTCCACCGTGGCCAAGGGCTGCCTAGCCTCGGTGGTCGCGTTGGCCATGGAGCCGGTGGATCGGGGCCCGACTGCAGCCACAGATGGGGAAGCTTCGACACGCCCCCTACTTGGAGCGCCAAATGTCGGATTTTGGGCTCCGCAAAAACCCTAAGAAGTTCGAACTCAGGGGCGTGTGCGAAGATCTCCGATAGCTTCACCCACCCAAGCTCACAGCACGGTACCCCGCTCGATGGCGAGGAAGAAGATAGCACACGAGAGTTTACCCAGGTTCGGGCCGCTTCGAAGCGTAAAACCCTACTCCTACTTTTGGTGGATTGCCTCACGAGGAGGTTCATGGATGAACTGGTACAGTGGTGAGTTTCCTCGCGAGTGCGTTCGGGTGGTGTTCGATTTCTCTCCCTGCACTACAGAGTAGCCTAGCCTCTACTTATAGCGGCCCGGGTCCTCTTCCCTTATCGCAATGGCTTGAAGGGATCCCACAACGGCCAAATTCGAAAGGGGACAGGAGGTACAGCTTATCCTGACGAAAGGTGGTCTTCGCCTGCAAAGTAGCTATTGGTGATGCAGTGGTGGGCTCGGTGATGACATCCGTTCTGCAGAGATCATGGTCTTGGTCTCGTTGCACCGGAATGGAAACCTTTGGGGGGCGCTTTCGGAGCCTGCGTGCTCCCCGGCCTCCTTTGCACGAGAGAGGAAACTATCTCCTCTGGCTTGCTGGTGCCCGCCTGGCCCGCCTTGCGTCATCCTTGGCCTCCCGAGGTCGGGCATTGCATAGAGTTCTCCTCCGCTCAGGAGGGGGCCTCGGGAGGTCTATTCCCCCGCGGGTCTTGACGTTGTTTCCCTCGCGAGTTCGGGGCTCTCGCGAGGGCCTTGTCCTTTGTGAGACCGCGTTGGGCCGTACTTGGCTGTCGAAGTGGGCCATGCCCTGGGCCGCAGGCAGGCAAGTCTGGGTACCCCCGTTCCCAAGACGCCGACAATAGGGAGTGGCGAAGCTCGGCGGTGCTCTGGCACGCGCGAGCAGGGCATGGGAGGGGCGAGGAAGGAGGGGGCCGATAGCCCGACGTTTCCCGAACGATGAGGCCAGCCAGTAGGCGAGAGGGGGAGCCCGAGGCTGTCGGGGGCTGCGATTGGGCAGTGGCTACAGTGTGGGTGTGCACTGTAGCGCGCTCCAGAGCGCCCGTTTGGCATGCGACGGCATGCTAACGGCATCCTGGGCGCGACCATAGGTGTCTAGGGGGTCTAGGAGGGTTTAAACAATGTGAGTGTTGCATTGGATGCTCTGGTGATCCATCAGGGTGAGAGAGGATCGGAGAGAGAGATGGTTTTCTGCTGTCCAGGGGGTAAAAATGGGGTTTTCACCCCCCAATTAGTGACCTGAGGCCATGGGCCCTTTACTGGAGGCAGAGGAGGGTCATGAGGGATTGTGGTAAAAATTGGGGGTCATGGAGAACTAGGGGAGTAGCCAAAACAGTACCTTTTGTAATTAAACAAAAGGTGTTTGATGCAAGTGTGAGCAAGTAAAAAGATTCTCCGTGCTATGAGATTTAACAAGATCAAATGGTAGGTAAAATTAAGGTTTCCCACCAAGTTTGAGATTTGTTGAGGAAAGTTGCCAATGTAACTTTGGCAAACCCTAGAAATCCTCAGAAACTGATTTTCTTAGATCTATCCATGCAAAATTATTCTCCTTAATGCACCACTTGGGGTGGTGGCATAATTTAGTTGTTAGAGAATGCCCAAAAAGTTTGTGACCAAATGGGGAAACTTGACAATGCAAAAATTTCCAACTCTAGAAATCAGCAGAGATGGGTTTGGGGGGATTTGGACAAGTGTATCTGTTCTCCTTGATGCACCACTTGGTGTGGATGCATTATTAGAGGATTATAACATGTCCACAAAGTTTGAGCATAATTGGAGACACTTGACAATGTAAAGTTGCTCAAGTTTGGATCTGGATAGAGAGGGTTTTGGGATATTTTGGTGAACCAAAACAATTGAGATTGAGATTAAACTTGGCAAGATGATCATATATAGCATGTGTGACTTGCTAGAATTTTTTGGATTTATTTGAGAATATTTCCTATAGAAATATTTCAAAAGCTTGAAACAGATAGAAAGGGTTTTAGAAGGTTTTGTCCAATATTTTGAACCTGACCATGTGTTGATACTCATATATATGGAAAATATATGTTCACTGAGTTTCCCTAAATTTTCTCAAATATTTTGAAAGCATAAAAATATTTTTTCCCTATAAAAGACCATTTCTGGCTTTAAGAAAATGCCTTTAAATAAAATAGGAAAATAATCTTTAAAGTTAATATTTGGTGGTTTTGGGAAGTATTATATGTGGTAGGTTCCAAATAAAGTCTTTGGGGTAAGACTTCCACCCTAATTTGAGGACTTGTAGTACAAACCTCAATTCAGAGGTTTTTGAAAACCTAAATTAATAAAATGCTTATTGGCCAAAATAATATTTTATAAAAATTAGTTTTAGGTCCTACACACATGGCATGATCATTGGGCAAGGTCCTTGGGCCAGGGATATGAGTTTGGAGTGTAGGAGATATATGATGGTTCATGGCACCATCAAACAAGCAAACAAATAGCACACAAGTCAAGCATTCATATGCACACAAAAAGTTTTAATTGGCCCTAATTTTTGAGCTATGTTAACTTAGACAGAAGAGGCTAAACACATGGTGTGACAGACCTACCCCCTTACAACAATCTCGTCCCCGAGATTCCTAGGCTAGGCGTAGAAAAGGTGCGGGAATTCAGAGGTGAGGTAGTCTTCATGTCCCATGTTGCTTCCGCTTTGGTGTGGTGGCTCCACTATTCCTTGAAGTGCTTGATGACACGGCTTCAAGTGCGTCGTTTTTCTTCATCTGAGGGTGAACGGGGTTCTTGCAATATGCTAATCTTTCCTAACGGTCACGGGTTTGGTGAACGAGGTTTGGGCAAGGGTCTGGCTTACGAGTGTATTCCTTAGTCAGAATACGGGGCAAGGTAATGTGTCTGTGTGCTGATCCTGGGACTACTCACGTTGGTTAGTGACATCTAGATATCTCGTGTTAGCATAGAAGGGTCATGGTTTTGGCGTAGTTTCCCGACGACGGAGAATCATCAACATCGTTGGAGCAGTTGATCTTCAGTCGCAGGTGGTCTTCATCCTTGAGAGTGTTGAAGCGTGTCATCATAGGCTTCTCGTCGAGATCTTCTGCTTGGCAAAGTTGTCGAGGTACGTTCTTTGATCAGCCTTGGTCACTTGTCTTTGTAGTCACAGACGCAAGTTTCTAGCGTGCCTTTGAGTGCTTGGTCTACCTGTCTCTTCATTGCCATTGTGGACAGGTCTGGGTTGAGTCTCGTCCCTAAGACTAAGCTTAGAGATTTGGTGGCAAAATGGTCCCTTCCATCTAAGAGGGTCTCTGAGGGGTTCTAAATAAGCAGACTATCTAGAACTATAGAACAACCATCTAGTCCCCAAGGTCTGAGGCTTGGCAAGCGGGGTGAACTACTTTTGACACGTGGTTTACCGTGATCCAGTCAAGGCTTATGCCCTTGTTTGGACCAAAAAAAGGGGGCTAGTAATGAGGTCATGACAGTCGTTCCGCTCCGTTCTAGATATCTAGAGAGAGTGGGGACGTCATTTTCATCATACACCGTCAAAGTGGTGGAGTGAGGGTGCTATCAACTTCTCAGTTCCATCATAGTCAAGAACTGATGGGTGGCCAGCTAAAACAAGGGGCATTTTAATCCTCTTGATGCCCAAGGGCTTCATTGTACTTGAACGTCGGTGCTTCTTGATATTGTCTAATTGACATAGCTGGCAGAGGAGTGGTCGTTGACTTCTCTTGCTTCTTCTTCTTTGTCATCATGGCTTCGCAACCGTAGTGGCTCCTCATCTTGCTTGGGCAGGAATGTCTTCTTCTGTAGGGAGGGTGCTTCAAGGAGTCCAACTTCTGTAAGGTATAACCTTACTCTTTGATAGGCAAGGCAGTTGGTGTTTCTGGGGCTTATCCAAATAGGAATAAGGTGTTCCTTTCTCTCATTCGGTAGATAAGTATGTCACCCGTGAGGACGACAACATATTTCCCCAAGTATCACACAAACACATTGTTCGTGGGGTATGTGAGAGAAGCGGGTGTAAGTCAACCTAAAAAGGGCTTGATGATGTATCCATTAATCGTAAGGTGTGGACGGTGTGGTCCTGGCGTAAGACTCGGGATCCAACCTTTGGCCATTTAGTCTTATCCTCTTGGGGTTGTATTTGTCCCGGGTGGTCATTTGTCAGGGGTTTGTGGTCCTATGAAATCTAGTACTTCGTGTCCACTTTCCTTATGGACAGGATTGGTGGTGGCCGAGGTGGAGTATCAGTCATAGTCTTTCGACTTAACGCCAGAGCCTATGGTCACATTCCGACCGTGTCATGGCTCGGTAAAGCTTTGGGGTTTCAAGGAGCTTAGGATGTGAGTGAACATCTATCATTTTATCCTTGAGCATAGTCCTTAAATACCAATAGTCCTACCTATTGCTCCAAACAAAATCATCCCGTGTCATCGAAGGTATCATCTTATATAAGTCAACTCCACATCACTCATGCTATTCAACTCCAAGGTTTAAGAGATGGACTAAACCAAAATCTCATATGTATACTACAGCTAACTCATATATATATATATATATATATATCCCTATGTAAAAATCCTCGGGAAGCATACAAGCTTCTAAGCTTGATTGTGATGCTACAAATCCAAGTATTCAGCTAACACATCCAAGGTCCAAGGTGTTGCATCTCTATGCTAAGGAAACATGTAATATACCAATCCAAGATCTCGTTTCCTTCCTACGAATCCAGTTAATCGACCCACGAATACCATCCACTATTACATGATCTATTACTGCTACAAATCCAATACCGGTGACTGTCGGTGCACTGATACAGGGGTACCCAGTGCCCCTGACTTATGCACAGGCGGTAGTAGCTGAGCCCTTCAGTGTTCATTCAATCCTAGCGAATGATCAAGACCAGACTCCACCAAGCCCGACGCGGCAGCCCGGGCCTGGACAGCGACGCGCCAAGCACGCCCACGGTGCCTGCCGGGGACCAGGACATGCGCGCCTTTCGGAAGGCCCGGCAAGCCATTCCCCCGGCAGGCGCGAGCTAACTAGTCACCGCTCCGCCGCATTGCTACATCGGTCACTTGTCGATGCGGTGTCGAGCCCTCAACTGGCTAATCAGCTCTCGCTAAGCACGTGGCGGCGCACCAGAAGACAAGTTACGCTCAGTTGACACCCGCCCTGCAGCGTGTCAAGACCATAAGCAACGACCGACCAAGCGGTGGCAAGAGCTTGCAGGGGATGCACCCCCGAGCGCTACCGAGGCTGGTAATCATGGTATTTTGTCCTAAACGACAGAGTTAGGTATGATAGCTCTGCTAAGCTATCTAATCGATAGATAATGATTGTTTTGCCACTGTGGTAACCCCTTTCACTATAAAAGGAGGCCCGAGGCAACCTAGCTCAGGATTTGCACCCCCAAACATTTGTACTCACCTAGCAGCTCTTTTCCCGAAGGCAACCCTTGCCGGGATAGAGCACGAGGCACCACTTGTGTTCATCCAATCAAATCCACCAAAAGCAGGAGTAGGGTTTTACGCTTAGCAGCGGCCCACACCTGGGTAAAATGCTTGTGTCCTGATCATCACTCCGTCTCACGCTCTCCGCTCTTCATGCAACGTGACCCCCCCTGCCGAACCACAAGGGGCCTCTGGTTCCATAGGTGATCGTGAGCATCCGTGCCCCGACATCTTTGGTGCGCCAGGTAGGGGGCGTGCATCATTTGCGCGAACCCGAGTTCATGAACGGATAATCGATTTTCATCGTCATCTCCTTCGACAATGGCTCCCAAGAAGAAATTTGGCGTGGCCATGCATCCTTCCACCTCGAAAGCTCCCTCACACGCGAACGCCGGCGCCGTCGACGCCACGGTGGCTGCGGGTGAGGCGGGCGCCATGGATAACGCGGCCGGCGCAGGCGGCGCCCCCATACAGTCTTTCAAGGCCGGGGATGGAGCAGGAAGCGCCGGAGGGGAGCAACTACAACAACAACTTGGCGACGCCCGGTCCGGCGCGAGCCGTGACCCTTCGACCGCACCCGCTGCAGGTGAGACTACTGGGCGTGCACCTCATGCGGAACGAGACGGAGCACCGAGCGGAGCTGCACCTCCGCAGGATCGGCCCCCCTACACGCCAGACAGCTCCGGCGAGTGGCACGCGGTATCAGGACCGCGGTGACGCTCCTCTTGGTTCTACCAGGAGTCAAGCAACGTCACGGTCCGCCTCTTTCGCCATGCCGGGCACCACAGTGGAAGCCATGGCGCGAGTCCAGATGCTGCTCAACTTCATGCCAGCGGCTGATAAGATGGATGAATGGAGAGCCACCATTCAGAGTCTGGTTTCCTTCGTCGAAGCCAACAAGCCCCAGCATGCAGAGCCATCGCGACGCGTGTGAACAGCAGCAGCAGCCTGGGGCGACGAGCACGTCGAAGGGGCCACCACAACGGTGCAATCCCCTCTGCGACAATAGGCCCAGAGGCAGCCGCAGCAAGCTTCGCATGCTGATGAGCACGACGAGGCATCCATAGTCTCATCTGGCTGGGGCGACCACCGGGATCAACGGCGCATCCTTCAAGACCGGCAGAAAGAAGATGCACGCATCACCATCGAGCGACGTCGGGAAGCCCACCGTCAATCTGACAGGCGCAACGGTCCAGACGTTGGTGACCCCGCGCCCAGTGCTGGCGGGTACCTTCCTTACGAGGTTGGTTGCCCTGCCTTCACTAGTGAGTTGCGACGAGTCCGCTGGCCATTGACCCGAGCCTTCAAACCTGATCTGCCTGAGAAATACGACGGGAAGCTGAACCCGGCAGAGTTATTGGGCATATACACGATAGTTGTTCAAGCTGCCGGAGGAAGAGATGAAAAGGTGCTCGCCAACTATTTCCCTTTGGCACTTAAGCCGAACGTGAGATCGAGGCTGATGCATCTGCCGGAGAATTCAATTTCGTCTTGGGCTGATCCATGCAATGAGTTCATTGGCGCCTTCATGGTGGTCATCAAGAACTAGGCCAGCCCAGTGATCTTCAAGTCCTCCCGCAAAAGGAGGGAGAAACCCTCAGGAAGTACATACAGAGATTCAGCCGAGTGAACCGCAACATCCCAGAGATCCATCCCGCAGCGGTGATTGCCGCGTTCCATTCGAACGTGCGCAATAGGAGGATGCGAGCCAAGATGAATGTCAAGCTCCCCAAGACCGTCAATGAGCTTTACACCTCGGCGGATAAATGTGCTCGAGCTGAAGAAGGAAGGCGACTTCCCGGGGAGGAGGCGGGCGTCGAAGTGGACTCCGATGATGACGATGACGCCCCCGACCCGAAGGGAAGAAGGAGGAAGCGCAACAATAAGCGTAAGGGAAAGGCAGTATTGGCTATCGGGAGCTCCGAAGGCCTCAGTGCAAGCAAAACGCGAAATCCGAAACCCCCGGGAAGGGATCTACCTCGTGCGCTGATTGCCGGGAGGCTGCTGCCACTGAGAAGACCAGAAAGTCTGACGGGCCATACTGCAAAATTCAACGTACTAAGGGGCATGATCTCCAAGAGTGCCGGTAGGTCGAGCAACTTGTTGACAAGCAGAGGGCCGAGTACGAGAAGCGCGACAAGGAAAAAGGCCAGGACGGTGTTGCCAGGAAAGGCCGTGGCGGCAGAGGAGGTCGCCGCGGCAAAACCCCGCATCAAAAGGAAAAACCCGTCAGAGGCCGAGAGAAGAAGGAAACAGAAGATATGAGTGAGGATGAGGATGATGATGAGGATTCCGGCGACAGGGAGTTTCATAAAGCAACTGAGGCCATGTGCGTTGACAGGGGTGCATCCTTGCATTCCTCTCACCGCCAGCTCAAGCAGTGGGCATGCGAGGTGAATGTTGTGGAACCCACTGCAGAATCTAGGAAGCCACTCAAATGGTCCTGCACGCCTATCATCTTTGACGAAGAGGATCATCCTGACCGTACTACTACGGTTGGATGCTTGCCATTGTTGGTTTCTCCGAAAATCTGCAACCTCAATGTGTCCAAGATGTTAGTTGACGGCGGGGCAGGATTGAACTTAATCTCCCCTAGATTGGCTGAGAAACTGCAGATCCTTGATGAAGAGCTCGAAGCCACGGGTACATTCCAAGGAATCAATCCCGGCAGGAGCCGGCCCAAGGGAAAGATCACTCTGCCTGTGACGTTCGGCGAGGAACTGAACTTCTGGACAGAGAGAATAGTGTTTGACATCACCGAGATCCCGCTGCCCTACAACGGAATTCTCAGCCGCCCAGCTCTGGCAAAGTTCATGGCGGCATCCCACTATGCCTACATTACCTTGAAGATGAGGGGCCCATTGGAGTTATTTCCGTTCCATCCGATAAGAAGAACGCAGTTATCTGCGTGGACCAGATGTATCATGACGCGGTAGCAACTGAAGCCGCAGAAATCCCAGCTCCCACCAAGAACACAGAGAAGTTGAAGTAAACTAGCAGGAACACCAGCAAGGACTCTAGGAAGCGCGCCTCTTCGGAGTGTGCTGCACCCGACGATGACCTGCCGGGGAGTTCCACTAGCAAGAAGACCAGGGTCACCTATCCTAAGAGGAAGAAAATCCCGGCATGGCTGGACGACACTGGTGGTACGTTCACCATCAGTGCTACCCTTACTGACAAATAGGAAAGCGCGCTGTTACCTTCCTGCGGGAGAATGTCGATGTGTTTGCCTCGCAACCATCTGACATCCCCGGTGTTCCCAGGGAGGTAATTGAGCACCACCTTGCTGGCTGTCCTCATGCCCAGCCCGTCAAGCAAAAGGTTAGGAAGCAAGCCTTGGAGCGACAGCAGTTCATTGCCGAGGAAATCAAGAAGCTTGAAGCAGCTGGTTTGGTCAGAGGAGTACTGCATCCAACTTGGCTGGCAAACCCGGTTGTGGTACGTAAGGCAAATGGGAAATGGAGGCTTTGCACAGACTTCACTGACTTGAACAAAGCTTGCCCGAAGGACCCTTTCCCCTTGCCGCGCATAGATCAAATTGTTGATTCCACCTCCAGATGTGACTTGCTCTCATTTCTCGATGCCTACTCCGGATACCACCAGATATTCATGACTAAAGATGATGAGGAGAATACCGCATTCATAACTTCCTGTGGCACGTACTGTTTCGTGCGTATGCCCTTTGGGTTAAAGAGTGTTGGCTCAACCTTCGCCAGAGCAGTTCAGATTGGTTTTGGACCTCAGCTACACAGAAATGTGGAAGCCTACATGGATGACATCGTGGTCAAGACCAAGGATGAAGCCACTCTCATACAAGATCTGGAAGAAACTTTTGCGAACTTGCGCAAGATCAACCTGAAGCTCAATCCTGAAAAGTGCGTATTCGGTGTCTCATCCGGCAAGCTTCTTGGGTTCTTTGTATCTCGGCGAGGAATAGAAGCCAATCCCGACAAGATCAAGGCGATTGAACAGATACAGGCACCCAAGACTATCAAGGATATCAGACGCTTGACCGGATGTGTTACCGCATTGAGTAGGTTCATCTCCGAGTTTGCTGAGCGCGCCTTGCCGTTCTTCAAGATCTAGAAGAAGGCCGGCCCAATGAAGTGGACCCCGGAGGTAGATGGAGCGCTGCAAGACCTAAAGAATTACCTATCCTCTGCTCCCACCTTGGTCGCTCCTAAACCGCAAGAACCGTTGATGCTGTACTTGGTAGCGACGAATCAAGTGGTTAGTGCAGTGTTGGTGGCATGGCGGGAAGTGGATGGGGATTCAGCGGGTGCTGCTGGTGCTACCGGGAATGAGAAAGAAACATCCGCGACAAGACTCGATGCAGAGCAAGGGGGACCTCAGCAAAAGAACGACAGCGGATCCAAGGAGGTGGCAAAGAAGAAGATGGTGCAGCGACCCGTGTACTTTGTCAGTTCCTTGCTGCAGGGGGCTAGGTCAAGGTACTCTGGAGTGCAAAAACTAATCTTCGGCCTCATCATGGCCTCGAGGAAGCTGCGCCACTACTTCCAAGCCCATGAGATAACAGTTGTCACCCGTTTCCGTTGCAACGCATATTGAGGAACCCCGAAGCCACTAGCAGGATAGTTGAGTGGGCATTAGAATTGTCGAGTTTTGGATTGAAGTATGAGAGCACTTCCACCATTCAGAGCAGGGCGTTGGCGGAGTTTATTGCAGAATGGACTCCCACGCCAGATGATGATGCTCCAGAGACAATCCTCCCTGGCAAAGAAGCACCCAAGGATTGGATCATGTACTTTGACGGTGCTTTCTCACTCCAGGGCGCTGGAGCAGGCATGCTCCTCATCGCCCCCACCGGAGAGCACCTCAAGTATGCCATCCAGATGCACTTTCCCCGGGAGGAATCCACTAACAACACCGCTGAGTATGAGAGGCTCCTTGCCGGACTCAGAATCGCGGTAGAGTTGGGAATAAAAAGGCTGATCGTCCGAGGAGATTCTCAGCTTGTGGTGAAGCAAGTCAACAAGGACTACCAGAGCCCTCTAATGGAAGCATACGTGGAAGAAGTGAGGAAACTGGAGGAGCATTTTGATGGACTGCAAACAGAGCATGTGCCATGAGCAGAAAACTGCATTGCTGACCATCTATCAAAGTGCGTTGCGCAGAAGCTTCCTATGAAACCAGGGACTTTTGTTCTCCACCTCACTCAACCATCAGTATCCCCATCAGCGATGTCCAAGAAGAGAAGGAAGCTAAACTCCGGCAAGCATTTCCTGGAAGAGCTTCCGAAAGCCACTGGTAGAGAGGCTGCCGGGGAAAACCCCATTCCGGTTGACGAGCAGCTCCCTCCCGCAGGACCTCAGGTTCTCGCGGTAGAGGCAAGCGCTCCCGGAGATGAGGAGATGCCTTTAGTCCTTGTTGTCGAGCCGCATGCTCCAACCTGGGCACAACACATAGTCCATTTCCTTCAAACAAGGGAACTCCCTAAAGAGCAAGAGGAAGCCGAAAGAGTAGCCCGTCGGTCAAGTTTGTACCAGTTTGTCAATGACACCCTGTACAGAAGACGACCGAACAATGTGAAATTAAGGTGTATCTGTCGGGAGGACGGACTGAAGCTGTTGGCAGAGATTTATGGAGGAGTATGTGGTTCCCACATTGGATCAAGGGCCCTTGCTGGAAAAGCTTTCTGACAGGGTTTCGATTGGCCCACTGCTCTCCAATATGCTACTGAGCTGGTCACCAAGTGTCAAGCCTGCTAGTTCCATTCCAAGAACATCCATCAACCAGCACATGTCCTGCAAACGATCCCTCTATCCTGGCCATTCTCGGTCTAGGGGCTCGATATCCTTGGCCCCTTCCCCCGCACTGTCGGGGGCTTTGAGTTCTTGTTCATGGCAACCGACAAGTTCACAAAGTGGCCTGAGGTGGAACCAGTGAGAAAGGTGACCGCGCAATCAGCTATCAAGTTCATGAAAGGACTGGTGTGCCGCTTTGGAATGCCTAACAGAGTGAGCGACAACGGCACCTAGTTCACGAGTCGTGCCTTCATGCAATATATCCAAAGCCTTGGAAGCAAGGTCTCCTTCGCCTCTGTTGCTCACCCGAGAAGCAACGGGCAAGTTGAGAGGATGAATGCTGAAGTGCTGCAAGGACTCAAGACAAGGACTTTTTATAAGCCGCGGAAGAGCGGCAGGCGCTGGATAGATGAGCTGCCGGTGGTTATTTGGTCCCTCAGAACGACACCAAATCGAGCTACTGGCCAGACACCCTTCTCCCTAGTGTACGGGGCGGAAGCAATGCTCCGACGGAACTCATATACGGGTCACCTCGAGTGCTTGCCTATGACGAAGTAGAGCAACAGTAGCAACGGCATGACGATGCCATGCTCCTCGAGGATGACCGTCTCCGGGCCGTGGTGCATGCCGCACGCTACCAGCAAGCCCTGCACTACTACCATAGCCGCAGGTCCATGCCCGGAGTCTTGAGGAAGGCGACCTTGTCCTTAGGTGTGTTCAGTCCGCCAAGGGTGCAAACAAGTTGACGCCGAAGTGGGAAGGCCCTTATCGGGTAGTACGAGTCAACAGACCTAGCGCAGTCCGTCTGGAGACCGAAGATGGCACCTAGGTGCAGAACTCATGGAACATTGAGCATCTTCGTAAGTTCTACCCGTAAGGCGCGGTTGCCGGGCTCAGTCCCCGGCAGACACCTTTTGTACAAGCCTTGCCGATGTTGCATGTAACCCTTTGTACAAAGCCAGGCGCAGACCCTGTGCAACAATAATAAATCTAGGCATTGCATCATATCATCATCCTTACATGCTCATTATGCATTTTTTTTATGACTGCAATGTTATCGCTTTTAAGTTATAAAGATTTACTAGAATACTTGATGAAACCGTAATCTTTGTTACTGTTCTCACCCTACACGATTTACCATCGAGAAAACAGGGAAGGGGAACAAAGAAACAAGGATGGCGGCCCGTCACACTCGAAAAGAAGATACTGCTTGGAAAAGATAAGTATATCGCATATGTCCAGTTTAGTACTTCTCAATTTCTCAAGGAAACCCTTAGTATCTTCCTTACTGTGGGTTGTGGAGTCAGCCACGTGGTGAAAACCCTTGTCGGGATGAGCCGTCCCCCTGTCTTTGTTTATAGGGGTGGCAGCGCCGATACCGACAAGGAGCTCTACCGGGGAACAACGCCAACCTGTTGCCGGGGGCTCGTTTCCCCCTCTTTGGCACTCTTGGTTTGAATGATGACCCGGTAAGCAGCTCCGTGCAGCAAAGACAAAACATACTAATGCAGTATAAATAAGGAAAGGAAAGGGATAGTACTTGCGAAAGAAAGACAACACTATTTCTCATTCATTTCCGATACAAATGGGATAAAGATTACATAAGAGGGCGTCTCTTTTTAATGACTCTTTATTTGGCTTTCTCCCCTAGGGGCGGATGATAAAAAGAAAAAGAGCAAATGGAGGACCACCCATCTTGATCACGAACTCTAGCGCCATTCCCTCGGCATGGGCCTCCTCAAGGGGAGGGTCCGATGGCGGCGGAGGAAGAGAAGCAGCACTCCGTCTTCCCCGGCTGCGGGCCCCTCGTTGGCTCCTACCCCTTCCAGCTCCTCCACCACGCGCACTCGAGCCACCCTCCACCTCCGCGGCTGAAGCAGTGGCATGATCCCGACGGGAACCCCTCGCCGTTGAGGTGGAGGCCGGAGGGCGCCCTCGTCCCCTGGGCATGCTAGCGGCGAATGCAGCCCAAGACAAGGAGGCAGAAGGGCGAGCTCTGTGGATTCGGACTAAAGGAGAAAGAAAGGATGGATGAGCATCACCCCTCGCGACCCCCAATTTATAGGGGAGAGCGTGGGGGCTGGCTCTCCCCCCACTCCAAGGGTCGCCACCCATCTCCACCAATTCCATCGCCCACGATCACGGGCGAACAGGTAACCACCCCATTGCTCCAATCCATGGCGCTATGGTTTCTGCCACGATCAGGACTTTAAGTCACGCGCACCCGTCGCTAACTCCCCGCTATGCATGCGACACGCGTGGCAGAAACGACCTGAAGTGGTGGGTCAGTGCGGACCAAGAAATTGGCAGTTACACCTCCCATTGCGCGCCTGTGAATACATTTTGGGCGTGACCCAACGGCACTTGGCGAGCGCGTGTGGGCGAGACCCGGGGACTCCTGTCGGTGCACTGATACAGGGGTACCTAGTGCCCCTGACTTATGAACAGGCGGTAGTAGCTGAGCCCTTCAACGTTCATTCAATCCCAGCGAATATCAAGACCAGACTCCAACAAGCCAGACGCGGCAGCCCAGGCCTGGACTGCGACGCGCCAAGCACGCCCCCGGTGCCTATCGGGGACCAGGACATGCGTTCCTTTCCGAAGGCCCGGCAAGCCATTCCCCCGACAGGCGCGAGCTAACCAGTCACCGCTCCACCGCATTGCTACATCGGTCACTTGTCTATGCGGTGTCGAGCCCTCAAGTGGCTAATCATCTCTCGCTAAGCACGTGGCGGCGCACCAGAAGACAAGTTACGCTCAGTTGACACCCGCCCTGCAGCATGTCAAGACCATAAGCAACGACCTGCCAAGCGGTGGCAAGAGCTTGCCGGGGATGCACCCTAGAGCGCCACCTAGGTTGGTAATCATGGTATTTTGTCCCAAACGCCATAGTTAGGTATGATAGCTCTGCTAAGCTATCTAATCGATAGATAATGACTGTTTTGCCATTGTGGTAACCCCTTGCACTATAAAAGAAGGCCCGAGGCAACCTAGCTCAGGATTCGTACCCCCGAACATTTGTACTCACCTAGCAGCTCTTTTCCCGAAGGCAACCCTTGCTGGGATAGAGCGCGAGGCACCACTTGTGTTCATCCAATCAAATCCACCAAAAGCAAGAATAGGGTTTTACGCTTAGCAGCGGCCCGAACCTGGGTAAAATGCTTGTGTCCTGATCGTCATGCCGTCTCACGCTCTCCGCTCTTCGTGCAACGTGACCCCCTGCCAAACCACAAGGGGCCTCTGGTCCCATAGGTGATCGTGAGCATCCGTGCCCCGACAGTGACGTTCCTTATATCTCCAGATTTCCTAAATCCCCAAATTCCAAAAAGAACTATCTCATCACAGTATAACAAGCAAATCCCATCACGATGATCTAGTAAACTCCGATGTTAGGTGCATATGGATCCTTGAATCAATTCTGACAACCATCCAACATTCCTGGTTTGTCTTCCACCGAGAAACATGGTATCAAGATCAAGATCATCGAACTAAATCCAAATTACTCCGAACCATGTAGTTTGATTGATCCTGAGCACCTATTAGAATCACCTATTTAAATCCAATGTTTACATCTAGTAAGAATTCCCTACTAGTTACTCCAGTCACTATCGTATCACCATCAATCCTCTAGCTTGTGGTCATATTTGTCCTACTAAATCCAATTTACTCAAGGGAGAATTTATGCAACTCTATTAATTTGATCCACCAAGTTCTTCTACCAACATGAAAGTCTCGTAACCCACCAAAGATCTTAGCTATATCCTCAAGATATCTATTAGAACCTCATCAAATCATTAGTCTACTAATCATATTATCCTCAAAATGATCTTCCCTATGGCATCGTGAGATCAAGTGCTAGCTTAAGGATGTAAGGTGTTCGTTTAGTATGATCACTCCTATGATGAAATCTAGTGCTAAACCAAGGTTATCAAAACTCAACCAGTGCTCTATTGTGAACGCGTATGTTAAGCACATGGTTAAAGGTTTGGGCTGGGTTACTTGTGGGGTCTAGGCTGGTCTAGGGGAGGGTTCCCCATCTTGAGGGAAAAGCATAACTCTATGGGGTTGCGTCTGGTTGAATAGGTTGTCTTCAAAAGTCTTTGACGGTAGTGGTTTGTCGAGGTAAACCCTTGGTGTGTCCTGTTTTGCTGGTCTTCAGTTGACGAGAAGGGTGAGAGTGGAAAGTAGCATAGAGGGGAGTGCCTAAGGGGGGTCTATAGTGCAAGTGCAATCAAACAAGTGCCGAAAAGGCCAAACATATTCATTAAGATAAGATAGGTTTATAGTCGCGTACACTTTGCATACGGCAAAAGTGTGACTTATACGCAAACACAAACAGATGAAAGCAAACAACACACAACATGGTTTCATTTGAACCATCACACGGACTCGACTTCGCATAGGGATTACATGACTCATCCTACCCTAGGGGGTTCTCGGACTCAGTAGTCGTGCTTGCTTCATGGCTTGAAGGGAAGGACGCTCTGTCTTCAGCTTCTATGTCTTTATGTGGTACCAGTGGGTATGCGACAATCGACTGCTTGTTGGGACATCTCCTAACAATATGCCCGTATTTGCCACATCTGTGGCATGTGAAGGGAGCAAAGGGGTCATTGTTCACCCTTGGGTTACGATGTTGCTGATGTGAAGATGGTCTCCCATGTAGTGGATACGAAAATCTAATCCGGTGCCTTCTGTGCGGGGCTCGGTTGCAGGCTTCCTGAAGTTCCTCGATTTGTTGCTTCTGGTTGGTGATGTAGACCTGCAGAGCAACAATTTGTTGTTCTTGCTCGACCACCTTTTCCTTCTCGAGGCAGTGGAGGTGTAGGAGCGAAGGGAAATCCTGGCGGGGCTCGAGGAACTCTTCAGTAAGGTAACGCAGAAGATAATCTACTGCATTGGCGAAGCGGATCTGGAGCTTGAGGGTTGGGTCCTCGTCTCTTGTGGAAATCATTGCTTGAGCAGAGGCTCCTAATCAACTCTTGCTAGGCAGGTAGCGGGTAGCTTGCCCTTCCTTCATTTCTGGGAGGAGGTCCCGAAGACAGAGGAGGGCTTCATAGGCCGCCTGCTGAATGGCCATGTCTCTTGTTGGCATAGGTGGTCCAACAAAGAACCAACTCTAGGGTGGGGTCTTGGCAGGTATAGCCACCTTGGCGTAGAACTCCATTCCAAACTCGCCATTGTAAAGTTCGTGCAGGGTGTACATGGACTCCGAAGGATATTGGCATTGTTGGAGGCAGTCTCTCAAGAGAGGTGGAAATCCAGTCATGAGGACTCTCATGGGAGCGACGGCCATCTACGAGATGGTTAGTGGAGGGTTAATATGACTAGACAGGGTGAGGTGAGCATAAAAAGGATTTACAGTGGCTAGCTCAGAAGAGGAGAGAAGTGCAATAGGTTTTGCAAGTGATTTGGGGTCTGAGGGCTAGTCCCTGTCCTAACTAACGTCCTTGCTAACTAAGGGCTTCCTACAATCAGGATGGCTCTCATACCAGCTCTGTGGGGACCCTGACTCATAAGTCGTGATGACTGAATGTACGTGCACAGTGATCCCAGAGATCAATGCTCACTGAACACACATAAATTGAGTAACAAGAGTCTTACATCCATTACGTACCGTTTTACTCAAATATGGCCTTTATGGCCAAGTCTTCATAAACTTGCAGCGGAAATCTTCAACGATAGCGTGAACCCATGCCATCTGCCTTATCCCTACATGCAGTCTGACTGGGCAGCGTCCTAGCTCGCACGTACGTCACCAAGGTAATCTTCAGCATAACCTGGTCTTTCATGCCTGGCCAATAAAATAACTAGTGGCAAGCCAATGAGTACTTTGAATGTACTCGCAAGCAACCCATGTTTTGGAACAAGGTATAACAATGCATGATATAGAACTAAGTAGGTAAGTTTTGCGGAAAGATAATTTTTAGTGCAATGTCATGTTCAAAATAATTTGTGATAGCCTTTGAAACAAGGTATAACAACCCATGTTTTGGAACAAGGTATAACAAGCACTACAAAGTCTATCTTTGTCAAAGATAACATCTTTGACACCAAGTATATGATCACCTTTGATGAGCTTGTCTAAGTTACGCATACCAACATGTCCTAGTCTTCTATGCCAAAGCCAACCTTTAGAAGATTTTGCAATAAGACAAGTACGAGGTTTGGATCTCTTAGTGAAATCGACAATGTATAGATCACCCCAATGGAAACCGGTAAAGACCATTTTATGATTATCTTGACAAAACACTTGGCAATCTACTTTCGTGAATAGCACATTAAAACCAAAGTCGGCAAGTCTAGATACGGAAAGAAGATTGTAGCCAAGAGATTCAACAAGCATAACATTTTGAATAGAGCTATCATGGGATATGGCCACCTTACCAAGACCAAGTACCTTACCCTTGGAGTTGTCTCCAAACGTTACGTACCTTCGCGGTCCATGGTTTGGCGTGATCTCTTCAAACATTTCTCTATCTCCGGTCATATGATCTGTACATCCGCTATCGAGAATCCACTCTTTTCCTCAGGACATGTAATCCTTGAAGTTTGCCATGAGACTTAGATTCTTCATGATCTTCTCATACTCGATGTCGAACAGCTCATCTTCATCATAGTAGCCATGTTCCACATTGTCATCATCAAGTGGGAAATCCTCGTCATAAAGAACAAGAGATTCGTCAGGGGTATGATCATGACAATGTTCAAATTTATGAATATGAATGGCTTCAATAGTGATGTTGTTGATAGTAGTGACATCTCCTTTAGCACGCATGAGGTCTCTAAGCTCAAAAAGACAATCATCAAACTTAGGATCACTAGGCGTCATTTTGTGGAAGGCAATAGTTTTATGAAGAATTTCATCAAGATTACTCAATGAATAACTTGGATATCATTTCTCCAAGTCATTCCACAAAGTGTAATCACATACAAAATTCTTCATTTGATTGAGCACATTTCTAGGCAAGGCTCTAACAATGAGATTGACAGTTCTAATATTGCAAACCATATCAACTTCCTCTTTGTGTGTGGGATGCAAAGGATCAATGGGAGGTACATAGGGGCACTTGACATATTTGCTCAATTGAAATTCATTAAACAACTCAAGCATCAAGGTTTTCCATTGACTATAGTACTCTCCATCAAGGATAGGCACTCTACAACTCAAACTCCCTATGCTAGACACATCCATCTTCCTCCTCGGTGATTAGACTAAAGCAATGGAGACCAAAGCTCTGATACCAATTGAGGGATCAATAGAAGAGTGTCTAGTGGGGGGGTCAATAGACTACTAGCAGGAATTTAAAACCTAACCTTTTCCCAAGTTAATTGGTTGGCAGATTTTAACAGTTATAGCAAGTCTAGCAAGTCTAACCGCCCTACACATGCATGTCAACAAATATGGCAGCGGAAAGTAAAGACATTGCACATGAAGTAAAGGGTAGAGATATGGAGATCAAACGCAATTGGAGACGCAATGATTTTTTCCCGTGGTTCCGATAGGTGGTGCTATCGTACATCCACGTTTATGGAGTCTTCAACCCACAGAGGGTAATGGTCGCGAGAGTCCACGGAGGGCTCCACCCATAAGGATCCACGAAGTAGCAACCTTGACTATTCCATAACGGCTTCCATCCACGAAGGACTAGCCTCACTATGGGTAGATCTTCACGAAGTAGGCAATCTCCTTGCCCATACAAACTTCTTGGTTCACTCCACAACACGAAGTAGGAGGCTCCCAAGCGACACCTAACCAATCTAGGAGGCACCACCCTCCAAAAGGTAATAGGCTCGGTAATGACGATGAACTCCTTGCTCTTGTGCTTCAAGATGATAGACTCCTCAACACACAATCACTCTCTCACAGATTTGGCTTGGTGGAAGAGATGGGATTGGTGGAAAGCAACTTGGGGAGGCTAGAAATCAAGATCCATATGGTTGGAGTGGAAGATCTTGACCTCAACACAAGGATAGATGGTTCTCTCTCAGAAAACTGGATGGGGCAAGTATGGAATAGTTCTGAGTGCTTCTCTCTCGAGTAGGTGGTGGTGGAGGGGTATATATAGGCATCCCCAAAAATCCAACCGTTACACACAAAATGACCAACTCAGTGACACCGATATGTTAATCTCGGTGGTACCGAAGTGACCAAAAGGTGGAAACTTTTGAATTTCGGTGAGACCGATATAGGAAACTCGGTTGCACCGATAAGGTGACCAACGGTCAGATTGACATTCTCGGTGACGCCGATCCAACAATCTCGGTGGTACCGATATTGTGAATTTGCGTAACAGAAAGTTGGCAACCTAAACTCGGTGGCACTGGTATGGAATTGGTTGCACCGAAGTGGCTAGGGTTTGGCTGAGTCTGTCTTTGGTTGAGAGTCGGTGGCACCGGGATGGAAATGTTGGTTGCACCGAAGTTGAGTATATGGCTTTGACAGAATTTTGTGGAAGAGCTTGTGGGTGTTTTTGGGGACTATCACTTGTGCACGTATGAGCATTTTGTTCACCAACAAAACCTTACCCCCTTTTAATAGTATTGTCTTTCCTATGGACTCAAAGTGATTTCTCACAAATGTAAAATGTAGAGTCCTCTTCCTTGAAGCTTTGCCAATCCATTTCCTTGCATCTTGGGGTATTTCCACAATCTTCACAATCCTTTTGCCAGCCCTCTCTGTGGACTATATCTGAAATACAATAGGTAAAAGTATTAGTCCAAGAGACAATGTATGTTGTCATGAATTATCAAAACCACCAAGGGAGCATGTTGTGCTTTCACAACGGTGGTCAAGGTCTGCTCATGATCAGGCCCCGTCGACGCAGAGTGCCGAAAGGGCTCCCGGACCACCCCGCAAGCAAGGAAGAATCCCTCCCAGGCGAGATCCTCGACCTCCCTAGATCCTCCGCCTGCCCCTCATGACGCACGAGCTCGCCACGGCCCGATAAGCTAAGTACACCTGCCGAATAAGGGCAGAACTTTCTAATCAGGTGATAGCCCGAATGCCGGGCAAGAGGCATGAGCGCTAACGTAAAATTACAGGCGCTGCGGTCCGCTACGTAACCCCATCATGATTCTTGTGGTTCCAGGAGCAAGGAAGGGCAGCACGAGGGAAGGAGTCCGGCCACTCTGGGCGACGTGGCTAAGAGTCTGACCTTGGGGGCGGCGCGTTCCCCTCAGGAGGGCCCACCCCGCGAGGGCTGGACCGGATGCCTTTGCCGGTCTTAACACGATATCCCCGCGGACCTCTCGAGGGGCGTCGGGGCGCGTCGGCAATAACACAAGGCCCCGCGGGAGACGCTGGGTCGCGCCATGCAAAACAAACAATCGACGGCTCAGAGAAGGAGGAGGAATATGAAGATAAAAACACAAAAGTTAACGCCCCCAGGGGCAAGGTGTTGCTTGACATGACAGGAACTTGGAAGAGGAAACAGGGGAGGCCTAGGCGGAGGAGCCGCTGTCCCCGTCCGGGCCGTCGCCCGCCGCGGCGCCAGAATCGTCACCGTCGTCGGAAAGAGGCTCTTGGACGAACCGCTCCACCAAGGACTCCACGTGCGGGCGCACCTCGTCCCTGAGTGGCCTCTGGATCTCCTCGGGCTCCATGACGTGGAGGAGGTCGAGCTCCGGGACGAGGCGGCGAAGGTTGGAGAAGACGCGTGACAGCGCGAGGTCCAAAAGGTCGCGCGCGCTGGACGCATTGTCCTCGTCAACCCGGGAGACGCCAGTTTCCAGCGCCCCCACCACCTGGTCGAAGAAGTTGAGGTAGCCCACGTCGCCGTGCGCACACGGCAGCGCAGGGGCCTCCCCGACGAACCGGCTCATCGCGCCGACCGCGCGGTCGGCGATGTCCCGATACTGCACGGCGCGCTGCGCCTGCAGCATCTTCGCGTGGGCCGCCTTGTCCTGGGCGGCCTGCACGGTGTCGACGGCCCCCTTGACCTGAGTCTGGAGCGACGCCAACTCTGCCTGAGCCTCTGCCTCACCCCTAAGCGTGGCCTGGAGGGCGGCCTCAGCGTCCGCCAGCGGGACCCTCAGCGCATCCGTCTCATCCTGGAGCTCCTCGAGCCTGCGCCTCTTGGGCGCGGGCGCCCTGGGAGGAGGGAACGATCAAGACCGGTGCGGCAGATGCGACCGTAAGAGAAGGAGGCCGGGGACAAGTTACTTACTCGTCAACAATGGCCCAGTGCCGGCGAGCCTGGGCTGGCCTAGAGGGTCCCCCGCCACTGCCTCCGGGGACCGCCGGTGGAGCCGGGGACCCCGAGCGTTTCCCCGCACCTACTGCACTCCCGTTGTACGCCATGGAGGAGCAAAGGGAAGGAGGAGGACGGGGAAGAAAGGTGGGAGGACACGTCGAGAAGGCAAGACCCCCCGGGCGGGGTGGATTTATAGGTGCAATCGCCGCCCATGGGGCGTCGTTGGGAGTGGAGTCTTCATGCACTCCTCGGGGCGACGCGTGCCAGGCTCGATCGGCATGCTGCCCTACCTCGCGTCGCTTCCTCTGCTTCCGTCAGGTCACGTTCGCATGGCCCGAGGGTGGGGGGGAAGATGCGAAGAGACAACCGCATTCAAGGAAGGCAATGATGGCCGGGAAGGCGCGCAGGCCTCGCGTCAGCTCAGCTCAGGGCGGTTCCCAACATCTCCATGGAGTCATGACGCCCACGTCTCATTGTGCGCCACGCGTCAAGATGAGCCCGCAGGCGTTGGGGCCCACGGTGCTTCAGGTCGTCCTCCGTGGCTTCACCCAGAAGCTAACCCGAGTGCGCCTAGGGCCCGGGGGCTACTGTCGGCGTCCTGGGAACGGGGGTACCCAGACCTGCCTGCCTGCGACCCAAGGCATGGCCCACCTCGATGACCAAGTACGGCCCGGCGTGGCCTTACTCAGCACAAGGCCCTCGCGAGGCCCCGGGCTCGCGGGGGGAAGCAGCGCCAAGACCCGCAGGGAGGTAGGCCTCCCCAGGCCACCTCCTAAGTGGCAGAGACTTCTATGCAACGCACGACCTCAAGAGGCCAAGGGTGATGACAGCCAGGCCAGGCGGGCGCCAGCGCGCCAGAGGGGACAGTTCCCTCTTTGGTGCAAAGGAGACAAGGACGAGCGCAGGTTCCCAAAGCGCCCCCCCCAAAGGTTTCCCTTCTGGTGCAACAAGACCAAGACCCCGAGCCCCGCAGGACGGACATCATCGCCGAGCCCACCTCTGCATCACCGTCGACTACTTTGTAGGCGAAGACCACCTTTCGTCAGGATAGGGTGTACCTCCTGTTCCCCTTCGAATTTGGCCGTTGTGGGATTCCTTCCCGCCCTTGCGATAAGGGAAGACGACCTGGGACGCTATAAGTAGAGGCTAGGCTGCTCGATAGAGGCACGGGACAACCACTCCGCAAACATACCCGCAAGGCAACAAATCACTGTACTAGTTCATCCACAAACCTCCTCGTGAGGCAATCCACCAAAGGCAGGAGTAGGGTTTTACGCTTCGCAGCGGCCCGAACCTGGGTAAACTCTCGTGTGCTATCTTATTCCTCGCCATCGCGCAGTGGGCTTGGTAGGGTGAAGCTGTTGAGGAATCTTCGCACACGCCCCCTGGTTCGAACTTCCTAGGGTTTTGCGGAGCCCGAAATCCGACACGCTCATGTATTGTGTGAAGAATAAAAAGTTGATGCATATTGAAAAAGTACGATCCAATTGCCTGACTTGGACACCGTGGTACTTAACATTTGTATTAATGTGGTGAAGATGGAGCCACGCCTTACTAATATAATAAGATGAAGGGGGGGGGGGGTAAACGTTTCTTAACGATCGTATACTTTTAAGGTTTAATGATTTTGTTTCTTAAACTTTGAATATGTCACATCCCTAGTCTTCCCTTGCTTGTGATAGCTAAGATGTGCATCATGTCTAAATTTGCATACGCATGAAATGGGGAATATCAGAAACCCTAGCACCTCACTTGATTTAAACCAATTCAAATACTTGTGATTTTCAATGAATCCAAAATGCCCTTCAAAAATGTTCACTATTTCTGATAAATGTTGACAACAACATTTCAGGTGACATTTTAATTTTCACAACAGTTATAGCATTTTGAAAAATAATTCATAATGCTATTGAAGTTGGCAAATAAAGCACTATAAATATTATAGCTTTTCAAAAATGCTGAAATCTTTGGTGGAGGTTTGAAATATTCAAACTAGGCTCTGTAAAATAATTCAGCAATTTTGAGCCAAAGGTTGTGGCCCAAACAAAATAAAACAAATGTCAGAAATAGCAAAACAGAAACAAATGAAATAAAAGAAAGAAAGGGGAAAAGGCTACCTGGGCTTACCTGCAGAAGAGGCCCAGCCCAGGGGCAGCCCTATCTTCTTCCTCCTGGCAGTAGGCAGAGGAGAAGGAGGCCATGGCTCGCCGGCCATGCGCCACGCAGCTCCTCGCCTGGTTGCCTCCCTAGGCCAGTGAGACCCGGGGATAAGCTCCCCGCTGACGCCCTGGTCGCCGCTCCTCCGTTTCGCTTCCTTCTGCCTCTTCCTCGCCTCTGCCTGCCCTGGCCACCGCACCCGCAAGCTCGCCGCCGTAGCGCCGCTCCTCCAGCCGCCCCCTCTCACTCCCGACCAGTCCATGAGCTCCGCCTCTAGCTGTTGCTGCGCCTCGCAGAGCCACACATCGCCGGAAGCTCTCCATCGCCGCCGTCGACCCCTTCTTCCTCCTCGGCCTCGAAGCTCGTTGCCGTCAATTCGCCGCCATCAAGCCTCCCCCGAGCACGCTTTCGACGCCGCTGTAGCCGCCGTGAGCCCCTGAGCCCATTCCCCTTCTCTCCGCAGCCGTTTGCTCGCTATAGCCGCTGATTTGATCAAGACCCGAGGAGCTCCGCCGCAGACCTCAACGCCGGTGATACTCCGGTGTCCAGGTGGTCCTTCCAAGGCCACCATCGAGTTCGTACGGACGCGTAGATGCGGGAGGAGCCAAGCCCCGGCCTTTTTGCGCGCTAGATCGTCGACCCCGAGCTCGCCCGAGCTCCAGCGTACGCCAAGGTCATCGCCGGCGATGATTCCGGCATCCCCGCGGCCAACTAACCCCGTGGTTGGATGCGGCCCAGTGCGGGCATCATCCCGGTAGCCTCCGCATCCCCTGGAGCGCTCTGTAGCGCGATTACGGCGACACGCCGCCGTCATTTTGGTCGTCGCCAGCAAGTCTCCGCAGGGGGCTGACGTGGACCGTCATTAGGGACTAATCCCTATGGTTAAAACGCCTAACAGCCACTGACAGTGGGCCTGGCCAGGGTCAAAGCGAGGGTCAACTCGGGATTAGTCCCTGAGTCAATGACATGTGGACCCCACATGTCAGTCACTCTAAATAGGCCTGGGTCACTGACCAGTGGACCCCACTGGTCAGGTTTGACCTGGCAACAGCCAGCTGACGCCCTGCTGATGTCATGCTGACGTAATAAAGCTTTTCTGATTTAAATTAATTCCAGAAAATGCTAAAATCTTAGAAAAATTATAGAAATTAATTTGTAGCTTAGATTGAAATAAGTTATATATGAAAAATTATCAGAAAAATCCAAAGAATCCATTGGTGCTACTATCATGCATGTTAGAGCAACCTAAATAGGAGAACATGGACATTTTGCAATAATACAATATGTAGGATATCACATGGAGTACGATTTTGAACCTATATTCAACTCTACTCCATTTAACTCTAATGATAGATGCATTAGCTCATTCTTATCATATTGCCATGTCACGATCATGCATCATATTGTTGCACTTGCCGTGCATTGATTGTTACCCTGTTTATGTCGCGGTAGGTTCTGCTCCATCGGATAACCGTGAGTATCCCTCTGAAGGAGAGTACCTCCCCGCCAACCTGCAAGGCAAGCAACCCCATTGATCATTCCGATAACATCCCACTCTCTCGCTCCTGCTCTTGTTTAATGCATTAGGACAAACGCTTCTACTGTATATCTGTTGCGGTAGTTGAACCCATTCCTCTGCATGACCTGTCATTGTCATAGTAAATAGCTAAACCAAGCAACCTAGCATACCTGGTACATGCTTGAGCCCTGATGTGCTTTACCTGGTTTGCTTGCTATGCTTAGAGTTGTGTTAGGTCTGATTCATCTGGGTGATGAACAGGAGTGAAACAATGTTGTTCTGAGGTGATGAGCTAAAAGATGAACCTGATTTGGTAAAGGTAGCGATGAGAGGTTATGTAGGAGTACATAGCGGATTGTCTCATTGGGACCATTCTTAGGAACTGAGTTCCGTGTTTGTGATCCAAGACTAGTTACTACCACACATTGGGTTCCGGTAACTCGACCCCTCTCAACTTATCATCTGCCTAGTCCTCGGGCCAGGAGTTGCAAGTAGTTTCCGGTGTTTGTAGCTATGCTGGAGGCCGTGCGTAGCGTTGACCTTAGGGGTGGGCTACGACGCGGTAGGCAGTGGCACAATGTACAAAGGGTCACCCGAATGGTGGGCTTGGGAACCCTGCGCACATCGTTTGAGGTCGTAGCGGAAACTTCGGCCGGACTTCCGTGCAGGTTCAGTCTCAAATAGGCGATATCCTAGACTAGGGTCTTGTGTGTTTGACGGTCGTGGCTGACTCCCTCGCTGGGCTTCCGCTTGAAGGTTGCCGAGGTGCTTGTTTTATGTGCACACAGCTATAAGTGGCGAGAGCGTGTGTGAAGAAGTGCACCCCTGCAGGGTAATGAATCTGTTCGAATAGCCGCGTCCTCGGATATGGACTACTTGGAGAACTTATGCCGTTCATAGATAACTTGATGGTTTCTCTAAAAGACTGAAGACAAGTGTGAGTACCGTGGATGGCACTCTCGTTGGTGACGGGGGCGGATCCATGATGGTGTATTGAAGTGGTGTTAGTGGACTCGTGTGCGCTATCTCAAAACTTGTTCAAAGAACTAGTAGTCGTAGTATAGGCTAGCCAAGAGTCAAAGCTGGCTTACTGCATAAACCCGACTACACCCCTTGATGAAACATGAGCATGAATAGCTTAGGTCTGCTTTAAAGACTTGCTGAGTACGATTGTACTCATGTTTTCTTAATAACTGTTGCAGATGAGAACATGGACCCATCTGGTGGGTTCTACCTAGACGTCGATGACGCCGAGTTGCCTGTATCCCAGCTACGATCTGATGCCCTGGGTTGGGCTGTAGATAGTCAGGCTGTATGCCTTTTTACCTTTCATCTGTCTGTACTCTGACAGCTTTAAGCTCCCGCTTGGTTTGTATGAACATGTTTGTATGACATGAGTGTCGGGTCATGTGACCCCTACCTGCATGAACATATTATGTAAGGCTCTTCTGAGCCTTCTAAATAAACGTTGTGTTGATGTATGGTTAAGTTGTGATGCCATAGTTGTATCTATGCATATTGGACATGTCGTGCGTACGTGTGACGTGTAACGGTATGTATGGGATTTGACACCTAGTCGTGTGCCTTTAGTAGTACTCTTTACAGGGAAATGCCTCTTTGTGATGTCATCACTGGTTTTCCCAAGACCAAGAGCATTTTAATTTTCAAGATAGTTATAGCATTTTAAAAATAATTCATAATGCTACTGAAACTGGCAAATAAAGCACTATAAATATTATAGCTTTTCAAAAATGCTGAAATCTTTGGTAGAAGTTTGAAATATTCAAACTAGGCTCTGTAAAATAATTTAGCAATTTTGAGCCAAAGGTTGTGGCCCAAACAAAATAAAACAAATGTCAGAAATAGCAAAACACAAACAAATGAAATAAAAGAAAGAAAGGGGAAAAGGCTACCTGGGCTTACCTGCAAAAGAGGCCCACCCCAGGGGCAGCCCTGTCTTCTTCCTCCTGCCATTAGGCAGAGGAGAAGGAGGCCACGACTCGGCGGCTGTGCGCCAGGCAGCTCCTCGCCTGGCTGTCTCCCCAGGCCAGTGAGGCTCGAGGATAAGCTACCCGCTGCCGCCCTAGTTGCCCCTCCTCCCTCTCGCTCCCTTCTGTATCTTCCTCGCCTCTGCTCGCCATGGCCGCCGCACCCGCAAGCTCGCCGCCGTAACGCCGCTCCTCTAGCCGCCCCCTCTCGCCCCCGACCAGTGCACGAGTTCCGCCTCAAGCTGTTGCTGCGCCTCGCCAAGCCACACATCGCCGGAAGATCTCCATCGCCGCCATCGACCCCTTCTTCCTACTCGGCGCCGAAGCTCGCCACCATCGATTCGCCGCCGTCAAGCCTCCCCTGATCACACTTTCGACGCCGCTGTAGCTGCCGTGAGCCCCTGAGCCCATTCCCCTTCTCTCCGCAGCCGTTTGCTCGCTGTAGCCGCCGATTCGATCGAGACACGAGGAGCTTCGCCGCAGACCTCAATGCCGGCGACACTCCGGTGTCCAGGTGGTCCTTCCGAGGCCACCATCGAGTTCGTAGGGCCGCGTAGGTGCGGTAGGAGCCAAGTCCTGGCCTTTTTCTGTGCTAGATCGTCGACCCCGAGCTCGCCTGAGCTCCGGCGTCCACCAAGGTCATCGCCGGCGACGATTCCGGCGTCCCCGCGGCCAACTAACCCCGTGGCTGGATGCGGCCCAGTGCGGGCATCATCCTGGTAGCCTCCGCATGCCCAGGAGCGCTCTGTAGCGCGATTCCGGTGATGCGCCACCGTCGTTTTGGTTGCCGTCAGCGAGTCTCCGGTGGGGGCTGACGTGGACCGTCATTTGGGACTAACCCCCGTGGTTAAAACGCCGGGGTCAAAGCCAGGGTCAACTCGGGATTATTCCCTGAGTCAATGACATGTGGACCCCACATGTCAGTGACTCTGAATAGGCCTGGGTCACTGACCAGCGGACCCCACAGGTCAGGTTTGACATGGGAACGGCCAGCTAACCTGCTGATGTCATGCTGACGGAATAAAGCTTTTCTGATTTAAATTAATTCCAAAAAATGCTAAAATCTTAGAAAAATCATAGACATTAATCTGTAGCTTAGATTGAATAAGTTATATATGAAAAATTATCAGAAAAATCCAAAGAATCCATTGGTGCTACTATCATGCATGTTAGAGCAACCTAAATTGGAGAACATGGACATTTTGCAATAATGCAATATGTGGAATATCACATGGAGTACGATTTTGAACCTATATTCAACTCTACTCCATTTAACTCTAATGATAGATGCATTAGCTCATTCTTATCATATTGCCATGTCATGATCATGCATCATATTGTTGCACTTGCCATGTATTGATTGTTACCCCGTCTATGTCGTGGTAGGTTCTGCTCCATCGGATAACCGTGAGTATCCCTCTGAAGGAGAGTACCTGGGTAAATCCTCGTGTGCTAGTCTTCTTCCCCGCAAGTGACCGAGTTCGTCGGGCTAGGCTATCTAGCTGAGAGCTTGAGGTCGAAGCTGGTGGGGATCTTCGCTCACGCCCCTGAGTTCAAACCTCTTACGGTTTTGCGGAGCCCGAAATCTGAGATCTGGCGCGCCAGGTAGGGGGCGTATCTGAGTCTTCTACAAGCTTCGCTTCTTCTCCGCTCCGTCGTTTCCATGGCCGACGCCCGGCAAGCTTCCTTCGGCCCTGGCAGATCCACCTTCACCAACCTCGCTGCTGCTACCCATGACACACGCCCTGGCATCTCGGTGCTGGGCGGTCGTTACCAGGCCACCAGCATCGTCTCCACCGCCATCGCTGCCCGTGCCGGCTAGGCGCGCGGTGGGTGTGCGGCGCCCACGGGACCGACATCACCCTGTACCCACGTGGGAGACCTCAACACGCATGACGCGCTGCTGATGGCGAGTGAGCTGCTTCGCCATCGCCCGACGCACGGGGGCTTCGACGCCTGGGCCGACCACATCGCCGAGTTGGTCACCGTTGCGAGGATGGCTTGGGTTCCGCACCACTATTCTCGACCCCCGACGCTGGGCGTCGGGGTCTCGCTCACCGTACCGCTCACCTCATCGGCAGACAGCGTGCCTGCCCCATGCCCGGGCGAGCCCGGGCAAGGCCCGCCACACGTCATGCTCCTTCTCCTTCGGATCCTGGTGACAAGCTTCGGGGCACCGTCCGGCCCCACCAGTGGAGCCTTCGAAGGAGGTGACGGGTGCTCCGCGTGCGCCTCAATGCGCGCACTCATATCCCGGTGGATAATCAATAGCCTGGGTCATCCCGGCGCGAGCGCGCCAACCGGCATAGGGACCAGGCGGCTCAGGTTTCCGAGCACGCGGGTAACCATAACGGAGGAGCGGTGGATAACCAGGGAGGCAACCCACGTCAAGACACGCGCGACCAACCTCGCGGCCACGGCAGAGGTAAGCAGCTTCGGGCTGAGGCTTGGCGCAGGAGGGTTTGTGGGCCGCGCGTCCAGAGCGGCGTCACCTTGCCGCCCAGGGATGTTGCCCATGGGGCGCGCGGAGACGGTTTAGGAGGAGGCCAAGGCCTTTACACAGAAGCCTATGTTCCGAGCAGTATCGTTGTCGGCGTTCTATCAACGGGGGTACCCAGACCTGCCTGCCTGCGGCCCAGGGCATGGCCCACTCCGTCAACCAAGCACAACCATGCACAGCCCCACTCGAGACAAGGCCCTCGTGAAGCCCCTAGGCTCGCGAGGAGGAGCAGCGTCAAGACCGGCTAGGGATGGGCCTCCCCAAGCCCCCTCCGGAGCGGCGGAGATCTTTATGCAGGGCCCGGCCTCAGGAGTCAAAGATGACGCAAGGAAGGACAGGCGGGCGCCAGCGCGCCAGGCGGTGCAGTTTCCTCTTTGGTGCAAAGGGAGCAAGGACGTACGCGGTTTCCCAAAGCACTCCCCAAAGGTTTCCATTCCGTTGCAACAAAACCATGACCATGAGCCCCGCAGGGCGGATGTCATCGCCGAGCCCACCTCTGCAGCGTCGACAGCTACTTTGCAGGTGAAGACCACCTTTGGACAGGGCGGGGATGTACTCCTGTCCCCCTTCAAATTTGGCCGTTGTGGGATCCCTTCCCGCCGTTGCGATAAGGGATGAGGACCCAGGCCACCGCTATATATAGAGGTTAGGCTGCACTGTAGAAGAGGATCCGAAATCGGTCGATCCACTCATCCATCACCAAGCCGACAAAGGGCCAAGAACACCTCAAGAGCGCCCTCATGAGGCTCCAAAACACTGTACTAGTTCATCCACCACACCTCCTCGAGAGGCAATCCACCAAAGCAGGAGTAGGGTATTATGCTTCGCAGCGGCCCGAACCTGGGTAAGCCACTGTGATCATCTTCTTCCTCGTCATCGCGTGAGTTCATCGTCTTGTCCATCTAGTAGCGAGCTAGGTAGGGTGAGGCTGCAGGGGATCTTCACACACGCCCCTATGTTCGAATCTTAAGGGTTTTGCGGAGCCCGAAATCCGACATTTGGCGCGCCAGGTAGGGGGCGTGTCGGAGCTTCCCCACTCGCGGTGGCAGGCGAGCCACGGTTCGGCAACTCCATGGCGGGTGAGATCCCCGACGACGGCCGATCCCCGGCGCACGATGGCGTCTGGACGTGCAGGGCCGGCATCACGGTCGCCTGCATCCTCGGCGGGTCGCAGGCGCTGTCCTCCGGCCGCCATATCAAGCGGTTCCTACGGCACGTAGGAGCGGTTCGGCCGCGGCCCGAGCTCACGCCGCACCGCACGTGGCTGGAGATCAACATCACCTTCGGCCCCAACGACCACCCCAAGACGACGGTAGCCGCTGGAGCGCTCCCCATGTTGTGCACGCCGACCATACGCGGCGTGGCCATCTCCAGGACCCTCATAGACGGTGGCGCCGGCCTCAACGTCATCTCCGTGGAGACCTTCGACGCGCTGCAGTTACGCCGTAACCAACTCGCTCCTTCAAGGCCCTTCTCTGGGGTGGCCGGGGGGCCTGGCGTCCCCGTGGGGCGGGTGCGCCTCCCCGTCACCTTCGGCTCCCGCTCCAACTTCCGCACAGAGCAGGTCGACTTAGATGTCGCCCACATCCACCTCCCATACAACGCGATACTTGGCTACCCCGCCCTCACCCAGTTCATAGCGGCAACGCACCCGGGCTACAACGTCGTCAAGATGCCCGGGAGCGGCGGCATCCTCACCGTCGTGGGGGATGTCAAGGACGCGTCCCACGTGCTCAAGCTCTCCTACAAGGCAGCAGCCGTGGCGCGCACCAGTGCCGGGGGCACCGCGCAGGCCGCGGAGGACTCCGGGGGTGCCCTCGACGTCGCGCCGGTGAAGAAGAGGCAACTGTTCTCCCAGAGTCGGGCGGAGACGAAGCAGGTACCGTTGGACGAAGGAAACCCTGGCCCTACCTTCACCATCGGCGCCGAGTTGCCTCAGCATCAAGAGAAGGCATTGGTGGCCTTCCTCCGAGCGAACAAGGACGCGTTCGCGTGGAGCGCCTCTGACCTGGTGGGGGTCCCAAGGGAAGTGATCGAGCACCACCTCCTGGTGTGCCCGAACGCACGTCCAGTAGAGCAAAAGGCAAGGAGGCAAGCTCCGGAGAAGCAGGCGTTCATCGCCCAGGAGGTTGGCAAGCTGAAGGAAGCCGGGGTCATCCACGAGGTGCGTTACCCGGAGTGGGTGGCCAACCCCGTAGTCGTCCCAAAAAAGTGCGGGAAGGAGCGTATGTGCGTCAACTTCACGAGCCTCAACAAAGCCTGCCCCCAGGACCCATTCCCGCTGCCGCGCATCGACCAGATCGTGGACTCCACCGCGGAGTGCGACCTCCTATGCTTCCTAGACGCCTTCTCGGGCTACCACCAGATCAAAATGGCGGTGGAGGACGTGGAGAAGACGGCCTTCCTCACCTCGTGCGGGGTATTCTGCTACACGTGCATGCCCTTCGGGCTGTGGAACGCCAGGGCAACCTTCCAGCGGCTGATGCACATCGCCCTGGGGCCGCAGCTCGGGAGGAATGCAGAAGCCTACATCGACGACATCGTGGACAAGTCCAGGGCGGCCAAGACCCTGGTCGAGGACTTGGAGGAGACATTCGCCAGCCTGAGGGAAGTCAACCTGAAGCTCAACCCCGAGAAGTGCGTCTTCGGGGTCCCCTTGGGCAAGCTGCTCGGTTTCCTGGTATCGCACCGGGGAATCGAGGCGAACCCGGAGAAGATCAAGGCCATAAACAAGATGAGCGCGCCCTAGACCCTCAAGGAAATGCAGAAATTGGCAGGATGTGTGACCTCCTTGGGGCATTTCATCTCCAAGCTCGGCGAATGGGCGTTACCGTTCTTCAAGATCATGAAAAGGAAGGGCCCTTTCGAATGGACCCCGGTGGCGGACGCAGCCTTCGAGGAACTCAAGCGATACCTCACGAGCCCGCCGGTGATGGTGGCGCCTCGCCCTTGGGAGCCCCTGCTGCTATACCTGGCTGCCACCCCCCACTCCGCCAGTGCTGCATTGGTGGCAGTCAGGGAGGAGCGAGCCGGCGCACGCGCCGCACCGACGGGCGCCGGCGGGCCCCCCAAGCATGGAACAAGTGGGCTCGGAGGATCCCCAGGAGCCCGTTACTCCCCAAGCCGGAGCGCCTGAGGCCCAAGCCGCCCCGACGGCCGCTGAAGCGCTCAACCCTCATGAGACCCCGGTCTCTCCGACGGCCCCTGAAGCACTCGACCCTCATGAGGCCCCAGCCGCACCAATGGCCCCCGAGGCGCCCAGACCTCTTGGGCCCGCCACGGGACAGAACATCGCAGGGGACCTCACCCTCGTCGAACACCCGGTGTACTACGTCAGCATGGTGCTGCGGGACGCGTGCTCATGCTACCCCATGCAGCAGAAGCTCGTCCTAGCGCTCCTTGTCGCTTCGAGGAAACTGTGCCACTACTTCCAGGGACATCCCATCATGGTCGTCTCTGCCTACACCTTGGAGAAGATCCTGCGCAACCCCAACGCGGCAGGAAGGGTCGCCGAATGGAACATCGAGCTGCAGGCCTTCAACATAGAGTTCAGCACGACCAGGGTCATCAAAGAGGCAGCCTTAGCGGACTTCGTGGCAGAGTGGACGGACGCCCCTAACTGGGGGCTAGACGGGAGCCAGTCCCTCACTCCTGGCGATGAGGCACCCGAAGGTTGGATCATGCATTGTGACGGAGCCTTCACGTGCAAGGGAGCGGGAGCTGGGGTCGTGCTCACTTCCCCGGCAGGAGACAAGCTCAGCTACGCTGTGCAGCTCTGTTTCCAGTGTGGAGAGAAGGTCTCCAACAACATCGCAGAGTATGAGGGCCTCATCGCCGGCCTCAAGGCGGCGGTGGCCTTGGGGGTCCGGTGCCTCACCGTCATGGGTGACTCCCAGCTCCTCGTCAACTTCTCCAGGAAAGAGTATACACCCAAGAACGAGCACATGGAGGCGTATTTGGAAGAGGTACATAAGATTGAAAAACGTTTTCAGGCCTTGGAGTTGCAACACATCTCGCGCAGCGCGAACAAGGAAGCCGATGACATCGCTAAGAGGGCCTCGCACCGCGAGCCCCAGTAGCCAGGCGTCATCAAGGAGCGGCTCTTCAAACCCTCCGCAGCACCGCCTACTGAAGACCTGGCGCCACGAAGTGAGGAGCTCCCCCCAGCGCTGCCCTCGGGGGCTCCGGGCTGTGGCCAGGCCTCAGGAGCCCGACTGCTCCTGGCCTTGGAGCCTCAGGCCGACAGCTGGATGCAGGAGTTCAGGGCGTACCTACTTCACGACACGCTACCGGAAAAGGAGGAAGACGCGGAGCGCGTAGCCCGACAGACCACGGCCTACTGTTTGCAGGACGGCGACTTGTACCGCAGGCGCCCGAACGACGTCGCGCTGCGGTGCATCTCCAAGGAGAAAGGGTGCGAGCTGCTGGCCGACATCCACGGAGGAGACTGCGGGCATCACTCCTCATCACGCACTCTTGCAGGGAAGGCGTTCCGATCAGGCTTCTACTGGCCCTCGGCCCTTGATGACGCCATCAAGCCGGACCGGTCTTGCAAGGCCTGCCAATTTCATGCCAAGCAGATTCACCAGCCCGCGCAGGGCCTCCAGACTATCCCGCTCTCCTGGCCCTTTACGGTCTGGGGGCTGGACATACGAGGGCCCTTTTCGCGAGCCACGGGCGGGTACCGCTACCTCTACGTTGCCATCGACAAGTTTACCAAATGGGCGGAGGTGGAGCCCGTGCGCACCATCCCGGCCTGATGAGCCGTCAAGTTCATCAAGGACCTCGTCAGCCGTTTCGGCGTCCCCAACCACATCATCACCGACAACGGTTCGCAGTTCACAAGTAACCTCTTCAGGAACTATTGTGCTAACCTTGGAACGCAAATATGTTACGCCTCAGTAGCCCACCCACGGAGCAACGGCCAGGCGGAACGCGACAACGTGGAGGTCCTGCGGGGCTCAAGGCAAGGAGCTTCAAGAAGAAGCTTGAAGCTTGCGGCAGGGGTTGGGTCGATGAGCTTCAGTTAGTGCTGTGGTCCATCCGCACCACCGCGACTAAGCCCACCGGCGAGACCCCATTCTTCCTCGTCTACGGAGCCGAAGCCGTCCTCCCCCACGAGGTCAAGCACTGGTCCCCCCCGGTCTTGGCATTTGACGAGGAGCGTCAGGATGCCGCGCGGGGAACGGGACCTCGTGCTTTGGGAGGAGGCACGTCGCCGAGCCTCGCTCCGAGCTGCAAGGTACCAGCAGGCGCTACGGCGCTACCATTGCCGTAACATCCGCTCCAGGACCCTTGAAGTCGGCGACCTCGTCCTGAGGTGGGTTCTCTCCATGGAGGGCTTGCACAAGCTCTTGCCCATGTGGGAGGGCCCGTTCAAGGTCGCTCATGTCTCCAGGCCTGGCGCCGTGCGCCTGGAGACTCAGGACGGGGTCCCCATCCAGAATGCCTGGAACATCCAGCACATCCAGAAGTTCTACCCGTGACACTCTCACGTAATAATGAGTGGGCTGTATACGCCTGGAGCCCCCCGAGGACGTGGAGGGGTTCCTTCCCACGCAATGTGGAAGCCACAGCTCCACGCTGGCGGAGAAGACAACACTGCCCCCCAATGGCTATGCCCATGCAACGTGGATGCCCTACGCTTAGTGCTGGGGGAAGACAAAAATGAAGACTAGTCTAGGTGCCGGACGCGGCTGTTATTTGCTCTTCTGATGTTTGGTTTCACCGACTTTTTGGAACAAAACTCTGGGTTTTTTCAAATCATGTTTTAAAGAAAAGGGTCAGGAATTTGTTTTCATCGCCATTTCCTATATTGGTTTCTCTCTCTTCGAGTCGAGCACTCGCCTGCTCCCCTCCCCCTCGTACCCTGCGAGCGGGGGCTGGGGGGCACGGTGCTCGCACCTCGCCAAGGCATTGGTGCCCGGATCCTCGCGTGGTACTCACGGATGAGTCAGCAGGCGCATGCCGCCTCATACTTGCTCGGGGGCTCCACTCATGGCCCGACGTGCCATCTTGGAACCTCGGGAGGCCCGCCCCTCCCGTGGCAGGAAACAAAAATTTTCGTTGGGACAGCTTGAGCATCAAAGGGGGCTCCTGAGCAGCACGCCTCAGGACCCTTACCGGTTGTAAAGCCACTCGCCCCCTTGATGTCATCCTTGGTGATCCGGTCGGCACCAAGGGTGTCGGGGCCTCGCCTCATGAAGTGCGTCCAGGTGATCCGGTCATACCTAACGATCGTGGGGAAATGTGCGGGACTGGGACCTGCCGACGTAGAGCTACTTGAGCGTCAACTTGGAACCTCGGGAGGCCCGCCCCTCCCGAGGCAGGAAGCCAAAATTTTCGGGAGCCGCTTGAGCGTCAAAGGGGGCTCCTGAGCATCACGCCTCAGGAGCCTTACCAGTCATAAGGCCACTCGCCCCCCTTGATGTCGTCCTTGGTGATCTGGTCGGCATCAAGGGTGTTGAGGCCTCGCCTCGTGAAGAGCGTCCAGGTGATCCGGTCGTACCTAACGATGGTGGGGAAATGTGCGGGACTGGGACCTGCCGACGTAGAGCTAGTTGAGCGTCGAAGGGGGCTCCTGAGCATCACGCCTCAGGAGTTTTACCGGTCATAAAGCCACCCGCCCCCTTAGATGCCGTCCTTGGTGATCCGGTCGGTGTCAAGGGAGTCGGGGCCTCGCCTCATAAAGTGCGTCCAGGTGATCCGGTCTTACCTTACGGTGGTAGGGAAATGTTTGGGACTGGGGCCTGCAGACACAGAGTGCCGAAAGGGCTCCCAACGTACCTCGTTCGTGAGAAGAAGAAGCCCACAGGACATCCGGACTCTCCGAGCGCCATAGCCAAGCCTCCACGGCCCTGAAGCCTACTGCGAGAATGTCGAGCTAAGTACCCTAATCACGACCAGAAGGCGATTTCAACCAACAAAACGCAATGGCCGGGATACATGATGAAAGTGCTGATAAAGAGAGGCAAGCGCCCGATTTCATTACACGCCCGCAGTGCCTCCCTTGGTTCTTTAATTGCAGGAACAGGAAAAGAGGAGGAGAAAGAAAGTGATAACGCCCCCACAGGGGCTGCCGCCCCAGGAGCCTCGGCGTCGGCGCACCAACACTCAGTCGGTGTCCTCCTCTTAATTCACGGAACCGTAGGGGCGTGCCGGCACGGACGCTCCTGGAGCGGAAGAGCGGCGCCGCGGCGGCTGGCTACCCCCCGAGGCCTGGGCGCGCCACCCGTCGTGAAGGGCAAGCTCATCTCCAAGATCTCCGCTGCCGTCGTCTTCCGGGCAGCACCCCAGGCGCTCGCCCTCCCCCCCGACGATCTTGACGAAGAGCGTCGCCACTCCGTCGAACTTGAAGTGAAGGGTGCGCCTCCCCTTCAGACCACGGGCGCGGGCAAATGTCTGCCACCCGCGGTTCAGGTACACGTAACCCCCGGGGGTGATCTCGACCTCCACCCACGACGCCGCGCTGCAGCAGCCGTCGGCCTGCAGCCATAGACAGGCAGGCCCGTCGGCCGGCAGCGCCCCCGCGAAGAAGCTCGGAAGTTGAAACCAAGCGACCTCCGGCCTCTCCGCCCACACCACGAACTCCTGGGCCGTGTCGGCCGAATGGAGCCACGGGCGTGGCGGCCGGGTGGCCACCGCCGACCTCCCACCGCGGGCGCCACCACCTCGACTACTGCAACCGCCCGCGCTGGATGGCGCCCCACCGCGGCTGCCGATGATGACCCTGGGCCGTGCAGAACCACGGCTGCGCCCGTCGGGAACCACTGCCGGCGTCACGGCAGACTTCCGGGGACGACCACGGCCCCTCCTGGGCAGCGGAGTGGTGGGACTCTCCCCGGAGGCCTTCCCCTTCTCGGCGGCAGAGAACTTCCTCACTAAAGCCATGACTGGGAGAGCGGCGGCTTGGAGATTGGGAGGCAAGGAAGACGAAGATGCGTTGAGGGCTTCCTCATCCTCGCCCGCTTATATACAACCGAGGACCGCCCGGCACCCCCTCGCATCCCGGGAGGCGTGCAGCCTCTGAAGGGTCACATCCACGTGGCCCGAAGCAGCAGCAGCATTCAAGTAAGGGAAATGATGGCCACCGCTACGCACGGGCATCGCGTCAATCTGACTTGGAACGGTTCCTGACACCCTTGGGGAGCGGGGGCGTCGCCGCCCAGACGCTCGGCGTGTGTGAAGCCCGACCCGCAGGTGTTTGGTGCCCGCGGCGCTTCGAGCCGCCCTCAAGGCTTCGCCTAGAAGCCAGCTCAGGCGCGCATTGGGCCCTGGGGCTACTGCCTGCGGCCCAAGGCATGGCCCATTCCGTCAACCAAGCACAACCATGCACAGCCGCACTCGAGACAAGGCCCTCGTGAAGCCCCTAGGCTCGCGAGGAGGAGCAGCGTCAAGACCGGCTAGGGAAGGGCCTCCCCAAGCCCCCTCCGGAGCGGCAGAGATCTCTATGCAGGGCCCAGCCTCAGGAGTCAAAGATGACGCATGGAAGGACAGGCAGGCGCCAGCGCGCCAGGCGGTGCAGTTTCCTCTTTGGTGCAAACGGAGCAAGGACGTACGCGGGTTCCCAAAGCACCCCCCAAAGGTTTGCATTCCGGTGCAACAAAACCACGACCACGAGCCCCGCAGGGCGGATGTCATCGCTGAGCCCACCTCTACGTCGTCGACAGCTACTTTGCAGGCGAAGACCGCCTTTGGACAGGGCGGGGATGTACTCCTGTCCCCCTTCAAATTTGGCCGTTGTGGGATCCCTTCCCACCATTGCGATAAGGGAAGAGGACCCAGGCCACCGCTATATATAGAGGTTAGGCTGCACCGTAGAAGAGGATCCGAAATCGGTCGATCCACTCATCCATCACCAAGCCGACAGAGGGCCAAGAACACCTCAGGAGCGCCCTCACGAGGCTCCAAAACACTGTACTAGTTCATCCACCACACCTCCTCGAGAGGCAATCCACCAAAGCAGGAGTAGGGTTTTACGCTTCGCAGCAGCCCGAACCTGGGTAAACCACTGTGTTCATCTTCTTCCTGGTCATCGCGCGAGTTCATCGTCTTGTCAATTGAGCGAGCTAGGTAGGGCGAGGCTGCAGGGGATCTTCGCACACGCCCCTGTGTTCGAATCTTAAGGGTTTTGCGGAGCCCGAAATCCGACAATCGTACCTACGGGCGGCGCCGTGGATCACGCGCCCCCCGCGGGTGCCAGCATCCCCCCAGAGTAGGGAGATGTCCTGGACGTCCTCTCCAAGCCGGGGCTGGGGGATTCCACCGAGGGGGCACCGGGCCAGGTTGGAGCAAGCGAGGGGGCGTCCCGGGATTCACGGGGGCGCGGCGCGGCCACGGCCCTCGCGAGCAAGCAGCACGCAGCCGGGCCCTCTGGGCCGCAGGAGCAATAGCCTAGGGGACCGGCAGGATACAAGCAGCACGGGCCACGCGCGGCAATGGGGGCGCCGGCGCGGCCCTTAGGAGGCCGGGCCTCGCGAGGTCCTCGGGTCATGGTCTGGCCGGTGCCCCGACACCTCACGAGGCGGCTTCACCGACAAAACACTCCTATGGCTGCGCTGGGTGCATTGTGCTCATGTTTGGGCCGCGGGAGTGCAATCCCGCGGCTATGCGGGGAATAATGCACTCAGGTTTGGGCTGTAGGGGCGCGCAACCACGCAGAAATGCGCGGGATGGCTCTTGACTGAGTTTTGAGCACCTAGGCTGTGCGCCTGGGGGCTTGCCCGGCTATCTTCGGCCATGACACTCTCACGTAATAATGAGTGGGCTGCATACGCCAGGAGGCCCCCGAGGACGCGGAGGGGTTCCCACCCACGCCCAAGTGGAAGCCCCATGCTCCGCGCTGGCGGACAACACTATCCTCCAATGACTATGCCCACGCAAGGTGGATGCCCTATGCTCCGCGCTGGGGGAAAACGAAGACTAGCCTAGGTGCCGGTCGCGGCTGTTCTTTGCTTTTCTTTTATTCGAATTTGCCATTTTTCTGGAATGAAACTTGAGGCTTTTCAACCATATTTTAAGAAAAATGGGCAGGAATTTTTCTCCTGCAGTTTTCTATCTTGAAGTTTCTTTCTTTGGGTTAACACCTGCCAGCCTCTCCCTCTCACGCCCCGCGAGCGGGGGCTACGGTTACGGTGGGCACACCTCGCCAAGGCCTTGGCGTCCTGGTCCTCGCGTGGCACTCTCGAGTGAGCTAGCAGGCGCGTGTTGCCTCACCCTCGCTCGGGGGCACCGCCGCGGCCCGGCGCGCGATCTTGGAGCCTCTGGAGGCTCACACCTCTCAGGGCAGGAACCGGCAAAAAAGGTATGGGAGCCGCTCAAGCGTCAAGGGGGACTCCTGAGCAACGCGACTCAGGAGCCTCACTGGTCACGTAGCCCCTCCCCCCTTGGTCTCGTCCTGGTGATCCGGACGCCCCAACGGTGGTCAAGGTATGCGCGGGACTGGGCCCCGCCGACGTAGAGCACCGCTTGAGCGTCAAGGGGGACTCTTGAGCAACGCGCCTCAGGAGCTTCACTGATCGCATAACTCCTCGCCCCTTGGTCTCGCCTAGGTGATCCGGATGCCCCAACGGTGGTCGAGGTATGCGTGGGATTGGGCCCCACCAACGTAGAGTGACGAAAGGGCTCCTAAACTGCCTCGCTCGTAGGAAAGAAGAACCCCCCAAGCTCCCCAGGTGCCACTGCCAGACCTCAGGACGCGGATGGCCCGCCATGGACGCATCAAGCTAAGTACGCTAATCATGACCAACAGGAAGTCTCAATTAACATTAACAGTAACACAGGGATTGGGATACATGATGAGAGTGCTAAAGTAAGGGCACAAGCATCAGAATTCATTACACGCCCAGAGGGGCCCTCCTTGATTCTTTGATTACAGGGAAAGGAAGGGAAGAAGACGACGAAGGAGCCCCCCTCGGGGGCTGCCACTCCCGGGGCCCTGGCTCCGGCGCGCCAGCTCTCAGTCGGAGTCCTCCTCCTCCTTGACGGGCCCATGGTGGCGTGCCGGCGTAGCCGCTTCAAGGGCGGGGGAGCGGCGTCGTCGCGGCAGGCCACCCCCCGAAGTCCGAGCGCGCCGACACGGTGGAGCGTCGTAGCTGTCGTCGCGCGGGCTCTCCTTGGAGGAGGTGTCGCTACCGCTAGAAGCACGATAGCCATCGCCAACGATAAGCTCACCTCCAAGGTCGCCACCGCCGTCGCCCTCCGGGCAGCACCCCAAGCGCCTGCCGTCCTCCCCGAAGATCCTGACGAAAAGCGTCGCGGCGCCGTCGTGCTTGAAGTGGAACGTGAGCCTCCCCTCTAGGCCGTGGGCGCGGGCCAAGGTCTGCCACCCGCGACTCAAGAAGGCGTAGCCTGCGGGGGTAACCTCTACCTGCACCCACAATGCGCCGCTACAACAACCATCAGCTTGCAGCCATAGACCTGCGGGTTCGTCGGCCCACAGCGTATCCGCGAAGAAGCGCGGGAGCTGCAACCAGGTGATCACCGGCCTCTCCACCAGCACCAGGAACTCCTGGCCCGTATCGGCCGTGTGGGACCTCAGGCGCGGTGGCCGAGCACCTACTACGGGTCTCCCTCCTTGGCCACGGCCGCCGCGCCCGCCGCCTCGGCTTGCGCTAGCGGAGGTACCAGCCCTCGCGGAGGTACGGCCAGGCCCACGGGGCGCCGCCGTCGACGCCTCGGTATACTTGCGAGGATGGCCCCGGCTCCTCTTGGGAGGCTGTTGGTCCGGCCCCTCCTGCCAGGGTTTCCCCTTCTCGGCATCAGAAAACCTCCTCACCGGCGTCATGATCGAGGAGGCGGAAGACGAAGGCGGGGGAGCGAGAAGTAGGAATGGGCTAGGGGTCCCGTCCCCTCCGCCCATTTATAGCAGGTTGGAGGCCAACCGGCACCCCCCCTCATCCCAGGCAATGATGGCACTGCTACATGCGCCGGTTGCTGGCTAGCCGGAGCGGTTGTCAAGGCGCCATGGGGAAGTGGAGGTGTCCGCGCCTCGTTATTCGCCATGCGACAGGCTGGGCTCGCAGGCGATTGGGGCCCGCGGCGCTTCGGGACATCTTCTTTGGCTTTGCCCCGAAGCCGGCTCGAGCGCGCCTTGGGCCCGGGGGCTACTGTCGGCGTCCTGGGAACGGGGGTACCCAGAACTGCCTGCCTGCGGCCTAGGGCGTGGCCCGCTACGAAGGCTTGGTACGGCCCGGTGCGGCCTCACTCAAGACAAGGCCCTCGCGAGAGCCCCGCGCTCGCGAGGGGGACGACGCCAAGACCCTCGGAGGGAAGAGGCCTCCCCAGGTCGCCTCCCGAGGGGCGGAGATCTCTATGCAATACTCGGCCTCGGTAGCTCAAGGATGACGCAAGCCGGGCCAGGCGGGCACCAGCGCACACAGCAGAGACAGTTTCCTCTTTGGTGCAAAGGAGGAAAAGACGTACGCAGGTTCCCAAGGCACCCCCCAAAGGTTTCCATTCCGGTGCAACAAGACCAAGACCACGAGCCCCGTAGGACGGGCGTCATCACCGAGCCCACCTCTGCATCGTCATTGGCTACTTTGCAGGCGAAGAACACCTTTCGTCAGGATAAGGTGTACTCCTTGTCCCCCTTCGAATTTGGCCGTTGTGGGATCCCTTCCCACCATTACGATAAGGGAAGAGGACCCGGGTCGCTATAAATAGAGGTCGGGCGGCTCCATAGAGCAGGACGGACTGAACACCAGCCGAGCACCCTCGCGAGATTACTCACCACTGTACTAGTTCATCCACGAACCTCCTCGTGAGGCAATCCACCAAAAGCTAGGAGTAGGGTATTACGCTTTGCAGCGGCCTGAACCTGGGTAAATCCTCGTGTGCTAGTATTCTTCCCCGCAAGTGAGCGAGTTCGTGGGGCTAGGCTGTCGAGCTGAGAGCTTGAGGTCGAAGCTGGTGGGGATCTTCGCACACGCCCCTGAGTTCGAACCTCTTTGGGTTTTGCGAAGCCCGAAATCCGATACGTACGGTTCTGGTGCTGCTGCTGGTGCTCAAGGATCACTCGCGCGTCGGGCAGCGCACGGCGGACGATCTGGGAGCTGACCTCATCCTGGGCGTGTGAAGGCGCTCCGTGGGGCGGGTCGCGCGGGCGCGCGTCGCGCCGGGGCTCGACTGGGTCGTCATGCATGGGAGGCGGCGGAGGCGCTTAGTGCACCACGTCCCCAACGCGAGACGGTGAGGGGCTAAGCAAGCGAGAAGGTGTCGGGGCTTCTCCAGCGGCGGTGGCGAACTCGGTGATTCGGCCAACCAGTTGCGCGGAAGGGAACATGGATGAGTCCTACTGCTCGTGGGCAGCGGGGGCAATGGCGGCGGCAGCTTCGACACTGGCAGAGTGGTGGCAGCCGTCACGACCTGTGGGCACGGTCT
Organism: Elymus sibiricus; assembly: GCA_039707655.1. Lineage (NCBI taxonomy): Eukaryota > Viridiplantae > Streptophyta > Magnoliopsida > Poales > Poaceae > Elymus > Elymus sibiricus. Next base: position 302,949,220 of record CM077675.1, on the reverse strand, counting down.
GGACGACGCGGGCCGCCCGGCGCTCGGCACGCGCACGACGAGCGTCAGCCATAGGGTTGGTGACGCTGGAGCCGAAACGGTGCTAAAGAACTATGGCGCACCCCTACCTGGCGCGCCAAATGTCGGAATCCGGGCTTTGGGGACCCAAGGAGGTTCGAACTCTGGGGTGCGCAGGTTTTCTCGCCCTACTCTACCTCGCAACCTCACGGCGACACTCTAGCGATCTTGAGCTAAGGAGAAAGAACATTGGACACATCAGTTTACCCAGGTTCAAGCCACCTTGCGGTGCAAAACCCTACTCCTGATTGTCTAGATTGCTTGAGGATGAGAGCGAGTACAAGGGTGGGTTCTGGATAATTGGGGTCGATCCCCCTCTACGGTCGTAGCCTATCCCTTCTTATACTGGCCTGTGTCCTCTTCCCCCGAAAACACAAGGCGAGAAAGGTTTCCACAACGGCCAGTTTGAAGGGGGACAGGACTGCAGCTTATCCTGACAAAAGTAGTCTTCGTGTGGCCTCCCGTCATGATGCGCTGGTGGGATCGGGGATGACCTCCATCCTAGAGAGCCCCCAGCCTTGGTCTTCTTTCACCAAACAGGAAACCTTTGGGTGTAGCTTTGGGAGCGGGCGAGCTGGCCCTGCTCCCTTAGCACAAAAGAGGAAATTCTCCTCACCCGTGCCTGCTGGCATGGCTCCTGGCTAAGCTTGGCGTGGCCCGCGTCGCCCATGTGAAGGTGCACGACCGCGCGGCACCGTCGAGCCATCCTAGATTAGTCCACTCCGCGGAGGCCCCGGGGGCAGCCTCGAGAAGCGACCTCGCGAGGGGGCTTCGCAAGGCTCTTGACGATGCTTGCTGATGTATGCCTTGCGAGGCGGGGGCCCTCGCGATGGTCTTGCTCGTGAGGACCAGTGGTGGGCTATGATGGGCCCATGGCATGCGCCACGTCATGGGCCGCAGGCAGACGGGCCTGGGTACCCCCAGTCCCATGGGCCCGACAGCTTGTTCTTTATAGGGACATGCTCTTCTCTTTCCACGATCAGGCCTGCGCTGGTCGTCTGGGGGTGGCTGCCAAATACAAGCGCAAGGGCTCCCGAGGTCATGAGGCAACCATGACAAGAGGGCTCGTCAGATACCTCTTGAGGCCTGCGAGAGCTGCATCCGCTTCAGGGGTCCATTTGAAGGGACCTCTCCTCTTTAGGAGCTTGAAGAAAGGTAGAGCCCTTTTGTCGAAATTGGAGATGAAGCGTGTCGGGCTCCTGGGACTGGGGGTACTTAGTCCAGTCTGCCCGAGGCCCAAGACGTGACGGGTGGCATAGGCCCGGTACGACCCACCGTAGGCTTCTCGAATGAGGCCCTCACGAGGGCCCCTGCCTCGCGAGGCTTTTGGCCGGGAGTACCTCAACCTGCCTCATGAGGACGCCCTCGCGAGGTAGCCTACCGGGGTTGCCTCCCATGGGCCTCACGGGGCGCATAGGTCAAAGATGGTTCAACGGGGTGGCACAGCCCATTCCGTTCCTAGGGCAACACACACCTTGCCAAGTGTCGTCCGGAGCCGTGGTAGGAGGCTTCGCCGAGAAGACTTTCCTCTTTGGTGCTAAGGGAGCAGGGCCAGCCCGCCGGTTCCAAAAGCGGCCCCCAAAGGTTTCCTGCTTGGTGTAAGAAGGGCAAGGCTAGGGGCTCATCGGGACGGAGGTCACCCCCGAGCCCACCAGCGCATCACGAAGGGAGCCTTTTGCAGGCGAAGACCACTTTTGTCAGGATAGCCTGCAGCCTTGCCTCCCTTTGAACTGGCGCTTGTGGCAACCCTTCCCGCTGGATATTTTCGAGGGAAGAGGACCAAAGCCAAGATAAAAGGAGCAGGGCAGACACCGTAGAGAAGACAACCCCCTTTGTATCCACTCTCATCCAAAAGAAATCCTGACAAGCAGGAGTAGGGTTTTACACCGAGAGGTGGCCCATACCTGGGTAAACGACCATGTCCTTTTTATCCCCAAGCTCAAGCACGTCGGGGCATCGCCGTAGGTTAGCAAGAGAGAGCAGGGTTGGAGAGCTAGCACACCCCAGAGTTCGAACCTTTCTTGGGTCCCCGGAGCCCCGATTCCTACATTTGGCGCACCAGGTAGGGGTGCGCCGCTGCTCTCCAGCTCCGTTCCATCTACATCCTAGCCAACCCCATGGCTTAAGCTCACGGTGCGCGCGCCGGGCGCTGGGTGGTGGACGGCCGTCACCGCCCCGCCGGAGCCGCAGCTGCCGCCATTGTCAACTCTGCTGCCATTGAGCGGTGAGACTCCTTGCGCCCTCCCATGCGGCAAGGTGGCCATGCCACCGCGGTTCCTTCCACTTGTGCCCGCTTTGGGGATCTGAACACGCAGGACGCGCTGCTCTTGGTGGGTGAACTACTTCGCCACTGCTCGATGAATGGTGGCCACGACGCCTAGGTGAGCCACATCGCCGAGCTCGTTGCCATCGCCAGGAGGGCCCTGGCACCCTACCGCTAGCTTCAACCGCAGTCGCCTCGCGCCGGGAGTGCGGCACACGAAGCGTCCCCCACAGCCGTGCGGCAGCCCAGTTAAGCCTCGGCATGACGCGCCCCCGCGTGACCAGCCTCTTGCCCTCCTCGTCCTCCTCTGGGACCCTGTGGCGGAGCGTGAGTTGGGACTCGCCCCGACCGCGGTGTGCCTGAGGGGGCGAACCGCTTGTTCTGCGCCTTCTACAACGTACGCACCCACAATACGGAGGACTGCTGGGTGCTCGACCCCCCCCCCCCGCGGCGAGCGCGCCGGACAGCGCCTGGGTCGTAGCGGGCCCTACGCTGGCCACAGAGGCGGCTAAAGCAAGGGCCTACGGAATCAGGACGATTGCGGGCATCCCCATAGGGACAACAAGCGCAACGGGAATTGTGAGGATGCCCGCCACGAGGTAGAGGCGCGCTCCCAGGGCAATGTCATTCTTCTGCATCGACCGTAGTCGCCCAAAGGGAGTGGTGGTGGCCAGCCTAGTGAGAGGGCCCGGAACAACCAGGGGCCTCGCATGGCGGCATGTATCCTCAGCGGCGCCTATGCACCCGTGCCGGGCCCCTTGTTCAAGCAGCTCCCTCGCGAGGCGGGAGCCGCTCTCCCGAGTCGGCACCGCACGGCCCCCAAGTGGTCGCAATGTACCATCTCCATCGACTCCAGGGACAGCCTCATGTCGGGGCACGATGCACACGATCACGTATGCGGCCACGGGCCCCTTCTGTGGTTCAGCGGGGGTGAGGTCAAGTTGCACAAAGGGTAGAGGTAATGAGGCAGCACGACAACAAGACGCTGGTGTTTTACCTAGGTTCGGGCCGCTGAGACGAGTAAAACCCTACTCCTGCTTTCGTGGATTGATCGGGGGAACACGAAGCACACACAACGCTCAAACCCGGCAAGGTTGCCTTCGGGAGAGCTGCTACGCTAGTACAAGTGTCCAAAGGTCCGAATCTCTAGCTAGGTTGCCTTGGGCCTCCTTTTATAGCTCAAAGGGCATCCACAGTGGCAAAACAGACATTACCTAGTGATTAGATAGCGAACAGTGCTATCATACCTAACTCTTGCACTTAAGACAAAATGCCATAAATGCTAGCCTAGGTGGCGTGCGGGGGTGCATCCCCGGCAAGCTTTTACCACCGCTTGGCTAACTATTGCCTAGTATCTTGACACGCCTCTAGATGGGTGTCAAACAGGCATAATCTGTTTCCCAGCGCGTCGTCACATGCTTAGCAAGAGTCACTTAGCCACCTGAGGTCTCGACACCGCATCGAGGCGATGCAGTGGAGAGGCGGCCGATCGGCTCGCGCCTGCCGGGGGATCGCTTGCCGGGTCTTCTTTAAGGTGCATGCGCCTCGGTCCCCGGCAGGCACCGGGGATGCTACTCGCACGGCTCGGGCCCGTTCTGGTCCATTGCATCGATCTTGCCAGTGTTGCTCGGCCAGCGTAGGCTGCTTCTGCCGGGGTCTTGGTCTTCAATGCTGGCTCCGTCTTCTTGATGCGCACCTTGATCTCTCGTAGGGCGGCTTCTCTGGTTTGGACAGATTTTGAATGGGTTCTGCTACTACTGCATGTGCATAAGTCTGGGGCACTGGGTACCCCAGTCCTAGTGCACCGACAGGAGCCCCCGATTCTGGCCCAAACGCGCTCGCCCCGTGCCGTTGGGTCAGGCCCAAAATTTATGCACAGGCGCGCAATATGAGGGAGTAACTGCCAACTTTTTAAGCCAGCAGTTACTCATTACCTTAGGTCGTTTACGCCATGCACGCCGCATGCATTACAGGCAGTTTTGCGGTGGATGCGCATGGCTCACAGGAGTGGGAGTTGCAGAAACTGCAGCGCCAGGGATTGGAGCAATGGGGCTGTTACCTGTTCGCCCGTGATTGTGGGTAGTGGGTTTGGTGGAGATGGGCGGCCGCCTTGGAGCGGAAGTGAGCCAGCCCCCGTGCCCCTCCCTATAGATTCGAGGGTCACAGCGGGAGATGCTCATCCATTCCCTTCTCCTCCTCGATCTCAAGTTCACATAGTGCGCCCTTCTTCTCCGTCGTCGGACCGTCCCTTCCCTCCTGATGATCAGGGGGAAGGGTCGGGCGAGCGCGCCTGCCATCGCAGGGTCTTCCTTTTGTGTCCGTTCCCAGCCACGGGCTTGGGTCGATGGTTTTGGGCTGAGAGCTGGCGGGAGGGGCTTTGTTTGGGGAAGCGGGCGGTGCGGCGGCCGCACCAAGGGCAGCTACGGTGGCGCACCTGCCGCTGCGTCGCCCGCTGCTCCAGTCTTGGTAGAACGCCGCGTGGATGACACCGTGCTGGAGTCCATAGCGGAAACGTAGTGGCGTGGTCGACTGCGGTCTATGCGCTCCTTCTTCAAGGCGACGGAGAAAGATCGTCCGTACGGCCGTCGGCTGCGCGCGAGTGGTCGCAGCAGCGGTCCATCGTGGGTTGTGGCAGAGTTCCCCACCCATGGCACTATGTATTCCGCACATGGGGGGAACCTTTTTCCTGCATGTACTCTTTAAGGGCAGGGAGTTTTCCTTGCCTCGGGTCATCGGGGACGACCATGCTCTCTGTGAGGCTCTTCGGGAGGCTCGCCGTTCGCCTCGTCTGCCACGTCGAGGGCTCGGACGATGGTGGAGGTGTCTTCTTGAGCGGTGGCGATGAGGAAGATGACGGCGGCGGCAACCCACAATGCTTCAAGAGCGTGGATGACAGCTCCGTCGCATCGTGTCGCCATCAGCACCATCATCATCAGCTGTGCTTTGGCAGCACCATCATCTGCACCTGCCCTCCGCCTTCTTCCTCCTTGTCAGCTTCGTCTGCCCTGCCTGGGGGCAGGGTCCTTCTGATCCTTCAGGGGACGCGTCCCGCCGGCCCTGGCGGGGAGGCGCCGAATCCCAGCCAGGCGCTCCTTTTTCCCTCTTTTTCTTCTGAACCTAATCCCTAGGAGGAGATGGACAAGAAAGGCATTACGGGGCACTTATCTTTTTATAAATCAAAAGATGCAGGAGCTTGCCAAGTTTTAGCTAATCATAATGTAATCTTTATCCATTTTGTACCGAAAATGAATGAAAGAATGCTATTTCTCTTCCTTAAGTACTATCCTTTTCTTCCCTTGTTTGTACTGTGTCAGCATGTTTGTCCTTGCCACACGGAACTACCTGCCGGGTCAGTACTAACCGCGACCGCCAAAGGGGGAGCGAGCCCCCGGCAGCAGGCTGGTATCATTTCCCGGCAAGGCTCCTTGTCGGTATCGGCGCGGCCCCCCAGAGCTGATAAGCGACAGGAGCCGGGGGACGGCTCGTCCCGACAAGAGTTTCCATTGCGTGAAGGACTCCATGGTACACGGTCAAAAAGGATAGCAAGGGTTTCCTTAAGGGAGAAAATGGCACCGAGCTTGGGATGTGTGATTAGACTTATCTTTTCAGGAAGTATCCCTTTCTGGAGTACAATGGGCTGCCGTCCTTGTTTCTTTGCCCTTCTTCCTTGTTTTCCTGATGGTCAAATATGTAGGGCAAGAGGCCTCTACCCTCTGGAGAGAGAGAGTGCGGTAACAAGGATCACAGGCTCATCAGGTACTCTAGCAAATTTTCAAAACTTAAAAGCGATAACATTGCAACATAAAAAATGCATAGTAAACATGCAGTTCGATGGTATGATGCAATTCCTAGCTTTATTATTGCATGCACATGGTCTGCGCCTGGCTTTGTACAGACGGTTACATGCACTGCGGCAAGGCTTGTACAAAAGGTGATTGCCGGGGACTGAGCCCGGCAACCGCGCCTTATGGGTAGAACTTACGAAGATGCTCAATATTCCATGAGTTAAGCACTTTGATGCCATCTTCGGTCTCCAGACGGCCTGCGCCAGGTCAGGTGACTCATGCTACCCGGTAAGGGCCTTCTCACTTCGGTGTCAGCTTGTTGGTACCCTTGGCGGACTGAACACGCCTAAGGACAAGGTCGCCTTCCTCCAGGCTCCGGGCGTGGACCCTGCGGCTATGATAGCGGCGTTGGGCTTGCTGGTAGCGTGCAACATGCACAGCAGCCCAGAGACGATCTTCCTCGAGGAGCATGGCATCGTCATGCCATAGCTGCTCTTGCTCTATTTCATCGTAGGAAAGTTCTTGTCTTGAGCCCGCGCAACACTTCAGCATTCATCCTCTCGACTTGCCCGTTGCTTCTCGGGTGGGCAACAGAGGCGAAGGAGACCTTGCTTCCAAGGCTTTGGATGTATTGCATAAAGGTGCGGCTCGTGAACTGGGTGCCATTATCGGTGATCACCCCGTTGGGCACTCCAAAATGGCACACCAGTCCTTTCAGGAACTTGACAGCTGACTGCGCGGTCACCTTCCTCATTGGTTCCACCTCTGGCCACTTCGTAAACTTGTCGATTGCTACGAACAAGAATTCAAATCCCCCGACGACGCAGGGAAAGGGGCCCAAAATATAGAGCCCCCAGACCGAGAATGGCCCGGATAAAGGGATCGTCTGGAGAGCTTGCGCTGGTTGATGGATGTTCTTTGAATGGAACAGGCAGGCTTCACACTTGGTGACCAGCTCAATTGCATCTTGGCGGGCAGTGGGCCAATAGAAACCCTGCCGAAAGGCTTTTCCGGCAAGGGCCCTTGATCAAATGTGAGACCCACACATGCCTCCGTGAATCTCTGCCAACAACTTTAGTCCATCTTCCCGGCAAATGCACCTTAATTTCACACCGTTTGGTCTTTTTCTGTACAGACTGTCATCGACAAACTGGTACATACTTTACTAACGGGCTACTTTTTTGGCTTCTTCTTGTTCTTCGGGTAGTTCTCCTGTTTGAAGGAAGTGGACTATGTGCTGTGCCCAAGCTTGAGCTTGTGGCTCGACAACGAGGACTAAAGGCATCTCCTCGTTCATGGCAGCGCTTACCTCGACCGCGAGAACCTAGGGTTCTATAGGAGGGAGCTTCTCCCCAACCAAAATGAGACCGTTTCCGGCAGCCTCTCTACTAGCGGCTTCAGGAAGCTCTATCAGGAAATGCTTGCCAGAGTCCACCTTTCTTCTTTCTTGGTCATCGTTGACGGGGATACTGATGGCTGAGTGAGGTGGAGGACAAAGGTTCCTTGTTCCACAGGAAGGTTTTGCGCGGTGCATTTTGACAGATGATCAGCGACGCTGTTTTCTGCACGTGGTACATGTTTTGCTTGCAATCCATCAAAGTGCTCCTCCAGCTTCCTCACCTCTTCCACATATGCTTCCATCAACGTACTCCGATAATCTTTGTTGACTTGTCTCACCACGAGTTGAGAATCTCCTCGGATGATCAGTTTCCTAATTCCCAACTGCACCGCGATTCTGAGTCCGGCAAGGAGCCCGTCGTATTCGGCGGTGTTGTTGGTGGCTTCCTCTCGGGTAAAGTGCATTTGGACCACATATTTGTGATGCTCTTCGGTGGGGGCGATGAGGAGCACGCCTGCTCCGGCGCCCTGAAGCGAGAAAGCACCGTCAAAATACATGATCCCTTCCTTAGGCGCTTCTTTGCCGGGGAGAATTGTCTTTGGAACTTCTTCGTCTGGCGTGGGCGTCCATTCCGCAATGAATTCCGCCAACGCCCTGCTCTGAATTGTGGAAGTGCTCTCATACTTCAAACCAAAACTTGACAGCTCTAGCGCCCACTCAACTATCCTGCCAGTGGCTTCGGGGTTCCTCAATATACGTTGCAATGGAAAGTCGATGACAACTGTGATCTCGTGACCTTGGAAGTAGTGGCGCAGTTTACTCGAGGCCATGAGAAGGCCGAAGATCAGCTTTTGCACCCCAGAGTACCTTGACCTAGCCCGTTGTAACAAGGAGCTGACAAAGTACACTGGTCGCTGTACCACTTTCTTCTTCACCACTTCCTTGAAACTGCCTTCATTTGCTTGCTTGGGTTCCCCTTGGTTTGTATTACGTCCTGCCGCGGGTGCTTCGGTTCCACCCCTGGTGAAATCAGTCGCAGCGGCTGCATCTTCATCCACTTCTCATTGCGCCTGTCGGATTTCGGGCTCCGCAAAACCCTAGGAAGTTCGAACCCAGGGGCGTGTGCGAAGATTCCTCAACAACTTCACCCTACCGAGCCCACTACGCGACGGCCTCGCTCAATGGTGAGGAAGAAGATAACACACGAGAGTTTACCCAAGTTCGGGCCGCTGCGAACCGTAAAACCCTACTCCTGCCTTTGGTGGATTGCCTCACGAGGAGGTTTGTTGATGAATTAGTACAGTGATGTGTTTGCCTTGCGGGTGCGTTCGCGGGGTGGTTGTGTCGTGCCTCTACCGGGCTGCCTAGCCTCTCTTTATAGCGGCCCGGGTCCTCTTCCCTTTTCGCAATGGCAGGAAGGAATCCCACAACGGCCAAATTTGAAAGGGGACAATAGGTACATCCTATCCTGACGAAAGGCGGTCTTCGCCTACAAATTAGGTGGTGGTGACGCGATGGTGGGCTCGCTGGTGACATCCGTCCTACCGCGCTCGCTGACCCGGTCTTGTTACGCCGGAATGGAAACGTTTGGCTGGGCTCCTTGGGAACCCGCATTCGTCCTTGTCTCCTTTGCACCAAAGAGGAAACTGTTCCCTCTAGCACGCTGGCGCCCGCCTGGCCCGGCTGTCGTCACCCTTGACCTCCTGAGGCCTAGCGTCGCATAGAGATCTCCGCCGCTCGGGAGGAGGCCTGGGGAGGCCTCCCCCTTTCGCCTTGGCGCCGTCGTCCTCACGAGGATGGGCCCCTCGCGAGGGTCTTGTCTTGAGTGAGGCCGCGCGAGGCCGTACGGACCGCCAGGTGGGCCACGCCCTGGGGGGCAAGTAGGCAAGTCTGGGTACCCTGGTATCCAGAACGCCGACAGCGCCACCAGCTCTGCGCTAACCACTTGATTTGTTGCCGCCAAGTATAGCAGCAACGGTTCTTAAGGTTTAGGCACGACCAAGGTGGGAGCGGAGGAAAGGTAGGCTTTTAGATCTTGCAGTGCTGCCTCTGTTTCCGAGGTCCACTTCATCGGGCTGGCCTTTTTCAGAACCTTGAAAACGGCAGGGCGCGCTCATCCTTGACGGACTTGGGTGCTTGTATTTGCTCGATTGCTTCTATCTTGTCGGGATTGGATTCTATTCCCCGCTGAGATACGAAGAACCCAAGCAGCTTGCCGGATGGGACACCAAACACACACTTCTCAGGGTTGAGCTTCAAATTGATCTTGCGCAAGTTCATAAAAGTTTCTTCCAAGTCTTGTATGAGGGTTGCTCCAACTTTGGTTTTGACTACTATGTCATCCATGTAAGCTTCCACGTTTCTGTGCAAGTGAGGTTCAAATCCAATCTGCACGGCCCTTGCAAAGGTTGAACCAGCGCTCTTTCACCCGAAGGGCATACGTACAAAGCAGTACGTGCCACATGGAGTTATGAACGCGGTCTTTTCCTCATCTTCCTTGGCCATGAATATCTGGTGGTATCCAGAGTATGCATCCAAGAAGGAAAGCATGTCACACCCGGAAGTGGAATCAACAATCTGATCGATGCACGGCAAGGGAAAAGGGTCCTAAGGGCATGCTTTGTTAAAGTCAGTGAAATCAATGCAAAGCCTCCATTTCCCATTCGCCTTGCGCATCACTACCGGGTTGGCTAATCATGTCGGATGCAACACTCCTCTGACCAAACCAGCTGCTTCGAGCTTCTTGATTTCCTCGGTGACGAAATGCTGTCGCTCCAAGGCTTGCTTTCGAACTTTCCGCTTGATGGGCATGGCATGAGGGCAGACAGCAAGGTGGTGCTCAATTACCTCCCTGGGAACACCGGGGATATCAGATGGTTGCCAAGCAAACACATCGACATTCGCCAGCAGGAAGGCAACGAGCGCGCTTTCCTATTTGTCATTAAGGGTGGCACTGATGATAAACGTACCATCAGTGCCATCCTGCCCTGCCGGGACCTTCTTCGTCGCAGGATAGGTGACCCTGGATCTCTTGCTAGTGGAACTCTCTGGCAGGTCATCGACGGGTGCAGCGCACTCCGAAGAGACGCGCTTCCCGGAGTCCTTGCCGGCGTCTACGCTAGACTTCTTCCCCTTCTTTGATTCCTTGGCATGAGCTGGAGCTTCCGCGACTTCAGCTGCTACCGCGTCTCGATACATCTTGTCCACACATATAACTGCATCCTTCTTATCAGATGGGATGGAGATGATTCCAACGGGCCCTGGCATCTTCAAAGTGTTGTAAGCATAGTGGGATGTTGCCATGAATTTTGCCAAAGCTGGGCGACCAAGAATTCCGTTGTAAGGCAGGGGGAGTTCGACCACATCAAACACCACCTTCTCAGTTCGGTAGTTCAACTCCTCGCCAAACGTCATAGGCAAAGTCATCTTTCCCTTGGGTCGGCTCCTGCCGGGGTTGATTCCTTGGAACGTACCCGTAGCTTTGAGCTCTCCGTCAGAGATCTGCAGCCTTTCAACCACTTTAGGGGAGATTAAGTTAAACCCCGCCCCACCATCAACTAACATCTTGGTTACTTTGAGGTTGCAGATTGTTGGGGAGACCAACAACGGCAAACATCCGACCGCAGTGGTGCGGTCAGGATGATCCTCTTTGTCAAAGATGATAGGCGTGCGGGACCATTTGAGTGGCCTTCTGGACTCTACAGCTGGCTCCATGGCGTTGATCTCACGCGCTCACTGCTTGAGCTGGCAATGAGAGGAATGCAAGGATGCACCCCCGTCAACACACATAGCTTCAGTTGCCTTCTGGAACTCTCGATCACTGGACTCTTCATCATCCTCATCATCACTCATATCATGTCCTTCTTTCATCTCACGGCCTCTATCAGGTTTTTCCTTCTGCTGCAGGGCCTTGCCGCGGCGGCCTCCTCTACCACCATGGCCCTTCCCAGCAGCACCATCTTGGCCTCTCTCCTTGTCGCGCTTCCCGTATTCAGCCTTCTGCTTCTCAGCAAGCTGCTCAACTTGGCGGCATTCTTGGAGATCATGACCTTTGGTGCGGTGGATTTTGCAGTATGGCTCGTCGGACTTTCTGGTTTTCTCTGCTGCTGCGGCCTCCCGGCAATCAGCGCCCGCGGCAGCTCCCTTGCCGGGAGCCTCGGCCTTGGCCTTCTTGCCGGCATGGAGATTACCAGAGGTCTCAATGACCAACAATGCCTTTTCCATACGTTTCTTGTTGCGCCTTCGGCTTGTCCCCTTCGGGTCAGGGGCATCGTCGTCGTAATCTGAGTCGACTGCGACGCCAGCCTCCTCTCCGGGGAGTCGCCTTCCTTCCTCGGCACGAGCACACTTGTACGCCAATGTGTACAATTCATTGACGGTCTTGGGGAGTCTAACATTCATCTTGGACCACATCCTTCTGTCGCGCACGTTCGAATGGAACGCGGCAATCACGGCTGCGCGGTGTATCTCTGGAATATTATGGTGTACTTGACTGAATCTCTGGATGTACCTCCGCAAGGTTTCTCCCTCCTTCTGTGGAAGGTCTTGCAGGTCGCTGGGCTGTCCTGGTTCCTGGAGGCCACCTGTGAAGGCGCGGACAAACTCGTTGCACAAGTTAGCCCATGATGAAATAGAGTTATCCAGCAGGTGCATCAGCCAAGATCTCACATTTGGCTTGAGTGCCAAAGGGAAATAGTTGGTGAGCACCTTCTCATCTCTTCCCCCGGCGGCTTGAACGGCTATCATATAGATGCCTAGGAATTCCGCCGCGTTTAGCTTCCCATCGTATTTCTCCGTCAATTCAGGCTTGAAAGCTCGGGCCGGCCCGCGGACCTATCGTAGCTCGCGAGTGAAGGCAGGGCATCCAACCTAAGGCAGGTACCCGCCATCACTGGGCGAGGGGTCGCCAGCATCTGGGCCATTGCGCCTGTCGGATTGGCGGTGTGCTTCCCGGCGTCGCTCTATGGTGACGCGCGCGTCTTCCCTCCGCCGGTCTTCCAGGACACGCCGCTGGTCCCGGCGATCGTGTGGGCCGGATGAGACCATAGATGCTTCGTCGGGCTCATCGGCATATGGAGCTCGTTGTGGCTGCCTCTGGGGCTGTTGTCACGGAGGGGATTGCACCGTTGGCACGCCCCCCTAGACACGACCATCAGCCCGGGCTGCTGTCGACGTCCGCAGGTATCGCGACGGCTCTACATGCTGCGATTTGCTGGCTTCGACGAAGCCGATCAAACTCTGGATGATGGCTCTACATTCATCCATCTTGTCGGCCGTCGGCAGGAAATTTAACAGCAGCTGGGCCTGTGCAATCGCTTCTGCTGCCATGGCCGGCATGGCTAGAGAGGCGGATCGCGACGTCGCTCGACTCCTGGTGGAACCAAGAGGATCATCGCCGCATTCTTGTTGCCGTGCCCCGGTCGCCGAGGCGGTCTCACGTGGAGGAGGTCGAACTTGTGGGTCTATGGCCCCGCTCGGTGCCCCATCTTGCTCCGGGCGAGGTGCGCGCCCAGCAGCCGCGCTTGTGATGGGCGCAGCTAGAAGATTACTGGTTGCCCCAAATTGGGCACCGCTATTGTGGCCACGGCCTCCGGTGCGGCGGGGAGGTGGAGACCGAACGTTTCCTCCTCCCGCGGCACTAGGGCCGAGCTCGCCAAAATGTTGCTGTTGTTGCTCCTCTTCGGCGTTCCTCGCTCCAGCTTTGGCCGCGGGGGACACAACGGTGGCACCGCCTGCGCCAATCGCGTCGCCCACGACGCCCACCTCACTCGCCGCCGCCGCGGTGCCAATGGCGTCTGCAGCTGCGTGCGAGGGGGGCTTAGAAGTGGAGGGATGTGCGGTCACGCCGGTCTTCTTCTTGGGAGCCATAGATGAAGAAGACGGCGATGAAGATTGACGCGCTGCTCACGATCTCAATGTTCGCGCAAATGACGCTATCCCCTACCTGGCGAACTAAAGATGTCGGGGCACGATGCACACGATCACCTATGGGGCCACGGGGCCCTTCTGTGGTTTGGCGGGGGTGAGGTCACGTTGCACAAAGAGCAGAGGTAATGAGGCAGCACGACGACAAGACGCTGGTGTTTTACCCAGGTTTGGGCCGTTGAGAAGCGTAAAACCCTACTCCTAGTTTGGTGGATTGATCGGGGGAACACGAAGCACACACAGTGCTCAAACCCGGCAAGGTTGCCTTCGGGAGAGCTGCTACGCTAGTACAAGTGTCCAAAGGTCCGAATCTCTAGCTAGGTTGCCTTGGGCCTCCTTTTATAGCTCAAGGGGCAACCACAGTGTCCAGACAGACATTACCTAGTGATTAGATAGCTAACAGTGCTATCATACCTAACTCTTGCACTTAAGACAAAATGCCATAAATGCTAGCCTAGGTGGTGTGCGGGGGTGCATCCTGGCAAGCTTTTACCACCGCTTGGCTAACTATTTCTTGGTATATTGACACGCCTCTGGACGGGTGTCAAACAGGCATAATCTGTTTCCCAGCGCGTCGCCACGTACTTAGCGAGAGCCACTTAGCCACCTGAGGGCTCAACACCGCATGACAAATGACTGCGTTGCGATGCGGTGGAGCGGCGGCCGATCGGCTCGCGCGTGCCGGGGGATGGCTTGCCGGGTCTTCTTGAAGGTGCGTGCGCCTCGGTCCCCGGCAGGCACTGGGGACACGACTGGCATGGCTCGGGCCCGCTCTGGTCCGTTGCATCGATCATGCCTGTGTTGCTTGGCCAGCGTAGGCTGCTTCTGCCAGGGTCTTGGTCTTGAATGTTGGCTCCGTCTTCTTGATGCGCTCCTTGATCTCTCGTAGGGCGGCTTCTCTGGTTTGGACTGATTTTGAATGGGTTCTGCTACTACTGCCTCTGCATAAGTAAGGGGCACTGAGTACCCCAGTCCTAGTGTACCGACACCTCAAGTCCACGGCCATCGCAGGCACGCTCCCCATGTTGTGCACTCCTACCATCAGCAACGTCTCGGTCCACAAGACCCTCGTCGATGGAGGTGACGGCCTGAACGTGCTCTCTGTCCAGGTGCTCTGCAACCAGCTGACGCCGACTAGGCCATTCCACGGAGTGACCAGTGGCCTCACCATTTCCCTAGGGCAGGTCAGCCTCCGTGTCACCTTTGGCACGCGCAATAACTACCGTGTCGAACTCGTCGACCTCGATGTGGCACACATCTGCCTCCCGTACCATGCTATCCTGGGATTTCTGGCGCTTGCCAAGTTCATGGCGTTAGTCCACTATGGCTACAACGTCCTCAAGATGCCTGGCTGCAGCGGTGTCATCCCAATTTCCTACGATGAAAAGGATGCGGCCAGTTCCCTCACGCGCTTGCAAGATGCGACAATCATACACTCAGATAAGGAGGTGCCGGGCGTCGGGAAGCTTCGCCCCCACGGAAAAAGCGATCGCCGCCCATTCAAGGCTTCGCTGAGCAAGAGTCGCAGCGCCATTGCCAAGACCAGGTCCTCCAAGATGCAGCGGCGGCCGAGCGATAGGGCCTAGTTGCCCCCACGCATGGAGCTACCTCAGGCGGCGTGAGTTGCCAAGCCTTCACTTGCAAGCTGCGCTAAGTGGTTTGGCCCGATAGGTTCGAGCCTGAGCTGCCCCCGCGCTATGATGGGGTCCCTGACCCTACAGAGTTCCTCCGGCTCTACGTACTGAGCATCAAGGCGGTGAACGGCGATGACAAGGTCATGGCAAACTGGTTCCCCATGACCCTCAAAGGTGGTGCACGCTCGTGGCTCATGAGCCTGCCCGAGGAATCAGTCTCTTCGTGGAGCGAGCTCTGCAAGCTATTCATCGCCAATTCCAAAGGCGTGCGAGGCCGCCCCCACTCCGACGCCTTCCTCTCGAACCATGGCCTGAGGCGTGAGTGGCACCTTCCAGGGGATACCCTGCGCGAGTAAATTTTGCGCCTCCGACGGGGGTGTAACTAGGTCTCGTGTGGCCCTCTAGCGCTCCTTAGGAACCCCCGCAACATGCTCCATCAAGCAGCTCCACGTCCCCACAGGAGCATGAGCGCCAGGTGACTTTTAAGTTCGTTTCAAATTAAGTGCGTCCCCCTCCTATTTGCTAGATTATCCCCGAGCTGGTACTTCCTCGATTATGTAATGAACCTGATTAACCTTTGTTGAGTTTATGTTGCTTGCTTATAACCTGAGTTTCGATACCTCGCCATCGCCCGGTGTCCCTGCACCCCCACAACCAACCCCTCGGTGGTCCCATGACTGGGGGCTAGACACGGCGTTTGTGCTCGGGTCCGTCCCTGCAGCGTCGAGAAATCCAAGTGATCGTGCTCTGACTCACAGGCTGGCCCCCCGTGCATGTCACCTCACCAGGGTCCTTGGTGTCTCGCCCTCCCTGGGGCCATCGCGGGTGAAGAGGTGGGGTGCCGCCCGACTCATGTTGCCGCCGGTTAGGTGCTCTGTCGCCACGAGCGCCACGCTTCGGTGGTCGCACAGTGCGCACCGCGCCCATATTGCGGGGCGCGAGAGCGCGTAGCCGTGTCAAAAACTAGGCACAAACCGCCCGAAGACCGAGGGAGGAGTTCCTGAGCCCAGTGCCCGGAATATCTGACCCCTCCTTTATCGCCGCTCGGGACCCTCTCGCGTAAGAATGAGGTCACGCCCCGAAGCCTCCCGGAGCGCCACCCCTTGGCCTCGGGAGGACTCCCGCCCATGCCCATGTGGAAGCCCCATGCTCCGCGCTGGCGTAATAAGTGTTGAACCGTGACTATGCCCATGCCCAAGTGGAAGCCCCATGCTCCGCGCTGGCGGAACTGACGAACCGCGACTATGCCCACGTCCAAGTGGAAGCCCCATTCTCTGCGCTGGTGGAACAATCGAGCTTGGATCATGCCCACGCCCCGGCAAAAGCCCCTCGCTCTGTGTGGGCGAAGAAGCCAGTTGAGAACACTCCCGCGGGCCATGTCACCTTCGGGGCGAATTGTGCCTATCGCGGCGGTCGACGAACCTCCTCTCGTAGCGCGCGTTTGCCTGCCCCCCTTGGGCCTCGCGTGAGCGGGGCCTGGGTATGGTGCTCGTGCTCGGTTGGCCCCATGGACTGGGCACAGCTCAGGGGCCTACCCCACGCACGTCACCCCACCAAAGCCCTAGGTGACTAGTCTCCTCATACGACGCCCAAGCGCAAGCCGGCAAGCATGCGCCGCCTGCAACAGGGCACCCTGCGAACGGCTGCCCACAGGGGGCATCGCCTAAGGGAACTCTCGAGGTGCGTCCGGCGGACCGCGATGCCTCGACAAGGAAAGGGTCTAAGTACTAAAATCCCTCGAGAGCCGCCGCCCCCAAGGGCCCTTCACGCATCAAGGACGGAGGCCCCGAGCTCCGCGCCCCGGGGGCTGTTACTAACCTCTGGTCCCCTCGCCTGAGGACTGCCCCAGGCGTCGCGACCCGACCTACCGGTTGCGGCTGGGTCAGGCTCGGGGGCTGGGTTCCAGCGACGCGGAAGCATTAAGACAAATACGGAGAAGGGAACAAGCAAAAAGAGAATTACCGAGCGCGAATGTGCCCTCAGCCAGAAACAACATGGAATTTATGGCGCGAGGGCCACAATCTTTCTTACACACACCCGCGGGACCAGCATGGTTCACCACTGAAGACAACGCAAAATAAGAGGGGCCGGGCCCAAGCGGTGCCCCCCTGAGACTCGGGCCCTGGCACCTCCCACGCTAAATTAGAATCTTCCTCCTTGACGTGGATGCCCGGGGAGCCGCCGGAGACGTCGTCGGAGCCGTCATCGCTCCCTGTTCCCCCGAGGGAGGAGTTGTTGCTACTGTTGTCGCTGGAGGAGCCGCCGCCGCACCTGCCGCTTTCCATGCAGTAATCCAGGTGGTCGCCGGCCTTCCCGAAGATCTTCACGAAGAGCGTGGCGGCCCCGTCGAACTTGAAATGGAGCACATGCCCCTCCTTTGAGCCACCTGCCAGGGCGAACAACTTCCACCCCCGCTTCAAGAATATGAAGCCGAGGGGGTTGAATTCTGTTCCCAGCCAAGAAGACCCGTTGCAGTAGCCGTCTGGCTGCATCCAGAAGCCCAGGGGTGCGCGCTCCGCCATCTCCCTCGCGAAGCAGTCCGGGAGCCGGAGCCAGGTGGGGGGCGGACCGTCCATTCCAACAATGAACTCGCGTGCCGCGTCGGCGGAGTGGCTCCACGGACGGGGTGGCCGGGCAGAAGGACCGTTCCTGCTGCCACGACCGCGGCCACCTCGCCCCCCGCGCCTGTGCCCGCAGGCCGAGTCCCCCTCGCAGCGGCTCGAACCGGCTTGGGTCGCTATTGGGGGGCGCTCGTGCCCCCTGGACAGCTCCCCAGGCGCGGTGGCGGCCTCGCCCCCCCTATGGTCTCGGTGCCTCCATCTCCTCCACCGCGGCCTTTGCTTTGTCGGCAACGGAAAACCTCCTCATGGGCGCCATCGCTACTGCAACGACAAGCAGAGGCTAAGAGCGGGAATGGAGAGGTGAGGCAGGGGACCCCTCCCCCAGCCTTTATATAGCATACGACGAGTGGCCGGCCTCCGGCTCCTCGCCTCCAGTGCGTGAGCACAGTGTGAGGAAGGGCCATGATGGCCCCGTGCCGTGTGCAGGCTTTACGCCTATCCGAGTGGATGCCGAGGCGTCATGGGAAAGTGGAGGCACCCCATGTCCCATCGTGTGCCACACGTCGCACCTGGCCTGCGGGCGGTTAGGGCCCGCACCGTTTCGCCCCCATTTGGCGGAGTAGTGCACGCAGCGGGACCGGGTCTACTGTCGGGCTTCTAGGATTGGGGGTACCCAGGTTCTTCTGCCTAAGGCCCAAGACGCAATGCGTGTCAAAGGCCCAGTACGACCCACCGTAGGCTTCTCGAATGAAGCCCTCATGAGGACCCCTGCCTTGAAAGGATTTTGGCCGGGGGTACCTCAACCTGCTTCATGAGGACGCCCTCGCGAGGTCGCCTCCCGGGGTTGCCCCCCGGGGGCCTCACGGGGCGCATAGGTCAAAGATGGTTCAACGAGGTCACGCAGCCCGTTCTGTTACGAGGGAAGCGCGCACCCTGCCAAGCGCCATCCGGAGCCGTGGTAGGAGCCTTCGCCGAGAAGACTTTCCTCTTTGGTGCTAAGGGAGCAGGGCCAGCCGCCGGTTCCCAAAGCGGCCCCCAAAGGTTTCCCGCTTGGTGTAAGACGGACAAGGCTGGGGGCTCGCCAGGATGGAGGTCACCCTCGAGCCCACCAGCGCATCACGAAGGGAGCCTTTTGCAGGCGAAGACCACTTTTGTTAGGATAGCATGCAACCTTGCCCCCCTTTGAACTGGCGCTTGTGGCAACCCTTCCCGCTGGATATTTTCAGGGGAACAGGACCAAAGCCAGGATAAAAGGAGCAGGACAGACAACGTAGAGAAGACGAGTCCCCTCTGTATTCACTCTCATCCAAAAGAAATCCAGATAAGCAGGTGTAGGGTTTTACACTGCGATGTAGACCGAACCTGGGTAAACGACCGTGTCCTTCGTTCTCCCCCAAGCTCAAGCACGCCGAGCCATCACCGTAGGTTAGCAAGAGAGAGCAGGGTTGGAGAGCTAGTGCTCTTGGGTCCCCGGAGCCCCGATTCCGACAAAGCGTTCGAGCGAGGCCATGCATCCGGTCAATTTCTGCATTTCCTTGAGGTTGCGTGGAGGTTGCATCTTCTCGATGGCTTGGATCTTCTCAGGGTTAGCCTCAATGCCATGGGTCAAGACCAGGAAGCCGGGGAGCTTGCCTGAGGGGACTGTGAAAATGCACTTGGCGGGGTTGAGTTTGAGGTTCATCTTGCGCAGGTTGGAGAAGGTTTCCTCGAGGTCCGTGATGAGGGAGTCCTCTTTGCGCGTCTTGATAACAATGGCATCTGCATAGGCCTCCACGTTACTTCCCATCTGCGGCCCTAGACCCTTGTGCGTGAGTCTCTGGAAGGTGGCTCCTCCACTCTTTAGGCCAAAGGGTAGGCAGATGTAGCAGAACACTCTGCAAGGAGTAAGTAAGGCGGTCTTCTCCTCCTCTTGCTTGACCATCTTGATCTGGCGGTAGCCTGAGAATGCGTCCAGGAAACACAGCAGCTTGCACCCGGCTTTGGATTCCATGATCTAATCCATGCTCGGCAGCAGGACGTGGTCCTTGGGGCAGGCCTTGTTGAGATCAGTGAAGTCGATGTACATCAGCCCCTCTCCGCTATGCTTCTGGACCACAACAGGATTGGCAACCCACTCGGGTTGGAGTACCTCACGGATGAAGCCTGCCTCTTGGAGCTTCTTAGTTTGTTGAACGATGAACTTTTGTTGGTTGATTGCCTGGCGTTGTGCCTTTTGTTTCATGGACCGTGCATTTGGTCACATGGCCAAATGGTGCTCGATCACCTCCCTTGGCACTCCAGGCATGTCTGATGGTCTCCAGACGAACATATCAGCATTTACCCGAAGGAAGGTGACGAGCTCGCCTTCCTATTTGGCGGAGAGGCCAGTGCCGATGGTGACGGTGAGCCCGAAGCCACTGCTGTCCAACGACACTTTCTTGGTTTATGCGCGGTCCTGGAAGAACATTTGCTTCTTTTTGGATGGCACCGGCTCGATGTCGTCCTCGTCAGGCGGATGGGCTATGGCGGCAGCCTTGTAGGCGCTCTCAAGGGTGCACACCGCATCCTTCTCATCATAGCAGATGGTGACGGTGCCACCGCAGCCTGGCATCTTGACGGTGTTATAGGCATGGTGAGTCACCGCCATAAACATGTCGAGCGCGGGGTAGCCCAAAATGGCACTGTAGGGTAGGCTGATTTGTGCCACGTTGAAGTGGATGAACTCGGTGTGGTGGTTCTTGCGGCTGCCGAAGGTAACCTGTCACACCCTGTGTTTTGCCTCATATTACTAAGTTAACATATCTCAAAAATTAGGACCAACAAAAACTTTTTGTGTGCATGTGATGCTTGACTTGATTGTTATTTGTTTGATTGCTTGCTTGTGCTAAAATTCGTAAAATTCCTCCTACTCCCAAAACTCATCTCCTTGATCCAATTCTTTGACCAACGATCATGCCATGTATATAGGGCATAAAACTATTTTTATAAAACATTATTTTGACCAAAAAGCATTTACTTAATTTAGGTTTTAAAAAACCCCTGAATTGAGGTTTGTACTGCAAGTCCTCAAATTAGGGCGAATGTTTTGCCCCAAGTATTTTATTTAGAACCTATTATATATAACACTTCCCAAAACCACAAAATATTTTTTTAAAGGTTATTTTCATATTTTATTTAAATGCCTTTATCTCAGGCCAGAAATGCTCTTTTATTGGGAAAAATATTTTATTTTTTTACAAATATTTTAGAAAATTTAGGAAAACTTAGTGGACATGTATGTTCCATATATATATGAGTTGCAACACATGGTCATGTTAAAAATATTGGACAAAATCATCCAAAACCCTTTCTGGACATTTCAAGTATCTGAAATATTTCTATAAGAAATATTCTCAAATAAATCCAAGAAAATTCTAGCAAGTCACATATACCATATGTGATGATATTGCCAAGTTTCATCTCAATCAAAGTAGTTTTCGTTCACAAAAGTACCCCAACACCCTCTTTGTCCATATTCAAAATTGAACAACTTTAGACTGCCAAGTGTCTCCATTTGATCTCAATTTTTTGTGGAAATGTTCTAATCCTCTAATCATGTTGTCCGCGTTCTGGAAACGGGGGTACCCAGGCCTGCCTGCCTGCGGCCCAGGGCATGGCCCATTTCATCAGCCAAGCACAACCAGGCGCTGGCCCACTCAAGACAGGGCCCTCGCGAGGACCCTAGGCTCGCGAGGAGGAGCAGCGTCAAGACCGGCAAGGGACCGGGCTCCCCAGGCCTCCTCTGGAGCGGCGGAGATCTCTGTGCAGGACCCGGCCTCAGGAGTCAAGGATGACATAAGGAAGGACAGGCGGGCCCCAGGCAGAGCAGTTTCCCCTTTGGTGCAAAGGGGGGAAGGACATACGCGGGTTCCCAAAGCATCCCCCAAAGGTTTCTATTCCGGTGCAACAAGACCACGACCACGAGCCCCGTAGGACGGATGTCATCGTCGAGCTCACCTCTGGGTCGTCGACAGCTACTTTGCAGGCGAAGACCAACTTTGGACAGGGTGGGATATTCTCCTGTCCCCCTTCAAATTTGGCCGTTGTGGGATCCCTTCCAGCAGTTACGATAAGGGAAGAGGACCCGGGCCACCGCTATATATATAGGCTAGGCTGCACCGTAGAGGGGGCCAGGCAACCAGTCAATCCAACCGAACGACCACAAAGCCAGCAGAGGGCCAAGAACGCCTCAGGAGCGTCCTCGCGAGGCTCCTCAACATTGTACTAGTTCATCCACCATACCTCCACAAGAGGAAATCCACCAAAGCAGGAGTAGGGTATTACGCTTCGCAGCGGCCCGAACCTGGGTAAACCACCGTGTTCATCTGCTTCCTCGTCATCGTGCGAGTTCATCGTCTTGGCCATCGAGTAGCGAGCTAGGTAGGGCGAGGCTACAGGGGATCTTCGCAGACGCCCCTGTGTTCGAATCTCGAGGGTTTTGCAGAGCCCGAAATCCGACATTTGGCGCGCCAGGTATGGGCGTGTCGGAGTCTCCTTCGAGCCAAGCTCTTCCTCCGCTCGCCGCACTCACGGCAAAAGGACGTCGAGCCCGCGCTGAGCGGCGGGCTGCCCGTGTGGCGCGGGCTGCGCCGGCGGGCCCTGGCACCTCGCGTCGTTCTGCCTCCCCGTCAGCGGGCGCCGTCACCGGCCGGGCCCTCAACAGGCACTGGGGGCTGCCGCCTTCACCAACCACACGGCACGCCCCTGCCGCCCCGGCCCATCCCCGCACTCGGGCCGCGCCGCCGCTCCTCCGAGTCTGCCAAGACCCGACGCACAAACATGTCGCGCTCCTCGTGGCGCACGAGCTACAGCGCCAACACGCTGCGCACGACCACCGCAATGACGAGGCCAGGCGCGCCCCCAGACGCAGCACCGCCGCCGACGAGGCCCCGGTGTATCTCAGCGAGGATCGCACCCGTGAACTCGCTCAATAGGCGGGCACAGCGCCCGGGCCGCATGGGCACGGTCGGGACATCCGCGGCGGACCGCGCTCACCGGGGGCCTGGCTCGAGTCGTCGGACGCGCAGGAGCCGGCCGCAGGCGCCGGCAGAGACCGGTGGGAGGTGCTGGCCACACGAGAGGGGCACCGCCTTGCACCTCTCAGCACGCCCACCGGAACCAGGGAGGAGGACCAGAGTCTCGACTACGCCAGCGCCCGGGGACTTGTGCAACTCTACAACAACCATGATGACGCGCGCCCGGGCCATGAAGGAAGCAGCACCGGCTACCATGGCGACAGGAGGTGCATACGCGACTTCGCAGGCAGCTCTCGCGTGGGCTGGTATGCACAGCCTCGCGGGAGCGGCCTGCGGGACTGGCCTCGTGAGGATGCCCGGCGTAGGCAC
Source organism: Elymus sibiricus (assembly GCA_039707655.1). NCBI lineage: Eukaryota > Viridiplantae > Streptophyta > Magnoliopsida > Poales > Poaceae > Elymus > Elymus sibiricus. Next base: position 302,926,293 of record CM077675.1, on the reverse strand, counting down.
CTTCGCGAGGCGCACCCGCTGGTAGGGAGCTGCCTTGAGTAGGCGTCTGGGTCTGGGGACCGGGGGTCACTTGCCTGGGAATGGAGGGTGGAACATCTGCCCACGTCCCCGGGCCAGATGGCCCCAGCTTGGAGACGGAGGGTGGAACACGCGCCCATGTTTCCAGGCCAGATGATCCCAACCTGGAGACGAAAGGTGGAACATACGCCCATGTCTCCGGGGCGCGCGACGCCCGCCTGGAGGCGGACGGTGGAACATACGCCCATGTCTCCGGGTCAGATTTCGTTCGATCACCAGCGGGCGATCAGGTACTCGCCCATGTCCCCAAGCCCGGCTCGCCTGGCCTGGGAGCAGGGCCACGAGTACCTACGTGGGGACCCCGGGCACCCCAGCGAGGCGCGCTGGGGGACCGGCCGGGGTACCCAAGGCCCTTTTCCGGGGCGGGCCTTCCCATCGGGGGGTGCGAGGGGCTCCCCTATGCTCGAGGGCCCGTCCGGAACCGACCCTACTTCGCCATGCCAAGCCTGGGGGCTGAGAGTGGGCTTCACGCCCTCGGGGCATGGAGCTCCCTGTACACCCCCAGGACCAACCCGTGACACTCTCACGTAATAATGAGTGGGATGTATATGCCCCGAGCCCCCCGAGGACGCGGAGGGGTTCCCTCCCACGCAATGTGGAAGCCACAGCTCCGAGCTGGCGGACAACACTACCCTCCAATGGCTATGCCCATGCAACGTGGATGCCCTATGCTCAGCGCTGGGGGAAGACAAAGACAAAGACTACCCTAAGAGCCGGACGCGGTGGTTTTCTCGCTCTTTTTTGTATTCGAAGTTGCCACCTTCGAGAATCCTCTTTTTTGCTCGAGCCTGCCGGAAGTTTGAGGATTTTGCAACTCTATATTTAAAAGAAAAAGGGACGGGGACTTTTCTCTCGTTGTTCTCTCGTTTTACCAGTCTTGAGTTCTCTCTTTCTGGATTGGTGTTTCGCAAGGAGCCATGCGCTCCGGCCCTCCCCGAGGCGCCTCAAGGGCTCGCATCTTTTAGCTGTCGACCCCCACTCGGGGGCTCCGACTGCAGCACGGCGCCGCAGCGTGGAGTCTCGGGAGACTCCAGGGCCTCCTGAGGCAGCCGCCAGCAGGAAACAAAGTTTTTCTTTGGGAACTGCTTGAGCGTCGAAGGGGGCTCCTGAGCATCACGCCTCAGGAGCCTTACCGGTCGTAAAGCCACTCGTCCCTTGATGTCGTCCTCGGTGATCCAGTCGGCATCAAGGGTGTCGAGGCCTCGCCTCGTAAGGTGCGTCCAGGTGATCCGGTCGTACCTTACGGTGGCAGGGAAATGTGCGGGACTGGGGCCTACAGACACAGAGTGCTGAAAGGGCTCCCAACTTGCCTCATTTACGTGAAGAGGAAACTCCCAGGACATCCGGCCTTCTCCCCAAGCACCACGGCTAAACCCCCCTGACGCAGAAGGCTACCCCAAGCGCGACAACCGGATTGGCAGCAACCCCGGGCAAGAGGAAGCGCGGCGCGACACTCCTCATCATTTGGGAGCACGTTCATGGGTATTTTCCAAAATACATAAGAGTTGCCACTAGGCCTCATGCATAACCTTGCTAGGAGAACAGGAAGGCTACTCAAGGAGACATGCAGTCGCCGCTACTCTCGTCATCACCGCCCGACGGCGGCCTCATGCTTCCCGGCTCAGGCATGGCCCTCGGCTTCGTCAGAAGAAAGCTCCGTTATCAGGTATTCCACATGGTCCTTGACCCACTCGGCAAGGGCAGCGCAGGTCACTTCAGGCACAGGACCGAGCACCGCCCCAAAATCGAAGTGCGGATCAAGACGAAGGAGGTGGCTGAAGACGTTCGCGGCCACCCACGCGAGGAGGTCGCGGCGCTTCTCCTCCACAAGCACGCGGATCTTCTCCGCGCTCTCCTCAAGGCACTCCATGACCCTGGAGAAGAAGCCCAAGTACCCCTCATCGTCTGGAACCAAGGGGCTCGAGACGCTCGCACCACAGATGTCGCTCAGGGCCTGGGTAGCCCTCCCCTCGAGGGACCGGAACATCTGGGAACGCGCGTACTGGAGGCCGTGAGCACGGTCCGCCTCGTCCGAAGCTTTCTCCACCATCGAAGCAGCGCCCTTTACCTATTCATAGAGAAAGGCTAGCTTGGCCTCGGCAGCAGCCTGGGCGTCCATCGCGGCTCGCCGCCGTCCCTCCTCCTAGTCTAACCTTTTCTTGAGGGCATCAACCTCGCCTTTTAGGTAGTCACGACGCTTGCAGAAATGGGACTCCTGGAGCTTCAGCTTCGCACGGTAGTCCTAGAGAAGGGAACGCCAAGCCTCTGTTGCCGACTTCCTCTTGGAACTTCGCCTTGCGGGAAGCAAGGGACTCCTCGGCAAGCGACGCCTGGCGCTCCCTCACCTCCAGCGTCTCCTGCTCCAGGCTCTGCTCCAGCGCCTCCATCGCCAACGCGTCAACGGGCGCGCGGGGGCTCAGGCTGGCGGGGAGGAACTCGGTTGACGGGCCATCAAGTGTGGCCCTCCGCGCCTAAATCTGCCTTTCAAGGTCGGCGTTGAAGGCTTGAAGTTCCTTGAGGCGTTCCTCGGAGGCCCTGCGCCGGCAGTCGGCTTCCTAAGCCTCGGCAAGGGCGCGCTCACGGGCCTCCACCGCCGCGGCGAGAGACTCTTCGACCTTTGCATGGGCGCGCTCACGCTGTAGGCGGCTGAAATTCACGGCGACCTCGAGACGATGCCATTCCTGCGCAAGGCGATGACGCTCCGCCTCCAAGCGGGCATCACTGTTGGCAAGCTCTACCCCCAGGCGTCCTAGCGCATCCGCCGCGGTTTGGAGCAAACCCCACCGCGCGGCGCTCCGGTCACCAGCAGGCTCAAGGGGCCAACCAGGGCCTCCACCTTCCCCAGGATGAACGGGGGAGGTACGTGAGGGGCCACCTAGCCCGGACGCATGCCCAGGGGCTGGGGGCTCCCGCGTAACCACTCCGGGAGAAGGACGCGCCACCTGGGGCCCCGCGTCACCAAGCTAAGGGGGCCCAAGGACACAGCGCGGCACGCCCCCAGGAAGGGCCACTGGCGGAGGAAGCGGCCCCATCCTAGGGAGCTGGAGACCACGGACGAGGAAGACCGCAGGGGGCTCGCGTGCGGGGCCTCCCGACGGCCGAACGGGCTCAGGTGTGGGCGCTCGGGCGGCCCGAACCCCGCAGCCGACGGGAGATGAGACCGCGAGAAGCTCGGCAGCCGTAGGAGAGGGCGGCGCCGACCTGTCTCTTCCTTCACCGGTGGGGAGCCTGTGAAACAGAAGCTCAGAAGGAGGGCGCCGAAGGGAAAATCGAGCGGGCGCGAGCACTTACTCATCCACGGCAACCCACTTCCTCTTCACCGGCGCCCACGGCGCCGAGGAGCGGCCGCCCCTGGGCGCCTTCCTCTTCCGGCCGGCGCGGGGACCGGGGGACGATGAACCGCGACCGGCACCTGACACTCAGCGGTAGAGAAGCATCCGACGACCTTCACCATCGATGGGGCGTCACCCCCGACCCCGGGCTGACTCGAAGCGGGAGCTGGAGAAGCGGGCAGCGAAGGGCGCTCCACCTCGGCCACGGGAAGGGCGGCGCCCTCCGAATCCCCAGGGGTCAGGGCCCCCGAGAAAGGGGCATCCTGTGGGCGCGCCTCCTCAGGAGGAAGGAGCCCCCACTCATCGAAATGCGGCATCTTCAAGACGAGGGCTTCCCGATCCTTGTAGTTGTACAAGGCGAGGCCGCCCCGGGGAAGCTCGTCAGGTTCACCACCGGTCAGGCGGCGGAGCAGCTCGCGCAGCACATCGGAGGAAAGAGGCGGGACCTGGATCCTAATGGGATCGCGGGGGCCCGTGAAGGCCCACATCGGACGGGAATGGCGCTGAAGAGGAGCAATTCGTCGGCATGTGAACTCCCGCACCACCATTGCCACCGTCACACCCGCCTTCTTCAGCCTCACCAGCCTGGCTAGGACCCGCGCAAGCCTCCGGTCGGCAAGCTCCCCGTGCCTCCACCCGCGATTCGTCACTGCGGGGGCTAGCGGGGGTTGGAACAGAGGGTCGGCCTCTGCGGCGTTGACATACACCCACTGCCGCCGGAACCCTTCTGCTTCCGAAGAGAGTCTGGCTTCGAGGGTCCCCCCGGCCGATGCATCCGCTCCTCTCAGGGACACGCATCCAGAGCACTGTTCCTCCGAGACCAATTCAAGGGACAAGAAGTGGCGCAACAACGCCACGGAGGGGAAGACACCAACAAAGGCCTCGCACAGGAACGCGAAGGATGAGAGGAGGACAAGGGAATCGGGGTCAAGGTGGAGCACGTGGATCCGATAATGCGAAAGCATGGCGGAGAGGAAGCTAGAGAACGGCGGCAGCACGCCTGAGAGAAGGGCGTGGATATGAAGGGGGATAGCGGGGGCCTCAAGCTCGCTCCGAGGCCGCGAGTCCGGCCAGATCTTGGTGGCCCCCCACTCATTGGAGCCGGCGGCAACCACCAGCTGGACCTTCTCCAACCCCTCCAAGTTCACCACCAATGACCGGCCCAGCGCGGGCTTAGGCACCGACGCGGACATCGGCGCCCTCAAGCCCTCGCCTTCTCCCTTATTCGAGGCCATGACAAGGGGGCGTGGTGACGCGCGCGTAAGGATTTGGCGGAAAGGGCGAGAGCCGCGGAAGAGGGGAGAACAGACGGCGAAACCGACGAGGAACAAAGGCGGCTTTGTGGCGTGTGCCGGGCGATTTGACAAACCTGGCAATGGCCGGTCCGGCGTGGAGGAGAGGGGGCGATGGCCTCTCAAAGACGGCCACATGTAAAGCCTGGCCCACAGGCGTTTGGGCCCCGCAGAGCTTCGGGCCGCCCTCAAGGCTTCGCCCGGAAGCCAGCTCGAGCGCGCCTTGGGCCCGGGGGCTACTGTCGGCGTTCTAGGAACGGGGGTACCCAGACCTGCCTGCCTGCGGCCCAGGGCATGGCCCATTTCATCAGCCAAGCACAACCAGGCGCTGGCCCACTCAAGACAGGGCCCTCGCGAGGACCCTAGGCTCGCGAGGAGGAGCAGCGTCAAGACCGGCAAGGGACCGGGCTCCCCAGGCCCCCTCCGGAGCGGCGGAGATCTCTGTGCAGGACCCGGCCTCAGGAGTCAAGGATGACGTAAGGAAGGACAGGCGGGCGCCAGGCGGAGCAGTTTCCCCTTTGGTGCAAAGGGGGGAAGGACATACGCGGGTTCCCAAAGCATCCCCCAAAGGTTTCTATTCCGGTGCAACAAGACCACGACCACGAGCCCCGTAGGACGGATGTCATCGTCGAGCTCACCTCTGGGTCGTCGACAGCTACTTTGCAGGCGAAGACCAACTTTGGACAGGGTGGGATATTCTCCTGTCCCCCTTCAAATTTGGCCGTTGTGGGATCCCTTCCACCAGTTACGATAAGGGAAGAGGACCCGGGCCACCGCTATATATAGAGGCTAGGCTGCACCGTAGAGGGGGCCAGGCGACCAGTCAATCCAACCGAACGACCACAAAGCCAGCAGAGGGCCAAGAACGCCTCAGGAGGGTCCTCGCGAGGCTCCTCAACATTGTACTAGTTCATCCACCATATCTCCACGAGAGGCAATCCACCAAAGCAGGAGTAGGGTATTACGCTTCGCATCGGCCCGAACCTGGGTAAACCACCGTGTTCATCTGCTTCCTCGTCATCGTGCGAGTTCATCGTCTTGGCCATCGAGTAGCGAGCTAGGTAGGGCGAGGCTACAGGGGATCTTCGCACACGCCCCTGTGTTAGAATCTCGAGGGTTTTGCGGAGCCCGAAATCCGACACATGCATCCACACCAAGTGGTGCATCAAGGAGAACAATTTATCTTAGGTAGATCTAGCCAAATCTGTTTCTGCCCATTTCTAGGGTTTGAAACTTTTGCATTAGCCAGATTCTTCAAATGAGCTACAAATTTGTGGACATGCCTATTTAATCCCATTTCTCAATCCTGTTAAATCTCATGTCAAGGAGATCATTGTAGCTAGATCAAAACCCAGCACAAACAACTTCTGGTGTTTTTTCAAAGTTATTGTTTTGACTTCTTTCCTTGTTCTCCCTGACCTCAACTTTTTACCACAGCCTCTACTAGGCCTCTTCCACCTCCAGTACGAAACCCCAGGTCTGGATCAATGATTGAGGTGGGTAAAGCCCCCATTTACCTCTCTGATTCACCATGGCAGAGCTCCTCTCTCCCCCTCCTCTCATTTCTACCCTTCCCTTACCCCCTAAGATACCTCCAGAGCATCTCTAGAAACTCCCAGCAGCTAGTGGACAGGCTTGGCCACGCGCAGGATGCCAGCATGCCCTGGCACGCAGAGCTCGCACTCTGGAGCTCGCTACAATGCGCACCTGTACTGTAGCGGAGCCCAACCTAAGCCTTCCGACCACCTCAGGTTCCTCCCGCACACCAGCAGACTCGCCTCGACATCCGCTGCATGACAGTATGTCGGGACCCTCCTCCCTTGCCCTCCTCTCTCCCCTGTCGGGCACGCCCGAGCGCCACCCGTGGACACAGTCCATGGTGCGCCTCAGCCAGGCTATTTAAGCCAGCCCCTCGCAGCTCCCTTCGCTCCCTCTCTCCCCCGCGGACACCCTGGACCAGCCCGCGACTCGTCCCGTGTCCTCCTCCTCCTTCAACCGGCGACGCCCGCCTCGGGTCTCGCTCGAATTTGAGCTCCCCGACGATGCTCTCCTCCTCTAAGCCACACCAGGACACTGCCGACATCGCCATGAGCCCCTCCCGAACTCGTTTTCTTCCTTCCGGTGGCCGGAGCACCGCCCCCATGGCCGCCCATCGTCAGCCTCCGCCATGGCCGAGGCCCCACTCCCCTCGATGCTCCCCGGCAAAAATAGACCTCCCAGGCGAGGGCGGCCCGTCGCCCTGAGCGCGCTGGTGGTCGGGGCGTCACCTGAGCTGGCACGACCACCGGGGGAGCACCGGCGTGGCTCGGTCTCGCCTCCTCTCCCTTTCCCTGCTTGAGTGGGAGGTGGGGGAAGGACCCAATAGGCGGGCCCCGCATGTCAGTGACTGGCCGGCCGGGCCCAGCGTTTAAGTGGAAGCGCCCCCCCCCCTGCCCCCACCCGATGTTTGTGTCTCCCTGCGCAGAAGGCGTACTTCACAAAGTGCGCCTTCGACGTCACCGCTCCCCCGCCCAGCCAAGCCATTGGGCCGGCTCACTTTCTATCAAGCGCCCTGAGCGCTGTTTTGGCCTTTTTGGTAAATGTCGGGACCCCGATCCAAAGCCATAAGAATCTAGCATGTAACACTTCACATTACTTTGCGGCCTCACGCACGGTTATCTCCACGACTGCCACCTTACCTGTGCCGGGACCGTTTGCGCCTTTTGGCTCACGAATGTGAATATGTCGCTAGCATTCAAATTCCAAGAACCTGGGTCGACATGACTAGTCGTAGAACCCAAGTGGCACATCCGTACAGGGACAGACATACGTGACCCAACAATGCAGGTGTCGGTCATCATCGTGTGTAGACGAGTCATAGCAAGCTACATGGACTCCATTACGTCGTGAGACATTTCTGTCATCAACTGCGCGTAGATGAGTCATAGCAGGCTACATGGATTCCATTACACTGCGAGACATTTCCCCGAAGGGACAGACACAGCAGCAAAGAAGGATGCACACCGGTCAATCAATGTGTCCGGAGCAGTAGCAAGCTAGCAAGGCTCATTGGAAGCACGAAGAGGCATTTCCCCGTAAAGAGTACTACTAGAGGCACACAACTAGGTGTCAAATCCCATACATACCGTTGCACGTGACACGTACGCACGACATGCCTAATATGCATAGATACAAATATGGCATCACAACATAACCATACAACAACACAACAGTTATTTAGAAGGCTCAGAAGAGCCTTAAATAATATGTTCATACAGGTAGGGGTCACATGACCCGACACTCAAGTCATACAAGCAAAGTCATACAAGCCATGCAGAAGATTAAAGCTGTCTGGGTACAGACAGATGAAAGGTAAAAGGCATAAAGCCTGACTATCTACAGCCCAACCCAGGGCATCGGATCGTAGCTGGGATACCAGCTACTCGGCGTCGTCGATGTCTAGGTAGAACCCACCAAACAGGTCCTGGTTCTCATCTGCAACAGTTATTAAGCAGACATGAGTACAAACGTACTCAACAAGTCTTCAAACCAGACCTAGTCTATTCAGGCTCATGTATCAACAAGGGGATTGGTGGGGTTTATGCAGCAAGCCAGCTTTGACTCTTGGCTAACCTGTACTACGACTACTAGTTCTTTGAACAAGTTTTGAGATAGCGCACACGAGTCCACTAACACCACGTCAATACTCTACCATGGATCCTCTCCCGTCACTTACGAGAGTGCCATCCACGGTACTCACACTTTTCTTGATACTTTTATGAGTAGCCATTAAATTGTCTATGAACAGCATAAGTTTCCAAGTTGTCCATATCCATGGACGTGGCTATTCGAACAGATCCATACCCTGCAGGGGTGTACTTCTTCACACACGCTCTCGCCACTTATCGCTGAGTGCACATAAAAACAGACACCTCGGCAACCTTCAAGCGGAGGCCTAGCGAGGGAGTCGGCCACGACCGTCAATCACACAAGACCCTAGTCCAGGCTATCGCCTATTTGAGACTGAACCCGCACGGAAGTACGGCCGAAGTTTCCGCTACGGCCCCAAACGATGTGCGCAGGGTTCCCAAGCCCACCATTCGGATGACCCTTGGTACACCGTGCCACTGCCTACCGCATCGTAGCCCACCCCTAAGGTCAGCGCTACGCACGGCCTCCAGCATAGCTACAAACACCAGAAACTACTTGCAACTCCTGGACCGAGGACTAGGCGGTTGATAAGTCGAGCGGGGTCATATTTCAGGGCCCAGCATGTGGTAGTAGCTAGTCTTGGATCACAAACACGAAACTCAGTTCCTAAGAACGGTCCCAATGAGACAATCCGCTATGTACTCCTACATAGCCTCTCATCGCTACCTTTACCAAATCGGGTTCATCATTTAGTTCATCACATCAGAACCACAGTGTTTCACTCCGGTTCATCACCCAGATGAATCAGACCTGACACAACTTTAAGCATAGCAAGCATAGCAAGCATAGCAGGTCAAGCACATCAAGGCTCAAGCATCTACCAGGTATGCTAGGTTGCTTGGTTTAGCTATTTACTGTGACAATGACAGGTCATGCAAAGGAATGAGTTCAACTACCGGAACAGGTAACAGTTGAATCGTATAATCCTAATGCAATAAACAAGAGCAGGAGCGAGAGAGTGGGATGTTATCGGAATGATCAATGAGGTTGCTTGCCTTGCAGGTTGGCGGGGAGGTACTCTCCTTCAGGGGGATACTCGTGGGTATCCGATGGAGCCGAACCTACCGCGACATAGACAGAGTAACAATCAATACACGACAAGTGCAACAATATGATGCATGGTCATGAGATGGCAACATGATATGAATGGGCTAATGCACCTAGCATCAGGTTTAAATGAAGCTGATTTGAAATTAGGTTCAAATTCAACTCCATGTATTATGTCACATATTGCATCTTATGCAAAATGTCAATGTTCTCCTATTTAGGTTGCTCTATCATGCATGATAATAGCACCAATGGATTCTTTGGATTTTTCTGATAATTTTTCATATATAAATTATTTCAATCTGAGTTACAGATTAATTTCTATGAATTTTCTAAGTTTTAACCAATTTCTGAAATCTTATATCTTATATTACTAATTGGATGCACCATGCGAGCCTCCACGTTAATCCACATCATTAAAAAAATATTAACCGTTGATCTATGTAATAGATCTTCACCCCACGATTTATGTTACTTTTCTGGTGAAAAATAGATCCAACCTACACGTAACAAAGACCAAATTTGAGCCAACCTCCACGTATTGGTCTCCCATGTTAAATTGTTCAGTCAATAAATAATTCCCTGTGCTAATCATAAAAAAGAGATCGACCACGTACAAGGGTTCCATCGAGAAGTAATCAGCCCCATCCTATGTTAAACAGTTTGGTCAAGAGATAATTCCCTTGGTTCATCATTAAAAAATACGAGCAGTTCGGCTGATCCAACACATATATTTTATATTCAAAGGTTATTGTGACTAGAGTCCTAAAGGTAAACAATTTGTAATCCCACGTTCTGGCTCGAACATGTCCACGTATTCTGCTTGGCATCCGCCTCCTATGATCCAGCCGCAATGTGCGTGGAGCAAACCAACCCGTCCGTTCGGCGATGTGACGATCATCCCATACAGCACGCCAACAATGATGTACATTAGTATCGATCGACCAGGCATCAACTACCAGGTTGAGAAGTAAAAACTCCTCTACAGCATGTCCATGTCCTGCGTGATCCGGCCGAGATGAGTTTCAATGCGGCAGCAGTCCCATTGTCCACCCCTCTGATGATTGATTTTTTCTATGATAGATGAATCCAGATTCCAGAGTAACCTGCTCTTCATCGCCCATATTGTGCACCTCAGCCTTGGCGGCCGGCTAAGTTCGAACATTCTATTCTCGCGTAGTAATCTGCTGTTGCCTGAGCTTCCTTTACTTTGCAATGATGACGGTTAGTATCTCAATTCTCAGGTACACAAGGAGCAAGCCACTTCCTACTCAATCCACAAGTATCATGCTTCTTGATCTCAGCGTCCCAGGTATATAAAAGTAGTACTTCTTTCTTTTGTGAATGATACAAAAATATACATGACTCGCTGCCTCCAACCAATTTACATTTGGTGATTTTATATATTGTTACCTGCACCATTAGCTCTGTGCTGTACGACTGAGACACCAATGATCGGTTTTTTTTTTTTTGACCCGAAACCGAATGACGGTAAAGTTCCTTTGTAGCTCGTCCTACATGGTACCCCTTATCCTCACCCCTCCAACACACTCGTAGAACAATTGTTCTACGGTATATTTTCCATTAATAAAAACAAATAAGCTACAGAGGAAAACCAAAAGAAAAAAGAAAGTCACTATGGACTTTCAGCCAATGCCAGTTCTACCAATGATCGCTTTTGTTTTGCTGCACCAATGTTTCTATGGCTTTGACTAGACTATATGTTCCTCTCTTGAACTGTTTAACGAAACCAGTAGTTGGATTCATGTAGTGTGCTCGCATTGTTACATATGTTGTACCTTAGACACCTACCATAGTCTGGGCCTCAGACCCCCATGATCTGAGTACTATATATATTGCTAATATTGTATGTCTTCCAATGATGTGTCTTCTAAGAGAAAACACCGGGTTATGTGTTGTAGCTGTGCGATGGAAAAGATGACATGGAAGGGCCAGGCACATTGAGTTAACATAGTCAGACTCGTATATTTGTCCATCCCTCGGGGACTCCTCTTATTTATACGCTGGTGCTTCTCACTGAATCTTCAGTCATCCCTTTGTTTCCATATCATCAGCATGCAAGCAACCCTGATGGCAGAAGATTGCTACTACACGCCTGGATTGATGCATTCCAAATAAGAATGCCATGCATTTTATTTTGCGACATGGATGTGAATATCTCCATCCACTCTTCATTACTCTACGCATTATTGCTCAAGTTTTACCCGTGCCATTAAAGAGAAGTTGTCAGGAATGCGTGCTTGCATTAATTAGGATTAAATAGCTAACAAGAACTTAATTCTCAGATGCCTACTTCTTTAATCGTTGTTAAAAATTAAAATCTTTAGTGGCTTAATTCGATTTATAATCCTTATTTTAAATTACATGAGGAAAATAAGTTTCCTTCGGAGAATTATGATCAAACTTTAGCCAATTAATTATCATCGTTGGACTAATTGGTATGAAAGGTATACCTTGATAGTTCATTTAGGTTCTTCATTATCATGAGATTCTGAATTTTCTTCTCAACTTCTAATTTAGCCAAAGCATTGGGAAAAATAATAAAATAATTTGATCACTGGACCGGCTAAACTTTAGAATTAGGTGGTTAAATGACGTTAAAAGAACTTTTGGAAGAAAAATGAAGGTAAGGTAGACATGCATGTCAACGAATGGTAATAACTACAATATGGTTATAGATCCATAGCCTTTTTGCTAAGTGAATCTTCATAGGACACGATAAGAACGAGAACAGTGTGCCGATGCCATCAAACAGTTAAACTAACATGTTGAAGGTCCATACGGAAACAACATATCGCAATAGTACACAATAGGTTCTCAAACTCCGTCGTTTCCTCCTTGAGGGTGTCAGTCCTGGAGGTGTGCATGGGCTCGAGGGACCAGCGGACGACATCTTTGGTGGAGCGGTGTTTCATCTTACACATCGACGACTGTGGATCTCGACGGCGGGGCGCAGTTCGATGTGTGTAGATGGACTCGCGCAGGAGGATGGCGCTGTCTGGCGTCGTGGTGGCGTCAATGGCAGACGTGGCAAGGTCTTGGCGTCAGTATCTGCTCTGAAGATGGATCGGTGGAAGACGGCGGCTGCGGCCTCTAAGAGTGCGCAGGACTGGTGTGTGCCCCATACTAGGTATATGGCTTGGTTGGGGCCTCCAGTTTTAGATGTTAAACTTAGGTGCGAGGTCTGTTTGGTATTAGGCTCGGACTATCGGCACCCCTTCATCAAGTGGATAGAAGTAGCGACAGATGTTGCGAAGATGGTGGCTTCAGATTTACTGATGTACTACTTTGTAAGGTTATTGTGAATAATTAATAAAGTGACTACATGCATCGTCTAGATGCAGAGGCCAGGGGTCTTCCTCCTTTTCAAAAACAAAGGTTCTCAAACTCCGTGCATTCATTTTTCCTTAGCGGTAAAAAATGACAAGAGACGCACAACTACCCCATGGATATTACATCTTCTATTAGAAATCCATAGTGCTTATTGCTCCGCTCTGATTGCATTTGACTATGTGTTTCATTTAGAAGATCTTCATAGATCTTGAATTGGCTGCAATGAGGATCCACACTTCCACGTTGATGATTATCTATCATACACACTAAAGCACATGGGTTGTGTTGCTCTGACGCGTGTCAATGCATGTGAGTGATTCCCCGGAAAAAGAAAGCATGTGAGTGATGTTGTGGGATGCTAGGCCCACCTAGGTATTGTAGAAATTCCCCATTAATCAAATTCAATGATGGTGATTAAGTAATCCCTTCTCCATATTTAATTATTCGATAATATCATATTATTTTTTTAAAACCAAGAACTATTACATCAGTGAAAATAGGTTAGACCATGTCTACCATTAGATTATATTTGTCTTGCTTCTTGAACTATAATTACTCATAGAAAGGCTAAGAATAGATATGAATTTTTATTATGAAATGTCCTTTAAGACATCTTTAGATAGGGTTATTTGTCCAAACAAAAAAAATATAATACATACAACAAGATACTTGGAGCTGAGAGTTCAAACATGTATAATATATGTATCCAACATGTGTTATTTCCACATCAATCGAAGCAAACTTTATTACAAATATGGTTATGTAATCATCTTTGAAATCAAGTTCTCTGTTTTCTCTATAATTTATTAAAAACATGTAGATAAATGATTTGACATACTCCTTTAATCTACGCTTACGAAATTCTACTAGCCCGTGTAGTTGCACGGGTGGTTGACTAGTTATTATAAATCAGAAAAGTCTATTGCGTCAGCACTGCATGAGCATTGTGTCAGCTGGTCAAACGACCGTTGCCAGGTCAAACCTGACCAGTGGGGTCCACTAGTCAGTGATACAGGCACTAACAGTGATTAAAGTTAATCTTTGTACCTAATTAGTGGGACTGGGCCCACTGTCAGTGGGTGATTAAGTTAATTAATCAATTTAATTATTTTTGACCTAATCCTAAATTAACTAGGGGCTGGGCCCCACCTGTTAGTGACCCAGGGGGGTCAACCCTGTGGTCAAACCGGTCGGGTTGGCCGGCGTTGAGCCGCCGACAACCACAGACACGGCAGAGGGGGTCGGAAACCCACCTCCAGCGACCATTTGGCTGGCGGATTGCATCTATCAGACAACCTCACTTGTGCGCTTCGATCTGGGCACACCCCAGGTGCTGAGATGGCCCAGAACGTCGCCGACAATGACCTTGGCGGACACCGGCGTTCGGACATCGACCAGGCCGACGCCACAGCTAGCTAGGGGAGGAGCCGAAGGCTTCCACGCGCTCTTGGAGTCCTCCTGAGCACGACTACGTGCTTGGGGGTGAGCTCAGGGGCCTGCAGTTGCGGCAGCGCCATCGCCGGTGGCGAGGAGCTCTCGGACTCAGGCGAATCAGTGGCTACGGCGAGCTAATGGTTGCGGAAAGAGAGGGAATGGAACCGGGGGCTCACTGCGGTTGCGAGGGCGTCGAGAGCGTGCTCGGGGGAGGCTTGGTGGCGGCGAATCAACGGCGGCGAGCTTCAGAGCCGAGGAGTAAGAAGGGGTCGATGGCGTTGATCCAGGTGCTCCGGCGAAGCTTGGCTCGGCGGGGACAACCAGCAGCTCGAGGCGGAGCTCGGGGGCTAGTCAGAGGGGCCAGGAAGGCCCTGCTGCTATGCGGGCGACGACGGCGAGCTGCGGCGAGGCGCGGCCGTGGCGGAGCAGAGGCAAGGGAGAGAGCAGAGGGGGCGAATGGGGGGGATCGGAGGAGGCGATCCAGACGGCCCCTTGGAGCTTATCCGCGTTGCCAGCGCGACGGGGACGCAGGCAGCTGCCGGCGTGGCGGCACGGCCGTGCGCGCGCGTCGGCCACGCGCCCAGCCTCCTGGCGCCAGGAGGACGACGACCTGGCTGGGCCAAATGGGCCGGCCTGATCTGGGCCTTAGGTTAGCTTTCTCCCTTTTTTATTTCTATTTTGTTTCTGTTTTTCTATTACTGACATTCGTTTTATTTTGTTTGGGCACAAATCCCTGGCACAAAATTACTGAAATATTTTATAGAATATAGTTTGAATATTTCGAACTTCCACAAAAAGTTTCAGCATTTTTGAACAACTAAAATAATTATAGTGCTTTATTTATTATTTTCAGTAGCATTAAAAGGTTATTTTAAAATGCTATAATTGTTGTGAAAAAATAAAATGTCCCCTGATATGTTTTTGCCAACATTTATCAGAATTAGTGCACATTTTTGAAGGGCATTTTGGATTCATTGAAAATTCACAAATATTTGAATTGTTTAGTTAGGGTGAGGTGCTAGGGTTTCTAATAATCCCCATTTCAAGTTGATGAAATGTAAACATGATGCACACTCTAGCTAGCACAATGCAATGGGAAACTAGGGATGTGACAACTCACCCCCACTCAAAAGAATATCGTCCCGAGATTTAGGAGTCATCGGGAAGAGTGCGGGGTACTCTAGTCGAAGACGTTCCTCCCTTTCACATGTGGCTTCCTTCTCGGAATGGTGTGACCACTGAACCTTGAGAAACTTGATGTTTCGACGTCGAGTGGTACGCTCAGCTTGATCGAGGATACGAACAGGGTATTCTCGATAGGTAAGGTTATCTTGGAGATCAAGCGTTTCGTGGTCCACTTCGCGGACAGGGTCCGAGAAGCAACGCATGAGTTGCAAGACGTGGAAGACATCATGAACCGTGGAAAGATGCGGTGTTAGTTCCAATTGGTAGGCAATCTCTCCTCGTTTAGCAAGAATGCGAAAAGGACCAATGTAACGAGGAGCCAACTTGCCCTTGATACCGAATCGTTGGGTACCCTTCAGAGGTGTAACCCGAAGGGAAGCCTTCTCGTCAACTTCAAAAGTCACAGCCTTATGATGGCGATCATATTGGCTCTTTTGAGGAGATTGGGCTGTTTTCAACTTTTCACGAATAATGCGAACTTGCTCCTCTGCAGCTTGGATCATATCCGGGCCAAAGAGTTGCCTCTCTCCGGTTTCTGACCAGTTAAGAGGTGTTCTACACCTTCGTCCATAGAGAACTTCAAAAGGGGCTTTGCCCAAGCTTGACTGATAACTATTGTTATAAGAAAATTTGGCGAACGGAAGACATTTCTCCCAATTCATGCCGAAAGAGATAACACATGCTCTGAGCATGTCTTCCAGGATTTGATTGACTCGCTCCACTTGACTGCGGATAGAAAGCAGTGCTAAAAGAGAGATGAGTCCCCATAGCATTCTAGAAGCTTTCAAAAAATCGGGAAGTAAAGATACTTCCACGGTCTGAGTTAATCTCTAAAGGAACACCATGAAGAGACACTATTCGAGAAATGTATAGATCCGCTAGCTGACTAGCAGTTATACTTTCATGAACACGAAGAAAATGAGCCACTTTGGAAAGACGGTCAATGACCACAAAGATAGCATTATTCCCTCTCTTGGTCCTGGGAAAACCGGTGATGAAATCCATACCGACTTTATCCCATTTCCATTCAGGAATAGCTAAGGGTTGAAGGGTGCCAGCAGGCCATTGATGTTCTGCTTTAACGCGACGGCAGACGTCGCAGTTAGCAACGAACTCAGCAATTTCTCTCTTCATTCTGGTCCACCAGAACCTCTGGCGTAGGTCGTGATACATTTTGGTACTACCAGGATGAATCGTGAGAGGATAATCATGAGCCTCCTTAAGGATCAACTGCCGAAGATGTTGGCTCTTGGGAACCACCAAGCGGTTCTGGAAGAACACAACATCCTGATCATCCATGGAGAAATCCTTAGCGTTTCCGCTAGCGATGTTCTCCTTGATCCGGGATATACCCTTATCACGCTTTTGGTCGGCTATGATTTGATCCCTAAGAGTACGTTTCGCCACCAAGGTGGAAAGGAATCCTTGAGGAACAATGTGAAGGTTTAACTTCCGAAATTCCTCATAGAGAAGCGGTTGACCTTGTTGTAACATCAAGTTGTTACAATAAGACTTATGACTTAGTGCATCATCCATGACATTGGCTTTTCCCGGGGAGTAAGTTATCCCTAAGTCGTAATCTGTAATCAACTCAACCCACCGTCTTTGCCTGAGATTCAAATCCGGTTGGGTGAAAATATATTTCAGACTTTGGTGATCAGTGTATATCTCGCAACAATTACCTAGAAGGTAATGTCGCCATGTTTTAAGTGCATGGACTACAGCTGCAAGCTCAAGATCATGTGTTGGATAATTATCCTCATCTAGACGCAACTGTCGAGATGCGTATGCAATCACATGACAATCTTGCATGAGAATGCAACCAAACCCTTGCCGCGAGGCATCGCAGTAGATAACAAAGTACTTAGAAAAATCCGGTGGCACCAATACGGGAGCAGAAGTTAGGCGTCTTTTCAGTTCCTGAAAACTGTTCTCACATTGTGGGGTCCACTCAAACTTTTTATCTTTCTTGAGGAGTTCAGTGAGAGGCTTTGCAACCTTGGAGAAGTTCTCGACAAAGCGGCGACAGTAGCTCGCTTAGCCAAGGAAACTCCGAACTTGCTTAGCCGATTCAGGTTGAGTCCAATCAAGGACGGCTTGAACTCGCTCGGGATTGACAACAATACCCTTGCCAGAGATTACGTGTTCTAGATAGGTCACTTCTGGTAACCAAAATTCACACTTGGAGAATTTGGCATATAGGCGATGCTCTCGAAGTTTCGTCAATACCAGCCTGAGATGCTCGGCATGATCTTCTTTATTCTTCGAGTATATGAGGATATCATCGAGATAGACCACGACGAATTTGTCAAGATACTCCATGAAGATAGAGTTCATCAAGCGGGAGAAGGTGGCTGGAGCATTGGTTAATCCGAAGGACATAACGGTGTACTCGTATTGGCCATAACGAGTAACAAAAGCCGTTTTTTGGAATGTCCCCATTCTTGATCTTGATTTGATGGTAACCCAAACTCGAATCCATCTTAGAAAAGACTGAGGATCCAGCGAGTTGATCATACAAGTCATTGATCCTAGGGAGTGGATACTTGTTCTTGATTGTGACCAGGTTCACTGGTCGGTAATCTACACCATTCGGTCCGTTCCATCCTTCTTCTTAACGAAGAGGACGGGCAAGCCCAAAGAGAAGAACTAGGGTGGATGAATCCCTTTTTCAAGGCCTCATCGAGTTGTTTCTTTAGCTCGACTAGTTCTAAGGGTGCCATCTTATAGGGTCTTCTGGCTATTGGGATGGTCCCTAGAATGAGGTCTATCACAAACTCTACATCCCTATCAGGTGGAATACCTGGCAGTTCCTCTGGAAAGACATCCGGGAAGTCACGGACTACCGGGATATTCTCAAGTTTTGGAAGAGGGCTAGCATTGAGGGAATAGAGTTGGCGCTTAGCCACTTGAGTTGAGAAATTGACTATCTCACCTGATGGATGTGTAAGTTGAACATTCCTAGTATGAGTATCAATCTTGGCATAATGAGCTGACATCCAGTCCATACCCAAGATGATATTGATGTCCGAAGACTTTAGAGCTATCAGGGAAGCCAAGAAGACTAGCCTATCCAAGAGAATCTCATTGTCATGGCTCACTCTAGAAGTTTGCCATTTTGATCCAGGAGTCTAAACTACTAATGGAGTGGGCATATCACAAAAGGACATGTTATGCAACTGTGCATAACTTTCTGAGATGAATGAATGAGATGCACCAGTGTCAAATAGAACAGATGCTGGATGACTATTGACAAGGAGCGTACCATGCACAATGTCAGGGTCATCATGGGCTTCTTCAAGGGTGATGTTGTTCACTCGTCCACGAGCAGGAGTTGGCTTCACGTATAGTAAGCCTTGCCCGGCTTACCACGTCCAGCATGCCTGGCGTTGTTCTGGGGACACTCATGAGAGTAGTGTCCGGGCTCTCTGCATTTGTAGCAGATCAAAGTTGAAGACCGTGGAGCAGCATTAGCAGCAGGACCACCATAGGGTTTAGCTGGAGGGTTGGCCTGATTTGGGCGAGGCGCCTCATAGGATGGCCTCACGGTGTACCTCGATGGCAGGACAGTGTTGGCACCCACACCCGGCGCTTATGGGATCCTGAGCCGGATGAGGAGCTGAAGTCACGAGAGTACTTCTTGGTTGCCTCGTAGTCGGTCTATCTAGTCTCGGCATTGATAGCCTTGTTGACAAGACCCTGGAAGGTAGCGCACTCATGCAGGCGCAGATCACGATGGAGCTCGGGGCTGAGTCCCTTGCGGAACCTAGCTTGCTTCTTGGCATCAGTTGACACCTCCTCTGGTGCATAGCGGGCAAGATTGCCGAACTCACGGCTGTAAGCGTCCACTGTCAGCTTACCCTGAGTGAAGGCACAAAACTCCTCCCTCTTTCGGTCCATAAGACCTTCTGGAATATGGTGGGTGCGGAAGGCACTGCTGAAGTCAGCCCAGGTTGTTGTTGGGCCTCTAGCCGCATAGCTTCATAATTTTCCCACCACTGATTGGCGGGGCCCTCAAGGAAGTACGCGGCAAAGGTCACCTTGTCAGCTTCTGCCACATTTGCAGAACGGATCTTGCGAGTCATGCTGGAAAGCCAATCATCCGCATCGAGGGGATCGACGGAATGATGGAACTTTGGCGGGTACAGCTTCACAAATCATTGAGGGACACTGCGTCATTGTGTGGTTGTCGTGCAGTATTCTGTTCAATACGCTCTAGCAGTCGGTTGGTCTCTCTCTTGTTCCTCTCTGCCTCAAGCAACACTTCCGCCAAAGATGGCTGGTGAGGCAGGTTCTCTCGCCTTGCTCCACTACCCTCGCCCTGCTCATAAGTAGGAGCGGGGTTGTTCCTAGTGGAAACCATCCTGAGAAACAAAACCCACATTTTGGATAAGGAAGACATCCACTCTAACATAGGATATGCGGAATGTACTGGACAACATGGAATGCAGGGGTAAACACCCGAACAACATGGTAACAAGCAAACTGCCATATATACACCATGATTCATACACACCCTGATAGAGTTCAGTGCAAGCCCAAGCTGAAGTACAAGCTAAAGAGAAGATGATACAACTCATCGGAGGCATTACAAGCTTCCTATACATTATTTTTCTACACCTCCGGAACTCAACTCACACCTCAGTCATATTCCACAAGACGCGCAGGACTGTGGATATACAACTGCTACAATACTACTACCTCCACTCAGGAACTCAAGCGTCTGCGTAGAACATCTCATACAGGTTACCCCCGTGACCTGGGAGCTGAACCTGAGGGTCTAGAAACACCCTAGCCTGAGATCCCTGGGGTCCATAAGGACACGGATGTGGCCTAGGTCCCCTGGCTGGCGGCAACAGTGGTCCTCGAAGAGGAACAATGCCTCCAACATCAGGCCAGTCTACACGAGCTGGTAGATGAGTCCGAAGTGGGCACAACATATCCATATCTCCATATCCAGTCTGGACGACTGGAGCTAGCTGCGTCAAGGCTGTCCAAAGACGTGCACGTGTAGCATAAAGCTTCACGCGAAGAGTACGTGCATCACGATCCCTGTTCTCCAACAAATGAGAAGTCACCTAAAGCCTAGGATCCTCATGAGAGTGATCGTAGTAGGCTCCAGTCATATAGCCCACCTCTCCTCCTAGCGACGCTGGAATATAACAGAACTCCGTGCCCTAAAGTAGACCATGGTGAGCTCTCATGATGGTCAGCATCGTGTAAGCGGCCTCCTGAACTGCCATATCAATTGTAACTCCTAGTCCATATGCCCAATAGAGCGGCTCCGCAGCTCCAGGGTATGATGGATAAATCCTAACAGTACAGAGGTATTGGCTCTAATTGAAGTCGCGGTACTGCTCCTCCACTGTGTACTCGGTGTACCAGCGGTAACCGGTCTCCATCATGACTCTGACCAACATAGCCGTGTGACCCGGTACATCAATGCACCAGGTCAAACGGACCACCTAATGAGAAGGAGGAGAAGGCATCTAAAACAGAGGATAATGCAAAACGCATTAGAGATCCTAGCGGAAATCGGACAACATAACGGCTGAAAATGCTCAAAAACAATTTTGAGACATCCTGCAAAATATTGGATAGCATAACCACTCAATTTTCTAGCTTCAAGATTCTAACCAACTGATTGTCACACAGAAACAATACTTGAAAACTGGAGTTGACTCTCAAGCTACTAGTCTATAAGTCCATGGTTAGTAACTCGTCATCCTGAGAGGTAGATAAGAAGCCTAGTTCTTAATCCCGTAGAAAAGAAGAGGGTGACTCAGAATAGAATGACTCGGGAAGAGGAGTAAAAAGAGCCTTACGTTCCCTTCCACAATCAATTCCCTTACATAACTAAAGCATTTCTAGACTCAACTTCGACCAGTTTGGCTTGGTAATCCTACAGTCAGTCAGGCTCTGATACCAATGCTGTCGGGACCCCGATCCTAAGCCACAAGAATCTAGCATGTAACACTTCACATTACTTTGCGGCCTCACGCACAATTATCTCCACGGCCGCCACCTTACCTGGGCCGGGACCGTTTGCACCTTTTGTCTCACGAATGTGAATATGTCGCTAGCATTCAAATGTCCAAGAACCCGGGTTGACATGACTAGTCGTAGAACCCAGATGGCACATCCGTACAGGGACAGGCATACGTAACCCAACAATGCAGGTGTCGGTCATCAGCGTGTGTAGACGAGTCATAGCAAGCTACAGGGACTCCATTACGCCGTGAGACATTTTTGTCATCAACTGCGCGTAGACGAGTCATAGCAGGCTACATGGACTCCATTACACTGCAAGACATTTCCCCGAAGGGACAGACACAACAGCAAAGAAGGATGCACGCAGGTCAATCAATGTGTCCGGAGCAGTAGAAAGCTACCAAGGCTCATTGGAAGCACAAAGAGGCATTTCCCCGTAAAGAGTACTACTAGAGGCACACAACTAGGTGTCGAATCCCATACATACCGTTGCACGTCACACGTACGCACGACATTCCCGATATGCATAGATACAACTATGGCATCACATCATAACCATACAACAACACAACATTTATTTAGAAGGCTCATAAGAGCCTTACATAATATGTTCATACAGGTAGGGGTCACATGACCCGACACTCAAGTCATACAAGCAAAGTCATACAAGCCATGCGAAAGCTTAAAGCTGTCTGGGTACAGACAGATGAAAGGTTAAAGGCATAAAGCCTTACTATCTACAGCCCAACCCAGGGCATCAGATTGTAGCTGGGATACCAGCTACTCGGCGTCGTCGACGTCTAGGTAGAACCCACCAGACGGGTCCTGGTTCTCATCTGCAACAGTTATTAAGCAACCATGAGTACAAACATACTCAATGAGTCTTTAAATCAGACCTAATCTATTCATGCTCATGTATCAACAAGGGGAGTGGTGGGGTTTATGCAGCAAGCCAGCTTTGACTCTTGGCTAACCTGTACTACGACTACTAGTTCTTTGAACACGTTTTGAGATAGCGCACACGAGTCCACTAACACCACATCAATACTCTACCATGGATCCACTCCCGTCACTTACGAGAGTGCCATCCACGGTACTCACACTTGTCTTGATACTTTTATGAGTAGCCATTAAATTATCTATGAACAGCATAAGTTTCCAAGTTGTCCATATCCGAGGACGCGGCTATTCGAACAGATTCATACCCTGCAGGGGTGTACTTCTTCACACATGCTCTTGCCACTTATCACTGAGTGCACATAAAAACAGGCACCTCGGCAACCTTCAAGTGGATGCCCATCGAGGGAGTCGGCCATGACCGCCAATCACACAAGACCCTAGTCCAGGCTATCGCCTATTTGAGACTGAACCCGCACGGAAGTCCAGTCGAAGTTTCCGCTATGGCCCCAAACAATGTGCGCAGGGTTCCCAAGCCCACAATTCGGGTGACCCTTGGTACACCGTGCCACTGCCTACCACGTCGTAGCCCACCCCTAAGGTCAGTGCTACGCACGGCCTCCAGCATAGCTACAAACACCAGATACTACTTGCAACTCCTGGACTGCGGACTAGGCGGTTGATAAGTTGAGCAGGGTCATATTTCAGGGCACAGCACGTGGTAGTAGCTAGTCTTGGATCACAAACACGGAACTCAGTTCCTAAGAACGGTTCCAATGAGACAATCCGCAATGTACTCCTACGTAGCCTCTCATCGCTACCTTTACCAAATCGGGTTCATCATTTAGTTCATCACATCAGAACAACACTGTTTCACTCCGGTTCATCACCCAGATGAATCAGACCTGACACAACACTAAGCATAGCAAGCATAGCAGGTAAAGCACATCAAGGCTCAAGCATCTACCAGGTATGCTGGGTTCCTTGGTTTAACTATTTATTGTGACAATCACAGGTCATGCAGAGGAATGGGTTCAACTATCGGAACAGGTAACAGTTGAATCATATAGTCCTAATGCAATAAACGAGAGCAGGAGCGAGAGAGTGGGATGTTATCAGAATGATCAATGAGGTTGCTTGCCTTGCAAGTTCGCGGGGAGGTACTCTCCTTCAGGGGGATACTCGTGGGTATCCGATGGAGCAGAACCTACCGCGACATAGACGGAGTCACAATCAATACATGGCAAGTGCACAATATGATGCATGGTCATGACATGCCAACATGATATGAATGGGCTAATGCACCTAGTATTAGGTTTAAATGAAGCTGATTTGAAATTAGGTTCAAATTCAACTCCATGTATTATGTCACATATTGCATCTTATGCAAAATTTCAATGTTCTCCTATTTAGGTTGCTCTATCATGCATGATAATAGCACCAATGGATTCTTTGGATTTTTCTGATAATTTTTCATATATAAATTATTTCAATCTGAGTTACAGATTAATTTCTATGAATTTTCGAAGTTTTAACCAATTTCTAGAATTATTATAAATCAGAAAAGTCTTTATTTCGTCAGCACTGCATCAGCATTGCATCAGCTGTTCAAACGACTGTTGCCAGCTCAAACCTGACCAGTGGGGTCCACTGGTCAGTGACACATGCACTAACAGTGATAAAGTTAATGTTTATACCTAATTAGTGGGACTAGGCCCAATGTCAGTGGGTGATTAAGTTAATTAATCAATTTAATTATTTTTGACCTAATCCGAAATTAACCAGGGGCTGAGCCCCACCTGTCAGTGACCCAGGGGGTTCAACCGCGTGGTCAAACCTGTCGGGCTGGTCGGCCTTGAGCCGCCGGCGACCACAGACACGGCGGAGGGGGTCGGAAACCCACCTCTGGCAACCATTTGGCCGACGGATTGCATATATCTAACGGTTTCACTTGCGCGCTTCGATCTGGACACACCCCAGGGGCTGAGATGGTCCAGAACGTCGCCGGTGCGACCTTTGGCGGACGCCGGCGTTCGGTCATCGACCAGGACGACGCCACAGCTAGCTAGGGGTGGAGCCGATGGCTTCCACGCGCTCCTGGAGTCCTGCTGACCACGACTACGTGCTCGGGGGTGAGCTCAGGTGCCTGCAGCTGCGGCAGTGCCATCGCCGGTGGCGAGGAGCTCTTGTACTCAGGCGAATCAGCGGCTATGGCGAGCTAACGGTTGCGGAAAGAGAGGGAATGGAACCGGCGGCGCACGGCGGTTGCGAGGGCGTCGAGAGCGTGCTCAGGGGGAGGCTTGGTGGCGGCAAATCGACGGCGGTGAGCTTCGGTGCCGAGAAGGAAGAAGGGGTCAATGGCGTCGATCCAGGCGCTCCGGCAAAGCTTGGCTCGGCGGGGACGACCGTACCTCGAGGCGGAGCTCGGGGGCTAGTCAGAGGGGCCAGGAAGGCGCTGCTGCTACGCGGGCGACGGCGGCGAGCTGCGGCGAGGCACGGCCATGGCGGACCAGAGGCGAGGGAGAGAGCAGAGGGGGCGAATGGGAGGAGGAGGCGATCCAGACGGCTCCCTGGAGCTTATCCGCGTCGCCAGCGCGACGGGGAGGCAGGCAGGCAGCTGCCGGCATGGCGACACGGCCGTGCGCACGCGTCGGCCACGCGCCCAGCTTCCTGGCGCTAGGAGGACGATGACCTGGCTGGGCGAGATGGGCCGGCCTGACCTGGGCCTCAGGTTAGCTTTCTCCCTTTTTTATTTCTATTTTGTTTCCGTTTTTCTATTACTGACATTTGTTTTATTTTGTTTGGGCATAAATCCCTGGCACAAAATTACTGAAATATTTTATAGAATATAGTTTGAATATTTCAAACTTCCACAAAATGTTTCAGCATTTTTGAACAACTAAAATAATTATAGTGCTTTATTTATTATTTTTAGTCGCATTAAAAGGTTATTTTAAAATGCTATAATTGTTGTGAAAAAATAAAATGTCCCCTGATATGTTGTTGCCAACATTTATCAGAATTAGTGAACATTTTTGAAGGGCATTTTGGATTCATTGAAAATTCACAACTATTTTAATTGTTTAGTTAGGGTGAGATGCTAGGGTTTCTAGTAATCCCCATTTCAAGTTAATGAATTGTAAACATGATGCACACTCTAGCTAGCACAATGCAAGGGGAAACTAGGGATGTGACAGTAAAGACCTTTGTTCCTTTTCTTTTATCAAAAGGATTCAAGAATTCATTTTAAATTCAATCTGACTCCAAATAAAATGATTCAAATTCCTATAATACTCTAAAAATTCCAGCTATCATTTGGCATAACTTGCATAAATTTTCACCACAAGATTTAGCCCTGTTCAAATTTAAACGCAAATTTCAACCTCCTAAAGGCCCCTTTGCAAAATTCCTAGAACATCCAAATCAACTTCAAATAAAATGATTCCAGTTTTTAGGTGCTCTAAATATCATGTCCTATTTATCTAGCCATGGTTAGCATTTTTCCCATGCAATGTTTTTGTTGGATCAAGTAAAAGGCCCCACTTTCCATTTATTTCATTTTAGTAAATTCATAGGAAAAACATCCTAACTCCAAATCCAGTGAAACCACCTCTAAATTCTTCTAAAATCATGCCCTAATTAATAGGTGCATCTCATTTTTTATAAAATGTTTTCTGTAGACTCCTTATAGGCTCAATAATCCCCCCCCCCATTTCTACCTTTCAAAAATCCTCGTTGATCCAGATCCAGTAGAACCCCTCTGGTTAATTCTCTTATAGCCGGAGGTGTCCTATAAAAATAAAACTCCTATTTTAAGAACACTTTTATTTCTCTACTTGTTGTGTTGCTTATTGTGGTTGTTTTCGACGGTAGTTCACAAAGGAGAAGGAGTGCTCGGAGTTGGACCAAAAGCGTGTGAAGACCTCAAAGACTACTGAGCCAGGCAAGCAGCCCTTTTGACCATGTTGATGAAACCCCTTTTATATGCATGTCATATAGCACTTTATTTCGTTGCATCAAAAGCATGATGATGTGGTGACAACCTTGCTGGGTTTTTCTTCGAAGCATTCCTTGTTGATACTTGCATTGTGCATGACCCTACCTTCCTATGAGGGTTATGCGGGTGGGAAGTAGATAGGATGCTATGTAGTTGCTACGCAAGTGGGACGGGTATATGCATTGTGATGGAAAAAAAATGTTTACCAAAGACCATTTTGAAAACCCCATCGGGTGCCACTAATGCCCGGGGGAGATGGTGTTGAGCTAGGTAACCACTTGATAAAGAAGTGGTGTATCGAGGCAAGTGTCTGTGTTTTCAAAGAGGGATTGGTTTAAGTTGCGACCGTTACTCCAACCTTACATGTACAACCATTCTACCCCTATATGGGAAGGGGCTTTTTTGATTACTTTGGTCGATAGAGAGAGCCCGCATTACTATTGGCGGGAGTGACGTGGTCACTCTCGATACAGGGTCGTGCCAGGTAGGGTGACCATGGGTTGTTTTTACAGACACCGGGCACACCGTTGTGTCCCTTCATGGATGGTACTATGTTTAGCAAGGCTCATGTGTTGTACATCATGAAGACGTAGGCCAACTAGTGGACTCTTTGTTTAGTGTCGTCAAGGGAAAGGCATTGTTCAAGTGCTTACCTCGGGTCTGTAGTATATAGCGAGTCGTGTGGGTGAAGTGTGCAACCTCTGCAGAGTGTAAAATTATTCGAATAGATGTGTCCACGGTCAAGGGCAGTTGGATGGCTGCTATTGGGCTACGTCCATTGTTTTTACAAAACTTGGTGCGTGTGTGACAAAGATATACTTGAGCTAAGTCGGAATACTTGATGAAATGATTGAACATGTGATGTTCAAACCCTGCTTATATTGATATCTGTAACTTGTTCATACGGATATCTTTTCTTGTTGATGCATGCTTTACAAAAATGGTAGGACATGATATTGCAATCAAAATCAGCTTGCCGCAAAATACCTGCTTAGGGTTACGTTATGCATTGTTTATCTTGTTCCAATCATGGGTTGCTTGCGAGTACATTCAAAGTACTCATTGGCTTGCCACTGGTTATTTAATTGGCCAGGCTTAAAAGAGTGAGAGATGATGAAGAGTACCTCGGTGACGAACATGCAAGCTAGGATGCTTCCCAGTCAGAATGCATGTAGGGTTAAGGGAGATGGCATGGGTTCATGCTATCGCTGATGATTTCCGCTGCGAGTTTACGAAGACTAGGCCATAAAGGTCATATTTGAGTAAAACGATATGTACTGGATGTAAGAATCTTGTTATTCAGTTTTTGTGTGTTCAGTGCGCATTGATCTCTACGATCAATGTACATGTGCATTCGGTGATCACGACTTATGAGACGGGGTCCCCACAGAGCTGGTATCAGAGCCATCCTGACTGTAGGAAGCCTTAGTTAGCATGGACGTTAGTTAGGACAAAACCATTTCTCCAGACCCTTCAGACCACTTGCAAAACCCCCTATATTTCTTACCTCTTCTAAGTCTTCAAATAAACCGAAGATTTTTGTCTTACTACTTCCACCATTTTTCCCTTGTCTCTCCTCATCTGCTTTTCAAAGCTTTACAATCGGTCGTTAGTACCCTTAAGCCCTTGACCCTTGGATACCTTGAAATCATCGTGGGTAACCTGGAATGAAGCTACCTTGCCAGACAATAGCTCACATATGTTGAACACAAGTTGGCGACACCACGACAAGATGATACCAACAGAAGATACCTTCTCGAGGAATGAGGATATCAAGACTCATAAGATGGTGACACCCTCGACACAGCCCCAGGATGATGCAACCTTGGCCTACGATGATCAGGAAATAACATATGCAAGGTCATGATATGCATCCCTAATAGGGCGACCTTGTCCTTACCGTTGTTGTGTCGACCACCACCGGTGGATGTGAACCTCGCCATTTGGTCCGCCTCACCATAGTGAGCAGGAAAACGGTTCTCTTCATCCCCCGCTCTTGGTGTCAATGTTGTCAACGACGTAACAGATAGGTTAGAACTCTATCATGCCTTGTCAATGTCCTTGCATTAAGGATTATCTACCTGGAACCCTCGACGTCTCAAAAGACAAGAGGGATTGTCATGATTAAGAAGACAACGTAAGACCGAGTCAGTGGCAACCACGAGGAACCACCTTCACCCCGTCAGCTCATCAGGTGAGAAGTTGTTGAAGATTCTTCAGGCCCAACATGGATAGTTTCATCGAACAACTACAAGAGAAGTAGAGACACCTGAGGAGGACCCAAAAGAATAAAAGTCCTTCTCTCTGACACACTAAGAAGGCACGACTACTGAGTCCGAGGACCCCAAGGGTAGGACGAGTCATGTGTCCCCTATGCGAAGTCGAGTCCGTCTGATGGTTCAAATGGAACCATGTTGTGTGTTGCTTGGTTTTATTTGTTTGTGTTTTGGTATAAGTCGCACTTTTGCCCTAGGCGACAGGTATGCGGCTATATTACTGTCGGCGTTCTGGGAACGGGGGTACCCAGACCTGCCTGCCTGCGGCCCCGGGGCATGGCCCACTTCATCAGCCAAACACCACCATCCACAGCCCCACTCGAGACAAGGCCCTCGTGAGGCCCCTCGGCTCGCGAGGAGGAGCAGCATCAAGACCGGCAGGGGATGGGCCTCCCCAGGCCCCCTCCGGAGCGGCGGAGATCTCTATGCAGGGCCTGGCCTCAGGATTCAAAGATAACGCAAGGAAGGATAGGCGGGTGCCAGCGCGCCAGGCGGTGCAGTTTCCCCTTTGGTGCAAAGGGAGCAAGGACATACGCGGGTTCCCAAAGCACCCCCCAAAGGTTTCCATTTCGGTGCAACAAGACCACGACCACGAGCCCCGCAGGACGGATGTCATCGCCGAGCCCACCTCTGCGTCGTCAATAGCTACTTTGCAGGCGAAGACCACCTTTGGACAGGGCGGAGATGTACTCCTGTCCCCCTTCAAATTTGGCCGTTGTGGGATCCCTTCCCGCCATTGTGATAAGGGAAGAGGATCCGGGCCACCGCTATATATAAAGGTTAGGCAGCACCGTAGAGACGGACCCGGAACCAGACGATTCACCCATCCACCACAGAACCCACAGAGGGCCGAGAACAACTCAGGAGCGCCCTCACGAGGCTCCTCACCATTGTACTAGTTCATCCACCAAACCTCCATGAGAGGCAATCCACCAAAGTAGGAGTAGGGTATTACACTTCGCAGCGGCACGAACCTGGGTAAACTACCGTGTTCATCTTCTTCCTCGTCATCGTGCGAGTTCATCGTCTTAGCCATCGTGTAGCGAGCTAGGTTGGGCGAAGCTGCAGGGGATCTTCGCACACGCCCCTGTGTTCGAATCTTAAGGGTTTTGTGGAGCCCGAAATCCGACATTTGGCGTGCCAGGTAGGGGGCGTGTCGGGGTCTTCTCCAAGCTTCGCTCCTCCCACGCTTCACCGCTCCGATGGCCGGCGCCCAACAAGCATCTCCCGTCCGCAGCGGGTCAGTTCCCATCGACTCCACCGTTGCCGCTGGAGGCCCACGCCCCGGCAGTATTGTACTGGGCGGTCAGTATCAAGCCACCAGCATCGTCTCCACCATCACCGCCTCTCGCACCGGCCAAGCACACGGCGTACGGGCGGCGCCCTCGGCACCGACGAAGCGCCGAACCTAAGTGGGGGACCTCGACGCGCACGATGCGCTACTGCTGGCAAGCGAGATGCTCCGCCACCGCCCGATGCACGGGGGCTTCGACGCATGGGCCGACCACATTGCAGAGCTGGTCAGCGTCGTGCAGAGGGCTGTGGCTCCTCACCCATCTTCAAGACCGGAGGCATCATGCGCTGGGGGCTCGTCCGCCGCGCCCGTTCCCCAGCCCGCCGGAGGCGTGCTTCCACCGGCGTTCGGCGAGCCCGAGGGGGGCCCGCCGCACGCCGTGCTCCTTCTCCTTCGAATCCCGGTGACGGGTTTCGGAGCGCAGCCCGGCCACGATGACCCAACGCACGGAGGAAACAACGGGGCGCCCCGCGCGCACGCCAACACGCGCCTCCAAGACCCGGTGGACCTTCAACAGCCTAGGTTGACCAGGCGGGAGCGCGCCATCCGGCGCAGTGAGCGAGCGGCGAAGGCGTCCGGACCAACAAGCAACAACAACGAAGGCGCAACGGGCCGTCGAGGAGGCAATCCACACCAGGAGACGCGCGGCCCACACAACAGTGGTGGCAGAGGTAAGCAACTCTGCTCTGAGGCCCGTCGCAGGAGGGTCTGCGAGCGGCGCGCGCGGGGTGGCGCCCCGCCGCCGCCAGGAGGGGCCGTCCCCGGCACTCCACTGGACGGCTCAGGAGGAGGACCGAGCTCTTATGTGGAGCCCTATGTACCATGCTACGTCGTACCGCCTGACGGTGGGGTGGGTCAGGCGCTCGCCGCAGGCGTCAGCACCCCCCAAGAGTAAGGAGCACCCTGGGCGTCCTCCCCAAGCCGGGCCTGGGGGCTTCCGCCGACGGAGCACCGGGCCTGGGCAACGCGAGCAGGAGAAAGAGGGAGGGCGCCCCAGGGCCCGCGGGGCGCGGCGCAAGCCGGCGCCCTTGCGGGCAAGCAACGCCGAACCAAGCCCCGAGGCCTCAGGAGTGATGGCCTGGGGGGGAGCAGCAAGACTCAAACAGCGCGGGCCACCCGCGGCAACTGGAGCGCCGGCGCGGCCTCGGGAGGCTGGGCCTCACGAGGCCCTCCGGACATTGTCCGGCCGGCACACGGACGCTTCACGAGGCGGCTTCGTCGACAAAACACCCTTATGGCTGCGCCGGATGCATCGTGCTCATGTTTGGGCCGAGGGAGCGCAATCCTGCGGTCGCGCGGGGGACGGTGCATTCAGGTTTGGGTCATAAGGGCGCGCAACCGAGCAGAAACGCACGGGATGGTTCTTGACGGACTTGGGAGCCA
Source organism: Elymus sibiricus (assembly GCA_039707655.1). Taxonomy (NCBI): domain Eukaryota; kingdom Viridiplantae; phylum Streptophyta; class Magnoliopsida; order Poales; family Poaceae; genus Elymus; species Elymus sibiricus. The sequence goes on along the minus strand of CM077675.1, from coordinate 302,895,043 downwards.
CCAGGCCGTACGCCTGAGGTCTTGCCCAACTATCTACGCCCGTGACACTCTCACGTAATAATGAGTGGGCTGTATACGCCCGGAGCCCCCCGAGGACGCGGAGGGGTTCCTTCACACGCAATGTGGCAGCCACAGCTCCGCGCTGGCGGAGAAGACAACACTGCCCTCTAATGGCTATGCCCATGCAACGTGGATGCCCTACGCTCAGCGCTGGGGGAAGACGAAGATGAAGACTACCCTAAAAAGCCGGACGCGGCCGTTTTCTCGCTCTTTTTTGTATTCCAAGTTGCAACCTTTGAGAGTCCTTTTTGTGCTCGAACCTGCTGGAAGTTCGAGGATTTCGCAACTTTATGTTTAAAAGAAAAAGGGGGGGGGGACTTTTTCTCTCATTGCTTTCTCGTTTTACTGGTCTTGAGTCCTCTCTTTCTGGATTGGTGTTTCGCAAGGAGCCGTGCTCTTCGGCCCTCCTCGAGGCGCCTCGGGGCTGGATACCGAGGCCCAGTCGCCTCAGGAACTTACATCTTTTGGCAGTCGACCCCCGCTCTGGGGCTCCGACCGCTGCACGGTACAACAGCGTGGACTCTCGGGAGGCCCCAGGGCCTCCTGAGGCAATGTCCAGCAGGACGGAATGGGGATCACTTGAGCGTCAAAGGGGGCTCCTGAGCATCGGGCCTTAGGAGCCTTACCGGTCATATAGCCACTCGCCCCCCTTGATGTCATCCTTGGTGATCCGGTCGGCATCAAGGGAGACGAGGCCCCACCTCGGGAAGTGCATCCAGGTGATCCGGTCGTACCTAACGGTGGTAGGGAAATGTTCGGGACTGCGACCTGCCGACGTAGAGTCGCTTGAGCGTCAAGGGGGGCTCCGGAGCAGCACCCCTCAGGAGCCTTACCGGTCATATAGCCACTCGCCCCCCTTGATGTCGTCCTTGGTGATCCGGTCGGCATCAAGGGTGTCGAGGCCTCGCCTCGTAATTGTGTCCTTGGTGATCCGGTCGTACATTACGGTGGCAGGGAAATGTGCGGGACTGGGGCCTGCAGACACAGAGTACCGAAAGGGGCCCCAAACCGTCCCACAAAGCAGGAGGATGCGTCCCAGGAGGAACCGCGGGCTATCGGGGTAACCCAACCACACCTCGCGATGCATGAGATCGCCACCGCCCTACAAGCTAAGTACACTGCCGAACCAAGCAAGAGCCTCCTGGCCTCATAACGACCCGAGGACGGGATAAAGATTATGCGCACTAATGTAAGGATTGAGGTATTACGGGCCACCATGCGCGGCTACCGAGACCCCTGAGGACCGGGGCGACAGGAAAAACGGCACGAGGGAAAGGACCCCACCACGACGAACTGGGAGGCCGTGAACCCTGGGAAGGTGGCAGCCACGAGTTGCCCCTCAGGAGAGAAAGCCTCGCGAGGGCCCTACCGTTTGCCATCACCAGGCCGCGGCGGCAACAGCACCGGGCCCCGCACGGAGAATCTAAGTCGCGTCGCGACGAGCTAGCGATCGGCGATTCGAAAAAAGAAAAACAAGAGGGCGAAGGTAACATGCAAAAGATTAACGCCCTCCAGGGCAGAGTTCTTCTTCAAATATTACAAGAACCGGGAAAGGGAAACAGGGGATGCCTAGGAGGAGAAGCCACCGTCGCCGCCCGCGCCACCGGCCGCCTCGGCGTCGGAGTCGTCCTCCCCACTGGAGGCGGGCACCTGGATGAACCGCTCCACCAGGTCCTCCACGTGCAGACGCACCTCGTCCCGAAGGGGGCGCTGGAGCTCGTCGGGCACCCGCTCGCTGAAGACGAGCGTCAAGGCAAGGTCCAGGAGGTCGCGCGCATCGGACTCGATGTCCGCGTTCGCGCGGGAGACGCCAGTCTCCAGCGCCTCCACCATCTTCTGGAAGAAGTCGAGGTAGCCCCCATCGCCGCGCACGCTCGGCAGCGCGGGGGCGTCCCCGACAAACCGGTTCACCGCACCGGCCGCATGGCTGGCGATGCTAAGGTACTGCTTGGCGCGCTGGGACTCCATCATCCTGGCATACACCGCTTCGTCCTGAGCGGCATGCACGGCGTCGGCTGTCTCCTTCACCTGGGCCTGGTAGGACGCCAGCTCCGCCCTGGCCTTCGCTTCGCCCCTGAGGGCGGCCTGGAAGGCGGCCTCAGCGGTCGCCAGCTGGGCTCGCAGCGCATCTACCTCCTCCTGGAGTTCGCCGAGCTTGCGCTTCTTGGCCGCAGGCGCCCTAGAGGGAGTAGGGGATCAATCCTGGAGCGTGGAACAAGGCAACTGAAGAGGAGAGAGGCGGCGGAGTACTCACTCATCGACCATGGCCCAGCACCGGCGAACTTGCGCCGACCCCGAGGGCCCCCCGCCGCTGCCTCCGGAGGAGGGCGAGGGAGCCAGCGGTGCCGCGCGTTTCTCCGCACCCCCTGCACTTCCTCCAGACGCCATGGAATGGGAGAAGCTGAGAAGGGAGAGGGCTTTCTCTGCGGGGCGATGGAAGTAGGAAGATACCTCAAGACTGCAATGCCCCCCCCTGCCAGGGGCGTGGAGGATTTATAAGCGTAACTGAAGCCGTGAGGCGACGTGGGAGAGCAGGCGTCGTGCACCTCTCGGGCGCCGCGGAGCGGTTCGATCGGCGCAGTACCGTCCGCCTCGCCTCCCCTGCCGACTGAAGGGTCATATCCGCGTGGCCCGAGGAGTAGAGGCCCACAGCAGCTGCAGCATTCAAGGAAGGGCAATGGTAGCCGGCGCTGCACACGGGCGTCGCAACAATTTGACTTGGAGCGGTTCCTGACGCCCTCGGGGAGCGGGGGCGTCGCCGCCCGGGCGTTCGATGTCTGTAAAGCGTGGCCCGCAGGCGTTTGGGGCCCGCGGCGCTTCGGGCTGTCCTCAAGGCTTTGCCCGGAAGCCAGCTCGAGCGCGCCTTGGACCCCGGGGCTACTTTCGGCGTTTTGGGAATGGGGGTACCCAGACCTACCTGCTTGCGGCCCCGGGGCATGGCCCACTTCATCAGCCAAACACCACCATGCACAGCCCCACTCGAGACAAGGCCCTCGTGAGGCCCCTCGGCTCGCGAGGAGGAGCAGCGTCAAGACCGGCAGGGGATGGGCCTCCCCAGGCCCCCTCCGGAGCGGCGGAGATCTCTATTCAGGGCCTGGCCTCAGGAGTCAAAGATGACGCAAGGAAGGACAGGCGGGCGCCAGCGCGCCAGGCGGTGCAATTTCCCCTTTGGTGCAAGGGGAGCAAGGACATACGCGGGTTCCCAAAGCACCCCCAAAGGTTTCCATTTCGGTGCAACAAGACCACGACCAAGAGCCCTGCAGGACGGATGTCATCGCCGAGCCCACCTCTACGTCGTCAACAGCTACTTTGCAGGCGAAGACCGCCTTTGGACAGGGCGGAGATGTACTCCTGCCGCCCTTCAAATTTGGCCGTTGTGGGATCCCTTCCCGGCATTGTGATAAGGGAAGAGGACCCGGGCCACCGCTATATATAAAAGTTAGGCAGCACCGTAGAGAGGGACCCGGAACCAGACGATTCACCCATCCACCACAAAACCCACAGAGGGCCAAGAACACCTCAGGAGCGCCCTCACGAGGCTCCTCACCATTGTACTAGTTCATCCACCAAACCTCCACGAGAGGCAATCCACCAAATCAGGAGTAGGGTATTACGCTTCGCAGCGGCCCGAACCTGGGTAAACTACCGTGTTCATCTTCTTCCTCGTCATCGTGCGAGTTCATCGTCTTAGCCATTGTGTAGCGAGCTTGGTTGGGCGAAGCTGCAGGGGATCTTCGCACACGCCCCTGTGTTCGAATCTTAAGGGTTTTGCAGAGCCCAAAATCCGACAATTACCTACCTTATCTTAATGTTTGTGTTTGGCCCTTTCGACACTTGTTTGATTGCACTTTCACTATAGAACCCCCTTTGGGCACCTCCTCTATGCTACTTTTCCCTCTCAGCTTTCTCGTCAGCTTAAGACCAAGAAGGCAAGATGCACCAAGGATCTACCTCGACAGACAACTAGTGCTGAAGACTTTGACTACAACCTAATCAACCAGATGCACCACGTAGATTGATGCTCTTCCCTCAAGATCAGAAGTGCCCCCCTAGACCATCCTAGACCTCACAAGTTATCCCAGATCAAACGCTTAACCATGTGCTTAACGTATGGATTCGCAAGAGAACACCGTTTAAGCTTCCATAACCTTGGTTTAGCACTGGGTTTCATCATGGGAGTGATCATAGTAAGAAAACACATTACATCCTTAAGCTAGCACTTGATCTGATGATGCCCTAGGAAGATCGTTTTGAGGATACATGATTAGTAGACTAACGATTTGATGTGGCCATAATAGATGTCTTGAGGATATAGCTAAAACCCCTTTGGTGGATCATGAGACCATCTTGTTGGTGAAAGAACTTGGTGGATCGAATTAATAGAGTAACATAACTTACTTCTCCCTTGAGCAAATTGGATTTAGTAGGGCAAATATGACCACAAGCTGAAATTCTTGGTGGTGTATCAAATTGACTTTGTCAAGTAATAGTCGTGGGTTGATGATGTTACGATAATGACTTGTTGGAACAAGTAGGAATTCTCATTGGACATGAGGTGATGGATTTAAATAGGTGACCAAAATAGGGTGTTGATGAAAAATGAGGCTACATGGTTCGGACTAATTTGCATTTAGTCTGATGATCTCGATCATGATACGATGTTTCTCGGTGGGAGATAAACTGGGATTATTGGATTGTTGTCAGAATTTACTCGAGGATCTACATGCACCTGATCTTGGAGTTTACTTGACCAAGATAACGGAAATCGGTGGATACACTGTGATAATATAGTTCTTTCAATGATTTTTGAGGATTTTAGGAACAATAGGAGATTATGTGGAACACACTCAAGATTGGATTTGTAGAGTTAATGGATCATGTAACGACTGACAGAAGTGATGGACCACTTGATTGGATTCATAGGAAGGAAACAAGATCTTGGATTGGTATATTGTGTGTTTCCTGAACATAGAGATGCAACACTTTAGACCTTGGATAAATTAGGTGAACACTTGGATTTGTAGTGTCTTATTCAAGCTTAGCAGCTTGTATGCTTCACTAGAGGATTTTTACATAGGGATACATATGTGATTTTGTTTAATCCTTTCGAGAGTGATGAGAATGTGAATAACCCGAGCAATGTTTGGAGATGACTTATATGTGACATGATGTTCTTGGTGGTATAAGATGACTTCTGATTATAGGAAAGGTAGGACTATTGACATCTAAGAACCGTGCTCAAGGATAAGATGATATACGTTCACTCACATCCTAAGGTCCTTAACCCTAATCTTTACAAAGCCATATCATGGTCAGATCATGACCATAGGCTTTGGATCTAAGTCAAAATACTATGATCGATACTCCACCTCGACCACCACCAATCCTGACCATGAGGAAGATGGATACAAAGACCTATATTACGAAGGACCACCAACCCCGGGACAAGTAACCACCAGGAAAAAATCCTGCCCTCCGGAAGTTTAAGACTAACTGGCTAAAGATTGGTTCCCAAGCTCTCTCTCAAGAGCAAGGTGAACTAAGATACCATCAGTATAAAACCATTCCCGAGACTTACCACAAGACCACATCGTCCACACCTTACAGTTAATGGATATACCATCGAGCCCTTTTTACGTTGGCTTATGCCCGCTTCTCTCACATATTCCATGAGCAATGTGTTTGTGTAATACTTGGAGAGATATGTTGTTGTCCTCACGGATGACATCCTTATTTACCCAATGAGAGCAGGCAACCCCCTAGTCCTACTTTGGATAAGCCCCAGAAGCACCGATCGCTATGCTTCTCAAGTGTAAGGTGTTACCTTGCATACGTTGGACTCCTCAAAGCACCCTCCCTACAGCAGAAGACATTCTTACCCGAGCAAGATGAAGAACCACTACGGTTGGGAAACCGCAATGGAGAAGAAGAAGCAAGAGAAGTCAACCACCACTCCTCTGCCGGCTACATCAGCTAGGTTATGTCAAGAAGCGCCAATGTTCAAGCACGATGAAGCCCTTGGACATCAAGAGAATTAAAGAGCCCCTTGTTTTAAATAGTGACCTACCAGTTCCTGACTAGGAAGGAACCAAGAAGTTGATAGCACCCCTCACTCCACCACCTTGATGGTGTAAGATGAACATGACGTCCCTACTCTCTTTAGATGCCTCGAACGGAGTGGAACGACTGTCATTACTTCGTTACTAGCCCCTTTTTGGTCCAATCAAGGATGTGATCCTGACTGGGTCATGGTGAACCACCTGTCAAAGGTAGTTCACCCCACTTGCCAAGCTTCAGACCTTGGGGATTGGATGACTGATCTATACATTAGGGTGGTCAGCTTATCTAGAACCCCCTCAAAAACTTTCCTAGGTGGTAGAACCCGTTTTGACACCAAGTATCTAAGTCTAGTCTTACGAGCGAAACTCAACTCAAAGCTTGCCACAAATGAATAAGAAGCGACTAGTAGACCAAACACTAGAAGACACGCTGGAAACGTGCGTCCATAACTACGAAGACAGGAGGACATGCCTGGACAACCTACTCAAGCAGAATGTCCCAACGAGAAGCCTACGCCGACAAACTTCGACGTCCTTACAGTTGAAGACCATGTGCATCGGAAGATCATCTGCTTCAGAAAAGTTGATGATTCCACATCACCGGAAGGCTACGCTAAGGTCTGACCTTTCTAGTCTAGCACGAGACATCTAGATGTCACTAACCAACATGGGTAACCCCATGGCCAGCACTTGGACTCGAGACTTTTTCACGTATTCCTACCTTGGAGATACACAGACAAGCCAGACCCTTATCCGGACCTCGTTTACCAAACCCTTGACCCTTACTCGGGACTAACTTATTGCTACGACCATGATCACCTCTCAGACGGAATCAAACGATGCACTCCAAGACGTATCGTCAAGCACTTCAAGAACCAGTGGAGCAATCACATCGAAGAAGAAGCCACACAGGAACGTGAAGACTACCTCAGATACAAATTTCCGTATCATTTCAATGGGGACGAGATTACTGTAAGGGGGGTAGGTCTGTCACACCCTGTGTTTTGCCTCAGATTACTAAGTTAACATAGCTCAAAAATTAGGACTAACAAAAACTTTTTGTGTGCATGTGATGCTTGACTTGATTGTTATTTGCTTGATTGCTTGCTTGTGCTCTAATTCATAAAATTACTCCTACTATCAAACCTCATCTCCTTGATCCAAATCTTTGCCCAATGATCATGCCATGTGTATAGGGCATAAAACTATTTTTATAAAACATTATTTTGCCCAAAAAGCATTTACTTAATTTAGGTTTTCAAAAATCCTTGAATTGAGGTTTGTACTGCAAGTCCTCAAATTAGGGTGATTGTTTTGCCCCAAGTATTTTATTTAGAACCTATTATATACAAGACTTAGCAAAACCACAAAACATTAATTTTAAAGGATGTTTTCGTATTTTATTTAAATGCCTTTCTCTGAAGCCAGAAATGGTCTTTTATAGGGAAAAATATTTTATTTTTTTAAAATATTTGAGAAACATTAGGGAAACTCAGTGGACATAAATGTTCCATATATATGAGTTTCAACACATGGTCATGTTCAAAATATTGGACAAATCCTCCAAAACCCATTCTGGACATTTCAAGTATTTGAAATATTTCTATATTATCAAATAAATCAAACAAAATTCTAACAAGTAACATATGCCATATGTGATGATCTTGCCAAGGTTCATCTCAATCAAAGTAGTTTTTGTTCACAAAAGTATCCCAAGACCCTCTTTGTGCAGATTCAAGTTTGAACAACTTTACACTGCCAAGTGTCTCCATTTGATCTCATTTTTTATGGACATGTTCTAATCCTCTAATCATGCATCCACACAAAGTGGTGCATGAAGGAGAACAATTTATCTTAGGTAGATCTACCCAAATCTGTTTCTGCCCATTTCTAGGGTTTGAAACTTTTGCATTAGCTAGATTCTTCAAATGAGCTACAAATTTGTGGACATGCCTGTTTAATCCCATTTCTCAATCCTGTTAAATCTCATGTCAAGGAGATCATTCTAGCAAGATCAAAACCAGCACAGACACCTTCTGGTGTTTTCTCAAAGTTACTGTTTTCACTTCTTTCCTGGTTCTCCATGACCACAACTTTTTACCACAACCTCTAGTAGGACTCTTCCCCCTCTAGTAAGAAACCCGAGACTTCCGACCACCTCGGGCTCCTCCCGCACGCCAGCAGACTCGCCTCGACGTCCTCTGCATAGCTGCATGTCTGGACCCTCCTCCCTTGCCCTCCTCTCTCCCCTGTCGGGCACACCTGAGAGCCACCCGTGGACACAGTCCATGGTGCGCATCGGCCAGGCTATGTAAGCCAACCCCCGAGCGCCCCTCGCAGCTCCCTTCGCTCCCTCTCTCTCCCACGGACCCCATGGACCAGCCCACGGCTCATCCCGTGTCCTCCTCCTCCTTCGGCCGGCGACGCACGCCTCAGGTCTAGCTCGAATTCGATCTCCCCGACGACACTCTCCCCCTCTAAGCCACACCAGGGCACCGCCGACATCGCCTCGAGCCACTTCCGAGCTTGTTTTCTTCCTTCCGGTGGCCGAAGCACCGCCCCCACGGTCGCCCGTCGTCGGCCTCCACCATGGTCGAGGCCCCACTCCCCCCGATGCTCCCCGACAAAAATAGACCACCCAGGCGAGGGCGGCCTGTCACCCTGGGCAAGCGCCGGTGCCGCTTGATCTCGCCTTCTCTCCCTCTCCCTGCTCGAGTGGGAGGTTGGGGAAGGACCCGACAAGCGGGCCGCTCCTGTCAGCGACCGGCCGGTCGGGCCAGGCGTTTAAGTGGAAGTGCCCACCCCCATGTTTGCGCCTCCCTGCGGAGAAGGCGTACAACACAGAGTGCGCCTTTGACTTCACTGCTCCCCCGCCTGGCCAAGCCGATCGGCTGGCCCACTTTCTATCATGCGCCTTGAGCGCTGTTTTGGCCTTTTTGGTACAGACCTTTGTTCCTTTTCTTTTATCAGAAGGATTCAAAAATTCATATTAAATTCAAACTGACTCCAAATCTAATGATTCAAATTCCTATAATGTTCTAAAAATCCCAACTATCATGTAACACCCCAAAAATTTAACCATGTTTTTATTAATTAAGATCTGGCCATGAATATTAATTTTTAATTTTCTGAATCCTTTGTTGATTTGAGAACCAACACTTTTCTCTAAATTCTAAAAAAATTCCCTCCAAGTAGAAGCTTTTGAAAAATATTATGGGACTTGAATGTTTTCTTAAAACATTTCATTTCATTTTGTAAGTTCAGTGGGGAATATTTTTATAAAGAGAACTTTCCTAATTTAATTTCTTTTAATGTCATTTTCATCCTTTAAAGGGCCTCTGGTGCACTACAACCATTTGGAGACCACTTTTATGCAAAAAACCCATCTTGGTCTTTTGAGAATTTGAGCAAACCATCCTATTTTCAATTCTGGTACAGTTTGGTGTTTCCTACTTGTAGTCCTTCCTACCAAACCTTTAACTCCAAGATAGTAGCCCCATTAGAATATTTTAGGTTCTTGAAATAACCCCATGTAGTTTCTGTCCAGAACTGTTTTTCACCAAAACATGCATTAGCAAGTTTGCTATTTTACCAAACCAACTAGACCATCATCACTAGAATCTAAAGAGACCTCACTCTGGGGAATTTGGTTGCAAGAAAAGTTCTCTAACTAGCCCTAGCTTTTTGTCGAGCACCCTGGGTGCATAGCAGGAATTGGCATACTCCTAATCTTACATTCGAAATTAGCCAATATAGACTAACCAGTATGTCTACTAGACCTATCACACCTACACTAATGACCCTGTTAACTTTCAGCTTCATCCGAGCCCTCTAGCATGCCCTAGCATTTCATCGAGCACCCTAGACGTGTCTAGAGAGCGACCAGAACGCGCGTTTTGCATGTGCTGACCAGCGCGTCCACCTACCCTTGTGCCCCTGGCCTTTCCCCGCTCGCGGAGCCACGCCCGCGTCCCCTCCAAGTCACTAGCGCCGCCCGACCGTCTCCCCGTGCCTCGTAGTGCCGCCGCTGTAGCCCTTGGCGGCTAGCCGCAGGCCGCGTCTGCCCCTGCCATGGCCAGCGCCGTTCAAGCCACCCTTGCATGCTAGCTGTCCTATGGAGCAGTGCATCCTCATCCGCTCGCCCCTCCATCCGCTTCCAGCGTCGCCACGTCGCCCCTCCGGCGACAGTAGTGGCGAACCGCCATGGCTGCTCTCTGGAAGCCGCAAACCAACCTCCCCCTCCTATAAATAGGAAGCACCGGACTCCCTGTGCTTGTCATCGACCCCTATCCAGTTGTAGCAAGCCTCCCCTAGCGCCAATTCGACTGGAGTCGGCCGTCTTCCTCCTCTCCGATGACCACCTCCGCCGGCACTTCTCAGTCGTATTCGTCGCAACCAGAGTTTATCCCCCCATCTCTCTCTCTGAAAGCCTCTTGTAGTTTCCCTAGTTCCATCCCCAAGCCCAATTTAGCCAGAGGAGCACCAGGGAGAGAAGTCCATTTGTTCCGCCGGAGCCTCTCGGGTGAGCTCGCCGCCGGCGATTCTGTCCACTCCGGCGACCTCGTAGCACCTTCTCAGAACCGCCTCGACCTCTTGAGCACTCTCGTGTGCACGCCACCTCGGATGAAGCCCTCGTTCGCCGACGTTGATCGCCGGAGTTCTGTCCCAGTTCTGTCGCGGGAGGAGAAAGGAGGAGACTAGTCAAACCTGACCAGTGGGCGAGGTGGATCCCACTGTCAGTGACCGGGCCGCACCGAGCCGTCTCTGAGTGAAAGCATAAACCGACAAGTACGTGTTCCTCCTTTAGTAAGCGTGTTTCCCTTGAAGCGTTTTCTTTTCTCAGTTTTATTTAAAAACAGACAGTGACCCTAACTTTGAATAGCTCTAGTTTTTAAACCACAGCTCCAAATGAGATGATTCTTTTTCCCAAGTTCCTCAAATTGCATCTAGTTTATTAAAGTATTTATTTGAAAAATTTCCAACCAACCTTTTAGTACTGTTTTGGAATTGTGTGTTGATTTGAATATTTTCAAAAATAGGAAATGGAGGGAAGATCAATCTTTCAAAAAAATTGGAGTGCACCCAACCTTTCTTCATACTCAAGGCAAGCATCTTGAACACTGATTTGATATAAGTTGTGTGATTGCTTGCTGTGGTGAAAAAATTCATGACTATGCTATTGAAATAAAAACTTTGTGCATGTATACATACATAAATGCAAATGCTGAGATTTATTTTCTGTTAAACATGAGATGCATGTGATAATAGATTACTACCTGATGCCACACATGCTTGTGCTAGTTTGGACAAATTCCGAAGGAAGGTCTTCATCTCGGGTAGACGTGACCATGGAACTTATATCTCGTAGTGACGAGGATGATCGGTGAAGGCTTGTTGGGGCATGATGGGTAGTGACCCTGTTGGGTACTACGAAGTAAAATATGTTGTGCTAACCATTGCAGGGAAAACTTAAACCTCTTGAGTCGACCGTAGATCGAGTCTTGTTCCAGTAACCCCCATACTTGTTCCGCGCTACCACTTGTCCCTGCCATGGGTAGGGTACACTTCAGTAGGTCGTCAACCCCTTTCTTGGCACACACTGTACGAAGAGGCCATGGTGGAAGATATGGGTGGCATCTGGTACGCATGCCACCTGGACCGGGGGCATGGGTGTTCCGGTTGGAACGAGGGGGTAGCGCCCCTGTTTGCGCGCATTATAAATATTTTGATCCCATGTTAATCGAGATTGTGGTCTCCCCACTTAGAGTTTTACTTAACGATTGCCGTGGGTGATTCTAGGCATCGGGAAGTTAAGTTGGTGTGTGCGGGTCAGGAGTGTTTTCAACTCAAAGACCGTAAACGGAATTAGCCAACATTTCTAGTTGGCTAAAGAAATACGTTAGTCGTAGGTAAAGAGTACACCCTCTGCAGAGTATAACATCTGTTCGAATAGCCTTGTCCGCGGTTAAGGACTACATACTGGGATAGGTCAAGTGTCGGTCTTAGTGTCACTCTTCGGAGGAATTAATTGAACCATGATATTAATCAGCAACCATGAGGGATGATCATTATTATAAATTTTTGTTATGGACTAACCTCTTTTCTTATTTGAATTGTTGTGTATCCCTGGAAAGGTTCTGCCACCTAGATACTTATATGATTGTTCCTAATATAAGCCCTTTATGCGGTGTCACTTCAGATGCTCGACTGCGCCACACATGTTATTATTTCCAATATAAGCCCTTTATGTGGCGTCGCCTCAGACGCCCGACTAGGGCATGCATGTATTTATTTTTGATAAAAGCCCTTTGTGAGGTGTCGCTCAAATGCCCGACTGAGGCTTGTTCTACATTTTTCCTTTTGAGGTGTCGCTTCAGACACCCAATTGGCACTTTTTGTTTCCTTGGAATTCTAGGGAGGGCTACCGCCCGATGTTCCATTTTTATTTTACCTTCCCTGATTATTTATTTATTCTTGGTACGGATAAATTATCTGCATAACTGCATTCATGAATTAATCTTGTGTCATATTGAATATCATTAAAAGTTCTAGTGCAGGCATTTAACCTGCTTTATTATGTCTTTTTTCTTGATGTTTCCGAGTACATCCAAACGTACTCACTGGCTTGTCCCTGGCTATTATCTTGGCCAGATCGTGTATATGGAAAGGATCATGATGACGACAACCCCGCATCTTAGGCATCGAGGTTAGCAGCCCCGCGAGATAGAAGTTATCCAGGTCAGCTGTTTCTGTGGGAGTGGAGTCCCATAGACGCTGGAGATCCACGAGTCGCTTTCGCCATCAACGACTAGAAATCTTTGTTGTACTCCAAGGACCTTCATTGTCTTGTACAACAATTTTTGTAATTGCTTGGAAATTCTATATCAAAGAAGTGCCCACCAGCTAACAGTAATCCTGGGGCTGATGAGCACAAGGGTGAATTGCTGGGAGTTTTGTATCCCGGAAAAACCGGCCCTGACAACCTTGGTATGAGAGCCAGGCTGACCATTGGCTAATCCTATCTTAGCCGGGTCAATAACCCAAGGTTAACACACTAACCAGACCTTATCCTACCCATAGCCAAGCCTATCCTATCCGATAGCCTGCATAGTGGCCATCCGACACCTTTCGGCAGTCGGCGCCCAACCTATCAACCTAGCCCAGTAGTCACGCGCCTGTGACTGACCCCTGAGTTGTCCCATCCGCAAGCGTGCGATGGAAGACTCCGCTGTTTTATGAAGGAAATATTTGCCCCAACCCAACACACCACGACCACTTTCCAAATCCCAAACCACCAAGATGCCAGGCCCCGTGGTTTACAATGAGACCACCGCAACCGGGCTTGGAGAATTTGTAGCCATCCTCGCCAACCTCACCCATTGTGCTTTTGCCCTAGAAGAGCCCCTAGAATATGTTCTGTACCAGGAGCACACGAGTGATGCCAACCATCACTTCTGGGCCATGGTGCACATCTACGGTAGGGGTATCTCGCAAGAACGCACCTATCGGTTCACCGGAAGGTCAACTTCCTTCGAGCCCCAAGCAATCCAGCTAGCAGCCCAGGAGGCTATAGTTCAACTCTGGCACCTGTCACCAAGGGTTAACTGCAGCTCTTTTTACTACTACCCAAGCCGTGAAGGCTATGGTAGGCCGATCCAGATCGCCAGCGGAGACCATGAGACAGACCCTGCGTTGTTGCATCTTGTACGCCACCTAAGGGCACATAAAGCACTATGTGATCAGGTCACCCTCAACCTGATTGCCGCCCGTGGAGAACTTGCTCGCCGAGCCCCGGTAATAAGAGAAGTTGCACCCGACGCCGACAACCCAGTTGTGCTGTTTGGACGACCGATCGAGCCTTCGGCGTTTGTCCCTATGATCGACCTAAGGAATGCATTCGTATCCTGGGAAGAACTCCGTCGTCTTTTGGGGACCTATTCCAACGGGATTGTGACCACCAACCCCCGCGATGGTCATCATCGCTACCCCAACCCTGTAGCTTCGCATCCGAACCCAGTCAACCCTGATGGTGAAGCCCAAGGGGAAGCCTCGATGTCCACAAGACGCACTGGACTGGATATCAACGAAGTAGACTAAGCCCACTCGAGTAGTATCGAGCCTTAGTATTCCTACGCCATGTAACATTGTGACCTTGTATTTCCATAAATAAATTGCAGACTGCTTGTATGCAATTATTTTAATGGTACTACCTGTGACCATGCATAAATGTTTTGGCCTCTGGTTGTATAAGTAAATTCTAGGCGTAACTACCAAAGACCACCCAAGCTGACCACCATAGTAATACGTCACATTTTATGATATATATCTGTGACATTGACCATGACCAACCTAGAGCAGTACCGACACCCAAGATCATAACCACACCAAAATATGTTCCCTAGCCCAGTCGCTATATAAGAGGCCACTCCGTGACCTTACCAAGCATCCCTCCACTTGCGCACTACCCTCACAGCTATTTTCCCCATGTCGAACCTTGGGTTTCATCTGAGAACCCCAGATGCAACCCCTGAAAGTTTTGTTAGCATATTGTGGGACTTTACCCGACGCGCTATGGGTTCTCCCCATCAACCCTAGTACGAGCTGTTCAAATCGAGGATCACTTACACCGCCTCGAAATATTGGGCAGTTGTGCATGTCCCACCAGTAGACCCAAACCAAGACCCTACCGAAGTCGCCTTCATCGGGAAATCTATGCTAACCCTAGAAATGGCCATAGAAGTTGCTGCCTATGAAGCAATTACTCGTCTTCGGTCTGCAGTGTTGTATGCGAGTGAAATGGGGTAGTATTACTTCCCGAGCCATGCAGCACCTGGAGAAGAAGCATATTTTCTCGGTAGCCGGACAGAGAGATCAAGTACTGGACAACCTTGTTCAGTATGTCATCGCTCAAGAGCGTTTGACCCAGCAAGTGATGGAATTTCTCCAGACCCTTGCTTTTATGAATCCTCAGATCACCATTGGCAAACCATTGAGGCCAGATCAGGAAGTACACGTTCTCTGACTCGCCCATCCACTTTCCTTGGAGGAAGAAGGATGTGTTCCAATGCCGGGGATACTTCCTCAGGACCGTGCATATTTTACCTTTGCGCCGTAGAAGCCCATGGTTGTGTTTGTTAGTCTAGCGTTTAATTGCATGATGCAATATCTATGTTGTATCTTAGGATTTGTGCTATGAGTGAAATGTTTGGTTACAATTGCATATGAGTAATTTTGCTGCTATGGTTTATACTCGATTCTTCATGCTTAACAAATCTCGGGCAGAGATTTTACTAAGGGCCACCGTGACAAATTATTATTTTTCCGACATAGATTTAATTCACACAACGCCACGACATCCGGCTCACAACCACACCCACTCTACCACGTGCACTAAGTGCAAAAACCACGCACACATTTAGCACATAATCGATCACATCACTAGCCCACTAGAGTTTTCGGAGGGAAAATTTGTGGGTAATTATTTCTGTGAGAATTGCTGCCAGCACACTAGCACCCACTAATACCCGACACCGATGCTTAGTCCTCATGGCCACCGCCGTCGCGGAGGGCCACCACTCGAGCAGCAGCATCACTGCGATCATCTTGGATCATCACGCATAGGAGCATTGAGAACCCAAGCAACACCGTCATCGCTCCGGCCAGGAGGATCATAATCCACCCTAGAAGCATGTCCTCCTTTGGAGCCTCGTCTCGAGCTCCTACAGCCAGAAAGAAGATGAAGTGAGGCGAGGTGTGAGGAAGGAGAAAATGACACTGGGGTCATTTTATAGCTCGAGTTTGGTGTACGGTGAGCGAATTCCACTAGCACCGCTCGTTGCCCGATCGATGGTGTTCGGAGGCGCATCCCTGAGCAGTGCCGACAGGGTACTTACGCGCGAGGTGAGTGCACGCTGCATCGGTAGCAAGCACGCCGTGCACTACCGTAGTACGGCCCTAGAGGCCCTACGCGCTAGACGCCGCAGGTGGGCAAAATGCGGGAAAGCGCTCGAGGGATAAAGAAAGAAGGGGAGAGCCGGAGGTAGAAGAAGAGACTAACAGTAGGCCCTGGGTCCACCTGTCAGTGAGAGAAAACACTGTACACTCGGGTACGACAAGAAAAATTTGGAATTAGAAATTTTACTTTGTCCAAATTTATCGTAGCCCTAAGTGAAAAATTTCTCGGTTTCCCCAACCGTAGATTTTTCTCATAGCACTAGTACCTCACTGTAATCAAACCAATTATTAGCACTCTCACTGCAACCACGTCGTATCGCGTGAGTAGGATATATAATTTCCGTAGTATTACCGCAAAGTAGTAGGAGTAATTTTTGCGACTGCCTTAGCAAATCTTGAGGACGAGATTTTTCTTAAGGGGGGTATATTTTGTAACACCCCAAAAATTTAACCATGTTTTTATTAATTAAAATCTGGCCATGAATATTAATTTTTAATTTTCTGAATCCTCTGTTGATTTCAGAACCAACACTTTTTTCTAAATTCTAAAATTCTTCCCTCCAAGTAGAAGCTTTTGAAAAATATTATGGGACTTGAATGTTTTCTTAAAACATTTCATTTCATTTTGTAAATTCAGTGGGGAATATTTTTATAAAGAAAACTTGCCTAATTTAATTTATTTTAATGGCATTTCCATCCTTTAAAGGGCCTGTGTTGCACTACAACCATGTTAGATATTCACTTAAAAATTCCACAAAAATTTGGAGATGTCATGTATTGCCTCTAGATCACTTTTATGCAAAAACCCATATTGGCCTTTTGAAAAATTTGAGCAAACCATGCTCTTTTCAATTCTGGTACAGTTTGGTGTTTTGAAATGCAACCACATTTTCTTTTGCTCTAATGATCCTGAGATTTTTCCTACTTGTAGTCCTTCCTACCAAACCCTTAACTCCAAGAGATTAGCCCCATTGGAATATTTTAGGTTCATGAAATACCCCCCTGTAGTTTCTGTCCAGAACTGTTTTTCACCAAAACATGCATTATCAGGTTTGCTATTTTACGAAACCAACCAGACCATCATCACTAGAATCTAAAGAGACCTCACTCTAGGGAATTTGGTTGCAAGAAAAGTTCTGTAACTAGCCCTAGAGTTCTTTCGAGCACCCAGGGTGCATGGCAGGAATTGGCATACTCCTAATCTTACATTGAGAATTAGCCAATATACACTAACCAGTATGTCCACTAGACCTATCACACCTACAGTAATGACCCTTTTAACTTTCAGCTTCTTCCAAGCCCTCTAGCATGCCCTAGCATTATGTCGAGCACCCTGGGTGCGTGTCCAGAGCGCGAGCAGACCACGCGTTTTGCACATGCCGACCAGCGCGTCCACCTACCCCTGTGCCCCTGGCCTTTCCCCGCTCGTAGAGCCATGCCCCCGTCCCCTCCGAGTCGCCAGTGCCGCCCGACCGTCTCCTCGCGCCTCGCAGCACCACCGATGTAGCCCTTGGCGGCTAGCCACCGGCCGCGTCCGCCTCTGAGATGGCCAGCGCCATCCAAGACACCCCCGCTCGTTAGCTGTCACTTGGAGTAGTGCATCCTCATCTGCTCGCCCCTCCAACCGCCTCCAGCCTCGCCACATCGCCCCTCCATCCACAGTAGCGGTGAACCGCCATGGCTGCTCTCTGGAAGCCACGAACCGACCTCCCCCTCCTATAAATAGGATGCCCTAGACTCCCTGCGCTTGGCATCGACCCCTATCCAGCCATAGCAAGCCACCCCTAGGGCCAATTCAATCGAAGTGGGCCATCTTCCTCCTCTTCGATGACCACCTCCGCCGCCATTGCTCGGTCAAATTCGTCGCAACTAGAGCTTATCCCCCACATCTCTCTCTCTGAATGCCTCCTGTAGTTTCCCTGGTTCCATCCCCAAGCCCAATTTAGCCAGAGGAGCACCAGGGAGAGAAGTCCATTTTTTGTTCCGCCGGAGACTCTCGGGTGAGCTCACCGCCGGCGATTCTGTCCACTCCGGCGACCTCGTGGCATCTCCTCATGAACGCCTCGACCTTTTGAGCACTCTCGTGTGCACGCGACCTCGGATGAAGCCCTCATTCGCCGGCGGTTATCGCTGGAGTTCCATTCTGTTGTGGGAGGAGAACGGAGGAGACTGGTCAGACCTGACCAGTGGGCCATGTGGGTCCCACTATTAGTGGCCGGGCCGAACCGAGTCGTCTCTACGTGAAAGCGTAAACCGACGAGTATGTGTTCCTCCTTTAGTAAGCATATTTCCCTCGAAGCGTTTTCTTTTCTCTGATTTATTTAAAAACAGACTTTGACCCTAACTTTGACTAGCTCTAGTTTTTAAAACCACAGCTCCAAATGAGATGATTCTTTTTCCCACATTCCTCAAATTGCATCTAGTTTATTTTAGTATTTATTAGAAAATTTTCCAAACAACTTTTCAGTAATGTTTTGGAATTGTGTGTTGATTTGAATATTTTCAAAAATAGGAAATGGAGGGAAGATCAAACTTTCAAATTTTTTGGAGTGCACCCAACCTTTCTGCCTACTCAAGGCAAGCATCTTGAACACAGATATGATATAAGTTGAGTAATTGCTTGTTGTGGTGAACAAATTCATGACTATGCTATTGAAATGAAAACTTTGTGCATGGGGAAATATTCATACATAAATGCAAATGGTGAGATCTATTTTCTGTTAAACATGAGATTAATGTGATAATAGATTACTACCTCATGCTACACGTGCCTGTGCTAGTGCAGACAAATTCCAAAGGAAGGTCTTCGTCTCGGGTAGACGTGACCGTGCAACTGATATCTTGTAGTGATGAGGATGATCAGTGAAGGCATGTTGGGGCATGATGGGTAGTGACCCTGTTGGGTACTACGAAGTAAAATATGTTGTGATATACATTGCAGGGAAAACTTAAACCTCCTGAGTCGACCATAGATAAAGTCTTGTTCCAGTAACCCCAATACTTGTTCCGTGCTACCACCTGTCCCTGCCACGGGTAGGGTACGACACACACCGTACAGAGAGGCCATGATGGAAGATACCAGAGGCATCTGGTAGGCATGCCACCTGGTCTGGGGGCATGGGTGTTCCTGTTAAACCGAGGCGGTAGCACCCCTGTTTGCGCGCGTTATAAATATTTTGATCCCATGCTAATCGAGATTGTGGTCTCCCCACTTAGAGTTTTAATTAACGATTGCCGTGGGTGATTCCAGGCATCGAGAAGTTAAGCTGGTGTGTGCGGGTCAGGTGTGTTTTCAACTCAAAGATCGTAATCGGAATTAGCCAACATTTCTAGTTGGCTAAAGAAATTTGTTACTCGTGTGTAAAGAGTACACCCTCTATAGAGTATAACATCTATTCGAATAGCTGTGTCCGTGGTTAAGGACTACATTCTGGGATAGGTCAAGTGACGGTCTTAGTGTCGGTCTTCGGAGGAATTAATTGTACCATGATGTTAATCATGAACCATGAGGGATGATCATTATACTAATTTTTTGTCATGGACTAACCTGTTTTCTTATCTGAATTGTTGAGTATCCGTGGGAAGGTTCTGCCACCTGGATACTTATACGATTATTCCTAATATAAGCCCTTTATGTGGTGTCACTTCAGACGCCCGACTACGGCACACATGTTATTATTTCCAATATAAGCCCTTTATGAGGCGTCTCCTCAGACGCTCGACCGTGGCATGCATGTTTTTATTTCTGATAAAATACCTTTATGAGGTGTCGCTCAGATGCCCGACTGAGGCATGTTCTACATTTTTCCTTTCGAGGTGTTGCTTCAGATAAATTATTTGCATAACTACAATCATAAATTATTTGCACTTTTTGTTTCCTTGGAATCCTCGGGAGGACTACCACCCGATGTTCCATTTTTATATTATCTTCCCTGATTATTTATTTATTCTCGGTACAAATAAATTATTTGCATAACTACATTCATGAATTAATCTTATGTCATATTGAATATCATTAAAAGTTCTAGTACATGCATTTCACCTGCTTTATTATATCTATTTTCTTGATGTTTGTGAGTACATTCAAACATACTCACTGGCTTGTCCCTGGCTATTGTCTTGGCCAGATCGCGTATTTGGAAAGGATCATGATGACGACAACCCCGCAGCCTAGGCATCGAGGATAGCAGCCCCACGAGATAGGAGTTATCCAGGTCAGCTGTTCCTGTGGGAGTGGAGTCCCATAGACGCTAGAGATCCATGAGTCGCTTTCACCATCAACTACTAGAAATATTTGTTGTACTCCATGGACCTTCATGGTCATGTACACAAATTTTTGTAGTTGCTTGATAATTCTGTATCAAGGAAGTGTCCAGCAGCTAACAGTAATCCTAGGGCTGGTGAGCACAAGGGTCAATTGCTGGGAGTTTTCTATCCCGGAAAAACCGGCCCTGACATATCATTTGGCATAACTTCCATAAAGTTTCACCACAAGATTTAGCCATGTTCAAATTTAAAATCAAATTTGAACCTCCTAAAGGCCCAATTGCAAAATTCCTAGAACATCCAAATCAACTCCAAATGGAGTGATTCCAATTTTTAGGTGCTCTAAATATCATGCCCTGTTTATATAGCCATGGTTAGCATTTTTCCCATGCTATGTTTTTGTTGGATCAAGTAAAAGGCCCCACTTTCCATTTATTTCATCGTAGTAAATTCATAGGAAAAACATCCCAACTCCAAATCCAGTGAAACCACTTTCTAAATTCTTCTAAAATCATGCCCTAATTAATACGTGCATCCACTCATTTTTATAAAATGTTTTCTGTAGACTCCTTATAGGACCAATAATTCCCCCCGTTTCCACCTTTCAAAAATCCTATTTTAAGAACACTTTTATTTCTCTGCTTGTTGTGTTGCTTATTGTGGTTGTTTCCGACGGTAGTTGACAAAGTAGAAAGAGTGCTCAGAGTTGGACCAAAAGCATGGGAAGACCTCGAAGAATTTGCTGAGCGAGGCAATAGCCCTTTGACCATGGTGATGAAACCCCTTTTATATGCATGTCATATAGCACTTTATATCGTTGCATCAAAAGCATGATGATGTAGTGACAACCTTGTTGGGTTGGTCTCCGAAGCATTCCTCGTTGATACTTGTATTGTGCATGACCCTACCTTCCTATGAGGGTTATGCGGGTAGGAAGTAGGATGCTATGTAGTTGCTACACAAGTGGGATGGGGATATGCATTGAGATGGAAAACAAATGTTTACCAAAGACCTTTTTGAAAACCCCAGCGGGTGCCTCTAATGCCCGGGGAAGATGGTGTTGAGCTAGGTAACCACTTGATGAAGAAGTGGTGTACCGAGGCAAGTGTGTGTGTTTTCAAAGAGTGATTGGTTTAAGTTGCGACCGTTACTCCAACCTTACATGTACAATCACTCTACCCCTATATGGGAAGGGGCTTTGTTGATTACTTTGGTCGATGCTAGCAGAGAGCCCGCATTACAAGTGGCGGGAGTGACGTGGTCACTCTCAATACGGGGTCGTGCCAGGTAGGGCGACCATGGGCTGTTTTTACAGACACCGGAGACACCGTTGTGTCCCTTCATGGATGGTACTATGTTGAGCGAGGTTTGTGTGTTGTACATCATGAAGACGTGGGCCAACGAGGGGACTCTTTGTTTAGTATCATCAAGGGAAAGGCATTGTTCAGGTGCTTACCTCGGGTATGTAATATACCGCGAGTCGTGGATGACACGGAAGTTCCCCGAGTCTTGTGGGTAAAGTGTGCAACCTCTGCAGAGTGTAAAACTATCTGAATAGCCGTGTCCACGGTCGAGGACAATTGGATGACCACTCTTGGGCTACGTCCATTTTTTTCACAAAACTTGGTGAGTGTGTGACAAAGAGATACTTGAGCTAAGTCGGAAGACGGTATGAAATAATTGAACATGTGAACTGCTTATATTGATATCTATAACTTGTTCATATGGATAGCTTTTCTTGTTGATGCATGCTTTACAAAAATGGTAGGACATGATATTGCACTCAAAATTGCTTTCCGCAAAATACCTGCTTAGGGTTACGCCATGCATTGTTTATCTTGTTCCAATCATGGGTTGCTTGTGAGTACATTCAAAGTACTCATTGGCTTCCACTGGTTATTTAATTGGCCAGGCTTAAAAGAGCGAGACATGACGAAGAGTACCTCGGTGACGAACATGCAAGCTAGGATGCTTCCCAGTCAGAATGCTTGTAGGGTTAAGGCAGATGGCATGGGTTCACGCTATCATTGAAGATTTCTGCTGTGTGGTTATGATGACTTGGCCATAATGGCCATATTTGATTAAAACGGTATATACTGGATGTAAGACTCTTGTTATTCTGTTTCTGTGTGTTCAGTGAGCATTGATCTCTAGGATCACTTTACACATGCATTCGGTGATCACAACTTATTAGTCGGGGTCCCCACATAACCGGAAGACGCACTTGCCCAGAGGCAGTGTAGAGCCATCGGCCATGCTCGAGAAGGGCCTCGTGGGCAAGAGGCGCTCGTAGGGCACCTGGAGCACCTCGAAGTTCTCTACAAAAAGCATGTTGAGTCCCGCACCGCCATCGATGAGAGTCTTGGTGACTGCAACGTTGTTGATGGTGGGTGTGCATAGCAGAGGAATGGTCCCCACAACCCTTGTGGACTTGGGGTGGTTGGCGGAATTGAAGGAGATCAGGAACTGCGACCACTTGAGGGGTCGGGCGACGTCTACCCTGGGAAGCATAGCGTTCACCTCCCAGGAGAACTGCTTGAAGTGGTTGTTCGAGACGGGGCCTGAGCTCTACCAAGGATGCATGCCACCTCATGAGGCTCCTTATAGCCCCCAACATCCTCATCAGGCAGGTTGTCCCTGTTGATGCGAGGCGGGGTGGTGTTGACTTGCGGGGGAGCAGCCTGCTGGGGCTGACCCGCCAGCCCTGCCAGAAGTTGTTGCCATTGCGGTCGTTGTCGTTGTTGTAGTCATTCCAGCGGCCGCCACTGCGGCCACCATCGTGGTCGTTGCGGTCGTAGCGCCTTCCTTGCCTGTTGCATTGGAGCATCCTGAGCTCCTGGCAGTCCTCGGTGCGATAAGTGTTCACGTTGTGGAAGGCGCACGTGGGCCATCCATCTTTCATGGGGGAAGCTCGTCGCAGTCACGCCCACGCTTTTGCTCGGGCTCGGCCGCGAGCACAACGGGGCCCTTGCGCTTGACGTCTTTGTTCTTGGCCTTGGCGGCGTCGAGGGCTGCCTCTGGATCGTTGTGGCTAAAAAGGCGACCTTCTTCAGGCTTGGCGCACCGGTCGGCTAGGTAAAAAAGAGTGGCGATGGAATCGAGCTCGTCATTAACGGTGAGCTTCTCATGCATCTTGACGTCTGTGACGCCCGTAGAGAATGCAGATATGATTCCAGCATTGGAGGTGCGCAGATCTTGTTGTGCACCTGGCTGAAGCACTGGATGTACTTGCAGAGAGTTTCGCCGGGCTGCTGGCGAACAACACGCAAGTCGTTGACGGTAAGCGAACGCTCGTACGTGCCCTTGAAGTTGGAGACGAACAGCGTACACAACTCAAACCACGAGGAGACAGAACTCTCGGGGAGGTTCATCAGCCACGAGAATGCCGCATCCTTGAGGGCCATGGGGAACCAGTTGGCCATGACCTTGTCATCGCCGCCAACGGCTTTGATGTTGATGGCGTAGAGCTACAGGAACTCCGCGGGGTTGGGGGATCCATCATAGCGAGGAGGCAGCTCTAGATTGAACGACATAGGCCACACCACACGGTGCAGCTCGGGAGTGAAGGCCCAGTAGCCCCCACTGCTGGATGGGGCAACACCGGCGAGAGCGGCGCGATTTTGGTGCCCGGCGGCAATGATGTCTTGGAGGGTGTGGTTCTGGCGCTCCCGCTGCCTCTCGAGGATGACGCGCGCATCCGCGGGTGCGCGGTGGACAATCTGGCAGCTCGGATCTCCCTGAGGTGGGGAAGAAGCTCTGTGGGACGGCTCTAGAGCACGCGCACCATGATGATGCCCTCCGTCTTCATCGGGTAGAGGAGGAGGAGGAGGCATGTCCTTCCCCACCCTCACGCCCTGCGACGGGGAGATGGAGGAAAGGAGATGGTGAAGGCTGGGACATCCCCGGCGGTGTCGATGAGCTTGGTGATGCACGAAAGCCAAGTGTCATAGCTGGCCAGAGTTGGATGGTAGCAGAGCAGCTCTTGCACCATGAGGAGTGTAGCCTGCAGATCTGGCACGCCGCGGCAACCGTGCGAGGACTCGGCAGCGGTGCGCGCAAACGGAGGGTTTGCCTGCAAGGAGGGGAGGAAGGAGGAGGCATGCACCTCTCCATCCACGGGCTCAGTGGTAGGACGGTGACCCCGGGAGCGGTTGGCATTGACTACGAGCTCAGTGCGAACAGTCTGAGCCTGGCGCGTGGCTCGCTCATGGAGCGCCTCGGCCATGTCAATGTCAAGCGGAGGCAAAGATGACGATGCAAGGGCAGCTCCCCTATGTGGCGCGCCAAATGTCGGAGATCGGTTTTGTGCCTGTGGGAAACCTCTCAAGAACCTGGTTCGAACTCAGGGGAGTTGGATGCACCTACGACCTCACCTCCACTACGACCAAGACATGCATGCGGAGCACCAAAGGGGACACCAAAGTTTACCCAGGTTCGGGCCACCTTGCGGTATAAAACCCTACTCCTACTTTGTGTGTTTTTCTCTCTGTTGGGTAGCACAGGTGTTACAAGCTATGAGGGAGAAGCAGAGCTCTCTCGAGAAGATGGGAGCTCAATCATCCTCCCTCTCTATGGTGGCTCAATCATCCACCAAGGATCCCTCCAAGCTGCTTCTCAGGGATAGCTCTGCTCTAGCCATCCTTCGACTGGATGAGCGCATAGAGCACGCCTTGGGCTACATCACTCGGCTAAGATCTTTCGTGGGGAAGATCGATGAGGATTTGTTGCTAGATGAGGAGTTCTCGAGTGACTTGGAGTCCATCATGTCCCAGCAGAGTGAAGTTTCTAGCCGAGTGCAATCGTGGAAGAAGTCTCCAGCTCGTTGTAGTGCTAACGTTGTGCTCTCCCTCATCTGAGTCCATTGCAAGGATGTGGACAAGGAGAAGCTGAAATCTATCAAGGTCGTCAAAATAGAGAAGGCCAAGTTCGAGGGGGGCCACCTGCTGGACACAAGCCAACAGGGCGCGCCCACCCCCCTCGGCGCCCCATGATGGCTTGTCGGGCACCACAAGGTCCCCTGACCCCCCCTCTTCTCCTATATGGTGTGTTTTACCCTAGAAAAAATCATAAGCAACCTTTCGGGATGAAGCGCCATCGTATCGAGGCGAAAACTTGGGCAAAGGCCCTTTTGCACCCGGCAGGCTGATTCTGCCGGGGAAACTTCTCTCCGGGAGGGGGAGATCGAAGCCATCATCATCACCAACACTTCCTCCTTCGTGGGAGGAACAATCTTCATCAACATCTTCACCAGCACCATCTCATCTCAAACCCTAGTTCATCTCTTGTATTCAATCTTTGTCTCAAAACCTCAGATTGGTGCCTATGGGTTGCTAGTAGTGTTGATTACATCTTGTAGTTGATGCTTGTTGGTGAAAGATATTATGTTCAGATCCTTTGATCTTCATTATTATACCTCTGATCTTGAACATGTTGATGAGGTGTGAGTAGTTACTATTGTTCCTGAGGACATGGGAGAAGTCTTGTTATAAGTAATCATGTGAAGTTGGTATTCGTTCGATATTTTGATGATATGTATATTGTTACTTCTCATAGTGGTTTCATGTGAACGTCGACTACACGACACTTCATCATGTTATGGGCCTAAGGGAAGTCATTATGGAATAACATGTAGATAATGGGTTGCTAGAGTGACAGAAGCTTAAACCCTAGTTTATGTGTTGCTTCATAAGGGGCTGATTTGGATCCACACGTTTCATGCTATGGTTAGATTTATCTTATTTCTTCTTTCGTAGTTGCAGATGCTTGCGAGAGGGGGTAATCATAAGTGGGTTGTTTGTTCAAGTAAGAACAACATCTTAGCACCGGTCCTCCCACATATCAAATTATCAAAGTAGCGAACGCGAATCAACAAAACATGATAAACATGGCTAGAAAGTAATTCCCATGTGTCCTCGGGGGCGCTTGTTTCATATAAGAATACTTTCCGGCCTGTCCCTTGCTATAAAAAGGATTGGGCTACCTTGCTGCACCTTGGTTACTATTGTTATTTGTTACAAATTATTTTTTTGGAAAACTATCTACCACTGTTACTCACAGCACTTGCAGAGAATATCTTGCTGAAAATTACTTATCATTTCCGTGTGCTCCTCGTTGGGTTCGACGCTCTTACTTATCGAAAGGACTACAATTGATCCCCCTATACTTGTGGCTCATCAAGACTATTTTCTGGCGCCATTGCCGGGTTGTGAAGCGCCTTTGGTAAGTGGAAATTAGTAAGGAAACATTTTTGGTACGTCCTGAAATTTACAGTTGCTTGTCACTATGAATGGTCACCCTTTGAGTGGCTTGTTCGGGGCATATTCGCCCCGAATGGAAGTTGAAAATATTGCTCCTCAACCTACTGAACCAACTGAAAATATTTATTATGACATTCCTTCGGGTATGTTAGAGAAGCTGTTGGCTAATCCTTATGATGGTACGACTCATCCTGATTACCATTTGATTTTTGTCGATGAGGTTTGTGGATTATTTCACCTTGCAGGTTTGTCTGGAGACAAAGTTAAGAAGAAGGTTTTCCCTTTATCTTTGGAGGGAAAGGCATTGATTTGGTACAGGCTATCTGATGATATTGGATCATGGGACTGGAATTACTTGAAGCTGGAATTTCATCAGAAGTTTTATCCTATGCACCTAGTCCATCATGATCGGAACTTTATTTATAATTGATGGCCTCGTGAAGGAGAAAGTATCGCTCAAGCTTGGGGAGACTTAAATCTATGATGCACACTTGCCCAAAACATGAGCTCTCAAGATAAATGATTACACAAAAATTTTATGCTCAACTTTCTTATGATGACCAAGTATTACTCAATTCTTCTTCTAGTGGTTCCTATATGACAAGAACTATTGAATTCAAATGGGATCTTATGGAAAGAATTAAACGCAACTCTGAAGATTGGGAACTCGACAAAGGTAAAGAGTCAGGTATAAAACTTAAGTTTGATTGTGTTAAATCTTTTATGGAAACTAATGCTTTCCATGAGTTTAGCAATAAATATGGTCTTGACTCTCAGATAGTAGCTACTTTCTGTGAACATTTGCTACTCATGTTTATCTCCCCAAGGAGAAGTGGTTTAAATATCATCCACCCATTAAAAAACCATTAGAGGAACCTGTTACAATTAAGAAGGAAGAAATAATTGTTAGCCACGTTGATCAAATTGTTCCTACTGCATACATTGAGAAACTACCTTTCCCTGTTAGAATTAGGGAACTTGCTAAAACTACAACTATGGTTAATAAAATTCATGTTAGAACACCTAAACCTTGTGAACAAATAAATATTGAGCCTAATGTTGATATGGTTAAATGATGACCCACATGTATAGGGGATCAATTGTAGTCCTTTCGATAAGTAAGAGTGTCGAACCCAACGAGTTGCAGAAGGAAATGATAAGCAGTTTTCAGCAAGGTATTCTCTACAAGTGCTGTAAGTAATGGTAGTAGATAGTTTGATAGCCAGATAAATCGTCACAAGTAACAAGTAACAATAGTAGCAAAGGTGCAGCAAGGTAGCCCAATCCTTTTTGTAGAAAGGACAGGCCTGAAAGTACTCTTATATTAAGCAAGCGCTCCCGAAGACACATGGGAATTCTGTCTAGTCATGTTCATCATGTTGAGTTAATTTGCGTTCGCTACTTTGATTATTTGACATGTGCATGGACCGGTGCTAAGGTGTTGTTCTTACTTGAACTAAAAACCTACTTATGATTACCCCCTCTCGCAAGCATCCGCAACTACGAAAGAATTAAGATAAATCTAACCATAGCATGAAACATGTGGATCCAAATCAGCCCCTTATGAAGCAACGCATAAACTGGGGTTTAAGCTTCTGTCATTCTAGCAACCCATCATCTACTTGTTACTCCACAAAGACTTCCCTTAGGCCCATAGCATGGTGAAGTGTCATGTAGTCGACATTCACATGACACCACTAAGAGAAGTAACAACATACATATCATCAAAATATCGAACGAATACCAACTTCACATGATTATTTATTACCAGACTTCTCCCATGTCCTTAGGAACAATAGTAACTACTCACACCTCATCAACATGTTCAAGATCAAAGGTGCAATAATAATAATGAAGGATATGAACATAATTTCTTCCACCAAGTAATCCAACAAGCATCAACTACACAATGTAATCAACACAACTAGTAACCAAGAGGTACCAATCTGAGGTTTTGGGACAAAGATTGTATCCAAGAGATGAACTAGGGTTGGAGATGAGATGGTGCTGGTGAAGATGTTGATGAAGATTGGTTCTCCCACGGAGGAGGAAGCGTTGGCGATGACGATGGCTTTGATCTCCCCCTCCCAGAGAGGGATTTTCCCGGTAGAATCTGACTGTCGGAGTGCAAAAGGGCCTCTGCACATGCTTCCGCCTCGAGACGGCGGCGCTTCATCCCGAAAGGTAGCTTATGATTTTTTTCTAGGGTAAAACACACCATATAGGAAAAGGGGGGCCTCGGGAGGCCAGCCAGGGCCCCACCACACATCAGGGCGCGGACTGGGGGCGCTCCCTGAAGGCTTGTGCCTGGCTGGTGGCCCCCCTCTAGTATATTTTTGGCCCATAAATTCACATATATTCAATAAAAATTCCTCATGAAGTTTCAGGTCATTTGGAGTCTGGTGATTTTTCTCCCTTTTTCTTGGTTTGCCGGTCCAGAATTCCAGTTTCCAGATAATTCCCTCTTTGTGATGTACCTTTCATATTCAGAGAGAAAGGGCATAATAATGGTATGATAATAGGGAATAATGGAAAAGAATAACATCAATATGAATAAGAAATCATGATGCAAGATGGACGTATCAACTCCCCCAAGCTTAGACCTTGCTTGTCCTCAAGCGAAAGCCGAACTCGAGAGTAATAATCACATAATTTGAGAGAGAGGTGTCATTTAAAACAGAATACAGACATGGGAGCATCTTGAATATCATTATAGCAGCAAGTATTTCATCATATAACTTCTCGTGAGCAAGTAAAGATCTCTTCACAATTATCGAAGTATGAAGCATGAACCTTATTGACAACCAACGATGCTTTTAGTCATGGTGATAATCATAATTCATCATATTCAAGAGAAGAGTCTATATAAGAGCTTTCATTGTAGCAAACCCACATACTCAACAATCATTTAGTCATGTATGATTGTTGACACTCATTGCATATTTTTGGAGCTAATGTTTTTGCCGGACACAGGAAGATAGGGGCTTCATTTGCCACCCAACTCATTTACCTCAACGATAATGTCAACAATAATGAATCATGATTCCTTACATTCAACTGGATATATATACTTGGATCTTTCCTCAACATGTGATGTTTGCCACTAAGAGAGTTTATAACTTAAAAGAAGGGAAAATATTAATGACTCTTGGGTAGAAGTAAAAAATTTATGAAAGTGTAGGATAGGCCCTTCGTAGAGGGAAGCAGAGGTTGTCATACGCTTTTATTTGATTATATGTGCAATCTCTTAATGCAAAGGAACTTCACTTTATATTGCCCTTTGCGATAGAGAACTTTATTATGCACTCCGTCGCTTTTATTTCTTCACCATCACAAGATCATACAAAGTTTATTTTCCTTTTCAATAATAGATCATACATGATTAAAGGCAATTTTTATTGCTTATGCACCGACGACAACTTACTTGAAGGATCTTATTCAATCCCTAGGTAGTTAAGGTGGACTCTTACAAAAACAAACTGGGTTCAAGGGGTTAAGGATGCACAAGTAGTATCTCTACTTGGTGTGGGAATCTTGGCTAGCAAAAGATCTAAAGAAAGCATCACATGTTAAAGGATCCATGCCTATATAACTTCTATGCAAATGTAAGCAATTATGACCATTAGGTTGTCTTCCATGTCTGACTTCAACACTTGATCATTATTTAATATTTGGTGAGGGTTCATAATCATAGATGATGTCCAAGATAGTATATTTGCATGAAGATCTTCTCTCCTCTATCATAATCTTGCATAGATTATTACAATGATCATGGTTCTGTTTGTTCTATTCTCAACAATTTTCATAGTCCACACTTCCTTTTTATGTGAAGTCATTACCTCCCCTGAGATAAGCATATGATTTTTACTATTATGTTCATTGCCATGTTATGATGATTGGTGCAAGAGAGTAAAGCATATGGACTCAAATAACCTTTATCATATAACTATCACACTCGATTACAAGGATAGGTAGAACTCAAAGCAAAATCCTAAGCAAAGCAAATCTGAAACTTTATTTCTCTAATCCATGAAATAAGTAAAGATCAAGCTAATAGTAAAAGATGATGGTAAAAAGTGATGATGATACGATACCGGGGCACCTTGCCCCAAGCTTGGAACAAGCTAGGGGTGGTGCCCATACCCATGTGCTCAAGTGTTATTCGGTGATGGTGGTGGTGTGCGGAAATCCTCCATCTTCCAAGGCATAGGTTCCTCATCATGGAAAGAAACTCTTGTGTCTGGAATCCTGAAATCAGCAGCGAGGCTCATCCTTTTAAACCTAGATTCATACTCACAGTTCTGGGTTTAGAGTTCATAGATTTGATCTTGGAGGTGCTCGATCCGCTCTTGAAGTTTGAAGAGAGACTCTCCCACGCTCCTTGTGTCAATCTTGTTCTCGCTGATGAAGTCCATGATCATTGAGTGATTAGCACTCAGACCACGTTCAACCATCCCTTGGCACTTGAAGATCTCTTGCTCCACTTCTGCAATCCTAGCCTTGTCACTGTCACAACCCTAGTTTTAATGTTGGTTGTGGTTGCATTCATGCCTGCGTTTTTAATATTCAAATGAAAATGAAATGAGGATTGATTTAGCCTCAGGATTAAATTTTTGTCAAAACAAGCAACATAAAAATTGTCAAAGTGAACCAAGACAATGTCCCTGGTATTCTAATAAAATATTGGGATGAGGTAAAAATGGCAACCAATATTTTGGAATTACAGAAACATTTTATCTTGGGCATTTGAATTAAGTTAACTACTATTTGTATTGGATATATATTTCCTCTACATGAAATATTTGTCCAATGTGTCTCAGATTTATTATGTGGCATTGGATATTTCCACTTAGTCCACATATACATTTTGGGAATTTTACAAAATGGCTTGATATTTATTGCAAACCAGAACAAATTGCGGAAAGTATAAAACAAAACAAAATAGAAAACAAAAGAGAAAGGACAGAGACTTACCTGTAGCCGGCCCAGCCCAGGGGCAGGCTCGTCTTCTACCTCTGCCAGTAGGCAGAGGCGAAGCTGACCACGGCCAGCCACCGCGCCAGCTCCTGCGTCACGCTGGCAGCCCCCCTGCGTCCCTATCCGCGCTAGAGGGGCACCTGGACCAGCTGTGAGCCACTGCGTCGCTTCCTTCTCTTCTCCCGCTTCACCGCATCCTCTAGGCCGTAGCGCCATCGCGGTCGAGCCCCTCGCCGCCGGCAATGGCGTGTTCGTGGCCACAGCCACCAAGGCTCGCGCCCGAGCACCCCAGCGAGCTCATGGAGCCCCGCTGGTGCTCCTGCGCTGCTCACCTTGCTCGGTTTCGAGCTATAGCCACGCTCACGCTTTACCCGAGCTCCGGCCGCCGCGGATGTGCTCGCCGGCGAGCACTCCGGCGACACCGAGCCCCCTGACCAATCCCACTCGATGCGCTCGAGCACGGGCTCCAACCCAGTACCTCCAGCGCGCCAAACCGAGCCCCGTAGCAAAATTCGGGCAAGCCTATGCCGCTGTTTTGGTCACAGCCGACCACACTCTGGTGAGCACTGATGTGGCCGGCCGCTTAGCGCGAGATCACCCCGCCATCAGCCACTGACAGCTGGCCCCGTAGGTGGTCAAAGTACAGCCAGCGTCGGGTTTGACCGGGTATTATTACTCTGTCACTGACTAGTGGGCCCCATTGGTCAGTTTTGACCTGGACTCAGCGCGGTTGACCCGCTGACGCCAGCCTGACGCAGTGCTGATGTAATTAACATTTTCTATTCTAAAAATAATCCAAAAAATGCTTAAAACTTTGGAAATTCATAGAAGTTCAACCCTAGCTCCAAATGGAATAAATTATATATGAAAAATTATCAAAAAATGCAAGGAATCTGATGGTACCATTTTCATGCATGTTTGAACAACCTAAAGTTGTTGGATAAGACAATTCAATAAATGGCATTTGAAATGCCTTATGTGGAGTTTGAATTTGACCTATGTTGATCAAATGAACTTCACTTAATTATGACTAGAGGTTTTATCTCGAACCAGCAACATTTTGACATGTCATGCATCATTGTGAAGCATTTGCCTTGTTTAAATTGTTACTTGTTTGCCCTTGTCGATAGACTTGCGAGACGTAGTTATCGACGACATCGAAGAACAGCCTTGTTCTTCTAGACTTTCATGCAAGCAACCCCCCTTGAGCATTTCTATACAAACCTACTCTCTCGCTCTTGCTCTCATTTCAATGCATTAGAACAAAGATTCAAATGTTACTTGTGTTCCGGTAGCTGAACCCATTCCTTTGCATGACCTGTCATTGTCACAGTAAATAGCTGAACCAAGCAACCTAGCATACCTGGTAGATGCTTGAGCCATGTTGTGCTATAACCCTGTTATGCTTGCTATGCCTAGAGTTGTGTCAGGTCTGATTCATCGGGGTGATGAACCAGAGTGAAATGGATGTGTCTTGATGATGAGGGTTAAGTGTTGAACCTGTTTTGGTAAAGGTACCGATGAGAGGCCATGTAGGAGTACATGGTGGGTTGTCTCATTGAAACCGCTCATAGGAACTGAGTTCCGTGTTTGTCTTCCAAGACTAGCTACTACCGCACATAGGGCTCCGGTAACTCGAGCTCTCTCGGCCTATTAACCTACCCTATTCTCAGTCCAGGAGTCACAGTAGTTCCAAACGTTGATAGGTGTGGCACGGCCTGCGAAGTAGATGAACGGCCCAGTCGGGACCGGCTTGGGGCCCTGCTCACAACATTTGAGGCCATGTTGGAAACCTCGGCCGGACTTCCATTATGGGTTCCAACTCAGATAGGCCACTGCGTTGGACGTGAGTCGTTGTAAGTTACCGTCCGTGGCCGACTCCCTCGCCTGGCTTCCGCTTGAAGGTTGCCGAGGTGCCTTTTTACGTGCACATGGCGATAAGTGGCAGGCGCATGTGTGACGAAGTACACCCCTGCACGGTAAACTATCTATTCGAATAGCCGCGTCCGCGAATATGGACTACTTGGAGACTTGCAATGTTCATAGACAGTTTAAATGGATACTCTAAAATACTCCAGATAAGTGTGAGTGCTATGGATGGCTTCTCGTAGGAAGACGAGAGAGGATCCATAGTGGTGTATTGAGTTGTGACTAGCTAGATGGACTCGTGTGCGCTCTCTCGTAGGGAGATGAGAGAGGAATGATACGATGGATACTTTGTCATAGTCTTGTTTAGCCAAAGGTCAAAGCTGGCATTCTGCAGTAAACCCCACAATCCCGTTCTTGATACACGATGCATAAGTAGATAGTTCTGATGTAAGACTTGCTGAGTACCTTAGTACTCACTGTTTCTTATTTACGTTTTTGCAGAGATAGACTGTCACACCCTGTGTTGTATCACTTTGCTATCCTATGACTTTATAAAATTTGGACCTGATTAAAAAATTTTGAGTGCAAGTGCTTGTTTGAGTTGTTTGATGTTTGTTTGTTTGGATGATGTGTTCTGGCACTCAAAGGATTCTTCTTCCTCTCTCAACACTGACTTCCTTGACCCAAACCCTTTGCCCATTGATCATGCCATGTGTAAACTACCTAAAACAATTTTTATCAAATATTATTTTGGCCAAAAAGGATTTATCCAAATTAGGCTTTATAAAACCCCTGAAATAAGGTTTGTACTACAAGTCCTCAACTTGGGTGGTATGTTTTGCACAAAAGATTTTATTTGGAACCCACTATATATAAGACTTCCCAAAGCCACCAAATATTAATTTTAAACATTATTGTCCTATTTTATTTAAGGGATTTTATTTAAGGCCAGAAATGGTCTTTCATAGGAAAAAAAATATTTTTATGCTTTCAAAATATTTGAGAAAATTTAGGGAAACTCAGTGGACATATACTTTCCATATATATGAGTTTCAACACATGGTCATGTTCAAAATAATGGACAAAGCCCTCCAAAATCATTTCTGCTTAAATCAAGCATTTGAAATATTTATACAAGAAATATTCTCAAATAATTCCAGGAAAATTCTAGCATCTCACACATGATATATGTGATGATCATGCAAAGTTTCATATCAATCCTCAATGTTTTGGTTCACCAAAATAATCCAAAACCCTCTTTGTTCAGAATCAAATTTGAGCAACTTTACATTGTGAAGTTTCTCCTATTGCCCCAATACTTTGTGGACATGTTCTAATCCCCAAATAATGCTACTACACCAAGTGGTGCATTTAGGAGATTAGTTTAGCATGCCTAGATCTACAGAAATCTGATTCTGTTAATTTCTAGGGTTTACATAGTTTACATTGCCAACTTTCTTCAAACCAGCTCAAACCTTGTGATCAATCTTGATTTTACCTATTATTTGATCCTGGTAAAAATCATGGCAAGTAGACACCATTTGCTTGCCCAAATCAACATCAAACACCTTCTGGCACATTGGTGGAAGCCATGTTTTCACCTCTTACTCTATTGTCCTTCACCCCAAACTTTCACCACAACACCATGCAATCCCTCCACACCTCCAGTAAAGTTCCTGGCGCCAGAGAACATGATTGCAAGGGTGAAAACATCACTTTTCCTCTCTGGAGAGCCCCTTTGCCCACCTCTTTCACTTCTCTCTCTCACTCATGGCCACCCCAGAGCATCCAAGGCCCTTTGCAAGTTGTTTACTCCCTCCTACAACCCCTGGACGCAAGTGGACACGCCAGAGCACGTCAAAAGCACTGGCATGCCGGCCAATGTCGCGCTCCAGAGGGTTGACCTTGTGCGCCCGGCAACCTCGGGCCTCCCCGCACGACCGTCGAGGTGCCTCGACGTCCGCAACACGCCATGGCCCTGTCCCCCTCCTCTCCCCTCCTCCTTCTCTCCCCTCTCGCACGTACCGAGCGCCAGCCGAACCGGCCAATGCACGGGCTCGCACGCACGCGCTTGGTACGTCCATTTTGCATCATGATTGCCTATTGCTATTTATTATGTTTTGTTGAATATTAATGCTTTAGGGAGTGATTCTAATGCCTTTTCTCTCATAATATGCAAGGTTTACACAAAGAGGGAGAATACCGGCAGTTGGAATTCTGGACCTGAAAAAGCATATCAGAGATACCTATTCTACACATCTCCAATGGAGCTGAAACTTTACGGAGATTATTTTTGGAATTAATAAAAAATACTGGAGCAAAGAACTACCGGAGGGGGCCACCCTAGTGGGCACAAGACACCAGGGTAAGCCAGGCCCCCCTAGGTGCGTCCTGGTGAGTTGTGCCCTCCTCGGCCCACCTCCGGTGCCCATCTTCTGGTATATAATCACTCTTGACCTAGAAAAAATAAGAGGAGGACTTTCGGGACGGAGCGCCGCCGTCTCGAGGCAGATCTTGGACAGCTGCACTTTTGCCCTCCGGCGGAGCGATTCTGCCGGGGGAACTTCCCTCTCGGAGGGGGAAATCGAAGCCATCGTCATCACCAACACCTCTCTCATCATTGGGAGGCCAATCTTCATCAACATCTTCAACAGCACCATCTCCTCTCAAACCCTAGTTCATCTCTTGTGTTCAATTTTTGTACCGGAACCTTAGATTGGTACCTGTGGGTGACTAGTAGTGTTGATTACCTTGTGTAGTTGATTACTATATGGTTTATTTGGTGGAAGATTATATCTTCAGATCCATTATGCTATTCAATAACCCTCTGATCTTGAGCATGGTTATTATTTGTGAGTAGTTACCTTTGTTCTTCAGGTCACGGGAGAAGTCATGTTGCAAGTAATCATGTGAATTTGATATGTGTTCGATATCTTGATGATATGTATGTTGTGATTCCCTTAGTGGTGTCATGTGAACGCCGACTACATAACACTTTTCTCGTAGTTGCGAATGCTTGGGAGGGGGTTAATCATAAGTGGGAGGTTGTTCAAGTAAGAATAGCACCCAAGCACCGGTCCACCGACATATCAAATTATCAAAGTAGCGAACACGAATCACACCAACACGATAAAGGTGACTAGATGAAATTCCCGTGTACCCACAAGAACACTTTGCCTATTCATAGAGATTGTTCTGGCCTGTCCATTGCCTCAAAAGGATTGGGCTACCTTGATGCACCTTATTTACCATTACCGTTACTTGCTCGTTACCAATTACCTTGCTATCAAACTATCTGTTACCTACAATTCCAGTGCTTGCAGAAATTACCTTCCTGAAAACCGCTTGTCATTTCCTTCTGCTCCTCGTTGGGATCGACACTCTTACTTATCGAAAGGACTACGATTGATCCCCTATACCTGTGGGTCATCAAGACTCTTTTCTGGTGCCGTTGCCGGGGAGTGAAGCGCTCTTGGTTAGTGGAAATCGGTAAGGAAAAACTTATACTAGGTGCTGAAATTTATTGCTACTTGCTACTATGGAAAACAATCCTTTGAGGGGTTTGTTCAGGGTATCTTCACCTCGAACGGAACCACCATTAGTTGCCTCTCAACCTATTGACCCTACTGAAAATATTGGTTACGAAATTCCTTTGGCTACGGTAGAACAACTGCTTGCTAAACCCTATGCAGGAGATGGAATTGAACATCCTGATAGGCACCTTTTATATGTGAATGAAATTTGTGGATTATTTAAGCTTGCAGGTTTACCGGAGATGAAGCTAAGAAGAAAGTTTTCCCTTTATCTTTGAAGGGAAAAGCATTGACATGGTATAAGCTATGTGATGATCTTGGATCGTGGAACTGGAATCGTTTGCAATTGGAATTCCACCAAAAGTTTTATCCCATGCATCTAGTTCATCGTGATCGGAATTATATATATAATTTTTGGCCTCGTGAAGGAGAAAGCATCGCTCTAGCTTGGGGGAGGCTTAAGTCAATGTTATATTCATTCCCCAATCATGACATCCTGAGAGAAGTTATCATTCAGAATTTTTATGCCTGGCTTTCTCATAATGATCAATCCATGCTCGATACTTCTTGTGATGGTTCTTATATGAAGAAAACTATTGAATTCAAGTGGGATCTCTTGGAAAGAATTAAACACAACTCTGAAGAATGGGAACTCGACGAAGGTAATGAGTCAGGTATAAAGCTCGAGTTTGATTGTGTTAAATCTTTTATGAATACCGATACTTTTCACAAGTTTAGCACTAAATATGGACTTGACTCTGAGATCATGGATGTCACGAGGAGCTCCGGAATGGTCCGGAGGTAAAGATTGATATATAGGAAGTCACCAAACGTCATTACTACCGAGACGTCACCGAACGTTAAGTGTGCAGACCCTGCGGGTTCGAGAACTATGCAGACATGACCGAGACACCTCTATGGTCAATAACCAATAGCGGGACCTGGATGCCCATATTGGTTCCTACATATTCTACGAAGATCTTTATCGGTTGAACCTCTATGTCAAGGATTCAGTTAATCCCGTATGATGTTCCCTTTGTTCTTCGGTATGTTACTTGCCCGAGATTCGATCGTCGGTATCTCTATACCTAGTTCAATCTCGTTACTGGCAAGTCTCTTTACTCGTTCCGTAATACAAGATCATGTGGCTAACTCTTTAGTCACTTTGCTTGCAAGGGTCATTGTGATGTTGTATTACCGAGTGGGCCCTGAGATACCTCTCCGTCACACGGAGTAACAAATCCCAGTCTTGATCCATGCCAACCCAACAGACACCCTCGGAGATACCTGTAGAGCATCTTTATAGTCACCCAGTTACGTTGCGACATTTGATACACACAAGGTATTCCTTCGGTGTCAGTGAGTTGCATGATCTCATGGTTATAGGAACAGATACTTCACATGCAGAAAACAATAGCAATAAACTGACACGATCATATGCTATGTTCATAGTTTGGGTATTGTCCATCACATCATTCTCCTAATGATGTGATCCCGTTATCAAATGGCATCTCATGTCTATGGCTAGGAAACCTTGACCATCTTTGATCAATGAGCTAGTCTACTAGAGGCATACTAGGGACACAGTGTTGTCTATGTATCCACACATGCAATTGAGTTTCCAATCAATACAATTATAGCATGGATAATAAACGATTATCATGAACAAGGAAATATGATAATAACTAAATTATTATTGCCTCTAGGGCATATTTCCAATAGTCTCCCACTTGCACTAGAGTCAATAATCTAGCTCACATCGCTATGTGATTTACATTGTTATGAATCTCACACCCAATGCTGGGGTTCGATCATGTTTTGCATGTGAAAGAGGTTTTAGTCAACGGGTCTGCAACATTCAGATTCGTGTGTACTTTGCAAATCTCTAT
This sequence comes from Elymus sibiricus, assembly GCA_039707655.1. NCBI lineage: Eukaryota > Viridiplantae > Streptophyta > Magnoliopsida > Poales > Poaceae > Elymus > Elymus sibiricus. The sequence goes on along the minus strand of CM077675.1, from coordinate 302,856,179 downwards.
GTCATACTGTAGATACTGCTACCACACTCCACTTGGAGCTATTCCAAATGGCTGCTCCACTATACGTATCCGGATTGCTACTAAGAGTCATCCGGATTGGTGTTAAAGCTTGCATCGACGTAACCCTTTACGACGAACTCTTTATCATCTCCATAATCGAGAAATATTTCCTTAGTCCTCTAGTACTAAGGATAATCTTGACCGCTGTCCAGTGATCCACTCCTGGATCACTCTTGTACCCCTTGACAGACTCATGGCAAGGCAAACACATGTGCGGTACACAGCATGGCATACTATATAGAACCTATGGCTAAGGCATAGGGGACGACCTTTGTCCTTTCTCTATCTTCTGCCGTGGTCGAGCTTTGAGTCTCACTCAACTCCACACCTTACAAATCAGGCAAGAACTCTTTCTTTGACTGATCCATTTTGAACTCTTTCAAAATCTTGTCAAGGTATGTAATCATTGAAAGTCTTATAAGACGTCTTGATCTATCTCTATAGATCCTGATGCCCAATTTTTAAGTAGCATCATTCAAGGTTTTTCCTTTGAAAAACTCCTTTCAAACAACCCTTTATGCTTTCCAGAAATTCTACATCATTTCCGATCAACAATATGTCATTCACATATACAACCTTTCCAGAAAAACTCCTTTCAAACAACCCTTTATGCTTTCCAGAAGGATCGCTGGAGCTTGCATACATTTTAGCATCCTTAGGACTGACAAAACCTTCTGGTTGTATCAGATACAACCTTTCCTCACGGAAACCGTTAAGGAAACTCTAATTTGACATCCATCTGTCAGATTTCATAATCGAAAAATGCAGCAACTGCTAACATAATTCCAACAGACTTTAGCATCGCTACGGGTGAGAAAGTCTCATCGTAGTCAACACCTTAAACTTGTCGGAAACTTCTTTGTGACAAGTCGAGCTTTATAAATGGTGACATTTACCATCAGCGTCTGTCTTCTTCTTAAAGGTCCATTTGTACTCAATGGCCTGCCGTTCAATGGGCAAGTCTACCAAAGTCCATACTTGGTTTTCATACATGGATCCTATCTCGGAATCCATGGCTCCTCGCCATTTGTTGGAATCCGGGCCCACCATCGCTTCTTCATAGCTCGTAGGTTCACTGTTGTCTAACAACATGACCTCCAAGACAGGATTGCCGTACCACTCAGGGGCGGCACAATTCCTTGTCGACCTATGAGGCCTGGTAGTAACTTGATCCGAAGTGTCATGATCATCATCATTAACTTCCTCTTCATTCGGTGTAGGCGCCACAGAAACATCTTTCTGTGTCGTGTTATGATCCAACTGAAGTGACGATTCAATAACCTTCATCAAGTTCTACCTTTCCTCCCACTCAATTCTTTTGAGAGAAACTCTTTCTCGAGAAAGGACCCGTTTTTAGCAACAAACACTTTGCCCTTGTATCAGAGATAGGAGGTATGCCCAACTGTTTCCTTAGGGTATCCTATGAAGATGTACTTTTCCGCTTTCGGTTCGAGCTTATCAGACATAGGCGTCGCATTCCCAAACTCTGAGAAATGACAGCTTAGGTTTCAGCCAAACCAAAATTCATACGGTGTCATCTCAACGGACTTAGATGGTGCCCTATTTAAAGTGAATGTAGTCGTCTCTAATGCATAACCCCAAAAACGATAGTGGTAAAACGATAAGAGACATCATAGTACGCACCATATCCAAATAGAGCACGACTACGACGTTCGGACACACCATCACACTATGGTGTTCCAGGTGGCGTAAGTTGTGAAACAATTTCCATATTGTCTTAAGTTGCATACCAAACTCGTAACTCAGATATTTACCTCCACGATCATATCATAGACATTTTATCTTCTTGTCACGATGATCTCAAACTTCACTCCGAAATTGCTTGAACTTTTCAAACGTTTCAGACTTGTGTTTCATTAAGTACATATACCCATATCTACTTAAGTCATCAGTGAAGGTGAGAAAATAACGATATCCACCGCGCGCCTCAATGCTCATTGGACCGCATACATCAGTATGTACGATTTCCAACAAGTCACTTGCTCATTCCATTGTTCTAGAGAACGGGGTCTTTAGTCATCTTGCCCATGAGGCATGGTTCACATGTGTCAAGTGATTCAAAATCAAGTGACTCCAAAAGTCCATCAGCATGGAGCTTCTTCTTGCGTTTTACACCAATATGACCTAAGCGGCAGTGCCACAAGAAAGTGGTACTATCATTATCAACTCTACATCTTTTGGCATCAATGTTATGAACATGTGTAACACTACGATTGAGATTCAATGAACCATTCACATTGGGTGCATGACCATTAAAGGTGTTATTCATGTAAACAGAATAACCATTATTCTCTAACTTCAATGAATAACCATATTGCAATAGACACGATCTAATCATGTTTATGCTCAACGCAAACACCAAATAACATTTATTTAGGTTCATCACTAATCCCGATGGTAGAGAGAGCGTGCGATGGTGATCACATCAACCTTGGAAACACTTCCAACACATATCGTCACCTCGCCCTTAGCTAGTCTCCGTTTATTCCATAGCTTTTATTTCGAGTTACCAACATTTAGCAACTGAACCGGTATCTAATACCCAGGTGCTACTAGGAGTACTAGCAAGGTACACATGAATAAAATGTATATCAAATATACTTCTGTTGACGTTGCCAACCTTCTTATCTACCAAGTATCTAGGCCAGTTCCGCTTCAGTGAACGTTCTCCTCATAATAGAAGCACTCAGTCTCGGGTTTGGGTTCAACCTTGGGTTTCTTTACTAGAGCAGCAACTGGCTTGCCATCCATGAAGTATCCCTCCTTGCTCTTGCCCTTCTCGAAACTTTTGGTTTTACTAACCATCAACACTTGATGCTCCTTCTTGATTTCTACCTTCGTGGTGTCAAACATCGCGAATAGCTCGGGGATCATTATTTCCATCCCTGGCATTTTATAGTTCATCATGAAGCTCTAGTAGCTTTGTGGCAGTGACTTGGAGAACTATATCAACCACTATCTTATCTGGAAGATCAACTCCCACTCGATTCAAGCGATTGTAGCACCCAGACAATCTGAGCACATGCTCACCGACTGAGCTATTCTCTTTCATCTTGCAGGCAAACAATCTTGTTGGAGGTCTCAGACCTCTCAACATGGGCAGGAGCCTGAAATCCCAATTTCAGCTCTTAGAACATCTCATATGTTCCGTGACGTCTAAAATGTTTTGGAGCCTCAATTCTAAGACGTAATGCATGACGCACTGAACTATCAAGTAGTCATCAGAACATGCCTGTCAGATGTTCACAACATCTACAGAAGACGCTTAAGGGGGTGGCGCACCGAGCGGTGCATTAAGGACATAAGCCTTCTATGCAGCAATGAGGGCAATCCTCAGATAACGGACCCAGTCCGCATTATTGCTACCATCATCTTTCAACTCTATTTTATCTAGGAACATATAAATATTCAAGGGAGCTACAGTGCGAGCTAGTAATCTACAACATAATTTGCAAAGACATTTTGACTATGTTCATGATAATGAGTTCAGTTAATCATATTACTAAAGAACTCCCACTCAAATTGACATCCCTCCGGTCATCCGAGTGTTACATGATCCAAATTCACCAACCCAAGTCCGGTCATCACGTGAGATGAGGAGGTTTTAATGGTGAACATCTTCATGTTGATCATATCTACTATATGACTCATGTTCGACCTTTCGGTCTCTTGTGTTACGAGGCCATGTTTGTACATGCTAGGCTCGTCAAGTTTAACCCGAGTGTTCCGCATGTGCAACACTGGCTTGCACCCGTTGTATGCGAACGTAGAGTCTATCACACCAGATCATCACGTGGTGTCTCGAAATGACGAACTTTCGCAACGGTGCACACTCGGGGAGAACACAATTTTATCTTGAAATTTTAGTGAGGGATCACCTTATAATTCTACCGTCATCCTAAGCAAAACAAGGTGCATAAAAGGATTAAAATCACATTCAAATCATAAGTGACATGATATGGCCATGAACTTGTGCTTTTGATCTCCATCTCCAAAGCACCGGCATGATCTCCATCGTCACCGGCATGACACCATGACCTCCATCATCTTGATCTCCATCAACGTGTCGCCATGAGGTTGTCGCGCCAACTATTGCTTCTACAACTATTGCTAACTCATAGCGATAAAGTAAAGGAAAAACGGCGAAAATAAATTAAAAACAACCCTATGGCTCCTGCCAGTTGCCGTACTCATCGACATGCAAGTCGTGATTATCTATACATAACATGATCATCTCATACATCACATATATCTCATCATGTCATTGGCCATATCATATCACAACATACCCTACAAAAACAAGTTAGACGTCCTCTAATTGTTGTTGCATGTTTTACGTGGCTGCTATGGGTATCTAGCAAGAACGATTCTTACCTACACAAAACCACAACGGTGATACACAAATTGCTATTCAACCTTCTCAAGGACCGCCTTTGTCGAATCCGATCCAACTAAAGTAGGAGAGACAGACACCCGTCAGCCATCTTTATGCAACTAAGTTACATGTCAGTTGATGGAACCGGTCTCTCGTAAGCGTACGAGTAATGTTGGTCCGGGCCGCTTCATTCCACAATACCGCTGAATCAAGAAAAGGCCAAGGGAGGAAGCAATCTGAGCATCAACGCCCACAAACTCCTTTGTGTTCTACTCGTGATCTCATCTACACATAAACCTGGCTCTGATACCACTGTTGGGGAACGTTGCATGGGAAACAAAAAATTTCCTACGCACACGCAAGATCTATCCATGGTGATGAGCATCTACGAGAGGGAGAGTGGATCTACATACCCTTGTAGATCGCTAAGCAGGAAGCGTTAAGAAACGGGGTTGATGTAGTCAAACGTCTTCGCGATCCAACTCGCTAGATGTCCCGCGATCCAATCACGATCTAGTGCCGAACGGACGGCACCTCCGCGTTCAGCACACGTACAGCTTGATGACGATCTCCGCCTTCTTGATCCAGCAAGAGGGAACAGAGAGGTAGATGAGTTTTCTGGCAGCGCGACGGCGCGGCGGCGGTGGTGGTGGAACTATTCCGGCAAGGCTTCGCCTAAGCACCGTCGGAATCTATTTGGTGGAGGAACTAGGGAATAGAGAACTAGCACGTGGACTTGTGTGTTGGGGCCTCTATTCCTCTAGTATATATAGGAGGGAGGGGGAGGAGGCAGCCTCCCTAGGGTTTCCCCTAGGGGTTCGGCCGAACCAGGAGGAGGTGGAGGATTCCACCTCCAATCCTACTCCTAGTAGGATTCCTTTCCTACTTGGAGTTTACCTTCCCCACTTGGGGTTTCTTCCTTTCCCACCTTCCTAGCTGCATGTGCCTTCTGGGGCTGGTTTGCCTAGCTCACTAAGGGCTGGTGTACCCCCCTCAGGCCTATGTGGCCTCCCGGTGTGGGTGGCCCCTCCCGATGGCCCTCCGGCACTCCCGGTACACTACCGGAAATACCCGAAACTTTTTCGGTGGCCAGAACGGGACTTCCTATATATCAATCTTTACCTCCGGACCATTCCGGAGCTCCTTGTGATGTCCGGGATCTCATACGGGACTCCGAACAACGTTCGGTCACCACCATACATAACTCAATACTACCAAAATGTCGCCGAACATTATGTGTGCAGACCCTGCGGGTTTGAGAACTATGCAGACATGACCGAGACACCTCTACGGTCAATAACCAATAGCGGGACCTGGATGCCCATATTGGTTCCTACATATTCTACGAAGATCTTTATCGGTTGAACCTCTATGTCAAGGATTCAGTTAATCTCGTATGATGTTCCCTTTGTTCTTCGGTATGTTACTTGCCCGAGATTCGATCGTCGGTATCTCTATACCTAGTTCAATCTCGTTACCAGCAAGTCTCTTTACTCATTCCGTAATACAAGATCCTGTGGCTAACTCTTTAGTCACTTTGCTTGCAAGGCTCATTGTGATGTTGTATTACCGAGTGGGCCCTGAGATATCTCTCCGTCACACGGAGTAACAAATCCCAGTCTTGATCCATGCCAACCCAACATACACCCTCGGAGATACCTATAGAGCATCTTTATAGTCACCCAGTTACATTGCGACGTTTGATACACACAAGGTATTCCTCCGGTGTCAGTGAGTTGCATGATCTCATGGTCATAGGAACGTATACTTGACATGCAGAAAACAATAGCAATAAACTGACACGATCATATGCTACGTTCATAGTTTGGGCCTTGTCCATCACATCATTCTCCTAATGATGTGATCCCGTTATCAAATGACATCTCATGTCTATGGCTAGGAAACCTTGACCATCTTTGATCAACGAGATAGTCTACTAGAGGCATACTAGGGACACACTGTTCTCTTTGTATCCACACATGCAATTGAGTTTCCAATCAATACAATTATAGCATGGGTAATAAACGATTATCATGAACAAGGAAATATGATAATAACTAAAATATTATTGCCTATAGGGCATATTTCCAACAAAAGGAACATGCTAAGGTATCAACTGTGGTTCGTAAGAGTAATATAAGAGCACCTAAGCTCCCTGAGCAAATTAAAGTAGAACCTAGTTTTGCTATGGTTAAATATCTCTTGGTAGAAAATATTGATGGTCATGTTATCTACTTCTGTGATGAAGCTGCTAGAATTGCTAAACCCGATGAAAAAGATAAACATAGATCCATAGAAGGCATGCATGTTGTCTCAGTTAAAATAGGAGATCATTGCTATCATGGTTTATGTGATTTGGGTGCTAGTGTGAGTGCTATCCCTTTTACCTTATACTAAGAATTTATGGATGAAATAGCACCTCCTGAAATAGAAGACATTGATGTTACTATTCAACTTGCTAATAGAGACACCATCACACCACTTGGGATTGTTAGAGATGTTGAAGTCTTGTGTGGGAAATTAAAATACCCTACTGATTTTCTATTTCTTGGTTCCCCACAAGATGACTTTTGTCCCATTATCTTTGGTAGACCATTTTTGAGCACCGTCAATGCTAAGATAGATAGTGAAAAACAAACTGTCGGTGTCAGTTTTGGTGGTGTGTCTCATGAGTTTAATTTTTCCAAGTTTAGTAGACAACCTCGCGATAAAGCATTATCTAGGAAGGATGAAATAATTTGTCTTTATTCTATTGCCATGCCTCCTACTGATCCAATAGAACAATATTTGCTTGACCATGAAACACAATTTGCCTATTGAAACTCTTGGAGGTCGTCGTCCACCTAAAGGTGATCCTGTGTTTGAACTAAAGCAATTGCCTGACACTTTGAAGTATGCTTATATTGATGAGAAAAAGATATATCCTGTTATTATTAGTGCTAACCTTTCAGAACATGAAGAAGAAAGATAATTAAAAGTTATAAGGAAGCACCGGGCTGCTATTGGATATACTCTTGATGATCTTAAGGGCATTAGTCCCACTCTATGTAAGCACAAGATTAATATGGAACCTGATGCTAAACCCGTTGTTGATCATCAACGACGATTAAATCCTAAGATGAAATAAGTGGTAAGAACTGAAATATTAAAGCTTCTTGAAGCAGGTATAATCTATCCCATAGCTGATAGTAGATGGGTAAGTCTCGTTCATTGTGTCCCTAAGAAAGGAGGTATTACCGTTGTTCCTAATGATAAAAATGAACTCATTCCACAAAGAATTGTCACTGGTTATAGAATGGTAATTGATTTTAGAAAGTTAAATAAAGCTACTAGAAAATATCATTACCCTCTGCCTTTCATTGATCAAATACTAGAAATATTATCTAAACACACACACTTTTGTTTTCTGGATGGATATTCTGGTTTCTCTCAAATACCTGTGTCACAATCTGATCAAGAGAAAACCACCTTTACTTGCCCTTTGGAACCTATGCTTATAGACATATGCCTTTTGGTTTATGCAATGCACCTGCTACCTGTCAAAGATGTATGACTGCTATATTCTCTGACTTTTGTGAAAAGATTGTGGAGGTTTTCATGGATGATTTTTTCGTTTACGGAACTTCTTTTGATGATTGCTTAAGCAACCTTGATCGTGTTTTGCAGAGATGTGAACAAACTAATCTCGTCTTGAACTAGGAGAAGTGCCACTCTATGGTTAGTGAAGGTATTGTCTTGGGGCATAAAATATCCGAACGAGGTATTGAGGTGGATAAAGCTAAAGTTGATGCAATTGAGAAAATGCCATGTCCTAAAGATATTAAAGGTATTCGAAGTTTCCTTGGTCATGATGGTTTCTATAGGAGGTTCATTAAAGACTTCTCTAAAATTTCTAGGCCTCTTACTAATCTTTTGCAAAAGGACATCCCTTTTGTTTTTGATGATGATTGTGTGGAAGCCTTTGAAACACTCAAGAAAGCCTTAACCTCTGCACCTATCATTCAACCAACTGATTGGAACTTGCCTTTTGAAATTGTGTGTGACGCTAGTGATTATGCTGTTGGTGCTGTTCTAGAACAAAGAGTTGATAAAAAATTGAATGTTATCCATTATGCTAGTAAAACTCTAGACAGTGCCCTACAAAATTATGCTACTACTGAAAAAGAATTTCTAGCAGTTGTGTTTGCCTGTGATAAATTTAGATCCTATATTGTTGACTCCAAAGTTATTGTTCACACCGATCATGCTGCTATAAAATATCTTATGGAAAAGAAAGATGCTAAACCTAGATTCATTAGGTGGGTTCTCTTGCTTCAAGAATTTGACTTACATATCGTTGATAGGAAGGGAGCTGAGAACCCCGTAGCTGATAACTTGTCTAGGTTAGAAAATATTCTTGATGACCCACTACCTATTGATGATAGTTTTCCTGATGAACAGTTAGCTGCAATAAGTGTTTCTCAAAACACCCCTTGGTATGCTGATTATGCTAACTACATTGTTGCTAAATATATACCACCTAGCTTCACATAGCAACAAAAGAAAAAATTCTTCTATGACTTAAGACATTACTTTTGGGAGGACCCACCTCTTTATAAAGGAGTAGATGTTATTATTAGACGTTGTGTACCTGAGCATGAACAGGAACAAATCCTACGGAAATGTCATTCCGAAGCTTATGGAGGACATCATGCGGGAGATAGAACTGCTCACAAGGTATTACAATCTGGTTTTTATTGGCCTACTCTCTTCAAGGATGCCCGTAAGTTTGTCTTGTCTTGTGATGAATGTCAAAGAATTGGTAATATCGGTAAGCGTCAGGAAATGCCTATGAATTATTCACTTGTTGTTGAACCTTTTGACGTTTGGGGTTTTGATTATATGGGGCATTTTCCTTCCTCTAACGGGTACAGTCATATTTTGGTTGCTGTTGGTTATGTCACTAAGTGGGTAGAAGCTATTCCAACTAGTAGTGTTGATCACCACACCTCCATTAAAATGCTTAAAGAGGTTATCTTCCCGAGGTTTGGAGTCCCTAGATATTTAATGACCGATGATGGTTCACACTTTATTCATGGTGCTTTCCGTAAGATGCTTGCTAAATATGATGTTAACCACAGAATTGCATCACCTTATCATCCTCAATCTAGTGGTCAAGTTAAACTTAGCAATAGAGAAATAAAATTGATATTACAAAAAACCGTCAATAGGTCTCGTAAGAATTGGTCTAAGAAATTAGATGATGCACATTGGGCCTATAGACACTACTGGAATCAGGATCTTTGCCGTCAGCCAGCTCTTTGCCGTCAGCTAGCTGACGGCAAAGAAGGTCTTTGCCATCAGCTTACAGAAAACTGACGGCTAACAAAGAGTTGACGGCAAAGATCATGTTTGCCGTCAGCTATCTCTTTGCCGTCTGCTGGCTGACGGCATAGAAGCTTTGCCGTCAGCTAGCAGACAGCAAAGAGGAAGGGTGGCCCGCTAACGAGAACCACCTAACGGCCACTTTCTTTGCCGTCTGCTAGCTGACGGCAAAGCTTCTATGCCGTCAGCTAGCAGACGGCAAAGAAAGTGGCCAACTAACGTCCGTTCCCCCCCCGGCCCCACCCCACTAGCTAGGCTCTTTGCCGTCTGCTAGCAGACGGCAAAGAGATTTGACCTATCTAAAACAGTCAGCGCCCCGCGCCCTACCCCTCTCTCTCTCCCCTCACCTCACCCGCGCCGCCCCCGTGCCCGAGCCGCCGCCGCCCCGTGCCACCCCCTGGAGCCCGAGGAGCCGCCGGCCAGCCCCGCCCCCCGGAGCCCGCCCCGCGGCCCACCCCTCTCTATCTCCCCTCTCTCTCTCTCCCCTCACCTTACCCGTGCCGCCCCCGTGCCCGAGCCGCCGCCGCCCCGCGCCACCCCCCGGAGCCCGAGGCGCCGCCGGCCAGCCCCGCCCCTCGGAGCCCGCCCCGCCCAGAGGACGTAGGCCGCGGCGGCCGCCCTGCCCCGCCACATCGCCGGAGCCGCGCCGCGCCGCCCCGCCCCGCCGCCAGAGCCGCACCGTCGCCGGCCGCCCTTCCCCTCGGCCTCCTCAACCCGCGCCCCCTCCCCGTGGCCTGCCTCCTCAACCCGCGCCCCCTCCCCGTGGTGAGTTTTTCTGTTTTTTTTCCTGTTTTTTTAGATTTAGTTTAGGTTTGTTTTGTTTAGTTTAGTTTAGTTTAGTTTAGGTTAGATTTAGTTTAGTTTAGTTTAGGGTTTTTTTTTCTATTTTTTAAGAATAAACAAGAAAGATGAAAAAAAGAAGTAAAAGAAGAAGAGGAAGAAGAAGAAGAAGAGGAAGAAGAAGAAGATGAAAAAAAAAGAACAATAAGTAGAAGAAGAAGAAGAAGAAGAAGAAGAAAGAAGAAGAAGATGAAAAAAAAGAAGTAGAAGTAGAAGATGAAAAAAAGAAGTAGGAAAAGTAGAAAAAGAGGGTCGCCGATGGTGATGGATTTATTGATGATGCTGATGAGCACGTCATTACTGATAGTGATGATGATTATGCATTTATTGATCCCGGAGCATATGTAGACGATGAAGATTAATATTAGTAATGTCAGGTATTCAATTATTATTATGTACATATATATTATTAATTAGTTCATGTTATTAGGAATTCAATTTTTTTATGTTGTACTAATTTCGTTTACTCTTTGTCATTGCAGGTGTTGACAGATGGTGGGCGCGGGTCGAGAGCGCTCCGAGCCTCCTTCCTCGGCGCGTGCTGGGAGGGGTGCTATTATTCCACCCGAGCACCTCCGGAGAGCGCTGGTACATAGTATGCAGACACCGGCGGGCGCTTCTTCTTCGGTCGGGAGAGGTCAGGGGAAGACGAAGAGGGGTGCTAGAGGTGGACGTGGCGGTGGGAGAGGTAGGAAGGCTGCTACGCCTTCCTCGCCGCCACCCCCAGCTGATTCTCCCGACCACTGGAGTGCTCCGTCTCAGGTGGACCCGTCTGACTTGGACCCGTCTTGGACTCTGGTCCTCGAGCCTCGGGCCGACGAGCCTCGGGTCGCCGAGCCTTCGTCCCAGGAGACTCTGGTCCCAGAGTCTTCGTCCCAGGAGACTCCGGTCCCAGAGTCTTCGTCCCACGTGACTCCGGAGGCTAGTGGCCATGCTGATGGTGGCGAGGACAACTTTTCTGAGGATAGCTATAGCGAGGGCGAGCTGGTTGAGGAGGGCAAGAAGGTCTACCAGTGTGGTGGTACAAAGCTCCCGCCCGTGCCGGCGACCCGCGATCAGAGGTGGTTGATTGTGCCTAATGGGGAGAAGTAACTGCATTTACTCTTTTTTAACCTTTTGCCTTCATGTTTCTTCAAATTAATATCTAATGTGTTGGCCTTGTCATACTGCAGGGGTTGGAAACATGCGAGGGCGAGCTTATTTTCCTCGAAAATGACATAATAACCTTACTTAGCTACAAAATGACATATTTTACCTAGGATAGCTATAAAATGACCTATACTTAGCATTTTTTCCTCCAAAATGACTTAATATGCTTAGTTAGCTAAAAAATGGCATAACAACCTAGGATAGCTCAATAATGATCTATACTTAGCTTAGCTAGTTCATTTATGACATAATTAGCTTACTTAGGTAAAAAATGGCATAATAACCTTGGTTTAGCTCCAAACTGTCATATCATTAGTTTATTTTCCTCCAAAATGACAAAATAACCTTACCTAGCTCCAAAATGACCGATTTTAACTAGGATAGCTCAAAAATGACCTACACTTACCATTTTGTCCTCCAAAATGAATAAATATGCTTAGTTAGCTAAAAATGGCATAACTACCTAGGTTAGCTCAAAAATGACCTATACTTAGCTTCTTGAGTTCATTTATGACATACTTAGCATACGTAGGTCAAAAATGGCATAATAATCTTGGTTACCTCCAAAATGACATTGACTTAGCTTATTTTCCTCGAAAATGACATAATAACCTTACTAACCTCCAAAATGACCTATTTACCTAGCTTAGCTCTATAATGACCTACACTTAGCATTTGTACCTAGCTTAGCTAAAAAATGGCATAATTACCTAAGTTACCTTCGTTAGAAGAAGAAGAAGATAAAGAAGAGGAGAAAAAGAAAGAGAAGAAAAATTATTCTTCTTCTACTTCTACTTCTTCTTCTTCTTCTTCTTCTTCTTCTTCTTCTTCTAACTTTCTTCTTCCCAATTTGCAGATTTGCTTTAGATCACGGAAGCTTGCGTTGATGGAGTCTACTCTTCTCCTTGTCCTTCCTTTTTGTTTTGATTTTGTAGGATGAACAATGTGATGAAACCATTGTATGCTTGTTGTTGGATATATGTTGGCTATATATATATGTTGGATATGGACTTTTGAGTTGGTATGTATATGTGTTGGATGATCATATCCATATGGCAGGGATATGTATGCTTGTTGAAAGTATTTTCAAATGTATATATATATATATATCTGTGAAATTGATTGAATTTAAGAAAAAACAGAAAAAACATGGGCAGTACAGGCACTTTACCGTCCGCTGGCAGACGGCAAAGTTCTTTGCCATCTGCCGGCAGACGGCAAAGCTGCCACGTGGCAGCTACCTGTGCAACCTGGGGGGCACTGGACTGGCCTATGTGGTTGCTTTGCCGTCTGCTAGCAGACGGCAAAGAACTTTGCATCTTTGCCGTCTGCCAGCAGACGGCATAGCACGCCGTTAACCCCTTAACGGACCTAAGTTGCCACGTGTGCCGTCCATGCCCTTTGTTGTCTGCTGGCAGACGGCAAAGACCTTTGCATCTTTGCCGTCTGCCAACAGACGGCAAAGTGCCCTTTACCGTAGCTTGTTCAGCCGGATGTGGTGCCGTCTGCTGGCTGACGGCAAAGACCTTTGCCGTCCGCCATGCATGCCTTTGCCGTCAGCCATGGCAGACGGCAAAGATCCCGATTCCAGTAGTGAGAACAGCTTATAAAAATCCTATGGGTATGTTTCCATACAAAATGGTATATGGAAAAGCTTGTCATTTGCCTCTAGAATTAGAACATAAAGCATTTTGGGCAATTAAAGAACTCAACTATGATTTCAAACTTGCCGGTGAGAAGAGGCTATTTGATATTAGCTCACTAGATGAATGGAGAATCCAAGCCTATGAAAATGCCAAACTATTCAAAGAAAAACTAAAAAGATGGCATGACAAAAGAATCCAAAAGCGGGAATTCAAAATAGGAGACTATGTTCTTTTGTTCAACTGTCGTTTAAGATTTTTTGCAGGTAAGCTTCTCTCCAATTGGGAAGGACCTTATTTTATTGAAGAGGTTTATCATTTTGGAGTTATCAAGATTAATAATGCCAAAGGTACTAACCCGAAGGTGGTCAATGGACAAAGAATTAAGCACTATATCTTAGGTACGCCTATTAACATTGAAAGCAATGTTATCCAAACCATGACACCGGAGGAACACATAAAAGAAACCTTCCGGAACACTCCAGAATTCTGAAAAATAGGAAGTACGTGATACGGTAAGTAAACGGACTCCGGAAAATCAGCAAAAATATTTTTTGTCTGTTTTGGAATATTAGAAAAATTTGGAAATTAAGAAATAAACTAGAAGGCGATCGAGGTGAGCACAATACACTAGGGCGTGCCCCGGTGGGTTGTGCCCACCTCGGACACCTTCCCGACTCTGTTTTCCTTCCATATGCTTGTTTTCCAAGAGTAAATTTTTTCTATATATACTCCTGACTGTTTTGACGACCACATCGCAGAGAAATCCTCTGTTCTTGTTTCGTGTTGTTTTCTCGTCAGATCTAGATCTCCATGGCTCCACCAAGCTCCTCCAAGGACAAGTTCTTCGAGAAGGTCATCAACCCGTACTTGCCGGAGGTGATGAAGCACCCTCAAGCCATTGAGATGCATGAGGGGGTGCTCCACATCCGCGATGTTCAGGGACCCAAGAGGACCGGAAGCGTGGAGGCTAGGCTCGAGGCGGTAGAACAAGAAATCTTCAAGTGCCAAAAGATGATGGAGCGTGGACTTAGTGCCAATCACTCCATGATCACGGAGTTCACCCGTGATCAGATGGTGGATGGTCGGTCTGTGAAGGACATCATCTCCACCCTCAACGAGCAAATTAATTTTCTGCAAAGCCAAGTTTATGATCTTCAAAACCAAGTTTTTGAATATGAAGCAATATTTAAAGGTATGAGTTTAGCTGCCAGTTGCAGGACTCAGGGGACTCTTGCGTCAACTTTTGATGGGGAACCCTTGCCCTGGAAGCTGGAGGACAAGCCTACCCCATAATCACCACCACCTTCTTCATCACCACCACCAAAGGAGACTTGAGCACACGGGTATGGGCACTCCCCTTGGCTTGAGCCAAGCTTGGGGGAGGTGCCCCGGTATCGTATCACCATCACTTTTATTCACCTTTACCTATTTTAGTTCGATCTTTAGTTTTCCTTTGCTTTAGTTGAATAAAAATTTAGCATGATCTATTTTCGTGTGTTAGTTTTGTGTCCTATCTATCTATGTAATTGAGTGAGCGTTATATAATGAAGTTTAGTTTGAGTTTTTGCCTCTCTACTTTCTTGTTGCAATCAAAATAAAGGAAAAAGAAATAAATGAAAAGAATCATATGCTAATATTATGGTGAGTAATGACATCATGTAAGGAAAAGTATAAGTAGTAAAATTTGTTGGAGATTGACAAACATAGCATTGGTCAATGATGCAATTCATGAAAGAATTAATAAGGGAAGAGAATATTCACATGCAAATACACTATCTTGGACATCTTTTATGATTGTGAGACCCCATTAAATATTATATGTCAAAATTGTTGACGTTGGACAAGGAAGACAACGTAATGATTTATGCTTGTTCATATCCACATAGAAGTTATATTGTCATAGATCCTTCAACATGTGGTGCTTGCTCAATATCTTTCCTAGCCAAAAATTCCCCACTAAGTAGAGATACTACTTGTGCATCCAAAAACCCAAAGCCAAATTCATTCCTTGAGAGTCCACCATACCTACCTACAGATCGAGTAAGATCCTTCAAGTAAGTTGTCATCGGTGCAATAAGGCAATAAAAATTGCTTCTGAAAGTGTTTTGATCAATTAGTGTAAGAGAAAATTGAGCGCTATATGAACTTATGATGGCAAAGTAATAAAAGTGAAGGACCGCATAATAAAGGTTGCTATCATAGGGGGCAATATAGCGTGACGTTCTTTACCATTAAGGGATTATGCATACAAACCAAAAAGCGCATGACAACCTCTGCTTCCCTCTGCGAAGGGACTATCTTCTACTTTTATGTATTTACTTTTATGCAAGAGTCAAAGTATTCTTCCCTATTCCTTTTTACTTTTTCTTTTGCAAGCATCATGTGGTGAGGAAATATCTAGGCACATATATCCAGTTGGATGTGAGTAGACATGAGTTATTATTGTTGCCATCACCCTTGAGGTGAATATGTTGGGAGGCGAAACTATAAGCCCCTATCTTCCTATGTATCTGGTTGAAACTTTTTGCTCATGGGTATGCTGTGAGTGTTAGCAATCATAGAAGACTAAATGATGGTTGAGTATGTGGACTTGCCAAAAGGCTCCGACATGAGACCCTTCCTGAAAATATGATGAATTGTAGTTACAAAGTTGACTGAGAACATAGTTTGTTTGTTTTTGTCGGCGTTCTGGGAACGGGGGTACCCAGACCTGCCTGCCTGTGGCCCAGGGCATGGCCCACTTCATCAGCCAAGCATAACCATGCACAGCCCCACTCGAGACAAGGCCCTCGCGAGGCCCCTAGGCTCGCGAGGAGGAGCAGCGTCAAGACTGGTAAGGGATGGGCCTCCCTAGGCCCCCTCCGGAGCGGCGGAGATCTCTATGCAGGGCCCGGCCTTAGGAGTCAAAGATGACGCAAGGAAGGACAGGCGGGCGCCAGCACGCCAGGCGGTGCAGTTTCCCCTTTGGTGCAAAGGGAGCAAGGACATACGCGGGTTCCCAAAGCGCCCCCAAAGGTCTCCATTCCAGTGCAACAAGACCACGACCACGAGCCCTGCAGGACGGATGTCATCGCCGAGCCCACCTCTGCGTCGTCGACAGCTACTTTGCAAGCGAAGACCGCCTTTGGACAGGGCGGAGATGTACTCCTGTCCCCCTTCAAATTTGGCCGTTGTGGGATCCCTTCCCGCCATTGTGATAAGGGAAGAGGACTCGGGCCACCGCTATATATAGAGGTTAGGCTGCACCGTAGAGAGGGATCCGGAACCAAACGATTCACCCATCCACCACAAAACCCACAGAGGGCCAAGAACACCTGAGGAGCGCCCTCACGAGGCTCCTCACCATTCTACTAGTTCATCCACCAAACCTCCACGAGAGGCAATCCACCAAAGCAAGAGTAGGGTATTATGCTTCGCAGCGGCCCGAACCTGGGTAAACTACCGTGTTCATCTTCTTCCTCGTCATCGTGCGAGTTCATCGTCTTAGCCATCGTGTAGCGAGCTAGGTTGGGCGAAGCTGCAGGGGATCTTCGCACACGCCCCTGTGTTCGAATCTTAAGGGTTTTGCGGAGCCCGAAATCCGACATTTGGTGCGCCAGGCAGGGGGCGTGTCGGGGTCTTCTCCAAGCTTCGCTCCTCCCACGCTTCACCGCTCCGATGGCCGGCGCCCAACAAGCATCCCCCGGCCGCAGGGGGTCTGTTCCCATCGACTCCACCGCCACCGTCGGAGGCCCACGCCCCGGCAGTATTATACTGGGCGGTCAGTATCAAGCCACCAGCATCGTCTCCACCGTCAGCGCCTCTCGCACCGCCCAAGCACACGGCTGGCGGGCGACGCCCTCGGCACCGATGACCCGCCGCACCTACATGGGCGACCTCGACGCGTACGATGCGCTACTGCTGGCACGCGAGATGCTCCGCCACCGCCCGACGCACGGGGGCTTCGACGCATGGGCCGACCACATTGCGGAGCTGGTCACCGTCGCGCAAAGGGCCATGGCTCCTCACTCTTCTTCAAGGCCGCAGGCGTCAGGCGCTGGGGGCTCGTCCGCCGCGCCCGTTCCCCAGCTCGCCGGCGGTGTGACCCTTCCGGCACTGGACGGGCCTGAGCGGGGCTCGCCACACGCTGTGATCCTTCTCCTCCGAATCCCGGTGACCGGTTTCGGTGCGCAGCCCGGCCACGACGACCAAGCGCACGGAAAAAACATGACCCGGTGGACCTTCAACAGCCTGGGTTGACCAGGCAGGAGCGCGCCATCCGGCGCAGTGAGCAAGCGGCGCAGGCGTCCGGACAAACAAGCAACAACGGCGAAGGCACGTCAGGTAGCCAAGGAAGCAATCCACACCAGGAGACGCGCGGCCCACCCAACGGCGGTGGCAGAGGTAAGCAACTCCGCTCTGAGGCCCGTCGTAGGAGGGTCTGCGAGCGATGCGCACGGGGCGGCCTCCCGCCGCCGCCAGGAGGGGCCGTTCCCGGCGCCCCGCCGGACGACTCAGGAGGAGGACCGAGCCCTTTTGTGGAGTCCTATGTACCATGCTACGTCGTACTGCCTGACGGTGGGGTGGGTCAGGCGCCTGCCACAGGCGCCGGCACCTCACAAGAGTAGGGAGCACCCTGGGCGCCCTCCCCAAGCCGGTTCTGGGGGCTTCCGCCGACGGAGCACCGGGCCTGGGCGACGCGAGCGGGAGAAAGATGGAGGGCGCCCCCAGTCCCGCGGGGCGCGGCGCAAGCCGGCGCCCCCGCGGGCAAATGCCGCCGAACCAAGCCCCGAGGCCTCAGGAGTGATGGCCTGGGGGGAGGAGCAAGACTCAAACAGTGTGGGCCACCCGCGGCAACTGCAGCGCTGGCACGGCACGGACGCTTCACGAGGCGGCTTCATCGACAAAACACCCTTATGGCTGCGCCAGATGCATCGTGCTCATGTTTGGGCCTCGGGAGCGCAATCCTGCGGTCGCGCGGGGAACGATGCATAGGGGTTTGCGTCATAAGGGCGCGCAACCGAGCAGAAATGCACGGGATGGTTCTTGACGGAGTTGGGAGCCACCAGGCCGAGCGCCTGGGGGCTTGCCCAGCTATCTACGCCCGTGACACTCTCACGTAATAATGAATGGGCTGTATACGCCCGGAGCCCCCCGAGGATGCGGAGGGGTTCCTTCCCATGCAATGTGGCAGCCATAGCTCTGCGCTGGCGGAGAAGACAACACTGCCCTCTAATGGCTATGTCCATGCAACGTGGATGCCCTACGCTCAGCGCTGGGGGAAGACGAAGATGAAGACTACCCTAAAAAGCCGGACGCGGCCGTTTTCTCGCTCTTTTATGTATTCCAAGTTGCAACCTTTGAGAGTCCTTTTTTGTGCTCGAACCTGCTGGAAGTTCAAGGATTTCGCAACTTTATGTTTAAAAGAAAAAGGGGGGGACTTTTTCTCTTATTGCTTTCTTGTTTTACTGGTCTTGAGTCCTCTCTTTCTGGATTGGTGTTTCGCAAGGAGACGTGCGCTCTGGCCCTCCTCGAGGCGCCTCGGGGCTGGATAGCGAGGCCCTGTCGCCTCAGGAACTTGCATCTTTTGGCAGTCGACCCCCGCTCGGGGGCTCCGACCGCCGCATGGTACAGCAGCGTGGAGTCTCGGGAGGCCCCAGGGCCTCCTGAGGCAATGACCAGCAGGACGGAATGGGGATCACTCGAGCGTCAAAGGGGGCTCCTGAGCATTGCGCCTCAGGAGCCTTACCGGTCATATAGCCACTCACCCCCCTTTATGTCGTCCTTGGTGATCCGGTTGGCATCAAAGGAGTCGAGGCCCCACCTCGGGAAGTGCGTCCAGGTGATCCGGTCGTACCTAACGGTGGTAGGGAAATGTGCGGGACTAGGACCTGCCGACATAGAGTCGCTTGAGCGTCAAGGGGGGCTCCTGAGCAGCACGCCTCAGGAACCTTATCGGTCATATAGCCACTCGCCCCCCTTGATGTCGTCCTTGGTGATCCGGTCGGCATCAAGGGTGTCGAGGCCTCGCCTCGTAATTGCGTCCTTGGTGATCTGGTCATACATTACGGTGGCAGGGAAATGTGCGGTACTGGGGCCTGCAGACACAGAGTACCGAAAGGGGCCCCAAACCATCCCACAAAGCAAGAGGAAGTGTCCCAGGAGGAACCGCGGGCTATCGGGGTAACCCAACCGCACCTCGCGACGCACGAGATCGCCATCGCCCTACAAGCTAAGTACACTGCCGAACCAAGCAAGAGCCTCCTGGCCTCATAACGACCCGAGCACGGGATAAAGATTATGCGCACTAATGTAAGGATGCAGGTATTACGGGCCACCACGCGCGGCTAGTGAGACCCCTGAGGACCGGGGCGACAGGAAAAATGGCCCGAGGGAAAGGACCCCACCACGACGAACTGCAAGGCCGTGAACCCGGGGAAGGTGGCAGCCACGAGTTGCCCCTCAGGAGAGAAAGCCTCGCGAGGGCCCTACCGTTTGCCGTCACTAGGCCGCGGCGGCAGCAGCGCCGGGCCCCGCGCGGAGAATCTAAGTCGCCTCGCGACGAGCAAGCGATCGGCGATTCGAGAAAAGAAAAACAAGAGGGCGAAGGTAACATGCGAAAGATTAACGCCCTCCGGGGCAGAGTTCTTCTTGAAACATTACAGGAACCGGGAAAGGGAAACAGGGAATGCCTACGAGGAGAAGCCACCGTCGCCGCCCGCGCCACCGGCTCCCTCAGCGTCGGAGTCGTCCTCCCCGCTGGAGGCGGGCACCTGGATGAACCGCTCCACCAAGGCCTCCACGCGCGGACGCACCTCGTCCCGAAGGGGGCACTGGAGCTCGTCTAGCACCTGCTCGCTGTCGCGCCGGAGGTCGAGCTGCGGGGCGAGGCGGCGTAGGTTGGAGAAGACAAGCGTCAAGGCAAGGTCCAGGAGGTCGCGCGCATCGGACTTGTTGTCTGCGTTCGCGAGGGAGACGCAAGTCTCCAGCGCCTCCACCACCTTCTGGAAGAAGTCGAGGTAGCCCCCGTCGTCGCGCACGGTCGGCAGCGCGGGGGCATCCCCGACAAACCGGTTCACCGCGCCGGCTGCACGACTGGCGATGCCGAGGTACTACTTGGCGCGCTGGGACTCCATCATCCTGGCATGCGCCGCTTCGTCCTGGGCGGCCTGCACGGCGTCGGCCGCCTCCTTCACCTAGGCCTGGAGGGACGCCAGCTGGGCCCGCAGCGCGTCTACCTCCTCCTGGAGTTCGCCGTGCTTGCGCTTCTTGGCCGCAGACCCCCTAGAGGGAGGAGGGGATCAATCCTGGAGTGTGGAACAAGGCAACTGAATAGGAGAGAGGCGGCGGAGTACTCACTCATCAACCATGGCCCAGCGCCGGCAAATTTGCGCCGACCCCGAGGGCCCCCCGCCGCTGCCTCCGGAGGAGGGAGAGGGAGCCGGCGGTGCCTCCCGTTTCCCCGCGCCCCTGCACTTCCTCTAGACGCCATGGATGGGGAGAAGCTGAGGAGGGAGAGGGCTTTCTCTGCGGGGCGATGGAAGCAGGAAGATACCTCGAGACTGCAATGCCCCCCCCCCTGCCAGGGGCGGGGCGGATTTATAGGCATAACTGAAGCTGCGAGGCGACATGGGAGAGCAGGCGTCGTGCACCTCTCGGGCGCAGCGGAGCGGTTCGATCGGCGCAGTACCGTCCGCGTCAACTCCCCTACCGACTGAAGGGTCACATCTGCGTGGCCCGAGGAGTAGAGGCCCGAAGCAGCAGCAACATTCAAAGAAGGGCAATGGTAGCCGGTGCTGCACACGGGCGTCGCATCAATTTGACTTGGAGCGGTTCCTGACGCCCTCGGGGAGCGGGGGCGTCGCCACCCGGGCGTTCGATGTCTGTAAAGCGTGGCCCGCAGGCATTTGGGGCCCGCGGCGCTTCGGGCTGTCCTCAAGGCTTTGCCTGGAAGCCAGCTCGAGCGCGACTTGGGCCCGGGGGCTACTTTCGGCGTTTTGGGAACGGGGGTACCCAGACCTGCCTGCCTGCGGCCCAGGGCATGGCCCACTTCATCATCCAAGCATAACCATGCATAGCCCCACTCGAGACATGGCCCTCGCGAGGCCCCTAGGCTCACGAGGAGGTGCAGCGTCAAGACCGGTAAGGGATGGGCCTCCACAGGCCCCCTCCGGAGCGGCGGAGATCTCTATGCAGGGCCCGACCTCAGGAGTCAAAGATGACGCAAGGAAGGACAGGCGGGCGCCAGCGCGCCAGGCGGTGCAGTTTCCCCTTTGGTGCAAAGGTAGCAAGGACGTACGCGGGTTCCCAAAGCACCCCCCAAAGGTCTTCATTCCAGTGCAACAAGACCACGACCACGAGCCCTACAGGACGGATGTCATCGCCGAGCCCACCTCTGTGTCATTGACAGCTACTTTGCAGGCGAAGACCGCCTTTGGACAAGGCGGAGATGTACTCCTGTCCCCCTTCAAATTTGGCCGTTGTGGGATCCCTTCCCGCCTTTGTGATAAGGGAAGAGGACCCGGGCCACCGCTATATATAGAGGTTAGGCTGCACCGTAGAGAGGGATCCGGAACCAAACGATTCACCCATCCACCACAAAACCCACAGAGGGCCAAGAACACCTGAGGAGCGCCCTCACGAGGCTCCTCACCATTGTACTAGTTCATCCACCAAACCTCCACGAGAGGCAATCCACCAAAGCAGGAGTAGGGTATTACGCTGCGCAGCGGCCCGAACCTGGGTAAACTACCGTGTTCATCTTCTTCCTCGTCATCGTGCGAGTTCATCATCTTAGCCATCATGTAGCGAGCTAGGTTGGGTGAAGCTGCAGGGGATCTTCGCACACGCCCCTGTGTTCGAATCTTAAGGGTTTTGCGGAGCCTGAAATCCGACAGTTTTCAATAAGGTTTATGCTTTATACTTCTATGTTGTGAAGATGTGTTACTTGTGCATGAGAAGTTATATGATGAAAGTATATGAATAAGTTTTATAATAGAGTTTGTTGCTGTTATGATAATAAGCATGGTGCTTCTATGTCCATATTTAGTTTTTATCGACACCTCTCTCTCAAACCATGTGGACATGCTTTTCATTTTCGGCTTTTCGCTTGAGGACAAGCGAGGTCTAAGCTTGGGGAGTTGATACGTCCATTTTGCATCATGATTTCCTACTGTTATTTATTATGTTTTGTTGAATAATAATGCTTTAGGGAGTGATTCTAATGCCTTTTCTCTCATAATATGCAAGGTTTACACAAAGAGGGAGAATACCAGTAGCTGGAATTCTGGACCTAAAATAGCATATCAGAGATACCTATTCTGCACATCTCCAATAGAGCTGAAACTTTACGAAGATTAGTTTTGGAATAATAAAAAATACTGGAGCAAAGAACTATCGGAGGGGGCCACCCTGGTGGGCACAAGACACCAGGGCGCGCCAGGCCCCCCTGGGCGCGCCCTGGTGGGTTGTGCCCTCCTCGGCCCACCTCCGGAGCCCATCTTCTGGTATATAATCACTTTTGACCTAGAAAAAATAAGAGGACTTTCTAGACGGAGCGCCGCCGTCTCAAGGCGGAACTTGGGCAGGAGCACTTTTGCCCTCCGGCGGAGCGATACCGCCGGGGGAACTTCCCTCCCGGAGGGGGAAATCAAAGCCATAGTCATCACCAACACCCCTCTCATCTTTGGGAGGCCAATCTTCATCAACATCTTCACAACACCATCTCCTCTAAAACTCTAGTTCATCTCTTGTGTTCAATCTTTGTACCGGAACCTCCGATTGGTACCTATGCGTGACTAGTAGTGTTGATTAGCTTGCGTAGTTGATTACTATATGGTTTATTTGGTGGGAGATTATATGTTCAGATCCATTATGCTATTCAATACCCCTCTGATCTTGAGCATGGTTATTATTTGTGAGTACTTACCTTTGTTCTTGAGGTCACGGGACAAGTCATGTTGTAAGTAATCATGTGAATTTGATATGTGTTCCATATTTTGATGATATGTATGTTGTGATTCCCTTAGTGGTGTCCTGTGAACGTCGACTACATGACACTTCACCATTCATGGGCCTAAGGGAATGCATTGTGGAGTAGTTATTAGATGATGGGTTGCTAGAGTGACAGAAACTTAAACCCTAGTTTATGCGCTACTTCGCAAGGGGCTGATTTGGATCCAAACGTTTAATGCTATGGTTAGATTTTATCTTAATACTTTTCTCATAGTTGCGGATGCGTGTGAGGGGGTTAATCATAAGTGGGAGGTTTTTCAAGTAAGAACATCACCCAAGCACCGGTCCACCCATATATCAAATTATCAAAGTAGTGAACACGAATCAAACCAACATGATAAAAGTGACTAGATGAAATTCCCATGTACCCTCAAGAACACTTTGCCTATTACTAGAGATTGTTCTGGCCTGTCCTTTGCCTCAAAAGGATTGGGCTACCTTGTTGAACCTTATTTACCGTTACCGTTACTTGCTCGTTACCAATTACCTTGCTATCAACTATCTGTTACCTACAATTTCAGTGCTTGCAGAAATTACCTTGCTGAAAACTGCTTGTCATTTCCTTCTGCTCCTCATTGGGTTTGACACTCTTACTTATCGAAAGGACTACGATTGATCCCCTATACTTGTGGGTCATCAAGACTCTTTTCTAGCACCGTTTCCGGGGAGTGAAGCGCTCTTGGTAAGTGGAAATCGGTAAGGAAAAAGTTTTACTAGGTGCTGAAATTTATTGCTACTTGCTACTATGGAAAACAATCCTTTGAGGGGTTTGTTCGGGGTATCTTCACCTCGACCGGAACCACCATTAGTTGCCCCTCAACCTACTGCACCTACTGAAAATATTGGTTATGAAATTCCTTCGGGTATGGTAGAACAACTGCTTGCTAAACCTTATGCAGGAGATGGAACTGAACATCCTGATATGCACCTTTTATATGTGAACGAAATTTGTATATTATTTAAGCTTGCAGGTTTACCCGGAGATGAAGCTAAGAAGAAAGTTTTCCCTTTATCTTTGAAGGGAAAAGCATTGACATGGTATAGGCTATGTGATGATCTTGGATCATGGAACTGGAATCATTTGCAATTGGAATTCCACCAAAAGTTTTATCCCATGCATCTAGTTCATCGTGATCGGAATTATATATATAATTTTTGGCCTCGTGAAGGAGAAAGCATCGCTCTGGCTTGGGGTGGCTTAAGTCAATGTTATATTCATGCCCCAATCGTGACATCCCGAGAGAAGTTATCATTCATAATTTGTATCCTCGGCTTTCTCATAATGATCAATCCATGCTCAATACTTCTTGTGCTGGTTCTTGTATGAAGAAAACTATTGATTTCAAGTGGGATCTCTTGGAAAGCATTAAACACAACTCTGAAGATTGGGAACTCGACGAAGGTAATGAGTCAGGTATAAAGCTCGAGTTTGATTGTGTTAAATCTTTTATGAATACCGATACTATTCACAAGTTTAGCACTAAATATGGACTTTACTCTGAGATTGTAGCCTCTTTCTGTGAAGCATTTGCTACTCACGTTGATCTCCCTAAGGAGAAGTGGTTTAAATATCATCCCCCTATTAAAGAAGAAATTAAAGAACCGGTCATAGCTAAAGATGAAACCATCATTTACAATGTTGTTCCAGTTGTGCCTACTGCTTATATTGAAAAACCACCTTTCCCTATTAGGATAAAGGAACATGCTAAGGTATCAACTATGGTTCGTAAGAGTAATATAAGAGCACCTAAGCCCCTGAGCAAATTAAAGTAGAACTGAGTGTTGCTATGGTTAAAGATCTCTTGGTATAAATATTGATGGTCATGTTATCTACTTTTGTGATGAAGCTGCTAGAATTGCTAAACCCGATGAAAAAGATAAACATAGACCCATAGAAGGCATGCTTATTGTCTGAGTTAAAATAGGAGATCATTGCTATCATGGTTTATGTGACTTGACATAATGATTGAACATGAGATGTTCAGACCTTGATTATATTGATATCTGTAATCTGTTCACACGGATTCTTGTATTCATTTGATGCATGCTTACAAGTTGATAGGACATGCCATTGTACTCAAAAATTAGCTTTCTGCAAAACTTACCTACTTAGTGCTATATCATGCATTGTTATACCTTGTTCCAAAACATGGGTTGCTTGCGAGTACATTCAAAGTACTCATTGGCTTGCCACTTGTTATTTAATTGGCCAGGCATGGAAGAGCAGGAATATGGTGAAGAATTCGTTGGAGACGAACATGCAAACTAGGACGCTTCCTAGTCTGAATTCCTGTAGGGTTAAGGCAGATGGCATGGGTTCACGCTTTCGTTCAAGACTTCCGCTGCTAGTTATGTTTGGTGTTTGGCCTTCATGGCACTATCTATGTAAGACTTGACCTTGATGGTCTTTATTTGTGTAAGACGGTATGTATGGATGTTAGACTCTTGTTATCCAGCTTCTGTGTGTTCGGGGAGCATTGATATCTGGGATCACTGTACACGTACATTCGGTGATCACGACTTATGAGTCGGGGTCCCCATAGAGCTGGTATCAGAGCCCTCCTGACTAAAGGAAGCCTTAGTTAGCATGGACGTTAGTTAGGATAGAACCATTTTCAAAACTATGCCTAGTACCTACACTTAGGAGTTTCTGCACTTCTTACCTTTTCTAAGTCTACTTTCAAAACTCTACTGACTCCTCTCCCCTAAACCTTGTAGATGGCCATCGTACGCGAAGCCCTCCAAGCATCCGGATTTCCCTTACTCCTTGAGGATAGCCTAGAGAAGTGCTAGTATCGCTGACCACCCGTTTTCCTCTACCACGAGCACTGGGTCGATGCCATCATGAAGGAGTACCACGTTGATGTGGTCGTGAAGGCAAACAACTCCCCGACGATTTGGTTCTTTGAGGGACCACAAATGGAGACCCTAGCGCTCGCAGTCGAGATGGCTGCACGCAAGGCACTTATCCACCTTCGAGAGATCATTCCAGAGATGGCTGACGAGCCAGCCACTCGCCACCTCCCTTTCATGAAGGATGAAAATGGCGAGAGTTGGACGTTGATTTCGTCCAAGGAGGATGGGATGCCACTCAGGTTCCAGACCTAATTCAGCCTCTCCGCCGACAGTCTGGCTCACAACCTGATTAAGGAGTCCGTGAAGCTCCGCGAGGAACTTCACCACACCCGAGAGCTACTCTGTCAAGCCAAGATGAGGCCAGACAAGATCAAGAAGGATGGAGCCCCCGAGGGACGACCAGCTGTCGCTTACAGAGGTGGAGTACCCCCAGCTAGAGGTGCACCCACACATCATCATCGCATGAGTGCGAAGAAGTACCGTGAGCTCTTCACCGCGCCACCGACAAAGCGCCGTCAGGGCGGACCACCTCGTTCTCCGCCCCCCTCGACCGGAGACGACGCCCGTACGGATGATGATCAGGAGGAAGAGCCTGAGGAGCATGAGTACGAGACCTACTCCGCCACTTGAGTCCGAGAACCACTAGGGCAGGATCAGTCATGTAACCGTCATGCGAAGTCGAGTCCGTGTAATGGTTCATATGAAACCATGTGTGCTTGATGTTTGTTTTGTTGTTTGTGTTCGGATGCAAGTCACGCTTTTGCCTTAAGCAACATGTAAGCGACTCCATCACCTATCTTATCTTAATATAGCATGTTTAGTCTTTCGACCTATGTTTGATCACACTTGCACTATACCAACCCCCTTAGGCGCGCTTTCTCTATTGCTGCTTTCCATCTCGTCTATCCCAGTTGTTTGACTTGGCTGCTCCAAACAGGATGGTGACTGCAACCCGCAACAGCTCCTTCACCAACCCTGAAGCCGACAACTCCAGTCAGCAACAGGGAGATGGTGGGGGTGCTCACACTGGAGATCACCCAGAGCAGCCACATGGCGACATTCCCCCGCCACCATCTCCACCGAAGAACATGACCATAGCTCAGTTTCTCCAAGTTCTCCGGGAGGAACGCCAGGCCAACTCTGCTGCTATCTAGTAGATGGCTCAAGTCCTTGTGAATAACCAGCAGCAAGGCAGGAACGGAAATGTGAAAGCACATATGCTCCCTTGGTGGTTTTGATAATTCATGACAACATACATTGTCTCTTGGACTAATATGTCTACCTAGTTTATTTCAGGTTTAGTCCACACAGAGTGTTGGCAAAAAGGGTGTGAGGAGATTCCCCAAGAAGAAGAAGAAGAAGAGGAAGGAATAGGATTGGCAAAGCTTCAAGCTACAACACTCTACATTTTACTTTGTAAGAAATCACTTTGAGTCCGTAGGAAAGCAAATACTATAAAAAGGGGGTAAGGTATTTTTGGTGAACAAATTGCTCCACGTGCACAAGTGCTAGCCACCAAAAACACCCACAATCTCTCCCACAAAATACTCTGTCTAAACCCAACTTCACAAAATCGGTGCCACCAAGTTTTCATCCGGCTCTACCAATTTTGTACCCAAGACAGAACCCTAGCCAAACCCTATCTTTTTGGTACAACCGAGATTGCATTGGTGCAACCGAGTTTCAGTGACCAACCTTCTAGTGACCCAATTTATAAAAATCGGAATTTCTGAGTTTATGCTTCGGTCTCACCGAGTTTTGGAAACTACCCTCGGCCACTGGTTTCGGTACCACCAAGAGTTCCATATCGGTCTCACCGAGATTCCGAAAGTTGCCACATTTTTGACATATCAGTAGAACCAAGTTTTGCTTCGGTTTCACCGAGATGGCCAATAATGTTGTAATGGTTGGATTTTTGGAGATGCCTATATATACCCCTCCACCACATCCCACTCGAAAGAGAAGCACTCAGAATAGTTCCCCACTTCCCATATCCAAATTTCTGAGAGGGAACCACCTACCCTTGTGTTGAGATCAAGATCATCCACTCCAACCATATGGATCTTGATTTCTAGACTCCCCAAGTTGCTTTCCACCCAATCAATCCCTTCATCCAAGCCAAATATGTGAGAGAGTGATTGAGTGTTGAGGAGTCTATCATCTTGAAGCACAAGAGCAAGGAGTTCATCATCACTATCAAGCCTATTACCTTTTGGAGGGTGGTGCCTCCTAGATTTGTTAGGTGTTGCTTGGGAGCCTCCTAGTCAAGGAGATCACCTACTTCGTGAAGATCTACCCATAGTGAGGCTAGTCGTTCGTGGACGGAAGCCGTTATGGAATAGTCAAGGTTGCTACTTCATGGACTCTTATGGGTGGAGCCCTCCGTGGACTCTCGCGACCGTTACCCTCTGTGGGTTGAAGACTCCATAAACATGGATGTACGATAGTGCCACCAATCGGAACCACGGGAAAAATCCTTGCGTCTCCATATTGCATTTGATATTCCTATCTCTACTCTCTCTTACATGTGCTTGTCTTACTTTCCGCTGCCATACTTGTTGACTAGCATGTGTAGGGTGCACTAGACTCGTTATAATTGCTAAAACTGCCCACCAATTAACTTGGGAAAAGGTTAGGTTTTAATTCTTGCAAGTAGTCTACCCCCCCCCCTCTAGACGTCTCTTCTATCGATCCCTTCACAATGTCCACTTCACTCTGTCTGAGTTCTTGAGGAAATCGCACCCAACCTTCACTGAGACTGCCGAACCTCTGGATGCCGATGACTGGATCCGCACCATCGAGGACCTCCTTGCAATGGTCAACTACAACGAGGATCGTGAGAATGTGCTTTATGCCTCTCACTGCCTTGGAGGTACCGCCAGGCGTTGGTGGGATGCATTCAAGGTCATGCAAGGCCACCGTGTGACCACCTGGGCGGACTTCAAGGAAGGATTCCGCACCGCTCACATTCCTTCTGGGATCATGGCTAACAAGAAGAGAGAATTCCGAGCGCAGAAGCAAAGAAGTGGCTCTGTCAAGGAGTATATGCAGAAGTTCAACCTGCTATCGAGGTATGCCCCTGAAGATGTCAGCACTGAGGCCGCTAAGATGGAGCGCTTCATGGAAGGACTCCAGCACGCCCTACAGTATCAACTCATTGTCTGCAACTACCGAACCTGCTTCGACCTGGTGAACAAGGCTCTCATGCTTGAAGACAAGCGTCGTGCCATGGAAGACACTTGCAAGCGCAAGATGATCAACAAGGGTAGTTCCCGCAACCAGAAGCCTCACCCCTGGCAGCCAAACCCAGCCAAGCCAACCTACCAGCCTCGGCAGGCTAGGCCTCCTGCACCTCGTCTGAGCTACCAACCTCAGCAATATTCCAATCCCAGGCCAGCCTACAACAACCCCAATAACAACAATGGTGGCAACAACAACAACTCAAGCCAAGTCGCTTGCTTTGGATGTGGTCAGTCAGGACACTACTCTAGGCAGTGCCCAACAAAAAGCCAGAAGCAGCGCGCCCCAATGCGCCAAACCAAGGTCAAGGCCGTGGAGCGCCACCAAGGAACCAAGCTCCTCGTAACCAGCCCAACAATAGCAAGGGTCGAGTAAATCACGTCAGCGCTGAGGAAGCCCAGGAAGACCCGAACATCATACTGGGTACGTTCCTCGTCAACTCAACCCCAGCAACCGTTCTGTTTGATTGTGGAGCTTCGCATTCTTTTGTTACCCAAAAGTTTGCACTAGAGAGTGGTATGAAGCCTACACCCCTGGGTAGCCATATGTTGATACAAACCCCGGGATCAGTTATGAGGTCCAGAATAGGATGTAAAGGAGTCAGGATCAACATCAACGGGGTAGACTTCCTAGCAGACCTCATAGTTTTGGATTCACCAGGTTTGGATGTGATCATTGGCATGAACTGGTTAACCAAGCACCAAGGCTTGTTAGACTGTGCCAAGAGGACTGTTACCATGACCAATAGCCAAGGAGTTGAAGTCAAGTATGTCCCCAACCCTGCCTCCGCTCAAGCCCCTCAGGCTAACTGTCTGTCGGGAGTTGAGTTGGAATAGGTGCCTGTGGTATGTGAATACCCAGATGTATTTCCTGATGAGCTGCCCAGAATGCCTCCCGACCATGACATTGAGTTCATCATTGAGCTAATGCCCAGGGCAGGACCCATCTATAAGAAGCCCTATAGAATGGGATCCGAAGAGTTGGCTGAATTGAAGAAGCAACTAGCTGAGCATCTCCGGAAAGGATTTATCCGCCCTAGTGCCTCTCCTTGGGGATCACCTGTTCTATTTGTGTCGAAGAGGGACAGAACTATCTGACTCTGAGTCAATTACCATTCTCTCAATGAGATCACAATAAAGAACAAGTACCCACTTCCCAAGATTGAAGACCTGTTCGATCAGCTAAATGGTGCCAAGGTGTTTTCCAAGATCGATCTCAGGTACGGGTACTATCAGCCAAAGATTAGACCCCAAGACATCGCGAAAACGGCATTTGCGACCCGGTATGGCCTGTATGAGTACACGGTCATGTCATTTGGGTTAACCAATGCCCCAGCCTACTTCATGTAACTCATGAACAAAGTCTTCATGGAGTATTTGGACAAGTTTGTCGTTGTCTTCATCGACGACATACTCGTCTTCTCCAAGTCGGAAGAAGGGCATGCTCAACACTTGAGATTGGTCCTAGACAAGCTTCGAGAGCACCAGCTTTATGCCAAATTCAGCAAGTGCGATTTTTGGCTGCATGAAGTTATATTCTTGGGTCATGTGTTGACTGCAGAAGGATTGTCAGTGGATCCTTCCAAGATTGAAGCCTTGACTGAATGGCAATCCCCAAGCAATGTGAAGGAAGTCAGAAGCTTCCTCGGACTCGCGGGGTATTACCGCAAGTTCGTCGAGGGATTCTCGAGCATTGCCCGACCCATGACTCAGCTTTTGAAGAAGGACAAGAAGTTCGAATGGACGCCGAAGTGCGAAGAAAGCTTCCAAGAGCTCAAGAAGAGATTGACCAAAGCCCCAGTTTTGGCAACCCCTGATATTCACAAGGAGTTTGTGATATATTGTGATGCATCGAGAACTGGGCTTGGTGGTGTTCTGATGCAAGAAGGCAGAGTCGTAGCATATCTATCTAGACAGCTATGTCCTCACGAAGTGTACGCCACTCATGATCTTTAGTTGGCAGCTGTAGTTCATGCCTTAAAGACATGGCAACATTAGCTTCTGGGAAAGCGATGTGAGATATACACAGACCACAAGAGTTTGAAGTATATTTTCACTCAAAGGCAGTTGAACATGAGGCAACGAAGATGGTTGGAATTGATCAAGGATTACGACCTCAGTGTTCAATACCACCCTGGAAAGGCTAATGTGGTAGTAGATGCCTTAAGTAGAAAGGCTTGTTCCTTGAATGCTATGATTAAGGAAAGGCTACCCGCCTTGTATGAAGAGCTTGAAAGCTTTGGTCTTGAACTAGTTGCACCTGGTTTCCTAGCCAACCTCAAAGCAAGGCCTACCTTGATGGATGATATTAAGGAAGCTCAGAAGGGTCATGATAGCATTGAAGGCATCAAGAGGAAAATTAAGAAGTGTAAGGCCCCAAGATTTTTAGTGGATGAGCAAGGAGTTGTATGGTTTGGGACTCGCATCTGCGTGCCCAACAAAGTTGAGCTCAAAAATTTGATCTTGCAAGAAGCTCAGGACACTCCATATTCCATCCATCCTGGAAGAACCAAGATGTACCAAGACCTCAAAGCAAGATTCTGGTGGCATGTCATGAAAAGAGAGATAGCGACTTTTGTCGCTAAGTGTGACATATGCCAGAGGGTCAAAGCTCAGCATCAGCCACCCGCTGGATTGTTACAACCTCTCAAAGTGCCTGAATGGAAGTGGGACAAAGTCGGGATGGACTTCATCACCGGATTACCCAGGTCAAGCAAGGGACATGATTCCATTTGGGTCATTGTCGATCACCTGACCAAGGTAGCCCACTTCATTCCCCTCAAGACCACCTACAATGGGAACCAACTGGCCAACCTCTACATAAACCGGATCGTGAGACTCCATGGAGTTCCAAAGGAGATCGTGTCAGACCGAGGAACCCAGTTTACCTCAAGATTCTAGAATAGATTCCAGGAAGCCTTGGGGACCAAGCTATCCTTCAGCACCGCTTTTCACCCTCAGACCGGAGGACAAACGGAACGAGTAAATAAGATACTCGAGGATATGCTTCATGCTTATGTTTTAGCTTATGGGTCCAAATGGGAAGGTTGCTTACCATTTGCCGAGTTCTCCTACAACAACAGCTATAAGTCGAGTCTCCGAATGGCACCGTTTGAGGTGTTGTATGGACGCAAGTGCCGTACTCCCCTCAACTGGTCAGAAACCGGAGAAGGATTAGTCTTTGGACCAGATATCCTCCGCGAAGCAGAAGAGCAAGTTCAAATAATCCATGAATGCCTAGAGACCGCCAAGTCAAGACAAAAGAGCTACGCCGACTCCCACCGCCGAGACATGAGTTTCCGTGTAGGAGACTATGTTTATCTCCGAGTCATGCTGTCGGATTTCGGGCTCCGCAAAACCCTAAGGAATTCGAGCCCAGGGGCGTGTGCGAAGATTCCCCTACAACTTCGCCCCCTCCAAGATCACAACACAATACCCCGCTCGATGGCGAGGAAGACGATGGCACACGAGAGTTTACCCAGGTTCAAGCCGCTGCGAAGCGTAAAACCCTACTCCTGCCTTGTGGTGGATTGCCTTGCGAGGGGGTTTGTTGATGAACTAGTACAGCAATGTGTTTGCGGGGTGGTCGCTCTCTCTCCCTACCGGGCTACCTTGTCTCTATTTATAGCGGTCTGGGTCCTCTTCCCTTATCGCAATGGCGGGAAGATATCCCACAACGGCCAAATTTGAAAGGGGACAGGAGGTACATCTTATCCTGACGAAAGGCGGTCTTCGCGTGCAAAGTTGGTGGTGGTGACGCGGTGGTGGGCTCGCCGGTGACATCCGTCCTGTCGCGCTCGCTGACCCGGTCTTGTTGCACCGGAATGGAAACCTTTTGCGGGGCTCCTTGGGAACCCGCGTTCGTCCTTGTCGCCTTTACACAAAAGAGGAAACTGCTCCTTCTGGCGCGCTAGCGCCCGCCTGGCCTGGCTGTCATTACCCCTAACCTCCTGAGGCCCGGCGTTGCATAGGGATCTCCGCCGCTCGGGAGGAGGCCTGGGGAGGTCTTCCCCTTCTACCTTGACGTTATCCTCCTCACGAGGATTGGTTCCTCGCGAGGGCCTTGCCTTGAGCGAGGCTGCACAGTGCCGTACGGACCGTCAGGTGGGCCACGCCTTGGGCCGCAAGCAAGCAAGTCTAGGTACCCTGGTATCCAGAACGCTGACAGTAGCCCCCGGGCCCAAGGCGCGCTCGAGCCGGCTTCGAGGGGAAAGTCGAAGGGTGTGGCCCGGAGCGCTGCGGGCCCCTATTGCTTGCGGGCCTGGTTTGGCGTGCGGTGCTTGGTGGGGCGCGGGTGTCCCGCCCCGTGTCTCCTTGGCTACTGCCCGAACCGACAAAAGCCTGACGTCCAGCGCTGAGCCATTATTGCTTTCCTCTTCCGCGCCCTTGCTCTTCTTTCCAGATCTCCATCTTTTGTGAGAACCTCCCCAGATCTCGGCACCACTCCATCCTCTTCTTGCTCGTCAGCCCTGGAAGCTTCTCAATGGCTCCCGCCGGCAAGTTGAAACCTGAGGCCCAGGGCTCGGCTTCTGCTCCTATCTCGCCGGCGCTCTCAGAGTCCACCATAGCCAAGGACGGGGACCTCGCCCTGGTGCTTCCGTCGATGGCAGATGACTCCAATGAGTGGGGGCGGACCTTGATATGGTGCAGCTCCGCGGAGGGACGTGGCCTGGCCAAGTCGGCCTACCCTTTCTTCCTCCACGGCGTCTTCTCCAGGCTCGTCCCGCCCTTCTCCGCGTTCTTCACCGCCATCCTTGAGCACTACGGGATCTAGGCCCTCCATCTCCAACCCAACTCCATCCTGCTTCTGTTCGTGTTTGCCTTCTACTGGGAGGCTTTCGTGGGCGTGAAGCCGTCAGTGGCCCTGTTCCGCCATTTCTTTAGCTTGCGGCTTCATGACGGAGCTCAGCGGCCGGCATGCGTCTCCTTCGTCGCGGTCCAGAGCGGGAACATGCTCTTCAAGACCGGGAAGAAGGTGGAGAACTTCAGGAACCGTTGGGTCTTCTTGGATCTCCAGGGCAACGACCCTCGCCTGGAGATCCCGGTGTGGAGTTCCCCGAAGCTCTCCAACCCTCGGGCCAAGCCCGTCTTGGAGCGGGTCCTACGAGACATCAGCGCCCGAAAGTTGACTGGGGGAATGATAGTGAAGGAGTTCCTGGTGCAACTCCTGGCGCCCCTCCACTCTCACGCGAGGCCCATGTGGGACTACTAGGGTGGCGGCGACAACATGAGGCAACGTTCTGCGCCTCTGACCCCCGCGGAGTTGAGCAGGGTTGTGACGACCCTGCTCAACGGCGATCCCGGGGACCTTCCTAAGGCCAACGCCCCGCTGTACTCCCGCGATGACAAGGCTGACCTGGTCGCCACGATGCCCAGCTTCGACGAGCTGGGGCTCTCACCGGCCGAGAGCTCTGGCGCCCCCGTGGCGGTGTCCTCCGACGACACCGATGATGGAGAGGACTCGGAGGAGACGGCGGATGACGACTTGGAGGAGGTGTCTTCTCCATCGCGGAGTGCCCTTCTCCGTGGCTTCTATGACGACGACGCCGGCGAGCCCCCTGCCTCAAGTCCTCTGCGATTTGTTAGGGTGCTCAGGGGACCAGGCCCCACACCTCGGGCCACTCGATCCGCCTGCCGGGTGACCCCGAGGAAGCGCGAGGCTGGGCCTCCTCCGGAGCCCCCAGCTCGCTTCGGCAAGGTGGCCGGAGCGCCTGCCTCACCCCTGCCCAAGACGCAGCTTGCGGGCGAGGTGGCCGCGTCCGGGGCTGACATGACTTCACCGGCCATGGCCGCTCCGAGCGATTCCACCGCTCCTCCATGCAACAGCAGCTCCTTGGAGAAGGACGGAGGCCTCCCCGCCTTTGCCGATGTGGAGAGGAAGAGGAAGTGGGTTGGCGTCAAAGAGTAAGTAGTCCCGCTTGGTTTCATGCCGCCTTTCAGTGGTTTAAGTACTGATGGGCCTCCCTTTGTCTGACAACAGGGGCGCTGCCGTGCCAAAGTCGAGGAAGAAGAAGGCCGACGTTAAGCTAAGGGCGCCCTCTGACGCGACGCCCGCTCCTGGTGCCTCGCCACCTCCTGGCGAGGTGCCGGACATCGCGGGCGGGGAGGCCTGCAGGGCGACTCTCCTTGTCGCGGCCGCGAAGCCCCCGATGCCTACCGAAAAGGCCGTCCCTGCCCTAGGGGGCATGCCCGTGCTGCAGCCCGAGGGGGCAGCCCCTGGGGGCCAGCTGGGTGTAGGGTCGCCCGCCTCTTCCTTGTCTGTGGTGGTGGTGCAACCATCGGCGTATTCTGTCCTTCATGCTTCCGCCCCTCCGGAGGTGGCCCCTGACGCCACACAGATGCCGCCCCCGGTCCATGCTCCGGTGCCACCGACCCGTGGCCCTCTGGTTGAGTCAGGCGCCCTGGACGGGGCCTACACCATCTTGGATCAGGTCCGGGGCACTCTGGGTGGCGTCGACGATCGCCTCGCATGGGGGCGCCTGGTTCTTCTTTCTGGGTGGCTCCAATCTGACGCCTTGGCCGTGGCATTTTGGGGCCAAGCCGAATCCGCCGCGGATGTGAGCAGGGAGGAGGCCGCGTCCGCCAGGGTAGCCCGAGACGCTGCCATGAAGCGTTGTGAGGAGGTGGAGGCCCACCTGAAGGCCCTTCAAGAGGACAGGTCCGCGCTTTAGGAGAGGCTCCGCCAGCGGGAGGAGGACCTCAAGGCCTGCGAGGTCGAGCTCGCCGATCGTGACTCTACGCTATCCAAGGCGGCGGCCGACCTAGCCGCCGAGCGTAAGTAGCAGGACAAGTTGAAGGAGGAAGTGGCTGCAGAGAAGGCCCGGCTTGCCTCTAGGGAGGAGTCCCTTGCCGCGGCTGAGGTGAAGAAGGCTGCGGAGCTCGAGGCCTTCCCCTCCATCGAGCTCAGGCTCCACCGGGCGCTACAGTCCATCTGCCGAGGGGGATTCACAGAGCCCCTGGCGGCTCCTAAGCGTGGCTTCGTCGTACTTTCTTCAAAGCTCGTCGAAGCGCTTGAGGGTGCCGTCGCCAGGGTGGAGAACGTCTTGGAGAGTGAGTGTCGCGACCTCTTCTCCGAGGCCGCGACGCGCGTCTTCAGCCACCTCTACCTTCGTCAGCCGAGCTTTGACTTCGGCTCCGTGATTTGCCCGGTCGTCCTGGGGTTCGCTCCGCTACGACGACGGCCGTGGAGGGCGCCGTGGGCGCGCTGATGAAGAAGATCGCCTGCGTCGCCGTTCCCTCGGCTCCTCCTGCAGCCGCGAGGGTTGTTGACGACGATGACAGCGGCAGTGACGTTGACGACGAGCTCCCACGACCGGGGCGAGCGGTGGTGCCAGCTCCTCTTAGCTTCTTTTCCTGGGTCTTCCCCTGTAATGTTTATCGTTCCTCGTGGAGGCGTTAGACTTGTTTGCATTTTCAAAGACTCAAAGACATTTTAATGTTTGTAATGACTGTTAAGCTGTGTGATTTGTTTCCTCGCTTCGTTTCCTTCCTGCCTGATGTAGCGCTCTGCGTCGGCGGGTCCCGGTCCCGCGCATACCTCGACCAACGTTGGGCGTCCGGATCGCCAGGACGATGCCAAGGGGTCAGGGGCTACGAGACCAGTGAGGCCCCTGAGTCGCGATGCTCAGGGGTCCCCCTTGACGTACGAGCATCCCTCATGAAGGGAACGCGACGGAGACGGGGTTGACTTGGGGATTTGGAGCACATTGAGCACTGCGTCGGCAGGGCCCGGTCTCACGCATACCTCGACCGTCGTTGGGGCGTCTGGATCACCAGGACGGTCCCAAGAGGCGAGGGGCTACGAGGCCAGTGAGGCTCCTGAGTCGCGATGCTCAGGAGTCCCCCTTGACGTAGGAGCGGCTCCCATACCTTTGCTTTTGTCCGGGGGGGACGCGTAAAGACCAGGTGCCAGGGACCTGGTGAGGTGGCGTAGCCCCCTTGCAGCCCCCTCACGCGTGCATCCCGGGGGAATGTCGCGAGATGGAGCCGCGAGGGGCCATCCTAAGGTTGAATGCACCCGCTAAGGCGCCCTAAGTTGTTTATCCCCAGCGCGGAGCATAGGGCTTCCACGTTGCGTGGGCATAGCCATTGGTGAGCCGTGTCGTCCGCCAGCGCGGAGCATGGGGCTTCCACTTGGACGTGGGAATGGAACCCCTCCGCATCCTCGGGGGGCTCCGGGCGTGTACACACCATTAAGTTCGTACGCGTGGCCTGCACGGTAGAACTGGGAGGTGTATATGGGTGACGTGAGATAGCTCACGTCTCACGTGGCCCTACCTCAAAGGCGGGTTGCGCCTGAATCTTCCGGTGTGAATCGCCGCTTCAAGTCCTGTACATTTTGGAGAAACCTGCGCCGAATGGATTTTCAAGGGCCATCGGTTGAGAAGGCCAAACACCAATGACCCCAGGAGGTGACGTGAACGGGGCCGGCCCGCCAGACAGAGCTCAGCCATTGGATTTATCGACGCTGCAGGGACGGACCCGAGCACAGACGCCGTGCCCAGTCTTCTCATGCGACAACTCCGAGGAGAAAACACCCAGCGCGCGGCCCCTAGGGCGGCGCAAGGCCGACCGAAACCATGCCGCGCACCCTGACTCACCCACTTCCGATTAGCTCACGCGAGGGCGAAGCACCGAGGGCCATGCGAGGTGACGTACACGGGGCCAGCCCGTGCTACTTCTTGAGCTTGCGTTGGTTTTCCATTGAAGAGGAAAGGGTGATGCAGCAAAATAGATAAGTATTTCCCTCAGTTGTTGAGAACCCAGGTATCAATCCAGTAGGAGATACAAGTAAGTCCCCAATTTTCGCACCTACACAAACAATCAAACTCTTGCACCCAACGCTAAAAGGGGTTGTCAATCCCTTCACGGTTATTTGCAAGGATGAGATCTTATAGAGATAGATATAAAAGATTGCTAGAACGTAAAGTAAAACAAAAGTAAAAATAATGCAGCGAGATATTTTTGGTATTTTTGGTTTATAGATCTGAAAATATAATATGGAAAATAGACCCGGGGGCCATAGGTTTCACTAGAGGCTTCTCTCATGAAGGAAAATAATACGATGGGTGAACAAATTACTGTCGAGCAATTGATAGAAAAGCGCATAGTTATGACGATATCCAAGGCAATGATTATGCATATAGGCATCACGTCCGTGTCAAGTAGACCGAAACGATTCTGCATCTACTACTATTACTCCACACATCGACCGACTCCTGCCTGCATCTAGAGTATTAAGTTCATGAAGAACGGAGTAACGCATTAGGTAAGATGACATGATGTAGAGGGATAAACTCAAGCAATATGATGAAAACCCCATCTTTTTATCCTCGATGGCAACAATACAAATACGTGCCTCGCTACCCCTACTTTGTCATTGGGTGAGGACACCGCAAGATTGAACCCAAAACTAAGCACTTCTCCCATTGCAAGAATTACCAATCTAGTTGGCCAAACCAAACCAATAACTCGAAGAGACTTGCAAAGATATGAAATCATGCATATAAGAGTTCAGAGAAGATTCAAATAATATAAAAAGATAAGCTGATCATAAACCCACAATTCATCGGATCTCAACAAACACACTGCAAAAGAGTATTACATCGGTTAGATCTCCATGAAGATCATGAAGAACATGGTATTGAAGAACAAAGAGAGAGAAGAAGCCATCTAGCTACTAGCTATGGACCCGAAGATCTCTGGTAAACTACTCACGCATCATCGGAGGGGCAATGGAGTTGATGTAGATGCCCTCTGTGATCGAATCCCCCTCCGGCAGATTACCGGAAAAGGCTCGAAGATTGGATCTCACGGGAGCAGAGGCTTCCGGCGGCGAAAAAGTATTTTCGTGGCTCTTTTTGGTATCCAGGGAATATTTGGGAATTTATAGCCGAAGAATAGGGTTAGGAGGGATGCCGTGGGGCCACAAGCCAGGGGGGCGCCCCCCCTAGGGCGCGCCCTGGTGGCTTGTGACTCCACGGCAGGTCTCCTGCCTTCATCTCCAAGTCTGCTGGGTTTCTTCTGGTCCAAGAAAAATCAATACGAAGATTTTATTCTGTTTGTACTCCGTTTAATATTCCTTATCTGCAATACTCAAAAACAAGGAAAAAACAGAAACTGGCACTAGGCTCTAGATTAATAGGTTAGTCCCAAAAATAATATAAAATAGCATATTAATGCATATAAAACATCCAAAACAGATAATATAATAGCATGGAACAATCAAAAATTATAGATACGTTGGAGACGTATCAAGCATCCCCAAGCTTAATTCCTGCTTGTCCTCGAGTAGGTAAAAGATAAAAACAGAATTTTTGATGTGGAATGCTACCTAACATATTTATCCATGTAATATTCTTTATTGTGGCATGAATATTCAGATCCATAAGATTCAAAACAAAAGTCTAATATTGACATAAAAACAGTAATACTTCAAGCATACTAACAAGGCAATTGCGTCCTTTCGAAATAACATGGCCTTAGAAAGTTATCCCTACAAAATCATATGGTCTGGCTATGCTCCATATTCCCCACACAAAGTATTTAAATCACGCACAACCCCGATGACAAGTCAAGCAATTGTTTCACACCTTTTATGTTCTCAAACCTTTTCAACTCTCACGCAATATATAATGCACCGGCGAAAGTTGCGCGGTACTAGAGAGGCTAGCAAAGGTGGAAGGGTGAGAGTGCGTATAATCCATGGACTCAACATTAGTCATAAAGAACTCACATACTTATTGCAAAAGTCTATTAGTTATCGAAGCAAAGTATTAGACGCATGCTCCTAGGGGAGAGGTTGGTAGGAGTTAACCATCGCGTGCTCCCGACCCTCACACAAAGGTTAACAATCATTAAACAAATCATGCTCCGACTTCGTTACATAACGGTTCACCATACGTGCATGCTACGGGAATCACAAACTTTAACACAAGTATTTCTTCCAATTCACAATTACTCACTAGCATGACTCTCATATTACCATCTTCATATCTCAAACTATATGCAACGAATCAAACTTCTCATAGTATTCAATGCACTTAATATGAAAGTTTTTATTATATCCCTCTTGGATGCCCATTATATTAGGACAAAATTCATAACCTAAACCAATTACCATGCTGTTTAAAGACTCTCAAAATAATATAAGTGAAGTACGAGAGTTCAATTATTTCTATAAAACAAAACACCACCGTGCTCCAAAAAGATATAAGTGAAGCACTAGAGCAACATTGCCTAGCTCAAAAGATATAAGTGAAGCACATAGAGTATTCTAATAAATTCACGATTAATGCATGTCCCCCTCAAAAGATGTGTGCAGCAAGGATGATTGTGGCAAACTAAAAAGCAAAGACTCATATCATACAAGACGCTCCAAGCAAAACACATATCATGTGGTGAATAAAAATATAGCCTCAAGTAAATTTACCGATGGATTGAAGACGAAAGAGGGGATGCCTTCCGGGGCATCCCCAAGTTTAGGCTTTTTGGTATCCTTGAATATGGCTTGGGGTGCCTTGGGCATCCCCAAGCTTAGACTCATGACACTCCTTATTCCATAGTCCATCAAATCTTTACCCAAAACTTGAAAACTTCACAACACAAAACTCAACAGAAAATTCATGAGATCCGTTATTATAAGAAAAATAAATCACCACTTTAGGTACTGTTGTGAACTCATTCTTTATTT
This sequence comes from Elymus sibiricus, assembly GCA_039707655.1. Taxonomy (NCBI): domain Eukaryota; kingdom Viridiplantae; phylum Streptophyta; class Magnoliopsida; order Poales; family Poaceae; genus Elymus; species Elymus sibiricus. Next base: position 302,814,944 of record CM077675.1, on the reverse strand, counting down.
ATATTGGTGTAATATCTACTGTATTCCAACTTCTCCATGGTTCATACCCCCCGATACAACCCATAGATACATCAAAATATGCAAACAACACAAAGAAACAGAATCTGTCTAAAACAGAATAGTCTGTAGCAATCTATAGACTTAGAATACTTCTGTAACTCCAAAAATTCTGAAAAATTAGGACAATCAGGGAAATTTGTATATCAATCTTTTGTAAAAATGTCAGATCAAAAGCACGTTCCAGTTTTTCATTAACTATGGGTTCCTTTTCCCTTAGGTTTTTTAAAGTAACTCCTACCTTGGATCCATATTGAGTAATATGATTATGAATCTTTTTATCCAAGTTTTCAATGAGCTCTATAGTAGCAACTTTATTTTCAATAATATCAAGCCTTCGCATCACATGTTCCAAAGTTAAGATTGTTTCATTAACCATGAGTGGGGGTGAACCTACCAAATTTGTCATAGCATTATAAGAATCAAAGGTATGGCTACCTAAGAAGTTTCCTCCCGTAATGATATCCGAAACATATCTATTCCAAGGAGAGACACCCACATAAAAATTGCAAAGGAGAATGGTAGTAGATTGCTTACGAGTAGATCTATTTTGAGCATTGCAAATTATATACCAAGCATCTTTTAAGTTTTCTCCCTCCCTTTGCTTAAAATTAAGAACTTCATTCTTGGGAGTACTAGCGATAGTAGCAAGGCTAGCCATGAATTTAAGCGATCTAACACACAAGCAAACAAAAAGCAAACGAAAAAGACGAACGAAAGAAGGACGAATAAAAAGGCAAATCTTTTTGGTTTTTCTGAAAATCGTTTTAGAAGTGGGGAAGAGGAAAACGAGAGGCAAATGGCAAATAATGTAAATGCAAGAGATGAGTTTGTGATGGGTACATGGTAGGCTTGATGTAGATCTCCCTGGCAACGGCGCCAGAAATCCTTCTTGCTACTTCTTGAGCTTGCGTTGGTTTTCCCTTGAAGAGGAAAGGGTGATGGAGCAAAGTAGATAAGTATTTCCCTCAGTTGTTGAGAACCAAGGTATCAATCCAGTAGGAGATACAAGCAAGTCCCCAATCTTCGCACCTACACAAACAATCAAACTCTTGCACCCAACGCTAAAAGGGGTTGTCAATCCTTTCATGGTTATTTGCAAGGATGAGATCTGATAGAGATAGATATAAAAGATTGCTAGAACGTAAAGTAAAACAAAAGTAAAAATAATGCAGCGAGATATTTCTGGTATTTTTGGTTTATAGATCTGAAAATATAATATGGAAAATAGACCCGGGGGCCATAGGTTTCACTAGAGGCTTCTCTCATGAAGGAAAATAATACGATGGGTGAACAAATTACTGTCGAGCAATTGATAGAAAAGAGCATAGTTATGACGATATCCAAGGCAATGATTATGCATATAAGCATCACGTCTGTGTCAAGTAGACCGAAACGATTCTGCATCTACTACTATTACTCCACACATCGACCGACTCCTGCCTGCATCTAGAGTATTAAGTTCATGAAGAACAGAGTAACGCATTAGGTAAGATGACATGATGTAGAGGGATAAACTCAAGCAATATGATGAAAACCCCATCTTTTTATCCTCGATGGCAACAATACAAATACGTGCCTCGCTACCCCTACTTTGTCACTGGGTGAGGACACCGGAAGATTGAACCCAAAACTAAGCACTTCTCCCATTGCAAGAATTACCAATCTAGTTGGCCAAACCAAACCAATAACTCAAAGAGACTTGCAAAGATATGAAAACATGCATATAAGAGTTTAGAGAAGATTCAAATAATATAAAAAGATAAGCTGATCATAAACCCACAATTCATCGGATCTCGACAAACACACCGCAAAAGAGTATTACATCGGATAGATCTCCATGAAGATCATGAAGAACATGGTATTGAAGAACAAAGAGAGAGAAGAAGCCATCTAGCTACTAGCTATGGACCCAAAGGTCTGTGGTAAACTACTCACGCATCATCGGAGGGGCAATGGAGTTGATGTAGATGCCCTCCGTGATCGAATCCCCCTCCGGCAGTGAGGGAGTCCTGGATTAAGGGGTCCTCGGGAGGCCGACCTATTTCTTATGGGCCGGACTGTATGGGCCGTTTGCCGGATACTGGATGGATCGAGGATCTTGTCTCCAGGATGGAAGCTTCAAGGATCATGGCGTGTCCTCCAAGTTTAAAGTAGTGAATAGGCATGTTTATCCCTTCGACGTGTAACCGACCATGTGTAAACCCTAGGTACCCTCGGCGTCTATATAAGCCAGAGGGTTTTAGGTTGTAGAACGACAGAACTCATCTAGGGTTTTAGTCATACGATCTCGTGGTAGATCAACTCTGTAATCCTCATACCGTCAATATAATCAAGCAGGACGTAGGGTATTACCTCCATAGGAGGGCCCGAACCTGGGTAAAACACTGTCCCCTTTGTCTCCTGTTACCCTCGATTCTAGTCTCACAGCTCGGGACCCCCTACCCGAGATCTGCCGGTTTTGACACCGACATTGGTGCTTTCATTGAGAGTTCCGCTGTGATCGCCAGAAGGAATCGATGGCTCGCCTTGTCACAAGCAGTGAAATCTGCATCCAGGGGGCTCTCGCCCCGGGGCAGATCCTCGCGAGCGGCGACATCTCGTCGCGCGCTTACCCGATCGGCCACCCATGCCAGATCGGAAACTCTTCTCCCGATCAAGGAATCAGGTTTGGAACCCTAGAGTTTGTCACTGATTCACGGGGAGAACTCATCTTGGTAGAACCCTTGACTCCCACGGAGGAGCCCGCAGATCTCGACGCCTCGACGCCGAAGACATCGGGCCCTGCCTCCGATGATGACGTGGAACCCAATTCGGTGGTTGTGACCGGATCTACCATAGTGGAACAGAATCTGGGACCGCTCTCGCGCGACTCCGGAACTGCGACGCCACATACCGACCCCACTCGCTTCAGCGACACGCATCCTACCATCGCCTCGTTTCTCAACGAGTTATTTGATAAGATGGAGACCATGCGTATGGCCGATGACTAGGTCCCGATCTATGATCGGCTTGGGCTTAAACCCGACGGTAGGGAAATTCACATCCCCACGGTCACCCATCTTGTCGCCACCATCGAGTCTCCGGCCGGGGGCTCGCCCCCCAGCGACCGGAATTAAAAACGGTTTATATCCCAATCTCCAATCATCAAGACCTCGCCTGCAACCCAGACTCTGGCGTTCGCTCCGGAGATAGTCCGGAATTGGTCCCTGATGTATCACACAGTTCGGAGTCTGTGATTCCGGACTCCCACCGTGGCGTGGAGTCAAATCTTTTCCCACCCGCCTCCCAAGCCGATCACTCAAGCATCGCAGCAGAGCCCAAGTTTTCGAACTTACCGGACATTATACAGTTACCAGGAGAGTCAGTTCATCATTACTGGGCCGAACTCCTCCTCGCGCGACACAAAGTACGGGGCCTTAGTGATCAAGAGATAATGGCAACCTTCGTCCACAACTACCATGACAAAGGGATTCTCAATGCCCTGGCGCGGCGGCACATTCGTGACTTCTCCGAGCTGTCAGTTTTGGTACAGAAATATTGTGCCATGGAAAGCGCTTGGCAAGCCGAGTGGCTGTTTTTGGAACCAACGTTTGCCGAATACCCTAGAGGAGACCGGCAAAAGAGGACACCTCCGAAGCGGCCATCCCAACTCGAACCCGCCAAAAAGAGAAACAGGCCCTTTTCAGGGGTCAGCACCGTCCTGGATGGACTACTAGATAAACCTTGCCCTATACACGCCGTATTGCTGAACACAGCTCTGACTCACAGCCTGAGAGCTTGTTGGGTCGTCAGGCAGATCGCAAAAAGTGGTGAAGCCATTCTCGAGGCACCACCGCCGAACAGGCGCTCTACATCGCCACCAGAATAGAATGCCGAAGTCCTGACGATCTATGAAATGTCCCCCTCAAGGAACAGGAGGAAAAGAGTTCTTAAAGAACTCGAGCAGGTATACCATGTGGCAGCAACAAGTGCATGGGCAGACATACCCATTACCCTCAGAGATACTGACCGACCAGCCATTCTTCTCGGTCATTCACCGGCCGCACTAGTCCTGAACCCCATCATTGATGGCTTCAGATTACACAAGGTGCTAATGGATGGCGGCAGTGGTCTATACCTGATCTACGAAGATACCCTAGAAAAAATGCAGTTCGACCGATCTCGCATCGAGCATAGCAACACAACTTTCCGGGGAATCATCCTGGGGAAAGAAGCGCGCTGTTCAGGACGTATTGTCCTAGACGTAATGTTCGACACGCCCGACAACTACCGATCCGAAGAACTCCTCTTCCACATCGTGCCCTTCCCCATCGGCTACCACGCCCTGTTGGGACGTGATGCCTTCACAAAATTCCAAGCTATACCACATTACGGGTATATGAAACTTAAGATGCCATGACCAAACGAAGTGATCACAACTGCTAGTGATCCGAATATAGCCCTACGGGCCGAAAACAATACAGCAGCGCTTGCCCTCGAGGCTCTAGCTGAGACCTTTGCTGCAGAAGAGCTGACCGCACTCCGGTCAACAGTAGGCAAGGACAATGTGATCCTCAGTAAGAGGCCCAAACCCACGTCCTTTAAACCAGCAAAGGAAATCGTTAAATTTCAGGTGCACCCGTCGGACCCCAACAAGACAACGTCCATCGGAGTTCAGCTCGATCCCGTAGTGAACGAAGCGCTGCGAGCATTCTTACGAGAAAACTGGGACATCTTCGCCTGGCATCCTTCTGATATGCCCGGCATCCCACGGCGGCTGGCAGAACATAGTCTGAACATCATCGCAGGCTTTAAGCCCGTCAAGCAGACTCTGCACCGCTTTTCTGAGCCCAAACGACAAGCTATGGTTGAAGAATTAGCTAAATTGCTAGAGGCCGGATTCATTCGGGACATTAAGCACCCCGAATGGTTGGCAAACCTGGTGATGGTACCAAAGAAAGACAAATCCTGGCGGCTGTGCGTCAACTTCAAAGACCTTAACAAGGCCTGCCCCAAGGACCCTTTCCCCCTACCACGGATAGACCAGATCATAGACGCCACAGCCGGACACGATTCACTGTGTTTCGTCGACGCTTACTCCAGATACCATCAGATCAAAATGAAGGAATCCGATCAAGCTGCAACCGCATTCATCACCCCTTACGGGCCATTTTGCTTCAACACAATGCCTTTCGGGCTAAAGAACGCTGGGGCTACATACCAGCGCATGATCCAAACCTGTCTCGAAAAACAGGTCGGCAAAACAGTCGAGGCATACGTTGACGATGTGGTCATTAAAACCAAACACATCAGCCATTTGATCGACGATCTAAGGCAAACCTTTGCCAATCTACGCGAATACGATATACGAATCAATCCGGATAAGTGTGTGTTCGGAGTTCCCGCTGGTAAACTGCTCGGATTCATCGTTTCCCATAGAGGAATAGAAGCGAATCCGGCCAAGATTCGTGCCTTATCAGAACTTGCAGTTCCCACAGAGCTAAAGCATGTCCAAAGGTTGGCGGCGTTAAGTCGCTTTATCTCCCGTCTCGGTGAAAAGGCTTTACCGCTCTATAAATTGCTGAAACGGACCAAGAATTTCGAATGGACCGATGAAGCAAAGGCTGCGTTAGAAGAAATCAAAACACTCCTGGCAAGCAATCCCATACTCATAGCACCAGGCATGCGTGAGCCCATGTTATTATACATATCAGCCACCAACCAAGTCGTTAGCGCAGTGCTCGTCGTCGAACGAGAGGAGGAGGGACACAGATTCTGGATACAGAAGCCGGTCTATTACGTGTCAGAAGTACTAACGCAATGCAAGTCCAGATACCCGCACTACCAGAAGATAGCCTATACAGTATTTATGGCATCAAGGAAACTAAGACACTACTTCCAAGAGTGTTCGGTCACGGTGGCATCCGAAGTACCCCTGAATGATATAATCAATAACAGGGATGCCACCGGCCGCATAGCCAAATGGGCCGTTGAGCTCCTTCCTTTTGAAATTACCTACAAACCACGATGAGCTATTAAGTCTCAGGTGTTGGCAGATTTCCTCGCTGAATGGATAGAAGCCGAGCTCCCCAGGGAATATAGTACATACTCCCATTGGATGATGTACTTCGATGGATCCAAAACTTTGGCCGGACTGGGGGCTGGAGTTGTTCTCACATCCCCCAAAGGCGACAACGTTTGATACGTGTTGCAGATCATGTATGCTGACTCCAACAATGGAGCCAAATACGAAGCCCTCTTACACGGTCTTCGGATGGCAGCCTCAATGGGCATATAGCGGCTGGAGGTACGGGCAGACTCCAACCTAGCCATCTCCCAAATCAACGGCGAGTTCGATGCCAAGAATCCAAAGATGGCGGCATACAGAAACGCTGTCCTCAAGATATCCGCACGGTTCGAGGGGCTGGAATTTCACCACGTCGCTAGAGACGACAACCAAGCTGCCGACATACTGGCTCGCATGGGAGCCAATCGCGACCCTGTCCCACCAAACACTTTCTTGGAACGGCTCTTTAAGCCATCCGTGGTTTGGCAGGACGATCAAAAGGGCGCTGACCTAACCAGTGCAGACCAGGTTGTTCCCCCTGTAAACGAACCAGATGATCAAATCATCGGCGGCTCCGTAATGGACGAAACACCCTCGGCTCACGAGGTCATGGCAGTAATCGCGCCATGTACCGAGCCCTTCCTCGCCAACCTTCTTCGCAAAGAACTCCCTGACGATCAGACGGAGGCGCAGCGCATAGTTCGGCGCTCCAAAGCCTTCAAAGTACATGAGGGTGAGCTATACAAGAAGAGCACCACTGGAATATTACAGTGGTGCATATCTGAGGAAGAAGGGTGGCAGCTGCTAGCCGAAGTCCACGCAGGGATGGGTGGTCATCACGCCGTAGCAAGAGCCTTAGTAAGCAAGGCCTTCCGGGCTGGGTTTTCTGGCCCACAGCTCAGGCGGACGCCCAGTCACTTGTCAAATATTGCGTGGGGTGCCAACTTTTTGCAAATCAAAGTCACATGCCCCCAACAGCTCTTCGGACTATTCCGATCACCTGGCCCTTCGCGGTCTGGGGGCTGGATATGGTCGGACCACTTAAAGGGGGGACCAAGAAGACTAAATACTTACTCGTCATGGTGGATAAATTCACCAAATGGATAGAGGCAAAACCTGTCAAATCAGCCAAGTCCGGACTAGTAATTGACTTTATATCCGGCGTGGTACACCGTTACGGTGTTCCACACAGTATAATAACTGACAACGGATCCAATTTCACACCCCAAGAGGTCAAAGACTGGTGCGCAAAGATGGGCATCAAGCTCGATTACGCATCGGTTTACCACCCGCAGACCAACGGACAAGTCGAACGAGCAAACGACCTCATTATGAGCGGCATTAAGCCTCGTTTAGTCCGGTCTCTTCAAGAGTCCGACTGTCATTGGGTTGAGGAGCTCGACTCCGTTCTATGGGGCCTGCGCACCACCCCGAATAGATCAACGGGATACACACCGTTTTTCATGGTCTATGGGGCCGAAGCGGTCCTTCCTTGTGATATTATTCACGACGCACCAAGGGTGCGCATGTACGAAGAAAAGGAGGCTGAGTTAGATCGGCAGGACGACTTGGACTCCTTGGAAGAGGAGCGCGACATAGCTTGGGCCCGTTCTACCTTTTATCAACAGCAGGCCCGGGGGTCAGGCCACAAGCATACAACATGGGCGAGCTCGTCCTTCGGCTCCCGGAGAAGCAGAAGCATAAACTCAAGCCCAAATGGGAAGGCCCCTTCATCATCGACGAAGTACTCGCAGGAGGGGCTTACCGTCTTCGGAATCCACCGGACAACCGCCTTGAACCAAACCCATGGAACGCAGCTCGTCTTCGGCGCTTCTACGGCTAGACCGGTGTCGTCATACTCTTTACCCTCCTTTTTTCTTTCTTTTCTTTGTTATTTCTTTGCCCTCCCACCTTGATTTTGGGGCAGGTTTGCATTCTTTTCTCTTCCCAACTCTATGTTCGGCTCAACCGATCTTGTACTAAAAATTTCCGGCTTACACCCTTAAGTGTTAAATCCGAACACAGTACCCGGGGGCTTCTTTTCTGAAGCCAATATTTTATATTATAAGCACTTATGCACATTTATTTGTGTTTGCATGTTTCCCTTGTCATTTTTAAGCCATCATATGCATCAATTCGAACTAAGACTTTGCCAAGCTGTGTTGCCTCGCTCTTGTGGTTAGCCTCTACGTTCCTGATTGTTCGGCTAGAGGGTAAAGGGAGCACCTCTGCGATTGTTACGACCGGGTCATCCGGATACGTACCTCAGACGGGTGAAGCCAAAAGCTAGCTATCTTCAGTAGACAATTGATCGGCTACGACAGAATCAACTAACAATACTATGGTCGTCATGACCATTACTCGGGCTTCTTCTCTTACAAAGGCCCTTAGTCGCATACTAACAGTATACGGCCCTCTGCCTATGATTTACGTAGCACCCTGAAGAAAGGTATCGATAGAGGTGCTATTTTCTTCGAAAGATGTTTCTTATGCTAAGCAGTAATAAAACATATCCCCCTGTGTGCTTTCTGTCTGTTCGCACCACATGGCCGGATTGCCTGGTTCCCCAAACATAATTCACTCCCCTAGGGTGATAATTTGCAAGGAACACTCCCATGCTCTTAGTGCGGGAGGCCGAAGCCGATGGCCAGTTAAGACAAAGTTTACAACACAAATGGAGCTATTCTTTGATGATTAGTACATAGTTACATATAGTCATACATCTGGCTGCTGATCGAGATTGTCAATTATAGTGTCCAGGGAGCAATCTTCTTGTGAGAGACGGGCGGCGGACATCACCTGATCGTATACCAGGTGGAGCGGCACTTCTTGTCCATCTGACCCTACTGGCCCAACCTCAGCCATACGCTCGGGGTTAAGTCCGGTATAGCGGGTCTTGATCATCGCCCACGCCTCTCGTGCTCCCTCTCGACAAGCCGATGTGTTCCACAGCTCGAACCTACTTCGGGCCCCCTTGAAGCGATCGACTAGTTGGATCATCCCCTCCGGAGGTTGCTCGGCGGGCCACAATGCTTTCACCATGCTCTTCATGGCCTTCCGAGCTCACTCATGATGGGCGGACAGCTCTTTCAGAAGGCTTCCCTGGTAGGATCCGATCTCTTCTTCGGGTCGCCCAGACAGGAGACCTGTACATGCGTCGCGACATGCGTGTTATGAATCAGTCACAGGAAATACCTTCCGATATTAGAATCACACTTACCGAAAATGCCCCTCTGTAATTTCTGGTTTTCTCTTGGGCCTCGGCCAATTGAGCCTTTAAGCTCTCAATTTCTTCGGCCTACTGTTTGTTCTCCTCCTTGAGGCGGTTCTTCTCTTCAAGGTGTCGTTGCAAAACACGACAGCCAGCCTCCTGCTGGGACTCGACATATCGCTGAGATTCTCGGGCTACATCCAAATCTCTTTGTAATTGCCCTATTGATTCAGCTGCTACATAGTACCCTCGCGTCAGCTTGGGAATATACTAAGATTAGCAGAATAGATATACTCACCATGTGCCTCCCGAGTAAAGCTCTTCACTTGTTCCAACTCGGCCTTCATAGCTTCCACCTGTGTTTGGCTGGCTTCCAGTTCCTTGGCCAGTTGCTCGCTTTGTTGCTTCGATGCCTGCATTTGCAGTAAAAAAATACAAGGATCCTTAATTCGGTCGTACCGACCAATTTAAGGCTCGGGGGCTACTGGGTTTACACAAGTGTTCGGACTTTAATAACCGACTACTCACCTGCAGACTGGACGATATCAATTTCATGGCTTCCCCGAACCCAGCTCAGGCGGCTCCGAGGTGCGCGTCCGCCGTACGCAGAGCACCGAACTCTTGTTCGGAGAAGGCCGGATTACGCAAGGCCTCTCGTCGCCGCCGATGAGGCATAGCGCTCCCGACCTCGGATTTGGTAACGGATATGGCGTCACCAGAATCGGCGGGGGATGGATTGACGGTGGGAACCCCCGTAGCAGGGTCGTCATGAGCATCTTGAGCACCACTGGACGTCCTGGTGGCGTCCTCGGCGGGGGACGGCCGAACTCTTTGCCTGTACATTTTGACAAAGACATCTCTTGTGAGGCTTTATCAATCATAATACTAAATCAAACGGTCGAGCGAAATACCTTTGGGATGAACTCGTAGGCGGACTCGCCCCCGCGACCTGCTCATTTGTCGGAGCCCTGTTGTTTTCCGACCCAGGCACAGCCGCCGCTGCCGATGTATGTCGTGCGGATCTACGGCGCTTGGGAGTAGGTGCCGGTGCATTTGGGTCAGTGGAGGATACTTGCCTTTTGCGGGACGAGCTTTTCTTATTCTTGCTTGTCGTAGGGGAAGGGAAAGACCCAGGGTAATCGGCTATGATAGCCACCTTGGAGCCGTCAAGGCCCTCCTGGTAGAGAACCCCGTCTTCGAGCTCGACTGACAGATGTGGGTCCTCGTGGAAGCCCGGATCGTCATCACGGGAATAGTCCTCGGGCTGAGTGTCCGGATAGTTAACTGTCTCGATAAAGCTCCTCCATTCCTGTTCATGTAAAGTTAAAGGCTTCGGTCAAAAAGGGACAAATTGAGAAACCGAACTATGGCCACAGGGTAGAAAGGCTTACCCATTCAATGGGATTGTGGCTTGAGTATCCCTCCTTTGTCGACCGCCGAATAAAATCTTCATGCTCCTCTTTGTATAGGCCGGCAAGTGCGGCGGCTAATGCTGTTTGATCGGCAGGGCCCAGTCTTCGGGAGCGAGTGGTGTCGCTTGTCCCGTTGTAGCACCACAACGGGTGAATCCTCTGTTGAAGAGGCTGGACGCACCGAGTGATGGCGGCGGCCATGACGTCTATCATGGTCAGCTTATGATGGGCCAGTACCCTCACGCGGGCTGCTAGGCGCTGCACCTCAGCGCTGTCCTCTTGCGACAGGCTCTTCGGGCGCCAGTTGTACCTTTTCTTCAAAGGGGCGTCAGAATATTCGGGCAGACCTCTCCGAGCTGGATCGAAGAGAGGGACGTCTTCGATATAAAACCATTCCGAAGTCCATACTTCGGACTCCTTCGGCGTCCCCACGGGATATCCCGTCCCCGCTATGTGCCATACCTCGGCTCCACCGACCTCAAAAATTGTTTTGTCTCGAGTGCGAGGAACTAGGTAGAAGTACTTCCTCCGCAACTCGAAGTGCGCCTCCAAACCCAGGAACATCTCACAAAGGGCGACGAAGCCTAAGATGTGCAGAATAGACCCTGGGGTGAGGTGGTGGAGCTGGATTCCATAAAACACCAGTAAACCTCTCAGGAACGGATGAATGGGAAACCCGAGACCCCGTAGGAGAAAGGGCACGAGACATATACGCCCCCCTTTTCGAGGATTGGGGAAGTTCTCCGCGAGGGCCTCGCCGTTGAATGAAGACAAACCGGCGCGGACAGCTGTCAGATCCGAGGAGGGAAGGTACCCTTGGGTCTCGAGGTCCCGTAGTCGAAGGAGCTACACGGAGTAGCTTGTCTAGTGCCCGGGACGGGATCCGTAAGGATGCGAAGAGGAACTGGGGGCGCTCGCCATTTTTGGTGGGGACCTTTCGCTGGAAGTTTGTTCCGATGGGAAGAAGAAGATGTGGCTTGGACCACGATTCAGTTTGTTTAAATGGTTGGTGCCTCTTTTGTGGGAGGGGTAGTTTTGTAAAAAGCTACTGAACCGCTCGTCTCCCCACGACGCGCGAGGATCAAGAAACGCTATTACTGTGGACCCAGCAATCCCGTGACGTTTGGGATTTCACCGATAACAGGATGGTTGCCGAACAAGAAGGGATGGAGGAACTCGCCTCGCAAGCCGAAGACTTCGACGTACAAGATTATCCCGATATACCTCGGCGTTGGAGGCTAGTCCGGGGGCTACTGAGGGAGTCCTGGATTAAGGGGTCCTTGGGACGCCGACCTATTTCTTATGGGCCGGACTGTATGGGCCGTTTGCTGGATACTGGATGGATTGAGGATCTTGTCTCCACGATGGAAGCTTCAAGGATCGTGGCGTGTCCTCCAAGTTTAAAGTAGTGAATAGACATGTTTATCCCTTCGACATGTAACCGACCATGTGTAAACCCTAGGTACCCTCGGCGTCTATATAAGCCAGAGTGTTTTAGGTTGTAGAACGACAGAACTCATCTAGGGTTTTAGTCATACGATCTCGTGGTAGATCAACTCTGTAACCCTCATACCATCAATATAATCAAGCAGGACAGAGGGTATTACCTCTATAGGAGGGCCCGAACCTGGGTAAAACACTACACGAGATCCGCCGGTTTTGACACCGACAGGCAGATTACCGAAAAAGGCTCCAAGATTGGATCTCACGGGAACAGAGGCTTCCGGCGGCGGAAAAGTATTTTCGTGGCTCTTTTTGGTATCCAGGGAATATTTGGGAATTTATAGGCTGAAGAATAGGGTTAGGAGGGCTGCCGTGGGGCCACAAGCCAGGGGGGCGCCCCCCCCCTAGGGCACGCCCTGGTGGCCTGTGACTCCACGACAGGTCTCCTGCCTTCATCTCCAAGTCTGCTGGGTTTCTTCTGGTCCAAGAAAAATCATTCCGAAGATTTTATTCCGTTTGGACTCCATTTAATATTCCTTATCTGCAATACTCAAAAACAAGGAAAAAACAGAAACTGGCACTAGGCTCTAGATTAATAGGTTAGTCCCAAAAATAATATAAAATAGCATATTAATGCATATAAAACATCCAAAACTGATAATATAATAGCATGGAACAATCAAAAATTATAGATACGTTGGAGACGTTTCAGCCAGCGAGATAGAGCTCGAGCACTTGGATTTTTTGACGCTGCAGGGACGCACCCGAGCACAAACGCCATGCCTGCCCTTAATCATGAGGCGGTCGAGGGCAGGCTCATCAGAGCGCAGCGACATTCATGGCGTCGAAGCACCGAGCATGCAGGTTGGAATACTTAGGGAAATAGATTGAAAGCATGTAAAGGTCCAAATCATCCAGGAAAACGCGGCGGGAGGAGTTCCAGCCGTCTGAGGATAATGCGGCCCGATGGGCACCCTCAAGCTGAGCAAACTAAAAAGTTACCTGGTACGGGCCAAAGGATCACCTGGCGGCGACGCCGCCGAAGCATGGAGGTAGTCGTAGGAGCTCAGCCCTGTGCCTCCACAAGCTTGACCTTCACGAGCCCGTCGCCTCAGGAGGCTCGAGGCTCCCGCTCGGGCCCAGTGCCTCCTCCAACTCCTCGTGGTGCCTGGCCCGGTATGACGCGAACTTGGCTCGGGCAAGACGCTGGAACGTGTCAGCTGCGTTCGCCACCCCGAAGGGCATGCTGACGTAGTTGCGCGGGTAGGCCCTGCCATGACTGCCGCGCGTCGGCCAGAAGACGTCCGATGATGCAGCCCTGTTGATGCTGGGTACATTGACGCAGAAGTGCGGCACGCCGCCCGGGTCGATGATGGCGACATGGTTGGGTGGTGCGGGGCCGCGCCCACCTCGTACAGCCTGTGCTTCCTGAAGCTCCTTGATCGCTCTGGTGATGAACTCCCGCGAACTTGGCACCTCGCGCCGTGCGCCTTGATTGGATGGGTGTGTGCCGGCGCACGCCCCCAAGTTGTGCCCGAGCACCTCCCTCGTCTCACTGGTCAGGTTGGTAGTCCTCCGGGTGGAAGCCCCCAGGCCCGGCCCAAGGAAGGCGCAGGGCGCGCCTTCCTATGCGAGGGATGAAGGGGCTTGAGCCCCCGGCGCGGACCCTGAGGCGCCGTCCTTAGGGTTTTCAGCCCCCTGGCGTCCCTTGGACGGGAGCTGCTTCTTCTTCTTGGGGACGTCCTCGCGGGGCAGGATACCTCCTTCGTCGTCCGAGTGCTCGGCCACTGTGGAACGGTATGCGCACTTGAGGGAGCAGACGGCATCCTTCTCATCGCAGGCGATTGTGATGACGCCGCCGCTTCCCGGCATCTTGAGCACGTTGTAGCCGTGGTGGGTCACCGCCATGAACTTGGTAAGGGCTGGGTACCCAAGGATCGCGTTGTACAGGAGGTGGATGTGGGCGACGTTGAAGGTGATGATCTCGGTGTGGTAATTGTTGCGCCCGTCAAATGTGACGGGCAGGCGCACCTGCCCGATGGGGGCTGTGGAGCCGTCAGTGACCCCTGAGAAGGGCTTGGTTGGCATGAGCTGGTCGTAAGGCACTTGGAGCGTCTCGAACGTCTCGATGGAGAGGACATTGAGTCCGGCGCCACCGTCGATGAGGGTCTTAGTGATGAGGACGTTGCCGATGGTGGGCGTGCACAGCATGGGGAGTGTGCCCGCCATGGCTGAGCATCTGAGTTGATAGTTGGAGTGGAAGGTGATGGCGCACTGGGACCACTTGAGGTGGCGCGCGGCCTCAAGCTTTGGAAGAGCCGCGTTCACCTCTCGTGAAAACTGCTTGAAGACGCGGTTCAAGGCCGGGGATTGGGCGCCGCCCAGGATGCAAGCTATTGCCCTGACCTCCTGGAAGCCCCCAGCCCCGTCGTTCTGCCTGTCCTCTTCCTTCCTTCTGGGTGGAGGCAGCGGGGGAAGACCTGCCTCATGAGGGCGGACCTCACAAGGCTGGCCTCGATGTGACCCCTCCGAAGGCTCGTCGCGCTAGCGGTCCTCACGAGCTTGATCGCGCCAGCGGTCCTCCCGAGGCTGGTCTCGCCACTCCTGACGCGGGTCTTGATTGTCCCAGCGGCCTCCGCCACGGCCTCCACCACGTCCGTAGCCTCGGTCAGTGCGCCCAGGGCGTCGGCCGAAGTGCTCGTCACGGACCACCTTGAGCTCCTAACAGTCGATGGTGTTGTGGCTGTTGGTGCCATGGAAGATGCCGAATGGTCGCCCGACCGCAAGGGGTTCTTCATCTCGGCCGCGCTTCACCTCGGGCTCATCCGCCAGCACCGCGGGTGCTTTGTGCTTTGGCTTCTTGGCCTTGGTCTTCTTGTCTTCGGTTTCCGCCTCCGGAAGCTCACGGAGGGAGAGGCGGCCCTCTTCGGCCTTCGCGCACTTGTTCGCCAAGTTGAACATTTCCAAGGCCGAGCTCAGGTCGTCGTGGATAGCCATCTCCTCCCTCATCCTCTGGTCCCTGACGCCGTCAGTGAATGCCGAGATGATGGCCACGTCTGAGGCCCTCGGGATCTTGAGGCGGGTAGTCGTGAAGCGCTGTATGAACTTGTGCAGGGTCTCTTCAGGCTGTTGCTTCACGCGATGGAGGTCTCCCACTCCAAGCATGCGGTCGTGGGTGCCTTGGAAATTGGCGACGAAGCGCTCACTCAGGCCTTCCCAGGAGGTGATTGACCCTTCCAGAAGGTTGAGGAGCCAGGAAAGCATGCCTCCTTTGAGCGCCATGGGGAACCAGGTTGCCATGACCTTGTCGTTTCCGCCGGCCGCCTGGATGCTCTGCGAGTAGAGCTGTAAGAACTCGGCGGGGTCCGCGGTGCCGTCGTAGCGAGGAGGCAGGTCAAGCTTGAACTTGCAGGGACACACCCCGGATGGAGTTTCGGGGCAATGGCGCGGCAGCCCACCGGGCCCACGGGCGGTGCGCGCTCGGGAGGAACCTGGTCTTGATGCTCTTGCATGGCTGCCTCCAGGGGTGCCCGGTCGCGCCGCTGGCGCGCCGGCGCTGGGAGCGCACTCGCGTCAACGCGCGGCCGCGGCACCACCTGGCAGCTTACTTCTTTTCTCACCCTCGCCGGGGGCCCATGCGGCTAGTCGCGCAGTCGTGCTTCACGCCTGGGCTCGGGGTCGACGTCGCACTGGGGAGGAGGCGGCGACACATCATGAGCTTTTCGTCACGTGCCAGGGAGGGTTGGGGCCGGAACGAGTAGGAGAACGTCGAAGCATAACAGGCTGCGTTGACGAGCTCCGCGATGCGCCCGAGCCAGTCGTCGAGGCGGTTGAGAGCGGGGCGGTAGCGCAGCAGCTCGCGTGCCATGTTCAGTGCGCCCGATCCACGCGCCGGCCCTGGGCGGGCACGGGAGGACGACCCAGTAGCTGGAACGATTGACGGAGTGGCGGTTCGGCCGTCGCGCCGCGCGATGACCGGCTGTGACGAATCCTGCTGCTTGTGGGCCTCCGGGCCCATGGCGGCGTTGGCCACGGGGGAGGGTGAGCGGCGCGCAGCGGTGCGGCATACGGGCGCCGTCTGGGCGACACGGGCAGCGCGGGCTCGGCGGGCGTCGGTCATCGGAGCGGTGAGGCGGAGGAAGAGCGAGGCTTGAGGAAGACTTCGACACTTCCCCTACCTGGCGCGCCAAATGTCGGATTTCGGGCTTTGCAAAACCCTAAGGAATTCAAACCCAGGGGCGTGTGCGAAGATTCCCCTACAACTTCGCCCCCTCCAAGATCACAACACAATACCCCGCTCGATGGCGAGGAATACGATGGCACACGAGAGTTTACCCAGGTTCGGGCCGCTGCGAAGCGTAAAACCCTACTCCTACCTTTTGGTGGATTGCCTCGCGAGGGGGTTTGTGGATGAACTAGTACAGCGATGTGTTTGCGGGGTGGTCGCTCTCTCCCCCTACTGGGCTACCTTGTCTCTATTTATAGCGGCCCAGGTCCTCTTCCCTTATCGCAATGGCGGGAAGGGATCCCACAACGGCCAAATTTTGAAAGGGGACAGGAGGTACCTCTTATCCTGACGAAAGGTGGTCTTCGCCTGCAAAGTCGGTGGTGGTGAAGCGGTGGTGGGCTCGCGGGTGACATCCGTCCTGCCGCGCTCGCTGACCCGGTCTTGTTGCAACGGAATGGAAACCTTTTGCGGGGCTCCATGGGAACCCGCGTTCGTCCTTGTCGCCTTTGCACAAAAGAGGAAACTGCTCCTTCTGGCGCGCTGGCGCTCGCCTGGCCTGGCTGTCGTTACCCCTAACCTCCTGAGGCCCGGCGTTGCATAGGGATCTCCGCCGCTCGGGAGGAGGCCTGGGGAGGCCTTCCCCTCCTGCCTTGACGCTGTCCACCTCACGAGTATGGGTTCCTCGCGAGTGCCTTGCCTTGAGCGAGGCTGCACAGTGCCGTACGGACTGCCAGGTGGGCCATGCCTTGGGCCGCAAGCAGGCAAGTCTGGGTACCTAGGTATCCAGAACTCCGACACATGCCTCACAAGGGAACCAAGCATTTACATGTCAACGGAAAGCTCGCACAAAGATATATAGGCCCCTTCAAAATCACCGACAGGCGAGGAGAAGTTGCCTACCAGCTAGAGCTACCTTCCGAGTTGTCCGATGTGCACAACGTCTTCCACGTGTCACAACTCCGGAAGTGTCTCCAAGTCCCCAACCGCCCCGACCTCTACAAGGACATCGACCATCAGGCCATCGACTTTCAGCCCGACCTCACTTATCATGAGAGGCCAGTTCGCATTTTGGATGAAGCTGAACGTTGCACCCGAAGCCAGACCATCAAGTACTTCAAGGTCCAATGGAGCAACCACACTGAAGCAGAAGCAACCCGGGAGCGTGAAGACTACCTTAGATCAGAGTTCCCTTATCTCTTCAGCGCTTAGCCTAGGAATCTCGGGGATGAGATTCTGGTAAGGGGGGTAGGTCTGTCACAACCTTTGTTGTATCACTTTGCTATCCTATGACTTTATAAAATTTGGACCGAATTAAAAAATTTTGAGTGCAAGTGCTTGTTTGAGTTGTTTGATGTTTGTTTGTTTGGATGATGTGTTCTGGCACTCAAAGCATACTTCTTCCTCTCTCAACACTCACTTCCTTGACCCAAACCCTTTCCACATTGATCATGCCATGTGTAAAGTACCTAAAACTATTTTTAACAAATATTATTTTGGCCAAAAAGGATTTATCCAAATTAGGATTTATAAAACCCCTGAAATGAGGTTTGTACTACAAGTCCTCAACTCGGGTGGTATGTTTTTCACCAAAGAGTTTATTTGGAACCCACTATATATAAGACTTGCCAAAACCACCAAATATTAATTTTAAAGATTATTTTCCTATTTTATTTAAGGGCTTTTATTTAAGGCCAGAAATGGTCTTTCATAGGAAAAAAATATTTTTATGCTTTCAAAATATTTGAGAAAATTTAGGGAAACTTAGTGGACATATACTTTCCATATACATGAGTTTCAACACATGGTAATGTTCAAAATAATGGGCAAAACGCTCCAAAATCATTTTTGCTTAAATCAAGCATTTGAAATATTTATACAAGAAATATTCTCAAATAATTCCAGGAAAAAAATAGCATCTCACACATGATATATGTGATGATCATGCAAAGTTTCATATCAATCCTAAATGTTTTGGTTCACCAAAATAATCCAAAACCCTCTCTGTCCAGAATCAAATTTGAGCAACTTTACATTGTGAAGTTTCTCCTATTGCCCCCAAACTTTGTGGACATGTTCTAATCCCCAAATAATGCTACTACGCCAAGTGGTGCATTTAGGAGATTAGTTTAGCATGCCTAGATCTACAGAAATCTGATTCTGTTAATTTCTAGGGTTTACATAGTTTACATTGCCAACTTTCTTCAAACCAGCTCAAACCCTGTGAACAACCTTAATTTTACCTATTATTTGATCCTGGTAAAACACATGGCAAGTAGACTCCATTTGCTTGCTAAAATCAACATCAAACACCTTCTGGCAGATTGGTGGAAACCATGTTTTCACCTCTTACTCTATTCTCCTTCACCCCAAACTTTTACCACAACACCATGCAATCCCTCCACACCTCCAGTAAAGTTCTTGGCGCCAGAGTGCATGATTGCAAGGGTGAAAACCTCAATTTTCCCCTCTAGACAGCCCCTTTGCCCACCTCTCTCACTTCTCTCTCTCACTCATGGCCATCCCAGAGCATCCAAGGCCCTTTGCAGGTTGTTTACTCCCTCCTGCAACCCCTGGATGCAAGTGGACACGCTAGAGCACGTCAAAAGCTCTGGCATGCCGGCCAAAGTCGCGCTCTGGAGCGCACAACCGTGCTCGAGAGGGTTGACCTCGTGCGCCCGGCCACCTCGGGCCTCCCCCACATGCCAGTCGAGGTGCCTGTCCGCAACACGCCATGGCCCTGTCCTCCTCCTCTCCCCTCCTCCTTCTCTCCCCTCTCGCACGTACCAAGCGCCGCCCGAATCGGTCAATGCGCGGGCTCGCACGCGCGCGCTCCTGACGCTTCTCTCTCCCTTCCTCTCTCCTTCCCACGTCATGGACAAGTCCCACGAGCACCCCAGGCTCACTCCCTCCTCCTCCAACGGTCGCCAGCGCCGTTGCCGCGGAGCCCGAGCCCCTATCCAATGGTGCGGCAGCGCCCCCGGCTATATAAAGCCACCCCGGACCCCTCTCTTACCTCTGCTGACCCTCTCCCACTCCCAATCGACCGCCTGCACCTCCCAAGTCACCTCCAGGGGCATCAGTGCTCGGGATCGACCGAGGCGCCGCCGCATCAGGGCTCCGTCGATCTCGGGATACCGGTCTGCTCCGACCTCCCTTTCTTCTCCGTTGAGACTGCACCGAGCTCCTGCCTCATTTACACCTCTCCCCCGCCCCTTCCTCCGCAAGAAACAGCTCCGGCGACCTCCTCCCGAATCCCCTTCGCCGCGGGTGCTCGTCGCTAGTGAACCAGGGCCCCTCTGACCCTCCTTCCTCTTCCACCGGAACAGCGTCTCGACGATGGTTCCATTCCCGCGCTCGCTAGCCGCCACCGTGGCCGGGATCGTCGCCGGTGAGCTCCGCCCCGTCTCTGTCCCGAGGTGGGAGATGACAAGAGGGACCCTCCTGTCATCCCCACACATCTCTCGCCCTCTCTCCCTCCCACTGACGGGTGGGCCCGAGCCGTCAGATTTAAAATGGCCGCACACGCGCGCCGCGCCTTGCCTGGGCTGGCTTCGCGAGCTGGGCCGGCTCAGCTAGCTGCCTCTGGCCCAGTAGGGCATAGTGGCCTTTTTGTTTTATTTTTCCTTCTATTTTTGCAAAAATCCCACAGAATTAAATATCAATCCAAATCCAAATATTCTTCCACCATAAATCTTGTAATATTCTATAGTATTTAATGATGCCACTTGTGATTTTTTTTGAAAATGTTTTATGTAGTGGTTATATTTAAAACCTAGTTTTGAATATTTTAAGCCTCTGTTAAAATAGTTTTCAAAACCTTTTTCACTTCAAAACCAGAACCAAATATTTTTAGGTGATAGTATAATATTTTACAGAGTGGTGTAACATTTTAGAAGTGGGTTATGTGCTCTGTTTTTGTTGTGTTCTTATTTTTGCCCTTTATTATTGCGTCGATATATTGCGTTGTCAACGAGGGAGTTGGACCCAAAGGCTTTGAAAACCCCGAAGACTTTGTTGAGCCAGGCAAGCAGCCCCTTTACCATGCCTAAGAACCTTTTTCATGCATGTCTTATAGCACCTTATGTTTCGATGAATTGATCATCATGGTGTGGTGGACACTTTGGTGGATGCCTCGTTACTTTCTCGTTGATACTTGCATCGTGCATGGCCCTACCTTCCTATGAGGGTTATGCGGGTGGGAAGTAGTTAGGTTGCTAAAGTAGATGCTACGCAAATGGGATGGGAATATGCATGGTGTCGGAAAGGAAATGATTTCAAAGACTTTTTCAAAAAAACGTTGGGTGCCACTAATGCCCGAGGGTGATGATGATGAGCTAGGTAACCACTTGATAAAGAAGTGGTGTATCGGAGCAAGTGAGTGTGTTGATTTTTCAAAATAGGATTGGTGTAAGTTGCGACCGTTATTCCAACCTTTCATGTACAACCACGATACCCCTTATGGGACGGGGCTTTTATTGACTACCTTGGTCGATGCTAGTAGAGAGCCCGCATTACTAGTGGCGAAAGGGCCAGAGTTACCCTCTCAATATGGGGTCGTGCTAGGAAGGGCGACCATGGGCTGTTTTTACAGACACCGGGCACACCGTTGTGTCCCCTCATGGATGTATGATCTTGAGAGAGGCTCGTGGGATGCGCATCATGAGGCTGGGTACCAACGAGTGGACTCTTTGTTTAGTGTCTTCAAGGGAAAGGCAATGTTCGGGTGCTTACCTCGGGTATGTGATATACCGCGAGAAGTGGCTTGACACGGAAGTTCCCCGAGTTTTGTGGGTAAAGTGTGCAACCTCTACAGAGTGTAAAACTATTTGAATAGCCGTGTCCATGGTCAAGGACAGTTGGATGGCCGCTCTTGGGCTACGTTCGATGTTTTTCACAAACCTGGCGTGAATGTGTGTGTGGAAGAAGATGGAATACTCGAGTTAATTCAGAAGACTTGACATGATGATTAAACATGAGATATTTAGACCTTGGTTATATTGATATCTGTAACATGTTCACACGGATTCTTGTATTCATTTGATGCATGCTTACAAGTTGACAGGACATGCCATTGTACTCAAAAATTAGCTTTCTGCAAAACTTACCTACTTAGTGCTATATCATGCATTGTTATACCTTGTTCCAAAACACGGGTTGCTTGCGAGTACATTCAAATTACTCATTGGCTTGCCACTAGTTATTTAATTAGCCAGGAATGGAAGAGCAGGAATATGGTGAAGAATTCGTTGGAGACGAACATGCGAACTAGGTCACTTCCCAGCCAGAATGCCTATAGGTTTAAGGTAGATGGCATGGGTTCACGCTTTCGTTCAAGACTTCCGCTGCTAGTTATGTTTGGTGCTTGGCCTTCATGGACCTATCTATCCAAGACTTGACCTTGATGGTCTTTATTTGTGTAAGACGGTCTGTATGGATGTAAGACTCTTGTTATCCAGCTTCTGTGTGTTCAGTGAGCATTGATCTCTCGGATCACTGTACACGTGCATTCGGAGATCACAACTGATGAGTCGGGGTCCCCACATAGACGTTGTTCACTATATGTTCTTCTTGACGTTGACATCGACGGATTAGCTTGGGAATCCCAGACAGAGGTCTGGCTCCTTTGGGAGGGTCGTTGTAGATTTTTAGGATCCTCCAGCCACTTTTAGTTGATGTCTGTACTCAGACATATTATGCTTCTGCTCGTTGCTTGTATGACTTGAGTGTTGGTTCATGTGACCCGTGTTTATAATACCACACTATGTTGGCTCTTATGAGTCATTAATGAATACTTGAGTCATAGAGTTATGTTGTGATGCAATGTTGTATCTACGCATATCGTGCATATTGCGTGTATGTTTGAAATGCATTGGTATGCGTGGGATTCGACACCTAGTCATGTGCCTTATTAGCCCTCTTTATAGGAAAATGCCCCTCCGTGCTTCCACTAAGCCTTGGTAGCTTGCTACTGCTCCGGACACATTGATTGACCAGCATGTATCCTTCTTTGCTGCTGTGTCTATCACTACAGGGAAATGTCTCGCGGTGTAATGGAGTCCATGTAGCTTTCTACGACTCGTCTACACACGCAGATGACCGACACCTGCATTGCTGGGTTACGTATGCCTGTCCCCGTACGGATGTGCCACTTGGGTTCTATGACTAGTAATGTCGACCCGGGTTCTCTGACGTATGATTGCTAGCAACATATTCATATACGTGAGCCAAAAGATGCAAACGGTCCCGGCCAAGGTAAGCTGGCAGCCGTGGGGATAACCGTGCATGAGGCCGCAAAGTGATGTGATATGTTACAGACTGGATTCATATGACTTAGGATCGGGGTCCTGATAGCGTTGGTATCAGAGCTTGACTGCCTGTAGGATTATAAAACCAAACTGGTTGATGTTGAGTCTACAATTGCTTTAGTTATATAAGGGAATTGATTGTGGAAGGGAACGTAAGATTATTTTTACTCCTTTCCTTGTGTTATTCTAATTCTGAGTCACCCTTTCTTTTCTACGGCGAAATTGTCTCGCGGTGTAATGGAGTCCATGTAGCTTGCTACGACTCCTCTACACACGCTGATGACCGACACCTGCATTGTTGGGTTACGTATGCATGTCCCTGTATGGTTGTGCCACTTGGGTCTATAACTAGTCATGTCGACCCGGGTTCTCTGACATATGGATGCTAGCAACATAATCATATACGTGAGCCAAAAGGTGCAAACGGTCCGGCCAAGGTAAGGTGGCAGCCGTTGTGTACCGTGCGTGAGGCCGCAAAGCTATATGCTGTGTTACATGCTAGATCTGTGTGGCTTAGGATCGGGGTCCCGATAGTCACTTTCCTCCTTCTTGGGTCCTTGGACATCCCGGATGTGGAGCACCCCCTCATGCATCTCAATGTCTTGAGGGTGCTTCATCACCTCCGGCAAGTAGGGGTTTATGACCCTCTCGAAGGACTTGTCTTTAGATGAACTTGGGGAAGTGATGGAGATCTAGATCTGTCATAAAAACAGCTCAAAACAAGAACAGAGGAGAAACTCGTGATGCAGTGGTCAAAACATACGAGAGTATATATAATGATTTTTTCTAGGTCAGAATACGTGTTCGGGAAGAAATCGGAGTCGGGAAGGCACACGAGGGCCGTACAGGCCATTAGGGCGCACCCTAGGGGGGGCGCACCCTATTTGCTTGTGCCTCCCTCGTGGGTCCCCCTGACTCCGTTTAATTTTTTGAATTTTTCTAAAATACTAAAACCAACAGAAATTATTTTTTGGAATTTTTAGAGTCGGTTTACTTACCGTATCACATACCTACTCCATTTTCAGGTTTCTGGAGTGTTCCGAAAAGCCTCCCATATGTGTTCTTCTGGTGTTATCACTTGAATGACATTAGTCTCTTCATTAATTGGCATACCTGAAATATAATGCTTGATTCTTTGCCCATTCACCACCCTCGGGTTTTTGCCTTCGAAGTTATTAATTTTTATGGCACCAGAGCGATAGACCTCTTCGACACCATATGGGCCTTCCCATTTGGATAAAAGTTTTCCTGCAAAAAACCTGAAGCGAGAGTTGTACAAAAGCACAAGGTCCCCTACATTGAATTCCCGCTTTTGAATTCTTTTGTCATGCCACCTTTTAACTTTTTCTTTAAACAGCTTAGCATTTTCACAGGCTTGTGTCCTCCATTCATCTAGTGAGCTAATATCAAATAACCTCTTTTCACCGGCAAGTTTAAAATCTTAATTAAGTTCTTTAATTGCCCAATAAGCCTTGTGTTCTAGTTCAAGAGGTAAGTGACAAGCTTTTCCATACACCATTTTATATGGGGCCATCCCCATGGGTTTCTTATAAGCAGTTCTATAGGCCCATAGAGCATCATCTAATTTCTTAGACCAATTCTTCCTAGATCTATTAATAGTCTTTTGCAAGATTAATTTTAATTCTCTATTACTCAATTCAACTTGGCCACTAAACTGAGGATGATATGGTGATGCAATTCTATGGTTAACATCATATTTAGCTAGAAATTTACGGAAAGCACCATCAATAAAATGTGAACCACCATCAGTCATTAAGTATCTAGGGACTTCAAACCTCGGGAAAATAATTTCCTTAAGCATTTTAATAGAAGTGTTATGATCGGCACTACTAGTTGGAATAGCCTCTACCCACTTAGTAACGTAATCAACATCTACAAAAATATGAGTATACCCATTTGAGGAAGGAAAAGGTCCCATGAAATCCAAACCCCATACATCAAATTGTTCAATGGCAAGTGAATAATTCATAGGCATTTCTTGACGTTTACCAATGTTACCAACCCTTTGACATTCATTGCATGAAAGGACATACTTACGAGCATCTTTGAAAAGAGTAGGCCAATAAAAACCAGATTGTAATACCTTGTGTGCAGTTCTGTCACCAGCATGGTGTCCTCCGTAAGGTTCAGAATGACACTTCCTTAAGATTTGTTCCTGTTCATGCTCAGGTATACAATGTCTAATAATACCATCTATTCCTTCTTCATAAAGATGTGGGTCATCCCAAAAGTAATGTCGTAAATCATAAAGAATTTTTTTCTTTTGTTGATAGGTGAAACTAGGTGGGATATATTTTTCATAAATATAATTAGCATAATCAACATACCAAGGAGTACTACCTAAAGTATTTATAGCAGCAAGTTGTTCATTAGGAAAATTATCATCAATAGGCAGTGGGTCATCAAGAACATTTTCCATTCTAGACAAGTTATCTGCTATGGGGTTTTCAGCTCCCTTTCTATCAACAATATGCAAATCAAATTCTTGAAGCAAAAGCACCCATCGAATAAGTCTAGGCTTAGCATCTTTCTTCTCCATAAGGTACTTAATAGAAGCGTGATCCGTGTGAATAGTTACCTTGGAATCGACAATATAAGGTCTAAACTTATCACATGGAAAGACAACTGCTAAAAAATCCTTTTCAGTGGTGGCATAATTTGTTTGAGCAGCATCTAGGGTTTTGCTAGTATAATGAATAACATTCAATTTCTTGTCTACTATTTGCCCTGGAATAGCACCAACAGCATAATCACTAGCATCACACATAATCTCAAATGGCAAGTTCCAGTCAGGTGGTTGAACAATGGGTGCAGTAATCAAAGCTCTCTTAAGTATTTCAAAAGCTTCTACACAATCATCATCAAAAATAAAAGGAATATCTTTTTCAAGAAGATTGGTTAATGGCCTAGAAATCTTTGACAAATCTTTGATGAAACGCCTATAAAAACCAGCATGACCAAGGAAACTTCTTATACCTTTGATATCTTTTGGGCATGGCATCTTATCAATTGCGCCAACTTTAGCTTTGTCCACTTCAATGCCCCGTTCAAAATTTTTGTGCCCAAGCACTATACCTTCATTTACCATAAAATGGCACTTCTCCCAATTCAAGACAAGATTAGTTTCTTCACATCTCTGCAAAACTCGATCAAGGTTGCTCAAGCAATCATCAAAAGAAGTTCCATAAATGGAAAAATCATCCATGAAAACCTCAACAATCTTTTCACAAAAATCAGAGAATATAGCAGTCATACATCTTTGAAAAGTAGTAGGTGCATTGCATAAACCAAAAGGCATACGTCTATAAGCATAAGTTCCAAAATGGCAAGTAAAAGTAGTTTTCTCTTGATCCTCTTTTGACACAGGTATTTGAGAAAAACCAGAATATCCATCAAGAAAGCAAAAGTGTGTATGCTTAGATAATCTTTCTAGCATTTGATCGATAAAAGGTAAATGGTAATGATCTTTCCTAGTAGCCTTGTTTAATTTCCTGAAATCAATCACCATCCTATAACCAGTTACTATTCTTTGTGGGATAAGTTCATTTTTATCATTAGAAACAACAGTTATACCTCCGTTCTTAGGAACACAAAGAACATGACTTGCCCATCTACTATTAGCAAAACGATAAATTATACCTGCCTCTAGAAGCTTTAGTATTTCAGTTCGTACCACTTCCTTCATCTTAGAATTTAAGTGGCATTGATGATCAACGACCGGTTTAGCATCCGATTCAATATTAATCTTGTGCTGACATAAAATGGGACTAATGCCCTTAAGATCATCAAGAGTATATCCAATAGCAGCCCGGTGCTTCTTCAGAGTTTTAAGTAATCTCTTTTCTTCATGCTTTTAAAGGTTAGCACTGAAAATAACAGGATATATCTTCTTTTCATCAAGGTAAGCATATTTCAAAGTGTCAGGTAATGTTTTTAACTCAAAAACGGGATCTCCCTTGGGTGGAGGAGGATCCCCTAAAATATCGACCAGTAAGTTGTGTTTAAGAATAGGCGTTTGTTTAAGCAATATGCATCTATTTAATTTCTCTCATTCATATGCATATCTTGATATTTGCTAGACCATGAAAATGATATGCATATGAATGAAAGAAATGAAATCAATGATATATTTTTTAGACAAACACCTATTCTTAAGCACAACTTACGAGTTGATATTTTAGGGGATCCTCCTCCACCCAAGGGAGATCCCGTGTTCGAGCTAAAAACATTACTCGATACTTTGAAATATGCTTATCTTGATGAAAAGAAGATATATCCTGTTATTATCAGTACTAACCTTTCAGAGCATAAATAAAAGAGATTACTTAAAACTCTGAAGAAGCACAGGGCTGCTATTGGATATACTCCTGATGATCTTAAGGGCATAAGTCCCAGTCTATGTTAGCCCAAGATTAATATGGAACCGGATGCTAAACCTATCGTTGATCATCAACGCTGTTTGAATCCTAAAATGAAGGAGGTGGTAAGAACTGAAATATTAAAGCCTCTGGAGGCAGGTATCATTTATCCCATAGCTGATAGTAGATGGGTAAGTCATGTTCACTGTGTTCCTAAGAAAGGAGGTATAACTGTTGTCCCTAATGATAAAAATGAACTTATTCCACAAAGAATCATAACTGGTTATAGGATGGTAATTGATTTCAGGAAATTAAATAAAGCTACTACGAAGGATCATTACCCCTTGCCTTTTTATTGATCAAATGTTAGAAACATTATCTAAGCACACATAGTTTTGCTTTCTTGATGGATATTCTGGTTTCTCTCAAATACTTGTGTCAAAAATGGATCAACAGAAAACTATCTTTACATGCCCTTTTGGAACTTATGCTTATAGACATATGACTTTTGGTCTATGCAATGCACCTGCTACTTTTCAAAGAAGTATGACTGCTATATTCTTTGACTTTTAGGAAAAGATTGTTGAGGTTTTCATGGATGATTTTTCGTTTATGGGACTTCTTTTGATGATTGCTTGAGAAACCTTGATCAAGTTCTGCAGAGATGTGAAGAAACTAATCTTTTTTGAATTGGGAGAAGTGCCATTTTATGGTGAATGAAGGTATGTACTTAGGAATAAAATTTATGAATGAGGCATTGAAGTAGACAAGGCTAAAGTTGATGCAATAGAGAAAATGCCATGTCCAAAAGATATCAAAGGTATAAGAAGTTTCCTTGTTCATGCTGGTTTTTATAGGCGTTTCATTAAAGATTTCTCAAAGATTTCTAGGCGACTGGCTAATCTTCTTCAAAAAGATATTCCTTTTGTTTTTGATGATGATTTTGTAGAAGCCTTTGAAATACTTAAGAAAGCTTTGATTTTTGCACCTATTGTCCAACCACCTGAATGGAATCTACCATTTGAAAATATGTGTGATGCTAGTGATTATGTTGTTGGTGCTGTTCTAGGGCAAAGATTAGACAGGAAATTGAATGTTATTCATTATGCTAGTAAGACCTTAGACGCGGCTCAAAGAAATTATGCTACTACTGAGAAGGAATTTTTAGCAGTTGTGTTTGCATGTGATAAGTTTAGACCTTATATTGTTGGTTCCAAAGTAACTATTCACACTGATCGTGCTGCTATTAAATACCTTATGGAAAAGAAAGATGCTAAGCTTAGACTTATTAGGTGGGTGCTTTTACTTCAAGAATTTAACTTGCATATTGTTGATAGGAAGGGAAATGAAAGCCCTATAGCAGATAACTTGTCTAGGATGGAAAATATTTTGGATGACCCACTGCCTATTGATGATAATTTTCCTGATGAGCAACTTGCTGTTATAAATACTTCACATAGTACTCCTTTGTATGCGTATTATGCTAATTACATTGTCGCTAAATATATACCACCCAGCTTCATGTATCAACAAAAGAAAAAAATATTTTATGATTTACGACTTTACTTTTGGGATGACCCACATCTTTATAAAGAAGGAGTAGATGGTGTTATTAGACATTGTGTACCTGAGCAAGAACAGGGGCAGATCCTACAAAACTGTCACTCCCGGGCTTATGGAGGACACCATGCTGGAGATAGAACTGCACACAAGGTATTACAATCCGGTTTTTATTGGCCTACTCTTTTTAAAGATGTCAGGAAATGCCTATGAATTATTCACTTGCTATTGAACCATTTGATGTTTGGGGATTTGATTATATGGGACCTTTTCCTTCCTCTAATGGATATACTCATATTCTAGTTGATGTTGATTATGTTACTAAGTGGGTAGAAGCCATTCCAACTAGTAGTGCTGATCATAACACTTCTATTAAAATGTTTAAAGATATCATTTTCCCGAGGTTTGGAGTCCCTAGATATTTAATGACTAATGGTGGTTCACATTTTATTCATGGTGATTTCTGTAAACTTCTAGCTAAATATGACGTTAACCATAGAATTGCATCAGCATATCATCCTCGGTCTATGTCGGATTTCGGGCTCCGCAAAACCCTAAGGAATTCGAACCCAGGGGCGTGTGCGAAGATTCCCCAACAGCTTCGCCCCCTCCAAGCTCACAACACAATACCCCGCTCGATGGCGAGGAAGACGATGGCACACGAGAGTTTACCCAGGTTCGGGCCGCTGCGAAGCGTAAAACCCTACTCCTGCCTTTGGTGGATTGCCTCGCGAGGAGGTTTGTGGATGAACAAGTATAGCGGTGTGTTTGCGGGGTGGTTGCTCTTCCTTTCTACCGAGCTACCTAGCCTCTACTTATAGCGGCCCGGGTCCTCTTCCCTTATCGCAATGGCGGGAAGGTATCCCACAACGGCCAAATTCGAAGGGGGACAGGAGGTACACCCTATCCTGACGAAAGGTGGTCTTCGCCTACAAAGTAGTCATCGGTGATGCAGTGGTGGGCTCGATGATGACGTCTGTTCTGCGGGGCTTGGGGTCTTGGTCTTGTTGCACCGAAGTGGAAACCTTTGGGGGCGCTTTGGAAACCCGCGTGCGTCCATGCCTCCTTTGCACCAAAGGGGAAACTGTCCCCTCTGGCGTGCTGGCGCCTGCCTATCCTGGTTGGCGTCACCCCCGGCCTCCCGAGGTTATGTGTTGCATAGGAGTCTCCGCCGCTCAGGAGGGGGCCTAGGGAGGCCTACATCCCCGCGGGTCTTGGCGCTACTTCCCTCACGAGAACGGGGCCTCGCGAGGGCCTTGTGTCGAGAGAGGCCGCGCCGTGCCGTAATTTGACGTTGAGGTGGGCCACGTCGGGGACCGCAGGCAGGCAAGTCTGGGTACCCTGGTATCCAGAACGCCGACAGTAGCCCCCTGCAGACAGGCGCGCTCGAGTTAGCTTCGGGGCGAAGCCACGGTGGATGGGCCGGAGCGCCGTGGGCCCCCAATTGCCTGCGGGTCCGACTCGACGCGTGGCGCACCACGAGACGTGGGTGTCTCGGCTCCCCGAGGACGTCTGGAACCGCCTTGAGCCGAGTTGTCGCCTGGCCTGCGCGCCTCCTTGGCCATCATTGCCTCTACATGAATGCTGCTAACCCCTTGAGTCCTCTCTCTCCTCGGGCCACGCGGAGGTGACCCGACAGGGGTAGACGAAGCGATGTGAGGCAGGACAGCACGCCGAACGAGCCTGGCACGCGCCGCTCGATGTGCATGCCGACCCCACTCCCCACGTCGCCTCGGCAACCGCTTAAGCTGGCCTTTAACCGTCGCACGTTGCGGGGCCGTCAATGCCCGAGACTGGGAAGACGCCGGTTGGCCTCCGTCCAGCTATAAACGGGCAAGGGGACTAAGCCCCCAGCCCATTCCTTCTTCTTGCTCCTCCGCCCTTGTCTTCCATCTACTCCACCATGACGCCGGTGAGGAGGTTCTCCGCCGCCGAGAAGGGAAAAGCCAGCCAGGGGACGCCGGGCCAGCAACCTCCCAAGAGGGGTAGGGGTCGCCACCGTAAGTATGTCAGGATGCCCTCGGCGGCACCCTGTGGGCACGGGCGCCTTTCCGTGGGCCCCGGCGCTTCCGCCGGCGCAGCTGGAGGTGGCAGTCAAGTGGCCGTGGCAGGGGGGAGAGACTTCCAGTCGGTGCTCGTCCACCGCGTCCGCAAGCCCGCACGGCCGACGCGGGCCCGGAGTTTTTGGTGCTGGTGGAGTGGGCGGCGAGCTCCTGGTTGCATCTCCCATGCGCCTTCGCAGAGGCGTTGCCGGCCGGCGCGCCCTCGGGCCTATGGCTGTAGGCCGACGGGTGTTGCAGCGGCGCATTGTGGGTGGAGGTCGAGGTCACCCCTGCGGGCAACGCCTTCTTGGGCCGCGGGTGGCAGACCTTCGCCCATGCTCACGACCTGAAGGGGAGGCCCACGCTCCACTTCAAGGATGACAGCGCTGCGGCGCTGTTCGTCAAGATCTTTGGTGAGGACGGGAGGTGTTTGGAGTGCTGCCCAGTGGGTGGTGGCAGCGGCAATCATGGAGATGAGCTTGCCCTTGGCGACGACCACCATGTCTCGAGTAGCAGCGATACATCCTCCGAGGGGAGCCCGAGCGACGACAGCTATGACGCCCCGCCACGCCGTCGCGCCCGGGCTTCAAGGGGAAGCCAGCCGCGGCTGTGCCGCTCCCCCGCCCGGGAAGCGACCACGCCGACGTGCCACCACGGCGCGATCAAGGAGGAGGAAGACTCCGACTGAGCGCCGGTGCACCAAGGCCGGGGCCTCGGGAGTGGTGCCCCCCCAGGACGGGGGCCCCTTCGCCTTCTTTTCTTTTCTTATACCTGTAATCAAAATCATGGGGTACCCTTTCGGGTGTATGACGAACCTTGGCGCTTGCGCCTTCTTATTAGCACCCTCGTTACGCGTTATGGTCGTTGTGTTACTATTAACCGAGGCCTCCCTTCGATTGTGGTTAGAATGCTTAGCTTGATGCGTCCGCTGCGGGCCTCCTCGTCGCGAGGTTTTAGTAGTGGCGTCCCGCGAGCTGATGGCGCTTGGAGAGCTTGGGGAGGTTCTTCTTTCCTGCGAATGAGGCTGCTTGGGGGGAGCCCCTTTCGGCGCTCTACGTCTGCAGGGCCCGATCCCGTGCATGCCCCGCCACCGTTGGGGCCGTCCGGATTGCCAGGACGAGACCAAAGAAGGCGGGGCCTCGATCGCTACTGGGGCCGTCCGGATCACCAAGACGAGACCAACAGCGAGCGAGTAG
Organism: Elymus sibiricus; assembly: GCA_039707655.1. Classification (NCBI taxonomy): domain Eukaryota; kingdom Viridiplantae; phylum Streptophyta; class Magnoliopsida; order Poales; family Poaceae; genus Elymus; species Elymus sibiricus. The sequence continues at coordinate 302,783,062 of CM077675.1, read as the reverse complement.
CCACGCGACCAGTGAGGCTCCTGAGGCGCATTGCTCAGGAGCCCCCTTTGACATTCAAGCGGCACTCTACGTCAGCGGGGCCGATCCCGTGCATGCCCCTCCTCCATTGGGGCCGTCCGGATCGCCAGGACGAGACCAAAGAAGGCGGGGCCTCGATCGCCACTGGGGCCGTCTGGATCACCAGGACGAGACCAATGGCGAGCGAGTAGCCACGTGATCGGTGAGACTCCTGAGGCGCAGTGCTCAGGAGCCTCCCTTGACGTTCAAGTGGCGACCTAACCTTTCTGCCGGTTCTGGTCCCCAGAGGGCGTGCGCCTCCAGGGGTTTTTAAGACAGCGCACCGAGCCGCGGTGGAGCCCCCGAGCGAGGGTGAGACGGCGCGCGCCTGCTAGCTTGCTCGAGAGTGCCATGCGAGGACCAGGACGCCAAGGCCACGCGGGGACTAGGACGCCAAGGCCTTGGCGAGGTGTGCGCACCGTGCCAGTAGCCCCCGCTCGCGGGGCGCGAGAGGGAGAGGCTGGCAGGCGTTATCCCGAAGAAAGAAATTTCAAGAGACAGAGCTGCAAGAAGAAAAATTCCCTCCTTTTTCCTTTAAACAGAGTCAACAAAAAGCCTCGGGGTTCTTTCTAGAGAAAAAGGCAAATTCAAACACAAGAAAGGCAGAGAAAAGCCGCGTCCGGCACCTAGGCTAGTCTTCGTCTTCCCCCAGCGCGGAACATAGGGCATCCACGTTGCGTGGGCATAGCCATTGGAGGGCAGTGTTGTCCGCCAGCGCGGAGCATGGGGCTTCCACTTGGGCGTGGGAGGGAACCCCTCCGCATCCTCGGGGGCCTCCGGGCATATACAGCCCACTCATTATTACGTGAGAGTGTCACGGGTAGAACTTGCGGAGGTGCTGGATGTTCCAGGCATTCTGGATGGGGATGCCGTCTTGAGTCTCCAGACGCACGGCGCCGGGTCTGGAGACGCGGGCGAACTTGAACAGGCCCTCCCACATGGGCGAGAGCTTGTGCAAGGCTTCCCTGGAGAGGACCCGCCTCTGGATGAGGTCTCCAACTTCGAGGGTCATGGAGCGAATGTTACGGCAATGATAGCGCCGCAATGCCTGCTGGTACATAGCTGCTCGAAGCGAGGCTCGACGCCGGGCCTCTTCCCCGAGCATGAGGTCCGTCCCCCGCGAGGCATCCTGACGCTCCTCGTCAAATGCCAAAGCCCTCGGGGAACGGTGCTTGACTTCGTGCGGGAGGACGGCAACTGCTCCGTAGACATGGAAGAACGGGGTCTCGCCGGTGGGCTTAGTTGCGGTGGTGCGGATAGACCACAACACGGACTGAAGCTCGTCGACCCAACCCTTGCCGCAGGCCTCAAGCTTTTTCTTGAAGCTCCTTGCCTTGAGGCCCCGTAGAACCTCCGTGTTGGTGTGCTCTGCCTGGCCATTGCTCCGTGGGTGCGCCACCGTGGCATAGCATATCTGCGTTCCAAGGTTAGTGCAATGTGTCCTGAAGAGGTTACTTGTGAACTGCGAACCGTTGTCTGTGATGATGCGGTTGGGGACGCCGAAGCGGCTCATGATGCCCCTGATGAACTTGATGGCTGATCCGGCGGGGATGGTGCGGACGGGCTCCACCTCCGCTCACTTGGTGAACTTGTCGATGGCGACATAGAGGTAGCGGTACCCGCCTGCTTCCCGGGGGAAGGGTCCCAGTATATCCAGCCCCTAGACCGCGAAGGGCCAGGAGAGCGGGATGGTCTGGAGGCCTTGTGCAGGCTAATGAATTTGCTTCGCATGGAATTGACAGGCCTCGCAAGACCGGACCAGCTCCGTGGCGTCGTTGAGCGCCAAGGGCCTGTAGAAGCCAGTGCGAAATGCCTTCCCTACAAGGGTGCGTGACGAAGAGTGATGCCCACAGTCTCCCCCATGGATGTCAGCCAGCAGCTCGCACCCCTGCTCCATGGATACGCACCGCAACGCGACGTCGTTCGGGTGCCTGCGGTATAGCTCGCCGTCTCGAAGACAATAAGCCGTGGCCTGTCGTTCCACGCGCTCCGCGTCTTCCTCCTTTTCGGGTAACGTGCCGTGAAGCAGGTACACCTTGAACTCCTGTGTCCAGTCGTCGACTTGGGGCTCCAGCGCCAGGAGCAACCGGGCTCCTGAGGCTGGCCACAAGTTGGAGCTCCTGAGGGTGAGGTACCACCATTACTGGTGGGCTCGTGAGGTACTGCTTGAGGTCTTCGAATGTCGCGTCTACCTCCGGAGTCCACTCGAAGGGGCCCTAGCTCTTCATGAACTTGAAGAATGGCAGGGCCCGCTTGCCAAGCTTCGAGATGAAGTGCCCCAGGGAGGTCACGCAGCCCGCCAGCTTCTGCATTTCCTTAAGTGTCTGAGGTGGGCTCATCTTGCTTATAGCCTTGTCCTTTTTCGGGTTTGCCTCGATCCCCCGGTGCGACACCAAGAAACCGAGCAGTTTGCCCAACGGGACCCCGAAGACACACTTCTCGGGGTTAAGTTTCAGGTTCACCCACCTCAAGCTGGCGAACGTCTCCTCCAGATCCTCGATCATGGTTCTGGCTTCTCGCGACTTGACCATAATGTCGTCGACATAGGATTCCGCGTTCCTCCTGAGTTGTGGCCCCAGGGCGATGTGCATCAGCCGCTGGATGGTCGCGCCCGCGTTCCACAGCCCGAAGGGCGTGCAAGTGTAGCAGAACACACCGCACGTGGTGAGGAAGGCTGTCTTCTCAACATCCTCCACCGCCATCTTGATCTGATGGTCGCCTGAGAAGGCGTCCAGGAAGCACAGGAGGTCGCATTCGGCGGTGGAGTCCACGATCTGGTCGATGCGCGGCAGTGGGAAAGGGTCCTGAGGACAGGCCTTGTTGAGGCTCATGAGGTCGACACACAGGCGCTCCTTCCCGCACTTCTTCGGGACGATCAGCGGGTTAGCGAGCCATTCCGGGTACCACACCTCTCGGATGACCCCTGCCTCTTTCAGTTTGCCAACCTCTGGGGCAATGAACGCTTGCTTCTCTTGAGCCTGCCTCCTCGCCTTTTGCTTCACCGGTCGCGCGTTGGGACATACCATGAGATGGTGCTCGATCACATCCCTCGGGACTCCCACCAGGTCAGATGCGTTCCACGCGAACGCATCTTTGTTCGCGTGGAGGAAAGCTATCAATGCCTCCTCTTGCTCCTGAGGCAGGCCGGTGCTGATAGTGAAGGTGAGGCCAGGATTCTCGTCGCCCACAGGCACCTGCTTCGTCTCTGTCCGGTTCTGAGAAAATAGTTGCTTCTTCTTCATCGGCGCGACGTTAGCGACGTCCTCAACGCCTTTCGAGGCCTGCGCGGCGTCGCCTGTGCTGGGGCGCGCTGTGGCTGCAGCTTTGTAGGCGAGCTTGAGCGCGTGGGCCGCGTCCTTGGTGTCTCTAGCGACGAAGAGGATGCCACCGCTCCCGGGCATCTTGTTGACGTTGTAGCCCGGGTGCGTTGCCGCCATGAACTGGGCGAGGGCGGGGTAGCCAAGTATCGCGTTGTAAGGGAGGTGGATGTGGGCGACGTCGAAGTCGATCTGCTTGGTGCGGTAGTTGGAGCGGGTGCCGAAAGTGACAGGGAGGCGCACCCGCCCCAAGGAAGCGACGGAGCCGCCAGCCACCCCGGAGAAAGGCCTTGAAGGTGCGAGCTGACCTTGAGGCACCTGTAGCGCGTTGAAGGTCTCCACGGAGAGGACGTTGAGGCTGGCCCCACCGTCTATGAGGGTTTTGGTGACTGCCACCCGGTTTATGGTTGGCGCGCACATCATGGGAAGCGCACCGGCGGCGGCCGTTGTTCTGGGGTGATCGTCGGGGCCGAAAGTGATGTTGGTCACTGGCCACGCTCGGTGCGGCGGGGTCTCTAACGGTGGCCGGACCGCGCCTGCCTGGCGGAGGAACCGCTCGACCTGGCGGTTGGAGGCGGGTGCCTGCGATCCGCCGAGGATGCAAGCGACCGCCGGGCCGACCCTGCGAGTCGGGGCGCCGCCGCGCACCGTGGGTTGCCCTGCCTCAGGGGTTGCATCGGCCATCGACGCGACGGGGCGAAGAAGAAGCAAAACTTGCCGAAGACCTGGACACGCCCCCTACCTGGCGCGCCAAATGTCGGATTTCGGGCTCCGCAAAACCGTAAGGAATTCCAACCCAGGGGCGTGTGTGAAGATTCCCCAACAGCTTCGCCCCGTCCTAGCTCACAACACAGTACCCCACTCGATGGCGAGGAAGACGATGGTACACAAGAGTTTACCCAGGTTCGGGCCGCTGCGAAGCGTAAAACCCTACTCCTGCCTTTGGTGGATTGCCTCGCGAGGAGGTTTGTGGATGAACAAGTACAGCGGTGTGTTTGTGGGGTGGTTGCTCTTCCTTTCTACCGAGCTACCTAGCCTCTACTTATAGCGGCCCGGGTCCTCTTCCCTTATCGCAATGGCAGGAAGGTATCCCACAACGGCCAAATTCGAAGGGGGACAGGAGGTACACCCTATCCTGACGAAAGGTGGTCTTCACCTGCAAAGTAGTCGTCGGTGATGCAGTGGTGGGCTCGGTGATGACGTCCGTTCTGCGGGGCTTGGGGTCTTGGTCTTGTTGCACCGAAGTGGAAACCTTTGGGGGGGGGGGGCTTTGGGAACCCGCGTGCGTCCCTGCCTCCTTTGCACCAAAGGGGAAACTGTCCCCTCTGGCGTGCTTGCGCCCGCCTGGCCTGGCTGGTGTCACCCCCGGCCTCCCGAGGTTATGTGTTGCATTGGAGTCTCCGCCGCTCAGGAGGGGGCCTGGGGAGGCCTACATCCCCGCGGGTCTTGGCGCTGCTTCCCTCGCAAGAACGGGGCCTCGCGAGGGCCTTGTGTCGAGAGAGGCCACGCCGGGCCGTAATTTGACGTTGAGGTGGGCCACGTCCGGGACCGCAGGCAGGCAAGTCTGAGTACCCTGGTATCCAGAACGCCGACAGTTTAGTGGCCAAGTTGAATTGAGCAATCGAGAAATAAAATTAATTTTGCAAAAGACTATTAACAGATCAAGAAAGAATTGATGGTCTATGGAAAAGTATGTCATTTACCTCTTGAGTTAGAACATAAGGCTTGTTGGGCAATTAAAGAACTTAATTATGACTTTAAACTTGCGTGTGAAAAGAGGTAATTTGATATTAGTTCATTAGATGAATGGAGGACTGATACGTCTCCAACGTATCTATAATTTTTGATTGTTCCATGTTGTTATATTATCATTCTTGGATGTTTTACAATCACTTTATAGCAACTTTATATCATTTTTTGGGACTAACCTATTGACATAGTGCCAAGTTCTAGTTGCTGCTTTTGCTTGTTTTTTCTTCGCAGAATATCAGTACCAAACGGAGTCCAATCACGGCGAAACTTTTTGGAGATTTTTTTTGGTCCAGAAGACATCCAGGGAGCGAAAGGAGTACCTGGGAGGAGCCCGTGGAGCCCACAAGACACCAGGGCGCGCTAGAGGCCCCCGGCGCGCCCTGGTGGGTTGTGGTGGCCTCGAGACCCTCCTCCACCGCCTCGGAGCTCTATAAATACCCAAATATTCCAGAAACCCTAGAGGAGTCGACGAAAAATACTTCCAACCGCCGCAAGTTCCAGAACCGTGAGATCCAATCTAACACCATCACGGAGGGGTTCATCATCCACATTGGTGCCTCTCCGATGATGCGTGAGTAGTCCACCATAGACCTATCGGTCCATAGGTAGTAGCTAGATGGCTTTCTCTCTCTATCTTTTGATTCTCAATACAATGGTCTCTTGGAGATCTATTTGATATAATGACTTTTTGCAGTGTGTTTGTTGGGATCCGATGAATTTTGAGTTCATGATCAGTTTCTATCCATGAATATTATTTGAATCTTCTTTGATCTCTTATATGCATTATTACTTATAGCCTCATATTTCTTCTTTGAATCTTAGGTTTAGTTAGGCCAACTAGATCGATTTTTCTTGCCATGGGAAGAGGTGCTTTGTGATGGGTTCGATCTTGCGGTGTCCTCTCCTAGTGACAGAAGGGGCAGCGAGGCACGCATGTATCGTTGCTATTAAGGATAACAAGATGGGGTCTATTCCTACATGAATATATCTTGTCTACATCATGTCACCATTCTTATTGCATTACTCCGTTTTTTCAGGAACTTAATACACTAGATGCATGCTGGATAGCGGTCGATGTGTGGACTAATAGTAGTAGATGCAGAATCATTTCGGTCTACTAATCTTGGACGTGATGCCTATATAATGATCATCGCCTTGGATATCGTCATGATTATTTAATCTTCTATCAATTGCCCAATGGTACTTTGTTCACCCACCGTGTGCTATACTCATGAGAGAAACCACTAGTGAAACCTACGGCCCCCGGGTCTACTTTTCCAACATATTGCTTTCCGATCTATCTTTTGCTACTTTTGGTTTTCAGATCTATTATTCCAAAAACCCAAAAATACCTTACTGCACTTTTTATTTGCCTCTTTTATTGTGTGTTCTTGTGCGATCTATCTATCCAATCTATTACAATCTAATCTATCATTTTACCGTGGAGAGATTGACAACCTCTCTTACGCGTCGGGTTGCAAGTATTTGTTCTTTGTGTGCAGGTACCGTTTACATAGTTTTGCGTGGTTCTCCTACTAGTTCGATAACCTTGGTTTCGTAACAAAGGGAAATACTTACCATAGCCATGCTGTATCATCCCTTCCTCTTTGGGGAAATACCGACGCGGTCTCAAGCCACGTCAAAGGAATTTCTGGCGCGTTGCCGGGGAGGAGGTACGAAAGTAGTCTGCCCGCCAACTTGCCAATTTCTGGCGCCGTTGCCGGGGAGACATCATCAACATCTATCAGGTTCCTAATCACAAATTTCATCTCCTTGCAATTACATTATTTTCCATTTGCCTCACGTTTTCCTCTCCCCCACTTCACAAATATACCGTTTTATTTGCCCTCTTTTTCGTTTGTCCTTTTTCTCGTCAGATCTCTTGTTTGCTTGCAATCTTGGTTGCGCAGTCACGATGACTCAAGAAAATACCAAATTGTGTGATCTTTCCAATACCAATAATAATGATTTTATTAGTACTCCGATTGCTCCTCCCGCCACTAGTGCGGAGTCTTGTGATATTAATGCCGCTTTGTTGAATCTTGTCATGAAAGATCAATTTTCCGGTACTCCTAATGAGGATGCCGCGTCCCATCTAACCACATTTGTATAATTGTGTGATCTGCAAAAGAAAAAAGATGTGGACAATGATATAGTGAAGTTGAAATTATTTCCTTTCTCCTTGCGGATCGTGCAAAAATTTGGTTTTCTTCTTTGCCTCGCAATAGTATCGATTCTTGGAATAAGTGCAAGGATGCTTTTATTACTAAATATTTTCTGCCCGCGAAAATTATTTCCCATATAACTCAAATCATGAATTTTAAGCAACTTGAGCATGAACATGTTGCACAATCATGGGAAAGAATGAAATTGATGCTAAGAAATTGTCCTACTCATGATTTAAATCTTTGGATGATCATATAAATTTTTTATGCGGGATTGAATTTTGTCTCTAGAAATCTTTTAGATTCCGCCGTGGGTGGTACTTTTATGGAGATTACTTTAGGTGAAGCTACTAAATTGCTAGATAATATTATGGAAAATTATTCACAATGGCTTACTGAAAGAGCACCTACTAGTAAAAAGGTTAATTCGGTTGAAGAAATTAGTACTTTGAGTGAAAAAGTTGATGCTCTTATGAACTTGGTTGCATGTAAAAATGCTCCTCTTGATCTTAATGATGTGCCTTTGTCTACTTTGATTGAGCAAAATAGTGATTCCGTAGATGTGAATTTCATCTCGCGAAACAATTTTAATAACAATGCTTATAGAGGTAATTTTAATCCTAGGCCTTTTCCTGGAAATTCCTCTAATAATTATGATAATTCCTATGGTAATTCTTCTTACAATAATAATAGGAACCCCTCTGATCTTGAGAGTAATATTAAAGAATTTATCAATGCTCAAAAAGTTTTCAATACTACGGTACAAGAAAAGTTGAATAAGATCGATGATATTTCTAGAAGCATTGATAGAATTTCCCATGATGTACAAAATCTCAAGTTGAAAGCTTGTGCACCTAAGATTGATGAATATATTAAAGCCTTATATGTTTCTATGGACGAAAGTAAGAAGAGAACCACTATGCTTAGAGCTAAAAGAGAATTCTTGGAAAAAGCGTTTTCTAGTGATTGCTTTCATAAAAATGATGAAGATATTAAAGTGATTGGTGTTTCTTCTATTGATTCCTTGTTTAGTAATATTAAAATTTATGATAAAGGGACCGAAGTAGAGTCAAATTTAGCTAGAAGGTATCCCAATGATTTGGAGGGTGAAAATCTTGATGAAAGTGGGTTTGAAGAGGTCAAAACGTTAACTAGTGATGTGCCCACTATTTTGGATTGCAAAGATTTTAATTATGATAGTTGCTCTTTGATTGAATGTATATCTGTGCTGCAATCCATGTTAAATTCAACCCATGCTTATGAACAAAATAAAGCTTTTACTAAACATATTGTTGATGCCATGATGAAATCTTTTGAAGAAAAGTTGGAGTTAGAGATTTCAATTCCTAGAAAATTACATGATGAGTGGGAACCTACCATTAAGGTCAATATTAAAAATTACGAGTGCTTTGATTTATGTGATTTGGGTGCTAGTGTTTCCACAATTCCAAAATCTGTATGTGATGTGCTTGGTCTTACCAATATTGAAGAATGTTCTCTTAATTTGCACTTGGCGGATTCTACTATTAAAAAGCCTTTGGGAAGAATTAATGATGTTCTTATTCTTGCAAATAGGAACTATGTGCCCATAGATTTTATTGTTCTTGATATTGATTGCAATCCGTCTTGTCCCATTATACTTGGTAGACCGTTTTTACGCACTATAGGTGCCGTGATTGATATGAAAGAAGGCAATATTAAATTTCAATTTCCACTAAGGAAGGGTATGGAACACTTCCCTAGAGCAAGAATTAATCCACCATATGAATCAATCATGAGAGCGTCCTATGGAGCAAAAACTAAAGATGACAATACTTGAATCTATGCATTATGCCTAGCTAGGGGCGTAAAACGATAGCGCTTGTTGGGAGGCAACCCAATGAATAAATTTATTTTAACCTTTTTCTTTCTGTTCTTTAGTGTTGACACAATTATGATAATGTTATGATTATATTTTTTATGTGTTACTTAGTGTTTGTGCCAAGTAAAGCCTTTAGGATGATTCACAAGATGAGTACAAACAATGCTGAATCTGAAACAGAAACTTTGACTCCAGTGCAGGAATTTTCATTTTTTACTGGAGCGTGATAATGAGCTGAAATTTTAACACAGTATTGCTATACAAATTCTTTACGTTGTCCCAATTGTTCAGCAGAATGTTTAGAGTTAAATAATTATGGTTAGAGTACAGATTACTATAGACTGTTCTGTTTTTGACAGATTCTGTTTTCGTAGCATTATGTTCTTGTTTTGATGAATCTATGGTTTGTATTGAAGGGTATAAGCCATGGTAAAGTTAGAATACAGTAGATATAATGCAATAATAAAATATGAATGGGTTTGCAACAGTACTTAGAGTGGTGATTTGCTTTATTATACTAACGGATCTCACGAAGGTTTTGTTGAGTTTTGTGTGATTGAAGTTTTCAAGTTTTGGGCGACATCACGATGGATGAAGGAATAAGGAGTGAAAAGAGCCTAAGCTTGGGGATGCTATGGCACCCCAAGATAATATCCAAGTATAAACAAGCAACTAAGCTTGGGGATGCCCCAAGTGGCATCCCCTCTTTCTTCTAACGACCATCGGTATTTTACTTGGAGCTATATTTTTATTCGTCACATATCATGAGTTTTGCTTGGAGCGTCTTGTATTATTTGAGTCTTTGCTTGATTTGGTTTTGAGTTTGTCACAAGTATCCTTGCTGGACACACCTATTTGAGAGAGCCAAAATTATGCTATGATTTGTTAGAATTTCTCTATATGCTTCACTTAAATTTTTTGAGCTATGGAATTGCTCTAGTGCTTCACTTATACCTTTTTGAGCACGGTGTGCTTTAAATTTTTGAAGAAATACTCTCATGCTTCACTTAGATAAATTTGAGAGTTAGTAAACTTTGAAGAAATTCTCTCATGCTTCACATATACTATTTTGAGAGATGAAATTTTTATGCTCATGTGCTTCACTTAAATTTATTTCAGCTTGTCAAAAGCAATGGCAATATATGAAACTAGTCCCAAAGTGATAGATATTCAAGAGGGATATAATAAAAAATTTCGTGAAGATCATTGGACAAATTAAACTTGATTCCTTGTAATAGTTTTGAGACATGATGATAGTGATATGTGAGTCATGTTGGTGAGTAATTATGCTTTAGTAAGAATATTGGTGTTAAGGTTTGTGATTCCCTAGGCAAGAACGAAAGTCAATAGTTATGCAATGAAATTACATCCTACTTATGGTGCATTATTCAGTGTTAGTTATGCTTAATGCCTGTTTATGTGAATTTTCGTTTCTTGGTTGGTTGTTTCTCAATCTATTTGATACCCTTCACTTGTACTAAGTAGAAATACTACTTGTGCATCCAAAATCCTTAAACCTAGTTTTGCCTTATGAGTCCACCATACCTACCTATATGCGGTATTTCCAAGCCGTTCTAAGCAAATTTGTATGTGCCATCTCTAATTTTCAAAATGAATTTCCTTTTTGTCTGCTCATACCGCTCATGAAACGGTAGGGGGTGTCCAATATTTTTCCATGCTAGATGTGTTATTCTCAAGATGAGTGTTTATTCACTTGTCATTGCATGAGAGTACGGCGGTAATAGGGATGCCAAGTACCGAAATGAAATGAAATTTAATTTATGTTGTCATATAATAAATTCCTTGGAAAGGGTTATTATGGAAGGCAACCGTGGATACGGCTAGCCATGGATTGTGAAAGAATGGTGGAAAAAGGAATAAACTTTCTTTTCTGTTTGGGAACCACCTATGATGTATCTAGCATGGAAAGTATTGAGAACTACTCGGTCATTTTCGTTGACAGGAAAGGCATGCCACCCAAAATAATTTTTCTCTCTCAATTTAAGCTTTGATCTCTGGCACCTCTACAAATCCCTACTTCCCTCCGTGAAGGGCCTATCTATTTACTTTATGCAATTTTTACTTTTATTTGAGTCTCCATCTTCTCTTATAAAGCACCAACTAGGGGGCACTATGATCATACTTGTGCATTGGGTGTAGTTAACATTTGAGTGTGTTTCATGAATGGATGAATGATTGAGCATGATTGGCTAGGGATAATTTTCTTTAGTCTTGATATTTTGAAACACATGGTTGCTTGTTGTCATGCTTGAGTATTAAAGTTTTCATGTCAAAACTAGACTATTGCTTTGAACCATCTAAAAGCCCAAATGTCCATGCTACAAAAGAAAAGAATATGTGATGAACATGTTAGGCAGCATTCCACAACAAAAATTCTGTTTTTATCATTTACCTACTCGAGGACGAGTGGGAATTAAGCTTGGGGATGCTGATACGTCTCCAATGTATCTCTTACTTTTTATTGTTCTATGCTGTTATATTATCATTCTTGGATGTTTTACAATCACTTTATAGCATCCTTATATCATTTTTTGGGACTAACCTATTGACATAGTGCCAAGTGCCAGTTGTTGTTTTTCCTTGTTTTTTACTTTGCAGAATATCAGTACCAAACGGAGTCCAATCGCGACGAAACTTTTTGAAGATTTTTTTTGGACCAGCAGACATCCATGGAGCGAAAGAAGTACCTGGGAGGAGGCCCATGGAGCCCACAAGACACCGGGGCGTGCCAGAGGCCCCGGCGCGCCCTGGTGGGTTGTGGTGGCCTCGAGACCTTCCTCCACCGCCTCATTGGTGCCTCTCCGATGATGCGTGAGTAGTCCACCATAGACCTATCGGTCCATAGGTAGTAGCTAGATGGCTTTCTCTCTCTATCTTTTGATTCTCAATACATTGGTCTCTTGGAGATCTATTTGATATAATGACTTTTTGCAGTGTGTTTGTTGGGATCCGATGAATTTTGAGTTCATGATCAGTTTCTATCCATGAATATTATTTGAGTCTTCTTTGATCTCTTATATGCATGATTACTTATAGCCTCATATTTCTTCTTTGAATCTTTGGTTTAGTTAGTCCAACTAGATCGATTTTTCTTGCCATGGGAAGAGGTGCTTTGTGATGGGTTCGATCTTGCGGTGTCCTCTCCCAGTGACAGAAGGGGCATCGAGGCACGCATGTATCGTTGCTATTAAGGATAAAAAGATGGGGTCTATTCCTACATGAATAGATCTTGTCTACATCATGTCACCATTCTTATTACATTACTCCGTTTTTCCATGAACTTAATACAGTAGATGCACGCTGAATAGTGGTCGATGTGTGGAGTAATAGTAGTAGATGCAGAATCGTTTCGGTTTACTAATCTTGGACGTGATGCCTATATAATGATCATCGCCTTGGATATCGTCATGATTAGTTGATCTTCTATCAATTGCCCAACAGTAATTTGTTCACCCACCGTGTGCTATACTCATGAGAGAAGCCACTAGTGAAACCTACGGCCCCCGGGTCTACTTTTCCAACATATTGCTTTCCGATCTATCTTTTTCCCCTTTTTTCAGATCTATAATTCCAAAAACCCAAAAATACCTTGCTGCACTTTTTATTTGCCTCTTTTATTTTGTGTTCTTGTGCGATCTATGTATCCAATCTATTACAATCAAATCTATCTTTTTACCGTGGAGAGATTGACAACTTCTCTTACGCGTCGGGTGCAAGTATTTGTTCTTGGTGTGCAGGTACCATTTACATAGTCTTGCGTGGTTCTCCTACTGGTTCGATAACCTTGGTGTCATAACTGAGGGAAATACTTGCCGTAGCTGTGCTGCATCATCCCTTCCTCTTTGTCTAAATACCGAGAGAGTCTCAAGCCATGTCAAGGACGCAAGCTTATGAAAAAGCCAAGTTGTTTAAAAAAAGTTAAAACATGGCATGATAATAGAATCCAAAAACAGGAATTCGATGTAGGAGACCTAGTCCTTTTGTACAATTCTCGTTTCAAATTTTTTGCAAGTAAGCTCCTCTCCAAATGGGAAGGCCCTTATGTTGTTGAGGTGGTATATCGTTCCGGTGTCATAAAGATTAATAACTTTGAAGGAAAAAATCCGAGAGTTGTAAATGGGTAAAAAATTAAGCATTATATCTCAGGTACGCCCATTAATGTTGAAACTAATATTATTCAAGTGATAACATCAGAGGAGTACATAAGAGAGACGTTCCGAAACACTTCAGAAACCTTAAAAGGGAGTAGGTACTTGATACGGTAAGTAAACCGACTCAAAAAATTCCAAAAAAATATGTGTTGTTGGTTTTGGTATTTTATAAAAATTCCAAAAAAAAAGGAGTCAGGGGGACCCACGAGGGAGGCACAAGCCAACAAGGCGCACCCACCCCCCTGGGCGCGCCCTGATGGCTTGTGGGGCCCTCGTGTGCCTCCCGAACTCCGTTTTCTTCCCGAACACGTATCCTGACCTAGAAAAAAACATTATACATACCCCCGTATGTTTTGACCAAAGCATCGCAAGTTTCTCTTCTGTTCTTATTTCGGGCTATTTTTCTGAGAGATTTAGATCGACATGGCGTCGCCAAATTCCTCCAAGGACAAGTTCTTCGAGAAGGTCATCAACCCATACCTGTCGGAGGTGATGAAGAACCCTCAAGCCATTGAGATGCGTGAGGGGGTGCTCCACATCCGGGATGTTCTAGGCCACAAGAAGGAGGGGAGCTAGAAGGCCAGGCTTGCAGCATTTGAGCAGGAGATCTTCAAGTGCCAAGGGATGGTTGAACGTGGTTTGAGTGCTAACTACTCTATGATCACAGACTTCATCCGAGAAATAAAGATGGACACAATGTGGGGACCCCGACTCATAAGTCGTGATCACCGAATGCACGTGTACAGTGATCCCAGAGATCAATGCTCACTGAACACACAAAAGCTGAATAACAAGAGTCTTACATCCAGATTCAGCGTCTTACAGATAAAGACCATGAAGGTCAAGTCTTACATAGATAGGGCCATGAGAGGCCAAATAACAAACATAGCTAGCAGCAGAAATCTTGATAGAAAGCGTAGACCCATGCCATCTGCCTTAACCTACAGGCATTCTGACTGGGAAGGTTCCTAGTTCGCATGTTCGTCACCAACGAACTCTTCACCGTATTCCTGCTCTTCCATGCCTGGCCAATTAAATAACAAGTAGCAAGCCAATGAGTACCTTGAATGTACTCGCAAGCAACCCATGTTTGGAACAAGGCAATAACAATACATGATATAGCACTAAGTAGTTAAGTTTTGCGAAAAGCTAATTTTGAGTGCAATGACATGATCAAGATAACTAGTAGTAGCATGCATCTAGAGAATACAAGTATCCGCACAAACAGGTTACCGATATCAATATAATCAAGGTCTGAACATCTCATGTTCAATCATCATGTCAAGTCATCCGACTTGTCTCGAGTATTCCATCTTTGTTAACCACACACTCACACCAAGTTTATGAAAACCCAGGACATAGTTTAAGCAACACCACCCAACTCTCCTTGACCATGGACACGGCTATTCGAATAGTTTTACACTCTGTAGAGGTTGCACACATTACCCACAAGACTCGGGAAACTTCCATGTCAATCCACGACTTGCGGTATCATTCATACCCGAGATAAGTACCCGAACATGCCTTTCCCCTGATGATACTAACAAAGAGTCCACTCATTGGCACCCAGCCCACATGATGTCCATCACAAGTAACATCCATGCAGGGACCAACGGTGTGCCCGGTGTCTGTGAAAACAGCCCATGATCATCCTTACCGGCACGACCCCGTATCGAGAGTGACCACGTCACTCCCACCACTACTAATGCGGGCTCTATGCTAGTACCCACCAAGGTAATCAACAAAGCCCCGTCCCATAAGGGGTATCGTGGTTGTACATGTAAGGTTGGGACGGTCAGCAAATCTTAAATCTAATCCGTTTTTGAAAACACACACACTCACTTGCTCCGGTACACCACTTCTTTATCAAGTGGTTCCCTAGCTCATAGTCATCTCCCTCGGGCATTAGTGGCACCCGACGGGGTTTTCGAAAAGCCTTTGAAAACATTCTTGTTTCCAACACCATGCATATTCCCGTCCCACTTTGCGTAGCGTCTACTAAGCATCCTATCTACTTCCACCCGCACAACCCTCATAAGGGGGTAGGATCATGCACGATGCAAGTATCAACGAGAAAGTATCGGAGGCATCCCACCGAAGTGGTCACCACATCACATGATCAACATAACAAAATAAAGTGCTATATGACATGCATAAAAATGGTTTCTGAACATGGTCAAAGGGCTGCTTGCCTGACTCAACAAAGTCTTCGGGGTCTTCAAAGTCTTCGGGTCCAACTCCCTCGTCAACAGCGCAATCTATCGTCGCGCTAAATAACGGTAATAATAAGAATCACAACAAAAATAGAGCACAAAAATCCACTTCTAAAATGTTACCCTACTCTGAAAAATACCACAAACAATACTAAAAATATTTTCCTAAGGTTTTGTAGTGAAAAAGATTTTCAAAACCATATTAACAGTGGCTAAAAATTCCTACAAAATGGTTTTAAAATAAAACAGTACACAAAACTTTTTCAAACATTTTTACAAGTGGCACTATAAAATACTACAGATTATTACAAGAATTGTGGTGGAGAAATAATTGGAATTGGTCAATTATTAAATTTTGTGGGATTTTTGGAAGTTACTAGAAAAAGAAAAGGATAAATGCTACTGTTCCTATGGGCCAAGATGGGGTCAGCAGAGCTGGCCCAGAGGGGATATAGCCCGCGCCAGGCTGCTACATCAAAGGCGTTTTCGTGGAATATGCCACCACTTACGCAGCGAACCGGTACGCGCGCGGCTGGTGGTTTTGAATCTGACGGGTGGGCCCCACCCGTTAGTGAGAGGCAAGGAGCGAGGGGGCCTATAGGTGGACCCCACGGTCGTCTTCTTCCTCGAGACAGAGGGGAGGGGGGCCTCACCGGTGGCGACTCTATTGGTGGATCAACGTGGGAGGGCACCGGGGAGCTCAGGGCTCGTCGCCCGTCTGATGGTGGAGGAGAGGGACACTGGGGAGCTAAGGTTCGCCGGCGATGAGGTGGCGAGGCGGCGGCGGTTCGGTTTGAGCTCGAACCCGTCGCATCGAGCTGCAATTGTAGCGGAAAGGAGGGGGAATGAGGTCAGGGAGCGGCGGAGGCCTCAGGGCGATGGAAAGAAGTGGCGGAGGGGGCCCTTACCACGCGCTTGCCGGCGAGCCGAGGCGGTGGTCTTCGAGCTCGATCTCGAGCTCGGGGCCTCCTGGAGATGTTCTGGTAGGGTAGGGGTCGATTAGATGACAGAGAGGGTGGAAGGGATCGGGAGAGGGCGAGGGGGTGGCTTAAATAGAGGGGGGCGAGGCATGTCGTGGACCGAGTTCACTGGCTTCCACCGGAGGGGCTCTGGTGGCCACGGGAAGGGCTCCGGGCCTCTGAGCGGTGCTCGTGGGGGAGGAGCAGGGAGCTGGGAAGCGAGAGGGGGAGTTAGCGGTGCTCGGGACGGGCCCCGTAGGTGGACAGGGAGTGGGGCGCTCGGGCGGCGCTCGGGCACGCACGACTGGGGTCGTTGGAGAGAGAGGGAGGACGGGGGCGGCGTCTTGGAGTCTTGCGGACATCGAGGGGGACACGGGGGACAAGGTCCCGCCTCCCTAGGCTGTCGGGGCTCGGGATGGGCGCCCGCTACGGTGCTCGGGTGCACTGTAGCGCGCTCCATAGCGCCGTTTTGGCATGCCACGGCATGCCAACGGTCGCCTGGGCGCGGCCAAGCCTGTCTAGGAGGTCTAGGGGGGGTCTAGACAAGGGGAATCTAGCATTGGATGCTCTGGGAGTCCATTTGAATAGAGAGGGGGGAGAGAGAGGGAAATTCTTGCCGTCCAGGGGGTAGAAATGGGTTTTTACCCTACTCCATGATTGAGTATGAGCTTGAAATTTTTACTGGGGGTAGAGGGGGCATGCAAGTGACTATGGTAAAAGTTTGAGATCAAGGAGAATACTGGAAGAGGTGGAATCAGGGGTTTTACTATCTGGCCAGAATGTGTTTGATCTATGTTTGGGCAAGTAAATGGAGTTTGCTTGCCATGAGATTTAACAGGGTGAAAATTTAGGTAAAATTAGAGTGGGTCACCAAGTTTGAGCCCATTTGAGAAAGGTTGACAATGCAAACTTGAAAAACCCTAGAATTCAACCGAATCAGATTCCTGTAGATCCAAGCATGCAATCCTATTCTCCCAAATCCACCACTTGGTGTGGTATCATTATTTTGGGTTTAGAACACGCCCACAATGTTTGGGGGTCAATAGGACAAACTTCACAATGTAAAGTTGTTCAAACTTGACTCTTGACAGGAAGGGTTTTGGAATTTTTTAGTGGATCAAATCAATTGGGATTGAGATTAAACTTTGGAAGATCATCACATATAGCATGTGTGAGTTGCTCGAATTTTCCTGGATTTTATTGAGAATATTTCCAATAGAAATATTTCAAAAGCTTGATTTAGGCAGAAAGGGTTTTGGAGGGTTTTGCTCATTATGTTGAACATGAGCATGTGTTGAAACTCATATATATGGAAAATATATGTGCACTGAGTTTCCCCAAATTTTCTCAAATATTTTTAAAGCATTTAAATATATTTTTCCTATGAAAACCATTTCTGGCCTTAAGAGAAATCCTTTAAATAAAATAATAAAATAATCTTTAAAAATAATATTTGGTGGTTTTGGGAAGTCTTATATATAGTAGGTTCCAAATAGAGTCTTCGGGGGAAAAAGGATCCACCCAATTTGAGGACTTGTAGTGCAAACCTCAATTCAGTGCGTTTTGAAAACCTAATTCGAATAAATCCTTTTTGGCCTAAATAAATTTTGATAAAAATAGTTTTAGGTACTATACACATGGTATGATCATTGGGCAAGAGGTTGTATCAAGGAAGATGGAGGTGGAGAGAAGAAGAACCTATGAGTGCCAAAACACAATCAAACAAGCAAGCGAACAACAACAATTCAAACAAGCACATGCACTCAAAAAGTTTTAAATGGTTCCAAATTTTGTAAATCCATAGCATAGCAAAGTGATACAAACACAGGGTGTGACAGACCTACCCCCCTTAGAAGAATCTCGTCCCCGAGATTCCTAGGCTAAGCGCTAAAATGATAAGGGAACTCTCCTCTAAGGTAGTCTTCACGCTCCCAGGTTGCTTCTGCTTCAGTGTGGTTGCTCCATTGGACCTTGAAGTACTTGATGGTGCGGCTTCGGGTGCAACGCTCTGCTTCATCCAAAATACGAACGGGCCTCTCACGATAAGTGAGGTCTGGTTGAAGGTCGATTGCTTGATGGTCGATGTCCTTGTAGAGGTCGGAGCGGTTGGGAACTTGGAGACACTTCCGGAGTTGTGATATGTGGAAAACGTTGTGCACATCTGATAACTCGGAAGGTAGCTCTAGCTGATAGGCAACTTCTCCTCGTCTTGCGGTGATCTTGAAGGGACCGATGTATCTTGGTGCAAGCTTTCCTTTGACGTGGAAACGCTTGGTCCCTTTAAGAGGTGTGACTCGGAGATAGACATGATCTTCGTTGTTGAAGCTCACTTCTCGGCGGTGAGAGTCGGCGTAGCTCTTCTGTCTTGTCTTGGCGATCTCAAGGCGCTCTCAGACGAGTTGGACTTGCTCTTCTGCTTCGTGGAGGATGTCTGGCCCAAAGACTAGTCCTTCTCCGGTCTCTGACCAGTTGAGGGGAGTACGGCACTTGCGTCCATACAACACCTCAAATGGTGCCATCTGAAGGCTCGACTGATAGTTGTTGTTGTAGGAGAACTCGGAAAATGGTAGGCAACCTTCCCACTTGTCTCCGTATGCCAAAACACAAGCACGAAGCATATCCTCGAGTATCTGATTTACTCGTTCTGTCTGTCCTCCGGTCTGGGGGTGAAAAGCAGTGCTGAAGGAGAGCTTGGTCCACATTTCTTCTTGAAACATCTTCCAGAATCTTGAGGTAAACTGGGTACCTCGGTCTGACAGAATCTCCTTCGGAACTCTGTGAAGACTCACGATGCGGTTGATGTAGAGGTTCGCCAGCTGGCTCCCATCATAGGTGTTCTTGACGGGAATGAAGTGGGCTACCTTAGTCAGGTGGTCGACAATGACCCGAATGGAATCATGTTCTTTGCTTGACTTAGGCAAGCCGGTGATGAAGTCCATCCCGACTTTGTCCCATTTCCATTCAGGTACCTTGAGAGGTTGCAATAGTCCAGCGGGTCGCTGATGCTCAGCCTTGACTCTCTGGCATATGTCACACTTAGCAACAAAGGTGCCTATCTCCTGTTTCATGCCATGCCACCAGAATCTTGCTTTGAGGTCTTGGTACATCTTGGTTCCTCCAGGGTGGAGGGAATACGGAGTATCGTGAGCTTCTTGCAAGATCAAGTTCTTGAGCTCTACCTTGTTGGCTACGCAAATGCGCTTCCCGAACCATACAACTCCTTGCTCATCCAGTGAGAATCCTGGGGCATTTCCTGCCTTGATCTTCCTCTTGATGCCTTCAATGCTCTCGTGTCCCTTCCGAGCTTCCTTAATATCATTCATCAAGGTAGGCTTTGCTTCGAGGTTGGCTAGGAATCTAGGTGCAACTAGTTCCAAGCCGAAGCTTTCAAGCTCTTCATACAGGGCGGGTAGACTTTCCTTTATCATAGCGTTCAAGGAACAAGCCTTCTTGCTTAAGGCGTCTGCTACCATGTTAGCCTTTCCAGGGTGGTATTGAACACTGAGGTCATAATCCTTGATCAACTCCAACCATCTTCGCTACCTCATGTTCAATTCTTTTTGAGTGAAAATATACTTCAAACTCTTGTGGTCTGAGTATATCTCACATTGCTTCCCCAGAAGGTAATGTCGCCATGTCTTCAAGGCATGAACTACGGCTGCCAACTCAAGATCATGAGTAGCGTAGTTCTCTTCATGAGGACGTAGCTGTCTAGATAGATATGCTACGACTCTACCTTCTTGCATCAGAACACCTCCAAGCCCGGTTCTCGATGCATCACAATATATCACAAAATCCTTGTGAATATCTGGGGTGGCCAAAACTGGGGCTGTGGTCAATCTCTTCTTGAGCTCTTGGAAGCTTTCTTCGCACTTCGGCATCCATTTGAACTTCTTGTCCTTCTTCAAAAGCTGAATCATGGGTCGGGCAATGCTCGAGAATCCTTCGACGAACTTGCGGTAATATCCCACGAGTCCGAGGAAGCTTCTAACTTCCTTCACATTGGTTGGGGATTGCCATTCAGTCACGGCTTCAACCTTGGCTAGATCCACTGACAATCCTTCTACTGTCAACACATGACCCAAGAATCCAACTTCATGCAGCCAGAATTCACACTTGCTGAACTTGGCATAAAGCTGGTGTTCTCGAAGCTTGTCTAGGACCAATCTCAAGTGCTACTCATGCTCTTCTTTAGACTTGGAGAAGACGAGTACGTCATCAATGAAAACAACAACAAACTTCCCCAAGTACTCCATGAAAACCTTGTTCATGAGGTACATGAAGTAGGCAGGGGCATTGATCAACCCAAATGACATGACCGTATATTCATACAGGCCATACCGGGTTACAAATGCCGTCTTTGGAATGTCTTGGGTTGTGATCTTCAACTTGTAGTACCCTGACCTGAGGTCGATCTTGGAAAACACCTTGGCTCCATTCAGCTGATCGAACAGGTCTTCAATCTTGGGGAGTGGGTACTTATTGTTTATTGTGACTTCATTGAGAGAGCGGTAATCGACACAGAGTCTAATAGTTCCGTCCCTCTTTGACACAAATAGAACAGGTGATCCCCAAGGAGAGGCACTAGGGCGATTGAATTCTTTTCGGAGCTGCTCTGCCAGTTGCTTCTTTAATTCAACCAACTCTTCGGATCCCATTCTATAGGGCTTCTTATAGATCGGTCCTGCTCCGGGCATTAGATCAATGATGAACTCAATGTCGCAGTCAGGAGGCATTCCCGGCACCTCATCAGGAAAAACATCCGGGTATTCACATACCACTAGCACTTGATCCAACTCAATTTCCGACAGACTGTTAGCCTAAGGGGCTTGAGCGGAGACAGGGTTGGGAACATACTTGACTTCCACTCCTTGGCTATTGGTCATGGTAACAATCCTTTTGGCACAGTCTAACAATCCTTGGTGCTTGGTTAACCAATCCATGCCTAGCATCACATCCAAGCCTTCTGACTTCAGGATGATAAGGTCTGCTAGGAAGTCTACCCCGTTGATGTTAATCTCAACTCCTTTACAACCTATCTCGGACTTCATAACTGATACCGGGGTTTGTATCAACATGCGACTACCCAGGGGTGTAGGCTTCATACCACTTGCTAGTGCAAACTTTTGGGTGACAAAAGAATGCGAAGCTCCACAATCAAACAATACGGTTGCTAGGGTTGAGTTGACGAGGAACGTACCCAGTATGACGTCCAGGTCTTCCTTGGCTTCCTCAGCGGTGACGTGATTCACATGACCCTTGCCATTGTTGGGCTGGTTGCGAGGAGCTGGGTTCCTTGGTGGTGCTCCACGGCCTTGACCTTGGTTGGGCGCATTGGGGCGCGGTGCATCTAGCTTCTTTTTGGGGCACTGCCTAGAGATGTGTCCTGGCTGACCACACCCAAAGCAAGTGACTTGTCCAGGGTTGTTGTTGTTGTAGTAGTTCTTGCCGCTGTTGTTCTTATTGGGGTTGTTGTAAGCTGGCCTAGGATTGGCATACTGCTGAGGTTGGTAGCTCGGACGAGGCGCAGGAGGTCTAGCCTGCTGCGGCTGATAGGTTGGCTTGGGGCTGGCTGCCAGGGGCGACGCTTCTGGTTGCTGGAACTACCCTTGCTGATCATCTTGCGCTTGCGAGTGTCATCCATGGCATGACGCTTGTCTTCAAGCATGAGGGCCTTGTTCACCAGGTCGAAGAAGGTCCGACAGTCGCAGACTATGAGCTGATACTGCAGGGTCTGCTGAAGTCCTTCCATGAAGCATTCCATCTTAGCAGCCTCCGTGTTGACATCTTCAGGTGCATATCTTGACAGCAGGTTGAACTTCTGCATGTACTCCTTGACAGAGCCACTTCCTCGCTTCAGCGCTCGGAATTCTCTCTTCTTGATAGCCATAATCCCAGAAGGAATGTGGGCGGTGCGGAATCATTCCTTGAAGTTATCCCAGGTGATCACACGATCGTCTTGCATGACCTTGAATCCATCCCACCAAGCTCTGGCGGTACCTCTGAGGCAGTGAGAGGCATACAGCACCTTCTCACGATCCTCATTGCAATTGACCAGTGCAAGGAGGTCCTCGATGGTGCGGATCCAGTCATCGGCATCCAGTAGTTCAGCAGTCTTGGTGAAGGTTGGGGGCGAATTCCTCATGAACTCAAACCTTGTGGAGAGGCCATTGTCGTTCGTGCCTTGCTGCTGGTTGTTCACAAGGACTTGAGCCATCTGCTGGATAGCAGCAGTGTTGGCCTGGTGTTCCTCCCGGAGAACTTGGAGAAACTGAGCTATGGTCATGTTCTCCGGTGGAGGTGGTGGCGGGGGAATGTCGCCTTGTGGCTGCTCCGGGTGATCTCCAGCGTGAGCAGCCCCACCATCCCCCTGCTGCTGGCTGGAGTTGCAGGCTTCAGGGTTGGTGAAGGAGCTGTTGTGGGTTGCAGTCACCATCCTATTTGGGAGCAGCCAAGTCAAATAACTGGGATAGACGAGAGGAAAAGCAAGACTGGAAAAAGCGTGCCTAAGGGGGTTGTTATAGTGCAAGTGTGGTAAAACAAAGGTCGAAAGACCATAACATATATTAAGATAAAATAGATGATGGAGTCGCTTACATGCTGCCTAAGGCAAAAGCGCGACTTGCATCGGAACACAAACAACAAAAGCAAACAACAAGCACACATGGTTTCATATGAACCATTAAACAGACTCGACTTCGCATGAGGGGTACATGACTGATCCTACCCTAGGGGTTCTCGGACTTAGGTGGTGGAGTGCTTGGTCTCGTAGTCACGCTCCTCCGGGTCTTCCTCCTGATCATCATCCATACGGGCATCGTCTCCGGTCGAAGGGGTCGGAGAACGAGGAGCTCCATCCCAACGACGCTTCGTCGGTGCGTCGGTGAAGTTCTCACGGTACTCCTTCGCACTCATGCGACGTCGACGCGTGGGTGCATCTCTAGCTGGGGGTACTCCTCCTCGGTAAGAGACAACTGGTCGTCCCTCGGGGGCTCCATCCTTCTTGATCCTGTCTGGCTTCGTCTTGGCTTGACGAAGTAGCTCTCGGGTGTGGTGAAGTTCCTCGCGGAGCTTCACGGACTCCTTAATCAAGTTGTGAACCAGACAGTCGGCGGAGAGGCTGAAGTAGGTCTGGAACCTGAGTGGGGTGCCATCCTCCTTGGATGGGATCAACGTCCAACTCTCTCTAAAATCGCCCTTCCTGAAAGGTAGGTAGCGAGTAGCTGGCTTGTCAGCCATCTCTGGAATGATGTTTCGAAGGTGTAGGAGTGCCTTGCATGCAGCTGTCTCGACTGCGAGTGCCAGGGTCTCCATCTGTGGTCCTTCAAAGAACCAAGTAGTCGGGGAGTCGTTTGCCTTCACGACCATATCGACGTAGTACTCCTTGTAGGATCAAAAGTATGTCTAGAGGGGGGGTGATTAGACTACTTGACCAAATAAAAATTCTACCTTTTCCCAATTTTAAGTGTTGGCAGATTTTAGCAATGATAGCAAGTCAAGTACACCCTACACATGCATGTCTAAGACTATAGCAGCGGAAAGTAACAACAAGCAAATGTAGTAGAGGGTAGGAAGGAAGATCAAACGCAATTTGTAGACACGAAGATTTTTCCCGTGGTTCCGATAGGTGGTGCTATCGTACGTCCACGTTTATGGAGTCTTCAACCCACGGAGGGTAACGGTCGCGAGAGTCCACGGAGGGCTCCACTGATAATGGTACACGAAGTAGCAACCTTGACTATTCCATAATGGCTTCCGTCCACGAAGGACTAGCCTCACTATGGGTAGATCTTCACGAAGTAGGCGATCTCCTTGCCCGTACAAACTTCTTGGTTCAACTCCACAACACAAAGTAGGAGGCTCCCAAGCGACACCTAACCAATCTAGGAGGCACCACCCTCCAAAAGGTAATAGGCTCGGCAATGTCGATGAACTCCTTGCTCTTGTGCTTCAAGATGATAGACTCCTCAACACACAATCACTCTCTCACAGATTTGGCTATGGTGGAAGAGATTGATTTGGTGGAAAGCAACTTGGGGAGGCTAGAGATCAAGATTCATATGGTAGGAATGGAATAGCTTGATCTCAACACATGAGTAGGTGGCTCTCTCTCAGAAAATTGGATGGGGCAAGTAAGGAATAGTTCTGAGTGCTTCTCTTTCGAGTGGGTGGTGGTGAAGGGGTATATATAGGCATCCCCAAAAATCCAACCGTTACACCTAAAGTGACCAACTTGGTGACACCGAAGTATAAAACTCAGTGGTACCGAGGTGACCAAAAGGCGGTAACTTTTGAATCTCGGTGAGACCGATACATAACTCTCGGTGGTACCGATAAGATGACCAACGGTCACATTGCACAACTCGGTGAGACCGATTCTCAATATTCGATGTTTCCAATTCTTGACAACGGCTAACCAGAGAGTTGTCCAAAATCTCGGTGAGACCGATTCACAAAAATCTGTGGTACCGATTCTTGAGAATGGCTAACCAGGAAGTTGGTCCAAATTTCGGTGAGACCGATTGACAAAACTCGGTGGTTCCGAAGCTTGAAACTAGCTAACCAGAAAGTTGGCAACTGAACTCGGTGGCACCGATGCAGAATCGGTTGCACCGAAGGGCTAGGGTTTGGCATGGGTCTGCTGAGTTTGGGAATCGCTGGGACCAAGTGGAAATTCTTGGTGGCACCGATTTTCATGATAGGCTTGGACAGACTTTTGTGGAAGAGTTTGTGGGTGTTTTTGGTGGCTATCACTTGTGCACGTGGAGCATCTTGTTCACCAACTGTACCTTACCCCCTTTTAATAGTATTGGCTTTCCTATGGACTCAAAGTGATTTCTCACAAAGTAAAATGTAGAGTCCTCTTGCTTGAAGCTTTGCCAATCCATTTCCTTGCATCTAGGGGTTTCTCCACAATCCTTTTGCCAACCTATCATTGAACTTTTCCTGAAATATACTTAGTGGAAACATTAGTTCAATGATATATATGTTGTTATTAATTACCAAAACCACCAAGGGAGTAAATGTGCTTTCAATCTCCCCCTTTTTAGTAATTGATTACAACATATAGATCAAAGCTTCGACATATGATATAATCAATGAATATAATCGTCGCTTTGAGAAGTATGTGATAAGCAAGAGCTCCCCCTAAATTTGTGCATTATTTTGAATTTGCTTTTGAATGCAAATGCACAATTGATTTGGTACATGAGGCACACTTTCATGTCACATACAACTTGGTGGTGTGCGAGAATAATAAGAATGAATATCATAGCACAACACAATCAAGCAAAGGTGAATGATCATTTCATAAGCATCACAAGGATAGGAAATAGTAGCAATACACATCAAGTGTATGATCAAACACCAACAAAGTTTAACACAAGCAAACCAACTAAAAGATATCAATGTTTTTGAAGAAGCGATAAAAACCAACGCTCGCTCTCTTGAAGCCTAAAGATCTATATACATCTTCTCCCCCTTTGGCAACAAGTTACCAAAAAGTTCAAAGGTATATAACTAAGCGCTCTTCTGGGGCTGATCTCCTCCGGTGGCCGATGAAGGAGTCGAGAGAACGGCATCAGCGAAGATTTCTGTAGACGTCATGGACAGAGTTGGAGTAGCAACTGGAGGTGCTAGAGGAGCTGAAGGAGCTGAAGAAGCTGTAGCACGTGCTGATGAATAAGGTCTAGACTCTGGAACTGGCACTGTAGCTGATCTAGCCAGAGTAGTGAACTGAGTGCTCGTCCTGAGAGGTGCACGATCCTCATCATCATCATCATCGGTAGAGTGAGGGCTAGGCACTGCGTCAACTTCCTTCTTGAGCTCATTCATAGTCACTGTGAGCTCATCCACCTTGTTGTTGAGAATATGGAATTTATTGTCAACAATCCTCGAGAGGCTCGCCTGGTTCTTCAATATCTCACTGATGTCCTCCTACATGCTGAGCACAGAGCTAAGTAGGAGATCCATCTGCTCACTCCTAGACCTTGGCACCTGAGAACTGGAGTCTCTGGCAGCCTCTGCATGTGCTTGTGTTGTAGCTGAGGTGGGATGATCTGGGTCCATCACCACAATGTTGTCTTCTAGCTCTGGCAATAGTGGCAAATCTGGTCGGTCAAGTGCAAATATGTGCTTCTCCAACTTGGAGTTGATAAGCATCTGGATATAGGGTGCATAGCAACATGAACGCTTCTGATCAGCAGCAACCCTCTTCACAGTCACCACTATCATATCCATCACTCTGAATCTCGTATGTTGATCTAGATGGAGCAGCATGTTGAAGGAATATCCTCTTATCATCTTCTCATCTCCAGACTTAGGCATCAAGGTATGCCTCAATATAGTGTTGATAGTGTGTAGACCAGCCTGGAGGAAGTAAATGGATCCTAGCTTGTGAGACTTCACATGTGCAGCAAAGATCTCATTATACATGTTCTTCATGGCATTGTGGCTTGCCTTGGGCTCATTGTAGACATTGATGTCACCATCTTCCACCTCTGGGACTCCTAAGATGACAGCCCACTCCTCAACAGTGGATTCATATCTTGCACCTTCTGTCATGCACACAATTCTACCATCTCCATAGAAATGAGCAGTGGAGTAGAATTGCATGATCATTTCATCGTTCCAAGCAGTGAACTCCTTACCAACAAACTCATCAAGTCCAATGCAATGAAAGTTGTCTTGCACACTTGGGAAGTAATCCTCATTTTCCTTGATGTACTTCCAGTCCACAAATCTCATGTCACTCACAGCAGGGCTCTTATCAAGCAAGATTGTTTCATAGAAATCTTGTTGCTCCTTTGTATAGAACGTGTAGTCCACATCAGTCTTCCTCCTCTGAGAGTAAGGATCAATGGCTCTCCACTCTCTCAGACCTGAGTTCTTCCTCTTCTTCATGTCCTCAGCTAATATGTGGCTGGCATTGTGCTCTGGAAGGTGTGGTCTTAGCTTCATCAAAGCTGACATAGCATCATCCTCAGCTTCCCTAAAAGTGGAAGTCTTGTTCTTGCAAGCAGCTGGGATGTCTCTAGAAAACCTCTTGGGTTTAGGAACAGCAGCCTTCTTAGGGGTAGTCTTGGTGCCTTTGGATGATGTATCCTTAGGCATAGCATCAGCCATGAGCTTCTTCTTCTTCTTAGGAGGAGCCTTTGCAGCTGGCTCTTCCTCCTCTTCTTCCTCATCTAGATACTCTGGAGTAGAAGGAAGAACTTTAGCTTTAACAAATCTTGTCCTTTCTCTCTTCTTCTCCCCAGCCTTCTTAGGCATAGAATTCTTGGAGGGCTCAACAGTCATTGTTGCCCTGGCACTCTCAGGTGCTCTCACTGTCCCTGACCTAGCATACTCTTTCCTTATAGCCTTCTTCTTGGATGAAGAGGCAGCAGCATTGTTCTTGGCAGCATCATGTTTCTTGGATAGCTCCTCAAGTATGAAATCTTCATCCTCCTCGTCTGAGTTGAGCTTCCTTCTTGCCCTAGTTGCAGCCTTGGGCAGATCAGGTGAGCTAGGAACATCATTAAAGCTCTCATCAGGACTAGTGCATGAGCTCATGTCATCATTCTTCTCTCTGAAGTCATTCTGGCTATCATCTGAACCTGACATCTCTGAACCTGTGAAATAGAGTATAGAAGAGTGGATAGGTTGAGTCATCACAAAATTTCAGAAGATTTTCTCAAATTTGAACTAAAATTTCTTAAGATTTGCATTCTGCCAAGTGAATATCGGTACTACCGATGCAAACTTTTTGGACCCACCGAGACAAACAACCTGCCTAACAAAAA
This sequence comes from Elymus sibiricus, assembly GCA_039707655.1. Lineage (NCBI taxonomy): Eukaryota > Viridiplantae > Streptophyta > Magnoliopsida > Poales > Poaceae > Elymus > Elymus sibiricus. Next base: position 302,754,783 of record CM077675.1, on the reverse strand, counting down.
CTTGGCACCACTTTCGGTGAGACTGAAAATGGGCACTCGGTTTCACCGAGGTTGTTCTCAGTCGACCAGAAAAGGGAATCGGTGAAGCCGATTCTTTTGCTTCGGTGTCACCGAGATTCAAGTCGCGGACGGCAAACCCTAAAAAATCGTTCGTTCTCTAGACTAATGAAGTTTCTTGTGGATTGATCAATCTCAAACTTTGGCTTATCAATGGAAAAGTCCTAATGCGCAAGATTCGGAAAGGGGAGCGCACGAGGGGTCGAAATCGTACCCTTACTTGGTGACGATCTCGCTACGGCGGCGACGGGGGTGAAGATTCCGTCGATGGTGTGGACTTCCAACGGCGGAGGCGCTCGGGAAGACGAAGGCGACGACCAGGGGTCCTTGTTTTGCAGCTAGGGTTTTGGAGGGGATGGCATTTGAGGAACTAATTTCAAAAGTCGGGTCCGCCTCTATATATACCCGTGGCTGTCGGTGACAACGGTTCTAAATTTTCGGTGTCACCGAGTTTCGCTACTGTCAGCTGACAGGGAAACTTGGTGTAACCGAGAAGATGGAATCGGTGATACCGAGTGTGAAAACCAGATCAACCCTAGGCATTCGGTGATACCGAGAATTTGGTATTGGTTCCACCGAGATGCACTTGGGAGGTTTTAATGGTCAATCCTTTGTCGATACGCAACTCTGAGTGCTCCTCACACAGAGAGATCGAAAAGTCCTTGTTCAAATTTTGTGATGCAGCAAGAATGGAATATGAGACGAGAAAGCATAGATAACTAGAGAGTGGTCCTAGGCATTCTTGTCCATCCAATTGGCAAAAGAAAAATCAAGAGCCAAATAGCAACAATTGGATGTCCTCGAATGGTTAAAGAAATGCAGACCAGCATGATCACACAATAAGATGTAAAATGAAATCATGGCAAACATGCACATACATACTAGCATCTATCAAGAATTTTGGGCGATGACGGAGTCATCTATATATGAGTATATTGACTTAGGAGCCAAGTAAGAATACTTGAGTAGGTCATACTCATTGTTTAAGCACAAGTGGGGTTGCCACCTTTACATAAAGCATTTAATGTTGTCACATACTATGAGATGTTTTAACTCAAGTCTTAGAGTAAAGCTCCCCCTTGATGTGACATCCCCCCATAGGAGGGATAAACTAAGCTTGGGTTTGTCATAGAAGACTTCATGTGGATGATGTAGTGGTGGATGCTCAAGGTTGATGAAGATCACCAAGAGTTGGGAGCATCCTTGTTGTTTCCTTACTCTTCTCACCTACATGGGTTAGTCCCAACACACAAGAGACAAATACAAGGATATCTATGGACATGGAGTGCAAAGCATACATGATGATATCCATGGATTTGTTGATTACCTTGTCCCTTGCTTACCTTTGAGGGAATATGTGACTCCTTGAACTATTGCTTGATGTTGACGTTGATTGCAACTAGTTCTTGCCAATTATGAATGTGAGTGAATTTCATTGGTGGAGTCACCCCTCAAGAACTTCTCTAGTTCTTCTTCTTGGGGACCCACATCAACTTGATGGGGATCCTCGGTGTCGAAGTGGCACTTGTAGAAGTTGAGCTTGAAGTAGCCTTGGGAACCCACTCCACCAAAGCTTGGGATTCATCTTCATATGAGTCAAGGTCCTCTTCAAGCATGTCCTTGCCCTTGAGCTTATGGTCTTGTGGTGGAAGGTCATCTTGAGTGTTTGTTCCCTTGGGAAGAGTATGTTCATACTTCTCCCTTCGAGGAACAAACTTGGGCTTGGGGTATTGACCTTCTTCCCATTCAACTCCATTAGCGTTGAAGTAGCCAATGCCATGGTTCTTCCGGTATCCTCCGTGCTTGCGTACAATTTCCTCAAATTGCTTACACACAACAAGACTCTTGTAGATACCTTTATCTATAATTCCTTTCAATAAATCATTTTCTTGCTCAAGTGTAACTTGGCTAATAGAATCATCATTAGTGGAATCAATAGAACTACTAGAAGCAACATCATTAGTTTTATTAGCATTTTTATTATTGCTACTAGATGAAGAACCTTTCTTTCCTTTGTTACTAGTTTGTCTAGGTTTAACTTGTGGCATGAATGTAGACAAGAGTAATCGTTTGGCTAGATAAGATGAAGTCTTCTTTCGGAGATCGTCATTGACAGCTTTAAGAAACTCATGTTCTTGCTCCAAGGTGAGCTTCTCGAAGTGTAGCTTCTCATGAGTCCTTACAAGCTCTCTATGATCTTCTAGAGTAGATTCATGGGCAAACTTAAGAGTGTTTAATTCTTTAGTTAGTCATTCTATTTCCATATTATCATCATCAACCGACTTATCTTGACTAGCATGAAGATTATCAAGTTCATTTTGACTAACATCACTAGTTTTATCAAAGAGCAAGCCATCATCACCAAGTAAATCAGCTTCATCACTATTGAAATCAAGATACTTGGGGTGTGATACCTTTGGGACTTTAGCCATGAGGCAACTTCCACTCCCTTCATTTGGTGAATCAAATAGATCATAGGAGTTGGTAGTCACTAGTGCAAGTCCGGCAACACCTTCATCTTGACTATAGTCGGAGTTGGAGTGGTAGCTTCTCTCGGAGTTGTTGTCGGATTCGGAGCCGGAAACCCATTCACCAACATGAGCTTGATGTCTTCTTCTTGTGTAGCTCTTGGTGTACTTGTCCTTCTTCTCCGAGTCTCTACTTCTCCTTGAGGGTCTTCGTTCATAACGGTCATCTCTACTCCTTCTCTCTCTTTGAGGTGATTCATTCCTTGAGCTTTGTCTTCTTGGTGACTCTTCTCTTCGTTTGTAGGGAGCCGTGCACTCATTCGAGTAGTGCCCGAGCTTCCCTCAATTGTAGCAGTTTCGGTCACAACTTGACGAACGCTTCTCTTCATATCTTGAGTTGGAGCTTCGTTCTTTGCCTCTATTCTTGTAGAACTTGTTGAATTTCTTGACCATGAGGATTATCTCTTCATTGGTGACAAGGTTGTCACTTGAAGTTGCGGGAGCATCACTTGTGGCTATGTAAGCACTGCTAGACTTGTTATGAAGCTCTTCTTTGTCTTTGAGTGCCATCTCATGAGCAACAATCCTTCCAATGACTTCCGTAGGTTTGAGATCTTTGTAGTTGGGCATCATTTGGATCAATGTGCACACGGTGTCGTATCTCTTATCCAAAGCTCTAAGTATCTTCTTGATGATGAATTTGTCGGTCATTTCTTCGCTTCCTAAGCTGGCAATCTCATTTCTGATGAGAGCTAGCCTAGAGTACATCTCTGCGACTCCTTCACCATCCTTCATCTTGAACTTGTCAAGCTGACTTTGAAGAACATCCAACTTGGATTCTCTCACTGATTCGGTACCTTCATGCATATCAACCAAAGTATCCCAAATCTCTTTTGCATTCTCAAGACGACTGATTTTGTTGAATTCTTCGGGGCATAGGCAGTTGAAAAGAATGTCACATGCTTGAGCGTTGTATTGCAACATCTTCAATTCATCCGCGGTCGCTTCACGATCCGGTTCCTTTCCATCACCAAAGAATTCACCTTGCAAGCCTACACAAACAACAGCCCAAACGGCGGGGTTATGCCCAAGAATATGCATTTTCATTTTGTGCTTCCAACTAGCAAAATTTGTGCCATCAAAGTACGGACCTCTATGATGATAATTTCCCTCACTATACGCCATACTCTCCTAGGTTGTGAGACCAATGCAATGGAGACCAAAGCTCAGATACCACTTGTAGGATTGAAAGTATGTCTAGAAGGGGGTGATTAGACTACTTGACCAAATAAAAATTCTACCTTTTCCCAATTTTAAGTGTTGGCAGATTTTAGCAATGATAGCAAGTCAAGTACACCCTACACATGCATGTCTAAGAGTATAGCAGCGGAAAGTAACAACAAGCATATGTAGTAGAGGGTAGGAAGGAAGATCAAACGCAATTTGTAGACATGAAGATTTTTTCCGTGGTTCCGATAGGTGGTGCTATCATACGTCCACGTTTATGGAGTCTTCAACCCACGAAGGGTAACGGTCGCGAGAGTCCACGGAGGGCTCCACCCATGAGGATCCACGAAGTAGCAACCTTGACTATTCCATAACGGCTTCCGTCCACGAAGGACTAGCCTCACTATGGGTAGATCTTCACGAAGTAGGCGATCTCCTTGCCCATACAAACTTCTTGGTTCAACTCCACAACACGAAGTAGGAGGCTCCCAAGCAACACCTAACCAATCTAGGAGGCACCACCCTCCAAAAGGTAATAGGTAATAGGCTCGGCAATGTCGATGAACTCCTTGCTCTTGTGCTTCAAGATGATAGACTCCTCAACACACAATCACTCTCTCACAGATTTGGCTATCGTGGAAGAGATTGATTTGGTGGAAAGCAACTTGGGAAGGCTAGAGATCAAGATTCATATGGTAGGAATGGAATAGCTTGATCTCAACACATGAGTAGGTGGCTCTCTCTCCGAAAATTGGATGGGGCAAGTATGGAATAGTTCTGAGTGCTTCTCTTTCGAGTGGGTGGTGGGGAAGTGGTATATATAGGCATCCCCAAAAATCTAACCGTTACACCTAAAGTGACCAACTAGGTGACACCGAAGTATAAAACTCGGTGGTACCGAGGTGACCAAAAGGCAGTAACTTTTGAATCTCGGTGAGACCGATACATAACTCTCGGCGGTACCGATAAGATGACCAACGGTCAGATTGCAGAACTCGGTGAGTCCGATTCTCAATATTCGGTGGTACCAATTCTTGACAATGGCTAACCAGAGAGTTGGTCCAAAATCTCGGTGAGACGGATTCACAAAACTCGGTGGTACCGATTCTTGAGAATGGCTAACCAGGAAGTTGGTCCAAATCTCGGTGAGACCGATTGACAAAACTCGATGGTACCGAAGCTTGAAAATAGCTAACCAGAAAGTTGGCAACTGAACTCGATGGCACCGATGCAGAATCGGTTGCACCGAAGGGCTAGGGTTTGGCATGGGTCTGTCGGAGTTTGGGAATCGGTGGGACCGAGTGGAAATTCTTGGTGGCACCGATTTTCATCATAGGCTTGGACAGACTTTTGTGGAATAGTTTGTGGATGTTTTTGGTGACTATCACTTGTGCATCTTGTTCACCAACAGTACCTTACCCCCTTTTAATAGTATTGGCTTTCCTATGGACTCAAAGTGATTTCTCACAAAGTAAAATGTAGAGTGCTCTTGCTTGAAATTTGCCAATCCATTTCCTTGCATCTAGGGGTTTCTCCACAATCCTTTTGCCAACCTATCATTGAACTTTTCCTGAAATATACTTAGTAGAAACATTAGTTCAATGATATATATGTTGTTACTAATTAAAAAAACCACCAAGGGAGCAAATGTGCTTTGACTCCTTCGTGACGGCATCGACCTAGTGCTCGTGCCAGAGGAAAACGGGTGGTTGGCAAAACTGGCACTTCTCAAGGCTGTCCTCGAGGAGTAGGGGAAAGCCGGATGTTAGGAAGGCTTCGGGTACGACGGCCATCTACAAAGGTTTGAAAGGAGGAGAGTCGGTATAGTGCTGTGTGAAGAATAGAAGAGGTAATAAGTGTAGAAACTCCCAAGTATTGGTGCTAGGTGTAGTTTTTAAAACGGTTTTATCCTAACTAACGTCCATGCTAACTAAGGGCTTCCTACAGTCAGGATGACTCTGATACTAGCTCTGTGGGGACCCCGACTCATAAGTCGTGATCACCGAATGCACGTGTACAGTGATCCCAGAGATCAATGCTCACTGAACACACAGAAGCTGAATAACAAGAGCCTTACATCCACATTCAGCGTCTTACTAATAAAGACCATGAAGGTCAAGTCTTACATAGATAGGGCCATGAGAGGCCAAATAACAAAGATAGCTAGCAGCAGAAATCTTGATAGAAAGCGTAGACCCATGTCATCTGCCTTAACCTACAGGCATTCTGACTGGGAAGCGTCATAGTTCGCATGTTCGTCACCAACAAACTCTTCACCGTATTCCTGCTCTTCCATGCCTGGAAAATTAAATAACAAATGGCAAGCCAATGAGTACTTTGAATGTACTCGCAAGCAACCCATGTTTGGAACAAGGCAATAACAATGCATGATATAGCACTAAGTAGTTAAGTTTTGCGAAAAGCTAATTTTGAGTGCAATGACATGATCAAGATAACTAGTAGTAGCATGCATCATGAGAATACAAGTATCCGCACAAACAGGTCACCGATATCAATATAATCAAGGTCTAAACATCTCATGTTCAATCATCATGTCAAGTCATCCGACTTGTCTCGAGTTTTCCATCTTTGTTAACCACACACTCACACCAAGTTTATGAAAACCCAGGACATAGTTTAAGCAGCACCACCCAACTTTCCTTGACCGTGGACACGGCTATTCGTATAGTTTTACACTCTGCAGAGGTTGCACACTTTACCCACAAGACTCGGGAAACTTCCGTGTCAAGCCACGACTCGCGGTATCATTCATACCGGAGGTAAGTACCCGAACATTGCCTTTCCCATGATGATACTAACAAAGAGTCCACTCGTTGGCACCCAGCCCACATGATGTACATCACAAGTAACATCCATGCAGGGACCAATGGTGTGCCCGGTGTGTATGAAAACAGCCCATGATCGTCCTTACCGGCACGACCCCGTATCGAGAGTGACCACGTCACTCCCGCCACTAGTAATTCGGTCTCTATGCTAGTACCCACCAAGGTAATCAACAAAGCCCCGTCCCATAAGGGGTATCGTGGTTGTAGATGTAAGGTTGGGACGGTCAACAAATCTTAAGTCTAATCCATTTTTGAAAACACACACACTCACTTGCTCCCGTACACCACCTCTTTATCAAGTGGTTTCCTAGCTCATAGTCATCTGCCTCGGGCATTAGTGGCACCCGATGCGGTTTCCGAAAAGCCTTTGAAAACATTCTTGTTTCCAACACCATGCATACTCCCGTCCCACTTTGCGTAGCGTCTACTAAGCATCCTATCTACTCCCACCCACACAACCCTCATAAGGGGGTAGGGGCATGAACGATGCAAGTATCAACGAGAAAGTATCGGAGGCATCCCACCGAAGTGGTCACCACATCACATGATCAACATAATGAAATAAAGTGCTATATGTGTCACAGCCCTAGATTAATGCTTGTAATTAGTTGCATCAGTGAGCTTCATGCATCATGTTTACTCCATGAAAATATTGAATTGAGGAATTTCCAGAAGCCTCATAAATATTTGAGAAATGATCAACTAAAAATTTCTTCATTTGTGCCCAAGAAAATGTTCCTCTTAAGCTTTGAAAAATGTGGCAAGAGATTAAACTCAAGCCAACATTTTTGGAAGGTTAAAAATATTTATTTTGGACCTCTGAGTTAAATCAACATTTATTTGGATTGGGTTTATATTCTATTAAATAGAATATGGACTCAATAATTCTGAAACTCCATGTGTGACTTGGGTTATGTCCATTATATCCACATGCCAATTCTCAGGATTTTAGAATATGTTCTGACATTTTTATCAGACAAAACAAAATTGCAGAATTAGAAAAACAGAAATAAAAGAGAAAGAGGGAATTCTTACCTGGCGTTCACCTGGCCGGCCCAGCACTGTTGGCCCAGCCCACCAGGCAAAGCGGTCGTCTTCAACCTCTGCCAGTAGGCAGAGGCGAGATGCCGCACGGCGCGCGCGAGGGCGCCACGCCACCTGCCTGCCTGTTCCGCCAGCGCGACGCCGGGGATAGAACTGCCGACGTCGTCCCGATCCTGCTGACCCCCTCTCCATTCCTCCCCTGGCCTCGTTCGCTCTGTCCCCACCATGGCCGCACCGTCGCTCGCAGCCATAGCCTCTGCCTCCCCCTCGCTTCCTCTTCACGTCCACGAGCTCCGAATCGACGCCCTCGTCCTCTCCGTCGAGGCAAGCAACGCCAGGAGCACCCCATCATCCGCGAGCTATCTTCTTCAACCTCGTGAAGCGCCGGCCGCCGTATTTCAAATTCGTCACTAGAAGCGCGTCCCCGAGCCCGCTGACTTGCTCTGCAAATCTGCCGTGAGCTCCGCAACCTTTCCCCCTCACCTACGTGCTCGTTTTCATTCATTAGCTCCGGTTTCCGCCATGGCCGAAGCCGCCGTCCCCGGAGCTCATCACCGGCAGCACTCCGGTGACCATTTGGCCCCGCGGGGGTGCTGACTAGCCCTCCTAGGACCCGTAGGTGGCCTCTAACCCTTTAGCTCGCCCGAATTCGAGCCGCAGCCTTGACCCCGTGCTAGTTCGTGCTCCCGCTGCCGATGTGGTCATCACCGGCGCCGATGCAGACCACCCCAGCTTCGGCTGAGGCCACCATTGGACGCAGTGTGATGCCAACTCTCCATAGAGCCCAACCGCGAGTCGAACGGCGCCTTGTGCGCGATTTCCGAGCACCCCCGCCGCGTCTGGCCTCGCAGGAGGCTTAACGCCGGCGGGTTTGACCCAGCTGACCAGGGGTTTGACCTCCTAGAGTCAGTGACAGGTGGGGCAAGGCTCTGGTTAAGTTTAGGTGAGGCACTAAATTAATAAACTCAAATAATTAGTCTAATGGACCACCGACTAGTGGGCCCAGACATGTTAATTAGTGTTAAGTGTTAATCTAAACTCTGTTAGTGACAGAGTCACACACCAGTGGGTCCCACTGGTCAGGTTTGACCTGGACCAACCCAGTTGACCTGCTGGCATCACCTTGACATCATGCTGTTGCAGTAAAGTAATTCTGGAATTAAAATAATCCAATAAATGATTTATTAATTACAGAAAATATTCGAAACTTCTAAAATTCATAGAAATTCAACCATAACTCAGATGAAGAAAAGTTATATATGAAAAATGATCAGAAAAATATGAAGAATCTGTTTATGCTATGTTCATGTATGTTTGAGAAAGATAACATCACCAAGTAGGATATTTCATGATTAGGATAAATTAATAAATTGTGTTGGAGTTGGAATTTAGTATATATTTGAATTCCACTTCAATTAATATGACTAGCTATTACATTAGGTCACTTATGTACCTTAACATGTCATATCATACATCATGTTTGTGGCATTGCATTGAATGTGTTCCTTCTTGCTTGTCGGTGATGTTCCTTCTCGGTAGACGATGGTTGCAACGTTGTGATCGTTGACACTGATGAAGAGAACTACTATCTTCAGAACTGTCAGGCAAGCAACCTCCCCTTGAGCATACTGATATGAACCCACTCTCTCGCTCCTGCTCTCTTTTACTGCATTAGGAAAATAACGATTCAACTATTACAAGTTCTCGGTAGTTGAACCCATTCCTTTGCATGACCTGTCTTTGTCACAGTAAATAGTTGAAACCACTTAGCATGAGTAGCAACTGCTTGAGCCTTGTTGTGCTTACTCATCCATGCTTGCTTACTGTGCCTGCTATGCTTACAGTCGTGTCGGGTCTGATCCATCTGGGCGATGAATCGGAATGGTGATGTTCATGTCCTACTGTGTGAGAGTTAAGTGTGTGAATCCGATTTGGTAAAGGTAGCGATGAGAGGCCATGTAGGAGTACATGGCGGGTTGTCTCATTGGGACCATCCTTAAGAACTGAGTTTTATATTTGTTATCCAAGACAAGATATTACCATGCATTGGGCCCGAAACCAATGGACCCTCTCGGCTTATTAATCGCCTTGATCTCTGTCCAGGAGTTGCAACTAGTTTCTGGTGTTTGTAGGATGTGCTGGCGGCCGTGCATAGCGCTGACCGGAGGGGTAGGCTATGGCGCGGTAAATGCACCCGTGGCCGGGTGTACCAAGCATAGTACCATCCGTCGAGGTGGGCTTGGGAACCCTGCACACATCGTTTGGGGCCGTAATGGAAACTTCGGCCGGACTTCTGTCGGATTTCGGGCTACGCGATTCGAACACAGGGGCGTGTGCGAAGATCCCCTGCAGCTTCGCCCTACCTAGCTCGCTGCTCGATGGACACAACGATGAACTTGCACGATGACGAGGAAGAAGATGAACACGATAGTTTACCCAGGTTCGGGCCGCTGCGAAGCGTAATACCCTACTCCTGCTTTGGTAGATTGCCTCTCGTGGAGGTGTGGTGGATGAACTAGTACAGTGTTTCGGAGCCTCGTGTGGGCGCTCCTGAGGTGTTCTTGGCCCTCCGTCGGCTTGGTGGAGGATGAGTGAATTGACTGGTTTCAGATCCCGCTCTACGGTGCAGCCTACCCTCTATATATAGCGATGGCTCGGGTGCTCTTCCCGTATCGCAATGGCGGGAAGGGATCCCACAACGGCCAATTTTGAAGGGGGACAGGAGTACATGCTCGCCCTGCCCAAAGGCGGTCTTTGCCTACAAAGTACCTGTCTATGATGCAGAGGTGGGCTCGGCGATGACATCCATCCTGCGGGGCTCGTGGTCATGGTCTTGTTGCACCGGAATGGAAACATTTGGGGGGTGCTTTGGGAACCCGCGTACGTCCTTGCTCCCTTTGCACCAAAGGGGAAACTGCACTGCCTGGCGCGTTGGCGCCCGCCTGTCCTTACTCTCGTCATCTTTGACTCCTGAGGCCGGGCTCTGCATAGAGATCTCCGCCGCTCCGAAGGGGGCCTGGGGAGGGCCATCCCTTGCCGGTCTTGACGCCGCTCCTCCTCGCGAGCCTAGGCCCTTGTCTTGAGTGGGGCCATGCCTGGCTATGTTTGGCTGACGAAGTGGGCCACGCCCTGGGCCGCAGGCAGGCGGGCCTGGGTACCCCCGTTCCCAGAACGCCGATAGTAGCCCCCGGGCCCAAGGCGTCCTCGAGCTGGCGTCTGGGAGAAGCCTTGAGGGCGGCCCGAAGCGCCGCGGGCCCCAAACGCCTGCGGACCAGGCTTCACATGTGGCAGTCCGAGGGGCCGTCGCCCCTTCTCCCCCACACCGGACCGGCCATTGCCAGGTTTGTCGAGTCGCCCAGCATACGCAACCAAGCCGCCTTCGTCTCCCATCGATTCCGCCATCTGTTCCCCCCTCCTGCGCGGCTCTCGTCCTTTTCGCCGGATCCCTGCGCGCGCGCCACCTCGCCCCCCTTATTGTGGCTCCGAAGAAGGGAGAAGGCGAAGGCTTTTGGGTGCTGATGACCGCGTCGGCGCCTAAGCCCGCGCTAGGCCGGTCATCGGTTGTGAACTTGGAGGGGTTGGAGAAGGTTTAGCTGGTGGTTGCTGCCGACTCCAATGAGTTGGGGGCACCAAGATCTGGCCAGGCTCGTGGCCTCGGAGCGAGATGGGAGCCCCCGCTGTCCCCCTTCATATCCACGCCCTTCTCTCGGACGTACTGCTGCCATTCTCAAGCTTCCTCTCCGCCGTGCTTTCGCATTACCGGATCCATGTGCTCCATCTTGACCCTGGTTCCCTTGTCCTCCTCTCGTCCTTCGCGTTCCTGTGTGAGGCCTTTGTTGGCGTCTTCCCCTCCGTGGCCTTGTTGCGCCACTTCTTCTCCCTTGAGTTGGCTTCGGGAGAACAGTGCTCTGGGTCTGTGTCCTTGAGAACGGCAGACGCATCGGCCCGGGGGGCCCTCGACGCTGGACTCTCTCCGGAAGCAGAAGGGTTCCGGCGCCAATGGGTGTACGTCGGCGCCGCCGGGGCCGAAACTCTGTTCCAACTCCCGCTGACCCCCGCAGTGTCGAATCGCGGGTGGAGGCACGAGGAGCTTGCCGACTCGGGGCTCGCACTGGTCATAGCCAGGCTGGCGAGGCTGAAGCAGGCGGGCGTGACGATGGCGATGGTGGTGTGGGAGTTCACACGGTGACAAATTGCTCCTCTTCATCGCCAATCCCGTCCGATGTGGGCCTTCATGGGCCCCCATGATCCAATGAGCATCCAGGTCCCACCTCTTTCCCCCGACATGCTGCGCGAGCTTCTCCGCCGCCTGACTGGTGGTGAACCTGACGAGCCTCCCCGGGACGTCCTCCCCTTGTACAACTACAAGGACCGGGAAGCTCTCGTCGCGAAGATGCCGCGCTTCGATGAGTGGGGGTTCCTCCCTCCGGAGGAGGCGCGCCCTCAGGATGCCTCTTTCTTGGGGGCCCCGGCCTCCGAGAATTCGGGGGACGCCGCCCTCCCCGTGGCCGAGGTCGGTCGCCCTTCGCTGCCCGCTCCTCCGGCTCCCGCCTCGGGTCAGACCGAGGTCGGGGGTGACGCCTAGCCGATGATGAAGGTCGCCGTCTCCGCCGCTGAGTATCAATCGCCGGTCGTCAGTTCATCGTCTCCCGCCCCCGCGCCGGCCGAACGAGGAAGGGGCCCAGGGGCGGTCGCTCCTCGGCGCCGTGGGCGCCGGTGAAGAGGAAGTGGATCGCCGTAGATGACTAAGTGCCTGCGCCCCCCTCGACTTTCTCTTCGGCGCCTTCCTTCTGAGCTTCTGTTTCGCAGGCTCCCCACCGACGATGGAAGAGATGGGTCGGCGTCGCCCGCTCCTGCAGCCACCGGGCCTCTTGCGGTCTCCTCTCTCGTTGGCCGCGGGGTTCGGCCCACCGGGGTGCCGACACCCGAGCCTGTTCGGCTGCCCGGTGACCCCGAGCGCGAGCCTCCTATGGTCTTCTTCGCCCACGGCCTCCAGCTCCCCAGAATGGGGCCGCTTCCCCTGCCAGTGGCCTTTCCTGGGGTCGTGCCGCGCTGCATCCTCGGGCCCCCTTTGCTTGGTGACGTGGGGCCCCAAGAGCCGCGTCCTTCTTCCGGAGTGTCTACGCGGGAGCCCCCAGCCCCTGGGCACACGTTTGGGCTAGGTGGCTCCTCGCGCACCTCCCCCATTCACCCTAGGGAAGGCGGGAGTCCTGGTTGGCCCCTTGACCCCGCTGGCGACTGGTGCGCCACGCAATGGGGTTTGCTCCACACCGCGGCGGACGCGCTAAGGCGCCTAGCGGTGGAGCTCGCCAACAATGATGCCCGCTTGGAGGTGGAGCACCAGCGCCTTGCGCAGGGATGGCATCAGCTTGAGGTCGCCGTGAACTTCGGCCGCCTGCAGCGTGAGCGCGCCCGCACAAAGGACGAGGAGTCCCTCGCCACGGCGGTGGAGGCCCGCGAACGCGCTCTTGCAGAGGCTCTGGAAGCCGACTACCGGCGCAGGGCCTCCGAGGAACGCCTCAAGGAGCTTCAGGCCTTCAACGCCGACCTTGAAAGGCAGATCCTGATGTGGAGGGCCACACTTGAGGGCCCATCAACCGAGTTCCTCTCCGCCAGCGCAAGCCCCCGAGCGCCTATCGACTCATTGGCGTTGGAGGCGCTGGAGCAGAGCCTGGAGCAAGAGAGGCTGGAAGTGAGGGAGCGCCAGGCTTCGCTTGCCGAGAAGGCCCTTGCCTCCCGCGAGGCGAAGTTCCAAGAGGAGGTCGACAACAAGGTGGCGGAGGCTTGGCGTTCCCTTCTCCAGGACTACCGCGCGAAGCTGAAGCTCCAGGAGTCCCGTTTCTGCAAGCGTCGCGACCACCTGAAAGGCGAGGTTGATGCCCTCAAGAAAAGGTTAAACCAGGAGGAGGGGCGTCGGCGAGCCGCGATGGACGCCCAGGCTGCTGCCGAGGCCGAGCTAGCCTTTCTCTATAAACAAGTGAAAGGCGCTGCTTCCCTGGTAGAAAAGCCTTCAGAAGAGGCGGGCCGTGCTCGCGGCCTCCAGCACGCGCGCTCCCAGATGTTCCGGTCCCTCGAGGGGAGGGCTACCCGGGCCTTGAGCGACATCTGTGGCGCGAGCGTCTCAAGCCCCTTGGTTCCAGACGATGCCGGGTACCTGGGCTTCTTTTCCAGGGTCATGGAGTGTCTTGAGGAGGGAGCGGAGAAGATTCGCATGCTTGCGGAGGAGAAGGGCCGCGACCTCCTCGAGCGGGCGGCCTCGAACGTCTTCAGCCACCTCCTTCGTCTCGACCCGCACTTCGATTTTGGAGCGGTGCTTGGTCCTGTGCTTGAAGTGACCCGTGCCGCCCTCGCCGAGTGGGTCAAGGACCATGTGGACGACCTGATAACGGAGCTTTCTTCCGACGAAGACGAGGGCAGTGCCTGAGCCGGAAAACCCGAGGCCATCGCCGGGCAGTGGTGACGAGAGTAGCGGCGTCGGCGCGCCCTCTTGAGTAGCCTCCTTGTTCTCCTGACAGGATTATGCGTGCAGCCTAGTGGCAACTCTTATGTATTTTGGAAAGTACCTTTGGATGCGTCCCCGAATGACGAGGTGTGTAGAGCCGCACTTCATCTTGTCTGGGGTTGCTGCCAATCCGGTTGTCGCGCTTGCGGTAGCCTTCGGCGTCTTGGAGGTTAGCCGTAGCGCCTGGGGAGGGGTCCGGACGTCCTGGGGGTTTCCCCTTCACGTGAATGAGGCGAATCGGGAGCCCTTTCGGCACTCTGTGTCTGTAGGCCCCAGTCCCGCACATTTCCCGACCACCATAGCATACGACCGGATCACCAGGACGCAACTACGAGGTCAGGCCTCGACACCCTTGATGCCGACCGGATCACCGAGGACGGCATCAAGGGGCGAGTGGCTTTGTGACCGGTAGGGCTCCTGAGGCTCGATGCTCAGGAGCCCCCTTTGACGCATAGGCGTGTCTGCGTCGGCAGGTCCCAGTCCCGCACATTTCCCTACCACCGTTAGGTACGACCGGATCACCTGGACGCACTTCACGAGGTGGGGCCTCGGCACCCTTGATGCCGACCGGATCACCAAGGACGACATCAAGGGGCGAGTGGCTATGTGACCGGTAAGGCACCTAAGGCTCAATGCTCAAGAGCCCCTTTGACGCTCGAGCTATCCTTATTTCGTCCTGCTGGATATTGCCTCAGGAGGCCCTGGGGCCTCCCGAGACTTCATGCTGTGGTACCATGCCGCGGCCGGAGCCCCCGAGTGGGGGTTGACTGCCCAAAGATGCCAGTCCCTGAGGTGACAGGGCCTGGCTATCCAGCTCCGAGGCGCCTCGGGGGGGGGGGGGGAGGGGCGGAGCGCACTGCTTCTTGCAAAACACCAATCCGGAAAGAGAGAACTCAAAATCGGTAAAACGAGAGAACAAAGAGAGAAAAAGTCCCCGCCCCTTTTTCTTTTTAAACATAGAGTTACGAAATCCTCGAACTTCCAACAGGTTCGAGCACAAAAAGGATTATCGAAGGTTGCAACTTGGAATACTAAAAAGAGCGAGAAAACGGCCGCGTCTGGCTTTTTAGTGTAGTGCTCGTCTTCGTCTTCCCCCAGCGCTGAGCGTAGGGCATCCACGTTGCATGGGCATAGCCATTGGTGGGCAGTGTTGACTTCTCCGCCAGCGCGGAGCTATGGCTGCCACGTTGCGTGGGAGGAACCCCTCCGCATCCTCGGGGGGCTCCGGGCGTATACAGCCCACTCATTATTACGTGAGAGTGTCACGGGTTGGTGTTGGTCCCGGGGGTTTATAGGGAGCTCCATGCCTCGCGGGCACGACGCCCACTCCTAGCCCCCGGGTTTGTCGTGGCGAAGTAAGGTCTGCTCTGGGCGGGCCCTCGAGCGTAGGGGGAGCCCCTTTCTCTCTCCGACTGGAAGGCCCGCCCCAGAAGAAGGCCTTGGGCTCCCCGGGCGGTACCCCAGCGCGCCTCGCTGGGGTCCCCGGGGTTCCCATGCTGGTACACGGGGTCCTACCCCCAGGTCGGGCAAGTCGGGCCTGGGAACATGGGCGAGTACATGATCGCCCACTGGTGATCGAACGAAACCCGACCCGGAGACATGGGCTTATGTTCCACCCTCCGTCTCCAAGCGAGCATCGCGCGCCCCGGAGACACGGGCGCATGTTCCACCCTTCGTCTCCAGGTTGGGATCGTCTGGCCTAGGGACATGGGCGTGTGTTCCACCCTCCGTCCCCAAGCTGGGGCCTACCGGTCTGGGGACGAGGGCGCATGTTCTACCCTCCGTTCCCAGGCAAGTGGCCCCCGGTCCCCAGACCCAGACGCCTGCTCAAGGCAGCTCCCTACCAGCGGGCGTGCCTCGCGAGGGTCTTCGCACCGGGCAACCTCGCGAGGCCAGCCTCACAAGCCGCCCCCACGAGGTTGCACATATCAGTCCGCGCGGGGGCTGCCTGCGAAGTCACGTGTGCGCCTCCTGTCGCCGTGGCAGCCGGTGCTGCACCCTTCGTGGCCCGGGCGCGCGTCAACACGGTCGTTGTAGAGTTGCACGAGCCCCCGGGCGCCGGCGTAGTTGAGCCTCCGGTCCTCCTCCCTGGTCCCGGTGAGCGTGCCGAGAGGCACGAGGCGACGCCCCTCTCGTGTGGCCATCACCTCCCACTGGTCTCTGCCGGTGCCTGCGGTCGGCTCCTGCGCCCCCGGCAGCTCTAACCAGGTCCCCGGTGAGCGCGGGACGCCGCGGACGTCCCGAGCATGCCCAAGTGGCCCAGGCGCCGTGCCCGCCGATCGTGCGAGTTCACGGGTGAGAGCCTCACGGAGATACACCTGGGTCTCATCGGTGGCGGTGTCGCGCCCAGGGGCGCGCCTGGCCTCGTCGATGCGGCAATCGCATGCAGCATGTGGGCGCCGTAGCTCGTGCGCCACGAGGAGTGCGACATGTCTGTGCGTCGGGTCTTGGCAGACTCGGAAGAGTGGCGGCGCGGCCCGAACGCGGGGAAGGGGCGGGGCGACAGGGGCGTGCCGTGTGGTTGGTGAAGGCGGAAGCCCCCAGCGCCCTTTGAGAGTCCGGTCGGTGACGGTGCCCGTTGACGGGGTGGCAGAACGACGCGGGGCGCCATGGCCCGCCGGCGCCGGCAGCGCCACACGGGCAGCTCGCCACTCAGCACGGGCTCGACGTCCTCTTGCCATGAGTGCGGCGAAAGGAGGCAAGGCGAGCCCTGAGGGAGATTTCGACACGCCCCCTACCTGGCGCGCCAAATGTCGGATTTCGGGCTCGGCAAAACCCTTAAGATTCGAACACAGGGGCGTGTGAGAAGATCCCCTGCAGCTTCGCCTTACCTAGCTGGCTACTCGATGGACACAACGATGAACTCGCACGATGACGAGGAAGAAGATGAACATGATAGTTTACCCAGGTTCGGGCCGCTGCGAAGCGTAATACCCTACTCCTACTTTGGTGAATTGCCTCTCATGGAGGTGTGGTGGATGAACTAGTGCAGTGTTTCGGAGCCTTGTGAGGGCGCTCCTGAGGTGTTCTTGGCTCTCCGTCGGCTTGGTGGAGGATGAGTGAATTGCCTGGTTTCGGATCCCGCTCTACAGTGCAGCCTACCCTCTATATATAGCGGTGGCTCGGGTCCTCTTCCCTTATCGCAATGGCGGGAAGGGATCCCACAACGGCCAATTTTGAAGGGGGACAGGAGTACATGCTCGCCCTGCCCAAAGTCGGTCTTCGCCTACAAAGTACCTGTCGATGATGCAGAGGTGGGCTCGGCGATGACATCCGTCCTGCGGGGCTCGTGGTCGTGGTCTTGTTGCACCGGAATGGAAACCTTTGGGGGGTGCTTTGGGAACCCGCGTACGTCCTTGCTCCCTTTGCACCAAAGGGGAAATTGCGCCGCCTAGCGCGCTGGCGCCCGCCTGTCCTTCCTCGCGTCATCTTTGACTCCTGAGGCCGGTCTCTGCATAGAGATCTCCGCCGCTCCGGAGGGGTCCTGGGGAGGCCCATCCCTTGCCGGTCTTGATGCCGCTCCTCCCCCCGAGCCTAGGGCCCTCGCGAGGGCCTTGTCTTGAGTGGGGTCGTGCCTGGCTATGTTTGGCTGACGAAGTGGGCCATGCCCTGGGCCGCAGGCAGGTGGGCCTGGGTACCCCCGTTCCCAGAACGCCGACAACTTCCTTGCGGGTTCAGTCTCAAATAGGCGATAAACCTGGACTAGAGTCTTGTGTGGTTAACGGTCGTGGCCGACTCCCTCGCTGGGCTTCCGCTTGAAGGTTGCCGAGGTGCCTTTTTACGTGCACATGGCGGTAAGTGGCGGGAGCATGTGTGAAGAAGTATACGCCTGCAAGGTGAATTAATCTGTTCGAATAGCCGCGTCCTCGGATATGGACTACTTGGAAAACTTATGTGGTTCATAGACAAGTCAAATGGATACTCTAGAATGTGCAAGAGAAGTGTGAGTGCTATGGATAGCCTTCTCGTAGGGAGACGGGAGTGGATCCATAGTGAACTCGTGTGCGCTATCCCACCTCAAAGATACTACTTGTAGTTGTAGTACAGGTTAGCCAAGAGTCAAAGCTGGCTTGCTGCAATAAACTCCACCACCCCCCTTTGTTGATAATGGTGCATATGTAGGTAGTTCTGATGTAAGTCTTGTTGAGTACCTTTGTACTCACGGTTGCTTAATTTATGTTTTGCAGAGGAGACGCCAGTCTCATTAGTGATTCTTATGATGTGAAGTTCGATGCTGACCGGATTAGCTTGGGAATCCCAAACAGAGGTTTGGCTCCTTTGGTAGGGTCATTGCAGCTTTTTCAGACTCTTCTAGCCGCTTTTATTAGATGTCTGTACCCAGACATGTATCTTCCGCTTGTTGATTGTATGCTCTGAATGATGGGTCATGTGACCCTCTGCTTGTAATATCATATTATGTAAGGCTCTTCCGAGCCTTCTAAATAAATGTTGTGTTGTTGTATGGTTATGTTGTGATGCCATAGTTGTATCTATGCATATCGGACATGTCATGCGTACGTGTGACGTGTAACGGTATGTATGGGATTCGACACCTAGTTGTGTGCCTCTAGTAGTACTCTTTACGGGGAAATGCCTCTTTGTGCTTCCACTGAGCCTTGGTAACTTGCTACTGCTCCGGACACATTGATTGACCGGCGTGTATCCTTCTTTGCTGCTGTGTCTGTCCCTTCGAGGAAATGTCTCGCAGTGTAATGGAGTCCATGTAGTCTGCTATGACTCGTCTACGCGCAGTTGATGACATTTATATCCCACGGCGTAATGGAGTCCATGTAGCTTGCTATGACTCGTCTACACACGCTGATGACCGACACCTGCACTGTTGGGTTACGTATGCCTGTCCCTGTACGGATGTGCCACTTGGGTTCTACGACTAGTCATGTCGACCCGGGTTCTTTGACATTTGAATGCTAGCGACATATTCACATACGTGAGCCAAAAGACGCAAACGGTCCCGGCCAAGGTAAGGTGGCAGCCGTGGGGATAACCGTGCGTGAGACCGCAATGTGATGTGATGTGTTACATCCTAGATTCTTATGGCTTAGGATCGGGGTCCCGACAGCGTTGGTATCAGAGCTTGACTGCTTGTAGGATTACCAAGCCAAACTGGTCGATGTTGAGTCTAGAACTGCTTTAGTTATATAAGGGAATTGATTGTGGAAGGGAACGTAAGGCTCTTTTTACTCCTTTCCTCGTGTCATTCTAATTCTGAGTCACCCTCTTCTTTATTCTACGGGGTTAAGAATTAGGCTTCCTATCTATCTATCAGGATGACGAGTTACTATGATGGAGACTTATAGGAAAGTTGATGTCATCCTGGATCGTTGTCTCCATAAGAATTCAATGTTATGTTGTCAGTTGTTTTGCAGGTTGCCTCATATTTCATGCCCATACAGCCATTATGCTGTCCGAGTTATCCAAGGTTAACAAAATCTGATGCAATTGCAAATTCCTTCCTCCGGTACCCGATGTCTTTTGGGCCAGACAAAGCACACTAATTGTTGTGTTGGGGTACTTTATTACCTCGACGTATTTGTTGAAGTGTTAGGAAACCATGTTATCTCAGAGAGCCACCCAACAGTCTAGTTGTGTCTTTTGTTCCTAGTGTGATGATTCTGGCCATCATTATCGAAAGCATGTTGTGATGCTACTTAGTCAGTAGGTACTCTATTTCTGGGTTCTTGAACCCAAGGATCATTCTGCTCACTCCCGTTGATAGTATTTGCTCATTCCTTTAGGATATTAGTAACCTTGCTCTTGTCTTCAAGGTTTGTGGTACATCATTCTTCCAATACCATGAACCAGTTATGGCAGAAGTTCCTCGTGAACGAAAGGTCACAACATGAGTGCTCATGGTGAGTTCTCCATTCCATAATCGTGACTCTGCAAATCCTACCTTTCTGCATGGGTTATCTAGAAGAAACATGTTGAACTCGTTCGACGTACCAACCCATGCATCTACAACTCAGGAAAAATCATGTGCTCTTGAGTTGCCCCTCTTCAATTGTACTCTGACCTTCATCTATCAATGGATAGTTAAGAGTAGTCATGCATTTGTGTTATCGATGTCGACTATTCTGGTGGTCTGTCAAGCCATTCTATTTCAGAATGACTAGGAGAAACAAACTCCGGTACCTCATCCATTTCTTGGATTAGGTCAAAGCAGTTGTATTCCATATATCAAAATGCCAATCCAGGTTTTACTCTGTTCTATCTTGAAGTGTTACCCTCTTCATGTCAAGACTGTCATGAGAATTGCACAACCTCTTATGGAGTCTTGATGCAGTGATACTTCTCGCCATCATTGTTCATTCCTTGGTCTCCGTGCTAGTTGCAGCCGGAACGCTGACAAGTGAATCGTGATGTGTGAAATCAATACTCCTAGCAAATTTGTTGCTTGGTAGTTGATGGACAATAATCTCATTCTTAGCGTGTTGGTTATTGAATCACCATTCTAAGATTGATCGTGCTACCTAGTCCATCTTCCATGGTGCACTCTTTGATCAAAGAGTTAGGATTGTATCAATCCCTTGCTCTTTTGATCATATCATCTTGCCCTGAAAAGCAAGATTGTTCTTGAGCTCAATAGCATATCGGTGGTTCGTGATTTTCCGAATATCTCCTCGGAAGTATCACCAGGTTGTTCCTTGACCGTTATGTTGAGTTTGTGATCAAGTTGGTTTTTGTAAACTACCCCTTCTCCAAGACTCTGTGTTGGATACCCTGGAACTAGTTGGTTAAGCTAAACAACAACTTGGAGAGTCGGAAGATAATAGCTTTGCCTAATTTAGTTCATTTCGAAGGGATATCCTTGTGTGCATATGTGTGTGTTGGAGAAAGATGATGTCTTCATCGGTCGTTCCTTGTGATCAGCTGATGCATCCATTGTCTTGTCAAAACCTTTGATTTGAATATGGGCTATCGTTGAATCAAACTCAGAACCAAGGGTTCTCGCAATGTTGTCTTACTCGTGGCTAATCCCTCGAGCTTACATCATTATATCCTTTGTTCTGACCAATGCTATCACCTTGTTCACATAGTTATGGACTTCCATCTTCATGGAAACCTCGAGGAACTATTGTTGAGCCCATTGACAACATTGTCTATCCTCCCCATGATTCATGATGAACATAAAGCCAGTGTTGGAAACTTTGTAGGCAATATCTTCATGTCCGGTACATGAAGTATATGTTAGGTGTAAGAAGTGACTCCTTCTCAGTTCACGTGCATTTGATGCAAGTTGTCGCCGTGAATTCGAGAAAGTTCATTTTGATTCCTCTGGAATCATCTCAAGTCAGTCATGCACGTGCAAACAATTCTATGGTTTGGTAGATTTGCAACCTCCATTCCATATGTATTCCTAGCACACCAAGCCACCGATTGATTTGTATATAAGGAAAAGAAGTTCTTTTTAAGTGCTAATCATATGACTTATGCAAGGACTTCGTTAACCCTAATGATGGTTCCTAACAAGAACTCGGTAGTGTTTTGTTGTAAGACTATGTGGTCATGCTTGTCTTGGACATCGTGTTCACATGTGCCTTGCAGTCCAGCTCATGTTTTGGAGCCGGCTTCTGCAGTTCATTTCCCGAGAATCCCGCAACGTCATCTCTTCGATTTGTGTTGCATCCCTTCTCCTTCGGACATGCTGAGTCTGGGACATCCTGTCATGGTTGGAGCGTTACCCGAGAAGTATAATATTGGTCTCTGTGTAACCCGGTAAAGTGATGTTGTGGCTAACATACCTAACCGGGAGACCTATTATTGTAGTATCTTGTGTCAGCAATCTTAGCCACTTCCCCATGAGAATTTCATATGACTTATTCTAGAAGTCATTTCTCATGGACCCTTGGATCTCCCGAAGTCCGACCTTTTACTTGATGCTGCAGATACCAACCATTTTCGATAATTGGTTATGCTATTTCATCAAGGAGAACATTAGAAACGGAGTGTTAAATGTCTCTCGGTCGATCATCCAGATTTCGTTCCCTTGGCATAGCTAAGGTGAAATCTGAGAAGGTGATATCTTCCTTTGCATCTGCATCCTCCATCATTATTCATCATGGTAGTATGATGTGTTGCCAGGATCCTTGGCATGGATGTTGGTAAAACCTTGAAGACTATGGAAATGCTCAAGTTCTTGAGAGCACGCTCAGAGACTAGGTTATTCCTTGGTATTAATTGGAAAGTGCCTTCCGTTTACCGAGCTGTCCTATAACTCTAGCTTCTTTTCCAAACTGAGTATGCCATTCACTCGAATTCCTTCAAACGATCGTTTGTAAGTTGCCTTAGGCTGTCATGAAGAGTTTCAATGATCTCTGGATCAAAAGTAATTCTTTTTGCCACTTAAGGGATAATCCTACGAGTCACCTTCCCTAAGGAGCCCGTTATGGTATGAAGGGCAACTAACTCCTCGCTACTTTGAAACCTCATCACCATCTGCTTTAGCGTGGAATTGTTGCCTACCAATTGAACCTCCGTTATCCACCTCTATCCATCGCTCATGATGTGGGTTTGGTGTCTCAGCTCAAGAGGCGTTCCCACGTCTCATTCTACGAGTTGATCATGAGTTGCTCGATCTCAAGGAGATGGATTCTAGTAGAGCTTTTCATTCTTTTGTTGTTATGTTGGATGAAGATCTCAAGAGCAAAATGTCAATATCAACATGATGCAGTGAATCAACATCTTCGAGAAGGGCAATTGGACCATGAGTATTGGGATAGCTAGTGTACCCTGTGTTCTCTTACCCTACGCCTGAATCTCGGGACGAGATTCTTGTTTAGTGGGGGTGAGTTGTCACAACCCTAGAATTTGTTTGCAATAATTAAATTAGTTGCATCAGTGAGCATCCATGCATCATGTTCAGTTTCCTTAAACCTGAAATGGGGGTGACTTAACCTAGCCCCAAATGGAATAAACCAAATTCAAAACAAATTTGAGTCAATGAGTTCTAATGGCCTTCATAAAACCCCAACAAATGGGATTTACCTGAAATCAAACAACTGGTCCAAACCAACAAAATTTAGGTTTCAAAAGAAATATTTGAAACCAGAGAAAAATATTGTTGGAAATATTTAAGTTACTTCTCGTTTTCATAAATAAATAAAGTTTCCCAAAATAAATAAATAAAATGTTCCCTGTGTGTGGAATAAGCCACTCAACCACAGGAACAAGTTTTCAGAATTTTCAAAAATGAATTGTTATGGAATCATATCAAACAGAGTTTAAGTAAATAGAAAAAAATCAGAAATAAAAGGGAAAGCAGATGGGGGAAGGACTTACCTGGCCGGCCCAATTGGTGGCCCAGCCCCCTAGCAGCCGATGTCAGTCGTCTCCTTCCTCCCACTAGGAGGACGAAGTTGCCTACCAATTGGAACTGCCCCCTCAGCTTTCCAGAGTTCATGATGTCTTCCACGTGTCTCAACTCAGGCGTTGCTTCAAGGACCCTGTCCGCGAAGTGGACCATGAAACGCTTGATCTTCAAGATGATCTTTCATATCGAGAATATCCTGTTCGTATTCTTGATCAAGCTGAGCGTGTCACCCGGCGTCGGAACATCAAGTTTCTCAAGGTTCAGTGGTCGCATCATTCTGAAAATGAAGCTACCTGGGAGCGTGAAGACCGTCTTCGACTTGAATATCCAGCCCTCTTCCCGACGACTCCTGAATCTCGGGACGCGATTCTTTTAAGTGGGGGTGAGTTGTCACATCCCTACTTTTAGCATGCACTAAGATCCATGTTTGTGATTGCATCAAGTTTAAAATTTCTTTAAACTTGAAATGGGGATGATCAAACCCTAGCACTATTTGAATTCAAATAGGTTCAACCAAAATATTTTTCAATGAACCAAAGTGGCCTTTTAAAATGTTCATTATTTCTGGAAAACTATGGAGACATAAACCAGAGGTGATTCATATTTTTCAAAGTCCTTTTTGTTTATTGAATTAAATCAATAAGTATTTGAATTGGAGCTATAAAATACTATAAATAATTTAATAGCTCCAATAAATATGAAACCTAGCCAGGGCCTTTGGAATATTTCAATTAGTGCCCAGAAAAAGTTTCATATTTTTCTAAATTGATTTTGTATTTTTACTAAATCAGAAACCAACGGCAAAATTAGAAAATGAAACAAAATAGAAAAAAAGGGGGGGGGGGGGCAGAAAACTTACCTGGGCTGCCTTTGTAGAAGGCCCAGCCCATCTCCCCTGCCAGTCGTCCTCCTCTTCTCGCCAGTAGGCAGAGGAGAAGCAGGGCACGGCGCGCGCGCGCGAACGCCATGCCGCAGCTGCCTGCTTGCCCCCTTGCCACGTCCTCACGCTCGATAACGTCGCCACCGCCGTGCGCATTGAGCAGACCTCCTGGCCTCCTCCTCCTCTCTCTCGCCCTCCCGTCGCCATGGCCGAAGCTCCATGAGTTCGCCGACGCTGATATCGTAGCCACGGTCGCCCCCTCGCCCCTGCTCCACGTCCAGCCGCTCAGCCTCAACATCAGCTCCATCCTCGACGAGCCACAGAAGCCCGAATGCCCTGCAGAGCCTCCATTGCGCCATCTTCAACCTCCGGCGCCGTGGATCGCCGCCGTTGCTTCGCTGTCTCCGGTGCCTCCCCGAGCCCGCCAAGCCTGCCGTCCGACGCTCCGTGAGCCTCTCCGTCGAACCCCTTTCTGCCCCGTCTGTATTAGCCGCCGTAGCCGTCGATTCCCCGTCGACCGAATCGCCCCGCCGCACGAGCTCATCGCCAGCCCAGCTCCGGTGAGTTGTTGCCCACCCCGCCATGTGCAACAACCTCGCGGGCGTGCGTAGAACCTGTAGGTGCAAAGAACGGGTGCTTTAGCCACCCCAGAGCCGATTCCGATGACGACCAAACTCCGGTCGCCGCACAAACCGTCGCCATCTTCGTTTTAGTCCCCCCGGGCTCGGGCTATATGCACAGATGGATGCGGCGCAGCACCAGCTCGCCGTATCAACAAACGGCGCTCCAAACCGGCCTCTGTAGCGCCGTCTCGAGCTGCTCCGGTGCACGGCCACCGCGGTTTTGGTCGCCGGCAACTTGCCGCCGGCTAGAGCTGACGTGGCGTGTCATTAGCATTTAATTCCCCTGCTTAATAACCCCCACAGAGGCTGACAGCGGGCCCCGTTGTGGGTCAAACCTCGGGTCAACGCGGGTCTAACCCCTGCTTAGCCCCGGGTCACTGACCCACTGGCCCCACCGGTCAGTTTTGACCTGGATCGGGTCTGTTGACCGACTGATATCATGATGACGTCAGGTTGATGCAATAATTACATTTCTGGGTTTAAATAATTCCATAAATTGTTAAAAACTTAGAAAATTCATATAAATTAATCTGTAAGTCAGATGAAAATAATTTATATATGAAAATTGATCAGAAAAATCCAATGAATCCACCTGTACCATTTTCATGCATGATAGAGCAACCTAAATAGGTGAACTTGGACATTGTTGTTCAAATACAATATGGAACTCCATATATGAAGTTGAATTTGAACCTTGGGTTCAAACCTACTTCATTTAAATCTGTTGCTAGATGCATTAGCTCAAACACATCATATTGCCATGTCATGTTCATGCATCATAATGTTGCATTTGATGTGTATTGATTTGTCCCCCTTCGATGGTTGTTCTTTGTGTTAGGCACTGTTCCGGAGGATACGGTCGAGTATCCATCTGAGGAGCAATAACGTGTTGACGTCTTATCAGGCAAGCAACCCCCCTTGAACATCTCCGATACAATCCCAGTCTCTCGCTCTTGCTCTCACTTATTGCATTAGGACAAAACGTTTCAACTTTTACATGTTCCGGTAGTTGAACCCATTCCTCTGTATGACCTGTCATTGTCACAGTAAGTAGCTGAACCAAGCCACCTAGCATACCTGGTAGATGCTTGAGCCATGTTGTGCCTTACCCTGCTATGCTTGCTATGCTTAGAGTTGTGTCAGATCTGATTCATCTGGGTGATGGACCGGAGTGAACTGGTTGTGTTCTGATGATGAGAGTTAAGTGGTGAACCTGATTTGGTAAAGGTAGCGATGAGAGGCCATGTAGGACTACATGGTGGGCTGTCTCATTGGACCGTCCTTAAGAACCGAGTCCTGTGTATGTTATCCAAGACTAGCTACTACCGCGCATTGGGCCCCAAACCAATGGACCCTCTCGACTTATTAATCGCCCTGACCTCTGTCCAGGAGTTGCAACTAGTTTCTAGTGTTTGTAGGCTGTGCTAGTAGTCTACCGAGTGGCACCCCGTACAGGTGGGCTTGGGTCAGACTAGGCACCGTGGCCCGGTGTACCAAGCATAGTACCATCCGTCGATGTGGGCTTGGCAACCCTGCACACATCGTTTGGGACCGTGATGGAAACCTCGGCCGGACTTCCGTTGCGGGTTCAGTCTCAGATAGGCGATAATCCTGGGCTAGAGTCTTGTGTGGTTAACGGTCGTGGCTGACTCCCTCGCTAGGCTTCTGCTTGAAGGTTGCCGAGGTGCCTTTTACGTGCACATGGTGGTAAGTGGCGGGAGCGTGTGTGACGAAGTACACCCCTACAGGGTAATAATCTATTCGAATAGCCGCGTCCGCGGATATGGACTACTTGGAGACTTATATGGTTCATAGACAACTTAATGGTTACTCATAAAAGCCTCAAGACAAGTGTGAGTACCGCGGATGGCACTCTCGTAGGAAGACGTTAGCGGATCCATGGTAGTGTATTGTTGTGGTGATAGTGGACTCGCGTGCGCTTTCTCAAACTTATTCAAAGTACTGATAGACGTAGTACAGGATAGCCACTGAGTCAAAGCTGGCTTGCTGCATTGAACCCCACAACACCCTTGTTGATACCGATGCATATGTAGTTAGTTTTGATGTAAGCCTTGCTGAGTACCTCCGTACTCACCGTTGCTTTGTTAATGTTTTTGCAGAGGAGACACCAGTCTCGATAGTGGTTTCTACGATAAGATCGATGCCGACCAAGTAGCTTGGGAATCCCAACCAGAGGTCTGGTTCCTATGGAGGGTCTTGTAGATAGACAGGCTTCCTCAGCCTTCTTCTTTTCTAGATGTCTGTACCCAGACATGTTAAGCTTCCGCTTGTTGCTTGTATGACTTGTGTGTTGGGTCATGTGACCCCTTCTTGTAATATCACACTATGTTGGCTCTTATGAGCCTTCTAAATAAATGTTGTGTTGTTGTATGGTTATGTTGTGATGCCATAGTTGTATCTATGCATATCGGGCATGTCGTGCGTACGTGTGACGTGCAACGGTATGTATGGGATTCGATACCTAGTTGTGTGCCTTTAGTAGTACTCTTTACAGGGAACTGCCTCTTTGTGCTTCCACTGAGCCATGGTAGCTTGCTACTGCTCCGGACACATCGATTGACCGGCGTGTATCCTTCTTTGCTGCTATGTCTGTCCCCTTGGGGAAATGTCTCGCAGTGTAATGGAGTCCCTGTAGCCTGCTACGACTCGTCTACGTGCAGTGATGACATTTATGTCCCACGGCGTAATGGAGTCCTTGTAGCTTGCTATGACTCGTCTACACACGCTAGAGGCCGACACCTGCATTGTTGGGTTACGTATGCCTGTCCCTGTACGGATGTGCCACTTGGGTTCTATAACCAGTCATGTCGACCTGGGTTCTTTGACATTTGAATGTTAGTGACATATTCACATACGTGAGCCAAAAGGCGCAAACGGTCCCGTCCCAAGTAAGGTGGCAGCCGTGGAGTTAACCGTGCGTGAGGCCGCAATGTGATGTGATGTGTTACATGCTAGATTCTTATGGCTTAGGATCGGGGTCCCGACAGTTCATATCCTTGATCTTCATTATTATACCTCTGATCTTGAACATGTTGATGAGGTGTGAGTAGTTACAATTGTTCCTGAGGACATGGGAGAAGTCTAGTTATAAGTAATCATGTGAAGTTGGTATTCATTCGATATTTTGATGATATGTATGTTGTTACTTCTCATAGTGGTGTCATGTGAACATCGACTACATGACACTTCACCATGTTATGGGCCTAAGGGAAGTCATTGTGGAGTAACAAGTAGATGATGGGTTGCTAGAGTGACAGAAGCTTAAACCCTAGTTTATGTGTTGCTTCATAAGGGGCTGATTTGGATCCACACGTTTCATCCTATGGTTAGATTTATCTTAATTATTCTTTCATAGTTGCAGATGCTTGCGAGAGGGGTGATCATAAGTGGGTTGTTTGTTCAAGTAAGAACAACACCCATATATCAAATTATCGAAATAGCGAACGTGAATCAACTAAACATGATGAACATGACTAGACAGTAATTCCCATGTGTCCTCGTGAGCGCTTGCTTCATATAAGAATACTTTTTGGCCTGTCCTTTCTTATAAAAAGGATTGGGCTACCTTGCTGTACCTTGGTTACTATTGTTACTTGTTACTTGTTACATATTATTTTGCCGCAAAACTATCTACTACAGTTATTCACAGCACTTGCAGAGAATATCTTGCTGAAAACCGGTTATCATTTCCTTCTGCTCCTTGTTGGGTTCGACACTCTTACTTACCAAAAGGACTATGATTGATCCCCTATACTTATGGGTCATCAATGAGTGATCTTCAAAACCTCTAAGTCACTATGAAATTTTCCTCGGAATCTCGAGTGGTTGTTGTAACCGTAAACTTTATTGAGCCTTGGGCTCATGCTACTTGACCCTTTTCTTTGATCAAACTGAAGTTTATTTCCTTTATTTCCATTCTAATGTTAAATGCTTGCTGAGTTTATTTGCCTTAGACGATTTTTGTATCGCAGCTAAGCCCCCGGGTGTCGGTGTCAAATCCGACATATCTCGTAGTAGGGGTCCTAAGCTAAGCGTCTTGGAGCGATGGTAACATGGACACAAAAAATTTCCCAGGTTCGGGCTCTCTCAAGGAGATAATACCCTACGTCTTGCTTTTGATTGTGTTGATATGGGGATAGTACATAGTACATATATCTATCACGAGATTGTTGTAATGAATATGAGATTGTCTATTGACTAGCCTGGCCTCGGTTTATAGAATGCACCGTAGGCCTAGGGTTTAGAGGAGTCCTTGTCTTGTGCGCCAAGTCTTGTGGAACCTACCTTGTATGCATCATGGGCTGCCCGAAGTGGCCCATTAGTGAATCGCCCTGGGGGTCCTCGGCTCGACCCACTGGTCGGGAGACGACGTGGCGAGTACCCCCTAGTCCAGGACACCATCGGTAGCCCCCTGAACCGGTCTTAAAGTTGGGGATGCTCCTCGGTTCTTCCCAACTGTTCCTCATCTTCAGCCGTCGGTCTTGAAAACTGGTTCAACAAATCTTCCCATCTTCGATCTTGAGGATCGCCGAGGTGTATCCGAAGTGTTCACAAGTCGGGCATCTGAGGAGCCCCTTTAAGTTCTCGGACTTTATCAATGCCTTGTAATTTTTACGCCACACCTCGGGCTCAAACTTTTTCCCGTGTGGCGGTCTCCTCTCGCGTCCAAGCTCCAACGCCGGACTACGTCCGAGGTGCCTTTTTACAGCCGTGCTCCAACACTGGTCGGCATCCGAAGTGTCATTTTGCAGCTGAGCTCCAACGCTGGTCGGCATCTGAGGAATTTCCGAGCTTTATGGAGCCAGCCATTCGCATCCGAGCTCTATGCCAGACTGCCTCTGAGCTTTAGGCCGGACTGCGTCCGAGCTTTATGCCGGACTGCATTCGAGTTCAGCTGAGCTTAATGCCGGAAATGCCCTTTATGGAGCCAGCCACTTGCATCCAAGCTTTATGCCAGACTTCTTCCGAGGTAGTGCACTACCTCAGTCTCGGGCTGTTTTTTGCAGATTTTTTGATTGGTGCAATTTATTCTCTGCCGAGATATATAGCTAGTAGCCCTCAAGGTGTGTGTCGGCCTAAAATCCGAGATGCACGTGAAGGTAAACATAAAACCGCTGATTGTAGTAGCCCTTGAGACTCAGGCCAATTCGCAAAAATCGGCCCGAGGAGCAATACCTTGCTCGGCAGCATGCTTTAGGAATTAAAACGCGGTGCGCAGTAGCCCCCGAGACTCAGGTTGGGTGCGGCCGACCGACCTGAGGATCGAATCTCCTCAGAAACCGTATTGCACTTGAATTTGCTGCATTGAATAGGCAATGCAGCAGCCCCCGAGCCTTAATTTGGGCACGGATGGTCTAATTAAGGATCGATATTTGTTTGACACAAACTTTGTTACGTTTGACACAATTTATGTATAATGATTCTATGTATCCAAGTACCTTACACCATTAATGCTCGGATATGCATTGTACAAGACTTTGTTGACCGACCATCGGCTTCAACCTCCTCGACCAGTAGCCGAGGAGTGTTTGTCCTACTTTATAAAGCGTTTGTAAGGGCAAAGTTTTACGGCAAACAAGGCAATCTGGCCATACGGTTTTATAAACAAAGGTACACGGAGAGATATGTTATATTACTATTTAACGTAAGAAACATCTTCTTGGAAAAATACTTCATTTATAAGTTCCTTTTCCCAGGATATCATGTTGACCATGATCGTGAAACCTCAACTCCGATCAATGTGGGAGGAAAATATTGAGGATTTAGTTTGGGGAATGTTCCCGAACTATGTGGTCTTTAATGAACCAAAAATTTCACTTCCGTCGTTGCCGACCAATTATATTCTTAAGATGTCTAGCTTTCGGCTTTACCCAATCTGAGGTACTAACCCGGATGACCCGGAAGTAACAATCACAGAGGTGCTCCCTTTACCCCCTAGACGAACAATCGGGAATGTAGGGGTAAGCACAGGAGCCAGGCAACCCAGCTTGGTCAAAATCTTAAGTTAAATTGATGCATATTTATGGCTTTATAATGATGATTACAGATGACAGCACTCGCATATTGAATACAAATGCTTTTATGCTATATGCTATTTTGACTCCTTTGTGACCGTTTATCATTTGAGAGTGGCCCATCGTCGGCTTCTACCCCTTTGTAGATGCTACACATGGTGTTTCAGCAGTAACAAGACAACCCTTAGCCGACGTCTCGGTGCCCGGAGGCGGTTGTGTTAGCGGAAATGAGACAATCAGATATCTAGGCTTTATAACTTTCACTTAGTCGTAGGAGCTTAAAGTTTGGGAGGCCAGTTACTAGCCCCCGGTTAGTGTTCGGCGTCAGCCGCGGTCAAGCCATTAACACTCCGGCCAAATTTATGAAAGGCACATGGGGTAACCTCTATCGGCCTATAGTTTGAAGGAGTCATCAGATCGCTGACCAGTTTGCTCTCATTGTGAAAGTCAGTTTTCGGCTTTCTCCACTGAGGTAATTGACCAGTTTAAATTGGAAGTACAATCGCAGTGGTTCTCCCTTTGCATACCTAGCCGAACAAAGCGAAATGTAGGAGGCAATCACAGGAGAGCAGGGTAACCCAACTATTAACTGAAGACATAATTCGAAACTGATGCGTATAAAGCAATATCCGAGAATGTTTTGCCGAGGACTGCTCGGAGTACCTTGGCTTTTGGTGGTTTCGGCTCTAGTCGGAGTCCCCCGTTGATATTGCTGATACTTTAAAGGCATCCGATGTTGTACTACGAGAGCTATGCTGGAGACATATAGTATCCCCCGAGATGCAGGTTGGGTGCAACCGACCAACCTAAGGATCGAATCTCCTCGGGAACTAGTCCAGATGTCATATGTGTTTCCCCATCGCCGAGGTGTAAGTCGGCAGGAAAGATACCGGGCTGTGGGTCAGAAAAGATCTCCCGAGCTGAATTATTACGCAGGGCACCTCGGTCATGAGGGTGTCCCGCCTCCTAAAAGAAAAACATTCAAATAGCCTAAAAGTGCCATAAGCTCAAAAATCCAAAAAAGTTATGCAAAAAAAATTGACTTTCGAACTAAATCACGTTTTTTGGTGCCAATCCAAAATTTGTCTTAAAATTAATACATGCTTCGGTCGTGCTTTAACATGAGACATCCGATCTCCGGACTCCAAGCCGGTCAGCCTTTGGCTTCATCCTCCATATCCCGAAGGCAGAGTGTTTCTCCGAGGCCTATTTAGAGAGCTAAACTCGAGCAACTTTAGAAAGAAAACAGGCTATCCGGCTATTGATCACACACTAGTGTTGGAAAAAGGAGTAGCAGAAAAAGACTTTGCAACGACCAAGAAGAAAACCATTTATTATAAAACGACTCATACAAATTTAAAAAACCCAAGTTAAATCGGGTAAAGAAATTTTTCACAAACAAAGTATATAACAAACATTTTTTTGTTTAACAAAAATATAATGTTTGGTTGAACCGAACAAAAAGTAAAATTTCAATGAGAGCTGAGCACGAAAACGACTTAGCTTGTTAATGTGCTCTGTGCTGATGACGTGGGCCGAGCTTGCGCCGGATCGAGGTCCCAGCCCGCAAGCCGGTCAAGAGGTGCCCGAGCGAAGAGCTCGGCTTGATGAAGTGGTTACGCCGCACGATCGATCTGGCGAGGTGAAGCCCTCGGTCTGGCTAACATGACAAAGCTGACCGGCTGGTGGCACCGAAGTCCCCGGAGCAGGTTAATGACGAGATGACGAAGCCCCCGGTCCAGCCGAGGTGACAAGCAAGTCGGCATATAGGACGTCGACTTAATGAAGTGATGGCGTGGGCATGCCAAGACAGGGTAGCGCAACAAGGTGACGATACAATTCGGTCGACAGAGGCGAGACGACGACGTCAGCATGCCGAGGTGACCGCGTTTCGCAGTCGAAGTGAATTACCTGCACACGTAATATAGTGGCAGCAAATAATGATAATATATGTAAATAAAAGCAATTCCTCTACTTAATTAATTTAAGTCAAGAAGGAAAAGAGATATGGCTTGAGCGACGTGGCCGCCGCGGCACGCGGACGCCGACACGGGTCAGAGTTCCATGAACCATGGTGATGAGGCGTTTGCGCTGACATCATGACGAAGTTCCCATACACAGATTGTCCATGCCCACCTGCGGACAGAAATCCAAGCTCCATATTGCGAATGATTAGTAGACCTGCGGCTTGTCGCTTTGTTGGCTGATGTATCCTACTTCGCTTGAGCAGTGCCAGTCCGATCGTGACTCCATGGCTAGAACGCCACTTGATTTTGTTCGACAGCTTAATCGTGATCTCCCTGGCATGCGAGGTAGTTCGGATCCAACATAGCGCCGGACGGCGGGTACAATCATTGCTGCTGAGAATTTTCATGATCCGATATAACTGCGAACAAATAGCACGACCCGGCGACAACGATTTTGAAGTAGAGAAAATTTATTTAAAGTAGATCTCATTGAAAAAATATCACCTGATCGTTGATCAAGATTCCCATCAATCTGCGGCGATCGCCCAGCCGGCTCTCAATGAAAGCACCAATGCCGGTGTCAAATCCGACATATCTCGTAGTAGGGGTCCTAAGCTAGGTGTCTTGGAGCGATGGTAACATGGACACAAGATTTTACCCAGGTTCGGGCTCTCTCAAGGAGATAATACCCTACGTCCTGCTTTTGATTGTATTGATATGGGGATAGTACATAGTACATATATCTATCACGAGATTGTTGTAACGAGTATGAGATTGTCTATTGACTAGCCTGGCCTCGGTTTATAGAATGCACCGTAGGCCTAGGGTTTAGAGGAGTCCTTGTCTTGTGTGCCAAGGCTTGTGGAACCTCCCTTGTATGCATCATGGGCTGCCAGAAGTGGCCCATTAGTGAATCACCCTGGGGGTCCTCGGCCTGACCCACTAGTCGGGAGACGACATGGTGAGTACCCCCTAGTCCAGGACACCATCACCGGGTGTGGAGGATGTCCACACTCGGAGCAGTTTTAACTTCTACGATTTCTGGATCGCAGCTAAGCCCCGAGTGTGGAGAGTGTCCCCACTTGGAGTAATTTTCACTTAGGCAATTTCTGGATTGCAGCTAAGCCTTCAAGTGTGGAAAATGTCCTCACTTGCAGTAATTTTAACTTAGGCGATTTCTGGATCGCAGCTACGCCTCCGAGTGTGGAGAATGTCCTCACTCGGAGTAATTTTAACTTAGGCGGTTTTTGGATTGTAGCTAAGCCCCCGAGTGTGGAGAATGTCCTCACTCGGAGTAATTTAACTTAGGGGATTTTTGTATCACAGCTAAGCAATTCACCCACTGGGGGCATGATTTAGTTCCTGAGTGTTGGAAATCACCGGAGTGAAAAACAAAATTTAACAAAATTCGAAAAATTAAATAAAAAGTAAGACTTTTATTCATCGAGTATCACTCGAAAACTATTACAATAAGAAAATTTTATTCTAAGTAAAGAATTTGTGGAGCAGGTCCGCATTCCAAGCTTCGGGCTCTTCTGTGTCTTTTTCAAAATTGTAGGGCCGGTAGGCTCCATTGTTCAGCACCTTTGAAATTGCAAAGGCCCTTGCCATGGAGGCGCTAGCTTGGAGGCTTTTGTTGATTCAGTCAGAGGACGAGGTCGCCTTCCTGAAAAGCGCGACCATGACCTTCCTCTCGTGATAACGCCTCAAGTATTGCTGATAAAGGGTTAACCTGATGAGTGCCAACTCGCGCTCCTCCTCTAGAAGGTCTAGTCCTTCTTGACGTGCTTATTCGGCCTCTGCCTCCGAATATAACTCCACTCGGGGGGTAGTTGTGAAGTAAATCACTCGGCATGACTGCTTCAGAGCCATACACCATGAAGAAAGGTGTGCGATGTGTGGACTGATTCGGAGTCGTCCGCAAGCCTAGAGGACAGACGGCAGCTCGTAGACCGAAGCTCCTGCAGCATGCTTCAGGTTGCGCATGGGGCATGGCTTTAACCCTTGGAGTATCATTCCATTCGCCCATTTTGCCTATTCATTCGACTACGGATGAGACACTGAGGCGTAAATGACCTGAGCGCCCTGGGAGTAGCAGAACTGACAGAATTCATCCATTTCGAAATTCTTTCCGTTATCCGTGATGATACTATGGGGGACTCCGAACCTGAAGATTATCTCTTTGATGAACTTGATTGCAGTCGATGAGTCCAGATTCTTGATCCGCTCTGCCTCAATCCACTTGGTAAATTTGTCTACCGCTACCAGCGGATGAGATAATCTACTAGCACAAGTCCGTAGAGGTCCGACCATATCGAGTCCCTAGACCGCATATGGTCAAGTGAGAGGAATCGTCTTCAGTGCTGATGCTGGCTTATGCGACTGGTTTGCGTAGAACTGGCATCTGACTCACTGCTCCACAATATCTATAGCCGCTTCATTGGCCCGGGGCCAATAAAAGCCTGCTCGAAACGCCTTGGCAACCGGCGTGCGAGAGGAGCGTGGCGTCCACAGATTCCCGAGTGGATTTCCTACAGGATCTGTTGCCCTTCCTTTCGTGAAATGCAACGCTGAGTGACACTAGAGGTACTCTTCATATAGAGTTTCTCTGCCATGATAATGTACGCCTTTGATCGGCGGACGATCTTTCGGGTCTATGCCTCATCAACGGGGAGCTCCTGCATGAGTAGGTACGCTATGTATGGCTCAGTCCACTCAGGAATTATCACTAGCACTTCATGTACCAGGTTAATCAACGCCGGGACCTCGACTTCAGTCAGAATTGTACGTCCAACTGGTTGGGGGTTCCTCCACAATGGGATCTTCTTTGATCGTCGGGGAATGCAAGTGTTCGAGGAATACATCTTTCAGGACCTCTCTCTGAGTGTAGCCGATCTTGGTCAAGTCATCGGCCGCCTGATTCTTGAGTCTGGGTATATGATGTAGCTCTAGCCCTTCGAAGTTCTTCTCCAACTTCCTGACGGTGTTGTAGTATCCTGTCATTGTTGGACTCTGAATGTCCCATTCCTTCATTACTTGATTTACCACGAGACCCGAGTCGCCGTATACCATCAATCATGGATGCTGAGTGAGATGACCATACAGAGCCCGTATAGGAGAGCCTCGTACTCGGCCTCGTTGTTGGAGGAATTGAATCTAGAGCACATAGCTCAGTCGGTCTCCCGTGGGATAAACAAAGACCACTCTAGCCCCCGAGCCATGGAGCATCTTAGAGCCATTGAAGAACATGGTCCAGTGCTCAGAGAGGCTCATGGCCGGTTGCTGTTGCTCAGTCCACCAGTCTAGGAAATGGACCAAGGACCGAGACTTGATTGCTTTCTTCACTTTGACTTTAATTTCCAAGGGGAGGAGTTCAATGGCCCATTTCGCTACTCGGTCAGCGACGTCCATGTTGTTCAGTATCTCAGACAAGGGAGCATCGCTGATCACCATGACCGAGTGCTCTTGGAAGTAATAAACCACCTTGTTTACAGTCAGATAGATCCCGTACACCAATTTTTGGTAGTGTGGGTACCTTTTCTTGGAAGGGGTCAAGACCTCTTAGATGTAGTAGACTGGGCTCTGAAACTTGAATGCTTTGCCTTGTTCCTCGCATTCCATAGTGAGCACAATGCTAACCACCTAGTTTGTGTTGTAAATATGCCCTAGAGGCAATAATAAAATGGTTATTATTATATTTCCTTGTTCATGATAAATGTTTATTATCCATTCTATAATTGTATTGACTGGAAACGCAAATACATGTGTGGGTACATAGACAATAATGTGGGTACATAGACAACAATCGACTAGCTCGTTGATCAAAGATGGCTATGGTTTCCTAGTCATGGACAAGAGTTGTCATTTGATAACGGGATCACATCATTAGGAGAATGATGTGGTGGACAAGACCCAAACTATGAACGTAGCATATGATCGTGTCAGTTTATTGCTATTGTTTTCTACATGTCAAGTATGGGTTCCTATGACCATGAGATCATTTAACTCACTGACACCGGAGGAGTACCTTGGGTGTATCAAACGTCACAACGTAACTGGGTGACTATAAAGATGCTCCACAGGTATCTCCGAAGGTGTCTATTGAGTTGACATGGATCAAGACTGGGATTTGCTATTCCATGTGACAGAGAGGTATCTCAGGGCCCACTCGGTAATGCAACATCACAATGAGCCTTGCAAGCAAAGTGACTAAAGTGTTAGCCACGAGATCTTGTATTACGGAACGAGTAAAGAGACTTGCTGGTAACGAGATTGAACAAGGTATGGAGATACCGACGATCGAATCTTGGGCAAGTAACATACTGATAAACAAAGGGAACAGCGTACGGGGATTAACTGAATCCTTGAAATAGAGGTTCAACCGATAAAGATCTTTGTAGAATATGTAGGAACCAATATGGGCATCCAGGTCCCTCTATTGGTTATTGACCGTAGAGTTGTCTAGGTCATGTCTACATAATTATCGAACCCGCAGGGTCTGCACAGTTAACGTTCGGTGACGTTTCATTATTATTGGGTCATGTATGCTGGTGACCGAAGGTTGTTCGGAGTCCCGGATGAGATCCCAAACATCACGAGGAGCTCCGGAATGGTCCGGAGGTAAAGATTGATATATAGGAAGTTGATGTTCGGGCACCGGAATGGTTTCGGAGTTTGCCCGGATTTCGTCGGGAGTACCGAAAGGGTTTCGGGGGTCCACTGGGTAGGTCCCCCTACCCCGGAGGGCCCCATGGGCTGTGAGAGGGGCCGCACCAGCCCCTGGTGGGCTGGCTGCCCTCCCACAATGCCCATGCGGCCGAAGGGTGGAGGGGGGAACCCTAAAGGGGGCCGGCCTCCTTTCCTTGGGGGTCAAGGCACCCCTTGGCCGCCGCCCCCCCTCTTTCGGCCGCCGCCCCTAGGGGTGGGAACCCTAGGGGGGTCGACCCCCTCTCCCTCTCCCCCTATATATATGAGAGGGGAGGGAGGGCTGCCACCACCTCAAGCTACGGCGCAGCCCTCCCTCTCCCCTAGATTGCCTGTCCTCTAGTTTGACTCGGCGTTGATTAGCGATGCTCTGCCGGCTCAACTCCCCGACCACCGCCGCCACGCCGTCGTGCTGCCGGAGAACCCATCTGCCGCTCCGCCCTCGCTTGCTGGATCAAGGAGGCGGAGATCGTCATCGAGCTGTACGTGTGCTGAACGCGGAGGTGCCGTCCGTTCAGCGCTAGATCGCGATTGGATCGCGGGACGGCTTGTGATTTGGATCGCGAAGACGTTCGACTACATCAACCGCGTTTCTTAACGCTTCCCTCTTAGCGATCTACAGGGGTATGGGGATCCGATCTCTCCTCTCATAGATGCTCATTACCATGGATAGATCTTGTATGTGTGTAGGAAATTTTTTGTTTCCCATGCAACGTTCCCCAACAGTGGCATCATGAGCTAGGTCTATGCGTAGATGAGATCACGAGTAGAACACAAAGGAGTTTGTGGGCGTTGATATTCAGATTGCTTCCCTCCTTAGTCTTTTCTTGATTCATCGGTATTGTGGGATGAAGCGGCCCGGACCAACCTTTGTAGGACCGAAAGTATGTCTAGACGGGGGTGATTAGACTACTTGACCAAATAAAAATCCTACCTTTTCTCAATTTTAAGTGGTGGCTGATTTTAGCATTGATAGCAAGTCAAGTACACCCTACACATGCATGTCTAAGAGTATAGCAGCGGAGAGTAACAACAAGCATGTATATAGTAGAGGGTAGGAAGGAAGATCAAACGCAATTTGTAGACACGAAGATTTTTCCCGTGGTTCCGATAGGTGGTGCTATCGTACGTCCACGTTTATGGAGTCTTCAACCCACGGAGGGTAACGGTCGCGAGAGTCCACGGAGGGCTCCACCCATAAGGGTCCACGAAGTAGCAACCTTGACTATTCCATAACGGCTTCCGTCCACGAAGGACTAGCCTCACTATGGGTAGATCTTCACGAAGTAGGCGATCTCCTTGCCCGTACAAACTTCTTGGTTCAACTCCACAACATGAAGTAGGTGGCTCCCAAGCGACACCTAACGAATCTAGGAGGCACCACCCTCCAAAAGGTAATAGGCTCTGTAATGTCGATGAACTCCTTGCTCTTGTGCTTCAAGATGAAAGAATCCTCAACACACAATCACTCTCTCACAGATTTGGCTTGGTAGAAGAGATTGGATTGGTGGAAAGCAACTTGGGGAGGCTAGAGATCAAGATTAATATGGTAGGATTGGAATGGCTTGATCTCAACACATGAGTAGGT
Source organism: Elymus sibiricus (assembly GCA_039707655.1). Taxonomy (NCBI): domain Eukaryota; kingdom Viridiplantae; phylum Streptophyta; class Magnoliopsida; order Poales; family Poaceae; genus Elymus; species Elymus sibiricus. The sequence continues at coordinate 302,715,511 of CM077675.1, read as the reverse complement.
GGCTCTCTCTCAGAAAATTGGATGGGGCAAGTATGGAATAGTTCTCAGTGCTTCTCTTTCGAGTGGGTGGTGGTGAAGGGGTATATATAGGCATCCCCAAAAATCCAACCATTACACCTAAAGTGACCAACTCGGTGACACCGAAGTATAAAACTCGGTGGTACCGAAGTGACCTAAAAGGCAGTAACTTTTGAATCTCGGTGAGACCAATATATAAATCTCGGTGGTACCGATTAGGTGACCAACGGTCAGATTGCGCAACTCGGTGACGCCAATCCAACAAACTCGGTGTTACCGATTTTGTGAATCGAGGTAACAGAAAGTTGGCAACCCAAACTCGGTGGCATCGAAGTGGAATTGGTTGCACCGATGTGCTAGGGTTTGGCATGGGTCTGTCTAAGTTTGAGAATCGGTGGCACCGAGTGGGAAGTGTTGGTTGCACCGATTTTGGATATTTGACTTTGGACAGACTTTTGTGGAAGAGCTTGTGGGTGTTTTTGGTGACTATCTCTTGTGCACGTGGAGCATCTTTTTCACCAACAGTACCTTACCCCCTTTTAATAGTATTGGCTTTCCTATGGACTCAAAGTGATTTCTCACAAAGTAAAATTTAGAATCCTCTTGCTTGAAGCTTTGCCAATCCATTTCATTGCATCTTGGGGTAATTCCACAATCCTTTTGCCATCCCTATCATTGAAATTTTCCTGAAATATGCTTAGTGGAAACATTAGTTCAATGACTTATATGTTGTTATTAATTACCAAAACCAACAAGGGAGCAAATGTTCTTTCAATCTCCCCCTTTTTGGTAATTGATGACAACATATAGATCAAAGCTTCGACATATGATATAATCAATGAATATAATCGTCACTTTGAGAAGTATGTGATAAGCAAGAGCTCCCCCTAAATTTGTGCATTATTTTGAATTTGCGTTTGAATGCAAATGCACAATCAATTCGGTACATGGGGCACTCTTTCATGTCACATACAACTTGGTGGTGTGCGAGAATAGTTAGAATGAACATCATAGCACAACACAATCAAGTAACAGTGAATGACCATCTCATAAGCATCAAAATGATAGGAAATAGTAGCAACAGACATTAAGTGTATGATCAAACACCACAAAGTTTAACACATCCAAACCAAAAGATCAAATGTTTTTGAAAAAGCGATATAAACCAACGGTCTCTCACTCGAAGCCTAAAGATCTATATACAACTTCTCCCCCTTTGGCAACAAGTTACCAAAAAGTTCAAAGGTATATAACTAAGCGCTTTTCTGGGGCTGATCTCCTCCGGTGGCTGATGAAGAAGTCGAGAGAACTGCGTCGGCGAAGATGTCGGCAGACGTCATGGACGGAGTTGGTGTAGCAACGGGAGGTACTGGAGGAGCTGATGGAGCTGAAGAGGCTGTAGTAGGTGCTGATGAAGAAGGCCTCAACTCTGGAGCTGGCTCTGTGGCTGATCTGGCCTGGGTAGTGAACTGAGTGCCTGGCCTGAGAGGAGAGTCATCCTCATCATCTGTAGTGTCGGGACTGGGCACGCTATCAACTTCCTTCTTGAGCTCGTTCACGGTCTTGGTCAGCCCATCCACCTTGTAATTAAGGGTCTTGATCCTATTTTCCATGATCCTCACAAGACCATGCTGATTCTCCAAAATGTCCTTGATGTCCTTCTGCATGCCCTGAACAGTAGAGATCAAGAGATCCATTTGCTCGTTCCTGGATCTAGGGACTTGAGCACTAGTGGCTCTAGCTGCCTCTGCCTCTGCTTGAGCTGTAGCTGAGGTGGGATGATCTGGGTTCATCACCATGACATTGTCCTCAAGATCTGGCTGTAGGGGCAAGTGTGGCCTGTCAAGAGCAAAAATGTGCTTCTCCAGCTTGGAGTTGATGAGCATCTGAATGTAGGGTGCATAGCAGCATGAGCGCTTCTGATCAGCAGCAACCCTCTTCACAGTCTCTGCTATCAAGTCCATCACTCTTATCAAGATGGATCAGCATGTTGATGGAATGGCCTCTAATCATCTTGTCATCTCCAGACTTAGGCATCAAGGTGTGCCTCAAGATGGTGTCCATGGTGCGGAGGCCAGCCTGGAGGAAGTAAATGGATCCTAACTTGTGAGATTTCAAGTTTGCAGCAAGGATCTCATTGTACATATTCTTCATAGCATCATGGCTCTCCTTGGATTCAGAATAGACATCCAAGTCTCCATCTTCCACCTTTGGGACTCCTAAGATGGCAGCCCATTCTTCAATAGTAGATTCATACCTTGCTCCTTCAGTCATCCACACAATCCTACCATCTCCATAGAAGTGAGCAGTGGAGTAGAATTGCATGATCATCTCATCGTTCCATGAAGTGAATTCTTTGCCAACAAATTCAGCTAGGCCAATGCAATGAAAGTTGTCTTGAACATTTGGGAAGTAATCTTCATTTGCCTTGATGTACTTCCAGTCAACGTATCTCATGTCACTCACAGCTGGGCTCTTATCAAGCAAGATTGTCTCATAGAAATCTTGTTGCTCCTTGGTATAGAATCTGTAGTCCACAACTGTTTTCCTCCTTTGAGCATATGGATCAATTGCTCTCCATACCCTCAAACCAGAATCCTTCCTCTTCTTCATGTCCTCAGCAAGCAAGTGGCTGGCATTGTGCTCCGGAAGGTGTGGTCTAAGCTTCATCAAAGCAGTAATATCATCATCATCCTCAGCTTCCCTAAAGGTGGAGTTCTTGTTCTTCTCAGAAGCTGGAATCTCTCTAGATGTCCTCTTAGGCTTTTCAGAAGCAGCAACCTTCTTGGGAGCAGACTTGGTGCTCTTGGAAGTGGTAGCCTTAGGCATAGCATCTGCCATAAGCTTCTTCTTCTTCTTAGGAGGGGCGTTTGCAGCTGGCTCTACCTCCTCTTCTTCAGCAGCAGCTTCTTCTGGATCCTCAAACATAGAGGTTGGCCTGCCCACAACATGTATGATCCTCTTTCTGCTCTTCTTCTTCTCCCCTGCCTTCTTAGGCATAGACTTCTTTGGGGTGACTCCAGGTGAGGAGTCATAGTGGCCCTTGAGCTCTTAGGTGCTCTAGCTGACCCAGAGTTGGCATACTCCTTCCTGATAGCTTTGTTCTTCTTGGAAGATGTGTCAACATCAACTTTCTTGGGCAGCTCCTCGGGGATGAAGTCCACACCCTCCTCATCAGAATTGAGCTTCCTCCTAGTCCTTGTAGCAGCCTTGGGTAAATCTGGAGAACTGGGCACATCATCAAAACTCTCTTCAGGACTAGTGCCTGAACTCATGACAACGTTCTCCTCTCTGAAGTTGTTCTCACTATCATCTGAAGTAGACATCTCTGACCCTGTGAATAGAGTGTAGAAGAGTGGAAAAGATGAGGCATCACAAAATGCAGACATTTTCAAAAGATTGAACTAAGATTTCTTAAATTTTGCATTCTGCCAGGTGAGTATCGATACAACCGAAGCAAATTTTTCGGACCCACCGAGACAGACAACCTACTTTCCAGGAACTTGGCACCTTTTTTGGTCACACCGAAAATTGGCACTCGGTTCCACCGAGGTGTTCTCAGTTTGCCAAAAAAACGTATCGGTGCTACCGATTCTTTTGCGTCGGTTCCACCGAGATTCATGTGGCGGATGGCAAAACCTAAAATATCGTTCGTTCGCTATTCTACTGGAGTTTCTCGTGGATGATTCAATCTCAAACTGTGGCTTATCGATGGAGAAGCCCTAATGCACAAGAATCGGAGGTTGGAGCGCAAGAGGGGGTGAAATCATACCCTAGCTTGGTGACGATTTTGCTATAGCGGCGACGGGGGAGAGGATTCCGTCGACGGCGGAGACTTCCAACGGCAGAGGCGCTCGGGAAGACGAAGGTGACGACCAGGGGCCTTGGTTCGGCAGCGAGGGTTTCAGAGGGGGAACGGTTGAAGAATAGATTTCAAAAGTCGGGTCCGCCTCTATATAAACCCATGGCTGTCGGTGACACCGATTCTAACTTTTCGGTGTCACCGAGTTCCTCAAGTATCAGCTGATAGGGAAACTCGGTGTAACCGAGAAGATGGAATCGGTGGTACCGAGATAGAAAACCAGATCAACCCTAGGCATTTGGTGAGACCGAGATTTTGGGTTGGTTCCACCGAGATGCGCTTGGGAGGTTTTAATGGTCAGTCCTTTGTCGATACGGAACTCCGAGTGCTCCTCACCCAGAGAGATCGAAAAGTCCTTGCTCAAATTTTGTGATGCAGCAAGAATAGAATATCAGGTAAGAAAGCATAGATAGCTAGAGAGTGGTCCTAGGCATTCTTGCCCATCCAATTGGCAAAAGAGAAATCAAAAACGAAATAGCAACAATTGGATGTCCTCGAATGGATAAATAAATGCAGACCAACATGCTCACACAATAAGATGTCAAATGAAATCATGGCAAACATGCACAAACATACTAGCATCTATCAAGCATTTTGGCGATGACGGAGTCATCTATTTATGAGTATATTGACTTAGGATCCAAGTAAGAATACTTGATCATAGGTCATACTCATCGTTTAAGCACAAGTGGGGTTACCACTTTTACATAAAGCATTTAATGTTGTCACATACTATGAGATGCTTTAACTCAAGTCTTAGAGTAAAGCTCCCCCTTGATGTGGCATCCCCCCATAGGAGGAATAAACTAACCTTGGGTTTTGTCGTAGAAGACTTCATGTGGGTGATGTAGTGGTGGATGCTCAAGGTTGATGAAGAGCACCATGAGTTGGGAGCATCCTTGTTGTTTCCTTACTCTTCTCACCTACATGGGTTAGTCCCAACACACAAGAGACAAATACAAGGATATTTGTGGACATGGAATGCAAAGCATATGTGATGATGTCCATGGATTTGTTGATTACCTTGTCCCTTGCTTACCTTTGAGGGAATGTGTGACTCCTTGAACTAATGCATGATGTTGACATTGATTGCAACTAGTTCTTGCCAATAATGAATAGGAGTGAATTTCTTTGGCAGAGTCACCCCTCAGGAACTTCTCTAGTTCTTCTTCTTGGGGACCCACATCAACTTGATGGGGATCCTTGGTGTTGAAGTGGCCCTTGTAGAGGTTGAGCTTGAAGTAGCCTTGGGAACCCACTCCACCAAAGCTTGGGATTCATCTTCATACGAGTCAATGTCCTCTTGAAGCTTGTTCTTGCCCTTAAGATTGTGGTCTTGTGGTGGAAGGTCATCTTGAGTGTTTGTTTCCTTGGGAGCAGTATTTTCATACTTCTCCTTTTGAGGAACAAACTTAGGCTTGGTGTATTGACCTTCTTCCCATTCAACTCCATTAGCGTTGAAGTAGCCAATGCCATGGTTCTTCCGGTATCCTCCGTGCTTGCGTACAATCTCCTCAAATTGCTTACACCCGGCAAGACTCTTGTGGATACCTTTCTCTATAATTCCTTTCAATAAAGCGTTTTCTTGCTCAAGTCTAACTTGGCTAAGAGAATCATCATTAGTGGAATCAATAGAACTACTAGAAGCAACATCATTAGGTTTAGCATTTTTATTGTTGCTACTAGATGAAGAACCTTTCTTGCCTTTGTTACTAGTTTGTCTAGATTTAACTTGTGGCATGAATGTAGACAAGAGTAATCGTTTGGCTAGATAAGATGAAGTCTTCTTTCGGAGATCGTCATTGATAGCTTTAAGAAACTCATGCGCTTGCTCCAAGGTGAGCTTCTCGAAGCGTAGCTTCTCATGAGTCCTTACAAGCTCTCTATGATCTTCAAGAGTAGATTCATGAGCTAACTTAAGAGTGTTTAATTCTTTAGTTAGTTGTTCTATTTTCATCTTATCATCATCAAATGACTTATCTTGACTAGCATGGGAATTATCAAGTTCATTTTGACTAACATCACTAGATTCATCAAAGTGCAAGTCATCATCACAAAGTAAATCATCTTCATCACTATTGAAATCAAGATACTCGGGGTGTGATATCTTGGGGCCTTTAGCCATGAAGCAACTTCCACTTCCTTCATTTGGTGAATCAAATAGATCATAGGAGTTGGTAGTCACTAGTGCAAGTCCGGCAACACCTTCATCTTGACTATAGTCGGAGTTGGAGTGATAGCTTCTCTCGGAGTTGTTGTCGGAGTCGGAGCCGGAAACCCATTCACCAACATGAGCTTGATGTCTTCTTCTTGTGTAGCTCTTGGTGTACTTGTCCTTCTTCTCCGAGTCCCTACTTCTCCTTGAAGGTCTTCGTTCATAATGATCATCTTTACTCCTTCTCTCTCTTTGAGGTGATTCATTCCTTGAGCTTCGTCTTCTAGGTGACTCTTCTCTTCGTTTGTAGGGAGCCGTGCACTCATTGGAGTTGTGTCCGGGCTTCCCACAATTGTAGCAGTTTCGGTCACGACTTAACGAACGCTTCTCTTCATATCTTGAGTTGGAGCTTCGTTCTTTGCCTCTATTCTTGTAGAACTTGTTGAATTTCTTGACCACGAGGCTTATCTCTTCATTGGTGACAAGGTTGTCGCTTGAAGTTGCGGGAGCATCATTTGTGGCTTTGTAAGCACCGCTAGACTTGTTGTGAAGCTCTTCTTTGTCTTTGAGTGTCATCTCATGAGCAAGAATCCTTCCAATGACTTCCATAGGCTTGAGATCTTTGTAGTTGGGCATCATTTGGATTAATGTGCACACGGTGTCGTATCTCTCATCCAAAGCTCAAAGTATCTTCTTGATGATGAATTTGTTGGTCATTTCTTCGCTTCCTAAGCCGGCAATCTCATTGGTGATGAGAGCTAGCCTAGAGTACATCTCCGCGACTCCTTCACCATCCTTCATATTGAACTTGTCAAGCTGACTTTGAAGAACATCCAACTTAGATTCTCTCACGGACTCGGTACCTTCGTGCATATCAACCAAAGTATCCCAAATCTCTTTTGCATTCTCAAGACTGCTGATTTTGTTGAATTCTTCGGGGCATAGGCAGTTGAAAAGAATGTCACATGCTTGAGCGTTGTATTGCAACATCTTCAATTCATCCGCGGTCGCTTCACGATCCGGTTCCTTTCCATCACCAAAGAATTCACCTCGCAAGCCAACACGAACAACAGCCCAAATGGCGGGGTTATGACCAAGAATATGCATTTTCATTTTGTGATTCCAACTAGCAAAATTAGTGCCATCAAAGTACGGACCTCTACGGTGATAATTTCCCTCACTAGACGCCATACTCTCCTAGGTTGTGAGACCAATGCAATGGAGACCAAAGCTCTCATACCACTTGTAGGACCGAAAGTATGTCTAGAGGGGGGGTGATTAGACTACTTGACAAAATAAAAATCCTACCTTTTCTAATTTTAAGTGTTGGAAGATTTTAGCATTAATAACAAGTCAAGTACACCCTACACATGCATGTCTAAGAGTATAGCAGCGGAAAGTAACAACAAGCATGTATATAGTAGAGGGTAGGAAGGAAGATCAAACGCAATTTGTAGACACGAAGATTTTTCCCGTGGTTCCGATAGGTGGTGCTATCGTACGTCCACGTTTATGGAGTCTTCAACCCATGGAGGGTAACGGTCGCGAGAGTCCACGGAGGGCGCCACCCATAAGGGTTCATGAAGTAGCAACCTTGACTATTCCTTAACGGCTTCCAACCATGAAGGACTAGCCTCACTATGGGTAGATCTTCACAAAGTAGGCGATCTCCTTTCCCGTACAAACTTCTTGGTTCAACTTCACAACACGAAGTAGGAGGCTCCCAAGCGACACCTAACCAATCTAGGAGGCACCACCCTCCAAAAGGTAATAGGCTCGGTAATGTCGATGAACTCCTTGCTCTTGTGCTTCAAGATGATAGACTCCTCAACACACAATCACTCTCTCACAGATTTGGCTTGGTAGAAGAGATTGGATTGGTGGAAAGCAACTTGGGGAGGCTAGAGATCAAGATTCATATGGTAGAAATGGAATGGCTTGATCTCCACACATGAGTAGGTGGCTCTCTCTCAGAAAATTGGATGGGGCAAGTATGGAAGTGTTCTCAGAGCTTCTCTTTCGAGTGGGTGGTGGTGAAGGGGTATATATAGGCATCCCAAAAAATTCAACCGTTACACCTAAAGTGACCAACTCGGTGACACCGAAGTATAAAACTCGGTGGCACCGAAGTGACCAAAAAGGCAGTAACTTTTGAATCTCGGTTAGACCAATATATAAATCTCTCTGGTACCGATTAGGTGACCAACGGTCAGATTGCGCAACTCGGTGACGCTGATCCAACAAACTCGGTGGTACCGATTTTGTGAATCGAGGTAACAGAAAGTTGGCAACCCAAACTCGGTGGCACCGAAGTGGAATCGGTTGCACCGATGTGCTAGGGTTTGGCATGGGTCTGTCTGAGTTTGAGAATTGGTGGCACCAAGTGGGAAGTGCTGGTTGCACCGGTTTTGGATATTTGACTTTGGACAGACTTTTGTGGAAGAGCTTGTGGGTGTTTTTGGTGACTATCTCTTGTGCACGTGGAGCATCTTGTTCACTAACAGTACCTTACCCCCTTTTAATAGTATTGGCTTTCCTATGGACTCAAAGTGATTTCTCACAAAGTAAAATGTAGAATCCTCTTACTTGAAGCTTTGCCAATCCATTTCCTAGCATCTTGGGGTAATTCCACAATCCTTTTACCATCCCTATCAGTGAACTTTTCCTGAAATATGATTAGTGGAAACATTAGTTCAATGACTTATATGTTGTTATTAATTACCAAAACCACCAAGGGAGCAAATGTGCTTTCAACCTTACATGTCCTCGTACGTGAGACCGGTTCCATCGACTGACATGTAACTTTGTTGCATAAGATGGCTGGTGGGTGTCTGTCTCTCCCACTTTAGTTGAATCGGATTCGATAGAGGCGGTCCTTGTAGAAGGTGAAATAGCAACTTGTATATTACTGTTGTGGTTTTGCGTAGGTAAGAATCGTTCTTGCTAGATACCCATAGTAGCCACGTAAAACATGCAACAACAAATTAGAGGACGTCTAACTTGTTTTTGCAGGGTATGATGTGATATGACATGGCCAGAAACATGATGAGATATATGTGATGTATGATATGATCATGTTTTGTATAGATTATCATGACATGCATGTCGATGAGTACGGCAACCGGCAGGAGCCATAGGGTTGTCTTTAATTTATTTTCGCCTTTTTGCTTTACTTTATCGCCATGAGTTAGCAATAGTTGTAGAAGCAATAGTTGGAACGACAACCTCTTGGCGAAACGTTGATGGAGATCAAGATGATGGAGATCATGGTGTTATGACGGTGACGATGGAGATCATGCCGGTGCTTTGGAGATGGAGATCGAAAGCACAAGATCATGGCCATATCATGTCACTTATGATTTGCATGTGATGTTAATCCTTTTATGCACCTTGTTTTGCTTAGGACGACGGTAGCATTATAAGGTTATCCCTCACTAAAATTTCAAGATAAAATTGTGTTCTCCCCGAGTGTGCACCATTGCGAAAGTTCGTCGTTTCGAGACACCACGTGATGATCGGGTGTGATAGACTCTACGTTCGCATACAACGGGTGCAAGCCAGTGTGGCACATGCGGAACACTCGGGTTAAACTTGACGAGCCTAGCATGTACAGACATGGCCTCGGAACACAAGAGACCGAAAAGTCGAACATGAGTCATATAGTAGATATGATCAACATGGAGATGTTCACCATTGAAACCACCTCATCTCACGTGATGATCGGACTTGGGTTGGTGAATTTGGATCATGTAGCACTCGGATGACCGGAGGGATGTCAATTTGAGTGGGAGTTTTTTAAGTAATATGATTAACTAAACTCATTATCTTGAATAATAGTCTAAGTTGTCTTTGCAAATTTTATGTTGTAGATCAATGGCTCGCGCAGTTGTTCCCCTGAATTTCAATGTGTTCCTAGAGAAAGCTAAGCTGAAAGATGATGGAAGTAACTTTGTAGACTAGGCCCGTAATCTGAGGATTATCCTCACGGCTTCCCAAAAGGCTTATGTCCTTGATGCACCGCTCGGTGAGCCATCCGCTCCAGTGTCCTCTCCAGATGTTGCGAACACCTGGCAGTCGCGTTCGGATGATTACTCAGTAGTTCAGTGTGCTATGTTGTATGGCTTAGAGCCGGGACTTCAAAGGCGTTTTGAACGTCATGGAGCATATGAGATGTTCCAGGAGTTGAAGTTTATCTTTGAGAAGAATGCCCGGATCGAGAGGTATGAGACCTCTGATAAATTCTATGCTTGCAAAATGGAGGAGAACGAGTCTATTAGTGAGCACATACTCAGAATGTCTGGGTATTCCAACCGTCTGGCTGAGTTGGGAATTGCCCTCCCGCCAGAGGTGATCACTGACAGAGTTCTTCAATCACCGCCACCTAGCTACAAGAGCTTTGTGTTGAACTATAACGTGCAAGGGATGAACAAGTCAGTCGCCGAGCTGTTTGCGATGCTAAAAGTCGCTGAGTCTGAAATCCAGAAGGAGCATCAAGTGTTGATGGTCAATCAAACCACTAGTTTCAAGAAGAATGGCAAGGGCAAGAAGGGTAACTCCAAGAAGAGTGGCAAAATAGTTGCCCCTCCCGTGAAGAAACCCAAGGCTGGACCCAAGCCAGAAACTGAGCTTTTTCATTGCAAGGGTACTGGCCACTAGAAGCAGAACTGCCCCAAGTATCTGGCCGACAAGAAGGTGGCCAACACCAAACAAGGTATATATGATATACATGTTATTGATGTGTACCTTACCAACTCTCGTTGTAGTGCCTGTGTATTTGATACCAGTTCGGTTGCTCACATTTGCAACTCAAAACAGGAACTGCGGAATAGACGGAGGCTAGCAAAGGACGAAGTGATGATGCACGTGGGAAATGGTTCCAAGGTTGATGTGATCGCCGTCAGCACGCTCGCTCTTCGACTACCATCGGGATTAGTGATGAACCTGAATAATTGTTATTTAGTGCCTGCGTTAAGCATGAACATTATATCTGGATCTTGTTTATTGCGAGACGGTTAATCATTTAAATGGGAGAATAATGGTTGTTCTATTTATATGAGTAATATCTTTTATGGTCATGCACCCAATGTGAGGGGTTTATTCTTATTGAATCTCGATAGTGATGATACACATGTTCATAACATTGATGCCAAAAGATGTAGAGTTGATAATGATAGTACCACTTTCTTGTAGCACTGCCGCATAGGTCATATTGGTGTAAAACGCATGAAGAAACTCCATGCTGATGGACTTTTGATGTCACTTGATTTTGAATCACTTGACACATGTGAACCATGCCTCATGGGCAACACGACTAAGACCCCGTTCTCTGGAACAATGGAACAGGCAAGTGACTTATTGGAAATCATACATACTGATGTGTGCGGTCCGATGAGCATTGAGGCACGCGGTGGATATCGTTATTTTCTCACCTTCACCGATGACTTAAGTAGATATGGGTATATTTACTTAATGAAACATAAGTCTGAAACGTTTGAAAAGTTCAAGCAATTTCAGAGTGAAGTTGAGAATCATCGTAACAAGAAGATTAAATTCCTATGATCTGATCGAGGAGGAGAATATCTGAGTTATGAGTTTGGCAATCACTTAAGACAATGTGGAATTGTTTCACAATTGATGCCACCTGGAACACCACAGCGTAATGGTGTGTTCGAACGTCGTAATCGAACCTTATTGGATATGGTGCGGTCTATGATGTCTCTTCCCAATTTGCCACTATCGTTTTGGGGTTATGCGTTAGAGACACCTACATTCACTTTAAATGGGGCACCATCTAAATCCGTTGAGACGAGGCTGTATGAACTGTGGTTTGGCAAGAAACCAAAGTTGTCGTTTCTTAAAGTTTGGGGATGCGATGCTTATGTCAAAAAGCTTCAACCTAAAAAACTGGAACCCAAAGCGGAGAAATGCGTCTTCATAGGATACCCAAAAGAGACAGTTGGGTACACCTTCTATCTCAGATCCAAAGCCAAAGTTTTTGTCGCTAAGAACAGGTCATTTCTCGAGAAAGAGTTTCTCTCGAAAGAATTGAGTGGGAGGAAGATAGAACTTGATGAGGTTGTTGAACCTTCGCTTCAACCAGAGGGTAGCGCAGCGCGGAAAGATGTTTCTGTGGAACCTACATCAGTTGAAGAGGAAGCTAATGATGGTGATCATGAAGCTTTGGATCAAGTTACTATCAAACCTCGTAGCTCGACAAGGGCACGTACTGCTCCTGATTGGTACGGTAACCCTGTCTTAGAGGTCATGTTGTTGGACAACAACCTACGAGCTATGGAGAAGCGATGGTGGGCCGGATTCCGACAAATGGTTACAGGCCATGAAATCCGAGATAGGATCCATGTATGAAAACAGAGTGTGGACTTTGGAAGTATTACCTGAAGGGCGAAAGGTCATTCAGAATAAATGGATCTTTAAGAGGAAGACGGACGCGGATGGTAATGTCACCATCTATAAAGCTCGACTTGTGGTAAAGGGTTTTTCACAAGATCAAGGAATTGACTACGATGAGACTTTCTCTCCCGTAGTGATGCTTAATTCCGTCAGAATCATGTTAGCAATAGCTGCATTTTTCGATTATGAAATTTAGCAGATGGATGTCAAAACAGCGTTCCTCAACGGTTTCCTTGAGGAAGAGTTGTACTTGATGCAACCAGAAGGTTTTGTCGATCCAGAGAATGCTGACAGAGTTTGCAAGCTCCAGCGATCCACTTATGGACTGGTGGAGGCATCTCGGAGTTGGAATAAGCGCTTTGATGAGGTGATCAAAGTGTTTGGGTTTATACAAGTTTATGGAGAAGCTTGTATTTACAAGAAAGTTAGTGGGAGCTCTATAGTGTTTCTAATATTATATGTGGATGACATATTGCTGATTGGACACAATATAGAATTTTTGGAAAGCGTGAAGGAATATTTGAACAAGAGTTTTTCAATGAAGGACCTAGGAGAAGCTGCTTTAATATTAGGCATCAAAATCTATAGAGATAGATCATGACGCTTAATAGGACCTTCACAGAGCACATACCTTGATAAAGTTTTGAAGAAGTTCAAAATGGATCAGTCCAAGAAAGGGTTCTTGCCTGTGTTACAAGGTGTGAAGTTGAGTAAGACTCAATGCCCAGTGACTGCAGAGGATAGAGAAAAGATGAGTGTCAGCCCCTATGCTTCTGCAATAGGCTCTATCATGTATGCAATGCTGTGCACAAGACCAGACGTCAGCCTTGCCATAAGTATGGCCGGAAGTATGGCCGGAAGGTTTCAAAGTAATCCAGGAGTGGATCACTGAACGGCGGTCAAGAATATCCTAATGTACCTGAAAAGGACTAAGGAAATGTTTCTCGTTTATGGAGGTGATCAAGAGCTCGTCGTAAAGGGTTACGTCGATGCAAGCTTTGACACTGATCTGGATGACTCTAAGTCTCAAACTGGATATGTATTTATTCTCAATGGAGGAGTGGTAAGCTGGTGCAGTTCCAAGCAAAGCGTCGTAGCCGATTCTACATGCGAAGCAGAGTACATAGCTGCCTCGGAGGTGGCGAAGGAAGGTGTCTGGATGAAGCTGTTCATGACAGATCTTGGAGTTCTGCCTAGTGCACTAGGCCCAATGACTCTGTTTTGTGACAACACTGGTGCCATTGCTCTAGGCAAGGAACCAAGGTTTCACAAGAGGACCAGAAAAATAAAGCGATGCTTCAACTCCATCCGTGATTACATCGAGGGAGGAGACATAAGTATTTGCAAAGTACACACGGATCAGAATGTTGCAGATCCGTTGACTAAGCCTCTTCCACGAGGGAAACATGATCAACACAAGAACTATATGGGTGTTAGATTCATTACAATGTAAATTACATAGTAATGTGAGCTAGATTATTGACTCTAGTGCAAGTGGGAGACTATTGGAAATATGCGCTAGAGGCAATAATAAAATGGTTATTATTATATTTCCTTGTTCATGATAAATGTTATTATCCATGCTATAATTGTATTGACTAGAAACGCAAATACATGTGTGGGTACATAGACAACAATGTGTCCCTAGTAAGCCTCTAATGGACTAGCTCGTTGATCAAAGATGGCTATGGTTTCCTAGTCATGGACAAGAGTTGTCATTTGATAATGGGATCACATCATTAGGAGAATGATGTGATGGACAAGACCCAAACTATGAACGTAGCATATGATCGTGTCAGTTTATTGCTATTGTTTTCTGCATGTCAAGTATGTGTTCCTATGACCATGAGATCATGTAACTCACTGACACCGGAGGAGTACCTTGTGTGTACCAAATGTCACAACGTAACTGGGTGACTATAAAGATGATCTACAGGTATCTCCGAAGGTGTCTGTTGAGTTGACATGGATCAAGACTGGGATTTGTTATTCCGTGTGACGGAGAGGTATCTCAGGGCCCACTCGGTAATGCAACATCACGATGATCCTTGCAAGCAAAGTGACTAAAGTGTTAGCCACGGGATCTTATATTACGAAATGATTAAAGAGACTTGCCGGTAACGAAATTGAACTAGGTATGGAGATACCGACGATCGAATCTCGGGCAAGTAACATACCGATAAACAAAGCGAACAACGTATGGGATTAACTGAATCCTTGGGACAGAGGTTCAACCGATAAAGATCTTCATAGAATATGTAGGAACCAATATGGGCATCCAGGTCCCGCTAATGGTTATTGATCGTAGAGTTGTCTAGGTCATGTCTAAATAATTCTTGAACCCGCATGGTCTGCACACTTAATGTTCGGTGACGTTTCGGTATTATTGGGTTATGTATGTTGGTGACCAAAGGTTGTTCGGAGTCCCGAATGACATCCCGGACATCACGAGGAGCTCCGGAATGGTCCGGGGGTAAAGATTGATATATAGGAAGTTGATGTTTGGGCACCGGAATGGTTTCAGAGTTTGCCCAGATTTCGTCGGGAGTGCCGGAAGGGTTCCGGGGGTCCACCTACCCCGGAGGGGCCCATGGGCTGTGAGAGGGGGCGCACCAGCCCCGAGTGGGCTGGCCGCCCCTCCCACAAGGCCCATGCGGCCGAAGGGTGGAGGGGGGAAACCTAAAGGGGGGCGGCCAACTTGCCTTGGGGGCCAAGGCACCCCTTGGCCGACCCCCTCTCCCTCTCCCCCTATATATATGTGAGGGGAGGGAGGGCTGCTACCACCTCAAGCCACGGCGCAGCCCTCCCTCTCCCCTAGATTGCCTCTCCTCTAGTTTGAGTCGGCATTGCTTAGCGAAGCTCTGTCGGATCAGCTCCACCACCATCGCCGCCACGTCGTCGTGCTGCCGGAGAACCCATCTGCCTCTCCGCCCTCGCTTGCTGGATCAAGGAGGCAGAGATCGTCATCGAGCTGTATGTGTGCTGAACGCGGCAGTGCCGTCTGTTCGGTGCTAGATCATGATTGGATCGCGGGACGGCTTGCTATTTGGATCGCGAAGATGTTCGACTACATCAACCGCATTTCTTAATGCTTCCCGCTTAGCAATCTACAAGGGTATGTGGATCCGATCTCTCCTCTCATAGATGCTCATCACCATGGATAGATCTTGTATGTGCGTAGGAAATTTTTAGTTTCCCATGCAACGTTCCCCAACAGTTTGTGGCTACGGTATATAAGAGAAAAGGCTCTCGGCTGCCCGGAGCAGCAAGCGCTGGCTAGGTGTAAAGCAGAGCTTTGAGTTCCTAGAATGCAGCCTGTACTTCATCCGTCCACTCGAATTTGTCTGACTTCTTCATGAGTGGGTAGAGAGGCAGGGCCTTCTTGCCGAGTCATGAAATGAATCTACTCAGGGCCGCCAGACAGCCCGTGAGTTTCTGCACATCATGGAGACGTTATGGTTGCTTGAATCAGATTATAGCACCAATCTAGTCGGGGTTAGTGTCGATTCCATGTCTGGAAACGAGGAAACCGAATAACTTGCCGGCTGGAACCCCAAAAGTTCACTTTGCTAGATTGAGCTTTATCCCGAAGCGATGCAGGTTCACAAAGGTCTCGGCGAGGTTAGTCGGGAGGTCGGAAACTTTCCTGGACCTGACCACAATGTCTTCCATATAGGCCTCCAGGTTCCGACTGATCTGGTTTTGCAAACATTTTTGGATCATACGCTAGAAAGTGGCTCCAGCATTTTTCAGTCCAAACGGCGTCATGATGTACCAAAAGCAACTAAATGTGGTGATGAATGTTGTTTTCGTTTCATCTGGTCCGTACATTTGGATCTAGTGGTACCTGGAGTACGCACCCGGAAACAACAGACGCTCACACCCGTGTGGTAGAATCTACTATCTGATCTATGCGGGGTAGAGGAAAGTGATCATTCCGGTAGGCCTGATTGATATGCTTGAAATCTATGCACATCCGAAGAGAGTTAATCTTCTTGAGCACCATGACGACGTTGGCGAGCCACTCGGAGTAGTACACCTCTCGGATGAACTCGGCGGCTAGGAGCCGAGCGATCTCTTCGCCGATTACCTTGCACTTCTTCGTAGAGGAATGTCGCAGGTGCTCTTTGACAGGCCTGACCTTTGGGTCGACACAGAGTAGATGCTCAGCCACTTCCCTGGGAACACCAGGCATGTCAGAAGGCTTCCATGCAAAAATGTCCTAGTTCTCACGGAGGAACTGGATGAGCTCGGCTTCCTATTTGCTATCGAGAGTTGTGGAGATGTTGGTCGCCGCTGCATTTGGATCAGTCGGATGAACATGAAATGACTTCGTCTCTCCGGCCGACTGGAAAGCGGATTCCAAAGTCAGTTTCTTCGATCTGAAAAGCTCGGCCAAGTCAACTGTCTTCTTGTATTGTTCCGGCTCTGTTATTGCTATCTGCTCGTTAGCAATCAGAGAGCCCTTTCCGGTCCTGGCATCTTAAGCTTAAGATACACTTAACATGGTATGGCCATGAAACTTGGCTAGGCGGGCTTACCCAGGATGGCGTGATAGGCACTGCGGAAGACCACCACCTCAAAGGTTAGCCGCTCATTTCGGTAATTCTTCTCACTGCCAAACACCACGTTCAGTGCTATCTGGCCGAGTGACCTTGCTTTCTTCCCAGGGATGACCCCGTTGAACTGCACGTTTCTCTTACTCAGCTGGGACAGTGGTATGTCCATCGCGTTTAGAGTGTCCGCGTAGATGATGTTCAGTTTGCTACCTTCATCCATGAGGACCTTGCATAGTCGGACTCCATTAACGGCCGGATCGACTACCATCGCCTACCGCCCGGGGGTTAGTATGTGGGCTGGGTGATCTGACTAGTCGAATGTGACGGGCGTCTTAGCCTAGTCCAGGTACTTGGTGACAACTGGGACAGCCATGTTGGCTTCTCGGTTTATCACCTTCAGTCCGCTCTTACTTTCAACGTCTCCAAAGATCATCAAGACCTTCTCAACGTCGGGCTAGCCAGAAGCATGCTTGCCCTCTTCGTCGTCTTCGTATTTGTCTTAGTCCCCGGTGGGCTCTTCACGCATCGACTGCTTGAGTAGTCGGCATTCCCGAGTGGTATGCTTTGGCAGAATTACGTTGTCGTCTTCATCTTTCTTTATATGAATCTGACAGGGCTGGTCCAGAATGTCACCCTTAGGGGCACTCTTCTTCTTGGCAGCCCATTCCTTCTTTTGTTTTTTGCTTCCCTTTGCCTTCACCTTGCCTGACCAGAGCCGCAGGTTCGGACTTGTCGGCTGGGTCAGCCTTGTGCTTTTAATTCTTGTTGGAATTATTTCTCGACTGATGGGCTTTACTAGCTCGCCCTTTAACATTTCTTACTCGGTCTTCTTCTTCGCCATTGGCATACCGATTGGCCAATTCCTTCACTCGACTCAGGGTCGGAGTGTCCGTCTGACCGAACTTCAGAATGAGCTCCCGGTACTTGACTCCATCCCCAAAGGCGCAAATTGCGTGATGTTCAGTGACGTTCTCCATAGTGTTGTGTAGAGTGGTCCAACGCTGAATATACTCACGAAAAGTCAAGTTGTTCTTCTGCACACAGTGCTAGAGTTCAGTCAATGCACATGGGTGCTTGTAAGTGCCTTTGAATGTATTGAAGAACACTCAGGCCAGATCCTCCCAGCAGTAAATACTTCTTTTGGGGAGCTAATTGAGCCAGGCTCTCGCAGACCTTCCAACATCAAGGGCAAGTGCTTCATTTCGACGTTGTCATTGCCGCCTCCAATCTGGATAGTCACTCTATAATCCTCTAACCAAGTTTCTGTCTTAGACTCGCTGTTGAATTTTGCTATCCCTATCGCCAATCCCTAATTTGATGGGATGTCGGCTTCCTGAATGTATCAGCTGACGCATTCAAGTCCAGAGGCGACTGAGCCACTCGGTCGATCTCTGTTGGCCCGGGCCTTGTCGACCAGGTTCTGAGCAATAATGGATCTTGCGTTCATGTAGGATCCGAAGTATGTCTAGAGGGGGGGTGATTAGACTACTTGACCAAATAAAAATCTAGCATTTTCCCAATTTTAAGTGTTGGCAAGTTTTAGCAATTGTAGCAAGTCAAGTACACCCTACACATGCAAGTCTAAGAGTATAGTAGCGGAAAGACATGCACATGAAAGTAAAGGTAGGGAGAGGAGAATCAAACACAATTGATGACACAAAGATTTTTCCCGTGGTTCCGATAGGTGGTGCTATCGTACGTCCACGCTGATGGAGACTTCAACCCATGGAGGGTAGCGGTCGCAAGAGTCCACGGAGGGCTCCACCCCTTAGGGTCCACAAAGTAGCAACCTCGTCTGTTCCCTCACGGCTACCGTCCACAAAGGACTAGCCTCACTATGGGTAGATCGTCATGAAGTAGGCGATCTCCTTGGTTCAACTCCACAACACGAAGAAGGAGGCTCCCAAGCGACACCTAACCAATATAGGAGGCACCACCCTCCAAAAGGTGATAGATGTGGTAACAATGATGAACTCCTTGCTCTTGTGCTTCAAAAGATAGTCTCCTCAACAAACAATCACTCTCTCACACATTTGTCTTGGTAGAAGAGGTTGATTGAGTGGAAAGCAACTTGGGGAGGCTAGAAATCAAGATTCATACGGTTGCAGTGGAAGGTCTTGATCTCAATACATGAGTAGGTGGTTCTCTCTTAGAAAAATGGATGGGGCAAGTGTAGGTATGTTCTAAGTGCTTCATCTACGAATGAGAGGAGGTGGAGGGGTATATATAGGCATCTCCAAAAATCCAACCGTTTACAACATTATTGCCCAACTCGATGAAACCGGAGTAAAAACTCGGTTGTATCGACTAGCGCAAAATGTGGCAACTTTCGGTGTTTTGGTGAGACCGATATATAAACCTCGGTGGTACTGATATGGGTGACCTAGGCAGATTCCAAATCTTAGTGAGACCGATTCTCAAAACTCAGAAATTTTGATTCTTGAAAATAGGATACCAGAGAGTTGGTCACTGGTTTCGGTTGCACCAAAGTGGAAAGTTGGTGGCACCGAGACAAGGTTTTTGGCTAGGATCTGTCTAGGGTTTAGACAAAGATTTTGTGGGAGAATTTCATGTGTATTTTTGGTGAGGCCGATTCTGAAAAGTTGGTGGCACCGATTTTAGTGGTAGGGTTTAGACAAAGATTTTGTGGGAGAATTTCATGTGTATTTTTGGTGGCTAACCTCTAAGCACTTGAGCAACCAAATCATCATAGACACCTCATCCCCTTTTAATAGTATGGGCTTTCCTATGGACTCAAAGTGTGATTTCCCACAAAATGTAAAATGTAGAGTCTTCAAGCTTGTTGCCAATAGATGTTCCTATTTCATTTCTTCTTCTTCTCTCCTTGGGGATCTCCTCACAATCCTTTCGCCAATCCATTCATTGAACTTTCCTGAAATATACTTGATGGAAACATTAGTCCAATGAAATATATGTTGTCATTATTTACCAAAACCACCTAGGGAGAACTTGTGCTTTCAATCTCCCCCTTTTCGGTAATTGATGACAACATATAGATCAAAGCTTCGATATGGATAAAACAATGAGTAGCATCATCGCTTTGAGAAGTATGTGATAAGCAAGAGCTCCCCCTAAATTTGTGCATTATTTAAAATTTGTCTTTGAATGTAAATGCACGTCGATTAAGATTGTGGTTAACTCTTACACGTCACATACAACTTGGTGGTGCGCAAAAATGATAGGAATGGATTACAATGCACATGACACCAAATATGAATGAATGATAATAATATTAACATCACAGGGATAGGAAATAGTAGCATCATCAAGCAAGTGTATAATCAAACACAACGAAGTTTAAGAACAAGCAAGTGATAAACCAAACGTTTTTTACACAAAGAGAGCAACCAAAAGACAAAACACTCTCTCTCGAAGACCTATGATCTATACACTTCTCCCCCTTTGGCAACGAGTTACCAAAAGGTTCAATGTATGTAGAGCTAACCGTCTCTCTGGGCTATATCTCCTCCGGTAGCCGTTGAAGGAGTCGAGAGAAGGGCGTCGGCGAATTCTTAAGCTGAAGTCCTCTGAGGTGGTGGACTAGACGCTAGAGGTGCTGAAGGAGCTGATGGAGCAGTAGCTGGAGCTGATGAGGAAGGCCTCAACTCTGGAGAAGGCAAGGTAGACGATATTGCTTGTCTCTTGAACTGAGTGCTGGGCCGGAGAGGAGAACCATCATCATCACTAGAGTGGGGACTAGGCACTGCATCCACTTCCTGCTTCAACTCCGTGACAGTCTTTGTCAGCTCATCTACCTTGTTGTCTAGAGCATCAAGCTTTGTCTCCACAATCCTCTCAAGACTCTTCTAGTTCTTGAGGATCTCATCCACATCCTTTTGAATCCATTGGATAGAGTTAATAATATAGGACATTTGATCTCTCTTCATCTTCGCAATCTGCGCACTAGTGGCTCTAGCTGCCTCTTCTCTGCCTCTGCCTGTGTAGTAGCTGAAGTGGGATGAGAAGGATCCGTCACCACAATGTTGTCCTCAAAGTCTGGCAAGAGTGGATGATGTGGACGATCAAGTGCATATAGGCTCTTTCCCACTTTGGAATTAATGAGCATCTAAATGTATCGAGCATATCCACATGATCTCTTCTGATCAGCAAATGTCCTCTTAATTGTCTCAACAATCAAATCCATCACACGGAATCTTGTGTGGGTGTCTACATGATGCAGCATGTTGATGGAGTAACCCCTAATCATCTTGTCATCTCCAGACTTTGGCATCAAAGTATATCCCATGATGGTCTTGGTAGTGGGTAATCCAGCTTGAAGATAGTAGACAGAGCCAAGCTTATGAGTCTTCACATAAGTAGTAGGGATAGAATTATACATATTTGCCATGGAATTGTGACTCATCTTGGCCTCAGTATAGACATCAATATGTCCCTCTTCAACTTTCAGGGCTCCTAAGCTGGTAGCCCACTCATCAACTGTAGACTGGTATCTGGTTCCCTCAGTCATCCAAACTATCTTCCCATCTGGATAGAAATGAGATGTGGAGTAGAACGACATGATTATCTTATCATTCCATGCAGTGAATTCTCTGCCAACAAATGCATCAATGTCTATGGACTTGAAGTTCTCTAGCACATGAGGGAAGTAGTCTTCATTCTCCTTAATAAATTTCCAATCAACATATCTCATGTAGCCAACTTTAGGACTCTTGTCTAGCAACACAGTCTCATATAAATGTTGCTGCTCCTTGGTGTGGAAGCGAGCATCTACAGCAGTCCTTCTCCTGACAGAATATGGATCAGATGCTCTCCATGTCTGTAGCCCTTGATCCTTCCTATTCTTAATGTCCTATGCCACTGGGTGATCATCATTATGCTCTGGCAGATGGGGTCTTAGCTTCCTCAACACAACAACATCTTCCTCTTCATCCATGGTGGAAGATCTCTTGTTCTTCTCTGCAAGAGGTATATCCCTGGTGGTCTTCTTGGACATGGGGGCAGATGGCTTCTTGGATGCAGTTGGCTTGGCCTTGGATGCAGCCTGGCTAGTCATTGCATCAACGAGCAACTTCTTCTTCTTGGAGGGAGGAGGTTTTGCAACTGGTTCTTCCTCCTCCTCTTCCTCCTGCTTAGCTGGGTCCTCATACACGGAAGTTGTTTTGTCAACCACAAGAAACATCCTCTTCCTGACTCTCTTTTGGTCTAGTTTCTTGGGCATGGACTTAGAAGTCCTAGGTGACTGTCAGAATCGGGGCTCCACAGACCCAAGAAGCTTCGAACTCTTGGGCGTGTGCGAATATCTCAACCAACTCTAGCCTCAAGCTCGCCACTCCACAGCCAAGCTTCGCCAAATGCACGCGAGCGAACAAGAAGACGGACACAGAGATTTACCCAGGTTCGGGCCACCTTGCGGTGTAAAACCCTACTCCTGGTTTTGGTGGATTGGCCTCACGAGGAGGTTTGAGGATGAACTAGTACAGTGGTTGAGCGACCTCGTGAGGGCTCTTGGGTGAGGATGGATCGATCCGCCTTCTATGATGGATGCTCGTCCCTATTTATAGTGGCCTTGGTCCTCTTCCCTTATCGCATAGGCGGGAAGGGATCTCACAATGGCCAATTTTGAAAGGGGACAAGAAGTACATCTTATCCTGACTAAAGGTAGTCTTCGCCTGCAAAGCTTCTAGGCGTGACGCAGAGGTGGGCTCGGCAATGACATCCGTCCTACCGAGCTCGTGGTATTGGTATTGTTGCACCGGAACAGAAACCTTTGGGGGATTCCTTGGGAACCCGCGTACGTCCCTGCCTCCTTAGCACCAAAGAGGAGACTGTCCCCTCTCCGCCCGCTGGCGCCCGCCTGGCCTTGGTCGTCATGGCTCATGTCACCCCAGCCTCATGAGAACGGGCACTGCATAGGAATCTCCGCTCCTCGGGAGGCAGCATGGGGAGGCCACTCCACTAGAGGACTTGGCATTCTTCCCCTCGCGAGGCTGGGGGCTCTCACGAGGGTCTTGTCTTGGTGGGTTTGCCGCCAGGCCGTACTGGGCCGTCGAGGTGGGCCACGTGCTGGGCCGCAGGCAGGCAGGTTTGGGTACCCCCGATCCCAGAACGTCGACAGTAGCTCCTGGGCCCAAGGCGTTCATGTACTGGCTTCGAGACGAAGGCGAGGAGCGAAGGGCGAAAGCGCCGCGGGCCCCCAATCGCCTGCGGGCCAGGCTCGTCGCGTGGCACGTGGCAGGGCACGGACACCTCCGCTCCCACGTCGCCTCGGCAACCGCCCAGGCTGACAAAAGCCTGGCACCCGCTGCCGAGCCATCATTGCTCTTCTCCCTTGCGCTTCTGCTCCCTTGCTCAGATCCCCTTTCCTCCGCAAGAATCTCCCCAAGATCTTTACGCAGCATTGTCCTTGCTCTTGCTCCCCCAACCTGAAGGATTCTTCAGATGGCGGCCGCCGGGAAGCTGAAGTCTGAGGCTCAGGCCTCGGCCTCCTCTTCCCCCTTGCCGGTGCTTACGGGATCCACCATCGCCAAGGAGGGGGACCTCGCCCCAGCTCTTCCGTTGACGGCGGGCGACTCCAATGAGTGGGGGCAGACCTTGATCTGGTGCGGCTCTGTGGAGAAGCGTACCTTGGCGAAGACAGTCTACCCCTTCTTCCTCCACACCGTCTTCTCCGGGCTCGTCCCGAACATCGCTGATGTGGAGAGGAAGAGGAAGTGGATCACGCCCGAGGAGTAAGTAACCTGCCTTGCCTTTGGTAGATTGTAGATTGCGCGCATACTCACGGTCCCTTCTCCTCTTGATGGCCAGGGGCGACAGCGTGCTGAAGAAGAAGAAGGCGAGCACCGAGACGAAGGAGCCCCCTGTCCGGAGGGCGCCCTCAGCCTCTGGCCGCGGACGCGGCGGGGGTGGGAGCGCACCACGCGAACCCAGCACAGCCCGTGGGCGCCCTGGCAACACCGCATCCGGGCACGCCGGTGTGGCGCCTACTCCTAGCGCCTTGCTGGCGCCGCTCGGGGGGGCCGGGCGCCGGGAGTGCGGAGCCTCATGAGGCGGCACTCCTTTCCGCGGGCGTGGCGACCCCAGCGCCGGTGGAGGGTGTGATTTCCCGCCCCCTTCCGACGGAATCCGCTTCTGAGGATGCAGCGACGCAGCCTCAGGATGAGTCAGCCCCCGCGGGCCAGCAGGCTATGAAGTCGTCTGCCCTTGTCGTGCCCGAGGAGAAACTGGAGCCTCCAACGCCCCAAGTCTACCACGTCACTGCCCCCTTGGATGCAGCACCCGCCGACGTGCAGATGCCATCTCCGGGTCAGGTCCTTGCGCTCGCGGACCGCGGCCCTCTGATCAGGCCCGGCACCTTGGATGAGGCCTACACCGCGCTTGGCCAGATCCGGGCCAACCTCCAAGACGCCGATAGGTGCTCCCTTGCGAGGGAACGCCTGGGGCTTATTTCTAGGTGCCTCCAGGCTGACGCGGCCACCAAGACGTCCTGGGGTCGGGCTGAGGCTGTCGTCGCGGAGAGCAGGAAGGAGGTCGCCGAAGCCAAGACGGCTCGTGATGCGGTGCTGGCCGAAGCAGCGTCTGCCGCGGAGCCCTGCGGCGAGGCAGAGGCCAAACTGAAGGCCCTTCAGGAGGAGCAAGCCGGGCACGCACAATGCCTTCACCATCGGGAGGACCTCAAGGCCCGCGAGGCGAAGCTCGCCGATCGCGACTCCGAGCTGTCCCAGGTGGCTGCTGACCAAGCCGCAGAGTGCGAGCGTCTGGCCAAGCTGAAGGATGAGGTAGTAGAAGCCCAGACGTCCCACACGCGGCATGTCTCCGATGCGATGGCCTAGCTGGATGCCAGGGAGAAGACCCTTGTCGCTGTTGAGAAGAAGGCGGCCGCGGAGCGCGGCACCTTCCCCTCCATCAAGCTCAGGCTTCGCCAGACGCTGCGCTTCATGTGCAGGGGAGGATTCGAAGGGTCACTGGCGACTTCTGAGGGCGGCTACGCAGGGCTCTCCTCCACACTCGCCGAGGTGCTCGAAGGTGCTGCCGCCAAGGTGGACGCCATCCTAGAGGGCGAGTGCCATGACCTTTTCTCCATGGTCGCGACGCGTGTCTTCAGCCACCTCTACCTCCACAAGCCCTGCTTTGATTTCGACGTGATGCTCATCTCGGTTGCCCCTGAGTCTCGCGCCGCTGCGGCAGCGGCCGTCAAGTATTTTGTGGACGCGCTGGTGCAGAAGTTCACCTGAGTCCCCGACGCCGGCCCCCCTGCGGTGGAAGCGAGCGGTGGCGACGAAGGCATTGGCAGCGACGTTGACGATGAACTCGCCGTGACTGGGACAAGCGGCGGCGGCGGCCATGGGGATGACGGCTCCACCCCCTAGATTTCAACCTGCGACATTTATCATGCCTCGTGGAGGCGTCAGACTTGTTTGAATTCGCAAAACAGTCAGTGCCTGTAATAATTCTTTGAACTCTGTGGTTTCCTTTCGTGCCCTATTTCCTTCCTTCTTGCTTTTGTGCTCTGCGTCGGCAGGGCCCAATCCCGTGCATACCTCGACCGCCGTTGGGGAGTCCGGATCCCTAGGACGAGACAAGGGGGACGAGGGGCTACGTGACCAGTGAGGCCCCTGAATCACGATGCTCAGGGGTCCCCCTTGACGTGCGAGCAGCCCTCATGAAGGAAACATGGTGACGACGAAGTTGATTTGGAGCGTCTTAGTACTCTGCTTCGGCAGGGCCCAATCCCGCACATACCTCAACTGCCGTTGGGGCGTCCTGATCGCCAGGACGAGACCAAGGGGCGAGGGGCTACGTGACTAGTGAGGCCCCTAAGTCGTGATGCTCAGGGGTCCCCCTTGACATGCAAGTAGCTCGCATACCTTTCCTCGCCAGCTTTTGCCTCGGAGGGATGCGAGAAGACCAGGTGCCAGGGACCTGATGGGGCGGCGCACACCAGGCATAGCCTAAGCATAGCCCCCATCCAGACCCCTCGCGCGTGCATCCTGGGGGAACGCTGCGTGACGGGGCCATTGCGAAGAGAGCCGAGAGGCCACCCTGAGGTTGGTGCAGCAGCTAGGGCACCCTCAGTTGTTTATCCACTAGCGCGGAGCATGGGGCTTCCACTCGACGTGGGCATAGCCGCTGAGCGACCGTGTCGTCTGCCAGCGCGGAGCATGGGGCTTCCACTTGGGCGTGGGCATAGTAGCTGAGCGACCGTGTCGTCCGCCAGCGCGGAGCATGGGGCTTCCACTTGGGCGTGGGAAGGGAGCTCTGTGTTAGAGTCTCCAGGCGTGTACATCCCACTTTCGTTCGGCTGGCACGGCAGAATTGGAGGAGGTGTATCTGGGCACCCGTGAGCCATCTCAGGACTCACGAGGCCCTACCTCAAGGCGGGTTGCGCATGAACTTCCTGGCGTGGGGCGCGCTTACAACACCTGTGTGATGGGGGTAACCTGCGCCGAATGAATCTCCGTTAGCCATCGCATGAGAAGGCCAAATACCAAGGACCCCAGGAGGTGACGTGAACGGGCCCGGCCCGCCAGACAGAGCTCAGTCATTGTGTTTATCGACGCTGCAAGGATGGACCCGAGCACAGACGCCATGCCCGGTCTTCTCATGCGACAAACCCAAGGAAAAAACACCCGGCGCGCGGTTCCCACGATGGCGAAGCGCTGAACTGTGGTTATACGAACCGGGCCGCGCGCCCTGACTCACCCACTCTCGATTAGCTCATGCGAGGACAGAGCACCAAGGACCCCGGGAGGTGACGTGCACGGGACTGGCCCGCGAGACAGAGCTCGGTCGCTTGGATTTATCAAAGCTGCAGGGATGGACCGGAGCACAGACGTCGTGCTAGCCCTTAATAATGAGGCGGTCGAGGGCGGGGTTGTTAGGGCGCAGCGACATTCATGGCGACGAAGCACCGGGCATGCATGTTGGAATACTTAGAAAACTCATCAAGTGCAGAGCCAGTTCTGATACATGCGCAAAACGATACAGCTGCAGGGGCGGGCCCTAAAAGCTTGAGGATGATGCAGCCCGAGGGGCGCCCTCAAATGAACAAACCAAAAGGTCACCTGGTAATGATGCTGCTGAAGCGTTGGGGTAGTTGTCGAAGCTTGATCTTCATGAGCCTGAGGGCTCCAGAGCCTCGGGGGGGGGGGGGGGGGGGCGAGACCTAGGGGGCTCGCGAGGGTCTGGGACCTCTTGAAGGACCGCGCGGTGTCGGGCCTCATGAGACACGTGCACGGGCTGCACGAGGCGCTGGTACGTGGCGCCCGCGTTCACGAGGCCAAAGGGCATGCGGACGTAGCTGTAGGGGTAGCCCCCGCTGCGGCCGACACGCGATGGCTAGAAGAGGCCCTGGGATGCGGCCCTGTTGAGGCCCGGGATGTTGACACAGACGCGCAGCCCGCCGCCCACGTCAGGGGTGGCAGCTGCACCGGGTGGTGCGGGGCGACGCTTGTCGCGCATGGCCCACGCCTCCTGAAGCTCCTCGATCGCGTTGGTGATGAACTCTTGTGAACCTAGTGCCTCGCGCCGTACCCCTTGCTTGTGGGGGTGCACGTTGAAGCACGCCTCCAAGTGGTGCCCGAACACCTGCCTCGTCGCACCGATCAGGTCGGAAGCTGTCCAGGTAGAAGCCCCCGAGCCTGCCCTGAGGGCAGCCCCGGGCGCGCCTTCCTATGTGGGAGGAAGAGGCGCCCCTGCAATGGACGCGGGGCCTGAGGTGCCGTTCTTGGGAGTCTCTGTCCCCTGACGGCTCTTGGGGAGGAGCTACTTCTTGTTCTTGGGGGTGTCCTTAGGAGGCAGGATGCTGCCCTCGTCGTCAGAGTTTTCAGCTACCGCGGCCTGGTAAGCGCGTTCGAGGGAGCAGACTGCATCCTTCTCATCACAGGCGACCGTGATGACACCGCTGCACCCTGGCATCTTGAGGACGTTGTATCCATGGTGGGTTGCCGCAATGAACTTGGCGAGGGCAGGGTACCCGAGAATAGCGTTGTATGGGAGGTGGATGTGGGCGATGTCAAAGTCGATGAGCTCAGTGTGGTAGTTATCGCGCTTGCCGAAGGTGACTTGGAGGCGCACCTGCCCCAGGGGAATGGTGGAGCCATCGGTCACTCCTGAGAAGGGCTTTGTCGGCATGAGCTGATCATAGGGCACCTGAAGTGTCTCAAATGTCTCGACAGAGAGGACACTGAGCCCAGCCCCACCGTTGATGAGGGTCTTGTTGATGAGGACGTTGCTGATGGTGGGCGTGCAGAGCATGGGGAGCGCGCCTGCGGCGCCGAGCACTTGAGGTGATCCTTGGAGTCAAAGGTGATGGCGTACTGCGACCACCTGAGGGGATGCGTGGCCTCGAGCTTCAGGAGGGTTGCATTCACCTCACGAGAGAACTGCTTGAAGATGCGGTTCGAGGCAGGGGCCTAGGCACCGCCCAGGATGCAGGCGATCGCACGTGGCTCCTGGAAGCCCCCAGCCCCATCATCCTGCCGGTCATCGTCATTTCTCCTTGGCGACGGCGGCAACGGAGGGAGGCCGGCATTGCCCTGAGGACAGGCCTCGCGAGGCTGATCGCACCGGGGTCCGTCGCGAAGCTAGTCACGCCAGCGGTCCTCGCGAGTCTGGTCGCGCCAGTCCTGACGTGGGTCGCGGTTGTCCCAGTGGCCTCCGCTGCGGCCCCCTCCACGGCCATGGCCACGGTCATCGCGCTCGGGGCGGCGGCCGAGGCGCTCATCGCGGAGTGTCCTGAGCTCCTGGCAGTCTTCGGTGTTGTGGCTGCGAGTGTAGTGGAAGATGTAGAACGGGCGGTTGCCCTTGGGGGGCTCATCATGGTCATGACCGCACTTCATCTTAGGCTCTGCCGCCAGCACAGCGGGGCCCTTGCGCTTCGCCTCCTTCGCCTTGGCCTTCTTGTCTTTAGGGTCTGCCTTCGGAAGCTCGAGGAGGGACAGGCGGCTCTTGCACACTTGTTCGCCAGGTTGAACATCTCCAGGGCTGAGCACAGATCTTCATGGATGGCGAGCTCCTCTTTCATCTTGACGTCCCTGACGCCATTAGTAAATACCGAGATGATGGCCTCATCCGACGCCTTCGCCATTTTGAAGCGAACGTTCATGAAGCGCTGTATGTACTTGTGCAGGGTCTAGCCCGGCTGCTGCTTCACGCGTCGCAGGTCGTTCACTGCAAGGGCGGTCGCGGGTGCCCTGGAAGTTGGCGATGAAGCGCTCGCGGAGTTCGTCCCAGGAGGAGATCGACCCCTCCGGGAGGTTGAGGAGCCAGGAGAGTGCGTCACCCTTGAGAGCCATGGGGAACCAGTTCGCCATGACTTTGTCGTCACCGCTTGCCGCCTCGATGCTCAGCGCGTAGAGCTGGACGAACTCTGTGGGGTCGGTGGTGCCGTCGTAGCATGGAGGCAGGTCCGGCTTGAACTTGCTGGGCCAGGCGACACGGCACAACTTCGGGGTGAAGGCGCGGTAGCCTGCTGCACTCACAGGCGCGACGCGTACGAGGGGAGCTTGGTCTTGACGTCCGTGCACCGCAGCCTCCGGCAGCGCACGGTTTTGATGACGACTCAGCAGTGCAGGGAGCGCACGCGCATCACCTCGTGGCCGCGGCACCACCTGGCAGCTTGCTTCATCCCGGGCCTGCGTCGGCGCCCCATGTGGCAGGTTGCACGGGCACGCTTCGCGTCTAGGATCGGGGTCGGCGCCGTGCAGAGAAGGAGGAGGACGTGCACCATGAGCCACGTCACCCGCCTGGGAGGGCGGGGGACGGAGCTAGTGGGAGGGCGCCGGGGCCTCACCGGCGACGCTGACGAGCTCGGCGATGCGAACAAGCCAGTCGTCGTAGCGATCGTGGGCTGGGTGGTAACGCAGCAGCTCGCGCGCCATGAACAGTGCGGCCTGCGCGTTCGCCGGCCCACAGCGAGCGTGGGAGGACGACGCCATGGTAGGAACAAGGGATGGAATAGCGATGCGGCCATTGTGCCACGCGGTGGGTGGCTTCGACGAGTCCTGCTGGTCATGAGCGGGCTGATCAGTGGCAGCGTTGGCTGCAGGAGAGGCGGAGGGGCGCAGGATGCCGCGGCCCACGGGCGCCGTCTGGGCGACGTGAGCAGCCCAGCGCTCGGCGCAGACTCGGCGCGCGTCGGCCATGGAAGATACGAAGCGGAGACGAAGCGGAACTGGAGGGGAGATCACGACACGCCCCTACCTGGCACGCCAAATGTCGGAATCGGGGCTCCGCAGACCAAAGAAGGTTCGAACTCTGGGACGTGAGCGAAGATCTCAACCAACTCTAGCCTCAAGCTCGCCACTCCACAGCCATGCTTCGCCGAATGCGCGCGTGCGAACGAGAATCTGGACACAGGCCCCGGACATCCGGCCCATCGAGACTAACAGGCGCCAAGGCGTAGCTGCAAAGGTTACGAGTACCGGACATCCGGCCCCAGGCCTAGACATCCGGCCCAGTCCCGGACATCCGCCCCCCAGCCCGAAAATCCATCCTCGGGCCTTGGAAATCTGGCCAGGAGATGCCAGTACCAAGGACTCCCTGACCAGCTCCTGGCCAGACATCCGGCCCGTGCCCCGGACATCCGGTGACCCCCCAAGCTTCCAGACATCCGGCCCCATCCCCAGAAATCTAGCTCGTCCACACCAGAGCCAGGCGAAACTAGTACCACCAGCTCTAACATCCGAACCCCACGGCCAAGACATCCGGCCACCCCCGAAGCCCCGGACGTCCGGCCCCTGGCCCGGACATCCGTCCCTTGTGAGGGCAACCGCGAGCCAAGTGTCCATGTAAACCTTCCTTCCGCGCCCATTTCACCTAGCACTATATAAAGGACTCCTCCTCCTCCTTTTTAGGGTTAGCTATGCATTGGCTCATAGTTAGTTGAGCATTGCTCCTTCCAAATACTTCTCCCTAGGAGATTGACACCTCTTTGTGAGAAGATCCTATGCATGCCAAGGCCCCTTCTTAGGGAAGATCCCCAAGTGTATTTCAAGACCCATCTCTCCGGAGTGGGAAGGATACCGGTACTTGTATCCGTTTGTTGGATTCGAATCTTGTATCTCTTATGTTCATTAGATCTAGTGGATGTGTGATTTGAGGATTGTCCTTGAGTGTTCTTTGTTTGCCTCTTGATTTTCCTCTCTTTCCCCTCCAAGTGTGAAAAGATCGGCCCTCACGGGTTTGCCCCGTATCATCTTGGTATCATGAGCCAAGGTTGATTCACACCTTGGAGTCTCTCCCTCCACTTTCTAGCCGATATTTGTTTCGTTTTGAACTAATTTCGAAAATTCCCACAAAAATAGCCCTACCAAAATTTATTGAATTCGTTGGATTTGAGGAGATTTTTTTGATTTGGATCCGTGGATTTCGTTGTGAACAGGTAGATCTAGCTTTTTTCCATCATCCTCACCATTTTCCACCGCCAAATCAGCACAATTTTGCCAAAAAAAAATTCGTGTTCTTCATCTAGTTCGTAGAGACCCCCAGATTGGATCTGGGAACAGGAGGCCCAGACATCCAGCCCGATAGCCCGGACATCCGGCTTACCGGACATCCGGCCCCTTTGCCCGGACATCCGGCGAGACACAGGCAGCTGGCCATTTTGGCCTCGTTTTTCTTTTTTTCCTGCATTTTTTCACCATTTCTTCCACAACCGCCGCCATTTCTTCCGCAACCCATTTGCATTTGAGATTTTAAGTCGCGAGCATCGCCACTTCCTAAGGTGTTTCGGCTAATTAGGAGTGGTTCTTCATCGAGATCGCCGCTCATCATCGCCCTGGATCGCCGCCAACCACCTCTACATTGTCACTTCACCGTAAGCAAGGACAGTAACCGCGACGACACTCTTGACACATACCCTTGACATTCATTGTTACCCAGAGCCTTTTTGTGTTACTTGCTTATCGAGACTAGCCATTGAGTATTGTTGGGCTATGCTACTTGTGCACTTTAGTGATACATACTCCGCATAGCTTCAATTGTGTGCATATATCATAGTATCATCTCTTGTGTTACAATAGTGCCCGAATACACAATTGCTATCTCGTTGTGCACGTCCTGCATTGTGACCATACAAAAAAAACATCGCTAAAATAAAGAGAAGAAAAGCTTTTAAGCAAGAGCAAAAGAGCAAAAGCAATAGCATCCCCAATTTTGCATATCATACTTGATCATATTGGATCACTTGAGCGAGTGACACGTGCCTCATTTATACATAGCCAAGTCGGGAATAGGAAGACAACAAGTTTTGTTTCTTATAGGTAGTGCACAAGTTCATATCATGCCCATTTGAGCAATCGTGCTAGCGTCTCTCTAGTGTTGTGCAACACGAGCGTTTTCCGTGGATTCCACATTTTGTGCTCATTCCTTGGTTGCATGACCCCACTTATCAATCAGTGTCTGTGTTTCCGTGTATACTCATTGGCATTGATCTACATTGTCTTACTTGCGAATTTGTGAATCTCTTTCAACATTATTGAATCTTATCTTTCGAATTGCTTGAATTTTGTGCCGGCATCCTAACCAAGCTACTCCATAAGGTTTATTTGTGTAGGTGTGAGCAGGACGATCTTCGGTACCAATTCTACTATTTCCATACTTGAACATTGAGTGCTTGATTCGTTTTCAATTTTTGGAACGGTGCTTGGTTTTGTATTCTCATTCTTGCACTTATATCTACTTGAGTGTTATGGATAGGACTACCATGTCGAACCCGGCATTCGATCAACATGACGACGACGAGAACGACTACGTCACCAAGTTGAATTTCTTCAGCGCACACAAGGCAATAACACAAGCACAAGATGTCTTGAGCGACCGCATCGAACAACTCGCCACCGACTTGCGCGAATCGGAGGTGCGCATGAGGGACTACCTCGACACCAAGTTATCAAGTCAAATGGAGGAGTTTCATTCCTTGATGGTCAACCGCGCTCCTTCAACATCTACTTCGTCAGGGCGACGCCACTCAAGTCACCACTCATCGGAGTATTCTTCTGGCGCAAGTCCTCCTCGAGCATGTTCTCATCATAGAGATGACCGCTCCATCCAAGTTCGCCACAAGGTCGCCAACGACCAGCTTCAGAGA
Organism: Elymus sibiricus; assembly: GCA_039707655.1. NCBI lineage: Eukaryota > Viridiplantae > Streptophyta > Magnoliopsida > Poales > Poaceae > Elymus > Elymus sibiricus. The sequence goes on along the minus strand of CM077675.1, from coordinate 302,682,437 downwards.
ATCCATTCCATGGCAATAGATTGCAAGATCGCCTACGAGAGCGCGACCGGCGTCTCCATCAAGAGAAAGAACAAGAACGACAACGCCATGAAGAAGAACAATGTCGTTGCCATGAACAAGCGCTTCAAGCACAACGCACGCTACAAGAAGCTACACGCGTTTTGGAAGAACGCAACCGCCAAGCGCGCGAAGAACAAGAAGCCCTCCGGCGGGACCATCAAGAAGAAGCCGCTCGCCAAGAGGAGCACCAAGAAAAAACAAACCGAGTTGGAGGACATCACCAAAGTCCTCAAGCACATCACGTCGAGCCCAATGATGACGAAGCCCCAAGGCAACAACAACAATGATGAGTCTCCTCCAAGACAACAGTATCGCAAAAACAATTACAATGAAGAACAACGCTTCGGCAAGCTCAAGTTCACCATGCCTAAGTGCTCCGGAAGCAATGATCCCGAAGACTACCTCTCATGGGCCCTTAAGGTTGACAAGATATTCCGTTTGCACAACTTTGAGGAATAGAAGAAGATTGCCATGGATTTCCTTGAGTTCCAAGATTACGTTGTCATTTGGTGGGAACAAGTGATTGATCGATGAAGAGAAAGGGGTGAACCTCCTATCACTACTTGGTCACAAATGAAGAACCTCATGACAGCTCGCTTCGTGCCTACACACTACAACCGTGATCTCTTGAAGAAGCTACAACTCCTCAAGCAAGGCACCAAGTCGGTAGAAGAGTACTATCAAGAGATGGAAATCGCTAAGATCCGAGCCAATGTCAAGGAAGATGACGAGCAAACAATGGCGTGCTTCTTGAATTGGCTCAACTACTGACGTGGCTGGAGACTGCGTCGGTATTTCCCCAAAGAGGAAGGGATGATGTAGCAGAGTGACGGTAAGTATTTCCCTCAGTTATGAAACCAAGGTATCGAACCAGTAGGAGGATCACCACCACTACGTAAACAGCACCTGCACACAAAGAACAAATACTTGCTGTCGGATTTCGGGCTCCGCAAAACCCTAGGAAGTTTGAACCCAGGGGGTGTGCGAATATTCCTCAACAGCTTCACCCCACCAAGCCCACTACGCGACGGCCTCGCTCGATGGCGAGGAAGAAGAAACCACACGAGAGTTTACCCAGGTTCGGGCCGCTGCGAAGCGTAAAACCCTACTCCTGCCTTTGGTGGATTGCCTCACGAGGAGGTTTGTGGATGAACTAGTACAGTGATGTGTTGCCTTGCGGGTGTGTTTGCAGGGTCGTTGTCCTGTCCCGTCCACCGAGCAGCCTAGCCTCTACTTATAGCGGCCCGGGTCCTCTTCCCATATCGCAAGGGCGGGAAGGAATCCCACAATGGCCAAATTCGAAGGGGGGACAGGAGGTACACCCTATTCTAACGAAAGGTGGTCTTCGCCTGCAAAGTACTCGACGGTGATGCAGAGGTGGGCTCGGCGATGACGTCCGTCCTGCGGGGCTCGGGGTCTTGGTCTTGTTGCACCAGAAGGGAAACCTTTGGGGGCGCTTTGGGAACCTGCGCTCATCCTTGTCTCCTTTGCGCCAAAGGGGAAACTCTTCCCTCTGGCGCGCTGGCGCCCGCCTGGCCCGCCTGTCGCCACCCTTGGCCTCCTGTGGTCGTGCGTTGCATAGAAGTCTCCGCCACTCGGGAGGAGGCCTGGGGAGGCCTACCTCCCTGTGGGTCTTGGCGCTGTTTCCCCCCACGAGCCCGGGGCCTCGCGAGGGCCTTGTGTTGAGTAAGGCCGCGCGGGGCCGTACTTGGTCATCGAGGTGGGTCACCCCTTGGGCCGCAGGCAGGCAGGTCTGGGTACCCCCATTCCCAGGACGCCGACAGTAGCCCACGGGCCCGAGGCGCGCTCGAGTTAGCTTCTAGGTGAAGCCACAGAGGACGACCCAAAGCGCTGTGGCCCCAACGCCTCCGGGCCCATCTTGACGCGTGGCGCACAATGAGACGTGGGCATCATGACTACCCGGAGACGTCGGGAACCGCCCTGAGCCGAGTTGACGCGAGGCCTGCGCGCCTTCCTGGCCATCATTGCCTTCCTTGAATGCGGCTGTCTCTTCGCGTCCACCCCCCCCCCTCGGGCCGTGCAGACGAGACCCGACGAGAGCAGAGGAAGCGACGTGAGGCAGGGCAGCACGCTGATCGAGCCTGGCACGCGTCGCCCGAGGAGTGCATGGCGACTCCACTCCCCACGACGGCCCATGGGTGGCGGTTGTGCCTATAAATCCGCCCCGCCCGGGCGGTCTTGCCTTCTTGATGTGTCCTCCCACCTTTCTTCCTTCCAAGTTATCTTCCCTGTCCTCCTCCTTTTCTTTGCTCCTCCATGGCGTCCGGCAGAAGTGCGGCAGGTGCGGGGACACGCTCGGGGTCCCCGGCTCCACCGGCGGTCCCCGGAGGCAGCGGCGGGGGACCCTCTAGGCCAGCCCAAGCTCGCCGGCGCTGGGCCATTGTTGATGAGTAAGTAACTTGTCCCCGGCCTCCTTCTCTTACGGTCGCATCTGCCGCGCCGGTCTTGATCATTCCCTCCTCCCAGGGCGCCCGCGCCCAAGAGGCGTAGGCTCGAGGAGCTCCAGGATGAGATGGATGCGCTGAGGGTCCAGCTGGCGGACGCCGAGGCCGCCCTCCAGGCTGCGCTCAGGGGTGAGGCGGAGGCTCGGGCGGAGCTGGCGTCGCTCTAGACCCAGGTCAAGGGAGCCATCGACGCCGTTCAGGCCGCCCATGATGAGGCGGCCCACGCGAAGATGCTGGAGGCACAGCGCGCCAAGTAGTATCGGGACATCGCCCACCGTGTGGTCGGCGCGGTGAGCCGGTTCATCGGGGAGGCCCCTGCGCTGCTGTGCGCGCACGGAGATGGGGGCTACCTCAACTTCTTCGACGAGGTGGTGGAGGTGCTAGAAACTGGCGTCTCCCGGGTTGACAAGGACAATGCGTCCAGCGTGCGGGACCTCCTGGACCTCACGCTGACACGCGTCTTCTCCAACCTTCGCCGCCTCGTGCCGGAGCTCGACCTCCCCCGCATCATGGAACCGGTGCCCGAGGGGCTCTAGAGGCCACTCTGGGATGAGGTGTTCCCGCACGTGGAGTCCTTGGTGGAGCGGTTCGTCCAAGAGCCTCTTTCCGACGATGGTGACGACTCCGGTGCCGCGGCGGGCGACGGCCCGGACGGCGACAGTGGCTCCTCCGCCTAGGCCTCTTGTCGGGACCCCGATCCAAAGCCATATGAATCCAACCTGTAACATGTCACACCACTTTGTGGCCTCATGCACGGTAACCCACGGCTACCACCTTACCTTGGCCGGGACCATTTGCGCCTTTTGGCTCATGGATATGAACATGTTGCTAGCATTCACACGTCAAAGAACCCGGGTCGACATGACTAGTCGTAGACCCAAGTGGCACAACCGTACAGGGACAGGCATACGTAACCCAGCAATGCAGGTGTCGGTCATCAGCATGTGTAGACGAGTCGTAGCAAGCTACATGGACTCCATTACGTCGTGAGACATATCTGTCATCAACGGTACGTAGATGAGTCATAGCAGGCTACAGGGACTCCATTGCACCACGTGACATTTCCCCGTAGGGACAGACATAGCAGCAAAGAAGGATACACGCCGGTCAATCTATGTGTCCGGAGCAGTAGCAACCTACCAAGGCTCATGGAAGCACAAAGAGGCATTTCCCCATAAGGAAGGTTACTGAAGGCAGACAACTAGGTGTCGAATCCCACACATACCAATGCATTTCAATCATACACGCACTATGCACGATATACGTAGATACAACATGGCATCACAACAAAACTCTACAATATAACATTTATTTAGGAGGCTCCGAAGAGCCAACATAGTATAATGTTACAAGCAGGGTGGGTCACATGACCCAACATTCAGAGCATACAAACAACAAACGGAAGTTACATGTCTGAGTACAGACATCTAATAAAAGCAGCTGGAAGAGCCTGAAAAGCTACAACGACCCTACCAAAGGAGCCAGACTCCGGTCTGGGTTACTAAGCTATTCCATCGATGTCATCGTCAGAAGAAACATAAAGTGAACAACGTCTATCTCTGCAAAAATGTAAATAAGCAACTGTGAGTACGAAGGTACTCAGCAAGTCTTACATCAGAACTAACTACATATGCATCATGTTTCAATGAATGGGGTTGTGGGGTTTACTGCAGAATGCCAACTTTGACCTTTGGCTAGACTGAAATAAGATAAAATGTTCAACGTATCACTACTCTCTCGTCTCCCTATGAGAGAGCACACACGAGTCCACATATTCTCCATATCAATACACCACTATGGATCCTCTCTCGTCTTCCTACGAGAAGCCATCCATAGCACTCACACTTATCTAGAGTATTTTAGAGTATCCATTTAAATTGTCTATGAACAATGCAAGTCTCCAAGTAGTCCATATCCGTGGACGCGGCTATTCGAATAGATAGATTACCCTGCAGGGGTGTACTTCGTCACACATGCTCCCGCCACTTACCGCCATGTGCACGTAAAAAGGCACCTCGGCAACCTTCAAGCGGAAGCCAGGCGAGGGAGTCGGCCACGGACGTTAACTTACAACGACTCACGCCCAAGGCAGTCGCCTATCTGAGTTGGAACCCATAATGGAAGTCCGGCCGAGGTTTCCAACATGGCCTCAAATGTTGTGTGCAGGGCCCCAAGTCGGTCCCGATTGGGCCGTTCATCCACTTCGCAGGCCCGGCCACACCTATCAACGTTAATAGGCCGAGAGGGGTCGAGTTACCGGAACCCAATGTGCGGTAGTAGCTAGTCTTGGAACACAAACACGGAACTCAGTTCCTATGAGCGGCTTAAATGAGACAACCCACCATGTACTCCTACATGGCCTCTCATCGCTACCTTTACCAAAATAGGTTCAACACTTAACCCTCATCATCAGGACACAATCATTTCACTCCGGTTCATCACCTAGATGAATCAGACCTGACACAACTCTAAGCATAGCAAAGCATAACAAGGTGATAAAACAACATGGCTCAAGCATCTACCAAGTATGCTAGGTTGCTTGGTTCAGCTATTTACTGTGACAATGACAGGTCATGCAAAGGAGTGGGTTCATCTATCGCAACACAGGTAGCAGTTGAATCGCATTGTCCTAATGCATTGAACTGAGAGCAAGAGCGAGAGAGTGGGACTGTATCGAATATGCTCAAGGGGTGTTGCTTGCCTGTTTATCGGAAGAACTCAGCTGTTCTTCGATGTCGTCGATAACTATGTCTCGCAAGTCTATCGACAAGATCAAACAAGGTATAAATTAAGCACGGCAAATGCTTCACAATGATGCATAAGTATGACATGTCTAAATGATGCTGGTTTGAGCTAATGCACCTATCAACATGTTAAATGAAGATGGTTTGAACCCTAGGTTCAAATTCAACTCCATAAGTGATATGGCATATTGTGATCTGAACAAATTGTCCATGTATACCTATTTAGCTTTCTCTAACATGCATGAAAATGCCACCATCAGATTCTTTGGATTTTTCTGATAATTTTTCATATATAAATTATTTTCATCTGACTTACAGATTATTTTCTATGAATTTTTTAAGTTTATACTAATTTCTGGAATTTCCTGATTTAATTTATAACAGAAAAAATATTAACTACGTCAGCATTACCTCAGGCTGACGTCAGCGGGTCAACCGCACCGGGTCCAGGTCAAACCTGACCAGTGGGGTCCACTGGTCAGTGAGCCAGTGGTTAATCCCGTGCTGACCTGGGTTTGACCTGTTCCTGGGGCCCGCTGTCAGCGGCTGGGGGGCCTAATTAAGCGGGGGATTAGGCCCTAATGCCCTGCCACGTCAGCACCGGCCGGAGGGATATCGCCGGCGACCATCCGACGCGGCGGAGGCTCGCCGGAATCACGCAACGGCCTCGGTTGGACGTTCCGAGGGCACCAGGGCGTAGCCCTCGCTCGACCGCATCGAGTGGGGATAGCCAGGGGGCTCGGGGTCACCGGAGTTGAGGCCGGCGACGAGCTGAGCGGTGGCCGGAGCTTGGCCGCGGTGGCGCTATGGCCTAGGGGCGCGGGAAGAGCCGGGGAGAAGGGGGAAACGACGCGGCGGCTCACGGTGGTTTTGGAGGAGGCGATAGAGAGCTCGGGGAGGTTCTGCTCGCGGCGAATCGACGATGGGGAGAGACGGCCGGAGGTGGAGAAGACGGCGGAGGCCTCAGCTTCGTGGTGCTCCCGGCGACGCCTGGCTTCACGGGGAGATCGAGGGGGTCGCGAAGGAGCTCGGAGGGGCGATGGTCGTGCGAGGGGCAGGCCCTAGCTACGCGGGCGGCGGTGGCGACGACAAAGCATTCGGCCGGCGAGGGAGAGAGCAGAGGAGAGGGAGAGAGCAGAATGAGAAGGGGGAAGGATCCAGACGGCGTCGACGAGGTCGTCTGGAGCATCGTGCTGGCCAGGGGTGGTCCACGAGGCGGCAGGAGGTGGCACCGCGGCGGCATGGCCGGCACGCAGCTGCTTCTCCTCCTGGCAGGAGGAAGAAGACAGTGCTGCCCCTATGGCTGGGCCTTCCACTTGGGCCAGGTAAGCTACAGGTGAGGCTCTTTCCTTTATTTCTTTTTCTGTTTTCTAGTTCTTTCTGACATTTATTTTGGCTTTAATAAAAATATATAGCCCTTTGTAAAAATCCTGTAAATTGTCATGTGGACTAAATGAATTTATCCAATGCCACACAATAAATTTCAGAATATCTGGATCTATATTTTATATAGTAAATATAATCCAATGCAAATAATTGTTTGATTAATCCAAATGCCCAATATAAAGTGTTTATGTTCCTCCAAAATATTGGATGGCATTTTTATCTCAGTCCAATATTTTATTAGAGAACCAGGAACATTTTCTTGGACTTGTTTGAACCAAATTTTTATATTGCTTGTTTGAGAAAATTTTGGTTGCTGAGGCTTGATCATTTCCTCAATTCAATTTCATTTGAAAATTTAATGCATGCATGAATGCAATGTCAAGCAACGAAAGCTAGGGCTGTGACAACTCACCCCCACTAAACAAGAATCTCGTCCCGAGATTCAGGAGTAGTCGGGAAGAGTGCAGGGTACTCATGTCGAAGACGATCTTCGCGCTCCCAGGTTGCTTCATCCTCGGAATGGTGCGACCACTGAACCTTAAGAAACTTAATGTTGTGATGTCGAGTGCTGCGCTTGGCTTCATCAAGAATACGAACAGGATATTCTCGATAGGAAAGATCATCTTGAAGATCAAGCGTTTCGTGGTCTACTTCGCGGACAAGATCCTTGAAGCAACGCCTGAGTTGAGAAACGTGGAACACATCATGAACTTTGGAAAGCTGCGGGGGTAGTTCCAATTGGTAGGCAACTTCTCCTCGTTTGGCGAGAATGCGAAAAGGACCAATGTAACGAGGAGCCAATTTGCCTTTGATACCGAAACGATGGGTACCCTTGAGAGGTGTAACCCGAAGGTAAGCCTTCTCGTTAACTTCATAACTTACGTCCTTATGATGACGATCATATTGACTCTTTTGACGAGATTGGGCGGTTTTCAGATTCTCACGAATGAGGCGAACTTGTTCTTCTGCATCCTAGATCATATCCGGTCCAAAGAATTGTCTTTCACAGGTTTCTGACCAGTTTAATGGCGTTCGACATCTTCGTCCATACAGAACTTCGAAAGGAGCTTTGCCCAGACTAGACTGAAAGCTGTTGTTATAAGCAAACTCGGCGAATGGAAGACATTTCTCCTAGTTCATTCCGAATGAGATAACATAGGCTCTGAGCATATCTTCAAGAATTTGATTGACTCTTTCTACTTGACCACTTGACTGAGGGTGATAAGCGGTGCTAAAGGAGAGATGGGTTCCCATAGCATTCTGGAAACTTTCCCAAAATCGAGAAGTGAAAAGACTTCCACGATCTGAATTGATCTCTAGAGGAACACCATGAAGAGAAACTATTCGAGAGATATATAGGTCTGTTAACTGACTAGCATTTATACTTTCTCGAACTGGAAGGAAATGAGCAACTTTCGAAAGGTGATCGATGACCACGAAGATGGCATCATTCCCTTTCTTAGTCTTTGGAAAGCCGGTGATGAAATCCATACCGACCTTGTCCCATTTCCACTCGGGAATAGCAAAGGGCTGAAGAGTGCCAGCAGGCCTTTGATGCTCTGCCTTAACGCGACGACAAACATCGCATTTAGCAATGAACTGAGCGATTTCTCTCTTCATCTGGGTCCACCAGAACCTCTGGCGTAGGTCCTGATACATCTTGGTACTACCGGGATGTATGGTGAGAGGAGATTCATGAGCTTCTTTAAGGATCAGCTCTCGGAGTCGCTGCTTCTTGGGAACCACCAAGCGGTCCTCAAAGAATACAATACCTTGATCATCTACCGAGAAGCGTACAGCAATTCCTCTAGCGAGGTTGCTCTTGATTCGGGAAATTCCCATATCATGCTTCTGGGCTTCTACGATCTGATCCTAAAGAGTCGGTTTTGCCACCAAGGTAGAAAGGAATCCTCGAGGAACAATGTGAAGATTTAACTTACGAAATTCCTCATGGAGAAGTGGTTGACTTTGTAGCAACATGAGGTTGTTACAATAGGATTTACGACTTAGTGCATCAGCCATGACATTGGCTTTGCCTGGGGTGTAAGATATTCCTAAGTCGTAGTCCGTAATCAACTCAATCCACCGTCTTTGCCTGAGATTCAAATCCGGTTGGGTAAATATATATTTGAGACTCTGGTGATCAGTGTATATTTCGCAACGATTACCCAGAAGGTAATGTCGCCAAGTGACAAGTGCATGGACTACAGCGGCAAGTTCTAGATCATGTGTTGGATAATTCTCCTCATGTGGACGCAACTGTCGAGAAGCGTAGGCAATCACATGACGATCTTGCATAAGAATGCAACCTAGACCTTGTCGCGAGGCATCACAGTAGATAACAAAGTCCTTTGTGAAATCCGGGGGTACAAGTACCGGGGCTGTGGTCAGTCGTCTTTTCAACTCCTGAAAACTTTCCTCACACTTTGGAGTCCACTCGAACTGCTTATCTTTCTTGAGGAGTTCAGTTAGAGGTTTGGTAACTTTGGAGAAGTTCTCAATGAAGCGGCGACAGTAGCTCGCTAAGCCAAGGAAACTCCTAACTTGCTTCACCGATTCAGGTTGAGTCCAATCAAGGACAGCTTGAACTCTCTTGGGATTGATAGCAATACCTTTCGCAGAGATTACGTGACCTAGATAGGTCACTTATGGCAACTAGAATTCGCACTTAGAGAATTTGGCGTAAAGGCGGTGCTCTCGAAGTTTCATCAATACCAGCCTAAGATGCTCAGCATGTTCTTCTTCGTTCTTCGAGTAAATCAGAATATCATCGAGGTAAACCACGACGAATTTGTCCAAATACTCCATGAAGATCGAATTCATTAAGCGGGAGAAGGTGGCTGGGGCATTGGTTAGACCGAAGGACATGACGGTGTACTCGTATTGGCCATAGTGAGTGACAAAAGCCGTCTTTGGAATGTCCCCGTTCCTGATTTTGATTTGATGATAACCTAATCTCAAATCCATCTTGGAGAAGACTGCAGATCCAGTGAGCTGATCATACAGATCGTTGATCCTGGGGAGCGGATATTTGTTCTTTATCGTGACCAGATTAACCGGTCGATAATCGACAACCATCCAGTCCGTACCATCCTTCTTCTTGACGAAGAGGACAGGACAAGCCCATGGAGAAGAACTAGGACGGATGAAACCTTTCTTCAACGATTCATCGAGTTGGATTTTAAGCTCAGCTAACTCTTGAGGTGACATCTTATATGGTCTCCTAGCAATTGGGGCAGTTCCTGGAATAAGGTCTATGACAAACTCTACTTCTCTGTCAGGTGGAACACCTGGCAGTTCTTCTGGAAAGACATCCGGGAAGTCACGGTCTACCGGGATGTTCTCAAGGTCTGGGAGAGGATTGGCATTGAGAGAATATATCCGTCCTTCTGGAATACGGGTTTGGACTTTGACTATCTGGCCAGAAGGATGGGTAAGCTGAACAGACCTAGTGAAACAATCAATTTTGGCATGATGGGCTGTCATCCAGTCCATCCCCAAAATGATATTGATGTCCGAAGACTTAAGAGCTATTAGAAAAGCAAGGAACACCAAACCATCAACAAGGATTTGATTTCCATGGCTCACTCTAGCAGTTTGCCATCTAGAACCTAGAGTTTGAACTTCCAAAGGAGTTGGCATAATATCAAAGGACATATCATGCGACAGGGCATACCTTTCAGAGATGAAAGAGTGGGATGCTCCAGAGTCAAATAGAACTGAAGCTGGATGAGAATTGACAAGAAGCGTCTTAAGCACGACATTAGCATCATCTTCAGCTTCTTCTGCAGTTACATGGTGCACACATCCACGAGTATACACAACTGACCTGGCATTAAACTTCTTGATTGGGAGCCTGCCACGACTGGCAACATTGCTTGAAGAGGATGGAACACTTGCTCGCAAAGGGCAATTCTTTGAATAGTGTCCAGGCTGACTGCACTTAAAGCATGCTCCATGCATGGGCCAGGGATCTGGGTTGATCATCCGGTTGATGAGGTTCTTCTGGGGAACACATGGCATCGGTAGATGAGGCGCCGCATAGGATGCCCTCGGTGCATATCCGGAAGGAAGAGCGGCGTTCGGATCCATAATCTATGCCTCTGAGATATAGAGACTGATGATGACCCAAAATCACAGTTGCGCTTGCGGGATTCCTCATATGTCATCCTACCAGTTTCTGCTTGGATGGCTTTGTTCACCAGAACCTGGAAGGTAGCAAACTCATGCAGATTGAGGTCACGACGTAGCTCTAGGTCGAGACCTTTCCTGAACCTTGCTTGCTTCTTGGCATCTGTGGATACTTCTTCAGGTGCATAACGAACGAGGCGTCCAAACACTCGACTATAGACATCCACATCCATTTTGCCTTGGGTCAGATTGCAGAACTCCTCTTTCTTACAATCTATCAGGGCCTGGGGAATATGATGCTCTCGGAAAGCCTCACAGAATTCCTTCCATGAAGTAGCTTGGCCTGCAGGTCGCATGGCCTCGAAGTTTTCCCACCATAGGCTGGCGGAACCTTCAAGGTGATATGCAGCATAGGTGACCTTGTCTCTTTCAGCCATGTTTGCATAACGCAGCTTGTTGTTGATACTCCGGAGCCAATCATCTGCATCCAATGGTTCAATGGAATGATGGAAGGTGGGCGGTTGCAACTTGATGAAGTCTCTGATGGATACTAGCTCATTGCGCCGATAGACTGTATTCTGCTCGATGTGCTCCAATAGACGGTTGGTGGCACGCTTGTTTCTCTCAACTTCTAGCATAACCTCTGCCAACAGAGGCGGGTTGGGAGGATCTTCTTCATCCCTACCATCTCCATGATTCTGACCACGACTAGCAAATCTCCGGTTTACTGGCGACATCCTGAAGGAAAACCAGGGTTCAGAAACAAGGAAGAACACCTGAACATATATAAACCTAGAGGAACTCGGACAGCATAACGGCTGTACGGGCATGAAATATGAGGCAACCTGCACAAAAATTGGGCAGCATAACAGCTCAACATCATGGTCCAAGGCACAGGGAGAACATAGGCATCACTTCTCACAAGACTGATGGGACATTACTTGACTCAAACAACCATTCTATAAGTGTGTGGTCCAGTAACTCGTCATCCTAGCAGATAGATAAGAAACCTAGTCCTTAATCCCCATAGCAAGGAAGAGAGTGACCCAGAATAGAGTAACTTGAGGAAAGGAGTAAAAAGAAGCCTTACGTTCCCTTCCACAATCAATTCCCTTATATAACTAAAGCATTACTAGACTCACCATTGACCAGTTTGGCTTCGTAAACCTACAGACAGTTCAGCTCTGATACCAACGCTGTCGGGACCCCGATCTAAAGCCATATGAATCCAGCCTGTAACATGTCACACCACTTTGCGGCCTCATGCACGGTAACCCTTGGCTGCCACCTTACCTTGGCCGAGACCATTTGCGCCTTTTGGCTCACGGATATGATCATATCGCTAGCATATACACGTCAAAGAACCTGGGTCGACATGACTAGTCGTAGACCCAAGTGGCACAACCGTACAGGGACAGGCATACGTAACCCAGCAATGCAGGTGTCGGTCATCAGCATGTGTAGACGAGTCATAGCAAGCTACATGCACTCCATTACGTCGTGAGACATATCTGTCATCAACGGTACGTAGACGAGTCATAGCAGGCTACAGGGACTCCATTACACCACGTGACATTTCCCCGTAGGGACAGACACAGCAGCAAAGAAGGATACACGCCGGTCAATCTATGTGTCCGGAGCAGTAGCAAGCTACCAAGGCTCATGGAACCACAAAGAGGCATTTCCCCGTAAGGAAGGCTATTGAAGGCACACAACTAGGTGTCGAATCCCACACATACCAATGCATTTCAATCATACACGCACTATGCACGATATGCGTAGATACAACATGGCATCACAACAAAACTCTACAACATAACATTTATTTAGGAGGCTCCGAAGAGCCAACATATATAGTATAATGTTACAAGCAGGGTGGGTCACATGACCCAACATTCAGAGCATACAAACAACAAGCGGAAGTTACATGTCTGAGTACAGACATCTAATAAAAGTGGCTGGAAGAGCCTGAAAAGCTACAACGACCCTACCAAAGGTGCCAGACTCCTGTCTGGGTTACTAAGCTATTCCGTCGATGTCATCGTCAAAAGAAACATAAAGTGAACAACGTCTATCTCTGCAAAAATGTAAATAAGCAACAGTGAGTACGAAGGTACTCAGCAAGTCTTACATTAGAACTAACTACATATGCATCATGTTTCAATGAACGGGATTGTGGGGTTTACTGCAGAATGCCAGCTTTGACCTTTGGCTAGACTGAAATAAGATAAAATGTTCAACGTATCACTACTCTCTCGTCTCCCTACGAGAGAGCACACACGAGTCCACATATTCTCCATATCAATACACCACTATGGATCCTCTCTCGTCTTCCTACGAGAAGCCATCCATAGCACTCACACTTATCTGGAGTATTTTAGAGTATCCATTTAAATTGTCTATGAACAATGCAAGTTTCCAAGTAGAACATATCCGCGGATGCGGCTATTCGAATAGATAAATTATCCTGCAGGGGTGTACTTCGTCACACATGCTCCCGCCACTTACCGCCATGTGCACGTAAAAAGGCAGCTCGGCAACCTTCAAGCGGAAGCCAGGCGAGGGATTCGGCCACGGACATTAACTTACAACGACTCATGCCCAAGGCAGTCGCCTATCTGAGTTGGAACCCATAATGGAAGTCCGGCCGAGGTTTCCAACATGGCCTCAAACGTTGTGTGCAGGGCCCCAAGCCGGTCCCGATTGGGCCGTTCATCCACACCTATCAATGTTTCGAACTACTGCGACTCCTGGACTGAGAACAGAGTATGTTAATAGGACAAGAGGGGTCGAGTTACCGGAACCCAATGTGCGGTAGTAGCTAGTCTTGGAACACAAACACAGAACTCAGTTCCTATGAGCGGCTTAAATGAGACAACCCACCATGTACTCCTACATGGCCTCTCGTCACTACCTTTACCAAACCAGGTTCAACACTTAACCCTCATCATCAGGACACAATCGTTTCACTTCGGTTCATCACCTAGATGAATCGGACCTGACACAACTCTAAGCATAGCAAAGCATAACAGGGTGATAGCACAACATGGCTCAAGCATCTACCAGGTATGCTAGGTTGCTTGCTTCAGCTATTTACTGTGACAATGACAGGTCATGCAAAGGAGTGGGTTCATCTATCGCAACACAGGTAGCAGTTGAATCGCATTGTCCTAATGCATTGAAATGAGAGCTAGAGCGAGAGAGTGGGATTGTATCGAATATGCTCAAGGGGGGTTGCTTGCCTGTTTATCGGAAGAACTCACCTGTTCTTCAATGTCGTCGATAACTACGTCTCGCAAGTCTATCGACAAGATAAAACAAGGTATAAATTAAGCACGGCAAATGCTTCACAATGATGCATGAGTATGACATGTCAAAATGATGTTGGTTTGAGCTAATGCACCTATCAACATGTTAAATGAAGATGGTTTGAACCCTCGGTTCAAATTCAACTCCATAAGTGATATGGCATATTGTGATCTGAACAAATTGTCCATGTTTGCCTATTTAGCTTGCTATAACATGCATGAAAATGCCACCATCAGATTCTTTGGATTTTTCAGATAATTTTTCATATATAAATTATTTTCATCTGACTTACATATTATTTTCTATGAATTTTTGAAGTTTATACTAATTTCTGGAATTTCCGGATTTAATTTATAACAGAAAAATATTAACTGCATCAGCATTACATCAGGCTGACGTCAGAGGGCAACCGCGCCGGGTCTAGGTCAAACCTGACCAGTGGGTTCCACTGGTCAGTGACCCAGGGGTTAATCCCACGCTGACCTGGGTTTAACCTGCTCCTGGGGCCCGTGTCAATGGCTGGGGGGCCTAATTAAGCAGGGGATTAGGCCCTAATGGCCTGCCACATCAGTGCCGGCCGGAGGGATATCGCCGGCGACCATCCGACGCGGCGGAGGCTCGCCGGAATCGCACAACGGCCTCGGTTGGACGTTCCGAGGGCACCAGGGCGTAGCCCTCGCTCGACCGCATCGAGTGGGGCTAGCCAGGGGGCTCGGGGTCACCGGAGTTGAGGCCGACGATGAGCTGAGCAGCGGCCGGAGCTCGGCCGCGGTGACGCTATGGCCTAGGGGCACGGGAAGAGCGTAGGAGAAGGGGGAAACGACGCGGCGGCTCACGGTGGTTCCGGAGGAGGCGATGGAGAGTTCGGGGAGGTCCTGCTCGCGGCGAATCGACGATGGGGAGAGGGGGCCGGAGGTGGAGAAGACGGCGAAGGCCTCGGCTTCGTGGTACTCCCAGCAATGCCTGGCTTCACGGGGAGGTCGAGGGGGTCGCGAAGGAGCTCGGAGGGGCGATGGCCGTGCGAGGGGCAGGCCCTAGCTACGCGGGCGGCGGCGCCGATGGCAAAGGATTCGGCCGGCGAGGGAGAGAGGAAAGGAGAGGGAGAGAGCAGAATGAGAACGGGGGGGAAGGATCCAGACGGCGTCGACAAGGTCGTCCGGAGCGTCGCGCTATCCAGGGGTGGTCCACGAGGCGGCAGGAGGTGGCACCGCGGCGGCATGGCAGGCACGCAACTGCTTCTCCTCCTGGCAGGAGGAAGAAGACAGTGCTGCCTCTGTGGGCTGGGCCTTCCACTTGGGCCAGGTAAGCTACACGTGAGGCTCTTTCCTTTATTTCTTTTTCTGTTTTCTAGTTCTTTCTGACATTTATTTTGGCTTTAATAAAAATATATAGCCCTTTGTAAAAATCCTGTAAATTGTCATGTGGACTAAATGAATTTATCCAATGCCACACAATAAATTTCAGAATATCTGGATCTATATTTTATATATAGTAAATATAATCCAATGCAAATAATTGTTTGATTACTCCAAATTCCCAATATAAAGTGTTTATGTTCCTCCAAAATATTGGATGGCATTTTTATCTCAGTCCAATATTTTATTATTGAACTAGGAACATTTTCTTGGACTTGTTTGAACCAAATTTTTATATTGCTTGTTTGACAAAATTTTGGTTGCTGAGGCTTGATCATTTCCTCAATTCAATTTCATTTGAAAATTTAATGCATGCATGAATGCAATGTCAAGCAAGGAAAGCTAGGGCTGTGACACCTCTCCTGTCTTCCCTTCCCAGTTCCTGTCAAGTCAAGCAACACCTGGCCCCTGGGGGCGTTAACTTTTGCGTTTTTACCTTCGTCTTTCTCCTCCTTCTTTAACCCGTCGATTGTTTGTTTGAAGTGGCACGACCCTGCCTCTCCCGCAGGGCCTCGTGTTTTTGCCGATGCGCCCCGGCGCTCCTCGAGAGGTCCGCGAGGGTATCGCGCCAAGACCGGCAACGGCGCCCGGTCGGGCCCTCGCGGGGCGGGCCCTCGTGCCACCCACAAGGTCAGACTCTTAGCCATGCCGCCTAGAGTGGCCGGGCTCCTTCCCTCGCGCTGCCCTTCCTTGCTCCTGGAACCACAAGAATCCTGATGGGGTTACGTAGCGGACCGTAGCGCATGTATTTTTACGTTAGCGCTCATGCCTCTTGTCCGGCATTCGGGCTATCACCTGATTAGAAAGTTCTGCCCTTATTCGGCGGGTGTACTTAGGTTATCGAACCGTGGCGAGCTCGTGCATCGTGAAGGGCAGGCGGAGCATCCAGGGAGGTCGAGGATCCCGCCTGGGAGGGCTTCTTCCTTGCTTGCGGGGTGGTCCGGGAGCCCTTTCGGTACTCTGCGTCGACGGGGCCCGATCCCGAGCAGACCTTGACCACCGTTGGGGCGTCCGGATCACCAGGACGAGACCAAGGGGCGCGGAGCTACGCGATCGGTGAGGTTCCCGAGGCGCGTTACCTGGGAACCCCCCCCCCCCCCTTGACGCTCAAGCGGTGCTCTGCGTCTGCGGATCCCAATCCCGCGCATACCTCGACCGCCATTGGGGCGTCTGGATCACCAGTACGTGACCAAGGGGCGAGGGGCTACGAGACCAGTGTGGCTCCTGAGGCGCGTTGCTCAGGAGTCCCCCTTGACGCTCAAGCGGCTCCCATACTTTTCCGTCGGTTGCTACCCCGGGAGGTGTCTGATCCTCCCGAGGTTCTGTGATGCCGCTTTGGGTGACGGCCGGAGCCCCCGGGTGGGAGTCGACCGCCAAAAAGGCGTGCTTTCGAGCCAACAGGTCCTAGCCGGCCTACTCTGGAAGGCCATGGGGTGAGGCCAAGGTGCATGGGCCTCGGCAAGGTGCCAATCCAAAAGAAAAGAGACTTCAAGCCCAGAAAGAGGAATCGCGAAAAGAGAAAAGTTCCCGCCCCTTTTCAAATTGAGTTACGAAATCTTAAACTTCATTTCAAAAAGTGGCAATACGAACACAAAAAGAAGCAAGCAACAGCCGCGTCCAGCACCTAGGCTAGTCTTCGCCTTTGTCTTCCCCCAGTGCGGAGCGTAGGGCATCCACGTTGCGTGGGCATAGCCATTGGAGGGCAGTGTTGTCCGCTAGCGCGGAGCATGGAGCTTCCACTTGGGCGTGGGATGGAACCCCTTCGCGTCCGCGGGGGGCTACGGGCGTATACAGCCCAGTCATTATTACGTGAGAGTGTCACGGCCGAAGATAGCTGGGCAAGCCCCCAGGCACACGGCGCAGGTACTCCCAACTCGGTTAAGAGCCATCCCGCGCATTACTACGTGGTTGCGCGCCTCTACAGCCCAAACCTGAGTGCATTGCTCCCCGCGTAGCCGCGGGATTGCGCTCCCGCAGCCCAAACATGAGCGCAATGCACCCAGCGCAGCCGCAGAGGTGTTGTGTCGGTGAAGCCGCCTCGTGAGGCGTCGTGGCGTCGGTTGGACCTCGGCTTGCGGGCCTCATGAGGCCCCCCCCTCTGGAGGACCGTGCCGACGCTCCTGTTGCCGCGGGTGGCCCGCGCTGCTCGTACCTTGCCGATCCTCCTAGGCGGTCGCTCCTGAGGCCCCGGACTCAGTTGCGCGCTGCTTGCTCGTGGGGGCGGCGGCTGCGCCACGCCCCCGCGCTTCCCAGGACTCCCCCCCTTCTCCCCCGCTTGCATAACCAGGCCTGGTGCTCCCTCCATGGCAGCCCCCATGCCCGGCTTGGGGAGAGCGTCCGGGACATCCTCCTATTCCGGGAGGGTGCTGGCGCCTAAGGGGGGCATCTGATCCTCTGCGCCCTCCACAGGAATCACGTAGCTCGGAACGTAGGCCTCTGTATAGGGGCCTTGGCTCCCTCCTGAGCCATCCCCGCGCACATCAAGTGTAACCTCACCGGGTGGCGAGGTGATGCCCCCTGGAGCACGATGCCCACAGACCCTCCTGCGGCGGGCCTCTGCCCGAAATTGCTTACCTCTGTCGCCGCCGTGAAGGAAGGTGGGGGACCCAGGCCCTCCTTGCGACGGCGACCAGCTCGGCGATGTGGTCGGCCCAGGCGTCGAAACCCCCGTGCGTAGGGCGGTGGCGCAGCATCTCACTCGCCATCAGGAGCGAATCATGCGCGTTGAGGTCTCCCACGTGGGTGTAGCGCGATGCCGGTCTCGTGGGCGCCGCTTGTCCGCCATGTGCCTGGCCAGCACGAGCGGCGTCGGTGGTGGAAACGACGCTGGTGGCCTGGTAAGGACCGCCCAGCATCGTACTCCCGTGGCGCGGGTCTTGGGCGGCAGTGGCGACGTTGGTGGAGGCGGGTCCTCCGAGGCCGAAAGGAGCCTGTCGGGCGTCGGCCATCGACACGACGGGACGGAGAAGAAGCGAAGCTTGCTGAAGACTCCGACACGCCCCCAACCTAGCGCGCCAAATGTCAGATTTCGGGCTCCGCAAAACCCTAGGAAGTTCGAACCTAGGGGCGTGTGCGAAGATTCCTCAACAGCTTCACCCCACCAAGCCCACTACGCGACGGCCTCGCTCGATGGCGAGGAAGAAGAAAGCACATGAGAGTTTACCCAGGTTTGGGCCGCTGCGAAGCATAAAACCCTACTCCTGCCTTTGGTAGATTGCCTCACGAGGAGGTTTGTGGATGAACTAGTACAGTGATGTGTTGCCTTGCAGGTGTGTTTACGGGGTCGTTGTCCCGTCCCGTCCACCGAGCAGCCTAGCCTCTACTTATAGCGGCCCGGGTCCTCTTCCCTTATCGCAAGGGCTGGAAGGAATCCCATAACGGCCAAATTCGAAGGGGGGACAGGAGGTACACCCTATCCTGACGAAAGGTGGTCTTCGCCTGCAAAGTAGTCGATGGTGATGCAGAGGTGGGCTCGGCGATGACGTTCGTCCTGCGGGGCTCGGGGTCTAGGTCTTGTTGCACCAGAAGGGAAACCTTTGGGGGCACTTTGGGAACCTGCGCTCGTCCTTGTCTCCTTTGCGCCAAAGGGGAAACTGTTCCCTCTGGCGTGCTGGCGGCCGCCTGGCCTGGCTGTCGTCACCCTTGGCCTCCCGAGGTCGTGCGTTGCATAGAAGTCTCCGCCACTCGGGAGGAGGCCTGGGGAGGCCTACCTCCCTGCGGGTCTTGGCGTTGTTTCCCCCCGCAAGTTGGGGGCCTCGTGAGGGCCTTGTGCTGAGTAAGGCCGCGCCGGGCCGTACTTGGTCGTCGAGGTGGGCCACGCCTTGGGCCACAGGCAGACAGGTCTGGGTACCCCCGTTCCCAGGCCGCCAACACTTGCAACCCGACGCGAAAGAGAGGTTGTGAATCTCTCTACAGTATAAAGATAGATTAGGTAGTGATAGATTGGAGAAATAGATCTCTCAAGAAAACAAAATAAAAAGAGCAAATAAAAAGTGCAGCAAGGTATTTTTGGGTTTTTGGAATAATAGATCTGAAAACAAAAGCGGCAAAAAGATAGATCGGAAAGCAATATGTTGGAAAAGTAGTCCCGGGGGCCGTAGATTTCACTAGTGGCTTAGCTCATGAGTATAGCACACGGTGGGTGAACAAATTACTGTTGGGAAATTGATAGAAGATCAACTAATCATGATGATATCCAAGGCAATGATCATTATATAGGCATCACGTCCAAGATTAGTAGACCAAAACGATTCTGCATCTACTACTATTACTCCACACATCGATCCCTATCCAGCATGCATCTAGTGTATTATGTTCATGGGAAAACCGAGTAATGCAATAAGAACGGTGACATGATGTAGACAAGATCTATTCATGTAGGAATAGATCCCATCTTGTTATCCTTAATAGCAATGATACATGCATGCCTCGCTGCCCCTTCTGTCACTAGGAGAGGACACCGCAAGATCGAACCCATCACAAAGCACCTCTTCCCATGGCAAGAAAAATTGATCTAGTTGGCCTAACTAAACCAAAGATTGGAAGAAGAAATACGAGGCTATAAGTAATCATGCATATAAGAGATCAAAGAAGACTCAAATAATATTCATGGATAGAAACTCATCATGAACTCAAATTTCATCGGATCCCAACAAACACACCGCAAAAGTTTATATCAAATAGATCTCCAAGAGACCATTGTATTGAGAATCTAAAGAGAGAGAGGAAACCATCTAGCTACTGCCTACAGACCCATAGGTCTATGGTGGACTACTCACGCATCATCGGACGAACGAGGATGATGAACCCCTCCGTGATGGTGTTAGATTGGATCTCGAGGTTCTGGAACTTGCGGCGGCTGGATGTGTTTTTCGTCGACTCCTTTAGAGTTTCTGGAATATTTGGGAATTTATAGGCGTCAGAGGCGGTGGAGAGGGGTCCCGAGGAGGGCACAACCCATCAGGGCGCGCCTGAGGCCTCTGGCGCGCCCTGGTGGGTTGTGGTCTCCTTGATCCTCCCCCCTGGCACTTCTTTGGCCCACTGGATGTCTTCTGGCCCAAAAAAAATTCTCCAAACAGTTTCATCGCAATTGGACTCCGTTTGGTACTGATATTTTGCGAAGTAAAAAACAAGCAAAAACAGCAACTGGCACTTTGGCACTATGTCAATAGGTTAGTCCCAAAAAATGATATAAAGTTGCTATAAAATGATTGTAAAACATCCAAAATTGATAATATAACAGCATGGAACAGGCAAAAATTATATATACGTTGGAGACGTATCAGCATCCCCAATCTTAATTCCTACTCGTCCTCAAGTAGGTAAATGATAAAAACAGATTTTTTGATGTGGAATGCTGCCTAACATGTTCATCGCATAATCTTTTCTTTTGTAGCATGGACATTTGGACTTTTAGATGGTTCAAAGCAATAGTCTAGTTTTAACATAATGACTTCAATACTCAAGCATGCCAACAAGCAACCATCTCTTTCAAAATATCAACACTAAAGAAAGTTATCCCTAGCCTATCATGCTCAATCATTGATCCATTCATGAAACACACTCAAATATTAGCTACACCCAATGCTCAAGTATAATCATAGTGCCCCCTAGTTGGTGCTTTATAAGAGAAGATGGAGACTCAAAGTAAAAATAAAAATTGCATAAAGTAAATAGATAGGCCCTTCGCACAGGGAAGTAGGGATTTGTAGAGGTGCCAGAGCTCAAAGTTTAAATTAAGAGAGAAAAATATTTTGAGTGGCATGCCTTTCCTATCAACGAAAAAAACAAAGTAGTTCACAATACTTTCCATGCTAGATATATCATAGGCGGTTCCCAAATAGAAAATAAATTTTATTCCTTTTTCCACCATTCTTTCACAATCCATGGATGGCCGTATCCACGGTTTCCTTCCATACCAACACTTTCCAAGGAATTTATTATTTGACAACCTAAAGTGAAAAAAATTCTTTTCATTTCGGGACTGGGCATCCCTATTACCGCCGTACTCTCATGCAATGACAAGTGAATAAACACTCATCTTGAGAATAACACATCTATAATGGAAAAATATTGGACACCCCCTATCGTTCCATGAGCGGTACGAGCACACAAAAGAGAAAATTTATTTTGAAAAGTAGGGATGGCACATACAAATTTGCTTAGAACGGCATGGAAATACCGCATATAGGTAGGTATGGTGGACTCATAAGGCAAAACTGGGTTTAAGGATTTTGGATGCACAAGTAGTATTTCTACTTAGTACAAGTGGAGGCTAGCAAATAGATTGAGAAGTAAGCAACCAAGAAACAAAAATTCACATAAGCGAGCATTGAGCATAACTAACACTGAATAATGCACCATAAGTAGGATGTAATTTCATTGCATAACTATTGACTTCCGTGCATGCATAGGGAATCACAAACCTTAACACCAATATTCTTACTAAAGCATAATTACTCACTAACATGACTCACATATTACTATCATCATGCCTCAAAACTATTACAAGGAATCAAGTTTAATTTGTCCAATGATCCTCATGAAAGTTTTTATTATATCCTCCTTGGATATCTATCACTTTGGGACTAGTTTCATATATTGCCATTGCTTTTGACAAGCTCAAAAAAATTTAAGTGAAGCACATGAGCATAGAGATTTCGTCTCTCAAAATAGTATAAGTGAAGCATGAGAGGATTTCTTCAAAATTTACTAACTCTCAAATTAATCTAAGTGAAGCATGATAGTGTTTCTTCAAAAATTTCCAAGCACACCATGCTCAAAAAGATATCAGTGAAGCACTAGAGCAATTCTATAGCTCAAAAAGTTTAAGTGAAGCATATAGACCAATTCTGACAAATCATAGCATAATTTTGGCTCTCTCAAATAGGTGTGTCCAGCAAGGATACAAGTGACAAACTAAAAAGCAAAGCAAGTAAAGACTCAAATGATACAAGACGCTCCAAGCAAAACTCATGATATGTGACGAATAAAAATATAGCTCCAAGTAACATACCGATGGTTGTTAGAAGAAAATGGGGATGCCACTCGGGGCATCCACAAGCTTAGTTGCTTGTTTATCTTTGGATATATATTGGGGGTGCTGTAGCATCCCCAAGCTTAGGATCTTTTCACTCCTTATTCCTTCATCTATCGCGATCTCAACCAATACTTCAAAACTTCAATCACACAAAACTCAACAAAATCTTCGTGAGATCCATTAGTATAATAAAGCAAATCACTACTTTAAGTACTGTTGAAAACCCATTCAAAATTTATTATTGCATTATTACTACTGTATTTTAACTTTACCATGGCTCATACCCTTCAATACGACCCATAGATTCATCAAAACAAGCACACAATGCAACGAAAACAGAATCTGTCTTAAACAGATCAGTCTGTACTAATCTGTACTCTAACCATACTTCTGTAACTCTAAAAATTCTGAAAACTTAGTAAAACGTAAATAATTTGTATAGAAACACTGTGTCAAAATTTCAGCTAAATATACCATTCCAGTAAAAAATGAAAATTCGAACACTGGAGGAAAAGTTTATGTTTTAGATTCAGCATTGTTTCTACTCAACTTATGAATCATCCTAAAGGCTTTACTTGGCACAAACACTAAATAAAACATAAAAACACAATCATAACAGAGGCATAATTGTGTCAACACTCAAAAACAGAAAGGAAAAGGCGAAAAAAAAATTATTCATTGGGTTGCCTCCCAACAAGCGCTATCGTTTTACGCCCCTAGCTAGGCATAACACATAGATTCAAGTATTGTCATCTTTGGTTTTGGTAGAGATGTTTTTGTCAAGAGGTTTTGCAAATAAAACTTGAAACACGTCATCCATAGAACCTTAGCACTATCAAGTTGTCCATCTACGTACCCTCTTTGATTCCCGGCCACAATCCAAGAATATTGTTGATTTACATCATTGAAAACTTGATGAATCATATCTAAAACGGGGACTTCCTTTTTGAGATTCTTATAAAAAAATTGATTATTTCCAAGCAAATGTCTCAACATGTAATCACTATTGTAAAGGATCTCTCCTGTTACCGGTTTTTCACAGCTCATACCATAAAAATCAAAGATCTCCCTAGCTTCCCGTACTATGTGATCAAATTCATTCATGAGAATAAGGGTAGCTAACTTCTTAGCTTTGGGATCCTTTATGATGGGTAGCTCATAAAACAATCTTTGCAAGGTAGGATGGGTACGAATAAACCTATTTTGTTTCACAACTAGCGCTGAAATAGCTTCCGCATAAGTTTTAGTTCTTTTCAGTATAGGAGTATCATCGAGAGTCAAATTCCAACGCAATTGAAAAATTCTTGGATAGTTTCTTTTCCTATAACGTTCCCTTGCCCCAAAACAAAAGTTTTAGCATCCAGATTACCAGAACGTCCATTAGGAGTTCTGCCATCATCTGTTTCTGCCATACCAAAATCACTCATGATGACAAGCAAACAAGAGATCTGACGAGAAAAAGTGCAAACGAAAAAGAGGGCGAATAAAACGGCAAATTTGGTGAAGTGGGGGAGAGGAAAACGAGAGGAAAATGGTGAATAATGTAATCGCAAGGAGATGAGATTTGTGATTAGGAACCTGTTAGATGATGATGGTGTCTCCCCGGCGCCAGAGATTGGCACGTAGAAGACACCGCTTCCTCCTCGGCAACGGCACCGGAAATTCCTTTGACGTGGCTTGAGACTACATCGGTATTTCCCCAAAGAGGAAGGGATGATGCAGCACAGCGACGCTAAGTATTTCCCTCAGTTTTGAAACTAAGGTATCGAACCAGTAGGAGGATCACGACCACTACGTAAACAGCACCTACACACAAAGAACAAATACTTGCAACCCTACGCGAAAGAGAGGTTGTCAATCTCTCTACGGTAAAAAGATATATTAGGTAGTGATAGATTGGAGAGATAGATTGTCGGTGCACTAGGAATGGGGTACCCAGTGCCCCTGACTTATGCACAGGCAGTAGTAACAAAACCCATTCAAGGCACCAACCCGAGACGAAGAAGCCGCTCTACGTAAGATCAAGGAGCGCATCAAGAAGATGAAGCCAAGACCAAGACCCCAGTAGAGGCAGCCTACGCTGACTAGCAACGCCGGCAAGGACGATGCAACGGCCCAGAACGGGCCCATGTCGCGGCAGCCGTGTCCCCGGGGCCTGCCGGGGACCGAGGCGCATGCCCCTCCAAGAAGACTCGGCAAGCCGTCCGCCGGCAGGCGCGAGATAATCAGCCACCGCTCCACCGCATCGCAACGCCAGTCAGTTGTCGATGCGGCGTCGAGCCCTCCGATAACAAAGTGGCTCTCGCTAAGCACGTGGCGATGCGCCGAAAGACAGATTTTGCCTAGTTGACACCCGTCCAGAGGTGTGTCAAGATACTAAATAGTAGGCAGCCAAGCGGTGGTGGAAGCTTGCCGGGGATGGATCCCCGCACGCCACCTAGGCTAGCATTTATGGCATTTTGTCCTAAGTGCCAGAGTTAGGTATGATAGCACTGTTAGCTATCTAATCGCTAGATAATGACTGTTTTGCCACTGTGGTTGCCCCTTGACCTATAAAAGGAGGCCCAAGGCAACCTAGCTCAAGATTCGGACCCTTGGACACTTGTACTTGCGTAGCAGCTCCCCGAAGGCAACCTTGCCGGGTTTGAGCGCTGCGTGTGCTTCGTGTTCCTCTGATCAATCCACCAAAGCAGGAGTAGGGTTTTACGCTTCTCAGCGGCCAGAACCTGGGTAAAACACCAGTGTCTCATCGCCGCGCCATCTCATGGTCTATGCTCTTTGTGCAACGTGACCTCGCCCCTGCCGAACCACAAAGGGACCCATGGTCCCATAGGTGATCGTGTGCATCCTGCCCCGACATCTTTGGCGCGCCAGGTAGGGGGCGCCATTTGTGTGAACCTGAGTTCGTGAGTAGCATGTCGATCTTCATCACCATCTTCTTCATCCATGGCTCCCACAAAGAAGACCAGCGCGGCGGCACATCCCTCCCCTTCGAAGGCCCCCTCGCATGCAGCCGCAGATGCCATTGGCACCGCGGCGGCGACGAATGAGGCAGGCGTCATGGGCGATGCGACTGGCGCAGGCGGCGCCGCCATCGTGTCTCCCGCGGCCGGGGTTGGAGCGAGGAACGCCAAAGAAGAGCAACTGCATCAACATCTTGGAAAGCTCGGCCCTAGTGCCGCGGGAGGGGAAAACATTCAGTCTCCACCTCCTCGCCGCACTGGTGGCCGCGGCCACAACAACGGCGCCCAATCTGGGGGCAGCCGTGATCCTCTAGCATTGCGTGTCACAGGCGCGGCTGCTGGGCAAGTGCCTCGGCCAGAGCAAGATGAAGTGCCAAGCGAAGCCATAGGCCCACAAGCTCGACCTCCTCCCCGTCAGATTGCCTCGGCAACCGACGCACGGTGGCAAGGACGCGGCGACGCTCCTCTTGGTTCCACCAGGAGTCGAGCGACGGCGCGGTCCGCCTCCTTAGCCATGCCAGCCACGGCAGCAGAAGCGATGGCGCGGACCCGACTACTGCTAAACTTCTCGCCGGCAGCTGACAAGATGGATGAGCGGAGAGCCACCATCCAGAGTTTGATCGGTTTCGTCGAAGCCAGCAAATCATAGCATGCAGAGCCGTCAAGATACCCGCGGACGGCAGCGGTGGCCCAGACTGACGGTTGCGTCGAGGGGGCCGTGCCAACGGTGCAATCCCCGCCGCAACAACAGGCCCAGAGGCAGCCACAACAAGCTCCACGTACCGACGAGCCTGACGAGGCATCTATGGTCTCGTCCGGATCGCACGATCACCGGGACCAACGGCGTGTCCTGAACGACCGGCGGAGGGAAGACGTGCGCATCACCATAGAGCGACGCCGGGAAGCACACCGCCAATCCGATAGGCGCAACGGTTCAGATGCTGGCGACCCCGCGCCCAGTGTTGGCGGGTACCTGCCTTATGAGGTTGGGTGCCCTGCCTTCACTCGTGAGTTGCGACAGGTCCGCTGGCCATTGGCCCGAGCCTTCAAGCCTGAGCTGACAGAGAAATACGACGGGAAGCTGAACCCGGCGGAGTTCCTGGGCATCTATACGATAGCCGTTCAAACCGCCGGAGGAAGAGATAAGAAGGTGCTCGCAAACTATTTCCCTTTGGCCCTCAAGCCAAATGTGAGATCATGGCTGATGCACCTGCCGGAGAACTCTATTTCATCATGGGCTGATTTGTGCAACGAGTTCGTCGGCGCCTTCATAGGTGGCCACCAGGAGCCAGGACAGCCCAGCGACCTGCAAGTCCTTCCGCAGAAGGAAGGAGAGACCCTGCGAAAGTACATCCAGAGATTCAGTCGAGTGCACCGCAATATTCCGGAGATACACCCCGCAGCCGTGATTGCCGCGCTCCATTCGAATGTGCGCAACAGGAGGATGCGGGCCAAGATGAATGTGAAGCTCCCCAAGACCATCAATGAGCTGTACACATTGGTGGACAAGTGTGCTCGTGCTGAGGAAGGAAGGAGAGTCATCGGAGAGGAGGCTTGGGTCGAAGTCGACTCCGATGACGACGACGATGCCCCTGGCTCGAAAGGGAGAAGCTGAAGGTGCAACAAAAGCGCAAAGGGAAAGCAGTGTTAGCCGTTGAGAGCTATGGTATTCTCGCTGCCGGCAAGAAGGCCAAGGCCGAGACCCCCGTCAAGGGAGCTGCCGCATGCGCTAATTGCCGGGAGGCAGCAACAACAGAGAAAACTGGAAAGTCCGACGGGCCGTACTACAAGATCCACCACACCAAGGGCCATGATCTCCAAGAATGCCGCCAAGTTGAGCAGCTTGCTGAGAAGCAGAAGGCTGAATACGAGAAGCGTGACAAGGAGAAAGGCCAAGATGGAGCTGCCGTGAAGGGTCGTGGTGGTAGAGGAGGCCGCCGCGGCAAGGCCCCGCAGCAGAAGGTAAAACCTACTAGAGGCCGTGAGAAGAAAGAAGAAGATGATATGAGTGATGACGAGGATGATGAAGATTCCAGTGATCGAGAGTTCCAGAAGGCAACTGAAGCCATGTGTGTTGACGGGGGTGCATCCTTGCATTCCTCTCACCGCCAGCTCAAGCAGTGGGCGCGTGAGATCAATGCCGTGGAACCGGGTGCAGAATACAGAAGGCCACTCAAATGGTCCCGTAGGCCTATCATCTTTGACGAAGAGGATCATCCTGACAGCACCGCTGCGGTCGAATATTTGCCGTTGTTGGTCTCCCAACAATCCGCAACCTCAAAGAAACCAAGATGTTAGTTGACGGTGCGGCGGGGTTGAACTTAATCTCCCCTAAGGTGGTTGAGAGGATGCAGATCCCTGACGGAGAGCTCAAGGCTACGGGTACATTCCAAGGAGTCAACCCCGGCATGAGCCGACCCAAGGGAAAGATCACTTTGCCTATGACGTTTGGCAGGGAGCTGAACTACTGGACTGAGAAGGTGGTGTTTGATGTGGTCGAGCTCCCTCTCCCTTACAATGGAATTCTTGGCCGCCCAGCTCTGGCAATATTCATGGCAGCGTCCCACAACGCTTACAACACTTTGAAGATGCCAGGGCCCATGGGATTATCTCCATTCTATCTGATAAGAAAGACGCAATCATATGTGTGGACAAGATGTATCGAGACGCGGTAGCAGTTGAAGTCGCGGAAGCACCAGCTCCCGCCAAGGAATCAAAGAAGGGAGAGAAGTCTAACAGCGATGCCGGCAAAGACTCCGGGAAGCGCGCCTCTTCGGAGGGCGCTGCACCCGTCGATGACCTGCCGGAGAGTTCCACTAGCAAGAGATCCAAGGTCACTTATCCTGCGAGGAAGAAGGTCCCGTCTGGGCAGGATGGCACTGGTGGTACGTTTACCATCAGTGCCACCCTTAATGACAAATAGCAAGGCGCGCTCGTTGCCTTCCTGCGGGCGAATGTCAATGTGTTTGCTTGGCAACCATCTGACATCCCCGGTGTTCCCAGGGAGGTAATTAAGCACCACCTTGCTGCCTGCCCTCATGCCAGGCCCGTCAAGCAGAAAGTTAGGAAGCATCCCTTCGAGCGGCAGCAGTTCATCTCCGAAGAGATCAAGAAGCTCGAAGCAGCTGGTTTGGTCAGAGGAGCATTGCATCCGACACGGTTAGCTAACCCGGTGGTGGTGCGCTAGGCGAATGGGAAATGGAGGCTTTGCATTGATTTCACTGACTTAAACAAAGCATGTGCGAAGGACCCTTTTCCCTTGCCGCGCATCGATCAGATTGTTGATTCAACTTCCGGGTGTTACTTGCTTTCCTTCTTGGACGCATACTCCGGATACCACCAGATATTCATGGCCAAGGAAGATGAGGAGAAGACCGCGTTCATAACTCCGTGTGGCATGTACTTCTTTGTACGTATGCCCTTCGGGTTAAAGAGCACTGGTTCTACCTTTGCAAGGGCCGTGCAGATTGGATTTGAACCTCAGTTACACACGAACGTGGAAGCTTACATGGATGACATAGTAGTCAAGACCAAAAATAAAGCAACTCTCATACAAGACCTGGAAGAAACTTTTGTGAACTTGCACAAGATCAATTTGAAGCGCAACCCTGAGAAGTATGTGTTTGGTGTCCCATCCAGCAAGCTGCTTGGTTTCTTTGTGTCTCGGCGAGGAATAGAAGCCAATCCCGACAAGATCAATGCAATTGAGCAGATACAAGCACCCTAGTCCGTCAAGGACGTAAGGCGCTTGGCCGAACGCATGGCCGCGTTGAGTAGGTTCATCTCCAAATCTTCTGAGCGGGCCCTGCCGTTTTTCAAGATTCTGAAGAATGTTGGCCCAATAAAGTGGACCCTGGAAGCAGAAGCAACACTTCAAGACCTGAAAACTTACCTTTCTTCTACTCCCACCTTGGTCGCACCTAGACCGCAAGAACCGTTGCTGCTATACCTGGCAGGAACGAATCAAGTGGTTAGTGCATCCCTAGTGGCGTAGCGAGAAGTGGATGAAGATGCAACTGCTGTAACTGACGTCACCGGGGATGGGACCGAAACATCCGCGGCAGGACCAAATACAAACCAAGGGTAACCTAAGCCAGCAAGCGAAGACAGTTTCAAGGATGTGGCGAAGAAGAAGGTGATGCAGCGGCGAGTGTACTTTGTTAGCTCCTTGTTACAAGGGGCTAGGTCAAGGTACTCTGGAGTGCAAAAGCTGATCTTCGGCCTTCTCATGGCCTCGAGGAAGCCGCGTCACTCCTTCCAAGCCCACGAGATCACTGTTATCACCCGTTTTCCGCTGCAGCGCATATTGAGGAACCCCGAAGCCACTGGCAGGATAGTTGAGTGGGCGCTAGATCTGTCAAGTTTTGGCCCGAAGTATGAGAGCACTTCCACTATCCAGAGCAGGGCATTCGCGGAATTCATTGCAGAATGGACACCCACGCCAGACAAAGAGGTTCCAGAGACAATTCTCCCCAGCAAAAAAGCACCTAAAGAATGGACCATGTACTTTGACGATGCTTTCTCACTTCAGGGTGCCGGAGCGGGCGTGCTCCTCATCGCCCCTACCGGAGAGCATCTCAAATATGTGGTCCAAATGCACTTTCCCCGAGAGGAGGCCATCAACAACACTGCTGAGTATGAGGGGCTCCTTGCCGGGCTCAGGATCACGGTGGAGGTGGGGATCAAGAAGCTGATCATCCGAGGAGATTCTCAACTCGTGGCGAGACAAGTCAATAAAGATTATCAGAGTCCATTGATGGAAGCATATGTGGAAGAGGTGAGGAAGCTGGAGGAGCACTTTGATGGATTGCAAACAGAGCACGTGCCCCATGCGGAAAACAGCATCGCTGATCATCTATCAAAGTGCGCTACGCAAAAGCTCCCTGTGGAACGAGGAACCTTTCTCCTCCACCTCACTCAGCCATTAGTATCCCCGTCAATGATGACCAGGAAAAGAAGAAAGCTGAACTCCGGCAAGAATTTCCCGGCAGAGCTTCCTGAGGCCGCTGGTAGAGATGCTGCCGGGAATAGTCTCGTTTCGCCTGGTGAGCAGCTCCGTCCTGCGGAACCCAAGGTTCTTGCGATCGAGACAAGCGCTCCCACGAACGAGGAGATGCCTTTATTACTTGTTGTCGAGCCACAGGCTCCACTTGGGCTCAGCACATAGTCCGTTTCCTTCAAACAGGAGAACTTCTCAAAGAACAAGAAGAAGCCAAAAAAGTAGCCCGACAGTCAAGTATGTACCAGTTTGTTGATGACACTCTGTACAGAAAAAGACCAAACGGTGTGAAAATATGGTGCATTTGCTGGGAAGACGGACTAAAGCTGTAGGTAGAGATTCACGGAGGCGTGTGTGGGTCTCACATTGGATCAAGAGCCCTTGCCGGGAAAACCTTCCGTCAGGGTTTCTATTAGCCCACTGCCCTCCAAGATGCAACTGAGCTGGTCACCAAGTGTGAAGCCTGCCAGTTCCATTCCAAGAACATCCATCAACCAGCCCAAGCTCTCCAGATGATCCTTTATCCTGGCCATTCTCAGTCTAGGGTCTCGATATTTTGGGCCGCTTTCCCCGCGCTGTCGGGGGCTTTGAATTCTTGTTCGTAGCAATCGACAAGTTTACAAAGTGGCCTGAGGTGGAACCAGTGAGGAAGGTGACCGCGCAGTCAGCTATCAAGTTCATGAAAGGACTGGTGTGCCGTTTTGGAGTGCCCAACAGGGTGATCACTGACAATGGCACCCAGTTCACGAGCCGCACCTTTATGCAGTACATCCAAAGCCTTGGAAGCAAGGTCTCCTTCGCCTCTGTTGCCCACCCAAGAAGCAACGGGCAAGTTGAGAGGATGAACGCTGAAGTGTTGCATGGACTCAAGACAAGAACTTTCGATAGACTGCCGAGATGCGGCAAGCGTTGGATAGATGAGCTGCCGGTGGTTCTTTGGTCCCTCAGAACGACACCGAATCGAGCTACCGGCCAGACACCCTTCTCCCTAGTATATGGGGCGGAAGAAGTTCTCCCCACGAAACTCATATACGGGTCACCTCGAGCACTTGCCTACGACGAAGTAGAGCAAAAGCAGCTACGGCATGACGATGCCATGCTCCTCGAGGAAGATCGTCTCCGGGCTGCTGTACGTGCTGCATGCTACCAGCAAGCCCTGCGACCTTGCCTTAGGCGCGTTTAGTCCGCCAAGGGTACCAACAAGTTGACGCCGAAGTGGGAAGGCCCTTACCGGGTAGCATGAGTCACTAGACCTGGCGTAGTCCGTCTAGAGACCGAAGATGGCATCAAAGTGCTTAAATCATGGAATATTCAGCATGTTCGTAAGTTCTATCCGTAAGCCGCGACTGCTGGGCTCAGTCCCCGGTAGCCACCTTTTGTACAAGCCTTGCCGCGGTGCATGTAACCCTCTGTACAAAGCCAGGCGCAGACCCTGTGCACACAATAATAAAGCTAGGCATTGCATCATATCATCAAATTGCATGTTTACTATGCATTTTTTATGTTGCAATGATTATCGCTTTTAAGTTCTAGAAATTTGCTAGAGTACTTGATGAGCATGTAATCCTTGTTACTGCACTCTCTCCCCTCAGAGGACAGAGGCCTCTTGCCTTACATGTTTTACCGCCAGGGAAGCAAAGAAGAAGGGCAAAGAGACAAGGACGACGGCCCATCGTAGTACAGAAAGGGATACTGCCTAAAAAGATAAGTCTAAACACATATCCCTAGCTCAGTGCCATTTGCTCCCTTAAGGAAACCTTTGCTATTATATTTTGGCTGTGATCAATGGAGTCCTTTACGCAATAGAAACCCTTGTCGGGATGAGTCGTCCCCCAGATCCTATTGCTTACTAGCTCTGGGGGACCGCTCCGATACCGACAAGGGGCCTTGCCTGGCGGTGATACCAGCCAGCTACCGGGGCTCGCTCCTCCTTGGCGCTCGCGGTTGATACTGACCTCGCAAAACTTGTTGATACAGTACAAACAAGGAGAAAAGAAAAGGACAATACTTAAGGAAGAGAAATAGCATTCTTTAATTCATTTTCAGTAAAAAATGGATAGAAGTACAATAGAGGACGCCCCTTGTAATAAATCTTTATTTGACTTTCTCCCCTAGGAGCGAGCTACAAAAAGAAAAAAGGGCCGAAGGAGGACCTAAGCAGAAGCCCAGCCTGACCCCGTCAGGGCTGGCGGGGTACGGCTCGGCAGGACCATCGGCAAGGAAGACGAAGCCGAAGTCCACGAGCCTGCCAAGGTCCAGCTAAGGGGAGGAGGTGGCACCCAAGTCAAGAGCCCTCGGAAAATCCCTCTGCTGGGGGGCTCGCCGACGGTGATGGTGTGACCGGCGGTCAGCTGGAGTCCAGGTCTTCGTACTCCGACTTGACGGCCTGGAGCATGCTGTCACCATCTTCACCGACACTGTCCTCCTCGTCGCTATCGCTCGAGGAGGAGCTTTCATTGTCACTCGTGCTCTCTTCACAGCAGCCAAGACGAGCGCCGAACGCCCATAAATCTTGATGGAGAGCGTGTCGGCCTCCACCAGCTTGAAGCGAAGGACGTACCCGCCTGTGAAGTTGTGAGCACGTGCGAAGGTTTTCCACCCATGCTTGAGGAACATGACGCCGGGCGCCGGGAACTCGAGGACGGCCCGCACGGCGCCAATACAACAGTACAACAGCCGTGCACGCACAACCACATCGCGTGCGGCTTGTCAACCTCCATCACCCTGGCGAAAGGGAGAGGGAGTCGCAAGCGGCTACGGGGAGTGCCACGCAGCCCGATGACGAACTCCAGCACCGTGCCTTCAGTATGTTCCGATGCTGGGGAAGGAACCACCACCGGAGGAGGGTCGGGTGCGGCGCTTCGCCTCCCCGGGCCACGAGCCCCGCGCTGGCCCCGACCTCTTCCAGCACTCCCACCGCGCGCGCTGGAACCGCCTCCCGTTGCCGCAGCTAAAGCACCGGCATGATCCCGAAGGGAAGCTCTCATCGCCGCGGAGGAAGCTGAGAGTCGTCCTCGCCCCCTCGTCATGGTGGAGACTAGCGCATCCAAAGACGAACCAGAGAATAAGGGCAAGCAATGTGGACTTGATATTGAAGAGGAGAAGGGGATGGATGAGCATCGCCCGCTGTGACTCCCTAATTTATAGGGAAGGACACGAGGGCTGGCTCTCCTCCGCTCCAAAGCGGTCGCCCATCTCCACCAATCCCACTACCCACAATCATGGGCGAACAGGTAACCGCCTCGTTGCTCCAATCCCTGACGCTGCGGTTTCTGCCACTCCCAAGCCCGTGGGCCATGCGCATCCACCGCAAACTCCCCGCAATGCATGCAGTGCACGTGGTGGAAACGGCCTGAGGTAGCAAGTAAGTGATGGCTTAAAAGTCAGCAGTTACTCCCTCATATTGCGCGCCTGTGCATAAAATTTGGGCCTAACCCAACGGCTCTGTGCGAGCGCGTTTGGGCCAGACCCGGGGGCTCCTGTCGGTGCACTATGAATGGGGTACCTAGTACCCCTGACTTATGCATAGGCAGTAGTAGCAAAACCCATTCAAGGCACCAACCCAAGACGAAGAAGCCGCTCTACGTAAGATCAAGGAGCGCATCAAGAAGATGAAGCCAAGACCAAGACCCCGGCAGAGGCAGCCTACGCTAACTAGCAACGCCGGCAAGGATGATGCAACAGCCTAGAACGGGCCCAAGCCGCGCCAGCCGCAGCCCCGGGGCCTACCGGGGACCGAGGCACACGCCCCTCCAAGAATACCCGGCAAGCCGCCCCCCGGCAGGCGTGAGCTAATCAGCCACCGCTCCACCGCATCGCAACGCCAGTCAGTTGTCGCTGCAGTGTCGAGCCCTCAGATAACAAAGTGGCTCTCGTTAAGCACGTGGCGACGCGAGGAAGACAGATTTTTCCAAGTTGACTCCCGTCTAGAGGTGTGTCAAGATACTAAGCAGCAGGCAGCCAAGCGGTGGTGGAAATTGCCGGGGATGCATCCCCGCACGCCACCTAGGCTAGCATTTATGGCATTTTGAACTAAGTGCCAGAGTTAGGTATGATAGCACTGTTAGCTATCTAATCGCTAGATAATGACTGTTTTGCCACTATGGTTGCCCCTTGACCTATAAAAGGAGGCCCAAGGAAACCTAGCTCAAGATTCGGACCCTTGGAGACTTGTACTTGCGTAGCAGCTCCCCCGAAGGCAACCTTGCCGGGTTT
Source organism: Elymus sibiricus (assembly GCA_039707655.1). NCBI lineage: Eukaryota > Viridiplantae > Streptophyta > Magnoliopsida > Poales > Poaceae > Elymus > Elymus sibiricus. The sequence continues at coordinate 302,647,711 of CM077675.1, read as the reverse complement.
GAGCACTGTGTGTGCTTCGTGTTCCTCTGATCTATCCACCAAAGTAGGAGTAGGGTTTTACGCTTCTCAGCAGCCTGAACCTGGGTAAAACACCAGTGTCTCATTGCCGCGTCGTCTCATGGCCTCTGCTCTTTGTGCAACGTGACCTTGCCCCTGCCGAACCACAAAGGGACACATGGTCCCATAGGTGATCGTGTGCATCATGCCCCTTCTATCACTAGGAGAGGACAGCGCAAGATCGAATCCATCACAAACACCTCTTCCCATGGCAAGAAAAATCGATCTAGTCGGCCTAACTAAACCAACGATTCGAAGAAGAAATACGAGGCTATAAGTAACATGCATATAAGAGATCAAAGAAGACTCAAATAATATTCATGGATAGAAACTGATCATGAACTCAAAATTCATCGGATCCCAACAAACACACCGCAAGAGACCATTGTATTGAGAATCAAAAGAGAGAGAGGAAGCCATCTAGCTACTGCCTACGGACCCATAGGTCTATGGTGGACTACTCACGCATCATCGGAGAGGCACCAATGAGGATGATGTACCCCTCCAGGATGGTGTTAGATTGGATCTCGAGGTTCTGGAACTTGCGGCGGCTGGATGTGTTTTTTGTCGACTCCTCTAGGGTTTATGGAATATTTGGGAATTTATAGGTGTCACAGGTGGTGGAGAGGGGTCCCGAGGAGGGCACAACCCATCAGGGCGCGCCTGAGGCCTCTGGTGCGCCCTGGTGGGTTGTGGTCTCCTCGACCCTCCCCTCTGGCACTTCTTTGGCCCACTGGATGTCTTCTGGCCCAAAAAACATTTCTCCAAAAAGTTTCATCGCGATTGGACTCCGTTTGGTACTGATATTCTGCAAAGTAAAAAACAAGAAAAAACAGCAACTGGCACTTTGGCACTATGTCAATAGGTTAGTCCCAAAAAATGATATAAAGTTGCTATAAAATGATTGTAAAACAACCAAGATTGATAATACAACAGCATGGAACAAGCAAAAATTATAGATACGTTGGAGACGTATCAACTATCAAGTCAAGAAAATCGCGGACTCCCAACCATGCTCCAACTTACTCGAGCTAGTTTATCAAGCGACGAAGCGGAACGCCATGTGCAGAATGACTAGAAGTACTCCAAGTTCTCTTCCAAGACCTGCGGCTCAAGTGCTCAAGCTTCTCCGACCACGACACCTTCAACTACGAAACCTACAACCAATGTTGAGTATATCGCTTATCATTAGCGTCTCGGTCAGCTCGGAATTAGAGATTAATCGAAAATCGGCCGATTAATCGATTTTGTCGGTCGACTATTTATCGGCCATTTTTTGCAAATACCAAGTTCCCAACACTGAAATATGATATATACCAAGTTCCTAGCCTTCGAATCCTCATATAATGACAAACAAAATAGGGCAATAGTACATATTGCATAACAAGGTCCACAAAAACACAAATAAACATAGTTATTGCAAACATAGTGATAGGAATGGGCCTGATTTATCGGTAGATTCCTGATAAATCGCTTGTCAGAGCGGTAAATCGGCCCAAAAGATAAATGGTCAAGATAAGGCATAATCTTATCGGTCACCCCATGAGTAGCGATAAATCAGATGATAAATCATTAAATCGGACGATTTATTGAACAATGCCTACAACTACTACCGGTGACAAGTCAAGTTACAAGGACAAACCGACTTCGTCAAGCTGCCCTCCTACAAGCGACTACAAGCCAAGAGCTTCATCCTCTACACCAACACCGGATGCTACTGCTAAATCAAGCTCCATCAATTGTTTCACATGTGAAGGCCGAGGCCACAAGACTTACGAATGTTGCCACCTCTTCCACACAAAAGCGAGCATCCAAGGAAAATCCGTCAAGGTCATCATCGACGGCGGAAGTTGCCACAATTTGGCAAGTGAGGACCTTTGTTCCAAGCTACAATTGGTCAAGAAGAAGCATCCTCGCCCCTACAAGGTCAAATGGCTTAGTGATTCCGGCACCCTCCAAGTTGACCACACCGTACAAGTTTCCTTCAAGATAGGCGCTTATGAAGACACCTTGGAGTGTGATGTGGCTCCCATGTTCGTTTGCCATCTACTCCTTGGTATACCTTGGCAATTCGACCGCGGCGTCATCCACAACGGTCGGACCAATCACTATAGCTTCAAGATGAAGGGCAAGCAATATGTACTTCGACCAATGACACCGAGTCAAGTGACCGCTGACAAGCAAGCTTCATCCCATAGTGGAGATAAATGTGAGAGAGTGATCCACCTAAAAGAGAGTGAGAGCCACAAGCCAAACTTGAGTGACTCCACGATGAGAGACAAGAAAGATCTAGTTCTTCCAGCCAACAAAAGAGACTTGAGGGATGTGAGTGAGAGCCCATCGAGTGTACTTCACTTTGTACTCGTGTGCAAAGATGAGGTCGTGAGTACTAATGCTTCACAACATCTTCCTCTTGTTTTGTCTCGTTTGTTGCAGGAATTCAAAGATGTGTTTCTACCTCTGGAACTACCACCAAAACGAGGGATCGAACACCGCATAGACCTCATACCCGGAGCACCCCTTCATAACAAGGAACCTTACCTCGTCAATCCCGAAGAGACAAAGGAGATACAAAGGCAAGTCTAGAAACTCCTAGATAAAGGGCATGTACGTGAGAGCTTAAGTCCTTGTGCGGTTCCGGTGATACTAGTGCCTAAGAAAGATGGTAGTATGTGCATGTGTTCGGATTGCCGTCCTATAAATGCTATAACCATTAGATATCGCCATCCTATTCTTTGCCTTGATGATATGCTTGATGAACTTAGTGGTGCCACTATATTCTCTAAAATTGATTTGAAAAGTGGTTACTACCAAATACGTATGCAAGAGGGCGATGAGTGGAAAACGACATTTAAAACTAAATTTGGTCTATATGAATGTGTAGGGATCGAAAGTAGGTCTATAAGGGGGGTGATTAGACTACTTGACAGAATAAAAACCTAACCTTTTCCCAAGTTAATTGGTTGGTAGATTTTAGCAATTCTAGCATATATAGTTCACCCTACACATGCATGTCTACGAGTATTGCAGCGGAAAGTAAAGACAAGCATATGTAAGAGGACAAGGGTAGGAAGATCAATAGCAATTTGGAGACACAAAGATTTTTCCAATGGTTCCGATAGGTGGTGCTATTGTACGTCCACGTTTATGGAGTCTTCAACCCACGGAGGGTAACAGTCGCGAGAGTCCATGGAGGGCTCCATCCATAAGGGTACACGAAGTAGCAACCTCGACTATTCCATAACGGCTTCCGTCCACGAAGGACTAGCCTCACTATGGGTAGATCTTCACGAAGTAGGTGATCTCCTTGCCCTTACAAACATCTTGGTTCAACTCCACAACACGAAGTATGAGGCTCCCAAGCGACACCTAACCAATCTAGGAGGCACCACCCTCCAAAAGGTAACAGATGCGATAGTAACGATGAACTCCTTTCTCTTCTGTTTCAAATGATAGTCTCCTCAACACTCAATCACTCTCTCATATATTTGGCTTGGGTAGAAGAGATTGATTGGATGGAAAGGAACTTGGGGAGGCTAGAGATCAAGATTCCATATGGTTGGAGGGGATGATCTTGACCTCAACACAAGGATAGGTGGTTCCCTCTCAGAAATTTGGATATGGGAAGTGTGGGTCAGTTCTGAGTGCATCTCTTGTGAGTGGGATGTGGTAGAGGGGTATATATAGGCATCTCAAAAAATACAACCGTTACAATATTATTGCCCAAGTCAGTGAAACCGAAGTGAATACTCGGTTGCACCGAGTAGTGCAAAATGTGGCAACTTTGGCGTTTTCGGTGAGACCGATATAGAATTCTTGGTGGTACCGATATGAGTGGCCGAGGGTAGTTACACAACTTGGTGAGACCGATTCACAATTTTTGGAAATTCCGATTCTTGTGAATGAGGTAATAGGAATTTGGTCACTGAAACTCGATTGCACCGATATGAAACTTGGTAGTACCGAGAAGTAGGTTTTGGCTAGGGTTTTTGTCTAGGGTTTTGACTCGGTGTAGCATATGGCACCGATTTTGAGTGGTAGGGTCTAAGACAGAATATTTGTGGGAGAGCTTGTGAGTGTTTTTGGTGGCTAACGCTTGATCGTTTTGAGCATTTCATTCACCATTAATACCTCAGCCCCTTTTGATAGTATTGGCTTTCCTATGGACTCAAAGTGATTTCCCACAAAGTAAAATGTAGATTCTTCGTGGTTGTAGCTTGGCTAATCCTATTCCTTGCACCTTGGGGTCTCCTCACAATCCTTTGCCAATCCAACATTGAACTTTTTCCTGAAATATACTTAGTGGAAACATTAGTCCAATGAAATATATGTTGTTATTAATTACCAAAACCACCTAGGGAGAAGTTGTGCTTTCAGAATGGTTGGTTATGCCTATGGGTCTTTCCCAAGCACTGGGTACATTTATGCATGTCATGCATTATGTCTTACGTCATCTCATTGGATATTGTGTTGTGATCTACTTTGATGATGTTCTTGTTTTTAGAGAATCTCTAGAGGAGCATGCTAATCATGTTAGGGAAGTATTGCAAGTTCTTAGGAATGAAAAACTTTATGCAGACATGGAAAATGCACTTTTCATGTTGACAAGGTTGTTTTCCTAGGATTTGTGGTATCTTCTAAGGGTGTTCATGTTGATGAGACTAAAATTGATGTTATTAAAACTTGGCCCACTCCCACTAATTTGCAACAAGTGCGTAGTTTCCTTGGACTAGCTGGCTTTTACCATCGCTTTGTTAAGGATTTCAGTACGATTGCATCTCCCCTACATGCTTTGAGCAAGAAGAATGCACCCTTCATATGGGGACCATCGCAAGACACCGCATTCCATGAAATTAAAAATTTGCTTACTCATGTTGTTGGGCTCTACCATAGGTGCATCACATGCGAATTAAAATTTTCCTATGCGTGGAACATCCAAGCACATGCTACGGAGTTGGATCACAACTCGTTACCACTAGACGCGCGGTGTCGTGCAGTGGAAGTAGAGTTGGGGCAGCGCGTTCGCGTGGTCCGTCTGCTCCTCGTCCGATCTCCCTCGAACAACCGATCCAATCACCCTCGCGCAACCGATCGCCGGATCCCACATACAGGTTCGCCGGAGAGGCGCAAGTACAACGCCTCTAATGGTATCCGCCCGTGCAGGAGGAACACCGTGCGGCGGACTGCTAGGTCCGATCACACAGTTCGGTGGCGAGTGGAGGTGGCTAGTTGCAACACATGCAAAGCCCTAATGATGGTGCCGAAGCTCTAAACCAGATGGGTGTGCCGCACCTCCACTATATAAATAGGCATACGGCGCGGGCTCAACTCTTGGGCCTCGCACGGATCCTAAAGCAAACGCGTTCCTTCCCTTAAGCGTGCGACCCCTTATGTTCTCATTCACTTGGTCGCGAGTCAGATCACATCTGACTCGACTAGTCGGTAGCGGCCTCTAGCAAAGCGTGCCGACTCCAAGTGTCCGATGAAGCTGGTTAGGCTAACCTGTACTTCACACTTCTATTACCTTTGCCACACGATATATGTTGTCATACTCAAGGTGACATGGTCATCCTTGTTGCAGCACGACCTCTTTCTCGTTCCGGTGAATCCGACCAACACTTCGGATTATCTCATAATCCTCATCGCATGGCCATGCTTATCTAGGTCGGATCACCCGAGGGGCCCAGAGTATATCTCTCCTGACCAGAGGGGCAAATTCCATCTTGCTTAACCATGTCTCGCAGCATGGGTCAGGACAAGCCTGAAACCTAGCTTTATAACTACCCAGTTACGGAGTAGCGTTTGGTCGGCCCAAAGCAGGTCTATCACCATCCCGATTACATGCATCAGCTCAGGTCCTAGGACATAGAACGTATGTTGTACTAGAGACTCTTAGATGACCTATCACTGCGTCACATAGTCGGGTTTGTCCAACTCAGACCTTATCTAGACTCGGATCCGACTATGTCGAATCCGACCAGATCTTTCTGAGTTCATATTATCCGGCTAGCATCCAATGCTACATGGTCAGTGAGAGCAGACCATCCACCGTGTCATATGCTAGTCTAACTTGCTGCGCGTCCACACAACCCTTTTTACTAGGGACCATTTAGGATACTCATCATGCAATGCATAGTCTCACTAACAAGTCACGTACTTGTAATACACATCATTGATAATGTCCAAGGACTATCTTTATTCATAAACACATAGGAAATATCATCATACATGATTGCCTCTAGGGCATATCTCCAACAGTCTCCCACTTGCACTAGAGTCAATCAAATAGACATCGAATGCCCATAGCTCTAATGCGCCCCTCATGCTTGGGTTGTGGAAGCGGCTTAGTCAACGGATCTGTAACATTTTCATCCGTATGAATCTTGCATAAATTAGTATCACCATTCTTTACGAGCTTTCGTATTAGGAGATACTTTTGGTCTATGTGCCTGGTCTTGTGGTGTTATCTCGGTTCCTTGGCCTGTGCGATGGCACCTGAATTTTCGCAATATAGGTCCAACAGTTTTGCCCAGCCCGAGAACACACCAAGATCCTCCAGGAACTTCCGAATGCAAACACCTTCCTTTGCGGCTTCACAAGCCGCAATGTATTCGGCCTCTGTTGTGGAGTCGGCCACCGTATCTTGCTTGGAACTCATCCAGCTCACTGCTCATCCATTCATGACATACACGAATCCAGTTTGCGATCGATAATCATCCCTGTCGGTTTGGAAACTAGCGTCAGCGTAACCCTTTATGTAGAGCTCCTCCTCACCTCCATAAACTAGGAACATCTCTTTAGTCCTTTTCAGGTAATTCAGGATAGTTTTCACCGCTGCCCAATGACTCTCACCTGGGTCAGCCTGGTATTTGCTTGTTAAGCTTATTGCATAGGCAACATGAGGTCGAGTACATAGCATCGCATACATGATGGATCCTATTGCCGAAGCATACGGAATCCTACTCATCCGGTTTCGCTCATCAGAAGTCATAGGACTCCGAGTCTTGCTTAGCCTTATGCCATGTGAGATGGGCAAGAACCCTTTCTTGGCCTCACTCGTGTTGAACCTCTTCAACAATTTGTCTATGTATGTGCTCTGGCTCAAGCCGATCAGCCTTCTCGATCTATCTCTATAGATCTTGATGCCTAAAATGTACACTGCTTCTCCAAGGTCTTTCATCGAAAACTTGCCATTCAATGATTCCTTGACTAAGTTCAGCATCGAAACATCATTTCCGATCAGCAGTATGTCATCCACATACAGGATCAAAAATACTACCGAGCTCCCACTAGACTTCTTGTATAAACAATAGTCCTCTTCGTTCTTGATGAAACCAAGGTCAATAATGACTTCATCAAAACGAATGTTCCAACTCCGAGCTGCTTGCTTCAATCCATAAATGGATCTCTTGAGCTTGCATATTTTACTAGCATTATTTGGATCGACAAAACTTTCAGGCTGTATCATGTATACATCCTCCTTTAAAATTCCATGAAGGAAAGCCGTTTTGACATCCATCTGCCATATCTCATAATCAAAATATGCAGCTATAGCTAGTATGATCCTCACCGACTTTAGCATCGCTACTGGTGAGTAGGTCTCATCGTAGTGAATTCCTTGAACTTGTCCATAACCTTTAGCAACAAGACGAGCTTTGTGGATCTGAACATTTCCATCCACATCGGTTTTCTTCTTAAAGACCCATTTGCAACCAATGGCAATTACGCCAGGTGGCGGATCAACCAAGTCCCAGATTTGATTATCATCCATGGACTTTAAATCGGATCTCATGGCCTCCAGCCATGCCTCGGAATCTGGGCTCACCCTCACTTCCGCATATGTGGCCGGCTCGTCGCTTTCTAGCAACAACACATCGCGCACTCTACGCAATCTTTCCGACCTTCGTGGCTCCGGTGCCGATTCCACTACGGGTTCCCTGACCAACTCCAGTATGATCTCATCACCAGCCGAGTCTTGCCCGAGTGGCTCTCGAATTTCTTCGAGCCGCACCGTTCTCCCACTGGCTTCCCGACTGAGAAATTCTTTCTCTAGGAAAACCCCGTTCCGAGAAACAAACACTTTGTTCTCTTCTCGGTTGTAGAAGTTGTATCCCAAGGTTTCCCTCGGATATCCCATGAATATGCATTTATACGACTTGGGTGTAAGCTTGTCCAACATGAGTTGCTTGTCAAATGCTTCACAACCCCAAATCTTTAGAAAAGACAAACTATGACTCTTCCCAGTCCACATCTCATGTGGTGTCTTATCTACGGATTTTGATGGTACCCTGTTTAGTGTGAAAGCTGCAGTTTCTAGAGCGTATCCCCGGAATGAAAAGGGTAAATCCGATTTGCTCATCATCGATCGGACCATGTCCAAGAAGGTTCGATTTCTCCGTTCTGACACGCCGTTTATCTGCGGCGTACCCGGAGGTGTGAGCCGAGGTACTATACCTTGGCTTTTCAGATGATCATCAAACTCCTGGCTCATGTACTCACCTCCACGATCTGATCGTAGAAGCTTTATTGTCTTGCCGAGATGATTTTCAACCTCATTCTGAAACTCTTTGAACTTTTCAAAAGTTTCCGACTTGTGCCTCATCAAATAGATATATCCATATCTACTCAAGTCGTCGGTAAAAGTCACGAAGTACTGATAGCCACCTCTGGCCATTGTGCTCATTGAACCTCACACATCACTGTGTATAAGCTCCAACAGCTCGGACGCCCTTTCGCAACTCTTTGCAAAAGGCGACTTAGTCATCTTGCCGACCAAGCATGATTCGCATGTCTCGAACGACCCGAAGTCGGACGAAGTTAGGAGTCCAACATCATGGAGCTTCTTCATGCGTTTCAGACTAATATGTCCAAACCGGCAATGCCAAAAGTAAGTCGGATTTATCTCATTAGGCTTATGCCTCTTGACATTCATGTTATTTACTGGTTCCATTTCTAGATTTAAAATAAATAGCCCATCCACAATGGGTGCATAGCCGTGGAACATTCCATTCAAATAAAATGAACAACCATTGTCCTTTAAACTGAATTCATAACCCTGACTCATCAAGCATGAGATAGAAATAATGTTCCGAGTAAGTGCGGGAATGTAATAACAATTATTCAATTCCAAAATAAATCCAGAAGGAAGCTTGAGCTGCATCGTGCCGACCTCCAATGCAGCAACTCTTTCTTTGTTGCCGACCCTGATGTTAATCTCCCCTTGTGCCACACGCCTAGTTCTTATCAGCCCCTACATCGGGTTGTAAATATGAACAATCGATCCTGTATCAAATACCCAAGAGCTACTAGGTATGTCAGCAAGGTAAATGTCTATAACATATGTAACAAGTGTACCTTTGCCTGAAGAAGCATTTCCGGCCTTCTTGCCATGCTCAGCAAGCCACTTGCTACAGTTCCTCTTCCAGTGAAAGCAAACGGTCTTTGAGTCCGGTCCCGGCTTCGGCGCAGCGGTGGAGACAACCTTCTCCATGCCCTTTGCCTTGCCCTTTTTCTTGGACAAACTCTTCTTGAACTTAGCCTATTTCTGCACCATCAACACTTGTCGGCGTTCTGGGAACGGGGGTACCCATACCTGCCTGCCTGCGGCCCAGTGCGTGGCCCACTTTGACAGCCTGGTACGGCCCGGCGAGGGATCTCCCAGGACAAGGCCCTCGCGAGGAGGACGACACCAAGACCCCCGAAAGGAGGAGGCCTCTCTAGGCTCCCTCCCGAGGAGCGGAGATCTCTATGCAGCGCTTGGCCTCGAGAGGCTGAGGTGACGCCAGCCGGGCCAGGCGGGCGCCAGCGGGCACAGAAGAAGCAGTTTCCTCTTTGGTGCAAAGGAGGCAAGGACGTACGCGGGTTTCCAAGGCATCCCCCCAAAGGTTTCCATTCCCACGCAACAATACCAAGACCGCGAGCCCCGCGGGACGGACGTCATCGTCGAGCCCACCTCTGCATCACTACCATCTACTTTGCAGGCGAAGACCACCTTTCGTCAGGATAAGATGTACCTCCTGTCCCTTTTCAAATTTGGCCGTTGTGGGATCCCTTCCCGCCAGTGCGATAAGGGAAGAGGACCCGGGCCATTATAAATAGAGACTAGGCTGCGCCGTAGAGGAGGACGGACCAAAAAACCACCCGAGCGCCCTCGCGAGGTGGCTCACCACTGTACCAGTTCATCCACAAACCTCCTCGTGAGGCAATCCACCAAAAGCAGGAGTAGGGTTTTACGCTTCGCAACGGCCCGAACCTGGGTAAATCCGCGTGTTAGCGTTCTTCCCCGCGATTGAGTGAATTCGATTCGGCCGGGCTGTGGAGCCGGGAGCTTGAAGCCGAAGCTGGTTGGGATCTTCGCACACGCCCCTGAGTTCGAACCTCTTTGGGTTTTGCGGAGCCCGAAATCTGACATTTGACGTGCCAGGTAGGGGGCGTGTCGAAGCCTCTCCATCCGCGGTTGCGACCCAGCCACGACTCATCAGCTCCATGGCCGGCGTAGCCCCCGAGGTCGGGCAGCCCATGGCGTGCGGGAACGCCGCGGCTTGCCTGGCCAAGCCTGCGGTCGCATCCATCCTCGGCGGATCGCAGGCACCTGCTTCCGGCTGCCATGTCAAGCAGTTTCTCCGCCAGGCGGGCGCGGTTCAGCCACGGCTCGAGGCCCCGTAGCATCGGGCGTGGCCGGAGGTTGACATCACCTTCGACTCTAGCGACCACCCCAGGACGACGGACGCCGCCGGAACGCTCCCCATGCTGTGCGCGCTGACCATACGCAACGTGGCGGTCACCAAGACCCTCATCGACGGCTGTCGGATTTCGGGCTTCGCAAAACCCAAGGGGTTAGAACACAGGGGCATGTGCGAAGATCCCCAATAGCTTCAACCTCTGGTTCTCAGCTCGACAACCTAGCCAAACAAGCTTGCGCACTTACGGGAAGAAAACCAACACACGAGGATTTACCCAGGTTCGGGCCGCTGCGAAGCATAAAACCCTGCTCCTGCTTTTGGTGGATTGCCTCACGAGGAGGTTTTTCGGATGAACTAGTACAGTGGTGAGTTGCCTCGCGAGGATGTTCTGGTGGTGTTCGATCCCCCTCCCCTACGGAGCAGCCTAGCCTCTATTTAAAGTGGCCCGGGTCCTCTTCCCTTATCGCAATGGCGGGAAGAGATCCCACAACAGCCAAATTTGAAAGGGGACAGGAGGTACATCTTATCCTGATGAAAGGTGGTCTTCGCCTGCAAAGTAGCTGGTGGTGGGCTCGCTGGTGATACCCGCCCTGCGGAGCTCGTGATCTTGGTCTCGTTGCACCGGAATAGAAACCTTTGGGGGGTGCTTTGGGAACCCGCGTACGCCGCTGTCTCCTTTGCACCAAAGAGGAAAATGTCTCCTCTGCGCGCGCTGGTGCCCGCCTGGCCGGTCTTGCGTCATCCTTGACCTCCCGAGGCCGAGCATTGCATAGGGATCTCCGCCACTTGGGAGCGGGCCTGGGGAGGCCTCTTCTCCCTGAGGGTCTTGGCGCCGTCCTCTTCGCGAGCACGGGGCTCTCGCGAGGGCCTTGTCTTGAATGAGGCCGTTCTGGGCCATGCTTGGCCGTCGAGGTGCCATGCCCCGGGCCGCAGGCCGGCAGGTCTGGGTACCCCCGTCCCCAGAACGCCAACAGCAGCCCCCGGGCCCAAGGCGCGGTTGGGTTGGCTTCGGGGCGAAGCCGTAGAAGCCGACCTGATCACCGCGGGCCCCAATCGCCTGTGGGCCCATCCTGGCGCGTGGCGCATAACGAGGCGCGGGCGCCTCCGCTCCCCGAAGACGTCAGGAACCGCTCCGAGTCGAGCCGACGCGAGGCCTGCGCACCGCGCCAGCCATCATTGCCCTTCCTTGAATGCGGCTGTCTCATTGCGTCCTCCCCCTCGGGCCACGCGGATGTGACCCGACGAGGGCATATGAAGCGACGTGAAGGAGGGCAGCTCGCCGACCGAGTCTGGCACGCGGCGCCCAAGGAGCGCACGGCGCCTCCACTCCCCACGTTGCCCCATGAGCAGTGGTTGCGCCTATAAACCCACCCCGCCCGGGGGGGTCTTGCCATCCTGACGCGCGCTCTCGCTTCCCATCCTTCCGAAGATATCTTTCTCTTCCTCCTTTCTTTCTTTATTCTCCATGGCGCCTAGAGGGAGGGCCGCAGGTGTGGGGAAGCATACGGAGCCTTCAGTTCTGCCGTCAGCCCCTGGAGGCAGCAACGGGGGGCCTTCGAGGTCGGCCCAAGCTCGCCGGCGCTGGGCCATCATCGCCGAGTAAGTGTTCCACCACCCCCGGCCTTCTCTTGCAATTATGCCCGCCCCGCCCGACCTGGTCGTTTCCTCCCCCCAGGGTGCCTGTGCCCAAGAGGCGCAGGCTCGACGAGCTCCAGGAGGAGGCGGATGCATTGAGGGCCCAGCTGGCGGACGCCGAGGCCGCCCTCCAGGCCACGCGGAGGGGCGAGGCGGAGGCCCAGGCGGAGTTGGCGTCCCTGCAGGCCCAAATCAAGGGGGCAGCCGACGCCGTGTAGGCCGCCCAGGACGAGGCGGCACACGCGTAGATGCTGGAGGCACAGCGCGCCAAGCAGTACCTGGACATCGCCCACCGCCCGGTTGGGGCGGTGAGCCGGTTCGTCGGGGAAGCTCCCGTGCTGCCGTCCGCGCACGGCGACGGGGGCTACCTCAACTTCTTCGGCAAGGTGGTGGAGGCGCTGGAGACCGGCATCTCCCGGGTGGACGAGGACAACGCGTCTAGCGCGCGCGACCTCTTGGACATCATGCTGACGCGCGTCTTCTCCAACCTGCGCCGCCACGTCCGAGAGCTTGTCCTCCCCGCGTCATGGAGCCTGTGCCTGAGGAGCTCCAGAGGCCCCTCCGGGACGAGGTGCGCCCGCACGTGGAGGCCCTGGTGGAACGGTTCGTCCAAGAGCCTTCCTCCGACGAGGGCGACGACTCCGGCGGCGAGGCATGCGGAGGCCTGGATGCCGACAGCGGCTCCTCCGCCTTGGCTTCCCAGTTTACATCCCCTGGTCCCTGTCAAATCAAGAAGCACATGGCCCCTGGGGGCGTTAAAACTTTTGCGTTTTACCTTCGTTTTCTTCCCTCTCCTTTTAAGCCGTCGGTTGCTTGTTTTGCGTGATGCGCCCCCATGCCCTGCGCGGAGGTCTGTGTCATCGTTGGTGCAGCACTGCGCACTCCCTCGCACCTTCGCTCGTACCGATGTGCTGTTGCTCCGCGCCCGGCGCTCTTCGTGACGTCCGCTGAGGTCTCGCACTTCGCCCAGCGATGACGACCCGTTAGGGCCTCGCGAGGCGTACCCTCCTGAGGTGGAGCGTGCTGTCCCAAGACCGGGGTTTTAGCGACGACGCCGAGAGAGGCCGGGTTCCTTCCTTCGCGCTGCCCTTCCCTATACCTGGAGCAACAAGTGGCCTGACAGGGATACGTAGTAAATCGTTAGCGCGATCGGGGTACTTAGCTTGACAGGCCGTGGGGAGCTCGTGCGCTGTGTGGTGCAGCTGTGGCGTCTAGGGAGCTCGAGGATATCGCCAGGGAGGGCTTCCTTGCGGGCGGAATGGTTTGGGAGCCTTTTCATCACTCTACGTCGGCGGGGCCCAACCCCGCGCATACCTCGACTACCGTTGGGGTGTGCAGATCGCTAGGACGAGATCAAGGGGCGAGGGGCTACGTGATCAGTGAGGCTCCTGAGGCGCGCTGCTCAAGAGTCCCCCTTGATGCTCAAGCGGCGCTCTACGTTGGCGGGGCCCAATCTCGCACATACCTCGACCGCCGTTGGCCTGTCCGGATCGCCAGGACGAGACCAAGGGGCGAGGAGCTACGTGACCAGTGAGGCTCCTGAGGCGCGTTGCTCAGGAGTCCCCCTTGACGTTCGAGCGGCTCCCATACCTTTTTTCCGGTTCCTGCCCCGAGAGGTGCCTAAGCCTCCCGAGGCTCCGTGTTGCCGCATCGGGCCATAGCCGGAACCCCCGAGCGAGGGTCGACCATTAAAAGATGGATGCTTCCAAGGCAACAGGCCCTTCCCGGCCTGCCCAGGGGTGCCACGCGAGGGCCAAGGTGCGAGGGCCTTGGCAAGGTGTCGATTTAGAAAACGAGACTTCGAGACCAGAAAAAAGGAATTGCCAAGAGAGAAAATTCCCGCCCCCTTTTTTTAAATAGAGTTACGAAACCTTCAAGTTTCATTTCAAAAACTGGCAAATCGAACACAAAAAGGAAAGCAAGCAATAGCCGCATCCCGCGCCTAGGCTAGTCTTCATCTTCGTCTTCTCCCCAGCGTGGAGCATAGGGCTTCCACCTTGCGTGGGCATAGTCATTGGAGGACAGTGTTTTCCGCCAGCGCGGAGCATGGGGATTCCACTTGGGCGTGGGATGGAACCCCTCCGTGTCCTCGGGGGGCTCCGGGCGTATACAGCCCACTCATTATTACGTGAGAGTGTCACGGGTTGAGCCTGAGGGTGCGCTGGGAGCTCCATGCCTCCTGGGCATGGAGCCCACTTCCAACCCCCAAGCATGATGCGGCGAAGTGGGGTTGGCTCCGTACGGGACCTCGAGCGTGGGGGAGCCCCCTCGCTCTCCGCAGGGAAGGCCCGTCTCAGAACAGGGCCTCGGGCACTCCGAAGCCCGGGGACGGATGTCGTCGTTGCAGTAGCGCCGCAACCCCCCGTGCTGCGTTCGGCGTGGGGTTCTTCTGTCGTGTGTGAGGCCGACGCCCAAGGTGGTGCCCCAGCGCGCCTCGCTGGGGTGCCCGGGAGCCTCACACGGGTACCCAATCCCGCATCCCCAGGCGAGCCGAGCCGGACCCGGAGACATGGGCGAGTACGTGTCCGCCGGCTGTTGGTCCAGCGAGGCCTGGCCTGGAGACATGGGCGTATGTTCCACCCTCCGTCTCTGGGCAGGCGACGCCCGTCCTAGAGACATGGGCGTGTGTTCCACCCTCCATCTCCAGGTTGGGAGCACCTGGCCTGGGGACATGGGCGTGTGTTCCACCCTCCGTCTCCAGGTTGGAAGCACCTGGCCGGGGGACATGGGCATGTGTTCCACCCTCCGTCTCCAGGCTGGGGTTGCCCGGCCTGGGGACATGGGCATGTGTTCCACCCTCTGTCTCCAGGCAGGTGACCCCCGGTCCACAGACCCAGGTGCCTGCCCAGGGTAGCTCCCCACCAGCGGGCGCGCCTCACGAGGCTGCTAGCACCAGGCACCATCGCGAGACCGACCCCGCCAGCCGCCCTCACAAGGCTGTGCATACCAGCCCCGATGAAAGCCGCTCGCGAGGTCGCGTATGCTCCTTGTGTCTTCGCGGTGGCCGGCGCTGCTCCCATCGCAGCCCGGGCGCTCGTCAACATGGTCATCATAGAGTTGTTCGAGCCCCCGGGCGCGGGCATTGACGAGCCACCGGGCGCCCGCCCGGGACACGACGGGCATGCTGGGAGGCGCGAGGCGGCGTCCACCCCACGCGGCCAGCATCTCCCCTCGATCTTCACCCGCGCCGGGGGTTAACTCCTGTGTGCCTGACGAACTGGGCTGCACCCCCAGCGTGTGCGGGTCGCAGTGCACTCCCCAAGGGCATCCGTGTGTCCTCAGCTCCGTGCCGGTTGGTTGAGTGACCCTACGGATGCGAGCCCCCAGGCCCGTCCCGTAAGGAAGCGCCTGGACCTCACCGGCTGTGGTGGCGCGCCTGGCCGCGCGACATATCCAGCCGTTGTAGCGGCCGCGAGCAGCGTGTAAATGCTGCAGTTCGCGGGCCACGAGGAGCACGATTCGCCCGCGCGTCTGGTCACAACGGGTTCGGGAGGATGATGCCGTGACGCGGACGCGGGGGAGGGTCGGGGTGACGAAGAAGTGCCGCGCAGTTGATGAGGTCGGCAGCCCCCGGCGTTTGTGGAAGGCCGGGCTGGCGACGGCGTCCGCCAATGGGGGAGCAAGGCGACGCGGGGTGCCGAGGTTTGTAGGCGTCGCTCGAGCAACACGAGCAGCCCGTCGTTCAGCGCGGGCTCGCTGTCCCTTAACCATGGAAGCGGCAAGCGGAGGCGAGGTGAAGCTTGTGTAAGGATTCCGTCACGCCCCCTACCTGGCGCGCCAAATGTCGGATTTCGGGCTTCGCAAAACCCAAGAGGTTCGAACACAGGGGCGTGTGGGAAGATCCCCAACAGCTTCAACCTCTGGCTCTCAGCTCGACAGCCTAGCCAAACAAGCTTGCGCACTCACGGGAAGAAAACCAACACACGAGGATTTACCCAAGTTCGGGCCGCTGCGAAGCGTAAAACCCTGCTCCTGCTTTTGGTGGATTGCCTCACGAGGAGGTTTTTTGGATGAACTAGTACAGTGGTGAGTTGGCTCGCGAGGATGTTCTGGTGGTGTTCAATCCACCTCCACTACGGAGCAGCCTAGCCTCTATTTATAGTGGCCCGGGTCCTCTTCCCTTATCACAATGGCGGGAAGGGATCCCACAACGGCCAAATTTGAAAAGGGACAGGAGGTACATCTTATCCTGACGAAAGGTGGTCTTCACCTGCAAAGTAGCTGGTGGTGACGCAGTGGTGGGATCGCTGGTGACACCCGCCCTGCGAAGCTCGTGGTCTTGGTCTCGTTGCACTGGAATAGAAACCTTTGGGGGGTGCTTTGGGAACCCGCGTACGCCCCTGTCTCCTTTGCACCCAAGAGGAAACTGTCTCCTTTGCGCGTTGGTGCCCGCCTGGCTCGTCTTGCGTCATCCTTGACCTCCCGAGGCCGAGCATTGCATAGGGATCTCCGCCGCTCGGGAGGGGGCCTAGGGAGGCCTCTTCTCCCCGAGGGTCTTGGCGCCGTCCTCCTGACGAGCGCGGGGCTCTCGCGAGGGCCTTGTCTTGAATGAGGCCGTTCTGGGCCGTGCTTGGCCGTCGAGGTGGGCCACGCCCCGGGCCGCAGACCGGCAGGTCTGGGTACCCCCGTCCCCAGAACGCTGAGAACGGCGGCGCCGGCCTCAACGTCCTCTCCGTGGAGACCTTCAACACGCTTCAGGTGCCCTACGACCAGCTCGCACCTTCGAGGCCCTTCTCTGGGGTGGCCAGGGGCTCCATCGCCTCGCTGGGACGGGTGTGCCTCCCCGTCACCTTCGGCACCCGCTACAACTACCGCACCGAGCAGATCGACTTTGACGTCGCCCACATCCACCTCCCTTACAACGCGATCCTCGGGTACCCTGCCCTCGCCAAGTTCATGGCGGCAACGCACCCAGGCTACAACGTCATCAAGATGCCTGGGAGCAGCGGCATCATCTCCATCGTCGGGGATACCAAGGACGCGGTTCAAGCACTGAAGCTCGCCTACAAGGCCGCGGCTATGGCGCGCCCCGACGCTGGGGACGTCGCGCAGGCTCCGGAGGCCACGTCAGTGAAGAAGAAGCAGTTGTTCTCTCAGCACCGGGCTGAGACGAAGCAGGTGCCTGTAGACGACGGGAACCTTGGCCCCACCTTCACCATCGGCGCCGGCCTTACTTCGGAGCAGGAGGAGGCGTTGGTGGCCTTTCTCTGCGCGAACAAGGACGCGTTTGCATGGAAAGCATCCGACCTGGTGGGGGTCCCGAGGGATGTGATTGAGCACCACGTTATGGTGTGCCCCAACGCACGTCCGGTGAAGCAAAAGGTGAGGAGGCAAGCCCAGGAGAAGTTGGCGTTCATCGCCCAAGAAGTCGGCAAGCTGATGGAAGCCGGGGTCATTCAGGAGGTGCGATACTCGGATTGGCTGGCCAACCCAGTGGTCGTCCCAAAGAAGTGCGGGAAGGAGCGCATGTGCGTCGACTTCACGAGCCTCAACAAGGCTTGCCCCCCAGGACCTCGTGTGCCCGCTGTGGAGCGGGGCAGCGCGGATGGCTTGTCCCTCATCGAGCACCCGGTGTACTACATCAGTACCATGCTGCGGGACACGCGCTCGCGCTACCCTATGAAGAAGAAGCTCCTCTCGCGGCCCTCGTCGCCTCAAGGAAGCTACGCCATTACTTTCAGTGCCACCCCATCAAGGTCGTCTCTACATATCCCTTGGAGAAGGTGTTGCGCAACCCCAATGCCGCGGGGAGGGTCGCAGAGTGGAACATCGAGCTGCAGGCCTTCGAGTTGGAGTTCAGTACAACCAGGGTCATCAAGGGAGCAGCCCTGGTGGACTTCATGGCAGATGGATGGACGATCCCGACCGGGGGCTGGACGAGGGCCAGTCCCTCACCCCCAGCGACGAGGCGCCCGACGGTTGGGTCATGCACTTCGACGGGGCTTTCGCACGTCGGGGTGCGGGGGCTGGAGTTGTGCTCATCTCCTCGACCGGCGACGAGCTCTACTACGCCGTACAACTTTGCTTCTAGCATGGCGAGAAGGTCCCCAACAACATCGAGGAGTATGAGGGCTTGATCGCTGGCCTCAAGGCCACAGTGTCCTTGAGGGTTAAACGCCTCACCATCAAAGGCGACTCCCAGCTCCTCATGAACTTCTCCAACAAGGAATACAAGCCGAAGGATGAGGACATGGAGGCATACCTGGAAGAGATACGTAAAATTGAGATGCGTTTCTTGGGCTTGGAATTGCAGCACATCCCGCGCGGCGCGAACAAGGAAATAGATGACATCGCCAAGAGGGCGTCGCGTCGCGAGCCTCAGGAGCCGGGCGTCTTCGAGGAATAGCTCCTCAAGCGGTCCGCGGCACCTCCAGCCGGGGACTGATAACCCACAAGTGTAGGGGGTCGTTTGTAGTCTTTTTAGATAAGTAAGAGTGTCGAACCCAAGGAGGAGCTAAAGGTAGAACAAATATTCCCTCAAGTTCTATCGACCACCGATACAACTCTACGCACGCTAATGCTTGCTTTACCTAGAACAAGTACGAAACTACTTTGCGGAATAAAACTAGAAGTACTTTGCAAGATAAAAAAGAACGTGGATATAAAAGTTATGTGCTGTTTTAATAAAAGAACAATAAAATTAAATAAATTTGTAGAAAGATTTTTGTGTAACGCAAGAGAAAGATGTTGGAAATATGCCCTAGAGGCAATAATAAATTGGTTATTATTATATTTCCTTGTTCGTGATAATCGTTTATTATCCATGCTATCATTGTATTGATTGGAAACTCAAACACATGTGTGGGTACATAGACAACACTGTGTCCCTAGTATGCCTCTAGTTAACTAGTTCGTTGATCAAAGATGGTCAAGGTTTCCTGGCCATAGACATGAGATGTCATTTGATAACGGGATCACATCATTAGGAGAATGATGTGATGGACATGACCCAAACTATAAACATAGCATATGATCGTGTCAGTTTATTGCTATAGTTTTCTGCATGTCAAGTATCTGTTCCTATGACCATGAGATCATGCAACTCACTGACACCAGAGGAATACCTTGTGTGTATCAAACGTCACAACGTAACTAGGTGACTATAAAGATGCTCTACAGGTATCTCCGAGGGTGTCTGTTGAGTGGGCATGGATCAAGACTGGGATTTGTTACTCCGTGTGACGGAGAGGTATCTCAGGGCCCACTCGGTAATACAACATCACAATAAGCCTTGCAAGCAATGTGACTAAGTGTTAGCCACGGGATCTTGTATTACAGAATGAGTAAAGAGACTTGCCGGTAACGAGATTGAACTAGGTATAGAGATACCGACGATCGAATCTCGGGCAAGTAACATACCGAAGAACAAAGGGAACAGCGTACGGGATTAACTGAATCCTTGACATAGAGGTTCAACTGATAAAGATCTTTGTAGAATATGTAGGAACCAATATGGGAATCCAGGTCCCGCTATTGGTTATTGACCGTAGACGTGTCTTGGTCATGTCTACATAGTTCTCGAACCCGCAGGGTCTGCACACTTAAGGTTCGGTGACGTTTCGGTATAGTAGAGTTATGTATGGTGGTGACCGAAGGTTGTTCGGAGTCCCGGATGATATCCTGGACGTCACGAGGAGCTCCGGAATGGTTCGAATGTAAAGATTGATATATAGGAAGTCCTGTTTTGGTCACCGGAAAAGTTTCGGGTATTTCGGTAGTGTACCGGGAGTGCCGGGAGGGGTACCGGAGACCATCGGGAGGGGTGTCTCGACCCAAAGGACCTCATGGGCTGTGGGAGGAGTCAAACCAGCCCGTAGTGTGCTGGCCTAACCCCCCCCCCCCCCCCACTAAGGCCCATGTGGCTTTGGGTGGAAAAAATCCAAAGGAAGAAAGGAGGAAAGGGTTTCCAAGTGGAGAGGAGGAATCCTACTCCTAAAAGGATTGGAGTAGGACTCCTCCACCTCCAATTTCGGCCAAACCTTGAGGGTTTGAGGCTGCCTCCTCCCCTCCCTCCCTCCTATATATACTAGAGGATTTAGAGGGAAGAGCTAACCCTAATTGCCACATGCTCCCTCTACTTCATCTAGATCGGTTTCTCCTCTAGTCTAGTTTCAGCGATGCTTAGGCGAAGCCCTGCCGGAATTGTTCCAACACCATCGCCGCCACGCCGTCGCACTGCCGGAGAACTCATCTACCTCTCCACTCCCTCTTGCTGGATCAAGAAGGCGGAGATCGTCATCGAGCTGTACGTGTGCTGAACGCGGAGGTGCCGTCCGTTCGGCGCTAGATCGGAAGGACCGTGATCAGGATCGCGAGACGATTCGTGATTTGATCGCGGGACGGATCGTGATGGGATCGCGGGACGGATCGAGATTGGATCGTGAGATGGATCGTGATGGGATCGCGGGACGCTCGGCGATTTGGATCGCGAAGACGTTCGACTACATCAACCGCGTTTCTTAATGCCTCCCGCTTAGCGATCTACAAGGGTATGTAGATCCACTCTCCCTCTCGTAGATGCTCATCACCATGGATAGATCTTGCGTGTGTGTAGGAAAATTTTTGATTCCCATGCAACGTTCCCCAACAGTGGTATCAGAGCTAGGTCTACGTGTAGATGAGATCTCGAGTAGAACACAAAGGAGTTTGTGGGCGTTGATATTCAGATTGCTTCCTCCCTTGGTCTTTTCTTGATTCGGCGGTATTGTGGGATGAAGCGG
The DNA here is from genome assembly GCA_039707655.1 of Elymus sibiricus. Lineage (NCBI taxonomy): Eukaryota > Viridiplantae > Streptophyta > Magnoliopsida > Poales > Poaceae > Elymus > Elymus sibiricus. The sequence continues at coordinate 302,626,617 of CM077675.1, read as the reverse complement.
CCCGGACCAACATTACTCGTATGCTTATGAGAGACCGGTTCCATCAACTGACATGTAACTTCGTTGCATAAAGATGGCTGGCGGGTGTCTGTTTCTCCCACTTTAGTCGGATCGCATTTGACAAAGGCGGTCCTTGAGAAGGTTGTATAGCAATTTTTGTATCACCGTTGTGGTTTTTGCGTAGGTAAGAATTGTTCTTGCTAGATACCATTAGGAGCCACGTAAAACTTGCAACAACAATTAGAGGACGTCTAACTTGTTTTTGCAGGGTATGTTGTGATGTGATATGGCCAATTACATGATGAGATATATGTGATGTATGAGATGATCATGTATTGTATAGAATATCACGACTTGCATCTCGATGAGTACGGCAACCGGCAGGAGCCATAGGGTTGTCTTTAATTATTTTCACCATTTTTTGCTTTACTTTATCACTATGAGTTAGCAATAGTCGTGGAAGCAACAGTCGGCGCGACAACCTCATGGCGACACATTGATGGAGATCAAGATGATGGAGATCATGGTGTTATGCCGGTGACGATGGAGATCATGCCGGTGCTTTGAAGATGGAGATCAAAAGAACAAGTTCATGGCCATATCATGTCACTTATGATTTGCATGTGATGTTAATCCTTTTATGCATCTTATTTTCCTTAGGACGACGGTAGCATTATATGATGATCCCTCACTAAAATTTCAAGATAAAATTGTGTTCTCCCCGAGTGTGCACCGTTGCGAAAGTTCGTCGTTTTGAGACACCACGTGATGATCGGGTGTGATAGACTCTATGTTCACACACAACGGGTGCAAGCCAGTGTTGCACGTGCGGAACACTCGGGTTAAACTTGACGAGCCTAGCATGTACAGACATGGCCTCGGAACACAAGAGACCGAAAGGTCGAACATGAGTCATATAGTAGATATGATCAACATGAAGATGTTCACCATTGAAACCACCTCAACTCACGTGATGATCGGACTTGAGTTGGTGGATTTGGATCATGTGACACTCGAATGACTAGAGGGATATCAATTTGAGTGGAAGTTTTTAAGTAATATGATTAACTAAACTCATTATCATGAACATAGTCAAAATGTCTTTGCAAATTATGTTGTAGATTACTAGCTCGCGCTGTAGCTCCCTTGAATTTTTATATGTTCCTAGAGAAATAGAGTTGAAAGATGATGGTAGCAATAATGCGGACTGGGTCCGTGATCTGAGGATTGTCCTCATTGCTGCACAGAAGGCTTATGTCCTTAATGCACCGCTCGGTGCGCCACCCCCTCAAGCGTCGTCTGTAGATGTTGTGAACATCTGACAAGCACGTTCTGATGACTACTTGATAGTTCAGTGCGTCATGCATTACGGCTTAGAATTGAGGCTCCAAAACGTTTTGAACATCACGGAACATATGAGATGTTCTAAGAGCTGAAATTGGGATCTCAAGCTCGTGCCCGTGTTGAGAGGTATGAGACCTCCAACAAGATTCTTTGCCAGCAAGATGAAGGAGAATAGCTCAATCGGTGAGCATGTGCTCAGATTGTCTGGGTGCTACAATCGCTTGAATCAGTGGGAGTTGATCTTCCAGATAAGATAGTGATTGATATAGTTCTCCAAGTCACTGTCACTAAGCTACTAGAGCCTCGTGATGAACTATAAAATGCCAGGGATAGAAATAATGATCCCTGAGCTATTCGCGATGTTTGACAAAGCGAAGGTAGAAATCAAGAAGGAGCATCAAGTGTTGATGGTTAGTGAAACCACTAGTTTCGAGAAGGGCAAGGGCTAGGAGGGAAACTTCATGGATGGCAAGTCAGTTGCTGCTCCAGTGAAGAAACCCAAGGTTGAACCCAAACCCGAGACTGAGTGCTTCTATTATGAGGAGAACGGTCGCTGAAGCGGAACTGCCCTAGATACTTGGTAGATAAGAAGGCTGGCAACGTCGACAGAAGTATATTTGATATACGTGTTATTGATGTGTACCTTACTAGTACTCCTAGTAGCACCTGGGTATTAGATACCGGTTCGGTTGCTAAATGTTAGTAACTCGAAATAAAAGCTACGGAATTAACGGAGGCTAGCTAAGGGTGAGGTGATGATGAGTGTTGGAAGTGTTTCCAAGGTTGATGTGATCACCATCGCACGCTCTCTCTACCTTTGGGATTACTGATGAACCTAAATAAATGTTATTTGGTGTTTGCATTGAGCATGAACGTGATTAGATCATGTTTATTGCAATACGGTTATTCATTCAAGTTAGAGAATAATGGTTATTCTGTTTACATGAATAATACCTTCAATGGTCATGCACCCAATGAGAATGGTTTATTGAATCTTGATCGTAGTGATACACATGTTCATAATGTTGATGCCAAAAGATACAAAGTTAATAATGATAGTACCACATACTTGTGGCACTGCCGCTAAATGTCATATTGGTGTAAAACGCATGAAGAAACTCCATGCTGATGGATCTTTGGACTCATTCGATTTCGAATCGGTTGAGACATGCGGACCAGGCCTCATGGGCAAGATGACTAAGACCCCGTTTTCTGGTATGATGGAGCGGGCAACTGACTTATTGGAAATGATACATGTTGATGTATTCGGTCCAATGAGTGTTGTAGCGTGCGGTGGATATCATTATTTTCCTACCTTCACTGATGATTTGAGTAGATATGGGGATATTTACTTAATGAAACACAAGTCTGAAACATTTGAAAAGTTCAAACAAATTCAGAGTGAAGTTTGAGATCATCTTGACAAGAAGATAAAATATCTACGATATGATCGTAGAGGTAAATATCTGAGTTACGAGTTTGGTATACAACTTAAGACAATGTGGAAGTTGTTTCACAACTCACGCCACCTGGAACACCATAGTGTGATGGTGTGTCCGAACGTCGTAGTTGTGCTCTATTGGATATGGTGCGTACTATGATGTCTCTTATCGATTTGCCACTATCGTTTTGGGGTTATGCATTAGAGACAACTACATTCACTTTAAAAAGGGGCACCATCTAAGTCCGTTGAGATGACACCGTATGAATTTTGGTTTGGCAGAAACCTAAGCTGTCATTTCTTAATGTTTGGGGCTGTGACGCTTATGTGGAAAAGGTTTTCAACCTGATGAGTTCGAACCCAAAGCGGACAAATGCATCTTCATAGAATACCCTAACGTAACAGTTGGGTAAACCTTCCATCTCAGATCCAAGCACAAAGTGTTTGTTGCTAAAACGGGTCCTTTCTCGAGAAAGAGTTTCTCTCGAAAGAATTGAGTGGGAGGAAGATAGAACTTGATGAGGTTGTTGAACCTTTGTTTCAACCAGAGAGTAACGCAGCACAGAAAGTTGTTTCTGTGGAGCCTACATTAGTTGAAGAGGAAGTTAATGATGATGATCATAAAGCTTCGGATCAAGTTACTATCGAACTTCGTAGGTCTACAAGGACGCGTACTGCTCCTGAGTGGTACGGCAACCCTGTCTTAGAGGTCATGTTGTTGGACAACGATGAACCTACGAGCTATGGAGAAGCAATGATGGGCCCGAATTCCGAGAAATGGTTAGAGGCCATGCAATCCGAGATGGGATCCATGTAAGAAAACAAAGTATGGGCTTTGGAAGTATTACCTGAAGGGTGAAAGGCCATTCAGAACAAATGGATCTTTAAAAGGAAGACGGACGTGGACGCTAATGTCACCGTCTATAAAGCTCGACTTGTGGCAAAGGGTTTTTCACAAGTTCAAGGAGTTGACTACGATGAGACTTTCTCACCCGTAGCGATGCTAAAGTCTGTTGGAATTATGTTAGCAGTTGCTGCATTTTTCGATTATGAAATCTGGCAGATGGATGTCAAAACATCATTTCCTTAACGGTATCCGTGAGGAAAGGTTGTATGTGATACAACCGGAAGGTTTTGTCAATTCTAAGGATGCTAAAATATATGCAAGCTCCAGCGATCCTTCTATGGACTGGAGCAAGCATCTCGGAGTTGGAATATACGCTTTGATGAGGTGATCAAAGTTTTTGAGTCTATACAAAGTTTATGAGAAACTTATATTTACAATAAAGTGAGTGGGAGAACTATAGAATTTCTGATAAGTATATGTGGATGACATATTGTTGATCGGAAATGATGTAGAATTTCTGGAAAGCATAAAGGGTTGTTTGAAAAGGGTTTTTTCTAAGGAAAACCTGGAATGAAGCTACTTAAATATTGGGCATCTTGATCTATAGAGGTAGATCAAGACATCTGATAAAACTTTCAATGAGTACATACCTTGACGAGATTTTGAAAGAGTTCAAAATGGATCAGTCAAAGAAAGAGTTCTTGCCTGATTTGTAAGGTGTGGAGTTGAGTGAGACTCAAAGCTCGACCATGGTAGAAGAAAGAGAAAGGACGAAGGTCGTCCCCTATGCCTTATCCATAGGCTCTGTATAGTATGCCATGCTATGTACCGCACCTGTGTGTGCCTTACCATGAGTTTGTCAAGGGGTACAAGAGTGATCCAGGAGTGGACCACTGGACAACGGTCAAGATTATCCTTAGTAACTAGAGGACTAAGGAAATATTTCTCGATTATGGAGGTGATAAAGAGTTCGTCGTAAAGGGTTACGTCGATGCAAGCTTTAATACCAATCCGGATGACTCTGAGTAGCAATCCGGATACGTATAGTGGAGCAGCCATTTGGAATAGCTCCAAGTGGAGTGTGGTAGAAGTGTCTACAGTATGACATAGAGATTTGCAAAGTACACACGGATCTGAATGTCGTAGACCCGTTGACTAAAGACCTCTCTCACATGCAAAGCATGATCGAGCCCCAGAGCTCATTGGGTGTTAGATTCATAACAATGTAAAACACATGGTGATGTGAACTAGATTATTGACTCTAGTGCAAGTGGGAGACTATTGGAAATATGCCCTAGAGGCAACAATAAATTGGTTATTATTATATTTCCTTGTTCATGATAATCGTTTATTATCCATGCTATAATTGTATTGATTGGAAACTCAAATACATGTGTGGGTACATAGACAACATCGAGGAGTACGAGGGCTTGATCGCTGGCCTCAAGGCCATAGCGTCCTTGGGGGTTAAGCGCCTCACCATCAAAGGCAACTCCCAGCTCCTCGTGAACTTCTCCAACAAGGAATACAAGCCGAAGGATGAGCACATGGAGGCATACCTGGAAGAGGTACGTAAAATTGAGATGCGTTTCCTGGGCTTGGAATTGCAGCACATCCCGCGCGGCGCGAACAAGGAAGTAGATGACATCGCCAAGAGGGCGTCGCGTCGCGAGCCTCAGGAGCCGGGCGTCTTTGAGGAAAGGCTCTTCAAGCCGTCCGCGGCACCTCCAGCCGGGGACTGATAACCCACAAGTGTAGGGGGTCGTTTGTAGTCTTTTTAGATAAGTAAGAGTGTCGAACCCAAGGAGGAGCTAAAGGTAGAACAAATATTCCCTCAAGTTCTATCGACCACCGATACAACTCTACGCACGCTAATGCTTGCTTTACCTAGAACAAGTATGAAACCACTTTGCGGGAATAAAACTAGAATTACTTTGCAAGATAAAAAAGAACGTGGATATAAAAGTTAGGTGCTGTTTTAATAAAAGAACAATAAAAGTAAATAAATTTGTAGAAAGCTTTTTGTGTAACGCAAGAGAAAGATGTTGGAAATATGCCCTAGAGGCAATAATAAATTGGTTATTATTATATTTCCTTGTTCGTGATAATCGTTTATTATCCATGCTATAATTGTATTGATTGGAAACTCAAATACATGTGTGGGTACATAGACAACACTGTGTCCCTAGTATGCCTCTAGTTAACTAGTTCGTTGATCAAAGATGGTCAAGGTTTCCTGGCCATAGACATGAGATGTCATTTGATAACGGGATCACATCATTAGGAGAATGATGTGATGGACAAGACCCAAACTATAAACATAGCATATGATCGTGTCAGTTTATTGCTATAGTTTTCTGCATGTCAAGTATCTGTTCCTATGACCATGAGATCATGCAACTCACTGACACCGGAGGAATACCTTGTGTGTATCAAACGTCACAACGTAACTGGGTGACTATAAAGATGCTCTACAGGTATCTCCGAGGGTGTCTGTTGAGTGGGCATGGATCAAGACTGGGATTTGTTACTCCGTGTGACGGAGAGGTATCTCAGGGCCCACTCGGTAATACAACATCACAATAAGCCTTGCAAGCAATGTGACTAAGTGTTAGCCACGGGATCTTGTATTACAGAATGAGTAAAGAGACTTGCCGGTAACGAGATTGAACTAGGTATAGAGATACCGACGATCGAATCTCGGGCAAGTAACATACCGAAGAACAAAGGGAACAGCGTACGGGATTAACTGAATCCTTGACATAGAGGTTCAACTGATAAAGATCTTCGTAGAATATGTAGGAACCAATATGGGAATCCAGGTCCCGCTATTGGTTATTGACCGTAGACGTGTCTTGGTCATGTCTACATAGTTCTCGAACCCGCAGGGTCTGCACACTTAAGGTTCGGTGACGTTTCGGTATAGTAGAGTTATGTATGGTGGTGACCGAAGGTTATTCGGAGTCCCGGATGAGATCCTGGACGTCACGAGGAGGTCCGGAATTGTTCGGAGGTAAAGATTGATATATAGGAAGTCCTGTTTTGGTCACCGGAAAAGTTTCGGGTATTTCGGTAGTGTACCGGGAGTGCCGGGAGGGGTACCGGAGACCATCGGGAGGGGTGTCTCGACCCAAAGGACCTCATGGGCTGTGGGAGGAGTCAAACCAGCCCCTAGTGGGCTGGCCTAACCCCCCCCCCCCCCCACTAAGGCCCATGTGGCTTTGGGTGGAAAAAATCCAAAGGAAGAAAGGTGGAAAGGGTTTCCAAGTGGAGAGGAGGAATCCTACTCCTAATAGGATTGGAGTAGGACTCCTCCACCTCCAATTTCGGCCAAACCTTGAGGGTTTGAGGCTGCCTCCTCCCCTCCCTCCCTCCTATATATACTAGAGAATTTAGAGGGAAGAGCTAACCCTAATTGCCACGTGCTCCCTCTACTTCATCTAGATCGGTTTCTCCTCTAGTCTAGTTTCAGCGGTGCTTAGGCGAAGCCCTGCCGGAATTGTTCCACCACCATCGCTGCCACGCCGTCGCGCTGCTGGAGAACTCATCTACCTCTCCGCTCCCTCTTGCTGGATCAAGAAGGCGGAGATCATCATCGAGCTGTACGTGTGCTGAACGCGGAGGTGCCGTCCGTTCGGCGCTAGATCGGAAGGACCGTGATCAGGATCGCGAGACGATTCGTGATTTGATCGCTGGACGGATCGTGATGGGATCCCGGGACGGATCGAGATTGGATCGCGAGATGGATCGTGATGGAATCGCGGGACGCTCGGCGATTTGGATCGCGAAGACATTCGACTACATCAACCGCGTTCCTTAACGCTTCCCGCTTAGCGATCTACAAGGGTATGTAGATCCACTCTCCCTCTCGTATATGCTCATCACCATGGATAGATCTTGCATGTGCGTAGGAAAATTTTTGTTTCCCATGCAACGTTCCCCAACAAAAGATTGTCCCTAGGCAATTGAATATGATATGATAGATACTTGTTATGTGCAATCAGGGAGAGGCATACACTAACACTCTTTCCGTACTTGGATCATATGCACTTATGATTGGAGCTCTAGCAAGCATCCGCAACTACCAAAGTTCATTAAGGTAAAACCCAACCATAGCATTAAGTATCAAGTCCCCTTTACTCCCATATGCAACAACCCACCTACTCGGGTTTATGCTTCTGTCACTCAAGCAACCCACCATAGGCAAATCATGAACATATTGGAACACCCTACAGCGGGGATCCCTCATGTTTGCGCGCCACAGAGGGCACTATAGGACAGCACCATATCAACATACAACTCACATCCATAACATCATACCACATTTAACCCATAGGACAAAAGAGATCTACTCAAACATCATAGGATAGCCAAATATCATTGGGAAATAATATATGGTGTTGAGCACCATATTTAAGTAGAGATTACAACGGGGAAGAGATGTGTTACACCGCTGCATAGAGGGGGAGAGAGTTGGTGTTGACGGCGACGAAGTTGTTGGTGTAGATCGCCGTCACGATGAATGCCCCAGCGGCGTTCCGGCGCCACCGGGAGAGAGGGGGAGAGAGCCCCCATCCTTCTTCTTCTTCCTTGGCCTCCCCCCTAGATGGGAGGAGAGTTCCCCCTCTGGTCCATGGCCTCCATGGCGGTGGAGGGGAAGGAGCCCCTCCTAGATTGGATCTCCCTCTCTGTTCTCTTCTGTTTCGCGTTCCTATTTTCTAGCCGAAAACCATTTCTTATATTCCCGGAGATCCGTAACTCCGATCGGGCTGAAATTTTGAGGGGATTTTTATAGAAAAATTAGCTTCCTTGCGCGCGAAGGAGAGCTCCAACCGACGTACGAGGTGGGCACAACCCACAGGGCACGCTTGGGCCCCCTGGCCGCGCCCTGGTGTCTTGTGGGGGCTGTTGGCCTCCGTTTGCGTTGATTCCACTTCTCAAAATTCACAAATATTCCAAAAAAAATCTCCATAAATTTTTATCGCGTTTGGACTTCGTTTGATATGGATATTTTGCGAAACAAAAAACATGCAACAAACAGGAACTGGCACTCGACACCGGATCAATATGTTAGTCCAATAAATCATATAAAATGTTGCCAAAAATATGTGAAAGTTGTATAATATTGGCATGAAACCGTAAAAAATTATAGATACGACGGAGACGTATCAGCATCCCCAAGCTTAATTCCTTCTCGTCCTCGAGTAGGTAAATGATAAAAAAGATAATTTTTGATGTGGAATGCTACCTAGCATAATCTTGATCATATATCTAATCATGGCATGAATATTAAGACACAAGTGATTCAAAGCAATAGTCTAGTTTTGACATAAAGACATTAATACTTAGGCATCCCAACAAACAATCATGTCTTTCAAAATATCAAGGCTAAAGAACGCTATCCCTACAAAATCATATAGCCTTTTCATGCTCTGTCTTCTTAACACAAAGTATAAATCATGTACTACCCCGGTGTCAGCCAAGCAATTGTTTCATACTTTTTAACGCGCTTCAGCATTTTCAACTCTCACGCAATACATGAGCGCAAGCCATGGATATAGCACTATAGGTGGAATAGAATATGCTGGTAGGTTTCAAAGGGGTAAAAGTAGAGAAGAAAGTCTCGCATCAACTCAGCATATCAACGGGCTATGGAGATGCCCATCAATAGATATCAATGCGAGGAGTAGGGATTGCCATGCAACGGATGCACTAAGAGCTATAAGTGTATGAAAGCTCAAAATGAAAACTAAGTGGGTGTGCATCTAACTCTATAACGAAAAATTCCCACTAGTATATGAAAGTGACAACATAGAAGACTCTCTATATGAAAAACATGGTGCTACTTTGAAGCACAAGTGTGGAATTAGAATGCCCCTTCTACTTCTTTCATTCATTTTTTCTTTTTTCTTTTTTTTCTTTTTATTTTGTTTTCTATTTTTTTTCTTTTTTTCTTTATCCAGAGCCTCATCCCGACTTGGGGGGGAATCATAGTTTCCATCATCCTTTCATCACTGGGGCATGCTCTAATAATGAATAATGATGATCATGACACTTCTATTTACTTACAACTCAATATTACAACGATGGTAGAACAAAGTATGTCTCTATATGAATGCAATGATCTAGCGTAGCAAAGATATCAAAAAACGGACAAGCCATGGAGACATCATGCTAGCTATCTTACGGTCATGTAATGCAATATGAAAATGAATGCTCAAGTCATCAAAACGGAGGCGGTGGAAGTTGCATGGCAATATATCTCAGAATGGCTATGGAAATGCCATAATAGGTAGGTATGGTGGCTGTTTTGAGGAAGATATAATAAGGCTTATGTGTGATAGAGCGTATCATATCACGGGGTTTGGATGCACCGGCGAAGTTTGCACTGACTCTCGAGGTGGGAAAGGGCAATGCACGGTACCGTAGAGGCTAGCAAATTGCGGAAAGGTAAGAGTGTGTATAATCCATGGACTCACATTAGTCATAAAGAACTCACATACTTATTGCAAAAGTTTTATTAGCTCTCTTGAAGCAAAGTATTACTACGCATGCTCCTAGGGGGCTAGGTATCTTATACCCCGGCTCCCAACCTTCTTTGCCACAAGGCCCAAAACCGTTTTGATAGCCTTGTCAAGTTAACCTGATGCAGTGCATGTCCGTGTCCGACACGAACCCTCCAGTTCAAGGACACCTAGTAGCACCTCAATTTTATGAGCCCACCACTAGACGTACTTGACGTGCGAAGGTGCAACATTTGGAATGGCAATGTGCTTGACATCAACGAGGGATCTTTCTACCATTATAACATGCATAGAAAACAAGAAGCAATATCAATCACATATAAGCAAAAATATGTGAAATAGTATGGCTCCTTCATGGATGTCCTTCCAGGCCGGCTCCAACTCCGATGACCAGGGCGGAACTCCATCTTGTTTGTCACGCCAGGAGGCCAAAGCGTCAAACTTGATCTCTGTCCTCCTACTACTACAACTAGTAATGAATTTACAGAGAATCAGAAGTCGACGCGCAGGTCGTTATACAATATAATGACGGCACTTTGGCTCCTGCCGGCTGACAATCATGACACACAGGTCATGCTAAGTAACACACATGCATCACATACACATGAGCCATACTATTCACATCAAACCTGCAAAAAAAAGTTGCGCATAGAATCGCATTCTACCGGTTTGTGTGATCGTGTACAAAACAAAGTTGCACACGTTTTCGGAAATCACAGATCGAATCTGTATTCTGATCATGCCAGATTTTCTGATCTGACCGATCTCATCGATCATCGCGAACCCGATTCGGATTTACATTTCACTATGGCAGATACCGTCCGATAGGGGTAGGTTGTGTCACGACCTCATCGATTCTGATGGACAGAAAATATAGCCTCAACGACCCCGATGTGCAGTTGATCTCATCAACCGTGCACACCGCCGATCTCATGAACGACGACAGATCTCATACGTCGCATCCATATATCAAATATGCATCCGATCTGAATCCAAATCCTATAGCAGAGGCTTTGATACCACTGTTGGGCTCTACCGTAGGTGCATCGCATGCGAATTAAAATTTTCATACACGCAGAACATCCAAGAACATGCTACGGAGATGGATCATAGCTCGTTACCACTAGACGCGCGGTTCCTGTCGGGACCCCGATCCTAAGCCATAAGAATCTAGCATGTAACACTTCACATTACTTTGCGGCCTCACGCACGGTTATCTCCACGGCTGCCACCTTACCTGGCCGGGACCGTTTGCGCCTTTTGGCTCACGAATATGAATATGTCGCTAGCATTCAAATGTCAAAGAACCAAGGTCAACATGACTAGTCGTAGAACCCAAGTGGCACATCTGTACAGGGACAGACATATGTAACCCAACAATGCAGGTGTCGGTCTCAGCGTGTGTAGACGAGTCATAGCAAGCTATAGGGACTCCATTATGCCATGGGACATAAATGTCATTAACTGCGTGTAGACGAGTCATAGCAGGCTACATAGACTCCATTACACTGCGAGACATTTCCCCGAAGGGACAGACACATCAGCAAGAAGGATACACATCGGTCAATCAATGTGTCCAGAGCAGTAGCAAGCTACCAAGGGTCAGTGGAAGCACAAAGAGGCATTTCCTGGTAAACAGTACAACTAGAGGCACACAACTAGGTGTCGAATCCCATACATACCGTTACACATCACACGTACGCACGACATGTCCGATATGCATAGATACAACTATGGCATCACAACATAACCATACAACAACACAACATTTATTTTGAAGGCTCAGAAGAGCCTTACATAATATGATGTTACAAGCAGAGGGTCACATGACCCATCATTCAGAGCATACAATCAACAATGCGGAAGATACATGTCTGGGTACAGACATCTATTGAAAGTGGGTAGAAGAGCCTGAAAAGCTACAACGACCCTACCAAAGGAGCCAGACCTCTGTCTGGGATTCCCAAGCTAATCCGGTCAACATCGAACTTCATGCTATAAGAATCACTAATGAAACTGACGTCTCCTCTGCAAAACATAAATTAAGCAACCGTGAGTACAAAGGTACTCAGCAAGACTTACATCCGAACTATCTACATATGCATCATTATCAACAAAGGGGGTTGTGGAGTTTATTGCAGCAAGCCAGCTTTGACTCTTGGCTAACCTGTACTATGACTACAAGTATCATCTTTGAGGTGGGATAGCACACACGAGTCCACATATTCACCAAATCAATACACCACTATGGATCCACTCCCGTCTCCCAACAAGAAGGCCATCCATAGCACTCACACTTATCTTGCGCATTTTAGAGTATCCATTTCACTTGTCTATGAACCACATAAGTTTTCCAAGTAGTCCATATCCGAGGACGCGGCTCTTCGAATAGATTAATTCACCCTGCAGGGGTATACTTCTTCACACACGCTCCCGCCACTTACCGCCATGTGCACGTAAAAAGGCACCTCGGCAACCTTCAAGCGGAAGCCCAGCGAGGGAGTCGGCCACGACCGTTAACCACACAAGACTCTAGTCCAGGTTTATCGCCTATTTGAGACTGAACCCGCAATGGAAGTCCGGCCCAAGTTTCCATCACGGCCCCAAACGATGTGTGCAGGGTTCCCAAGCCAACCTCGACGGATGGTACTACGCTTGGTACACCGGGCCACGGTGCATCTACCGTGCCGTAGCCTACCCCTCTGGTCAGCGCTATGCATGGCCGCCAACACATCCTAAAACACCAGAAACTAGTTGCAACTCCTGGACAGAGATCAAGGCGATTAATAAGCCGAGAGAGTCAATTAAGGATCCCAATGTGCGATAGTATCTTGTCTTGGATAACATACACATAACTCAGTTCTTAAGGACGATCCCAATGAGACAACCCACCATGTACTCCTACATGGCCTCTCATCGCTACCTTTACCAAATCGGATTCACACACTTAGCTCTCACACACCAGGACATAAACACAACCATTCCGATTCATCGCCCAGATGGATCAGACCCGGCACGACTCTAAGCATAGCAGGCACAGTAAGTAAGCAAGCATGGATGAGTAGGCACATCAAGGCTCAACCAGTTGCTACTCATGCTAAGTGGTTTCAACTATTTACTATGACAAGGACAGGTCATGCAAAGGAATGGGTTCAACTACCGAGAACAAGTAACAGTTGAATCGTTATTGTCCTAATGCAGTAAAAGAGAGCAGGAGCGAGAGAGTGGGTTCATATCAGTATGCTCAAGGGGGGTTACTTGCCTGACAATTCTGAAGATATTACTTCTCTTCATCAGTGTCAACCATCGTCTACCGAGAAGGAACAACACCGAGGAACAAGAAGAAGGGACACAATCAATGTGATGCAACAAACATGATGTATGATATGGCATGTTAAGGTTCTGAATTCACCTAGTACAATATTTAGCCACATTAATTGAAGTGGAATTCAAATAGGCATCAAATTCCATCTCCAAACTATGTATCAAATTTGTCCTAATCATGAAATTTCCTAGTAGGTGATGTTAACTTGCTCAAACATGCATGGACATAGCATAAACAGATTCTTTGTATTTTTCTGATCATTTTTCATATATAAATTATTTTCATCCGAGTTACAGATTAATTTCTATGATTTTTAGAAGTTTCAAACATTTTCTGGATTAAATAAATCCATTAAGATTTATTCAAATTCCTGAAATGAATTACTGCATCAGCATTATGTCATAGTGATGTCGGCTGGTCAATAGGGCCGGTCCAGGTCAAACCTGACCAGTGGGGCCCACTGGTCAGTGACCCATCTAGCTAACAACGTTAATTAGCATTAGTTTAACACTAAACTAATTATGTCAGTGGACGGGCCCACATGTCAGTGTCTCATTTAGTTAACAGCATAATTAACACTAATCTCTGACTAATCTAAAAGCTAAACAGGGCCGGGCCCGCCTGTCATTGGCCCAGAGAGGTCAAATCCTGGTCAAACAGGTCAGGCCCGCCGAAGTTGACCCGCGGCTCATCGCCGGCGAGGTCATACACGGCGGAGGGCGTCGTGTTTCTTCCTCCGACGACCATTTGAGCGACGGAGGGGCTCGACAGAAAGCTGGGGACGGGCCGCGTCCATTCATGCCAAGGGCTTCATCGGGGATGGCCGGAATTGAGCACGGCGAGGAGGTCTTGCGGTGGCCGGGCTCGGCTAGTGCGGGCGTGGGGTTGCAGGGCACGAGGAGGCTCTCGGTTGGGTTCTATGGTGTCCTGGGGTCGCCAGGAGCACGACTATGCAACGGGTTCAAGCAGAGGTGCTCGGGACACGGGACCTAGGTGGCCATGGCAGCGGCAGAGCTCGGGACTCGCGGGCATCATCGTTACAGCGAGAAATCGACGATGGGGAGAGAGGGTAATGACTCAAGAGCTCACGGGGAGTCATTTGGAGCAGACGGCGAGGTCGGGGGCGCTTCGGTTACAGTGAATCGACGGTGTGGATCTCCGGGCATCGGCGATGAAGACGGCGACGCTGGCGACGAACCAGAGCTCTCCAGCTCCTTTCCTTTGGCTTGGAGATGAAATGCTCGGCGGCGGAGCTTCTGCACATGGCTAAGAGGCGAGAGGAGGACGATGGCTACGGTGAACGGCGTCGGCGAGCTCACAGTGGGATCGGCCATGGAGGAGGAGAGTGAGGTAGAAGCGAGGGGCGAATAGCGAGATGGTCAGACGGATGTGGATGGCAGAGGGGGGTCTATCCCTGCCGTCACGCTGGCCTGCGATGGCCAGGCAGGCTGGTGTGTGGCTGCGGGCGCCGAGCGCCATGGCCAGCCTTGCCTCTGCCTATTGGCATGAGGAAGAAGATGGTCCAGCCCCTGGTGGGCTGGGCCTCTTCTGCAAGTTAAGCCCAGGTAACTCTCTTTTTCTAAATTAGTTCTGTTTTCTATTTTCTGCTCTTTGTTTTATTTGTTTGGGCAAAATCATAGATCCAAAAACCCTGAAATAGTTTCTAGGGGTACAGCTTGGAATATTTCCATGTCCCACAAATAGTTTCAGAATATTTGAAGAAACCAAAATATTTATAGTGCATTATTTGACATTTTCAGCCACTTTGCTTGATTATTTAAAATGCGAAAGAGGTTGTGAAAATATAGTTCACCCCTGATATGTTGTTGCCAACATTTATCAGACATGGTGGATATTTTTGCAGGGCATTTTGGATTCATTGAAAATCATTTTGTTTGAACCTAGTTGGATATCATCTGGTGCCAGGGTTTATCAATCCCTATTTCAGGTTTCATTTGAAAATTAAACATGATGCGTGGATGATTATGCAATGACAGGCAATGACTAAGCTAGGGTTGTGACAGTGCCGTGCAGCAGAAGTAGAGTTGGGGTAGCGCATTCGCATGGTCCGTCTCCTCCTCGTCCGATCTCCCTCGAACAGCCGATCCGATCTCCCTCGCGCAACCGATCGCCGGATCCCACGTACAGGTTCGCCGGAGCGGCACAAGTGCACCGCCTCTAACGGTATCCGTGCGTGCAAGAGGAACACCGTGTAGCGGACTGCTAGGTCCGATCACACAGTTCGGCGGCGAGTGGAGGTGGCTAGTTGCAACACATGCAAAGCCCTAATGACGGCGCCGAAGCTCTCAGCCAGATGGGTGTGCTGCACCTCCACTATATATATAGGCATCCGGCGCGGGCTCAACTCTTGGGCCTCGCACGGATCCTAAAGCCCACGTGTTCCTTCCCTTAAGCGCGCGACCCGTTAGGTTCTCATACACTTGGTCGCAAGTCAGATCACATCCGACTCGACTAGTTGGTAGCGGCCTCTAGCAAAGCGTGCTGACTCCAAGTGTTCGATAAAGCTGGTTAGGCGAACTTGTACTTCACACTTCTATTCCCTTTGCCACACGATATATGTTGTCATGCTCAAGGCGACATGGTCATCCTTGTTGCAGCACGACCTCTTTCTCGTTCCGGTGAATCTGACCAACACTTCCGATTATCTCATAATCCTCATCGCATGGCCATGCTTATCCAGGTCGGATCACCCGAGGGGCCGAGAGTATATCTCTCCTGATCGGAGGGGCAAATCCCATCTTGCTTAACCATGTCTCGCAGCATGGGTCAGGACAAGCCCGAAACCTACCTTTATAACTACCCAGTTACGGAGTAGCGTTTGGTCGGCCCAAAGCAGGTCTATCACCATCCCGAGTACATGCGTCAGCTCAGGTCTTAGGACAAAGAAAGTATGTTGTACTAGAGACTCTCAGATGACCTATCGCTGCGTCTCAAAGTTAGGTCTGTCCAACTCAGACCTTATCTCGACTCAGATCCGACTACGTCGAATCCGACCAGATCTTTCTGAGTTCATATTATCCGGCTAGCATCCAATGCTACATGGTCAATGAGAACAGACCATCCACCGTGTCACATGCTAGTCTAACTGGCTGCGCGTCCACACAACCCTTTTGACTAGGGACCATTTAGGACAGTCATCATGCAATGCATAGTCTCACAAACAAGTCACGTACTTGTTAATACACATCATTGATAATGTCCAAGGACTATCTTTATTCATAAACACATAGGAAATATCATCATACATGATTGCCTCTAGGGCTTATCTGCAACACATGCACCATTGCTTGCCTTACCCAATTTTGACAAAACTTTTGAAGTGCATTGTGACGCTAGTGGTAATGGCATAGGTGGTGTGCTAATGCAAGAGAAGCGCCCAATTGCGTATTTTAGTGAGAAATTTTCCGGCGCTCAACTTAACTATCCCATATATATATGATAAGGAATTGTATGCTTTGGTGAGAGTGTTACATGTTTGGGAGCATTATCTACGACCACATGAGTTTGTCATTCATATCAATCATGAAACTCTCAAGTATCTTAAGGGTCAAACGGCATGCTAAATGGAGTGAATTCGTCGAATCTTTTCCTTATGTCATCAAATACATTAAGGGTAAAGAAAATGTTGTGGTGGATGGTCTTTCCCGTAAATGCATGCTAGTTACTCAACTTGAATTGAATGTCATTGGTTTTGAGCATATAAAGGATTTGCATGAGCATGATGTTTCCTTTCCTACTCCACATGCTAAGTACCAAGTAAAACCTTGTTGGGAAAACTACTACATGAAAGATGGCTATCTTATGCGTGCTAATAAACTTTGTATTCCCGAGTCTTCTCTTTGTTTGTTGCGTTTGCAAGAGGCACATGGTGGAGGACTTTTGCAAGAGGTCAAATATGTTTCGTGATGTTGCATTCTTCACCAACCGATGCTCTACATGTTGCAAAGCTAAGTCAAAAGCTCAATCCCATAGTCTTTACATGCCTCTTCCTATACCTTTCCAACATTGGGAAGACATTAGCTTGGACTTTGTGCTTGGTTTGCCACGAACTAAAAATTGCCATGATTCCGTTTTTGTAGTTGTGGATCGTTTTTCCAAGATGTGTCATTTCATTTCATGTCATAAGATTGACGATGCTTCACATGTTGCAAATCTCTTTTGTAGGGACATCTTATGACTACATGGAGTTCCCAATACCATTGTCTCGGACCGCGACGTCAAGTTCCTTAGCTACTTTTAGAAGACTCTATGCGCCAAGCTCGGAATCAATCTTCTTTTCTCTTCGGCATATCATCCACAAACCGATGGCTAAACGGAGGTGACGAACCGGACGCTCTTGATACTACTACGCGTGTTGATCAAGAAAAACCTCAAGGAATGGGAAGAATGCCTCCCCATCGCCGAGTACGCCTACAATTGTGCACGACACTTCACCACTGTCAAGTCTCCTTTCGAAGTGGTTTACGGCTTAAACCCCTTGTCCCCATTGGACATACTTCCACTACCACTCCAAGAGCGCGTCAACATGGACGCAAGTGCAAGGGCAAGCTATGTCAAGAAGATGCATGAAGATACAAGGCACACGATAGAATGTCAAGTCGAACGCGTCACCAACAAACACAACGTCAACAAGCACCCCATGGTGTTCAAAACCGGTGATCTTGTGTGGCTCCACCTACGCAAGGATCGCTTCCCCGCCGAGTGCAAGTCCAAGTTACTTCCTTGAGCCGACGGACCTTTCAAGGTGTTGGCACGCTACAACGACAATGCCTACAAGATCGACATTCCACGCGACAAGTACAATGTGAGTGACATCTTCAACGTCAAGGACCTTTCCCCTTTCCATGGTGATGAAGATCTTGATCCGAGGACGGATCTTTCCCAGGGGGGGGGGAGATGATGCAGAGCAGCTCATGGTCATCCCCATGTGCCCATCACCTCAAGTTACAAAAGGACCCATGACAAGAGCCCATGCACGTGCCATTGAAAATGAGGTGATATCTCCCCTACGCGACTCTCCCTTTGATGCTCTTGGAACTTGGATGCTACCTCAAACGAATATTCTTTGCATGCTTAGGTACCGTGAAGATGATCTAGAAGATGCTCGAAGTGAAGGCCAAGTCAATATGAAGATGGATCCGAAGGCGGACGGACGAGAGGATCAAGCGAAGGCCAAATCACCTTCCAGGCCCCTGGAGACTACACAGGCGCCAAGGCCTAGCTGCACAGGCTACAGGTGCCGGACATCCAGCCCCCAGCGCGGAAATCCGGCCTCTGCTCCCGTAAATCCAACCGAGAGATGCTAGTACTGAGGACTCCCTGACCAGCTCCATGCCAGACATCCGGCCCGTGCCCCGGACATCCGGCGACCCCCCCCCCCCCAAGCTTCTGGACATGCTGCCCCATCCCCGTAAATTCGGAATGTCCACACAAGAGTTGGACAAAACCAGCACCACCAGCCCGAACATCCAGCCACCCCCCGAAGACCCGGACATCTGGCCCCTGGCCCGGACATCCGTCCCCTGTGAGGGCAGCCACAGGCCAAGAGGCCATGTAAACCTTCCTTCCGCCCCCATTTCACCTAGCAATATATAAAGGACTCCTCCTCCTCCTTTTTAGGGTTAGCAATGTGTTGGCTCATAGTTAGTTGAGCATTGCTCCTTCCATATACTTCTACCTAGGAGATTGACACCTCTTTGTGAGAAGATCCTATGGGTGCCAAGGCCCCTTCTTAGGGAAGATCCCCAGGTGGGTTTAAAGACCCATCTCTCCAAAGTGGGAAGGCTACCGGTACTTGTATCCGTTTGTTGGAGTCGAATCTTGTATCTCTTATGTTCGTTGGATCTAGTGGATGTGTGATTTGAGGATTGTCCTTGAGTGTTCTTCGTTTGCCTCTTGATTTTCCTCTCTTTCCCCTCCAAGTGTGAAAAGATCTGCCCTCACGGGTTTGCCCCATATCACCTTTGTTACTAGTTTTCTTAGATTTAACTTGTGGAACAAATGTAAACAAGAGTAGTCATTTGGCCAGATAAGAAGAACACTTCTTTCGAAGATCGTCATTGATAGCTTTAAGAAACTCATACTCTTGCTCTAAATTTAGCTTCTCGAAGCATATCTTCTCATGAGTTCTTAAGAGCTCTCTATGATCTTCTTAAGTAGATTCATGAGCTAACTTAAGAGTTTTTAGTTCTTTAGTTAGACGCTCAATCTCCTTCTTATCATCATCACACGACTTATCTTGACTAGCATGATTACAATCAAGTTCATTTTGACTAACATCACTAGTTTTATCAAAGAGCAAGTCATCATCTCCTAGTAAATCATCCTCATCACTATTGAAGTCAATGTATTCAGGGTGTGATACCTTGGGGCCTTTAGCCATGAAGCAACTTCTACTTCCTTCATTTGGTGAATCAAATATGTCATAGAAGTTGGAGGTTACGAGTGCTAATCCGGCAACACCTTCATCTTGACTATAGTCGGAGTTGGAGTGGTAGCTTCTCTCGGATTGGCTGTCAGAATCGGAGCCGGAAACCCATTCACCAACATGCGTTTGATGTCTTCTTCTTCTATAGCTCTTGGTGTACTTGTCCTTCTTCTCCAAGTCCTTGCTTCTCCTGGAGGGTCTTCATTCATAGTGATCTTCTCTACTCCTTCTCTCTCTATGAGGTGATTCATCTCTTGAGCTTTGTCTTCTAGGTGACTCTTCTCTTCTTTTGTGGGGGGGGGTGCACTCATTGGAGTAGTGTCCGGGCCTTCCACAATTGTAACAATTCCGGACACGACTAGAGGAACGCTTCTCTTCATATCTTGAATTGGAGCTTCTCTCTTTGCCTCTACTCTTGTATAACTTGTTGAATTTCTTGACCATGAGGCTTATCTCTTCATTGGTGACAAGGTTGTCACTTGAAGTAGCGGGAGTGTCACTTGTAGCTTTGTATGCACCGCTTGACTTGGTGTGAAGTTCTTCTTTGTCATTGAGTGACACCTCATAAGCAACAATCCTTCCAATGACTTCCGTAGGCTTGAGATCTTTGTAGTTTGGCATCATTTGGATCAATGTGCACACGGCGCCGTACTTTCCATCCAAGGCTCTAAGGATCTTCTTGATGATGAATTTGTCGGTCATCTCTTCACTTCCTAAGCCGGCAATCTCATTTGTGATGATGCAAGCCTAGAGTACATTTCCGTGACTCCTTCACCATCCTTCATCTTGAACTTGTCAAGTTGACTTTGTAGCACATCAAACTTTGATTCCCTGACGGATTTGGTACCTTCGTGCATATCAACCAAAGTATCCCAAATTTCCTTTGCATTCTCAAGACGGCTTATCTTGTTGAACTCTTCGGGGCATAATCAGTTGAATAGGATGTCGCATGCTTGAGCGTTGTATTGCAACATATTCAATTCTTCCGCGGTCGCTTCACGATCCGGTTCCTTTCCATCACCAAATAATTCACCTTGCAATCCAACATGAAGGTTCTGATAGGTGGTGCTATCGTACATCCACGCTGATGGAGACTTCAACCCACGGAGGGTAGTGGTCCGAGAGTCCATGGAGGGCTCCACTCGTTAGGGTCCACAAAGTAGAAACCTCGTCTATTGCATCACGGGTTCCGTCCATGAAGGACTATCCTCACTATGGGTAGATCCTCATGAAGTAGGCGATCTCCTTGCCCGTACAAATTTCTAGGTTCAACTCCACAACACAAAGAAGGAGGCTCCCAAGCGACACCTAACCAATCTAGGAGGCACCACCCTCCAAAAGGTAATAGATGTGTTAAGAATGATGAACTCCATGATCTTGTGCTTCAAAAGATAGTCTCCTCAACACACAATCACTCTCTCACAGATTTGTCTTGGTAGAAGTAGTTGATTGGGTGGAAAGCAACTTGGGGAGTCTAGAAATCAAGATTCATATGGTTGGAGTGGAAGGTCTTGATCTCAGCACATGAGTAGGTGGTTCTCTCTCAGAAAAATGGATGGGGCAAGTGTAGGTATGTTCTGAGTGCTTCCTCTATGAGTGAGAGGAGGTAGAGGGGTATGTTGGAATCAGGGCTCTGGGGACCCAAAAAGATTCGAACACTAGGGTGCACTCGCTCTCCTGCCCTACTCTGTTCGCAACCTCACAGCGACTCTCCAGTGGTCTGAGCTAAGGAAGATGAACAAGGGACACACAGTTTACCTAGGTTCGGGCAACCTCGCGGTGTAAAACCCTACTCCTGCTTGGTGGATTGCTTGAGGATGAGGATGAGTACAAGGTGTGTTCTTGCTTGCCCAGGATTCCCTCCCTCTACGGTGGTTGGTTCCTACTCTTATATTGGCCTTTCTCCTCTTCCCCCGAAAACACAAGGAGGAAAGGGTTGCCACAACGGCCAGTTTGAAGGGGGACAGGACTGCCACCTATCCTGACAAAAGGTGGTCTTCGCCCGCCAACGCTCCTGGTCGTGACGCGCTTGTGGGCTCGGGAGTGACCTCCGTCCTGCCGAGCCTCCGGTCTTGGTTCTCTTGCACGAAAAGGGAAACCTTTGGGGATTGCTTTGGGAGCCCGCGAGATGGCGCTGCTTCCCTATCACCAAAGACGAAAGCCTCTCTGCCCGTGCTCGCTGGCACCGTCCCATGTGCAAGCGCAAGGTTGTGGGGCCCCGCCAGGCCAGCTCCAGATAGACCTGTCCCCTGAGGGCGTCATGGACAGCCTCATGGGGAAGTCTCATGAAGTACTTGATGGGGACGCCGCCTCGCACCTCACGAGGCGGTGGCCCTCGCGAGAACCAGCTCCGTGAAGCCCGTGGGTGGGGACACTCAGTGATTAAGGCACTCTTCTCGTCCTGGGCCACAGGCAGACGGGCCTGGGCACTCCGAGTCCCAGAGGCCCGACAGTAGCCCCCGGGCCCGTGGCGCGAAGGACTCCGCCTATTAAAGGGTTCGAAACGACGTGGCCCCCCACCGCCTGCGAGCCAGGCGCGACGCGTGGCGTTCGGTGAGGCGTGCATCGCCTCCACTCCCCCACGACGCTCCGGGAACTGCGCCTCCACCTGGGTAAACCGCCAGGCGCGCCAGACGTAAAAACCCCCGCCGCTCGGGTTTCTCCGGTACGCCTTCTCCTCTTGTCGCTTCTCCCCCTCTGCTCCATCGCCTGATCTTTGCCCTCCTCCCTTCTTCTGTGTCATGGCGGCAAAGAGGGACACTACGAACGCTGGAGCGCGGGCGGGGCCTTCAGCGCCACCCCATTCCCCGGAGTCAATGGAGGCCAGTGCTCAGGGCCTGCTCCGACACGGCGGCGCTGGACCGCTGAAAGCACAACATGCTCCCTTGGTGGTTTTGATAATTCATGACAACATACATTGTCTCTTGGACTAATACCTTTACCTAGTGTATTTCAGATAAAGTCCACAGAGAGGGCTGGCAAAAGGATTATGGAGATTGTGGAGATACCCCAAGATGCAAGGAAATGGATTGGCAAAGCTTCAAGCAAGAGGACTCTACATTTTACTTTGTGAGAAATCACTTTGAGTCCATAGGAAAGCCAATACTATTAAAAGGGGGTAAGGTACTGTTGGTGAACAAAATGCTCATACGTGCACAAGTGATAGTCACCAAAAACACCCACAAGCTCTTCCACAAAAGTCTGTCCAAAGTCAAATATCCAAAATCGGTGCAACCAACACTTTCCACTCGGTGCCACCGATTCCCAAACTCAGACAGACCTAAACCAAACCCTAGCTTTTCGGTGCAACCGATTCTGCTTCGGTGCCACCGAGTTTAAGTTGCCAACTTTCTGTTACGCAAATTCACAATATCGGTCCCACCGAGATTGTTGGATCGGCGTCACCGAGATTGGGCAATCTGACCGTTGGTCACCTTATCGGTGCAACCGAGTTTCCTATATCGGTCTCACCGAGATTCAAAAGTTGCCACCTTTTAGTCACTTCGGTACCACCGAGATTAACACATCGGTGTCACTGAGGTGGTCATTTTGTGCGTAACGGTTGGATTTTTGGGGATGCCTATATATACCCCTTCACCACCACCCACTCGAAAGAGAAGCACTCAGAACTATTCCATACTTGCCGCATCCAGTTTTCTGAGAGAGAGCCACCTACCCTTGTGTTGAGGTCAAGATCATCCACTCCAACCATATGGATCTTGATTTCTAGCCTCCCCAAGTTGCTTTCCACCAATCCCATCTCTTCCACCAAGCCAAATCTGTAAGAGAGTGATTGTGTGTTGAGGAGTCTATCATCTTGAAGCACAAGAGCAAGGAGTTCATCGACATTGCCGAGCCTATTACCTTTTGGAGGGTGGTGCCTCCTAGATTGGTTAGGTGTCGCTTGGGAGCCTCCTACTTCGTGTTGTGGAGTTGAACCAAGAAGTTTGTAAGGGCAAGGAGATCGCCTACTTCGTGAAGATCTACCCATAGTGAGGCTAGTCCTTCTTGGACGGAAGCCGTTATGGAATAATCAAGGTTGCTACTTCGTGGACCCTTATGGGTGGAGCCCTCCGTGGACTCTCGCGACCGTTACCCTCCATGGGTTGAAGACTCCATAAGCGTGGACGTACGATAGCACCACCTATCGGAACCACGGGAAAAATCTTTGCGTCTCCAATTGCGTTTGATCTACCTATCTCAACTCTTTACTTCATGTGCAATGTCTTTACTTTCCGCTGCCATATTTGTTGACATGCATGTGTAGGGCTGTTAGACTTGCTAGACTTGCTAAAACTGTTAAAATCTACCAACCAATTAACTTGGGAAAAGGTTAGGTTTTAAATTCCTGCTAGTAGTCTATTCACCCCCCCCCCTCTAGACACTCTTCTAGTGATCCCTCAATTGGTATCAGAGCTTTGGTCTCCATTGCTTCGGTTTAATCACCGAGGAGGAAGATGGATGTGTCTAGTATAGGGAGTTTGACTTGTAGAGTGCCTATTCTTGACGGAGAGTACTATAGTAAATGGAAAACCTTGATGCTTGAGCTGTTTAATGAATTTCAATTGAATAAATATGTTAAGAGCCCTTATGTACCTCCTGTTGATCCTTTACATCCCTCACACGAAGAGGAAATTGATATGCTATGCAATCTTAGAACTGTTAATCTCATTGTTAGAGAATTGCCTAGAAATGTGCTTAATCAAATGAAGAATTTTGAATGTGCTTATACTTTGTGGAATGACTTGGAGAAATGATACCCAAGTTATTCATTGAGTAATCTTGATGAAATTCTTCATAAAACTATTGCCTTTCACAAAACGACGCCTAGTGATCCCAAGTTTGATGATTGTCTATTTGAGCTTAGAGACCTCATGCGTGCTAAAGGAGATGTCACAACTATCAACAACATCATTGTAGAAGCCATTCGCATTCATAAGTTTGAACATTGTCATGATCACAACCCTAACGAATCTATTGTTCTTTATGACGAGGATTTCCCACTTGATGATGACAATGTGGAACATGGCTACTATGATGAAAATGAGTTGTTCGACATCGAGTATGAGAAGATCATGAAGAATCTAAGTCTCGTGGCAAACTTCAAGGATTACATGTCCAGAGGAAAAGAGTGGATTCTCGATAGCGGATGTACCGATCATATGACCGGAGATAGAGAAATGTTTGAAGATATCACACCAAACCATGGACCACGAAGGTACGTAACGTTTGGAGACAACTCCAAGGGTAAGGTACTTGGTCTTGGTAAGGTGGCCATATCCCATGATAGCTCTATTCAAAATGTTATGCTTGTTGAATCTCTTGGCTACAATCTTCTTTCCGTATATAGACTTGCCGACTTTGGTTTTAATTTGCTATTCACGAAAGTAGATTGCCAAGTGTTTCGTCAAGATAATCATAAAATGGTCTTTACCGGTTTCCGTAGAGGTGATCTATACATTGTCGATTTCACTAAGAGATCCAAACATCGTACTTGTCTTATTGCAAAATCTTCTAAAGGTTGGCTTTGGCATAGGAGACTAGGACATGTTGGCATGCGTAATCTAGACAAGCTTATCAAAGGTGATCATATACTCGGTGTTAAAGATGTTATCTTTGACAAAGATAGACTTTGTAGTGCTTGTCAAGCTCGAAAGCAAGTAGGTGGAGGTCATCCCGTTAAGAATATCATGACTACTAGGAGACCACTCGAGTTACTTCACATGGATCTTTTTGGTCCCAATGCTTACAAGAGTCTCTGTGGAAATTCCTATGGTCTAGTTATAGTTGATGATTTTTCCAGATTTTTGTGGGTATTCTTTCTTGATGATAAGTCGCAGGTTCAAAAGATCTTCAAGAACTTCGCTCGCAAAGCGCAAAATCAGTTTGAAGTGAAGATCAAGAAGGTTCGAAGCGATAACGGATCGGAGTTCAAGAACACCCATGTGGATACCTTTCTTGACGAAGAAGGTGTCTCACATGAGTTCTCGGCTACGTACACACCTCAACAAAATGGAGTTGTTGAGAGGAAGAACCGGACGCTTATTGAGATGGCAAGAACGATGCTTGACGAATACAAGACGCCAAGACACTTTTGGGCAGAAGCCGTGGAAACACCATGTCATGCCACAAACCGACTTTACTTGCACAAGCTTCTCGGTAAAATGGCATACGAGCTACTCACCGGTAACAAACCCCAAGTTGGATACTTTCGGGTATTCGGCTCAAAGTGCTACATTCTTGATAAGCATCGTCGTACTAAATTTGCTCCTAAATCTCATGAAGGATTCCTACTCGGTTACGGATCGAACTCTCACACTTACCATGTCTACAACAACTTCACTCGAAAAGTTGAAGAGACGGTAGATGTGAAGTTTGATGAATCTAATGGTTCGCAAGTCAAACAATTGCCAAATGATGTAGGTGATAAGGACCCTTCGGAAGCTATCCAAGACTTGTCCATCGGCAAGATTCGTCCCATGGAGGTGAAGGAAAGTACTTCATCAACTTAAGTGGAAGCCCCTACTTCACGTCAAAGTGAACCACAACATGACATGGAGGCATCCACAAGCGGTACATGACAAGATGATGAAGAGGAGGAAGTGCATCATGAAGATCCACCACAACCTCCTTCACCACCACCTCAAGGAAACGACACCTTCAACAACAACGAAGATGAAGGAGATGATGATGAAGAAGAAGCTCCACCATCCAACAATCGGAAGCTGACCCGAGTTCGAGCACAAGTGACCAAGAACCATCCCCTAAACCAAATCTTTGGTGATATACAAACAGGGAGAATCACTCGCTCTAAAACTCGTCTAGCTAACTTTTGTGAGCATTATTCTTTCATCTCTAGCATTGAGCCCTTGAACGTAGAACAAGCTCTTGAAGACGCGGATTGGGTGAACGCAATGCATGAAGAGCTTCACAACTTCGAGAGGAACGAAGTGTGGACACTCGTGGAAAAGCCCAAGGATGAGCAAAACATCATCAGAACAAAATGGGTGTTTCGGAACAAGCAAGACGAAGACGGCCAAGTCGTACGGAACAAGGCACGTCTCGTAGCCCAAGGATATACGCAAGTCGAAGGTATGGACTACGGTGAGACCTACGCCCCCGTCGCTAGACTTGAAGCTATTCACATTCTTCTTGCCTATGCTAATCACCATGATATCACGCTTTATCAAATGGACATTAAAAGTGCCTTTTTAAATGGTGAGATTGAAGAAGAAATCTATGCCAAGATACACATGACTTCTTATATCCCTTCTACTATATGTGTGTCCATGCATTCCAAAAGCAACTATCCTTTAAAGGAATTGCACACATTTAGGGGGAGCAAGTCTAAGTCATGTGTCTCTCAAAGTCTTCATTATATCCATGCATATCTTTATTTGAAGCTTTGATTGTATGTTGTCATCAATTACCAAAAAGGGGGAGATTGAAAGCACAACATGCTCCCTTGGTGGTTTTGATAATTCATGACAACATACATTGTCTCTTGGACTAATACCTTTACCTAGTGTATTTCAGATAAAGTCCACAGAGAGGGCTAGCAAAAGGATTGTGGAGATTGTGGAGATACCCCAAGATACAAGGAAATGGATTGGAAAAGCTTCAAGCAAGAGGACTCTACATTTTACTTTGTGAGAAATCACTTTGACTCCATAGGAAAGCCAATACTATTAAAAGGGGGTAAGGTACTGTTGGTGAACAAAATGCTCATACGTGCACAAGTGATAGTCACCAAAAACACCCACAAGCTCTTCCACAAAAGTCTGTCCAAAGTCAAATATCCAAAATCGGTGCAACCAACACTTTCCACTCGGTGCCACCGATTCCCAAACTCAGACAGACCTAAGCCAAACCCTAGCTTTTCGGTGCAACCGATTCTGCTTCGGTGCCACCGAGTTTAAGTTGCCAACTTTCTGTTACACAAATTCACAATATCGGTCCCACCAAGATTGTTGGATCGGCGTCATCAAGATTGGGCAATCTGACCGTTGGTCACCTTATCGGTGCAACCGAGTTTCCTATATCGGACTCACCGAGATTCAAAAGATGCCACATTTTGGTCACTTCGGTACCACCGAGATTAGCACATCGGTGTCACCGAGTTGGTCATTTTGTGTGTAACGGTTGGATTTTTGGGGATGCCTATATATACCCCTTCACCACCACCCACTCGAAAGAGAAGCACTCAGAACTATTCCATACTTGCCCCATCCAGTTTTCTGAGAGAGAGCCACCTACCCTTGTGTTGAGGTCAAGATCATCCACTCCAACCATATGGATCTTGATTTCTAGCCTCCCCAAGTTGCTTTCCACCAATCCCATCTCTTCCACCAAGCCAAATCTGTGAGAAAGTGATTGTGTGTTGAGGAGTCTATCATCTTGAAGCACAAGAGCAAGGAGTTCATCGACATTGCCGAGCCTATTACCTTTTGGAGGGTGGTGCCTCCTAGATTGGTTAGGTGTCGCTTGGGAGCCTCCTACTTCGTGTTGTGGAGTTGAACCAAGAAGTTTGTAAGGGCAAGGAGATCGCCTACTTCGTGAAGATCTACCCATAGTCAGGCTAGTCCTTCGTGGACGGAAGCAGTTATGGAATAGTCAAGGTTGCTACTTCGTGGACCCTTATGGGTGGAGCCCTCCGTGGACTCTCGCGAACGTTACCCTCCGTGGGTTGAAGACTCCATAAACGTGGACGTACGATAGCACCACCTATCGGAACCACGGGAAAAATCTTTGCGTCTCCAATTGCGTTTGATCTACCTATCTCAACTCTTTACTTCATGTGCAATGTCTTTACTTTCCGCTGCCATATTTTTTGACATGCATGTGTAGGGCTGTTAGACTTGCTAGACTTGCTAAAACTGTTAAAATCTACCAACCATTTAACTTGGGAAAAGGTTAGATTTTAAATTCCTGCTAGTAGTCTATTCACCCCGCCCCCCTCTAGGCACTCTTCTATTGATCCCTCAACCTCCAACGACGAGTAAGTGCGCTACCATCTTAATCCTTCCTTGCACACCCAGCCCAGCCGATGAGTCTGATCAACGAACCTCTCAGGGTGTGATGACCCACAAGTATAGGGGATCAATCGTAGTCCTTTCGATAAGTAAGAGTGTCGAACCCAACGAGGAGCAGAAGGAAATGACAAGCGGTTTTTAGCAAGGTAATTTTTGCAAGCACTGAAATTGTAGGTAAGAGATAGTTTGATAGCAAGATAATTGGTAATAAGCAAGTAAGGGTAACAGTAAATAAAGTGCAGCAAGGTAGCCCAATCCTTTTGTGTCAAAGGACAGGCTAGAACAATCTCTAGTAATAGGCAAAGTGTTCTTGAGGGTACACAGGAATTTCATCTAGTCACTTTTATCATGTTGGTTTGATTCATGTTCGCTACTTTGATAATTTTATATGTGAGTGGACCGGTGCTTGGGTTCTGTTCTTACTTGAAAAACCTCCCACTTATGATTAACCCCCTCGCAAGCATCCGCAACTACGAGAAAAGTATTAAGATAAAATCTAACCATAGCATTAAATGTTTGGATCCAAATCAGCCCCTTACGAAGTAGCGCATAAACTAGGGTTTAAGCTTCTGTCACTCTAGCAACCCATCATCTAACAACGACTCCACAATGCCTTCCCTTAGGCCCAAGAATGGTGAAGTGTCATGAAGTCGACGTTCACATGACACCACTAAGGGAATCACAACATACATATCATCAAAGTATCGAACACATATCAAATTCACATGATTACATGCAACATGACTTCTCCCGTGACCTCAAGAACAAAGGTAACTACTCACAAATAATAATCATGCTCAAGATCAGAGGGGTATTGAATAGCATAATGGATCTGAACATATAATCTTCCACCAAATAAACCATATAGTAATCAACTACAAGATGTAATCAACACTATTAGTCACCCATAGGTACCAATCTGAGGTTCCGGTACAAAGATTGAACACAAGAGATGAACTAGGGTTTGAGAGGAGATGGTGCTATTGAAGATGTTGATGAATATTGGCCTCCCAAAGATGAGAGGGGTGTTGGTGATGACGATGGCTTCGATTTCCCCCTCCGGGAGGGAAGTTCCCCCGGCGGAATCGCTCCGCCGGAGGGCAAAAGTGCTCCCGCCCAAGTTCCGCCTCAAGATGGCGGCGCTCCATCCCGAAAGTCCTCTTATTTTTTTTCTAGGTCAAAAGAGCCTATATACCAGAAGATGGGCATCGGAGGTGGGCCGAGGAGGGCACAACCCACCAGCGCGCGCCTGGGGAGGCCCGGCGCGCCCTGGTGTCTTGTGCCCACCAGGGTGGCCCCCTCCGGTAGTTCTTTGCTCCAGTATTTTTTATTAAATCCAAAAATAATCTCCGTAAAGTTTCAGCTTCATTGGAGATGTGCATAATAGGTATCTCTGATGTGCTTTTTCAGGTCCAGAATTCCAGCTGCCGGTATTCTCCCTCTTTGTGTAAACCTTGCATTTTATGAGAGAAAAGGCATTAGAATCACTCCCTAAAGCATTATTATTCGACAAAACATAATAAATAATAGTAGGAAATCATGATGCAAAATGGACGTATCAACTCCCCCAAGCTTAGACCTCGCTTATCCTCAATCGAAAAGCCGAACTTGAAAAGCATGTCCACATAGTTTGAGAGAGAGATGTCGATAAAAAAAATGGACATAGAAGCATCATGCTTATTATCATAACAGCAACAAACTCTATCATAAAACTTATTCATATACTTTCATCATATAGCTTCTCATGAACAAGTAACAATTCATCACAACATAGAAGTATAAAGCATAAACCTTATTGAAAACCAACAAACTATGTTCTCAGTTAACTTTGCAACTACAATTCATTATATTTTCTGGAAGGGTCTCATGTCGGAGCCTTTTGGCAAGTCCACATACTCAACCATCATTTAGTCTTCTATGATTGCTAACACTCACAGCATACCCATGAGCAAAAAGTTTCAACCGGACACATCGAAAGATAGGGGCTTATAGTTTTGCCTCCCAACGTATTCACCTCAAGGGTGATGTCAACAATAATAACTCATGCCTACTCACATCGAACTGGGTATATGTGCCTAGATCTTTCCTCGCCAAAAGAAAAAGGGAAGAATACTTTGACTCTTGCATAAAAGTAAATACATAAAAGTAAAAGATAGTCCCTTCGTAGAGGGATGCAGAGGTTGTCATGCGCTTTTTGGTTTGTATGCCCAATCCCTTAATGTAAAGAACGTCACGCTATATTGCTCCCTATGATAGCAACCTTTATAATGCAGTCCGTCGCTTTTATTACTTTGCCATCACAAGTTCGTATAGCGCTCAATTTTCTCTTACACTAATTGAATCAAAACACATTTAGAAGCAATTTTTATTGCCTTATTGCACCGATGACAACTTACTTGAAGGATCTTACTCGATCCGTAGGTAGGTATGGTGGACTCTCAAAGAATGAATTTGGGTTTTTGTTTTTGGATGCACAAGTAGTATCTCTACTTAGTGCGGAATTTTTGGCTAGCAAAGATATTTAGCAAACATGTAACAGCCCGAGACCGACGCTCCAGAAGACTCCCCTTTTATTTCCATTCTCGTCGTGTGATTCTTTTGTTTGTCGCATTCATCATCGCATCATTCGCATCATCTGCATAGCATCGTCACTTGTTTTTGAAAACTTGCATTCGATCATAGTTGTCGGTTCTCTCCGTTCGTGTCATCGACCGTTTTGAGACCAACCACACACGCACGTGCCCGCGGCATCGATAAAATATTGTTTTTAAAAGGTGCGTATACAACTTTCTCGGAATGGGTTGAAGCTTGGTGTGCGGTCTTGTTTTAGTGTAGGTAGACCACCTGCCAAATTTTGTCGCATTCAGAGGTCGTTCGATACCCGAACCGTTAAACCTATAGCGGCACTATAGCCGGTCAAATCGCAGACGTTTTCGTTTATAAAACCTGTTGCCAAGCTGACCGCGTTTCCCTCTATGCCTTGTCTAGCCCCTCTGCACAGTGCACAAAACCCTCGCACGCGCCCGATAACTTCCCCGAACCCAAGTCGCCGAGTCGTGACCATTGGGTCCGGATCAAACCCGTAATACCCCGAACCATCATCGGTTTTTCTTTTGGTCTCTCCTAGATTTTTTACCTCAACCGTCCGATTAAATCGAAGGGTCTAGATAGTCCCTACCCTAATTCCACTACTATATATAACATGCCAACCCTAGAATCTAGGCAGCTTGTCCCATCCTCATCCATGCCGCTACCATGGTCTCCCTCCTTGCTTTCCATGCCGGACCAACCCCACAGCCCCCTCGACCGATCAGGAGAGCTGGATCCACCAGCGCCTCCCCTGTCCCTCCTCGATTCCCACCTCGCTCAATCGATGCCGAGCACCCCAGCTCGACCCGTCGCTGCCTCCCTCCTCTGCTCTGGTCGTCATCGCCAGAGCGCAGTCACGGAGCCGCAACGGGCAGCCAAGTTCCCGTGCGCCTCCGACCCGCATGGCTCTGCCGTGCTTCTCCTCCATGCGGTCGCCCCAGCCTCGCCGCCTCCGTCTTCCAGCAACGTTGTCGGTGAGCCGGCCCTGCATACCAACGCCGCCTCCCTGTTGTTGTTTCTCCTCTCACCCCTACTCTTGTTTCTCTTTGTCAAAAGCACCTTGGCCATGGCTTGAGCTCGGCCTCGAGGTCCCATCGTCATCACCTTCTGTAGCAGTTGCTCCGCTGCCTTGCCCGTCGTTTGCTGTACCCCATGTCCGGTGAGCCTTCTTCTCCATACCTTTCCTCCTTCCCGTTTCCTTCCCTTCTTTGCTCCTCCTCTCTGAACTTTCTCTCCGCCTCTGTTCCAGGAATGACACCATCGACAGGAGCAATCCAGCCGACCCCGCTCCGTCCGGCGATTAGAGACGGCAACCCAAGCATCGCCGGACTCCCTAGCCTCGTCCCCGACCTCTGTTCGCCGCCCTCGCAAGCCCCGCGTCATCCTCGGGCAGCGGGCAGCCATGGATGGCCGCCCGAGTACGCCTCTGCCTTGACCGCTCGCTTCACCCCGAACCCAAGCCACGCCAGCCCAGCGAGGTGAGAAACCACGCCCCCACCTCTTTCCGCACGCCCGCCGGCGCTCTGGAGCTTGCTCAGCCGCCGCTGCTTGCTCCTCTCGCCGGCAAGAATCTCCGTGATGCCATGGCTAAATCTCGAGTTTTCTTGCAGTTGTTAAAATTCAGTCCAACGCACTCTCTGTCAGAATTCGTTGCTAGCCAAGCTGGTAGTCGATGTGCGCACTAAACCAAGGGGTCTGGGGTTCGAATCCCAGACGCCCCTGTTATATTTTGCCTATTTGTTATGTTGATGGTTCAGGTTCGCTCGTTATTCAGATTCATCTAGTGCAAACACCATTGTTTAGCACAATTCAGTCTTAGCCCAACTGGTCATATTGTTGCGTTGCAACAAGGAGGTCCTGGGATCGAGTCCCAGGTGCCCCATATTTTTGCCTCTGTTTTTTATTGAACGTTGTCACACCCTCATGGGCCTGATACGTTGCTGGTTGCACTATGCTTTCAGATTCGGCCCAGATATTTTTTTTCTCTGCGAATTTCAACAATATCCAGGACATTGCATATTTGCATCATTTGCCACTGTTTTAGTATGTGAATAAATAAACATCCATGCATCAGATCATAATGTTTTATATATGTAAAATGTTTGGAATTTCGTGTCGAATCACATTATCCAAATTTCATCCATGATAAAAATATTTAACTTGCTGTTTTCATGTAATTTGCGTAATCGTCATGCCAAAATGATTTGTTTCATAACTACAAAACCGTAGCTCCGATAAAAATGTTCCACATATGTAACTTGACTAGAAAAAATGTGTAGAATAACATGGTGACATTTATTTTGCTGTTTAATAACTCTAAAATTGTGTTAGGACAGATCTGGACCAAATTCATAAAAAGCATATGAGGTTGTTTCGGAAATACTATATGTTGTTTCCGTCCTCATTTAAAATGCCTAGGTGATATAGTTTGTTTATGCTTCATCCCTTGCCGTGTTCAACAACATTTAATATTGTCATGTACCTAAACGAGAGTGAACTAAGTAATTCGAATCTGGAGTTTCGTCAATATGCAACTCGTTGCATATTGAGCTTCACTTAATGTGTAGTATTCGATTGTTGTGATTGCCATGCCTTGCATAATTAAACCGGACATACTTGTAACGCCCAAGATGTGATCCTATCCTTTTTTTGGCACGAGGGCCTCGACAGGGATAGAAGTGCATCTCGTCGTCTCGCAAGAATGGATAGCATTACAAGTACATGTAAAGAAGAGATGAGTATATGGAATTGGCTTACACTCTCCACAAGCTACAACAATATCACATGAATTCAACAACATATCCAAACATCATACACAAGAGCAGGGTCCGACTACGGATGAAAACAAACGATAAAATGACATCCATGCTTGCTATCCCAGGCTGCCGCCTGGAACCCATCCTAGATCGACGAAGAAGAACAACTCCAATTCAAACAAGCATCGCTCTCACGTCAAAGCATCGCATTACCTATACCTACAACTGTTGTTGTAGTAATCTGTGAGCCACAGGGACTCAGCAATCTCATTTCCAAGGGTATCAAGACTATTAAAGCTTAATGGGTGAGGTATGGTTAAGTGGTGAGGCTGCAACAAGCACTAAGCATTTATTTGAGTGGCTAACTTACGAATACAAGAATAAAGGGGGATGATTGTCGCATAAACGGTCGTGAACTAGTAATGATCTCTAAGAGATCCTGAACACCTACTTACGAACAAACATAACCCCACCGTGTTCTCTCTCGGTTTAGAAATTCACGAGAAGAGACAGTCACGGTTACGCACACAGTTGGTGTATTTTATTTAAGTTTACTTCAAGTTTGCTATGACCGGGTGTTAAACAAAGTTTCCAAGTTGCCACTTAACCGCGGGCACGGCTTTCCGAAAGATTTAACCCTGCAGGGGTGCTCCAACTCATCCATCACAAACTAACCACACGCCGCGTTGGAATTCCTCGACTCGGAATCACCCGTAGTATTTGCGGAATCCCGATGGAAAATCTCAACTTCGGGATAGCCCGAAGTGTCGTCGAAATCCCGCGCACAAGACGTTCGAGAAAGGTAAAACAAAGCCAGCAAGGCCGCCCGACGTGCCGACAATCCCGATAGGAGCCACGTATCTCATTCTCAGGGCACAACCGGATGAGCGCAGCGTACAGTGGCCTGATACACATCTCCCGAGTTGCCCCGGGTTGGCCCCGCACACGACTTTGTTTTGGACCAGCACCAGCAGCACTGCCCCCCCTGTATTATGTTGAATTAACTCCTCGGGTTCATGACGCCCTATGCTTTAGTAACGGTGTTCAGTATTATTATGTTGGGCAAATATAGTACCAATGTTGGGCCTTGCCAGACAAGTTTTATCCTAAAACAAAAATCAAGGGGGTCCCCATAACAACCCCGAGCATGTTGGGAGCGC
This sequence comes from Elymus sibiricus, assembly GCA_039707655.1. Lineage (NCBI taxonomy): Eukaryota > Viridiplantae > Streptophyta > Magnoliopsida > Poales > Poaceae > Elymus > Elymus sibiricus. Next base: position 302,591,151 of record CM077675.1, on the reverse strand, counting down.
TCAATTATGGAACATAACACCGGTACACGAGTAACTAGGGCGGCAAGAGTGGAACAAAACACCGAGCAAAAGGCCAAGCCTTCCACCCTTTACCAAGTATATATGTGCATTAAATTAAATAGCAATAATATTGTAATATAACAAAAGGATATCCATGTTGACACATGGATTAACTTGCACCGGCAACTAGCAAAGCTATAAGAAGGGCTGAGCAAGCGGTAACATAGCCAAACAATGGTTTGCTGGGATGTGGAGGGGGTTAGCGGCTTTTCATGGCAATTTGGGAGGCTTGACATACAAGTGGTAGGTAGTGAGACAAGCGATAGAAACGAGACATCTAGCATGGCAATGATAGTAGTGGTATCCAGGGAAATGATCATCTTGCCTGAGATCCAGCTTGGAAGAAGAACGAATCCGTGAAGTAGACGATCCAACATAGTCGAACGAATCCTCACACTCCGAACGCTTTCGGAACTCTATCGAGAAAAAGCAATCCGGAAACAACAATTAACACAGGATCAACACCACAACATATGCATGACATGTTGCGCAAACAAACATGATGCACGTCCGGTTTAATTATGCAAGGCATGGCAATCACAACAATCGAATACTACACATTAAGTGAAGCTCAATATGCAACGAGTTGCATATTGACGAAACTCCACATTCGAATTACTTATTTCACTCTCGTTTAGGTACACGAAAATATTAAATGTTGTTGAACACGGCAAGGGTTGAAGCATAAACAAACTATATCACCTAGGCATTTTAAATGAGGACGGAAACAACATATAGTATTTCCGAAACAACCTCATATGCTTTTTATGAATTTCGTCCAGATTTGTCCTAACACAATTTTAAAGATATTAAATAGCAAAATAAATGTCACCATGTTATTGTACACATTTTTTCTAGTCAAGTTACATATGTGGAACATTTTTATCGGAGCTACGGTTTTGTAGTTATGAAACAAATCATTTTGGCATGACGATTACGCAAATTACGTGAAAACAGCAAGTTAAATATTTTTATCATGGATGAAATTTGGACAATGTGATTCTACACGAAATTCCGAACATTTTACATATATAAAACATTATGATCTGATGCATGGATGTTTATTTATTCACATACTAAAACAGTGGCAAATGATGCAAATATGCAATGTCCTGGATATTGTTGAAATTCGCAGAGAAAAAAAATATCTGGGCCGAATCTGAAAGCATAGTGCAACCAGCAACGTATCAGGCCCATGAGGGTGTGACAACGTTCAATAAAAACAGAGGCAAAAATATGGGGCACCTGGGACTCGATCCCAGGACCTCCTTGTTGCAACGCAACAATATGACAAGTTGGGCTAAGACTGAATTGTGCTAAACAATGGTGTTTGCACTAGATGAATCTGAATAACGAGCGAACCTGAACCATCAACATAACAAATAGGCAAAATATAACAGGGGCGTCTGGGATTCGAACCCCAGACCCCTTGGTTTAGTGCGCACATCGACTACCAGCTCGGCTAGCAACGAATTCTGACAGAGAGTGCGTTGGACTGAATTTTAACAACTGCAAGAAAACTCGAGATTTAGCCATGGCATCACGGAGATTCTTGCCGGCGAGAGGAGCAGGCAGCGGCGGCTGAGCAAGCTCCAGAGCGCCGGCGGGCGTGCGGAAAGAGGTGGGGGCGCGGTTCCTCACCTCGCTGGGCTGGCGTGGCTTGGGTTCGGGGTGAAGCGAGCGGTCGAGGCAGAGGCGTACTCGGGCGGCCATCCATGGCTGCCCGCTGCCCGAGGATGACGCGGGGCTTGCGAGGGCAGCGAAGAAGAGGTCGGGGACGAGGCTAGGGAGTCCGGCGAGGCTTGGGTTGCCGTCTCCAGTCGCCCGACGGAGCGGGGTCGGCTGGATTGCTCCTGTCGATGGCGTCGTTCGTGGAACAGAGGCGGAGAGAAAGTTCAGAGAGGAGGAGCAGAGAAGGGAAGGAAACGGGAAGGTGGAAAGGCATGGAGAAGAAGGCTCACCGGCATGGGGTACAGCAAACGACGGGCAAGGTAGCGGAGGAGCTGCTACAGAAGGTGACGACAATGGGACCTCGAGGCCGAGCTCAAGCCATGGCCACGGTGCTTCTGACAAAGAGAAACAAGAGTAGGGGTGAGAGGAGAAACAACAACAGGGAGGCGGCGTTGGTATGCAGGGCCGGCTCACCGACGACGTTGCTGGAAGACGAAGGCGGCGAGGCTGGGGCGACCACATGGAGGAGAAGCACGACAGAGCCACGCGGGTCAGAAGCGCACGGGAACTTGGCTGCCCGCTGCGGCTCCGTGACGGCGCTCCGGCGACGACGACTAGAGCAGAGGAGGGAGGCAGCGATGGGTCGAGCTGGGGTGCTCGGCATCGATGGAGGGAGGTGGGAATCGAGGAGGGACAGGGGAGGCGCTGGTGGATCCAGCTCTCCTGATCGATCGAGGGGACTGCGGGGTTGGTTCGGCACAGAAAGCAAGGAGGGAGACCATGGTGGCGGCGCAGATGAGGATGGGACAAGCTCCCTAGATTCTAGGGTTGGCATGTTATATATAGTAGTGGAATTAGGGTAGGGACTATCTAGACCCTTCGATTTAATCGGACGGTTGAGGTAAAAAATCTAGGAGAGACCAAAAGAAAAACCGATGATGGTTCGGGGTATTACGGGTTTGATCCGGACCCAATGGTCACGACTCGGCGACTTGGGTTCGGGGAAGTTATCGGGCGCGTGCGAGGGTTTTGTGCACTGTGCAGAGGGGCTAGACAAGGCATAGAGGGAAACGCGGTCAGCTTGGCAACAGGTTTTATAAACGAAAACGTCTGCGATTTGAACCGGCTATAGTGCCGCTATAGGTTTAACGGTTTGGGTATCAAACGACCTCTGAATGCGACAAAATTTGGCAGGCGGTCTACCTACACTAAAACAAGACCGCACACCAGGCTTCAACCCATTCTGAGAAAGTTTTATACGCACCTTTTAAAAACAATATTTTATCGATGCCACAGGCACGTGCGTGTGTGGTTGGTCTCAAAACGGTCGATGACATGAACGGAGAGAACCGACAACTACGACCGGATGCAAGTTTTCAAAAACAAGTGACGATGCTATGCAGATGATGCGAATGATGCGATGATGAATGTGACAAACAAAAGAATCACACGACGAGAATGGAAATAAAAGGGGAGTCTTTTGGAGCGTCGGTCTCGGGCTGTTACAACTCTCCTCCACTTACAAGAGATCTCGCCCCGAGATCATAGAATGAGAAGGGGAAGATAAAGAGCAAGAGGAAGATGTAAAACTTAGCTGCTTCTCTGACAAATGAGTGAAACCAACGAATCTTGAAGGATGCAAAGAGGTGAAGAATGGCACGAGGCACAAGCAAGAATCCAAAAGAAATTTGGGCAGCACTTCGGTAGAAAAGAGAGGCAAAACTTGATAAGATAGAAGGAACTTGAGAACATGGCACAATACTCCAGTTAGATGGACAAGCGAGGAAAGAACATGATCTTGACAAAACAATATGATGGGCGAAGAGAGCAACATGACAATGCCTCTGGAACAGAAGAATAGAAGCTATATCGAGGGAAAGAAATAATAGAGAAGGAAATGACAACTTCTACCACAAATGACTTTGAAAAGCATAGGTTGAACGGAGTTGTTGAAAAACCAACACGAAAAGAATAAGCTTGTTGTGGACTTATGAAACACATCTCAAAATTATGAGGTGGCAACCGGCCACTAGCAGAACAACTGCTTTGATTGAGATCAACAAGGAGATGAAAACTTCTATCACCAAGAGGATAAATTGAAAACTTGGATCATTGATGAGCACCATGATGGCAACATCCTAAGGAAATGGTTTAGGTGAAATCCAATCCAAGATAGCTCCAATGAGGAAGATGATGGGTTTACATACCTCATTCTTGTCAACTTCTCTTCGAGACTCCTCATGAATCAAGAATGCTATAATACCATCTCAAAGATAAGGAAGAATGAATTGCACTTTGAAATTAAAGACAAAGAATACTTGAGCTCCTCCAACAAGAATCTTGAAGAATACTTGATAAAGAAGAGAATCCTTGACGAACCACCATGAGGAACCATCGAAAAGAACTCCGGAATGAAAGGATGATAGAAACAAATTGAAGGCTGGAAAAGAACAAGACTGAGGCCTTGCTATGACTAAGATGGAGCTTCGTGATGAGACACTTGAGAAAACTTGGAACTCCGAAAAAAGGAAAGATGAAACACTTAGAACCAAGAATTTGATATCATGAATAACTCAAGAAGAAGGAGTGAAATCACTTTGATGAAACAAGAATAAGAATTATGTTATGCTTATCCTTCATCAAGTTAAATTGATGACAAGCAACGGATTTAACATACCACTTATTCTTCTTGCAAAGATTGATGAGAGATAAGAACACAAACTTGAACAAGTCTTCAACGAAACACCGGTAAGAATTCACAAACGAATAAGGATACCAAGAATGAATGGAGATATAGGAGAACTAACAGATAATGAACTACCTAATAGAAAACTTGAACGAAGCACCAGAATAATTGAGACATGAACGAAGAGACACAATTCTGAATAATTTGAGAATGAAAGCTGAAAGCTGAGAACGAAGAATCCTTCTGAAATGATGTCCTTCGGAGGATCGAGAAATGAAAACAACTCCGAAATGCTCCTAATAGATATGGAAGGAATTACTCATGATCGAAAAGAATTTGAGAGGATAGCAACAAGCTGAAACCATGAATCATCAAGAGAATGAGCAAAGATTTAAGAGAAACTCTTCTTCGGTCTTCACGAAGAGAATGAAGACGAGAAACACCACCAAGGATAATTAGGACACTCCGGAATAAGGAATAAAGAAAGGTTGAGCCAACGATGAAAATGATTTAGAAGCGATCTTCAAGAAGGAATATGACTAATGAAATTCATTCTTACATCATATTGAAAGAACTTGAGGACATCTCCGGAAAGATTAGAAGAGTCAGGTAAGATCCTGGGAAAAACCTGTGGGTTATGAGCCCACTCAAATAGACCACCGTTGAAATGATTGCTTACGAAGAGAGATTGCACCGGTACAATTGAAAACTTGATTAGGTCCGACCCTCAAAATAATTTAAGATGAACTGAATGGAAATGAAAGTCTTCTAAGATATCTTGCCACTCCGGATATAATAAAGAGAGATGACTAAACATGAGAGACTTGGATAAGAATTTCCAACACGGAAAAGCATTGAGCTAATGAAAAGGATATGATGAACACCGATAGTTGAATTGAATCCACAGGTATGAAAAGAAAGGCACTTGGATGACAATTTACTCATTGAAGAAAAAGGGCAGGAGGGCGGGGAAAAAGAAAGAAAACTTGAGACGGATGAAACGAACTCCGGGAAAAGGAAAGATGAGGATAGATCTTGCAAATATAGAAATAGGATTGAATAATCTTTATGAGAAACACTTCGGGTGGAAAAGAATTCGCATGATAATTTGATTCAGCAAAAGGATTAGCATTCCCATAGAAATATGAGAACAAGCTTAGGAAGGATATGAAATCACCACTTGACATTGAAGCAACTCGAATTACCATACTCCAACAAAACAAAGGATGAGGCTTCTAAAACAAGCCGGAAACAAACTCATGACAGAGATTTCGTCTGATATTTTCGTGGTAAGGCTCGCACGGGCTCGATCGTACATCGGATTGTCATATTTAAATGACGCTCGAATATGCTCCCTAGGCGTAGCGAACTACAAGGCTTGACGAAGCATACCGAGACTGTCCTCTGTAAGGAAGACCGTGAACAAGCAAACCACTAGATGTCGAACCCCAACCTCACATCATGCATCTGTTGAAAGATAAACCTAGGAAATTACTTGAATTCCCACCTGGGAACTTCCAAAATCTTGGTTATGCAATCGGGTACACGGATACACAGAGTTTTTATCCATCACTCAACTCCTCGCAGTAATACTACTCTCCAGTGTATCACATCCCTCAACACACAACCAGAGGTCTCGGAAACTCATCTACATCAGACCCTCGTAATCACAACGATAATAAAGATGGCAGTACATGTGATCCCGCTCCCTAGTACTGGGTGCCGCCACACTCTTCGCACCATAAATAGTATTGAAGCAATTTCGAACATCCGCGTTGTAACAGCCCGAGACCAACGCTCCAGAAGATTCCCCTTTTATTTCCATTCTCGTCGTGTGATTCGTTTGGTTGTCGCATTCATCATCGCATCATTCGCATCATCTGCATAACATCGTCATTTGTTTTCGAAAACTTGCATTCGTTCGTAGTTGCCGGTTCTCTCCGTTTTCGTCGACGACAGTTTTGAGTCCAACCACACACGCACGCGCCCGCGGCATCAATAAAATATTGTTTTAAAAGTGGAAAAAATATTCTCGGATTGGGTCGAAAGTTGGCGTGCGGTCTTGTTTTATTGTAGGTAGACCGCCTGCCAAATTTCGTCACAATCAGAGGTCGTTTGATACCCGAACGGTCAACCATAGCGGCACCGTCATCGTTATTTGTCGGACATTTCTTTCGATGTTTTAAAACTCGATGCCGGGCCACAGACCTCCCTCTCTTCTTGGCCCAACCACCTCTCCACAACCCACTAGCCCAACCTAGCCCCCATCCTTTCGTGGCCATCGGATCGATATCGGACGGACGAGATCCAACCCACCCTAGTCCATTCCCTATATAAAAAACCACCCATGGAGAGACGCCTCTCACTCACTAGGGTTTCTCCATTGCCAAATTGCAGCCACCCCCCAAGAAAAAACCCCACCTTCTAGCTCCACCTCCTCCCAATCCCGAAACCCTAGCCCCCAAGCCAAATCTGGCCCTCAGATCTGAAATCTGGGGCGCAGATTTCATCTTCTAGCCCGCCCGGACATTGTCCGCCCCTGGTCGGACATGTCCGCCCGACTGCAGTGGCCCGAGCCGCCGCCGCCGGACGCGTCCACGCGACCACAGGGGCCTCCCGCGCACGCCGTGTACCCATGGCCGCGTCGGCCTCTCCTCGCCTCCCCGCGCGTGGGCCGCCGCCGGACAAGCCGCCGCCCCGCCGCCCTGCGACCGCCGCCCCCTTGCGCATCGCCCGCCGCGACCAGCTCGGAGGCCGCCGTCGACCGCCCCGCGCCGCCAACCCTCGCCTCCGTCGGGAACGGACCGGCCGCCGCCGGATCCGACCGCCGATAATACAACATCACAATAAGCCTTGCAAGCAATGTGACTAAGTGTTAGTCACGGGATCTTGTATTACGGAACGAGTAAAGAGACTTGCCGGTAACGAGATTGAACTAGGTATAGAGATACCGACGATCGAATCTCGGGCAATTAACATACCGAAGAACAAAGGGAACAGCTTACGGGATTAACTGAATCATTGACATAGAGGTTCAACCAATAAAGATCTTCGTAGAATATGTAGGAACCAATATGGGCATCCAGGTCCCGCTATTGGTTATTGACCGTAGAGGTGTCTCGGTCATGTCTACATAGTTCTCGAACCCACAGGGTCTGCACACTTAACGTTCGGTGACGTTTCGATAGTATTGAGTTATGTATCGTGGTGACCGAAGGTTGTTCGGAGTCCCGGATGAGATCCTGGACATCACGAGGAGCTCCAGAATGGTCCGGAGGTAAAGATTGATATATAGGAAATCCCGTTTTGGCCACCGAAAAAGTTTCAGGTATTTCCGGAGGGCCATCGGGAGGGGCCACCCATGCCGGGAGGCCACATGGGCCTGAGGGGTGTTGCACCAGCCCTGAGTGGGCTGGGCAAACCAGCCCCACAAGGCCCATACGGCTAGGAGGTGGGAAAAGGCAAAAGCCCAAGAGGGAGGAAGGCTTTCCAAGTAGGATTGGAATCCTACTTGGAGTAGGATTGGAGGTGGACTCCTCCACCTCCACCTTGGTTCGGCCGACCCCTAGGGGGAGCCCTAGGCCGGCTGCCTCCTCCCCCTCCCTCCTATATATACTAGAGGAATAGAGCCCCAAAGACACAAGTCCACGTGCTAGTTCTCTATTCCCTAGTTCCTCCACCAAATAGATTCCGACGGTGCTTAGGCGAAGCCCTGCCGAAATTGTTCCACCACCACCGCCGCCGCGCCGTCGTGCTGCCGGAGAACTCATCTACCTCTCCACCCCCTCTTGCTGGATCAAGAAGGCGGAGATCGTCATCGAGCTATACGTGTGCTAAACGCGGAGGTGCCGTCCGTTCGGCGCTAGATCGGGACGGTTCGTGGGACGGCTGCGATTTGGATCGCGAGGACGTTCGACTACATCAACCGCGTTTCTTAACGCTTCCCGCTTAGCGATCTACAAGGGCATGTAGATCCACTCTCCCTCTCGTAGATGCGCATCACCATGGATAGATCTTGCGTGTGCGTAGGGAAAAAAAATGTTTCCCATGCGACGATCCCCAACAGTGGTATCAGAGCTAGGTCTATGCGTAGATGAGATCACGAGTAGAACACAAAGGAGTTTGTGGGAGATTATGCTCAGATTGCTTCCTTCCTTGTTCTTTTCTTGATTCAACGGTATTGTGGGATGAAGCGGCCCGGACCAACATTACTCGTACGCTTACGAGAGACCAGTTCCATCAACTGACATGTGACTTTGTTGCATAAAGATGGCTGGCGAGTGTCTGTCTCTCCCACTTTAGTTGGATCGGATTTGACAAAGGTGGTCCTTGAGAAGGTTGAATAGCAATTTGTGTATCACCGTTGTGGTTTTTGCGTAGGTAAGAATCATTCTTGCTAGATACCCGTAGCAGCCACGTAAAACATGCAACAACAATTAGAGGACGTCTAACTTGTTTTTGCAGGGTATGTTGTGATGTGATATGGCCAATTACATGATGAGATATATGTGATGTATGAGATGATCATGTTTTGTATAGAATATCACGACTTGCATGTCGATGAGTACGGCAACCGGCAGGAGCCATAGGGTTGTCTTTAATTTATTTTCGTTGTTTTGCTTTACTTTATCGCTATGAGTTAGCAATAGTCGTAGAAGCAACAGTTGGCGCGACAACCTCATGGCGACACGTTGATGGAGATCAAGATGATGGAGATCATGGTGTCATGCCGGTGATGATGGAGATCATGTCGGCGCTTTGGAGATGGAGATCAAAAGCACAAGTTCATGGCGATATCATGTCACTTATGATTTGCATGTGATGTTAATCCTTTTATGCATCTTATTTTGCTTAGGACGACGGTAGCATTATAAGGTAATCCCTCACTAAAATTTCAAGATAAAATTGTGTTCTCCCCGAGTGTGCACCGTTGCGAAAGTTCGTCGTTTTGAGACACCACGTGATGATCGGGTGTGATAGACTCTACGTTCGCATACAACGGGTGCAAGCCATTGTTGCACGTGTGGAACACTCGGGTTAAACTTGACGAGCCTAGCATGTACAGACATGGCCTCGGAACACAAGAGACTGAAAGGTCAAACATGAGTCATATAGTAGATACGATCAACATGAAGATGTTCACCATTGAAACCACCTCATCTCACGTGATGATCGGACTTGAGTTGGTGAATTTGGATCATGTGACAATCTAATGACCGGAGGGATGTCATTTTGAGTGGGAGTTTTTAAGTAATATGATTAACTAAACTCATTATCTTGAACAATAGTCTAAGTTGTCTTAGCAATAGTTATGTTGTAGATCAATGGCTCGCGCAGTAGCACCCCTGAATTTTAATGCGTTCCTAGAGAAAGATAAGTTGAAAGATGATGGAAGTAACTTTGTGGACTGGGCCCGTAATCTAAGGATTATCCTTACGGCTTCCCAAAAGGCTTATGTCCTTAATGCACCGCTTGGTGAACCACCCGCTCCAGCAGAGTCTGCAGACGTTGCGAACGCCTGTCAGACACGTTCTGATGATTACTCAATAGTTCAATGTGCAATGTTGTATGGCCTAGAACCGGGACTTCAAAGACGTTTTGAACGTCATGGGGCATATGATATGTTCCAGGAGTTGAAGTTTATCTTTCAGAAGAATGCCCGGATCGAGAGGTATGAGACCTCCGATAAGTTCTATGCCTCCAAGAAGGAGGAGAACGGGTCTGTCAGTGAACACATACTCAAAATGTCTGGGTATTCCACCCGTCTGGCTGAATTGGGGATGCCCCTTCTGCCAGAGGCGATCACTAACAGAGTTCTTCAATCACTACCACCTAGCTACAAGAGCTTCGTGTTGAACTATAACATGCACGGGATGAACAAGTCAGTCGCCGAGCTGTTTGCGATGTTGAAAGTCACTAATCTGAGATTCAGAAGGAGCATCAAGTGTTGATGGTCAATAAAACCACTAGTTTCAAAAAGAATGGCAAGGGTAAGAAGGGTAACTCCAAGAAGAGTGGCAAAGCAGTTGCCCCTCCCGTGAAGAAACCCAAGGCTGGACCCAAGCCAGAAACTGAGTGCTTTCATTGCAAGGGAACTGGTCACTGGAAGCGGAAACGCCCCAAGTATCTGGCTGAAAAGAAGGCGGCCAACACCAAACAAGGTATATATGATATACATGTTATTGATGTGTACCTTACCAACTCTCATTGTAGTGCCTGGGTATTTGATACCGGTTCGGTTGCTCACATTTGCAACTCAAAACAGGAACTACGGAATAGACGGAGGCTGGCAAAGGACGAAGTGACGATGTGCGTGGGAAATGGTTCCAAGGTTGATGTGATCGCCGTCGGCCCGCTCGCTTTTCGATTACCATCGGGATTAGTGATGAACCTGAATAATTGTTATTTAGTGCCTACGTTAAGCGTGAACATTATATCTGGATCTTGTTTATTGCGAGACGGTTACTCATTTAAATCAGAGAATAATGGTTGTTCTATTTATATGAGTAATATCTTTTATGGTCATGCACCCAATGTGAGGGGTTTATTCTTATTGAATCTCGATAGTGATGATACACATGTTCATAACATTGATGCCAAAAGATGTAGAGTTGATAATGATAGTACCACTTTCTTGTGGCACTGCCGATTAGGTCATATTGGTGTAAAACGCATGAAGAAGCTCCATGCTGATGGACTTTTGGAGTCACTTGATTTTGAATCACTTGACACATGTGAACCATGCCTCATGGGCAAGATGACTAAGACCCTGTTCTCTGGAACAATGGAACGGGCAAGTGACTTATTGGAAATCATACATACTGATGTGTGCGGTCCAATGAGCATTGAGGCGCGTGGTGGATATCGTTATTTTCTCACCTTCACTGATGACTTAAGTAGATATGGGTATATTTACTTAATGAAACACAAGTCTGAAACGTTTGAAAAGTTCAAGCGATTTCAGAGTGAAGTTGAGAATCATCGTAACAAGAAGATCAAATTCCTGCGATCTGATCGAGGAGGAGAATATCTGAGTTATGAGTTTGGCAGTCACTTAAGACAATGTGGAATTGTTTCACAATTAACACCGCCTGGAACACCATAGCGTAATGGTGTGTCCGAACATCGTAATCGAACCGTATTGGATATGGTGCGATCTATGATGTCTCTTGCCGATTTACCACTATCGTTTTGGGGTTATGCATTAGAGACAGCTGCATTCACTTTAAATAGGGCACCATCAAAATCCGTTGAGACGACGCGATATGAACTATGGTTTGGCAAGAAGCCAAAGTTGTCATTTCTTAAAGTTTGGGGATGTGATGCTTATGTCAAAAAGCTTCAGCCTGAAAAGCTAGAACCCAAAGCGGAGAAATGCGTCTTCATAGGATACCCAAAAGAGACAGTTTGGTATACCTTATATCTCAAATCCGAAGGCAAAGTGTTTGTCGCTAAAAACAGAACATTTCTTGAGAAAGAGTTTCTCTCGAAAGAATTGAGTGGGAGGAATAAAGAACTTGATGAGGTTGTTGTACCTTTACTTCAACCAGAGAGTAGCGCAACGCAGAAAGATGTTTCTGTAGAGCCTACATTAGTTGAAGAGGAAGTTAATGATGATGATCATGAAGCTTCGGATCAAGTTGCTATCGAACCTCGTAGGTCGACAAGGACGCGTACTGCTCCTGAGTGGTACGGCAACCCTGTCTTAGAGGTCATGTTGTTGGACAACGATGAACCTACGAGCTATGGAGAAGCGATGATGGGCCCGGATTCCGAGAAATGGTTAGAGGCCAAGAAATCCGAGATGGGATCCATGTATGAAAACAAATTATGGGCTTTGGAAGAATTACCTGAAGGGCGAAAGGCCATTCAGAACAAATGGATCTTTAAGAGGAAGACGGACGCGGACGGTAATGTCACCGTCTATAAAGCTCGACTTGTGGCAAAGGGTTTTTCACAAGTTCAAGGAGTTGACTATGATGAGACCTTCTCACCCGTAGCGATGCTTAAGTCCGTCAGAATCATGTTAGCAATAGCTGCCGTTTTCGATTATGAAATTTGGCAGATGGATGTCAAAACAGCGTTCCTTAATGGTTTCCTTAAGGAAGAGTTGTATATGATGCAACCAGAAGGTTTTGTCGATCCAGAGAATGCTGACAAAGTTTGCAAACTCCAGCGATCCATTTATGGACTGGTGCAAGCATCTCGGAGTTGGAATCTTCGCTTTGATGAGGTGATCAAAGCGTTCGGGTTTATACAAGTTTACGGAGAAGCTTGTATTTACAAGAAAGTGAGTGGGAGCTCTATAGCGTTTCTAATATTATATGTGGATGACATATTGCTGATTGGAAACAATATAGAAATGTTGGAAAGCTTGAAGGAATATTTGAACAAGAGTTTTTCAATGAAGGACCTAGGAGAAGCTGCTTTCATATTAGGCATCAAGATCTATAGAGATAGATCGAGACGCTTAATAGGACTTTCGCAAAGCACATACCTTGACAAAGTTTTGAAGAAGTTCAAAATGGATCAGTCCAAGAAGGGGTTCTTGCCTGTATTGCAAGGTGTGAAGTTGAGTAAGACTCAATGCCCAGTGACTGCAGAAGATAGAGAAAAGATGAGTGTCGTCCCCTATGCTTCAGCCATAGGCTCTATCATGTATGCAATGCTGTGCACAAGACCCGATGTCAGCCTTGCCATAAGTATGGCCGGAAGGTTTCAAAGTGATCCAGGAATGGAACACTGGACGGCGGTCAAGAATATCCTTAAGTACCTGAAAAGGACTAAGGACATGTTTCTTGTTTATGGAGGTGATCAAGAGCTCGTCGTAAAGGGTTACGTCGATGCAAGCTTTGACACTGATCCGGATGACTCTAAGTCTCAAACCGGATACGTATTTATTCTCAATGGGGGTGCGGTAAGCTGGTGCAGTTCCAAGCAGAGTGTGGTAGCTGATTCTACATGTGAAGCGGAGTACATCGCTGCCTCGGTGGCGGCGAAGGAAGGTGTCTGGATGAAGGAGTTCATGACAGATCTTGGAGTAGTGCCTAGTGCACTAAACCCAATGACTATGTTCTGTGACAACACTGGTGCCATTGCTCTATCCAAGGAACCAAGGTTTCACAAAAGGACCAGACACATAAAGCGACGTTTCAATTCCATCCGCGATTACATCAAGGAGGACGACATAAATATTTGCAAACTGCACACAAATCTGAATGTTGCAGATCCGATGACTAAACCTCTTCCAAGGGCTAAACATGACCAACACCAGAACTGTATGGGTGTTAGATTCATTACAATGTAAATCACATAGTGATGTGAGCCAAATTATTGACTCTAGTGCAAGTGGGAGACTGTTGGAAATATGCCCTAGAGGCAATAATAAAAGTAGTTATTATTATATTTCCTTGTTCATGATAATCGTTTATTATCCATGCTATAATTGTATTGATTGGAAACACTGATACATGTGTGGATACATAGACAACACTATGTCCCTAGTATGCCTCTAGTAGACTAGCTTGTTGATCAAAGATGGTCAAGGTTTCCTAGCCATAGACATGAGATGTCATTTGATAACAGGATCACATCATTAGGAGAATGATGTGATGGACAAGACCCAAACTATGAACGTAGCATATGATCGTGTCAGTTTATTGCTTTTGTTTTCTGCATGTCAAGTATCTGTTCCTATGACCATGATATCATGCAACTCACTGACACCGGAGGAATACCTTGTGTGTATCAAACGTCACAACGTAACTGGGTGACTATAAAGATGCTCTACAGGTATCTCCGAAGGTGTCTGTTGAGCTGGCATGGATCGAGACTGGGATTTGTTATCCGTATGAAGGAGAGGTATCTCAGGGCCCACTCGGTAATACAACATCACAATAAGCCTTGCAAGCAATGTGACTAAGTGTTAGTCACGGGATCTTGTATTACGGAACGAGTAAACAGACTTGCCGGTAACGAGATTGAACTAGGTATAGAGATACCGACAATCGAATCTCGGACAAGTAACATACCGAAGAACAAAGGGAACAACTTACGGGATTAACTGAATCCTTGACATAGAGGTTCAACCGATAAAGATCTTTGTCGAATATGTAGGAACCAATATGGGCATCCAGGTCCCGCTATTGGTTATTGACTATAGAGGTGTCTCGGTCATGTCTACATAGTTCTAGAACCCGCAGGGTCTGCACACTTAACGTTCGGTGACGTTTCAGTAGTATTGAGTTATGACCGAAGGTTGTTCGGAGTCCCGGATGAGATCCCGGACGTCACGAGGAGCTCCGGAATGGTTCGGAGGTAAAGATTGATATATAGGAAGTCCCATTTTGGCCACCGGAAAAGTTTCGGGTATTTCCGGAGGGCCATCGGGAGGGGCCACCCACGCCGGGAGGCCACATGGGCCTGAGGGGTGTTGCACCAGTCCTTAGTGGGCTGGGCAAACCAGCCCCACAAGACCCATGCGGCTAGAAGGTGGGAAAAGGCAAAAGCCCAAGAGGGAGGAAGGCTTTCCAAGTAGGATTGGAATCCTACTTGGAGTAGGATTGGAGGTGGACTCCTTCACCTCCATCTTGGTTCGGCCGACCCCTAGGGGGAGCCCTAGGCCGGTTGCCTCCTCCCCTCCCTCCTATATATACTAGAGGAATAGAGCCCCAAAGACACAAGTCCACGTGCTAGTTCTCTATTCCCTAGTTCCTCCACCAAATAGATTCCGACGGTGCTTAGGCGAAGCCCTACCGAAATTGTTCCACCACCACCGCCGTCGCGCTGCCGGAGAACTCATCTACCTCTCCGCCCCCTCTTGCTGGATCAAGAAGGCGGAGATCGTCATCGAGCTGTACGTGTGCTGAACGCGGAGGTGCCATCCGTTCGGCGCTAGATCGGGACGGTTCGTGGGACGGCTGCGATTTGGATCGCGAAGACGTTCGACTACATCAACCGTGTTTCTTAACGCTTCCCGCTTAGCGATCTACATGGGTATGTAGATCCACTCTCCCTCTCGTAGATGCTCATCACCATGGATAGATCTTGCGTGTGCGTAGGGAAAAAAATTTGTTTCCCATGCAACGTTCCCCAACAAAACTTGCTTAGAATCTCATGTAGTTTCATAATATCTTGTTGAATCGATGATTTGAGATGGTTATGGTTGATGTGTGCATGCATTTTGCATTCATGGCATATTATCTTGTGATGGTCATATCTTTTAGGCCGTAGCTCCGTTTCATATGATCTATATATGTAAATCGACTAGAATGACGAGTAGAATCATATTGTGCACTTTATTTCCCTGCTTAATAAATATAAAACATGGTTAGTTCAGATCTGGACCAAATTCATAATTTGCATCTGAGGTCGCTTCGGAAATACTATAAGTTGTTTCCGACCTCATTTAAGATGCCTAGGTAGTGTAGTTTCATTATGCTTCACCTCTTGCCATGTTGACAACATTTAAACATGCCGTGTAAATAAACGAGAGTGAACTAAATGTTTCAGACATGGAGTTTCTGCAATATGCAACCCGTTGCATATTGAACTTCACTTAATGTGTAGTAATTGATTGTTGTGATTTGCCATGCCTTGCATATTTAAACTTGACCTGCATCATATTTGTTTGTGCATCATGTCATGCATATGTTGTGGTGTTTATCATGTGTTGATTGTTGTTTCCGAATTGCTTCTTCTCGTTAGAATTCCGAAAGCGTTCGGATTGTGAGGATTCGTTTGACTACGTTGACTCGTCTTCTTCATGGATTCGTTCTTCTTCCAAGCAGGATCTCAGGCAAGATGATCATTTCCCTGGATACCATTACTATCATTGCCATGCTAGATGTCTCGTTCCTATCGCTTGTCTCGCTACCTACCACTTGTTTGTCAAGCCCTCCTAAAATGCCATCATAAGCCTCTAACCCCTCCACATCCCAGCAAACCATTGTTTGGCTATGTTACCGCTTGCTCAGCCCTTCTTATAGCGTTTCTAGTTGCAGGTGCAAGTTCTTTCCATGTGCAACATGTATATTTTGATATATCACAATATTATTGCTATTTAATTTAATGCACATATATACTTGGTAAAAGGTGGAAGGCTTGGCCTTTTGCTCGGTGTTTTGTTCCTCTTTTGCCGCCCTAGCTACTTGTGTACCGGTGTTATGTTCCATATTTTGCGCTCCTAACATGCTCGGGGTTGTTATGGGGACCCCTTGACTTTCGTTTTAGGATAAAACTTGTCTGGCAAGGCACAACAATGGTACTACATTTGCCTAATAACTAACAAAAATGCATAGGGACCCACCGGCACCTGTGGATAATTTAATCAACAACCCGGGCCAGTGCTCCTCATGAGTGTTGGTCCAAACTAGAGCACCGTGCGGGGCCAACCCGGGGCAACTCAGGAGATGTCTATCAGGACACTTTACGCTTCGCTTATCCGTCGTGTCCTGAGAACGAGATACGCGGCTCCTATCGGGTTCGTCGACACGTCGGGTGGCCTTGCTAGACTTGTTTTACCTTTCTCGAACGTCTTGTGCGAGGAATTCCGAGAATACTTCGGGCTATCTCGAGGTTGCGGTTTTCCAATGGAATTTCCTAGGAAATCACGGGATTCGTGGTCGAGGTTATTCCCACGGCGTCTGGATAGTTTGTGATGGATGAGTTGGAGCACCCCTGCAGGGTTAAATCTTTTGGAAAGCCGTGCCCGTGGTTACGTGGCAACTTGGAAACTTTGTTTAACACCCGGTCATAGCAAACTTGAAGTAAACCCAAATAAAATACACCAACCGTGTGCGTAACCGTGACTGTCTCTTCTGGTGATTTCTGAACCGAGAGAGAACACGATGGGGTTATGCTTGTTCGTAAGTAGGTGTTCTGGATCTCTTAGAGATCATTACTAGTTCACGTGCGTTTATGCGACAACCATCCCCCTTTATTCTTGTACTCGTAAGTTAGCCACTCAAATAAATGCTTAGTGCTTGCTGCAGCCTCACCACTTAACCATACCTCACCCATTAAGTTTTAACAGTCTTGATACCCTTGGAAATGACATTGCTGAGTCCCTGTGGCTCACAGATTACTACAACAACAGTTGCAGGTACAGGTAATGCGATGATTTGACGTGAGCGCGATGCTTGTTTGATTTGGAGTTCTTCTTCTTCTTCTTCTTCATCGATCTAGGATGGGTTCCAGGCCGGCAGCCTGGGATAGCAAGGATGGATGTCATTTTATCGTTTGATTTCGTCCGTAGTCGGACCCTGCTCTTCTGTATGATGATTGTATATGTTGTTGTATTGATGTGATCTTGCTTTAGCTTGTGGTGAGTGTAAGCCAATTCCATATACTCATATCTTCTTTACATGTACTTGTAATGATATCCATTCTTGCGAAACGACGAGATGCGCTTCTGTCCCCGTTGAGGCCCTCGAGCCAAAATAAGGATAGGATCGCATCTTGGGCATTACACGCGTCCTGAGATACTAAGGAAACTGAACGATAACGATGTGTCAAGAACCCCTTGGAGCTCAACTCCCCGGGTCCAATCCATACGTACGGGAGGCACCAAGAACAGAGTTCCAGTCACATCGACATCATAGAGGTTCCAAAATACCCGCGTGATCCTAAAAAAAATTTGTGTGAGAAGGGGAGTAGAATTAAAATTCCTAAGTCGTAATTCCTCACCAGAGCATAGAAGAGGAGTAAACAGAATCCTACTCTCCGATATAACTAGACCCAAAATAATTTTTCACTAGACTCGAGTCGGCCAAGTTCGATCAATCAAGGGGGCTCCTATGTCGGTACAGGCTCTGATACCAACTTGTAACGCCCAAGATGCGATCCTATCCTTATTTTGGCACGAGGGCCTCGACAGGGATAGAAGCGCATCTCGTCGTCTCGCAAGAATGGATATCATTACAAGTACATGTAAAGAAGAGATGACTATATGGAATTGGCTTAGACTCGCCACAAGCTACAACAATATCACATCAATTCAACAACATATCCAAACATCATACACAAGAGCAGGGTCCGACTACAGACGAAAACAAACGATAAAATGACATCCCTCCTTGCTATCCTAGGCTGCCGCCTGGAACCCATCCTAGATTGATGAAGAAGAAGAACTCCAAATCAAACAAGCATCGCTCTCACGTCAACGCATCGCATTACCTGTACCTGCAACTATTGTTGTAGTAATCTGTGAGCCACAGGGACTCACAAATCTCATTTCCAAAGGTATCAAGACTATTAAAGCTTAATGGGTGAGGTATGGTTAAGTGGTGAGGCTACAACAAGCACTAAGCATTTATTTGAGTGGCTAACTTACGAATACAAGAATAAAGGGGGATGATTGTCGCATAAACGGTCGTGAACTAGTAATGATCTCTAAGAGATCCTGAACACCTACTTACGTACAAACATAACCCCACTGTGTTCTCTCTCGGTTCAGAAATTCACGAGAAGAGACAGTCACGGTTACGCACACGGTTGGTGTATTTTATTTGAGTTTACTTCAAGTTTGCTATGACCGGGTGTTAAACAAAGTTTCCAAGTTGCCACTTAACCGCGGGCACGGCTTTCCGAAAGATTTAACCCTGCAGGGGTGCTCCAACTCATCCATCACAAACTAACCACACGCCGCATTGGAATTCCTCAACTCAGAATCACCCGTAGTATTTGCGGAATCCCGATGGAAAATCTCAACTTCGGGATAGCCCGAAGTGTCGTCGAAATCCCGCGCACAAGATGTTCAAGAAAGGTAAAACAAATCCAGCAAGGCCGCCTGACGTGCCGAAATCCCGATAGGAGCCGCGTATCTCGTTCTCTTGGCACAACCGGATGGGCGCAGCGTACAGTGGCCTGATAGACATCTCCCAAGTTGCCCCGGGTTGGCCCCGCACACGACTCTGTTTTGGACCAGCACCAGCAGCACTGGCCCCCCTTTATTATGTTGAATTAACTCCTCGGGTTCATGACGCCCTATGCTTTAGTAACGGTGTTAAGTATTATTATATTGGGCAAATATAATACCAATGTTGGGCCTTGCCAGACAAGTTTGATCCTAAAACGAAAATCAAGGGGGTCCCCATAACAATCCCAAGCATGTTAGGAGCGCTCAATTATGGAACATAACACCGGTACACAAGTAACTAGGGCGGCAAGAGTGGAACAAAACACCGAACAAAAGGCCAAGCCTTCCACCCTTTACCAAGTATATATGTGCTTTAAATTAAATAGCAATAATATTGTGATATAACAAAAGGATATCCATGTTCACACATGGATCAACTTGCACCTGCAACTAGCAACGCTATAAGAAGGGCTGAGCAAGCGGTAACATAGCCAAACAATGGTTCGCTGGGATGTGGAGGGGGTTAGAGGTTTTTCATGGCAATTTGGGAGGCTTGACATACAAGTGGTAGGTAGCGAGACAAGCGATAGAAACAAGACATCTAGCATGGCAATGATAGTAGTGGTATCCAGGGAAATGATCATCTTGCCTGAGATCCCGCTTGAAAGAAGAACGAATACGTGAAGTAGACGATCCAACATAGTCGAACGAATCCTCACACTCCGAACGCTTTAGGAACTCTATCGAGAAGAAGCAATCCAAAAACAACAATCAACACATGATCAACACCACAACATATGCATGACATGTTGCGCAAACAAAGATGATGCATGTCCAGTTTAATTATGCAAGGCATGGCAATCACAACAATCGAATACTACACATTAAGTGAAGCTCAATATGCAACGAGTTGCATATTGACGAAACTCCACATTCGAATTACTTAGTTCACTCTCGTTTAGGTACACGACAATATTAAATGTTGTTGATCACGGCAAGGGATGAAGCATAAACAAACTATATCACCTAGGCATTTTAAATGAGGACGGAAACAACATATAGTATTTCCGAAACAACCTCATATGCTTTTTATGAATTTGGTCCAGATCAGTCCTAACACAATTATAGAGTTATTAAACAGCAAAATAAATATCACCATGTTATTATACATATTTTTTCTAGTCAAGTTACATATGTGGAGCATTTTTATCGGAGCTACGGTTTTGTAGTTATGAAACAAATCATTTTGGCATGACGATTACGCAAATTATGTGAAAACAGCAAGTTAAATATTTTTATCATGGATGAAATTTGGATAATGTGATTCTACACGAAATTCTGAACATTTTACATATATAAAACATTATGATCTGATGCATGGATGTTTATTTATTCACATACTAAAACAGTGGGAAATGATGCAAATATGCAATGTCCTGGATATTGTTGAAATTCGCAGAGAAAAAAAAATTACTGGGACGAATCTTAAATAATAGTGCAACCAGCAGCGTATCAGGCCCATGAGGGTGTGACAACGTTCAATAAAACCAGAGGCAAAAATATGGGGCACCTAGGACTCGATCCCAGGACCTCCTTGTTGCAACACAACAATATGACCAGTTGGGTTATGACTGAATTGTGCTAAACAATGGTTTTTGTGCTAGATGAATCTGAATAACGAGCGAACCTGAACCATCAACATAACAAATAGGCAAAATAAAACAGGGGCGTCTGGGATTCGAACCCCATACCCCTTGGTTTAGTGCGCATATCGACTACCAGCTCGGCTAGCAACGAATTCTGACAGAGAGTGCGTTGGACGGAATTTTAACAACTGCAAGAAAACTCGAGCTTTAGCCATGGCATCACAGAGATTCTTGCCGGCGAGAGGAGCTAGCAGCGGCGGCTGAGCAAGCTTCAGAGCGCCGGCGGGCGTGTGGAAAGAGGTGGGGGTGTGGTTCCTCACCTCGCTGGGCTGGTGTGGCTTGGGTTCGGGGTGAAGCGAGCAGTCGAGGCAGAGGCATACTAGGGCGGCCATCCATGGCTCCCTGCTGCCCGAGGATGACGCGGGGCTTGGTAGGGCGGCGACGAAGAGGTTGGGGACGAGGCTAGGGAGTCCGGCGAGGCTTGGGTTGCCGTCTCCAGTCGCCGGACGGAGCGGGGTTGGCTGGATTGCTCCTGTCCATGGCGTCTTTCTTGGAACAGAGGCGGAGAGAAAGTTCAGAGAGGAGGAGCAGAGAAGGGAAGGAAACGGGAAGGAGGAAAGGCATGGAGAAGAAGGCTCACCGGACATGGGGTACAACAAACGACGGGCAAGGCAGCGGAGCAACTGCTACAGAAGGTGACGATGATGGGACCTCGAGGTCGAGCTCAAGCCATGGCCACGGTGCTTCTGACAAAGAGAAACAAGAGTAGGGGTGAGAGGAGAAACAACAACAGGGAGGCGGCGTTGGTATGCAGGGCTGGCTCACCGACGACGTTGCTGGAAGTCGGAGGCGGCGAGGCTGGGGCGACCGCATGGAGGAGAAGCACGGCAGAGCCACGCGGGTCAGAGGCGCACGGGAACTTGCCTGCCCGTAGCGGCTCCGTGACGGCGCTCCGGCGACGACGACCAGAGCAGAGGACGGAGGCAGCGACGGGTCGAGCTGGGGTGCTCAGCATCGATGGAGGGAGGTGGGAATCGAGGAGGGACAGGGGAGGCGCTGGTGGATCCAGCTCTCCTGATCGATCGAGGGGGCTGCGGGGTTGGTCCGGCACGGAAAGCAAGGAGGGAGACCATGGTGGCGGGGAGGATGAGCATGGGACAAGCTGATTCTAGGGTTGGCATGTTATATATAGCAGTGGAATTAGGGTAGGGACTATCTAGACCCTTCGATTTGATCGGACGGTTGAGGTAAAAATTCTAGGAGAGACCAAAAGAGAAACCGATGATGGTTTGGGGTATTACGGGGTTGATCCGGACCCAACGGTCATGACTCGGCGATTTGGGTTCGGGGAAGTTATCGGGCGCGTGGGAGGGGTTTGTGCACTGTGCAGAGGGGCTAGGCAAGGCATAGAGGGAAACACGGTCAGCCTGGCAACAGGTTTTATAAACGAAAACGTCTGCGATTTGAGCGGCTATAGTGCCGCTATAGGTTTAACGGTTCGGGTATCAAACGACCTCTAAATGAGAAAAAATTTGGCAGGCGGTCTACCTACACTAAAACAAGACCGCACGCCAAGCTTCAACCCATTCCAAGAAAGTTTTAAATGCACCTTTTAAAAACAATATTTTATCGATGCCGCGGGCACACGCGTGTGTGGTTGGTCTCAAAACGGTCGATGACACGAACGGAGAGAACCGACAACTACGATCGGATGCAAGTTTTCAAAAACAAGTGACGGTGCTATTCAGATGACGCAAATGATGCGATGATGAATGCGACAAACAAAAGAATCACACGACGAGAATGGAAATAAAAGGGGAGTCTTCTGGAGCGTCGGTCTCGGGCTGTTACAAAACACCACATGTTGAAGGATCTATGACAATATAACTTCTATGATATGAACAAACATAAATCATTACATTGTCTTCCTTGTCCAACGTCAACCATTTTGACATATAATATTTAATGGGGGCTCACAATCATAAAGGATGTCCAAGATGGTGTATTTGCATGTGAATCTTCTCTTCCCTTATTAATTCTTTCATGAATTGCATCATTGACCAATGCTATGTTTGTCAATCTCCAATAAATTTTACTACTTATACTTTTCCTTATGTGATGTCATTACTCACCATAAGATTAGCATATGATCCTTTTCATTTATTTCTCTTTCCTTTTATTTTGATTGCAACAAGAGAGTAGAGAGGCAACAACTCAAACTAAACTTTATTATATAACTCTCACTCGATTACGTAGATAGATAGGCCACGAAACTAGCACATGAAAATAGATCATGCTAAACTTTTATTCAACTAAATCAAAAGAAAACTAAAGATCGAACTAAAATAGGTAAAGGTGAATAAAATTTATGGTGATACGATACCGAGGCACCTCCCCCAAGCTTGGCTCAAGCTAAGGGGAGTGCCCATACCCGTGTGCTCAAGTCTCCTTTGCTGGTGGTGATGAAGTAGGTGGTGGTGATGAAGTGGTAGGCTTGTCCTCCAACTCCGAGGGTAAGGGCTCACCATCAAAAGTTGACGCAAGAGTCCCCTGAGTCCTGCAACTGGCAGCTAAACTCATACCTTTAAATCTTGCTTCATATTCAAAAACTTGGTTTTTAAGATCATAAACTTGGCTTTGCAGAAAATTGATTTGCTCGTTGAGGGTAGAGATGGTGTCCTTCGCAGACCGGCCATCCACCATCTGATAACTGGTGAATTCCGTGATCATGGAGTGATTGGCACTAAGTCCACACTCCACCATCCTTTGGCACTTGAAGATGTCTTGTTCCACCGCCTCGAGCCTAGCCTCCATGCTTCCGGTCCTCTTGGGTTCCTGAAAATCGCGGATGTGGAGCACCCCCTCACGCATCTCAATGGCTTGAGGGTGCTTCATCACCTCCGTCAAGTACGGGTTCATGACCTTCTCGAAGAACTTGTCCTTGGAGGAACTTGATGGAGCCATGGAGATCTAGATCTGACGATAAAGCAGCACAAAATAAGAACACATGATTTCTCTGCGATGCGGTCGTCAAAACAGTCGAGGGTATATATAGAGAATTTTTATTCTTGGAAAGCAAGCATATGGAAGGAAAACGGAGTCGGGAAGGTGACCGAGGTGGGCACAACCCACCAGGGCCCGCCTGGCAAGGCTGGCGCGCCCTGGCGTATCGTGCTCACCTCGATAACCTCCTTATTTATTTCTTAAATTCCAAAATTTTCTAATATTCCAAAACTGAAAAAAATTATTTTTGCGGATTTTTCGGAGTCTGTTTACTTACCGTATCACGCAGCTCCTATTTTTCAGAATTCTGGAGTGTTCCGGAAGGTTTCTTTTATGTGTTCCTCCGGTGTCATGGTTTGGATAACATCGCTTTCAACGTTAATAGGCATACCTGAGATATACTGCTTAATTCTTTGTCCATTGACCACCTTCGGGTTAGTACCTTCGGCATTATTAATCTTGATAGCTCCAGAACGATAAACCTGTTCGATAATATAAGGTCCTTCCCATTTGGAGAGAAGCTTACCTGCAAAAAATCTTAAACGAGAGTTGAAAAAAAGAACATAGTCTCCTATTTTGAATTCCCGCTTTTGGATTCTTTTGTCATGCCATCTTTTTACTTTTTCTTTGAATAGTTTGGCATTTTCATAGGCTTGGGTTCTCCATTCATCTAGTGAGCTAATATCAAATAGCCTCTTCTCACCGGCAAGTTTAAAATCATAGTTGAGTTCTCTAATTGCCCAAAATGCTTTATGTTCTAATTCTATGGGCAAATGACAAGCTTTTCCATATACCATTTTGTATGGAGACATACCCATAGGATTTTTATAAGCTGTTCTATAGGCCCAATGTGCATCATCTAGTTTCTTAGACCAATTTCTTTCGAGACCTATTGACAGTTTTTTGTAATATCAATTTTATTTCCCTATTGCTAAGTTCAACTTGACCACTAGATTGAGGATGATAGGGTGATGCAATTCTATGGTTAACATCATATTTAGCAAGCATCTTACGGAAAGCACCATGGATAAAGTGTGAACCACCATCAGTCATTAAGTATCTAGGGACTCCAAACCTCGGGAAGATAACCTCTTTATGCATTTTAATGGAGGTGTGGTGATCGGCACTACTAGTTGGAATAGCTTCTACCCACTTAGTGACATAATCAACAACAACCAAAATATGAGTATACCCGTTAGAGGAAGGAAAAGGTCCCATATAATCAAAACCCCAAACATCAAATGGTTCGACAACAAGTGAATAATTCCTAGGCATTTCCTGACGCTTACCAATATTACCAATTCTTTGACATTCATCACAAGACAAGACAAACTTACATGCATCCTTGAAGGAAGTAGGCCAATAAAAACCAGATTGCAATACCTTGTGAGCAGTTCTATCTCCCACATGATGTCCTCCATAAGCTTCGGAATGACATTTCCGTAGGATTTGTACATGTTCATGCTCAGGTACACAACGTCTAATAATACCATCTACCACTTCTTTATAGAGATGTGGATCATCCTAAGAGTAATGTCTTAAATCATAGAAGAATTTTTTCTTTTGTTGGTATGTGAAGCTAGGTGGTATATATTTAGCGACAATGTAATTAGCATAATCAGCATACCAAGGAGTGTTTTGAGAAACATTTATTGCAGCTAACTGTTTGTCAGGGAAACTATCATCAATATGTAGTGGGTCATCAAGAATATTTTCTAACCGAGACAAGTTATCAGCTACGGGGTTCCCAGCTCCCTTCCTATCAACGATATGTAAGTCAAATTCTTGAAGCAAGAGAACCCACCTAATAAGTCTAGATTTAGAATCCTTCTTTTCCATAAGATATTTTATAGCAGCATGATCGGTGTGAACAATAACTTTGGAGTCAACAATGTAGGATCTAAATTTATCACAAGCAAACACAACTGCTAAAAATTCTTTTTCAGTAGTAGCATCATTTCGTTGAGCACTTTCTAGAGTTTTGCTGGCATAATGGTTAACATTCAATTTCTTATCAACTCTTTGTCCTAGAACAGCACCAACATCATAATCACTAGCATCACACATAATTTCAAAAGGCAAGTTCCAATCAGGTGGTTGAATGATAGGTGCAGAGGTTAAGGCTTTCTTGAGTGTTTCAAAGGCTTCCACACAATCATCATCAAAAACAAAAGGGATATCCTTTTGCAAAAGATTAGTAAGAGGCTGTAACGCCCAAGATGCGATCCTATCCTTATTTTGGCTGGAGGGCCTCGACAGGGATAGAAGCGCATCTCGTCGTTTCGCAAGAATGGATATCATTACAAGTACATGTAAAGAAGAGATGAGTATATGGAATTGACTTACACTCGCCACAAGCTAAATCAAGGTCACATCAATACAACAACATATATAATCATCATACAAAAGAGCAGGGTCCGACTCCAAACGAAATCAAACAATAAAATGACAGCCATCCTTGCTATCTGAGGCTGCCGGCCTGGAAACCATCCTAGATCGATGAAGAAGAAGATGAACTCCAAATCAATCAAAGCATCGCTCTCACGTCAAATCAACGCATTACCTGTACCTGCAACTGTTGTTGTAGTAATCTGTGAGCCACAGGGACTCAACAATATCATTTCCAAGGGTATCAAGACTATTAAAGCTTAATGGGTGAGGTATGGTTAAGTGGTGAGGCTGCAGCAAGCACTAAGCATTTATTATTTGAGTGGCTAACTTACGAGTACAAGAACAAGGGGGGATGATCGTCGAATAAACAGACGTGAACTAGTAACGATCACTAAGTGATCCTGAACACCTACCTACGAGTCAAACATAACCCCACCGTGTTCTCTCTCGGATCAGAAATTCACGAGAAGAGATCATCATAGTACCGCACACGGTTGGTGTATTTTATTTGCATTTACTTTAAGTTTGCTATGACCGGGTGTTAAACAAAGTTTCCAAGTTGCCACATAACCGCGGGCACGGCTCTCATGAAAGATTTAACCCTGCAGGGGTGCTCAAACTCATCCATTACAAACTAACAACACGCCGCGGGAATAACCTCAACCACGAAACCCGTGATCTCCTTGGAAATTCCGTTGGAAAATCTCAACCTCGAGATAGCCCGAAGTGTCCTCGAAATCCCGCGCACAAGATGTTCGAGAAAGGTAAAACAAATCCAGCAAAGCCGCCAACCCGATAGGAGCCGCGTATCTCATTCTCAGGACACGAACGGATGAGAAGTACGTACGGTGGCCAGATAGAGATCCCCCGAGTTGCCCCGGGTGGCCCCGCAAGTGGCTCTGTTTTGGACCAACACTCATGAGGAGCACTGGCCCGGGTTGTTGATTAATTATCCGCGGGTGTCGGCGGGTCCCTATGCAATTTTAATTGTTATTAGGCAAATGGAGTACCAATTTGGGCCTTGCCAGAAGAGTTTATCCCAAAACGAAAGTCAAGGGGGTCCCCATAACAACCCCGAGAATGTTAGGAGCGCTCAATATGGAACATAACACCGGTACACAAGTAACTAGGGCGGCAAAAGTGGAACAAAACACCGAACAAAAGGACAACCCCTCCACCTTATACAAAGTATATATGTGTATTAAATTAAATAGCAATAATATTGTGATATATAAAAATATCCATGTTGGCAAATGGAAACCCTTTTGCACCTGCAACTAGCAACGCTATAAGAAGGGATGAGCAAGCGGTAACATAGCCAAACAATGGTTTGCTGGGATGTGGAGGGTTAGAGGCTTATCATGGCATTTTGGGAGGCTTGACAAACAAGTGGTGGGTAGCGAGACAGCGATAGAAACGAGACAACTAGCATCGCAATGATAGTAGTGGTATCCAGGGAAATGATCATCTTGCCAGAGATCCCGCTTGGAAGAAGATCGAGTCCATGAAGAAGACGAACCAACGTAGTCGAACGAATCCTCACACTCCGAACGCTTTCGGAACTCTATCGAGAAGAAGCAATCCAAAAACAACAATCAACACATGATAAGCACAACAACATATTCATGATATGATGCACAACAAGAATGATGCATGGTATGCAGGACATGGTAAAGCACAAGAGTCAACTCCTGCACATTAAGTGAAGCTCAATATGCAACGAGTTGCATATTGATGAAACTCCACGTTCGAATCATTTAGTTCACTCTCATTTCTTTACACAACAAGTTTAAATGATGTTACACATGGTAAGAGGTGAAGCATAATAAACTAGATATTTAGGCAAGTTTAAATGAGGCCGGAAACAACATATAGCATTTCCAAAATGACCCCATATGTTAAGTTCGAAATTGGTACAGATCTAAACTAAGCATGTTTTATATTTATTCAACAAGAAAATAAAGTGCACAATGATATTCTACTCATCATTCTAGGCGTTTTACATATATAGAACGTTTGAAACGGAGCTACGGTCTAAAAGTTATGACACACACAAGATAATATGCCATGAATGCAAAAATGCATGAAAATGACAACCACAAGCATTTCAAATCATGAACGCAGCAAGTTATTATGAAACTACATGAGATTCTAAGCAATTTTCATGTGCAACATGTTCAAAACGGAGCTACGGTTCAATAATAACAAGCAACACAAGTTATAGACATATTCTGCCCAAAACAGCGACATGCCATTTTGCACACATGAAAACTATAAGCTGCAAGATTCTAAAATTCACAAACAAGGCATGGGGCTGTAGCCTACATGATGCACAACAATTCATATCATCAAAGAAATTTGAGTAGAAGCATGGATCACTAGGAAATAAGCTCACTAGATTATAACAGATTAGGACTTAGTGAAAATCACAGTTTTTAACACAGCAGTTTTATCACGAAGGCATATTGGCAGCAGCAAAACTATATGCTACAGGTCATATATTGGCATGATGCACTACAATTCATTACATAGTGGCAAGGTCTAATGACGCATAGAATCATGGTTAGCATCAACACAACATGGCATTATGAAGAAAACAGATACTTAGACTTAGTGAAAATTAGACTAGACATGTGCAGCAGTCTTTAACAGATTGGCATGTTGAACAGCATAATTAATTATGATGCTAAACCTATTCATGCAAACTATTGGCACAATATGATAGAGCATAACATGCTTTACAATACATACCATTGTGGCAACACCAAAAGAGCTATAGATCAATAGCAAACCACATGGCAAGATAGCAACGAAATAAAACAGTTTTGAGACTTGGAAATATTTAGACCCCTCAAAACTGCAATATTTTTATGGCATGTTGGCAACAAGAAAAAAACACCTAAACATGCTTTTCAATAGCAACCAAAATTACCAGGGCCTAGCACACATGTCCAAGGGCATATCTCATGTTTGCAACTTTTCCAAAATATGCATGGATTAATTCACACAAAATAATCAAAAGAGCATCATAGCCAAAATGACAAGCACACAAAATTGCTCAAAAGACAAAACTAAATGCACAGATAAATTCTATGGTCTTTTCTACCCTAAGATCATATATAATATGTGGGTTTTTTACTATAAAACAAATGAAACAACAATTATGCGAGATTAGGACATAAACCGTTTTAGCAAGTTATTTATGCAAATTAAATGCAAACATCGCATCAAACATTTTTCTCATGCATGAAAAAGGGATATAAATAACCTACACATTTTACATATATGCTTTGTTTAATTTTGATGCACGGGTAAATAATTATGCGAAATGCAAAATCATGCCATTTAAGCAAATTAACAGAAAATGGCATGTTAAACATTTATGCATGAAAATTGGATATTGCGAATCTACACGAAATTCTACACGGTTTACATATATAAAAGATTTTAATCCTATGCACGGTTAATTACTTATTAATATTTTAAAATAGGGCATTTTTAAGTAAATGTATAATTCACTAATTAATTAGCAAATTCGTCGGATGAAAAAAAAAACACGAGATGGGCCGAAAGCACTCGGTGCTAGGGCTCTCACCCATGGGCCTTAGGCTGGAGGCAATAGGGGCGACGCTGGGCCTTGGGCATCCTCGCAGCTCGGCCTAAGTAGGCCGTGGCCCACGAGGCGATTGGGCAGGGCGAGCGGCGCTCGTCCTCCTCCTAACTCTAGTGCCCGAGCGGGAGGACAGCGGCAACGTCCTGGTCAACGGCGTGCGGCGGGGCAGCTTGCAGGGTGCGGGAAGTTCGGTCGGCGAGGGGAACGGACGGATCCGGCCAGGATCGTGCCGTATCCGGATGCGGACCGAAGAACGGTGGCGGCGAGGCGAAGCTCCAGATCCATGGCGGAGCTCCAATGGTGGCGGCTGCCATTGCTGCAACAGGGAGAGGGGGAGCTGAGAGCAGGAGCGAGATAAGAGAGATGGGGCGGCCTAGGGGGTCGCCGACGGCGGCAGGGCTCACCGGGGCGAGGTTTGATGGTGGGGAGCAGAGCCACGACGGCGGTCACGGGATCTGGCGGGCGGGAGCTCGGGGAGCTAGGCGGTGCGAGCGCTTGCGGGGCTCGGCCCGGTTCGGGCCCGGGGCGTTCCTCACCTGGGCCCCGGCTGGCCGCGGCAGCTGGAGGGGGCGGGCACGCGACGTGGTGCGCGGGGGCTGGATGAGAGGCTGCTCAGGGCCACGTGGCGCCCTACGGTTGCCCGAAACGACGGCGAGGTTGGCGCCAAGTGGCGGATGTGGGCTGGTGGCGCACGGATTCTGAGATGGGAGGTGGCTAGAGGTTAGGGGAGGCTATTTTTGGCACGGGAGACCTCCTATTTATAGTATGTTGGCTAGGGTTAGGGGTTTTAGGGCATTTTCGGGCCGTTCGATCGAGATCGGACGGTCCGGCAGCGGAGGGGGCTAGGGTTAGGTGGGCTGGGCTGTGTAGGTGGGCTAGGCTGATATGGGAGGGGAACTTTGCGGCCCGGCACAAGTTTTTTTATAAACCAAAAATGTTCGCTAATAAACTGATGACGGTGCCGCTACGGTCGACCGTCCCGGTATCAAACGACCTCCGATTGTGACGAAATTTGGCAGGCGGTCTACCTACAATATAATAATACCGCATGCCAAGTTTCGACCCAATCCGAGAATATTTTCACACACTTTTAAAAACAATATACTATCGATGCCGCGGGTGCGTGCGTGTGTGGTTGGTCTCGAAACGGGCGTCGATGAGAATGGAGAGAACCGACAACTACGAATGGAAGCAAGTTTTGAAAATGATGTCGTTAGAGTGCCGATGCAATGCAGATGATGCAAATGATGCGATGATGAATGTGACCACCAAACGAATGACACGATGACAACCTAATGAAAGGGGAATCTTCTTGAGTGTCGGTCTCGGGCTGTTACAACTCTCCCCCACTTACAAGAGATCTCGACCCGAGATCTTAGAATGAGAAGAGGAAGGAAGAGGTAAAACTTAGTTGCTTCATTGACAAACGAGTGAAACCAAGAGAAGAAGGATGATATGAGAAACAAGCAAGAATTCAAAATAAATCTGGGCAGCACTCCGATAGACAAGAGAAGCAAACTTGATAAGATGGAATGAACATGAAACGATGACACAACACTCCGGTTAAAGATAAGGAAGAAACGAACATGATCTTGACAAAACGAGACAACGGTCGAAGAGAGCAACATCACAAAGCCTCTGGAACAAAAGAATAGAAGCTAGATCATTGGAAAGAGAGGAATAGAGAAGAAAATGACAACTTCTACCATAAATGAATGTGAAAAGAACAACCTTACAAAGAAGGATTGAACGGAGTTGTTGGAAATCAACAACGAAAAGAATAGAGTTGTTGTGGGCTTATGGAAAACATCTCAATAATGAGGTGACAACCGGCCACTAACAAAAACAAGTATTGCTTGGGAATAACAGGATATGCAAACTTCTTTCAACAAGAGGATACATTGAGGACTTGGATCATTGATGAGCACCATGATAGCAACAATCCTAAGGAAATGCTTTAGGTGAAATCCAATCCAAGATAGCTCCAATGAAAAAGATGATGGGTTTAATTATCTCATTCTTGATAACTTCTCTTTGAGACTCCTCATGAATCAAGAATGCTATAATACCATCTCAAAAGATAGATAGAATGAATTGCACTTCGGAATACAAGACGGATGATTCTTGAGCCTTTCCAACAAGAATCTTGAAGAACACGTTGAGAATGAACAAAATCCTTGACGAACCACCATGAAGAACCTCTTGGAGAACTCTGGAATGAAAGGATCATAGAAAAGAATTGAAGGTTGCAAAATGAACAAGATTGAGGCCTTGCAAAGATTTAGATGAAGCTTCATGATGAGATACTTAAGAAAAAACTTGGAACTCCGGAAACAAGGATGAACAACTTAGAATTGAGAATTTGATATCATGAAAAACTCTGGAAGAAGGACTGAAATCATTTGATGAAACAAGAATAAGAATTATGTTATGCTTATCCTTCATCAAGTTAAATTGATGACAAGCAACGGATTGGCATACTACTTATTCTTCTTGAAAAGATTGAAGAGAAATATTGCACACTTGAAGAAGTCTTGAACGAAACACCGATACGAATTTAAAACGAATGGGGACACTACAAATGAATGGAGATGCACGACACGAGAACGAAGAGATCACGATCCTTCTAACAGAAGACTTGAACAAGGCACCGGAATAATTGAGATACGAACGAAGAGACAACAATTGAGAAGAATTTGAGGACGAAAGCTGAATGCTGAGAATGAAGAAATCTTATGAAATGATGGCCTTAGGAGGATCGAGAAATGAAAAGTACACTCAAATGCTCCGGATAGATATGGAAGGAATTTCTCATGATCGAAAACAATTGAGAGGATAGAAACAAGCTGAAACCATGAATCTTCAAGAGAATGGACAAGGATTTAAGAGAAACAGTATTCACGCTGAGATTGATGACGAGAAACACCACCATGAATTACTGAGACACTCCAGAACAAGAATAAAGAAAGGTTGAGCCAATGATGAAAATAATTTGAAGCTATCTTAGAGAAGGCATATGACTGATGGAATCCATTCTTACGTCACATTGAAAATAACTTGAGGACAACTCCGGAAAAGATTAGAAGAGCCAGGTAAGATCCTGGGGAAAACCTGTGGGTTATGGGTCCAGTAAAAGGAAAGCCGTTGAAATGATTGCTTAGGAAGAGAGATTGCACCGGTACGAATGAAAACTTGATGATGTGAGAACCTCGAAATAATTTGAAAGGATGAATGAGAACATGACTCTTTTGAGATATCTTCAGCACTCCGGATAGAATAGAGAGGTGAATAGAGAACAGAGGCTTGGATAAGAATTTCCACATGAAAAATATTTAACAAATGAAAAGAATATGATGAACACCGAAAGCTTGACGTGAATCCACCGGGGAAGAAAACAAGAACCAAGAATGATGAACTTGATGCTCTTTAGCATATTCACACTGAATCACCGGATACGATACGAAAGAAAAGATAGCGGAAGCATCACATGAAAAGAAAGGCACTTGGATGATAATTTACTCGTTGAAGAAAAAGGGCGGGAGGGTGGGGAAAAACAATGAAAACTTAGGACAAATGAAACGAACTCCGGAAAGAAATAAGAGGATTGATCTTGCAAATGTTAGGGAGGAATGAATTATCTTGATGAGAAACACACCGGTTAGGAAAGATATGAAATCACCACTTGACATCGAAGCAACTCGAATTACCATACTCCAACAAAACAAAAGATGGGGCTTGAGGATTAAGCCGGAAACAAATACATAACCCATTTGCATTTGCTGGAAGGATAATCCTAGGTAACTACTTGAATTCCCACCCGAGAACTTCCGAAATATTTCTGGTTATGCAATCTGGTCCAACGGATACATGGATCAATTACTGAATAAATCACTCAACTCCTAGCAATAATACTACCCACCAGTGTATCACATCCGTCAACACATAACTAGAGAAACCTCGGAAACCCATCTACCTTAGACCCTCGTAATCACAACGATACTAAACATCGCAGTACATGTGATCCCGCTCCCCATTACTGGGTGCCGCCACACTCTTCGCTCCACGAATAGTATTGAAGCAATTTCGAACATCCGCATCCTGAGATACTAAGGAAACTGAACGATAGCGATGTGTCAAGAACCCCTTGGAGCTCAACTCCCCGGGTGCAATCCATACGTACGGGAGGCACCAAGAACAGAGTTCCGGTCACATCGACATCATATAGGTTCCAAAATACCCGCGTCATCCTAAAAAAATTGAGTGAGAAGAGTGTAGAATTAAAATTCCAAAGTCGTAATTCCTCAGCAGAGTATAGAAGAGGAGTAAAAAGAATCCTACTCTCCGATATATAACTAGACTCAAAACAGTTTTTTTACTAGACTCGACTCGGCGAAGTTCGATCAATCAAGGGGCTCCTTGGTCGGTATAGGCTCTGATACCAACTTGTAACACCCAATATGCGATCCTATCCTTATTTTGGCTCGAGGGCCTCGACAGGGATAGAAGCGCATCTCATCGTTTCGCAAGAATGGATATCATTACAAGTACATGTAAAGAAGAGATGAGTATATTGAATTGGCTTACACTCGCCACAAGCTAAATCAAGGTCACATCAATACAACAACATATACAATCATCATACAGAAGAGCAGGGTCCGACTACGGAAGAAATCAAACGATAAAATGACATCCATCCTTGCTATCCCAGGCTGCCGGACTGGAACCCATCCTTGATCGATGAAGAAGAAGATGAACTCCAAATCAATCAAAGCATCGCTCTCACGTCAAATCAACGCATTACCTGTACCTGCTACTGTTGTTGTAGTAATCTGTGAGCCACAGGGACTCAGCAATCTCATTTCCAAGGGTATCAAGACTATTAAAGCTTAATGGGTGAGGTATGGTTAAGTGGTGAGGCTGCAGCAAGCACTAAGCATTTATTTGAGTGGCTAACTTACGAGTACAAGAACAAGGGGGGTGATCGTCGAATAAACGGACGTGAACTAGTAATGATCACTAAGTGATCCTGAACACCTACCTACGAGTCAAACATAACCCCACCGTGTTCTCTCTCGGATCAGAAATTCACGAGAAGAGACAATCACGGTTACGCACACGGTTGGTGTATTTTATTTGCATTTACTTTAAGTTTGCTATGACCGGGTGTTAAACAAAGTTTCCAAGTTGCCACATAACCGCGGCATGGCTCTCATGAAAGATTTAACCCTGCAGGGGTGCTCCAACTCATCCATCACAAACTAACCACAAGCCGTCGGAATAACCTCGACCACGAAACACGTGATCTCCTTGGAAATTCCGTTGGAAAATCTCAACCTCGAGATAGCCCGAAGTGTCCTCGAAATCCCGCGCACAAGGCATTCGAGAAAGGTAAAAAAAATCCAGCAAGGCCGCCCGACGTGTCGATGAACCCGATAGGAGCCGTGTATCACGTTCTCAGGACACGAACGGATGAGCAGTACGTACGGTGGCCGGATAGAGATCCCCCGAGTTGCCCGGGTGGCCCCACAAGTGGCTCTGTTTGGACCAACACTCATGAGGAGCACTGGCCCGGGTTGTTGATTAATTATCCGTCGGTGTCGGCGGGTCCCTATGGAATTTTAGTTGTTATTAGGCAAATAGAGTACCAATGTTGGGACTTGCCAGAAGAGTTTCTCCCAAAACAAAAGTCAAGGGGGTCCACATAACAACCCCGAGCATGTTAGGAGCGCTCAATATGGAACATAACACCGATACACAAGTAACTAGGGCGGCAAAAGTGGAACAAAACACCGAGCAAAAGGCCAACCCTTCAACCTTTTACCAAGTATATATGTGCATTAAATTAAATAGCAATAATATTGTGATTTATAAAAGTATCCATGTTGGCACATGGAAACCCTTTTGCACCTGCAACTAGCAACGCTATAAGAAGGGTTGAGCAAGCGGTAACATAGCCAAACAATGGTTTGCTGGGATGTGGAGGGTTAGAGGCTTATCATGGCATTTTGGGAGGCTTGACAAACAAGTGGTAGGTAGCGAGACAGCGATAGAAATGAGACAACTAGCATGGCAATGATAGTAGTGGTATCCAGGGAAATGATCATCTTGCCTGAGATCCCGCTTGGAAGAAGATCGAGTCCATGAAGAAGACGAACCAACGTAGTCGAACGAATCCTCACACTCCGAACGTTTTCGGAACTCTATCGAGAAGAAGCAATCTGAAAACAACAATCAACACATGATAAGCACCACAACATATTCATGATATGATGCCCAACAAGGATGATGCATGGTATGCAGGACATGGTAAAGCACAACAATCAACTCCTAAACATTAAGTGAAGCTCAATATGCAACGAGTTGCATATTGACGAAACTCCATGTTCGAATCTTTTAGTTCACTCTCATTTATTTACATAACAAGTTTAAATGTTGTTACACATCGTAAGAGGTGAAGCATAATAAACTACATATTTAGGCAAGTTTAAATGAGGCCGGAAACAACATATAGCATTTCCAAAACGACCCCATATGTTAAGTTTGAAATTGGTACAGATCTGAACTAAGCAAG
The DNA here is from genome assembly GCA_039707655.1 of Elymus sibiricus. Taxonomy (NCBI): domain Eukaryota; kingdom Viridiplantae; phylum Streptophyta; class Magnoliopsida; order Poales; family Poaceae; genus Elymus; species Elymus sibiricus. Next base: position 302,554,653 of record CM077675.1, on the reverse strand, counting down.
TTTTATATTTATTCAACTGGAAAATAAAGTGCACAATGATATTCTACTCGTCATTCTAGGCGTTTTACATATATAGAACGTTTGAAACGGAGCTACGGTCTGAAAGTTATGACACACACAAGATAATATGCCATGAATGCAAAAATGCATGAAAATGACAACCACAAGCATTTCAAATCATGAATGCAGCAAGGTATTATGAAACTACATGAGATTCTAAGCAATTTTTATGTTCAACATGTTCAAAACGGAGCTACGGTTCAACAATAACAAGCAACACAAGTTATAGACATATTCTACCCAAAACAGCGACATGGCATTTTGCACACATGAAAACTATAAGCTACAGGATTCTAAAATTCACAAATAAGACATGGGGCTGTAGCCTACATGATGCACAACAATTCATATCATCACAGCGAATTGAGTAGAAGCATGGATCACTAGGAATAAGCTCACTAGACGACAATAAATTATAACAGATTAGGACTTGGTGAAAATCACAGTTTTTAATAGAGCAGTTTTATCACGAAGGCATATTGGCAGCAACAAAACAATATGCTACAGGTCATATATTGGCATGAAACTTTACAGAATGGTAGAGGACATGATGCACTACAATTCATTACATAGTGGCAAGGTCTATTTATGCATAAAATCATGGTTAGCATCAACACAACATGGCATTATGAAGAAAACAGATTCTCAGACTTGGTGAAAATTAGACTAGACATGTGCAGTAGTTTTTCACAGATTGGCATGTTGAACAGCATAATTAATTATGATGCTAAACCTATTCATGCAAACTATTGGCACAATATGATAGAGCATAACATGCTTTACAATACATCCCATTGTGGCAACACCAAAAGAGCTATAGATCAATAGCAAACCACATGGCAAGACATCAACAAAATAACACAGTTTTCAGACTTAGAAATATTTAGACCCCTCAAAACAGCAATATTTTTATGGCATGTTGGCAACAAGAAAATAACACCTAAACATGGATTTCTATAGCAACCAAAATTACCAGGGCCTAGCACACATGTCCAAGGGCATATCTCATGTTTGCAACTATTCCAAAATATGCATGGATTAATTCACACAAAATAGACAAAATAGCATCATAGCCAAAATGACATGCACACGAAGTTGCTCAAAAGACAAAACTAAATGCATAGATAAATTCTATGGATTTTTCTACCCTGAGATCATATATAATATGTGGGTTTTTACTATAAAACAAATGACACAACAATTATGCGAGATTAGGACATAAACCATTGTAGCAAGTTATTTATGCAAATTAAATGCAAACATCACAGCAAACATTTTTCTCATGCATGAAAAAGGGTTATAAATAACCTACACATTTTACATATATGGTTTGTTTAATTTCGATGCACGGATAAATAATTATGCGCAATGCAAAATCATGCCATTTATGCAAATTAACAGAAAAGGGCATGTTAAACATTTTTAACATGCATGAAAATTGGATATTGTGAATCTACACGAAATTCTACATGTTTTACATATATAAAACATTTTAATCCTATGCACGTTTAATTACTTATTAACATTTTAAAATAGGGCATTTTTAAGTAAATTTATAATTCACTGATTAATTAGCAAATTTGTCGGATGGAAAATAACACGAGATGGGCCGAAAGCACTGGGCGCTAGGGTGCTCACCCATGGGCCTTGGGCCCGAGGCAATAGGGGCGATGCTGGGCCTTGGGCATCCTGGCACCTCGGCCTGAGCAGGCCGTGGCCCATGAGGCGATTGGGCAGGGCGAGCGGCGCTCGTCCTCCTCCTCGCTCTCGTGCCCGAGCGGGAGGACAGCGGTGGCAGCCTGGTCAAAGGCGAGCGGCGGGGCAGCTTGCAGGGCGCGGGAGGTCCGGCCGGCGAGGGGAACGGACGGATCCGGCTGGGATCTCGCCGGATCCGGATGCAGACTGAAGAACGGCGGCGGCGGGGCGAAGCTCCAGATCCATGGCGGAGCTCCAATGGTAGCGGCTGCCATTGCTGTAACAGGGAGAGGGGGAGCTGAGAGCAGGAGGGAGAGAAGAGAGATGGGGCGGCCTAGGGGGTCGCCGGTGGCGGCAGGGCTCACCTGGGCGATGTTTGACGATGGGGAGCAGAGCCACGGCGGCGGTCACGGGATCCGGCGAGCGGGAGCTCGGGGAGCTGGGCGGCGCGGGCGCTTGCGGGGCTCGGCCCGGTTCGGGCCCGGGGTGGGCCTCGCCTGGGCCCCGGCGGGCCGAGGCGGCTGGAGGGGGCTGCCACGCGACGTGGCGCGCGGGGGCTGGATGAGGGGCGGCTCACGACAACGTGGCGCCCTGCGGTTGGCCGAAACGACGGCGACGGTAGCGCCAAGTGGCAGATGTGGGCTGGTGTTGCACGGATTCCAAGGCGAGAGGCGACTAGAGGTTAGGGGAGGATATTTTTGGCAGGGAGACCTCCTATTTATAGTATGTTGGCTAGGGTTAGGGGTTTTAGGGCGTTTTCGGGCCGTTCGATCGAGATCGGACGGTCTGGCAATGGAGGGGGCTAGGGTTAGGTGGGCTGGGCTATGTTGGTGGGCTAGGCTAGGATGAGAGGGGAACTTTGCGGCCGGGCACAAGTTTTTTTATAAACCGAAAACGTTCACTAATAAACCGATGACGGTGCCGCTACGGTCGACCGTCCCGGTATCAATCGACCTCCGATTGTGACGAAATTTGGCACGCGATCTACCTACAATATAATAAGACCGCACGCCAAGTTTCGACCCAATCCGAGAATATTTTTCGCACACTTTTAAAAACAATATACTATCGATGCCGCGGGCGCATGCGTGTGTGGTTGGTGTCGAAATGGGCATCGACGAGAACGGAGAGAACCGACAACTACGAATGGAAGCAAGTTTTGAAAATGATGTCGTTAGAGTGCCGATGCAATGCAGATGATGCGAATGATGCGATGATGAATGCGACCACTAAACGAATCACAGGATGACAACCTAATGAATGGGGAATCTTCTTGAGCGTCGGTCTCGGGATGTTATAGAGGCCTAGAAATTTTAGAGAAGTCTTTAATGAACCTCCTATAGAAACCAGCATGACCAAGGAAACTTCGAATACCTTTAATATCTTTAGGACATGGCATTTTCTCAATTGCGTCAACTTTAGCTTTATCCACCTCAATACCACGTTCAGATATTTTATGCCCCAAGACAATACCTTCATTAACCATAAAGTGGCACTTCTCCCAATTCAAGACAAGATTAGTTTGTTCACATCTCTGCAAAACTCGATCAAGGTTGCTTAAGAAATCATCAAAAGAAGTTTCGTAAACGGAAAAATCATCCATGAAAACCTCCACAATCTTTTCACAAAAGTTAGAGAATATATCAGTCATACATCCTTGAAAGCTAGCAGGTGCATTGCATAAGACAAAATGCATACGTCTAGAAGCATAGGTTCCAAAAGGACAAGTAAAGGTGGTTTTCTCTTGATCATATTGTGACACATGTATTTAATGAGAAACCAGAATATCCATCCAGGGAACAAAAGTGTGTGTCCTTAGATAATCTTTCTAGCATTTGATCAATGAAAGGCAGAGGGTAATGATCTTTTCTAGTAGCTTTATTTAATTTTCTAAAATCAATTACCATTCTATAGCCAGTAACAATTCTTTGTGGAATGATTTCATTTTTATCATTAGGAACAACGGTAATACCTCCTTTCTTAGGGACACAATGAACAATACATACCCATCTACTATCAGCTATGGGATAGATTATACCTGCTTCCAGAAGCTTTAATATCTCAGTTCTTACCACTTCTTTCATCTTAGGATTCAATCGTCGTTGATGATCAACAACAGGTTTAGCATCAGGTTCCATATTAATCTTGTGCAAACATAGAGTGGGACTAATGCCCTTAAGATCATCAAGAGTATATCCAATAGCAGCCCGGTGCTTCCTTAGAACTTTTAATAATCTTTCTTCTTCATGTTCTGAAAGGTTAGCACTAATAATAACATGATATATCTTTTTCTCATCAAGATAAGCATACTTCATAATGTCAGGCAATTGCTTTAATTCAAACACAGGATCACCTTTAGGTGGAGGAGGACCCCCAAGAGTTTCAATAGGAAAATTGTGTTTCAGGAGAGGTTGTTGTTCAAAGAAAATTTTATATATTTCATTTCTTTCACGCAAGTGCATATCATTTTCATGGTCACGCAAATATTTTTCTAACGGATCAGTAGGAGGCACGGCAATAGAAGCAAGACCAATTATTTCATCCTTGCTAGATAACACTCTATCACGAGGTTGTCTACTAAACATGGAAAAATTAAACTCATGAGACACACCACCAAAACTGACACCGAGAGTTTGTTTTTCACAATCTATATTAGCATTGACGGTGCTCAAAAAAGGTCTACCGAAGATAATGGGACAAAAGTCATCTTGAGGCGAACCTAGAACTAGAAAATCAGTAGGGTATTTTACTTTCCCACACAAGACTTCAACATCTCTAACAATCCCAAGTGGTGTGATGGTGTCTCTATTAGCAAGTTTAATAGTAACATCAATGTCTTCTATTTCAGCAGGTGCTATTTCATTCATAATTTCTTGGTATAAGGTAAAAGGGATAGCACTCACACTAGCACCCAAATCACATAAACCATGATAGCAATGATCTCCTATTTTGACAAAGACAACATGCATGCCCTCTATGGGTCTATGTTTATCTTTTTCATAAGGTTTGGCGATTCTAGCAGCTTCATCACAAAAGTAGATAACATGACCATCAATATTTTCTACCAAGAGATCTTTAACCATAGCAACACTAGGTTCTACTTTAATTTTCTCAGGGCGCTTAGGTGCTCTTATATTACTCTTACGAAACACAGTTGATACCTTAGCATGTTCCTTTATCCTAACATGGAAAGATGGTTTTTCAATATAAGCGGTAGGCACAACTGGATCAACATTATAAATGATGGTTTCATCTTTAGCTATGACCGGTTCTTTAATTTCTTCTTTAATAGGGGGATGATATGTAAACCACTTCTCCTTAGGGAGATCAACGTGAGTAACAAATGCTTCACGGAAAGAGGCTACTATCTATGAGGCAAGTCCATATTTAGTGCTAAACTTGTGAAAAGTATCGGTATTCATAAAAGATTTAACACAATCAAACTCAAGCTTTATACCTGACTCATTACCTTCGTCGAGTTCCCAATCTTCAAAGTTGCGTTTAATTCTTTCTAAGAGATCCCACTTGAATTCAATAGTCTTCTTCATATAAGAACCAGCACAAGAAGTATCGAGCATGGATTGATCATTATGAGAAAGCCGAGCATAAAAATTCTGAATGATAACTTCTCTCGGGATGTCATGATTCGGGCATGAATATAACATTGACTTAAGCCTCCCCCAAGCTAGAGCTATGCTTTCTCCTTCACGAGGCCAAAAATTATATATATAATTCCGATCACGATGAACTAGATGCATGGGATAAAACTTTTGGTGGAATTCCAGTTGCGATCGATTCCAGTTCCACGATCCAAGATCATCACATAGCCTATACCATGTCAATGCTTTTCCCTTCAAAGATAAAGGGAAAACCTTCTTCTTAGCTTCATCTCCGAGTAAACCTGCAAGCTTAAATAATCCACAAATTTCGTTCACATATAATAGGTGCATATCAGGATGTTCAGTTCCATCTCCTGCATAAGGTTTAGCAAGCAGTTGTTCTACCATACCCGAAGGAATTTCATAACCAATATTTTCAGTAGGTGTAGTAGGTTGAGGGGCAACTAATTGTGGTTCCGGTCGAGATGAAGATACCCCGAACAAACCCCTCAAAGGATTGTTTTCCATAGTAGCAAGTAACAATAAATTTCAGCACGTAGTATAAGTTTTTCCTTACCGGTTTCCACTTACCAAGAGCGCTTCACTCCCCGGCAACGGCGCCAGAAAAGAGTCTTGATAACCCACAAGTATAGGGGATCAATCGTAGTCCTTTCGATAAGTAAGAGTGTCGAACCCAACGTGGAGCAGAAGGAAATGACAAGCGGTTTTCAGCAAGGTAATTTCTGCAAGCACTGAAATTGTAGGTAACAGATAGTTTGATAGCAAGATAATTGGTAACGAGCAAGTAATAATAACGGTAAATAAAGTGCAGCAAGGTAGCCCAATCCTTTTGTGGCAAAGGACAGGCCAGAACAATCTCTAGTAATAGGCAAAGTGTTCTTGAGGGTACACGGGAATTTCATCTAGTCACTTTTATCATGTTGGTTTGATTCGTGTTCGCAACTTTGATAATTTGATATGTGGGTGGACCGGTGCTTGGGTGTTGTTTTTACTTGAAAAACCTCCCACTTATGATTAACCCCCTCGCAAGCATCCGCAACTACGAGAAAAGTATTAAGATAAAATCTAACCATAGCATTAAACATTTGGATCCAAATCAGCCCCTTATGAAGTAGCGCATAAACTAGGGTTTAAGCTTCTGTCACTCTAGCAACCCATCATCTAATAACTACTTCACAATGCCTTCCCTTAGACCCAAGAATGGTGAAGTGTCATGTAGTCGACGTTCACATGACACCACTAAGGGAATCACAACATACATATCATCAAAGTATCAAACACATATCAAATTCACATGATTACTTGCAACATGACTTCTCCCGTGACCTCAAGAACAAAGGTAACTACTCACAAATAATAATCATGCTCAAGATCAGAGGGGTATTGAATAGCATAATGGATCTGAACATATAATCTTCCACCAAATAAACCACATAGTAATCAACTACAAGATGTAATCAACACTACTAGTCAACCACAGGTACCAATCTGAGGTTCCGGTACAAAGATTGAACACAAGAGATGAACTAGGGTTTGAGAGGAGATGGTGCTGTTGAAGATGTTGATGAAGATTGGCCTCCCAAAGATGAGAGGGGTGTTGGTGATGATGATGGCTTCAATTTCCCCCTCCGGGAGGGAAGTTCCCCCGGCGGAATCGCTCCGCCGGAGGGCAAAAGTGCTCCTGCCCAAGTTCCGCCTCGAGACGGCGGCGCTCCGTCCCGAAAGTCCTCCTCTTTTTTTTTCTAGGTCAAAAGAGTCTATATACCAGAAGATGGGCACCAGAGGTGGGCCGAGGAGGTCACAACCCACCAGGGCACGCCTGGGGGGAGGGGGGGCTGGCGCGCCCTGGTGTCTTGTGCCCACCAGGTTGGGCCCCTCCGGCAGTTCTTTGCTCCAGTATTTTTTATTAAATCCAAAAATAATCTCCTTAAAGTTTCAGCTTCATTGGAGATGTGCAGAATAGGTATCTCTGATGTGCTTTTTTAGGTCCAGAATTCCAGCTGTCGATATTCTCCCTCTTTGTGTAAACCTTGCATATTATGAGAGAAAAGGCATTAGAATCACTCCCTAAAGCATTATTATTCGACAAAACATAATAAATAACAGTTGGAAATCATGATGCAAAATGGACGTATCAGGGTTCTCGCGCGCAAGAGGTGGAGGGGCGGCTCGCCTAGGGCGTCCTCCCGCGCGCTGCTTATCGGAGAGGCCTCCGCCCCCGGGCCCGGCTTGTCGAGGCCTGGAGGCATGTGGCCCGCAGCGCCGCGAGAACCGCACCGGGCACCTAGCGCGAGGCGGAGCTGGCCCACCGGGAGGCGGCCATCATCGAGCGGGAAGCCGATAGGACCGCCTTCGACTAGGAGGCGGAGCGCGAGCTCCTAGAGACCCTGGAAGGCCAGGTCCTCGCCGGCGAGGCTACCCTCGCGGTAGCGCGCGAGGAGGCCCGCGCCGATGCCAACGAGAGGGTGGCTCGGGAGTGGGAGGCTGCTCTAGAGGAGTACCACGGTGAGATGGCTCGTCAGGAGACCCGTATCCAGCTTCACTGCGACTCGCTCCAAGAGGAGGTGGGTGCGCTCCGAGCACAGCTGTAGGGCATTGAGGCCGATCTCCAGGCCGCCCTCGCGAGCAAGGGGGACGCCGAGGCGGAGTTAGCATTGCACGTGGCCCAGGACGACGCGACGCGGGCGCGCATGATGGAGGCGCAGCGTGCCGGGTAGTTCCTGGACATCGCGCGCCGTGCGGGCGACGCGCTCCACCGCTTCATCAGGGACGTCCCAGCGATACCTCACGCGCATGGCGAAAGGGGCTACCTCGACTTCTTCCTCAAGGTGGTGGAGGTGATGGAATCGGGTGTCTCCAAGGTGGAGGAGGAGATCGAGTCAAGCGCGCGCGATCTCCTGGATTGTGCGCTGACGCGCATCTTCTCCAACCTTCGCCGCCATGATCCTTCCTTCGACCTCTCCAGCATTATGAAGCCCGTGCCCGAGGAGCTCCGAGGCCCCCTCAGGGACGAGCTGCGAGGGCAGGTGGAGTCGTTGGTCGGGCGGTTTGCCCAGGACGCTCCTTCTGAGGAGAGCGGGAGCCTTGGCGCCGCAACCCCCGACAGCCACGACGAAGGCAGCTCCTTTTCCGCTTAGGCTTTACGTTCCTTTTACTGTTGCACAATGAACCATCTGGCCCCAGGGGGCGTAAGACATTCGCGATGTACTTTTGTTAATCCGGTAGTTACCTGTCGTGCGTCGAGACACCCTTGCTCCCCGTATGGGGCCCTTTGCTTCCCTTCGCGCAGCCCCCGAGCCCCGGCTGGCTCGGGCTTCGTGAGACTAGTCAACGCCTATGATGACCTACATGCGAGGCCCCCACTTTCTGACGCGCGGCGCGGCCTTGGGGCGGCGGCCCCCGAGAGTCCTTAGCACCTAGCCCTCACCTCGTTAGGTCGCCCTTGCCGGATCTTTCTTAGGGAGCCGTTCCACTGGGCGCTCCGCCCAGGATTCCACGGGACCATCAACTCGCTCTCGGGATCCGTGCGAGGGGTCCTATCATCCAAAGCCTTGGCGAGGCGGCCAGAGCCTTTGACGAGATGACACGTGTAGAGGCGAGCCGAGGGCTTGGGCCCACTCCTCAGGACCAACCACGCTCGAACTAGCAAGGTCTGTCGAGCACGAGCGTCGTGCCTCCCTTGGCGAGTCTGTCTAGGCAAGGTCCCTGAGGTGGCCTCAGGGAGAGGCCCTGTGCAAGGTGCCGCAGAGGCCCTTGACGACGGCCGTAGGTGGGAGCCGCGGGGGTGGGACCCTCGTGAGGGTCCATATCACGGGGCTCGTCGGTGGGCCAAGTTCAGCCCGTGGCGTACGCTGCGCCTTGGGCCGCAGGCATCTGGGCCTGGATGCCCCCAGTCCTGCGGGCCTGGCGATGCAGTCCATGACCACGCGGCGAGCGCAGTTCGTCCAGCGAGGGAAGGTCGGAGCTACGCGGGCCCCAACCGCCTGGGAGTTAAGCGCAGCACGTTGTGCATGACGGGGCATGGTGGCCCCTCCAATCCCCATGACGCCTCGGTAACCGCCCAGGGCTAACATAAAGCCTAGGCCGCATATAAGGGGGAGGGGAGGAGTTCCTTAGCCCATCATCCTTGTCCTCGGAACCCATCACCACTTACTGCCGTAGCAGCGATGGCGCCCGTGAGGAGGTTCTCCGCCGCCGAGAAGAAGAAAGCGGCGATAGAGGAGGCGGGCACGTCGAGGTTGTCAAAGGAAGGTGGCCGCTCCCGCGCGTCCGTTGCCGCACTCGAGGCGCCTCTTCGGGGGCGCGGGCGAATTCCACCGGTGACCCACGTCGGCACAAGCATTCGTGGGAGGAGCTCTACCCGTGGGCGCGGGCGCGGTGGGCGAGGTGGCCGCGGAGGGGGTCAGAGGTATGGTGCAGCGGCCCGGTCGCCCCGGCCGCGAGGCCATTCCGCCGAGGCGGTTCACGAGTTCCTCGTGAGGATGGAGAGCAGATCCCGCACCTGGCTCCGGCTCCTAGACTCCTTGACGAGGGAGATGGGGAGCGCGCATGCTCGGGCCTGTGGCTGCAGCCGGACGGCTGCAGCAATGGGTCTTCTTGGGCTGCGGCGGCGTTCAACCCCTTCGGCTTCATGTTTCTGAGGTGCGGGTGCAAGTCGTTCACCCTCGCCCATGGCCTGCGGGAGGGGCATGTCCTCCACTTTAAGTTTGACGGAGCTGCCATGCTCTTCGTGAAGATCTTCGGGGAGGCCGGAAATCGCCTGGACTGCTGCATAGAGGGCGATAGCAGCAGTAGCGATGGCAACGGCAGCTCCTCCTCCGGGGGAAGAGGAAGCGACGATGACACCGATGGCTCCCCAAATGCCCGCATCAAGGAAGAGGACTCCGACTAGGTACGGTGGCATCAGGGTTGGGGTCTCCGGAGGCGGCGCTGCGAGAGCGCAACCCCTCTTTTTGCATTGTTTTCCTTTCCTACAATGAACCATGCTGACCCCGTGGGGGTGTGTAAAAATGGGTTATGTCCTTCGTGTCTTGAACCAAATGCCACTTTGGGTTGAAAATGAGTTTCTTCTTCGCGCCCCTTGTTAGGCTCGTCTCCCTCTCTAGGATCTTCCCGACGTTCTGCGTTGCCGGGGCCCAGCCCCCGAGCATGTTTCAAACGTCGTCGGCATGAAAGGTCCCGACGCGTGATGCTCAGGGACTCATCTGGGCCCGCCTCGCGGGGCTTCTCGGGGGAACCGCCCTGGGGAGAGATCCTGCGTGAAAGCATTTTCTTTTAGAACGGAGCGCGCTTACCAGTTTACACTTGGGCGTCACGCGAGGAAGACATGCACCAAGAGCCTTGGGGAGATGACGTGTGCGTGGGCATGTCTGCGAGCCAAAACCCAGTCCTTTGGTTCCCAGCGTCGCCAGGACTTGCCCAAACACAGGCACTATGCCCAGCCCCCACGCGCGTGAGGCTCAGGGGGAGCCGGTAGGCGCGTGCTACGGGGTGGGGGCTATGGTTGCCAAGGCGAGGGTCGTTTGCCCTGAGGCAGCTACGGCCCTCGGCGAGGGGGTTCTTCATTGGCTTCTTCACCTAGCGCGGAACATGGGGCTTCCAATAGAAGTGGGCATAGTCGTGGTTCGACAGTTATTCCGCCAGCGCGGAGCATGGGGATTCCACTTGGGCGTGGGCGGGAGTCCTCCCGAGGCCGTAGCCCGCCCGGCCGGGAGGCTCCGGGGTGTGTACAGCCCCAAACTCATTATTACGTCAGAGTGTCACGGGTGGCGATTTAAAAGAGGTGTCGGATACCCCAGGCACAAGGCTCAGGAGCTCCTTCCTTAGTTCGTCGGGTGGCTTTACGCCTACTTTCTGGCGCGGGTGTGCGCTCCGCGACCCATAAATTGGGCGCAGGGTGCTCTGCGGGATCGTTGTGGCACAACAGCGGGGGCGGCGAGGCGCCCGCCCAGGGGCGGCTTTGCCCCCGCCGACCCGAGCTGAGCCATGCCCCCATTACCCACCCGTGGTGGTTCTCTGGGAGGGCGGGGCACCAAAGACCTTGGTGAGATGACTTGCACGGGGGGGGGGGGGGGGGCAGCCCGTGAGCCAGAGCTTGGTCCATTTGGATTTCTCGGTGCTGCGAGGACAATTCCTAGCGCAGACTCCGTGTCCAGCCCTCCCCCATGGAACCGTTGAGGGGGCGGTCCAGAGGGGAGAAGATCCGGGTGAGGGCGCGATGTTATACTTGAAGCTTGAAACAAATGACATAATCTCAACAGGGGTTAATCTGGTTCATTACATAACGAGGAAGTCCCAGCTTCAGGGTAATACAAAGTACACAAAAAGGAACGGGGGTCGCCTGACTCGAACAGACCACAAAAATAACCTGGCGGCCTTGCCGCCACGGGAGCGTCAAGCCATTGACGATGCATGCCGCGGGGGTTCACCCTTTAGGGCAGACTGGCTCCTGAGGCTTCGGAGACCCGCGAGGCCTTGGCGCGGGCCCAGGCGCTGTCGTGAGCCTCACCTGTTTGTGGAAGGTGACGCTGATGCTCGCTGGACGCTCTGATGATCCAAAAAGCACGCGGGCGTAGTTGGTGATGATGCACGAGTGTGGGGACCCCAACACATGAGTCGTGATCACATAATGCACGTGTACAGTGATCCCAGAGATCAATGCTCACTGAACACACAGAAGCTGAATAACAAGAGTCTTACATCCATATATACTGTCTTACACAAATAAAGACCATCAAGGTCAAGTCTTACATAGATAGGACCATGAAGGCCAAATAGCAAACATAAACTCACAGCGGAAATCTTGAAAGATAGTGTAGACCCAAGCCATCTACCTTAACCCAACATGCATTCTGACTGGGAAGCGTCCTAATTCGCATGTTCGTTTTGAACGAATTCTTCACCATATTCCAGCTCTTCCATGCCTGGCCAATTAAATAACCAGTGGCAAGCCAATGAGTACTCTGAATGTACTCTCAAGCAACCCATGTTTTGGAACAAGGTATAACAATGCATGATATAGCACTAAGTAGGTAGGTTTTGTAGAAAGCTAATTTTAAGTGCAATGACATGTCCTATCAACTTGTAAGCATGCATCAAATGGATACAAGAATCCGTATGAACAGGTTACAGATATCAATATAAACAAGGTTTGAACATCTCATGTTCAACCTTCACATCAAGTCATCCGACTTGACTCAAGTATCATCTTTGTCTCACACACCCACACACGTCAAGTTTTTGTAAACAATGGACGTAGTTTAAGCAGCACCACCCAACTGTCCTTGACCGTGGACACATCTATTCGAATAGTTTTACACTCTGCAGAGGTTGCACACTTTACCCACAAGACTCGGGGAACTTCCGTGTCAAGCCACGACTCGCGGTATATCACATACCCAAGGTAAGCACCCGAACAATGCCTTTCCATTGACGATACTAACAAAGTGTCCACTCGTTGGCACCCAGCCCTCATGATGTACATCACCAGTATCATCCATGAAGGGACAAACGGTGTGCTCGGTGTCTATAAAAGCAGCCCATGGTCACCCTACCTAGCACGACCCCATATCGAGAGTGACCACGCCACTCCCGCCGCTAGTAATGCGGGCTCAATGTTAGTACCTACCAAAGTAATCAACAAGGCCCCGTCCCATAAGGGGTATCGTGGTTGTACATGCAAGGTTGGGACGGTCGACAACTCTTAAATCTAATTCGTTTTCCAAAACACACACACACACGGCTTGCTCCGGTACACCACTTCTTTCTCAAGTGGTCACCTAGCTCATCTTCTCCCTCGGGCATTAGTGGCACCCGACGGGGTTTTCAAAAAGTCCGTGAAAGCATTTGTTTCCAACACCAAGCATATTCCCGTCCCATTTTGCGTAGAAACTACTTAAGCATCCTATCTACTCCCACCCGCATAACCCTCATAGGAAGGTATGGTCATGCACGATGCAAGTATCAACGGAAAAGTAAGAGAGGCATCCACCGAAGTGGTCACCACATCATCATGATCTATACATCGAAATAAAGTGCTACATGTCATGCATGAAAAAGTTTCTTAGGCATGGTCAAGGGGATGCTTGCCTGGCTTAACAAAGTTCTTGGGTTCTTCAAAGTCTTCTGGTCCAACTCCCTCGTCAACAACGCAATCTATTGTCGCAATTTATAACGGGCAAAAATAAGAACACAGCAAAAAACAGAGAGAATATCCACTTCTAAAATGTCACTCTACTCTGTAAAATACTACATTCAAAACTAAAAATATTTGTCTCTGGTTTTGAAGTGAAAAAGGTTTTGAAAACTATTTTAACAGAGGTTTAAAATAGTCAAAACTAGGTTTTAATGAAAAGTACTACATAAAACATTTTCAAAAAAAATTCACAAGTGGCATTATTAATTACTACAGAATATTACATGATTTTTGGTGGAAGAATTTTTGAATTCGAAAAAGTATTTGAATCTGTGGAATTTTTGGAAAAGTGCAAGAAGAAAAGGAAAAACTACCGAGCAAATGGGCCGAAACTGGCGCGGCCGAGCCGGCCCAGAGAGGAACCGGCCCAGGCGCAGCGGTACGCTTGTGCAGTGTAAGTTTTAAACCTGCTAGCGGGACCGGCTGGCCAACGAGAGAAGCAGGGGCGAGGGGATGATAGGTGGGCCCCACCTATCATCCCTAACATCGGTCAGCGAGGCGGAGGTGCTTACCGCCGGCGATTCAGGCCATGGCGGTCCAAGCGGAGGGCATCGGCCGCTTCGTGTGGCTGGCGCGCTTTTGTGGGATGTGGAGATGGCCACCGGAGGTGAGGGTTTTGTCGGTGGCGAGGAATTCGAGTGGCGGCCGTGGACGGTGAGGACGAAACGCTCGCCCTCTCCTGCAATCCGATGGATGAAAGGCGGGGTTAGGTTCCTGGGAGCAAGAGGAACCAAGGGGAGAAGAAAGGATGGCCGGAGATGGCTCGTACCGTTGGGGCAACGGCGGCTCGACGCGGTGATGTCCGGGTCGATTTCGAGCACAGGGGGTCCTAGAGGTTGCGAGGGTGGAGCGAGGGGACGATTGGGGTTGCGTTTCGGCGACAGGGGAGGAGAGGGAGGTCCGGGGGGGCCTTTTATAGTGGTAGTCGGGGCCTGCCGTGGACAGGGAACATGGTGAGGTCAAAGGCGATGCCACGGGCTATGGGGATTCCCTAGGCCATGTCTGCGGTGGTCGTGGACGCGGTCCGTGCCCGTGGATAGGAAGAGGGTCAGCGAGTGGGGGCGAGAGCCTCGCACGTGTGACGCTTCTCATTGGAGCTCTCGGGCGGTCGGTGCGCGTGCGAGGTGGGGTGACAGGAGGGAGAGAGAGGAGGGGGACAGGGGCCTAGCGTGTCCCGGACGTCGAGGCCGACCAACTGGCGATAGGGGGAGCTCAAGGTTGTCGAGAGGTGGGGATGGGCACCAGCTATAGTGCGGGTGTGCATTGTAGTGCGCTCTGGAGCACGTTTTTGGCATGCCACGGCATGCCTTTGGCAGCTTCTGCGCCGCCACCTGTGTCTAGGGGATTTGGGGGAAGAAAATAAGTCAGGGGGAAGCATTGCATGCTCTGAAGGTCGACTAGGACAGGAGGGAAGTGGAGAGAGAGAGGGATTCCTACTGTCCAGATGGAAAAGTTGGTGTTTTACCTCCCTAATCAGTGAGCTGAGGCCATGTTCTTTTACTGGAGGTAGAGGAGGCATATAAGTGACTGTGGTAAAAAGCTCAGGCCAAGGAGAATAGTGGAAGGGGATCAGACAAGGTTTTTACTAAACTACCAGAAGGTGTTTGATGTTGATTTGGGCAAGTAAAAGGAGTTTGCTTGCTATGAGATTTAATAGGATCAAATAATAGGTAAAAACAAAGTTGACCACAAGGTTTGAGCTGGTTTGAAGAAAGTTGGCCATGGAGACTTTGCAAACCCTAGAAATTAACAGAATCAGGTTTCTGTAGATCTAGGGATTCAAATCTATTCTCCTTGATGCACCACTTGGTGTAGTAGCATTATTTGGTGATTAGAACATGTCCACAAAGTTTGAGCTCAATAGGAGACAGTTGGCAATGTAGAGTTGCTCAAATTTGGATCTGAACAGGAATGGTTTTGGGATATTTTGGTGAACCAAAACAATTGGGATTGGGATGAAACTTTGCAAGATCATCACATTAGGCATATGTGACTTGCTAGAATTTTCCTGGATTTATCTGAGAATATTTATTATAGAAATATTTCAAATGCTTGATTTAAGTAGAAGTTGTTTTGGAGGGTTTTGTCCAATACTTTGAATATGACCATGTGTTGAAACTCATATATATGGAAAATATATGTCCACTGAATCTCCCTAAATTTTCTCAAATATTTTGAAAGTATAAAAACAATTTTTCCCTAGGAAAGACCATTTCTGGCCTTAAATAAAATAGGAAAATAACATTTAAAATTGATACTTGGGGGTTTTGGGAAGTCTTATATATAGTAGGTTCCATATAAAGTCTTTGTGGCAAAACATTCCACCCAATTTGAGGACTTGTAGTACAACCCTCAATTCAGGGGTTTTTGAAAACCTAATTTGAATAAATCCATTTTGGCCAAAATAATATTTGATAAAAATAGTTTTAGGTACTATACACATGGCATGATCATTGGGCAGGGAGTTTGGGTCAAGGAAGTGAGTGTTGAGAGAGGAAGAAGAATCCTTGAGTGCCAAAACACATCATCCAAACAAACAAACATCAAACAACTCAAACAAGCACTTGCACTCAAAAAGTTTTAAATGGGTCCAAATTTTCTAAAACCATAGCATAGCAAGGTGATACAAACACGGGGTGTGACAGACCTACCCCCCTTACAAGAATCTCGTCCCTGAGATTCCTTGGCTAAGCGCTAAAAAGATAAGGGAACTCTGAGCTAAGGTAGTCTTCACGCTCCCAGGTTGCTTCTGCTTCAGTGTGGTTGCTCCATTGGACCTTGAAGTACTTGATGGTGCGGCTTCGGGTGCAACGCTCGGCTTCATCCAAGATGTGAACTGGTCTCTCGCGGTAAGTGAGGTCTGGCTTAAGGTCGATGGCTTGATGATCGATGTCCTTGTAGAGGTCGGGGCGGTTGGGAATTTGAAGGCACTTCCGGAGGTGTGACACGTGAAAAATGTTGTGCACATCGGACAACTCGGAAGGTAGCTCTAGCTGGTAGGCAACATCTCCTCGTTTGCGGTGATCTTGAAGGGGCCGATGTATCTTGGTGCAAGATTTCCTCTGCCGTGGAAGCGCTTGGTTCCCTTGAGAGGCGTGACTCGGAGATAGACATGGTCTCCGATGTTGAGGTTCACTTCTCGGCGGTGAGAGTCGGCGTAGCTCTTCTGTCTCGACTTGGTGGTCTCCAAGCGTTCCCTGACGAGTTGCACTTGCTCTTCTGCCTTGCAGAGGATATCTGGTCCAAATACTAGTCCTTCTCCGGTCTCCGGCCAATTGTGGGGAGTGCGGCACTTGCATCCATACAACACCTCAAATACCGCCATCTATAGACTGGAGTGATAGCTGTTGTTGTAGGAGAACTCGGCGAATGGTAAGCAATCTTCCCACTTGGCTCCATACGCCAAAACACAGGCACGAAGCACATCCTCGAGTATCTGGTTTACTCGTTCCGTTTGTCCTCCGGTCTGGGGTCGCTGATGTTCAGCTTTGACTCTCTGGCATATGTCACACTTAGCGACGAAAGTGGCTATCTCTCTGAAAACACATATGCTCCTTTGGTGGTTTTGATTATTCATGACAACATACATTGTCTCTTGGACTAATATTTCTACCTAGTTTATTTCAGGTCTAGTCCACAGGGATTGTTGGCAAAAGGGTGTGAGGAGATTCCCCAACAAGAAGAAGAAGAATAAGAATAGAATTGGACAAGCTACAAGCATGGAGACTCTACATTTTACTTTGTGAGAAATCATTTTGAGTCCATAACAAAGCCAATACAATTAAAAGGGGGTGAGGTAATGTTGGTGAACAAAATGCTCCACATGCACAAGTGCTAGCCACCAAAAACACCCACAAGCTCTCCCACAAAAATACTCTGTCTAAACCCTACTACAAAAAATCGGTGCCACCAAGTTTTTCTACTCGGCCCAACCGATTTTCATCTCAGACAGAACCCTAGCCAAACCCTAGCTTCTTGGCACAACCAAGTACTACATCGGTGCAACCGAGTTTCGGTGACCAACATTCGGATGGCCAAGTTTATAAAATCGGAATTTCCGAGTTTTATGGATGGGTCTCACCGAGTTTGGAAACCGCCCTCGGCCACTCATATCGATACTACCGAGAATCATATATCGGACTCACCGAGATTCCTAAATTTGCCACATTTTGAACAAATCGGTACGACCAATATTTACTTCGGTTTCACTGAGTTGGTCAATAATGGTGTAACGGTTGGATTTTTGGAGATGCCAATATATACCCCTCCACCACATCCCACTGAGTTGGTTCCACTGGATTTTTGGATTTGGAGAAGCACTTAGAACAGTTCCCAACTTCCCATATCCAAATTTCTGAGTGAGAACCACCTACCCTTCTATTGAGAGGAGTTGAGTTGACGAGGAACATACCCAGTATGACGTCCTGGTCTTCCTGGGCTTCCTCAGCGGTGACGTGATTCACACGACCCTAGCCATTGTTGGGCTGGTTGCGGGGAGCTGGGTTCCTTGGTGGTGCTCCACGGCCTTGACCTTGGTTTGGCGCATTGGGGCGCGGTGCGTCTGACTTCTTGTTGGGGCACTGCCTAGAGATGTGTCTTGGCTGGCCACATCCAAAGAAAATGACCTGGCCTGAGTTGTTGTTGTTGCCACCATTGTTGTTATTGGGGTTGTTGTAGGCTGGCCTAGGATTGGCATACTACTGAGGCTGGTAGGTTGGCTTGGCTGGGGTTGGCTGCCATGAGCGGGGCTTTTGGTTGCTGGAAGTACCCTTGCTGATCATCTTGTGCTTACGAGTGTCTTCCATGGCATGACACTTGTCTTCAAGCATGAGGGCCTTGTTCACCAGGTCGAAGAAGGTCCGACAGTCGCAGACGATGAGGTGATACTGCAGGGCTTGCTGGAGTCCTTCCATGAAGCATTCCATCTTAGCAGCCTCAGTGCTGACATCTTCGGGGGCATACCTCGACAGGAGGTTGAACTTCTGCATATGTTCCTTGACAGAGCCACTTCCTTGCTTCAGCGCTCGGAATTCTCTCTTCTTGATAGCCATGATCCTAGAAGGAATGTGAGCGATGCGGAATCCTTCCTTGAAATCAGCCGAGGTGATCACACGGTCGCCTTGCATGACCTTGAATCCGTCCCACCAAGCTCCGTCGGTACCTCCGAGGAAGTGAGAGGCATAAAGAACCTTCCCACAATCCTCGTTGCACTTGACCAATGCAAGGAGGTCCTCAATGGTGCGGATCCATTCATCGGCATCCAGAGGTTCAACAGTCTCGGTGAAGGTTGGGGGCAAATTCCTCATGAACTCAGACAGCATGGAGCGGCCATTGTTGTTCCTACCTTGCTGCTGGTTGTTCACAAGGACTTGAGCCATCTGCTGGATGGCAGCAGTGTTGGCTTGGCGTTCCTCCCGGAGAACTTGGAGAAACTGAGCTATGGTCATGTTCTCCGGTGGAGGTGGTGGCGGGGGAATGTCGCCTTGTGGCTGCTCAGGGTGCTCTCCAGCGTGAGCAGCCCCACCATCTCCCTGTTGCTGGCTGGAGTTGCCGGCTTCAGGGTTGGTGAAGGAGCTGTTGCGGGTTGTAGTCACCATCCTGTTTGGAGCAGCCAAGTCAAACAACTGGGATAGACGAGAGGGAAAAGCAGCAATAAAGGAAGCGCGCCTAAGGGGGTTGGTATAGTGAAAGTGTGGTAAAACAAAGGTCGAAAGACCAAACACATATATTAAGATAAGATAGACGATGGAGTCGCTTACATGTTGCCTAAGGCAAAAGCGCGACTTGCATCGGGACACAAACGAAAACAAACAACAAGCACACATGGTTTCATACGAACCATTACACGGACTCGACTTCGCATGAGGGGTAAATGACTGATCCTACCCTAGGGGTCCTCGGACTCAAGTGGTGGAGTGCTCGGTCTCATACTCACGCTCCTTAGGATCTTCCCCCTGATCATCATCTGTACGGGCATCGTCTCCGGTCGAGGGGGTCGGAGAGCGGGGAGGTCCACTCTGACGAAGCTTCGCCGGTGGTGCGGTGAAGAGCTCACGGTACTCCTTCGCACTCATGCAATGACGACGTGTGGGTGCGTCTCTAGCTGGGGGTACTCCTCCTCTGTAAGCGACAGCTGATCGTCCCCCGGGGGCTCCATCCTTCTTTATCTTGTCTGGCCCCATCTTGGCTTGATGGAGTATCTATCGGGTGTGGTGAAGTTCCTCGCGGAGCTTCACGGACTCCTTAATCAGGTTGTGAGCCAGACTATCAGCAGAGAGGCTGAAGTAGGTCTGGAACCTGAGTGGCATCCCATCCTCCTTGGATGGAATCAACGTCCAACTCTCGCCATTTTCATCCTTCTTGAAAGGGAGGTGGCGAGTGGCTGGCTCGTCAGCCATCTCTGGAATGATGTCTTGAAGGTGGATAAGTGCCTTACGTGCAGCCGTCTCGACTGCGAGCGCCAGGGTCTCCATCTGTGGTCCCTCAAAGAACCAACTAGTCAGGGAGTCATTTGCCTTCACGACCACATCAACGTGGTACTTCTTCGTGACGGCATCGACCCAGTGCTCGTGGTAGAGGAAATCGGGAGGTCGGTGATACTGGCACTTCTCTAGGCTATCCTCAAGGAGTAGGGGAAAGCCGAATGCTAGGAGTGCTTCGGGTAAGACGGCCATCTACAAAGGTTTGAAGGGAGGAGAGTCAGTAGTGTGTTTGAGAGAAGACTAGAAGAGATAGGAAGTGCAGAAACTCCTAAGTATAGGTACTAGGTATAGTTTTGAAAATGGTTTCATCATAACTAACGTCCAAGCTAACTAAGGCTTCCTACAGTCAAGATGGCTCTGATACCAGCTCTGTGGGGACCCCGACTCATGAGTCATGATCACCGAATGCACGTGTACATTGATCCGAGAGATCAATGCTCACTGAACACACAGAAGCTGAATAACAAGAGTCTTACATCCATACATACCATCTTACACAAATAAAGACCATCAAGGTCAAGTCTTACATAGATAGGACCATGAAGGACAAATAGAAAACATAAACTTGTAGTGTAAATCTTGAAAGATAGCGTAGACCCATGCCATCTGCCTTAACCCTATAGGCATTCTGACTGGGAAGTGTCCTAATTCGCATGTTTGTTTCCAACGAATTCTTCACCATATTCCTGCTCTTCCATGCCTAGCCAATTAAATAACCAGTGGCAAGCCA
Organism: Elymus sibiricus; assembly: GCA_039707655.1. Taxonomy (NCBI): domain Eukaryota; kingdom Viridiplantae; phylum Streptophyta; class Magnoliopsida; order Poales; family Poaceae; genus Elymus; species Elymus sibiricus. The sequence goes on along the minus strand of CM077675.1, from coordinate 302,533,872 downwards.
ATGAGCACTTTGAATGTACTCGCAAGCAACCCATGTTTTGGAACAAGGTATAACAATGCATGATATAGCACTAAGTAGGTAGGTTTTGCATAAAGCTAATTTTAAGTGCAATGACATGTCCTATCAACTTGTAAGCATGCATAAAAAAGAATACAAGAATTCGTATGAACAGGTTACAGATATCAATATAAACAAGGTTTGAACATCTCATGTTCAACCTTCACGTCAAGTCCTCCGACTTGACTCAAGTATCATCTTTGTCTCACACACGCCAAGTTCTTGTAAACAATGGACGTAGTTTAAGAAGCACCACCCAACTATCCTTGACCATGGACACGGCTATTCGAATAGTTTTACACTCTGCAGAGATTGCACACTTTAGCCACAAGACTCGGGGAACTTCCGTGTCAAGCCACGACTCGCGGTATATCACATACCCGAGGTAAGCACCCGAACAATGCCTTTCCCTTGACGATACTAACAAAGAGTCCACTCGTTGGCACCCAGCCCTCATGATGTACATCACCAGTATCATCCATGAAGGGACCAATGGTGTGCCCGGTGTCTGTAAAAACAGCCCATGGTCGCCCTACCTAGCACGACCCCGTATCGAGAGTGACCACGCCACTCCCGCCACTAGTAATGCGGGCTCAATATTAGTACGTACCAAAGTAATCAACAATGCCCTGTCCCATAAGGGGTATCGTGGTTGTACATGTAAGGTTGGGACGGTCGACAAATCTTAAATCTAATCCGTTTTCAAAAACACACACACACACCTTGCTCCGGTACACCACTTCTTTCTCAAGTGGTTACAAAGCTCATCTTCTCCCACGGGCATTACTGGCACCCGACGGGGTTTTCGAAAAGTCTTTGAAAGCATTTGTTTCCAACACCATGCATATTCCCGTCCCATTTTGCGTAGCAACTACTTAAGCATCCTATCTACCCCCACCCGCATAACCCACATAGGAAGTTAGGGTCATGCACAATGCAAGTATCAACGGAAAAGTAAGAGAGGCATCCACCGAAGTGGTCACCGCATCATCATGATCAATACATCGAAATAAAGTGCTATATGTCATGCATGAAAAAGTTTCTTAGGCATGGTCAAGGGGCTGCTTGCCTTTCTCAACAAAGTTCTCGGGGTCTTCAAAGTCTTCTGGTCCAACTCCCTCGTCAACAACGCAATCTATCGTTGCAATTTATAACGGGCAAAAATAAGAACACGGCAAAAAATAGAGAGAATATCCACTTCTAAAATGTCACTCTACTCTGTAAAATACTACATTCAAAACTAAAAATATTTGTCTCTGGTTTTGAAGTGAAAAAGGTTTTGAAAACTATTTTAACAGAGGTTTAAAATAGTCAAAACTAGGTTTTGATTAAAACTACTACATAAAACATTTTCAAAAAAATTCACAAGTGGCATTATTAATTACTACAGAATATTACAAGATTTTTAGTAGAAGAATTTTTGAATTTGGAAAAGTATTTGAATCAGTGGAATTTTTGTAAAAGTGCCAGAAAAAGAAAAGGAAAAGCTACTGCGCAAATGGGCCGAAACTGGCGCGGCCGAGCCGGCCCAGAGAGGAACCGGCCCAGGCGAAGCGGTACGCGCGCGCAGTTTAAAATTTAAACCTGCCAGCGGGACCGGCTGGCCGGCGAGAGAAGGAGGGGCGAGGGGATGACAGGTGGGCCCCACCTGTCATCCCTAACCTCGGTCAGGGAGGCGGATGCGCTTACCGCCGGCAATTCAGGCCACGGTGGTCCAAGCGGACGGCACCGGTGGCTTCGTCTGGCTCTCGCGATTCTGCGGGATGTGGAGAGGGCCACCGGAGGTGAGGGTTTCGTCGGTGGCGAGGAATCCGAGCGGCGGCCGTGGACGGTGAGGACAAAACGCTCACCCTCTCCTGCAATCCGATGGATGAAGGGCGATGTTAGGTTCCTTGGACCAAGAGGAACCGGGGGGAGAAGAAAGGAGGGCCGTAGATGGCTTGTACCGTTGTGGCAACGACGGCCCGAGGCTGCGATGTCTGGCTCGATTTCAAGCACAGGGGGTCCTAGAGGTTGCGAGGGTGGAGCGAGGGGACGATTGGGGTTTCAGCGATAGGGGAGGAGAGGGAGGTCCGGGGGGCCCTTTTATAGTGGTGACCGGGGCCTGCCGTGGACAGGAACCATGGCGAGGTCGAGGGCGATGCCATAGGGCCATGGCAATGCCCTAGGCCGTGTCTGCGGTGGTCGTGGACGCGGTTCGTGCCCGCGGATAGGAAGAGGGTGAGCGAGAGGGGGCGAGAGGCTCGCGCGTCTGACGATGCTCATTGGAGCTCTCGGGCGGCGGGCGCGCGTGCGAGGTGGGGCGATAGGAGGGAGAGAGAGGATGGGGGCAGGGGCCTAGCGTGTCCCGGACGTCGAGGCCGACCAACCGGCGAGAGAGCGGAGCTTGAGGTTGTCGGGAGGTGGGGATGGGCGCCAGCTACAGTGCAAGTGCGCACTGTAGCGTGCTCTGGAGCGCGTTTTTGGCATGCCACGGCATGCCTTTGGCAGCTTTTCCACGGCCACCTGTGTAAGGGGATCTAGGGGAAGAAAATAAGTCGGAGGGAAGCATTTGATGCTCTGAAGGTCGACTAGGACACGAGGGAAGTGGAGAGAGAGAGGGATTCCTGATGTCCAGAGGGAAAAATTGGGGTTTTACCTCCCCAATCAGTGACCTGAGTTCATGGTTCTTTTACTGGAGGTAGAGGAGGCATATAAGTGACTGTGTTAAAAAGCTCAGGCCAAGGAGAATAGTGGAAGGGGGTCAGACAAGGTTTTTACTAAACTACCAGCAGGTGTTTGATATTGATTTGGGTAAGTAAAAGGAGTTTGCTTTCCATGAGATTTAATAGGATCAAATAATAGGTAAAAACAAGGTTGACCACAAGGTTTGAGCTGGTTTGAAGAAAGTTGGCCATGGAGACTTTGCAAACCCTAGAAATTAACAGAATCAGGTTTCTGTAGATCTAGGCATGCAAATTTATTCTCCTTGGTGCACCACTTGGTGTAGTAGCATTATTTGGTGATTAGAACATGTCCACAAAGTTTGAGGTCAATAGGAGACAGTTGGCAATGTAGAGTTACTCAAATTTTGATCTGAACAGGAATGGTTTTGGAATAATTTGGTGAACCAAAACAATTGGGATTGGGATGAAACTTTGCAAGATCGTTACATTAGGCATATGTGACTTGCTAGAATTTTCCTGGATTTATTTGAGAATATTTCTTATAGAATTATTTCAAATGCTTGTTTTAAGCAGAAGTGGTTTTGGAGGGTTTTGTCCAATATTTTGAACAAGACCATGTGTTGAAACTCATATATATGGAAAATATATGTTTATTGAGTCTCCCTAAATTTTCTCAAATATTTTGAAAGCATAAATATAAATTTTCCCTCGGAAAGACCATTTCTGGCCTTAAATAAAAGCCTTTAAATAAAATAGGAAATAACATTTAAAATTGATATTTGGGGGTTATATAGTAGGTTCCAAATAAAGTCTTTGTGGCAAAACATTCCACCCAATTTGAGGACTTGTAGTACAACCCTCAATTCAGGGGTTTTTGAAAACCTAATTTAAATAAATCCTTTTTGGCCAAAATAATATATGATAAAAATAGTTTTAGGTACTATACACATGGCATGATCATTGGTTAGGGAGTTTGGGGTCAAGGAAGTGAGTGTTGAGAGAGGAAGAAGAATCCTTGAGTGCCAAAACACATCATCCAAACAAACAAACATCAAACAACTCAAAAAAGCACTTGCACTCAAAAAGTTTTAAATGGGTCCAAATTTTATAAAACCATAGCATAGCAAGGTGATACAAACACAAGGTGTGACAGCGAGGGTCGGGAGAGGCCTTGGGGTCCTGCCATGTTAAGGCCCGCGAGGTCAACGTACGGGCGCCCCCTGCCGCTCCTCCTGGGGGTGGTGGCCTGCTTTGAACGGCATTCTGGAAGACGCTCCTCCCGCTTCTTGCTAATTCCTTGGTCGATGAGTTCCCATGACACCGGCGCCAGGCACCGCGCTCTTCGCTAGTGGGGGCGCACACTGAGGCATGCCTCCAAGCGGTGCCCGAGCTCCTCCCCTTTGCACCAGCCAGGTCGGGCACTCCCCGGGCTGAAGCCCCCAAGCCTAGCCTGAGGGAGGCGCCGGGTGCACTTCCCTATGCCGAGGCAAGGACGGCGCCGACAAGGGGCATGCGGCTCACGTCGTTAGTGTCGAGCATCACGTTCTTCATCTTGGCGAAGCCTTGGACCGGCAGTTGTTCCTTCTTCCTTGGGAGCGCGGCCACGCAAAGCCCAGCTCCCCCCTCGTCATCGGGACGCTCGTTCACGACTGCCTTGTAGGCCCGCTCGAGGGAACGGACCGCGTCCATCTCATCGCAATCGATGGTGATGGCGCCATCGGGACCCGACATCTTGAGGATGTTGTAACCATGGTGAGCCACTGCCATGAACTTCGCCAGGGCCGGGTACCCTAGGATCGCATTGTACGGAAGGCCGATGCGCACTAGGTCGAAGTCGATGAGCCCGATGCGGTAATTGTCACGCGTGCCAAAGGTGACGTGGAGGCGGACCTACCCCAGGGGCACGACGGAACCGCCGGCGGCACCGAAGAATGGCCTGGTGGGTGCCAGCTTGTTGTAGAGCACCCGGAGGGTCTCGAAGGTCTCCGCAGAGAGCACATTGAGGTCGGCGCCGCCGTCGATGAGGGTCTTGGTGACGGAGACTTTGCAGATGATGGGGGTACATAGCAGGGGGATTGTGCCCGTGGCAGCCCTGGACTCGAGGCCGTCCTTGGAGTTGAAGGAGATGGGGTACTGGGACCACTTGAGGAACCGCGTGGCCTCTGGTCCCCGGGGAGTTCCGCTCGCCGCACGGTGCGGCTGTTTGAGGCGGTGGGTTGACAGGAGGGCTAGGGCTCCGCCAAGGATGCACGCCGCCATGCGAGGCCCCTGATCATCCCCGCCAGACGATCCGCGACCGCTCTCTCTAGGCGACCGCGGTCATGGTAGGAGGGCCACGCTGTCCTGGGGGCGTGCCCCGTGGTGCCGCCCTTGACGGGCGTCCTCCTGAAGCCGACCGCACTCGCTGTTGTCGCGAGGCTGTTTGCACCCGCCTTGGTTAGGGTTGTTATTGTGGTTGCCCCTCCTATTGCCCCCACTGCTTCCTCCACAACCGGTGCCGCGGACGCCGCGTCCCGGGCGCTGGCCAGCGCGCTCTCTGCGGTAAGGTCCAAACGCCCGGCAGTCTTCCATGTCGTGGGTGCGCACATTGTGGTGGGCGCAGAACATCCCACCCCCCGCTCGGGGTACATCGCCGCCGGGTCCGGTCGGCTGGCCGAAGCCGGTCACCGGGACCCGAAGGAGAAGGAGGACGGTGCGAGGCGGGCCCTGGTCAGGCTCACCTGGCCGAGGCCCGATCAGGTCGTCGTGCGACGGTGGGGCGGGCCCGCCACTCGTGCCCCTTCTCTCAGTGTCGGGGGCCGGAACAGGGTTAGGGCGCCAGAGCCCTCCTGGCGACGGTGACGAGCTCGGCAACGTAGAACGCCCAGGCAGCATAGCCCCCGTCCGGCGGGCGGTGGCGAAGCAGTTCACTCACCATTAGCAATGGGTCCTGCATGTTCAGGTCTCCCACGTGAATGCAGGACGAGGAGGATGTGACGGGGCGGCTGGCCCGCTACGCGGGGGGGCGCGAGCGATCTCGCCGCTCGCGGGCGTCGCGGCCGTCGACAGCTTCGTCCGCGGCATGGGCGAGGCCGTGGCACTCGTTCGGCGCTGAGTGCGCTGCGCGTGCGCGGCGGGTGTCAACCATCGGGTCGACGCGGGCGGATACGAGATGGAGCAGGAGAGCTGCAGCGCACCCCTACCTGGCACGCCAAATGTCGGAATTGGGGCTCCAGGGACCCAAAAAGGTTCGAACACTGGGGTGCACTCGCTCTCCTCCCCTAGTCTGCTTCACAACCTCACGGTGACTCTCCGGCGGTCCGAGCTAAGGAAGATGAACAAGGGAAACGTAGTTTACCCAGGTTCGGGCCACCTCGCGGTGTAAAACCCTACTCCTGTTTGGTGGATTGCTTGAGGATGAGGATGAGTACAAGGTGTGTTCTTTCTTGCCCTGGGTTCCCTCCCTCTACGGTGGTTGGTTCCTACTCTTATATTGGCCTTGGTCCTCTTCCCCCGAAAACACAAGGCGGGAAGGGTTGCCACAACGCCCAGTTTGAAGGGGGACAGGACTGTAGCCTATCCTGACAAAAGGTGGTCTTCGCCCACCAAAGCTCCTGGACGTGACGCGCTTGTGGGCTCGGGAGTGACCTCCGTACTGTCGAGCCTCCGGTATTGGTCCTCTTACATGAAAAGGGAAACCTTTGGGGTTGCTTTGGGAGCCTGCGAGATGGTGCTGCTTCCCTATCACCAAAGAGGAAAGCCTCTCTGCTCGTGCCCGCTGGCACCGCCCCTGACACCGCTCGGTGCGGTGCGCGTCACCCATGTGTGGGCGCAGGGTTGTGGGGCCCCGCTGTGGGGGCCCCGACTCATAAGTCGTGATCACCGAATGTACGTGCACAGTGATCCCAGAGATCAATGCTCACTGAACACACAGAAACTGATTAACAAGAGTCTTACATCCTTTACATACCGTTTTACTCGAATATGGCCCTTAAGGCCTAGTCTTCATAAACTTGCAGCGGAAATCTTCAACGATAGAGTCAACCCATGCCATCTGCCTTAACCCTATAGGCATTCTGACTGGGAAGCATCCTAGCTCGCATGTTCGTCACCAAGGTATTCTTCATCGTATCATGTTCTTTCATGCCTGGCCAATAAAATAACCAGTGGCAAGCCAATGAGTACTTTGAATGTACTCGCAAGCAACCCATGTTTGGAACAAGGCAGTAACAAAGCATGATATAGCACTAAGTAGCTAATTTTGCAGAAAGCTAATTTTTAGTGCAGTGACATGATCAAATAACTTATTTAAGCATGCATCAACAGTTGGCAGATATCCATACGAACAAGTTACATATATCATCATAAGCAAGGGGGTTGAACATCTCATGTTCAGTCATCATGTCAAGTCATCCGACTTAACTCAAGTATCATCTTTCTCCCACACATACACACCCACGCCAAGTTTGTGAAAACATCGGACATAGTTTAAGCAGGACCTCCAACTGTCCATGACCGTGGACACGGCTATTCGAATAGTTTTACACTCTGCAGAGGTTGGACACTTAACCCACAAGACTGGGGGAACTTCCGAGTCATCCACGACTCGCGATATATTACATACCCGAGGTAAGCACCCGAACAATGCCTTTCCCTTGACGACACTAAACAAAGAGTCCACTCGTTGGCCCACGTCTTCATGATGTACAAACACGAGCCTAGCTCAACATAGTACCTTCCATGAAGGGACACAACGGTGTGCCCGGTGTATGTGAAAACAGCCCATGGTAACCCTACCTAGAACGACCCCGTATCGAGAGTGACCACGTCACTCCTGCCACTAGTAATGCGGGCTCTCTGCTAGCATCGACCAAAGTAATCAACAAAGCCCCTTCGCATATAGGGGTAGAGTGGTTGTACATGTAAGGTTGGGATGGTCAGCAAATCTTAAATCTCTCCATTTTCGAAAACACACACACACACACAACTTGCTCCGGTACACCACTTCTTTATCATGTGATTACCTAGCTCAACTTCATCTCCCTTGGGCATTAGTGGCACCCGACGGGGTTTTCAAAAAAGTCTTTGAAAATACTTTTGTTTCCATCACCATGCATATCCCCATCCCACTTGCGTAGCAACTACAAGCAACCAAATTACTCCCACCCGCATAACCCTCATAAGGAGGTAGGGTCATACACGATGCAAGTATCAATGATAAAAGTATCGGGGGCAACCCACCGAAGTGGTCACCACAAAATCATGATCAATATATCGAAAATAAAGTGCTATAGGCCATGCAATAAAAGTGGTTTCTTAAAATGGTCAAAGGGTTGCTTGCCTGGCTTATCAAAGTCTTTGAGGTCTTCACACTCTTCTCGTCCACTCTGAGCACTTCGTCTACTTCGTCAACTATTGCCGGAAACAACCGCAATAAGCAACACAACAAGAAGAGAAATAAAAGTGTTCTATAAATAGGAGTTTTATTTTTCTTGGACATCTTTGTTCATAAGAAAAATAACCAAGGAGGTTTTATTGGATGTGGGCCAAGGGGGAGTTTTGAATGGTGGAAATGAAGGAAATGATGATCCTATAAGATGTCTACAGGAAACATTTTTATAAAAAGAGTGGATGCATTCAACAAATAGGGCATGATTTTAGAAACATTTTGGAAGTGGTTTCACTGGATTTGGAGTTGGTATGTTTATTCTAGGGATTTGCAAAGTGGGTCATTTATGAAGAAATGGTCCAATAATTGACATAGCAGAATAAGTGTAAGGAAAAATGTTCACCACTTAGTGCATGAATTTAGGCCCACCTAGGAGTTAGAATCATTGCATTTGGAGTTAGGGTGAGCTCCCTAGGAATTTCTAGAGTTTAAAGTAGAAAATCAAAAATAGGCTTTATTCATATAAGTGTACAAGAAAGTTTTCTGAAAAAATGTGCAATGCACATATTTGGTTAGGCCAAGATTTTTCAAACCTATAGGAGTTTGAATCACCAAATTTGGGGTTGAAATGAATTATCTATGAATTGTTTTCTCTCTCAGTAAAAAGAAAAGGGAAAAGAATTTTAACCAGATGGGCTTAAGCTACGCAGGGAGCACAGCTTAGCGCGGCAGCTCACTAGGCCTGGCCCAGTTCCTCTCGCGCGCCAGCTGACGTGCCACGCCGAAGGCGCCCTCAGGCGAATGCGCCACCCCCAAGCGAAGGCGGCCATCCATCGTTCCCGTCTCCACTTAAAGGCCAGGCCCACCCGTCAGCCTAGCTGGCCGGACGACAGGCGGGGCCTAGCGGCTGACGGGGCTGTCTTCAATCTCTCGCCGTGGGAAAGGCAGGGGGGTGGGGTCCGGCGATGGTCGCCAGCTCTACCGGCCACCGTTTTTTGTGGTTCGACCATCGGCGGGCTTAGGAAACCGAGTCGCACCCTCCTGGGTGGACCGTGGGGCTCAGGTAGGGTGAGGATGAGCGCGGCGTCGACCAAGGTGGAGGACGGCGTCAGCCGAGATGGGGATGGTTCCATGATCACCGGAGGGAGGGAATGGAGAGCAAGAGAAGCTAGTGGCGATGCAGGGTGGTGTCCTGGAGCATAGAATGTGTCAGTTTAGCCAAGGCGGAGGCGGCTCCATAGCGGCCGTAGGAGGAAGATGAGGGCACAACAGCAGGAGGATTCGGTCTGGGAAGAGACTTAGGAGGGAATGGAGTGGAGTAGCGTTACCAGGGCGCTCGAGGAGACGCAGGTATAGGCGGGCGACAGAGAGGGGCTCGGATGGCCGCCTGGGTGTCCTTAGGCACGGAGAGCACGTGTGCTAGAGCCTCCTTGGAGCTTTGGTGATGTCGGGGAGGGGCGAGGGAGGTCGAGGGGAGATGCCCGGTGCGCGTGGGCACCCTACTGCAACCGGACGTGAGCTACATGACAAGATGCATGGCAGGGCGCCGTTACTGCATGCCGACAGCGTGGTCACCATGCCACTTCTTCTCCAGAGCAACATTTTGGTCGGCCAAGGTTGTCTAACAAGCAAGGCATGCGTGGTAAAGCCCTCTGGTTAAGTTTCAAAGGAAATGGAGTTGGCTGAGCTAGGTCTTTACTGCTGGCAAGTTTGCAACACAAACCTTGGGGCTCATCCAAGGTGTTCTTAATGTGGGCCACTTGGAACAAAAATGTGTCTAGTGGCCTCAAGTATGGAAGGACTTGTCGGGACCCCGATCCTAAGCCATATGAATCCAGCATGTAACATGTCACACCACTTTGCGGCCTTACGCACGGTAACCCACGGCTGCCACCTTACCTTGGCCGGGACCATTTACGCCTTTTGGCTCACAGGTATGAACATGTCGCTAGCATTCACACGTCAAAGAACCCGGGTCGACATGACTAGTTATAGACCCAAGTGGCACAACCATACAGGGACAGGCATACGTAACCCAACAATGCAGGTGTCGGTCATCAGCGTGTGTAGACGAGTCATAGCAAGCTACAGGGACTCCATTACGCCGTGGGACATAATTGTCATCAACTGCGCGTAGAGGAGTCATAGCAGGCTACATGGACTCCATTACACTGCGAGACATTTCCCCGAAGGGACAGACACAGCAGCAGGAAGGATACACGCCGGTCAATCAATGTGTCCGGAGCAGTAGCAAGCTACCAAGGCTCGGTGGAAGCACAAAGAGGCATTTCCCCGTAAAGCAGGCTACTAAAGGTATATAGCTAGGTGTCGAATCCCACACATACCAATGCATTTCAATCATACACGCACTATGCACGATATGCGTAGATACAACATGGCATCACAACAAAACTCTACAACATAACATTTATTTAGGAGGCTCCGAAGAGCCAACATAGTATAATGTTACAAGCAGGAGGGGTCACATGACCCAACATTCAGAGCATACAAACAACAAGCGGAAGTTACATGTCTGGGTACAGACATCTAATAAAAGCGGCTAGAAGAGCCCGAAAAACTACAACGACCCTACCAAAGGAGCCAGACCTCTGTCTGGGATTCCCAAGCTAATCCGGTCAACATCGAACTTCACGTCATAAGAATCACTAATGAGACTGAGGTCTCATCTGCAAAAACATAGATCAGCAAACGTGAGTACAAAGGTATTCAGCAAGACTTACATCAGAACTATCTACATATGCATCATTGTCAACAAAGGGGGTTGTGGAGTTTATTGCAGCAAGCCAGCTTTGACTCTTAGCTAACTTGTACTACGAGTACTTTCTTTGAGGTGGCGTATCACACACGAGTCCACATATTCACCACATCAATACACCACTATGGATCCTCCCTCGTCTTCCTACGGGAGGCCATCCATAGCACTCACACTTATCTGGAGCATTTTAGAATATCCATTTCAAGTTATCTATGAACAATGCAAGTCTCCAAGTAATCCATATCCACCGACGCGGCTCTTCGAATAGATATTTACCCTGCAGGGGTGTACTTCGTCACACATGCTCCCGCCACTTACCGCCATGTGCACGTAAAAAGGCACCTCGACAACCTTCAAACGGAAGCCAGGCGAGGGAGTCGGCCACGGACGTTAACTTACAACGACTCGCGTCCAAGGCAGTCGCCTATCTGAGTTGGAACCCATAATGGAAGTCCGGCCGAGGTTTCCAACATGGCCTCAAACATTGTGTGCAGGGCCCCAAGCCGGTCCCGATTGGGCCATTCATCCACTTCGCAGGCCCGGCCACACCTATCAACGTTTCAAACTACTGCGACTCCTGGACTGAGAATAGGGTAGGTTAATCGGCCGAGAGAGCTTGAGTTACCGGAGCCCAATGTGCGCTAGTAGCTAGTCTTGGAACACAAACATGGAACTCAGTTCCTATGAGCGGCTTCAATGAGACAACCCACCATGTACTCCTACATGGCCTCTCATCGCTACCTTTATCAAAACAGGTTCAACACTTAACCCTCATCATCAGGACACAATCGTTTCACTCCGGTTCATCACCCAGATGAATCAGACCTGACACAACTCTTAGCATAGCAAAGCATAACAGGGTGATAGTACAACATGGCTCAAGCATCTACCAGGTATGCTAGGTTGCTTGGTTCAACTATTTACTTTGACAATGACAGGTCATGCAAAGGAGTGGGTTCATCTACCGCAACACAAGTAGCAGTTGAATCGCAATGTGCTAATGCATTGAAATGAGAGCAAGAGCGAGAGAGTGGGATAATATCGAATATGCTCAAGGGGGGGGGGGGGGTTGCTTGCCTGACACTTCTGAAGATAGCAATGATTCTTCATCGGTGGCATCGATCTCAGAGTCGCGATAACGTCTACCGAGAGGGAACTAACACCGACAAAACAGGAAAAGAACACATTCAATGCAATGCAACAATCATGATGCATGACATGGCATGTTAAAGCATTTAATTGACCTAGTGCAATAGACAATCTTATTAAGTGAAGTGGAATTCAAATATATACTAAATTTTAACTCCAACACTATTTATCAAATTGTTCTAATCACCATTTGTCCTAGTTGATGTAGTTAACTTGCTCAAACATGCATTGGAATGGCATAAATAGATTCCTTGCATTTTTCTGATAATTTTTCATATATAAATTATTTCATTTGGAGCCACGGTTGAATTACTATGAATTTTAGAAGTTTTAGGTATTTTCTGGAATTAAATAAATCCATAAATCAAATACTGCGTCAGCAATACATCACCATGACGTCTGCCAGTCAATGGTGCCAGGTCTGGGTCAAACCTGACGACCAGGTCCCACATGTCAGTGACACAGGGTTAATCCCCGCGCTGACCGGGGGTTTGACCCGTTGCGGGGCCCGCTGTCAGTGGCTGTGGTCTTAATTAGTGGCTGGGTTAGGCTCTAATGACCATGCCACGTCAACACCGACCGGGGTGTGACCGCCAGTGACCATCCGACGCGGCGGAGGCTCGCCGGACAGCTCTACGGGCGGCAGTTTGGCGCGCTGAGAGGGCCGGGAGGTAGCCCGTACTCGACCGCATCGAGTGGGGCTGGCCAGGGGGCTCGGGGTCACCGGTGTGCTCGCCGGCGAGCACAACTGCGGCGGTCAGAGATCGGGCGGAGCACGCGCGAGGCTACGGAGCACTAGCGGCCTGGTTCAAGGGCTCTATGGCCTCTACGGAGCTCCGGGAGCTCATTCACGAGCTTGGACGCGCGGGTGGAGGACCACAGTGACGGCGGCGACATGGTCGGTGTCGAGGAGCTCTCGGCTCCGGTGGCCCTGCTAGCTACGGCACGCAAGAGGAGCAACGGGAGGAGGGGATCGACGCGTCAGCTCACCACGATTCCAGCAGAAGCAACGGCAGGCTCGGGGAGGTCCTATGGCCGACGAATTTGACGGCGATGCTCCGGCGGCCGAAGGTTGAAGAAGGGGGCGGCGTCGGCGATGCGGTGCGTCCGGGATCTACTCCTCTAGCATGGGGAGGCTGCGGTCGATGGCGGTTCTGGTGGGCTCGACGGCAGGGATTTAGGTGGCCAGTGGTCGCGGGGAAGCGAGCGGCGGCGATGGTGGCTTTCGGGTCCGGGAAGAGGGGAGCAGGGCAGAGCAAGGAGAGGCGAGGAGAGAGGGCGAGAGTGGCCAAATGGGCTTCGGGGACGTGCGTGGCGTCCCTATCAATCGTGGGGCAACGGCGGCAAGCAGGAGGTGGCTCAGGTGCGTGCCGGCGTGCCGCGGCCACACTCCTTGTCCTCCTGGCGAGAGGTTTGGGATGACTGGCACTTGGGCCAGATGGGCCGCACAGTGCCAGGCCTCAGGTAAGCCAGGTAAGATTCCTTTCCCTATTTTGTTTTTGTTTTCTATTTTCTGACATTTGTTGTGGCTCAAAATAAAATAGCTAGCCAAGTTGTAAAAATCCTGAAAACAACTATGTGGACTAAGTGGACTCATCCAAGGTCACATAATAATTTTCAGAATGTATGGAACTATATTACATATATAGTAAATATAATTCCATTGCAAGTAGTTGTTTGATTAATTCAAAAGCCCAATATAAAATGTTTATGTGTTTTAAAAATATTGGTAGGCAATTTTACCTCATCCCAATATTTTCACAGAATAGTTGGAACATTTTCTTGGATCTATTTGAAGCAGTTTTTATATTGCCTTTTGATAAAAATTTGAATTGTGAATCTTGATCAGATCCTCATTTCCATTTCATTTGAAAATTAAAAATGCATGCATGAATGCATTATCAAGCAAGGTGAAACTAGGGCTGTGACAACTCACCCCCACTAAACAAGAATCTCGTCCTGAGATTCAAGCGTAGGGTAAGAAGACAGAGGGGACACAACTATCACAATCTTCATTGTCCAGTTGCCCTTCTTGACGATGTTGATTCACTTCATCATCTAGACTTTGACGTCTTTGCTTTCAAGATCTTCATCCAACATGATGACAAAAGGAACATGATAACTCTACAAGATTCGATCTTCTTGAAGATCGAGCAACTCACGATCAACTCATAGAGTGAGACGTAGGAACATCTCTGGAGCTGAAACACAAAACACACGTCGAAAACTATGGAATGAGGCAGATAACGGGGGTTCAATTTGGTAGGCAACAATTCCACGCTAAAACAGATGGTGACGAGGTTTCAATGTATCGAGGAAATAAGTGCCATGATTCCATAACGGGGCACCTTAGGGGGGTGACTCGTAGAGTTATCCCTTAAGTGGCAAAAAGAATTACTTTTGATCCAGAGATCATTGAAACTCTTCATACCAGCCTAAGGCAATTGACAAACGATCATTGGAAAGAATTTGAACGAATGGCATACTCATCTTGGAAAGGAAACTATGGTTATAGAACAACTCGGCAAACGGAAGGCATATTCCAATTGATACCGAGGATATAACCTAGTGTCTGAGCGTGCTCTCAAGAACTTGAGCTTTTCCATATTCATCAAGGTTTTACCAATATCCATGCCAAGGATCTTGGTCACATCATACTACCATGATGAATAATGATGGAGGATGCAGATGGAAAGGAAGGCAACACTTTCTCAGATTTCACCTTAGCTATGCCAAGGGAGCGAAATCTGGATGATCGACCGAGAGACATTTAGCACTCCGCTTCTAATGTTCTCCTAGATGTACTAGCATAGCCCAATTGTAGGTATTGTTTGTTATCTAGAGCATCAAGTAAAAGGTCGGACTTCGGGATCACAAAGGGTCCATGAGGAACAACTTCTAGAATAAGTCATACGAAATCCTCATGTAGAAGTGGTCAAATTCGCTGAATCAAGATACTACAATGATAGATCCTCTAACTAGGTGTGTCGGTCAAAACATCAACCTTGCGGAAGCCTACATCATAGATCTTGGGAAAACTTCAACCATCATAACTGCCTGGGATTCAGATCTGGTTGGATATAGGGTATTTCAGGCTCAGCCTACCTGAAGGAGAAAGGTTGCAACACAAATCGAAGAGACGACGTTGCAGGATTCTCAGGAAATAAACTACAGAAGCAAGCTCCAAAACATGAGCTGGATTGCAAGATACATGTGAACACACTGTCCAGGACAATTGTGATCACATGGAATTCTTACAACGAAACACTACCGAGTTCTGGGTGGGAACCATCAGTGCAGACAACGAAGTCGGATGCAAGTCCGTTTGGTACCTTCAGAAATAACACTCAACTTCTCTTCCTTGGACAAATCAATCAGTGGCTTGGTGTGCTAGGGACACATATGGACTGGAGATGACTAGTCTATCAACCCATAGAATACTTCACACATGCATGATTGACTTGGTATGGCTCCTGAGAGAACAAGATAACTTATCCCGAATTCACGGCATCAACTTGCATCAAGTACACGTGAATTAAAGGAAGCCACTTCTTACACCATACATATACCTCGGGTATGAGACCTGAAGATAATGCATACGCAAATTTCCAATACTAGCTTAATGTTCATCATGAGTTATGGAGGAGATAAGGATGTTGTCGATGGGCTCAACAACAATTCATCAAAGTACCCATATGAATGGAATTCCACAATTATGTGAACAAGGTATTAGCATTGGTCAGACCAAAAGATATAATGGTATGCTCGAGGAAATAACCACGAGTAAGAAAACATTACGAAGATCTTTGGTTTTGAGTTTGATTTGACGATAGCCCATACTCAAATCAAAGATTGGACAAGACAATAGAGACAACAATTGATCACGAGGATCAACCGATGAAGGTATCATCTTTCCTCAACACACACAAAAGATAACCCTTTGAAATGAACTAAGTCAGATGAAGCTTTTTATCTTCCAACTCTCCAAGTTGTTGTTTGGCTTAGTCCAACTAGTTCAGGGGTATCCAACACAGAGTCTTGGAGAAGGGATGGCTTACAGGAAACCAACTTGATCACGAACTCAACATAACGGTCAGGGGACAACCTGGTGATACTTCCGAGAAGATACTCGGAAAATCACGGACCACCGATATGTTATCAAGCTCGGCAACAATCCTACTTTTCAGGGCAAGATGATATGATCAAAAGAGTGAAGGATCAACACAATCATAACTCGTTGATCGAACAGTGCACCATGAAAGATGGACTAGGTGGCACAATCAATCTTAGAATGATGATTCAATAACCAACACACCAAGAATGAAGTTATTGTCCATTAACTTCCAAGCAATGGAATTGCTAGGAGTATTGATTTCACACATCACGGTTCACTTGTCGACGTTCCGGTTACAACCAACTCGGAGGCCAAGGAATGAATAATGATGGCGAGAAGTACCACTGTACCAAGAATTCATGAGAGGTGGTGCAATTCTCACGATACTCTTGACATAAAGAGGGTAATACTTCAAGGTAGAACAGGGCAAAAGCTGGATTTGCATTTTGATCTGCGGAATACAACTACTTCGACCCAATCCAAGAAATGGATGAGGTACAGGAGTTTGTTTCTCCTAGGCATTCTGAAATAGAATGTCCTGACAGACCACAAGAATAATAGGCAACGACGAACGAATGCACAACTACTCTTGACTATCCACAGATAGATAATGATCGAAATACAAATGAAGGGGGCAACTCAAGAGCACATGATTTTTCTGAGTTGTGGATGCATAGATCAGCATATCGAACGAGTTCAACAAAATTCTTCCGGATAACCCATGCGGAAAGGTAGCATTGGCAAGGTCACAACTCTGGAATGGAGAACTCATCAAGAGCACTCTTGTGTGATCTTAAGCTCACGAGGAACTTCTGCCATAATGGTTCATGGTATTGGAAGAATGATAAACTACGAACCTTGAAGACTATAACAAGGTTACTAATCATCCTAAAGGAACGAGCAAACACTATCAACAAGAGTGAGCGAAATGATTCTCGGGTTCAAGAACCCAGAAACAGAATACCTATTGACTAATTAGCATCGCGGGATGCTTTCGATAACGATGGCCAGAATTATCACACTGAAAACACACAACACAACTAGACTATTGGGTGGTTCTCTGAGATAACATGGTTTCCTAACACTTCAACAAATATGTCAAGGTAATGGAGTACCTCAACACGATAATTGGTGTGCTTCGTCTGGCCAAAAGACATTGATTCGAGATGAAGGAATTTTGCAATTGCATCAGATTATCTGTCAACTTTGGATAACTCGGACAGCAGAACGGCTGTACGGGCGTGAAATATGAGGCAACATTCATGAAACTGACAACAAAACAACTGAATCCTTATGAAGGCACTGATCCAGGATGACAATAACCTTTCCTATAGGTCTCCACCATAGTAACTTGTCATCCTGATAGATAGATGAGAAGGCCTAGTTCTTAAACCCCGTAGAATAAAGGAGACGGTGATTCAGAATTAGAATGACACGAGGAAAGGAGTAAAAGAATCTTATGTTCCCATGCACAATCAATTCCCTTATATAACTAAAGCAGTTCTAGACTCAACATCGACCAGTTTGGCTTGGTAATCCTACAGGCAGTCAAGCTCTGATACCAACGCTGTCGGGACCCCGATCCTAAGCCATGAATCCAACATGTAACATGTCACACCACTTTGCGGCCTTACGCACGGTAACCCATGGCTGCCACCTTACCTTGCCCGGGACCATTTACGCCTTTTGGCTCACGGGTATGAACATGTCGCTAGCATTCACACGTCAAAGAACACGGGTCGACATGACTAGTTATAGACCCAAGTTGCACAACCATACAGGGACAGGCATACGTAACCCAACAATGCAGGTGTCGGTCATCAGCGTGTGTAGACGAGTCATAGCAAGTTACAGGGACTCCATTACGCCGTGGGACATAAATGTCATCAACTACGCGTAGACGAGTAATAGCAAGCTACATGGACTCCATTACACTGCGAGACATTTCCCCGAAGGGACAGACACGGTAGCAAGAAGGATACACGCCGGTTAATCAATGTGTCCGGAGTAGTAGCAAGCTACCAAGGCTCGGTGGAAGCACAAAGAGGCATTTCCCCGTAAAGCAGGCTACTAAAGGTATACAGCTAGGTGTCGAATCCCACACATACCAATGCATTTCAATCATACACGCACTATGCATGATATGCGTAGATACAACATGGCATCACAACAAAACTCTACAGCATAACATTTATTTAGGAGGCTCCGAAGAGCCAACATAGTATAATGTTACAAGCAGGAGGGGTCACATGACCCAACATTCAGAGCATACAAACAACAAGCGGAAGTTACATGTCTGGGTACAGACACCTAATAAAAGCGGCTGGAAGAGCCTGAAAAACTACAACGACCCTACCAAAGGAGGCAGACCTCTGTCTGGGATTCCCAAGCTAATCCGGTCAACATTGAACTTCACGTCGTAAGAATCACTAATGAGACTGAGGTCTCATCTGCAAAAACATAGATAAGCAAACGTGAGTACAAAGGTACTCAGCAAGACATACATCAGAACTATCTACATATGCATCATTGTCAACAAAGGGGGTTGTGGAGTTTATTGCAGCAAGCCAGCTTTGAATCTTGGCTAACTTGTACTACGAGTACTTTCTTTGAAGTGGCGTATCACACACGAGTCCACATATTCACCACATCAATACACCACTATGGATCCTCTCTCGTCTTCCTACGAGAGGCCATCCATAGCACTCACACTTATCTGGAGCATTTTAGAGTATCCATTTAAAGTTATCTATGAACAATGCAAGTCTCCAAGTAGTCCATATCCGCGGACGTGGGTCTTCGAATAGATAGTTTACCTTGCAGGGGTGTACTTCATCACACATGATCCCGCCACTTACCGCCATGTGCACGTAAAAAGGCACCTCGGCAACCTTCAAGCGGAAGCCAGGCGAGGGAGTCGGCCATGGACGTTAACTTACAACGACTCACGTCCAAGGCAGTCGCCTATCTGAGTTGGAACCCATAATGGAAGTCCGGCCAAGGTTTCCAACATGGCCTCAAACGTTGTGTGTAGGGCCCCAAGCCGGTCCCGATTGGGCCGTTCATCCACTTCGCAGGCCCGGCCACACCTATCAACGTTTCAAACTACTGCGACTCCTGGACTGAGAACAGGGTAGGTTAATAGGCCGAGAGAGCTTGAGTTACCGGAGCCCAATGTGCGGTAGTAGCTAGTCTTGGAACACAAACACGGAACTCAATTCCTATGAGCGGTTTCAATGAGACAACCCACCATGTACTCCTACATGGCCTGTCATCGCTACCTTTACCAAAACAGCTTCAACACTTAACCCTCATCATTAGGACACAATCGTTTCACTCCGGTTCATCACCCAGATGAATCAGACCTGACACAACTCTAAGCATAGCAAAGCATAACAGGGTGATAGTACAACATGGCTCAAGCATCTACCAGGTATGCTAGGTTGCTTGGTTCAACTATTTACTGTGACAACGACAGGTCATGCAAAGGAGTGGGTTCATCTACCGCAACACAAGTAGTAGTTGAATCGCATTGTCCTAATGCATTGAAATGAGAGCAAGAGCGAGAGAGTGGGATAATATCGAATATGCTCAGGGGGGGGGGTTGCTTTCCTGACACTTCTGAAGATAGCAATGAGTCTTCATCGGTGGCATCGATCTCAGCGTCGCGATAACGTCTACCGAGAGGGAACTAACACCGACAAAACAGGAAAAGAACACATTCAATGCAATGCAACAATCATGATGCATGACATGGCATGTTAAAGCATTTAATTGACCTAGTGCAATAGGCAATCTTATTAAGTGAAGTGGAATTCAAATATATACTAAATTTTAACTACAACACTATTTATCAAATTGTCCTAATCACCATTTGTCCTAGTTGATGTAGTTAAGTTGCTCAAACATGCATGGCAATGGCATAAACAGATTCCTTGCATTTTTCTGATAATTTTTCATATATAAATTATTTCATTTGGAGCTACGGTTGAATTACTATGAAATTAAGAAGTTATAGGTATTTTCTGGAATTAAATAAATCCATAAATCAAATACTGCATCAGCAATACATCACCATGACGTCAGCCAGTCAATGGTGCCAGGACCGGGTCGAGCCTGACGACCGGGGCCCACACGTTAGTGACACAGGGTTAATCCCCGCACTGACCGAGAGTTTGACCCGTTGCAGGGCCCGCTGTCAGTGGCTGTGGTCTTAATTAGTGGCTGGGTTAGGCTCTAATGACCATGCCTTGTCGGCACCAGTCGGGGTGTGACCGCCGGCGACCGTCCGACGCGGTGGAGGCTCGCCGGACAGCGCTACGGGCGGCGGTTTGGCGCGCTGAGAGGGCCGGGAGGTAGCCCGTGCTCGACCGCGTCGAGTGGGGCTGGCCAGGGGGCTCGGGGTCGCCAGAGTGCTCGCCGGCGAGCACATCTGTGGCGGCCGGAGATCGGGCGGAGCGCGCGCGAGGCTACGGAGCACTAGCGGCCTGGTTCAAGGGCTCTACGGCCTCTACGGAGCTCCGGGAGCTCATTCACGAGCTTGGACGCACGGGTGGAGGACCATAGTGACGGCGGCGACATGGCCGGCGTCGAGGAGCTCTCAGCTCCGGTGGCCCTGCTAGCTACGGCACGCAAGAGGAGCAACGGGAGGAGGGGATCGACGCGTAAGCTCACCACGATTCCAGCAGAAGCAACGGCAGGCTCAGGGAGGTCCTATGGCCGACGAATTTGACGGCGATGCTCCGGCGGCCGAAGGTTGAAGAAGGGGGTGCCGTCGGCGATGCGGTGCGTCCGGGCTCGACTCCTCTAGCGTGGGGAGGCTACGGTCGATGGCGGTTCCTGTGGGCTCGACGGCAGGACTTTAGGTGGCCGGTGGCCGCGGGGAAGCGAGCGGCGGCGACGACGGCCTTCGGGTCCAGGAAGAGGGGAGCAGGGCAGAGCAAGGAGAGGCGAGGAGAGAGGGCGAGAGTGGCCAAATCGGCTTCGGGGACGTGCGCGGCGTCTCTATCCATCGCGGGGCAACGGCGGCAAGCAGGAGGTGGCTCGGGCGCGTGCCGGCGTGCCGCGGCCACACTCCTTGTCCTCCTGGTGAGAGGTGGGGGATGACTGGCACTTGGGCCAGATGGGCCGCACAGTGCCAGGCCTCAGGTAAGCCAGGTAAGATTCCTTTCCCTATTTTTTTTGTTTTCTATTTTCTGACATTTGTTGTGGCTCAAAATAAAATAGCTAGCCAAGTTGTAAAAATCCTGAAAACAACTATGTGGACTAAGTGGACTCATCCAAGGTGACATAATAATTTTCAGAATGTATGGAACTATATTATATATATAGTAAATATAATTCCATTGCAAGTAGTTGTTTGATTAATTCAAAAGCCCAATATAAAATGTTTATGTGTTTTAAAAATATTGGTTGGCAATTTTACCTCATCCCAATATTTTCACAGAATAGTTGGAACATTTTCTTGGATCCATTTGAAGCAGTTTTTATATTGCCTTTTGATAAAAATTTGAATTGTGAATCTTGATCAGATCCTCATTTCCATTTCATTTGAAAATTAAAAATGCATGCATGAATAAATTATCAATCAAGGTGAAACTAGGGCTGTGACAGGACTACATGTCCACCAAGTTTCAGATCAGGAAAATAAGAGGGCAAGGTACTTGTAGTACAAAGCTACATTTACTGCCATAATCTGGTTTCAGATGATTTGCTCATATTTTCCACATGAGCATGTCATCTTTGGGTTTGGTTTGATGTATTAACATGCAAATGGTGTTGTTGAAAAATTTGGGGGCATTTGCATGGATAGAACAGTGGGAGAGAGGAAGAAGAGGCCTTGCCATGGTAAGAAGAGACGGAAAATGAGGGAGTCACACCCCCAATAATTGACCAGGGGCCATGGCAAAGTTGCTGGAGGTAGAAGGGGGTTAGCATATGTTGTGGTAAAAAGTTGGAGACAAGGAGAATCTTTTTGGGTCAACTATGCTTGCCCACAAGCTTTTGGCTGAAGGTGCTTGATGTTGTCCTAGGGCATCTAGGGGTATCCAATGGCCCTGATATTTACCAGGGGTAAATGGTAAGTCCATTTGGTCCTGATCACAAGTTTTGAGATGATTTGAAGAAAGTTGGCAATGTAAACTTTGTAATCCCTAGAAATCAACAGAATCAGGTTTCTGTAGATCTAGGCATGCAAAACTATTCTCCTTAATGCACCACTTGGTGTGGTGTCATTATTTTGTGATTAGAGAATGCCCACAAAGTTTGAGATCAATTGGAAATACTTGACAATGCAAACTTGCTCAAATTTGGTTCTGGACAGAGTGGGTTTTGGAATATTTTGGTGAATCAAAACAATCGGGATTGAGATGAAACTTTGCAAGATCATCACATATGGCATGTGTGACTTGCTGGAATTTTCCTGGATTTATTTGGGAATATTTCTTATAGAAATATTTCAAATGCTTGATTTAAGCAGAAAGGGTTTTGGAGGGTTTTTCCAATATTTTGAACATGACCATGTGTTGAAACTCTTATATATGGACAATATATGTCCACTGAGTTTCCCTAAATTTTCTAAAATATTTTGAAAGCATAAATTTTTTTCCCTATAAAAGACCATTTCTGGCCTTAAGAAAAGGCCTTTGAATAAAATAGCAAAATAATCTTTAAAAATAATATTTGGTATTTTCGGGAAGTATTATATATAGTGGGTTCCAAATAAATCCGTAGGGGTAAAATATTCTCCCTAATGTGAGGACTTGTAGTACAAACCTCAATTCAGGGGTTTTGAAAACCTAATTTGAATAAATGCTTTTTGGCCAAAATAATATTTTGTAAAAATAGTTTTATGTCCAATACACATGGCATGATCATTGGGCAAAGCATTGGATCAAGAGGAAGAGTTTTTAGAGTAGGAGGAATCCTATGTACTAAAACACAAGCAAGCAAACAAGCAATCATCAATCAAGTCAAGCATCACAAGCACACAAAAAGTTTTAATTGGCCCTAATTTTTGAGCTATGTTAACTTAGTCAGAAGAGGCAAAACAAAGACTGTGACAGACCTACCCCCCCTTACAAAAATCTCATCCCCGAGATTCCTAGGCTAGGCGTTGAAAAGATGCGGAAATTCAGAGGTGAGGTAGTCTTCACGTTCCATGTTGCTGCTGTTTTGGTGGGGGTTGCTCCATTGGTCCTTGATGTGCTTGACGATATGGCTTCGAGTGCATAGTTTGACTTTGTCCGAGCGGTGAATTGGGTTCATATGGTATGCTAGGTCAGACTAGGAGTTAAGGGCCTGACGAACGGGGTTCGGGCAAAGGTCTGGCTTGCGCGTGTATCCCAAAGTCGGAATACGGGGCAAAGTAGTGTGTTTGTGTGCTGGTCCTGGGGTTGCTTACATTGGTTAGTGACATCTAGATATCTCGTGTTAGAATAGAAGGGTCAAGGATTTGGTGTAGCTTCCCGTCGGCGGGGAAGTCCTTATCTTCCTTAAAGCAGGAGACATTCAGTCGTAGGTGGTCTTCATCCTTGAGAGTGTTGAAGCCCGTCACCACAGGCTTTCAGTCGAGAGCTTATCCTTGAGTAAGTTGCCCAGGTGTCACAGCCCTAGAATAATGGTTGTAATTAGTTGCATCAGCATCATGCATCATGTTAAAAATTAATTGAATTTGGAATTGCGGATTGATCAAACCCTAGCACCTCATTGATTAAACAAAACTCCAACAATTGAATTTTCAATGAATCCAAAAATGCTCTTCAAAAATGTTCCCCCTCTTTGATAAATGTTGGCAACAACATATTAGGTTCCCCCTCGCCCCTGATATGTTGTTGCCAACATTTATCAAAGAGGGGGAACATTTTTGAAGAGGGCAGATATGTTGTTCCCCCTCGCCCCTCATATGTTGTTGCTAACATATGTTGTTCCCCCTCGCCCCTGATATGTTGTTCCCCCTCGCGAGCTCCTCTGCTCTAAACCGTCACGCTGCTGTGCTCTTGGAGTGCAGTAGAGGCCCCCAAGCCGCTCCGTTCGCCAAATTGCAAGCCGCAGCCCCGCAACCGAACTACGGCAGCCGCGGATATGCTCGCCGCCGTCGTTTCGGTCCATCCAAGAGCCATCCACCGCCACCACTCGAAGCGCGCGAGCGCCAGGAGCACTCCGGTGCTAGCAGCGCATCCGGAGGTGCTCTATAGCGCCGTCCCAAGCATCTCCGGCGGGACTCCGCCGCGGATCTGCGTCGCCGGCGACCAACCCTGATGGCGGTGACGTGGACGTCATTCGCACTAACCTAACGGCCCTTTAGGTCACTGATAAGTGGGCCCCAGCTACTAATTAACACAGTTTTAAAAATAACCTTTCGGTTAAGTTTAACCACCATGGCCCCACTAGTCAATCTGACCTGGCCATGTCACGGTTGACCAGACCCACCAGTCAGTGACTGACTGGGTCTCCTGTTGACTGCTGAGTCAGCAGTTGACCTGGCCCACAGGTCAGTCTCCGTAGCTGACCCTGTTACGCTGACGTGTGGGCCCTGCTGGTCAGGTTTGACCTGGACCAGCATGTTGACCTGCATTAGGGCAATAATGATTCAGCTGTTACATGTTCTCGGTAGTTGAACCCATTCCTTTGCATGACCTATCCTTGTCACAGTAAATAGTTGAAACCACTTAGCATGAGTAGCAACTGTTTGAGCCTTGATGTGCCTACTCATCCATGCTTCCTTACTTACTGTGCCTGCTATGCTTAGAGTCGTGTCGTGTCGGGTCTGATCCATCTGGGCGATGAATCAGAATGGCAATGTTCATGTCCTACTGTGTGAGAGCTAAGTGTGTGAACACGATTTGGTAAAGGTAGCGATGAGAGGCCATGTAGGAGTACATGGCGGGTTGTCTCATTGGGACCGTCCTTAAGAACTGAGTTCTGTGTATGTGATCCAAGACAGTTACTACCAAACGTTGGGCCCTGATATATGACCCCGCTCGACTTATTAATCGCCTAGATCTCTGTCCAGGAGTTGCAACTAGTTTCTGATGTTTGTAGGAAAAGTGTTGGCGGCCGTACATAGCGCTGCCCGACGGGGTGGGCTTTGATGCGGTAGATACACAGTGGCATGGTGTACCAAGTGGCACCCAAACGGTGGGCTTCGGAACCCTGCGCACATCGTTTGAGGCCGTAGCGGAAACTTCGGCCGGACTTCCGTGCGGGTTCAGTCTCAAATAGGCGATAAACCTGGACTAGGGTCTTGTGTGATTGACGGTCGTGGATGACTCCCTCGCTGGGCTTCCGCTTGAAGGTTGCCGAGGTGCCATTTTACGTGCACATGGTGATAAGTGGCGGGAGCATGTGCGAAGAAGTACACCCCTGCAGGGTTATCAATCTGTTCGAATAGCCGCGTCCTCGGATATGGACTACTTGGAAAATTTATGTGATTCATAGACAAGTGAAATGGATACTCTAAAATGCGCAAGATAAGCATGAGTGCTATGGATGGCCTTCTCGTAGGGAGACGGGAGTGGATCCATAGTGGTGTATTGATATGGTGAATATGTGGACTCGTGTGCGCTATCCCACCTCAAAGAAAGTACTTGTAGTCGTAGTACAGGTTAGCCAAGAGTCAAAGCTGGCTTGCTGCAATAAACTTCACAACCCCCTTTGTTGACAATGATGCATTTGTAGATAGTTCTGATGTAAGTCTTGCTGAGTACCTTTGTACTCACGTTTGCTTATTTATGTTTTGCAGATGAGACTTCAGTCTCATTAGTGATTCTTACGACGTGAAGTTCGATGTTGACCAGATTAGCTTGGGAATCCCAGACAGAGGTCTGGCTTATTTGGTAGGGTTGTTGTAGTTTTTCAGGCTCTTCCAGTCGCTTTTATTAGATGTCTGTACTCAGACATGTAACTTCCGCTTGTTGTTTGTATGCTCTGAATGTTGGGTCATGTGACCCACCCTGCTTGTAACATTATACTATGTTGGCTCTTCGGAGCCATCTAAATAAATGTTATGTTGTAGAGTTTTGTTGTGATGCCACGTTGTATCTACACATATCGTGCATATTGCGTGTATGTTTGAAATGCATTGGTATGTGTGGGATTCGATACCTAGCTGTATACTTTTAGTAGACTACTTTACGGGGAAATGCCTCTTTGTGCTTCCATCGAGCCTTGGTAGCTTGCTACTGCTCCGGACACATTAATTGACAGGCGTGTATCATTCTTGCTGATGTGTCTGTCCCTTCGGGCAAATGTCTCGCAGTGTAATGGTGTCCATGTAGCTTGCTATGACTCGTCTACGCGCAGTTGATGACATTTATGTCCCACGGCGTAATGGAGTCCTTGTAGCTTGCTATGACTCGTCTACACACGCTGATGACCGACACCTGCATTGTTGGGTTACGTATGCCTATCCCTGTACGGTTGTGCCACTTGGGTCTATAACTAGTCATGTCGACCCGGGTTCTTTGACGTGTGGATGCTAGCGACATGTTCATATCCAAAAGGCGCAAACGGTCCCGGCCAAGGTAAGGTGGCAGCCGTGGGTTACCGTGCGTGAGGCCGCAAAGTGGTGTGACATGTTACAAGCTGGATTCATATGGCTTAGGATCGGGGTCCCGACAGCGTTGGTATCAGAGCTTGACTGCCTGTAGGATTACCAAGCCAAACTGGTCGATGTTGAGTCTAGAACTACTTTAGTTATATAAGGGAATTGATTGTCGAAGGGAACGTAAGATTCCTTTACTCCATTCCTCGTGTCATTCTAATTCTGAGTCAACCTCACCCTTATTCTATGGGGTTTAAGAATTAGGCTTCTCACCTATCTATCAGGATGACGAGTTACTATGATGGAGACTTATAGGAAAGTTGTTGTGTTCCTGGATCGATGTCTCTATAAGAATTCAGTTGTTTTGTTGTCAGTTTCATGCAGGTTGTCTCATATTTCATGCTCGTACAGCCGTTATGTTGTCCGAGTTATCCAGGGTTTCTAAATTATCTGATGCAATTGCAAATTCCTTCCCCCTGTTCCTGATGTCTTTGGGCCAGACAAAGCACACTAATTGTTGTGTTGGTGTACTTTATTACCTCGACGTGCTTGTTGAAGTGATAGGAAACCAGGTTATTCTAGTGAACCACCCAACAATTTAGTTGTGTTTAGTGTTCCAGTGTGATAATTTTGTCCATCATTATCGAAAGCATCCAGTGATGCTACTTAGTCAGTAGGTATTCTATTTTTGGGTTCTTGAAACCAAGAATCATTCTGCTCACTCCCGTTGATAGTATTTGCTCGTTCCTTTAGGATATTAGTAACCTTGTTTTAGTCTTCAAGGTTTGTGGTACATCATTCTTCCAATACCATGAACCAATTACGGCAGAAGTTCCTCATGAACTGAAGATCACAACAAGAGTGCTTTTCATGAGTTCTCTGTTCCATAGTTGTGACTCTGCCAATCCTACATTTTTGCATGGGTTATCTGGAAGAAACATGTTGAACTTTGTTCGACGTATTCAATCTATGCATCTACGACTCAGAAAATCATGTTCTCTTGAGTTGCCCCTCTTCAATTGTATTCTGACTTCATCTATCAAGGGATAGTCAAGAGTAGTTGTGCATTCATGTTCATCGATGCCTATTATTCTTGTGGTCTGTCAAGCCATTCTACTCCAGAATGACTAGGAGAAACAAACTCCGGTACCTCATCCATTTCTAGGATTGGGTCAAAGCAGTTGTATTCCGCAGATCAAAATGCCAATCCAGCTTTTGCTCTGTTCTACCCTAAGGTATTACCCTCTTCATGTCAAGATTGTCATGAGAATTGCACCCCTCTTATTAGATCTTGATGCATTCGTACTTCTTGCCATAATCATTCATTCTTCGGTCTCTGTGTTGTTTGTAACCAGAATACCGACAAGTGAATCGTGATGTGTGCAATCAATACTCCTAGCAACTTTGTTGCTTGGTAGTCAATGGACAATAATTTCACTCTTAGTGTGATGGTTATTGAATTGTCATCCTAAGATTGGTTGGGCTACCTAGTCCATCTTTCATGGTGCACTCCTCGATCGATGAGCTGGGATTGTGTCAATCCTTCGATCTTGTGATCACATCGTCTTGCCCTGAAAAGAGAGATTGTACTCGAGCTCAATAACATATCGGTGGATCATGATTTTTGAATTATCTTCTCAGAAGTATCACCAGGTTGTTCCTTGACCGTTATGTTGAGTTCATGATCAAGTTGGTTTTCTGTAAACCACCCCTTCTCCAAGACTCTATGTTGGATACCCTGGAACTAGTTGGTTAAGCTCAACAACAACTTGGAGAGTTGGAAGATAACAACTTTGCCTAAGTTAGTTCGTTCCGAAGGGATATCCTTGTGTGCGTATGTGTGTGTTGGAGAAAGATGATGTCTTCATCGATCGATCCTTGTGATCAGCTGATGCATCCATTGTCTTGTCAAAACCTTTGATTTGAATATGGGCTATCGTTGAATCAAACTCAGAACCAAGGGTTCTCGCAATGTTTTCTTACTCGTGGCTAATCCCTCGAGCTTAGATCATTATATCCTTTGTTTTGACCAATGCTATCACCTTGTTCACATAGTTATGGACTTCCATCTTCATGGAAACCTCGAGGAACTGTTGTTGAGCCCATCGACAACATTGTCTATCCTCCCCATGATTCATGATGAACATAAAGCTAGTGTTGGAAACTTTGTAGGCAATATCTTCGTGTCCGGTACATGAAGTATATGTTAGGTGTAAGAAGTGACTCCTTCTCAGTTCCCATGCATTTGATGCAAGTTGTCGCCGTGAATTCGAGAAAGTTCATTTTGCTTCCTCTGGAATCATCTCAAGTCAGTCATGCACGTGCAAAGAATTCTATGGTTTGGTAGATTTGCAACCTCCATTCCATATGTATTCCTAGCACACCAAGCCACTGATTGATTTGTATATAAGGAAAAGAAGTTCTTTCTTAAGAGCTAATCATATGACTTATGCAAGGACTTCGTTAATCCCAATGATGGTTCCTAACAAGAACTCGGTAGTGTTTTGTTGTAAGACTATGTGGTCATGCTTGTCTTGGACATCGTGTTCACATGTACCTTGCAATCCAGCTCATGTTTTGGAGCCGGCTTCTGCAGTTCATTCCCTGAGAATCTCGCAACATCATCTCTTCGATTTGTGTTGCAGCCCTTCACTTTCAGACATGCTGAGTCTGGAATATCCTGACCCCAACCATATCTGAATCTCATGCAGATATGATGGTTGGAAAGTTAGCCAAGAATTATAATATTGGTCTTATTAAACTGGTGAAGTGGATGTTGAGGCTAACACACCTAGCCGGAAGACCTAGTATTATAGGATCTTGTATCAGCAACATCAGCCATTTTCCCATGAGGACTTTGTATGACTTATTTTAGAAGTTATCCCTCACAGACCCTTGGAACCCCGAAGTCCGACCTTTATTTGATGTTCTAGATACCAAGCATTATCTATAATTGGGGTATACTAGTACAACAAGGGGAACATTAGAAGCGGAGTGCTAAATGTCTCTCGGTCGATCATCCAGATTTCGTTCCCTTGGCATAGCTAAGGTGAAATCTGAGAAAGTGTTGTCTTTCTTTGCATCTGCATCCTCCATCGTTATTCATCATGGTAGTATGATGTGCTGCCAGGATCCTTGGCATGGATGTTGGTAAAACCTTGATGAATATGGAAATGCTCAAGTTCTTGAGAGCACGCTCAGACACTGGGTTATATCTCGGTATCAATTGGAAAGTGCCTTCTGTTTACCGAGATGTCCTATAACTCTAGTTTCTTTTCCAAACTGAGTATGCCATTCGCTTGAATTCCTTGAAACGATCGCTTGTGAATTGCCTTAGGCTGGTATAAAGAGTTTCAATGATCTCTGTATCAAAAGTAATTCTTTTTGCCACTTAAGGGATAATCCTATGAGTCACCTTCCCTAAGGTGCCCATTATGGTAAGAAGGGCAACTAACTCCTCGCTACTTTGAAACCCATGCTCCATCCTAGCTAAGCGTGGAATTGTTGCCTACCAATTGAGCCTTCGTCATCTATCTCTATACGTTGCTCTTTATATGTGTTTCGTGTCTCAACTCAAGAGACGTTCTTGTGTCTCATTCTGTGAGTTGATCATGAGTTGCTCGATCTTTGTGAAGATCGATTACGGTAGAGTTCTCTTTTCCCTTGTCATCGTGTTTGGATGAAGATTTTGAAGGCCAAGTTGTTAACATCAACATGATGCAATGAATCAACATCTTCGAGAAGGGCAATAGGATCATGAAGATTGTGTTAGTTTGTGTTCCTCAGTCCTCTTACCCTACGCATGAATCTTGGGACAAGATTCTTGTTAAGTGGGGGTGAGTTGTCACATCCCTAGAATAATGGTTGTAATTAGTTGCATCAGCATCATGCATCATGTTAAAAATTAATTGAATTTGGAATTGGGGATTGATCAAACCCTAGCACCTCATTGATTAAACAAAACTCCAACAATTGAATTTTCAATGAATCCAAAATGCTCTTCAAAAATGTTCCCCCTCTTTGATAAATGTTGGCAACAACATATCAGGGGTGAACTATATTTTCACAACTATTTTGGCAAATTTAATAAATCAGCCAAGTCTCTGAAAATCACTAATAAAGCACTATAAATATTTTAGTTGCTTCAAATTTTCCGAAACTTGTTGTGGAGCTTGGAAATATTCCAAATATACCCCAGAAATAATTTCAGGAATTTTGGATTTATAGATTTTGCCCAAACAAAATAAAACAAATGGCAAAAATAGAAAAACTAAAACTGAAATAGAAAGGAGAGAGAAAGAGACTTACCTGGCGGCCCAGTAGACAGCCAGCCCACCAGGCCCAGCTTGCCAGTCGTCTTCCACCTCCAGCCTACTGGCAGAGGCGTGTCGACGCGCGCTTGCCAGCGGCCTCCAGCTCCTCCCTGCCTGCCTGGCTCATCCTCGACGCGCCTAGACGATTCCACGCATGTCCCCGAGCTCATCCATCTTTCCCTCGTCCTCATTCCCCTCCCTGGACCTCTCTCTCCCGCTCTCCCCCCCCCCCCATGGCCGAAGCCTCCGAGCTCGTGCTGTTGCAGCCACCGTAGCCACCGGCCATCCCATGCCTCGCCGCCGTGCTCAGGAGAACCGCACCATCGCCCTCAACCTCCAGGCCAAGTTGGGCATCGCCAGAAGCTCTGCATCGCCATCCCGCCGTCGTCTTCCTCCTCGGGATGCCGCCGCCGCCAATGATCGATTCGCCGCCGACCGAGCATCCCCGAGTGCGCTGAGCCCTCGAAAAGATCCGCTGTGAGCTCTTCTTCGGTTCCCCCTCGCCCCCTTCGTCGATTGCACCTGCTAGCTAGCTCCCCCACCATGCCGAGCTCCGGCCGCCGCCATGGCCGACGAGCCTCGCGCTCGCGAGCTCCTCTGCACTAAATCGTCATGCTGTTGTGCTCCTAGAGTGCAGTAGAGGCCCCCAAGCCGCTTCGTTCACCAAATTGCAAGCCGCAGCCCCGCAGCCGACGCAACCAAACTCCGGCGGCCGCGGATATGCTCGTTGCCGTCGTTTCGGGCCATCCGAGAGCCACCCACCGCCACCACTCGAAGCGCGCGAGCGCCAGGAGCACTCCGGTGCCAGCAACGCATCCGGAGGTGCTCTGTAGCGCTGTCCCGAGCATCTCCGGTGGGACTCCACCGCGGATCTGCGTCGCTGGCGACCAACCCCGATGGCGCTGACGTGGACGTCATTAGCACTAACATAACGGCCCTTTAGGTCAGTGATAAGTGGGCCCCGGCGGCTAATTAACACAGTTTTAAAAATAACCTTTCGGTTAAGTTTAACCACCGTGGCCCCACTGGTCAGTTTGACATGGCCACGTCATGGTTGACCGGACCCACCAGTCAGTGACTGACTGGGTCTCCTGTTGACTGCTGAGTCAGCACTTGACCTGGCCCACAGGTCAGTCTCAGTAGCTGACCCTGTTACGCTGACGTGTGGGCCCTGCTAGTCAGTTTTGACCTGGACTAGCCTGTTGACCTGCTGATGTCACCATGACGCACATATGACGTAATAAACAATTTCTAGATTATTTCTAATTCTAAAATAATCCAGGAAAATTCAGAAAATGCTTAAAACTTCTAAAAATCATAGAA
This sequence comes from Elymus sibiricus, assembly GCA_039707655.1. Classification (NCBI taxonomy): domain Eukaryota; kingdom Viridiplantae; phylum Streptophyta; class Magnoliopsida; order Poales; family Poaceae; genus Elymus; species Elymus sibiricus. The sequence goes on along the minus strand of CM077675.1, from coordinate 302,501,563 downwards.
AATAATCTATAACTCGGATGAAAATAATTTATATATGAAAAATGATCAGAAAAATCCAATGAATCTGTTTATGCCATGATCATGCATGTTTGAGCAAGTTAACATCACCAAGTAGGACATTTTATGATTAGGGCAATATATGAAATAACATTTGGAGTTGGAATTCAAACTTGTTTGAATTCCACTTCAATTAACTTGGTTAATTATTTCTCTAGATACATTCAGTACCTTAATATGCCATGACATACATCATGTTTGTCGCATTGCATTGAATGTGTTCCTTTCTTGTTGCCGGTGTTTGTTCCTTCTCGGTAGACGATGGTTCCGACGTTATGATCGTTGTCACCAATGAAGACCAATTGTTATCTTCAGAAGTGTCAGGCAAGCAACCCCCCTTGAGCATACTGATATGAACCCACTCTCTCGCTCCTGATCCCTTTTACTACATTAGGGCAATAATGATTCAGCTGTTACATGTTCTCGGTAGTTGAACCCATTCCTTTGCATGACCTATCCTTGTCACAGTAAATAGTTGAAACCACTTGGCATGAGTAGCAACTGTTTGAGCCTTGATGTGCCTACTCATCCATGCTTGCTTACTTACTGTGCCTGTTATGCTTAGAGTCGTGTCGGGTCGGGTCTGATCCATCTGGGCGATGAATCAGAATGGTAGTCTTCATGTCCTACTGTGTGAGAGCTAAGTGTGTGAACACGATTTGGTAAAGGTAGCGATGAGAGGCCATGTAGAAGTACATGGCGGGTTGTCTCATTGGGACCGTCCTTAAGAACTGAGTTCTGTGTATGTGATCCAAGACAGTTACTACCACACGTTGGGCCTTGAAATATGTCCCCACTCGACTTATTAATCGCCTAGATCTCTGTCCAGGAGTTGCAACTAGTTTCTGGTGTTTGTAGGAAAAGTGTTGGCGGCCGTACATAGCGCTGCCCGACGGGGTGGGCTTTGATGCGGTAGATACACAGTGGCATAGTGTACCAAGTGGCACCCGAACTGTGGGCTTGGGAACCCTGCGCACATCGTTTGAGGCCGTAGCGGAAACTTCGGCCGGACTTCCGTGCGGGTTCAGTCTCAAATAGGCGATAAACCTGGACTAGGGTCTTGTGTGATTGACGGTCGTGGCCGACTCCCTCGCTTGGCTTCCACTTGAAGGTTGCAGAGGTGCCTTTTTATGTGCACATGGCGATAAGTGGCGGGAGCATGTGTGAAGAAGTACACCCCTGTAGGGTTATCAATCTGTTCGAATAGCCGCTTCCTCGGATATGGACAACTTAGAAAATTTATGTGGTTCATAGAAAAGTGAAATGGATACTTTAAAATGCTCAATATAAGCGTGAGTGCTATGGATGGCCTTCTCGTAGGGAGACAGGAGTGGATCCATAGTGGTGTTTTGATATGATGAATATGTGGACTCGTGTGCGCTATCCCACCTCAAAGAAAGTACTTGTAGTCGTAGTACAGGTTAGCCAAGAGTCAAAGCTGGCTTGCTGCAATAAACTCCACAACCCCCTTTGTTGATAATGATGCATTTGTCGATAGTTCTGATGTAAGTCTTGCTGAGTACCTTTGTACTCACGTTTGCTTATTTACGTTTTGCAGATGAGACTTCAGTCTCATTAGTGATTCTTACGACGTGAAGTTCGATGTTGACCGGATTAGCTTGGGAATCCCAGACAGAGGCCTGGCTCCTTTGGTAGGGTCGTTGTAGTTTTTCAGGCTCTTCCAGCCACTTTTATTAGATGTCTGTACTCAGACATGTAACTTCCGCTTGTTGTTTGTATGCTCTGAATGTTGGGTCATGTGACCCACCCTGCTTGTAACATTATACTATGTTGGCTCTTCGGAGCCATTAAATAATTGTTATGTTGTAGAGTTTTGTTGTGATGCCATGTTGTATCTACACATATTGTGCATATTTCGTGTATGTTTTAAATGCATTGGTATGTGTGGGATTCGACACCTAGCTATATACTTTTTGTAGCCTGCTTTACGGGGAAATGCCTCTTTGTGCTTCCATCGAGCCTTGGTAGCTTGCTACTGCTCCTGACACATTGATTGACCGGCGTGTATCCTTCTTGCTGCTATGTGTGTCCCTTCAGGGAAATGTCTCGTAGTGTAATGGAGTCCATGTAGCCTGCTATGACTCGTCTACACGCAGTTGATGACATTTATGTCCCACGGCGTAATGGAGTCCCTGTAGCTTGCTATGACTCATCTACACACGCTGATGACTGACACCTGCATTGTTGGGTTACGTATGCCTGTCCCTGTACGGTTGTGCCACTTGGGTCTATAACTAGTCATGTCGACCTGGGTTCTTTGACGTGTGGATGCTAGCGACATGTTCATATCCGTGAGCCAAAAGGCGCAAACGGTCCCGGCCAAGGTAAGGTGGCAGCCGTCGGTTACCATGCGTGAGGCCGCAAAGTGGTGTGACATGTTACAGGCTGGATTCATATGGCTTAGGATCGGGGTCCTGACACCAGGTATGTTCTTCATTCATCTTTGGCTATTTGTCTTCGTTGTTACGCACGTGCGTTTCTGGCGGGTCTTCAAGTGTCTGGTCTACTTGTCTCTCTATAGCCATTTGTGGGAAGGTTTGGTTGAGTCTCGTCCCTAAGACTAGCTTAGCGATTTGGTGGCAAAATGGTCCCTTCCATCTGAGAGGTTCTTTGAGGGGTTTTAAGTAAGCTGACTATCCAGAAGTATAGAACATCCATCTAGTCCCCAAGGTCTGAGGCTTGGCAAGTGGGGTGAACTACTTTTGACAGGTGGTTTACCATGATCAAGTGAGGGTTTACGCCCTAAATTGGATAAAAAGGGGCTGGTAACGAAGTCATGTCAGTCGTCCACTCCATTCCAAGCATCTGATGGGAGTAGGGACGTCATGCTCATCGTACACCATCAAAGCGGTGAGGGGTGCTATCAACTTATCGGTTCCTTCTTAGTCAGGAACTGATAGGTGACTACTTAAAATAAGGGGATCCTTAATCCTCTTGATGTCCAAGGGCTTCATCGTGCTTGAGCATCGGTGCTTCTTGATATAGTCTAGTTGATGTAGCCGGCTGAGGAGTGGTGGTTGACTTCTTTTGCTTCTTCTTCTTCTTCGTCGTGGCTTCGCAACCGTAGTGGTCCTTCATCTTGCTTGGGCAGGAATGTATTCTTCTGTAGGGAGGGTGCTTCAAGGAGTCCAATTTATTTAAGGTATAACCCTATACTGACGAGGCATGACAGTTGGTCCTTATGGGCTTACCCAAATAGGACTAGGGTATTCCTTTTTCTCATTGTGTCAATAAGTATGTCACCTGTGAGGATAACAACATATTTCTCCAAGTAGCACATAAGCACATTGCTCATGGGATGTGTGAGGGAAGTGGTCGTTTGTTTTGTATGGCCACTAGTCCAGGGTTTGAGGTCCATCATAATCTAGTTCTTCGTGTCCACTTTCCTTATGACAGGATTGGTGGTGGTCGAGGTGGATTTTCAAGCATAGTCTTTTGACTTAGAGCCAGAACCTATGGTCATACTCCGATCATGTTCGGGGTTTCATGGAGCTTAGGTTGTGAGTGAACGTCTATCATCTTATCCTCAAGCACATCTATTAGATGCCAATAGTCCTACCTATTTCTCCAAACAATATCACCCTATATCATCAAAGGTATTATCTCATATAAGTCAACTCCAACATCACTCATGTTATTCAACTCCAAGGTCTTGAGAGAAGGACTAAACCAAAATCTCATATGCACTATAGCTAACTTATATATTTATATCCCTATGTAAAAATCCTCAGGAAAGCATACAAGCTGCTAAGCTCGATCGTGACACTACAAATCCAAGTACTAAGCCATTTTATCCAGCTCTAGGGTGTTGTATCTCTATGCTAAGGAAACACGTAATACACCGATCCAAGATCTTGTTTCCTTCCTAATGAATCCGATCAAGTAGTCCTTAAATGCCATCAATCATTATATGACCCACTTCTCCTATAAATCCAATATTGAGGGAGTTCTACATAATCTCGTAGAGTTCCTATAATCCACGCATAATTGCAAAGACGATTATCACAGTATCCACGAACTTCCAATCTCATGACCAACTAAACTCCAAGGTCGAGCTTATATAGATCCTTAATTTATTTCTGACAACTCCCAATCTCCTTATCTTACCATCCACCAGAAACATGGTACTACGATTAAGATCATCGGACTAACTCCAATTTACTCCGAACCATGTAGACTTACTAAACACCAACACTTTGCTAGGGTCACCTACTTAAATCCAAATCTCATGTCCTACGAGAATTCCTACTTGTTCTCCCGAGTCACCATAGTAACATCATCAATCCATGACTACTACTTGACAAAATCAAATTATCATACCACCAAGAATTTCAACTTGTAATCCCAATGGTCCTACTAAATTCAATTTACTCAAGGGAGAAATAGGTTATGCTACCCTATCAACTTGGTCCACCAAGTTCACCTATCACCTTGAAAGTCTCGTGATTCACCAAATGATCTTAGTTGTTTCCGCAAGATACCCATGATATCCACATCAAATCATTTGCCTACTGATCATATATCCCTAGAATGATCTTTCCTATGGCATCACAGCTCTGGTGCTAGCTTAAGAATGAAAAACGGTTGTTCACTATGACCACTAGCTCCATAATGAACCCAGTGCTAAGCAGGGGTTATTGATGCTCAGCAGGTGCTCTAGCAAATCTGTGTATTAAACAGGTGCTCAGAGGTTTGAGCTGGGGTAGCTTGTGAGGTCTAGGTTGGTCTAGGGAGGGATTTCCAATCTTGAGGGGAAGAGCATAACTCTACGGGGTTGCGTCTGGTTGAATAGGTTGTCCTCAAAAGTCTTCAACGGTAGTCATTTGTCACGGTGGACCCTTGGTGCGTCTTTTCTTTATGGTCTTCAGTTATCGAGAAAGGCGAGAGGGGAAAGTAGCATAGAGGGGAGTGCCTAAGGGGGTGGTATAGTGCAAGTGCAATCAAACAAGTGCCGAGAGGGCCAACCACAACCAATAGGATAAGGTAGGTGATATAGTCGCATACCTGTTGCCTAGGGCAAAGTGCGACTCATACCAAAACACAAACAGATAAAACAAGCAACACACATGATGGTTCCATTCGAACCATCGCACGGACTCGACTTCGCATGGGGAATACATGATTCATCCTACCCTAGGGGTTCTTGGACTCAGTAGTCGTGCTTGCTTCGTGTCTTGGAGAGGAGTTCGCTCAATCTTCTGGGTCTTCTTCACGTGTCGCTATGTCTTGGTTGTTGTTCGTCGAAATGATCCGGGTTGTGCCTGAAGAGTCCTTGACAATTTAGCGTCTGGTGAGTTGATGACGAAGGTGGTTCCTCATGGCTGTCGTTGACGGGTCTTCTGTTGTCTTCGTAATCGTGCCAATGCCTTCTTGTCCTTCAAGGTGTCGAGAGTTCCAAGTGGGCAATCCTTTATGCAATGACATCAACAAGGCATGATAGAGTTCCAACTTGTCGGTCATGTTGATAATATCGACACCGAGAGCGAGGGATGAAGAGAACCGTTTTCCTGCTCACTATAGTGAGGCGGACCAAATGGCGAGGTTCTCATCCACCGGTGGTTGCCGATACAACAACGGTAAGGACAAGGTTTCTCTACTAGCGATGCATATCATGATCTTGCATATCTTATGCCCTGATCGTCGTAGGCCAAGGTTGTACCATCCTGGGGCAGTGCCGAGGGTGTCACCATATTCTGAGTTTTGATATTTTCATCCTTCGAGAGGTTATCTTTTGTTGGTATCGTATTGTCATGGTGTCATCAAACTTGTGTGAATGTCTGGCAAGGTGGCTTCCCTTCAGATTACCCACGAGGATTTCAAGGAATCCAGTGGTCAGGGGCATAACGGTACTATCGACCGTTTGCAAAGTTTTAAAAAGCAGACGAGGGGAGTCGAGAGAATGAGGGTGGAAGTGCTAAGGCAAAAAACCTTCACTTCCTTTGAAAATTTAGGAGAGGTGAGAAATATAGAGGTTTTGTAGGTGTTTTTGAAGGGTCTGGAAAAATAGTTTTGTCCTAACTAACGTGCATGCTAACTAAGGGCTTCCTACAGTCAGGATGGCTCTAATACCAGCTCTGTGGGGGCCCCGACTCAAAAGTCTTGCTCACCGAATGTACATGCACAGTGATCCCAGAGATCAATGCTCACTAAACACACAAAAACTGATTAACCAGAGTCTTACATCCTTTACATACCATTTTACTCGAATATGGCCCTTAAGGCCTAGTCTTCATAAACTAGCAGCGGAAATCTTCAATGATAGCGTGAACCCATGCCATCTGCCTTAACCCTACAGGCATTCTGACTAGGAAGCGTCCTAGCTCACATGTTCATCACCAAGTTATTCTTCATCGTATCCTGTTCTTTCATGCCTGGCCAATAAAATAACCAGTGGCAAGCCAATGTGTACTTTGAATGTACTCGCAAGCAACCCATGTTTGGAACAAGGCAGTAACAAAGCATGATATAGCACTAAGTAGGTAATTTTGCAGAAAGCTAATTTTTAGTGCAGTGACATGATCAAATAACTTATGTAAGCATGCATCAACAGTTGGCAGATATCCATAAGAACAAGTTACACATATCATCATAAACAAGGGGGTTGAACATCTCATGTTCAGTCATCATGTCAAGTCATCCGACTCAACTCAAGTATCATCTTTCTCCCACACATACACACACATGCCAAGTTTGTGAAAACATCAAACGTAGTTTAAGCAGGACCTCCAACTGTCCATGACCATGGACACGGCTATTCGAATAGTTTTACACTCTGCAGAGGTTGCACACTTTACCCACAAGACTCGGGGAACTTCTGTGTCATCCACGACTCGCGATATATTACATACCCGAGGTAAGCACCCGAACAATGCCTTTCCCTTGATGACACTAAACAAAGAGTCCACTTGTTGGCCCACGTCTTCATGACAACATAGTACCATCCATGAAGGGACACAACGGTGTGCCCGGTGTCTGTGAAAACAGCCCATGGTCGCCCTACCTGGCATGACCCCGTATCGAGAGTGACCACGTCACTCCCGCCACTAGTAATGCGGGTGTCGGTGCACTAGGATAGGGTTATCCAGTGCCCTTACTTATGCACAGGCGGTAGTAGCAAAACCCGTTGGGAAAAGCTACCACACCACCAAGCAAGCATTCAAGAACCAGACCCCGGCAGCAACAACCAGCATAAGGCCAAGCAAACACCAGCAAGACCAACACAACGGTCCAGGAGGGGCCCAAAGCACGCCAGCCACGTCCCCGGAGCCTGCCAAGGACCGAGGCGCGCACATCTCAGGAAGACCCGGCAAGCCATCCCCCGGCAGGCACGAGCTGACCAGCCACCGCTCCATCGCATCTCGACGCCAGTCACTTGTCGATGTGGTGTCGAGCCCTCAAGCGGCTAAGTGGCTCTCGCTAAGCACGTGGCGACGCACCAGAAGGCAGATTATACCCAGTTGACACCCGTCCAGCAGCGTGTCAAGCCCCTAAGCAACGGCTAGCTAGGCGGTGGGAAGAGCTTGCCGGGGATGCATCCCCGAGCGCCACCTAGTCTAGCAATCATGGTATTTTGTCCTAAATGCCAGAGTTAGGTATGATAGCTCTGTTAGCTATCTAATCGATAGATAATGACTATTTTGCCATTGTGGTTGCCCCTTGCACTATAAAATGAGGCCCAAGGCAACCTAGCTCAAGATTCGGACCTTTGGACACTTGTACTCATGTAGCGGCTCTCCCAATGGCAGCCCTTGCCGGGATTGAGCGCTGCGTGTTCTTCACGTTCCTACGATCAATCCACCAAAAGCGGGAGTAGGGTTGTACGCTTCACAGCGGCCCGAACCTGGGTAAAAATACAAGCGTCCCGATCGTCGCGCTGCCTCATGCTCTCCGCTCTTTGTGCAACGTGACCCCCCTTGCCGAACCTCAAAGGGACCTCTTGTCCCGTAGGTGATCGTGTGCATCCGTGCCCCGACATCTTTGGCGCGCCAGGAAGGGGAGCGTGCAGCATTTGCGTGAACCGGAGTTCGTGAACAGCGAGTCGATCTTCATCATCATCTTCTTCATTCCTGGCTCCCAAGAAGAAGCTCGGCGCAGCCACGCATCCCTCCACTTCAAAGGCTCGCTTGCATGCAGCCGCAGACGCTGTGGGCGCTGCGGCGGCTGCGAATGAGGCGGGCGTCGTGGGCGATGCGGCTGGCCCAGGCGGCGCCACCGTCGTGTCCCCCGCGGTCGAGGTTGGAGCGGGGAACGCCGGAGAGGAGCAACAGCAACAACATCCAGGCGAGCACGCCCCTAGTGCCGTGGGTGGAGGAAACGACCAATCACCGCCTCCCCGCCGCATGGATGGTCGTGGTCGTCATGGCGGCGCACAATCCGGAGCGAGCCGTGACCCCCCGTCTGCGCCCATCACCAGCATGGCTACTGGACGCACGCCTCGTCCGGAACAAGACGGAGCACCGAGCGGAGCCGCGAACCCGCGGACTCGACCTCCCCCACGTCGGACCGCCGCGACGAGCGACGCACGGCGTCAAGGACACGGTGACGCCCCTCTTGTTTCCACCAGGAGCCGGGCGACGTCGTGGTCCGCCTCTTTCGCCATGCTAGACACGGTGGCGGAAGCGATGGCGCGAGCTTAGTTACTGCTAAACTTCCCGTCGGCGGCTGACAAGATGGATGAGTGGAGAGCTACCATCCAGAGATCGATATCCTTTGTCGAAGCCAACAAATCTCAGCATGCAGAGCCATCACAACACATGCGTACGGCTACGGCAGCCCGGGCAGGCGATCGTGTCGAGGGGGCCACACCAACGGTGCAGTCCCCTCCACGACAGCAAACCTAGGAGCAGCCACGGCGAGCTTCACATGCTGACGAGTTCGATGAAGCATCTATGGCCTCGTCCATCCCACGCGATCGTCGGGACCAATGGCATGTCTTGGAGGATCGGCAGAAATAAGACGCGTGCATCACCATCGAGCGGCGTCGAGAAGCACACCGTCAGTCTGACAGGTGCAATGGCCCAGGCACTGGCGACCCCGCGCCCAGTGCTGGCGGGTACCTGCCTTACGAGGTGGGGTGCCCTGCCTTCACTCGCGAGCTGCGGCAGGTCCGCTGGCCATCGGCCCGAGCTTTCAAACCAGAGCTGACAGAGAAGTATGATGGAAAGCTAAACCCGACGTAGTTCCTGGGCATCTACACGATAGCCGTTCAAGCTGCCAGAGGAAGGGATGAGAAGGTGCTTGCCAACTATTTCCCTTTGGCACTCAAGCCAAATTTGAGATCGTGGCTGATGCACCTGCCGGAAAACTCCATCTCATCATGGGCTGATCTGTGCAACGAATTCGTCGGTGCCTTCACAGGCGGCCATCAGGAGCCAGGACAGCCCGGCGATCTGCAAGTCCTGCCGCAAAAAAGAAGGAGAGACCTTGTGGAAGTACATTAAGAGATTCAGTCGAGTCCACCGCAACAACCCAGAAATACACCCCGCTGCCATGATTGCCGCGTTCCATTCGAACGTGCGCAACAGGAGGATGCAGGCCAAGATGAATGTGAAACTCCCCAAGACTGTCAATGAGATGTACATGATGGCGGACAAGTGTGCTCATGCTGAGGAAGGAAGGCGACTCCCCGGAGAGGAGGCTGGGTCGAAGTCGACTCAGACGACGACGACGCCGCCCCCGGCTTGAAAGGGAGGAACCGAAAGCGTAACAAGAAGCACAAAGGAAAAGCAGTGTTGGCTTTGGAGAGCTCTGGTAATCTCGCTGTTGGCAAGAAGGCCAAGGACGAGATCCCCGGCAACGAAGATGCCGCGTGCACTGATTGTCGGGAGGCCGCAGTAGCAGAGAAAACTGGGAAGTACGACGGGCCGTACTGCAAGATCCACCACACCAAGGGCCATGATCTCCAAGAGTGCCGCCAAGTTGAGCAGCTTGTCGAGAAGCAGAAGGCGGAGTACGAGAAGCGTGACAAAGAGAAATGCCAAGACGCTACTGCCGGGAAGGGCCATGGTGGCAGAGGAGGCTACCGCGGCAAGGCCCCGCAGCAGAAGGAAGGCCAGCCAGAGGCCGTGAGAAGAAAGAAACAGAGGATGTGAGTGAGGATGAGGATGACGAGGATGATTCCAGTGATCGAGAATTCTAGAGAGCAACAGAAGCCATGTGTATTGACGGGGGTGCGTCTTTGCACTCCTTTCACCGACAGCTCAAGAAATGGGCGTGTGAGGTCAACGATGTGGAACCTGCTGCAGAGTCCAAAAGGCCACTCAGATGGTCCCGCACGCCTATCATCTTTGATGAGGAGGACCATCCTGATCGCACCACCACAGTCGGATGTTTGCCATTGTTGGTTTCTCTAACAATCCACAACCTCAAGGTCACCAAGATGTTACTTGATGGCGGGGCAGGATTGAACTTGATCTCCCCAAAGGTGGTCGAGAGGCTGCAAATCCCTGACGGAGAACTCAAGGCTACGGGTACTTTCCAAGGAGTCAACCCCGGCAGGAGCCGACCTAAGGGAAAGATCACTTTGCATGTGACGTTTGGCGGCGAGTTAAACTACCAAACCGAGAAGGTGGTGTTCGATGTGGTTGAGCTTCCCCTGCCTTACAACGGAATTCTTGGTCGCCCAGCCCTGGCAAAGTTCATGGCAGCATCCCACTATGCTTACAACACTTTGAAGATGCCAGGACCCATTGGAATCATCTCTATCCCGTCCGACAAGAAGGATGCAGTCATATGTGTGGATAAGATATATCGAGACGCGGTAGCAGCTGAGGTCGCAGAAGCGCCAGCTCCCACCAAGGAGTCAAGGAAAGAGAGGAAGTCTAGAAGGGACACCGACAAGGACTCCGGGAAGCGCGCCTCTTCGGAGTGCGCTGCACCTGTCGAGGACCTACTAGAGAGTTCCACTAGCAAGAAAGCCAAGGTCACCTATCCTGAGACGAAGAAGATCCCGGTAGGGCAGAATGGCGCTGGTGGCACGTTCACCATCAGTGCCACACTTACTGACAAATAGGAAAGCGCACTCGTTGCCTTACTGCGGGCGAATGTCGATGTGTTTGCTTGGCAACCATCTGACATCCTCGGTGTTCCCAGGGAGGTAATCGAGCACCACCTTGCTGTCTACCCCCACGCCAGGCCCGTCAAGCAAAAGGTTAGGAAGCAAGCTTTGGAGCGGCAGCAGTTCATCGACGAAGAGATCAAGAAACTTGAAGCAGCTGGTTTGGTCAGAGGGGTCTTGCACCCAACATGGCTAGCCAACCCGGTAGTGGTGCGCAAGGCAAATGGGAAATGGAGGCTCTGCATAGATTTCACTGACCTGAACAAAGCATACCCGAAGGACCCTTTCCCCTTACCGTGCATCGACCAGATTGTTGATTCGACCTCCGGGTGTGACCTGCTTTCCTCCTTGGACGCTTACTCCGGATACCACCAGATTTTCATGGCTAAGGAAGATGAGGAAAAGACCGCGTTCATAACTCCGTGCGGCACGTACTGCTTTGTACGGATGCTCTTCGGGTTAAAGAGCATTAGTTTTTCCTTTGCCAGAGCCGTGCAGACTAGATTTGGACCGCAGTTGCACCAGAATGTAGAAGCCTACATGGATGATATAGTTGTCAAGACCAAGGATGAAGCAACTCTCATACAAGACTTGGAAGAGACTTTTGCAAACCTGCGCAAGATCAACATGAAGCTCAACCCTGAGAAGTGTGTATTTGGCGTCCCATCCGGCAAGCTACTTGGGTTCTTTGTATCTCAGCGGGGAATAGAAGAAAATCCCGACAAGATCAAGGAAATTGAGCAGATACAGGCACCCAAGACCATCAAGGACATCAGACGTTTGACCGGATGCGTTGCCGCGCTAAGTAGGTTCATCTCCAAATCCGCCGAACGCGCCCTGCCGTTCTTCAAGATCCTGAAGAAGGCAGGCCCAGTAAAGTGGACCCCAGAAGCAGAAGCAGCGCTGCAAGATCTGAAAACTTACCTTTCTTCCGCTCCCACCTTGGTCGCTCCTAAACCAAAAGAACCGTTGCTGCTATACTTGGTGGCAACAAATCAAGTGGTTATTGCAGCGCTGGTGGCGCAGCGAGAAGTAGATGAGGATGCAGCCGCTACGGGCGATGCTGCCGGGGACAAAACCGAAGCATCTATGGCCGGACCCAATGTAGAACCAGGGGAGTCTCGGCAAGCTAACGAAGGCAGTTCTAAGGAAGTGGCGAAGAGGAAAGTGGTGTAGTGGCCGGTGTACTTTGTCAGCTCCTTGTTGCAGGGAGCTAGGTCAAGGTACTCTGGAGTGCAAAAGCTGATATTCGGCCTCATCATGGCCTTGAGGAAGCTGTGCCACTACTTCCAAGCCCACGAGATCACAGTTGTCCGCTTTCCGCTACAGCGCATATTGAGGAACCCCGAAGCCACCGGCAGGATAGTTGAGTGGGCCCTTGACCTGTCAAGTTTTGGTTTGTAGTATGAGAGCACTTCCACACTTCAGAGCAGGGCGTTGGCGGAGTTCATTGCAGAATGGACACCCACGCCAGATGAAGAGATCCCAGAGACAGTCCTCCCCGGCAAAGAAGCACCCAAGGATTGGATCATGTACTTTGACGATGCTTTCTCACTCCAGGGTGTCGAAACAGGTGTGCTCCTCGTCGCCCCCACTGGAGAACAACTCAAGTATGTGGTTTAGATGCACTTCCCCCAGGAGGAAGCTACCAACAACACCGCTGAATATGAAGGGCTCCTTGCCGGACTCAGAATCGCGGTGGAGTTGGAAATCAAGAGACTGATCATCCGAGGGGATTCACAGCTCGTGGTAAAACGAGTCAACAAAGATTATCAAAGCCCGTTGATGGAAGCATACGTGGAAGAAGTGAGGAAACTGGAGGAGCGCTTTGATGGATTGCAAGCAGAGCATGTGCCCCGTGCGGAAAACACCATCGCTGATCATCTGTCAAAATGCGCTGCGCAAAAACTCCATGTGGAACCAGGAACCTTTATCCTTCGCCTCACTCAACCCTCAGTATCCCCATCAACGATGGCCAGGAAAATAAGAAAGTTGTACTCCGACAAGCATTTCCCGGTAGAGCTTCCCGAAGCTGCTGGTAGAGAAGCTGTCAGGGATAGTCTCGTTTCGCCTGGTGAGCGGCTTTCTCCTATGGAACCCCAGGTTCTCGTGGTCGAGACAAGCGCTCCCACGGACGAGGAGATGCCTTTAGTCCTAGTTGTCGAGCCCCAGGCTCCAACTTGGGCATAGCACATAGTCTATTTCCTTCAAACGGGAGAACTCCCCGAAGAGCAAGAAGAGGCCGAAAAAGTAGCCCGTCAGTCAAGTATTTACCAGTTTGTCGATGACACTCTGTACAGAAAAAGACCCAACGGCGTGAAATTAAAGTGCATTTGCCGGGAGGACAGACTAAGGCTGTTGGCAGAGATTCACGGAGGTGTATGTGGCTCGCACATTGGATCTAGAGCTCTTGCCGGGAAAGCCTTCCGGCAGGGTTTCTACTGGCCCACTGCCCTCCAAGATGCAATTGAATTGGTCACCAAGTGTGAGGCCTGCCAGTTCCATTCCAAGAACATCCATCAGCTAGCGCAAGCTCTCCAGACGATTCCTTTGTCCTGGCCCTTCTCGGTCTGGGGGCTCGATATTTTGGGCCCCTTCCCCCACGCTGTCGGGGGTTTTGAGTTCTTGTTCATAGCAGTCGACAAGGTCACAAAGTGGCCTGAGGTGGAGCCAGTAAGGAAGGTGACCGCGCAGTCAGCTATCAAGTTCATGAAAGGACTAGTGTGTCATTTCGGAGTACCTAACAGAGTGATCACCGACAACGGCACCCAGTTCACGGGCCGCGCCTTCAATAAATACATCCAAAGCCATGGAAGCAAGGTCTCCTGCGCCTCTGTTGCCCATCCAAGAAGCAACGGGCAAGTCGAGAGGATGAATGCTGAAGTGCTGCGAGGTCTCAAGACAAGGACTTTCGATAGGCTGCGGAGGAGCGGCAAGCGCTGGATAGATGAGTTGTCGGTGGTTCTTTGGTCCCTACGAACGACACCGAATCGAGCTACTGGCCAGACGCCCTTATCCCTCGTGTACGGGGCGGAAGCAGTGCTCCCCACGGAACTCATATACGGGTCACCTCGAGTACTTGCCTACGATGAAGTAGAGCAACAACAGCTACGGCATGACGATGCCATGCTCCTCGAGGAAGATCGTCTCCGGGCTGCTGTGCATGCTGCACGCTAGCAGCAAGCCCTGCGCCGCTATCATAGCAGCATGGGTGTATGCCCGGAGCCTTGAGGAAGGCGACCTTGTCCTTAGGCGCGTTCAGTCTGCCAAGGGTACCAACAAGTTGACGCCGAAGAGGGAAGGCCCTTACCGGGTAGCACAAGTCACCAGACCTGGCGTAGTCCATCTGGAGACCGAAGATGGTACCAAGGTGCTTAACTCATGGAATATTGAGCATCTTCGTAAGTTCTACCCGTAAGGTGCGGCTGCCGGGCGCAGTCCCCGGCAGCCACCTTTTGTACAAGCCTTGCCGAAGTTGCATGTAACCCTTTGTACAAAGCCAGGAGCAGACCCTGTGCAACAATAATAAAGCTAGGCATTGCATCATATCATTGCATTGCACGTTCGTTATGCATTTTTTATGATTGCAATATCATAGCCTATTTAAGTTCTAGAGATTTGCTAGAATACTTGTTGAGTCTATAATCCTTGTTGCTGCACTCTCTTCTCAAAGGATAGAGGCCTCTTTCCCTGTGTGTTTTGCCACCAGGTAAATATAGAAGGAGGACGAAGGAACAAGGATGGCAGCCTAGCGTACTCCAGAAAGGGATACTGCCTAAAAGGAGAGAAGTCTAATCGCATATCCCAAGTTTTATGCTCCTTAAAGGAAATATTTACTCTCTTTTCGAACGTGCTCGGTGAAGTTCCCCCACGTGGTAAAAACCTTTGTCGGGACGAGCTGTTCCCCAGCTCCTGATACTTATCAGATATGAGGGACCGCGCCGATATCGACAAGGACCCCTGCCGGAGAACAACGCCAGCCTACTGCGGGGGGGCTCGCTCCTTTTTTTGGCGCTCGCGGTTAATAGTGACCCGGCAGACGGTCCCGCGTGCCGAGGACAGACACATTGACACAGTAGAAACAAAGAGAGAAAAGGATAGTACTCAGGGAAGTAAAATAACATTCATTCATTCATTTGTTGATACAAATTGGATAAGAATTACATTACGTTTAGCTAAAATTGGCGAACGCCTACATCTTTTGACTTATAAAAAGGTAAGTGCCCCGTAATGCCTTTCTTGTCCCTCTCCTCCTAGGAGTTAGGTGAAGAAGAATGTCGGCGTTCTGGGATCGGGGGTACCCAGACCTGCCTGCCTATGGCCCAGCGTGTGGCCCACCACGAAGTCCCTGTACGGCCCTGCAATGAGCCCCCCCCCAGGTCAAGGCCCTCGCGAGGAGGACAACGCCAAGACCTCCGGAGCAGTGGCACCCCCTTCAGGCCGCCTCCCGAGGAGCGGAGATTCCTATGCAAGTACCCGGCCTCGTGAGGCCGGGGTGACGTGGGTTCTGACGACCAAGCCAGGCGGGCGCCAGCGGGCGCAGTGGGAGGACAGTTTCCTCTTTGGTGCAAAGGATACAAGGACGTACGCGGGTTCCCAAGGAACCCCCAAAGGTTTCCTTCCTGGTGCAAGAGGACCAAGACCCCGAGCTCGGCGAGATGGATGTCATTGCCGGGCCCACCGCTGCGTCTCACCCAGAAGCTTTGCAGGCGGAGACCACCTTTCATCAGGATAGGATGTACCTCTTGTCCCCTTTCAAATTTGGCCATTGTGGGATCCTTTCCCGCCTGTTCGACGGGGGAAGAGGACCGTGGCCCCTATAAATAGAAACGAGCTCCCATCGTAGAAGGCAGGTCGGACCAGATCAAGTTCATCGCCACCAAGAGCTCTCGTGAGGCCACCCAACCACTGTACTAGTTCATCCACAGCCTCCTCGAGAGGCCAATCCACCACAAAGCAGGAGTAGGGTTTTACACCGCAAGGTGGCAAGAACCTGGGTAAATCTCTGTGTCCATCTTCCTCCCCGCAAGAACTTACTCGACGTAGCTAGGTCGTAGGGTGACAAGTTTGAGACTTTGAGCCAGTTGAGATCTTCGCACACGCCCCAGTGTTCGAACCTTGTTGGGTTTTGCGGGGACCCGATTCCGACATTTGGCGCACCAGATAGGGGCATGTCGAAATCTCTCTCCGGTTCCACCCTGTCTTAGCTCCTTCGCTCCCATGGCCGATGCTCACCGGATTCGCGCCGGGCGACCGGCCACACGCATCTCCCAGGCGGCGCCCGTGGGCCGCGGCGCCCCGCGCCGCTCCAACCCTCCGGCAACCGACGCTGCCACCGGTCGAGCTGCTCAAGGGCAGCAGAACTTGCCGCTGTCTCACCCCGGACAGTGTGGCGGCTGCACTGCTTCCCCGACCCCTGCTTCCGCCACGGCATCAACCCCCCCACGCTCGCCCTGGGCCGGCAAGGGCACAGGCCGCGCTGCTCAAGGCGCGAAAAAGGCCTTGCGGTCGTCTCATCGCGCGTCTCGCAGCCCCCGGGCCTCGCACGGTCGCTTGCATCCTCGGTGGATCGCAGGCACCCACGTACGGCCGCCACCTCAAGCAGCTCCTCCGCCAGGTAGGTGCAGCTCAGCCGCGACCTGAGGCCCCGCGGGGTAAGGCGGGGCCGGCAACCGACATCACCTTCGACTCCGAGGACCACCCCAAGGCTTCGGTTCCACCGGTGCAATCCCCATGCTGTGCACCCCCATCATCAGCAACGTCGCGGTTACCAAGATGCTCATCGATGGCCGTGCCGTCCTCAACGTCCTCTCAGTGGAAACCTTCGACACGCTGCAGGTGCCCTATGACCAACTTGCGCCCACCAGGCCCTTCTTGGGGGTGGCCCACGGATCCATCGCCCCTTTAGGACAGGTGCGCCTCCCGGTCACCTTCGGCACTCGTGACAACTACCGCACCGAGATGATCGACTTCCCCGTGGTCCACATCGGCCTCCCATACAACGCCATCCTGGGGTACCCGGCCCTCGCCAAGTTCATGGCAGCGACGCACCCAGGCTACAACAACATCAAGATGCCGGGGAGCAGCGGCATCATCTCCGTGGCCGAGGACACCAAGGATGCGGTTCAGGCCCTCAGGATCGCCTACAAAGCGGCGGCAGCCACACGTTCAGGCGCCAAGGATGCCGCCCAGGCCCCAGGGGTTGGGGCGTCCCCGCGCCTCGACGACGGGGGCGACACCTCCGCTCCTGAGGCCGCAGCGGCCCTAACCCCTGAAGCTGAGGGAGCGGTGCGGGCTCTGGAGGCCGCGCCCATGAATAAGAAATAACTGTTCTCTCAGGACCGAGCTGAGACGAAGTAGGTGTTTGTTAACGGCAGAAACTCAGGCCCCACCTTCACCATCGGCACTGGCCTTCCCCCGGAGCAGGAGAAGGCATTGGTCGACTTCCTCCGCGCGAATAAGGACATGTTCGCATGGGAGCCGACTGACCTGGTGGGCGTCCCGAGGGACGTGATCGAGCACCACCTGATGGTGTGCACTCACGCACGGCCGGTAAAGCAGAAGGCACGGCGACAGGAGCAAGAAAAGCAAGCTTTCATCGTCCAAGAGGTCCGCAAGCTGCAGGAAGCTGGCATTATCCAGGAAGTGCGGTAACCTGATTGGCTGGCCAACCTCGTGGTTGTTCCCAAGAAGGGTGGGAAGGAGCGCATGTGCGTCGACTTCACGAGTATCAACAAGGCCTGTCCGCGGGACCCCTTCCCGCTCCCGTGCATCGACCAGATCGTGGACTCCACCGCCGAGTGCGATCTGCTGTGCTTCTTGGATGCTTTCTCAAGATACCATCAAATCAAGATGGCAGGGGAAGACATCGAGAAGACGGCATTCCTATCCCCATGCGGTGTGTATTGATATACATGCATGCCCTTCGGGCTGCGCAACGCAGGGGCGACCCTCCAACGGTTGATGCACATCGCCCTGGGGCAACAGCTCGGGAGAAATGCCGAGGCGTACGTCGACGACATTGTGGTCAAGTCGCAGGAGGCGAGGACCTTGATCGAAGACCTGGAAGAGACATTCGCCAGCCTACGTCGGGTGAACCTGAGGCTCAACCCGGAGAAGTGTGTCTTCGGGGTCCCCTCCGGCAAGCTGCTCAGTTTCCTGGTATCGCACCGAGGGATCGAGGCGAACCCGGAAAAGATCAAGGCAATTGAGAAGATGAGCCCGCCTCAGACCCTCAAGGAAATGCAGAAGCTGGCGGGCTGCGTGACCGCCTTGGGGCGCTTCATCTCCAAGCTCGGTGAGCGAGCCCTCCCCTTCTTCAAGCTCATGAAGAGGAAGGGCCCTTTCGAGTGTACCCCAGAAGCTGAGGCAGCCTTCCAAGAACTCAAGCAGTACCTCACGAACCCTCCCGTCATGGTGGCGCTGCGCGTTCATGAGCCTTTGGTGCTCTACTTAGCATCGACCCCCCACACGGCCAGCGCAGCGCTCGTGGCGATCCGGGAGGAGCGTGACATCGCACGCGCAAAGAAAGGTGGTCCGAAAGGGGCCGCACGGCAGTCGCCGCCTCAGGATGGCGCCCCTGAGGCGCTTGTCGCCTCAGCGGCTCATGAGGCATCAGAGTCATGCATGTCCCCTGAGGAGCAGGGCGGCGCCGACGCTTCGCGCCTCGTCGAGCACCCGGTGTACTACGTTAGCACCGTGCTACGGGATGCGCGCTCGCATTACCCCATGCAGCAGAAGCTCTTGCTCGCACTCCTCGTTGCCTCAAGGAAGCTACGCCATTACTTCCAAGGCCATCCCATCAAGGTCGTCTCTGCGTACCTGCTGGAGAAGGTGATGCGCAACCCCAACACCGCCGGAAGAGTGGTGTAGTGGAACATCAAGCTACAGGCCTTCCACCTGGAGTTCAGCACAACCAGGGTCATCAAGGGCGCGGCCCTCGCTGACTTCGTGGCAGAATGGACGCATGCCCCCGACCAGAGGCTGGATGAGGGCCAGTCCCTTGCGCCCGGTGATGAGGCACCGGACGGCTGGGTCATGCACTTCGACGGCGCCTTCGCCCGACAGGGCGCGGGGGCTGGAGTCGTACTCATCTCACCGACCCAGGACTACCTCTACTACGCCATGCAGCTCTGCTTCCAGCACGGCGAGAAGGTCTCCAACAACATCGCGAAGTACGAGGGCTTGATCCCGAGCCTCAAGGCCGTCGCGGCCATGGGGGTCAAGCGCCTCACCATCAAGGGCGACTCCCAGCTCCTCGTCAACTTCTCCAACAAGGAGTACAAGCCGAAGGACGAGCACATGGAGGCGTACTTGGAAGAGGTACGCAAAATTGAAAAGCGCCTCTAGGGCTTGGAATTGCAGCACGCCCCGCGCGGCGCGAACAAGGAGGCGGACGACATCGCCAAGAGGGCGTCACGCCGCGAGCCTCATGAGCCTGGCGTCTTCGAGGAAAGGGTCTTCAAACCATCGGCGACTCCACCGACCGCGGGCCTGGTGTCACCTCGGGAGGAACTGCCGCCAGCCCCACTCTCGGGTGCCCCGGCCTGCGGACCGGCCTCAGGAGCACGATTGCTCCTGGTGCTGGAACCCCAGGCCGGCGACTGGACGGCGGAGTTCAAGGCGTACCTGCTCGGCGGCGCCCTACCGGAGAAGGAGGAGGACGCGGAGCGCGTGGTCCGCCAGGCCACAGCCTACTACATGAAGAACGTCGAGTTGTATAACAGGCACCCAAACGACATCTCGCTGCGGTGCATATCTGAAGAGCAAGGGCGCGAGCTGCTAGCCGATATTCATGGTGGCGACTGTGGGCACCGTTCCTCGTCTCGCACCCTGGTGGGAAAGGCATTCCGCAGCGGCTTCTACTGGCCCACGGCACTCAATGACGCCACCGAGCTGGTCCGATCTTGCGAAGCCTGTCAGTTCCACGCCAAGCAGATTCATCAACCCACGCAAGGTCTCCAGACCATCCCGCTCTCCTGACCGTTCGCGGTCTGGGGGCTGCACATACTGGGCCCCTTCCCTCGAGCGGTCGGAGGCTACCGCTACCTCTACGTCGCCATCGACAAGTTCACCAAGTGGGCGGAGGTGGAGCCCGTGCGCACCATCCCCGCCGGCTCAACAGTCAAGTTCATCCGGGGCCTCGTGAGCCATTTCGGTGTCCCCAACCGTATCAATACTGACAATGGCTCACAGTTCACAAGCAACCTATTTAAGGAATATTGTGCTAACCTTGGAACGCAGATATGTTACGCTTCGGTAGCACACCCATGGAGCAATGTCCAGGCCGAGCGCGCCAACGCGGAGGTCCTGAGGGCCCTCAAGGCGAGGAGCTTCCAGAAGAAACTCGAGGCCTACGGCAAGGGTTGGCTCAGTGAGCTTCAGTCCGTGTTGTGGTCCATCCGCACCACTGCGACAAAGCCCACCGGCGAAACCCCATTCTTCCTCATCTACGGAGCCGAGGCGGTCCTCCCGCATGAGGTCAAGCATCGCTCCCCGCGGGTCTTGGCATTCGACGAGGAGTGTCAGGATGCCACGCGGGGAACAGACCTTGTGCTCGGGGAGGAGGCCCGCCACCAGGCCTCACTCCATGCAGCAAGGTACCAGCAAGCGTTGTGGCGATACCATTGCCGCAGCATCCGCTCCAGGACCCTCGAAGTCGGAGACCTCGTCCTGAGGTGGGTCCTCTCCAGGGAGGGCTTGCACAAGCTCTCGCCCATGTGGGAGGGCCCGTTCAGGGTCGCCCGCGTCTCCAGGCCTGGCGTCGTGCGCCTGGAGACTCAGGACAGGGTCCCCATCCAGAATGCCTGGAACATCCAGCATCTCCGCAAGTTCTACCCGTGACACTATCACGTAATAGTGAGTGGGTTGTATATGCCCGGAGCCCCCCGAGGACGCGGAGGGGTTCCCACCCATGCCCAAGTGGAAGCCCCATGCTCCGCGCTGGCGGACGACACTGTCATTCAACGACTATGCCCACGCCCAGTGGATGCCCCATGCTCCGCGCTGGGGGAAGACGAAGACTAGATTAGGCGCCGGACGCGGCTGTTATTTGCTCTCTTTTGTAACCAAATTTGCCGCCTTTTTTAATGAAGTTTGAAGTTTTTCGCGTCTTATTCGGAAATGGGGTGGGAACCTTCTTCTTGCAGCATTCTCTTGTTTTGAGTTCTTTCTAAAAGGGTTTGGCACCCGCCAGCTCTCCCTCGCGCGCCCCGCGAGCAGGGGCTGGGCATGGTATGTTGTGCAGGCTCCGGGCCGCACACGCACCTCGCCAAAACTTTGGCGTCGTAATCCTCGCGCAACGCCGTCGAGGCGAGCTGGCGCCCAACATCACCTCCAAACCCCGGCCTCAGGAGCGCCTACCTCCTGGCCTCGTCAGGCGTCATGACCCGACACACCGGCGGCTATCGACCCTCGCAAGGGGGCTCGGGGGCTCTACGGCTAAAGAAGGAAGCTCCGGAGGGAAGCGCCCCCTACCGCGGGCAAGTCAAGCTAAGTTATCCTAACCACAAGTTACCCTAATCACGGCAGGTAGTGACATTCCAATTTGCAGCGACATAAAAACTAGGATGCAAGAAGAAAAATGCTAACATAAAGGCGCAAGCACCGCAGATTATTACACCCCCGTGGGGCCCTCCATGGTTTTTCGTGCAGGAAACAAAAGCAAAGGACGGCCTCCTAAGGACCGCCATTCCTGAGGCCTGGCCCGGGCGCCGCTCAGTTAGAGTCCTCCTCCTCCTTGACGGTGGCGTGGCGGCATGGCGGCTCGATGGCCTCCGGGGCAGGAGCGCGGCGCCGCGGCGGCTCGCCGCCCTCCTTGGTCCGGGCCCGCCGGCGTGGCAGCTTGTCGTAATCGTCGTCGCTCGAGCTTTCCCCGGAGGAGGCGTCACTGCTGCTGGAGGTACCGCGCCCGTCACCAAGGGCAAGCTCACCGCCGAGGACGCCGCCACCACGATGGTCATCGTCGGCGGAGAAGTGCTCGATGTCGTCGCCGTCACCCTCGGGACAGCACCCCAAGCACCTACCTTCTTCCCCGAAGACCTTGACGAAGAGCGTCGCCGCCCCGTCGTACTTGAAGTGGAGGGTACACCTCCCCTGCAAGCCGCAGGCACGGGCGAATGCCTGCCACCCGCGTGTCAGGAATACGTAGCCCGCGGGGGTGACCTCAACCCCCACCCATGAGGCTCGACTGCAGCAACCGTCAGCCTGCAGCCATAAGCCGGCTGCCCTCCGACTGGAAGTGCCCCAGCGAAGAAGCGCGGGAGCTGAACCCAGGAGACGGCCGGCCTCTCCTCCCACACCACGATCTCTTGAACCGCTTCGGCAGAGTGAGATTGCGAACGGGGCGGCTGGGCACCAGCTGCATACGTTCCTCCTCGACCACGAGCGCCACGGCTACCGCTGCCGCCTGCGCGGGAGGGAGCCCTCCCATGGCTGCCGGAGGCGGCTCCAGCCCGCGCCGGAGTGCGCCCGCGTCCTCGAGGGGGCACCGCCGGCGTCGTGGTGTGCTTGCGGGGACGGCCGCGACCCCTCTTGGGCGGTGGCGAGCCTGGTGCCTCCAGACGGCCTTTTCCCTTCTCGGCAGCAGAAAACCTCCTCACTGGCGTCATGGTCGTGGAAGCGGCAGACTGAGGTGAGGAGACAAGAAGATGAAGATGGGCTAGGGGGCTCCACCCCCTCACCCATTTATAGCCGATCAGGGGCCAACCGGCGTCTCTACGCATGCCGGGTGATAATGAGTCCACAGCACGCGCCAGCCCTTGCCCGTCGGGGCGGTTACCGAGGCGACGTGGGGAAGTGGAGGCATTCGCGCCCTGTCGTGTGCCACGCGTCAAGACCGGCCAGCAGGCGATTGGGGCCCACGGTGCTTCGACCTCCCTTCCCCAACTTCACCCTGAAGTCAGCCCGTGCACGCCTTGGGCCCGGGGGATACTGTCGGCGTTTTGGGATCGGGGGTACCCAGACCTGCCTACCTGCGGCCCAGCGCGTGGCCCACCAGGAAGGCCCGGTACGGCCCTGCAACGAGCCCCCCCCCAGGTCAAGGCCCTCGCGAGAGCCCCCGCCTCGCAAGGAGGACAACGCCAAGACCTCGCGAGGAGATTCCTATGCAAGTACCCAGCCTCATGAGGCCGGGTGACGTGGGTTCTGACGACCAAGCCAGGCGGGCGCCAGCGGGCGCAGTGGGAGGACAGTTTCCTCTTTGGTGCAAAGGAGACAAGGATGTACGCGGGTTCCCAAGGAACCCCCCAAAGGTTTCCTTCCCAGTGCAAGAGGACTAAGACCACGAGCTCGGCGGGACGGATGTCATAGTCGGGCCCACCGCTGCGTCTCACCCGGAAGCTTTGCAGGCGGAGACCACCTTTCGTCGGGATAGGATGTACCTCTTGTCCCCTTTCAAATTTGGCTGTTGTGGGATCCCTTCCCGCCTGTTCGACGGGGGAAGAGGACTGTGGCCCCTATAAATAGAGATCAGCTCCCATCGTAGAAGGCAGGTCGGACCAGATCGAGTTCATCGCCACCAAGAGCCCTCGTGAGGCCACCCAACCACTGTACTAGTTCATCCACAGCCTCCTCGAGAGACCAGTCCACCACAAAGCAGGAGTAGGGTTTTACACCGCAAGGTGGCCCGAACCTGGGTAAATCTCTGTGTCCATCTTCCTCCCCGCAAGAACTTACTCGACGTAGTTAGGCTGTAGGGTGACAAGTTTGAGACTTTGAGCCAGTTGAGATCTTCGCACACGCCCCAGTGTTCGAACCTTATTGGGTTTTGCAGAGCCCCGATTCCGACAAAGAAATAGAGGGCAAAAGGAGCGCCTGGCTGGGATTCGGCGCCTCCTCGCCAGGACCAGAGGGACGCGTCCGAAGAGCAGAAGGGCCCCATCCCTAGGCAGTTCGGACGAAGCCGACGAAGCGGACAAGACCGACAAGGGGGAAGAAGGTGGAGGGCAGGTGCAGATGGTGGCGCTGCCGGAGCCCAGCTGGTGATGATGGTGCTGCCGGGGAGCGCGACGCGTCGGAGCCGTCATCCGCGCTCCTGAGGCGTCGTGGGTCCCCGACCGCCATCGTCTTCCTCATCGCCACCGCTCAAGGAAACGCCTCCACCGTCGTCCAAGCTCCCGCTGTGGCAACCAAGGGGCCCCACAGAGAGCATGGTCATCTCCGGTGGCCAAAGGCAGGGAATTTCCGCCGCCCTTAAGAAGCACGCGCGAGCGAAGAACTCCCACCCAAGCATGCTATCCATAACGCTATGGGTGGAGAACTTTACCGCGATAGATGGCGAACCACGGCTATAGACACACACACGCAATCGGCGGCCGTGCAAACGATCCTTCTCCATCACCCTGAAGAAGGAGTGTGGGGACCACGGTCCACCATGACGCTGTGTTCCGTTTATAGACTCCAACGCGGTGTCGACCGCACGGCGCTCCATCAAAACTGAAGAAGCGGGTGACGCAGCGGCAAGCGTGCCGCCACAGCTATCCCCGGCGTGACCGCCGCGCCGCCCGCTCCCCCATCCGAGACTCCTCCGGCCAACTTTCAGCTCGAAGTCTTTGGTCCAAGGCGGGGACTGAGCGTGGACACAAGGAGAAGGCCCTGCGATGACAAGAACACTCGCCAGGCCCTTCCCCCTTACCATCAGGGAGGAGGGGGTGGCTCAAAGACGAACCTGAAATGAAGGACTAGCAGTGTGGGCTTGGGAGTAAGGAGGAGATGGATATGGATGAGCATCGCCACCGTGACCCCCTAATTTATAGGGGAGAGCATGGGGGCTGGCTCTCCCCCACTCCAGAGCGGCCGCCCATTTCCACCAATCCCACTACCCATGACCCATGAGCGAACTAACCGCCCCATTGCTCCAATCCATGGCGCTACGACTTCTGCCACGATCAGGCCTTTAAGTCACAAGTGCCCACCGCAAGCTCCTCGCTATGCATGCGGCGTGCGTGGCGGAAACGGCCTGAGGTGGTGGGACAGTGCTGACTAGTAAATTGGCAGTTACCCCCTCACATTGCGCGCATGTGCATAAATGTTGGGCCTGACCCAACGGCGCTAGGCAAGCGTGTGTGGGCCAGACCCGGGGGCTCCTGTCGGTGCACTAGGACAGGGGTATCCAGTGCCCCTGACTTATGCACACGCGGTAGTAGCAAAACCCGTTGGGAAAAGCTACCACACCACCAAGCAAGCATTCAAGAACCAAACCCCGGCAGCAACAACCTGCAGAAGGCCAAACAAACACCAGCAAGACCAACACAACGGCCTAGGAGGGGCCCAAAGCGCGCCAGCCACGTCCCCGGAGCCTGCCGGGGACCGAGGCGTGCACATCTCAGGAAGACCCGGCAAGCCATCCCCCGGCAGGCACGAGCTGACCAGCCACCGCTCCACCGCATCTCGATGCCAGTCACTTGTCATTGTGGTGTCGAGCCCTCAAGCGGCTAAGTGGCTCTCGCTAAGCATGTGGCGACGCACCGGAAGGCAGATTATACCCAGTTGACACCCGTCCAGCAGCGTGTCAAGCCCCTAAGCAACGGCTGACTAGGCGGTGGCAAGAGCTTGCCGGGGATGCATCGACGAGCGCCACCTAGTATAGCAATCATGGTATTTTGTCCTAAATGCCAGAGTTACGTGTGATAGCTCTGTTAGCTATCTAATCGATAGATAATGACTATTTTGCCATTATGGTTGCCCCTTGCACTATAAAAGGAGGCCCAAGGCAACCTAGCTCAAGATTCGGACCTTTGGACACTTGTACTCACGTAGCAGCTCTCCCCAATGGCAGCCCTTGCCGGGATTGAGCGTTGCGTGTTCTTCTGTTCCTACGATCAATCCACCAAAAGCAGGAGTAGGGTTTTACGCTTCACAGCGGCCCGAACCTGGGTAAATATGCCAGTGTCCCGATCGTCGCGTTGCCTCATGCTCTCCGCTCTTTGTGCAACGTGACCCCCCTTGCCGAACCTCAAAGGGACCTCTAGTCCCATAGGTGATCGTGTGCATCCATGCCCCGACAGTGGGCTCTCTGCTAGCATCAACCAAAGTAATCAACAAAGCCCCTTCCCATATAGGGTACAATGGTTGTACATGTAAGGTTGGGATGGTCAGCAAATCTTAAATCTCTCTGTTTTCGAAAACACACACACACACAACTTGCTCCAGTACACCACTTCTTTATCAAGTGGTTACCTATCTCAACTTCATCTCCCTCGGGCATTAGTGGCACCCGACGGGGTTTTCGAAAAAGTCTTTGAAAATACTTTTTTCCATCACCATGCATATCCCCATCCCACTTGCGTAGCAACTACAAGCAACCTAACTACTCCCACCCACATAACCCTCATAAGGAGGTAGGGTCATGCACGATGCAAGTATCAATGGTAAAAGTATCGGGGGCAACCCGCCGAAGTGGTCACCAAAACATCATGATCAATATATCGAAAATAAAGTGCTATATGCCATGCAATAAAAATGGTTTCTTAACATGCTCGAAGGGTTGCTTGCCTGGCTTATCAAAGTCTTTGAGGTCTTCACACGCTTCCCGTCCACTCTGATCACTTCGTCTACTTCGTCAACTATCGCCGGAAACAACCGCAATAAGCAACACAACAAGCAGAGAAATAAAAGTGCTCTATAAATAGGAGTTTTATTTTTCTTGGACACCTTTGGTCATAAGAAAAATAACCATGGAGGTTTTATTGGATGTGGGCCAAGGGGGAGTTTTGAATGGTGGAAATGAAGGAAATGATGATCCTATAAGATGTCAACAGGAAACATTTTTATAAAAAGAGTGGATGCATTCAACAAATAGCACGTGATTTTAGAAACATTTTGGAAGTGGTTTCACTGGATTTGGAGTTGGTATGAATATTCTAGGGATTTGCAAAGTGGGTCATTTATGAAGAAATGGTCCAATAATTGACATAGCAGAATAAGTGTAAGGAAAAATGTTCACCACTTAGTGCATGGATTTAGCCCACCTAGGAGTTAGAATCATTGCATTTGGAGTTAGGGTGACCTCCCTAGGAATTTCTAGAGTTTAAAGCATAAAAGCAAAAATAGGCTTTAATCATATAAGTGTACAGGAAAGTTTTGTGGAAAAATGTGCAATGCACATATTTGGTTAGGCCATGATTTTTGGAACCTGTAGGAGTTTGAATCACCAAATTTGGGGTTGAAATGAATTATCTATGAATTGTTTTCTCTCTTAGTAAAAAGAAAAGGGAAAAGAATTTTACCCAGATGGGCTTAAGCTACGTAGGAAGCGCAGCTTAGCGCGGCAGCTCACTGGGCCTGGCCCAGTTCCTCGCGCGCGCCAGCTGACATGACACGCCGAAGGCGCCCTCAGGCGAATGCGCCACCCCCAAGCGAAGGCGGCCATCTGTCGTTCCCATCTCCACTTAAAGGTGAGGCCCACCCGTCAGCCTAGCTGGCCGGCCGACAGGCGGGGCCCGGTGGCTGATGGGGTCGTCTTCAAGCTACCGCCGCGGGAGAGGTAGGGGGTGGGGTCCGGCGGTGGTCGCCGGTGCTACCGGCCACCGTTTTTGGTGGTTTGATCATCGACGGGCTGAGGAAACCGAGCCGCACCCTCCTGGCTGGACCGTGGGGCTCAGGTAGGGCGAGAATGAGCATGGCATCGACCAAGGCAGAGGACGGCGTCGACCGAGATGGGGATGGTGCCATGATCACCGGAGGGAGGGAATGGAGAGCGGTAGAAGCTCGTGGCGATGCAGGGTGGTGTCCTGGAGCATACCAGAGGAGCGGAGGGGGGTTGGGCTGTGCCAATTTAGCCGAGGCGGAGGTGGCTCCATGGCGGCCATAGGAGGAAGATGAGGGCACAGCAGCAGGAGGATTCGATCTGGGGAGAGACTTAAGAGGGAATGGAGTGGAGTAGGGGCACCAGGGCGCTCGAGGAGAGGCAGGTATATGCGGGTGACAGAGAGGGGCTCGGGTGGCCGCCTGGGTGTCCTTGGGCGCGAAGAGCACACGTGCCAGAGCCTCCTTGGAGCTTTGCTGGCGTCGGGGAGGGGCGAGGGAGGTCGAGGGGAGATGCCCGGTGCGCGTGGGCACCCTGCTGCAACCGGACGTGACCTATAGGACAAGATGCATGGCAGGGCGCCGTTACTGCATGCCGGCAGCATGGTCACCACGCCACTTCTTGTCCAGAGCAACATTTTGGTCGGCCAAGGTTGTCTAACAAGCAAGGCATGCGTGGTAAAGCCCCCTAGTTAAGTTTCAAAGGAAATGGAGTTGGCTGAGCTAGGTCTTTACTGTTGGCAAGTTTGCAACAGCAACCTTGGGGCTCATCCAACGTGTTCTTAATGTGGGCCACTTGGAACAAAACTACGTCTAGTGGCCTCAAGTATGGAAGGACTACATGTCCACCAAGTTTCCGATCAGGAAAATAAGAGGGCAAGGTACTTGTAGTACAAAGCTACATTTACTGCCATAATCTGGTTTCAGATGATTTGCTCATATTTTCCACATGAGCATGACATCTTTGGGTTTGGTTTGATGTATTAACATGCAAATAGTTTTGTTGAAAAATTTGGGGGCATTTGCATGGACAGAACAGTGGGAGAGAGGAAGAAGAGGCCTTGTCATGGTAAGAAGAGAGGGAAAATGAAGGAGTCACACCCTCAATAATTGACAAGGGGCCATGGCAAAGTTGCTGGAGGTAGAAGGGGGTTAGAATATGTTGTGGTAAAAAGTTGGAGACAAGGAGAATCTTTTTGGGTCAACTATGCTTGCCCACAAGCTTTTGGCTGAAGGTGTTTGATGCTATCCTAGGGCATCTAGGGGTATCCAATGGCCCTGATATTTACCAGGGGCAAATGGTAAGTCCATTTGGTCCTAATCACAAGTTTTGAGATGATTTGAAGAAAGTTGGCAATGTAAACTTTGTAAACCCTAGAAATCAACAGAATCAGGTTTCTGTGGATCTAGGCACGCAAAACTATTCTCCTTAATGCACCACTAGGTGTGGTGTCATTATTTGGTGATTAGAGAATGCCCACAAAGTTTGAGATCAATTGGAAATACTTGGCAATGCAAAGTTGCTCAAATTTTGTTCTGGACAGAGAGGGTTTTGGAATATATTGGTGAATCAAAACAATGGGGATTGAGATGAAACTTTGCAAGATCGTCTCATATGGCATGTGTGACTTGCTGGAATTTTTCTGGATTTATTTGGGAATATTTCTTATAGAAATATTTCAAATGCTTGATTTAAGCAGAAAGGGTTTTGGAGGGTTTTATCCAATATTTTGAACATGACCATGTGTTGAAATTCTTATATATGGACAATATATGTCCACTGAGTTTCCCTAAAAAATTTAAAATATTTTGAAAGCATAAAAATATTTTTTCCCTATAAAAGACCATTTCTGGCCTTAAGAAAAGGCCTTTGAATAAAATAGCAAAATAATCTTTAAAATAATATTTGGTATTTTTGGGAAGTATTATATATAGTGGGTTCCAAATAAATCCTTTGGGGTAAAATATTCTGCCTAATGTGAGGACTTGTAGTACAAACCTCAATTCAGGGGGTTTTGAAAACCTAATTTGAATAAATGCTTTTTGGCCAAAATAATATTTTATAAAAATAGTTTTATGTCCTATGCACATGGCATGATCATTGGGCAAAGCTTTGAATCAAGAGGAAGAGTTTTGAGAGTAGGAGGAATCCTATGTACTAAAACACAAGCAAGCAAACAAGCAATCATCAATCAAGTCAAGCATCACAAGCACACAAAAAGTTTTAATTGGCCCTAATTTTTTAGCTATGATAACTTAGTCAGAAGAGGGAAAACACAGGGTGTGACACCCGCCGGGCCAGCTCCAGAAAGACCCGCCCCCTGAGGGCGTCATGGACAGCCTCGCGGGGAAGCCTCATGAAGTACTTGATGGGGACGCCGCCTCGCACCTCGCGAGGCGCTGGCCCTCGCGAGAACCAACTCCGTGAAGCCCGTGGGTGGGGCCACTCAGTGCTTAAGGCAATCTTCTCGTCTTGGGCCGCAGGCAGACGGGCCTGGGAACCCCCAGTCCCAGAGGCCCGACAGGGTATATATAGGCATCTCCAAAAATCCAACTGTTACAACATTATTGCCCAACTCGGTGAAACCGGAGTAAAAACTCGGTTGCACCGACTAGTGCAAAATGTGGCAACTTTCGGCTTTTCGGTGAGACCGATATATAAATCTCGGTGGTACCGATATGGGTGACCTAGGCAGATTCCAAATCTTAGTGAGACCGATTCTCAAAAATCAAAAATTTCGATTCTTGAAAATAGGATACCAGAGAGTTGGTCACTGGTTTCGGTTGCACCAAAGTGGAAAGTTCGTAGCACCAAGACTAGGGTTTTGGCTAGGATCTGTCTAGGGTTTAGACATGGTGAGGCCGATTCTGAAAAGTTGGTGGCACTGATTTTAGTGGTAGGGTTTGGACAGAGATTTTGTGGGAGAATTTCATGTGTATTTTTGGTGGCTAATCTCTAAGCACTTGAGCAACCAAATCATCATAGACACCTCATCCCCTTTTAATAGTATTGGCTTTCCTATGGACTCAAAGTGTGATTTCTCACAAAATGTAAAATGTAGAGTCTTCAAGCTTGTTGTCAATCGATGTTCCTATTTCGTTTCTTCTTCTTCTCTCCTTGGGGATCTCCTCACAATCCTTTTGCCAATCCATCCATTGATCTTTCCTGAAATATACTTGATGGAAACATTAGTCCAATGAAATATATGTTGTTATTAATTACCAAAACCACCTAGGGAGAAGTTGTGCTTTCAGTTCAGTGGTGGTTCCCGAAGGGCGTCGTCGTCATAGTCCCTTCGACGACGTTCACCCGGTGGGCGAGTGGGACTACGCCTCCGGTCGTCCTCATACGTTTGCCTGTTATTGTAGGACTGGTGTCCATGAGCAACATCCCTCGGGGGCATCCGAGTGCGATGATGATTGTCATGCCGCCATGGGGGAGTGATCTGATCACGCCTTCTATTCCCGTACTGATCTCTCGGCAGGAGAGAGTGTCGACGTATTATGGCCGTAGTCGGACTATGGTCTGACTCCACCGTGTCCTCACAAACCGATCTTTTGTGGATGCGGTACTAGGACTGGGACATGATCATGTTCTGCGCCAAGGTTGTCTTTAGGAGCGTTTGGATTTGTCGAATGCCCTCGCCTGCCGCTGGACCAAACGATTGGATGGAGTTGGCTATCCGCGTTGTTGCAGCCAAGTTCTGCAGGGAACTGCGCATCACTTGGTAATTTTGCTGACGGTTGTTCAGGAACAACTGTCGGCGGTTCTGACTAGAGCTGGGCTGATATCGAGATGCACGGTCGTCGAGTGACCTCTGTAGTCGCTCGAGTCGTTCGCGCTCGGCTAGAGTGGCCTGGTGCATGGCCTACATGGCTAAAGCCTCAGGAGTCATTCCCGTGGCCGGGGTGAGCAGATCATGCTCGTTCCTCTCTCAGAGTTCTTCCCACTGATCCATACTGAGAGGCTTGGGAATGTATGGGTTGGAGTTGGCATCGAGTTGTCACCGAGGCCATCGCCCTCACGATCGCGTGAGGCTCCTTTGGTGAACTCAGGAGGTCCATTCTGCTGCTCAGTCCCCGCCATCAGGACATCTGCAGCGGGCTCGCCGATCTCGCACTCGGACTCATCAGTGGAGTACTCGTGCGATGAGGAGAATAGATCGAGGGGGAGCTTGTGATAGCCTGGCATATTAGGGATGATAAGACTACTCATATCAATAAGGAATTCCTTCTTTTCCGGGAGCCCATTCAAACAGAACCCCCAAGTTAAGCGTGCTTGGCTTGGAGTAGTTCCAGGATGGGTGACCGATCGGGAAGTTGGTCCCGGGTGCGCACGAGTGAGGACAAAGTGCACAGAAAAGACTAGTATTGATCTGTGAGGCCAGTCTAGATCCCGCCAGGAGTAACGACCACCAGCGGGTGTGTCTGGGGCGTTACAAGTTGGTATCAGAGCCGACCCTCCCAGTTACACAGATGTTTGCGGACAGGTGCGCGGTCATGTTGTTCATGACGTTTGTGACCCGTCGTGGCACCCGGCATGGCACATGTACTGGACTGGATGCACAGACGTTTGTGCCAAGAGGGAACGTTCCTGTGACCCGACGAGGACGTCGGTTCCTCTGAGTGGGGGTGTATGAAGCGCATCTAGTCGTTTCGCAAGTACAAGTAATCATTGCATACATGTAGGAAGAGATGAGTATATGAGTTGGCTTACACTCGCCACAAGCTACCTTACAAGTCCACACAATTATTCATACATTCCTCCAGAAGACAGGGTCCGGCTACGGACGAAATCAAACGATAAAAGAAGGAATGAGAACTGTCTTGCTATCCCAGGATCACCACCTCGAAGCTCCCTACTCATCAGGATACATAACGTACATACGCCTACGTTCTTCATCGTACTCCCACTGGAGCTGAGACACATCATCAGGCACATACTCGTCAACACCTGCACCTGTATTGTTGTAATCTGTGAGCCACAGGGACTCAGCAATCTCATAACCCGGGTACCAAAACTATGTAAGCCAATAGGTGAGGAATGGTTAAGTGGTGAGGCTGCAGCAAGCGCTAAGCATGTATTTGGTGGCTAACTTACGAGAGCATGAATGTAATTATGGTGGCCTACGCATGACGGTTGTAATCTAGCTTGATCACTAAGTGATCCTGAACACCTACTTACGTCAAACATAACCCCACCGTGTTCTCTCTCGGTTAATGTTCACGAGCAGAGACAGTCACGGTTACGCACACAGTTGGTGTGTTTTATTTGAGTTTACTTCAAGTTAACTATAACCGGGTGTTAAACAAATTTCCAAGTTGCCACATAACCGCGGGCACTGCTTCTCGAAAAGATTTAACCCTGCAGGGGTGCTCCAACTCATCCATCACAAACTAACCACACGCCGCGGGAATAACCTTGACCACGAATCCCATGATCTCCTAGGCAATTCCGTTGGAAAACCTCAACCTCGAGATAGCCCAAAGTATCCTCGGAATTCCTCGCACAAGACATTCGAGAAAGGTAAAACAAGTCCAGCAAGACCGCCCGACGTGTCGACGAACCCGATAGGAGCCGCGTATCTTGTTCTCAGGACATGACCGGATGAGCGCAGTGTACGGTGGCCTGATAGACATTTCCCAAGTTGCCCCGGGTTGGCCCCGCACATGACTCTAGTTTGGACCAACACTCATGAGGAGCACTGGACCGGGGGGTTGATTAATTATCCACGGGGTAGCTATGCCCTATGCAAATTTTATTAAGTTGTTTAGCAAATGTAGTACCAAAGTTGGGTCTTGCCAGACAAGTTTTAATCTAAAACGAATGGTCAAGGGGGTCCCCATAACAACCCCGAGCATGTTAGGAGCGCAAAATATGGAACATAACACCGGCACTCGGAACTAGTGCGGCAAAAGTGGAACAAAACACCGGGCAAAAGGCCAAGCCTTCCACCATTGCCAGAAATATATGTGCATTAATTTAAATAACAATAAATAAGGTGATATCTCCCAATATCCATGTTAGCACATGGAAACAGCTTGCACCTGCAACTAGCAATGCTATAAGATAAGGGCTGAGCAGCGGTAACGTAGCCAATCAATGTTTTGCTAGGAAGTGGAGGGGTTAGAGGCTTTCATGGCAATTTAGGAGGCTGACAGTTTAACTGGTAGGTAACGAAAACATAACGGTAGAAGCAAGACATCTAGCGTAGCAAAAATAGTGTCGGGATCCGGGTATGATCATCTTGCCTGTTGGGTCTTCAGAGGGACAAAGAGCTGGGTCCTCGTAGTTAAACTCTCCGGGATCCTCGTACTCAGGCTCAACACTCGCGTCTACCCAAAGAGAAACAACACCAAATAAACATACAAGCAAAGTGCAATGCGCAAACAAGATGATGCATGACCAAGTTGAAGTATTTAACATGGCAACCCTATGTTAGTCATGTTTCTCATGCAATTATTAAGTTCTTTAGTATTCTGGACAGAACCTCAAGTTTAGTTATTTGAACATGCATGATTATGTCAAATATGAATGCTCCACGTAAAATCGATGCAAATGCATATGTAGAAAGTTGCAAATGGAGTAACGTAGCTCACAGTACACTCACGGCAAGGTACGAACGTTACCGAAGACAAAACAAAGATGAGGGAGGCCATGGGCTATTACTTGGTATTCCAAGGATGCCACTGGATAGGAAATGAAAATCTGGCTAGAATAGAGCTAAAGATCAATCAAAACAATGGAGTATAGCTCCCACAAGTCACAAAACACGCAATCACACAATCTGTCCACAAACAGCAACATGTCATCTTGTAACACACATATCCAGAGCTACAGCAAGTTTCAAATCACAACCAAGGCATGGACATGAAGTATACAGCAGGCTTAACAATTCATCTATCTACAGCAACATGAAAGGAAGCATAGATCAATGGAAATGAAGCTCACAAGATGGCATGTTGAAACATTTTCCAGGGACTTAGTGAAAATTCCAGTTTTTACATGATCTGAGTTAACATGATGGCATCTTGACAGCAACTTTTATATATGCTACAGGAACTTTCATGGCATGAAAATTAACATGGTGATAGAGGGAAACATGTACTTCAATTAATTACATTATGGCAACATCAAAATATGCATGTATCGATGGCTACCACACTCACAAGATGACATATTGAAAATAGCAGAATCCTAGACTTAGTGAAATTAAACAAGAAGCAAACAGGGCACTTGTTAACAGAATAGAATGTGGACAGCAAGTTTTTATATATGATGCAATAGCTTAATCCACAAGATCTTGGCACACATCTACAGAGGATGACAAGCACAACAATGCATACCATTGTGCCAACTCCAAAGGAACAACATATACATGGGAATCATCAAGACAACATGGCAAAAAAATAACAGATTTCAACACTTGGAAATATTTGGGCATGTGAAAACAGAATTTTAGTTGCATGTTGACATCCAGAATGCCACCCATATGATGATCTATCATGGCATGCAAAAATACCAGGGGCTAGCACATACACAAATGAGCATATTTCATGTTGACAAGTTTATCATATAGTGCAACAATTAAATCATGTGAAAAAGACAAAATGGCACAATATCACAAAATAACATTTTTACAAACTTGCTCAAATGGAAAATCCAATACCACCATTGGATTCACTGCATTTTTCTACCCCAAAAACACATATCACATGCCTATGTTCCTATGGACAAAACACTGACAATTGGATTTGAAAAAATGACAATGCCACTTAATACAACTTATATGCCGAATTTGGCATATCCTAGGATCATTGACAGATTTGGAATAAAACAAATCTGGAACATTTCCCTAAATGGAAATATCTCAGAACACTCAGAAATACATAAAAAACAAAACAAAACGAATATATATATAAAACACACACACACACCAGGCCCACCTGGCATTGACTCCAGGGCGTGTGGGGGTTGACATGTGGGCCATGGGCCCACTGTCAGTGTCTCTGCCAAAAGGAAAAAAAGAGGGGATAAACTGTCCCGCGGGGGATCAAACCCACGACTCCCTAGTCGAGCTGGTTCGGTCGAACCAACAGGCTACGCTTCGGTTTGTTAACTGAAGGAGGGGGCTAGGCAACTTATACAGCAAAAAGGAGCGGCCTTCCTCTGCCCAGCGATAGAGGAGCCAACCACGATGTCGGCGACAACATCGGTGATCT
The DNA here is from genome assembly GCA_039707655.1 of Elymus sibiricus. Classification (NCBI taxonomy): domain Eukaryota; kingdom Viridiplantae; phylum Streptophyta; class Magnoliopsida; order Poales; family Poaceae; genus Elymus; species Elymus sibiricus. Next base: position 302,465,682 of record CM077675.1, on the reverse strand, counting down.
CCGGCGAGGAGGACCACCGGCGGGGACTGCGGATGTTGCGGGGGTATGGTTCCCGAGGTTAGGACGCGACGAAGCAGCGGTAGGAGGGGTGCTCGAGCTCGAGCAGAGCTCGGCTCGGCCATGGCGATGCAAGGCGAGGCTTGCTGCGAGCATGGCGGCTACGGCGACTCCTCGAGTGTGCTAAGTTGCGGGCAAGGCGACTACGCGCTGGGCAGGCAAGCGCACGAGAAACAAATGGGGCGCGGCGCGGGGTTTGCTTCTCTGAAGAATCCTTCAGAGTTGCACCGGAGCGCGATGAGCACGGCGCGGGCAGGGCTGCTATGCGGGCCACGAACAGCGAAATGCCACGGGAAAGCATGGATCTGAGCGGGGGGATACCTCCTTACCCTACGGCAAGACTGCGTCGACGCGGGGGCACCGAGGCGACAGCGACGAGGCGACGACCACCGGCGCTCTTCTGCCCGAGACGAAGACGAAGAAGATCGGGGGGAGGACGGCGGCTAGCTGGCCTTGATGCTCCCTCGAGCTGTCGAGGAAGGAGAGGCGACACGGAGGCGACGTTACCACGCACCGGAGGCTCCGAGAAGCGGCGGAGGGATCACCCCGAGCTCGAGCTTGCGCTCGGCCGGAGCATGGCGGCAGGGTGACGGCTATGGCGTGGGCTCTTACCAGAGCGGCGGCACGGGGTGGGAGAGGGCCGGAATGGGACGAGGAAGGCTAGGGCTCGCTCGGGGACACGTTATAAAGGGCGCTCGGAGCTGTTCCGGCCGTCAAATCACTCGGGCGCCGACGTGGCAACCCTAGATGGCCTGCCGTACAGGTTGACGACGATGCGAACACGCTGGCGGGCTCGCTAGGCTGCGGCTGGCGCTGGGCTCGCGGCGGCTGCGGTTGTTGGGCTAGGAGGGGCCCAACTGGGTTGCACTCTCTCCCACTTGAAATAAATGGGTTTTCCCTTTTTAAATAAAACAACAAACAAAAACTAAAACCCAGGGAAGATGGAAAAGGTTTTTGAGAAAACCTAAAATAGATTTGTACTCACAAAATTACACCCTATTTAATAAAAATAGCTTGGGCATTTTTAGGGCAATTAAATAATTCACTTATATTTATAATTGGAATCTGTTTGCAAATAATTAAAAACGAAAATATATAAAAACATGATTGAGAGTTGATTTATAAATCTTAACATAATATATAGAAGAAGTGTGGCATTCTTTATTAAAATTAAAGCAATTAAAACATCACATGTTGCAATAATTTGAAAAAGGAGAGGTGACATAGTTTGAGAAATTGAGGAGGGAGGATTCACACCAAGTTTGCACACCACACCACAACACGCATACTCACAACAACATCACCACATAAGCAAAGCATGATGCAAGACATGAATGATGCTATGATGCCATGATGCAAGAAATGACATGAAGCAAAATATTGATACTCAACCACTATGGCAAAACATGGATGTTCATATATGGAAAATTACAAGATGGCAAGGATGCACTTGGGCTGTTACAGAGCTCGTCCGAGTTGAGCATTGCCACCTGCTCGGTCGTGGCCTGTAGAGCCATGGCAAGCTTGATCCAGCGGTGGAGTCGTGAGTGTCTGGAGCGCTTGAGACGACGTCCTGCCAGGAGGTGTCACACGGTATAGGACCGACGGCTGCCGGAGTAGAACTCCGAATGAGGATGCATGGAAGTGCGCCGCGCACGGGTGCGCAACGCCCCCACGTCGAGCGGAGCCTCCTGAAGCCATGCCGAATTGTCGGCGATGAAGGTAAGGGGGCCGAATCGGATCTCTCCGCCAATGATCATGATGATGAAGATGAAAAAATCCCACTTGCATCGGATATCGCTAGACGCGCTGCCCCATGGTGGGCGCCAACCGTCGAGGCAACGATCCTGACAATGAGTACTAGGGGTACAAATGAGGGGCGGAGCCTAGCTACGGCGCAAGTGTATCACTCGGATTTATCGAGTTCGGGCCCCTCTCGGAGAGGTAAAAGCTGTTTCGTGCTCGGAGGCTTGTGTTTTCTCTTGGGGGGTATGATTACAAAGGAGTGCTGAACCCTTGTCCAGGAGCTCGAGGGCAGCTTATATAGAGTGCTCCAGGCCCCATCAAGTGCCATTACAAGGGAGAGTAAATGGCCTTTATGACAGCAGTTTCTAGTAACGGCTGCGCATAACTACAGCAGTTACATGTAACGGCATCTATGAATAGACTTGAAGTATTGCTTTAAGTCCCTCGAGCATTGCAACTCCCACACCTTCCATACATCGTCTCTATTCAAGTGCTAGACGTTCCGACTAGAGGGAATACGTCCAAGTGACTTGATGGATCTGAGTAGACCCCTTACATATGCATCCGAATGCATCTGTGGTCCTGAGACCTCCAATGATGGGGTGGGGCCATAGGTGGGCCGTCGATGTCCGGTCCATGACCCTACCACTAGTAGGTGACCCCATCAGGGAGTGTTGACTTGACGCATTGAATCGGGAAAGAATAGTAGGGATTATTTTTTTATCTGATTTGGTATTCTTTGATAATTTTTAACTAAAGAAAATTCCTTTGCATCGGTATTCATATGTCAAATATCAATGACATTGCATCAGAGAATCTTGTTCATGTTAAGGTAGCATTCTCAACATTTTTTTGTCATCTACCTACTCGAGGACGAGCAGAGATTAAGCTCGGGGATGCTAATACATCTCAAACGTATCTATAATTTTTTATATGTTCAATAGTTATACCATTATACATGATTTTTGCACAATTTTCCATGATTTTATTTACTAACATATTTACCTAGTGCCAGTGCAAGTTTTTGCTTTGTTGTTGTTGTTGTTGTTGTTTTTGTATGACATAAAAAATACTTTTCGAGGATAAGAATTGTAGTACAAATTGGTTGCTTGAAGGAATCATCAGGGGAAAACCTAGGCCAGGGATGTGCCAGAGGGCAAGTCCACGGGGCCCATGTTGACCACCCACATGGTCCAGGTCGTGGATGTGTTACCTAGCCGCATGGGAACCGTTGGGCACCCATCTCGCTCCTATAGACTCTGACGCCTTTATATATAGACCCACATGCCCTAACCACATTTATCATGGAATTTTTATGTAATTGTTGTTTCCCAATCCGAGGCGACTAAATTTGGGGCTCTTTCTTTGGTACTTTGTCGGAGGGGGAAATTATTGCCATAGCCTTCTTCATCAACTTTGTTGCTCTGATGGACATGTGTATGTTGTCCTCTTTGCACTATGAGTTCATAACAGTAGTTGTGTGGCATCTCCTCTCTTTCCCTTCCTTGAATACAAATACCACATGAGTTGCTAATATGATTGTGATCAATCTGATGTAAATGTCGGTGTGTTTGTTGTTGTGTGATGATTTTTCACTTTATGATCAGATTATATATGGATCACAAGTTTGTTTGTTTGTTTGGGTTATTAGTTGCATGATTTATATATGTATATACTCTCTGATCAATTAGTATTGCACTAGGCATGTTTATATGAATGATCTTCAAGAGGGAGTTGTGTGTTGGTTGGGTTTAACCTTGCAAGTATTCTATCTCGGTGATAGTACGAGAAAAAGGCTTGTATTGTCTTATTGACACCAATTATAGAAAATAGTTGTATATTTGTCTTGATGATGAAATGGAGGATAATAAAATGAACTATTGACATTATGTCACCTTGCTTAATGCAATTCTCAATTTTATTACTTAATAATTGAGATGCATGATGAATATTGGTCTTGAAGTGGAGTATTAGGCATAAATGCGGTTGGATAACATTTTATGGATATAAGGACGTAATGCCTATGTGCAATCATGACATGTATGATCAAATATAAAAGTTGTAGTTAAACTGAGACATAATTGTAATTTGTTTAGCATGCCTATGCTGTTTGGAGAGATTCCACTTGTGAACTTATGGATAACGATCATTTATTCCTCATAAATACAACTTCATTTTCTCATTTTTACTATTTGTTTACATTCTGAATTATTTTTTATTTTGCATACAAAATTAAATTCCAAACACTCGATACACTAATCCGTATGAGACCAAAGTTGGTGAGGTTGACAACCTCACTAGACACGGTGGGGACCATGTAGAAGTTTCTTAGTTGAGTGTAGGGCTGATCACTAGCTCGTAGAACTCTGTGGATTGATACCTTCGTTCTCATTGAGGTAAGCTTCCTTCTTGTAACTAACACTTGTCCTTGGGGTCCAACAAGATTGTGACAATGCATAAGCTCCACGCAAGTGATGAGTTCATAAAACTCGAAGAAATGGTAATTGGCAAATGATATTTCTGGCGGTAGGCTTCGTTTCACTTTTCTACCAGTCAAAAAGATACATGGGTTGGTTGTGCCAAAAAATGGTTTTAATAGGGCCATATATGGTAGGCTCGGGCAGGTAGTCGGTCACACAATTGCTTAGGCAGAATTGTCTGGCATGCACTCCCTTAAAAATGCACATATAACATGTGTCAACCTGAATGAAAAGCCTGCAGTAACCTAGGACATTGGCATTCAATCAAATATTCAACGGTACCTACCATCTACTTTTATGTATAAACGGCCCTAATGTGCATGCCTCAACCCTAGCCACTGCACTCCACATTTTCCCACCGCCATTTCTTTCATCCACCTTTCCTTTTCGCCACCTCCTTGGTCTCTCACATGCATAATGGGCCTCAATCATCTTCGATAATCATCTGCACTTAAAGATATATTGTCATGTTCCCAACTTCTCTAAACCTGACATGATTGCTTGTTGCCTTTCCAGGAATGTATTCAAGGGGCGCAAAAACACAGTGAAAGTCATTGTTCACTATCATATCCATACTGGAGGTGGGAAAGAAGGTGGTCGTCAAGGGAGGACCAGTAGAGAAAGTTCATCAGGTTTGCGTGATCTACTAATATTGTTCTCCACAAATGGAACTTTCACATTTTAGTAGTAGACATAACAAAAGTATGGCATATATACTTCGATATTTATTTAATTATTCCATTCAAAAGATAAGTTAGTTGAGTTGCAGTAGTAGATTAGCATAGGAGATGAGAAAACTCGTTTGATATTTATTGGAATTTCGTGATGACAATGTTTGTAGACCCCATCCTTCATTTTGCAACTTTCCCCAATTGTCCAAATACATCTCTTGACAATACTATTGCTCAACACGGAAACATTTCAACATAAATCATGGTACAAGCATAATAAAGCTTAAGCGGACACAACATCAAAACACATTATGTAGGCTTGTCGACCATGCGGATCACCTTAGGTGTCATAGTGACGGTGTCCTGCACTAGAGGGTACTCACCACATCGTCTCCCGACCAGTGGGTCGGGCCGAGGACCCCCAGGATGGTTCACTAATGGGCCACTTCGGGTAGCGCATGATGCATATGAGGGAGATTCCACAAGACTTGGCGCACAAGACAAGGACTCCTCTAAACCCTAGGCCTCTGGTACATTATATATGCCGAGGCAAGGCTAGTCCATAGACAATCTCATATTCATTAGAACAATCTCGTGGTAGATACCTGTACTATGTACTATCCTTGTATCAATACAATCAAAAGTAGGACGTACGGTATTATCTCCCCGAGAGAGCCCGAACCTGGGTAAAATCATGTGTCCATGTTACCATCGCTCCAAGATGCTTAGCTTAGGATCCCTACCTCGAGATATGCCAGATTTAGCATCAACGTTGGTGGCCCATACAGGCCCTACTAGGTGATTGCCGCGATGCGATGGGAAGGTTCATATATGTCTATTCCGAGCTCTTCGATTGGGATTTAGAAATTTATGGTGTGAATCAGGTGTTGTCCTTTCAGTTGAACCTGTTCGGCGTAATGAATTTTTTTCGGTTTGTCTTTTTCTACTCTTGTGTGTTGTTTTATTCACAGGAGTATGCGGGGAGGAGGTCAATCAACCTGTAGCTGCCGTCAAATTATCGATTGCAATTGGGTGCAGGTCTATTCCTGGCCACTGCTTCCGAACAGCAGCAGTCGACATGAAACGTTAATTGGAGGATCAAGGTTCGGGTCCTCGAACCGATATGTTGTTGCTCTCCTGCAGTCCTTAGTCCCAGCTGTCTGCTGCTGCCTCACAAGTCCTACAGCCATACACAATTCGGTCCCAAGCAACCACGCATCCCGGGAAGCCTCTTTACTTCCTTTTCCTTTTCTAAAACTAAGTATTAAAGTTGTTGCTGGCCGGCCATTGCTTTCTATTGAATACACGTAGACTATGCACTAATGCACTAATTTGCAACACGATTTTAGAGACCTGATTGATGAACAGTGCGGCTAGTTTTGCATGTCAAGAAAACTTCATCCACGGTGGCCACCATCATCGCGCTGTCATGAGGTTGCGTCATTGTGGATGTTGACATACCGCCTTCGCCGAATCGATCTTGGTGTCTAAGCCATAATTTTTTTCTTTTAAATTTATTTTGCATATATTAATTATGCAGAGAATTATTTTTTCTGTTCACCGCCGGCATTACTCTATGCATGTAGGTATATTGATACGTTACATGGTTTTGACGAGCCACGCGACGATCCAAGAAGAAGAGATCAAGGCTGACTGTATTGAATGAAGTAGCAAGATAGTCTACTCAACTAACGATCGACGGACACTGCCTTCACGACATGGTTTATGTTATATATTGGAACTCCGACCTACGACCGCATCTCCGCATCACATCGCCAAATCAACCTCAGCACTCGTCCCATATTTCTTTTATTTACTCACTTTGCATATATTAATTATGCATATTTTTTCTTCCAAGTGTTATTATTTTTGCTTCACTTAAATTAACTAAGTAGAAGAACTATTTTTTATCCTTATTTGTTATTACTTTTAGCTTGCACTATTTTATGTGCGCGGGTATTTGACATTGACTGTGTAACGTGGTCACCTGGCGCGACGACGTCGTCGTCCCACCTCCATCGACCAAATTGTGTCGTCACCTTGGTGTGTTGCACTGTGTCGGCATCCTCACTCCATCACTTCATCAATTCAATGTCTAATACACCGGCTTGCTCCATCACCTCGGCCGGACCGGGGGCTTCAGCATCACTTCATCAACCTACTCTGGGGGCTCCGGCATCACCCTACCAAGCTGATGCGTCCCTTCGTCTGGACCGGAGGCTGCGCCTCGCCACGTCAGTAATGTTGTGTCATCACCTCATCAAGCCGAGCTCCTCGCTTGGCCTCCTCAAAACTGGCTTGGGGGCTGGAACCTCGGCCAGGCTGAGGACAACGCACCATGTCGGATATGTCACAACTCGATAGACGTCCTCGCCTCGTCACAAGCCCGGACCGCGTCATCAACACCGAGCACATTAACCAGCTAAGTCGCTTTCATGTTCCAATTTTTTTCATTTTTTATATTTTTGTTCGGTTCAACCAAACATTATATTTTTTGTTAAACAAAAAAGTTGTTTAAACTTAATTTGTTACAAATGTTTTTTAAACACTTTTTCCCCATGTTAACTGGGGGCTCATGAACTTTTATGTGTTGTTTTTAAGTATTTTCTTCTTAGTCGTTGCGAAGTCTTTTTCTACCACTTCTTTTTTGACTCGGGTGTATGGTCAATAGCCAGACAACCTGGTTTCTCTTTAAAGCCGCTCAAGTTTAGTTCGCTAAACCGGCCTCTGAGAAGCACTCCGCCTTCGGGATATGGAGGTTGAAGCGGAAGGCTGACCCACTTGAAGATTAGATATTGAATGTGTCATTTTAAAGCACGACGGAAGCACAAATTGATTTTAAGACCAATTTCAGATTGGCACCTAAAAACTTGCTTCAATTAAGATGCCAAGTTTGTACATAAGTTTTTTGGTTTTCCGAGCTTATGAAACTTTTAACCTCTTGTATGTTTTTTTAGGAGGAGGGACATCCTCTTGACCGAGGTGCCCTACGTGCTAATTCAGCTTGGGAAATATTTTCTGACCCGCAGTTCGGCATCTTCCTTGCCGACCTGCACCTCGGCGTCTCAGATATTGCCTTATATGCACCAGTTCTGAATCATGTCTTTGGTCAATAGTTGGGTTACCCGACTACTGTGCTTGCCCCTTACGTCCTGCATTGTTCGGCCAAGGGTGTAAAGGGAGAACCACTACGATTGTCTTTCCAGCTCGACTGGTTAAGTACCTTAGTGAAGAAAGCCAAAGACTGACTGTCGTGATAGGCGTAAACTTGTCGGCGATCCGATGAGTGTGTTAAACAAGAGACCGATAGAGATTACCCTGTTTTAAACGATGGGCATTTCATAACATTGTCCGAAGTATTAATGGCTTTGTCGGAGATATGCCCTAGAGGCGATCATGTATCATGACTATGTGTTTATGAATAAAGCTAGTCTTTGGATATTATCAATGATGTGTATTAACAAGTACGTGACTTGTTTGTGAGACTATGCATTGTATGATGACTGTCCTAAATGGTCCCTGGTCAAAAGGGTTGTGTGGAAGGGCAGCCAATTAGACTAGCATATGACACGGTGGATGGTCTGGTCTCACTGACCATGTAGCGTTGGATGCTAGCTGGATAATATGGACTCATAAAGATCTAGTCGGATTCAACGTAGTTAGATCCAAGTCGAGATAAGGTTTGAGTTGGACAGACCTGACTGTGAGACGCAACGATAGGTCATCTGTGAGTCTCTAGTACAACATATGTTCTATGTCCTAATACCTGAGCTGGCACAAGTAATCGGGATGGTGACAAACCTGCTTTGGGCCGACCAAACGCTACTCCATAACTGGGTAGTTATAAAGGTAGGTTTCGGGCTTGTCCGGACCCATGCTGCGAGACATGGTTGAGCAAGATGGGATTTGCCCCTCCGTTCAAGAGAAATATAATCTGGGCCCCTCGGGTGATCCGACCTGGATAAGCATGGCCATGCGATGAGGCTTATGAGATAATCCGAAGTGTTGGTCGGATTCACCGGAACGAGAAAAAGGTCGTGTTGCAACAAGGATGACCATGTCTCCTTGAGCATGACAACATATATTCTGTGCCAAAGGGAACAAAAGTGTGAAGTATAGGTTCGCCTAACCAGCTTCATCGGACATTTGGACTCGACACGTTTTCCTACAGGCTGCTGATACGTCTCCGTCGTATCTATAATTTTTGATTGTTTCATGCCAATATTCTACAACTTTCATATACTTTTGGCAACTTTTTATACTATTTTTGGGACTAACATATTGATCCAGTGCCTAGTGCCAGTTCCTGTTTGTTACATGTTTTTTGTTTCGCAGAAAATCCATATCAAACGAAGTCCAAACGGGATAAAAACTTACTGAGATTTTTTTTGGAATATATGTGAATTTTGGGAAGTGGAATCAATAGAAGGCGGTGCCCGAGGGGCCCACAAGCCATAGGGGCGCGCCCTGGGGGGTAGGGCGCACCAGGCTGGCTTGTGGCCACCCCGTAAGGCGGTTGGTGCCCTTCTTTCGCCGCAAGAAAGCTAATATCCGGATAAAAATCGTGTTAAAATTTCAGCCCAATCGGAGTTACGGATCTTCGGGAATTTAAGAAACGGTGAAAGGCCAGAATCTGGGAACGCATAAACAGAAGGAAACAGAGAGAGAGATCCAATCTCGGAGGGGCTCTCGCCCCTCCGCCGCCTTGGAAGCCAAGGACCAGAGGGGAAACCCTCCTCCCATCTAGGGGGGAGGCCAAGGAAGAAGAAGAAGGAGGGGGGCTCTCTCCCCCTCTCTCCCGGTGGCACCGGAACGCCGCCGGGGCCATCATCGTGACGGCGATCTACACCAACAACTTCGCCGCCGTCATAACCAACTCTCTCCCCCTATATGCAGCGGTGTAACACCCCTTCTCCCCGCTGTAATCTCTACTTAAAAATGGTGCTCAACGCTATATATTATTTCCCAATGATGTATGGCTATCCTATGATGTTTGAGTAGATCCGTTTTGTCCTATGGGTTGATTGATGATCATGATTGGTTTGAGTTGCATGTTTTATTATTGGTGCTGTCCTATGGTGCTCTCCGTGTCGCGCAAGCGTGAGGGATCCTCGCTGTAGGGTGTTGCAATGTGTTCATGATTTGCCTATGGTGGGTTGCTTGAGTGACAGAAGCATAAACCCGAGTAGGTGGGTTGTTGCATATGGGAGTAAAGAGGACTTGATACCTTATAATGCTATGGTTGGGTTTTACCTTAATGATCTTTAGTAGTTGCGGATGCTTGCTAGAGTTCCAATCATAAGTGCATATGATCCAAGTAGAGAAAGTATGTTAGCTTATGCCTCTCCCTCATATAAAATTGCAATAATGATTACCGGTCTAGTTATCGATTGCCTAGGGACAAATAACTTTCTGGTGACAAAAAGCTCTCTACTAAGACTAACTTAGTTGTTTCTTCATCTAAACAGCCCCTAGTTTTTATTTACGTGCTCTTTATTATCTTGCAAACCTATCCTACCACACCTACAAAGTCCTTCTAGTTTCATACTTGTTCTAGGTAAAGCGAACGTTAAGCATGCGTAGAGTTGTATCGGTGGTCGATAGAACTTGAGGGAATATTTGCTCTACCTTTAGCTCCTCGTTGGGTTCGACACTCTTACTTATCGAGAAAGGCTACAATTGATCCCCTATACTTGTGGGTTATCAAGACCTTTTTCTGGCGCCGTTGCCGGGGAGCAATAGCGTGGGGTGAATATTCTCGTGTGTGCTTGTTTGCTTTATCACTAAGTAGATTTTATTTGCTGTTCTAAGTTGTTCTCTATCTTTAGTTATGGATATGGAACACGAAATACCAAAAAAATTAGGTGTACTTGCTACTCATGGAGATGGGGAACCTCCTAAAACCCTCGATGCTCATTATGTGAAAGATATTATGCACTACTTTAATAATCCTGAGAAAACCCCATTCAATTATATAATGGGAGACACGTTGGATCAACGTGAATACTCCAGGGATTATCGCTTGACTCAAAAAGGGAAACTGTTATGGGATCAAATTCATATGTTGCATTGGTATGCTTGGAATTTATGCCAGAGATATGATTATACTTGTTGCTCTAGGATGAAGGCTCGACACCTTCCCTTTTCTTGTAGATTTAATGATAATAAAACATTGGCTTCTTATGCTAATGGTATATATGATTACTATGATGTGGAACGAATAGAAGAATTCGTTGCTTTTAAGGGTGCTTATGAAATTGAATCTTTGTTTGAAAAGTATGAAGCTTTTGATGATGATGTTTATAGGCCTGAAAAATTTGCTATACTCAAATATTGCTATGAGAATTACGAATACAATGCTGATATTGATACATTTATTGAGAAAGTCTCCGCTGTCCAAGAAGAGACTAATATTTTGTAGGAATCTATGGAAGAAGAAATTGCTGAAAATGTGAGCTCATTAGATGAAAAAGATGATGAGGAGAGCGAAGAACAAAAGGAGGAAGAGCGGATTAGCTACCCGTGCCCACCTTCTAATGAGAGTAACTCTTCAACTCATACATTGTTTAATTTCCCTTCGTTCTTACCGAAGGATGAATGCTATGATAATTCTTATGATCCCTTGGATTCGTTTGAAATATCCCTTTTTGATGAACTTGATGCTTGCTATGCTTGTGTCCATGATGCCAATATGAATGATGCTTATGGAGATGAACTTGCTATAGTTCCTTATGTTAAATGTGAAATTGTTGCTATTGCACCCACACATGATAGTCCTATTATCTTTTTGAATTCTCCCAACTACACTATATCGGAGAAGTTTGCACTTATTAAGGATTATATAGATGGGTTGCCTTTTACTATTACACATGATGATTTTGATAGATATAATATGCATGTGCTTGCTGCTCCTACTTGCAATTATTATGAGAGAGGAACTACATCTCCACCTCTCTATGTTTCCAATATGATAAAATTGCAAGAAACTGCTTATGCTATGTATTGGCCTTTACTTGATGTGCATGAATTGTTCTTTTATGATATGCCAATGCATAGGAAGAGAGTTAGACTTCGTTGTTGCATGATATATGTTACTTTGTGCTCACTACTAAATTACAAATCATTGTTAATTAAAATTGGCTTTGATATACCTTGGGATCCGGGTGGATCCATTACTTGAGCACTTTATGCCTAGCTTAATGGCTTTAAAGAAAGCGCTCCCAGAGAGACAACCCGGAAGTTTTAGAGAGTCATTTTATTCTGTTGTGTGCTTTTATATAGTTTAAAAACAAAAAAAATAAAGAGGGGAACCTAAAACTTTTTCAAAAAGAAAAGTGAAAGTGAGAGGGACGAGCATTGTGAAAGTGGGAGCTAGCCTTGAACTTTGTTCATGCCCATGGAAACCTTGTGAATCTTAATTACAGAAAATTTTCAACAAAAATAATTATCCCCTTGTATAAATCCATTGTATTATAAAAATAATGTGCCAAGATTTGCCTTTAGGATGATTAGATTGCTTGTTTGGTGTGTGCAGTGCAAAAACAGAAACTTTGTCTGTAGTGCGTGAATTTACATTTTTTACTGGAATGTCAAAAGTTTCTGAAATTTTTACACAGTACTGCTATGAATTTTTTTTATTTTTTTATAATTTTTCAGAATTTTTAGAGTTACAGAAATATAGTAAATGTTCAGATTGCTACAGACTGTCCTGTTTAAGACAGATTGTGTTTTTGATGCATTGTTTTGCTTGTTTTGATGAAACTATCGATTTTATCGGTGGTATAAGCCATAAAGAAGTTATAATACAGTAGCTACAATGCAAAAATAAAATGTGAATGGGTTTGCAACAGTACTTAAAGTGGTAATTTGCTTTATTATACTAACGGATCTCACGAGGGTTTTGTTAAGTTTTGTGTGATTGAAGTTTTCAAGTTTTGGGTGAGATCACGATGGATGAAGGAATAAGGAGTGGAAAGAGACTTAGCTTGGGGATGCCCGAGGCACCCCAAGGTAATATTCAAGGACTCCCAAGAAACTAAGCTTGGGGATGCCCCGGAAGGCATCCCCTCTTTCTTCTAACAACCATCGGTAATTTTACTTGGAGCTATATTTTTATTCGTCACATGATATGCGTAAATCTTGGAGCGTCGTGTGCTTTTTATTTTTCTTTTAATAATGCACTATGCAGGTATGAGAAAGTCCTTGGTTGATTTATAGAAGGCTCTTTGCACCTCACTTATATCTTTTGAGTATGGCTTTATAGAATGCTTCATGTGCTTCACTTATATCATTTGAAGTTTGGATTGCCTATTTCTCCACACATAGAAAACCGCCATTTGTAGAATGCTCTTCTGCTTCACTTATATTTGTTAGAGCGTGGGCATATCTTTTGTAGAAAGAATTAAACTCTCATGCTTCACTTATATCTATTTAGAGAGTTAACAGGAGTTGGTCATTCACATGGTTAGTCATAAAATCCTACATAAAACTTGTAGATCACTGAATATGATATGTTTGATTCCTTGCAATAGTTTTGCGATATAAAGATGGTGATACTAGAGTCATGCTAGTGAATAATTGTGGATTGGTAGAAATACTTGTGTTAAAGTTTGTGATTCCCGTAGCATGCACGTATGGTGAACCGTTATGTGAAGAAGTCGGAGCATGATTTATTTATTGATTGTCATCCTTTGTGTGGAAGTCGGGAGCGCGCGATGGTTAACTCCTACCAACCTATCCCCTAGGGGCATGCGTCTAATACTTTGTTTCGATAGCTAATAGATTTTTGCAATAAGTATGTGAGTTCTTTATGACTAATGTTGAGTCCATGGATTATACGCACTCTTATCCTTCCACCATTGCTAGCCTCTCTAGTACCGCGCAACTTTCGCCGGTGCATTACACCCACCATATATCCTTCCTCAAAACAGCCATCATACCTACCTATTATGGCATTTCCATAGCCATTCCGAGATATATTTCCATGCAACTTCCACCGTTCCGTTTATTATGACACGCACCATCATTGTCATATTGCTTTGCATGATCGTAAGATAGCTAGCATGATGTTTTCATGGCTTGTCCGTTTTTTTATGTCATTGCTACGCTAGATCATTGCACATCCCGGTACACTGCCGGAGGCATTCATATAGAGTCATATTTTGTTCTAGGTATCGAGTTGTAATTCTTGAGTTGTAAGTAAATAAAAGTGTGATGATCTTCATTATTAGAGCATTGTCCCGTGAGAGAAAAGGATGATGGAAGCTATGATTCCCTCACAAGTTGGGATGAGTCTCCGAACTTTACAAATAATAAAAGAGGCCAATGAAGCCCAAATAAAATAAAATAAAAAAGAGGCCAAAGAAGCCCACCAAAAAAAATGAGAGAAAAGAGAGAAGGGGCAATGCTACTATCCTTTACCACACTTGTGCTTCAGAGTAGCACCATGTTTTTCATATAGAGAGTCTCCTATGTTGTCACTTTCATATACTACTGGGAATTTTTCATTATAGAACTTGGCTTGCATATTCCAATGATGGGCTTCCTCAAATTGCCCTAGGTCTTCGTGAGCAAGCAAGTTGGATGCACACCCACTTAGTTTCTTTTGAGCTTTTATACACTTATAGCTCTAGTGCATCCGTTGCATGGCAATCCCTACTCACTCACATTGATATCTATTGATGGGCATCTCCATAGCCCGTTGATACGCCTAGTTGATGTGAGACTATCTCCTTCTTTTTGTCTTCTCCACAACCACCATATTCTATTCCACCTATAGTGTTATATCCATGGCTCACGCTCATGTATTGCGTGAAAGTTGAAAAGGTTTGAGAATACTAGAGTATGAAACAATTGCTTGGCTAAAACCGGGGTTGTGCATGATTTAATACTTTGTGTGATGAAGATGGAGCATAGCCAGACTATATGATTTTGTAGGGATAACTTTCTTTTAGCCATGATATTTTGAGAAGACATGATTGCTTTATTAGTATGCTTGAAGTATTATTGTCTTAACGTCAAATGATAGACTATTGCTTGGAATCACTCGTGTCTTAATATTCATGCCATGATTAGATTATATGATCAAGATTATGCTAGGTAGCATTCCACATCAAAAATTATCTTTTTTATCATTTACCTACTCAAGGACGAGCAGGAATTAAGATTGGGGATGCTGATACGTCTCCGTCGTATCTATAATTTTTGATTGTTTCATGCCAATATTCTACAACTTTCATATACTTTTGGCAACTGTTTATACTATTTTTGGGACTAACATATTGATCCAGTGCCCAGTGCTAGTTCCTGTTTGTTGCATGTTTTTTGTTTCGCAGAAAATCCATATCAAACGAAGTCCAAACGGGATAAAAACTTACGGAGATTTTTTTTGAAATATATGTGAATTTTGGGAAGTGAAATCAAAAGAAGGCGGTGCCCGAGGGGCCCACAAGCCATAGGGGCGCGCCCTGGGGGGGTAGGGCGCCAGGCTGGCTTGTGCCCACCCTGTAAGGCGGTTGGTGCCCTTCTTTCGCCGCAAGAAAGCTAATATCCGTATAAAAATCGTGTTAAAATTTCAGCCCAATCGGAGTTACGGATCTCCGGGAATTTAAGAAACGGCGAAAGGCCAGAATCTGGGAACGCAGAAACAGAAGGAAACAGAGAGAGAGATCCAATCTCGGAGGGGCTCTCGCCCCTCCGCCGCCATGGAAGCCAAGGACTAAAGGGGAAACCCTCCTCCCATCTAGGGGGGAGGCCAAGGAAGAAGAAGAAGGAGGGGGGCTCTCTCCCCCTCTCTCCCGGTGGCACCGGAACGCCGCTGGGGCCATCATCGTGACGGTGATCTACACCAACAACTTCGCCGCCGTCATCACCAACTATCTCCCCCTCTATGCAGCGGTGTAACACCCCTTCTCCCCGCTGTAATCTCTACTTAAACATGGTGCTCAATGCTATATATTATTTCCTAATGATGTATGGCTATCCTATGATGTTTGAGTAGATCCGTTTTGTCCTATGGGTTGATTGATGATCATGATTGGTTTGAGTTGCATGTTTTATTATTGGTGCTGTCCTATGGTGATCTCCGTGTCGCGCAAGCGTAAGGGATCCTCGCTGTAGGGTGTTGCAATGTGTTCATGATTTGCCTATGGTGGGTTGCTTGAGTGACAGAAGCATAAACCCGAGTAGGTGGGTTGTTGCATATGGGAGTAAAGAGGACTTGATACCTTATAATGCTATGGTTGGGTTTTACCTTAATGATCTTTAGTAGTTGTGGATGCTTGCTAGAGTTCCAATCATAAGTGCATATGATCCAAGTAGAGAAAGTATGTTAGCTTATGCCTCTCCCTCATATAAAATTACAATAATGATTACCGGTCTAGTTATCGATTGCCTAGGGACAAATAACTTTCTGGTGACAAAAAGCTCTCTACTAAGACTAACTTAGTTGTTTCTTCATCTAAACAGCCCCTAGTTTTTATTTACGTGCTCTTTATTATCTTGCAAACATATCCTACCACACCTACAAAGTCCTTCTAGTTTCATACTTGTTCTAGGTAAAGCGAACGTTACTTCTGGTGACACCGATGCACGATGTTCCTTCTGCACGCGTGGATACCTTAGAGGCAGTGCACTTGCGTTGCTCCAGCAAACCTGTACGTGGGATCCGGCGACCGGTTGTTCGAGGGAGATCGGACGAGGAGGAGACGACTCTGGACGCGCTGCCCCAACTCTACTTCGACTGCACGACACTCCGCGTCTAGTGGTAACGATCTGTGATCCATCTCTGTAGCATGATCCTAGTTGTCCTGCGCGTAGGAAATTTTTATATTACAGCCGATGCACCTATGGTTGAACCCAAAAGGCTTGGCCTTGGCTGACGCCAAACACTAACCGGGGGCTAGTAACTTGCCTCCACGCTGAAAGCTCCTATGACTAACTGAAAGTTATAAAGCCTGAATATCTGATTGCCTCGTTCCCACTAACCCGCCTCCGGGCACCGAGACATCGGCTAAGGGTTGTCTTGTTAGTACAGAAAAACCTTGCATAGCATCTACAAAGGGGTGGAAGCAGACGATGGGCCAGTTTCAGATTATAAACAGTCGCGACTGTGTCAAAATAAACTGTATAGACAGATCCTTGAGGTACCTCGACACGGTTACATCGGGTCTTCTGTAGAGCCCAACATATCATCAGCGGTTGTGTAGGATCGAAAGTATGTCCAGAGGGGGGGTGATTAGACTACTTGACCAAATAAAAATTATACCTTTTCCCAATTTTAGTTGTGGGCAGATTTTAGCAATGATAGCAAGTCAAGCACACCCTACACATGCATGTCTAAGAGTATAGCAATGGAAAGTAAAGACAAGCACATGTAATAGAGGTAAGGGTTAGAAGATCAAACGCAATTGTAGACACGAAGATTTTTCCCGTGGTTCCGATAGGTGGTGATGTCGTACATCCACGTTTATGGAGTCTTCAACCCACGGAGGGTAACGGTCGCGAGAGTCCACGGAGGGCTCCACCCATAAGGGTCCACGAAGTAGCAACCTTGAATATTCCATAACGGCTTCCGTCCATGAAGGACTAGCCTCACTATGGGTAGATCTTCACGAAGTAGGCAATCTCCTTGCTTATACAAACTTCTTGGTTCAACTCCACAACACGAAGTAGGAGGTTCCCAAGCAACACCTAACCAATCTAGGAGGCACCACCCTCCAAAAGGTAATAGGCTTGATAATGGTGATGAACTCCTTGCTCTTGTGCTTCAAGATGATAGACTCCTCAACACTCAATCACTCTCTCACAGATTTGGCTTGGTAGAAGGGATTGATTGGGTGGAAAGCAACTTGGGGAGGCTAGAAATCAAGATCCATATGGTTGGAGTGGATGATCTTGATCTCAACACAAGGATAGGTGGTTCTCTCTCAGAAATTTGGATATGGGAAGTGGGGAACTGTTCTGAGTGCTTCTCTTACGAGTGGGATGTGGTGGAGGGGTATATATAGGCATCCCCAAAAATCCAATCGTTACAACATTATTGACCATCTCGGTGAAACCGAATCAAAACTCGGTTGTTCCCATCTATTCAAAATGTGACAACTTTCGGAATCTCAGTGAGACCAATATAGGAATCTCGGTGGTACCGAAACGAGTGGCCGAGGGCAGTTTCCAAAACTCAGTGAGACCGAAGCATAACCTCAGAAATTCCGATTTTATAAATTGGGTCACTAGAAAGTTGGTCAATGAAACTTGGTTGCACCGATGCAGTCTCGGTTGTACCGAAATGCTAGCGTTTGGCTAGGGTTCTGTCTTGGGTAGAAAATCGGTAGGGCCGGATGAAATCTTGGTGGCACTAATTTTGTGGATTAGGGTTTTGATAGAGTATTTTTGTGGGAGAGCTTGTGGGTGTTTTTGGTGGCTAGCACTTGTGCACGTGGAGCAATTTGTTCACCAACAATAGCTTATCCCCTTTTAATAGTATTGGCTTTCATATGGACTCAAAGTGATTTCTCACAAAGTAAAAAGAGAGTCTTCTAGCTTGAAGCTTTGCCAATCCATTCCTTGCATCTTGGGGTATCTCCTCACAATTTATAGCCATCCCATCATTGGACTTTTCCTGAAATATACTCCGTGGAAACATGAGTCCAATGACATATATGTTGTTATTAATTACCAAAACCACCAAGGGAGCAAATGTGCTTTCAATCTCCCCCTTTTTGGTAATTGATGACAACATATAGATCAAAGCTTTGACATATGATATAATCAATGAATAGAGTCATCGCTTTGAGAAGTATGTGATAAGCAAGAGCTCCCCCTAAATTTGTGCACTATTTTGAATTTGCGTTTGAATGCAAATGCACAATCGATTAGGTTCATGGGGCACTCTTCCATGTCACATACAGCTTGGTGGTGTGCGAGAATAATATGAGTGAACAAGATAGCACAACACATGAAGCAAGAAGTGAATTATCATTTCATAAGCATCTCAAAAGATAAGACGTAGTAGCAACACATAAGAAGTGCATGATCAAACACCAACAAGTTTAACACAAACGACCAACCAAAAGATTTAAAGTTTTGGAGAGCGATAAAAAGCAACACTCTCTCTCTCTCAAAGCCCTAATGATCTATACAACTTCTCCCCCTTTGGCAACAAGTTACCAAAAAGTTCAAAGGTATAGGACTAATCGTCTCTCTAGGGCTGATCTCCTTCGGTTGTTGAAGTAGGAGTCGAGAGAACCGCTTCTGCGAAGACTTCTGCAGATGTCATGGAAGGGGTTGGAGTAGACACTGGAGGTGCTGATGGAGCTGGTGGGACTGAAAGAGCTGCAGCAGGTCTAGCTTGGGTCTTGAACTGAGTGCTGGTCCTGAGAGGGAGACTGTCATCATCATCATCATCATCCTCTGAGGTGTGGGGAAGGGGTACTGAGTCCACCTCCTACTTGAGCTCATGAACTGTCTTTGTCAGCCCATCCACCTTGTTGTTCAAAGTATGAAACTTGTCTTCAACAATCCTTTCAAGGCTCTTTTGGTTGTTGAAAATCTCCGTGATGTCATTCTGCATGCCTTGGATTTAGCTAAGAATGAGGTCCAACTTCTCATTCCTTGTCCTTGGCACTGGAGCACTAGTGGCTCTGGCTTCCTCAGCTGCTGCCTGTGCAGTAGATGAAGTGGGATGATCTAGGTTCATCACCACAACATTGTCCTCGAACTCAGGCTGGAGTGGCATATGTGGTCGATCAAGTGCATATACATTATTTTCAAGCTTTGAATTGATAAGCATCTGAATATATGGTGCATATCCACATGATCTTTTCTGATTAGCAGCAGTCCTCTTCACAGTCTCTACTATCAAGTCCATGATCCTGAATCCGGTGTGAAGGTCTACATGATGCAGCATGATTATGGAGTATCCTCAGATCATATTGTCATCTCCTGATTTGGGCATCAAAGTGTACCTCATGATGGTGTTGGTGGTGGTCAGTCCTGCCTGTAGATAGTATACTAAGCCAAACTTATGTGAATGAACATAGTTAGTAGGAATCTCCTTGTACATCGTTGCCATGGAATTATGATTCATCTTGGCCTCAGAGTACACATCCAAATCACCATCTTCTACCTGTGGGGCTCCTAAGATGGTAGCCCACTCTTCCCCTGTGGATTCTTACCTGACACCTTCAGTCATCGAAACAATTCTACCATCTCCATAAAAATGAGCTATGGAGTAGAATTGCATGATCATCTCATCATTCCAAGGGGTAAACTCTCTACCAACAAATGCATCAATGTCAATGGCCTTGATGTTCTCTTGCACATGGGGAAAATAGTCATCATTCTTCTTAATGTAGTCCCAGTCTACATATCTCATATCACTGACAGTTGGGCTCTTGTCTAGCAAGACTGTCTCATAAAAATCTTGCTGCTCCTTGGTATGAAATCTAGGATCAACAGCAGTCCTTCTCCTGGAGGCATAAGGGTCATTTGCTCTCCATAGCCTCAGCCCTGAGTCTTTCCTCTTCTTCATGTCCTCAGCTATGGGATGAGTATCATCATGAGCTGGCAGATGGGGTCTGAGCTTCCTCAACACAGAAACTTCTTCATCTTCATCCATAGTGGTAGATCTCTTGTTCTTGGCAGCAAGAGGGATATCTCTGGTGGTACTCTTGGGCTTCTTGGGTGCTGAAGGCTTCTTGGGAGCAGATTTAGGGCTCTTTGCTGGTGCATCCTTGGGCATAGCATCTGCTAGAAGCTTCTTCTTCTTCTTGGGAGGAGCCTTGGCAGCTGGCTCTTCCTCTTCTTCCTCAGCTTCTGCTGGATCCTCATACATGGAAGTAGGTCTACCAACAACATGAACAATTCTCTTCCTGCTTCTCTTCTTCTCAGCTAGCTTCTTGGGCATAGAGCTTCTGGCTGGTTCTATGGACATGGATGCCCTAGCACCCTCTGGTGCTCTCACAGCCTCAGAACTGGCATACTCCTTCCTGGCAGGTCTCCTAGATGAGGTGGCCTCAGATGCAGACTTCTTGGCAGCTCTGTCTGCTTTGTCTTGCCTTTGCTTGGCAAGAGCTTGGCTCAGGACTAGTGCCTGGATTTTCATCAATGCTAGGCTCTCTGGAGTCATTCTGACTATCACCTGAAGCTGACATACTGTCCCCGTCAATGGAGTATAGAAGAGCAGAATGGTTGAGCATCACAAAAAACACAGACATTTTTCAAAATTTAAACTCAGAAACTTTGGGTATGAACTACTGCGAAATATATTTCGGTACAACCGAGTTGAAGTTTTCGGAGTCACCGAGACAGACCACATGCTTAATAGAGACTTGGGCAGCCTTTTCGGTGTAACCGAAAAGAACTACTCGGTCTCACCGAAGTGGTTCTCAGAAACTTAGAAAACTGAATCGGTGGAACCGATTCTATCGACTCGGTGTCACCGAGATGCATATTGCGGGAGTTCAGATCTAGAATTTCCTCGTTTTCTAATCTATTGATGTTTCTTGTGGGATAGAATGATTGCACACTGTGGATTGTAGATGGAGGTATCCTAATGCGCATGAATTGGATAGAGGGGCGCACAAGGGGCCGGATTCATACCCTAGCTTGGCGATGAATCCACTACGGCGGCGACAGCGGTGGAGATTTCCATCGATGGCGTGGATCCCAATGGTGAAGCCGCTCGGGGAGGCAAGGGTAACGACCAAAGGGTCCTGGTGCGGCAGCTTAGGGTTGGGGATTTGGTGTTTGAAGATGAAATTTCAAAACGTCGGGTCCGCCGGATTAAGTACCCTTCACTGTCGGTGTCACCGATACTAAAATTTTGGTGTCACCGAGTTCCTCTACTGTCAGTTGACAGGGAAACTCGGTGAAGCCGAGATTATGGTATCGGTAGTACCGAGGTGCAAAGACAGATCAACCCTAGGCATTCGGTGGAACCGAGATTTTTTGGTTGGTTACACCGAGTTGCACTTTAGGGAGGTTTTGGAGGTCAGCCTTGACGAAATGTTTCTCCGAGTGCTCCTCACACAGAGGGTTCGACAAGTGCTTGTTCAAGTTTTTGTGATGCAGCATGAATAGATCTTGAGGTGAGAAAGCATAGATAGCTAGAGAGGGGTCCTAGGCATTCTTGTATATCCAATTGGCAAAAGAAAAAGAAAAGCCAAATAGCTACAATTGGATATCCTCAAATGAGTAAAGATATGCAGACCAACATGCTCACACAATAAGATATCAAGTGAAATCATGGCAAACATGCACAAACATTCTAGCATCTATCAAGCACTTGGGCGATGACGTAGTCATCTGTATATGAGTATATAGACTTAGGAGCCAAGTAAGAATACTTGATCATAGGTCATACTCATCATTTAAGCACAAGTGGGGTTACCACTTTTACATAAAGCATTTAATGTTGTCACATTCTAAGAGATGCTTTAACTCAAGTCTTAGAGTAAAGCTCCCCCTTGATGTGACATCCCCCCTAAGAGGGATAAACTAACCTTGGGTTTTGTCATAGAAAACTTCCTATGGGTGATGTAGTGGTGGATGCTCATAGTTGATGAAGATCATCTTGAGTTGGGAGCGATCCTTTTTGTTTCTTACTCTCCTCACCTACAAGGGTTAGTCCCAATCACAAGAGACAAATACAAGGATATCTATGGACATGGAGTGCAAAGCATATATGATGATGTCTATGGATTCATTAATTACCTTGTCCCTTGCTTACCTTTGAGGGAATGTGTGACTCCTTGAACTATTGCATAATGTTGCTGTTGATTGCAACTAGTCCTTGCCAATAATGAATGTGAGTGAATTTCATTGGCGGAGTCACCCCTCAAGAACTTCTCTAGTTCTTCTTCTTGGGGACCCACATCAAGTTGATGGGAATCCTCGGTGTTGAAGTGTCACTTGTAGAAGTTGAGCTTGTAGAAGCCTTGGGAACCCACTTGACCAAATATTGGGATTCATCTTCATATGAGTCAATCTCTTCTTGAAGCTTGTCCTTGCCTCTGAGCTTGTGGTCTTGTGGTGGAAGTTCATCTTGAGCTTTTGTTCCATGGGAAGAGTTTTTTCATACTTCTCCCTTTGAGGAACAAACTTGGGCTTGGGGTATGGACCTTCTTCCCATTCAACTCCATTTGCGTTGAAGTAGCCAATGCCATGGTTCTTCCGGTATCCTCCGTGCTTGCGTACAATTTCCTCAAATTGCTTACATCCGGCAAGACTTTTGTAGATACCTTTCTCTATAATCCCTTTCAATAGATCATTTTCTTGCTCAAGTGTAACTTGGCTAAGAGAGTCGTTAGTGGGATCAATAGAACTACTAGAAGCAATATCATTGGATTTATCATTTTTATTGCTACTTGTTGAAGAACCTTTCTTGCCTTTGTAACTAGATTGCTTAGTCTTAACTTGTGGAATAAATGTAGACAAGAGTAGTTGTTTGGCTAGATAAGAAGAAGTCTTCTTTCGAAGATCGTCATTGATTGCTTTAAGAAACTCATGTTCTTGCTCCAAATTGAGCTTCTCGAAGCGTAGCTTCTCATGAGTCCTTACCAGCTCTCTATGATCCTCTAAAGTAGATTCATGAGCTAACTTAAGAGTGTTTAATTATTTAGTTAGTCGTTCTATTTCCTTCTTATCATCATCACACGACTTATCTTGACTATCATGATCATTGTCTAGCTCATTTTGACTAATATCACTAGTTTTATCAAATAGCAAGTCATCATCTCCAAGTAGGTCATCTTCATCACTATTAAAATAAAGATACTCGGGGTGTGATACCTTGGGGCCTTTAGCCATGTAGAAACTTCCACTCCCTTCATTTGGTGAATCAAATATGTCGTAGGAGTTGGAGGAAACGAGTGCAAGTTCGGCAACACCTTCATCTTGACTATAGTCAGAGTCGGAGTGATAGCTTCTCTCGGAGTGGTCGTCGGAGTCAGAGCCGGAAACCCATTCACCAACATGAGCTTGATGTCTTCTTTTTGAGTAGCTCTTGGTGTACTTGTCCTTCTTCTCTGAATCCCTACTTCTCCTTGAGGGTCTTCGTTCATACCGATCATCTCTACTCCTTCTCTCTCTTCGATGTGACTCATCTCTTGAGCTCTTCCTTCTAGGTGACCCTTCCCTTCTTTTGTGGGGGCCGTGCACTCATTGGAGTAGTGTCCGGGCCTTCCACAATTGTAACAATTTCGGTCACGACTACATGAACGCTTTTCTTCATATCTTGAGTTGGAGTTCCTTTCTTTGCCTTTACTCTTGTAGAACTTGTTGAATTTCTTTACCATGAGGCTTATCTCTTCATTGGTTACAAGGTTGTTTCTTGAAGTAGCGGGAGCATCACTTGTGGCTTTGTAAGCACTGCTAGACTTGTTGTGAAGTTCTTCCTTATCTTTCAGTGACATCTCATGAGCAACAATTCTACCAATGACTTCCGTAGGCTTGAGATCTTTGTAATTTGGCATCATTTGGATTAGAGTGCACACGGTGTCATACTTTCCATCCAAAGCTCAAAGTATCTTCTTCATGATGAATTTGTCGGTCATTACTTCACTTCCTAAGCCGGCAATCTCATTGGTGATGAGAGCAAGCCTAGAGTACATCTCCGCAACTCCTTCACCATCCTTCATCTTGAACTTGTCAAGTTGAGTTTGAAGCACATCCAACTTAGATTCTCTGACGGAATCGGTACCTTCGTGCATATCAACCAAAGTATCCCAAATTTCCTTTGCATTCTCAAGATGGCTGATTTTATTGAATTCTTTGGGGCATAGGCAGTTGAAAAGAATGTCACATGCTTGAGCATTGTATTGCAACATCTTCAATTCATCCGCGGTCGCTTCACGATCCGGTTCCTTTCCATCACCAAAGAATTCACCTTGCAATCCAACACGAACAACAGCCCAAACGGCGGGGTTATGGCCAAGAATATGCATTTTCATCTTATGCTTCCAACTAGCAAAATTAGTACCATCAAAGTATGGACCTCTACGGTGGTAACTTCCCTCACTAGACGCCATACTCTCTTAGGTTCTGAAACTAATGCAATGGAGACCAAAGCTCTGATACCACTTGTAGGATCGAAAGTATGTCTAGAGGGGGGTGATTAGACTACTTGACCAAATAAAAATTCTACCATTTCCCAATTTTAGTTGTGGGAAGATTTTAGCAATGACAGCAAGTCAAGCACACCCTACACATGCATGTCTAAGAGTATAGCAGCGGAAAGTAAAGACAAGCACATGTAATAGAGGTAAGGGTTAGAAGATCAAATGCAATTGTAGACACGAAGATTTTTCCCGTGGTTCCGATAGGTGGCGCTATCGTACATCCACGTTTATGGAGTCTTCAAACCACGGAGGGTAACGGTCGCGAGAGTCCACGGAGGGCTCCACCCATAAGGGTCCATGAAGTAGCAACCTTGACTATTCCATAACGGCTTCCGTCCACGAAGGACTAGCCTCACTATGGGTAGATCTTCACGAAGTAGGCGATCTCCTTGCGCGTACAAACTTCTTGGTTCAACTCCACAACACGAAGTAGGAGGCTCCCAAGCAACACCTAACCAATCTAGGAGGCATCACCCTCCAAAAGGTAATAGGCTTGATAATTGGGATGAACTCCTTGCTCTTGTGCTTCAAGATGATAGACTCCTCAACACTCAATCACTCTCTCACAGATTTGGCTTCGTAGAAGGGATTGATAGGGTGGAAAGTAACTTGGGGAGGCTAGAAATCAAGATCCGTATGGTTGGAGTGGATGATCTTGATCTCAACCCAATGGTAGGTGGGTCTCTCTCAGAAATTTGGATATGGGAAGTGGGGAACTGTTCTGAGTGCTTCTCTCTCGAGTTGAAAGGTAGCTTGCTTTTTAGTTGATGAATTTTTGTTCTTCTTTTGTCTTGCCGTATTTGAATTTATCACTTTCTGCTTTTTTTTAACAGCCACTGTTCATCGCCGATTCGTTTGGTGACCTCCAGGAGCTACTAATTTCGCACGCTGATGCATAGAGGAACTATGTAGATGTATACATACTTTAGCGCACTTAACAATTTATTCTGCTTTTTAGGTGGTAATTATTGTAAAACTCCCTTTGTTAGTTTACATTTGAATGTAACATATCCTGCCAGTAGAACTTAAACTACACAAGACTTGTGATTATTTTGGAAGCACAAGTATTTTCGTCAGAATTGCACAAGTGTGTTGACTGATGTTTGGCTCTAAATGAAAGCACTGGGAATGCTTATTGTCAAAGTACCTCCCTTTGTTGTTTTGCCTCTCTGTAGTTACTTCATGTTGGTTTTCAGTTGAAAACTACAAAATTGAAATATGTGATGTTTTTACAGACTTCATCTCATTGCAATATGTTTATCTCTACAAATTTCCGGCAGGAACATAAAAGAGAGAAAAGATTCACCTTCGCATGCTCTCCAAGTGAAATCATCAATTAGATTGTAGAAGCTGCTTGGCCACTTGGGTCTAACCTTCAAAAGAAAATTATAAGTTATTCATATTTCTTACTGTTCCCATGTTCATATTGTTCTAGTCAACTCAATTGCGTAAATCTTTCCATGTACGTTGGCTTTGTCAGGAAAGGAAGCAGATTACTTGGGAGTCTTCTTCCAAATTCATCGATATGTCTACGACACTGTCCAATGGCCTACAGTGGCATGCCAACAAAGCCCAAGAACTATTTTATATGTGTAGCTAATTGTGTATTGCTGTGCTAACGTCTTGCTGAATTTAAACAGATGTTGAATGAGCCATGTTTGACTGTTTTGTGAGTGCCAGTCAAGTTTGCACTGCAACTTCTCATTTACTTCTCCATGTATCTAGGTTCTCCTTGCTGTTTTGGACATCATGCTATTTTCTAATATATGACATGATAATTCACAATTCCGCAGAAGAAATTTTCTTGAGAATTTCATATAGGCCATTTGGATGAGCAAAAGTGTATGAAGATGTTCAGATCTAATAGAAGAAGATGACAGGTAGCTCAATTGGAACCTATTCCACTTCTGGAGTTTGCTTGCAAATATGTATATTTTTGTCATCTTGCAAACTATTCGGTGTAGAAATTAAATTCAGAGAGTCAAATAATTAAGTTTTCGTTGCAGGCTAAACTTTGCCCGGGGAGACACAATGGAGGGAGGAATGGCAATCAACATAAATATTAATTGTTTGACTCAGTGAACAATCCAATAATTTGATGAACTGCAGATTGAATATTCTTCTCTCCTCAAAGGGGACACAATGGCGGGAGGAATGCCAGTCAACACATTTAGGTGTTGTAAGCTAAAGGAAGAATTATGATGTCTTTCAAATCGATCATGTCCTGGCTGTTATGGAGTATTTCAGATCATACATGGTGTCATTTGCTGCAAGGAGCCTTAGAAATGCCCGTGGTCATAGTTCAGATTCCTAACTTAATCTGTTGTTGCTCATGTCTGGTACAAATAATACAAAAAAGAAGCAGCAAAAAGCTGTCCATCAAAACACAATGAAGTACTACTTAATAAACTAGATCTGGTATTGTAGCAACATATCATTTTCTTGACAGACGGTGAGAGCAGCGAAGCGAACTATAGGTATGCAGTTCTGATCAGTGGCGGTGCCAGGAATCCAATTATGTGTGGACAACTGAATGTTGTGTAATCAAATGTATGCATTCACAAGATTTTTTGGCATGATTTCTACTTGATTTATTTCGTTTTTGCAAAATTGTGTAGTCAATTGACTACCCAGCTCAAGTGTGGCTTTCCCACTGGTTCTGATGCTCTTCCCGTCGGTGTGCTTATTCTTTTTGTTTCTTTTTATTTGTAATTCCTGTGTGCCTACTTTTCCGATCGATGCTTATATTCTTTTTGTTTATTTTTGTGCCTGTAAAAATCATTTCAAAGTAAATTTGACTCATGTATTTCTTCCTAATCCGGCAAATAACCCACAAATCTTCAAGTTTTCCACTCTGCTTTCTTACCAGGATAGCCTGTGAACAAGAACTATAGATAGGATATCTCTAAATCAAGTGGCATGTCCACCAGAGAAAACCTCAGGTACACCATCTTTCGCCTTCTTTTTGTATCACCCTTTCTTATATTTTTTATGTCTATCTATCTATACAGGTTAAGAACGATTTTTTTTGAAAAGGACAGGTTAAGAATGATGGGCCTAACTTATTTAAAATTTGATAATTTCCTGTGTATTTTTCCTTTGTATTAATAAGTTTATACATATGAGATTACTGTATCTATTTCTTCGTAGACAAAAAATACATCTTCTGACTTTTATAATTTTCCATATACTTTTCTGGAATTTTCACACACACACAATTAATATAGTTTATAATCATCCAGATTTATCATGAATCTCAGCAATCAGCCTTTTAAAGACGTGTTCATGGGTGATGTACAGCTGCACACAAGGATGTGTGCCATGCGGCACTATCCGTTTACCATTCAGCCCCTTCTTCCGATTGGCAGGCAACCAGCGGAGCCTATTCTCACCGGTATAAATCAAATACTTGACACTGATGCCAAATACTTGACACTGAAGTTAAACCAATCATCCACAGGACCAGTGAAGAAAGAAAAGTTATTTCCTTTCCAGACCATTGTGAAACTGTAGGTATTCAAACTAGCAGATGAAAGGAACACTCTCTATGCAAACGACGTTCTGCAATCACATCTGATGACAGTTCCAACTTGCAAGCGACCAGAGAATCACAATATCTACGAAAAGTCTTCCTCTCTATCTTCGATCAGATCCAATTGTAGAACCAATATTGTGCCCCAATTGCGTACTTGATTATGTTCCTGATGACAATAGACTCAATGGTTGATCTAACAGTTTTTACTTGCATGGCCTACACCCAGCAAAGCATACTGCTTTCCCACTGATATTGTTGTAAAAGTCAGTGATGCAGAGTTTGAACAATTTGGTTATCCAGGCCAGTAATATGCAACATCCTTTCGTGGCTGGCTATACAATTAAACTGCAGTGTAAACCTACAGTGATGACACCTATGGAGCAACAGCATGGAGCACCAGCACATTTCCTATGCACTTTTAGACGACAGTCTCATCAACAAGTTTCCCTACATAGTGATGCTACTTCCACGGCCAGGCTCTTCTCTAATGATTCACGAAAATGTGCATGATCTGTTGGACCTGCATGAAACTTCTAGATAAACAAAAACTTATGCTAGCTGAACTCCTCTCCTGATTCATGATTCCTTTTTCTTTCAACAAAATAACCCAAAGAAATCGCATGCACCAGCTTCCCACGGGCGCGGCGTGCCGCCGCGCCTCCGGCCGCTAGTATTAACCAAAGTATCCCAAATTTCCTTTGCATTCTCAAGATGGCTGATTTTGTTGAATTCTTCGGGGCATAGGCAGTTGAAAAGAATGTCACATGCTTGAGCATTGTATTGCAACATCTTCAATTCATCCGCGGTCGCTTCACGATCCGGTTCCTTTCCATCACCAAAGAATTCACCTTGCAAGCCAACACGAACAACAGTCCAAACGGCGGGGTTATGGCCAAGAATATGCATTTTCATCTTATGCTTCCAACTAGCAAAATTAGTACCATCAAAGTACGGACCTCTACGGTGGTAACTTCCCTCACTAGACGCCATACTCTCCTAGGTTGTGAAACCAGTGCAATGGAGACCAAAGCTCTGATACCACTTGTAGGATCAAAAGTATGTCTAGAGGGGGGGTGATTAGACTACTTGACCAAATAAAATTCTACTTTTTCCCAATTGTAGTTGTGGGCACATTTTAGCAATGATATCAAGTCAAGCACACCCTACACATGCATGTCTAAGAGTATAGCAGTGGAAAGTAAAGACAAGCACATGTAATAGAGGTAAGGGTTAGAAGATCAAACGCAGTTGTAGACACGAAGATTTTTCCCGTGGTTCCCGATAGGTGGCGCTATCGTACATCCACGTTTATGGAGTCTTAAACCCACGGAGGGTAACGGTTGCAAGAGTCCACGGAGGACTCCACCCATATGGCTCCACGAAGTAGCAACCTTGACTATTCCATAACGGCTTCCGTCCATGAAGGACTAGCCTCACTATGGGTAGATCTTCACGAAGTAGGCGATCTCCTTGCCCGTACAAACTTCTTGGTTCAACTCCACAACACGAAGTAGGAGGCTCCCAAGCAACACCAAACCAATCTAGGAGGCACCACCCTCCAAAAGGTAATAGGCTTGATAATGGTGATGAACTCCTTGCTCTTGTGCTTCAAGATGATACACTCCTCAACACTCAATAACTCTCTCATAGATTTGGTTTGGTAGAAGGGATTGATTGGGTGGAAAGCAACTTGGGGAGGCTAGAAATCAAGATCCATATGGTTGGAGTGGATGATCCTGATCTCAACACAAGGGTAGGTGGTTATCTCTCAGAAATTTGGATATGGGAAGTGGGGAACTGTTCTGAGTGCTTCTCTTATGAGTGTGATGTGGTGGAGGGGTATATATAGGCATTCCCAAAAATCCAACCGTTACAACATTATTGACCATCTCGGTGAAACCGAAGCAAAACTCGGTTGTACCAATCTGTTCAAAATGTGGCAGCTTTCGGAATCTCGATGAGACCGATATAGGAATCTCGGTGGTACCAAAACGAGTGGCCGAGGGCAGTTTCCAAAACTCGGTGAGATCGAAGCATAAACTCGGAAATTCCGATTTTATAAATTGGGTCACCAGAAAGTTGGTCACTGAAACTCGGTTGCACCGATGCAGTCTCGGTTGTACCGAAATGCTAGGGTTTGGCTAGGGTTCTGTCTTGGGTAGAAAATCGGTTGGGCCGGATGAAATCTTGGTGGCACCGATTTTGTGGATTATGGTTTTGACAGAGTATTTTTGTGGGAGAGCTTTTGGGTGTTTTTGGTGGCTAGCACTTGTGCACGTGGAGCAATTTGTTCACCAACAATACCTTACCCCCTTTTAATAGTATTGGCTTTCCTATGGACTCAAAGTGATTTCTCACAAAGTAAAAAGAGAGTCTTCTATATTGAAGCTTTGCCAATCCATCCCTTGCTTCTTGTGGTATCTCCTCACAATTTATAGCCATCCCATCATTGGACTTTTCCTGAAATATACTTAGTGAAAACATGAGTCCAATGACATATATGTTGTTATTAATTACCAAAACCACCAAGGGAGCAATTGTGCTTTCAGGTTGTATTCAATATACGAACGCTGCCTTCCGTAATCATCGTTATAAAGCGATGAATATGCATCAATTTGACTTAAGATTTTGGCCAAGCTGGGTTGCCTGACTCATGTGCTTACCCCCTACGTTCCCGATTATTTGGCTAGGGGGTAAAGGGAGCACCACTTTTATTTGTGCTATCGGGTCATCCGGGTTCGCAACTCAGACAAGTGAAACCAAAAGCTAGCTGTCTTAAGAATATAATTGGTCGGCAATGACGGAAGTGAAAATTTAGGTTCATTAAAGACCACAGAGTTCAGGAACTTTCCCCAAAGTAAATCCTCAATATTTTCCTCCCATATTTGATCGGAGGTGAGGTTTCATGATCATGGTCAACATGATAGCCTGGGAGAAGGAACTATTTTTTCCAGAAGATGTTTCTTACCTTAAATAGTAATATAACATATCTCTCCGCGTACCTTTGTTTATAAAACCTTATGACCGAATTGCCTTGTTTTCCACAAATCATTGCCCTCAAAGGCTTTATAAAGTAGGAAAACACTCCCCGACTACTGGCCAAGGAGGTTGAAGCCGATGGACGGTCAACAAAGTTTGTACAATGCGGATCCGAGCGTTAATGATGCAAAGTACTTGGATACATAGAATCATTAAAGTACCCAACATACATATTGGGCTTTGCGCTTCTCAATTAATAGCCTTTAAAGGGGTACATTGATCCCCTGATCTGGTGTCCCCACCCGACCAATGGCTTGGGGGCTACTGCATTGACGATTCAATGCAGAAAATTTAAGTGCAAAACAGTTTCCGAGGAGATTATGGTCCTCGGGTTGGTCAGCCGCACCCAAGCTGAGTCTCGGGAACTACTGTGCACCGCGTTTCTGTCCCTAAAGTATTCCATCGAGCAAGAACTTGATCCTCAGGCCGATTTCACAAATCGACCTAAGTCTCAGGGGCTACTGGGATCAGCGGTTTTATTTTATCCTTCAGGTGCATCCCAGATTTTAGGCCGGCACATACCTTGAGGGCTACTGGCTATACATCTCGGCAGAGAATAAATTGCACCAATCGTAAAAATTCTGTGAAAAATGAGCCTAAGGCTGAGGTGGTGCACCACCTCGGAAGCGGTCCGTCATAAGGCTCGAATGCGAGTGGCTGGTTCCATAGAGGACGTTTCTGGCATTAAGCTAACTCCTTCAACTTTTTTCAA
Organism: Elymus sibiricus; assembly: GCA_039707655.1. Taxonomy (NCBI): domain Eukaryota; kingdom Viridiplantae; phylum Streptophyta; class Magnoliopsida; order Poales; family Poaceae; genus Elymus; species Elymus sibiricus. Next base: position 302,433,325 of record CM077675.1, on the reverse strand, counting down.
GATGAGGTAATTTATGACACCTCGGATGAAAATCGGCGTTGGAGCTCGGCTGCAAAAAGACACCTCGGATACAGTACGTCGTTGGAGCTCTGTTACGAGAGGACACCGCTGCACGGGAAACTTCGAGCCAAGGTGTGGCGTAAAAAGTACAAGGCATTGATAAAGGCCGAGAACTTAAAGGTGCTCCTTGGATACCCGATGTGTGAAATCTTCGGATACACTTCGACGATCCTCAAGATCAAAGATGGGAAGATTTGTTGAACCAATTTTCAAGACCGACGACCGAAGGCAAAGAACTGTTTGGAAGAACTGATGAGCGTCCCTAACTTGAAGACTGGTTCAGGGGACTACAGACGGTGTCTTGGACTGGGGGTACTCACCACATCGTCTCCTGACCAGTGGGTTGGGCCAGACCCCCATGACGGTTTACTAATGGGACACTTCGGGTAGCCCATGATGCATACAAGGAAGATTCCACAAGACTTTGCGCACAAGACAAGGACTCCTCTAAACCCTAGGCCTCTGGTACATTATATAAGCCGAGGCCAGGCTAGTCAATAGACAATCTCATATTCATTAGAACAATCTCGTGGTAGATACCTGTACTATGTACTATCCTCATGTCAATACAATCAGAAGTAGGATGTAGGGTCAAAGTTGTCAGAATCGCGATTCTGAATCGGATCGGAGGTCCGTTGGTAGGATCGTGAATCGTAGAATCATAACTACCAGGATCGTAGAATCTTAGATTCTATGAGCAAAATCGTAGAATCGGAGGGTCTAGTTTGGATCGTAAGGTCGTAAGATTCTAAGACTTGAGTCGCGATTCTGACAACTTTGTGTAGGGTATTATCTCCTCGAGAGAGCCCGACCCTGGGTAAAATCCTGTGTCCATGTTACCATCGCTTCAAGACGCCTAGCTTAGGATCCCGACCTCGAGATATGCCGGATTTAGCACCGACACATAGCACATACATAGATCTAACCTAGGTGTAGCAACAACACCAAGAAAACGGCGTGGGCCAAAGGTGACGAGAATGGCTTAGCGTTATGTGTGTAATAGGAAAGTAGTATACTAGTATTCAACTACAAAATCAAAGTTGTCAATAAGGACATTTGCTTTGGTAAATTCTTATCTTGCCCCCTTTCTCAACATCTCCTTTCTCTACAAATGTTGGACAAACTCAAACCCTCTCAGTTTCACCCCAATTATTAGGGGATAATACTTGCTATCCTCTATCTATGTTGTATGTTCCAATGGATACCAACATGATTGTTGGATGCGAAAGAGGCACTAGGGAAGGTATTTCTTATTACCAGACGTGGATATGAAATTTAGGGATGACAAGGGGGTGATCTTGATAGAGTGTTAATAATAAAGACGAAGGGAGCAACTAACCCGTCTATGAGTATGGCCCAATGGAGATATGTTGAACTACTCCAAAATGTGTGATGAGTAGATCTAAGTGTTGAGCCCAATTGAAGTGGGAGTCAAGATTGAACAATGACATCGAGTTTGCTTGGACGCTTGGGCTTGACTTGAGAAAGGACTAAAACTTGAAGGGAAATGATCATTAGCCAATCTCTTCCATTTTTTTGCAGGATCAAACTGAGCCTGGGCTACACCTAGATTGAGCTAAAATCTCATAGGTTTTCGAGATCAGGCCTATTTTTGCATCCTTATGGTAAAGTTGTGAGGAGACACTGCCACAGGCCCAACCTCATACAATACAGAGAGTATAGCAACATTCTATCTGGAGTATAAAAAATATGGAATCAACAAAGTTTATAATGATATTAATAGCGGAAAGTTCAAGAAACCCTACAATTGACATTACACATGTGGAATAATAGTGTCTCCCAAAACAAAGGTGTGGTTTGCACACAAGTGTGATCCACGTATAAGAATACACTTGAATTGTTATGGACTAGCATTTCAGCATGCGCAATGCATACTTTATAAATTGCACAAACCATGCATTATGTAAAGGTTTATCATGGTGTGTCATATTTATTACTCATTGAAGTGAGCAATTTGTGGAGAGGAAAAGTGAACAAGATACTAATTTACTCTCTTTTAAGTGAGGGTTATTTCTTCTCAACTCTTTCTTGAATACACACTTACGAGGTGTGAGGATAATTGCTAGTGTTGCAAATTTCGGAAACTTCAATACCCAAAAAATATAACAATATGAAGTATCCAATTTGATATTATATCTTGATTTACAAGAGTGCCTAGCTACTAATATACATTTTCCACACATACACACCAAGTCTTAGTGATGCGATAGAAGAAGTAAATATATGTATAATCAGTTATTGAAATGATTTTGACGGTGCATTAGAAGGGAATATATGCAATTATAGACTCAATTAATGCAAAAGTAGCAATGGTCCAACTTTATTTTGCGAGTCGTTGACTATGAACTAGATTTACAGCTCCCATTGATTAGTTCACAAATCGTATTTACTTCAGTTGTAAAATATACTCCCTCCAACCCGTAATATAAGAGCGTTTCTGACACTAGTGTAGTATAAAAAATGATTTTATATTATGAGACGGAGGGAGTACATGCTTTCTCTATTCCAGTATTGAGTTGTGCCTTCTGATAGACGCACACATTTTAAGTATATTGATCACGTTTGTTTTGCCAATGGAAGCTAGGTTGGAGAATTTTGTTATGTTTTGCCCAAGAAATTATGTTCCAAGTCGAATGCTTACTTTTACCTTTTTTGTGAGAATCTTTGGATGGTTTAACTCTATCAAAATACTTGATTGTTTAGTACTCTAAAGCTTTCACTGTTTATCAGTTCCTATAACATTTCTCAATCTTTCATATCATTGTCATTTATTATTGTTGATTTTTTATTTATGCAAGAAACCACTCCCTATAATAATAAATGCCAATAATATGAAATATTGTAAATAAATATGGGAAGAAGTCACAACCATTTATAAAGATATTGGTATTTTTATACAATATAATCTTGCAAATCTTTATAATAAATGAATACATAAATATAAAACATGTTATAAAGTGGCTCCAACCAATTTTTATGAGAGAATAAATGGAAGAACATGAGGAGGGTGGCGATAAAACCAGAAACATGCATTCATCATGGATTTTGTTTTACCCTATGTTTTGCTTCAAGATGCTTGGCTCGAAACCTTTTGCGGGATGATTTTTAGTTAAATTTTGCTAAAAAGTTTAATACAATAAAATTGCATTATAAAAAAAATCAATAGTCTACCAATAGATGCTCATCAACGACATGGCCGTCTCCAAAAACTTGGGGCCCATGTGCAAAAGACAACCTGTGGCTCTAAAATTTACATTTTTCATATAATTTTTTGTTGAATTATATGAGTGACGACTACCTTACCCTAGACTTCAATCATTGGACATCCATACAAGGCGAGAGATGAAGGGTGCGAGCCTGCAAGGGACCCTGGCCACTGACGCATGCGTAGAGGTCATGCACGAATCCAAGTTAGATCGAGGGTGGGTATAAGTACGGAGTATTCCGTCGATTGCGCATGATGTTCGACATGTGTTAGATTGTTAAGGGTGATCAACAAATTGCAAAGGCATGCAACCAATTGAGATTCTATGATTATATCAATCATAGAGTGGTCGACATGGCATATCGCACAGACAGGAGCGCACGAAGTGGATCAGGCGCGTAGACATGCAAATTCAGGTTGCTTAGGGCAACACATGGGGTAACTTGCCGATGAACATATGAGGAAAAGTGCATAATGTTTGGGTTGTTTTGGCGCGGTTGAGAGTTGTACTTGCACAAACCCTATTAAAAAAACACGGGGCGCGTAAGTTATGTGCTTTGTAGCTTAGTTTAGTTCTTTCGCGGGCTTTACAGGGTGACTTCTGGTGAGTTGTGTGCCTGGGGTTGTTGCCCTCCGTTCGGCCCCAAGTCGACTGGATAGTTTTCCTTGTTTTCTCATGGACCGGGAATTCGTTTCTTTGGTTTTTCAGGCCCCCACGATTTTGGGTCCCTGTGCAATCACACTGCTTGCACATGGTTGTCAACAGGCCTAATCAACGGTTGAGACATTTATTCCTTGACGATTGTTGTTGTTGTTGTTGTTGTTGTTGTTGTTGTTGTTGTTGTTGAACTCTCCTCTTCTTAGCGTATAATGTTATTTGGTATAATTTTTTTATTTTGTAAAACAATTAAGTTCGATCAAGTTTATAAAAGAATACCAACAACTATAATATGAGATCAACATCAATAGGTCCTCCATGAAGTATGGTATTTATTTTGTATGCATTTAATATTATAAGTAATAACCTTTTTCATGATCTTGGTCAAATTTTAAGAGGTTTCCTATATAGATCTTATATTATTATTTTTTTAAAAAGAGGGGAGCATAAGATTTACGATCGGTGCAAGTAATCTAATCAACACACACATATACCCACGATCTAAAATGTTTTGAGGGTAAATTTTAAAATTATTCATGGGTATTTATGAAGATGAGATCCATATTTTTCATACAATTAAAATTTTCCAAATCTTGTCCACCAAAAATAAATGCAATTGTGCTATAAAAAAATGGCTTCCAGACGAGTTTGTCGAGGGAAGACAGCGGGAGAAGAAGGGAAGAGGGCGAGAGCCGCCGAAAATAAAACCTCCCCGTCCCCTGTTCGTCGTTCTTCTCGGTTCGATCCCCCCCCCCCCCCCCCCCCCCCCCCCCCCCCACAAAATCCAATCTCGTCTCGTCTGGACATCCGCGTTCCTGCTATCTGCGCCCCGTCCGCAGCCTTTGGCTTTTGAGGTATGACCTTGTTATCAAGCGATTAGTTAAATCCCTCCGCTCACCTTCACAACTTCTAACACCCGGCTCGCCATTTAGATCCGCCCTTGATGGCGGGGGAGGAGGCCGCGGAGGGAAGCGGGAACAGGAGGCGGATGGATCTAAACCTGTACCTGGGCCTCCCTCCATTGCCGCGGCCTCCAGGTCGGCTTGGTGTAACTATGGATTGCCCGCAGCCGCCGCCGCCGCCGCCCAACTCGGCCACTCCGGTTCCGGTATCTACAAGAACGGACGAGCCTGCAGGATTGCCGGCACCAGAGGAGATGCCGCCACTGCCCGTTGTTTACTCGCCGTCCAATGCGCTCTCCACGCCGGAGCTATCGCTGATAGATCCGATGCTCTTTGATTGGCTTGATGGCCTGAGTACGGACAGTGAAGAGGCTCTTGATGCTGGTGAACTGGCTGTGGTGCGCGACACGCCCTCACATGATGCCAATGTCTCACCACCACCGCCAGCGCCATTGTCTCTTCCTGGGCTGGAAGGGGTTCGCCTTGAATGGGTGGAAAGGCTTTCTCACCCTATTCTGGTGGCCCCTGCAGCCGGAGCAGAGATGGTGAGCACGAGGGTGATGAGTCAATCCATCGGGGGCGCGAATGCAATTGAAGACATGACGCCTGAGCTCCGCCTGCAGAGGTTGATCCAGGTGAGTGAACAGCACCGCATTGTGCGGCCAGGGTCAGTGAACCGCAACCAGCGGGCGACCAGCCCAGAAGCAGAAAGACTGGCGCAAGCCATCCAGCGCTCTCATAGCTCTCTAGATGCATCAAGGCGGCAGAAGCTCGATGGTGATGGCAAGATGGCAGGAACGGGTGCCGTCAAGAAGGACGGTAACTGTGGTTGCAACTCCAGTTTTGAGTGCAATATCTGCCTTGAAGCGGCTAAAGAGCCTGTGGTTACACCGTGCGGCCACCTCTTCTGCTGGCCATGCTTGTACCAGTGGCTCCACGGACATTCGGCTCACTCTGAGTGCCCTGTCTGCAAGGGAGAGGTGCTCGAAGTAAATGTCACACCAATTTATGGAAGAGGAGGTGGTGAACGGGACGCCTCCAGCAATGATGTTCCTCCCAGACCACGCGCGAACAGGAGTGAGAGCTTGAGGCAGCAGCTGCAAATGCCAGACCCAAGAGGCATTGCAAGCATGGTGAGACGGTTGATAGAAAACCAGGATATAGTAAGAGGCCAGGCAGCTCCACCTGCAGGCGGGGTTGAGGTGACTGTACTTCCTGCAGCCCGGTCAAGGGCAAGGGTGCGGAGACAGCAAAGACACAGTCTTGTTTCACCCTCCCCAATAATGCTGCGTGCGAGCAACGCTGCCCCTGAGAGTGGCAATCAGGTCCGATTGCCGTCTTCTAGTTCCGTTAATGCTGCACCATCAGTTACTCAGCAGTCGTCATCCATGGAGCAGGCATCGACTTCTAGCACCCTGGCTGTTATAGTGGGACAGGCAGCCCAAAGTAGGAGGTCCAGGCCTTCGGAGTCCACAACCACAAGAAGAACAAGGAGGAGGCAGCAGCAGTAGGTAAAAGTGGTGCTGCCATTTTCTCCAATAAAACATATATAGATCATGCTTCGTCTGTACCATGTCAAGCTCCAAAAACATTGTCAAGATTATAAAGTAGGAATGTATATGCAATTGCTTTGCTCATGTATACCTTTTTCATGGAAAAGGAATTATTAGCATGTATGTGGGGAGAAATCTCCCTGATATCGCATCTGTTTGTTTACAGTGAATTATTTGTTGTTTCAGTGAATTATTAATTGTTATCTCTGTGCTGTGTATGCCATTACGTTTCTTGGTACTACTGAGAGTTCAGAAATTTGAAGATAGTAAATTTGCTCAGCTACAGTTTTTGTAACGTCAAGACTGATGAATGTAGCAACAAATGCACCATTCTTTTCTATTTCAAGGTTTCCTCTTGTCTTAATGACTTGATCTAGTGTCCACAAAGATTGGCATCCAGATCTTGGATAAATCTCTTTGTTTTTTCTCATGATCTGAAATGATAGTCCGATGTAATTTGCAGTACCCTCTTTATTATAAGGTGTATTTGTTTTGATAAAATTTCACAATGTAAGGTGTATTTCTTATAGTTCCACGTAATTCTCTTTTTAACCCTTCAAAAAATGAAAAATATCTCTCTCCCGATTGCATGTATCTCTCCTTGTAGAGAAAAAAAGGAAAAATATCTCTCTTGATTGTGTGTATCTCTACCTTTTGCTAGCCTAACGGATTTACTTGCCGCTAATCAATGAATTAGCTCATGGTAATTTTGTTCTAAATTGTCTAAAATCATGTACCTTGGTTTCCACGCTGAAAATTATACGCCTTACATAAAGGAACGGAGGGAGTATTAGTACAAGTCACTGCGAAAAAAGATGAAAATATTTTTTCCTTTAAGAGTTCTTCTGGATTTGCCACTGCAGCCAGTGTTTTGACATTGTATAAAGTGGATAGCACACAAATAGGTTGTCAATGGTCGGAACAGGCAGCGGTAGTCTACTTCTGTCCCAAACAAGCAAGTAGCTGTCCAGTTTTCATGGAGCATTGTCTGCCCTTTCATATCTAGAACCAGTCTCATTTCGCTGCAAACTGAAAGATGACCAAATTTGTTTGAACGGATGCACATTTCTCATTTACATTTCAGGGTTGTCATTTGATTACACCGAACAACAGGAAACACTAGAGTACATCACAGAAACTTCGCGAGTTCCAAAAGTATCGCCATTGACTGTTGTGGGGAACAAGATGGTTGGATGGGGCAGCGTCAAGAAGCGTTTACGGAATTTGTCGGAGTGTCAACTCATGACATCAGGGTTCATTGATACCTTATTTTTAGTTCGGCCGGGAGCTAAACGTTTAGTTCTTCCTTAAATTGTGAAATGAAAAATGGCATAGGGGATTTAAATAGGTTCAGGCTGCACTGAGACGTAATACCCTACGTCATGTTCTTGTTTGCTTGATGTAAATAATATGGTGGAGCTTACATGTGCTCCGGAGAGCTTCATGCATGCTTGGGTTTTGGAAGTGACTTAGACCATGCACCGATCATCCTCCTCTAATACTATCTAGTACTTCCTTGCTCGTTTACTTTCCTTATGCTACTCTTGTGTCCAGTTCATTTCCTCTGGGCTTCCCCATTTGATGGATGCGATCCTTCCTTTATATTGGGTTGGGGGCATCATAATGGCCACCTCACATCCGTGCGAACATGATGCGGAGCATCCCATGGTCATCTCATGGATCCATTACCAACACCTCAAGCTTCAAGTGGTCCTATGGCAAGAGGCCGTGCACGTGCCATTGAAACCAAGGTGATATGTCTCCTTAGTGATTCTCCATCTGATACTCTCGGGTCTTGGATGCTACCTCAAGTGAAAATCCTATGCATGCTTAGGTACCATGGGAACGACCTCGAAGACACTCGGAGTGAAGATCAAGCAACCATGAAGGTGGGCGCGAAGACGGATGAAGAAGAGCGCCAAAGGAACACTGAGAGACCTCCCAGCGGACGGACATCCGGCCCAGGGCCCGGGCATCCGGCGCCTGGAACCCCAACAAGCGCCAAGGCAGGACCGGCCCAGCTACAGCGGCCAGACATCCGGCCCCGGCCCGGAAACCCGGCCTCGCCCCGGAAATCCGGCAAGGAGACACCAGAAGCGAGGGCGCTCGGACCAGGCCGAGCCCGGACATCCGGCCGAAGCCCGGACATCCGGCGACTCCCGAAGCCCCGGACACCCGGCCCCTGGCCCGGACATCCGGCCTACCCTGAAGCCCCGGACATCCGGCCCCTGCGTGGGCAGATGCGGGCCAAAGGCCCATGTACCCCATTTCCCTTTCCCCACTCGTGTTGGACTATATATAGACGTCTTCCTCCTCCATCTAGGGTTAGCTTATGTTTAGCATTAGAGACTGTTGAGCATAGCTCCGTCCACTTACCTCCTCCCATGGAGATGACCTTTATGATAGAAGATCCAAGTGGATGCCAAGGCCCCTCTTGTAGAGAAGATCCTCCGGGATATCAAGGCCCCTCCTCCGGAGTGGGAAGACTACTGTTACTTGTATCCTTTTGTTGAACTTGGTTCGTTGTATCTCATGTGTTTTCTATGGATCTAGTGGATGTGTGATTGGAGATCGTTCTTGAGAGTTTGTGTTTTCTTTTTGGATTTCTCCGTTTCCCCTCCATCGCGTGGAAAGATTGACATCCACGGGTTGACCCCGTATCATCTTGGTATCATGAGCCACGTTGATTCACACCTTGGAGTCTCATCCCCCACTTTCTAGCCAATTTTTGTTTTGATTTGACCTAATTTCAAAAATTCTCACAAAAATAGCCATGCCAAAATTTCTTAGATTCGTTGGATTTGAGGAGATTTTGCTGATTTTGATCCGTGGATTTCGTTGTGGACGAGTGGATCTAACTTTCCCCTATCACCCCCATCAATTTCATCCGCAAAATCGCCCCAATTTCGCCAAAAAAAATCGTGTTCATCCGGATCCCCAGATCAGATCTAGCTTGGGCAACCCGGATTTCCGGCCCGACCCCCGGACATCCGGCCTGACACAGGCAGCTAGGCAACCTTGCCTTGTTTTCTCCGATTTTCGTCGATTTTCCACCATTTTCTTCCGCACCTCCGCCAATTCTTCCGCAACCTTTTGCACTTGAGATTTTGAGCCACGAACTTGCCACTTCCTAAGGTGTTTCGGCTACTTAGGAGTGGTTCTACACCGACATCGCAGCTCATCATCGTCCCGAATCATCACCGACCAACTCATCGTTGACACCTCCCCGTAAGCAAGGACGATAACCGCGATGACACTCTTGATTATACCCTTACGGCCTTACCATTGCATTGTTACCCAGTGCCTATTTGCGTTACTTGCCTATCAAGACTAGCCATTGAGTATTATCGGGCTATGCTACTTGTGCACCTTAGTGATACATACTCCGCATAGCTTCAATTGCGTGCATATATCATAGTACCATCTCTTGTGTTACAATAGTACCCGCATACATAATTGCTATCTTGGTGTGCACATCCCACATTGTGACCATACATACATATCATCGCCAAAAGAAAGAGAAGAAAAGCTTTTAAGCAAAGAGCAAAAGCAATAGCATCGCCAATTTTGCATATCATACTTTATCATCTTGGATCACTTGAGCGAGTGACACTGTCGGCGTTCTAGGAACGGGGGTACCCAGACCTGCCTGCCTGCGGCCCAGGGCATGGCCCACTTCGTCAGCCAAGCACAACCATGCACAGCCCCACTCGAGACAAGGCCCTCGCGAGGCCCCTAGGCTCGCGAGGAGGAGCAGCGTCAAGACCGGCAAGGGATGGGCCTCCCCAGGCCCCCTCCGGAGCGGCGGAGATCTCTATGCAGGGCCCGGCCTCAGGAGTCAAAGATGACGCAAGGAAGGACAGGAGGGCGCCAGCGCGCCAGGCGGTACAGTTTCCCCTTTGGTGCAAAGGGAGCAAGGACGTACGCGGGTTCCCAAAGCACCCCAAAGGTTTCCATTCCGGTGCAACAAGACCACGACCACAAGCCCCGCAGGACGAATGTCATCGCCGAGCCCACCTCTGCATCATCGACAGGTACTTTGCAAGCGAAGACCGCCTTTGGGCAGGGCGGGGATGTACTCCTGTCCGCCTTCAAATTTGGCCGTTGTGGGATCCCTTCCCGCCATTGCGATAAGGGAAGAGGACCCGGGCCACCGCTATATATAGAGGCTAGGCTGCGCCGTAGAGGGGGATCGGAAATCGGTCGATCCACTCATCCATCACCAAGCCAACAGAGGTCCAAGAACACCTCAGGAGTGACCTCACGAGGCTCCGAAACACTGTACTAGTTCATCCACCACACCTCCTCGAGAGGCAATCCACCAAAGCAGGAGTAGGGTATTACACTTCGCAGCGGCCCGAACTTGGGTAAACCACCGTGTTCATCTTCTTCCTCGTCATCGCGCGAGTTCATCGTCTTGTCCATCGAGTAGCGAGCTAGGTAGGGCGAGGCTGCAGGGGATCTTCGCACACGCCCCTGTGTTCTAATCTTAAGGGTTTTGCGGAGCCCGAAATCCGACATTTGGCGCGCCAGGTAGGGGGCGTGCCGGAGTCTTCCTCAAGCCGAGATTTTCTCCCACCTCGCCGTTCCGATGTCTGATCCTCGCCGAGCCCGCGCCGAGCGCCGGGATGCCTACGTCGCCTAGACGGCACCTGTGGGCCGCGCCGACGCGCGCCGGTCACCCTCGCCTGTGGCCAACGCCGCCACAGGCCCGGACGCCCACGAGCAACAAGACTCCTCCCAGCCGGTCACCGCGCGGCGCGATGGCCACACCGCCACTCCATCGATCGTCCCAGCTTCCGGGTCGTCCTCCCACTTTCGACCCGGGCCGGCGCACGGCTCGGGCGCACTCGCCATGGCTAACGAGCTGCTCCGCTACCGCCCTGCCCCCGACCGCTACGACGACTGGCTTCGGCGCATCGCGGAGCTCGTCAGTGCTGCCGGCGAGGCTTCAGCGCTCTCCTACTTGCTTCGACCCCGACCTTCCCTGGCAGACGACGTGGCCCACGATGCTCCACCGCCTCCTCCGCAACACGACGTCGACCCCGAGCCCAGGCGAGGAGCTCGCCCCGCGACCGGCCTCGCGGACCACGGGCGAGGGCAGGAGATGAAGTGAGCTGCCAGGTGGTTCCCCGGCCGCGCGTCAACGCGCGTGCGCTCCCCGCGCTACCGACCCAGTGTCGCGACCGGGCTCCACTCGAGGTAGCCCCACAGGAGCGTCAAGACCGGGTCCCTCCCGCGCACGCATCACCCGTCGAACCGGTGGGGTGCCTCGCCATCGCCCCAGAGCTCCACCCGACCTCATGGCCCTACAAGTTCAAGCCTGACCTGCCCCCGCGCTACGACGGCACCCCGGATCCCGCCGAGTTCCTACAGCTCTACTCCCTGAGCATCCGGGCGGCCGGAGGAGACGACAAGGTCATGGCGTGCTGGTTCCCCATGACACTCAAGGGAGGCGCGCTCTCCTGGCTTCTCAACCTCCCGGAGGCATCCATCACCTCCTGGGATGACCTGCGCAAACGCTTCATCGCCAACTTCCAAGGTACCCGCGACCGCGCTCTCACCGTGAACGACCTGCGGCGTATTAAGCAGCAGGATGGAGAGACACTGCACAAGTTCATACAGCGCTTCACGACTACGCGCCTCAAGGTCCCGAAGGCGTCGGACGAGGCTATCATCTCCGCGTTCACCGACGGCGTCACGAACCTCAAGATGAAGGAGGAGCTCGCCATGAATGACGAACTATGCTCAGCCCTGGAGATGTTCAACCTGGCGAACCGGTGTGCCAAGGCTGAAGAGGGCCGCCTGTCGCTCCGCGGGCCTCCGGCGGCAGAGCCAGAGGAAAAGAAGACCAAGGCCAAGGAGGTGAAGCGCAAGGCCCCAACGGTACTTGCAGCCGAGCCTGAGGCGAAGCGCAACCGGGGTGAGGAGCACCCCGCTGGGGGAAGGCTGACCTGCATCTTCCATGGCACCAACAACCACGACACCGCCGACTGCCAGGAACTCAGGCTCGTCCGCGTCGAACACTTCGGCAGGCGCCCTGGACGCGCTAACCGTGGCTTCGGACGCGGCGGAGGCCGCGGTGGAGGCCGTTGGGACAACCGGGAACCGCGTCAAGGGTGGCGCGATCAGCCTCAGGAGGACCGCTGGCGCGATCAGGCTCGGGACGACTGCTGGCGCGATCAGCCTCGTGAGGATCGCTGGGGCGACGATCCTCCGGAGGGGTCACGCCGTGGCCAGCCTCGTGAGGCACGTCCTCGTGAGGCCGGCCTACCACCACTACCGCCGCCACCCAGAAGGAAGGAAGAGGACAGGCAAGACGATGGGGCTGGGGGCTTCCAGGAGGTCAGGGTGGTAGCCTGTATCCTGGGCGGCGCCCAGGCCCCAGTGTCGAATCGCGTCTTCAAGCAGTTCACGCGGGAGGTGAATGCGGCTCTCCCAAAGCCCGAAGCAATGCCTCCCCTCAAGTGGTCCCAGACTGCCATCACCTTCGACTCGAGGGATCAGCTCAGGTGCTCGGCCATGGCCGGCAAGCTCCCCATGCTGTGCACTCCAACCATCAGCAACGTCCTCGTCACCAAGACCCTCATCGACAGTGGAGCGGGGCTCAATGTCCTCTCCATTGAGACCTTCGAGACGCTCCAAGTACCGTACGAGCAGCTCATGCCGACCAAGCCCTTCTCGGGAGTCATAGACGGGTCCACCGTCCCCATCGGGCAAGTGCGCCTGCCTGTCACCTTCGGCGGACGCGAGAACTACCACACCGAGATCATCGTCTTCGATGTCGCGCACATCCACCTCCCGTACAACGCGATCCTTGGGTACCCAGCCCTCGCCAAGTTCATGGCGGTAACTCACCACGGCTACAATGTCCTCAAGATGCCAGGGAGTGGCGGCGTCATCACCGTCGCTTGCGATGAGAAGGATGCCGTCTGCTCCCTCGAGCGTGCGTACCGCGCCGCGGCAACCGAGCGCTCAGACGACGAGGAAGACGCCCTGCTTCGCGGGGACACACGCAAGAAGAAGAAGCAGCTCCTGCCCGCGGGGCATCCTGGAACCTCGAGCTTTGCGCCCAGGGACGGGGCCCCACCTCCCATCGCATAGGAAAGCGCGCTCGGCGCCCCTCTTGGGTCGGGCCCGGGAGCTCCCATCCGGGGAGCTTCCGGCTTGGCCAGTGAGACAAGGCAGGCGCTCGGGCACAACCTGAAGGCACGTCCTGACGCGCGTCTGCTCGAGCCTGGAGCACGGTGCGTGGTGCAGAGCTCGCAGGAGTCCGTCATCAGAGCGATCGAGGAGCTTCAGGAAGCACATGCCATGCAAGGCAGAGACTGCCCAGCACCACCAATCGCAGCCGCCATCATCGGCCCGGTCGACCGGCCGCGCATCTGCGTCAACGCGCTCGCGATCAACAGGGCCGCGTCCCAGGGCCCCTTCCGGCCAGCGCGTGCCGATCATGGATGGGTCTACCCGAACACCCACGTCCGCATGCCCTTCGGACTGGCGAACGCAGGCGTCACGTTCCAGCACCTTGCCCGGGCCATGCTCATACCTTGCCTGGCGGGGCGCGGCGAGGAGTTGGAGGAGATGCTCGGACCAAGCGAAGGTCCCGAGCCCCGGGAGACGACGGGCCCATGAGGGTCGCGCTCGTGGAGGTGTAAGATCAGGCTATGACGGCAGCTTCGACTCTTCAGCGGCATGGCCGCCAGGTGACTTTTTGTTGGCTGTTGCCAGCTAACTTTTTGGTTCACTCCATTTGAGGGCGCCCACCGGGCCGCATTATCCTCAGGCGATCAGGGCACACCCCTGCAGTCACCTCATTTCTGCATATTTCAATAGTTTCTCATGCATCTGATCTGTTTCCTAACGTTTTACCTTGCCTGCATGGCTCCTTGCCGGCGTGAATGTCGCTGCACCACCCTTCCTGAGTTGGTGTTTCGCAAGGGGTCGTGCACTACGGCCCTCCTCGGGGCACCGCGGAACTGGACAGCAAGGACCTGTCGCCTCAGGGACTTGTGTCTTTGGGCAGTCGACCCCCGCTCGGGGGCTCCGACCGTAGCACGGCAACTCAGCATGGAGTCTCGGGAGGCTCCAGGGCCTCCTGAGGCAGCAGCCGGCAGGACAAAATGGGAGTCGCTCGAGCGTCAAAGGGGGCTCCTGAGCGTCGCGCCTCAGGAGCCTTACCGGTCATAAAGCCACTTGCCCCCTTGATGCCGTCCTTGGTGATCTGGTCGGTATCAAGGGTGTCGGGGCCTCGCCTCGTAGTTGCGTCCTTGGTGATCCGGTCGTATACTATGGTGGTAGGGAAATGTGCGGGACTGGGACCTGCCGACGTAGAGCCGCTTGAGCGTCAAAGGGGGCTCCTGAGCAATGCGCCTCAGGGGCCTTACCGGTCATAAAGCCACTCGCCCCTTGATGTCGTCCTTGGTGATCTGGTCGGCGTCAAGGGTGTCGGGGCCTGACCTCGTAGTTGCGTCCTTGGTGATCCGGTCGTACACTATGGCGGTCGGGAAATGTGCGGGACTGGGGCCTGCAGTCGTAGAGTGCCAAAAGGACTCCCAACCTGTCTCACTCGTGAAGAAGAAGAAGTCTGCAGGGCCTCGGACGGCCCCACCTACGAGAAGACTCAGGCACAAACCGCCTTTGAGGTAGGGACCTCGCGAGGCCAAAGCGCCCTCGCGAGCTCCCAGATACACCTCCCAGTTCTGCCATGCCAGCCACGCGTACGAACTCTATGGGCTGTACACGCCCGGAGCCCCCCGAGGACGCGGAGGGGTTCCTTCCCACGCAATGTGGAAGCCACAGCTCCGCGCTGGCGGTCAACACGGTCCACCAATGACTATGCCCACGCAATGTGGAAGCCACAACTCCGTGCTGGCGGTCAACACGGTCCACCAATGACTATGCCCACGCAATGTGGAAGCCCCACGCCCCGTGCAGGGGGATAAACAACTGAGGGCGCCCCTGCGGCTGCATCCAACCTCAGGAAGGTCCCTAGTGGCCCCCTTCTCGCTGCGTTCCCCAGGGATGTACGCGTGAGGGGGCTGCACGGGGGCTACTACCCGGCCGAGCCTGGTACACGCCACCTTCCCAGGTCTGCCAAACCTGGTCTTCACGCGCCCATCTCAGGAAAAGCTGGAGATGAAAGGTATGGGAGCTGCTCGTACGTCAAGGGGGACTCCTGAGCATCGCGACTCAGGAGCCTCACTGGTCCTGTAGCCCCTCACCCCTTGGAACCGTCCTTGGTGATCCGGTCGGCCCAACGGCGGTTGAGGTATGCGCGGGGCCGGGCCCTGCCGACGCAGAGCTCAAAGCGCTCAAAAAAACCCTAAGGAGGACGCTGGAGCTCGTACGTCAAGGGGGACTCCTGAGCATCGCGCCTCGGGAGCCTCACTGGTCCCGTAGCCCCTCACTCCTTGGAACCGTCCTTGGTGATCCGGTCGGCCCAACGGCGGTTGAGGTATGCGCGGGGCCGGGCCCTGCCGACGCAGAGCACAAGGTGTTCGAAATTTCCAAGTTAACCCAATCTTCACCATGTTCCCTTCATGAGGGCTGCTCGTACGTCAAGGGGGACTCCTGAGCATCACGACTCAGGAGCCTCACTGGTCCCGTAGCCCCTCACCCCTTGGAACCGTCCTCGGTGATCCGGTCGGCCCAACGGCGGTTGAGGTATGCACGGGGTCGGGCCCTGCCGACGCAGAGCATCACAGCAAGCAAGAAGGAAACAAGGCAAAGAGAGCAATCACACAGTTCAACAGTTATTACAAGCATTAAAAGTTTTCATGGATACAAACAAGTTTAACGCCTCCACGAGGCACGATGGGCATTGCAGGAAAAGAACAAGGGAGAGGAATCAGAAGGAGCCGCCAACACCACTCGTCCCGTCTTCGAGGAACTCGTCGTCGACATCTCTGGCGTCGTCTTCTTCGCCACCAACCCCTGCAGCATCAGGAGGCGGAGGAATGGTGACGCGGGTGAACCTCTTCACCAGCGTCTCCACGGCGCCCTTCACCGCTGCCGCGGCATCGTCGCTGACCTCCGGGGCAACCGGGCGGATCACGGAGTCGAAGTCGAACCCCGACTCGCGAAGATGAAGATGCTTGAAAACGCGCGTCGCGGCCTCAGAAAAGAGGTCGCGACACTCGCTCTCCAAGATCCCCTCCACCTTAACAACGGCGCCCTCCAGCGCCTCGACGAGCTTCGAAGCGAGCACCGCAAAACCACTCTCTGGAGCCGCCAGGGGCTCCGCGAACCCATCCCGGCAGAGGGAATGGAGCGCTTGGCGAAGCTTGAGCTCGACGGTGGGAAAGACGCTCAGCTCCGCAGCCTTTTTCTCCTCAGCCGTGGCAAGAGTTTCCTCCCTGGTGTCAAGCATGGCCTTCTCCGAAGCGACTTCCTTCTCCTGCGCGTCCAGGTGCTCCTGCTCCGCGGCCTGGCGGGTCGCCTCCTGGGATAGCTCGGAGTCCCGAGCGGCAAGCTTGGCCTCGCGGGTCTTGAGGTTCTCCTCCCGCTGACGCAACTGCTCAGCGAGCTCAGACTTCTCCTCCTGGAGAGCCTTCAGGCGGGCCTCCAACTCTTCGCAGCGCCTTGCGGCGGACGCCGCTTCAGCCAGTGCCTCCTCGTGGGCTGCCATAGCAGACGCGGCTTCCTTCTCGCTCTTTGCCATGGCAGCCTCGGCCTGACCCCAAACCACCACGGCAGAGGTGTCGGCCCGGAGCCACCCAGAGAGGAGCCCTAGGAGACCACTCGCGAGGTGATCGTCGGTACCCCCGTGGGCGTCACGAACTTGAACCAGAACGGTGAAGGCCCCATCCAGGACGTCGAGGTCGCAAGACAAAGGCATCAAAGCCTCCTCCGGAGGAGTCCCCTGTGCGATCACGGGAGGCGTCCCCAGGGAGACATCAGCACGAAGAGCAGGAGGCTCCGGAGGACGCGCAGCGACCACGGACGCAGACGGATCGACGGGCGGCTGGCCCTCCGGACGGCGGCGCCTCACCCTCAGGGGCGGATGCGATCACGCCAGCAGGCATTGGGGGCTCAGGGGGCTCCGCGGCGATGGCCAAGGGGGTTGCCTCATGAGCCCCCACCCCTTCGGCAGCGAGTGCCTCGACAGGCGACGGCAGGACGACAGGAACGGGCGGCGCGTCGGAAGGCGCCTTTGGCTTGACGCCCGCCTTCTTCTTCCTCATCTTCAGCGCACGGCGTTCCTGGTTACCAAGCAAAGGAAGGTCATCAATACACAAGCTACCGGCAGGTGACCAAGGCCGAGCCGGATCACTTACTCTTCAACGTCGACCCACTTCCTCTTCCTCTCCGCTCCGGCAACGACGGGGGCGCCCTCGCCTTTCTCGGTTAGGGCACCACCACACGGGGGAGCAGAGGCGCTGTCCGCAAAGGCGGCCGCTGGGGGGGGTCGCCATGGCCCCGGCCTCACCCACCTTGCCTGCGAGCTACGATTCGGGCGGGGGCGAGGCCGGCGCCTCAACCGCCTTGCCGGCGGAGGTAGGGCGCACCGGAGGAGACTCCGCTCCGCGCTTCTTGGGAGTCGACACATAGGCGGACCGTGTTGCACGAGGGGCCGGCCCTAGCCCCCTAGGGGCCTTGGCAGCGCATGAGGAGCCCGCAGCAGAAACTTCTCCAACATCATCGTCGTCCTCGAGCTCGCGCAGGAGCGTGCTCTGAGACGGGGGAGACGCCCTCGCCGGGTCGTCGTCGGTCGTCTTCTCCGAATCCTCCCCGCCCGTGGTGTCGCCGGAGGACACCATCACCGGGGAGCCAATGCCCTCAGCTGGGGAGAGCCCCAGTTCGTTGAAGACGGGCATCGCGGCAACCAGATCGGCCCGGTCATCGCGGCAGTACAGCGGGGCATGGGCGTCAGGAAGATCCCCGGGGTCGCCATTGAGCAGGGTCGTCACAGCCCTGTTCAGTTCCTCGGGGGTTATGCATGCGGACCGAAGCCTGAGGTTGTCACCGCTGCCCTGATAGTCCCACAAGGGCCTAGAATGAGACTGGAGGGGCGCCAGGCGCTGGGCCAAGAACTCCTTCACTATCATCCCCCCAGTCAGCTTCCTGGCGCTGATATCGCGGGAGAACCGCTGCAGGACGGGCCTGGCCCGAGAATCGGAAAGCTTCGCGGAGCTCCACGCTGAAGTCTTCTCCGGCAGCCCCTTCAGCAGATTCAACCGGGGGTTGGTGTCTTTGAGGTCCATAAGGACCCAGCGATGCCTGAAGTTCTCCACCTTCTTCCTGGCCTTCAAGAGCATGTTGCCGATCTGGACCGTGACGAAGGAGACGCACGCCAACTGTTGAGCGCCGTCATGCACGCGCAAGCTGAAGAAATGACGGAAGAGGGCCACCGAGGGCGTCACGCCCACGAAAGCTTCGCAGTAGAAGGCAAAGACGGACAAGAGCAGGATAGAGTTGGGTTGGAGATGAAGGGCTTGGATCCCGTAGTGGTCGAGGATGGCGGTGAAGAACGCGGAGAAGGGCGGGACGAGCCCGGCGAATACGCTATGGAAAAAGAAGGGGTAGACCGCCTTGGACAAGGGCCGCTTCTCCGAGGAGCCGCCCCATATCAAGGTCCGCCCCCACTCATTGGTCTCATCCGCCGTCAACGGGAGCACCGGGACGAGGTCCTCGTCCTTGGAGATGGTGGACCCTGAGAGCGCCGGTGAGATGGGAGCGGAGGCTGAGCTCTGGGCCTCTGGCTTCTGCTTGCCGGCGGGAGCCATCGGGAGGTTCGAGGGGCTGAAGCGGCAAGGAGGAGGACGGAGCGGTGCCGGATCTAGAGAGGATTCTGCTAGAGCCGGGGATCTGGGAAGCAAGAGTAGGAGCGTAGAAGGGGAAAGCAATAATGGCTCGGCGCTAGAAGTCAGGCACTTGTCAATTCGGGCGGTGGCCGAAGGGATGAAGGACGCCCGACATCAACCGCACGACGCGCGCCAGCCTGGGCCGCAGGCGTTTGGGGCTCGCGGCGCTTCGGGCCGCCCTCAAGGCTTCGCCCGGAAGCCAGCTCGAGCGCGCCTTGGGCCCGGGGGCTACTGTCGGCGTTCTGGGAACGGGGGTACCAAGACCTGCCTGCTTGTGGCCCAGGGCATGGCCCACTTCGTCAGCCAAGCACAACCATGCACAGCCCCACTCGAGACAAGGCCCTCGCGAGGCCCCTAGGCTCGCGAGGAGGAGCAGCGTCAAGACCGGCAAGGGATGGGCCTCCCCAGGCCCCCTCCGGAGCGGCGGAGATCTCTATGCAGGGCCCGGCCTCAGGAGTCAAAGATGACGCAAGAAAGGATAGGCGGGCGCCAGCGCGCCAGACGGTACAGTTTCCCCTTTGGTGCAAAGGGAGCAAGGACGTACGCAGGTTCCCAAAGCACCCCCCAAAGGTTTCCATTCCGGTGCAACAAGACCACGACCACAAGCCCCGCAGGACGGATGTCATCGCCGAGCCCACCTCTGCATCATCGACAGCTACTTTGCAGGCGAAGACCGCCTTTGGGCAGGGCGGGGATGTACTCCTGTCCCCCTTCAAATTTGGCCGTTGTGGGATCCCTTCCCGCCATTGCGATAAGGGAAGAGGACCCAGGCCACCGCTATATATAGAGGCTAGGCTGCGCCGTAGAGGGGGATCGGAAATCGGTCGATCCACTCATCCATCACCAAGCCAACAAAGGGCCAAGAACACCTCAGGAGCGCCCTCACGAGGCTCCAAAACACTGTACTAGTTCATCCACCACACCTCCTCGAGAGGCAATCCACCAAAGCAGGAGTAGGGTATTACGCTTCGCAACGGCCCGAACCTAGGTAAACCACCATGTTCATCTTCTTCCTCGTCATCGCGCGAGTTAATCGTCTTGTCCATCGAGTAGCGAGCTAGTTAGGGCGAGGCTGCAGGGGATCTTCGCACACGCCCCTGTGTTCGAATCTTAAGGGTTTTGCGGAGCCCGAAATCCAACAGACATCATGCCTCATACATACATAGCAAAGTCGGGAATAGGAAGACGACATGTTTTGTTACTTATAGGTTGTGCACAAGTTCGTATCACGCCCATTTGAGTAATCTTGCTAGTGTCTCTCTAGTGTTGTGCAACACGAGCTTTTTCTGTGGATTGCACATTTTGTGCTCATTCCGTGGTTGCACGACCCCACTTATTTATCCGTGTGCGTGTTTCTGTGTATACTCATTGCTATTGATCTATTTTGTCTTACTTGCGAATTTGCGAATCTCTTTCAACATTATTGAATCTTATCTTCAGATTACTTGAATTTTGTGCCACCATCCTAACCAAGCTACTCCATAAGCCTTTATTTCTTTAGGTGTGAGAAGGACGATCTCCGGTACCAATTCTAGTATTTCCATATTTGCACATTGAGAGATCTTTGATCCATTTTCAACTTCGGAACGGTAATTTGGTATTGTCTTCTCATTCTTCCACATATATCTATTTGAGTGCTATGGATAGGTCAAGCATACCCAACCCGGCATTTGAGGAACATGACGACGACAAGAATGACTACGTCACCAAAATGCATTTCTTCAGCGCACAAAAGGCAATGCGCCGATCTCAAGATGTCTTGAACGATTGCATCGAGCAACTCACCACCGACTTGCGCGAATCCGAGGAGCGTATGCAAGACTACCTCGACACCAAGCTATCAAGACAAATGGATGAGTTTTGTTCCTTGATGGTCAACCACGCTCCTTCAACATCTACATCGTCGAGGCGGCACCACTCAAGTCGCCACTCATCGGAGTACTCTTCCGGCGCAAGTCCACCTTGAGCACGTCCTCATCTTAGAGACGATCGCTCTGGTCGAAATTTTCCACACGATCGCCAACGTCAAGCTTCCGATAATCCATTCCATGATAATGGGTTACAAGATCGCCTTCGGGAGCGAGAACGACGTCGTCAACAAGACCAAGAACAAGAAGTACAACGCCGTGAAGAAGAAGAATGTTGCCGTGAAGAACACGCGCTTGAAGCACAACACGCCCTCCGTGATGCAACACGTGCCTTGGAAGAGAGCAACTGCAAAGCGCGTGAAGAACAAGAAGCCCTTCGGCATGAACGACAAGAAGAAGCCGCTCGACAAGAGGAGCGCCAAAAACGAAGAAACCGAGTGCGTGTGCCTCGTCAACGCCCTCAAGTTCACTGTGATGAGCCCGATGAAGAAGAACATCCAAGACAAGGGCTTCGTCCTCACCACCCCAATGATGAACAACTATTCGGCAAGCTCAAGTTCACCATGCCTAATTTTTTCGGAAGCAATGATCCAGAAGACTACTTCTCATGGGCACTTAAGGTTGAAAAGATCTTCCATCTCCACAACTATGATGAAGAAAAGAAGATCACCGTGGCTTCACTTGAGTTCCAAGATTATGTTCTCATTTGGTGGGAGCAAGTGATCGAGCGGAGAAGAGAGAAAAGCGAACCTCCTATCATGACTTGGAATCAAGTGAAGGACCTCATGAGAGTTCGTTTTGTGCCTACTCACTACAATCGTGATCTTTTCAAGAAACTTTAACTCCTCAAGCAAGGCACGAAGTCCATTGAAGAATACTATCAAGAAATGGAAATGGCTATGATCCGGGCCAATGTCAAGGAAGATGATGAGAAAACAATGGCGCGTTTCTTGAATGGGCTCAACTACCAAATCAAGAAGATCACCGACTTCCAACCATACTCCAACCTTCTCGAGCTAGTGCATCAAGCATCCAAGGCAGAGCGCCAAGTGCAAGATGACTACAAGTACTCCAAGTTTTCTTCCAATACCTACTGCTCAAGTACTCAAGCTTCTCCAACTTTGACGCCTTCGACTACAAGAACATCTACAACTACGGGCGACAAGTCAAGTTACACGGACAAGATGACTTCGTCAAGCCACCCTCCTACAAGCAACTACAAACCAAGAGCTTCATCCTCTACATCTCCAACGGATGCACCCGCTAAGACAAGTTCGATTAAATGCTTCACTTGCAAGGGCCACAACCACAAGACTTTCGAGTGCCCAACAATACGCACTATGATCCTTCATGATGACGACACTTATTATTCCACGAGCGACGATGAGATGGAAGCACTAGAGCATGTGGCCATGCACCACCAAGTGAATGAAGATGCGCAAATCTTTTGCGACAATGATCCGAGACCCGCCCTTGCTGTTTCCAAGGTTTTGACACTTCAACAAACGCAAGACGAAGACCAACGTTGCCACATCTTCCACAAAAAGAGGGCATCCAAGGAAAATCCGTCAAGGTCATCATCGACGGCGGAAGTTGACACAATTTGGCAAGTGAAGAACTTTGTTCCAAGCTACAATTGGTCAAGAAGAAGCATCCACACCCCTACAAGGTCCAATGGCTTAGTGACTCCGACACTCTCCAAGTTGACCACACCGTGCAAGTGTCCTTCAAGATCGGCACATATGAAGACACTTTGGAGTGTGATGTGGTTCCCATGTCCGTGTGCCACTTACTTCTTGGTCGACCTTGGTAATTCGACTGCGGCGTCATCCACAACGGTCGGAATCAATCACTATAGCTTCAAGATAAAGGGCAAGGAATACGTGCTTCGACCAATGTCTCCAAGTCAAGTGACTACCGACAAGAAAGCTTCATCCCATCGTGGAGATAAAAGTGAGCGAGCGATCCACCTAAAAGAGAATGAGTGCCACAAGCCATACTTGAGTGACTCCGCGATGAGGGACAAGAAAGATCTAGTTCTCTTAGCCACAAAAAGAGAATTGAGGGATGTGAGTGAGAGCCCATCAAGTGTACTTCACTTTGTACTTGTGTGCAAAGATGAGGTCTGAGGACTAATGCATCACAACATCTACCTTTGGTTTTGTCTCGTTTGTTGCAGGAATTCAAAGATGTTTTTCTGATGAGCTACCTCCGGGACTACCACCAAAACGAGGGATCAAACATCGCATCGATCTCATACCCGGCACACCACTTCCTAACAAGGCACCCTACCGTGTCAATCCCGACGAGACCAAGGAGATACAAAGGCAAGTGCAAAAACTCCTTGATAAAGGGCATGTACGCGAAAGCTTAAGTCCTTGTGCGGTTCCGGTGATACTAGTGCCTAAGAAAGATGGTAGTATGCGGATGTGTTCGGATTGCCGCCCTTTCAATTCTATAACCGTTAGATATCGCCATCCAATTCCTCGCCTTGATTACATGCTTGATGAACTTAGTGGTGCCACCATATTTTCTAAAATTAATTTGAAAAGTGGTTACTATCAAATACGCATGGAAGAGTGCGATGACTAGAAAATGAATTTCAAAACTAAATTTGGTCTCTATGAATGGTTGGTTATGCCAATGGATCTATCTCAAGCACCGGGAACATTTATGCACGTCATGGATTATGTCTTACGTCATCTCATTGGATATTGTGTTGTGGCTTACTTTGATGACATTCTTGTTTTTAGCGAATCTCTAGAGGAGCATGCTAAACATGTTAGGGAAGTATTGCAAGTTCTTAGGAAAGAAAAACTTTATGCAAACATGGAAAAATGCAGTTTTGGTGTTGCCAAGGTTGTTTTGCTAGGTTTTGTGGTATCCTCTAAGGGTGTTCAAGTTGATGAAACCAAAATTGATGGTATTAAAGCTTGGCCCACCCCTACAAATTTGCAACAAGTGCATAGTTTCCTTGGACTAGCCGGTTTTTACCGTCGTTGTTAAGGACTTTAGCACGATTGCATCTCCTCTACATGCTTTGAGCAAGAAGACTGCACCCTTTGTTTGGGGATCATCGCAAGACACCACATTCCATGAGATTAAAAAGTTGCTTACACATGCACCATTGCTAGCATTACCAAAGTTTGATAAAACTTTTGAAGTGCATTGTGACGCTAGTGGTAATGGCATAGGTGGCGTGTTAATGCAAGAGAAACGCCCAATTGTGTACTTTAGTGAGGAACTTTCTGGAGCTCAACTCAATTAACCAATATATGATAAAGAATTGTATGCTTTGGTGAGAGTCTTACATGTTTGGGAGCATTATCTCCGCCCACATAAATTTGTCATTCATACCAATCATTAAACAATCAAGTATCTTAAGGGTCAAACCAAGTTGAACAAGCGGCATGCTAACTGGAGTGAATTCATTGAGTCTTTTCCTTATGTCATCAAATACATTAAGGGTAAAGAAAACGTTGTGGCAGATGCTCTTTCCCGCAAATGCATGTTAGTTACTCAACTTGAATTGAATGTCATTGGTTTTGAGCATATCAAAGATTTGTATGGGCATGATGTTTCTTTTGCTAATCCGTATGCTAAGTGCCAAGCTAAACCTTGTTGGGAGAACTATTACATGAAAGATGGCTACCTTAAGTGTGCTAACAAACTTTGCATACCCGAGTCTTCTTTTCGTTTGTTGCTTTTGCAAGAGGCTCACAGCGGAGGACTCATGGGTCACTTTGGATGCGACAAGACATATGCCACACTCTCCAACAAGAATTTTTGGCCAAAGATGTTTTGTGATGTTGCACGCTTCACCAACCGATGCTCTACATGTTGCAAAGCTAAGTCAAAAGCTCAACCCCATGGTTTATACATGCCACTTCCAATACCTTTTCAACCTTGAGAAGATATTAGCATGGACTTTGTGCTTGGTTTGCCATGAACTAAAAATGGCCATGATTCTGTTTTTGTTGTTGTGGACTGTTTTCCAAAATGGCTCATTTCATTCCATGTCACAAGATCGACAATGTTTCACATGTTGCCAATCTTTTTTATAGGGACATCTTGCGACTACATGGTGCCCCCAAGACCATCGTGTTAGACCGCGACATCAAGTTCCTTAGCTACTTTTGGAAAACATTGTGCGCCAAGCTCAGAATCAAGCTACTTTTCTCTTCAGCCTACCATCCACAAACCGATGGTCAAATGAAGGTCACCAATCGAACGCTCTCGACCCTACTACACGTGTTGATCAAGAAGAACATAAAGGAATGGGAAGAATGCCTCCCAATTGCCGAGTACACCTATAACCACGCGCGTCACTTCACCACCGACAAGTCTCCATTCGAGGTGGTCTATGGCTTGAACCCTTTGTCCCCATTGGACATACTTCTACTACCACTCCAAGAGCGCGTGAACATGAACGCAAGCGCAAGGTCAAGCTACATGAAGAAGATGCATGAAGACACAAGGCGCACGATCGAACGTCAAGTGGAAAGAGTCACCGCCAAGCAACAAGCACCCCATGGTGTTCAAGACCGGTGATCTTGTGTGGCTACACCTTCGCAAGGATCGCCGAATGCAAGTCCAAGCTACTTCCTCGAGCCGATGGACCTTTCAAGGTGTTGGCACGCTACAACGACAACGCCTATAAGATTGACATTCCACGCGACAAGTACAATGTGAGCGACATCTTCGACGTAAAGGACCTATCTCCTTCCCATGGTGATGAGGATCTCGATCCGAGGACGGATCTTTCCCAGGGGGGGGGGAGATGATGTGGAGCATCCCATGGTCATCCCCATGGATCCATCACCAACACCTCCAGCTCCAAGTGGTCCTATGACAAGAGCCCGTGCACGTGCCATTGAAAAAGAGGTGACATCCATCCTTAGTGATTCTCCCTTTGATACTCTTGGGACTTGGATGCTACCTCAAGAGGAAACCCTATGCATGCTTAAGTACCATGTGAACGACCTCGAAGACACTCTGAGTGAAGACCAAACAAGCATGGAGGTGGGCGCGAAGACGGATGAAGAAGAGCGCCAATGGAAGGCTGCGAGTCCTCCCAGCGGCCGGACATCTGGCCCAGGGCCCGGGCATCCGGCGCCTGGAACCCCAACCAGCGCCAAGGCAGGGCCGGCCCAGCTACAACGCCCGGACATCCAGTCCCGACCCGAAAATCCGGCCTCGCCCCAGAAATCCAGCCAGGAGACACCAGAAGCGAAGGCTCTCGGACCAGCCCAAGCCCGGATTTCCCGCCGAAGCCCGGACATCCGGCGACTCCCAAAGCCCCGGACATCCGCCCCCTGGTCCTGACAACCGGCCTACCCTGAAGCCCCAAACTTCCGGCCCCTGGCCCCGACATCCGGCCCCTACATGGGTAGATGAGGGCCAAAGGCCCATGTAACCCCTTTCCCTTTCCCCACTCGTGTTGGACTATATATAGACATCTCCCTCCTACATCTAGGGTTAGCTTATGTTTAACATTAGATATTGTTGATCATAGCTCCTTTCACTTACCTCCTCCCATGGATATTACCTCTATGTGAGAAGATCCAAGTGGATGCCAAGGCCCCTTTTGTAGGGAAGATCCTCCGGGATATCAAGGCCCCTCCTCCGGAGTGGGAAGACTACCGTTACTTGTATCATTTTGTTGAACTTGGTTCATTGTATCTCTTGTGTTTTCTATAAATCTAGTGGATGTGTGATTGAAGATCGTTCTTGAGAGTTTGTGTTTTCTTTTTGGATTTCTCCCTTTACCCTCCATCATGTGAAAAGATCGACATCCACGGGTTGGCCCCGTATCAGAACACGCCTTGAGTACATAAATTGGAGCCCACATGATAGCTTGACTAACCAAGTTGCTGAGGGATTCCCCGATAGGCTTTACTTATCTCTCGCATCGCTCCACATTTTCTTTGTCTTGGACTCATAGACTTGCCGAGGTCTATGGTTGATAGCTTGTGTCTGCATTTAATGTGAGGTAGTGGACATTTCGTGGCTCGCATATGTTGAACACACACGCGTGTTGCCCATGCTTGCTATGCTCGGGCTACGAGCACTTCATCAAAACATTACCGATGACGTTTTCTCCCTTGAAGCTTTGAGCTTTTGTGGTGCGGATATTGAGGCATGGTTATTGATAATGATCTGCATGCCCATTATGTGGCTCTTAAGAGGAAGAAAAAACTCCTAGATATTGTACTTTTTCCTCTCTCGAGCCTGTTGCTATTTTTGTAGATGATTTTGCACTGACCCACAGGCGTGCTTGGGACACCCTAGTCCTAATAACGCCGACAGTAGCCCTTGGGCCTGCTATTAGCACTCGATGGATTCTAATTCCCGAAAGAACCATCTACTGGTGGGAGACCTCTGATGGCCTAATCCCAGCCAGGGAAGAAAATGAAATGATATCGTTAGAGCATTCATGGGGCGGTTGAAAGCACAACTTCTCCCTAGGTGGTTTTGGTAATTAATAACAACATATATTTCATTGGAGTAATGTTTTTACCAAGTATATTTCAGGGAAGTTATATGAATGGATTGGCAAAAGTGTGAGGAGATCCCCTAGATGCATGGAACATCTATTGGCAACAAGCTTGAAGACTCTACATTTTACATTTTGTGAGAAATCACTTTTGAGTCCACAAACTTTCCACTTCGGTGCAACCGAAACCAGTGACCAACTCTATAGTATCCTATTTTCAAGAATCAGAATTTCCGAGTTTTCAGAATCGGTCTCACTGAGATTTGGAATCTGCCTAGGTCACCCATATCGGTACCACCGAGGTTTATATATCGGTCTCACCGAAACGCCGAAAGTTGCCACATTTTGCGCTAGTCGGTGCAACCGAGTTTTTACTCCGGTTTCACCGAGTTGGGCAATAATGTTGTAATGGTTGGATTTTTGGAGATGCCTATATATGCCCCTCCACCTCCTCTCACTCGTGGAGGAAGCACTCAAAACATACCTACACTTGCCCTATCCATTTTTCTGAGAGAGAACCACCTACCCATGTGTTGAGATCAAGACCTTCCACTCCAACCATATGAATCTTGATTTCTAGCCTCTCCAAGTTGGTTTCCACCCAATCAAACTCTTCTACCAAGCCAATCTGTGAGAGAGTGATTGTGTGTTGAGGAGACTATCGTTTGAAGCACAAGAGCAAGGAGGTCATCATTGTTACCACATCTATTACCTTTTGGAGGGTGGTGCCTCCTAGATTGGTTAGGTGTCGCTTGGGATCCTCCTTCTTCGTGTTGTGGAGTTGAACCAAGAAGTTTGTATGGGCAAGGAGATCGCCTACTTCATGAAGATCTACCCGTAGTGAGGCTAGTCCTTCGTGGACGGAAGCCGTGATGGAATAGACGAGGTTGCTACTTTGTGGACCCTAACGGGTGGAGCCCTCCATGGACTCTCGCGACCGCTACCCTCCATGGGTTGAAGTCTCCATCAGTATGGACGTACGATAGCACCACCTATCGGAACCACGGGAAAAATCTTCGTGTCATCTATTGCGTTTGATCTTCCTATCTCTACTCCTTCTTACATATGCTTGTCTTCACTTTCCGCTGCTATACTTGTTGACTAGCATGTGTAGGGTGCACTAGACTTGTTAGAATTGCTAAAATCTGCCAACCATTAAAATTGGGAAAAGGCTAGGTTTTTTATTTTGTCAAGTAGTCTATTCACCCCCCTCTAGACATTCCTTCTCGATCCCACAATCGTATCATGCTTTCGCCTCGAATACAGTGACCGTCGGTGTATTTATGTCATGAGAGAAGGATGGAACATCCGTGAATGTGTCGGGGGCATACTTTTAGAGGGCCTATAGATAGTTTGTGTGTGTACGTGAAATGGGCGTAGAGAGAGAGGGGGTGTGCGATGGAGAGAGATAGAGAGGCTATTCGTTTCTCTTCAGTATGACTTACTCCATAGGATAAAAATATAAACATTCATAATACAGAATAAATATCATTGGAGGCACCATGTAATTAACTTTCGTACTCCATATAACTTTATAGTATTCTATAGATGTAGATTTTCTAAAATAATTTTTTGACCACACTTTGTGTAGTTTTAATTCAAAAGAAATCTTGTATGCAGAGTAAAAGTGAACATAGGTTTTTTAGATCATTGGAGCACATGATAAGATGTAACATGCGTGAATGTGTACTTGAAGTATTTTGGAGGGCCCGGAGAGGGTATGTGTGTTTGTATTCGAGAGAAGCATGGATAGAGGGGGGGGGGTGCGATGAGTGAGTGAGTGAGAGAGAGCACGAGAGATGAGAGAGATCTAGAGAGACGAATAGGATGTCTCAAGGAGGGATAGCCTTGAGTGTATGTATGCAAGGGAGAATCGGTCTCACCGAGATTTGGAAACTCCCTAGGTCACCCATATCGGTACCACCGAGATTTATATATCGGTCTCACCGAGAAGCCGAAAGTTGCCACATTTTGCACTAGTCAGTGCAACCGAGTTTTTGGATCGGTTTCACCGAGTTGGGCAATAATGTTGTAATGGTTGGATTTTTGGAGATGCCTATACATACCCTTCCACCCCCTCTCATTCGCAGAGGAAGCACTCGGAACATATCTTCACTTACCCCATCCATTTTTCTAAGAGAGAGCCACCTACTCATGTGGTGAGATTAAGATCTTCCAGGCAACCATATGAATCTTGATTTCTAGCCTGCCCAAGTTTCTTTCCACCCAATCAACCTCTTCTACCAAGCCAAATTTGTGAGAGAGTGATTGTGTGTTGAGGAGACTATCTTTTGAAGCACAAGAGCAAGGAGTTGATCATTGTTACCACATCTATTATGTTTTGGAGAGTGGTGTCTCCTAGATTGGTTAGGTGTCGCTTGGGAGCCTCCTTCTTCGTGTGTGGACTTGAACCAAGAAGTTTGTACGGGCAAAGAGATCGCCTACTTCGTGAAGATCTACCCATAGTGAGGCTAGTCCTTCGTGGACGAAAGTCGTGATGGAATAGACGAGGTTGCTACTTCGTGGACCCTTTTGGGTGGAGCCCTCTGTGGACTTCGGCGACAGCTACCCTCCGCGGGTTGAAGTCTCCATCAACATGGACATACGATAGAACCACCTATCCGGAACCACGGGAAAAATCTCCGTGTCTACAATTGCGTTTGATCCTCCTATCCCTACCCTCTACTTTCATGTGCATGTCTTTATTTTCCGTTGCTATACTCTTATTCTTGCATGTGTAGGGTGTGCTTGACTTGCTCCAATTGTCAAAACTTGCCAACATCTAAAATTGGGAAAGGCTAGATTTTTATTTGGCCAAGTAGTCTAATCACCCCCTCTAGACATACTTTGGATCCTACATGTGGTATCAGAGCACTAGTTTCCATTGCATTGGTTTCACAACCTAGGAGAGTATGGCGTCTAGTGAGGAAAATTATCATTGTAGAGGTCCATATTTTGATGGTACAAACATTGCTAGTTGGAAGCATAAAATGGAAATGCATATTCTTGGTCATAACCCCGCCGTATGGGCTGTTGTTCATGTTGGATTGCAAGGTGAATTCTTTGGTGATGGAAAGGAACCGGATCATGAAGCGACCGTGGAAGAATTGAAGATGCTGCAATACAACGCTCAAGCATGCGACATTCTATTCAACTGTTTATGCCCCAAAGAGTTCAACAAGATAAGCCGTCTTGAGAATGCAAAGGAAATTTGGGATACTTTGGTTGATATGCACGAAGGTACCAAATCCTTCAGGGAATCTAAGTTGTATGTGCTACAAAGTCAACTTGACAAGTTCAAGATGAAGGATGGTGAAGGAGTCGCGGAAATGTACTCTAGGCTTGCTCTCATCACAAATGAGATTTCCGGCTTAGGAAGTGAAGAGATGACTGACAAATTCATCATCAAGAAGATCCTTAGAGACTTGGATGGAAAGTACGACACCGTGTGCACATTGATCCAAATGGTGCCAAACTACGAACATCTCAAGCCTATGGAAGTCATTGGAAGGATTGTTGCTCATGAAATGTCACTCAAAGACAAAGAAGAGCTTCACACCAACTCAAGCGGTGCATACAAAGCTACAAGTGACACTCCCGTTACTTCAAGTGACAACCTTGTTACCAATGAAGAGATAAGCCTCATGGTCAAGAAATTCAACAAGTTCTACAAGAGTAGAGGCAAGGAGAGAATCTCCAAATCAAGATATGAAGAGAAGCGTTCCTCTAGTCATGACCAGAATTGTTACAATTGTGGAAGGACCGGACACTACTCCAGTGAGTGCACGCCCCCCACAAAAGAAGAGAAGAGTCACCTAGAAGGAGAAGCTCAAGAGATGAGTCACCTCGTAGAGAGAAAAGGAGTAGAGAAGATCGCTATGAACGAAGACCCCTCCGGAGAAGCAAGGACTCGGAGAAGAAGGACAAGTACACCAAGGGCTACACAAGAAAAAGACATCGAACTCATGTTGGTGAATGGGTTTCTGGCACCGATTCTGACAACCAATCCGAGAGAAGCTACCACTCCAACTCCGACTATAGTCAAGATGAAGGTGTTTCCGGATTAGCACTCGTATCCTCCAATTTCTATGACATATTTGATTCACCAAATGAAGGAAGTGAAAGTTGCTTCATGGCTAAAGGCCCCAAGGTATCACACCCCGAGTACATTGACTTCAATAGTGACAAGGATGATTTATTAGGAGATGATGACTTGGTCTTTGATAAAACTAGTGATATTAGTCAAAATGAACTTGGTAATAATCATGCTAGTCAAGATAAGTCGTGTGATGATGATAATAAGGAGATTGAGCATCTAACTGAAGAACTAATCACTCTTAAGTTAGCTCATGAATCTACTCAAGGAGATCATAGAGAGCTTCTAAGAACTCATGAGAAGCTACACTTCGAGAAGCTAAATTTAGAGCAAGAACACGAGTTTCTTAAAGCTATCAATGATGATCTTCGAAAGAAGAGTTCTTCTTATCTTGCCAGACGCCTACTGTTGTCTACATTTATTCCACAAGTTAAGTCTAATCAAACTAGTAACAAAGGCAAGAAAGGTTCTTCATCTAGTGGTAACAACACTAATGCTAAATCCAGTGATGTTGCTTCTAGTAGCTCTATTGATTCCACTAATGATTCTATTAGCCAAGTTACACTTGAGAAGGAAAACGATTTGTTGAAAGGAATTGTAGAGAAAGGTGTCTACAAGAGTCTTGCCGGAAGTAAGCAATTTGAGTAGATTGTACGCAAGCATGGAGGACACCAGAAGAACCAAGGCATTGGCTACTTCAACGCCAATGG
This sequence comes from Elymus sibiricus, assembly GCA_039707655.1. NCBI lineage: Eukaryota > Viridiplantae > Streptophyta > Magnoliopsida > Poales > Poaceae > Elymus > Elymus sibiricus. Next base: position 302,400,950 of record CM077675.1, on the reverse strand, counting down.
AGTTGAATGGGAAGAAGGTCAATACCCCAAGCCGAAGTTTGTTCCTCAAATATAGAAGTATGATCCTACTCTCCCCAACGGAACAAAAGCTCAAGATGACCTTCCACCACAAGATCAGAAGCTCAAGGGAAAGGACAAGCTTCAAGAGGAGATTGATTCATTTGAAGAAGAATCCCAAGCCATGGTCAAGTGGGTTCCCAAAGCTACTACAAGCTCTACTTCAACAAGTGCTACTTCAACTCCAAGGATCCCTATCAAGTTGATGTGGGTCCCAAAGAAGAAGAGCTAGAGAAGTTCTTGAGGGGTGACTCCGCCAGCAAAATTCACTCACATTCATAATTGGCAAGAACTAATGCAATCAACTCCAACCTTATGCAAAAGTTCAAGGAGTCACATATTCCCTCATAGATGAGCAAGGGACAATCTAATTAAAGAATCAATGGACATCATCTAAATGTGCTTCACTCCATGTCCATAGATATCCTTGTATTTGTTCCTTGTGTGGGACTAACCCATGTAGGTGAGAAGAGTACGAAACAACACGGATGACTCCCAACTCAAGATGGTCTTCATAAACTATGATCATCCACTACTACAACACCTACATGAAGTCTTCAATGACAAAACCCAAGGTTAGTTTATCCCTCTTAGGGGGGATGTCACATCTAGGGGGAGCTTTACTCTAAGACTTGAGTCAAGGCATCTCTTAAGATGTGAACACATTAAAAGCTTTATGTAAAGGTGGTGACCCCACTTGTGCTTAAACAATGAGTATGACCTATGATCAAGTATTCTTACTTGGCTCCTAAGTCAATATACTCATATATAGATGCTCCGTCATCGCCAAAGTGCTTGGTAGATACTAGAGTGGTTTTGCATGTTTGCCATATTTCATTTGACATCTTATTGTGTGAGCATGTTGGTATGCATATCTTTACTCATTCAAGGATATCCAATTGTTGTTATTTGGCTTTACTTTTTGTTTGGCCAATTGGATATACAATAATACCTAAGTACCTCCCTCTAGCTATCTATGCTTTCTCGTCTCAAATTTTATTCATGCTTCATCACAAAATTTGAGCAAGGACTTTTTGGACCCTCTGTGTGAGGAGCACTCGGAGTTCTGTTTCGACAAGAGCTAGCTTCCAAAATGCCCCATGTGCCACTCGGTGTAACCAACTCCACAAACTCGGTTTCATCGAAGCACAAGGGTTGATCTAGTTTTCGAACCTCGGTACAACCGGAATCAAAGTCTTGGCTTCATCAAGTTTCTCTGTCTTCTGGCAGTTAAGAGACTCGGTGGCACGGAAATTTTGGCATCGGTTTCACCGACAGCAGGAGGGTTTATATACCTGCGGACCCAAAATTGAAAATTACTGCAATCTCTTGGCCTCCTGTAACCCTCTGCTGCCGCCGCTCGTGTCTAAGGACGTCGCCCTTCATCTTCCGTGCACTCTCGCCGCCGGAGTCCACCGCTGTCGTCGGCAATCCTCCCTGCCATCGGCACTGTCGGAATCGGGGCTTTGGGAACCCAAAGAGGTTCGAACTCGGGGGTGCGCTGGTTCCCCCACTCTACTCTGCCTCAGAACCTCACAGCGACACTCCGGTGTGCTCGAGCTAAGGAAGAAGAATGGTGGACACGACAGTTTACCCAGGTTCGGGCCACCTTGCGGTGTAAAACCCTACTCCTGCTTGTCTTGATTGCTCGAGGGTGAGAGGGAGTACAAAAGTGGGTTCTGGCTAGCTTCGGGTCGATCCCCACTCTACGACCGCAACCTGCCCTATCTTATACTGGCCCTATTCCTTTTCCCCCGAAAACATGCTACTTCTTGAGCATGCGTTGGTTTTCCCTTGAAGAGGAAAGGGTGATGCAGCAAAGTAGATAAGTATTTCCCTCAGTTGTTGAGAACCAAGGTATCAATCCAGTAGGAGATACAAGAAAGTCCCCAATAGATGTACCTACACAAATAATCAAACACTTGCACCCAACGCTATAAAGGGGTTGTCAATCCCTTCACGGTTATTTGCAAGGATGACATCTGATAGAGATAGATAGATAGGATTGCTAAAACGAAAAGTAAAAAGTAAAAAGATTGCAGCTAAGTATTTTTGGTATTTTTGGTTTATAGATCTGAAAGTATAATATGGAAAATAGACCCAGGGGCCATAGGTTTCACTAGAGGCTTCTCTCATGAAGGAAAATAATACGGTGGGTGAACAAATTACTGTTGAGCAATTGATAGAAAAGCGAATAATTATGAAGATATCCAAGGCAATGATTATGCATATAGGCATCACGTCCGTGTCAAGTAGACCGAAACGATTCTGCATCTACTACTATTACTCCACACATTGACCGAATCCTACCTGCATCTAGAGTATTAAGTTCATGTAGAACAGAGTAACGCATTAGGTAAGATGACATGATGTAGAGGGATAAACTCAAGCAATATGATGAAAACCCCATCTTTTTATCCTTGATGGCAACAATACAAATACGTGCCTCGCTACCCCTACTTTGTCACTGGGTGAGGACACCGCAAGATTGAACCCAAAACTAAGCACTTCTCCCATTGCAAGAATTACCAATCTAGTTGGCCAAACCAAACCAATAACTCGAATAGACTTGCAAAGATATGAAATCATGCATATAAGAATTCAGAGAAGATTCAAATAATATTCATAGATAAGCTGATCATAAACCCACAATTCATCGGATCTCGACAAACACACTGCAAAAGAGTATTACATCGGATAGATCTCCATGAAGATCATGAAGAACATGGTATTGAAGAACAAAGAGAGAGAAGAAGCCATCTAGCTACTAGCTATGGACCCGAAGGTCTGTGGTGAACTACTCACGCATCATCGGAGGGGCAATGGAGTTGATGTAGATGCCCTCCGTGATCGAATCCCCCTCCGGCAGATTGCCGGAAAAGGCTCCAAGATGGGATCTCACGGGAACAGAGGCTTCCGGCGGCAGAAAAGTATTTTCGTGGCTCTTTTTGGTATCCAGGGAATATTTGGGAATTTATAGGCCGAAGAATAGGGTTAGGAGACCTGCTGGGGGGCCACAAGCCAGGGGGGCGCCCCCCCCTAGGGCGCGCACTGGTGGCTTGTCACCTCCCGGCAGGTCTCCTGCCTTCATCTCCAAGTCTGGCAGGTTTCTTCTGGTCCAAGAAAAATCATTCCGAAAATTTTATTCCGTTTGGACTCTGTTTAATATTCCTTATCTGCAATACTCAAAAACAAGAAAAAAAATAGAAACTGGCACTAGGCTCTAGATTAATAGGTTAGTCCCAAAACTAATATAAAATAGCATATTAATGCATATAAAACATCCAAAACAGATAATATAATAGCATGGAACAATCAAAAATTATAGATACATTGGAGACGTATCAAGCATCCCCAAGCTTAATTCCTGCTCGTCCTCGAGTAGGTAAATGATAAAAATAGAAATTTTGATGTGGAATGCTACCTAACACATTTATCCATGTAATATTCTTTATTGTGGCATGAATATTCAGATCCGCAAGATTCAAAACAAAAGTTTAATATTGACATAAAAACAGTAATACTTCAAGCATACTAACAAGGCAATTGCGTCCTTTCGAAATAACATGGCCTCAGAAAGTTATCCCTACAAAATCATATGGTCTGGCTATGCTCTATCTTCCCCACACAAAGTATCTAAATCATGCACAACCCCGATGACAAGTCAAGCAATTGTTTCACACTTTTTATGTTCTCAAATCTTTTCAACTCTCACGCAATACATGAGCGTGAGCCATGGATATAGCACTATAGGTGGAATAGAATATGGTGGAGGTTGTGAGGAAAAGGAGAAGATAGTCTCACATCAACTAGGCGTATCAACGGGCTATGGAGATGCCCATCAATAGATATCAATGTGAGTGAGTAGGGATTGCCATGCAACGAATGCACTAGAGCTATAAGTGTATGAAAGCTCAAAAAAGAAACTAAGTGGTTGTGCAAAATGATGAAAAATTCCACTAGTTATATGAAAGTGACAAAATAGGAGACTCTCTATCATGAAGATCATGGTGCTACTTTGAAGCACAAGTGTGGAAAAAGATAGTAGCATTGTCCCTTCTCTCTTTCTCTCATTTTTTTTATTTTGGTGGGCATCTTTGGCCTCTTTTTTTTATTTGGGCTTCATTGGCCTCTTTTATTATTTGTAAAGTCCGGAAACTCATCCCAACTTGTGAGGGATTCATAGCTTCCATCATCCTTTTCTCTCACGGGACAAATGCTCTAATAATGAAAATCATCACACTTTTATTTACTTACAACTCGATACCTAGAACAAAATATGACTCTACATGAATGCTTCTAGTGGGACACCGGGATGTGCAACGATCTAGCCTAGTAAATGACGTCAAAAAACGGACAAGCCATGAAAACATCATGCTAGCTGTCTTACGCTCATGCAAAGCAATATGAAAGTGATGGTGCGTGTCATGAAAAATGGAACGGTGGAAGTTGCATGGCAATATATCTCGGAATGGCTATGGAAATGCCATAATAGGTAGGTATGGTGGCTGTTTTGAGGGAAGTATATGGTGGCTGTTTTGAGGAAGGTGGGTTTAATGCACCGGCGAAAGTTGCGCGGTACTAGAGAGGCTAGCAAAGGTGGAAGGGTGAGAGTGCGTATAATCCATGGACTCAACATTAGTCATAAAGAACTCACATACTTATTTCAAAAGTATATTAGTTATCGAAGCAAAGTATTAGACGCATGCTCCTAGGGGAGAGGTTGGTAGGAGTTAACCATCGCGCGGTCCCGACCCTCACACAAAGGATGACAATCATTAAACAAATCATGCTCCGACTTCGTTACATAACGGGTCACCATACGTGCATGCTACGGGAATCACAAACTTCAACACAAGTATTTCTACCATTTCACAATTACTTACTAGCATGACTCTCATATCACCATCTCTACATCTCAAAACTATATGCAAGGAATAAAACTTCTCATAGTATCCAATGCACTTTAAATGAAAGTTTTTATTATATTCCTCTTGGATGCCCATTATATTAGGAATAAATTCATAACCTAAACCAATTACCATGCTGTTTAAAGACTCTCAAAATAATATAAGTGAGGTACGAGAGTTTAATTATTTCTATAAAATAAAACACCACCGTGCTCTGAAAAGATATAAGTGATGCACTAGAGCAACATTGCCTAGCTCAAAAGATATAAGTGAAGCACATAGAGTATTCTAATAAATTCACGATTAACGCATGTATCTCTCAAAAAGATGTGTGCATAAAGGATGATTGTGGAAATCTAAAAAGCAAAGACTCATATCATACAAGACGCTCCAAGCAAAACACATATCATGTGGTGAATAAAAATATAGCCTCAAGTAAATTTACCGATGGATTGAAGACGAAAGAGGGGATGCCTTCCGGGGCATCCCCAAGCTTAGGCTTTTTGGTATCCTTGAATATGGCTTGGGGTGCCTTGGGCATCCCCAAGCTTAGGCTCTTCCCACTCCTTATTCCATAGTCCATCAAATCTTTACCCAAAACTTGAAAACTTCACAACACAAAACTCAACAGAAAACCCGTGAGATCCGTTAGTATAAGAAAAATAAATCACCACTTTAGGTACTGTTGTGAACTCATTATTTATTTATATTGGTGTAATATCTACTGTATTCCAACTTCTCCATGGTTCATACCCCCCGATACAACCCATAGATACATCAAAATAAGCAAACAACACAAAGAAAACAGAATCTGTCTAAAACAGAACAGTCTGTAGTAATCTATAGACTTCGAATACTTATGTAACTCCAAAAATTCTGAAAACTTAGGAAAATCAGGGAAATTTGTATATCAATCCTGTGTAAAAATTTCAGATCAAAAGCACTTTCCAGTGAATTTACAAAATTCCTGGACTGAGAGAAAAAGTTTCTGTTTTTCAGCAAAATCAAATCACAAACACCGTAGACCATCCCAAAGGTCTTACTTGGCTCAAACACTAATTAAAACAAGAAAACACAATTACTACAGAGTTAATAATGTGTAAAGCACTAAAAAACAGAAGCAAAAACAAAAGCATAAAAATAAAATTGGGTTGCCTCCCAACAAGCGCTATTGTTTAACGCCCCTAGCTAGGCATAACGCAATAGATCTAGGTATTGTCATTTTTGGTATGCAATCCATAAGTAGCTCTCATAATAGATTCATAAGGTAATTTTATTTTATTTCTAGGAAAGTGTTCCATGCCCTTCCTTAAGGGAAATTGAAATCTAATGTTTCCTTCTTTCATATCAATAATTGCACCAATCGTTCTAAGGAAAGGTCTACCAAGAATAATAGGACATGTAGGATTGCAATCTATATCAAGAACAATGAAATCTACGGGCACATAATTCCTATTTGCAACAATAAGAACATCATTAATCCTTCCCATAGGTTTCTTAATAGTGGAATCCGCTAGATGCAAATTTAAAGAGCAATCATCAAGATCATGGAAACCTAGCACATCACATAAAGTTTTCGGAATCGTGGAAACGCTAGCACCCAAATCACACAAAGCATGGCACTCATAATATTTAATCTTAATCTTAATAGTAGGTTCCCACTCATCATAAAGCTTCCTAGGTATATAAACTTCCAACTCAAGTTTTTCTTCGAAAGATTTCATCATAGCATCCACGATATGTTTAGTAAAAGCTTTATTTTGATTATAAGCATGCGGAGAATTCAACATGGATTGCAACAAGGAAATACAATCAAATAAAGAACAACTAACATAATTAAAGTCCTTGAAATCCAAAAGAGTGGGTTCATTGCTATTTAAAGTTTTGACCTCTTCAATCCCACTTTTATCAATCTTAGCATTAAGATCTATAAACTCCGAATCATTGGGACGCCTTTTAACTAAAGTTGACTTATCTCCATTCCCATATTTATCAAGATTTACATTGGAAATCAAAGATTCAATAGGAGTTATATCAATCACTTTAAGATCTTCATCATTATTATCACAAGAAAATACTTTTTCAAGCCATTCACGCTTAGCACGCATTCTAGCGGTTCTTTCCTTACACTCATCAATAGAAGTTCTCATAGCTTTTAAAGACTCATTAATATCACGTTTGGGTGGAGTAGATCTAATTTTCAAAGAATCAATCTCAAGTGAAATTCTATCAACGTTCCTAGCCAAATCATGAATCTTGAGCAATTTTTCTTCAATCATAGCATTGAAACCCTTTTGCGAACTAATAAATTCTTTAATATTATTCTCAAGATCAGAGGGCATCTTATTATAATTTCCATAAGAATTGTTGTAGAAATTACCATAATTATTAGAGGAATTACTAGGAAACAGCCTAGGATTGAAATTACCTCTATACGCGTTATTACCAAAATTGTTCCTACCAACAAAATTCACATCCATAGATTCATTATTATTTCCAATCAAATAAGACAAAGACATATCATTAGGATCAATAGGAGCACTCTTACTAGCAAACAATTTCATTAATTCATCCATCTTTTCACTCAAAGTATTTATTTCTTCAATAGCATGCACTTTTTTACTAGTAGGAGATCTTTCGGTATGCCATTGAGAGTAATTTGCCATAATATTATCTAGGAGTTTAGTAGATTCCCCTAATGTGATTTCCATAAAAGTACCACCCGCGGCAGAATCTAAAAGATTTCTAGAAGCAAAATTCAATCCCGCTTTTGTATAATCATCCATAAACTCAAACCATGCGCGGGGCAATTTCTAATCATTAGTTTCATACTCTCCCAAGATTGTGCAACATGCTCATGATCAAGTTGCTTAGAATTCATTATATCGTTCCTAAGGGAGATGATCTTAGCGGGCAGAAAGTACTTGGAAATAAAGGCATCTTTACACTTATTCCATGAATCAATACTATTTTTAGGCAAAGATGAAAACCAAGTTTTAGCACGATCTCATAGTGAGAACGGAAATAGCTTCAATTTAACAATATCATTATCCACATATTTCTTCTTTTGCATATCACACAACTCAACGAAAGTATTTAGATGGGATGCGGCATCTTCACTAGGAAGGCCGGAAAATTGTTCTTTCATAACAAGATTAAGCAAAGCGGCATTAATTTCATAAGATTCCGCACTAGTGGCGGGAGCAATAGGAGTACTAATAAAATCATTATTATTAGTATTGGAGAAGTCACACAACTTGATATTCTCTTGAGTCATCGTGACAAAGCAAACAATCTAGCACACTAGCAAACAAAATGCAAACGAAAAGGCGAACGGAAGAAGGGCGAATAAAAAGGAAAATCTTTTTGGTTTTTTTCTGAAAATCATTTTAGAAGTGGGGGAGAAGAAAACGAGAGGCAAATGGCAAATAATGTAAATGCAAGAGATGAGTTTGTGATGGGTACTTGGTAGGCTTGATGTAGATCTCCCCGGCAACGGCGCCAGAAATCCTTCTTGCTACTTCTTGAGCATGCGTTGGTTTTCCCTTGAAGAGGAAAGGGTGATGCAGCAAAGTAGATAAGTATTTCCCTCAGTTGTTGAGAACCAAGGTATCAATCCAGTAGGAGATACAAGCAAGTCCCCAATAGATGTACCTACACAAATAATCAAACACTTGCACCCAACGCTATAAAGGGGTTGTCAATCCCTTCACGGTTATTTGCAAGGATGAGATCTGATAGAGATAGATAGATAGGATTGCTAAAACGAAAAGTAAAAAGTAAAAAGATTGCAGCTAAGTATTTTTGGTTTATAGATCTGAAAGTATAATATGGAAAATAGACCCGGGGGCCATAGGTTTCACTAGAGGCTTCTCTCATGAAGGAAAATAATACGGTGGGTGAACAAATTACTGTCGAGCAATTGATAGAAAAGCGAATAATTATGAAAATATCCAAGGCAATGATTATGCATATAGGCATCACGTCCGTGTCAAGTAGACCGAAACGATTCTGCATCTACTACTATTACTCCACACATCGGCCGACTCCTGCCTGCATCTAGAGTATTAAGTTCATGAAGAACAGAGTAACACATTAGGTAAGATGACATGATGTAGAGGGATAAACTCAAGCAATATGATGAAAACCCCATCTTTTTATCCTTGATGGAAACAATACAAATACGTGCCTCGCTACCCCTACTTTGTCAATGGGTGAGGACACCACAAGATTGAACCCAAAACTAAGCACTTCTCCCATTGCAAGAATTACCAATCTAGTTGGCCAAACCAAACCAATAACTCGAAGAGACTAGCAAAGATATGAAATCATGCATATAAGAATTTAGAGAAGATTCAAATAATATTCATAGATAAGCTGATCATAAACCCACAATTCATCGGATCTTGACAAACACACCGCAAAAGAGTATTACATCGGATAGATCTCCATGAAGATCATGAAGAACATGGTATTGAAGAACAAAGAGAGAGAAGAAGCCATCTAGCTACTAGCTATGGACCCGAAGGTCTATGGTGAACTACTCACGCATCATCGGAGGGGCAATGGAGTTGATGTAGATGCCCTCCGTGATCGAATCCCCCTCCGGCAGATTACCGGAAAAGGCACCAAGATGGGATCTCACGGGAACAGAGGCTTCCGGCGGCGGAAAAGTATTTTCGTGGCTCTTTTTGGTATCCAGGGAATAGTTGGGAATTTATAGGCCGAAGAATAGGGTTAGGAGACCTGCTGGGGGGCCACAAGCCAGGGGGGCGCGCCACCCCCCTAGGGCGCGCCCTGGTGGCTTGTCGCCTCCCGGCAGGTCTCCTGCCTTCATCTCCAAGTCTGGCAGGTTTCTTCTGGTCCAAGAAAAATCATTCCGAAGATTTTATTCCGTTTTGACTCCGTTTAATATTCCTTATCTGCAATACTCAAAAACAAGAAAAAAACAGAAACTGGCACTAGGCTCTAGATTAATAGGTTAGTCCCAAAAATAATATAAAATAGCATATTAATGCATATAAAACATCCAAAACAGATAATATAATAGCATGGAACAATCAAAAATTATAGATACGTTGGAGACGTATCAAAACACAAGGCGGGAAGGGTTGCCACAATGGCCAGTTTGAAGGGGGACATGACTGCAGCTTATCCTAACAAAAGTAGTCTTCGCCTGCAAAAGCCTCCTACCGTGACGTGCTGGTGGGCACGGGGATGACCTCCGTCATGGCGAGCCCCCAGCCTTGGTCTTCTTGCACCAAACGGGAAACCTTCGGAGATTGCTTTGGGAACCGGCAAGCTGGCCTTGCTCCCTTAGCACAAAAGAGGAAAGCCTACTCATCCACGCCTGCTGGACGGCTCCTAGCGTCGCTCGGCGTGGTGCGCGTCACCCACAAGAAGATGCAGGACCGCACGACCCCGCCGTGCCTACTTTGGTTAGTCCGCCCCGCGAAGGCCTGGGGGGCAGCCACGGGAGGCGACCTTGCGAGGGGGGGGGGGTTCACGAGGCTTTTGACGATGCTCGTTGTTGTGCGCCTCGCGAGGCGGGGGCCCTCGTGAGGGTCTTGCTCGTGAAGTCCAATGGTGGGCCGTGCTGGGCCCATGGCATGCATCGCATCCTGGGCTGCAGGCAGACGGGCCTCGGTACCCCCAGTCCCACAGGCCCGACAGTAGCCCCCGGGCTCACGGCGTGCTTGATTCCGCCAGTTGGAGGGGCAAAACGGTGTGGGCCCCAACTGCCTGCGGTTTAGGCGTGACGCATGGCGCACGACGGGGCGCGGGACGCCCCCACTTCCCAGAACGCCTCAACAACTGCCCAGGCTGACATAAAGCCTGCGCGCGGCGCGGGTCCATCATTGCTCTTCATGAAGATCTTCGGGGAAGCCGGCGGCCGCCTAGACTACTGCATAGAGAGCGACAACAGCGGCGGCGGTAGCTCCTCCAGCGACGATGGCGGCAGCAGCTCTTCCTCCGGGGAAAGCGGAAGCGACGACGATTCCGAGGACTCCTCGGGCGTCCGCGTCAATAAGGAAGACTCTGACTAGGTGCACGTGGTGCCAGAGTCGGAGTCCTAGAGGCGGCGCTGCTCGGGCTCAGTCCTTCCTCTTTTGCTATTTTTTCTGCAATGAACCATGCTGGCCCCGCAGGGGTGTGTAAGAAGAATTATGGCCCTCGTGCCTTAATTTTAATGCTGTTCTGGTCGAAAATGAGTTCACTCTTAGGCTTGTCCCCTTCTCTGTGATCACCTTAATGCTCTGTGTCACCAGGATCCAGCCCCCGAGCAGGACTCAGCCGTCGTTGGTATGTCAGGTCCCGATGCCTGGGACAAGGCCAGGAGGCGAGTGGCCCGAAGTCCGGTAAGAGCTCCCGAGGCGCGATGCTCAGGAGGTCCCCCTTGACGCGCAAGCGGCTCATGCGAGAGAAGAGCTTCCGCCCAGAGCGAGGTACAGGAAGAAGGAACACTACCAAAGATCACCGAGCCGTGGGGGGCGGTTAACTTAACTTTTTAGAACGCGTCGCGAGGCGGCCGCGGCCTGCGAGAGGTTCACGTGGCGTGAGAGCACGTCTTCCCGAAGTTCACTTCCTAACTTCAACTTCGGCCAGGTGATAGGCCCCATCCCCGAAGAATGTCACGACGACCTGGCGGAAGCTGTGGAAAGCCACGTGAGCGCACTGCTTGGGAAGTTCTCCCGCAACGGCGACAAGGAGCCTGGCGAGGCCACGGCGGGCGACAGCAATGGCTGCGGCGACCCTTCTTCCTGAAGCTTCCTTTTATCATCCTGTAACAGACTGATGGAGGCATAAGACGACAGTCTAATTTGTGAAACACTCGAAGTTTGTAATAACTGTTTGTGATCCGCAGTTTTCCTTTCCGTGCTTGGTTTCTCGCTTGCTTGCCATCATGCTCTACATCGGCAGGGCCTAGCCCCTTGCATACCTCAGCCGTCGCTAGAATGTTAGGTCGCGGTGCGTGGACAAAGCCAGGAGGTGAGGGGATCCGGGAGCTAATGAAGTCTCCTGAGGCGCGATGCTCAAGGACCCCCCTTTGACGCGCAAGCCGCTCGCGTGAGGGAAAATGCTGGCAATGGCGAGGCTTCCCCCCCCCCCCGGGGGGGGGGGGTTCTCATACTTAGTTCTTTGTAACGCCAATAGGTTGTCACTTGCCGGGCGCGTGGTACTTGTGATCTGCGTTGGGTTTTCCTTGAAGAGGAACGGGTTATTGCAGCACAAAATGGGTAAGTATTTCCCTCAGTTATGAAACCAAGGTTTATCGAACCCATAGGAATATAATTCCTCAACCGTCTTCAGCTGCTGCAGACAAAAGAACAAACAACTTGCACCCAACGCGGGCAAGAGGGTTGTCAATTCCCTTGATCACGTTATTTGCAAGCAAATGAGTTGTGTAGATAATTGTAGATAAATAAATTGCAAAATAAAATAAAAAGTAAATAAAGGCAGCTAGATAATAGTAGCATTGGTAAATTTATAAGTGAATAGACCCGGGAGCCATAGTTTTCCGTAGCGGCATCTCTCATGTAGGCAACATACGGTGGGTAACAAATTACTGTTGGGCAATTGATAGAAAGGCGGATAGTTATACGATTTTCACGGCAATGATCATGTATATATATGCATCACGTCCATAAACAAATAGGCAGAATCCTGCCTGCACCTATTACTATTACTCCACTTCAAGAGCGCTTCTACGCTTGCCTCTCTACGTATTAAGTTCATGACAAACAGAGTAATTCATGGAGAACGATGACATGATGTAGACAAAGTAAACTCAAGCAATATGAATAAACCCCATTGTGTTATCCTTAGTAGCAACAACACAAAGACACATCTTGTCCCCTACTTTGTCATTGGGATATAGAAACTCGTCAGGTTGAACCCACCACAACGCACCACTCCCACTGAAGATAGATCAATCTACTTGGCCAAAGAACATCAATAAATCGGAGAGCATTACAAAGCTATAATGATCATGCAAATAAGAATCTTAATATTAAGAGGTGACTCAAATACTTTTCATGAATAATCTGAACATAAACCCACAATTCATCGGATCCCAATAAACACACCACACAATAGGATTACATCGGATAGATCAAAGCGAAGATGCGGTGATCATTGTATTGAAGATCAAGAGATTGAGAGATTGCCATATGGTACTAGCTATGGACCTGTAGGTCTGCGGTGAACTACTCACACATCATCATGAGGGAAGCAAGGTTGATGTAGAGGCCCTCCCTGATCGATCCCCCCTCCGGCAGGGTGCTGAAACGGAGCTCCAGATGGCCTCGCGGCGGAACAGAGACTTGCGGCGGCGTAGAAAGGGTTTCGGGATTGCCTCCAGGGTTTTTGCAATATATGAGAATTTATAGGCCAGAGAACGAGGTCGGGAGGGCCGCCAGGGAGGCACAAGCCATCAGGGCGCGACCCCCCCAGGGCGCGCCCTGTTGTCTTGTGGGGTTCTCGTGCGGCCCCCAGCCTTGTTTTGAATCTCCCAGGTCTTCTTTTGGTCCAGAAAAAATCATCAAAAACTTTCGTGGCAATTGGACTTCGTTTGGTAATGTAAACATGAGAAGTGAAAAACATACAGAAAACAACAACTGGCATTGGGCACTGGGTCAATAGGTTAGTGCTCAAAAATATTATAAATTGATAAATAAAGACCCAAAAAGTATTCTATAATGATAATATATCAACATGGAACAATCAAAAATCATAGATACGTTGGAGACGTATCAGCGCGCCTTGTGAGACCCCTCGAGTGATTCGTCCTCAGGAAAAATCCTGCGCACAAAAGCTTCATTTCGAACGACGCGCGCTTGCTAGCTTGCACTTGGGTGTCACACGAGGAGACCAGACACCAAGGGCCTTGGTGGGGTGACGTGCGCGGGAGAAGGCCCGCGAGCCAGAGCCCAGTCCCTTGGGTTTTTCAACGCTGCTAGGACTAATCCGAGAACATGCACCATGTCCAGCCCCCGCCCACGTGAGGCTCAAGGGGACGTTGGCGAGCGCGTGCCACGGAAGAAGGCCGGCGGCTGCCGTGTCAGGCACGACTCACCCTGAGGTCGGTGTGGCCAGTGGGGCACTCTGAGTTGACTGTCAACCAGCACAAAGCATGGGGCTTCCACTTGGGCGTGGGCATGATCATAGTTTAATCGATCCGCCAGTGCGGGGCATGGGGCTTCCACTAGGGCGTGGGCATGGTTGTAGTTCGACCGTTCCGCTAGCGCTGAGCATGGGGCTTCCACTGGGGCGTGGGCATGGTTGCGATTCAACCGTTCCGCCAGCACGGAGCATGGGGCTTCCACTTTGGCCTGGGCATGATCGCGGTTTGATCGTTCCACCAGCGCGGAGCATGGGGCTTCCACTGGGGCGTGGGCAGGTGTTCTCCCGAGGCCAAGGGGTGGCGCACCGGGAGGCTCCGGGGCGTGTACATCCCCACCTCATTCTTACGTGAGAAGGTCACGTGTAGAACTTACGGAGGTGCTGGATGTTCCAGGCGTTCTGCACGGGTACTTGATACGTCCATTTTGCATCATGATTTCTTATTCATATTTATGTTATTCTTGTCCATTATTCCCTATTATCATACAATTCTTATGCCCTTTCTCTTTGAATATGCAAGGTATATCAAAAATAGGGAATTATCTAGAAACTGGAATTCTGGACCGGAAAACCGAGAAAAAGACATAAAAATCACCCGACTACAAATGACCTGAAACTTCACGAGGAATTTTTATTGAATATATGTGAATTTATGGGCCAAAAATATACCAGAGGGGGGCCACCAGCCAGGCACAAGCCATCAGGGCGCTCCCCCCAGGCCGCACCCTGATATGTGGTGGGGCCCTGACTGGCCTCCCGAGGCCCCCCTTCTCCTATATGGTGTGTTTTACCCTAGAAAAATTCATAAGCTACCTTTCGGGACGAAGCGCCGCCGTCCTGAGGTGGAAACCTGGCAGAGCCCCTTTTGCACTCCGGCAGTCAGATTCTGCCAGGGAAATCCCTCTCTGGGAGGGGGAGATCGAAGCCATCATCATCACCAACGCTTCCTCCTTCGTGGGAGGACCAATCATCATCAACATCTTCACCAGCACCATCTCATATCCAACCCTAGTTCATCTCTTGTATTCAATCTTTGTCCCAAAACCTTAGATTGGTACCTGTAGGTTACTACTTGTGTTGATTACATCGTGTAGTTGATGCTTGTTGGATTACTTGGTGGAAGAAATTATATTTAGATCCTTAATTATTATTGTTGTACCTCTGATCTTGAACATGTTGATGAGGTGTGAGAAGTTACTATTGTTCCTGAGGACATGGGAGAAGTCTGGTAATAAGTAATCATGTGAAGTTGGTATTCGTTCGATATTTTGATGATATGTATGTTGTTACTTCTCTTAGTGGTGTCATGTGAACGTCGACTACATGACACTTCACCATGTTATGGGCCTAAGGGAAGTCATTGTGGAGTAACAAGTAGATGATGGGTTGCTAGAGTGACAGAATCTTAAACCCCAGTTTATGCGTTGCTTCATAAGGGGCTGATTAGGATCCACATGTTTCATGTTATGGTTAGATTTATCTTAATTCATCTTTTGTCGGGACCCCGATCCTAAGCCATATCAATCCAGCCTCTAACATGTCACACCACTTTGCGGCCTCACGCACGGTAACCCACAGCTGCCACCTTACCTTGGCCGGGACCGTTTGCTCCTTTTGGCTCACGGATATGAACATGTCGCTAGCATTCACACGTCAAAGAACCCGGGTCGACATGACTAGTTATAGACCCAAGTGGCACAACCATACAGGGACAGGCATACGTAACCCAACAATGCAGGTGTCGGTCATCAGCGTGTGTAGACAAGTCATAGCAAGCTACAGGGACTCCATTACGCCGTGGGACATAAATGTCATCAACTGCGCGTAGACGAGTCATAGCAGGCTACATGGACTCCATTACACTGCGAGACATTTCCCTGAAGGGACAGACACAACAGCAAGAAGGATACACGCCGGTCAATCAATGTGTCCGGAGCAGTAGCAAGCTACCAAGGCTCGGTGGAAGCACAAAAAGGCATTTCCCCGTAAAGCAGGCTACTAAAGGTATACAGCTAGGTGTCGAATCCCACGCATACCAATGCATTTCAAACATACACGCAATATGCACGATATGTGTAGATACAACATGGCATCACAACAAAACTCTACAACATAGCATTTATTTAGAAGGCTCCGAAGAGCCAACATAGTATAATGTTACAAGCAGGATGGGTCACATGACCCAACATTCAGAGCATACAAACAACAAGCGGAAGTTACATGTCTGAGTATAGAAATCTAATAAAAGCGGCTGGAAGAGCCTGAAAAGCTACAACGACACTACCAAGGAGCCAGACTCCTGTTTGGGTTACTAAGCTAATCCGTCGATGTCAACATTAGAAGAAACATAACTGAACAACGTTTATCTCTGCAAAAATGTAAATAAGCAACAGTGAGTACGAAGGTACTCAGCAAGTCTTACATCAGAACTAACGACATATGCATCATGTATCAAGAACGGGATTGTGGGGTTCACCGCAGAATGCCAGCTTTGACCTTCGGCTAGACTGAAATATGATAAGGTATCCAACGTATCACTACTCTCTCGTCTCCCTACGAGAGAGCACACACGAGTCCACATGTTCACCATATCAATACACCACTATGGATCCTCTCGCGTCTTCCTACGAGAAGCCATCCATAGCACTCACACTTATCTGGAGTATTTTAGAGTATCCATTTAAATTGTTTAAGTCTCCAAGTAGTCCATATCCGCGGATGCGGCTATTCGAATAGATAGATTACCCTGCAGGGGTGCACTTCGTCACACATGCTCCCGCCACTTATCGCCATGTGCACGTAAAAAGGCACCTCGGCAACCTTCAAGCGGAAGCCCAGCGAGGGAGTCGGCCAAGGACGTTAACCTTCAACGACTCTAGCCCAAGGCAGTCGCCTAACTGAGTTGGTCACCACAATCGAGAATCCGGTCGTGTTTCACGATTCGGACTCAGAAGTTGCGTACAGGGCCCCAAGCCGGTCCCGGTTGGGCTTATCATTCACTTCGCAGGCCCGTCCACATCCTATCAATGTTTCGAACTAGTGCGACTCCTGGGCAGAGAATAGGGTAGGTTAATAGGCCGAGAGAGCTCGAGTTACCGGAGCCCAATGTGCGGTAGTAGCTAGTCTTGGAACACAAACACAGAACTCAGTTCCTATGAGCGGCTTCAATGAGACAACCCACCATGTACTCCTACATGGCCTCTCATCGCTACCTTTACCAAAACAGGTTCAACACTTAACCCTCGTCATCAGGACACAATCGTTTCACTCCGGTTCATCACCCAGATGAATCAGACCTGACACAACTCTAAGCATAGCAAAGCATAACAGGGTGATAGCACAACATGGCTCAAGTATCTACCAGGTATGCTAGGTTGCTTGGTTCAACTATTTACTGTGACAATGACAGGACATGCAAAGGAGTGGGTTCATCTACCGCAACACAAGTTGCAGTTGAGTCACATTGTCCTAATGCATTGAAATGAGAGCAAGAGCGAGAGAGTGGGATTGTATCGAATATGCTCAAGGGGGGGGGGGGTTGCTTGCCTGTTTATTCGAAGAACTCAGCTGTTCTTTGATGTCGTCGATAACTACGCCTCGCAAGTCTATCGACAAGGACAAACAAGTTATAATTTAAGCACGGTAAATGCTTCACAATGATGCATGATAATGTCATGGCAATATGTTGCTGGTTTGAGCTAATGCATCTATCAACATGTTAAATGAAGATGGTTTGAACCCAAGGTTCAAATTCAAGTCCATATGTGAGGTTACATAATGTGTTTTGAACAAAATGTCCAAGTTTGCCTATTTAGCTTGCTCTAATATGCATGAAAATGCCACCATCAGATTCATTGGATTTTTCTGATAATTTTTCATATATAAATTATTTTAATCCGACTTACAGATTAATTTCTATGAATTTTCAAAGATTTTACTATTTCTGGAATTATTTTTATTACAGAACTGATTTATTGCGTCAGCACTGCGTCATGCTGGTGTCAGCAGGTCAACAGCCCGGGTCCAGGTCAAACCTGGCCGGTGGGACCCGCATGTCAGTCACACAGTGGCTGTAAAGGTTTAATTAAAACCTAACTAGAAATTAACCGGGCATGGGCCCACTTGTCATTGCCTCAAGGTGGGGTTAATTAGGGGCTAAACCTGGATTACCCGGTGGCTAACGCCGGCGACCATGGCACGGCGGCAACATACGGGACAGCGGCGCCGGCGACCAAGCAAGCGGCGGATGGGCAAGCCGAGGCCACCAGGTGGTAGCCCGCAGCCGCGCGCATCCACCTGACCCACCCATGGGTCAGGGGGTGGCCGGTAGCGAGGCCGGCGATGACCTCGCGCGGCGGTCGGAGCTCAGCCCTGGCGGGGAGCTTCCCTGGAGCGCGGGTCGGCGCGGGAGAGAGGGCAAAATGTGCGGTGGCTCACCACAGTTCCGGCATCGGTAGCGGCAGGCTCGGGGAGGCATGGGGGCTCGCGAATTCGGCGATGACGGCTGGCGGACAGGGACGGCGACAACGAGCTCGATGGCGACAGAGCGAGGCTTCTCGAGCTAGCTTTCTTCGACGACGAGGACCGGAGCGTCGATACGGGCGGTTGGACAAGGCGGGGTGGTGAGAGGAGGCCGGAGGCCGCGGTGAAAGCGACGGTGACGACGAGCCGCGCTCGGTGACGCGAGAGGAGAGGGACCGGGGGGATGAGCACGCAGGAGGGGGGGGGGGGGTAGGAGGGAGTCAGGAGGGTCTGGGGGGGAGTGGCGTCTCCAGGCGTGGCCAGCAGCAAGCAGGCTGGCTGGAGGTGGCCGGTCGCTCGCCGTGCTCGCCTTCGCCTCTGCCTACTGGCAGAGGTGGAAGACGACTGGCAGCGGCCATATGGGCTGGGCCAGCTCCCTCCTGGGCCAGATGAGGTTTGAGCGTTTCTAGTTATTTGTTTTATGTTTTATATTTTTCTGACATTGGTTTAGTTTGCAAAATATAGCAAGACCATTTTAATAAATCCTGGAAATTTGCATGTGGCCTAAATGAATTTAACCAGTGCCACAAAATAAATTTCAGAATATTTGGATCTATATTTTATATATAGTAAATATAATCCAATGCAAATAATTGTTTGATTAATCCAGAAGCCCAATATAAAATGTTTCTGTGTTTCCAAAATATTGTTTGGCAATTTTACCTCATCCCAATATTTTCACAGAATAGTTGGAACATTTTCTTGGATCTATTTGAAGCAATTTTTATAATGCCTTTTGACAAAAATTTGAATAATGAGGCTTGGTCAAATCCCCATTTGAATTTCATTTGAATTTTTAAATGCATGCATGAATGCACTTGCCAAGCATAGATAAACTAGGGCTGTGACAACTCACACCCACTAAACAAGAATCTCGTCCCGAGATTCGGGAGTAGTCAGGAAGAGTGCAGGGTACTCAAGCCGAAGACGATCTTCGCGCTCCCAGGCTGCTTCATCCTCGGAATGGTGTGACCACTGAACCTTGATAAACTTGATGCTATGACGTCGAGTGCTGCGCTCGGCTTAATCGAGAATACGAACAAGATATTCTCGATATGAGAGGTCATCTTGAAGATCAAGCGTTTCATGGTCTACTTCGCGGACAGGATTCTTGAAGCAACGCCTGAGTTGAGAAACGTGGAACACATCATGAACTTTGGAAAGTTGCGGGGGTAGTTCCAATTTGCCTTTGATACCGAAACGATGGGTACCCTTGAGAGGTGTAACCTGAAGGTAAGCCTTCTCGTCAACTTCATAACTTACGTCCTTATGACGACGGTCATATTGACTCTTTTGACAAGATTGGGCTGTTTTCAGATTCTCACGAATGATGCGAACTTGCTCTTCTGCGTCCTGGATCATATCCGGTCCAAAGAATTGTCTTTCACTTGTTTCTGACCAGTTTAATGGAGTTCGACATCTTCGTCCATACAGAACTTCGAAAGGAGCTTTGCCCAGACTAGACTGGAAGCTGTTGTTATAAGCAAATTCGGCATTTGAAGACATTTCTCCCAATTCATTCCGAATGAGATAACACAGGCTCTGAGCATATCTTCGAGAATTTGATTGACTCTTTCGACTTGACCACTTGACTGAGGGTGATAAGCGGTGCTAAAGGAGAGATGGGTTCCCATAGCATTCTGGAAACTTCCCCAAAATCGAGAAGTGAAAAGACTTCCACAATCTAAATTGATCTCTAGAGGAACTCCATGAAGAGAAACTATTCGAGAGATATATAGGTCTGCTCACTGACTAGCAGTTATACTTTCTCAAACTGGAAGGAAATGAGCAACTTTCGAAAGGAGATCGATGACCACGAAGATGGCATCATTCCCTTTCTTAGTCTTTGGAAAGCCGGTGATGAAATCCATACCGACCTTGTCCCATTTCCACTCGGGAATAGCCAAGGGCTGAAGGGTGCCAGCGGGCCTTTGATGCTCTGCCTTAACGCGATGACAAACATCACAGTTAGAAATGAACTGAGCGATTTCTCTCTTCATCCGGGTCCACCAGAACCTCTGGCGTAGGTCCTGATACATCTTAGTACTACCGGGATGAATCGTGAGAGGAGATTCATGAGCTTCTTTAAGGATCAGCTCTCGAAGTTGTTGCTTCTTGGGAACCACCAAGCGGTCCTCAAAGAATACAACACCTCGATCATCTACCGAGAAGGAACGAGCAACTCCGTTGGCAAAGTTGCTCTTGATCCGAGAAATTCCCGTATCATGCTTCTGAGCAGCAATGATCTGATCCCGAAGAGTCGGTTTCGCCACCAAGGTAGAAAGGAATCCTCGAGGAACAATGTGAAGATTTAACTTACGAAATTCCTCGTGGAGAAGTGGTTGACTTTGTAGCAACATGAGGTTGTTACAATAGGGTTTACGACTTAGTGCATCAGCCATGACATTGGCTTTGCCTGGGGTGTAAGATATTCCTAAGTCGTAGTCCGTAATCAACTCAATCCACCGTCTTTTCTTGAGATTCAAATCCGGTTGGGTGAATATATATTTGAGACTCTGGTGATCAGTGTATATTTCGCAACGATTACCCAGAAGGTAATGTCGCCAAGTGACAAGTGCATGAACTACAGCGGCAAGTTCCAGATCATGTGTTGGATAATTCTCCTCATGTGGACGCAACTGTCGAGATGCGTAGGCAATCACATGACGATCTTGCATAAGAATACAACCTAGACCTTGTCGCGATGCATCACAGAAGATAACAAAGTCCTTTGTGAAATCTGGGGGTACAAGTACTGGGGCAGTAGTCAGTCGTCTTTTCAACTCCTGAAAACTTTCCTCACACTTTGGAGTCCACTCGAACTTCTTATCTTTCTTGAGGAGTTCAGTTAGAGGTTTGGCAACTTTGGAGAAGTTCTCAACGAAGCGGCGATAGTAGCTCGCTAAGCCAAGGAAACTCCTAACTTCTTCACCGATTCAGGTTGAGTCCAATCAAGGACAGCTTGAACTCTCTCAGGATTGACAGCAATACCTTTCGCAGAGATTACGTGACCTAGATAGGTCACTTCTGGCAACTAGAATTCACACTTAGAGAATTTGGCATAAAGGCGGTGCTCTCGAAGTTTCATCAATACCAGCCTAAGATGCTCAGCATGTTCTTCTTCGTTCTTCGAGTATATGAGGATATCATCGAGGTAAACCACGACAAATTTGTCCAGATACTCCATGAAGATCGAATTCATTAAGCGGGAGAAGGTGGATGGGGCATTGGTTAGACCGAAAGACATGACGGTGTACTCATATTGGCCATAACGAGTGACGAAAGCCATCTTTGGAATGTCCCCGTTCCTAATTTTGATTTGATGATAACATAATCTCAAATCCATCTTGGAAAAGACTGCGGATCCAGCGAGCTGATCATACAGATCGTTGATCCTGGGGAGCGGATATTTGTTCTTTATCATGACCAGATTAACCGGTCGATAATCGACAACCATCCGGTCCGTACCATCCTTCTTCTTGATGAAGAGGATAGGACAAGCCCATGGAGAAGAACTAGGACGGATGAAACCTTTCTTCAAAGATTCATCGAGTTGGATTTTAAGCTCAGCTAACTCTTGACGTGACATCTTATATGGTCTCCTAGCAATGGGAGCAAATCCTGGAATAAGGTCTATGATAAACTCTACTTCTCTGTCAGGTGGAACACCTGGCAGTTCTTCTGGAAAGACATCCGGGAAGTCACAGACTACCGGGATGTTCTCAAGGTCTGGAAGAGGATTGGCATTGAGAGAATATATCCGCCCTTCTGGAATACGGGTTTGGACTTTGACTATCTGGCCAGAAGGGTGGGTAAGCTGAACAGACCTAGTGAAACAATCAATTTTGGCATGATGGCCTGTCATCCAATCCATCCCCAAAATGATATTGATGTCCGAAGACTTAAGAGCTATCAGAGAAGCAAGGAACACCAAACCATCAACAAGGATTTGATTTCCATGGCTCACTCTAGCAGTTTGCCATCTAGAACCTGGAGTTTGAACTTCCAAAGGAGTTGGCTTAATATCAAAGGACATATCATGCGACAGGGCATACCTGTCAGAGATGAAAGAGTGGGATGCTCCAGAGTCAAATAGAACTGAAGCTGGATGAGA
The DNA here is from genome assembly GCA_039707655.1 of Elymus sibiricus. NCBI lineage: Eukaryota > Viridiplantae > Streptophyta > Magnoliopsida > Poales > Poaceae > Elymus > Elymus sibiricus. The sequence continues at coordinate 302,378,225 of CM077675.1, read as the reverse complement.
ATTGACAAGAAGCGTCTTAAGCACGACATTAGCATCATCTTTAGCTTCTTCTGCAGTTACATGATGCACACATCCACGAGTATACACAACTGACCCGACATTAAACTTCTTGATTGGGGGCCTGCCACGACAGGCAACATTGCTTGAAGAGGATGGAACATTTGCTCGCAAAGGGCAATTCTTGGAATAGTGTCCAGGCTGACTGCACTTGAAGCATGCTCCATGAATGGGCCGGGGATCTAGGTTGATCATCCGGTTGATGAGGTTCTTCTGGGGAACACATGGCATCGGTAGACGAGGCGCCACATAGGATGGCCTCGGTGCATATCCGGGAGGGAGAGCGGCGTTCGGGACCCATAATCTACGCCTCTAAGATATAGAGACTGAGGATGACCCAAAATCACAGTTGCGCTTGCGAGATTCCTCATAGGTCATCCTACCAGTTTCTGCTTGGATGGCTTTGTTCAAAACAACCTGGAAGGTAGCGAACTCATGCAGATTGAGGTCACGACGTAGCTCTGGGTCGAGACCTTTCCTAAACCTTGCTTGCTTCTTGGCGTCCGTGGATACTTCTTCAGGTGCATAACACGCGAGGCGTCCAAACTCTCGACTATAGGCATCCACATCCATCTTGCCTTGGGTCAGATTGCAGAACTCCTCTTGCTTACGATCTATAGGGGCCTGGGGAATATGATGCTCTCAGAATGCCTCACAGAATTCCTTCCATGAAATAGCTTGGCCTGCAGGTCGCATGGCCTCGAAGTTTTCCCACCATAGGATGGCGGAACCTTCAAGGTGATAAGTGGCATAGGTGACCTTGTCTCCTTCAGCCACGTTTGCATAACGCAGCTTGTTGTTGATACTCCGGAGCCAATCATCTGCATCCAGTGGCTCAATGGAATGATGGAAGGTGGGCGGTTGCAACTTGATGAAGTCTCTGATGGATACTAGCTCATTGCGACGATGGGCTGTATTCTGCTCGATGTGCTCCAACAAACGGTTGGTGGCACGCTTGTTCCTCTCAATTTCTAGGATAACCTCTGCCAACAAAGGCGGGTTGGGAGGATCTTCTGCATCCCTACCATCTCCATGATTCTGACCACGACTAGCAAATCTCCGGTTTACTGGCGACATCCTGAAGGAAAAACCAGGGTTCAGAAACAAGGAAGAACACCGGAACATATCTAAACCTAGAGGAACTCGGACAGCATAACGACTGTACGGGCATGAAATATGAGGCAACCTGCACAAAACTTGGGTAGCATAACAGCTCAACATCATGGTCCAAGGCACAGGGAGAACATAGGCATCACTTCTCACAACTCTGATGGAACATTACTTGGCACAACCAATCATTCTATAGGTCTGCGGTCCAGTAACTCGTCATCCTAGCAGATAGGTAAGAAGCCTAGTCCTTAATCCCCGTAGAAAGGAAGAGGGTGACCCAGAATAGAGTAACTTGAGGAAAGGAGTAAAAAGAGCCTTACGTTCCCTTCCACAATCAATTCCCTTATATAACTAAAGCATTACTAGACTCAACATCGACCAGTTTGGCTTCGTAAACCTACAGACAGTTCGGCTCTGATAGCAATGCTGTCGGGACCCCGATCCTAAGCCACATGAATCCAGCCTGTAACATGTCACACCACTTTGCGGCCTCACACACAGTAACCCACGGCTGCCACCTTACCTTGGCTGGGACCGTTTGCGCCTTTTCGCTCACGGATATGAACATGTCTCTAGCATTCACATGTCAAAGAACCCGGGTCGACATGACTAGTTATAGACCCAAGTGGAACAACCATACAGGGACAGGCATACGTAACCCAACAATGCAGGTGTCGGTCATCAGCGTGTGTAGACGAGTCATAGCAAGCTACAGGGACTCCATTACGCCGTGGGACATAAATGTCATCAACTGCGCGTAGACGAGGCATAGCAAGCTACATGGACTCCATTACACTGCGAGACATTTCCCCGAAGGGACAGACACAACAGCAAGAAGGATACACGCAGGTGAATCAATGTGTCTGGAGCAGTAGCAAGCTACCAAGGCTCGGTGGAAGCACAAAGAGGCATTTCCCCGTAAAGCAGGCTACTAAAGGTATATAGCTAGGTGTCGAATCCCACGCATACCAATGCATTTCAAACATACATGCAATATGCACAATATGTGTAGATACAACATGGTATCACAACAAAACTCTGCAACATAGCATTTATTTAGAAGGCTCTGAAGAGCCAACATAGTATAATGTTACAAGCAGGATGGGCCACATGACCCAACATTCAGAGCATACAAACAACAAGCGGAAGTTACATGTCTGAGTACAGACATCTAATAAAAGCGGCTGGAAGAGCCTGAAAAGCTACAACGACCCTACCCAGGAGCCAGACTCCTGTCTGGGTTACTAAGCTAATCCGTCGATGTCAATGTCAGAAGAAACATAACTGAACAATGTCTATCTCTGCAAAAATGTAAATAAGCAACAATGAGTACGAAGGTACTCAGCAAGTCTTACATCAGAACTAACTACATATGCATCATGTATCAAAAATGGGATTGTGGGGTTCACTGCAGAATGCCAGCTTTGACCTTTGGCTAGACTGAAATATGATAAGGTATCCAACGTATCACTACTCTCTCGTCTCCCTACGAGAGAGCACACACGAGTCCACATGTTCACCATATCAATACACCACTATGGATCCTCTCTCGTCTTCCTACGAGAAGCCATCCATAGCACTCACACTTATTTGGAGTATTTTAGAGTATCCATTTAAATTGTCTATGAACAATGCAAGTCTCCAAGTAGTCCATATCCGCGGACACGGCTATTCGAATAGATAGATTACCCTGTAGGGGTGTACTTCGTCACACATGCTCCCGCCACTTATCGCCATGTGCAAGTAAAAAGGCACCTCGGCAACCTTCAAGCGGAAGCCTAGCGAGGGAGTCGGCCACGGACGTTAACCTTCAAAGACTCTAGCCCAAGGCAGTCGCCTAACTGAGTTGGTCACCACAATCGAGAATCCGGCCGTGTTTCACGATTCGGACTCAGAAGTTGTGTACAGGGCCCCAAGCCGGTCCCGGTTGGGCCGTTCATTCACTTCACAGGCCCGGCCACATCCTATCAACGTTTTGAACTAGTGCGACTCCTGGGCAGAGAACAGGGTAGGTTAATAGGCCAAGAGAGCTCGAGTTACCGGCCCCCAATGTGTGGTAGTAGCTAGTCTTGGAACACAAACACATAACTCAGTTCCTATGAGCGATTTCAATGAGACAACCCACCATGTACTCCTACATTGCCTCTCATCGCTACCTTTACCAAAACAGGTTCAACACTTAACCCTCATCATCAGGACACAATCGTTTCTCTCCGGTTCATCACCCAGATGAATCAGACCTGACACAACTCTAAGCATAGCAAATCATAACAGGGTGATAGCACAACATGGCTCAAGCATCTACCAGGTATGCTAGGTTGTTTGGTTCAGCTATTTACTGTGACAATGACAGGTCATGCAAAGGAGTGGGTTCATCTACCACAACACAAGTAGCAGTTGAGTCGCATTGTCCTAATGCATTGAAATGAGAGCAAGAGCGAGAGAGTGGGATTGTATCGAATATGCTCAAGGGGGGGGTTGCTTGCCTGTTTATTGGAAGAACTCAGCTGTTCTTCGATGTTGTCGATAACTACGTCTCGCAAGTCTATCGACAAGGACAAACAAGGTATAATTTAAGCACGGTAAATGCTTCACAATGATGCATGATAATGTCATGGCAATATGTTGCTAGTTTGAGCTAATGCATCTATCAACATGTTAAATGAAGATGGTTTGAACCCAAGGTTCAAATTCAACTCCATATGTGAGGTTACATAATGTGTTTTGAACAAAATGTCCAAGTTTGCCTATTTAGCTTGCTCTAATATGCATGAAAATGCCACCATCAGATTCATTGTATTTTTCTGATAATTTTTCATATATAAATTATTTTAATCCGACTTACAGATTAATTTCTATGAATTTTCAAAGATTTTACTATTTATGGAATTATTTTTATTAAAGAAATGATTTATTGCGTCACCACTGCGTCATGCTGGCGTCAGCAGGTCAACAGCCCGGGTCCAGGTCAAACCTGGCCGGTGGGACCCCCATGTCATTCACACAGTGGTTGTAAAGGTTTAATTAAAACCTAACTAGAAATTAACCGGGCCTGGGCCCACCTGTCATTGCCTCAAGGTGGGGTTAATTAGGGGCTAAACATGGATTAGCCGGCGGCTAACGCCGGCGACCACGGCGCGGCGGCAACATACGGGACGGCAGTGCCGGCGACCAAGCGGGCGGCGGATGGGAAAGCCGAGGCCACGAGGTGGTAGCCCGCAGCCGCGCGCATCCACCTGACCCACCCATGGGTCAGGGGGTGGCCGGTAGCGAGGCCGGCGACAACCTCGCGCGGCGGCCGGAGCTCAGCCCCGGCAGGGAGCTTCCCTGGAGTGCGGGTCGGCGTGAGAGAGAGGGCAAAATGGGCGGTGGCTCACCACGGTTCCGGCATCGGCAACAGCAGGCTCGGGGAGGCACGGGGGCTCGCGAATTCGGCGATGACGGCCGGCGGACAGGGACGGCGACAACGAGCTCGATGGCGACGGAGCGAGGCTTCTCGAGCTAGCTTTCTTCGGGGACGAGAACCGGAGCGTTGATACAGATGGTTGGACAAGGCGGGGTGGTGAGAGGAGGCCGGAGGCCGCGGTGAAAGCGACGGCGACGACGAGCCGCGCTCGGTGACGCGAGAGGAGAGGGACCGGGGGGATGAGCATGCAGGAGGGGGGGGGTAGGAGGGAGTCAGGAGGGTCTGGGGGGGCGTGGCGTCTCCAGGCGAGGCCAGCAGCAAGCAGGCTGGCTGGAGGTGGCCGGTCGCTCGCCGTGCTCGCCTTCGCCTCTGCCTACTGGCAGAGGTGGAAGACGACTAGCAGCGGCCATATGGGCTGGGCCAGCTCCCTCCTGGGCCAGATGAGGTTTGAGCCTTTCTAGTTATTTGTTTTATGTTTTATATTTTTCTGACATTTGTTTTAGTTTGCAAAATATAGCAAGACCATTTTAATAAATCCTGGAAATTTGCATGTGGCCTAAATGAATTTAACCAGTGCCACACAATAAATTTCAGAATATTTGGATCTATATTTTATATATAGTAAATATAATCCAATGCAAATAATTGTTTGATTAATCCAAAAGCCCAATATAAAATGTTTCTGTGTTTCCAAAATATTGTTTGGCAATTTTACCTCATCCCAATATTTTCACAGAATAGTTGGAACATTTTCTTGGATCTATTTGAAGCAATTTTTATAATGCCTTTTGACAAAAATTTGAATAATGAGGCTTGGTCAAATCCCCATTTCAATTTCATTTGAAATTTTAAATGCATGCATGAATGCACTTGCCAAGCATAGATAAACTAGGGCTGTGACATCTTTCTTTGTTGCGGATGCTTGCGAGAGGGGGTAATCATAAGTGGGTTATTTCTTCCATCACCCCGCCGATGACGTCTCTCCCACCACCACCACCACCACCACGCCGGCGATCTCCCAATCTGACCACCAACTAGCGATTTTTTCCCGATCAATCTCTCAGGCATCTTCTCTGGATCATCCATTAAACGGGATCATTCTGTGAAGAAACAATTATCTTTTGCTACTTTTCACAATTATCCTGTTTGTCGTGGATATAGATATGCTGCATCTCAGAGTGAGATTGACCCTCTTTCATAGGATGCGGGCTATACAATTTCTGTAAATGAAAGGGTCATCATTCATCCTCTGCCCTCACCGGACTTTAATTGGACGGTTGCCCGGCCGCATATTGTGTTTGGTTCGGTTTCTTCTCCGGCGACTGACCCAACTCCGGTGGATGTTAGGAGGACCGCAATGCCCTCCTCACTGGTGCAAGAAGGTGCTAATCTCGCGGCGCCTACCACGCCCGATAACCAATGCGGGAACGTTGGTGTTTCAAATCCCCTCATTGCGGCCAGAATGGGCTCTAGGCCTGCACGCTCTTAGGAGTCTTTGGATTTGGCCCAATTTGGGCCCGATATCCCATCCACCCAGGAGGTAGAGGATTCATTTAATAATATGATTTCTGGTATGGTCAAGGATATTTTAATGTGCCAGACTTGCTAAAAGGTAGGTCACTTTGCGGTTAATTGCCCTGCAGTTATGATCTGTCTAGCTTGCTCGAAGGAAGGCCACCATAGGCGGGATTGTGCGGTGCTGGCTAGGGAAATGGGGTTAGTTTGGAGGAAAAAAAATGCCCAAGCCGGATTTTGCGGGACCCACTTCTTTCATTGATGTAGTTACTCCAACCAGGCCTACGCCCGATGCTTCGTGCTCGTTTGCTACCCCTACTTCGTCAAGTACCATCAGCGACCGACCAAAACCCCCCTCTGGCTCTCCGCCGGCAACCCCACCTCCTCCGTCACCTGAAGACTGCTCACACCTGGCTCCAATGGCCAACTTTCATATTGATCCTCAGTGGTATGTTCCGACGGGCCATCATATTATCGATGGTGGAGACCTCCGCCTTCCATGGACCTTTGTCACACCGCCGACCGCCATCCAACGGCGCCATGAGGAGTTCATGATTGCTGAGGTAATGCCTCTCCCCGAGCCAAATGAGATTGGGCAAATGCGCGAGGCTTTAGTTGATTTGCTGGAGCAACGAGGAGTTCAGGTGATGTCTGCACAGCCTTGGATTTCGGGAGTTGGGTTATTCAGACTTCGTGATGCTGGTGTACGTTTTTCTCTGCTTCAACTCCCACCCCTTCCCATGGGAAATTATAGATTTGTGATATTTATGAAGCATGATGAGGGTATTGGTTTTCGAGGGGCTCAGGGCTTTCGTGATGGTTGCTTGATGTTCTTGGGGGTTCCTTTAGATCTGCGCACTACTGAACACCTGCGAGCTGCAGTGAACACGTTTGGCAAGTTTCACCACTGGGTCAATGATGATCCCTATCTAGTCAGGAGCATTGTTTTTGCCTCGTTTCCTGAGGACATACTTGTTCCCAGAGACGTGGTTTTTAATGATTATGCACACCGGGGAGGAGCCAGAGTATCTTGGACTGTCCCTTGTTACATTTTGGGGGCGAATTTTGCAGAGCAGATGCTGGAGGATGAAGACCCCATGCCCATCAATGGCAATCCGCATCCCTTGCCAGGTCAGCCCATGCAGGAGCATCACAACTTTGTTTTACCTCCCTATCCTGCCGTTGGGTGGAATGAGTTGCCACCAATACCGCCACCCATGGATGATCATGTTGATGAAGACAATTGGGGGCATGGACATTGGGGTGATGAGGTACAAGTACAATAGCAGCAAGAGGATCCACCAGCTCAGGATCAAGAATCCATGGTGATTGACCAACCTTCTGGGTCTATGTGAGAAAATGACATCCATCAGCAGCAGCCAGGTCATGTTGTAGAGGAAGTTATCCATCAGCAAGAGAATGCTTTGGCAATAGTTCCATACCAGGCACCTGTGATCAATGTTGAGCAAATCTTTGTGGGTGCTGTCAGGATGGTGTATGGCCCCCTTTGCCGCTAGATCTAGCTTGGAGGAGGACTTTTCAGACGCTTCTGAATGGAGAGATGATATATGAAGTGCCGAAGCCCTTGTCAGTTAAACCCTTGTCGCCTGTGGTCCTCTCCAAAAGGACATGGGCCTTAGCTTTTGATGATGTGTAGGTTCTTTCACAAATCCAATGGAGGGAGACCAGTTCCAACAGGCCCATCAGGCCCGTGGCAAGGCCCCTGCTTCCTCAGCTGGAATCTGCTTACACTAGTACTGAAAGCATGGAGCCCATGGAGTCATCTCTGTCAGATAACATAATGCTCACCTCTGATGTTTATTCTTCAGAGAATTTCTACTTCGTTGCTCGTCCCAGCAAAGGTGGTGTCATCAGGCGGAAATCGAAGGCACTGACCCCGCTGGTAGAATCTGAGGTGCATCGATGCACTAGGGGTTCTGTCAGACGGGATGGGTTTAAACCGGTGTTCCTTGAGTTAACCTCGGAGCCAAAGAAGAAGAAGCTGCGAACCAAGCCCCTTCTGGAGTCCAGCACGCCAAGCAAGGTCCGGAAGGAAATGAATTAATTCCCCCTCCGACACCCATCAAGGAGATTCAGAAGATTGGCAAGGAACTTGGAATTGAAGCAGAGAAGCTTACAGTGGAGCAGCTTATGGCTGATCCCATGGGGAAGCAGGAGGACACTTCTGATGATTAGCTTCTTCGTCATTCAGTGGGTCTAGCACACCCGTAAGTTTGCCTTTATATATTTGCTTATGTCTGCCTGTTGGAGTTGCTATTTTATTTTGGTGAACTGTCAGCTAGTCTTTTGGGTTTGTATTGCTACCTTTTATCCTGTGATGCTTATTAGCTTGGCTTGCTACTATGTAGCTCGCTCTCTGATGCTACCTGGCTTGGTTTAAATTACTAGAAATTCTCATAGAAAATGGAATGTTCTTTGTTGGAATGTACGTGGTCTGAACTCGGGGACTAGGCAGAGAGCAGTCAAACAAAAGCTGGAGGAGAGCCAATGCTCTGTTGCATGCTTCTAAGAAACTAAGTGCGAAACATATTCTCTAAAGGAGATCAGATCTTTTTGCCTGAAGCAATATGATAATTTTGCTTTTGCTCCTTCGGTGGGAGCCTCTGGGGGACTTTTGGTTGTTTGGAATTCATCTGCACTGCAAGGGGAATTAATTGAGGTACAATCATTTGGAATTGTAGTTAAATTTACATCAAAAATGAGTGCAGATGCTTGGACTTTGGTAAATGTTTATGTCCCATGCCAGGGGGAACTACGAGATAGATTTGTTGATTGGCTTTACAATCTACAAATTCCCTTTGATGAAAATTGGCTTCTGTTGGGGGATTTTAACTTTATCAGATCCTTAAATAACAGAAATCTGCCAGGAGGTGATTTCAATGATATGTTCATCTTTAATGAGATTATTGGACACCTTGGCTTAGTTGAACTACCAATGAAAGGCAGGACCTATACCTGGTCCAATATGCAAGACAACCCACTGCTAGAACAACTTGACTGGTTCTTTACCTCAACCAACTTGGTCACTTGCTACCCTATCTTAGAAGTTTTGCCCCTGGCTAGGACTGCTTCTGATCATGTCCCTTGTGTGGTTGTGATTACAACCTCCATCCCCAAAGTTAACATTTTTAGGTTTGAAAATTTCTGGACTAAGGTTGATGGTTTTATGGAATGTGTAACCAATTCCTGGAATAAGCCCTCGCACAAGTCCCATCCTGCAGCAGTGTTGGCTCATAAATTTAAAACACCGAGGCATGATCTCAAGAGATGGAAATTAGGTATTTCCAAGATGAAAATTGCTATTGAAAAATGCAATAAGGTGGTTGAATGGATTGATAGGATGGAAGAACTCAGGACATTGTTCAGGCAGGAATTCAACTTTAGAAAGATTGTGAAATCCCATTTGGAACATTTGTTGCACCTGCAGTACTTATATTGGAAAAAGAGATGTATGATTAGATCCATTAAAGTGGGGGAAGAGAACACTAAGTTCTTTCATGCTATGGCCTCTCAGAGATATAGAAGGAATTCTATTGCTAATTTGAGGTTGGATGATGGTACAGTGATTTCAGAACATAGCCAGATGGAAGTAATTTTATGGTCTTCGTTTGACGGGAGAATGAGCACTGCTAAAGGAATTGTTATGGGTTTTGATCTACCCAACCTGATCAAACCAGTTGAGGGGCTCCGTGGACTGACCAAACCATTCACTAAGGAGGAAATGGATCAGGTTGTTAAATGCATGCATTTAAACATAAAAGGTGGCTGGGCAACTCGCCTCCCTGGAGCTCCCCCGGTTTCATCCTTCGTCGGTCGTCCGATCTGCCGCCTCGCGCATCTGAGCCGTTCGATCTTCACAGCAGTTAAACTCAATTTTCACCTCGCGGTCGTTTTCGTTGGCCAATGACGAGTGGGCTCGTCTCGGGCGTTGGTTGGCTGGGTCAGCCGTGCCTGGGTGCAAAGAGATTTTGGCCAATCCTCTCAGAGCGATTCCGCAGCCAATCCTATCCTTGCCCCAGTCCCACTCCCGCACCAGCAGCCGCACGAACCCTAGCCCACTTTCCCCTCGATCCCACAGCCTCTCCTGCCTCCTCCTCGCGTCACGATGTCCTCCGCCCTGGATCCTCGCCGCCGCCTGCTACTCCTACTCCACCACCGTTGCTGCTTCTCCACCACGCTGCTCTTCCACCTCTCACTGATGTCAGTCTCATCGGCTTACCGAGGTAGCACGGCGGCGGTCGCTCTCGACGGCGTCCTTGCGACCCGACCGCGATAAACCCAAGCGCCATAGGCGGCTCATGTGGTGGTGCAGCGGACGGCAGCCTCAGCGGGCAGGCGACGGCGGCTGTAGCTTGTGCACGAGCTCGCACCCTAATGCGTCACTGCTCGAACAGCTCGCATCTTCACGGCCACCAAGTGCACAGGTGAGTCCCCAACCATCTCTCTCTCTCCTTCTCTCCCATCTATCTGTCAGACATGGCCTTCCCCCCACCTTGCTCCTCACTCCATGGCATCTTGCTCTTGTTTCTAAGGTGCTACGTATTCTGTACACCTAAGACTGCCAATTGCATCTAGCCATGGTATGTAATTAGTAATGAGATGCATAAAGCTTGCTGGTACATGACATGTCGATTAAATTTTGGCAGGCCGGCAGTTAATTTTTCTGTGGATGAGTCCTTGTCGGATGGATGGTGACTAATGAGATGCAGTACAAGGTAACCAGGCATAGCTGAAATGCAGCTTGCAAGTGCTCCATCCAAAGGCAAATGTATGACTTACTTGCTTTTAACTTTCGCAGTGTTCAGATATTTTCTTGTGTCAAGGATGCACAAAATGAAGTTTTTGCCGGCAGGAGCTTTTTTCGCTGTTTGCTCCAAGGCATCAAATAGATAATGGGTACATTTCCTGCAGCTTTAGCATGATAATGCAAATGGTTTAGGATCCTTGCATAATTATTTTCATATTTCCTGGTGCAGTTTAAGAAGATGTTTGAAAAATTGTATCAGGTATGTCGACAACATAACCGGTCTCTCTGAAATATTTATCCCTTGTTGGTACTAAACAATTAGTAACATGTCAAAGAAATAAATATGCAAGCCCTCACATTTCCATCATGATTGTTGCTTCTTAATTGTGCAGGTTGAATAGAAGCCAGAATATCCTGAAAGACTTGGTGACATTGCTAACCTCACAATATCTTTGTATGGCATAAAAAAAATGAAGAAACAAAGAAGGAATGTTCCAATATATCTGCAGAGGTGAAATATTAACTCCAGTTCAAGCGCACTTGCCTCGATGGCAAGAGACCACTACCATCAGGTTTGCTTCCTCCTTTGCTTGGCCGCTTGCTAGGTTAGTCGTTCATCTTTCTTTTTCATAGCAACCTACATTTGTCTATGCCAAGACTTTGTTTCTGAATCAACATTTTAGTTGTCTACACCGGTTTATGAATTAACATTTTAGTTGTTTCTGAATCAGCATTTTAGTTGTTTCTTAATCAATATCTTAGTTGTCTACATCTATCTACACCGAGAGCTTGTTTCTGAATCAACATCTTACTGATCCATCGGTTAAAGATGGAAATTATTTTTGCTTTGATTTCTGAATCAACATCTTAGCTGTTTATACTGAGCTTGTTTCCTTTCATTGCTGGGATGGTGTTAGCGAAGGCCAATTTTGCCAGGTCTTGCCTTATCAAATGGATGCAGAGTAGTTAAATGGAACCCGCAAATCTAACTTTCACTTAGAAGAGTATATCTTTCATGCACAGAAATTCTAATAAATTTACTGCAATAACTGTGCCCTGTCCCCTTGCTTCATAGGGTATCATGTTCTTCCATGGTCTTCAGAACTTGTCACTAACTGAGATTGGTTTGCTTATTCCACTATTTCTTTTGAGTAATACCAAATTGACTTGGTTAACGATGTTACTGGTGGTATGAAGCTTTTATAGAAGCATTTGTTTGTTCTTGAGTTTAGGAGTAAGGAGTTCAAGGAACAGTGATAGAATTTGGTGATCTGCTATGGTCTTGCACTCTTATGGATCTGCTGCTGAAAAATGATCCTTAGCTTCATTATCTATCTTGATTGATGTCTTTTTGTGAGGGTGGGTTTGGAGATTGCATCAACTTCTATTTGTATTTGCTTTTGTCATTGGAGTTCTAAATCAGATTTCAGTAAATGCACTGAGTTTGGAGCTCAGAATTTTCCGAACGTTCACATAATTTATATCATTTTTCAGTTGAGCCGGGGCTGCGGGGTCACTGCATAAATTATATTTGGCAACTCTATTTATTTGGCAAGTTTGATATACCGGTCTGCCTTGAGACCACCCACTGTCCATAAGCTTTGAGAAGGTGAGTGCATAAATTATATTCTCACTCTCCATGAAACATACTCTGAATTTGTTCAGGTCTTGTCTCGCTCACACCTCAAAATGCAAGTTTGGGAGCACGGTGATGGTATAACTGATAGCCCCTTGATCTTCGTTAATTTTTGTAGGATATGCATTGTGCTTGAACATGAGAAATCCTTTCCCTCCCTACATTATCTTTATATGTTATAAAATGTTACACATGTTTTGGTCTTCCAAAACATTATTAACCCATAATGTAAATAACTCCGATGTATGATGATTTTCAGTGAAATGTCCTTTTATCTCCAGGCATTTCTTTCGTGTAGTGGATATACAAAATAAATTGTATGATCTTGACTGTAGGAGCAACTGTTGCTTGTGGGACTGGTGCTCGTGTAGTTGTTGCAGCTGTTCTTGAGGGCCGAGCTAAACATATCTGAAAAAGGTTTGTGCTTCATCTTTTTTTGCTTTCGATGACAAAATAACTTCTCGTTTCGGAACACTTCTTAATTGTATAGAACTATCCAAACTGTTAATTTGCTGCTCCTGTAGGCTGATTAATTGACTTTGTGTAGTTGTGTTTCTCCCTCCTGGACAAGTTTTCTATCGCACACACATCGGTTGTAGTAATAGTAGTAATTTTTTTTGGAAAAGTATGACGGGTTTAATAGTAGTCATATTAGTTGTATGGAAATCAATTCATTTTATGTAGAAGCAAGTTTTACGGCTAAATTGGAAGGAATTCTCTGATCATTCGAAACAAACTTTTAGCACACAGCAGAAAATTCTGAGAAATCATTTATTTTCACAAGGTTGGGTACTTCTGTTAGTTGAGAAGATATTTCAGTTGCACTATAGTCAGGAATAAATGTTTTTCTTCCTCTGATATATAGCAACAAATTCAGTTTATGTGTCCCTTGATTATTCCTTCTGCTTTTTGGCCTTGTGCTTTTCGCAGTACATGGTCCAGTAGTAATCGGGGACACAGGGGAAGGGCAGTTCTATATGAGGTTGGCTGCTTCTGATTCGCATGTCCTCCTGGACCTGCTATGTATGAAAGCAGAGGCCCTCCAAATTAGATGGCAGTGTTTAAAATTAATGATTTATCACATGTGAATTGACTTTTTCTTTGTTCTTTCATCCTTTCTCTTTAGAATTAATGATTTACCCAGTGCTGCCCATTGCATGCTCACCAGACATTAAAAAAGCTTCATCTTAGTTTGCTAAATGTTTTTTTCCTACTGAACTAGCTTCAGAACGATTGGCTGGTTTATTAACCATTTGATCTTTTTTGTGCATTGCACGTTTGCTACTTGACAAATACTCAAAAAATAGTGTTCTTTTGCATCACCAACCTATGGAACCATGAGATCTGAACCAATGAATACGGAGAACATTAACTATGTTTATGGAGCACTACGTGTTCTATTGGAACAAGGTGTGATCTTTGTTTTACTACTTATTTGAACATGCATCTTGCTTTTCCGAGTATAATTGAGCATCTTCGGTGGCCATGGTTTACTGGTGTGTATATATTTTTTAATTGCAATTTTGCATCTCTATATTTCATTTCGATTACAATAATGTACTTCCTTGTTAGAAAGTTACAAGAGATTTTCACACTGTGTCATGTCATCCTTGGTAACTAAAACTATTTTTTTGTTTGATAAGAATTTCTGTCCCGTGTGGTTATGCGGATTGCACAATAGGTGCCAAATAGGACAGCCAAGCTAGACACCGCTCTTATCTACGAATTACTGTTTAAGAGTTTCCAGTGTGCGTATCATATTTTTTGGAAGTGTCTTGGATATCTATTTTTCAAAAGTTTTTCATTTAGTAGTAGTAGTAGTACTCAATGCTCACCAGCAGCTTGTATGGCTTTGTTACAGATAGGTTCAACGGCTACATACCTTTAGCTGGAACTCTGTAACTCATTTAATTCTAAGTTGAGAACAGTATAATTGATCTGATTGCCAACTTGCTCAAGTTTTTCTGGTGCACAATACAACATTTCGTTCTGGGATTACCTGTGATTTACTCACTTTATGCTGCTTCGTTGCAGACAAAAACTATCAACAGTTGTATGGTTCAGGTTCAGACCAGGGGAAGAAGGAGGCTGTTGGGGAAGCAAGATCGATCCGGACCAGGCTACAGGGAGCCCTGGGAGTTCGCACGTGTGCCTGAACCTGTCCCCGTAGCCCAGCTTGAACTGAACCTGTCATGTTTGTTTCCTTTCATGTGTTGATGTGATGTTTCCATTTTTAATGTATATGGTGGTTTCAAGAGAAATCCTCTTTAATTGATACCTTTGGTGGATGCTAAATCCTAATTTTACCAACGAAGACTGATCTTTTCAAAGCACTCACGGTTGGTCATCTAAATAGCTTTTTTTTCAAACACACAAAAGATTATTCAAAAATAGACATATTTTCAGCACAACATGGTTTTAGTATAGCATGATTTAACCGATATGCTTTCTACTTCTAGTATTGAATAAACGAAAATATTTTCATCGACAACATGGCTTTAGCGGGTCTTTGCGCCATTTGGCGCAACGGGTCAACTAGTATTGATAAAGCCCCAGGACCAGATGGTTTCAATGGGCTTTTTCTCAAGAAATGCTGGCGCATTGTATGTCATGAATTCTATAACCTTGACAATCGTTGTTTGAGGGGAAGGCAAGTCTGGAGAGTATTAATGGCTCATTCATTACTTTAGTCCCTAAATAATCTTCTCCTGAAAAGGTTGGGGACTATAGGCCAATCTCATTGACAGGGCTGGGTATTAAGTTCCTCACCAAAATGACTACTAATAGGTTCCAATAGGTTATCCTAGACTGTGTACATAAAAACCAGTATGGGTTTATTAAAACCAGAACCATCCAGGACTGTATTGGTTGGAACTTGGAATATCTGCATCAATGCCATCAATCTAAGAGACCCATTCTCATACTCAAACTGGATTTTGAAAAGGCATTTGACTCCATTGAGCATGAAGTCATTTTAGAAATCTTGAAGTATAAAGGCTTCAATTCCAAATGGAGAGGATGGATTCATCAATTCCTCGCATCTGGCACATCATCTATTCTTCTCAATGGGGTCCCTGGGAAACAGTTCTCATGCAAAGCTGGTGTGAGGCAAGGAGATTTAATCTCACCTTTGCTATTTGTTTTAGCTGCTGATCTCCTGCAGTTAGTGGTCAATGATATGTTGCAGAAGGGACAAATTCAACTACCAATACCATGTCATGATAAGGATTTCCCTATAATTCAATATGCTGATGATACTTTGATCATCTTCCCGGCTGTAGAGGATCAACTTGTAGCCCTAAAAGAGATGTTGAAGGTTTTTTCACAATCAACTGGGCTGAATATCAACTATCACAAATCTTCAATGGTCCCAATCAATGTGCCCCTAGAGGAAACTGAGAAGCTTGCCCAGGTCTTTGGTTGTCGGGTTGGAACTATGCCTTTCACATATCTTGGTTTACCAGTTGGTACTTCTAAGACTAAGATGGAGCATCTTATGCCACTGGTCACTTGTATGGAAAGAAGAATGTCTTCTAGTTCCTCCTTTTTAGCTCAAGGTGGCAGATTACAATATCTAAACTCTGCTCTATCTTCCTTGCCTATCTTTTTCCTTTGCAGTCTGTCTATCCCTCCGGGTATCCTCAAACAGCTGGAAAGGATTCAAAGACAATGTTTCTGGAGAAGGAATAGGCAAGAGCATGCCCCATCCCTAGCTGCATGGGAGTTGATTTGTAGGCCCAAGAATAAAGGTGGACTGGGAATTCTCAATCTTGGCCTGAAAAATGCATCATTGTTAATGAAGCATGCCAATAAGTTCCTAAACAGGAATGATCTGCCATGGGTTAAATTAATATGGAATACCTATTACCATGAGAGGGTACCACAGGGTACTGAGCCTTGTGGATCATATTGGTGGAGGAATATCTTGAAGTTGTTAGATAATTTCAGAGAAGTTACATGGGTGCAAGTCCACCAAGGAGACACTGTTTTGTTCTGGCAGGATAGATGGAAAATTGGAGATTAAATAATTCCACTCAGAGAAAGATTTCCCAGGCTCTTCTCCTATGCTAAGGATCCATGGACAATGGTGAAAGATGGATTGCATTGTAATGACCTATCTACCTGGTTCAACTTACCTCTTTCTGAGCAAGCCTTTGCAGAATTATCAACACTTCAAACCTTTCTGGGGAGCTTGATCTGAGTCCCAATCAGTGTGATGTTTGGCCTTGGCAGGGAACAAATAAGCCTTATACTCCCAAATCATTCTATTCATATGCCCATAGAGAGCAAACATTTAATCCTTTACCAACCTGGATTTGGGCTAGCTGTTGCACCTTAAAGACTAAGGTATTTGCTTGGATGCTTATCATGGATAGGCTAAACACCAAGGATATGGTGGAAAGGAGAAATTGGCATATGGAAGATGGTGTAAATTGCAAGATATGTCATGCACAGGTCAGGGAAGATAGGGATCATTTATTCTTATCTTGTCTCTTCAGTCAGAGAGTCTGGAATTATTTGCAAATTGACTAGGGGGATAACAATGACATGTCAGCTGCTGCCTCTCATGCAAAAGGAACATTTCGGAAGCCTTTCTTTTCTGAGGTGGTGTTCACTTCTTGTTGGCATATTTGGTTAGTGAGAAACACCAAAGTATTCCAGAATGTCAGGCCAAGGTTTGTTGTCTGGAAATCAGGCTTTGTGAAAGATATGTCTCTGTTGGCACAAAGGATTAAGCCTCAGTTTAAGGAGGACCTGGTTAAGTGGGTATCTTTCCTACCACCTTGAATGTATTCCCTTTTTTCCTTAGATTAGGTGTATTAGATTTCCTTGTTTCCTTTTCTTTGGGTTACCGAGGTAACTATGTAAATATTTTGTACTCCTGCTTTAATAAAGTTTAAAAAGGCTGTGTTTTTTTTCCCTTACAGTGTTCAGTCAAAAAAAGTGGGTTGTTAGTTCAAGTAAGAACAACACCTTAGCACCGGTCCACCCACATATCAAAGTAGCGAACGCGAATTAACTCAACATGATGAACATGCCTAGACAGAATTCCCATGTGTCCTCGGGAGCGCTTGCTTAATATAAGAGTACTTTCAGGCCTGTCCTTTGCTACAAAAAGGATTGTGCTACCTTGCTACAACTTTTTACTATTGTTACTTGTTACTTGTTACGATTTATCTTGCTATCAAACTATCTACTACCGTTACTTACAGCACCTGCAGAGAATACCTTGCTGAAAACCGCTTATCATTTCCTTCTGCTCCTTGTTGGGTTCGACACTCTTACTTATCGAAAGGACTACGATTGATCCCCTATACTTGTGGGTCATCAAGACTCTTTTCTGGCGCCTTTGCCGGGGAGTGAAGCGCCTTTGGTAAGTGGAAATTGGTAAGGAAACATTTTCTATACATGCTGAATTTTACTGTTGCTTGTCGCTATAAACGGTCACCCTTTAAGTGGCTTGTTCGGGGCATCTTCGCCCCAAACTGAAGATGAGGAAATTGTTCCTCAACCTACTGAACCTAGTGAAAATATTTATTATGAGATCCCTTCGGGTATGCTTGAAATAATCTTGTCACATCCATATGATGGAACGACTCATCATGATTATCACTTGATATTTGTCGATGAAGTTTGTGGATTATTTCAGCTTGCAGGGTTATCTGGAGACAAAGTTAAGAAGAAAATTTTCCCTTTATCTTTAGAGGGAAAAGCATTAATGTTGTACAGGCTATTGGGCGATATTGGATCATGGGACTGGAATCGCTTGAAGTTGGAATTTCATCAGAAGTTTTATCCTATGCATCTAGTTCATCATGATCGGAACTTTATTTATAATTGCTGGCCTCGTGTAGGAGAAAGTATCGCTCAAGCTTAGGCAGGCTTAAATCTATGATGCACACTTGCCCCAACCATGAGATCTCAAGAGATACTATTATGCAAAAAAATTATGCTCGGCTTTCTCATGATGGTCAAACACTACTCGATTCTTCTTCTACTGGTTCCTTGATGAATAGAACTAATGAATTCAAATGGGATCTTCTGGAAAGAATTAAGCACAACTCTAAAGACTGGGAACTCGACAAAGGTAAAGAGCCAGGTATAAAGCTCAAGTTCAATTGTGTAAACTCTTTTATGGAAACTGATGCTTTCTTTAAGTTGAGTAATAAATATGGCCTTGACTCTGAGATAGTAGCTTCTTTTTGTGAATCATTTGCTACTCATGTTGATCTCCCTAAGGAGAAGTGGTTTAAACACCATCCACCCATTGAAGAGCAATTGGAGAAACCCATTAAAGTTGAGAAGGAAGAAATAATTGTTAATCATGTCGATCCAATTGTCAGAATCGGGGCTCCAGGGACCCAAAGAGGTTTGAACTCTGGGGTGCGCTGGTTCCTCCGCTCTACTCTGCCTCGCAACCTCATGGCGACACTCTGGTGTGCTCAAGCTAAGGAAGAAGAACGGTGGACATGAGAGTTTACCCAGGTTCGGGCCACCTTGCGGTGTAAAACCCTACTCTAGCTTGTCTCGATTGCTCGAGGGTGAGAGGAGTACAAAGGTGGGTTCTGGCTAGCTTCAAGTCGATCCACACTCTACGGTGGCAGCCCGCCCTATCTTATACTGGCCCTGGTCCTCGTCCCCCAAAAACACAAGGCGGGAAGGGTTGCCACAACGACCAATTTGAATGGGGACAGGACTGCAGCTTATCCTGACAAAAGTAGTCTTCGCCTGCAAAAGCCTCCTGCCGTGACGTGCTGGTGGGCTCGGGGATGACCTCCGTCCTGGTGAGCCCCCAGCCTTGGTCTTCTTGCACCAAACAGGAAACCATTGGAGATTGCATTGGGAACCGGCGATCTGGCCCTGCTCCCTTAGCACAAAAGAGGAAAGCCTCCTCATCCGCACCTGCTGGCACGGCTCCTGGCGCAGCTTGGCGTGGCGCCCGTCACCCACATGAAGATGCAGGACCACGCGACCCCGCCGAGCCACCCTTCATTAGTCCGCCCCGCAATGGCCTCGGGGGCAGCCACGGGAGGCGACCTTGCGAGGGGGGCTTCGCGAGGCTCTACGATGCTCGTTGATGTGCGCCTCGCGAAGCGGGGGCCCTCGCGAGGGTCTTGCTCATGAAGTCCAATAGTGGGCCGTGCTGGGCCGACGGCATGCATCGCGTCTTGGGACACAGGCAGACGGGCCTGGGTACCCCCAGTACCACGGGCCCGACAGCCACCGTAGCGAGTTCTTCACCGCATTAGGGTAAGAACTCAACCCCTTTGGCGCTCCCCTATCTAATTATTATGCAATAGGTCAAGTTTATCTTCTAGCCACAATTTGAAATGATTATATCCAAAAGAAAAGTCGAATAGATTAGATGAACAAAAAAATTTAAGTTTATATTTCCGCCATGTGTGTCTCGGCGTCACCGAGGTGATACGAATCGGTACCACCGATTCGGGGTCTAGGGCCACTGAGAACACTCTCGATGAGACCGAGTTTCTCTTTTCGGTGAAACCGAAAAGGTTGCCATGTCTCTGTCATATGAGGGTGTGTGTCTCGGTGGTTCTGAAAACTTAAACTCGGTGGAACCGAAACCCACTTAGCAGAAATTTAAGACTAAGATTTTGAGTTCAAAATTTGCAAAAATGTCTATGTTTTGTGATGCTTATCCCCTCCACTCTTCTACATCTATTCACAGGGACAACATGTCTGGTTCAGAGGACAGTGACAATGATTTCAGGGAACAGAGTGTTGATCTGGAAGCAGGCACGAGCCCAGAGGCTAGCCAATCTTCTGAAGACCTTGGCACCCCGAGCTCTCATGGTTTGCCCAAGGCAGCCACTAGGGCTTGGAGAAAGCTCAAGTCAGATGAAGAAGATGCTGATTTTGTGCCTGAAGAGTTGATAGCGAGAAAGCAACAAGAGAAGAAAGATAGAGCTGTCAAGAAAAATTCTGAAGAGGTCACTTCTTCCAGGAGGCCCATAAGGAAAGAATATGCCAGCACAGTTGACACAAGGGCTCCTGAGACTGCCAAGAAATGGATGCCACTCACTCTTGAGAACCCTACCTCCTCCAGGAAGACTAAGTCCATGCCCAAGAACCATGCCAAGAAGAGAGACAGGGAGGAAGCAGACAATTTATGTTAAGAGAAGGCCAACCTCAATGGTTAGAACTCCTGAGCAGAGTGAGGAGGAAGAGGAAGAACAAGCTACAAACCCTCCTCCTTCCAAGAAGAAGAAGCTCTTGGCTGATGCTATGCCTAGCAAGCCACCAACTAAAGCTAAGCTAGCTGCCCCCAAGCCCAAGAGGACCACTAGAGATATTCCTCTTGCTAAGAATAACAAGAGATATTCCACCATGGAAGAAGAGGAAGATGTTGTTGTGTTGAGGAAACTGAGACCTCACCTGCCAGAGCATAATGATGATCACCCAGTGGCAGAATACATGAAGAGAAAGGATCAAGGGCTGAGGAAATGGAGAGCAGATGACCCATATTCCATCAGGAGAAGGACTGCAGTAGATGCTCGCTTCCACACCAAGGAGCACCAAGATTTCTATGAGACTGTATTGCTAGACAAGAGTCCTGCAGTTAGCGACATGAGATAAGTTGATTGGAAGTTCATCAAGGAAAATGAAGATTACTCCCCTCATGTGCAAGAGAACTTCAAGGCCATTGATATTGATGCATTTGTTGGCAGAGAGTTCACTGCATGGAATGATGAGATGATTATGCAGTTCTATTCCACAGCTCATTTCTATCCAGATGGAAGAATTGTATGGATGACTGAGGGCACCAGATACCAGTCATCTGTTGATGAGTGGGCTACCATCTTAGGATCCCCGGAGACTCAGGATGGAGATCTTGATGTATATGCTGAGGCCAAGATGAATCACAACTCCATGTCCAATATGTACAATACCATCCCCACTGCTTATGTAAAGACCCACAAGCTTGGCTCTGTCTACTTCTTGCAAGAAGGACTACCCACCACCAACACCATCTTGAGGCATACTTTGATGCCATAGTCTGGAGATGACAAGATGATCAAGGGGTACTCCATCAACATGCTTCATCATGTAGACACCCACACCAGATTTAGAGTGATGGAATTTATTGTTGAAACAATCAAGAGGACAACTGCTGATTAGAAGAGATCATGTGGATATGCTCCATATATTCAGATGCTCATTAATTCCAAAGTTGGAAAGATCCAATATGCACTTGATCATCCGCACCTTCCCCTCCAGCCAGACTTCGAGGACAACGTGTTGGTGATGGACCCTTCTTATCCCACTTTAGCTACTACACAGGCAGATGTAGAGGCAGAGGCAACTAGAGCCACTAGTGCTCAAATTCCCATGACGAAGAGCGACCAAATGTCATATCTCACCAGCGCTATCCAAGGGATAAAAAAGAATGTGACTGAGATCCTCAAGAACCAAAAGATTCTTGAGAGGATTGTGGAAACAAAGTTTCATGCTCTAGACAACAAGGTCGATGAGCTGACCAAGACTATCACATAATTGAAGCAGGATGTGGATGCGGTGCCCAGTCCCCACTCTAGTGATGATGATGCTAGTCCTCCTCTCCAACCCCAAACTCAGTTCAAGACACATGCCAGATCGTCTGCCGTGCCAGCTCCATAGTTGAGGTCATCTTCATCAGCCCCAACATCTACTCCATCAGCTCCTTCTGCACCTTCAGCGTCTACTCCACCTTAGAGGACTTCAGCTGAAGCATTCGCCGATGCCCTTCTTTCGACTCCTTCAACGGCTATCGGAGGAGACAGAGCCCAGAGTGACGCTTAGCTCTATACCTTTGAATTTTTTTGTAACTTGATGCCAAAGGGGGAGAAGTGTATAGATCATAGGGCTTCATGAGAGAGTGTTTTGTCTTTTGTTTGCTCTTGTTGTTTCAAAAACAATTGGTTTATCGTTTGGTTGTTCTTAAACTCTATCGTGTTTGATCATACGCTTTTCTTGATGATGCTACTATTTCCTATCATTGTGATATCCTAAAAGAAGAGTGAATGTTAAATTGGTTCTTGTTTGGTGTTATGTGCATTATAATCCATTCATATCATTTATGCGCACCACCAAGTTGTATGTGACATGGAAGAGTAACCCATGATCCTAATCGATTGTGCATTTGCATTCAAATGAAAATTTTAAAATAGTGCACAAATTTAGGGGGAGCTCTTGCTTAACACATACTTCTCAAAGCGACGATGCTATTCATTGTTTTATCCCTATCGAAGCTTTAATCTATATGTGGTCATCAATTACCAAAAAGTGGGAGATTGAAAGCACAACTTCTCCCTAGGTGGTTTTGGTAATTAATAACAACATATATTTCATTGGACTAATGTTTTCACCAAGTATATTTCAGGAAAGTTCAATGAATGGATTGGCAAAAGGATTGTGAGGAGATACCCTAGATGCAAGGAACATCTATTGGCAACAAGCTTGAAGACCCTACATTTTACATTTTGTGAGAAATCACTTTTGAGTCCATAGGAAAGCCAATACTATTAAAACGGGTAGAGGTTTCTATGATGATCTGGTTGCTCATGTGCTTTGAGATTAGCCACCAAAAAAACAGATGAAATTCTCCCACAAATTCTCTCTCCAAACCCTACCACTCAAAATCGGTGCCACCAAGTTCTCATATTCGGCTCTACCGAGTTTTAATCCTAGGCAGATCCTAAGCCAAACCCTAAGGTCTCGGTGACACCAACTTTATTTTTGGTGCAATCGAAATCAGTGACCAACTCTCTGGTATCCTATTTTTAAGAATCGAAATTTCTGAGTTTTGAAAATTGGTCTCACCGAGATTTGGAAACTTCTTAGGTCACCCATATCGGTACCACCGAGATTTATATATCGGTCTCACCGAGAAGCCGAAAGTTGCCACATTTTGCACTAGTCGATGCAACCGAGTTTTTGGATCGGTTTCACTGAGTTGGGGAATAATGTTGTAACGGTTGGATTTTTGGAGATGCCAATATATACCCCTCCACCTCCTCTCATTTGCAGAGGAAGCACTCAGAACATATCTTCACATACCCCATCCATTTTTCTAAGAGAGAGCCACCTACTCATGCGTTGAGATCGAGATCTTCCACTCCAACAATATGAATCTTGATTTCTAGCCTCCCCAAGTTGCCTTCCACCCAATCAACCTCTTCTACCAAGCCAAATCTATGAGAGAGTGATTGTGTGTTGAGGAGACGATCTTTTGAAGCACAAGAGCAAGGAGTTCATCATTGTTACCACATCTATTACCTTTTGGAGAGTGGTGTCTCCTAGATTGGTTAGGTGTCGCTTGGGAGCCTCCTTCTTCGTGTGTGGAGTTGAACCAAGAAGTTTGTATGGGCATGGAGATCGCCTACTTCGTGAAGATCTACCCATAGTGAGGCTAGTCCTTCGTGGATGGAAGCCGTGATGGAATAGACGAGGTTGCTACTTCGTGGACCCTTTTGGGTGGAGCCCTCCATGGACTCCCGCAACTGCTACCCTCCGTGGGTTGAAGTCTCCATCAACGTTGATGTATGATAGCACCACCTGTCGGAACCACGGGAAAAATCTTCGTGTCTACAATTGTGTTTGATCCTCCTATCCCTGCCCTCTACTTTCATGTGGATGTCTTTATTTTCCGCTGCTCTACTCTTAGACTTGCATGTGTAGGGTGTGCTTGACTTGCTCCAATTGCTAAAACTTGCCAACATCTAAAATTGGGAAAGGCTAGATTTTTATTTGGTCAAGTAGTCTAATCACCCCCTCTCTAGACATACTTTGGATCCTATAGCGGTTGAGATGATGGTAACTCTCCTGGAAATGCAATCAATTCTTTTTTTTGAATATTTACCGCAGGGCAAACCCCATAGTCTTTATTAAAAATAAGAAAGGCAACAAAAGCCTTTAGAAAGAGTCAGCATATATATAAGGGGGAGGCGTTAGAGAGTAAGCACCTACCTAAACCTTCATATACTCAGGGAAGGCCATCAATCCAAGCCAACAACTTTGGCCTTATCGAATCTTTAACCCTATGAGCAAGAAGAGAGATATGATGTACAATTTTACATGAGCGAGAAGAGAAATCAATTCTTCACAAGAAACCACGCCTTGGCCATCGTGTGAGCGATGCGTAGCATGGAAGACTAGGTGTATCTCATCACCCCTTCTTCTGAGAGTGTCATTCCTACTTCGCCCTTGAGGATTAATAAGGACAAGGGTGATTGGAAGATTTCCACCGTCTTTCTCGTTGATGGATGCCAGCCACCCTAAATCCCATCGATTATCGCTATATGAGCGTTGAACTCTACTTTCGCACTCGAAGACTGTTGGGGATATCACCCCATGGTGAGACCCGCCCAGGAGGGGCCGGGTCATGAGGTTGGCGGCTTAGCAGTAAGGCCAGGAAGTGACTTGCTGATGGGCCTGGAGGAGGCCCAGAGGTGGAAGACAACGTGTGACCCGGTGGTGTAAGCCGCCGGTGGCAGCTTGCCAGACAAGGCAAGGGTAGTTAGGGGCAAGGTTGGTTATTAAGTATGACCCGGCCCGGACTCTTGTAAGCCCCGGGGCCTCGACCTGTGTATATAAAGGCGGGTTCCCTGGGCGGCTTAGGCCACGAAACCTTTGATCGAGTACTAGGTCAAGCGAATCCGCTCCCTTATAAGAGATA
The DNA here is from genome assembly GCA_039707655.1 of Elymus sibiricus. Classification (NCBI taxonomy): domain Eukaryota; kingdom Viridiplantae; phylum Streptophyta; class Magnoliopsida; order Poales; family Poaceae; genus Elymus; species Elymus sibiricus. The sequence goes on along the minus strand of CM077675.1, from coordinate 302,353,057 downwards.
CCCAATCAATACAACTCAGAGCAGGACGTAGGCTATTACCTCCTTCGAGAGGGGCCGAACCTGGGTAAACCTGTGTCTTTCGTCCCAACCAACCCCTTCGAGTTAACCGCCATAGCGATGGCTTCACACCTAAGTCCTTGCCCTAGGACATCTGCCGTGATAAAACCACGACAGTTGGCGCCCACCGTGGGGCAGATGCTCGGTGGTTTGGAGTACTCGAAGGGCTCTCTCCCAGGGATCGAGAGATACGCCGTTGGCAGGATGAGTAAGAGTCGCCGCGGCAAGCTCTACATCGACGACGCTGGCTGGGGCCCCAAGGCTTACTCAGTTGAGTACGGGTACCGGGTCCCCTTTGGTGGAATTCACGTCTTCGTTGGCAAGATCGGCGAATCTTAACCCGGGCTGGACATCTACACCGACCTCATCGAGCCGGCCCGGTGCGCGCAACCGGCCCGGATAAACCCGGGCCAGAAGCATGTCTTCGTCGGCTTCACCCGAGGCGCGGAGTTTGTGGAAGGTTCTATGTCGCGGGAGGAAACCCTCGTCTGCTCCGAGGATGGATCCTCGAGCGGAGAAGCGGAATCGATCTATCAGCTTCATAACGGTGCGCTTGGGGGCTACTTTGATGGCAATGACTTCCCGGAGCTCTATGAGCCGCCAAGTCAAGCCGCCATCTTCATGGCCGGATCGGTGCCGGCTTCTGGCAGCACAACGGCTGGGACGGCGGCGGCCGGGGCAGCAGGGGCCGGGTCAGCCAGGCCCCCGGCTCAAGTTTTACTGGGTTTGATGAATGAGCTAACAACTCTGATGGGAACCGAGGTCACGGCCAAAAACCAAGTAGCCCGTAACACGGAGATCGCGAGGTTGAAGGACCGGATGGCCAGTGCCCAGGAGGAAATTAACACGCTGAAAGCTCAGATGGATGCTAAGTCGGAACACCTCAGGGCGGAAGCTTTTCGCCTTGACCTGGATCAACAAATTGCAAATGCAGTCGGTCGGATGAGGCACCAGACCCGCCTGCCGGATCAGTATGAGCCTAGAAACCTTTTTAACACGCCAGAATCGGGACGGAACGCGCCTCTGACCATGACCCGAACGGCGGAAGTACCTGGGAGTAGGGCGGCGGTTCACCATCGGCAGCCAGACCCGCCCCGCAGGAACCAGACCCCGCTGCAGCATTTTCCAACACCACCCAGTCATTTTTCTAACCCGGTGGAAAACATGGTGGCAGCAGCTGTCAGACTCAATGCGCTCCCCCTAGCTGATGGTACGCCCTTTGCTGAGGAGGCCCGGAATGCCATTGGGTACCTACAGACAGCGGTGGCGCAATAGGAGAAGTATACTTACAGCCGGAGTCACGTGCACTCGACCCCCATCCTGAGCCGCAGTTATAGCCGGCGTTTAGAGTCACCGGCGATCTCTAGCAGTGAGCGACGCCGGAACCCGCCTCGTGATGACCCGCCCGCTGTCGACGCTCAGGCGCTGGTGTATCATGCAAGAGCACAGCATGAGGCGGCAGCGGCCGCGGCGGCTTACCAAGAATCGCCCACAGTAGCGCCTTCCGTTTCGGTGGGAGCCGGAGTAACCTCCAGAGCTGTGGGAGTGCTGTGTTTAGTACCGGCTCTACGAAACGAGCGCCTGCCCAAGGACTTCAAAGGTCTGCGTAAGGTGCGTAATTACACTGCTGATCTGCCTCCAGAAGCTTGGTTCGAGAGTTATGAGCTAGCCATGGAGATGTTGGATGTCAGTGATGCGGTCTGTGCCAAGTATTTCATCATGATGCTGGAAGGACCGGCTCGTACGTGGCTGAAGGGTTTGCCGCCCAATACCATTAATTCCTGGGCCGAGTTGAAGGTGAAATTTATCCAAAATTTCTGAGGAACGTGCAAGCAGCCTATGACGATTGTGGATTTGGATCATTGCGTGCAGAGAGAAGATGAGTCGGCCCATCATTGGGTCCCGCGGGTCTCAACCATTATCCACTCATCTGATAATTTCACGGCTGCTCAGGCGGTTCTGATTCTGGAGAAGAATTGTCATTTTTTGCCCCTCAAACAGAAGCTCGGACGTCTCAAGCGTTCTTGGCAGGACATGGGGGAGCTCATGGTGGCTCTCACCAAGTATGCAGACTCTGACAGTACAAAGGATCCTGGGTCTGATGATGAGAAATCAGCTAAGGGCAAGAAGAACGGCAATGGCAAAGGTCAGCAGCAGAACGGGGCATGAAATAGTAATCCAGGTAATGGTGGTAAGCGGAAGCATCCGGACGCCGGGTCAGATCTGGTGGCCAATACTAATACTGGGAACAACCGTGGCTAGGAGAACGGTAAGCTGCCTTTCGGCAAAAATAAGCCTTTCAACGTGGAAGCAATCCTTAATGACCCCTGCCCAAAGCATAGCCTGCCAAATAAGCCGTCCACTCATGCTTGGAAAGATTGTTGGGTTATGCGGGAATTCCGAAATTACAGCCTTAGCCAGCATCAAGGCAATGGCAACGGACCGCCCGGCGGGTCAGGATCCGGCTCTCATGGGTCTGGCTTCGGTGCGGGCGGCTCAGGTTCTGGTTATCAAGGTCAAGGAAGACATGGAGGTCATAACCAGCAGTCTGGCAATGGTGGTCAACAACAAAACAACCTGTCAGGATATCAGAGTAACCCGAAGCAGCTTAATGGAGGCCAGTATCACGTTTTTACGACAAGCCTTGATAAGCGAGATTAGAAAGTGCGCAAGCGGGCGGTTAATGTGGCCATGCCGGCTCTCCCGCAGTACTTGAAGTGGTCTGAGTATGACATAACTTGGAGCAGGGAGGATCACCCGCCACGTGTGGATAACCCGGGGCAGTTAGCCCTGGTGGTGGCCCCCCAAGTAGGAATCTACATGTTCACCAAGGTGCTTATGGATGGTGGCAGCAGCATCAACATCCTGTATTATGACATGTTTCGCCGTATGAACCTGCTTGACAAGGATCTCAAGCCATCTGCAATAGTTTTTCACGGTGTGGTGCCCGGTAAATCGGCTTATCCAGTTGGAAAAATTGCCATGGAAGTAGCCTTTGGCGATGAGTTCAACTACAAGGTGGAGACCTTATGGTTCGAGGTGGTTAAAATCAAGAGCCCGTACCACGCTTTGTTTGGACGGCCGGCTTATGCCAAGTTCATGGCTAGGCCTTGTTATGTTTACTTGCAGCTCAAGATGCCTGGTCTGAAGGGAACGATTACGGTGCATGGTGACCGGAAGATTGCTCTTGAGTGCGAGGAAGGCGACGCTGCATATGCGGAGTCAAGTTGTGCTGAGGCGGAGCTCAAATTTTATAAAGAGAATGTTGACCCGGCGGATATGACCCCGTTGAAGAAGCCCAACACTGAATCTAAGCCGCCCCTGAAGTTTGTGGTGGAAGATACCAAGCTGGTGGATTTTACTCCTGGCGACTCATCGCAGCAGTTTACTATTGGGGCTAATATGGATCCCAAATAGGAAAGCGCGCTCATCGAATTCATCCGTGAGAATCGGGACATCTTTGCATGGAAACCTTCTGACATGACGGGTGTACCGAGAGAATTCGCTGAGCACCACCTTAATGTGGATCCTAAGTTTAAGCCGGTCAAACAGTTCCTCCGTCGTTTCAATGAAGAGAGGCGTAAGGCTATTGGAGAAGAGGTAGCCCGGCTCTTGGCAGTAGGGTTTATCGTTGAAGTTTTTCACCCGGAGTGGTTGGCTAACCCCGTGCTTGTGCTTAAAAAGAACGGCACGTGGCGCATGTGTGTGGATTACACAGATCTCAACAAGGCGTGTCCGGTTGATCTATTTGCTCTCCCCTGTATCGACCAGATCATTGACGCAACAGCGGGTTGCGAGAGTTTGTGTTTCCTGGATGCTTACTCGGGTTATCATCAGATCAAGATGGCAGTCAAATACCAAGAGAAGACATCCTTTATTACACCTTTTGCAGCTTTCTGCTATGTGTCTATGCCCTTTGGACTCAAAAGTGCGCAGGCGACTTATCAACGCTGTGTGCAGAACTGTCTTCATGGTCAGATTGGGCGCAATGTTCATGCTTATGTGGATGATATTGTGGTCAAGTCATGGAAGAAGGAGACTCTGTTGGATGATTTGACAGAAACTTTTGACAATCTGCGGGTTGACAAGATGATGCTTAACCCGGCCAAGTGTGTGTTTGGTGTGCCTGCAGGCAAGCTCTTGGGATTCTTGGTCTCCGAGCGCGGCATTGAGGCTAACCCGGATAAGATAAAGGCCATCACTTCTTTGTCTAAGCCGGCGTGCATTAATGATGTCCAGCGCTTGGCGGGTCGTATTGCCGCTCTAAGCCGGTTCATAAGCCGCCTGGATGAGAAAGCTATTCCTCTGTATCAGATGATGAAGAAAACAGACGACTTTGTCTGGAGTGATGCGGCCAATGAGGCATTTGAGGCGCTTAAAAAGCAGTTGGCCGAGCTGCCCGTTTTGGCTGCTCCGGTGGATAAAGAGCCTTTGTTCCTGTGCGTGGCGGCTAATAATAGAGCCGTCAGTGCTGCAGTTGTGGTGGAACGCAAGGAGGCGGGTAAGGAGTACCCACTCCAGCGGCCGGTTTACTATGTCAGTGAGGTCTTGACAGAATCCAAGCAAAGATACCTGTATTGGCAAAAGCTGGTGTTTGGGGTATTCATGGCCAATCGCAAGCTGAAGCACTACTTCCTTGGGCATCCAATCACAGTGGTCAGCTCTGCTCCTCTGGGAGATATCATTCAAAACAGAGAAGCCACCGGCAGGATTCCTAAGTGGCCTATTGAGCTTGGACCCCTTAATCTGAAATATGTGCCCCGGACGGTTGTGAAATCTCAAGCCCTGGTGGACTTTATCAATGACTGGACAGAGTGTCAAGCACCCGAGGAGAAGCCGGACAACACGTATTGGACGATTCATTTTGATGGCTCCAGGCAATTGGATGGCTCGGGGGCTGGAGTTGTTTTAACTTCCCCGCGAGGTGACAAGTTCTATTATGTTTTGAGGTTAATGTTTCCTTGCACTAACAATGCAGCTGAATATGAAGTTTTGATTCATGGGCTCCGTGTGGCAAAGGAGATGAATTTGAGCCGGGTCAGATGCCTTGGCGACTCAGACCTAGTGGCTCAGCAAGTTTCTGGCACGTGGGATTCGAAGGACCCTCACATGGCGGCTTATCGCCAGGCGGTTGATGTTATTGCTGGTCACTTTAAGGGCTATCAGGTGGATCATATAGATCGTCGGAAGAATGAGGCTGCTGATGCACTATCCAGACTAGGGTCTCAGCGTAAGCCAGTGCGACCTAATGTGTTTCCGGACGTACTGCATCACCCGTCGGTTAAATTACCATCGGAAGAGGATCTTGCGATACCTGACCCGGAAGGGCAATTGGTGGCGGCTCTCCGCGCAATCCCTGATTGGACGCTGCCTTATCTAGCGTATCTAACTCGTGGTGAGTTACCCCAAGACGAGACCCTGGCACGGCAGATTGTGAGGCGGTCTAAGTCTATGACTATTGTCAATGGCGAGTTGCACAGATGCAGCGTGACAGGCATTTTTCAACGCTGTGTCTCTCCTGAGGAGGGCCGTGAGATCTTGCAAGAGATACATGCCGGCGATTGTGGTCATCACGCCGGGTCAAAATCTTTGGTGGCTAAGGCTTTTCGGCACGGCTTTTACTGGTTAACTGCTCATAGAGATGCAGAGGACTTGGTCAGTAAATGTGATGGGTGTCAAAAGTTCGGACGACGGGCTCATGTGCCGGCTCAAGAATTGCAGATGATTCCAATCACCTGGACGTTTGCGGTCTGGGGGCTTGATATGGTGGGGCTTTTTAAGAGGTCTAAAGACAAGAAGACCCACCTCTTGGTGGCGGTTGACAAGTTTACTAAGTGGGTTGAGGCTGAGCCGGTCAGTAAGTGTGACACGACAACAGCAGTTCAGTTCGTCAAGAAGCTGATCTTTCGGTTTGGTTATCCTCATAGTATCATTACTGACAATGGTACAAACCTGTCCAAGGGGGCTATGAAGGAGTTTTGTGATGATGAACATATCCGCCTCGATGTATCTTCTATGGCTCACCCACAGTCAAACGGCCAAGTAGAGCGTGCTAACTAGGAAATTTTGAGAGGAATAAAACCCCGGCTTATGGTTCCTATAGAACGCACGCCGGGTTGTTGGGTGGAGGAATTACCTTCAGAGCTTTGGATTATCAGAACCACCCCCAATAGGTCAACATGCTATACACCTTTCTTCATGGTTTATGGCACATAAGCCGTTCTCCCCAGCGATATCCGTCATGACTCGCCTAGGGTGGCGGCTTATGTTGAAACTGATAATGAGACGGCGCGTCAGGATGCTTTGGATAGATTGAATGAAGCACGAGACCTTGCAGTGGCATGGTCGGCGATTTACCAGCAAGATTTGCGTCGTTATCATAGCCGCAGAGTCAAGACCAGGACGTTCCAAGAAGGCGACTTAGTGCTCCGGCTGATTCAAGACCAGTCAGATATGCATAAGTCGTCACCCTCTGGGAGGGACCGTTTGTGATCAGCAGAAATCTCAACAATGGCTCCTACTATCTCATTGATATACAGGAGAGTGACAAACCCCACACGTCCGGAGAAGAGACTGCCAGGCCGTGGAACATTGCTCACCTTCGGCCATATTATACTTGAGCCGCCGGCTCTCATCAATGTACATACTTCTGTCATTGTATATACCACCTTTTATGATATAATAAAGTTGGCATCCCCATAATTCGGGGCCTCTGCCATTTTTTCCGCACCAAGTTTCGTGCAAAGAGTTGATTCTTCATAAGGTCACTTGGGGGCTTCCAACCCATTGCATTTAGCTTTCATACCCTCTTGACCGGCTTTATATGCCATATCCGAGTTAAACCTGCCTGTTTGCAACTTGCTACTCCACCATGTGATCCGCCGAACTCTTGACAGTCAATCTTGCTCAGAGACCCTAAACTTGAAAGTCAATCTCGCAAAAAGACCCTGAACTTGTCAAGGTTAAAACGGCGGCTTTTGTCACGAGAGAGCCGGCTTACAGTGAGCTAGGATAAACTCGCCTTGTCTGCTATAGTCTCTCCACCATGTGGCCTGTTCGTACTCTTAGCAACGTCAATCTTTTTAAAGACCCTTAACCTGCTATGGTTTAAGCGACGGATTTATGTCACGTGAGAGCCGGCTTACGGGGTTTCAGGCTTTTATGCCTAGCTTCTTTGAGGCAATACAAATTTTTTCTTACAAGAGTTGTCTCGTCTTGCTGTGCCTTTAAAGCCGACTTATAAAGAGATATACAAATATATATTCCATTGCTTGTTTTTTACAGGTATTTTTCATGATAAGATTCTAAGTTTCTGGGTAACCCCGGCTTAGCATTGCTCATGGAATATAACCCGCCGGACGAGTCAATGCAGTCAGATGATTATATCAAGACATTCATGCTAAGTCGCCGGCGTATGGGCTGAAGAAGTTTTAAAAGTGCACGAAGGCACAAGAGCAAGCGAGTTTTTCCTACGCTATTACAAGGCCTCAGAGGACCCAAAAGATGGTGCTCAAGTTTTTCACAAGGTATCACCCGGCGGCTCAGCTTCGCCCGGGTTAGCATCCTTGAAGACCGGCTCTTGCACCTAGCTTGTCGCCAGGTCTTCGCTTTCCTGATCTGAAGGTTGTCCACATCCCAGTTGCAGTTGAGTAATGCTTCAAATTCAGCCTCATCATCCAAGATGGGAGATGGATCAACATCAGGAGCGAAGATATGCTTACACCGTTGGGGAGTCAGATCCTTGGGTTCAAATGTAGGCGCCCGGATTCATGCGTTATTGGCGTCGTAAGCCGCCTGATATGTCTTCAGATCAGCTTATGTGGCTAGCTGGCTGCCCAACACTCGAGATGCTTTGAAGCAGCGGGTGTAGTCGTCTTGAGTAAATTCTGACCCATCAGCTTTCAACTGTGGGAAGCCCCCTGTCATCTCCTCCGGGTTAAGCTCCAGCGCATATGCCAACGCCCGGCTCAGAGCAGATATTGCGCCCTTACGGGCGGCTGATTTCTTCATTTCATTGAAGTGTTGGGGGACGGTGGAGAGGCACTTTAGCACATCTTTGATCAATTTTGACACACCTTTCTCACCAAAGACTGCCCTGATGGTAAATAAGCTTCCAGCGTACAGCTATTCAGTGAAGGCGTATAAGGCCTTCAGCTTCAACAAGCTATCACCCGGAAGCTGGCGAGTTCGCTTGCCTGTTAAACAGTTTGAGATTGTAAGTCGCCGAGCGAGTCTCCATAGGATCATTTCAAGCATAATCGTAAGTACAGTCAACAATGCTTACCAAAGACGGCTTCGGTCATCCGGCTTATGTGCCGCTTCAGGCTGATCAGCTCTTCAGTCATGGGTGTAAGATGGCCCTCGGCGTCTTCGACGCGTTTGGTCAGGGCGGCTTGGCTGGTTTCAGCAGATTTTTTGTACGCTTCAAGTTCCGTCTTGATCTTCTCCAGCTCTGACAAGGCGGGCCGCCACTTTGTGTCGACTTCAGCTCGGGCTTCTTGTTGCAAGGCCAGACTCTTCTTAAGGTCTGTCACGCTAGATTTAGCCACACTTAAAGATTCCTACAAATGACAAGTCATAGCAAAGTAAGATTATCAGTCTTAAGCCGCCAGTCCGGCTCATAATGGTGTTTAAAAACACGGCAGAGAATTCTTACAAGTTCCAAGCAGATTGCAAGCAATATACTTGACACTTGGGGGCTAATGTGTATCAGTTCTTTCAAATTTCTACAATACAAATGAAACCCGGATCATCTTCATGAAGATAACCCGGCCCTTGGGGGCTACACATTGCTCTACAAATCTAAGATCAGATCTACAAAAAGTCCCGGTTCATTATTTACATAACTAGCCGGCCCTTGGGGGCTACACTTGGCATTTTTGCATTTATTAAGGCAATAAGTGCCGGCTCATTATTAGTATAATGACCCGGCCCTTGGGGGATACAACGTTGGTCTATTCAATTCTACATGTTATTGAAGACCTGGCTTATTTTCAAGAAGATAAGCCGGCCCTTGGGGGCTACGTAAGGGTATACAGGGAACAGAAAAGTGGAATACCTCATATTTCTTCTTCATCATATCCACTAGCTTGGCCTCCATGTCCTGGCTGGCGGCCAGGCGACTCAGATATCCTTAGTGTAGCTCGTCAGCAGTCAGCTTCTCCAAGTTGGGCAGATCAAGCTTGTTTTTATCCTTCTCAGGTGAAGGTGTTTCAGCCTTGCTGATGTGTTTGGTTATCACGTTGGAGGAGGTCGGAGCGGCATAAGCTAAGCCGGTGATAGTGACCTCTTCTTCCTGAGCCGACACCTCTTGAGTTGTTGGCAGGGGGCTGGGTGGCTTAGGATCCATCTCTAGAGAAGCGTCAGGAATCACAACGTCATCATCCGCCAGTTCGTTGGGCTGGGGAGCGTTGTCCTAAGCACCCCGGCCAGCGTCGGATTGTTCCACTTGAGCTTCAGTGTCAACCTTTGGATCTTCCGGTTCTAAAACATCTGGACGGGAAGATGACCCGCTCAATTTCCTTTTCTTGGCCTGAGCCCTACAAAACACGGACTTCATTATCAGTTATATGCAAGGACAGTATAGTAGTAAGCAGGGAACATATATAAGAAAGTTTACCCCGGGTTGATAACAAGGGGAGGCAGCTTGGAGGCGGTTGAGTCGCCAGATGAAGGAGGAGTTTCCTGATACAATTAGATGAAGCAATATGAGTAAGTAACAGCACAAGACTAATATGCAGAAATACAAATATAAGCATGAAGTGCCTCGTTGCGGCGTTTTCGGCGAGCCGGAGTGTCAGGTAAGCCGGCCACCAGATCTTCAGAGCCGCCGCTCTGGGTCTGACGCCTAGCGTCATGCTGCTGTTTCTTCAAAAGAAAGTCGGGGTCCAATGTCGGTACCCCGATCCTAAGCCATATGAATCCAGCCTGTAACATGTCACACCACTTTGCGGCCTCACGCACGGTAACCCACGGCTGCCACCTTACCTTGGCCGGGACCGTTTGCGCCTTTTGGCTCACGGATATGAACATGTCGCTAGCATTCACACGTCAAAGAACCCGGGTTGACATGACTAGTTATAGACCCAAGTAGCACAACCGTACAGGGACAGGCATACGTAACCCAACAATGCAGGTATCGGTCATCAGCGTGTGTAGACGAGTCATAGAAAGCTACATGGATTCCATTACGCTGTGGGACATAAATGTCATCAACTGCGCGTAATGGAATCCCTGTAGCTTGCTATGACTTGTCTACACATGCTGATGACCGACACCTGCATTGTTGGGTTACGTATGCCTGTCCCTGTATAGTTGTGCCACTTGGGTCTATAACTAGTCATGTCGACCCGGGTTCTTTGACGTGTGAATGCTAGCGACATGTTCATATCCGTGAGCCAAAAGGCGCAAATGGTCCCGGCCAAGGTAAGGTGGCAGCCGTGGGTTACCGTGCGTGAGGCCGCAAAGTGGTGTGACATGTTACAGGTTGGATTCATATGGCTTAGGATCGGGGTCCCGACAGCGTTGGTATCAGAGCTGAACTGTCTGTAGGTTTAGAAAGCCAAACTGGTCGATGTTGAGTCTAGTAATGCTTTAGTTATATAAGGGAATTGATTGTGGAAGGGAACGCAAGGCTCTTTTTACTCCTTTCCTCAAGTTACTCTATTCTGGGTCACCCTCTCCTTTTCTACGGGGATTAAGGACTAGGCTTCTTACCTATCTGCTAGGATGACGAGTTACTGGACCGCAGACTTATAGAATGGTTGTTTGTGTCAAGTAATGTCCCATCAGAGTTGTGAGAAGTGATGCTATGTTCTCAGTGTGCCTTGAAACCATGATGTTGAGCTGTTATGCTGCCTAAATCTTGTGCAGGTTGCCTCATATTTCATACCCGTACAACCATTATTCTGTTCGAGTTCTTCTAGGTTTAGGTATGTGCCGGTGATCTTCCTTGTTTTGAACCCTGGTTGTTTCCTTTAGGATGTCGCCAGTAACCCGGAGATTTGCTAGTCGTGGTCAGAACCAGGGAGATGGTAGGGATGAAGAAGATCCTCCCAACCCGCCTCTGTTGGCGGAGGTTATGCTAGAAGTTTAGAGGAACAAGCATGCCACCAACCGTCTGTTGGAGCACATCGAGCAGAATACATCCCATCAGCGCAACGAGCTAGTATCCATCTGAGACTTCATCAAGTTGCAACCGCCCACCTTCCATCATTCCATTGAGCCACTGGATGCAGATGATTGGCTCCGGAGTATCAGTAGTAAGCTACGTTATGCAAAAGTGGCCGAAGGAGACAAGGTCACCTATTCCGCATATCACCTTGAAGGTTCCGCCATCCTATGGTGGGAGAACTTCGAGGCCATGTGACCTGTGGGCGAAGCTACTTCATGGAAAGAATTTTGCGAGGATTTTCGTGAGCATCATATTCCCCAGGCCCTGATAGATCGTAAGCAAGAGGAGTTCTGCAATCTGACCCAAGGCAAGATGGATGTGGATGCCTATAGTCAAGAGTTTGAACGCCTCGCGCGTTATGCCCCAGAAAAAGTATCCACAGATGCCAAGAAGCAAGCAAGGTTTAGGAAAGGTCTCGACCTAGAGCTACGTCGTGACCTCAATTTGCATGAGTTCGCTACCTTCCAGGTTCTTGTGAACAAAGCCATTCAAGCAGAAACTGGTAGGATGACCTATGAGGAATCCCGCAAGCGCAACTGTGATTTTGGGTCATCATCAGTCTCTATATCTCAGAGGCGTAGAATATGGATTCCGAACACCACTCTCCCTCCGGGATATGCACCGAGGCCATCCTATGTGGCGCCTCGTCTGCCAATGCCATGTGTTCCCTAGAAGAACCTCATCAAGCGGATGATCAACCCAGATCCTCGTCCCGTTCATGGGGCATGCTTCAAGTGCAGTCAGCCTGGACATTATTCAAAGAATTGCCCTTTACGAGCAAATGTTCCATCCTCTTCAAGCAATGTTGCCGGTCGTGGCAAGCCCCAAATCAAGAAGTTTAATGCGAGGTCTGTTGTTTACACTCGTGGATGTGTGCATCATGTAATTGCAGAAGAAGCTCAAGATGATGCTGACGTTGTGCTTAAGACGCTTCTTGTCAATTCTCATCCAGCTTCAGTTCTATTTGATTCTGGAGCATCCCACTCTTTCATCTCTGAAAGGTATGCCCTGTCGCATGATATGTCCTTTGATATTATGCCTACTCCTTTGGAAGTTCAAACTCCAGGTTCTAGATGGCAAACTGCTAGAGTGAGCCATGGAAATCAAATCCTTGTAGATGGTTTAGTGTTCCTTGCTTCTCTAATAGCTCTTAAGTCTTCGGACATCAATATCATTTTGGGGATGCACTGGATGACAGCTCATCATGCCAAAATTGATTGTTTCACTAGGTCTGTTCAGCTTACCCATCCTTCTGGCCAGATAGTCAATGTCCAGACCCATATCCCAGAAGGGAGGATATATTCCCTCAATGCCAATCCTCTCCCAGACCTTGAGAACATCCCGGTAGTTCGTGACTTCCCGGATGTCTTTCTAGAAGAACTGCCAGGTGTTCCACCTGACAGAGAAGTAGAGTTTGTCATAGACCTTATCCCAGGAATTGCTCCAATTGCTAGGACACCGTATAAGATGTCACCCCAAGAGTTAGCTGAGCTTAAGATCCAACTCGATGAATCTTTGAAGAAAGTTTTCATCTGTCCTAGTTCTTCTCCATGGGCTTGTCCTGTCCTCTTCGTCAAGAAGAAGGATGGTACGGACCGGATGGTTGTCGATTATCGACCGGTTAATCTGGTCACGGTAAAGAACAAATATCCGCTCCCCAGGATCAACGATCTGTATGATCAGCTCGCTGGATCCACAGTATTTTCCAAGATGGATTAGATATTAGGTTATCATCAAATCAAAATCAGGAACGGGGACATTCCAAAGACGGCTTTCGTCACTCGTTATGGCCAATATGAGTACACTGTCATGTCCTTCGGCCTAACCAATGCCCTAGCCACCTTCTCCCGTTTAATGAATTCGATCTTCATGGAGTATTTGGACAAATTTGTCGTGGTTTACCTCGATGATATCCTCATATACTCGAAGAACGAAGAAGAACATGCTGAGCATCTTAGGCTGGTAATGATGAAACTTCGAGAGCATAGCCTTTACGCCAAATTCTCCAAGTGCGAATTATGGTTGCCAGAAGTGACCTATCTAGGTCACGTAATCTCTGCGAAATGTATTGCTGTCAATCTCGAGAGAGTTCAAGCTGTCCTTGATTGGACTCAAGCTGAATTTGTGAAGCAAGTTAGGAGTTTCCTTGGCTTAGCGAGCTATTGTCGTCGCTTCGTTGAGAATTTCTCCAAAGTTGCCAAACCTCTAACTGAACTCCTCAAGAAAGATAATAAGTTCGAGTGGACTCCAAAGTGTGTGGAAAGTTTTCAGGAGTTGAAAAGACGACTGACTACTGCCCCGGTACTTGTATCCCCGGATTTCACAATGGACTTTGTTATCTACTGTGATGGCTCATGACAAGGTCTAGGTTGCATTCTTATGCAAGATCGTCATGTGATTGCCTACGCATCTCGAAAGTTGCATCCACATGAGGAGAATTATCCAACACACCATCTGGAACTTGCCGCTGTAGTCCATGCACTTGTCACTTGGCGACATTACCTTCTGGGTAATCGTTGCGAAATATACACTGATCACCAGAGTCTCAAATATATATTCACTCAACCGGATTTGAATCTCAGGCAAAGACGGTGGATTGCGTTGATTACGGACTACGACTTAGGAATATCTTACACCCCAGGCAAAGCCAATGTCATGGCTGATGCAGTAAGTCGTAAATCCTATTGTAACAACCTCATGTTGCTACATAGTCAACCACTTCTCCACAAGGAATTCCGTAAGTTAAATCTTCACATTGTTCCTCGAGGATTCCTTTCTACCTTGGTGGCGAAACTAATTCTTGTGGATCAAATCATTGCTACCCAGAAGCAGGATACAGGAATTTCCCGAATCAAGAGCAACATTGCCAAGGGAGTTGCTTGTTCCTTCTTGGTAGATGATCAAGGTGTTGTATTCTTTCAGGACCGCTTGGTGGTTCCCAAGAATCCACAACTCTGAGAGATGATCCTTAAAGAAGCTCATGAATCTCCTCTCACGATTCATCCCGGTAGTACCAAAATGTATCAGGACCTATGCCAGAGGTTCTGGTGGACCCGGATGAAGAGAGAAATCGCTCAGTTCGTTGCTAACTGCAATGTTTTTCGTCACGTTAAGGCAGAGCATCAAAGGCCTGCTGGCACTCTTCAGCCCTTGGCTATTCCTGAGTGGAAATGGGACAAGGTCGGTATGGATTTCATCACCGGCTTTCCAAAGACTTAGAAAGGGAATGATGCCATCTTTGTGGTCATCGATCGCCTTTCGAAAGTTGCTCATTTCCTTCCAGTTCGAGAAAGTATAACTGCTAGTCAGTTAGCAGACCTATATATTTCTCGAAGAGTTTCTCTTCATGGTGTTCCTCTAGAGATCAATTCAGATCGTGGAAGTCTTTTCACTTCTCGATTTTGGGAAAGTTTCGAGAATGCTATGGGAACCCATCTCTTGTTTAGCACCGCTTATCATCCTCAGTCAAGTGGTCAAGTTGAAAGAGTCAATCAAATTCTCGAAGATATGCTCAGAGCCTGTGTTATCTCATTCGGAATGAATTGGGAGAAATGTCTTCCATTCGTCGAGTTTGCTTATAATAACAGCTTCCAGTCTAGTCCGAGCCAAGCTCCTTTCGAAGTGTTGTATGGACGAAGTTGTCGAACACCATTAAACTGGTCAGAAACTGGTGAAAGACAATTCTTTAGACCGAATATGATCCAGGATGCAGAAGAGCAAGTTCGCATCATTCGTGAGAATCTGAAAACAGCCCAATCTCGTCAAAAGAGTCAATATGACCGTCGTCATAAAGATATAAGTTATGAAGTTGACGAGAAGGCTTACCTTCGGGTTACACCTCTCAAGGGTACCCATCATTTCGGTATCAAAGGCAAATTGGCTCCTCGTTACATTGGTCCTTTTTGCATTCTCGCCAAATGAGGAGAGGTTGCCTACCAATTGGAACTACCTCCACAATTTTCAAAAGTTCATGATGTGTTCCATGTTTCTCAACTCAGGCGTTGCTTCAAGGATCCTGTCCGCGAAGTAGACCGCGAAACGCTTGATCTTCAAGATGATCTCTCATATCGAGAATATCCTGTTCGTATTCTCGATGAAGCCGAGCGCAGCACTCGACGTCGCAGCATGAAGTTTCTCAAGGTTCAGTGGTCACACCATTCCGAGGATGAAGCAACCTGGGAGCGCGAAGATCGTCTTCGGCTTGAGTACCCTGCACTCTTCCCGACTACGCCTGAATCTCGGGATGAGATTCTTGTTTAGTGGGGGTGAGTTGTCACAACCCTAGTTTCACATTGCTTGTTAATGCATTCATGCATGCATTTTTAATTTTCATATGAAAGTGAAATGAGGATTTGATCAAGCCTCAGGATTAAATTTTTGTCAAACAAGCAACATAAAAATTTCTTCAAAGTGAACCAACAAATGTTCCTGGTATTCTAAGAAAATATTGGCAAGAGGTAAAATTCAAACCAATATTTTTGGAATCACAGAATTATTTATTTTGGGCATTTGATTTAATCCAACAATTATTCCCCTTGGATTTATATTTATTATATATATAATAAAAGTCCATTAATTCTGAAACTTTTTGTGGTGCTCTGGTTTAATCCATTGGACTCACCTGCAAAATATCAGAATTTTACAAAATGATTTGGTTGTCAAACCAAATCAAACAAATGTCAGAAAAATATAAAACATAAAACAAATAACTAGAAATGCACATACCTCACCTAGCCCAGGAGGGAGCTGGCCCAGCCCATATAGCCGCTGCCAGTCGTCTTCCACCTCTGGCAGTAGGCAGAGGCGAAGGCAAGCATGGCGAGCGACAGGCGACCTCCTCCCTGCCTGCCTGCCCCCCCAGCGCCTTGTTCTCCAGCGCGTCGACACGAACCCCCTCGACCTCTCCCACTCCTCTCATGCTCATTCCCTCCCCTCTGCTCCTCTCTCCACCGCACGACCGCAGCCACCATCGCCGCCGCTCGTCGCACCTGCAGCCACAGAGCTCCCCTAGCCCAGGTGTTTAGCCCAAGAGCTCCGCCGCACTGCGCTGTCCATCCACAAGGGCGGAATCGAGCTCGGACGACCTCCACCCTCACCAACATCGCCGTTCCACCGCCGGACACCGAAGGCCGCCGCCGCCGATTCGCTGGCCACCGGACCTCCCCAAGCCCCCCGTTGCCTCGGATAGCGCCAAGGTCAGCCGCAACCATGTTTTCCCCCTCCTGGCCATCCTCTCCGCACCCCCTAGCTACCCGACCGCGAGCTCCGAGCACCGCCGTCCGCCATGGACGACGAGCTCCATGCTTCGGTGCCCTTCGGCTTGCCCCCGTGGCACCGTTGGGTTCCTGCTGGTCTGTAGATGCCCCCGGACCCCCAACTTACTTGCTATCCCACCCCATCGCCGATCTGGCCAACCCCGTACGGGCGCCGCCGCGGATGTGCCCGCCGCCGTCAGCTCCGGCGTCACCCGCGTCCCCTATGTGGCCCATTAGATGCGCGGGAGCAAGGGCTCCTCCCCGGTGCTCTCAGCGCTCGATGCAATGCCCTATAGCCCAAACCAGCAGGTCTCCGGTGCGCCTCCGCCGCGGTTTCATGTCGCCGGCATTGAGCCGCCGGTGGGGTGACGTTGCTCGGCTTAATTAGCCACTAACCACCACCTCAGACAGTGACGCCGGGCACCACATGCTAAACTAACCACGGGATTAAATTAAACCTTTTTAGTTAAAGCCCTAGACACTGACATATGGGCCCCGGTCGTTAGGTTTGACCTGGATCGGGTCCTTTGACCAGCTGACGCCAGCCTGATGTAATGCTGACGCAATAAGTGAATTTCTGTAATAAAAATAATCCAAAAAATGTTTAAAACTTCTAAAAAATCATAGAAAATAATATGTAACTCAGATTGAAATAGTTTATATATGAAAAATTATCAAAAAAATTCAATGAATCTGATGGTGGGATTTTCATGCATTTTAGAGCAAGCTAAATAGGAGAACTTGGACATTTTGTTCCAAACACAATATGCCACTTCACATATGGGGTTGAATTTGAACCTTGGGTTCAAACCAACTTCATTTAACTTGCTGATAGATGCATTAGCTCAAACCAGCATCATATTAACATGTCATACTCATGCATCATTGTGAAGCATTTGCCGTGCTTAATATGTACCTTGTTTGATCTTGTCGATATAATTGTGAGACGTAGCTATCGACGACATCGAAGAACAGCTGAGTTCTTCCGATAAACAGGCAAGCAACCCCCCTTGAGCATATTCGATACAATCCCACTCTCTCGCTCTTGCTCTCAATTCAATGCATTAGGACAATACGATTCAACTGCTACTTGTGTTGTGGTAGATGAACCCACTCCTTTGCATGACCTGTCATTGTCACAGTAAATAGCTAAACCAAGCAACCTAGCATACCTGGTAGATGCTTGAGCCATGTTGTGCTATCACCCTGTTATGCTTGCTATGCTTAGAGTTGTGTCAGATTTGATTCATCAGGGTGATGAACTGGAGTGAAATGGTTGTGTCCTGATGACGAGATTTAAGTGTTGAACCTGTTTTGGTAAAGGTAGCGATGAGAGGCCATGTAGGAGTACATGGTGGGTTGTCTCATTGAGACCGCTCATAGGAACTGAGTTCTGTGTTTGTGTTCCAAGACTAGCTACTACCGCACATTGGGCTCCGGAAACTCGAGCTCTCTCGGCCTATTAACCTACCCTGTTCTCTGCCTAGGAGTCGCACTAGTTGGAAACGTTGATAGGATGTGGCCGGGCCTGCGAAGTGAATGAACAGCCCAACCGGGTCCGGCTTGGGGCCCTGTACACTACTTCTGAGTCCGAATCGTGAAACACAGCCGGATTCTCGATTGTGGTGACCAACTCAGTTAGGCGACTACCTTGGGCTAGAGTCGTTGTAAGTTAACGTCCGTGGCTGACTCCCTCGCTGGGCTTCCGCTTGAAGGTTGCCGAGGTGCCTTTTTACGTGCACATGGCGGTAAGTGGCGGGAGCATGTGTGACGAAGTACACCCCTGCAGGGTAATATATCTATTCGAATAGCCGCGTCCACGGATATGGACTACTTGGAGACTTGCATTGTTCATAGACAACTTTAACGGATACTCTAAAATACTCCAGATAAGTGTGAGTGCTATGGATGGCTTCTCGTAGGAATACGAGAGAGAATCCATAGTGGTGTATTGATATGGTGAATATGTGGACTCGTGTGTGCTCTCTCGTAGGGAGACGAGAGGGTAGTGATACATTTGTTACTTTGTCGTAGTCTAGTTTAGCCAAAGGTCAAAGCTGGCATTCTGCAGTAAACCCGACAATCCCGTTCATTGATACATGACGCATATGTAGATAGTTCTGATGTAAGACTTGTTGAGTACCTTCGTACTCACTGTTGCTTATTTACATTTTTGCAGAGATAGACATTGCTCGGTTATGTTTCTTCTGACGTTAACATCGACAGATTAGCTTAGTAACCCAGACAGGAGTCTGGCTCCTTTGGTAGGGTCGTTGTAGCTTTTCAGGCTGTTCCAGCTGCTTTTAGTAGATGTCTGTACCCAGACATGTAACTTCCGCTTGTTGTTTGTATGCTCTGAATGTTGGGTCATGTGACCCACCCTGCTTGTAACATTATACTATGTTGGCTCTTCGGAGCCCTCTAAATAAATGTTATGTTGTAGAGTTTTATTGTGATGCCATGTTGTATCTACACATATCGTGCATATTGCGTGTATGTTTGAAATGCATTGGTATGTGTGGGATTCGAGACCTAGCTGTATACCTTTAGTAGCCTGTTTTACAGGGAAATGCCTCTTTGTGCTTCCACCGAGCCTTGGTAGCTTGCTACTGCTCCGGACACATTGATTGACCGGCATGTATCCTTCTTGCTGCTGTGTCTGTCCCTTCGGGGAAATGTCTCGCAGTGTAATGGAGTCCATGTAGCCTGCTATGACTCGTCTACGCACAGTTGATAACATTTATGTCCCACGGCGTAATGGAGTCCCTGTAGCTTGCTATGACTCGTCTACACACGTTGATGACCGACACCTGCATTGTTGGGTTACGTATGCCTGTCCCTGTACGGTTGTGCCACTTGGGTCTATAACTAGTCATGTCGACCGGGGTTCTTTGACGTGTGAATGCTAGCGACATGTTCATATTTGTGAGCCAAAAGGCGCAAACGGTCCCGGCCCAGGTAAGGTGGCAGCCGTGGGTTACCGTGCGTGAGGCCGCAAAGTGGTGTGACATGTTACATGCTGGATTCATATGGCTTAGGATCGGGGTCCCGACATCCAAGTGAGCAAGAGGATGTGAAAACTTAACTTTCCGGATGACCCGCCGGATTCTCTCCATTGGCGGAGGTTCTGCGGAGGAGATAATAGTTACCTCTGCAGCCCCGGTTTCGCTTGCCTCTGCCTCTTCCTGAGAGGAGTCAGCGTTAATAAGTTGCATGAAAAGAAGACCAAGGGAATCAAGTTCTACCTCTGAGTCGTCCAGCACGAACAGCTCCTCAGTTGATTGTTTCTTTTTACGAGCCGGAGCTTTAACTTTGGTTGCCTTGGTTGCCATGCTTTTCTTTTTGGAAGTGATGACTAGCCTTTTGGTCCAGAAGGAAGAGCCGGCCTATATATGATATATGCATTGGCAGAAAGGTTAAATAGGGTATATGAAATGCAGCATTTAAGGAATGGATAAGGATTAGGGTGAAAAGATTCACCTCTGGAGCCGGGTTAAGTGTGTAAAAAGGACTTAACCCCGTCTTGTTGCAGACTGCCTGAGGTTCTCCCATCAAGGATTTGACGATGGCATTATGATCCTGGTCTGTCAAGGAGTCTGGTTGAAGCGTTGAGAATCAATCACCTCACCAGTATATTGGCACATTAAGGCGTTGCGGCGGCTCAGGGGCAGAATCCTCCAAGAGACCCAGCAGCGGGTCAGATCAATGCCTGTTAACCCGTTGGCTAACAGGGCCCTTATTTTCGAAAAGGCTGCACCGTACCGGGTGCGCTCTGCAGCAGACATCCGGTCTGGAGGTTCGGTGTCAGTACTGAGCCGGTAAGGACGATAATCCGGTAGTGGATTCTCTCCTTCTGGGGAAGTATCCTTACAGTAAAACCAGGTTTTATTCCAGTCCTTGGGATGACTCTGCAGAATCGCTGCTGGAAGGAGTACATCCCTCCGTCTTTGAAGAGTGACACCTCCGAGTTCAAGACTCAATCCATCCGCCATTTCTGTTTGGCGGTTGATGTACAAGTATTCCTTGAAGAGGTCAACAGACAGCTCTTCTTGCAGATAAGCTTCACAGAGAGTTTGGAACTGGCATAGGTTGGTGACGGAGTTGGGGCCAATGTCTTAAGGGTGCAGTTTGTAGAAGTGTAAGGCGTCCCGAAAAAATTTAGACCCGGGCGGTGAGAAGCCACGGAGAAGATGGTCTGTGAACACAATGACTTCCCCATCCTCGGGTTTGGGAGTGGTTTCATTGCCTGGAACCCGCCAGTGGATAACATCCTGAGCCGGCAAAACTCCCATGATGACAAAATCGTTGAGCGTTTCCTAAGTTACCCCGGATCTTACCCAGTCGCAAGAGGCAGGAGCTTTAGCCATGACGGCGGCTTAAAAGGGTTGTGGAAAAACATGATTTTGTGCCGGGTTAACAACGCGGCATGATCAAAACATCTATGACTCTAGATGATGATAGTACTTGGTGGGTCAGTATTCAATTATGAACCGCCGATCATTACAGCAACGAAGCATGACAATGAGAGCTGGCAGCATGATGGCGGGTCAAGTTTGCCAGCGAGTGTTGGAAATATTGCTAAGTGTGGAAAAACAGATTCCAACAACTACAGCTACCGTTTTAAGATCTACGGACGAGAAGAAAAGGAAAATAATTCCTAGACCTAAAACGACCGCGAAGAACAGATAGTTCATGCATGAGTTTCCCGTGAAAGGAGATCTGTGTTAAGCATGGAAAGCGCATCCGGCGAAGCGCCGCGGGTTCTTGCTAGCGATTGGAAGCCTAAGAGTGTCTCCCTCATCTACGGCAAGGACGCCGGTGAACGGCGGCGGACTCGAAGAACACTCGATGCACTAATGCAGATCCATAGGAGGAAGAAGATGGAACCTGAGATGTGTAGAAGATGCGGGCGAGCGGCATCAAACTCTGGACAGGTTCAGGGTGATGCAACGGCCTTGGTGATGGCGATGACGAGGTCCGAGCGGCGCGGCGGAGCTTCGGCTGCGCGAGCGGCTGGAGGAAGAAGAAGAAGAGAGGCGACGATGGGGGAAAGTGAAAAGATAAGGACCCCATGTGCCTATTTATGACGAGGATGGAACATCAATAGTCTCACGCGGGAATCGAGGAGACAAAGTGATGATTGACCAAGAAAACGCCTCGATTCTCGGATTGACCAGTTAATGAAAAGATCCGTTATGACGTCATCCAGATCTTTTGGATTTTTTCAGAGATGACGTCACACATTTTCACACGGCGGGTCACGAAGATCGGTCAGAGATGACATCACCCATTTTCACATGGCGGGTCATGAATATTTGTCAGAAAGGAATGTAAGATTCGCCAACCAGAAGACTTGAAGATAGACATGAACCAGTTCAAATCAATCTAGGGCCTAATGTTGGGGATATCACCCCGTGGTGAGACCCGCCCAGGAGGGGCCGGGTCATGAGGTTGACGGCTTAGCAGTAAAGCCAGGAAGTGACTTGCTGATGGGCCTGGAGGAGGCCCAGAGGCGGAAGACCATGTGTGACCCGGTGGTGTAAGCCGCCGGTGGCAGCTTGCCAGACAAGGCAAGGGTAGTTAGGGGCAAGGTCGGTTATTAAGTATGACCCAGCCCGGACTCTTGTAAGCCCCGGGGCCTCGACCTGTGTATATAAAGGCGGGTTCCTTGGGAAGCTTAGGCCATGAAACCTTTGATCGAGTACTAGGTCAAGCGAATCCGCTCCCTTGTAATCGATACCCAATCAATACAACTCAGAGCAGGACGTAGGCTATTACGTCCTTTGAGAGGGGCCGAACCACCTGTGTCTTTCGTCCCGACCAACCCTTTCGAGTTAACCGCCGTAGCGATGGCTTCACACCTAAGTCCTTGCCCTAGGACATCTGTCGTGATAAAACCACGACAAAGACCATCATGCTTCGTCCGGTCGCCTCTCTCACCGTTCCTCCAGTCCTGGTCGGCTCGTCTCTTCTCACCGGGTGAGATGACAATGCGGCACCCTCATTCGTTGTTGGAGGTGATGCCACTTCGTCCACTGCCACATCCACCCAGCCTCCAAGAGTTTCTAGCCGCCTGCCTTAGCCGTCTGACCGTAGTGAAGGCGATGTGGATGTCCATTGCATGGTTGTGGGACGCATGTAGTGACCCAGCATACCACTGCATGGTTTAGTATGCCTGTTGTTGATATAACACCCACAAGACACCATCTCATGAATCTTATGTCCCATAGAGTGTACAACAGAACCATAGTGGGTCCAAACCATCATTATATTACAAAATTTATTCAAACAAAGATACAAAGTTCAAACGGTTCGAACTACTCATACCGAAAAGCGGGGTACCACTACTGACCCTGCAATCACTTATTGAGTTTGGATCATGTCTCACATGATCGGTCTGGCTACTACTACTAAGCCTACACTACTCTTGATGCTACTGCTCTAGGCCTTCTCCTCCGTTGTTGGCTCCATAGGCGTTGAAGTAGTCGACTCCTTCGACTCCTCCAAAAAGGTTTCGCTCCTCGTAGAAGTACTCTCCGACAACTCACGAATTGACGCCCCGTGGCGATAACGTGTGTGAGGGCACATTAGTATGAGGATAAGCTATTTACTCGTCCATCCTATTCTAGGCTCCGTCGTCAAAGCTATCACTACATTGCTGGAATGTCTACTGAGTTTGGTTATTAATCCCGGTATAATGGAACTCTACGACTGTGTTACCAACCCGAGTTTTACGGTCCACCAATGATTTGATAGTACTGAATAAAATTTAATTTAATGCAATGAATATATACTGAATGTAGAGAACTTTGTATGGATGCTTTTACGAAAGCATGAAAAAAAGGCATGCAAGGTATGAACTTGCCTGGTAATTGAGAGGTAATGTAACTCGAGGCCTCGGGTTTTTAAAATGACATATAGTCTGATAAGGAGTATTGTTGCAAGAAATATGCAATATGCTATTATGCATAGAGTGACATAGTTTTCTAACCCTTTAACCTCCTGAAGTTTGATTAAGTTTATTTAGTTTATTTCTTTATGTATAAAATTGCTGTCAATTCTTGTTTCGGTAAAATAACAAAGTTATACTTTAATTTAATTGAGATAATTATTATTCTCAAAATGTTTCTAACATTTTAAAATTATGGAACATTTTTTATAATTTTATTTTGACTTCCCTATGTTACTTTATTTATTAAACAATAAATAACCATTTTTAATTGAAAAATTCAGGTTTAAGCATTTAAATAATGTTTTATTAATTCCAAATTTCTTGAAATCATTTTATTAAATGGACAATATTAACATTTGTTTGAATTTACATATTTGTCTGGTATATTCCTAGATTTGCTATTATTTATTTATTTATTTCTTTTAATTTTTTTTAACAAAAGACCTAGGCCTACTAGCCTCACCCTAGTTGGCCCAACGACCCAAGGTCTCACTGGGTGGAGGACAGCCCCATCTGCCCAAGCCGCCCCCGCTGTCGGGTCAATGGGATAGGGGTAACCAAGACCGTCTGCATGTGGCCCAAGGCGCGGTGCCAGTCGTGGGCCCAACATGGCCCACCACAGAACGTCACGAGCAAGATCTTCGCGAGGTCCTCCGCCTCGCAAGGCGCACATCAGCGAGCACCGCTAGGGGTCTCATGGAGCCCCCCTCGTGAGGCCACTGCCTACGGGAGTCCCCTAGACCCCCGCGGGGCAGATTGATCGGAGGTGGCCCAGAGGATCGCCCGGTCGTGTGTCTTCACGTGGGCGACACGCGCCGTGCCAAGCAGCGACAGGAGCTGTGCCAGCAGGCGCGGGTAGGGGAGCTTTCCTCTTTTGTGATAAGGGAGCACGGTCAGCTTGCCGGTTCCCAAAGCGATCCCCAAAGGTTTCCTGTTTGGTGAAAGAAGACCAAGGATGGAGGCTCGGCTGGACGGAGGTCATCCCCGAGCCCACCAGCGCGTCACGACGGGTGGCTTTTGCAGGCGAAGACCGGTTTTGTGAGGATAAGCTGCGGCCTTGTCCCCCTTCAAACTGGCTGTTGTGGTGACCCTTCCCACCCTGTGTTTTCGGGGAAGAGGACCGGGGCCAGTATAACAAAGGGCAGGGCGCCACCATAGAGAGGGGTTGACCCAAGTTAGCTAGAACACACCCCTTGTACTGGGGCTCATCCCCAAGCAATTGAGCAAAGCAGGAGTAGGGTTTTACACCGCAAGGTGGCCTGAACCTGGGTAAAACGAATGTGTCCACCATCCTTCTTCCTTAGCTCGAGCACGCCGGAGAGTCGCCGTGAGGTTGCGAGAGAGAGCAGGGCTAGAGAACTCGCGCACCCCAAAGTTCGAACCTCTTCGGGTCCCCGGAGCCCTTATTCCGACATTTGGCACGACAGGTAGGGGTGCGCCACTGTTTTCCAGCCCCGTTTCTGCTCCAGCTTCTCCAACCCCATGGCTGACGCCCGGAGTGCGCGTGCCGAGCACCGGGCGGCAAGCGTCGTCCAGACCGCGCCCGCTGGTTGTGACGGTTGACGCCACTCCGCCGACGCCGAAGCTGCCGCCACCGTCCCCGCTGCTCGTGAGCAGGAGGACTCCTCCATGCACCCCTCCATGCAGGAGGACAGCCGCACCGCCACAGCCTCCTCCTTCCACGCCAGCCTTGGGCAGGTGAACGCGCAGGCTGCGTTGCTCATGGCACACGAGCTACTGAGCTACCGCCCAGCGGACGCTGGTTATGACGCCTAGCTGGGCCGCATCACTGAGCTCGTCACCGCCGCCGGGAAGCCCCGACACCCTCTCGCTCGCTTCGTCCTCCACCGCCCCATGCCGGGGATGTGGCGCACGGAGCGCCTTTGCCACCTCCCCTGCACAACTACCCGGTCAAGCCTCAGCGCGATGTGCGTCCGCACGACCAGCCCCATGGAGCACTTCCGCAGGCCCAGTATGAGGCCAGCTGCCAGATCGTCGGCTGTGTCCCGCCTGACGTGCGTGTGATCCTCGGGCAGCAGCGCCAACGCCAGGACCGGATCATCCAGGATGTTGCGGAGGCCGGGCGCGAGAACCGAGCCGCCCTCATGCACGGAGTTCCTTCGAGCTGCGTGGGCTGTCGGGCCTTCACCCGTGAGCTGCTCCGGTTGGTTTGGCCGGTCAAGTTCAAGCCTGAGCTGCCCCCACGCTACGTTGGCATCTCCGACCCCACGGAGTTCATCCAGCTCTACGCGTTGAGCATCAAGGCGGCAAACGGCGACAACAAAGTCTTGGCAAACTGGTTCCCCATGGCCCTTAAGGATGGCGCGCGCTCCTGCCTCATGATCCTGCCTGATACGTCTCCAACGTATCTATAATTTTTTATTGTTCCATGCTGATATATTGGCATTCTAAGATACTTTTTGGGTCTTTATTTACCGATTTATAATATTTTTGAGCACTAACCTATTGACCCAGTGCCCAGTGCCAGTTGCTGTTTTCTGCATGTTTTTTGCTTTTCAGGTTTACAGTACCAAACGAAGTCCAATTGCTACAAAACTTTTTGATGATTTTTTCTGGACTGAAAGAAGACCGAGAAGCTTCGGAAGGATGTCAGGAGGCACACGAGGGCCCCACCACACATCAGGACGCGCCCTGGGGGCCGCGTCCTGATATGTGGTGGCCCCCTCATGGCTCTCCCGACATCCCTCTTCGGCCTATAAATTCTCTAAAATCGTGAAAACCCTGAAGGCAGTCCCAAAACCCTTTTTCTGCCGCCGCAAGTCTCTGTTCCATTGCGAGGCCATCTGGAGCTCCGTTCCGGCACCCCGCCGGAGGGGGGATCGATCACGGAGGACCTCTTCATCAACCTTGCTGCCCTCATGATGATGTGTGAGTAGTTCACGATAGACCTACGGGTCCATAGCTAGTACCTAGATGGCAATCTCTCTCTCTTATGATCTTCAATACAATGATCATCGCATCTTCGCTTTGATCTATCCGATGTAATCCTATTGTACGGTGTGTTTGTTGGGATCCGATGAATTGTGGGTTTATGTTTAGATTATTCATGAAAAGTGTTTGAGATACCTCTGAATTATATTATCTCTTAAGTGCATGATCATTATAGCTTCGTAATGCTCTCTGATTTATTGATGTGCTTTGGCAAAGTAGATTGATATTTCATCGGTGGGAGTGGTGCGTTGTGGTAGGTTCAACCTGGCGAGTTTCTATATCCCAGTGACAAAGTAGGGGACAAGATGCGTCTTTGTGTTGTTGCTACTAAGGATAAAACGATGGGGTTCATTCATATTGTTTGAGTTTACTTTGTCTACATCATGTCATCGTTCTCCAAGCATTACTCTGTTTTACTTAATACTCTAGATGCATGCTGGATAGCGGTCGATGAGTGGAGTAATAGTAATAGGTGCAGGCAGGAGTCGGCCTATTTGCTTATGGACGTGATGCTTATATACACATGATCATTGCCATGAAAATCGCATAACTATCCACTTTTCTATCAATTGCCCAACAGTAATTTGTTTACCCACCGTATGCTGCCTACATGAGAGATGCCGCTATGGAACACTATGGCCCCCGGGTCTATTCACTTATATATTTACAAACACTACAATTACCTCGCTGCCTTTATTTACTTTTTATTTATTTTATATTTATCAACAATTATCTACACAACTCATTTGCTTGTAAATAACATCAAGGGGATTGACAACCCTCTTGGCCGCGTTGGGTGCAAGTCGTTTGTTCATTTGTGTGCAGCCGCTGAAGACGGTTGAGGATTGATATTCCTATTGGTTCGATAAACCTTTGTTTCATAACTGAGGGAAATACTTACCCACTTTGTGCCTCAATTACCCGTTCCTCTTCGCGGAAAACCCAACGCATATCACAAGTATCAGGAAGGATTTCTGGCGCCGTTGCCGGGGAATATCATCATCAACTACCAAGTAACTTCACACAAATTTTCATTCACTTATTATTCTTTTTATTTTCTGTTATAATTAGCTTGTCTCATAAAAATTAAAAATACGAAAATATTTACTTTATTAGCTGCTAGTTTGCTTGTTTCGTCTCTAGTTTGCCTAGCTATGTTATCTTTATCTTTATCAAAAACAAATAGAAAGTTTAAAGTAAAAATTTAAAGATAAATGGATCGTCATCCACTTTCTAATATTTTCAAAAGACCTAATTATGTTGAACCAATTGCTAGTGAGTTGAGTGCACTAGAATTTCCTTATAAGGTCTTGCTTGAAAATCATGAATCTAAAAATTGTGATCAAGTGTTAAAAGAAATTTATAAAGTGATTCATGATAGTTCCTAGAATGAAAGGCATGATTGCCATGTTTCTATTATAAATTCTATGAATATCAATTGTGCTAATGATCATGATTGGGGTGATGATATTGATATTTCTAGCCTTCATGATGAATCTATTATTGAGTATGATATTCGCAACACTACTAAAAGTGGGTTGGAAGAGTGTCAACTTTAGGTAATAATGATCCCACTACTTTGGAGAATGATCAATATTATGATAGTTATATTGTTGAGTTTGATTATGATCCTACATATAATGAGAGAGGCAAACATGGTTATAAGAATTTGCATGTTACTCAATTACCTCTCTTTGTGTTGAAATTGTTAATGCTTCACTCTTCCTACTTGCATATCTTAGACACTTCTTGTCTTGATAATTTGTTTGCTTATAAAATGCCCATGCATAGGAAGTATGCTAGACTTAAATGTGTTTGCCACATGTTTTATGATGCTCTCTTTGTGCTTTAACTCTTGTCTTTTATGTGAGCATCATTATTATCCTAAGCCTATCTTGATGGCTATAAAGAAAGAGCTTGTTGGGAGACAACCCAATAGTTATCATTTATTTCTGTTTATTTTTGATACCATGATTATTGCCTCTATAATGATAATGTTTTTGTGTTTAAATTAGTGTTTGTGCGAAGTAAAGCATTTGGGATGACTCACAAGATGAGTAGAATCGATGCTGAAACAAAACAGAAACTTTTGACTCCAGTACAGGAATTTTCATTTTTTACTGGAGCATGATAATGATCTGAAAAATTTACACAGTGTTTATATACAAAGTTTGGAGGTTTTCCTAAGTTTTCAGAATTTTTAGATTTACATAAGTATAGGTTCTCTACAGATTTCTACAGACTGTTCTGTTTTAGACAGATTCTGTTTTTGCTTGCATAGTTGCTTATTTTGATTATGCTATGGATTGTATCGGGGGGTATAAGCCATGGATAATTTAGAATACAGTACCTATTATGAATTTATGAAATTTGAATCAATTTATAACAGTACTTAAAGAATGCAATATGTTTCTTAAACTAACGGATCTCACGAGGTTTTGTTGACTTTTGTGTGATTGAAGTTTTCATGTTTTGGGTGCTATTATGATGGACCACTGAATAAGGAGTAGCAAGAGCCTAAGCTTGGGGATTCACAAGGCACCCCAAGGTAATATTTTATGGGAGACTCAAGCATCTAAGCTTGGGGCTGCTCCAGAAGGCATCCCCTCTTTCGTCTCAAATCCATCGGTATGTCACTTGAAGCTATATCTTTATTCGTCACATGATATGAGTTTTGCTTGGAGCGTCATTTGCTTTAGTTTGATTTTACTTTCAGTTTGCCACAATCATTGTTTGCTGGACACACCTATTTAAGAGAGACACACCTTCATCATAATTTGTTAGAATACTCTGTGTGCTTCACTTATATCTTTTGAGCTTAGCAGTTGCTCTAGTACTTCACTTATATCTTTTTGAGCACGGTGGCGTGTATATTTTAAAGAAATGATTTCACTCTCGTTCTTCACTTATATTTATTTGAGAGGTAATAAATAGTGATGGTAATTTGCATGGGTCATAAGACTAGTCCAAAAATATTAGGTATTCAATGAGTGATAATCAAAACCATCATGTAGCACATATAGAGAAATTGTCGGTTAATGATATTGATGTGGTAATATGAAATAGGTGTGAGTTCATAATTGTTAAACCGTAGAAGTGTTGATGTTAAGAGGGGTTGCCTTTTTTATTCATCTAAAAATTAAAGAGGCATGGTGATGATGTGTGAGCATTTCTATTCCTCGTTGAAATCCTAGTGTTGTGTCGGGTCGGAAGCGCGGGATGGTTCACTCCTACCAACCTCTTCCCTCGGGCCATGCGAGTAGTACTTTGATCTATGATAAATTAATAAAACTTTGTAATAAGTATATGCGTTTTTTATGAATAATGTGAAACCATGGACATACACAATCTCACCTTTTCATAATTTGCTAGCCTCTTCGATACCGTGCATAGCTCGTTCTCACCTCGATGATCGGCGCAACTTTCGCCGGTGCATCCAAACCTCGTGACATGATACGCTCTGTTGCACATAAGCCTTATTATATCTTCCTCAAAACAGCCACCATACCTACCTATCATGGCATTTCCATAGCCATTCCGAGATATATTGCCATGCAAATTCCATCGTCACTTCACATGGCTAGTTTGTTCATTGTCATATTGCTTTGCATGATCATATAGAGCTGGCATAGTATTTGTGCCAAAGCCACCATTCATATTTTTGATACATGTCACACTAGATCAGTGCACATCCTGGTACACTGCCAGAGGCATTCATACAGAGTCATATCTTCATATCAGTTCTCCATATTGAGTTGTAAGTAAATAAAAGTGTGATGCTCATCATTATTAGAGCATATTGTCCCAGTGAGGAAAGAATGATGGAGACTATGATTCTCCCATAAGTCGAGATGAGACTCCGGACGAAAAATAAAGATGGGGGAGGCCAAATGAGCCCACCATCCATTAAAAAAATGATGAGAGAAAATGACAGAAGGGACTTTGCTACTATCTTTTACAACACTTGTGCCTCAAAGTGGCACCATGCTCTTCATGTAGAGAGTCTCGTGATATGTCACTTTCATATGCTAGTGGGAATTACCTATTCATTATTACAAACTTGTCTTGTATATTCCTATGATGGGCTTCCTCAAATGCCCGATGTCTTCATGAGCAAGCAAGTTGGATGCACACCCCACTTAGCTTCATTTGAGCTTTCATGCACTTATAGCTATTGTGCATAATTTGCATGTCAATCCCTAGTCCTCGCATTGATTTATATCGATGGGCATCTCCATAGCCCGTTGGTAAGCCTAGTTGATGTGAGACTATCTTGTACACTTTTTACCCCTTTGATATCTACCACCATACTCTATTCCACCTAAATGCTATGTCCATTGGCTCACGCTCATGTATTGCGTGAAGAATAAAAAGTTGATGCATATTGAAAAAGTACGATCCAATTGCCTGACTTGGACACCGTGGTGCTTAACATTTGTATTAATGTGGTGAAGATGGAGCCATGCCTTGCTAATATAATAAGATGAATGGGGGGGGGGTAAACGTTTCTTAAGGATCGTATACTTTTAAGGATTAATGATTTTGTTTCTTACACTTTGAATATTGTTGTGTTAATATTTGTTGATTCGTATGCTCTGGTGGGTTTGGCCAGTCAAATTCAAGCCTGAGCTGCCCCCGCGCTACGTTGGCATCCCCGAACCCACGGAGTTCATCCAGCTCTACGCGTTGAGCATCGAGGTGGCAAACGGCGATGACAAAGTCATGGCAAACTGGTTCCCATGGCCCATAAGGATTGCGCGCGCTCCTGCCTCATGAACCTGCCTGATACGTGTAACAGTCCAAATGCAATCCTTGCCATGTTTGTAATATATTCCATGTGGACCTTCATGTTGTGCCCTAGTGATTGAGTAATATTTTTTTTGCTTCATGTCATTCCTCATGCATCATGGCATCATCACATAAATTAGTAGTGCATCATACTTTCTTGTTATGCTTGGTTGATGTGCTATGTTGAGTGTGAGAGTGTGTTGTGGCAAGATCATTGCCTAGGTGATCCTCTCCCAAATGTTTCTATAATGCATGCCTAAACCCTTGATGTAGCAATTCCATATGTGTTTTTTTCACTTGCTCTTTTCCCTAGATAAAAGTGTTGCTCTTCCCCTAAATATTCTGTTATGCTTTTTAAAATAGCTCTTTTCCATGTTTGAAAATTATTGCCTTTCTATATTCTGCAAAACAAAGTCCATCTTAAATAAATATGATTTAAATTGTTTGCTCTAAAAGTGCCAACTACATTTTTAATAAATAGAGCATATTTTTGTGAGACGAAATGTATTTTTATTTCATTTCCAAACATCTCTCTCTTTTCTCTGTGTTTTCTCGTTTTAAATAAAATAAAAATGCTTTTCTGAGAGAGAGAGAGAGAGAGAGTGAGAAGAGCCCACTTGGGCCTTGCCTCCCCGCAAGGGACCAGCTAGCGCTTCCCCGCAGCCCAGCCGACCTCCTCGAGCTCGCACGTTCGTCTCCATGTACGGCAGATCATCCAGGGTGCCACGTCGACCTTGGGTTGATTTGATGGCCTAAGAGTGCTCGAGCCGCCTATTTAGCGCGTCCCCCGTGCCCTAGGGTTCCTCCTCTCTCCATTATGTTCGTCTCCTCCCCTCCCCGTCGTCGCTAAGTCTCTCCCATTGCCATGTCAAGGTCGTGCCCGCCGTGCTCCAGCCGAGCGTGAGCTCGAGCCCGGGGTTGCGTCTCCGCCCCGTCTCCGACCTCCCTGGCGCTGTGGAACGACGCCCTGGAGTGCTTGCCTTCTTCTTCATCTCCGTGCATGGCACAGCAGACCCGGGGCTTCATCCCCGCCGCCTTCTTCTTCGTTGCGCTCGGATCCGAGGCGCACCGGTCTTTCATCGAAGCTCGCGATGTCCTCGTCTCGTCCCCGACCTCTGATTCATGTCCTAGGTAAGGAGGTATGTCCCCTCCTTCCATTCCCCCTCGCCTGCTCGCCATTAGCATCTCGGGCGCGTAGATCCGTCCATGCCGTTGTCGTGCTCCCGGAGCTGCGTTAAAGCGCTTCCTGTTAGTGTGTGTGCGTCGCAGTAACCCCCTGTGTGGCCAGCCTCTGGTCGCCCGCGCCTCCTAGAGAACGTAGGTGAGCGCTGCGCTCCTTTAAAGCGCGAAGTATCGCGTCGCCTGGCCCTGTATCTCCTCGCCTCGCCATGGCAGAGCCGAGATTCTGCTCGTGCTCGTGCCCCTCGGCCCCATCCGCCTTGTCGCTGAGTAGACGCGGGAACGGGCTCCCCTAGGAATCTCGCAACCTCGTCGATGGTCGCTATTGTCGGCGTTCTGGGAACGGGGGTACCCAGACCTGCCTGCCTGCGGCCCAGCGCGTGGCCCATCACGAAGGCCCGGACAGCCCGGCAGCAAGCCCCCCCAAGTAAAGGCCCTCGCGAGAGCCCCCGCCTTGGGAGGAGGACAACGTCAAGACCTCCGGAGGAGTGGCACCCGTTCAGGCTGCCTCCTGTGGAGCAAAGATTCCTATGCAAGTGTAGGATCACTAGAAGAGTGTGTCTAGAGGGGGGGGTGAATAGATCACTTGCAGTAAATAAAACCTAACCTTTTCCCAAGTTAATTTGTTGGCAGATTTTAGCAATTATAGCAAGTCTAGCACACCTTACAGATGCAAGTCAACAAGAATGGCAGCAGAAAGTAAAGACATTGCACATGGAAGTAAGGAGTTGAGATAGGGAGATCAAACACATAAGGGACACGAAGATTTTTCCCTTGGTTCCGATAGGTGGTGCTATCGTACGTCCACGTTTATGGAGTCTTCAATCCACGGAGGGTAACGGTCGTGAGAGTCCAAGGAGGGCTCCACCCATAAGGGTCCACGCAATAGCAACCTTGACTATTCCATAACGGCTTCCGTCCACGAAGGACTAGCCTCACTATTCGTAGATCTTCACGAAGTAGGCGATCTCCTTGCCCGTACAAACTTCTTGGTTCAACTCCACAACACGAAGTAGCTAGGAGGCTCCCAAGCGACACCTAACCAATCTAGGAGGCACCACCCTCCAAAAGGTAATAGGCTCGGTAGTGTCGATGAACTCCTTGCTCTTGTGCTTCAAGATGATAGACTCCTCAACACTCAATCACTCTCTCACAGATTTGGCTATTTTGGAAGAGATTGATTTTGTGGAAAGCAACTTGGGGAGGCTAGAGATCAAGATTCATATGGATAGAGTGGAAAGGCTTGATATCAACACATGAGTAGGTTGCTCTCTCTCAGAAAATTGGATGGGGCAAGTATGGAATAGTTCTGAGTGCTTCGCTTTCGAGTGGGTGGTGGTGAAGGGGTATATATAGGCATCCCCAAAAATCCAATAGTTACACCTAAAGTGACCAACTCGGTGACACCGAAGTGTAAAACTCGATGGTACCGAGTTGCTCCAAAGATAGCAACTTTTGAACAACGGCTAACCAGAAAGTTGGTCCAAAACTCGGTGAGACCAATTCACAAAACTCGGTGGTATCGATTCTTGAGAATGGCTAACCAAAAAGTTGGTCCAAATCTCGGTGAGACCGATTGGCAAAAATCGGTGGTACCGATTCTTGAAAATAGGATACCCGAAAGTTGGCAACTGATTTCGGTGGCACCGAATGGAATGATGGTAGTACCGAGATGTTAGGGTTTGGCATGGGATCTGTCTAGGGTTTGAATCTCGATGAGACCGAATAGGAATTGTTGGTCTTACCGATTTGAGTGGTAGGGTTCTAGACAGAGTATTTGTGGTAGAGTTTGTGGGTGTATTTGGTGACTATCACTTGTGCATGTGGAGCATCTTGTTCACCAACAGTACCTTACCCCCTTTTAATAGTAATGGCTTTCCTATGGACTCAAAGTGATTTCTCACAAAGTAAAATGTAGAGTCCTCTTGCTTGAAGCTTTGCCAATCCATTTCCTTGCATCTTGGGGTTTCTCCTCACAATCCTTTTTGCCAACCCATCTCTCTCTATGGACTTTCACCTGAAATACACTAGGTAGAAATATTAGTCCAAGAGACAATGTATGTTGTGATGAATTATCAAAACCACCAAGGGAGCATGTTGTGCTTTCAATCTCCCCCTTTTTGGTAATTGATGACAACATACAATCAAAGCTTCAAATAAAGATATGCATAGATATTATGAAGACTTTGAGAGACACATGACTTAGACTTGCTCCCCCTAAATGTGTGCAATCCCTTTAAAGGATAGTTGCTTTGGAATGCATGGACACACATATAGTAGAAAGGATATAATGAGTCATGTGTATCTTGGCTATATGCATCAAATATATGTGAAAGAGTTACATCCTTGTTCAAGACTTCACTCTTGCAAACAATATGTGCAAGAAGCAAGAGATCATCTTGATCAAAGATATGATGCATATACTTACCTTGAGTTCTTGAGCATTCTTGTAGTAGAAATACACTTGAGAAAACAATGTTAAGAAACACAAGAGTATTCTACCAATCAAAAGCAATAGAGCTCAATAGTACCAAGATGTGGAGAACATATAGAAGATAGTATTCCTTAAGATTGATATGTCTCTAGGATCATTTTAGAACTTTCTCCCTTAGATATGAAATAGTAGGTCATCCTCTCCCTCTGAATATTAGCATGTAGATATTGGGATGAGAATAACAAATAAGAGATAAGAGTATCAAATTAGAATAAGATTAGGCATGCTCTTTCTCCTTTGGGAAACAACGATTCTTCTCCAATAACAAATAAGAGATAAGAGTATCACATTAGAATAAGATTAGGCATGCTCTTTCTCCTTTGGGAAACAACAAAACTTCTCCCCCTATTTTGGTATTCTCCCCTTGACTATGTAAGCATAAGCTTTTATATTCTCACCCTTGATTGTATCTACCCCTTTAGCTATTTGAAGCTTTGGTATTTCTCCCCCTTTGGCATTAATTGCCAAAAAGGTCCACACACAGGGACAGACACAGGGATCATGGAGTAAGAAGGGATCCTTGAGAACAAGGGTCATAGAATGTAGGGATCATGGAAGGTGTAGAATCATGGAGAGCATTAAAAACTGATGGAACATAGGGAATAGTTTCTCCCTCTTTCACTGAGAGCTTGTAAGTCTTCTCCTCCCCCTTTTTTTATTAAGTGAGGGATCATCAAAGAAATGAAGAATTGCTAAGTTTAACAAGGGATAGAAAAGATAGCAAAGTCGGTGGCTCCAAGGCAAATAAGTCGGTGGAACCGAGATGTGTATTTGCAGCCAATCTGCATAATCGGTAGAACCGAGTCATCTGGATCGGAGGCTCGAGAACATAACAGAGACTTGGCAATGTTTTAGAAACTTGCAAATGAGTTTGGAAAACTTGTATCAAAATGTCAAAAGGGTCTTCAAAGGAAATGCAAAAGACTTTACAAAGAGATATCAACTAGAGAAGATTTGAGTGGTTCCAGGAAATCTTGCAAATAGAGAATGAACTAAACAAGATACTTAATCTAGGTGATGGGCGGTGACTAAGTCACCTATAGTAGAGTATATTGACTTAGGAGCCAAGCAAGAATACTTGATCATAGGTCATACTCATCGTTAAGCTCAAAATGGGGTTACCATTTTTTTATTAAACATTTTAATGTCTTCATATCACTTAAGTTGCTTTAGCTCATGACTTGGAGTAAAGCTTTTTCAAGGATATGAGTACATACCTTTGAGTGATCTTGATGACGTGGCTTGTAGGTGAACTTGTTGTGGATGCTCGATGTTGATGAAGTTCATCTTGAGTTGAGAGCAATCCTTCTTTGTTTTGGTTCTCTTTTCACCTACATAGGTTAGTCATGCAAGGAAGAACAATATATATCCATTTGACATGATATCAATTGAGTATTAGTAAATGTCATCACATCAAATATATATCAAGGATATGGTTGAGTTGTCTTCTTCCTTCCATCATCAAGAGGGGTTGTGGATACTTGGTCATGAGAAGATTGCTTATGATTGGAGTTGTTGGCAATCTTGTGGAATGGAGTTCTTCCAAGTACCTACAAAAGGTTAGATGCAATACAAGGGAGCATAGAATTCCAAGATATATGAAGTTCATGGTGAAGATGGCATGGAATGGTCAAGTAAGCTCATCGCCTTGCATGCATCCGAGTGAGCTTAGCTTAAGTTTGAAGCATCAATGGTGTTCAACTCACTCCTCAAGTAACAAAACACTTTCTCAGCAAGTGGCTTAGTAAAGATATCGGCCAATTGCTTGTTAGTGCGAACATGCTTAAGATTAATATCTCCTTTGGCAACATGATCACAAATGAAATGATGTCGAACTTGAATATGCTTAGTTGAGAATGTTGCACGGGATTATGACCAATCTTAATAGCACTTTCATTGTCACAAAGTAATGGAACATTTTTCACATGGATTCCATAATCCTTAAGTGTTTGTGTCATCCATAGCAATTGTGCGTAACACGATCCGGAGGCAATATACTCAGCTTCGGCGGTAGATAGAGATACCGAGTTTTGTTTCTTGGAGGACCAAGACACAAGAAATCTATCAAGAAATAGACATGTACCCGAGGTGGATTTTCTATCAACCTTGTCACCGGCATAGTCCGAATCGGAATAACCAACAAGGTTAAAGGAAGATCCCTTGGGATACCAAATGCCAAAGTTTGGTGTTTGTATCAAATATCTCACAATACGTTTCACGGCCAAAAGATGACACTCTTTAGGTGCATCTTGATATCTAGCACACGTGCAAACACTAGGCATAATATCGCGACGGGAGACACATAGATATAGCAATGAACCAATCATAGATCGATAGACCTTTTGATCAACCGTTTCGTCCGCCTTGGTAAGATCAACATGTCCACTAGTAGGCATAGGAGTTTTCATACCTTTACACTCTTGCATGTTGAACTTCTTGATCAAGTCCTTGGTGTACTTGGTTTGAGAGATGAAAGTTCCTTCTCTCGTTTGCTTGATTTGCAAACTAAGGAAAAATTTCAGCTCACACACCATGGACATCTCATACTTCTAGGACATCAACCTTCCAAATCTTTCACTAAATTGTGGGTTAGTAGATCCAAAGATAATATCATCCACATAGATTTGGCACACAAATAATTCACCATTAACTCTCTTAGTGAATAAGGTTGCGTCAATTTTACCAATTTCAAAACCTTTTTCAATGAGAAACTTCGTCAAGCATTTATACCAAGCACGTGGGGCTTGCTTAAGACCATAAAGTGCTTTACGAAGCTTGTAGACATGATTAGGTTTCTTAGGATTCACAAAACCAGGGGGTTGTTTGACATAGATCTCTTCTTCAATATCACCATTTAAAAAGGCACTTTTAATGTCCATTTGATAAAGCGTGATATCATGGTGATTATCATAAGCAAGAAGAATGCGAGTACCTTCAAGTCTAGCGACGGGGGCATAGGTCTCACCGTAGTACATACCTTCGACTTGCGTATATCCTTGGGCTACGAGACGCGCCTTGTTGCGTACAACTTGACCTTTTTCATGTTGCTTGTTCCGAAACACCCATTTGGTTCCAATGATGTTGTGCTCGTCCTTGGGCTTCTCCATGAGTGTCCACACTTCGTTCCTCTCGAAGTTGTGAAGCTCTTCATGCATGGTGTTCACCCAATCCGGGTCTTCAAGAGCTTGTTCTACCTTCAAGGGTTCAATGCTAGAGATGAAAGAATAATGCTCACAAAAATTAGCTAAGCAAGTTTTAGAGCGAGTGATTCTCCCGGTTTGTATGTCACCAAAGATTTGGTTTAGAGGATGGTTCTTGGTCACTCTTGCTCGAACTCGGGGTAGCTTCGGCTTGTTGGATGGTGGAGCTTCTTCATCATCATCATCTCCTTCATCTTCGTTGTTGTTGAAGGTGTCGTTTCCTTGAGGTGGTGGTGAAGGAGGTTGTGGTGGATCTTCATGATGTACTTCCTCCTCTTCATCATCTTGTCGTGTACCGCTTGTGGATGCCTCCATGTCGTGTTGAGGATCACCATGACGTGAAGTAGGAGCTTCCACTTGAGTTGACGAAGTACTTTCCTTCACCTCCATGGGACGAATCTTGCCAATGGACAAGTCTTGGATAGCTTCCGAAGGATCCTTATCTCCTACATCATTTGGCAATTGTTCGACTTGCGAACCATTAGATTCATCAAACTTCACATCTACCGTCTCTTCAACTTTTTGAGTGAAGTTGTTGTAGACACGGTAAGTGTGAGAGTTCGATCCGTAACCGAGTAGGAATCCTTCATGATATTTAGCAGCAAATTTAGTACGACGATGCTTATCAAGAATGTAGCACTTTAAGCCGAATACCCGAAAGTATCCATCTTGGGGTTTGTTACCGGTGACTAGCTCGTATGTCGTTTTACCGAGAAGCTTGTGCAAGTAGAGTCGGTTTGTGGCATGACATGCTGTTTCCACGGCTTCTGCCCAAAAGTGTCGTGGCGTCTTGTATTCGTCAAGCATCGTTCTTGCCATCTCAATAAGAGTCCGGTTCTTCCTCTCAACAACTCCATTTTGTTGAGGCGTGTACGTAGCCGAGAACTCATGTGAAACACCTTCTTCGTCAAGAAAGGTATCTACATGGGTGTTCTTGAACTTCGATCCGTTATCGCTCCGAACCTTCTTGATCTTCACTTCAAATTGATTTTGCGCTTTGCGAACGAAGTTCTTGAAGATCTTTTGTACCTGCGACTTATCATCAAGAAAGAATGCACGTAAATCTGGAAAAATCATCAACTATAACTAGACCATAGGAATTTCCACCGAGGCTCTTGTAAGCATTGGGACCAAAGAGATCCATGTGAAGTAACTCGAGTTGTCTCCTAGTAGTCATGATATTCTTTACGGGATGACTTCCACCTACTTGCTTTCCGGCTTGACAAGCACTAAGAAGTCTATCTTTGTCAAAGATAACATCTTTAACACCAAGTATATGATCACCTTTGATAAGCTTGTCTAGATTACGCATGCCAACATGTCCTAGTCTTCTATGCCAAAACCAACCTTTAGAAGATTTTGCAATAAGACAAGTATGAGGTTTGGATCTCTTAGTGAAATCGACAATATATAGATCACCTCTAGGGAAACCGGTAAAAACCATGTTATGATTATCTTGACGAAACACTTGGCAATCTACTTTCGTGAATAGCACATTAAAACCGAAGTCGGCAAGTCTAGATACAGAAAGAAGATTGTAGCCAAGGGATTCAACAAGCATGACGTTTTGAATAGAGCTATCATGGGATATGTCCACCTTACCAAGACCAAGTACCTTACCCTTGGAGTTGTCTCCAAAGGTTACATACCTTCGCGGTCCATGGTTTGGTGTGATCTCTTCAAACATCTCTCTATCTCCAGTCATATGGTCGGTGCATCCACTATCGAGAATCCACTCTTTTCCTCCGGACATTTAATCCTTGAAGTTTGCCATGAGACTTAGATTCTTCATGATCTTCTAATGCTCGATGTTGAACAACTCATCTTCATCATAGTAGCCATGTTCCACATTGTCATCATCAAGTGGGAAATCCTCGTCACAAGGAACAAGAGATTCGTTAGGGTTGTGATCATGACAATGTTCAAGATTACGAATGCGAATGGCTTCTACAATGATGTTGATAGTTATGACATCTCCTTTAGCACGCATGAGGTCTCTAAGCTCAAATAGATAGTCATCAAACTTGGGATCACTAGGCATCATTTTGTGAAAGACAATAGTCTTATGAAGAATTTCATCAAGATTACTCAATGAATAACTTGGATATCGTTTATCCAAGTCATTCCACAAAGTATAAGCACATCCAAAATTCTTCATTTGATTAAGCACAATCCTAGGCAATCCTCTAATGATAAGATTAATAGTTCTAAGATTGCATAGCATATCAATTTCCTCTTCGTGTGTGGGATGTAAAGGATCAATGGGAGATACATAGGGGTTCTTAACATACTTGCTCAAATGAAATTCATTGAATAGCTCAAGCATCTTATATTTCCATTGACTATAGTACTCCCCATCAAGAATAGGCACTCTACCACTCAAACTTTCCACACTAGACACATCCATCTTCCTCCACGGTGATGAAACCGATGCAATGGAGATCAATGCTCTGATACCACTTGTAGGATCACTAGAAGAGTGTGTCTAGAGGGGGGGTGAATAGACCACTTGCAGTAAATAAAACCTAACCTTTTCCCAAGTTAATTGGTTGGCAGATTTTAGCAATTATAGCAAGTCTAGCACACCCTACACATGCAAGTCAACAAGTATGGCAGCGGAAAGTAAAGACATTGCACATGGAAGTAAGGAGTTGAGATAGGGAGATCAATCGCATAAGGGACACGAAGATTTTTCCCGTGGTTCCGATAGGTGGTGCTATCGTACGTCCACGTTTATGGAGTCTTCAACCCACGGAGGGTAACGGTCGCGAGAGTCCACGGAGGGCTCCACCCATAAGGGTCCACGAAGTAGCAACCTTGACTATTCCATAACGGCTTCCGTCCATGAAGGACTAGCCTCACTTTGGGTAGATCTTCACGAAGTAGGCGATCTCCTTGCCCGTACAAACTTCTTGGTTCAACTACACAACACGAAGTAGGATGCTCCCAAGCGACACCTAACCAATCTCGGAGGCACCACCTACCAAAAGGTAAATGGCTCGGTAATGTCGATGAACTCCTTGCTCTTGTGCTTCAAGATGATAGACTCCTCAACACTCAATCACGCTCTAACAGATTTGGGTATGGTGGAAGAGATTGATTTTGTGGAAAGCAACTTGGGGAGGCTAGAGATCAAGATTCATATGGATAGAGTGGAATGGCTTGATCTCAACACATGAGTAGGTGGCTCTCTCTCAGAAAATTGGATGGGGGCAAGTATGGAATAGTTCTGAGTGCTTCGCTTTCGAGTGGGTGGTGGTGAAGGGGTCTATATAGGCATCCCCAAAAATCCAACCGTTACACCTAAAGTGACCAACTCGGTGACAGCGAAGTGTAAAACTCGGTGGTACCGAGTTGCTCCAAAGGTAGCAACTTTTGAATCTCAGTGAGACCGATACAGAAATCTCGGCGGTACCGATTAGGTGACCAATGGTCAGATTGCACAACTCGGTGAGACCGATTCTCAAATTTCGGTGGTCCCAATTCTTGACAATGGCTAACCAGAAAGTTGGTCCAAAACTCGGTGAGACAAATTCACAAAACTCGGTGGTACCGATTCTTGAGAATGGCTAACCAAAAAGTTGGTCCAAATCTCGGTGAGACCGATTGGCAAAAATCGGTGGTACCGATTCTTGAAAATAGGATACCCGAAAGTTGGCAACTGATTTCGGTGGCACCGAATGGAATGATGGTAGTACCGAGATGTTAGGGTTTGGCATGGGATCTGTCTAGGGTTTGAATCTCGATGAGACCGAATAGGAATTGTTGGTCTTACCGATTTGAGTGGTAGGGTTCTAAACAGAGTATTTGTGGTAGAGTTTGTGGGTGTATTTGGTGACTATCACTTGTGCATGTG
Source organism: Elymus sibiricus (assembly GCA_039707655.1). Classification (NCBI taxonomy): domain Eukaryota; kingdom Viridiplantae; phylum Streptophyta; class Magnoliopsida; order Poales; family Poaceae; genus Elymus; species Elymus sibiricus. The sequence goes on along the minus strand of CM077675.1, from coordinate 302,311,151 downwards.
GAGCATCTTGTTCACCAACAGTACCTTACCCCCTTTTAATAGTAATGGCTTTCCTATGGACTCAAAGTGATTTCTCACAAAGTAAAATGTAGAGTCCTCTTGCTTGAAGCTTTGCCAATCCATTTCCTTGCATCTAGGGGTTTCTCCTCACAATCCTTTTTGCCAACCCATCTCTCTCTATGGACTTTCACCTGAAATACACTAGGTAGAAATATTAGTCCAAGAGACAATGTATGTTGTGATGAATTATCAAAACCACCAAGGGAGCATGTTGTGCTTTTAGCAAGTACCCGGCCTCATGATGTCGGGGTGACGTGGGTTCTAACGACCAAGCCAGGCGGGCGCCAGCAGGCGCAGTGGGAGGACAGTTTCCTCTTTGGTGCAAAGGAGACAAGGACGTACGCAGGTTCCCAAGGAACCCCCCAAAGGTTTCCTTCCTGGTGCAAGAGGACCAAGACCACGAGCTCGGCAGGACGAATGTCATCACGGAGCTCACCATTGCGTCACACCCAAAAGCTTTGCAGGTGAAGACCACCTTTAGTCAGGGTAGGATGTACCTCTTGTCCCCTTTCAAAACTGGCCGTTGTGGGATCCCTTCCTGCCGGTTCGACGGGGGAAGAGGACCGTGGCCCCTATAAATAGGGACGAGCTGCCATCGTAGAAGGGGGCTCAAACCAGGTTGAATCAGGTCGAGTTCTTCGCCACCAAGAGCCCTCGTGAGGCCACCCAACCACTGTACAAGTTCATCCACAGCCTCCTCGAGAGGCCAATCCACCACAAAGCAGGAGTAGGGTTTTACACCACAAGGTGGCCCGAACCTGGGTAAATCTTTGTGCCCACCTTTCTCCCCGCAAGAACTTACTCGACATAGCTAGGACATAGGGTGACAAGTTTGAGACTTTGAGCCGGTTGAGATCTTCGCACACGCCCCAGTGCTCGAACCTTGTTGGGTTTTGTGGAGCCCCGATTCCGACATTTGGCGCGCCAGTTTGGGGCGTGTCAGACTCTCTTTCCGGTTCCACTCCATCTTAGCTCTGCCACCCTCATGGCTGACGCCCGTCGAGCCCGCGTCGCCCAAATGGTGCCTATGAGCTGCGGTGTTCCATGCCGCTCCGCCACTTCCTCAGCCAACGCTGCTACCGGGTGGGCTGCTTGCGGTAGGCAGGACCTACCGTTGCCGCCCTCTGAGCGGCATGGCGGCGGCGTGGCAGCACCGTCCCCCGTTCCCACCATGGCGGCACCCTCCCGTGCGCGCCACGGGCTAGCAGGGGCACCGGCTGCGCTGCCCATGGTGCGCGGACTACTGTGTTAGCTCCCCAACGACGACAACTCCGAAGACTGGCTTAGCCGCGTCGCCGAGCCCGCCGACGCTGCTAGTGAAGCCCCGGCGCCTGCCCGATCGCTCCGTCCCCCGCCCCTCCAGGCGGGAGACGTGGCTCGCGGCGTGCCACCTCCTCCTTCCGCGCAGATGGCCAACCGCAAGCCCATGTGCGAAGCAGGATGCCACGAACCACCACGTGGGGTGACGGCACGTGCGCAGGACGAGACGAGCTGCAAGATGATACCACAGCCGCAGGGCGGAGCGCACACGCTTCCCCCAAAGTTCAACCCGGCGAACGGTTGCGCTAAGGCCGAAGTAGGCCGCACCTCCCTCCGCATTCTCCCGGAGGTGGACCGCGAGGACCAGAAGGCCGAGGCCAAGGAGGCAAAACGCAAGGGCCCCGCCGTGCTGGTAGCTGCGCCCAGGGCGAAGCGTGGTCGCGGCCCGGAGGAACCCCTCAAGAGCGACCGCCCGTTCTGCGTCTTCCACTACACCAACACCCACGACACCAGCAACTGCCTGGAGCTCAGGGAGCTCCGCGACGAGCGCTTTGGCCGCCGCCCCAAGCGCGGCAACCACGACAGCGGCCGTGGGGTGGGCCGCAGCGGGAACCGCTGGGACAACCGTGCCTCACGGTGGGACTGGCAAGACCAACCTCGCGAGGATTGCCGGCGCGACGAGCCTAGCGGCGAACCTCGATGTGGACATCCTCAGGAGGCCCGTCCTCGGGACAGGGCCGGTCTCCCTCCGCTGCCACCGCCACCAAGGAGGAACGACAACCTACAGGACGATTGGGCTGGGGCTTCCAAGAGCCCCACGCGATTGCTTGCGTCCTGAGTGGCGCGCAGGTCCCAGCCCCCAACCATGCCTTCATGCAGCTCCTGCCCAAGAGCCGCCAGGGGGCTGGAGCCCACGCCGCTGGGGCCGCAGACCCAGCGCCTGGCGTTGGGGCGCCTTCCCTCTCCGCGTAGGAGGTAGCGTCCGGCACCTCCCTCAGGATGGGCTCGGGGGCTCCTGCCTGGAGAGCTCCAGACCGACGCAACGGAGGAGGAGCCCGGGCACCACTCAGGGGCATGCTTCGGTGTGCGACCCCGCAGGCAGGGAGCAAGGCGCGAGGTGCCAGGAGCACGAGGGTCTAGTGCTCACAAGGGCGACGTGTGGCGGACGACACAGGATGCATGTGGCTCGCAAGGCGCCGGGGCACCATGGGTCCTCAAGGCGTAAGGGAGCCGATCGAACCCCCCGCGCGCGGCCGTCAGGTAATTCCAAGGGTCGTTCCTGCTAGTCAATCCTCTGTATTTTGTATCGTCCCGGACAAGAGTTTTTTGAATACATAACGAATCCGGCTAACCCCCCACTCGAGGTGGTAGCATTTGTCTAAGCCTCAGGCTCTGACGCGTCATCACTACCGGGGGCCGACGTGCCCCACCCGACTGCGCCGCGATGGTTCCACATGGGGGCTGGGCACGACGTCTGCGTAGGACTTGTCCTCGCAGTGAATCGTTGAAAAATCTAAGCACCCGGGCTCTGACCCACGGGCTGGCCACCCGTGCGGATCATCTACCTTAGTGTCGCGCCCCCTCGGTGAACCATTGCTGGCGGAGGAACGGAAGGTGGCATGGCTCGCGATGCCACGGAGCAGGCAACAACGCCTCTCCTGCAGACGTCCCCTTACGGACACGCGGGGCGTGCCACGACGCTCATGTTTGGGCCGTAGGGGCAAGCAATTGGCGGACAACGCCTCTCATGCAGACGTGCCCTTACGGACATGTGAGGCGTGCCACGGCGCTCATGTTTGAGCCATAGGGGCATGCAATTGGCGGACAATGCCTCTCATGCAGACGGGCCCTTACGGACACGGGGGGCGTGCCACGGCGCTCATGTTTGGGCCGTAGGGGCACACAATTGGCGGACAATGCCTCTCATGTAGATGTGCCCTTACGGACACGCGGGGCGTGCTACGGCACTCATGTTTGGGATGTAGGGGACGCAATTGGTGATCATCACCTCTCCAGCAGACGTACCCTTACGAACACATGGGGCGTGCCACGACGCTCATGTCTGGGCCTTAGGGGCACACAACCACATCCCTGCGGCCGCGCAGTGTACGACGGCGCTCGTACACAGGCCGTAGAAGCGCAACACCGACTTACGCGCTCCCGCACCGAAATGTGCGGGAGCGTCTGAAGACCGGGTTAGGAGCTCCTGAGCCTTGTGCCTGGGGTTTCCACCCAATTATCGCCGCCGTGACACTCTCACGTAATAATGAGTTAGGGGCAGTACATGCTCCGGACCCCCCAAAGTGGAAGATCACGATGAGCCACCTCGTGGCCGCAGAGTGAAGGGCTCCCGCCCACGCCCAAGTGGACGACCCCACGCTCCATGCTGGGGAGAAGACAAAACGCGTACAGGGGTCGCTCCCCCGGTCTAATATAGTGTCCGTACCTGGGTCCGTCCCGACGACACTGGAACTCCAGAGACTGAGTTCCGACTCGTGGACGTATCGCACGCATAATGCCCCACCAGGGTCTTGAGGCCCACCTTTCTCGCATAACGCCCAAATGCAGGCGGGGACGCCCAAATGCAGGCGGGCGTGTGCTTAACACTTGGGACAGGATGATTTCCTTGCAGGACCCTCGTTTGCAGGCCTCGCGGCGCAGGCCTCGCTGGCAATGCTCTTCCTGGAGCGGGTCACCCCAAATGCCGGAGGCGCCCCCCCCCCAAGGAGCCGCGCCTCAGGAGCCCTCGCGACACCGGCGCCTGAGCATGAAAGACACAACCCCTCTCGCTGCACTCACAGGCCGGCACAGATGCTACTGGAAAGGAAAAACAACGCAGATGGGGGAGAATCAGGCTGTCACGACGTCGCCCCAGAGAGCCCAATGCAAGCGCCGCCCAGGCTTCACGAGCAAGGCCATCACGGAGGCATCAGCCCCGCAAGGTGAGTACAGGCATTAGGAGGAGCACGGGGGCTGCCGCCCCGTAGCCTCCACCGCGCGCTAGAAGCGCGGACCTCCGGAGCCGTCATCACAGACCTCTGTCAGCGGGGGCGCAGGAGGCGCATGAGGAAAACGAGAAATCACGCGAAGGAAACAAGGAAGCTCAAAGCACTACAGACAACAACTACCCAAAAGCAAAGGTATCATACAACGCATAGCACCCCACGGGGGCCAAATAGTTCATGATGCAACAGGAATAAAAGAGAAGGAGCTCAGGCGGAGGAGGCGCTGCCCCCATCGCGGCCCATGGACGACACCTCCGGGGCAAACCGCTCAATCAGGGACTCCACGTGCTCGCGCACCTCGTCCCCGAGGGGCCTCCGGAGCTCCGCGGGCACTGGCTCCATCGCGCGGGAAAGGTCGAACGTGGGGACGTGGCGGCACAAGTTGGAGAAGACGTGCGTCAGCGCATTGTCCAGGAGGTCACGCGCGCTGGATTCGACATCCTCATCCACTCGGGAGACGCCGGACTCAAGCGCCTCCACCACCTTCTGGAAGAAGGTGAGGTAGCCCCCGTCTCCATGCACACACGGCAACGTGGAGGCTTCCCGGACGAACCGGCGGACCGCGCTGTCTGCGAGGTGGGCGATGTCTAGGTACAGCTTGGCGTGCTGCGCCTCCATCATCTCCGCTTGCGCCGCGTCGTCCTTGGCCGCCTGGACGGCGTTGGCGGCCTCCTCGACTTGGGCCTGGAGGGAAGCCAGCTCCGCCTTGGCATCCTCCTCGCCCTGCAGCGCGGCTTGAAGGGCGGCCTCGACACTCAGGAGCTGGGCCCTGAGGGTGTCCGCCTCGCCCTGGAGCGCGTCGAGCATGCGCCTCTTGGGCGCGGGCGCCCTGAGGAAGGTCGGCAGTCAGGCCCGGCAAGACGGACACAACGAACAAGAAAAACAGAGGCGATGGCACAGTTACTCGTTGGTGTCGGCCCAGCGCCGGCGCGCCTGGACCGGCCTCGAAGGTTGGCCTCCGCCGCCCTCCTAGGTCGGACGCGGCACTGAGGGCCCCGCTCGTGCTCCGGCGCCGGCAGCACTTCCCTTGGACGCCATCGGAAGGAGGAATGACGGAGAAGGAGGTTTTCTGAGGCGTCGTGTGGAGCGGAGGCGACGTGAGCTTCTCGGGCGCCACGTGCCGTACACGGCTCGCGGGCGGCTCTGCCTCGTGACACCTCAGTTCCCTGGCGGGTCACCTCGGCATGGGCCCGGGGTGACAAGAGAGCAGGAAGGGGACGTCAGTCGAGGAAGAGCAATGATGATCAACACAGCGCACATGCTATGAATCGACATGACTCGGGGCTGTTCCCGAAGCCCAGCAGAGGAGTGGGAGTCCAGCGGCCTACGAGGCGCCACGTATGTTGTGATGAATTATCAAAACCACCAAGGGAGCATGTTGTGCTTTCAGCAAGTACCCGGCCTCATGATGTCGGGGTGACGTGGGTTCTAACGACCAAGCCAGGCGGGCGCCAGCAGGCGCAGTGGGAGGACAGTTTCCTCTTTGGTGCAAAGGAGACAAGGACGTACGCGGGTTCCCAAGGAACCCCCCAAAGGTTTCCTTCCTGGTGCAAGAGGACCAAGACCAAGAGCTCGGCAGGACGGATGTCATCGCCGAGCTCACCGTTGCGTCACACCCAGAAGATTTGCAGGCGAAGACCACCTTTAGTCAGGGTAGGATGTACCTCTTTTCCCCTTTCAAAATTGGCCGTTGTGGGATCCATTCCTGCCGGTTCGACGGGGGAAGAGGACCATGGCCCCTATAAATAGGGACGAGCTCCCATCGTAGAAGGGGGGTCGAACCAGGTTGAATCAGGTCGAGTTCATCACCATCAAGAGCCCTCATGAGGCCACCCAACCACTGTACTAGTTCATCCACAGCCTCCTCAAGAGGCCAATCCACCACAAAGCAGGAGTAGGGTTTTACACCGCAAGGTGGCCCGACCCTGGGTAAATCTCTGTGTCCACCTTCCTCCCCGCAAGAACTTACTCAACATAGCTAGGCCGTAGGGTGACAAGTTTGAGACTTTGAGTCGGTTGAGATCTTCGCACACGCCTCAGTGTTCGAACCTTGTTGGGTTTTGCGGAGCCCTGATTCCGACAGCTGTCTCCGGTGATCGCCGCAGTAGCCGCCAGTGACGACGTCGTCTTCTCTATCCTGAGGTAGAAGGAAACCCCGCGCTTGTCTGTTTATTAGGAGCAATCGCCCCATTCCGTCAAGTGCCCGCCGCTAGCCCAGCTGGTTCCCCCCTTTTTTCCTGGGGTCGTGGGTTCGAACCCCGGCTCCCCCCTTTTTTCCTATTAATGCCCGAGCAACTGACAGTGGGCCCGACCCCACTTGTCAGGCCACAGGACCCCTGGGTCTATGCCAGGTGGGCCTGTTGGTTTTTTTTATCTTGTTTATTTTGTATTGTTTTTCAGTGAATTTGAGATATTTCCTTTTAAGGAAATTTCCATATTTGTTTTATTACCAAATATGTCCATATCCTAGGACACGCCAAATTTGGCATATAGGGTGTTATAAGTGCTATGTGATTTTTGTGAATGATGTGTGGGAGTTTTGTCCATAGGAACCTAGGCTTATGATATATGAATTTGGGGTAGAATAATTCGGAGAATCCAATGGTGGTGTTGGTTTTATCATTTGAGCATGTTTGCAAAAATGTTATTTTGTGATATTGTGCCATTTTGTTTTTTTCACATGATTTAATCCTTGCAACATATGATATTCTTTTCAACATGAAATATGTCAATTAGAGTGTGCTCTAGCCCCTGGTATTTTTGCTTGCCATGATAGATCTTGTTATGAGTGGCATTCTTGATGTCAACATGCCACTAAATTCTGTTTTCATAAGCCCAAATATTGCTAAGTGTTGGAAATCTGTTATCTTGTTGCCATGTCATCTAGATGATTCCCATGTATATGTTGCTCCCTTGGTGTTGGTACAATGGAATGCATTGTTGTGCTTGTCATCCTCTGTAGATGTGTGCCAATATCTTGTGGATTAGGCTATTGCATCTTATATAAAACTTGCTGTCAACATGCCATTCTGTTAACAAGTGCCCTGCTTGCCTCTTGTTAATTTCACTAAGTCTGTGAATCTGCTATTTCAATACGTCATTTTGTGAGGATGGTAGCCTTTGATATATGCATATTTGGATGTTGCCATAATGTAATTAATTGAAGTACATGTTGCCCTCTACAACCCTGTTAATTTTCATGCCATGAATGTTCCTGTAGCATATATAAAAGTTGCTTTCAAGATGCTATCATGTTAACTCAGATTCTGTAAAACTGGAATTTTCCCTAAGTCCTTGAAAACTGTTTCAACATGCCATCTTGTGAGCTTCATTGCCATTGATCTATGCTTCCTTTCATGTTGCTGTAGATAGATGAATTGTTACGCATGCTGTATACTTCATGACCATGCCTTGGTTGTGATTTGAAACTTGTTGTAGCTCTGGTTATGTGTGTTGCAAGATGACATGTTGCTGTTTGTGGACAGATTGTGTGTTTAGTTGTTTTGTGACTTGTGGGAGTTATACTCCATTGTTTTGCATGATCTTTAGCTCTATTCTTGCTAGATTTTCATTTCCTATCGAGTGGCATCCTTGGAATACCAAGGAATAGCCCATGGCCTTCCTCATCTTTGTTTTTGTCTTCATTAACGTTCGTTTCTTGCCGTGAGTGTACCGTGAGCTACGTTACTCCGTTTGCAACGTTCTACATATGCATTTGCATTGTTTTTACATGGAGCATTCATATTTGACATGATCATGCATGTTCAAATAACTAATATTGAGGTTCTGTCCAGAATACTAAAGAACTTAATAATTGCATGAGAAACATGACTAGCTTAAGTGCCATGTTAAATACTTCAAATGGTTCATGCATCATCTTGATTGTTCATTGCACTTTGTTTGTATGTTTGTTTGGTGGTGTTTCTCTTTGGGTAGACGCGAGTGTCGAGCCTGAGTACGAGGATCCCGAAGAGTACAACTAAGAGGACCCAACCCTTTGTCCCTCTAAAGACACAACAAGCAAGATGATCATACCCGGATCCCGACACTATTTTTGCTATGATAGATGTCTCGCTTCTACCGTTATGTTTCGTTACCTACCTATTAAACTGTCAGCCTCCTAAATTGCCATGAAAGCCTCTAACCCCTCCACTTCCTAGCAAAACATTGAATTGGCTACGTTACCGCTGCTCAGCCTTATCTTATAGCATTGCTAGTTGCAGGTGCAAGCTTTCCATGTGTCAACATGGATATTTGGAGATATCACTTGATTTACTGTTATTTAAATTAATGCACACACACACACACACACACACACACACACACACACACACACATATATATATATATATATGTATATATATATATATATCTAGCAATGGTGGAAGGCTTGGCCTTTTGCCCGGTGTTTTGTTCCACTTTTGCAGCACTAGTTCTGAGTACCGGTGTTATGTTCCATATTTTGCGCTCCTAACATGCTCGGGGTTGTTATGGGGATCCCCTTGACCATTCGTTTTAGATTAAAACTTGTCTGGCAAGACCCAACATTGGTACTACATTTGCTAAACAACTTAATAAAATTGCATAGGGCATAGCTACCCCGTGGATAATTAATCAACCCCCGGGCCAGTGCTCCTCATGAGTGTTGGTCCAAAACAGAGCATTGTGCGGGGCCAACCCGGGGCAACTCGGGAGATCTCTATCAGGCCTCCGTACGTGTAGCTTATCCGTCGTGTCCTGAGAACGAGATATGCGGCTCCTATCGGGTTCGTCGACACGTCTAGCGGTCTTGCCGGACTTGTTTTACCTTTCTCGAATGTCTTGCACGAGGGATTCCGATGATACTTTAGGCTATCTCGAGGTTGACGTTTTCCAACGGAATTGCCTAGGAGATCACGAGATTCCTGGTCGAGGTTATTCCCGCGGCGTGTGGTTAGTTTGTGATGGATGAGTTGGAGCACCCCTGCAGGGTTAAATCTTTCAGAAAACCGTGCCCACGGTTATGTGGCAACTTGGAAATTTGTTTAACACCCGGTTTTAGTTAACTTGAAGTGAACTCAAATAAAATACACCAACGGTGTGCGTAACCATGACTGTCTCTGCTCGTGAACATGAACCGAGAGAGAACACGGTGGGGTTATGATTGACGTAAGTAGGTGTTCAGGATCACTTAGTGATCATGCTAGTTCACGACCGTCATGCGTAGGCCACCATAATTACATTCATGTTATCATAAGTTAGTCACCAAATATATGCTTAGTGCTTGCTGTAGCCTCACCACTTAACCCTTCCTCACCTATTGGCTTACATAGTTTTGGTACCCTGGTTATGAGATTGCTGAGTCCCTGTGGCTCACAGATTACAACAATACAGGCACAGGTGTTGACGAGTACGTGCCAGATGATGTGTCTCAGCTTCAGTGGGAGTACGATGAAGAACGTGAGCGTATGTACGTTACGTATGCTGATGAGTAGGGAGCTTCGTGGTGGTGTTCCTGGGATAGCAAGACAGTTTTCATTGCTTCTATTATCGTTTGATTTCGTCCGTAGTCGGACCCTGTCTTCTGGATGAATGTATGAATAATTGTGTGGACTTGTAAGATAGCTTGTGCCGAGTGTAAGCCAACTCATATACTCATCTCTTCCTACATGTATGCAATGATTTCTGTACTTGCGAAACGACGAGATGCGCTTCTATCCCTGTCGAGGCCCTCGTGCCTTAATAGGGATAAGACCGCATCTTGGGCATTACAAGTTGGTAATCAGAGCCATACCGACCATAGGAGCCCCTTGCTTGATCAAACTTGGCCGAGTCGAGTCTAGTGAAAAACTATTTTCAGGCTAGTTATATCGGAGAGTAGGATTCTTTTACTCCTCTTCTATACTCTGGTGAGGAATTATGACTTTGGAATCTTAATTCTCCTCCTCTTCTCGCTCAATTTTTTTTAGGATCACGCGAGTATTTTGGAGCCTCTATGATACCGCTGTGACGGGAATTCTATTCTTAGTGCCTCCCGTACGTATGGATTGGACCCGGGGAGTAGAGCTCCAAGGGATTCTTGACACATCGTTATCGTTCAGTTTCCTTAGTACTTAAAAACGCGGATGTTCTAAATTGCTTCAATACTATCAGTACAACTCGGAGTTTCGGAATCTGGCCCGCTATGCTAAGCAAGATGTTCCTGATGAGAAGTCCAAGATTTATCAGTTCAGAGGTGGCCTCAGAGAAGATCTTCAGCTTGCTCTCGTCCTTCACGAGCCTCTTGTGTTTGATCAGTTCTACAACTTGGCTCTAAAGTTCGAGGCAGTTCAGCTCAAGCTTGAGAATTCCAAGAAGCGGTTCAGAGACTCCAACCCTTCTTCGTACAGCTCTCAGATTGTTTCTAAGCAGCATAAGTATTGGGTTCCTCCTCCTCCTCCGTGTCGTCCTCGTCAGCAGTAGAAGCAACACGGTGGTCATGGGCCTTCCCACCCACCCAACCCATGTTTTCAGCAGAGGCCTCAGGCACTCAAGTCAGCAAATGCTACTCCTCTAGGTAACTTCCGCCCGGTCTTAGAGGTTATGTGTCACAAGTGTGGTCAGAAGGGCCACTACTCCAACAAGTGCACCAACCAGCGGCGTCTTCCGCCTCCTCCTCCTATCAGGCGCCCTGGCAGTGCTATGGTGAAGCACAATCCCAAGACTGTCAGAGTGAACATGGTCAATGCAGCTGAAGCAGAGGATTCTTCTCAAGTGATAATGGGTAATCTCTTGGTTAATTCTATTCCTGCAAAAGTGTTGTTCGATACTGGTGCATCGCATTCATTCATATCTAGGCCTTTTGATCTGAAGCATGATTTGTCTTTGGAAGTTCTGCCAAATCCTTTCCGTGTGGTTTCTCCGGGTATGCTGATGAGTTTGAATATGGTGGTTCTGAATGTTTCTATCAAGATGAGCAGCTATTCCTTTCTAGCCTCTCCAATTGTGCTCGGCAATTCCAATATTGATCTTATTCTTGTCATGGATTTTCTGGCGATGAACAAGGCTTATGTTGATTGCAAAGCTAAAGAAGTGCAATTGACTCATCCTTCTGAAGATGTGATCATTTTCTCTGCTCGCGATGACACAATTCGTCTCTTTTCTCTCAATGACAAGGGTGAAATTTCTGCCATTTCTCAAATCCCTGTAGTTTCTAAGTATGAAGATATCTTTCCAAAAGAATTTCCAGGAATGCCTCCTCACCAGCCAGTGGAGTTTGTGATTGAACTCAAGCCTGGAACTTAACTGGTGTGCAAGCGTCCTTATAAGCTTGGCCCCGAAGAGCTGAAAGAATTGAAGAGGCAGCTAGATGAACAAGAGCGTCTGGGTCTGATCAGACCAAGTTCTTCACCTTGGGGACGTGGTGTTCTGTTTATCAAGAAGAAGGATGGCACGGACCGACTATGTGTCGATTACCGTCCATTAAATAAGAAGACAATAAGGAACAAGTATCCACTTCCCAACATCAATGAGTTGTTTGACCAATTGAAAGGTGCCAAGGTTTTCTAGAAGTTAGATCTTCGTATGGGCTATCACCAAATCTGTATTCGTGAAGAAGATATTCCAAAGACTTCTTTCAGGACGAGTTTTGGCTCTTATGAGTACACCATCATGTCCTTTGGTCTTGCAAATGCGCCTCCGACTTTCTCCAGAATGATGAACTTCATATTCTCTCCTTTCAAGAATGAGTTCATCTTGATGTATTTGGATGACATCCTTGTGTTCTCGGAGACCGAAGAAGAGCATGCAGAGCATCTCCGGCTTGTGCTTGACAAGCTAAGAGAACATCGGTTTTATGCAAAGTTCTCCAAGTGTGAGTTTTGGCTCAATGAAGTGGTGTACCTTGGGCATGTCATCTCTGCCGAGGGCCTTAAAGTGCACCCTGAGAAAGTTGAGGCAATCGTGAAGTGGGAGCCCCCTCAAAATGTCAAGCAGCTTTGAAGCTTCCTCGGGCTTGCAAGTTACTACAGAAGATTCATCGAGAACTTCTCTCAAATTGCTAAGCCTCTGTCTAACCTCCTTCAGAAGAGTGTCAAGTATGTGTGGACTCCTGAGTGTGATGTGGCATTCAATACACTCAAAGAAAAGCTGACTTCAGCTCCAGTTCTCACTCCTCCAGATGAATCCAAGCCTTTCCAAGTGTTCTGTGATGCTTCCCTTAAAGGTCTCGGTGGTGTTCTCATGCAAGATAAGAAGGTTGTAGCTTATACCTCACGGCAGCTGAAGCCTAGCGAGAAGAACTACCCCACTCATGATCTTGAGTTGGCGGCAGTTGTTCATGCTCTGATAACCTGGAGACATCTACTGTTGGGAAGACCAGTAGAGGTGTTCACCGACCAGAAGATCTTGAAGTACATTTTCACTCAACCCAATCTCAATCTTCGGCAAACACGTTGGGTGGAATTGATCGAGGAGTACAATCCAAGCATTGAGTATACTCCTGGAAAAGCAAATGTCATTGCAGACGCGCTGAGCAGAAAGGCGTACTGCAACAGTCTCATTCTCAAGCCTCTCCAACCCGAGCTTTGTGAACCTTTCCGCAAGCTCAATCTCCAAGTGGTTCCGCAAGGATTTCTTGCCAATCTTCAAGTCTCTCCGACTCTGGAAGATCAGATTCCCCAAGCTCAGCTTCTTGATGCTATGGTGAAGAAAGTGAAGAAAGGTGTGGCTAAGAGCATTCTAAAGTATAAGTGCTTCCGTGTTGATGACAAAGATACCTTGTTCTCCGAGGACCGTGTGGTGGTCCCAAAAGGTGAACTCAGGAAGGTTATCTTGGATGAAGCACGTAATTCCCTCCTCTCAATTCATCCAGGAAGTTCCAAAATGTATTAGGACCTCAAGCAAACCTTCTGGTGGACTCGTATGAATCGTGAGATTGCTCAGTTTGTGAATGAGTGTAATTTTTGTCACAGAGTGAAGGCGGAACATCAACGTCCAGCAGGTCTGCTTCAGCATTTGCCCATCCCAGAGTGGAAATTCGATCATGTTGAAATTGATTTCGTCACTGGGTTTCCTAAGTCCAAGAGAGGAAATGATGCCATCTTCGTGGTCATCGACAAGCTCACCAAAGTTTCCCACTTCCTTCCGGTCAATGAATCTATCTCGGCAGCTCAGCTAGTGGAGCTTTACACGTCAAGGATAGTTTCTTTGCACGGTATTCCTCAGCTCATATCCTCAGATCGTGGAAGCATCTTCACTTCCAAGTTCTGGGATTCCTTCCAGACTATAATGGGGACCAATCTCCGTTTCAGCACAGCTTTCCATCCTCGGACTAGTGGTCAAGTTGAGAGAGTCAATCAAATCCTTGAAGATATGCTCAGAGCTTGTGTGATTTCTTTTGGCATGAAGTGGGAAGATTGTATCCTGTTTGCTGAGTTCTCATACAACAATAGCTTCCAAGCAAGTTCCGGCAAGGCTCCTTTCGAGATTCTCTATGGCAGGTAATGCCGTACCCCACTCAATTGGTCTGAAACCGGTGAGCGTCAAATCCTTGGAAATGACATGATCACTGAAGCAGAAGAAATGTGCCGTGTCATTCGTGAAAATCTCAAAGCAGCTCAATCTCGTCAGAAGAGCTATTATGATAGCAAGCATCATGACATGACCTTTCAGATCGATGATTTTGTCTATCTCAGAGTGTCTCCCATGAAGGGCACTCAACGCTTTGCCATCAAAGGAAAGCTTGCTCCATGCTTTGTGGGTCCTTTCAAGATTGTGGGAAAGAGGGGTGACCTTGCCTAACAACTTGAGCTTCCTCCCAATTTCTCGAATGTGCATGATGTGTTTCACGTCTCTCAGCTCTGGAAGTGTTTCAAGACTCCTGAGCGCACCATTGATCTCCGAGACATTGATCTCCATGCAGACCTATCCTATCATGAGCATCCAGTTGCTATCCTTGAATAAACTGAGCGTAAGACTCGCAACAAGTCAATCAAGTTTCTTAAGGTGAAGTGGTCACATCACTCCGACAAAGAAGCCACTTGGGAACGAAAGGACCATCTCCGTTCTGAATTTCCCAAATTCTTCCGTTCCTAGATCTCGGGACGAGATCCTCATGTAGTGGGGGAGAGTTGTAACAGCCCAAATGCAATCCTTGCCATCTTTGTAATATATCCCATGTGGACCTTCATGTTGTTCCCTAGTGATTGAGTAATATATTTTTTGCTTCATGTCATTCCTCATGCATCATACTTGCTTGTCATGCTTGGTTGATGTGCTATGTTGAGTGTGAGAGTGTGTTGTGGATCTTGAGTGTGTTGTGGCAAGATCATTGCCTAGGTGATCCTCTCCCAAATGTTTCCATAATGCTTGACTAAACCCTTGATGTAGCAATTCCATATGTGTTGTTTTCAGTTGCTCTTTTCCCTAGATAAAAATGTTACTCTTCCCCTAAATATTTTGTTATGCTTTTTAAAATAGCTCTTTTCCATGTTTGAAAATTATTGCCTTTCTATATTCTGCAAAACAGAGTCCATCTTAAATAAATATGATTTAAATTGTTTGCTCTAAAAGTGCCAACTACATTTTTAATAAATAGAGCATATTTTTGTTTGATTTTGTCCGTAGTTGGACCTTGTTTTCTGGATGAATGTATGAATAATTGTGTGGACTTGTAAGATAGCTTGTGGCGAGTGTAAGCCAAGTCATATACTCATCTCTTCCTACATGTATGCAATGATTTATGTACTTGCAAAACGACGAGATGCGCTTCTATCCCCGTCGAGGCCCTCGTGCCTTAATAGGGATAGGACCGCATCTTGGGCATTACAATACGTCTCCAACGTATCTATAATTTTTTATTGTTCCATGCTGGTATATTGGCATTCTAGGATACTTTTTGGGTCTTTATTTACCAATTTATAATATTTTTTAGAACTATCCTATTGACCCAGTCCCCAGTGCCAGTTGATGTTTTCTGCATGTTTTTTGAGCACTAACATATTTTCATGTTTTTTGCTTTTCAGGTTTAGACTCCAATTGCTACGAAACTTTTTGATGATTTTTTCTGGACTAAAAGAAGACCGAGAAGCTTCGGAAGGAGGTCAGGAGGCACATAAGGGCCCCACCACACATCAGGGCGCGCCCTGGGGGGCGCCCTGATATGTGGTGGCCCCCTCGTGGCTCACCCGACGTCCCTCTCCGGCCTATAAATTCTCTAAAATCGTGAAAACCCTGAAGGCAGTACCGAAACCCTTTTTTCGCCACCGCAAGTCTCTGTTCTGTCACGAGGCCATCTGGAGCTCCGTTCCGGCACCCTACCGGAGGGGGGATCGATCACGGAGGGCCTCTTCAACCTTGTTGCCTTGATGATGATGTGTGAGTAGTTTACCACAGACCTACGAGTCCATACCTAGTACCTAGATGGAAATTTCTCTCTCTTATGATCTTCAATACTATGATCATCGCATCTTCGCTTTGATCTATCCGATGTAATCTTATTGTGCGGCGTGTTTGTTGGGATCCGCTGAATTGTGGGTTTATGTTCAGATTATTCAAGAAAAGTATTTGAGATGCCTCTGAATTATATTATCTCTTAAGTGCATGATCATTATAGCTTCGTAATGCTCTCTGATTTATTGATGTGTTTTGGCCAAGTAGATTGATATTTCATCGGTGGGAGTGGTGCGTTGTGGTAGGTTCAACCTGGCGAGTTTCTATATCCCAGTGACAAAGTAGGGGACAAGATATGTCTTTGTGTTGTTGCTACTAAGGATATAACGATGGGGTTCATTCATATTGTTTGAGTTTACTTTGTCTACATCATGTCATCGTTCTCCAAGCATTACTCTGTTTTACTTAATACTCTAGATGCATGCTGGATAGCGGTCGATGAGTGGAGTAATAGTAATAGGTGTAGGCAGGAGTCGGCCTATTTGCTTATGGACGTGATACCTATATACACATGATCATTGCCATGAAAATCGCATAACTATGCGCATTTCCATCAATTGCCCAACAATAATTTGTTTACCAACCATATGCTGCCTACAAGAGAGATGCCGCTAGGGAACACTTTGGCCCCCGGGTCTATTCACTTATATATTTACAAACGCTACAATTACCTCGCTGCCTTTATTTAATTTTTATTTATTTTATATTTATCAACAATTATATACACAACTCATTTGCTTGCAAAAAACGAGATCAAGGGGATTGACAACCCTCTTGCCCGCGTTGGGTGCAAGTTGTTTGTTCATTTGTGTGCAGCCGCTAAAGACGGTTGAGGATTGACATTCCTATTGGTTCGATAAACCTTGGTTTCATAACTGAGGGAAATACTTACCCACTTTGTGCTTCAATTACCAGTTCCTCTTCACGGAAAACCCGACGCAGATCACAAGTATCACTGCCCGAGGAGTCGATCTCTTCGTGGAGCGAGCTCTGCGAGAAGTTCGTCGCCAACTTCAGGGGCATGCATGACCGCGCTCTCTCTGTCATGGATGAACAGGCCCGAGAAGGACTGTCGCCTGCTCTGGATCTACCACAACGTATGCACTCATAACACCGAAGACTGCCAGGAGTTAAAGGCCCTCCGTGACGAACACGTCGGTCTGCACCCGGAACACAACGACCGCGGCACCGGCCACGGAGGTGGCCGCGGTGGCGGCAGATGGGACACTATGCAACGGCAACCCCCACCAGGCATGTCATGAGCAGCCTCGTGAGGATGACTGGCGTGAGAAGCCTCATGAGGCGCGCCCTTAGGACAATGCTGTTGCCACCGCCACCAGGAGGAACGACAATAACCAGCGTGACGAGGGGGGTGGTGGCTATCAAGAGCCTCGGGCGGTAGCATGCATCCTCCGTGGAGCCCATGCCCCCTCGTCCAACTGCCTATTCAAGCAGTTCTCTCGGGAGGTGAATGCCGCTCTCCCGAGGCCGGAAGCCGCGTGGCCCCTCAAATGGTCGCAGCACGCCATCTCCTTCGATGCCAGGTACAACTTCAAGTCCACGGCCACCGCAGGTGCCCTCCCCATGCTGTCCACCCCACCATCAAAGACGTCTTAGTCACCAAGACTCTCATTGACGGAGGCGCTGGCCTCAACGTGCTCTCTGTCGAGACCTTTGAGACACTCCAGGTGCTTTACGACCAGCTGATGGCCACCAGGCCATTCTCCAGAGTAACCAATGGTTCGACCACTCCCCTAGGGCAAGTCCGCCTCCCCGTCACCTTCGGCACGCGAGACAACTACTACACCGAGCTCATCGACTTCGACGTGGCGCACATTGGCCTCCCATACAACGCGATCCTGGGGTACCCGGTGTTGGCCAAATTCATTACGGCAACGTACCATGGCTACAACGTCCTCAAGATGCCAGGCCGCAGCGGCGTCATCACCATGGCCTGCAACGAGAAGAGCGTGGTGTGCTCCCTTGAGCGTGCCTACAAAGCTGCCGCGGCTGAGAGTTCTAATGATGATGAAGGTGCTGGGCCTCACGAGGCCACGCCCCCAAGGAAGAAGCAGTCGCTACCCGCCCAAGGCCTCGCCAAGATGAAGGATCCCAGCACCAGCGCTGCAAGCCCCGTGCCTGCTGCCAACGCCCGCCTCCCCCTAGCATAGGAAGGCGCGCCCGGCGCCTCCCTCAGGCCAGGCCCGGGGGCTTCCACTTGGAAACCGTCTGACTTGATCAACATGACAAGGGAAGAGCTCGGGCACCACCTGGAGGCATGCCTCGGCGCACGCCCCCGCAAGCAAGGAGTACGGCGTCAGGCGCCAGGAGCACAAGAGTTTATCACCCAAGAGATTGGCAAGCTGCGGGAGGCGCGGGCCATCCGTGGCAAGCGTCGCCCTCGGCGGCTGACGTGGCTTGAGACTGCATCGGTATTTCCCCAAAGAGGAAGGGATGATGCAGCACAGCGACGTTAAGTATTTCCCTTAGTTATGAAACCAAGGTATCGAACCAGTAGGAGGATCACCACCACTACATAAACATCACTTGCACACAAAGAACAAATACTTGCAACCCGACGCGAAAGAGAGGTTGTCAATCTCTCTATGGTAAAAATACAGATTAGGTAGTGATACATTGGAGAGATAGATCTCTCAAGAACACAAAATAAAAAGGGCAAATAAAAAGTGCAGCAAGGTATTTTTGGGTTTTTGGAATAATAGATCTGAAAACAAAAGCGGCAAAAAGATAGATCGGAAAGCAATATGTTGGAAAAGTAGACCTGGGGGCCCAAGGTTTCACTAGTGGCTTCTCTCATGAGTATAGCAGACGGTGGGTGAACAAATTACTGTTGGGCAATTGATAGAAGATCAAATAATCATGATGATATCCAAGGCGATGATCATTATATAGGCATCACGTCCAAGATTAGTAGACCAAAACGATTATGCATCTACTACTATTACACCACACATCAACCGTTATCCAGCATGCATCTAGTGTATTAAGTTCATGAAAAAACAGATTAATGCAATAAGAACGGTGACATGATGTAGACAAGATCTATTCATGTAGGAATAGACCCCATCTTGTTATCCTTAATAGCAACGATACATGCGTGCCTCGCTGCCCCTTCTGTCACTGGGAGAGGACACCGCAATATCGAACCCATCACAAAGCACATCTTCCCATGGCAAGAAAAATCGATCTAGTTGGCCTAACTAAACCAAAGATTCAAAGAAGAAATACGAGGCTATAAGTAATCATGCATATAAAAGATCAAAGAAGACTCAAATAATATTCATGGATAGAAACTGTTCATGAACTCAAAATTCATCGGATCCCAACAAAGACACCGCAAAAAGTTTACATCAAATAGATCTCCAAGAGACCATTGTATTGAGAATCAAAAGAGATAGAGGAAGCCATCTAGCAACTGCCTACGGACCCGTAGGTCTATGGTGGACTACTCACGGATCATCGGAGAGGCACCAATGAGGATGATGAACCCCTCCGTGATGGTGTTAGATTGGATCTCGAGGTTCGGGAACTTGCGGCGGCTGGATGTGTTTTTCATCGACTCCTCTAGGGTTTCTGGATTATTTGGGAATTTATAGGTGTCAGAGGTGGTGGAGAGGGGTCCCGAGGAGGGCACAACCCATCAGGGCGTGCTCGGGGCCTCTGGCGCCCCCTGGTGGGTTGTGGTCTCCTCGACCCTCCCCTCTGGCACTTCCTTGGCCCACTGAATGTCTTCTGGCCCAAAAAAATCTCCAAAAAGTTTCGTCGCGATTAGACTCCGTTTGGTATTGATATTCTACACAGTAAAAAACAAGCAAAAACAACAACTGGCAGTTTGGCACTATGTCAATAGGTTAGTCCCAAAAAATGATATAAAGTTGCTATAAAATTATTGTAAAACATCGAGGAATGATAATATAATAGCAGGGAACAAGCAAAAATTATAGATACGTTGTAGACATATCAGCATCCCCAAGCTTAATTGCTACTCGTCCTCGAGTAGGTAAATGATAAAAACAGAAGTTTTGATGTGGAATGCTGCCTAACATGTTCATCACATAATCTTTTCTTTTGTAGCATGGACATTTGGACATTTAGATGGTTCAAAGCAATAGTCTAGTTTTAACACAAGGACTTCAATACTCAAGCATGCCAACAAGCAACCATGTCTTTCAAAATATCAACACTAAAAAAAGTTATCCCTAGCCCATCATGCTCAATCATTGATCCATTCATGAAACACACTCAAATATTAACTACACCCAATGCTCAAGTACGATCATAGTGCCCCCTAGTTGGTGCTTTATAAGATAAGATGGAGACTCAAAATCAAAATAAAAATTGCATAAAGTAAATAGATAGGCCCTTCGCAGAGGGAAGTAGGGATTTGTAGAGGTGCTAGAGCTCAAAGTTTAAATTGGGAGAGAAAACTATTTTGAGTGGCATGCCTTTCCTGTCAACGAAAACGACAAAGTAGTTCACAATACTTTCCATGCAAGATATATCATAGGCGGTTCCCAAACACAAAATAAAGTTTATTCCTTTTTTCACCATTCTGTCACAATCCATGGCTGGCCGTATCCATGGTTACCTTCCATACCAACATTTTCCAAGGAATTTATTATTTGACAACATAAAGTAATTTTTTTTCTTTTCATTTCATTTCGAGATTGGGCATCCCTATTACCGCCGTACTCTCGTGCAATGAGAAGTGAATAAACACTCATCTTGAGAATAACACATCTAGCATGGAAAAATATTGGACACCCCCTACTGTTTCATGAGCGGTACGAGCACATAGAAAGGAAATTTATTTTGAAAAGTAGAGATGGCACATACAAATTTGCTTAGAACGGCATGGAAATACCGCATATAGGTAGGTATGGTGGACTCATAAGGCAAAACTGGGTTTAAGGATTTTGGATGCACAAGTATTATTTCTACTTAGTACAAGTGGAGGCTAGCAAATAGATTGAGAAGCATCCAACCAAGAAACAAAAATTCACATAAGCAAGCATTGAGCATAACTAACACCGAATAATGCACCATAAGTAGGATGTAATTTCATTGCATAACTATTGACTTTCGTGCATGCATAGGGAATCACAGACCTTAACACCAATATTCCTACTAAAGCATAATTACTCACTAACATGACACACATATTACTATCATCATGTCTCAAAACTATTACAAGGAATCAAGTTTAATTTGTCCACTGATCTTCATGAAAGTTTTTATTATATCCTCCTTGGATATGTATAATTTTGGGACTAGTTTCATACATTTACATTGCTTTTGACATGCTCAAACAAATTTAAGTGAAGAACATGAGCATAGAGATTTCATCTCTCAAAATAGTATAAGTGAAGCATGAGAGGATTTCTTCAAAACTTACTAACTCTCAAATTAATCTAAGTGAAGCATGAGAGTGTTTTTTCAAAATTTACTAACTCCCAAAATAATCTAAGTGAAGCATGAGAGTGTTTCTTCAAAAATTTCCAAACACGCCGTGCTCAAACAGATATAAGTGAAGCACTAGACCAATTCTATAGCTCAAAAAAGTTTAAGTGAAGCATATAGACCAATTCTAACAAATCTTAGCATAATTTTGGCTCTCTCAAATAGGTGTGTCCATCAAGGATACAAGTGACAAACTAAAAAGCAAAGCAAGCAAAGACTCAATTGATACAAGACGCTCCAAGCAAAACTCATGATATGTGATGAATAAAAATATAGCTCCCACTAAAATACCGATGGTCGTTAGAAGAAAGAGGGGATGCCACTCGGGGCATCCCCAAGCTTATTTGCTTGTTTCTCTTTGGATATATCTTGGGAGTGCTGTAGCATCCCCAAGATTAGGCTCTTTTCACTCCTTATTTCTTCATCCATCGTGATCTCACCCAAAACTTGAAAACTTCAATCACACAAAACTCAACAAAATCTCCGTGAGATCCGTTAGTATAATAAAGCAAATCACTACTTTTAGAACAGCGTAAAGAATTTGTATAGCTACACTGTGTTAAAATTTCAGCTCAATATCACGTTCCAATAAAAAATGAAAATTCGAACACTGGAGGCAAAGTTTCTGTTTAAGATTCAGTATTGTTTCTACTCATCTTATGAATCATCCTAAAGGCTTTACTTGGAACAAACACTAAATAAAACATAAAAACACAATCATAACAGAGGCATAATTGTGTCAACACTCAAAAACAGAAAGGAAAATACGAAAATAAATTTATTCATTGGGTTGCCTCCCAACAAGCGCTATCGTTTGACGCCCCTAGCTAGGCATAACACATAGATTCAAGTATTGTCAACTTTCGTTTTCAACTCCACAATCACACAACTAGATTTCTTCAAGAATTTATCATGCATATTCTCAATGACAACACTTCTAGGAAAAAGACCAAAAAATTCATTCTTGTAAATAGGGTCTCTTACTATTTCAACAAAGTCGGGATGAATACTAATCATTTTAAGATCTCCCTTGTGGCCACTAGGTGTAGAAAATTTGTTCTTAGTGACTTGAGTGGTTTTGCAAATTTTTAAGGGAGTTTTTTCAATAGTTTTGACAGAAGAAAAAGCTGAACCCAAGTTACTAAAAATTTCTTCTAATTTATCAATCCGGTAAGGACTCTCTTCTATCCTTTCGTTAACTACGGTCTCTTTTCCCTTTAACAGTTTAAATGCGTCTCCCGCTTTAGACCCAATTTTATTAGCAAGATTATGCACTTTCTTATCCAAATTTTCAATATGTTCTTTGGTAATCATCTTCTTTTCAATAGCATCTAGCCTCTCCATAACATGATCAAGAGTTAAAGTTGTTTCATTGGTCGTAAAAGATGGCGATCCCACTAAACTTCCCATAGCATTAAAAGCGTCCAAAGATGGACACATCAAGAAATTCCCACCGGTAATCGTATCAAGTACGAATCTATACCAAGTGGTAATGCCCACATAAAAACTGCAAAGGAGAACAACGGTAGATTGCCTATGAATAGATCTAGTGTGAGCATTGCAAATCCTATACCAAGCATCTTTTAGGTTCTACCCTCCCCTTTTCTTAAAATTAAGAACTTCATTCTCGGGTGTATAAGCAATAGAGGAAGAACTAGCCATAACAACAAGGTAGGTGAATAAGAGATCTGATGAGAAAAAGGCAAACGAAAAAGAGGGCAAATAAAACGACAAATTTGGTGAAGTGGGGGAGAGGAAAACGAGAGGCAAATGGCAAATAATGTAATTGCAAGGAGATGAGATTTGTGATTAGGAACCTGGTAGATGATCATGGTGTCTCCTCGGCGCCAGAGATTGGCACGTAGAAGAGACTGCTTCCTCCCCGGCAATGGCGCCAGAAATTCCTTTGACGTGGCTTGAGACTGCGTCGGTATTTCCCCAAAGAGGAAGGGATGATGCAGCACAACGACGGTAAGTATTTCCCTCAGTTATGAAACCAAGGTATCGAACAAGTAGGAGGATCACCACCACTACGTAAACAACACCTGCACACAAAGAACAAATACTTGTAACCCAACGCGAAAGAGAGGTTGTCAATCTCTCTACGGTAAAAAGATAGATTAGGTAGTGATAGATTGGAGAGATAGATCTCTCAGGAACACAAAATACAAAGGGCAAGTAAAAAGTGCAGCAAGTTATTTTTGGGTTTTTGGAATAATAGATCTGAAAACAAAAGCGGAAAAAGATAGATCGGAAAGCAATATATTGGAAAAGTAGACCCGGGGGCGTAGGTTTCACTAGTGGCTTCTCTCATGAGTATAGCACACGGTGGGTGAACAAATTACTATTGGGCAATTGATAGAAGATCAAATAATCATCACGCTAACCAAGGCGATGATCATTATATAGGCATCACGTCCAAGATTAGTAGACCGGAACGATTCTGCATCTACTACTATTTCTCCACACATCGACCGCTATCCAACATGCATCTAGTGTATTAATTTCATAGAAAAACGGAGTAATGCAATAATAACAGTGACATGATGTAGACAAGATCTATTCATGTAGGAATAGACCCCATCTTGTTATCCTTAATAGCAACGATACATGCGTGCCTCGCTGCCCCTTCTGTCACTGGGAGAGGACACCGCAAGATCGAGCCCATCACAAAGCACCTCTTCCCATGGCAAGAAAAATCGATCTAGTTGGCCTAACTAAACAAAAGATTCGAAGAAGAAATACGAGGCTATAAGTAATCATGCATATAAGAGATCAAAGAAGACTCAAATAATATTCATGGATAGAAACTGATAATGAATTCAAAATTCATCGGATCCCATTAAACACACCGCAAAAAGTTTACATCAAATAGATCTCCAAGAGACCATTGTATTGAGAATCAAAAGAGAGAGAGGAAGCCATCTAGCTACTGCCTACGGACCCGTAGGTCTATGGTGGACTACTCACGCATCATCGGAGAGGCACCAATGAGGATGATGAACCCCTCCGTGATGGTGTTAGATTGGATCTCGAGGTTCTTGAACTTGCGGAGGCTGGATGTGTTTTTCATCGACTCCTCTAGGGTTTCTAGAATATTTGGGAATTTATAGGTGCCACATGTGGTGGAGAGGGGTCCCGAGGAGGGCACAACCCTTGAGGGCATGCCCGGGGCCTTTAGCACGCCCTGGTGGGTTGTGGTCTCCTCGACCCTCCCCTCTGGCACTTCTTTGGCCCACTGGATGTCTTCTGGCCAAAAACAAATCTCCAAAAAGTTTCGTCGCGATTGGACTCCGTTTGGTATTGATATTCTGCGAAGTAAAAAACAAGCAAAAACAGCAACTGGCACTTTGGCACTATGTCAATAGGTTAGTCCCAAAAAATGATATAAAGTTGCTATAAAATGATTGTAAAACATCCAAGAATGATAATATAACAGCATGGAACAAGCAAAAAATATAGATACGTTGGAGACGTATCTGCGTCCTACCAGCCCGGCTGGCTTCCCGGGGGAGGACGGTAAAGTGCGCATGTGCGCGACATTGCGGGCCTGAACGAGGCCAGCTCCCATGACCTCTTCTGGCCATCGTGTCTTGGCTTGGGCAGGGCCACCAACTACACCCTCCTACCCTTTGGCCTGGAGAACGCGGGCGCTACCTTTCGCAGACTAGCGCAACTCGCGTTGGCTCCTCGTGAGGTGACAGGCCCTCACTCACCCGCAAGGCCTCAGGATCCAGCCGGCCCCTGAGAGGTGAACTCACGCAGCACCCCTCAAGAGGCCCGATGCTTCCGCAATAACATGATTGCCAGGTGACTTTTCGGTATGTTCAAATTGAGGGCGCCCTTCGGGCTGCATTATCCTCAAGAGGGCAAGTGTTCTGCCTTGTAGCAACCGCACTTTTTGGTCGTGTAGCGAATTTGATTATCCTTTGAGGAATTCATGACGCTTGCTTAAGCCTCACACCTGATGCGTCATCACCACTTACGCTTGTCGCGCCTTTGCAAGCCTTCTCTCGTCTGTCTCATGATTGGGGCAGAAAACGACGTCTGTGCTCGGGTCCATCCCTGCAATGCTGACAAATCCAAGCGATCGGTGTAACTGCTCTTCATTGGTGTCAACGATTACTACGTCGGA
This sequence comes from Elymus sibiricus, assembly GCA_039707655.1. NCBI lineage: Eukaryota > Viridiplantae > Streptophyta > Magnoliopsida > Poales > Poaceae > Elymus > Elymus sibiricus. The sequence continues at coordinate 302,285,801 of CM077675.1, read as the reverse complement.
ATCGTCTTCTACCAAGAAGGAACAAACACTAGCAAATAGAAAAGGAACACATTCAATGACATGCACGACCAAATGAATGATCTGACATGTTAAGGTATTGAATTGACATAATGCAATAGCTAGTCAAATTAATTGAAGTGGAATTCAAATATTCCAACTCCAAATTTATTTATAAAATTTGGCCATCATCATTTGTCCTAAACAGTGATGTTAAGTTTCTCAAATATGCATGAACATGGAATAAACATGTTCTTCATATTTTTCTGATAAATTTTCATATATAACTTATTTTCATCTGAGTTATAGATTATTTTCTAAGATTTTTAGAAGTTTTAAACATTTTCCGAAATAAATAAATCATTTTTGATTTATTTAAAATCCCAGAAAACATTAACTGTGTCAGCATTACGCCAGGGTGACGCCACTAGGTCAACAGGGCCGTCCAGGTCAAACCTGACCAGTGGGACCCATTGGTGAGTGGAACATCTAATTAATAGAGTTAATTAGCACTAAAAATTAGTGCTAAACTAAATTAGTCAGGGCTGACCCCACTTGGCAGTGACACAAGGGAGGCCATTAGCGGTTAAACCTGCCAGAATTTACCCGCCGCTCATCGCCGTTGAGGCCAGAGACGGCGGAGGAGCTCGTGTTTCGTCCACGGAGATCAGTTTGATGCGCGGGTGGGCTCTTTCGAAAGCACAAGTTCGCGCGCGTCGAGCTGTGTCAGCATTCTAGGAATGGGGGTACCCAGACCTGCCTGCCTGCGGCCCAGGACATGGCCCACCTCACGAACCAAGCATGGCCCAACGCAGCCCCACTCGAGATAAGGCCCTCGCGAGGACCCGAGCTCGCGAGGGAGGCGGCATCAAGACCAGCAAGGAGTGGGCCTCCTAAGGCCCCCTCTGGAGAGGCGGAGATCTCTATGCAGAACCCGGCCTCAGGAGTCAAGGATGACGCAAGGAAGGACAGACGGGCGCCAGCGCGCCAGGCGGTGCAGTTTCCCCTTTGGTGCAAAGGGAGCAAGGACGTACGCGGGTTTCCAAAGCGCCCCCCAAAGGTTTCCATTCCGGTGCAACAAGACCACGACCACGAGCCCAGCAGGACGGATGTCATCGCCGAGCCCACCTCTGCATCATCGACATTTACTTTGCAGGCGAAGACCATTGGACAGGGTGGGGATGTACTCCTGTCCCCCTTCGAATTTGGCCGTTGTGGGATCCCTTCCCGCCATTGCGATAAGGGAAGAGGACCCGGGTCGCTGCTATAAGTAGAGGGCAGGCCGCACCGTTGAGAGGAGGACGGACAAGGAGAAACCAGAGACAAGGCAGAGAGCCAAGAACACCACTCGAGCGTCCTCACAAGGCTCCTCATCACTGTACTAGTTCATCCACCACACCTCCTCATGAGGCAATCCGCCAAAGCAGGAGTAGGGTATTACGCTTCACAGCGGCCCGAACCTGGGTAAATCACCGTGTGCATCTTCTTCCTTGTCACCGTGCGAGTTCATCATCCTTATCATCGAGTAGTGAGCTGGTTAGGGCGAGGCTGCAGGGGATCTTCGCACACGCCCCTGTGTTCGAATCTTGAGGGTTTTGCGGAGCCCGAAATCTGACATTTGGCGTGCCAGGTAGGGGGCGTGTCGGAGCCTTCCTCGAAGCCTCGCTCTTCCTTCGCCGCATCGCTCTGATGGCCAATACCCAGCAAGCGCCCACCGGCCACGGCGGATCCGTCTCCACCAACCCCACCGCTGCAGACCGAGACCCGCGCCCCAGCGGCACGATGCTGGGCCGTCAATATCAAGCCACCAGTGTCATCTCCACCGTCGTCGCCACTCGCGCCGCCCAAGTGCACGGCGGACGGGCAGCGCCCCCGACACCGACATCACACTGCACCTACGTGGGAGACCTCGGCGTGCACGATGTGTTGCTGATGGCAAGCGAGATGCTTGGCCACCGCCCGACGCACGGGGGCTTCGACGCATGGGCCAACCACATCGCTGAGCTGGTCGCCATCGCGCGAAGGGCCCTGGCTCCACTCTCCTTCAAGGCCGCAGGCGTCAGGCGCCGGGGGCTCGTTCGCCGCGCCTGCTGCCCAGCCCACCGGCGGCGCACCCCCTCAGGACCTGGACGAGCCCGAGCGGGGGCCGCCGCACGCCGTGCTCCTTCTCATCCGAATTCCGGTGACCGGTTTTGAGGTGCAGCCCGGCCCCGACGACGGAGCGCACGGAGGAAACAACGGGGCGCCCCACGCGCGCACCAACACGCGCCTCCGTGACCCTAGGGACCATCAACAGCCTAGGTTAACAAGGCGGGAGCGCGCCATCCTGCGCAGGGAGCAGGCGGCGTAGGCGACCGGACAAGCAAGCAACCACAGCGAAGGCGCATCAGATCGCCAAGGTAGCGACCCCCGTCAGGAAGCACGCGGCCCACCCAGCGGCGGTGGTAGAGCTAAGCAACTTCGAGTTGAGGCTCGTCGCAGGAGGGTCTGCGGGCTGCGCGCACAGGGCGGCGCCCTCCGCCGCCCGGAGGGACTGTCCCCGGCGCCCCGTCGGACGGCTCAGGAGGAGAACCGGGCCCTTATGTAGAGCCCTATGTACCAAGCTCCATCATACTTCCGGACGGCGGGATGGATCAGGCGCCTGCAGCAGGCGCCAGCACCCCCCAAGCATAGGGGGTACCCTGGGTGTCCTCCCCGAGCCGGGCCTGGGGGCTTCCACCGATGAAGCACCTGGCCTGGACAACGTGAGCGGGAGGAGGAGGGAGGACGCCCCCGGGCCCGCGGGGAACGGCGCAAGCCGTCGTCCTCGCGAGCAAGCAACACCGAGCCAAGCCCTGAGGCCTCTGGAGAAACGGCCTGGGGGAAGCAGCAAGACACAAGTAACGCGGGCCACCCGCGGCAACCGGAGCGCCGGCGCAGCCTCGGGAGGCTGGGCCTCACGAGACCCACAGGACACCGTCAGGCCAGCGCCCTGACGCTTCACGAGGCGGCTTCATCGACAAAACACCTTTATGGCTGCGCCGGATGCATTGTGCTCATGTTTGGGCCACGGGAGCGCAATCCTGCGGCTACACGAGGAACAATGCATTCGGGTTTGGGTCATAGAGGCGCGCAACCGAGAAGAAATGCATGGGATGGCCCTTGACGAAGTTGGGAGCAACCGGGTCGTGCGCCTGGGGGCTTGCCCAGCTATCTACGGCCGTGACACTCTCACATAATAATGAGTGGGCTGTATATGCCCGGAGCCCCCCGAGGACGCGGAGGAGTTCCTCCCCACGCAATGTGGAAGCCCCATGCTCCGCGCTGGCAGACAACACTGCCCACCAATGGCTATGCCCACGCAACGTGGATACCCTACGCTCCACGCTGGGGGAAGACGGAGGTGAAGACTAGCCTAGGTGCCGGACGCGGCAGTTGCTTGCTTCTTTTTGGTGTTCGAATTGCCTCTTTTTGGAACGAAGTTTGAGAATTTCGGAACTCTATTTTCAAAATGAAAAAGGGGCGGGGACCTTTTCTCTCATCATTTGTGGGGACCCCGACTCATAAGTCGTGATCACTGAATGAACGTGCATAGTGATCCTAGAGATCAATGCTCACTTAACACACAGAAACTGAATAACAAGAGTCTTACATCCATTACATACCGTTTGTACTCAAACATAGCCTTTATGGCCAAGTCTTCATAAACTTCCAACGGAAATCTTCAATGATAGCGTGAACCCATGCCATCTGCCTTAACCCTACAGGCATTCTGACTGGGAAGCATCCTAGTTCGCATGTTCGTCACCAACGAACGCCTCGCCATATTCCTGCTCTCCCATGCCTGGCCAATTAAATAACCAGTGGCAAGCCAATGAGTACTTTGAATGTACTCGCAAGCAACCCATGTTTGGAACAAGGTTCAACAGAGCATGATATAGCACTAAGTAGGTAATTTTGCAGACAGCTAATTTTGAGTGCAATGACATGATCAAATAACTTATGAAAGCATGCATCAACAGTTGGCAGATATCCATATGAACAGTTATAGATATCATCATAAGCAGGGCTTCAACATCTCATGTTCAGACATCATGTCAAGTCATCTGACTTAGCTCAAGTTTCATCTTTGTCACCATCACACCCACACACACCAGGTTTAGTAAACATTTGGACGTAGCACAAGAGCGGTCATCCAACTGTCCTTGACCGTGGACACGGCTATTCGAATAGTTTTACACTCTGCAGAGGTTGCACACTTTACCCACAAGACTCGGGGAACTTCCGTGTCATCCACGACTCGCGGTATATTACATACCCAAGGTAAGCACCCGAACAATGCATTTCCCCTGACGATATTAAACAAAGAGTCCACTCGTTGGTCCATATCTTCATAATGTACAAACACAAGCCTTGCTCGACACAGTACCATCCATGAAGGAACACAACGGTGCGCCCGGTGCCTGTAAAGATAGCGCATGGTCGCCCTTCCAGGCGCGACCCCATATCGAGTGTGACCACACCACTCCCGCCACTAGTAATGTGGGCTCTATGCTAGTACCCATCAAAGTAATCAACAAAGCCCCTTCCCATATAGGGGTAGAGTGGTTGTACATGTAAGGTTGGAATAACGGTCGCAACTTACACCAATCCGTTTTCGAAAACCACACACACTCACTTGCTCCGGTACACCACTTCTTTATCAAGTGGTTACCTAGCTTATCATCATCTTCCTCAGGCATTAGTGGCACCCGACGGGGTTTTCGAAAAAGTCTTTGAAAACACTTTGTTTCCGTCACTATGCATATCCCCGTCCCACTTTGCGTAGCATCTACTAGCAACCTAACTACTCCCTCCCGCACAACCCTCATAAGAAGGTAGGGTCATGCACGATGCAAGTATCAATGGTAAAGTATCGGAGGCATCCCACCGAAGGGGGGGGTACCTTATCAACATGATCAATTCATCGGAACAACAAGTGCTATATGACATGCAATAAAAGGGTTCATAGTCATGGTCAAAGGGCCGCTTGCCTGGCTTAGTAACGTCGTCGTGGTCTTCACACGCTTCTCGTCCAACTTCGAGCACTTCGTCTATATCGTCAACTATCTCCGGAAACAACCGCAATAAAGAACACATCAAACAGAAAAATAAAGTGCTCTATAAATAGGAGTTTTATTTTTCATGGACACCTCTGGTCATACGAAAAATAACCAAGGAGGTTTTGGTGGATGTGGGTCAAGGGGGAGTTTTGAATGGTGGAAAAGAAGGAATTGAAGGTCCTATAAAGTGTCCACAGAAAATGTTTAACAAAAATGAGTGGATGAGCCTAACAAATAGGGAATGATTTTAGAAGGTTTTAGGAAGTTGACTCACTGGATTTGGAGTTGGGATGATTTCCCTATGAATTTCTTAAGATGGAATAAATGGAAAAATGGTCCATTTATTAGATCCAACAGAATAGGTGCATGGTAAAAATGTTCAACATGGCTAGAAAATTAGGGCATGTCACTTAGAGCTTCTGGAAATTTGAATAACTCCATTTGGAGTTGATATGAGTACTCTAGGAATTTAACAAGATGGTGTTTATAATAAAAGCAATGGCAAAATTATTGGTGGAGCAGAAAATATTGTATGGAAAAATGTGCAAAGCACATATTTGGTTAGCCCATGATTTTAGAGACATCTAGGATTTTGAATCATCAAGATTGGACTTACTATGAATTTCTATGGATTTTATAAATTCTACAGAAATAAATAAAACAAAAAGGAAAAGGTTATCCCTAGTGACCTATTTAGAGCACATGGCGCAGGATAAGCAGACGGGCCAGCCCAGCAGTCCAGCCACGCGGCCAGCCGGCCACGTCGATGGCGCCTTCGCGGTGGGGCGCTTTCGCTGCGGGAAGGCGGGTTAGCGCGGGGGGCGCCTCCACTTAAACGAGGGGGGCCCGGGTTTTAGTCGCTGACCGGCGGGCCCCGCCTGGCAGGTCTTCTCCCACCTCCCGCTCGGGCCAGGACGAGAAAAGGGAGGCGGGGCAGAGCGCTCGCCGGCGTCGTCCCGGCGGCACAGGCCACCACCGGCGACGCTCCGGCCACCGGGGTGATCGGGATGGAGCCCCGCATCCATCAGGGAGGTCTCAAGCCCCGGGCGAGGCCGAGGTTGACGGCGACAACGATCATGGCGGAAGCGGTCGTCGGCCATTACTGGCTACAAGCTTGAGGTGCTCTGGGACGAATGGCGCGGAGGGGAGGGCTCCGCCTTGACTTTGCGATGGCACCGGAGTGGTCAGGGAGAGAGGGGAAGCTCGAGGGAGCTTGGATTTGAGAGGAGGCCGAAGCGGCAATTTCGGCAATGGGGGACAAGGGGCTAGGTCCAGAGGCTCTGCAGGAGAGAGAGGGAGCGAATCGAGATAAGAGAGGGGCACGGGAGGCCTGGTATAGCCGCAGCGTCGGGGCACCGTGCGTTATTTCCACGGCCATGGTCCAGACCGCGCTAGGGGCGTGTCTATGGTCTTTGTGGACGTGCTCTACGTCCAGGGAGGAGGAGAGAAGGAGCGGGGAAGTGCAGGGGCTTCGCGCGTGTGAGGCCGGCCACTGGCTAAGCCGGGCGGCCGGTGCGCGTGTGAAGGGAGGCCGGAGGAGGGAGAGAGGGGAGGGGGACAGGGACCTTGCGTGCCCCGGACATCGAGGCCGACAAGCTGGCAAGAGGGAGGGGCTCGAGGTGGTCGGGGCTGGTGATTGGGCGGCGGCTACAGTGCGATCGGGCACTGTAGCGCGCTCTGGAACGCCGTTTTGGCATGCCATGGCATGCCATTGGCAGCCTGGGCGCGGCCAAACTTTTCTAGGGGTTCTAGGGAGGTTTAAACAATATGGGAATGGCGTTGGATGCTCTGGTGATCCACCATGGTGAGAGAGGAGTGGAGAGAGAGATAGTTTTCTGCTGTCCAGGAGGGAAAATTGGGGTTTCACCCCACTTAACCATTGAGCTGAGACATGAGATTGCTGCTGGGGGTATAGGGGGCATCCTAGAGACTGTGGTAAATGTTTGGGATCATGGAGAATAAGTTAAGAGGGGGAAACAGTGACTTTTAGAGGTGACATGAAGGTGTTTGATGATGATTTGGACAAGTAAATGAATACTACTTTTCTTGAGACTTAACAGAGATAAATGGTGGTTAAAAGTAAGGCTTTCCACCAAGTTTGAGATTTGTTGAGGAAAGTTGCCAATGTAATTTTGGCAAACCCTAGGAATGGGCAGAAACTGATTTCTATTGATCTACTCATGCAATTCTATTCCCCTTGAAGCACCACTTTGTGTGGTGGCATTATTTGGGTATTAGAGCATGCCCAAAAAGTTTGGGATCAAATAGAGAAACTTGACAATGCAAAAATTTCCAACTCTAGAAATCAGCAGAGAGGGGTTTGGAGGGGTTTGGACAAGTGGATCTGTTCTCCTTGATGCACCACTTGGTGTGGATGCATTATTGGAGGATTAGAACATGTCCACAAAGTTTGAGATCAATAGGAGACAATTGGCAATGTAGAGTTGTTCAAATTTGGATCTGGACAGGAATGGTTTTGGAATATTTTGCTGAACCAAAACAAATGGGATTGATATGAAACTTGGCAAGATCATCACATATGACAATTGTGACTTGCTGGAATTTTCTTGGAATTTATTGAGAATATTTCTTATAGAAATATTTCAAAATCTTGATTTGGGCAAAAAGGGGTTTTGAGGGGTTTTGCCGATGATTTTGAACAAGACCATGTGTTGAAACTCACATATATGGAAAATATATGTATACTGAGTTTCCCTAAATTTTCTCAAATATTTTGAAAGCATTTAAATATTTGTTCCCTATAAAAGACCATTTCTGGCCTTAAGAAAAAGCCTTTAAATGAAATAGGAAAATAATCTTTAAAATTAATATTTGGTGGTTTTGGGAAGTCATATATATAGTAGGTTCCAAATAAAGTCTTTGGTGCAAAACATTCCACCCAATTTGAGGACTTGTAGTACAAACCTCAATTCAGGGGTTTTGGAAAACTTAAATTGAATAAATTCTTTTTGTTCAAAATAAATTTTGATAAAAAATAGTTTTGGGTACTATTGACATGGCATGATCATTGGGCAAGAAGTTTGGATCAAGGCAAAGAGTCCTTGAGGGTAGGAGGGAGTTTTATGAATATAGAGCACTAGCAAGCAATCAAACAAGCAAGCAAATAGCACACAAGTCAAGCATTCATATGCACTCAAAAAGTTTTAATTGGCCCTAATTTTTGAGTCATGTTAACTTAGTCATGATGCAAGTCACAGGGTGTGACAGACCTACCCCCCTTACAAGAATCTCGTCCCCGAGATTCCTAGGCTAGGCGTGGGAAACATGCGGAAATTCAATGGTGAGGTAGTCTTCACGTTCCATGTTGCTTCTGCTCCGGCGTGGTTGTCCTTCTGGGTCTTGAAGTGCTTGATGATTTGTCTTCGAGTCCATTGTTGACTTCGTCTAAGGGAGAACGGAGTTCTTGCAATATGCTAGGCTTGCCTAAGGGTCAAGGGTTTGGCGAACGAGGTTCTGGCAAGGGCCTGGCTTGCGTGTGTATCCCAAAGTTGGAGTACGTGGCCAAGTAGTGTGTCTGTGTGCTGGTCCTGGGGTTTCTCACGTTGGTTAGTGACATCTAGATGTCTCGCGTTAGAATAGGAGGGTTGATTCTTGGTGTAGCTTCTCGTTGACGAGGATGTCCTTATCTTCCTTAAAGCAGGAGATCCTCAGTCGAAGGTGGTCTTCATCCTTGAGAGTGTTGAAGCGCGTCATCGTGGGCTTGTTGTCGAGACCTTTTGCTTGAGTAAGTTGCCCAAGTAGACTCTCCATCCTTCTTTGGTCGTTTGTCTTCATCGTCATGGACGCACGTTTCTGGAGGGTCTTTGAGTGTTTGGTCTACTCGTCTCTCCGTGGCAAGGTCTGTGATGAGTCTCGTCCCTAAGACTGAGCTTAGAGACTTGGTGTCAAAATGGGTTCTACCATCTGGAAGGTATCTGAGGGGTTCTGAATAAGCTGACTATCCCGAAGTATAGAACAGCCATCTAATTCCCCAAGGTCTGAGGCTTGGCAAGCGGGGTGAACATCCTTGGACAGGTGTCTCACCATGATCCATTCAGGATCACACCCTTGATTTGATCAAAGAGGGGCTAGAGATGAAGTCAAGACAATCATTCCACTCCGTCCCAGACAACTGAAGAGAGTAGGGACATCATGCTTATCGCACACCATCAAGGTGGTGGAGTGAGGGCGCTACCAACTTATCGGTTCCATCCTAGTCAGGAACTCATAGATGACCACTTAAAGCAAGGGGCTCTATAATCCTCTTGATGTCCAAGGGCTTCATTTTGCTCGAGCGTCGGTGCTTCTTGATATAGCCTAGTTGACATAGCCGGCAGAGGAGCGGTGGTTGACTTCTCTTGCTTCTTCTTCTTCGTCGTGGTTCCTCAATCGTAGTGGTTCTTCGTCTTGCTTGGGTAAGAATGTCCTCTGCTGAAGGGAGGGTGCATCAAGTAGTCCAACCCTTCTCAAGGTGGGGCCTTATACTTGAGAGGCATGGCAATTGGTGTTCCTGGGGCTGGTCCAAACATGACTAAGGTGTTCCTCCTCTTATTGGGTAAATAGGTATGTCATCCCGGAGGGTAACAACCTATTCCCCCAAGTATCACATAAACACATTGCTCATGGGATACGTGAGAGGAGTGGGCATTTGCTCCGGATGGTCACTAGTTCGGGGGTTCGTGATCCAACCTAATACATGTCTTCATGGTCACCTTCCTTTTGAATAGGATTGGTGGTGGTTGAGGTGGAGTATCGACCATGGTCCAAGGACTTATAGTCAAAGGCCTATGGTCATAATCCGACCGTGTTACGGCCCGGTAAAGCTTCGGGGTTTCAAGGAGCTTAGGATGTGTGTGAACGCCTATCATTTTATCCTTGAGCACAGTTCTTAGATGCCAATAATCGTGCCTATTACTCCAGACAAAACCATCCTCTATCACCGAGGGTACCATCTCATATAGGTCAACTCCAATGTCACTCATGCTATCTGACTCCAAAGTTTGAGAGAAGGACTAAACCAAAATCTCATATGTTATTCTACAACTAACTCAAATATATCCCTATGTAAAAATCCTTGGGAAGCATACAAGCCGCTAAGCTTGATTGTGACACTACAAATCCAAGTGTTCAGCTAATGTATCCAAAGTCTAAGGTGTTGCATCTCTATGCTATGGAAACACGTAATAAACCAGTCCAAGATCTTGTTTCCTTCCTACCAATCCAATTAATCGATCCACGAATACCATCTACTATTACATGACCTATTATTGCTACAAATCCAATACCGGTGTCGTTCCATATATCTCCAGATTTCCTAAATCTCCAATTCCAGAAAGAACTATCTCATGACAGTATAACCATCAATTCTTATCATGAGGATCTAGTGAACTTCAATGTTAGGTGCATATGAATCCTTGAATCGATTCTAACAACAATCCAATATTCCTGGTTTGTCTTCCATCGAGAAACATGGTATCAAGATCAAGATCATCGGACTAAATCCAAATTACTGCGAACCATGTAGTTTCATTGATCTTGAGCACCTATTAGAATTACCTATTTAAATCCAAGGTTTACATCTAGTAAGAATTCCCTACTAGTTACTCCAGTCACTAACATATTACCATCAATCCACTGTCAACATTACTTGCCAAAGTCAAGTCATTTATCCACCAATAATTCCGGCTTGTGGTTACAATCGCCCTACTAAATCCAAATTGACTCAAGGGAGAAGTAAGTTATGCTACTCTATCAACTTGATCCACCAAGTCCACTTACCAACATAAAAGTCTCGTAATCCACCAAAAGGGTCTCAACTACTTCCTCAAGACATCTATTATGGCTAATCAAATCATTGTCCACAATTCGTATACCCTTAGAATGATCCTTCCTATGGCATCAAGGTTCTAGTGCTAGCAAGAATGAAGGATGTGTGTTCACTATGATCACTAGCTCCATAATGAACCCCGTGCTAAACAGGGGTTATTGAAGCTCAATAAGTGCTCTGGCAAATCCGTGTATTAAACACGGGATCAGAGGCTTGTGTTGGGGAAGCTTGTGAGGTCTAGGTTGGGCTGGGGAGGGGTTTCCAATCTTGAGGGAAAAGCATAACTCTACGGGGTTACGTCTGGTTGAGTACGTTGTAGTCGAAGTCTTCAGCGCTAGTTGTCCATCAAGGTGGATCCTTGGTGCATCTTGTCTTGTCGGTCTTCAGTTGATGAGAGGGGGAAGAGGGAAAGCAGCATAGAGGAGCGTGCCTAAGGGGGTGGTATAGTGCAAGTGCAATCAAACAAGTGCCGAAAAGGCAAAACACACTTATTTAGATAAGGTGGGTGCTTAGTCGCGTACTAGTTGCCTGGAGCAAAAGTGCGACCTACACCATAGCACAAACAAGCAAAGACAAGCAACACACAACATGGTTCCATTCGAACCATCACACGGACTCAACTTCGCATATGGGACATACGAGTAATCCTACCCTAGGGGTTCTCGGACTCAGTACTCATGCTTGTTCGCGTCTTGGAGGGGAGTCCACTTAGTCTTCTGGGTCTTCTTTAGGTGTCGCTATGTCTATGGTTGTTGTTCATCAAAACGATCCTGGTTGCGCCTGAAGAGTTCTCGACGACTTCGGGTCTGTTGAGTTGACAACGAAGGTGATTCTTCATGGCTGTTGTTGACAGGGTCTTCTGGTGTCTTCGTAATCGTGCCAATACCTGCTTGTCCTTCAAGGCGTTGAGGGTTCCAAGTGGGCAATCCTTTATGCAATGACATCAACAAGGCATGATAGAGTTCCTTCTTGTCGGTCATGTTGATAATATCGACACCGAGAGCGGGGGATGAAGAGAACCGTTTTCCTGCTCCCTATGGTGAGGCGGACCAAATGGCAAGGTTCTCATCCACCGGCGGTTGCCGAGACAACAATGAAAAGGACAGGGTTGCTCTATTAGCGATGCATATCATGACATTGCATGTCTTGTGCCCTGGTCATCGTAGGCCAAGGTTGCATCAACCTGGGGCAGTGTTGATGGTGTCACCATCTTTTCAATCTTGATATCCTCATTCCTCGAGAAGGTATCTTCTGTTGGTAGCTCCTTGTCTAGCATCGCCAACTTGTGTCCAAGATATCTGGGCAAATGTCTGGCAAGGCGGCTTCCTTCCGGGTTACCCACGAGGATTTACAAGGAATCCAGTGGTCAGGGGCACAAGGGTAGTAGCGACCATTTGCAAAGTTTTGAAAAAGTAGATGAGGAGAGTTAAGAGAAAGATGGTGGAAATGCTAATGCAAAAGCCTTTGCGTGTTTTGAAAATTTAGGAGAGGTGAGAAATGTGGTAGCCTTTGCAAGTATTTTGAAGGGTCTGGAAAAAATGGTTTTGTCCTAACTAACGTCCCTGCTAACTAAGGGCTTCCTACAGTCAGGATGGCTCTGATACCAGCTCTGTGGGGACCCCGACTCATAAGTCGTGATCACCGAATGAACGTGCACAGTGATCCCAGAGATCAATGCTCACTGAACACACCGAAACTGAATAACAAGAGTCTTACATCCATTACATACCGTTTGTACTCAAACATAGCCTTTATGGCCAAGTCTTCATAAACTTGCAACAGAAATCGTCAATGATAGCGTGAACCCATGCCATCTGCCTTAACCCTACAGGCATTCTGACTGGGAAGCGTCCTAGTTCGCATGTTCGTCACCAACGAACTCCTCGCCATATTTCTGCTCTCCCATGTCTGGCCAATTAAATAACCAGTGGCAAGCCAATGAGTACTTTGAATGTACTCGCAAGCAACCCATGTTTGGAACAAGGTTCAATAGAGCATGATATATCACTAAGTAGGTAATTTTGCAAAAAGCTAATTTTGAGTGCAATGACATGATCAAATAACTTATGAAAGCATGCATCAACAGTTGGCAGATATCCATATGAACAGTTATAGATATCATCATAAGCAGGGGTTGAACATCTCATGTTCAGACATCATGTCAAGTCATCTGACTTAGCTCAAGTTTCATCTTTGTCACCATCACACCCACACACACCAGGTTTAGTAAACATTTGGACATAGCACAAGAGCGGTCATCCAACTGTCCTTGACCGTGGACACGGCTATTCGAGTAGTTTTACACTCTGCAGAGGTTGCACACTTTACCCACAAGACTCGGGGAACTTCCGTGTCATCCACGACTCGTGGTATATTACGTACCCGAGGTAAGCACCCGAACAATGCCTTTCCCCTGACGATACTAAACAAAGAGTCCACTCGTTGGTCCATATCTTCATGATGTACAAACACGAGCCTTGCGCTACACAGTACCATCCATGAAGGAACACAACGGTGTGCCCGGTGCCTGTAAAGACAGCGCATGGTCGCCCTTCCAGGCGCGACCCCGTATCGAGAGTGACCACGCCACTCCCGCCACTAGTAATGCGGGCTCTATGCTAGTACCCATCAAAGTAATCAACAAAGCCCCTTCCCACATAGGGGTAGAGTGGTTGTACATGTAAGGTTGGAATAACGGTCGCAACTTACACCAATCCGTTTTCGAAAACCACACACACTCACTTGCTCTGGTACACCACTTCTTTATCAAGTGGTTACCTATCTTATCATCATCTCCCTCAGGCATTTGTGGCACCCGACGGGGTTTTCGAAAAAGTCTTTGAAAACACTTTGTTTCCGTCACTATGCATGTCCCCGTCCCACTTTGCGTAGCATCTACTAGCAACCTAACTACTCCCACCCGCACAACCCTCATAAGAAGGTAGGGTCATGCACGATGCAAGTATCAATGGTAAAGTATCGGAGGCATCCCACCGAAGGGGGGGGGTACCTTATCAACATGATCAATTCATCGGAACAACAAGTGCTATATGACATGCAATAAAAGGGTTCATAGTCATGGTCAAAGGGCTACTTGCCTGGCTTAGCAACGTCTTCGAGGTCTTCACACGCTTCTCGTCCAACTTCGAGCACTTCGTCTATATCGTCAACTATCGCCGGAAACAACTGCAATAAGCAACACATCAAACAGAAAAATAAAGTGCTCTATAAATAGGAGTTTTATTTTTCATGGACACCTCTGGTCATAAGAAAAATAACCAAGGAGGTTTTGGTGGATGTGGGTCAAGGGGGAGTTTTGAATGGTGGAAAAGAAGGAATTGAAGGTCCTATAAAGTGTCCACAGAAAATGTTTTAACAAAAATGAGTGGATGAGCCTAACAAATAGGGAATGATTTTAGAAGGTTTTAGGAAGTTGACTCACTGGATTTGGAGTTGGGATGATTTCCCTATGAATTTCTTAATATGGAATAAATGGAAAAATGGTCCATTTATTAGATCCAACATAATAGGTGCATGGTAAAAATGTTCAACATGGCTAGACAATTAGGGCATGTCACTTAGAGCTTCTGGAAATTTGAATAACTCCATTTGGAGTTGATATGAGTACTCTAGGAATTTTACAAGATGGTTTTTATAATAAAAGCAATGGCAAAATTATTGGTGGAGCAGAAAATATTGTATGGAAAAATGTGCAAAGCACATATTTGGTTAGCCCATGATTTTAGAGACATCTAGGATTTTGAATCATCAAGATTGGACTTACTATGAATTTCTATGGATTTTACAAATTCTACACAAATAAATAAAACAAAAAGGAAAAGGTTATACCTAGTGCGCTATTTAGCGCACATGGCGCAGGATAAGCAGATGGGCCGGCCCAGCAGTCCAGCCACGCGGCCAGCCGGCCACGTCGATGGCGCCTTCGCGGTGGGGCGCTTTCGCATCGGGAAGGCGGGTTAGCGCGGTGGGCGCCTCCACTTAAACGAGGGGAGCCCGGGTTTTAGTCGCTAACCGGCGGGCCCCGCCTGGCAGGTCTTCTCCCACCTCCCGCTCGAGCCAGGGCGAGACAGGGGAGGCGGGGCAGAGCGCTCGCCGATGTCGTCCTGGTGGCACAGGCCACCACCGGAGACGCTCCAGCCACCTGGGTGATTGGGATGGAGCCCCGCATCCATCAGGGAGGTCTCAAGCCCCGGGTGAGGCCGAGGTTGACGGCGACATCGGTATGGCGGAAGCGGCCATCGGCCATCACTGGCTACGAGCTTGAGGTGCTCTGGGACGAATGGCGTGGAGGGGAGGGCTCCGCCTTGGCGTTGTGATGGCACCAGAGTGGTTAGGGAGAGAGGGGAACCTCGAGGGAGCTTGGATTTGAGAGGAGGCCGAAGCGGCAATTTCGGCAATGGCAGGACAACGGGCTAGGTCCAGAGGCTCTGCAGGAGAGAGAGGGAGCGAATCGAGATGAGAGAGGGGCACGGGGAGGCCGGGTATAGCCGCAGCGTCGGGGCACCGTGCGCTATGTCCATGGCCATGGTCCAGACTACGCTAGGGGCGTGTCAATGGTCTTTGTGGACGTGCTCTACGTCCAGGGAGGAGGAGAGAGGGAGCGGGGAAGTGTAGGGGCATCGCGCGTGTGAGGCCGGCCACTGGCCGAGCCGGGCGGCCGGTGCGCATGTGAAGGGAGGCCGGAGGAGGGAGAGAGGGGAGGGGGACAGGGACCTTGCGTGCCCCGGACGTCGAGGCCGACAAGCTGGCGATAGGGAGGGGCTCGAGGTGGTCGGGGCTGGTGATTGGGCGGCGGCTACAGTGCGGTCGGGCACTGTAGCGCACTCTGGAGCGCCGTTTTGGCATGCCATGGAATGCCATTGGCAGCCTGGGCGTGGCCAAACATTTCTAGGGGTTCTAGGGAGGTTTAAACAATATGGGAATGGCATTGGATGCTCTGGTGATCCACCATGGTGAGAGAGGGGTGGAGAGAGAGATAGTTTTCTGCTGTCCAGGAGGGAAAATTGGGGTTTCACCCCACTTAACCATTGAGCTGAGACATGAGATTGCTGCTGGGCGTAGAGGGGGATCCTAGAGACTGTGGTAAAAGTTTGGGATCAAGGAGAATAAGTTAAGAGGGGGAAACAGTGACTTTCAGAGGTGACATGAAGGTGTTTGATGATGATTTGGACAAGTAAATGAATACTACTTTCCTTGAGACTTAACAGAGATAAATGGTGGTTAAAAGTAAGGCTTTCCACCAAGTTTGAGATTTGTTGAGGAAAGTTGCCAATGTAATTTTGGCAAACCCTAGGAATGGGCAGAAACTGATTTCTGTAGATCTACTCATGCAATTCTATTCCCCTTGATGCACCACTTTGTGTGGTGGCATTATTTGGGTATTAGAGCATGCCCAAAAAGTTTGGGATCAAATAGAGAAACTTGACAATGCAAAAATTTCCAACTCTAGAAATCAGCAGAGAGGGGTTTGGAGGGGTTTGGACAAGTGGATCTGTTCTCCTTGATGCACCACTTGGTGTGGATGCATTATTGGAGGATTAGAACATGTCCACAAAGTTTGAGATCAATAGGAGATAGTTGGCAATGTAGAGTTGTTCAAATTTGGATCTAGACAGGAATAGTTTTGGAATATTTTGCTGAACCAAAACAAATGGGATTGATATGAAACTTGGCAAGATCATCACATATGACAATTGTGACTTGCTGGAATTTTCTTGGAATTTATTGAGAATATTTCTTATAGAAATATTTCAAAATCTTGATTTGGGCAGAAAGGGGTTTTGAGGGGTTTTGTCCATGATTTTGAACATGACCATGTGTTGAAAAGCACATATATGGAAAATATATGTACACTGAGTTTCCCTAAATTTTCTCAAATATTTTGAAAGCATTTAAATATTTGTTCCCTATAAAAGACCATTTCTGGCCTTAAGAAAAAGCCTTTAAATAAAATAGGAAAATAATCTTTAAAATTAATATTTGGTGGTTTTGGGAAGTCATATATATAGTAGGTTCCAAATAAAGTCTTTGGTGCAAAACATTCCACCCAATTTGAGGACTTGTAGTACAAACCTGAATTCAGGGGTTTTGGAAAACTTAAATTGAATAAATTCTTTTTGTTCAAAATAAATTTTGATAAAAAATAGTTTTGGGTACTATTCACATGGCATGATCATTGGGCAAGAAGTTTGGATCAAGGCAAAGAGTCCTTGAGGATAGGAGGGAGTTTTATGAATATAGAGCACTAGCAAGCAATCAAACAAGCAAGCAAATAGCACACAAGTCAAGCATTCATATGCACTCAAAAAGTTTTAATTGGCCCTAATTTTTGAGTCATGTTAACTTAGTCATGAGGCAAGTCACAGGGTGTGACATCGTTCTCTCCTTTTTTCGATCTTGGAGTCTCTTTCTCTGAATTGGTGTTTCGCAAGGGCCCGTGCGTTCCGGCCTTCCCCGAGGCGCCTCGGAACTGGATAGCAAGGCCATGTCGCCTCAGGGACTTACTTCTTTGGGCGGTCGATCCCCGCTCGGGGGCTCCGACCATGGCACGGCACCGCGGCATGGGACCTCGGAAGGTCCCAGTGCCTCCTGAGGCGGCAACCGGCAGGACGGAATGGGGGTCGCTCGAGCGTCAAAGGGGGCTCCTGAGCAACGTGCCTCAGGAGCCTTACCGGTCATATAGCCACTTGTCCCCCTTGATGTCATCCTTGGTGATCCGGTCGACATCAAGGGTGTCGAGGCCTCACCTCGTAGTTGCGTCCTTGGTGATCCGGACGTACATTACGGTGGTCGAGAAATGTGCTGGATTGGGACCTGCCGACATAGAGCTGCTTGAGCGTCAAAGGGGGCTCCTGAGCAACGCGCCTCAGGAGCCTTACCGGTCATATAGCCACTTGCCCCCTTGATGTCGTCCTTGGTGATCCGGTCGGCATCAAGGGTGTCGAGGCCTCACCTCGTAGTTGCGTCCTTGGTGATCCGGACGTACATTACGGTGGTCGAGAAATGTGCGGGACTGGGGCCTGCAGTCACAGAGTGCCGAAAGGGCCCCCAAACTGTCCCACAAACAAGGAGGAAGCGTCCAGGGGGGATCGCGGGCTATCTAGACAACCCGGCCACACCTCGCGACGCACGAGATTGTCACCGCCCTACAAGCTAAGTACACTACCGAACCAAGCAAGAGCCTCCTGATCTAATGGCGACCCGAGGACGGAATGAGGGTTGTGCGCACTATTGTGAGGTTGCAGGTACTGCAGGCCACCGCGCGCGGCTACTGAGACCCCTGAGACCTGAGGCGCCAGGAAAAACGACGCAAGGGCAGGGACCCAGCCACGACAAGCAGCAAGGCCACTAACCCGGGGAGTGGTGGCCACGAGCTGCCCCTCACGAGAGAGAGCCTCGCGAGGGCCCCACCAGACGTCATCTACGAGCCGCATCGGCAGTGACGCCAAGCCCCGCGCGAGGAAACTAAGGGCCAGTTCTTTTGTAGCTTATTTTGGGCTTCTAGAATAAGCTGCCCCCACCCAGCTTATTCTAGAAGCCCAAACTTAAATTTTATTTTAGAAGCCTACTAGTTGACATTTAATTAGTAGGCTTCTAAAATAAAATTTTAGTTTGGGCTTCTAGAATAAGCTGGGTAGGGGGCAGCTTATTTCCACAGCTCCAAATAAGCTACAAAAGAACTGGCCCTAAGTCACGTCACGACAAGCGGGTGACCGGTGATTTAAGAAAAGGAAGAACGAAGAAAAAGGTAATACGCAAAAGGCTAACGCCCTCCGGGGCCGAGTTCTTCTTAAAGTATTACAGGAACCAGGAAAGGAAAACAAGGGATGCCTAGAGGGAGGAGTCGCTGCCGCCGCCCGCGCCGCCGGCCGCCTAGGTGTCGGAATCGTCCTCCCCGCTGGAGGCGGGCACCTGGATGAACCACTCCACCAGGGACTCCACGTGCGGGCGCACCTCCTGCCGGAGGGGCCTTTGGAGCTCATCAGGCACCCGCTCCCCGACGCGCCGGAGGTCAAGCTACGGGGCATGGCGGTGCAGGCTGGAGAAGATGCCCGTCAGGGCGCGGTCTAGGAGGTCGCGCACGTTGGACTCGTTGTCCGTGTTCGCACGGGAAACGCCGGTCTCCAGCGCCTCCACCACCTTCTGGAAGAAGTCAAGGTAGCCCCCATCGCCGCGCATGCACGGCAGCGCGGGGGCTTCCCCGACAAACTGGCTCACCGCGTCGGCCGCGCGGCAGGCGATGCCAAGGTACTGCTTGGCGCGCTGGGACTCCAGCATCTTGGCATGCGCCGCCTCGTCCTGAGCGGCCTGCATGGCGTCCGCCGCCTCCTTAACCTGGGCCTGGAGGGACGCCAGCTCCGCCCTGGCCTCCGCTTCGCCATTGAGGGCGGCTTGGAAGGCGGCCTCGGCGATCGTCAGCTGGGCCCGCAGCGCGTCCACCTCCTCCTGAAGTTCGCCGGGCTTGCGCTTCTTGGCCATAGGTGCCCTGGAAGAAGGAGGGAATCAGGACCGGAGCACTAGACAAGACAGCTAAGAAAGAGGAGGCGGCGGAGTGCTCACTCATCGACCATGGCCCAGCACCGGCGGACCTGCGCCGACCCCGGGAGCCCCACGCCGCTGCCTTCGGAAGAAGGCGGGGGAGCTGACGATCCCGCGCGCTGGTACGCGCCTGCAGCACTTCCTCCAAACGCCATGGGAGAGGAGAAGCTGGGAAGAAGAGCGGGTTTTCTACCTGTGGAGCAATGGAAGCACGAAGACACCTCAAGACTGCAGTGCCCTCCCCCACCAGGGGTGGGGCGGATTTATAGGCGTGACTGCAGCCGCGAACGTCGTGGGAGATCAGGCGACGTGGGTCCCCCTCGGGCACTGTGGGGCTGTTCGATCAGCGCATTACCGTCCGTGTCGCCTCGCCTGCCAATTGTCGGGTCACACCCGCGTGACCCGAGGAGTGGAGGCCCGAGGGAGCAGCAGCATTCAAGGAAGGGCAATGATGGCCGGCGCTGCACGCGGGTGTCGCATCAGTTTGACTTGGGGCGGTTCCTGACGCCCTCGGGGAGCGGGGGCGTCGCCGCTCGGGCGCTCGACACGTGTAAAGCCTGGCCCGCAGGCGTTTCGGGACCGCGGTGCTTCGGGCCATCTTCAAGGGATTCGCCCGGAAGCCATCTCGAGCGCGCCTTGGGCCCGGGGGCTACTGTCGGCGTTCTGGGAACGGGGGTACTCAGACCTGCCTACCTGCGGCCCAGGACATGGCCCACCTCACGAGCCAAGCATGGGCCAACGCAGCCCCACTCAAGACAAGGCCCTCGCGAGGACCCCGAGCTCGTGAGGGAGGCGGCATCAAGACCAGCAAGGAGTGGGCCTCCTCAGGCCCCCTCCGGAGCGGCGGAGATCTCTTTGCAGAATCCGGCCTCAGGAGTCAAGGATGACGCAAGGAAGGACAGGCGGGCGCCAGCGCGCCAGGCAGTGCAGTTTCCCCTTTGGTGCAAAGGGAGCAAGGACGTACGCGGGTTCCCAAAGCGCCCCCCAAAGGTTTCCATTCCGGTGCAACCAGACCACAACCGCGAGCCCAGCAGGACGGATGTCATCGCCGAGCCCACCTCTGCATCATCGATAGTTACTTTGCAGGCGAAGACCACCTTTGGACAGGGCGGGGATGTACTCCTGTCCCCCTTCGAATTTGGCCGTTGTGGGATCCCTTTCCGCCATTGCGATAAGGGAAGAGGACCCGGGCCGCTGCTATAAGTAGAGGGCAGGCTGCACCGTAGAGAGGGGGACGGACGAGGAGAAACCAGAGACAAGGCAGAGAGCCAAGAACACCACTCGAGCGCCCTCACGAGGCTCCTCACCACTGTACTAGTTCATCCACCACACCTCCTCGTGAGGCAATCCGCCAAAGCAGGAGTAGGGTATTACGCTTCACAGCGGCCCGAACCTGGGTAAATCACCGTGTGCATCTTCTTCCTCGTCACCGTGCGAGTTCATCATCCTTATCATCGTGTAGTGAGCTGGTTAGGGCGAGGCTGCAGAGGATCTTCGCAGACGCCCCTGTGTTCGAATCTTGAGGGTTTTGCGGAGCCCGAAATCCGACAAGCTGTGGTAGTGGCCGGGCATGAGGTGGCTGGAATTGATGGTGGCGACCATTTTGGCGGCGACCAGAGCTCCGGTGTGTCGGGTTTTGGCGTTGAGACGCACAAACGAGCGAGGCGTGGTGCTGGCGTTGCTCTAAGCGAGGTTGCCAACTCAATGGACCATACGGGGTGACCATTTGGTCACCGGAGATGCATCGGCGTCTTGCTCGTGCGGCGGATCACTTCGGCCAACATGGAATCAATGGTCACTAGACGCAATTGAAAATGAGAGGATATCAATGTAGAATCTCACATCGGTCACTACGAGCAGGTTAGTGGCCTTGGGGAAGCGTTGGAGACCACGTGCGATCGCCAGCGATCTCTAGCGGCCGAGGAAGAAGAAGGCGACCGTGATGGCGTTTGAGGGCATCCGACATCGCATGGTTCAGCGAAAAGGACGAGAGCATCAAGGTTGAGCTCCCAGACATGGAGAGGGGGCATGGAACAACTGTGGCTATGGTTTTTACGGTGGTAAGGCCATAGAGGATTTGGCCATGGTGATGGAGTGGCGAGGGAGAGAGCAGGGGGCGAATGGGGACGTCGTCCCAATCTGGATGGCTCCCACGAGGTCATCCACGGCGTCGGCATGGCTCGAGAAGGCATGCAGGCAGCTCACGTGGCGCCGTCGCGCACGTGCCGTTCTCTGCTTCTCCTCTGCCTACTAGCGAGAGGTAGAAGACAGGGTTGAACTGGTGGGCTGGGCCTGCTCGACTCGACTACAAGGTAAGTTGGCCCACGTAAGCTCCTTTTCCCTTTTCTATTTATTCTTTCTATGTATTCCTTCCGTCTCCTTAAAAAAATTATTCCTTCTGTTTTGATTTAGTAAAAACAGTAAATCATTTTGTTTGCTTCCGAAATAAATTTTGGGCACTAAATGTATTATCTAGAGGCCCTAAAGTGATTTTAGAATATTTGGAGCATTTAAATATTTATAGAACTAAAATACCCCAATTAAAAATTTAAACTAGTCAACCCTCGTACTCCCCTCCGCGTGGACATCCACCGCCGAGTCTTCCCCGGCTCCGGGTCATTCCCTTCCTAGTCCTCGCTCTCGTGGACCGCCCTTGTTGCTCTTGGCGTGTCATCATCAACGTGGTCAATGAACGACATCAATCGGAAGAGGACTTCAACCTGGAGAGGTTAACAGCTAGGACCCACGAGGTCCATGGTTGCACGAACGGAAGTGCCTCCTTATTACGAAAAATGATTGCTCCCCCTGACAACTGGGACCTACCAGCTACACATTCACATGCAAGGAAGTGCCTCCTTATCACACGGAAAAATTATTCCTCCCCATGATAGTTGGGACCAACTAGCTACATCTTCGTACGTGATAAACCACAAGTATATGGGATCGTGACAGTCTTCGAGGGTAGTATTTCACCCAAATTTGTTGTTTCGACACAGGGAGGCCAAATAATATTTATGAGTCTTAGCAGTTGAGTTGTCAATTCAACCACACCTGGAATTTCTTTCTACAGCAAAGTGTTTAGTAAAATAATAACAATAGTAATAATAAAACAAAAAGTAACAGTTTGTATTGATTGTAACAAAAAAAGTAGCGATAGTAACTTAGCGAAGATCAATTTGTGAAAAGCGTAGGCATTGGATTAGTAATGGATATTTATGTTGGATGACATTCATCATGTAATAGTCACAACCTAGAGCGACACAGAACTAGCTCCCATTCATCAGTGTAATGTAGGCATGTATTTCGTATATAGTCATACATGGTTATAATAAGAACTTGCATGACATCTTTTTTCCTACCCTTCCATGGTAGGAGGGTCCAAATGGAAACTAAGGGATATTAAGGCTTCCTTTCAATAGAGAACCGGAACAAAGCATTAACACATGGTGAATACATGAAATCCTCGTACTACGGTCATTGAGGGAGATGATCCCAACTTCTGTCACTTTGAGATCTATGAATCATAACACATAATAGGTGCATACAACTTGCAAGATATAATCCAAAACACTCTCATATTCATGGAAACATAATAGGTTCAGATCTGAATTCATGGCACTCGGTCCCTAGTGACAACCATTAAGCATAGCAAAGTCATAGCAACATCCATATCAGAACACAGTGGATACTAGGGATCAAGCCCTAAAAACATGACTCGATTACATGACAAATCTCATCCAAGTCCATCACTGTCCAACAAGCCTTAGAGGAATTAGTCACTCCCGGTGGTCCGCATCATGGAATTTTAGATGGAGAAGGGTTGGTGACAATGATGACGCCGAATTCCCCTCTTCGGAGCCCCAAATAGACTCCAGATCAGCCCTCCCAAGGTAGAATAGGAGGTGGCGGTGGCTCCATCTCATAAAACACAATCGTTAAGTAAAACTCTAAGTGGGGAGACTACAATCTCGATTAGCATGGGATCACAAAATTTATAACGCGCGCAAATAGGGGTGCTACCGCCTCGGTCCAACCGGAACACCCATGCCCCCGGACCAGGTGGCATGCCTACCAGATGCCCCCGATATCTTCCACCATGGCCTCTCTGTATGGTGTGTGTGTGTGCCAAGAAAGCGGTTTACGACCTACTGAACCTTACCCTACTTATGGCAGGGACAAGTGGTAGCATGGAACAAGTATGTGGGTTACTGGAACAAGACTCAATCTATGGTCGACTCAGGATGTTTAAGTTTTCCCTGCAGTGGTTAGCACATCACATATACTTCATAGTACCAAACAGGGTCACTACCCATCATGCCCCAACAAGCCTTCACGGATCATCCTCGTCACTACGAGATATTAGTTCCACAGTCACGTCTACCCGAGAAGAAACCTTCCTCCGGAAATTATCCGAACCAGCATAGGCATGTGTGGCATGAGGTAGAAATACTTTCATATGTATCTCATGTTGAAAAGAAATAATTCCAACCAATGAATTCAGGCATGCATTTCTCATATGCAATGTTTTATTTCAAGTTACTATAAACATGACTTAGTTACTCCAGCAAGCAAACAGCCAACTTGTATCATATCAATATTCAAGATGCTTGCCTTGGATATGCAGAAAGGTTGAGTTCACTCCAAAAATCTGAAAGTTTGATCTTCCCTCCATTTCCTATTTCTGAAAATATTCAAATCAACACACAATTTGAAAACAGTACAAAAGTTTTCTTGGAAAATCTTGAAATAAATCCTAAAATAAACTAGATGAAATTTGAGGAATGTCAGAAAAAGAATCAGTGTATTTGGGGTTGTGGTCTAAAAGTTGTGGCCAGTCAAAGTTTAGTCAAAATCTGATTTTAAGCAAAACAGGAAAAAGAAAACGGTTCGCAGTGGATACGTTTTCCCTAACAGAAAGCGTACTTACCGCTTTACGCTTCCATTCTAGATGAAGCATACTTGCTGGACTGTGCGAGCTGCGAGGCAATGATGACTCACCGTCAGGTGGGTCCCACCTGTCGGGTTCATCTTCCAACCCGCGCGACATCGATCAGAGAGCCAGGGGCAGCTCCGGCGAAGGTTGCCGGTGCTAGTGAGCACCGTTATCGGCACATGACCTACCCACGTGATCAGGGGGACGGTCTGCACCGGATGAAGGTGGAGGAAAGCGTCGGGGAGCTCGAGGTCGAGCAGGACATCAACCATGGCGGAGGAGACTTTCGGTGGAACAGGGGCTTTGCCCAGGGGGCATCTCCGGTGAAATTGGCATGGTGAATGAGTTCCTGGGGGTAGTAGGAGTTCATTTGCGATGGAATTAGTGGAGGGGAAGGCTCAGTTACGAGGAATTTGGCGGAGGAGTGGCGGCGGCCGAACCTACCAGAGGTGAGGAGGACGATCACCTCTGGCCATTTTGGCGACTACGGGAGCTCAGGGAGAGGTGGTAGAGGTGTGCAGTTGGTTTGGATGAGCCGGGGAGGGGTTTATATAGGCGGGGAGAGTCGGTTTCCGTGGCCTCCAGAGATGGCCACGGCGGCTCATTGTTACGGTGGACGGAGGGAAGACGTGGCTATGGCCGACGTGCCTGGCAAGGCGAGCGGATGAGTTCGAGCTGTTTCGCGTGCAGCTAGCGCTCGAGGACAGGCTGGATGATGTCGGCCATGGCAGAGGCGGTCGCGGACGATGGTGTGCCGCCAAGGAGCTACAACGGCGGCGCTGCGATGCGCGGGGAGGTGGTTGGGTCGGCTCCAGCGAACGAGAGAGGACGGGGGCATGGCTCTGCGAGCAGGGAAAGGCCAGGGGCGCGGGGTAGGTGGACGCGGCGACGCGCTGGCCAGCACGTGCAAAACGCACGCTCTGGACACGCACCCAGGGTGCTCGACGAAATGCTAGAGCACGCTAAACTGTCCCAGTGGGGCTAATCTCTGGCAAGAAGGCTATAAGTGCCATAGTGGAGGCCTAGGGCATGCTAGTTTGGTCAAGGGAGCTGCTCCGTAATGCAAACTTATGAACTTGCTAAATTCTGTCATGCCCACAAGGTGCTTGACAGAATGCTAGGGGCATCTAGGTTTTTTTGTTGGAGGTCAATATTTCCAGGATGGAGTCTCTTTAGGTGCTGGTGACGATGGCAGGGTTGGTTTGGCAAACTAGGAATCTTGGTAATGCATGTTTTGGTGAAAATCAGTCCTGGACAGAAACTATAGGGTGTTATTTCATGAACCTAAAATATTCCAGTGGATCTAATATCTTGGAGTTAAGGGTTTGGTAGGATGGAATACAAGCAGGAAAAACCTCAAGGTCATTAGAGCAAAATAAAATAGGGTTGTAGTTCAAACTACTAAACTGGACCAGAATAGAAATTAAGATGATTTTCTTAAATTTTCCAAAATAACAAGATGGGTTTTTTTGCATAAAAGTGATCTTGGGACATCACATGATATCTACAAATTTTTGTGGATTTTTTAAAGGAATATATAAAATGGTTGTAGTGTAATAGATGTCTTACAAAGAGGGAAAATTCCATTAAAGAAATTAAACTTATCAAGTTTTATTATAAAAGTATTTTCCACTGAGTTTGCAAAATGAAATAAAATGTTATTAAGCAAATACTCAAGTCCCACAATATTTTTCAAAAACTTCTACCTGGAGGGAAGAATTTTAGAATTTAGGGGAAAGGAATGGTTCTGAAATCAACAGAGGATTCAGAAAATAAAAATTTAAATATTCATGGCCAAATTTTAATTAATAAAAACATGGTTAAATTTTTGGGGTGTTACACATCGTCGTCGGAAGAGCTGCAGTCGCTGCTGCTATCGCTTTCCATGCATCAGTCGAGGCGGTCGCCGGCTGATACGTCTCCAATGTATCTATAATTTTTTATTGTTCCATGCTGATATATTATCATCCTAGGATACTTTTTGGGTCATTATATACCAATTTATAATATTTTTGAGCACTAACCTATTGACCCAGTGCCCAGTGCCAATTGTTGTTTTCTGCATGTTTTTTACTTTTTAGGTTTGCAGTACCAAATGAAGTCCAATTGCCACGAAACTTTTTGACGATTTTTTCTGGACCATAAGAAGACCTGGAAGCTTCGGAAGGATGCTGGGAGGTGCACGAGGGCCCCACCACACATCAGGGCATGCCCTGGGGGGGGGGGGTTGCGCCCTGATATGTGGTGGCCCCCTCGGCTGCCTCCCGACGCCCCTCTCTGGCCTATAAATTCTCTAATATCGCAAAACTCATAAGCAGTCCCGAAACCCTTTTTTCGCCACCACAAGTCTCTATTCCTTCGCGAGGCCATCTGGAGCTCCGTTCCGGCACCCTGCCAAAGGGGGGATCGATCACGGATATTCTATACATCAACCTTGTTGCCCTCATGATGATGTGTGAGTAGTTTACCATAGATCTATGGGTCCATAGCTGGTATCTAGATGGCAATCTCTCTATCTCTTGATCTTCAATACAATGGTCATCGCATCTCCGCTTTGATCTATCTGATGTAATCCTATTGTGCGGTGTGTTTGTTGGGATCCGATGAAGTGTTGGTTTATGTTCAGATTATTCATGAAAAGTATTTGAGATACCACTAATATATATTGTCTCTTAATTGCATGATCATTATAGCTTTGTAATATATATTGTCTAGTAGATTGATAATTCATCGGCTGGAGTGGTGCGTTGTGGTAGGTTCAACCTGACCAGTTTCTATATCCCAGTGACAAAGTAGGGGACACGATGCATCTTTGTGTTGTTACTACTAAGGATAACACGATGGGGTTCTTTCATATTGCTTGAGTTTACTTTGTCTACATCATGTCATCATTCTCCATGCATTACTCTATTTTACTTAATACTCTAGATGCATGCTGGATAGCTATCGATGAGTGGAGTAATAGTAATAGGTGCAGGCAGGATGTCACACCCTGTGTTTTGCCTCAGGACTAAGTTAACATGACTCAAAAATTAGGGCTAATTAAAAAATTTTGTGTGCATATGAATGCTTGACTTGTGTGCTATTTGCTTGCTTGTTTGATTGTGCCATGAACCATCATATATCTCCCACACTTCAAACTCATCTCCCTAATCCAAGGACCTTTCCCAATGATCATACCATGTGTATAGGACATAAAACTATTTTTATAAAATTCTATTTTGGCCAAAAAGCATTTTAATAATTTAGGCCTTCAAAACCCCCTGAGTTGAGGCTTGAACTGCAAGTCCTTAAATTAGGGTATTTAAATTCCTTAAAAAACTATATTTGAAACCAACTATATATGATACTTCCCAAAACCACTAAATATTATTTTTAAAGACTATTATCCTATTTTATTTAAAGGCTGTTTCTTAAGGCCATAAATGGTCTTTTAAAGGGGGAAATTATTTTTATGCTTTAAAAATATTTGAGAAAATTTAGGGAACCTCAGTGGACATATATTTTTCATATATAAGTGTTTCAACACATGGTCATGTTCAAAATATTGGACGAAATCTTCCAAAACGCTTTATGCATATTTCAAGTATTTGAAATATTTCTACAAGAAATATTCTCAAATAAATCCAAGAACATTCTAGCATGTCACATATGCCATATGTGATCATCTTGCCAAGTTTCATCCAAATAAAAATAGTTTTGGTTCACAAAACTACCCCAAAACCCTCTTTGTCCAGATTAAAATTTGAGCAACTTTACATTGTCAAATATCTCCAATTGTGCTCAAACTTTGTGGGAACGTTCTAATCCTCTAATAATGCATCCACACCAAGTGGTGCATCAATTAGAACAGATCCACTTGGCAAAATCCCCCCAAAACCACTTCTCCTGATTTCTAGAATTGAGAATTATTGCATTGTCAAGTTTCTCCACTTGATCCCAAACTATGTTGTAATTCTCTAATCATCAAATGATGCCACCACACCAAGTGGTGCATCAAGGAGAATGGCTTAGCATGATCAGATCTAAGGTAATCTTTTTTTGTTGTTTTGTAGGGTTTGCCAAAGTTACATTGGCAACTTTCCCCAAAAAATCTCAAACTTGGTCCTGTTAAACCTTAATTTTATCTACCATTTGATCCTGTTAAATATCACTGCAAGTGGGAAAGTTTATGTTGCCCAAACACACATCAAACTACTTCTGGTGATTTGGTAAAAAACATGTTTTGAACCCCTTTCACTATTTCCCTTCACCCAACTTTTTACCATAGCTTAATAGTGTTACCTTGCACCTCCAGTAAGAATCCCATTGCACCAGATCAATCATTGAGGGGTGAAAACCCTATTTTTACTCGCTGGTGGAGCTAGGCATAAGCTGCCCCCCTCATTTCTAGCTTTCTACCCCAAGCCTTACCCCCTAAGGCTTCTAGAGCATCTCCAGTATCTCCCTCTAGCTGCTGGAGATGCATGGCAGCGCCCAAGAGGCCAATGGCATGCCATGGCATGCCATATGGGCGCTCTGGAGCGCGCTACAGTGCCCAGCCGCACTGTAGCCGCCGCCTAATGTATGGCTCCGACAGCCTCGGGCCTCTGTGTTGGAAATATTTCCTAGAGGCAATAATAAAATGGTTGTTATTATATTTCCTTGTTCATGATAATCGTTTATTATCCATGCTATAATTGTATTGATTGGAAACTCAAATACATGTGTGGGTACATAGACAATATTGTGTCCCTAGTATGCCTCTAATGGACTAGCTCGTTGATCAAAGATGTTCAAGGTTTCCTAGCCATAGACATGAGATGTCATTTGATAACGGGATCACATCATTAGGAGAATGATATGATGGACAAGACCCAAACTATGAACGTAGCATATGATCGTGTTAGTTTATTGCTATAGTTTTCTGCATGTCAAGTATCTATTCCTATGACCATGAGATCATGCAACTCACTGACACCGGAGGAGTACCTTGTGTGTATCAAACGTCGCAACGTAACTGGGTGACTATAAAGATGCTCTACAGGTATCTCCGAGGGTGTCTGTTGAGTTGGCATGGATCAAGACTGGGATTTGTTACTCTGTATGACGGAGAGGTATCTCAGGGCCCACTCGGTAATACAACATCACAATAAGCCTTGCAAGCAAAGTGACTAAAGAGTTAGCCACGGGATCTTGTATTACGGAACGAGTAAAGAGACTTGCCGGTAACGAGATTGAACTAGGTATGGAGATACCGACGATCGAATCTCGGGCAAGTAACATACCGAAGGACAAAGGGAACAGCATACGGGATTAACTGAATCCTTGACATAGAGGTTCAACCGATAAAGATCTTCGTGGAATATGTAGGAACCAATATGGGCATCCAGGTCCCGCTATTGGTTATTGACCGTAGAGGTGTCTCGGTCATGTCTGCATAGTTCTCGAACCCACAGGTTCTTCACACTTAACGTTTGGTGACGTTTCGGTATTATTGAGTTATGTATGTTGGTGACCGAAGGTTGTTCGGAGTCCCGGATGAGATCCCGGACTTCACGAGGAGCTCCGGAATGGTCCGGAGGTAAAGATTTATATATGGGAAGCCATATTTTGGCGACCGGAAAAGTTTTGGGTTTTTTCCGGTATTGTACCGCGAAGCTTCTAGAAGGTTCCGGAAACTTTCGGAGGAGTCCGGAAGTCCACCAAGGATTCCACCACGTCCCAAGGGTTTGCATGTGCTGAGGGGAGGTGCCCTGGCCTTATTGGGCCAGACGCACAAGTCCCTCAAGGCCCATGTGGCTTGGGAGAGGTGGAAAGTCCACCTGTTTATGGAAAAGGAGGGAATTGGACTAGGAGTCCAACTTCTCCCCCTTGGCTGCGCCCTAGGGCTTGGAGGGGCTGATATCCATGCCCCTCCACCTATATACAGAGGGGAGGGGGCGCCCCAAGAGCACACACGAATCCCTTAGCGCCCCTCTCTCTCCCTAGATCGTTTTCTTCTCCGTTTGCGGTTTCGGTAGCGCTAGGCGTAGCCCTGTCGGGATAGCACCACCACCATGCCGTCGTGTTGCCGGAGAACTCATCTACCTCTCCGCTCTCCCTTGTTGGATCAAGGAGGCAGAGATCGTCATCGAGCTATAAGTGTGCTGAACGCGGAGGTGCCGTCCGTTCGGCGCTAGATCGGGACGGATCGTGGGACGGCTGCGATTTGGATCGCGAAGACGTTCGACTACACCAACCGCGTTTCTTAACGCTTCCCGCTTAGCGATCTACATGGGTATGTAGATCCACTCTCCCTCTCGTAGATGCTCTGATACCACTGTTGGGGAACGTTGCATGGGAAACAAAATTTTCCTACGCACACGCACGAGTAGAACACAAAGGAGTTTGTGGGCGTTGATGCTCAGATTGCTTCCTCCCTTGGTCTTTTCTTGATTCAGCGGTATTGTGGGATGAAGCGGCCTGGACCAACCTTACTCGTACGCTTACGAGAGACCGGTTCCATCAACTGACATGTGACTTTGTTGCATAAAGATGGCTGGCAGGTGTCTGTCTCTCCCACTTTAGTTGGATCGGATTCGACAAAGGCGGTCCTTGAGAAGGTTGAATAGCAATTTGTGTATCACCATTGTGGTTTTTGCGTAGGTAAGAATCGTTCTTGCTAGATACCCGTAGCAGCCACGTAAAACATGCAACAACAATTAGAGGACGTCTAACTTGTTTTTGCAGGGTATGTTGTGATGTGATATGGCCAATTACATGATGAGATATATGTGATGTATGAGATGATCATGTTTTGTATAGAATATCACGAGCATGTCGATGAGTACGGCAACCGGCAGGAGCCATAGGGTTGTCTTTAATTTATTTTCACCGTTTTTGCTTTACTTTATCGCTATGAGTTACCAATAGTTGTAGAAGCAATAGTTGGCGCGACAACCTCATGACGACACGTTGATGAAGATCAAGATGATGGAGATCATGGTGTCATGCTGGTGACGATGGAGATCATGCCGGCGCTTTGGAGGTGGAGATCAAAAGCACAAGATCATGGCCATATCATATCACTTATGATTTGCATGTGATGTTAAACCTTTTATGCATCTTATTTTGCTTAGGACGACAGTAGCATTATAAGGTGATCCGTCACTAAAATTTCGAGATAAAATTATGTTCTCCCCGAGTGTGCACCGTTGCGAAAGTTCGTCGTTACAAGACACCACGTGATGATCGGGTGTGATAGACTCTACGTTCACATACAATGGGTGCAAGCCTGTGTTGCACGTGCGGAACACTCGGGTTAAACTTGACGAGCCTAGCATGTACAGACATGGCCTCGGAACACAAGAGACCGAAAGGTCGAACATGAGTCATATAGTAGATATGATCAACATGGAGATGTTCACCATTAAAACCACCTCATCTCACGTGATGATCGGACTTGGGTTGGTGAATTTGGATAATGTAACACTCGGACGACCGGAGGGATGTCAATTTGAGTGGGAGTTCTTTAGTAATATGATTAACTGAACTCATTATCATGAACAT
Organism: Elymus sibiricus; assembly: GCA_039707655.1. Classification (NCBI taxonomy): domain Eukaryota; kingdom Viridiplantae; phylum Streptophyta; class Magnoliopsida; order Poales; family Poaceae; genus Elymus; species Elymus sibiricus. Next base: position 302,253,874 of record CM077675.1, on the reverse strand, counting down.
AGTCAAAATGTCTTTGCAAATTATGTTGGAGCTCAATACCTCACACTGTAGCTCCCCTGTGTTTTTTATACGTTACTAGAGAAAATAGAGTTGAAAGATGATGGTAGCAATAATGCGGACTGGGTCCATGATCTGAGGATTGTCCTCATTGCTGCACAAAAGGCTTATGTCCTTAATGCACCACTCGGTGCGCCATCCCCTCAAGCGTCGTTTGTAGATGTTGTGAACATTTGACAGGCACGTTCTGATGACTACTTGATAGTTCAGTGCGTCATGCATTACGGCTTAGAATTGAGGCTCCAAAACGTTTTGAACGTCACAGAACATATGAGATGTTCTAAGAGCTGAAATTGGGATTTCAGGCTCGTGCCCGTGTTGAGAGGTATGAGACCTCCAACAAGATTCTTTGCCTGCAAGATGAAGGAGAATAGCTCAGGCGGTGAGCATGTGCTTAGATTGTCTGGGTGCTACAATCGCTTGAATCGAGTGGGAGTTCATCTTCCAGATAAGATAGTGATTGATATAGTTCTCCAAGTCACTGCCACTAAGCTACTAGAGCTTCGTGATGAACTATAAAATGCCAGGGATGGATATGATCCCTGAGCTATTCGCAATGTTTGACACGGCGAAGGTAGAAATCAAGAAGGAGCATCAAGTGTTGATGGTTAGTAAAACCACTAGTTTTGAGAAGGGCAAGGGCAAGGAGGGAAACTTCATGGATGGCAAGCCAGTTGCTGCTCCAGTGAAGAAACCCAAGGTTGAACCCAAACCCGAGACTAAGTGCTTCTATTATGAGGAGAGCGGTCGCTGAAGCGGAACAACCCTAGATACTTGGTAGATAAGAAGGCTGGCGACGTCAACGGAAGTATATTTGATATACGTATTATTCATGTGTACCTTCTAGTACTCCTAGTAGCACCTGGGTATTAGATACCGGTTCAGTTGCTAAATGTTGGTAACTCGAAATAAAAGCTACGGAATAAACGGAGACTAGCTAAGGGCGAGGTGACGATGTGTGTTGGAAGTGTTTCCAAGGTTGATGTGATCACTATCGCACGCTCTCTCTGCCTTCGGGATTAGTGATGAACCTAAATAAATGTTATTTGGTGTTTGCATTGAGCATAAACGTGATTAGATCATGTTTATTGCAATACGGTTATTCATTTAAGTTAGAGAATAATGGTTATTATGTTTACATGAATAATACCTTCAATGGTCATGCACCCAATGTGAATGGTTCGCTGAATCTCGATCCTAGTAATACACATGTTTATTGATGCCAAAAGATGCAAAGTTAATAATGATAGTACCACATACTTGTGGCACTGCCGCCAAGGTCATATTGGTGTAAAGCGCATGAAGAAACTCCATGCTGATGGATCTTTTGACTCACTCGATTTCGAATCGGTTGAGACATGTGGACCATGCCTCATGGGCAAGATGACTAAGAACCCGTTTTCCGGTATGATGGAGCGGGCAAGTGACTTATTGGAAATGATACATGTTGATGTATGCGGTCCAATGAGTGTTGAAGCGTGCGGTGGATATCGCTATTTTCTTACCTTCACTGATAATTTGAGTAGATATGGGGATATTTACTTAATGAAACACAAGTCTGAAACGTTTGAAAAGTTCAAACAAATTCAGAGTGAAGTTTGAGATCATCGTGACAAGAAGATAAAATGTCTACGATATGATCGTGTAGGTAAATATCTGAGTTACGCGTTTGGTATACAACTCAAGACAATGTGGAAGTTGTTTCACAACTCACGCCACCTGGAACACCATAGTGTGATGGTGTGTCCGAACGTCGTAGTCATGCTCTATTGGATATGGTGCGTACTATGATGTATCTTATCGATTTGCCACTATCATTTTGGGGTTATGCATTACAGACAACTACATTCACTTTAAATAGGGCACCATCTAAAGTCCGTTGAGAGGACACCGTATGAATTTTGGTTTGGCAGAAACCTAAGCTGTCATTTCTCAGAGTTTGGGAATGTGACGCTTATGTCTGATAAGCTCGATCCCAAAGCGGAAAAAGGCATCTTCATAGGATACCCTAAGGAAACAGCTGGGTAAACCTTCTATCCCAGATCCAAGGGCAAAGTGTTTGTTGCTAAAAACGGGTCCTTTCTCGAGAAAGAGTTTCTCTCGGAAGAATTGAGTGGAAGGAAGGTAGAACTTGATGAGGTTATTGAAGCGTCACTTCAGTTGGATGATAGCACGACGCAGAAAGATATTTCTGTGGCACCTACACCGAATGAAAAGGAAGTTAATGATGATGATCATAACACTTCGGATCAAGTTACTACCGAACCTCGTAGGCCGACAAGAACTCGTACCGCCTATGAGTGGTACGTCAATCCTGTCTTGGAGGTCATGTTGTTAGACAACAGTGAACCTACGAGCTATGAAGAAGCGATGGTGGGCCCGGATTCCAACAAATGGCTAGGAGCCATGAAATCCGAGAAAGGATCCATGTATGAAATCCAAGTATGGACTTTCGTAGACTTGCCTGTTGAACGGCAGGCCGTTGAGTACAAATGAACCTTTAAGAAGAAGACAAACACTGATGGTAAATGTCACCATTTATAAATCTCGACTTGTCGCAAAGAAGTTTTTGACAAGTTCAAGTAGTTAACTACGATGAGACTTTCTCACCCGTAGCGATGCTAAAAGTCTGTTGGAATTATGTTAGCAGATGCTGCATTTTTCGATTATGAAATCTGGCAGATGGATGTCAAAACATCATCTCCTTGACGGTTTCCTTGAGGAAAGGTTGTATGTGATACAACCGGAAGGTTTTGTCAGTCCTAAGGATGCTAAAATGTATGCAAGCTCCAACGATCCTTCTATGGATTGGAGCAAGCATCTCGGAGTTGGAATATACGCTTTGTTGAGGTGATCAAAGTTTTTGGGTCTATACAAAGTTTATGAGAAACTTGTATTTACAATAAAGTGAGTGGGAGCACTATAGAATTTCTGATTAGTACATGTGGATGACATATTGTTGATCGGAAATGATGTAGAATTTCTGGAATGCATAAAGGGTTGTTTGAAAGGAGTTTTTTCAAAGGAAAACCTGGAATGAAGCTACTTAAATATTGGGCATCAGGATCTATAGAGATAGATTAAGACGTCTGATAAGACTTTAAATGAGTACATACCTTTACAAGATTTTGAAAGAGTTCAAAATGGATCAGTCAAAGAAAGAGTTCTTACCTGATTTGTAAGGTGTGGAGTTGAGTGAGACTCAAAGAATCGACCACGGCAGAAGAAAGAGAAAGGACAAAGGTCGTCCCCTATGTCTTATCCATAGGCTCTGTATAGTATGCCATGCTGTGTACCACACCTGGTGTGTGCCTTGCCATGAGTCTGTCAAGGGGTACAAGAGTGGTCCAGGAGTGGATTACTGGACAGCGGTCAAAATTATCCTTAGTGACTAGAGGACTAAGGAAATGTTTCTCGATTATGGAGGTGATAAAGAGTTCGTCGTAAAGGGTTACGTCGATGCAAGCTTTGACACCATTCCGGATGACTCTGAGTAGCAATCCAGATACGTATAGTGGAGCAGCCATTTAGGAATAGCTCCAAGTGGAGCGTGGTAGCATCTGCAGTATGACATATAGATTTGCAAAGAACACACGGATCTGAATGTCGCAGACCGTTGACTAGAACCTCTCTCACATGCAAAACATGATCGAACCCCAGAACTCATTGAGTGTTAGATTCATAACAATGTAAATCACATAGAGATGTGAGCTATATTATTGACTCTAGTGCAAGTGGGAGACTGTTGGAAATATGCCCTAGAGGCAATAATAAAATGGTTATTATTATATTTCCTTGTTCATGATAATTGTTTATTATCCATGTTATAATTGTATTGATTGGAAACTCAAATACATGTGTGGGTACATAGACAACACTGTGTCCCTAGTATGCCTCTAATGGACTAGCTCGTTGATCAAAGATGTTCAAGGTTTCCTAGCCATAGACATGAGATGTCATTTGATAACGGGAACACATCATTAGGAGAATGATGTGATGGACAAGACCCAAACTATGAACGTAGCATATGATCGTGTTAGTTTATTGCTATAGTTTTCTGCATGTCAAGTATCTGTTCCTATGACCATGAGATCATGCAACTCACTGACACCGGAGTAGTACCTTGTGTGTATCAAACGTCGCAACATAACTAGGTGACTATAAAGATGCTCTACAGGTATCTCCGAGGGTGTCTGTTGAGTTGGCATGGATCAAGACTGGGATTTGTTACTCCGTATGACGGAGAGGTATCTCAGGGCCCACCCGGTAATACAACATCACAATAAGCCTTGCAAGCAAAGTGACTAAAGAGTTAGCCATAGGAACTTCTATTACGGAACGAGTAAAGAGACTTGCCGGTAACGAGATTGAACTAGGTATGGAGATACCGATGATCAAATCTCTGGCAAGTAACATACCGAAGAACAAAGGGAACAGCGTACGGGATTAACTGAATCCTTGACATAGAGGTTCAACTAATAAAGATCTTCGTGGAATATGTAGGAACCAATATGGGCATCCAGGTCCCGCTATTGGTTATTGACCGTAGAGGTGTCTCTGTCATGTCTGCATAGTTCTCGAACCCGCAGGGTCTGCACACTTAACGTTTGGTGACGTTTCAGTATTATTGAGTTATGTATGTTGCTGACCGAAGGTTGTTCGGAGTCCCGTATGAGATCCCGGGCGTCACGAGGAGCTCCGGAGGTAAAGATTTATATATGGGAAGTCATATTTTGGCGACCGGAAAAGTTTCGGGTTTTTCCGGTATTGTACCGGGAAGCTTCTAGAAGGTCCTGGAAACTTCCGGAGGAGTCCGGAAGTCCACCAAGGGTTCCACCACGTCCCAAGGGTTTGCATGGGCTGAGGGGAGGCGCCCTGGCCTTATTGGGCCAGACGCACAAGTCCCTCAAGGCCCATGTGGCTTGGGAGAGGTGGAAAGTCCAACTGTTTATGGAAAAGGAGGGAATTGGACTAGGAGTCCAACACCTCCCCCTTGGTTGCACCCTAGGGCTTGGAGGGGCTGATCACCACGCCCCTCCACCTATATATAGAGGGGAGGGGGCGCCCCAAGAGCACACACGAAGCCCTTGGCGCCACTCTCTCTCCCTAGATCGTTTTCTCCTCCGTTCGCGGTTTCGGTAGCGCTAGGCATAGCCCTGTCGGGATAGCACCACCACCACCGCCACCACGCCGTCGTGTTGCCGGAGAACTCATCTACCTATCCTATCTCCCTTGCTGGATCAAGGAGGCAGAGATCATCATCGAGCTGTACATGTGCTGAACGCGGAGGTGTCGTCCGTTCGGCGCTAGATCGGGATGGATCGCGGGACGGCTGCGATTTGGATCGCGAAGACGTTCGACTACACCAACCGCGTTTCTTAACGCTTCCCTCTTAGCGATTTACAAGGGTAATTAGATCCACTCTCCTTCTCGTAGATGCTCATCACCATGGATAGATCCTGCGTGTGCGTAGGAAAATTTTGTTTCCCATGCAACGTTCCCCAACACTCTGCATCATGTCCCCCGTGTCCCCCACGACGTCCGCAAGACTCCAAGCTGTCGCCCCCCTCCTCCCTGTAACACCCCAAAAATTTAACCATGATTTTATTAACTAAAATTTGGCCATGGATATTCAATTTTTATTTTCTGGATCCTCTGTTGGTTTCAGAACCATTCCTTTTCTCTAAATTTTGAAATTCTTCCCTCCTAGTAGAATCTGTTGAAAAATATGGTGGGACTGGAGTGTTTCATTAGAACTTATTAATTCATCTTGCAACTCAGTGGAATATCTTTTTAATAAAAACTTTTCAAAGTAAATTTCTCTTAATGGCATTTTTATTATTTGAAGGGCCTCCTTTGCACTACAACTAGTTTATATATTCATTTAAAAATTCCACAAAAATTTGGAGATGTCATGTGATGCCTCCAGATCAGTTTTATGCAAAAACCCAACTTGGTGTTTTGGAAAAATTGAGCAAACCATCCTCTTTTCTATTCTGGTCCAGTTTGGTGATTTGAAGTACAACCCTATTTTATTTTGCCCTAATGGCCAGGAGATTTTACCTGTTTGTATTCCATCCTACTAAACCCTTATGTCCAGGAGTTTAACCCCATTAGATCAATTTAAGCCCATGCAATTAACCCCTGGAGTTTCTGTCCAGGAACAAAGTTTTGTAAAACATGCACCAACAAGTTTCTGCTTTTCTAAAACTAACATTGCCATCATATTTAAAATCTAAGGAGACCTTAGTACGGAAAGTTTGGTGGCCAACAAAGCTCTTTAGTTGGCCTTGGCATTTTGTCAAACACCTAGAGCGCCTGGCCAGAATTGGCATAGTGATGAGATTTCATGGTGGACTATCTCAAGTGACCAAACAAGCATGTCCTCCAGCTATGAAATGCCCATAAACCCATGCTAGTTAAGCCCCATATGCAGTAGAGCCTCCTGGCATGCCTTGGCATTTCGCCGAGCGCCTAGCGCACATGCCCAGAGCGAGCAAATTACAGTCAGCCGCAACCGAGCTGCCGCGCCCACCTACCCCGCGCCCCTGACCTTTTCTTGCTCGCAGAGTCGCGTCGCGTCCCTTCCAAGCCCCAAGCGTCGCCCGGCCGCCCCCTGGCTCCATGCAGTGCCGCCACTGTAGTCGCGTGGTGGCTAGCCGACGGCCACATCCCTTCCCTGCCATGGCAGCGCCGTCCAAGCCACCACCGCCAGCCAGCTAGGCCCCAGGAGCAGTATAGAGCTCGTCCTCTAGCTCCTCGCAGCGCCAGTCATCGCCATGTCGCCCTGCAACCGACAGTAGCAGACAGCCGCCGTGCCTATCCACGGGATCCCGAAGAACCGACCTCCTCCGCCTATAAATAGAGGCCCTCGACCTCTCTGGCGCTCCAAACCACCATCCTCGACGCCGTAGCAAGCCCTTGGAGCTCCCATTCCATCGGAGTTTGCTGTCTTCCCCATCTCCGGCAGGTTCGGCCGCCGCCGTCATTCGGTCAAATTCGGCCACCAGAGCATCCCCCTGCCCATTTTTATTCCGCATTAGCTCCACCTAGACCCTGCAGCATCATTACCACCCTCCAATTTCATCGGAGCTAGCAGGTGGGTAGAATCCCCAATCGGGCCGGCACCACCGTCCGCCCCGAAGCTCGTCGCCGGTGACCCCTTGTACCTCCGCGCCCCTGGCGAGTACCGGGAGGACTGCCCAGAAGTGATGGATCCATTCCAGCCCTCAGAACCCCATGAGGAACCATCGTTCGTCGACATCGATCGTTGGAGCTCCGCCTTGGTTTGCCTGGAGGAGGGAGGAGCCCGTGCGGACCGGTCAACCCTGACCAGTGGGCTAGGCGGGCCCACTATCAGCGAGCCCGCGTCGCAGTGTACTGACTTAAGTGGAGGAGCTTTCTACAGAGAATTGGAGGGAAGATTAAACTTTCAAAAGTTTTGGAGTGCACTCTACCTTTCAACACACCTGTCGGCGTTCTAGGAATGGGGGTACCCAGACCTGCCTGCCTGCGGCCCAGGGCGTGGCCCACTTCATCCACCAAACACAGTCGGGCGCGACCCCACCCAAGATAAGGCCCTCGCGAGGGCCCAAGCCTCGCGAGGAGGGACGGCATCAAGACCGGCAAGGGATGGGCCTCCTCAGGCCCCCTCCGGAGCGGCGGAGATCTCTATGCAAGGCCCAGCCTCGGGAGTCAAAGGTGACGCAAGGAAGGATAGGCGGGCGCCAGCACACCAGACGGCACAGTTTCCCCTTTGGTGCAAAGGGAGCAGAGACGTACGCGGGTTCCCAAAGCACGCCCCAAAGGTTTCCATTCCGGTGCAACAAGACCGCAACCACCAGCCCAGCAGGACGGACATCATCGCTGAGCCCGTCCCTGCGCCGTCGACAGCTACTTTGCAGGCGAAGACCGCCTTTGGGCAGGGCGAGCACGCACCCCTGTCCCCCTTCAAAATTGGCCGTTGTGGGATCCCTTCCCGCCATTGCGATAAGAGAAGAGGACCCAAGCCACCACTATATATAGAGGGTAGACTGCACCGTAGAGGGGGATCCGCATCCATTCCGCCACTCATCCATCACCAAGTCACAGAGGGCCCCGAACACCTCTGGGGAGCCCTCATGAGGCCCTGAAACACTATACTTGTTCATCCACGCCACCTCTTCGAGAGGCAATCCACCAAAGTAGGAGTAGGGTATTACACTTCGCAGCGGCCCGAACCTGGGTAAACTATCGTGTTCATCTTCTTCCTTGTCATCGTGTGAGTTTGCTGTTGTGTTCATCGAGTAGCAAGCTAGGTTGGGCGAAGTCGCTGGGGATCTTCGCACACGCCCCTGTGTTCGAATCTTAAGGGTTTTGCGGAGCCCGAAATCCGACATTTGGCGCACCAGGTAGGGGGCGTGTCGAGGTCTTCTCCAAGCTTCGTTCTTCCCAAGCTTCGCCGCTCCGATGACCAGCGCTCAACAAGCTTCCCCGGGCCGCGGCGGGTCGGCCTCTATCAACCCCGCCGTGGCGGTTGGAGGCCCATGCCCCGGCATCATGGTACCGAGCGGTTAGTACTAGGTCGCTAGCATCACCTCCACCATTACTGCCTCCCGCGCCGCTCAAGCACACGGCGGGCGGGCGGCGCCCCCGGCACCGGCGACGCGTCGCACCTACGTGGGGGACCTCGACGCGCACGATGCGCTACTGCTAGCAAGCGAGATGCTCTGCCACCGACCAATGCACGGGGGCTTCGACGCATGGGCGGATCACATCGCGGAGCTGGTCACCGTCGCCCAGAGCGCCATCCTCTCTCACTCTTCTTCAAGGCCGCAGGCACCAGGCGCCGGGGGCTCGCATGCCGCGCCCGCCCCCAGCCTGCCGGCGGAAGGGCCCCTCCAGCGCCGGACGGGTCCGAGCGGGGCGCGCCACACGCTGTGCTCCTTCTCCTCTGAATACCGGTGACCGGTTTCGGGGCGTAGCCCGGCGACAACGACCAGGCACACAGAGGGAACGACGGGGCACCCCGCGCGCACACCGACACGCATCCCCATGACTCGGTGGGCCCTCAGCAGCCCGGGAAGACCAGGCGGGAGAGCGCCATCCGGCGCAGTGAGCAGGCGGTGCAGGCGTCCGGACGAACAAGAAACAGCGGCGCAGGTGCATCGGGTCGCCAAGGGAGCAATCTACACCAGGAGACGCGCGGCCCACCCAACGGCGGTGGCAGAGGTAAGCAACTCCGCTCTGAGGCCCAGCGCAGGAGGGTCTGCGAGCGACGCGCATGGGGCGACTTCCCCCCACCGTCATGAGGGACCGCCCCCGGCGCACCGGCGGGCGGCTCAGGAGGCGGACCGAGCACCTACGTGGAGCCCTACGTACCATGCTACGTCATACCGCCTGACCCACCTGGCGGGGGGGTGGGTCAGGCACCCACCGCAGGCGCCAGCACCCCCCAAGAGTAAGAAGCACCCTGGGCGTCCTCCTCGAGCCGGGCCTGGGGGCACCCGTCAGCGGAAGCACCGGGCCTGGGCTGCGCGAGCAGGAGGGCGCCCCCGAGCCGCGGGGCGCGTCACAAGCCGGCGCCCCCGCGGTCAAGCGACGCCGGACCAAGCCCTCAGGCCTCAGGAGTAAATGGCCTGGGGGGAGCAGCAAGACACAAGCAGCGCGGGCCACCCGCGGCAACTACGGTGCCGGTGCGGCCTCGGGAGGTCGGGCCTCACGAGGCCCTCGGGACCTTGTCCGGAGGGCGCGCGGGCGCCTCATGAGGCATGCTTCATCGACAAAACACCCTTATGGCCGCGCCGATGGATCGTGCTCATGTTTGGGCCTCAGTTGCGCAATCCTGTGGTCGCGCGGGGAACGATGCATTCGGGTTAGGGTCATAAGGGCGCGCAACCGGGCAGAAATGCACGGGATGGTTCTTGAAGGAGTTGGGAGCCACCAGGCCTCGCGCCTGGGGGCTTGCCCAGCTATCTACGGCCGTGACACTCTGACGTAATAATGAGTGGGCTGTATACACCCGGAGCCCCCTGAGGACGTGGAGGGGTTCCTCCCATGCAATGTGGCAGCCACAGCCCGGTGCTGGTGGAGAAGATAACACTGCCCATCAATGGCTATGCCCCTGCAACGTGGATGCCCTACGCTCAGCGCTGGGGGAAGATGAAGACTAGCCTAGGGGCCGGACGCGGCATTTGCTTGCTTCTTCTTGGTGTTCAAGTTGCCATTTTTTTTGGAATGAAGTCAGAAGACTTCGAAACTCTATGTTTAAAAGAAAAAGGGGCGGGAACTTTTCTCTCTGATTTCTCTCGTTTTACCAAACTTGGATTCTTTCTTTCTGCATGTTGTTTCGCAAGGGGCCAAACGCCCCGCTCCGCCTCAAGGGCACGCATCTTTTGGCCGTCTGCCCCCGCTCGGGGACTCATACCCCAGCATGGAATCCAGAGAGGCCCCAGGGCTTCTCGAGGCAGCAGCCGGTAGGACGGAATGGGGGATCGTCCGAGCATCAAAGGGGGGTCCTGAGCATCACGCCTCAGGAACCTTACTGGTCATATAGCCACTCGTCTCCCTAGGCGTCATCCTTGGTGATCCGGTCGGAGTCAAGGGTAACGGGGCCTGACCCCGTGGTTGCGTCCTGGTTATCCGGTCGTACATTACGGTGGACAGGAAATGCGCGGGACTAGGACCTGACGACGTAGGGCGGCTTGAGCGTCAGAAAGGGGGCTCCTGAGCCTCACGCCTCAGGAGCCTTACCGGTCATATAGCCACTCGTCCCCTTGACGTCGTCCTCGGTGATCCGGTCGGCATCGAGGGTGTCGGGGCCGGACCCCGTGGTTGCGTGCTGGTGATTCAGCCGTATATTATGATGGTCTAGAAATGTGTGGGACTGGGTCCTGTAGGCGCAGAGTGCCGAAAGGGCTCCCAAACCGTCCCACGAACAAGGAGGGATCGTCTCAGGAGGAGATACGAATGAAGCCGTCGCCACCCCACGAGCTAAGTATACTGTGAAACCGAGCAAGGGCCTCCTGGCCTCATATCGATCCAAGGGTGGAGTAAGAGTTGCGCGCACTAACGTGAGGATGCAGGTATTACGGACCAAGCCACGGTAAGCAGCAAGGCCACCGACCAGGCGAACGGTGGCGCAAGCAACACCTCGTGAGGAAACACCTCGCGAGGGCTCTGATGGCCGCTGTCACCAGGCCATGGCGGGGCCAGCGTCAAGCCCCGCGCAAGGAAGCTAAGCTACGATAACGGCAAGCGAACAACCAGCGGTTCAAGGAAGGAAGGCAAAAAGGCGAAGGTAACACGTAAAAGATTAACACCCATCAGGCAGAGTTCTTCAAACGTTACAAGAACCGGGGAGAAGAAACAGAGGGCGCCTAGGAGGAGAAGCCGCCGTCGCCACCCGCGTCGCCGACCGGCTCGGCATCGGAGTCGTCCTCCTCGCTGGAGGCAGGCACCTGGATGAACCTCTCCACCATGGCCACCACGCGCGGGCGCACCTCGTCCCGAAGGGGGCGCTGGAGCTCGTCAGGCACCGGCTCCCCGACGCGCCGGAGGTCAAGCTGCGGGGCGAGACGGCGCAGGTTGGAGAAGACGAGCATGAAGGCGAGGTCCAGAAGGTCGCGCACGTCAGACACCCTGTCCGCGTCCATGCGGGAGTCGCCGGTCTCCAGCGCCTCCACCACCTTCTAGAAGAAGTCAAGGTAGCCCACGTCGCCATGCACGTTCGGCAGCGCGGGGGCGTCCCCAACGAACCGGCTCACCGCGCCGGCCGCGCGGCTGGCGATGCCCAGGAACTGCTTGGCGCGCTGGGATTCCAGCAGCCTGGCGTGCGCCGCCTCGTCCTGGGCGGCCTGCACGGCGTCGGCCGCCTCCTGGACCTGGATCTGAAGAGACGCCAGCTCCGCCCTGGCCTCCGCTTCGCCCCGGAGGGTGGCTTGGAAGGCGGCCTCAGCGGTCGTCAGCCGGGCCCGCAGCGTCTCCACCTCCTCCCGAAGCTCGCCAAGCTTGCGCTTCTTGGCCGCAGGCGCCCTGGGAAAGAAGAGGATCATGCTCGGAACAGCGGGCGAAGCGGCTAAGGAAAAGGGAGGCAACGGAATACTCAATCATCGACCATGGCCCAGCGGCGGCGAACCTGCGCCGGCCCTGAGGGCCCCCCACCGCTGCCTGAGGAGGAGGACGAGGGAGTCGGAGGCGCCGCGCGCTTCCCCGAGCCCGTGCCGTTTCCACCGGACGCCATGAAGCATGAGAAGATGGGAAGGAGAGGGGGTTTTCTCAGCGGAGCAAAGGAAACAAGAAGGAGCCTCAAGACTGCAACGCTCTTCCCTTGCCATGGGCGGGGCGGATTTATAGGCGTGACCATAGCCACCAAGCGTCGTGAGAGGGCAGGCGTCGCGAGGTGGTTCGATCAGTGTAGTACCATCCACGTCGCCTCCCCTGCCAACTGAAGGGTCACATCCGCGTGGCCCGAGGGGTGGAGGCCCGAAGCAGTGGCAGCATTCAATGGGAAGCAATGATGGGCGGCGCAGCACCCGGGCATCGTGTCAGTTTGACCGGAAGCGGTTCCGGACGCCTCGGGGAGCGGAGGCGTCGCCGTCCAGGCATTCAACGCGTGTAAAGCCTGGTCCGCAGGCAATTGGGGCCCGCGGCGCTTCAGGCCATCCTCAAGGCTTCGCCCGGAAGCCAGCTCGAGCGCGCCTTGGGCCCGGGGGCTACTGTCGGCATTCTCGGAATGGGGGTACCCAGACCTGCCTGCCTGCGGCCCAGGGCGTGGCCCACTTCATCCACCAAACACAGCCGGGCACGACCCCACCCAAGGAAAGGCCCTCGCGAGGACCCAAGCCTCGCGAGGAGGAACAACATCAAGACCGGCAAGGGATGGGCCTCCTCAGGCCCCCTCCGGAGCGGCGGAGATCTCTATGCAAGGCCCGGCCTTGGGAGTCAAAGGTGACGCAAGGAAGGACAGGCGGGCGCCAGCACGCCACACGACACAGTTTCCCCTTTGGTGCAAAGGGAGGAGAGACGTATGCGGGTTCCCAAAGCACCCCCCAAAGGTTTCCATTCCGGTGCAACAAGACTGCAACCAGTAGCCCCGCAGGACGGACGTCATCGCTGAGCCCGTCACTGCGCCGTCGACAGCTACTTTGCAGGCGAAGACCGCCTTTGGGCAGGGCGAGCACGCACCCCTGTCCCCCTTCAAAATTGGCCGTTGTGGGATCCCTTCCCGCCATTGCGATAAGGGAAGAGGACCCAAGCCACCACTATATATAGAGGGTAGACTGCATCGTAGAGGGGGATCCGCATCCATTCCGCCACTCATCCATCACCAAGTCACAGAGGGCCCCGAACACCTCTGGGGAGCCCTCATGAGGCCCTGAAACACTGTACTTGTTCATCCACCCCACCTCTTCGAGAGGCAATCCACCAAAGCAGGAGTAGGGTATTACGCTTCGCAGCAGCCCGAACCTGGGTAAACTGTCGTGTTCATCTTCTTCCTCGTCATCGTGCGAGTTTGCTGTTGTGTTCATCGAGTAGCAAGCTAGGTTGGGCGAAGTCGCTGGGGATCTTCGCACACGCCCCTGTGTTTGAATCTTAAGGGTTTTGCGGAGCCCGAAATCCGACAACACCCAAGGCAAGCATCTTGAACACTGATATGATATAAGTTGAGTGTTTGTTTGCTATGATAAATGAATTCATGGTTATGTTAATTGAAATAAAAATGTTGTATATGGAAAATATTCTTGCATGAATGATTTGGAAGGAATTATTTTCTGTTAAACAGAAGATGCATGTGAGAATATATACTACCTCATGCCACACATGCCTATGCTGGTTCAGACATATTCCGAAGGAAGGTCTTTGTCTCGGGTAGACGTGATCGTGGAACTGATATCTCATAATGACGAGGATGATCAATTAAGGTATGTTGGGACATGATGAGTAGTGACTTGCTAAATTCCATTCAGAACAATATGTGGTGCTAACCATTGTAGGGAAAACATAAACCTCCTGAGTCGACCGTAGATCGAGTCTTGTTCCAGTAACCCCCATACTTGTTTCGTACTACCACTTTTCCCTGCCACAGGTAGGGTAGGGTTCAGTAAGTTGTCAACCCCTGTCTTAGCACACACCGTACAGAGAGGTCATAGTGAAAGATACCAGTGGCCCCAGGTAGGCATGTCACTTGGTCCGGGGGAATGGGTGTTCCGGTTGGACCGAGGGGGTAGCGCCCCTGTTTGCTCGTGTTATAAATATTTTGATCCCATGCTAATCGAGATTGTGGTCTCCCCACTTAGAGTTTTACTTAACGAATGTCGTGGGTGATTCCAGGCATCGGGAAGTTAAACTGGTGTGTGCAGGTCAGGTGTGTTTTCAATTCAAAGACCGTAAGCAGAATTAGTGAACGTCTCGGGTTGACTAAAGAAATCTGTTACTCGTGGGTAAAGAGTGCAACCTCTGCAGAGTATAACATCTATTCGAATAGCCGTGTCCGCGGTTAAGGACTACAGTCTGGCATAGGCCAAGTGTCAGTCTTAGTGTTGGTCTTCGAAGGAATCTTTTAAAACAGAATATTGATCATGAAGTGTGACGAATGATATTTATGATTAAGATTGTTTTGGAATAACCATTTCTTTTAAATGACTTGTTGAGTATCACCTGGGATGGTTCTACCTCCTGGATACTCACATTAATTTTTTAAGCCCTTTATGCGGTGTCGCTTCAGACTCCTGACTCTGGCATGCATGTTATTAATTGCAATATGAGCCCTTTATGTGGCGTCACCTCAGACGTCCGACTGTGGCACTTGTCTATTTAATTCTGATATATGCCATTTATGCGGCGTCGCTCAGACGCCCGTACTGAGGCATGTTCTTTTTCTTCCTTTCGAGGTGTCGCTTCAGACACCCGATCGACACATTTTATTTTCTTGGAATTGTTTGGAGGACTACCGCCCGATGTTCCATATTTACTTTACCTTACCTTATTATTTATCAATTCTTAGTACGGATAAATTCAATACATACTTGCACTCATGATTTAATCTTATGGCATATTGAATATCATTAAAAGTTTTAGTGCATGCAATTAACCTGCTTTATTATATCTGTTTTCATGATGTTTGCGAGTACATTCAAACGTACTCACTGGCTTGCACCTAGCTATTGTCTTGTCCAGATCGCATATTTGGAGAGGAGCATTATGACGACAACCCCGCAACCTAGGCATCGAAGATAGCAGCCACGCGAGATAGGAGTTATCCAGGTCAGCTATTACTGTGGGAATGGAGTCCCATAGACGCTGGAGATCCACGGGTCGCTTCCTGCATCAGCCACTAGAAAATTATTGTTGTACCCCATGGACCTTCATGGTCTTGTACACCAATTTTTGTAATTGCTTGGATATTTCTGTATCAAGGAAGTGTCCACCAGCTAACCGTGATCCTGGGGCTGGTGAGCACAAGGGTCATTTGCTGGAATTAAATGTTCCGGAAAACCGGTCCTGACACTCCCTCTCTCTCCGGTGACCCCAGCCGCGCGTGCCCGACACCGCCCGCACCGGCCAGAGCCCGTTCGCGCAAGGGGACCCACCTCTCACCTCGCCCTGCTCCTCCTCTCACTCACCAGCAACCTGGACTATCCCCACGAGCGACGCAGGGCAGCCCCGACCCCTTCCCATGGCCTCCAGAACCCATCCGAAGGACGCCCGTGAGCCCAGTCCATGGCCAGCCCCAGCCTCCCTATAAGAGGCATCCCCGAACCTCTCTCACGGCTTTCCTCTCACTCTTAGACACCTAATCAGGCCCCTGCTCGATCTCTCTATCCCAAGGGAGCTCCAAGCTCGAGAGCAAGCCGAAGCTCCGCCATCTCCGCTCGTCAGCAACTGCACGGTAATGGCCTCCTCCGGACCTCCTTCTTCCTCCTCTGGAACCTCCGTAGCTCCCTGACCCCATCCCCCCTCTTCTCCGCTTCGATTGCAGCACGGGGCGATGGGATCGAGCCAGGCCAAAGCACCGCCCGCCCTACATCATCATCGCCAGCGGCACAGGCGTCCCCGGCGACCAACTCCAGCCACCCCCGACCTGCAACGGCACCCCTAGCACGACGGTGCCACCCCTGCGTCGATCCACCGCCGGAGTCGCAATTGGCCAGGCCCTTCTCCTCCCTGTCCCGAGGAAGAAGACGACCGCGGGGTCCACCTGTCGGTCTCTTCGATCCTTGCCTCTCACTGACAGGTGGGGCCCACCCGTCAGATTCAAATCTAACGGCCGCACGCGTACCGGTTCGCTGCGTAAGTGGAGGCGTATTCCACGAATATGCCTTCGACGTATCTGCCAGGCGCGGGCTGATTCCCCTGTGGGCCAGCTCTGCTGAGCCCATTTTGGCCCATAGGAACAGTGTCATTTCTCTTTTTCTTTTTCCAGAGTAGTTCAAAAATTCCTAGAAAATTCATATGACCTCCAAATTCAATTATTCAAATTCCTATAATTTCTAAAAATCCCAGCTATCATTTGGTATAACTTCCATAAATTTTCACCCCAAGATTTTGCCCTGTTCAAATTCAAACTCAAATTTGAACCTTCCAATGACCCCCTTTTTAAATCCCTAGAGCATTGATCTTAACTTCAACTTTGATGATTTAAATTTCCAGAGACTCCAGAAATCTTTCTAGCAATGGGTAACATTTTTTTCCTATGCTATATTCTGTTAGACCAAATAAATGGCCCATTTTTCCTTCATTTCATCTTAGAAAAAACATAGGAAATACATCCCAACTCCAAAACCAGTGAAACTACTTTCTAAATTCTTCTAAAATTATGCCCTATTTGTTGGGTGCATCCACCCATTTTTATAAAAATGTTTTCTGTAGACTTATTATAGGATCACCAATTCCCCTATTTCCACCATTCAAAGAGCCTCATAGATCTAACTCCAGTAAAGCCATTTTAGGTATTCATCTTATGACCAGAGATATCCTAGAAAAATAAAATTTCTATATATAAAGTGCTTTTATTTCTCTGCTTGATGTGTTGCTTATTACGGTTGTTTCCGGCGGTAGTTGACGAAGTAGACGGAGTGCTCGGAGTTGGACGAGAAGCGTGTGAAGACCTCGAAGACTTTCCTAAACAAGGCAAGCAGCCCTTGGACCATGTCTAAGAAACCATTTTATGCATGACATATGGCACTTTATTCCGTTGCATAGAATCATGATGAAACGGTGACCACCATAGTGGGTTACCTCCGTTACTTTCCTCGTTGATACTTGCACTAAGAATGTCCCTACCTTCCTATGAGGATTGTGCGGGTGGGAAGTAGTTAGGATGTTGAGTAGTTCCTATGCAAGTGGGTTGGGAAACTGCATGGTGTCGGAAAGGAAATGATTTCACATACATTTTGAAAACCCCGTCGGGTGCCACTAATGCCCGAGGGAAATTAAGAGCTAGGTAACCACTTGATGAAGAAGTGGTGTACTGAGGCAAGTTTCCTATGTGTTTTCGAAAACGGATTAGATTGAAGGTCTGCTGATCGTCCCAACCTTAGATGTGCGACCACTCTACCCCTATATGGGAAGGGTCCTTGTTGATTACTTTGGTCGATGCTAGCAGAGGGCCCTCATTACTAGTGGTGGGAGTGACATGGTCACTCTCGATACGGGGTCGTGCCAGGTAGGGCGACCATGGGATGTTTTTACAGACACCGGACACATAGTTGCGTCCCTTCATGGATGGTACTATGTTTAGCAAAGCTCGTGTTTGTACATCATGAAGACATGGGCCAATGAGTGGACTCTTTGTTTAGTATCGTCAAGGGAAAGGCATCGTTCGGGGTGCTTACCTCGGGTACCTATGGTGCCGCGAGTCGTGGATGATACCTGAGTTAAGTCAGATGACTTGGCATGATGATTGAACATGAGATGTTCAACCCCTGTTTATATTGATATCTGTAACATGTTCATATGGATATCCGCAACCTGTTGATGTATGCTTTTACAAGTTGATTGAACATGTCATTGCACTAAAAATTAGCTTTCTGCAACTTACCTACTTAGTGCTATATCATGCATTGTTATACCCTGTCCCAAAACATGGGTTGCTTGTGAGTACATTCAAAGAACTCATTGGCTTGCCACTGGTTATTTTATTGGCCAGGCATGAGAGAACAGGGTATTATGAAGAGCACCGTGGTGACAAACATGCGAGCTAGGACGCTTCCCAGTCAGAATGCCTGTAGGGTTAAGGCAGATGGCATGGGTTCACGCTATCATTGAAGATTTCCGCTGCAAGTTTATGAATACTTGGCCATAAAGGCCATATTTGAGTAAAACGGTACGTAATGGATGTCAGACTCTTGTTATTCAGTATCTGTGTGTTCAGTGAGCATTGATCTCTGGGATCACTGAAAGGACGTGGATGTCGCCTAGAGGGGGGGGTGAATAGGTGCTTTAAAATAATTACGGTTTAAGCTTGAACAAATGCGGAATAAAACTAATGTTTAATATGTGAAGCACAAAACCTAAAACAACTAGGCTCACCTATGTGCACCAACAACTTATGCTAAGCAAGATAAACAACTAAGTGATAGAAAGATATATGACATGAAACAATATGTCTATCATAGAGTAAAGTGCATAAGTAAAGGGCTCGGGTAAGAGATAACCGAGGCACGCGGAGACGACGATGTATCCCGAAGTTCACACCCTTGCGGATGCTAATCTCCGTTCGGAGAGGTGTGGAGGCACAATGCTCCCCAAGATGCCACTAAGGCCATCGTAATCTCCTCACGCCCTTGCACACTGCAAGATGCCGTGATTCCACTAAGGGACCCTTGAGGGCGGTCACCGAACCCGTACAAACAGGGTTGGGGCAATCTCCACAACTTAATTGGAGGCTCCCAACAACACCACGAAGCTTCACCACAATGGATTGTGGCTTCGAGGTAACATCAAATGCTCGGGGCAATCTCCACAACCTAGTTGGAGACCCCGATGATTGCCTGGAGCTTTACACACAAGGATTGAGCTCCAAGGCACAACCAACCGTCTAGGGCGCCAAAGCACCCAAGAGGAACAAGCTCTAGGGTACCAAGCACCCAAGAGTAATAAGCTTCTCAACTTTTCACTTCCACGTATCACCGTGGAGAACTCAAACCGATGCAACTAATGCAATGGAAAGAACACATAAAGTGCTCAAGTCCCTCACTCCCAAATCCCACCACCACAACAAAAGCTATGGAGGAATATGAGAGAAAGAACAAGGAGCTCACACAGAACTCCAAGATCTAGATCCAAGGGGTTCCCCTCACATAGAGGAGAAAGTGATTGGTGGAAATGTGGATCTAGATCTCCTCTCTCTTTTCCCTCAAAAAGGAGCAAGAATCATTGGAGGGATTGAGAGTTAGCAAGCTCTAAGAAGGTCAACAATTGGGGGCAAACACGAGTTCAAAGGATTGTTAACAATTGGGGAAGAAGACCCCCTTAAATAGGTCCCCACAAATCTGCCCGTTATGTGTAGAATTACATAGGGGCGGTACAACCGCTATGAAGACCGGTATAACCGCCGGGAACGAGCACGGCGGTGGCGTGGCAAAGTCCCGAGCGGTACAACCGCTCTAGATACCGGTAGTACCGGTCAAAAAGATTTGACCGGAACAACCGGGCCACCACCGCCCAAGAACCGCACCAAAACAGAACCTTGTCTGGTAGTGGGGCGGTAGTAGGCCGGTACAACCGCCTGAATCCACTCTCCAGGTTTGGCCAGATCCTGGGCGATACAACCGCCCTGAGGCAGCGGTACAACCGCTGGCATCAACCTATGAGTAGTGACCCCAGGGTATCACCCATGGGCGGTAGTTGCACCGGACGTGCCGGCCAAGCGGTACAACCACTCGGACTAGCGGTACAACCGTATCAGGAAAACATGTAAGACCAGAACTGCCGTAACTTCTGCAAATGAACTCCGAATTGAGCAAACTCAAGCTTGTTGGATTCAGGACGACAAGTGCAATCCAACAGCGAGGTTATAATAAGAAGAGGCAGTATAAAAATGCCAATGATATGGAGGTGTGAAATCTCTATGAATGAAGAACCGACAAAAACTCCAACATCGAAAACATCATAGAAGATGCATATGGACTCCGTTTTCGATGAACTTGAGCTTGTCATGAAGCTGACCATAAGCTCAAGAACCCACATAGAGAAAATCCAACCGAGAACCAAGAAAGATGATGATGCCAAGAATGCAATGGTTTGAGCTCTCAATGAACGATACGATCAAGCTACTCACTTGAGAGCCCCCCTTGATAGTACGGCTATCGATCCTATAACCCGGTCTCCCAACTACCACCATGAGACCGGTAAAATAGAAAACCCTATCAAGGTCAAACCTTTGCCTTGCGCATATTCCACTTGAGCTAGATGACGACTATCTTGTCCTCCTCAAGATGGACCATCTTTCTTGATTGCGCTGGCTCGATGAAGGCTAGTAGATTGCTCCCCCATACTCCACTATGGGTGAGCCACTCTTCGGCACATCTTCACAAGTCCATTGTCACCACAATGGATGGCAAGCTTCAACATCATCTCTCCATGATGCTTCACTTGAACTTGCACACCGCAACCTTGATGACGATCACCACTTGATGTCACCTTCCATGGGTTGTATGGGATCTTCCTCTTGATGCAAGCCCATGGAAATATACCTAACCCCACAAAGAACACTCACGTAGACCATGGGTTAGTACACAAAGCGTAATGGACAATGCTTACCATACCATGGGATCACTTCATCCCTCTTGGTATATCGTGTACGCTTTGTGTGTTGATCAACTTGGTTCACTCTTTGACTTAGTCTTGATCAACCTTGTATCTTATCTTCTCTCTTCATAAAGATGATGTCGTGAAGGTAAACATGAATGCTTAGACAATCTTCTTCTTCAAGACATGCTTACAATAAGCTCAACTCTCACATGACCAATCTTTGGATAAAACCTTGAATACCACATTGGTCACCATATAAACTCCTTGAAACCAACTGATGGACTTCAAGAAGTACCTACAGACAAATCCATAGAATATAAATCAAGGCAACAATTAGTCCATAGGGATTGTCATCAATTACCAAAACCACACATCAATAAATGTGCTCTTACAATCACTGTGCACGTACATTCGGTGATCACGACTTATGGGTTAGGGTCCCCACAGAGATGGTATCAGAGCCATCCTGACTGTAGGAAGGCCTTAGTTAGCATGGACGTTAGTTAGGACAGGAACTAGCCCTCAGACCCCAAATCACTTGCAAAACCTATTTCATTTCTCTCCTCTTCTGATCTAGCCAACTATAAAACCTTTTACACTCACCTCATCCTCTCTTGTCGTATTAACCCCGTCTCTGACCATCTTGTAGATGGTCGTCGCTCCCATGAGACTCCTCATGACCGGATTTCCACCACTCCAGAGAGATTGCCTCCAGAAATGCCACTATCCTTCGGAGCCGATGTACACCCTGCACGAACTAGACAATGGCGAGTTTGGAATGGAGTTCTACGCCAAGGTGGTCATACCTGCCAAGACTCCACCCCAGAGTTGGTTCTTTGTTGGACCGCCTATGCCAACAAGGGACATGGCCATTTAGTAGGCGGCCTATGTAGCCCTCCTTCATCTTCGAGATATCCTCCTGGAAATGAAGGGAGAACAAGCTACCGGCTACCTACCCACCAAGAGTGGATTAGGAGCCCCTACGTAGGAGATGAAGCCCCCAGGAGACAAAGACCCAACCCTCAAGCTCCAAATCCGCTTCACCAACGCGGCAGACCACCTTCTGCGTTACCTTACTGAAGAATTCCTCAAGTCCTGCCAGGATTTCCCTTCACTTCTGCACCTTCACTGCCTTGAGAAGAAAATGGTGGTTGAGCAAGAACAACAAATTGCCACCCTGCAAGTCTAGATCACCAACCAAAAGCAGCAAATTGAGGAACTTAAGGAAGCCTGCAACCGAGCCCCGCGCAAAAGGAACAGGAACATATTCCCATATCCACTACATGGGAGACCATCTCCGCATCCCCAACGTCGTAACCCAAGGATGAATGACAACCTTTTTGCTCTCGTCACATGCCACGGATGTGGCGAATATGGGCATGTTGTTCAGTGGTATTCCAACAGGCAGCCAACCATCGCCTACCCACTAGTACCACAGGAGGACCTAGAAGCTGAAGACTAAGCGTACTTTTCACCGAGACAAGAAGCAAGGCACGACTACTGATGTCCGAGAACCCCCTAGGGTAGGATGAGTCATGTAACCCATATGTGAAGTCGAGTCCGTGTGATGGTTCAAATGAAACCATGTTGTGTGTTTTTTCTTTTATGTGTTTGTGTTTGGGTATAAGTCGCACTTTTACCCTAGGCAACGTGTACGCGACTATACCACCTATCTTATCTTAATGAATGTGTTAGCCCTTTTGGCACTTGTTTGATTGCACTTGCACTATAGAACCCCCTTTAGGCACCTCCTCTATGCTACTCTCTCCTCTCACTTTTCTCATCAACTGAAGACCCGCAAGACAAGACGCACCAAGGATCCACCTCAACAATCAACTAGTACTGAAGACTCATGACGATAACCTACTCGACCAAGTGAAACCCCGTAGGGTGATGGTCTTCACTCAAGAATAGGAGTCCATCCCTAGACCAGCCTAGACCTCACAAACTACCCCAGCTCAAACCTCCGATCACATATTTAATATACGGATTTGCCAGAGCACCTGTTGAGCTTCAATAACCCCTGCTTAGCACTGGTTTAATTATGGAACTAGTGATCATAGTGAACGAATGTGTTACATCCTTAAGCTAGCACTTGATCTGATGATGCCATAGGGAAGATCATTTTGAGGATATATGATTAGTAGAGTAATGATTTGACGAGGCTAGAATAGATATCTTGAGGAAGTAGTTGCGACCCTTTGGTGGGTTACGAGGCTTCCATGATGATAAGTGAATTTGGTGGATCAAGTCGATAGAGTAGCATAATTTTCTTCTCCTTTGAGCAAATTGGATTTAGTAGGACAATTATGACCACAAGCTCAAAATTCTTGGTGGTATAATACCTTGAATTTGTCAAGTAATAGTAATGGGTTGATGAAGTTATAGTAATGACTCGGTAGAACAAGTAGGAATTCTCTTGGACATAAGATTTGGATTAAATAGGTGATCCTAGTGGAATATAGGTGTTGAGTAAGTCTACATGGTTCAGAGTAATTTGGATTCAGTCCGATGTTCTCGATCTTGATACCATGTTTCTTGATGGAAGATAAACTAGAAACACTAGAGTGTTATCTGATTTGGTTCAAGGGTCTATATGCACCTAACCTTGGAGTTTACTAGATCAGCATGATGGGAATTGGTGGCTAAACTACGAAGAGATAGTCCTCTCAAGGATTTGAGGGCTATAGGAACTCTAGAAGACTATGTACAACTCCATCGATATTGGATTTATAGGAGTAGTGGGTCATGTAATGACTCATGGCATTTAAGGACCACTTGATTGGATTCGTAGGAAGGGAACAAGATCTTGAATTGGTATACTACGTGTTTCCTTAGCATAGAGGCACAGTACCATAGACCTTAGATAAATTAGTTGATCACTTCGATTTGTAGTGTCTTATTCAAGCTTAGCAGCTTATATGACTTCCCAAGGATTTTTTACATAGGGATATATATGAGTTAACTATAGTATACATATGAGATTTTGGATTAGTCGTTCTCTCAAAACCTTGGAGTTGAATAGCATGAGTGATGTTGGAGTTGACTTACGTAAAGTGATGTTTCGGCAGAATACGATGACTTTCGGTTAGAGTAGTAGATAGGACTATTGGCACCCAAGAACTGTGCTCAAGGATAATATGATAGACGTTCACTTACATCCTAGGATCCTTAAAACCGCTAAGATTTACCGAGCCATAAAATAGTCGGATCATGACCATATGCATTGGCTCTAAGTCAAAAGACTATGGCCAATACTCTACCTTGACCAGCACCAATCCGGTCTAAAGGGAAGGTGGACATGTAGAACTAGATTACGAGGGACCACAAACCCCTGGGAAAGTGACCATCTGGAGCAAATGCCTGCTCCTCTCACATATCCCACGAACAATGTGGTTGTGTGATACTTGGGGAAATGTGTTGATGTCCTCACGGATGACATACTTATTTACCCAATGAGAGAGAGGAATACCTTAGTCCTATTTGGATAAACCCTAGAAACACCGAATGCCATGCTCCCCAAGTGTAAGGTTTTACCTTAAAGCAGTCGGACTCCTTGAAGCACCCTCCCTGCAGCGGAAGACATTCAGTCAGCCGCCACTCATCTGCCGACTACATCAGCTAGAATATATCAAGAAGCACCAACCTTCAAGCATGATGAAGCCCTTGGACATCAAGAGAAACTAAAAGAGCCCCTTGTTTTACGTAGTCAGCTATCAGTTCTTGACTAGGAAGGAACCGATAAGTTTATAGAACCCCTCACCACTTTGATGGTGTACAATAAGCATGACGTCCCTACTCTCTTCAAATGTCTGGAACGGAGTGGAACGAGTGTCATGACTTCGTCACTAGCCCCTTTTTGGTCCAATCAGGGACGCGATCGTGACTGGATCATGATGAGACACCTATCAAGGGAGGTTCACCCCACTTGCCAAACCTCAGACCATGAAGACTAGATGGCTGTTCTATACTTTTGGATAGTCAGCTTATTTGAAACCCCCACTAAAACCTTCTCAGAGGAAGAGACCCGTTTAGCCAACCGAACTCTAAGCTAGTCTTAGGGACGAGACTCAGCCCAAACATTGCCACAAATGGCTACGAAGAGACAGGTTGACCAAACACTCGAAGGCACGCTAGAAATGCGCGTCCGTGACTATGAAGACAAGTGACCAAGGACTGTCAAAGGACGTACCTCGACAACTTTGCCAAGCAAAAGACCTCAACAAGAAGCTTACGTTGACGTGCCTCAACACTCTTAAGGATGAAGACCACTTGCGACTAAAGGTCACCTGCTTTAAGGAAGATAAGGACTTCCCCCTCGATGGGAAGCCACACCAAAACCTTGACCCTTGTAGCCAAGAGAGAGACATCTAGATGTCACTAACCAATGTGAGTAACCCCAGGAACAGCACGCAGACACACTACTTTGCCCCGTATTCCGAGTTTGGAATACACACACAAGCCAGAACCTTGCTCGAACCTCGTTCACCAAACCCTTGACCTTTAGGCAAGCCTAACATATTGCAAGAACCCCATTCATACTCAAACGAAGCCAAGGATGCACTCGAAGCCATATCATCAAGCACTTCAAGATCCAGGAGGACAACCACACCAGAGCAGAAGTAACATGGAATGTGATGACTACCTCACCAGTGAATTTCCGCATCTCTTCTACGCCTAGCCTAGGAATCTCAGGGACGAGATTCCTGTAAGGGGGAAAGGTCTGTCACACCCTGTGTTTTGCCTCATGACTAAGTTAACATGACTCAAAAATTAGGGCCGATTAAAACTTTTTGTGTGCATATGAATGCTTGACTTGTGTGCTATTTGCTCGCTTGTTTGATTGTGCCATGAACCATCATATATCTCCTACACTTCAAACTCATCTCCCTGATCCAAGAACCTTGCCCAATGATCATGCCATGTGTATAGGACATAAAACTATTTTTATAAAATATTATTTTGTCCAAAAAGCATTTTATTAATTTAGGCTTTCAAAAACCCCTGAGTTGAGGCTTGAATTACAAGTCTTAAATAAGGTATTTAAATTCTTTAAAAAACTATATTTGAAACCTACTATATATGATACTTCCCAAAACCACTAAATATTATTTTTAAAGACTATTTTCCTATTTTTAAAGGCTCTTTCTTAATGCCAGAAATGGTCTTTTAAAGGGGAAAATTATTTTTATGCTTTAAAAATATTTGAGAAAATTTAAGGAAACTCAGTGGACATGTATTTTCCATATATAAGAGTTTCAACACATGGTCATGTTGAAAATATTGGACAAAAACCTTCCAAAACCCTTTCTGCATATTTCAAGTATTTAAAATATTTCTACAAGAAATATTCTCAAATAAATCCAAGAACATTCTAGCATGTCACATAGGCCATATGTGATCATCCTTCCAAGTTTCATCCAAATAAAAATAGTTTTAGTTCACAAAACTACCCCAAAACCCTCTCTGTCCAGATTCAAATTTGAGCAACTTTACATTGTCAAATATCTCCAATTGTGCTCAAACTTTGTGGGAATGATCTAATCCTCTAATAATGCATCCACACCAAGTGGTGCATCAATTAGAACAGATCCACTTGGCAAAATCCCCCCCCCCCCCAAAACCACTTTTACTGATTTCTAGAATTGAGAATTATTGCATTGCCAAGTTTCTCCACTTGATCCCAAACTCTGTGGTAATTCACTAATCATCAGATGATGCCGCCACACCAAGTGGTGCCTCAAGGAAAATGGCTTAGCATGACCAGATCAAAGGAAATCTATTTCTGTTGATTTCTAGGGTTTGCCAAAGTTACATTGGCAACTTTCCCCAAAAAATCTCAAACTTGGTGGTAAACCTTAATTTTATCTACCATTTGATCCTGTTAAATATCACTGCAAGTGGGAAAGTTTATGTTGCCCAAACACACATCAAACAACTTCTGGTGATTTGGTAAAAACATGTTTTGAACCCCTTTCACTATTTCCGTTCACCTTCACTTTTTACCACAACTTACTAGTGTTACCTTGCACCTCCAGTAAGAATCCCATGGCATCAGATCAATCATCGAGGGGTGAAAACCCTATTTTTACTCCCTAGTCAAGCTAGGCATAAGCTGCTCCGCCCTCATTTCTACCTTTCTACCTTTCTACCCCATGCCTTACCCCCTAAGGCTTCTAGAGCATCTCCAGTATCTCCCTCTAGCTGCTGGACATGCATGGCCGCGCCCAAGAGGCCAATGGCATGCCATGGCATGCCATATGGGCACTCTGGAGCGCGCTATAGTGCCCAGCCGCACTGTAGCCGCCGCCTAATGCATGGCTCTATAGCCTCGGGCCTCTGCATCGTGTCCCCCGTGTCCCCCTCGACATCCACAAGACTCCAAGCTGCCGCCCCTCCTCCCTCTCTCTCCGGCGACCGGCCAGTGCCCGTTCGCGCAAGGGGACCCGCCTCTGACCTCGCCCTACCCCTCCTCTCGCCCACCAGCAACCTGGACTATCCCCACGAGCGCCGAAGAGCAGCCCCGACCCCCTCATGTTCCCTCCAGAACCCATCCGACGGACGCCCGTGAGCCCAGTCCACGGCGAGCCCCGGCCTCCCTATAAGAAGCATCCCCGAACCTCTCTCGTGGCTTTCCGCTCACTCTTAGGCACCAAATCGGGCCCCTGCTAGATCTCTCTATCTCGAGGGAGCCCCAAGCACGAGATCAAGCCAAAGCTCCGCCGTCTCGGCTCGCCGGCAACTGCGCGGTACTGGCCTCCTCCGGACCTCCTTCTTCCTCCTCTGGAACCTCCGCAGCTCCCTGACCCCACCCCCTCTTCTCCGCTTCGATTGCAGCACGGGGTAAGATGGTCGAGCCTGGCCGAAGCACCGCCGCCCCACATCATCGTCGCCGGTGGCACAGGCGTCCCCAGCAACCTACTCCAGCCACCCCCGACCTGCGATGGCACCCTGAGCACGACGGTGCCACCCCTACGTCGATCCCCCACCGGAGTCGTGATACGTCTGCAACGTATCTATAATTTTTGCTTGTTCCATGTTGTTATATTATCATTCTTGGATGTTTTACAATCATTTTATAGCAACTTTATATCATTTTTTGGGACTAACCTATTGACATAGTGCCAAAGTGACAGTTGTTGTTTTTGCTTGTTTTTTACTTCGCAGAATATCAGTACCAAATGGAGTCCAATTGCGAAGAAACATTATGGAAAATTTTTTTGGACCAGAAGAAGGCCAGTGGGCTAAAGAAGTTACCAGGAGGGAGCCCAGGCCGCCCACAACCCACCAGGGCGCACCAGGGGCCCCGGGCGCGCCCTGATGGGTTGTGGCCGCCTCGGGAACCCCCTCCACCGCCTCTGATACCTATAAATTCCCAAATATTCCAGAAACCCTAGAGGAGTCGACGAAAAACACATCCAGCCGCCGCAAGTTCCAGAACCGCGAGATCCAATCTAACACCATCACGGAGAGGTCCATCATCCTCATTGGTGCCTCTCCGATGATGCGTGAGTAGTCCATCATAGACCTACGAGTCCGTAGGCAGTAGCTATATGGCTTCCTCTCTCTCTTTTGATTCTCAATACAATGGTCTCTTGAAGATCTATTTGATGTAAACTTTTGCGGTGTGTTTGTTGGGATCCCATGAATTTTGAGTTCATGATCAGTTTCTATCCATGAATATTATTTGAGTCTTCTTTGATCTCTTATATGCATGATTAATTATAGCCTCGTATTTCTTCTTCGAATCTTTGGTTTAGTCAGGACAACTAGATTGATTTTTCTTGCCATGGGAAGAGGTGCCTTGTGATGGGTTCGATCTTGCGGTGTCCTCTCCCAGTGACAATAGGGCAGCGAGGCACGCATGTATCGTTGCTATTAATGATAACAAGATGGGGTCTATTCCTACATGAATAGATCTTGTCGACATCATGTCACCGTTCTTATTGCATTACTCCGTTTTTCCATGAACTTAATACACTAGATGCATGCTGGATAGCGGTCGATGTGTGGAGTAATAGCACTAGATGCAGAATCGTTTCGGTCTACTAATCTTGGACGTGATGCCTATATAATGTTCATCGACTTGGATATCGTCATGATTATTTGATCTTCTATCAATTGCCCAACAGTAATTTGTTCACCCACCGTGTGCTATACTCATAAGAGAAGCCACTAGTGAAACCTACGGCCCCCGGGTCTACTTTTCCAACATATTGCTTTCCGATCTATCTTTTTGCCGTTTTGTTTTCAGATCTATTATTTCAAAAACCCAAAAATACCTTGCTGCACTTTTTATTTGCCTCTTTTTTTTGTGTTCTTGAGAGATCTATCTATCCAATCTATCATTACCTAATCTATCTTTTTACTGTAGAGGGATTGACAACCTCTCTTTCGCGTCGGGTTGCAAGTATTTGTTCTTTGTGTGCAGGTGTTGTTTACGTAGTTTTGGTGATCCTCCTACTTGTTCGATACCTTGGTTTCATAACTGAGGGAAATACTTATCGTAGCTGTGCTGCATCATCCCTTCCTCTTTGGGGAAATACCGACGCAGTCTCAAGCCACGTCAAAGGAATTTCTGGCGCTGTTGCCGGGGAGGATGCGGTCTCTTCTACGTGCCAATCTCTGGTGCCGAGGAGACACCAGCTACATCTACCAGGTTCCTTATCACAAATCTCAACTCCTTGCAATTACATTATTTGCCATTTGCCTCTCGTTTTCCTCTCCCCCACTTCACCAAATTTGCCGTTTTATTCGCCCTCTTTTTCGTTTGCCTTTTTCTCGTCAGATCTCTTGCTTGCATGCAATCTTGTTTGCGTAGTCATGATGACTCAAGAAAATACCAAATTGTGTGATTTTTCCAATACTAATAATAATGATTTTATTAGTACTCCGATTGCTCCTCCCGCCACTAGTGCGGAGACTTGTGCTATTAATGCCGCTTTGTTGAATCTTGACATGAAAGATCAATTTGCGGGTACTCCTAATAAGGATGCTGCGTCCCATCTAAACACATTCGTAGAATTGTGTTATATGCAAAAGAAAAAAGATATGGACAATGATATAGTGAAGTTGAAATTATTTCCTTTCTCCTTGCGGGATCGTGTAAAAATTGGGTTTTCTACTTTGCCGCGCAATAGTATCGATTCTTGGAATAAGTGCAAGGATGCTTTTATTACTAAGTATTTTCCGCCCGGGAAAATTATTTCCCTTAGGACTCAAATCATGAATTTTAAGCAAATAGAGCATGAACATGTTGCACAATCTTGGGAAAGAATGAAATTGATGCTAAGAAATTGCCCTACTCATGGTTTCAATCTTTGGATGATCATACAATTTTTTTATGCTGGATTGAATTTTGTCTCTAGAAATCTTTTGATTCCGCCGCGGGTGGTACTTTTATGGAAATTACTTTGGGTGAAGCTACTAAATTGCTAGATAATATTATGGAAAATTATTCACAATGGCATACTGAAAGAGCACCTACTAGCAAAAAGGTTAATTTGGTTGAAGAAATTAGTATCTTGAGTGAAAAAGTGGATGCTTTAATGAAGATTGTTGCTAGTAAAAATGCTCCTATTAATCTTAGTGATGTGCCTTTGTCTACTTTGATTGAGCAAAATAGTGATTCCATAGATGTGAATTTCGTCTCGCGAAACAATTTCAATAACAATGCTTATAGAGGTAATTTTAATCCTAGGCCTTTTCCTGGAAATTCCTCTAATAATTATGGTAATTCCTATGGTAATTCTTCTTACAATAATAATAGGAAACCCTCTGATCTTGAGAGTAATATTAAAGAATTTATCACTGCGCAAAAAGCTTTCAATACTATGGTAGAAGAAAAGTTGAATAAGATTGATGATATGTCTAGAAGCATTGATAAAATTTCTCATGATGTGGAAAATCTCAAGTTGAAATCTTTTGCACCTAAGATTGATGAATCAATTAAAGCTTTATATGTCTCTATGGATGAAAGTAAGTAAAGAACCGCTATGCTTAGAGCTAAAGGAGAATTTTTAGAAAAAGTGTTTTCTAATGATTGCTTTCAGAAAACTGATGAAGATCTTAAAGTGATTGGTGATTCTTCCATTGATTCGTTGTTTAGTAATATTAAAATTGATAATGAAGGGATGGAAGTAGAGTCAACTTTAGCTAGAAGGCGTCCCAATGATTTGGAGGGTGACAATCTTGATGAAAAAATTGATGAAAGTTGGTTTGAAGAGGTCAAAACTTTAACTAGTGATGTGCCCACTATTTTGGATTGCAAGGATTTTAATTGTGATAGTTGCTCTTTGATTGATTCTATTTCTTTGTTGCAATCCATGTTAAATTCACCCCATGCTTATGAACAAAATAAATCTTTTACTAAACATATAGTTGATGCCATGATAAAATCTTTTGAAGAAAAGTTGGAGTTAGAGATTTCTATTCCTAGAAAATTACATGATGAGTGGGAACCTACCATTAAGGTCAAGATTAAAAATTATGAGTTCTTTGCTTTATGTGATTTGGGTGCTAGTGTTTCACGATTCCGAAATCTCTATGTGATGTGCTTTCTCTCACCAATATTGAAGAATGTTCTCTTAATTTGCACTTGGCGGATTCTACTATTAAAAAGCCTTTGGGAAGAATTAATGATGTTATTATTCTTGCAAATAGGAACTATGTGCCCATAGATTTTATTGTTCTTGATATTCATTGCAATCCGTCTTGTCCCATTATACTTGGTAGAACGTTTTTACGCTCTATAGGTGCCGTGATTAATATGAAAGAAGGCAATATTAGATTTCAGTTTCCACTGAGAAAGGGGATGGAACACTTACCTAGAACAAGAATTAATCCACCATATGAATCAATCATGAGATCATCCCATGGAGCAAAAACCAAAGATTACAATACTTGAATCTATGCATTATGCGTAGCTAGGGGCGTAAAACGATAACGCTTGTTGGGAGGCAACCGAATGAATAAATTTATTTTATTCTTTTTATTTATATTTTTGAGTGTTGAAACAATTATGACTCTGTTATGATTGTGTTTTTATGTTTTATTTAGTGTTTGTGCCAAGTAAAGCCTTTAGGATGGTTCATAAGATGAGTAGACACAATGCTGAATCTGAAACAGAATCTTTGCCTCCAGTGTGCGAATTTTAATTTTTTACTGGAGTATGATAATGAGCTGAAATTTTAACACAGTGTTTATATACAAATTATTTACGTTTTAATAATATTTCAGAATTTTTAGAGTTACAGAAGTATGGTTAGAGTACAGATTACTATAGACTGTTCTGTTTAAGACAGATTCTGTTCGTTGCATTGTGTGCTTGTTTTGATGAATCTATGGTTTGTATTGAAGGGTATAAGCCATGGTAAAGTTAAAATAGAGTAGGTATAATGCAATAATAAAATATGAATGGGTTTGCAACAGTACTTCAAGTGGTGATTTGCTTTATTATACTAACGGATCTCACGAAGGTTTTGTTGAGTTTTGTGTGATTGAAGTTTTCAAGTTTTGGGTGAGATCACGATGGATGAAGGAATAAGGAGTGAAAAGAGCCTAATCTTGGGGATGCTACAGCACCCCCAATATATATCCAAAGAGAAACAAGCAACTAAGCTTGGGGATGCCCCGAGTGGCATCCCCTCTTTCTTCTAACGACCATCGGTATTTTACTTGGAGCTATATTTTTATTCGTCACATATCATGAGTTTTGCTTGGAGCGTCTTGTATCATTTGAGTCTTTGCTGTCTTTGCTTTTTAGTTTGTCATTAGTACCCTTGCTGGACACACCTATTTTAGAGAGCCAAAATTATGCTATGATTTGTTAGAATTGCTCTATATGCTTCACTTAAAAAAATTTGAGCTATGGAACTTGCTCTATTGCTTCACTTATATCTTTTTGAGAACGGTGTGCTTGGAAGTTTTTTGGAGAAATACTCTCATGCTTCACTTAGATTAATTTGAGAGTTACTAAAATTTGAAGAAATCCTCTCATGCTTCACTTATACTATTTTAAGAGATGAAACCTTTATGCTCATGTTCTTCACTTAAATTTATTTGAGCTTGTCAAAAGCAATGGCGATATATGAAACTAGTCCCAAAGTGATAGATATTCAAGGAGGATATAATAAAAACTTTCATGAAGATCATTGGACAAATTAAACTTGATTCCTTGTAATAGTTTTAAAACATGATGATAGTAATATGTGAGTCATGTTAGTGAGTAATTATGCTTTAGTAAGAATATTGGTGTTAAGTTTTGTGATTCCCTATGCAAGTACGAAAGTCAATAGTTATGCAATGAAATTACATCCTACTTATGGTGCATTATTCGGTGTTAGTTATTCTCAATGCTCGTTTATGTGAATTTTCATTTCTTGGTTGGTTGCTTCTCAATCTATTTTTAGCCTCCACTTGTACTAAGTAGAAATACTACTTGTGCATCCAAAATCCCTAAACCCAGTTTTGCCTTATGAGTCCACCATACTTGCCTATATGCGGTATTTCCATGCCATTCTAAGCAAATTTGTATGTGCCATCTCTAATTTTCAAAATAAATTTCCTTTTTGTGTGCTCGTACCGCCCATGAAACGGTACGGGGTGTCCAATATTTTTCCATGCTATATGTGTTATTCTCAAGATGAGTGTTTATTCACTTGTCATAAGGCGGTAATAGGGATGCCCAGTCCCGAAATGAAAAAGAAAATTTACTTTTTGTTGTCAAATAATAAATTCCTTGGAAAGTGTTGGTATGGAAGGCAACCGTGCATACGGCCAGCCATGGATTGTGAAAGAATGGTAGAAAAAAGAATAAACTTTACTTTATGTTTGGGAACCGCCTATGATATATCTAGCATGGAAAGTATTGTGAACTACTTTGTCGTTTTCGTTGACAGGAAAGGCATGCCACTCAAAATATTTTTCTCTCTCAATTTAAACTTTGAGCTCTGGCACCTCTACAAATCCCTACTTCCCTCTGCGAAGGGCCTATCTATTTACTTTATGCAATTTTTGTTTTTACTTTGAGTCTCCATCTTCTGTTATAAAGCACCAACTATGGGGCACTATGATCATACTTGAGCATTGGGTGTAGTTAATATTTGAGTGTGTTTCATGAATGGATCAATGATCGAGAATGATGGGCTAGGGATGACTTTCTTTAGTGTTGATATTTTGAAAGACATGGTTGCTTGTTGGCATGCTTGCGTATTAAAGTCTTTATGTCAAAACTAGACTATTGCTTTGAACCATCTAAAAGTCCAAATGTCCATGCTACAAAGAAAAGAATATGTGATGAACATGTTAGGCAGCATTCCACATCAAAAATTCTGGTTTTATCATTTACCTACTCGAGGACGAGTAGGAATTAAGCTTGGGGATGCTGATACGTCTCCAACGTATCTATAATTTTTGCTTGTTCCATGCTATTATATTCTCATTCTTGGATGTTTTACAATCATTTTATAGCAACTTTATATCATTTTTTGGGACTAACCTATTGACATAGTGCCAAAGTGCCAGTTGCTGTTTTTGCTTATTTTTTACTTCGCAGAATATCAGTACCAAACGGAGTCCAATCGTGATGAAACCTTTTGGAGATTTTTTTGGACCAGAAGAAGGCGGGTGGGCCAAAGAAGTTACCAGGAGGGAGCCTAGGCCGCCCACAACCCACCAGGGCGCGCCAGGGGCCCCAGGCGCGCCAGGGGCCCCGGGAGCGCCCTGATGGGTTGTGGCCGCCTCGGGAACCCCCTCCACCGCCTCTAATGCCTATAAATTCCCAAATATTCCAGAAACCCTAGAGGAGTCGACGAAAAACACATCCAGCCGCTGCAATTTCCAGAACTGCAAGATCCAATCTAACACCATCACGGAGGGGTTCATCATCCTCATTGGTGCCTCTCCGATGATGCGTGAGTAGTCCACCATAGACCTACGGGTCCGTAGGCAGTAGCTAGATGGCTTCCTCTCTCTCTTTCGATTTTCCATACAATGGTCTCATGGAGATTTATTTGATGTAAACTTTTGTGGTGTTTTTGTTGGGATCCGATGAATTTTGAGTTCATGATCAGTTTCTATCCATGAATATTATTTGAGTCTTCCTTGATCTCTTATATGGATGATTACTTATAGCCTCATATTTCTTTTTTGAATGTTTGGTTTAGTTAGGCCAACTAGATCGATTTTTCTTGCCATGGGAAGAGGTGCTTTGTGATGGGTTCGATCTTGCGGTGTCCTCTCCCAGTGACAGAAGGGGCAGCGAGGCACACATGTATCGTTGCTATTAAGGATAACAAGATGGGGTCTATTCCTACATGAATAGATCTTGTCTACATCATGTCACCATTCTTATTGCATTACTTCATTTTTCCATGAACTTAATACACTAGATGCATGCTGGATAGCGGTCGATGTGTGGAGTAATAGTAGTAGATGCAGAATCATTTCGGTCTACTAATCTTGGATGTGATGCCTATATAATGATCATCGCCTTGGATATCGTCATGATTATTTGATCTTCTATCAATTGCCCAACAGTAATTTGTTCACCCACCGTGTGCTATACTCATGAGAGAAGCCACTGGTGAAACCTATGGCCCCCGGGTCTACTTTTCCAACATATTGCTTTCCGATCTATCTTTTTGCGGCTTTTTTCAGATCTATCATTCCAAAAACCCAAAAATACCTTGCTGCACTTTTTATTTGCCTCTTTTATTTTGTGTTCTTGAGAGATCTATCTATCCAATCTATCATTACCTAATCTATCTTTTTACCGTAGAGAGATTGACAACCTCTCTTTCGCGTCGGGTTGCAAGTATTTGTTCTTTGTGTGCAAGTGTTGTTTATGTAGTGTTGGTGATCCTTCAACTGGTTCGATACCTTGGTTTCATAACTCAGGGAAACACTTACCGTCGCTGTGCTGCATCATCCCTTCCTCTTTGGGGAAATACCGACGCAGTCTCAAGCCACGTCAAGTCACCGCTGGTGAGGCCCTTCTCCTCCCTGTCCTGAGGAAGAAGATGACCGCGGGTCCACGTGTCGGTCTCTTCGCTCCTCGCCTCTCACTTAAGGGTGGGGCCCACCCGTCAGATTCAAATCTGATGGCCGCGCGTGTACCTGTTCGCTGTGTAATTGGGGGCATATTTCACGAATACGCCTTCAACGTAGCTGCCTGGCATGGGCTAATTCCCCTCTGGCCGGCTCTGTTGAGCCCATTTCGGCCCATAGGAACAGTGCCATTTCTCTTTTTCTTTTTCCAGAGT
Organism: Elymus sibiricus; assembly: GCA_039707655.1. Lineage (NCBI taxonomy): Eukaryota > Viridiplantae > Streptophyta > Magnoliopsida > Poales > Poaceae > Elymus > Elymus sibiricus. The sequence continues at coordinate 302,217,821 of CM077675.1, read as the reverse complement.
AGTTCAAAAATTCCTCGAAAATTCATATGACCTCCAAATTCAATGATTCAAATTCCTATAATTTTCTAAAAATCCCATCTATCATTTGGTATAACTTCCATAAATTTTCACCCCAAGATTTTGCCCTGTTTAAATTCAAACTCAAATTTGAACCTTCCAATGACCCCCTTTTTAAATCCCTAGAGCATTCATCTTAACTTCAAATTTGATGATTTAAATTTCCAGAGACTCCAAAAATCTTGCTAGCAATGGGTAACATTTTTTTCCATGCTATATTGTGCTACAACAAATAAATGGCCCATTTTCCCTTCATTTCATCTCAGGAATAACATAGGAAATACATCCCAACTCCAAAGCCAGTGAAACCACTTTCTAAATTCTTCTAAAATCATTCCCTATTTGTTGGGTGCATCCACCCATTTTTATAAAAATGTTTTCGGTAGACTTCTTATAGGATCACCAATTCCCCTATTTCCACAATTCAAAGAGCCTCATTGATCCAACTCCAGTAAAGCCATTTTAGGTATTCTTCTTATGACCGGAGATATCCTAGAAAAATAAAATTTCTATTTATAAAGTGATTTCATTTCTTTGCTTGATGTGTTGTTTTCGGTGGTAGTTGACGAAGTAGACGGAGTGCTCGGAGTTGGACGATAAGCGTGTGAAGACCTCGAAGACTTTGCTAAGCCAGGAAAGCAACCCTTTGACCATGTCTAAGAAACCATTTTATGCATGACATATGGCACTTTATTCCGTTGCATAGAATCATGATGAAACAGTGACCACCGTAGTGGGTTATCTCCGTTACTTTCCTCGTTGATACTTGCACTGAGCATGACCCTACCTTCCTATGAGGGTTGTGTGGGTGGAAAGTAGTTAGAATGTTGAGTAGTTGCTACGCAAGTGGGTTGGGAAAATGCATGGTGTCGGAAAGGAAATGATTTCAAATGCTTTTCAAAAACCCTGTCGGGTGCCACTAATGCCCGAGGGAAATGAAGAGCTAGGTAACCACTTGATGAAGAAGTGGTCTACCGAAGCAAGTTGCATGTGTGTTTTCGAAAATGATTAGATTTAAGGTCTGCTGACCATCCCAACCTTACATGTGCGACCACTCTACCCCTATATGGGAAGGGGCCTTGTTGATTACTTTGGTCGATGCTAGCAGAGGGCCCTCATTACTAGTGGCGGGAGTGACGTGGTCACTGTCGATACGGGGTCGTGCCAGGTAGGGCGACCATGGGCTCTTTTTACAGTCACCGGGCACACCGTTTCGTCCCTTCATGGATGGTACTATGTTGAGCAAGGCTCGTGTTTCTACATCATGAAGATGTGGGCCAAGGAGTGTACTCTTTATTTAGTATCGTCAAGGGAAAGGCATCGTTCGGGTGCTTACCTCGAGTGCCTAAGGTGCCGCGAGTTGTGAATGACATGAAAGTTCCCCGAGTCTTGTGGGTAAAGCGCGCAACCTCTGCAGAGTGTAAAACTATTCGAATAGCCGTGTCCACGGTCATGGACAGTTGGAGGTCCTTCTTAAACTACGTCCAGATGTTTTCCCAAAACTTGGTGTGTGTATGTGTGTGTGTGTGTGTGTGTGTGTGAGTGGGAGAGATGATACCTGAGTTAAGTCAGATGACTTGGCATGATGATTGAACATGAGATGTTCAACCCCTGTTTATATTGATATCTATAGCCTGATCATATGGATATCTGCAACCTGTTGATGCATGCTTTTACAAGTTGATTGAACATGTCACCGCACTAAAAATTAGCTTTTTGCAAGTTACCTACTTAGTGCTATATCATGCATTGTTATACCCTGTCCCAAAACATGGGTTTCTTGCGAGTACATTCAAAGTACTCATTGGCTTGCCACTGGTTATTTTATTGGCCAGGCATGAAAGAACAGGGTATTATGAAGAGGACCGTGGTGACGAACATGCGAGCTAGGACGCTTCCCAATCAGATTGCGTGTAGGGTTAAGGCAGATGGCATGGGTTCATGCTATCGTTGAAGATTTCCACTGCAAGTTTATGAAGACTTGACCATAAAGGCCACATTTGAGTAAAACGGTACGTAATGGATGCAAGACTCTTGTTATTCAGTTTATGTGTGTTCAGTGAGCATTGATCTCTGGGATCACTGTGCACGTACATTCGGTGATCACGACTTATGAGTCGGGGTCCCACACAAGAGTCGACCTATTTGTTATGGACGTGATGCCTATATACACATGATCATTGCCGTGAAAATAGCATAACTATCCACTTTTCTATCAATTGCCCAACAGTAATTTGTTACCCACCGTATGCTGCCTACATGAGAGATGCCGCTAGGGAAAACTACGGCCCCCGGGTCTATTCACTTATATATTTAAAAACGCTACTATTACCTCACTCCTTTATTTACTTTTTATTTATTTTGCAATTTACATTTATCAACAATTATCTACACAACTCATTTGCTTGTAAATAAAGAGATCAAGGGGATTGACAACCCTCTTGCCCGCGTTGGGTGCAAGTTATTTGTTCTTTTGTGTGCAGCCACTGAAGACGGCTGAGGATTGATATTCCTATTGGTTCGATAAAACTTAGTTCCGTAACTGAGGGAAATGCTTACCCACTTTGTGCTGCAATTACCCGTTCCTCTTCATGGAAAACCCAACGCAGATCACAAGTATCAGGAAGGATTTCTGGCGCCGTTGCCGGGGAATATCATCATCAATTACCAAGTAACTTCACACAAATTTTCATTCACTCATTCTTCTTTTTATTTTCTGTTATATTTAGCTTGTCTCATAAAAATCAAAAATACAAAAATATTTATCTATGCTTGTTACTAGTTTACTCCTTTGCTTGCTTGAAGTTGCTACCATGTCTGATTTTGAAACTAATGGTGTTTCCGCCGCTAGTGCGGAAGCCCTTGAACATCCAACGTCCCCTTGTGCTAATAATGCTAAAAGAAATTTTGATGAAGTTGCTAAGGAAAAATGTCGGCGTCCTAGGAACGGGGGTACCTAGACTTGCCTGCCTGCGGCCCAGGGCATGGCCCACTTGTCGGTCCGTACGGCCCTGCGCGGCTTCACTCAAGACAAGACCCTCGCGAGAGTCCCACCCACGCGAGGAGGACAACGCCAAGGCTCCCGGAAGGGGGAGGCCTCCCCAGGCCCCCTCCTGAGTGGCGGAGATCTCTATGCAATGCTCGGCCTCGGGAGGTCAAGGGTGACGCTAGCCAGGACAGGCGGGCACCAGCGCGCTAGAGGGAACAGTTTCCTCTTCGGTGCAAAGGAGGCAGGGACGAGCGCAAGTTCCCGAGGCGCCCTGCCAAAGGTTTCCATTCCGGTGCAATGAGACCAGGCCAGCAAGCGTGGCAGGACAGATGTCACCAGCGAGCCCACTAGCGCATCACCACCACCTACTTTGCAGGCGAAGACCACCTTTCGTCAGGATAAGATGTACCTCCTGTCCCCTTTGGAATTTGGCCGTTATGGGATCCCTTCCCACCATTGCGATAAGGGAAGAGGAATCGGGCCACTGTAAATAGAGGCTAGGCTACTCTGTAGGGAAGGGAGATCGAACACCACCCGAACGCACTCGTGAGGCAACTCACCACTGTACCAGTTCATCCACGAACCTCCTCGTGAGGCAATCCACCAAAAGCAGGAGTAGGGTTTTACGCTTCGTAGCGGCCCGAACTTGGGTAAACTCTCGTGTGATATATTCTTCCTCGCCATCGAGCGTGGTACCCTGTTGTGAGCTTTGGGGGGGGGTGAAGCTGTTGGAGATCTTCGCACACGCCCATGAGTTCAAACTTCTTAGGGTTTTTGTGGATCCCGAAATCCGACATTTGGCGCACCAGGTAGGGGGCCTGTCGAAGTCCTCCTCAAGCCTCGCTCCTTCTCCACTTCACCACTCCGATGGCTGACGCTCGCCAAGCCCGCGCCGAGCGCCGTGCTGCTCGTGTCGCCCAAACAGTGCCGGTGGGCCGCACCGCCGCGCGCCGGTCCGCCTCTCCTGTGGCCAACGCCGCCACGGGCCCGGAAGCCCACGAGCAGCAGGACTCGTCGCAGCCGGTCACCGCATGGCGCGATGGCCGCACCGCTACTCTGTCGATCGTCCCAGCTACTGGGTCGTCCTCCCACGCTCGCCCCGGGCTGGCGCTTCGGCCGGGCACACTCCTCATGGCGCGCGAGCTGCTGCGTTACCGCCCCGCCCCCAACCGCTACGACGACTGGCTCGGGCGCATTTCAGAGCTCGTGAGCGCCACCGGCGACACCTCGGCGTTCTCCTACTCGTTCCGGCCCCAGCCCTCTCTGGCAGGCGACGAGGCTCATGATGGGCCGCCCCCTCCTCCCCAGCGCGATGTCGACCCCGAGCCCAGGCGCAAAGCACGCCCGCGCGACCAGCCGCACGGGCCCCCGGCAAGGGTGAGGGATGAAGTAAGCTACCAGGTGGTGCCGCGGCCGCGCGCTGACTCGCATGCGCTCCCAGCGCTGCTGCAGCAGCGTCGCGACCGGGCACCCTTAGAGGCAGCCGCGCAGGAGCATCAAGACCGAGTCCCTCCCGTGCGCGCAGCACCCGCGGGTCCAGTGGGCTGGCGCGCCATCGCCCCGGAGCTCCATCCGGCCGTGTGGCCCTGCAAGTTCAAGCTTGACCTACCTCCCCGCTACGACGGCACCCCAGACCCCACCGAGTTCCTACAGCTCTACTCGCTGAGCATCCAGGCGGCCGGCGGAGACGACAAGGTCATGGCAAGCTGGTTCCCTATGGCACTCAAGGGTGGAGCGCTCTCCTGGCTCCTCAACCTCCCGGAGGGATCGATCACCTCCTGGGACGACCTGCGTGAGCGTTTCATCGCCAACTTCCAAGGCACCGGTGACCGTGCCCTTGGAGTGGGTGACCTGCGTCGCGTGAAGCAACATTTGGACAAGACCTTGCACAAGTTCATACAGCGCTTCACGACTATCCGCCTCAAGATCCCGAGGGCATCGGATGAGGCCATTATCTCGGCATTCACCGACGGTGTCAGGGACCTCAGGATGAGGGAGGAGCTCGCCATCAACGACGACCTAAGCTCATCTCTGGAGATGTTCAACCTGGCGAACAAGTGCGTGAAAGCCGAAGAGGGCCGCCTCTCACTCCGCGAGATTCCGGAGGCGGAACCCGAAGACAAGAAGATCAAGACCAAGGAGGCGAAGCACAAGGCCCCCGCGGTGCTGGCGGCTGAATCCGAGGCAAAGTGCAGTCGAGACGAGGAACCCCCCGCGGGAGGGCGACCGTTCTGCATCTTCCATGGCACCAATAGCCACAACACCATCGACTATCAGGAGCTCAGGGTGGTCCGTGACGAGCATTTCGGTCGGCGCCCTGGGCGTAGCGATCGTGCCTATGGACGCGGTGGAGGCCGCGGTGGAGGCCGCGGCGAAGGCCGCTGGGACAATCGAGACACGCGCCAGGAGTAGCGAGACCGGCCTCGGGAGGATCACTGGCGCGATCAAGCTCGGGAGGACCGCTGGCGCGATGAACCTCCGGAGGGGTCACATCGTGGTCAGCCTCGTGAGGCCCGGCCTCGTGAGGCCGGCCTTCCCCCGCTGCTGCCGCCACCCAGGAGGAAGGAAGAAGACAGGCAGAACGATGGGGCTGGGGGCTTCCAGGAGGTCAGGGCAATAGCTTGCATCCTGGGCGGCGCCCAAGCCCTAGCATCGAACCACATCTTCAAGTAGTTCTCACGGGAGGTGAACGCGGCTCTCCCGAAGCTCGAGGCTGCGCGCCCCCTCAAGTGGTCCCAGTGTGCCATCACCTTTGACTCCAAGGATCAACTCAGGTGTTCAGCCATGGCGGGCGCACTCCTCATGTTGTGCACGCCTACCGTCAGCAATGTCCTCGTCACCAAGACCCTCATCGACGGTGGCGCGGGGCTCAATGTCCTCTCCATCGAGACGTTCGAGACGCTCCAAGTGCCATACGACCAGCTCATGCCAACCAAGCCTTTCTTAGGGGTCACTGATGGCTCCACAGTCCCCATCGGGTAAGTGCGCCTGCCCATCACCTTCGGTGGGCGCAACAATTACCACACCAAGCTCATCATCTTTGACGTCGCCCACATCCACCTCCCGTACAACGCGATCCTCGGATACACAGCCCTCGCCAAGTTCATGGCGGTGACTCACCATGGCTACAACGTCCTCAAAATGCCGGGGAGTGGTGGCGTCATCACTGTCGCCCGCGATGAGAAGGACGCCGTTTGCTCCCTCGAACACGCCTACCGTGCCACAGCGGCCGAGCACTCAGACGACGAAGGAGACGTCCTTCCTCGCGAGGATGTCCACAGGAAGAAGAAGCAGCTCCTTTCCAAGGGGCGCCAGGGGGCTAAAATCTCTAAGGACGGCGCCTCAGGCTCCGCGCCAGGGGCCAAGGCTCCTTCCTCCCTCGCATAGGAAGACGCGCTCGGCGTCTCCCTTGGGCCGTGCTTGGGGGCTTCCACCCGGAAGGCTACCGACCTGACCAGTGAGACGAGGGAGGTGCTCGGGCACAACTCGGGGGCGTGTTTCGACGCGCATCCATCCAAGCAAGGAGCACGGCGCGAGGCGCCAGGTTCGCGGGAGTTCGTCACCAGAGCAATCGAGGAACTTCGGGAAGCACAGGCCATGCGAGGCGGGCGCGGCCCTGCACCATCAGGTGCGGTCGTTGTCGTCGAATCGGGCGGCATGCTGCGCGTCTATGTCAACGTACCAGGTATCAACAGAGCCACATCCCAAGACATCTTCTGGCCGACGCGTGTCGGTCACGGTGGGGTCTACCCGTGCTGTCGGATTTCGGGCTCCGCAAAACCTTCAAGGTTCAAACACAGGGGCGTGTGTGAAGATCCCCTGCAGCCTCGCCCTACCTAGCTCGCTACACGATGGTTAGGATGATGAACTCGCATGATGACGAGGAAGAAGATGCACACGGTGATTTACCCAGGTTCGGGCCGCTGCGAAGCGTAATACCCTACTCCTGCTTTGGTGGATTGCCTCACGAGGAGGTGTGGTGGATGAACTAGTACAGTGGTGAGGAGCCACTTGAGGGCGCTCGAGTGGTGTTCTTGGCCCTCTGCCTTGTCTGTTGTTCCCCCTTCCTCTTCGTCCTCTTTTTTTTCTCTCTACAGTGCAGCCTATCCTCTACTTATAGCAGTGGCCCGGGTCCTCTTCCCTTATCGCAATGGCGGGAAGGGATCCCACAACGGCCAAATTCAAAGGGGGACAGGAGTACATCCCCGCCCTATCCAAAGGTGGTCTTCGCCTGCAAAGTAGCTGTCGATGATGCAGAGGTGGGCTCGGCGATGACATCCGTCCTGCTGGGCTCGTGGTCGTGGTCTTGTTGCACCAGAATGGAAACCTTTGAGGGGCGCTTTGGGAACCCGCGCACGTCCTTGCCCCCTTTGCACCAAAGGGGAAACTGCACCGCCTGGCGCGCTGGCGCCCGCGTGTCCTTTCTTGCATCATCCTTGACTCCTGAGGCCGGGTTCTGCATAGAGATCTCCCCCGCTCCGGAGGGGGCCTGAGGAGGCCCGTCCTTGCTGGTCTTGGTGCCTCCTCCCTCGCGAGCTCGGGTCCTCGCGAGGGCCTTGTCTCAAGTGGGGCTGCACTGGGCCATGCTTGGCTCGTGAGGTAGGCCAAGCCCTGGGCCGCAGGCAGGCAGGTCTGGGTACCCCCATTCCCAGAACGCCGACAGTAGACCCCGGGCCCAAGGCGCGCTCGAGATGGCTTCCGGGCGAAGCCCTTGAGGATGGCCCGAAGCGCCGCGGGCCCCAAATGCCTGCGGGCCAGGCTTTACACGCGTCGAGCGCCTGGGCGGCGACGCCCCCGCTCCCCGAGGGTGTCAGGAACCGCCCCAAGTCAAACTGATGCGACACCCGTGTGCTGCGCCGGCCATCATTGCCCTTCCTTGAATGCTGCGGCTCCCTCGGCCTTCCCCTTTTGGGCCACGCGGATGTGACCCGACAATCGGCAGGTGAGGCGACGCGGATGGTAATGCGCTGATCGAACCGCCCCGCGGCGCCTGAGAGGCGGATGACGCCTACTCTCCCACGACGCTTCACGGCTGCAGTCATGCCTATAAATCCGCACCGCCCTTGGCGGGGGGGGGGGGGGGGCAATCGCAGTCTCGAGGTGTCTTGTCGCTTCCATTGTTCCGCAGAAAAAACCCTCTCTTTTTCCCAGCTTCTCCTCTCCCATGGCGTCTGGAGGATGTGCTGTAGACGCGGGGAAGTGCACGGGATCGTCAGCTCCCCCGCCCTCTTCCGCAGGCAGCGGCGGGGGGGCCCCGGGGTCGGCGCAAGTCCGCTGGCGCTGGGCCATGGTCGATGAGTGAGTACTCCGCTGCCTCCTTTCTTAGTTGACTTGTCCAGTGCTCCGGGCCTGATCCCCTCCTTCTTCCAGGGTGCCCGCGGCCAAGAAATGTAGGCTCAGCAAACTCCAGGAAGAGGTGGACGCGCTGCGGGCCTAGCTGACGACCGCCGAGGCAGCCTTCCAAGCCGCCCTCAGGTGCGAAGCGGAGGCCAGGGAGGAGCTGGCGTCCCTCCAGGCCCAGGTTAAGGAGGCAGCCGACGCTGTGCAGGCCGCCCAGGAAGAGGCGGTGCACGCCAAGATGCTGGAATCCCAGCGCGCCAAGCAGTACCTTGACATTGCATGCCGCGCGGCCGGCGCGGTGAGCCGGTTCGTCGAGGAAGCCCCCGCGCTGTCGTGCGTGCACGGCGACGGGGGCTATCTTGACTTCTTCCAGAGGGTGGTGGAGGCACTGGAGACCGGCGTCTCCCGCGTGAACGCGGACAACGAGTCCGACGCGCGCGACCTCCTGGACCTCGCCTTGACGTGCGTCTTCTCCAACCCGCGCCGCCATGCCCCGCACGTGGAGTCCCTGGTGGAGCGGGTCATCCAGGTGCCCGCCTCCAGCGGGGAGGACGATTCCGACGCCGAGGCGGCCGGCGGCGCGGGCGGCGATAGCGACTCCTCCCTCTAGGCATCCCCTGCTTCCCTTTCATGGTTCCTATAATATTTAAGAAGAACTCGGCCCCTAAGGGCATTAGCCTTTTGCATATTACCTTTGTCTCCGTCCTTCCTTTCTTTAAATCGCCGGTTGCCTGCTTGCCGTGCAGTGACTTAGTTTCTTCGCACGGGGCTTGGCGTCGCTACCGACGCGGCTCGGTGATGACGGCCGACGGGGCCCTCGCGAGGCTCTCTCTCATGAGGGGCAGCTCGTGGCCGCTTCTCCCCGGGTTCGTGGCCTGGCTGCTCGTCGTCGCGGGGTCCCTCCCCTCGCGCCGTTTTTCCTGGCGCCTGAGGCCTCAGGGGCCTCGGTAGCCGTGCGTGGTGGCCCGCAGTACCTGCATCCTCACATTAGTGCGCACAACGCTTATCCCGTCCTCGGGTGGTCATTAGATCAGGAGGCTCCCGCTTGCTTCGGTAGTGTACTTAGCTTGTAGGGTGGTGACGATCTTGTGCGTCGCGAGGCGCGGCCGGGTCTTCCAGATAGCCCGCGATTCCACCTGGGACGCTTCCTCCTTGTTTGTGGGACAGTTTGGGGGCCCTTTCGGCACTCTGTGTCTGTAGGTCCCAGTCCCGCACATTTCTCGACCACCGTAAGGGGCGTCCGGATCACCAGGACGCAGCTATGGGGTGAGGCCTCGACACCCTTGATACCGACCGGATCACGAGGACGACGTCAAGGGGCGAGGGGCTATATGACCGGTAAGGCTCCTGAGGTGCGCTGCTCAGGAGCCCCCTTTGATGCTCAAGCAGCTCTACGTCGGAAGGTCCCAGTCCCGCACAATCCTCCACCACCGTAGGGGCGTCCGGATCCCCAGGACGCGACTACGAGGTGAGGCCTTGACACCCTTGATGCCGACCGGATCGCCAGGATGACACCGAGGGGAAAGTGGCTATATGATCGGTAAGGCTCCTGAGGTGTGCTGCTCAGGAGCCCCCTTTGATGCTCGAGCGACACCCATTCTGTCCTGCCGGCTGCTGCCTCAGGGGGCACTGGGACCTCCCGAGGCCCCATGCTGCGGTGCCGCGCTGTGGTCGAAGCCCTCGAGTGGGGATCGACCGCCAAAAGATGCAAGTCCCTAAGGCGATAGGGCCTTGCTATCCAGCTCCGAGGCGCCTCGGGGAGGGCCGGAGTTCACGGGACCTTGCGAAACACCAATTCAGAGAAAGAGACTCCAAGACCAGAAAAAAGGAGAGAACGATGAGAGAAAAATCCCCGCCCCTTTTTCATTTTAAAAATAGAGTTCCGATATTCTCAAACTTCATTCCAAAAAGTGGCAATTCGAACACCCAAAAGAAGCAAGCAACTGCCGCGTCCGGCACATAGACTAGTCTTCCCCTTCGTCTTCCCCTAGCGCGGAGCGTAGGGCATCCACGTTGCGTGGGCATAGCCATTGGTGGGTAGTGTTGTCCGCCAGCGCGGAGCATGGGGCTTCCACTTGGGCATGGGATGGAACCCCTCCGCGTCCTCGAGGGGCTCTGGGCGTATACAGCCCACTCATTATTACGTGAGAGTGTCACAGCCGTAGATAGCTGGGCAAGCCCCCAGGCGCACGGCCCGGTCGCTCCCAACTCCGTCAAGAGCCATCCCGTGCATTTCTGCTCGGTTGCGTGCCTCTATGACCCAAACCCGAATTAATTGATCCCCGCGTAGCCACAGGATTGCGCTCCCGCGGCCCAAACATGAGCACAATGCATCTGGCGCAGCCATAAAGGTGTTTTATCGATGAAGCCACCTCGTGAAGTGTCGGGGTGCCGGCCGGCCGGTGTCTCGAGGGCCTCGTGAGGCCCAGCCTCTCGAGGCTGCACCAACGCTCCGGTTGCCGCGGGTGGCCTGCGCTACTTGTGTCTTGCTGCTCTCCCCCAGGCCGTTTCTCCTGAGGCCTCGGGGCTTGGCTCGGTGTTGCTTGCTCACGAGGGCGACGGCTAACGCCGTTCCCCGCGGGCCTGGGGGCGTCCTCCCTCCTTCTCCCACTCGCGTTGTCCAGGCCAGGTGCTCCGTCGGTGGAAGCCCCCAGGCCCGGCTCGGGGAGGACGCCCAGGGTACCCCCTATTCTTGGGGGGTGTTGGCGCCTGCGGCAGGCGCTTGATCCACCCCACTGTCCGGAGGCACGACGTAGCTTGGTACATATGGCTCTACATAAAGGCCCGGTTCTCCTGCTGAGCCGTCCGGCGGGGCGCCGGGGACGGCCCCTCCGGGTGGCGGCGGGGCGCCGCCCTGTGCGCGCAGCCCGCAGACCCTCCTGCGACGAGCCTCAGCTCGAAGTTGCTTACCTCTGCCACCGCCGCTGGGTGGGCCGCGTGCTTCCTGACGGGGATTGTTACCTTGGCGATCCGATGCGCCTTTGTCGTGCTTGCTTGCTTGTTCGGACGCCTGCGCCGCCTGCTCCTTGCGTAGGATGGCGCGCTCCCCCCTGGTTAACCCAGGCTGTTGACGGTTCGTAGGGTCACAGAGGCGCGTGTCGGTGCGTGCGAGGGGCGCTCCGTTGTTTCCTCCGTGCGCTCCGTCGTCGGGGCCGGACTGTACCCCGAAACCGGTCACCGGAATTCGGAGGAGAAGAAGCATGGCGTGCGGCAGGCCCCGCTCGGGCTCGCCCAGGGCCTGAGGGGGCACGACGCCGGTGGGCTGGGCGACAGGCGCGTCGAATGAGCCCCCGGCGCCTGATGCATGCGGCCTTGAAGAAGAGTGAGGAGCCATGGCCCTCCGCGCGACGGCGACAAGCTCAGCGATGTGGTCGGCCCATGCGTCCAAGCCCCCGTGCGTCGGGCGGTGCCCAAGCATCTCGCTTGCCATCAGCAACGCATCGTGCGCGTCGAGGTCTCCCACGTAGGTGCAGCGCGATGCCGGTGCCGGGGGCGCCGCCCGTCCTCCGTGCGCTTGGGTGGCACGAGGGGCGACGATGACAGAGACGACACTGGTGGCTTGGTACTCACCGCCCAGCATCGTGCCGCTAGGGCGTGGGTCTTGGTCTGCAGCGGTGGGGTTGGTGAAGACGGATCCGCCATGGCCAGAGGAAGCTTGTCGGGCGCTGGCCATCGGAGCGGTGCGGCGAGGGAAGAGCGAGGCTTCGAGGAAGATTTCGACACGCCCCTACCTAGCGCGCCAAATGTCGGATTTCGGGCTCCGCAAAACCCTCAAGGTTCGAACACAGGGGCGTGTGCGAAGATCCCCTGCAGCCTCGCCCTACCTAGCTCGCTACACGATGGTTAGGATGTTGAACTCGCACGATGACGAGGAAGAAGATGCACACGGTGATTTACCCAGGTTCGGGCCGCTATGAAGCATAATACCCTACTCCTGGTTTGGTGGATTGCCTCACGAGGAGGTGTGGTGGATGAACTAGTACAGTGGTGAGGAGCCTCGTGAGGGCGCTCGAATGGTGTTCTTGGCCCTCTGCCTTGTCTGTTGTTCCCCCTTCCTCTTTGTCCTCTTTTTTTCTCTCTACGGTGCAGCCTATCCTCTACTTATAGCAGTGGCCCGGGTCCTCTTCCCTTATCGCAATGGCGGGAAGGGATCCCACGACGGCCAAATTCGAAGGGGCACAGGAGTACATCCCCGCCCTGTCCAAAGGTGGTCTTCGCCTGCAAAGTAGCTGTCGATGATGCAGAGGTGCGCTCGGCGATGACATCTGTCCTGCTGGGCTCGTGGTCGTGGTCTTGTTGCACCGGAATGGAAACCTTTGGGGGGCGCTTTGGGAACCCGCGTACGTCCTTGCCCCCTTTGCACCAAAGGGGAAACTGCACTGCCTGGCGCGCTGGCGCCCGCCTGTCCTTCCTTGCGTCATCCTTGACTCCTGAGGCCAGGTTCTGCATGGAGATCACCGCCGCTCCGGAGGGGGCCTGAGGAGGCCCGTCCTTGCTGGTGCCGCCTCCCTCGCGAGCTCGGGTCCTCGCGAGGGCCTTGTCTCAAGTGGGGCTGCGCTGGGCCATGCTTGGCTCGTGAGGTGGGCCATGCCCTGGGCCGCAGGCACGCAGGTCTGGGTACCCCCGTTCCTAGAACGCCGACACGTGCAACTACATCCGCATGCCCTTCAGTCTGGCGAACGCGGGCGCCATGTTCCAGCGCCTTGCTCAGGCCATCCTCACGCTTTACCGGGCCACACACCGCGAGGAGTTGCAGGAGGTGCCGGGCCCGAGCGAGTGCCCCGAGCCTCGTGAGGCGCCAGGCTCGTGAAGGCCAAGCTCGCGGAGGCGCAAGGCCAGGCCCCGGCGACTACCTCTACGCTTCGGCGGTATTGCCACCAGGTGATTCTTTTTGGTTCATACCAGGTAACTTTTTGGTTTGCTCAGTTTGAGGGCGCCCATCGGGTTGCATTATCCTCAGGCGACCAGGGCTCATCCCAGCCGCGCCGTTTTCGCATGTATCAGAACCCTTCATGCATTTGATCTATTTCCTAAATATTCCAACCTGCATGCTCGGTTCTTCGCCATTGTGAATGTCGATCCTGCCCTCGACCGCCTCATGATTAAGGGCTGGCACGACGTTTGTGCTCGGGTCCGTCCCTGCAGCGTCGACAAATCCAAGTGGTCGAGTTCTGTCTCGCGGGCCAGCCCTGCGCACGTCACCTCACATGGCCCTCAGTGCTTCATTCTCGCATGAGCTAATCAGGAGTGGGTGAGTCAGGGCGCGCGGCACGGTTCCTACGACCACACTCGTCTTTTCACCGCCGTGGGAGCCGCGCGCCGGGTGTTTTCTCCTTGGAGTTGTCGCATGAGATGACTAGGCATGGCGTCTGTGCTCGGGTCCATCCCTGCAGCGTCGACAAATCCAATGGCTGAGCTCTGTCTGGCGGGCCGGCCCCGTTCACGCCACCTCCTGGGGTCATTGGTGTTTGGCCTTCTCATGCGATGGCCCTTGGAAATCCATTCGGCGCAGGTTTCTCAAAATATACAGGACTTCAAGCGGCGCTTTCTACCGGAACACTAAGGCGCAACCCGCCTTTGAGGTAGGGCCTCATGAGACCCGAGCTGCCTCACGAGCGCCCAGATACACCTCCCAGTTCTACCGTGCAGGCCACGTGTACGAACTTAATGGGCTGTACATGCCCGGGGGACTCAGGAGCCGGGGCCCCCCATTCCCACGCCCAAGTGGAAGCCCCATGCTCCGCGCTGGCGGACAACACTGTCGCCCAAGCGGCTATGCCCACGCAACGTGGAAGCCCTATGTTCCGCGCTGGGGATAAACAACTGAGGGCGCCCTAGCGGGTGCATCCAACCTCAGGACAGCCCCTCGCGGCTCCATCTTGCAGTATTCCCTTGGGATGCCCGCGTGAGGGGGCTGCATGGGGGCTACGCTCAGGCGCACGCCACCTTCCCAGGTCCCTGGTACCTGGTCTTCACGCGTCCCTCCCAGATGAAAGCTGGCAAGGAAAGGTATGGGAGCCGCTCGTACATCAAGGTGGACTCCTGAGCATCGCGATTCAGGGGCCTCACTGGTCACGTAGCCCCTCACCCCTTGGCACCGTCCTGGTGATCCGGACGCCGCAACGGCGGTCGAGGTATGCGCGGGGCCGGGCCCTACCGAAGCAAAGCTCAAGGCGCTCCAAATCTCCAAGTCGACCCCGCCTTCGCCGCTTTCCCTTCGTGAGGGCTGCTCATACGTCAAGGCGGACTCCTGAGCGTCGCGACTCAGGAGCCACACTGGTCACGTAGCCCCTCGCCCCTTGGCACCGTCCTGGTGATCCAGATGCCCCAACGGCGGTCGAGGTATGCGCGGGACCATGCCCTGCCGACGCAGAGCACTACAGCAAGCAGAAAGGAAACGAGGCGAGGAAAGAAACCACACAACTTAGCAGTCATTACAAGCATTAAAATGTCTCTGGAAATGCAAACAAGTCTAACGCCTCCACGAGGCACGATGAACGATACAAGAAAAGACCCAGGAAGAAGAACTAGGAGGAGCTGGCGCCGCCGCCCGTCCCGACCGCGGGGAGCTCGTCGTCTATATCACTGCCGTTATCATCGTCGTCGATAACCCTTGCAGCTGCAGGAGGAGGTGGGGGAACGGCGATGCAGGCGAACTTCTTCAGCTGCGCCTCCAC
This sequence comes from Elymus sibiricus, assembly GCA_039707655.1. Lineage (NCBI taxonomy): Eukaryota > Viridiplantae > Streptophyta > Magnoliopsida > Poales > Poaceae > Elymus > Elymus sibiricus. The sequence continues at coordinate 302,202,758 of CM077675.1, read as the reverse complement.
GGCCGTCGCCGTGGCGGCGCGAACCCCAGGATCAACCGGACGGATCACGGAGCCGAAGTCGAAACTAGGCTCGGGAAGGTAGAGGTGGCTGAAGACGCGCGTTGTGGCCGCGGAGAAGAGGTCGCGGCACTCACTCTCCAAGACGCTCTCCACCCTGGCGACGCCACCCTCAAGCACCTCGACGAGCTTTGAAGAGAGCCCCACGAAGCCGCTCTCAGGAGCCACCAGAGGTTCCGTGAATCCCCCCCGGCAGATGGACTGCAGCGCCTGGCGGAGCCTGAGTTCGACGGAGGGGAGGGCGTCGAGCTCCGTAGCCTTCCCCTCCTCAGCCGCAGCGAGGGCCTTCGCCCTGGAGTCAAGCCGAGCATTTTCCGCAGCTACCTCCTCCTTCACCCTGCCCAGACGCTCTCGCTCCGCGGCTTGGTTGGCCGCCGCCTTGGACAGCGTGGCGTCATGATCGGCAAGCTTGGCTTCGCGGGTCTTGAGGTCCTCCTCCCGCTGGTGAAGCTGATCTGCGAGCGCAGTGTTTTCCTCCTGAAGAGCCTTCAGGCGAACCTCCGCCTCGTTGCAGCGCTTCATGACAGACGCTGCGTCAGCCAGCGCCGCGTCACGAGCTGCCTTGGCTGACGCGGCCTCCTTCCTGCTCTCGACCGCGGTGGCCTCGGCCTGGCTCCAGACCGCCATGACAGAAGCGTCGGCCCGGAGCCACCCGAAGAGGAGCCCCAAGCGCTCCTTCGCGAGGCGACTATCAGCGCTCCCGAGGGAGCCCCAGACCTGATCCAGAGCAGCATAGGCCCCATCCAAGGCGCTTGACTCCACCAGAAGGCCGAAGGTCGAAGGCACCAGGGCCCGGCCTGGAGGTGGCGCCTGCGCGGCGGCAGGAGCCACCTCCAGGGGGGCGGAAGCATGGAGAGCAAAAGGCGCCGGGGGCTGCGCTAATACCATAGACAAGGCAGGGACGGACGGCCCTACGGCCAGCTGGCCCTTCAGACAGCGGCGCAGACGCGCCCCAAGGGCAGAAACGGCCTCCCCAACGGGCATCAGGGGCTCCACGGCCATGACAGGGAGAGTCGCCCCGCGAGCCTCCTCGCCCGCGACATCTAGCGCCTCATCAGGCGTCGGGAGGGCACCAGGAACGGGCGTCATGTCGGAAAGCACCCTCGGCTTGATGCTCGCCTTTTTCGTCCTTGCCTTCTGTCGGCGTTCTGGGTACCCCCTGCCTGTCTGCGGCCCAGGACATGGCCCACCTCACGAGCCATGCATGGCCCAACGCAGCCCCACTCTAGACAAGGCCCTCGCGAGGACCCGAGCTCGTGAGGGAGGCGGCATCAAGACCAGCAAGGAGTGGGCCTCCTCAGGCCCCCTTCGGAGTGGCGGAGATCTCTATGCAGAGCCCGGCCTCAGGAGTCAAGGATGACGCAAGGAAGGACAGGCGGGCACCAGCGCGCCAGGCGGTGCTGTTTCCCCTTTGGTGCAAAGGGAGCAAGGACGTACGCGGGTTCCCAAAGCGCCCCCGCAAAGGTTTCCATTCCGGTGCAACAAGACCACGACCACGAGCCCAGCAGGACGGATGTCATCGCCGAGCCCACCTCTGCATCATTGACAGTTACTTTGTAGGTGAAGACCACCTTTGGACAGGGCGGGGATGTACTCCTGTCCCCCTTCGAATTTGGCCGTTGTGGGATCCCTTTCCGCCATTGCGATAAGGGAAGAGGACCCAGGCCGCTGCTATAAATAGAGGGCAGGCTGCACCGTAGAGAGGGGGACGAATGAGGAGAAACCAGAGACAAGGCAGAGAGCCGAGAACACCACCCGAGAGCCCTCACGAGGCTCCTCACCACTGTACTAGTTCATCCACCACACCTCCTCGTGAGGCAATCCACCAAAGCAGGAGTAGGGTATTACGCTTCGCAGCGGCCCGAACCTGGGTAAATCACCGTGTGCATCTTCTTCCTCGTCATCGTGCGAGTTCAACATCTTAACCATCGCGTAGTGAGCTAGGTAGGGCGAGGCTGCAGGGGATCTTCGCACACGCACCTGTGTTCGAATCTTGAGGGTTTTGTGGAGCCCGAAATCCGACATTTGGTGTGCCAGGTACGGGCGTGTCGAAGCTCCCCCACTCGCGGCGATAGTCGAGCCCCGGCTCGACGACCCCATGGCGGACAAGATCCCCGACGCCGGCCGGCCCTCGGCGCGCGATGGCGCCATGGCGCACGGGGCCGGCCCCGTGGTCGCGTGCATCTTTGACGGATCACAGGCGCCCACCTCCAGCCGCCATGTCAAGCAGTTCTTCCGCCACGCAGGGGCGATTCGGCCGCGGTCCGAGCCCACGCCGCCTCGGACGTGGCCGGAGACCGACATCACCTTCGGCCCCGACGACCACCCCAAGACAACGACGGCTGCCGGGACGCTCCCCATGTTGTGCACGCCAACCATAAGAGGTGTGGCCATCTCCGGGACCCTCATAAACGGTGGCGCCGGCCTCAACGTCATCCCCGTGGAAGTCTTCGATGCGCTGCAGCTTCCCCGTGACCAACTTGCACCTTCAAGGCCCTTCTCTAGGGTGGTCGGGGGATCCGTTGTCCCCGTGGGGCGGGTGCGCCTCCCCGTCACCTTCGGTACCCGCTCCAACTTCCGCACCGAGCAGATCGACTTCGACATCGCCCACATCCATCTCCCGTACCATGCAATACTCGGCTACCCCGCTCTCGCCCAGTTCAGGGTGGCAACACACCCGGGCTACAACGTCGTCAAGATGCCCGGGAGCGGTGGCATCCTCACCATCGTGGGAAATGCCAAGGACGCGTCCCACGCACTCAAGCTCGCCTACAAAGCGGCGGCCGCGGCGCACCCCAGCACCGGGGACGCCGCGCAAGCCACGGAGGACTCCGGGGATGTACTCGACGTCGCGCCGGTAAAGAAGAGGCAGTTGTTCTCTCAGAGCCAGGCGGAGACGAAGCAGGTTCCTGTGGACGAAGGAAACCCTGGCCCTACCTTCACCATCGGCGCCGACTTGCCCCAGAAGCAAGAGGAGGCGTTGGTGGCCTTCCTCCGTGCAAACAAGGACGCATTCGCGTGGAGCGCCTCCGACCTGGTGGGGGTCCCGAGGGACGTGATCGAGCACCACCTCATGGTGTGCCCGAATGCACGCCCGGTGAAGCAAAAGGCAAGGAGGCAAGCTCCGGAGAAGCAGGCATTCATCGCCTAGGAGGTCGGCAAGCTAAAGGAGGCCGGGGTCATCCGGGAGGTGCGTTACCCGGAGTGGCTTGCCAACCCGGTGGTCGTCCCGAAGAAGTGCAGGAAGGAGCGTATGTGCGTCGACTTCACGAGCCTCAACAAAGCCTGCCCCCAAGACCCATTCCCACTGCCGGGCATCGATCAGATCGTGGACTCCACCGCGGAGTGCGACCTCCTGTGCTTCTTGGACGCTTTCTCGGGCTACCATCAGATCAAAATGGTGGTGGAGGACGTCGAGAAGACGGCCTTCCTCACCACGTGCGGAGTGTTCTGCTACACATGCATGCCCTTCGGGCTGCGGAACGCCGGGGCGACCTTCCAGCGGCTGATGCACATCGCCCCTGGGGCCGCAGCTCGGGAGGAATGCAGAAGCTTACGTCGATGACATCGTGGTCAAGGCCAGGGAGGCCAAGACCCTGGTCGAGGACTTGGAGGAGACGTTCGCCAGCCTGAGGGAGGTGAACCTGAAGCTCAACCCCGAGAAATGCGTCTTCGGGGTCCCATCGGGCAAGCTGCTCGGTTTCCTGGTGTCGCACCGGGGAATCGAGGCGAACCCGGAGAAGATCAAGGCCATAAACAAGATGAGCGCGCCCCAGACCCTCAAGGAAATGCAGAAATTGGCAGGATGTGTGACCTCCTTGGGGCGTTTCATCTCCAAACTCGGCGAACGGGCCCTGCCGTTCTTCAAGATCATGAAAAGGAAGGGCCCCTTCGAGTGGACTCCGGAGACAGATGCGGCCTTCGAGGAAATCAAGCAGTACCTCACGAGCCCGCCGGTGATGGTGGCGCCTCGTCCTCGGGAGCCCCTGCTGTTATACCTGGCTGCGTTGGTGGCGGTCAGGGAGGAACGTGCGCGCCACATCGACGTGCGCCAGCGGGCCCCCCAACATGGAGCAACGGGGCTCGCAGGGTGCCAAGGAGCCCGCTCCTCCCCAAGACGGTGCTCATGAGGCCCCCGCCGCTCCAACGATCACTGAGGCGCTCAATCCTCATGAGGCCCTCGCCATCCCGATGGCCCCTGGGGCGCTCAGTCCTCATGAGGCCCCGGCCGCCCCGGCGGCCCCCGGGGCGCTCGAGCCTCTTGGGCCCACCACGGAGCAGGGCACCACAGGGGGCTTCACCCTCGTCGAACACCTAGTGTACTACGTCAGTACAGTGCTACGGGACGCGCGCTCATGCTACCCCAAGAAACAAAAGCTCCTCCTAGCACTTCTTGTCGCTTCGAGGAAACTGCGCCACTACTTCCAGGGACATCCCATCAAGGTCGTCTCTATGTACCCCTTGGAGAAGGTCCTACGCAACCCCAACGCGGCAAGAAGAGTCGCCGAATGGAACGTCGAGCTGCAGGCCTTCAACATAGAGTTCAGCACGACCAGGGTCATCAAGGGCGGAGTGGACAGACGCCCCCGACCGGGCCCTGGTGGGTGCTGTGCACCCTGGGCACTCCCCTCAGGTGTTATTTGCACTCAAAATTCTTAAATATTCAGGAAAAAATCGTGTTAAATTTTCAGGGCATTCTGAGAATTTTTATTTTTGGGTCATTTTTTATTGCACGGAGAAAACAGAAAACAGGATAAACATGGCATTTTATTTTATTTGACTAACTAAAACAGAAAATAAAAGATGGGAGCAGAAAATTGTGCTTACTAGATTCATCGACTTCATACCTCTCAAAAATGATTCATTAATAAGGTTGATCAAGTCTTATTAACAACCTCTTCCGATTAGCATGAAACCGAAGAACTTTCGTAAAACACTATGTTACCTCAATGGGATGTGCATATCCCCTACAATAAGTATATCATATTTTCTTTTTGGCAGTAGGTAGAGGTAATTGAAAACTTCCAATAGTGATGGTCAGAGATTCTTCAATAACATTTATACCATTCACTTGAAATTGTTTCTTCGGAAAGTGCACCGTGTGCTCATTACCATTAATATGAATAGTGACTTTGCTTTTATTGCAATCAATAACAGCCCCTGCAGTATTCAAAAAGGGTCTACCAAGGATAATCGACATGTTGTCATCCTCGGGCATCTCAAGAATACCAAAGTCCGTTAAGATAGTAACATTTGCAACAACAACGGGCACATCCTCACGAATACCAATAGGTATAGCTGTTGATTTGTCAGCCATTTGCACTGATATCTCAGTAGGTGTGAGTTTATTCAAATAATGTCTTTTATATAAGGAGAAAGGCATAACACTAACACCGGCTCCTAAATCACACAAAGCAGTTTTTACATAGTTTCTTTTGATGGAGCAAGGTATAGTTCGTATTCCAGGGTCTCCAAGTTTTTTAGGTACTCCATCCTTAAAGAATAATTAGCATGCATGGTGGATATTTCAGCTTCAGGTATTTTCCTTTTATTGGTGATGATGTCTTTCATATACTTTGCATAAGGGGCCATCTTCAAAATATCAATCAAATGGGTACGCAAAAAGACTGGCCTAATCATTTCAGCAAAGCGCTGAAATTCTTCATCATCCTTTTTCTTAGATGGATTAGGTGGAAATGGCATGGGTTTCAGAACCCATGGCCCTCTTTCTTTACCATGTTTCCTAGCCACAAAGTCTTTCTTATCATAACGTTTATTTTTAGGTTATGGGTTATCAAGATCAGGAGCAGGCTCTATTTCAACATCATTATCTGGTTCTCTATCATTACTAGGTTGAGCATCATTGTGAACATCATCATTATCATTTTCATTATCACTAGGTTGATGTTCACTACCAGATTGAGTTTCAACATCGAAAATAGAGGCATCATTACTATCATGAGGTTTCTGTGTCTCGGGTTCACTAGAGGTATGCAAAGTCCTATCATTTTTCTGTTTCTTTTTCTTCTTAGTAGGACTAGGTGCATCCAGATTAATTCTCTGAGAGTCTTGTTCAATTCTTTTAGGATGACCCTCAGGATAGAGTGGTTCTTGGGTCATTCTACCTCCTCTAGTTACTACTCTAGCAGCAAAATCATGCATATTACTATTCATTTCATCAAGCAATTCTTTTTGAGACTTAGCAACTTGTTCTAATTGGGTTTGAACCATAGACGCATGCTTTCCTATACCTCTAACATTATTACTGATTCTAAATAGCAAGTCACTCAAGCGAGCAATCATATCACAATTGTATTTCAATTGTTTCAGAACATGAGCATTGAAATGATCTTGCTTCATAATATAGTTATCAAACTCATATAGGCATTGACTAGGAGGTTTATTGTGAGGGATGTCACTTTCATTGAACTTTAATAAAGAATTTACCTCTACCACCTGTGGAGGTGGTGGTGAGTCAAGGCCATGTATTTCTTCAATAGGTGGAAAATTCTTAACATCCTCAGCTTTAATACCTTTTTCCTTCATAGATATCTTTGCCTCTTGCATATCTTCAGGACTGAGAAATAAGATACCCCTCTTCTTCGGAGTGGGTTTAGGCGGTGGTTCAGGAAGAGTCCAATCATCATAATTTTTCAATACGTTATTCAATAATTCTTCAGCTTGTTCAACAGTTCGTTCCCTGAAAACACAACCAGCACAACTATCTAGGAAGTCCTTAGAAGCATCGTTTAGTCCATTATAAAAGATATCAAGTATTTCATTCTTCTTAAGAGGATGATCAGGCAAAGCATTAAGCAGCTGGAGAAGCCTCCCCCAAGCTTGTGGGAGACTCTCTTCTTCAATTTGCACAAAGTTAAATATTTCCTGCAAGGCAGCTTGTTTCTTATGAGCAGGAAAATATTTTTCAGAGAAGTAGTAGATCATATCCTGCGGACTACGCACACAACCAGGAGTAAGAGTATTGTACCATGTCTTAGCATCACCCTTTAATGAGAATGGAAATAACTTAAGGATATAATAGTAGCGAATCTTCTCATCATGAGCAAAGAGGGTGGCTATATCATTCAGCTTAGTAAGGTGTGCCACTACAGTTTCAGTTTCATAGCCATGGAAAGGATCGGATTCAACCAAAGTAATTAACTCTGGGTCGACAGAGAATTCATAATCCTTATCAGTAACATAGATAGGTGAAGTAGCAAACTTAGGATCACATTTCATTCTAGCATTCAAAGTTTTTTCCTTATACTTGCATAGCAGTTTCTTAAGATCATCTCTATCCATGCAAGAAAGAATTCATCTAGACATCTCCTCATCCATAACATAACCTTCAGGTATCTTAGGCATTTCAAACTTAGGTGAACTACGACTAATAGAAGTTTCATAATCATAATCAGTTTCATAAGCTTCATCACTTTCAGCAATTTCATTCTCTCTAGCTCTAGCAATTTGTTCATCAAGAAATTCTCCTAGTGGCACATTATCATCGAGCATGGTACTAGCATCATCATAAGCATCATTCATAGCAGAGGCAGCATCATCCATAACTTGTGACATATCAGGGTTACTAGCATGTGGTGGTGTTGCAAGCTTACTCATAACAGAAGGTGAATCAAGTGCAGAGCTAGATGGCAATTCCTTACCTCCCCTCGTAGTAGAGGGAAAAATCTTGGTCCTTGGATCCTTCAGATTCTTCATAGTGATAGGTTGATATAAATCCCAAGCGACTCACCAAATATTGCTATGCTCCCCGGCAACGGCGCCAGAAAAAGGTCTTGATAACCCACAAGTATAGGGGATCGCAACAGTTTTCAAGGGTAGAGTATTCAACCCAAATTTATAGATTCGAAACAAGGGGAGCCAAAGAATACATGAGAGTATTAGCAGTTGAGTTGTCAATTCAACCACACCTGGAGATAAATATCTGCAGCAAAGTGATCAGTAGCACAGTAATATGATAGTTTTGATAGCAGTAGCAATAGTAACCGTAGCGGTAACAGTAGTAGCAATAGTTTTGTAGTAGTAGGAACAGCAGCAACAGCAGTAGTAACTTAGCAAGAACAATAAGTGGAAAGGTCGTAGGCACTGGATCGGTAACTCGTTGGATGATATTCATCATATAACAGTCATAACCTAGGGCGATACAAAACTAGCTCCACTTCATCAATGTAATGTAGGCATGTATTCCGTAAATAGTCATACGTGCTTATGGAAAAGAACTTGCATGACATCTTTTGTCCTACCCTCCCGTGGCAGCGGGGTCCATAAGGAAACTAAGGGATATTAAGGCCTCCTTTTAATAGAGAACCGTAACAAAGCATTAACACATGGTGAATACATGAACTCCTCAAACTACGGTCATCACCGTGAAGTATCCCAAATATTGTCACTATGGGGTTGACGGATCATAACACATAATAGGTGCATATGACTAGGCAAGATTGGATCAAGAACATGGATATAGAGATGATAACATAAACGGTTCAGATCTGAAATCATGGCACTCGGGCCCTAGTGACAAGCATTAGGCATAGCAAATTCATAGCAACATCAATCTCAGAACATAGTGGATACTAGGGATCAAGCCCTAACAAAACTAACTCGATTACATGTTGAATCTCATCCAACTCCTCACCGACCAGCAAGCCTACGAAGCAATTACTCACTCCCGGTGGGGAGCATCATCGAATTGGCGATGGAGAAAGGTTGATGATGATGAAGACCAAAGATTCGCCTCTCCGGAGCCCCAAACAGGCTCCAGATCTGGCCTCCCGATGAAGAACAGGAGGTGGCGGCGGCTCCGTCTCGTGAAACGCGATAATTCTTTCTCTCCTATTTTTTCTGGAAAAATAGGAATTTATAGTGGCGGAGATAGGTCAAGTGGGGCCTCGAGGTGACCACCACCCACCAGGGCACGCCGGGACTGGGCTGGCGCGCCCTGGTGGGTGCTGCGCACCCTAGGCCCCCTCTTCGGTGGTTTTTGGCAACAGTATTTTTTATATTTTCCAAAATAAATCTCCGAAAAGTTTCATTCCATTCCGAGAACTTTTATTTCTGCACAAAAAACAACACTATGGCAATTCTGCTGAAAACACCGTCAGTCCGGGTTAGTTCCATTCAACTCATGCAAATTAGAGTCCAAAACAAGGGCAAAAGAGTGAGGAAAAGTAGATATGTTGGAGACGTATCAGTAATGAGGATGAGTCCTTCCATCATATGGATTAGATAATAGTTTTTCAAGCATACCCAAAGAAATATCATAATAAATATTTTCAATAGGTTTAGTAGGTTGAGGAACAATTTCCTCATCTTTGGTTCAAGGCGAAGATGCCCCGAAGAAGCCACTCAAAGGGTGACCGTTCATGGCGACAAGCAACAGTAAATTTCAGCACGTATAGAAAATGTTTCCTTACCAATTCTGCTTACCAAAGGCGCTTCACAACCCGACAACGGCGCCAGAAAAGAGTCTTGATGACCCACAAGTATAGGGGATCAATCGTAGTCCTTTAAATAAGTAAGAGTGTCCAACCCAACGAGGAGCAGAAGGAAATGACAAGCGGTTTTCGGCAACGTATTCTCTACAAGTGTTGTAAGTAGCAGTAGTAGATAGTTTTGTACCAAGATAATTTGTAACAATTGATAAGTAATGATAGTAACAAAAGTGCAGCAAGATAGCCCAATCCTTTTTATAGCAAAGGACAGGCCTGAAAGTACTCTTATATTAAGCAAGCGCTCCCGAGGGCACATGGGAATTTCTGTCTAGTCATGTTCATCATGTTGAGTTGATTCGCGTTCGCTACTTTGATAATTTGATATGTGGGTGGACCGGTGCTAAGGTGCCATTCTTACTTGAACTGGCAACCTACTTATGATTACCCCCTCTCGCAAGCATCCGCAACTACGAAAGAAGTATTAAGATAAATCTAACCATAGCATAAAACATGTGGATCCAAATCAACCCCTTATGAAGCAATGCATAAACTAGGGTTTAAGCTTCTGTCACTCTAGCAACCCATGATCTACTTGTTACTCCACAACGACTTCCCTTAGAGCATCTCCAGCCGTTGGCCCCCCCAGGGGCCCGAAATAGCGCCGCCTGGGGGCGAGCCGGTGCTAAAATCGGCCTGGGAGGGCTCGGCTTCCCAGTCGCGGCCCCGGGGAGGCGCATGCAATTTAAACATTCCATTTCATGCTGCCCAAAAAACGACAGTTCGGCGTCGGCCATGCCACAGTCGGCGTCCATCATGCCATAGGTTCGGCGATCGCCACAGGTTCGGCGATCAAAACATGCCAATAATCCAGCGTACAAAAAATGCGGGAGAGTAGAACTTCTCAAACGGTTTTCGGCTCCCCGTCATCCTCGGCCGGAGAAACGGGAGAGTTCTGCGTCGGCGAGGTCGGCATAGCGGTCGTCGTAGCGGTTGGCGAGGTCGGCGTAGCTGGCACGTCCAACGTCGGAGACGCGGGTGGGCTCGGCAACGGCGTGGGCGGTGCGGAGGGCTGCGCCGGCATGCGGTTGAGGATGAGGTCGCGCTCCGCCAGGTACCACGCCTTGACCAGCGGGTCCATCTCCGCCGTGATGCCTCCCATGAGGAACGCCAGGTCGGTGTTGCACTTCTTCGCGGCGACGTTGGTCCTGAGGAGGTCGAGCTTTGCGTCCTGCTTCGTCATCAGCACCGACCACCTCGCCTCCGTCTTCTCCTCCCTCAGGGCAGAGTGGGTCTTTGCATCGGCGATGCATTGCTCGATCGACGCCTGCAGGCGCTCGGCAGCCGGCGCGTCGTTCCTGGCCTTCTTCGCCTTCTTCTTCCCGTCTGGCCGCCCTTCTGCCGCCCCAGGAACAGGCGCGTCCGGGCTGAGCGCGCCATCCTTGTTGGCGAGCTGATGCCGAACCTCGGCCCATTTCTCGCAGGACTCGATCCGGGTGAACACATGGAGGAACTTGAAGTCGAAGCCAGCATCCCGGCAAAACAAGTCGAACATCCGCACCATCTGCGCCCAAAAAGAACTGTTCGGCGGCGAAGGAGGGCGCGGCCAAGTGTTCGACGAAAGAAAGTAGGCGAACATACCTGCTGCTCGACGCTCGCGCCGCTCTCTGGTGAGCATGGACCTATTCCTGGATGCCATGCCACTTGTTGCACGCCGTTTGAATCCCCCCCCAATGGTTGGACATGGCCTTGGTGCCGCGGTCCATGTACGTGCCGATGAACTCTGGGTCGACCAACTTGCGCTCGTCGAAAGCCGCCTTGATCCTCTTCCAGTACGTCTCGGTGTTCTGGTTCACGCCGGTGATCGGGTCCATGCTGACCTGCTTCCATGCTTCGGCGAGGCACACATCCTCCACCGACATCCACTTGATGCGGGGCTCGCCCGGCTTGCCGTTGGCCGATCTCGTCTTCTTCTTCTTTTTCCCTTTGCCCTTCGCCGGCGCGGTTCCGGCACCGGCTCTTCCTCCTCAATCTCCTCCTCCTCCTCCTCCTCCTCCTCCTCGGGGTCGACCTCGGCGTCGTCCATGTCGCCGGTGTCCTCCGCCTGCGCACCAAACCCGGGGCACGAGGCAGCCGCGGTGGAGCCGGTGTTGATGATGTCCTCCATCTCGGCCTCGGCGTCACTGGCCCACGGGGCCCGCCCGTCAGGTTTAAACCTGGCACGGCACGAACGCCCAGTTCGCCTGGGCTGGCTTGTCTCTGGGCCGGCCCAGCTGCGGCCAGATCTGGCCCAGGGCATTGGAGCCCTTTTCTTTGTCTTTTTCTGGCAGCATTTGCAAAAATGCCACACAAATTAATATTTGTCCAATTCCAAATATTTTTCCACCACAAATCTTATAATATTCTGTAGAATTTTATACTGCCACTTGTGTAAATTTTGAAAACATTTTATGTACTAATTTTATTTAAAAGCTAGTTTTGATTATTCTTAGCCTCTGTTTTAATAGTTTTCAAAATCTTTTTCACAACAAAACCTTAGGCAAATATTTTTAGAATAGTTTGTAGTATTTATCAGAGTAGGGTAACATTTTTGAAGAGGCTTTTGTGCTCTGTTTTTGTGTTAATGCTTATTATTATCGTTATTTATCGTGACGATAGATTGCGCTGTTGACGAGGATGTTGGACCCGAAGGTTTCGAAGACCCCGAAGACTTTGTTGAGCCAGGGAAGCAGCCCTTTGACCATGACTATGAACCCCTTTATTTGCATGTCATATAGCACTTGTTTCCATGATGATGATCATGTTGATGTGGTGACCACTTCGGTGGGATGCCTCCGATACTTTTCCGTTGATACTTGCATCATGCATGACCCTACCATACTTATGAGGGTTGTGCGGGTGGGAGTAGATAGGATGCTTAGTAGATGCTACGCAAATGGGATGGGAATATGCATGGTGTTGGAAACAAGAGTGTTTTCAAAGACTTTTCGAAAACCCCTTTGGGTGCCACTAATGCCCGAGGGAGATGATGTTGAGTTGGGTAACCACTTGAAAAAGAAGTGGTGTACCGGAGCAAGTGAGTGAGTGTGGTTTTCAAAAACGGATTGGTGTAAGTTGCGACCGTTATTCCAACCTTACATGTACAACCACGATACCCCTTATGGGACGGGGCTTTGCTGATTACCTTGATGAGTACTACCATAGAGCCTGCATTACTAGTGGCGAAAGTGACGTGGTCACTTTCGATACGGGGTCATGCCGGTAAGGACGATCATGCGATGTCTTCACAGGCACCGGGCACACCGTTGGTCCCTGCATGGATGTTACTTGTGATGTACATCATGTGGGATGGGTACCAATCGAGTGGACTCTTTGTTTAGTATCGTCAGGGGAAAGACAATGTTCGGGTACCTACCTCGGGTATGGACAATACCGCGAGTCGTGGCTTGACACGGAAGTTTCCTGAGTCTTGTGGGTAAAGTGTGCAACCTCTGCAGAGTGTCAAACTATTCGAATAGCCATGTCCACGGTCAAGGACAGTTGGATGACCGCTCTTGTGCTACGTCCAATGTTTACTAAACTTGGTGTGTGTGTGAGATGGTGACAAAGATGGTACTTGAGTTAAGTCAGATGACTTGACATGATGATTGAACATGAGATGTTCAGACTTTGATTATATTGATATCGGTAACATGTTTGTGCAGATACTCGTATCCTCATGATGCATGCTATTACTAGTTATCTTGATCATGTCATTGCACTCAAAATTAGCTTTCCGCAAAACTTACCTACTTAGTGCTATATCTTGCATTATTATTGCCTTGTTCCAAAACTTGGGTTGCTTGCGAGTACATTCAAAGTACTAATTGGTTTGCCACTGGTTATTTAATTGGCCAGGCATGGAAGAGCAGGAATATGGTTAAGAGTTCGATGGTGACGAACATGCAATCTAGGATGCTTCCCAGTCAGAATGCCCGTAGGTTAATGCAGATGGCATGGGTCTACGCTTTCGATCAAGATTTCCGCTGCTAGTTATGTTGTTATTTGGCCTCTCATGGCCCTACCTATGTAAGACATGACCTTCATGGTCTTTATTTGTGTAAGACGCTAAATGTGGATGTAAGACTGTTGTTATTCAGCTTCTGTGTGTTCAGTGAGCATTGATCTCTGGGATCACTGTACACGTGCATTCGGTGATCACGACTTATGAGTCGGGGTCCCCACAGAGCTAGTATCAGAGCCATCCTGACTGTAGGAAGCCCTTAGTTAGCATGGACGTCAGTTAGGATAAAACTATTCTCAAAACTACACCTAGCACCTATACTTAGGAGTTTCTGCACTTATTACCTCTTCTATTCTTCACACAGCACTATACTGACTCTCCTCCCTTCAAACCTTTGTAGATGGCCGTCATACCCGAAGCCTTCCTGACATCCGGCTTTCCCTTACTCCTTGAGGATAGCCTGGAGAAGTGCCAATATCGCCGACCACCCGTTTTCCTCTACCACGAGCACTGGGTCGATGCCGTCACGAAGGAGTACCACGTTGATGTGGTCGTGAAGGCAAACGACTCCCCGACCAGTTGGTTCCTTGAAGGACCACAGATGGAGACCCTGGCACTCGCAATCGAGACAGCTACACGCAAGGCACTCCTACACCTTCGAGACATCATACCAGAGATGGCTGATGAGCCAGCTACTCGCTACCTACCTTTCAGGAAGGATGATCTTGGCGAGAGTTGGACGTTGATTCCATCCAAGGAGGATGGCACACCACTCAGGTTCCAAACCTACTTCAGCCTCTCCGCTGACAGTCTGGCTCACAACCTGATTAAGGAGTCCGTGAAGCTCTGCGAGGAACTTCACCACACCCGAGAGCTACTTCGTCAAGCCAAGACAAAGCCAGACAGGATCAAGAAGGATGGAGCCACCGAGGGACGGCCAGCTGTTGCTTACCGAGGAGGAGTACCCCCAGCTAGAGATGCACCCACACGTCATTGCCGCATGAGTGCGTAGGAGTACCATGAGCTCTTCACTGACCCACCGACGAAGCGTCGTCGGGATGGACCTCCTCGTTCTCCGACCCCTTCGACTGGAGACGATGCCCGTACGGATGATGATCAGGAGGAAGACCCAGAGAAGTGTGACTACGAGACCAAGCACTCCACCACCTGAGTCCGAGAACCCCTAGGGTAGGATCAGTCATGTACCCCTCATGCGAAGTCGAGTCCATGTAATGGTTCATATAAAACCATGTGTGCTTGTTGTTTGCTTTTGTTGTTTGTGTTCCGATGCAAGTCGCGCTTTTGCCTTAGGCAACATGTAAGCGACTCCATAGTCTATCTTATCTTAATATATGTATGGGTCTTTCGACCTTCGTTTTACCACACTTGCACTATACCAACCCCCTTAGGCGCACTTTCTCCGTTACTTCTTTTTCTCTAGTCTATCCCAGTTGTTTGACTTGGCAGCTCCAAACAGGATGGTGACTGCAACCCGCAACAGCTCCTTCACCAACCCTGAAGCCGGCAACTCCAGCCAGCAACAGGGAACAGGTGGGACCACTCAGGATGGAGGGCACCAGGAGCAGCCACAAGGCGACATTCCCCCGCCGCCACCTCCACCGGAGAACATGACCATGGCTCAGTTTCTCCAAGTTCCCCAGGAGGAACGCCAGGCCAACACTGTTGCTATCCAGCAGATGGCTCAAGTCCTTGTGAACAACTAGCAGCAAGGCAGGAACGGCAATGGCCGCTCCACTCTATCTGAGTTCATGAGGAATTCGCCCCCAACCTTCACCGAGACTGCTGAACCACTGGATGCCGATGACTGGATCCGCACCATCGAGGACCTCCTTGCATTGGTCAATTGCAATGAGGATCGTGAGAAGGTGTTGTATGCCTCTCACTGCCTCGGAGGTACCACCAGAGCTTGGTGGGATGGATTCAAGGTCATGCAAGGCGATCGTGCGATCACCTGGGAGAACTTCAAGGAAGGATTCCGCACCGCCCACATTCCTTCTGGGATCATGGCTATCAAGAAGAGAGAATTCCAAGCGCTGAAGCAAGGAAGTGGCTCTGTCAAGGAGTACATGCAGAAGTTCAACCTGCTGTCAAGGTATGCACCTGAAGATGTCAACACGGAAGCTGCTAAGATGGAACGCTTCATGGAAGGACTTCAGCAGACCCTGCAGTATCAGCTTGTCGTCTGCGACTGTCGGACCTTCTTCGACCTGGTGAACAAGGCCCTCATGCTTGAAGATAAGCGTCGTGCCATGGACGACACTCGCAAGCGCAAGATGATCAGCAAGGGTAGTTCCAGCAACCAGAAGCCTCGCCCCTGGCAGCAAGCCCCAGCCAAGCCAACCTATCAGCCGCAGCAGGCTAGACCTCCTGCACCTCGTCCGAGCTACCAGCCTCAGCAGTATGCCAATCCCAGGCCAGCCTACAACAACCCCAACAACAACAACGGCGGCAGGAACTTTGACAACAACAACCCTGGTCAAGTCACTTGCTTTGGGTGTGGTCAGCCAGGACACATCTCTAGGCAGTGCCCCAACAAGAAGCCAGATGCAATGCGTCGAACCAAGGCCAAGGCCGTGGAGCGCCACCAAGGAACCCAGCTCCCCGCAACCAGCCCAACAATGGCTGAGGAAGCCCAGGGAGACCCAGACGTCATACTGGATACGTTCCTCGTCAACTCAACCCCAGCAACCGTATTGTTTGATTGTGGAGCCTCGCATTCTTTTGTCACCCAAAAGTTTGCACTAGCAAGTGCTATGAAGCCTACACCCCTGGGTAGTCGTATGTTGGTACAAACCCCGGGATCAGTTATGAAGTCCGGGATAGGTTGTAAAGGAGTTGAGATTAACATCAACGGGGTAGACTTCCTAGCAGACCTGATCATCCTGAAGTCGGAAGGCTTGGATGTGATCCTAGGCATGGATTGGTTAACCAAGCACCAAGGCTTGTTAGACTGTGCCAAGAGGATTGTTACCATGACCAATAGCCAAAGAGAGGAAGTCAAGTATGTTCCCAACCCTGCCTCTGCTCAAGCCCCTCAGGCTAACTGTCTGCGGGGATTGAGTTGGATCAGGTGCCAGTGGTATGTGAATACCCGGATCTATTTCCTGATGAGCTGCCTGGAATGCCTCCTGACCGCGACATTGAGTTCATCATTGAGCTAATGCCTGGAGCAGGACCCATCTATAAGAAGCCCTATAGAATGGGATTCGAAGAGTTGGCTGAATTAAAGAAGCCACTAGCAGAGCAACTCAGAAAAGGATTCATTCGCCCTAGTGCCTCTCCTTGGGGATCGCCGGTTCTATTTGTGTCAAAGAGGGACGGAACTATCCGACTCTGTGTCGATTACCGTTCTCTCAATGATGTCACAATAAAGAACATTAAAAAACAAATACCCACTCCCCAAGAATGAAGACCTGTTCGATCAGCTGAATGGAGCAAAGGTGTTTTCCAAGATCGATCTCAGGTCAGGGTACTACCAGTTGAAGATCAGACCCCAAGACATCCCGAAGAAGGCGTTTGTAACCCGGTATGGCATGTATGAATATATGGTCATGTCATTTGGATTGACCAATGCCCCTGCCTACTTCATGTACCTCATGAACAAAGTTTTCATGGAGTACTTGGACAAGTTTGTTGTCGTCTTTGTTGATGGCATACTCGTCTTCTCCAAGTTTGAAGAAGAGCATGAGCAACAATTGAGATTGGTCCTAGACAAGCTTCGAGAGCACCCGCTTTATGCGAAGTTCAGCAAGTGTGAATTTCGGCTGCATGAAGTTGGATTCTTGGGTCATGTGTTGACTGTAGAAGGATTGTCAGTGGATCTTGCCAAGATTGAAGCCATTACTGATTGGCAATCCCCAACCAATGTGAAGGAAGTCAGGAGCTTCCTCGGACTCGCGGGATATTACTGCAAGTTCGTCGAAGGGTTTTCGAGCATTGCCCGACCCATGACTCAGCTTTTGAAGAAGGACAAGAAGTTCGAATGGACGCCAAAGTGCGAAGAAAGTTTCCAAGAGCTCAAGAAGAGATTGACAACAGCCCCAGTTTTGGCCACCCCCGATATTCACAAGGAGTTTGTGATATATTGTGATGCATCGAGAACCGGGCTTGGAGGTGTTCTGATGCAAGAAGGCATAGTCGTAGCATATCTATCCAGACAGCTACGTCCTCACGAAGAGAACTACGCTACTCATGATATTGAGTTGGCAGCCGTAGTTCATGCCTTGAAAACATGGCGACATTACCTTCTGGGGAAGCGATGTGAGATATACACAGACCACAAGAGTTTGAAGTATATTTTCACTCAAAAAGAATTGAACATGATGCGGCGAAGGTGGTTGGAGTTGATCAAAGATTATGACCTCAGTGTTCAATACCACCGTGGAAAGGCTAATATGGTAGCAGACGCCTTAAGCAGAAAGGCTTGTTCCTTGAATGCTATGATTAAGGAAAGGCTACCCGCCCTGTATGAAAATCTTGAAAGCTTCGCCTTGGAACTAGTTGCACCTGGATTCCTCGCCAACCTCGAAGCAAAGCCTACCTTGATGGATGATATTAAGGAAGCTCAGAAGGGACACGAAAGCATTGAAGGCATCAAGAGGAAGATCAAGGCAGGCAAGGCTCCAGGATTCTCGGTGGATGATAAAGGAGTTGTATGTTTCAGAAATTGTATCTGCGTACCCAACAAAGAAGAGCTCAAGAACTTGATCTTGCAAGGAGCTCATGACACTCTGTATTCCATCCATCCTGGAGGAACCAAGATGTACCAAGACCTCAAAGCAAGATTCTGGAGGCATGGCAAGAAATGGGAGATAGGCACCTTTGTAGCTAAGGGTGACATATGCCAGAGAGTCAAAGCTGAGCATCAGCGACCCGCTGGACTACTGTAACCTCTCAAAGTGTCTGAATGGAAATGGGACAAAGTCGGGATGGACTTCATTACCGGATTACCAAGGTCAAGCAAGGGACATGATTCCATTTGGGTCATTGTCGATCACCTGACCAAGGTAGCCCACTTCATTCCGGTCAAGACGAACTACAATGGGAACCAACTGGCCAACCTCTACGTCAACCGGATCGTGAGTCTTCACGGAGTTCCTAAGGAGATCGTGTCAGACCGAGCTACCCAGTTTACCTCGAGATTCTGGAATAGATTCCAAGAAGCCTTGGGAACCAAGTTGTCCTTCAGCACTGCTTTTCACCCCCAGACCGGTGGACAGACAGATATGCTCCGTGCTTGTGTTTTGGCGTATGGAGCCAAGTGGGAAGATTGCCTACCATTTGCCGAGTTCTCCTACAACAACAACTATCAGTCGAGTCTTCAGGTGGCACCATTTGAGGTGTTGTATAGATGCAAGTGCCGTACTCCCCTCAACTAGTCGGAAACCGGAGAAGGACTAGTCTTTGGCCCAGACATCCTCCGCGAAGCAGAAGAGCAAGTTCAACTCGTCCGAGAGCGTCTCAAGACCGCCAAGACCAGACAGAAGAGCTACGCTGATTCCCACCGTCGGGACATGAGTTTCCGTGTTGGAGACCATGTTTATCTCTGTGTCACGCCTCTCAAAGGAACCGAGCGTTTCCACATCAAGGGAAAACTTCAACCAAGATAAATCGGCCCCTTCAAGATCACCGACAGATGAGGAGAAGTTGCCTACCAATTAGAGCTACCTTCCGAGCTATCAGAGGTGCACAACGTTTTCCACGTGTCAGAACTCCGGAAGTGTCTCCTAGCTCCCAACCATCCCGACCTCTACAAGGACATCAACCATCAAGCCATCGACCTTCAGCCAGACCTCACTTATCGTGAGAGGCCAGTTCATATTTTGGATGAAGTTGAACGTTGCACCTGAAGCCACACCATCAAGTATTTCACGGTCCAATGGAGCAACCACACTGAAGCAGAAGCAACCTGGGAGCGTGAAGACTATCTTAGATCTGAGTTCCCTTATCTTTTTAGCGCTTAGCCTAGGAATCTCGGGGACAAGATTCTTGTAAGGGGGGTAGGTCTATCACACCATGTGTTATATCACTTTGCTATGCTTGGATTTACAAAATTTGGAACCAATTAAAACTTTTTCAGTGCATGAGCTTGTTTGAATTGTTGCTTGTTTGCTTGTTTGGCTGTTTGTGTATGGCACTCTTAGGTTCTACTCCTCTCCATATTTATCTTCCTTGATCCAAACTTCTTGCCCAATGATCATACCATGTGTATATTACCTAAAACTATTATATCAAAATTTATTTTGGCCAAAAAGGATTTATTCAAACTAGGTTTTCAAAAAAAAAACTGAATTGAGGTTTGCACTACAAGTCCTCAAAGGCTTTATTTGAAACCCACTATATATATTACTTCCCAAAACCACCAAATATTAATTTTAAATATTTTTTTACTATTTTATTTAAAGGCTTTTCTTAAGGCCAGAAATGGTTTTTCATAGGGAAAAATTATTTAAAAGCTTTAAAAATATTTGAGAAAATTTAGGGAAACTCAGTGGACATATATTTTCCATATATATGAGTTTCAACACATGGTCATGTTCAAAATCATGGGCAAAACCCCTCAAAACCCTTTCTGCCCAAATCAAGCTTTTGAAATATTTCTATAAGAAATATTATCAATAAATTCCAGGAAAATTCCAACAAGGCACAAATGCAATATGTGATGATCTTGCAAAGTTTCATCTCAATCCCCCTTGGTTTGCTTCACCAAAATATTCCAAAACCCCTTCTGTCCAGATTCAAATTTGAACAACTTTACATTGTGAAGTTTCTCCCCTTGACCCCAAACTTTGTGGGCATGTGCTAAACCCCAAATGATGATACCACACCAAGTGGTGGATTTGGGGGAAATGAAATGCATGCCTAGATCTACAGAAATCTGATTCTGTTGATTTCTAGGGTTCTACCTAGTTACATTGTGAACTTTCTTCAAATGGGCTTAAACTTGGTGATCCACTCTAATTTTACCTACATTATCACCCTGTTAAATCTCATGGCAAGAAAACTCCATTTGCTTGCCCAGACACTGATCAAACACCTTCAAGCAGAATCCAAGAATCAATTATTGAGCCCCTTCCCTTGTTCTCCTTGAGCACAAATTTTTACCACAGCTCAGCACACCCCCTCCACACCTCTAGTAAAATTCTTGGCACTAGAGAGCATGATTGCATGGGGTAAAACCCACTTTTCCCTCTCTGGATAGCACCTTTCCCACCTCTAACTCCTCTCCCTCTCACTCCTGGCTAACTCCAGAGCATCCAAGGCTCTTTTCCACTTGAATACTCCCTCTTGCCGTGCATGGACGTAAGTGGACACGCCAGAGCGCGTCAAAAGCTCTGGCATGCCGGCCAAAGCAGGAGGTTGACCTCCCTCTCCTGCCCATACTCGACCACCTCGAGCTCCCCCCTCGCGCCAGTCGAGGCCCCTCAACGTTCGGGACACGCCACGCCCCTGTCCCCCTCCTTTCTCACCCTGCAATGGCTCCCCTGGCGCGCGCCCGACGCCGCCCCGTTCGGCCAATGCATGGGCTCGCACGCGTGCGCTCCCCTTCTCTCTCTCTTCTCCCTCGCGCGCCTAGACCTACCCCAGGAACTCCCTAGACAAGCCCCGTGAGCTCCCTCTCCCTCTGGCCTCGGCCCTGAGCTCACCGGCGCACCCGAGCTCGGTGGACCTCGCCCCGCCTATAAAAAGGCACCCCTAGCTTCTCTCTCCCCTCTGCTGACCCCCTCCTCCTTCCAAACGAACCCCTGTGCCCCAAGTAACCTCCCGGAGCACCAGTGCTCGGGATCAACCGAGGCGCCGCCGCGTCGGGGCTCCGTCGATCTCGGGACACAGGCCCGCTCCGGCTCTCTTCTCTCCTCCATCGTGACCGCAGCAGGCCCCCGGTCCTCTTCCCCCTCCTCTCCGCTCGGATTGCGGCGAGAGTCATCAACTTCGACCAACTCCCGAAGCGCCTCCGCCGCTGGCGATTCCCTACGCTTCGGCGACCACCCCGACCACCATCCGAACGACGGGAGTGCAAGCAACCCATTCCTGTCCTTAGCTCGCCTCGTCGTGGCCAGAACCGTCGATAGTGTGCTCCTCTGCCCTCTGGTGAGGGGTTGACGACGACCCCGACAAGTGGGGCCTGTTCGTCAGCCTCCCGCACCCCTCCCGCGTCTCTCTCTCTCACTGGCCCGCGGGGCCCGCCCGTCAGGTTTAAACCTGGCACGGCGCGAACGCCCGGTTCTCTTGGGCTGGCTGGTCTCTGGGCCGGCCCAGCTGCGGCCAGATCTGGCCCAGGGCACTGGAGCCCTTTTCTTTTTCTTTTTCTGGCAGCATTTGCAAAAATGCCACACAAATGAATATTTGTCCAATTCCAAATATTTTTCCACCACAAATCTTATAATATTCTGTTGAATTTTATAGTGCCACTTGTGTAAATTTTTGAAAACATTTTATGTACTGATTTTATTTAAAAGCTAGTTTTGATTATTCTTAGCCTTTGTTTAAATAGTTTTCAAAATATTTTTCACAACAAAACCTTAGGCAAATATTTTTAGAATAGTTCGTAGTATTTATCAGAGTTAGGAGATGATGTTGAGTTGGGTAACCACTTGAAAAAGAAGTGGTGTACCGGAGCAAGTGAGTGAGTGTGGTTTTCGACAACGGATTGGTGTAAGTTGCAACGGTTATTCCAACCTTACATGTACAACCACGATACCCCTTATGGGACGGGGCTTTGCTAATTACCTTGATGAGTACTAGCATAGAGACCACATTACTAGTGGCGAAAGTGACATGGTCACTTTTGATATGGGGTCGTGCCGGTAAGGACGATCATGCGCTGTCTTCATAGGCACCGGGCACACCGTTGGTCCCTGCATGGATGTTACTTGTGATTTACATCATGTGGGTTGGATACCAATCGAGTGGACTCTTTGTTTAGTATCGTCCGGGGAAAGACAATGTTCGGGTACCTACCTCGGGTATGGACAATACCGCGAGTCGTGGCTTGACACGGAAGTTTCCCGAGTCTTGTGGGTAAAGTGTGCAACCTCTGCAGAGTGTCAAACTATTCGAATAGGCGTGTCCATGGTCAAGGACAGTTGGATGACCGCTCTTGTGCTACGTCCAATGTTTACTAAACTTGGTGTGTGTGTGAGATGGTGACAAAGATAGTACTTGAGATAAGTCAGATGACTTGACTTGATGATTGAACATGAGATGTTCACACTTTGATTATATTGATATCGGTAACCTGTTTCTGCGGATACTCGTATCCTCATGATGCATTCTATTACTAGTTATCTTGAACATGTCATTGCACTCAAAATTAGCTTTCCGCAAAACTTACCTACTTAGTGCTATATCTTGCATTATTATTGCCTTGTTCCAAAACTTGGGTTGCTTGCAAGTACATTCAAAGTACTCATTGGCTTGCCACTGGTTATTAAATTGGCCAGGCATGGAAGAGCAGGAATATGGTGAAGAGTTCGATGGTGACGAACATGCGATCTAGGACGCTTCCCAGTCAGAATGCCTGTAGGTTAAGGCAGATGGCATGGGTCTATGCTTTCGATCAAGATTTCCGCTGCTACTTATGTTGTTATTTGGCCTCTCATGGCCCTACCTGTGTAAGACATGACCTTCATGGTCTTTATTTGTGTAAGACGCTAAATGTGGATGTAAGACTCTTGTTATTCAGCTTCTGTGTGTTTAGTGAGCATTGATCTCTAGGATCACTGTACAAATGCATTCGGTGATCACGACTTATGAGTCGGGGTCCCCACAATATTCATCCCATATTCACCTATGTTTACAATATTTTTATATGGTTTTGATGCACTTTATACGATTTAATTAGAACTAACCCGGACTGACGTTGTTTTCGGCAGAATTACCGTGGGTTTGTTTTTGTGCAGAAGATGAAAGTTCTCAGAATCGCCGATATTTCTGACAATTTTTTCTTGAACATATAAGAAATGCTTGAGTGAAGAACCACCGGAGGGGGCCACTAGTTGCCCCCAAGGCAACAAGGTGCGGCCTCCCCCCTTGGGCGCGCCCTGTTACCTTCGCACCACCCAGTGGCTCCGTTACGCTTGATTCCAACGCTGAAAAATCCTATAAATCCCAAAAAAAACCAGAAGTTAACCTAGAACTTCCGCTTCGCCGCCGTAACTCTCTGTATTGAAGAAATATCATCTTTAGCCCTTTCCGGTACCCTGTCGGAAGGGAAATCATCACTGGAGGCCATCTTCATCATCCCGGCGGTCTCCATGACGAGGAGGGAGTAGTTCATCCCCGGGGCTGAGGGTATTTACCAGGAGCTATATGTTCAATCTCTCTCTCTCTCTCTCTCATGTTCTTGAGATGGCGCGATCTCTTGATGTATCGCGGGCTTTATTAATCTAGTTGGATCATATGGTGTTCTTCCCTCTCTATCTTGATGTGATGAATTGAGTCTTTCCCTTTGAGATCTCGTTATGTTGTATTGAATACTTTGGATTTGAGAACACTTGATATATGTCTTGCATGTGGATACCTGTGGTGACAATGGGGTTTTCTATTGATTTACTTGATATATGTTTTGGTAATCAACTTGCGGATTCCTGCGGTGACATTGGGGTAATCTATGCATATGGCAAAATACACGTTCTTGTCCTACTTTCTTTGATATAATTTTTGGGATACTTTTTGAAGTTATTTGTGTTGGATTGAATATGATGAATCTGAAATTGTTTGATGCATGTCGAATAATTAACCCAAGGATACTTGTGGTAACATTGGTGTATCTAGGTGACATTAGGTTTGATTGATGCGTATCATAGGTGTTATTCTACTACGAACTCTAGGGATGTTTGTGACACTTATAGGGATGGCTCAATAGATTGATCGGCAAGGGTAACTTTGAGGTGGTTTTACTACCTACAACAATTCATCTTATGTTCTTCGCTAGATAGGAACTTTGGAGTGATTCATTGTCGCACGTTGAGGGATGGTTATATGATTCAATTATGTTAGCATTGTTGAGGGATTGCACTAATGAAATTATGAACCCTAGGCCTTATTTCCAATCACTAATATATCATTTTGCTCGTTGTTTACTACTTGCTACCTTGATGTTTTTATTTATTCAGATTATAAAAACCTATTTCTACTATCCATAATACACTTGTACCACCATCTCTTCACGGAACTAGTGCACCTATACAATTTGCCATTATATTGGGTGTGTTGGGGACACAAGAGATTTCTTGTATTTGATTGCAGGGTTGTTTGAGACAGACCATCTTCATCCTACACCTCCCACTGATTGATAAACCTTAAGTCATCCACTTGAGGGAAAATTGCTACTGTCCTACAAAACTCTGCTCTTGGAGGCCCAACCTGAGTCTACAAGAATAAGTTGTGTAGTAGACATCAGTTAGCGCCGCTACCGATTCCAGCCACCCCTACCCCCCACCACCACCCCGTCTCGTGCCGCCACCACCCCGTCGTTTTCTGTGCCTCCTCGCACCACATCTTCATTGTTCGCCCTCACTAGCTACCAACCCGTCCCCTCTGATTCAATCCACCCCATCCCCCGCGGGCACCCGAATCGATGACCCCCATCCCCGAACCTATCATTCTGGTCATCTGACCCACTAGTCAACCCCTACTCCACAGTGAATCGACCAACATCGCTACCCCATCATACATCATCGCGATGCTTTTTCGCCACCGTGCCACCAGCAGCATGGGCTTCCGTGGCCTTCGGCTCCGGCCTTCCTACTGATACGCCTCTAGATCTCGTGTGATGGGCGGCAGACGTGGCACGACGCCTAAGACATCCCGAGCTCGTCGCGTGCGTATGACCTTGTGGCTTGAAGGTTCTGCCACCGCAAGTCGGACTCAACTTCCCTGATGTTACATGCGTGGAGTAGGCAGAGTTTCTCGCTCCTGATGTGTCGTAGCATACAAAACACTAAAATGCATAATGAAAATAATATAGAGGTAATACATTGATGGGACGTATTGTAATTTTTACTAAGTTTCCAGCATGTATCTCAACCTCATTATTCGCTAGTCATTTAGGCCATAATAGTTCCTGCATCGAGTTGCGACAGTATGCAATCGAACCAGTATTCTTGCAATCAACATTTGATCACAATACCAAAAATTGGCCATTAATTATTTAATTACAATTCCCAAGAGTTACTTTTTCTTTATCAGTCTTTCCCTACATCCATAACTTGTATCAAATTCATACCTGAACTGGACATTCAGTTTTCTTTCTTTTTGCCTTCGCACTTCATATATTTTAACTTCAATATTTTTCTCATACTCACAGAAGAAGCACCTGATGTCTACTACGCAACCTTCTTCTTGTAGACTCGTGTTGGGCCTCCAAGCGCAGAGTTTTGTAGGACAATACCAAATTTCCCTCAAGTGGATGACCTAAGGTTTATCAATCCGTGGGAGGCATAGGATGAAGATGGTCTCTCTCAAACAACCCTGCAACCACATAACAAAGAATCTCTTGTGTCCCCAACACACCCAATACAATGGTAAATTGTATAGGTGCACTACTTTGGCGAAGAGATGGTGATACAAGTGTAATATGGATGGTAGATATAGATTTTTGTAATCTGAAAATATAAAAACAGCAAGGTAACTAATGATAAAAGTGAGCACAAACGGTATTGCAATGCTTAGAAACAAGGCCTAGGGTTCATACTTTCACTAGTGCAAGTTCTCTCAACAATACTAACATAGTTGAATCATATGTAAATCCCTCACGTGCGACAAAGAGTTCACTCCAAAGTCACAAATAGCGGAGAACAAACGAAGAAATTATTGTAGGGTACGAAACCACCTCAAAGTTATCTTTTCCGATCAATCTTATGAGCTATCCCTATAAGTGTCACGAACAGCCCTAGAGTTCGTACTAAAATAACACCTTAAGATACATATCAACCAAAACCCTAATGTCACCTAGATACTCCAATGTCACCACGAGTACCCATGGGCTTGATTATACGATATGCATCACACAATTTCAGATTCATCATGTTCAATCCAACACAAAGAACTTCAAAGAGTACCCCCAAAGTGTCTACCGGAGAGTCAAGACGAAAACATGTGCCAACCCCTATGCATAGATTCCCAAGGTCATGGAACCCGCAAGTTGATCACCAAAACATACATCAAGTGGATCAATAGAACATCCCATTGTCACCACGGATATCCCATCGCAAGACATACATCAAGTGTTCTCAAATCCTTAAAGATTCAATTCGATAAGAAAACTTCAAAGGGAAAACTCAATTCATCACAAGAAGATAGAGAGGGGAAAACTCCATATGATTCATCTATATTAATAAAGCTCGCGGTACATCAAGATCGTGCCATCTCAAGAACACGAGAGAGAGAGAGGGAGAGATCAAACACATAGCTAGTGGTACATACCCTCAGCCCCGAGGGTGAACTACTCCCTCCTCGTCATGGAGACCGCCGGGATGATGAAGATGGCCTCCGATGATGGTTTCCCCCTCCGGCAGGGTGCCGGAACGGGCTCCCGATTGGTTTTTCATGGCTACAGAGGCTTCTGGCGGCGGAACTCCCGATCTAGGTTTGTTTCTGGGGGTTTCTCTATTTATAAGAATTTTTGGCGTTGGAAACAAGTCAAGGTGGGCCACGAGGTGACGACAAGCCAGGGGGGCGCGCCCTACGGGGGCGCGCCCCCCAGGCTTGTGGTGGCCTCGTGGCTCTTCTGGCCCAACTCCAACGCTCCCTGGGCTTCTTCTGGTCCAAAAAAAATCACCGTAGATTTTTATTCCGTTTGGACTCCGTTTGATATTCCTTTTCTGTAAAACTCAAAAACACGGAAAAAAACAGAAACTGGCACTAGGCTCTAGGTTAATAGGTTAGTCCCAAAAATAATATAAAATTGTAGTAAAATGATTGTAAAACATCCAAGAATGATAATATAATAGCATGGAACAAGAAAAAATTATAGATACGTTGGAGACGTATCAGCATCCCCAAGCTTAATTCCTACTCGTCCTCGAGTAGGTAAATGATAAAAACAGAATTTTTGATGTGGAATGCTGCCTAACATGTTCATCATATTCTTATCTTCTTTGTATAGCATGGTCATTTGGACTAGTAAATGATTCAAAGCAATAGTCTAGTTTTAACATAATGACTTCAATACTCAAACATGTCAACAAGCAACCATGTCTTTCAAAATATCAACACTAAAGAAAGTTATCCCTAGCCCATCATGCTCAATCATTGATCCATTCATGAAACACACTCAAATATTAGCTATGCCCAATGCTCAAGTACGATCATAGTGCCCCCTAGTTGGTGCTTATAAGAGAAGATGGAGACTCAAAGCAAAAATAAAAATTGCATAA
The DNA here is from genome assembly GCA_039707655.1 of Elymus sibiricus. Taxonomy (NCBI): domain Eukaryota; kingdom Viridiplantae; phylum Streptophyta; class Magnoliopsida; order Poales; family Poaceae; genus Elymus; species Elymus sibiricus. The sequence continues at coordinate 302,174,850 of CM077675.1, read as the reverse complement.
AGTAAATAGATAGGCCCTTCGTAGAGGGAAGTAGGGATTTGTAGAGGTGCCAGAGCTCAAGGTTTAAATTGAGAGGGAGAAATATTTTGATTGGCATGCTTTTCCTATAAACGAAAACGACAAAGTAGCTCACAATACTTTCCATGCTAGATACATTATAGGCGGTTCCCAAACAGAATGATAAAATTTTTACTCCCCCTCCACCAATCAATCACACTCCACGGCTAGCCGAATCCACGGGTACCGTCCATACAAATAACAATCCTGGGGGAGTTTTGTTTCATTATATTTTGATTTGATTTTTGAGAATGGAACTGGGCATCCCGAATACCAGCCACTTTCTCGTGAATGATAGTGAATCAACACATATCGTGAGAATAACACACCTAGCATGGAAAAATATTGGATACTCCCCACCGTTTCATGAGCGGTACGGGCACACAAAAGAGAAAATTTATTTTGAAAATTTAGAGATGGCACATACAAATTTGCTTGGAACGGCATGGAAATACCGCATATAGGTAGGTATGGTGGACTCACAAGGCAAAACTTGGTTTCAGGATTTTGGATGCACAAGTAGTATTTCTACTTAGTACAAATGAAGGCTAGCAAATAGATTGGGAAGCAACCAAACCGAGGAACGAAAAATCACATAAGTGAGCATTGAACATAACTAACACCGAATAATGCACCACAAGTAGGATGTAACTTCATTGCATAACTATTGACTTTCGTACTTGCATAGGGAATCACAAACCTTAACACCAATATTTCTACTAAAGCATAATTACTCACTAACATGACTCACATATTACTATTATCATGTTTCAAAACTATTACAAAGAATCAAGCTTAATTTGTCCCATGATCTTCATGAAATTTTTTATTATATCCTCCTTGAATATCTATCACTTTGGGGCTAGTTTCATATATTGCTATTGCTTTCGACAAGCTCAAACAAATTTAAATGAAGCACATGAGCATAAAGATTTCATCCCTCAAAAAGATATAAGTGAAGCATGAGAGGAAATGACAAGCTACTCTCAAAAGATATAAGTGAAGATCAATGAGTAGTCAAACAATTAAGTAGCTATGTGAGGACTCTCTCTCTCTCAATAAATATTTTCAGATCTGAGTATTTTATTGAAACAGCAAACAAAAGAAAAATAGCACTCCAAGAATAGCACGCATCATTTGAACGAATAAAAATTTAGGCTCAACATAGGCTAACCGATAATTGTTGATGAAGAGAGGTGGGATGCGTAGCATCCCCAAGCTTAGATGCTTGAGACTTCTTGAAATATTTACTTGGGGTGCCTTGGGCATCCCCAAGCTTGAACTTTTGTATCTCGTTCAATCCTCTCATATCATGGTTTCACCTATTCTCAAAAACTTCATCCACACAAAACTCGAAAAGAACTCGTGAGATAGGTTAGTAAACAAAATAATAAATCAACTCTTTATGTACTGCAAAGACAAGTTGAATAATAATTTTCAAACATCACCTACTGTTTACTATCGTTTCCATGATTTATATCTATCAATATAGGCTATGGAAACTATAGGATAAGTAGATAACAAAACTATGACAGCAATCTGTCCAAACAGAACAGTCTGTAGCAATTTATGAAAACAGTGTACTTCTGTAACTCAAAAAATTATTAAAATTTAGGACATGCTATAAAAATTTATATGACATCACTGAGTAAAAATTTCAGAAACTTTCCACGTTCCAGTAAAATATGAAAATTCAAACACTACAGCAAAAGTTTCTGTTTATACACAGCACACATCAAAACATGCAATGCAAGCATCCTAAGACAATTCTTGGAACTTTTTTATTGAAAACAAGATTATAAATAACACCTAACATAAAACAACAAAATAATATTATGCTCCAAGCAAAACTCATATTATGTGACGAATAAAAATATAGCTCCAAGTAAGATATACCGATAGTGTTGAAGACGAAAAAGGGGATGCCTTCCGGGGCATCCCCAAGCTTAGGCGCTTGAGTATTCCTTGGATATTACCTTGGGGGTGCCTTGGGCATCCCTAAGCTTAGGTTCTTTTCACTCCTTATTCTCCTCATATCGGTGTCTCACCCAAAACTTGAAAACTTCAATCACACAAAACTTAACGGAACTTCGTGAGAAGGGTTAGTGTAGTAAAGATAAATCATTCACTTAGGTACTGTCAAGACAAGATTCATAATTGTTCCCACATGATACCTACTGTATTCTATCATTCCCATAATTTATATCACTAAATATAAGCTATGGAAATACTAAAACTAGCAAACTATGCATGCAAAACAGAATCTGTCAAAAACAGAACAGTCTCTGAAGATCTGTAGTGTAACCATACTTCCCTATCTCTAAAATTCTGAAAAATTAGGACAATCTAGGAAATTTGTATATCAATCACGTGTAAAAAATTAAGATCAAAAGCGCGTTCCAGTGAATTTACAAAATTCCTGGACTGAGAGCAAAAGTTTCTGTTTTTGCACAGAATCAAGTCAACTATCATCCACACTATCCCAAAGGCTTTACTTGGCACTTTATTGAAATAAAAGATACAAAACATGATTATACAGTAGCCTAATCACGTGGGCACACAAAAACAGAAAGTAAAAGTGTTGGGTAGTCTCCCAACAAGCGCTTTTCTCTAATGCCTTTTAGCTAGGCATGATGATTTCAATGATGCTCACATAGGAATAGTAGTTGAAGCATGCAAAAGAGCATCATGAATCTCATGACAAGCACATTTAAGTCTAACCCACTTCCTATGCATAGGGATTTTGTGAGCAAACAATTTATGGGAGCAATAATAAAATAGCATAGGAAGGAAAAACAAGCATGACTTCAAAACTTTCAACACATAGAGAGGAAACTTGATATTATTGCAATTCCTACAAGCATATGTTCCTCCCTCATAATAATTTTCAGTAGCATCATGAAGGAATTCCACAATATAACCAGCACATAAAGCATTCTTTTCATAATCTACAAGCATAGAAATTTTACTACTCTCCACACAAGAAAATTTCTTCTCATGACTAATAGTGGGAATATCATAAAAGAATTGAATACTACAAATAGGTTCCACATTAAAAGAGTAATATTCAGTAAAAGGATATTCATAATTATGACAAGTATCATAATAGTAATCATCACTCTTTTTCATCGCATAAGTATCATCCCAATAATCATCATAAGTAGGAGGCATGCAATCATTATAACAAATTTGATCATTCAAAGTAGGGGGAATAAATAGATCATCTTCATTAAGCATAGCATTCCCAAGCTTGGGACAAACATTAATTGCAGCAAATAAATTCTCAAACATGTCATTTTCATCAAACATAGCTTCCCCAAGCTTGTGGCTTTGTATATCATAAGCATAATCACTCTCATCATTAATAGTATGAATAGCACCAATAGTATAGCAATTAGTATCATCTTCCACAACTATTTTTGATTCATTCTCATGAGGCCTATCAATAATGGGAGCAACATTATTTGGGAGAGATACCTCTTTACCTTTACTTTTCCTTCTTTTCTTCTTCTTCACCCCATTATGTGTGGGTTTATTTAATTCCTCCAAGCTTCTTTTTGAAGAGGTTGGTTGAATAAAAAGCTCCTCCTTGTTACTTGATTCATCATAAGAAAAAATAGGAGGATATTGGGAAACCTCTTCCCCTTCATTAGTATTATCTTCATCTTCTATTTGTTCTCTTGCCTTTAAGTAATTGGCAATATAAGGATTCTCAATGCAATTTACCACGCAATACATATAGATTTCATTTAGATCAAAATCAATCATTTTCATGAGAACCCATGCTGGAACATCCTTAGTTTTATGTTTCATTTCTTCATACCCCAAAAATAGACTAAGTTCATTATTATGCTCAAGGGTAATGAGGCTATCACAATTTTTGGACACAATTCGATCATGAAATAATTCACATTGGAAATTAAAATGACCACTTTCATTGCAAAGTTCACAAGGACGGCGAGAAATATTAAGTCTTTCAGCATAAACATATAGCCTCTCTTGCAACCATTTAGTTTCTAAATACTTATGCCTCTTACAAAATCTATCTTCCCTTTTAGGCATGTCTTCACACTCTCTATGCACTCCACAAAAATTGACATGCTTATAAGAAAAAAAATTATCATGACTCGTGCAATCATCATTAGTACTATGGATATTCAAAGAATTCATACTAACAACATTGCAATCATGCTCATCACTCAAAGATTTAGGGCCAAACATTTTAATAACTTCTTCTTCTAACACTTGAGCACAATTTTCCTTTCCATCATTTTCACGAAAGACATTAAAAAGATGAAGCATATGAGGCAACCTCAATTCCATTTTTTTGTAGTTTTCTTTTATAGACCAAACTAGTCATAAAACAAGAAATTAAAAGATTCAATTGCAAGATCTAAAGATATACCTTCAAGCACTCACCTCCCCGGCAATGGCGCCAGAAAAGGGCTTGATGTCTACTACGCAACCTTCTTCTTGTAGACTCGTGTTGGGCCTCCAAGCACAGAGTTTTGTAGGACAGTAGCAAATTTCCCTCAAGTGGATTACCTAAGGTTTATCAATCCGTGGGAGGCATAGGATGAAGATGGTCTCTCTCAAACAACCCTGCAACCACATAACAAAGAATCTCTTGTGTCCCCAACACACCCAATACAATGGTAAATTGTATAGGTGCACTACTTTGGCGAAGAGATGGTGATACAAGTGTAATATGGATGGTAGATATAGATTTTTGTAATCTGAAAATATAAAAACAGCAAGGTAACTAATGATAAAAGTGAGCACAAACGGTATTGCAATGCTTAGAAACAAGGCCTAGGGTTCATACTTTCACTAGTGCAAGTTCTCTCAACAATACTAACATAGTTGAATCATATGTAAATCCCTCACGTGCGATAAAGAGTTCACTCCAAAGTCACAAATAGCGGAGAACAAACGAAGAAATTATTGTAGGGTATGAAACCACCTCAAAGTTATCTTTTCCGATCAATCTTATGAGCTATCCCTATAAGTGTCACGAACAGCTCTAGAGTTCGTACTAAAATAACACCTTAAGATACACATCAACCAAAACCCTAATGTCACCTAGATACTCCAATGTCACCACGAGTACCCATGGGCTTGATTATACGAGATGCATCACACAATTTCAGATTCATCATGTTCAATCCAACACAAAGAACTTCAAAGAGTGCCCCAAAGTGTCTACCGGAGAGTCAAGACGAAAACATGTGTCAACCCCTATGCATAGATTCCCATGGTCACGGAACCCGCAAGTTGATCACCAAAACATACATCAAGTGGATCAATAGAACATCCCATTGTCACCACGGATATCCCATCGCAAGACAGACATCAAGTGTTCTCAAATCCTTAAAGATTCAATCCGATAAGAAAACTTCAAAGGGAAAACTCAATTCATCACAAGAAGATAGAGAGGGGAAAACTCCATATGATTCATCTATATTAATAAAGCTTGTGGTACATCAAGATCGTGCCATCTCAAGAACACGAGAGAGAGAGAGATCAAACACATAGCTACTGGTACATACCCTCAGCCCCGAGGGTGAACTACTCCCTCCTCATCATGGAGACTGCCGGGATGATGAAGATGGCCTCCGGTGATGGTTTCCCCCTCCAGCAGGGTGCCGGAACGGGCTCCCGATTGGTTTTCCGTGGCTACAGAGGCTTCTGGCGGCGGAACTCCTGATCTAGGTTTGTTTCTGGGGGTTTCTCTATTTATAAGAATTTTTGGCGATGGAAACAAGTCAAGGTGGGCCACGAGGTGACAACAAGCCAGGGGGTCGCGCCCTAGGGGGGGGCAGGCTTGTGGTGGCCTCGTAGCTCTTCTGGCCCAACTCCAACGCTCCCTGGGCTTCTTCTGGTCCAAAAAAAATCACCATAGATTTTTATTCCGTTTGGACTCCGTTTGATATTCCTTTTTTGTAAAACTCAAAAACACGGAAAAAACAGAAACTGGCACTAGGCTCTAGGTTAATAGGTTAGTCCCAAAAATAATATAAAATTGTAGTAAAATGATTGTAAAACATCCAAGAATGATAATATAACAGCATGGAACAAGCAAAAATTATAGATACGTTGGAGACGTATCAGCACCCAACTTAAGAGTTGTGTTAGCCCCAGATTTCCTAGGTGTGTAAGTGTTACTTACACTTTATGGATTTTCCTTTCTCTTAAGTTATCATTTTATTCATCATCATTGCACGACTTGCATTCTTATGGATCCTACTCCCTCCAGTCTTAAGCATAGTGAACACTTCACTCGCACTTGCAGCTTCAGATATTAAATATCTTTTAGCCTTTGCTTATCTCTGAAAAACAATTTTTAGTTTGAAGAATATCAGATAACTATCCCACACGTTTTGAAGCTTTGGTTTCATGGAAGCAAGCATACTGCACTTGAATGTAATAGAATTCTAGCCTTTAGATCAAAAGATGTGAGTCTCATCATCCATAACATCAGCGGGAGAATACTGAAAACATGCAATAGGAAAAAGTCCTTCTCGGAACTCTTGAGGACGATCCTCAAATTACATTACCATTCATAAAGTTTTTAACCAAATAGTTTAAAAACAACTAATCGGGTTCAACGGGAAAGGTGGAACTTCGAGCCAGAATTCTACAACTATAATGCAAATTACACTTTCGACAAGGTTTATAATTAATTGCACTAGTGATAAAACTTATCCAATTCTAAAGTGTGATCCCACTCAAACCAATATCTCTCATAATTGATATTGAGTGATTGAAGATCCATATTTTATTCATCGCCATTGATGTGTGCATCACAGATGATGGTGACTTCAGTCGGTAGGCCAACTTGCCGATCACATCTCCATGTGACTCTTGTTCATCTTTTGACGCGTCTATTCCGAGCTCAGGACTGTCGCCCGAACATCAAGACAACTAAGTGATCTTACAGTGAGGTCTGACCTTCACCTTCCTTACACCTCACTGATCCTTCATACTTATGTATATATGCCGTACCCCGAAAAGTTACGTGTTATAGACGGTGCTACACTTGGGAGAACACTGACAACTTGATACTTCAATGTGAGAGATCACCATAATAAAAACTACTAACGAGCAATCAAAAGGGTGCAAAAATAGGGGATAAACATATTAGGGAATTAAAAATAGTGATACACTATAGCCCCTTCCGTCAGTGATGTTTTCTTCGTCTTCGCAAAAATTCAGCCAAAAGTGTTGTCGTGGGAGCAGAAAAACTGTCGTGGCAGCAATTTTTTCAAAACATGGATTTCTGAAAAACTACTTGTTGTGGCAACCTAAAAAACAATGTCGTGGTAGCCATTTCGAAAATCAATGTTGTGGTAGCAATTTTATGAAAAACAGATTTTCTAAAAACTTCTTACCGTGGCAACCTAAAAACGCTACCATGGCAACAAATTCAAAAATCACTGTCATGGGAGCCGTAGCTTCAACTTTTCTTCTCCATCTTCTTGTACAGTCTCATGCGTTGGGTCCTCCTTTGCAAGTTTGTCATTGTCATATGTAATCTCACCATTATCTCTATAGATACTCTATTACATCAAAGTTGACACGCGAGTCATTAAAGTGACAATCTTATGGCTCCAGACATCATGTCGTACTGTGACATGCAGGTCGTTTAAATAATTACAACATATAACTGCTACTCGTGATGGAGTTTTTTTATTTCCTCAAAGAGGAAGGGTGAAGTGGTATAGTAGCAGATAGTATTTACCTCAGGGAAGAAATAAGGTTTATCGAACCAGTAGGAGGCAACACACGAGCAAGTTTAGCAGCACCTACACACAAAAAAAATAATTGCTTGCACCCAACAAAGGCAAGGGGGTCATCACTCCCATTGTTCTTGCCAGCCACAAGGTTAAAAGTAAATGGTCATAATAATAATAGCAAAAGATGATAGTAGCAAAGTTAAAGACAGTAAATAAGTGTAACAGCCCAAGACCGACGTTCCAGAGGATTCCCGTTTTATTCCTTCATCATCGTGTGATTCGTTTGTTTGTAGCATTCATCATCGCATCATTCGCATCATCCTCATTGCATCGGCACTCTGTTGCCGTAGTGTGGGGACCCCGACTCATAAGTCGTGATCACCGAATGCACGTGTATAGTGATCCCAGGGATCAATGCTCACTGAACACACAGAAATTGAATAACAGGAGTCTTACATCCAGTACATACCGTTTTACTCAAGTATGGCCTTTACGGCCTAGTCTTCATAAACTCGCAGCGAAAATCTTCAACGATAGCATGAACCCATGCCATCTGCTTTAACCCCTACAGGCATTCTGACTAGGAAGCATCCTAATTCGCATGTTCGTCACCAACGAGATCTTCATCATATTCCTGCTCTTCCATGCGTGGCCAATTGAATAACCAGTGGCAAGCCAATGAGTACTTTGAATGTACTCGCAAGCAACCCATGTTTTGGATCAAGGTATAACAATGCATGATATAGCACTAAATAGGTAAGTTGCAGAAAGCTAGTTTTAAGAGCAATGGCATTTTCTATCAACTTGTAAGCATGCATCAAGAAGTAGCATATGAACAGGTTACATATATCAATATAAGTATAGGCTGAACAACTCATGTTCATTCACCATGTCAAGTCCTCTGACTTTGCTCAAGTAACATCTTTTAACTCACACACACACACCAAGTTTTTGTAAACAATGGACGTAGCCCAAGAGCGGTCATCCAACTATCCTTGATAGTGGACACGGCTATTCGAATAGTTTAACACTCTGCAGAGGTTGCACACTTTACCCACAAGACTCGAGGAGCTTCTGTATCAAGCCACGACTCGCGGTATATTACATACCCGAGGTAAGCTCCCGAACAATGCCTTTCCCCTGACGATGCTAACAAAGGGTGCGCTCATTGGTACCCAGCCCGCATGATGTATTTGGTGGTTTTGGGAAGTCTTATATATGGTAGGTTCCAAATAAAGTATTTGGGGGCAAAATACTCACTCTAATTTGAGGACTTGTAGTACAAATCTCAATTCAGGGGCTTTTGAAAACCTAAATTGAATAAATGCTTTTTTGCCAAAATAATATTTTATAAAAATAGTTTTATGACCTATTGACATGGCATGATCGTTGGGAAAATATTTGGATCAAGGGGGTGAGTTTAGAGAGTGGGAGGAATTTTACGAATTAAAGCACTAGCAAGCAAACAAGCAATTAGCAATCAAGTCAAACATCATAATCATACAAAAAGGTTTTGTTGGCCCTAATTTTCGAGTCATGTTAACTTAGTCATGAGGCAAAACACAGGGTGTGACACGTCGTTTTTGAAAACTTGCGTCCATTCGTAGTTGCCGATTCTTCACGTTCTTGTCATCGACCATTTCGAGACCAACAACACACACACACACCCACGGCATCGTTAAAATATTGTTTTAATAGTGCGTATAACATGGTCTTGGAATGGGTTGAAAGTTGGCGTGCGGTCTTAATTTATTGTAGGTAGACCGCCTGCAAAACTTCATCGCATTCAGAGGTCGTTTGATACCCCAACGGATAAATATAGTGACACTATAGTCGGTTTCTTTGTCGGACGTTTTCGGTATTTCAAAAACTGTCACGGGCCTCCCAACTCCCTCTCATCTCAGCCCAACTACTCTACACAGCCCACTAGCCCAGCCTAGCCTACCCCGCGACTGGAGCTGTCCAATTGAGATCGAATGGCTCGAAAACGGCCTAAAACCCCCTAACCTAGCTCCCCAAATCAGTACATGCCTATAAAAGGATGGGCAAGCCCTCCAAATCAGGAAACCCTAGCCGCTTGCATCGAAATCCATGCTCTCCACTCCACAGTCGCGAGCTCCACCTCCCTCCTCCCGCGTAGGCCTGCCCAGGCCCGGATCAGGCCCTCCCGGGCCCATCTGGTGCCTTCGCATTAGCCCTCGCGCTGCAGTGCCGCTTCCCTGCACCGCCGGCCACCGGAGCGCCGGAGCTTTGCCTGCGACCCCCACCCAGGCCGGACCTGCGCCCCGCTTCTTCTCTCTCCCTCCTTCCGCTTCTCTATCTCTCTCATCTCCCTCTGTTTGTGCTCCCCCGCTGGAGCTGCGCCATGGACGCCAATCGCGCTCAAAGCTCCCGCGCCGCCTCAAGCTCGTCCCGCGCCGGAAATGGAGGGATCCGGCCGCCCCGGAACCCCCTTGCCCAGATCTGTCACCCCGCCTCCCGATTGTCGCGCCGCCATGCCGGAAGCACCAGCGCCGCCGGTTCCTCCCTGTGTCCCTGCATCGAGCACGAGAGCGAGGAGAGCGACGACCACGTCGCCCTGGGCCGGCCTCCTCGCATGGGCCGCGCGTTCCGCAAGGCCCAGCTAGCACTGCTGCACCAGCCAGGCTGCCTCCCCGACCGGCCCGTTTGGCCCAAGGTGAGCGCCGCCTAAATCCCGCCCGTGCGAAGTATAGTAATGTTGCGCCCGTTTCAGACCTGGATAAATTTCTACTAAGTCATTTTCGTCCGCAGTTGTTATCATATAGGCATTTTGTGGTGCTTGTACCGTTCAAACCGTGCATCGTATGAATATGTTCTATATATGAAAAAGCATCTACTCTTCGTGGTCTACATGATGGCATCATTTGCACACATATTAGGAGTCATTTACTTGCTGTAATATGCATTGCAAAAGTGCATCTCGTCGTAATATGCGAAACTGTTATTTTATTCAAACTTGAGTGGACGATTGCATCAAATCCATGCCTCTTTTGGACTTGTGCCAATGGATTTATTTGAAGTATGTCATGTCTACTTGCTGGTAGTTTGTTTGACATGCCCGGAAATTCATGTTTAGTTATAGTTTTCATCATGTGAACATGCTATAAAACTATATTTATTGTTTTCATCATGTGAACACGCAACATGATATTTTCTCTAAGTCCCTAAATGCCATGTTTTATAGTCGTGTTGTGAGATTCCTAGCATGTGATCCATGACTCTTTTGAGTATGATTCCTTTTGATGAAATATAGTGTATGTTACATGCAACTGCCCAATGCTTTGTTTGTGCATTTTAGATACATGTAACTTGTTGTTTCATGTGTGTAAAATGCTAAGTTGCTGTTTTTGGCAGATTTTATCAAAACCTTGTGTTGCTTGTTATTATTGAACCGTTGCTCCAATTTGAACATGTTCCACATGAAACTTGCCTAGAATTTCATGTAGTTTCAGAATATCTTGTTGAATCCATGGTTTAACATGTTTGTATTTGTTGTTTGCATGCATTTTGCATTCATGACGCATTTGTCTTGTGTTGGTCATATCTTTTAGCTCGTAGCTCCGTTTCAAATGATCTACATATGTAACTTGCTTACAAAAATGTGTATAATAACATGGTGGTATTTATTTCTCTGTTTAACAACTCTAAAATTGTGTTCTAGGCAGAACAGTACCTAATTCAAAATTTGCATATGAGGTCGTTTCGGAAATGATATATGTTGCATCCGGCCTCATTTAAAATGCCTAGATAGTGTAGTTCATTATGCTTCACCTTTTGCCATGACCACCCATGTTAAAAAATATTTAATATTGATAAGTACCTAAACGAGAGTGAACTAAATAATCCTAATGTGGAGTTTTGTCAATATGCAACTCGTTGCATATTGAACTTCAGTTAATGTGTAGTACTTGTTTGTGGTGATTGCCATGTCTTGCATATTTAAACTTGACATGCATCATCCTTGTTTGTGCATCATGTCATGAATATGTTGTGGTGTTTACCGTGTCATTTGTTTGTTTCCGAATTTGCTTCTCCTCACTAGAGTTTCGAAAGCGTTTCGGAGTGTGAGGATTTGTTCGACTACGTTGGTTCGTCTACTTCACAGATTCCTTCTTCTTCCAAGCGGGATCTCAGGCAAGATGACCATTTCCATGGATACCACTACTATCATTGCCATGCTAGATTTCCCGTTTCTATCGCTATGTCTCGCTACCTACCACTTGTTTGTCAAGCCTCCCAATATGCCATGATAAGCCTCTAACCCTCCACATCCCAGCAAACCATTGTTTGGATATGTCACCGCTTGGTCAGCCCCTTCTTATAGTGTTGCTAGTTGCAGGTGCAAGTTGTTCCATGTGATAACATGCATATCTTGGGGTATCATAGAATTCTTGCTATTTAATTTAATGCATATATACACTTGATAAAGGGTGGAAGGCTTGGCCTTTTGCTTGGTGTTTTGTTCCACTCTTGCCGCCTTAGTTTCCGAGTACCGGTGTTATGTTCCATATTGAGCGCTCCTAACATGCTTGGGGTTGTTATGGGGACCCTCTTTGTCGTGGTTTTGTCACGGCAAGATGTCCTTGCGAGAGAACTTAGGTGTGAAGCCATCGCAACTACGTGGCAGCTTGAAGGGGTTGGTTGGAACCGAGAGACGCGAGTTTTACCCAGGTTCGGCCCCTCCGATGGAGGTAAAAGCCTATGTCCTGCTTTGTGTGTATTGATGATGATGATGATCTCGATTACAAGGGTGCGGAATCGCTACCTCTAGTCTCGAGGGTTTCTACTTCGATTTTGTCTAAGACTTGTCTATCTGATCTAACTTGTCCTTCTTGGGGCACCTTGCCCCTCCTTCTATAAGTTGAAGGCGCAGGCTTACATGTAGAATCCTAGTAGAACTAGGACTAGTCTATCTTCTATTACAAACCGGATACAAGTCCGGGTCTTGCTTCCCTTACCAGGGCTTGCTCTTCTTTGAACTTCTCCGTGAGCCGGCCGTCCAGGCCTCTCCTGAAGCCGGCCCTCTCACGAGCCGCCTTCTGGGCCTTGGGCCTTGCCGCTTGTCCGACCCACTGACTGGATCACCAATGAGCCACCAAGTCTGGGTTGGTTACCAATGAGGAGCAAAGTCCCGGCCGGGTCATACTTCAAGTCGGGTTATACCGCGGGGTATATCCCCGACATTAGCCCCCAGTTTAATTTGGATTTATCCATGTTAAACTTATCCTAAAAAATAAAAACAAGAACAAATTTGACAGGTTGTGCGTCAGGTCGAGGGTTCCTCCGAGCCGGCATATGTTCATCCTTAAGTCCTTGTCATTTCCTTCTGTGAAAATACCCGACCAAGTTAATTTTTTCCGGGTCGTGCAATTTTTGAGTTTATTTCTGTAACACCCCAAAAATCGGGTTATCGATTTTTGTGCTGTTATTCCTTCCTAGCTTTTCTCTCCCAAATTTTTCCTCTGGAATCTGGCAAGTGACCAAGTGAATCCAGACAATCCTCAACCTCTCAGTGCCCTTCCCGTGTTCTTGTGCCATTCAACCTTCCGTCAGTAAACCCCGAATCTCATTCAAACCCTAGTTCCGAAATATTGGAACTGGAAATCCTGCCTTTGTGTTTACAAAGGAGCTATCATTTTCCTTGCTCTGTTGATCCTCCCAAAATTTCTAGAGACCCTCCTTCCCTCATAAACCCTACATGTGCAAAAATATTGCCAAGTCATATGCAATATTTCTCATCTAGAATTAATTCCTTTTTCTGCCTTCCTGAGGAATTAAATCCAGGAAAATATTTATTCACCTCCAAAGTTCATGAAAACTTGTGGAGATATTCTTTGTGATCATATTGAGCTCTCATAAAAATATTGGCCATAATTAAATAGGGGAAATTGCATTTTCCTATTTAAAGCCAATATTCCAATTTGGGGCCTTTCCAAAGGAACTACCATTTTGGTAGCTAGGAAAAATCCCAAATAATTTGTGGAGCTTCTCATATCCATATCTTCTCCATTTCCATCAAAATATCAAGTTCCACAATTCAAATTTTCAGCATCACACCCCTTTGCAAATTCTGTCCAGATTTCCTGTTTGCAAAGGAAGTGCTTGATTCCTTGATCTCCTTGGGCTGAAATTTTGCAGGGTGATTTATTATGATAAATTATCCTTGGACACCAAAAATAAGCCCATTCCATCTAGCCAATCTTCCTCAGCAAATTATCTAAGATTCTGCTCAGATCAAAGCACTGTGAAGGAAGTACCATTTTTATTTATGCAAATGGTATGAAATCTTTACAATGCCTCCATATGCCTAAAATATTGGTCTCCTCCAAAAATCATCCAAATCCATGTAGCCATTTCCCCCCAGCATCCTCATCTTCATTTCTGTCCAGTCTGGCACTTTGCAAAGGAGGTGCTATCTAGAGTGGTCCAGGGGAGCTGAAACTTGGTCAAGTTAGTCACCCTAGTAGATGATCAACCCCTGCCCAAGATCAGGCCAAGGTGAGCACTGTGGTGGCCACACCACAGCACAAACAGGTTGCTGTTGGCAACTATTTGACCTTGGACCTGTCACCTCAGACCTCTCTAGAGCTAGTCAGATGCATGGGTCAACTCAGTGTTGCGTGGAGAACCTCCTAGACATATTTTGGCCTCGTGTGCTGCGTGGCAACGCCGTGGCCACGCGGCGACCACGTGCAGAGCACGCCAAAACCGTGCCCTGTGCATTAGAGTCGTCGGGAGCGCGCATTCAACGGGTTCTAGCTCGTCCTCGAGTGCCGGCGAGTTGCCCTCCGCACTCGCGCACCCTCTGGAGCTCTCTCCCCCTTGTCCCCTAGCCGTGGCTGCCTATGCCGTCGTCCCGAAGCCTCGCCGAGCTCTGGAAGCTTCGGCCGCCGTCGCGAAGGCCCTTCCCCGAGCTATTTAAGCAAGCCCCGAGCCCCTCCCGTCGAGCAGCAAGCCCCAGTCCTCTTCATCGAGCCCTAGCCCTTCCCCTCGAGCTCTTGCAGCTCCAATGGCCGAGCGCCGCCGCCGTTCCCCACGGTCGATTCCAGCCATGTGGCCCTCCCCCTCCTCTCCATTCCTGTGCACGGCCTCCCCGGAAGCCTGCGAGCCCGCCGCCGTCTTCCATTCCTCCAGGGACGCGCTGTCGGAGCCGCTCCTTGAGTGGCCATGGCCGCAGCTTCTACCGCTCATGGGCATCCCCCTCCATGGCCCCTCTGTCTCCCTGGAGACCACCTACGGGCGCGGTACGGCGCGGCCGAGCCATTGCGCTCGCCGGCCGGCCCTCGGGGGCAGCGAGGCTGTGAATCCCACTGGCGGCCTGGCCTCCCCTGCTCCACCGCGGGAGGAAGAAGACGAGCCAGGGGAGGTAAGAGAGAGAGATAGGGTGGGGTCCACCCGTAAGTGAGTCAGCCCCGGGCCCGCGCATTTTTAAGTGAAAACGTATTCGCGTGAATACGCTTTCGGCTTCAGGAAAGCGTACTCTGCCCGGAGGCGCTTACTGTTTTAGCCCCAGGGGCCTGTTTGTAGCAATTGTTTTTACAGATTGGTCCCTGGTGCTTAAACGCTCGTATCTTCGCAACCGTAGCTCCGCTCGAGGTAAAACCAGCGCCCACGTCTTCGTCTCGTCGAGCCCGTTCCGATAGCACCACTGTCCTAATGTGTTCACATAGTAGAAATAACCATTTTGCCCTTGCCCTATATCTGTCCCCTTTGTGAGGGAACCCCTTTCCGGCGAATTCTTCCGCGAGGTGATCGCACTTCCTCCCAGCGTGTTCGTGGACCCCCAGGCAAGCCAACCTCTTACCATGAGCTCCGGACTTGCGTGATGACTTTGCTAGCACTCTATGTGTTTATTATATTACATCCGTACCACCGTTAGTCCGCATTTTCATACACCTGTTGTGCTACCCGTGTTAGATGTTAGCACTACGGTTCATCTAAGGTTATGACTTGTTCTCATGCCATATTTTGCCATGCTAGTAATAATATT
Organism: Elymus sibiricus; assembly: GCA_039707655.1. Lineage (NCBI taxonomy): Eukaryota > Viridiplantae > Streptophyta > Magnoliopsida > Poales > Poaceae > Elymus > Elymus sibiricus. The sequence continues at coordinate 302,159,046 of CM077675.1, read as the reverse complement.
GCTAATGATGTAGTCTTGTTAGTACTATGGTTGATCCCATGCCGTGACTATCAGTATTATGATCTTGCCATACTATTGTTAAGTGATTGTTGGCAATTATAATGTCGATGCAATGGTACGATGATGGATATGTTGAGTTGGACACTACTGGAATCAGGGACTTTGCCATCTGCCAGCTCTTTGCCGTCTACTGACAGATGGCAAAGAGGATATTTGCCGTCTGCTTTTATAAAGCAGACGGCAAAGAACATGCTCTTTCACAATGAACCTAGCTGGTTGATCTTGAGTCATCTGTCCGGGCTTATCCATGCAACCACATTTGCCGGGATGGGACGGCCTTGACTTGGTCTGATCGCGTGCTCTTTCACCAGTACCTCCAAAGAGGGAGGGTTATGCACGCGTGCTACCCTGATCAGGTAGGCGGTGATAACCCTGTGAGCCCAGTTGATTGTTTAGCCCGGGAGTCCCCGTTTGGGACAGTTTAGTTTGGCCACGATGGTGGCAGGTGTCATGAGGACACAGGTGTCATGAGGACACAGGGGCCACCCAGGGCAGGACTCCGGGGGTGGATGAATGCCGGTGGTACGATGGAAGAGTCACGGGTCAGACAGGTTTCGTTGGAGCGACGCTAGTCCACCCGAAGGGGATCACGAGGTCAGGTGCTTCATGGTGTGGGTAAAGTGCGCAACCTCTGCAGAGTGAAAAATCTATTCGAATAGCCGAGTCCACGGTATTGGACAGCCCGTCCAGACCTCACTAGGTTGTCACCCATAATAATGATGATAAAGATGGAAGAACTCATCTTGGGTAGACATCAGATGATGTCAGGAATATGATATGTTAGCCAAGGGATGGCTATATGATGAGTGGTCGGATGACCACATGATTTGGATCAGATTTGGATCAGTTTCAGGTTGAATCATGAGTATTTCGAGGGTTGTGAGACAACCTAGAAGAGAGTAAGTTGGTATTCGGTAACAGTAAGTACTCTAAGCACTTAGGGTGATCATCACCATGCTATGTTATGTAGATTATATGTCGATCCATGATATGCCATGCTTGATCCATGTTTTCCTGTTAATTCCATGCCATGTTTAGAATAAGTTCTTATATAGCATAGGGCTTGCTTTGTCATTTGCTTGTTTAGTTGCTATGAATTTGGTTGTCTTGCGAGTACATTCAAAGTACTCACCTGGCCTTGCACGTGGCCAGTTGCAGGAGAAGGTCCGTCGTGCTAGATCGTAACCTAGCCAGTCCTGTGAGTTATGGAGCCCAGCCAGAGACGTCGTTGCCGCGAAACCAAGACCTCTGCTGCCATTTAGTTAGCCTTGGAGCTATGTAATATTGTTGTAAGCAACAGTATTGTAATACTCCATTATATTTAATAAAGCCATTTTTATGTCTGGAATTGTTGTATCATGTCTTTGACGTGCGCCAGGTCTTATCCTGGGGCTGGCATGCGTCGGCCCTCTATCGGGGTGCCACAATTTCATACCTTGATGTGATCTCCACCACTTTGATACGTGTCCATGATCTCATAAAAAATCTTTTTAGCAGATGTGTCAAACTTTGTCAATGCGAAAAATCCAGGCGCTTTATTCAATGGAATCCGTCAGAAAAATATTGGGGAAAAATAATCCATTTGAGTCGGCTTCCAATGCTCTCGCTTGACAAAAAAGTAGACTTAAGATATTCATCTGATGTTCAGCCGGTTTGAGGATGTAGAACTTGTCGTGTTGCGATCGTCGAAATTGCCAAGTTTATAGAGATTGATGATACCGGGTCATGATTGTTACAGACGTCGGGTCATATAATTGGTCTTCCTGAGTTTCCAGGCGAGGTCCTTATACCTTGTGATGAATTGGTGATTGCTTCTGTTAATATAGCTTCCGATCGTTAAGTCGGCTCTCCGGGCCTTTCTATGAATAGCTTGGAGGAGATAAACTTTGCAAATTTCTCCACTAAGAATATGATACCCGGTTTGCTCAAAACTGAGAAATTGAAGGTGTACCTCCCTTATATCCATATTACATGTAGCCCCCAAGTCTTAAGAGGGGAACATAGTGATAACTTAAGACTTGCTTTAAATATAAATACTGCAACTTTGGAGAAATCCGGGTTGTTCATCTGAGTCACCAGTCATAAGTTGAATGTTTTGTATTTCACATGTGTAGCCCCCAAGGGCCGGCTCATCAATATTTGATGGGTCGGGTCTTCAATTTGGTTCTTATGATCTGTTGAAACAACTGAATGCTGTAGCCCCCAAGTGCCGGGTTGTCTTGCCTGCAGCAACCTGGGACTTGTAATTGTCTTATGCTCATGAAACTTCAACCAGTGTAGCCCCCAAGTGTCGGTTCGATTGCCTGCGGTGACTCGGGACTTTGTAGATCTGATTATGCAAACTTGAGGAGCAATGTGTAGCCCTCAAGGGCTGACTCATCTTCTTCAGATAACCGGGTCTTCTGATAATGTGATGCTTTGAAAACGACTTGCATTAGCCCCCAAGTGCCATGTTGAGTGTTCACAGCTACATGGGACTTGATGTTTAGTAGGCCAAAATTGACTGATGTAGCCCCCAAGTGCCGGGTCATTTGCCAACGGTGACTCGGGACTTCAGAAACTTGAACAAAGTCGCCCTCAAGTACCGGGTCATTTGCCTGCGGCGACTTGAGACTTCAGAAAATTTGATCTAAGTAGTGTATCCCCCAAGTGTCGGGTCATTTGCCTGCAGCGACTCGGGACTTACATGTACTTCTCCTTTTGAAAAGAAAATTATCATATGATGTAGCCCCCAAGTGTCGGGTCGTATGCCTGCAGCGACTTGGGACTGTGTGAGAATAATATAACCCATCATAATTTGATATTCATCTGATTTGAATGAATCCTTGACCATGGTTGTAACCCAGTATTTTATCGAATATCCTGGAATAATGCCTTTGTTCTTGAAATGAAATCCCTGCCAGTGGTTGCGGTGCAACCGGACAAATATATGTTCGAGAACTCCATAAGTGTTGTAGTTTACTACACAACACAAGTTGAATAAATCCAAGAGCCGGTCAATTAGGTGACCCGGCATTATATGTGATAAGCTGGCTCAGCAACATAGACCAGCTCTTCGAGAGTAATCATTTTTTCTGAGCTGGCTTGGAAACCCCAATCATTTAATACTGGTTATGATAAACCATGATAAAGATCCGGCCATTTTGGCTATTGTCGTGGGATTGACCCTGACAATAGTACTAGGGGGTATGAATGGAGGGGCGATGTCTAGCTACGGCTTAGGTGTTTCACTCGGATGTGTACGAGTTCAGGCCCCATTCGGAAGTGGTAAGAGCCCTACGTCTCGAGCCCTGAGGCTGGTTTGTTTTTCTTATGGGGGAGTATGATAATACAAGTGTCGGAACCTTGCTACGACGTCTGGCGGTGGCTTATATAGAGTGCGCCACCACCAGCCGAGGGCCGCAATAAATGCTAGTTAAAGCTACGTTACAGGAACTGTCACTTTAACTAGAGCGTTACCGGTAACGCACGTCTGATTAATCCCAGAGGATGTCTCTTCATATTACTCAACTCTACGTCTCCTGGACCGTAGAATTCCTGTTGACCGAGTGTGGCTGTGGCCATCCGAGTGTATCTTCAGGTGTGTCCGAGTGACTCTTCATGCGTGTCCAAGTGCACTTCCACCTCTTGAGCTTCAATGTCGATGAGGGTTCCTAGGTGGACCAAGAAGTCAGTCTTGTGACCCTACCCATGGTAGACGACCTCATCAGTAGCCCCCGAATCCGTGAGGTTGGAATGGATGGGTGATAGACATTCGGGAATGTCAACGACACCCTGGAGGTGGTTCAAAAAATGACCTGGATCATTTCTCACCCGGCTCCAAATCTTGATGGATTCTGGATTATCATTCCTTGGCCGAATGACTTACTTTGCATATTCCGTGTTATCTCTGCAATTGAAGTGTTTCTCTGGAGAAACGATCCGAATGCTCAGATGTTCAATCCGAGTGTCTCGTCGTAGACTGCCTGGTCATTCGGCTTTATGAATGGATCGTCAGGCGATCCGAAGCGCGGAGCTATCCCCTTATAAGGTATGAAGAAGTCTTCACGCTTTCGAAATCACGGAGAGCGCGCGCGGACGCACGATGAAACGGTTACTCCGCGGGATTTGGGGGTAATGGGCACGACGCCTCGATAACCGCACCGTGATTTTCGCCACGTGTCCCTGAGAGCCTGTACAACAGATCCGCGGATCTCTCTACGTTTGCGGATTGACGGCCACAGATTACGCCCAAATTTTAATATAAGAGGTAAAGGCACTGTGCGGGGGGAAACAGATCTCACTTCTCCCTTCCTTCGGGTTCTCCGATGCCAGCCTCCACAGAGAACTCCGCCGCGAGCAGAGCCCAGTACCACCAGAGATGAGCCACCCGGCGACCGCGAAAGCCGAGAGGGTGAAGAAAGGCTCGCGCGGTTCTTCCTCGAGCGCCGGTACGCCGGCAGGATGGACCCAAGGTGGCTGGATGGCGTCGCGGGTAACTGAAGCCCGGTTGCTCGAGATGGAGGACCAGGGTCTCCTGTCCCAAGGGAGCTGGCGATTGCCGAAGGCGGGCAAAGATGATCCTTCGCCGCAAGGGAACGAGCGCGTTCTCCTAGTGACTCATCTGGAACGAGGTTTTTCACTTCCTCCCCATCCGTTCTTCCGCCGCTTCTTGGATTTCTTCGGTGTCCAACTTCACCACATTCCACCCAATGCCATGGTGTACCTAGCTGCTTTTGTTTCTTTATGTGAGAACTTTCTGGGCTGCCACCCACATTGGGGCCTTTTTAAGCACTTGTTCACCTGCCGGGTGATGACCGTGAAGAAATCCACTCGGTCAGAGGATAAGACCAACGTGGTCCAACTATGCGGGGGATTGGGAATCCAGCTGCGGGGCAAGGTCTGCTTCCCAGCGATCAACTTTCCTGACTCAGTGAAGGGCTGGCAGGAGAACTGGTTCTACTGCCAAGATATGCCAGTCGGAGAAAATCAACCAGGACTCCCCCTGTATACGGCGGAACGCATTCAATCTCTTCCCTGACTGACTGTAACCAAAGAAGAGAAAGTAGATGCAGACATCCTGGTAATTGCTCTGGTAGCCTTAGTGCAGAAGGGCGTCAATGGACTAGACTTGCTAGAGGTTTTCTTTCAGAGGAGAATCCAACCATTGCAAGCTAGAGTTCATCCCATGTGGGGATATACTGGACCAGACGACATCACTCGGACGCACCCCGAAGAACTTGACGAAGAGACGGTTGAAGCCAAGATCAAGGCGGTTACTCTAGCGCGAGATAACCCTAGGGGAAGCAGGCAGGTGCTTGCACTCTCTGCGAAAAATCCGCCGAATGAGGTAATTTCAGAGTCCCACCTGTTATCCGAATGATATAGTTGTGCTTGCCGAATATAATCTTGTATGATCTATTCTTCCTTCGGCAGGCTTTCGTGGGCTTGATGAGTGAAATTCCAATCGTCAATCGAGGTCCGATTGATGTGGTGAGCGATACAGACCTCGCGGGAGATCCAACCGGAGTGGAAGAAGAGGAAGAAGGTGGCGACGACGAAGATGATGACAACGAGGAGGAATCGGACGAGAGTTGCGAGGTGGAGTCCTCGCGCTCGGAAGGCCGCGTGCCAGAATCCCGCTCCAAGTCACGCCATGATCCGGGGGTTGCTGGCGGCAGCCCGAAGGTGTCGAGTGTTGTCAAGCCGACTGCCAATGCTCCCTCGACCTGTCAGTCGAAGCGTGGTCATGCAGAACTGGCTTCGTCGCCTGAGAAGGGTGCGAAGCAAGCTAAAGTTGTTGCGACAAAACCCCGGAAGGCCGTGCCCATTCCGAGGATCAAGATGACCATCCCGGTTGCTTCGGCATAAGAACTTTCACTCAAAAATCGTTGTCGAGATTTATTCGAGTGAGTTTAACAATCCTAATGTTTCCTTTGTAGTGCTGAAACTTCAACTACTTCGCCTGACCCCTAAACTCTGGAGAAGGAGCGAGCCGAAGCAGATGCGGCGTCTTCGAAGGGTAAACTTCGAGACTTTTCTTGTATATGTTGCGATTTTGCTTCTGCTCATTTCCGAATGGGTTTTGTACACTTTGTAGCTCCGAATGAAGTGATCAACCTCGATGTGGATGGCAAAGCTGATCTGCCAAATCCTACTGCGAACATAGAAGGTGCAACGCAGGAGCCATCACTTGTCGGTGCTTTGGCAACATCGCAGGGAACCAGCTCGGGCGCTGGAGTCGCACTCGGAACCGGCACGTCAACTCTTATGACGACTTCTCATGAGACCACCATCTTCTCGCTACACCATGTCCCAGAGGACCAGACGGGAGCGAGCAAAGAAGCGCTGATCCAGCTGGAGCTGATGTGCGATAAACTGAAGACAGCATACGACGCGAGTGCGGCGCTGTAGAAGAATGTCCGAGTAAGTACTCTCGTAAGTACCTTCCTCATTCGGCGTCTTGGCCAATTTGTCAATGTTTTAAGACCCGAGTGGGTTTGCATCTGGGCACACCCACTGGGTGTTGACTTTCCAGTGGGGGCGCGCTGAGCGCACCCACTAGGTCTAGTCCCCAAGACTGTCATCGACTAAAGTAGTCGGCGGTAGTCTAATAGCATAGAAATGTCTGTCCTGACTTAAACATAAATTTTCCAGTCGCTGAGTGCACCCACTGGGTGTAGTCCCCGAGACTGCCGTTGACTAAAGCAGTCGGCGGGAGTCTTAGAGTTTTGGAATCTGACCGAATGTTCTGTACATAATATCCGATTGTTGAATCATATGTCTTCTTGATCATAATTTTTCTTCCATTTGTTGTTTGTAGTTCGTTGACTAAAGTTGATCTGCCACTATAATGCTCTAAAGGAGGAGGTGTTGACCTTGCGTCTCGACCTTGACGCTGAGAAGGCCAAGAGCGCCCAATTGGAGCAAGATAAGAATGCATTGGAAGGTATTACTCTCCCTGACCGACTGTTACCGTCTCTGTTCTTTCTCCCTGTCCGACTGAGTCTACTTCGTCAGATCTTCGTGGAGAAAATCGTAAGCTTGTCGAGAGACTGAAGAGTTCTGTTTCTTTAGTGACTGTGAAGACAGCCCTTGAGAAGAAGGACATAGAACTGGCAGCAGCTCAGAAGGAGGCCAGTCGAAAGGCCAAGGAGGCTGAAGAGAAGCTGAAGTCAGTCGGGAAGTTAGAAGAGGAGAAGAAAACCCTTGAGGTCGCTGTGAAGAAGTCCAGGGAAGAACTCGCTGAATGGAAGACCAAGCTCGAACATATCAACACCAAGAAGGCTGAGCTGGAGCAATTCGTCGAGGAGTTCGGCGACACCGTGAGTGAAAAGCTCAAAGGTAAACTCTCCCGAATGACCCATGTGTATTTCTGAACAACCGAATGAAATTTGCTTGACTTTGATTCCTTTTTTGTTCGACTGAACCCAGAATTCTGCTTCGATATTGGTGAACAGACCGACAAGATCGAGAAAGAGCTAGATCCATCCCGAGAACTGCTCAAGGACAGTGCTGCCTTGGCCTTTCTCCGTCTGGAAGAACGCGTCGATGAAGCGGTTTCGTTCATCAAGAGGCTCCGTACTGGCATCGTGGACATCGAAAAGGAACTCTTCTCCGATGAAGAACCCTCCAAGGACCTGGAATCCATTCTTAACCGAGTGAGGGACGTCCCACACCGAGTGAAGATCTGGAAGAAATCAGCGGCCCGAGCCGAAGCTGACATTGCTCTCTCACTAGTTTGGGTCCACTGCAAGGGAGTGGATGAGAATAAACTGAAGTCCTTGGAAGTCGCCAATCGGAAGCACGCCAGAATTCAGGACTTCATGGAGATGTTCATGGAGGCGGCCACCCGGATTGCAAAGAGCCTTGACCTGGACACGTTCGTCGAAGCCGTGACCAACCCCGAGTGATCGTCGGGTTAAAAACTTCTTTAAACATTTGCCTCGGAATGCCAAGTAGTATCTATAACACTTTTAATGAGCCTGAGGCTCGTATTGTCCGTACTTCTGCTTTGAACGATGCAGTTCACATCTGCCTTATCTTAACTTGATCTTTGATCTTTTGAGTGTTCTATACTCCAGCGATTGCAAGGTCGCGCATGGGGTTTCGAGTGTGTACAATATTCGCACTTTGCGTGAATTTTAACTTAGGCGACGCGGGGCCGCGGCTAAGCTCCCGAGTGCGGACAAGACCCTCACTCGGAGTAGTTTGTCTTTAGACGAACAATGATGGTCCTGTTCATCTTGAAAACTGAGTGTGGATGATGTCCCACTCGAAAAGTTTCTTAACTTAGGCGAAGCGGAGCTGCGGCTAAGTCCCCGAGCGCGGGCGAGATCCTCACTCGGAGTAGTTTGTCCTTTGACGAACAATGATGGTCCTGTTCATCTTGACAACCGAGTGTGGAGGATGTCCCACTCGAAAAGTTTCTTAACTTAGGCGACGCGGAGCCGCGGCTAAGCCCCCGAGCGCGGGCGAGACCCTCACTCGGAGTAGTTTGTCCTTAGACGAACAATGATGGTCCTGTTCATCTTGACAACCGAGTGTGGAGGATGTCCCACTCAAAAAGTTTCTTAACTTAGGCGACGCGGAGCCGCGGCTAAGCCCCCGAGCCCGGGAGAGACCCTCACTCGGAGTAGTTTATACTTAGGCAAAATCAGGTTTGCGGCTAAGTGTTTGTGTTTTACACCCACAGGGGGTGACAGTCAAATGTCAACAAGACATAATGAAATAAAACTTTATTCATCAAGATCACTCGGATTCATTACTGGAATGACAAGCTAAAGTATTTATGTTCTAGGTGTAGAACTTGCGAAGCAGGTCCGCATTCCAAGTCCGAGGCTCTTCGAGTCCATCTTTGATATTGTAAAGCCGGTAGGCTCCATTGTGCAAGACTTTGGAGATTGCATACGGCCCCTGCCATGGAGGCGCTAGCTTGTGGGGTTTCTACTGATCCAGTCGGAGAACCAGGTCTCCTTCCTGAAAGGCTCGGCCCTGGACGTGTCTGTCATGGTAATGCCTCAGATCCTGCTGATAGAGCGCCGATCTGATGAGGGCCAGCTCTCTCTCTTCCTCCAAAAGGTCGAGGCCGTCTTGCCGAGCGGCTTCGGCTTCAGATTCATCATATAGTTCCACTCAGGGGCAATTGTGTTGAAGATCACTCGGTAAAACCGCCTCTGACCTGTACACCATGAAGAAAGGCGTGCGCTTCATAGAGCGGTTCGGGGTTGTCCGAATGCCCCACAAGATAGAAGGCAATTCTTCGACCCACGCTCCAGCAGCGTACTTCAGGTCTCTCATCAATCGGGGCTTTAGACCTTGCATGATCATTCTGTTTGCGCGCTCTGCCTGTCCATTCGACTGCGGGTGAGCCACTGAGGCGTAATTAACCCGAGTGCCTTGAGAGAAACAGAATTCACGGAACTCTTCTGAGTCGAAGTTCTTCCCATTATCCGTGATGATATCATGCGGTAGTCTGAACCTGAAGATGATTTGCCGAATGAAACTAACAGCAGTACCTGCATCCAAACTCTTGATGGGCTTCGCTTCGACCCACTTGGTGAACTTGTCAACCGCGACGAGCAGATGCGTGAATCCACTCGACCCAGTCCATAAGGGACCGACCATATCAAGGCCCCATACTGCGAACGGCCAAGTGATCGGAATCGTCTTGAGCGCGGATGCTGGCTTGTGGGACTTATTCTTGTAGAACTGACACCCAACACATAGGTCTACTAGGTCCCTTGCTGCTTCATTGGCTCGGGGACAATAAAAACCAGCCCGAAAATCTTTAGCAACCAAAGTCCAAGAGGATGCATGGTGGCCACAAGTTCCCGAGTGGATTTCGTGTAAGATTTGCAGCCCTTCCTCTGGGGAGATGCATTTTTGGGTGACTCCTATGGTGCTTTTCTTGTACAGCTGATCACAAATAACTTCGAATGACTTGGATCGACGGACGATCCGACGGGCTTCTTCTTCATCTTCGGGAAGTTCTTGTCTGAGCAAGTATGCCAAATAGGGTTGAGTCCACTCGGGAGTGATTACCAGCATTTCATGGACCAGATCCACTATGGCTGGAACTTCAACTTCAGTCGGATCAGATGGACCAATTGCTTGCGGGGGCTCCTCTGTGAAAGGATCTTCTGTGATTGTTGGAGCGCACAGATGTTCAAGGAATATGTCTTTCGGGACCGCTCGCCGAGTGGACCCAATCTTTGCCAGATCATCTGCTGCCTGATTCTTTGCACGAGGAATGTGATGCAGTTCTAGGCCTTCAAAATTCTTCTCGAGCTTCCTGACTGCGTTGCAGTATCCGGTCATTGCTGGACTCCGAATGTCCCACTCCTTCATCACTTGGTTGACAACGAGGTCCGAGTCGCCGTAGACCATCAATCGTCGAATGCCGAGTGATATGGCCATGCAGAGCCCGTACAGGAGGGCTTCATATTCGGCCTCATTGTTTGATGAGTCAAAATGGATTTGGAGGACATAGTTCAGCCGGTCTCCTTTGGGAGAGACAAGAACCATGCCAGCTCCTGAGCCATTGAGCATCTTGGATCCATCGAAGAACATAGTCCAGTGTTCGGGAACACTCGGAATTGGTTGCTCCTGTTCGATCCACTCGGCCATAAAATCAACCAATGCCTGGGACTTAATTGCTTTTTAAGCTTCAAACTTGATCTCCAGCAGAAGGAGCTCGATTGCCCACTTAGCCACTCGGCCGGAGGCGTCCCTGTTATGCAAAATCTCCGATAGGGGAGCGCTGCTGACAATCGTGACCGAGTGGTCTTGCAAGTAATGAACCAACTTTTTGGCAGTCAGGTAAACGCCATAGACCAGCTTTTGGTAGTGCGGATACCTTTGCTTGGAAGGGGTTAGCACTTCTGAGATGTAATATATGGGTCTTTGAACTTTGAATGCTTTTCCTGGCTCTTCGCGCTCTACCGCAAGGACTGTGCTCACCACCTGGCTGGTCGCCGCAATGTACAGGAGTAGAGCTTCCTGACTGCCCGGAGCAGCTAACACCGGCTGGGTGGAAAGCAATGCCTTGAGTTCCATGAACGCGGCTTGTGCTTCATTAGTCCACTCGAATTTGTCGGACTCCTTCATCAATCGGTAGAGAGGGAGTGCCTTCAGTCCGAGTCTTGAAATGAATCGGCTCAAGGCCGCAAGGCATCCTATCAACCTTTGCACGTCATGTAAGCGCTCTGGTTGCTTCATTCAGACTATGGTGCTGATTTTGTCTGGATTGGCATCGATCCCCCATTCGGAAACGAGGAAACCGAGTAACTTTCCTGCTGGCACTCCGAATGTGCACTTAGCTGGATTCAGCTTTATCCCAAAGCTCCACAGGTTCGCGAAGGTTTCAACGAGGTCAGTCAAGAGGTCGGAACCTTTCCTAGACTTGACCACGATATCGTCCATATAGGCCTCCACGTTCCGGCTGATTTGCCTTTGCAAGCACTTCTGGATCATGCGCTGGAAAGTGGCTCCGGCATTCTTCAAGCCGAATGGCATCGTGACATAGCAAAAGCACCCGAATGGGGTGATGAAGGCTGTTTTTATTTCATCAGGACCGTACATTCGGATTTAATGGTACCCTGAGTACGCATCCAGGAACGATAGTAAAGGAAAATGCCGGCTGTGGAGTCTATGATCTGATCTATACGAGGTAAAGGAAAATGATCCTTCGGGCAGGCCCGATTGAGATGTTTGAAGTCAATACACATACGGAGTGACTTGTCCTTCTTCGGTAACAAGACATCATTCGCGAGCCACTCGGAGTGGTAAATCTCGTGGATGAACTCGGCGGCGAGGAGCCGAGCTATCTCTTGACCAATCGCCTTGCACTTCTCCACGGAGGATCAGCGCAAGTACTCCTTGACTGGCTTGGCCTTGGGATCGGTTCGGAGTCAGTGCTCAGCCAGTTCCCTCGGAACACCAGGCATGTCAGACGGCTTCCATGCGAAGATGTCCCAGTTCTAACGGAGGAACTGGATGAGCTCGGCTTCCTATTTGTCTCCGAGTGAAGTGGAGATGTTCGTCGAAGTGGCGCTCGGGTCACTCGAATGGACATGAACTTGCTTAGTCTCACCAGCTGACTGGAAGGCTGATTCTGAAGCCGGCCGTTTTGGCCTGAGCAGATCAGCCGTATCCACCTCTTTCTTGTACCCTTCAAGCTCGACAGCAAGCACTTCTTCATTGGCTATCTTTGTGCCCTGCTGACGGCACTCTTCCGCGACCTTCCGATCACCAGTGACTGTAATCACACCCTTAGGTCCTGGCATCTTGAGCTTGAGATACACGTAAAATGGTCTGGCCATGAAACGTGCGTAGGCAGGCCTACCCAGGATGGCGTGGTAAGCACTACGGAAGTCGACCACCTCGAAGGTTAGTTTTCCTTTCGGAAATTCTTCTCGCCGCCGAAGACCACGTCCAGCGCGATCTAGCCGAGTGATTTTTCCTTCTTTCCAGGGACGATCCCATGGAAATGCATGTTGCTCTTGCTCAATCGGGACATCGGGATGCCCATAGCCTTGAGCGTGTCGGCGTATATGATATTAAGCCTGCTGCCTCCGTCCATTAGGACATTACGCAGTCGGACACCACCCACCGCTGGGTCAACGACCAGTGCCTGCCTCCCAGGGGTGGCAATGTGGGGCAGGTGATGGGACTGGTCGAAGGTGTGAGAGCCTGGCTTAATAGGAATGATAGACTACTCATATCAACAAGGAATTCCTTCTTTTCCGGGATCCCACTCGAAAAGAACTCCAAAGTTAAGCGTGCTTGGCTTGGAGCAATTCTAGGATGGGTGACCGACCAGGAAGTTGGTCCCGGGTGCGCACGAGTGAGGACAAAGTGCGCAGGAAAGACTAGTGTTGGTCTGTGGGGCCAGTCTAGATCCCGCCAGGCGTAACGGGGTGTTACAATTGGTATCAGAGCCGACCCTTGCGGTTAGATGGGCATGCACGGGTCAGGTGCATGGGCATGTGGCGCATGGTGCGTGTGGCCCATTGTGGCACACGGCATGGCACATGTGCCGGACTGGACGCGCATACGGGTGCCAAGAGAGAACGTTCCTGATGGGCCGACGAGGACGTCGGTTCCTTTGAGTGGGGGTGTATGTGAGAGCCTGGCTTAATTGGAATGATAGACTACTCATATCAACAAGGAATTCCTTCTTTTTCGGGATCCCACTCGAAAAGAACTCCAAAGTTAAGCGTGCTTGGCTTGGAGCAATTCTAGGATGGGTGACTGACCGGGAAGTTGGTCCCGGGTGCGCACGAGTGAGGACAAAGTGCGCAGGAAAGACTAGTGTTGGTCTATGGGGCCAGTCTAGATCCCACCAGGCGTAACGGGGTGTTACAGAAGGTGACAGGTGTCTTCGTCCAGTTGTGGTACTTGGGTGCAGTCGGAACTGCCATATTAACCTCCCGATTGATAACCTTCAGCTGCCTCTTGCTCTCAACATCGGCGAAGATCACATTGAGGACTTTATCCACCTTAGGATACTTGGAAGTATCTTCTTCCTCTTCGACATCGACCTTCTCACTCGAGGGCTCAGCGCCCATCTCCTGCTTGAGCAGGCGACATTCCCGAGTGGTGTGCTTTGGAAGCACAACGTTGCCTTCTTCATCCGTCTTGGTATGAATCTGGCACGGTTGGTCAAGAATGTCGGATTTGTACTCGGATTTCTTCTTGGGAATCCATTCTTTCTTCTTCCTCTTGGGCTTCGGCTTGCCTTGCCTTTGCCCTTGGACGGCTGCGACTTCCACCTTGCCGGAGGTGTCAGCTTTTCGCTTCTGATTCTTCCCGGCGTTGCCCCTCGATTGAGGGGCGTTGCCGGCTCTCGCTTTGCCGTTTCGGAGGCGGTCTTCTTCTTCACCATTAGCGTACTTGTTCGCAATCTCCATGGCCCGACCGAGGGACAGATCCCCAGATCGACCAAACTTCAAGACTAACTCCCGATACCAAGTGCCTGCCTTGAAGGCGCACACGGCCTGATGCTCGGTGACGTTTTCCACGGTGTTATGCAACGTGGTCCAGCGCTGAATGTACTCTCGGAGAGTTTCATTGTTCTTCTGAACGCAGTGCTGGAGTTCTGTCTATCCACTCGGGCGCTTGTAGGTGCCTTCGAATGTCTTGACAAACACTCGGGCCAAATCGTCCCAGCAATAAATGCAGTTGGCAGGCAACTGATTTAGCCACGCCCGCGCAGATACTTCCAACATGAGCGGAAGGTGCTTCATGGCAACAAAATCATCGCCGCTGCCGATTTGGACAGCGACTCGATAATCTTCCAGCCACGTTTCTGGCTTGGACTCGCCATTGAACTTTCCAATTCCGATTGCCAGTCGGTAATTGGGGGGTATTTCTGCCTCTCGGATGTATCTGCTGAAGCATCCAAGACCAGAAACTCCCCAGCCGCTCGCTCGGTCTCTGTCATATCTGTTCCGATCAACCACTCGCTGAGTGATGTCCGATCGGGCATCGTAGCCCCCGTGCCAAACAGGGCTCCGCTCGAGGTTTCTCCCGAGTAGATAGCCTCCGTCATATGGACGTTGGCCACGTGGACCACCCCTCGGAGGGGGAGTCCGACTGAAATTGCGGTCGTCGTGTCCGCGCCCTCCATACGGACCTCTCGGATGAGGAGGAGTTCGCGGATATTTCCTCGGTACGAGCGGACTGTGAGCCGACTGCACAGTATCTGCCCGAGTAGATTCATTATGAATGAGCTGGTGAGATTGTGATACCTCTGAGTTTTGCTGCAAGGCGGTCTTCAGCAGAGCCTCGATCTGCCGAATGCCCTCGCCTGCTGCCGAATTGGATAGCTGAATCGAATCTGCGATCCGAGTGGCCGCGGCCAGATTCATCTAAGGCGTATGCATCGTCGGGATGGTGTACGGGCGCTCCTTCGTGAATGTTAACTGGCGGCGGCTACGGCTGGAACTGGGAAGTTCCCTTGCCACGCGTTCGTCGAGTGAATGCTGCAACCGCTCGAGACGCTCACGCTCAGCCAAGGTAGCTTGGCGAGCGGCCTCGAGGGCTATCTCTTCGGGGGTGTTCCCGCAATGGACGTCTGGAGGACCTGGTCATTCCTACGCCTGATTTCCTCCCGCTGTCCCGAGTGAGCGGTCGGGGAACGTAGCCGTCGGTACTGGCGTTACGGTGGTCGCCGTCCCGATCGCGGGCGTCTCCCGCTGAATACCCTGGAGGGGCAGCGTCTCGGGACGGGCCGGCCATCAAGACCTCCGCCACTTCGCCGCTGCTCTCGAAACCAGCAGCGTCGGAGGAGTCGTCATCCGAAGATGAGAAAAGGCAATGGACTGACTTGTCAGCTTCTAGTGCAGCCACTTGCTGTCCTGCGGCCTGTGCCGCTGCAGCGTGCTTGATCCAGCGCTGCAGCCGAGAGCGCCCGGAGCGCCGGCGAGAAGCCGCAAGACGAGTCGGAGAAGTCGGTCGATAGGGCGTAGACGGTTGCCGGAAAAGAACTCCGAACGTCGTCGCGCTAAAGTGCACTGCGCCGCGAGCGGGCAGTGCCTCAGCGTCCAGCGGTGCCTCTTGCAGTCACGTCGAATCGTTGACGACGAAGCTGATGGATCCAAAGAAGATCTTGCCGCCGAATGCGTTAATGATGAACGGGAGAATAGAAATTCCACCTGCGCCGGTATTTGCTAGATGCGCAACCCCACGGTGGGCGCCAACTGTCGTGGGATTGCCCCTGACAATAGTACTAGGGGGTATGAATGGAGGGGCGATGTCTAGCTATGGCTCAGGTGTTTCACTCGGATGTGTACGAGTTCAGGCCCCACTCTGAAGTGGTAAGAGCCCTACGTCTCGAGCCCTGAGGCTGGTTTGTTTTTCTTATGCGGGAGTATGAGAACACAAGTGTCGGAACCTTGCTACGGCGTCTGGCGATGGCTTATATAGAGTGCGCCACCACCAGCCGAGCGCCGGAATAAATGCTAGTTAAAGCTACGTTACAGGAACTGCCGCTTTAACTAGAGCGTTACTGGTAACGCACGTCTGATTAATCCCAGAGGACGTCTCTTCATATTACTCAACTCTACGTGTCCTAGACCGTTGAGTTCCTGTTGACCGAGTGTGGCTGTGGCCATCCGAGTGTATCTTCAGGTGTGTCCGAGTGACTCTTCAGGCGTGTCCGAGTGCACTTCCACCTCCTGAGCTTCAATGTCGATGAGGGTCCCTAGGTGGGCCAAGAAGTCAGTCTTGTGACCCTACCCATGGTAGATGACCTCATCAGCTATCAAAGATTTATTTGTTCCTGCAG
Source organism: Elymus sibiricus (assembly GCA_039707655.1). Lineage (NCBI taxonomy): Eukaryota > Viridiplantae > Streptophyta > Magnoliopsida > Poales > Poaceae > Elymus > Elymus sibiricus. The sequence continues at coordinate 302,142,716 of CM077675.1, read as the reverse complement.
AAGTTACGATGTAACCCGCTTTGAAGACCAGCTTTTCGCAACATAAACAAATATGGATATGCATTGTATGATGATGCATTGTGCAATGATGCAATGCAGGATGATGTATGTATATGAGAACAAAGTACAAAAATGCCGGCTTTCGAGGCTCGACATAAAGACCGGCTTTCGAGGCCCGAGTCTTGCTTCAATGAAGCGAGTGTGATAACTTATGGTTTATCCTAGCTCTCTGTATGCCGACTCTCATGTGACTCAAGCCGGTGTTTAAAGCTTGATAAGTTCAGGGTCCACATGGATTGACTTGTCAAGAGTACACGGGGTCACCTGATCGGACTCGCATCGAGCAAACAGGCAGGTTTAACCATATATGTACTGTCTTGTACCGAGTCAAGAGGGTTGTTAAAAGCTAACTTGTTGAGTTGGGGCTGAGCGCGACGTCCACTTCAGCGGAGGAGGCCGTCGGTCATGGTGGGCACGGCACCATAGCCACGGGGAGGAGGACATGAAGGGCAAGAATGAGCTTGTGGTGATGGAGGAGTACCCTGGTGAAGCTAAGAGGCGAGGAGAGAGCCGGAGTTGCTTGAATTTGCCGGAGGCCGAAGCGGCTACATGGCGAACATGGGAGGAGAAGTAGGGCACGTGAGCTCAAATGGGTTGCCAGGGAAATCCTTGGGGGCAACGAGAGCAACACAACGCATGAGGGGGAGCTCTGGGAGAGGTCTCTAGGCGGGGGCGACGAAGGGGGAGCTCGGGTGCGCCTCTGATGCCCTCGGGCGCAGCGAGCACGCTTGCCAGAGCGGTGTTGGGGGCTTATGAGCATCGGGGAGTGGCGTGTGAGGTAAGGGGAATCTCCTGGCGTGCTTGGGCACCTTGCTGCAGCCGTGCGTGAGCTACTGGCAACGACCAATAGTAGAGCGCCATTTCTGCAGGTCAGCTGCGTGGTCACCACGCCAAGGCATGTCCAGGGAGACATTTTGGTCGGCCAAATATGTCTGGAGTGTGAGGCACGCATGGTAAAAGGTATTGGTAAAGTTTGAGAGCTTGAGGAGTTGTGTAGCTGTTTTTTTATAGAGGTTAAGTTTGTAGAAGCAAACTGGAGGCTCATCTAAGGGGTTTGTACTGAAGGGCATTGGGGGTAAAACCTTGTCTAGTGGCCTCAGTTATGGAAGGACTACATGTCCACCAATTTCCAGCTTGGGGAGATAAATCTACAGGGCACTTGTAGTTCAAAGGCACTATTGCTTCCAAAATCTAGGTTTAGATGATTTGCTCATATTTTCATGAGCATGCCACCTTTGGGTTTGGTTTGATGAATTTGAATGCAAAAGGTGTTGTGGTAAAACTTGGGGCCATTGGTATGAGCAGAACTATAGGAGAGAGGAAGGAAAGGTGTTGCCATGGTAAAAAGAGAGGGAGAGTGAGGGAGTTACCCCCCAAATAATTGAGCAGAGGCCATGGCAAAGTTACTGGAGGTAGAAAGGGGTTAGAATATGTTGTGGTAAAAAATTGGAGACAAGGAGAATCTTTTTGGGTCAACTTTGCTTGCCCACAAGCTTATGGCTGAAGGTGTTTGATGCGGTCCTAGGGCATCTAGGGGTACACAAGGCCTTGAGATTTACCAGGGGTATATGGTAAGTCCAGTTGGTCCTGATCACAAGTTTTCATCTCATTTGAAGAAAGTTGATAATGCAAACTTGGTAAACCCTAGAAATCAACAAAATCAGGTTTCTGTAGATCTAGTCAAGCAAAACTATTCTACTTGATGCATAACTTGGTGTAGTGTCATCATTTGGTGATTAGAGCATGACCATAAAATTTGAGATCAAGATAAGAAACTTGATAATGTAAAGTTGCTCAAATTTGGTGCTGGACAGAAAGGGTTTTAGGATATTTTGGTGAACCAAAATGATTGGGATTGAGATGGAACTTGGCAAGGTCATCACATTAGGCATATGTGACCCGCTGGAATTTACTTGGATTTATCTGAGAATATTTCTTATACAATAATTTCAAATGCTTGAAATATGCAGAAAGGGTTTTGGAGGGTTTTGTCCAATATTTTGAACATGATCATGTGTTGAAACTCTTATATACGGAACATATATGTCCACTGAGTTTCCCTAAATCTTCTCAAATATTTTGTAAGCATAAAAAAATAATTTTTCCTATAAAAGACCATTTGTGGCCTTAAGAAAAATCCTTTAAATAAAATAGGAAAATAATCTTTAAAAATAATATTTGGTGGTTTTGGGAAGTCTTATATATGGTAGGTTCCAAATAAAGTATTTGGGGGCAAAATACTCACCCTAATTTGAGGACTTGTAGTACAAATCTCAATTCAGGGGCTTTTGAAAACCTAAATTGAATAAATGCTTTTTCGCCAAAATAATATTTTATAAAAATAGTTTCATGACCTATAGACATGGCATGATCGTTGGGCAAATATTTGGATCAGGGGGGTGAGTTTAGAGAGTAGGAGGAATTTTACGAATTAAAGCACTAGCAAGCAAACAAGCAATTAGCAATCAAGTCAAACATCATAATCATACAAAAAGTTTTTGTTGGCCCTAATTTTCGAGTCATGTTAACTTAGTCATGAGGCAAAACACAGGGTGTGACACATCGTTTTTGAAAACTTGCGTCCATTCGTAGTTGCCGATTCTTCCCGTTCTTGTCATCGACCATTTCGAGACCAACCACACACGCACGCACCCGCGGCATCGTTAAAATATTGTTTTAATAGTGCGTATAACATGGTCTTGGAATGGGTTGAAAGTTGGTGTGCGGTCTTAATTTATTGTAGGTAGACCACCTGCAAAACTTCATCGCATTCAGAGGTTGTTTGATACCCCAACGGATAAATATAGTGACACTATAGTCGGTTTCTTTGTCGGACGTTTTCGGTATTTCAAAAACTGTCACGGGCCTCCCAACTCCCTCTCATCTCAGCCCAACTACTCTACACAGCCCACTAGCCCAGTCTAGCCTACCCCGCGACTGGAGCCGTCCGATTGAGATCGAACGGCTCGAAAACGGCCTAAAACCCCCTAACCTAGCTCCCCAAATCAGTCCATGCCTATAAAAGGAAGGGCAAGCCCTCCAAATCAGGAAACCCTAGCCGCTCGCATCGAAATCCATGCTCTCCACTCCACAGTCGCGAGCTCCACCTCCCTCCTCCCACGTAGGCCTGCCAAGGCCCGGATCAGGCCCTCCCGGGCCCATCTGGAGCCTCCGCATCAGCCCTCGCGCTACAGTGCCGCTTCCCTGCGCCGCCGGCCACCAGAGCGCCGGAGCTTTGCCTGCGACCCCCACCCAGGCCGGACCTGCGCCCCGCTTCTTCTCTCTCCCTCCTTCCGCTTCTCTATCTCTCTCATCTCCCTCTGTTTGTGCTCCCCCGCAGGAGCTGCGCCATGGACGCCATCGAGCTCGAGGCTCCCGCGCCGCCTCAAGCTCGTCCCGCGCCGGAAATGGAGGGATCCGGCCGCCCCGGAACCCCCTTGCCCAGATCTGTCACCCCGCCTCCCGGTTGTCGCGCCACCATGCCAGAATCACCAGCGCCGTCGGGGCCTCCCTGTGTCCCTGCATCAAGCACGAGAACGAGGAGAGCGACGACCACGTCGCCCTGGGCCAGCCTCCTCGCATGGGCCGCGCGTTCCGCAAGGCCCAGCCAACACTGCTACACCAGCCAGGCTGCCTCCCCGACCGGCCCGTTTGGCCCAAGGTGAGCGCCGCCTAAATCCCGCCCATGCGAAGTATAGTAATGTTGCGCCCGTTTCAGACCTGGACGAATTTCTACTAAGTCATTTTCGTCCGCAGTTGTTATCATATAGGCATTTTGTGGTGCTTGTACCGTTCAAACCGTGCATCGTATGAATATGTTCTATATATGAAAAGGCATCTACTCTTCGTGGTCTACATGATGGCATCATTTGCACACATATTAGGAGTCATTTACTTGCTGTAATATGCGTTGCAAAAGTGCATCTCGTCGTAATATGCGAAACTGTTATTTTATGCAAACTTGTGTGGATGATTGCATCAAATCCATGCCTCTTTTGGACTTGTGCCAATGGATTTATTTGAAGTATGTCATGTCTAATTGCTGGTAGTTTGTTTGACATGCCCTGAAATTCATGTTTAGTTATAGTTTTCATCATGTGAACATGCTATACAACTATATTTATTGTTTTCATCATGTGAACAGGCAACATGGTATTTTCTCTAAGTCCCTAAATGCCATGTTTTATAGTCGTGTTGTGAGATTCCTAGCATGTGATCCATGACTCTTGTGAGTATGATTTCTTTTGATGAAATATAGTGTATGTTACATGCAACTGCCCAATACTTTGTTTGTGCATTTTAGATACATGTAACTTGTTGTTTCATGTGTGTAAAATGCTAAATTGCTGTTTTTGGCAGATTTTATCAAAACCTTGTGTTGCTTGTTATTGTTGAACCGTTGCTCCAATTTGAACATGTTCCACATGAAACTTGCCTAGAATTTCATGTAGTTTCATAATATCTTTTTGCATCCATGGTTTAACAAGTTTGTAGTTGTTGTTTGCATGCATTTTGCATTCATGACGCATTTGTCTTGTGTTGGTCATATCTTTTAGGTCGTAGCTCCATTTCAAATGATCTACATATGTAACTTGCTTAGAAAAACATGTATAATAACATGGTGGTATTTATTTCTCTGTTTAACAACTCTAAAATTGTGTTCTAGGCAGAACAGTACCTAACTCAAAAATTGCATATGAGGTCGTTTCGGAAATGATATATGTTGCATCCGACCTCATTTAAAATGCCTAGATAGTGTAGTTCAATATGCTTCACCTTTTGCCATGAGCACCCATGTTAAAAACATTTAATATTGATGAGTACCTAAACGAGAGTGAACTAAATAATCCCAATGTGGAGTTTTGTCAATATGCAACTCGTTGCATATTGAACTTCAGTTAATGTGTAGTACTTGTTTGTGGCGATTGCCATGTCTTGTATTTAAACTTGACATGCATCATCCATGTTTGTGCAGCATGTCATGAATATGTTGTGGTGTTTATCGTGTCATTTTTTTGTTTCCGAATTTGCTTCTCCTCACTAGAGTTTCGAAAGCGTTTCAGAGTGTGAGGATTTGTTCGACTACGTTGGTTCGTCTACTTCACAGATTCCTTCTTCTTCCAAGCGGGATCTCAGGCAAGATGACCATTTCCATGGATACCACTACTATCATTGCCATGCTAGTTTTCTCGCTTCTATCGCTATGTATCGCTACCTACCACTTGTTTGTCAAGCCTCCCAATATGCCATGATAAGCCTCTAACTCTCCACATCACAGCAAACCATTGTTTGGCTATGTCACCGCTTGCTCAGCCCCCTCTTATAGTGTTGCTAGTTGCAAGTGCAGGTTGTTCCATGTGATAACATGCATATCTTGGGGTATCATAGTATTCTTGCTATTTAATTTAATGCATATATACACTTGGTAAAGGGTGGAAGGCTTGGCCTTTTGCTTGGTGTTTTGTTCCACTCTTGCCGCCTTAGTTTCCGAGTACCGGTGTTATGTTCCATATTGAGCGCTCCTAACATGCTTGGGGTTGTTATGGGAACCCCCTTTGTCGTGGTTTTGTCACGGCAAGATGTCCTTGCGAGAGAACATAGGTGTGAAGCCATCGCAACTACGTGGCAGCTTGAAGGGGTTGGTTGGAACCGAGAGACGCGAGTTTTACCCTGGTTCGGCTGTTGGAAATATGCCCTAGAGGCAATAATAAATTAGTTATTATTATATTTCCTTGTTCATGATAATTCTTTATTATCCATGCTATAATTGTATTGATTGGAAACTCAAATACATGTGTGGGTACATAGACAACACTGTGTCCCTAGTAAGCCTCTAGTTGACTAGCTCGTTGATCAAAAGATGGTGAAGGTTTCCTGGCCATGGACATAAGATGTCATTTGATAACGGGATCACATCATTAGGAGAATGATGTGATGGACAAGACCCAAACTTTAAACGTAGCATATGATCGTGTCAGTTTATTGCTATTGTTTTCTGCATGTCAAGTATCTGTTCCTATGACCATGAGATCGTGCAACTCACTGACACCGGAGGAATACCTTGTGTGTATCAAACGTCGCAACATAACTGGGTGACTATAAAGATGCTCTACAGGTATCTCCGAGGGTATCTGCTGGGTTGGCATGGATCAAGACTGGGATTTGTTACTCCGTGTGACGGAGAGGTATCTCAGGGCCCACTCGGTAATACAACATCACAATGAGCCTTGCAAGCAATGTGACTAAAGTGTTAGCCACGAGATCTTGTATTACGGAACGAGTAAAGAGACTTGCCAGTAACGAGATTGAACTAGGTATAGAGATACCGACGATCGAATCTCGGGCAAGTAACATACCGAAGAACAAAGGGAATAGCATACGGGATTAACTGAATCCTTGACATAGAGGTTCGACCGATAAAGATCTTCGTAGAATATGTAGGAGCCAATATGGGCATCCAGGTCCCGCTATTGGTTATTGATTGTAGAGGTGTCTCGGTCATGTCTACATAGTTCTCGAACCCGCAGGGTCTACACACTTAACGTTTGGTGACGATTAGTATAGTTGAGTTATTTTGTTGGTGACCGAAGGTTGTTCGGAGTCCCGGATAAGATCCCGGACATGACGAGGATCTCCGGAAGAGTCCGGAGGTAAAGATTGATATCTGTGATAATAGTGTTTTGATCTCCGGAAGGGTTCCGGAATTCACCGGAAGGGGTTCCGGATGTTTACCGAAGTGTTCGGGTGCAGCAACACTTTATATGAGCCAAAGGGGTAAAGCCCACGAGGTATTGGAAAGTGCAAAAGGAAGTTTTGCTGCTACCTTAAGCGGTACTACCGCTGGTAACGCAGTACTACCGCGTAAGCAGTACGACTGCTTGTGTGAAGCGGTACTACCGCTCAAGTGGTACTACCGCTCGTGAGCGGTACTACCGCTTGTACGCGATACTGCTGGAATCCGAGTTGGACTCTTTCCGTGCGGGCCAAACCGACCTTGGGCGGGCAAAACCGACCTTGTGGAGGCTTTCTCTCCAAGTTTAGACCCCAGGGCTCAACATATAAATAGAGGGGCAGGGCTAACACACGGGACAGATCAAGATTTCCCCAAGCCATGTGCCGGCAACCCTGTCCCTCTAGTTCATCCTCCGTCATAGTTTCCGTAGTGCTTGGCGAAGCCTTGCGGAGATTGTTCTTCACCACCACCGTTACCACGCCGTCGTGCTGCCGGAACTCATCTACTACTTCATCATCGCTCGCTGGATCGAGGAGGTGAAGGCGTCATCAAGCCGTACGTGTGTTGAACGCGGAGGTGCCGTCCGTTCGGCACTAGTTCGTGATCGGATCGAGGGACGACTTGCGATTTGGATCGCGGAGACGTTCGACTACATCAACCGCATTTCTTAACGCTTCTGCTTAGCGATCTACAAGGGTATGTAGATTCACTCTCCCTCTCGTTGATGCTCATCACCATGGACAGATCTTGTGTGTGCGTAGGAAAAATTTTGTTTCCCATGCAACGTTCCCCAACAGTGGTATCAGAGCTAGGTCTATGCGTAGATGAGATCTCGAGTAGAACACAAAAGGGTTTTGTGGGCGTTGATATTCAGATTGCTTCCTCCCTTGGCCTTTTCTTGTTTCGGCGGTATTGTGGGATGAAGCGGCTCGGACCAACATTACTCGTACGCTTACGAGAGACCGGTTCCATCAACTGACGTGTAACTTCGTTGCATAAAGATGGCTGGCGGGTGTCTGTCTCTCCTACTTTAGTCGGATCGGATTTGACAAAGGCGGTCCTTGAGAAGGTTGAATAGCAATTTTTTATATCACCGTCGTGGTTTTTGCGTAGGTAAGAATCGTTCTTGCTAGATACCCGTAGCAGCCACGTAAAACTTGCAACAACAATTAGAGGGCGTCTAACTTGTTTTTGCAGGGTATGTTGTGATGTGATATGGCCAAGTACATGATGAGATATATGTGATGATAGTGTATTGTATAGAATATCACGACTTGCATGTCGATGAGTACGGCAACTGGCAGGAGCCATAGAGTTGTCTTTAATTATTTTCACCGTTTTTGCTTTACTTTATCGCTATGAGTTAGCAATAGTCGTGGAAGCAACAGTCGGCGCGACAACTTCATGGCGACACGTTGATGGAGATCAAGATGATGGAGATCATGGTGTCATGCCGGTGACGATGGAGATCATGCCGGTGCTTTGAAGATGGAGATCAAAAGCACAAGTTCATGGCCATATCATGTCACTTATGATTTGCATGTGATGTTAATCCTTTTATGCATCTTATTTTGCTTAGGACGACGGTAGCATTATAAGGTGATCCCTCACTTAAATTTCAAGATAAAATTGTGTTCTCCCCGAGTGTGCACCGTTGCGAAAGTTCGTCGTTTCGAGACACCACGTGATGATCGGGTGTGATAGACTCTACGTTCGCATACAACGGGTGCAAGCCAGTGTTGCACGTGCGGAACACTCGGGTTAAACTTGACGAGCCTAGCATGTACAGACATGGCCTCGGAACACAAGAGACCGAAAGGTCGAACATGAGTCATATAGTAGATATGATCAACATGAAGATGTTCACCATTGAAACCACCTCAACTCACGTGATGATCGGACTTGAGTTGGTGGATTTGGATCATGTTACACTCGAATGACCAGAGGGATGTCAATTTGAGTGGGAGTTTTTAAGTAATATGATTAACTAAACTCATTATCTTGAACAATAGTCTAAGTTGTCTTTGCTATATTTATGTTGTAGATCATGGCTCGCGCAGTAGCACCCCTGAATTTTAATGCGTTCCTAGAGAAAGCTAAGTTGAAAGATGATGGAAGTAACTTTGTGGACTGGGCCCGTAATCTAAGGATTATCCTTACGGCTTCCCAGAAGGCTTATGTCCTTGATGCACCGCTTGGTGATCCACCCGCTCCAGTTGAGTCTCTAGACATTGTGAACGCCTGGCAGGCTCGTTCTGAAGATTACTCAATAGTTCAATGTGCAATATTGTATGGCTTAGAACCGGGACTTCAAAGATGTTTTGAACGTCATGGAGCATATGAGATGTTCCAGGAGTTGAAGTTTATCTTTCAGAAGAATGCCCAGATCGAGAGGTATGAGACCTCCGATAAGTTCTATGCTTGCAAGATGGAGGAGAACGGGTCTATCAGTGATCACATACTCAGAATGTCTGGGTACTCCACCCGTCTGGCTGAATTGGGGATGCCCCTTCCGCCAGAGGCTATCACTGACAGAGTTCTTCAATCATTGCCACCTAGCTACAAGAGCTTCGTGTTGAACTATAAACATGCACGGGATGAACAAGTCAGTCGCCGAGCTGTTTGCGATGCTGAAAGCCGCTGAGTCTGAAATTCAGAAGGAGCATCAAGTGTTGATGGTCAATAAAACCACTAGTTTCAAGAAAAATGGCAAGGGTAAGAAGGGTAACTCCAAGAAGAGTGGCAAAGCAGTTGCTCCTCCCGTGAAGAAACCCAAGGCTGGACCCAAACCAGAAACTGTGTGCTTTCATTGCAAGGGAACTGGACACTGGAAGCGGAACTGCCCCAAGTATTTGGCTGACAAAAAGGCGGCCAACAACAAACAAGGTATATATGATATACATGTTATTGATGTGTACCTTACCAACTCTCATTGTAGTGCCTGGGTATTTGATACCAGTACGGTTGCTCACATTTGCAACTCCAAACAGGAACTGCAGAATAGACGGACGCTGGCAAAGGATGAAGTGACGACGCGCGTGGGAAATGGTTCCAAGGTTCATGTGATCGCCGTCGGCATGCTCGCTCTTCGATTACCATCGGGATTAGTGATGAACCTGAATAATTGTTATTTAGTGCCTGCGTTAAGCATGAACATTATATCTGGATCTTGTTTATTGCGAGACGGTTACTCATTTAAATCAGAGAATAATGGTTGTTCTATTTATATGAGTAATATCTTTTATGGTCATGCACCCGAAGTGAGGGGTTTATTCTTATTTAATCTCGATAGTAATGATACACATGTTCATAACATAGATGCCAAAAGATGTAGAATTGATAATGATAATACCACTTTCTTGTGGCACTGCTGTTTAGGTCATATTGGCGTAAAACGCATGAGGAAGCTCCATGCTGATGGACTTTTGGAGTCACTTGATTTTGAATCACTTGACACATGCGAGCCATGCCTCATGGGCAAGATGACTAAAACGCCGTTCTCTGGAACAATGGAACGGGCATGTGACTTGTTGGAAATCATACATACTGATGTGTGCGGTCTGATGAGCATTGAGGCGCGCGGTGGTTATCGTTAATTTCTCACCTTCACTGATGACTTAAGTAGATATGGGTATATTTACTTAATGAAACACAAGTCTGAAACGTTTGAAAAGTTCAAACAATTTCAGAGTGAAGTTGAGAATCATCGTAACAAGAAGATTAAATTCCTACGATCTGATCGAGGAGGAGAGTATCTGAGTTATGAGTTTGGCAGTCACTTAAGACAGTGTGGAATTGTTTCACAATTAACACCGCCTGGAACACCACAGCGTAATGGTGTGTCCGAACGTCGTAATCGAACCTTATTGGATATGGTGCGATCTATGATGTCTCTTGCCGATTTGCCACTATCTTTTTGGGGTTATGCATTAGAGACAGCTGCATTCACTTTAAATAGGGCACCATCGAAATCCATTGAGACGACGCCATATGAACTTTGGTTTGGCAAGAAGCCAAAGCTGTCGTTTCTTAAAGTTTGGGGATGTGATGCTTATGTCAAAAAGCTTCAGCCTGAAAAGCTGGAACCCAAAGCGGAGAAATGCGTCTTCATAGGATACCCAAAAGAGACAGTTGGGTATACCTTCTACCTCAGATCCGAAGGCAAATGTTTGTCGCTAAAAACGGAACGTTTCTTGAGAAAGAGTTTCTCTCGAAAGAATTGAGTGGGAGGAAGATAGAACTTGATGAGGTTGTTGAACCTTTACTTCAACCTGAAAGTAGCGCAGCGCAGAAAGATGTTTCTGTAGAGCCTACATCAGCTGAAGAGGAAGTTAATGATGATGATCATGAAGCTTTGGATCAAGTTGCTATCGAACCTCGTAGGTCGACAAGGACGCGTACTGCTCCTGAGTGGTACAGCAACCCTGTCTTAGAGTTCATGTTGTTGGACAACGATGAACCTACGAGCTATGGAGAAGCGATGATGGGCCTGGATTCCGAGAAGTGGTTAGAGGCCATGAAATCCGAGATGGGATCCATGTATGAAAACAAAGTGTGGACTTTGGAAGTATTACCTGAAGGGCGCAAGGCCATTCAGAACAAATGGATCTTTAAGAGGAAGACGGACGCGGACGGTAATGTCACCGTCTATAAAGCTCGACTTGTGGCAAAGGGTTTTTCACAAGTTCAAGGAGTTGACTACGATGAGACCTTCTCACCCGTAGCGATGCTTAAGTCCGTCAGAATCATGTTAGCAATAGCTGCCTTTTTCGATTTTGAAATTTGGCAGATGGATGTCAAAATAGCGTTCCTTAACGGTTTCCTTAAGGAAGAGTTGTATATGATACAACCAGAAGGTTTTGTCGATCCAGAGAATGCTGACAAAGTTTGCAAACTCCAGCGATCCATTTATGGACTGGTGCAAGCATCTCAGAGTTGGAATCTTCGCTTTGATGAGGTGATCAAAGCGTTCGAGTTTATACAAGTTTACGGAGAAGCTGGTATTTACAAGAAAGTGAGTGGGAGCTCTATAGCGTTTCTAATATTATATGTGGATGACATATTACTGATTGGAAACAATATAGAAATGTTGGAAAGCGTGAAGGAATATTTGAATAAGAGTTTTTCAATGAAGGACCTAGGAGAAGCTGCTTTCATATTAGGCATCAAGGTCTATAGAGATAGATCAAGAAATTTAATAGGACTTTCACAAAGCACATACCTTGACAAAGTTTTGAAGAAGTTCAAAATGGATCAGTCCAAGAAGGGGTTCTTGCCTGTATTGCAAGGTGTGAAATTGAGTAAGACTCAATGCCCAGTGACTGCAGAAGATAGAGAAAAGATGAGTGTCGTCCCCTATGCCTTAGCCATAGGCTCTATCATGTATGCAATGTTGTGCACAAGACCCGATGTCAGCCTTGCCATAAGTATGGCTGGAAGGTTTCAAAGTGATCCAGGAGTGGAACACTGGACGGCAGTCAAGAATATACTGAAGTACCTGAAAAGGACTAAGGACATGTTTCTCGTTTATGGAGGTGATCAAGAGCTTGTCGTAAAGGGTTACGTCGATGCAAGCTTTGACACTGATCCGGATGACTCTAAGTCGCAAACCGGATATGTATTTATTCTTAATGGGGGTGCGGTTAGCTGGTGCAGTTCCAAGCAAAGCGTGGTAGCTGATTCTACATGCGAAGCGGAGTACATCGCTGCCTCGGAGGCGGCGAAGGAAGGTGTCTGGATGAAGGAGTTCATGACAGATCTTGGAGTAGTGCCTAGTGCGCTTAACCCAATGACTCTGTTTTGTGATAATACTGGTGCCATTGCTCTAGCCAAGGAACCAAGATTTCACAAGAGGACCAGACACATAAAGCGGCGTTTCAATTCCATCCGCGATTACATCAAGGAGGACGACATAAATATTTGCAAAGTACACACGGATCTGAATGTTGCAGATCCGATGACTAAACCTCTTCCAAGGGCTAAACATGAACAACACCAGAACTGCATGGGTGTTCGATTCATTACAATGTAAATCACATAGTGATGTGAACTAGATTATAGACTCTAGTGCAAGTGGGAGACTGTTGGAAATATGCCCTAGAGGCAATAATAAATTAGTTATTATTATATTTCCTTGTTCATGATAATCGTTTATTATCCATGCTATAATTGTATTGATTGGAAACTCAAATACATGTGTGGGTACATAGAAAACACTGTGTCCCTAGTAAGCCTCTAGTTGACTAGCTCGTTGATCAAAAGATGGTGAAGGTTTCCTGGCCATGGACATAAGATGTCATTTGATAACGGGATCACATCATTAGGAGAATGATGTGATGGACAAGACCCAAACTTTAAACGTAGCATATGATCGTGTCAGTTTATTGCTATTGTTTTCTGCATGTCAAGTATATGTTCGTATGACCATGAGATCATGCAACTCACTAACAACGGAGGAATACCTTGTCTGTATCAAACGTCGCAACGTAACTGGGTGATTATAAAGATGCTCTACAGGTATCTCCGAGGGTGTCTGTTGGGTTGGCATGGATCAAGACTGGGATTTGTTACTCCGTGTGACGGAGAGGTATCTCAGGGCCCACTCGGTAATACAACATCACAATGAGCCTTGCAAGCAATGTGACTAAAGTGTTAGCCACGAGATCTTGTATTACGGAACGAGTAAAGAGACTTGCTAGTAACGAGATTGAACTAGGTATAGAGATACCGACGATCGAATCTCGGGCAAGTAACATACCGAAGAACAAAGGGAACAACATACGGGATTAACTAAATCCTTGACATAGAGGTTCGATCGATAATGATCTTCATAGAATATGTAGGAGCCAATATGGGCATCCAGGTCCCGCTATTGGTTATTGATCGTAGAGGTGTCTCGGTCATGTCTACATAGTTCTCGAACCCGCAGGGTCTACACACTTAACGTTTGGTGACGATTAGTACAGTTGAGTTATTTTGTTGGTGACCGAAGGTTGTTCGGAGTCCCGGATAAGATCCCGGACATGACGAGGATCTCCGGAAGAGTCCGGAGGTAAAGATTGATATATGTGATAATAGTGTTTTGATCTCCGGAAGGGTTCTGGAATTCACCGGAAGGGGTTCCGGATGTTTACCGAAGTGTTCGGGTGCAGCGACACTTTATATGAGCCAAAGGGGTAAAGCCCACGAGGTATTGGAAAGTGCAAAAGGAAGTTTTGCTGCTGCCTTAAGCGGTACTACCGCTGGTAAGGCAGTACTACCGCGTAAGCGGTACTACCGCTTGTGTGAAGCGGTACTACCGCTCGTGAGCGGTACTACCGCTTGTACGCGATACTGCTGGAATCCGAGTTGGACTCTTTCCGTGCGGGCCAAACCGACCTTGTGTGGGCAAAACCGACCTTGTGGAGGCTTTCTCTCCAAGTTTAGACCCCAGGGCTTAACATATAAATAGAGGGGCAGGGCTAACTCACGGGACAGATCAAGATTTCCCCAAGCCGTGTGCCGGCAACCCTGTCCCTCTAGTTGATCCTCCGTCATAGTTTGCGTAGTGCTTGGCGAAGCCTTGCGGAGATTGTTCTTCACCACCACCGTCACCATGCCGTCGTGCTGCCGGAACTCATCTACTACTTCATCATCGCTCGCTGGATCAGGGAGGGTAAGGCGTCATCAAGCCGTACGTGTGTTGAACGCGGAGGTGCCGTCCGTTCGGCACTAGTTCGTGATCGGATCGAAGGACGACTTGCGATTTGGATCGCGGAGACGTTCGACTACATCAACCGCGTTTCTTAACACTTCCGCTTAGCGATCTACAAGGGTATGTAGATTCACTCTCCCTCTCGTAGATGCTCATCACCATGGATAGATCTTGTGTGTGCATAGGAAAATTTTTATTTCCCATGCAACGTTCCCCAACATCGGCCCCTACGATGGAGGTAAAAGCCTACGTCCTGCTTTGTGTGTATTGATGATGATGATGATCTCGATTACAAGGGTACGGAATCGCTACCTCTAGTCTCGAGGGTTTCTACTTTGATTTTGTCTAAGACTTGTCTATCTGATCTAACTTGTCCTTCTTGGGGCGCCTTGCCCCTCCTTATATAAGTTGAAGGGGCAGGCTTACATGTAGAATCCTAGTAGAACTAGGACTAGGACTAGTCTATCTTCTATTACAAACCGGATACAAGTCCGGGTCTTGCTTTCCTTACCAGGGCTTGCTCTTCTTTGACCTTCTCCGTGAGCCGGCCGTCCAGGCCTCTCCTGAAGCCGGCCCTCTCACGAGCCGCCTTCTGGGCCTTGGGCCTTGCCGCTTGTCCGACCCACTGACTGGATCACCAATGAGCCACCAAGTCTGGACGGGTTGCCGATGAGGCGCAAAGTCCTGGCCGGGTCATAATTCAAGTTGGGTTATACCATGGGGTATATCCCCGACATTAGCCCCAAGTTTAATTTGGATTTATCCATGTTAAACTTATCCTGAAAAATAAAAACAAGAACAAATTTGACTGGTTGTGCATCGGGTCGAGGGTTCCTCTGAGCCGACATATGTTCATCCTTAAGTCCTTGTCATTTCCTTCTGTGAAAATACCTGACCAAGTCAATTTTTTCCGGGTCGTGCAATTTTTTAGTTTATTCCATACCTTGACGTGATCTCTGCCACTTTGATACGTGTCCATGATCTCATAAAAAATCTTTTTAGTAGATGTGTCAAACTTTGTCAATGCGAAAAATCCAAGCGCTTTATTCAATGGAATCCCTCAGAAAAATATTGGGGAAAAATAATCCATTTGAGTCGGCTTCCAATGCTCTGGCTTGACAAAAATATTAGACTTAAGATATTCATCTGATGTTCAGCCGGTTTGAGGATGTAGAACTTGTCGCGTTGTGATCGTCGAAATTGCCAAGTTTATAGAGATTGATGATACCGGGTCATGATTGTTACAGACGTCGGGTCATATAATTGGTCTTCCTGAGTTTCCAGGCCAAGTCCTTATACCTTGTGATGAATTGGTGATTGCTTCTGTTAATATAGCTTCCGATCGTTGCGTCGGCTCTCCGGGCCTTTCTATGAATAGCTTGGAGGAGATAAACTTTGCAAATTTCTCCACTAAGAATATGATACCCGGTTTGCTCAAAATTGAGAACTTGAAGGTGTACCTCCCTTATATCCATATTACATGTAGCCCCCAAGTCTTAAGAGGGGAACATAGTGATAACTTAAGACTTGCTTTAAATATAAATATTGCAACTTTGGAGAAATCCGGGTTGTTCATCTGAGTCACCAGCCATAAGTTGAATGTTTTCTATTTCACATGTGTAGCCCCCAAGGGCCGGCTCATCAATATTTGATGGGTCGGGTCTTCAATTTGGTTCTTATGATTTGTTGAAACAACTGTATGCTGTAGCCCCCAAGTGCCGGGTTGTCTTGCCTGCAGCAACCTGGGACTTGTAATTGTCTTATGCTCATGAAACTTCAGCCAGTGTAGCCCCCAAGTGCCGGGTCGATTGCCTGCGGTGACTTGGGACTTTGTAGATCTGATTATGCAAACTTGAGGAGCAATGTGTAGCCCTCAAGGGCCGACTCATCTTCTTGAGATAACCGGGTCTTCTGATAATGTGATGATTTGAAAAGCGACTTGCATTAGCCCCCAAGTGCCATGTTGAGTGTTCACAGCTACATGGGACTTGATGTTTAGTAGGCCAAAATTGACTAATGTAGCCCCCAAGTGCCGGGTCATTTGCCAACGGTGACTCGGGACTTCAGAAACTTGAACAAAGTAGCCCCCAAGTATCGGATCATTTGCCTGTGGCGACTTGAGACTTCAGAAAATTTGATCTAAGTAGTGTATCCCCCAAGTGTCGGGTCGTTTGCCTGCAGCGACTCGGGACTCACATGTACTTCTCCTTTTGAAAAGAAAATTATCATATGATGTAGCCCCCAAGTGTCGGGTCATATGCCTGCAGCGACTTGGGACTGTGTGAGAATAATATAAGCCATCATAATTTGATATTCATCTGATTTGAATGAATCCTTGACCGTGGTTGTAACCCGGTATTTTATCGAATATCCTGGAATAATGCCTTTGTTCTTGAAATGAAATCCCTGCCAGTGGTTGCGGTGCAACCCGGCAAATATATGTTCGAGAAATCCATAAGTGTTGTAGTTTACTACACAGCACAAGTTGAATAAATCCAAGAGCCGGTCAATTAGATGACCAGGCATTATACATGATAAGTTGGCTCAGCAACATAGACCAGCTCTTCGAGAGTAATCATTTTTTTCTGAGCTGGCTTGGAAACCCCAATCATTTAATACTGGTTATGATAAACCATGAAAAAGATCCGGCCATTTTGGCTATCAAAGATTTATTTGTTCCTGCAGAAGTTACGATGTAACCCTGTTTGAAGACCGGCTTTTCGCAACATAAACAAATATGGATATGCATTGTATGATGATGCATTGTGCAATGATGCAATGCAGGATGATGTATGTATATGAGAACAAAGTATAAAAATGCCGGCTTTCGAGGCTCGACATAAAGACCAGCTTTTGAGGCCCGAGTCTTGCTTCAATGAAGCGAGTGTGATAACCCATGGTTTATCCTAGCTCTCTGTATGCCGGCTCTCACATGACTCAAGCCGGTGTTTAAAGCTTGATAAGTTCAGGGTCCAGATGGATTGACTTGTCAAGAGTACACGGGGTCACCTGATCGGAGTCGCATCGAGCAAACAGGCAGGTTTAACCATATGTGTATTTGCTTGTACCGAGTCAAGAGGGTTGTTAAAAGATAACTCGTTGAGTCGAAAGCCCCCAAGTTACCTATGATCATGGAAAAGCTTGGCATAGGATCTACAGGAGACAATGCTACTACTGCAAAACATCTGGGGTCCAGATAAGCCGACTTTTTTCCATTGATCATAATATGATAATGTGATGATCCAATAAAGCAGGATACTTATGTTTGAACAACGCATCATGGCAGCTGATCCTCTTTGGCAACCTTTAATTTTTCGCCCATAAGGCAGGGCACCCATGTTTGAATTGCGCATCGTGGTAGCTAGTCCTCTTGGGCGACTTTTAATTTTTCGCGAATAATGCAGGGCACCCATGTTTGAACTGCGCATCGTGGCAACTAGTCCTCTTGGGTGACTTTTAATTTTTCACCAATAAGGCAGTAGCCCCCGCGACCGGGTTATCTTCCCTGCAATGACCCGGGGTTCTTGAATTTTTCAACCCAGTCGAATCTGCCGAGTCATGTCTTTGTAGACCCCGAGTCTTAAGGCGACTCGAGGAGTTGACTTGAAAGTCTTCATACTTGGCTATTGCATAAGCCGTTGTAGAGTTGACAGCTGAAAGATGATATTTATTGAGGCCAGAGGTCGGCGAGTTGATGATCTTCTCGGTGCTCATCATAATTCCTTGGTATAACAAAGCCACTTTTGTCCGAATTGAGTTCATACGCCTCTGGACCCATTTGTTGCTATTATCTCTTGGTCCGGCTCTCATGGCTCCTCCAGAGCCCCCCTTTTTTCTTTTGCCAATGGCTTTGAATTTTGCTGACTCAAATGATGGCCGGCTCAAATGGTAACTTCTCCAGGGATGGTTCCTCTGTGGCTCTAGCTTTCTTATTTTTTAATGTGCTGAAGCAGACCGGGCCACGGGGTGGCAAGCCAGCGCGTCTATCCCTTGGGCAACCTGATGTCGGGGCACGGATGCTCACGATCACCTATGGGACCAGAGGCCTCTTGTGGTTCGGCAGGGGGGTCACGTTGCACGAAGAGCGGAGAGCGTGAGACGGCATGACGATCAGGACACAAGAATTTTACCCAGGTTCGGGCCACTACTAAGTGTAAAACCCTACTCCTGCTTTTGGTGGATTTGATTGGATGAACACAAGTGGTGCCTCGCGCTCTATCCCGGCAAGGGTTGCCTTCGGTAAAAGAGCTGCTAGGTTGCCTCGGGCCTCCTTTTATAGTGCAAGGGGTTACCACAATGGCAAAACAGTCATTATCTATCGATTAGATAGCTTAGCAGAGCTATCATACCTAACTCTGGCGTTTAGGACAAAATACCATGATTACCAGCCTAGGTGGCACTCGGGGGTGCATCCCCGGCAAGCTCTTGCCACCGCTTGGCCGGTCGTTGTTTATGGTCTTGACACGCTGCAGGGCGGGTGTCAACTGAGCGTAACTTGTCTTCTGGTGCACCGCCACGTGCTTAGCGAGAGCTGATTAGCCACTTGAGGGCTCGACACCGCATCGACAAGTGACAGATGTAGCGATGCGGTGGAGCGGGGACTGGTTAGCTCGCGCCTGCCGGGGGAATGGCTTGCCGGGCCTTTGGAAAGGCGCGCATGTCCAGGTCCCCGGCAAGCACCGGGGGCATGCTTGGCGCGTCACAGTCCAGGCCTGGGTTGTCGCGTCGGGCTTGTTGGAGTCTGGTCTTGATCATTCGCTGGGATTGAATGAACGTTGAAGGGCTTAGCTACTACCGCCTGTGCATAAGTCAGGGGCACTGGGTACCCCTGTATCAGTGCACCGACAGGAGTCCCCGGGTCTGGCCCACACGCGCTCGCCAAGTTCCATTGGGTCAAGCCCAAAATCTATGCACAGGCGCGCAATGGGAGGGAGTAATTGCCAATTTATTGGTTCGCACTGACCCACTACTTCAGGCCATTTCCTCCACGCGCGCCGCATGCATAGCGGGGAGTTAGCGACGAGCGCGTGTGACTTAAAGTCCTGATCGTGGCAGAAACCGCAGCGCCATGGATTGGTGCAATGGGGCGCTTACCTGTTCGCCCGTGATCGTGGGCGATGGAATTGGTGGAGATAGGCGGCGACCCTTGGAGTGGGGGGAGAGCCAGCCCCCGCGCTCTCCCCTATAAATTGGGGGTCACGAGGGGTGATGCTCATCCATCCTTTCTTTCTCCTTGAGTCCGAATCCACAAAGCTCGCCCTTCTACTTCCTTGTCTAGGGCTTCGCCCCTCCTCCCGATGCTCAGGGGGAGGGGATCAGCAAGAGTGGTTGCAAGGTCTTCCCCTTGGACTTATGCTCGGTCCCTGCCATGGGTAGGCGACTCTGAGCTGAAGGCTGGTTGGGGAAGTCTTGGATGGAGGAGCGGGCAGCATGGTGGCCCCATTGGGGACAACCGCGGCAGCACGCCTATCGCCGCGTTGCCCGCTTCTTTAGTCTTGACGGAGCGCCATGTGGTTGACACCGCGTCAGGATCCATATCGAAGGTGCAGCGTCGCGGCGGTCCATGGTTCCAGCATTCCTCCTTCAAGGTGATGGAGAAAAACGGCCCGCACGGCCGTTATGGGCGCGCGTACGGTTGGGGCCGTGAGTCGTCGTTCATCACGGTGAAGCTCTCCTCCCGCGGCGTTGTGGACGAAGCGTACGAGAGAGAAACCTTCATCCACGCTCGTTCTTCTAAGGCGGGGGATGGAATTCCCCGCCTTTGGCCACTGGGGACGACCATGCTCTCTGTGGGGTCCCCGGGTTGCCGCATCTGGAGCTTGGGCGACGGCGGGGGCGTTCCCTCGAGCGGTGGCGATGAGGAAGACGATGGCGGTCGGGGGTCTACGATCCATCGGGAGCACGGACGAGGTCTTCGATGCGTCGCACTCCCCGGCCGCACCATCATCACCAGCTGGGCCCCGACAGTGCCACCATCTGCACCTGCCCTCCGCCTTCTCTCCCCTTGTCCGTCTTGTCTGCTCCGTCAGCTTCGTCTGCCCTGCCTGGGGACAGGGCCCTTCTGCTCGCCGGTCGCGTCCCTCTGGTCCTGGCTGGGAAGTATCGAATCCCGGCCAGGCGCTCCTTTTACCCTCTGTCCCTTCTTCACCTAATCCCTAAGAGGAGAGGGACAAGAAAGGCATTATGGGGCATTTATCTTTTTTGTAAGCCAAAAATGTAGGCGTTTGCCAAATTTTAGCTGATCAGAATGTAATTTCTTATCCACTTGTATCTGAAATGAATGAGAAATAGTGTTGTCTTTCTTTCGCAAGTACTATCCCTTTCCTTTCCTTATTTATACTGCATCAGTATGTTTTGTCTTTGCTGCATGGAGCTGCTTGCTGGGTCATCATTCAAACCACGAGTGCCAAAGAGGGGGAAACGAGCCCCCGGCAACAGGTTGGCCCGACAGAGCTCCTTGTCGGTATCAGCGCTGCCATCCCTATAAACAAAGACAGGGGGACGGCTCGTCCCGACAAGGGTTTTCACCACGTGGATGACTCCACAACCCGCAGTAAGGAAGATACTAAGGGTTTCCTTGAGAAATCGAGAAGTACTGAACTGGAGATATGCAATATACTTATCTTTTCCAAGCAGTATCTTATTTTCGAGTGTGACGGGCCGCCATCCTTGTTTCTTTGTTCCCCTTCCCTGTTTTCTCGATGGTAAAACGTGTAGGGTGAGAACAGTAACAAACATTATGGTTTCATCAAGTATTCTAGTAAATCTTTATAACTTTAAAAGCGATAACATTGTAGTCATAAAAAATGCATATTGAGCATGTAAGGATAATGATATGATGCAATGCCTAGCTTTATTATTGTTGCACAGGGTCTGCGCCTGGCTTTGTACAAAGGGTTACATGCAACATCGGCAAGGCTTGTACAAAAGGTGGCTGTCGGGGACTGAGCCCGGCAGCCGCGCCTTACGGGTAGAATTTACGAAGATCCTCAATGTTCCATGAGTTCTGCACCTGGGTGCCATCTTCGGTCTCCAGACAGATTCCGCCAGGTTTGGTGACTCGTACTACCCGGTAAGGGCCTTCCCACTTCGGCGTCAACTTGTTTGCACCCTTGGCGGACTGAACACGCCTAAGGACAAGGTCGCCTTCCTCAAGACTCCGGGCGTGGACCCTGCGGCAATGGTAGCGGTGTAGGGCTTGCTGGTAGCGTGCGGCACGCACCGCGGATCGGAGACGGTCTTCCTCGAGGAGCATGGCATCGTCATGCCGTTGCTGCTGTTGCTCTACTTCATCGTAGGCAAGCACTTGAGGTGACCCGTATATGAGTTCCGTGGGGAGCACTGCTTCCGCCCCGTACACTAGGGAGAACGGTGTCTGGCCAGTAGCTCGATTTGGTGTCGTTTTGAGGGACCAAAGAACCACCGGCGGCTCATCTATCCAGCGCCTGCTGCTCTTCCACAGCTTATCAAAAGTCCTTGTATTGAGTCCCCGCAGCACTTCAGCATTCATCCTCTTGACTTGCCTGTTGCTTCTTGGGTGAGCAACAAAGGCGAAGGAGACCTTGCTTCCAAGGCTTTGGATATATTGCATGAAGGCACGGCTCGTGAACTGGGTGCCGTTGTCGGTGATCACTCTGTTAGGCACTCCAAAGCGGCACACCAGTCCTTTCATGAACTTGATAGCTGATTGCGCGGTCACCTTTCTCACTGGTTCCACCTCAGGCCACTTTGTGAACTTGTCGGTTGCCACGAACAAGAACTCAAAGCCCCCGACAGCGCGGGGGAAGGGGCCAAGGATATCGAGCCCCCAGACCAAGAATGGCCAGGATAGAGGGATCGTTTGCAGGGCTTGTGCTGGTTGATGGATGTTCTTGGAATGGAACTGGCAGGCTTCACTCTTGGTGACCAGCTCAATAGCGTCTTGGAGAGTAGTGGGCCAATAGAAACCCTGTCAGAAAGCTTTTCCGGCAAGGGCCCTTGATCCAATGTGGTAACCACATACTCCTCCATGAATCTCTGCCAACAGCTTCAGTCCGTCCTCCTGGCAGATACACCTTAATTTCACACCGTTCGGTCGTCTTCTATACAGCGTGTCATCGACAAACTGGTACATACTTGACCGACGGGCTACTCTTTCGGCTTCCTCTTGCTCTTCAGGGAGTTCCCCTATTTGAAGCAAATGGACTATGTGTTGTGCCCAGGTTGGAGCCTGCGGCTCGACAACAAGGACTAAAGGCATCTCCTCGTCTCCGGGAGCGCTTGCCTCTACCGCGAGAACCTGAGGTCCTGCGGGAGGGAGCTACTCATCAACCGGAATGGGGTTTTCCCCGGCAGCCTCTCTACCAGCAGCTTCGGGAAGCTCTGCCGGGAAATGCTTGCCAGAGTTCAGCTTCCTTCTCTTCTTGGACATCGCTGATGGGGATACTGATGGTTAAGTGAGGCGGAGAACAAAAGTCCCTGGTTCCACAGGAAGCTTCTACGCAGCGCACTTTGATAGATGGTCAGCAATGCAGTTTTCTGCTCGTGGCACATGCTCTGTTTGTAGTCCATCAAAATACTCCTCCAGTTTCCTCACTTCTTCCACGTATGCTTCCATTAGCAGGCTGTGGTAGTCCTTGTTGACTTGTTTCACCACAAGCTGAGAATCTCCTCGGACGATCAGACTTTTTATTCCCAACTCTACCGCGATTCTGAGTCCGGCAAGGAGCCCCTCATACTCAGCGGTGTTGTTGGTGGCTTCCTCCCAGGGAAAGTGCATCCGGATGGCGTACTTGAGGTGCTCTCCGGTGGGGGCGATGAGGAGCACGCCTGCTCCAGCGCCCTGGAGTGAGAAAGCATCGTCAAAGTACATGATCCAATCCTTGGGTGCTTCTTTGCTGGGGAGGATTGTCTCGGGAGCTTCATCATCTGGAGTGGGAGTCCATTCTGCAATAAACTCCGCCAACGCCCTACTCTGAATGGTGGAAGTGCTCCCATACTTCACTCCAAAACTCGACAACTCTAATGCCCACTCAACTATCCTGCCAGTGGCTTCGGGGTTCCTCAATATGCGTTGCAACGGGAAACAGGTGACAACTGTTATCTCATGGGCTTGGAAGTAGTGGCGCAGCTTCCTCGAGGCCATGATGAGGCCGAAGAAAAGTTTTTGCACTCCATAGTACCTTCACCTAGCCCCCTGTAGCAGGGAACTGACAAAGTACACGGGTCGCTGCACCATCTTCTTCTTTGCCACCTCCTTGGATCCGCTTGCGATCTTTTGCTGAGGTCCCCCTTGCTCTGCATCGAGTCTTGCCGCGGATGTTTCTTTCTCATTCCTAGTAGCATCAGCAGCACCCGCTGAATCCCCATCCACTTCCCGTTGTGCCACCAACGCTGCACTAACCACTTGATTCGTTGCTGCCAAGTACAGCAGCAACGGTTCTTGCGGTTTAGGAGCGACCAAGGTGGGAGAAGAGGATAGGTAATTATTCAGGTCTTGCAACGCTGCATCTACCTCCGGGGTCCACTTCATTGGGCCGGCCTTCCTCAAGATCTTGAAGAACGGCAAGGCGCGCTCAGCAGACTTGGAGATGAACCTACTCAACGCGGCAACACACCCGGTCAAGCGTCTGATATCCTTGATAGTCTTGGGTGCCTGTATCTGTTCAATCGCATTGATCTTGTCGGGATTGGCTTCTATTCCTCGCTGAGATACAAAGAACCCAAGCAGCTTGCCGGATGGGACACCGAATACACACTTTTCAGGGTTGGGTTTCCGGTTGATCTTGCGCAAGTTCGCAAAAGTTTCTTCCAGATCTTGTATGAGAGTGGCTTCATCCTTGGTCTTGACCACGATGTCATCCATGTAGGCTTCCACATTTATGTGCAGCTGAGGTCCAAAACCAATCTGAACTACTCCGGCGAAGGTTGAACCAGCACTCTTTAACCCGAAGGGCATACGCACAAAACAGTACGTGCCACAGGGAGTTATGAATGCGGTCTTCTCCTCATCTTCTTTAGTCATGAATATCTGGTGGTATCCGGAGTAGGCATCCAGAAATGAGAGCAAGTCACATCCGGAGGTGGAATCAACAATCTGATCTATGCGCGGCAAGGGGAAAGGGTCCTTCGGGCAAGCTTTGTTCAAGTCAGTGAAGTCTATGCAAAGCCTCCATTTCACATTTGCCTTACGTACCACCATCGGGTTTGCCAGCCAAGTTGGATGCACTACTCCTCTGACCAAACCAGCTGCTTGAAGCTTCTTGATTTCCTCGGCAAAATGAACTACTGCCGCTCGAAGGCTTGCTTCCTAACCTTTTGTTTTACGGGCCGGTCATGAGGACAGACAGCAAGGTAGTGCTCAATTACCTCCCTGGGAACAACGGGGATGTCAGATGGTTGCCAGGAAAACACATCGACATTCTCCCACAGGAAGGTAACGAGAGCGCTTTCCTATTTGTCAGTAAGGGTAGCACTGATGGTGAACGTACCACCAGTGTCGTCCACCCTTGCCGGGATTTTCTTCGTCTTAGGATAGGTGACCCTGGTCTTCTTGCTAGTGGAACTCCCCGGCAGGTCATCGTCGGGTGCAGCGCACTCCGAAGAGGCACGCTTCCCAGAGTCCTTGCTGGTGTTCCTGCTAGTTTTCTTCAACTTCTCTGTGTTCTTGGCGGGAGCTGGGATTTCTGCGGCTTCAGCTGCTACCGTGTCATGATACATATGGTCCACGCCGATAACTGCATTCTTCTTATCGGATGGAATGGAAATAACTCCAATGGGCCCCGGCATCTTCAAGGTATTGTAGGCATAGTGGGATGCCGCCATGAACTTTGCCAGAGCTGGGCGGCCGAGGATTCCGTTGTAGGGCAGCGGGATCTCGGTGACGTCAAACACTATTCTCTCTGTCCAGAAGTTCAGTTCCTCGCCGAACGTCACAGGCAGAGTGATCTTTCCTTTGGGCCGGCTCCTGCCGGGGTTGATTCCTTGGAATGTACCTGTGGCTTCGAGCTCTTCATCAAGGATCTGCAGTTTCTCAGCCACTCTAGGGGAGATTAAGTTCAATCCTGCCCTGCCGTCAACTAACATCTTGGACACCTTAAGGTTGCGGATTGTCGGAGAAACCAACAATGGCAAGCATCCGACCGTAGTGGTAAGGTCAGGATGATCAACTTCGTCGAAGATGATAGGCGTGATGGACCATTTGAGTGGCTTCCTAGATTCTGCAGTGGGTTCCACAGCATTGACCTCGCGTGCCCACTGCTTGAGCTGGCAATGAGAGGAATGCAAGGACACACCCCCGTCAACGCACATGGCCTCAGTTGCTTTCTGAAACTCCCTGTCGCTGGAATCCTCATCATCATCCTCATCCTCACTCATATCGTCTGTTTCCTTCTTCTCTCGGCCTCTGGCGGGTTTTTCCTTTTGCTGCGGGGTTTTGCCGCGGCGACCATCTCTACCGCCAAGGCCTTTCCCGGCAGCGCCGTCCAGGCCTTTTTCCTTGTCACGCTTCTCGTACTTGGCCCTCTGCTTCTCAACAAGTTTCTCAAACTGTCGGCACTCTTGGAGATCATGGCCCTTAGTACGGTGAATTTTACAGTATGGCCCGTCGGACTTTCCGGTCTTCTCAGCGGCAGCAGCCTCCCAGCAATCAGCGCACGAGGCAGCTCCCTTGCCGGAGGTTTTGGCTTTCGCCTTTTTGCTTGCACTGAGGCCTCCGGAGCTCTCGACAGCCAATACTGCCTTTCCCTTACGCTTATTGTTGCGCTTCCTGCTTCTTCCCTTCGGGTCGGGGGCGTCGTCGTCATCATCGGAGTCCACTTCGACGCCCGCCTCCTCCCCGGAAAGTCGCCTTCCTTCTTCAGCTCGAGCACATTTATCCGCCAAGGTGTAAAGCTCATTGACGGTCTTTGGGAGCTTGACATTCATCTTGGCTCGCATCCTCTTATTGCGCACGTACGAATGGAACGCGGCAATCACCGCTGCGGGATGGATCTCTGGGATGTTGCGGTGCACTCGGCTGAATCTCTGGATGTACTTCCTCAGGGTTTCTCCCTCCTTTTGCAAGAGGACTTGAAGATCGCTGGGCTGGGCTGGTTCTTGATGACCACCGGTGAAGGCGCCAACGAACTCGTTGCACAGATTAGCCCAAGACGAAATTGAATTCTCCGGCACATGCATCAGCCACGATCTCACGTTCGGCTTAAGTGCCAAAGGGAAATAGTTGGCGAACACCTTTTCATCTCTTCCTTGGGCAGCTTGAACAGCTATCGTGTATATGCCCAAGAACTCTGCCGGGTTCAGCTTCCCGTCGTATTTCTCAGGCAGCATAGGTTTGAAGGTTCGGGTCGATGGCCAGCGGACCCGTCGCAGCTCGCTAGTGAAGGCAGGGCAACCAACCTCGTAAGGAAGGTACCCGCCAGCACTGGGCGCGGGGTCACCGACGTCTGGACCGTTGCGCCTGTCAGATTGACTGTGGGTTCCCGGCGTCGCTCGATGGTGATCCGCGCATCTTCTTTCCGCCGATCTTCAAGGACGCGCCGTTAATCCCGGTGGTCGCGCTGGCCAGATGAGACTATGGACGTCTCGTCGTGCTCATCAGCATGCGAAGCTTGCTGCGGCTGCCTCTGGGTCTGTTGTGGCCCCTTTGACGCGCTCGTCGCCCCGGGCTGCTGCTGCTGTTCGTGCGCGTCGCGATGGCTCTGCATGCTGGGGCTTGTTGGCTTCGACGAAGGAAACCAGACTCGGAATGGTGGCTCTCCATTCATCCATCTTATCAGCCGCTGGCATGAAGTTGAGCAGCATCTGGACTCACACCATGGCTTCCTCTGCGGTGCCCGACATGGCGAAAGAGGCGTCCGTGACGTCGCTCGATTCCGGGTAGAACCAAGAGGAGCGTCGCCGCGGTCCTGATGCCGCGTGCCACTCACCGGAGCTGTCTGGCGTGCAGGGGGCCGATCCTGCGGAGCTGGGGCTCCGCTCGGTGCTCCGTCTCGTTCTGCGCGAGGTGCACGCCCAGTAGTCTCGCCTGCGGCGGGTGCAGCCGGAGGGTCATGGCTCGCACCGGACCGGGCGTCGCCAAGTTGTTGTTGTAGTCGCTCCCCTCCGGTGCATCCTGCTCCATCCCCGGCCGTGAAAGACTGTATGGGGGCGCCGCTTGCGCTGGCCGCGTTATCCACGGCGCCCGCCTCACCCGCAGCCGCCGTGGCGTCGACGGCGCCGGTGGCCGCGTGTGAGGGACCTTTCGAGGTGGAAGGATGCGTGGCCATGCCGGATTTCTTCTTGGGAGCCATTGTTGAAGGAGATGACGATGAAAATCGATTCTCCGTTCACGAACTCGGGTTCGCGCAAATGATGCACGCCCCCTACCTGGCGCCCCGCAGCCCCCAAGCCGCCACTTGGCGCCACCCGAGCGGCTGCGCCGCCACCAGCCGTGGTCGCGGCCAGCCGGAGGCCGCTACTTGGCTCCCCCTGCCTCTCTGCCTCGCACCAGCCAGCCGCGGCCCGCCCAGGCCCGGGGCAGGCCCGGGGCCGCCCGCGTGCGCCGCCGCCCGAAGCGCCGCCCGTCTGCCCCGCCGCCGGCGACCTGCGCCCTCCGCGCCAACCCCGCCGCCTTGCCAACCCCGCCGTCGCGCCCTCCAGCGACCTCGTCGCCGCCCCTGCGAGCCGCAGCCGCCGCCGGACCTCCGCGTCGTTGCCTCGCCACGGCTATGCGCCGTCGCCAAGCTCTCCTGCCTGCCCGCCCCCCGCCTCCATGGTCCTCGCCGTTGGCCGCCCCACCGTGGCCGCCACTCGAGCCGCCCATGGTCACCTCCGGTCCGAATCCGGCGAGATACGGCCGAGAGCCATGCCCCAGCGCCTCCTTCACCGCGGTCGCGCCCTCGCCGGCGGCTGACCCCGACCCGCCGCCGTTGACCAGCGGCTGGGACGACCTCGGCCCTAGATGTCAGCGTCCCTCCAACCAAACACCGGCCTGGGCGCTGGATCTCCTCGTCCCGCTCCGTTTCGTCCCGTTTGCCCGAGGTGATGAATTTTCTAAGTCCCTAAACGATGCCCGTTTTTACTCACATATGCATATTGTATGGCTCATATCTTGTTAACCGTGCATTCGATGATCAAGTGTTATATATGAAAAAGTATCTACATTTCGTGCTCTACATGTTGGCGCCATTTGCATGAATTATAGGAATCATCTAGAGGTGCAGATCTGTGTTGCAAAAGTGCATCTCATCGTTAGTTGCGAATCTGATATTTTGTTCAAACTTGCGTGGATGATTGCATCATATCCATAGGTCTTTTGCATGTGGTGTCTTCATGAGTTTTTCTCTATGTGATGTCTACTTTCATGCCATGCCTCTGGTTGTTAGGTAGGAATTCACTAACAAGTCAATTTATTGCTCTCAAGTGGCTATCACGTTAAAACTGAAATCTGTTAACGATGAGTTCCGTTTTGCGAGCATCATATTAAGCAAAACATGCATCCTATGTAATTTTGCCAATGGTATGATTTGAAGTGTGTCGTGTCTAGTTGCTGCTAGTGCCCTTGCCATGCTCATAAGTGATTGTTATGATACTATTATTGCCATGTCGACATGCCTAATCAAACTGCAGTTTTGGGAGATAGCTAAATTTCACTAAGTCTGAAACTGATATTTTGTTGCCATGTTGCCATGTGATTTGCTATTGATCTAGGAGTCTTTTGAGGTTGCCACCTTGGAGTCTTTTGTTAAGCATGTTGTCGCCTATCATGTTGTGCCAATAGTTTGCGTGAATAGGTTTAGCATCATAATTAATTTTGTTGTCCAATATATCAATCTGTTAAAAACTGCTGCACATGTCTACTCTAATTTTCACTAAGTCTGAGAATCTGTTTTCTTCATAATGCCATGTTGTGATGATGCTAGCCACGTTTCTATGCATAATTAGACCCTGCCACCATGGAATGAATTGTACTGCATCATGTCCTCTACCATGCTGTAGAATTTCATGTCATTCTATGACCGGTAGCATATAGTTTTAGTTTTGTCAATATGCCATCAGGTTAACACTGGTTGTGAAAAACTGTTACTTTCACTAAGTCCTAATCTGCTATATTTTATTGCCATGTTGTGAGCTTCCTACCATGTGATCCATGACTGTTTTGAGTATGATATGTGAAGATGAATTGAAGTGTGTGTTATATGATACTGCCCCATGCTTAGTTTGTGCATATTAGGATCTTGGAGCTTGTTGGTTTCATGTGTGCAAAATGCTATGTTGCTGTTTTGGGCAGATTTCAAATAAAACTTGAGTTGGTTGTTGTGGTTGAACCGTAGCTCCGTTTTGCACATGCCATATATGAAACTTGACTAGAATCTCATGTAGTTTCACAATATCTTGTTGCATCCATGATTTGACATGTTTATGGTTGATGTTTTCATTTATTTTGCATTCATGGCATATTATCTTGTAATGGTCATATCTTTTAGGCCATAGCTCCGTTTTATATGATCTATATATGTAAATCGACTAGAATGACAAGTAGAATCGCATTGTGCACTTTATTTCCCTGTTTAATAAATATAAAATATGGTTAGTTCAGATCTGGACCAATTCCTAAATTTGCATATGAGGTCGCTTCGGAAATACTATAAGTTGTTTTCGGCTTCATTTAAACTTGCCTAGATGCCTAGTTTACTTATGCTTCACCTCTTGCCATGTTAAACAATATTTAAACTTTCCATGTAAGTAAACGAGAGTGAACTAAATAATTCGAATGTGGAGTTTCGTCAATATTCAATTCGTTGCATATTGAGCTTCACTTAATGTGTAGTATTTGTTTGTTGTGATTGCCATGCCTTGCATAATTAAACCGGACATGCATCATGTTTGTTTGCGCATCATGTCATGCATATGTTGTGGTGTTGATCATGTGTTGATTCTTGTTTCCGGATTGCTTCTTCTCGATAGAGTTCCGAAACCGTTCGGAGTGTGAGGATTCGTTCGACTACGTTGGTTCGTCTTCTTCATGGACTCGATCTTCTTCCAAGCGGGATCTCAGGCAAGATGATCATTTCTCTGGATACTATTTCTATCATTGCCATACTAGATGTCTCGTTTCTATCGCTGTCTCGCTACCTACCACTTGTATGTCAAGCCTCCCAAATTGCCATGAAAAGACTCTAACCCCTCCACATCCCAGCAAACATTTTTTGGCTATGTTACTGCTTGCTCAGCCTTTCTTATAGCGTTGCTAGTTGCAGGTGCCAATTGTTCCCATGTGCCAACATGGATATCCTTTTGATATATCACAATATTATTGCTATTTAATTTAATGCACATATATACTTGGTGAAGGGTGGAAGGCTTGGCCTTTTGCTCGGTGTTTTGTTCCACTCTTGCCGCCCTAGTTACTTGTGAACCGGTGTTATGTTCCATATTTTGCGCTCCTAAGATGCTCGGGGTTGTTATGGGGACCCCCTTGACCATTCGTTTTAGTTTAAAACTTGTCTGGCAAGACCCAACTTTGGTACTACATTTGCCTAATAACTAATAAACCTGCATAGGGAGTGATTAACCCGAGGATCTTTAATCAACAACCCGGGCCAGTGCTCCTCATGAGTGTTGGTCCAAAATAGAGCCACTTGCGGGGCCACCTCGGGGCAACTCGAGGGATTTCTATCAGGTCGCCGTACGTAGTGTTCATCCGGTCATGTCCTGAGAATGAGATACACGCCCCCTATCGGGTCCGTCGACACGTCGGGCGGTCTTGCTGGACTTGTTTTACCTTTCTAGAATGTCTTGCGCGATGAATTCCGATACTTTGGGCTATCTCGAGGTTGAGGTTTTCCAATGGAATTTCCTAGGAAATCACGGGATTCGTGGTCGAGGTTATTCCCACGGCGTGTGGTTAGTTTTTGATGGATGAGTTGGAGCACCCCTGCAGGGTTAAATCTTTCGGAAAGCCGTGCCTGCGATTATGTGGCAACTTGGAAACTTTGTTTAACACCCGGTCATAGCGAACTTGAAGTAAACTCAAATAAAATACACCAACCGTGTGTGTAACCGTGACTGTCTCTTCTCGTGATTTCTAAACCGAGAGAGAACATGGTGGGGTTATGTTTGTTCGTAAGTAGGTGTTCAGGATCTCTTAGAGGTCATTACTAGTTGACGTCCGTTTATGCGACGATCATCCCGCTTTATTCTTGTACTCGTAAGTTAGCCACTCAAATACATGCTTAGTGCGTGATGCAGCCTCACCACTTAACCATACCTCACCCATTAAGCTTTAATAGTCTTGATACCCTTGGAAATGAGATTGCTGAGTCCCCTGTGGCTCACAGATTACTACAACAACAATTGCAGGTATTGGTAATGCGATGATTTGACGTGAGCGCGATGTTTGTTTGATTTGGAGTTCTTCTGCTTCATCATCATCGATCTAGGATGGGTTCCAGGCGGCATCCTGGGGTAGCAAGGATGGATGTCATTTTATCATTTGATTTCGTCCGTAGTCGGACCCTGCTCTTCTGTATGATGATAGTATATGTTGTTGTATTGATGTGATGTTGATGTAGCTTGTGGCGAGTGTAAGCCAATTCTATATACTCATATCTTCTTTACATGTACTTGTAATGTTATCCATTCTTGCGAAACGACGAGATGCGCTTCTATCCTTTGACGAGGCCCTCGAGCCAAAATAAGGAAAGGATCGCATCTTGGGCGTGACAAGTTGGTATCAGAGCCTGTACCGACCTAGGAGCCCCCTTGATTGATCGAACTTGGCCGAGTAGAGTCTAGTGAAAAACTATTTTGAGTCTAGTTATATCGGAGAGTTGGATTCTTTTTACTCCTCTTCTATGCTCTGGTGAGGAATTACGACTTAGGAATTTTAATTCTACCCCTCTTCTCACTCAAAAAATTTTAGGATCACGCGGGTATTTTGGAACCTCTATGATGTCAATGTGACCGGAACTCTGTGCTTGGTCCCTCCCGTACGTATGGATTGGACCCGGGGAGTTGAGCTCCAAGGGGTTCTTGACACATCGCTATCGTTCAGTTTCCTCAGTATCTCAGGACGCGGATGTTCGAAATTGCTTCAATACTATTCGTGGTGCGAAGAGTGTGGCGGCACCCAATACTCACTACTGGAATCAGGATCTTTGCCGTCTGCCATGGCTGACGGCAAAGGCATGCATGGCGGACGGCAAAGGTCTTTGCCGTCAGCCAGCAGACGGCACCACATCCGGCTGAACAAGATATGGTAAAGGGCACTTTGTCGTCTGCTGGCAGACGGCAAAGATGCAAAGGTCTTTGCCGTCTGCCAGCAGACGGCAAAGGACATGGATGGCACACGGGGCAGCTTAGGTCTGTTAAGGGGTTAACGGCGTGCTTTGCCGTCTGCTAGCACATGGCAAAGTGGCCAAATAGGCCAGCCCAGGTTCCCCCCAGGTAGCTGTCACGTGTGCCGTCTGCTAGCAGACGGCAAAGCAACCACATAGGCCAGCCCAGTGCCCCCCAGGTTGCACAGGTAGCTGCCACGTGGCAGCTTTGCCGTCTGCCGGCAGATGGCAAAGAACTTTCCCGTCTGCCAGCGGACGGCAAAGTGCTTGTACTGCCCCTGTTTTTTCTGTTTTTTCTTAAATTCAATCAATTTCACAGATATATATATATATATATATATATATATATATACATTTGAAAATACTTTCAACAAGCAGACATATCCCTGCCATATGGATATGATCATCCAACACATATAGATACCAACTCAAAAGTCCATATCCAACATATATATATAGCCAACATATATCCAACAACAAGCATACAATGGTTTCATCCATACATACATATATAGGTAGCAAGTTTCACATTGTTCATCCTACAAAATCAAAACAAAAAGGAAGGACAAGGAGAAGAGTAGACTCCATCAACGCAAGCTTCCGTGATCTAAAGCAAATCTGCAAATTGGCAAAGAAGAAAGTTAGAAGAAGAACAAGAAGAAGAAGAAGTAGAAGAAGAAGTAGAAGTAGAAGAAGAAGAATTGTTCTTCTCTTTCTTTTTCTCCTCTTCTTTATCTTCTTCTTCTTCTAACGAAGGTAACTTAGGTAATTATGCCATTTTTTAGCTAAGCTAGGTAAAAATGCTAAGTGTAGGTCATTATAGAGCTAAGCTAGGTAAATAGGTCATTTTGGAGGTTAGTAAGGTTATTATGTCATTTTCGAGGAAAATAAGCTAAGTCAATGTCATTTTGGAGGTAACCAAGATTATTATGCCATTTTTGACCTAAGTATGCTAAGTATGTCATAAATGAACTAAAGAAGCTAAGTATAGGTCATTTTTGAGCTAACCTAGGTAGTTATGCCATTTTTTAGCTAACTAAGCATATTTATTCATTTTGGAGGACAAAATGGTAAGTGTAGGTCATTTTTGAGCTATCCTAGTTAAAATCGGTCATTTTGGAGCTAGGTAAGGTTATTTTGCCATTTTGGAGGAAAATAAACTAATGATATGACAGTTTGGAGCTAAACCAAGGTTATTATGCCATTTTTTACCTAAGTAAGCTAATTATGTCATAAATGAACTAGCTAAGCTAAGTATAGATCATTATTGAGCTATCCTAGGTAGTTATGCCATTTTTTAGCTAACTAAGCATATTAAGTCATTTTGGAGGAAAAAATGTTAAGTATAGGTCATTTTATAGCTATCCTAGGTAAAATATGTCATTTTGGAGCTAAGTAAGGTTATTATGTCATTTTCGAGGAAAATAAGCTAAGTATAGGTCGTTTTGGAGCTAAATAGGTCATTTCTTAAGCTACGTATGCATTTGTTAAGCAAAACACTTGGGAAAACTTACCATCATCACGGAGGTGAAGGACCGGTCGGGTTTGCGCCAGTGTGAGACGAAGAAGGACCGGTCGGGGTTGCGGCAGACGCAGAAGGATCGGTCGTTGCTTGTCGGGAGGCATGCTACACCAAAGATCATTTGCAATGTCTCGTTAGCATGATGCAACTCAAATGTGAATACTAGTAACTAATGACCATTCAAATGAAACTCACCGTGGGCGCTATACCAATCTGGGGCATCGGCGGAGGGGTCTGACCGTTGTTCTGGCACACGGTCTGCACATTTTGTTTTCACGAGTCAGTCATATTAGTTAGTGATGAAACGAACATTATGTGCATGATTTGGCTAATATGCAGGAGAAACTTACCACGAGGAGCTCGTATAGGGCTCGGTGAGACGCGTAGTTCCGGTTCCTCTCCTCCTCCCACATCCTAGCCGTCCTCTCCTCCATGTCCCTCTCCCTCTCCGCCGCCTGCCTGTTTGCCTCCGCCAGAAGCTCCTGGGCCCTAGCCTCGATGGCGAGCTCCATTGGCCGTGGACGAGGCCTTATCTCAGGATCGGAGCTCGTCTGGCGCTTCTTGATCTCCGGGAGAGTTCTAGGACAACGTATCAGTCCATCCCCAATGGCTATCGAGCCATGGGGCCTCCCGCCACCAGATATCATCACGAGCTCTGGATCAAAAGGACTCTGGCTCGGGTTGAAGTCCTCCCCTTTCCTCGTCTTCCCCTCATCTCTATACCTCACGAGCTTGTTGTGGGAGGAGATGTTGCTGAAGCTCTCTGGATGATCGAGGTCATCCTCAGAGAATGCCTTGGCCTTCTTGTACGGGGCAGTATGGGCCATGGCATAGAGGTCGAACAGCGGTGGCACCTCCTTCTTGTTGTGTCGCGCCTAAAAGAGAGGAACAAAATATTAGTTAAGGGCTCAAGCTAGCATGAAGAATGAAATTGCATGAATCATGAAGCAAACCACATACCCAGTGATCCCCGAACTCAAACAGGTTGGAGCTCCCTCGATGGTGTGGCACACCTTTCATTTGGGCACGCTTATCCTTGGCCTTGTTGTGGATGGCTAGCCATTGGGGAGAGCACCACTCATCCACCAACGCCTCCCAACAGTCCATCCTATCCGCACACCATCTCGGGGGCACCTAAGTTAGACAAGAGAAATTTCAGCGCTACGCCTACGAATCAAATCAAGGAAACTAAGTACAAGGCCTTAAGAATAGGTAATTACCTTCATGTACTTCTGCTTACTCAGAAACTTGGCGCGGCACTTCTTCTTGGCCCTCTTAATATTAGTCGAGGCATAGTAGTCTCGAACAGCCTGCACCCGAGTCTCGTGCCGTAAGTTCTGAAATAGGCGCTTGCACTCGGCTAAGAGAACAATAGCCGCGTCCGCCTCGTGTTCCTCAAGACACCTGTAGAAGGTCTGCAATCAAACAAGACAACACTTATTAGTACAATCAATAGGTGTTGTTGATTTTTAATTCTGTAAAGGAGAAATTACCCAAAACCGCCGGATCACAATGTCGACCACCGTCTCGCACAAGACACCATCGACCCTCTCCTCCGGCGGGGCCGGGGCAGCCACGTACAGCTCCCAGCTCAGTGCTAGCTGTCGAACCTCACCCTCACCGGGCAACGTGACCCACCCCGGGAAATGGTGCCGCAAAGCACACCAAGGACCTGGTTGGGCCTGCGGACACCAGGGACGTGTTTCCAACCCCTGCAGTATGACAAGGCCAACACATTAGATATTAATTTGAAGAAACATGAAGGCAAAAGGTTAAAAAAGAGTAAATGCACTTACTTCTCCCCATTAGGCACAATCAACCACCTCTGATCGCGGGTCGCCGGCACGGGCGGGAGATTTGTACCACCACGCTGGTAGACCTTTTTGCCCTCCTCAACCAGCTCGCCCTCGCTATAGCTATCCTTAGAAAATCTGTCCTCGCCACCATCAGCATGGCCACTAGCCTCCGGAGTCACGTGGGACGAAGACTCTGGGACCAGAGTCTCCTGGGACGAAGACTCTAGGACCGGAGTCTCCTGGGACGAAGGCTCGACGACCCGAGGCTCGTCGGCCCGAGGCTCGTGAACCGGAGTCCGAGACGGGTCCAAGTCAGACGGGTCCACCTGAGACGGAGCACTCCAGTGGTCGGGAGAATCAGCTGGGGGTGGCGGCGAGGAAGGCGCAGTAGCCTTCCTACCTCTCCCGCCGCCACGTCCAACACTAGCACCCCTCTTCGTCTTCCCCCGACCTCTCCCGGCCGAAGAAGAAGCGCCCGCCGGTGTCTGCATACTGTGTACCAGCGCTCTCCGGAGGTGCTCGGGTGGAATAATAGCACCCCTCCCAGCACGCGCCGAGGAAGGAGGCTCGGAGCGCTCTCGACCCGCGCCCACCATCTGTCAACACCTGCAATGACAAAGAGTAAACGAAATTAGTACAACATAAAAAATGGAATACCTAATAACATGAACTAATTAATAATATATATGTACATAATAATAATTGAATACCTGACATTACTAATATTAATCTTCATCGTCTATATATGCTCCGGGATCAATAAATGCATAATCATCATCACTATCAGTAATGGCGTGCTCATCAGCATCATCAATAAATGCATCACCATCGGCGACCCTCTTTTTCTACTTTTCCTACTTCTTTTTTTCATCTTCTACTTCTACTTCTTTTTTTTTCATCTTCTTCTTCTTTCTTCTTCTTCTTCTTCTTCTTCTTCTTCTTCTTCTTATTCTTATTCTACTTATTGTTCTTTTTTTTCATCTTCTTCTTCTTCCTCTTCTTCTTCTTCTTCCTCTTCTTCTTTTACTTCTTTTTTTTAATCTTTCTTGTTTATTCTTAAAAAACAGAAAAAAAAAACCTAAACTAAACTAAACTAAATCTAACCTAAACTAAACTAAACTAAACTAAACTAAACTAACCTAAACTAAACTAAACTAAACAAACCTAAACTAAATCTAAAAAAACAGAAAAAAAAAACAGAAAAACTCACCACGAGGAGGGGGCGCGGGTTGAGGAGGCAGGCCACGGGGAGGGGGCGTGGGTTAAGGAGGCCGAGGGGAAGGGCGGCCGGCGACGGTGCGGCTCCGGCGGGGCGGCGCGGCGCGGCTCCGGCGATGGGGCAGGGCAGGGCGGCCGCCGCGGCCTGCGTCCGCTGGGCGGGGCGGCCGGGCGGGGCGGGCGGCCGGCCGGCGACGGGGTGGGCTCCGGGCGGCAGGGCTGGCCGGTGGCGCCTCGGGCTCCGGGGGGTGGCGCGGGGCGGCGGCGGCTCGGGCACGGGGGCGGCGCGGGTGAGGTGAGGGGAGAGAGAGAGGGGTGGGGCGCGGGGCGGGCTCCGGGGGGCGGGGCTGGCCGGTGGCGCCTCGGGCTCCGGGGGGCGGCGTGGGTGAGGTGAGGGGAGAGAGAGGGGTGGGGCGCGGGGCGCTGACTGTTTTAGATAGGTTAAATCTCTTTGTCGTCTGCTAGCAGACGGCAAAGAGCCTAGCTAGTGGGGTGGGGCCGGGGGGGCGGACGTTAGTTGGCCACTTTCTTTGCCGTCTGCTAGCTGACGGCATAGAAGCTTTGCCGTCAGCTAGCAGGCGGCAAAGAAAGTGGCCATTAGGTGGTTCTCGTTAGTGGGCCACCCTTCCTCTTTGCCGTCTGCTAGCTAACGGCAAAGCTTATATGTCGTCAGCTAGCAGACGGCAAAGAGATGGCTGATGGCAAACATGATCTTTGCCGTCAGCTCTTTGTTTGCCGTCAGTTTTCTGTAAGCTGATGGCAAGGACCTTCTTTGCCATCAGCTAGCTGACGGCAAAGAGCTGGCTGACGGCAAAGATCCTGATTCCAGTAGTGACTGGGGAGCGGGATCACATGTACTGCCATCTTTAGTATCATTGTGATTACGAGGGTCTAAGGTAGATGAGTTTCCGAGGTTTCTCTGGTTATGCGTTGACGGATGTGATACACTGGTGGGTAGTATTATTGCTAGGAGTTGAATGTTTTATTCAGTAATTGATCCATGTATCTGTTGGACCAGATTGCATAACCAAGAAAGTTCGGAAGTTCTTAGGTGGGAATTCAAGTAGTTACCTATGATTATCCTTCCAGCAAATGCAAATGGGTTATGTTTTTGTTTCTGGCTAAATTCTCAAGCGTCATCCTTCGGTTTTGTTAGAATATGGTAATTCAAGTTGCTTCGATGTCAAGTGGTGATTTCATATTTTGCTAAGAAGTGTTCTCATATTTCTGTGGGAATGCTAATCCTTTTTCTCAATCAAATAGTCATGTCAATTCTTTCCAACCGGTGCGCTTCGCTTCAAGATAATTCAATCATTTCCAATATTTGCAAGATCAATCCTCATATTTCTTTCTGGAGTTCGTCTCATCCATCCCAAGTGTTCCTTGTTTTCCCCACCCTCCCGCCCATTTTCTTCAATGATTAAATTCTCATCCAAGTGCTTCTCTCTTCATCAATGCTTCCGCCATCATTTCTTCCGTATTGTGTCCGGTAATTCATGTGGAGATGCTCAAGTGATTCAAAGTTCATTGTTCTTCATTCCCATTTTCTTTTCAAGTGGATTCAATTCAATCTCTCGGTGTTCATCATATCCTTGTCATCCGTTATATGATTCCCCATGTTGGAAGTTCTTATCCAAGCCTCTCTTGTTTGTTCGTTTCTATTTTATCCGGAGTGCTGAAGATATCTCAGAAGATTCGTGTTTTCACTCAAGTCCTTTCAGTTAGTTCGAGGTTCTCACCTCATCAAGTTCTTAATTTGTACCGGTGCAATCTCGTCCTAAGCAATCTTTTCAATGGTGTTTTCTTTGAGTGGGTCCATAACCCACAGGTTTTTCCCAGGATCTTACCTGGCTCTTCTTTTCTTTTCCGAAGATCTCAAGTTCTTTTCAAATGTGACATAAGAATGAATTCCATCAATCATATTCCCTCTCCAAGATTGTTTCAAATTAATTTTTATCGTTGGCTCAACCTTTTCTTATTAATTATTTCGAAGTGTCTTAGTAATTCTTGGTGGTGTTTCTCGTCATCATTCTCGGCATTGAAGACCGAAGGAGAGTTTCTCTTAAATCTTGTTCCATTCTCGGAGATTCATGGTTTTAGCTTGGTGCTATCCTTTCAAATGTTTTCGATCATGAGTAATTCCTTCCATATATATCCGGAGCGTTTCAGAGTTGTTTTCATTTCTCGATCCTCCGAAGGCCATCATTTCAGAAGATTTCTTCGTTCTGAGCTTTCAGCTTTCGTTCTCCAATTCTTCTCAATTGTTGTCTCTTCGTTCGTATCTCAGTTATTCCGGTGCCTTGTTCAAGTTTCTATTAGTAAAATCTTGATCTCTTCATTCTCATGTATTCCCATTCGTTTCAATTCTCATCGGTGGTTCGTTCAAGACTTCTTCAAGTTGTGCTCTTTTCTGGCCTCAATCTTTTCAAGAAGAATAAGTAGTATGCCAAATCCGTTGCTTGTCATCAATTTAACTTGATGAAGGATAAGCATAACATAATTCTTATTCTTCTTTCATCAAGGTGATGTAATTCCTTCTTCCAGAGGTTGTTCATATTTTGTTTTCCGGAGTCCCAAGTTTTCTCAAGCATCTTCGCGAAGCTCGATCTAAATCGCTGCAAGGCCTCAATCTTGTTCGTTTGCAACCTTCAATTCTTTTCTATCATCCTTCTATTCCAGAGTTTTTCCGAAGGTTCTTCGTGGCGGCTCTTCAAGAATTTAATTCATTCTCGAAGTGTTCTTCAAGATTCTTGTGGTAGTAGCTCAAGTATTCTTTATCTTGCATTTCAAAGTGCAATTCATTCTCCCTTATCTTTTGAGGTGGTGTTATAGCATTCTTGATTCATGAGGAGTCTCGAAGAGAATTTGTTTCAAGAATGAGATAATTAAACCCATCCTTTCTTTCTCGGAGTTATCTTGGTATAGATTTCACATAAAACTTTTCCTAAGGATTGTTGCTATCATGGTGCTTATCAATGACCCAAGTTTTCTCCTTGTCCTCTTGGTGAAGAAGTTTCCATCTCTTGTGGCCTCAAGCAATCAATAGTTTTTGGTTTGTGGCCGGTTGTCACCACATCATTGGGATGGTTTTCTATAAGTCCACAACAAGCTTATTCTTTTCGTTGTTCATTTTCCAACAACTCCGTCCAATCCTTCTTGTAATGATGCTTTCAATTCAATTGCGGTAGAAGTTGCCATTTTCTTCTCCGTTCTCTTCTCTCCAAGATCTAGTTCCATTCTTTTGGTCCAGAGCCATTGTGATGTTGCTCTCTTCAATCTATCATCTTGTTTTGTCAAGATCATGTTCCTTCTTTGCTTATTCATTTAACCGGAGTGTTGTGTCCTCTCTTCAAGTTCTTTCCATCGTACCAAGTTTTGCCTCTCTATCCTACCGAAGTGCTTCCCAAATTTCTTGTGGATTCTTGCTTGTTCCTCTTGTCATTCTTCAACTTGTTGAAACCTTCAATGATCATTGGTTTCACTCGTTTGTCAAAGAAGCAACTAAGCTTTACCTCTTCCTTTCATCTTCCTCTTCCCCTTCTCATTCTAAGATCTCGGGTCGAGATCTCTTGTAAGTGGAGGAGAGTTGTAACAGCCTGAGACCGACGCTCCAGAAGATTCCCGATTTATTCCGTTCTCGTCGTGTGATTCGTTTGTTTGTTGCATTCATCATCGCATCATCCGCATCATCTGCATAACATCGTCACTCGTTTTCGAAAAACTGCATCCGTTCGTAGTCGCCGGTTCTCTCCGTTCTCGTCGACGACCGTTTCGAGTCCAACCACACACGCATGCGCCCACAACATCGATAACAAAAATATTGTTTTTAAAAGTGTGCGAAAAATATTCTCAGATTGGGTCAAAACTTGGCGTGCGATCTGATATAGCGTAGCTAGACCGCCTGTCAAATTTCGTCG
This sequence comes from Elymus sibiricus, assembly GCA_039707655.1. NCBI lineage: Eukaryota > Viridiplantae > Streptophyta > Magnoliopsida > Poales > Poaceae > Elymus > Elymus sibiricus. The sequence continues at coordinate 302,101,481 of CM077675.1, read as the reverse complement.
CAATCAGAGTTCGTTTGGTAGCAGAACGGTCGACCATAGCGGCTTCGTCATCGGATAAATCGTCGGACGTTTCGGTATTTCAAAATCATGCCACGGGCCACTAACCTCCCCCTCTTCTCAGCCCACACCCCCTCTACACAACCCACTAAGCCCAGCAAACCCACCTCTCCGATCGGACCGTCCGATCGCGATCGGAGGGTCAGAAAAAAAACCTAACCCTAAACGTGCCTATTTAAGGGCCTCCCCATGCCATTTTGGGCATCTCCCACTCCCTCCTCGAAAACCGCGCTCCACCAACCTCCTCCCACCAGCCAGCCGCCGCCCCGCTTCATTTTCCGCGCCCGGCCGCCCCCAAGCCGCCACTTGGCGCCACCCGAGCGGTTGTGCCGCCACCAGCCGTCGTCCCGGCCAGCCGGAGGCCGCCTCTTGGCTCCCCTTGCCCCTCTGCCTCGCCCCAGCCAGCCGTGGCCCGCCCGGGCCCAGGGCAGGCCCACTCGAGCCCATCAGGGCCCGGGGCAGCCCGCGTGCGCCTCCGCCCGTCTGCCCCGCCGCCGGCGACCTGCGCCGCTCTGCACCAACCCCGCCGCCTTGTCAACCCCGCCGCCGCCCCCTCTAGCGATCTCGTCGCCGCCCCTGCGAGCCGCAGCCGCCGCTGGACCTCCACGCCGTCGCCTCTCTGTGGCTATGCGCCGCCGCCAAGCTCTCCTGCCTGCCCCCCCCCCCCCGCCTCCATGGTGCTCGCCGTCGGCCGCCCCACCGTGGCCGCCACTCGAGCCGCCCGTGGTCGCCTCCGGTCCGGATCCGGCGAGATCCGGCCGAGAGCCATGCCCCGGCGCCTCCTTCGCCGCGGTCGCGCCCTCGCCGGCGTCGTCTCGCCTCCACGCCGGCGGCTAACCCCGACCCACCGCCGTTGACCAGCGGCTGGGATGGCCTCGGCCCTGGATGTCGGCGTCCCTCCAACCAAACGCCGGCCTGGGCACTGGATCTCCTCGCCCCACTCTGTTTTGTCCCGTTTGCCCGAGGTGCTGAATTTTAAGTCCCTAAACGATGCCCGTTTTTACTCACATATGCATATTGTATGGATCATATCTTGTTAACCGTGCATCTGATGATCAAGTATTATATATGAAAAAGTATCTACATTTCGTGCTCTACATGTTGGTGCCATTTGCATGAATTATAGGAATCATCTAGAGGTGCAGATCTGTCTTGCAAAAGTGCATCTCATCGTTAGATGTGAATCTGATATTTTCTTCAAACTTGCGTGGATGATTGCATCATATCCATAGGTCTTGTGCATGTGGTGTCTTCATGAGTATTGCTCTATGTGATGTCTACTTTCATGCCATGCCTCTGGTTGTTAGGTAGGAATTCACTAACAAGTCAATTTCTTGCTCTCAAGTGGCTATCACGTTAAAACTGAAATCTGTTAACGATGAGCTCCGTTTTGCGAGCATCATATTAAGCAAACCATGCATCCTACGTAATTTTGCCAATGGTATGATTTGAAGTGTGTCATGTCTAGTTGCTGATAGTGCCCTTGCCATGCTCATAAGTGATTATTATGCTACTGTTATTGCCATGTCTACATGCCTAATCAAACTGCAGTTTTGGGAGATAGCTAAATTTCACTAAGTCTGAAACTGATATTTTGTTGCCATGTTGCCATGTGATTTGCTATTGATCTAGGAGTATTTTGTGGTTGCCACCAAGGAGTCTTTTGTTAAGCATGTTGTTTCTTATCATGTTGTGCCAATAGATTGCATGAACAGGTTTAGCATCAGAATTAATTCTGTTGTCCAATATGTCAATCTGTTAAAAACTGCTGCACATGTCTACTCTAATTTTCACCAAGTCTGAGAATCTGTTTTCTTCATAATGCCATGTTGTGATGATGCTAGCCACGTTTCTATGCATAATTAGACCTTGCCACCATGGAATGAATTGTAGTGCATCATGTCCTCTACCATGCTGCAGAATTTCATGTCATTCTATGACCTGTAGCATATACTTTTAGTGTTGTCAATATGCCATCAGGTTAACACTGGTTGTGAAAAACTGTTATTTTCACTAAGTCCTAATCTGCTATATTTTATTGCCATGTTGTGAGCTTCCTACCATGTGATCCATGACTCTTTTGAGTATGATATATGAAGATGAAATGAAGTGTGTGTTATATGCTACTGCCCCATGCTTAGTGTGTGCATATTAGGATCTTGGAGCTTGTTGGTTTCATGTGTGCAAAATGCTATGTTGCTGTTTTGGGCAGATTTCAAATAAAACTTGTGTTGGTTGTTGTGGTTGAACCGTAGCTCCGTTTTGCACATGCCATATATGAAACTTGACTGGAATCACATGTAGTTTCACAATATCTTGTTGCATCCATGATTTGACATGTTTATGGTTGATGTTTGCATGCATTTTGCATTCATAGCATATTATCTTGTTATGGTCATATCTTTTAGGCCGTAGCTCCGTTTTATATGATCTATATATGTAAATCGACTAGAATGACGAGTAGAATCGGATTGTGCACTTTATTTCCCTGTTTAATAAATATAAAATATGGTTAGTTAAGATCTGGACCAATTCCTAAATTTGCATATGAGGTCGCTTCGGAAATACTATAAGTTGTTTCCGGCTTCATTTAAACTTGCCTAGATGCCTACTTTACTTATGCTTCACCTCTTGCCATGTTAAACAATATTTAAACTTGCCATGTAAGTAAACGAGAGTGAACTAAATAATTCGAATGTGGAGTTTCATCAATATGCAATTCGTTGCATATTGAGCTTCACTTAATGTGTAGTATTTGTTTGTTGTGATTGCCATGCCTTGCATAATTAAACCGGACATGCATCATGTTTGTTTCTGCATCATGTTATGCATATGTTGTGGTGTTGATCATGTGTTGATTGGTGTTTCTGGATTGCTTCTTCTCGATAGAGTTCCGAAAGCGTTCAGAGTGTGAGGATTCGTTTGACTACGTTGGTTCGTCTTCTTCATGGACTCGATCTTCTTCCAAGCGGGATCTCAGGCAAAATGATCATTTCTCTGGATACTATTACTATCATTGCCATGCTAGATGTCGAGTTTCTATCGCTGTCTTGCTACCTACCACTTGTATGTCAAGCCTCCCAAATTGCCATGAAAAGCCTCTAACCCCTCCACATCCCAGCAAACATTGTTTAGCTATGTTACCGCTTGCTCAGCCTTTCTTATAGCGTTGCTAGATGCAGGTGCAAATTGTTTCCATGTGCCAACATGGATATCCTTTTAATATATCACAATATTATTGCTATTTAATTTAATGCACATATATACTTGGTGAAGGGTGGAAGGCTTGGCCTTTTGCTCGGTGTTTTGTTCCACTCTTGCCGCCCTAGTTACTTGTGAACCGGTGTTATGTTCCATATTTTGCGCTCCTAACATGCTCGGGGTTGTTATGGGGACCCCCTTGACCATTCGTTTTAGTTTAAAACTTGTTTGGCAAGATCCAACTTTGGTACTACATTTGCCTAATAACTAATAAACCTGCATAGGGAGTAATTAACCTGAGGATCTTTAATCAACAACCCGGGCCAGTGCTCCTCATGAGTGTTGGTCCAAAACAGAGCCACTTGCGGGCCACCTCGGGGCAACTCAAGTGATTTCTATCAGGTTGCCGTACATAGTGTTCATCTGGTCGTGTCCTGAGAATGAGATACGCGGCTCCTATTGGGTTCGTCGACATGTCGGGCGGTCTTGCTGGACTTGTTTTACCTTTCTCGAATGTCTTGCGTGAGGAATTCCGATACTTTGGGCTATCTCGAGGTTGAGGTTTCCAATGGAATTTCCTAGGAAATCACGGGATTCGTGGTCGAGGTTATTCCCGCGGCGTGTGGTTAGTTTGTGATGGATGAGTTGGAGCACCCCTGCAGGGTTAAATCTTTCGGAAAGCCGTGCCCAAGGTTACGTGGCAACTTGGAAACTTTGTTTAACACCCGGTCATAGCAAACTTGAAGTAAATTCAAATAAAATACACCAACCATGTGCGTAACCGTGACTGTCTCTTCTCATGATTTCTGAACCGAGAGAGAACTCGGTGGGGTTATGTTTGTTCGTAAGTAGGTGTTCAGGATCTCTTAGAGGTCATTACTAGTTCACGTCCGTTTATGCGACGATCATCCTCCTTTATTATTGTACTCGTAAGTTAGCCACTCAAATATATGCTTAGTGCGTGCTGCAGCCTCACCACTTAACCATACCTCACCCATTAAGCTTTAATAGTCTTGATACCCTTGGAAATGATATTGTTGAGTCCCCTGTGGCTCACAGATTACTACAACAACAGTTGCAGGTACAGGTAATGCCATGATTTGACGTGAGCGCGATGTTTGTTTGATTTGGAGTTTTTCTTCTTCTTCTTCATCGATCTAGGATGGGTTCCAGGCGGCAGCCTAGGATAGCAAGGATGGATGTCATTTTATCATTTGATTTCGTCCGTAGTCAGACCCTGCTCTTCTGTATGATGATTGTATATGTTGTTGTATTGATGTGATATTGATGTAGCTTGTGGCGAGTGTAAGGCAATTCCATATACTCATCTCTTCTTTACATGTACTTGTAATGATATCCATTCTTGCGAAACGACGAGATGCGCTTCTATCCTTTGACGAGGCCCTCTAGCCAAAATAAGGATAGGACCGCATCTTGGGCGTGACAGATGTCGCTTTTATCGTTTGATTAATTTCGTCCGTAGTCAGACCCTGCTTTTATGTATGATGATTGTAATAAATGTTTGTATTTGAGATGATCATGACTTAGCTCGTGGCGAGTGTTAGTCAATTCCATATACTCATCTCCTCTTTACATGTACTCGTAACGATATCCATTCTTACGAAACGACGAGATGCGCTTCTATCCCTATCGAGGTCCTCGAGCCAAAATACGGATAGGACCGCATCTTGGGTGTTACAATAAGTAGCAAGTGTAAGAGCGTGTAAATAAATGGAGAATGGGCCCGGTGGCCATAGGTTCGCTAGTGGCATCCCTGTCGAAAGCAAGATAGGGAAGGGTACACAAATTATTATTGGGCAATTGATAGAATTGCACGTAGTTATAATTTTGATCATTCATGGCATAATCAATACATAGGCATTACGTCTGTGACAATTAGACCGTTAATCCAACTGCGTTTACTACTATTGCTCCACCCCAAGACCACTATCTAGCATGCATACCAAAGTATTAAGTTCATACAAATAGAGTAATGCATTAAGCAAGATGACATAATATAGACATGAAGAGATAAACCAATATGACCAACCCCCGTTGTTTTATCCTTAGTGGCAACAATATAATGCGTGCCCTTATCATTTATGTCACTGGAAAGGATCACCGCAAGATTAAACCTACTGCAAAGCACCTCTCCATCTGAAGATAAATTAATCAAACTTGGCCAAAGTAGATAGATAGATCAAAGAGAAACACAAATTATAAAATTATGCAACAAGGATGGCTCAAGAAACTCATAATACATCAAAGAATAATCTGATCCTAAGCCTACAATTCATCGGATCCCGATAAAGACATCGCGAAAGATTACATTAGATTTACCTTAAATAAATCATTGTATTGAAGATCAAAAGAGAGAGAAAGCCATGTAGCTACTACTATGAACCCATAGGTCCTCAAGGAACTACTCACATATCATCATGAAGGTAGCAAGGTTGGTGAAGATAGCCTCCTCAATGATTTCCCCCTTTGGTAGAGTACCAGAAAAGGGCTCTAGATGGGATCATGGCGGAACAGAGGCTTGTGGCGGCGATAAAATCGTTTCGGATCTCGCTTCGAGAGTTTGTGAATATGTGGGAATTTATAGGCCAAGAATTAGGGTAAAACGGAGCACAAGGGGGCCCACAAGCCACCCCCCGCATGCCTACCCCTAGGGCGCGCCCCCTGGCTTGTGGGCTCCATGTGGGTCTTCTTGCCTCCCTCCAAAGATTCTAGGATGTCTTATTACCCAAAAAATTCACCAACATTTCATTGTGTTTGCTTCTATAGGTATGGTTTTTTCGCGAAACAAAAAACATGCGAAAAATAGAAACTGGCACTCGGCACTAGTTAATAGGCCAATCCATAAATATAATATAAAATGGCATATAAAGCATACAAAAGTGATAATATAATAGCATTTAACAATCAAAAATTATAGATACGTTGGAGACGTATCGACATCCACTAGTGCAGAAAAGCCTAGCTATGGCGTGGCCAAAACGGCCTTGCTGGTGTAGACACCCGACGCCAGCGATCTGTGGCGTTGGATCCTACGCCTGGAGTATAGTACATGATGCTGGCGTCGAAATTGGCCAACGCCAGCTATACATCTACACTACCTTTGTCGTGTGTTGTTGTCCAACGCCAGCAATTTGTTTTTTTTGGATAATAAAAAAAACTCCTTCAGAAACTACGAGCTTAAACTTCACAAAAGGTACAGATCAAAACATACTCATAAACTTAATAAGAGTTTAAAACTTAGTACTAATGAACTAAACATACTCATAAACTTCAGACTTCATAACTTAGCTAATTAGTACTCAACAACTAAACATACTCATAAACTTCATAGTTTAAAACTACTCAACATCATTAAGGATCAAGTCCAGTTGGTGAAGCTTTTTCTGATTGTTCTCTCCATCTTTTTTGAAGTGATCAACGTCTGTCTATAGGTTATGCTTCTCTAGCCTGTATTTCTTTTTCTCCATCTTCAAGTTGTCTCTCTTCTCCGTCAACTCATCCCTCAGATCCCTCAGTTTGTTTAACTTAGTTCGGGCATTAGCACCCTCTGCGAGCAGACTATCCCTTTCATTCTTCAGTGCGGCATTGCCTTCTTCGACTTTTTTGATGCGCCAGTCTAAAGACTCTAATCACCACTGATTCCAGTTCTGCACGTCGCCCACCGATTCGTTGTTGGCTGATGAATTGTCCATATGTGCTGTAATGAAAGCTCACCATCTTATAGAATGAAGAATTTAAAAATAACATGCAGAATTTAAAAAGAACTAGAACATAAGGAACAAAATTATCTATCATGACTTATCTTTTATATCTAAATAGCTAGACCCCACTATTAGGAATTCTCTAGCCACAACTCTTGGAACTAGAACATAAGGAACAAAATTATCTATCGTGACTTATCTTCTATATCTAAATAGCTAGACCGCACTATTAGGAATTCTCTAGCCACAACTCTTGGAACTAGAACATAATGAACAAAATTATCTATCATGACTTATCTTCTATATCTAAATAGCTAGACCCCACTATTAGGAATTCTCTAGCCACAACTCTTGGAACTAGAACATAAGGAACAAAATTATCTATCATGACTTATCTTATATATCTAAATAGCTAGACCCCACTATTAGGAATTCTCTAGCCACAACTCTTGGAACTAGAACATAAGGAACAAAATTATCTATCATGACTTATCTTCTATATCTAAATAGCTAGACCCCACTATTAGGAATTCTCTAGCCACAACTCTTGGAACTAGAACATAAGGAACAAAATTATCTATCATAACTTATCTTCTATATCTAAATAGCTAGACCCCACTATTAGGAATTCTCTAGCCACAACTGTTGGAACTAGAACATAAGGAACAAAATTATCTATCATGACTTATCTTCTATATCTAAATAGCTAGACCCCACTATTAGGAATTCTCTAGCCACAACTCTTGGAACAAGAACATAAGGAACAAAATTCTCTAGCCACAACTCTTGAAACTAGAACATAAGGAACTTACATGTGCTTGAGTCGGGCGGGGCGGGTCGAGGCGGCGTTGGGTGGAGACGGGCAGCGTTGGGCAGCGGCGGGGGGCGGCCTCACGCTCCTCCTCCGACGAAGACGGGTCGGGTCAGGCGTGGCGGCGTCGGGTGGAGACGGGTAGCGTCGGGCAGCGGCAGGGGGGGCCGGGATCGAGAGGAGGACGGGTGGAGTTAGGGATCGAGAGAGAGTGAGGACGAATGGATCCGGATTTTACCTGTTAAAACCGACTAGTGCTGGCGTGGGCCTAATGGGCCTGAATGCGCCACGCCGGGCCTATGAAAATACCTATGGCGTAGGAACTTTAGTCACGCCAACAATAATAGGTGAAAGGCGAGAGCGTTGGGGTCCTCATACAAGTGACGTTCGGCAGAATTTGCATGCCACCACTAAGTCTGTACCAATAACGTACAAATTTAGGCAATGCCAGCACTATTTGAAAATATTAGTGCTGGCGTCGGCTGAAAATGGCGCGCCACCAACAAGAGTTGTGGCTAGCCATTTCTCTACTAGTGATCCCCAAGCTTAAAATTTCTACTCGTGCTCGAGTAGGTAAATCTTAATAAAAAAATGATGTTGAATGCTACCTAACATGTACTTGATCAAGTGATGTAATTTGGATATGAATATTGAGATACGAATGATTCAAGGCAATAGTCTATCAATTTGGCATTGAAACAATAATACATAAGCATACTAGTAAACAATCATTGTCTTTCAAAATAAAGATGCTAAAGAACGTGATCCCTACACACTTAATCATGAAGAGCATGGCATGCTAAGTCTTCCTAACATAAATATATCAAATCATTGGTAACTTCATACCACCTGATTCTGGTGCTTTTAGGGTATCTCCAACGCTGAATTGCAAATGGCATGCATCTGTCGAGACCACGTAGTCCAGATGTGTTTTGCCATCCAACACGGTAACCCATCCGTCTATGAGTCGGTCCGGATATTCGTTTTCCCGGAAACCAAAAGCAAATGGGGGTTGCTTTGTGGGCATATGACCGCTACCACGCATGCGTCCTGCAAACCGGTCCAACCCCAAACCCTCTCCCTCTCACTGGGCTCGCTGGCCTAAAGCGTCACCACGCCGTGTCCATGGCAGCCACGGTGGCAGAGAACCCCAACTTTGTCGCCGAGCAGCGGGAGCTCTACGAGGCAGTGCACTCACTCCACTCGCAACGTGGTCGTGGCGCAGCCGGATGCAAAGGCGGCACTGGTGATCGCGGACGAGAGTGTCGGCAGTGGAACGTCCTTCATGTCGCCAACAAAATTTAGCTGGCGTCGGTGTCACAACGAGCGTGTTGCCCCGTCCACATCCATCATCAACCTCACGTCCACCCACGATGGACAGGTCGTGGACTCCGGTGAGGAGTGGTGCATGGGAGGCGCAGGACCTTGAGTCCCAAGTGGGTCGGTTCATGTCTCATGTCCCACTCTTCCTCGCCGGCGACTGCACCTTTACTTCACGGGTCTCATTTGTGCTAGACATGGATACAACCAACGCCAGAAGGGAACAACAAGGACTTAGAGGAAGGGCACAACTGTAGACTAGGTTTAGGTCCGGTCGCTTTTTTAGAAATATATCGAAAATGTAATGAATGTGCTCCAGTTTAAATGAAATCATCCAATTTGCATGACATTTATTCTGTTTCTTAAAAAAAATGAAATGTACACGGGCGCAGTTAGATGGCCGGCTCCCGCATCACTCTCAGCGGACGGGTATGGTGTCCGATTTGGGTCAGCGTTGGAGATGCCCTTATCATGTTATATTTGGATTATTAGTTCATCCGGACCATATTGTGTGTTTGAATATGAAAACACGAAATTTGGCATGTATTTGAAATCTCAAGTTTCTAATGAATATGTTGTGAAATTCAAATGGAATTTGTATGCAAACGTTTGGGAAAACAAAGAACAAAAAGGGGGAGGGTAAGTTTTAAGGGAAGGACTAGGTGCGAAAATATGTAATCCCTCAAATTTTAGGGGATTAAAGGATGGGGAAAAGTTGGGGATTAAATTATGAGTAGAGATGGTCTTAGGATGAGTGGAGATTCTACCCTTAATTTGCTAACAAAATCCTAACAAACTTTATATATATTTTTCACACTAGAAGAACACGTTATTACAACATGATGCACATTTTTTAGATATATATGAATAAATTTGTAAAACCGAAATTGACCTTATTGTATTCTCTCTATGTCTCATTCAACGAAGAAAATTTTTACTAGGCAATAATTTTTCATAAACAAATATTCAATTCGACTTACTACGAATACTTTTGCAACAAAAAAAAACGTCCACGGGAAAGTATGTCCTAACATGGGAACTAAGAAGGATTTAAGCGATTCCCCCACACAAAAAAGAGGATTTAAGCGAGACTATGTACACACTTGGGGCTTGAAACTAAGAATATCTACTCCTAAAAAGGGAGTCAGTACGTTGTTCCGTTCGTCCTTCCCTCTCATCGATCCAGAGATCTCCCACGCCGATATTTTTTCTACTCCGTTCGTTCACTTTTATAAGTCCTTTCAGACAATTCAAATTAAATTGTTTTGCACTATGTCTGAAATGTCTACAAAGACTTATAAAAGTGAACAGAGAGAGTAAATAAAGTGCATGTATCCTCTTACCATTTTTTACTCCAGCGCATGTGCGTGCAGTCCGTTTTCTCATCGAGCTTTGCACGGGATAATCTCTACTCCTAAAGGGGGAGTTGGTAGCTTCTTTCTTGGTTTTTTTTCATCTCCTCTCCCACCTTCGTCTGGTTTTTTCCCGTCCCTTCTCCCATCATCATATATTTAGTAATGTATTTATGTGAAAGAATCAATCATCTAATGAATCTTTAAAGACCAAATCTAATGAATCAATCAATCTAATGAATTAATTTACCTTACCATAAATGGCTCAATCACATTAATTAATATTTCCATACATCACCGAATTACATTAACTAACATTCCGTTTTAGGGTTTTTTTCGTCTCCCCTCCCACCTTAGGAAGAGGCGTTGGTAGATTAGGTTCAAGGTTTTCTTTCGTCTCCCCTCTCACCTTCGTTTGGTTTTTCTCGTCTGGTTTTTTCTTCGTCTCTCCTTCCATCATCATATATTTAGTAATCTTACTCCTAAATGCTCGGTTGGTAGAATTGCATCCATGGTTTATTTTCGTCCGGTTTATTTTCTTCTGGTCTATTTTTGTCTCACGTCCCACCATCATCTCCTCACATTGGTTTTTTCACCATCCCATTAAAAACTTTACTAACATTTTTAAACTTTCCTAATGAGACATGTTACAAATGGGTAGACAACAATAACTCCTAAAGGGGGAGTTAGGAGCTTCTTTCTTGGGTTTTTTTCGTCTCCCCTCCCACCTTCGTCTGGTTTTTTTTCGTCCGGTTTTTTCCGACCCTTCTCCCATCATCATATATTTAGTAATGTATTTATGTGAAAGAATCAATCATCTAATGAATCTTTAAAGACCAAATATAATGAATCAATCAATCTAATGAATTAATTAACCTTACCATAAATGGCCCAATCACATTAATTAATATTTCCATACATCACCGAATTATATTAACTAACATTCCGTTTCAGGGTTTTTTTCGTCTCCCCTCCCACCTTAGCAAGAGGCGTTGGTAGATTAGGTTCAAGGTTTTCTTTCGTCTCCCCTCTCACCTTCGTTTGGTTTTTCTCGTCTGGTTTTTTTCGTCTCTCCTTCCATCATGATATATTTAGTAATCTTACTCCTAAATGCTTGGTTGGTAGAATTGCATCCACGGTTTATTTTCATCTGATCTATTTTCGTCTCACATCCCACCATCATCTCCTCACATTGGTTTTTTCACCATCCCATTAAAAACTTTACTAACATTTTTTAACTTTCCTAATGAGACACGTTACAAACGGGTAGACAACAATAGCACATTACCAAATAATGAAATCAATTTCACGCATGTTTCCTAAACCAACACTTTCCTAACATACAAAAGATCTCCCATCAATGCAATTTGTTTTAGGAAACAAATAACATATTTTCAGCAAACAAAATCCTCTCCACTCTTTCCTTGTAAACCAACACTTTCCTAACATACAAATGATCTCTCATCAATGCAATTTATTTTTGGAAATAAATAACATAGTTTAATCAAAAATCTGATTGACTAAAAACAGACTAAATATCTCTACTCCTAAAGACTCACTTCATAGGTTGTAGTTGGTTTTCGTTCGTTCCTGCCCTCCTTCGATCCCCCCTTGTCCACCGATTTTTTTAACATACAAAAGAACGTGCCCCCATACAAAAACCCCTCCTCCAGTCAGGCCGTCACCCCAAGTACCCCAGCCGAAAGAACAGATAAATAGCCAGCCGCAACCATCCGAGCGCCTAAATAAAACCAACACAACACCCGAGCGAATAAACTCCACGCATCGCCAGGCATCGCAAAATTCACGCATCGCCACTGTCGCCGTCGTCGTAATTCCCACGATGCCCCCCCCATCGTACACAACAAGGACAGATTCCACGGGTTGACGTGCAGCGCACCGTCGGGGGGGCGTCGGAGCTTGTCGGGAGGCACGGAAGGACTATGGGAGTCCCGCCGGTGATCCGTGCCATGGGATCCGCGGTGCACATGGCCAAGGAGATGGGGCTGTCAGCCTACCTCCACATCACCCCAGCACGTGTGGATTCTTGGGCTACCTCAACTTGGATCAGCTTTTTTGAGAAAGGATGCCTACCATTCAGAGGTAAATGGTGCTCTTCAGTTTCGCTGTTGTCTGATTTGGCTTGCAGTTTCTACAAATGATGTGAGGATTGGCTTTGGATAGTAGATGATCTGATCCCGTGTCTAATTCCACGTGTAGACAGATTTATGCGCTTCAAATGGTTTGTAATTTAAAGAATTCACAATGGTCCTTGTTCGTTCATGTATACGTGGCGGGATTCTGATGGAGAAGATGAAGACAACTACTAAGCTGAAAACGATTTTACAACCTGGTTGGATACGTAAAAGGGGAATCTTCGAGTAAAGGCATGTTCTACTGCAAAGGAACTTCCCGAGGGATCTCATTGAAATTCAAAGTATGTTCCTTTTTTATTCCTAGATTTTGAGCATCTTGAAGGTTCATCCCTTGATTTTCACTACAACATCTTGAATAGGAATTTCAGAGATACATTCCCGCTTATATGGAAATGTTGCAGCAAGTCAATTCCATGGATGTCTTTGATGAGGTAATATGTTTGTTGGACTTGTTCTTACTATTGACAATTATTCTCTTATTATAAATAATAATTATTATAATTAGTTTCATTATAGTATCTTGTTATTGTGAGGCTTCTGCAGTTTTTCAATTAAAAAAAGTTTTGCAAGTATGTGGAAGTTGTGTTTATGAATGCTAGGCCAATGCTGCACCATCATCGATGGACGGGACAGTTTGGAGGCGGCGACCGACGCCTACACCCCCAACCCCTCGCTGGCACCCGTGTTGAACGATGTCGTCGGCGTGCCAACGACTGAATTTGCACGGATGTCTCATCTTGGACCGATGCTGTAGGGGCAGCAACTCCACGCCACCACAATATGGTAATGCAAATCCACCTCCCTTTTTTCGTTCTAAGTCAATGCTAATCATCTGACTAGAGTTGGTCAATAGTAGAGGATTGGGCTTTCTGGTTGCATTGTATATGTAAGTTATTTGTCTTGGTTTATTGGCAAAGAGAAACCAACACCTTGCTGATTTGAGGCTAATATCTTGCTAATTTCGGTTTTGGTATTGTGAAACCAAGACCTTGGAAAATACCGGTTTGTGTGCCTAATAACTATTTGTGTGCAGTATACCAAGATTTATGTTTTATACTTTTGACTTCTATACATTACTGAATTAAAGATATACCAATGTTCAGGAGAAGATGCAGTGTTGCAAACAACTCATTATTCTCATAGTAGCTTGGAAATCATCTTATATTATGAGTTATTGTACTCTTCATGTGTAATGTTACTATTTTTTGGATAGTCATAGTATTTATTTCTGCACATGTTTAATAAAATTCTTTAGGTTTGCATGGCGAGATTTCTTCAGCAAAGGAGAGATGTATCCGTGGTAGATTTTTGGCTTGCAATATCTATCTAATAGACTAATACCACTGAAGATAAATTTTCTTGCTCTATGCCGCTTGGATAAGAGATCTGATGATGCTACTTGAAAATTGTACTTGGATACGCGACATTCTGATGGTTGCATATATTAGAGAGAAAAAATGGACAAGGTATTGTATTTTTTTCTTGCCATCTTAGTTTTAAATAATTACCCGGTACCTTAGTACCTATAGATAATTTTTTTTGTATAGCAAAGGCGATAGCTAGATCATAAAATTGTCTGATTTGCGTGCCTGATTTGAAAGTAAAATTCGTACTCATAGTGAGGCTTTTATTGCTCAATATGTCAGATGCTTACATTCTTGGGTGTTCATTGTATATCTTATTACAATGAGACATACTTCCCATTGTGTTATCCCGCTAATGAATGTATCCAATTTATAATGTAGTGGTTCATGGAAAATACACAGAAGCTCATGGGTGCTCCACACCCTTGTACGAATATTAAACCTAAAAAATACCATTTTTAAAAAAAAACTGAAATTTGGGGATAGCGAACCAGAGTTCTCAATCTACTCCCGTGTCAAGTTTCGTGACAAAATACCAGGAAACGTATCCATGGCGAAGGAATTTCTGTTCGGAAAAAAATCCATCCAAACAGTTTTTTCTATACGTAGGAATTTTTTGTGTTGTTTGCCACAAATACTTTTCCTGGTATTTTTCACGTAATTTCATACGGGAGAATATTGGGAACCCATGTTTGATATCCCCAAATCCCAGATTTTTTTCAAATTTCTTGGTGTTTTTTTGAGTTTAATGTTCGTATAGGGGTGTAGTGGTGTATATGTACTCCTGCACAACATGCCTTCTTGCTTAATTACATCAACAAAACTGTTACACTAAAATTAAAAAAGCTCTTATGTGACATTTACTTATGTGACAATTTTGCACATTTTATCACTAGATCAGCTGCTTAATCTGTTCACTAAACTGCACATCACTTAATTACATTATTTATTGCAGAGCTTTTACTTGGTGTATGTTAAGTAACAGTTTGTTATAGTGATACTGGGTTGTTGAAGGGTAGTAGCGTTACTCGGTATGAGAAGTATTCAAACAGCACTAAGGAAACCAATTCTCCTTTAGTTGTTCAGGATTTCTACACATACAATTTTCAGGCATTTACAATCAATTTGAATCACCAAAAAGCCTCCTCCATAAAAGGAGGGATGGGCACCGAGAGATTTGCGAATGCCCCCGAGCACATTAGATTTTTTGAAAAGTAAAAGCAGTGGCAACCCAGTTGTTTGCACTGGTGTATACTAGACATCTCCCTCTTCTTGGCATCCCTGATGGCTCTTGCCATTTTCTTATAGTAGTTACTTCTATGTTTCTATCAATAACTACACTAGATGTTCTTCTACTTGTTCTACAGTCACATTCTTATGTTTAGGCTGTTAGTACTCTTACTTATTCCTTTTTAACACGGATCAGTTAAGAACATCAAATAAACCACGTCGGTGCATGTAGAATTTCGTCCAGTGTATAAAAATAGCCATGTTGTATACATGCAAGATGATGTTATAACCATATTCTAGAGAAGATCGTTGGAGGATGTCTGCAGCAGTATTGTGTTCTCTATGCTCTCCACTAGCATGTCAGCATTACTGTTATCTTTCGAAGTTCCCAGGAATTAGAAATTAGACAGTGAAGCTCCTTCAAATGTTGAGTTTTTGAAGATTTCAATATGTATCTGCAACTTACAAGATGTTGTGTACCTTGCAAGGGTTGATCACATCGAGAAAAACAATACTATTCTTTGTTTGAGGGGTCTCTTCTATTAAAATTTAGTACAAATAAAGTTGTGGCCAACACTTTATGGTATGATATATTTGATCAGACCAACAAGCATATCACATATTCATTGTCAAATATGCTTCATTGTTTTCCCCATAGTGTAAATAGAGACGGGCCAGCAAGTTGTGCAAAATATGGATGCCAGTTCGCTCCCTTATTGATAATGCAATTCATGAAGGAAAATATGTCCTATTGAGATGATATCAGTATTTCTAGCATTTTTATACAACATATATTTTCCAATTTCTTGAAGCTACTATTTACAGAATTATGTTTCAATACAAATGTATTTTCAAAGAAAGCACGTTCAATCGCACGGGTGAAGTCGCTCAGGATGGACTAGAGCTACATTTTGAATATTGTATAATTGAAGTACCATCACATTTTAGTGTGTGGAATGTACCCATGTGACAATATTGATAGAAGTCACAAAGAGTTTATCTTAATAATTGATTGCATAGTATGAGATATTGCCATAAATTTTCATCTCTCGCCAGACATTTGGTAGCCCTTTTCATTATCTTTATTAGGGATGGTCAACCGGAGTTGGACAAGACACTTGGTGCTATCGTGCAAGGTCAAGGCTAGGAAAGAAAACATGGAGGAGAAAGGATCGTGGAAGGAAGTGGAATAGTGTCATTGTGGTGGGCGATAAGAGGGAGGTGAGAGGACGATAATGAGGAGATGCATTTATCTACCACTTGAGGACCATGAGATATCATCCCATGTGAATAGTCTATGACTCTCATGTCATATGAAATTTTTCTTCGTACACATATTTTATTAGTCCGTGGCAACGCACGGACATTATACTAGTTGCATTAGTTACAGAAGCGTTGTTTCCATGGACTGGCAGCAGCTGGTGGATTCCGTTCGTCTACATGCGGTCCCAACATGCGACCTCGATCGGTGCCACGCCGGCGGCCACGACATTCCCCTCGATTCCTATCGTCCATGCGCCTCCCGTGTCGCCGCCTCCTTCATGGGTGCCGAGCCGATGATTGCAGCCTCCCAGATGGAGCAGCCCCACGCGGCCCCATCGGCGTCTTGCAAGCGGGTGTTGCCTCCCCCACGATGGAGCAGCCCCACGCGGCCCCATCGCCGTCTGGTGCCGCCTCCCCCATGAAGTTTCATCTCGACGTAAGCCAGACCATGCATGATGTGTGTTGGAGATGCTGAGTGCTTGAAATGCCTAAGGCGAGGGACTGTTGAATATATGAGAAAATTACTACAAGATTTAATCTGAATAATCAGTAAATAAATCATGACAACAATAGCATAGACTACACTAATCATGCAGACTAGCATAGTAAACGAGTAGATCGAATCTACGGCTAAAACTAGACACATAAATTCTAGCATGATCTCAAACATAGAGGACAAGATTGCATACGGTGCAGCGGGAGCCGAACCGCCGGTGTTGATGTTGTCGCCCATGTCGTTGAGGAAGAGGTTGCCGAGATCGGGGAATAAGTCGTCGTCGAGGAAATCGTCGCTGCCAGCAATCGCGCGAGTGCGCTCCCCAAAAACCTGATCACCCCTCTCGCGTAGAGAATCACGAGAGGTGGGGTTCCGGAGCCCTGCTGTCCCTTCTCGTGGTGCACGTCGGAAGGAGGGATGGAGAAGACTTAGAGGGCAGCGCAATGATCTGGAATGGTGCGAAACCATATGTTGTGACAGCGGCTAGGGTTGGCAGATACCTCGCGTATATATGCGCGGCAGGGTGGAGAGACGTGGACTGGACCCACGTCCGAGTCGGTTACAGCCCACGATCCGACGTCTCAGATCGTGGCGCGTCTATTACGGACTCTCCGTTCCTGACCGGCAAAAATAAGCGCATAGGTATGAGCTCGGCTTGGCTCAATCCCGCAACTCGCGGAACGTCGTGACGAGGCGTGGCGTGGCGAGGCGAGCGAGGAGGAGGAGTGCGCGAGGGCCCCTTCTCTTCTCATTCTTTTACAGGTGCTAGAAGAGCTCACCTTATAAAGTGGTGCAACTCTCTCCCAACTAGCAGTATGGTACTAAACATTAGTCCCACTCACACCACACACACAGCCATGCAAGAATGGGCCATGAGAATTTCAGATTTTAGTTGGGCTTTGGGCCAAAGGCCTACTAGAAAAATCCAACAATCCCCCACAAAGTCTCATTGTCACATCTCCTCATTTAGTTCCAAAACATTGTTTATATACCGGTGCTTAATGGAGACTGTTAAGTTGGACTTCCATTTAGAATTTTATGCTACACTAGATCACAGCTTGAATAGTGGACTATGCCTTGAACTACAAGGTTTATGTGGGACTAGTTTCACACAAATCCTTGACCGATACTGGGCTGCCGCAAGGCTTCCCCACGGGTGGAGCGTATACGTCATACTCCAGGGCCTTTCATGAATTTATTAGAGAACACCCAGTTCTCACATACTGCGACGTTTAACAGTCAAATTCATATAGGTGTGTTCCTCAGGAGATGATCTGCAGGACAACATCTCTGCTTACTCAAATAAGCCACTTGGAACACATTAAGATAAGTATCAACCTGCCATGCAGATTATGAGAGTGTTGCATCTTCACGGAGTGGGATAACAAATATAGGGATACTCTCCTTCTAGCTGTCCAACAGCTTGTCTCCCACTTCTACTTCACGGGATCTCCGATCACATAGAGTGGGTTACCACTATGGACAACTCATACAGTGGGTCTCAAACCCATCTCCAACGATGCATTTTCTATCACATTACGTGATAAACCCTTTGTGAAGGGATCTGCCAAGTTTTTAGACGTTTGGATATAATCCAACGCAATAACTCCGGAGTTCTTCATTTTTCTGACAGATTTTAATCTCCTATTCACATGCCTTGAGGACTTCATATTATCCTTAGAACTGTTTATCTTTATGATCACAGTTTGATTATCACAGTTCATCAGGATAGCGGGTATTGGTTTTTCAACCACAGGTAAGTCCATCAAGAGCTGACGAACCACTCTGCTTCAACAGTGGTTGTGTCTAATGCTGTAAGTTCTGCTTCCATAGGTGACCTCGTTAAAATGGTCTGCTTGCAAGACTTCCAGGAAACAGCGCCACCACCAAGTGTAAAAACATAACCACTTGTGGCCTTAATCTCATCAGCATCAGATATCCAGTTTGAGTCACTATAACCCTCCAGTACCCTCGGGTACCCAGTATAGTGAATCACATAGCTCGCAGTGCCTTTCAAATAGCGCATCACTCTCTCAAGCGCATGCCAATGATCATCTCCCGGGTTTGATACAAACCGGCTTAGATTGCTAACAGCAAACGAGATATCAGGCCTCGTGGCACTTGCCAAATACATAAGCGAGCCAATGATCTGAGAATACCTCAGTTGATCTCTAGCAATCCGTCAATTCTTTCGAAGCAACACACTAGCATCATATGGAGTTGGAGAAGGCTTGCAGTCGCTATACCCAAAATAACTCAAGACCTTTTCCACATAGTGAGATTGAAGTAGTGTAATCCCACCATTCTCATCTCTCAGCAGCTTGATGTTCAGAATAACATCAACTACTCCTAGATCCTTCATCTCAAAACAACGAGATAAGAAATCCTTAACCTCCTGGATTAAATCAAGGTTGGTTCCAAAGATCAGTATGTCATCGACATACAAACAGAGAATAACTCCTTCGCCCCCACCATGGCGATAGTATACACACTTGTCAGCTTTGTTTACAACAAATCCTGCTGCAGTTAATGTTCTTTCGAAATTCTCATGCCACTGCTTAGGAGCTTGTTTAAGGCCATATAAAGACTTCAATAACTTGCACACCTTTCCTTCCTGACCAGGTACTACAAAACCATCGGGCTGATCCATGTAAATTCCTCATCCAACTCTCCATTGAGGAAAGCCGTCTTAACGTCCATTTGATGAACGAGAAGACCGTGTGAGGCAGCCAATGATAGTAGCACCCGAAGTGGTCAGTCTAGCCACAGGTGAGTAAGTATCAAAGAAGTCTTCACCTTCTTTCTGGGTATAACCCTTGGCTACAAGTCGTGCCTTATACTTTTCAATTATACCATCAGGTCTAAGCTTTTTCTTCAACACCCACTTACATCCCATGGGTTTGCACCCATAAGGACGATCAGTGACTTCCCAGGTTCCATTACCTAAGATGGAATCCATATCACTACGGACAGCTTCCTTCCAGTAGTCAGCATCAGAAGATGCATAGGCTTCTGAAAGGGTCCTGGGTGTGTCATCCACGAGGTACACAATGAAATCATCACCAAAGGACTTTTCAGTCCTTCGTCTCTTACTCCTTACAGGAGTTTTATTGTCATCCTCCTCAGGATTCTCAACATGTTCCATCGCAATGGTGGGTTCAGGAATTATAGAAAATTCCTAAGTAGATAGAGTAGGTATCTCCGGATTTGATGAGTTAGGCATATCCTTCATAGGAAATATGTCCTCAAAGAAAGTCGCATCATTCGAATCCATAATCATACCATCATGCATGTCAGGTACCTCAGATTTTATTATCAAAAATCTATAACCAATGCTATGAAAAGCATATCCCAGGATAACACAATC
This sequence comes from Elymus sibiricus, assembly GCA_039707655.1. NCBI lineage: Eukaryota > Viridiplantae > Streptophyta > Magnoliopsida > Poales > Poaceae > Elymus > Elymus sibiricus. The sequence continues at coordinate 302,081,142 of CM077675.1, read as the reverse complement.
CATGGTTTTTGGTCCAAGCTTGCGCTTCTTGGGAATTGGTATATTGACTTTCGCCAAACAGCCCCAAGTACGTAGATAAGAGAGTTTCAGCCTTTTCCTTTCCCATTCCTCAAATGGAGTAATGGTTGTATGCTTTGTGGGAACTCGGTTTAGGACATGACATGCAGTCATTAGCACCTCCCCCCACCATGCCTTGGAGAGACCCGATGTGTCTAACATGGCGTTAACCAAATCAGTTAGAGTTCGGTACTTTCTTTCGGCCACCACATTTGACTGAGGTGAGGAGGGAGGCGTCCTCTCATGGATTATACCGTGTTCCGCACAAAACGAATCAAAATCATTGGAAAAATACTCTCCACCACGATCAGACCTAAGCCGTTTAATCTTTCGCTCAAGTTGGTTCTCTGTTTTAGCTTTATAGTTTTTGAAGAAGTTTAAAGCCTCGTCTTTTGATTTCAGAAGATACACATAACAATATCTAGTGGAGTCATCAATCAACGTCATGAAATATTTCTTTCCACCTTTTGTCAACACGGCATTCATCTCACGAAGATCAGAATGTATAAGCTCTAGTGGCGCCAAGTCTCTCGCCTCTGCGGTCTTATGTGACTTGCGAGGTTGCTTAGCTTGCACACACACTTGGCACTTGGAGCCCTTGACAGTAGTGAATTTCGGAATTAAACTCATACTGGCTAGCCGCATCATGCAACCAAAGTTAATATGACAAAGTCGTGAATGCCAAATATTGGACTCATCATCATGGCAAACATTATTAATAACTTTAGTGCAAATATCTGACAAAGACAGGCGGAACAAGCCTCCGCACTCATAGCCTTTTCCAACAAATTGTCCATACTTAGATATTACTACTTTATTGGACTCGAAAACCAAATTAAAACCATCTCAACACAAATGTGAACCGCTGACGAGATTTTTATTGATGGAGGGCACATGATGAACTTGTTGGGAAACGTTGCATGGGAAACAAAAATTTTCCTATGCACACACAAGATCTATCCATGATGATGAGCATCTACGAGAGGGAGAGTGAATCTACATACCCTTGTAGATCGCTAAGCGGAAGCGTTAAGAAACGCGGTTGATGTAGTCGAACGTCTCCGCGATCCAAATCGCAAGTCGTCCCTCGATCCGATCACGAACTAGTGCCGAACGGACGGCACCTCCGCGTTCAACACACGTACGGCTTGATGACGCCTTCACCTCCTCGAAGCGAGCGATGATGAAGTAGTAGATGAGTTCCGGTAGCACGACGGCGTGGTGATGGTGGTGAGGAACAATCTCTGCAGGGCTTCGCCAAACACTACGGAGATTATGACGGGAGGAACTAGAGGGTTAGGGTTGCCGGCACACGGCTTGGGAAATCTTGATGTATCCCGTGTGTTAGCCCTGCCACTCTATTTATATGTTGAGCCCTGGGGTCTAAACTTGGAGAGAAAGCCTCCACAAGGTCGGTTTTGCCCGCACAAGGTCGGTTTGGCCCGCACGGAAAGAGTCCAACTCGGATTCCAGCAGTATCGCGTACAAGCGGTAGTACCGCTCACGAGCGGTAGTACCGCTTGAGCGGTAGTACCGCTTCACACAAGCGGTAGTACCGCTTACGCGGTAGTACTGCCTTACCAGCGGTAGTACCGCTTAAGGCAGCAGCAAAACTTCCTTTTGCACTTTCCAATACCTCGTGGGCTTTACCCCTTTGGCTCATATAAAGTGTTGCTGCACCCGAACACTTCGGTAAACATCCGGAACCCCTTCCGGTGAATTCCGGAACACTTCCAGAGATCAAAACACTATTATCACATATATCAATCTTTACCTCCGGACTCTTCCGGAGATCCCCGTCATGTCCGGGATCTTATCCGGGACTCCGAACAACCTTCGGTCACCAACAAAATAACTCAACTATACTAATCGTCACCAAACGTTAAGTGTGTAGACCCTGCGGGTTCGAGAACTATGTAGACATGACCAAGACACCTCTACGATCAATAACCAATAGCGGGACCTGGATGCCCATATTGGCTCCTACATATTCTACGAAGATCTTTATCGGTCGAACCTCTATGTCAAGGATTTAGTTAATCCCGTATGTTGTTCCCTTTGTTCTTCGGTATGTTACTTGCCCGAGATTCGATCGTCGGTATCTCTATACCTAGTTCAATCTCGTTACTGGCAAGTCTCTTTACTCGTTCCGTAATACAAGATCTCGTGGCTAAGACTTTAGTCACATTTCTTGCAAGGCTCATTGTGATGTTGTATTACCGAGTGGGCCCTGAGATACCTCTCCGTCACACGGAGTAACAAATCCCAGTCTTGATCCATGCCAACCCAACAGACACCCTCGGAGATACCTGTAGAGCATCTTTATAGTCACCCAGTTACGTTGCGACGTTTAATACACACAAGGTATTCCTCCGGTGTCAGTGAGTTGCACGATCTCATGGTCATAGGAACAGATACTTGACATGCAGAAAACAATAGCAATAAACTGACACGATCATATGCTACGTTTATAGTTTGGGTCTTGTCCATCACATCATTCTCCTAATGATGTGATCCCGTTATCCAATGACATCTTATGTCCATGGCCAGGAAACCTTCACCATCTGTTGATCAACGAGCTAGTCAACTAGAGGCTTACTAGGGACACGGTGTTGTCTATGTACCCACACATGTATTTGAGTTTCCAATCAATACAATTATAGCATGGATAATAAACGATTATCATGAACAAGGAAATATAATAATAACTAATTTATTATTGCCTCTAGGGCATATTTCCAACAGTCTCCCACTTGCACTAGAGTCAATAATCTAGTTCACATCACTATGTGATTTACATTGTAATGAATCGAACACCCATGCGGTTCTGGTGTTGTTCATGTTTAGCCCTTGGAAGAGGTTTAGTCATCGGATCTGCAACATTCAGATCCGTGTGTACTTTGCAAATATTTATGTCGTCCTCCTTGATGTAATCGCGGATGGAATTGAAACGTCGCTTTATGTGTCTGGTCCTCTTGTGAAATCTTGGTTCCTTGGCTAGAGCAATGGCACCAGTATTATCACAAAACAGAGTCATTGGGTTAAGCGCACTAGGCACTACTCCAAGATCTGTCATGAACTCCTTCATCCAGACACCTTCCTTCGCCGCTTCCGAGGCAGCGATGTACTCCGCTTCGCATGTAGAATCAGCTACCACGCTTTGCTTAGAACTGCACCAGCTAACCGCACCCCCATTAAGAATAAATACGTATCCGGTTTGCGACTTAGAGTCATCCGGATCAGTGTCAAAGCTTGCATCGACGTAACCCTTTATGACGAGCTCTTGATCACCTCCATAAACGAGAAACATGTCCTTAGTCCTTTTCAGGTACTAAAGGATATTCTTGACCGCCGTCCAGTGTTCCACTCCTGGATCACTTTGAAACCTTCCGGCCATACTTATGGCAAGGCTGACATCGGGTCTTGTGCACAGCATTGCATACATGATAGAGCCTATGGCTGAGGCATCGGGGACGACACTCATCTTTTCTCTATCTTCTGCAGTCACTGGGCATTGAGTCTTACTCAATTTCACACCTTGCAATACAGGCAAGAACCCCTTCTTGGACTGATCCATTTTGAACTTCTTCAAAACTTTGTCAAGGTATGTGCTTTGTGAAAGTCCTATTAAGCGTCTCGATCAATCTCTATAGATCTTGATGCCTAATATGAAAGCACCTTCTCCTAGGTCCTTCATTGAAAAACTCTTGTTCAAATATTCCTTCATGCTTTCCAACATTTCTATATTGTTTCCAATCAGTAATATGTCATCCACATATAATATTAGAAACGCTATAGAGCTCCCACTCACTTTCTTGTAAATACAAGCTTCTCCGTAAACTTGTATAAACTCGAACGCTTTGATCACCTCATCAAAGCGAAGATTCTAACTCCGAGATGCTTGTACCAGTCCATAAATGGATCGCTGGAGTTTGCAAACTTTGTCAGCATTCTCTAGATCGACAAAACCTTCTGGTTGTATCATATACAACTCTTCCTTAAGGAAACCGTTAAGGAACGCTGTTTTGACATCCATCTGCCAAATTTCATAATCGAAAAAGGCAGCTATTGCTAACATGATTCTGACGGACTTAAGCATCGCGACGGGTGAGAAGGTCTCATCGTAGTCAACTCCTTGAACTTGTGAAAAACCCTTTGCCACAAGTCGAGCTTTATAGACGGTGACATTACCGTCCGCGTCCGTCTTCCTCTTAAAGATCCATTTGTTCTGAATGGCCTTACGCCCTTCAGGTAATACTTCCAAAGTCCACACTTTTTTTCATACATGGATCCCATCTCGGATTTCATGGCCTCTAACCACTTCTCGGAATCCAGGCCCATCATCGCATCTCCATAGCTCGTAGGTTCATCGTTGTCCAACAACATGAACTCTAAGACAGGGTTGCCGTACCACTCAGGAGCAGTACGCGTCCTTGTCGACCTACGAGGTTCGATAGCAACTTGATCCAAAGCTTCATGATCATCCTCATTAACTTCCTCTTCAGCTGATGTAGGCTCTACAGAAACATCTTTCTGCGCTGCGCTACTTTCAGGTTGAAGTAAAGGTTCAACAACCTCATCAAGTTCTATCTTCCTCCCACTCAATTCTTTCGAGAGAAACTCTTTCTCAAGAAACGTTCCGTTTTTAGCGACAAACATTTGCCTTTGGATCTGAGGTAGAAGGTATACCCAACTGTCTCTTTTGGGTATCCTATGAAGACGCATTTCTCCGCTTTGGGTTCCAGCTTTTCAGGCTGAAGCTTTTTGACATAAGCATCACATCCCCAAACTTTCAGAAACGACAGCTTTGGCTTCTTGCCAAACCAAAGTTCATATGGTGTCGTCTCAACGGATTTCGATGGTGCCCTATTTAAAGTGAATGCAGCTGTCTCTAATGCATAACCCCAAAAAGATAGTGGCAAATCGGCAAGAGACATCATAGATCTCACCATATCCAATAAGGTTCGATTACGACGTTCGGACACACCATTACGCTGTGGTGTTCCAGGCGGTGTTAATTGTGAAACAATTCCACACTGTCTTAAGTGACTGCCAAACTCATAACTCAGATACTCTCCTCCTCGATCAGATCGTAGGAATTTAATCTTCTTGTTACGATGATTCTCAACTTCACTCTGAAATTGTTTGAACTTTTCAAACGTTTCAGACTTGTGTTTCATTAAGTAAATATACCAATATCTACTTAAGTCATCAGTGAAGGTGAGAAATTAACAATAACCACAGCGCGCCTCAATGCTCATAAGACCGCACACATCAGTATGTTTGATTTCCAACAAGTCACTTGCCCGTTCCATTGTTCCAGAGAACGGCGTTTTAGTCATCTTGCCCATGAGGCATGGCTCGCATGTGTCAAGTGATTCAAAATCAAGTGACTCCAAAAGTCCATCAGCATGGAGCTTCCTCATGTGTTTTACGCCAATATGACCTAAACGGCAGTGCCACAATAAAGTGGTATTATCATTATCAATTCTACATCTTTTGGCATCTATGTTATGAACATGTGTATCATTACTATCGAGATTAAATAAGAATAAACCCCTCACTTCGGGTGCATGACTATAAAAGATATTACTCATATAAATAGAACAACCATTATTCTCTGATTTAAATGAGTAACCGTCTCGCAATAAACAAGATCCAGATATAATGTTCATGCTTAACGCAGGCACTAAATAACAATTATTCAGGTTCATCACTAATCCCGATGGTAATCGAAGAGCGAGCGTGCCGACGGCGATCACATCAACCTTGGAACCATTTCCCACGCGCATCGTCACTTCATCCTTTGCCAGCCTCCGTCTATTCTGCAGTTCCTGTTTAGAGTTGCAAATGTGAGCAACCGCACCGGTATCAAATACCCAGGCACTACAACGAGAGTTGGTAAGATACACATCAATAACATGTATATCATATATACCTTGTTTGTTGTTGGCCGCCTTCTTGTCAGCCAAATACTTGGGGCAGTTCCGCTTCCAGTGTCCAGTTCCCTTGCAATGAAAGCACACAGTTTCTGGTTTGGGTCCAGCCTTGGGTTTCTTCACGGGAGGAGCAACTGCTTTGCCACTCTTCTTGGAGTTACCCTTCTTACCCTTGCCATTTTTCTTGAAACTAGTGGTTTTATTGACCATCAACACTTGATGCTCCTTCTGAATTTCAGACTCAGCGGCTTTCAGCATCGCAAACAGCTCGGTGACTGACTTGTTCATCCCATGCATGTTTATAGTTCAACACGAAGCTCTTGTAGCTAGGTGGCAATGATTGAAGAACTCTGTCAGTGATAGCCTCTGGCGGAAGGGGCATCCCCAATTCTGCCAGACGGGTGGAGTACCCAGACATTCTGAGTATGTGATCACTGATAGACCCGTTCTCCTCCATCTTGCAAGCATAGAACTTATCGGAGATCTCATACCTCTCGATCCGGGCATTCTTCTGAAAGATAAACTTCAACTCCTAGAACATCTCATCTGTTCCATGACGTTCAAAACGTCTTTGAAGTCCCGGTTCTAAGCCATAAAATATTGCACATTGAACTATTGAGTAATCTTCAGAACGAGCCTGCCAGGCGTTCACAATGTCTAGAGACTCAACTGGAGCGGGTGGATCACCAAGCGGTGCATCAAGGACATAAGCCTTCTGGGAAGCCGTAAGGATAATCCTTAGATTACGGGCCCAGTCCACAAAGTTACTTCCATCATCTTTCAACTTAGCTTTCTCTAGGAACGCATTAAAATTCAGGGGTGCTACTGCGCGAGCCATGATCTACAACATAAATATAGCAAAGACAACTTAGACTATTGTTCAAGATAATGAGTTTAGTTAATCATATTACTTAAAAACTCCCACTCAAATTGACATCCCTCCGGTCATTCGAGTGTAACATGATCCAAATCCACCAACTCAAGTCCGATCATCACGTGAGTTGAGGTGGTTTCAATGGTGAACATCTTCATGTTGATCATATCTACTATATGACTCATGTTCGACCTTTTGGTCTCTTGTGTTCCGAGGCCATGTCTGTACATGCTAGGCTCGTCAAGTTTAACGCGAGTGTTCCGCACGTGCAACACTGGCTTGCACCCGTTGTATGCGAACATAGAGTCTATCACACCCGATCATCACGTGGTGTCTCGAAACGACGAACTTTCGCAACGGTGCACACTCGGGGAGAACACAATTTTATCTTGAAATTTAAGTGAGGGATCACCTTATAATGCTACCGTCGTCCTAAGCAAAATAAGATGCATAAACGGATTAACATCACATGCAAATCATAAGTGACATGATATGGCCATGAACTTGTGCTTTTGACCTCCATCTTCAAAGCACCGGCATGATCTCCATCGTCACCGGCATGACACCATGATCTCCATCATCTTGATCTCCATCAACGTGTCGCCATGAAGTTGTCGCGCCGACTGTTGCTTCCTCGACTATTGCTAATTCATAGCGATAAAGTAAAGCAAAAACGGCGAAAATAATTAAAGACAACTCTATGGCTCCTGCCAGTTGCCGTACTCATCGACATGCAAGTCGTGATATTCTATACAATACATTATCATCACATATATCTCATCATGTACTTGGCCATATCACATCACAACATACCCTGCAAAAACAAGTTAGACGTCCTCTAATTGTTGTTGCAAGTTTTACGTGGCTGCTACGGGTATCTAGCAAGAACGATTCTTACCTACGCAAAAACCACAATGGTGATATAAAAAATTGCTATTCAACCTTCTCAAGGACCGCCTTTGTCAAATCCGATCCGACTAAAGTAGGAGAGACAGACACCCGCCAGCCATCTTTATGCAAGGAAGTTACACGTCAGTTGATGGAACCGGTCTCTCGTAAGCGTACGAGTAATGTTGGTCCGAGCCGCTTCATCCCACAATACCGCCGAAACAAGAAAAGACCAAGGGAGGAAGCAATCTGAATATCAACGCCCACAAAACCCTTTTGTGTTCTACTCGAGATCTCATCTACGCATAGACCTAGCTCTGATGCCACTGTTGGGAAACGTTGCATGGGAAACAAAAAATTTCCTACGCACACACAAGATCTATCCATGGTGATGAGCATCTACGAGAGGGAGAGTGAATCTACATACCCTTGTAGATCGCTAAGCGGAAGCGTTAAGAAACGCGGTTGATGTAGTCGAACGTCTCCGCGATCCAAATCGCATGTCGTCCCTCGATCCGATCACGAACTAGTCCCGAACGGACGGCACCTCCGCGTTCAACACACGTACGGCTTGATGACGCCTTCACCTCCTCGATCCAGCGAGCGATGATGAAGTAGTAGATGAGTTCCGGCAGCACGACGGCGTGGTGATGGTGGTGAGGAACAATCTCTGCAGGGCTTCGCCAAACACTACGGAGATTATGACGGGAGGAACTAGAGGGTTAGGGTTGCTGGCACACGGCTTGGGAAATCTTGATGTATCCCGTGTGTTAGCCCTTCCCCTCTGTTTATATGTTGAGCCCTGGGGTCTAAACTTGGAGAGAAAGCCTCCACAAGGTCGGTTTTGCCCGCACAAGGTCGGTTTGGCCCGCACGGAAAGAGTCCATCTCGGATTCCAGCAGTATCGCGTACAAGCGGTAGTACCGCTTCACACAAGCGGTAGTACCGCCTACGCGGTAGTACTGCCTTACCAGCGGTAGTACCGCTTAAGGCAGCAGCAAAACTTCCTTTTGCACTTTCCAATACCTCGTGGGCTTTACCCCTTTGGCTCATATAAAGTGTTGCTGCACCCGAACACTTCGGTAAACATCCGGAACCCCTTCCGGTGAATTCCGGAACCCTTCCGGAGATCAAAACACTATTATCACATATATCAATCTTTACCTCTGGACTCTTCCGGAGATCCCCGTCATGTCCGGGATCTTATCCGGGACTCTGAACAACCTTTGGTCACCAACAAAATAACTAAACTATACTAATCGTCACCAAACGTTAAGTGTGTAGACCCTGCGGGTTCGAGAACTATGTAGACATGACCGAGACACCTCTACGATCAATAACCAATAGCGGGACCTGGATGCCCATATTGGCTCCTACATATTCTGCGAAGATCTTTATCGGTCGAACCTCTATGTCAAGGATTCAGTTAATCCTGTATGCTGTTCCCTTTGTTCTTCTGTATGTTACTTGCCCGAGATTCGATCGTCGGTATCTCTATACCTAGTTCAATCTCGTTACTGGCAAGTCTCTTTACTCGTTCCGTAATACAAGATCTTGTGGCTAACACTTTAGTCACATTGCTTGCAAGGCTCATTGTGATGTTGTATTACCGAGTGGGACCTGAGATACCTCTCCGTCACACGGAGTAACGAATCCCAGTCTTGATCCATGCCAACCCAATAGACACCCTCGGAGATACCTGTAGAGCATCTTTATAGTCACCCAGTTACGTTGCGACGTTTGATACAGACAAGGTATTCCTCCGGTGTCAGTGAGTTGCACGATCTCATGGTCATAGGAACAGATACTTGACATGCAGAAAACAATAGCAATAAACTGACACGATCATATGCTACGTTTATAGTTTGGGTCTTGTCCATCACATCATTCTCCTAATGATGTGATCCCGTTATCAAATGACATCTTATGTCCACGGCCAGGAAACCTTCACCATCTTTTGATCAACGAGCTAGTCAACTAGAGGCTTACTAGGGACACAGTGTTGTCTATGTACCCACACATGTATTTGAGTTTCCAATCAATACAATTATAGCATGGATAATAAACGATTATCATGAACAAGGAAATATAATAATAACTAATTTATTATTGCCTCTAGGGCATATTTCCAATAGAACTGTAACGCCCAAGATGTGATCCTATCCTTATTTTGGCACGAGGGCCTCGACAGGGATAGAAGCGCATCTCGTCGTTTCGCAAGAATGGATATCATTACAAGTACATGTAAAGAAGAGATGAGTATATGGAATTGGCTTACACTCGCCACAAGCTAAATCAAGATCACGTCAATGCAACAACATATACAATCACAATACAGAAGAGCAGGGTCCGACTACGGATGAAATCAAACGATAAAATGACATCCATCCTTGCTATCCCAGGCTGCCGGCCTGGAACCCATCCTAGATAGATGAAGAAGAAGAAGAAGAAGAAGGACTCCAAATCAAACAAGCATCGCGCTCACGTCAAAGCATCGCATTACCTGTACCTGCAACTGCTGTTGTAGTAATCGGTGAGCCACGGGGACTCGGCAATCTCATTTCCAAGGGTATCAAGACTATTAAAGCTTAATGGGTGAGGTATGGTTAAGTGGTGAGGCTGCAGCAAGCGCTAAGCATTTATTTGAGTGGCTAACTTACGAGTACAGAATAGGGGAGGATGATTGTCGAATAAACGGACGTGAACTAGTAATGATCACTAAGTGATCCTGAGCACCTACTTACGTCAAACGTAACCCCACCGTGTTCTCTCTCGGTTCAGAAATCACGAGAAGAGACAGTCACGGCTACGCACACGGTTGGTGTATTTTATTAGAGTATACTTCAAGTTTGCTATGACCGGGTGTTAAACAAAGTTTACAAGTTGCCACGTAACCGCGGGCATGGCTTTCCGAAAGATTTAACCCTGCAGGGGTGCTCCAACTCATCCATCACAAACTAACCACACGCTGCGGGAATAACCTCGACCACGAATCCCGTGATTTCCTAGGAAATTACATTAGAAAACCTCAACCTCGAGATAGCCCGAAGTATTCTCGGAATTCCTCGCACAAGACGTTCGAGAAAGGTAAAACAAATCCAGCAAGACCGCCCGACGTGTCGACGAACCCGATAGGAGCCGCCGTTCTCAGGACACGACGGATGAGCTATGGTTACCACACCAATCACCGAGTTGCCCCGGGTAGCGTTAATAAGCTGCTCTGGGTTGGACCAACACTCATGAGGAGCACTGGCCCGGGTTGTTGATTAATTATCCGCGGGTGCCGGCGGGTCCCTATGCAATTTTAGTTGATATTAGGCAAATGGAGTACCAATGTTGGGCCTTGCCAGACAAGTTTTATCCTAAAACGAAAATCAAGGGGGTCCCCATAACAACCCCGAGCATGTTAGGAGCGCCAAATATGGAACATAACACCAGTACACAAGTAACTAGGGGCAGCAAAAGTGGAACAAAACACCGAGCAAAAGGCCAAGCCTTCCACCTTTTACCAAGTATATATGTGCATTAAATTAAATAGCAACAATATTGTGATATATCAAACATATCCATGTTGCACATGGAAGAACTTGCACCTGCAACTAGCAACGCTATAAGAAGGGCTAAGCAAGCGGTAACATAGCCAAACAATGTTTTGCTGGGATGTAGAGGGGTTAGAGGCTTTTCATGGCAATTTGGGAGGATTGACACACAAGTGGTCGGTAGCGAGACAAGCGATAGAAAACGATACATCTAGTATGGCAATGATAGTAATGGTATCCAGGGAAATGATCATCTTGCCTGAGATCCCGCTTGGAAGAAGATCGAGTCCATGAAGAAGACGAGCCAACGTAGTCGAACGAATCCTCACACTTAGAAGCGGCTTCGGAACTCTATCGAGAAGAAGCCATCCAGAAACAACAATCAACACATGATAAACACCATAACATATGCATGACATGATGCACAATCAACTATGATGCCTGTCCATATAATGAGGCATGACATGGCAAGGCACAACAACCAACTTCTACACATTAAGTGAAGCTCAATATGCAACGAGTTGCATATTGACGAAACTCCACATTTGAATTATTTAGTTCACTCCCATTTAGGTACAGAACAGTATTAAATGTTTTTAAACATGGTAAGAGGTGAAGCATAAAGAAACTACACTATCTAGGCATCTTAAATGAGGCCGGAAGCAACATTTAGCATTTCCGAAACGACCCCATATGCAAATTATAAGTTTGATCCAGATATGAACTAACCACATTTTATATTTATTAAACAGGGAAATAAGGTGCACAATGAGATTCTACTCGTTTTTCTAGTCAAGTTACATATATAGAACATTTAATTCCAAGCTACTGTTATTTAGTTATGATACAAACCGCGTAGCAAGTCATTAGGCAATATTTTAATGCAACATCATTTTAAATGTTGTTAATATGCATGAGGATGACATGATCAAATCGATGCAATATTAAGAAATTAATCATATAAAATATGATATGGGCATTTGTCGCCACGACGGAAAGAAAGGGGTGTCATGGTGGCGGAAACGGAAATGATGCCACAGCAACATTTTGGTGATCCAACAACTCATCGAGATGCCGATGCAAAGAAAGTTTGGTCGTGAGCGTGTCAATGATGATGGGGAGTGATCCCGGATCCCAGGTGTCCCACGTGTCGGCGGCATGGCAAAACAAGGGAGTGCAACTAACGTTCATGGACGAAAACACACATCGAAACATGCATCTCATACATCACAACATTCGTACGCGGGTGATCGTCTCGGCGGTTATACCTTCGAAGCGTGCGAGCGAGGCGGAATGGTTTGGTGCGGTGTAGAGGTTCACGGGTCGTCGTGGATGTCGTGGAAGTAGTTGTTCACGGTGACAGTAGTCGTTCATGCGTTGTAATGGAAGTAGTTGTACTCGCGACCTTCGGCGATGGTAGACGAGGTTCGGGTCCCAGTCTTGCAGTGTAGTCGTACTTGGTGGCCTTGACACAATGAAGTGGTATTGGTCAGTGACCCAAATCGAAGCAACACAAAGGTCTCGGGTCAATAGTGGATTTGTTTGGGCGACGCGTCCAAATGGCCAATGCGAACCAACTGCATCCAACGCCAGCAGAGGCAACAACAACAACAGCAAGCCGCAGCGGCTACAGTACATAACGACGGCAGCAGGTGGAAGGAGGCCATGGCAAGGAGGCGAAGGGGCGCGCAGGGTCGATCATGTAGGGAGTCAAAGGGAGGCAGCGGGGGCGGCTGAAGATGGTGGTGGTTGTGGTGCATGGCCAGAGCAGTCGGACTTCAAAGGGAGACCGTGCAGCACCAGCGACGGCGGCCTGAGCGGACGACGGCATGACCGCGGTTGGGCAGGCGGCAGAGGCCATGGCCGGTGGCCAAGGTGACCGACAGAGGGTGCGGCAAGGAGGCGCGGGTGCTGGCGGCGGTCAGGTGAGCAGCGGGGCTCCCCGGACGGAGTTGGGAGGGGCGAAGATGCAGAGGTGGTCGCGGCAGCTGCAACCATGGACACCGGCCATGGTGCTGGGTCAGGAGCGCGGCATGCAAGGGCGCAACGCGGAAGGAGGAGGCGCTAGTCCCATGGGGAGGCGGAGCTCAGCGGCAAGAGGCGACTTCTAGTGGTCGAGGCAAGAGGCTGCCGCGGCGCCGAGAGGAGCTCACGCTCGGGGTGGGCATGGAGGCAAACGGTGGCTCGCAGCGGCGCCATGGCCGACGACGGCTGTGTTGGCGCACAGGAGAGAGGAGAGGCGAGAGGCGAGCCGTGAGTGAGGAGGGGTGGCATGCTCGCCGACGTGAAGCTCGCCGGCCGGAGCAGCGCGGGCCAAGGTCGATGCGGCGCAGCCATGGGGATCGGGCACTGCTCTCCCTATGTTGTGTGTGTGCATGCGTATGGTGGCGGAGGGGAACGAGAGGAGAGGGATCGAGGGGAAGAGAGTGGGGGTTTGGTCGGGCTAGGGTTCAGGTGAGGTTCGGCTGGGCCTTGGGCCGGCTGGATTGGTTTGGGCTCTTCTCTCTCTCTAATTCTCTTACCAAAATTCAGAAAACGAGAAATAAGAAAAGGTAGGAAAGAAGTAGCAAATGGGCTTGGAAAATTGTGGAACACTTTTGTGGGACTTAATGGATTAAAACCAAGCCTACCAAGTTGGTTCCCACAATTTATAAGATGTTTAAATTCAACATGATTTGAATTTAAACCAAATGAGTTTAAAAAAATTAACGGTAGGATTTAGAAGTGTCCAATAATGTTGAGAATTGAGGAGGAGCCTTGATAAATGGAGAAAGAATTATTGACAAGGTTGAAAGGTGAAACTTGAAGTAGAAGAAGACATGTGGTTTAATTTGCAAGTGTGTTGGTTGATTCCAAATTAATGGAATATTTTATTATAGCTCCCTAATAATATTGGGAGGGATATGTTATAAAGAGAAATCACCATGTGAATTCCCTCGATTTAAATAGATCAAGAGATCTATGCAATTTGTTTATTTGAGTTGGAAAAAAAATGACATGATGGGATGATGAAATGATGCAATGATGAATGCGACAATCAAACGAATCACACCATGACAACGAAATAAAAGGGGAATCTTCTGAAGCGTCGGTCTTGGGCTGTTACATGAACGTTCTTCAGGCTCACGATCTTCCCCGAAGTAAACTTCAGATCGACCGTACCGACACCTCGAACGATGGCATGTGACCCATTACCCATCAGCACGGGAGAAGTCCCTGTGACCCAGAATCCTTCATATCAGTATCACCGATGACAACATTAGCGGACTTGCCGCTCTTCTTAGTTTTGCGCTCCTCATAGCGGTTAGGACATCTCGAAGCCCAGTGATTAGGATCACCGCAGACATGGCATAGTCCCTTCCCCTTCTTATGGGAATTCTTCTTGAAGTTGGTAGAGTGTGACGGCTCGTTCTTAGCAACAAACTTGCCTTTGCCCTGTGATTTGTTCTTGTTGTTTTGGGGCTTGTTGAGATGGAAGTTCTTCTGTACCATGTGGGCACTAGAAGCTCACTCAATAGTTCGAGCGCGTGTGTCTTTTGCTCTCGCCTTCTCCTCAACATCAAGAGATCCAATGAAATCCGAAACGGAAAACTCCTGTCTCTTGTGTTTCAGAGAAGTAGAAAAATTGTTCCACGAAGGTGGAAGCTTGGCAATGATGCCTCCGGCCACAAACTTGTCCGGCAACACACACTTGAAGTACTCAAGCTCCTTCGCGAGAGACTGTATCTCATGAGCTTGTTGAACAACAGAGCACTCATCAGTCATCTTGTAGTCATAGAATCGCTCCATGACGTACAACTCGCTACCAGCGTCCGAGGCCCCAAACTTGGCCTCGAGCGCAGACCACATATCCTTGCCGCTGTCAAACGACATATACGAATCCACAATGGAATCGTCAAGAACACTCAGAAGGGCGCCCTTGAAGAGGGTATCGATCTTCTCAAAAGCTTCCTGCTGCACAGGATTAAGATCGCCCTCGGGCTTGCCCTTGGTGGCGTCATAGCAGTGCATGGTTTGAAACCAGTAGACTGCTCTCGTGCGCTACCTCTTATATTGCACCCCCTTGAAGGTGGGCGGCTTCAGATGCGCAGCAAAACCACTTGGAGTAAATTGCGTATAATCAGGTTTTTGGATTGTTGAATATATGAGCAAATTACTACAAGATTTAATCCGAATAAGCAGTAGATAAATCATGACAAC
This sequence comes from Elymus sibiricus, assembly GCA_039707655.1. Lineage (NCBI taxonomy): Eukaryota > Viridiplantae > Streptophyta > Magnoliopsida > Poales > Poaceae > Elymus > Elymus sibiricus. Next base: position 302,065,645 of record CM077675.1, on the reverse strand, counting down.
AATAGCATAGACTACACTAATCATGCAGACTAGCATAGTAAACGAGTAGATAGAATCTACGGCTAAAACTAGACACATAAATTCTAGCATGATCTCAAACAGAGAGGACAAGATTGCATACGGTGCAGCGGGAGCCGAACCGCCGGTGTTGATGTTGTCGCCCATGTCGTTGAGGAAGAGGTTGCCGAGATCGGGGAAGAAGTCGTCGTCGAGGAAATCGTCTCTGCCAGCAGTCGCGCGAGTGCACTCCCCAAAAACCTGATCACCCCTCTCCCGTACAGGATCACGAGAGGCGGGGTTCCGGAGGCCTGTTGTCCCTTCTAGCGGTGCACTCCGGAAGGAGGGATGGAGAAGACTTAGATGGCGGCGCAATGATCTGGAACGGTGCGGTATGAGCTCAGCTCGGCTCAATCCCGCAACCCGCGGCGCGACGTGACGAGGTATGGTGTGGCGTGGCGTGGCGAGGCGAGCGAGAAGGAGGAGTGCGCGAGGGCCTTTTCTCTTCTCATTCTCTTACAGATGCTAGAAGGGCTCACCTTATAAAGTGGTGCAACTCTCTCCCAACTAGCAGTATGATACTAAACATTAGTCCCACTCACATCACACACACAGCCATGCAAAAATGGGCTCACCTTAGTTGGGCTTTGGGTCAAAGGCCTACTTGCGAAATCCAACAAAGACGTGGTACATCGCCTCGCGCGCGCTCGGTGGACCTTGTGGACCACGAGAGCTGGGTGGACGTCCTCAAGGAGCACATGGCGATGGCAACCAACATGGATGACACCAGAAACCTCGCGACGTGGATCGTGGATCTGATCAGACAAGCCGCCGACAAGCGTGCTGCGTGAGAACGTGTCGCTGATATTGTATGCCAAGCGATGAAAGCGGCGAGATTGCACGAGAAGAACAAGGTACCAACGGAGCGCGTCGCAGTGGTGGAGCGCGACGGTGCGGCGCTGAATCGCGGTTGGCTTACGCTGCTCCTTACAGAACAGGAATGATACGTGAAGATGGAGCACGCCAGAACGATTTAAAAAAAGGTGGCCGAGCTGGAGATGAGTAACTACACGCTCGATGGCATCATGCCCAGGTGAGCTTCTTCTCCATTCCAATTCATGCACATGTTGGTCTTCTTTTCAAAGCTAACAAGTAGGAGTATGATGATTTAGTTTTTTAGAATTCTTATCTTACAAAAGATTTTGCTTGATTGATGATCTTGAATTGCGGATGATGAAAAGATGCAACTCTTGGGGACTTCTGTTTGATGATTTCGTGATACGTACGTTTTAGTTTTAGTACCCATCTGGATACTCTTTGCATGATCAAAGCTCAGAAGATTGATAGCATTGTGAAATAATATTTTGAAGAATATATATACTAACATGTGGCTTTGCTCCACTAAAGCATATGTATCGTTACCCCAGGTGTTTCCGAAGATTCAGAATAGTGCTACTGGCCAGCTTTTGATGGTAACTCATCATCTGTATATTATTTTCTTCTATACTAGGAAGAAAAAGTTTCTGTACAGCTTCCGATCTGTGCACAGTCCATCATCTACGTATGCACAACCTAGCTAATTCGTATACTGACTGAGCTTATGAATTCTTTCAGGGCTTATTTTTATTTCAGATTTCAAGTTTTGGGGATAGTTTGGGAATTGTATTCAGGAAATCATGATTGTTCTAATCAAATTTGCTGATGCAAGAAGAAAAGTATCTATGTTTGGTAAATAGTACACAATTGTCATTTCATTTATCGTCACCTTAGATAAGTCTACATGCTTTGTGATAAGATAAAACTGTTAAACACCTTCTCACGTCTCATATTGGAGACCCACCAGGAATCCTACGGCGTGATCAAGATAGACTAGGTAGTTAGCTCAATATCTATCTATTGTGACTATTTCTATCTCTTCTTCTCCAAGGATGTAATCTCCTCTCAAATCTCAGATCTCCGATGTATGCGCTCAGGGGTATTGTGCCCTTGCCTATAACAAGTAACACGTCCCCTCGCACGGAGGCCAAGACATTTCTGCCATCGCACATGGTAGTTAGAGCTATCCTTTTCCAAACCATCTAGCCAAACCTCCAGCCATGTCTTCCTCCGGCGCCTCCCAGCCAAACCTCAATGGCCGAGTCACAGAGAGGCTAACCCGCACCAACTATGTCCTCTGGCGCGTGCGGATCACGCCGCGGCTAAGGGGTGCGGGGGTCTTCGGCTATGCCGACAGCACTACACCGGAGCCGACCAAGTTCCTCACCACCAAAGACAAGGATGGGAAGGAATCCTCTGAGCCCAACCCTCTCCACCCGCTCTGGGTCCGAGAGGACCAGCAAGTGCTGGGATACCGGATGAACAACCTCTCCAAGGAGTTGCTCGTGCAGGTAACCACGATCACCACGGCGCACGCGCTCTCGTTCACGCTCGCAAGCATGTTCTCGTCTGAGTGTTTGAGGGGCGTCAACAACATCTGCACGGCCCTGGTGAGCGCGCATAAGGGCGTCCAATGGGTGGCCACTTTATTTGCCCATAAGCGTGGTCTCGCCGACGAATTGGCGGCCGCCGGCAAGCCTCTCCCAGACGACGAGCTCATCTCCTACATCCTCCACGGCCTCGACATGGACTATCAAACTCTTGTCTCGGCCCTCGACGCCCGCACCACCCCGGTCTCCCTCGATGAACTTTTTGCCATGCTTAGTAACTTTGATCAACGTGTGGCCATGTTCCAGGGATCGGGTGGCTTCAAATCGTCCGGGAATGCCGCAACCCGCGGCCGTGGCGGCTACTCCTCCTCGCTCCAAGGGCAAGCCTGGCGGCGGTGGCAATACCTCCGGCTCCAACTCCCGTGGCGGGCGCCCTTCCTCCTCCAACAACAAGGGCCGCCACGGCGGGTCTAGCAACTCGCGCCCGGATGTCGTGCGTTGTCAGATATGTGGAAGGTCGGGCACTCAGCCAAAGACTGTTGGTACAGATTTGATGAAGATGAAGCTTCCTCCAATAATGAGGAGAAGGTTGCAGCTGCCGCCGAGGGCTCCTACGGCGCCGACACCAACTGGTACCTTGATAGTGGCCCCACCAACCATCTTACCGGTGAGCTCGAGAAGGTGACCCTCTGTGAGAAGTGCCACGGCAAGGACCAGATTCACACGGCCAATGGTGCATGTATGAGGATACATCACATTGGTCATTATGTTATACATACCCCTCATCGTAAAATCCATCTTAGGAAAATTTTGCATGTCCCTAGTGCCCACAAAAATCTTCTTTCGGTTCATAGAATTTCTCTTGACAATCATGTCTTCCTTGAGTTTCATACTTTTTTCTTTTTGATTAAGGATCGGGCCACGAAGAAAATTCTCTATCGAGGTAGATGTGTTCGAGGGCTTTACCCGTTGCTTCCGAGTTTACAAGATTCAGTAAACAAGCTTATGGTGTTGTCAAACTTTCGTCAACACGATGGCATGATCGCTTAGGACATGCTTCTTTTTCTTTAGTTGAGAGATTGCTTAGGAAAAATAAGCTCCCATTTGTTGATGAGCGCAATGTTGAAACCGTTTGTGATCGATGCCAAAGAGCAAAATGTCATCAATTGCCTTATCCTATTTCTACTAGCTTTTCCACCCAACCGTTGCAATTGATGTTTGGGATCTTCCCCTAGTTATGTTGGTAGACACACATATTACGTTAGCTTCATTGATGACTATAGCAATTTTTTATGGATCTATCTTCTTAAGAACAGATCTGATGTTTTCCAAGTGTTTCAGAACTTCCAAGCACTTGCTGAACGCAAATTCGATGGCAAGATCATTGTTATCCGGTCCGACTAGGGAGGGGAATATGAAAAGTTGAATTCCTTCTTCCAAACTCTTGGCATATCTCACCATGTGTCATGTCCACATGCTCACCAACAAAACGGGTCTGCTGAACGCAAGCATACACACATCATAGAAGTTGGTCTAGCTCTCCTTGGCGGTGCTTCCATGCCCCTTAAGTTTTGGGGTGAAGCTTTTCTTACCTCCATGCACATCATCAACATGCTCCCTAGCCATGTCATAAACAATGAAACTCACATAAAAAGGCTAGTTCATGTCAAACTAGACTATAAATCTCTTCGTGTTTTTGGATGTGCTCGTTGGCCAAATATTCATCCCTATAACAATCGCAAGCTCATGTTTCGTTCCAAACAGTGTGTTTTTCTTGTGTATAGTGCTCAACACAAGGGTGTCAAATGTCTAGATGTCTCTACTGATCGTGTCTACATCTCTCGTGATGTTGTTTTTAACGAGACCAAGTTTCCCTTTGCCGATCTCCACCCTAATGCCAGAGCACTCCTTCGCAAAGAACTTCTTCTGCCACCACACCTCACTGGTATTTATCAAGGGCGGAATAACTATGATGATCAAATGTTGACTACCCTCTTAATACTATGCATGAGCCTTCTGATGATGTAGGAGAGCACACCGAGAAAAACAGAAGTCAAAACGGTGAAGAAATCAGCTCCACGGAGCAATATTTCATGTGCTCCGGCGTGAGGGACAAGTCCCCTTCGGGATCCATGTCGCCAGATGTGGCAGTCGCATCCCCTCCGGGATCAGCGCGCGTAGACACGTCAGGCAGGCCAGCAGATCCGCTTTGGGGATCCGCGCCAGGAGCCCCTCCAGGCGCGAGCGGGTCCGAGCCTGACACGCGGCGACCTGCGACTCAGGGCAGTGCATCCCCCGCCCCGCACCAACCAGACGCTGCCACTTGGCGGCCCGCTGCTAGACCAGCCGTGACTCGCTTCCCAACCTAGCCGGTTTTCTACAAACGACGCAACCTGCGTCGCCCGGCAGGTGCAGGACCCCATGTTGATTCTGGCTGGCCCACACAATCATGCGACAATGATGAGGCCCGTGGGATGGGATCTTCTGTGGCCACTGCGTTGCTTGTCTATTCATCAACCGCCACAAAAGATCCAGCTCAGGTGGATCGCGCCGCTGCTGCTCCAGATCTTGCCTCGGGATCAACTATGGCAGCAACTCGTGTGCATCCTGCTGGATCTTCTGCGCCACGAGATTCGGCCACACTACCTCCACGTCGTACATGGCTACAACAAGGGGTTGAGGCTGTTAGGTTGAGGCTATTGAGGCACAGTACTAGCAGTGGCTTCGCTAGCAGTGGCACTTGGTTGAGGGTTGCGAATGGCACCAATGAGTCTTGCCTTTGCTTGATTACTAGGAATATGAAGCCCTTCATCATTTGCAGTGCCACTTGTGCCTTCCACAACTGGATTCTTGCCCTTGGAAGGATAGATGTCTTCATGAATGACTTCGACTTCGGGAAGAAACACAACGTGGTTGCGAGCAGATGGCAGGTACATAGTGTTGGTCCATCGCTTGATGAAGCGCATGATCCATGGCGCATACACCTTGGGTTCAAAGAGGTCCATGCCAAAGGCTGCAAGTTGGCGCAAGAAGAAATCTTGAAGATTGAAGCGTATGACATGGACAACGTTATATACCATTGTCTTCAGAGTGCCAACGAGTTTTCTTGAAGATGAATGCTCCTTGATCGGTCAGAAGGTATGTCGAAGAATATGATAAATATTCTTTGGCAAGTACTGAAGATCTTCAACAAAGAATGCCATGGGCAAGGGTGCGTCAAGTGCCATTGGCTTCATGAGCATCAGCATTTCAGTCATATTTGGCTCTAGCACATGAAAGATACTCTTTGTGGCTTCAGCATAGGCCATGGAGTGAGGATGAAATTCTTCGCCAGTTGCAGCAAGAGGGGTAGTGGCAAGGAGTTCATTGGCTGGAGCCTTGATGTGCTCATCCGTTATCATGAAGTCCAACACCCATGTCTCCATATCTTTGCCGAATCCAGAGATGTGGAGAGTTGCATAAAATTGAAGAATGGGTTCTTCATTCTAGTCTTCCTTGTCGATGACCAGGGGCAACAGACCAACATCCCGAAGACAATCCAATGCTCGCTCAAAGCAAGGCAGTCCATTCATAGCTTCAAGACTGAGACGCATATGAGGAAGATCATGTTCTGACCATACAACACACACATATAGTAGTTGTGTTGTTGTGCGCTCTAGAAACGATCAGATTGAACTTTTTAACGCTTGTATGGATTTCTGTCAGAGTCAAAGAAGGTGTTGTCGAGTCTGAAGTCTTTGATGCTGAAGATCAGACGATTTGCAGGAGCTCCTTGGGGAAGACATGGAAGTCTTGGCATTGAATTCAGAACTCTCGGGCGACGATGAATGTTAAATTCATACTGAGGTCCCATTCTTGGTGGAGGAACTAGCCTGGGCCACTTGGTTCGCACCATCTCTCCTTCATGATTGTGAGCCATGACAATGTTTTCAGAATTGTTGTCAGACGATGGCGTGGCAGGGACAGGAGGACCATCAGGAGATGGGGCATTAGCTTCGCCCACATTAGCTTCAGTGGGTTGGGGTTCGGGTGGGACAACAATAGTATCAGTCGCAATGTCTTTGGCAGATTTGGCTTTGACTTCAGGTTGTTGGCTTGTAACGTCTTCTACCATAGGAGTATCTACGACTGTTGCAGTCGGATCAGCATGAACTTCCTCCTCGGGAATACTTGTCATAGAGGAGGCTGAGGGCCTTGAACCTTTGCAAAGCCTTTTGAGAGGCGACGCATGTTCAACAGTTTCAACCTCCATATCTTCAAATGGAGACTGAGGCGATTCGAGCAGTGAGTTGAAACAGGTGCAGGCAGAGAACGGGGAATGACTTCATGCATTGGGGTGTTGGGGTGAGCTTCTTCCCAATACTCATCAGGAACAATGGGCGTACCAGGAGAGCCAATATCCACTTGTTCACTGACCTCAGGCAGATGCGATGATACCAAGGATGCATCAATTTGGGGCACGGGTTTCTCGTCCTTGTTCCACACTGTCTCCATGCATGCTTTCATCATGGACAATGTCTTCAGCTGCAGTTGGGTCAGCAGCTGGAATATCTTTAGCATCATGAGCCTCTGTGGTAGCAGACTCATGAAGAATGACTTGTCTCTCAAGATTTTCTGAAGATGGAGGAGCCACAGAGATAGGCGTCACAAGGAGGGGCTCCTCTTGAGCAGGTGGAGTCACAGATGGAACTTCAGGAGGCACTTGCGCCAGGCTCGAAGACTTTGTCTTCTTTGTCTTCAGCTTCTTACCTGGTTGTCCTTCGGTTGTTGGCACATTCTTGAGCTTTCTAGCTTCAGCCTCAACAGTCTTGGTCTTCTTGGTGGATGCAGCAGAGGATGGAGGAGGAGTTCTGGAACCAGAGAAGCTAGTTGGGAAGAAGCTGGCTTGAAGACTTTGAAGCCTGCTTTGACTTCTGAAGAACTCGGGGGTCAAGAGCAGGTTGGCCAAGAGCTTGTCTTTTGAGCATATCATTATGAGCTCGGACCATCTTCTCAGACTTTTTCTTCAGACGCACGTCTTCACGACGCTTTTCAAACTTTGTTTTCGATTCAGCCATCATCTTCCGATAGCCTTGGGTTTGCTCAATAGTGAGCATGTGGGCGTGCTTCTTGAAAAGCGCTTTCTCATGGCGAATCTTCTCACGCTGCTGAATAACCTTTTGGGCAACTGTAAGTTATTCATTCACCAGCCCTTAAAATGTGACACTTAGTCCAATTGGAAGTTGGAGGGCATCAATGGTGATGGAGGGGTCAGCAAACCATTCATCGATGAAATGGTTGAGGATGTCTGCATCAAAGAGAGGCAAATCTTCCAAGCGTTTGGCTTCCTCCTCCTTCTGCTGAATGAGCTTTGCGAGTGTTTCATCATCAAACTCATCATCAGAGAGTGTAATTATACTATCACCATCCATCAGGGTGATAGATGGCTTCGGCCCTCGGACATCAGCTTGTTTTCTCTTCACTCTTGGAGAGGTGTGTGATTCATGCTTAGTTTGCAAGCTTGTTTCAGGAGGAGCAGCTTTAGCAGACCTGGATTGCGAAGCATGTGGTTTTGCGGGGGCAAGCTTTGAAGCCCTTGAGTCTTTAGGCCTCGAAGCCTTCTTTTTCTTTAGTGCCTTTGGATCAGAGGCAGGAGCTTCGTCATCAGCTTCCCCAGCTGCAGCTCCTCTGTTGGCAACAAGCTGAGCCTGATGCTCAAGATAAGCTTCGTAGCTTTCCCAAGTTTTGGTGACATTGGGGTTAGCTTGACGTGTGCCATCTGGACTTGGAGCAACAGGGCTATAATCGAAGTCAATGCCATGACTTTTCTTATACTGGGCAGCAGAAGCCTTTGCAAAAGCATAGTTGGCTTCAAAGACCTCATCATCACGGCACCAGATAATGCTTGATGGATCAGGATTTGCAGGGATGGGTGGCCTGACCATATATGGGTAGAAGCCAACCCTGATGGCTTCGGCCTTTGTCTTCGGATGAAGATTTTTGTATGTTATATTAGTCCATCGAGCTCGAATTGCGTTCTTTTCGGCATATTCAGTCGTGACAAAGCGATAATAGAACCATTCCTCTGCTCAATATCTTCGGATCCATTGAATCCGGTTCTTGCGCTGAGTGTAGTTTTCCTCAGGATCAGACTTGTATTTTTCATATAGTTCAGGTAGAAGGTCTTGTGCTGTGTTCAGACGTTTTTGTCTTCCACCCTTCTTAGGAGCTTGATCCTTGACCATTGTCTTCGGCTAAGGAAAAGACTTCACAGAATTATGCAAACGTGAACTTGCTTCAGGTGAGTCCAGATGTATCTGCAACTAGTCTGCAAATGAATTAAGACTATGAGATCTAAGAGATTCTGCCACGGACATGTACCTGTGAAAGAATTAGAGATGCGAAGGGAATAGGACAGGTCATATGCATTCTCAGAAGGTTTTGAAGATAAAACCATGGTCTGAAGATAATGACCTCATATCGCGGAGATATTCACTTTTGCACAAGATAAGGTGGTTTCAGACTTGTGCCAATCCCAAAAAATGCACAAGTGAGGAATCAAACCATATTTTCAACACAAGTGAAAGCACTTAGCAAAATGAGATCGATGTTTGAGTGCTGCCGAAAGAAAGCGGAAAACAGCATTCAAAGATATTTGGAAATTTAAAGGATCTAAGAAATGGTAAAAATTGTGTTTGTAATTACCACGGAGATGAACACTGAAGAACAGCTTGACGAGACGAAGAAGCCGAGCGATTCGATCTGCCACACCCTAACTCGATGGTGCCAGACAGCTATGACGGCGCCGGCGCGAAGATAAACCGCGACCGGCGTGAGTACGAAGACGAAGGGGTCGTGGAAGTCAAGCGCTTCTCCTTCAGCGATGATGGAATCATGTGGCGGCGCTAGGGTTTTGAAGCTCGAGACTGAGAGCGGGAGAGGTAAGGACCATAATAAATGAGCAGGGGTCGGGTATTTATAGATGGGTAAGAAGTGGAACGGCCCAACATTTTTGGGACGGATATGCCCCTGGCCCTTCGTCTTAGTGGGACGCATGGCGAGCATGCACCACGTCTGACAGCCCACTACATCAGAACTGTAGCGATGAGCGCGGAAACTGCTCCGGAACTGGTGGTACAAATATAACATTGAAAATTTTAACCATTTGGTTGAGTTTGTCTGCGACAATCAAGGATACCGTGAAGAAAATCAACACGTGTCAAGTAGAATGCATATGACTGGAGTGAACATATTTAGATGAGATAAGCATAAATGAGGTTATCGGGTCCGATCACATTTGCCTAGATAAAAATTCGAAGACATAGCTATAGGCAAAATGTTGTATAGGACAAAAACTCCAGAATATTTTATATGATATATTCAAAGGACAAGTGTTTCAAGATCGAAAACAAAAATTCAACTCGAAGATAAACTTAGTTTCTTGAAGACATAGACAAAGTTGCGAAGATAGACCAATATCTTCAAGTGGGGGTGGTGGCGTTACCCACCGTATAAGAATGTTAGACCCAGACACGGCACGCAATTATTGTGGCGCACAATTATTGTGGCACTCTGAAGTCATATTCTTCGTTAATATATTCACACTTAGAGTGTAAATCATCATAAGTTGAAGACATACATTACTTTGTGTGTTGTGCATCAAAGTCATCAAAATGCATAAGTGTTAGGATGTGTGTCCATTCATAGGACATTTGAGGATTCTAATATATTTAGCTCACACCGCAACTTGCAAAACCTCTTCTCATCCAAAGGCTTCATGAAGATATCTGACAGCTGCTCTTCTGTCTTCACGTGCTTGATGACGATGTCTCCCTTCAATACATGATCACGAAGGAAATGATGTTGTATCTGGATATGCTTTGTCTTCGAGTGCTACACTAGGTTGTGGGCGATCTTGATGGCACTCTCATTGTCGCGGTAGAGAGGTACTTTCTTCATGTTGATGTCGTAGTCCTTGAGGGTTTGCTTCATCCAGAGAAGTTGTGTGCAACAGGCACCCGCAGCAATGTATTCGGCTTCAACACTGTAGAGGATACACAGTTCTGCTTCTTTGAAGACCAACATACAAGAGATCGTCCCAGAAAATGGCAAGTGCCTGATGTGGACTTGTGATCCACTCTGTCTCCAGCAAAATCAGAATCTGAATAACCAATGAGATCAAACTTCGAGCCCTTTGGATACCATAATCCTAGCGTTGGGGTGTGAGCCAAGTATCGAAGAATTCGCTTCACCGCGAGGTGATGGATTCCTTTGGTGTCACTTGGAATCGGGCACACATGCAAACGCTAAGCATTATATCTAGCCTAGATGCATGGAGCGATATACCTTCTGATCGAAATCTTTACCATTTTCGTCAGTGCAGAGGTGGCCGTTTGTTGGCATTGGCGTCGTGTAGCCTTTGCATTCTTGCATGCCAAACTTCTTGGCGCAATCCCTGATACGTCTCCAACGTATCTATAATTTTTTATTGTTCCATGCTGATATATTATCATTCTAGGATACTTTTTGGTCATTATTTACCAATTTATAATATTTTTTAGCACTAACCTATTGACCCAGTGCCCAGTGCCAGTTGTTGTTTTCTGCATGTTTTTTGCTTTTCAGGTTTACTATACCAAACGAGGTCCAATTGCCACGAAACTTTTTGACATTTTTTTTGGACTATATGAAGACCTAGAAGCTTCGAAAGGAGGCCGGGAGGCACACGAGGGCCCCACCACACATCAGGGCGCGCCCTTGGGGGCGTGCCCTGATATGTGGTGGCCCCCTCGGGCACCTCCTGACGTCCCTCTATAAATTCCCTAAAATCCTAGAAACCCCAGAGGCAGTCCCGAAACCCTTTTTCCGCCGCCGCAAGTCTCTGTTCCATCGTGAGCCCATCTGGAGCTCTGTTCCGGCACCCTCCCGGAGGGGGGATCGATCACGAAGGGCCTCTTCATCAATCTTGCTGCCCTCATGATGATGTGTGAGTAGTTCACCACAGACCTACGGGTCCATAGCTGGTACCTAGATGGCAATCTCTCTCTCTTATGATCTTCAATACAATGTTCATCGCATCTTCGCTTTGATCTATCCGATGTAATCCTATTGTGCGGTGTGTTTGTTGGGATCCGATGAATTGTGGGTTTATGTTCAGATTATTCATGAAAAGTATTTGAGATGCCTCTGAATTATATTATCTCTTAAGTGCACGATCATTATAGCTTCGTAATGCTCTCCGATCTATTGATATGCTTTGGCCAAGTAGATTGATATTTTATCAGTGGGAGTGGTGCGTTGTGGTAGGTTCAACCTAGCGAGTTTCTATATCCCAGTGACAAAGTAGGGGACAAGATGCGTCTTTGTGTTGTTGCTACTAAGGATAAAACTATGGGGTTCATTCATATTGTTTGAGTTTACTTTGTCTACATCATGTCATCGTTCTCCAAGCATTACTCTGTTTTACTTAATACTCTAGATGCATGTTGGATAGCGATCGATGAGTGGAGTAATAGTAGTAGGTGCAGGCAGGAGTCGGCCTATTTGCTTATGGACATGATGCCTATATATACATGATCATTGCCGTGAACATCGGATAACTATCCGCTTTTCTATCAATTGCCCAACAGTAATTTGTTTACCCACCGTATGCTGCCTACATGAGAGATGCCACTAGATAACACTATGGCCCCCGGGTCTATTCACTTATATATTTGCAAACACTATTATTACCTCGCTGCCTTTATTTACTTTTTATTTATTTTGCATTTATCAACAATTATCTACACAACTCATTTGCTTGCAAATAACAAGATCAAGGGGATTAACAATCCTCTTGCCCGCGTTGGGTGCAAGTCATTTGTTCATTTGTGTGCAGCCGCTGAAGACGGTTGAGGATTGATATTCCTATTGGTTCGATAAACCTTGATTTCATAACTTAGGGAAATACTTATCCGCTTTGTGCTGCAATTACCCGTTCCTCTTCATGGAAAACCCAACGCAGATCACAAGTATCAGTCCCTAAGGTACTTCTCCTGAGATATGAAGATGCCATCGAGTTGTTGTCAAATTTGAAGCCCTAGGAAGAACTTCAGCTCTCCCATCATCGACATCTGATATTGCTCTTGCATCATGAAGCTAAACTCATCACTGTAACGATTGTGAGTGCAACCGAAGATAATGTCGTCCACATAGATTTGACATACAAATAGTTAAACATCATAAGATTTGGTAAAGAGTGTGGGATCGAGTGAACCAGGTTTGAAGCCTTTCTTCATGAGGAACTCCTTGGTGCTTGCTTGAGGCCATATAGTGCCTTGTTGAGCCTATAGACTTTGTCGGGATGTTTTGGGTCTTCGAACCCTGGAGGTTGAGCAACATATACTTCTTCCTCAATCTTACCATTGAGGAATGCACTTTTGACATCCATTTGATATATGCATATGTCATGATGGTTAGCATAAGCAAGTAATATGCGTATAGGTTCGAGCCTAGCAACAGGTGCAAACGTTTCTTCGAAGTCAATACCCTCAACCTGTGTGTAGCCTTGAGCTACAAGACGAGCTTTGTTTCTGACAACTTGGCCAGATTCGTCTTGCTTGTTGCGATAGATTCACTTGGTGCATATGATGTTGTGCTTGCGTGGATCTGTGTGCTTGACAAGTTCCCACACGTTGTTGAGCTCAAATTGATGAAGCTCTTCTTGCATAGCTTGAATCCATTCCGGTTCCAGGAAGGCTTCAGCAGCTTTTGTGGGTTCTAAGATAGACACAAAAGCAAAGTGCCCACAAAAGTTAGCCAATTGAGTATCTCTTGAGCGAGTGAGAGGACCTGGTGCATTGATGTTGCCGAGCATCTTCTCGATTTGAACTTCATTTGCGACTCGTGGATGGGCAGGTCGAAGACTTTGTTGCTGCAGTTGAGCAATGTCTTCGTCATCAGCAGCATTATCTTCAGGTGCATCATTGTCTTCGTGATGGGTGGATGGAGGAATGATGGCTTCTTCAACTTCAGGTTCCTCAGGCATGATTTCACCAGTGCCCATCAGCCTAATAGCTTCTTCAGGTGGAAGTTCATCTAGCATAGGAGGCAGGTGCTCTCTTTGTGAGCCATTAGTTTCATCGAATCGCACATCTACAGTTTCAACCACTTTGTTATGATAAGTGTTGAAGACTGTGTAGGTGTGCAAATCCTTTCCATAACCAAGCATGAAACCCTCATGTGCTTTCGGTGCAAATTTCGAAGTGTGATGTGGATCCCTTATCCAGCACCTTGCACCAAAGACTTTGAAATAAATTACATTGGGTTTCTTACGAGTGAGCAACTCATATGATGTTTTCTTGAAGAACTTGTGAAGATATACCCGGTTGATGATGTGGCATGCAGTGTCAATGGCTTCAGGCCAGAGTCTTCGTGGTGTCTTGTATTCATCAAGCATGGTGAATGCCATCTCAATGAGTGTCCTGTTCTTGCGTTCCATGACACCATTTTGCTGAGGTGTGTATGGAGCAGAGAACTCATGAGTGACATCAAGAGTATCGAGATAGGTGTCGAGTCCAGTGTTCTTGAACTTGGTGCCGTTGTCACTCCTGATGTGCTTGAACTTGACCTCGTAGTTGGTCATGCACCTATTTGCAAAGCGCCTGAACTCATGCACCTATTTGGTCCTAGTCATCTTCCCGGCTTCACATGCACCGCACAGGTGGTCCTTCTTGAACTTGACTCCCTCGATGCGAATGATAAGCTTCTTCTTTGCGAGAGTGTGCAAGTTCCTCGTGCATGTGGTCCTGCAGAGAAGTCTACCATGTATAGATCACCTCTTCGAAAACCTTCAAAGACTTTGGTTTTGTCAGTAGCCGTTAGTACAACACATCGGAATTTGCCAAATATGACAAGCATATCTAGATCGCAAAAGCATTGAGACAGACATTAAGTTGTAACCAAGGGATTCGACAAGCATCGCTTTGTCCATGTGTCGATCCCTTGTGATGGCAACTCTACCTAGTCACAGTACTTTGATGCTACTTTTGTCGGCAAAGATGATGTGATCTTTGGTAGGAGGACGAAGAGTTGAATCCATCAATAGACTTCGGTCACCAGTCATGTGACTGGTGCATCCACTATCCAGAATCCATTCAGTTGGATTGGATTTATCTTCCTGCATTGAGAATTAGTCTTGTTCACCAAGGCATGCAGCTATAACATGCATCGATGAAGATATTGCAGTACATAGTTGACAGTAAAACTGGACGATATAAATGGCAAAACCATTTGCATTAGATATCTTGCGTCCAGACAAGAATGTTTTCGGGCCTCCAGAGATAGTCTTCAAGATATCTCATGTTCAATCTGGAGACCCGATGTTGCATGAAGATATTAGTTCTTCTTAACCACCCACATATGTAGGGGTGGTTTAGAAACAATGAGCCTTAGTGCAGCATCAGGAAATTTAGGCAATGAAGCCCTAACAGTACGCTTCACAGGAGGGTTAGAGTACTCAAAAGAATATGTAGAAAATTCTTAGTCTTATGAACATAATGCTTCATGCCATAGTGCTCATACTCATGAGTCTTTTCAGACCGTCCCTGTGAAACATAGTTGTTAGTATGATCATATGAAGACATGTGTCTTCTCGAAGATTTTGATCTGGGGTATGTCTTCTTCCTAATAGATGTCGTCATGACATTTACAGGATGCTTCTCAAGAAGACATTTGGAAACCCAGATCCTCTTCATAGGAGAACCATTCCTGCAATTAGTTCCAATGAATCTAGGAAACACTTCACCATTCTGAGATTTGAACAATTTATAATTGGAGTCGAATGACTCATCAATGATGATAGGGTTAGCACAGTTAAAACCAGATAATGTGGATGGATCAACCGAAGGGTCTTTTGCAGCAACCCATGTGGTTTTGGGATACTGCTCGGGTTTCTAGTAGGATCCATCAACATTGATGTTTCTTTCGAAACCCACACCCTCTTTCCTAGGGTTTTTGTTCAAGACTGTCTTCTTGAGGACATCACAAAGAATCTGATGTCCCTTTAGACTTTTGTGCATGCCTGTTTCAAGCAATGTCTTTAACCTGTCATTGTCATCAGTAATGGCAGTGATTTCCTCAGATGAGGGGTTAGATACCACAGATACAGTTGAAGACAATGCATTTTCAGAAGCATTTGAATATTTAACATTTGAATCATTAGCTTCACGAGCAAGGCATTTTAAGCATGGAGCATTAAATTCGTCGTGAGCGGTACTGATCTGTTCTGCTAGGAGTGAGTCGTTTTCCTTCCGAAGGTCCTCATGAGCTTCTCTCAACTTATCTAGATCTAGCTTTCTGTGAAGATATTCATAAGAAAGCTTCTCATGATCAGTTGTGAGAATATCATGACGACTTTGGAGATCCTCAAACCTTGAACGAAGACTTTGCATATCTTCAGCCATAGTTTCGTTCAGACTCGTCGCGTAACAGGTCATCGCTTTTCTCTAGAGATTTTTGCATTTTCTCCATAGCACTATGTTGTTTAGTGGCAATTTCGACAAGCTTAGAATAGCTAGGTTTCGAGTCATCATCAGATTCATCTTCGTTATCAGAGTCAAGACGTGAAGATTTTGAGGATACCTTGGAGTCTTTTGCCATGAAGCAGTGGGCTGGAGCATAGTCGTCGTCACTGGCTTCAGTGTTGATGAGGGAGGGCCATTATCTTCGGGGTCAAATACGGGCGTGGCGACGAATGCAGAAGCCATAGCCAGACCGACAACTTCATAATCAGACTCCCCCTCAGATTCCTCTTCAGCTTCCGACTCAGATTCGGCTTCTGAGTCCATTTCCTTGCCAATGCAACCATGAGCTCTGCCAGATGAACTCTTCTTCTGTGATGAAGACTTGACATGCTTCTTCTTCTTCTTCTTGTCGTCGGAATCATAGTCCTTGCTCTTCTTCTTGGATTCCTTCTCCCATCAAGGACAATCAGCGATGAAGTGGCCTACTTTCTTGCACTTGTGACATGTTTGCTTCTTGTTGTCACGCGAAGACATTTCTCCAGACCTTTTGGAGTCACGCCTGAAGATTTTCCAAAGCGTTTGGACTTGGCAAACTTATGAAACTTCCTCACAAGCAAAGAGAGTTCTTTGCCAATGTCTTCGGCACCATCGGAACTGCATTCAGATTCGTCTTCAGATGAAGATACTGCTTTTCCCTTCAGGGCACGAGAGCGACCATAGCTGGAACCATAGATTTCCCTCTTCTCAGCTTGCTGGAACTCATGGGTGTTAAGACTCTGAAGGATATCAGTAGGATCCAATTCCTTGACGTCAGGGCGTTCTTGGATCATAAGAGCGAGAGTGTCAAAGGAACTATCAAGAGATCTCAATAGCTTCTTCACAACTTCATGTTTGGTGATAGCAGTGGCACCGAGAGCATTCGACTCATTTGAGATGTCGTGAGTTGATCAAATGTGAGCTGGACAATTTCATTGTCAAGCCTCTTGAAGCCGTTGAACAGGTTGCGAAGTACATCAACACGCGAGTCTCGCTGAGATGAGACACCTTCATTGACCTTGGAAAGTCATTCCCAGATTTGCTTTGCAGTGTCCAATGCACTTACACGGCCATACTGTCCTTTGGTCAGATGACCACGGATAATGTTCTTGGCGATTGAGTCCAGTTGAGCAAATCTCTTCACATCAGCAGCAGTGACACCTTCACCGACCTTGGGAATGCCAGCCCTAACGACATACCAGAGGTCGTTCTCAATAGCTTCGAGATGCATCCGCATCTTGTTCTTCTAGTAGGGGTAGTATGTGTTATCGAAGACAGGGCATGCAGCGGAGACCTTGATTATCCCTACAGTCGACATAGCTAAAACTCCAGGTGGTTAAACCGAAACACAGAACAAGGGAGTACATTGCTCTGATACCAATTGAAAGTGCTAGTTATCGACTAGAGGGGGGTTAATAGGCGATTTTTATGAAAAGCTTCGAAACAGTAAATGTCTTCAAATAGAGCGGAAACGATTCTGGGTCAGATAGGGATAACAGTCAATGATCTAGGCATGGCATGCAGAGAGATGAAGACATTCAGACAAGTATGGCATAGTCATCATTCAAACAGAAGTACATCGAAGATAAACTAGAGCAGTACGAAGACAAATGCAGATCAGATGAATGTCTTCGATGAATGTCTTCACACAAGAACAATCAAGCAATGGCTTCACAATACAAAGCAGTATGTAAAAGAATGAAAACATAGAACCAGTTGCTTGACGAAGACTCATGATTTATTGGACTAGTTCCAGTTGTTGTGACAACTGTACGTCTGGTTGGGGAGGCTGAGATTTAACTTAGAAGACCTCGTCTTCACATTGTTCCCCTTGAGCCAAGGTCACTTAGACCTCGCCCAATCACTAAGGTAACTCTTCAGGGTAGACTTTCGAAACCCGTACAAACTCGGTCACTCGACAATCCACAATGACTCTTGGATGCTCTAGACCATGATGCCTAACCGCCTGGAAGATCACAGTCTTCAAGTGTAACAAGTCTTCGGTTCACTCAGAACAGAATGACTTCGGTGATGCTCAAACACTCTGGCTCTAGGTGTTTGGCTTTATCCTCGCAGGATAGCTCTCTCAATGTCTTCGAGGTGGGTTGCTTCAAAACGACAACAGCCGTATCTAACTCTGAGCAGCCACCAACTTATGATGGAGGGTGTGGGCTATTTATAGCCAACAGGCAACCCGACATGATATGACTAAAATGACCCTAGGTCAATGGCCAACCGACATGTGTCACAATGGTCGAATTTCAAACTCACACGGCAACATTACTTGGGCTACAAGCAATGTTGACTCAACCAACTCTGAAAGAGATTTCCTCTCATTGTCTTCACTGCAAGACATAGGTATATGGGTTGAGCATCACGTCAGCTTCTGACTTCGATCACCTCGACCCCACTTAACAGTACGATGGTTCCTATGACTCGGGATAGAAGAAACAAACAACCAAAAAACTTCGTCTTCGTGTTTCATTATCTCCAAGCGATTATCTTCGCGCACCACCAATGGCTTCAGCCATCATCAATGTCTTCGGACATTTTTACAGGTCGTCTACGACAGTTAAACCGAATCTCCAGGGACTTCTCTCTGTGTTAACCTGTGAACTCTCACAAACACATTAGTCCCTCAACCACGTTTGTCTTCATTACTCCAAAACCAATAAGGGGTGGCACTAGATGCACTTACAGTTACTACTTGATGAAGACATAGCATACTTAGTCTCCTTTAGTTAATTTATTATTGCAAAATTGTGTTCTACACAAGAATAGTTCTTTGAGTCTTGTTACATTTACAACTATCAACATTGCCTACAATATTGCTTGCGGGATGAAGAAGAAGAATGATTTAACATAAAAAAAGTCGACTAATTTGCAAGAATAAATGAATTATGGGTTACTCATTAATGATTTGACATGAATATACATGATCCATTGATAAGAAGAAGAAAGGGTTACCAATCACAACCCCGCTGAAAAAGGTCATCCAAGTTTGTAGTTGGGCATAATTTTTTTTTTTTGAGAAAACGCAAAGGACCTCTGCATTTCATTTCATTGAAAAGATAAGAGTGGTCCTCCTAGGAGGTAAATTTTATAGGTTTACGGGTCCAATCAACGGACGTCCCAGGATGTGGGCAGAACAACCCTAAGTCCCTGGGCCCCCACCTTTGCCCAACATCGGGCTTCGTCTTTGATCCTATCCACTAGCGATTCGATGGAAGGTGTCACATTGTCGAAGACACATGTGTTCCTGTGTTTCTATAACATCCAGGGGACGAGCAGCGCGATGGACTTGAGGGCCTTTCGATGCATCGGCGGCGGCTGCTCCTTCGCGCGTAGCCACCATTCCAAGACAGTGAGCTCCTGGCCTGGGATTTGGATCGGCATGCGCATCCAGACGAGGATAGTATGCCATGTCTGACGAGCAAAGGGGCAAGATGTGATATGTGAGTTAGGTTGGGCTAAGAGTGAATCTGGAGACATCGATGAGTGAGACAATTGGAAGAGGGCGTTTATAATCCATCCGTCTCCATTCTTGCTCACTTGCTCCGTTGCAAGCACATCGTCTCTTAGCTATGGGATTTAGATTGTGCATTAGATTGTGCCATGCAGAAGTGTTATAATTGGTTTGGAAGAGGAATATAAGATTGTAAAAGGTATATTCTTTTCCTACATCAGATAGTACACAACGATAACTATTCCTTCGGAAGAATAAGTGAATTGACGGGTCATGACGAACTCAGATTGGAAAGGTGGAGATAGCGTGTGGAGGAAGAAGAATGAACTACTAGAATATTATTACCCCATTTGACCTTTAAAACTTAAGCCTGCTTGCGAATTACAGCGGTAAGTGAAAAGGTGGGATGTGAGAAGAGAAACTTTAGTGTTTGTTATAATATGCTTGAAGAATTTTTCTACTTCTGCCCGTAGCAACACACGGGCATTTTCCCAGTCTGTTATAAGACGTCGCAAAGAACATACCTTAACTCAGTGCCTGAAAATAAAGCGCATGAGTCGATCGAGAAAATGTCAGCCCGCTTTTCTCTTCATGAATGTCCTTGAGCTGATTACTGATTGTATACAATTTGACCGAGATGGAAATATTAGACCAAAGTAGTAGTATGCTCTAACAATGTACTTGCCAGGTGCTGCTGCCGGTAAGCACCTCTTTTGGCACAAATAATTGGAGAGAACACTGTCATGGTTGCAGCTTACTGCGTTATGTGAATACCTTCTCCAGAAATCACTCCTGACGAGTGACGATAGAGTAAATGACATTATAAGAGGGCTAAGTAGTGGTGAAAGCCTCGCAGAAGATTCCATTTCATCCATTTACATGTGATCTTTAATTTATTTTTAATTAAAAATAAATTGTGAACTGTAATCCTAAGTGTACAATTTGTACATAGATGTTGCATAACAGTAAAATTCTGATAGAATGGGGAGAGGCCATCAAGAAACAGGTGACACAATCGGTGTGAACAAAGACAGACTATTCTTTGACTACTTTAAGGGGCAATGTGCCCATACCTTGACAACAGTTCTTCATACCAGAAAGCGACTTCTGAGAAATATGGACTTTGTCATGAACAGCTATTTATGCAGACGCAAACATTAGTCTCAACTATCCAAATCATAAGTGTACAATTGTGAAGGATATTAAAGAAGATACATGAATTGAGTAAAAGGCGATGGATACAAACCATAATGTACTTCCTTAGTAATGATTGGAATTTCTCAGATACCAACATAAACACATCAAACTGCCCAATCCAGAGAAAGAATAATCAATTGAATCCAGTATTATACTTGAACCTACATGGAGAAGTCAGGAAAGGGGGTAAATAACTGAGCAATGGTGCCAACAATCACCCTAAAATTTGAGGAGTTGTAGGTTGAGTTATCGACTGACCAAATTTATCAAAATGACTAAGATCAGCAAAACGTATCTATTCAGCCAGCACCCAACTACTCCCAGGCATCTTACTCAAGCCTCTTTCCTTCATTGTCTTCCTTAATCTCTTAACCTTATCCCATTTGTTTGCTTGTGCATATATGTTCCCCAACAGTATGTAATATCCACTCTCTCCAGGCGCTTGTTCAAAGCACTTGGAAGCAACGACCTCCCCAAGCTCAACATTGTTATGCAACCTGCAAGAGAGAAGCAAAGCACCCCAAACGCTAGCATGTGGTTGCATCGGCATC
The DNA here is from genome assembly GCA_039707655.1 of Elymus sibiricus. NCBI lineage: Eukaryota > Viridiplantae > Streptophyta > Magnoliopsida > Poales > Poaceae > Elymus > Elymus sibiricus. Next base: position 302,044,491 of record CM077675.1, on the reverse strand, counting down.
TGCCTGATCAGCTGAAACGCTTCATCCAACTTTCCGCTACGCCCAAGGAGATCTACCATGATGGTGTAGTGTTCCATTGAAGGTCTAATCTTATATTTGCTTGACATGGAAGCAAAACAAGCTCGAGCTTCTTCCAGTAGTCCAGCATGGTTGTATGCAGACAACAATCCCACAAAGCTCACTGCATTAGGAAGAATATTTGCATCAGACATCTCCTTGAATAAACCTATAGCTTCATTTAATTTGCCATTCATCCCACAGCCCACAATCATCGCACTGTAAGATACCACGTCTCTTGTCCTAAGGCCTTTGAACAAATCAAAAGCGCTATCAATCCGCCCACTCTTGGTGTACAAATCCACGAGAGCGGTCCGCAAGTGATCATCCAGTTCAATTCCCAGAGACCCCATGAAGCTCTGAACCCACAGCCCAAACCTCAGGTTCCCCAGCTGGGAGCAAGCCGAGATGACAGATGAGAAAGTTTTCTCATTGGGCAGAACACAGACATGAGGCTTGAGCATCCGGTTGAAAACTCCAATCGCCTCCCTCGCACAGCCATTCTGTGCGTAGCATGCAATAATCGCATTCCACGCATAAAGATCATTCTTGTTTTCCATCCGTTCAAACAGGCCAGCAGCAGCCTGGACGTCCCCAGCCTTGGCATACCCGGAGATCATTGTGATCCAGGAGATGTTGCTCCTGACAGGCATCTGCTCGAACATCTCCCTCGCTCGAGTCAGGTGGCCATGGGCGATGAGTCCACAAATGACGGAATTCCAGGACGCGGCGTTCCGCTCAGGCATCTGGTCGAAGAGCTCGATGGCTCTGTCGAGGCGACCAGCCTTGGCGAGGCCCGAGACCATGGAGTTCCAGGACACAACGTCCCTCAGGGGCATCTGGTCGAACAGAGCGCGCGCGGCAGGGAGGTCCCCGGAGCGGAGGAGTGAGGCGAGCAGTGAGTTCCGGGAAACGAGGAGGGAATGCGGCGCCCGTGCTCCCGAGGGAGGCGTTTCATCGAGCAGGTGCGTGCGGCGACGGGGTCACGGGAGTAGAGGTGGGCAAGCGCGGCGTGTGGGTAGGGGTAAACCAGGAGGCCTAGGCGAAGAAGATGAGCGTGGAAGGAAGCGGCGGCCGTGGCCACAGTATGGGCGGGGAGGCGGGAGACGGACTTGAGGACGGCAGCGAGGGCGAAGGGGCAGGGGCGGTGGGCGGCGCCGGAGCGGAAGGACGAGAGGTAGAGCGCGATGGCGCGGCGCGGGCGGCCCTGGTCTGCGGCAGCACGGATGGCCAGTCGCCTAAGCTTGCCGGCGACTCACGTTTCCGGCAGGTGAGGTGGCAGGGCAGACATGACTGGCGGCCGTTTTTGGGGTTCGACGCAACGAGTTCAAATTTAGGCCATTCTCAATGTTTCACCGTGTAGACGTGTTAAGGGTGTCATATAGACAAAAAAATAATGTAGCAAATTAATAAGGAGAGAAAACATTTTGGTGATCGTAAAAAGAACCAAAATGAAGAAAGTTTGGGTTATACTTTCTCCATTTGGTTTATTTGGTCCTCAATTGTATTTTGTGCCAAATTTTGATCAAAGATTTATATACCTCTTTCCCTATCCCTAATCTCGATCCCTAATCCCTATCCCTATCCCTAATAATAATAATAATAATAATAATAATAATAATAATAATAATAATAATAATAAAGCAGCTACCGCTTCTGGGCGTACGTCGCTGCGGTAATTTTACAATAAAGTCCTTACTATTTTACGTAATTAACCCGCAGGCCGTTTTTGTCCGTCCATTAGTTTGCTTCCGTCCCGCAAAATTTCCGTACGCACGTCGTCTCGCGTGGCTGACGCATTGCCTCTTGGGCCTCAGCCCGTCGGTCCATCCCTGTGTCGTTGGTCAGGATCGAACAAAAAGGAGAAAGGTCTGGTCAATACATAGTCCCACATTGTTTTCTTGTGCACAATCCAAACGGTTCAAATATGTTTGCGAGTTAAAAACAGCAAGTAGCCTCGAAGCAGTTGCTCAAAGAAGGAATTAATGGGAGGGACCCTTGGACTAATTAAACAGCACACATTTGTGAGACCTGCAACGACGTCCACAATTAATGGGAGAGGGGGAGACGACGAGAGGTGGTCGAGGCCAATGCGGGAGATGCTCTTGCTGACGCGCGCATGCAGCATCGCATTGGGCCTGCATGCATATGCACTCAATAGAATGGAATTAGAACGAGATGAGGAAATGAGAGAGACACACACACCACGGGATCCGGCGGCAGCGCTCACTCCGGTGGAACGGGGGGGCCAGCAACTTTGGTGCAGGCTATCACATCTGGGAACGAACCTCGCCGGAGGAGGGGACGGGATCCGGTGGCAGCGCTCTCGCCGGTGGAACGGGTGGCGCCAGCAACTTTGGTGGAGGCTTTCACATCCGGGCTGCGTCACACGATTGACAAACGCCGGCAACCTGGGAACGAAGCTCGCTGGATAGCCGGCTCACAGCGCAAGGCTAATCATGCTCGGTCTGCGCATATCGCTGGAAGCACGGGGATGAGAAAGAGAGGCGGAGCAAGAGAAGTAAGGGAGATGGATCCAGAGTTCCAGATGCATATCGGTGGAGACGAATAGATAAGGACAATCTAACTAGCGGTGGAGGAGGTAGACCGTACACGTGATGGCCTGATGGGTGTTACGTGCCCGGTCGCTAGGCCCCAACATTGTTTTTTTAAACTATCATGCGTTTTAATTATTCATCAAAGTCTGGGATCTTGTTGGAGATATTTATTACACACACCCTTCCTATCCCCAACATTGTTTGTGAGGCGGTTATAGTACTTCTTGCGTTTGGGCCAACACTTAGAAGTGTAAAAATATATTGGGAATGAAATATAATCTTCCAAATAAAACAAACCTTCATTAAAAACACTACATAATCAAAACCATTATAATTCAAATCTTTTGATAATTTGATAAAATACTTTAAATGAATTATTAAACCCTCGAAGAGTATGTAAGGGCATCTCCAACGCCGACCCTCAAAACGCATGCAACCGTCTGGTCCGCGTGGTCCGGACGTGTTTTATCGTCCAACGTGGGCATGTATCGGTCCGCCAACCAGTCCGGGCTTACTTTCTCCCGCAATCCAAATACAAATTGGGGGCTTTGCGTGTGTCCGGACCGTTGCCACGCACGATTTTGTCTGCCATGTCCCACCCAAAAACCTCTCCCTTGCCCATGTCCCTCCCGCCCGAAGTGGTCAGTGCCACTCCAGAGCACCGGTGATGCATTCATGCCGGCTCAGAGCGATGCGACCTCTCACTGGCTCTGGCAACGCCGATGCTGCGAGGAGCACCACCCGCGCGCCAGCGGCAGGCAAGACGAGTCGGCTACAGTATCGCCCACGACTACAATGGGAGGTTGCAGTAAAGGTGGTCGACGACGAACCGTCTGCTGTAACGGGGGACGCAGCAGCAGTGACCGGTAGTGTTGGCTGACGGCGAGTCGGCTACAACAACGCCGGTTGCTATGGTGGGAAGTTGCGACAAAGGTGGTCGACGATGAGCCGACTGCTGCAACCAATTCTCGTCAGCCAATTCTCTGGAACTAAGGCATGGTGTAGCTTTTGAAAGAATTTTTATTATCCCGGTGCAACGCACGGGTCATTTTACTAGTATTAATAAAGGACCTATTGCTTCTGCCCGTACGTCATTAGCGATTTTGCAGAAAAGCCCCTCCTGTTTAATTAATCAACCCGTAGTCCTCCAAATAAGTCAACGAATCGGTACGTGCGAGAGAAAAGAAAAGAAAATAGGGTTTTTATCATTTATGCCACCGGTTGTGTATCACTACTCAGTTTTGCCACTAGGAATTTCAAGTGCTCAAAAATGCCATTGCTTCGTTAGATGCATGCTCAAAAATGCCACTGGACACCATTACTTTGAGCTCAAATCTCGTTTGCCATGTTATAATGACCAAAATACCTGTAGACCAACATGTCAGCTCTCCCTCTATCTCACTACAATAAAGTGTGGGTCCCACTTGATTCCAACAATGTTCTTATTTTCCTCTAAAATTATTCGCTTGCTTACTCCTGACAAGTGGGATCCACACTTATCATTGTGAGATAGAGAGAGCTGGCATGTGGGTATAGGGGTATTTTTATCATTTAACATGGTCAACAAGTATGACCTGAAAATAATGATGTGTAATGGCATTTTTGAGCAAACATCTAATGAACGATGACATTTTTTAGATATCTAATGGCATTTTCGAGCAAGCATGTCACGAAACGATGGCATTTTTGAGCAGTTGTAACTTCTAATGGCAAAACTGAGTAGTGGAACACCACTAGTGGCATAAATGATAAAAACCCAAGAAAATAACCCGTCCAACCTCATTAACGTGCCTCCCGATCCCGTCTCCAGCCCGCCGCCACCTCCGGCCACACGAACCCCGCCCCGCCTCACCGCGCGCCGCCGCCACCACCTACCGCATCGGCGGTCGCGGCCTTCCACCGTCGGCACACCTCCTGCCACGCCCCGTCCCTCCCCGCCTCACCATGCGCCGCCACCGCCTGCCCCGTCGGCGAGCCTACCCCCATCTCCAAATCGAGGCGGGTGTGGGAAGGCAGGCGTCTCTCCTGCTCGATCCGATCGAGTGAGGTCTACACAGGGTGGCGGCGGACGGGCTGGACTCGCGGAACGACGGCCGCGTCCGGATCCAGGCGAGCGGCGGTGGGATCTTGCAAGGCGTCACAGGGCGGCGGCAGACGGGCTGGACTCGCTGAACGACGGCTAATTCTGCTGAAGATTGAGAGACAATGGATAACAAAGGCTAATTCTGCTGAAGATTGACACTCTCCAGCGGCATGATGCTCCTGCTTCCCTGCTGTTTGCCATGGAAATTAACATGTATGTCCTTTTGTTGCGAATCTGAGCGGCGGCGGCGGGGCTTGCTGGCGGCGAGGCGGAGAAGGAGTGCGGCAGCAGGGTGGCCTAAGGCTCGTGGTGGACCGGATCCAGCGAGGGGAAGGTCGGATTCGTCGGCTGGCGGCGCCGGCGAGGGGTTCAACGGCGGTTGTCGGATTTCGGGCTCCGCAAAACCCTACGAAGTTCGAACCTAGGGGCGTGTGCGAAGATCCCCAACAGCTTCACCCCTCCGAGCTCACAACACGATGACCCCGCTCGATGGCGAGGAAGAAGATAGCACACGAGAGTTTACCCAGGTTCGGGCCGCTGCGAAGCGTAAAACCTGTTGGGGAACGTTGCATGGGAAACAAAAATTTTCCTACGCACACACAAGATCTATCCATGGTGATGAGCATCTACGAGAGGGAGAGTGAATCTACGTACCCTTATAGATCGCTAAGCGGAAGCGTTTAAGAAACGCGGTTGATGTAGTCGAACGTCTCCGCGATCCAAATCGCAAGTCGTCCCTCGATCCGATCACGAACTAGCGCCGAACGGACGGCACCTCCGCGTTCAACACACGTACGGCTTGATGACGCCTTCACCTCCTCGATCCAGCGAGCGATGGTGAAGTAGTGGTTGAGTTCCAGCAGCACGACGGCGTGGTGATGGTGGTGAGGAACAATCTCTGCAGGGCTTCGCCAAGCGCTACGGAGATTATGACGGAGGAACTAGAGGGCTAGGGTTGCCGGCACACGGCTTGGGAAATCCTGATGTCTCTCGTGTGCTAGCCCTGCCCCTCTATTTATATGTTGAGCCTTGGGGTCTAAACTTGGAGTAAAAGCCTCCTCCAGGTCGGTTTTGCCCGCACAAGGTCGGTTTGGCCCGCAGGGAAAGAGTCCAACTCGGATCCCTGCCGAACCGTGTACAGCCGCGCACAAGCGGTAGTACCGCTTCACACAAGCGGTAGTACCGCTTGGGCGGTAGTACCGCTTCACACAAGCGGTAGTACCGCTCGGGCAGTAGTACCGCTTCACCAAGCGGTACTACCGCTTACGCGGCAGCAAAACTACTTTTGCACTTTCCAATACCTCGTGGGCTTTATCCCTTTGGCCCATATAAAGTGTTGCTGCACCCGAACACTTCGGTAAACATCCGGAACCCCTTCCGGTGAATTCCGGAACCCTTCCGGAGATCAAAACACTATTATCACATATATCAATCTTTACCTCCAGACTATTCCGGAGATCCTCGTCATGTCCGGGATCTTATCCGGGACTCCGAACAACCTTTGGTCACCAACAAAATAACTCAATTATACTAATCGTCACCAAACGTTAAGTGTGTAGACCCTGCGGGTTCAAGAACTATGTAGACATGACCGAGACACTTCTACGATCAATAACCAATAGCGGGACCTGGATGCCCATATTGGCTCCTACATATTCTACGAAGATCTTTTATCGGTCGAACCTCTACGTCAAGGATTCAGTTAATCCCGTATGTTGTTCCCTTTGTTCTTCGGTATGTTACTTGCCCGAGATTCGATCGTCGGTATCTCCATACCTAGTTCAATCTCGTTACCGGCAAGTCTCTTTACTCGTTCCGTAATACAAGATCTCGTGGCTAACACTTTAGTCACATTGCTTGCAAGGCTCATTGTGATGTTGTATTACCGAGTGGGCCCTGAGATACCTCTCCGTCACACAGAGTAACAAATCCCAGTCTTGATCCATGCCAACCCAACAGACACCCTCGGAGATACCTGTAGAGCACCTTTATAGTCACCCAGTTACGTTGCGACGTTTGATACACACAAGGTACTCCTCCGATGTCAGGGAGTTGCATGATCTCATGGTCATAGGAACAGATACTTGACATGCAGAAAACAATAGCAATAAACTGACACGATCAAATGCTACGTTCTTAGTTTGGGTCTTGTCCATCACATCATTCTCCTAATGATGTGATCCCGTTATCAAATGACATCTCTTGTCAATGGCTAGGAAACCTTAACCATCTTTGATCAACGAGCTAGTCAACTAGAGGCTTACTAGGGACACAGTGTTGTCTATGTACCCACACATGTATTTGAGTTTCCAATCAATACAATTATAGCATGGATAATAAACGATTATCATGAACAAGGAAATATAATAATAACCAATTTATTATTGCCTCTAGGGCATATTTCCAACTGTCTCCCACTTGCACTAGAGTCAATAATCTAGTTCACATCACTATGTGATTTACATTGTAATGAATCGAACACCCATGCAGTTCTGGTGTTGTTCATGTTTAGCCCTTGGAAGAGGTTTAGTCATCGGATCTGCAACATTTAGATCCGTGTGTACTTTGCAAATATTTATGTCGTCCTCCTTGATGTAATCGCGGATGGAATTGAAACGTCGCTTTATGTGTCTGGTCCTCTTGTGAAATCTTGGTTCCTTGGCTAGAGCAATGGCACCAGTATTATCACAAAACAGAGTCATTGGGTTAAGTGCACTAGGCACTACTCCAAGATCTGTCATGAACTCCTTCATCCAGACACCTTCCTTCGCCGCCTCCGAGGCAGCGATGTACTCCGCTTCGCATGTAGAATCTGCTACCACGCTTTGCTTGGAACTGCACCAGCTAACCGCACCCCCATTTAGAATAAATACGTATCCGGTTTGCGACTTAGAGTCATCCGGATCAGTGTCAAAGCTTGCATCGACGTAACCCTTTACGACGAGCTCTTGATCACCTCCATAAACGAGAAACATGTCCTTAGTCCTTTTCAGGTACTTCAGGATATTCTTGACCGCCGTCCAGTGTTCCATTCCTGGATCACTTTGAAACCTTCCGACCATACTTATGGCAAGGCTGACATCGGGTCTTGTGCACAGCATTGCATACATGATAGAGCCTATGGCCGAAGCATAGGGGATGACACTCATCTTTTCTCTATCTTCTGCAGTCACTGGGCATTGAGTCTTACTCAACTTCACACCTTGCAATACAGGCAAGAACCCTTTCTTGGACTGATCCATTTTGAACTTCTTCAAAACTTTGTCAAGGTATGTGCTTTGTGAAAGTCCTATTAAGCGTCTCGATCTATCTCTATAGATCTTGATGCCTAATATGAAAGCAGCTTCTCCTAGGTCCTTCATTGAAAAACTCTTGTTCAAATATTTCTTTACGCTTTCCAGCATTTCTATATTGTTTCCAATCAGTAATATGTCATCCACATATAATATTAGAAACGCTATAGAGCTCCCACTCACTTTCTTGTAAATACAAGCTTCTCCGTAAACTTGTATAAACTCGAACGCTTTGATCACCTCATCAAAACGAAGATTCCAACTCCGAGATGCTTGCACCAGTCCATAAATGGATCGCTGGAGTTTGCAAACTTTGTCAGCATTCTCTGGATCGACAAAACCTTCTGGTTGCATCATATACAACTCTTCCTTAAGGTAACCGTTAAGGAACGCTGTTTTGACATCCATCTGCCAAATTTCATAATCGAAAAAGGCAGCTATTGCTAACATGATTCTGACGGACTTAAGCATCGCTACGGGTGAGAAGGTCTCATCGTAGTCAACTCCTTGAACTTGTGAAAAACCCTTTGCCACAAGTCGAGCTTTATAGACGGTGACATTACCGTCCGCGTCCGTCTTCCTCTTAAAGATCCATTTGTTCTGAATGGCCTTACGCCCTTCAGGTAATACTTCCAAAGTCCATACTTTGTTTTCATACATGGATCCCATCTCGGATTTCATGGCCTCTAACCACTTCTCGGAATCCGGGCCCATCATCGCTTCTCCATAGCTCGTAGGTTCATCGTTGTCTAACAACATGACCTCTAAGACAGGGTTGCCGTACCACTCGGGAGCAGTACACGTCCTTGTCGACCTACGAGGTTCGATAGCAACTTGATCCAAAGCTTCATGATCATCATCATTAACTTCCTCTTCAGCTAATGTAGGCTCCACAGAAACATCTTTCTGCGCTGCGCTACTCTCAGGTTGAAGTAAAGGTTCAACAACCTCATCAAGTTCTATCTTCCTCCCACTCAATTCTTTCGAGAGAAACTCTTTCTCAAGAAATGTTCCGTTTTTAGCGACAAACATTTTGCCTTCGGATCTGAGGTAGAAGGTATACCCAACTGTCTCTTTTGGGTATCCTATGAAGACGCATTTCTCCGCTTTGGGTTCCAGCTTTTCAGGCTGAAGCTTTTTGACATAAGCATCACATCCCCAAACTTTAAGAAACGACAGCTTTGGCTTCTTGCCAAACCAAAGTTCATATAGCGTCGTCTCAACGGATTTCGAAGGTGCCCTATTTAAAGTGAATGCAGCTGTCTCTAATGCATAACCCCAAAACGATAGTGGCAAATCGGCAAGAGACATCATAGATCGCACCATATCCAATAAGGTTCGATTACGACGTTCGGACACACCATTACGCTGTGGTGTTCCAGGCGGTGTCAATTGTGAAACAATTCCACACTGTCTTAAGTGACTGCCAAACTCATAACTCAGATATTCTCCTCCTCGATCAGATCGTAGGAATTTAATCTTCTTGTTACGATGATTCTCAACTTCACTCTGAAATTGTTTGAACTTTTCAAATGTTTCAGACTTGTGTTTCATTAAGTAAATATACCCATATCTACTTAAGTCATCAGTGAAGGTGAGAAAGTAACGATAACCACCGCGCGCCTCAATACTCATCGGACCGCACACATCAGTATGTATGATTTCCAATTAGTCACTTGCCCGTTCCATTGTACCAGAGAACGGAGTTTTAGTCATCTTGCCCATGAGGCATGGCTCACATGTGTCAAGTGATTCAAAATCAAGTGACTCCAAAAGTCCATCAGCATGGAGCTTCCTCATGCGTTTTACGCCAATATGACCTAAACGGCAGTGCCACAAGAAAGTGGTATTATCATTATCAATTCTACATCTTTTGGCATCAATGTTATGAACATGTGTATCATTACTATCGAGATTCAATAAGAATAAACCCCTCACATTGGGTGCATGACCATAAAAGATATTACTCATATAAATAGAACAACCATTATTCTCTGATTTAAATGAGTAACCGTCTCGCAATAAACAAGATCCAGATATAATGTTCATGCTTAACGCAGGCACCAAATAACACTTATTTAGGTTCATCACTAATCCCGACGGTAATCGAAGAGCGAGCGTGCCGACGGCGATCACATCAACCTTGGAACCATTTCCCACGCGCATCGTCACTTCGTCCTTTGCCAGCCTCCGTCTATTCCGCAGTTCCTGTTTTGAGTTGCAAATATGAGCAACCGCACCGGTATCAAATACCCAGGCACTACAACGAGAGTTGGTAAGGTACACATCAATAACATGTATATCATATATACCTTGTTTGTTGTTGGCCGCCTTCTTGTCAGCCAAATACTTGGGGCAATTCCGCTTCCAGTGTCCAGTTCCCTTGCAATGAAAACACACAGTTTCTGGTTTGGGTCCAGCCTTGGGTTTCTTCACGAGAGGAGCAACTGCTTTGCCACTCTTCTTGGAGTTACCCTTCTTACCCTTGCCATTTTTCTTGAAACTAGTGGTTTTATTGACCATCAACACTTGATGCTCCTTCTGAATTTCAGACTCAGCGGCTTTCAGCATCGCAAACAGCTCGGCGACTGACTTGTTCATCCCGTGCATGTTATAGTTCAACACGAAGCTCTTGTAGCTAGGTGGCAATGATTGAAGAACTCTGTCAGTGATAGCCTCTGGCGGAAGGGGCATCCCTAACTCAGCCAGACGGGTGGAGTACCCAGACATTCTGAGCACGTGATCACTGATAGACCCGTTCTCCTCCATCTTGCAAGTATAGAACTTATCGGAGATCTCATATCTCTCGATCCGGGCATTCTTCTGAAAGATAAACTTCAACTCCTGGAACATCTCATATGCTCCATGACGTTCAAAACGTCTTTGAAGTCCCGGTTCTAAGCCATACAACATTGCACATTGAACTATTGAGTAATCATCAGAACGAGCCTGCCAGGCGTTCACAACGTCTAGAGACTCAACTGGAGCGGGTGGATCACCAAGCGGTGCATCAAGGACATAAGCCTTCTGGGAAGCCGTAAGGATAATCCTTAGATTACGGGCCCAGTCCACAAAGTTACTTCCATCATCTTTCAACTTAGCTTTCTCTAGGAACGCATTAAAATTCAGGGGTGCTACTGCGCGAGCCATGATCTACAACATAAATATAGCAAAGACAACTTAGACTATTGTACTAGATAATGAGTTTAGTTAATCATATTATTTAAAAACTCCCACTCAAATTGACATCCCTCCGGTCATTCGAGTGTAACATGATCCAAATCCACCAACTCAAGTCCGATCATCACGTGAGTTGAGGTGTTTTCAATGGTGAACATCTTCATGTTGATCATATCTACTATATGACTCATGTTCGACCTTTCGGTCTCTTGTGTTCCGAGGCCATGTCTGTACATGCTAGGCTCGTCAAGTTTAACCCAAGTGTTCCGCGTGTGCAACATGGCTTGCACCCGTTGTATGTGAACGTGGAGTCTATCACGCCCGATCATCACGGCGTGTCTCAAAACGACGAACCTTCGCAACGGTGCACACTCGGGGAGAACACAATTTATCTTGAAATTTAAGTGAGGGATCACCTTATAATGCTACCGTCGTCCTAAGCAAAATAAGATGCATAAAAGGATTAACATCACATGCAAATCATAAGTGACATGATATGGCCATGAACTTGTGCTTTTGATCTCCATCTCCAAAGCACCGGCATGATCTCCATCGTCTTGATCTCCATCAACGTGTCGCCATAAGGTTGTCGCGCCGACTGTTGCTTCCACGACTATTGCTAACGTTTAGCGATAAAGTAAAGCATTACATAGCGCTTAATGATTGACACGCAGGTCATACAATAATTAAAGACAACTCTATGGCTCCTGCCAGTTGCCGTACTCATCGACATGCAAGTCGTGATATTCTATACAACACATGATCATCTCATACATCACATATATCTCATCATGTAATTGGCCATATCATATCACATCATACCCTGCAAAAACAAGTTAGACGTCCTCTAATTGTTGTTGCAAATTTTACGTGGCTGCTACGGGTTTGCAAGAACCGTTCTTACCTACGCAAAACCACAACGTGGTGTAGTGATTGCTTTTTGATCTTCTAAAAGAACCCTCTTCATTGAAATCGATTCAACTAAAGTGAGAGAGACAGACACCCGCTAGCCATCTTTATGCAACGAAGTTACATGTCAGTTGAAGGAACCTGTCTCGCGTAAGTGTACGCGTAATGTCGGTCCGGGCCGCTTCATCTCACAGTACCGCCGAATCAAATATCAACTAGTAATGGCAAGCAATATGTATACACCCACGCCCACAACTCGTTTGTGTTCTACTCGAGATCTCATCTACGCATAGACCTGGCTCATGATGCCACTGTTGGGGAACGTTGCATGGGAAACAAAAATTTTCCTACGCACACACAAGATCTATCCATGGTGATGAGCATCTACGAGAGGGAGAGTGAATCTACGTACCCTTGTAGATCGCTAAGCGGAAGCGTTTAAGAAACGCGGTTGATGTAGTCGAACGTCTCTGCGATCCAAATCGCAAGTCGTCCCTCGATCCGATCACGAACTAGCGCCGAACGGACGGCACCTCCGCGTTCAACACACGTACGGCTTGATGACGCCTTCACCTCCTCGATCCAGCGAGCGATGGTGAAGTAGTGGTTGAGTTCCAGCAGCACGACGGCGTGGTGATGGTGGTGAGGAACAATCTCTGCAGGGCTTCGCCAAGCGCTACGGAGATTATGACGGAGGAACTAGAGGGCTAGGGTTGCCGGCACACGGCTTGGGAAATCCTGATGTCTCTCGTGTGCTAGCCCTGCCCCTCTATTTATATGTTGAGCCTTGGGGTCTAAACTTGGAGTAAAAGCCTCCTCCAGGTCGGTTTTGCCCGCACAAGGTCGGTTTGGCCCGCAGGGAAAGAGTCCAACTCGGATCCCTGCCGAACCGTGTACAGCCGCGCACAAGCGGTAGTACCGCTTCACACAAGCGGTAGTACCGCTTGGGCGGTAGTACCGCTTCACACAAGCGGTAGTACCGCTCGGGCGGTAGTACCGCTTCACCAAGCGGTAGTACCGCTTACGCGGCAGCAAAACTACTTTTGCACTTTCCAATACCTCGTGGGCTTTATCCCTTTGGCCCATATAAAGTGTTGCTGCACCCGAACACTTCGGTAAACATCCGGAACCCCTTCCGGTGAATTCCGGAACCCTTCCGGAGATCAAAACACTATTATCACATATATCAATCTTTACCTCCAGACTATTCCGGAGATCCTCGTCATGTCCGGGATCTTATCCGGGACTCCGAACAACCTTCGGTCACCAACAAAATAACTCAATTATACTAATCGTCACCAAACGTTAAGTGTGTAGACCCTGCGGGTTCGAGAACTATGTAGACATGACCGAGACACTTCTACGATCAATAACCAATAGCGGGACCTGGATGCCCATATTGGCTCCTACATATTCTACGAAGATCTTTTATCGGTCGAACCTCTACGTCAAGGATTCAGTTAATCCCGTATGATGTTCCCTTTGTTCTTCGGTATGTTACTTGCCCGAGATTCGATCGTCGGTATCTCCATACCTAGTTCAATCTCGTTACCGGCAAGTCTCTTTACTCGTTCCGTAATACAAGATCTCGTGGCTAACACTTTAGTCACATTGCTTGCAAGGCTCATTGTGATGTTGTATTACCGAGTGGGCCCTGAGATACCTCTCCGTCACACAGAGTAACAAATCCCAGTCTTGATCCATGCCAACCCAACAGACACCCTCGGAGATACCTGTAGAGCACCTTTATAGTCACCCAGTTACGTTGCGACGTTTGATACACACAAGGTACTCCTCCGATGTCAGGGAGTTGCATGATCTCATGGTCATAGGAACAGATACTTGACATGCAGAAAACAATAGCAATAAACTGACACGATCAAATGCTACGTTCTTAGTTTGGGTCTTGTCCATCACATCATTCTCCTAATGATGTGATCCCGTTATCAAATGACATCTCATGTCAATGGCTAGGAAACCTTAACCATCTTTGATCAACGAGCTAGTCAACTAGAGGCTTACTAGGGACACAGTGTTGTCTATGTACCCACACATGTATTTGAGTTTCCAATCAATACAATTATAGCATGGATAATAAACGATTATCATGAACAAGGAAATATAATAATAACCAATTTATTATTGCCTCTAGGGCATATTTCCAACAAAACCCTACTCCTGCTTTTGGTGGATTGCCTCACGAGGAGGTTTGTGGATGAACTAGTACAGTGGTGAGTTGTCTCGCGGGTGCGTTCGGGGTGGTGTGTTGTCTCTGCCTTCTACCGAGTAGCCTAGCCTCTATTTATAGCGGCCCGGGTCCTCCTCCCTTATCACAATGGCGGGAAGGGATCCCACAACGGCCAAATTCGAAAGGGGACAGGAGGTACATCTTATCCTGACGAAAGGTGGTCTTCGCCTGCAAAGTAGCCGGTGGTGATGCAGAGGTGGGCTCGGCGATGACGTCCGTCCTGCGGGGCTCGGGGTCTTGGTCTTGTTGCACCGGAGTGGAAACCTTTGGGGGCGCTTTGGGAACTTGCGTGCGCCCCTGCCTCCTTTGCACCAAAGGGGAAACTGTCCCCTCTGGCGCACTGGCGCCCGCCTGGCCTGGCTGGCGTCACCCTTGACCTCCCGAGGCCGAGCACTGCATAGAGATCTCCGTCGCTCGGGAGGAGGCCTCGGGAGGCCTGTTCCCCTACGGGCCTTGGCGCTGTCTCCCTCGCGAGCTCAGGGTCTCGCGAGGGCCTTGTGCTGAGTGAGGCCGCGTCGGGCCGTACTTGGTCGTCGAGGTGGGCCACACCCTAGGCCGCAGGCAGGCAAGTCTGGGTACCCCCGTTCCCAGGACGCCGACAGTAGCCCCCGGGCCCAAGGCGCGCTCGGGTTGGCTTCTGGCCGAAGCCATTGAAGATGACCCAAAGCGCCGCGGGCCCCAACCGCCTGTGGGCCCAACTTGACGCGTGGCGCACAGTGAGATGTGGGCGTCTCGGCTCCCCGAAGACGTCGGGAACCGCCCTGAGTTGAGCTGACGTGAAGCCTGCGCGCCTCCCCGGCCATCATTGCCTTCCTTGAATGCGGCTGTCTCCCTGTGGTCTCTCCCCCCTCGGGACACGCGGATGTGACCCGATGGGAGCAGATGAAACGACTTGAGGCAGGGTAGCACGCCGATCGAGTCTGGCACGCATTGTCCGAGGAGTGCACGGTGCCTCCACTCCCCATGACGCCTCGGCAACCGCTCCGTCTGACCTACAACCGGCGCACGTTGCGGGGCCGTCATTACTCGGGATAGGGGAGACGCCGGTTGGCCTTCATCCAGCTATAAATGGGCGGGGGGGGGGGGGCTGAGCCCCCAACCCATTCCTACTCCTTGCTCCCCCGCCTTCGTCCTTCATCTCCCCCATCATGACGTCGGTGAGGAGGTTCTCCGCCGCCGAGAAGGGAAAGGCCTGTCAGGGGGTGCCGGACCAACAACCTCCCAAGAGGAGCAGGGGTCGCCCTCGCAAGTATACTGGGACGTCACCGGCGGCGCCCCGTGGGCGTGGGCGCCCCTCGGTGGGGTCCGGCGCTTCCGCTGGCGCGGCCATAGGCGGCGGGCGCGGCGGCCTTGGCCGGGGAGGGAAACCTGCAGTCGGTGCTCGGCCGCCGCGTCTGCAAGCCCATGTGGCCGACGCGGGCCTGGAGTTCATGGTGCCGGTGGAGAGGCCGGCGAGCTCCTGGTTGCAGCTCCCGCGCTCGTTCGCGGAGATGTTGCCGGTTGACGTACCTGCAGGTCTGTGGCTGCAGGCCGACGGTTGTTGTAGCGGCGCGTTGTGGGTGGAGGTTGAGGTTACCCCCGCAGGCAACGCCTTCTTGAGCCGCGGGTGGCAGACCTTCTCCCGCGCCCATGGCCTGGAGGGGAGGCCCACACTCCACTTCAAGCGCGGTGGCGCCGCGACGCTTTTCGTCAAGATCTTCGGTGAGGACGGTAGGCGCTTGGAGTGCTGCCCGGAGGGCGGCGTCAGCGGCGATCTTGGAGGTGAGCTTGCCCTTGGCGACGGCCGCCATGCTTCTAGTAGCAGCGATACCTCCTCCGAGGGGAACCCGAGTGACGACAGCTACGACGCCCCGCCACGCCGGCGCACCCGGACTTCGGGGGGAAGCCAGCCGCGGCGGCGCCGCTCCCCTGCCCGGGAAGCGGCCACACCGACGTGCCACCGCGGCGCCATCAAGGAGGAGGAGGACTCCGACTGAGCGCCGGCTCGCTGGGGCCGGGGCCTCAGGAGCGGTAGCCCCGGGGAAGGGGGCTCCTTCACCTTCTTCTCTTTTCCTCTGCCTGTAATCAAAAATCATGGGGGGCCCTTCCGGGTGTGTGACGAACTTTGGCGCTTGCGCCCTTTTATTAGAACTCTCATTACGTGTTACGGTCACTGCGTTACTATTAATCGAGGCTTCCCTTTGATCGTGGTTAGAGTACTTAGCTTGATGCGTCCGCGGCGGGCTTCCGCGTCGTGAGGTTTGGCAGTGGCGCCTAGTGAGCCAGTGGCACTTGGAGAGCTTGGGGAGGTTCCTCCTTCCTGCGAGTGAGGCGGTTTGGGGGGGCCTTTCGGCACTCTGCGTCTGCAGGGCCCGATCTCGTGCATGCCCCGCCACCGTTGGGGCGTCCGGATCACCAGGACGAGACCAAAGGGGGCGAGGCCTCGACCGCCATTGGGGCGTCCGGATCACCAGGACGAGACCAAGGGCGAGCGAGGAGCCACGCGATCAATGAGGCTCCTGAAGCGCGATGCTCAGGAGCCCCCTTTGATGCTCAAGTGGCGCTCTACGTCGGCGGGGCCCGATCCCGTGCATGCCCCGCCACCGTTGGGGCGTCCGTATCACCAGGACGAGACCAAAGGGGGCGAGGCCTCGACCGCCATTGGGGCGTCCGGATCACCAGGACGAGACCAAGGGCGAGCGAGGAGCCACGCGATCAGTGAGGCTCCCGAGGCGCGATGCTCAGGAGCCTCCCTTGACGTTCAAGCGGCAACCAATCCTTTCTGCCGGTTCTTGTCCCAGGGGGCGTGAGCCTCCAGGAGTTTTTAAGACAGCGCACCGAGCCGCGGCGGAGCCCCCGAGTGAGGGTGAGGCGACGCGTGCCTGCTAGCTCGCTCGAGAGCACCACGCGAGGACCAGGATGCCAAGGCCACACGGGGACCAGGACGCCAAGGCCTTGGCGAGGTGTGTGCACCGTGCCAACAGCCCCCGCTCGCGGGGCGCGGGAGGGAGAGGCTGGCAGGCATTATCTCAGAGGAAGAAATTTCAAGAGAGAGGACTGCAAGAAGAAAAAATTCCCGCCCCTTTTCCTTTAAATAGAGTCGATAAAAACCTCGGATTTTGTTTCAGGAAAACGACAAATTCGAACACAAGAAAAGCAAAGAACAGCCGCATCCGGCACCTAGGCTAGTCTTCGTCTTCGTCTTCCACCAGCGTGGAGCGTAGGGCATCCACGTTGCGTGGGCATAGTCATTGGAGGATAGTGTTGTCCGCCAGCGCGGAGCATGGGGCTTCCACTTGGGCGTGGGTGGGAACCCCTCCGCGTCCTCGGGGGGCTCCGGGCGTATACAGCCCACTCATTATTACGTGAGAGTGTCACGGGTAGAACTTGCGAAGGTGCTGGATGTTCTAGGCATTCTGGATGGGGACTCCGTCCTGAGTCTCCAGACGCACGGCGCCAGGTCTGGAGACGCGGACGACCTTGAACGGGCCTTCCCACATGGGCGAGAGCTTGTGCAAGCCTTCCCTGGAAAGGACCCGCCTCAGGATGAGGTCTCCGACCTCAAGGGTCCTGGGGCAGATGTTACGGCAATGGTAACGCCGCAGTGCCTGCTGGTACCTCGCAGCTCGGAGCGAGGCTTGGCGACGGGCCTCCTCCCCGAGCACGAGGTCCGTCCCCCGCGAGGCATCCTGACGCTCCTCGTCAAATGCCAAGACCCGCGGGGATCGGTGCTTGACTTCGTGTGGAAGGACGGCTTCGGCTCCGTAGACGAGGAAGAACGGGGTCTCGCCGGTGGGCTTAGTCGCGGTGGTGCAGATAGACCACAACACGGACCGAAGCTCATCGACCCAACCCCTGCCGCAGGCCTCAAGCTTCTTCTTGAAGCTCCTCGCCTTGAGGCCCCGTAGGACCTCCGCGTTGGCACGCTCTGCCTGACCGTTGCTTCGCGGGTGTGCCACTGAGGCGTAGCATATCTGCGTTCCAAGGTTAGCGCAATAGGTCCTGAAGAGGTTACTTGTGAATTGCGAACCATTATCGGTGATGATGCGGTTGGGGATGCCGAAGCGGCTCACGATGCCCCTGATGAACTTGACGGCCGATCCGGCGGGAATGGTGCGGACGGGCTCCACCTCCGCCCACTTGGTGAACTTGTCGATGGTGACATAGAGGTAGCGGTACCCGCCTGCTGCTCGTGGAAAGGGCCCCAGTATATCCAGCCCCCATACCGCGAAGGGCCAGGAGAGTGGGATGGTCTGGAGGCCCTGTGCGGGCTGATGAATCTGCTTGGCATGGAACTGGCAGGCCTCACAGGACCGGACCAGCTCGGTGGCGTCGTTGAGCGTCGTGGGCCAGTAGAAGCTGGTGCGGAACGCCTTCCCTACAAGGGTGTGTGACGAGGAGTGGTGTCCGCAGTCTCCTCCATGGATGTCGGCCAGCAGCTCGCACCCCTGTTCTCTGGATACGCACCGCAACGCGACGTCGTTCGGGCGCCTGCGGTGCAGCTCACCGTCCCGCAGACAATAAGCTGTGGCATGTCGTACCACACGCTCTGTGTCTTCCTCCTTTTCCGGCAGTGTGCTGTGAAGCAGGTATGCCCTGAACTCCTGTGTCCAGTCGTCGACTTGGGGCTCCAGCGCCAGGAGCAGTCGGGCTCCTGAGGCTGGACCGCAAGGTGGAGCCCCTGAGGGTGGTGCTGGGGGTAACTCTCCACTCCGCGGCGCCTGGCCCCCGGTTGATGGTGTCGCGGATGGCTTGAAGAGCCGCTCCTCGAAGACGCCCGGCTCCTGAGGCTCGCGGCGCGATGCCCTCTTGGCGATGTCATCGGCCTCCTTGTTCGCGCCGCGCGGGATGTGCTGCAATTCCAAGCCCTAGAAACGTTTTTCAATCTTACGTACCTCTTCCAAGTATGCCTCCATGTGCTCGTCCTTAGGCGTATACTCCTTGTTGGAGAAGTTGACGAGGAGCTGGGAGTCGCCCTTGATGGTGAGGCGTTGGATCCCCAAGGCGGCTGCGGCCTTGAGTCCGGCGATTAAGCGCTCGTACTCCGCAATGTTGTTGGAGACCTTCTCACCACGCTGGAAACAGAGTTGCACGGCGTAGTAGAGCTTGTCCCCGGCCGGGGAGACGAGTACCACTCCGACCCCTGCTCCCCTGCGCGTGAAGGCCCCATCGAAGTGCATGATCCAACCCTCATGCGCCTCGTCGCCGGGGGCAAGGGACTGGCCCTCGTCCAGCCCCCGGCCGGGAGCGTCCATCCATTCGGCTACAAAGTCTGCCAGGGCTGCCCCCTTGATGACCCTAGTTGTGCTGAACTCTATATTGAAGGCCTGCAGCTCGGTGTTCCATTCTGCCACCCTCCCTGCTGCGTTGGGGTTGCGCAGCACTTTCTCCAAGGGGTACGCAGAGACGACCTTGATGGGATGCCCCTGGAAGTAATGGCGCAGTTTTCTTGAGGCGACAAGGAGTGCGAGCAAGAGCTTTTGCTGCATAGGGTAGCGCGAGCGTGCGTCCCACAACACGGTACTGACGTAGTACACCGGATGCTCGACGAGGGAGCGGCCTTGCGCGCCGCCCCTCTCCGCTGCGGGCTCATGAGGCCCGGGCGTCTCGGGGGTCGCCGGGGCGACTGAGGCCTCAGGAGCGTCGTCTTGGGGAGGTGAAGGCTCCTTGGCGTCGTGTGAGTCACCTTGCTTCTTGCCCGGTGGCCCGCCTGCGCCTGAAGGCGTAGCGCGCGTGCCGGCACGCTCTTCCCTGACCGCCACAAGCGCAGCACTGGCGGAGTGCAGGGTGGCAGCCAGGTATAGCAGTAGAGGCTCCCGGGGGCGAGGTGCCATTATTACTGGTGGACTCGTGAGGTACCGCTTGAGGTCCTCGAATGCCGCGTCCGCCTCCGGAGTCCATTCGAAGGGGCCCTTCCTCTTCATGAGCTTGAAGAACGACAGAGCCCGCTCGCCAAGCTTCGATATGAAGCGTCCCAAGGAGGTCACACAGCCCGCCAGCTTCTGCATTTCCTTGAGAGTCTGAGGCGGACTCATCTTGCTTATAGCCTTGACCTTCTCCGGGTTCGCCTCGATCCCTCGGTGCGACACCAAGAAACCGAGCAGTTTGCCCGACGGGACTCCGAAGACACACTTCTCGGGGTTGAGCCTCAGGTTCACCCGCCTCAGGCTGGCGAACGTCTCCTCCAGGTCCTCGATTAAGGTCTTGGCTTCTCGTGACTTGACCACGATGTCGTCGACGTAGGCTTCCGCGTTCCTCCCGAGCTGCTGCCCCAGGGCGATGTGCATCAGCCGCTGGAAGGTTGCGCCGGCGTTCCGTAGCCCGAAGGGCATGCACGTGTAGCAGAACACCCCGCACGTGGTGAGGAAGGCTGTCTTCTCAACATCTTCCACCGCCATCTTGATCTGATGGTAGCCCGAGAAAGCGTCCAGGAAGCATAAAAGGTCACACTCGGTGGTGGAGTCCACGATCTGGTCGATGCATGGCAGCGGGAACGGGTCCTGGGGGCAGGCCTTGTTGAGGTTCGTGAAGTCGACGCACATGCGCTCCTTCCCACACTTCTTCAGGACGACCACAGGGTTGGCGAGCCACTCCGGGTACTGCACCTCCCAGATAACTCCGGCCTCCTTCAGCTTGCCAACCTCTTGGGCGATGAACGCCTGCTTCTCTTGAGCCTGCCTCCTCGCCTTTTGCTTCACTGGGCGTGCATTGGGACACACCATGAGGTGGTGCTCGATCACGTCCCTCGGGACCCCCACCAGGTCAGAAGTGTTCCACACAAACGCATCCTTGTTCGCACGGAGGAAGGCTACCAACGCCTCTTCCTGCTCCTGAGGCAGGCCGGCGCCGATGGTGAAGGTAAGACCAGGATTCTCGTCGTCTATGGGCACCCGCTTCGTCTCAGCCCGGTTCTGAGTGTTGGAAATATGCCCTAGAGGCAATAATAATTTAGTTATTATCATATTTCCTTGTTCGTGATAATCGTTTATTATCCATGCTATAATTGTATTGATTGGAAACTCAAATACATGTGTGGGTACATAGACAACACTGTGTCCCTAGTATGCCTCTAGTTAACTAGCTCGTTGATCAAAAGATGGTGAAGGTTTCCTAGCCATGGACATGAGATGTCATTTGATAACGGGATCACATCATTAGGAGAATGATGTGATGGACAAGACCCAAACTGTAAACGTAGCATATGATCGTGTCAGTTTATTGCTATTGTTTTCTGCATGTCAAGTATCTGTTCCTTTGACCATGAGATCATGCAACTCACTGACACCGGAGGAATACCTTGTGTGTATCAAACGTCGCAACGTAACTGGGTGACTATAAAGGTGCTCTACAGGTATCTCCGAGGATGTCTGTTGGGTTGGCATGGATCAAGACTGGGATTTGTTACTGCGTGTGACGGAGAGGTATCTCAGGGCCCACTCGGTAATACAACATCACAATGAGCCTTGCAAGCAATGTGACTAATGTGTTAGCCACGAGATCTTGTATTACGGAACGAGTAAAGAGACTTGCCGGTAACGAGATTGAACTAGGTATAGAGATACCGACGATCGAATCTCGGGCAAGTAACATACCGAAGAACAAAGGGAACAGCATACGGGATTAACTGAATCCTTGACATAGAGGTTCGACCGATAAAGATCTTCGTAGAATATGTAGGAGCCAATATGGGCATCCAGGTCCCGCTATTGGTTATTGACCGTAGAGGTGTCTCGGTCATGTCTACATAGTTCTCGAACCCGCAGGGTCTACACACTTAACGTTTGGTGACGATATAAGTATAGTTGAGTTGTTATGTTGGTGGCCGAAAGTTGTTCGGAGTCCCGGATGAGATCCCGGACATGACGAGGAGCTCTGGAATAGTCCGGAGGTAAAGATTGATATATGGGATAATAGTGTTTGGTCTCCGGAAGGGTTCCGGAATTCACCGGAAGGGGTTCCGGATGTTTCCCGAAATGTTCGGGTACGAGAACACTTTATTTGGGCCAAGGGGTAAAGCCCACGAGGCTTTACGAAGGTGCAAAAGGAAGTTTTGCGGAGGCCAGGGGCCAGACGCCAGGGACCCTGGCGTCTGGGGCCAGACGCCGAGGACCCTGGCGTCTGGTCCTGGAGTCCGAGCAGGACTCTTGCCTTGCGGGCCAAACCGACTTTGAGGAGGCTCTTTCTCCAAGTTTCGACCCCAGGGCTCAACATATAAATAGAGGGGCAGGGCTAGCACCCGGAACACATCAAGATTTCCCCAAGCCGTGTGCGGCAACCCTAACCCTCTAGTTCCTACGTCATAATCTCCGTAGCGCTTGGCGAAGCCCTGCAGAGATTGTTCCTCACCACCATCACCACGCCGTCGTGCTGCCGGAACTCATCTACTACTATACCATCGCTCGCTGGATCGAGGAGGTGAAGGCGTCATCAAGCCGTACGTGTGTTGAACGCGGAGGTGCCGTCCGTTCGGCACTAGTTCGTGATCGGGTCGAGGGACGACTTGCGATTTGGATCGCGGAGACGTTCGACTACATCAACCGCGTTTCTTAACGCTTCCGCTTAGCGATCTACAAGGGTATGTAGATTCACTCTCCCTCTCGTAGATGCTCATCACCATGGATAGATCTTGTGTGTGCGTAGGAAAATTTTTGTTTCCCATGCAACGTTCCCCAACACTGAGAGAATAGCTGCTTCTTTTCACCGGCGCGACGTCGAAGATGTCCCCAATGCCCTCGGTGACCTGCGCGACGTCCCCAGCATCGGGGCGCGCCGCGGCCGCCGCGACATCCCGGGCATCTTGATGATGTTGTAGCCCGGGTGCGTTGCCGCCATGAACTGGGTGAGGGCGGGGTAGCCGAGTATCGCGTTGTAAGGGAGGCGGATGTGGGCTACATCGAAGTCGACCTGCTCGGTGCGGTAGTTGGAGCGGGTGCCGAAGGTGACGGGGAGGCGCACCCGCCCCGAGGGAGTGACGGAGCCCCCGGCTACCCTAGAGAAGGGCCTTGAAGGGGCGAGCTAGCCTTGGGGCACTTGTAGCGCGTTGAAGGTCTCCACGGAAAGGACGTTGAGGCCGGCCCCGCCGTCTATGAGAGTCCTGGTGACGGCCACGCTATTTATGGTTGGTGTGCACAACATGGGGAGCGTACCGGCGGCAGCCGTTGTTCTAGGGTGGTCGTCGGGGCCAAAGGTGATGTCGATCTCCGGCCATGTTCGATGCTGCGGGGTCTCGGACTGTGGCCGAATCGCGCTTGCCTGGCGGAGGAACTGCTTGACTTGGCGGTTGGAGGCGGGCGCCTGCGATCCGCCAAGGATGCAAGCGACCGCACGGTCGATCCCGCGAGCCGTGGCGGCACCGCGCGCCAAGGGCTGCCCGGCCTCGGGGGTCGCGTCGGCCATGGAGCTGGTGAATCGGGGCCCGACTGCAGCCGCAGATGGGGAAGCTTCGACACACCCCCTACCTGGCGCGCCAAATGTCGGATTTCGGGCTCCACAAAACCCTACGAAGTTCAAACCCAGGGGCGTGTGCGAAGATCCCCAACAACTTCACCCCTCCAAGCTCACAACGCGATGACCCCGCTCGATGGCGAGGAAGAAGATAGCACACGAGAGTTTACCCAGGTTCGGGCCGCTGCGAAGCGTAAAACCCTACTCTTGCTTTTGGTGGATTGCCTCACGCGGAGGTTTGTGGATGAACTAGTACAGTGGTGAGTTGCCTCGCGGGTGCGTTCGGGGTGGTGTGTTATCTCTGCCTTCTACCGAGCAGCCTAGCCTCTATTTATAGCGGCCCGGGTCCTCCTCCCTTATCGCAATGGCGGGAAGGGATCCCACAACGGCCAAATTCGAAAGGGGACAGGAGGTACATCTTATCCTGACGAAAGGTGGTCTTCGCCTGCAAAGTAGCCGGTGTGATGCAGAGGTGGGCTCGGCGATGACGTCCGTCCTGCGGGGCTCGGGGTCTTGGTCTTGTTGCACCGGAGTGGAAACCTTTGGGGGCGCTTTGGGAACTTGCGTGCGCCCCTGCCTCCTTTGCACCAAAGGGGAAATTGTCCCCTCTGGCGCACTGGTGCCCGCCTGGCCTGGCTGGCGTCACCCTTGACCTCCCGAGGCCGAGCGCTGCATAGAGATCTCCGCCACTCGGGAGGAGGCCTGGGGAGGCATGTTCCCCTGCGGGTCTTGGCGCTGTCTCCCTCGCGAGCTCGGGGTCTCGCGAGCAGGGGCGGAGCTTCGTTGAGGCCCAACTGGGCCACGGCCCGCCCATGATTTTCATGCATTTGCTAGTATGCTTCGGTGGCCAGCCATCTACAGTTCACTAAGAACAAAACTTATACGGTCCATCCAAAATTACAAAGCCAGAAAGCCTCCAAGTCCAAGGTCTCGCTCTCGGCTGTCGCACCATCGCACGTAGGAGCGCCCAAGCAGTGCCATAGCCAGTCAGACACTAGCTTGACCTGGTCGCGGCGGCACTATAGAACCGCTTCCCGGGCGCCGGAACAGAAACGCAACAGCATTGGAGCAACCGCCGACCCGCCGGCATCTCGAGCAGATCTCGCTCGCACAACCAGGGGCTAGCCCCTCCCTCGTCCGTCCCTCCCTCGACTCGTCGTACAGGCACCTTCCGGCAAGGAGGCAGCGTCATAGGGAACAATCAAGCACTCCGTCTGATTTCCTTGCAATCTGCAAGGCATCACATGTAATCTAATTTCTCTCTCCAAATTCCGAGTTAGCAATTTGATAGCCTGTTTTTCACTCAATTATTATTTACATTTTACCAACTACAACATAGGTTTGGTCGCCATAAGTCATAGGCAAGGCCACTCACACTAAGAGAAGAATTGATTGGTTTTCTAATCAGATGCCAAAATCGCTTCAAATTAGTCATGCATATGCTTCAGAAATTCAAATGAGTCATGCATATGCTTCAGAAATTCAAATGAGTAATGTCTAGCTATGCTTCAGAATTTCAATAATTTCGTGCTCTCCTTTAGTCTGGCCCGCCCAACTTTTTTTTTCAAGCTCCGCCACTGCTCGCGAGGGCCTTGTGCTGAGTGAGGCCGCGCCGGGCCGTACTTGGTCGTCGAGGTGGGCCACGCCCTGGGCCGCAGACAGGCAAATCTGGGTACCCGTTCCCAGGACGCCGACAGCGGTCAGAGGCAGCTCGCGTAGTCCATGGGGGATGCACGACTTCCCCTTCCGCAGAACGCTGACCTGCTTCCTCCCCCGCGCCCCTCCTCTTGCTTGAGCAGAACATGGCAGTGACGGATTGCTCTCAAATCCTGCTCCCAAGTCCTCTGTTTATAGGACAAAAAGTAGTATAGCCACGGTGGAATTTAGTACGTGCTCTCTACTATGCCCTACAATCTTCTTCCTATTGAATTGAATCTGGGATCCACCCAGGGAAGCAACATCCATCTTCTGATCTTTGTCTTGCCTCGAGTGCAATTTCAGTTTGTCCAGTAGTGCTCTCGACAAATTTCTACAATGACGAATGAAATACTTGGAGATAGGCTACCAATTCAGTAAGAATATAGATGTCATGGATCTGCCTATAACTTTTACTGTGCTTAGATTTGGTTAGCAGTTTTTAGGTTGTACTGCAGCCTAAACGTGCTCCTGCTTGTTGTTGCTATGCATTTTATATTTCCTGATAGATTATGATTTTTTCCGGTTTTTACTCAGTTTGGCGCTGCTTGAGTGGGTGCATACTAAATCGTAAGTGAATAACTGAATGCGATGGCAGGTGTTGAACTCAGGTTTACACATTGGTGCACGTGATGTGTCAATCAAACATACTATAGCCCTCATATAATGGATGTTGTTGTTTGCAAAATAAGAATCGAATGATTCAAAGAGATTCATGATGTAGAAGAACTTACAAAGTAGTCTCCGAACCCCTTTCATTGGAATTTGACGAAATTCCCAACCGCATAGGTCACACACAATTTAATCCTCCATGGTATTAAAAATGCCATGTCTGTCGGTCCTCTGTTTAGAGATGTTTTAGTCACATATTCTTATGTAATTACGGTATGACAAAAATAGCACTTCAGGTCCTTATCAAATGTGTTTCTCCTTTGTTTTGGTCTTCTCTGAATTTGTTTGTTTGCTTCAGGATGCCCCTAATTTTCTAACAAATGCATGTGAGCAAAGATTAGAGTGGCTCAAATAGCATGTAGATTTAATAAACCGAATAATTGATTGTTGGCATTGTTTTACTGATTGGCTTAGAAGCAGAGAGTTGGAATGGCGGACTGCCGCTTGAAGAGATGCAAATGTTGCAACTTCACCAGAGGTTCTATGTTGTAAGTTGTGTGTGTCGGTGGTTCAAGGTTCTTTCCCTTATTCTATTTTTCTCTCTACAGTTTTTGTGTAATGTTTGATTTATTCCTTCTAAAAGTTGTATGGTAAGAGCATCTACAACCGGACCTCTCAAACCCGCCTCAAACGCCCGGGCAGGCCGCCCGGTCAGTGTCCGGTCACAAAATTTCGACCTAGACGGGCCTCTCAAACGGCCCTCAAACGCCCGGGCTGACCGGCACCCCCCATATCCAGCCCAAATATGAGGCGGGTATGGGGGCGCCCGGGCACGCCCGCCACGTCGGACCCGACAGCCCGTCCCCATCCCAAATTGCACCAAATCCCCCCAAACCCTTCCTCCTCCTCCCGCCGCTCTAGAACAATTCCCGCGCCCGGACCCTCGCCCGCCTCCACCCTTGCTCCCAATCCTCACCTCCGGTCCTGATCCACCGCCGGAGATGTCGTCCAGCCCGACCCAGACCGCCGCGACGGAGACGCAGTCCGCCTCGTCCGTCGGCGGCGTGAATTCGTCCGCGGCGACTTGCAGGGCGGAGAACGTCGCCCGCAAGTTGCGGCGACGCCGGCAGCGAGAGAGGGAGGCGGCGGCTTCGGCGTCGCAGGGAGGTTCAGACGCGCAGGAGCAGATGTCTCCTCCGCCGCGGCCGGATCCCCGCACCCCTTCTCTCCGAGCGCCAGCGAGGATTACGGTCACCGACCCCATTAGGACAAACGACGATCCGAGCGCCGGCTGGGCCATTCCGGACAGCTTTCCGCCCACGCAGATGCCGGCGGTGGACGTGTGTGACTCGCCGGAGCTCGTTCGGGCGCGGACGAGCACGGGCTCCGGCACTGCCCAGGCTGACCTCAACCTACTCGACGGAATGACCGAACATGACTCGGTGCATTTTCTTTGCTCTTGTACGATCATATTTAAGCATAGCCCTGTAGTTTCTTTCGCTCATGATGAATACTTGCAAATCTTAATCATATAGGCGGCGTTCATGTCGACGATGATCAACGAGAATGAAGATCCGACCCAATTGGAGTATGAATTGGAGGCCACCACCGTTTTTGAAGTTGGGAACACATTCGATGCCAATCCGAGCAAGAAGAAGAAGGCCAAGACGGCGAAGGCAAGAGGTCCGGCATTCTCAAGACACGAGGACATCTTGTTGGTCAGAGCTTGGTTGGCCACAACGATGGATCCAATATGCGACACGGAGCAAAAGGGGAGCACCTATTGGACGAAGATTTGGATGGAGTATCACGAGCTAAAGGAGTATGTGGAGCCGCATCCTATCGTGAGCACTCGCAATGTGGCATCTCTCCAACATCGTTGGGGGTCATTCAAGGGGAAGTGAACAAGTACGTCGGCTACTACGCACAAGTGACCAAACGCCCTCAAAGTGGGTTCGGAATCGCAACTCACGTAAGCTCAATTGCCTCATCTTCTCGTCCATTGCATATGCTTCTTGTGTTTGCATTCTCGTGCTCATACAAATGTTGTTCGCTAGACGGCGGTGGCGGCCACTTTGTATCACGAGGTGGAGAAGAAGCCATTTGCTTTTAGCCATTGTTGGCTCATGTTGAATGGCAAGCCGAAGTGGACCCAACTTGTGGCCGACATCAAGTCCGGCAAGAGGAGGAATGATGGCTCAAGCTCCAACCGATCAATTGGGTTGGACGATGAAGAGGACGATGTTGTCGTGGACGAGAACGGAAAAGCCACCGTGCCAAAGGACAACCGCCAAGTCATGGGAAACAAGTGGGAGAAGGCACGTCTCGCCCGTGATGCCGCGGCTACCAAAATGTCGTCAACATGGACGGGCATTTTTTCGGCTAGGGAGAGCAAGAAGGAGGAGAGGTACAAGCTCCTCATGGAAGCGCAAAAGGAAAGGATGGAGTGGGACAGAACTAGGGTGGAGAAGAAGCTTGCAATTGACAGGGAGAAGATCGAGTTGGAGAAGCGCGGAGCGGTGATCAAATGGGAGCTCGAGAAGGCCAAGACATTTGCCGACATGGATTTCGAGAAGGAGAAGTTGCAACTCGCACGGGACGCGGAAGCTGCGAAGATCATGTTGGCGGACGGGACCAGCTTGGATGACCATGCAAAGAAGTGGCTTGCGGACAAGAAGAAGGAGATCAACGCCCGGAGGGCGGCTGCGGCGGAGGAGGCAGCCCGGATGCAGGCAGAGGAGGCAGCAAGGATTCAGACGGAGCAGCATGCCCGGATGCAGGCGGAGCTGGCAGGCCGGATTCAGGAGGAGCAGGACGCACTCCTCTTCTCGCAGCAGCCGCACAGCGAGTGATCGGAGGCCATCGGTCACGCTCGGACATTGATTTGATTTTGCCATGTCCGGTTTGTTGAACTATGATTTGCTTTGCTTTGCTTTCTTTTGAACTTTGGCATTCGGACAGTTTGTTTCGTATGATCGACGTGCATGGATTGCATGGATTTGAGGTTCCGATTTTGCTATATGTGGATGTGCGGCGCAACATTTGAGGGGTGTCCGGTCAGTGCCCGCGGGCGCGTCCGGGCGCATCCGCGGGCGTTTGAGGGGCCGGATTTGCCAAGTCCGCCTGTAGATGCTCTAACGAGCGAGCCTAATCTGAAAATCTATTAGTCTGACGATTGCTTTAGTTTGTGAGATGGACATGATCTAGTTGTAGGAGACACATGCCTTCTATGTTAATGTAATCGTTTTTTTTTAATTTACAATTTACAGACTTTACATTCCACTATATCTTCCGCTGCCATTGCTAAATGCCTATATATATGGTTATAAATCCTCTATGAGTACAGAGTGCTAACTGCGTTTCAGACATGGAAGCTTAGGAAAAAGCATGTAAGCTGAAGCCTGAAAATATGCAGTATGAAAAATGCCTTGATATTCAGTAGCAGTAGTGAGAACATGTATATAATTGAAAATAATTAAAGGAGTAAAATGAGCAGACCATTTTAGTGTAGGTGTATAACGACTTGTCCTTTCTGTTGTTGTTCGTTGTCAAAATTTAAAGTACATAGCTTCTAATTTTCCCATGTACTAAAAGATCCAGATACCAAATAAGCAAGTGAATAATTCTGCTGCTGATCCAAAGCATTGCTATTCCCTGCAGCTTATATCATGGAACGGGACACCATTGAGGGTTTGCTAATTATTGAATGTCAAGTGAAGATTAAAATTTATCTTCTGTATTTATCTAAAGTCAGTACCACAGTCTCATGATACCATATCCTCTTGGGGGCATCCTATACTGGGTCCACACTATTGTCGCTTATGTCGTCCTGATAAATATATAGACGAAGATAGGTACATGGTTTGCTTCTTTCAAGACAATAGGTAAGTTATATGAACAAATTGCATTAACATGTACTTCCTCCGTAAACAAATATAAAAATGTTTAGATCATTACTTTAGTAATCTAAACGCTCTTATATTTTTTTTAAAGAGGGGATATATACTATATATGGAAGTTGCACTTGGATTCTATTTCTTGCGTAAATTCTTCAAATAAAAAATCTGTAGGGTGTGCAGCGGACGAGGACCATCGAGCCCGCCGCTGGCCGTTTGATCCTGTGACGTGCTAGCTGGAGCCACCTCGACAAGCTTCTTGCTGGATCAGAGGACAACTTAGGACATGACCAAGTTTGCCCATTTCGTTTGGTTGCAATTTTTATTGTACTAGCAAATTTGCTTGAGTTGAAACTGAACCAAATTCATTAGGAAACTACAGGATGTTGAGTGTGAGGCGACCGAAGAGACCAAATTGTCTGAGGCAACACGGGTCTAAGCGGAGGAGCAGGGCAGCTGAAGTTCATAACCAGTAAGAGAGGGTGAGATCATAATCAGATGCTACTTGGGTTGTAATGTTACAACTTAGCAAGGGGGGTTGTTCTTGGATTGTTTCTTCTTTAGTAGGACAAGGTAGTTCTCTAGATTATAATCGTAATAATTACTTGCAAGTTCTCAAGAAATATTTGTTTTGCAACTATAAGAAAGATGGTCAGACCGACTCGAGCGTATAGCTTGTAATATGAAGCCAGTTCTTGAATTAGTTGTTTCATGCCATTTGAAATTTTTACATAACACACTGGACAGTATACGTAAATGGTTGGTTTCATTTGTTAGCCCGTCGTAAAATTTAAACACCATTTTTCATATGTAGCTTGCTCGGTTCACCTAAGCAAGAAGTTTGTTATTTTTCTCATAGATGAAACATCTTGATTTGTTATCAACATGTTGTTCGATGTGTATGAAGATCTTATGTTTGACAAGATTGATGTTTAACAACTAGAATATTTATACCTTCGTTTCGACGCATCAACAGTTATACTATACATGATAGAGTGTGGACGTCCTCAACCCGGGTACATATGAACCCGCTTTTTAAAAATGTACTTTAAACATGTTTAGTAATGTTAAAAAAATTCGAAACAAAATTTTATGCATACATGTTCGCACAAATATGTCTGTGGCATAAAGTTTTATGGTAAAAAGTCTTTTTGTTTTGTCTCCGCAAAAAGACAAATTTTAGTGCTTCTAAATAGCATTTTACGACAGAATGTTTTGTCTTTTTTGCACAGGCCACAAAAAAGGTTGTTTTTCGTGAAACTTTATGCACGCACATAGAATATGAAGACGTCCGCGCACACTTTTTTGCAGATTTTTTTTTCATTTCAAAATGTGTTTTCCAAAGTGGATTTATATGTACCCGGGTTCATCCATGATGCCAATAACATTACTTTCAGAATGTCAGTCCGATATAAGAAATGGCGCATAGTGGCATGTGGAGCAGGTTATGCGATTTTTTCCCGTTGCAACGCATGGGCATATTTACTAGTAACTAACAAAATATTAATGCATGTCATAAAAAGTTATATCATTGAATTCGTATTTGAACATAGTTTTCATGATATTATTCTTTATGACATGCATTAATATTTTGTTATTTAAATTTATGGTCAAAATTTGACACAAAATACGAAGGAAACTAATAAACCAGGATGGAGGTAATACATGAGACTAACCACAGTGGGAGTAACATAGTTGTAACATACATACCACCTAAGCAAAAAATATGATGTGGCAGCTAATTAATAAGGAGAGAAACAAATTGAGTAACATACCTAGTTACTCATACTATGAGTAACATCACACTTACCAACACAAGATGAGTCTATAAGCTAATAAATGAAGTGTTGCATGACACCATACATATGTTACTCCCCACTGTAGAGGTAGTAACATAGACTAGTAACATGTGCATGTTACTAGTCTAAGTTACTCCCCACTATGGATAGTCTAAGGCTGGTCGTAATGTGAGTATCATAGCTAGTATCATGCATGCCAACTAGGCAATTTTGATGAGGTGGCATAGAACTAAATGAAGAAAGAGAATGTTGAGTATCATACTACCCAAAGTGGGAGTAACATAGATAGTAATATCGATGACACCTAAGCGAAAAAGATGATGTAGCAGCTAATTAATGAGGAGAGGGAAAAATTGAGTAACATAGTTAGTTACTCATACTATGAGTAACATCACACATACCAGGACAAGATGAGTCTATAAACTAATGAAAACCTCTATGTTATCACTCTATGTTACTATCCACTATGGTGGTAGTAACTTAGAGTAGTAACATATGCATGTTACTACTCTATGTTACTTCCCACTGTGGCTAGTCTGAAAGAGCTCGCTTGCAAAGTAATTAAATAAAGGAAGCTTAGGAACAACAAACCCTTATGCATTGCTAAACACTTTAATGCAGTTAGCACCCCATCTTAGCACATGTGCATTGGAAGATGTCTTAGGCTGGTTGTAATGGATAGTATCATAAGTTAGTATCATGCATATGATACTAGTGTATGATACTACCTCCCTAATGCATAATATCATATATTACTCCCTCCGTCACAGTTTAGAAGGCGCCTTTCAGTTTACATGCATTTCCATATTAGTATTCCTCTTAAGGTGCATGGGCATTAACTGCTCAATTAATTAGGAGTACTACATGCAAAGTGTGCACGCGGGAGTACCAGTAGGCTGCATGCATGGTGGTAATTGATGGGTATGAACGTGGGTGGAAACAGTCTCCACCAATGCATGATACTAGTTATGGTACTCTCATTAAAATTGCCTAGTTGGCATGCATGATACTAGCTATGGTACTCTTATTACGACTAGCCTTAGCCTCTACCAAGTGCTTAGGTAAGATGTTAAGCACATTAAAAAATAGAAATTAAAGGTCTCAACGCATAGATGCTTAATTTGTTGTAACTAAACTCTCTTCATTTAATGATTTAGTAACTTAATTCTTGCATGCATCATGTGAGTTTCCTTTATATGTGTGGTTCGCCTAGGTTCGTGTGCTTGGCATTGTTTCTTCCTGGGTTCACCAAACCCATCCTTTTTTTAAGAACCAAACTCATCTTTCTCCTCTTAATTATCTTGCCACGTTAGATTTTTTACATACATGGCAGCCTTAGCATCAGTACAAGGTGAAACATTGCGAAAGGCCTTATAATCCGTAGTTGCTAAAATTAAAAATCGATTTTTTTGGTTGCTCACAACCATAGATGATGGCGGAATCAAAGGCATTACTTAGACTTAACATGCATATGATATTAGTCTATATTCCTACCTCTGCAGTGGAGAGTAACATATGTGTGGTGTCATGCAACACTTTATTTATTAGGTTGTACACTCATCATGTCTTAGTATATGTCATGTTATCCATAGTATGACTAACATGTTTATCTAATCACATGGCCCTTTTTCCTCATTAATTACTTGTAACATTGTTTATTTTTCATAGATATGTGTGATGTTACCACTTATGTCACTCCCATTATGCATAGTCTTAGTGCATCTCCAATGCTAACCCTCAAACGAACACCACATCCGTCCTCTGATGAGGGGACCAGTTCGCGGACACGGATGCAAGAGCCGGTCATCCAACTGCAGCCACATACATTTCAAGGTGGATTTCAACAAATCGGATGATATTCGTGCAAACCAGATGATTTCATATAAAACCGAACAAAAGAATTTACTTCATGATATATTTCAACTAAACTATAACGGACTAGGTTGCGCTATTCTAACCTACTCTATCGCCGGCCACGGCGAATCCCGTTTCCCACGACATGTCTTTCCTATGTCCGGCAACCAACTCATCGGACCGCCAAGAGCCCAGAAGCTAAGTCCTACAACGACAGGGCAAGAATAGCCTCCGCCTCCGCAAAGATCGGATTAGTGGTTGGTTTTTGGCCACGGGAAGATGGTTGTCATGGCCTACGTCCCCGCGAAGCAGGCAAGTCACTGGTTGTGTAGTCCATCGAGGCAATGATGGTGGCCTTTCTGGGACCCAACCGGTGGCGGCTTCGCATGGTCTACTTGTCCTCATCGTTGGCAGCGGTCACAAACATTCCGTCTTCATCGGCATGGCGTGGCCACAGTCAAATTCATCCGCTGTCACATCAACCTCCACATGGCATTGGCCAGCCTGGACGGGCGAGGACAGCCTGGCAATGGTTGTGGCGCCGGCTCTGGCTCCTGAGAGCTTGCTGGCAAGCCAGCCTGTATCTGGATGGCTTGCTAGGCCACCCAAACGGCTGCAATGCTGAAGATCTCCTTCTTTTGCTCGCCTGAGATGTCGTCCCATAGGATTTTGGAACAGTAGGCCATGGTGGGTGTGGTGCAAGAAGGAGATGGATAGCGGAGGTGTGTGTGGTTCTCGCTCGGCGCCTAGCCACGTTTAAATAGCGGGCGGATGTGAGGCGCCGACTAGAGAGGTTTTTAATGTCGGCCGACACATGGATGGTTGTTTGGCGCTAGGGGCGCCAGAGTAGGTTCCTAGGCACACGCGTTGGTTTAATAGACGTTGGCAGGCACACTATGTGTGGAGAGAAGGCGTGTGCAACGGCGGCCCTCTTGGTTGGCAGCTCTCTTGGTTGTTGTATTGCTTCAATGCCAGGTCCAATGAGTGGTCGCGTCTACTCTGGGCCGTTATAAATGTGTTGGAAATATGCTATAGAGGCAATAATATTGTATTATTAGATTTCCATATTTGTAATTAAGCATTTGTATTCTATGTTATAACTGCTATGATTCTGGAATATGCCTTAGTGGAAAACTCATATGCACATGTGGAATGATAAACGGTAAGATAAAGGTTCCTAATCTTGCCTCTTAAGACTGACTCAAGTATTGTTAGTGATCTTGTTTTCCGGATCTTAGGATATCGTTAAGTGTAACGATAGTCCTAAAACAACATTGAGAATATGACGTTAGAAGAACGATCATATTGAATCGATCCAAACTTGTTTGTTATACTTTGAGATAATATCATCTGAAATCAATTGTTGTAACACGGAGTGTTAACAAGTGTTTTATGTTCCTTAGACCATGAGAGTATCATAGTCACTTCTTACCGTATGATGATCTTTGGTGTTGTTCAAACATCTGTAACTAGGTGATCACAACGACAACTTACAATTTCATCGAAAAGTTTGACAAGGGACTAGATAGCTCAATAGTGGGATTTTCTCCTCCGACAATGGAGAGATATTCTTATGGCCCTCTCGGTGTGACGGCATCCTTCAACGTCTGGACAGACACAGGTCACTATGTCACAGGGATGTCGGAACACATTAACGAGAAAGAAGAACAAAACCAGTAACGAGAATAACGGTATAATGAGCATCTGAATGACTCAAGAGGATATCGATGATTCTCGAGTTTTGTAAAGTGTCGTGAAGCAAAGGGAATGTCACTTGGTAACCAATGGTTCACTCGAATATCATTTGTGCACTCATAGGGATCGATATGACGTCCACGATTCCGCTATCGGTCATTCAACGAAGGAGTTTCGTTCATGTCTATGAATTACCGAACCTACGGGGTCACAAGATTATGGTAATCACGATCTGCCGAGTGTTAGTAGGACAAGAGTATCGAGGATTTATGTGTGAAATTGTTTCATTAATATTCGGAATAGTTTCGAGAGGATCCGGAAGCATTCTGGGGTCACCGGAAGGGTTTCCGAGAGTATCGGGTAATACCGGGTATTACCGATAAATATATATATGTGGAAAATGTTTCCGGAGATGTTAAATTATATATAAAATGGTATGAAGGTATTTAGAACAATTTTATATTTCATTAAATATCAACGGGCCTGTAACACCCCCAGTGTCATGCTACACTGAACCCATGATAATATGCCATGTCATCATATTGTCATAATTAAAAATGCAATTAAAGAAGTAATTCAATTCAAAATTGATTTCAAATTAAAGTGAAGAAAATATTTCTTCTAACACTTAATTAAAAGTGTTCATATTTTTACATATAATCCAAAAGTAATTATGTTAAGGAAAACAACATCACCCAATTCCCCAATCTGACCCTAGTAATATTTGAGTGGCCCAACCGCAACTAATTGAGTCTTTTTAAATTAAACAAATATTTGTACATTTCCAAATGGCTAGAAACTTTTTGTAATGCACCAAAATATTACCTAGTATTTATGTACCAAGTTTCATCTATAACAAAAATCATTTGCTCACTTCAATAAATGCAAAACAATAACTTTTCACTTAACAAAAAAATAAAAAGGAAAAGCCTAACATCTACTGTGCTACTGGGCCTAAGTGCCATTTAAATATATTATAACTGAGCACCTTTCTGGCCCTCTCAGGCCATCAGCATTTCTATCCGTTGGATTGACAGTTTTAGCCTTTTTTAGCTGTCGGATTTGCTCTTAATCCCACCTCAATCTACTTTTTTTTGAGAAAATCCCACCTCAATCTACTGTACACACTATCATGCGTCAGGCTGGGCTAGCTTTTCGGGCCGTTGCTCCAGCGCGCGTTAGCTTGGGCTACCTTATCGGGCCGCTGCTCTAGCAGTTTTTTTTGGGCGTCTGAGGTTTAATTGGGCCTACTGGCATATTGGGCCTGTAAAACGCAAAAGCGTACAACCTACGGGTCGCGATTGTCTCAATAAAACCTACATGTCGCGACCCTGCTCCTTCCTCTGTTCCGATTGCGCCGCCACTGGGTTTGGACGAGCGGCGCGCCAGGATGGGTTCCATTCGGTCGACCGACGCGACAGCCTGGGGCACGGACGTGAGCGGCACAGCCAGATGGGGTCCGTTCGGTCCACCGGCGGGGCAGCCTGGGGGCACGGACGCGAGCGGCGCAGCCGGATGGAGTGTGGCGGCCAACAGCCATGAAGTTCGATCCCGAACGATGATTGATTGAGAGGTTAATCATCCATTAATGCCAATCGATGCTCCGGGCAGGTCAGTTTCATCGCCTATTCATATTCATTCCAATTGAATAATTGAGAGGGTAATCATGTCTCCCCAATGGATTAATTGAGGGGTTAATCGTGTCTTGGTATGTTCAAGGGAGCCTATAAAATCCCAATCTTCCGCTGCTCCTTTCCGAGTCTGCTCATTTTCGCAAACCACTCCCCAGTACAAAAGCAATGGTTGACGCTTAGGTTCCACCTCTGTTTGGTTCCAAGGTGATGCGTTGGTTCCAATTCTTAATTGTTGTTTGCATATACTGATATGTTGTGTGTCTATACTAATATGTTCTCTGTCTAATTCCAGCTTCTCTCCAAGTAGGAATCGTAGCTGCTTACTGGTTGGTTTGTTTGGTTCTCTAGCTGATCCAATGGCTAATGGACAGGTCAGTTTCGGTTTCCTCTTATGCCTCCTTTAATTATGCCCCATCACCCGATCTTTGCATTCTATACATACCTTTTATTTGTATGATATGATTTCATTCTCTATAATAGTTTGAATCAAAAGTACCGCATACTGTTCATGTCCTATGTAGCAGGTTATTTAGATAGCCCGGATCGTAGGAAGGCGATGACAGCATTGGAGGCCACTTCCTCTGGTCATGCATGTCCCTCTGATCAAGGCGTAAAATCTCACCAGAATTTTAAGGTCCATCCTCTACAGGTACGTACGTGTCTCTTCCCCTTTCGCGTATCCCCTATTTTTTTATTGATTCACTTACTCAATCTGGTGTCCATGTTGGTGGAAGAGGAGATGAGAGGATGAGGACAAAGGATCGGATTTCAGAAATGTGGAAAAAGTGGAGGCTAGCCAGTTGCAATCTATTGCCCTTATCACGCAATCTCATCCTTGAGGAACAACGACCTTGCACGACCTTGACCTCGAGCGACGCTCAGCGCAGCTCGTGAGCTTCTCGGCTGCAGGCCGATTCAACCAGTGTCTCAGGCACGCTGTTGTCCAGACAGCCTCCAAGCTTCGGCCCCGCGTCATCCATATCATACCCTAGATGTGTGAGGATTAGTAATCAGGAGGCCGAGGAGAACAACGGCTCTATCATGTACATGTATGTATTTTTGCTTTATTATATCCAAACCAAACTACCTATCATGCAAGGTCAATACTACAGATTGGTTTTCAAAGCCATTTGTTAGCTTGATCTGTTGCATCAGGCATCTAATTCCACTCCATGTTCATGTCAAGTTGACACTCTTTCCCCAAATATGCCCCACGACCTACAAATATGCCCCACGAAAACCCTATCTCGCACTCGTCCAGTTCCCCCGTCGTCCCCTTCCTCTTCTCCGCGAATTCGAGCTCGGGAGCTCCGCGGCGACCGCTGCCTCACCATCGTTACCGCGGCCACCGTCATCGCCGTCGCGCGGGAGCACGTCCAGGTGACCAGCTCAAGCCGGGACGCCCTCGAGCCAACGCCGTCTTCGTCTTCTTCGTCCGGCCGCCGCATCTCGTCGCCGGTCCCCGCTGCTCCGGGTCGTCCCCGGCCTCCCCAAGCGCACCATCCGCCGCGTGGTGAGCTCCTCTACCGATTCCCCCTAGTCCCCTTCGATTCCTCGCCGTTTGCCACCGTCCCCGAGTTCGTCCGAGCGTACGTGTACGCGTACGTACATGCGTGCGTGCGCGCCCGCGCTCACCCGCGAGCCCCTGGCTGCCCCTTGGCCGCGCCCGCGCCGCCCGCAGTCGCGCCCGCCAGCTCCCTGCTCCTGCTGCCGATGCTCACTGCTGCTGGTGCTCTTGCTGCTTGCCGCTGCTGCTCTTACTGCTGCGTTGCTGCTCGCCGCTGCTCTGCTGCTCTGCTTGCTCCACTAGCTGCAGCTTGCTGCTGCTCACTGCCGCTGCATCCTGCTCGTTGCTGCTGCTACTGCCACCGGCTGCCGCTGCGGCTGGCCATGGCCGGGTGTGCCTGTGAGTGTGTACAGCGTGTGTGCGTTGTGTGTGTGTGTGATGTGTGTGTGCGTGAGTGTGTGCAGCGTGTGTGTGTGCCGTGTGCACGGCAATGTGTGTGTGTGAGTGGCCACTGCCTAGTGTGGCCGGCCCTTGCTTAATTAGATGCTAGGATTAGTTAGTATTAATGCAGTGTTAAATTAGTCTAATACAAATGACATGTGGGCCTCCTTTAATGAAGTTTGTTTTTATTTATTTGTTTAGGTATAGTCCATGACATGTGGGTCTACTAACCCTGTTGACTAGTCAAACTTTGACTGGTCAACATTGACTAGACTGCTGACTGGATACCCCTGGGCCCTCACTGTCATACACATGGCTAGCCCCTTGTGGGTGTAAAAAGTATTCTGCCTATTTGACAATTAAAAGAAAAGATAGAAGAAATCCAGAATATCAAATAAATTTTAGAAAATCATATAAAATAATCCGCAAGTCAGATGAAAATAATTTATATATGAAAAATGATCAGAAAAATATAACGAATCTGATTATGTCATCCACATATCTGTGAGATCCCTCTAACATAATGAACATGGATATTTTGCGTTAGGATCATCTGTCCAAATAATACCTGGAGCCGGGAAAATATCGCCAGATATTTCCCCCCTTCTTTTAAAATGCTTATGGATGCATTAGAGCATGTCACCCACACATCTTGCCGTGCCATTGCATTTGTGTTGCATTTGATTGCCCCGTTATTTATTTGTTTCCCCCTCCATTACTTCTTTCCGGTAGACCCCGAGACCGATGTTGATCCGGTGATCGACTACTTCACCGTCAAGGATCCGTATCTGTCTACAGAGCAACCAGGCAAGCAACCCCCCTTGATCATTCCGATATCGCCCATTTCTTTCCCTCTCATGCTTGCATTAGATTTTGCTACTGTTGTAGGTAGCTCCTATTCTGATGCATAACCTGTTTTTGTTAAACTGCTACTGTACCTACTATTATATCACCTGCTTAGTATAGGTTGATTAGTGATCCCCTGTGACCCCTTAGTCCCAGTTGCCCCTGCTTCATCATCGACAACTCGAAGACTCGAGCAACTGACCAAAAAGCCATGTCGTCACATTCACCGCACACCCCCCTTTTAGTTGTACGACTCTACATGGCTACTATCGAGTACCGTGGGTGACACCTCATAAAGTACTCATGATGCTAACTCTGTAGCGTAACTAATCGGTCGTGGATATCGAGGGTGATTCCTCCGTCACCACTACCGATAACGACTCTGTCGTACAACACCTCAAGCGTAGACCATCGAGGGTGATACCTCACTGGTCACCTTGACGATTACATTGAGTGGGATCCATCGAGGGTGATTCCTCGGTTTTCCCCCTTGGTGTTATAGACACAAGGTTACATTTACTTTACTGCTGATACATGTTGAGGTCAGGATGACCTGGAGGGTGTTGGTGTAATAATGACGAGGCGTGGTCGGGCATTCTTGGCCCTTGCCGCAAGTCCTCGAGACGGGGCGACGGGACCACATATCGTGTATCGCGCCCGTCACCGCAGTTAACAAAATGCTAATGGGTTGGGTATTTGATCTAAGTTGGTCGATTGACCTTTTTCGCACTAACCTTCACGTGGGAGAAGTTATGGGTACTCGGCGTCGTTGTATCAGCCGAAGCTCTTCGGACGTCAGCAATGGCGCGGCGCGCGCCCGAGTGGTCCACGACGACATTGATCTTGTATAAGAGGTGCTAGGACTGACCTCGGCCGCCCACGCATCATGCAGGAGTGCAAAGGGCGAGTGGGCCCATGACCCCTGCGCGCTTAGGATTTAGACCGGCGGGCTGGCCTCTCTGTTGAGCCTAGGTAGGGCGACGACGTGTTGATGTCCCGAGGCCGGGCATGACCCCGGAAAGTGTGTCCGGTCAGAGGTTATCAAGCGTGTTGGAAATGTGGTGCACCCCTGCAGGGATGAAATTAACTGTCACACCCTGTGTTCTGACTCTCCTAGCTAAGTTAACATAGCTTAAAATTTAGGACCAATTAAAAATTTTGTGTGCTTATGATGCTTGACTTGATTGCTGATTGTCTGATTGCTTGCTTGTGCTCTATATTCATAAAACTTCCTCCTACTCTCAAAACTCTTTTACTTAATCTAAAAATCTTGTCCAATGATCATACCATGTGTATAGGACCTAAAACTATTTTTATCAAATATTATTTTGGCCAAAAAGCATTTATTTAATTTAGGTTTTCAAAAACCCCTGAATTGAGGTTTGTACTACAAGTCCTCAAATTGTGTGGATTGTTTTGCCCCAAAGGATTTATTTGGAACCTACTATATATATAACTCCCCAAAACCACAAAATATTATTTTTAAAGATTATTTTCCTATTTTATTCAAAGGCTTTTTCTTAAGGCCAGAAATGGTCTTTTATTAGGAAAAAATATTTTTATACTGTACAAATATTTTAGAAAATTAAGGAAAACTCAGTGGACATATATTGTCCATATAAAAGAGTTTAAACACATGTCATGTTCAAAATATTGGACAAAACCCTTCAAAACCATTTCTGCCTATTTCAAGCATTTGAAATATTTCTATAAGAAATATTCTCAAATAAATACAAGAAAATTCTAGCATGTCACATATAAGAAATACTCCAATAATGCATCCACACCAAGTGGTGCATCAAGGAGAATGGATTTGCATAGCTAGATCTAATGAAACCCATTTCTGTCAATTTCTAGGGTTTACCAAGTTTGCATTACCAACTTCCTTCAATTAAGCTGAAAACTTGTGATCAGGACCAAATGTACTTACCATTTACCCCTCGTGAATCTCAAGGCCATAGGATTCCTCTACCTAGCCCAACCACAGCACAAACACCTTCTGCCATAAACTAGTGGACAAGCATAGTTGACCCAGAAAGATTCCCCTTGCCTCCAACTTTTTACCACAGTATATTCTAACCCCAAATTACCTCCACTAACTTTGCCATGGCCTCTGATCAATTATTGGGGGGGGGGGGGGGGGGGGTAACTCCCTCATTTCCCCTCTCTTTTTTACCATGGCAAGACCTATTCTTCCTCTCCCCCACTATTCTGTTCATGGTAATGACCCCAAACTTTTCTACAACCTCACTTGCATGCCTATGCATCAAACCAAACCCAAATATGGCAGGCTCATGTGGAAAATATGAGCAGTTCATCTAAACCTACATTATGGCAGCAAATATGGCTTTGTACTGCAAGTACCAGTTATACTTGTCCCCCTGAGCTGAAATTTGGGG
This sequence comes from Elymus sibiricus, assembly GCA_039707655.1. Taxonomy (NCBI): domain Eukaryota; kingdom Viridiplantae; phylum Streptophyta; class Magnoliopsida; order Poales; family Poaceae; genus Elymus; species Elymus sibiricus. Next base: position 302,002,362 of record CM077675.1, on the reverse strand, counting down.
TGTTAGTACTCCTTCCATACCTAAGGAGCCCAGACAACTTTTTATCCCCTAAGCCCTTCAGTAAAATCCACTGATCTAGCTCCCAAGTTTGCTGGTGCAAACTTGTCCTTAGTGGAAAACCACCCCACCTAGATCCTTAGGCAATGAAACCCCACCAGTGCTCTCCTGCATGCATGCCTTGCTCCCCAGACAACTTTGGCAGACCAAAAGGGCGCCCGGGACACGCCTTATCATGGTGACCACACAATGGGCATGCAGAAACGGCGCTCTACCGACAGGAGCTGTCATGTAGCTCGTGGCCGGCTGCGGCAGGGCATCCACGCGCTCCAGGCATCTCCCCTCGACATCCCACGCCCCTCCCCAACACCAGCAAGGGTCCAAGGCGGCTCTGGCACGCGTGCTCCCTCACACCGAGAGCATCCGAGGCGCATCCGAGACCCTCCCGTTGCCCCTTGCTGTACCTCTCCCTCCCGAGCACCCTGGACACCCCTAGTCCACTCCTTTTCCCTCCCATAGACCCCTTAGCAATCCACTGGAGCTCCCGAGCTCGACCCCTTCCCCCATGGCCGCCGTAGCTCCGCCTCGGCCTCGGGCAAATTGGCGGTGCCCCGCCTCCCTTCTCCCCTCTGAGATCCACCTGCGTGCCCTAGCTTCGCCGCAGAACCTTCCCCGCACCCCATTTCCTCTCCTCCGCAGCCATGGTGCCGTGCCGATCACCGCCATCGGCTACCTCCGCCTCGACCGACGCCGCGGTCGACCTCGACCTCCCCCGTGGTCAAGGACCTCTCAGGCGGGTGCGGTAGGCCGCCCCGAGCCCACCGGTGGTCGGAGCGCCGACGGAGGTGGTCGGATCCACTGGGGCGGGCGTCGGCCGGCGCTCGGTCGGGCCCCTCTGCCCCTCCCCTGTGCTGGCGGGAGGTGGGGGACACCCTGCCAGCGGGGCCCGCCGGCCAGCGGCTAAGGCCCCGGGCCCCCGCCGTTTGAGTGGCCGCGTCCCCTCGCGGAAGACGTCTCCCCGCTAAGGAGACGTACTCCTGTGAGTACGCGACTGGCGTGGCCGTTCCACCGCCAGGCCGAGCCACTAGGCCGGCCCAACTCCTGTTCTGCGCATTGAGCGCGGCATAGCCCAAAGGGTATATTCCCTTTTCCCTTTTTTTTTTCTTCGCAGATTCGTAAATTCATAGAAAAATCATTATAACTCCAAATCTGGTGATTCAAAATCCTAGAGGCTCCAAAAATCTTGCTCTATCCAGAAATATGTCCTACATATTTTTCCTGCTAACTTTTCTGTATAGTTCAAATTTAAATTTGAATTTGAACTATGAGGAACCCACACTACAAAAATCCTAGAGCCTTCATATCAACTCCAAATGGAGTGATTCAAATTCCTAGGTGTATCTAAATTTATGATCTAATTGATGAGCATTTTTCCGGCGATAGTTGACGAAGTAGATGGAATGCTCGGAGTGGACGAGAAGAGTGTGAAGACCTCAAAGACTTTGCTGAGCCAGGCAAGCAGCCCTTTGACCGTGACTATGAAACCCTTTTTATGCATGGAATTAGCACTTTATTTCGTGATGTTGATCATGTTGATGTGGTGTCCCCCCTTCGGTGGGATGCCTCCGATACTTTGCCGTTGATACTTGCATCGTGCATGACCCTACCATCCTTATGAGGGTTGTGCGGGTGGGAGTAGATAGGATGCTTAGTAGATGCTGCGCAAGTGGGATCGGGATATGCATGGTGTCGGAAAAGAAATGATTTCAAAGACTTTTTGAAAACGCCGTCGGGTGCCACTAATGCCCGAGGGAGATGATGATGAGATAGGTAGCCACTTGATAAAGAAGTGGTGTACCGGAGCAAGTGAGTGTGTGCGGTTTTTGAAAACGGGTTCGTGTAAGTTGCGATCGTTATTCCAACCTTACATGTATAACCACGATACCCCTTATGGGACGGGGCTTTGTTGATTACCTTGGTGGGTACTAGCATAGAGCCCGCATTACTTGTGGCGGGAGTGACGAGGTCACTCTCGATACGGGGTTGTGCCTGGTAGGGCGACCATGCGGTGTCTTTACAGGCACCGGGCACACCGTTGCGTGTCCTCATGAATGATACGTGTGATGTATATCATGAGGGATGGCACCAACGAGTGGACTCTTTGTTTAGTATCGCTAGGGGAAAGGCATTGTTCGGGTGCTTACCTCGGGTATGAAATATACCGCGAGTCGTGGATGACACGGAAGTTCCCCGAGTCTTGTGGGTAAAGTGTGCAACCTCTGCAGAGTGTAAAACTATTCGAATAGCCGTGTCCACGGTTAAGGACAGTTGGATGACCGCTCTTGTGCTACGTCCAGTGTTCACTAAACTTGGTGTGTGTGTGTGTGTGTGTGTGTGTGTGTGTGTGTGTGTGTGGATGACACAGAGATGATGCTTGAAATAAGTCTGATGACTTGGCATGATGATGAACATGAGATGTTCACCCCTGCTCATATTGATATCTGTAATTTGTTCATATGGATGTCTACAACCTTTTGATGCATACTTTTACAAGTTAATTGATCATGTCATTGCACTCAAAATTAGCTTTCTGCAAACTTACCTACTTAGTGCTATATCATGCATTGTTATTGCCTTGTTCCAAACATGGGTTGCTTGCGAGTACATTCAAAGTACTCATTGGCTTGCCATTGGTTATTTATTGGCCAGGCATGAAAGACCAGGTTGTGATGAAGATTGCCATGGTGACGTACGTGCGAGCTAGGACGCTTCCCAGTCAGAATGCCTGTAGGGTTAAGGCAGATGGCTTGGGTTCACGCTATCGTTGAAGATTTCCGCTGGAATCATATGAAGACTAGGCCTTAAGGGCCATAATTGAGTAAAACGGTATGTAATGGATGTAAGACTCTTGTTATTCAGTTTCTGTGTGTTCAGTGAGCATTGATCTCTGGGATCACTGTGCACGTACATTCGGCAATCATGACTTATGAGTCGGGGTCCCCACAGAGCTGGTATCAGAGCCAGGTTGATTGTAGGAAGCCCGTACTTGGCATGGATGTTAATTAGGATAAAACTGTTTTCCCAGACCCTTCAAAAACACCTACAAAACCTCTATATTTCTCGCCTCTCCTACGTTGTCAAAGGAAGTGAAGGTTTCTGCCTTAGCACTTCCACCCTTATTCTCTTGACTCTCCTCGTCTGCTTTTTCAAAACTTTGCAAACGGTCGATAGTACCCTTATGCCCCTGACCACCGGATTTCTTGTAATCCTCATGGGTAACCTGGAAGGAAGCCACCTTGCCAGACGATTGCCCACATATCTTGGACACAAGTTGGCGACACCAGACAAGAAGATACCGACAGAAGATACCTTCTCGAGGAATGAGGATATCAAGACTCAGAAGATGGTGACACCCTCGACACTGCCCCAGGATGGTGCCACCTTGGCCTTCGATGACCAGGGCACAAGACATGCAATGTCATGATATGCATCGCTAATAGAGCAACCCTGTCCTTTTCGTTGTTGTATCGGCAACCACCGGTGGATGAGAACCTCGCCATTTGGTCCACCTCACTATAGTGAGCAAGAAAACGGTTCTCCTCATCCCCCGCTCTTGGTGTCGATATTATCATCAACGTGACCGGCAGGATACAACTCTACCATGCCTTGTTAATGTCATTGCATAAAAGATTGCCTGGAACTCTCGACACCTTGAAGAACAAGAAGGCATTGGCACGATTACGAAGACAACAGAAGACCCATCAACGACAGCCATGAGGAACCACCTTCGTCATCAACTCACCAGACGCGAAATTGTCAAGGACTCTTCAGGCACAACCCGGATCGTTTCGACGAACAACAACCAGAGACATAGCGACACCTGAAGAAGACCCAGAAGACTGAGCGGACTCCTCTCCAAGACACGAAGCAAGCACGACTACTGAGTCCGAGAACCCCTAGGGTAGGATGAGTCGTGTATTCCCCATGCGAAGTCGAGTCCATGCGATGGTTCGAATGGAACCATGATGTGTGTTGCTTGTTTTATCTGTTTGTGTTTTGGTGAAAGTCGCACTTTTGCTAGAGGCAGAAAGTATACGGCTATATCACCTACCTCATCTTACTGGTTGTGTTTGGCCTTTTCGGCACTTGTTCGATTGCACTTGCACTATACCACCCCCTTAGGCACTCCTCTCTATGCTACTTTTCACTCTCACCTTTCTCGTCAACTGTAGACCAGCAAGACAAGATGCACCAAGGATCCACCTCGACAAACGACTACCGTTGAAGACTTTTGAGGACAACCTATTCAACCAGACGCAACCCCGTAGAGTTATGCTCTTCCCCTCAAGATTGTAAACCCCTCCCTAGACCAACCTAGACCTCATAAGCTCCCCCAGCTCAAACCACTGAGCACCTGTTTAATACACGGATTTGCTAGAGCACCTGTTGAGCATCAATAACCCCTGCTTAGCACTGGGTTCATTATGGAGCTAGTGATCATAGTGAACAACCGTCTTTCATTCTTAAGCTACACCAGAGCTGTGATGCCATAGGAAAGATCGTTCTAGGGATATATGATTGGTAGGCAAATGATTTGATGTGGATATCATGGGTATCTTGAGTAAACAACTGAGATCATTTGGTGAATCACGAGCCTTTCAAGGTGATAGGTGAACTTGGTGGATCAAAGTTGATAAAGTAGCATAACTTGCTTCTCCCTTGAGTAAATTGGATTTAGTAGGACAAATGTGATGTCAAGCTAAAACTCTTTGTGGTATGATAATTTGATTTTTACAAGTAGTGGTCATGGATTGATGATGTTACAATAATGACTTGGAGTAACGAGTAGGAATTCTTGTTGGACATAAGATTTGGATTGAAATAGGTAATCCAAATAGAGTGTTTGTGTTAAGTAAGCCTACATTGTTCGGAGTAATTCGGATTTAGTCCAATAATCTTGATCATGATACCATGTTTCTCGGTGGATGACGAGATAAAGTTGGAGTCGTCAGAGCTAATTTAAGGATCTATATGAGCTTGACCTTGGAGTTAGTTGGTCATTAGAATTTCGTGTATATACTGTGATAATAGTACTTTCAATGATTTGTGGATTATATAAACTCTAGGAGATACGTGAGGCAATCACTGGTATTAGATCTGTAGTAGTAATGGATCATGTGATGCTGGATGCTATTCGTGGATCGATTAGGTTGGATTCGCAGGAAGGAAACAAGATCTTGGATTGGTATATTACGAGTTTCCTTAGCATAGTAATGCAGTACCTTAGACCTTGGATAGGTCAGTAGGACACTGGGATTTGTAGTGTCGTGATCAAGCTTAGCAGCTTGTATGCTTCCCGAGGATTTTTACATAGGGATATATATATGAGTTAGTTGTAGTATACATATGAGATTTTGGTTTAGTCCTTCTCTCAAAACCTTGGAGATATGAGTAGCATGGGTGATGTTGGAGTTGACTCACATGAGATGATACCTTCGATGATATAGGATGATTTTCTTTGGAGTAATAGGTAGTACTATTGGCATCTAAGAAACTATGCTTAACGATAAGATGATAGACGTTCACTCACATCCTAAGCTCCTTGAAACCCCGAACACGGTCGGAGTATGACCATAGGCTGTGGATCTAAGTCAAAAGACTATGCTCAATACTCCACCTCGACCCCCAGCAATCCTGTCCCTGAGAAAGGATGACACGAAGAACTAGATTACGATGGACCACAAACCCCTGGACAAGTGACCATCCAGAGCAAATGCCCGCTCCTCTCACATATCCCACAAGCAATGTGCTTGTGTGATACTTGGGGAAATATGTTGTTGTCCTCACGGATGACATACTTATTTACCCAATAAGAGAAGGAACACCTTAGTCCTATTTGGATAAGCCCCAGAAGCACCAACTGTCTTGCTTCTCAAGTGTAAGGTTTTACCTTGAAGAAGCTGGACCCCTTGAAGCACCCTCCCAGCATCAGAAGACATTCTTACCCAAGCAAGATGAAGAACCACTACGGTTGTGAAGCTACGACGAAGGAGAAGAAGAAGCAAGAGAAGTCAACCACCGCTCCTCAGCCGGCTACATCAACTAGACTATATCAAGAGGCACCGACGCTCAAGCACGATGAAGCCCTTGGACATCAAGAGGATTAAGGATCCCCTTATTTTAAGTAGTCACCTATTAGTTCCTGACTAAGAAGGAACCGATAAGTGATAGCACCCCCTCGCCGCTTTGATGGTGTACGATGAGCATGACGTCCCTACTCCCTTCAGATGCCTGGAATGGAGTGGACTACTGTCATGACTTCGTTACCAGCCCCTTTTTGGTCCAATCTAGGGCATAAAACCTGACTCGATCATGGTGAACCACCTGTCAAAGGTAGTTCACCCCGCTTTCCAAGCCTCAGACCTTGGGGACTAGATGGCTGTTCTATACTTCTGGATAGTCAGCTTATTTGGAACCCCTCAGAAACCTTCCCAGATGGTAGAACCCGTTTTGGCACCAAGTCTCTAAGCTTAGCCTTAGGGCCGAGCCTTAGCCCAACCTTGCCACAAATGGCTACGGAGAGACGAGTAGACCAAACACTCGAAGACCCGCCAGAAACGTGCGTCCATGACGATGAAGACAAATAGCCGAAGACAAATGAAGAACATACCTGGGCAACTTACTCAAGCGGAAGGTCTCGACAAGAAGCCTACGTTGACACGCTTCAACACTCTCGAGGATGAAGACCACCCGCGACTGAAGATCACCTGCCTTAAGGGACTCAAGGACTTCCCCGTCAACAAGAAGCTACACCAAGACTCGACCCTCCTATTCTAATGTGAGACATCTAGATGTCACTAACCAACGTGAGCAGTCCTAGGACCAGCACGTAGACACACTACTTTTCCCCGTATTCCGACTTTGGAATACACACGCAAGCCAGACCTCTGCTCGAACCCCGTTCGTCGGACCCTTAACTCCTAGTCAGACCTAGCATAACGCAAGAACCCTGATGCACCCCTAGACGAAAGTCAGTGATGCACTCGAAGCTATATCAGCAAGCACTTCAAGACCCAATGGAGCAATCACATCGAAGAAGAAGAAAAAATGGGACGTGAAGACTACCTCACCTCTGAATCCCCGCATCTTTTCTACGCCTAGCCTAGGAATCTCGGGGACGAGATTCTTGTAAGGGGGCTAGGTCTGTCACACCCTGTGTTCTGACTCTCCTAGCTAAGTTAACATAGCTTAAAAATTAGGACCAATTAAAACTTTTGTGTGCTTGTGATGCTTGACTTGATTGCTGATTGTCTGATTGCTTGCTTGTGCTCTATATTCATAAAACTTCCTCCTACTCTCAAAACTCTTTTCCTTGATCTAAAAATCTTGTCCAATGATCATACCATGTGTATAGGACCTAAAACTATTTTTATCAAATATTATTTTGGCCAAAAAGCATTTATTTAATTTAGGTTTTTAAAACCCCCTGAATTGAGGTTTGTACTACAAGTCCTCAAATTAGGTGGATTGTTTTGCCCCAAAGGATTTATTTGGAACCTACTATATATATATAACTCCCCAAAACCACAAAATATTATTTTTAAAGATTATTTTCCTATTTTATTCAAAGGCTTTTTCTTAAGGCCAGAAATGGTCTTTTATTAGGAAAAATTATTTTTATACTTTACAAATATTTCAGAAAATTAAGGAAAACTCAGTGGACATATATTGTCCATATAAAAGAGTGTAAACACATGTCATGTTCAAAATATTGGACAAAACCCTTCAAAACCATTTCTGCCTATTTCAAGCATTTGAAATATTTCTATAAGAAATATTCTCAAATAAATCCAAGAAAATTCTAGCATGTCACATATGACATATGTGATCATCTTGCCAAGTTTCATCTCAATACCAATTGTTTTGGTTCACCAAAATATTCCAAAACCATTCCTGTCCAGATCCAAATTTGAGCAGCTCTACATTGCCAACTGTCTCCTATTGATCTCAAACTTTGTGGACATGTTCTAATACTCCAATAATGCATCCACACCAAGTGGTGCATCAAGGAGAATGGATTTGCATAGCTAGATCTAATGAAACCCATTTCTGTCCATTTCTAGGGTTTACCAAGTTTACATTATCAACTTCCTTCAATTAAGCTGAAAACTTGTGATCAGGACCAAATGTACTTACCATTTACCCCTGGTGAATCTCAAGGCCATAGGATTCCTATACCTAGCCCAACCGCATCACAAACACCTTCTGCCATAAACTAGTGGACAAGCATAGTTGACCCAGAAAGATTCCCCTTGCCTCCAACTTTTTACCATAGTATATTCTAACCCCAAATTACCTCCAGTAACTTTGCCATGGCCTCTAATCAATTATTGGGGGGGGGGGGTAACTCCCTCATTTCCCCTCTCTTTTTACCATGGCAAGGCCTATTCTTCCTCTCTCCCACTATTCTGTTCATGGTAATGACCCCAAACTTTTCTACAACCTCACTTGCATGCCTATGCATCAAACCAAACCCAAATATGGCAGGCTCATGTGGAAAATATGAACAGTTCATCTAAACCTACATTATGGCAACGAATATGGCTTTGTACTGCAAGTACCAGTTATACTTGTCCCCCTGGGCTGAAATTTGGGGTGTTAGTACTCCTTCCATACCTAAGGAGCCCAGACAACTTTTTACCCCCTAAGCCCTTCAGTAAAATCCACTGATCTAGCCCCCAAGTTTGCTGGTGCAAACTTGTCCTTAGTGGAAAACCACCCCACCTAGATCCTTAGGCAATGAAACCCCACCAGTGCTCTCCTGCATTGCATGCCTTGCTCCCCAGACAGCTTTGGCCGACCAAAAGGGAGCCCGGGACACGCCTTATCATGGTGACCATGCAATGGGCATGCAGAAACGGCGCTCTGCCGACAGGAGCTGTCCTGTAGCTCGTGGCCGGCTGCGGCAGGGCATCCACGCACGCCAGGCATCTCCCCTCGGCATCCCACACCCCTCCCCAACGCCAGCAAGGGTCCAAGGCGGCTCTGGCACGCGTGCTCCCTCACGCCGAGAGCATCCGAGGTGCATCCGAGACCCTCCCGTCGCCCCTTTCTTTACCTCTCCCTCCCGAGCACCCTGGACACCCCTACTCCACTCCTTTTCCCTCCCACAGACCCCCTAGCAAGCCACTGGAGCTCCCGAGCTCGTCCCATTCCCCCATGGCCGCCGTAGCTCCGCATCGGCCTCGGGCAAATTGGCGGTGCCCCGCCTCCCTTCTTCCCTCTGAGATCCACCTGCGTGCCCCAGCTTCACCGCAGAACCTTCCCCGCACCCCATTTCCTCTCCTCCGCAACCATGGTGCCGTGCCCATCACCGCCGTCGGCTACGTCCCCCTCGACCGACGCCGCGGTCGACCTCGACCTTCCCCGGGGTCAAGGACCTCTCAGGCGGGTGTGGTAGGCCGCCCCGAGCCACCGGGGAGGGCGTCGGCCGGCGCTCGATTGGGCCCCTCCGCCCCTCCCCTGTGCTGGCGGGAGGTGGGGGGAGACCCTGCCAGCGGGGCCTGCCGGCCAGCGGCTAAGGCCCCGGGCCCCCACCGTTTGAGTGGCCGTGCCCCCCCACGGAAGACGTCTCCCCGCTAAGGAGACGTACTCCTGTGAGTACGCGACCGGCGTGGCCGTTCTACCGCTAGGCCGAGCCATTGGGCCGGCCCAACTCCTGTTCTGCGCACTGAGCGCGGCATAGCCCAAAGGGTATATTCCCTTTTCCATTTTTTTATTTCTTCGCAGATTTGTAAATTCATAAAAAAATCATTATAACTCCAAATCTAGTGATTCAAAATCCTAGAGGCTCCAAAAATCTTGCTATATCCAGAAATATGTCCTACATATTTTTGCTGCTAACTTTTCTGTATAGTTCAAATTTAAATTTGAATTTGAACTATGAGGAACCCACATTGCAAAAATCCTAGAGCCTTCATATCAACTCCAAATGGAGTGATTCAAATTCCTAGGTGTATCTAAATTTATGATCTAATTGATGAGAATTTTTCCTTGCACCCCCTCTGCAATCTAAATGATTGAGATAATTCTTCATATAGGGACCACTTGTTAAATCTCTAGAATATTCATACTAACACCAAATCCAATGAAACCACTTCCTAAAATCTTCTAAAATCATTCTCTAATTGTTGGGTCCATCCACTCATTTTTAGAAAAATATTTTCTTTGGACATCTTATAAGATCATCATTTCCTCCATTTCCACCATTCGAGACACCCCTTGACCCACCTCCAATAAAACCTCCTTGGTTATTTTTCTCATGACCAGAGATGTCCAAGAAAAATAAAACTCCTATTTATAGAGAACTTTTATTTTTCTGCTTGTGGTGTTGCTTATTATTATTGTTTCCGGCGATAGTTGACGAAGTAGATGGAATGCTCGGAGTGGACGAGAAGAGTGTGAAGACCTCAAAGACTTTGCTGAGCCAGGCAAGCAGCCCTTTGACCATGACTATGAAACCATTTTTATGCATGGTATTAGCACTTTATTTCGTGATGTTAATCATGTTGATGTGGTGTCCCCCCTTTGGTGGGATGCCTCCGATACTTTGTCGTTGATACTTGCATCGTGCATGACCCTACCATCCTTATGAGGGTTGTGCGGGTGGGAGTAGATAGGATGCTTAGTAGATGCTACGCAAGTGGGATCGGGATATGCATGGTGTCGGAAAAGAAATGATTTCAAAGACTTTTTGAAAACCCCGTTGGGTGCCACTAATGCCCGAGGGAGATGATGATGAGCTAGGTAGCCACTTGATAAAGAAGTGGTGTACCGGAGCAAGTGAGTGTGTGCAGTTTTCAAAAACGGATTGGTGTAAGTTGCGACCGTTATTCCAACCTTACATGTACAACCACGATACCCCTTATGGGACGGGGCTTTGTTGATTACCTTGGTGGGTACTAGAATAGAGCCCGCATTACTAGTGGCGGGAGTGACGAGGTCACTCTCGATACGGGGTCGTGCCTGGTAGGGCGACCATGCGCTATCTTTACAGGCACCGGGCACACCGTTGTGTGCCCTCATGGATGATACGTGTGATGTATATCATGAGGGATGGCACCAACGAGTGGACTCTTTGTTTAGTATCGCTAGGGGAAAGGCATTATTCGGGTGCTTACCTCGGGTATGAAATATACCGCGAGTCATGGATGACACGGAAGTTCCCCGAGTCTTGTGGGTAAAGTGTGCAACCTCTGCAGAGTGTAAAACAATTCGAATAGCCGTGTCCACGGTTAAGGACAGTTGGATGACCGCTCTTGTACTACGTCCAATGTTCACTAAACTTGGTGTGTGTGTGTGTGTGTGTGTGTGTGTGGATGACACAGAGATGATGCTTGAAATAAGTCTGATGACTTGGCATGATGATGAACATGAGATGTTCACCCCTGCTCATATTGATATCTGTAACTTGTTCATATGGATGTCTGCAACCTGTTGATGCATACTTTTACAAGTTAATGGATCATGTCATTGCACTCAAAATTAGCTTTCTGCAAACTTACCTACTTAGTGCTATATCATGCATTGTTATTGCCTTGTTCCAAACATGGGTTGCTTGCGAGTACATTCAAAGTACTCATTGGCTTGCCACTGGTTATTTTATTGTCCTGGCATGAAAGACCAGGTTGTGATGAAGATTACCATGGTGGCGTACGTGCGAGCTAGGACGCTTCCCAGTCAGAATGCCTGTAGGGTTAAGGCAGATGGCTTGGGTTCACGCTATCGTTGAAGATTTCTGCTGCAATCATATGAAGACTAGGCCTTAAGGGCCATAATTGAGTAAAACAGTATGTAATGGATGTAAGACTCTTGTTATTCAGTTTCTGTGTGTTCAGTGAGCATTGATCTCTGGGATCACTGTGCACGTACATTCGGCGATCACGACTTATGAGTCGGGGTCCCCACATTAACTATTCGAATAGCCGTGTCCACGGTAATAGGGCGACTTGGAGTTATACCTCGATCTACTACAACTATAATTGTGACTTAAAATTTAAATGAATGTTGGCCCCGAGATTGCTTTCTCGCAGGGAGTCGAGGAAGAATCTCTGGGCGTGGTTACTTAATAAAATTGCTACAATAATATTGTTACATATGAGTTACCAATCTACACTCTTCTAATGCTGCAAGATGTTGAAGATGCTAGTCTTCGATAGGACTAGGCCTTCCCCCTATTCTTGCTTTTCTGCAGTCAGTCCAAAGATATAACCGCATTCCTTTGATACTGATGCATATTTTAGTATAGTTCTGATGTAAGGCTTGCGAGTACTTTGGATGAGTACTCACCGCTGCTTTACCTCCTCTTTCCCCCTCGATGCGATTACTGCGTTCAGATGAGGGAGCCCAGGAGATGGAGTACACCGTCGACGACTACTACACCACCGCTGGAGCCTACTACTACGTGGAGAGTGCCGACGCTCAGGAGTAGTTAGGATGGATCCCAGGCAGGAGGCCTTGCCTCTTTCGATCCGCTGCTTATTTTTGTGCTAGCCTTCTTAAGGCAAAACTAGTTTAACTTATGTCTGTACTCAGATAATTTTTGCTTCTGCTGACTCGTTTGAATTTGAGCTTATGTATTCGAGCCCTCGAGGCCCCTGGCGTGTAATATGAAGCTTATATGACTTTAATTTGTGTCTAGTGTTGTGTTGTGATATCTTCCAGTGAGTCCTAATCTTGATCATGCGTACTTGCGTGTATGATTAGCTTACGATCAAAATGGGGGCGTCACAGGGCCTAAAAGGCCAAGTGGAGCAAGTGGGGAGGCACCCCCTTCCCTATGGAAGGAGGCCGAATTGGGGAAGGGGAAGGACTCCCCTTCCTTCCTTGGCCGACGCAAGGGGACGGGAGTCCTTCTCCTCCTCTTGGTTGTCCCCTCTCCTCTCCCACCTATATATACTTGAGGTATTGGGCTCTTTTAGACACACAAGTTTTGGAGCCTCCTCTAGTTCTTCTAGTTCTAGTTCTAGTTGGTCCTAGTTGACTAATTAGAGCGAGGCCAAGTTCCTCTAATCCTCATAACTAGAAGACCGGTGTGGTTCTATTCTCATCCCTCTAATTCACCGGCGACAATTAGCTCTGGAGGGTGAATAGCTGCCGGATCATGAAGACCGTACACTTGCAACCAAGTAGGGAGGTCGTGCTTTCGGTCTTCAGTTCGAGGGATCGTTGGTGGGCGGTTCGCGGGATCGTTCATCTATGAAGGACTCCAAGTACGATCTACATCGTCATGTTCTTCTTCTGCTACAACTCGATGTAACGATCGTGATCGCAACTGTTGTTGTATGTTCATAGTATTCCTGGTTGATCGTAGGGCGATTTTTTTGTTTCTTACTACGTTTCCCAACAAAATGCGGTGTTGATGCTATGCCAAAAAAGGCCGTAGGCAGGGAGAGGGTTTTTGAGTGGGCCAGGGTTGTCGGACGCGTGCGTGGAAGTGGTCTGGTCTCCCGCAGAGCCCCTGACCCCTCCCCCCGATTTGCTTCCGGTTTGCGGGAAAAAGGACGTCCGGATCAGCCCGTGGATGCAATGGATGATGTGACTCGCGTCCTTCGATCCAAAAGCTATAATTCCTTCATAATCAAGTGAACTATACTTGTTTCCATGAGACCCAAACTTCAAAAGTTCGGTTTAGTTATGTGATATTAATGGAACTAGAAATAAATTTCAGATACAAACAAAGGCTAAAATATATGAGATACACAAAGCAATGTTTGTTTGAAAATATTAGTGAAATATTTACTATACATTAGACTGATGAGAGATGGGATACAGAAAAACACCAGACATGTGATGATGGTGAATAAAACAACACGTAAAGAAAAAAAGGACAAGTCTGAAGGGTGTTAGTGAGATTTAGACGTCTAGGACATCTAGGGCTAATGTCACTCTTAATGTTGGATGCTTCTTCTATGAGTAGAAAAAATATTGGAAGTAAAACTGTTAGAAGTATAAAGGCAAAAGGAGCGCACATTGGAAGGTCCAGCTGAGGTATGAGTGTCATACAAGTTATAGATGTACAGAAGGCTGGTCAAAGATGTAATTCTTGAGAATTAGGATTAAATTATTAATCCTTAATTCTTGTGTATTATGAATTTATGATTAAGAGACTCTTTCAATTGCATTCTGTTGCAACTCGATGCAAGAACTACGATGGCCTAAGAGACTAGCCAGTAGTGAGGTTTAGATACCCGCTTAAAACATAGTAAAAGTTACTATACCTTCCATCAGCGTATTATCTCTGTATTTATTTTCATATTTCATTTTAGAGTTTTGTACACTCTATCCCATTGCATAATGGTTGTTGCAAGAACGTTGCTCATAATAGAACAATTGTTGTTCGATGTTATGAATAAAATAAGGGCCATGCTTCCATCATGAATGTGATGAATATTATGAATATTGATGATAATATAATACATCCATAACACTGACGATAAATATCACAAGACCAAAAGAATACCACATCTGTGTGGCATTGCGTTTGGCCACATTGGAGAAAACAACATGTAGAAAATGGGATTTATTGGTAAACACAATGTAGAAAATGGGATTTATTTGACTACACACATCAGAATGGGATTTTGAAGTCACTTACAAATTTCGCCCAGAAAGTGAAGTGACTAACTGTTCACAAGCCATAAGTAACGAGCAACAAATTTATTGGTAAACACATTCTGATGTGTGTAGTCAAATAAATGTTGTTGCTAGCAGTGAATTTGTCTATCTTCAGTGGTGACTCAAGTAGATATGTAAATATTTTCTTAATAAGACATAAGTATGAATCCTTTGAAATAGTTCAAAAGGATTTCAAAATGAAGTAGAAATTGTTGTAACAAGAAAAAATTATGTTTCTGCAATTAGATTGCGGAAATGAATGATTTTACAAGTTTAGCGATTGTCTGATGAGTTGTGAAAAGAGATTAACTTGAACCTCCCGGAACACCAATGTGAGGGTAATGTCCAAGAAGATGTAATCAAATCATATATGACATGGTAAGATCAACGATGACATTAATCGATTTGCCATTATCCCTTTTGAAGTGATGCTTTAGAGACTACAACTTCTGCACTGAAAAGGGTGCCATCAAATGTACTGAAATGTCACCATGGCATGGTATGCTGAAAGTGCGTTATATCGACTAGAGGGTGTTGGGGAACGTTGCATGGGAAACAAAAAATTTCCTACGCACACGCAAGATCTATCCATGGTGATGAGCATCTACGAGAGGGAGAGTGAATCTACATACCCTTGTAGATCGCTAAGCGGGAAGCGTTAAGAAACGCGGTTGATGTAGTCGAACGTCTTCGCGATCCAAATCGCTAGCCGTCCCGCGATCCGATCATGATCCGTCCTGCGATCCAATCACGGACCGTTCCGCGATCCAATCACGGTCCTTCCGATCTAGCGCCGAACAGACGGCACCTCCGCGTTCAGCACACGTACAACTCAATGACGATCTCCGCCGTCTTGATCTAGCAAGAGGGAGCGGAGAGGTAGATGAGTTCTCCGGCAGCGTGAAAGCACACCATGCTCCCTTGGTGGTTTTGATAATTCATGACAACATACATTGTCTCTTGGACTAATATTTCTACCTAGTGTATTTTGGATAAAAGTCCATAGAGGAAGAGGGTTGGCAAATAGGATTGTGAGGAGAAATCCCTGGATGCAAGGAAATGGATTGGCAAAGCTTCAAGCAAGAGGACTCTACATTTTACTTTGTGAGAAATCACTTTGAGTCCATAGGAAAGCCAATACTATTAAAAGGGGGTAAGGTACTATTGGTGAACAAGATGCTCCACGTGCACAAGTGATAGTCACCAAAAACACCCACAAACTCCTGCACAAAAGTCTGTCCAAGCCTATCATGAAAATCGGTGCTACCAAGAAATTCCAATCGGTCCCACCGATTCCCAAACTCAGACAGACCCATGCCAAACCCTAGCCCTTCGGTGCAACAGATTCTGCATCGGTGCCACCGAGTTCAGCTTGCCAACTTTCTGTTACCTCGTTTCATAAAATCGGTCTTACCGAGTTTTTTGGATCGGCGTCACCGAGTTGTGCAATCTGACCGTTGGTCACCTAATCGGTACCACCGAGAGTTATATATCGGTCTCACCGAGATTCAAAAGTTGTCACCTTTTGGTCACTTCGGTACCACCGAGATTCACACATCGGTGTCACCGAGTTGGTCACTTTAGGGGTAACGGTTGGAATTTTGGAGATGCCTATATATACCCCTTCACCACCACCCACTCGAAAGAGAAGCACTCAGAAGTATTCCATACTTGCCCCATCCAATTTTCTGAGAGAGAGCCACCTACTCATGTGTTGAGATCAAGCTATTCCATTCCTACCATATGAATCTTGATCTCTAGCCTCCCCAAGTTGCTTTCCACCAAATCAATCTCTTCCACCATAGCCAAATCTGTACGAGAGTGATTGTGTGTTGAGGAGTCTATCATCTTGTAGCACAAGAGCAAGGAGTTCATCGACATTGTCGAGCCTATTACCTTTTGGAGGGTGGTGCCTCCTAGATTGGTTAGGTGTCGCTTGGGAGCCTCCTACTTCGTGTTGTGGAGTTGAACCAAGAAGTTTGTACGGGCAAGGAGATCGCCTACTTCGTGAAGATCTACCCATAGTGAGGCTAGTCCTTCGTGGACGGAAGCCGTTATGGAATAGTCAAGGTTGCTACTTCGTGGACCCTTATGGGTGGAGCCCTCCGTGGATTCTCGCGACCGTTACCCTTCGTGGGTTGAAGACTCCATAAACGTGGACGTACGATAGCACCACCTATTGGAACCACGGGAAAAATCTTCGTGTCCCTCATGCGTTTGATCTTCCTATCTCAACTCCTTAAGTCCATGTGCAATGTCTTTACTTTCCGATGCCATACTTGTTGACTTGCATGTGTTGGGTGTGTTAGACTTGCTATAATTGCTAAAATCTGCCAACCAATTAACTTGGGAAAAGGTTAGGTTTTATTTCTTGCAAGTAGTCTATTCACCCTCTAGACACACACTTCTAGTGATCCTACAATTGGTATCAGAGCGTTGGTCTCCATTGCTTCGGTTTCATCATCGTGGAGGAAGATGGATGTGTCTAGTGTGGGAAGTTTGAGTTATAGAGTGCTTATTCTTGATGGGGAGTACTATAGTCAATGGAAATATAAGATGCTTGAGCTATTCAATGAATTTCATTTGAGCAAGTATATTAAGAACCCCTATGTACCTCCCATTGATCCTTTACATCCCACACACGAAGAGGAAACTGATATGCTATGCAATCTTAGAACTGTTAATCTTATCATTAGAGGATTGCCTAGGATTGTGCTTAATCAAATGAAGAATTTTGAATGTGCTTATACTTTGTGGAATGACTTGGAGAAACGATATACAAGTTATTCATTGAGTAATCTTGATGAAATTCTTCATAAGACTATTGTCTTTCACAAAATGATGCCTAGTGATCCCAAGTTTGATGACTATCTATTTGAGCTTAGAGGCCTCATGCGTGCTAAAGGAGATGTCATAATTATCAACAACATCATTGTAGAAGCCATTCAAATTCATAAGTTTGAACATTGTCATGATCACAACCCTAACGAATCTCTTGTTCCTTGTGACGAGGATTTCCCACTTGATGATGACAATGTGGAACATGGCTACTATGATGAAGATGAGTTGTTCGACATCGAGCATGAGAAGATCATGAAGAATCTAAGTCTCATGGCAAACTTGAAGGATTACATGTCCGGAGGAAAAGAGTGGATTCTCGATAGTGGATGCACCGATCATATGACCGGAGATAGAGAGATGTTTGAAGAGATCACACCAAACCATGGACCGCGAATGTATGTAACTTTTGGAGACAACTCCAAGGGTAAGGTACTCGGTCTTGGTAAGGTGGCTATATCCCATGATAGCTCTATTCAAAACGTCATGCTTGTTGAATCCCTTGGCTACAATCTTCTTTCCATATCTAGACTTGCCGACTTTGGTTTTAATGTGCTATTCACGAAAGTAGATTGCCAAGTGTTTCGTCAAGATAATCATAACATGGTCTTTACCGGTTTCCGTAGAGGTGATCTATATATTGTCGATTTCACTAAGAGATCCAAACCTCGTACTTGTCTTATTGCAAAATCTTCTAAAGGTTGGCTTTGGCATAGAAGACTAGGACATGTTGGCATGTGTAATCTAGACAAGCTTATCAAAGGTGATCATATACTTGGTGTTAAAGATATTATCTTTGACAAAGATAGACTTTGTAGTGCTTGTCAAGCTGGAAAGCAAGTAGGTGGAAGTCATCCCGTAAAGAATATCATGACTACTAGGAGACCACTCGAGTTACTTCACATGGATCTTTTTGGTCCCAATGCTTACAAGAGCCTCGGTGGAAATTCCTATGGTCTAGTTATAGTTGATGATTTTTCCAAATTTACATGGGTATTCTTTCTTGATGATAAGTCGCAGGTACAAAAGATCTTCAAGAACTTCGTTCACAAAGCGCAAAATCAGTTTGAAGTGAAGATCAAGAAGGTTCGGAGCGATAACGGATCAGAGTTCAAGAACACCCATGTTGATACCTTTCTTGACGAAGAAGGTGTTTCACATGAGTTCTCGGCTACGTACACGCCTCAACAAAATGGAGTTGTTGAGAGGAAGAACCGGACTCTTATTGAGATGGCAAGAACGATGCTTGACGAATACAAGACGCCATGACACTTTTGGGCAGAAGCTGTGGAAACAGCATGTCATGCCACAAACCGACTCTACTTGCACAAGCTTCTCGGTAAAACGGCATACGAGCTACTCACCGGTAACAAGCCCCAAGTTGGATACTTTCAGGTATTCGGCTCAAAGTGCTACATTGTTGATAAGCATCGTCGTACTAAGTTTGCTCCTAAATCTCATGAAGGCTTCCTACTCGGTTACGGATCGAACTCTCACACTTACCATGTCTATAACAACTTCACTCGAAAAGTTGAAGAGACGGTAGATGTGAAGTTTGATGAATCTAATGGTTCGCAAGTCGAATAATTACCAAATGATGTAGGAGATAAGGATCCTTCGGAAGCTATCCAAGACTTGTCCATCGGCAAGATTCGTCCCATGGAGGTGAAGGAAAGTACTTTGTCAACTCAAGTGGAAGCCCCTACTTCACGCCAAGGTGAACCTCAACACGACATGGAGGCATCCACAAGCGGTACACGCCAAGATGAAGAGGAGGAAGTACATCATGAAGATCCACCACAACCTCCTTCACCACCACCTCAAGGAAACGACACCTTCAACAACAACAAAGATGAAGGAGAAGATGATGATGAAGAAGCTCCACCATCCAACAAGCCGAAGCTACCCCGAGTTCGAGCAAGAGTGACCAAGAACCATCCTCTAAACCAAATCTTTGGTGACATACAAACCGGGAGAATCACTCGCTCTAAAACTCGCTTAGCTAATTTTTGTGAGCATTATCCTTTCATCTCTAGCATTGAACCCTTGAAGGTAGAACGAGCTCTTGAAGACCCGGATTGGGTGAACGCCATGCATGAAGAACTGCACAACTTCGAGAGGAACGAAGTGTGGACACTCGTGGAGAAGCCCAAGGACGAGCACAACATCATCGGAACCAAATGGGTATTTCGGAACAAGCAAGATGATGACGGTCAAGTCGTACGCAACAAGGCACGTCTCGTAGCCCAAGGATATACGCAAGTCGAAGGTATGGACTACGGTGAGACCTATGCCCCCGTCGCTAGACTTGAAGCTATTCGCATTCTCCTTGCTTATGCTAATCACCATGATATCACGCTTTATGAAATGGATATTAAAAGTGCATTTTCAAATGGTGAGATTGAAGAAGAGGTCTATGTCAAACAGCCCCCTGGTTTTGTGAATCCTAAGAAACCTAATCATGTTTACAAGCTTCGTAAAGCTCTTTATGGTCTTAAGCAAGCTCCACGTGCTTGGTATAAATGCTTAATGAAGTTTCTCATTGAAAAGGGATTTGAAATTGGTAAAATTGACGCAACCTTATTCACTAAAAGAGTTAATGGTGAATTGTTTGTGTGCCAAATCTATGTGGATGATATTATCTTTGGATCTAATAACCCACAATTTAGTGAAAGATTTGGAAGGTTTATGTCCGAGAAGTATGAGATGTCCATGATGTGTGAGCTGAAATTCTTTCTTGGTTTGCAAATCAAGCAAACAAGAGAAGGAACTTTCATCTCTCAAACCAAGTATATACCAAGGACTTGATCAAGAAGTTCAACATGCAAGAGTGTAAAGGTATGAAAACTCCTATGCCTACTAGTGGACATGTTGATCTTACCAAGGAGGATGAACCGGTTGATCAAAAGGTTTGTCGATCTATGATTGGTTCATTGCTATATCTATGTGCCTCCCATCCCGATATTCTGCTTAGTGTTTGCATGTGTGCTAGATATCAAGTTGCACCTAAAGAGTGTCATCTTTTGGCCGTGAAACGTATTGTGAGATATTTGATACAAACACCAAACTTTGGCATTTGGTATCCCAAGGGATCTTCCTTTAACCTTGTTGGCTATTCCGATTCGGACTATGCCGGTGACAAGGTTGATAGAAAATCCACCTCGGGTACATGTCAATTTCTTGGTAGATCTCTTGTGTCTTGGTCCTCCAAGAAACAAAACTCGGTATCTCTATCTACCGCCGAAGCTGAGTATATTGCTGCCGGATCATGTTGTGCACAATTACTATGGATGACACAAACGCTTAAGGATTATGGAATCCATGTGAAAAATGTTCTATTACTTTGTGACAATGAAAGTGCTATTAAGATTGGTCATAATCCTGTGCAACATTCTCGAACTAAGCATATTCAATTTCGACATCATTTCATTCGTGATCATGTTGCCAAAGGAGATATTAATCTTAAGCATGTTCGCACTAACAAGCAATTGGTCGATATCTTTACTAAGCCACTTGATGAGAAAGTGTTTTGTCACTTGAGGAGTGAGTTGAACATCCTTGATGCTTCAAACTTTAGCTAGACTCACTCGATTGCATGCAAGGGCATGAGCTTACATAATACTTCCATGATACTCTTGACATGTTATCTTATACCATGGAATTCTATGCTCCCTTGTATTGAAACTAACATTGTAGGTACTTGAAAGATTTTCATTCCACAAGTTTGCCAACAACTCCAATCATAAGCAATCTTGTCATGACTAAGTATCCACAACCCCTCTTGTTGATGGAAGGAAGAAGACAACTCAACCATATCCTTGACATATATTTGATGTGATCACATTTGCAAATCCTCAATTGATATCATGTCAAATGGATATATATATTGTTCTTCCTTGCATGACTAACCTATGTAGGTGAAAAGAGAACCAAAACAAACAAGGATTGCTCCCAACTCAAGATGATCTTCATCAACATCGAGCATCCTCAACAAGTTCACCTACAAGCCACATAATCAACATCACTCAAAGGTATATACTCATATCCTTGAAAAGGCTTTACTCCAAGTCATGAGATAAAGCAACTCAAGTGATATGAGAACATTAAAACATTTAATCGAAAAATGGTAACCCCATTTTGAGCTTAACGATGAGTATGACCTATGATCAAGTATTCTTGCTTGGCTCCTAAGTCAATATACTCTAATATAGGTGACCTAGTCACCGCCCATCATCTAGATTAAGTATCTTGTTTAGTTCATTCTCTATTTGCAAGATTTCTTGGAACCACTCAAACCTCTCCAGTTGATGTTTCTTTGTAAAAAGGCTTTTGCAAGTGCTATTAAGATTTCCTTTATGATTCTATTGCAAGTTTTCTAAAATTATTTGAGGTTTTCTAGAAGTTGCCAAGTTTCTGTTTACCCCTCGGAGCCTCCGATTCAAATGACTCGGTTCTACCGATTTAGCAGATGAGCTGCATAACAACAGCTCGGTTCCACCGACTTGTTTGTCTCGGAGCCACCGATTTGATTTCTTCTCTAGTCTGTGTTCATGTTAGTAAATTTTTGTTTCTTTAGCGATCCTACAAGTGGTATCTTTGTTTCTTCAATGACCCCTTATTATTAAAAAAAAGGGGGGGAGAAACTTTTCTAGGATCCCTAACTCAAAGGAGGAGAAGTCTTACAAGCTCTCAGATCAGTCAAAGAGGGAGAAATTAATTTCCATGATTCCCTCAGTTTTATGCTCTCTATAATTTTCATTTTCATGATCCCTACATTCTATGACCCTTGTTCTCAAGGATCCCTTCTTACTCCATGATCCCTGTGTCTGACCCTGAGTATGGACCTTTTTGGAAATTAATGCCAAAGGGGGAGAAATACCAAAGCTTCCAAAGCTAAAGGGGGAGATACATGCTTCAATGCAAAGGGGGAGAAACAATCAAGGAGGAGAATATCAAAGCTTATACTTATATAGACAAGGGGAGAATACCAAAGTAGGGGGAGAAAAATATGTTTGGAGAGAAAAATGTGTTTATTTCATTTGACTACTCATGTTAGACTTTTCTCACCCTATCCAATCCCAATATCTACATGCTAAGATTCAGAGGGAGAGGATGACCTACTATTTCATATCTAGGGGAGAAAGTTCTAAATGTTCTTGGAGACATATCAATCTTAAGGAATACTATCTTTTACATGTTCTCCACATCTTGGTACTATTGAGTTCTATTGCCTTTTTTATTAGTAGAATACTCTTCGTTTCCTAACATTGTTTTCTCAAGTGTGTTTCTACTACCAGAATGCTCTAGAACTCAAGGTAAGTATATGCATCATATCCTTGATCAAGATGATCTCTTGCTTCTTGCACATATTGTTTGCAAGAGTGAAGTCTTGAACAAGGATACATCTTATTCATATACATTTGATGCATATAGCCAAGATACACATGACTCATTATATCCCTTCTACTATATGTGTGTCCATGCATTCCAAAGCAACTATCCTTTAAAGGGATTGCACACATTTAGGGGGAGCAAGTCTAAGTCATGTGTCTCTCAAAGTCTTCATTATATCCATGCATATCTTTATTTGAAACTTTGATTGTATGTTGTCATCAATTACCAAAAAGGGGGAGATTGAAAGCACAACATGCTCCCTTGGTGGTTTTGATAATTCATGACAACATACATTGTCTCTTGGACTAATATTTCTACCTAGTGTATTTCGGATAAAAGTCCATAAAGGAAGAGGGTTGGCAAATAGGATTGTGAGGAGAAACCCCTGGATGCAAGGAAATGGATTGGCAAAGCTTCAAGCAAGAGGACTCTACATTTAACTTTGTGAGAAATCACTTTGAGTCCATAGGAAAGCCAATACTATTAAAAGGGGGTAAGGTACTGTTGGTGAACAAGATGCTCCATGTGCACAAGTGATAGTCACCAAAAACACCCACAAACTCCTCCACAAAAGTCTGTCCAAGCCTATCATGAAAATCGGTGCTACCAAGAAATTCCACTCGGTCCCACCGACTCCCAAACTCAGACAGACCCATGCCAAACCCTAGCCCTTCGGTGCAACATATTTTGCATCGGTGCCACCAAGTTCAGCTTGCCAACTTTCTGTTACCTCGTTTCATAAAATCGGTCTTACCGAGTTTTTTGCATCGGCGTCACCGAGTTGTGCAATCTGACCGTTGGTCACCTAATCGGTACCACCGAGAGTTATATATCGGTCTCACCGAGATTCAAAAGTTGTCACCTTTTGGTCACTTCGGTACCACCGAGATTCACACATCGGTGTCACCGAGTTGGTCACTTTAGGTGTAACGGTTGGATTTTTGGAGATGCCTATATATACCCCTTCACCACCACCCACTCGAAAGAGAAGCACTCAGAACTATTCCATACTTGCCCCATCCAATTTTCTGAGAGAGAGCCACCTACTCATGTGTTGAGATCAAGCTATTCCATTCCTACCATATGAATCTTGATCTCTAGCCTCCCCAAGTTGCTTTCCACCAAATCAATCTCTTCCACCATAGCCAAATCTGTGAGAGAGTGATTGTGTGTTGAGGAGTCTATCATCTTGAAGCACAAGAGCAAGGAGTTCATCGACATTACCGAGCCTATTACCTTTTGGAGGGTGGTGCCTCCTAGATTGGTTAGGTGTCGCTTGGGAGCCTCCTACTTCGTGTTGTGGAGTTGAACCAAGAAGTTTCTACGGGCAAGGAGATCGCCTACTTCGTGAAGATCTACCCATAGTGAGGCTAGTCCTTCGTGGCCAGAAGCCGTTATGGAATAGTCAAGGTTGCTACTTCGTGGACCCTTATGGGTGGAGCCCTCCGTGGATTCTCGCGACCGTTACCCTTCGTGGGTTGAAGACTCCATAAACGTGGACGTACGATAGCACCACCTATCGGAACCACGGGAAAAATCTTCGTGTCCCTCATGCGTTTGATCTTCCTATCTCAACTCCTTAAGTCCATGTGCAATGTCTTTACTTTTCGATGCCATACTTGTTAACTTGCATGTGTTGGGTGTGATAGACTTGCTATAATTGCTAAAATCTGCCAACCAATTAACTTGGGAAAAGGTTAGGTTTTAATTCATGGAAGTAGTCTATTCACCCCCCTCTAGACACACACTTCTAGTGATCCTACACAACGCGATGGCGCGGCGGCGGTGGTGGTGGAACTATTCCAGCAGGGCTTCGCCTAAACACTACTGAAAAACTAGAGGAACTAATCTATCGGGAGAGAGGGTTGCACCATGGCCTCTTGGGTTGAAGTGCTATGGCCCTCTCTCCCTCTAGTATATATAGGAGGGAGGGGAGGGGCCGGCGCCCTAGGGATCCTCCCCTAGGGTCGGTCGAAGGGGGGAGGTGGAGGAGTCCAACTCCAATCCTACTAGGAGTAGGATTCCTCCCCCACTCGGACTTTCCCACCCTTAGCCGCATGGGCCTTGTTGGGGGGGGGGTTCGGACAGCCCACTAGGGGATGGTTCACCTCCTCCCACAGCCCATGAGGCCCTTTGGGGCGAGAGGCCCCTCCCGATGGTCCCCCGGTACCCTCCCGGCACTCCCGGTACACTACCGAAGTACCCGAAACCTTTCCGGTGACCAAAACGGGACTTCCTATATATCAATCTTTACCTCCAGACCATTCCGGAGATCCTCGTGACGTCCGGGATATCATCCGGGACTCCTAACAACCTTCAATCACCACCATACATAACTCAATACTACCGAAACGTCACCGAACGTTAAGTGTGCAGACCCTGCGGGTTCGAGAACTATGTAGACATGACCGAGACACCTCTACGGTCAATAACCAATAGCGGGACCTGGATGCCCATATTGGTTCCTACATATTCTACGAAGATCTTTATAGGTTGAACCTCTATGTCAAAGATTCAGTTAATCCCGTATGATGTTCCCTTTGTTCTTCGGTATGTTACTTGCCCGAGATTCGATCGTCGGTATCTCTATACCTAGTTCAATCTCGTTACCGGCAAGTCTCTTTACTCGTTCCGTAATACAAGATCCCATGGCTAACTCTTTAGTCACTTTGCTTGCAAGGCTTATTGTGATGTTGTATTACCGAGTGGGCCATGAGATACCTCTCCGTCACACGGAGTAACAAATCCCAGTCTTGATCCATGCTAACTCAACAGACACCCTCGGAGACACCTGTAGAGCATCTTTATAGTCACCCAGTTACGTTGCGATGTTTGATACACACAAGGTATTCCTCCGGTGTCAGTGAGTTGCATGATCTCATGGTCATAGGAACATATACTTGACATGCAGAAAACAATAGCAATAAACTGGCACGATCATATGCTATGTTCATAGTTTGGGTCTTGTCCATCACATCATTCTCCTAATGATGTGATCCCATTATCAAATGACATCTCATGTCTATGGCTAGGAAACCTTCACCATCTTTGATCAACGAGCCAGTTTAACTAGAGGCTTACTAGGGACACATTGTTTGTCTATGTACCCACACATGTAATTGAGTTTCCAATCAATATAATTATAGCATGGATAATAAACGATTATCATGAACAAGGAAATATGATAATAACTAATTTATTATTGCCTCTAGGGCAGATTTCCAACAGTCTCCCACTTGCACTAGAGTCAATAATCTAGTTCACATCACCATGTGATTTACATTGTTATGAATCTAACACCCAATGAGTTCTGGGGTTCGATCATGCTTTGCATGTGAGAGAGGTCTTTAGTCAATGGTCTGCAACATTCAGATCCGTGTGTTCTTTGCAAATCTATATGTCATACTGCAGATGCTCCCACGCTCCACTTGGAGCTATTCCAAATGGCTGCCCCACTATACATATCCGGATTGGTGTCAAAGGTTGCATCGACGTAACCCTTTACGACGAACTCTTTGTCACCTCCATAATCGAGAATCGTTTCCTTAGTCCTCAAGTTACTAAGGATAATTTTGACCGGTGTCCAGTGATCCACTCCTGGATCACTCTTGTACCCCTTGACAGACTCATGGCAAGGCACACACAGGTGTTGTACACAGCATGGCATACTATATAGAGCCTATGGCTAAGGCATAGGGGAAGACCTTCGTCCTTTCTCTTTCTTCTGCTGTGGTCGAGCTTTGAGTCTCACTCAACTCCACACCTTACAAATCAGGCAAGAACTCTTTCTTTGACTGATCCATTTTGAACTCCTTCAAAATCTTGTCAAGGTATGTACTCATTGAAAATCTTATCAGACGTCTTTGATCTATCTCTATAGATCTTGATGCCCAATATTTAAGTAGCTTTTTATCCAGGTCTTCCTTTGAAAAACACCTTTCAAACAACCTTTTATGCTTTCCAAAAATTTCTACATCATTTCCGATCAATAATATGTCATCCACATATACTTATCAGAAATTCTATAGTGCTCCCACTCACTTTATTGTAGATACAAGTTTCTCATAAACCTTGTATAGACCCAAAAACTTTGATCACCTCATCAAAGCATATATTCCAACTCCGAGATGCTTGCTCCAGTCCATAGAAGGATCGCTGGAGTTTGCATACATTTTAGCATCCTTAGGACTGACAAAACCTTCTGGTTGTATCACATACAACCTTCCTCACGGAAACCGTTAAGGAAACTCTGTTTTGACATCCATCTGCCAGATTTCATAATCGAAAAATGCAGCAACTGCTAACATAATTCCAACAGACTTTAGCATCGCTACGGGTGAGAAAGTCTCATCGTAGTCAACTCCTTGAACTTGTGAAAAACCCTTTGCCACAAGTCGAGCTTTATAGACGGTGACATTACCGTCCGCGTCCGTCTTCCTTTCAAAGATCCATTTGTTCCGAATGGCCTTTCGCCCTTCAGGTAATACTTCCAAAGCCCATACTTTGTTTTCATACATGGATCTCATCTCGGATTTCATGGCCTCTAACCATTTCTCAGAATCCGGGCCCATCATCGCTTCTCCATAGCTCGTAGGTTCATTGTTGTCCAACAACATGACCTCTAAGACAGGGTTGCCTACCACTCAGGAGTAGTACGCGTCCTTGTCGACCTATGAGGTTCGATAGTAACTTGATCCGAAGCTTCATGATCATCATCATTAACTTCCTCTTCAACTAACGTAGGCTCCATAGAAACAACTTTCTGCGCTGCGCTACTCTCTGGTTGAAACAAAGGTTCAACAACCTCATCAAGTTCTATCTTCCTCCCACTCAATTCTTTCGAGAGAAACTCTTTCTCGAGAAAGGACCCGTTTTAGCAACAAACACTTTGTGCTTGGATATAAGATAGAAGGTTTACCCAACTGTTACGTTAGGGTATTCTATGAAGATGCATTTGTCCGCTTTGGGTTCGAGCTCATTAGGTGAAAACCCTTTTTCACATAAGCGTCGTAGCCCCAAACATTAAGAAATGACAGCTTAGGTTTCCGCCAAACGAAAATTCATATGGTGTCATCTCAACGGACTTAGATGGTGCCCTATTTAAAGTGAATGTAGTTGTCTCTAATGCGTAACCCCAAAACGATAGTGGCAAAACGATAAGAGACATCATAGTACGCACCATATCCAATAGAGCACGACTACGACGTTCGGACACACCATCACACTATGGTGTTCCAAGTGGCGTGAGATGTGAAACAATTTCCACATTGTCTTGAGTTGTATACCAAACTTGTAACTCAGATATTTACCTCCACGATCATATCGTAGACATTTTATCTTCTTGTCACGATGATCTCAAACTTCACTATGAATTTGTTTGAACTTTTCAAACGTTTCAGACTTGTGTTTCATTAAGTAAATATCCCCATATCTACTCAAATCATCAGTGAAGGTAAGAAAATAGCCATATCCACCGCACGCTTCAACACTCATTGGATCGCTTACATCAACATGTATCATTTCCAATAAGTCACTTCCCCGCTCCATCATATCGAAAACGGGGTCTTTAGTCATCTTGCCCAAGAGGCATGGTCCGCATGTCTCAACCGATTCGAAATCGAGTGAGTCAAAAGATCCATCAGCATGGAGTTTCTTCATGCGCTTTACACCAATATGACCTTGGCGGCAGTGCCACAAGTAAGTGGTACTATCATTATTAACTTTTCATCTTTTGGCATCAATATTATGAACATGTGTATTACTACGATCGAGATTCTATAAACCATTCACATTTGGATGCATGACCATTGAAGGTATTATTCATGTAAACAGAATAACCATTATTCTCTGACTTAAATGAATAACCGTATTGCGATAAACATGATCTAATCACGTTCACGCTCAACGCAAACACCAAATAACATTTATCTAGGTTCATCACTAATCTCGAAGGTAGAGAGAGCGTGCAATGGTGATCACATCAACCTTGGAAACACTTCCAACACACATCGTCACCTCTCCCTTAGCTAGTCTCCATTTATTCCGTAGCTTTTATTTCGAGTTACCAACATTTAGCAACTGAACCGGTATCTAATACCCAGGTGCTACTAGGAGTAATAGTAAGGTACACATGAACAAAACGTATATCAAATATACTTCTATTGACGTTGCCAGCCTTCTTATCTACCAAGTATCTAGGGTTGTTCCGCTTCAGCGACCGCTCTCCTCATAATAGAAGCACTTAGTCTTGGGTTTGGGTTCAACCTTGGGTTTCTTCACTGGAGCAGCAACTGGCTTGCCATCCATGAAGTTTCCCTCCTTGCCCTTCCCCTTGTCGAAACTAGTGGTTTTACAAACCATCAACACTTGATGCTCCTTCTTGATTTCTACCTTCGCGGTGTCAAGCATCGCGAATAGCTTAGGGATCACTATTTCCATCCCTGGCATTTTATAGTTCATCACGAAGCTCTAGTAGCTTAGTGGCAGTGACTTGGAGAACTATATCAATCACTATCTTATCTGGAAGATCAACTCCGACTCGATTCAAGCGATTGTAGCACCCAGACAATCTGAGCACATGCTCACTGATTGAGCTATTCTCCTTCATCTTGCAGGCAAAGAATCTTGTTGGAGGTTTCATACCTCTCAACACGGGCACGAGCCTGAGATCCCAATTTCAGCTCTTAGAACATCTCATATGTTCCATGACGTTCAAAACGTTTTGGAGCCTCAATTCTAAGCCGTAATGCATGACGCACTGAACTATCAAGTAGTCATCAGAACGTGCCTGTTAGATGTTCACAACATCTACAGACGACGCTTGAGGGGGTGGCGCACCGAGCAGTGCATTAAGGACATAAGCCTTCTGTGCAGCAATGAGGACAATCCTCAGATCACGGACCCAGTCCGCATTATTGCTACCATCATCTTTCAACTCTATTTCTCTAGGAACATATAAAAATTCAAGGGAGCTACAACGCGAGCTAGTAATCTACAACATAATTTGCAAAGACATTTTGACTATGTTCATGATAATGAGTTTAGTTAATCATATTACTTAAAAACTCCCACTCAAATTGACATCCCTCTGGTCATTCGAGTGTCACATGATCCAAATTCACCAACCCAAGTCCGATCATCACGTGAGATGAGGTGGTTTCAATGGTGAACATCTTCATGTTGATCATATCTACTATATGACTCATGTTCGACCTTTCGGTCTCTTGTGTTCCGAGGCCATGTCTGTACATGCTAGGCTCGTCAAGTTTAACCTGAGTGTTCCACACGTGCAACACTGGCTTGCACCCGTTGTATGTGAACGTAGAGTCTATCACACCCGATCATCACGTGGTGTCTCGAAACGACGAACTTTCGCAACGGTGTACACTCGGGGAGAACACAATTTTATCTTGAAATTTAAGTGAGGGATCACCTTATAATGCTACCGTCGTCCTAAGCAAAATAAGATGCATAAAAGGATTAACATCACATGCAAATCATAAGTGACATGATATGGCCATGAACTTGTGCTTTTGACCTCCATCTCCAAAGCACCGGCATGACACCATGATCTCCATCATCTTGATCTCCATCAAAGTGTCGCCATGAGGTTGTCGTGCCAACTGTTGCTTCTACGACTATTGCTAACTCATAGCGATAAAGTAAAGCAAAACGGCGAAATAAATTAAAGACAACCCTATGGCTCCTGTCGGTTGCCGTACTCATCGACATGCAAGTCGTGATATTCTATACAATACATGATCATCTCATACATCACATATATCTCATCATGTAATTGGCCATATCACATCACAACATACCCTGCAAAAACAAGTTAGACGTCCTCTAATTGTTGTTGCAAGTTTTACGTGGCTGCTACGGGTATCTAGCAAGAACGATTCTTACCTACGCAAAAACCACAACGGTGATACACAAATTGCTATTCAACCTTCTCAAGGACCACCATTGTCGAATCCGAGCCAACTAAAGTGGGAGAAACAGACACCCGCCAGCCATCTTTATGCAATGAAGTTACATGTCAGTTGATGGAACCGGTCTCTCGTAAGCGTACGAGTAATGTTGGTCCGGGCCGCTTCATCCCACAATACGGCCGAATCAAGAAAAGACCAAGGGAGGAAGCAATCTGAATATCAACGCCCACAAACTCCTTTGTGTTCTACTCGTGATCTCATCTACACATAGACCTAGCTCATGATGCCACTGTTGGGGAACGTTGCATGGGAAACAAAAAATTTCCTACGCACACGCAAGATCTATCCATGGTGATGAGCATCTACGAGAGGGAGAGTGAATCTACATACCCTTGTAGATCACTAAGCGGGAAGCGTTAAGCAACGCGGTTGATGTAGTCGAACGTCTTCGCGATCCAAATCGCTAGCCGTCCCGCGATCCAATCATGATCCGTCCCGCGATCCAATCACGGACCGTTCCGCGATCCAATCACGGTCCTTCCGATCTAGCGCCGAACAGACGGCACCTCCACGTTCAGCACACGTACAGCTCAATGACGATCTCCACCTTCTTGATCCAGCAAGAGGGAGCGGAGAGGTAGATGAGTTCTCCGGCAGCGCGACGGTGCGGCGGCGGTGGTGGTGGAACTATTCCAGCAGGGCTTCGCCTAAACACTGCTGAAAAACTAGAGGAACTAATCTATCGGGAGAGAGGACTGCACCGTGGCCTCTTGGGTTGAAGTGCTATGGCCTTCTCTCCCTCTAGTATATATAGGAGGGAGGGGAGGGGCCGGTGGCCTAGGGATCCTCCCCTAGGGTCGGCCGAAGTGGGGAGGTGGAGGAGTCCAACTCCAATCCTACTAGGAGTAGGATTCCTCCCCCACTTGGTTTTCCTTTCCTCCACTCGGACTTTCCCACCCTTAGCCGCATGGGCCTTGTTGGGGGGGGGGTTCGGACAGCCCACTAGGGGATGGTTCACCTCCTCCCACAGCCCATGAGGCCCTTTGGGGCGAGAGGCCCCTCCCGATGGTCCCCCGGTACCCTCCCGGCACTCCCGGTACACTACCGAAGTACCCGAAACCTTTCCGGTGACCAAAACGGGACTTCCTATATATCAATCTTTACCTCCAGACCATTCCGGAGATCCTCGTGACGTCCGGGATATCATCCGGGACTCCTAACAACCTTCAATCACCACCATACATAACTCAATACTACCGAAACGTCACCGAACGTTAAGTGTGCAGACCCTGCGGGTTCGAGAACTATGTAGACATGACCGAGACACCTCTACGGTCAATAACCAATAGCGGGACCTGGATGCCCATATTGGTTCCTACATATTCTACAAATATCTTTATCGGTTGAACCTCTATGTCAAGGATTCAGTTAATCCCGTATGATGTTCCCTTTGTTCTTCGGTATGTTACTTGCCCGAGATTCGATCGTCGGTATCTCTATACCTAGTTTAATCTCGTTACCGGCAAGTCTCTTTACTCGTTCCGTAAGACAAGATCCCATGCCTAACTCTTTAGTCACTTTGCTTGCAAGGCTTATTGTGATGTTGTATTACCAAGTGGGCCCTGAGATACCTCTCCGTCACACGGAGTAACAAATCCCAGTCTTGATCCATGCTAACTCAACAGACACCCTCGGAGACACCTGTAGAGCATCTTTATTGTCACCCAGTTACGTTGGGACGTTTGATACACACAAGGTATTCCTCCGGTGTCAGTGAGTAGCATGATCTCATGGTCATAGGAACAGATACTTGACATGCAGAAAACAATAGCAATAAACTGGCACGATCATATGCTATGTTCATAGTTTGGGTCTTGTCCATCACATCATTCTCCTAATGATGTGATCCCATTATCAAATGACATCTCATGTCTATGGCTAGGAAACCTTCACCATCTTTGATCAACGAGCCAGTTTAACTAGAGGCTTACTAGGGACACATTGTTTGTCTATGTACCCACACATGTAATTGAGTTTCCAATCAATACAATTATAGCATGGATAATAAACGATTATCATGAACAAGGAAATATGATAATAACTAATTTATTATTGCCTCTAGGGCATATTTCCAACAGAGGGGGGGTGAATAGGCGATTTTAATAAATTCATCACTGAGGAATAACTTGTTAAGGAATTCGCTAAGTGACGAACTACGAGCAGCGGAATAAGTACTCAAGTACATGCGAAACTTAATTGTAGCATAGTCATCATGATGAAATAAACATTCACAGAGCATGAATAGCGTGAACAGGATAAGCAGGCAGTTGACAAATGACTGAAGAATTTGAGATGAGGAAATTGAGAAAGTCTTCAGTCAAATTCTTCAAACAGGACACACAGTCCTTACCGTATTCTCCTTGAGCTAAGGTCACACAGACCTCGCCCAACACTCGTGGTAAGTTTTCAGGGTAGACTTCCAAACCCTCACAAACTCGGTCACCCGACGATCCACAATTTCCTCTTGGATGCTCTAGACCATGACGCCTAACCGTCTGGAAGATGCACAGTCTTCAAAGGTAAAAATCATCGGTTCCACACAGGAATAATCTCTTCAGTGATGCTCAATCACTTTGGGTTTTGGTGGTTTGGGTTTTGGGTGTTTCCTCACTAATGATTTTCTCTCAAAGTCCTCAGAGGATGGGTTGCTCTCAAATGACACTTGTCAATCTCTCTCTAAGCAACCAACCAACTAGTGGTTGTGGGGGGCGGCTATTTATAGCCAGGGTGCAACCCGACATGATATGACATAAATGCCTCTAATGATATGACCGTTATATTTGGACAGCTGGCGCAAGGCACAACAACGGTCGGAGATTTGAACTCTCGAATTCCTCAGGGCTATCATATTCCTCACGGTAGGCAATTCGCACTGGCGAAATCCTAACTCCTTAGTCAAAACAAATTCCTCAGAGAGCGGAAGAACTTCGTGTCTGTCACCGAAGAAATTGACACTGCAAGAGATTCCAAAGGCTTCACTCGAAGGTTTTGGGTATGTGTAGGCTTTAAGATGAGCACCACTTGGAAATTCTTCCGTAGTATTACCTCGACCCCCTTTAACAGTACGGTGTTTCCTATGACTCAAAGAAAGGAAATGAAACTATAAAAACACAAGTCTTCATGCATCATAGAATATCTTCAAAGTCACACCAGATTCTTCATTCTTCAAAGTCTTCAGGGAATATCAAAGTCTTCAGCTGAAGACATTCATTTTTAGGGGTCGACAATCTTCGCATATATCAAACTCCTCGGCGACTTATAGAGCATGTGTACACTCACACACATATTAGTCCCTTAACCTATAAGTCTTCAATACACCAAAATCACCAAGGGGCACTAGATGCACTTACAATCTCCCCCTTTTTGGTGATTGATGACAAATAGGTTAAGTTTTCAACAGGGATAAACATATGAAGTGTAAGTACTGAGTTTGAGGAATTTGATTGCAAGATATAGAGAAACTCCCCCTGAAGATGTGCATGTTTGAGGAATTTGCTTTGGACTGCAAATGCACATGGCAGGATAAAGTCTTGGATATCTCCCCCTATATCTTGTAATCCATACACGCATTTAATATATATCATGAGGAAATTGAAATGCATGATGGAGAATGGTGTCTGACGAAATTCAACATGTGTGCATTAAGGTGCATGAAGAAATAAGTATGCGGATAGCAGTTCAAAAGAGTCAGACCACCATCGGACTTAAGTTTACAACTCAATAAACAAACACCTCAGAAGAACGAGAGTTGTAACTTAAACAAAAATAACCCATATATATAGAGACCCGCTTGAAGACTAACTCAAATTTCTCCCCCTTTGTCATCAAGTGACCAAAAGGGACGAAATTGAGGACTAACACCCTTGAAGAATTTCACCCGGAGGTTGGTGGAGGAGCGCCAGCGTTGTCCGAGTCGTTTGTCATTGCAGGGCCCGCAGCAGTGTCGTCAATATCCTCATTGGAATCCGTCCCGCGTGATGAAGAAAATGAACTGGTAACCAGCTGAGGAACTTGAACTTTCTTGAATTTCTTCTTGGGCTGATACGACCAGTCAAATTTCTCCTGAAATTCCATCTCTGCAAATTCTTTAGGTCTATAGAGATGCTGAAGAGTGGCCCAAGTGCGGTTGAAGACTTCATGCAAATAGTAGTGATTCTTCCTCACAGCATTGTGCGTGATAGTCATATCGCGAAGAATTGCACCAAACTACCGCTTGACCCACTTGTGGTTGCGATCGACCTTCTGATGAAGAATGATGAGAAGTTCATGGTCATCACTCTTGGAGTTGTTTCACGAGGCTTTTGAGCAGTGACTCTTGCTGTAGAGTCCTGGGATGCGGTGTCATCATTTGTTGAGAATGAAGCAGGTTGACGAAATTCACCATTCAGAAGACGAGATCCTTCATCAATAACAGTTTTGCCCTTCCCATCTATTGAGGAAAATGTGTTCTTGAGGACTTCAATAGGGGGCAGAAAACTGAAATGATTTTGGAAATCAACTTCATAAGGAATTGATGATCTCGCTCTAATGAATTTCATTATCCAGGGAGCATATGGCTTCAGTTCAAATGGAGACAGAGCAATGTTGGCCAAAGTCCTCATGAAGAAATCATGAAGATTTATAGGAATCCCATGAATAATGTTGAATAGAAGATTCTTCATCACGCCTACCACATCTTCCTCTTCATTGTTATGACCTTTGATAGGGCTGAAGATTTTGGTCAAAATGCGATACACGATGCGGGGCACATACATCAAATCCTTCACTAGAAAAGTGGTTATGGGAGCTTGACCAGGAGCCAAAGGCTTCATCAGTACTTGCATGAGATGATTTGGAAGCTCAGGTTCTTCGTAGAGGCATCTGGCTTCATCTGAAGGAATACTGACTAGAACTGCTCGAAGTAATTTGGTTGCTGGAGCAGTATAGTGGGTGTTCTCAGTCATCCAGTCAAGTACCCGTGAGTTAATATCTTGTGCATCACCTGAGATGTGAAGTGTAGCATAGAACTGAAGAATGAGTTCTTCATTCCAGTCACAAATATCAACGCAGAATGGCAGCAGACCAGCATCATGAAGAATATTATGTACCGGGGTGAAGCATGGAATGGTTTCCATGTCAGCATGACGAATCTGATAGTGCTGAAAAACCCTTTCCTTCTCAAATAGCATAGCACTATAGAAGTTTGCTTGAGTTGCAGTCCAGAATCGCTTTTGACGAATCCTCGGAGAGTCATACGGATTTGCACCGGTGAAGAAATGGTGTTCATCATAGAAATTCTCCCTGATGAATTTGGGCCGCCTTTTGAAAGGCAGTGCTGGCTTGGGCTGAAGATTTGGCTTGAAGCGCCTCCCAATCTCCCTCGGCACAATTGCAGTTTCATCAGTCTAAGAAATTTGCAATACAAGTTTCTCAGGTGCATTTTGGGCTGCATTTTCTTCAGCTGATGCAGCTGGAATTTCTTCATTGATGGACTAGAGAGGGGTATGATGTTCTTCAGACCCTGATTGAATTTTTTCAGTTTGAGCAGGGGACTGAGGAATCTGTGTAAGAGGGGTGGCCATTGGCGAATTTGGGTGCGCTGCTTCCCAATATTCATCATTTATGACAAGAGTAGTGGATCCAATGTCCACATCCTCTTCCATTTCTTCAACTCCAGCTTCTTCAGTAGTTAACTGAGACTGGGGCGATGACACCTGAGGGGTTGAAGCATTTGCTTCCACCTCTATTTCTTTATAAATCTGCTCTAAGGAAGCAGCAGAGTGATCTCCTTCAGCTTCATCATTTGGGATTTCATAATCTTCACCAAATGGAACGATTTCATAGACTGGGACAGCTAAGATCGGAGTTGCATCAATAGGATCAGTTGAAGATCTTGGAGTCTTCAATCTCTTTGCAGTTGAGGAATCTGCAGATGTTGATGCTTTTCACTTCAGAGTTGCTTCCTTCTCCGCAACCTTTGTTTTCCTCGCTTCTGATGCAGAAGGAAGAGTCACTTCATTCACCTTTGAAGATTTTGCTGGAGGAGCATGGGGTGAAGGTGGTGCAGTTTCTTCAGGCACGACTGATGCAGTCGCCCTGGCAGTTTCTTTAGGCGCAGCGGTTTCTTTAGCTGGCCTGGTATTTTCTTCAGGCGCAACATTGGGACTTGCCCTGGGAATTTCTTCAGCAGTCTGAATTTCTTTAGCTGCACTTGCAGTTTCTTCAGCAGGCTGAGCGGATGAGCTAGCCTGAGGATTCTGTGGTTGCAAGCGAGCAACAACCCTGGTGTTGTGGTCTTTGATGAATTTGTCAGCCATGTCAACAAATCGGACCTTGGCACCTTTCCAATTAGCATAGTATCGGTCAAATTCTTCACTAAGGCCTTTGATGTCCCTTTGGACTGAGACAAGTTGGGTTGGCATCAAGTTGAGGACATTTTCCTTCATAAATCGTTCTTTCTTATACTAAGCCTTCTTGGCCTTTCTGGCCTTCTCATACTTCCACTTTTCTTCACCAGTGAACACAGTGAGGACATGACTCAGGCCAGGAGGAAGCTTCAA
The DNA here is from genome assembly GCA_039707655.1 of Elymus sibiricus. Classification (NCBI taxonomy): domain Eukaryota; kingdom Viridiplantae; phylum Streptophyta; class Magnoliopsida; order Poales; family Poaceae; genus Elymus; species Elymus sibiricus. Next base: position 301,964,927 of record CM077675.1, on the reverse strand, counting down.
ATCATCAATGGGAGTATTTGGATCATTGTGCCAGAGATCAATGAAGTCCAGCACAGTTCTTGGATCGAGCAGAAGAGGAATTTGAGTGCCCTTTGCATGAGCCACTCTCTCTTGTTTGTTTCTGACGATTTTAGCAAGTTCATCGTCATTAGCTTCATCATCCTAAGATTCTGAGGGAACTTGAAATACCACTTTATTTTTATGAGGACTTGGCCTGCTGCCTCGTTCAGCAGTAGCTTTCACTTTCAGTAAGGTGGGACTGCTTGAGGAATGTGCTTGGGCTGATGAAGTTGCATATGCCCCTGAAGCAATTGAAAAACCAGCACTCCGCTGACATGTTGCAAGGTGCACTGGTGTTGAGGACTTGGCGGCTGTAGCTGAAGATTGTGCAACCACTGAGGGCATTGCAGGAGCCCTTGATGATTTTGCCCAAGGCATTTGCCGAGATGTATGTGGTCGTGATGACATTGAGTCTGAAGATTTGGACTTTATTCCTGATTTCTTCATCATGGCTTTCTTCGGGGCAGTTGCACTCGCAGAGGCCCCAGCAGATGCAGCAACAGCAGAGTCCTCATTGAATTTCTTCACAACCTCTTTGGCAGTCCTAGCCAACTTGGCTTGAAGCTTTTCCCATTCATGAGGAAAGTCTTCACCAGTTTTGAGACTGGTGGGATCAGCACGTTGGCCTTCAGCCAAAGGTGGTCTTCGGCACGGGGGTTTAAGCGCGAATTTCTTCATGTACTTTGGGGTAACATAACGATATTCTTTCCATTCCCGTACCCATCTTCTCTCAATCCTCTGAATTCGGATTTTGCGCTGCTTTTGAGTTTCTTTGCCATGAGTGTCTTCATCTGGTGTGCAATATTCATCATATAAGTTATCAGGTATCTCAAAAGCAGTGTCCACTTCTGGTTTCTTTCCTCCTTTCTGAGGTCTTTTCCTGTCTGCCGTTTTCTTCAGCTGAGGATTTTGAACTTTTGAGGATTCTGACGAAGTATGCAATTTTTCTTCAAGGAACGCTGCAAATGAGTTAATTTGATGAGAACCTAGAGATTCATCAGCTGACATTTGTACCTGTGAATAGTGTATAGGTGCGAAGGATTTGAAGAGGTCATATGCGTTCTCAGAAATTTTTGCAAGAGAATCATGTTTGAGGAATTTGACCATAGATGTCTTGAAGAATTTCACTAAGTGTTCTTGACTTAGGTTCCAGAGTTGTGCAGATTTGAAGATCCACACAATTGAGGAATCTTGAAGAAAATCTTTACTTAGAGAAATAATTCAAGAGAAAGAGTATTTTTGGTGCTAAAAGGATGAATTGCTGAAGAATAAACACCTTTTGAGGATTTTGTAAAAATCATAGGGATCAAAATAGGGCAATGAAATTAGATTTTATTTACCCTGGTGAAGAACACGACAAACTGGGAGTAAGACCTGAGAAGTTCGTCAGTCCAGATCTCCCACACCCTAACTTGGTGGTGGAAGACAGCTACAACGGCGGTGGAGTGAAGATTTCCGCGGCCGATGCGAGTACAACGACGAGAGGTCGAGGCAGTGAAGCTCTTCCTCTCCGACGGTGATGAGGTATAGCGGCGGTGCTAGGTCTGAGCTCGAGCGGAGTAAAAGTTAGAAGGTAAGGGGAGGGGGGTATTTATAGCTGAAGTGAATAACTGCCCAGTCCGAAGATTTTGGACAGATTTACCCTTGACCCTTGCTATCCTAGCGACATGTGTCACCCACGTACTGAGAGGTGGAGATAGTGGGGGATCGTGGGTTATCCAGTCGTGGGAATCGGAATCGGTTTGAGCGGGAACCGCCAAAAATTGAAATTGATTATTTTAAAGTTTCGTTCGCAAATTCTTTAGCTGACAAGCACACAATGAAGATTTTGAACGGGTTTCAAATAGAACGCATATGAAGAATTTGTGAACAGACTAGGTTGAGTTTAGCATAGAGGGGGAACGGGTCCGATCACATTCACTTAGAAGAATATCAACTTGAAGAATTAGCTATAAGTGAATGCTGTTGAGGACATTGAAAACTCATATATATATACATATAGTCAATGAAGAGAAACTCACATGGCGAACATCAGTTGAAATGTTTGAGGAATTTGAAATTTTGAGGAATTTGCAAACTTGATGAATTTGAAAATGTGAAGAATTTGCAAAATGATGAAAAACTCAAATTCTGAAGAATTTCAACTGTGGTGGTGGCGTGACCCACCGTATAAGAATGATGATTTCAGACACCGCGTACAATTGTCGTCGGGTTCTAAGAATCAAATTCTTCATTAATTTCTTCACACTTAGAGAGTTAGTCTGCATTGATTGAAGAGAAATGTTACTTTGTGTGTTGCACATCTAAGTCATCAATTTTGCATAAGTGTTAGGATGTGTGTCCTTTCAAAGAACGTTCGAAGATTCTAATATATTTAGCTCGCACCGCAACTTGCAAAATCTCTTCTCATCCAAGGGCTTTCTAAAGATATCGGCTAGTTGTTCTTCAGTCTTCACGTGGTCGATGAAGATGTCGCCCTTCATCACATGGTCACGAAGAAAATGATGATGAATCTGGATGTGCTTGGTCTTTGAGTGCTGAACTGGGTTGTAAGCAATCTTGATGTCACTCTCGTTGTCGCAGTAGAGAGGGACATTCTTCACGTTGATGTCGTAGTCCTTGAGGGTTTGCTTCATCCATAGCAATTGAGCACAACAGGAACCAGCAGCAATGTACTTAGCTTCAGCAGTAGATAGTGACATGCAGTTCTGCTTCTTCGAGGACCAACAGACTATGGATCGTCCGAGGAAATGACATGTGCCTGATGTTGACTTGCGATCCACGCGATCTCCAGCATAATCAGAATCAGAATATCCAATGAGGTCAAGATCTGAGCGGTTGGGGTACCACAATCCTAGTGTTGGTGTGTGAGCTAGATATCGAAGAATATGCTTCACAGCCTCATGGTGTGATTCCTTCGGTGTTGCTTGAAAACGGGCACACATGCAAACACTAAGCATAATATCTGGCCTAGATGCACATAGATACAATAAAGAGCCAATCATGGAGCGATATACGTTCTGATCGAAATCTTTACCATTTTCGTCAGTGCAGAGTTGACCAGTTGTGGGCATAGGAATCTTGATGCCTTTGCTATCCTGCATGCCGAATTTCTTCAGGACATCCTTGAGGTATTTCTCTTGAGAGATGAAGATGCCATTGCGTTGTTGACGAATTTGAAGCCCTAGGAAGCATTTGAGCTCTCCCATCATAGACAATTGATATTCTTCACTCATCATATAGGCAGATTCGTCACTGTAACATTTGTCAGTACATCCAAAGATAATATCGTCCACATATATTTGGCACACAAATAATTCATCATCATATGATTTTGTGAAAAGAGTTGGGTCAAGTGAACCAGGTTTGAAGCCTTTCTTCATGAGGAATTCCTGCAGTGTGTCATACCATGCCCGAGGGCTTGCTTGAGGCCATAGAGAGCCTTGTTGAGTCTGAAGACTTTGTCAGGATGCTTAGGATCTTCAAAACCTGGAGGTTGAGCAACATATACTTCTTCCTCAAGCTTACCATTGAGGAATGCATTTTTCACATCCATTTGATATAATATGATATTGTGATGGTTAGCATAAGCAAGCAATATGCGAATTGCTTCAAGTCTAGCAACAGGTGCAAAAGTTTCATCAAAGTCAATTCCCTCAACCTGTGTGTATCCCTGCGCCACAAGACAGGCCTTATTCCTCACTACCTGACCAAGTTCGTCTTGTTTGTTGCGGTAGATCCACTTGGTACCTATGACATTGTGTTTGCGAGGATCTGGGCGCTTGACAAGTTCCCACACGTTGTTGAGCTTGAATTGATGCAATTCCTCTTGCATGGCTTGAATCCACTCAAGCTCCAAGAAAGCTTCATCCACTTTGGTGGGCTCTGTAATAGAGACAAAAGCAAAGTGCCCGCAAAAGTTAGACAAATGAGAAGCTCTTGAGCGAGTGAGAGGACCCGGTGCATTTATGTCGTCGAGGATTTTCTCAATCTGCACTTCATTTGCAAGTCTTGGTTGAGTAGGTTGATGACTTTATTGGGGCTGAGCATGTTCTTCAGCGCCATTTTCTTCAGGTGCATTTGCATGAATATCTTCAGCGTTGGGTACAACTTCTTCAGAGGGTAGTTGTTCTTCAGTAGGGATCACATCTTCAGTGGCCTTGAACCTAATGGATTCCTCAGGAGACATTTCATCTAGCATAGGAGGTAGGTGCTCTCTTTGCGAGCCGTTAGTTTCATCGAACCGCACATCTACAGTTTCAACAATCTTGTTGTGATAGGTGTTGAAGACTCTGTAGGTGTGCGAGTCTTTTCCGTAACCAAGCATAAAACCTTCATGTGCTTTCGGTGCAAATTTAGAGCTGTGGTGAGGATCTCTAATCCAGCATTTAGCACCGAAGACTTTGAAATAACTCACATTGGGTTTCTTGTTAGTGAGGAGCTCATATGAAGTCTTCTTGAGGAATTTGTGAAGATATACCCTGTTGATGATGTGGCAAGCAGTATTGATTGACTCAGACTAGAAATGACGAGGCGTCTTGTATTCATCAAGCATGCTCCGAGCCATCTCAACAAGAGTCCTATTCTTGCGCTCCACAACGCCATTCTGCTAAGGAGTATAAGGGGAAGATAGCTCATGAGTAATACCAAGTTCATCAAGACCAGTGTTCTTGAACTCAGTCCCATTATCACTCCTGATATGCTTGATCTTGACCTCGAAATTCGTCGAGGCCCTTGAAGAAAATCGTCTGAAGACATTCTGCACTTCAGATTTGTACAGGATAATGTGCACCCAAGTATAGCAAGAGAAAATCATCAACAATGACAAAGCCATATAAGCATGGAGTATTTGTTAGTGAGTCATAGTGAGTGGGACCAAAAAGATCCATATGAAGCAATTCGAAAGGACGAGTGGTAGTCATGATAGTCTTGGATGGATGCTTGGATCTGGTCATCTTTCCAGATTCACAAGCCCCACACAAGTGGTCCTTGAGGAATTTGACACCCTCAATACCAATGACGTGCTTTTTCTTCGCGAGCATGTGCAAGTTCCTCATGCCAGCGTGTCCAAGTCGTCGATGCCATAGCTAGCCTTCTTAAGATTTAGCAAGTAGACATGTGGTCGGCTGTGGACCTGTAGAGAAGTCAACAATATACAAGTCTCGTATCCTAAAGCCTTCGAAGACTTTGGATTTGTCAGATTCCATGACGACAACACAACGATATTTGCCAAAGATGACAACCATATGAAGATCACAAAGCATTGAGACATACATGAGGTTGAATCCAAGGGATTCGACAAGCATCACTTTATCCATGTGTCGATCCTTCGAGATTGCAACCTTACCTAGACCCAACACCTTGATTTTTTCCTTTGTCAGCATAGGTGCTATGCTTCAGATGTGATGGAGCAAGTGGAATGTCCATCAATAGACTCTTGTCACCAGTCATGTGGTTGGTGTAGCCACTGTCGAGGACCCACTCAGTAGCTTTAGGTGGCTCATCCTTCAGATGAATTAGTACCACTTACGAACACATATACTTCAGAGTGAAGAATATGATATCAAATTCATCAGATTGAATTTCATCACATAGTATAGTAAGCAAAGTAATGTGATGACGTGAGAAATGAATGATTCATTTCTTCATGATTATCTTGCGTCCTTTCAAGCATTTCTTCAGGTCTCCAGCAAATTCATCAGACGCTTAAGTTCGTCTGGAGACCTGAACCTGCATAATAGGTTAGTTCAATTTCTTCACCACCCACAACTGAAGGGGTGGTAAAGAGTTCATCATTCTGCGTGCTCCATATGAGAAAGGTGGCATTGAAGCAAGTGCACTTCGTTTCACAGGAGGGGGGTTAGAGTACTCATATGAATAAGCAAAGAAATTCTTCGAGGGCTTACAAACATAATGATTTGAAGAATAATGAACATATTCATGACCCTTAGATTTTCCCTGCGAAACAGATACATTAGCACGAGAATGATATGATTTTTGACCATATGAGGAATTTGGTCCATGTGAGGACTTTGGTCCTTGTGAAGACTTTGGTCCAAATGAAGAATTTGATCTAGGGTTCCTGTTCTTCACTGGTGGTGTCATGATGACATTCACTTGAAGATTTTCACGGCACCTTTTGGGGACCCAGATTTTCTTCATCGGAGGACCGTTCCTGCAGTTAGTACCAACATATCTGGCAAAAACTTCACCATTCTGATTTTTGAACAGTTTATAGTTGGAGTCAAATGACTCATCAGAGGAATATGATGATTCACAAGTAAAACCAGATAAAGTGGATGGATCTACAGGAGGTCCTTTTGCAGCAACCCAAGAGGTTTTGGGGTACTGCTCACGTTTCCAGTATGATCCATCAACATTGAGTTTCCTCTCAAAGGCAATACCCTCTTTCCTGGGGTTCATGTTCAGAATCTGCTTTTTAAGCACATCGCAAAGGGTTTGATGCCCTTTGAGGCTTTTGTATATGCCTGTCACATACAATTCCTTCAACCCTGCATTTTCATTAGTGACACTTGTGGTATCCTCAGATGAGGAATTTGCGACCACAGAAATAGTTGAAGAATTTGCAGCAATAGAAGCATTTGAACTTTCAGGTGAAGAATGAGCAGTTTCACGTTCGATGCATTTCAAGCAAGGTGGAACGAAATCTTCCTGAGCGGTACTGATCTGTTAAGCAAGCAAAGAATCGTTATCCCTTTGAAGATCTTCATGAGACACCCTTAGTTTCTCAAGAGCTTTCTTTCTTTGAAGAAATTCATAAGAAAGCTTCTCATGATCGACTAAGAGAGCATCATGACGACTTTGAAGGTTATCAAACTTAGACTGAAGACTTTGAAGTCCCTTAGTTAGAGTTTGAGTGCGATCCATTTCCTCATTCAACATGTCATCGCTTTTGTCTAGCGGTTTCTGAACCCTTTCCAAAGCAGTTTGTTGTTTGGTGGCAATATTAGCAAGTTTGGAATAGCTAGGTTTGGGATTTTCATCAGATTCACATTCACTTGATTCAGATGAGGAATGATGTCTGAGTACCTTTGAGCCTTTTGCCATGAGGCACATAGACGAGGAAGATGGAATTGGATCTGTCTCCTGAGATTTGAGGAAATTCTTGTATTCGATGAACATGGGATCTTGACGAGTGCGATAACCTTCATGAACATCAGAGAGCCTATCCTAGATGAGCTTTGCATTCTGAAGACGATAGATGCTTTTGAACATGACCTTTGATAAGCTAGAGCAGATAATATTCTTTGCCTGAGCGTCTAGCTGTGTGTACTTATGAATGTCATCATCATTTACCATCTTGCAGAGATCCGTCAGTCCTAGTTTAGTAACAGTCCATAACTCGCTGTTCTTTGATATGAGGTGCTTCCGCATGAGGACTTTCCATTTGGGATAGTCAGTGCCATCAAAGACGCGGCACACTGTGGATGCCTGGGCACTTTTTGCCATGAAGCAATAGGTGGGAGCATAGTCATCGTTGCCAAGGTTGGAGTCATCATCACTTTCCTCAGTGTTTAAGATTGACTTGCTGATGAAGGCAGTAGAGAGGGCTAGGCTAGCCACACGAGAGTCAGACTCCTCTTGAGATTCCTCCTCTTCCTCATATTCTTCAGATTCTTCTTCAGAATCCCTTTCCTTGCCAATAAGTGCCCGAGCCTTTCTAGAGCTGTTCTTCTTGTGCGATGAAGACTTTGAAGATGAGGACTTTGAAGATTTCTTCTTTCTCTTCGAGTCATCAGAACTATCATCTTTGTATTTATTCTTCTTTGATCCTTTTTCCCAGAGAGGACAATCAGCGATGTAGTGGCCAGACTTCTTGCATTTGTGACAAGTTATTTTCTTGTAGTCGCTTGATGAGGATTCTGATTTCTTCAGGCCACTTCTTGAAGATTTTCCAAATCGGCCTCTCCTTGAGAACTTCTGGAATTTCCTCACGAGCATTGCTAGCTCCTGACTCAGTTCTTCAGGGTCACCAAGGCTACTATCAGTTTCTTCACCTTCAGATGAGGAAATTGCTTTTGCCTTCAGAGCAAGAGTTCTTCCATAGCTTGGTCCGTAGAGGTCTCTCTTTTCAGCTTGTTGGAATTCATGAGTATTGAGTCTCTCAAGAATACCAGCAGGATCTAGTGACTTGTAGTCTCCACGTTCTTGAATCATCAAAGCAAGTGTATCAAATGAGGAATCAAGAGATCTCAGCAGTTTCTTCACCACCTCATGGTGGGTGATGTCAGTGGCACCAAGAGCTTGGAGCTCATTGGAAATATCAGTGAGACGATCGAAAGTTTGTTAAACATTTTTGTTGTCGAGTCTTTTGAAGCGGTTGAAGAGATTGCGAAGAACATCAACTCGAGAGTCACGTTGAGTTGAAACACCTTCATTGACTTTGGACAGCCTATCCCAGATAAGCTTAGCAGTCTCCAAAGCACTCACTCTGCCATACTAACCTTTGCTCAGATGGCCACAAATGATATTCTTCGCTTGAGAGTCGAGTTGCTTGAATCTCTTCACATCAGCAGCAGTGACAGTGGGAGTGACGGAGGGAACACCTTCGTCCACAACATACCAGAGATCGTTGTCAATTGCCTCAAGATGCATGTGCATCTTGTTCTTCCAGTAGGGGTAGTCCGTCCCATCGAAGGTAGGACACCCGGCGGAGACCTTGATCCTGCCTACAGTCGACATAACTAAAACTCCAGGTGGTTAAACCAAAATCACACAGAACAAGCGAGTACCTTGCTCTGATACCAATTGAAAGTGCGTTATATCGACTAGAGGGGGGTGAATAGGCAATTTTAATAAATTTGTCACACTGAGGAATAACTTGTTGAGGAATTCGCTAAGGGACGAACTACGAGCAGCGGAATAAGTACTCAAGTACATGCGAAACATAACTGTAGCATAGTCATCATGACGAAATAAACATTCACAAAGCATGAATAGCGTGAACAGGATAAGCAGGCAGTAGACAAATGACTGAAGAATTTGAGATGAGGATATTGATAAAGTCTTCAGTCAAATTCTTCAAACAGCAATGATCAGATTCATCAACAAGTGCTTCGAGGAAATTAAAGAGTTGAGGAAATAGAACCAGGAGCTCGATGAAGACAATGATTTGATGACCCAGTTCCAACTGTTGTGACAGTCATACGTCTGGTTCGGAGCGGCTTGGTATTTAAACCAGAAGACATACAGTCCTAGGACACACAGTCCTTACCATATTCTCCTTGAGCTAAGGTCACACAGACCTCGCCTAACACTCATGGTAAGTCTTCAGGGTAGACTTCCAAACCCTCACAAACTCAGTCACCAGGCGATCCACAATTTCCTCTTGGATGCTCTAGACCATGACGCCTAACCGTCTGGAAGATGCACAGTCTTCAAAGGTAAAAAGCGTCGGTTCCACATAGGAACAATCTCTTCAGTGATGCTCAATTACTTTGGGTTTTGGTGGTTTGGGTTTTGGGTTTTCCCTCACTGATGATTTTCTCTCAAAGTCCTCAGAGGATGGGTTGCTCTCAAATGACACTTGTCAATCTCTCTATGAGCAGCCAACCCACTAGTGGTTGTGGGGGGGGCTATTTATAGCCAGGGTGCAACCCGACATGATATGACATAAATGCGCCTAATGATATGACTGTTATATGGATAAGACATTTAGACAGCTGGCGCAAGGCACAACAACGGTCGGAGATTTGAACTCTCAAATTCCTCAGGGCTATCATATTCCTCACGGTAGGCAATTCGCACTGGCGAAATCCTAACTCCTCGGTCAGAACAAATTCCTCAGAGAGGAGAAGAACTTCGTCTCTGTCATCGAAGAAATTGACTGAACTGCAAGAGATTTCCAAAGGCTTCACTGCTCAAAGGTTTTGGGTATGTGTAGGCTTTGAGATGAGCACCACATGGAAATTCTTCTATAATATTACCTCGACCCCCTTTAACAGTACGGTGTTTCCTATGACTCAAAGAAAGGAAATGAAACTATAAAAACACAAGTCTTCATGCTTCATAGAATATCTTCAAGGTCACACCAGATTCTTCATTCTTCAAAGTCTTCAGGGAATATCAAAGTCTTCATCTAAAGACATTCATTTTTAGGGGTCAACAATCTTCGTATATATCAAACTCCTCAGCGACTTATAGAGCATGTGTACACTCACACACATATTAGTTCCTTAACCTATAAGTCTTCAATACACCAAAATCACTAAGGGGCACTAGATGCACTTACATATGCCAAACCATGTTTTGTCTTTTCTTAATATTTGGAATATGAAACATGTGAAAAGTGTTTACAAACCTATCCAAAATCAAATAAGTGCTATTTTATTGGTTATCCCAAATTTTCCGCTATTCCTCCATCACTATGCCGAGGCAAAGTGTTTGTCACATAGTGCGGTATATTTTGAAGAAATTTTTCTTTGGAAAAGGTGAGTGGGAGGATAGTACATCTCGACAAGATAACATAATCTTAATCATCAAATAAAAGGAAATAAATATTGGAAGTAATTCTAGAGTTTCCTACTGGGAATGGTACGGAAGCCTCAACATGAGATGTATGGACTTCCGTCAAACTTGTAGCTGAACCACGTAGTTAAAACTCGTGCAAACCTCTAAGGTCTACAAACAATATATTGTTGTCAGACAATAGTATACCTATGATACACAAGGAATAAATGATGGGCCCTGACTTCGAAATTTGCTAAATGCCAAAATAATCCGAGGTAGTATAAATATACATGATTCAAGATTAGATCTTGATAAACTAACCCCTCCGGACGAATCAAAGTCTAACGAATATGTGAAATGTAAACTGATACGGATAAAATTGGTTTATCCATAAAGCTCAACTTGTTGCTAATAACAAATTTAAGGAGTTGACTACGACGAGATTTTCCCACCGTAGCCATGCTTAAAGTCGGTTCGGGTTATACTAGTAATGAATACATATTTCAATTACGAGATATGATAAATGGACGCCAAAAGGATTTCCATGAGATATGATACAGTTTAAAGTGTTTTGTCCATCCAAGGATGTTAATGAGTGTGCAAACTTCAGAGTCCCAGTAATGGATTGAAGAGAGCATAATGGAGTTGGAATCTTCGTTTCAATGAAATAGTCAAAGATTTTGATTTCATCAAGGATACCGAAGATGCTTGCGTTTACAAGAAAGTAAGTGCAAGCATACTAATATTTCTAAAACTTTGTGTGCATGACACAATGTTGATTAGAAATAATATAATTTCTTGACACAAATTAGGACTTCATTGAAAATAGTTTTTAATGAAGTACTTGGGCTAGGCAGCCTCGGTATTAGGCATAATGATCTATGGAGATAGAATTACCTAATAAGGCTAAGCCAAAATACATATTGAAATGATGTTAAAATGATTTATCATGAGAAAGTCAAGAAGAGTTTCTTCCCGAAGTCACATGGAAAGATTTTTTTAGCAAGACTTGGTGTCCTAAAACACTGATGAGCAAAGTACATGACTGAGATTCCACACACTTTTATGTTTGTATTAATCATGCATTCTAGGGTACGTAAAACAACTTGATATGTCCAGTCCTCCAAATTATTTGTGAGTAAGATACCAAAGTCAGCAAAGTGTTGATCATAGGACAACAGTGAAAAATTTCGATGAGTACAAAGTAGCACTGATTACATGTTTTCTCGCAAGCGGAGTATCACGCCCAAGATGCGGTCCTATCCTTATTTTGGCTCGAGGTCCTCAATAGGGATAGAAGCGCATCTCGTCGTTTCGCACGAATGGATATCATTACAAGTACATGTAAAGAGGACATGAGTATATGGAATTGGCATACACTCGCCACAAGCTACATCAATATCACATCAATACAATGTCATATCCAAACATCATACATAAGAGCAGGGTACGACTATGGACGAAAACAAACGATAAAACGACATCCATCCTTGCTATCCCAGGCTGCCCGCCTGGAACCCATCCTATGATCAATGATGAAGAAGAAGAACTCCAAATCAAACAAGCATCGCTCTCACGTCAAAGCATCGCATTACCTGCACCTGTAACTGTTGTTGTAGTAATCTGTGAGCCACGGGGACTCAACAATCTGATTTCCAAGGGTATCAAGACTATAAAAGCTTAATGGGTAAGGTATGGTTAAGTGGTGAGGCTGCAACAAGCACTAAGCATTATTTGAGTGGCTAACATACGAGTGCAAGAATAAGGGGGGGTGATCGTCGTATAAACGGATGTGAACTAGTAATGATCACTAAGTGATCCTGAACACCTACTTACGAGTCAAACATAAACCCACCGTGTTCTCTCTCGGTTCAGAAATCACAAGAAGAGACAATCACGGTTACGCACACGGTTGGTGTATTTTATTTGAGTTTACATTAAGTGTTCTGGCCGGATGTTAAACAAATTTCCAAGTTGCCACATAACCGCGGGCACGGCTCTCATGAAAGATTTAACCCTGCAGGGGTGCTCCAACTCATCCATCACAAACTAACCACAAGCTGCGTTGGAATTCCTCAACCATGGGATAAACCCGTAGTATTTGCGGAATCCCGATGGAAAATCTCAACCTCGAGATAGCCCGAAGTGTCCTCGAAATCCCGTGCACAAGACGTTCGAGAAAGGTAAAACAAATCCAGCAAGGCCGCCCGGCGTACCGACAAAACCCGATAGGAGCCGCGTATCTTGTTCTCAGGGTACGACCGGATGAGCTAGACGTCGGGTTGGCTGAAACCCCGGGTGACTAGGGGGCGCCGGGCATCGCTCGGTCTGGACCAACACTCATGAGGAGCACTGGCCCGGGTTGTTGATTAATTATCCACGGGGTCTGGAAAGTCCCTATGCAATTTTATAAGTTATTAGGCAAATTTAGTACCAATGTTGGGCCTTGCCAGAAGAGTTTTATCCCAAAACGAAAATCAAGGGGGTCCCCATAACAACCCCGAGCATGTTAGGAGCGCTCAATGTGGAACATAACACCGGTACACAAGTAACTAGGGCGGGAAAAGTGGAACAAAACACCGAGCAAAAGGCCAAGCCTTGCACCTTTTACCAAGTATATATTTGCATTAAATTAAATAGCAATAATATTGTGATTTCTCAAAATATCCATGTTGGCACATGAAAACAACTTGCACCTGCAACTAGCAACGCTATAAGAAGGGCTGAGCAAGCGGTAACATAGCCAAACAATGGTTTGCTGGGATGTGGAGGGTTAGAGGCTTATCATGGCATTTTGGGAGGCTTGACAAACAAGTGGTAGGTAGCGAGACATAACGATAGAAACGAGACAACTAGCATGGCAATGATAGTAATGGTATCCAGGGAAATGTTCATCTTGCCTGAGATCCCGCTTGGAAGAAGAACGAATCCGTGAAGTAGACGAACGGGACATAGTCGAATGAATCCTCACACTCCAAAACGCTTTCGGAACTCTAGCGAGGAGAAGCAAACCCGGAAACTAACAAATCACACGGTAAACACCACAACATATGACCTGATGCGCAATCAAGTATGATGCATGTCAACTTTAAATAGGCATGGCATGGCAAGATGCAACGATCAAACACTACAAATTAAGTGAAGTTCAATATGCAACGAGTTTCATATTGACGAAACTCCACATTCAAATTATTTAGTCCACTCTCGTTTAGGTACTCATCAATATTAAATGTTGTTTAACATGGGTGGTCATGGCATAAGGTGAAGATGGAATTAAAGCAATTTTAAATGGAGAAGGAGAACATACATATAACAAAATAATAACCCTCCATATTATGAGAAATGTGGTTAATGTTGTTTAACTAAACAATCATTTTAAATGTTGTTTATCATGGAAAGAGGTGAAGCATGAACAACTACATCAACTAGGCATTTTAAATGAGGCCGGAAGCGACATATAGCATTTCCGAAACAAACCCATATGCAAATTATGAATTTGGTCCAGATCTGTTCGACGCATATTATATATTTTTGAAACAACAAAATAAAGTGTGCCATGAGATTCTACACGTTTTTTCTAGTCAAGTTAAATATGTGGAACATTTTAAACAGTGCTACGGTTATGTAGTTATGAGACAAAACGTTTTTAACATGGCATTTAGGCAATCTCAATGCAAACTTCATTTCTAATTGTTTTTTACCATGCATGAGGATGACATGATCAAATATTATGCAATTTTATGAAAATGTCGACATAAACATGATATAGAGCATTTGTCGGCATGGAAGAAGAATTGGGTGCCACAGCGACGAATACGAAAACGGTGCCACAGCAACGTTTCGGTTCCGACAACTCATTGAGATGACGGTGCCAAAGAACAAGTGTGGTTGTGCGGAACATGCAAGAGATGGTGGGATGATCCCGGCCACCGGGTTCCCACATGTCGAAGGGTGCAAAACGAGGGGCAACGAACTATCGCAAACGGTGCAAATACACGGTTCATCACATACATCACACATTCATTCATTCACGGGCGTCGTCTCGGGGTTATACCTTCGAAGCGTGCATGTGAGGCAAAACGGTTCAATGCGGTGTAGATGTTCACGGGTCATCGCGGACGTCGTGGAAGTAGTCGTACTCGTGTCGTAGTGGAAGTAGTCGTTCCTCCGACGGTCTTGGCGGATCCACGACAACGGTAAAGGTACACTTTGGCGATGTTCGGCGATGGTAGTCAAACACAGCAACGGTTGTCGGGGTACTTGGTCTCGGCCTTGGAGATCCAAAATGAAGCAAGACAAAAAGGGCCTCGGTTCAGTGGTGCTGCGGTGGTTAGACTGGCCCCATGGGGTTTCGTGCAGTCAACCTCGTGGTTCTTCGGGAGGCCCAAATCTCAACGGTGCATGGTCTTGGAGTCTAGCTCATGAACATGGGATGGCCCCGACTAGGTGAGGCAGCAAATGGTCACGGCCTGCTGGTCGAAGAAGGTCAAAACAACAGGTCTTGGCGAGCCGGCATATGTGGTCAGAGGCGGAGCTTGGGGAACTCGTGGACGAGCGCTCAGGAGTCGGAGCGTGCAGCGCAGGTAGCGGCAGCGAGCAACGGCTTGTGCAGGGCGAGGGAGGTGTGCCTTGGGAGGCTTGGGAGCGGACAGGGCGCAGCGTTGGCCTCGTGGCCATGGATCTCAAGCAGACAAGATGGAGGGAACGGGGGACAGAGGTGGCAGGAGGCGGAGCATCCGGGGTCACCGGAGGCGACGACGGCCAACGGGACGACGAACGGGAGGCGGCGGCGCTATGGCATGCGAAGACATGAGGATGGAGGGAGGCGATGTGGTGCAGGCGAGCGGCAGCATAGCAACAGGAACGGCGCCATGGCGAGCGGCGCGCTCGCAGGAGCAGCAGCAGAGGACAGCTGCGACAGCAAGTCCTCGAGGCGGCGGCGCCATGGACGCAAGCGGGTGCGAGGGCGACGGGGTACCTAGCCGGCCATGGAGATTGGGGTGAGGAGCAGGAGATGTGGCGCGGCGGCCCGGGGCGCTGGCAGCTCGTCGGCTGGCCGGACGGCGCAGGGTCGGCAAGGAGGCCTCGGGATGTTACACGGAGATTATGAAGAGTTTGTTGTAAGAAGTTACATCGATATAGGCTCATTGTAAGTAGTTACATCGATACAGTCTTCATCAATGCTCCAAGTGAATTTTCATTTTAAATTAAGGGTTTTGTGTAATACATAAAATGCTTCCAAACATGTTTCTGTGGCGAATCTATAATGAAGGCTAAGTATGTTGCCGCTTAGGAAGCGACAAAAGACGGTGTGGATCATATAGTTAATTCATGAACTTGCTATAGTTTCAAGATGACTTAGGTCAATGGAACACTATTGGAGATGGTGGCTCTATAGCTGAGACTGAGAAATCAAGGTTCGACCAGCGATTCAAATATACAAAGCCGAGTCCACATAAATTATGAATTTTGTGAAAGCGTGAAAATGCAAGGATGTGCAAATATTCACACGCACCTAACATTGTCGGATTTGTTGGACGAAGACTATACCATAAGCGAAACATATTTTAGACCGGTATGCCATAGGTGTAAAGTGCATTGGCATTAACTAGATTGTTGACTCTGGTGCAAGTGGGAGTCTGTAGAAGATATGCCCTAGAAGCAATACTAATAGTTGTTCTTTATCTCAATGTTCGTAATTATGTTTATATTCCATTCTATAAATACATTGGTTCTCGAGTCTACAATAACCACGAGTGATGGTGTCCTGGACTAGGGGGTACTCACCGCGTTGTCTCCCGATCAGGTGGGTCGGGCCAACGACCCCCATGGTGCTTCACTAATGAGCCACTTCAGACAACCCATGATACATATAAAGGAGATTCCACAAGACTTGGCGCACAAGACTTGACCTCCTCTAAAACCTAGGCCTCCGGTATATTATATAATCTGAGGCCAGGCTAGTCAATACACAAACTCATATTCGTTAGAACAATCTCATGGTGGATACTTGTACTCTATACTACCCCTCATAGCAATATAATCAAAAGCATGACGCAGGGTAATATCTCCTCGAGAGAGCCCGAACCTGAGTAAAACCATGTGTCCATGTTACAATCGCTTTAAGACACCTAGCTTAGGACCCCTACTTCGAGATATGCCAGATTTAGCATCGATATTGGTGGCCCATACAGGTCCTGCTAAGTGTCGCCACGGATCGATCATGTGATATTTTTTCAGTTAAATTCGTACGAAATAAAATGATTTCTTTGTGAATAGTTTCTACTACCTAGCTATTTTGTTTGCATATTGGTTTTGGTCTCGCGGATGGCGGCTACTTTTGCGCATGATCTGACGAAAAGCAGGGTGCCCAAGGTAGCCGCGAGAGGTCAATCAAGACGAACTCGTCTGGTGTAACCATTGAGTATTGATTCATCTGCCCGCACGTGGACAAAGGAAAGATGTCGTTTGAGCGAACGATTGTTCTCGAGGACACAGTGAGCCGGCGATCTAATAGTTTGTCTTCACGTCAACCATGTGGAAATTGAATCACTTCGTTAACTAGTCATATTATTAGCCTAAGTGCGGCACGGTTTCCAAGATTTAATCAATAACTAGTGTTTCATGGCTTTTGCTTTACTAGTTACCTGAAGGCCAAATCTAATGTTTGATTCATGCTAGTTTTTTGCTGTGGCAACTCCTCAAGGAGGCAACCCGGCCAGCCGATCCGTTTTTCTGCCTCGAGCTGCTACCCATTGTCTTCTGATCAATTAAGTTCACCGAGGAAAATCATGGCTAGGACACGCCCACGTCGCGAAGCCTAGGGCTGTTGTTGCCTCAAGTGATAAAGTGGCGCACGCATCCGCATGGAAGGCACCCATGAAGTTTCTCCTCGCTCATTTAAGACGTCCCGACATGCTATTGATCACCACGTCCGTCCAAACAAAGAAGCCTAATCAACTAAGTTTTTTTCAATGGGAACTCAGCGGAGTTGTACTGCTAGTTTGATTCCTTTTTTACTCCAATCTTATTACTACATGTTAGGCACGTATCTTGAGATTTGATTGGTGAATAGTGCATCATGGATGAGCTATACTAATTCGTGTAAAGGCACTAAGATTAGCTTGCGTTTTATCTACAGGTGCTTCGTATGCAGCTTGGCCAGCTTCATGTTCACGAACCAACTTCGTCCACATCGTGCCGAGGTTTGGACTATGCCGCGTCGCGTCGTGAGTTCCGACTCATGTCGACGATCAAACTTCGGCGCGAGTACCATATTTCTTCTATAATTTACTTTGCGTAAATTAATTTTGTAAGTAATATTATATATTAGTATTATTATTATTGGCTTGCGCTATTCTATGTGCACAGGTAAATCACTTCGACTGATGCACGTCGCCACCTTGGCGAATCGACGTCGTCGTCCCTCCAACATCGAACAAACCACATCATCACCTTGGCGTGTCACTTCTTTAGGCCGTCGTATACCACGCCGACCTGCTCCTTCACATCGGTTGGCCCATGGACATCGGCGTCACGCCGCCGACCTGCTTCGTCACCTTGGCTGGACCCAAAGCTTAGCCTCGCTACATCGGCTATGCTATATCACCACTTTGGAGTGCCAAACTCCTCACTTGGTCACCTCGGGACGGGCTCGGGGGCTGGGACCTCGGCCAGGACGAGGACTACGCACAATGTCGGATATGTCAAAGTTCGTTGGCCGTCCTCGTCCCGCCACAAGCCCAGATTGCGTCATCAACACCGAGCACACCAACCAGCTAAGTCGCTTTCATGCGCAAAAAAATTCAGTTTTTAAATTTTTGTTCGGTTCAATCAAGCGTTATGTTTTTGTCTTAAAACAAAAAAAATGTTTGTTAAAAACTTAGTTTGTTAAAAATGTAGTTTGTAAAAAACACTTCTTTTCCCCATGTTAACTGGGGGGCTCTTAAATTCGTATGTGTCGTTTTATAGTAAATATTTTCTTCTGGGTTGTTGCAAAGTCTTTTTCTACTAATTTTTCTGACGCGAGTGTTTGGTCAATAGCCGGATAGCCTGGTTTCTCTCTAGAGCCGATCAAGTTTAGTTCGCTAAGCTAGCCTGAGAAGCACTCTGCCTAGGTTGAAGCTGAAGGCTGGCCCACTTGAGGTCTGGAGATTGGACGTATCATGTTAAAAAATGACGGAAGCGCAATTAGTTTTAAGACCAGCTTTGGATTGGCACCAAAAATCTTGATTTAATTTAGACGTAAGGTTTTTGGTTTTTCGAGCATAACTCTCGCAATACAACTTTAGATGCCTTTAAATCATCGATAATGTTTAGGGGGGCTGCGACTAGAGCCGAACCCACTAAAAGCCAAGGTACTCTCTGGAGTCCTCGGTATTTCGCAATTATATGCATTGATTTCGACTTGTGTCTTTTGTCAATAGCTGGGTTGCCCGGCTCCTACGCTTACCTCTTACGTTTTTGTTTTGTTCGGCTAAGGGGTAAAGGGAGAACCTTTCCTTTTTTTCACTTCCGGTTTAACTAGTTAAGTGCCTCAGTTGGAGAAAGCCAAAAGTTGACTATCACAACAAGCATAAATTGGTCGGCGAACCACAGGCGGTGTTAAACCAAGTATAGCCAATCGAGGTTATCCGAGTAAAACGAAAGGCCTCCTTTTTCTTGAAAAGGCCAAGTCATGGGTGGTTCGACCTTGGCCATCACCAAGTATATTGGGATAACAGCTAATTCGTCGTGATTAACATCACACCCCGGGAAAAGGAACTGCTAGAGGAACTATTTTTCGCCGAAGATGTGACTTGTGTTAAAAAATAATATAACATAACTCTCTATAAGACTTATGTTTTGATCCTATGGCTGGATTGCCTCGTTCCATAACAAACGTCGCTTGAGGAATCGGGGTGATGTTGGGAACACTTTTCGACCTCTAGCCAAGGAGGTAGAAGACGAAGGTTGATTAACGGAGTATAACATTTACGAATATGAGCACAAAAATGGCCAAGTACATAGGCACATAAATTCATAACTCCATTGTGAAAGGAAAAATTTCCTTGTCGGGATCTTGCGGGTTGACCGACGGATCCTTCAGAGCCAGCCGAGGAGCTATGAAAGCAAACATTTCCTTGCCGGCATCTTGCAGGTTGACCAACGGGTCCCTCAGAGCCAGCCGAGGAGCTATGAAAGCAAAAAATTCCACGACGGCATCTTGTAGGTCGACCGACGGGTCCTGCAAAGTCAGCCGAGGAGCTGTTACGGCAAAAAAAAATCCATGCCGTTAATGGCTAAATTAGCGCCACGTCGACGTCTCGCAGTTCGACCAACGAGTCCCGCAGAGCCGTCCTGGGCTGTATCGAGTGGTACTTCTATTCAGTAAAGATCTTTTTTGAGCCATAGTTCGACATCTTCCTAGTCGAGCTGCACCTCGGTGATGGTGACTAATACGTCCATTTTGCATCATGATTTCCTACTGTTATTTACTTTGTTTTGTTGAATAATAATGCTTTTGGAGTGATTCTAATGCCTTTTCTCTCATAATATGCAAGGTTTACACAAAGAGGGAGAATACCGGCAGCTGGAATTCTGGACCAAAGAAAAGCACGTCAGAGATACCTATTCTGCACAAATCCAATGAAGCTAAAACTTTACGGAGATTATTTTTGGAATTAATAAAAAAATACTGGAGCAAAAATCTTCCGGAGGGGGGCCACCTGGTGAGGAGCACCCACCAGGGCGCGCCAGGCACCCCCTAGCGCGGCCTGGTGGGTGGTGCTCACCCTGGCCCACCTCCGGAGCCCATCTTCTGGTATATATTCCAAAAAAACCTAAAAAATGAGGAGGAGGACTTTCGGGACAAAGCGCTGCCACCTCGAGGCGGAACTTGGGCAGGAGCACTTTTGCCCTCCAGCGGAGCAATTCTGCCGGGGGAACTTCCCTCCCGGAGGGGGAAATCGCAGCTATCGTCATCACCAACACCCCTCTCATCTTTGGGAGGCCAATCTTCATCAACATCTTCAACAGCACCATCTCCTCTCAAACCCTAGTTCATCTCTTGTGTTCAATCTTTGTACCGAAACCTCAGATTGGTACCTGTGGGTGACTAGTAGTGTTGATTACCTTGTGTAGTTGATTACTATATGGTTTATTTGGTGGAAGATTATATGTTCAGATCCATTATGCTATTCATTACTCCTCTTATCTTGAGCATGATTATTATTTGTGAGTAGTTACCTTTGTTCTTGAGGTCACGGGAGAAGTCATGTTCCGAGTAATCATGTGAATTTGATATGTGTTCGATATTTTGATGATATGTATGTTGTGATTCCCTTAGGGGTGTCATGTGAACGTCGACTACATGACACTTCACCATTCATGGGCCTAAGGGAATGCATTGTGGAGTAGTTATTAGATGATGGGTTGCTAGAGTGACAGAAGCTTAAACCCTAGTTTATGCGCTACTTCGTAAGGGGCTGATTTGGATCCACATGTTTAATGCTATGGTTAGACTTTGTCTTAATACTTTTCTCGTAGTTGCGGATGCTTGCGAGGGGGTTAATCATAAGTAGGTTGTTAGTTCAAGTAAGAACAGCACCTTATCACCGGTCCACCCACATATCAAATTATCAAAGTAGCGAACATGAATCAAACCAACATGGTAAAAGTGACTAGACGAAATTCCCGTGTACCCTCAAGAACACTTTGCCTATTACTAGTGATTGTCCTGGCCTGTCCTTTGCCTCAAAAGCATTGGGCTACCTTGCTGCACCTTGTTTACCGTTACCGTTACTTGCTCGTTACAAATTACCTTGCTATCAAACTATCTGTTACCTACAATTTCAGTGCTTGCAGAGAATACCTTGCTGAGAACCGCTTGTCATTTCCTTCTGCTCCTCGTTGGGTTCGACACTCTTACTTATCGAAAGGACTACGATTGATCCCCTATACTTGTGGGTCATCAAGACTCTTTTCTGGTGCCGTTGCCTGGGAGTGAAGCGCTCTTGGTAAGTGGAAATCGGTAAGGAAAAACTTATACTACGCGCTGAAATTTATTGCTACTTGCTACTATGGAGAACAATCCTTTGAGGGGTTTGTTCGGGGTATCTTCACCTCGACCGGAACCACAATTAGTTACCCCTCAACCTACAGCACCTACTGAAAATGTTGCTTATGAAATTCCTTCGGGTATGGTAGAACACTTGCTCGCTAAACCTTATGCAGGAGATGGAACTGAACATCCTGATATGCATCTCTTATATGTGAATGAAATATGTGGATTATTTAAGCTTGCAGGTTTACCTGGAGATGTTAAGAAGAAGGTTTTCCCTTTATCTTTGGAGGGAAAAGCATTGACATGGTATAGGCTATGTGATGATCTTGGATCAATTAAACTGGAATCGTTTGCAATTGGAATTCCATCAAAAGTTTTATCCTATGCATCTAGTTCATCGTGATCGGAATTATATATATAATTTTTGGCCTCGTGAAGGAGAAAGTATCGCTCTAGCTTGGGGGAGGCTTAAGTCAATGTTATATTCATGCCCCAATCATGACATTCCTAGGGAAGTTATCATTCAGAATTTTTATGCTCGGCTTTCTCATAATGATCAATCCATGCTCGATACTTCTTGTGATGGTTCTTATATGAAGAAGACTATTGATTTCAAGTGGGATCTCTTGGAAAGAATTAAACACAACTCTGAAGATTGGGAACTCGACGAAGGTAATGAGTCAGGTATAAAGCTTGAATTTGATTGTGTTAAATCTTTTATGAGTATCGATAATTTTCACAAGTTTAGCACTAAATATGGACTTGACTCTGAGATAGTAGCCTCTTTCTGCGAAGCATTTGCTACTCACGTTGATCTCCCTAAGGAGAAGTGGTTTAAATATCATCCCCCTATTAAAGAAGAAACTAAAGAACCGGTCATAGCTAAAGAAGAAACCATCTTTTACAATGTTGATCCAGTTGTGCCTACTGCTTATATTGAAAAGCCACCTTTCCCTGTTAGGATAAAGGAACATGCTAAGGTATCAACCGTGGTTCGTAAGAGTAATATAAGAGTGCCTAAACCCCCTGAGAAAATTAAAGTAGAACCTAGTGTTGCTATGGTTAAAGATCTCTTGGAAGAAAATATTGATGGGCATGTCATTTACCTTTGTGATGAAGCTGCTAGAATTGCTAAGCCTAATAAGAAAGATAAACATAGACCCATAGAAGGCTTGCCCGTTGTCTCAGTTAAAATAGGAGATCATTGCTACCATGGTTTATGTGATTTAGGTGCTAGTGTGAGTGCTATCCCTTTTACCTTATACCAAGAAATTATGAATGAACTAGCACCTGCTGAAATGGAAGATATTGATGCTACTATTAAACTTGCTAATAGAGATACTATCACACCACTTGGGATTGCTAGAGATGTTGAAGTCTTGTGTGGGAAAGTAAAATACCCAACTGATTTTCTAGTTCTTGGTTCCCCACAAGATGACTTTTGTCCCATTATCTTTGGTAGACCTTTCTTGAGCACCGTCAATGCTAAGATAGATTATGAAAAACAAACTGTCGGTGTCAGTTTTGGTAATGTGTCTCATGATTTTAATTTTTCCAAGTTTAGTAGACAACCTCGTGATAAAGTGTTACCTAGTGAAGATGAAATAATTGGTCTTGCTTCTATTGCTGTGCCTCCTACTGATCCCTTAGAACAATATTTGCTCGACCATGAAAATGATATGCACTTGCGTGAAAGAAATGAAATATATCAAATTTTCTTTGAACAACAACCTCTCTTGAAACACAATTTGCATATTGAAACTCTTGGAGGTCCTCCTCCACCTAAAGGTGATCCCGTGTTTGAGTTGAAACAATTGCCTGACACTTTGAAGTATGCTTATCTTGATGAGAAAAAGATATATCCTCTTATTATTAGTGCTAACCTTTCAGAACATGAAGAAGAAAGATTATTGAAAGTTCTAAGGAAGCACCGGGCTGCTATTGGATATACTCTTGATGATCTTAAGGGCATTAGTCCCACTCTATGTCAGCACAAGATCAATATGGAACCAGATGCTAAACCCGTTGTTGATCACCAATGGCGATTGAATCCTAAGATGAAAGAAGTGGTAAGAACTGAAATATTAAAGCTTCTAGAAGCAGGTATAATCTATCCCATAGTTGATAGTAGATGGGTAAGTCCCGTTCATTGTGTCCCTAAGAAAGGAGGTATTACCGTTGTTCCTAATGATAAGAATGAACTCATTCCACAAAGAGTTATCACTGTCTATAGAATGGTAATTGATTTTAGAAAATTAAATAAAGCTACTAGAAAAGATCATTACCCTTTGCCTTTCATTGATCAAATGCTAGAGAGACTATCTAAGCACACACACTTTTGTTTCCTAGATGGATATTCTGGTTTCTCTCAAATACCCGTGTCACAATCTGATCAAGAGAAAACCACCTTTACTGGCCCTTTTGGAACCTATGCTTATAGACGTATGCCTTTCAGTTTATGCAATGCACCTGCTACCTTTCAAAGATGTATGACTGCTATATTCTCTGATTTTTGTGAAAAGATTGTGGAGGTTTTCATGGATGATTTTTCCGTTTACGGAACTTCTTTTGATGATTGCTTAAGTAACCTTGATCGAGTTTTGAAGAGATGTGAACAAACTAATCTTGTCTTGAATTGGGAAAAGTGCCACTTTATGGTTAATGAAGGTATTGTCTTGGGGCATAAAATATCTGAGCGAGGTATTGATGTGGACAAAGCTAAAGTTGATGCAATTGAGAAAATGCCATGTCCTAAAGATATTAAAGGTATTCGAAGTTTCCTTGGTCATGCTGGTTTTTATAGGAGGTTCATTAAAGACTTCTCTAAAATTTCTAGGCCTCTTACTAATCTTTTGCTAAAGGATATTCCTTTTGTCTTTGATGATGATTGTGTGGAAGCCTTTGAAACACTCAAGAAAGCCTTAACATCTGCACCTATCGTTCAACCACCTGATTGGAACTTGCCTTTTGAAATTATGTGTGATGCTAGTGATTATGCTATTGGTGTTGTCCTAGGACAAAGAGTTGATAAGAAATTGAATGTTATCCATTATGCTTGTAAGACTCTAGATAGTGCCCAACGAAATTATGCCACTACTGAAAAGGAATTTTTAGCAGTTGTGTTTGCTTGTGATAAATTTAGATCCTATATTGTTGACTCCAAAGTTATTGTTCACACCGATCATGCTGCTATAAAATATCTTATGGAAAAGAAAGATGCCAAACCTAGACTCATTAGGTGGGTTCTCTTGCTTCAAGAATTTGACTTACATATCATTGATAGGAAAGGAGCTGGTAACCCCGTAGCTGATAACTTGTCTAGGTTAGAAAATATTCTTGATGACCCACTACCTATTGATGATAGTTTCCCTGACGAACAACTAGCTGCAATAAGTGTCTCACACAACACACCTTGGTATGCTGACTATGCTAAGTACATTGTTGCTAAATATATACCACCTAGTTTCACCTATCAACAAAAGAAAAAATTCTTCTATGACTTGAGACATTACTTTTGGGATGACCCACATCTTTATAAAGAAGGAGTAGATGGTATTATTAGGCGTTGCGTACCTGAGCATGAACAGGAACAGATCCTATGGAAATGTCATTCCGAAGCTTATGGAGGACATCATGCGGGAGATAGAACTTCTCATAAGGTATTGTAATCCGGATTTTATTGGCCTACTCTTTTCAAAGATGCTCGTAAGTTTGTCTTGTCCTGTGATGAATGTCAAAGAATTGGTAATATCGGTAAGCGTCAAGAAATGCCTATGAATTATTCACTTGTTGTTGAACCATTTGACGTGTGGGGTTTTGATTATATGGGGCCTTTTCCTTCTTCTAACGGGTACACTCATATTTTAGTTGCAGTTGATTATGTCACTAAGTGGGTAGAAGCTATTCCAACTAGTAGTGCTGATCACCACACTTCCATTAAAATGCTTAAAGAGGTTATCTTTCCGAGGTTTGGAGTCCCTAGATATTTAATGACTGATGGTGGTTCACACTTTATTCATGGTGCTTTCCGTAAGATGCTTGCTAAGTATGATGTTAACCATAGAATTGCATCACCCTATCATCCTCAATCTAGTGGTCAAGTAGAACTTAGCAATAGAGAAATAAAATTAATATTACAAAAAACTGTCAATAGGTCTTGTAAGAATTGGTCTAAGAAATTAGATGATGCACTTTGGGCCTATATAACAGCTTATAAAAATCCTATGGGTATGTCTCCATATAAAATGGTATATGGAAAGGCTTGTCATTTGCCCCTAAAACTAGAACACAAAGCATTTTGGGCAATTAAAGAACTCAATTATGATTTCAAACTTGCCGGTGAGAAGAGGCTATTTGATATTAGCTCACTTGATGAATGGAGAACCCAAGCGTATGAAAATGCCAAGCTATTCAAAGAAAAAGTAAAGAGATGGCATGACAAAAGAATCCAGAAGTGGGAATTCAAAATAGGAGATTATGTTCTTTTATTCAACTCTCGTTTAAGATTCTTTGCAGGAAAGCTTCTCTCCAAATGGGAAGGACCATATATTATTGAAGAGGTTTATCGTTCTAGAGCTATCAAGATTAATAACGCTGAAGGTACTAACCCGAAGGTGGTCAATGGCCAAAGAATTAAGCATTATATCTCAGGTACACCTATTAACATTGAAAGCAATGTTATCCAAACCATGACACCGGAGGAACACATAAAAGAAACCTTCCGGAACACTACAGAATACTTAAAAATAGGAGGTACGTGATACGGTAAGTAAACGGACCCCGAAAAATCCGCAAAAAAAATTCTGTCAGTTTTGGAATATTTTAGAATTTTAGGAATAAAAAATAAACCGGAAGGTGATCGAGGTGAGCACGATACATCAGGGCGCGCCAGGCACCCCTGGGCGCGCCCCGGTGGGTGCTGCCCACCTCGGATGCCTTCCCGACTCTGTTTTCTTTCCAAATACTTGTTTCCCAAGAATAAAAATTCTCTATATATACCCCCGACTGTTTTGACGACCGCATCGCAGAAAAATCCTTTGTTCTTGCTTCTTGCTGTTTTCCTATCAGATTTGTCAAGTCAGACATCATGTCTTCCCCCTCTCCTAACAATATGGAAGAAGATGCTTGGCTAATTAAGATAGAGTTGAAGAGGGAGGAGCCGGAAGAAGCCTACAAGGAGAAGAAGGACAATGAAGCTAAGGTGGATCATCTCCCTGAAGGAGATCAATTCACACCAGCAAAGGAGGGAGAGGAAGAAGATATCCTTCAACCTTATTACAGTCATCTCACCCCTATTGAAATTAAAGCCTTTAGAACCTTCGAAGTGGTTCGTGTTCAGAATAAATTTCTCATCCGTGAAAATATCTTGTTGCGAGAACACATCGACAATCTTAGGAGAGTCATCCGCAAATTGGAGAATCTTCTGAAGCTAAAGTGTGACATCACATCATCACCACCTACATCAACACATCCACCTTCTTCATCACCACCACCGAAGGAGACTTGAGTACATGGGTATGGGCACTCCCCTTGGCTTGAGCCAAGCTTGGGGGAGGTGCCCCGGTATCGTATCACCATAACTTTTATTCACCTTTACCTATTTGGTTCTATATTTAGTTTTCCCTTTGCCTTAGTCGAATAAAAGTTTAGCGAGATCTATTTTCATGTGTTAGTTTTGTGGCCTACCTATCTATGTAATCGAGTGAAAGTTATATAATAAAAGTTTAGTTTGAGTGTTTGCTTCTCTACTTTCTTGTTGCAATCAAATAAAAGAAAGACAAATAAATGAAAAGAATCATATGCTAATCTTATGGTGAGTAATGACATCACATAAGGAAAAGTATAAGTACTAAAATTTATTGGAGATTGACAAACATAGCATTGGTCAATGATGCAATTCATGAAAGAATTAATTAGGGAAGAGAAGATTCACATGCAAATACACTATCTTGGACAACTTTTATGATTGTGAGCCCCCATCAAATATTATATGCCAAAATTGTTGACGTTGGACAAGGAAGACAACGTAATAATTTATGTTTGTTCATATCCACATAGAAGTTATATTGTCATAGATCCTTTAACATGTGGTGCTTGCTCAATATCTTTGCTAGCCAAAAATTCCGCACTAAGTAGAGATACTACTTGTGCATCCGAAAACCCAAACCCAAACTCTTTCCTTGAGTGTCCACCATACCTACCTATGGATCGAGAAAGATCCTTCAAGGAAGTTGTCATCGGTGCAATAAGGCAATAAAAATTGCTTCTAAAAGTGTTTTGATCAATTAGTGTAAGAGAAAATTGAGCGTTATACTAACTTATGATGGCAAAGTAATAAAAGCGACGGACTGCATAATAAAGGTTGCTATCATAGGGGGCAATATAGCATGACATTCTTTTACATTAAGGGATTGGGCATACAAACAAATAAGCGCATGACAACCTCTGCTTCCCTCTGCGAAGGGCCTATCTTTTAATTTTATGCACTTACTTTTATGCAAGAGTCAAAGTATTCTTCTCTATTCCTTTTTACTTTTTCCTTTGCAAGCATCATGTGGTGAGGAAAGATCTAGGCACATATATCCAGTTGGATATGGGTGGGCATGAGTTATTATTGTTGACATCACCCTTGAGGTGAATACATTGGGAGGCAAAACTATAAGCCCCTATCTTCCTATGTGTCCGGTTGAAACTTTTTGTTCATGGGTATGCCGTAAGCGTTAGCAATAATAGAAGACTAAATGATGGTTGAGTATGTGGATTTGCCAAAAGGCTCTGACATGAGACCCTTCCTGAAAATATAATGAATTGTAGTTGCAAAGTTGACTGAGAACACAGTTTGTTGGTTTCCAATACATCTGGGCATCTCTCGGGCCGGGCCGGGTTTCGGGCCAGGCTCTTAAAAGCCCGATGCTACAATGTGAAGCCCGAGCCCGGGAAAAGCCCGACAGTTTTTTAGATTTTAAAGCCCAAGCCCGGCCCGGCTGAAAAGCCCGAAGCCCGAAGCCCGGCTGCTCCTGATATACAACACATCAGCACTTTAGCAACATATGCATATGTATGAAATCTTCACAGCAACATGTATATTTCAGCAAAACAGCATGTATATTCCAGCAAACAGCAGCATATATACACATGAAATCTTCACAAAATAGCAGCATAAATTTTTCAAAGATAGCAAAAGACAAGTCTGTTACATCATTGCATAACAGCAGCATATTTCTTGTTCATAATAGCAAGTCCATACACCATAATAACTCATAGTCCGACAAGATAGCACATAGGTAGTCCGTTACAAAATACATAATAGCAAGTCCATACTTACATAGTCCGACAAGTTCATTACATAACATCATATCAAATAACAAGGACACAAGCTGATGACTCTTTTGACTCCGTCTCTTCTTTGTTCCATCAAGCTATAACAACTCAATCATTTTCCTGATACAAAGCAAGAGAGAAATGGTATGAACTAACAAGATATAAAAGGAAGGTGGAAATGATATAAGCGCACAAGATAGTAAGAAAGAAAGAATGAGCACAAACCGAATCTGAAGATAACTCCTCCGCATGAGAACTTGAAGGGCCCCCTCCCTTAGTGCTCATTTCTACAAAGCAAACAACACAATAATCAATGATAACGTGAGTAACCGTGATGTTAAATATGCAACAAAGCAAACAGGATTGTACCTTCATTATGAGACATCTTCCAACGATACCAATCTTGGAGACACATTAAAGCCTCGATGGTTTTAGGCTTAAGTGAAGCTCGGTTAGGTGTTATAACTTTCTGACTCATGCTAAAGGCCTGCTCCGACGCAACACTAGAAATGGGGACAGCAAGAACATCCCGAGCCATTGATGCAAGTTGAGGATATCGCATAGATGATTTGCTCCAAAATTCCAAGACATCCAACTCATCATTCAATTTTCTAGGTGTTTCTTCCAAGTAAAGATCCAATTGAGACCTCTCTACATTTGTTCGTTGAGATTGTATGTAATTCTCATAGTCATTGAACATATCAGCACCATCTCCCCTACTTCCCCTGCTATTTGTACCACCATCTGATGGTGTTTCACTAACAGCAGCACCACTATATTCAGCAAACAAATTCACCAATGTTTTCTTAACTTCATCCACCCGACGTTCGGCCTCGTTGGGGCATAAAGTTTTCCATAACAATAGCTAACAAAACCAAGCTTGCAACGGGGATCAAGAACAGCAGCACAAGACAAAAAAACATTATAATCAGCCCAATACTTATCAAACTTCTCTTTCATTGGAGTTAGCATTGGTGCCATGAACTTCTTTCCTTCACTAGATGCTTTCAAGATACATGATTGCACCAAGAACACACACTTGAAATACAAATTGGATGTAGGATACTTTGTCCCGGACATTATGCATGTCTCATCATAGAAAGTTTTCAAGAAATCATGCATGATAGCAACTTTTTCCCATTCATCATGAGTTAGAGAAAAATTGGACTTGAATGTGCCATCCCTATTACCAAACCATAGTAATGCATCTTTGAAATACAAAGAGTTCTCAAGCATTGTGTATGTTGAATTCCAACGGACGGGCATATCTACTCTCAGCCTTTTATCTTCATTCAAATGGTAAATGTTCTGAGCAGTTTCATAGAACTTGTGAATACGGTTGGAAGAAATTTTGATATACTGAATGCCATCTCTAATCTTGTCAACAGATTTATCAATAAGTTTCAGACCAGCTTGGACAATCAAATTTAAAATGTGTGCACAACAATGGACTTGAAAGAAAGTTCCAAACAATGGCAACACACCTTTAGGCAGCAACGTACTTCTCAAAGTGTTGACCAATGCATCATTGTATGAAGCATTATCAAGAGTCAAGCACATTATTTTGGTGTCAACCTTCCACTCCCGAAAACATAAATGGACTTCATCAGCAATTGTAGCCCCATCATACGGTGGATTCAGCTTTTAAACCATATTATCCTTTTGTTCAGTCTCCAAGCATCATCAACATAATGACAAGTAATACAAATATAACTAAACTTTGTCACCTCTGATTTCCAATTGTCCGTAGTGAAGCTAACTCTACCAAGGCTGTTGGTGATGATTTCTCTCAATTCAGCCCTCTCCCTTTCAAACATTGCCAGGATATCCTTTCTAATTGTGTACCGACTAACAACCTTAAATTGAGGACAAGCTGCACCCATCATTTTTTTGAACCCTTGTTCTTCTATCACAGTAAATGCATGCGACCCCCCAACTAGGAACATAGCGATCGTAGCCCTAATAGTTTCCATCTCCATCTTTGTGTTCCTAACTGAATGTGAGCCATCCGCATTCTTTTCAGTTTTCAGAAAATAGTTGTTCACTTTATTTGTATTATGTGGATGCACATTTGCGGTATGCCTTAACAAATGAGATGTTCCATTTTTTGAATGAGCTCTAAGTATGTCATGACAAATATTGCACTGAGCCAATACTACATCAAGATCAGGTTGTTCAACCAAAGTAAAGTTATTCCATGCTTTTGACCTTAACTTTGGTGCAGGATTAACCTTTGGTCCTGGTGGTGGTGGTGGCGGTGGCGGCTCACTTGCTTCAGCATCATCGACTGGCTCATTAGTTGTTGCACGACGTCTGCGTGCAGCTAGAGCCTCTTGGTTCAACCTTGTACGCTTCCCGCGAGTGCGAGTTGCCGTAGTAGCAGCTGATGGGGCAGCCGGACGACGAGGAGGAACAGCCACAACGATTTGGTCCGCCCTTGCACTTGTAGCAGCATTCTCCTCTTCAACATTAGGATCATAATCCTCATGTTCCTCTTCATGAATTTCTTCACTTAAACTGCACAAACTAGCCATGCCTGCCACAAAAAATAGCACAAAGGACAAACTAAATTTAGTACATACTAGACTAATTGGAACAACATATGAACAGCACAAAGGACAAACTAAATTTAGTACATACTAGACACGGACAAGCTAAATTCAGTACATACTAGACTACCACAAAAAACAGCACCAAGAACTCCACAAACTGATGTAGTGGCTGAAACATCCTAAATGAAACAACAAAAAGAGTAACAGAGAGAAGACAGAGATAATACCTTTCGGCCACCGCCATCGGATCGAGAGGGAGCACCGCCGTCGGGTCTAGCAGGGAACGCCGCCGTCGGATGGAGAGGGAGTGCCGCCGTCGGATGGAGAGGGAGCACCGCCGTCGGGTGTAGCAGGGAGCGCCGGCGCCGCCGATGCGTTGGCCCTGGAGAAGGCTGTAGACGATGGGGATGAAGAGCCGTCGTCGGATGGGGATGCCTGGACCCTGGAGTCGCCGCCGTCGCTCGTCAGATCTTGGGGGAAAACGAGCGTCGGGGGCTCGGGGCCGCGCCGGCAGGGAGCTGCGTCGTCGCCGCCGGTTGAGGCATGGGAGGGTTTCGGGTGCGTGCATGCGGGACTGCGGGTGTGCGGTGCCTGTGCGATTTGGGTTAGAAGGGGAGATCGTGGGGACGTGGGCTAGCGAGAAGGCCTGGTGGGCTGGGTTGCTGCCTCAGTCTAGCCAGGTTGGATTGCAGCAAATGCTCGAGCCGGGCCGGGCTTCAGTTCCGGCTAATTTTAAAGCCCGAGCCCGGCCCGAAATTTAGCTATTGTCAGTTTTCCAAGCCAGAGCCCGGCCCGAAGCACAAGCCCGGCCCGGCCCGGCCCGGGTTTTTCGGGCCAGGCTCGGGCCGGGCCACCGGGCCGGGCTGTCCATACCCAGATTTAGTTTCCAATAAGGTTTATGCTTCATACTTCTATGTTGTGATGAATTGTTACTTGTTCATGAGAAGTTATATGACAAAAATGTATTGAAATAAGTTCTTATGTTAGAGTTTGTTGATGTTATGTTAATAAGCATGATGCTTCTATGTCCGTATTTTGTTTTTATCGACACCTCTCTCTCAAACCATGTGGACATGCTTTTCAATATCGGTTTTCGCTTGAGGACAAGCGAGGTCTAAGCTTGGGGGAGTTGATACGTCCATTTTGCATCATGATTTCCTACTGTTATTTACTTTGTTTTGTTGAATAATAATGCTTTGGGGAGTGATTCTAATGCCTTTTCTCTCATAATATGCAAGGTTTACACAAAGAGGGAGAATACCGGCAGCTGGAATTCTGGACACAAGAAATGCACGTCAGAGATACCTATTCTGCACAACTCCAATGAACCTGAAACGTTACGGAGATTATTTTTGGAATTGATAAAAAATATTGGAGCAAAAATCTACCGGAGGGGGGCCACCTGGTGAGCAGCACCCACCAGGGCGCGCCAGGCACCCCCTGGCGTGGCCTGGTGGTTGGTGCTCACCCTGGCCCACCTCCGGAGCCAATCTTCTGGTATATATTCCAAAAAAACCTAAAAAAATGTGGAGGAGGACTTTCGGGACAAAGCGCCACCGCCTCGAGGCGGAACTTGGGCAGGAGCACTTTTGCCCTCCGGCGGAGCGATTCCGCCGGGGGAACTTCCCTCCCGGAGGGGGAAATCGAAGCTATCGTCATCACCAACACCCCTCTCATCTTTGGGAGGCCAATCTTCATCAAAATCTTCAACAGCACCATCTCCTCTCAAACCCTAGTTCATCTCTTGTGTTCAATCTTTGTACCGGAACCTCAGATTGGTACCTGTGGGTGACTAGTAGTGTTGATTACCTTGTGTAGTTGATTACTATATGGTTTATTTGGTGGAAGATTATATGTTCAGATCCATTATGCTATTCATTACTCCTCTGATCTTGAGCATGATTGTTCTTGAGGTCACGGGAGAAGTCATGTTGCGAGTAATCATGTGAATTTGATATGTGTTCGATATTTTGATGATATGTATGTTGTGATTCCCTTAGTGGTGTCATGTGAACGTCGACTACATGACACTTCACCATTCATGGGCCTAAGGGAATGCATTTTGGAGTAGTTATTAGATAATGGGTTGCTAGAGTAACAGAAGCTTAAACCCTAGTTTATGCGCTACTTCGTAAGGGGCTGATTTGGATCCACATGTTTAATGTTGTGGTTAGACTTTGTCTTAATACTTTTCTCGTAGTTGCGGATGCTTGCGAGGGGGTTAATCATAAGTAGGTTGTTAGTTCAAGTAATAGCATCACCTTAGCACCGGTCCACCCACATATCAAATTATCAAAGTAGCGAACACGAATCAAACCAACATGGTAAAAGTGACTAGACGAAATTCCCGTGTACCCTCAAGAACACTTTGCTTATTACTAGTGATTGTTCTAGCCTGTCCTTTGCCTCAAAAGGATTAGGCTACCTTGCCGCACCTTGTTTACCGTTACCGTTACTTGCTCGTTACAAATTACCTTGCTATCAAACATCTGTTACCTACAATTTCAGTGCTTGCAGAGAATACCTTGCTGAGAACCGCTTGTCATTTCCTTTTGCTCCTCGTTGGGTTCGACACTCTTATGTATCAAAAGAACTACGATTGATCCCCTATACTTGTGGGTCATCAGTGACACTCAAACGCTGACCGAACAAATTCCCGAGGAGATACGATCCTAGGGTTGGCCATGTTGCTCAACCCAAGTCTTGGTGGCTACTACACTGACGATTCGATGCAGTAAATTTAAAAGTGCAATACCATTTCCGGGGAGATTATGATCCTCAGGTTGGTCGTCCGCACCCAACATGTTTCCGTTCCTAAGTATGCTGCCGAGCAAGGACTTGATCCTCATGCCGATTTCGCAAATCGACCTGAGTCTTAGGGGCTAATGGGATTAGTGGTTTTGTTTTATCCTTCAAGTGCATACCGGATAGTGAAGCACGAGAGTTCAATTATTTCTATAAAATCTATACGCCACCATGCTCTAAAAGATATAAGTGAAGCACTAGACAACTGCTAAGCTCAAAAGATATAAGTGAACCACATAGAGTATTCTAACAAATCATGATGAACATGTGTCTCTCTCAAATAGGTGTGTCCAGCAAACAATGATTGTGGCAAACTAAAAATAAAGCAAACTATAATACACGGCGCTCCAAGCAAAACACATATCATGTGATGAATAAAAATATAGCTCCAAGAGACATACCGATGGAATGGAGACGAAAGAGGGGATGCCTTCCGGGGCATCGCCAAGCTTATATGCTTGAGTCTTCCTAGAATTTTACCTTGGGGTGTCTTGGGCATCCCTAAGCTTAGGCTCTTTCTGCTCCTTATTCCTTCATCCATCATGATCGCACCCAAAACTTGAAAACTTCAGCACACAAAACTCAACAGAAAACTCGTGAGCTCCGTTAGTATGATAGGTAAATCAAAAACTTTAGGTACTATTATAAATTGATTCATATTTTATCGTTGGATAAAGTACTGCATTCTAACTTCTTCATGGCTTATACCCCCCGATACAATCCATAGCATCATCAAAACAAGCAAACTATGCAAGCAAAAACAGAATCTGTCTAAAACCGAACAGACTGTAATGATATGCACAAACACCATACTTCTTTAACTCTCAAAATTCTGAAAAATTAGGAAAACCTGGGAAATTTGCGTAACAATACTGTGTAAAAATTCAGATCAAAAATACGTTCGAATAAAAGCATAGAAATTATGCACTGGACACAAAAGTTTATGTTTTTGCACCATATCAATTATACCATCTTCCAAATCAATCTCAAAGGCTTTACTTGCCACAAACACTAATTAAAACATAAAAACACAATCATTATAGTAGCAATAATCATGTAAACACCCTAATATAGAAAGTAAAAACAAAAATTTAAAGACAACTATTGGGTTGCCTCCCAACAAGCGCTATCGTTTTATGCCCCTAGCTAGGCATAATGCATAGTATCAAGTGTTGTCATCCTTGACATTCAGTCCATAGGTGGCCCTCATAATAGATGCATAAGGTGTTTTAATTCTATTTCTAGGGAAGTGTTCCGTCCCTTTCTTTAGTGGGAATTGGAATCTTATATTTCCCTCCTTCATATCAATAATAGCACCTATAGTGCGTAGGAAAGGCCTACCAAGTATTATTAGACAAGACGGATTACATTCAATATCAAGTACAATGAAATCCACGGGCACATAATTTCTATTAGCAGGAAATAGCACATCATTTATTCTACCCAATGGTTTCTTAATAGTGGAATCCGCTAAGTGCAAGTGAAGGGAACATTCATTTATATCGGTGAGACCTAGCACATCACATAAAGATTTTGGTATAGTGGAAACGCTAGCACCAAGGTCACACAAAGCATTGCATTCATATTCTTTAAGCTTTATTTTAATAGTAGGTACCCATTCATCATGCAACTTTCTAGGAATAGAAACTTCTAGCTCAAGTTTTTCTTCATGAGCCTTTAGCATAGCTTCTACAATATGTTTAGTAAAAGCCTTATTTTGTTTATAGGCATTGGGTGAGCTAATTATGGACTGCAGCAAGGAAATACATTCTACTAAAGAGCAGCTCTCATAATTAAAATCCTTGTAATCCAAGATAGTGGGCACATCACTAGCTAAACTTTTGACCTCTCCAAACCCACTTTTTCATTTTTATCATTAAGATCATCACCCTCCGAGCAAATGGGACGCCTTCTACTTAAAGTTAACTCATCTCCAGTGCCTTTATCATCTATTTTAAGATTATTAAACAAAGATTCAATGGGATAAGTACCAATCATTTTAATATATTCATCATGATTACGGTCAGAACCGGGTGGAAGAGCCTTTTCTAAGAATTCTCACTTAGCTCTCAACCTAGCGGTGCTCTCCTTACTTTATTAATTGATATTTGGATGGATTTAATAGACTCATTGATATCATGCTTGGGTGACAAAGTTTTACTTTTGAGAGTTTCCACATCATGAGCAATCATATCCACGTTTCTAGCCATATCGTGAACTTTATGAAAATTTTCTTCTACCATAGTGATGAAAATCTTTTGAGAACTAACAAATTCTTTAATAGTGTTCTCAAGATCAGTAGGTATCCTATTATTATTATTGGATGAATTTCCATAGAAATTACCATAAGAGTTGCCATAATTATTAGAGGAATTACCGGGATACGGCCTATCATTAAAATTACCTCTATAAGCATTATTGTTGAAATTATTTCAAGAGACAAAGTTCACATTAATAGCATCATTATTTTGCTCAATAAAAGTAGACAATGGCATATCATTAGGATCAACTTGATCAGTCTTGTTTGCAATCATATTCATAAGAGCATCCATTTTATCACTCAAAGTAGTAATTTCTTCGACGGAATTTACTTTCTTACCAGTTGGAGCTCGCTCGGTGTGCCATTGAGAATAATTTTTCATGATGTTGTCCAAAAGTTCTATAGCCTCTCCTAATGTCACCTCCATAAAGGTACCACCTACATCAGAATCTAGAAGGTTTCTAGACACAAAGTTAAGTCCAGCACAGAAAATTTGTATAATCATCTATAAGTTTAAACCATGAGTGGGACAATTTCTAACCATCATTTTCATTATCTCCAAGATTGTGCAACATGTTCTTGCTCATGTTGTTTAAAATTCATAATTTGGTTTCGGAGAGATATAATTTTAGCGGGAAGAAAATACTTGGCAATAAAAGCATTCTTACACTTATCCCATGTTCGAATAGTATTGCGAGGCAAGGATGAAAACCAAGTTTTAGCTTTATCTCTTAGTGAAAAAGGAAATAATTTCAATTTAACCACATCATTATCCATGTCCTTTTTCTTTTGCATATCACAAAATTCAACAAAGGTATTAAGATGCGAAGTGGGATCCTCATTAGGACTTCCCGAATTTTTTTCCTTCATAACAAGATTTAGCAAAGCGGCATTAATATCATAAAACTCCGCACTAGTGGCGGTTGGTATAGGGGTAATAATAAAATAATTATTGGTAGTATTTGAGAAGTCACGCAACTTAATAGTATCTTGAGACATGATGACGAAACAAGTAAACTAGCAAGCACACGAGTAAACTAGATAACTAAGCAAACAAGCAAATAGAAATATTTTTGTATTTTTGATTTTTATATAAAGCAAAATGTAACAGAAAATAAAAAGGTAAAATATAAAAGCAAATAAAAAGTAGAACAAGTGAATGATAATTTGTGCGAAGGTACTTGATAAGATATGGTGATGCTGCCCGGCAACGGCGCCAGAAATTATTCCTGCTACTTGTAAACTGCGTTGGGATTTTCCTCAAAGAGGAGGGGAGATGCAGCACAGTAGAGATAAGTATTTTCCTCAGTGAGAACCAAGTTTATCGAACCAATAGAAGGACCACGCAAATTCCCGTCTTCAGCGCCTACACACAAAAGAGCACGCACTTGCACCCAACGCGGGCAAGAGGGTTGTCAAGCCCCTTGAACTCGTTACTTGAGAGCGATAAGTAGTGATAGATAGATAATAGAAATATAGAATAAAATAACAGCAAATAAATGTAAGCAATATTTTTGGTGTTTTTGTAATAATATATTTTGTGAAGACCTAAGGGCCATGGTTTTCGCTAGAGGCTTCTCTCTCGAAGAAAGCATATGGTGGGTAAACAAATTAATGTTGGGCAATTGATAGAAAGCGCATAGTTATGCAATATTTATTCACGGAAATGATCATGTATATAGGCATCACATCCATAAACAAGTAGACCGACTCCTGCCTACACCTACTACTATTGCTCCACCCATCGATCGCTATCCAGCATGCATCTAGAGTATTAAGTAAAAACAGAGTAATGCTTGGAGCAAGATGACATGATGCAGACAAAGTAAATCCAATCAATATGAATAAACCCCATCGTTTTCCCCTTAATGGCAGTAATACCATACGTGTCATGTCCCTTCTGTCACTGGGATTGAGCACCGCAATATTAAACCCATCACAACGCACCACTCCCATTGAAGATAAACCAATCTAATTGGCCAAACCAAATCGATAGATCCGAGAGCAATACGAAGCTATAAAAATCATGCATATAAGAATTCAGAGATGACTCAATGAATAATCTGAACATAAACCCACAATTCATCGGATCCCAACAAACACACCGCAAAGAAGGATTACATCAGATAGATCACTGCGGGAATCGCGGTGAACTTTGTATTGAAGATCATAGAGAGAGAGAGAGAGAGAGAGAGAGAGATCTAGGTACTAGCTATGGACCCGTAGGTCTGTGGTAAACTACTCACACATCATCATGGAGGCAGCAAGGTTGATGTAGAGGCCCTCCGTGATCGATCCCCCCTCCGGCAAGGCACCGACACTAGGCTCCAGATGGCCTCCCGTCGGACAGAGACTTGCGGCGGTGGAAAAAGTATTTTGGCTAGCTCTCGTGTGTTTTCCTGATTTTAGAATATATATAGGGGCAGAATTAGGTCAGGAGGCTGCGGGAGGTGGCCCCAAGCCATCAGGGCGCGGCCACCCCCTGGGTGCGCCCTGTTGGCTTGGCGCCACCCCGTGTGGCCTCCGGTCTCTCTCCGAAGCTCCAGGTCTTATTTTTGTCTAGAAAAAATCATCAAAAAGTTTCGGGGCATTTGGACTTCGTTTGGTACAATATTCATGAAAGGCTAAAATCAAGCAGAAAACAGCAACTGGCACTGGACACTAGGTTAATAGGTTAGTGCACAAAAATGATATAAAATAGCATATAGATGCATATGAAGTATCAAAGAATGATAATATAGTAGCATGGAACAATCAAAAATTATAGACACGTTGGAGACGTATTAGTAGCCGCATCTTCATGCCTGGTTGGAAGGGCCTCAACCCATCTTGTAACATAATCTACAGCCACAAGAATATGAGTGTAACCATCTGAGACAGGGAAAGGTCATAAGTATTCCAATCCCCAAACATCAAAAGCTTCACAAACTATACTATAATTCATAGGCATTTCTTATCTCCTTCCATTGTTACCTGTGCGTTGACACGCGTCACAATTTTTAACAAACCTGTGAGCATCTCCGAAGAGTGTAGGCTAGTAAAACCCTGATTGAAGGACCTTGGTGGCGGTCCTATCTCCAGCATGATGTCCTGCAGAAGGTCTACTATGGCACCCTTCAAGTATAGCATTCATCTCATGTTATGGGACACAACGCCTTATCATGTCATCTGGTCCATGTCGATAGAGAAATGGGTCATCCCAGAAATAATACTTCAGGTCAATGAAGAATTTTTCCTTTGATGATAATTCATATCGGGCGGCATGTACTTTCCTACGAGAAAGTTAGCATAATCTGCAAACCAAGGTTCTATCTTTTTAATCATAGGCAAACTCTCACCTGGAAAGGATTCATTTATAGGTACTGGATCATAAGGTATTCTTTCCATGCACGATAGGTGGTTTTGTACTGGGTCATCCCCCTTTGCGGTCTACTATCTGCAAATCAAATTCCTGAAGTAGTAATATCCACCTAATCAATGGGGGTTTGGCGTCCTTGTTTGCAAGGAGGTAATGTAAAGCACGGTGATCAGTGTGAACTATTACTTTTGAATTAATAATATAAGGGCAAAATTTGTCACGAGCAAAAACAATAGCTAGCAATTCTCTTTCAGTAGTTGCCAAGTGTACTTGGTCTTCATCCAAACTCCTGCTAGCATAAAAGACCACGTTAAGTTTTTATCAGCACGCTATCCTAGAATAGCACCAACAACATAATTGCTAGCGTCGCACATGATCTCAAAGGGCTCATCCAACTTTGGCGGTTGGATGATGGGGGTTGTTATCAAGGCATCTCTTAATTTCTAATAAGCCTGCACACAAATCTTATCAAAAGAATAAGGCACATCTTTGTGCAACAGGTCAGTCAGAGGTTTAGATATTTTGTAGAAATCTTTGATAAATATTTTATAGAAACTAGCATGTCCCATTAAAGTTTGCATACCTTTTGCATCTCGAGGTTAAGGTAAATTTTCTATTACCTCAATCCTATCTTGGTCCATTTCAATACTGTTTCCGGAGACTCTATGTCCTAACACCACACCTTAAGTGACCATAAAGTTACTCTTCTCCCAATTCAGCCCAAAACCAGTTTCCTCACATCTCTACAAAACTTTTGTGAGATTATAGAGACAATTATCAAAGGACGTGCCATTGATAGAAAAACTGTCCATGAACACTTCAACACTTTTTTCAATATAATCAGGAAAAAATTTAGATATGCACTTTTGAGACGAGGGTGGTCCATTACACAGACCAAATGGCGTTCTACGATATGCATATGTACCATACGGGCAAGTGAAGGTGGTCTTTTCTTGATCTTCACGTCGGATTGGTATTTGAGAAAACCTAGGATACCCATTCAGGTAGCAAAAATAAGAGTTGTTGGCCAATCTCTCCAATATGTCATTTATGAATCGCAATGGGTAGTGGTCCTTCTTCGTATATTTATTTAATTTCTAGAAATCAACACAGTTTCCATATCCAATAACAACCCTAGTTGGGACTAGGACATTGTTTTCATTAGTTACTAAGGAAACTCCTCCTTTCTTAGGAATGTAATGGAACGGACTTACCCATTTGCTATCAGATATGGGATAAATTACCGCTGCATCAAGGAGAGGTATTATTTCTTTTCTTACCACATTTTTTGAAGCCAGATGAAGTCTACATTGGCTCTCAATTATGGGTTTAGCCCCTTCTTCAATAAGTATTGATGAGAATATATAGATGCATCCCTTTTACATCCTGGATTGAGTATCCCAAAGCTTCTCGATGCTTACTCAGCACTGCTAAGAGTTTCTCTTTCTCTTTACCTGAAAGGTCAGGATTAACAATAATAGGGAATCTTTCTGTATTATCCATAAACTCATACCTCAACCCTTTGGATCATGGATTTAACGTTGGAGGAGGTAAATCCTATGTTCCCTTCCTTTCTAGTGCTTCATAAACCTTATTAAGACACGGGCATACTATTGGTGTAGTATCCATCATTATCTCGATTTCCTCTTTCTCTTTATCTTCATATAAAGATCCTGGACTCACCAATACCCGTTCAACTTCATCTTGTTGTGTTTGGTGATGGATTTCAGCTAGTTGATTTAGTTCCTGCTCCTCATTATCCCAAACTTCCACTTCATACAAATTACTTAATTTTGAGGAAAATGGGAACTTTATCATTTCGTTTCCCCACTTCATGGAGATAGATTTCTTCTTTATGTAGGCTCCCGCAACATTCAAAAAAGAGGTTCCAAAAACAATAGGACAATCTTTATCCTTAGAGATCATTAGTACATAGATATCAATGGGATAAATGAGAGAGCCTTTTATTATGTTGACTTCTTTAAGGATGCCATAGGATTTACTATCAGTTTTATCTGCAAGCTTGATAATAACATTAGTAGGCTCAAGGGTGCAAGGAGAAATCTCATCCTAAATTTTAGCATAAAGACTATAAGGAATAATATTAACCGGTGAACCGGGGTCACACAACCCAAAATATGTCTTGCATCCAAAGGAACATGATAAAATTTGCTTACCTGCATTTTTACCTTCGGTACACCCTTTAAGATAAGAAGTGGTGTCTCTATCCAAATGGACCTCTTTATTCACCATTGGTATAGGTGTAGTAAGCTCTTTTATTATGTTTACATAGGGTGGAGTCTCACATTTTTTTGATCTTGACATTCTTCTTCCCCTTTTCTGAGGGTGTTCCTTCTAGCTTTTTACCATTGGGCTTACAATAGGCTTCTTTTCTCTTTTCAGGCGGAGTAATCTTTTTCTTTATAGCTTCCACCATGCTAATAGCCTTAGACTCCCTGCTGAATTTTAAGTACTTCTTCTCTGGCAAGTTAAGAACTTAGAAAAATCTTTCAAAACATGCAGCATGGGGTCAGTTCCAATATTTAGCTCACAACGTGAATCTTTTACTTTCTAAGTTCTAAGGAAAGATTTAATACTATCATAAACAGGATCAACTTTACTCTTTTCCTTCGAACAAAGGTACCAATTCTCAGCATTTTACCTCATCCTGTCAAGTAAACTCCAAGCATCTGATATCTTGGTTCCCAAAAAGGAACCTTTAGATGCAAGATCTAAAGCTTGTTTACTTTGCGAATTAAGCCCATTAGAAAAGAAGCTAACTATTAAAATTCAGGATAATGATGTTCAGGGCATGCAAGGAGTATTTCAAGATACCTTATATATGCATCTACTAGCTTCTCACCTTCCCGCTGCCCAAAGCTGCTTATCTTCCTCCTGGTTGTATATAGCTTTCCCTAAGGAAAATAATAAGAAGAAAATGCAGCCAATAATTTTGGCCAGCTATTCAGTGTAGTTATATCTTGGCATCTTAACCATCTTGTAGCTGCTCCCTGGAGAGAATAGGGAAATACTTTTGCATTGATCTCGTCATTGGTTAACTCATGTAACTCAAGAGTTCAGCACGCAAGATTAAAATTATCAATATGCTCATAAGGACATTCAGTTGCCTCCCCTCGGAATATATTTTCTTTTATCATATAAATTAACCAAGGGTTTATCTCATATACTTTACCAGGTAAGTCAGGACCAGTTGTTATAAAGTTCTCTCCACGACTCGTTCCTTCTACTAACTCAGCACCTACCTGATAAACTTGTTCTTGAAAGACCATGGCTGCTCTTTATCTTCAAAATCCGTTAGATTACAAAATAATTCAAATCTCAAGGCAAGGCCCAAAAGCGCTCAGCTCCCCAGCAACGGCGCTAGAAAAAGCTTGATAGCCTGCAAGTGCACAGGGTTTAGTTGTAGCCTTTTCGAAGTAAGAGTATCGATCCCACAGGGAGCACATGAATCATGCTTTTGCCCCTTGTGGAAAATTATGTAACTTTGTGCCTGCTGATAATTGTGGACTTGAAGTAGAGTGAGGGCGAATTTAAATAAGGTTTGAGTAAAATGGTAACTTGTAACTGGATAACATAAAAGTAAGTAAAAGACAAGAGTGGTGAATGACAGTGAAACAATAGAATTTAAAAGGCGTTCTGAGGGAGTCTGGAATCCCCATTGGTTTGTTTCTAGTACTACTATGCATAAGCATAGCATGGAGCGGGTACTTGAGTCACTGTTGACGATTATGTTGGGCGCAGCCGGGTACAAAACACGTTCTACTCGTGGTAGACTTCGTGCCATGCACACCACCATCATAGTCTCCCCCTGCGGGTTACAACTCATGATAATTAAGGGTTTCCCCGTGGATGCGGCCTCACTAAGGGTTCTCCGTAAATCCCCGATCACTTGTAAAGGTTAGGAGCAGTAGGCTTTTACTGTCACCTTGAATTACCTCCACATCCTAAACCTATGCAAAGACAGTGATATACTTTGTGGCCAACAAAGGCACAAATGTTGAGTGGGGGCCCTTCACAACATTCACGACGTTATTAAACTAAGCATTAAACAGAGGATCTCATATCCATAATAAATGTTTCAGATCCTACACATACCAAGGTTCATCCATATCCCTGAGAACTAGGGGTCTACTCACACATGGGAACAACAATCATCAAGGTAATGGTAATGGAATGCATGGACGAACGACTCAACCGATACACCAAAGGATCCACTGGGGTTCTTGATGTTGCAGATGATAAGGGTGCGGATGATGGTGATGATGTAGATGTTGATGATGATGTCATTCCTCTCGCGGTAAGAGGAATCCCCTTCTTCTCCCGGTCGATCCTCCCTCCGGATGGGATCCGAAGGCTAGGGTTCTGCCTTCTGGACGACTTCTGGAGTCTTTGTTCGTCTATTCACGATTCGCTTCGACGGGGTGAAAGTAGTTGATCCCCCAGAGGCGGCGGCACGCCAAACGACCGCTCATGCGAGTGTGCGCGGTCGTACGGAACATCATCGTTCGCTCTGGAAGCACGACGACGGCTGTTTCTTCGGCCTTCTTTCTTGATTTTTTTATGGAAAGTGTTTATCACTTTTAATACGTGATTACGCTACCATTTTTGGGGATTTTCTCCCTTAAATGAGTATTGCTCCAAAAGACATTACCTGGGGGATTATCAACAAAAATAAGTGCGCGAGCACGGTAAAATTCCACAATGCCCACCTTGTAGGCACAAAATATAGGAAAAATGTGACATAAATTGGACACATCATGGTCATAGGCTGGTGCGTAGGCTGGAATGTTTTTGTTTTCTATGGTGTTACCCTACAGTACCACCCTCGCATTTGAAGCGCAATTATATCCCTCTATCCCTATGGGAGTTTTGTTTTATATGTCAATATTAATTTTTATATTGATGACTAACATTGTTTTTTAAGTGTAGATAAGATGGTTTAGTCCAATGGCTGAAAGTAAACATGGATATCGACCTCCCAATGAAGAAGGTGGTATACTAATTTTCACATATAATTTCGCTTACTTTTATTGAGCATAAGAAAGAAACGATGGGGGGGATTATAATGAAATCTTGGGT
The DNA here is from genome assembly GCA_039707655.1 of Elymus sibiricus. Classification (NCBI taxonomy): domain Eukaryota; kingdom Viridiplantae; phylum Streptophyta; class Magnoliopsida; order Poales; family Poaceae; genus Elymus; species Elymus sibiricus. The sequence goes on along the minus strand of CM077675.1, from coordinate 301,919,958 downwards.
GGAACATTTTCCCCTTCAAATATCCTAAATATACACTTCCTACATCACATATCATATGTCATTCTTATAGTCAAAGGAATCACTTTGAAATGGCAATATTGGGCTATATTTACACATGCCGAAAGTTCCTTTAGGAACCTCTCGAACAACCCTCCAGGAAGCCTCAGAATCCAGACTTACCTCCGAGCCACCTCCCTCTCATACTAGAACCGTCTGATTTGTACCTGATGCATACTACGCAACTTTATTCTAGTAGACTTTTGTAGGACAGTAGCAATTTTCTCTCAAGCGGATGACCTAGGATTTATCAAACTGTGGGAGGTGTAGGATGAAGATGGTCTCTCTCAAACAACCCTGCAATCAAATACAAGAAATCTCTTGTGTCCCCAACACACCCAATACAATGGCAAATTGTATAGGTGTACTAGTTCGGCGAAGAGATGGTGATACAAGTGCAATATGGATGCTAGATATAGGTTTTTGTAATCTGAAAATATAAAAACAGCAAGGTAACAAGTAGTAAATAGCGAGCAAAACGGTATATCAATGCTTGGAAATAAGGCCTAGGGTTCATACTTTCACTAGTGCAATCTCCCAACAATGCTAACATAGTTGAATCATATAACCATCCCTCAACGTGCAACAAAGAATCACTCCAAAGTTCCTATCTAGCGGAGAACATAAGATGAAATTGGTGTAGGTAGTAGAACCACCTCAAAGTTATTCTTTCTGATCAATCTTTTGAGCTATTCCTATAAATGTCACAAACAACCCTAGAGTTTGTACGAAAATAACACCAATGATACATATCAATTAACCCTAATGTCACCTAGATACTCCAATGTCACCTCAAGTATCTGTGGGTAAATTATGCGACACGCATCAACCAATTTCAGATCTACCATACTCAATCCAACACAAAGAACTTCAAGGAGCACCCCAAGATTTCTATCGGAGAACGTAGGACAAGAACGTGTATCAACCCCTATGCATAGATTACCCCAATGTCACCTCGGGAATCCGCAAGTTGAGTACCAAAACATACATCAAGTGAATCAATATAACACCCCATTATCACCACGGGTATCCACATGCAAGACATATCTCAAGTGATCTCCAATACAATATTCAATCCGACATAACAAAATCTCAAAGGTAAAGATTCAATTCATCACAATAAGGTAGCAAGGGAATAACATCATATGATCCGACTATATTAACAAAGCCCGTGATACATCAAGATAGTGACATCTCAAGAACACAAGAGAGAGAGATTGAACACATAGCTACTGGTACATACACTCAGCCCCGAGGGTGAACTACTCCCTCCTCGTCATGGCCTCCGCCGGGATGATGAAGATGTCCATCGACGATGGTTTCCCCTCTCCGACAGGGTACTGGAACGGCTCCAGATTGGTATTTTGTCGATACAGAGTGTTGCGGCGGCGGAGCGAAGAGTCTCTCTTTATTTCTGGGGTTTCTGGGATGTATAGGATTTTTTAGTGTTGGAATCACGTGCAACAGAGCCATGTGGGCCCCACAAGCCATCAGGGCACGACCCCCCCAGGCCGCTCCCTGTTGGCTTGTGGCCCACAGGTGGCTCCCCTCCGGTGGTTCTTCGCTCCAACATTGCTTATTTCCTCCAGAAAATATCATCAAAAAGTTTCGGGTTATTCCGAGAACTTTCATTTTCTGCACAAAAACAACACCACGGTAATTCTGCTGAAAACAACGTCAGTCAGGGTTAGTTCTAAATAAATCATATAAAGTGCATCAAAACCATATAAAATTACTGTAAACATAGGCAAACATGGCATGAATACTTCATAAATTATAGATACGTTGGAGACGTATCAGCATCCCCAAGCTTAATTCCTACTCGTCCTTGAGTAGGTAAATGATAAAAGAAGTAATTTATGAAGTATGAATGCTAGCATAATGTATAATATTGATCAAGGATAATTTCAGCCACTTTTCTAGCATCAAAACCAGCAAGTATTTCTCATAGAACTTCTCATAATCAAGTAGCAAGCTATTCACATGTTAAAGTGTAGACCATAAACTTTCTCGAAAACTAGCAAACTATGTTTTCAGTCATCAAACAATTACAATTCATCTTATTTTCAGGAAGGGTCTATGTAAGAGCTTTGGTTTAGCAAATCCCACATACTCAACTATCATTTAGTCTTCCATGATTGCTGACACTCAAAGCATATTTTTATAACAACAGTCAAACACATAGGAAGATAGGGGCTTATTGTTTCGCCTCCCAACTTATTTATCTCGGGGATAATGTCAACAAATAATGAATCATGATCACCTATATTCAACTGGATATAGATATGTCTGGATCTTTCCCATCACATAATGCTTGCCAACTAAGGAATTAATAGATTGGAATAGGGATGAACATTATTGACTCTTGCATAAAATTAAAAGATAGGCCCTCCACAGAGGGAAGCAGGGATTTGCAGAGGTGCCAGAGCTCATTGTTTTAAAGCAGAGATGAATATGTAATTTTGAGTGGTATACTTTTCCTGTCAACGTCACTACAGAGTTTTCAATATCTTCCATGCTAATCACATTATTGGCGGTTCCCAAACAGAATTTAAATTTTTTACTCCCCCTCCACCATTCAAACACATTTCCTGGCTAGCCGAATCCACGGGTACCATCCAAACAATCAACTTTGTAGGGGGAGTTCTTGTTTATTTATTTTTGTATTATGCAGGACTGGGCATCCTTTTTACCGGCCTCTATCATGCAATGACAAGTGAATAAACACTTATCTTGAGAATAACCCGCTTAGCATGGAACATAATGACCGCCCCGTCACTCCATAAGCGGTACGAGCACACAAAACGGATGTTTATTTGAATGTTTAGAGGTGGCACATGCAAATTTACTTGGAATGGCAGTGAAATACCATATATAGGTAGGTATGGTGGACTCTCATGGAAGAAGCTTGGCTCAAGGATTTGGCTGCACAAGTAGTATTTCTACTTAGTACGAAGTTTTGGCTAGCAAAAAGGTTCTAAGCAAGCATCACGTGTTAGAGGATCCATGACAATACAACTGCTACGTGAATATAAACAAACATAACCATTATGTTGTCTTCCTTGTCCAACGTCAACTACTTGATCAAGTTTGAAAATAATTAATGGGGGTTCGCAATCATAAAAGATGTCCAAGATAGTGTATTTATATGTGAAACCTCTCTTCCTTCAATATTCTTTCATGAATTGTTTAAATGACCAATGCTATGTTTGCTAACTTCCAATAAATTTTACCGCTTATACTCCTAGTATGTGAAGTCACTACTCCCCATGGGACAAGCATATGAAGCATATATAATTTCACATTTATTACATTCAATTCATTCAACGTTTACTCTCAGGATATAAGTGAAGCACAAGAGTAAATTTCGAACTACTCTCAAAAGATATAAGTGAAGATCAAAGAGTAGTCAAACAATAAAGTAGCTATGTGAGGACTCTCTCTCTCAATAAATATTTTCAGATCTGAGTATTTTATTCAAGCAGCAAACAAAACAAAAATACACTCCAAGAATAGCACACATCATGTGAATGAATAAAAATTTAGGCTCAACATAGGCTAACCGATAGTTGACGAAAAGAGGTGGGATGCGTAGCATCCCAAAGCTTAGATGCTTGAGATTTCTTGAAATATTTACTTGGGGAGCCTTGGGCATCCCCAATCTTGAGCTTTTGTATCTCGTTCAACCCTCTCATATCCCGGTTTCACCTAGGTCTCAAAAACTTCATCCACACAAAACTTGAAAAGAACTTGTGAGATAGGTTAGTGCATATAAAAATAAATCAACACTTTATGTACTGCCAAGACAAATGGCATAATAATTTTCAAACATTATATACTGTATACTATCATTTCCACAATTTATATCTACTAATATAAGTCATGAAAACTATAGGAGAAGTAAATAACAAAACTATGACAGCAATCTGTCTAAACAGGACAGTCTGTAGCAATTAATTTACAAAGTGCACTTCTGTATCTCTAAAAAATATGAAAATTTAGCACATGATAAAGAATTTACATGAAAATTCTGTGTAAAAATTTCAGAAACTTTCCACGTTCTAGTAAAATATGAAAATTCAAACACTACAACAAAAGTTTCTGTTGTTATACAACACACATCAAACATGCAATTCAAACATCCTAAAAGGCAATTCTTGGAACTTTTTATTGAAAAACAAGATTATAAATAACATATAACATAGAACAACAATGTAAAATTATGCTCCATGCAAAACACATATTATGTGACGAATAAAAATATAGCTCTAAGTAAGATATACCGATAGTGTTGAAGACGAAAGAGGGGATGCCTTCCGACGCATCCCCAAGCTTAGGCGCTTGAGTCTTCCTTGGATATTACCTTGGGGTGCCTTGGGAATCCCCAAGCTTAGGTTCTTTTCACTCCTTATTCTCCTCATATTGGTGTCTCACCCAAAACTTTAAAACTTCAATCACACAAAACTTAACGGAACTTCGTGAGATGGGTTAGTATAATAAATAAAGAGCATTCACTTAGGTAGTGTCAAGACAAGATTAATAATTGTTCTCACATAATACCTACTGTATTCTATCATTCTCATAATTTATACCACTAAATATAAGCTATGTAAACACTAAAACAAGCAAACTATGCATCCATAACAGAATCTGTCAAAAACAGAACAGTCTGTGAAGATCTGTAGTATAACCATATTTCCCTATCTCTAAAAATTCTGAAAAACTAGGAAATAGCAGAGAATTTGCATAGAAAAACTGTGTAAAAAATTCAGAATTTTTTGACTCTCCAGTAAAATCAGAGAATTCTGCACTGGACGTAAAAGTTTCTGTTTTTGCACAGAATCAACCTAACAAGTATCCACACTATCCCAAAGGCTTTACTTAGCACATTATTGAAATAAAAGACACAAAACATGATTACTACAGTAGCTTAATCATGTGAACACTCAAAAACAGAAAGTAAAAGTGTTGGGTTGTCTCCCAACAAGCGCTTTTCTTTAAAGCCTTTTAGCTAGGCATGATGATTTCAATGATGCTCACATATGAATAGTATTTGAAACATGCAAAAGAGCATCATGGATCACATGGCAAGCACATTTAAATCTAACCAACTTCCTATGCATAGGGATTTTGTGAGCAAACAATTTATGGGAGCAAGAATCAACTAGCATAGGAAGGCAAAACAAGCATAACTTCAAAACTTTGAATATATAGAGAGGAAACTTGATATTATTACAATTCCTACAAGCATATGTTCCTCCCTCATAAAAAAAATCAGTAGCATCATGAAGGAATTAAACAATATAACTATCACATAAAGCATTCTTTTCATGATCCACAAGCATAGAAAATTTATCACTCTCCTCATAAGCAAATTTATTCTCATTCATAATAGTGGGAGCAAACTCAACAAAATAACTATCATTGAGATACTTGATTGACATAACCACATTGAATATTAAAATCATGATAACAAGTTTCATGGTTGTCATTACTCTTTATAGCATACATTTCATCACAATAATCATCATATATAGGAGGCATGCCATCATCATAATAAATTTTCTCATCAAAACTTGGGGGGCTAAAAATATCATCTTCATCAAACATAGCATCCCCAAGCTTGTGGCTTTGCATATCATTAGCATCATGGAAATTAAGAGAATTCATACTAAAAATATTGCTATCATTCTCATCATTCAAGGAATTCTCATTAAGTATTTTTATAAATTCGTCCTGTACCAATTGAGCACAATTTTCCGAACCATCATTTTCACGAAAGACATTAAAAAGATGAAGCAATTGAGGCAACCTAAACTCCAATTTTTTTTGTAGTTTTCTTTTATAAAACCAAACTAGTGAAAAACAAGAAACTAAAAGATTTAATTGCAAGATCTAAAGATATACCTTCAAGCACTCACCTCCCCGGCAACGGCGCCAGAAAATGGCTTGATGCCTACTACGCAACTTTATTCTTGTAGACTTTGTTGGGCCTCCAAGCGCAGAGTTTTGTAGGACAGTACCAATTTTCCCTCAAGTGGATGACCTAGGGTTTATCAATCCATGGGAGGTGTAGGAATAAGATGGTCTCTCTCAAACAACCCTGCAATCAAATACAAGAAATCTCTTGTGTCCCCAACACACCCAATACAATGGCAAATTGTATAGGTTCACTAGTTCGGCGAAGAGATGGTGATACAAGTGCAATATGGATGGTAGATATAGGTTTTTCTAATCTGAAATATAGAAGCAACAAGGTAACAAGTAGTAAACAGCGAGAAAAACGGTATATCAATGCTTGGAAATAAGGCCTAGGGTTCATACTTTCACTAGTGCAATCTCCCAACAATGCTAACATAGTTGAATCATATAACCATCCCTCAACGTGCAACAAAGAATCACTCCAAAGTTCCTATCTAGCAGAGAACATAAGATGAAATTGGTGTAGGTAGTAGAACCACCTCAAAGTTATATTCTTTCCGATCAATCTTTTGAGCTATTCCTATAAATGTCACAAATAGCCCTAGAGTTCGTACGAAAATAACACCAATGATACATATCAATTAACCCTAATGTCACCTAGATACTCCAATGTCACCTCAAGTATCCGTGGGTAAATTATGCGACATGCATCAAACAATTTCAGATCTATCATATTCAATCCAACACAAAGAACTTCAAGGAGCACCCCAAGATTTCTATCGGAGAACGTAGGACAAGAACGTGTATCAACCCCTATGCATAGATTACCCCAATGTCACCTCGAGAATCTGCAAGTTGAGTACCAAAACATACATCAAGTGAATCAATAGAACACCCCATTGTCACCACGGGTATCTGATGGGGATATGTACCTAGGGTAGGGTCTTAGGCCTGACCTACATACCCTACCTAAGGACACTACATTGGAGAACTTAAAGATTGCAAGGAAGACTCCGACTGAAATCACCATGGCGCATGAGTCACTCGACAAAAAATCCACTCGGAGGTTTCTCCCTCCATTCGACAGCCACCTTTCACTCGGAAGAACCAGAAGTCAGTCGGCCGCAGAAGATCAGAAGCCACTCCAGGGAGGCCAACGGACAGGCGTTCGACTGGTCGCCATAAGTAGCATTTATTGCATACGTTATCAGTAATGTCCGCCTTTATTACCACGATCGAACCCTTGGTTGCCGGGTATTCATGAGGGGTAGCGCACTCTATATAAGCCACCCCTCCCCTCTGGCACAAGGGTTCGCACCCCCTGTAACTCACACCTCCCACACGACAGAAGCTCCAGAGCACTGAGACGTAGGGTTGTTACCTCCACGAGAGGGGTCTGAACTCATACATCCGTGTGTAAAATCTCGCCGTAGCTAGGACTCTGCCCTCTCCTTACGTACCCCTAACCTCTACTGTCAGGCTCGTTCCCACGACAGTATCCACATGCAAGACATATATCAAGCGATCTCCAATACAATATTCAATCCGACATAACAAAATCTCAAAGGTAAAGATTCAATTCATCACAACAAGGTAGCAAGGGAATAACATCATATGATCCGATTATATTAACAAAGCCCGTGATACATCAAGATCGTGACATCTCAAGAACACGAGAGAGAGAGAGAGAGATTGAACACATAGCTACTGGTACATACCCTCAGCCCCGAGGGTGAACTACTCCCTTCTCGTCATGGCCTCCGTCGGGATGATGAAGATGGCCACCGACGATGGTTCCCCCTCGCCGGCAGGGTACTGGAATGGCTCCAGATTGGTTTTTCATCGATACAGAGAGTTGCGGTGGCGGGGCAGAGAGTCTCTCTTTATTTGTGGGATTTATAGGATTTTCAAGCGTTGGAATCTGATATGTCTCCAACGTATCGATAATTTTTTATCATTCTATGCTGACATATTATCATTCTAGGATACTTTTGGGTACTTATTTACCAATTTATAATATTTTTGAGCACTAACCTATTGACCCAGTGCCCAATGCATGTTCCTGTTTTCTTCTTGTTTTTTCCTTTTCAGAGTTACAATACCAAACGGAGTCCAATTGTCACGAAACTTTTTGGTGATTTTTTCTGGAAAAATACAAGACCTAGAAGCTTCGGAGGAGGGCGAGCAGATGCACCAGGGGCCCACAAGCCATCTGGCCACCAGGGGCCCACAAGCCATCTGGCCGCGCCCAGGGGGCGTGGCCAGATATGTTGTGGCGCCATGGAGCCCCTCCCGACGTCGTTCTCTGGCCTATAAATTCACATCTAACCTAAAAACACTAGAAGCGCTCCCGAAACACTTTTTTCGCCGCCGCAAGTCACTGTTCCGACGGGAGGTCATCTACACCTTCGTTCCGGCACCCTGTCGGAGGGGAGATCGATCACAGAGGGCCTCTTCATCAACCTTGCTTCCCTCACCATGATGTGTGAGTGTTCACCACAGACCTATGGGTCCGTAGGTAGTACCTAGATGGCAATCTCTCTCTCTCTGTTGATCTTCAATACAATGTTCATCGCATCTTTGCCTTGATCTATTCGATGTAATCCCTTTGTATGGTGTGTTTGTTGGGATCCGATGAATTGTGAGTTTATGTTCAGATTATTCATGAAAAGTATTTGAGTCAAACCTGATTACTATGATTCTTATTTGCATGATCATCATAGCTTCGTAATGCTCTCCGATCTATTGAGATTGTTTGGCCAACTAGATTGATATTTCTTCAGTGGGAGTTGTGCGTTGTAGTAGATTCAACCTGACGAGTTTCTATATCCCAGTGACAGAAGGGGACAAGTTGCATCTTTGTCTTGTTGCTACTAAGGATAAAACGATGGGGTTTATTCATATTAGTTGAGTTTACTTTGTCTACATCATGTCATCGTTCTCCAAGCATTACTCCGTTTGTCATGAACTTAATACATAGAGAGGCAAGCATAGAAGCGCCCTTGAAGTGGAGTAATAGTAGTAGGTGCAGGCAGGAGTCGGCCTATTTGCTTATGGACGTGATGCCTATATACACATGATCATTGCCGGGAACATCACATAATTATTCGTTTTTCTATCAATTGCCCAACAGTAATTTGTCTACCCACCGTATGCTTTGCTTATGACAGATGCCACTAGAGAACTCTACGGCCCCCGGGTCTATTCACTTATAAATTCACAAACGCTATCATTACTTTGCTGTTATTTATTACCTTTTATTTTATTTTGCACTTTACTATTGTCTACAATAATCTACACAACTCACTTGCTTGCAAATAACGAGATCAAGGGGATTGACAACCCTCTTGTAGGTGTTGGGTGCAAGTTGTTTGTTCTTTTGTGTGCAGCCACTGAAGACGGTTGATGATTGGTATTCCTATTGGATAAACCTTGGTTTCATAACTGAGGGAAATACTTACCCACTTTGTGCTGCGATTACCCGTTCCTCTTCACGGAAAACCCAACGCAGATCACGAGTATCAGGAAGGATTTCTGGCGCCGTTGCCGGGGAATACCATCACCAACTATCAAGTAAGTTTGCACAAAATTTCATTCACTTGTTCTTCTTTTTATTTGATGTTATATTTAGTTTGTCTCAAAAAAATAAAAAATACAAAAATATTTACCTTTGCTAGTTACTAGTTTGCTTCTAGTTTACTTTACTTGCTAGTTTGCTTGTCTTGCTATCATGTCTGAATTCGAGAAAGTTATCATTGAAAGTGCTAGTGAAGGTAGTGCTAGTGACTTGGATGAAGAAAGACAAAAGTTTATTGATTCTACTCATGATCCTCCTAAAAGTCAAGTCCCCATTACCAACACTCACACTGTACTAAATTCTAAAATTTATCATGTGGGTAGTGGGAACATAATTGGGAAACATGCTATTCAAGAATTTTTTGAGCATTCAATAGTTTCCCCTCTTATTAAAGGATCTATACTTGATGAAACAAATTTTTATGAAGATGCTATTAATATGCTTATATTGAAATTGGAAAGAAAGTTTGTGCACCTCCATCCAATGCTACAAAAGATATTTTTGGGACTTCCTAGCATAGACAATCCTGATATTAAGGAAATTTCCACCAACATCCTTATGCATGAATTTGATTATATCATGCGTGAAGCTAAGGATATTTTTGCTTTCTATGGAATAAAATCTGAACATCCTCCTATAGAAGTAATCCTTCATAATAGAGATGCATTGCGTAGGATGGAATCTAATGATTATCAAAGATTTGATGAGAATATGAGAAGAAATGTCCTTCCTGAAGAATTGACACAATCCCTATTTCTCGATAAATTTGAATGGATTGCTAAGGAAATTAATGAAGGATTTAGTAATGATTGGCATGGAAATATTATTAGAGAACCTATTAGTGATGAAGTCCATGCTCTTTATGAGGATCCTTATGATGAAAATGATGTTAGTGATGATTTTATAAATTCCTTTGAACACTTAGGTTTTTCCACTAGCTTTGAGAAGGGTGACTCATTTAGTAAGATTTTGGAAGAGCTAATTTTGAAGGACATGAAGGGGTCCAACAATTGAAACTATGCATTATGCCTAGCTAGGGGCATAAAAAATAGCGCTTGTTGGGAGGCAACCCAATATGTATCTTTATTTTTGTTTTTACTTTCTGTTTTTGTGTGATAACATGATTTGCCTCTTTAATTATTGTGTTTTTATGTTTTAATTAGTGTTTGTGCCAAGTAAATCCTTTGGGATAACTCACAAGATGAGTAGAAACGATGCTGAATCTGAAACAGAAACTTTGACTCCAGTGCAGGAATTTTCATTTTTTACTGGAGCGTGATAATGATCTGAAATTTTAACAACATATTTCTATACAAATTATTTACGTTGTACTAATTTTTTAGAATTTTTAGAGTTACAGAAGTATGGGATCTTTACAGAATGCTACAAACTGTTCTGTTTTAAACAGATTATGTTTTGCTTGCATAGTTTGCTTGTTTTGATTATGCCATGGACTATATCGGGGGGTGTAAGCCATGGGGAAGTTAGAATACAGCACCTATTATGAAAAAATTTATTTGAATCAATTTATCACAGTACCTGAAGTATGCAATATGTTTCTTATACTAACGGATCTCACGAAGTTTTGTTGAGTTTTGTGTGATTGAAGTTTTCAAGTTTTGGGTGTGATCACGATGGACTACGGAATAAGGAGTAGCAAGAGCCCAAGCTTGGGGATGCCCAAGGCACCCCAACTATAACTCTAAGGAGACTCAAGCGTCTAAGCTTGGGGATGCCCCGGAAGGCATCCCCTCTTTCGTCTCAATCCATCGGTATGTCACTTGGAGCTATATTTTTATTCATCACATGATATGTGTTTTGCTTGGAGTGTCATTTGCTTTTGTTTGCTTTTACTTTAAGTTTGTCACAATCATGATTTACTGGACACACCTATTTGAGAGAGACACACCTTCATGATAATTTTCTAGAATACTCTATGTGCTTCACTTATATCTTTTGAGCTAGGCAGCTGCTCTAGTACTTCACTTATATCTTTTTGAGCACGGTGGCGTGTAGATTTTATAGAAATGATATGCTCTAGTTCTTCACTTATATGTGTTTGAGAGCTGAGTAATAGTGACAGTAATTTGCATGGGTCATAAGACTAATCCAAGAATATTAGGTATTCAATGAATGATAATCAAAACCATCGTGTAGCACATATAGAGAAGTTGTGGGTTAATGATATTGATGTAGTAATATGAAAAAGGTGTGAGTCCAAAGTTGTTGATTCGTAGAAGTGTCGAGATTAAGAGGTTTTACCTTGTTATTCATCTAAAAATTAAAGAGGCATGGTGATGATGTGTGATCATTTATATTCCTTGTTGAAATCCTAGTGTTGTTTTGAGTCGGGGGCGCACGATGGTTAACTCCTACCAACCTCCTCCCTCGGGGCATGCGAGGAGTACTTTGATTTGTGATAAACTAATAAAACTTTGCAATAAGTATGTGAGTTCTTTATGACTAATGTGACACCATGGACATACGCATCTTCGGTACCGTGCATAGCCCATTCTCACCTCGAGGATTGGTGCAAATATTCGCCGGTGCATACGAACCACGTGACATGATACACTCTGTTGCACATAAGCCTTATTATATATTCCTCAAAACAGCCACCATACCTACCTACTATGGCATTTCCATAGCCATTCCAAGATATATTGCCATGCAAATTCTATCGTCACTTCACATGACTAGTTCGTTCATCATCATAATGCTTTGGATGATCATATAAAGCTGACATAGTATTTGTAACAAAGCCACCATTCTTAATATTTTTGATACATGTCATGCTAGATCATTGCACATCCTGGTACACTGACAAAGGCATTCATTCAGAGTCATATCTTCCTATCAGTTCTTCATGTTGAGTTGTAAGTAAATAGAAGTGTGATGATCATCATTATTAGAGCATTGTCCCAGTGAGGAAAGGATGATGGAGACTATGATTCCCCCACAAGTCTGGAAGAGACTCCAGACGAAAAATGAAATAAAAATGGGGGAGGCCAAATGAGCCCACCATATAAAAAAAGAGAAAATGGGGGAGGCATAAAAAAAGAGGAAAGCCCATCATATAAAAAAAGATGAGAGAAAAGAGAGAAGGGACTTTGCTACTATCCTTTACCACACTTGTGCCTCAAAGTGGCACCATGTTCTTCATATAGAGAGTCTCCAATGTTGATACTTCCATATGCTAGTGGGAATTACCTTTTCATATAATAAACTTGGCTTGTATATTCCTATAAAGGGCTTCCTCAAATACCCGAGGTCTTCATGAGCAAGCAAGTTGGATGCACACCCCACTTAGCTTCAGTTGAGCTTTCATACACTTATAGCTCTAGTGCATCATTTGCATGGCAATCCCTAATCCTCGCATTGATATCTATCGATGAGCATCTCCATAGCTCGTTGGTACGCCTAGTTGATGCGATACTATATTCTCCACTTTTTACCCCTTTGATACCTACCACTATATTCTATTCCACCTATATGCTATGTCCAATGGTTCATACTCATGTATTGCGTGAAGAATAAAAAGTTGATGCATATTGAAAAAGTACGATCCAGTTGCCTGACTTGAACACTGTGGAGCTTAACATTTGTATCTATGTGGTGAAGATGGAGTCATGCCTTGCTAATATAATAAGATGAATAGGGGTAAAACATTCTTTTAGGATCGTATACTTTGAAAAAATAATGAGTTTGTTTCTTAAAATTATAAATATTACTATGTTGATGTTTGTTAATTCATAATTTCTCAATGAGCATACATACCAAAGATTACATAATGGGTAGCATGTCACATCAAAAATTCTGTTTTTATCATTTACCTACTCGAGGACGAGCAGGAATTAAGCTTGGGGATGCTGATACGTCTCCAACGTATTTATAATTTTTGATTGTTCCATGCTGACATATTATCATTCTAGGATACTTTTTGGGTATTTATTTACCAATTTATAATATTTTTTAGCACTAACCTATTGACCCAGTGCCAGTTCCTGTTTTCTGCGTGTTTTTGCCTTTTCAGAGTTACAATACTAAACGGAGTCCAATTGCCACGAAACTTTTTGGTGATTTTTTCTGGACCAATACAAGACCTAGAAGCTTCGGAGGAGGACAAGGAGATGCACCAGGGGCCCACAAGCAATCTGGACGTGCCCCCAGGGGGCGCGGCTAGATATGTTGTGGCCCCTGGAGCCTCTCCAGGCGTCGTTCTCTGGCCTATAAATTCACATCTACCCTAAAAACACCAGAAGTGCTCCCGAAACACTTTTTCTGCTGCCGCAAGTCTCTGTTCCAACGGGAGGCCATCTACACCCCCGTTCCGGCACCCTTTCGGAGGGAGATCGATCACGGAGGGCCTCTTCATCAACCTTGCTGCCCTCACCATGATGTGTGAGTAGTTCACCACAGACCTACGGGTCCGTAGGTAGTACCTAGATGGCAATATCTCTCTCTCTCTCTTGATCTTCAATACAATGTTCATCGCATCTTTGCCTTTATCTATCCGATGTAATCCTTTTGTATGGTGTGTTTGTTGGGATCCGATGAATTGTGAGTTTATGTTCAGATTATTCATGAAACGTATTTGAGTCAAACATGATTACTATGATTCTTATTTGCATGATCATCATAGCTTCGTAATGCTCTCCGATCTATTGAGATAGTTTGGCCAACTAGATTGATATTTCTTCAGTGGGAGTGGTGTGTTGTAGTAGGTTCAACCTGACGATTTTCTATATCCCAGTGACAGAAGGGGACAAGTTGCATCTTTGTGTTGTTGCTACTAAGGATAAAACGATGGGGTTTATTCATATTAGTTGAGTTTACTTTGTCTACATCATGTCATCGTTCTCCAAGCATTACTCCATTTGTCATGAACTTAATACGTAGAGAGGCAAGCATAGAAGGGCTCTTGAAGTGGAGTAATAGTAGTAGGTACAGGCAGGAGTCGGCCTATTTTCTTATGGGCGTGATGCCTATATACACATGATCATTGCCGTGAACATCGCATAATTATTCACTTTTCTATCAATTGCCCAACAGTAATTTGTCTATCCACCGTATGCTTTGCTTATGAGAGATGCCACTAGAGAACTCTACGGCCCTCGGATCTATTCACTTATAAATTCACAAATGCTATCATTATTTTGTTGTTATTTATTACCCTTTTATTTTATTTTGCACTTTACTATTGTCTACAATTATCTACACAACTCACTTGCTTGCAAATAACGAGATCAAGGGGATTGACGACCCTCTTGCTGGCGTTGGGTGCAAGTTGTTTGTTCTTTTGTGTGCAGCCGTTGAAGACAGTTGAGGATTGGTATTCCTATTTGTTTGATAAACCTTGGTTTCATAACTGAGGGAAATATTTACCCACTTTGTGCTACGATTACCCGTTCCTCTTCACGACAAAACCCAACGCAGATAACGAGTATCAGAATCACGCGCAACGGAGCCACGTGGGCCCCACAAGCCATCAGGGCATGACCCCCCCAGGCCGTGCCCTGTTGGCTTGTGGCCCACAGGTGGCTCCCCTCCGGTTATTTCCTCTAGAAAAAATCATCAAAAAGTTTCGGGTGATTCCGAGAACTTCCATTTTTTGCACAAAAACAACACCACGGTAATTCTGCTGAAAACAACGTCAATCCGGGTTAGTTCTAAATAAATCATATAAAGTGCATCAAAACCATATAAAAGTACTGTAAACATAGGCAAACATGGCATAAATACTTCAAAAATTATAGATACGTTGGAGACGTATCAGTACCGAAGATTACTCCATAGTCGGCCCTGAAATCATGGCGTCTCAGAGCCTACTGTAGAATCCAGAGCATCTGGAATCCTTCCCTTTCGCTGGCATTACATCTGGCAAACATTAGAGATCTCTAATGCCTAAAGGAGGTTACACGTCCAAGAATAAATCCTGGATTTCAGAATGTCCTGGAAGTTTGTCCCTGAGCGTTCGGGGAGACATTTTGGGAGGTGAGCCGACCACTCCAACAGGCAGATTTGAAGTGGGCTATAAAAGACACACTTCATCTTCCACTAGGTATTATCCCCTGCATTTTACTTGAGTTGTTCTCATTGTTCAGATCGCTAATTTAGTGATCTAAACGCTCTTATATTAATTAGTGATCTAAATGCTCTTATATTTTTTTATAGAGGGAGTAGAAAGCTTGTTAAACTCCACTTCCCTTTGTCAAATCATTCCACACCTTTGAGAGAAAATATAGAGGAAGCCATGATCTATATTCTCACCAAAATAATTAGGGTTCCCCTAAGATGTCGTTGAGAGTTTGTTACTCTTGGATGTTGGAGACTCCTAGGTAGTAGGAGGTCTCCTGTGAGAAATTAACTTGTGACTTACCTTCGGAAGGCTTGTGAAGGTTTGGAGGCCATCTCAAGGTCTACCACTAGTGATTGAGAATCGCATTCGTTGTGATATCTCAAGTAGCATAGAGTGAACCTTCATGGTGTTGGCATGGCTTCGTGGTAACACCCATCCCTCCAACAGCGACTAGATTCCCTCTAGGGAAGTGAACATTGGGGTACATCCTTGTCTCCGTGTCTTTGTTTATCTCGAACTCTAGCTCACTTAATTGCAGTTTACATTGTTCAATTGATATTGCGTTCACTATATCTTGTTGTAGTCATTATATTGTGTTTTCTATCTCATCGTAGCGATTGTCTAGGCTCACATTTATATTCTGCATTGACTAAACTTGTCAATAATAAAATAAAATTTGTAATTGTACCTATTCACCCTCCCTCTAGGTCCACCCTGATCCTGTCAATTGGTATCTGAGCCTCGTGATCTATCATGTGGCTTAACTACCATAGAGTGAGATGGTCGGGAAGGGGGTTGTGCAAGATACTGACCTCGTGGCAATTTTTCCGAAAAGGAATCATCCTCAAGACAACTTGAGGATAAGCATTATGCCTCCATGGAAGTCATAAACTTGTTAGATATGAAAGCCACGCGATTGAAGATGATGGTTAAAGAGTTTGTAGCAGAAAGGTTTGCAAGTGGGAGTCCTAGTCGAGTCCACATCGCTCCTAGAGTGAAGGAAACTCCACTATTGAATAAACCATGTGCTCTCCTTTGCTATCCTTCTAATAACCACGCTGAAATTGGTTGGGATTACATTGATGCACTTAAGGAACTTTTATCAGAATGTAAGATGAATAACAAGTAACCACCCTGTTTATAATGGAAAGGGGAAGTTCTCAACTTGGAAATTTGATATGAGTGATCATATTAGGTACTCCTCCAAGGGTATGTGGAAGATTGTGGTCAATGGCTTCAACCCCATGGATACCAACAACCTAACTCCTCAAGAAGGCTATGATGATCAAATGAATAATTTTGCATGCATGTTGATAAGGAAAGGATTGTACTATAGTACGAAGGAGACATAATTCCGTATCGAGCCCACTAAGAAGCCTATGATGATCAAATGAATAATTTTGCATGCATGTTGATAAGGAAAGGATTGTACGATAGTACGAAGGAGACATAATTTCGTATCGAGCCCGCTAAGGTGCTATGGGATAGCTCTTTGTAGCCCAACACCAGAAGCTCTATATTTCAACTTTCAGGATATGAAATGGCCAAGAGTGAATGCACTTCGTTGTGTTAGATCCAAGTGAGAAACCTCAAGAGATTTTGCTTGGTCAAGGTCCTCGTTATCAAGTTAGGAAGCTATGAATGTGACAAGTCAAATGATGGATTACCATCACCAACTGGTTCCTTATCAAGAAGGAATTGACTGATCTTGCTCCTCGCCATAAAGATATGGTTTTACACATAAGACGTTGGTATGGCTTCTTTAAGATGACTCCCGATGATTTGATTGCCACATTCTTGCAACATGGGAAATATGTGTCAAGTGGGACGAAAGTGATTGCCATGACAAGAGGTGTAACAAAGCCCAGTCTCGTATTGAAGCCAAGCATGTTCATGTTATTGAATCCAGTGATGAGGAAGATAAGTAGAAGAAGGATAAGAGATTGACATCGAGGAATGTCCCTCATAAGATCAAATGGCTCTTGTCATCGAGAGAATTAGTGCGGGTGGCTTTAAAGGGCAAGTTCTCATTGAAGAAGAATGCAAGGTCTTACTAAAATTGTGATTCACCAAAGCACTTTTCCTATGAGTGTTCGTATGAAAAGAGGGATGGCAAGCCAACATTCCCTAAGAAGAACTTCATCAAGAATGTGTTGCCAGTCTGGTGAATGACAAGCTCAAGAAGAGGAAAGGCAAGGACACCATTTCTCAATAAGAATCCGACCCCAATGATATTGTGGGTGTTTCTGGTGTAGCTCAACTGAACCCCGTCAACAAGGAAAGAAGATCAAGTATGATACTACAAGGGAAACTCTCACAAGTGCTTGATGAACTTGAGAAAATGAGGGCTTGCTACAGTCTAACGTACCTTCCTATCCTAACCCTCCTCTATTCCTTCCCAAGACTCCTACCAAAATTTACCCTAATGTGTATGATGAGTGTGTTGACGAGGATGGACATAATGAGATGTCTGATAAGATGCATAAGATCATGGGCACCCTCAAAGCAACCAAGCTCGCTATGTTTTGTTGTATCATGGATATGTTGGGTGAGCGCACCAAGACCATTGAGGAACTCAAAACCCTTGTTGTCGATAAAAGGAGAACAATGATTTCCTTGAGCAAAAAGTCCAAGCTGAGTATGCACGCAACAATTACTTATGATTGACTATTCAAACCACTATTAAAACAAATGCTAAGAACTTGGCCTCCTTAGAAAAGGCAACTAAAACTTTTCAAGAATTAACTACTTCCAAGAGCCAAGTCGAAGTAGCTTTCCCTTCTTTCTCTAAGTATTTTGAGTTCCTTACCGTGTATCTTAAGGCTAAGGAGGAGGATCTCACCAAACATAGAGAGTGTCATGAAAGACTTCGACTTACTCATCTAGACATTCTTGTTAAGGTCAACACTCCTATACTTACAAATGTTGATGCTTGTACCAAACTATACTTGTGGTCAAGCATCCCTCATTGAGGATAACAAAAGGTTGAGATCCCAACTTAAGAAGGGGATATATAGTGTCGTGCATCCAAGGTTAGAAGACCTTCAATTAAGTGTTGAGTTAACATAAGTAGGTGTTTGCAAAAGATGGACTTAGGATTTGACCCAAGTTCAAGCAAGACAAAGAATGACACACCCCAAAAGGGTGCAAGTTCTCAAAAGGTTGCGTTTGTGCATGAAGGTCAGAAGGATAAAGGAAAGGACAAAGGGGTGATAAGATTGTGAGTGGAAAGGCCACTAGGGGCAAGTACACTTTCAACAAGGAAAATGAAGTAACATCTTCATCATATGTGCTTTCTAAGGCAAAGGATGGAGATGTGTATGCTAAAGTCATTGGTCCTCGTATTAGATTCTATTACTACACTATTTGGAATTCAAATACCCTTGTTACTAACTTGAGAGGTCCCATTGTGAGATGGGTGTCTCTAACCAAGACTTTATTGTGTGTAGGGTGCCATATCTGGAGGATTAGAGTGGGTGATCGATAGTGGATGCACCAATCATATGACCAGGGATGGCAATATGCTAAAGGACTTCATGGAAGCTATCAAGCCATTCGTGGGCATTATATTTGGTGGAGGATGATAACCCACAAGTATAGGGGATCGCAACAATCTTCGCGGGTAGTATTTCACCCTGATTTATTGATTCGACACAAGGGGAGCCAAAGAATATTTATCGGCCTTAGAAGTTGAGTTGTCAATTCAACCACACCTGGGATATCTCTCTGCAACAAAGTTTTAGTAGCATGGCAAGTAACAGTAGTAACAGTAACAGCAATAGTGACAACAGTAATTTTGTAGCGGTTGTGACAGTAGCAGCAACAGTAGTAACTTAGCAAGATTCAGTGTACGTAAAGCATAGGCAAGTGGATCGGTGATGGATAATGATTTAGATGACATCAATCATGTAACAGTTACACACTAGGGCGACACAGAACTAGCTCCAATTCAATAGTGTAATGTAGGCATGTATTCTGTATATAGTTATACGTGCTTGCGATAAGAACTTGTATGACATCTTTTGTCCTACCCTCCCGTGGCAGCGGGGTCCTACTGGAAACTAAGGGATATTAAGGCCTCCTTTTAATAGAGAACCAGAACAAAGCATTAACACATGGTGAATACATGAACTCCTCAAACTACGTCAATCACTAGAAAGAATCCCAATTATTGTCACCTTGGGGTTTGCGGATCAAGACACGTAATAGGTGCATACAACTTGAAATATAGGATCCAAATCACTCTTATATTCATGAAAACATAATAGGTTCATATCTGAAATCATGACACTTGGGCCCTAGTGACAAGCATTAAGCATAGCAAAGTCATAGCAGCATCAATCTCAAAACATAGTGGACACTAGGGATCAAGCCCTATCAAACTTAACTCGATTACATGATCAATCTCATCCAATCCCATCACCGTCCAGCAAGCCTACAAAGGAATTACTCACTCCCGGTGGTGAGCATCATGACGGTGTTGATGAAGAAGGGTTGGTGATGACGACGGCGACGAATCCCCCTCTCCGGAGCCCCAAGCGGACTCCGGATCAGCCCTCTCGAGGAAGAACAGGAGGTGGCGGTGGCTCCGTCTCGTGAAACGCGATGAAATCTTCTCTCTTATTTTTTTCTCCGAAGATGTGAATTTATAGGAGTGGAATTAGGGTCGGGGTAGCCACATGGGCCCCACAAGCCATCAGGGCGTGCCCAGGGGGTTCATGTTGGCTTGTGGCCCACAGACAGCCCCCCTCCGGTGGAATTCGCTCCATAATTCATTAGTTATTCCAAAAATAATTCACAAAAAGTTTCGTTCAATTCCAGGAACTTTTATTTCTGCACAAAAATAACACCAAGGTAGTTCTGCTGAAAACAGCGTCAGTCCGGGTTAGTTCCATTCAAATCATGCAAATTAGAGTCCAAAACCAGAGCAAAAGTGTTTGGAAAAGTAGATACATTTGAGACGTATCAACTCCCCCAAGCTTAACGCATTGCTTCTCCTCAAGCAATTTAGTTGATAAACTGAAAGTGATAAAGAAAACTTTTACAAACTCTTTTGTTCTCGTTGTTATACACATGCTTAGCTAGTGTTCAAGTTTTCAGCATAAATCATAAATAACCATGTCGATGATAACAATTAAACATCATATTCACTCATGGCAGTACGTAACCAACTAGCGAGCAATAATAAGATATCTCACTTGCCAACAATTTGTCAAAACAATCATGATATAATATGACAACATGGTATTTCGCTAGCCCTTTCTGAGACCACAAAACATAAATGCAGAGCACCTCTGAGGTTCAAGCAGCGACTAAACATTATAATTCAAGGTAGAAAAGATCCAGTCATGCTCACATCCAACATTAACTAGACTCAATGCATAAGAATGACAATAGTGCTCTCCGGTTTGGTGCTTTTGGTAAGAGTATGATGACTCAACATAAAAGTAAATAGACAGGCCCTTCGCAAAGGCAAGCATTGATTTGCAGAGGTGCCAGAGCTTAAGGTTTAAAACAGGAATGAAATCATAGTTTTCGGGTGGTGCACTTTTCCTGTCAACATCACGACAAAAGATTTCAATATCTTCCATGCTAAACACATTATTGGCGGTTCCCAAGCAGAATTGTAAAGTTTACTCCCATCAACCATACATACACAAGCCATGGATGACCGAATCCACGGATGCCCTCCAACATTTCAACTATCCCAAGAGTTTTTGTTTAATTAATTTTTGTTTTGCAGGACTAGGCATCCTTTTTACCAGCCTCTCTCGTGCAATGACATGCGAATAAAAGCCCATCTTGAGAATAACCCGCTTAGCATGGAAGATATTGACCGCCTTGTCGCTCCATGAGCGGTACGAGTGCACAAAACAGGTGTTTATTTGAATATTATAGGTGGCACATGCAAATTTACTTGGAACGGCAATATTATAGGTATGGTGGACTCATGTGGAACAACTTGGTTTAAGGATTTGATGCATACGCAGTATTCCCGCTTAGTACAGGTGAAGGCTAGCAATAGATTGAGAAGCAACCAGCTAGAGAGCGAAAACGGTCATAATCATGCATTGTGAATAATTAACATTGGACATAGCATGAGTAGGATATGAATACTCTGAATTTAAACATCGTGAAGGCTACATTGGTTTTGAATCAACTGCATGTTTGCACATGGGCCAAGTCAAGCCGCTCGAATTACTCAGAGGGAAATACCATACTACCATACCACATCATAACCATTTTAATGCATGTTGACACATAAGACAAATCATTATACACTCCTAGATATTTAAGCATGGCATGAGAAACTATAATCTCTAATTGTCATCATACACATGTTCACCCATGATATAGTGAATCAAGATCGAATGAGCTAAACATATTTACAAAAACGGAAAACAAGAAGAGTTCATATGTGGGGACCCCGACTCATATGTCATGATCACCGAATGTACGTGCACAGTGATCCCAGAGATCAATGCTCACTGAACACACACAAACTAGATAAAAAGAGTCATATATCCTTTACGTACCGTTTTTCTCAAATATGGCCTTTATGGTCAAGCCTTCATAAACTCGCAGCGGAAATCTTCAATGACAACGTGAACCCATCCATCTGCCTTAACCCTACAAGCATTCTGACTGGGATGCATCCTAGCTCGCATGTTCTTCACCAAGGTACTCTTCATTGAATTATATTCTTTCATGCCTGGCCAATAAAATAACCAGTGGTAAGCCAATGAGTACTTTTGAATGTACTCGCAAGCAACCCACGTTTTGTAACAAGGTATAACAAAGCATGATATAGCACTAAATAGGTGTCTTTGCGAAAAGCAAATTTTAATGCAATGATATGTCCTATCAACATGTAGAAGCATGCATCAACAAGAACAGATATCCATATAAACAAGTTACAGATATCAATGTAAGCAGGGTTTGAACATCACATGTTCAATCATTTCATCAAGTCTTCCGACTTAGCTCACGTATCTCTTTGTCACACACACGCACCATGTTTTGTGAAAACATCAGGACGTAGTTTAAGCAGCACCACCCAACTGTCCTTGACCATGGACACGGCTATTCGAATAAATTTACACTCTGCAGAGGTTGCACACTTTACCCACAAGACTCGGGGAACTTCCGTGTCATCCACGACTCGCGGTATATCACATACCCGAGGTAAGCACCCGAATAATGCCTTTCCCTTGACAACACTAAACAAAGAGTCCACTCGTTGGCCCACGTATTCATGATGTACAACACACGAGCCTCGCTCAACATAGTACCATCCAAGAAGGGACTGTGACACCCTGGGTTTTGGCTACAGTAATGGTTGTAATTAAGCTACAGTAATGACCATGATCAGCCTCAAATCATTTTGCTAAATAGGGTATGATCAAGTTGAACTTCAATTCTCAATTCAAAAACCTATTGAATTTTTTTTGTGTAATAAAATAAAATTGCAAACAGCAAAAATAAAATGTTGCACACGTGTGATAAATCACAAAACAAATGGTGAAAAGGAAATCAACCTAACCAAATCATTGGTGTGGACCCCACCATGCAAAACAGAGCCCAAATGCAATTTAAAAGCACTTTTTTATTCCATGGATAATTGGAACAGATACCAAAAATGCCCAAAATGTTTATGGCCACACTTAATAATGCAAGGTATTATTTGGAGCAAGTCACCTATTTTTGCAGTAGAGAATTAAAGATAAAAATAAAAGAAACAGAAAAGAATAACTAAAACAGAAAAGGAAAAAGAGAAAAGAAAAGAAGCATTATGCTGCTGGGCCTTAAAGGACTACAGGAAGCCCCAGCCCGCTGGCGCCGTCGTCCCTAACCTCCTGCTCACCGGGGAGATGTGGACGATGGCCGAGCGTCCGCGGCGCGATTGCCACGCGCCGGCCATCCGACCCCCCTCCGACGGCTACTAGGTCACCCCCGAGCTCCTCTCTCTCCCCCACAAACCCTAGCGCCCTCGTTTCCCCCCCCCCCCTCACCCTCTCTCTCGCTCCCAAACCTACTCGACGCAGCCGCCGCCGTGCGCCGGTCGATCCCGTGGCCACCGTCGACCCCGAGCTTCGTCAGGACGTCCACGAGCTCCGCCATCCTCCACTCCTTCGACCCCGACCTCGAGCCGGAGCTGAGAGGCCCTGCCATGGCCGCTCTCCTCCGCCCCCTTCGTATCTGTCGTCGACGAACCTCTCCGATTCCGGCGCCGCTGCTGCTACTAAGCCTAACGCCGGCCACCGTGAGCCACAACGTGAGCCTCTCCCTCTCTCCTTCCCCTCCGCATTTGCGCTGCTGCTCCGCGGCTAGCTCGTCGCCTCGCCGCACTCTGTCCGCCGCAGGACCTCGCCGTCCGGCCACTTCCAGTCGTCTCCGAGGCCGCGCGTCAGCTCCATTCGATGCGGCGCTTTCCTCTCGCTCGAACGCGATCGAAAGCGCGCGCTAAATCGCACCGTAGCCGCGTGCCCGATTCCGCCCGTAGCTCACCGCCGCCGTCGTCGACGTCGAGCTCCACTCCGACCACCGTAGCCAGCGCCGATAGGCTAGATCGACGCGGCGTCCTTCACTCGTTCGATAGAGCCCAAGAACGCCCGAAAAGATGCACCGTAGACGAAACCCGGGCTCGCCGGAGTTCTACCGTCGCGGGCGAGCTCGCCGGCGTGCTCCGGTGCCGGCGCTGACTCGGCGTCCGACGTGGGGCAGCCGGCCCCGACTCCTGTGTCACTGCCGCTGGGCCCCACGGGCCCTAGTTGACCCAGTTGACTGGGTCAACTGCTGATTGGGCACTCTGGTCCACTGACATGCGGGCCCCACTAGTTTAAAACGTTTTTATAACTAAATAACACTGATAATTAAAATCTGTTCATTAATTAGTAATTAGTTAGTCACTGACACGTGGGGCCCAATCCCTAATTAAGCTAATTAACCCTCTGTTATATTAACTAGAGTATGACAGGTGGGGCCCTTCTTAGTTAATCAGATAATTAGATTTAATTTAACTCTATTTAAACATTGAGTCTATGACATGTGGACCCCACTGTTCAGGTTTGACTCTGGTCAGCCAGAGTTGACCTACTGACGTCATGGTGATGTCATGATGACGTCATCATTTACTATTCTGGATAATTCGAATTTAAATAAATAATTAAATTTCAGAAATTCTTTAAAAACTTTAAAAATTAATAAAAAATAATCCGTAGCTCAGATGAAAAAGTTTTATACATGAAAGTTGATCAGAAAAATCCCACGAATCCTCGAGTGTGAGATGTAGTGGGATGCGCCGGTAAGGCATCCAAAGGATTATGTTGAGGCATGGACGGGCAGGAGAGGCCCTTGCCACACATCCTCGAGTCAGGGTGACGGGACCGCACTTTATGGGTCGCGCTTGCCCCGCAATAATAAAATGCTAATGGGTTGGGTATTTGATCTGAGTTGGGTCGTTGGCCTTTTTACACACCAAACCATCGCGTGGGAGAAGTTATGGGTACTCAGCGTCGTTGTATCTGCCGAAGCTCTTCGGACGTCAGCAATGGAGCGGCGCGCGCCGGATTGGACTGGACGGTACAGCTCTTGGACTGGAGTGTGCTAGGTCTGCTTCCGGCCGCGTTCGCATCGTGCAGGAGTGCAAGGGCAAGTGGGCCCATGAACCTGCGCGCTTAGGATTTAGACCGGCGGGCTGGCCTCTTCGTTGAGCCTAGGTGGGGCGACGACGTGCTGCTATCCCGAGGCCGGGCATGACCCAGGAAAGTGTGTCCGGCCGGAGGTGATCAGGCGTGTTGGAGATGCGGTGCACCCCTGCAGGGAAGATTAATCTATTCGAATAGCCGTGTCCACGGTAACAGGACGACTTGGAGTTGTGCCTTGACCTTATACAACTATAACTGTGACTTTAATTTGAAATGAACTGTGGCTCCGAGATTGCTTCCTCGCAGGGAGTCAAGGAAGGATCTCTGGGCGTGGTTACTTAATAAAATTGCTACAATAATATGACTATATGTGATATACCAGTCTACTCTCTTCTAATGCTGCAAGATGCTGAAGATGCTAGTCTTCGATAGGACTAGGCTTTCCCCCTATTCTTGCTTTCTGCAGTCAGTTCAGATATAACCCCTCCCCTTGATACTGATGCATACTTAGCATAGTTCTGATGTCAGTCTTGCGAGTACTTTGGATGAGTACTCACCGCTGCTCTGCTTTCTCTTTCCCCCTCGATACGATGCTGCGTTCAGGCGATGGAGCCCAGGAGATGGAGTACGCAGGAGACGACTACTACACCACCGCTGGAGCCTTCTACTACGTGGAGGCTGCCCCCGACGCTCGGGAGTAGTTAGGAGGTTCCCAGGCAGGAGGCCTCGCCTCTTTCGATCCGCTGCTTATGTTTGTGCTAGCCTTCTTAAGGCAAAACTTGTTTAACTTATGTCTGTACTCAGATATTACTGCTTCCGCTGACTCGTGCTTGTCGAGCTTTGTATTCGAGCCCTCGAGGCCCCTGGCTTGTAATATGAAGCTGTACGACTTTAATTTGTGTCTAGTGTTGTGTTGTGATATCGATCAGTGAGTCCCTAATCTTGGTCGTACGCATTGCGTGATTGATTAGCGTACGGTCGAGATCGGGGGCGTCACAAGTTGGTATCAGAGCCAACTGCCTGTAGGTAGCCCCCTTCCCAACTCCTTGGCCGAAGTTGAGTCTAGTACTTGAAAAACTTTTACTAACATAGTTGTGTGGCTTACGGGCCCACTTCTCAATCGGGTGGTATTAGGATCTTTTATTCCTCGTCTAAACTCTAGGTTCTGATCTCTCTTCTCTTTCGGGTTAAAGATTTTATTTACTCTAACTCTAGGTTCTCGTAACTACTTCCCCCAGAGACCCCCCCCCCTCATTCCAGATGATGGCTTAGTTCATCAGAAGACTTCGAAGATACTCTACGATGTTCTCCCGAGAACTTGTGCTCATCGCCTTTGCGATTTCCTTCCTCCGTCAACCCCTATGGATGATTACATACAATTGTCGCTCATACTTTCATATCTAGTTGTACTTGTTGTTACAAGGTACATCGAATTGTCTTATCGAGAATTCGTTCGTCCTCAATTATCTTGGGTTTCGCAAGTCCTTCGAGTTGCTATTCGATCTCCTGAAATCCTCAGTAGCCTTTTGCTCTTGACCTTTCTCGCCGGCTTGCATTATGGTTAATTCCATGTGTCTAGCAATTTTAAGTAAATCCTTTGTGGTTTTCATTTGATTTTATTGATTCGACCTGTGTGTGAATGCACATAGTCATCAGTTCTTTATCATGAATTATCCGTCCGGCTCAGACGTCTTTCCAAACATGGGTTGGTTCTCGACAATTCAACTTTAATTAATTGTCCATCTAAGTCCATTCAACTTGTATTTGATCGAAGCATCTGATTCTGATACACCAATTGGGAAGTCTTAATTCCTTTGGTTATTTAAGCATCAAATCATTTGGATGTTCTATGATCTGATGCCTTACATTCGTTCTTCCTCTGATTGGGTACCGATACTCACATCAGGTCCTTTGTGGACTGCCAGACCCATTGTTGGGTTATTATCCGTTAGCATCCTTCACATTCAAAATTCTTGTGATGGTTTTCCCCTAATACATGATGCTATCGGTAAATTTTGTCTTCTCCCTCTGATAAGTTGTATCCTATGCTTTTGTCGGCCATGCTCTGTTGTCAAGCATGTGTTAATTACTCTTCAAGCTTGTGGTATATATTCCTAAGATGCCCCGATGGGTTGGACCTATGCCTTCCTTAATTCGTGTGAACCCGACAGTTTTCACGAGTCATACTCTCCTGGTGTTTTGCCAGTTAAACTTTCAAAACTACAACCTCATCAAAGGCGAGGTGTAAATGGAAGGTGATGCATTGATGAAGTGGGAGTCGACCTTGAACCTTGTGTTCATGCCCATGGAAACGATGTTGATCTTATCATAGAAGCTTCTCCTTTCAATAATCATTCATTGTATGATTTGATCTTGTATCTTTGATCTTATCCTCTGCAATTGTGGTTCCGACCATGTTGTTCTACTTTGATTTCATTCTCAGACAAGTTAAAGTGCTTGTCTTCCACAGATCAATACACTAGTCTAACTTCTATTCTGATCTACCTCCGAGTTTTATCATTGGTATCTCGAGAATATCATGGAGCTATATAACTTTTTATGAGCTCCTCATCAACTGTGGTATTTCACTGATTCCAGTTTCCTCGTGTTCTGAGTTGTGGGACACTCAAGGACACCGATAATTGAATCGAGTCCGCATTGCGATTCAACAACTCTTAGTAATCTTCTTTTCTTATGAGTTTGCACTCGATCATGCCTTTCCAAGCTGTTAGGCTACATCATCATCGTCATGCTAAAGTTTGACCATGCTATCTATGTCTTTCATCCCTGAAGCACCATTCCAACAGTGCATTAAGCTTACATCGAGCTTTCGACGTCATGTTGGTTGTCTTGAAAGGCTATTTCGATTTTGAGCTAGCACCCTCATCTGTAGTTCCGACATCTTTTAGCTTCACCATTTCTTTGCTTGATGTCGTCGCTGATCGATTACATCTTCATGAGACTTCTCGACAAATGTGTCGTGATCCTCATCAGCATTCTGGGCTCTTCCAGTATATCAATTAGATTCATGATAAGAAGTAGCATCCTTGCCTTGGTAATTGGTATTGTCTTTGACGACACCTTTGCCTTCCTTCCAAATGAAGACTTGGTCTTATATTGGTTGAGCCTTAAATTCCTTGCTAGCCATCTTGTGTTATGTTCTATCTTGGGGTATTACCATCTTTTTGGGTGCGCCTTTTCGGTTAACGTTTATTGGTGAATGTGTCCCTCGAGTATACCTCAATATATCATCTGGTTTCGCCAATGCTAACACTTGTCCTGCTATCACTTTGTTCACTCAATCGTGGAAATCCATCTTTGTGGAAATCTCAACGAATTGTTGCTGAGCCCATCAGCCACATCCTCAACTCCTTCGTGGTTCTTGATGAACATTTAAGCTAGTGTTGGAAACCTTGAAAGCATTATCTTTGTGCCTAGTTCATGAAGAATATGTTTGATAAAAGAAGTGTTTTTCTATAAGTTCACGTGCATTTTGCCACCGTGCTTATGGGAAAAATTTGTCTCGCTTCCTCTGGAATCGTTCCAATTCATTCAGGCATGTGCGAAGTATTCTATGGTTTGATAGAATTGCTACCTGCACTCCATATGTATTTCCTAGCACGCCAGGCCACTGATTGATTTGATTTGTCCTAGTCCAGACTTACACATGGGACTTTGATATCCTCTATGATGGTCCCCAATCAGAACTTGATTGCCCTCCACTCTAGAAACTTCCATGTGGGCACGAATGTCTTGACCTTGTGTTCAGATGTCTTGTAATCTGGCTAATGATTCAAGTCTTGCTTCTGTCATCCATTCCGAGATTCTTGCAACATCATCTCGTAGGTCTGTGTTGCATCCTTTTCTCCTCAGGCCTTCTTTGTCTGAAGTATCCTGACACCAACCAGATCTGAATCTCGGACATATATGATGGTTGGAACATTATCAAGAATTATAACTTTGTTCTTTATTACTCAGTAAGGTGATGTTGTAGCTAGCACACCTGGCCGTATGACCTATTGTTATAATGCTTTGTTCAGCTAGGGTTGCCATTCTTCCATGGGGAAATTATAAGACTTATTTTATAAGTTGTTCCTACTGGATCCTTTGTGTAACCAAACTCCATCCTTTACTCGAAACACCATATCATTGCTATCCCGAAGCATGGATGTGGTATATCGATCATCAAAAGGAATAATGTAAGCTCAATGCTAATTGTTTCTTGATCAAATATCCAAACACCATTGTATAGGAATGTCATGAATTTCCTCGCCCCTTTACCTAAATGGTTATCTACTTACTAATTTTGTCATGTATATCATGCTCTGTTTTCTTTCCTTGGGAAGGATATACTCCTAAGACTTGAGTATAACCACATTTTCCTTTCCATTGGTCTGTTAATGTGATAGACACATTTTCCTTTCCATTGGTCTGTTTAATGTGATAAACACATTTTTCTTTCCATTGGTCTGGTTGATCTAATAATCACATTTTCCTTTCCATTGGTCTGTTTAACCTTTCTTGAGATTATATGATCTAAGCAGTAGTAATTCTCTGCTTAGGTAAACACCTCGGTGAACAAGTCTGTCAGTAAGATCCTGTTACTATGGTTGATAACATTCCGGTAACCGCCGGTGGACGAGAACTTTACCTATTGGTCCGCCTCGTTTCTACGAGCAGAAAAATGGTTCTATTCGTTCCCCGCCCTTGGTACCAACGTTGTTGCCAACATATCTGACCAGCTATCC
Organism: Elymus sibiricus; assembly: GCA_039707655.1. Taxonomy (NCBI): domain Eukaryota; kingdom Viridiplantae; phylum Streptophyta; class Magnoliopsida; order Poales; family Poaceae; genus Elymus; species Elymus sibiricus. Next base: position 301,889,928 of record CM077675.1, on the reverse strand, counting down.
TCTGACACGTCTTCTTTCATGACCATGCAAGTTGTCACCGATCTTCCTGCTCTTGACCACATGGTCGGCCCATAACCCTCAGTTCCACAGGATCGAAACCTGACTCCCCTGTACATCTTTGACTCCAAAGTATCCTTTGCACTTAGCTTTGTTGGTAATTCCCGAGCCACCGTCCAAGGGATGTTCTATCCTAATATCAGACGCAATAATTATTTTCGTTGCTCTGAATCCCTTTCACCTTCCGATCAGGCATCGAATGTTTGCCTACCCGTTTGAAACTTTTATACCATCACATTTTGCTCTTAGTGATTCCTCGAGTCTTAACTTGAGAAATAAATCTTGTGTTCCTTCCTGAGTTCGCCGTCAGATGCCCAACCTTGTAGGGATACGTTCTTCCAGAGTTTTCCCTCTAATCTCATTCGTAGTGCGGTGTAGATCCCGAAGAAAGGATGACGACTTCATCATGGTGACCTGAAGCAGAAACATGAATATATTAACGAAAGGGATCAACTTCTTCGAGAAGAACAACAAAGACGAGAAGATCCGTTAGAGTTTCGCAACCTAAACTTTGCCCCCTTACCTCTACCTCTTAATTCTCGGGACGAGAATTCTTGTTAGTAGGGGAGAATTGTGACACCCTGGGTTTTGGCTACAGTAATGGTTGTAATTAAGCTACAGTAATGACCATGATCAGCCTCAAATCATTTTTCTAAATAGGGTATGATCAAGTTGAACTTCAATTCTCAATTCAAATTCACTTCAAAAACCTATTGAATTTTTTTTGTGTAATAAAATAAAATTGCAAACAGCAAAAATAAAATGTTGCACACGTGTGATAAATCACAAAACAAATGGTGAAAAGGAAATCAACCTAACCAAATCATTGGTGTGGACCCCACCATGCAAAACAGAGCCCAAATGCAATTTAAAAGCACTTTTTAATTCCATGGATAATTGGAACAGATACCAAAAATGCCCAAAATGTTTATGGCCACACTTAATAATGCAAGGTATTATTTGGAGCAAGTCACCTATTTTTGCAGTAGAGAATTAAAGATAAAAATAAAAGAAACAGAAAAGAATAACTAAAACAGAAAAGGAAAAAGAGAAAAGAAAAGAAGCATTATGCTGCTGGGCCTTAAAGGACTACAGGAAGCCCCAGCCCGCTGGCGCCGTCGTCCCTAACCTCCTGCTCACCGGGGAGATGTGGACGATGGCCGAGCGTCCGCGGCGCGATTGCCACGCGCCGGCCATCCGACCCCCCTCCGACGGCTACTAGGTCACCCCCGAGCTCCTCTCTCTCCCTCACAAACCCTAGCGCCCTCGTTCCCCCCCCCATCACCCTCTCTCTCGCTCCCGAACCTACTCGACGCAGCCGCCGCCGTGCGCCGGTCGATCCCGTGGCCACCGTCGACCCCGAGCTTCGTCAGGACGTCCACGAGCTCCGCCATCCTCCACTCCTTCGACCCCGACCTCGAGCCGGAGCTGAGAAGCCCTGCCGTGGCCGCTCTCCTCCGCCCCCTTCGTCTCTGTCGCCGACGAACCTCTCCGATTCCGTCGCCGCTGCTGCTACTAAGCCTAACGCCGGCCACCGTGAGCCACAACGTGAGCCTCTCCCTCTCTCCTTCCCCTCCGCATTTGCGCTGCTGCTCCGCGGCTAGCTCGTCGCCTCGCCGCACTCTGTCCGCCGCGGGACCTCGCCGTCCGGCCACTTCCGGTCGTCTCTGAGGCCGCGCGTCAGCTCCATTCGATGCGGCGCTTTCCTCTCGCTCGAACGTGATCGAAAGCGCGCGCTAAATCGCACCGTAGCCGCGTGCCCGATTCCGCCCGTAGCTCACCGCCGTCGTCATCGACGTCGAGCTCCACTCCGACCACTGTAGCCAGCGCCGATAGGCTAGATCGACGCGGCGGCCTTCACTCGTTCGATAGAGCCCAAGAACGCCCGAAAAGATGCACCGTAGACGAAACCCGGGCTCGCCGGAGTTCTGCCGTCGCGGGCGAGCTCGCCGGCGTGCTCCGGTGCCGGCGCTGACTCGGCGTCTGACGTGGCGCAGCGGGCCCCGACTCCTGTGTCACTGCCGCTGGGCCCCACGGGCCCTAGTTGACCCAGTTGACTGGGTCAACTGCTGATTGGGCACTCTGGTCCACTGACATGCGGGCCCCACTAGTTTAAAACGTTTTTATAACTAAATAACACTGATAATTAAAATCTATTAATTAATTAGTAATTAGTTAGTCACTGACACGTGGGGCCCAGTCCCTATTTAAGCTAATTAACCCTCTGTTATATTAACTAGAGTATGACAGGTGGGGCCCTTCTTAGTTAATCAGATAATTAGATTTAATTTAACTCTGTTTAAACATTGAGTCTATGACATGTGGACCCCACTGTTCAAGTTTGACTCTGGTCAGCCAGAGTTGACCTGCTGACGTCATGGTGATGTCATGATGATGTCATCATTTACTATTCTGGATAATTCGAATTTAAATAAATAATTAAATTCCAGAAATTCTTTAAAAACTTTAAAAATTAATAGAAAATAATCCGTAGCTCAGATGAAAAAGTTTTATACATGAAAGTTGATCAGAAAAATCCCACGAATCTGAATATGCCATCCATTCATCTGTCACATGCTCCTAGCATGTTGAACATGGAACTTTTCCCCTCCAGATCGTCTGTTCGATAAATCCAAAGACCCGGGAAATATTGTCAGATATTCTCCCGCTCCGTCTGATACGTGTAGTACTGCGTTAGACTACTCCTAACACTGCGTATTGCCATGTCATGCATCGTGTTGCATCTGTTTGCTTGTATTTATTGTTTCTTCCCCCTCTTCTCTCCGGTAGCCTCCGAGACTGACGCTGCTATCGAGTACGACTACGCCCCTGACGACCAGCCCTTTGCCGTAGAGCAGCAAGGCAAGCAACCCCCCCTTGAGCATTCCGATATCGCCTATCCTTTCCCTCTTATTCTTGCATTAGATTTTGTCTACTGTATTAGTTAGCTCCTATTCTGATGCATAGCCTGTTTTTGATAAACTGTTACAATACCTGCAATCATATCAACTGCTTAGTATAGGTTGATCAATGAATCCCCAGTGACCCCTTAGTCCTAGTTGCCCCTGCTTCTTCATCGACGACTCGACGACTCGAAGACCCGAAGACTCGGTCAACCGACCGACGAGCCAGGCCCCTCACATCACCGCACACCCCTTAAGTATGGCACTGCAGAGCTACTACCGAGTGTCGAGGGTGATACCTCACTTAGCACTCCTGGTGTTAATTCTGTAGCGTAGCTAGTCGGTCGTAGGTATCGAGGGTGATTCCCCCTTCCCATTTATCGATAGCGACTCTTGTCATACACATACCTTGAGTGGGATCCATCGAGGGTGATTCCTCGGATTTCCACTTGGTGTATAAACACACAGTTACTTTAACTTGACATTGTTTACTTGTGAAAGACGGGACTGGAGGGACAGGCGGCACCACCCTGGTTGAGGTGGACCTGAGTTCCCGACAGTATTGAGACGGGTCGGCCCCAAGGGTACCCGTGTGTGAGATGTGGTGGGATGCGCTGGTAAGGCATCCAAAGGATTATGTTGAGGCGTGGACGGGCAGGAGAGGCCCTTGCCACACATCCTCGAGTCGGGGTGACGGGACCGCACTTTATGTGTCGCGCTTGCCCCGCAATAATAAAATGCTAATGGGTTGGGTATTTGATCTGAGTTGGGTCGTTGGCCTTTTTACACACCAAACCATCGTGTGGGAGAAGTTATGGGTACTCAGCGTCGTTGTATCAGCCGAAGCTCTTCGGACGTCAGCAATGGAGCGGCACGCGCCGGATTGGACTGGACGGTACAGCTCTTGGACTGGAGTGTGCTAGGTTTGCTTCCGGCCGCGTTCGCATCGTGCAGGAGTGCAAGGGCAAGTGGTCCCACGAACCTGCGTGCTTAGGATTTAGACCGGCGGGCTGGCCTCTTCATTGAGCCTAGGTGGGGCGACGACGTGCTGCTATCCCAAGGCCGGGCATGACCCAGGAAAGTGTGTCCAGCCGGAGGTGATCAGGCGTGTTGGAGATGCGGTGCACCCCTGCAGGGAAGATTAATCTATTCGAATAGCCGTGTCCACAGTAACAGGACGACTTGGAGTTGTGCCTTGACTTTATACAACTATAACTGTGACTTTAATTTGAAATGAATTGTGGCTCCGAGATTGCTTCCTCGCAGGGAGTCGACGAAGGATCTCTGGGTGTGGTTACTTAATAAAATTGCTACAATAATATGACTATATGTGATATACCAGTCTACTCTCTTCTAATGCTGCAAGATGCTGAAGATGCTAGTCTTCGATAGGACTAGGCTTTCCCCCTATTCTTGCTTTCTGCAGTCAGTCCAGATATAACCCCTCCCCTTGATACTGATGCATACTTAGCATAGTTCTGATGTCAGTCTTGCGAGTACTTTGGATGAGTACTCACCGCTGCTTTGCTTTCTCTTTGCCCCTCGATACGATGTTGCGTTCAGGCGATGGAGCCCAGGAGATGGAGTACACAGGAGACGACTACTACACCACCGCTGGAGCCTACTACTACGTGGAGGCTGCCCCCGACGCTCAGGAGTAGTTAGGAGGTTCCCAGGCAGGAGGCCTCGCCTCTTTTGATCCGCTACTTATGTTTGTGCTAGCCTTCTTAAGGAAAAACTTGTTTAACTTATGTCTGTACTCAGATATTACTGCTTCCGCTGACTCGTGCTTGTCCAGCTTTGTATTCGAGCCCTCGAGGCCCCTGGCTTGTAATATGAAGCTGTATGACTTTAATTTGTGTCTAGTGTTGTGTTGTGATATCGATCAGTGAGTCCCTAATCTTGGTCGTACGCATTGCGTGATTGATTAGCGTACGGTCGAGATCGGGGGCGTCACAGGGACACAACGGTGTGACCTGTGTATGTGAAAACAGCCCATGGTCGTCCTATCAGGCACGACCCCGTATTGAGAGTGACCACGTCACTCCCGCCACTAGTAATGTGGGTTCTCTGCTAGCATCGACCAAAGTAATCAACAAAGCCCCTTCCCATATAGGGGTACAGTGGTTGTACATGTAAGGTTGGGACGGTCGACAAATCTTAAATCTAATCTGTTTTCAAAAACACACACTCAACTTGCCTCGGTACACCACTTCTTTATCAATTGGTTACCTAGCTCAACATCATCTCCCTCGAGCATTAGTGGCACCCGATGGGGTTTTCAAAAAGGTCTTTGGTAAACATTTGTTTTCCATCTCAATGCATATCCCCGTCCCACTTGCGTCAACTACTTAGCATCCTAACTACTTCCCACCTGCATAACCCTCATAGGAAGGTAGGGTCATGCACAATGCAAGTATCAACGAGAATTGCATCGGAGACCAACCCAGCAAGGTTGTCACCACATCATCGGCATGCTCTTTCATGCAACAATCAAAGTACTATAATTCCATGCAAGAAACAGTTTCATCGACATGGTCAAAGGGCTGCTTGCCTGGCTCCGCAAAGTCTTCGAGGTCTCCTCACACTTCTGGTCCAACTTCGAGCACTCCGTCTACTTCATCAACTACCGCTGGAAACAACCTCAATGAGCAACACAACAAGGCAGCAAACAAAAGTGTTCAAAAAAGAAACTTTATTTTTCTAGGATGTCTATGGTCATAAGAAAAATACCTAAAGTTTCTCTAATGGATTTGGATTACCAGAGATTTCTGAATGATGGAAATGGAGGGAATTGTTGATCCTATAAGGTGTCTACAGAAAAAAAATTATAAAAATGAGTGAATGCACCTATTAAATAGGGCATGATTTTAGAAACATGCAGGAAGTGGTTTCACTGGATTTGGTGTTGAGATGATTTTCCTATGAATTTCTTAAGATGAAATAAATGAAAATGGGGCTATTTATTTGATCCAGCAGTATCAATGCATGGTAAAAATGTTAACCATGGCCAGATAAATAGGGTATGATTTTTAGAGCACCTAGAAATTGGAATCACTCCATTTGGAGTTGATTTGGATGTTCTAGGGATTTTACAAGTTGGACTTTGAATAATTCAAATTTGAATTTATACTGGAACACTGCAGAAACTTGTGGTGGAAAAATATGAAAGTAATTAAATAGGTTGGGATTTTAGAAAAATGTGTGAGTTGGAATCATGTCATTTGGGCATACATTTATTTCTGTGGAATTTTTGCAACTTTCTGGAAAATGGAAAAAGGAAAATGCCGCTGTTCATATGGTCCAAAACAGTAGCAGTTGAGCAGGCCCAGAAGGGTTCCAGCCCAGGCACAGTGCAGCGCCGTGGGCCACATAGAAGGCGGAAAGGCCGAATACGCCTTCAGCCGACACGGCACGCTTGCCGCGGGCGCGTTCAAACCCGACATGTGGGTACCACCTGTCGGTGAGATAGAGGGGTGTGGGGGTATGACAGGGGGGGTCCCACCTGTCATCACCCTCCTCTAGACAGGGAGGAGATGGGGCTCATCGCCGGTGATGTGGGGCTCGGGCGAAGGAGCTGATGGCACCGTTGGCCTCGGGGTGGAGTCGTCGATCGGGGGTCGCCGGAGTTGGTCGTCAGGGAGACCTGGTTCACCGGCGGAAAGGAGGCCAGGTGGCAAGGCTTCGGGAGAAGCTTGCTCTTGTCGTCTCCGGATACAAATCACAAGGAGGAGGGGAATCGCATCAGGAGCTTCATGTGGCCACGGATCGAGCGAAGGGAGGGGCGGAGGAGGCCCTCAGCGTGCGAAAGCCGGTGGCCCGAGGCGGCGGAGGTCAGCTCGATCTCGAGCACAGGGGCCCTAGGAGCTTGCTTGGGTGGTTCTGGTGGTCGATTGGGGGTACTAGGGGGCTAACGAAAGGAAGAGAGTGAGGAGGGGGTAGCTTAAATAGTCGGGCGTCGGTGTGTCGTGGGCGGAGCTCACGGGCATCAGCGGCAACGTCCCTGGAGGCTGCGGGAGGAGGCTAGCGCTGCTCTACGGTGTTGGTAGGAGTAGTGCAGGCTGCTGGGAGGCAAGAGGAGGAGCAGGGCGAGGTCAGAGGTGGGTCCCCTTGCGCGAACGGGCACTAGCCGGTGCGGGCGGCGTCAGGCACGCGCGGCTGGGGTCGCCGGAGAGAAGGAGGAGCGGGCGGCAGCTTGGAGTCTTGTGGACGTCGAGAGGTACACGAGGGACAAGGTCCTGCCTCCCTAGGCTGCTAGGCACCTCGGGATTCTCCTTCTACAGTGCGGCGGCGCACTGTAGCGCACCCCAGAGCACCCTTTTGGCATGCCATGGCATGCCAATTGTGCCCTGGGCGCGTCCAAGCATGTCCTTTAGTCCCTACGATTTTCTGGAGATGCTGAGGAGCTTAGGTGCTAAGGAAGGAGATAGAAAAGTAAAATGGGGAGGGAAGAGGTGTTGCCATGGCTGTCCAGAGAGGAAGAATAGGGGTTTTACCCCCTTCAATGATTGAGACTTGGCCAGGGAAACTTACTAGAGGTAGAATACAACAATGTGGAGTTGTAGTAAAAGTTAGGGCCAAGGAGATCAATGGAAAAGGTGAAAACAATAGCTTTGGTTTTCTGCCAGAAGGTGCTTGTTACTAGTTTGGGCAAGTAAAAGGATTCTACTTGCCTTGAGATTTAACACGATCAAATCGTAGATGGAATTGAGATTGATCACCAATTTTGGGCTTATTTGATGGAAGTTTCCAATGCAAACTTTATAAACCCTAGAAATGGGCAGAAATGGATTTGCTTAGATCTAGCTATGCAAATCCATTCTCCTTAATGCACCACTGGGTGTGCTGGCATCATTTGGGGATTAAAGCGTGCCCAAAAAGTTTGGGACCAAATGGGGAAACTTGGTAATGCAAAAAATCCCAATTCTAGAAATCAGCAGAAATGGGTTTGGAGACATTTGGACAAGTGTATCTGTTCTCCTTGATGCACCACTTGGTGTGGATGCATTATTAGAGAATTAGATCATGTCCACAAAGTTTCAGCACAATTGGAGGCACTTGGCAATGTAAAGTTGCTCAAGTTTGGATCTGGACAGAGAGGGTTTTGGGGCATTTTGGTGAACCAAAATTATTGGGATTGATTTGAAATTTTGCAAGATGATCACATATGTAATATGTGACATGCTGGAATTTTCCTGGATTTATTTGATAATATTTCTTATAGAAATATTTCAAATACTTGAAATGTGCAGAAAGGGTCTTGGAGGGTTTTGTCCAATATTCTGAACATGGCCATGTGTTGAAACTCTTATATATGGAAAATATATGTCCACTCAGTTTTCCTAAATTTTCTCAAATATTTTGAAAGCATAAAAATAGTTTTTCCCTATAAAAGACCATTTCTGGCCTTAAGAAAAAGCCTTTAAATAAAATAGGAGAATAATGTTTAAAAATAATATTTAGTGGTTTTGGTAAGTCTTATATATAATAGGTTTCAAATATAGTTTGTGAAAGAATTTAAATACCCTAATTTAAGGACTTGTAGTTCAAGCCTCATCTCAGGGGTTTTTGAAAACCTAAATTAAATTAATGCTTTTTGGCCAAAATAATATTTTATGAAAATAGTTTTATGTCCTATACACATGGCATGATCATTGGGCAAAGCTTTGGATCAAGGAGATGAGTCTAGAGAGTAGGAGAGATTTTATGAATTAAAGCACTAGCAAGCAACCAAGCAATTAGCAATCAAGTCAAGCATCACAAGCCTACACAAAAAAAATTTGTTGGCCCTAATTTTTGAGTCATGTTAACTTAGTCATGAGGCAAAACAGAGGGTGTGACAGACCTACCCCCCTTACAAGAATCTCGTCCCCGAGATTCCTAGGCTAGGCGTAGAAAAGATGCGGAAATTCAGAGGTGAGGTAGTCTTTCGTTCCATGTTGCTTCTGCTTTGGTGTGGTTTCTCCACTATTCCTTCAAGTGCTTGACGATACAGCTTCGAGTGCATCGTTTGACTCTGTCTGAGAGGTGAATTGGGTTCCTACGGTATGCTAGGTCTGACTAGGAGTTAAGGGCCTGATGAATGGGGTTCAAGCAAATGTCTGGCTTGCGTGCTAGTCCTGGGGTTACTCACATTGGTTAGTGACATCTAGATGTCTCGTGTTAGAATAGAAAGGTCAAAGTTTTGGTGTAGCTTCCCGTCGGCGGAGAAGTCCTTATCTTGTTTAAAGTAGGAGATCTTCAGTCGCAGGTGGTCTTCGTCCTTGAGAGTGTTGAAGCACGTCATCGTAGGCTTCTCGTCGAGATCTTCTGCTTGAGTAAGTTGCCCAGGTATGTTTTTCATTCATCTTCGGCCATTTGTCTTTTTCATCACGGACGCACATTCCTGGCGGGTCTTCGAGTGTTTGGTCTACTTGTCTCTCCGTAGCCATTTGTGGCAAGGTTTGGGCTGAGTCTCGTCCCTAAGAATAAGCTTAGAGATTTGACGCGAAAACGGTTCCTACCACCTAGGAAAGTTTTTGAGGGGGTCCTACATGAGCTGGCTACCCAAAAGTATAGACCAACCATCCAATCCCCAAGGTCTGAGGCTTGGCAAGTGGGGTGAACCAACCTTGACAGGGGTTTCACCATGATCCATTCAGGATTCACGTCCTCGGTTGGACCAAAAAGGGGCTCTTTAATTTCTCTTGATGTCCAAAGGCTTCATCGTGCTTGAACGTCGGTGCTTCTTGAGATAGTCTAGCTGATGTAGCCGACAGAGGAGTGGTGGTTGACTTCTCTTGTTTCTTCTTCATCGTCGTGGTGCCCAACCATAGTGGTTCTTCATCTTGTTCGGTAAGAATGTATTCTTCTGCAAGGAGGGTGCTTCGAGGAGTCCATCTCCTTTAAGGTAAAATTTTACACTTGAGAAGCTTGGCAACCAAGCTTCTGGGGCCTATCCAGTTAGGACTAAGGTGTTCTTTTCTCTCATTGGGTAAATAAGTATGTCATCCGTGAGGACAACAACATATTTCTCCAAGTATCACATAAACACATTGCTCATGGGATATGTGAGAGAAGTGGGCATAAGTCAACCTAAAAAGGGCTTGACGGTATATCCATTAACCGTGAGGTGTGGACGGTGTGGTCTTGGGGTAAGAGTCAGGAATGGCTTTAGACTGGCGGCATTTTGATTCAGCTTGCTCTCGAGAGGAAGCTCGGGAACCAATCTTTGGCCAGTTAGTCTTAATCTTCTGGGAGCTGCATTTGTTTTGGGTGGTTACTTGTCCAGGGGTTTGTGGTCCCTCATACTCTAGCTCTTCGCATCCACCTTCCTTATAGAAAGGGTGGGTGGTGGTCAAGGTGGAGTACTGGCCATAGTCTTTTGACTTAGAGCCAAGGACTATGGTCATAATCTGGCCATGTTATGGCTCGGTAAAGCTTAGGGGTTTCAAGGATCTTAGGATGTGAGTGAACGTCTGTCATCTTATCCTTGAGCACAGTGCTTGGATGCCAATAGTCCTACCTATTACTCCAAACAAAATCATCCTATATCATCAAGGGTATCATCTCATATAGGCCAGCTCCAATATCACTCATGCTATTCGCATCTCCATGGTTTTGAGGGAACGACTAAACCAAATCACATATGTATACTATAGCTAACTCATACGTATCCCTATGTAAAAATCATCGGGTGAAGCATACAAGCTGCTAAGCTTGAATAAGACACTACAAATCCAAGTGCTCGGCTAATTTATCCAAGGTATAAGGTACTGCGCCTCTATGCTAAAGAAATACGTATTATACCAATCCAAGATCTTGTTTCCTTCCTACGAATCCAATCAAGTGGTCCTTAAATGCCATGACCCATTACTCCTACAAATCCAATATCGCTGGAGTTCTACATAATCTCCTAAGTTCCTATAATCCACAAATCATTGAAAGGAATGTTATCGTAGTATATCCATGAACTTCCGTTATCATGATCAAGTAAGCTCCAATGTCAGGTGCATACAGATCCTCGAATCAATGCTGACAACTATCCAATATCCCTAGTTTACCATCCACCGAGAAACATGGTATCCTGATTGAGATCATTACACTAAATCCAATCTACTCCTAACCATGTCGTCTTATTTATTATTGACACCCCATTAGGAGCACATATTAAAATCCAAAGCCCACATCTAGCGAGAATACCTACTTGTTACTCCGGTCATTTTCGTAATATCGTCAATGCTGACAAGTCAAGTTATTGCACCACCAAGACTTTCAGCTTGTGATCACAATTGTCCTACTAAATCCAACTGACTCAAGGGGGAGATAAGTTGTGCTACTATACCAACTTGATCCACCAAGTTCACCTATCATGATGAAAGTCTCGCAATCCACCAAAGGGGCTTAGCTATATCCTCAAGACATCTATTATAGTCACATCAAATCATCGGTCTATTAATCATGTATCCTCAAAACGATCTTCCCTATGGCATCATTAGTTCAAGTGATGGCTTAGGGATGTAATGTGTCTGTTCACTAGGATCACTAGTCCCATGATGAAACCAAGTGCTAAACCAAGGTTATCGAAGCTTATCCAGTGTTCTCTCGCAAACCCGTATGTTAAGCACATGGTTAAAGGTTGGGTCGGGTAACTTGAGAGGTCTAGGTTAGTCTAGGCAAGGGTTTCCAATCTTGAGGAAAAAGCACATCTCTACGGGGTTGCACCTAGTTGAATAGGTTATCGTCAAAAGTCTTCAGCGCCAGTTGTTTGCCGAGGTGGGATCCTTGGTGCATCTTGCCTCTTCGGTCATCAGTTGATGAGAAGGGTGAGAGAGAAAAGTAGCATAGCAGAGGGGTGCATAAAGGGGGTTCTATAGTGCAAGTGTAATCAAACAAGTGCCGAAAGGGCAAAACACATTCATTAAGATAAAATAAGCAGCATAGTCACGTACACGTTGCCTAGGGCAAAGGTTCGACTTATACCAAAACACAAACAGATAAAAGCAAACAACACGCAACATGGTTTCATTTGAACCATCACACGGACTCGACTTCGCATAGGGGTTACACGACTCATCCTACCCTGGGGGTGCTCGGACTCAGGTAGTCGTGCCTTGCTTCATGTCTCGAGGAAATGGACGCTCAGTCTTAAGCTTCTAGGCCTCCCTGTGGTACCAGTGAGTATGCGACAGTTGGCTGCTTGTTGGGACACCTCCTAACAATATGCCCATATTCGCCACATCCGTGGCATGTGACGGGATAAAAGAGGTCATTATTCACCCTTGGCTCATGACGTCGGTGGCCTGACGATGGTCCTCCACGTGGTGGATATGGGAATCCATTCCTACGCCTTCTGCGCGGGGCTCGGTTGCAGGCTTCCTGAAGTTCCTTGATTTGTTGCTTCTGGTTGGTGTGTAGACTTGCAGGGCAGCAATATGTTGTTCTTGCTCGACCACCTTTTTCTTCTCGAGGTAGTGGAGGTGTAGGAGTGAAGGGAAGTCCTGGCGGGACTTGAGGAATTCTTCCGTAAGGTAACGCAGAAGGTGATCTACCGCGTTGGTGAAGCGGACTTGGAGCTTGAGGGTTGGGTCTTCGTCTTCTAGGAAATCCATCGCTTGAGCAGGGGCTCCTAATCCACTCTTGCTGGGTAGGTAGCGGGTAGCTAGTTCTTCCTTCATTTCCGGGAGGAGATCTCAAAGACGAAGGAGGGCTTCGTAGGCCGCCTGCTGAATGGCCATGTCTCTTGTTGGCATAGGTGGTCCAACAAAGAACAAACTCTGGGGTGGGGTCTTGGCTGGTGCAACCACCTTGGCGTAGAACTCAGCTCTGAACTCGCCATTGTTCAGCTCATGCAGGGTGTACATCGGCTCTAAAGGGTAGTGGCATTGCTGAAGGCAGTCTCTTAGGAGTGGTGGGAATCCGATCATGAGGAGTCTCATACGAGCGACGGCCATCTACAAGATGGTCAGAGGAGGGGTTAATATGACAAGAGAGGATGAGGTGAGTGTAAAAGGTTTTATAGTTGGCTAGATCAGATGAGGAGAGAAGTGTAATAGGTTTTGCAAGTGATTTTGGGGTCTGGGGGCTAGTTCCTGTCCTAACTAACGTCCATGCTAACTAAGGGCTTCCTACAGTCAACCTCGCTCTAATACCAGCTCTGTGGGGACCCCGACTCATAAGTCGGGATCACCGAATGTATGTGCACAGTGATCCCAGAGATCAATGCTCACTGAACACACACAAACTAGATAAAAAGAGTCCTATATCCTTTACGTACCGTTTTTCTCAAATATGGCCTTTATGGCCAAGCCTTCATAAACTCGCAGCGGAAATCTTCAATGACAGCGTGAACCCATCCATCTGCCTTAACCCTACACGCATTCTGACTGGGATGCATCCTAGCTCGCATGTTCTTCACCGAGGTACTCTTCATCGAATTCTATTCTTTCATGCCTGGCCAATAAAATAACCAGTGGCAAGCCAATGAGTACTTTTGAATGTACTCGCAAGCAACCCACGTTTTGTAACAAGGTATAACAAAGCATGATATAGCACTAAATAGGTGTCTTTGCGAAAAGCTAATTTTAATGCAATGATATGTCCTATCAACATGTAGAAGCATGCATCAACAAGAACAGATATCCATATAAACAAGTTACAGATATCAATGTAAGCAGGGTTTGAACATCACATGTTCAATCATTTCATCAAGTCTTCCGACTTAGCTCACGTATCTCTTTGTCACACACACACACCATGTTTTGTGAAAACATCAGGACGTAGTTTAAGCAGCACCACCCAACTATCCTTGACCGTGGACACGGCTATTCGAATAGTTTTACACTCTGCAGAGGTTGCACACTTTACCCACAAGACTTAGGGAACTTCCGTGTCATCCACGACTCGTGGTATATCACATACCTGAGGTAAGCACCCGAACAATGCCTTTCCGTTGACGACACTAAACAAAGAGTCCACTCGTTGGCCCACGTCTCCACGATGTACAACACACGAGCCTCGCTCAACATAGTACCATCCATGAAGGGACACAACGGTGTGCCCGGTGTTTGTGAAAACAGCCCATGGTCGTCCTATCAAGCACGACCCCGTATCGAGAATGACCACGTCACTCCCGCCACTAGTAATGCGGGTTCTCTGCTAGCATCGACCAAAGTAATCAACAAAGCCCCTTCCCATATAGGGGTACAGTGGTTGTACATGTAAGGTTGGGACGGTCGACAAATCTTAAATCTAATCTGTTTTCAAAAACACACACTCAACTTGCCTCGGTACACCACTTCTTTATCAATTGGTTACCTAGCTCAACATCATCTCCCTCGGGCATTAGTGGCACCCGATGGGGTTTTCAAAAAGGTCTTTGGTAAACATTTGTTTTCCATCTCAATGCATATCCCCGTCCCACTTGCGTAGCAACTACTTAGCATCGTAACTACTTCCCACCCGCATAACCCTCATAGGAAGGTACGGTCATGCACAATGCAAGTATCAACGAGAATTGCATTGAAGACCAACCCAACAAGGTTGTCACCACATCATCGACATGCTCTTTCATGCAACAATCAAAGTACTATAATGCCATGCAAGAAACAGTTTCATCGACATGGTCAAAGGGCTGCTTGCCTGGCTCGGCAAAGTCTTCGAGGTCTCCACACGCTTCTAGTCCAACTCCGAGCACTCCGTCTACTTCGTCGACTACCGCCGGAAACAACCTCAATGAGCAACACAACAAGGCAGGAAACAAAAGTGTTCAAAAAAAGAAACTTTATTTTTCTAGGATGTCTATGATCATAAGAAAAATACCTAAAGTTGCTCTAATGGATTTGGATTACCAGAGATTTCTGAATGATGGAAATGGAGGGAATTATTGATCCTATAAGGTGTCTACAGAAAAAAAATTATAAAAATGAGTGAATGCACCTATTAAATAGGGCATGATTTTAGAAACATGTAGGAAGTGGTTTCACTGGATTTGGAGTTGAGATGATTTTCCTATGAATTTCTTAAGATGAAATAAATGAAAATTGGGGCTATTTATTTGATCCAGCAGTATCAATGCATGGTAAAAATGTTAACCATGGGCGGATAAATAGGGGATGATTTTTAGATCACCTAGAAATTGGAATCACTCCATTTGGAGTTGATTTGGATGTTCTAGGGATTTTACAAGTTGGGCTTTGAATAATTCAAATTTGAATCTATACTGGAACACTGCAGAAACCTGTCGTGGAAAAATATGAAAGTTGCATAATTAAATAGGTTGGGATTTTAGAAAAATGTGGGAGTTGGAATCATGTCATTTGGGCATACATTTATTTCTGTGGAATTTTTGCAAGTTTCTGGAAAATGGAAAAAGAAAAATGCCACTGTTCATATGGTCCAAAATAGTAGCAGCTGAGCTGGCCCAGAAGGGATCCAGCCCAGGCACAGTGCAGCGACGCGGGCCATGTCGAAGGCGGAAAGGCCGAGTACGCCTTCAGTCGACACGGCACGCGTGTCGCAGGCGCGTTCAAACCCGACAGGTGGGTACCACCTGTCGATGAGAGAGAGGGGTGTGGGGGTATGACAGGGGGGTCCCACATGTCATCACCCTCCTCTAGAGAGGGAGGATAAGGGGCTCACCGCTGGTGATGTGGGGCTCGGGAGAAGGAGCTGATGGCACCGTTGGCCTAGGGATGGAGTCGTCGATCAGGGGTCGCCGGAGTTGGTCGTCGGGGAGACCTAGTTCACTGGCGGACAAGGAGGCCAGGAGGCAAGGCTTCGGTAGAAGCTTGCTCTGGTCATCTCCGGCTACAAATCACAAGGAGGAGGGGAATCGCATCAGGAGCTTCATGTGGCCACGGATCGAGCGAAGGGAGGGGCGGAGGAGGCCCTCAACGTGCGAATGCCGGTGGCCCGAAGCGGCGGCGCTCGGCTCGATCCCGAGCACAGGGGCCCTAGGAGCTTGCTTGGGTGGTTCTGGAGGTCGATTGGGGGTAGTAGGGGGCTAACGGAAGGAAGAGAGTGAGGAGGGGGCAGCTTAAATAGCCGGGCGCCGGTGTGCCGTGGGCGGAGCTCACGGGCGTCCGCGGCAACATCCCTGGAGGCTGCGGGAGGAGGCTAGCGCTGCTCTATGGTGTTGGTAGGATTAGTGCAGGCTGCTGGGAGGCGAGAGGAGGAGCAGGGCGAGGTCAGAGGCGGGCCCCCTTGCGCGAACGGGCACTGGTCGGTGCGGGCAGCGTCGGGCACGTGCGGCTAGGGTCGCCGGAGAGAGAGGGAGGAGGGGCGGCAGCTTGGAGTCTTGCGGACGTCGAGGGGGACTCGGGGGGATAAGGTCCCGCCTCCCTAGCCTGTCAGGCGCCTCGGGATGCTCTTGCTACAGTATGGCGGCGCATAGTAGCGTGCTCCAGAGCACCCTTTTGGCATGGTATGCCACTTGTGCCATGGGCGCGTCCAAGCATGTCCTCTAGTCCCTGCGGTTTTCTAGAGATGCTCTGAGGAGCTTAGGTGCTAAGTCTGGAGATATAAAAGTAAAATGGGGAGGGGAGAGGTGTTGCCATGGCTGTCCAGAGAGGAAGAATAGGGGTTTTACCCCCTTCAATGATTGAGACTTGTCTAGGGAAACTTACTGGAGGTATAATACAACAATGTGGAGTTGTGGTAAAAAGTTGAGGCCAAGGAGATCAATGGAAGAGGTGAAAACAACGGCTTTGGTTTTCTGCCAGAAGGTGTTTGTTACTAGTTTGGGCAAGTAAAAGGATTCTACTTGCCTTGAAATTTAACAGGATCAAATGATAGATGGAATTGAGATTGATCACCAATTTTGCGCTTATTTGATGAAAGTTGCCAATGCAAACTTTATAAACCCTAGAAATGGGCAGAAATGGATTTGCTTAGATCTAGATATGCAAATCCATTCTCCTTGATGCACCACTGGGTGTGGTGGCATCATTCGGGGATTAAAGCATGCCCAAAAAGTTTGGGACCAAATGGGGAAACTTGGCAATGCAAAAATTCCCAATTCTAGAAATCGGCAGAAATGGGTTTGGAGGGATTTGGACAAGTGTATATGTTCTTCTTGATGAAACACTTGGTGTGGATGCATTATTAGATGACTAGTACAAATGCCCGTGTGTTGCACCGGGCGATAAAAGGGACACAATCTGCTTCATATGTCATTGTGCACCTTTTTTTGTTCAATTTTAATAAACGTCGATAATAAGGTTAAACATGGAAATATCCTTATTTTTAATAAAAGTTAATGTTTTCATGCCGCTTCATTTATCAACCGTTCTACACTCTTCAATGTCAGTATCAAGAATGTTGTCGTCAGAGACGCCCGAGTAGTTCAGTGAGAGCGCTCTGCTGATGTTGCACAACACGGCCTGCTCGTGCTGCTGTTCTTGCTGCTCGGGTTGTTGGGTGTCCGGAAAGAAGAAGAAAAGGTGTAGAGCTATCCTTTATTCATGATTGTAATAAACATAAAAAAAGACCATTTCCATAATCAGTTGAACACTACATCAATAACAGAGACAAACAATTCCTTGAGTCATCTTTGATATGGAATCGTTAAGAAACAAATAAATGACAGAATTTTAATAGAATACCGTAGAATACAACATTGGTTAAGAACTGTAGCAGTTCTGAAAGCACATACCAGCTCTCGTTGCAATTTCTGGTTATCCTGAACAATAGTACTTTTCTGCTCAGTTAGCTTGAAAATAAAGGAGGTTAATCAGAAGGAACCAAAAGCATTTAAGATACAGATGGCAACTAAGAAACCATGTGTTTTAGTTTTTTGTGACAGAGAACTTTATAAAGGAAAAAACATACGTACTGTAGCTAATACCATCATGAACACATTATTGTTTACGCTTTTGCTACAATTCACCCTATTCAGTTCAAGAAGTGAAAAGTTTCCAAGAAATAGGTAAACCCATATAAATTGCAAATCCATCTTGTCAGAGGGCTGATCAAGAATCCTAGAGATACCAAATTTGGGAAAGT
Organism: Elymus sibiricus; assembly: GCA_039707655.1. Classification (NCBI taxonomy): domain Eukaryota; kingdom Viridiplantae; phylum Streptophyta; class Magnoliopsida; order Poales; family Poaceae; genus Elymus; species Elymus sibiricus. Next base: position 301,871,986 of record CM077675.1, on the reverse strand, counting down.
AGAATCAAATAGACAATGCATTATATGCAACTTGGCATGCCACAGTAGAGTCTTGCACATAGCACCATGGCCAGGCATTATGTCAAAACAGATACAATCAAAATCATGCTGATAAGTGATAACACGCCTAACCTACTCTCCCATGATCATCATGACGGATCCTTCTTTTCTGGAACTGTGTATGGCCAGAAGTTGAGCAATGATGCATACACCACTATATATGCTAAGTGGCTCGATGAGTAGATGTAGATACGCACATGTATCCATGCATGCCCCAAATTGAAACGTAAGTCATTAGTCTTTTTTTTTACACGTCAATCTAGGCACCAGGGTTGCTTGCAAGTTGCAACGAATTTGAGAACTGAAGATTCAATGGGAAGCACATGAACATACAGAGAACTGAGGGGAAAATAGAATCTGGAGAGCATTCAAAAGTAGCACCAATTTTTCAAAAAACAAAAAAATTGAAACAGGGGATTGTATCACTGATTAACTTTCAGGGGGAGACATACCTCTGGTGTAGCCGCCTCAGGCGATGGACGGCTCGACGGGTGTTCTTCTTCCGCCGGCGAACTCGGCATAGTACGGCGGCAGCCCGTGCCATCCGAGGCGTCGAGATGGAGGCGGCCTCCCTCCTCCAACGCGAGCACGGCGGCCGGATGGGGCGGCCTCCCTTCTCCCGCCCAAGCACGGCGCCGGCGGCGCCAGATGAAGGCGGCCTCCCTCCTCCCGGCCCGAGAACGGCGTCCAGCGCCGGCCAGATGGAGGCAGCATGCCTCCTCCCGGCCCGAGCACGGCGCCCGCGGCGGACAGATGGAGGCGGCCTCCCTCCTCCCGCCCGAGCACGGCGACGGCGGCGGCCATATGGAGGCGTCTTTCCTCCTCCTGGCGACGGCCATATGGAGGCGTATTTCCTCATTGGGTCAAAACGTTTTTTTCCACTTATTTACTGGACTGCGGGTTGAATTCGATTAAACGCAGGGGCTTTTTTGCAAAATTGCCACGACGTACGACCAGAAGCTATCGGTGGTTTATTATTAGGTAGAGATTAGATCATGTCCACAAAGTTTTCGCACAATTGGAGGCACTTGGCAATGTAAAGTTGCTCAAGTTTGGATCTGGACAGAGAGGGTTTTGGGGCATTTTGGTGAACCAAAATTATTGGGATTGATTTGAAACTTGGCAAGATGATCACATATGGAATATGTGACATGCTGAAATTTTCCTGGATTTATTTGATAATATTTCTTATAGAAATATTTCAAATACTTGAAATATGCAGAAAGGGTCTTGGAGGGTTTTGTCCAATATTCTGAACATGACCATCTGTTGAAACTCTTATATATGAAAAATATATGTCCACTGAGTTTTCCTAAATTTTCTCAAATATTTTGAAAGCATAAAAATAGTTTTCCCCCATATAAGACCATTTCTGGCCTTAAGAAAAAGCCTTTAAATAAAATAGGAGAATAATCTTTTAAAATAATATTTAGTGGTTTTGGGAAGTCTTATATATAATAGGTTTCAAATATAGTTTGTGAAAGAATTTAAATACCCTAATTTAAGGACTTGTAGTTCAAGCCTCATTTCAGGGGTTTTTGAAAACCTAAATTAATTGAATGCTTTTGGCCAAAATAATATTTTATAAAAATAGTTTTATGTCCTATACACATGGCATGATCATTGGGCAAAGCTTTGGATCAAGGAGGTGAGTCTAGAGAGTAGGAGGGATTTTATGAATTAAAGCACTAGCAAGCAAACAAGCAATTAGCAATCAAGTCAAGCATCACAAGCACACAAAAAGTTTTTGTTAGCCTTAATTTTTGAGTCATGTTAAATTAGTCATGAGGCAAAACACAGGGTGTGACATCATACCAGCTTCCTTTACCACGATCACTTCATCAAATATCGTCATTATTGCCTTTCACTTGCACGACCGAATGATGTGATAATAATAGTGCAAGAATTTCGTGGACTAAGCTGGAATCTGCAGGGTAGTTTTTTACAAAGGAGAGGACAAGGTAATATTGGCTCTTCGTTAGATCAATATTAAAACATATGGGAGCCACTCAACATTTTCATCGTGGTCTTCTCCTTTCATGACTCAATAAAAAGACAAGAAGTTCAGAGAAACACACTGAAATATTTTTGGAGTTTTTGTTTTTCTCAAGAAAGCAAATAAACAAAGGAAAAACAAGAAAGAGAAAATTATTTACACGGGAAAGCTCCCAACATGCAAAGGAAATCTTTTTGGGTTTTCTTTTTAATACTACAATTAATTAAACGGGAAAGAAAGACCGAAAAGAAACGAGAAATGTTTTTGGGTTTTGAAAGTTATTCAAACACATAAGAAGAAGACAGAAAAATAAAGCTAACATGGATATACAATGAAAGAGAATGAACACCGACAATTTATATGAAGTGTGTGAACATGAATGTAATGTCGGTGAGAAATACGTACTCCCCCAAGCTTAGGCGTTTGCCTAGCTTGGTAATCACCACTGCTGGTCTGGATAATAGTTGAAGTGGTAGCTCGTGGAGGCGTTCCTTGCCGCCTCCTCCGTCAAGCGAGCGGCCTCTACTGCAGCGTTGTACTCCTGCACCTCGTTCTCAAGAACATAGTATCTCTGTCGAGCCTGAAAAACAAAGAGGGCAGGCGCAGGCAACGTAACAGAAATAGGATTATATTTATAAAACGCTAGGTTGTACTCATAATCCCTAGCACTGTCCATGATAAAGTCATGACGACGCATGGCTTCGAAGTCCAAATATCTCTCGGGCAAAATAGGGTCATTAGGTTGAGGTGACACTCTCAATTTTGTAGCTACGCGGGAGGCATAAATTCCTCCATACAAATCACCGCCACCTGTGTTGGCATGCAGCCTACGGGCAACAATTGCACCAAGGTTATAGTGTTTTTCACCGGTCACCGCAGTGTGAATAAGGATCATATCCGGAGCACACAATGCAGTGCAATCTTGTTTACCTACTACACATTTCTCGTTAAACAGTGCAAAGTAACGAATAGAGGGGAAATGAATACTTTTTATTCTAGCTTGTGTCACTCCCCTATCCTCTCAAATGCAAAGACTTTCAAGGAACATATTATAATTAGTTGTTTTTGGTTTTTCTAGAGAGCCCCAAATTGGAAGTTTGCATGCATTGGAGAATTCTTCTAGAGTTATACTAAAAGATTTATCATAATGATTAAACAGCACCCTACAAGTATGGGGATGATATTGAAATCCATGCATGAATGAACGGGTGAGGTTATAGTGTTGGACACACTTATCTGCAAGGAAGCCGGTGAGGCCGGTATTGTAAATGTAATGATCAAATTCCTCCTTGATACCTGCACCTCTCATGAACTCATCGCTTGGCCAGCAACATGATTTGGCGTCAGCCATGACTATCAGGTATGTCCGGGGCTCTACATAAGCTTGTCGTACCGAGCTCGCTCGACGACTCACCCGAAGTACGCCTTCTTGAGGAACTCCTCCTAAAGAAACTCATCTTCCTAAGCACAAATTTTTGAAATTTCTGGGCCACAAAATTATGTCAATAAAACTTTGCAAGATTGATAGCAACTACTCATATACGTACCTAAAGGCCATATCAAGCAATCATACTACTTAGAACTCAAATAATTCAACATGTAAGCTCATTTTCTGTAGCACCAAGTGTAGCAAAATATGCAAAATATAAACCACTAAAGCAAAAACTAATTGGAGGAATGAGGGAGTCACATACCAACGAGCAATTCCTCAAAACAGTTTCGGAAACGGAGTTCTGAGCAAGGAGATCAAAAATTTCAGTTTCTAGAGGAAGAACGGGAGAGAGAGAGCTAGAGAATTTTTGCTGGAGGTAAGGGAGGAGGTGAGACGAAGGGATAAGGCAGGGGGGCCTGTGGGCCCCACAAGCCATCCGTCTTGTGGACTACAGGTGCACCTCCCTGATATATTTTCACCACCAAAAATTCTTAAATATTCCAGAAAAAATCATGTTAAAATTTGGTGGCAATCTGAGACTTTTTATTTTTGGGTCATTTTTATTGCACGGTAAACTCAAAAAACTGGATAATCATGGCATTTTACTTTATTCAACTAAAAATAACAGAGGGTAAACTTGGGATACAGAGAGTTGTGCTTACTAAATTCATCAATCACATGTCTTTCAAAAAGGATCCATTAATAAGGTTGATCAAGTCTTATTAATAACCGTTTGCGATTGACATGAGACCAAAGAATTTTCGTATAACACTAAGTTACCTCAACGGGGATTTGCATCTCCCCAACAATAAGATTATAATATTTCTTCTTGGCAGTAGTTAGAGGGATTTTAAAATCTCCAATGATGATCGTTGCGCTTGTCTCAGAGACATTAATATTATTAACCAAAGTTTGCTTCTTAGGAAAATGCACAGTATGTTGTTTGCCATTGACGTGGAAGGTGACCTTGCTTTTGTTGCAATCAGTAACAGCCCCTGCAGTATTTAGAAAGGGACTACCAAGGATGGTCGGCATGTTGTCGTCCTTGGGAATATCAGGAATAAGAAAGTTTGTTAAGATAGTAACATTTGCAACCACAACAGGAACGTCCTCACAAATTTCAATGGGTAAAGTAGTGGATTTATTAGCCATTTGCAAGGATATCTCAGTAGGTGTAAGCTTATTCAAATCAAGTCTTTTATATAGAGAGAAAGGGATGACACTAACACCGACTCCTAAATCACATAAAGAAGTTTTAACATAACTTCTTTTAATTGAGCAAGGTATTGTGGGTATACCCGGATCTCCCAACTTCTTAGGTACTCCACCATCAAAAGAATAATTAGCAAGCATAGTAGCAATTTCAGTTTCAGGTATTTTTCTTTTGTTGGTAATAATATCCTTCATATATTTAGCATACAGAGGCATTTTCAATATATCAGTCAAGCGAGTGCGCAAAAGGACGGGTCTAATCATTTCAGCGAAGCGTTCAAAATCTTCATCGTCCTTACTTTTAGAAGACTTACGAGGGAATGGCATGGGGTTTTGAAACCATGGATCTATTTCCCCATCGTTTTTCCTAGCAACAAAGTCTCTTTTATCATAGCGTCTGTTTTTGGGATGTGGGTTATCAAGACTTTCAGCGGGTTCTATTTCCACATCATTATCATGTTCTTTATTATCATCAGGTTGAGCATCTATGTGAACATCATCATTATTATTATCATTTTCATTATCACTAGGTGCATGTTCACTAGCAGATTGTGTCTCGGCATCAGAAACAAAAACATCATTATGTTTTCCAACAGGTTTTTCTATAGCAGGTCACTAGAAGTATGCAAAGTCCTGTCATTTTTCTTTTTCTTTTTCTTCCTAGATGGACTAGGTGCATCCTCATTAATTCTCTGAGAATCCTGTTCAATTCTTTTAGGGTGTCCCTCGGGATAAAGAGGTTCCTGAGTCATTCTACCTCCTCTAGTCATTACTCTAACAACATGACCATTCATATTATCATTTATTTTAGCAAGCAAATCATTTTGTGACTTAGCAACTTGGTCTAGTTGGGTGTGAACCATAGAAGCATGTTTACCTAGACCCTTAACATCATTAGCAATTCGAAACATCAAGTCACTTAAGCGGTCTATCATCATGGCATTGCGTCTTAACTAATCCTTGACATATTTATTGAAATGCTCTTGCTTAACAATGTAATTATCAAATTCATCCATGCACTGACTAGGAGTATTAGTATAAGGTATATCATTTTGATTAAAGGTACGGAGAGAATTTACCTCTACTACCTGTGTCGGGGTGTCAAGTCCATGTATTTCTTTGATAGGTGGTAATTTCTTGACATCTTCAGTTTTAATACCTTTCTCTTTCATAGATCTTTTTGCTTATTGCATATCTTCAGGACTGAGAAATAGAATACCTCTCTTCTTTTAAATAGGTTCCGGCGGTGGTTCAGGAAGTGTCCAATCATCAGCATTTTGCAATATGTTATTCAATAGTTCTTCCGCTTGTCCAACAGTTCTTTCCCTGAAAACACAACCAACACAACTATCTAGGAAGTCCCTAGAAGCATCGGTTAGTCCATTATAAAAGATATCAAGTATTTCATTTTTTGTAAGAGGATGATCAGGCAAAGCTCTAAGTAACTGGAGAAGCCTCCCCCAAGCTTGAGGGAGATTCTCTTCTTCAATTTGCACGAAGTTAAATATTTCCTGTAAGGTAGCTTGTTTCTTATGAGCAGGAAAATATTTCTTAGAAAAGTAATACATCATATCCTGGGGGCTACGCACACAACCAGGAGCGAGAGGAAGGAACCATTCTTTAGCCTCGCCTTTTAGTGAGAAAGAAAAAAAGCTTAAGGATAAAGTAGTAGCGTATCTTTTCCTCATTAGTAAATAAAGCAGCAATATCATTCAATTTCATGAGATGTTCAACAACAGTTTCAATTTCATAACCATGGAAAGGATCAGACTCTACTATAGGAATCAATTCAGGGTCTACAGAGAATCCATAATCCTTATCAGTGACAAATATAGGAGAAGTAGCAAATTTAGGATCATGTTTCATTTTCTCCATCATAGATTTTTCTTTTAGTTTGCATAGTAGTTTCTTCAAATCATCTCTATTTTCACAAGCAAGAAAGTCTCTAGCTACCTCTCCATCCATAACATAACCCTCAGGTATATCAGGCAATACATATCTATTAGGAGAGCGATGTGTAACAGGTGATTCAAAATCTTCATCAGTTTCAGCATTCTCAAGTTCTCTAGCTTTAGCAATATGAGCATCAAGTAATTCGTTCAGTGGCACAGTTTCAGTTTCATCATGTGTAGCAGTAGTATCATCATTAATTTCAGAAGTAGCATCATCAAGTTCATGTGAAATATCAGAACGATCAATAGGTGGTGGTGTAACAAGCTGATTCAAAGCAGTAGGTGAATCAAAAGCAGAGCTAGATGGTAGTTCCTTACCTGCTCTCGTACGAGGGGGGGTGATCTTAGTTCGAGTATCTTTCAGATTCTTCATAGTGGCAATTAGATATCCTCAAGTTAACACAATAAATATAATTATGCTCCCCAGCAACGGCGCCAGAAAAAGGTCTTAATAACCCACAAGTATAGGGGATCGCAACAGTCTTCGCAGGTAGTATTTCACCCTGATTTATTGATTCGACACAAGGGGAGCCAAAGAATATTTATCGACTTTAGCGGTTGAGTTGCCAGTTCAACCACACTTGGGATATCTCTCTACAGCAAAGTTTTAGTAGCACGGCAAGTAACAGTAGTAACAGTAACAGCAATAGTGACAACGGTAATTTTGTAGCAGTTGTGACAGTAGCAACAGCAGTAGTAACTTAGCAAGATTCAGTGTATGTAAAGCGTAGGCACGTGGATCGGTGATGGATAATGATTTAGATGACATCAATCATGTAACAGTTACACACTAGGGCGACACAGAACTAGCTCCAATTCATCAATGTAATGTAGGCATTCCGTATATAGTCATACGTGCTTGCGATAAGAACTTGTATGACATCTTTTGTCCTACCATCCCGTGGCAGCGGGGTCCTATTGGAAACTAAGGGATATTAAGGCCTCCTTTTAATTGAGAACCGGAACAAAGCATTAACACATGGTGAATACATGAACTCCTCAAACTACGGCAATCACAGGAAAGAATCCCAATTATTGCCACCTTGGGGTATGCGGATCAAGACACGTAATAGGTGCATACAACTTGCAAGATAGGATCCAAATCACTCTTATATTCATGAAAACATAATAGGTTCAGATTTGAAATCATGGCACTCGGGCCCTAGTGACAAGCATTAAGCATAGCAAAGTCATAGCAACATCAATCTCAAAACATAGTGGACACTAGGGATCAAGCCCTATCAAACTTAACTCGATTACATGATCAATCTCATCCAATCCCATCACCGTCCAGCAAGCCTACAAAGGAATTACTCACTCCCGGTGGTGAGCATCATGGCGGTGTTGATGAAGAAGGGTTGGTGATGACGACGGCGACGAATCCCCCTATCCGGAGCCCCAAACGGACTCTAGATCAGCCCTCCCGAGGAAGAACGGGAGGTGGCGATGGCTCCATCTCGTGAAACGTGATGAAATCTTCTCTCTTATTTTTTCTCCGAAGATGTGAATTTATAGGAGTGGAATTAGGGTCGGGGGAGCCACGTGGGCCCCACAAGCAGCCCCCCTCCGGTGGATCTTCGCTCCATAATTCATTATTTATTCCAAAAATAATTCACAAAAAGTTTCATCCAATTCCAAGAACTTTTATTTCTGCACAAAAATAACACCAAGGTAGTTTTGCTGAAAACAGCATCAGTCTGGGTTAGTTCCATTCAAATCATGCAAATTAGAGTCCAAAACCAGAGCAGAAGTGTTTGGAAAAGTAGATACGTTTGAGACGTATCAGAGGACCAAAAGGAAAGTTACTTGGGTTGGACAAGGTGGCAATCACCATTGATATGTCACCTGAAAATGTCATGCTTTGTCATTTTGTCAAAGGTCATTTTCTTTCCATTCGTCAATTGGATTTTGCTAGATATGATACACTATTTGGTCTAACAACTTTGAAAATGTTAGGAGAGATACTCTCAAAGTGGAATTTGTTGGAAAAATCTATGATAACCTTTACGTCGTTGATTTCTCAAAGAGAGCACTTCCCATGAAATGTGTGTAATGGCCAAGGCCAACAAGGGGTGGTATGGCATCACCGGCTAGCCCATGTCGGCAGAAATCTAAAAGATCTCGTAAAAGGTGAGCACATCCTTGTACTAATGGATGTTTCTTTTGATAAAGATCGTGTGTGTATTGCATACATAGCCGAAAAGTAACATCAAGCAACGCATAGCCCCAAGGGTATCATGTCAAGGTCTTTAGAGATCCTTCGCGTTGGTCTCTTTGGGTCTCCATCATGGGATAGCCTTGGGGGCAACAAGTTTGGCCTAGTCATTGTTGATGATACTCAAGATACACATGGGTGTTATTTCCCAAGTCCAAGGACGAGATGAAGGTTACCTTCACGAATTTTTCCAAGCAAGCTCAATGCAAGTTCGACAAATCAATATTTGTAATTAGAAGCGACAATGGCTCGATTTCAAGAACTATACTTTGGAAGGATGCCTTAGTGATGCGGGTATTAAGCACAAATATTCCACACCTTACGCCCCTCAACACAGTGGTGTAGCCGAGAGGAATAATTAGACCCTTGTGGAGGTGGCAAGGTCCATGTTGGATGATTACAAGTATCACCGTATAGATTTTGGGCTGAGGCCATCAACACTGCTTCTAATGCATCAAACCGTTTATTTGTTCACAAGTACTTGAACAAGACACCATATGACCTCCTAACCGGGAGAAAACCAAACGTCAAATGCTTTTGGGTATTCGATTGTAAGGGTTTCATTATGAACAAGAAAACTATTTTAGCTAAATTTCAATCCAAAACTATTGAGTGTATGTTTGTTGAATATGGATCAAACTCCCATGCCTATAGGGTCTTGAAAAAATCAAATGAATGTGTTGGGGAAACTTGTGACATGGTGTTTGATGAGTTTAATGGCTCACATGGGCAGCAAGTTGACACAAAAGATGTAGGTGATGATGATCATTGTCTGACCCACCTTTTCAGGTTACGGTCTCCGTGTGTTTTGCATGCCAACCCCTGAATCGAATCGTCTGCATACACGGTAACACACAAACGCATCGTTTCCTTATGTCGCATGATCCAGAAAGCAAATAGTCTTACAAATTCTAGCCATATGCTAGTCAAATACATAGTCTTAAAATAAGAAAATAGAGTTTTTATAAAGCGAAAACGAAAGCAAATCTAAGGTAGATGTCTTGGTAAGCTCCATCAACACCACAGGGAATCATGTCGAGTGGAGGCACAAAACCCTACATAAGTCACTCCTAATGGTAATCACCTGCAACATGATATATTGTAGCCACTAGGGTCAATACGTTGAATGTATTGGCAAGTTCCACAGTTGTTATGGAAACCTATTTCAAACAAGTGCATTTTGGCTAGTGGAGTTCAAGTCTCTTTGATGAAAATAGTTTTATCCAGCTTTGTCATAGGTGGTTTACTCTAATAGCAAAACATACGTGGGGCCACCGATGTACACACGAAAGCCCTAGACCAGCTCCACAAGTTATCCATGGATGTACACATCAGGAAGCTGGGTTAGTCCATATTCCCTTGATAAACCCATCAAATTTTATTAAGAAGAGGTGATGAGATCAAGCTAGTAGTTCTCAGTCAAAGTTGCTCAAGGTTGTTCGTAACCAGGGACACGGCTAATCATGATCGGTTTTTACACTCTGCAGAGGTTTCTGTAATTTACCCGTAAGACCTAGTCAAACCCTTCTGCTACTAAAATTCACTTATGAAGTACTCCCTCCGTCCCAAAATAAGTGTCTTGAGTTTAGTACAACTTTGTACTAGAGCTAGTACAAAGTTGAGACAGTTATTCTGGGACGGAGGGAGTAGGTAGGTAGACCAAGACGAGACTTTTGGGAAGTAGTGGCCCACATCTAACGGGAGACCCTCTCCAACCTACACACCTACATCTACTAGTCTACTGAAGGGGTTTCCACAACTTACTTGGTCAAGACAAAGCCCATATTGACTCACGGTTACACATCGAAGCTACTTAACTTTGAACTCGTACGATCCCTTTGAGCATGGGCGGTCGCCCGCACAACATGCGGCCACCAAAGCAATACTGAAGCACCATCCAAATGATTCATTAATCAAGTTGTCATTAAGTAGTCAACCATGTGGTTTTAAACTTTGAGTTTGATGTTGATCCCAATCCGTGTAATAGCAACTAAACAATACTACACAATGGTTACAATGAACATGATAAAGGACCTAAGTTTTCAACTATTGGGTTGATGCATAAAGTAGCAAGCATAAACTCACACTCCTATCATGGTATTTCTACAATGCATAGAAAATACTAGGCATACATGGTCAAAGTGAAACTTGCCTTGGTTGTTGTTGTCACTGGTGCACTCCTCACAGTGACAAGGGTTGCACTCCTCGCAATCTAACATTGAAATAACAACGTAGCAACATAAGAACATAATTCATGCAAAAGAAATACATGCATGAATGCGATTAAGAAACAAACACTCAAGCTCAAAGTGTTCTGTTTGTTTAGGGTTTGACTGAATTCATTTGGTTGTCATCAAACAGTACTTGTACAACTTGGGTTCAACCAAGTCCTTAATCTTAGTTTGAGTCTTTTATTAATTTGAATTTGAACTAGGGTTCTCCTTGTTTAAATTCAAATTGAGTGAAAGTTGAATTGGCAGCTCAATTTGAATTGGTTTCAAATAATTTGAATCGGGTTCAAGTTGTTTGAACAATTCATTTAAGTTCATCATCTTGGTTTGGCAACAATTCAATGTGAATTTGAATTATAGTTTATCTAGTTTGAATTCAAATTGAATTAAGAATTTGAATTTGAATTCCCAATAATTTTGAACTTAAAAAGTTGTGTTCAAGTTCAAAAGATTTCACGGATGACTAAGGTTGGTCTGTGATTCCATTTGTGAGAGTTTTCATTTAATTTGGATTGAGTAAATGACTTTAGGTTTTATTTTATACTAGAAGGGTTGGGCGCGCTTTGCTGAGCCGTTGGTGTTGTTGGGTTTCTTAAAAAAATCACTCTGTTTCAAAATATAAGGTGTATTACTTCTTCGGAAAGTCAAATCTTTTAAATGTTATCAAACTTGTAAAGAAATATATCAAAATCCGTAATTCCAAATCGGTATTTTAGATTCATCATTAAATGAATTTCCATACTTGTTTCGTTTAATATTGTGGATGTCGATATTTTTGCTATGAACTTGGTCAAAATAAAAGAAATTTGACTTTCCAAAAAAACTAATACCCCTTATATTTTGGAACTAATGGAATGTTTATTTTGGCAGGTGGGGGAGATGATAGAGTGTGTTTTATTTTTATTTATAATGCGATGATTTGGTGGCCTTTCGTGGTGTGATTCTATATTATCCGCTAACCAACCTATATTTATGTGGCGAAAATTTTGTGTCAATGGTTGCATGTACTATATTGGTGCTACAATATCACATGGTGGCACTTCTTTTTTCTTGGAGGTGGGAGGGTTCGCAAGATTGATATGTTTTTATAGGCCGGTTGCTGCTGATTGATTTGAAAAGGCGTTAGCCCGGTAGACCAAATCCAAATTTGAATAGCTCAATTAAATGAAAGAGTTTCACAATTATGAAACATGGTGAATTGAAAGAACTGAATGGAAGAGCTTGAGAAATTGTTGACCCGGTTAAAATATGGTGACCCGATTTTAAATTGACTATCTCAATGAATTGTGAGGCCTTAAAATTTATAAGCATAGTGTATAGTATAAAAGAACTGAATAAAAGAGCTTTGAAAAATTGTTGACCCGATCAAAATTGGGTGACCCAATTCTAGTTGAAGACCTCAATTGAATGTGGGCTCTTTGAAACTAGGGAGCTTAGTGTTATAGAGGATTTAAACCAGATTTAATTATGTTTGAAGTTGTAAAGTCAAGTAAACTTCCAAAACTATTTACTAACATTCAATTTGAGTCTCTACATTTTATTACAAAAGTTTTATCAAATTGAGTTCATGGTTTCATAGTTTCAGTCAAGCTAAGTTTGAAATTCCTTGAAGTCAAAATAATTTCAAATGTCTACTAGATGTTCATCTGAAGTTTCTGAACTATGTTGCAACTTAATTTATTCCATTTAGACTTTTATTTAAATTCATACTCCGGTTTGAATTGAATTTACTTTGAATTAAGCTTTTGTTAAATTGTATTTAGATTCCAATTTTAATTATTTTAAATTTGAAAAACAGTGAGCTAAGTTGAATTTACATTATACTAGTTTCATTTTGCAAAAAGATTATTTAGTTTGGATTTATAATTTGCATGTTAGGCCTAATTTAAGATATAAAATTCTGTTTGAATTTGGATTTTTAAACAGTTCAAATTGGGGGGTTTTATAATCTATACATAAGGCCCTATTCTGTACGGATCATTTTGCAAAAAGATTCACTAAATTTGGTCTTTTAAGTAAAAAAGTTATAAGAGTTTGAAGTTTCAGGGGTTTTCAGCAGAAGTGCCTAATTATGGGCAATGCTACGAGTCATCCGGCGGATCTTTTTTAAAGATCCGTCACCACGCCAGCCGTTAGATCTGGTGCTAACCACCGGTCAGCCTCGTCCTTATCATTGCAACAACGGCTGTGTTGCGGAATCTTTTGTAACAACGGTCATGTTGCAGAAACTATTGCAACAGAGGTCTTGTTGCGGAATTTTTTGCAACACGGATCTTGTTGCGGAATTTTTTTCGAACCTTTTTTTGCAGAACCTTTTTGCAACAAATGTTCTGTTGCGGATTTTTTTGAAACAAAGGTCTTGTTGCGGAATTTTTTTTTCCCAAACCTTTTTTAGAAACTTTTTGCAACATTGGTCCTGTTGCAGAACCTCGTTGCAACACACCACTTGTTGCAGAGCATCTAACACAGCCCAGAAAGACACGTGGCAAATGGAGGAGGTGACGGATGCCACCGGGCGATCCGCCGGTTGATTGTTAGAGTTTCCCCCTAATTATCCAGTGATTTGAATTAAATAGAAACTAGGTCGAATAATGTTTGGCCACGTGATATGTTCTGATTGGTTGGTACTGATTCAGTGTAAAACTTGACCACTGGATCTAGATCTAACGACAGAGATCTAAATGTACCGATTCAGAATAAGTGATATAATCTAACACGTTCTATCGAAATCCAACTGGGAATAGATCGGGGCTCACCAGCTAGATCGTTGGAAAAGACGCCAGAATTGCCAGGGACGGCAACGCTCCTCTCGGGTTCGACAGAATCGGCGCTCCGGTGGGCCCTGGGCATCACAAAGGGCTTGGATGGATGCAGTGGTGGACAACGGAGTCGTAGGTGGTCTCAGTGGTCCGAAAGGACGGGGCGAGGTGGCCGGAGTTGAGCTCAGCGGTGTCATCTGTCGTTATTGGACGTGGACTTAGCAAACCACCGCATTGTGCCAACCAATTTAGACAAGACAAATCAAATCACCTTCAAAACCTTTACACACCGGAAATACTCCATGAATCAATCAAATAAGCTAAATAGCCAATCAAATCCGCAGCGACAAGCGAAGCAAATATCATCGTCATCCAACATGACAAGCATATTTTACACTACAAGTTGCTACCCCCCACAAATAAAGGAGCATAAATAAAAACAGATAACGGCTTCTAGGTAACCATCACTAGCTGGGAGCAGGAAAAGCTTTACAAAGGAAGAGGGCACCAGGTGAGGAGGTTAAGATTTTGGGGGCAAAAAAACAACCAAGAACCAAAAACTAATCTAGACATGCCATCATCAATCACCACCTGTGGCAAGGAGATGGTGTGGACTCGATACATATCACCTCACCTTGTCTCATGAATCTAACTGTTTTCTTTCTCCCTATCTCCTAGAGTCCTACCATTGTTTAGTCGCCTGAGTCATCTCGTCGGCTGATCAGATGCCTGGTTGTTAGATGCTGCTGGAGCTGATGACATGGACGGGTGGGCTCCGTTATCCTGGGGAGGCGCAACTCCCCACTTTGGGTCCGCGTCCAGCGGCTCAACCACATGAACTGCCCCGTCACTCATGCCAACTGCGATCTGGTTAGGCTCCAAGGGATGCGCGGCTACAACCATGGGGTACACACTTGCCCCGCTGTTGGATTAACAAACAGTGTGGGAATAATAAGAAGCAAATTGCAACCACGTATGCAAACAAAAACAAGCAGTGACTGGGCATACCTAGATATTGAAGGAGGCACATAGGCGGAAAGTGCAATCCTACAACGCAACCTAAGGGACTCAGCTTCAAATACTCCAATAGCACCATCACAGAAACCAGCATAAACCAGGAGACCATCACACGAGTATATTGCACTCGAAACTGGCACTGGCAGTGCATCTCTTGGGTACCACTGCATTCGTATCAAGTAACAGAGGGGGATCAATCAAGATGCCCAGTAACAATAACAATCCATAAAGGAAAAAGAAGCAAATATGTAAATATTTATTTAGCAATAACATGCAGTAGTATTGTGTAAGTTAACCTAGCGTAAGAAACAAAATGAATATGGAAAGTAATGAACAGATACAAAAATAAGAAATTTTAGTCATGACTAACCGAGCGCGAGCATTCAAGATTTCCATCATAGATTGCCAATTGGCTCTCATGAACTACAAGAAGATGTGTTTGGTCATTGTGAAACTGCACCCTTGTATCACCAACTAAAGCACCAGAGCGATTTGCCGGGGGTTGGATATATTTTGATTTCTTCTTCTCCCAACCATCAATGCTCCAGACGCATAGCTGCAAAATTTGGTTTCATCAATCAATGATTTGAGAACAAATATATGTCATCATAGTTGTTTGCCCAATCGCAAAAAAATATAATAAACGACTAACGAATGGCCTGGCATGCGACTAACATGAATTGAACCATTTCCACATAGCAATTTCAACATTTAACTAGTACAATAATTTATAACATAGTAAAAGTTCATACCTGAGCATCAGCACCTGAAGATACAAGAACATTCATTGATTGCGAAAATGCCAGTCCAGTAATCTTTTTCTGATGACCCTTGAGCTTGCTTTTGACCTAAGTAATTTTGTGGAGTTGACATTAATACATGGCTTTTGAATCAAGATTTAGTGCAAAATAAATCAATAAAGTGCAAATTCAACATGAAACGATTCAATTGTTACCAGACACAAAGACCCCCAAGTCTACAGAAGTGTTGGTTGAAGGTTTCTGATCGATAGAAATTGTAATGGTATGTTCGGTTTGTGTCCAAAATCTACTTTACCAAAATTTTGTCCACTCCAGTTCATTTTTCTTGCCAACATTGGACAAATCATGGGCAACTAATACCATGAACAAAACTTGGGCTAACCAATTTTTTGGTGGGGTGAGCTTGGGTTAAAACTAAATACACCCGTGTAATCTCTGATATATCAAATAGGGCAAAGAAAGAGGAGATACAAAACATATTATTTAAAAGCAATGATACATTGATACTTCAATTCAAGTGAGTTTCATAAGTTAGCAGCACACACCTCATCAACACGGACATTATAGATTTGAATGGTCGAGTCCTCCATTCCTATAGCAATAATATTATTGTCCTGTGGGTGGAATGCGAGGAAAGTTGCAGCAGGTGGAGGTGCCATGAACGTAGTCATAACCTGTGACAGATTTCACATATCTAATCAGGGAAGTCGGATAGAGGCAGTAATACAATTATGGTTCTTGTTATCTGAAGTAATGGCTTATCAGGATGCTATATTATCATAAGTGTGCACGGTTTTGTACAGAGAGGGGGGGGGGGGGGGGGGGGGGGGGTCTATATGCTGGAGAAGCCATTTACCTTGAACGTCATCATATTGAACAATGAGACTTTGCCACCAGATGCAGACATAACATACGAGTCATTTTTGGACAACGCAATGCAGGCAGTTGCTTCTTCTGGGTTGCCATCACTTGTGTCATTTGTCATTAGAATCCCATTTGCTGGTTGCCACAGGTGAGGCGAAATAGATGCGGTAGACTAACAGAAGACGGTAAAGATAATTCAGAAGGCAAGCAAAAAAAAGATTGCAACTGAAATCCAAATAAATACAACTTCAATCTACCTTGCCATTAGGATTCCTGTCACTGCGCTGCCATTTCCACAGCTTATGAACAGCATTGGAACCGAGAGACAAAAGTGCAACCCCACTATTTGTATACAACAAACGGACAACCTGTTGAGGAACCAAATAAAACATGACTCATCATAAATTTTACATTGCTCAGAGCATTAACAAAATTGCTTGGCGAATAGTGAACTGCCAATTATATAGCAAAAAACTAAATAATACATCAAAATGTCCTGATAAACAGAGGGTCAAACATACACCTTTATGAAATAGTAACTACAGGCAAATATCAAACAGACAATATGGCTACCCTCTTCTAGATCTTAAAAAAAAGATTGTAAGCATAAGTTGAAACTGCATGCTCAATATTTATAACAATAAAACATACAGATATCTAAAGGTAATTATGCAACTTTGCCAACATACTTTTGTTAGAGATGCTGCTGTATCTGGACAACGCCGTGCCCGAAGATGTCCAGAATCAACAATGTCAGCCAACTTCCAGGTCTTCAGCTTTTCAGATTCATCAGTTATTCTTGGTTTAACATCCGGCGTTCTGCTAACATCCATAGGTGCCTGCAAATTTGTTTACGACATTTAGCAAGCCAACATATTCAAGAACAAGAAAGGCTGTGGGAACTAACCAGTCCACTCATTGATACTGCCGGCAACATCCTATCAGGTCGCTCTGAGTTCACTGCTATAGGACTAGATACATTTGAAGCAGAACCAAGGTTGTTGAGCAGTGGAGGCTACATTAAAAAATTAGAAGTGAGTACATGACACTTATTAATACGATCTTCAGTAGTTGCCAGGCCAACTAGAAATCAAAATTAGGCGGCTAAGTGGAATTATTAGTAGTTGAATGAATTAGTTGTTTCAAAATCATCATTGAAACTCATCTTGTGTGCACCGTACAGATACAGATGGATGCAAATGTCGACTGTAGGCAACAGTCACAGACTCAAATAAAGATTTCAGCATAGAGCAAACGAAAACAAATACCAGAAAACAAGAAACCTAAAGAAGGGCCAAATTAATATAACATTTGTACCCTAAGCGACCCTAGAACAGAAGCAAATGTTAATGAAAAGTATATGCATCATTACTTTGGTATTAATTTGTTGAGGAGGTCCACGAGAGCCTTCAAAAGCCCTGCTCTCTAGCATCCTCAGCAAACGCTGCCCATCGGTGTTTGCTAATATTTTTATTCCATTATCGTTTGCTGTAACAGCAAGTAATGACCCTTCTCTATTGAATCTCAGGCGCGGGCTTGCCTGCATAAATCAGTAAAAGTAAAGCAAAAAACCTTGGTATGCGCATTCATAATAGAAGTCACAGAAATAGACTTACAGGCAGTCCACCCTCACAGTCTGTTGTTGTCAGTATGTTGGTGTTATCCATATCCCAGAATTTAACAACGAATTCATCTCCAGCAGCCAAAAAATGGTTTCTCGTTGTGTCAAACTGGACAACACCCAGTGATCGTTTCCTGAAGCCATTATATGTCCTCTTAATAGCCCCTTCAGTCTCATTCCACTCAACCAAGTGGGAATCACCGTCTTTACTAGTTCCACAAGAGAAGAGCCTGCAAGGAATTCAAAACATACAAATTATATGGGTGTGAAATTCTAAAAAAAACTAAGTATAATGTAGATCTTTCATCCTTCAGCATGTTAGCTTAATTTTTCACTTGAAGATTCTCACCTTGTACCATCAGCACTATAAGACATGGTAGTACACCAATGTCCAGGAGCATCGTAGTCGACCCGTGAGCCCAAACAGTCGTATAACCATGCCTTGATTTTTCCATCGATGGCAGTAGAAAAGATAAACTGCAGAGAAGCTAAAGTTGTAGAAACCCAGACAGATGATGAAAATGAAATAATTTGAAGTAAAGACTGGGATACCAAAATTAAACTAAGTGAACCTAACAACATGGATAACAGCCAAAACAATAAGTACAGTGCCAATACAAAAATGGCAGAGCATAGGCTTAAGAATAGCAGAGGTGAAATCATCCAGAAAGTACCTGAATGTTCTCCTTGTAGTGAGGGCAAACAGAGTACACTGACGCCTCATGGCCTTCAAATGTGTACTGCTTTTGTCCGGACTGAGCATCCCATACCTGCAAATGAAAATGTACAAGCATGATAAGGATGTTCTCTTTCATTCTAAAAACAGTGACATCAACAGTGATATGATGAGTAACCTCACCTTAATGAGTTTGTCGTCGCCACATGTAATAATTGATAGGGACTTGTTGGGGTGAGAGAATGCAATGTCATTGACCCCGCCAATGTGAGCATCGATCTGTGCAATTCACAAAGAATCAAATAGTTAGAAACCTTTAAGGGGTTGCGATGAGGATTAGTTTGGGCATTATGGGGAGTTAAGGACTCTGTCCACCTAAGGGCTCAAATCCAAACTCGACTTTGTCAAACAGACCAAAAGGGGTGGTACATGGAAAACTATTTGATATATAGTCTCATCAATATGCATGTACCTCTGCTTGCTGTCTTAACTCTCCATTAGGAACAAACGTGTAAGTCTGAACGATATGCTTTGAAAATGCCACACCTGGGAATCAAATCAAGCTTAAAGAATCAATCTTACAGACAAGCAAGAAAAGTGACAAGGAATCGAACATCCTTGAGCAGAGAAGCATGCCCAAATGATATGCACTCCCGAGCACAAAACAATGCCCAAATGCTATCTTTTTTTATTGAAAAATGGTGCATATTTGAATAGTGCAGTTAAACTGCCTGTTTCCATACCTAGAATATTTCCATCAGGGCTCCACAGACACCTATTGACACATATTGCAGCATCTTTCATTAGTGCAGCCTGAACAAAGAACAACACATTTTATGCATTAGAATTCGACAATATAAGTCAGAATGCTGCTAATTACAGGCTTACAGCACATTAGAAGTGGCTAACAACACAGAATAAAATAGATCCAAGAATTTATCATTCAAATAATGACCTGCAATGGCAAGGTGCAGGAGCCAATGTCCCAAACTTTAAATGTCTTGTGTGTTATCCTTTCGCGTGAACCAACTTCCCATATCCCGATGTCACCAACATTTGTTCCAACTGTTTTACAACAGACATTAAATACATAATATGCACTAACAAAGTAAAAATTCAAGAACCAAGCAAAGTGTTTGAAGCATGTACCTAGAAGAATAGTTTGTTGAACAGGATGGAAATCCAGGCTCATAACATTAGAACCCTGATTGAGTGTGCGAACAACTTGTTTGGGGAGGTCCTCTTGACTGTAAACATTGGGAGGATGGCTTGCACCAGAGAATGACACCTAAAACAGTTTTTTTAAGATGTCAAAAATGCTTCATCAATCCACTGTTACAGAGATGAGTAAAGAGCAGAAACTATGGCAAAGTCCACATTCACCCAAATACCTCATCTGGCTGGCCTACACGCATTCTTTTCATCAGATGTTCAGAATCTGCAGACTGATAGTCAATGCCAGGCGCACTTGTAGGAGTCCTTGGATGCTTTAGAAATGCCGCTGCAAACAAATAGAACATCCAAATAAAAAATCAAACAACATTGGAACAGTGACAGACACCATTTTGCTGAATTGCAGTTTTATGATACCTGTGTTTGGTGGCTGAACAAGACCAGGCGGACCTTGTGCAATAGCAGGATGTGGTAAAGAGGGATTGGGATTTGTCATCCAACCAGCAATTGCATTTGGAGATGGTGAAACCACGGGTTGAAACGGCTGCAAGATTGAGAATATAGTAAATGATAGGATGATATAAAAAGTCAAAATGTTCAACTATAGCTGTGATACGTACAGCATGAGCACCCATTGGAGGGAATCCAGCTGTCTTGGGGATTGGTCCAACAATAGGACCATTGGCAGGGGGGGGAGCTCTTGCTCCATTGGTAGGAGCAGCACAGGAGTGATCCGTGAAGAGTGTCTTTATGTCAGGGTTTGGTCTAGGATTCTTGCAGAGCTGATGTTGCCAGTTAAGACTACATGACATAAAAAATCAAAGCAGCCTAGTTAGCATCACCCTCCACAAAAAACTAAAGCAAGAGAAGGCAATACTGAAAACCTTGTAGGCCAAACACCAAAGCATTGCATGCGTTCAATATAGGCAGTATGCAGAAAAAATAGAAGAAAAAAATATGGCACGTCATAAACCTACACATCTTTGTTATATTCTGCAAGAACTTGCCATGCAGAGTATCCAACTGACACTCCAACAAAAATGAAAGCAGAAATCATATCAAACATATTACCGAGGTAAGAAGCTATTAATGAGTACCTAAAACTTGTTATTTTGCTAATTCTTAGTTGCTTGAAATTATCACAAACCCCTGAAATTGCATATTAGTTGGCCTAAAGTTACAACCTAGAAGGGTGCAGTTTTAGTGTAATCTACAATTTTTATTCCATATGTTATATCTGGAGTGGCGTAAGATAAGAGGGTTGGGTGTTGATCCAAAGGCTTAGAAATGTGACTAAGATGAGAAAATATTCAGGCAACTTACGGATAGTCAACTCCTAAAGTTCAAGCAACAAATGTCCCAAGTAAGCATTGACAACATTTATGAAGTGGACAGGACAACTCCCTCTTCACAACTACAACCAGGATTTGGTAAAAGCACTAGACAATGCTAAATCTGTTTGCCTTTTATAACAACCATCCTCTTAATTTCCGAACTAATTGGTTGACAATCAAGAATCATAAATAACCCTTATACATCGTGAAAGTGCTAAACTTCGAGTTTGTTTCCGTATAAAGACTGCACACCTCTTTGTCTCACTCATCCATCATTTTAAGGGAAGATGGAAACACAGTGAGAAGAAAACAAAAAAGAAACGGAAACCCTCCCAGTATAGCAGCTTTGTGACAGCTCATTTCCAATCTTATAAGTACCATTAGGAAAAACATGAGCTGGCCTGCTATGTTATATACAAATTTACACGGAATCTTACTCATGTCAAATCTTATTTGCTCTAGAAGTAATAGTACAAATTGTTCAAGCAGATCCCATCCCTCTGGAGGAAAAAATAATAACATGGAATTAAATGCATGCAATAAATCAAAATTAACCAAACACCTTTGATTGATCAACGTGCGCAGTCTTGAGGCTTTAAATGGAGGGAAATTAAGCTTGTCTCGGAACAGAGGGTTTGCCTCGATAAGCTTCTTAAGCTCCATGAGCATGATATTCCGGGCTGACTTTGTATCCCCATATTTGGACAGCTGCTCATTTTGCCTGTTTGTGATTTAGACGCAATTACATCCACATTAGCACAATGCACAGGCATTCTGCTATACGAAAATGCTCCGAACGAACCATTAGCGACGCACCTGAAATTATCCAGAGTCAGCAGCTGCGTGATCTCCTTGAACAGCTCCTCATTGAAGGAGGCAAACACCTTCAAATCCTTGACGAGTATCTCCACTGCCTTGGCCCGATCATGCCTGCAAAAGGCAACAGAGTTGAGCGCCCGCAAATCGCTGTTGATTCTGAGCAAATGACGATGAGAGGATTTGAGTTACCTGTCGAGAGCTTCAAGGTACTTCTGCTTGCGGATCTCAAAGAATATCTTCATGGAGTAGCGGTTGTCCTCCACCTTGGTGAAGCCGCTGAGGTACCTCTCCACCTCGTCCCACTCCCCACCCTGGACCAGGTCCTCGAAGTGCTTCATGTTGAAGTAGAAGCCCGATTCCTGCTCCAACCTGCGCGACCAAAATGGACGGGAGTTTAAAAAAAAACATGCTTCAACAACTCAGATAGCTCCAAAACTTTGTCTTGATCAACCGGACGAGACGACACACTTACTTGTGCACCGTCTCCTTGAACTTTTCCTCATCGAGGAACTGCAGGATGAGGAAGACCAGCTCCCTGCTGAGCGACGACATGGCTCCCCCGATCCCGCCCTGCGTCTCCAGCGCTCACGACGAGGGAGGACTCCCGCCTTCGCGGCAGATCCCCTCCCAAATCTCCGTAGAAACCAGCGCAGGGCCCCAACCGCCCCCCGAAGAAACCGCACCGAACACCCAACGAGCAGCTCAGAGCCCTAGCAGGACGAAAACCCCGGAGACGAAACGGACGGCGGGAGCGAGCTCACAGCCGACGCGGACCCATCCCGGCGGGATCTCCCCCGATTCCGGCGGATCTGCAGCTCCCGGCGCCGAGCGGTGAAATCCGGCGGCGCACGCTCCCTCGGCGGCGCAGCGCGTAAGGCTAGGGTTTGGCCGCCGCCGTCTGCTGCTGCTTCCTTCTTCTCCCCTTGGCTCTAGCCGACGGGCGGGTTTGCCTTTTCTTATCTCTCTCCCTCTCTCTCTCTCCACTTCGCTTTCTCTCTCCAAAACCAGTCTCTCTCTTTGGAGAAGAGTAGGGGGTATTTATTTTTGTGGTCTGCTTTTGGTTTTTTGGGGCCGCGTTTTATAACCATTCCGCCCCGTCTCCCCTTATATAGCCAACCAGACAGCCCCACCCGATTACATGAGAGCCCACGACCACGCAGCTCTATTTACTTGGCAGCCACTGACGAGGACGGGCGACAGGGGCAAACTCGGTACCTAACTCCCATCCTGAGGCCCACCCACGGCCACAGGCCACAGGTAGGGGGTAAACTTCCGTTAACCATTTCTCGCTCGCGAGCGCTGCCACCTCGTCCTTCCTCGTACCCATTCATTTCTCCTCTCACGCATCCGCGGTTTCGAAATTTGAACGGGGCCAGCCACGCAGCCTTGAGGTAACCGCACCCGGTACAGGATACCCGGCTTTTCAGACCTCTACACTAACATTGTACTCCTTTCTTTCTTAATGGATGGATGAGTTTTCACCTACTTTACTAATATTAAAAGGATCACAATACTTGAAGGTTCTGTAGGTGCTGTCATCAGAGACCATTATGGCAAGTTTATAGCTGCTGCGAATGAAAGAATAGATATTTGTTATGATGCCTTCACAGCAGAAGCAATTGCAGTAAGGTTTGGAATGAACCTCGTCCGCACAGCTGGATGCAGTAAAATCGAAGTTAATTCAGATAATGTGGAAGTGATTTCAGCACTCAAAGAAGGATTTTCATCCTCGGTGGCCAGCGCGATCTTTGATGATTGTTACTTGTTGTCCTTAGATTTCAATCATATTGTTTTTGATCATTGTTATAGAGAGAACAATAAAGTAGCCCATGAATTAGCTAGATTAGCTAGATTCACTCCTCCTGATGTTTGGTTGGATGCAGCCCCGGTAGCTGTTATTTCTTTTCTTGTATCTGATGTGTCGGAGAAACGACACCTATGGGATCGAGAGGACCCCTTTACGATTCGGCAGGGAGAAGGTTTGCACAAAGAGCAGATCTAACGACCAGCGCGAGGAATTTTTACCCAGGTTCGGGCCGCTGAGAAGCGTAAAACCCTACTCCTGCTTTAGTATATTGGATGTGTTTAAGCCTTGGTTCTAGGAGCGCTTGTGATGAACAGTACACAGCAGCTACGCATACAGAACGGCCCGAGAAGATCTCCATGTAGCTACGCCTTGGGCCTCCTTTTATACGTTCGAATGAGTCACCAACAGTGGCGTACAGTGCATACATGAGGTGTAAAAGTAGCTACAGTGTTATCATACCTAACACTGACGGTTTAGGACAAACACATTTAATGCTCCGTTGAGGTGTCCCTTAGCGTCTTGGGGACGGAAAAATGGGCCGTCCCATCAGCACCGCTTAAGCCCCTCCACCGTTAACGCCTGACATGCACCCAGGAGGACAACAGCTAAAAGACAAGCTGGTCGCTACGCTGGAATGGTGACAGGGTGGCGAGGCCTTGCCGGGTGCGAGTCTTGCCGGGGCTGCGCGGGCCAGCCCGGCAAGATCTTGCCGGGCGCCCAGCCTTCGGTCTTCTATCTTCTGACTGCTGACTTAAATGCCTTCTTGACGTTGCTATACATGTATCCAGCTGTCCCCCGGCAGGCCTTGCCGCTGGTATGGCTTCGACTGCCCGTGCACAAGTATGGGGTACTAAAGACCCAAACTTTGGTACACCGACAGGAGCCCCCGGGCCTAGGCCATACACGGTGCGAGGCGTTGTTGGGCTAGGCCCAAACAGTGCACGGGCACGCGTGGCAGGAATTAACTGTCGTAATCATTCCGTTTACCGCGCCCCCCCCCCCACTACGCGCGTTGAATGTGCGACGTGGGAGACGTGGGCGGAGCGGCCGTTACAGCCGCGTGCTCACAAAAGCGCTATTTCATTGATTAGTAAAGAGGCAGCCCCGCGCCTTCCCCATAAAAAGGAATCCGCAGAGGCGCTGCTCATTTACCTCCTGTCTTTTCCAATCTGGGAACCGCCGTCGTCTTCCTCCTCGAGCCCGAAACAGAGTCCCTCCCACTCATCCGCCGCCTCCACGCTCTCTCCGTCCTCGGCCTCCGCCCCCCATAGCCACCATGCCGCCCAAGACGAGCAAGGGCAAGGAGGTGGAAGCCGCCGTCCCGGAGAGCAAACTGGCGAAGATGCGGAAGGAGCACGTCGTCTTCCCCCCGGCGCTCGATGCGAGCGTCCTTAGGGAGCGATACCAGTGCATGTGGGCGAAGGAGACAACGGCGCATCCTGCAACTCTCGTGAGCCCAGGTTCTTCCAGGGGTGGCCCAAACAAGTATCACTTCTTTGCCGATTACTTTTACTGCGGGCTCTGCCCCCCGTTCTCTAATTTCTTCAACGACATCATGCTCACATACGGCTTCCAACTCTTGGATTTTACGCCGAATGCCGTGACGTGTATGTCAGTTTTCGCTCACCTTTGTGAAAACTTCGCCGGAGTAGTCCCTAGCACAGCCCTTTTCCGCCATTACTTCATTCCCCGCATCCAAAAGGGTGAGGCCCTTTCTGGTTCCATCGCTTGGATCCCACGGCCAGGAAGCAAGGAAGTATACCCAGACGAAGCCTACCGCGAGAAGTGGGATGAATGGCGGGCCAAATGGTGCTGGATTCAAGAGACAAAGGTCCAGTCCTTCTGCTTGCCGCGGCAAACGAAGATGGTGCGCGGCAGCGACTGGAGCGCCCTTGATCCTGACGATGAGAAGCTCATAATCGCAACTACCAGGATTCACCGCCTCAGAGCTGCCGGGCTCACAATAGAGATGATAGGCGCCGATTTCCTTCGCCGGCGTATCGCTCCTCTGCAGAACAAAGGGAGGCCAGCTTGGGAATTCCGGAACGCGGCAGACATCATGAGGCTGCGCCCTGGGCTGAACAATAATTTGACGTTCCTGCAGCATGCAGCTCTCTGCCAGAAACTCTTTAGGACTGATGCTGTAGGCAAGCTGCCGGCAAGCATAGTCCCTTTGTGCAATAACTCCGCTCTGGCCTCAATCATCGCCATGATGCCGGTGTTTGATGCTCACAGCCTTGACGGGACCTGGATCGAGCCATCCGCAGAGCAGGCACAGCAATTCTTTGATAACCTGTCGGAGAGGGCCATCCACGCAGAAGAAAACCTTGTCCGCCCCACCACTGATGAAGAGGTGGCGTACATCGCCAGCAGGGTGGAGGAGGCAAATCTTGCCGCGGAGGCCGGCAGCGCTGGCTTCGTGGAAGGGGAAACCAGCGAAGGCGAAGTGCTGTCGGAGGAAAATCTTGCCGGGCAGGGCGAGGTTGCCGGGAAGCAGAGTGGCACTGCTGCCGGGGGCACATCTGCTGAAGACATAGCTGAGGAGGAACTGCACGAGGAGCCCCCAACTCTCGAGCCGAGGAAGAGGCGTGCTCTTCGAAAAGTCACCTCTGGTGCCTCTGCCCGCCAGCCTTCCTCGAGCGGTGAAGCCTCCGGCAAAGGGGATGCCGGCAAGGCAGCGCAGCAACCCGCCGCAGCCAAGCGACCCAGGACCGCTCCTTCCCCTCCTCCCCCAGACGCCGCGGCGGAAGTCGACTTCGACCTCTCTGCCTTTAGCTCCGAAGAAGAAGAGTAAGAGCCCTATCACATCTCTTAATCCCTGATTTTTGGTTCTGCTTAACTAATTTGTTTTGCCTTGGCCTGTCCCCGCAGAGACACGGAAACATTGGCGCAAAGGGTAGCGAAGAGGGCGAAAACCTCGACGGGTGATGAACCGCCGGCAAGCACCTCAGGTGCGCCAGAAACGATCAACATCAGCCCGGAGTCAAGCCCACAACGCAGTCCTCAACACAGCCCCCGGCGCAGCCCCCAGCGTGAGTCCGTTACTCACTTTCCGCTGGCAAGTGCCGGGGTGTGTATCTTCACTGCTGACATCTCCGGGCGTGCAGGAGTGGAGCGGCAACAAGGAGTACCAACGGGAGCCGTCCCTGATGCGCCGCCTCCGTCAACTACGCCGCCCAGAGATGAGTCTTCGGCAAGCGAGCTTTATCGCGATGAAGAGGAGCCGGCAAGCACAGGCACCGGCAACCCTTCTCAGCAGCTCGACACAGGTAAACCGCTCGCCTCAGAGTACTTGTTATTCTGTCTTTCTTTTTGTCTTCTTGAACTTCCTCCTCAGTAGCATCTTGCTTGCTTTCTTGGTCTTCAGACCCTCCCTCGATGGAACACATGGATGTTGATACCGTTATCGAGGAGACCGCCAGGGATGCCGCCACCGAGGCCGCCAAGGATGCTGCCGCCGAGGCCACCAAGGATGCTGCCGACGAGGCCGCCAAGAATGCTGCCGCCGAGGAGTCTACTGAGAGGGCCGGCGAGGAGACCAGTGACCGTACTGACGGCATTCCTGCCGTAGGAGCGCCAGGCGCTACGTCGGCCACGGAGCCCCCAGCCGCCCACGAGGCGGCTGTTGAGGACCAGCCGTCAACGTCCGAAGCTCCCTCGTCAAGCAAGTACCTCAAGGTTGGAGACAACTTGTTCGTTAGCATTCCCGGCACGGCAAGCATTGGGGTGCCAGCTGAAGGGGAAATCCTTAATGAAGACATCATCGCCGCTGCCGGGCTCGAGATTGTTGATGAGCCACACACCAGCAGCAACAGATCTGAAGAAGAAAAACTCCTCCAGGCCATGAGCAGCAACTTCCAGAAGCTTCAAGCACTTCACCGCGTCCGGAAAGAGAAACTGGACTCCAAGGCAGCAGTTGTCGAAGCAACGGAGGCAGATTTCCAGAAGCGCATTGAGGAGACTCAAACTTGGTATACTGAAGCCTTTCAGGATCTGAGGTCGAACCAAGAGCAGCTGAGCCAAAGCTGGAACGAGCTTCTCCTGAAGCAGTCCGATGTTGAGAAGGCACAGGAGGAGGCCAAACAATAGGCCGCTGCAGAGGAAGCACGCTTAAGAGAGCTTCGTGTCGGGCTTGAGGCTCATGACGATGACCTCACCACTCGCGAGAAAGCTCTTGCCGACAAGCTCCGTGCCAAGGACGAAGAGATTGAGAGGCTTGTCGTGCTGCGGACCCAAGAGCTGGAGCAGAAGCACAAGGCGACACTCGAAGCTCTGGTCGCAGACCACGCCGGCAAGCTGAAGGAAGCCGTCGATGCTGCCGAAGCTGCAGAGGCCGCCAAGAACTTGCTGGAGGAGAAGGCGAAGAGGCTGGAGGCGGATCTCGAGGATCACGGCAAGAAGATCTCGACGCTCGAAGCCGAAAGAGATAAGGCTCTCCACAGCTTGATGGAGATACAGGTCGCCGTGTCCGAGAAGACCCAGCAGCTCACCTCAGCCAAGGAATCCATCGCTGATCTGGAGCTAAAGCTGACCACGCTGAAGGAGACTCTCGAGACCGCCAAGGCTCGTGAGAAGACCCTGATCAAAGACCTCCAGGATGAGAGGGACCTGCTCAAGAGCGCCACCGCCTCACATAATGACTATGTGGCAGGTATGCAGGTCTGGACTGAAAAGCTCGTCGACGTTGCGGAAAAGCTTGCCGCACAACTGTCCACCATGGGCCTGCAAGGCTTCAGGTATTCTTCTGACGACAGGGTGTCCACGAGCGCCAAGCTGACCATGTTCTTTGACCGTATGCTTGAAGCCCTGGAGCAGCTTCACTCTGACCGAACGACCCATCTGGCCAACGAATCCCGCAAGCTTTGCTGGGCCGTCCTCCGCAAGGTGCTGGTCAAAGTGGTGCACAAGAACCCCGGCATCAACCTCTCCAACGTCCTTGATCACTTGCCGAAGGATGTAGACGTCAAGGCACTTGAGGAGCTTGTCGCTCCCATCGTCGACAGGGTAAGCCAAGTCAAGAGGGTTGAGGGCGATCACCGGGATTAGCTGCTTTACTTCTCGTTACCGCCACCATTCCATGTCTAAGACAAATTTGCCTTATGTTAGAACTGTGGCAGCTATTATTGTAATATAACTTGCTATGTTCTGTATGAATGCACGCTATCCCCCTTGTTTAATTTCTTTCTGTATGTATTCACCCTACGCTTTATCGGAAACTTGCCGGCACGCACACCCTTGCCGCGAGCGCTAGGTGCGGGACTTTAGCAGCCTGCTGGCGGTGCCGCTACCGGCAAGAGACGTTGACATTTTCAGTGCAGCCACCTAAACTGTTGAGCGGACTCGAAACAGAGTAAGGGCGCAACCGATCATGACAAGGTTCCTTCGCGTGCAGGTTTTCCATACAAAAGTCGAAATCGTTCAAGGAGAATAACCTTACAAAACAAAAAATTTGTTTAAAGTTTCTGCAACTTAGCTTTTTACTGTCGTACTCCTTCCGGCAAGATATCAACCTTGAACATCACCTGCTGGTATCCATACCATCCTTTCCCGCCCCCCCCCCCCGGCAAACTTGCACGCGAGGTAACCATCTGTCCTTTAAGAAAAAGAAAGAAGAGAAAATAGGAATATGGAACCTTGGCGGTTCGTTAGCACTTGCGAGGAGTAAGTGTAATACAGTATCTCAGACAATCATGCATATAGATAAACATGGAAATCGATAAGAACTGTAAAACACTTAGGCTTTATTTAACTATGCACAGGGTCTGCGCCTGGCTTTGTACAAAGGATTACATGCTTCATCGGCAAGACTTGTACAAAAGGTGGTTGCCGGGGGACCCGGCAACTGCGCCTTATGGATAGAACTTACGAAGATGTTCGATATTCCAGGAATTGCTCACCGGAACGCCATCTTCGGTCTCCAGGCGGACTGCGCCAGGCCTGGTGACTCGTACTACCCGATAAGGGCCTTCCCACTTCGGCGTCAACTTGTTGGAATTCTTGGCCGACTAAACGCGCCGAAGAACAAGGTCGCCTTCCTCAAGGCTTCGGGCATGAACCTTGCGGCTATGGTAGCGTCGCAAGGCTTGCTGGTAGCGTGCAGCTCGCACAGCAGCCTGAAGACGATCTTCCTCAAGGAGCAACACGTCATCTTGCCGCAGCTGCTCTTGCTCGAGCTCATCATAAGCGAGCACTCGAGGTGACCCGTATATGAGTTCCGTGGGGAGAACTGCTTCTGCCCCGTACACTAGGGAGAAGGGTGTCTGGCCGGTGGCTCGATTTGGTGTCGTTCTGATCGACCAAAGAACTGCTGGCAACTCATCAACCCAGTGTCTTCCGCACTTGCGCAGCCTGTCGAAAGTTCTTGTCTTGAGGCCTCGCAGCACTTCATCATTTGCCCTTTCCGCCTGGCCATTGCTCCTTGGATGAGCAACAGAAGCAAAACAGATCTTGCCGCCAAGGTCTTGGACATACTGCATGAAGGTGCGGCTCGTGAACTGTGTGCCATTGTCGGTGATGATCCTGTTTGGTACTCCAAAACGGCAAACTATTCCCTTGAAGAACTTGACGGCTGACTGTGCTGTCACCTTCCTCACTGCTTCCACTTCCGGCCACTTTGTGAACTTGTCGATGGCAACGTACAAGTACTCAAAGCCCCCGACAGCACGGGGAAAAGGGCCCAAAATGTCGAGCCCCCAGACCGAAAAGGGCCAGGAGAGAGGGATTGTTCGAAGAGCTTGAGCTGGCTGGTGCAATTTCTTTGAATGAAACTGGCATGCTTCACACTTGGTTACTAGTGCAGTTGCATCCTGGAGAGCAGTGGGCCAAAAGAAACCTTGCCGGAATGCCTTACCAACAAGTGCTCTTGATCCTATGTGGGAGCCACATATGCCTCCATGTATCTCTACCAATAGCTCCAGTCCATCCTCCCGAGGAATGCACTTCAATTTCACACCGTTCGGCCTTTTCCTGTATAGGACATTGTCCACAAACTGGTACATGTTAGACCGACGGGCTACTTTCTCCGCCTCTTCCTGTTCTTCGGGGAGTTCTCCTGTCTGAAGGAAATGGACGATGTGATGTGCCCATGTTGGAGCCTGGGGCTCGACAACAAGGACTAAAGGCATGTCCTCTGCCGCGGGAGCATTTGTCTCTACAGCAAAGGTCCGAGGCCCTGCCGAAGCCTGTTGCTCCCCGGCAAGCTTGGCGGGAGCGTTTTTCTCCACAACAAGAGCTTGAGGCCCTGCCGGAGTCTGTCGCTCACCGACAAGCTTGGTGTTGCTCCCGGCAACCCCTTTGTCGGCGGCTTCTGGGAGCTCTACCGGAAAATACTTGCCGGAACTCAACTTTCTCCTCTTCTCTTGTCCCATCGATGGCGCTACGGATGGTTGAGTCAATCGGAGCACAAAAGTTCCTGGTTCCACAGGTAACTTAAGGGCAACGCGTTTTGACAAGTCGTCAGCAATGCTGTTTTCCGCACGAGGGACGTGCTTTGTTTGCAGACCGTCAAAGCGCTCTTCTAACTTCCTCACTTCATCGACATAAGCTTCCATCAATGGACTCTGATAGTCTTTATTGACTTGCTTGACAACAAGCTGCGAATCACCCCTGACAATGAGCTTCTTGATTCCAAGGTCTGCCGCGACCCTGAGACCGGCAAGCAGCCCTTCGTACTCCGCAGTGTTGTTTGTCGATCTCTCCCGGGGAAAATGCATCTGGATCACGTATTTGAGGTGCTCTCCGGTGGGTGCGACAAGCAGCACGCCAGCACCGGCGCCTTGCAGCGAGAAAGCCCCATCAAAATACATAATCCATTCTTGATTTGTTTCCTTGCCGGGGAGGGTTGACTCCGGAATCTCTTCGTCTGGCGTTGGGGTCCATTCTGCAATGAACTCCGCCAAAGCTCTGCTCTGAATGGTTGAAGTGCTCTCAAACTTAAGACCAAAGCTCGACAATTCCAACGCCCACTCTACAATTCTGCCGGTTGCATCTGGATTTCGCAAGATCCGCTGCAATGGAAAGCGAGTGACGACGGTAATCTCATGTGCTTGGAAGTAATGGCGCAGCTTCCTCGAGGCCATAAGAAGGCCGAAGAGCAACTTCTGCACACCAGAGTATCTTGATCTAGCCCCCTGCAAAAGGGAGCTAACAAAATAAACTGGGCGTTGCACCATCTTCTTCTTCTTCTGTGTTGCTCCACTTGACTGCGCAAATCCCACTTTGCTGGTGCCAGACTCTGCCGGGGAAGATCCCTGCTCGTCGCTCGGCGGCCCTGCCGCTGCCGCTGCTTCTTCGTCGACTTCCCTCTCCGCCACTAATGCAACACTCACCACTTGATTTGTTGCCGCTAGGTATAGCAGCAATGGCTCTTGTGGTTTTGGAGCGACTAGTACTGGCGGAGAGGAGAGGTACCTCTTCAAATCCTGCAGTGCTGCCTCCGCTTCCGGAGTCCACTTCATTGGACCTGCCCTTTTCAAGATTTTGAAAAAGGGCAGGGCGCGCTCAGCAGATTTCGAGATGAACCTACTCAGAGCAGCAACGCAGCCGGCAAGACGACGCACATCTTTGACACGTCTTGGCGCTTCAATCTGCTCAATTGCTTTGATCTTGTCTGGATTTGCTTCAATTCCGCGCTGAGACACAAAGAACCCGAGAAGCTTGCCGGACGGGACACCAAACACGCACTTCTCAGGATTGAGCTTCAAGTTGATCTTGCGCAGATTTGTAAATGTCTCTTCTAAATCTTGTATGAGCGTCTCCTTGTCCTTGGTTTTGACCACTATGTCATCCATATAAGCTTCCATATTTCTATGTAGCTGAGGCTCAAAACCAATCTGGACTGCTCTTGCAAACGTTGAACCAGCACTTTTCAACCTGAAAGGCATACGTAAGAAGCAATACGTACCACATGGGGTGATAAATGCGGTCTTCTCTTCATCTTCCTTCGCCATGAAGATCTGATGATATCCAGAATAAGCGTCAAGAAATGAAAGCAAATCGCAGCCGGCAGTGGAGTCCACAATCTGGTCGATGCGCGGTAAGGGAAAAGGATCTTTTGGACAGGCTTTATTGATGTCTGTATAATCAATACACAACCTCCATTTTCCATTCGCCTTGCGCACTACAACTGGATTGGCCAACCATGTTGGATGAAGCACTCCTCTTACCAAACCTGCCGCTTCCAACTTCTTGATTTCCTCGGCAATAAACTGGTGCCACTCCAAAGCCTGCTTCCTGACCTTCTGCTTGACGGGCCACGCTGAGGACAAACAGCAAGGTGGTGCTCAATTACTTCCCTGGGAGCACCGGGGATATCAGATGGTTGCCATGCAAACACATCGATATTCGCCCGCAGGAAAGCAACGAGCGCGTTTCCTATTTGTTGTCGAGGGTGGAACTTATGGTGAAAGTTCCTCCCGTACCATCCTCCTTGGCGGGCACCTTCTTAGTCTCTGGAGGAGCTGCCTTGGATTTCTTGCTCTTGCCGGTGGAGCTCTCTGGCACATCCTTAACGGGAGCGCATCACTCCGAGGAGGTGCGCTTGCCGGAGTTCGTGCGTGAGGTCTTGCCGGTCTTCTTCCCCCCGGGAGCTTCAACGGCAGGAGCAAGTGCCTTGGTGGCAGATGCTGCAACTGCCTCCCGGTAGAGTTGATCGGTGCAGATAAGCGCATCCTTCTTGTCGGAGTTGACAGTGATAACGCTCATCGGCCCGGGCATCTTCAATACATTGTAAGCGTAGTGCGATGCCGCCATGAACTTGGCCAGCGCTGGGCGGCCAAGGATCCCATTATATGGCAATGGAATCTTGGCGACGTCGAAGACAATCTTCTCTGTCCTGAAGTTCAGGTCCCTACCAAACGTTACCGGTAACGTGATCTTTCCCTTGGGCTGGCTCCTTCTTGGATTGACCCCCTGAAATGTGCCCGTTTCTTCGAGATCTTCATCAGGAATTTGCAGCCTCTTGATCACCTCAGGCGAGATTAAGTTCAAGCCGGCCCCACCGTCAACTAACATTTTTGTCACCTTGAGGTTGCGAATCGTTGGTGAAACCAACAATGGCAGACACCCGACCGCAGTTATGCGATCAGGGTGATCCTCAACGTCGAAAATAATAGGCGTGTTGGACCACTTCAATGGCTTGCGGGCATCGACAGATGGCTCTGTCGCATTAATCTCACGCGCCCACTGTTTAAGTTGGCGGCGGGAAGAATGCAATGAGGCGCCCCCGTCAATGCACATCATGTCTGTAGCTTTCTGGAATTCCTGCTCGCTGGACTCGTCGTCCTCCTCGTTGTCATCGTCACCCCCCCTTGCTTGTCGCGGCCTCGAGCGGGCCTCTCCTTTTGTTGCTTGGCCTTGCCGCGGCGACCCCCTCGACCACCGCGTTTCTTGCCGGACCCTCCTGCACCATCCTGGCCCTTCTCCTTGTCTCGCCTTTCGTATTCAGCCTTCTGCTTCTCGACAAGCTGTTCAACTTGCCGGCAGTCTTGGAGGTCATGGCCCTTGGTGCGATGGATCTTGCAATACTGCTTGTCGGAGCCCTCCGGCTTGTCGGCAGCCGCCAAGGCCTGGCAGGAAGCACACCCGGCAACCTCCTTGCCGGGGTCGTCAACCTTGGCCTTCTTGGCGGTGTCGGGGCTGCCGGATCCCTCGACGACAAGCACGGCCTTGCCCTTGCGCTTCCTGTTACGCCGCCGGCCCTTCTTTGCCAGGGCGGCAGCGTCTTCGTCTTCAGAGTCGACTCCTGCGCCAGCATCCTCGCCGGGGAGCCTCCTCCCTTCTTCAGCTCGAGCACATTTATCAGCCAGAGCATAAAGCTCGGCAACATCCCTGACCTTGTTCATCGCCAGCTCTTCACGCATCCTGCGGTTGCGCACGTTCTGATGGAACGCGCTGACAACAGTGGCAGGATGAACGTCTGGGATGTTGTGGTGCACACGGCTGAACCTCTGTATATACTTGCGCAAAGTTTCACCCTCCTTCTGGGGGATGAGATGCAGGTCACTTTCCTGGCCAGGAGCTTGGTGGCCTCCGGTAAAGGCGCTAACAAACTCATGACACAAATCTGCCCAGGAAGAAATAGAATTTTCTGGCAGATGCATCAACCACGACCTGACGTTGGGCTTAAGCACCAACGGGAAGTAGTTGGCGAGTATCTTGTCGTCGCGAGCCCCGGCAGCCTGCACCGCTATGGTGTATATGCTCAGGAACTCCGACGGGTGGGTCTTGCCATCATATTTCTCGGGGACCTCCGGCTTGAACGTGCGGGAATTGGGCCACTGGACTCGCCGCAGCTCACGGGTAAACGCTGGACAACCTACCTCATAGGGTAGATCGACAGGATACCCTGGCGCGGGCTTGTCTACAGTGGGCCCTGCGCGCTTATCTGACTGATAGCGCGCTTCCCGTCGCCGCTCGATGGTAGTTCGAGCGTCTTCTTTGCCTCGTTCCCGAAGAACTTGACGTTGATCGCGGCGAGCTCGTGGATCGGACGACGCCGTTGAATCATCATCACGGGTATCAGTCCGTCGAGTCGGCGACCGCTGTTGTCGTCATGGAGGGGAGTGCACCGTAGTTGTACCGCCTCCAGTCTTCTCGCCACCGACGCATGTTGGCTCGATAGGCTGCCACCGCGAAGGTTCCGCCTGCTGTGGCCTATCATCGTTGGCGAGGCCGACGAGGCTCTGAATGGCAGCTCTCCATTCGTCGAGCCTGTCCGCAGCAGGAGGGAAGTTCGGGAGCAGCTGTGCTCGCGCCAAGGCTTCTGCTGGTGTAGGCGGCGGCGACAAGTGTGAGGAACGTGAGGTGCTCTGACTCCTAACCATGTTAGAAGGAGCTCCATCACGATCCTGCGTCCGCGCACCGCTTCCACCGGCACTTCGGCGTGCATGTTGGCCCTGCGCATCTCGAGGATGATGCTCAGGAGCCTTTCCGTGGGGACGCTTGGAACCATCAACGTCGTGGCGCTGCTCATCACGTGCGACCTGAGAAGGCCGCGGCACATGCGCCGGCGTGGGTGTCTTGGAAGGCGCCCTTCCATCCCTGGAGTTCGCTATACCGCCTGCTGGCAGCACAGCTCCGTCCTTGGATCTGGCGGCGCGAACGACGCCGCTCGCCTGGCTATGGTCACCAGAACGTCGCGGAAGCTCAGAACGTCCGCCTCCTCCACCCACGTCTACACCGTCACCCGTCTGGGTGGCCACGGGGACAGCGGACGTGGATGGACCAACCGCCATAAAACCCTTCTTCTTAGGGGGCATGACGGTGAAGATGATGAAGAAACTGACGCGCTGATCACTAGATCAGGTTCACGCAACCCCCTACCTGGCGCGCCAAAGATGTCGGAGAAACGACACCTATGGGATCGAGAGGACCCCTTTACGATTCGGCAGGGAGAAGGTTTGCACAAAGAGCAGATCTAACGACCAGCGCGAGGAATTTTTACCCAGGTTCGGGCCGCTGAGAAGCGTAAAACCCTACTCCTGCTTTAGTATATTGGATGTGTTTAAGCCTTGGTTCTAGGAGCGCTTGTGATGAACAGTACACAGCAGCTACGCATACAGAACGGCCCGAGAAGATCTCCATGTAGCTACGCCTTGGGCCTCCTTTTATACGTTCGAAGGGGTCACCAACAGTGGCGTACAGTGCATACATGAGGTGTAAAAGTAGCTACAGTGTTATCATACCTAACACTGACGGTTTAGGACAAACACATTTAATGCTCCGTTGAGGTGTCCCTTAGCGTCTTGGGGACGGAAAAGGGGCCATCCCATCAGCACTGCTTAAGCCCCTCCACCGTTAACGCCTGACACGCACCCAGGAGGACAACAGCTAAAAGACAAGCTGGTCGCTACGCTGGAATGGTGACAGGGTGGCGAGGCCTTGCCGGGTGCGAGTCTTGCCGGGGCTGCGCGGGCCAGCCCGGCAAGATCTTGCTGGGCGCCCAGCCTTCGGTCTTCTATCTTCTGACTGCTGACTTAAATGCCTTCTTGACGTTGCTATACATGTATCCAGCTGTCCCCCGGCAGGCCTTGCCGCTGGTATGGCTTCGACTGCCCGTGCACAAGTATGGGGTACTAAAGACCCAAACTTTGGTACACCGACATGATGCTACAATTGTAGCCAATTAATAAAGGAGGTGTGATTTTCAAAAAAAAAAGGATCACAATAATATTGTTCTCCATTCATTCACGGGTTTTTTTACAACACAAAAGTCCTTATAGAAGCAAAAATATAAAAACATGTCATTGTGTTTTCTTGACAAATGTCCTTGTGATTTGTGAATATTTACGTTGTCTTCCTCTTGCACTCGTCGGCGTGTCGATACCTCCTCTCGATCTCCGTAACATCCCTCGAGCCAGTGTAATGTTTTCTTTAGAATCTCCAGTGTAATGTTGTTGATGCACCGACCATGGAGTCGATGGTGAGAGCCAGGAGGAGCTGACGATAGCGAACCGAGGGTCGGGTTGTCATCCCGAAGGAAAAAAGGCGATGAAGAGATCGTACAACCATCCCATATTCAGCCAGACAAAACCAGAGAGGCCTTTTCGCAATCAGTTGGTTTCTCAATGAAGCTGAAGTTTATCTTACATCGTCAAACAAAGAAGAAGTCAGAAGACCAAAACACGAACCGTCACCTCCACCCCGTCGAACTATGCCGCCCAAGACCACCTAAATGAAACACCGACGACAAACGTGGGCCCGAGATCTGGCCTTGACCAAAACTCCATATGCCCTTCACCGATGTCAATCGGCATCGCCGAAATGAGGATAGGGCAGGGAAATCTTATTCCACGTTGTCGACGACGTCATTGTCTAGCCAGAAGGCTCCTGAAGGAGAGGTGAACCGGCAATGGCGGTCGCAATTACGTGGAACCCCCTAGCCGCCTAGCATGTAACCAAAATACGTCTTTAGAAACTTCACGCGACGATGAACTCAATGATATACTTCTAATGGCATATAACATAGGTTTCGTTCTTCAAACTGAAGACCTAAAAACATGTGCTCTCTTTAGGAAAAACAATGCATGGAGTAGTATGTTTTCTCTCATAACACCACACGTGTATTTTATGATGGGACACTCTTCTTTGTATCTCTTTATGACTTTGAATGTTTTATTTTTAATATACATGATCTTCAACAAAAGAGATTACAACTTCTTTCATCCTTTAGATAACCATCATTTACTGTTGGTATAGTAAAAAATATTAATTTCATCCATACATAAATCATGATGATAGCACTAGCAGTACTAAACTCATACTGACATGTAAATACGTGGGCATATACTACACATAGAATAAGGACATCTATGACAACCACAATTATGCCTAACACATGGACGAGTAAATAAGGAAGAATAGATAATACCCTTATAGGAACGAAGTATGTATCAGAGGGGGGTGAATGAGAGATTTAAAATTTCTTTCAAAAACCTCAAATGTCTCGAACCCAGCAGCAAAATGAAAATAAACAGAGTATAGTGAGCGAACAAGAACTAGCGAGTGAAAATTAAAGCATGCATCAAGAGGAATCACATGGTCGAAACTTAACATGCAACATGTACCGAATGTAAATTGGGACAAAGGTAACTAGTGATGCTCGATGGCGACAGAGGATTTGGTAGACCAGTTCACCCTTCTGTAAAAGGATTACGTCTGGTTGGAGGGGTTGTGATTGAACACAGAAGATAAACTCTCTTCATCATATTCTCCTTGACAACTGATTCGTCAATCAGTGTCGATCACTCGTGGTAGATGCTCGAGGTGATCTCCGAACCTTTACAGACTTTTTCATCGTGAACCGCAATCACTCTTGATCACTGAAGAACTTGTCACCTAACCGTCTAGAGAGTTCGTAGCTCTCAAGAGTAATAGGCAGAGCGCACTGGACTTAGATTCGAGTGATGCTAAACCACTATCTAATTTTTTGGCTTTGGGTTTTTTCTCTAGGTGGGTTTTAAACTCAAACCACTCAGGAGAAAGGGTGATCACTTAATCTTCTCAGAATCTCACGAAGCAACCAACGATGCACATTAGAGGGGGTGGGCTATTTATAGATGTGGTCTTCCCGATGGGAAAAGACCATTTTGGACATGACCACTCAGCCAGTGTCCAACCGACATGTATCCAACGGTTGGATTTTAGCACAACAGTAACATTACTTGCGGAGTAAGAAATGCTAACTCCTCAGTCCAAATCAGATCTCTCGCAGTGAAGAAGAACTTCGTCTCTTACTGATAAGTATTTATTCGGAACACAGAGTTTTCTCTCGTCTCACTTAGGATTCGAGTTTAGCATCAGGCACCGTAAGCTTCAACACAATGCCCCTCCTAATAGTACGATGGTCCCATGACTCAATAAAGAGAAAGATGAACTACAAAACAAATACTACGTCTTTGCCTTGTCTTTAATCTTCTCGATTGCAGTCAATTTCTTCGGACAAGCATCGAACCAATTGCTTCACGTCAACAATTTGGGGGGGCACTTTCGACATGCATAATCTTCGGTGATAATCTTCGCTGCCATGCAGGAGATTATCTTTGGAGTTTGCACCAAACTCCTCATGACTTCAGGGACTTGACACTCTGTGTGCACTAGCAAGCACATTAGTCCCTCGTTGTTTATGACAACAATCCACAAAACACAAGGAGGCAAATTATTACACCAACAATCTCCAAGATTCATCGCCAGAGATGTACACTATGGCATAGAACTGCAGAATGCATTTGCGGTTCCATGGATGCTGAAACTCAAACAATCTAGTGAGAGAAAAATCATCGAGATCTAGTATTACTTGATGTAAACAGCCAATATTTCGAAACGTCAAGATATTCACGAGGAAAAATGTGATGGCTATGATAGAGAACAAGAGAGTAATATATTGCTTGTTCCTTGGTCCAGAAGCGCTTTTACTCAGATGTTTTTGGGCTCTTGCAGGGACTCGTTTGAAAGAACGGAATTCCTTCAGGATAATCTCAACGAAAAAAGAGAGGCCCTTTAGCACCAACTCCATAAAAAAAGGTAATTCTTCGCGAGGGTTTGGATATTGTAGTTCTTCTTCAACAGACAGAACTTCATCGCCATAGACAACTGATTCAGGATGACGAGCTGAAACAAAATTTCTTTCGGAAGGACCAGCTTCTGGATTCGGAGCCTGAGAGGTGACAACATCCAGTTTGGGTGCAAAAAATTCTCTCAAAACTGAAGGTGGTACTTAGTCAGTGGCCTTGACAAACACTCCTTTCTCAGTTGTTTCTTGTTTAGGCACTGGGGCCGAATCATTTGCAACAGTTTGTTGTTCATCACGCTTGGGAGCCTGGAATTGTTGTTGGGCAGAAGTGTTGTCATCATGTTCGGCTTGAACAAGAACTTTGTTAGCCATTGCATGTTCGGTCACTAGTGGATCTGAAACACTTGATGTGGCAGGGTTCTCTTGGTGACAATGGGTTCAGACTGGTGGATTTCACCTTCTTCGGTAGCTGATTTGATCGAAGGGAAATCATCCGTAGTAGGGGAGGCCACTGGCACTTCTTCAGTTGGCCTGGGCAGTGAAACATCTTCAGAAACCTTGACTTGCTCAGGAGCTTCCAAAGGAATGATAGGTTCAGGTGTCAAATTGTTTTGTTGAGGTTCATCAGTAGGGTCGGAGGGTTTGTCATTCAGAGGAGGAACATATTTCTTTGTAGATTGTTTGTGTTTCTTCTTATCCTTGACAGTTGCATCAATGTGGCCCTTTACCAATTCATCATATCAAGTAGTCTTCGCCTAGTGATATCTGCAGATCTTTTGAACCATGTCATCGAGATCCGAATGAAAACGGAGACACCCGTGGCGCAACATAGGGATGGTCTTGTTCAACTCCTTGTATGATGGTTCAAACTCATTGATGAAAAACTTGGAAGTGGTAATTTTCATTTTCTCACCAATTTCGAGTGTCTCGGCTAAGAGAGTATTGATTTCAATAGAATCTTCTCGAAGCTCATTGATGAGGGAGCTTGTCTACTCAACAACTTCAGGTGGAATGGGCAAAGATGCCACTTCTTCTTCGAATGGATTCTCCACGAATTTATCAAGCATACCCATGATAAACATGTGATCATAGTAGTGATGAGTTGCATTTTCCTCAGCATCCGTAGCTTGGGTCTGAGGTTGAACCAGAGTTATGGGAGGCATAGAAGCGAGTGGCCGTAAAAGGGGAGGAGCAAATTGAGCGGCCTTTTCTTTCGGCACGTCAGACTCAGGCTTGGCAGAACGCACAGGTGCATCAACAACCAAATCCGTTGGATTGATGGCTTCTAGATGAGGAGTGGCGTCAACATGTTGTTGCATAGTGACAGTTGTTGTTGGGGTCTTCCTCAACTTGATTTTCTTAAGAGGGGCCTTGAGAGGAAGAGGAACCCTCAGATCTGGCAAAACAGTCGATGTGCTGATATTGACAAAGTCGCTCATTGTGGCATCAACTTCTTCTTGAGGAGAGGAGGATCAGCATCATCGGATGGAAAATTTGGGTCGTCATCCTCGACTGGTTGTTGCTTCTTCTTCGAGACAGGCTTCTTCTTCGAAGACCCAGACCCATTCTTTTCGTGCTTGCGCTTGGAGCGCCCTTCAGGTAGACCAACTTACTTTTACTTTTTGAGATTGTCCTTCATTAAGCGATGATTTTGTTCCTCGCAAGCTGCCATTTTGTTTCTCATGCAGCCTTGATTTCAGCATTTCGAGTCCTTTTGGCCAGCTCAAGGGGATTCGACGCATGTGTCATGAGGGAAGATGGATCAACATTCGGAGCATGAGGAG
The DNA here is from genome assembly GCA_039707655.1 of Elymus sibiricus. Lineage (NCBI taxonomy): Eukaryota > Viridiplantae > Streptophyta > Magnoliopsida > Poales > Poaceae > Elymus > Elymus sibiricus. The sequence continues at coordinate 301,830,264 of CM077675.1, read as the reverse complement.
GGCGCTCTTCCAGATCATTCTTCTTCAGAAGAGAAATTGTTCGGGAGTCACCCCACGGAGGACAAAATGTGAAGTTCTTCGCAAATTGAGGGTGGATGGAATGATAGTTCCACCACTTCTTAACCTAGTGGCGCCGAATCCATTGAAGGCGCATGTCCTTTTCTTGTTTAGTTTTGCCTGGGACTATGTCATACCGTTCACGAGAGATATATTCTGTAGTGTTTTCATAGGGTTGACGACCACCCTTCTTCTTTAGAGCATTTTCTTCTGCATCCTGATCATTTTGTTTGGTGGTTCTCTTGCGCTTGCTGGTTGATGGGCCTACCGTTGGGCCCTACACATTCAGTGCCTTGGAATCTTCTGATGTGCCTAACAAAGTTTCCTCATCTCCGTCCTTGCGCCTGCAAGCTGAGCAAAATTTTCGATAGACTACATTGTCCTGTGAATATAGAGAGATGCGAGGTAAAATGGGGACATGGTTACGAATGTGCAGAGCGGGAGTTTTGAAAGAAAACCATTGTAACCGGAGATTCAGATGCATATTTCCAAAAATGTTTGGGCCAAGTGAAATGAAAGAGTTTCGATATTATATCTCCGAATAGATTTACTAGATAACAAGCTAACTGTTCCATTCGGGCGAGACAAAACTCAACCCTAGATCTAAAAGTGAGATGCGAGGTAAAACTACAAACTGCATCCAAACGATTAACCTATCAATTACATATCTTCTAAATGCGGTAAAATCGTGAAATATTGTCGCGGATTAACTCGAACGAGATAGGAATGAGGCTTGAGTTCATGCTTCACGTATCCTAACTCGGTGATGAGTAGCGACTACGACGGCTCAACGAGGGAGATGGACCGCGGTGGCGCTTGATGACTCTGGCGATCCCTTTTCGGTAGTGAAGCAGCTATTCTATGGGAATAAGGAGTGGAGAAGATAAGTGATGCGAGGGTGTTTGCGCATATGTATACATGCAATCGGAATAACCACACCCTACTGGATCAGATCGGACGATCCACAATGCAAACCCTTTCGGATTCTATGGATAGGATTAAGTGGCGGTTGTACAACAACACGTGGCAACCGCTGCAAAGATGAGGTCCTAACTTGAGCGGGAAACCCAAATTTTGGACGGCTTTCACTAGCGATTCTTTTCGGAGCAAGTTCTTTATCGTGGACAAGGATACGAGATAAAGAATCATTTCCAGATGTGTCGGAGATTGGTTTTGGGCCTAAGGGAAACCTCTCAAGAACCCTAGTTCGAACACTAGGGAGCTACTCGCAACCTACAACCTGACTACTATGCACGCAGAGCACAGAAAGGACACGCAAGTTTACCTAGGTTCGGGCCACCGTGAGGTGTAAAACCCTACTCCTGCCTTGTGGATTGATCTCTCGTTTGCACAAATGTTACAAGGCTCGAGGTGGAATAAGGCTCCAACGAGAGCAAGAGCTCAATGATTGAGTCCTCAATGGGTCGAATGGTCTCTCCCTCTACTAGGGCGGCTGTGTCCCTCTTATCTTGCCTTGGTCCTCTTTTCCCAAAAATATCAGCGGGAGAAGGGCAGCCACAGGGCGGCAATTCGAAGGGGGACAAGGGCCCAACCCATCTTGACAAAAGGTGGTTTTCACTCTGTAAAGGTGTCGTCCATGATGCGCTCATGGGCTCGCCGATGACACCCGTCCTTTGGTCTCCTTGCACCGGAATGGCAATCCTTGGGGTTCACCTTGGAGGAGGACGACAGCTTTCCACCCTTTTATCACAAAAGAGGAAGGTTCTCTGTCTGCGCCCGCTAGCACGGTCCTTGCCGCCTCTGCCAACGCAGGAGATCATCCACGTGGCGATCACGTGACTGCACGACCAACGCCGTGTGGTCCCTCCACGTGAAGGGCTTCATGAGAACCAGCCTCGCAGAGGGTAGGCCTCGCGAGGCCACCTATGTCTTGGGGAGAAGCGTCTTGAAGTGCCCCTGCTTGGAGATCTTGGGGAGAAGCATCTTGAAGTGCCCCTGCTTGGAGAGAGGGAAGCCTCGCGGAGCCAGCGCCTAGCGAGATGCCTTGGGCCTAAAGAACCTCGAAGGGGGTTGCGCCTGAGTTGGGCCCTCCGAGCGTCGCTGACTGGGCCGCAGCAGATGGGTCGTGGTACCCTGGTATCCACTGGACCGACAGTAGCCCCGGGCTCGCGGTGCGCACGTTTCTCCCATTGAGAACGAAATGGCGCGGGCCAAAACACCGTGAGGCCAGACAGACTGCGGGGCCCGGGCAAAGACGCGTGGTAGCACGATGGTACGGGATGTCCCCACTTCCCCATGAGGCCTCGGTAACTGCACACGGGCGGTCTTAAGACTATCCCGCATGCTGAACCGGCACCATCATTGCCTTCCTTGCCACAAATGCTTCCTCTGCGCACTACTCGTCCTTCCTTGCCTATGTTGCTCCTTGCTCTCCTCCCTCGCATCTCCACGTTTGCACTGCCGCCATGGCTCCCAAGAAGAGGAGCGCCACCGCTGCTGCCTAAGCGTAGTTGGAGCCAACCCTGCTGCCCTCCACCATCAAGTACCGTGAGGGGCTGGAGAAGCTCATCCCCCTGACGGCCGACACCCACAATAAGCACGAGGCCACCAAGATCTGGCCCGGCTCGCAGTGGTCCTGGACGCTGTCGGTGACCACCTTGCCCTTCTTCTTCCACTCCATCTTCGGAGGTCTACTCTCGCCCTTCTTCAACTTCTTCTGTGCTATCCTCGAGCACTACCAGATCCATGTTCTCCACCTCCAACCCAACTCTGCCTTCCTCCTCGCCATCTTCGCCTTCTTCTATGAGGGCTTCATGGGGGTGATGCCCTCGGTGGCCCTCATGACAATCCCATCCTCGTGGTGCCTGCTTCGAGCGGCCTTGAGGATGTCGGGCCCTCCGCAAGAGCCAGCGCAGGGAGCAGCTGGCAGCAGCGGCTGCCAAGCCGCAGAGCACTGCTGCTCGTGGCCAACAACGACGATGATGACGATGACTTCCGGTTCATCGTCGCTCCCTCCAAGCCTGTGGGCGCGGAGCATGGCGACGAGGACGTGGAGGAGGTGGAGGACCCCCGCAAGGGAAAGACCCCAGAGGATTCCGGAACCGCCAGGCCTCGTGAAGGGGAGGCCCGCTCAGGCACAGCTGGGGTGAGCTCCAGCAGGCCTCGGGGAGTGCCCTTGGGAGGGAGCTCTAGCGGGCTCCGGGGCAACGACAACGGCAACCAGCGCCCCGGGAAGCTCCGGAAGAGGCGCTAGGTTGCCACTGATGAGTAAGTCCTTCACTCTGTTATAGATTCTTGAAGTTTTTTCTCTCTATGTACTTTGTGGCTTGGGGCTAAACCATGGGCTTTGTAGGGCTCTCGTGCCCAAGAAACAAAGGGCCGCGACACCGGCAACACCCTCACCCGCACCTACCGAGGGGCGTTAGGAGATTCCCCGCCAGCCTGAGGGCGAGGTGGGATGGGCTGAGGCGAATCCTACGCCATCGGAGGATTTGCCTTCCTTCGGCGGGGGAAGCCAACCAAGGGGGGAGCCCTTGGTGGAGGAGGTGGTGCCCTCGGAGGCAGCTGATATCGGGGCAACATGGAGAGGGAGGGGACTGACGGGCCAACCCCGCCGAAGCAGTCTGCACTTGTCGGGGGGGCTACAGTCAGCCCCCAGGCCTCGCCGGCGTGGCAGGCCTCGGAGACTGCCGCCCCAAGTCCGTGGCTTACGTCCCCACTGCAGGCTGACGCGGAAGCCACGCAGAGCCCCCAACATTCTACGGATGAGGCCGCCCTTGCCCGGAGCAAAGGCAAGGAGCCCATGGAGGAGATCGGCGTGGGGTCCTCGCGGTCGGTGATGGCGGGGGCTGAAGTCGAGCCGCCATTTTACTGGGCCCTCTTGCTAATCAACAACAGCGCGGTGCTCCACCATGGAGCTCTGCGGGGCGCCAGGGAGGCCCTGGACACACTGGAGGCGGACCTCATGGCAGAGGAGGCGCGACTCATCGACGAGCACCAGCGCCTCGTGAACGGTTAGCGCCATCTGGACATGGCGCTCAAGTTGAGCCGCTGCCAGGACGGCATCGCACGGGAGAAGCACGAGAGGACCGCCCGGGACGCCGCAGAGCTCTGGGAGAACTCCGCTCTAGAGGCTAACGCAGCCGACCGGGGGCGTGAGGAGGCGGAGGCCCACGCCAAGGTCGTGCAGGAGTAGGCCTCTCTGTGGGAGCAGGAGCTCCGAACCCAGGAAGAGGCGGCTACGGCCCACGAGCGGCAGCTTGTCTCCCGCGAGGAGGAGCTCTCCAAGCTGGAGGACATCCTTGTGGCCCGCGAGGCGGACGTCGTGCTCTGGGAGTGTGAGCTCAACAGGACCACCTCCGACCAGGAGGCGGAGCGTGAGCGCCTGTCAACGCTGGAGCGTCAGATGTCGGCCGCCCAGGCTGCCTTCGAGGAGGAGCATACCAAGGCCAATGCACGGCTCATGAAGAAGGAGGAGAAGATCCAGGCGGAAACCGATGATACTTGTGAACTGCGTTGGGATTTTCCTCGAAGAGGAGGGGATGATGCAACACCGTAGAGGTAAGTATTTCCCTCAGTGAGAACCAAGGCTATCGAACCAATAGGAGGACCACGCAATTTCCCGTCTTCAGCACCTACACACAAAAGAGCGCACACTTGCACCCAACGCGGGAAGAGGGTTTTCAGTCCCCTTGAACTCGTTACTTGCAAGTGATAAGTAGTGATAGATAGATAATTTGATAAATCTAAATTGAAAAATAAAAAGAAAGTAAATAATGGAAGCAAGGTATTTGGAGTTTTTGTAAATATATTTATGGGGAGACCCGGGGGCCATAGTTTTCGCTAGAGGCTTCTCTCTCGAAGAAAGCATATGGTGTCTAGACAAATTACTGTTGGGCAATTGATACAAAAGCACATAGTTATAAAATATTTATTCATGGCAATGATCATGTATATAGGCATCATGTCCATAAACAAGTAGACCAACTCCTACTTGCATCTAGTACTATTACTCCACCCATCGATCGCTATCCATCATGCAACTAGATTATTAAGTAAAAAAAAGAGTAATGCTTGGAGGATGATGACATGATGTAGACAAAGTAAATCCAATTAATATGAATGAAACCCGTCGTTTTACCCTTAGTGGCAGCAATACAATACATGTCCTGTCCCTTTCTGTCACTGGGATTGAGCACCGCAACATTGAACCCACTACAACGCACCACTCCCACTTGAAGATAAATCAATCTAGTTGGCCAAACAAAACCGATAGATCGAAGATCATTACGAAGCTATAACAATCTTGCATATAAATAACGAGCAAGGATTCAATATATTTTCATGAATAATCTAAACATAAACCCACAATTCATCGGATCCCAACAAACAAACCACAAAGATTGATTACATAAGATAGATCACCGCGGGAATCGCGGTGATCTTGGCAATGAAGAACATATAGAGAGAGATAGCCATCTAGGTACTAACTATGGACCCATAGGTCTACGGTGTGTTGGAACACGCGGTACGCTACGCTAGCGCCAAATAAAAAATTCTACCGCGCACCCAAGAACATGCTGCTGGAAATAGATCACGGGATCGGGTTTACCACTAGACGCGCAGTCACCGCAGCGGAAGTAGAGTCGGTGATGCGTGTAGTCGATCAGCCGATTCGTCTCCTCCTCGTGTAGCCGATCTCCCACGAACAACGATCTCCCACGAACAGATCCTCGCGGATCCCTCGAACAGTTCCTCATGGATCCCTCGAACGGTTCGTCCAAGCACCGCAGATGCGATGCCTCCAAGGTATCCACACGTACGGGGGCAGCGTCGGACGGCGGACTGCTAGGTCCGATCGCACGGCATGGTGGCGTGGGGAGTGGTGGTGGCTGTCGATGGGAGGAGGAAAAAGATCAACCCTGAAAGGTGTGCCCACTCCCCTTTATATAGACCTCCGAGGTGGGCTCAACACTTGAGGCCCACGATGAATCTATCCCATTTTCCATTCGGATCCAATCCGAATGGGTTGCAATCCCTTAAGTGTGCGACCCTATAGGTTCACGTACACATGGACACGACCCGAGTCGATAGTCGGTAGCGGCTCCTAGCAGAACATGCCAACTCCCATGTGTGCGCAAAGTTGTTAGACGAACCTCGACAACGTGTCATATACAACATTCCTTTTGCCTCATGATATAGGTTGTAGAGCTCAAGGCGAGTACTTGTCACCCTTGTGGTAGCTCGACATCTCTTCTCAAAACCGTGATGCAGATTCCCGAACTGGGTTAACACTTAACCCATGTCGCATGTCCATGCTTTCTGAATCTGATCACACGAGAGGGCTCAGAGAATATCTCTCCTCACGGAGGGGCAAATCCCATCTTGGTTAACCATGTCTCGCAGCATGTCTCACGACTCACCCGAAAGTTACCTTTATAACTACCCAGTTACGGAGTAGCGTTTGATAGACCCTAAGTAAGTCGATCCTCATCCCGAGAACATGCGATGACCTCAGGTCTAGGACATGGCATATACATTGTGCTTGAGACTAACAGATGACATTATCTCGCTGTGTCTCAAAGTGGGTTTGTCTGACTCGGTGATCTCAATCCCCGAGTCCATACTATCAGTTTGGCATCTCTATGCACATGACTTGTGAAACGTAGTCATCAACTGAATCATATACTAGTAAAGGATATGTGTCTGCATAACCTTAACAACTAGGGACTATTGAACAATCGTCATACTATATATAGTCTCACAAATAAGTCACATACTTATTGATACATATCACTGATGATGTTCAAGGACAATACAAAATACTCATGAATACATAGGAAATGAAATCATCACATGATTGCCTCTAGGGCATATCTCCAACAGTCTCCCACTTGCACTAGAGTCAATCATCTAGGCATCATATGCCCATGGACCTCATGTGCATCTCATGCTTCGACTGCGGGAGAGGCTTCGTTAATGGATCAGCAACATTTGCATCCGTGTGTATCTTGCATATGTTTACATCGCCTCTCTCGACAATGTCGCGAACAAGGTTAAAACGCCTGAGTATGTGTTGGGTTTTATGATGGTTCCGTGGTTCCTTGACTTGTGCAATAGCACCACTATTATCACAATAGAGGTCCAACGGATTGGACGAGTTCTGAACCACTCCAAGATCAGAAATAAAATTCTTCACCCAAACACCTTCTTTTGCAGCTTCAGAAGCCGCAATGTACTCAGCCTCCGTTGTAGAATCAGCTACCGTATCTTGCTTGGCACTCCTCCAGCTCACTGCTCCTCCGTTCAGAATGAACACAAACCCAAATTGCGATCGACTATCATCCCTATCGGTTTGGAAACTAGCATCAGTGTAACTCTTTACAATGAGCTCATCCTCACCTCCATAAACTAGGAACATGTCCTTTGTTCTTCTCAAGTATTTAAGGATATTCTTTACCGCTGTCTAGTGACTCTCACCTGGATCAGCTTGGTATCTGCCTACTACGCTTAGAGCAAAGCTAACATCGGGACGAGTACATACCATAGCATACATGATGGACTCGACAGCCGAAGCATACGGAATCCCATCCATGCATCTTCGCTCATCAGGAGTCGAAGGACTCCGAGTCTTGCTAAGACTAATGCCATGTGACATGGGCAAGAACCCTTTCTTGGCATCTTGCATGTTGAACCGCTTCAACACCTTGTCTATATACGTACTTTGGCTTAATCCAATAAGCCTTCTCGATCTATCTCTATAAATCTTGATCCCCAAAATATAAGCTGTTTCTCCCAAATCTTTCATCGAAAAACTATTTTTCAATGAGTCCTTGACAGATTCAAGCATTTGAACATCATTTCCAATCAACAATATGTCATCCACATACAGGATCAGAAATGCAACTGAGCTCCCACTGACCTTCCTGAATACACAATGATCATAGTCGTTCTTGATGTAGCCAAACTCTTTGACCGCTTCATTAAAACGAATGTTCCAATTCCGAGATGCTTGCCTCAATCCATAAATGGATCTCTGAAGCTTGCATACCTTGCCCGCATTCTTTGGATCGACAAAACCCTCGGGCTGTATCATATACACGTCCTCAGTTAAATTTCCATTTAAGGAAAGCCGTTTTGACATCCATCTGCCATATCTCATAGTCGAAATATGCAGCTATAGCAAGAATGATCCGAATTGATTTAGGCATCGCTACCGGTGAATAAGTCTCACCGTAGTCAACTCCTTGAACCTGTCGATAACCTTTAGCGACAAGTCGAGCCTTATGGACTGTAACATTTCCATCCATATCAGTTTTCTTCTTAAAGATCCATTTGAACTCAATGGCTCGAACGCCATCTGGCGGATCAACCAAGTTCCAAACTTGATTGTCATCCATGGACTTTAATTCAGATCTCATGGCCTCAAGCCATAACTCGGAATCAGGGCTCACCATCGCTTCCGCATATGTGGTCGGTTCGTTGTTCTCCAAGAACAACACATTGCAGTCGTGCATATTGCGCAACCTTTCCGACCTACGTGGAACCGGCGCCGATTCCACTACGGGTTCCATGACTAACTCCGGCGTGATTGAATCACCTGTCGGAACGTCCCCGTGTGGCTCTCGAATTTCTTCGAGTCGGACCGACCTCCCACTAGCCTTCCGATTGAGAAACTCTTTCTCAAGGAAAACTCCATGTCGAGCGACAAACACTTTGCCCTCTTCACGGGTGTAGAAGTAATATCCCAAGGTTTCCCTAGGATATCCCACGAATATGCACTTGTCCGACTGGAGTCGCTTGACATATGCTTCACAACCCCAAATCTTTAGAAAAGACAAGCTATGACTCTTTGCAGTCCATATCTCATACGGTGTCTTATCTACGGACTTTGATGGTACCCTGTTTAGTGTGAAAGCTGCGGTTTCTAGAGCGTATCCCCAAAATGACAAGGGTAAATCCGACTGACTCATCATCGATCGGACCATGTCTAACAAAGTCCGATTCCTCCGTTCTGACACACCATTTCTCTTTGGCGTACCTGGAGGAGTGAGTTGTGGAACTATTCCATGGCTCTTCAGATGATCATCAAACTCCTGGCTCATATACTCACCTCCACGACCAGATCGTAGAAGCTTGATTGTCTTGCCGAGTTGATTTTCCACTTCGTTCTGAAACTCCTTGAACTTTTCAAAAGTTTCTGACTTGTGCCTCATCAAGTAGACATATCCATATCTACTAAAGTCGTCGGTAAAAGTCACGAAGTATTGGAAACCACCTCTAGCTATCGTGCTCATTGGTCCACATACATCACTATGTATAAGTTCCAATAGCTCAGACGCCCTCTCACAACTCTTTGCAAAAGGAGTCTTAGTCATCTTGCCGAGTAGGCATGACTCACATGTCTCAAATGATTCAAAATCAAATGAAGTCAGAATTCCATCATCATGGAGCTTCTTCATGCGCTTTTGACTAATGTGTCCTAGTCGACAATGCCAGATGTAAGTCGGATTTATCTCGTTAGGCTTATGCCTCTTGACATTTATGTTATAGACTGATTCACCTTCAAGATCTAATATAAATAACCCATTCTTAACAGGTGCAAAGCCATAAAACATTTCATTCAAGTAAATAGAACAACCATTGTCCTTAATACTGAATTCATAACCTTGCCTCATCAAACATGAGGCCGAAATAATGTTTCGACTCAATGCAGGAACATAATAACAATTATCAAGTTCCATTACAAATCCTGAAGGTAAATTAAGTTGCATGGTGCCGACGGCTAATGCAGCAACTCTTGCTTTATTCCCAACGCGTATGTCAACTTCTCCTCTTGCAACATTCCTAGTCCTTCTTAGCCCCTGCATCGAGTTGCATATGTGAACAACCGATCCGGTATCATATACCCAAGAGCTACTAGAAATATCAGCAAGAAAAATGTCTATAACATATACAACAAGTGTACCTGAAGAAGAAGTCACACTTCTAGTCTTCTTGCCTATCTGGGCAAGCCACTTGCTGCAGTTCCTCTTCCAGTGACCGGTTTCCTTGCAGTGAAAGCAAACGGTCCCCGTGTTTGGTCCGGACTTGGGCGCGGCGGCGATAGTAGGAGTTGCCTCCTTGCCCTTTGCCTTAGTCTTTTTCTTGGACCAGCTCTTCTTGAACTTTGTCGTGTTCTGCACCATCAGCACTTGACGCGTGCCTTTCTTGATATCCTGCTCTGCCACTTTTAGCATCCCATGCAATTCAGTGAGCTTCTTTTCCATGCCGTGCATATGGAAGTTCGAGATGAACGCCCCATAGCTAGTCGGAAGAGAAGCCAAAATTGTATCCGTGGACAATTTGTCCCCAAGTGGGAAGCCTAACCGATCCAAAGCTTGCATGTATCCGATCATCTTGATCACGTGCGGGCTCAGTGGATCACCCTCTTTCAGCTTACAATCCATCAAGGATCGCCAGACGTTGAACCTTTCGGTCCTTGCCTGCATCTGAAACATGCTTTTGAGGTTCTCGATCATATCGAAAGCCTCAATGTTTTTGAAATGCTGCTACAGATCGGACTCCATAGAATCCAGCATGAGACAGCTGATCTCGTTTGACCCATCAACGAGTTTCTGGTGGGCATTCCTGGCCGTGGCATTAGCATTCTCGGCAGGTTCCTCTGGAAGGGGTTCCTCTAGAACATGTTCCTTTTTATCATGCCTGAGAACAATTCTCAGATTTCTATACCAGGTGGTAAAGGTTGTTCCATTCAGTTTATCCTTTTCTAGGATTGATTTCAACGAAAAACTGGGTTGAGCAGGTGGTGCCATTGATCTACAACAGAAATATGCAAAACACTAAGACATGTATTCATAAAGAGTAATTCAAATTAAACATTTTAATAAGAACATTACTCCCACTAAAATCAACATCCCTCCGTTGATTCTTAGTGATTCAAGATCCAAGATCCACATGTCAACTAGTGAGATTTTGCATCACCGCTAGAAGACTAGATCACTCGGTAAGCAACACTTGCTAATCGTATCTCTATACGACTCTTGTTTGTTGGGGACATCTCATGCCACACCAACTCTTATGCCTCGAGGCCCAAAACTATTTTGATAGCCATGACAAGTTAACCAATGCTTCGCTCATAAGTGTCCGACACAAACACACCACGTTAAGGAGAATTAGCAGCACCCTAATTTTATAGGCCCACCACTAAAAATACTTAACATGTGATGTTGCAGCAATTGGGGAGGCAATTTTACTTGACATTCTTTGAGGGATCACCCTACTTAATAACATATATCATGCAAAAGAAGGGCGCATAAAAGGGATAAACTTTCACATGCAGTTTATATATGTGTGATACGGTATAGCCCCTTTCATCAACGCATGGTGATCTCCATCTCCACGTGCGCTGCATGCCCATGGCGATCTCCATCTCCATGCATGGTTGCCCTTGTGGTGATCTCCATCTCCACACATGGTGTCAACCGCCAAGTGCTACATAAGATACTATGCTATTACAAACTAATAGCTATGTGAGTAAATTACATTACAAGGCATCTCATGTTGACACGCAGGTCATTAATACAATAATGGGACAACCATATGGCTCCAGCTGGTTGCCGCACTCATGACACGCGGGTCATGATTTAATAATTTACAAGCAACATTCATGGGCTATACCAAATCACAAGCATTCCCTGCAAAAACAAGTCAGACGTTCTACCGTCGAAAATAAAACTGTCCAAAACTCTATTTTCCAAGAGGATTTTGACCTCGAAAATATCGCCGAAAACGACAAAGCGATTGAAGGTCAAATGCATCTTTTCGTGCCCTTCCGTTTGACACGTCGTGGAGCGAAAACGGAGTTTGTATGCAAAAGTTATGCCCGTTTTACTGTGACCCCTCCAACAGATTTCAGCACTGCGGAAATCACATTTCCACGGTGTCGATCTTTGCTCCGGTTCGATCAATTTCATTGATCTTCAGGTGCTGCATCTGGATTTACATTCCACTGTCTACCCCGATGGCGGAAACCGACCGGTTGGGGTAATTCGTGTCACGACCTCTGCATCACGATCACGGAATCAAGATCACGAAACCAACCGTCAACACTGACGTGCACAGCCGATCTCATCGACCCGCACCTGAACCGATCGACATATCTCATATGCAAATCACCGAATCTATCACCATACAACCTGGCTCTGATACCACTGTTGGAACACGCGGTACGCTACGCTAGCGCCAAATAAAAATTTCTACCGCGCACCCAAGAACATGCTGCTGGAAATAGATCACGAGATCGGGTTTACCACTAGACGCGCAGTTACCGCAGCGGAAGTAGAGTTGGTGATGCGTGTAGTCGATCAGCCGATTCGTCTCCTTCTCGTGTAGCCGATCTCCCACGAACAATGATCTCCCACGAACAGCTCCTCGCGGATCCCTCGAACAGTTCCTCACGGATCCCTCGAACGGTTCGTCCAAGCACCGCAGATGCGATGCCTCCAAGGTATCCACACGTACAGGGGCAGCGTCGGGCGGCGGACTGCTAGGTCCGATCGCACGGCATGGTGGCGTGGGGAGTGGCGTGATACGTCTCCAACGTATCTATAATTTTTGATTGTTCCATGCTATTATATTATCTGTTTTGGATGTTTTATATGCATTAATATGCTATGTTATATTATTTTTGGGACTAACCTATTAATCTAGAGCCTAGTGCTAGTTTCTGTTTTTTCCTTGTTTTTGAGTATTGCAGATAAGGAATATTAAACAGAGTCCAAACGGAATAAAATCTTCAGAATAATTTTTCTTGGACCAGAAGCAACCAATCAAACTTGGAGATGAGGCAGGAGAGCCGCCGTGTGGCGACAAGCCACAGGGGCGCGCCCTAGGGGGGGGCTGGGGCGCCCCCCTGGCTTGTGGCCCCACGGCAGCCCTCCTAACCCTATTCTTCGGCCTATAAATTCTCAAATATTCCCTAGATACTAAAAAGAGCCACGAAAATACGTTTCCGCCGCCGGAAGCCTCTGTTCCTGTGAGATCCAATCTTGGAGCCTTTTCCGGTACTCTACCGGAGGGGGAATCGATCACGGAGGGCATCTACATCAACTCCATTGCCCCTCCGATGATGCGTGAGTAGTTCACCACAGACCTTCGGGTCCTTAGCTAGTAGCTAGATGGCTTCTTCTCTCTCTTTGTTCTTCAATACCATGTTCTTCATGATCTTCATGGAGATCTATCCGATGTAATACTCTTTTGCGGTGTGTTTGTCGAGATCCGATGAATGATGGGTTTATGTTCAGATTATCTATGAATATTATTTGAATCTTCTCTGAATTCTTATATGCATGATTTCATATCTTTGCAAGTCTCTTCGAGTTATTGGTTTGGTTTGGCCAACTAGATTGGTAATTCTTGCAATGGGAGAAGTGCTTAGTTTTGGGTTCAATCTTGCGGTGTCCTCACCCAGTGACAAAGTAGGGGTAGCGAGGCACGTATTGTATTGTTGCCATCGAGGATAAAAAGATGGGGTTTTCATCATATTGCTTGAGTTTATCCCTCTACATCATGTCATCTTACCTAATGCGTTACTCTGTTCTTTATGAACTTAATACTCTAGATGCAGGCAGGAGTCGGTCGATGTGTGGAGTAATAGTAGTAGATGCAGCATCGTTTCGGTCTACTTGACACGGACGTGATGCCTATATGCATAATCATTGCCTTGGATATCTTCATAATTATTCGCTTTTCTATCAATTGCTCGACAATAATTTGTTCACCCACCGTATTATTTTCCTTCATGAGAGAAGCCTCTAGTGAAACCTATGGCCCCCGGGTCTATTTTCCATATTATACTTTCAGATCTAAAACCAAAAATACCAAAAATATCTCGCTGCATTATTTTTACTTTTAGTTTACTTTCCGTTTTAGCAATCCTATCTATCTATCTCTATCAGATCTCATCCTTGCAAGTAACCGTGAAGGGATTGACAACCCCTTTATTGCGCTGGGTGCAAGTGTTTGATTATTTGTGTAGGTACACCTATTGGGGACTTGCTTGTATCTCCTACTGGATTGATACCTTGGTTCTCAACAACTGAGGGAAATACTTATCTACTTTGCTGCATCACCCTTTCCTCTTCAAGGGAAAACCAACGCATGCTCAAGAAGTAGCAAGAATGATTTCTGGCGCCGTTGCCGGGGAGATCTACATCAAGCCTACCAAGTACCCATCACAAACTCATCTCTTGCATTTACATTATTTGCCATTTGCCTCTCGTTTTCCTCTCCCCCACTTCTAAAACGATTTTCAGAAAATACCAAAAGATTTGCCTTTTTATTCTCCCTCTTTCTCGTTTGCTCTTTTCCTACCGGATCTCTTACTCGTTTCTATGACTAGCATTACTACTTCCCCTTTGTCACCAGATTTTGAAGTTCTATACTTCAAACAAAAACAAGGGGAAAATTTGAAAGATGCCTGGTATAGGCTAATGGAATCTTATCGTATCTCTAACCTAAAAGGAGATGCAAAAGTTTTGCTTAGAAATTTTTACATTGGATTGGCTTTGCATCATAGAGAGCTCTAAGATTTTGCCTCAAAAGGGAATTTTATTGAACTAGATACTAACGCTGCTTATGAAGTTTTGGAGGGGATTTTGGGGGTTCCTCCACTAAAAAAGGGGTTTGTTTTCTCAGAAGAGGGAGTAAAAATTCACGACAAATTGAGTGATTTACATAAGCACTTGGTCGAGTTAAAACAATATCACGAACCCCTTAAACATATTAGTGGAAACCTCAATCGCTTGAATACTTTGATTACCCTTTGCAATAAGCGTTTGGATATTAAGATGGTTTCTGAAGGAGATATGCCCTAGAGGCAATAATAAATGTTATTGATTATCTCCCTGTTCATAATTAGGTTTATGTTCCATGCTATAACTGCTATGGTTCTCGAGTCTACAATAACCACGAGGCTCGGAGGAAGACTCATATGCACGTGTGGAATAATAAACGGTAAAATGTATTCCTAGTCTGGCCTCTAAGACTAGCTCAATTGTTGTATGATGGTTCTGTTTTCTTGATCATGGGCATGTCTATGCCAGCAACTTTGAGGGCACAATGTTAGAAGAACATTTGTGTTGAATCGACCCGAATTGATGTTATGCTATGAGATTCATTCGTCACAAGTTAATGGTTAATAACACAGAGATGGTTAACGTTTGCATGATTCCTTAGACCATGAGAGTATCGAGTTTCTTCATGCTTGCTTCATGAACTTTGGGGTTTGTTAAACGTCATCCGTAAATGGGTGGCTATTACGGCGGCTTACGGGTTCATGGAAAAGTATGTCAAGTAACTTGATAGCTCAAGATTGGGATTTGCTCCTCCGACTATGGAGAGATATCTCTGGGCCCTCTCGGTGTTACGGTATCCATCATAGTCTGGCCAGACACTTTGTGATTTGATCACGGGGATGCCGGAACACGGGAACGAGAAAAGAGAACAATACCGGTAACGAGGAAACTGGCATAGTGGACAAGATGTTGATCCACAGGGATGCCAACATGTCTCACCTCGGGTATTTGTAACATATCACGAAGCAACAGGAATAGCACACGGCAACTGGAGGTTCACTCGAATATTCATTCGTGTGGGTATAGGGGTCAATATGGGTGTCCACGGCTCCGATGTTGATCATTGATCGGAAGGGGTTCCGGGTCATGTCTATACTTCACTGAACCTATAGGGTCACACGCTTAAGGGTCATCTATCTGCTGAATACTAGACAGGAAGTCTGAGAGAAAGTTTCCGGAAAAAGTTTTCGGAGACAGCGGAAAAGTTCCGAAGAGAGAGGTCACCGGATGAGTTCCGGTGAAACTGAAAAGTTGTTTCAGGGGATACCATAAAGTCAAATTGGTTTCGGCACATGCCTGATAATTCTTGGAGGGTGCCAGAATCGTTCTGGAAACTTTCTGGAATTTTCCGGGATGAAAACCGGAAATGTTCCGGAGCTGCCGGAACCGCTTCAGATGCTTTTCGCAGATGAAAATCACTAAACCGGAATTGTTTCGGAACGCGTTGAAAATTATTTTAGTGGGTACTGGAAATGTTCTAAGCCCACATAAATATTTTCAGTTCGAACAGGCGCTGAAAAATGTCGTCGTGAATAGTGAAATCAGCTTTATGGTTACCTTTTGGAAAGCCACCTTTTTGGGCTTTTGCTCCAAAATATCTTGGAGATGACATGGATGGATGTGGCTGAAATTTCAGCCCCTCCACCCCTCCTTCTCCTATAAATAGAGGTGGAGGGGGCAGCCCAAAACTGATCCCTTCTCACATACAAGTGCCATGCATGATCTGCCTTTCTCTCTCCCTCCCAGCGAAATTGTTTCGTAGAGCCGAAAGGCTGTCTGGGTTCCGGTGGGAACTAGTTCTGGACAGCGAAGCCCTGCCGGATAGATGACACCGTATGTGTGCAACTCTGTAGAGAGATCATAGTTTCGGTCTTAGTTCGAGAGTGCCTCCCGAAGGGCTGTCCGAGTGACTGTCCGAGTTTTGAAAGTCCTCCCGAAGGGCTGTCCGAGTGACTGTCCGAGTTTCGGTGGTCCTCCCGGAGGGCTGTCCGTGACACCGTCCGGGGGACTGTCCGACCGCCTCCCGGAGGGCTGTCCGAGGGGCGGATGAGGGTATACATCCTCGTGGTTGGGAGGTTGTAAATCCTAGCTGCGGGGATCTGCACCGCCGATCGTCATCGACTCTACTTCCGCTGCGCTACGAGTCGGTAACGAAAAAGATCAAACCTTGTATGCAGTCTCCATAGTGGTCCTGGGCTGGTGCGTAGGTCGGAAATTTTTTGTTTTCTGCTGCGTTCCCCAACAGTGGCATCATGAGCCGTGCTATGCGTAGATGCAGGTTGCGATCTAGAATAGATAGAGATGTATGGGTGTTGCACAATATAATTAGGTAGTAGATGAGTTCTATTACTGAAAATTATTTGTGCGGGTAGCAGATGAAATCTGTTACCTGATGTTCTTGTTGCTTCCCTGGAATTTGCATATTTCTGATCTTTATAACAGCATGGTGGAGTTTCAATGTTCTGGCAATCCGCGATCCTGATTGATCAACGAAGTGCTAACAGTTCATTGAATTCCACCGTAGTTAAAAAGAAAGATGAAATTTCGCAGACGAAAGGGCAATGCAGATATGATCTGCACGGGGGTCATGCGTATGACGAAGTTTAGTATGGGGCTCGAGATTTATTATCTCATGTTTCATACACCCCGCAATGTTAATCTAGCGACTTGGATTATCATGCTTGATGATGGACGTTGGTAGCTTCGGTTTGTTTCAAAACCTTAGAAGCCACGTAAAACAAGTTTTTGCATGAACCGATTAGAGGCGTCTAACTTGGTTTTGCAGGATGGTTTGCATGTGCATATGATGTGGTATAGCAGTGCTCATATTAATTTGATTATGTATGAGATGACTATATGATGTAATATTAACATGACCTGCGTGTCATGATTCGGCATGATGGCTGGAGCCATATGATTGTCACTTTAATGACCTGCGTGTCAACCTTAAGTAATGCACTTATTTTATTAGCTATAGAGATAGCAATATTATCTGGTGCATCGACAAGGTGGTGGCAATCTTTGCGAAGGTGAACACCAACGCGAATGCCGAAGACGAAGAAATGAAAGACTTCTCCGTCAGAAAGGGCTATACCATATCATGCTATTATGAATTGCCTGAGATGTTTATCCCTTATGATGCACCCTTCTTGATTGCGCGGTAGTCGCTTTTTATTAGGGTGATCTCTCAATTTAAAATATCAAAGTAGTTAGTGTTCACCCAAGTGTAGCACCGTCTGAAATTCGTATCTTTTCGGGGTGCGCCATGTCCACATGGGTACGAATGAATCGAGAGGAATGAGGCGGGTGAGGTCAGACCTCGCAGCAAGATCACTTGGTTGTCTTTGATGTTCAGGCAGGATAGTCCTGAGCTCGGAACACACCCATTGAAAGATGAACAAGAGTCACATAAAGATGTGATTGGCAAGTTTGCCTACCGATTAAAATTCCCGTCATCAGTGATGTCCACATCAATGGCGTTGAATTGAAATGCGGATCTTGAATCACTCACAATCAATTATGAGAGATATTGATTTGAGTGGGAGCGCACTTTAGAATTAATTCTTTTAATTCTTAGTGCAAATTAATTTTGGACACTGTCTAAAGTGTGATTTGCAAAATAGTTGTAGAAGAATGGCTCGCGTTTCCACCTTCCCTATTAAAATTGAATAAGCTGTTATTTATCTGGTTAAAACTTTACGGTTGGTAACGTAATATGAGGATTGTCCTCAAGAGTGCCGAGAAGGACTTTGTCCTATCGCATACTTTCGGTATTCTCCCGCTAATGCTATGGATGATATGACTCTCGTCCTTCGATCCAAAAGCTAAAATTCTGTTACGGTCAAGTGAAATATGTTTGCTTCCATGAGACCCGAACTTCGAAAGTTTGGATAGTTATGTGATATTCATGGAATCTGAAAATCATTTTCAGAGACAGACAAAGGCTAAAAGATATGAGATATCCAAAGCAATGTTTGTTTGCAAAACATTAGTAAGGTGTTTACTATGCATTTGACTGATAAGAGAGGGATCCAGAAGAACGCCTGTCATATGATGAAAGGTGAATAAAACAACAACTTAAAGAGAAAGGAAGTGTCTGAAGGGTGTTAGTGAAACTTTCACGCCTAGGAAGTCCGGGGCTAAACACCACTCTTAAGTTGGGTGCTTCTTCTGAGAGTAGGAGAAATTCTAAAAGTTAAACTGTTAGAAGTATAACGGCAGAAAGAAAGAAGACTGGAATATCCAACTCATGTATGGATGTCATACAAGTTTTTGATGTATAGAAGGCTGGTCAAAGATATAGTTCTTGGGAATTATGGTTAAACATGTTAATCACTAATTCTTGGGTATTGTGAGTTGATCACAAAGATACCCGCTCGATTGCATTCTGTTGCAACTCGATGTAAGAACTACTATGGCCTGAAAGACTAGCCAGGGATGAGGTTTTGATACGTGCTGGAAACATAGTAAAAGTTACTATACCTTCCATTGGTGTATTACCTATGTATTTACTTTCATAATTCATTTTAGAGTTTCAGATACTCTAGCCCTTTGCATAAAGTATCTTGCAAGAAGGTTGTTCATATGAGAACTTTTGATGTTCGGTGATATGAATAACATAAGGGCCATACTTTCATTATGAATGAGATGTATGTTATGAATATTGATAATAATACATTACCTCTATATTTACTTTTATAATTCATTTAGAGTTTCATACACTCTAGCCCATTGCACAATGTTTGTTGCAAAAGAGTTGTTCATAAAAACAACAAGTGTTGTTCAGTATTATGAATAACATGAAGGGCCATGCTTCCATCCTAGATGGGATGTATGTTATGAATATTGATGGAAATATGATACATCCATAACACTGACGCTAAATGTCGCAAGACTAAAAGAATACCACACAAGTGTGGCACTGCATTTGGTCACATTGGAGAAACCCGCATGGAAAATTCCATTATGATGGATTTTGAAGTCGTTTGATTTTGAATCATCTGACACTTGCAACTTTCCTCTGAAAAGTGAAGTGACTGAAATACCGTTTACAGGCCATAAGGAACGAGCAAAGAACATATTGGTGATCATACATTATGATGTGTGTAGTCCAATAAATGTTGTTGCAAGTAGTGGATTTATCTATCTTCAGAAATGACTCAAGTAGATATATGGATATTTACTTGTTGAGACGTAAGTCTGGATCTTTTGAATTCATTCATAAGGTTTTCAAAAATGAAGTAGAAGTTATTGTAACAACAAAATTATGTTTCTGCAAATTGATTGCGGAAAGGAATATTTGAGTTACAAGTTTAGCGAATGTCTGATGAGTTGTGAAAGGGGTTTCATAACTTGGAACACCACTGCAAGTGGAAAGTCCGTGAAGATGTAATCGAACCATTCATGACATGGTAAGATCAAAGATGACATAAATAAATTTGCCATTATCTCTTTTAAAGTGATGCTTTAGAGACTGCGGCTTTTACACTGAAAAGAGCTCCATCGGGTCTGTTGAAATGACGCCATGGTATGGTACGCCCAACCATGTTAGATCTTTTCTTAACATTTGGAATATGGGGCTTGTGTAAAAGGTTACAAACCTATTCCAAATCAGACAAGTGCTACTTTGTAGGTTATCCCAAGTCATTGGGTATTCCCCCACCACTATACCGAGGCAAAGGATTTTGCCACAAAACGGTATGCTTTTAAAGAGAATAGTTCTTACAAAAGGTGAGTGGGAGGAGAGTGCAACTCGACGAGATAACCAGTATCTTCGTCATCAGATCAAAGGAAAGGAACCTTGGAAGTGATTCCGGAGTTTCCTACTGCGACTGATACGGAAGTCTCTACAATAAAATGTATGGACTTCGGTCGAACTTGCAGCTGAACCACGTAGGCAAGGCTCATGCAAACCTCTCAGGTGCGCAAACGAGATATTGTTGTTAGACAATAGTATACCTACGATACACAAGGAAGCGTTGATGGGCCCTGACTCCGGAATTGGCTAAATGCCAATACAATCCGAGATAGTTTCCATATAAGTGATTCAAGATTAAAATCTTGATACACCTTTCAGAAGACTTAGAGTCTAACGAATATTTATGGAACTAAAAATTGATACAGATAAAAATGTTTTATCCATAAAGCTCGACTTGTTGCAATAACAAGTTCAAGGAGTTGACTACGATGAGGTTGTTTCACCGTAGCGATGCTTAAAGTTGGTTCGAGTTGAACTAGCAATTAATACATATTTCAATCATGAGATATGAAACAAGGATAACGAAAGGATTTCCATCTGATGGAAATGAAACCAAGGACTTGCATGTGTTACAGTCCAAGGTATTTTTCCAGTCCAGAGGATGCTAGTAAGTATGCAAACTTCAGAGATCCAGCGATGGACAGAAGAGAGCAAAATGGAGTTGGAATCTTCGTGTTTTGATGAAATGGTCAAAAGGGTTTTGACTTCATCAATGGGTAACGAAGATGCTTGTGATTCAAGAAAGTAAGTGGGAGCATAATAATATTTCTAATAACGTTGTGTGCTTGACACATTGTTAATTGGAAATAAATTTCTTGACACGAATTAGGACTTCATTTGAAAAGGGTTTTTCGATGAAGTGCTTGGGCTAAATAGCCTTAATATTAGGCATAATTATCTATGGACATAGATTTACCTAATGGGGCTGAGAAAAGATACATATTGACAAGATGCTAAAACTTTTTAGCATTTAAAACGCCAAGGAGTGATTCTTGCCGAAGTCACATGGAAAGAGTTTTTGCAAGACTTGGTGTCCCAAAAACACTGATGAGCAAAATACATGATGGAGACTCCACACACCTTCGTGTTTGGATTAATCATGTATTCCATGGTATGTAAAAACAACCAGATATGTCCAATACTCCAAAGTTGTTGCGAGTATAGATACCAAAGTGATCAAAAGTACTGATCATGGGACAACAGTGAAAGATGTCATTAAATACTAGAGTAGTACTGATGACATGTTTTCTCGCAAGCAGAGATTATGAAGTGCTCGTTGTAAGTAATTACATCGATACAGTCTTCATCAATGCTCCATGCGATTTTCGATTTAAGTTAAGGGTTTTGTGTAATACACAACATGGTGGCACGGTAGTTGGAAATTGTTCCAAACAAGATACTGTGGCAAATTCTATAACAAAGGCTAAGTATGTTGACGCTTTAGAAGCGACAAAGAAGTTGTTGAATCATATAGTTCATTCATGAACTTAGTATGGTTCCAAGATGGCTTTAGTCTATGGGACACTATTGCAGATAGTTGCTCCATAGCTCAGTCTGAGGAATCAGGTTTTGACCAATGATTCACACATATGCAAAGCCAAGTCCACACAAAATATGAATTTTGTGAAAGCGTGAAAACGCAAAGATATGCAAAGTTACACACGGAGCTGAAGTCGTCAGATCCATTGGACATCAGGCTATACCACAAGCGAAGCATATTTACACCGGTGTGTCACCGGTGTAAAGTGCATTAGCATTAACTAGATTATTGACTCTAGTGCAAGTGGGAGTCTGTAGGAGATATGCCCTAGAGGCAATAATAAATGTTATTGATTATCTCCCTGTTCATAATTAGGTTTATGTTCCATGCTATAACTGCTATGGTTCTCGAGTCTACAATAACCACGAGGCTCGGAGGAAGACTCATATGCACGTGTGGAATAATAAACGGTAAAATGTATTCCTAGTCTGGCCTCTAAGACTAGCTCAAGTGTTGCATGATGGTTCTGTTTTCCTGATCATGGGCATGTCTATGCCAGCAACTTTGAGGGCACAATGTTAGAAGAACATTTGTGTTGAATCGACCCGAATTGATGTTATGCTATGAGATTCATTCGTCACAAGTTAATGGTTAATAACACAGAGATGGTTAATGTTTGCATGTTTCCTTAGACCATGAGCGTATCGAGTTTCTTCATGCTTGCTTCATGAACTTTGGGGTTTGTTAAACGTCATCCGTAAATGGGTGGCTATTACGGCGGCTTACGGGTTCATGGAAAAGTATGTCAAGTAACTTGATAGCTCAAGATTGGGATTTGCTCCTCCGACTATGGAGAGATATCTCTGGGCCCTCTCAGTGTTACGGTATCCATCATAGTCTGGCCAGACACTTTGTGATTTGATCACGGGGATGCCGGAACATGGGAACGAGAAAAGAGAACAATACCGGTAACGAGGAAACTGGCATAGTGGACAAGATGTTGATCCACAGGGATGCCAACATGTCTCACCTCGGGTATTTGTAACATATCGCGAAGCAACAGGAATAGCACACGGCAACTGGAGGTTCACTCGAATATTCATTCGTGTGGGTATAGGGGTCAATATGGGTGTCCACGGCTCCGATGTTGATCATTGATCGGAAGGGGTTCCGGGTCATGTCTATACTTCACCGAACCTATAGGGTCACACGCTTAAGGGTCATCTATCTGCTGAATACTAGACAGGAAGTCTGAGAGAAAGTTTCCGGAAAAAGTTTTCGAAGACAGCGGAAAAGTTCCGAAGAGAGAGGTCACCGGATGAGTTCCGGTGAAACTGAAAAGCTGTTTCAGGGGATACCATAAAGTCAAATTGGTTTCGGCACATGCCTGATAATTCTTGGAGGGTGCCAGAATCATTCTGGAAACTTTCTGGAATTTTTCGGGATGAAAACCGGAAATGTTCCGGAGCTGCCGGAACCGCTTCAGATGCTTTTCGCAGATGAAAATCACTAAACCAGAATTGTTTCGGAACGTGTTGAAAATTATTTTAGTGGGTACTGGAAATGTTCTAAGCCCACATAAATATTTTCAGTTCGAACAGACGCTGAAAAATGTCGTCGTGAATAGTGAAATCAGCTTTATGGTTACTTTTTGGAAAGCCACCTTTTTGGGCTTTTGCTCCAAAATATCTTTGAGATGACATGGATGGATGTGGCTGAAATTTCATCCCCTCCACCCCTCCTTCTCCTATAAATAGAGGTGGAGGGGGCAGCCCAAAACTGACCCCTTCTCACATACAAGTGCCATGCATGATCTGGCTTTCTCTCTCCCTCCCAGCGAAATAGTTTCGTAGAGCCGAAAGGCTGTCTGGGTTCCGGTGGGAACTAGTTCTGGACGGCGAAGCCCTGCCGGATAGATGATACCGTATGTGTGCAACTCTGTAGAGAGATCATAGTTTCGGTCTTAGTTCGAGAGTGCCTCCCGAAGGGCTGTCCGAGTGACTATCCGAGTTTTGAAGGTCCTCCCGAAGGGCTGTTCGAGTGACTGTCCGAGTTTCGATGGTCCTCCCGGAGGGCTGTCCGTGACACCGTCCGGGGGACTGTCCGACCGCCTCCCGGAGGGCTGTCCGAGGGGCGGATGAGGGTATACATCCTCGCGGTTGGGAGGTTGTAAATCCTAGCTGCGGGGATCTGCACCGCCGATCGTCATCGACTCTACTTCCGCTGCGCTACGAGTCGGTAACGAAAAAGATCAAACCTTGTATGCAGTCTCCATAGTGGTCCTGGGCTGGTGCGTAGGTCAGAATTTTTTTGTTTTCTGCTGCGTTCCCCAACAGTTTCTTCCCCTACAAACACGGGGAAGAGGAAAGAGCCCCCCGGATTTGAGAAGGCCCTCACAAAAGTTGCCTATACCAAAGATGACAATACCTAGATCTATTGCGTTATGCCTAGCTAGGGGCGTTAAACAATAGTGCTTGTTGGGAGGCAACCCAATTTTATTTTTATGCTTCTGTTTTTGCTTCTATTTTTGAGTGTTTTACACATTATTACCTCTGTAGTAATTGTGTTTTCTTGTTTAAATTAGTGTTTGAGCCAAGTAAGACCTTTGGGATGGTCTACGGTGTTTGCAATTTGATTTTGCTGAAAAACAGAAACTTTTGCTCTCAGTCCAGGAATTTTGTAAATTCACTGGAACGTTATTTTGATCTGAAATTTTTACACAAGATTGATATACAAATTTCCCTGATTGTCCTAATTTTTCAGAATTTTTGGAGTTACAGAAGTATTCGAAGTCTATAGATTGCTACAGACTATTCTGTTTTAGACAGATTCTGTTTTCTTTGTGTTGTTTGCTTATTTTGATGTATCTATGGGTTGTATCGGGGGGTATGAACCATAGAGAAGTTAGAATACAGTAGATATTACACCAATATAAATAAAGAATGAGTTCACAACAGTACCTAAAGTGGTGATTTATTTTTCTTATACTAACGGATCTCATGAGTTTTCTGTTGAATTTTGTGTTGTGAAGTTTTCAAGTTTTGGGTAAAGATTTGATGGACTATGGAATAAGGAGTGGCAAGAGCCTAAGCTTGGGGATGCCCAAGGCACCCCAATACATATTCAAGGATACCAAAAAGCCTAAGCTTGGGGATGCCCCGGAAGGCATCCCCTCTTTCGTCTTCAATCCATCGGTAAATTTACTTGAGGCTATATTTTTATTCACCACATGATATGTGTTTTGCTTGGAGCGTCTTGTATGATATGAGTCTTTGCGTTTTAGTTTGCCACAATCATCCTTGCTGCACACATATTTTTGAGAGAGACACGCTGAATCGTGAATTTATTAGAATACTCTATGTGCTTCACTTATATCTTTTGAGCTAGGCAATGTTGCTCTAGTACTTCACTTATATATTTTTAGAGCATGGTGGTGTTTTATTTTATAGAAATTATTGAACTCTCGTACTTCACTTATATTATTTTGAGAGTCTTTAAAACAGCATGGTAATTTGTTTAGGTTATGAATTTAGTCCTAATATAATGGGCATCCAAGAGGGATATAATAAAAACTTTCATATTAAGTGCATTGAATACTATGAGAAGTTTGATTCCTTGCATATAGTTTTGAGACATGAAGATGGTAATATGAGAGTCATGCTAGTGAGTAATTGTGAATTGGAAGAAATACTTGTGTTAAAGTTTGTGATTCCCGTAGCATGCACGTATGGTGAACCGTTATGTAACGAAGTCGGAGCATGATTTGTTTAATGATTGTCAACCTTTGTGTGAGGGTCGGGAGCGCGCGATGGTTAACTCCTACCAACCTCTCCCCTAGGAGCATGCGTCTAATGCTTTGTTTCGATAACTAATAGACTTTTGCAATAAGTATGTGAGTTCTTTATGACTAATGTTGAGTCCATGGATTATACGCACTCTCATCCTTCGACCTTTGCTAGCCTCTCTAGTACCGCGCAACTTTCGCCGGTGCATTAAACCCACCTTCCTCAAAACAGCCACCATATATTTTCCTCAAAACAGCCACCATACCTACCCATTATGGCATTTCCATAGCCATTCCGAGATATATTGCCATGCAACTTCCACCATTTCGTTTTTCATGACACGCACCATCACTTTCATATTGCATATAGAGTCATATTTTGTTCTAGGTATCGAGTTGTAATTTTCCTTTTGAGTTATAAGTAAATAAAAGTGTGATGATTTTCATTATTAGAGCATTGTCCCGTGAGAGAAAAGGGTGATGGAAACTATGAATCCCTCACAAGTTGGGATGAGTCTCCGAACTTTACAAATAATAAAAGAGGCCAGCGAAGCCCAAAAAAAAAGAGGCCAAAGATGCCCACCAAAAAAAATGAGAGAAAGAGAGAAGGGACAATTGCTACTATCTTTTTCCACACTTGTGCTTCAAAGTAGCACCATGATCTTCATGATAGAGAGTCTCCTATTTTGTCACTTTCATATAACTAGTGGAATTTTTCATCATATGCACAACCACTTAGTTTTCTTTTTGAGCTTTCATACACTTATAGCTCTAGTGCATCTGTTGCATGGCAATCCCTACTCACTCACATTGATATCTATTGATGGGCATCTCCATAGCCCGTTGATACGCCTAGTTGATGTGAGACTATCTTCTCCTTTTTCCTTGCAACCTCCACCATATTCTATTCCACCTATAGTGCTATATGCATGGCTCACGCTCATGTATTGCGTGAGAGTTGAAAAGGTTTGAGAACATAAAAAGTGTGAAACAATTGCTTGGCTTGTCATCGGGGTTGTGCATGATTTAGATACTTTGTGTGGGGAAGATGGAGCATAGCCAGACCATATGATTTTGTAGGGATAACTTTCTAAGGCCATGTTATTTCGAAAGTACACAATTGCCTTGTTGGTATGCTCGAAGTATTACTGTTTTTATGTCAATATTAGACTATTGTTTTGAATCTTATAGATCTGAATATTCATGCCACAATAAAGAATATTACATGGATAAATATGTTAGGTAGCATTCCACATCAAAAATTCTGTTTTTATCATTTACCTACTCGAGGACGAGCAGGAATTAAGCTTGGGGATGCTTGATACGTCTCCAACGTATCTATAATTTTTGATTGTTCCATGCTATTATATTATCTGTTTTGGATGTTTTATATGCATTAATATGCTATTTTATATTATTTTTGGGACTAACCTATTAATCTAGAGCCTAGTGCCAGTTTCTGTTTTTTCCTTGTTTTTGAGTATTGCAGATAAGGAATATTCAACGGAGTCCAAACGGAATAAAATCTTCGGAATAATTTTTCTTGGACCAGAAGCAACCAATCAAACTTGGAGATGAAGGCAGGAGAGCCGCTGTGTGGCGACAAGCCACAAGGGCGCGCCCTAGGGGGGGGGGGCGCCCCCTGGCTTGTGGCCCCACGGAAGCCCTCCTAACCCTATTCTTCGGCCTATAAATTCCCAAATATTCCCTGGATACTAAAAAGAGCCACGAAAATACTTTTCCGCCGCCGAAAGCCTCTGTTCCCGTGAGATCCAATCTTGGAGCCTTTTCCGATAATCTGCCGGAGGGGGAATCGATCACGGAGGGCATCTACATCAACTCCATTGCCCCTCCGATGATGCGTGAGTAGTTCACCACAGACCTTCGGGTCCATAGATAGTAGCTAGATGGCTTCTTCTCTCTCTTTGTTCTTCAATACCATGTTCTTCATGATCTTCATGGAGATCTATCCGATGTAATACTCTTTTGCGGTGTGTTTGTCGAGATCCGATGAATTGTGGGTTTATGTTCAGATTATCTATGAATATTATTTGAATCTTCTCTGAATTCTTATATGCATGATTTAATATCTTTGCAAGTCTCTTCGAGTTATTGGTTTGGTTTGGCCAACTAGATTGGTAATTCTTGCAATGGGAGAATTGCTTAGTTTTGGGTTCAATCTTGCGGTGTCCTCACCCAGTGACAAAGTAGGGGTAGCGAGGCACGTATTGTATTGTTGCCATCGAGGATAAAAAGATGGGGTTTTCATCATATTGCTTGAGTTTATCCCTCTACATCATGTCATCTTACCTAATGCGTTACTCTGTTCTTTATGAACTTAATACTCTAGATGCAGGCAGGAGTCGGTCGATGTGTGGAGTAATAGTAGTAGATGCAGAATCGTTTCGGTCTACTTGACACGGACGTGATGCCTATATGCATAATCATTGCCTTGGATATCTTCATAATTGTTCGCTTTTCTATCAATTGCTCGACAGTAATTTGTTCACCCACCGTATTATTTTCCTTCATGAGAGAAGCCTCTAGTGAAACCTATGGCCCCCGGGTCTATTTTCCATATTATACTTTCAGATCTAAAACCAAAAATACCAAAAATATCTCGCTGCATTATTTTTACTTTTAGTTTACTTTCCGTTTTAGCAATCCTATCTATCTATCTCTATCAGATCTCATCCTTGCAAGTAACCGTGAAGGGATTGACAACCCCTTTATTGCGTTGGGTGCAAATGTTTGATTATTTGTGTAGGTACACCTATTGGGGACTTTCTTGTATCTCCTACTGGATTGATACCTTGGTTCTCAACAACTGAGGGAAATACTTATCTACTTTGCTGCATCACCCTTTCCTCTTCAAGGGAAAACCAACGCATGCTCAAGAAGTAGCATGGCGGTGGCTGCCGATGGGAGGAAAAAGATCAACCCTGAAAGGTGTGCCCACTCCCCTTTATATAGACCTCCGAGGTGGGCTCAACACTTGAGGCCCACGATGAGTCTATCCCATTTTCCATTCGGATCCAATCCGAATGGGCTGCAATCCCTTAAGTGTGCGACCCTATAGGTTCATGTACACATGGACACGACCCGAGTCGATAGTCGGTAGCAGCTCCTAGTAGAACATGTCAACTCCCATGTGTGCGCAAAGTCGTTAGACGAACCTCGACAATGTGTCATATACAACATTCCTTTTGCCTCATGATATATGTTGTAGATCTCAAGGCGAGTACTTGTCACCCTTGTGGTAGCTCGACATCTCTTCTCGAAACCGTGATGCAGATTCCCGAACTGGGTTAACACTTAACCCATGTCGCATGGCCATGCTTTCTGAATCTGATCACACGAGAGGGCCCAGAGAATATCTCTCCTCACGGAGGGGCAAATCCCATCTTGGTTAACCATGTCTCGCGGCATGTCTCACGACTCACCCGAAAGCTACCTTTATAACTACCCAGTTACGGAGTAGCGTTTGATAGACCCTAAGTAAGTCGATCCTCATCCCGAGAACATGCGATGACCCCAGGTCTAGGATATGGCATATACATTGTGCTTGAGACTTACAGATGACATTATCTCGCTGTGTCTCAAAGTGGGTCTGTCCTACTCGGTGATCTCAATCCCCGAGTCCATACTATTAGTTTGGCATCTCTATGCACATGACTTGTGAAACGTAGTCATCAACTGAATCATATACTAGTAAAGGATATGTGTCCGCATAACCTTAACAACTAGGGACTATTAGAACAATCATCATACTATATATAGTCTCACAAATAAGTCACATACTTATTGATACATATCACTGATGATGTTCAAGGACAATACAAAATACTCATGAATACATAGGAAATGAAATCATCACATGATTGCCTCTAGGGCATATCTCCAACATGGTGAACTACTCACACATCACCATGGGAGCAGCAAGGTTGATGTAGAGGCCCTCCGTGATCGACCCCCCTCTGGCAGGGCACCGAAACCGGACTCTGGATGGGCACACGGCGTAACAGAGACTTGCGGCGGCGGAAAAAGTGTTTCGGGAGGCTCTTTAGGGTTTTTGGGATATATGAGAACTTATAGCGAAGAGATCTGGGCCAGAGGAGCTCGGAGGTGGCCCCAAGCCATCAGGGCGCCGGCACCCCCTGGGCGCGCCCTGTTGGCTTGGGGGCACCTCGTGTGCCCTCCGGTCTTCCTCCGAAGCTTCCAGGTCTTATTTTTGTGCAGAAAAATCATCAAAAAGTTTCGGGGTATTTGGACTTCGTTTAGTACAGTATTCCTAAAAGGCCAAAAACATGCAGAAAACAACAACTCGCACTTGGCACTGGGTTAATAGGTTAGTGCTCAAAAATAATATAAAACAACAAGTAAATGCTTAAAAAGTATCCTAGAATGATAATATAATAGCATGGAACAATCAAAAATTATAGATACGTTGGAGACGTATCAGCCGGCGCCAGGGTCAAGAAGGAGCGGGAGGAGCTCCAGCAGAGCCACCGCGGCAAGCTGTAGCAGGAGGAGGCCCGCTTCAATGCCAAGCGCACCGAGCTCCAGAAGGAGGTTGATGAGCTGAAGAAGCAGCTCCAAGACGCCAAGAATAACCTACACCTTGCCCTCAAGAGTAAGGAGGACGCTGAGGGGGAGCTGGGGTCGCTTCAGGTGCAGGTCGGTGACATCTCCGAGGTGATCCAGAAGGCCAGGGATGATGCCTTGCAGGCGCGGACCATGCAGGCAGAGCGCGTCAAGTTGTTCCACGAGCTTGCAACCCGCGTCCGCGGGGCGATAAGTCGCTTTGTTGAGGAGATCCCACACTTCCCCTCACGAAGTACGATGGCGGCTACCTCGACTTCTTCACCAAGGTGATGGAGGCGCTGGAGATTGGGTCTCGAGGCAGGATGCTGTCATCGAGGACGAGGCCCGCGACCTCATGGGCCAGGCGGCGATGTGTTTCTTCAGCAACCTCATCCGCGCCAATCCTGCCTTCAACCTTGCCAGCGTGGTGGAGCCTGTGCCTGCGAAGCTCCAAGACCAACTCAGGAGGGAGGTGCGCGACCACGTGAACGCCCTAGTCGAGCGGTTCGCGCACGCCCCCGAGCCCTCCGAGGAAGACGGCGAGCCTGCAGCGGCCGACCAAGATGGAGAAGACGACGCCTCCTCTGCTTGAGTCTTTATCTTTCCTGCTTTTATCCAACAATGATGTGGCCCCGTGGGGGTGTAAAGACAATTTGTTTTGTAATCGCACTTAAGTCTTAATCTTTTGCTACAATTTGTTGCTTTGTCGTGTGGTTTTGCTTCCCTTTTTTACATTAGCTTTTTGCTCTACATCACTTGGGCCCAGCCCCCGAGCGTACTACTGTCGTCGCTGGTATGTTGGGACACGTGTCCAACAAGGCCAGAGGGCATAGGGCTCTTCAAGGTGGTAAAGGCTCCTGGGGCACGATGCTTAGGAAGCTCCCCTATGACGTGCAAGCGGCTCGTGCCAACGAGGAAACAGAACACTCGACAAGGCCACAGAGGAGGAAGAGAAAGATGGATCGAGGAGCATTGGGAAATTCACAAGCTGTTTGGCACTTAGCTCTTGTGAGGCTTGAGCTTTGGTGTGTGGCGACTTGCGGGGCGGATGCCTTGTGAGGCTTGGGCCTGCGAAGCCTCTCGCTGGCACTTGGCACTGGTGATTGTTGTGGGTGGCTCCGTGAGGCAGCGCTCATGAGGTCCTTTGAGATTTTGTACCTGCGGTAGTGGTATGCCAATTTTTTTTGCAAAAAGTTGAACCGCACGCGCTCGCTAGTTCACTTGTGGGTATCACGCGAGGAGACGAAGTACTAAGGACCTTAGTGAGGTGACGTGCATGGGAGTAGGCCCGCGGTCCAGAGCTTAATTACTTGGGTTTTGCGACACTATTGGGACTGACCTGCACAGGCACCGTGTCCAGCCCCGCTCGTGTGATATGCATAGGGGAAATCGCGAGCGTGAACGGCCTCTGAGGCCAAAAAACAATGCTTACCAAGCACACAATATATTTGAAGGAATAAAACTTTACTGTTGCATAGAAAAGGTTCATTACACGACCAAAAAAGGACAGTGCTGACGTGATGGACACGGGTCAGCTTGAGGATGTGATGCAGCTGAGAGGCGCCTTCAAAAGGATAGACAAAAACGATGTCGTGATGGACATGGGTCAGCTTAAGGATGTGATATAGCCAAGAGGCGCCCTCATGTCAAAAGTCTGCCATGACTGAGAATGGGGCCCCATTGGAGCATTGGTTGGGAGCTCTTGCGGACTCGTGGCGACGCATGAAGAGAGACTCCCGGAGCGTGTACAACCCCCAGTCATTCTGTACTTCGTGAGCTCGCGGATAGAACTTGTGGAGATGTTGGATGTTCCATGTGTTTTGTACCAGAACACACTCCTCCGTCCCCAACCGTGTTGCGCCAGGCCGGTAAACATGGACAACCCTGTACGGGCCTTCCCACATGGGCGAGAGCTTGTGGAGTCCTTCTCTAGAGAGGATCTTTCGCAGGATAAGATTGCTAGCTTCAAGGGTGCAAGGGCGTATGTTGCGGCTGTGGTAGCGACGCAATGCCTGCTGATACTGGGCTGCTCGGAGGGCAGCCTGGCGACGTGCTTCCTCGAGGAGGAGCATATCAGCTTCCCGCGGGTCATCTTGGTTGTGCTCATTGAAGGCCAAGACCCACGGGGACCCATGCTTGAGCTCTGTAGGAAGGATCGCTTCCGCCCCATAGACGAGGAAGAAGGGAGTTTCACCGGTAGGCTTGGTCGTTGTTGTGCGTATCGACCATAGCACAAACGGGAGTTCATCGAGCGAGCCTGTGCCATAGGCCGTGAGCTTCATGCTGAAGCTTCTTGTCTTGAGGCCTTTGAGGACCTTAGCCCTAGCATGGTCGGCCTGGCCATTGCTTCGGGGGTGAGCCACAGAGGCATAGCAGATCTACGTGTCGAGCTTGTCGCGGTAGGACCTGAAGAGGCCGCTGGTGAATTGCGAACCATTGTCGGTGATGATTCGTTTGGGGATGACAAAGTGGCACACCAAGCTCTTGATGAACTTGACAACAGATTGCGCTGGGATGGAGCGAACATGCTCCACTTCTGCCCACTTGGTGAACTTGTCGATGGCGACGTAGAGGTAGCGGTAGCCTCCAACTGTGCGAGGAAAGGGACCCAGGATATCCAGCCCCCAGACCGCAAAGGTCCACGTGAGGGGAATAGTCTGGAGCCCTTGTGCTTGCTGATGCGCCTGCTTGGTGTGGAATTGACAGGCTTCACATGATCTGACGAGCTCGGTGGCGTCTTCCAATGTTGTGGGCCTGTAGAAGCCACTGCGGAACACCTTGCCAACAAGGGTGCGTGATGAGGAATGATGACCGCAATCTCCACCGTGGATGTCAGCAAGCAGCTCGCGACCTTGCTCTTCGGAGATGCACCATAGCACCGTGCCGTTGGGGCGTCTTCTGTAAAGATCTTCATCCTGGAGGCAATAGGATGCAACCTGGCAGGCCACATGCTCTGCTTCAACGTCGTCTACTGGGAGAGTGACATTCTCCCAATATATCTTGAATTTCGTGGCCCAGCTTTCTTCCTCCTGCTCCAGCGCCAGCAGCAGGCGAGCGCCTGAGGGTGGGCCGCAGTTGGGTGCACCTGTGGAAGGCACGGGAGGCAGCTCCTCTTAAGGTGCCATGGTGCTGATAGCTGGTGGCGTGGCAGATGGCTTCAGGAGCCGCTCTTTGAAGACGCCAGGGTTTTAAGGCTTGTGGCGCGACGCTTTCTGGGCGATGTCATCAGCTTCCTGGTTGCTGCCGCAAGGAATGTGTTGGAGTTCCATGCCCAGGAAACGCTTCTCGAGCTTGCGCACCTCCTCGAGGTAGGTGGCCATGTGCTCGTCCTTGGGTTTGTAGCTCTTGTTGGAGAAGCTGCGAGTCACCCTTGATAAGTACGCACTTGACGCCGAGCGCGATGGCAGCCTTGAGTCCAGCGATGAGGCCCTCGTACTCAGCAATGTTGTTGGAGACCTTGTCGTCCTGCTTGAAGCAGAGCTGTACTGCGTAGTAGAGCTTATCTCCTGTCAGCAAAGTGAGCATCACACTAGCCCCCGCGCCCTGCCGGGAAAATGCTCCATCGAAGTGAATAGTCCAACCATCAGGGACATCTTTCCCAGGAAGGAGGGATTCAGCCTCGTGAGGCTCATCTTGGTGCGGGTCCGTCCATTCCGCCACGAAGTCATTCAAAGCCGCAACCTTGATCGTCCTTGTAGTGAGGAATTCCAGCTCGAAAGGTTGCAGCTCGGCGTTCCACTCTGCGATGCAGCCTGTGGCGTTGGGGCTGCGAAGTACTTGCTCCAGGGGGAACGATGTGATCTCCTTGATGGGATGTCCCTGGAAGTAATGCCGCAGCTTCCTAGAGGCGATGAGGCGTGCGAAGAGTACCTTCTGTTTCATGGGGTATCGCTCGCGCGCATCTCGCGGCATCATACTCATGAAGTAGACGGGATGCTCAAGGCGTGGTTGTGGTGGCCATAGCTTGGGCTTCAGGGAGCTCATCGGGCGGCTCTTCTGGGATCTCTTGAGGGGGTGCCTCGGCAGGCGCTGCTGCAACCTCGTGAGGCTCTGAAGGGCCCTCGACAGCCACCGGGAGAGTGACCTCTGGAGGCATCGACTCGGCCTTAGGGGGCTCAGACGTAACGGGCTTCTTCTTGATAGGGACTTGCTCCTCCCGTTCCACCACCAGAGTCGCGTTGGCCATCTGGGGGTGGCTACCAAGTAAGTGCAGTGGATCGCGAGGTCGCGGGGCAACCATGACGGGAGGGCTTGTCAGGTACTTCTTGAGGTCCTCGAGGGATGCGTCAGCTTCAGGAGTCCAATTGAAGGGGCCCGCTCTCTTCAAGAGCTTGAAGAAAGGCAAAGCCCTCTCGCCGAACTTGGAGATGAAACGCCCGAGAAAAGCCACGCACCTCGTCAGCTTCTGTATTTCCTTGAGGTTGCGGGGAGGCCGCATATTCTCGATGGCTTGGATCTTCTCAGGGTTAGCCTCAGTGCCGTGGTGGGAGACCAGGAAGGCAAGGAGCTTGCCTAAGGGGCTCCAAAGACACACTTGGCGGGGTTGAGCTTGAAGTTCATCTTGCGTAGGTTGGAGAAGGTCTCCTCGAGGTTCGTGATGAGGGAACTCTCTTCGCGCATCTCGATGACGATATCATCGATGTAGGCCTCTGCATTCCTTCCAATTTAAGGCCCTAGGCCTTTGTGCATCAGTCTCTGGAAGGTGGCTCCTCCACTCTTCAAGCCGAAGGGCAGACAGATGTAGCAGTACACTCCGCAGGGAGTGAGGAAGGCAATCTTCTCTTCATCTTGCTTGGCCATCTTGATCTGGTGGTAGCCTAAAAAGGCATCCAGGAAGCACAACAATTTGCACCCAGCTATGGAGTCCACGATCTGGTCGATGCGCGACAGCCGGAAATGGTCCTTGGGGCAGGCCTTGTTGAGATCAGTGAAGTCGATGCACATCCGCCCCTCTCCGCTATGCTTCTGGACCACGACAGGATTGGCACCCATGCGGGGTGGAGTACCTCACGGATGAAGCCTGCCTCTTGAAGCTTCTTGGTCTCTTGGTCTCTTGAACAATGAACTTCCATTTCTTTATCGCCTGGCGTCGTGCCTTTTGCTTCACGGGCCATGCATTTGGACACATGGCTAGGTGGTGCTCGTTCACCTCCCTTGGCACATCGGGCATGTCTGATGGTGTCCAGGCGAACATATCAGCATTTGTCCGAAGGAAGGTGACGAGCTTGTTTTCCTATTTGGATGAGAGGCCGTTGCCGACGGTGATGGTGGGCCCGGAGCCACTGCCGTCCAGTGACACTTTCTTTGTCTCCGTGCGTGCCTGAGAGAACATTGGCTTCTTCTTGGAGGGCGCAGGCTCGACTTTGTCTTCGTCGGCACGATGGGCGGTCACGGCGGCCATGTAGGCGCTCTCGAGGGTGCACACCGCATCCTTCTCATCACAGCGGACGATGATGGTGCCGCTGCAGCCCGGGAGCTTGACGGTGTTGTAGGCATGATGGGTCACTGCCATGAACTTGGCGAGTGTAGGATAGCCTAAGATGGCGTTGTAGGGCAGGCCGATGTGTGCCACATCGAAGTTGATGAGCTCAGTGCAGTAGTTCTTGCGGTTGCCGAAGGTAACAGGAAGACACACTTGGCCCAGGGGCAGGGTGGAGCCGTCAGCCATGGCTAAGAAGGGCCTCGTTGGCATGACCATCTAAGAGAGGTTATGTGATATAGAACCACTCCTTCTGCCAGATCTTGATGGTTTCGATAAAAAAACCTTCGGCTAGATGATTTTCTAGATTTTTCTGGTCATGGCCCCGCCACATTTAGCCAGTTGAGAGCCATTGGATTTCGGCTTGACGCGGAATAACTTCGGGCATAGGCTGTAGTGTGGCTCTATGTGGAGGAAGGCCTCCCACGTCATGATGAAAGAAGCAATGTGGAGGATGGAGTTCGGGAAAAGATGGTGAAAATCAAGCCAGTAAAATAAGAAGAGTCCCCTGACGAAGGGGTGAAGTGGGAAACCCAGGCCTCGGATGAGGGTGAGGACAAAGATGACCCGCTCCCCCGCGTTGGTGGTCGGGATGACCTGCCCGGTCTCTTGAGCCCGATAGTTGGCATCGACGGGGAGGTAGCCAGCCTCCTTCAGTTCTTGGATGGTGCTGGTAGATAAGGTGGAGACCACCTAGTGGCCCTTGTCAGCCATGGCGGGAGCTCGGTCGAGGAGCGAGGTGAAGAAGAAAAGGGGATTTGTGTGCTTGATCTCTGGAAGTGTTGGTTGTAGGGTAGGAAGATGAGGCGTGGTGAGTGGAATGGGCTAAAGCCTTGCGTTTTTATAGCAGGGTGAAAAACCAAACGTCCCCGCCCGGCGCCATGTAAATCACCATGTTCCTTATCGCCATTAAACTAGCCTTCGTCAAAATAAATCTTTTTGATGATATCCCTTGAAACCCGGGCACGATATCCACTTTTAGTGGAACCAGCTAGTATGGCGACCAACTCGATGCGCGATTCTATTCATTATGACTGGCCCTGACCAATTTTGAGTGGCGACGGTTCGGTTAAAGTTGTCAGATGAAAAACTGAACTTTTTTTCTACTGCGGCGACCCTTTGAAGTTGAGCTAGTACAAGGACTTTAGACCGTATTCTATAATCTGGAGGAACTTGCCTGCCAAGCCGAAGACATCCGGAGTTTGGTAATCCAAAGAGTGTGTTCGTCCTCGACGATTGGAGACCAGTTCAGGGGCTACTGAGGGTGTCCTGGACTAGGGGTACCGACCCTAAGTGATTTGTTAACATGGGCCGGACTATGGGCCCATTGAGCCACCGCCTGAAGCATCTCAAAAGCATCAAGACTTACCCATGGCATGGAAGGAAACCTCTGAAGACTTGGCATGCACACCAAGAATGGCTCTGTGTTCGGCATCTCTTCGACCGACCTCGAACATGTAACATAGCTCCCCTGGGTACCTATATAAGCCCAGGGGTTTAGTTCGTAGAGGGACTATTCACCTTAGGGTTTAGAGCTTACACAATGATCTTGAGGTATATCATCAACCTGTACTCGATACCCCATCATCAATATAATCA
This sequence comes from Elymus sibiricus, assembly GCA_039707655.1. Taxonomy (NCBI): domain Eukaryota; kingdom Viridiplantae; phylum Streptophyta; class Magnoliopsida; order Poales; family Poaceae; genus Elymus; species Elymus sibiricus. The sequence continues at coordinate 301,792,926 of CM077675.1, read as the reverse complement.
AAGCAGGACTTAGGGTTTTACCTCTTCGAGAGGGCCCGAACCTGGGTAAACATCTTGTCCCTATTCCTTGTTACCATTATTCTTAGACCCACAACTCGGGATCCCGTACCCAAGATCTGACGGTTTTAGTTCCGACACCGACTCCACAAAGGAGTTGTCTAGTGCCTTAAATGCTAAGTCTCCTCAAGGAAAGAATGGGTCGTGCACCCATGACGCCGTTGCCCCTCCCCCGGTCTATGGAGGACCGGTCTCTTCATCACATATTAACTCTCATGGGCCTCCACCCAAGCTTTATTTGTCTAACTTTCCTAATTGAGTTTTTCGTATCAATTCTCATTTGAATCACAACTCAATGCAAGTTTGGAGGGTAATTGAGCAAGGCTTATACCCTCATGATCCCTCCAACATGACCCCAAGGGAAGAACTGGGCAACCAATTTAATGCATCTACATTGTTCGTTCTTTAAGCCGCCTTGCCTCCCGAAGAACTCGCACACTTGCGCCCCTTTACTATAGCCAAATATGCTTGGGCGCACATCAACTCTTTGTACAAAGGAAGCTCGGGCATTCAACGCTCCAATTTCGAGGTAGTACTTGACAAAGCCGGTGAGTTTGTGATGAATGAAGATGAAGATCCCTGTGAGATTTACCGGAGACTAACTGCTCTTGCTGTCTCACTCCGAGACCATGGGAGCAAGGACACGGATGAAAATTGGGTCAAACGCAAGTTCCTCAAGTCCATTATGCCATTCAACAAAGGCATGTCCTCTGTGATCCGTCAAAGACCGGATTTCCATACCTTGACCTCAAGTGAAGTGTTGGATGAGTTCGTTGCAATGAACATCTTGAAAAAGACCGCCAACAATGCTTTAGCTCGTGTTCAACGGTCAAGGAAGCCCAATCTTGCTTTAAAGGCCAAGGCTATTCCGAAAGAAGAAGAAGAAGAGTGTTGCCCTGAAGACACCAAGTATGCTTATCATGAGCACATGGCTCTTGCGTCAAGGCAATTTTGGGGCAACAAGAGAAACTCCAAGCCCAACTTCTCCATGAAAACCTCAAGTGGCTCCAAGGGAAAGCAACATGTGAGAACTTGCTACAATTGTGGCAATGTAAATCACTTCGTCGTGGATTGCCCTTACGAGAAGAGAGAAGACAATGGAGGCAAGCTCATCCACAAAGACAAGGCCAAGTCCTTTCCCAATAAGAACCAACTTCACGAAGAGGGTGCTGCAAAAGGGTTTGGTAGCGCTCGAAGAGTACAACTCCGATGACGACGACGACGACGATGATGATGCAAGTGGTGAAGGGATTACAATGGCCTCCATCACCATTGCTACCTCTTCCCCAACCTCGGTGTCTCTCTTTGACTCCCCCAACGAGAACCTCATCGCCCCCACCAAGTTCCTCATGGCCAAGTCCCCCAACAAGGTAAACTCCAACATCAAAACTACTATCACTACTAATACCTCTTTGATGGATTGTGTGGATGAAACGGAGGAGGTAAAGGTGGATGAAAATGAGTTTGACAAGTTCTTGGGTAATCTCGAAGGTGAGATCAGGAAGCACTTCATTTCTCTCTTGGAACAACTAGGTGAGGCCATCGACATCATCGAGTCTCATGAACATACCAACACTAAGATGGAAAGGGCATAGCCGTGACTATGCTCAGGAGATTACAGATCTTTCTCATGCTCTTGAGGAAGAGCAAGGTCTTTGTGTGGATCTTGAGGAGTCATGCTCTTGAGGAAGAGCAAAGTCTTCGTTTGGCTCTTGAGGAGTCTGTAGGATCCGAAGTATGTCTAGAGGGGGGTGATTAGACTACTTGACCAAATAAAAATCTAGCCTTTTCCCACTTTTAAGTCTTGGCAAGTTTTAGCAATTGTAGGTAGTCAAGTACACCCTACACATGCAAGACTAAGAGTATAGCAGTGGAAAGTAAAGACATGCACATGAAAGTAAAGGTAGGGAGAGGAGAATCAAACGCAATTGATAACACGAAGATTTTTTCCCGTGGTTCCGATAGGTGGTGCTATCGTACGTCCACGCTGATGGAGACTTCAACCCATGGAGGGTAGCGGTCGCGAGAGTCCATGAAGGGCTTCACCGGTTAGGGTCCACAAAGTAGCAACATCGTCTATTCCATCACGGCTTCCGTCCACGAAGGACTAGCCTCACTACGGGTAGATCTTCATGAAGTAGGCGATCTCCTTGCCCGTAGAAACTTCTTGGTTCAACTCCACAACACAAAGAAGGAGGCTCCCAAGCGACACCTAACCAATCTAGGAGGCACCACCCTCCAAAAGGTAATAAATGTGGTAACAATGATGAACTCCTTGCTCTTGTGCTTCAAAAGATAGTCTCCTCAACACACAATCAGTCTCTCACGGATTTGGCTTGGTAGAAGAGGTTGATTGGGTGGAAAGCAACTTGGGGAGGCTAGAAATCAAGATTCATATGGTTGGAGTGGAAGGTCTTGATCTCAACACATGAGTAGGTGGCTCTCTCTCAGAAAAATGGATGGGGCAAGTGTAAGTGTGTTCTGAGTGCTTCTCTTACGAGTGAGAGGTGGTGGAGGGGTATATATAGGCATCTCCAAAAATCTAACCGTTACAACATTATTGCCCAACTTGGTGAAACTGGTCCAAAAACTTGGTCGTACCGACTAGTGCAAAATGTGGCAAATTTAGCCTTTGCGTGGAACCGATATATAAATCTCGGTGGTACCGATATGGGTGACCTAAGCAGTTTCCAATTCTCGGTGGCACCGATTTCCAAAACTCAGAAATTCTGATTCTTGAAAATGAGATACCAGAGAGTTGGTCACTGATTTTCGGTGGCACCGAATTTGAAACTTGGTGGTACAGAGACATGGGTTTGGCTTATGATATGTCTAGGGTTTGAACTCGGTGTGACCAAATAGGAATTGTTGGTGGCACCAATTTTGGATATTTGGTTTTGGACAGAGTATTTGTGGGAGAAGTGGTGAGTCCTTTTGGTGGCTAACACTTGAGCATTTTGAGCAATTCATTCACCAAGATTACCTGACCCCCTTTTAATAGTATTGGCTTTCCTATGGACTCAAAGTGATTTCTCACACAAAATAAAATGTAGAGTCTTCAAGCTTGATGATTTGCCAATCCTATTCCTTGCACATGGGGTCTCCTCACAATCCTTTTGCCAATCCATTCATTGAACTTTCCTAAAATATACTTAGTGGAAACATTAGTTCAATGAAATATATGTTGTTATTAATTACCAAAACCACCTAGGGAGAAGTTGTGCTTTCAATCTCCCCCTTTTTGGTAATTGATGGCAACATATAGATCAAAGCTTCGATAGGGATAAAACAATGAATAGCATCATCGCTTTGAGAGGTATGTGATAAGCAAGAGCTCTCCCTAAATTTGTGCATTATTTAAAATTTGCATTTGAATGCAAATGCACAATCAATTAGGAGTGTGGGTAACTCTTCCACGTCACATACAACTTGGTGGTGCGCATAAATGATATGAATGGATTACAATGCACATAGCACCAAACAAGTGAATGATCATCTCATAGATATATCACAAAGATAGGAAATAGTAGCATCAACAAGCAAAGCATATGATCAAACACAACTGAGTTTAACAACCAAGCTAAAAACCAAATGTTTTTTTAAAACGAAGAGAGCAACCAAAAGACAAAACACACTCTCTCTCGAAGCCCTATGATCTATGCACTTCTCCCCCTTTGGCAGCAAGTTACCAAAAAGTTCAAAGTACGTAGAACTAATCGTCTCTCTGGGCTTGATCTCCTCCGATAGCAGTTGAAGGAGTCGAAAGAAGGGCATCTGCAAAAGCTTCTGCTGAAGTCCTCTGGGATGGTGGAGTAGACACTAGAGGTGCTGAAGGAGCTGAAAGAACTGATGGAGCAGTGGCTGGTGCTGATGAAGAAGGCCTCAACTCTGTAGTAGGCATTATTGCTTGAGTCTTGAATTGAGTGCTAGTCCGAAGAGGGGAACCATCATCATCACTGGAATGGGGACTAGGCACTGCATCCACTTCCTGTTTGAGCTCATTAACTGTCACAGTCAGCTCATCCACCTTGTTATCAAGAGCATGAACTTTTGCTTCAACAATACTCTCAAGGCTCTTCTGATTCTTGAGGAGCTGAACAACATTATTCTCTATCCCTTGGATAGCAGTGAAGATGTAGGATAATTGGTCACTCTTGGTCCTGGGAGTCTGAGCACTAGTGGCTCTAGATGCTTCTGCCTCTGCCTCTGCCTGTGCAGTAGATGAAGTGGGATGATTGGGGTCCATCGCCACAACATTGTCCTCAAACTCTGGATGTAGGGGCAGATGTGGATGATCAATTGCATATACACTCTTTCCAACTTTGGAATTTATGAGCATCTGAATGTATGGAGCATATCCACATGATCTCTTCTGGTCTGCAGTTGTCCTCTTGATAGTCTCTACTATCAAATCCATAACCCTGAATCTGGTATGGAGATCTACATGGTGCAGCATGTTGATGGAATACCCCCTGATCATCTTGTCATCTCCAGACTTGGGCATCAATGTATGCCTCATGATGGTGTTGGTTGTGGGTAATCCATCTTGCAGATGGTAGACTGATCCAAACTTGTGCGTCTTCACATAATCAGGAGGGATAGTGTTGTACATATTGGCCATGGTATTATGATTCATCTTGGCCTCAGAATAGACATTAAGATCTCTCTCTTGTACCTGTGGGGCTCCTAAGATGGTAGCCCACTCATCAACTATAGCTTGGTACCTTGTTCCTTCAGTCATCCAAACTATCCTTCCATCTAGATAGAAACGAGCTATAGAGTAAAACTGCATGATCATCTCATCATTCCAAGCAGTGAACTCTCTGCCAACAAAAGCATCTATGTCAATGGCCTTGAAGTTCTCCAACACATGAGGAAAATAGTCTTCATTCTCCTTGATGTACTTCCAGTCCACATATCTCATGTCACTGACTGCAGGACTCTTGTCTAACAAGACAGTCTCATAAAAATCTTGCTGCTCCTTGGTGTGGAAGCGAGCATCAACAACATTTCTCCTCCTCTGAGCATATGGATCATCGGCTCTCCATTTCCCCAGCCCTGAATCCTTCCTCTTCTTCATATCCTCAGCAACTTGATGAGTGTCATTGTGTTCAGGCAAGTGGGGTCTCAGCTTCCTTAGCACAGTAACATCTTCCTCTTCTTCCATGGTGGAAGATCTCTTGTTCTTCTCTGCAAGAGGAATGTCTCTGGTTGTCTTCTTGGACTTGGTGGCAACAACTTTCTTGGGGGCAGTAGGCTTGGCTCTAGATGCAGCCTGACTGGTTGCATCAGCTATTAGCTTCTTCTTCTTGTTGGGAGGAGTTTGTGCAATAGGTTCTTCCTCCTCTTCTTCCTCTTCATTGAGATATTCTGGAGTGGAGGGGTGAACAATAACACGAACAATCCTCTCCCTCACTCTCTGCTGGCCTGCCTTCTTGGGCATGGACTTAGAAGTTTTAGGTGACTCCATAGTGAGAGTCATACCTGCCCTGGCACTCTCAGGAGCTCTCATAGAATTAGACTTTCCACACTCCTTCCTAACCGCCCTCTTGCAAGAAGTGGCCTCATTTGCAGATTTCCTAGCAGCTTTATCCTTTTTCTCTTGCTGCTTCATGGCAAGAATTTCTTCTGGCACAAAGTGCGAGTCCTCCTCATCTGAGTTGAGCTTCTTCCTGGCCCTTGTGTCAGCCTTGGGCAACCCATGAGAAATGGGAGTGCCTGGATCCTTTGAAGATGAGGAGCTAGCATCTGGACTAGTGCCAACATCCATGTCAACACTTTGCTCTCTGAGATCATTCTGACTGTCCCCTGAATCTGACATGCTGACCCTGTGAATAGATATAGATGAGCAGAGGGGATAAGCATCACAAAATTTAGAAGGTTTTTACAAATTTGAACTCAAAATTTTAAATTTAACTTTCTGCTAAGTGGGTTTCGGTTCCACCGAGTCACAAATTTTGGAACTACCGAGACATACACTCTCTCTAACAGAAACTTGGTAGCTCTTTCGGTTTGACCGAAAAGAGAAACTCGGTTTCACCGAGAATGTTCTCAGTAGCCATAGATAACAAATCGGTGAGACTGATTTATCAGAATCGGTGACATCGAGACACACATGGCGGAAGATTAAACCTAAAAAAATTGTGGTCTCTAATCTAAACGGAGGTTCTAGTGGATAGAGGATAGGCAATCCGTGGCATGAAAGAAGGCATGACCTAATGCGCAAGAATCGGATGGGGAGCGCAATAGGGTTGAGATCTTTACCCTAATTTGGTGAAGATATCCTACGGTGACAACGGCGGGTGAGATTGCGGCAGGCGGCGAGGATCTCCTGTGGTGAAGACGCACGGGAGTTGAAGGCGTATATATATATATATATAGGGTGGGTCTATTTTGACACCACCTCTTAAGACCTTATTCTGACATCAACCGGCTTATTCTGACAACACCAAACGGACTGTGCCGCGCACCCGAACCTTCCCCAAACACACCCACCACCACCCAGAACCACCTTCCCCACACCCCACCACCCACGGCACGGCCTCTCTCCTCCCTCCCACCATCTTCCCGCATCCCCCCCGACGCCACCATGCCCCACCACCCCACCCATCTCCCCACTTTCTTCCTTCTACGCCGCCACCAACCACCCAGCCATCACCGCCCCCACCCGTAACCCACCCGCCCGGCCACGCTCTCCCGCCGTCCCACCCTCCGCCGCCGGCCACGGACGGGCGCCGCCATGCCGCCCATCGCGGCTCCCTCGACCTCTGCCCTTCGCCCGCATGCTCCACCGCGCCCAACATTCCGGTGCACTGGGCACCTCCTTTGCCCGTCGACAACCACCTAGGCCATGCCTTCCCTGCTACATACCAGGTCAAACGGCGACGACCATGACATCCCTCCCCAGATCCGTCGGCTGACATGCCAGATCCGCGAGCTGGCGGCTGGATCCGACGAGCCACGACAATGGAGCCCCGCCTTGTCCGGCCCCCGTTGACTCCGCCGATTCCGGTGGTGGCTGGGCGGTGACCGTTTTGCTATAGTCCAGATCAGGAGGATGAGAAGCTCCCATCCGTGGCGGTCATCGCCCCGGCTCTTCCTCTCCGACCACGGCCCAAAATTCGTGGCCCTCGGGCTGCCCCGGGGTCCTCCTCTCCGTCCACGGCCAGACGCAGGCCGGGCGCGTCGTCTTCGACCTCCGCCGACATCCACGGCCCCCGCGCCACTCCTGCACATCAGCGCGTGACGGCGAGCCGATGGTCCTACTCGCGTGAAGTACAGATGGGAATATGGTCCCTGCTCATGTGCCCCCCTCAGCGCGAGCTTCTTCTCTTCCAACGAGGATAAACAGCCTTGATCCGACATTTCCTCTCCTCACCGTCGTGCCGTACTCGCGTGCAGTTTGCGACATGTACGTGTGCAGTATGGTAATCGCGTTGGTGCAGCCCGCTGGCCTCCAGCACGGGATGCAGCCCATCGGTTTGCAACAACAGTTGCTGCTGTTACAACAAGGCCATGGTGCAGTTTTTTGTTAAAGTATGTCAATTTTAAAGGATTCCACCATCTCTTATCTGCAGTGCATGAGGAGGACGCAGATCATGCGGCGTTGACGATGCAGTGCTCGATGCATAGCTTGCGGGTTGCCCAACACATGTTTGCATTTCAGAAATGCATTTTGTCATGCCTCTCGCAGTCCAACTCGACGCAGAAAAAGAGTGTCAAATAAGTGCAAAATTTGTTGAGAGCTCAAGCAGTTCACTTCGCGAAAATAAAGAAGTTAAATCCTTTGAAAAATGTTGCACTATTAAAAAATGTTGAATGCCTTTTGAAGCTCGCATTGTTCTCTCATGCAATTTGCTGTAAAATTCCTTTGTGGTTCATTTGGTAAACAAAAACAAATACATCTCAAAAGAAGCTCACTTCTTATTAGATGTAATTCACTCATTTAGTCCTTGCGGTCCACTCGGCCCGTCTACGCGCATAAAAAAAGAATAAGTATGAAAAAAAACTAATGCGGTTAACTTTATGTAGTGTTGCGGTTAACTTCGGATAGTGTCGAGGTTCACTTACTCCTAATGTGAAGTGCAGAAAAAAATGTTATGAAAACGACAAAAAATGTAATGCGGTTCACTCCTCGATGGTGTTGCGGTTCTGTAACGTCCGATGTGAAGTGCACCCCACTTTCTCGTATTAGAAAATTTACGTCGACAAAAGAAAACATGCAGTTCGCTTGCCAGTAGGATGCAGTGCGGTTTTCTATCTGAAGCAGTGCGTTCTTCTGTCTGATGCAGTTCCCTCGTCGAATTTGGTGTCGCGAGAAACAGAGTGTCCGCATTTTGGTAATTTTAAAATTGCTCTTAAACCGTAAGGAATTAGAGAGTGTGCTCTACATGAAAAAGTTGCGCCTCATCGATATCTTTCCAACACCATATCATTTGCATTGTTCCGATGAGCGGTTTGGAAAAAATCACGAAAATACGCTCGCTGCCACTCATAGGCAGCGACACCATTTTCAAAATTCATTTAAAACCGTGACGAATCTCAACAAATGATCAACATATGAAAATTGCGCCTATTACACAGGTTTCCAACGCCATATCACACGCCTCGTTCTGACAAACGGTTAAAAAACTGGAGCGAAAACCATACCGGAAAAATTGAAAATTTTGAAAAACAGAATTCCGCGTTTGAGTAAATTTGAAATTACTCTCAAACCGTAAGGAATTAGTGAGTCTAATATACAGGAAAAAGTTGTGCCTCGACGATATCTTTACAATGCCGTATCGTTTGCTTCATTCTGACGAGCCGTTTAGAAAAAATCGTGAAAATACGCTCGTTGTCACTCGTCGGGCGCCCACCGTTTTCAAAACTACTCTTAAACCGCGAGGAATCTCAAAAAGTGTTCAACATGGCGAAGTTACGCATTTTCCGTAGCTATCCAACGGTATATTACACGTCTCGATCCGACAAACGATTTAGAAACTGGAGCAAAAACGGTGCCGAAAAAATGCGTGCAGTTTTTTAGTTTCTTAAATGTCAGGAGACAGTGAAACTCGGTGAGGCCGAGATCACTAAATAGGTGGTACCGAGGTTCTTAAAACCAGATCAACCCTAGTGAATCGGTGAGACCGAGATTGTAGAATTGGTTACACCAAATTTCCCATGGGAGGTTTTGGAAGTCAACTCTTGTCGAAACGGAACTCCGAGTGCTCCTCACATAGAGGGTCCGAAAAGTGATTGGTCAAATTTTGTGATGAAGTATGAATAGAATTTGAGACGAGAAAGCATAGATAGTTAGAGAAGGGTCCTAGGCATTCTTGTACATCCAATTGGCCAAAGAAAAAATGAAAGCAAAATAACAACAATTTGACATCCTCGAATGAAAAGATATGCATACCAACATGCTCACACAATAAGATGTCAAATGAAATCATGGCAAACATGCATAACTACTCTAGTATCTACCAAGCACTTTGACGATGACGGAGTAATCAATATACGAGTATATTTACTTAGGAGCCAAGTAAGAATACTTGATCATAGGTCATACTCATCGTTTAAGCACAAGTGGGGTTACCACTTTTACATAAAGCATTTAATGTCGTCACGTCGTATGAGATGCTTTAACTCAAGTCCTTGATATGACATCCCCCCTAAGAGGAATAAACTAACCTTGGGTTTTGACGATGAAGACTTCATGTAGGTGATGTAGTGGTGGATGCTCATTGTTGATGAAGATCATCTTGAGTTGGGAGCAATCCTTGTTGTTTCGTACTCTTCTCACCTACACAGGTTAGTCCCATACAAGGAACAAATACAAAGATATCTATGGACATGGAGTGAAGCATATTTAGATGATGTCCATTGATTCTTTTACTACCTTGTCCCTTGCTTACCTTTGAGGGAATGTGTGACTCCTTGAACTATTGCATAAGGTTGGAGTTGATTGAAAATAGTCCTTGCCAAAAATGAATATGAGTGAATTTCATTTGCCGAGTCACCCTTCAAGAACTTCTCTAGTTCTTCTTCTTCGGGACCCATTATTGAAGTCAATGTATTCGGGGTGTGATACCTTGGGGACTTTAGCCATGAAGAAATTTCCACTTCCTTCATTTGGTGAATCAATCTTAATTTGGTGAATCAAATATATCATAGGAGTTGGAGGTTACGAGTGCTAATCTGGCAACACCTTCATCTTGACTATAGTCGGAGTTGGAGTGGTAGCTTCTCTCGGATTGGTTGTCGGATTCGGAGCCGGAAACCCATTCACCAACATGGGCTTGATGTTTTCTTCTTGCGTAGCTCTTGGTGTACTTGTCCTTCTTCTCCGAGTCCTTGCTTCTCCGGGAGGGTCTTCATTCATAGCGATCTTCTCTACTCCTTGTCTCTCTACGAGGTGATTCATCTCTTGAGCTTCGTCTTCTAGGTGACTCTTCTCTCCTTTTGTGGGGGGCCGTGCACACATTGGAATAGTTTCCGGCCTTCCACAATTGTAACAATTTCGGTCACAACTAGAGGAACGCTTCTCTTCATATCTTGAATTGGAGCTTCTATCTTTGCCTCTACTCTTGTTGAACTTGTTGAATTTCTTGACCATGAGGTTTATTTCTTCATTGGTAACAAGGTTGTCACTTGAAGTAGCGGGAGTGTCACTTGTAGCTTTGTATGCATCGCTTGACTTGGTGTGAAGTTCTTCTTTGTCCTTGAGTGACATCTCATGAGCAACAATCCTACCAATGACTTTCGTAGGCTTGAGATCTTTGTAGTTTGGCATCATTTGGATCAATGTGCACACGGTGTCGTACTTTCCATCCAAGGCTCTAAGGATCTTCTTGATGATGAATTTGTCGGTCATCTCTTCACTTCCTCAGCCGGCAATCTCATTGGTGATGAGAGCAAGCCTAGAGTACATTTCCGCGACTCCTTCACCATCTTTCATCTTGAACTTGTCAAGTTGACTTTGTAGCACATCCAACTTAGATTCCCTGATGGATTTGGTACCTTCATGCATATCAACCAAAGCATCCCAAATCTCTTTTGCATTCTCGAGACGGCTTATCTTGTTGAACTCTTCGAGGCATAAGCAATTGAATAGAATGTTGCATGCTTGAGCATTGTATTGCAACATCTTCAATTCTTCCACGGTCGCTTCACGATCCGGTTACTTTCCATCTCCAAAGAATTCACCTTGCAAGCCAACACGAACAACAGCCCAAACGGCAGGGTTATGACCAAGAATATGCATTTTCATTTTGTGCTTCCAACTAGCAAAGTTTGTACCATCAAAATATGGACCTCTACGATGATAACTTCCCTCATTAGATGCCATACTCTCCTAGGTTGTGAAACCAATGTGATGGAGACCAATGCTCTGATACCACGTGTAGGATCCGAAGTATGTCTAGAGGGGGGGGGTGATTAGACCACTTGACCAAATAAAAATCTAGCCTTTTCGCAATTTTAAGTCTTGGCAAGTTTTAGCACTTGTAGCAAGTCAAGTACACCCTACACATGCAAGTCTACGAGTATCAGCGGAAAGTAAAGACATGCACATGAAAGTAAAGGTAGGGAGAGGAGAATCAAACGCAATTGATGACACGAAGATTTTTCCCATGGTTACGATAGGTGGTGCTATCGTACGTCCACGCTGATGGAGACTTCAACCCACAGAGGGTAGCGGTCGCGAGAGTCCACGGAGGGCTCCACCCGTTAGGGTCCACAAAGTAGCAACCTTGTCTATTCCATCACGGCTTTCGTCCACGAAGGACTAGCCTCACTATTGGTAGATCTTCATGAAGTAGGCGATCTCCTTGCCCGTACAAACTTCTTGGTTCAACTCCACAACACGAAGAAGGAGGCTCCCAAGCGACACCTAACCAATCTAGGAGGCACCACCCTCCAAAAGGTAATAGATGTGGTAACAATGATGAATTCCTTGCTCTTGTGCTTCAAAAGATAGTCTCCTCAACACACAATCACTTTCTCATAGATTTGGCATGGTAGAAGAGGTTGATTGGGTGGAAAGCAACTTGGGGAGGCTAGAAATCAAGATTCATATGGTTGGAGTGGAAGGTCTTGATCTCAACACATGAGTAGGCGGATCTCTCTCAAAAAATGGATGGGGCAAGGGTAAGTGTGTTCTGAGTGCTTCTCTTACAAGTGAGAGGTGGTGGAGGGGTATATATAGGCATCTCCAAAAATCCAACCGTTACAACATTATTGCCCAACTTGGTGAAACCGGTCCAAAAACTCGGTGTACCGACTAGTGCAAAATGTGGCAACTTTAGGCTTTTCGTGGAACCTATATATAAATATCGGTGGTACCGATATGGGTGACCTAGGCAGTTTCCAATTCTCGGTGGCACCGATTTCCAAAACTCGGAAATTCTGATTCTTGAAAATGAGACATCAGAGAGTTGGTCACTGATTTTCAGTGGCACCGATTTTGAAACTTGGTGGTACCGAGACATGGGTTTTGCTTAGGCTCTATCTAGGGTTTGAACTCGGTGTGCCCGAATAGGAATTGTTGGTAACCGACACATGGTAGCCACCGTAACGGGTAGCCGTTAAGCTATTGGGTGCCGGTTTTGGATCCGATACCCATTAACAACTCCAACCAATGACGATTTTCCACATGTCATTTTCTCATTCCCCAAAGGATCCACGTGGGAGATAAACGTTGCGACAAATGTCATCCACCCATTGGACGAGAGGCACCTATGATATGTAGACACGTGGCACGGTCCGACAGTTGCCCATTTAGGTTAAAAAAAACCCGGCCAACCAAAGGCCCATAAGATTTCGTCAGGCATTAGTGGGCCGTCCCACTAGCGGTCTGCTTGAGCATGGCCCATTTACGGCCCACCGCCAGTTCAGACCCGTTAATTGCAGTATTTGGGCCCATTACAACCTAGCGTATTTCGGGCGTATTAGAGGCCCGATGGAGAAATGGGCCCATTACAGCCCAGTGTTTCTTTCGGCCTGGTAATGGCCCATGCTGCACATGGGCTAGTTATCGTTCGTTGCGACATTCGGCTCATTAACGGCCCGAAATATCAGCGGCAACATTTCAGCCCAACCTAACTTTTGGCCTGTTAAAGGCCTGTTGCATATTTTGGCCCGTTGGTGGCTCTACTAACCTTTTGGCCTATTAAAGGCCCATGTTGTGATTGGGCCAACCAAGGCCCGAGGTATGTTTTGGCCTGATAATGGCCCTTCATGTAACTAGGCCAATAATGGGCCGAGGTAGCTTTCAGCCTAGTAAAGGCCCGTGGACTACTCGTGAAAAGTGAGGGCCGACATGCTTTTTGGCCTGCTAAAGGCCCATGGTGTCTTCTAGGCCAAATCAGGCCATCAACATATCCATCCTGTTAATGGTCCGAAGCTACATGGGCCTAAGAAAAGGTTGGGCGTGCTAAAGGTTCGTGAGAGTTATGGGCCTGGGCCTATCGGTCCAAGAAGGGCCCATACGGCGGGTGAGCGAAGGCCCAAGTACAGCTTGTTGTGGTCCTACCCAATTATCGCCCGCCGAAATGCAGGACCGTTGAGGTGCATGTTTCGGCCCGTTCGCCTCCATCACAGCTTTCAATTTTTTTCTGGGAGCGAATGATAGAATATGCAGTAACTAGGAATTAAGAACAAACATACACTATACAATAAAGTAATTACGACATATTACATCCATCAGGCATCAAAGTTCACCACCTATGATCATAAAGCGCAACCAAGAAGCAGATTACATAAACTGGGCATCAAAGGTCGTTGCCAGTGCAAAAAAATGCGCAACAAAATAATACTGAAGCGAGAGCACTTCAACACAGTTCATGAAATGTTAGGCTTGCGCGGGAGCTGTTGCTCAAGCAGCTGGGCAAGGTGATAAGACCGACCTAGCATGTCGCTCATATCTTCTAGCTCTGGTTGTTTAGCAATGAGGGTGTCAATGGAGTTCTCATAGATCTTCCTTAGAGATTGGACTTCAAGTCGGAGCTGAGCTGAACCATGTATGTCTGCTTGAAGTGGAGACTAAAGAAGTCAAACTGATTTAGGCAGCGACTTCTGTGAGCTTGTGTGACTGCTAGGGTCGAGTAACTTGAACACAGTATCAAGACATGACTTTGGGGTGGTCTCGCTATCTTCAATTTTTTTTGCCTTATTTGCTTCAATATATGTTGGGTTTGTCTCATAGTCTTCAACAGACTTGTGTGTGCCATCAGGGATATCACCCTAAAACGAGCAAACAGATAATAGGTTTTGCATGTATATAAGCAAAGATGGTTAGTGTGCTGTAAATTCCATCATATTTTCATATTAGAAAATAAAGAGACACAATTGAAAATGTCAATAACATAATTTGGCATTGTTCATAATGTGTGGAGCTTCACGGCACTTGTCGGGACCCGGTCCCGTAATAGGGCCCCTGAATCTCCGCGTTTACTATGTTAATCCCCGGATCAATAGCTGACACACACAGTCGACGATGAAATACCAAGATTACATCACATGTCATAGTATTTACATAGAAGATCCAGTACAAAACATTACACACCTACTTTTCTCATAGCTAGCTCACAGTACAAATATGCAACAAAGTAATTATCTAATCTTGTGGCGTCCATCGACTCACATGCAAGAGTTGAGTATAGCATCGTAACCCTACTTCGTAACCTTCCCCTTCGATAAGGTAACCTGCAACATGATATGTTGCAGCCGCAAGGGTCAATACATTGGATGTATTGGCAAGCTTCACCAGGAATTTGCTTGGTGAAACACAAATATGCAATGTGGTGCGACTGGTTTTCTTTTGCACGAAATAGTTTCCCCCTGCCTTTTTAATAGTAGTCTACTCTAGCACTAATATGACACTCCCGATAAACCCCGGTTGCAGTCTAGAGTTACTCCGATAAACCTCAGTCGCAGCCCAAAGCAGTTTGGGTATGTGGACTTCGGTAAACCCCGGTCATCCTAAGCATCTCTCCAGAGACCCTGGTAAACCCTAGTCCTCTGAGATCGGCGCCATAACTCCCCATTGGTTCAACCCATTGTTTTTAGATAGAAGAGGTGAATGATATCAATCTGACAATTCTCAGATGAGTTACTCAAAGTTGTGCGTAACCGGGGACACGGCTGATCATGATCAGTTTTATACACTCTGCAGAGGTTTTAGTACTTTACCCGTGATTCCCGATCACACCCTTCTGCTACTAAACTTCACTTGTGGAGTAGCTTGGTAGATCAACACAATACTTTTGGGAAGTAGTCGCCTTCTCAGAAACGACAGACCCAGTCCAAGCTACATGCAAGACTACATCTGTTGGTCTACCACACGAGGGTTCCCACAACTTACTCAATCCCGAGAGAGCATGTATTGTCTCACGGTCACACATGGAAGCTACTCAACTTTGGAACTAGTACAACCTCTGGTGACTGGGTGGCATTCCCCACCATAGACTACACTCCGATGACCCAATCAAAGCCAGTCCACCCAGATCGATTACTTAATTAAGTAGTAATAGTTAAGTAGTCAACCATGCAGTTGTATGGAGGAATAATAATTGTGTCACCCAATCCATGTTATAGCAGCTAAGCAACTACTCGATGGTTACAAGGTCAGGGTATGATGGACCTACTCATTCTAGTGGGCTTTTTCAAGCATAGAGTAAAATCCTATATGGGATTCCTAGTTGAAAAATCAACTACAATGCATGAAACATAGGTTATGATCAAAGGTTCCACTTGGCTGTATTGACGATTCTTCAATCTTTCAATCCTTGACAAACACACTTCGCTCTCCATAAAAAATATGTCATAAGTAAAGAGCATTCATGAACAACCATACAATACAATCAAACAATCGGTAAGTGTTGTGCATGGTGTTAGTGTCATTTTGCTATGTGATCATGTGTCACGACTGAACTCATAAGAGTTTGGAAAACAACATTGTGGTTGTCTTTTGGAATACATGTGACTTAAGGGTTCACATGCAAGTTTCAATTAAGGTTCATTACATAAGGAGCATGTGATGTCAAATGGGTGGTTGTTAGATCCAGTCAAGGTATCGTAACAACTGAGTCATGGTCTATGAATCTTGGGTAGCAAAGTTCATGTTCAAGTTGAATGACTATGCAACTTGCAGACCTTTCATGGGCTTGAATACACTAAGGTCTAAAAATGATAACCTGGTCTGGCTTCCAATTCAATTTGGGCCTGAACTAGCACTACCGCAGGAATGTCCTAAGACGACACATGCATCGGAGACCCTTCGACCAAATTGTGTGTGATGCATGAATAACAACGGTATAGTTCTAGGTCCGGTGCCATGGTTGATCCATCAAGCACGATTCGGATAAGACTTGCATGTGCAATACGTGGCATACAGTTGATACTTACGAACATTTAGCGATGAGGAAAAATAACACAAACAGTTAACCAAATACAGATGTGTGCGATGTACGGCATACATGTCACCCGGATGAACTATTTGCGATGAGCCAAAATAACACAAACGATTCGGCGTCAGAAGATGTGTGTGATACCCGGCAAACAGGTTGCTCGGACAAACTATTTACGATCATCAAAAGTAACACAAATGATTCGGTGTAACAAGATGTGTGTGATACCCGGCAAACATGCCAGTAACTGGAATGGTGTGGGAAGACCGATAAAAATACACTCGATTCCTGATAATAAGTTATGTGTGTTGTGGCAAACACTTACTCGCACCCAATTGTCTCTGATTGTTGAAATCATCACCGACGTGTTCCTTTGTTTAATCGTAAGTGATGTGATTTGCTCTGCTGCACAACATCTATGCTCTATCTACAGAACAACAACATATATACTTATAGCAACTTGATTGCATATCCAAAATAAACATCCAATTACATTATTGACAACAGTTAACATTTGCACACCTCAATTAACAAGTACATACATACTAAACTAGTAGTAACGATCATCAAATCATCTATACTTCTTGTGACGAGGGTTGTCGGTCGGCGCAGGACGGAGGCACTTCCTCATGTCGACAATCTTCCTGCACAACTCATATCTTATGTACGTGTCCTTGGTCGTGTACTTGGCGTGATCTTCATCCAGTCTTCGGACCCAAGCATGGTGCCAGGCAACCTTCTTCTTCTTGTAGAAATCCTTCATGCCTATGTAGTAGGGGTCGATGATGTCCATGGCGAGGTCAACCAGGGAGTCCTGCTGCTTCTTCTCTCCACCCAAGACCATGTACTGGCCTTGTATGTTAACAAGATTTCGGTAGGCCAAGCCCGTGGTCTTGAGCACCTTTTCATCATTGGTGGTGTCCATCGTACCGAATATGTAGTCGGGACTATTGAGAAACCTGGCAAAATGCTTGCAAGGCCTTGTGGCCAGGCAGTAGTATTAGACGAGGACGTGATGGCGCACGCATAGCTGGGTAACGACAACCTTCTAATCATACCTGGCACGACCGCCGATGTACTTGAGGTCGAAGCCAACCACTTTGTACTTGTCATCGGAAAACAACTGCTCCATGGTGTGGATGGAGTTCTCCACCCAGACTGGGTCATTGGTGTACACCACCGAGAGGTCCTTGAACCTTATGTGGGTGTCCACGTAGGAATGAATGGTGAACTGTCGCTCGTCGTCTGCAGCCGCTGGGAGCTCTGCGATCGGAGCTGAGCAGGATATCCTCTGTGTATTTCGCATCGTGGGTGTGCTTCTTGCATTGTGGGGAAAGGTTGAAGAGAGACAAGAGGTTAAATGAGTTGTGGAGTAAATTGGGGCTGGACGGACTATAATCGACACGTCTTGGCTGGACGGACTGTAATCAACACATCTTGTCACCACGTTCACGGTGGAGGATTGCAGTGCAAGCTTGACCAACACGTGCACACGCGTTTCGTTTGGCCACACATCGCCTCAAAGAGGTGCCAACGTATCGTTCGTGAGCCCGTTCCCACGAAACCACGCAGGTTCCCGCACGCAACTATGCAAAGCTTCCCCGCCCGACTTGTTTGGCCACACGTCGGCTGGAAGAACCTCCCATTATTGTGGGCGCTAGATGGAAAATGGTTGGCAAAAAGGAAGTGTGTGCAATGACTTAAAGCAGCGCACATGTTCAACACTAAGCAACGTATGTGATGAGGTGAAAATTTCACTGATTGGTAATGAATGACAGTCCTGTGCGATAAGGTGAATGATCGATGTCGGCTCCGTAATATAGATCGTTTGCGATGCGATCGATAGGGGAAACACAAGCCATAATGGTAATTAGATGAAGTCAATTATATGTTAAGGTCCAGATATCAGTTGTCCATTGCATCTTAAAGTCAAAATAGTAATGCCAAAATACGAGACTCATACAATGCTAGTTCACTGATTGTATCACAAATGGCAGAAATATGACAATTCTTAGATTCGATGATTACAAGGTTCAAACTGATATTGGAAATGAAAATGAACATATGAAAGGTCCAAACTGATATTTACAACTCATCTCACCAGTTCATTATTTCTGCAAAGGGATCATCCACTAACAAGTCATGTAGGGGCTTGACATACCGACTTCCTATTACTCTGTCACCTGAAATTCCAAAATGCAGCTCAGCTTCTGCAGAGCCTTTTCCATTCTGCTGAAGGCGTTGGCCCCGATAAACAAACCATTCATTTTTGCACACTAAATGTATGCCCAATCTCATTACCTTTAGAACACTTGCTTTTGCAACAAAGAACCTGGCGAAGTTAATCTCCGGTAAGGTCCCTCGGTAGGAGTTCAAAGTAATTTTGGAGAGATGGAGATCAAGGCATTCAATGGGAATGCCATAATATCGCGTCACATTATCCGTTGCTTGGCCTAATTGGATCTGCAAAAGAGAAGAGAACGTGTTAGTGTCTAGATGCAATTTTGAACACTATGAGACTCTTTGATTTGTAGAATTTCTAAAATAAACGAATAGAGTGTCAAGCAAACTTCGACCCGACATGATTAACATGGCATTTGATTACACTCTACGAAAATGTAGGATTCTCCAGAAGAGGTTGGAGTGGATGGAAACTTTGTAATGAAAACTAGTACAAATGAATCCAAAGGAGAAATACTTATGGAATGTAATCATATGAATCAAGCAACCACTATAGAAAAAATATGTATTGAAATCCTCCAAAATCCCTTTAGAAATCATAGTAGATTTGTCACTGTAAATCGGGGAAAAGTTACCAAAAATTGAAATCCGATGTGGTTAACATTTAATAGGAAATGGACATCACCTCGATATATAGATTCTCCACGCACGAAAAGCATTTCAGGAATCTAGCAACTGGATCCAGGTCGAGGCCGGTAGATTCTAGTGCAAAGACCTTCAACGTGCACAAAGACAGGGTCAAGCTTGTCGGAATTATGTTCTGGATGACAGATGAACATTCATGTTAAAAATTAGGAAAAATTAATTTGAAGAAGAAGGAGAAGAAGAAGACTAGTGTACATGAATGGTGATGTATCCGATAATAAGTTCGGAGAATTTGACAAATGAGTTGCCCAACACTGTCAATTTCAATGCATAAATGACACGGATTCTTGTCGGACCTTGTTGATCAACTAAAACAAATCTCTCAAGTAAAGGTGCATCCTCAATGATGATATCATGGTAAACCTTAGTTGATTTCCTGTTGCAGCACCAGCAACACACATAAATTGTCCGGAGAGTCATGGAGGCAATTTTGAGGCTACTCAACCCATTGTCAGCCTCAAGACGAAGGTACTCGAGCGCAGTACAACCGTGGAGCAGGCGCTCCATGTCCTCCTTGGAGATGCGGACACCAAAGAACATGAGCAGCTTTAGTCGAGGGAGAACAAGAGCGGCTGTGTCGTTAGTATGGGGAAAAATGCAGTTCATGAAACAAAGGCGGCGCAACGTGGGCGCAACGCAGACCTTGGCAGCGAGCGCATGTTTCCATAATTTAACCTAAGATACTCGAGCTGACCTAGGGTGGGGGATAGGAACCCTTCGTCAAGCTTGGCTTGGGCCTTGTCATTGGAACGGAACTTACCGATTTTAAGGCCTCTGATTGGGCCATGGTGCGTGCCAAGGATATGGGACAATGTGTCAATGCGTTTGTGATAGTTACATCTGAGCTTCTGGTCATCGATGAGGTTAAGGGGGAGGTGTGACATAGGGGGCGCCACCGCCGAGATAGGACGGTTGTTCGTGCGCCGTTTTTATTCGGAGGAGGGAGATGATTACTATCAACATGTCATCGGGGAGGCTGCTAATGATGTCTAGGCCCACCGGAGCCTCTTGCGGTTCTAGCTTGACCCGCCTCCTCTTGTTGGTAGCCCCATCCTTCACCTATGTAGGTGGCGACAAAGGCAACTCCGAAGTCTCCTCAATAATGGTGCTTTTTGTTAGGAGTGGATGAGTGGGCGGAATGGATTATTTAGTTAGAACAAGGTAGAAGAATAGTGTATTGGTAATTAGAAGTTACTAGGTTGGAACATACTTAACAGAGCCAGGAAATGAAATCACAATTGGTTGCTTAAATAATACAGAATTACTTCGACATTGCTACGTAAATCAACATGAAGATACTCCAAAGAACACTTACTTCGAACAATGTCTGGATGGATGATGTCGTCAGGGAAGATAGCATCTATGGTATGACCAGGCTCCTTTAGGTGCAGTATAACTTCAGTGCCGACTTTCAGTACATAAAACTTAGAAATGTCTCCCCAAAAGTCCTCATTGAAATAGGAGTGACCATCTCGATCAAGTTGTACATGAACAACGATTGTAAATGAATGGTTAGTGGCAATATGATATCCCTGGAGTCTTTTGTTATGTGAAGGCCAAGATTTTGTACTACACATTTTGTTGCAAAGCAAGGGATGTACTACAGGAAATGATAAGATTGTTAAAGAACAGGGTTACATGATTTTTTTAGAGTAATTGAAAGAACTATACAACAGTTGAAATCAAAGGGCAAAAATGTATAACTAAACAGATAATGTAACCATGAATCCATGATGTCATGCAAATATCAGAATAGTCAAAAGAACAATACAACATTATTTTTCCTAATATAAAAGGGAAAAATCCCCTTTGATATCGATGCTCCATGTGGCATCTTTTATATGCATGTAGCAATATAAAGTATATGTTCAGAAAAGTAGGCCATGCCAATCATAGTAGGGTGAGATTGAAGATACCATGAGCTTCATGTAGTCATGTGGTACGTTGAGATCAAACTTATCGGCTGTCTGCCCGGGGCCGCATATGCTTGCTGTGTCCTTGCATGGTGCACTCTACGAATGAAAACCCTCAAATCAACTAGAAGAAAAATGAATCCACGGCGATTTTGACCGGGTGACTAACAGGGACAAACCGACTGAGATAAGTGATGAGCAAATATTCCAGTAAATTATTTACCTGGTTCTCGATGAGAGAAACCCCCAGTACTGCAGTTTCGCCAATCAGATGAAGCTGTGTGATGGCGAGCAACATCGAGAAAGTGCGTGCAAATCGGTGGCGGCAAGGGGCAGTAGCGAAACGCGGTGGGGTTTGGTGGCAGCCGGCGGCGACAACAAGCGTCGAGCTAAGTTGTCGCCGCGACGATAGGTGGTGGCATGCAAAGTTGAGGAGGAGTGCGGGTGCGACTAGGGAAGGGTGTGTGTGAGGGTTTTGTGATGTGGGGGTGTGCCAATGTACTAAGAAATGGGTCTCTTAGTACCCTGACTTATGTACCGACAGTTGCATTCTCCCCAACGGCAAGGCTTGCCGAAGGATAGTTGTATTCGAGGCACAAGCCTCAGTTTTTATAATCGTAAAGAAGAACTCCCGGAAGATGATTGCTACTTCTAAACTGCGTTGGGTTTTTCCCAAAGAGGAAGGGTGAAGAAATATAGAAGCAATAAATAATTCCCGCAGTGAGAAGCAAGGTTATCGAACCAGTAGGAAAACCACGACAACTTGACTTCAACAGTACATGCACACACAAAACCAAACACTTGCACCCAACGGAGGCAAGAGGGTTGTGAAGCCCCTAGAACTAAATACTTGCAAGGATTACTTCTGATAGTGGTAGACAGATAAATATAAAAGTAAAATAAAAAGAAAGTATAATTTCAGCAAGGTATTTTTAGGTTTTTAGCAAATATGATTAAGTAGACCCGGGGCCTGATACGTCCATTTTGCATCATGATGTCCTACCGTTATTTACTTTGTTTTGTTGAATAATAATGCTTTGGGGAGTGATTCTAATGCCTTTTCTCTCATAATATGCAAGGTTTACACCAAGAGGGAGAATACCGGCAGCTGGAATTCTGGACCCAAGAAAAGCATGTCAGAGATACCTATTCTGCACAACTCCAATGAAGCTGAAAGATTACGGAGATTATTTTTACATTTACTGAAAAATACTGGAGCTGAAAACTACCGGGGGAGTCCCACTAGGTGGGCACAACCCACCAGGGCGCGCCAGGCACCCCTGGGCGCGCCCTGATGGGTTGTGCTCACCCAGGCCCACCTCTGGTGCCCATCTTCTGGTATAAATTCGCAAAAACCTAGAAAAAATAAGAGGAGGACTTTCGGGACGAAGCGCCGCCGCCTCAAGGCGGAACTTGGGTAGGAGCACTTTTGCCCTTCGGCGGAGCGATTCCGCCAGGGGAACTTCCCCCCCGGAGAGGGAAATCGAAGCTATCGTCATCACCAACACCCCTCTCATCTTTGGGAGGCCAATCTTCATCAACATCTTCAACAACACCATCTCCTCTCAAACCCTAGTTCATCTCTTGTGTTCAATCTTTGTACCGGAACCTCGGATTGGTACCTGTGGGTGACTAGTAGTGTTGATTACCTTGCGTAGTTGATTACTATATGGTTTATTTGGTGGAAGATTATATGTTCAGATCCAATATGCTATTCAATACCTCTCTGATCTTGAGCATGTTTATTATTTGTGAGTAGTTACCTTTGTTCTTGAGGTCACGGGAGAAGTCACGTTGTGAGTAATCATGTGAATTTGATATGTGTTCGATATTTTGATGATATGTATGTTGTGATTCCCTTAGTGGTGTCATGTGAACGTCGACTACATGACACTTCACCATTCATGGGCCTAAGGGAAGGCATTGTGGAGTAGTTATTAGATGATGGGTTGCTAGAGTGACACAAGCTTAAACCCTAGTTTATGCGCTACTTCGTAAGGGGCTGATTTGAATCCACACGTTTAAGGCTATGGTTAGACTTTGTCTTAATACTTTTCTCATAGTTGCGGATGCTTGCGAGGGGGTTAATCATAAGTAGGTTGTTAGTTCAAGTAAGAACAGCACCTTAGCACCGATCCACCCACATATCAAATTATCAAAGTAGCGAACACGAATCAAACCAACATGATTAAAGTGACTAGACGAAATTCCCGTGTACCCTCAAGAACACTTTGCCTATTACTAGTGATTGTTCTGGCCTGTCCTTTGCCTCAAAAGGATTGGGCTATCTTGCTGCACCTTGTTTACCGTTACCGTTACTTGCTCGTTACAAATTATCTTGCTATCAAACTATCTGTTACCTACAATTTTAGTGCTTGCAGAAATTACCTTGCTGAAAACTGCTTGTCATTTCCTTCTGCTCCTCGTTGAGTTCGACACTCTTACTTATCGAAAGGACAACGATTGATCCCCTATACTTGTGGGTCATCAAGACTCTTTTCTGGCTCCGTTGCCGGGGAGTGAAGCGCTCTTGGTAAGTGGAAATTGGTAAGGAAAAACTTATACTACGTGCTGAAATTTATTGCTACTGGCTACTATGGAGAACAATCCTTTGAGGGGTTTGTTCGGGGTATCTTCACCTCGACCGGAACCACAATTAGTTACCCCTCAACCTACAACACCTACTGAAAATGTTACTTATGAAATTCCTTCGGGTATGCTAGAACAACTGCTTGCTAAACCTTATGCAGGAGATGGAACTGAACATCCTGATATGCACCTTTTATATGTGAACGAGATTTGTGGATTATTTAAGCTTGTAGGTTTACCCGGAGATGAAGTTAAGAAGAAGGTTTTCCCTTTATCTTTGGACGGAAAAGCATTGACATGGTATAGGCTATGTGATGATCTTGGATCGTGGAACTGTAACCGTTTGCAATTGGAATTCCATCAAAAGTTTTATCCTATGCATCTAGTTCATAGTGATCGGAATTATATATATAATTTTTGGCCTCGTGAAGGAGAAAGTATCGCTCTAGCTTGGGGGAGGCTTAAGTCAATGTTATATTCATGCCCCAATCATGACATTCCGAGGGAAGTTATCATTCAGAATTTTTATGCTCGGCTTTCTCATAATGATCAATCCATGCTCGATACTTCTTGTGCTGGTTCTTATATGAAGAAGACTATTGAATTCAAGTGGGATCTCTTAGAAAGAATTAAACGCAACTCTGAAGATTGGGAACTCGACGAAGGTAATGAGTCAGGTACAAAGCTTGAATTTGATTGTGTTAAATCTTTTATGAATACCGATACTTTTCACAAGTTTAGTACTAAATATGGACTTGACTCTGAGATAGTAGCCTCTTTCTGTGAAGCATTTGCTACTCACGTTGATCTCCCTAAGGAGAAGTGGTTTAAATATCATCCCCCTATTAAAGAATAAATTAAAGAACCAGTCATAGCTAAAGAAGAAACCATCTTTTACAATGTTGATCCAGTTGTGCCTACCGCTTATATTGAAAAACCACCTTTCCCTGTTAGGATAAAGGAACATGCTAAGGTATCAACTGTGGTTCGTAAGAGTAATATTAGAGCACCTAAACCCCCTGAGCAAATTAAAGTAGAACCTAGTGTTCCTATGGTTAAAGATCTTTTTTTAGAAAATGTTGATGGGCATGTTATCTACTTTTGTGATGAAGCTACTAGAATTGCTTGACCTGATGAAAAGGATAAACATAGACCTATAGAAGGCTTGCCTATCGTCTCAGTCAAAATAGGAGATCATTGCTATCATGGTTTATGTGATTTAGGTGCTAGTGTGAGTGCTATCCCTCTTACCTTATACCAAGAAATTATGGATGAAATAGCATGTCACACCCTATGTTACATCACTTTGCTATGCTTGGATTTACAAAATTTGGAACCAATTAAAACTTTTTCAGTGCATGAGCTTGTTTGAATTGTTGCTTGTTTGCTTGTTTGGCTGTTTGTGTATGGCACTCTTAGGTTCTACTCCTCTCCATATTTATCTTCCTTGATCCAAACTTCTTGCCCAATGATCATACCATGTGTATATTGAGCCCCTTCCCTTGTTCTCCTTGAGCACAAATTTTTACCATAGCTCAGTACACCCCCTCCACACCTCCAGTAAAATTCTTGGCGCCAGAGAGCATGATTGCATGGGGTAAAACCCACTTTTCCCTCTATGGACAGCACCTTTCCCACCTCTAACTCCTCTCCCTCTCACTCCTGGCTAACTCCAGAGCATCCAAGGCTCTTTTCCACTTGAATACTTCCTCTCGCTGTGGATGGACATAAGTGGACACGCCAGAGCGCGTCAAAAGCTCTGGTATGCCGGCCAAAGCCGCGCTATGGAGCGCGCTACAGGACAACAGGAGGTTGACCTCCCTCTCCTGCCCATACCCGACCACCTCGAGCTCCCCCCTCGCGCCAGTCGAGGCCCCTCGGCGTCTGGGACACGCCACGCCCCTGTCCCCCTCCTTTCTCGCCCTGCAACGGCTCCCCTGGCGCGCGCCCGACGCCACCTTGTTCGGCCAATGCATGGGCTCGCACGCGCGCGCTCCCCTTCTCTCTCTCTTCTCCCTCGCGCGCCTAGACCAACCCCAGGAACTCCCCGGACAAGCCCCGTGAGGGACCTTGCCCCGCCTATAAAAAGGCACCCGGAGCTTCTCTCTCCCCTCTGCTGACCCCCTCCTCCTTCCAATCGAACCCCTGCGCCCCCAAGTAACCTCCCGGAGCACCAGTGCTCAGGATCGACCGAGGTGCCGCCGCGTCGGGGCTCCGTTGATCTCGGGACACAGGCCCGCTCCGGATCTCTTCTCTCCTCCATCGTGACCGCAACAGGGCCCCGGTCCTCTTCCCCCTCCTCTCCGCTCAGATTGCGGCGAGAGTCGTCAACTTTGACCACCTCCCGAAGCGCCTCTGCCGCGGCCACCTCGCCGCCGGCGATTCCATGCGCTCCGGCGACCACCCCGACCACCATCCGAACGGCGGGAGTGCAAGGAACCCATTCTAGTCCTCGGCTCGCCTCGCCGTGGCCAGAACCGTCGACGGTGAGCTCCTCTGCCCTCTAGCGAGGGGTTGACGACGACCACGACAAGTGGGGCCCGTTCGTCAGCCTCCCGCGCCCCTCCCGCGTCTCTCTCTCTCACTGGCCCGCGGGGCCCGCCCATCAGGTTTAAACCTGGCGCGGCGCGAACGCCCGGTTCGCCTGGGTTGGCTGGCCTCTGGGCCGGCCCAGCTGCGGCCAGATCTGGCCCAGGGCAATGGAGCCCTTTCATTTTTCTTTTTCTGGCAGCATTTGCAAAAATGCCACACAAATGAATATTTATCCAATTCCAAATATTTTTCCACCACCAATCTTATAATATTCTGTAGAATTTTATAGTGCCACTTGTGTAAATTTTTGAAAACATTTTATGTACAGATTTTATTTAAAAGCTAGTTTTGATTATTCTTAGCCACTGTTTAAATAGTTTTCAAAATCTTTTTCACAACAAAACCTTAATGAAATATTTTTAGAATAGTTTGTAGTATTTATCAGAGTAGGGTAACATTTTTGAAGTCGCTTTTGTGCTCTGTTTTTTTGGTAATGCTTATTATTATCGTTATTTATCGCGACGATAGATTGCGCTGTTGACGAGGAAGTTGGACCCGAAGGTTTCGAAGACCCCGAAGACTTTATTGAGCCAGGCAAGCAGCCCTTTGACCATGACTATGAACCCCTTTATTTGCATGTCATATAGCACTTGTTTCCGTGATGATGATCATGTTGATGTGGTGACCACTTCGGTGGGATGCCTCCGATACTTTTCCGTTGATACTTGCATCGTGCATGACCCTACCATACTTATGAGGGTTGTGCGGGTGGGAGTAGATAGGATGCTTAGTAGATGCTACGCAAATGGGATGGGAATATGCATGGTGTTGGAAACAAGAGTGTTTTCAAAGACTTTTTGAAAACCCCGTCGGGTGCCACTAATGCCCGAGGGAGATGATGTTGAGTTGGGTAACCACTTGAAAAAGAAGTGGCGTCCCGGAGCAAGTGAGTGAGTGTGGTTTTCAAAAACGGATTGGTGTAAGTTGCGACCGTGATTCCAACCTTACATGTACAACCACGATACCCCTTATGGGACGGGGCTTTGCTGATTACCTTGATGAGTACTAGCGTAGAGCCCGCATTACTAGTGGCGAAAGTGACGTGGTCACTTTCGATACGGGGTCGTGCCGGTAAGGACGATCATGCGCTGTCTTCACAGGCACTGGGCACACCGTTCGTCCCTGCATGGATGTTACATGTGATGTACATCATGTGGGCTGGGTACCAATCGAGTGGACTCTTTGTTTAGTATCGTCAGGGGAAAGACAATGTTCGGGTACCTACCTCGTGTATGGACAATACCGCGAGTCGTGGCTTGACACGGAAGTTTCCCGAGTCTTGTGGGTAAAGTGTGCAACCTCTGCAGAGTGTCAAACTATTCGAATAGCCGTGTCCACGGTCAAGGACAGTTGGATGACCGCTCTTGTGCTACGTCCAATGTTTACTAAACTTGGTGTGTGTGTGAGATGATGACAAAGATGGTACTTGAGTTAAGTCAGATGACTTGACATGATGATTGAACATGAGATGTTCAGACTTTGATTATATTGATATCGGTAACCTGTTTGTGCGGATACTCGTATCCTCATGATGCATGCTATTACTAGTTATCTTGATCATGTCATTGCACTCAAAATTAGCTTTCCGTAAAACTTAGCTACTTAGTGCTATATCATGCATTATTATTGCCTTGTTCCAAAACTTGGTTTGCTTGCGAGTACATTCAAAGTACTCATTTGCTTGCCACTGGTTATTTAATTGGCCAGGCATGGAAGAGAAGGAATATGGTGAAGAGTTCGATGGTGACGAACATGCGATCTAGGACGCTTCCCAGTCAGAATGCCTGTAGGTTAAGGCAGATGGCATGGGTCTACGCTTTCGATCAAGATTTCCGCTGCTAGTTATGTTGTTATTTGGCCTCTCATGGCCCTACCTGTGTAAGACATGACCTTCATGGTCTTTATTTGTGTAAGATACTAAATGTGGATGTAAGAATCTTGTTATTCAGCTTCTGTGTGTTTAGTGAGCATTGATCTCTGGGATCACTGTACACGTGCATTCGGTGATCATGACTGATGAGTCGGGGTCCCCACGGAGCTGGTATCAGAGCCATCCTGACTATAGGAAGCCCTTAGTTAGCTTGGACGTCAGTTAGAATAAAACTATTCTCAAAACTACACCTAGCACCTATACTTAGTAGTTTCTGCACTTATTACCGCTTCTATTCTTCACACGGCACTATACTGACTCTCCTCCCTTCAAACCTTTGTAGATGGCCGTCGTACCCGAAGCCTTCCTGACATCTGTCTTTCCCTTACTCCTTGAGGATAGCCTGGAGAAGTGCCAATATCGCCGACCACCCGTTTTCCTCTACCACGAGCACTGGGTCGATGCCGTCACGAAGGAGTACCACGTTGATGTGGTCGTGAAGGCAAACGACTCCCCGACCAGTTGGCTCTTTGAAGGGCCACAGCTGGAGACCCTGGCACTCGCAGTCGAGACAGCTGCACGCAAGGCACTCCTACACCTTCGAGACATCACACCAGAGATGGCTGACAAGCCAGCTACTCGCTACCTACCTTTCAGGAAGGATGATCTTGGCGAGAGTTCGACGTTGATTCCATCCAAGGAGGATGGCACACCACTCAGGTTCCAGACCTACTTCAGCCTCTCCGCCGACAGTCTGGCTCACAACCTGATTAAGGAGTCTGTGAAGCTCCGCGAGGAACTTCACCACACCCGAGAGCTACTTCGTCAAGCCAAGACGAAGCCTGACAGGATCAAGAAGGATGGAGCCCCTGAGGGACGACCAGCTGTCGTTTACCGAGGAGGAGTACCCCCAGCTAGAGATGCACCCACACGTCGTCGTCGCATGAGTGCGAAGGAGTACCGTGCGCTCTTCACTGACCCACCGACGAAGCGTCGTCGGGATGGACCTCCTCGTTCTCCGACCCCTTCGACCGGAGACGATGCCCGTACGGATGATGATCAGGAGGAAGACCCAGAGGAGCATGACTACGAGACTGAGCACTCCACCACCTGAGTCCGAGAACCCCTAGGGTAGGACCAGTCATGTACCCCTCATGTGAAGTCGAGTCTGTGTAATGGTTCATATAAAACCATGTGTGCTTGTTGTTTGCATTTTTTTTGTGTTCCGATGCAAGTCGCGCTTTTGCCTTAGGCAACGTGTAAGTGACTCCATCGTCTATCTTATCTTAATATATGTATGGGTCTTTCGACCTTCGTTTTACCACACTTGCACTATACCAACCCCCTTAGGCGCGCTTTCTCCGTTATTGCTTTTTCTCTAGTCTATGCCAGTTGTTTGACTTGGCAGCTCCAAACAGGATGGTGAATGCAACCCGCAACAGCTCCTTCACCAACCTTGAAGCTGGCAACTCCAGCCAGCAACAGGGAACGGGTGGGACTGCTCAGGCTGGAGGGCACCAGGAGCAGCCACAAGGCGACATTCCCCCGCCGCCACCTCCACCAGAGAACATGACCATGGCTCAGTTTCTCCAAGTTCTCCGGGAGGAACGCCAGGCCAACCCTGCTGCTATCCAGCAGATGGCTCAAGTCCTTGTGAATAACCAGCAGCAAGGCAGTAACGGCAATGGCCGCTCCACTCTGTCTGAGTTCATGAGGAATTCGCCCCCAACCTTCACCGAGACTGCTGAACCACTGGATGCCGATGACTGGATCCGCATCATTGAGGACCTCCTTGCATTGGTCAATTGCAATGAGGATTGTGAGAAGGTGCTGTATGCCTCTCACTGCCTCGGAGGTACCGCCAGAGCTTGGTGGGATGGATTCAAGGTCATGCAAGGCGATCGTGTGATCACCTGGGAGACCTTCAAGGAAGGATTCCGCACCACCCACATTCCTTCTGGGATTGCTATCAAGAAGAGAGAATTCCGAGAGCTGAAGCAAGGAAGTGGCTCTATCAAGGAGTACATGCAGAAGTTCAACCTGTTGTCAAGGTATGCACCTGAAGATGTCAACATGGAGGCTGCTAAGATGGAACGCTTCATGGAAGGACTTCAGCAGACCCTGCAGTATCAGCTTATCGTCTGCGACTGTTGGACCTTCTTTGACCTGGTGAACAAGGCCCTCATGCTTGAAGATAAGCGTCGTGCCATGGATGACACTCGCAAGCGCAAGATGATCAGCAAGGGTAGTTCTAGCAACCAGAAGCCTCGCCCTGGCAGCCAGCCCCAGCCAAGCCAACCTATCAGCCGCAGTAGGCTAGACCTCCTGCACCTCGTCTGAGCTACCAGCCTCAGTAGTATGCCAATCCCAGGCCAGCCTACAACAACCCAACAACAACAACGGCGGCAGGAACTACGACAACAACAACCCTGGTCAAGTCACTTGCTTTGGGTGTGGTCAGCCAGGACACATCTCTAGGCAGTGCCCCAACAAGAAGCCAGATGCACCGCGCCCCAATGCGCCGAACCAAGGCCAAGGCCGTGGAGCGCCACCAAGGAACCCAGCTCCCCGCAACCAGCCCAACAATGGCAATGGTCGTGTGAATCACGTCACCGCTGAGGAAGCCCAGGGAGACCCGGACGTCATACTGGGTATGTTCCTCGTCAACTCAACCCCAACAACCGTACTGTTTGATTGTGGAGCTTCACATTCTTTTGTCACCCAAAAGTTTGCACTAGCAAGTGGTATGAAGCCTACACCCCTGGGTAGTCGTATGTTGGTACAAACCCCGGGATCAGTTATGAAGTCCGGGATAGGTTGTAAAGGAGTTGATATTAACATCAACGGGGTAGACTTCCTAGCAGACCTTATCATCCTGAAGTCGGAAGGCTTGGATGTGATCCTAGGCATGGATTGGTTAACCAAGCACCAAGGCTTGTTAGACTGTGCCAAGAGGATTGTTACCATGACCAATAGCCAAGGAGTGGAAGTCAAGTATGTTCCCAACCCTGCCTCTGCTCAAGCCCCTCAGGCTAACTGTCTGTCGAGGAATGAGTTGGATCAGGTGCCAGTGGTATGTGAATACTCGGATGTATTTCCTGATGATCTGCCCGGAATGCCTCCTGACCGCGACATTGAGTTCATCATTGAGCTAATGCCCGGAGCAGGACCCATTTATAAGAAGCCCTATAGAATGGGATCCGAAGAGTTGGCTGAATTAAAGAAGCAACTGGCAGAGCAACTCAGAAAAGGATTCATTCGCCCTAGTGCCTCTCCTTGGGGATCGCCGGTTCTATTTGTGTCAAAGAGGGACGGAACTATCCGACTCTGTGTCGATTACCGTTCTCTCAATGAAGTCACAATAAAGAACAAATACCCACTCCCCAAGATTGAAGACCTGTTCAATCAGCTGAATGGAGCAAAGGTGTTTTCCAAGATCGAGCTCAGGTCAGGGTACTACCAGTTGAAGATCAGACCCCAAGACATCCCGAAGATGGCGTTTGTAACCCGGTATGGCCTGTATGATTATACGGCCATGTCATTTGGATTGACCGATGCCCCTGCCTACTTCATGTACCTCATGAACAAAGTTTTCATGGAGTACTTGGACAAGTTTGTTTCCGTCTTCATTGATGACATACTCGTCTTCTCCAAGTCTGAAGAAGAGCATGAGCAACACTTGAGATTGGTCCTAGACAAGCTTCGAGAGCACCAGCTTTATGCCAAGTTCAGCAAGTGTGAATTTTGGCTGCATGAAGTTGGATTCTTGGGTTATGTGTTGACTGCAGAAGGATTGTCAGTGGATCCTGCCAAGATTGAAGCCGTTACTGATTGGCAATCCCCAACCAATGTGAAGGAAGTCAGGAGCTTCCTCGGACTCGCGGGATATTACCGCATGTTCGTCGAAGGGTTTTCGAGCATTGCCTGACCCATGACTCAGCTTTTGAAGAAGGACAAGAAGTTCGAATGGACGCCAAAGTGCGAAGAAAGCTTCCAAGAGCTCAAGAAGAGATTGACAACAACCCCAGTTTTGGCCACCCCCGATATTCACAAGGAGTTTGTGATATATTGTGATGCATCGAGAACCGGGCTTGGAGGTGTTCTGATGCAAGAAGGCGGAGTCGTAACATATCTATCCAGATAGCTATGTCCTCACAAAGAGAACTACGCTACTCATGATCTTGACTTGGCAGCCGTAGTTCATGCCTTGAAAACATGGTGACATTACCTTCTGGGGAAGCGATGTGAGATATACACAGACCACAAGAGTTTGAAGTATATTTTCACTCAAAAAGAATTGAACATGAGGCAGCGAAGGTGGTTGGAGTTGATCAAAGATTATGACCTCAGTGTTCAATACCACCCTGGAAAGGCTAATGTGGTAGCAGACGCCTTAAGCAGAAAGGCTTGTTCCTTGAATGCTATGATTAAGGAAAGGCTACCCGCCCTGTATGAAGAGCTTGAAAGCTTCGGCTTGGAACTAGTTGCACCTGGATTCCTCGCCAACCTCGAAGCAAAGCCTACCTTGATGGATGATATTAAGGAAGCTCAGAAGGGACACGAAAGCATTGAAGGCATCAAGAGGAAGATCAAGGAAGGCAAGGCTCCAGGATTCTCGGTGGATGAACAAGGAGTTGTATGGTTCGGAAATCGTATCTGCGTACCCAACAAAGAAGAGATCAAGAACTTGATCTTGCAAGAAGCTCATGACACTCCGTATTCCATCTATCCTAGAGGAACCAAGATGTACCAAGACCTCAAAGCAAGATTTTGGTGGCATGGCATGAAACGGGAGATAGGCACCTTTGTAGCTAAGTGTGACATATGCCAGAGAGTCAAAGCTGAGCATCAGCGTCCCGCTGGACTATTGCAACCTCTCAAAGTGCCTGAATGGAAATGGGACAAAGTCGGGATGGACTTCATCACCGGATTACCAAGGTCAAGCAAGGGACATGATTCCATTTGGATCATTGTCGATCACCTGACCAAGGTAGCCCACTTCATTCCCGTCAAGACGACCTACAATAGGAACCAACTGGCCAACCTCTACGTCAACCGGATCGTGAGTCTTCATGGAGTTCCTAAGGAGACCGTGTCAGACCGAGGTACCCAGTTTACCTCGAGATTCTGGAATAGATTTCAAGAAGCCTTGGGAACCAAGTTGTCCTTCAGCACTGCTTTTCACCCCCCAGACCGGTGGACAGACGGAACGAGTAAACCAGATACTCGAGGATATGCTCCGTGCTTGTGTTTTGGCGTATGGAGCCAAGTGGGAAGATTGCCTACCATTTGCCGAGTTCTTCTACAACAACAGATATCAGTCGAGTCTTCAGATGGCACCATTTGAGGTGTTGTATGGACGCAAGTGCCGTACTCCCCTCAACTGGTCGGAAACCGAAGAAGGACTAGTCTTTGGCCCAGACATCCTCCGCGAAGCAGAAGAGCAAGTTCAACTCGTCCGAGAGCGTCTCAAGACCGCCAAGACCAAATAGAAGAGCTACGTTGATTCCCACCGTCGGGACATGAGTTTTCGTGTTGGAGACCATGTTTATCTCCGTGTCATGCCTCTCAAAGGAACCAAGCATTTCCACGTCAAGGGAAAACTTGCACCAAGATATATCGGCCCCTTCAAGATCACCGATAGACGAGGAGAAGTTGCCTACCAATTAGAGCTACCTACCGAGCTATCAGAGGTGCACAACATTTTCCACGTGTCACAACTCCGGAAGTGTCTCCAAGTTCCCAACTGCCCCGACCTCTACAAGGACATCAACCATAAAACCATCGACCTTCAGCCAGACCTTACTTATCGTGAGAGGCTAGTTCGTATTTTGGATGAAGCTGAACGTTGCACCCGAAGCCGCACCATCAAGTATTTCAAGGTCCAATGGAGCAACCACACTGAAGCAGAAGCAACCTGGGAGCGTGAAGACTATCTTAGATCTGAGTTCCCTTATCTTTTTAGCGCTTAGCCTAGGAATCTCGGGGACGAGATTCTTGTAAGGGGGGTAAGTCTGTCACACCCTGTGTTATATCACTTTGCTATGCTTGGATTTACAAAATTTGGAACCAATTAAAATTTTTCAGTGCATGAGCTTGTTTGAATTGTTGCTTGTTTGCTTGTTTGGCTGTTTGTGTATGGCACTCTTAGGTTCTACTCCTCTCCATATTTATCTTCCTTGATCCAAACTTCTTGCCCAATGATCATACCATGTGTATATTACCTAAAACTATTTTTATCAAAATTTATTTTGGCCGAAAAGGATTTATTCAAACTAGGTTTTCAAAAAACCCCTGAATTGAGGTTTGCACTACAAGTCCTCAAATTGGGTGGATCCTTTTTCCCCAAAGGCTTTATTTGAAACCCACTATATATATTACTTCCCAAAACCACCAAATATTAATTTTAAAGATTTTTTTACTATTTTATTTAAAGGCTTTTTCTTAAGGCCAGAAATGGTTTTTCATTGGGAATAATTATTTAAAAGCTTTAAAAATATTTGAGAAAATTTAGGGAAACTCAGTGGACATATATTTTCCATATATATGAGTTTCAATACATGGTCATGTTCAAAATCATGGGCAAAACCCCTCAAAACCCTTCTTGCCCAAATCAAGCTTTTGAAATATTTCTATAAGAAATATTCTCAATAAATTCCAGGAAAATTCCAGCAAGGCACACATGCTATATGTGATGATCTTGCAAAGTTTCATCTCAACCCCCCTTGGTTTGCTTCACCAAAATATTCGAAAACCCCCTTTGTCCAGATTCAAATTTGAACAACTTTACATTGTGAAGTTTCTCCCGTTGACCCCAAACTTTGTGGGCATGTGCTAAACCCCA
Source organism: Elymus sibiricus (assembly GCA_039707655.1). NCBI lineage: Eukaryota > Viridiplantae > Streptophyta > Magnoliopsida > Poales > Poaceae > Elymus > Elymus sibiricus. Next base: position 301,757,787 of record CM077675.1, on the reverse strand, counting down.
AATGATGATACCACACCAAGTGGTGGATTTGGGGGAAATGAAATGCATGCCTAGATCTACAAAAATCTGATTCTGTTGATTTCTAGGGTTTTACCAAGTTACATTGTGAACTTTCTTCAAATGGACTAAAACTTGGTGATCCACTCTAATTTTACCTACATTATCACCCTGTTAAATCTCATGGCAAGAAAACTCCATTTGCTTGCCCAAACACTGATCAAACACCTTCAGGCAGAATCCAAGAATCAATTATTGAGCCCCTTCCCTTGTTCTCCTTGAGCACAAATTTTTACCATAGCTCAGTACACCCCCTCCACACCTCCAGTAAAATTCTTGGCGCCAGAGAGCATGATTGCATGGGGTAAAACCCACTTTTCCCTCTATGGACAACACCTTTCCCACCTCTAACTCCTCTCCCTCTCACTCCTGGCTAACTCCAGAGCATCCAAGGCTCTTTTCCACTTGAATACTTCCTCTTGCCGTGGATGGACATAAGTGGACACGCCAGAGCGCGTCAAAAGCTCTGGTATGCCGGCCAAAGACGCTCTCTGGAGCGCGCTACAGGACAACAGGAGGTTGACCTCCCTCTCCTGCCCATACCCGACCACCTCGAGCTCCCCCCTCGCGCCAGTCGAGGCCCCTCGGCGTCCGAGACACGCCATGCCCCTGTCCCCCTCCTTTCTCTACCTGCAACGGCTCCCCTGGCGCGCGCCCGACGCCGCCCCGTTCGGCCAATGCATGGGCTCGCACGCGCGCGCTCCCCTTCTCTCTCTCTTCTCCCTCGCGCGCCTAGACCAACCTTAGGAACTCCCCGGCAAAGCCCCGTGAGGGACCTTGCCCCGCCTATAAAAAAGGCACCCGGAGCTTCTCTCTCCCCTCTGCTAACCCCCTCCTCCTTCCAATCGAACCCCTGCGCCCCCAAGTAACCTCCCGGAGCACCAGTGCTCAGGATCGACCGAGGTGCTCCCGCGTCGGGGCTCCGTTGATCTCGGGACACAGACCCACTCCGGCTCTCTTCTCTCCTCCATCGTGACCGCAGCAGGGCCCCGGCCCACTTCCCCCTCCTCTCCGCTCGGATTGCGGCGAGAGTTGTCAACTTCGATCACCTCCCGAAGCGCCTCCGCTGCGGCCACCTCGCCGCTGGCGATTCCCTGCGCTCCGGCGACCACCCCGACCACCATCTGAACGGCGGGAGTGCAAGGATTCCATTCCTGTCCTCGGCTCGCCTCGCCATGGCCGGAACCGTTGACGGTGTGCTCCTCTGCCCTCTGGCGAGGGGTTGACGACGACCCCGACAAGTGGGGCCCGTTCGTCAGCCTCCCGTGCCCCTCCCGCGTCTCTCTCTCTCACTGGCCCGCGGGGCCCGCCCGTCAGGTTTAAACCTGGCGCGGCGCGAACGCCTGGTTCGCCTGGGCTGGCTGGCCTCTAGGCCGGCCCAGCCGCGGCCAGATCTGGCGCAGGGCACTGGAGCCCTTTTCTTTTTCTTTTTCTGGCAGCATTTGCAAAAATGCCATACAAATGAATATTTGTCCAATTCCAAATATTTTTCCACCACAAATCTTATAATATTCTGTAGAATTTTATAGTGCCACTTGTGTAAATTTTCGAAAGCATTTTATGTACTGATTTTATTTAAAAGCTAGTTTTGATTATTCTTAGCCTCTGTTAAAATAGTTTTCAAAATCTTTTTCACAACAAAACCTTAGGCAAATATTTTTAGAATAGTTTGTAGTATTTATCAGAGTAGGGTAACATTTTTGAAGTCGCTTTTGTGCTCTGTTTTTTTGGTAATGCTTATTATTATCGTTATTTATCGCGACGATAGATTGCGCTGTTGACGAGGAAGTTGGACCCGAAGGTTTCGAAGACCCCGAAGACTTTGTTGAGCCAGGAAAGCAGCCCTTTGACCATGACTATGAACCCCTTTATTTGCATGTCATATAGCACTTGTTTCCGTGATGATGATCATGTTCATGTGGTGACCACTTCGGTGGGATGCCTCCGATACTTTTCCGTTGATACTTGCATCGTGCATGACCCTACCATACTTATGAGGGTTGTGCGGGTGGGAGTAGATATGATGCTTAGTAGATGCTACGCAAATGGGATGGGAATAAGCATGGTGTTGGAAACAAGAGTGTTTTCAATGACTTTTCGAAAACCCCATTGGGTGCCACTAATGCCCGAGGGAGATGATGTTGAGTTAGGTAACCAGTTGAAAAAGAAGTGGCGTACCGGAGCAAGTGAGTGAGTGTGGTTTTCGAAAACGGATTGGTGTAAGTTGCGACCGTTATTCCAACCTTACATGTACAACCATGATACCCCTTATGGGACGGGGCTTTTCTGATTACCTTGATGAGTACTAGCATAGAGCCCGCATTACTAGTGGCGAAAGTGACGTGGTCACTTTCGATACGGGGTCGTGCCGGTAAGGACGATCATGCGGTGTCTTCACAGGCACCGGGCACACCGTTGGTCCCTGCATGGATGTTACTTGTGATGTACATCATGTGGGCTGGGTACCAATCGAGTGGACTCTTTGTTTAGTATCGTCAGGGGAAAGACAATGTTCGGGTACCTACCTCGGGTATGGACAATACCGCGAGTCGTGGCTTGACACGGAAGTTTCCCGAGTCTTGTGGGTAAAGTGTGCAACCTCTACAGAGTGTCAAACTATTCGAATAGCCGTGTCCACGGTCAAGGACAGTTGGATGACCGCTCTTGTGCTACGTCCAATGTTTACTAAACTTGGTGTGTGTGTGAGATGGTGACAAAGATGGTACTTGAGTTAAGTCAGATGACTTGACATGATGATTGAACATGAGATGTTCAGACTTTGATTATATTGATATCGGTAACCTGTTTGTGCGGATACTCGTATCCTCATGATGCATGCTATTACTAGTTATCTTGATCATGTCATTGCACTCAAAATTAGCTTTCCGCAAAACTTACCTACTTAGTGCTATATCAAGCATTATTATTGCCTTGTTCCAAAACTTGGGTTGCTTGCGAGTACATTCAAAGTACTCATTGGCTTGCCACTGGTTATTTAATTGGCGAGGCATGGAAGAGCAAGAATAAGGTGAAGAGTTTGATGGTGACAAACATGCATTCTAGGATGCTTCCCAGTCAGAATGCCTGTAGGTTAAGGCATATGGCATGGGTCTACGCTTTCGATCAAGATTTCCGCTGCTAGTTATGTTGTTATTTGGCCTCTCATGGCCCTACCTGTGTAAGACATGACCTTCATGGTCTTTATTTGTGTAAGACGCTAAATGTGGATGTAAGACTCTTGTTATTCAGCTTCTGTGTGTTCAGTGAGCATTGATCTCTAGGATCACTGTACACGTGCATTCGGTGATCACGACTTATGAGTCGGGGTCCCCACATAGCACCTGCTGAAATGGAAGATATTGATGTTACTATTAAACTTGCTAATAGAGACACTATCACACGACTTGGGATTGTTAGAGATGTTGAAGTCTTGTGTGGGAAAGTAAAATACCCTACTGATTTTCTAGTCCTTGGTTCCCCACAAGATGACTTTTGTCCCATTATCTTTGGTAGACCTTTCTTGAGCACCGTCAATGCTAAGATAGATTGTGAAAAACAAACTGTCGGTGTCAGTTTTGGTAATGTGTCTCATGAGTTTAATTTTTCCAAGTTTATTAGACAACCCCGTGATAAAGAGTTATCTAGTAAGGATAAAATAATTGGTCTTACTTCTATTGCCGTGCCTCCTACTGATCCATTAGAACAATATTTGCTCGACCATGAAAATGATATGCATTTGCGTGAAAGAAATGAAATAGATCAAATCTTTGTCGAACAACAACCTCTCTTGAAACACAATTTGCCTATTGAAACTCTTGGTGGTCCTCCTCCACCTAAAGGTGATCCTGTGTTTGAATTGAAACAATTGCCTCACACTTTGAAGTATGCTTATCTTGATGAGAAAAAGATACATCCTGTTATTATTAGTGCTAACCTTTCAGAACATGAAGAAGAAAGATTATTGAAAGTTCTGAGGAAGCACCGGGCTGCTATTGGATATACTCTTGATGATCTTAAGGGCATTAGTCCCACTCTATGTCAGCACAAGATCAATATGGAACCTGATGCTAAACCCGATGTTGATCACCAACGGCGATTGAATCCTAAGATGAAGGAAGTGGTAAGAACTGAAATATTAAAACTTCTGGAAGCAGGTATAATCTATCCTATTGCTGATAGTAGATGGGTAAGTCCCATTCATTGTGTCCCTAAGAAAGGAGGTATTACCGTTGTTCCTAATGATAAGAATGAACTCATTCCACAAAGAATTGTTACTGGCTATAGAATGGTAATTTATTTTATAAAATTAAATAAAGCTACTAGAAAAGATCATTACCCTCTACCGTTCATTGATCAAATGTTAGAGAGACTATCTAAGCACACACACTTTTGCTTCCTAGATGGATATTCTGGTTTCTCTCAAATACCTGTGTCACAATCTGATCAAGAGAAAACTACCTTTACTTGCCCGTTCGGAACCTATGCTTATAGACGTATGCCTTTTGGTTTATTCAATGCACTTGCTACCTTTCAAAGATGTATGACTGCTATATTCTCTGATTTTTGTGAAAAGATTGTGGAGGTTTTCATGGACGATTTTTCCGTTTACGGAACTTCTTTTGATGATTGCTTAAGCAACCTTGATCGAGTTTTGCAGAGATGTGAACAAACTAATCTTGTCTTGAATTGGGAGAAGTGCCACTTTATGGTTAATGAAGGAGTTGTCTTGGGGCATAAATATCTGAACGGGGTATTGAGGTGGATAAAGCTAAAGTTGATGCAATTGAGAAAATGCCATGTCCTAAAGATATCAAAGGTATTCGAAGTTTCCTTGGTCATGCTGGTTTTTATAGGCGGTTCGTTAAAGACTTCTCTAAAATTTCTAGGCCTCTTACTAATCTTTTGCAAAAGGATATTCCTTTTGTTTTTGATGATGATTGTGTGGAAGCCTTTGAAACACTCAAGAAAGCCTTAACCTCTGCACCTATCGTTCAACCACCTGATTGGAACTTGCATTTTGAAATTATGTGTGGTGCTAGTGACTATGCTGTTGGTGCTGTCCTAGGACAAAGAGTTGATAAGAAATTGAATGTTATCCATTATGCTAGTAAAACTCTAGACAGTGCTCAACGAAACTATGCTACTACTGAAAAAGAATTTTTAGCAGTTGTGTTTGCTTGTGATAAATTTAGATCCTATATTGTTGATTCCAAAGTCATTGTTCACTCCGATCATGCTGCTATAAAATACCTTATGGAAAATAAAGATGCTAGACCTAGAATCATTAGGTGGGTTCTTTTGCTCCAAGAATTTGACTTGCACATCATTGATAGGAAAGGAGCCGAGAACCCCGTAGCTGACAACTTGTCTAGGTTAGAAAATATTCTTGATGACCCACTACCTTTTGATGATAATTTCCCTAACGAACAGCTAGCTGCGATAAGTGTCTCACAACGCACACCTTGGTATGCTGATTATGCTAACTACATTGTTGCTAAATATATACCACCTAGCTTTACTTATCAACAAAAGAGAAAAAAATTCTATGACTTGAGACATTACTTTTGGGATGACCCACATCTTTATAAAGAAGGAGTAGATGGTATTATTAGATGTTGTGTACCTGAGCATGAACGGGAACAAATCCTACGGAAATGTCATTCCGAAGTTTATGGAGGACATCATGCGGGAGATAGAACTGCTCATAAGGTATTGCAATCTGGTTTTTATTGGCCTACCCTCTTCAAGGATGCCCGTAAGTTCATCTTGTCTTGTGATGAATGTCAAAGAATTGGTAATATCGGTAAGCGTCAGGAAATACCTATGAATTATTCACTTGTTGTTGAAGTATTTGACGTTTGGGGTTTTGATTATATGGGGCCTTTTCCTTCCTCTAACGGATACACTCATATTCTGGTTGCGGTTGATTATGTCACTAAGTGGGTAGAAGCTATTCCAACTAGTAGTGCTGATCACCACACCTCCATTAAAATGCTTAAAGAGGTTATCTTCCCGAGGTTTGGAGTCCCTAGATATTTAATGACCAATGGTGGTTCACATTTTATTCATGGTGCCTTCCGTAAGATGCTTGCTAAATATGATGTTAACCATAGAATTGCATCACCCTATCATCCTCAATCTAGTGGCCAAGTTGAACTTAGCAATAGAGAAATAAAATTAATATTACAAAAAACTGTCAATAGGTCTCGTAAGAATTGGTCTAAGAAATTAGATGATGCACTTTGGGCCTATAGAACAGCTTATAAAAATCCTATGGGTATGTCTCCATACAAAATGGTGTATGGGAAAGCTTGTCATTTGCCTCTAGAACTAGAACACAAAGCATTTTGGGCAATTAAAGAACTCAACTATGATTTCAAACTTGCCAGTGAGAAGAGGCTATTTGATATTAGCTCACTAGATGAATGGAGAACCCAAGCCAATGAAAATGCCAAGCTATTCAAAGAAAAAGTAAAAAGATGGCATAACAAAAGAATCCAAAAGCGTGAATTCAAAATAGGAGATTATGTTCTTTTGTTCAACTCTCGTTTAAGATTTTTTGCAGGAAAGCTTCTCTCAAAATGGGAAGGACCATATGTTATCGAAGAGGTTTATCGTTCTGGAGCTATCAAGATTAATAACGCCGAAGGTACTAACCCGAAGGTAGTCAATGGACAAAGAATTAAGCATTATATCTCAGGTACGCCTATTAACGTTGAAAGCAATGTTATTCAAACCAAGACACCGGAGGAACACATAAAGGAAACCTTTCGGAACACTCTAGAATACTTAAAAATAGGAGGTATGTGATACAGTAAGTAAACGGACTCCGAAAATTCCGCAAAAATATTTTTTGTCAGTTTTGGAATTTTTTAGAATTTTGGAAATAAAAAAATAAACCGGAAGGTGATCGAGGTGAGCACGATATACCAGGGTGCGCCAGGCACCCCTGGGCGTGCCCTGGTGGGTTGTGCCCACCTCGGATGCCTTCCCGACTCCGTTTTCCTTCCAAATACTTGTTTCCCAAGAATAAAAATTCTCTATATATACCCCCGACTGTTTTGACGACTGCATCGTAGAAAAATCCTCTGTTCTTGTTTCTTGCTGTTTTCTCGTCAGATCTAGATCCCCATGGCTCCACCAAGCTCCTCCAAGGACAAGTTCTTTGAGAAGGTCATCAACCCGTACTTGCCGGAGGTGATGAAGCACCCTCAAGACATTGATAAGCGTGAGGGGGTGCTCCACATCCGCGATGTTTAAGGACCCAAGAAGACCGGAAGCGTGGAGGCTAGGCTCGAGGTGGTGGAACAAGAAATCTTCAAGTGCCAGAAGATGGTGGAGCGTGGACTTAGTGCCAATCACTCCATGATAACGGAATTCACCCGTGATCAGACGATGGATGGCCGGTTTGTGAAGGACATCCTCTCCAACCTCAACGAACAAATTAATTTTCTGCAGAGCCAAGTTTATGATCTTCAAAACCAAGTCTTCGAATATGAAGCGAGATTTAAAGGTATGAGTTTAGCTGCCAGTTGCAGGACTCAGGGGACTCTCGCGTCAACCTTTGATGGGGAGCCCTTGCCCTGGAAGCTGGAGGACAAGCTTACTACATCATCACCACCACCTACATCAACACCTCCACCTTCTTCATCACCACCACCAAAGGAGACTTGAGCACACGGGTATGGGCACTCCCCTTGGCTTAAGCCAAGCTTGGGGGAGGTGCCCCGGTATCCTATCACCACCACTTTTATTCACCTTTATCTATTTTAGTTCGATCTTTGGTTTCCTTTTGCCTTAGTTGAATAAAAGTTTAGCATGATCTATTTTCATGTGTTAGTTCCGTGGTTTATCTATCTATGTAATCGAGTGAAAGTTATACAATAAAGTTTAGTTTGAGTTTTTGCCTCTCTACCTTCTTGTTGCAATCAAATAAAGGAAAAGAAACAAATGAAAAGAATCATATGCTAATCTTATGGTGAGTAATGACATCACAAAAGGAAATGTATAAGAAGTAAAATTTGTTGGAGATTGACAAACATAGCATTAGTCAATGATGCAATTCATGAAAAAATTAATAAGGGAAGAGAAGATTCACATGCAAATACACTATCTTGGACATCTTTTATGATTGTGAGCCCCCATCAAATATTATATGTCAAAATTGTTGACGTTGGACGAGGAAGACAACGTAATGATTTATGTTTGTTCATATCCACATAGAAGTTATATTGTCATAGATCCTTTAACATGTTGTGCTTGCCCAATATCTTTGCTAGCCAAAAACTCCGCACAAAGTAGAGATACTACTTGTGCATCCAAAAACCCAAATCAAACTCTTTCTTCGAGTGTCCACCATACCTACCTATGGATCGAGAAAGATCCTTCAAGTAAGTTGTCATCGGTGCAATAAGGCAATAAAAATTGCTTCTAAAAGTGTTTCGATCAATTAGTGTAAGAGAAAATTGAGCGTTATATAAACTTATGATGGCAAAGTAATAAAAGCGACGGACTGCATAATAAAGGTTGCAATCATAGGGGGCAATATAGCGTGACGTTCTTTTACATTAAGGGATTGGGCATACAAACCCATAAGCGCATGACAACCTCTGCTTCCCTCTGCGAAGGGCCTATCTTTTACTTTTATGCAAGAGTCAAAGTATTCTTCCCTATTCCTTTTTACTTTTTCTTTTGCAAGCATCATGTGGTGAGGAAAGATCTAGGCACATATATCCAGTTGGATATGGGTGGGCATGAGTTATTATTGTTGACATCACCCTCGAGGTGAGTGAGTTGGGAGGCAAAACTATAAGCCCCTATCTTCCTACGTGTCCGGTTGAAACTTTTTGTTCATGGGTATGCCGTGAGCATTATCAATCATAGAAGACTAAATGATGGTTGAGTATGTGGACTTGCCAAGAGGCTCCTACATGAGACCCTTCCTGAAAATATGATGAATTGTAGTTGCAAAGTTGACTGAGAACATAGTTTGTTGGTTCCCAATAAGGTTTATGCTTCATACTTCTATGTTGTGATGAATTGTTACTTGTTCATGAGAAGCTATATGATAGAAATGTATTGAAATAAGTTCTTATGATAGAGTTTGTTGCTGTTATGTTAATAAGCATGATGCTTCTATGTACGTATTTTGTTTTATCAACACCGCTCTCTCGAAGCATGTGGACATGCTTTTCAATATCGGCTTTCGCTTGAGGACAAGCGAGGTCTAAGCTTGGGGGAGTTGATACGTCCATTTTGCATCATGATTTCCTATGATTATTTACTTTGTTTTGTTGAATAATAATGCTTTGGGGAGTGATTCTAATGCCTTTTCTCTCATAATATGCAAGGTTTACACCAAGAGGGAGAATACCGGCAGCTGGAATTCTGGACCCAAGAAAAGCACGTCAGAGATACCTATTCTGGACAACTCCAATGAAGCTGAAAATTTACGGAGATTATTTTTGCATTTAATAAAAAATACTGGAGCTGAAAACTACCGGGGGAGGCCCACCAGGTGGGCACAACCCACCATGGCGCGCCAGGCACCCCTGGGCGCGCCCTGATGGGTTGTGCTCCCCCAGGCCCACCTCCGGTGCCCATCTTCTGGTATAAATTCCCAAAAAACCAAGAAAAAAAATAAGAGGAGGACTTTCGGGACGAAGCGCCGCCGCCTCGAGGCGGAACTTGGGTAGGAGCACTCTTGCCCTCCGGCGGAGCGATTCCGCCGGGGGAACTTCCCTCCCGGAGGGGGAAATCGAAGCTATCGTCATCACCAACACCCCTCTCATCTTTGGGAGGCCAATCTTCATCAACATATTCAACAGCACCATCTCCTCTCAAACCCTAGTTCATCTCTTGTGTTCAATCTTTGTACCAGAACCTCAGATTGGTACCTGTGGGTGACTAGTAGTGTTGATTACCTTGCGTAGTTGATTACTATATGGTTTGTTTGGTGGAAGATTATATGTTCAGACCCAATATGCTATTCAATACCTCTCTGATCTTGAGCATGTTTATTATTTGTGAGTAGTTACCTTTGTTCTTGAGGTCACGGGAGAAGTCACGTTGTGAGTAATCATGTGAATTTGATATGTGTTCGATATTTTGATGATATGTATGTTGTGATTCCCTTAGTGGTGTCATGTGAACGTCGACTACATGACACTTCACCATTCATGGGCCTAAGGGAAGGCATTGTGGAGTAGTTATTAGATGATGGGTTGCTAGAGTGACAGAAGCTTAAACCCTAGTTTATGCGCTACTTCGTAAGGGGCTGATTTGGATCCACACGTTTAAGGCTATGGTTAGACTTTGTCTTAATACTTTTCTCGTAGTTGCGGATGCTTGCGAGGGGGTTAATCATAAGTAGGTTGTTAGTTCAAGTAAGAACAACACCTTAGCACCGGTCCACCCACATATCAAATTATCAAAGTAGCGAACACGAATCAAACCAACATGATAAAAGTGACTAGACGAAATTCCCGTGTACCCTCAAGAACACTTTGCCTATTACTAGTGATTGTTCTGGCCTGTCCTTTGCCTCAAAAGGATTGGGCTATCTTGCTGCACCTTGTTTACCGTTACCGTTACTTGCTCGTTACAAATTATCTTGCTATCAAACTATCTGTTACCTACAATTTCAGTGCTTGCAGAAATTACCTTGCTGAAAACCGCTTGTCATTTGCTTCTGCTCCTCGTTGGGTTCGACACTCTTACTTATCGAAAGGACTACGATTTATCCCCTATACTTGTGGGTCATCAAGACTGTTTCCTAGCGCCGTTTCCGGGGAGTGAAGCGCTCTTGGTAAGTGGAAATCGGTAAGGAAAAACTTATACTACGTGCTGAAATTTATTGCTACTGGCTACTATGGAGAACAATCCTTTGATGGGTTTGTTCGGGGTATCTTCACCTCGACCGAAACCACAATTAGTTACCCCTCAACCTACAACACCTACTGAAAATGTTACTTATGAAATTCCTTCGGGTATGCTAGAACAACTGCTTGCTAAACCTTATGCAGGAGATGGAACTGAACATCCTGATATGCACCTTTTATATGTGAACGAGATTTGTGGATTATTTAAGCTTGTAGGTTTACCCGGTGATGAAGTTAAGAAGAAGGTTTTCCCTTTATCTTTGGAGGGAAAAGCATTGACATGGTATAGGCTATGTGATGATCTTGGATCGTGGAACTGTAACCGTTTGCAATTGGAATTCCATCAAAAGTTTTATCCTATGCATCTAGTTCATAGTGATCGGAATTATATATATAATTTTTGGCCTCGTGAAGGAGAAAGTATCGCTCTAGCTTGGGGGAGGCTTAAGTCAATGTTATATTCATGCCCCAATCATGACATTCCGAGGGAAGTTATCATTCAGAATTTTTATGCTCGGCTTTCTCATAATGATCAATCCATGCTCGATACTTCTTGTGCTGGTTCTTATATGAAGAAGACTATTGAATTCAAGTGGGATCTCTTAGAAAGAATTAAACGCAACTCTGAAGATTGGGAACTCGACGAAGGTAATGAGTCAGGTACAAAGCTTGAATTTGATTGTGTTAAATCTTTTATGAATACCGATACTTTTCACAAGTTTAGTACTAAATAAGGACTTGACTCTGAGATAGTAGCCTCTTTCTGTGAAGCATTTGCTACTCACGTTGATCTCCCTAAGGAGAAGTGGTTTAAATATCATCCCCCTATTAAAGAAGAAATTAAAGAACCGGTCATAGCTAAAGAAGAAACCATCTTTTACAATGTTGATGCAGTTGTGCCTACCGCTTATATTGAAAAACCACCTTTCCCTGTTAGGATAAAGGAACATGCTAAGGTATCAACAGTGGTTCGTAAGAGTAATATTAGAGCACCTAAACCCCCTGAGCAAATTAAAGTAGAACCTAGTGTTGCTATGGTTAAAGATCTCTTGGTAGAAAATGTTGATGGGCATGTTATCTACTTTTGTGATGAAGCTACTAGAATTGCTAGACCCGATGAAAAGGATAAACATAGACCTATAGAAGGCTTGCCTGTCATCTCAGTCAAAATAGGAGATCATTTCTATCATGGTTTATGTGATTTAGGTGCTAGTGTGAGTGCTATACATAATCAAAATAGTTATGATTATGTATTCAAGGAAATGAGCATGTATATAGGCATCATGTCCGTGACAAGTAGACTGAAACGATTATGCATATACTACTATTACTCCACCACTCGACTGCTATCCAGCATGGATCCATGGTATTAAGTTCATGACAAACAGAGTAATGCTTTAAGCAAGATGACATGATGCAGACAAAGTAAGTACAAGCAATATGTTCAAACCCCATTGTTTTACCCTTAGTAGCAACAATACAATATGTGTATCATCCCCTTCTGTCACTAGGATATAGAGCACCGCAAGATTGAACCCACTACAATGCACTCCTCCCGCTGAAGATAAATCAATCTAGTTGGCCAAACCAAACAGATAGATCGGAGAGACTTGCAAAGCTATAACAATCATGCATAATAGAATTCAGAGAAGACTCAGTTACTTTTCATGAATAATCTGATCATAAACCCGTAATTCATCGGATCCAAATAAACGCACCGCAGAAGAAGATTACATCAGATAGATTATCGCGAGAATCGTGAAGAACTTCGTATTAAATAACAAAGAGAGAGAAGAAGACATCTAGCTACTAGCTATGGACCCGCAGGTCTATGGTGAACTACTCAGACATCATCATGGAAGTAGCAAGGTTGATGTAGACGGCCTCCGTGATGGATTCCCCTCCGACAGAGTACCTGAAAAGGCCTCCAGATGAGATCGTGGAAGAATAGAGACTTGCAGCGATGGAAAATTGTTTCGGGTGCCTCTCTGATGTTTTTCGGGTAATTGGGAATATATAGAAGTGGAATTAGGCTAGGAGGCACCACGGGGGGCCATGAGCTAGGGGGGCACATCGTCCTAGCTCGTGGCCACCCCATGGGTCTTCTGGCCACCTCCCGAAGCTTCCTGGGTCTCTTCTGGTCCAAAAGTAACTCCTGTAAAGTTTTATCCAATTTGGACTCCGTTTGGTATTAATTTTCTAAAAAGTCAAAAAATGGCAAAAAAACATAAACTCACACTAGGCACTTAGTTAATAGGTTAGTCCCAAAAAATGATATAAAATAGCATATAATTGCATATAAAGTATTCAAGATTGATAATATAAGAGCATGAAATAATCAAAAATTATAGATACGACGGAGATGTATCAATGATCGAGAAGTACTAGGATAGTACCGAAGACCAGGTGTCAAGCAGTCGGCAAGCCATCCCGTCGGCAAGAGAAGACCCGACAAGCTCCGTGCCGGCAAGATCCCACTACAGTGCCACCGCTCCACCTCATCGACCAGCTAGTCGCTTGTCAAATAGGTGTCGAGCGGGCAGGTAGTTAGGTGATGCTTGTCGGGGCACGTGTCAGCTCCGGTCTGATGATCAAGCTTTATTTACAATCGTCCAAGTGGCGTGGCAATGGAATAGAAGGTAGCTGGGCGAACGATACATAAGTAGAGACAACTCTTGCCGGAAGATGTCCCCAGCATGACACCTCACAACGCATTTAATGCGTTCGTCCTAGCTTGTCAGAGTTAGGTATTTTGCATTGTAGCCACTATTTGTATAGTGTATTTACTATTTTGCCACCGTGGTAACCCCTTAACTTATAAAAGGAGGGCCATGGCTACGTTTACAATGGTAGACACTTTGCCCATTTACAGGCAGTACCTGCAGCTCTCGAGCACCCTTTGCCGGCAAGCCGCGCTCCTTATAAAATTGGGCTAACAAAATCAATCCACCAAAGCAGGAGTAGGGTTTTACACCTCACGGTGGCCCAAACCTGAGCAAAATCGCTTGTCCTCTTAGTGTACTAAGAAAGTCGATGTCTCTCCCATGACAAGGCTTGCCGGAGGATAGCTGTATTCGAGGCACAAGCCTTGGTTTGTATAACCGTGTGTGGGGACCCCGACTCATTAGTCGAAGTCACCGAATGCACGTGTACAGTGATCCCAGAGATCAATGCTCATTGAACACACACATAAACTGAATAACAAGAGTCTTACATTCATTACATACCGTCTTACATCAATACGACCTTTATGGCCAAGTCTTCATAGCTAGGGCCAGGAAGGCCAAAACATCAATCATAAACTCGCAGCGGAAATCTTCAATGATAGCGTGGACCCATGCCATCTGCCTTAACCCTATAGGCATTCTGACTGGGAAGCGTCCTAGCTCGCATGTTCGTTACCAATGTACTCTTCACCATATCCTGTTCTTTCATGCCTGGCCAATTAAATAACAAGGGACAAGCCAATGAGTACCTTTGAATGTACTCACAAGAAACCCATGTTTGGAGCAAGGTAAACAATGCATGGTGTCGTTGTACTAAGGACTGGGGGTCCCTAGTCCCCAAACTTGTGCACGGGCAGTCACCCTAGACCGGCAATCTCTTGCCGAGTTCGCACCAACCTCCGAGGCGAACCAAGAATCAAGACCAGGGGAAGGCATTCGGGCCTTTCGCAGAGTGGAATAGTTCGTCCGCGAACGCCCCCGGCAAGGATTCCAGCCCGCCATACCACCACTCCACCTCTCCAAGGATGATAGTCTACATCGCATGAGGTCTCGAGCGTCAGGCGGGCAGGCAAAGCTGGCCGGGGCACGTGGCTACAGCGGCGGGCCTGTTGCAGCTTTAATGCCACCCGTCCCGCAGCGTGGCAGAAGAATAAGAGGTAGCTGGGCGGACGACACAGAAGGAGAGGCAATCCTTGCCGAGAACCGTCGCCAGCGCACCACCTCACGGCGCATTCAATATGCCTGTCCTAGTCCGTCAGAGTTAGGTGTATCCCACTACCTCTCTGACGACAGCCCCTGTAGCAATAAGAATATACTGTACACCCAGTAAAAGACCATCATAGCCCTTGTGGTAACCCCTTGAACTATAAAAGGAGGCCCATGGCTACGTTGACAAAGGTCGACACCCCGTCCATTTGCACACGTAGCAACACCTCTTGAGAGTCCTGGCCGGGTGGCTGTTCTCTTGTATTTGGACTCAGATATACAACACACAGACAAGACGTAGGGTTTTACGCTCCCGAGCGGCCCGAACCTGTATAAACCCCGCGCGTAGCAATGGTCGACTGATGCTCTTTGTGCACTCGACGCCCCTGTCGAACCAAAAAGGGGCCTCGCTGGTCCCATAGATCGTCGTGAACCACACCCCCGACATCTTTGGCGCGCCAGGTAGGGGGATCCTCCTGTGTGCGAACCTTCATCGATGTTTTCTGTGTGCCTTCGCAGGCGTCCATGGCGCCCAAGAAAACCAAGGGCGCGGCGGCACCCGCTGCGACTACGTCCAAGCTGCCGTCCCAAGCCACCGATGGTGGCGACCGTCTCACTCACCCCGTCGGTGAGCGCAGCCACAACACTACACGGAGTTCCATGAACCGCGACCCAGACCCCGCCGCCGTCATAGTGCGGAATGTGCCGACGGCGACCGAGGGTGACGCTGCTGCGGCAGCCGGGATAGCTGCCGCGACCGCATCGGCCGCGGGGGCTGCGACCGGACCTCCACAGCGCCCCTCGCAAGACGGCCACGACCCGCGCCCGCGAGGCGGCGAGCCGGAACCTCGCGCAGACGGGGCCCTCGTGCGCCGCTCCCCAGAGGCGCAAGGCCGAGATCCACGGCCCCCTCCCAGTGAGGGCCAACGACGGGTGACGGCACGGGGAAGCGTTCCTTCTGGCATCGCCAGGAGTAAGAGTGCTACCCACACCTCGCCCCGTCCGGTCCCCAAAACCGCAGGAGAAGCTCTGGCGTAAGCCTAGCTTCTGCAGAATTTTCCACCCGCGCGGGAGGCGATGGAAGAGTGGAGGGAAACCATACGGAGCCTGCTGATCTTCGCCAAAAAAGACAAACTAGATGCGGCGGGTTCCTCGCGCGCCCGACGCGCGGCTCCCACGGAACCCACCACCGGGCGTGACGCCGGCGGGGCACATACAGTCCAATCGCCCCCACGACAGCAGCGGACCTCTCGCTACACCGATGTACAAGACGAAGTATCTTAGGCATCGACAGACTCGCGACTGAAGCAAGACCAACGCCAAGTCCTAGGGACAGGCGCAAGGAGGACGCACACACCGCCATCGAGACACGGCGGGAAGCGCGTCGTCAATCCGATGGTCACGCGGACCCAACGGTCGACGAACCCATGCCCGGGGCGCCGGGGAGCTTACCTTACGAGGTTGGATGCCCAACGTTCACCCGAGAACTACAGCAAGTTCGCTGGCCCTCCAGCAGGGCCTTCAAGCCGGAGCTGCCGGATAAATACGACAGTGTGATTAGCCCGTCGGAGTTCCTAGGCATCTACACCATCGCGGTGCAGGCTGCCGGGGGACGAGACAAGAAGGTGCTAGCCAACTACTTCCTGCTAGCACTCAAGCCCAATGCGAGGAGCTGGCTAATGAAGTTGCCGGAGGGGTCCATCTCTTCTTTGGCGGACCTGTGCAATCAGTTCGTCGGGGCTTACCACGGGGGCCACAAACTCCCGGGGCAACCCAGCGATCTGCACGTGCTCCCCCAGCGAGACGGCGAAACCCTTCGCAAGTACATCCAGAGGTTCAGCCGCGTGCAACACAACATCCCGGACATCCACCCCGCCGCGGTGATCGCTGCGTTCCACACGAATGTTCGCAATCGCTGCATGCGCGAGGAAATGAGCATCAACAAGGTACGGGATGTCGCCGAGCTCTACGCTCTGGCCGACAAGTGTGCGCGGGCCGAAGAAGGAAGGAGGCTCCCGGGGGAGACTCCGACGATGATGAGAACGTGCCTGCCTCCTCGAGGAAGGGCGCAAGCGCAACAAGAAGTGCAAAGGCATGGCAGTAATGGCTGTCGAGAGGTCCGACAAGCCTAGCGCCGGCAAGAAGGCCAAGTAAGAGGAGCCCGACAAGGACGTTGCCGCATGCTCCGGAGATGACGAGGCCACGGCAGGCAAGAAGATCGGCAAGCCTTACTGCAAGATCCACCTCACCAAAGGCCACGACATCAACGAGTGCTGCCAAGTATAATAGCTTGCTGAGAAGGAGAAGCAAGAGTACGAAAGGAGCGACAAGGAGAAGGGCCGTGATGGTGCCGGTGGACCCGACAATAAGAACCGCAATGCGTGACCGTCGCGGCAAGGCCAAACAGCAGAAATAAAAACCTGCTAGAGGCCAAGGCGACAAATCCAACGATGATGATGACGATCACGAAGATGAAGAGGGATCTGACAAGCAAGGGTTCCAGAAGGCCGTGGATGCCATGTGTGTTGACGGAGGTGCATCTTTGCACTCCTCCCACAGGCAGCTCAAGCAATGGGTTCGTGAGGTCAACGCGGCAGAGCCGGCGGCAGAGGCAAGGAAGCCCCTCGAATGGTCCAACACTCCCATCATCTTCGACGCTAAGGACCACCCTGACCGCGGCACCGCGGTTGGGTGCATGCCATTGTTGGTCTCACCAACGATCCGCAACCTCAGAGTCATGAAGATGTTGGTCGATAGTGGGGCCGGCCTGAACCTGATCATGCCCGATGTGATCAAGAGGCTGCAGATCCCCGATTCGGACCTCACACCGACGGGCTCCTTCCAAGGAGTGGACAGAGGAAGATCTCAGCCGAAAGGGAAGATAGCCCTTCCGGTCACGTTCGACAGCGAGCTCAATTTTAGGACAAAGAGGATCGATTTCGACGTTGCCAAGATGTCACTGCCATACAATGGGATCCTGGGCCGCCCGACACTAGCGAAGTTCATGGCGGCGTCCTACCATGCTTACAACACACTCAAGATGCCTGGGCCAATGAGCGTCATCACCATCCATGCCGACAAGAAAGACGCGGTCCTCTTTGTCAACAAGATCTACCGGGAGGCAGTGGGAGCGTCTGCTGGTGAGGCACTCGCTCCTGCCGACAAAGCTCCCGGGGGAAGGAACAAGAACAGGACCTCTGGCAAGGCTCATGAGAACTTCGGGAAGCGCACGACAGAGTGCAACATGCCCGTCGAGGACTTACCAGAGACCTCTGCTGGTAGGATCAAGAAGGGCAAAGTGACCATCCCGAAGACGAAGCAGGTGGCTACGCGGGAGGACGGTGAGGGCGGCACCTTCACTATAAGTTCCACCCTCGACAACAAAATAGGAAAGCGCGCTCGTCTCCTTCCTGCGGGCGAATGCCGACGTGTTTGCCTGGCAACCGTCTGATATCCCCGGTGTTCCCAGGGAGGTGATCAAGCACCACCTTGCTGTTTGTTCCCATGCGTGCCCTGTCAAGCAGAAGGTCCGAAAACAAGCACTAGAGCAGCAAGAATTTATTGCCGGAGAGATCAAGAAGTTGGAACCAGTGGGCCTAGTCAGGGGTGTACTCCACCTGACATTGCTCGCAAATCCAATGGTGGTGCATAAGGCGAGTGGGAAATGGAGACTTTGTATTGACTTCACATATGTCAACAAATCATGCCCGAAGGATCCCTTTCCCGTGCCACGCATCGACCAGATAGTGGACTCGACCGTCGGCTGCGACCTGTTGTCATTCCTCGATGCCTACTCCGGCTACCACCAGATCTTCATGGCCGAGGAAGACGAGGAGAAAACGGCGTTCATCACTCCCTGCGGCACATACTGCTTCAAGCGCATGCCGTTTGGTCTGAAGAGCGCGGGTTCAACATTCGCGAGGGCCGTCCAGATCGGCCTCGGACCACAACTGCACAGGAATGTGGAGGCCTACATGGACGACATTGTAGTCAAAACCAAAGACAGAGCCACGCTGATCCAGGATCTGGAGGAGACCTTTGTGAATTTGCGCAAGATCAACCTGAAGGTCAACCCTGAGAAGTGCATGTTCGGGGTCCCTTCTGGCAAGCTCCTCGGTTTCTTCATATCTCAGCATGGGATAGAAGCCAACCCCGCCAAGATTAAAGCAATCGAGCAGCTGGAGGCACT
Organism: Elymus sibiricus; assembly: GCA_039707655.1. Taxonomy (NCBI): domain Eukaryota; kingdom Viridiplantae; phylum Streptophyta; class Magnoliopsida; order Poales; family Poaceae; genus Elymus; species Elymus sibiricus. Next base: position 301,738,729 of record CM077675.1, on the reverse strand, counting down.
GAAACGCGTCAAAGACATGCGGTGGCTGGTGGGCTGCGTCGCCGCCCTCAGCAGGTTCATCTCCAAGTCCGCGGAACGGGCACTGCCGTTCTTCAAGATCCTGAAGAAGGCAGAGGCGGACCACAGAAGCAAAGGCGGCGTTGCAAGACCTGAAGAAGTACCTGTCCTCAGCCCCCGTCCTAGTTGCGCCCAAACCTGAGGAACTATTGCTGTTGTACTTGGCAGCGACGAACCAGGTGATCAGCGCCGCACTAGTGGCAGAGAGGGAAGCCGAGGAAGGCGAACCAATCCCCCCGAGCTGACAGCCAGCGAGCAAGAGCCTATCCGGATGAACCAAGAGGCCGGCGCATCACATTACAGTCGTCACCCGCTTCCCGCTGCAGCGGATCTTGAGGAACCCGGAGGCAACCGGCAGGGTTGTGGAATGGGCCTTGGAGCTGGCCAACTTTGATCTGAGTTTTGAGAGCATGGCATCCATCAAAAGCCGGGCACTGGCTCAGTTCGTTGTCGAATGGACACCGACCCCAGATGAGGAAACCATAGAGACAACCCTTCACGGCAAGGAAACACCTCAGGTATGGGTCATGTACTTTGATGGAGCTTTCTCGCTGTAAGGCGTCGGTGCCGGAGTGCACCTCTAGTATATGGTCTAGATGCACTTTCCTCGGGAGGTGTTGACCAACAACACGACCGAGTATGAGGGTTTGCTTGCCGGGCTGCGGATAGCGGCAGATTTGGGAATCAAGAAATTGATAGTCCGGGGAGACTCGCAGCTGGTCATGCGCCAAGTCAACAAGGATTACCAGAGCCCCTGATGGAAGCATATGTTGACGAAGTGAGGAATCTAGAAGCACGATTCGATGGTCTGCAGATGGAACATGTCCCTAGAGCAGAGAATGACATTGCTGACGACCTATCGAAGCGGGCGGCTCAGAAGTTGCCTGTGGAACCAGGCACCTTTGTGCTCCGACTCACTCAGCCTTCAGTTGCACCATCAGGGCGATAGGCCAAGAAGAGAAAGATTAGCTCCGGCGACTACTTCCTGGCAGAACCGCCAGCGGCCGCCAAGAAGGTTGCCGGAGGCAACGGAATGCTTGATGGTGAGCGTTGAGCCCCGGCGGGACAGGCGGTCCTCGCTATCGAAGCTAGCGTTCCCGCGGCATAAGAAACGCCTTTCGTCCTTGTCATCGAGCCGCGGGCTCCAACATGGGCGCAGCAAATCGTCCGATACCTCCAGACCGGAGACCTCCCCGAAGAGCAAGAAGAGGCCAAAAAAGTAGCCCGGTAGTCGACTATGTACTAGTTCGTGGACAACGATCTGTATAGAAGGAGACCGAACGGAGTGAAATTGAGGTGCATCGCTTGGGAGGAAGGACAAAAGTTGCTCGCAGAGATACACGAGGGGACCCGTGTCTCCCACATAGGATCAAGAGCCCTTGTCGGGAAGGCATTCTGGCAAGGCTTCTACTGGCCCACAACCCTTCAAGACGCCTTGGCGGTGGTGACAACGTGCGAAGATGCCAATACCACGCCAAACAAATACACCAACCAACATAAGCCCTTCAAACCGTGCCGCTCTCCTGTCCGTTCTCGGTCTGGGGCCTCAACATCATCGCCCCCTCCCGCGTGCTACCGGGGGCTTCGAGTTCTTGTTCGTCGCTATTGACAAGTTCACGAAGTGGACCGAGGTTGAGCCAGTGAGAAAGGTAACGGCGGAGGCAGCGGTCAAGTTCCTCGGAGGGATTGTTTGCCGTTTCGGTGTCCCCAACCGGATCATACCGATAACGGCACACAATTCACCAGCAACACTTTTATGCAATACTTTCAAGACATCGGCTCCCGAATCTGCTTCGCCTCGATTGCTCACCCCAGGAGCAACGGGCAAGTAGAGAGGGCAAATGCTAAAGTGCCGCGCGGCCTCAAGACGAGGACTTTCGACAAGCTGTGCAAGCATGGAAGGCGCTGGATTGACGAGCTGTCGGCGGTTCTTTGGTCGATCAGATCGACGCCAAATCAAGCCACCGGCGAAACCCCCTTTACCCTGGTATACGGGGTAGGGGCAGTTGTCCCCACGGAACTCACGTACGGGTCACCGAGAGTGCAGACCTTTGATGAGGACCAACAAGAGCGGCTACGGCATGACGATGCCACACTCCTCGAGGAAGATCGTCTCCAGTCTGCACAGTGCACCGCTAGGTACCAGCAGGCCCTGCGCTGCTACCATAGCCGCAAAGTGCGCGCCAGGATTGTTGAGGAAGGCGACCTTGTCCTTCGACAGATTCAGTCCGCGAAGGGAACGAACAAGTTGACGCCAAAGTGGGAAGGCCCTTACCGGGTGGTACGAGTCACCAGGCCTGGCGCAGTCTGCCTGGAGACCGAAGATGGCACCCCGGTGCAGAACTCTTGGAATATCGAGCATCTTCGCAAGTTCTACCCGTAAGTCGCGGTTGTCGGGCCCCCCGACAACCACTTTTGTGCAAGTCTCGCAGCAATGCGTGTAATTCTTTGTACAAAGCCAGGTGATGACCCTGTGCGCAGTCAGTAAAACTAGTTATCCCGCAACCTTTTTTCTGCTTAGATACATATTTGTATTATGTTTCGCTATGCAGATTGTTCAGGTAGTTTATTGCCAGCATAAGGTTGTTATCGAAACCGCTAAAAGCCAATAGCGCATCCTATTTTCTCTTATTTCTTTTTCTCAAAAGAAAGTAGGATTGCTCCCCCCGCGCGCATGTCATCTCGGGGGAAGAAGGGGACAGCAAGGGCGGAGGCATTCGGAGTAACAACCTCTCGGCAAGAAGAATATAAGTGAAATCCTTACTCCTTCCCTGCTACGAAATGCGGCCTAAGGAAAGACCTAAGCGCGGGTAGACCCTTATCGAAATCGTTGCGTGTCGGGGGATGGAAGCATGCGCAACCCCCAAAAAGCCATGACAAGGACGATAAAGGGACCTTGCCGAAAGTGGTGCTACCGGGGAGTGCTCGGGATTTATCCTTAGAAGCGCCCCTCGATAAGACCACCCACGTCGGCAAGGGTCCCCAGCAAGCGTAAAGGTCGGAAAGGCATCGCAACACAGTTTTTCGCAAAGAAGGGAAGGAAAAGGAGGATTGACACACAAACATCCAAGACAAATTCTTGATATAGCAGTAGTACCCAACGTTTTCTTTGATTTTCTTTCAGGACTTCGTCTGCTACAACATAAGTACAAAAGGAGGGCGCCAAACCCAGCGACAATGGCAACGGGGACAAGTCGGAGTACGACTTCCTATAACATCCCCGCCGGCCCCTGGGGAGGGAGGCGCATCAGCTTGGTGGCGGTGGCAACGACGTCAAGTCAGAATATGACTTCGCCTGCAACCCCGCCGGTCGCCGACAGGAGATCTGCCACTACGATGTGGCGATTGATCCGGGAACAAACCTGTCGGGGATATACCCCGTGGTATGACCCGGTTACTCTTATGACCCATAATGGTTTTGACACGGTTACAGTTATGACCCGGAATGGTTATGACCTGGTTACAGTTATGACTCGGATTGGTTATGACCCGGCAGACAGTTATGACCCGGAAGATAGTTATGACCCAGAAGATGAGTCCCTGGATATGAGTCCCGGAAGATGAGTCCCTGGAGATGAGTCCCGGAAGATGAGTCCCTGGAGATGAGTCCCGGAAGATGAGTCCCTGGAGATGAGTCCCGGAAGATGAGTCCCGGAAGATGAGTCCTTGAAGATAAGTCCCTGAAGATGAGTCCCTGAAGATGATTCCCTGAAGATGAGTCTTGAAGATAAACCCGGCTGTAAGCCGCCCGGCTGTAAGCCGCCCGGGACTCAAAAGCCCACGAAGAGAAGCCCATGATGGAGAGGCATAATAGGTTAAGTCATAATCCGACTTGGACTCTACATGTAATCCGCCCCTTCAACTTATATAAGGAGGGGCAGGTCACCCCTGGAGGGTCAAGTTTTTAGACGTCTCAATAGACAGGTCTTAGACAACTTCAAGTCATTAGAGATAGATAGATTAGAGGCTCTCGAGATTAGAGGTAGCGGTCCCGCACCCTTGTAATCGAGATCATCCTCATCATCAATATACACTAAGCAGGACGTAGGCTTTTACCTCCATCGGAGGGGCCGAACCTGGGTAAACTCGCATCTCTCGATTCCGACCAACCCCTCTCAAGTCGCCACATAATTGCGATGGCCTCACACCCAAGTTCTCTCACGAGGACATCTTGCCGTGACAAATCCACGACAGTTGGCGCCCACCGTGGGGCCAGCCCGGTGGTGTTGAGTTCTTGGAGGGATCTCACACAGGGATCGAGAAAGTCACAATTTTACAGATGAAGAAGAGTCGTTGCGGAAGGATTTACGTTGTCTCGAAGGCGGGCAGTCAGATCGAGTACCCGTCCGAGGTTCAAGAGAAATTAGGGTTATGATCTGTTTATTGCCGTGAGTCGCCAACACGAGTCGCCGAGATCAGCAGAAGCGTTTCCACTGCAATCAAACATCAGCTGTTTATGGTGGAACAAGTCTCGAAGAGATTCAACAGTCAAATCGCATCAGGGTCGTGCTGCTGTTCAAACCTCTCATCAACCCAACAAATAGTAAGTCATCAGACATGGATATAGACAGACATGGGTGGTCAAATCAATTATGACCCGGAGAAGGAATTGGACATGGGCACGAACTCTGCCGCTGAGCCGCCGGCCTCGCTTCAAACCGCTGAGCCACCAGCGAGTCTCCGAGCTGCACTTCCAAGCCGCCCCATCGCGGCCTTGTTCCGAGTCACCGGCCACTGCCATTGCCTCTGTGACCTTGCTTCGAGCCACCGTGGCACGCCTTGAGCCAGCCTGCCACCGCTGAGTTTTCGCCGGCTCGGTCTCGCCTCGCCCGCGGCGCCAAGGCCGGCTCGGTCTCGCCTTTCCCGTCGCGCAGTGGTTGGCTCGTCTCGCCTCGCCCGCTTAATAACCCGGCCATCTGTTCCGCCTCGACATGGCTGGGTCAGCTCTTGCCTCGGCCGCCACACCGCCGCGAGCCGCCTCGCCTCGCCCGCCGCGGCCTGGTCTCGAGTCGCCGCACCCTGGCCGCCCGCTCGTCAGCCCGCTTCCACCTACAGCCGGCTGCTGCTCCGGGACGTCCCGGACTCCGCTGCCTTCCGGAGCGCACGAACCGGTTGCCAGTTGACCGCTGCCATTGCGTCCGCTGCCTTCTGGGACGCCCGAGCCGGCTGCCCGCAGGCCCCGGCCCTCTCCACCTCCGCCATGGCCGAGTCGCCGCCACGCGCCCGTTCCCCCACGTTCCGGCTGCCGCGGACTCGTCTCGCCGAACCTGCACCACGGCCGGCTCCCACGCCGTACCAGCGCCGCCCACAGCCGGTCCGCACGCTCCTCCACGCCCACTGGCCCCGCCTTGAGTCGCCCCTGCCCCCGCACCGTGGCTACTGGACGCCGCAGTCTCATCTCCTGGGATGGCCCCGCTGCGCGATGGCTGGCTCAGCGCGCCCGCCGGCTCAACCGCGACCCTCTGCTCCCACCTCACGCGGCCCCGTGTCGGCCCGCCGCTGAGGCCCGCTCGCCGAGCCGCCCTCGGCTTCCATCCTCACCTGCTTGACCGAGCCGGCCCCCGCCTTCGCTCGACCATGCGCCGCTCCATCCGCTTCGCGCCGGCGCGCCCAAGCCGCCCGCCCCAGCAGCTCACCTCTTTCCTCGCGTGCGCCGCACTCCCGCCATCGCCGCGGTCTTCCGCCCGCCTGTGCCGACTCATGCACGCCCTCCGTGCGCCTCGTCTCCCCAGCGCCAGCCGCCGCTCCCGGGCCGGCCTCGTCCGGCTGTCGCCGCCTGCCGCCCGTACGGACCCGGCCTCGATCTGGCAATCTCGTGGCCACGATTCCGACCAACGCCCCTCGCCGGCTCACCGCCCTTCGCCGGATCCTCCACCTCCTGCTACCCCTGCCACCGGCTGCTCCCTGGGGACTCGGTTGCCCACGCGGAGAATAAGGAGAAGTGGGAGCCGGCAGGTTTAAAAAGAGAGAGAGAGAGAGAGAGAGAGGCGGATTGGTCAACACGACCCGGAGGGTCTGTTCCGAGCCGCCCTGCTCTGGCCCTGCTGCGATCGCGTTGAAGTCGCCGCCTCGCCACCACCGTCGCTGCGGCGAATCTCGTGCTGAGTCACCTTCGCTCGGCCTCGTCCTGAGCCGGCGCGCTCCCACTGCGAGCCGCCTTTTGCCTCAACATCCGTGGTTTCGCCGCGAGTGGTTTTCGCTGCTACGACCCGTCACCTTTGCCGCGGTCTCTGCTGTGATCGATGATCTTCTGCAAGAGAAGGAGAGAGTGGTTGAATCGCAGTTGAAATTACTGGACGTTATTCACAGCTGATATATACGGATCATCTACCGTCCAAATAAACCGGTTTACAACGCTGCGGCCGTCTCTCACAACCGCGCCGTCTTCAAACACGTGGTTGACTTCTACATCTACATCGATATGCTGGTGCTGTGCTTGCTCGTTCAAGCCGCCCAACGGACGCTCATAAGTCGCCGCCCTGCGGTCCGGTCTACATCGACATGTTGGTGCCGTGCTTGCTCGTTCAAGCCGCCCAATGGACGCTCATGAGTCGCCGCCCTGCGATCCGGTCTATTTTCAACAATTCAGAAGCAAGTCATGATATATTATCAGCCTCTGCCTCCGCCGGATGGTTCAATGGATAGGCATGCAAGTCGCCGCCACTGCATTTTGGTTAACTTCAACAACCATCTTGGATGAACCGCTGGCCGGATTACTAGCAAAACTCATATGGTATCATTTATAACCCGCCATCTCAACCTTCCGCGGGTTCATGTTGCGTTATCAACGCCAGGGACATACAATGAGTGTCGCGGAGGTCATCAACTCGCCACAAGGTTTTGGCTTCAATAAATTTCAATTATCAGCCGTCAATCATATGCCGGCTTATGCCACAGTAAATTATGAAGACTCTCAAGCCGCCTTTTCGAGTCGACTTAAGACTCGGGGGCTACATACATGGATCGACACATTTTGGTCGTTTTCAACAAGAACCTCGGGTCATTGCGAGGAAGACAACCCGGTCCTAGGTGAACTACCTTATTGACGGAAGATTTAAAGTCGCCCAAGAGGACGAGCTGCCATGTTGCAACCGTCGAAACATGGGTGCCCGGATTTATTGGATCATCATATGGTCACTTGGGGGCTTTTAAACCCTCTTGGCCTAGCTTTATATGCCATGAATTACATACAAAGGAGTTGATCCTTAATCAGGTCACTTGGGGGCTTTTAAACCCTGTTGGCCAGGTTTATATTACAAAGGAGTTGATCCTTAAATTGGTCACTTGGGGGCTTCCAACACTATGGGTTTAGCTTACTTACCCTCTTGACCCGACTTTCCGCCATGTCCGAGTTAAACCTGCCTGTTTGCAACTTGCTACTCCGCCATGTGACCCGCCGAACTCTTGACAATTATTCTTGATAAGAGACCCTGAACTTTTCTAAGTTATTCTCGCACGAAGACACTGAACTGGTCAAGGTTTAAACGGCGGCTTTTGTCACGAGAGAGCCGGCTTACAGTGAGCGAGGACAAACTCGTCTTGTCTACCGTACCCCCTCCGCTATGTGGCCTGTTCGTACTCTTAGCAATGTCAATCTTTTAAAGACCCTGAACTTGCTAAGGTTTAAATGACAAATTTATGTCACGTGAGGCCCGGTTTACAAGTTTTCATGCTTTCCGCCTAGTTTCTTAAAAACAAGAGTTATCTTGTCCTGCCGTGCCTTTAAAGCCGGCTTATAGGACGAGACATACATCATCATACATTGCATCATCATTGCATTGTCATATCATGCATCATATATGCATGGATATCCTGGTTTATATTACAAGAAACCGGTTGTCAAACCGGGTTACATATTCCAATCCTTAATAGCCAACATGGCTGGATTTTCATTATGGTTGTTATAACCAGTATTGAGTAATTGAGGTTTTCAAACCGGGTTATATTATTCAAATCTTAAATAGCCAATATGGCTGGATTTTTATTATGGTTTTCATAACCTATATTGGATGATTGAGGTTTTGAAAGCCCCTTCAGAGTAATGGCTGTTATTCCCTCATCCAAAAATACCAGCTCAGAGTAGGGAGCATGGTTCAACATTGATATGCCAAGCATTCAGCAATATCATCCATATAATGGATATGATTTATTCTGCAATGGAAAGAATAGTCCCGAGTCGCTGCAAGCATGCAACCCGGCACTTGGGGGCTACAGTATTCAGCTGTCTAAACAGATTATGAGGTCCAAATTGAAGACCCGGCCCATCACACACTGATGAGCCGGCCCTTGGGGGCTACACATGTGAAATACAAGACACTCAGTTTATATCTGGCGACTCAGATGACAACCCAGATTTCTCAACATTCAACACCGAGTTCAAAGTCCCATGTCGCTGCAAGCATGCACCACGGCACTTGGGGGCTAATGAAAGTTGTTACATTGTCAACAGATCCCGGTTATCTCAAGGAGATGAGCCGGCCTTTCTATCTTTTTCTAAGTCCCAGCCCAGTATTGTCTTACTGATCCGGCCCTTGGGGTCTACACATTGCTCTTCAAGTCTATATGATCAGGTCTATAAAAAGTCCCTGCTCATTATTACATAATGACCCGGCCCTTGGGGGCTACACTGGTTGAAGTATTATGAGCATAAGACATTTACAAGTCCCAGGTTGCTGCTGGCAAGACAACTCGGTACTTGGGGGCTACATATGTGGAACATTCAACTTATGACTGGTAACTCAGATAAACAATCCAGATTTCTCTAGGGTTGCAATATTGTGAAGCAAGTCTTAAGGCTATCACTACGTTTCCCCTCTTAAGACTTGGGGGCTACAGGTAATATGGATATAAGGAAGTCTGAAGTATTGAAAGTTGACACAACATCAGACGAATTTTGATCAAGACAAGGCGGTGGACAATAAGGATTATTTTTTCTCCAAGGAACCAGCGTCAGTATATTGATATGACAGAGTTTCAGAATTTTCAGGAGCTGATCAACTGGTCTTTTTTGAGTGGGCCGGTTCTTTTACTTATTCTTATTTCAGGAGCTTACCATAAATAAATTCAAGGTAACCTGGGGGCTAATGTCGGGGATATACCCCGCGGTATGACCCGGTTACAGTTATGACCCGGAATGGTTTTGACCCGGTTACAGTTATGACCCGGAATGGTTATGATCTGGTTAGAGTTATGACCCGGTAGACAGTTATGACCCGAAAGATAGTTATGACCTGGAAGATGAGTCCCGGAAGATGAGTCCCTGGAGATGAGTCCCGGAAGATGAGTCCCTAGAGATGAGTCCCGGAAGATGAGTCCCTGGAGATGAGTCCCGGAAGATGAGTCCCTGAAGATAAGTCCCCGAAGATGAGTCCCTGAAGATGAGTCCCTGAAGATGAGTCTTGAAGATAAACCCGGCTGTAAGCCGCCCGGGACTCAAAAGCCCACGAAGAGAAGCCCGTGATGGAGAGTCATAATAGGTTAAGTCATAATCCGACTTGGACTCTACATGTAATCTGCCCCTTCAACTTATATAAGGAGGGGCAGGTCACCCCTGGAGGGTCAAGTTTTTAGACGTCTCAATAGACAGGTCTTAGAAAACTTCAAGTCATTAGAGATAGACAGATTAGAGGCTCTCGAGATTAGAGGTAGCGGCTCCGCACCCTTGTAATCGAGATCATCCTCATCATCAATATACACTAAGCAGGACGTAGGCTTTTACCTCCATCGGAGGGGCCGAACCTGGGTAAACTCGCGTCTTTCGATTCCGACCAACCCCTCTCAAGCCGCCACATAGTTGCGATGGCCTTACACCCAAGTTCTCTCATGAGGACATCTTGCCGTGACAAATCCACGACAAAACCCCTACATGCGGAGTTTCATTCCCGGATCCCTAAAACCCCAGCTACGGCGCCATACGCGTCTAGTCAGACTCCTCCCACTTGATGCCGAAGACGCTGCCGTCGTTGTCGCTGTGACTGGAGGAATCGAAGTTACTCCCACTCGAGCTTTCTGCGCAGCACTCCAAACGAGCGCCGGACGCCCCAAAGATCTTCACGAAAAGTGTGGCAGCGCCGTCGAACCTGAAGTGGAGGAGATGCCTTGGGCCTAAGCCACGGGAGCGGGCGAATGACTTCCACCCCCGTGTCAGGAACATGGCGCTGCCGACGGAGAGATCAACGGCCAACCAGGCAGGGCCATTGGGACAGCCGTCCACCCGCAGCCAAAGCCCCTGGGGCAGATTGCCCTCCATGACCCGGGCGAACGGGTCAGGGAGGCGCAGCCAACTCCGAGGGTGGCGGGGGACCGCCACGACGAACTCTTTCACCTCTTCCCCAGGATGAACGCCTGCGTGCGGTTGGGGGAGAGGCGCACCGCTGTGGCCCCCACCACAGTTCGACGGGGCCACCCGACCTCCACGGCCACCACGCGTTGACGGAGCCGCCAGCCCGTGGACCACGGACGCCGATCGGCCGCGGGAACTGGACCCGACCTCCGCCGCCGTCACCACAACACGCACTGGGCTCCGGGGGCTTCCCCTCCCGGCACCCCTACGACCTCAGGCGCGGCCGCGGCCCCTCGCCATTACATAGGGAACACGTTGGAAACGGGGACGAGAGAAAGAGGGAAGAAGCACCAAGCAGCTAAGGAAGGACTCGGAGTCCCGGATGAGTGGCGCCCTCTCTAAACCTCCCCCTATTTATAGGGGCAAGAGGGAGGAGAAGAGGGCGACTCTCCGCATAACACAGCGAGCGCGCGCTCGTACACCTGCGAGTTCGACGACCGCCCTCCCCAAGCACTAACGAGCACCGCACGTGCCACGCGTCGCCCGAGGCGTAGTCAAGACGTTAGGAGGAGCGACACCAATTGAATGGCGAGGAGCGGGAGGATGACACATCGTTTCTCCCGCTGCTTACCCCGAGGGAGACCGGGGGCTGGCCGCCCGTGCACTGATGTGACCATTCACTGTCAAGCATTCCGCTTCGGCGACCGCCGTTCTCCACCAATGCCGTTACCCGTGGTAAATGTGCGTCGTGGGAAGGGCTAGAAAAAAGTCATCATAACTGCAGGGACACGCGGCTACGCATGCCCGTGCATTGTTTTGGGCCTAGCCCAACAACGGCACATGCGTATATGGCCTAGGCCCGGGAGCTACGGTCGGTGTACTAAGGACTGGGGGTCCCTAGTCCCCAGACTTGTGCACGGGCAGTCGCCCTAGACCGGCAACCTCTTCCCGGGCTCGCACCAACCTCCAAGGCGAACCAAGAATCAAGACCAGGGGAAGGCATTTGGGCCTTTCGCAAAGTGGAATAGTCCGTCCGCGAACGCCACCGGCAAGTATTCCAGCCCGCCAAACTGCCGCTCCACCTCACCAAGGATGATAGTCTACATCGCCTGAGGTGTCGAGTGGGCAGGCGGGCAGGCAGAGCTGGCCGGGGCACGTGGCTACAGCGGCGGGCCTGTTGCAGCTTTAATGCCACCCGTCCTGCGGCGTGGCAAAAGAATAATAGGTAGCTGGGTGAATGACACAGAAGGAGAGGCAATCCTTGCCGGGAACCGTTGCTAGCACGCCACCTCACGGCGCATTCAATGCGCCTGTCCTAGTCCGTCAGAGTTAGGTGTATCCCACTACCACTCTGACAACCCCTGTAGCTGTACGAATACACTGTACACCCAGTAAAAGACCATCATAGCCCTTGTGGTAACCCCTTTAACTATAAAAGGAGGCCCATGGCTACCTTGACAAAGTCGACACCCCATCCATTTGCACGCGTAGCAGCACCTCTCGAGCGGGCTTCTCTCTTGTATTTGGACCCAGATATACAACACACAGACATGACGCAGGGTTTTACGCTCCCGAGCGGCCCGAACCTATATAAACCCCGCGCGTAGCAACGGCCGATTGACGCTCTTTGTGCACTTGACGCCCCTGCCGAATCGAAAAGGGGCCTCGCTGGTCCCATAGATCGTCGTGTACCACAACCCCGACATCTTTGGAGCGCCAGGTAGGGGGATCCTCCTGTGCGCGAACCTTCATCGATGTTTTCTGCGCGCCTTCGCAGGCGTCCATGGCGCCCAAGAAAACCAAGGGCACGGCGGCACCCGCCGCGACCACGTCCAAGCTGCCGTCCCAAGCCACCGATGGTGGCGACCGTTGCGCTCACCCCGTCGGTGAGCGCAGCCACAACACTGCACGGAGTTCCACGAAACGCGACCCAGACCGCGCCGCCGTCATAGCACGGAACGTGCCGACGGTGATAGAGGGTGACGCTGCTGCGGCAGCCGGGACAGCAGCCGCGACCGCATCGGCCGCGGGGGCTGCGACCGGACCTCCACAGTGCCCCTCGCAAGACGGCCACGACCCGCACCCGCGAGGCAGCGAGCCGGAACCTCGCGCAGACGGGGCCCTCGTGCGCCGCTCCCCAGAGGCGCAGGGCCAAGATCCATGGCCCCCTCCCAGTGAGAGCCAACGAGGAGTGACGGCACGGGGAAGCGTTCCTTCTGGCATCACCAGGAGTAAGAGCGCTACCCACGCCTCGCCCCGTCCGGTCCCCAAAACCGCAGGAGAAGCTCTGGCGTAGGCCCAGCTTCTGCTGAATTTTCCACCCGTGCGGGAGGCGATGGAAGAGTGGAGGGCAACCATATGGAGCCCGCTGAGCTTCGCCAACAATGACAAACCAGATGCAGCGGGTTCCTCGCGCGACCGACGCGCGGCTCCCACGGAACCCACCGCCGGGGGCGACGCCGGCAGGGCACATACAGTCCAGTCGCCCCCACGACAGCGGCGGACCTCCCGCTACACCGACGTACAAGACGAAGTATCTCAGGCATTGACAGACTTGCGGCTGAAGCAAGACCAATGCCAAGTCCTAGGGACATGCGCAAGGAGGACGCACGCACCGCCATCGAGAGACGGCGGGAAGCGCGTCGTCAATCCGATGGTCGCGCGGACCCAACGGTCGACGAGCCCATTCCCGGGGCACCGGGGATCTTACCTTACGAGGTTGGATGCCCGACGTTCACCCAAGAACTACGGCAAGTTCGCTGGCCCTCCAGCAGGGCCTTCAAGCCGGAGCTGCCGGATAAATACGACGGCGTGATTAGCCCGCCGGAGTTCCTAGGCATCTACACCATCGCGGTGCAGGCTGCCGGGGGACGAGACAAGAAGGTGCTAGCCAACTACTTCTGGCTAGCGCTCAAGCCCAATGCGAGGAGCTGGCTAATGAAGTTGCCGGAGGGGTCCATCTCTTCTTGGGCGGACCTGTGCAATCAGTTCGTCGGGGCTTACCATGGGGGCCACAAACTCCCGGGGCAACCCAGCGATCTGCACGTGCTCCTCTAGCGAGACGGCGAAACCCTTCGCAAGTACATCCAGAGGCTCAGCCGCGTGCAACACAACATCACGGACATCCACCCCGCCGCGGTGATCGCTGCGTTCCACACGAACGTACGCAATCGCTGCATGCGCGAGGAAATGAGCATCAACAAGGTACGTGATGTCGCCGAGCTCTACGCTCTGGCTGACAAGTACGCGCTAGCCGAAGAAGGAAGGAGGCTCCCGGGGAGACTCCGACGACGACAAGAACGCGCCTGCCTCCTCGAGGAAGGGGTGCAAGCGCAACAAGAAGCGCAAAGGCATGGCAGTAATGGCTGTCGAGAGCTCCGGCAAGCCTAGCGCCGGCAAGATGGCCAAGTAAGAGGAGCCCGACAAGGACGTTGCCGCGTGCTCCAGAGATGACGAGGCCGCGACAGGAAAGAAGACCGACAAGCCTTACTGCAAGATCCACCTCACCAAAGGCCACGACATCAACGAGTGCTGCCAAGTATAACAGCTTGCTGAGAAGCAGAAGCAAGAGTATGAAAGGAGCGACAAGGAGAAGGGCTGTGATGGTGCCGGTGGACCCGACAATAAGAACCGCAATTCGTGACCGTCGCGGCAAGGCCAAACAGCAGAAATAAAAACCTGCTCGAGGCCGAGGCGACAAATCCAACGATGATGATGACGATCACGAAGATGAAGAGGGATCTGACAAGCAAGGGTTCCAGGAGGCCGTGGATGCCATGTGTGTTGACGGAGGTGCATCTTTGCACTCCTCCCACATTTAGCTCAAGCAATGGGTTCGTGAGGTCAACGCGGCAGAGCCGGCGGCAGAGGCAAGGAAGCCCTTCGAATGGTCAAACACTCCCATCATCTTCGACGCTAAGGACCACCCTGACCACGTCACCATGGTCGGGGTGCGTGCCATTGTTGGTCTCACCAACGATCCGCAACCTCAGAGTCACGAAGATGTTGGTCGATAGTGGGGCCGGCCTGAACCTGATCTTGCCCGATGTGATCAAGAGGCTGCAGATCCCTGGTTCGGACCTCAAACCGATGGGCTCCTTCCAAGGAGTGGACAGAGGAAGATCTCAGCCGAAAGGGAAGATAGCCCTTCCGGTCACGTTCGATAGCGAGCTCAATTTCAGGACAAAGAGGATCGTTTTCGTCGTCGCCAAGATGTCGCTGCCGTACAATGGGATCCTGGGCCGCCCAACACTGGCGAAGTTCATGGCGGCGTCCCACCATGCTTACAACACACTCAAGATGCCTGGGCCAATGAGCGTCATCACCATCCATGCCGACAAGAAAGATGCGGTTCTCTTCGTCGACAAGATCTACCGGGAGGCAGTGGGAGCGTCTGCTGGCGAGGCACTCACTCCTGCCGACAAAGCTCCCGGGGGAAGGAACAAGAACAAGACCTCCGGCAAGGCTCATGAGAACTCCGGGAAGCGCACGACAGGGTGCAACACGCCCGTCGAGGACTTACCACAGACCTCTGCTGGTAGGAGCAAGAAGGGCAAAGTGACCATCCCCAAGATGAAGCAGGTGGCTGCGCAGGAGGACGGCGAGGGCAGCACCTTCACTATAAGTGCCACCGTCGACAACAAAATAGGAAAGCGCGCTTGTCTCCTTCCTGCGGGTGAATGTCGATGTGTTTGCCTGGCAACCGTCTGATATCCCCGGTGTTCCCAGGGAGGTGATCGAGCACCACCTTGCTGTTTGTCCCCATGCGCGCCCTGTCAAGGAGAAGGTCCGAAAACAAGCACTGGAGCAGCAAGAATTTATTGCCGGAGAGATCAAGAAGTTGTAACCAGTGGGCCTAGTCAGGGGTGTACTCCACCCGACATTGCTCGCAAATCCCATGGTGGTGCATAAGGCGAGTGGGAAATGGTGACTTTGTATTAAAGATGTCAACAAATCATGCCCGAAGGATCCCTTTCCCCTGCCACGCATCGACCAGATAGTGGACTCGACCGTCGGCTGCGACCTGTTGTCATTCCTCGACGCCTACTCCGTCTAACACCAGATCTTCATGGCCGAGGAAGACGAGGAGAAAACGGCGTTCATCACTCCCTGCGGCACATACTGCTTCAAGCGCATGCCGTTTGGTCTGAAGAGCGCGGGTTCAACATTCGCGAGGGCCGTCCAGATCGGCCTTGGACCACAACTGCACAGGAATGTGGAGGCCTACATGGACGACATTGTAGTCAAAACCAAAGACAGGGCCACGCTGATCCAGGATCTGGAGGAGACCTTTGTGAATTTGCGCAAGATCACCCTGAAGCTCAACCCTGAGAAGTGCATGTTCGGGGTCCCTTCTGGCAAGCTCCTCGGTTTCTTCATATCTCAGCATGGGATAGAAGCCAACCCCGCCAAGATTGAAGCAATCAAGCAGCTGGAGGCACTGAAACGCGTCAAAGACATGCGGCGGCTAGTGGGCTGCGTCGCCGCCCTCAGCAGGTTCATCTCCAAGTCCGCAGAACGGGCACTGCCGTTCTTCAAGATCCTGAAGAAGGCAGAGGCGGACCGCAGAAGTAGAGGCGGTGTTGCAAGACCTGAAGAAGTACCTGTCCTCGGCCCCCGTCGTAGTTGCGCCCAAACCTGAGGAACTGTTGCTGTTGTACTTGGCAGCGACAAACCAGGTGGTCAACACCGCACTAGTGGCAGAGAGGGAAGCCGAGGAAGGCGAACCAGTGGCCCCTGAGCCGACAGCCAGCGAGCAAGAGCCTATCCGGATGAACTAAGAGGCCGACACAAGCACAACACGGGAAGCAGAACAACGAGCTCCGCAGGAGACAAGGATGGTGCAGCGACCGGTGTACTTTGTCAGCTCCCTCCTGCAGGGGGCTCGAGCAAGGTACTCTAGGATTTAGATGCTATTCTTTGGCCTCCTCATGGCCTCCCGGAAGCTGCGCCACTACTTCCAAGCGCATCACACTACAGTTGTCACCCGCTTCCCGCTGCAGCGGATCTTGAGGAACCCGGAGGCAACCGGCAGGGTTGTGGAATGGGCCTTGGAGCTGGCCAACTTTGATCTGAGTTTTGAGTGCATGGCATCCATCAAAAGCCGGGCACTGGCTGAGTTCGTTGTTGAATGAACACCGACCCCAGATGAGGAAACCCTAGAGACAACCCTTCACGGCAAGGAAACACCTTAGGTATGGGTCATGTACTTTGATGGAGCTTTCTCGCTGCAAGGCGCCGGTGCCGGAGTGCTGCTCGTAGCACCCACCGGAGATCACCTCTAGTATATGGTCCAGATGCACTTGCCTCGGGAGGTGTTGACCAACAACACGACCGAGTATGAGGGTTTGCTTGCTGGGCTGCGGATAGCGGCAGATTTGGGAATCAAGAAATTGATAGTCCGGGGAGACTCGCAGCTGGTCGTGCGCCAAGTCAACAAGGATTACCAGAGCCCCCTGATGGAAGCACGGTTCGATGGTCTGCGGATGGAACATGTCCCCAGAGCAGAGAATGACATTGCTGACGACCTATCGAAGCGGGTGGCTCAGAAGTTGCCTGTGGAACCAGGCACCTTTGTGCTCCGACTCACTCAGCCTTCAGTTGCACCATCAGAGCGATAGGCCAAGAAGAGAAAGATTAGCTCTGGCGACTACTTCCTGGCAGAGCCGCCAGTAGCCGCCAAGAAGGTTGCCGGAGGCAACGGAATGCTTGACGGTGAGCGCTGAGCCCCGGCGGGACAGGTGGTCCTCGCCATCGATGCTAGCGTTCCCGCGGCAGAAGAAACGCCTTTAGTCCTTGTCATCGAGCCGCGGGCTCCAACATGAGCGCAGCAAATCGTCCGATACCTCCAGACCGGAGACCTCCCCGAAGAGCAAGAAGAGGCCAAAAAAGTAGCCCGGTAGTCGACTATGTACTAGTTCATGGACAACGATCTGTATAGAAGTAGACCGAACGGAGTGAAATTGAGGTGCATCGCTTGGGAGGAAGGACAAAAATTGCTCGCAGATATACACGAGGGGACCTATGTCTCCCACGTAGGATTAAGAGCCCTTGTCAGGAAGGCGTTCTGGCAAGGATTCTACTGGCCCACATCCCTTCAAGACGCCTTGGCGGTGGTGACAACGTGCGAAGATGCCAATACCACGCCAAGCAAATACACCAACCAGCACAAGCCCTTCAAACCGTGCCGCTCTCCTGTCCGTTCTCGATCTGGGGGCTCAACATCATCGCCCCCTCCCCCGTGCTACCGGGGGCTTCGAGTTCTTGTTCGTCGCTATTGACAAGTTCACGAAGTGGACCGAGGTTGAGCCAGTGAGAAAGGTAATGGCAGAGGCGGCGGTCAAGTTCCTCGGAGGGATTGTTTGCCGTTTCGGGGTCCCCAACCGGATGGTACCGATAACGGCACACAATTCACCAGCAACACTTTTATGCAATACTTTCAAGACATCGGCTCCCGAATCTACTTCGCCTCGGTTGCTCACCCCAGGATTAACGGGCAAGTAGAGAGGGCAAATGCTAAAGTGCCGCGCGGCTTCAAGACGAGGACTTTCGACAAGCTGCGCAAGCATGGAAGGCGCTGGATTGACGAGCTATCAGCAGTTCTTTGGTCGATCAGAACGACGCCAAATCGAGCCACCGGCGAAACCCCGTTTGCCCTAGTATACGGGGCAGGGGTAGTTGTCCCCACGGAACTCACGTATGGGTCATCGAGAGTGCAGGCCTTTGATGAGGACCAACAAGAGCGGCTACGGCATGACGATGCCACACTCCTCGAGGAAGATCGTCTCCAGTCCTCACTGTGCACCGCTAGGTACCAGCAGGCCCTGCGCTGCTACCATAGCCGCAAAGTGTGCGCCAGGATTGTTGAGGAAGGCGACCTTGTCCTTCGACAGATTCAGTCCGCGAAGGGAACGAACAAGTTGACGCCAAAGTGGGAAGGCCCTTACCGGGTGGTACGAGTCACTAGGCCTGGCGCAGTCCGCCTGGAGACCGAAGATGGCACCCCGGTGCAGAACTCTTGGAATATCGAGGATCTTCGCAAGTTCTACCCGTAAGGCGCGGTTGTCGGGCCCCCCAGCAACCACTTTTGTGCAAGTCCCGCAGCAATGCATGTAATTCTTTGTACAAAGCCAGGTGATGACCCTATGCGCAGTCAGTAAAACTAGTTATCCCGCAACCTTTTTTCTGCTTAGATACATATTTGCATTATGTTTCGCTATGCAGATTGTTCAGGTAGTTTATTTCCAGCATAAGGTTGTTATCGAAACCGCTAAAAGCCAATAGCGCACCCTATTTTCTCTTCTTTCTTTTTCTCAAAAGAAAGCAGGATCGCTCCCCCCGCGTGCAGGTCATCTCGGGGGAAGAAGGGGACAACAAGGGCAGAGGCGTTCGGAGTAACAACCTCTCAGCAAGAAGAAGATAAGTGAAATCCTTACTCCTTCCCTGCTATGAAATGCGGCCTAAGAAAAGACCTAAGCGCGGGTGGACCCTTATCGAAATCATTGCGTGTCGGGGGATGGAAGCATGCCCAACCCCACAAAAGCCGTGACAAGGACAATAAAGGGACCTTGCCGAAAGTGGTGCTACCGGGGAGTGCTCGGGATTTATCCTCAGAAGCACCCCTCGATAAGACAACCCACGTCGGCAAGGGTCCCCAGCAAGCGTAAAGGTCGGAAAGGCATCGCAACACAGTTTTTCGCAAAGAACGGAAGGAAAAGGAGGATTGACACACAAACATACAAGACAAATTCTTGATACAACAGTAGTACCCAACGTTTTCTTTGATTTTCTTTCAGGACTTCGTCGGCTACAACATAACTACAAAAGGAGGGCGCCAAACCCAGCGACAATGGCAACGGGGACAAGTCGGAGTATGACTTCCTATAACGTCCCCGCCGGCCCCTGGGGAGGGAGGCACATTAGCTTGGTGGCGGCGGCAACGACGTCAAGTCAGAATATGACTTCGCCTGCGACCCCGCCGGTCGCCGACAGGAGATCTGCCACTACGATGTGGCGATTGATCTGGGAACAAACCCCTACATGCGGAGTTTCGTTCCCGGATCCCTAATTCCCCAGCTACGGCGCCGTACGCGTCTAGTCAGACTCCTCCCACTTGATGCCGAAGACGCTGCCGTCGTCGTTGCTGTCACTGGAGGAATCGAAGTTTCTCCCACTCGAGCTCTCCGCGCAGCACTCCAAACGAGCGCCGGACGCCCCAAAGATCTTCACTAAAAGCATGGCAGCGCCGTCGAACCTGAAGTGGAGGAGATGCCTGGGGCCTAAGCCACGGGAGCGGGCAAATGACTTCCACCCCCGTGTCAGGAACATGGCGCTGCCGACGGAGAGATCAACGGCTAACCATGCAGGGCCATTGGGACAGCCGTCCACCCGCAGCCACAACCCCTGGGGCGGATTGCCGTCCATGACCCGGGCGAACGGGTCAGGGAGGCGCAGCCAACTCTGAGGGCGGCGGCGGACCGCCACGATGAACTCTTGCACCTCTTCCCCAGGATGAACGCCTGCCTGCGGTTGGGGGAGAGGTGCACCGCTGTGGCCCCCACCGCGGTTCGACGGGGCCACCCGACCTCCACGGCCACCGCGCGTCGATGGAGCCGCCAGCCAGCGGACCACGGACGTCGATCGGCCACGGGAACTGGACCCGACCTCCGCCGCCGTCAGCACAACACGCACTAGGCTCCGGGGGCTGCCCCTCCCGGCACCCCTAGGACCTCTGGCGCGGCCGCGGCCCCTCGCCATGACAGAGGGAACACGCTGGAAATGGTGGTGAGAGAAAGAGGGAAGAAGCACCAAGAAGCTATGGAAGGACTCGGAGTCGCGGATGAGTGGCGCCCTCTCTAAACCTCCCCCTATTTATAGGGGCAAGAGGGAGGAGAAGAGGGCGACTCTCCGCATAACACAGCGAGTGCGCGCTCGTACACCTGCAAGTTCGACGACCGCCCTCCCCGAGCACTGACGAGCGCCGCACGCGCCACGCGTCGCCCGAGGCGTAGTCAAGACGTTAGGAGGAGCGACACCAATTGAATGGCGAGGAGCGGGAGGATGACACATCGTTTCTCCCGCTGCTTACCCCGAGGGAGACCGGGGGTTGGCCGCCCGTGCACCGATGTGACCATTCACTGTCAACCATTCCGCTTCGGCGACCGCCGTTCTCCACCAATGCCGTTACCCGCGGTAAATGCGCGTCGTGGGAAGAGCCAGAAAAAAGTCATCATAACTGCAGGGACGCGCAGCTACGCATGCCCGTGCATTGTTTTGGGCCTAGCCCAACAACGGCGCATGCGTATATGGCCTAGGCCCGGGGGCTACGGTCGGTGTACTAAGGACTGGGGGTCCCTAGTCCCCAGACTAGTGCACGGGCAGTCGCCCTAGACCGGCAACCTCTTGCCGGGCTCGCACCAACCTCCAAGGCGAACCAAGAATCAAGACCAGGGAAAGGCATTCGGGTCTTTCGCAAAGTGGAATAGTCCGTCCGTGAACGCCCCTGGCAAGGATTCCAGCCCGCCAAGCTGCCGTTCCACCTCACCAAGGATGATAGTCTACATCGCCTGAGGTGTCGAGCCGGCAGGCGGGCAGGCAGAGCTGGCCGGGGCACGTGGCTACAACGGCGGGCCTGTTGCAGCTTTAATGCCACCCGTCCTGCGGCGTGGCAGAAGAATAATAGGTAGCTGGGCGAATGACATAGAAGGAGAGGCAATCCTTGCCGAGAACCGTTGCCAGCACGCCACTCACGGCGCATTCAATGCGCCTGTCCTAGTCCGTCAGAGTTAGGTGTATCCCACTACCACTCTGACAACCCCTGTAGTTGTAAGAATACACTGTACACCCAGTAAAAGACCATCACAGCCCTTGTGGTAACCCCTTGAACTATAAAAGGAGGCCCATGGCTACCCTGACAAAGTCGACACCCCTTCCATTTGCACGCGTAGCAGCACCTCTCGAGCGTCCTTGTGGGGTGGCTGCTCTCTTGTATTTGGACCCAGATATACAACACACAGACATGACGTAGGGTTTTACGCTCCCGAGCGGCCCGAACCTGTATAAACCCCGCGCATAGCAATGGCCGACTGATGCTCGTTGTGCACTCGACGCCCCTGCCGAATCGAAAAGGGGCCTCGCTGGTCCCATAGATCGCCATGAACCACAACCCCGACACATGGTATAACACTAAGCAGGTAGTTTTGCTAAAAGCTAGTTTTGAGTGCAATATCATGTCCTAACGTTTGTAAAATCATGCATCATGAGGTTACAAATATCAATATAAACAGAGTATGAACAACTCCAGTTTAATCATCTCATCAAGTCATCCGACTTAGCTCCAGTATTTCCCTTTTTTCACGCGCCAAGTTTTGTAAAACAATGGACGTAGCCCAAGAGCGGTCATCCAACTTTCCTTGACCATGGACACGGCTATTCAAATAGTTTTACACTCTGTAGAGGTTGCACACTTAGCCATAAGACTTGGGGAACTTCCGTGTCATCCACGACTCGCGATATATTACATACCCGAGGTAAGCACCCAAACAATGCTTTTCCCTTGACAACACTAAACAAAGAGTCCACTCGTTAGCCCATGTCCTCATGATGTACGTCTCACGAGACTCGCTGAACTTAGTACCATCCATGAGGGGACACAACGGTGTGCCTAGTGTGTGTAAAAATAGCCATAGTCGCCCGTCCAGGCATGACCCCGTATCGAGAGAGTGACTCGACTCTCTCGCCACTAGTAATGCGGGCTCTCTGCTAACATCGACTAAAGTAATCAACAAAGCCCCATCCCATAAGGGGTAGTGTGGTAGTACATGTAAGGTTGGAGTAACGGTCACAACTTAAACCAATCCCTTTTTGAAAACAACACACACACTTGCCTCGGCACACCACTTCTTTATCAAGTGGTTACCTAGCTCAACACCTCCCTAGGGCATTAGTGGCACCTGATGGGGTTTTCAAAAGGGTCTTTGGTAAACATTTGTTTTCCATCTCATGCATATCCCCGTCCCACCCGCATAACTCTCAACGGAGAATAGAGCCATGCACAATGCAAGTTTCAACGAGAAATGCATCGGAGACCAACCCAACAAGGTTGTCACCACATCATCGACATGCTTTTTCATGCAACAAGTAAAGTGCTATAATGCCATGCACAAAAATAGTTTCATCAACATGGTCAAAGGGCTGCTTGCCTGGCTCAACAAAGTCTTTGGGGTCTTTGAAAGCTTCTGGTCCAACTCCAAGCACTCCGTCTACTTTGTCAACTACTGTTCAAAGCAATCACAAAAACACACAACAAGGCAAAGAAAATAAAAGTGCACTAAAATAGGGGTTCCATTTTTCTAAGACACCTATGGTTATATGAAAAATAACCAAAGTGGTCCTACTGGATTTGAGGCACTAGGGATTTTATTATGACGAAATCAAAAGGGAACAAGGACTTGCAAGGAGTCCATAGAATGCCCTTTTATGAAAATGTGTAAAGACACCCTTTAATTCAGGCATGATTTTAGAAATATTTAGAAATTGATTTACTGGAATTGGACATCTTATGAATACTGTAGGAATTTTCCAAGGTAAACCATTTGAATAAATGGACCATTTCTTAGGGCCAACAAAATCTAGGCCTAGGAAAAATGTTCACCATTTTTAGAAAAATGGTGCATGATATAGAGAGTACAAAGAAATTTGGATCAGGCCATTTGAATAAAAAATAATTGTCCTAGGGATTTTCAAAGTGGCCTTTTAGAGGTTCAAATTTGAATTTAAATATGAACAGTACAGGAAGGTGTGATGGAAAAATATGAAAGTTGCACCATTAAATAGTCTGGAATTTTAGAAGAATATAGGAGTTGGAATTATTGCATTTGGATAATTATTTAATCTTGTGGAATTTTTGAAAAAACCTACTAAAAAAGAAAAAGGAAATGGGCACTGTGCCTCGTGGGCGAGAACATGTTGGAAATATGCCCTAGAGGCAATAATAAAATAGTTATTATCATATTTCCTTGTTCATGATAATCGTTTATTATCCATGCTATAATTGTATTGATTGGAAACTCAGATACATGTGTGGATACATAGACAACACTGTGTCCCTAGTGAGCCTCTACTAGACTAGCTAGTTGATCAAAGATGGTTAATGTTTCCTGACCTTGGACATGAGTAATCATTTGATAATGGGATCACATCATTAGAAGAATGATGTGATGGACACGACCCAGCCGTAAGCATAGCATCTGATCGTGTTAGTTTATTGCTACTGCTTTATCCATGCCAAGTATTTGTTCCTACGACCATGAGATGATGCAACTCCCTGACATCGGAGGAATGCCTTGTGTGTATCAAACGTCACAACGTAACTGGGTGACCATAAAGGTGCTCTACATGTATCTCCGAGGGTGTCTGTTGGGTTGGCGTGAATCGAGACTGGGATTTGTCACTCCGTATGACGGAGAGGTATCTCTGGGCCCACTCTGTAAAAAATCATCACAAGAGTCTTGCAAGCAATGTGACTAAGGAATTGGTCACGGGATCTTGTATTACGGAACGAGTAAAGAGACTTGCCGGTAACGAGATTGAACTAGGTATGGAGATACCGACGATCGAATCTCGGGCAAGTAAAATACCGATGGACAAAGGGAACTGCATACGGGATTGCCTGATTCCTTGACATCGTGGTTCGACCGATAAAGATCTTCGTGGAATATGTAGGAACCAATATGGGCATCCAGGTCCCGCTATTGGTTATTGACCGGAGAGTGTCTCGGTCATGTCTATATAGTTCTCGAACCCGTAGGGTCTGCACACTTAACGTTCGGTGACAATTTGGTATTGTTGAGATGTATATGTTGGTGACCGAAAGTTGTTCGGAGTCCCGGATGAGATCCCGGACGTGACGAGGAGTTCCGGAATGGTTCGGAGGTAAAGGTTCATATATGGGAAGTTGGTATTCGGGCACCAGAATAGTTTCGGGGTTTGCCGGGTTTCATCGGAAGTGCCGGAAGGGTTCCAGGGGGTCACCTGTCCGGATGGCCCCATGGGCAGAGAGGGGTGACACACCAGCCCCTGGTGGGCTGGCCGCACCCACCACCCCAAGGCCCATGTGGCCAGGGCAAGGGCTGGCCCAAGGGTGGCCGCCACCCCCTTGCCTTGGGGTGCCAAGGCTGCCCCCTTGGCCGCCGCCCAATCCTAGGGGAAACCCTAGGGCGGCCGCACCTCCACCCCTCCCCTATATATACTTGAGGGAGGAGAGGGCAGCTGCACCCTTAAGCCACGATGCATCCCTCTCCCTCCCTCTAGATCAGTTTCTCCTTTAGATCGGTTTCGGTATTGCTTGGCGAAGCCCTGCCAGAACAGCTCCACCACCACCGCCACCACGCCATCGTGCTGCTGGAGATCTCATCTACCTCTCCATCCTCGCTTGCTGGATCAAGGAGGCAGAGACGTCATCGAGCTGTACGTGTGCTGAATACGAAGGTGCCGTCCGTTCGGCGCTAGATCGGAATGGAACAAGATTGGATCGCGGGACGGATCGTGGTTGGATCGCGAAAACGTTCTACTACACAACCGCGTTTCTTAACGCATCCCGCTTAGCGATCTACAAGGGTATGTAGATGCACTCCCCCTCTCGTAGCTATTGATCTCCATAAATAGATCTTGGGTGTTCGTAGGAATTTTTTTGTTTCCCATGCAACGTTCCCCAACAGTGGTATCAGAGCTAGGTCTATGCGTAGATAACATGCACGAGTAGAACACAAAATAGTTTGTGGGCGTTGATGTTCAGATTGCTTACTTCCTTAGTCTTATCTTGATTCAGCGGTATTGTGGGATGAAGCGGCTCGGACCAACCTTACTCGTCCACGTACGAGAGACCGGTTCCATCGACTGACATGCACTTGTTGCATAAAGATGGCTAGCGTGTGTCTGTCTCTCCCACTTTAGTTGAATTGAATTCGACAGAGGCGGTCCTTGTAGAAGGTTAAATAGCAACTTGAATATCACCATTGTGGCTTTGCGTAGGTAAGAACGGTTCTTACTAGTTGCCCATAGCAGCCACGTAAAACTTGCAACAACAAAGTAGAAGACATCTAACTTGTTTTTGCAGGGCATGTTGTGATGTGATATGGCCAATGACATGATGTGATATATGTGATGTATGAGATGATCATGTTTTGTATAGATTATCACGACTTGCATGTCGATGAGTACGACAACCGTCAGGAACCATAGGGTTGTCTTTAATTATTTTTGCCTTCTTTTGCTTTACTTTATCGCGATGAGTTAGAAATAGTTGTAGAAGCAATAGTTGGCGCGACAACCACATGACGACACGATGATGGAGATCATGATGATGGAGATCATGGTGTCATGCCGGTGACGATGGAGATCATGCCGGTGCTTTGGAGATGGAGATCAAAAGCGCAAGATGATGATGGCCATATCATGTCACTTATATGATTTGCATGTGATGTTTATCTTATTTATGCATCTTATTTTGCTTAGAATGGCGGTAGCATTATGAGATGATCTCTCACTAAAATTTCAAGATAAAATTGTGTTCTCCCCAAGTATGCACCGTTGCGAAGGTTCGTCGTTTCGAAGCACCTTGTGATTATCAGCGTGATAGACTCTACGTTCACATACAACGGGTGTAAGCCAGATTTACACAAGCGGAATACTTGGGTTAACCTTGACGAGCCTAGCATGTACAAACATGGCCTCGGAACACAGGAGACCGAAAGGTCGAACACGAGTCTTATAGTAGATATGATCAACATGGAGATGTTCACCATTGAAACCACCACATTTCACGTGATGATCGGACTTGGGTTGGTGGATTTGGATCATGTTACACTTAGACAACCTGAGGGATGTTGATTTGAGTGGGAGTTCTTTAGTAATATGATTAAATTGAACTCATTATCATGAACATACTCTAAAGTTGTCTTTGCAAAATTATGTTGTAGATCAATGGCTCATGCAGTAGCTCCCCTGAATTTTA
This sequence comes from Elymus sibiricus, assembly GCA_039707655.1. NCBI lineage: Eukaryota > Viridiplantae > Streptophyta > Magnoliopsida > Poales > Poaceae > Elymus > Elymus sibiricus. The sequence continues at coordinate 301,712,378 of CM077675.1, read as the reverse complement.
ATGCGTTCCTAGAGAAAGCTAAGTTGAAAGATGATGGAAGTAACTATGCGGTCTGGGTCCGTAATCTGAGGATTATCCTCACGTCATCGCAGAAGGCTTATGTCCTTGATGCGCCGCCTGCTGTGCCACCCCCTCCAGCGTCGTCTGTAGACGTTGTGAACGTCTGGCAGGCACGTTCTGATGACTACTCTATAGTTCAGTGCGCCATGCTATACGGCTTAGAATCGGGACTTCAAAAGTGTTTTGAACGCCATGGAGCATATGAGATGTTCCAGGAGTTGAAGTTAATATTTCAAGCAAATGCCTGGATCGAGAGGTATGAGACCTCCGAAAAGTTCTTCGCCTGCAAGATGGAGGAGAATAGTTCTGTCAATGAACACCTACTCAGAATGTCTGGGTACTACAACCGTTTGAATGATTTGGGAGTCCAGCTTCCGCCCGAAATGGTCACTGACATAATTCTCCAGTCGCTGCCACCTAGCTACAAAAGCTTCGTGATGAACTATAATATGCAAGGGATGGAAAAGTCTGTCTCCGAGCTGTTCGCGATGCTGGAAGTCGCGGAAGTAGAAATCAAAAAGGAGCATCAAGTGTTGATGGTGAATAAAACCACTAGTTTTAAGAAAGGCAAGGGAAAGAAGGGAAACTTTAAGAAGGGTGGCAAGCAAGTTGCCGCTCCCGTGAAGAAACCCACGGCTGGACCCAAGCCCGAGACTGGGTGCTTCTATTGCAAGGGGACTGGCCACTGGAAACGGAATTGCCCCAAGTACCTGGCTGATAAGAAGTCTGGCAACGTCAACAAAGGTATATTTGATATACATGTTATTGATGTGTACCTCACTAGCTCTCGTAGTAGTGCCTGGGTATTTGATACCGGTTCGGTTGCTCATATTTGTAACTCGAAACAGGAACTACGGAATAAACGGAGGCTAGCGAAGGATGAAGTGACGATACGCGTAGGAAATGGTTCCAAGGTTGATGTGATCGCCGTCGGCACGCTCGCTCTTCAATTACCATCGGGATTAGTAGTAAACCTAAATAATTGTTATTTGGTGCCTGCGTTGGGCATGAACATTATATTTGGATCTTGTTTATTGCGAGACGATTATTCATTTAAATCAGAGAATAATGGTTGTTCTATTTATATGAGTAACATCTTTTATAATCATGCACCCAATGTGAATGGTTTATTCTTGTTGAATCTCGATAGTAGTGATACACACATTCATAACATTGATGCCAAAAGATGCGAAGTTAATAATGATAGTACCACTTTCTTGTGGCACTGCCGCTTAGGTCATATTGGTGTAAAACGCATGAAGAAGCTCTATGCTGATGGACTTTTGGAATCACTCGATTTTGAATCGCTTGATACATGCGGACCATGCCTCATGGGCAAGATGACGAAAACCCCGTTCTCCGGTACAATGGAGCGGGCAAGTGACTTGTTGGAAATCATACATACTGATGTGTGCGGACCGATAAGTGTTGAGGCGCGCAGTGGATATCGCTATTTTCTTACCTTCACTGATGATTTACGTAGATATGGGTATATTTACTTAATGAAACACAAGTCTGAAACATTTGAAAATTTCAAGGAATTTTAGAGCGAAGTAGAAAATCATCATAACAAGAAGATAAAGTTTGTACGATCTGATCGTGGTGGAGAATATCTGAGTTATGAGTTTGGTATGCATTTGAGACAGTGTGGAATTGTTTCACAACTTACGCCACCTAGAACACCACAGCGTAATGGTGTGTCTGAGCATCGTAATCGTACTCTATTGGATATGGTGCGATCTATGGTGTCTCTCACTGATCTTCCACTTTCATTTTGGGGTTATGCATTAGAGATAGCTGCGTTCACTTTAAATAGGGCACCATCAAAGTCCGTTGAGACGACACCGTACGAATTATGGTTTGGCAAGAAACCTAAGCTGTCGTTTCTTAAAGTTTGGGGCTGCGACGCTTATGTGAAAAGGCTTCAACCTGATAAGCTCGAACCCAAAGAGGACAAATGCGTCTTCATAGGTTACCCTAAGGAAACAGTTAGGTATACCTTCTATCTCAGATCCGAGGGCAAAGTGTTTGTTAATAAGAACGGGCCCTTTCTCGAGAAAGAGTTTCTCTTGAAAGAATTGAGTGGGAGGAAGGTAGAACCTGATGAGATTGTTGAACCGTCACTTCAGTTGGATAGTAGCATGACATAGAAAGATGTTTCAGCGGCGCCTACACCAAGTGAAGAGGAAGCTAATGATGATGATCATGAAACTTCGGATCAAGTTACTACTGAGCCTCGTAGGTCGACAAGGAATCGTACCGCCCCTGAGTGGTACGACAATCCTGTCTTGGAGGTCATGTTGTTAGAGAACAGTGAACCTACGAGCTATGAAGAAGCGATGGTGGGCCCGGATTCCAACAAATGGCTAGAGGCCATGAAATCCGAGATAGGATCCATGTATGAGAACATAGTGTGGACTTTGGAGGACTTTCCATATGATCGTAAGGCCATACAAAATAAATGGATATTTAAGAAAAAGACGGACGCGGACGGTAATGTTACCGTCTATAAAGCTCGACTTGTTGCAAAAGGGTTTTCGAAAGTTCAAGGAGTTGACTATGATGACACTTTCTCTCCCGTAGCGACGCTTAAGTCCGTCAGGATCATGTTAGCAATAGCTGCATTTTTCGATTACGAGATCTGGCAGATGGATGTCAAAACATCGTTCCTTAATGTTTTCCTTAAGGAAGAGTTGTATATGATGCAACCAGAAGGTTTTGTCGATCCTAAAAATGCTGACAAAGTATGCAAGCTCCAGCGATCCATTTATGGACTGGTGCAAGCATCTTGGAGTTGGAATCTTCGCTTTGATGAGGTGATCAAAGCATTTGGGTTCATACAAGTTTATGGAGAAGCTTGTATTTACAAGAAAGTGAGTGGGAGCTCTATAGCGTTTCTAATATTATATGTGGATGACATATTACTGATTGGAAACAATATAGAACTTTTAGAAAGCGTGAAAACATATTTGAATAAAAGTTTTTCAATGAAAGACCTCGGAGAAGCTACTTACATATTAGGCATCAAGATCTATATAGATAGATCGAGATGCTTAAAAGGACTTTCACAAAGCACATATCTTGATAAGGTTTTGAAGGAGTTGAAAATGGACCAGTCCAAGAAAGGGTTCTTGCCTGTCTTACAAGGTGTGAAGTTGAGTAAGACTCAATGCCCGGCGACTACAGAGGATAGAGAAAAGATGAGTGTCATCCCCTATGCTTCAGCCATATGATCTATCATATATGCGATGTTGTGAACAAGACCAGATGTCAGCCTTGCCATAAGTATGGCAGGGAGGTTTCAAAGTGATCCAGGAATCGATCATTGGACAACGGTCAATAATATCCTTAAGTACCTGAAAAGGACTAAGGAAATGTTTCTCGTTTATGGAGCTGATAAGGAGCTCGTCGTAAAGGGTTACGTCGATGCTAGCTTTGACATAGATCTGGATGACTCTAAGTCTCAAACCGGATACATATTTATTATGAACGAAGGAGCGGTAAGCTGGTGCAGTTCCAAGCAAAGCGTGGTAGCAGATTCTACACGTGAAGTGGAGTACATAGCTGCTTCGGAAGCAGCGAAGGAAGGAGTCTGGATGAAGCAGTTCATGACAGATCTCGGAGTTGTGTCCAGTGCACTGGATCCGATGACTCTCTTGTGTGATAACACTGGCGCCATTGCTCTAGCCAAAGAGCCCAGGTTACACAAGAGGACCAGACACATAAAGTGCCGCTTCAATTCCATCCGCGATTACATCAAGGAGGAGGACATAAATATTTGCAAAGTACATACGAATCTGAATGTTGCAGACCCGTTTACTAAGCCTCTTCCACGGGCAAAACATGATCAACACCAGAACTCTATGGGTGTTAGATTCATGACAATGTAAATCACATAGCGATGTGAACTAGATTATTGACTCTAGTGCAAGTGGGAGACTGTTGGAAATATGCCCTAAAGGCAATAATAAAATAGTTATTATCATATTTCCTTGTTCATGATAATCGTTTATTATCCATGCTATAATTGTATTGATTGGAAACTCAGATACATGTGTGGATACATAGACAACACTGTGTCCCTAGTGAGCCTCTACTAGACTAGCTCGTTGATCAAACATGGTTAAGGTTTCCTGACCATGGACATGAGTTGTCATTTGATAATGAGATCACATCATTAGAAGAATGATGTGATGGACAAGACCCAACCGTAAGCATAGCATCTGATCGTGTTAGTTTATTGCTACTGCTTTGTCCATGTCAAGTATCTGTTCCTACGACCATGAGATCATGCAACTCCCTGACACCGGAGGAATGCCTTGTGTGTATCAAACGTCACAACGTAACTGGGTGACTATAAAGGTGCTCTACAGGTATCTCTAAGGGTTTTTGTTGGGTTGGCGTGAATCAAGACTGGGATTTGTCACTTCGTATGACGGAGAGGTATCTATGGGCCCACTCGGTAATACATCATCACAAGAAGCTTGCGAGAAATGTGACTAAGGAGTTGGTCACGTGATCTTGTATTACGGAACGAGTAAAGAGACTTGCCGGTAACGACATTGAACTAGGTATGGAGATACCGACGATCGAATCTCGGGCAAGTAAAATACCGATGGACAAAGGAACTGTATACGGGATTGCCTGAATCCTTGACATCGTGGTTTGACCGATAAAGATCTTCGTGGAATATGTAGGAACCAATATGGGCATCCAGGTCCCGCTATTGGTTATTGATCGGAGAGTGTCTCGGTCATGTCTGCATAGTTCTCGAACCCGCAGGGTCTGCACACTTAACGTTCGGTGACGATTTGGTATTGTTGAGATGTATATGTTGGTGACCGAAAGTTGTTCGGAGTTCCGGATGAGATCCCAGACGTGACGAGGAGTTCCGGAATAGTTCGGAGGTAAAGATTCATATATGCGAAGTTGGTGTTCGGGCACCGAAATAGTTTCGGAGTTTGCCTGGGTTTCATCAGAAGTGCCGGAAGGGTTCCGGGGGGGGGGGGGGGGGGTCCATCGGGAGGGTTCACCTGCACGGAGGGCCCCATGGGCAGAGAGGGGTGACGCACCAACCCCTGGTGGGCTGGCCGAACCCACCACCCCAAGGCCCATGCGGCCAGGGCAAGGCCTGGCCCAAGGGTGGCCGCCGCCCCCTTGCCTTGGGGGCCAAGGCTGCCCCCTGGGCCGCCGCCCAACCCTAGGGGGAAACCCTAGGGCGGCCGCACCTCCACCCTCCCCTATATATACTTGAGGGAGGAGAGGGCAGCCGCACCCTTAAGCCACGTCGCAGCCCTCTCCCTCCCTCTAGATCAATTTCTCCTCTAGATCGGTTTCGGTAGTGCTTGGCGAAGCCCTGCCGGAACAGCTCCACCACCACCGCCACCACGCCGTTGTGCTGCTGGAGATCTCATCTACCGCTCCGCCGTCGCTTGCTGGATCAAGGAGGCGGAGACGTCATCGAGCTGTACATGTGCTAAACGCGGAGGTGCCGTCCGTTCGGCGCTTGATCGAAACGGAACAAGATTGGATCGCGGGACGGATCGTGATTGGATCGCGAAGACGTTCGACTACACCAACCGCGTTTCTTAACGCTTCCCGCTTAGCGATATACAAGGGTATGTAAATGCACTCCCCCTCTCGTAGCTGTTGATCTCTATAAATAGACTTGGGTGTTCGTAGGAAATTTTTTGTTTCCCATGCAACGTTCCCCAACAGAACATGCTGACCAAACCTGGCCTAGAGGCGAAGCGGCCCGAGGCGAATCGGTGTGCCTACGCGCGCCAAGTTCAAACCTGACGGGCGGGCCCCGGGCGTCAGTGAGAGGGAGGCGGGGGAGAGAGGGAAGAGGATGACAAGCGGGACCCACTTGTCATCTTCTTCCTTGGGACAGAGGTGGTCGAGGGCCTTACCGGCAGTTCTACCGGGCACAACAAGGAGCAAGGATGATGGAAATGGACTCAGGGAGCTCCCACCGTTCGAGGGGTGTAGGAGTGGGATGTCGGGGCCGTCGGGTTCGCTGGCGACGAGGTCCGCGGCGGAGGAGCTTTGGGAGGTGGAAGCTCCGGTCGCCCTATGCTGTAATTGTAGGGGGAAACAAAGGGAAATGGGTCAGGGGGTTGAGGGGGTTCAAGATCGAGTGAGAACGAGGGTGGAGGAGGTCGGTACCAAGCGTACAACAACGACCCAACGTGGCGTGGCTCTGCTCGATCCCGAGCGCAGTGACCTTGTGAGGAGGAATGGATGGTGCAAGCGGTAGATTAGGAGCAGGAGACGGCGATCATGGGGTAGAGGGAGACCAGGGGCGGCTTAAATAGGCGGGGGCGTGGTGCACCGTGGGCGGAGTTCACCGGCGCCCGCGGAACTGGCTCTGGTGGTCACGGGAGGGTGTCGGGGTAGCTCAGGGGTGTTCGTGGGTGCGGTCCACGACCAGGGGAAAAGAGAGGGAGGAGCTAGGGGGCCAAGAGAGCGCGCGTGTGAGCAAGCTCACTAGAGCTCTCTGGGTGGCCCAGTGCGCGTGCGAGCGAGGAGCCAGGAGGGAGAGAGAGAAGAGGGCGATCCAGTGTCGTGTTGCGGACGTCGAGGCACGCCGGCAAGCGTGCTCGGGTGGCTTGAGGTGGTCGACAACTTCGGGATGGGGGCGGCTACAGTGCGGGAGTGCACTGTAGCACTATCTAGAGCACCCATATGGTTGACATGGGTATATTTAACGCTCTCTAGTGTGTCTTCTAGTGTCTGGGAGGTTTTGGAGATGCCCTAGGACACATAGGGGCTAAGGAAGCAACCGGGTAAAAGAAGTAGAGGAGGGGAGGTGCTGCCCTGGTAAAATAGAGGGAGTAAGTTAGGGTTTTACCCCCTCAATAATAGAGCTATGGGAAGGAGAGTTGTACTGGAGGTAGAAGGCAGCCAGTTGAAGCTCTGGTAATTTTTTTAGCTCAAGGAGAATAGTAGTGGTGGTGCAAAAAGTAATTGTTACAAATCACTAGAAGGTGTTTGATGAAATTTTGGGTAGGTAATCTGGTCTCCTATCCATGAGATTTAACAGGATTGATAAATGGGATTAAATGGGCACGTCCATCAATTTGTAGCTCATTTGAAGAAAGTGCCCTATGCAAAAGTTTCAAACCCTAAAAATGGGCAGAAGTGGATTTGCTTAGATTTATAGACGATAAACTATTCTCCTTAGTGTACCAATTGGTGTGGATGCATTATTAGGGGATTTGAACATGTCCCCAAAGTTTGAGATCAAATGGTGACAATTGTCAATGAAAAGTTGATCAAATTTGAATCTGGATAGAGAGCGTTTTGGGACACTTTTGTGAACCAAAACTACTTGGATTGAGATGAAACTTGGCAAGATCATCACATGAGGCATATGTGACTTACTGGAATTTTCCTGGGTTTATTTGAAAATATTTCTTATAGAAATATTTCAAATGCTTGAAATATCCAGAAAGGGTTATGGAGGATTTTGTCCAATATTTTGAACATGACCATGTGTTGAAATTCATATATATGGAAAACATATGTCCACTGAGTTTCCCTAAATTTTCTCAAATATTTTGGAAACATTGAAATAAATTTGCCTAAAAAAGACCATTTCTGGCCTCACAAAAAGGCATTTAAATAAAATACAAAAATAACTTTTAAAAATATATTTTTGTGGTTTTGGGAAGTCTTATATAAAATAGGTTTCAAATAAAATATTTTGGATAGAATATTCACCCTAATTTGAGGACTTGTAGTTCAAACCTCAATTCATGTTTTTTTGAAAACCTAAATTGAATAAATGCTTTTTGGCCAAAATATTTTTCTATAAAAATAGTTTTATCTCCTATACACATGGCATAATCATTCGGCAAAGATTTGGATCAAGGAGATGAGTTTTTGAGAGTAGGAGAGTTTTTGTGAATTAGGGACACACTCAATCAAGCAAGCAATAGCAATTAGTTCAAGCATCACATCCATTCACAAAATGTTTTTCTTGGTCCTAATTTTAAGCTTTATTAACATAGTGATGTGGCACAAAACACAGGGTGTGACAGACCTACCCCCTTAGAAGAATCTCATCCCCGAGATTCCTAGGCTAGGCGTTGAAGAGGTACGGAAATTTCGGATCAAAGGTAGTCTTCACGTTCCCATGTTACTTCTGCCTTGGTGTGGTTGCTCCACTGGTCCTTGAAGTGCTTGATGATACTGCTTCAAGTGCATCGGTTGGCTCCATCTAAGATGCGAGTGGGACTCTTGCAACAAGCTAGGTCTGACTACAGGTCAAGGGCTCGATGAACGAGGTTCGAGCAAAGGTCTAGTTTGTCCGTGCGTTTCTAAAGTCAGAATACGTGGAAAAGTAGTGTCGGAGTGCTGGTCCTGGTGGGGGGGGGGTTACCCATGTTGGTTAGTGACATCTTGATGTCTGTGCTAGACTTGGTGTAGCTTTCCAGCGACGTGGAATCGTTGGCTTCTCTGGAGCAGATGATGTTCCGTTGTACGTGGTTTTCCACTGTAAGGACGTTGAGGTTAGTCAGTGTAGGCTTCTTGTTGAGATATTTTGCTCTAGTAAGTTGTCCAGGCACGTTCTCTAGTCAACTCTAATTGCTTCTTGGCCATTTGTCTTCATAATCGTGGATGCATACTCTTAGCATGGCTTTGAGTGTTTGGTTTACTTGTCTCTTCGTAGAAATTTGTGGCGAGGTTTGGGTTGAATCCCTTCCCTAAGACTTAGCTTAGAGGTTTGGTAGAAAAAAATGTGTTTCTTCATCTAAAGTGGTTCCAGTGGTTTTTTTTAAGTAAACTGACTATTCAAAAGTGTAGATTAGCTAACTAGTCTTCATGGTTGGAGGTTCGGACAAGTGGGGAGGACTATCTTGGTAGGTAGTTCTCCATGATCCAATTCTTGTCACGTCCTCGATTGGACTGGAAAAAGGCTAGTAATGAAGTCATGACAATCGCTCCACTCCGTTCCAGGCTCTGGAGGGAGTAGCGAAGGCATGCTCATCTTACTCTATCCTGGTGGTGGAGTGAGGGGTGCTATCAACTTCCCAGTTCCTTTCCATTCAATAACTAAAAGGTTACCTTTAACACAAGGATCTATTTAATCCCTCATGACGTCCAAGGGTTTCATCTCGCTTGATCGTCGGTGTTGCTTGACGTAGTCTAGCTGAGGTGGCCGCAGGGGAGTGGTGGTTGAATTCTCATGCTTCTTATTCTCCGTCGTAGTTTCCCAACCGTAATGGTTCTCCATCTTGCTTGTGTAAGAATATCTTCTGCTACGGGGAGAGCCCTCCAAGAAGTCCAACTTCAAGGTAAAACTTTACACGAGAGAAACTTGGCAATCAGTGTTTCTGGGGCTTATCCAAAGCAGGACTAGGGTGTCCCTCACTCTCCTTGGATAAATAAGTGTGTCATCCATGAGGACAACAACGTATTTCTCCAAGTATCACATAAACGCTTTGCTTATGGGACATGTGGGAGGAGCGGGCATTTGTTCCGGGTGGTCACTAGTCCAAAGTTTTGTGGTCCATCGTAATCTAGTTCTTTGTGTCCACCTTATGGACATGATTTGTGGTGGTTAAGGGGAAGTATTGGTCATAGTCTTTTGACTTAGAGCCAAAGCCTACGGCCATAATCCAATCATGCTAAGGCTCATCAAGGCTTAGAGGTTTCAAGGATTTTGTGATGTGAGTTAACATTTATTACCTTATCCTTGAGCATGGTTTTTTGGATGCCAATAGTCCTACCTATTTCTCCAAACAAAAATCACCTGACACCACCAAAATCATTGCCTCATATAAGTCATCTACAAACATCACTCATGCTATTCATATCTTCATGGCTCTTGAGAGAAGGTCTAAACGAAGTCATATACACTAATGCAGCCGCGTCCTATACAAACGGTTTTACCCCCTTTCCGCGACGTAGTTTTAAACCGTCAGCTTGCCTGTGTGGGCGATTGGGGGGCCTACTCCACATGACACAGATAAATCGTCGGTGATGCCTTTGTCCAGTCACACACGCTAGGCAAAAATAGAGCGTGTGCGATTGGGAGGGCCATCACAAACAGACATATTGCACAAGTCGTGTGAGATGTGCTTAGCATCCTACACAGAGAGTCCCAAAGATACCTTTCCGTTCGTATTGTACATCACACACAATTTTCTGCATAACATCGTCTATGATAGGGGTGGCCATTACACACGATAGTCATAATTCCGTCGATTGCGTTATTCAATACATCACTCATGGTGCCTAGAAGACACTGTTTGGCATAGGGTTGTCCATCACACACACTTGTTATGTGAAAATGTTTGTGATAGGGTGGCGTAACGCACACAGTTGTCGAACGGAAGTCGTGTGTGATTGTTTAATGATCCAACACGCCAACTTTCTAGAAACCGTGTGCGTTTGTTGAGGTCATCGCCCATAGTGTTGTCTTAGAAACCGTCTGCAATAGGAACCCCAATAATCCGCCTAATTTCTCTATTATTTATAATCCATTTAGTAATCAAATTAACATTTCATATCAAGAACACAATATATTTCTTATTCGTTTTACGGCAACCAGGATTTCATAATTGAATTACATCAGCGTACAATATCATATAGGCATATACTACCTGGCTACCCAATTGCACAACATGACAAAGTTTCAAATGTTGGGTTCTAGCGTAGGTGCATCGCATGCAAATCAAAAAATTTCTACGCGCAGAACATCCAAGAACATGCTACAAAGATGGATCACAGATCGTTACCACTAGACGCGCAGTGCCGTGTAGGGGAAGGAGAGTTGGGGCAGCGCGTCTGCGAGGTCCGTCTCCTCCTCGTCCGATCTCCCTCGAACAGCCGGTCGCCGGATCCCAAAAGCTGCTCAAGTGCACCTCCTCTAATGGTATCCGCGCGTGCAGGAGGAACACCATGCGGCGGACTGCTAGGTCCGATCACACAGTTCGGCGGCTAGTGGAGGTGGCTAGTTGCAACACATGCAAAGCCCTAATGACAGCGCCGAAGCGATCAACCAGATGGGTGGGCCGCACCTCCACTATATATAGGCATCCGTCGCGGGCTCAACTCTTGGGCCTCGCAGGGATCCTATAGCCCACATGTTCCTTCCCGTAAGCTTGTGACCCCTTAGGTTCTCGTTCACTTGGTCGCGAGTCAGATCACATCCGGCTTGACAAGTCGGTAGCGGTCTCTAGCAAAGCATGCCGACTCCAAGTGTCCGATGAAGCTGGTTAGGCGAACCTGTACTTCACACTTCTATTCCCTTTGCCACACGATATATGTTGTCGTGCTCAAGGCGACATGGTCATCCTTGTTGCCGCACGACCTCTTTCTCGTTTCGGTGAATCCGACCAACACTTCAGATTATCTCATAATCCTCATCACATGGCCATGCTTAGCCTGGTCGGATCACCCGAGGGGCCCAAAGTATATCTCTCCTGATTGGAGGGGAAATCCCATCTTGCTCAACCATGTCTCGCAGCATGGGTCAGGACAAGACCGAAACCCACCTTTATAACTACCAAGTTACGGAGTAACGTTTGGTCGGCCCAAAGCAGGTCTATCACCATCCCGAGTACATGCGTCAGCTCAGGTCTTAGGACATAGAACGTATGTTGTACTAGAGACTCACAGATGACCTATCGTTGCGTCTCATAGTTGGGTCTGTCCAACTCAGACCTTATCTCGACTCGGATCCTACTACGTCGAATCCGACCAGATTTTTCTGAGTCCATATTATCCAGTTAGCATCCAATGCTACATGGCCAGTTAGACCAGACCATCCACCGTGTCATATGCTAGTCTAACTCGCTGAGCGTCCACACAGCCTTTATGACTAGGGACCATTTAGGACAGTCATCATACAATGCATAGTCTCACAAACAAGTCACGTACTTGTTAATACACATCATTGATAATGTCTAAGGACTATCTTTATACATAAACACATAGGAAATATCATCATACATGATTGCCTCTAGGGCATATCTCCAACATCAAATGCAACATCTAAAACCTTTGGAAAGTAGCATCATAGACGTTAAATAGACAGATGAGTCTCATCTAGGAAACTGTTGAAGTGGAAGGAGAATATTGAGCCTTCAATGATGTTGAAGGTCCTCGCAACTTTAGACTAGTGCCTGTGGATGATTGCTCGCCCATCCTTCATCCTCTTGAGGAAGACTTCAAGATTATACCGTGGGTGCTGTATGAATACCTTCCTCGCCTCTTGACCATACATGTGGTTTGAGACGCAATCATTGATGAAATGCCTTTAAAAGGACTCAAAACAAACATATGCATAAATATCTTTTCTAAAATTTGAAATGGCGCAAAGGGAAAAAGACAAGGTGAAAGAGATAATACCATCCTATAGTTGACTGATGTCTTCTTCATTGTGCAGACAAACATCTTGTTCTTTTTCGTCGCTAGTTTCTTCATGTTAACAATCTTTCTGAGTTTCTTGTGTGTGGATTGTAGGTACCTAAATGAGGCTACCCTCAAGCACAAGTATCCTATACCCCGGACTAACTATCTTTTCGATCAATTGAAAGGAGCTAGAGTATTCTCAAATAATCGATCTGAGATCTGGAGAATTCCAAGAAAAAGATTCGAGCTACCGACATACCTGAAATGGAATTTACCATGAGTTATGTTATGTATGAGTACACCATCATGTCTTTTGGGGCTAACAAATACTCTAGCATATTTCATGAATATGGTGGAGAAGGTATTCATGGAGTACTTAGGCAAATTGTGGTTGTGATCATTGACAATACCCTGATATGCTCCAGAAGCAAGGAAGAGCGTGCCAACCATCTGAAGCTTGTTGAGGGAACATCAACTCTATGCCAAATTCAGCAGATGTGAATTCTGGCTGATGGAAGCTAACTTCCTAGAGCATAACATATCAGGAGAAGGTTTAACTATAGACTCCTCTAAAGTGGCAGCTGTCAACAGATGGAGGTTACCCAAGATTGTCATCGAGAATTGTAGTTTGCTCGGAATGGTTGGTTATGGCCGTAAATTTCGCCGAGAACTTCTCGAGGATAGCCAATCCCATGACTGACTTGATTAAGGAGAAGAAGTTTTGTTGGATGGAAGCTTGTGAAGAGACTAACGAACACGCAGGTCCTATGTTGCCCGACATTGAGAAACCCTTTTCAAGTCTGTCGTGATGTCTCACACTGAGGACTTGGATGTGTCTTGACGCAAGAAGGTAGAGTAGTTACGGACGCCTCCAGACAGTTGAAGACGCACGAGGTTTTGAACTATCAAACCCATGATTGCAATTTGGCACCGTTAGTCCATGCTTTAAAGCAATGTAGGCGTTACTTATTTGGTAAGACTTGTGACATCTTTGCGAATCACAAGAGTTGAAGTACATTTTCACTCTGAAGGAGTTGAACATGATACAGAGGAGTTGGTTGGAGATTACTCAAGAATTGTACCATGAATTGCAGCATCACCCTGGAAAGGTAAATGTGGTTGCTGACGAGCTAAGCCATAAGGCATACGCAAACTATTTGACCATGGTAGATTTGCCACCAAAGTTGTGTAAGGCATTCGAGGAATTAGTCAACTCGAGAATGGTGCTAAACAGTGGGCCATAACCCACAGACACCAGGATCAAAATGGATATGCCTAACGAACTTAAGAAACACGGAGTAGAAAATGAGATGATCATGGATGTGGTAACACCATGGCTCCAAAGAGAGATTGTGTAAACATTGTTTGAATAGGAGGGAAGAAACATCATTGGTTGTAAATGGAAGTGGTCATGCCAGAGTTGAACTGTCACAGAACCAGTAAGTTTCGAACTAACGCTTTATGAGTTTTAAAACCTCTAGAGTCGTAAGAGAGCTAGATGTTGTTGTGAAATTACATGTGCTCCCTTGGGGTTTTTCATAATTAATGACAACATACATTGTCTCTTGGACTAACAACTTTATCTAGTTTATTTTAGATGAAGTCCAAAGAGAGGATTGGCTGGGACTTGGGAGAAGGATCCTGGCTGGCATCAAACCCCGACTGGCTGGCAGTCAAATGGCCAGGCAGAGAGGGCAAACGGCCTCATCATGGCTGGCATCAAACCCCGACTCGTCAAGCCACTGGCGCGGTCAGTGTCGGTGTCAAAACCGGCGGATCTTGGGTAGGTGTTCCCGAGCTGTGGATCTGGGATCGATGGTTAACAGGGGACGAAGGAGACGATGTTTACCTAGGTTCGGGCCCTCTTGAGGAGGTAAACCCCACGTCCTGCTTGATTGTATTGAAGTGTATGACAATTATAGAGTTTATCTACCTCGAGATCAGATGAGCTAAAACCCTTGATGAGTAGACTTACCCCTACGAACTAAAACCCTCTGGCTTATATAGATACCATGGGTACTTAGGGTTACACGTGATAGGTTTCCATCCGGGTATAGATACGCCCATTGTCTCTTCTAAACTTGGAGGACACACCAGGTCTTCGGAGCCTTTCTTCTTGAGTACGGGATCACCTTGTAGTTCGGCCTTCCCGCAATAGTCACAGAGCGGCCCACCAAGCCGGCCCATGAGAGATAAGCTGACGGCCCGAGGACCCCTTAGTCCCGGACTCCCTCAGTAGCCCCCAAACTAGCCTCCAACACTGGGGTTCACGACACCAAGCAGCTTCGCAGGTCCAAAGTCTCCGGCTTGCGCCGTGAGTTATTTTCTCCCCTTTATATTCGGCTGATTCTAGTTCGGCCGCCGATGACGCCATGTTTCCGAACAACATACGTCGCTTAGCCTTGAAGGCCAAACATTTTGAGTGTGAACAGTGCCTCACCTGACAACTTTTCTGACGAAAGGTCACGGCAGGCCACGACCACTTAGCCAGTTATGAAAGCTCGATTCGCGGTTCGAGGCAGCTCCTCCATTGGCACGTCTCATCAACGTGAAGATCGTGCTCCATTTTTCCTTGGGATACGATTAATGATCTGGGTTATCCCACGTGCGCATAATGACACGATTCTTTTGGGAAGTGACGCGGCCAGCGGCGCAGTAAAAGGGTCCCTTGGTATTACGGCCTCCCACAAAAGGGAGAAAATCCCGAAGGCCTCCATACGCTTCTCAGATTCAAGCTCGCCTTCTCACTCCCCTAACCTCCAAGCATCCAGATCCAATCCTTCTCCAGTTCTTTCCAAGCCGCTTCCCCCCAAGCTCGGCCATGGCCGGTTCAGGTTCCCAGGGCAAGTGGGAGGTCTCCTGCGTCACCGGCAACGACATTCGGGAGTTGAAGCGCGCCGGCTACCTTTCGGTCAACATCCTCCACCGCGCCCCAGAGGCAGGCCAGGTGGTCCTTACGCCGAAGCCGGGCGAGAGAGTGGTGTTCATTCCCCACTTCATTCGGGGACTGGGCTTCCCGCTTCACCCCTTTGTCAGGGGCTTAGTGTTCTTCTATGGGTTAGACTTTCATGATCTCCCCCCAGAACTCCTTCATGCATATCTCGGCCTTGATCGTCGTTTGTGAGGCCTTCTTGCGGGTCCAGCTGCACTTCGGCCTATGGCTTCAGTTCTTCAACGTCAAGCCGAAGACAGTTAATAGCCAACACGCGGATTGTTGAGGGGCGGTGATCAGCAAACTCCAGCAGGATGAATTGCCGGAAGGCACCTTCATCGACATTGTCAAGGTTTGGCTAAAAGAATGGTTGTACATCACCAAACCATGATGTAAGGCCCAAGATGCGGTCCTATCCTTATTTTGGCTCAAGGGCCTCGATAGGGATAGAAGTGCATTGTCGGCATTCTGGGAACGGGGGTACCCAGACCTGCCTGCCTACGGCCCAGCGCGTGGCCCACCTCGACGACCCGGTACGGCCTAGCTGCAAACCCCCCAAGACAAGGCCCTCGTGAGGGCCCCGGCCTCGCGAGGAGAACGACGCCAAGATCTCCATAGGAGTGGCCTCCCTAGGTTGCCTCCCGAGGAGCGGAGATTCCTATGCAGGTGCCCAACCTCGGGAGGCAGCGATGACGTGAGCCATGACGACCAAGGCAGGCGGGCGCCAACGGGCGCAGGGAGGACAGTTTCCCCTTTGGTGCTAAGGAGGCAAGGATGTACGCGGGTTCCCAAGGGACCCACCAAAGGTTTCCATTCCGGTGCAACAAGACCAAGACCACGAACTCGGCAGGATGGATGTCATCGCCGAGCCCACCTCTGCATCACGCCCAGTTGCTTTGCAGGCGAAGACCACCTTTAGTCAGGATAAGCTGTACCTCCTGTCCCCCTTTGAATTTGGCCGTTGCGGGATACCTTCCCGCCTATGCGATAAGGGAAGAGGACCAAGGCCTCTATAAATAGGGACTAGCCTCCACCGTAGAGAGGGGGCCCCGAGAAAGAGAGAGAGAGGGGGCCCCGAGAAAGAGAGAGAGACCGAACCACCCACAACCAAGAGCCCTCGCGAGGTTGCTCTTCACTGCACTTGTTCATCCCCGAACCACCTCATGAGGCCAATCCACCAAAGAAGGAGTAGGGTTTTACACCGCAAGGTGGCCCGAACCTGGGTAAATCTCTGTGTTCATCTTCTCGCTTGTTGGCGCACATTCGGCAAGGCTAGGCTGTGGGGTGACGAGCTTGGGGCTTGAGCTAGTGGGGATCTTCGCACACACCCCAGAGTTCGAACCTTCTTGGGTCTGCAGAGCCCGGATTCAGACATTTCGCGCGCCAGGTAGGGCCATGTCAGAATCCTCCCTCCAGTGCAGCTTCGTCTCCGCGTCGTCGCTCCCCTCCTGCAGCTAACGCTGCCCTCGACCCAGCTGCGCACGGGAAGCGGGACTCGTTGTTGCTGCCCACCATGCAACGTGACGGCCGCGCCGCTACCCCGTCCCTCGCCCTCCTCATGGCGTCATCCTCCTGCGCACGCCGTAGGCCAGCGAATGCGTGAACCACGCTTCTCGTGGCGCGCGAGCTGCTGCGTTACCGCCCCGCCAACGACCGCTATGGCGGCTGGCTGGACCGCTTCGTCGAGCCCGTCAACGCCGCCGACGAGGCCCCAATGCCCTCCATCGGGGCGGCCTCGGGGGCTCCCGCCTGGAGAGCTTTCGACCTGACCGGTGCGATGAGGGAGGTGCTCGGGCACCACTTGGAGGCGTGCTTCGACGCGCGCCCCTATGAGGAAGGAGCACGGCGCGAGGCGCCAGGCTCTCAGAGGTTCATCTCCAGCACGGCTGAGGAGCTTCGGAAGGCACGGGCCATGCGTGGCGAGCGTCGCCCCGCGCCACCCAATATAGCTGCCGCCCCAACGTGGGCGGCGGGCTGCACGTCTACGTTGACACCCCGTGGAACGACCGCGTCTTCGCGGGCGGCCTCCGCAGAGCCTGGCGCGAGCAGCCTCACGAGGGGTGCTGGCGTGGCCGGCCTTCTGAGGCTGACTGGCATGAGCTGCCTCGCGAGGTACGCCACAAGGCTGGGGGCTACCACGAGCAAGCGCCCATGTCTCCGGGCCGGGTGTTGCCTTCCTGGAGACGGAGGGTGGAACAAGCGCCCATGTCTCCTGGCCGGGCGTTGCCTGCGTGGAGACGGAGGGTGGAACAAGCGTCCATGTCTCCGGGCCGGGCATTGCTTGCCTGGAGACGGAGGGTAGAACAAGCGCCCATGTCTCCGGGCTGGGAGGTTGCCTGCCTGGAGGCGGAGGGTAGTGTCGGTGTCAAAACCCGCGTATCTCGTAGTAGGGGTCCTAAGCTAGGCGTCTTGGAGCGATGGTAACATGGACATAGGATTTTACCCAGGTTCGGGCTCTCTTGAAGAGATAATACCCTACGTCCTGCTTTTGATTGTATTGATATGGGGGATAGTACAGAGTACATGTATCTACCACGAGATTATGAGATGTAATATACTGATCTATTGACTAGCCTGGCCTCGGTTTATATATGCACCGTAGGCCTAGGGTTTAGAGGAGTCCTTGTCTTGTGCGCCAAGTCTTGTGGAATCCTCCTTGTATTCGGCATGGACTGCCCGAAGTGGCCCATTAGTGAATCATCACGGGGGTCCTCGGCCCGACCCACTGGTCGGGAGACGACGTGGTGAGTACCCCCTAGTCCAGGACACCGTCAGTAGCCCCCTGAACCGGTCTTCAAGTTGGGGACGCTCCTCGGTTCTTCCGAACAGTTCTTTGTCTTCGTTCGTCGGTCTTGAAAACTGGTTCAACAAATCTTCCCATGTCCGATCTTGAGGATCGCCGAGCTCAATCCGAAGAGTTCACACGTCGGGCATCCGAGGAGCCCCTTTAAGTTATCGGCCTTTATCAATGCCTTATTATTTTTTATGCCACACCTCGGGTTTGAAGGGTTTCCCGTGTGGCGGTGTCCTCTTGCGTCCGAGCTCCAACGCCGAACTGCATCAGCCGAGCTCCAACGCCGGACTATGTCCGAGCTCCAACGCTGGACTGTATCCAAGGTATCTTTTTGCAGCCGAGCCCCAACGCCGGACTCTGTCCGAGCTCCAACGCCGGACTGTGTTCGAGCTCCAACGCCGAATTGTATCCGAGGTGTCATAGATTACCACGGTCTTGAAAAAGTTGAAGGACTTCATCCGAGCTTAAACGCCGGAATAGTCTTTTATGGAGCCAGCCATTCACATCCGAGCTTTATGCCAGACTGCTTCTAAGGCGTCTCCGATCTTGAGCTTTATGCCGGACTGCTTCCGAGCTCCAACGCCGGACTGCATCCAAGCTCCAATGATGATCAGCGTCCGAGGTATCATAAACTACCTTGGACCTTAAAAAATTAAAGGAATTCGTCCGAGCTTAATGCCGGAAACGCTCTCTATGGAGCCAGCCACGTTCGCCCGAGCTTTACGCCGGACTGCTTTCGAGGTGGTGCACCACCCAGACCATGGGCTGATTTTTTGTGGATATTTTCGATTGGTGCAATTTATTCTCTGCCGAGATATATAGCCAGTAGCCCTCAAGGTGTGTGTCGGTCTATAACCCGAGATGCACCTGAAGGATGACATAAAACCGCTGATCCCAGTAGCCCCTGAGACTCAGGTCGATTCGCAAAATTGGCCTGAGGATCAACTCCTAGCTCGGCAGCATACTCCGGAACACAAAAGCGGTGTGCACAGATCTCGAGACTCAGGTTGGGTACGGCCGACCAACCCAAGGATCATAATCTCCTCGGAAACTGTATTGCACTGAAATTTTCTGCATTGAATTGTCAATGCAGTAGCCCCTGAGACTTGGGTTGGGCAACATGGCCGACCCTAGGATCGTACCTCCTCGGGAACTAGTTCAACTATCATGTATGTTTTGACAACAGCGAGGTGGAGTTCAGCAGGAAAGATGCCGAACTGTAGTTTAGAAAAGAGTTTCCTAGCAAGACCATCACGCCGAACACCTCAACCAAGAGAATGTCCCGCTTCTTGAAAGGAAAACATAAAATAGGTGAAAGATGTTATAAGCTCAAAAGACCAAAAAACTTGCGTAAAAAACTTTACGTCTAGATTGAATCAAGTTTTTTGGTGCCAATACGAAATTGGTCTTAAAATTGTGCTTCCGTCGTGCTTTGACATGACACATCCGATCTCTAGACTTCAAGTGGGTCAGCCTTCGGCTTCAACCTCCCTATCCCGAAGGCGGAGTGTTTCTCAGGCCAGTTTAGCGAACTAAACGCGAGCGGCTTTAGAGAGAAACTAGGCTACCCGGCTATTGATCATACACTTGAGTCGAGAAAGGAGTGGTAGAAAAAGACTTTGCAACGACTAAGAAGAAAAGATCTATTATAAAATGGCTCATATTAATTTAAGAGCCCCCAAGTGACTTGGGTAAAAGAATTTTATGTATATTGATTGTATGTACCGAAGTACTTATATAATATCTGTGTTTCGCCCGAACTTTGAACGCGTCTTAACCGACCTTCGGCTTCTCCCTCTTTGGCCAAGGGCCAAAAAGTGTTATCTACTCCGCCTACCGAGAATATCGGCGGTGTTTCGGATAACCAGTCAATCAGGCCATGAGGCTGTAACAGACAAAGCGCGCCCAGGGAACTTATGCTATCTTACTTATGTAACGTAAGAAGCATCTTCAAAGAAAATAGCGCCCCCAACGGTACCTTTCTTTGGTCGCTCATGATTACTATGAGACTTGTGCAATAGATTTGTGTACGCGTGAGTTCCGTCGTGTGGCGACCATAGTTGAAAACAATAAGAGCGCTAGCTTTCGGCTTCACCCGTCTGAGGTACGAGTTCGGATGACCCGATCGTAACAATCGCAGAGGTGCTCCCTTTACTCCCTAGCCGAACAATCGGGAACGTAGGGGTAAGCATAGGAGCCAGGCAACCCAGCTTTGCGGAACACTTAAGTCAACATGATGCATATTTTGGCATAATACACGAGGAAGGAAAGAAGCTGTTCAATAATAATCACATGCAAAGAGAAAAGGTTTCATAAAGGAAGCCCGCAAGTAAACGGGGTATTTGAATCTGTTTGTAACAAACAAAGTTTTGACAAAGAAAGTTTTTCACGAACAACTTTTTGTCAAAAAAGTATAATGCTTGGTCGAACCGAACAAAATTTAAAACTGAAAGTTTCTGAGCATGAAAGCGACTTAGCTGGTTAATGTGCTCGGTGTCGATGACGCGATCCGGTGACCGAACGAGGAGTTCGGCACTCCGAAGTAGTGTCATGGCTCGGCCGATGTGGCGAGGCGAAGCCCCTGGTCCAGCCAAGGTGGTGGAGTAGGTCGGCAAGGTGACGCCGAACTGACCGCGCGACGCAGCCGAAGCCGATTACCTGCACACATAAAATAGTGCAAGCCAAGAGTAATAACAAATAAAGGTAATAATATATTTAAAAAAAAGTTCTTCTACTTAGTTAATTTAAGTGCAGCAAATAAGTAAAGGAATATGGCCTGGGCGCCGAGGTGCCTGAACGTAGAGTTCGGCTTGACGAAGTGGCGACGCTGCACGGTCGATGTGGCGAGATGAAGTCCTCGGTCCAGCTAACATGGCGAAGCTGTGATCGGCGGACGCCGAAGTCTCATGCAGGTCGGCTGGTGACGCCGACGTCTCATGCTAGCCGAGGTGTTGAAGCAGGTCAGTTGGTGACACCGAAGTCTCACGCCAGCCGAGGTGTCGAAGCTGGTCGGCTGGTGATGCTGAATTCTCATGCCAGCCAAGGTGTCGAAGCTGGTCGGCTGGTGACGCCGAATTCTCCGGAGCAGGTTGATGAGGAGATGACGAAGCCCCCAGTCTAGCCGAGGTGACGGAGCAGATCGGTAAGGTGACGCTAGAGTCCCATGCCAGCCGACATG
This sequence comes from Elymus sibiricus, assembly GCA_039707655.1. Classification (NCBI taxonomy): domain Eukaryota; kingdom Viridiplantae; phylum Streptophyta; class Magnoliopsida; order Poales; family Poaceae; genus Elymus; species Elymus sibiricus. The sequence goes on along the minus strand of CM077675.1, from coordinate 301,691,048 downwards.
TCAAAACAGGTCGGCGTGGTGGACGCCAGCTTGAAAAAGTAACGGCGCGGCGATGCCGACGCAGGTCGGAATTTGTGACGAGGTTAATGCTGGCTTGATGAAGCAACGGAGCGCCCGACCCGTACAACCCGCGGATGACGAGGTTCGCTTGATGATTATTCGGCCCTCGCGATGCCGAACTCTTGGTCGAATGACCGAGATGATAAGAAAATTTCCTTCAAAAAGGACGTCCGACAACTCGTTCACGAAAAAGATGAACTCGGGTCGGATTCGTTTTCGCGCAGAAAACAGATTGGAAAAATTGGTTCACTCATCGGACGTTTCCCGGAGTTTGAACGATCGGATTGAGCTGAAATTTTGAGGGATGATCGATATGGGAATTCCGCAGCCGATGAACGGTGGGATCTTCCAAATGATGTCCGAGCTGGAAGCTGGACACCTCGCCCTAAACTCATCCCGATTCCCACCCATATTCGACAGTGCTCCGGTATTTCGTAGATCGCCGAAGATTCCTCAATCGGAATACGACGAAATTTTACGGGGTCATTATAGACTCAATTCCGCACAGTTCCACCAAAGCAATCGTCAAGGCGGCTCTCGAGGAAGCGGGGACGACGAACACGAGTTGCTGTCCAGAAAAACTGCACGGTTGCTCGAGGACGATGTCAACATCGAGCCCCCGAGCTCCATGAATGATTTCCCGTGATTTTGATAGAGATCGGAGATGATGACGATGAAAGTATCCGTCCGATCTTGACGATCCGGCACGGAGCGCAGTCCTCGGTCCAGCCGAGGTGACCAGTCGAGCCGGCGACGGAGATGCCGGCATCGACAACAAAGCTCAGTTCCAACGCGTAGATTTGCGCTGGAGACGATCTGAATTCCCATCGCACCGCGGCGACTGCCAGCAGGCTCTCAATGAAAGCACCAATGTCGGTGTCAAAACCGGCGTATCTCGTAGTAGGGGTCCTAAGCTAGGCGTCTTGGAGCGATGGTAACATGGACACAGGATTTTACCCAGGTTCGAGCTCTCTTGAAGAGATAATACCCTACGTCCTGCTTTTGATTGTATTGATATGGGGGATAGTACAGAGTACATGTATCTACCACGAGATTATGAGATGTAATATACTGATCTATTGACTAGCCTGGCCTCGGTTTATATATGCACCGTAGGCCTAGGGTTTAGAGGAGTCCTTGTCTTGTGCGCCAAGTCTTGTGGAATCCTCCTTGTATTCGGCATGGGCTGCCCGAAGTGGCTCATTAGTGAATCATCACGGGGGTCCTCGGCCCGACCCACTGGTCGGGAGACGACGTGGTGAGTACCCCCTAGTCCAGGACACCGTTAGGTAGAACAAGCACCCATGTCTCCGGGACGGGCGTTGCCTGCTTGGAGACGGAGGGTGGATCTAGCGCCCATGTTTCTAGGCCGGGTGTTGCCCTCCTAGAGACGGAGGCTGGAGCACTCGCCCATGTCTCTAGGCCTGGCGTCACCCGCTTGGAGACGGAGGGTGGAGTGCCCGTACAAGACGCCCGGACACCTCGGCAAGCCGCGCCGGGGTGCCGCGCCGGGGGCCAACCTCGCGCTTAGCGAGAGGGTCCGGCACCACGCCTCTTCCGCGCCGCAAGTAGTCGCGGCTCTGCCACGGCGACGGCGTTCGCCTCCAGGCCCTCAGGAGCCGGAGACCCCATTCTGAAGCGGGTCCTTCCCAGAAAGGGCGCCCATGGGCTCCCGCCCCGCGGGAGGACCCCTTCGGAGCCCGATGCGCCCCAGGCCCGCCGCCGTGCGCCTGGGGACAAGGGATGGGATCCGTGCCCCGGAGGCATGGAACGCCCTACGCCTCCCCAGGCTCTACCCATGACACTCTCACGTAATAATGAGTGGGCTGTATACGCCCGGGGTCCCCCGAGGACGCGGAGGGCCCCCCACCCACGCCCAAGTGGAAGCCCCATGCTCCGCGCTGGCGGACGACACGATCCTCCAATGACTATGCCCACGCCTAGTGGAAGCCCCATGCTCCGCGCTGGTGGGAAGACTAGCTTAGGTGCCGAACGCGGTTGTTCCTTGCTCTCTTTTGTAACCGAATTTGACGTTTTTTTGGAATATAGTTTGAAGTTTTCGCGTCTTTATTCAAAAGAGGGGTGGGAATTTTTTTCCTCGCTGCGTTTCCCGCCTTGCGTCTCGTTTCTCCTTGCCATCTCTCTCTCGCGCGCGCGCCCCGCAAGCGGGGGCTAGACACGGTGTGCACGTTGAGCCAGCCATAGCGGCGTCGAGGGCCTCCCCCGAGGGCCCATGCCACAACAGCCGCAGGCCTGCCCGCGTGCGCACCTCGCCAAGGCTTTGGCGTCCGAATCCTCGCGCGACGCTCTCAAGCGAGCCAGCAGGCACGCATGGCCCAAGGCCCCCATCGAAACATCTGCCTCCCGACCTCGGCCGGGCACCGTGACTCGGTATAATGGTAATGACCCACCCCTCCTCAGGGGTTGCGACCCACGACGAGCAAAGGAAAGGTGACACAAGGGAGTACAACGTTACTTAATACATCATAAAGGAGTTTCTTCCAAAATACTCTCACTTCCCCGTGGGGTCGTATTCGAAATCTTGACAGGGAAAACAGGAAAAAGACAACCTAGGGAGATGTGCTGTCACCATCGCCACTATCGCTGCCACCGCTGTCAGACTCACGCCCCTCGACCAAAGGCTGGTCCTCACCCCCGGCTAGGGGAAACTCCGCGATCAGGTCGTCCACGTGATCCTCCACCCAATCCCCGAGGGCGCCTTGAATCACCTCGGGCACGGGGGCTATCACAGAGTCAAAGTCGAAGTTGGGGTCGAAGCGAAGGAGGTGGCTGAAGACGCGCGAGGATGCCTGCGCGAGGAGGTCATGGCTCTTCTCTTCCACGAGTTGGCGGGCCTTCTCTGCCCCCCTTTCAAGGCGCTCTGCAATCCTGGTGAAGAAGCCAAGGTAGCTGGTGTCATTAGGAACGAGCGGACTGGAGACGCTCTCGTTGCAGATACTGCTCAGGGCTTGGTGGGCCCTCCTCTCGAGGGTCTGGAACTTCTGGGAGCGCGTGTGCTGCAGCCCCCGGGCACGGTTCGCCTCATCCGAGGCCTTCTCCGCGAGGGAAGCAACGTCCTCCACTTGCGTGTAGAGGAAAGACAGCTCGGCTTTGGTGGCGGCCTGGGCGTCCGCCGCAACTTTTTCACGTTGCTCCGCCGCCGGTAACTTCTTCCTGAGGCCGTCAGCCTCACCTTTCAGGTCATCACGCCGCTTGTAGAAACGAGACTCCTGAAGCTTCATCTTCCCGCGGTAGTCCTTGGCGAGGGCCCGACGAACCTCCGCCACCTTCTCGTCGACCTCTTCCTGGACCTTCGCTTCCCGAGAGGTGAGGGAGTCCTCGGCGACAGCCACTTGGCGGTCCATCACCTCCAGCCGCTCGCGCTCCAGGCTTTTTTCCAGTGCTTCCAACGTCAGCATATCCTCAAGTGTGCGGAGCCTCGCTTCGCCCGTGGATGGCCTGCCCGCTGAGGCCGCGAGCGCGGCCTTGCGTGCCTGGACTTGCCGCTCGAGGGTGGCATTGGAAGCTTGAAGCTCTTCCCCGCGCTTCTCCGCAGCCTCACATCGGCAGTCCGCGGCCCGACCTTCCTCAAGGGCACGATCGCGGGCCTCCCTCGCCGCGACGAGGGATTCTTCGGCTTTCGTGCGAGCATGCTCGCGTTGCAGACGACCAAGTTTGATGGCGATCTTGAGCTAGCGCCATTCGCACGCTAGGCGCAGGCGTTCCGCCTCAAGGCATGCGTCGACGTCATCAAGCTCGGCCCCAAGATGGCCTAGCGCGCTCACCGCGCCTGGAAGGAGGCCGTGCCGGGCGGTGCTGCGACTGCAAGCGAGCTCCAGCGCTCGACCGGGGATTTCCTCCGCTCCCCGGTCGGCAGGGAAGGCACGTGAGGGGCCACCCGTCTCCAACGGGGATCCGGAGGCTGAGGGCCCACTGTCTGGCCCCCCGGCCCAGGGCCGGGCCTCATAGGGACTCGCCCCTCCGCTCGAAGAAGGCGTCGACGCCTCGGGCGTCCAGCTACCAGGAAGAATCGTCAGGGGAGGCCTCGGCCATGCCCCCGCGAGCCGGAGGCCACGCCTGAAGAGGAACGCCGGAAAATCAGGCCCGAGGCCCCCTGGGATGGCTTGGACCCCGCGGGCACCTCTCCGTGCGGGGTCGCGCGGCTCGCGAAGAACGGGGCTGCCATAGGCCCAGCATCCACGGGAGGTGGTGGCAGAGGTGTGCACTTTCCTTCGTCAGGAGGGGACTTGAGGAGCAAAGACTCAGAAGTGCACGTCATGTGGAAATCAAGGGAGGTCGGGCTCTTACTCATCCAGGGTGATCCACTTCCTCTTCCTCAAGGTCCCCGGGGTCGGGACGTTGCGACCCCCGGGCCTCCTCCTCCCCCGGCGCGCGCAGGAACCGGGGGGCGGCTCACTGGCGTCCGGCGCATGGCACCCTGCGGCAGGAGCGGCGGTCGTGCCTCTGGGCGTGGCATCACTTACGCCCATTGGAGGGACGGAGGCAGACGCTTGAGGGGCGAGCGGCTCAGGGCGCTCCTCCGCAGTCGCGCGAGGGGCGCTGACCTCAGGGCCCCCAGAGGCTGGGGCCGCCACGAGGAGGACATCGTGAGGGTCTGCGTGGATCTCAGGAAGCAGCCCCCACTCGTCGAAGCATGGCATCTTCTGGACGAAGGCTCCCCTGTCCAGGTAATTGTACAAGGGGAGCCCTTCTGGAGGAAGTGCGGCGGCTTCCCCGCTAGCCAGGAGGCGGAGCACCTCACGTAGCGAGCTGGAAGGAAGGGAAGGCACCTGAAGCCCCATGGCATCGTCGGGGCCGGCAAAGGCCCACATGGGGCGAGAGTGGCGTTGGAGGGGAGCGATTTGCCGACGGATGAACTCCCTCACCACCATCGCCATCGTCACGCCCGCCTTCTTCAGGATGGCCAACCTGGCCGTAACCCGCGCAAGCCGCGGGTCAACAAGCTTCGCGTGCCCCCAACCGGGGCTCGGCACCGCAGGGGCCTCCTGAGCTTGGAGCAGGGGGCTGCACGTAGCAGCGTTGACATACACCCACTGCCTCCGGAAGCCCTCCGCGTCCGGATGATGCTCAGCATCAAGGGCGTCCCCCGCCGTTGCGTCCGCCGCTCGGAACGATGCGCACCCCGACCATTGCCCGCTGGCGACCATCTGGAGGGAGAAGAAATGGCGAACCAGAGCCACGGATGGGGAGATGCCCACGAAGGCCTCACACAATAACGCGAAGGCGGAGAGGAGGACGATGGATCCAGGATCGAGGTGTAATGCGTGGACCTAGTAGTGCGTGAGCACGACATTGAAGAAGTCCGAAAACTGCGGCTACAAGCCAGAGAAGATGGCATGGAGATGAAGGGGGATGTCGGTGGCTTCCAGATCCACCGGAAGCCGAGAGGCGGGCCAGATCATCGTCGCCTTCCACTCATTGGTGCCGGCGGCGATCGCCCACCGGACCTTGTCCAGCCCTTCGAGATTGAGCACGGAGGACCGGGCCAGCGCGGGCTCTGGACCGGGCAGGGGCTCCGACGCCACTGATGTCCTGCCCCTTTTCTTCTTGGGAGCCATGGCGGAGGGGCAGATTGGAGCTAGCGCAAGACTCGACAAGAAGGGTGTGAGATTGCGGAGGAAGGGGGAGCAGAAGGAAGGCGCGAGGTTGGGCAATGATGGCTCTGCTGCGTGCGCCAGGCTTTTTGTCAGTCGGGGCGGTTGCTGAGGCGACGTGGGGTAGTGGAGGCGTCCTTGTCCCATCGTGCACCACGCGTAGAGCCTGGCCCGCAGGCATTTGGGGCCCACGGCGCCTCGGCCTTCCTCCCTTGGCTTCGCCCCGAAGCCAGCCCGAGCGCGCCTTGGGCCTGGGGGCTACTGTCAGCGTTCTCGGAACGGGGGGTACCCAGACCTGCCTGCTTGCGGCCCAGCGCGTGGCCCACCTCGATGGCCCGGTACGGCCTAGCTGCAACCCCCCCAAGACAAGGCTGTCGACGTCCTGGGAACGGGGGTACCCAGACTTGCCTGCCTGCGGCCCAGGGCGTGGCCCACCTCGACGACCAAGTACGGCCCAGCGTGGCCTCACCCAGCACAAGGCCCTCGCGAGACCCCAAGCTTGCGAGGGAAACAGCGCCAAGACCCGCGGGGGAGTAGGCCTCCCCAGGCCTCCTCCCGAGCGGCGGAGATCTCTATGCAGCGCACGGCCTCGGGAGGTCAAGGGTGAAGCCAGCCAGGCCAGGCGGCGCCAGCGCGCCAGAGGCGATAGTTTCCCCTTTGGTGCAAAGGGGGCAAGGACAAGCGCAGGTTCCCAAAGCACCCCCCAAAGGTTTCCCTTCCGGTGCAACAAGACCAAGACCCCGAGCCCCACAGGACGGACGTCATCGCCGAGCCCACCTCTTCATTACCACCGGCTACTTTGCAGGCGAAGATCACCTTTCGTCAGGGTAGGGCGTACCACTTGCCCCCCTTCAAATTTGGCCGTTGTTGGATCCCTTCGCGCCATTGCGACCAGGGAAGAGGACCCGGGCCGCTATAAATAGAGGCTAGGCTGCTCTGTAGAGAGGGGGGAACGCACCACCGAAAACACACTCGCGAGGCAACTCACCGCTGTACTAGTTCATCCACAAACCTCCTCGTGAGGCAATCCACCAAAAGCAGGAGTAGGGTTTTACGCTTCGCAGCGGCCCGAACCTGGGTAAACTCTCGTGTGTTATCTTCTTCCTTGCCATCGAGCGGGGCTATTGTGTTGTGGGTTTGAATGGGGTGAAGCTATTGGAGATCTTCGCACACGCCCCTGGGTTCGAACTTCTTGGTGTTTTGCAGAGCCCGAAATCCGACATTTGGCGCACCAGGTAGGGGCGTGTCGGAGTGTTCAGCAAGCTTCGCTCCTGCTTCACCACGTCGCGTCGATGGCCGACGCCCGACAGGCTCCTTTCGGCTTCGGCGGATCTGCCTTCACCAACGTCGCCACTGCCGCCCAAGACCCACGTCCCAGCAGCGCGGTGCTGGGTGGTCGCTACCAGGGCACCAGCATCGTTTCCACCACAATTGCTGCTCGCGCCGACCAGGCGCGTGGCGGACGAGCGGCGCCCACGGGAGCTACATCGCGCAGTACCCACGTAGGAGACCTCAACGCGCATGATGCACTGCTGATGGCGAGCGAGATGCTCCGGCACCGCCCGACGCACGGGGGCTTCGACGCCTGGGCCGACCACATCGCCGAGTTGGTCACCGTCGCGAGGAGGGCTTGGCTTCCCCACCCCTCTTCGCGACCACCAGCGCTGGGCGCTGGGGGCTCGTCCTCCGTGCACGCCGCCTCATCTGTGGGCGGTGTGCCCGCCCCGCCCCCGGGCGAGCCCGAGTAGGGCCCGCCGCATGCCGTACTTCTTCTCCATCGGATCCCGGTGACCGGCTTCGGCGCGCCGCCCGGCTCCATCGGCGGCGACTTTGAAGATGGTAATGGGGCGCTCCGCGCGCACCTTGACGCGCGCACCCACACCCAGATGGAACATCAATAGCCCGGCTCATCCCGGCAGGAGCGCGCCAACCGGCGCAGGGAACAGGTGGCTCAGGCTTCTGGCCAGGCAGGTGACCGTAATGAAGGCGCGGTGGACAACCGGGGAGGCAACCCACATTAAGACACGCGTGGCCCACCCCACGGCGGTGGCAAAGGTAAGCAACTTCGGGCGGAGGCCCGCCGCAGGAGGGTCTGTGGCCCGCGCGCCCCAGGTGGTGTCATCTCGCTACCCGGGGAGGCTGCCCTTGGTGCACGCGGGGACGACTCAGGAAGGGGCCAAGGCCTTTATACAGAAGCCTATGTTCCGAGCTATGTGATACCTGCGGAGGGCGCGGAGGATCAGACGCCCCCCGCGGGTGCCAACGCCCTCCCGGAGTAGGGAGATGTCCCGGACGCTCTCCCCAAGCCGGGCCTGGGGGCTCCCATAGAGGGAGTACCGGGCCAGGTTGGTGCAAGCAGGGGGGGGCCTGGGATGCGCGGGGGCACAATGCGGCCGCGGCCCCCACGAGCAAGCAGCACACAGCCAAGCCCAGGGCCACAGGAGCGGCTGCCTGGGGGATCGGCAGGATACAAGCAACGAGGGCCACCCGTGGCAACGGGAGCGCCGACATGGCCCTTAGGGGGCAGGGCCTCACGAGGCCCTCAAGACGCGGCCCGGCCGGCGCCCCGACGCCTCACAAGGCGACTTCACCAACATAACACCTCTACGGCTGCGCTGGGTTCATTGTGCTCATGTTTGGGCCGCGGGAGCGCAATCCCGTGGCTACGCGGTTAACAATGCACTCAGGTTTGGGCTGTAGAGGTGCGCAACCGCACGGCAATGTGCGGGATGGCTCTTAACTGAGTTGGGAGCACCTGGGCCATGCGCCTAGGGGCTTGCCCAGCTATCTTCGGCCGTGACACTCTCACGTAATAATGAGTGGGCTGTATATGCCCGGAGCCACCCGAGGACGCGGAGGGGTTCCCTCCCACGCCCAAGTGGAAGCCCCATGCTCCGCACTGGCGGACAACACTGTCCTCCAATGACTATGCCCATGCAACGTGGATGCCCTACGCTCTGCGCTGGGGGAAGACGAAGGCGAAGACTAGCCTAGGTGCCGGACGCGGCTGTTGCTTGCTTCTTTTTGTGTTCGTATTGCCACTCTTTGGAATGAAATTTGAAGACTTCGTAAATCTATTTAAAAAAGGGGCGGGAATTTTTCTCTCTTCGCGATTCCACTTTCTGGCCTTGCAGTCTCTTTTCTTTGAATTGGCACCTTGCCAGGACCCATGAACTTTGGCCTGCCCTCGTGGCCCCTCAGAGCAGGCTGGCTAGGACCTGTTGCCTTGGGAACACACATCTTTTGGCGGTCGACCCCTGCTCGGGGGCTCCGACCGCGGACCGGCACGACAACATGGAACCGCGGGAAGCTCAGGCGCCTCCCGTGGTGACAACTGGCGGAAAGGTATGGGAGCCACTTGAGCGTCAAGGGGGACTCCTGAGCAACGCGTCTTAGGAGCCACACTGGTCATGTAGCCCCTTGCCCCTTGGTCTCGTCCTGGTGATCCGGATGCTCCAACGGCGGTTGAGGTATGAGCGTGTCTGGGCTTCGCCGACACAGAGCGCCACTTGAGCGTCAAGGGGGGGGGATTCCCAGGCAGTGCGCCTGGGGAACCTCACCGATCACGTAGCTCCGCACCCCTTGGTCTTGTCCTGGTGATCTGAACGCCCCAATGGCGGCCGAGGCCTCGCCCCTTTGGTCTCGTCCTGGTGATCCGGACGCCCCAACGGCGGTCAAGGTCTGCTCGAGATCGGGCCCCATCGATGCAGAGTGCCGAAAGGGCTCCCGGACCACCCCGCATGCAAGGAAGAAGCCCTCCCTGGTGGGATCCTCGACCTTTCTGGACGCTCCGGCTACGCCTCACGACGCTCGAGCTCGCCATGACCCGATGAGCTAAGTACACCCACCGAATAGAGCAAAACCTTCTAATCAGATGATAGCCCGAATGCCGGGCAAGGGGCACGAGCACTAACGTAAAAATGCAGGTGCTACGGTCCGCTACGTATTCCCATCAGGATTCTTTTGGTCCCAGGAACAAGGAAGGGCAGCGCAAGGGAAGGAATCCGACCTCTCTGGGCGACGTCGCTAAGATTCCGGCCTTGGGGGCGACACGTCCCTCCTCAGGAGGGTCCGCCCCGCGAGGGCCCGGCCGGATGCCGCTGCCGGTCATAGCACGATACCCTCTCGGGCCTCTCGAGGGGCGCCGGGACGCACCAGCAATAACGCAAGGCCCCACGGGGGAGGGGAAGTCGCGCCACGCAAACAAACAATCGACGGCTTAAGAGAGGAAGGAGGAAGACGAAGGTAAAAACACAAAAGTTAACGCCCTCAGGGGCCGGGTGTTGCTTGACATGACAGGAACCAGGAAGGGAAAATAGGGGAAGCCTAGGCGGAGGAGCCGCTGTCGCCGTCAGGACCGTCGCCCGCCGCGGCGCCGGAGTCGTCACCCTCATCGGAGAGAGGCTCTTGGACGAACCGCTCCACCAAGGACTCCACACGCGGGCGCACCTCATCCCTGAGGGGCCTCTGGAGCTCCTCGGGCACCGGCTCCATGACGCGGGGAAGATCGAGCTCCAGGGCGTGGCGGCGAAGGTTGGAGAAGACGCGCGACAGCGCAAGGTCTAGGAGGTCACGTGCGCTAGACGCGTTGTTCTTGTCCACCCGGGAGACACCGGTCTCCAGCGCCTCCACCACCTTGCTGAAGAAGTTGAGGTAGCCCCCGTCGCCATGCGCGCACGGCAGCGCGGGGGCTTCCCCGACGAACCGGCTCACCGCGCCAACTGCGCGGTGAGCAATATCCAGATACTGCTTGGCGCGCTGCGCCTCCAGCATCTTCGCGTGGGCCGCCTCATCCTGCGCGGCCTGCACGGCGTCGGCGGCCCCCTTGATCTGGGTCTTGAGGGATGCCAGCTCCGCCTGGGCCTCCGCCTCGCCCCCGAGCGCGGCCAGGAGGGCGGCCTCGGCGTCCGCCAGCTGGACCCTCAGCGCATCCATCTCGTCCTGGAGCTCGTCGAGCCTGCGCCTCTTGGGCGTGGGCGCCCTGGGAGGAAGGAACAATCAGGACCGGCGCGTCAGGTGCGGTTGCAAGAGAAGAGGGCGGGTGACAGAATACTTACTCATCAATGATGGCCCAGCGCCGACGAGCTTGGGCCAGCCTCGAGGGTCCCCCACCGCTGCTTCCGGGGGCCGACGGAGGAGCCGGGGACCCTGTGCGCTTCCCCGCGCCCGCTGCACTCCCGCCGGACGCCATGAAGGAACAAAGGGAGAGAAGTGGACAAGGAAGATAACTTGGAAGGAAGAGAGGCAAGAGGGCGTGTCAAGACGGCAAGACCCCCTGAGCGGGGTGGGTTTATAGGCGCAACCGCCGCCCATGGGGCGTCGTGCGGAGTGGAGACGCCGCGCACCCCTCGGGCGTCGCGAGTCGGTCTCGATCGGCGTGCTGCCCTGCCTCATGTCGTTTCATCTGCTCCCGTCGGGTCACATCCGCGTGGCCCGAGGGGGAGAGACCACAAGGAGACAGCCGCATTCAAAGAAGGGAATGATGGCCGGGGAGGCGCGCAGGCTTCGCATCAGCTCGACTCAGGGCGGTTCCCGACGTTTTCGGGGAGCCGAGACGCCCATGTCTCATTGTGCGCCACGCGTCAAGTTGGGGCCGCAGGCGGTTGGGGCCCACGGCGCTTTGGGTCCTCTTCTATGGCTTCACCCAGAAGCCAACCCGAGCGCGCCTTGGGCCCGGGGGATACTGTCGGCGTCCTGGGAACGGGGGTAACCAGACTTGCCTGCCTGCGGCCTAGGGCGTGGCCCACCTCGACGACCAAGTACGGCCCAGTGCGGCCTCACCCAGCACAAGGCCCTCGCGAGACCCCAAGCTCGCGAGGGAAACAGCGCCAAGACCCGCAGGGGAGAAGGCCTCCCCAGGCCTCCTCCCGAGCAGCGGAGATCTCTATGCAGCGCACGGCCTCGGGAGGTCAAGGGTGACTCCAGCCAGGCCAGGCGGCGCCAGCGCGCCAGAGGCGACAGTTTCTCCTTTGGTGCAAAGGGGGCAAGGACGAGCGTAGGTTCCCGAAGCACCCGCCAAAGGTTTCCCTTCCGGTGCAACAAGACCAAGACCCCGAACCCCGCAGGACGGATGTCATCGCCGAGCCCACCTCTGCATCACCACCGGCTACTTTGCAGGCGATGACCACCTTTCGTCAGGGTAGGGCGTACCACCTGTCCCCCTTCAAATTTGGCCGTTGTGGGATCCCTTCCCACCATTGCGACCAGGGAAGAGGACCCGGGCCGCTATAAATAGAGGCTAGGCTGCTCTGTAGAGAGGGGGGAACGCACCACCGAAAACACACTCGCGAGGCAACTCACCGCTGTACTAGTTCATCCACAAACCTCCTCGTGAGGCAATCCACCAAAAGCAGGAGTAGTGTTTTAAGCTTCGCAGTGGCCCGAACCTGGGTAAACTCTCGTGTGTTATCTTCTTCCTTGCCATCGAGCGGGGCCATTGTGTTGTGAGTTTGAAGGGGGTGAAGCTGTTGGAGATCTTCGCACACGCCCCTGGGTTCGAACTTCTTGGGGTTTTGCGGAGCCCGAAATCCGACAAAGGCCCTCGTGAGGGCCCCGGCCTCGCGAGGAGAACGACGCCAAGATCTCCAGAGGAGCGGCCTCCCCAAGTTGCCTCCCGAGGAGTGGAGATTCCTATGCACGTGCCCAACCTGAGGAGGCAGCGATGACGTGAGCCATGACGACCAAGGCCGGCGGGCGCCAGCGGGCGCAGGGAGGACAGTTTCCCCTTTGGTGCTAAGGAGGAAAGGACGTACGCGGGTTCCCAAGGGACCCCCCAAAGGTTTCCATTCCGGTGCAACAAGACCAAGACCACGAACTCGGCAGGACGGATGTCATCGCCGAGCCCACCTATGCGTCACGCCCAGTCGCTTTGCAGGCGAAGACCACCTTTAGTCAGGATAAGCTGTACCTCCTGTCCCCCTTTGAATTTGGCCATTGCGTAATCCCTTCCTGCCAGTGCGATAAGGGAAGAGGACCAAGGACACTATAAATAGGGACTAGCCTCCACCGTAGAGAGGGGGCCCCGAGAAACACAGAGAGACCGAACCACCCACAACCAAGAGCCCTCGTGAGGCCGCTCTCCACTGTACTTGTTCATCCCCGAACCTCCTCGTGAGGCCAATCCACCAAAGCAGGAGTTTGGTTTTACAACGCAAGGTGGCCCGAACCTGGGTAAATCTCTGTGATCATCTTCTCGCTCGTTGGCGCACATTCGGCAAGGCTAGGCTGTGAGGTGACGAGCTTGGGGCTTGAGCTAGTGGGGATCTTCGCACACGCCCTAGAGTTCGAACCTTCTTGGGTCTGCGGAGCCCGGATTCCGACATGCATCTGGTCGTTTCGCAAGAATGGATATCGTTACAAGTACATGTAAAGAGGAGATACGTATATGGAATTGGATTAAACTTGCCACAAGATAAATCATGAACACATCAATACATCAATACATTCAATCACCATACAGAAGAACATGGTCCGACTACGAACGAAATCAAATGATAAAAGCGACATCCATCCTTGCTATCCCAGGCTGCCGGCCTGAAGCCCATCTGAGGGAGTCCTGGACTAAGGGGTCCTCGGGCTGTCGGCTCAACTCTCGATAGGCCGGCTCGATGGGCCGTTCTCTGAAGAAGGGCCGGACACATCAAGACTCCACGTTCCAGAAGGAAGCCCCAAAGGCGCGTCGTGCACTCCAAGTCAAGATGAGGAAATCGCCATCACCATCCTCGGTAGGAGGCCCACCATGTGTAAACCCTAGTACCCCCCGGTGTCTATATAAATCGGGAGGGTTTTAGATCATATGACAGAGAAACTCATCTAGGGTTTTAGCTAGTCGATCTCGAGGTAGATCAACTCTGTAACCTTCATATCATCAATATAATCAAGCAGGACGTAGGGTTTTACCTCCATAGGAGGGCCCGAACCTGGGTAAACATCGTCTCCTTCGTCCCTTTGTTACCATCGATCCTAGTCTCACAGCTCGGGACCCCCTATCCGAGATCCGCCGGTTTTGACACCGACACCATCCTAGATCAATGAAGAAGAAGAAGAAGAACTCCAAATCAAACAAGCATCGCTCTCACGGCAAAGCATCGCATTACCTGTACCTGCAACTGTTGTTGTAGTAATCTGTGAGCCACAAGGACTCATCAATCTCATTTCCAAGGGTATCAAGACTAGCAAAGCTTAATGGGTAAGGTATGGTTAAGTGGTGAGGCTGCAGCAAGCTCTAAGCATTTATTTGAGTGGCTAACTTACGAGTACAAGAATAAGGGGGGGGGGTGATCATCGCATAAACGGACGTGAACTAGTAATGATCACTAAGTGATCCTGAACACCTACTTACGAGGCAAACATAACCCCACCGTGTTCTCTCTCGGTTCAGAAATTCACGAGAAGAGACAGTCACGGTTACGCACATAGTTGGTGTATTTTATTTGAGTTTACTTCAAGTTTTCTATGACCGGATGTTAAACAAATTTCCATGTTGCCACATAACCGCGGGCACGGCTCTCATGAAAGATTTAACCCTGCAGGGATGCTCCAACTCATCCATCACAAACTAACCACAGGCTGCAATCTGATAGACAATGACATGCTTAACAAAATACTCCAAGGTGACAACAACAAAAGAGTCCTAGAACACTAGCAAATCACATGGCAACATGACAACAAAATAACAGTTTTCAGACTTAGTGAAATTTAACAATCTCCCAAAACTGCAGTTTGACTAGGCATGTTGACGTGGCAAAAACAGTAGCATAGCAATCATTTATAGGCATGGGAAGGACACTAACAGCAACTATACATGGCACACTACAAATCACTCCATTGGCACAACTTCATACGGGTCATGGATTGCTTAATATGATGGTCACAAAACTGAACTTATCGTTAACCGCACCCAGTTTTACAGATTACGATGACATGCACTTTTGCAACGAAGATTTGAGCATGTAGATGCAAACTAATATGCATGAAAATGATGCCATCATGTAGAGCACATAGTGTAGTACAATTTTCATATATAAATCATTCTCATCGGGTGCACGGTTTGAAAACTACATGCAATTTTATATGGTAACATGATGTTAAACAAACAGTTATAAAAGACTTGGAAAAAAATAGGCACCTCGGGGAAAACGGGACGGGGAGATCCAGCGGGACGGCGAGGACCGTTGGCATGGGGGGATGACCCGGTCCCGGCTGGATCGGGATGGGTCCGTCCAGATCGTAGGTCAACGGCGGCGGGCGACGGTTGCCGGCGGCAGCAGATCCGGCGCGGGAGGCACTGGGGCGACCGGATCCGGAGATTGGGGACCCTGATCTGCCGGAGATGTGGCTGGCGGCGAGCTGCGGGAGCCGGCGCTGCCATGGCAGCAGGATGCGGCCACGCGCGCGGGGCACTGCAGCGGTAGCGCAGGGCGGCGCGAAGCGAGGCGGCGACGCTCCGGGGTGGCTGACGGCGGAGGCTGGACTGAGGAGGGGCTTCAGCGGCCGGCGAGGCGGGGGCGCCGACGGCGCGGCGAGGCTGAGCCTCCCCTCGGGCGGAGCCAGGGACGAGAGCGGGGCATGCGGCTCGGGCGCCTGCGGGCTGCGGCGGCCGCCGCTCATGCCCGGGCGGGCCCTGGATGGGCCTGACGGGCCGCGGGCAGTGGAGGCTACTGTGCGGGTGACGTGGCGCGCTGCAGGAGGCAGGGCGCCTCGGCGTAGAGCTGGTTCGCGGCGGCACGGCCGATCTGGGGCTGCCAAGTGGCGGCCCTGCTGCGGTCCGGTGCAAAATTTGTGGCATGCGGCGGCAGCGGGACGGATGGCGCGGATCCTGAGGCTGGAGGTAGGGGATGGCTATATTTGGCAGGTGGGGGACTATATATAGAAGGGGGCTAGGGTTTGGGGGTTTTGCTCCGTTTTCAGACCGTTTGATCTCGATCGGACGGTCCGGAAGCGGAGGGGGGGCTAGCTGGGCTAGTGGGCTGTGTAGAGGGGGGTTCGGGCTGAGAAGAGGGGGAAGATGGCAGCCCGTGACAAAGTTTTATAAACCGAAAACGTCCGACAAATAAACCGATGTCGGTGCGGCTACGGTTGACCATTCGGGTATCAAACGACCTCCGATTGCGACAAAATTTGGCAGGCGGTCTACCTACAAGAAAACAAGACCGCACGCCAACTTTCGACCCAATACGAGAATATTTTTCATGCACTTTTAAAAACAATATTTTATCGATGCTGCGGGTGCGTGCGTGTGTGGTTGGTCACGAAACGGTCGACGACAAGAACAGAGCGAACCGACAACTACGAACGGATGCAAGTTTTCAAAAACGAGTGAAGATGATATGTAGATGATGCGAGTGATGCGATGATGAATGCGACAACAAAAGAATCGCATGATGACAACGGAATAAATTGGGAATCTTCTGGAGCGTCGGTCTCGGGCCGTTACAACTCTCCTACACTTACAAGAGATCTCGTCCTGAGATCTTAGAACGAGAAGGGGAAGAGAAAGAGAAGAGGTAAAAACTTAGTTGCTTGTTTGACAAACGAGTGAAACCAATGAAACTTGAAGTTTGGAAAGAGATGAAGAATGACATGAGGAACAAGCAAGAATTCACAAGAAATTTGGGCAACACTTTGGTAGATAAGAGAGGCAAAACTTGATAAGATGAAAGAACTTGAGAAGATGGCACAACACTCTGGTTAGATGGATACGCGAGGAAAGAACATGATCTTTGACAAAACGATATGATGGATCAAAGAGAGCAACCTCCGGAATGAAAGAATGAACGAAAAGACTTGAAGGTTGAAAAGAATAAGACTATGAACTTGCAGGATTTAGCTAGAACTTCGCGAAGAGATACTTGAGAAAACTTGAGCTCCGGAAGAAAAGATGAACAACTTAGCATCGAGAATTTGATATCATGAACAACTCCGGAAGAAGGATTGAGATCACCTTGATGAACAAGAATAAGATTTATGTTATGTTGATCCTTCATCAAGTTAAATAGATGACAAGCGACGGATTTGGCATACTACTTACTCTTCTTGAAAAGATTGAAGAAAGATTCATAAGCTTGAAGAAGTCTTCACGAAACACCGGTACGAATTCACAAACGAACGAGGATACCATGAACGAATGGAGATACAAGAGAACGAAGAGATCACGATCCAAAGCACCGGGATAATGGAGATACGAACGAAGAGACAACAATTGAGAAGAATTGGAGAACGAAAGCTGAAAGCCGAGAACAAAGAAATCTTTTGAAATAATGGCCTTCGAAGGATCGAGAAACGAAAACAACTCTGAAATGCTCCGGATAGATATTGAATGAATTACTCATGATTTAAAACAATTAGAGAGGATACAACAAGCTAACAAGACGAATCTTCAGAAGAATGAACAAGGATTTAAGATAAACTCTCCTTCAGGCTTCAAAGCTAAGAATGATGACAAGAAAGAACATCATGAATTACTGAGACACTCCGGAACAAGGAATAAGGAAAGGTTGAGGCAGTGATGAAAAAGATTTAGAAGCGATCTTGGAGAAGGAATATGACTGACGGAATTCATTCTTACGTCATATTTGAAAAGAACTTGAGGACATCTCCGGGAAGATTAGAAGAGATAGGTAAGATCCTGGGAAAAATCTGTGGGTTATGGGCCCACTCAAAAGAAAACACCGTTGAAACTATTGCTTAGAAGGAGAGATTGCACCGGTACAAATTAAGAACTTGATGAGGTGAGAACCTCGAAATAATTTGAAAGGATTTTCAACGAAAACACAACTCTTCTGAAAATTCTTCAGCACTCCGGATAGAATAGAGAGGGGGATGAAAAAACAAGAGAGCCTTGATAAGAATTTCCAACATGGGAAATCATTTAACGAGTGAAAAGGATATGATGAACATGGAGGGGTTAAATTGAATCCACCATTAAAGAAAACTAGAATGAAGAACTACTAACTTGAAACTCCTAAGAATCTTCACAATGAATCACCGGATACAATACGGAATAACAGATAGCGGAAACATCAATGAAAAGAAAGGCACTTGGATGATAATTTAATTGTTGAAGAAAAGGGCAGGAGGGTGGGGGAAACAAACAAAACTTAGGACGGATGAAACGAGCTCCGGAAAGAAATATGAGGATTGATCTTGCAAATATTGAAGAGGATAGATTTATCTTGACGGGAAGCACACGGGTTGAAAAGAATTTCATAGAAACTCCGGTAGAACAAAAGGTTTAGCATTCCCATAAAAATATGAGAACATCGCTTAGGAAAGATATGAAATCACCACTTGACATCGAAGCAACTTGAATTACCAAACTCCAACAAAACAAAAGATGAGTCTTACAAATTAAGCCGGAAACAAATACATAACCCATTTGCATTTGCTGGAAGGATAATCCTAGGTAACTACTTGAATTACCACCTAAGAACTCCCGAAATCTTTCTGGTTATGCAATCTGGTCCAACGGATACACGGATAAATTGCTGTAGTACGAGTGACTGGCGCATCGCATCCAATCTCTCATGTTAATGAGTCAGTTAGAAAACTGCTCCAAATGAATCAGTGATTTCCCCACTTTCCAATAAGCATTACAGACTGATCACATGGTACTCTCTCTACGCCCAATGGACCCACCTATTAACTTTATGAATTCTGAGCTTTGGACGTTAAGGAATGAGTGGAATGAATAGACGACATACTCTCTTTAATCGGTGCAGCCTGCTGAGTGCCCTTACTCTTGGTCATAGGCTTCGGAGAGTCAGACTGGAACTACGGCTATGGGAAAGTTTGCTATGGAAGCCCCGTGCCTCTAGAGCTGCTACCGGTGGTATAGTCTGAGATTGTCGTGGAGATCAAAGGATCTATGTATAACCTTGGTTCAAGGTCTGCCCATCGTGCGACAAGGTCGATCGATCACTCAAACTGTTCGGTATCTCTACAATTGAGTGAGCTGTGTTGCGAAGGAAAATGATGAAATTGCTTACTTTTCACAGGCGTGAATTCTATCTTCGATGAATTTTCTCATTATTCGTTATTTCAGGGTCTTTTCGTTGCATTCACTTACAACAAGAAACAACCACCAGCGTTTGGTGCATCACTTGCATTTTGGTGCATTCTTCTTCCTTTCCTTGGTCTTTCGTTCCGTCATATTCCAAATAACTTATCTAATTACAACGTATTAACCGCTAATGCCTAATCTGGATTTCTTCTTGTTTACGAATAATGGGGCATCTGCCTAACCCTGTCAAACCTTCTCTGCAACTACTTCTCTCTGTTCTCAGCAGCCAGGCCGGCCTGAAGGCATGAACTGAAGGCAGGCAAGAAGGCATTAAATGGCTTTGTCAAATTAAATCCCAATTTTAATGGAGCATTCAGATTTTTTTAGGATCGAGAAGGCCCTTTTTGCCACTTTTTGTGTGGTCCGTTCTAGTGACAGCATTCCTACTTTTATTATCACTTCCGGTACTGGCGGGGGCAATTACAATGTTATTAACCAATCGAAACTTTAATACAACCTTTTTTATCCTGCAGGAGGGGGAGACCCAATATTATACCGTCGGCGGATCATCCACGTCACGAATTGAATGGCAGGCACAATTCTTACTAGTTCTCCGCCCTACTTTTTTCAGTTGAAGAATATCAGGCCTGGAAATGGAAACTTTGGACCCGGGAGACGACCAAATGCTTACTTTCGTTATGCTTGTCCTGCAAAGCTGGATCTATGGTTCGGTTGCTTTGAATGTCTGTTCTGCCTCTGACCCGGTCTTGAGTTAGCTTTCTTGGAAAAAGGGGGCTTGGGCTTTACCTGGTGTGGCTCGTGGCCATAATTGCTTACTCGATAGGGTCTGCCGGACAATTCTCAAAAATGGAATTAAAAAGCTCCAATTTAAATAATGGTACCGAGGAAATACCCAGGGAAGAATCATTCTTTGAATCATCCAGATCTATCAATTTGCGAATTCAATAAAAAACCCTTTCTTGAACTGAACTATTTCCGCTTTTTCTAACAAAAAGTTCGAGTAGTTCAGTGAAAAAACGGTCAAGCTTTCTTCCATCCTGCCTAGCTCCTCGAGCTTGCACCCTCTCGACGCCTAGATGAAGGGATTTTCTCATCTTGAGGTGTCGGGAGGAGTAAAGGAGATTGACTCTTCTCTATCATTAGCCTTTTTATTGACACTAGCTCTTTATATAGTCAATTTTTTGGAGGAGTATCGTATCGGTAGGTCTCACAATTTCGATCTTGCTACTACCACTATAGCCCTGAGTGACTATGGCTACCTGAACTGAAGGAGTTCCCACAAGACCTGTGAATGTCAACTTCACTCTAAGGGTAAAGCATGCTCGCTCTCCATTCAGGCAGGTGAGGAAGGGTGGCGTCTTCTCTCTTGGTCGGGTCAGAGGCTATGTTTCTCATTCAGTGGTGAGGTGTTCATAGAAAGCAAGGCCTCGCCCAGGAGCAGAAAGTCTCTAGTTTTCTCGCACGAGTAGATCATCTTGTTTCCCTAGCCAGAAAAGTCTGATTCAACAGAATATCCAGGGCTATGGTCTCTAATGGATGGTACCTCGCTCAATTAGGCAGTCGCATATCGACAAATGTCATTATTGTTACGCCGACCACCAGGCCGTGAGGCTTTCCCAGGGGATGTTCTCTATTTACATTCCCATCTCTTAGAAAGAGCCGCTAAACGATCGGACCAGACAGGTGCAGGTAGCTTGACTGCGTTACCCGTGAGAGTTTGGCTTTCTTTTGGCAAAAGATGGATTGTTTTCAGCAAACTAGCAATCTGTGGAGATGGCTGATTTGTCCCACCTTGATTGATAGCGATATAGCCACTCTCATTCCATGAAATCCAAGTCTATTTTTTACCTTTCATGAAGAAGTTTTGCCTGCATGCAAACTACCTAGCCCTTTTCAAAAGAACGTCGATTTCGAGATCGCCTTTGTGCGGTGAACGCTCGAATGTAGCTAACATCAGTTTTGTCCTCGCGTGGTTGAAGGAGATGCTGCAATAAATCACTCAACTCCTAGCAATAATGCTACCCATCGTGTATCACATCCGTCAACACATAACCAGAGAAACCTCGGAAACTCATCTACCTTAGACCTTCGTGATCACAATGATGCTAAACATGGTAGTACATCTGGACGCTCTCCTCAGTACTGGGTGACGCCAAACTCCTCTCGCCACAAATAGTATTGAAGCAATATCGAACATCCGCGTCATGAGATACTAAGGAAACAGAACGATAACGGTATGACAAGAATCCCCTGGAGCTCAACTCCCCGGGTCCAATCCATACGGTTGGGAGGCACCAAGAACAGAATTCCGGTCACAACGACATCATAGAGGTTCGAAAATACCCGCGTGATCATAAAAAATTTTAGTGAGAAGAGGGGAAGAATCAAAATCCCTACGCCAGGATTCCTTACCAAAGCATAGAAGAGGAGTAAAAAGAATCCTACTCTCCGATATAACTAGACTCAACATAGTTTTTTCACTAGACTCGACTCGGCCAAGTTCGATTAATCAAGGGGGCTCCTAGGTCGGTACTGGCTCTGATACCTAATTGTAATGCCCAAGATGCGGTCCTATTCTTATTTTGGCTCGAGGGCCTCGATAGGGATAGAAGCGCATCTCGTCGTTTCACAAGAATGGATATCATTACAAGTACATGTAAAGAGGAGATGAATATATGGAATTGGCTTACATTCGCCACAAGCGAAATCATGAACACATCAATACATCAATGCATTCAATCACCATACAGAAGAGCAGGGTCCGACTACAGACGAAATCAAACGATAAAAGCAACATCCATCCTTGCTATCCCAGGCTGCGGCCTGGAACCCATCCTAGATCGATGAAGAAGATGATGAAGAAGAACTCCAAATCAAACAAGCATTGCTCTCATGTCCAAGCATCGCATTACCTGTACCTGCAACTGTTGTTGTAGTAATCTGTGAGCCACAAGGACTTAGCAATCTCATTTCCAAGGGTATCAAGACTAGCACAGCTTAATGGGTAACGTATGGTTAAGTGGTGAGGCTGCAACAAGCTCTAAGCATTTATTTGAGTGGCTAACTTACGAGTACAAGAATAAGGGGGGGGGGGTGATCGTCGCATATACGGACGTGAACTAGTAATGATCACTAAGTGGTCCTGAACACCTACTTACGAGGCAAACATAAGCCCACCGTGTTCTCTCTCGGTTCAGAAATTCACGAGAAGAGACAGTCACAGTTACGCACACAATTGGTGTATTTTATTTGAGTTTTCTTCAAGTTTTCTATGACCGGATGTTAAACAAATTTCCAAGTTGCCACATAACCGCGGGCACGACGCTCATGAAATATTTAACCCTGCAGGGGTGCTCCAACTCATCCATCACAAACTAACCACAAGCTGCATTGGAACTCCTCAACCGTGGGATGACCCATAGTATTCGCAGAATTCCGATGGAAAATCTCAACCTCGAGATAGCCCGAACTATCCTCGAAATCCCGTGCAAGACGTTCGAGAAAGGTAAAAGAAATCCAGCAAGACCGCCCAACGTGCCGACAATCCCGATAGGAGCTGCGTATCTCGTTCTCAGGGAACAACCGTATGAGCGCAACGTACAGTGGCCTGATAGACATCTCCCGAGTTTCCCCAAGTTGGCCCCGCACACGACTCTAGTTTGGACCAACACTCATGAGGAGCACTGGCCCGGGGGTTGATTAATTATCCATAGGGTGATCATGCCCTATGCAAACTTTAAGTTGTTATTAAGCAAATAGTACCAATGTTGGGCAGAAGAGTTTTATCCCAAAATGAAAGTCAAGTGGGTCCCCATAACAACCCCGAGCATGTTAAGAGCGCTCAATATGGAACATAACACCGGTACACAAGTAACTATGGCGGCAAAGGTGGAACAAAACACCAAGCAAAAGGCCAAGCCTTCCACCTCTTACCAAGTATATATGTGCATTAAATTAAATAGCAATAATATTGTGATATCTCAAAAACATCCATGTTGGCACATGGAAACAATTTGCACCTGCAACTAGCAACGATATAAGAAGGGCTGAGCAAGCGGTAACATAGCCAAACAATGGTTTGCTGGGATGTGGATGGGTTAGAGGCTTTTCATGGCAATTTGGGAGGCTTGACAAACAAGTGGTAGGTAGCGAGACATAGCTATAGAAACGAGACGACTAGCATGGCAATGATAGTAGTGGTATCCAGGGAAATGATCATCTTGCCTGAGATCCCGCTTAGAAGAAGAACGAATCCATGAAGAAGACGATCCAACGTAATCGAACGAATTCTCACACACCGAACGCTTTTGGTACTCTATCGAGAAGAAGTAATCCGGAAACAACAATCAACACATGATAAACACCACAACATATGCATGACATGATGCGCAAACAACATGATGCAAGTCCGGTTTAGTTATGCAAGACATGGCAAAGCACAACAATCAATTACTACACATTAAGTGAAGTTCAATATGCAACGGGTTGCATATTGATGAAACCCCACGTTTGAATCATTTAGTTCACTCTCGTTTATTTACATGGCAAGTTAAAATGTTGTTTAACATTGCAAGAGGTGAAGCATAAGTAAACTAGACATCTAGACATATTAAATGAGGTCGGAAACAACATATAGCATTTCCGAAATGACCCCATGTGTTAATTTCGAAATTGGTCCAGATCTGAACTAACCATATTTTATATTTATTAAACATGGAAATAAAGTGCACAATGATATTCTACTCGACATTGTAGGCGATTTACATATATAGAACGTTTGAAACAGAGCTACGTTCTAAAAGATATGACAAACACAAGGTGAATATGTTATGAATGGAAAATGCATGCAAACGACCACCACAAACATTCCAAATCATAGATGCTTGCCCACTAGTTTATGGCTGAAGGTGTTTGATGCTATTCTAGGGAATCTAGTGGTATCCAATGGCCCTGAGATTTACCAGGGGTAAATGGTAAGTCCATTTGGTCCTGATCACAAGTTTTGAGATGAATTGAAGAAAGTTTGCAATGTAAACTTGGTAAACCCTATGATTCAATAGAATCAGGTTTCTGTAGATCCATTTAGGTTAAACTAATCTCCTTGATGCACCACTTGGTGTAACATCATTATTTAGGGATTAGAACATGTCCACAAAGTTTGGGGTCAATAGGAGAAACTTTACAATGTAAAGTTGTTCAAATTTGATTCTGGACAGAGAGGGTTTTGGAATATTTTAGTGAAGAAAAACAATTGGGATTGAGATGAAACTTGGCAAGATGATCACATATGTCATATGTGACATGCTAGAATTTTCCTGGAATTATTTGAGAATATTTCTTATAGAAATATTTCAAAACCTTGAAACAGACAGAAATGGTTTTGAAGAGTTTTGTCCAATATTTTGAACATGACCATATGTTGAAACTCTTATATATGGACAATATATGTCCACTGAGTTTTCCTAAATTTTCTCAAATATTTTGAAAGCATAAAAATAATTTTTCCCTATAAAAGACCATTTCTGGCCTTAAGAAAAAGCCTTTAAATAAAATATGAAAATAATCTTTAAAATTAATATTTGGTGGTTTTGGAAAGTCATATATATATTAGGTTCCAAATAAATCCTTTGGGGAAAAACAATCTACCCAATTTGAGGACTTGTCGTACAAACCTCAATTCAGGGGGTTTGGAAAACCTAAATTGAATAAATGCTTTTTGGCCAAAAATAATATTTGATGAAAATAGTTTTAGGTACTATACACATGGTATGATCATTGGACAAGAGTTTAGATCAAGTAAAAGGGTTTTGAGAGTAGGAGGGAATTTAATGAATATAGAGCACCAACAAGCAATCAAACAAACAAGCAATTTGCACATAAGTCAAGCATTCATAGGCACTCAAAAAGTTTTAGTTGACCCTAATTTTTGAGCCATGTTAACTTAGACAGAAGATGCAAAACACAGGGTGTGACAATGGCCCATTTTCCCTTCATTTCATCTTAGGGAAATCATAGGAAATTCATCCCAACTCCAAATCCAGTGAAACCACTTCCCACATGTTTCTAAAATCATGCCCTATATGATGGGTGCATTCACTTATTTTTGTCAAAATATTTTCTGTATATTTCTCATAAGACCATTAAACCCTTCATTTCCACCATTCAAACTCCCCCTTGACCCACATCCAACAAAACCTCCTTGGTTATTTCTCATGACCAGAGGTGTCCTAGAAAAATAAAACTCCTATTTATAGAGCACTTTTATTTCTCCGCTTGTTGTGTTGCTTATTGCGGTTGTTTCCGGTGATAGTTGATGACGTAGATGAAGTGCTCGGAGTGGACAAGAAGCATGTGAAGATCTCGAAGACGTTGGTAAGCCAGGCAAGCAGCCCTTTGACCATGACTATGAAACCCTTTTATTGCATGGCATATAGCACTTTATTTCTTGATGTTGATCATGTTGATGTGGTGACCACTATGATGGGATGCCTCCGATACTTTCTTGTTGATGCTTGCATCGTGCATGACCCTACCATTCTTATGAGGGTTGTGCGGGTGGGAGTAGTTAGGTTGCTAGTAATTGCTACGCAAGTGGGATGGGAATATGCATGGTAATGGAAACAAAAATGATTTCAAAGGTTTTTCGAAAACCCCGTTGGGTGCCACCAATGCCCGAGGGAGATGATGATGAGCTAGGTACCCACTTGATAAAAAAGTGGTGTACCGGAGCAAGTGAGTGTGTGTGGTTTTCGAAAACGGATTGGTGTAAGTTGCGACTATTATTCCAACCTTACATGTACAACCACGATACCCCTTATGGGACGGGGCTTTGTTGATTACCTTGGTGGGTACTAGCATAGAGCCCGCATTACTAAAAGCACAATATGCTCCCTTGGTGGTTTTGATAATTCATGACAACATACATTGTCTCTTGGACTAATACTTCTATCTAGTGTATTTCAGATAAAGTCCACAGAGAGGGTTGGCAAAAAGGAATGTGAGGAGAAACCCCTAGATGCAAGGAAATGGATTGCCAAAGCTTCAAGCAAGAGGACTCTACATTTTACTTTGTGAGAAATCACTTTGAGTCCATAGGAAAGCCAATACTATTAAAAGGGGGTAAGGTACTGTTGGTGAACAAGATGCTCCACGTGCACAAGTGATAGTCACCAAAAACACCCACAAACTCTTCCACAAAAGTCTGTCCAAGCCTATCATGAAAATCGGTGCTACCAAGAATTTCCACTCGGTCCCACCGATTCCCAAACTCAGACAGGACCATTCCAAACCCTAGCCCTTCGGTGCAACCGATTCTGCATCGGTGCCACCGAGTTCAGCTTGCCAACTTTATGTTACCTCGTTTCATAAAATCGGTCTTACCGAGTTTTTGGATCGGCGTCACCGATTTGTGCAATCTGACCGTTGGTCACCTAATCGGTACAACCGAGAGTTATGTATCGGTCTCACCGAGATTCAAAAGTTACTGCCTTTTGGTCACTTCGGTACCACCGAGTTTTATACTTCGGTGTCACCGAGTTGGTCACTTTAGGTGTAACGGTTGGATTTTTGGGGATGCCTATATATACCCCTTCACCACCACCCACTCGAAAGAGAAGCACTCAGAACTATTCCATACTTGCCCCATCCAATTTTCTGAGAGAGAGCCACCTACTCATGTGTTGAGATTAAGCCATTCCACTCTATCCATATGAATCTTGATCTCTAGTCTCCCCAAGTTGCTTTCCACCAAATCAATCTCTTCCACCATAGCCAAATCTGTGAAAGAGTGATTGTGTGTTGAGGAGTCTATCATCTTGAAGCACAAGAGCAAGGAGTTCATCGACATTGCCGAGCCTATTACCTTTTGGAGGGTGGTGCCTCCTAGATTGGTTAGGTGTCGCTTGGGAGCCTCCTACTTCGTGTTGTGGAGTTGAACCAAGAAGTTTGTATGGGCAAGGAGATCGCCTACTTCGTGAAGATCTACCCATAGTGAGGCTAGTCCTTCGTGGACGGAAGCCGTTATGGAATAGTCAAGGTTGCTACTTCGTGGACCCTTATGGGAGGAGCCCTCCGTGGACTCTCGCGACCGTTACCCTTCGTGGGTTGAAGACTCCATAAACGTGGACGTACGATAGCACCACCTATTGGAACCACGGGAAAAATCTTCGTGTCCCTCGTGCGTTTGATCTTCCTATCTCAACTCCTTACTTCCATGTGCAATGTCTTTACTTTCCGCTGCCATACTTGTTGACTTGCATGTGTAGGGTGTGCTAGACTTTCTATAATTGTTAAAATCTGCCAACCAATTAACTTGGGAAAAGGTTAGGTTTTATATTTGCAAGTAGTCTATTCACCCCCCTCTAGACACACTTCTAGGGATCCTACAAGTGGTATCAGAGCATTGGTCTCCATTGCTTCGCTTTCATCCCCGTGGAGGAAGATGGATGTGTCTTGTTTGGGAAGTTTGAGTTGTAGAGTGCCTATTCTTGATGGGGAGTACTATAGTCAATGGAAATATAAGATGCTTGAGCTATTCAGTGAATTTCATTTGAGCAAGTATGTTAAGAACCCCTATGTACCTCCCATTGATCCTTTACATCCCACACACGAAGAGGAATTTAATATGCTATGCAATCTTAGAACTGTTAATCTTATCGTTAGAGGATTGCCTAGGATTGTGCTTAACCAAATGAAGAATTTTGAATGTGCTTATACTTTGTGGAATGACTTGGAGAAACGATATCCGAGTTATTCATTGAGTAATCTTGATGAAATTCTTCATAAGACTATTGTCTTTCACAAAATGATGCCTAGTGATCCCAAGTTTGATGACTATCTATTTGAGCTTAGAGATCTCATGCGTGCTAAAGGAGATGTCATAACTATCAACAACATCATTGTAGAAGCCATTCGCATTCATAATCTTGAACATTGTCATGATCACAACCCTAACGAATCTCTTGTTCCTTGTGACGAGGATTTCCCACTTGATGATGACAATGTGGAACATGGCTACTATGATGAAGATGAGTTGTTCGACATCGAGCATGAGAAGATCATGAAAAATCTAAGTCTCATGGCAAACTTCAAAGATTACATGTCCGGAGGAAAAAAGTGGATTCTAGATAGTGGATGCACCGATCATATGACCGGGGATAGAGAGATGTTTGAAGAGATCACACCAAACCATGGACCGCGAAGGTATGTAACTTTTGGAGACAACTCCAAGGGTAAGGTACTTGGTCTTGGTAAGGTGGCCATATCCCATGATAGCTCTATTCAAAACGTCATGCTTGTTGAATCCCTTGGCTACAATCTTCTTTCCGTATCTAGACTTGCCGACTTTGGTTTTAATGTGCTATTCACGAACGTAGATTGCCAAGTGTTTCGTCAAGATAATGATAACATGGTCTTTACCGGTTTCCGTAGAGGTGATCTATACATTGTCAATTTCACTAAGAGATCCAAACCTCGTACTTGTCTTATTGCAAAATCTTCTAAAGGTTGGCTTTGGCATAGAAGACTAGGACATGTTGGCATGCGTAATCTAGACAAGCTGATCAAAGGTGATCATATACTTGGTGTTAAAGATGTTATCTTTGACAAAGATAGACTTTGTAGTGCTTGTCAAGCCGGAAAGCAAGTAGGTGGAATTCATCCCGTAAAGAATATCATGACTACTAGGAGACCACTCGAGTTACTTCACATGGATCTTTTTGGTCCCAATGCTTACAAGAGCCTCGGTGGAAATTCCTATGGTCTAGTTATAGTTGATGACTTTTCCAGAATTACGTGGGTATTCTTTCTTGATGATAAGTCACAGCTACAAAAGATCTTCAAGAACTTCGTTCGCAAAGCGCAAAATCAGTTTGAAGTGAAGATCAAGAAGGTTCGGAGCGATAACGGATCGGAGTTCAAGAACACCCATGTTGATACCTTTCTTGACGAAGAAGGTGTTTCACATGAGTTCTCGGCTACGTACACGCCTCAACAAAATGGAGTTGTTGAGAGGAAGAACCGGACTCTTATTGAGATGGAAAGAATGATGCTTGATGAATACAAGACCCCAAGACACTTTTGGGCAGAGGCCATGGAAACAACATGTCATGCCACAAATTGACTCTACTTCCACAAGCTTCTCGGTAAAATGGCATACGAGCTACTCACCGGTAACAAACCCCAAGTTGGATACTTTCGGGTATTTGGCTCAAAGTGCTACATTCTTGATAAGCATCATCGTACTAAATTTGATCCTAAATCTCATGAAGGTTTCCTACTCGGTTACAGATCGAACTCTCACACTTACCGTGTCTACAACAACTTCACTCGAAAAGTTGAAGAGACGGTAGATGTGTAGTTTGATGAATCTAATGGATCGCAATTCGAACAATTGCCAAATGATGTAGGAGATAAGGATCCTTCGGAAGCTATCCAAGACTTGTCCAAGATTCGTCCCATGGAGGTGAAGGAAAGAACTTCGTCAACTCAAGTGGAAGCCCCTACTTCACGTCAAGGTGAACCTCAACACGACATGGAGGCATCCACAAACGGTACACGACAAGATGAAGAGGAGGAAGTACATCATGAAGATCCACCACAACCTCCTTCACCACCACCTCAAGGAAACAGCACCTTCAACAACAACGAAGATGAAGGAGATGATGATGATGAAGAAGCTCCACCATCCAACAAGCCAAATCTACCCCGAGTTCGAGCAAGAGTGACCAAGAACCATCCTCTAAACCAAATCTTTGGTGACATACAAACCGGGAGAATCACTCGCTCTAAAACTCGCTTAGCTAATTTTTGTGAGCATTATTCTTTCATCTATAACATTGAACCTTTGAAGGTTGAACAAGCTCTTGAAGACCTGGATTGGGTGAACGCCATGCATGAAGAGCTTCACAACTTTGAGAGGAACGAAGTGTGGACACTCATGGAGAGGCCCAAGGACGAGCACAACATCATCGGAACCAAATGGGTGTTTCAGAACAAGCAAGATGAAGACGGTCAAGTTGTACGCAACAAGGCGCGTCTCGTAGCCCAAGGATATACGCAAGTCGAAGGTATGGACTACGATGAGGCCTATGCACCCATTGCTAGACTTGAAGCTATTCGCATTCTTCTTGCTTATGCTAATCACCATGATATCACGCTTTATCAAATGGACATTAAGTGCATTTTGAAATGGTGAGATTGAAGAAGAGGTCTATGTCAAACAACCCCCTGGTTTTGTGAATCCTAAGAAACCTAATCATGTCTACAAGCTTCACAAAGCTCTTTATGGTCTTAAGCAAGCCCCACGTGCTTGGTATAAATGCTTAACGAAGTTTCTCATTGAAAAGGGTTTTGAAATTGCTAAAATTGACGCAACCTTATTCACTAAGAGGGTTAATGGTGAATTATTTGTGTGCCAAATCTATGTGGATGATATTATCTTTGGATCTACTAACCCACAATTTAGTGGAAGATTTGGAAGGTTGATGTCCGAGAAGTATGAGATGTCCATGATGTGTGAGCTGAAATTCTTTCTTGGTTTGCAAATCAAGCAAACGAGAGAAGGAATTTTCATCTCTCAAACCAAGTATACCAAGGACTTGATCAAGAAGTTCAACATTTAAGAGTGTAAAGGTATGAAAACTCCTATGCCTACTAGTGGACATGTTGACCTTACCAAGGAGGATGAACCGGTTGATCAAAAGGTCTATCAATCTATGATTGGTTCATTGCTATATCTATGTGCCTCCCGTCCCGATATTATGCTTAGTGTTTGCATGTTTGCTAGATATCAAGATGCACCTAAAGAGTGTCATCTTTTGGCCGTGAAATGTATTGTGAGATATTTGATACAAACACCAAACTTTGGCATTTGGTATCCCAAGGGATCTTCCTTTAACCTTGTTGGCTATTCCGATTCGGACTATGCCGGTGACAAGGTTGATAGAAAATCCACCTCGGGTACATGTAAATTTCTTGGTAGATCTCTTGTGTCTTGGTCCTCCAAGAAACAAAACTCGGTATCTCTATCTACCGCCGAAGCTGAGTATATTGCCGCCGGATCGTGTTGCGCACAATTACTATGGATGACACAAACGCTTAAGGATTATGGAATCCATGTGAAAAATGTTCCATTACTTTGTGACAATGAAAGCGCTATTAAGATTGGTCATAATCCCGTGCAACATTCTCGAACTAAGCATATTCAAGTTCGACATCATTTCATTCGTGATCATGTTGCCAAAGGAGATATTAATCATAAGCATGTTCGTACCAACAAGCAATTGGCCGATATCTTTACTAAGTCACTTGATGAGAAAGTGTTTTGTCACTTGAGGAGTGAGTTGAACATCATTGATGCTTCAAACTTGAGCTAGACTCACTCGATTGCATGCAAGGGCATGAGCTTACATGATACTTCCATGATACACTTGACATATTATCTTATACCATGGAATTCTATGCTCCCTTGCATTGCATGTAACATTTTGTAGGTACTTGGAAGAACAACATTCCACAAGGTTGCAAACAACTCCAATCATAAGCAATCTTGTCATGACCAAGTATCCACAACTCTTCTTGTTGATGGAAGGAAGAAGACAACTCAACCATATCCTTGACATATATTTGATGTGATCACATTTACTAATACTCAATTGATATCATGTCAAATGGATATATATTGTTCTTCCTTGCATGACTAACCTATGTAGGTGATAAGTGTACTAAAACAAGAAGGATTGCTCCCAACTCAAGATGAACTTCATCAACCTCGAGCATCCTCAACAAGTTCACCTACAAGCCACGTCATCAACATCACACAAAGGTATGTATTCATATCCTTGAAAAAACTTTACTCCAAGTCATGAGATAAAGCAACTCAAGTGATATGAAAACATTAAAATGTTTAATCGAAAAATGGTAACCCCATTTTGAGCTTAACAATGAGTATGACCTATGATCAAGTATTATTGCTTGGCTCCTAAGTCAATATACTCTAATATAGGTGACCCAGTCACCGCCCATCATCTAGATTAAGTATCTTGTTTGGTTCATTCTCTATTTGCAAGATTTCTTGGAACCACTCAAATCTTCTCTAGTTGATATCTCTTTGTAAAGTCTTTTGCATTTTCTTTGAAGATCCTTTTGACATTTTGTTACAAGTTCTCCAAACTCATTTGCAAGTTTCTAAAACATTGCCAAGTTTCTGTTTACCCCTCGGAGCCTCCGATTCAAATGACTCGGTTCTTCCAATTATGCAGATATGCTGCAAATACACGTCTCGGTTCCACCGACTTATTTGCCTCGGAGCCACCGACTTTGCTATATTTTCTATCCTTTGTTAAACTTAGCTATTCTCTATTTCTTCGATGACCCCTTAGTTATTTTTTTAAAAAAAAGAGGGAGAAACTTTATTCTAGGATCCCTAACTCAAAGGAGGAGAAGTCTTACAAGCTCTGAGATCAGTCAAAGAGCAGAAATTATTTTCCATGATTCCCTCAGTTTTTAATGCTCTCCATGATCCCTACATTCTATGACCCTTGTTCTCAAGGATCCCTTCTTAGTCCATGATCCCTGTGTCTGACCCTGTGTATGGACCTTTTTGGCAATTGATGCCAAAGGGGGAGGAATACCAAAGCTTCAAATAGCTAAACGGGGAGATACATGCTTATGCAAAGGGGGAGCAACAATCAAGGGGGAGAATACCAAAGTAGGGGGAGAAACATCTACCCAAAGTGTTCTATCTTTTGAGGAGAAAGAAACCATTTGATACTCTTATTTGTTATTCTCATGTTAGAATTTTCTCACCCGATCCAATCCCAATATCTATATGCTAAGATTCAGGGGGAGAGGATGACATACTATTTCATATCTAGGTGAGACAGTTCTAAAATGATCTTGGAGACATATCAATCTTAAGGAATACTATCTACTATATGTTCTCCATATCTTCGTACTATTGAGCTCTATTGTTTTTGATTGGTAGAATACTCTTGCGTTTCCTAACATTGTTTTCTCAAGTGTGTTTCTACTACAAGAATTCTAAAGAACTCAAGGTAAGTATATGCATCATATCTTTGATCAAGATGATCTCTTGCTTCTTGCACATATTGTTTGCAAGAGTGAAGTCTTGAACAAGGATACAACTCATTCATATATATTTGATGCATATAGCCAAGATACACATGACTCATTATATCCCTTCTACTATATGTGTGTCCATGCAATCCAAAGCATCTATCCTTTAAAAGGATTGCACACATTTAGGGGGAGAAAATCTAAGTCATGTGTCTCTCAAAGTCTTCATTATATCTATGCATATCTTTATTTGAAGCTTTGATTGTATGTTGTCATCAATTACCAAAAAGGGGGAGATTGAAAGCACAATATGCTCCCTTGGTGGTTTTGATAATTCATGACAACATAAATTGTCTCTTGGACTAATACTTCTATCTAGTGTATTTCAGATAAAGTCCACAGAGAGGGTTGTCAAAAAGGATTGTGAGGAGAAACCCCTAGATGCAAGGAAATGGATTGGCAAAGCTTCAAGCAAGAGGACTCTACATTTTACTTTGTGACAAATCACTTTGAGTCCATAGGAAAGCCAATACTATTAAAAGAGGGTAAGGTACTGTTGGTGAACAAGATGCTCCACGTGCACAAGTGATAGTCACCAAAAACACCCACAAACTCTTCCACAAAAGTCTGTCCAAGCCTATCATGAAAATCGGTGCTACCAAGAATTTCCACTCGGTCCCACCGATTCCCAAACTCAGACAGACCCATGCCAAACCCTAGCCCTTCGGTGCAACCAATTCTGCATCGGTGCCACCGAGTTCAGCTTGCCAACTTT
Source organism: Elymus sibiricus (assembly GCA_039707655.1). Taxonomy (NCBI): domain Eukaryota; kingdom Viridiplantae; phylum Streptophyta; class Magnoliopsida; order Poales; family Poaceae; genus Elymus; species Elymus sibiricus. Next base: position 301,657,501 of record CM077675.1, on the reverse strand, counting down.
CTGTTACCTCGTTTCATAAAATCGGTCTTACCGAGTTTTTGGATCGGCGTCACCGAGTTGTGCAATCTGACCGTTGGTCACCTAATCGGTACAACCGAGAGTTATGTATTGGTCTCACCGAGATTCAAAAGTTACTGCCTTTTGGTCACTTTGGTACCACCAAGTTTTATACTTCGGTGTCACCGAGTTGATCACTTTAGGTGTAACGGTTGGATTTTTGGGGATGCCTATATACCCCTTCACCACCACCCACTCGAAAGAGAAGCACTCAGAACTATTCCATACTTGCCCCATCCAATTTTCTGAGAGAGAGAGCCACCTACTCATGTGTTGAGATCAAGCCATTCCACTCTATCCATATGAATCTTGATCTCTAGTCTCCCCAAGTTGCTTTCGACCAAATCAATCTCTTCCACCATAGCCAAATCTGTGAGAGAGTGATTGTGTGTTGAGGAGTCTATCATCTTGAAGCACAAGAGCAAGGAGTTCATCGACATTGCCGAGCCTATTACCTTTTGGAGGGTGGTGCCTCCTAGATTGGTTAGGTGTCGCTTGGGAGCCTCCTACTTCGTGTTGTGGAGTTGAACCAAGAAGTTTGTACGGGCAAGGAGATCGCCTACTTCGTGAAGATCTACCCATAATGAGGCTAGTCCTTCGTGGACGGATTCCGTTATGGAATAGTCAAGGTTGCTACTTCGTGGACCCTTATGGGTGGAGCCCTCCGTGGACTCTCGTGACCGTTACCCTTCATGGGTTGAAGACTCCATAAACGTGGACGTACGATAGCACCACCTATCGGAACCACGGGAAAAATCTTCATGTCCGTCATGCGTTTGATCTTCCTATCTCAACTCCTTACTTCCATGTGCAATGTCTTTACTTTCCGCTGCCATACTTGTTGACTTGCATGTGTAGGGTGTGCTAGACTTGCCATAATTGTTAGAATCTGCCAACCAATTAACTTGGGAAAAGGTTAGGTTTTATATTTGCAAGTAGTCTATTCACCCCCCTCTAGACACACTTCTAGTGATCCTAAAATTCCTAGTGGCGAGAGTGACGAGGTCACTCTCGATACGGGGTCGTGCCTGGTAGGGCGACCATGCGCTGTCTTTATAGGCACCGGGCACACCGTTGCGTGCCCTCCTGGATGATACGTGTGATGTATATCATGAGGGATGGCACCAACGAGTGGACTCTTTGTTTAGTATCGCTAGGGGAAAGGCATTGTTCGGGTGCTTACCTCGGGTATGTAATATACCGCGAGTCGTGGATGACACGGAAGTTCCCTGAGTCTTGTGGGTGAAGTGTGCAACCTCTGCAGAGTGTAAAACTATTCGAATAGCCATGTCCACGGTCAAGGACAGTTGGATGGCCGCTCTTGTGCTACATCTAGTGTTCACAAAACTTGGTGTGTGTGTGTGTGTGTGAGTGGATGACACAAAGATGATACTTGAGCTAAGTCCGATGACTTGGCATGGTGATGAACATGAGATGTTCAACCCTTGCTTATGATGATGACTGTGACTTGTTCACATGAATACCTGTCAACGATTGATGCATGCATACTTACGTTACTTGATCATGTCATTGTACTTAAAACTAGCTTTCTGCAAAACTTACCTACTTAGTGCTATATCATGCATTGTTATACCTTGTTCCAAAACATGGGTTGCTTGCGAGTACATTCAAAGTACTCATTGGCTTGCCACTGGTTATTTAATTGGCCAGGCATGGAAGAGCAGGAATATGGCGAAGAGTTCGTTGGTGACGAACATGCGAACTAGGACGCTTCCCAGTCAGAATGCCTGTAGGGTTAAGGCAGATGGCTTGGGTTCACGCTATCGTTGAAGATTTCCGCTGCAATCATATGAAGACTAGGCCTTAAGGGCCATAATTGAGTAAAACGGTATGTAATGGATGTAAGACTCTTGTTATTCAGTTTCTGTGTGTTCAGTGAGCATTGATCTCTGGGATCACTGTGCACATACATTCGGCGATCACGACTTATGAGTCGGGGTCCCCACAATTCACTACTATAGAATGGTCCAAAGACGACACAGCAATCAGAGACCCTTCGCCGAAACTGTGTGTGATGACCAAATCGCAAACGGTATAGTTATAGCTCTATCACTAATGACGCGAACTGTGTGCGATGACGGGTCCATCAAATACGATCCCAAAAAAAGTTGAATGTGCGATCTGTGGCAAACAGTTGGTCCACATAAACTGTTTGCGATTGGACAATATAGTGCAAACGGTTAGAAAAGTGCAAGTGTGTGTGATGTACGGCATACAGTTCACCCTGACAAACTGTTTGCGCTGATCCAGCAGAACACAAGCGATTGTGCAGATGATTACGTGTGCGATAGATGGCATACAGGTCATTTGGATGAACTTTTTGTGATGAGATAAGATAACATAAATGGTTACATAGATCAAGATCTGTGTGATAGATAGCATACAGGCCACTGGGATGAACTGTGTGCGATAAGCAAAAATAACACAAACGGTTGCTCAGATCAAGATGTGTGTGATGTACAACATACACAGGCCATTCGGATGTGTTGTGGGCAAACGGTTCCGGATAAAGAACTGTCAGGGACTGATGAAATCATCACCGACGGATATGGTTGTTTATTCTGCATGCGATGTGATTTGCTCAATCTGCCCACAAACATCTATGCTTCTGTTTAGAACAACATGATTGCAGAACCAAATTAAACATCCAAATACATAAGTGACTACACACATAACATTGGCACACCTCAATAAACACTTACACACATAACAACATGATTTCCATAACCTAATTAAGCATCCAAATACATAAGTGACTACACACATAACATTGGCGCACACACCTCAATAAACTATTACATGCATAATAAACTTATCCCTCTAAAACTAGAAATATTTTGGCGTAGAGGGAGTATGAGCAACGATCATCAAATCATCTACTTCCTGTGACGCTTGCCGCCACCGCTCTGCTTGTGGCTCTATCCCGCGTCGTCTTCAGGTAGGAGGCACTTCCTAATGTCAATGATCTGCCTGAACATCTCATAGCAAGTGTACGCTTGCTTTGCCGCGGTCTGGAGGTGATATTCATCTAATTTCTTCACCCAACCCCTGTGCCAGACAGGCTTGTTCTTGTCGCACTCAGCCTTCATGTCTCTATAGTAGGTGTCGATGATGGCCTCGGCCAGGTCAACATGGGAGTCCATGTTCTTGTTGCTGCCCCAGACCTTGTAGTGGCCGTGGATGTCGACAAGCTTCTGGCAGGCCTAGCCCAAAGTCTTGAGCACCTTTGGATCGTTGGTGGTGTCCACCGTAGCGAACCTATAGTTTGGGCTTTTGACAATCCTGGTGAAACGCTCGCAAGGCACTATGGCCAGTCAGTAGTGGTAGAGGAGGACGTGATGGCCGACGCACAACTGGGCGACGGCAACCTTCTGATCATGCCCTGCACGACCGCCGGTGTAAGTGAGGTCGAAGCCAACCACTTTGTACTTGTCATCCACATCAAGCAACCACTCCATAGTGCCGATGGAGTCCTCCACCATGCCCGGGTCGTTGGTGTACACCACCATGAGGTCCGTCTTCCTCATGTGGGTCTCCACATGATGCTCGCCGTACTCCATTGGAGCGCCGCTGGACATCCTCTCTGTATGCGTCGTCGAGGGTGTGCTTATTGTGTTGTGGGCGCGATCGAAAGCGTGAAGAGACTATGGTTAATGGCCGTGTGTATAAATGGGGGCCGGACGTCCTGTAAAACCGGCACTTCCGGATGGTAGTTTTTCCAGCGCGTGATTTAGTCGAGGAAGCATGTAACTGCATGGGGCGATGCGCGTGGCGTAACCGCATGCATATGGAGCCCCGAACGTGATCGTGGGCCAGCCCCAACCGCTGGCAGAGCGCGTGCCGGGGGCGCGAGAGCAGAGCACGCGGAGGGATGCGAGAGCAGAGCACGCGGTGGGATGTGAGGTCGAACCAGACCACTTTGTGCGTGTCCACTATGGCATGCATGGTGAATTGGCGCTCATCATTGGCTGCTGCTGGGAGCGCCATTGGAGTCGCGTAGGATACCCTCGGTCGTGGTTCTGCTTCTTAAGGTCCGGATATTAATCGTCAATTGCATATTAATGTCCAGATATTAATCGTACATTGCATAATGCATACTAAGGAAAAGATGGTACTACAGAACAACATCATTATTGCATAACCTAAATAAACATCCAATTACATTACTGACTACATATAACATTTGCACACATCAATTAACAAGTACATGCATACTAAACTAGTAGTAACAATCATCAAATCATTCATCTATTCTTCTTGTGACGAGGGGTGCCGGTCGGCGCAGGACGGAGGCACTTCCTCATGTCAACGATCCGCCTGCACATCTCGTAGCTTACGTACGCATCCTTGGCCGCGTACTTGACATGATCTTCATCTAGTCTTCGAACCCAGGAGAGGTGCCAAGCAACCTTCTTCTTCTTGCAGACATCTTTCATGCCTCTGTAGTAGGGGTCGATGATGGACATGGCGAGGTCAACCAGGGATTCCTTATGCTTCTCCTCGCCACCCAAGATCTTGTACATGCATTGGATGTCCACAAGATTCCGGCAGGCCAAGCCCGTGACCTTGAGCACCTTTTCATCATTGGTGGTGTCCACCGTACCGAATATGTAGTCGGGGATGTTGACAAACCTGGCGAATCGATCGCAAGCCGTTGTGGCCAGGCAGTAGTGATAGATGAGGACGTAATGGCCCACGCACAGCTGGGCGACGGCAACCTTCTGATCATGCCCGGCATGACCGCTGGTGTACTCGAGGTCGAAGCCGACCACTTTGTACTTGTCATAGTCAAGTAATTGCTCCATGGTGTGGATGGAGTTCTCCACCCAGATTGGGTCGTTGGTGTGCACCACCGTGAGGTTCTTGAACCTTACGTGGGTGTCCACGTAGGCACGAATGGTGAACTTCCGCTCGTCGTCGACAGCCGCTAGGAGCTCCGCCATTGGAGCCAAGCAGGATATCCTCTCTCTATTTGGAGTGTGGGTGTGCTTCTTGCGTTGTGGGGAAAGGTTGAAGAGAGACAGTAGGTTAAAAGAGCGGTGGAGTAAATGGGGGCTGGACGGGCTGTAATTGGCACGCCTTGTCACCGCGTTCCCGGCAGAGGATTGCTATGCAAGCTTTGACCAGCGCACGAACAAGCGTTCCCGGCGGTTCGTTTGGCCACGCGGCGGCTCGAAGTGCCGCCAACATATCATTGGTGAGCCCATTCCCGCGCGCAACCGCGCACAGCCTCCCGCCCGGCTCCATTGGCCACGCGTCGGCTGGAAGAAGCTCCCATTATTGGGGGCGTTAAATGGCAAACGGTTAGCAAAAACGATGTGTGTGCAATGACTTCAAGGAGCGTATACGTTTAGAACTAAGCAGCGGTGTGACATATGCAGTGCGGGTGCGACTGGGAAGGACGGTGAGGGATTTGTAACTTTTGTTAAGCGGGGACAATGGTGAGGGTTTTATCGGCCAGAATAATAATGCGCTTCGGAGGCGATGGTTCAGTAGACATAGCCGTTTGTGATAATTGTCACTACGGTGGAAGTGGACTGGCGTGGTCCGTGGGAATGCGTTCTGGACAATCAGGACACACCCGTGTCGCGGCACAATGTTAGTCCTCGCACCCGGCTTCAATCTGGGAAAATAACCAAGTTTGGGGATTCCAAATTTCATCTTACGTGTGACGCCTAATTTTTTTTTACCGCATTCAACAAGTTTGCAGGTAAGTCAAGCATTTTTACCGTAATATGCATAGTGTAAAAAAACTGCCAACACTCAAACTGTGGCGACCCCGACTCATAAGTCGTGATCACCGAATGCACGTGTACAATGATCCCAGAGATCAATGCTCACTAAACACACAAAAGCTGAATAACAAGAGTCTTACATCCATACTTAGCGTCTTACACAAATAGAGACCATGAAGGTCAAGTCTTACATAGATAGGGCCCTAAAGGCCAAATTACAAACATAACTAGCAGCGGAAATCTTGATCGAAAGCGTAGACCCATGCCATTTGCCTTAACCCTACATGCATTCTGACTGGGAAACGTCCTAGTTCGCATGTTCGTCACCAACGAACTCTTCGCCATATTCTTGCTCTTCCATGCTTGGCCAATTAAATAACCAGTGGCAAGCCAATGAGTACTTTGAATGTACTCGCAAGCAACCCATGTTTTGGAACAAGGTATAACAATGCATGATATACCACTAAGTAGGTGGTTTTGCAGAAAGCTAATTTTGAGTGCAGTGACATGATCAAATAACTTATGTAAGCATGCACCAACAGTTGGTAGATATCCATATGAACAAGTTACAGATATCATCATAAGCAGGGGTTGAACATCTCATGATCATTCATCATGTCAAGTCATCCAACTTAACTCATGTATCATCTTTATCACCAACACACACACTAGTTTGTGAAAACACTAGACGTAGCCCAAGAGCGGTCATCCAACTGTCCTTGACCGTGGACACGGCTATTCGAATAGTTTTACACTCTGTAGAGGTTGCACACTTTACCCACAAGATTCGGGAGACTTCCGTGTAAGCCACGACTCGCGGTATTGTTCATACCCGAGGTAAGTACCGCAACATTGCCTTTCCCCTGACGGTTCTAACAAAGAGTCCACTCGTTGGCACACAGCCCGCATGATATACATCACAAGTAACATCCATGCAGGGACCAATGGTGTGCCCGGTGTCTGTGAAAACAGCCCATGATCGTCCTTACCGACACGACCCCGTATCGAGAGTGACCACGTCACTCCCACCACTAGTAATGCGGGCTCTCTGCTAATACCCATCAAAGTAATCAACAAAGCCCCATCCCATAAGGGGTATCATGGTTGTACATGTAAGGTTGGAATAACGGTCGCTACTTACACCAATCCGTTTTTGAAAACCACACACACTCACTTGCTCTGGTACACCACTTCTTTATCAAGTGGTTACCTAGCTCATCTTCATATCCCTCGGGCATTAGTGGCACCCGACGGGGTTTTTGAAAAGCCTTTGAAAACACTTTTGTTTCCATCACCATGCATATCCCCATCCCACTTTGCGTAGCAACTACTTAGCATCCTATCTAGTCCCACCCGCACAACCCTCATAAGGAGGTTGGGTCATGCACGATGCAAGTATCAACGGTAAAAGTATCGGAGGCGTCCCACCGAAGTGGTCACCACATCAACATGATCAACATCACGAAATAAAGTGCTATATGCCATGCAATAAAAGGGTTTCATAGTCATGGTCAAAGGGCGGCTTGCCTGGCTCAACAAAATCTTCGGGGTCTTCAAAGTCTTCGGGTCCAACTCCCTCGTCAACAACGCAATCTATCGCCGCGATAATAACGACAATAATAAGAATCTCAACAAAAAACAGAGCACAAAATCCACTTCTAAAAAGTTACCCTACTCTGTAAAATACTACAAAAGAAACTAAAAATATTTGCCTCTGGTTTTGTAGTCAAAAAGATTTTGAAAAGTATTTTAACAGAGGCCAAAAATACTTAAAACTAGGTTTTAAATAAAACTACTACATAAAATGTTTTCAAAAATTTATACAAGTGGCAATGTTAAATTCTACAGAATATTCTAAGATTTATGGTGGAAGAATATTTGGGATTGGACAATTATTCAATTTTGTGGGATTTTTGGAATCCCACTGATAAAAGAAAAGGAAAAAGAAAAGTCTCCGGGCAACTGGGCTTGCTCAGACCCAGTTGGGCCGGCCTGAGGCCGAGCCAGGCCTGGGCGAGCCGGGGCGCACGCGCCGTTCAGGTTGAAACCCGACAGGCGGGGCCCTGGCGCTAGACTCACAAAGGGGGGAGGAGAGAGAGATGGGAGGGTGACAGGTGGAGCCCACCTGTCATCACCCTCCTGGCGACCAGAGCCGGGGCAAGCTCACCGGCGGCGCTACGGTCGTCGGGGAGGCAAGAAGAGTATGCCGACGAGCTCGGGGGGCTGCCGCAGGTCGGGGGTGGCTGGATTTGGTCGCCGGGAACGCCTGTGCTGCCGGCGACTAATACGTCTCCATCGTATCTACTTTTCCAAACTCTTTTGCCCTTGTTTTGGACTCTAATTTGCATGATTTGAATGGAACTAACCCGGACTGACGCTGTTTTCAGCAAAATTGCCTTGGTGTTATTTTTGTGCAGAAATAAAAGTTCTCGGATTGACCTGAAAATTTACGGAGAATATTTTTGGAATTAATAAAAAATACTGGTGAAAGAATCAACCGGAGGGGGTCCACCACCTGTCCACAAGACAGGGGGCGCGCGCGCTCCCCTGTCTTGTGGGCCCCCTGGAGCTCCTCCGACCTCAACTCCAACTCTATATATTCCTATTCGTGGAGAAAAAAATCAGAGAGAAGAGTTCATCGCGTTTTACGATACGGAGCCGCCGCCACCTCCTGTTCTTCCTCGGGAGGGCAGATCTGGTGTCCGTTTTGGGCTCCGGAGAGGGGAAATCGACGCCGTCGTCATCACCAACCATCCTTCATCACCAATTTCATGATGCTCTCCGCCGTTCGTGAGTAATTCCATCATAGTCTTGCTGGACGGTGATGGGTTGGGTGAGATCTACCATGTAATCGAGTTAGTTTTGTTAGGGTTTGATCCCTAGTATCCACTATGTTCTGAGATTGATGTTGCTATGACTTTGCTATGCTTAATGCTTGTCACTAGGGCCCGAGTGCCATGATTTCAAATCTGAAACTATTATGTTTTCATGAATATATATGTGTTCTTGATCCTATCTTGCAAGTTATAGACACCTATTACGAGTTATGATCCGCATCCCCAGGGTGACAATAACTGGGATTCTTTCCGGTGATTACCGTAGTTTGAGGAGTTCATGTATTCACTAAGTACTAATGCTTTGGTCCGGTTCTCTATTAAAAGGAGGCCTTAATATCCCTTAGTTTCCATTAGGACCCCGCTGCCACGGGAGGGTAGGACAAAAGATGTCATGCAAGTTCTTTTCCATAAGCATGTATGACTATATATGGAATACATGCCTACATTACATTGATGAATTGGAGCTAGTTCTGTGTCACCCTATGTTATAACCGTTGTATGATGAATGTCATCCAACATAATTATCCATCACTGATCCATTGCCTACGAGCTTTTCACATATTTATCTTTGCTAAGTTACTTTTCCGTTGCTACTGTTACAATCACTACAACACTGCTACTATCACTTTGCCATTGTTACCGTTACTTCCATACTGCTTTGCTACTGAATACTTTGCTGCAGATACTAAGTCTTTTAGGTGTGGTTGAATTGACAACTCAGCTGCTAATACTCGATAATATTCTTTGGCTCCCCTTGTGTCGCATCAATAAATTTGGGTTGAATACTCTACCCTCGAAAACTGTTGCGATCCCCTATACTTGTGGGTTATCAAGACCTTTTTCTGCCACCATTGCCGGGGAGCATAGCCCTATTCTCTGAGTCACTTGGAATTTATATCTGTTGATCACTATGAAGAATTTGAAAGACGCTAAAACTAAGATCTACCCCTCAACTACGAGGACAGGTAAGGAACTGCCATCTAGCTCTGCACTTGATTCACCTTCTGTTATGAGTAAACTTGCGACACCACCACCTGCTATTGATTCTGATATGTCGCAAGTAATTGATGATTCCACTTCTGCTATGCATGATGCTTATGATGATACTTTGCTTGATACTACTGTGCCACTGGGTGAATTTCTTGATGAACAAATTGCTAGAGTCAATGCTGCGACTGATGATATTTCTGAAACTGATGAAATTCCTGAAACTGAACACTATGAGACACCTGCTAGACCTGGATCTCCTAGATATGAATTGCCTAATATACCTAAGGGTTATGTTATGGAAGGAGAGGTATCTAGGGACTTTCTTGCTTGTAAAGATAGAGATGATCTTAAGAAATTACTATGCAAGTGGAAAGAAAAATCTTTGAATGCTAGAATGCAATATGATCCCAAGTTTGCTACTTCACCTATCTTTGTTACTGATAAGGATTATGAATTCTCTGTCGATCCTGAGTTAATTACTTTGGTAGAATCTGATCCTTTCCATGGTTATGAATCTGAAACTGTTGTGGCACATCTTACTAAATTGAATGATATAGCCACCCTATTCACACATGAGGAAAAAATTCGTTATTACTATATTCTTAAGTTGTTTCCTTTCTCATTAAAGGGTGATGCTAAGATATGGTTTAATTCTCTTGCTCCTGGTTGTGTGCGTAGTCCCCAAGATATGATATATTACTTCTTTGAAAAATAATTTCCTGCCCATAAGAAACAAGCTGCCTTGCAGGAAATATTTAACTTTGTGCAAATTGAAGAAGAGAGTCTCCCACAAGCTTGGGGGAGGCTTCTCCAGTTACTTAATGCTTTGCCTGATCACCCTCTCAAGAAAAATGAAATACTTGATATCTTTTATAATGGACTAACTGATGCTTCTAGGGACCACTAGATAGTTGTGCTGGTTGTGTTTTCAGGGAACGAACTGTTGAACAAGCTGAACTACTATTGAATAATATATTGAGCAATGATAATGATTGGACTATTCAAGAACCACCTCCAAAGCCAACTCCGAAGAAAAGAGGTATTCTATTTCTCAGTCCTGAAGATATGCAAGAGGCAAAGAAATCTATGAAAGAGAAAGGTATTAAAGCTGAAGATGTTAAGAATCTACCACCTATTGAAGAAATACATGGTCTTGATAACCCGACACAGGTAGTAGAGGTAAATTCCCTCCGTAGATTTGATGAAGGTGATATTCCTTATAATAAGTCTGCTAGCCAATGCTTGGATGAGTTTGATAACTTTATTGTTAAGCAAGAAAATTTCAATGCTTATGTTAGTAGACAAGTGAAACATAATGCTTACATGCTTGATCGCTTAGGTGATTATATGAGTAGAACTGTTAATGATCTTAAGCTTATTAGTAAACATGCTTCCATGGTAACTACTCAAGTAGAACAAGTACTTAAGGCACAGAATGATTTGCTTAATGAGATGATTGGTAAGAACAATGATCATTCTGTTAGAGTTGTGACTAGAGGTGGTAAAATGACTCAGGAACCTTTGTATCCTGAGGGCCATCCTAAGAGAATTGAGCAAGATTCTCAGAGAGTTAATACTGATGCACCTGGTCATTCTAATAAAAGGAAAAAGAATGACGATAGGACTTTGCATGCTGCTAGTGAACCTGTTATTGATACTCATGAAAACCCAAATGATATTTCTATTTCTGATGCTGAGACACAATCTGGTAATGAACATGAGCCTAGTGATAATATTAATGACGATGTTCATGTTGATGCTCAACCTAGTAATGATAATGATGTGGAGATTGAACCTGCTGTTGATCTTGATAACCCACAACCTAAGAACAAAAGATATGATAAAAGAGACTTTGTTGCTAGGAAGCATGGTAGAGAAAGAGAACCATGGGTTCAGAAACCCATGCCCTTTCCTCCTAAACCATCCAAGAAGAAGGATGATGAGGACTTTGAGCGCTTTGTTGAAATGCTTAGACCTGTCTTTTTGCGTATGCGCTTGACTGATATTCTGAAAATGCCTCCTTATGCTAAGTATATGAAAGATATTGTGACAAATAAAAGAAAGATACCGGAAGCTGAGATTTCCACCATGCTTCCTAATTATACTTTTAAAGGTGGAATACCAAAGAAACTAGGAGATCCCGGAGTACCTACTATACCTTGCTCTATTAAAGCAAATTATGTTAAAACTGCCTTATGTGACCTCGGAGCTGGTGTTAGTGTTATGCCTTTCTCTTTGTATCGTAGACTTGATTTGAATAAATTGACACCTACTGAAATCTCTTTGCAAATGGCTGATAAATCAACTGCTTTACCCATCGGTATTTGTGAGGATGTGCCTGTCGTAGTTGCAAATGTCACTATCCTAACGGACTTTGTTATTCTTGATATTCACGAGGACGACAGTATGTCGATCATCCTTGGTAGACCCTTTTTGAACACTGCAGGGGCTGTTATTGATTGCAACAAGGGCAATGTCACTTTTCATGTTAATGGTAATGAGCATACGGTACACTTTCCGAAGAAACAACCTCAAGTTCATAGTATCAACTCCATTGAAAAAAATTCAACGATTATTATTGGAGACTTTGAATTCCCTCTCCCTACTGTCAAAAATAAATATGATATACTTATTGTTGGGGACATGCATATCCCCATTGAGGTAACCTAGTGTTATTCGAAAATTCTCCGGTTCCGTGTCATTCGAAAAAAGTTTGTCAATAAGACTTGATCAACCTTATTGATGGATTCTTTTTGATGAGCATGAGATGGATGAATTTAGAAAGCACAACCTTCTGGACCCAACTTTTATTTTCTGTTCTTTAGTTTCAATTTAGTAAAAATGCTATTATTTCTTTGTTCTCTGATTTATCCGTGCAATAGAAAAATGACCTGAAAATAAAATTTCTCAGAATTCCCTGAAAATTTAGTATGCTTTTTTCTGGAATATTTTAGAATTTTTGGCACTGAGAACACATCAGGGGTCTGCACCAGTGGGCCACAAGCCTGCAGGGCTCGCCCACCCCCCTGGGCGCGCCCCCTGGCTTGTGGGTTCCACGTGGGCCCCCCTCACTTATTCCAGCACCCATCCACTTCGTCTTCCTCCAGAAAAAATCCCACCACTGCTCAAACCCGTGTTCCAGCTCATCTTGCTGCCATTTTCGATCTCCTTGCTCAAAGCTCCATTTGCAAAACTGTTTTAGGGGATTGTTCATCGGTATGTGACTCCTCCAATGGTCCAATTAGTTTTTGTTCTAGTGCTTTAAATATTGCAAAAAATTTGTTGCTGTGGTGACCTTGTTCTTGAGCTTGCATGTCAAATTTGTATGGTCCCAAGTAGTTTTGATGCATGATATAGCCTGTAGGCACTTGTGGGAGTAGTTGCTATAAGTTTTGTTGAGTTTTGTTCACCTTTATTTGGAGTCACTAAAAATTTTAGAAATTTTTCAGAGAAAGAAAAATGTTAAGGAGAATATACCAAGGTGGTTCCTCGAGCAAGAAGACCCCGAGACTCGCGATACGCGAGCCCGACTTTGAACGACCAAGGGAAGCTCAAGTGCGGCCTTGTGAATGGCCGTCAGATCCTTTCATGGTCCATGCCGGATTCAAGGAAGAATTTTACGCGTACATATGAAATGCTGGCCTTGAAGATTTTGTTTCAGACCAATGTAAGCAATATTATCAACTCACTGATTCCTTCGTGCGGAGGTTTGAATTTTCATCCAGGCGTAATACACATTCCATTCTATTTAATCTTTATGATGAATCTTATACTATGGACCTAGAGGATTTTAACCATGCATGCAAAATTCCACAATGGGGCAGCCATAGTGATCCTCACAAAACTGAATATAATGACTTTCTTGCTAGCATCACTGTGGGAGAAACTAGAAACATTACACAAGCTACCTTGGGGAGCATTCACTTTCCTGCCATACATTATTTTGCTCTCTTCATAGGTAGATGTATTAACGGTAAACATGACCATAGCCACCTTTGCGTACCTGATCTTAGTATTCTTAAGAGTGCGGTCATGGGTGATAGACGATATAACTTGGGAGCTATTATTGCTAGGAGGCTACATAAAAATGCTAAGGATGGAGATTTCTTTGGTGGAATTTATGCCACCCGTGGAGCTAATTATCTTAGGGTACCCATAAGGGAAAATGATATTGAGTTACCACCTGCTTTTCTTGATTATGAGGCTATGGTGCGCTACCAGTTTCTTGAGAGAAACGAACAACCCCTCCTGTACCGACTAATTTTTGACAGACAGCGTGATGTCCATATTACCCTTCCTGCTCCTGCCTTCTTTAACTTTCAGGAAAAACGGAGATACTTTATAACCAGAGAGGAGGCAAACTAGTATGAGAGAGAGGCGGAAGCCATCCGCCTCCGCGCTGCAGCCGCTCAGGCAGTAGCTGCCGCAACCCAGTTTAACCCCAACTATGACTTTGGATACTATCCGGGCCAGCCATGGCCCTAGACCAACTTAGGCCAAAAGCCTAAGCTTGGGGGAGTACGTATTTCTCACCGACATTACATTCATGTTCACACATTCATTCCAGTTGTCGGTGTTCATACTTTTTCATTGTACCATCCATGGTAGTTTATTCCTTCTTTTTGCTTTCTTCTTGTGTGTTTAATTAACCTTGAGAAAATCCAAAAAAATTAGTTCTAGCTTTACCTTTCGGTTTGTCTAGTTGTAGTATTAAAAGAAAACCCAAAAAGATTTCTCGTTCTTCTTTTGCTTGTTGGGAGCTCTCCCGTGTAAATAGTTTTCCTTTCTTCTTTGGGTCGTAAGGAGAAGACCACGATGACATGTTGAGTGGCTCTCATATGCATTATTGTTTATCTATCAGAGAGCCCATATTACCTTGCCTTCTCCTTTGAGTTATTGCTTGCAGATTCCAGCTTAGTCCAATGCACGTGCACTCTTATTATTATTCACACCGTTCGGTCGTGCAAGTGAAAGGCAATAATGACGATATATGATGAAGTGATTGAGATGGAGAAAAGCTGGTATGAACTCGACCTATTTTGTTTTTGTAAATATTATTAGCTCATCGTTCTGGATTCAGCTCGTTATGGATTGAACATGTTTGCAATGACAATTAGAGATTATAGTTATTCATGCCATGCTTAATTAGCTAAGAGTGTATAATGGTTTGTCTTGAGTTCCAACATGCATTTTAAAATGGTTGTGATGTAGTATGATGGGATGGTATCCTCCTCTGAATGATTCAAGTGGCTTGACTTGGCACATGTTCACGCATGTAGTTGAAACAAAACCAACATAGCCTCCACGATGTTTATGTTCATGGTGATTTATATCCTACTCATGCTTGCATTCAATGTTGGTTAATCTCAAAGCATGTTTATGACTGTTGTCGCTCTCTAGTTGGTCGCTTCCTAGTCTTTTGCTAGCCTTCACTTGTACTAAGCGGGAATACTGCTTGTGCATCCATTTCTATAAACCCAAAGTTGTTCCATATGAGTCCACCATACCAACCCATATGCAGTATTTACCTGCCGTTCCAAGTAAATTTGCATGTGCCAAACTCTAAACCTTCAAATAATACCCTGTTTTGTATGCCCGAATCGCTCATGTAGTGACTAGGGGCTGTCAGTATCTTCCATGGTAGGTAGGTTATTCTCATGATATGTGTTGATTCACTATCATTCACGAGAAAGTGGCTGGTATTCGGGATGCCCAGTTCCATGCTCAAAAATCAAATCAAAGTATAATGAAACAAAACTCCCCCAGGATTGTTGTTTGTATGGACGGTACTCGTGGATTCGGCCCGCCGTGGAGTGTGATTGATTGGTGGAGGGGGAGTAAAAACTTTACTATTCTGTTTGGGAACCACCTATAATGTATCTAGCATGGAAGATATCGAGATCTCTTAGTTGTTATGTTGACAATGAAAGCATACCTCCCAAAATTATGATTCATCCCTGTTTTAAAAGCTCGAGCTCTGGCACCTCTGTAAATCAATGCTTCCCTCTGCGAAGGGCCTATCTATTTTATTTACTGTTGAGTCATCCTCCTCTTATAAAGAGCACCAGTTAGAGAGCACCTCCGTCATTTGTATGCTTTGTTATTAATTGATATTGAGTATGAGTGTGACTGGATCTCTTTTACCATGAATTACAATGTCTAGTCAGTCCTTGTTCTTCAGAGGTGCTCTGCATTAATGTTTTGCAGTCTCAGAAAGGGCTAGCGAGATACCATTATATCATATTGTATCATGATTGTTTGATAAAATTGTTGTCATCCGAGACTTATTATTATTGCTCGCTAGTTCATTATGCCATTGATATGAGTAAATGTGAGACCTAAATGTTATTGTGAATGTGGTTAGTCTATAATCTTTGCTGAAAATCTGAACATCAGTTAGACATATTTACAACAGCAAGATCAAACAGAGTTTATAAAAGTTTTTCTTTATCACTTTCAGTTTGTCAACTGAATTGCTTGAGGACAAGCAATGGGTTAAGCTTGGGGGAGTTGATACGTCTCCATCGTATCTACTTTTCCAAACTCTTTTGCCCTTGTTTTGGACTCTAATTTGCATGATTTGAATGGAACTAACCCGGATTGATGTTGTTTTCAGCAGAATTGCCTTGGTGTTATTTTTGTGCAGAAATAAAAGTTCTCGGATTGACCTGGAAATTTACGGAGAATATTTTTGGAATTAATAAAAAATACTGGCGAAAGAATCAACCGGAGGGGGTCCACCACCTGGCCACAAGACAGGGGGGCGCGCGCGCCCCCCTGTCTTGTGGGCCCCCTGGAGCTCCTCCGACCTCAACTCCAACTCTATATATTCCTATTCATGGAGAAAAAAATCGGAGAGAAGAGTTCATCGCGTTTTACGATACGGAGCCGCCGCCACCTCCTGTTCTTCCTCGGGAGGGCAGATCTGGGGTCCGTTTTGGGCTCCGGAGAGGGGAAATCGACGCCGTCGTCATCACCAACCATCCTTCATCACCAATTTCATGATGCTCTCCGCCGTTCGTGAGTAATTCCATCGTAGGCTTGCTGGACGGTGATGGGTTGGATGAGATCTACCATGTAATCGAGTTAGTTTTGTTAGGGTTTGATCCCTAGTATCCACTATGTTCTGAGATTGATGTTGCTATCACTTTGCTATGCTTAATGCTTGTCACTAGGGCCCGAGTGCCATGATTTCAGATCTGAACCTATTATGTTTTCATGAATATATATGTGTTCTTGATCCTATCTTGCAAGTTATAGACACCTATTACGAGTTATGATCCGCATCCCCCAGGGTGACACTAACTGGGATTCTTTCCGGTGATTACCATGGTTTGAGGAGTTCATGTATTCACTAAGTGCTAATGCTTTGGTCCGGTTCTCTATTAAAAGGAGGCCTTAATATCCCTTAGTTTCTATTAGGACCCCGCTGCCACGGGAGGGTAGGACAAAAGATGTCATGCAAGTTCTTTTCCATAAGCACGTATGACTATATATGGAATACATGCCTACATTACATTGATGAATTGGAGCTAGTTCTGTGTCACCCTATGTTATAACCGTTGCATGATGAATGCCATCTGACATAATTATCCATCACTGATCCATTGCCTACGAGCTTTTCACATATTTATCTTTGCTAAGTTACTTTTCCGTTGCTAATGTTACAATCACTACAACACTGCTACTGTCACTTTGCCATTGTTACCGTTACTTCCATACTGCTTTGCTACTGAATACTTTGCTGCGGATACTAAGTCTTTCAGGTGTGGTTGAATTGACAACTCAGCTGCTAATACTCGAGAATATTCTTTGGATCCCCTTGTGTCGAATCAATAAATTTGGGTTGAGTACTCTACCCTGGAAAACTATTGCGATCCCCTATACTTGTGGGTTATCAGCGACGAGGATCTAGGGCGGCGGTGCTTTGGGTCGAGCTTGACCCCGTCGCTCCGTGCTGCAACAGAGAAGGAGAAGAGGGGGGATGGGGTCAGGGAGATCTAGTGGTTCCTGATCGAATGAAAGAGGAGGCTGGGGAAGTCCCTACAGCTCGAACGCCGGTGACCCAAGGCGGCGGCACTACGGTCGATCCCGAGCACTCGGGCACGGGGAGGTCGAATGGGGGGCTCTGCAGTGCGATTGGAAGGGAGAGACAGGGTCCATAGGGGAGAGAGGGGCTCGGGGCAGCCCTATATAGAGGGGGTGATGGTCCACCGCGGACCCGTGCACCGGCGAGGTCCCTGCCGTCGCTGGAGGGCCTGGGAGCGAGCCAGGGTGCATCTGCGGTGTTGCTGGGGATGGTCCACGACCAGGGGAAGAAGAGGGGAAGCAGGGGAGCGCGCACGTGCGGGCTCCGTGGTTGGCTGAGAGGGGCGGCCACGGCGCGCGTGTGGGAGGCCGATGGATGCGGAGAGAGGAGGGGGCCGGCATGCTGGCATGCTGCGGATGTCGAGGCGGGCCAGGGGGACAAGATCCCTCATCCCAATGCCGTCGGGAGGTGGGGATGGGCGCCAGCTACAGTGCATAAGTGCGCTGTAGCGCGCTTTAGAGCTCCCTTTTGGCATGCCAGGGTATGCCATTTGCCTCCAGGGCGCGACCAAACTTGTCCACTAGCTTGTGGGGTTTCTGGAGATGCTCTTGAGGCTAGTGGGGGCTAGGGAGAGTAGAGGAAAAAGGAGGGGAGGGGGTAAATTGGGTGCTGATCTTGTTGTCCAGGGGAGTAAAATGAAGTTTTACCCAATCAATTATTGACCTGAGGCCATGGGCCTTTTACTGGAGGTAAAAGAACACTATAAGAAGATGTGGTAAAAAGTTGAAGTGAAGGAGAATAGCATAAGCGGGTCAAAACATGCTTTTACCAAATCACCAGAAGGTGTTTGATGTTTATTTGGGCTAGGAAATGGAGTTTGCTTGCCATGAGATTTAACAGGGTGAAAGTGTAAGGTAAGTATGGAGTGGACCACCAAGTTTGAGGAGGTTTGAAGAAAGTTGACAGTACAAACTTGAAAAACCCTAGAATTTAACAGAATCAGATTTCTATAGATCCAGGCATGCAATTCATTTCCCCCAAATCCACCACTTGGTGTAATAGCATTATTTAGGGATTAGAGCATGCCCACAAAGTTTGGGGTCAATAGGAGAAACTTCACAATGTAAAGCTGTTCAAATTTGACACTGGACAGGGAGGGTTTTGGGATATTTTTGTGAATCAAATCAATTGGGATTGGGAGGAAACTTTGCAAGATCATCACATATAGCATGTGTGACTTGCTGGAATTTTCCTGGATTTTATTGAGAATATTTCTTATAGAAATATTTCAATTGCTTGATTTAAGCAAAAAGGTCTTTGCAGGGTTTTTCCCATTATTTTGAACATGACCATGTGTTGAAACTCATATATATGGAAAATATATGTCCACTGAGTTTCCCTAAATTTTCTCAAATATTTTCAAAGCATTTAAATAATTTTTCCCTATGAAGAACCATGTCTGGCCTTAAGAAAAAGCCTTCAAATAAAATAGTAAAATAATCTTTAAAAATAATATTTGGTGGTTTTGGGAAGTCATATATATAGTGGCTTCCAAATGAATCCTTTGGTGTAAAATATTCCACCCAATTTGAGGACTTGTAGTACAAACCTCAATTCAGGGGTTTTTGAAAACCTAATTTGAATAAATACTTTTTTTTTGCCAAAATAATAATTGATAAAAATAGTTTTAGGTACTATTCATATGGTATGATCATTGTGCAAGAAGTTTGAATCAAGGAAGATGAGTATGGAGAGGAGTAGAATCTATGAGTGCTAAACACGATCAACCAAGCTAGCAAGCATCAAACAAATCAAACAAGCTCATGCACTCAAAAGTTTTAATTGGTTCCAAAATCCATAGCATAGCAAAGTGATACAAACATAGGGTGTGACAGACCTACCCCCTTACAAGAATCTCGTCCCCGAGATTCCTAGGCTAGGCGTTAAAAAGATAAGGGAACTCATATCTAAGATAGTCGTCACGCTCCCAGGTTGCTTCTACTTCAGTGTGGTTGCTCCATTGGACCTTGAAGTACTTGATGGTACGGCTTCGGGTGCAACACTCTGCTTCACCCAGAATAGGAACTATCCTCTCACGATAAGTGAGGTCTGGCCCAAGGTCGATGGCTTGATGATCGATGTCCTTGTAGAGGTCGGGGCGGTTGGGGACTTGGAGACACTTTCGGAGTTGTGACACGTGAAATACGTTGTGCACATCTGATAGCTCGGAAGGTAGTTCTAGCTAGTAGGCAACTTCTCCTCGTCTGTCGGTGATCTTGAAGGGGCCGATGTATCTTGGTGCAAGCTTTCCCTTGACGTGGAAACGCTTGGTTCCTTTGAGAGGCGTGACTCGGAGGTAAACATGGTCTCCAACACGGAAGCTCATGTCCCGACGGCGGGAGTCGACGCAACTCTTCTGTCTTGACTTGGCGGTCTCCAGACGTTCTCGGACAAGTTGAACTTGCTCTTCTGCTTCGCGGAGGATATCTGGTCCGAAGACTAGTCCTTCTCCAATTTCCGACCAATTGAGGGGAGTGTGGCACTTGCGTCCGTACAACACCTCATATGGTGCCATCTGAAGACTTGACTGATAGCTGTTGTTGTAGGAGAACTTGACGAATGGTAAGAAATCTTCCCACTTGGCTCCATATGCCAGAACACAAGCACGGAGCATATCTTCGAGTATCTGATTTACTCGTTCTGTCTGTCCACCGGTCTCGGGGTGAAAAGTGGTGCTGAAGGACAACTTGGTTCCCAAGGCTTCTTAGAATCTATTCCAGAATCTCGAGGTAAATTGGGTACCTCAATCTGACACGATCTTCTTTGGAACTCCGTAGAGGCTCACGATCCGGTTGATGTAGAGGTTGGCTAGTTGGTTTCCGTTGTAGGTTGTCTTGACGGGAATGAAGTGGGCTACCTTGGTCAGGTGATCGGCAATGACCCAAATGGAATCATGTCCTTTGCTTTACCTTGGAAATCCGGTGATTAAGTCCATCCCGACTTTGTCCCACTTCCATTCAGGCACTTTGAGAGGTTGTAACAATCCAGCGGGTCGCTGATGCTCAGCCTTGACTCTCTGGCATATGTCACATTTAGCAACAAAGGTGCCTATATCTCTCTTCATTCTATGCCACCAGAATCTTGCTTTGAGGTCTTGGTACATCTTGGTTCCTCCAGGATGGATGGAATATGGAGTGTCATGAGCTTCTTGCAAGATCAAATTCTTGAGCTCAACTTTGTTGGGTACGCATATGCGCTTCCCAAACCATACAACTCCTTGTTCATCCACTAAGAATCATGGGGCCTTGCATGCCTTTATCTTTCTCTTGATGCCTTCAATGCTCTCGTGTCCCTTCTGAGCTTCCTTAATATCATCCATCAAGGTAGGCCTTGCTTCGAGGTTGGCTAGGAATCCAGGTGCAACTAGTTCCAAGCCGAGGCTTTCAAGCTCTTCATACAGGGCGGGTAGCCTTTCCTTAATCATAGCATTCAAGGAACAAGCCTTTCTGCTTAAGGCGTATGCTACCACATTAGCCTTCCCAGGGTGGTACAGAACACTGGGGTCATAGTCCTTGATCAACTCCAACCATCTTCGCCGCCTCATGTTTAATTCCTTTTGAGTGAAAATATACTTCAAACTCTTGTGATCTGTGTATATCTCACATCGCTTCCCCAGAAGGTAATGTCGCCATGTTTTCAAGGCATGAACTACAACTGCCAACTCAATATCGTGGGTAGCGTAGTTCTCTTCGTGGGGACGTAGCTGTCTAGATAGATATGCTATGACTCTGCCTTCTTGCATCAGAACACCTCCAAGCCCGGTCCTTGATGCATCATAATATATCACAAACTCCTTGTGAATATCGGGGGTGGCCAAAACTGGGGCTGTTGTCAATCTCCTCTTGAGCTCCTGGAAGCTTTCTTCGCACTTCGGCATCCATTCGAACTTCTTATCCTTCTTCAAGAGCTGAGTCATGGGTTGGGCAATGCTCGAGAATCCTTCGACGAACTTGCGGTAATATCCCGCGAGCCCGAGGAAGCTTCTGACTTCCTTCACATTGCTTGGGGATTGCTATTCAGTCACAGCTTCAATCTTGGCAGGATCCACTGACAATTCTTCTGCAGTCAACACATGACCCAAGAATCCAACTTCATGCAGCCAAAACTGGCACTTGCTGAACTTGGCATAAAGCTGGTGCTCTCGAAGCTTGTCTAGGACCAATCTCAAGTGTTGCTCATGCTCTTCTTCAGACTTGGAAAAGACGAGTATGTCGTCAATGAAGATGACAAAAAACTTGTCCAAGTACTCCATGAAGACTTTGTTCATGAGGTACATGAAGTAGGCAGGGGCATTAGTCAACCCAAATGACATGACCATATATTCATACAGGCCATATCGGGTTACGAATGCCGTCTTCGGAATTTCTTGGGGTCTGATCTTCAACTGGTAGTACCACGACCTGAGGTCGATCTTGGAAAACACCTTAGGTCCATTCAGCTGATCGAACAGGTCTTCAATCTTGGGGAGTGGGTACTTGTTCTTTATTCTGACCTAATTGAGAGAACGGTAATCGACACAGAGTCGGATAGTTCTGTCCCTCTTTGACACAAATAGAATAGGTGATCCCCAAGGAGAGGCACTAGGGCGAATGAATCGTTTTCTGAGCTGCTCTGCCAGTTGCTTCTTCAATTCAGCCAACTCTTCGGATCCCATTCTATAGGGCTTCTTATAGATGGGTCCTGCTCCGGGCATTAGCTCAATGATGAACTCAATGTTGCAGTCAGGAGGCATTCCGGGCAGCTCATCAGGAAATACATCCGGGTATTCACATACCACTGGCACTCGATCCAACTCAATTCCCGACAGACAGTTAGCCTGGGGGGATTGAGCGGAGGTAGGGTTGGGAACATACTTAACTTCCACTCTGGCTATTGGCCATGGTACAATCCTCTTGGCACAGTCTAACAAGCCTTGGTGCTTGGTTAACCAGTCCATGCCTAGGATCACATCCAAGCCTTCCGACTTCAGGATGATAAGGTCTACTAGGAAGTCTACCCCATTGATGTTAATCTCACCTCCCTTACATCCTATCCTGGATTTCATAACTGATCCCGGGGTTTGTATCAACATATGACTACCCAGGGGTGTAGGCTTCATGCCACTCTCTAGTGCAAACTTTTGAGTGACAAAGAAATGCGAAGCTCCACAATCAAACAGAACGGTTGCTGGAGTTGAGTTGACGAGGAACGTACCCAGTATGACGTCTGTGTCTTCCTGGGCTTCGTTAGCGGTGACGTCATTCACACGACCCTTGCCATTGTTGGGCTGGTTGCGGGGAGCTGGGTTCCTTGGTGGCACTCCATGGCCTTGACCTTGGTTTGGCGCATTGGGGTGCGGTGCATCTGGCTTCTTGTTGGGGCACTGCTTAGAGATGTGTCCAGGCTGACCACACCCAAAGCAGGTGACCTCACCAAAGTTGTTGTTGTTGTTCCTACCACCATTGTTGTTATTGGGGTTGTTGTAGGCTGGCCTGGGATTGGCATACTGCTGAGGTTGGTAGCTCGGACGAGGTGCAGGAGGTCTAGTCTGCTGCGGCTGATAGGTTGGCTTGACTGGGGCTGGCTGCCAAGGGCGAGGCTTCTGGTTGCTGGAACTACCCTTGCTGATCATCTTGCGCTTGCGAGTGTCGTCTATGGCACGACCCTTGTCCTCAAGCATGAGGGCCTTGTTCACTAGGCCGAAGAAGGTCTGACAGTCGCAGACGATGAGTTGGTACTGCAGGGTTTGCTGAAGTCCTTCCATGAAGCGTTCCATCTTAGCAGCCTCCGTGTTGACATCTTCAGGTGCATACCTTGACAGCAGGTTAAGCTTCTGCATGTACTCCTTGACAGAGCCACTTCCTTGCTTCAGCGCTCGGAATTCTCTCTTCTTGATAGCCATGATCCCAGAAGGAATGTGGGCGGTGCGGAATCCTTCCTTGAAGGTATCCCAGGTGATCACACGATCGACTTGCATGACCTTGAATCCATCCCACCAAGCTCTGGCGATAGCTCCGTGGCAGTGAGAGGCATAAAGCACCTTCTCACGATCCTCATTGCAATTGACCAATGCAAGGAGGTCTTCGATGGTGCGGATCCAGTCATCGGCATCCAGGGGTTTAGCAGTCTCGGTGAATGTTGGGGGCGAATTCCTCATGAACTAAGACAGAGTGGAGCGGCCATTGTCGTTCCTGCCTTGCTGCTGGTTGTTCACAAGGACATGGGCCATCTGCTGGATAGCAGTAGAGTTGGCCTGGCATTCCTCCCGGAGAACTTGGAGAAACTGAGCTATGGTCATGTTCTCCGGTGGAGTTGGTGGCGGGGGAATGTCGCCTTGTGGCTGCTCCGGGTGATCTCCATCGTGAGCAGCCCCACCATCTCCCTGCTGCTGGCTGGAGTTGCCGGCTTCAGGGTTGGTAAAGGAGCTGTTGCGGGTAGAAGTCACCATCCTGTTTGGAGCAGCCAAGTCAAATAACTAGGATAGACGAGAAGAAAAGCAATACTGGAAAAAGTGCGCCTAAGGGGGGTGGTATAGTGCAAGTGTGGTAAAACAAAGGTCGAAAGACCATCGCATATATTAAGATAAGATAGACAATGGAGTCACTTACATGTTCCCTAAGGCAAAAGCGCGACTAGCATCGGAACACAAACAACAAAAACAAACAACAAGCACACATGGTTTCATATGAACCATTACACGGACTCGACTTCGCATGAGGGGTACATGACTGATACTACCCTAGGGGTTGTCAGACTCAAGTGGTGCAGTGCTCGGTCTCGTTGTCACGCTCCTCTGGGTCTTCCTCCCGATCATCGTCCGTATGAGCATCGTCTCCGGTCGAGGGGGTCGGAGAACGAGGACATCCATCCCGACGACGCTTCGTCGGTGGGTCGGTGAAGAGCGCACGGTACTCCTTCGCACTCATGCGACGACGACGTGTGGATGCATATCTAGCTGGGGGTACTCCTCCTCGGTAAGCGATATCTGGTCGTCCCTCGGGGGCTCCATCCTTCTTGATCCTGTCTGGCTTTGTCTTGGCTTGACGAAGTAGCTCTTGGGTGTGGTGAAGTTCCTCACGGAGCTTCACGGACTCCTTAATCAAGTTGTGAACCAGACTGTCGACGGAGAGGCTGAAGTAGGTCTGGAACTTGAGTGGGGTGCCATCCTCCTTGGATGGGAACAACGTCCAACTCTCGCCAAGATCATCCTTCCTGAAAGGTAGGTAGCGAGTAGCTGGCTCGTCAGCCATCTCTAGAACGATGTCTCAAAGGTGTAGGAGTGCCTTGCGTGTAGCTGTCTCGACTGCGAGTGTCAGGGTCTCCATCTGTGGTCCTTCAAAGAACCAACTTGTCAGGGAGTCGTTTGCCTTCACGACCACATCAACGTGGTACTCCTTTGTGACGGCATCGACCCAATGCTCGTGGTAGAGGAAAACGGGTGGTTGGCAAAACTGGCACTTCTCCAAGCTATCCTCAAGGAGTAGGGAAAAGCCGGATGCTAGGAGGGCTTCGGGTACGACGGCCATCTACAAGGTTTGAAGGGAGGAGAGTCAGTAAGGGTTTGAAATAGACTAGAAGAGAAGAGAAGTATAGAAATTGTTGTACCTAGCAACAAGGCATAGTTTTTGAAAAGAGTTTTATCCTAACTAACGTCCATGCTAACTAAGGCTTCCTACAATCAGGATGGCTCTAATACCAGCTCTGTGGGGACCCCGACTCATAAGTCGTGATCACCGAATGCACGTGTATAGTGATCCTAGAGGTCAATGCTCACTGAACTCACTGAAGCTGAATAACAAGAGTGTTACATTCATACTTAGCGTCTTACACAAATAGAGACCATGAAGGTCAAGTCTTACATAGATAGGGCCCTGAAGGCCAAATTACAAACATAACTAGCAGCGGAAATCTTGATCGAAAGCGTAGACCCATGCCATCTGCCTGAACCCTACAGGCATTCTGACTAGGAAACGTCCTAGTTCGCATGTTCGTCACTAACGAACTCTTCGCCATATTCCTGCTCTTCGATGCCTGGCGAATTAAATAACCAGTGGCAAGCCAATGCGTACTTTGAATGTACTCGCAAGCAACCCATGTTTTGGAACAAGATATAAACACGCATGATATAGCACTAAGTAGGTGATTTTGCAGAAAGCTAATTTTGAGTGCAGTGACATGATCAAATAACTTATGTAAGCATGCATCAACAGTTGGCAGATATCCATATGAAAAGTTACAAATATCATCATAAGCAGGGGTTGAACATCTCATGTCCAGTCATCATGTCAAGTCATCCAACTTAACTCATGTATCATCTTTATCACCAACACACACACTAGTTTGTGAAAACACTAGACGTAGGCCAAGAGCGGTCATCCAATTGTCCTTGACCGTGGACATAGCTATTCGAATAGTTTTACACTCTGCAGAGGCTGCACACTTTAACTACAAGATTCGGGAGACTTTCGTGTCAAGCCACGACTCGCGGTATTGTTCATACTCGAGGTAAGTACCCGAACATTGCCTTTCCCCTGACGGTACTAACAAAGAGTCCACTCATTGGCACACAGTCCACATGATATACATCACAAGTAAGATCCATGAAGGGACCAACGGTGTGCCCGGTGTCTGTGAAAATAGCCCATGATCGTCCTTACCGGCACGACCCCGTATCGAGAGTGACCAAGTAATCAACAAAGCCCCGTCCCATAAGGGGTATCATGCTTGTACATGTAAGGTTGGAATAACGGTCGCAACTTACACCAATCCGTTTTCGAAAACCACACACACTCACTTGCTCCGGTACACCACTTCTTTATCAAGTGGTTACCTAGCTCATCTTCATCTCACTCGGGCATTAGTGGCACCCGACGGGGTTTTCGAAAAGCCTTTGAAAACACTTTTGTTTCCATCACCATGCATATCCCCATCCCACTTTGCGTAGCAACTACTTAGCATCCTATCTACTCCCACCCACACAACCCTCATAAGGAGGTAGGGTCATGCACGATGCAAGTATCAACGGTAAAAGTATCGGAGTCATTCCACCGAAGTGGTCACCACATGAACGTGATCAATATCACGAAATAAAGTGCTATATGTCATGCAATAAAAGGGTTTCATAGTCATGGTCAAAGGGATGCTTGCCTAGCTCAACAAAGTCTTCGGTGTCTTCAAAGTCTTTGGGTCCAACTCCCTCGTCAACAACGCAATCTATCGTCGCGATAATAACCTTAATAATAAGAATCTCAACCAAAAACAGAGCACAAAATCCACTTCTAAAAAGTTACCCTACTCTATAAAATACTACAATAGAAACTAAAAATATTTGCCTCTGGTTTTGTAGTGAAAAAGATTTTTAAAACTATTTTTACAAAGGCCAAAAATACTTAAAACTAGGTTTTAAATAAAACTACTACATGAAATGTTTTCAAAAATTTACACAAGTGGCACTGTTAAATTCTACAGAATATTCTAAGATTTATGGTGGAAGAATATTTGGGATTGGACAATTATTCAATTCTGTGGGATTTTTGGAATCCCACTAATAAAAGAAAAGGAAAAAAGAAAAGTCTCCGGGCAACTGGGCCTGCTCAGACCCAGTTGGGCTGGCCTGAGGCCGAGCCAGGCCTGGGTGAGCCGGGGCACGCGCGCCGTTCGGGTTTAAACCCGACAGGCGGGCCCCTGGCGCCAGCCTTACAGAGGACGGAGGAGAGAGAGATGGGAGGGTGACATGTGGAGCCCACCTGTCATCACCCTCCTTGCAACCAGAGCGGGGGCAAGCTCATCGGCGTCACTTCGGTCATCGGGGAGGCAAGCGGAGTATGCCGACGAGCTCGGGGGGCTGCCGCAGGTCAGAATGCCTGTGCTGCTGGCGATGAGGATGCAGGGCGGCGGTGCTTCGGGTCGAGCTTGACCCCGTCGCTCCGTGCGGCAATAGAGAAGGAGAAGAGGGGGGATGGGGTCAGGGAGATCCAGTGGTTGCAGATCGAATGAAAGAGGAGGCTGGGGAAGTCCCTAGACCTCGAACGCCGGCGACCCGAGGCGGCGGCACTACGGTCGATCCCGAGCACTCGGGCACGGGGAGGTCGAGTGGGGGCCTATGGAGTGCGATTGGAAGGGAGATACACGGTCCAGAGGGGAGAGAGGGGCTCGGGGCAGCCCTATATAGAGGGGGCGATGGTCCACCGTGGACCCGTGCGCCGGCGAGGTCCCCGCCGTCGCTGGAGGGCGTGGGAGCGAGCCCGGGCGCGTCTGCGGTGTTGCTGGGGATGGTCCACGACCAGGGGAAGAAGAGGGGGAAGCAGGGGAACGTGCACGTGCGGGCTCCGTGGTTGGCCGAGAGGGGCGGCCGCGGCGCGCGTGTGGGAGGCCGATGGAGGCGAAGAGAGGAGGGGGCCGGAATGTTGCCATGCTACCGACGTCAAGGTGGGCCAGGAGGGCAAGATCCCTCATTCCAATGTTGTTGGGAGGTGGGGATGGGCGCCAGCTACAGTCCAGGAGTGCACTGTAGAGCGCTCTGGAGCGCCCTTTTGGCATGCCAGGGCATGCCATTTGCCTCCAGGGCGCTTCCAACCTTGTCCACTAGCTTGTGGGGTTTCTGGAGATGCTCTTGAGGCTAGTGGGGTCTAGGGAGAGTAGAGGAAAAAGGAGGGGGAGGTAAATTTGGTGCTGATCTTGCTGTCCAGGGGAGTAAAATGAAGTTTTACCCAATCAATTATTGACCTGAGGCCATGGGCCTTTTACTGGAGGTAAAAGAACACTATAAGAAGATGTGGTAAAAAGTTGAAGTGAAGGAGAATAGCAGAAGGGGGTCAAAACATGCTTTTACCAAATCACCAGAAGGTGTTTGATGTTGATTTGGGCTAGCAAATGGAGTTTTCTTGCCATGCGATTTAACATGGTGAAAGTGTAGGTAAGTATGGAGTGGACCACCAAGTTTGAGGAGGTTTGAAGAAAGTTGACAGTACAAACTTGAAAAACCTTAGAATTTAATAGAATCACTATTCTGTAGATCTAGGCATGCAATTCATTTCCCCCAAATCCACCACTTGTTGTAGTAGCATTATTTAGGGATTAGAGCATGTCCACAAAGTTTGGGGTTAGTAGGAGAAACTTCACAATGTAAAGCTGTTCAAATTTGACTCTGGACAGGGAGGGTTTTGGGATATTTTTGTGAATCAAATCAATTGGGATTGGGAGGAAACTTTGCAAGATCATCTCATATAGCATGTGTAACTTGCTGGAAATTTCCTGGAATTGATTGAGAATATTTCTTATAGAAATATTTCAATTGCTTGATTTAAGCATAAAGGGTTTTGGAGGGTTTTGCCCATTATTTTGAACATGACCGTGTGTTGAAACTCATATATATGGCAAATATATGTCCACTGAGTTTCCCTAAATTTTCTCAAATATTTTCAAAGCATTTAAATATTTTTCCCTATGAAGAACCATTTCTGGCCTTAAGAAAAAGCCTTCAAATAAAATAGTAAAATAATCTTTAAAAATAATATTTGGTGGTTTTGGGAAGTCACATATATAGTGGGTTCCAAATAAAGCTTTTGGTGTAAAATATTCCACCCAATTTGGGGTCTTGTAGTACAAACCTCAATTCAGGGGTTTTTGAAAACCTAATTTTAATAAATCCTTTTTTTGGCCAAAACAATAATTGATAAAAATAGTTTTAGGTACTATTCACATGGTATGATCATTGGGCAAGAAGTTTGGATCAAGGAAGATGAGTATGGAGAGGAGTAGAATCTATGAGTGCCAAACACAATCAACCAAGCAAGCAAGCATCAAACAAATCAAACAAGCTCATGCACTCAAAAGTTTTAATTGGTTCCAAATTTTGTAAATCCATAGCATAGCAAAGTGATACAAACATAGGTTGTGACACAAATGTAGTTGTGCGTGCTGTGGGCAAACAATTGCTAGTAATAAATTGTGTGGGGACTCTAAGATAAGCATAAATATTCCATCTACCAAACTGATTGCAGCTCAAGTCTGCAATTACATTGCTCTATGTATTAGTTCATAAAACAGAGTCTCGCCGACATATAGATCAACATATAATAAACATAACTCAAGCAGTGATATATGACGCACAAACTATAGATAGTTAGGGTAGTGCTGGCATCAGGACATGTATATATAACTCAATCCTAATCATACCCACCAACAACGTAAACTTTCTCCAGGTACTCCGCATACGCGGCGTGCGCCTCCCTCTGAGAATACTTCTGCCTGAAGGAGCCAACGGCTCGTCCTCTAGCATGCGCCAGAACACTTGCAAATGCGGGGTTAAGCCTTTGGGCGCAGAACGGCATCCGAAGCTCCCATTCTGGGTCCTGATACGACGATTATGCGTTCCCGCATAGAGCTCCCTGAGCTTTTATTTCTTGTACCTTCTCTGGTCGTATTTATCGCTGCCAACATCATCAGATAGCACCTATACATATAATAAAAAATCATGACATTGATGAATAAAATGCATAAAATGATGTCGCAAACAACTTAGGGCAACAAAATAATTAACTAATGACTTTAAATGCATGGACCGATTATTGTCAAACAAACAAGGAACTTTGAAGTAAGTACTACTCCCCATTATCACTAAATTAGTGATCTACATGCTCTTATACAGTGTTTATTTACAAATGGGTTCATGTACAATCATCTATGTAGACGGATTATTAGCAAAATGATCATTTGTACAGGTCAACCATTAAATCACTGTAAAACCTTAGACATAATATTAGCATAATCATATGTACGGATGTCACTTATCATTTACCTAACAAACAATCAATACGTACACACTAACACAGATGTGTCGAATCTTACTCTGATTACATGGATTGAAATCACATGAACCCCGGGCGAATTCCAAAAAAGGCAGAAACAGAACTAATCAGAGATACCCTATGATATAGTTACCAAAATAGAGGGGGGTCTAACCTGTTCTCCGTCATCGTTGGAGTTGTCGCCGTCGGAGTCGTCGTCGGTGGAGTGGTCATCAGAGAGGTCGTAGTAGTCTCCGTGCAGCACCGCCTCCTGCTGGGGAGGCACGACGGGCTTACAACGTCATGGCGGTGCTTCTGTCCGCGCGAGACCTCATCGGTGAGGAGGGCAACCTCATCGCCCAGCATCAAGAGATGCTTAGTTGCTTCGCCGGCCCCGACTTCGAACCCTGCATCACCACTCCCTCTGATGGTGCGCTTGGTTGCCATATGATACACTTACGACTAGGAATGGCGGCGAGGATGCAGGCGTGGTGTGTGTGGAGAGAGGGGAGTGCGGCCGCCTGCTATAACCAGCGGCACAAGCGTGATTAATATAGAGTGGATGGGAGCTAGGCGGGAGGCGGTTAAACGGCTCGCCTCCCGGTGAACCTGCATAGTGGTGTTCTCGCATGCCTCACCCCTGCTCGAACGTCTCTCAGTTAGCCTGCCCAGAGGACTGCTCGCACGTCTCCCAGTTAGCCTGCGCAGAGGGCTGATCGCAAGCGTGCCGTCAATTCACACACCAGCTCGCACGTCTCCCGGTGGGCCAGAGCGGCCTACTCGCACGCGCCTCGTCAATTTACACACCTGCTTGCATGTCGCATGGTCAGCCTAAGCAGCGGACTGCTCGCATGCATCCCGTCAACTCACGTCCGCTCGGACGGCACACGGGGCTCGTGGTGGTACGTAATATTTTGTTGGGATCAACGCACACGGTTGAATACTGTAATAAGCTCCTGTTTATATCATGAAACGGAATCCCAAGTTTCAGGATTTTCAGTTGATTTTTGGATTTACTTCAATTTAAAATGATTTTTTTGATGTTTGAGGCCGATCTATCTAAAAACCAATATTTTTAATTTTTTCCACAACACCAAGAGGTTTGAGGTTCCTTACCATTTATTACATGGTGACTAAACATGAACCCAAGGGGACATATGATTTCCCCCAATGAATTCCTGGAAACTCATTATTGCATATTTTTCGAATGATACATCCCGTTGTGCACCACGCGTCAGGCCTGGCCTGCTGGCGATTGGGGCCCAGGACGCTTCGGCCTTCCTTGGCTTCGCCCCGAAGCCAACCCGAGCGCGCCTTGGGCCCGGGGGCTACTGTCGGCGTTCTGGGATCGGGGGTACCCAGATCTTCCTGTCTGCGGCCCAGTGCGTGGCCCACCTCGATGGCCCAGTACGGCCTGGCAGCAAACCCCCCAAGATAAGACCCTCGTGAGGGCCCTGGCCTCACGAGGCGAACAACGCCAAGACCTCCAGAGGACTGGCCTCCCCAGGCTGCCTCCCGAGGAGCGGAGATTCCTATGCAGGTACCCGACCTCAGGAGGCTACAATGACGTGAGCCATGATGACCGAGGCCAGACGGGCACCAGCGGGCGCAGGGGGGATAGTTTCCCCTTTTGTGCTAAGGAGGCAAGGACTGTTGGGGAACGTTGCATGGGAAACAAAAATTTTCCTACGCACACACAAGATCTATCCATGGTGATGAGCATCTACGAGATGGAGAGTGGATCTACATACCCTTGTAGATCGCTAAGCGGGAAGCGTTAAGAAACGCGGTTGATGTAGTCGAACGTCTTCGCGATCCAAATCGCAAGCCGTCCCGCGATTCAATCACGATCCGTCCCGATCTAGCGCCGAACGGATGGCACCTCCGCGTTCAGCACACGTACAGCTCGATGACGATCTCCACCTTCTTGATCCAGCAAGAGGGGGCGGAGAGGTAGATGAGATCTCCAGTAGCACGACGGCGTGGTGTGGTGGTGGAGTTATCCCGGTAGGGCTTCGCCTAAGCACTACCGGAATCTATTTGGTGGAGGAACTAGAGAATAGAAAACTAGCACGTGGCCATGTGTCTTTGGGGGCTCTATTCCTCTAGTATATGTAGGAGGGAGGGGGGAGGAGGCAGCCTCCCTAGGGTTTCCCCTAGGGGTCAGCCGAACCAGGGCAAGGAGGAGTCCAATCCACTTCCTACTAGGAAGTGGATTCATATTAGGAAGGAGTCCTATTCCTTCCTATCTCCACCTTTTTTTCCTCTTGGGCATATGGACCCTTAAGGGGTCGGTTCCCCAGCCCATTAGGGGCTGGTGAGCCACCTCTTGGGCCCATGTGCCCCCCCGTGGTGGGTGGGCCCCACCCGGTGGACCCCCGGAACCCATTCGTCACTCCCGGTACACTACCGAAAATACCCGAAACTTTTCCGGAACCCAAATACCACTTTCCTATATATAAATCTTTACCTCCGGACCATTCCGGAGATCCTCGTGATGTCCAGGATCTCATCCGGGACTCCGAACAACCTTCGGTCACCAACACATATATCTCAATACTACCGAAACATCACCGAACGTTAAGTGTGCAGACCCTGCGGGTTCGAGAACTATGTAGACATGACCGAGACACCTCTACGGTCAATAACCAATAGCGGGACCTAGATGCCCATATTGGTTCCTACATATTCTATGAAGATCTTTATCGGTTGAACCTCTATGTCAAGGATTCAGTTAATCCCGTATGATGTTCCCTTTGTTTATCGGTATGTTACTTGCCCGAGATTCGATCGTCGGTATCACTATACCTAGTTCAATCCCGTTATCGGCAAGTCTCTTTAGTCGTTCCGTAATACAAGTTCCTGTGGCTAACTCTTTAGTCACTTTGCTTGCAAGGCTCATTGTGATGTTGTATTACCGAGTGGGCCCTGAGATACCTCTCCGTCACACGGAGTAACAAATCCCAGTCTCGATCCATGCCAACTCAATAGACACCCTCGGAGATACCTGTAGAGCATCTTTATACTCACCCAGTTACGTTGTGATGTTTGATACACACAAGGCACTCCTACGGTGTCAGTGAATTGCATGATCTCATGGTCATAGGAACAGATACTTGACATGCAGAAAACAATAGCAATAAACTGACACGATCATATACTACGTTCATAGTTTGGGTCTTGTCCATCACATCATTCTCCTAATGATGTGATCCCGTTATCAAATGACATCTCATGTCTATGGCTAGGAAACCTTAACCATCTTTGATCAACGAGCTAGTCTACCAGAGGCATACTAGGGACACATTGTTGTCTATGTATCCACACATGCATTTGAGTTTCCAATCAATACAATTATAGCATGGATAATAAACAATTATCATGAACAAGGAAATATAATAATAACCATTTTATTATTGCCTCTAGGGCATATTTCCAACAGTCTCGCACTTGCACTAGAGTCAATAATCTAGCTCACATCACCATGTGATTAACATTGTAATGAATCTAACACCCAATGAGTTCTGGGGTTCGATCATGTTTTGCATGTGAGAGAGGTTCTAGTCAACGGTCTGCAACATTCAGATCCGTGTGTTCCTTGCAAATCTATATGTCCTACTACAGATGCTACCACGCTCCACTTGGAGCTATTCCAAATGGCTTCCCCACTATACGTATCCGGATTGCTACTCAGAGTCATCCAGATTGGTGTCAAAGCTTGCATCGACGTAACCCTTTACGACGAACTTTTTATCACCTCCATAATCGAGAAACATTTCCTTAGTCCTCTAGTTACTAAGGATAATTTTGACCGCTATCCAGTGATCCACTCCTGGACCACTCCTGTACCCCTTGACTGACTCATGGCTAGGCACACACTAGGTGCAGTACACAGCATGGCATACTATACAGAGCCTATGGATAAGGCATAGGGGACGACCTTCGTCCTTTCTCTTTCTTCTGTCGTGGTCAAGCTTTGAGTCTCACTCAACTCCACACCTTACAAATAAGGCAAGAACTCTTTCTTTGACCGATCCATTTTGAACTCTTTCAAAATCTTGTCAAGGTATGTACTCATTGAAAGTCTTATCAGACGTCTTGATCTATCTCTATAGATCCTGATGCCCAATATTTAAGCAGCTTCATTCCAGGTTTTCCTTTGAAAAACTCCTTTTCAAACAACCCTTTATGCTTTCCAGAAATTCTACATCATTTCCTATCAACAATATGGCATCCACATATACTTATCAGAAATTCTATAGTGCTCCCACTCACTTTATTGTAAATACAAGTTTCTCATAAACTTTGTATAGACCCAAAAACTTTGATCACCTCATCAAAGCGTATATTCCAACTCCGAGATGCTTGCTCCAGTCCATAGAAGGATCGCTGGAGCTTGCATACATTTTAGCATCCTTAGGACTGACAAAACCTTCTGGTTGTATCACATACAACCTTTCCTCACGCAAACCGTTAAGGAAACTCTGTTTTGACATCCATCTGCCAGATTTCATAGTCGAAAAATGCAGCAAGTGCTAACATAATTCCAACAGACTTTAGCATTGCTACGGGTGAGCAAGTCTCATCGTAGTCAACTCCTTGAACTTGTGATAAACCCTTTGCCACAAGTCGAGCTTTATAGACGGTGACATTACCATCCGCGTCCGTCTTCCTTTTAAAAATCCATTTGTTCTGAATGGCCTGTTGCCCTTCAGGTATTACTTCCAAAGCCCATACTTTGTTTTCATACATGGATCCCATCTCGGATTTCATGGCCTTTAACCATTTCTCGGAATTTGGGCCCATCATCGCTTTTCCATAGCTTGTAGGTTCATCGTTGTCCAACAACATGACCTCTAAGACAGGGTTGCCGTACCACTCAGGAGCAGTACGCGTCCTTGTTGACCTACGAGGTTCGATAGTAACTTGATCCGAAGCTTCATGATCATCATCATTAACTTCCTCTTCGACTAACGTAGGCTCCATAGAAACAACTTTTTGTGCTGCGCTACTCTCTGGTTGAAACAAAGGTTCAATAACCTCATCAAGTTGTATCTTCCTCCCATTCAATTCTTTCGAGAGAAACTCTTTCCCGAGAAAGGACCCGTTTTAGCAACAAACACTTTGCCCTTGGATTTGAGATAGAAGGTATACCCAGCTGTTTCCTTAGGGTATCCTATGAAGATGCACCTTTCCGCTTTGGGTTCGAGCTTATCAGACACAAGCGTCGCATTCCCAAACTCTGAGAAATAACAGCTTAGGTTTCTGCCAAACCAAAATTCATACGGTGTCATCTCAACGGACTTAGATGTAGCCCTAATTTAATGTGAATGTAGTAGTCTCTAATGCATAACCCCAAAACGATAGTGGCAAAACGATAAGAGATATCATAGTACGCACCATATCCAATAGAGCACGACTACGACGTTCGGACACACCATCACACTATGGTGTTCCAGGTGGCGTAAGTTGTGAAACAATTTCCACATTGTCTTAAGTTGCATACCAAACTCGTAACTCAGATATTTACCTCCATGATCATATCGTAGACATTTTATCTTCTTGTCATGATGATCTCAAACTTCACTCTGAATTTGTTTGAACTTTTCAAACGTTTCAGACTTGTGTTTCATTAAGTAAATATCCCCATATCTACTCAAATCATCAGTGAAGGTAAGAAAATAGCCATATCCACCGCACGCTTCAACATTAATTGGACCGCATACATCAACATGTATCATTTCCAATAAGTCACTTGCCCGCTCCATTTAAGTCGGAAAACGGGGTTTTAGTCATCCTGCCCAAGAGGCATGGTCCGCATGTCTCAACCGATTCGAAATCGAGTGAGTCCAAAGATCCATCAGCATGGAGTTTCTGCATGCGTTTTACACCAATATGACCTTTAGCGGCAGTGCCACAAGTATGTGGTACTATCATTATTAACTTTGCATCTTTTGGCATCAATATTATGAACATGTGTAACACTACGATCGAGATTCAATGAACCATTCACATTGGGTGCATGACCATTGAAGGTATTATTCATGTAAACATAATAACTATTATTCTCTAATTTAAATGAATAACCGTATTGCAATAGACACGATCTAATCACGTTTATGCTCAACACAAACACCAAATAACATTTATTTAGGTTCATCACTAATCCCGAAGGTAGAGAGAGCGTGCGATGGTGATCACATCAACCTTGGAAACACTTCCAACACACATCGTCACCTCGCCCTTAGCTAGTCTCCGTTTCTTCCGTAGCTATTATTTCGAGTTACCAACATTTAGCAACTGAACCGGTATCTAATACCCAGGTGCTACTAGGAGTACTAGCAAGGTACACATGAATAAAACGTATATCAAATATACTTCTGTTGACGTTGCCAGCCGTCTTATCTGCCATGTATCTGGGGCAGTTCCGCTTCAGTGACTGTTCTCCTCATAATAGAAGCACTCAGTCTCGCGTTTGGGTTCAACCTTGGGTTTCTTTACTGGAGCAGCAACTGGCTTGCCATCCATGAAGTATCCCTCCTTGCCCTTGCCCTTCTCGAAACTAGTGGTTTTACTAACCATCAACACTTGATGCTCCTTCTTGATTTCTACCTTCGCGGTGTCAAACATCGCGAATAGCTCGGGGATCATTATTTCCATCCCTGGTATTTTATAGTTCATCACGAAGCTTCTAGTAGCTTAGTGGTAGTGACTTGGAGAACTATATCAATCACTATCTTATCTGGAAGATAAACTCCCACTCGATTCAAGCGATTGTAGCACCCAGACAATTTGAGCACATGCTCACCGATTGAGCTATTCTCCTTCATCTTGCAGGCAAAGAATCTTGTTGGAGGTCTCATACCTCTCAACACGGGCACGAGCCTGAGATCCCAATTTCAGCTCTTAGAACATCTCATATGTTCCGTGACGTTCAAAACGTTTTGGAGCCTCAATTCTAAGTCGTAATGCATGACGCATTGAACTATCAAGTAGTCATCAGAACATGCATGTCAGATGTTCACAACATCTACAGACGACTCTTGAGGGGGGTGGTGCACTGAACGGTGCATTAAGGACATAAGCCTTCTGTGCAGCAATGAGGACAATCCTTAGATCATGGACCCAGTCCGCATTATTGCTACCATCATCTTTCAACTCTATTTCTCTAGGAACATAAAAATTCAAGGGAGCTACAGCGCGAGCTAGTAATCTACAACATAATTTGCAAAGACATTTTGACTATGTTCATGATAATGAGTTTAGTTAATCATATTACTTAAAAACTCCCACTCAAATTGACATCCTTCTGGTCATTCGAGTGTCACATGATCCAAATTCACCAACCCAAGTCCGATCATCACGTGAGATGAGGTTGTTTCAATGGTGAACATCTTCATGTTGATCATATCTACTATATGACTCATGCTCGACCTTTCGGTCTCTTGTGTTCCGAGGCCATGTCTGTGCATGCTAGGCTCGTCAAGTTTAACCCGAGTGTTCTGCATGTGCAACACTGGCTTGCACCCGTTGTATGTGAACGTAGAGTCTGTCACACCCGATCATCACGTGGTGTCTCGAAACGACAAACTTTCGCAACGGTGCACACTCGGGGAGAACACAATTTTATCTTGAAATTTTAGTGAGGGATCACCTTATAATGCTACCGTCGTCCTAAGCAAAATAAGATGCATAAAAGGATTAACATCACATGCAAATCATAAGTGACATGATATGGCCATGAACTTGTGCTTTTGATCTCCATCTCCAAAGCACCGGCATGATCTCCATCGTCACCGGCATGACACCATGATCTTCATCATCTTGATCTCCATCAACGTGTCGCCATGAGGTTGTCGCGCCAACTATTGCTTCTACGACTATTGCTAACTCATAGCGATAAAGTAAAGCAAAAATGGCGAAAATAAATTAAAGACAACCCTATGGCTCCTGCCGGTTGCCGTACTCATCGACATGCAAGTCGTGATTATCTATACATAACATGATCATCTCATACATCACATATATCTCATCATGTCATTGGCCATATCATATCACAACATACCCTGCAAAAACAAGTTAGACGTCCTCTAATTGTTGTTGCATGTTTTACGTGGCTGCTATGGGTATCTAGGAAGAACGATTCTTACCTATGCAAAAACCATAACGGTGATACACAAATTGCTATTCAACCTTCTCAAGGACCGCCTTTGTCGAATCCGATCCAACTAAAGTGGGAGAGACAGACACCCGCCAGCCATCTTTATGCAACAAAGTTACATGTCGGTTGATGGAACCGGTCTCTCGTAAGCGTACGAGTAATGTTGGTCCGGGCCGCTTCATCCCACAATACAGCTGAATCAAGAAAAGACCAAGGGAGGAAGCAATCTGAGTATCAACGCCCACAAACTCCTTTGTGTTCTACTCGTGATCTCATCTACGCATAGACCTAGCTCATGATGCCACTGTTGGGGAACGTTGCATGGGAAACAAAAAAATTCCTACGCACATGCAAGATCTATCCATGGTGATGAGCATCTACGAGAGGGAGAGTGGATCTATCACGTGGCCGTGTGTCTTTGGGAGCTCTATTCCTCTAGTATATGTAGGAGGGAGGGGGGAGGAGGCAGCCTCCCTAGGGTTTCCCCTAGGGGTCGGCCGAACCAGGGCAAGGAGGGGTCCAATCCACTTCCTACTAGGAAGTGGGTTCATATTAGGAAGGAGTCCTATTCCATCCTATCTCCACCTTTTTTTCCTCTTGGGCATATGGGCCCTTATGGGGTCGGTTCCCCATCCCATTAGGGGCTGGTGAGCCACCTCTTGGGCCCATGTGCCCCCCGGGGTGGGTGGGCCCCACCTGGTGGACCCCCAGAACCCATTCGTCACTCCCGGTACACTACCGGAAATACCCAAAACTTTTCCGGAACCCAAATACCACTTTCCTATATATAAATCTTTACCTCCGGACCATTCCGGAGCTCCTCATGACGTCCAGATCTCATCCAGGACTCCGAACAATCTTCTGTCACCAACACATATATCTCAATACTACCGAAACGTCACCGAACGTTAAGTGTGCAGACCCTGTGGGTTCGAGAACTATGTAGACATGACCGAGACACCTCTACGGTCAATAACCAATAGCGGGACCTGGATGCCCATATTGGTTCCTACATATTCTATGAAGATCTTTATCGGTTGAACCTCTATGTCAAGGATTCAGTTAATCCCGTATGATGTTCCCTTTGTTTATCGGTATGTTACTTGCCGGAGATTCGATCGTCGGTATCACTATACCTAGTTCAGTCCCGTTACCGTAAGTCTCTTTACTCGTTCTGTAATACAAGATCCGGTGGCTAACTCTTTAGTCACTTTGCTTGCAAGGCTCATTGTGATGTTGTATTACCGAGTGGGCCCTGAGATACCTCTCCGTCACACGGAGTAACAAATCCCAGTCTCGATCCATGCCAACTCAACAGACACCCTCGGAGATACCTGTAGAGCATCTTTATACTCACCCAGTTACGTTGCGACGTTTGATACACACAAGGCACTCCTACGGTGTCAGTGAATTGCATGATCTCATGGTCATAGGAACAGATACTTGAGATGCAGAAAACAATAGCAAATAAACTGACATGATCATATACTACGTTCATAGTTTGGGTCTTGTCCATCACATCATTCTCCTAATGATGTGATCCCGTTATCAAATGACATCTCATGTCTATGGCTAGGAAACCTTAACCATCTTTGATCAACGAGCTAGTCTACTAGAGGCATACTAGGGACACAGTGTTGTCTATGTATCCACACATGCATTTGAGTTTCCAATCAATACAATTATAGCATGGATAATAAACGATTATCATGAACAAGGAAATATAATAATAACCATTTTATTATTGCCTCTAGGGCATATTTCCAACAAGGACGTATGCGGGCTCCGAAGGAATCCCCCAAAGGTTTCTGTTCCGGTGCAACAAGACCAAGACCAGGAGCTCAGCAGGATGGATGTCATCACCGAGCCCACCTCTGCGTCACGCCCAGAAGCTTTGCATGCGAAGACCACCTTTAGTCAGGATAAGATGTACCTCTTGTCCCCTTTCAAAATTGGCCGTTGTGGGATCCCTTCCCGCCTGTGCGATAAGGGAAGAGGACCAAGGCCGCTATAAATAGGGACCAGCGTCCACCATAGAAGGCATCGATCCATCCTCACCCGAGAGCCCTCGCGAGGTAGCTGAACCACTGTACGAGTTCATCCCCATCCTCCTCGTGAGGCCAATCCACCAAAAGCAGGAGTAGGGTTTTACACCGCAAGGTGGCCCGAACCTGGGTAAATCACTGTGTCCATCTTCTTGTTCGCTCGCACGGATTCAACGAGGCTAGGCTGCGGGTGGCGAGCTTGAGGCTAGAGCTGGTTGAGATCTTCGCACACGCCCCAGAGTTCGAACCTTCTTGGGTCCGCGGAGCCCCGATTCTGACAAATCTGCTCTGTGTTGCGCTAGATCATGGTGAGATTCCACACCAAAGATTGACATGCCGTACTTATGAGTACCTCCTACCGCTCAAAGTTGAGGGGTTGGGTGGGAGGAGACATACATATTGCGCGCAATTTTCTTTAGCGTGGGGACTTTCCAATTTGTGAAGCACACACTGGATCAATGTCGTGTAGTTGGCATTTTGACATCAAAAAACAAACCCATTCATATGCTTGTGTCACATATAATTGATGGTGGCCCTAACTGGCTCCCTCACATGGTAATCAGTGACGCGTCAATCTATGGGGCCCATGTGTGGTCATCTATATTATATATCGTTTTGACCAATGTAGATCCTTTTCGGTATGCGTGTTAATTACTATATACCATGGTCAGACATCGAGAAAAATGTTTTTTGGGCACATGCATATATATACCCATGAACCCATCCCACCACCATCTCGAAATGGGGGGTTGGGCCGGATGGGGAGGCATACATATACTATGGCCCTGTTTGGATACTCTAACTTATATAGCTAGAGGTTGGAGTTAGTTTCTAGCTCATGACTAACCCTAAACTAACTATAGCCAAAGAGGTGTTTGGATGACAAGGTTAGATTGACAATAGATGCACTTGATGGAGAGAGAAAAGTGATTTTTCAGTGGGCCCCATGAGAACTAGCTCCAATTAGGACCTCTTGGCTGGTGGGATAGAGAGGACCCCGTGAGAACTAGCTCCAATTAGCACCTCTAGGGTGGGATATAGTTTTTTTGGGTGGGTTAGATGCAACTAGCTAGCTCCAATCTAACCCTCATGTTTGAATACTTTAGGGCTATTTGAGCCCCAGCTAGCTCAAACTAACTCTAACCCATGGATCCAAACAGGGCCTATATGCGTTGTGATTGATCCTCTTTGTAAGTCGACTTGCAGTTTCTAAGGCAATGGACATTAAAGTTCCTTTGGGTACTAATTAAAACAAACACTTAATTACATATATACATATATGTGTGGGACTCATGGCGTGGTCGTTTGTTTTGTCAAAACACTCTATCACGTGGTCATCGACATCACACCGGCACAACCATGTCCATGTGGGTCGTCACTTTGACAGGCGACTGTAGAGATGTTAATTTGACCAAGGTGGATTCTTCTTGTTGGTATATGTATAGACATTTCAATTCTAAGAAAAAATCAAACACATCGTACACACTGAATCACTCATATCGGCTCGAACTGTGGGCACGCGTGAGGCTATATATGCATGGGTCGTTAACCTCAATACAAGGCCATTCTGGTCCGGGAGACACACATGTGGTGGCAAAAGTTGTGCGTTTGGTATTTGAAAACATTGCACAACGCTTTCATACATTGTGCCTGGGGCCATGCATGTGCGTTGGTGTTGTCTACAGACACTCCCTCGCGTGGTTATGGACGACATGCCAAATTTGTGGACCCGTGTGGTCTATCACTTAAACCGGCCCATATATACTATAGGTTAATTTGACCAAGGTATATATATATAGTCTTCTCATTATTTGTTACGATATCGTTCATGGTGAGATATGAGACACAAGTTTGAGCGCATATATATATATATAGGTCGTCGTGTCTATTCGAAGCATGCGTGTGCGTGGGGCGGGGTGGGGGCAGGGGAGGGGCAACACAATAGTACGTATACACGAAACATATTTATGAGGTCAGGTACTACATACCGTTCGACTTTTGAGCCACATCAAAAAGTTATGCACGCACGAAATATCACACCACCTTAATTAATTAGTTGAGCCACACACATGTGGTTGCGGTCTCACCCATCTTGTGAATTTTTCGAGACGCGACCATCAGTGGGCCCACGCATTCTACCCTCAGAACTAAAACACG
The DNA here is from genome assembly GCA_039707655.1 of Elymus sibiricus. NCBI lineage: Eukaryota > Viridiplantae > Streptophyta > Magnoliopsida > Poales > Poaceae > Elymus > Elymus sibiricus. The sequence continues at coordinate 301,614,642 of CM077675.1, read as the reverse complement.
GGGGAGGGGGGTGATCATGATGGATTTCTATTTGGTTGGGTGAATTTGCAGTCGTAGTATAAGTTCGTATGTTCATATATATACTTTAGCTACCATCTCCCCACCGACTCGAAGGTGTGTGGGGGGGGAGGGGGTCATAAGCCAACATTACCGTGTGTTCTGCAAGACATTGTGTGTCACATGAAAGTTGTGCATTCCGTATTTGAACACCACAACAACCTTTCCATACATACATTTGGTCTACAAGCAGGTTTGCTTGTGATATGCCCCTAGATTTATTGTGTTTATTTTCCAATGTTGTTAAATAAATGGCAGGGTAGTCTTTTTTTGAAACTTAAACAACAGACGAGTCGAAGGAGACAACTGTGTGCGATTGTGTACGCAGTAGACACGGTTCCCGCATGCTAATTGTGTCTTAAAAATAGCTACCCGCCTTGATCAATTTAAAAATTGATGGTTGTGCGGGTTTATCTCTTCGAATTGCACACGGGTATTATGTTCGGGTCGTGTGCGATGTTTGTTCCTCCAGCACCACTTCAAACCCTTCATAAAAATTTCAGTTTGTCCCGGCTTTTCATTCCCTCCAAGTAAAATTTAAAGTAGCCGCGGCATTTCCTCAAACACCACCTAGGCCCCTCCCACCCCTACCCCCACACAACTCCCTCGCTCGAACCCTAGCTACCTCGCCGTCGCCGCCGCCGCCCCCGATCCCGCTCCGCATTCCACAGTCAACCTCTCCTGCTCTCCCCATCCAGGTTACGTACCCATCCCCGTACCCTTGCTGCCCTGAATTTCTAAGATGGCGCCTGCTAAACACCCCTTTCCTCATAGATCCGCACTGATCCCCACCGCAGACCGTCGCAGCCTAATCCCAGCTACACTTGCAGGGTAGATCAAGGAGAGAATGGCCAAAAGGAGGTATATCACGGCCTTTCCGCTGGACGACACTGAGGTGGCCGCCGAGGCTGCTGGGGAAGCTGACTACGATGACGAGGTGCCCGCCGGGATTGCCGGGGAAGCTGACTACGATGACGAGGTGGCCGCCGAGGCCGCCGGGGAAGCTGTCTACGATGACGAGGTGGCCGCCGAGGCCGCCGGGGAAGCTGACTACGATGACGAGGTGGCCTCCGAGGCCGCCGGGAAATCTAACGACTGCGAGGCTGTAAGGCAGCGGGTTCCCGTTTGGATGCATATCGACGTAGCCGGCTACGACGTCGAGCTCGTCGACGGTGACGGCTTGTCACGGGCTATGTCATAGGTTAAGTGGCCCAACCCCGACCCCTAGGGTTCAACCCCTGTCGACCTCATGCAAGGCCCAGCCGCTGATCTACTCTACTTCGCCCTCAAGAATTTGCCTTCCTTCATCTCCATGGAGAATCTTTTGTCATTTCTGAAGGACACGTTCTATGGCGGTCGCTCGGCATCGTCAGCTGCCAAGTCAGACCTCATCGACGACGCCGATGCCAACAATGGCACCATATCCGTCTCTTCCAAGGGGAAAGAACCCATCCGTGACATCAGGGAGGGCACCCTGCGTCCCTGCTCTTCCAAGGGGAAGGAGCCCATCGGTGATAACATGGAGCACACCCATAATCCGCGCTCTTCTAATGGGAATGAGCCCATCTGTAACAGGTGAGGAAACCCATCCCATGTTAAATTACTTCACTCATGCTAAATGTATGGACTCTACAGTTGAATTTCATCAATACCTGTTTCAAGAGCCATATATGGTTCCTGTTTAACCTGGTGCAGTTAACACGTGAACTGTTTATTTCAGTTCTTTCACATGTGAAGTTCAGTTATAAAATTTCATGTTTAAGCACCGGCTATGTTCTATGAAATTTCAACAGTACTGTACGAATGACTATTTTTGGTTGCTATGAAGCCTATTGTAGTGAGCATATGCCTTGTTTATCTGTTTTTCCTACGTCGGTTGTTTGTACTGGGCATATGTCCTGATTCAATTGCTATATAGTATGTCTTGTTTATTTCAGTTATTCACATTGTGAAGTTCTATATCTGCAAGTATGTACTTTCCAGTTCAATTTCATCATACCAGTTAACATGCCCACTGTTTATTTCTGTTTTTTCACAATGTGATGTTCAGTTATACAATTTGATGTGTAAGCACGAGCTACATTCTATGCAATTTCAACATTACCACTATGAATGACTATATTTGATTGCTGTTAAGCTTGTTGTAGTGAGCACAAGCCTTTCCATTTTTATGTAACAATAACTAGTGTGCTTAAACGTGCACAATACCAGTTTGAATGACTATATTTTGTTGTTGTTAAATGCTAAGCCTGTTGCAGTTAACACACATTTCCACTTATTATTAGCTTAGCTAGCGTGCTTAAACCTGCACACTGAAGCTATCATTTTGTGATCATGTTGTTTACCATGCATATATTTGGTTGATGTTTAGCCTGTCAGTACTTAACATGCCTTTCGATGTACTTACCCAGGACAATATCGGGAACAACTGTTGTTTTTCATCGAGGTTAGTTTCATCACATGGCTTATATATATACTCCATCCACCCTAAAGTATAAGATGTTAATACATCAACTATGTGAGTATTTTGGATGTAATAAGATCTTATATACTTGGACAGGGAATACTGAACTACGTCATTGTACAATTTCAGTTTACCTTCTAATACTAACTTGTTGCTTGTAGGTACATATGTCACTGGTAAAGATCCGTGTGTCGACCCTTTTTGCGTATGGGGCAATGAGATATTCATGAACCAGCATCAAGTGAGGAAACTTATAAAGGTTGTTAATAAAATGGGGCAAAATATGGCAATTAAACTATTTCTTTACACCTTATCCAAGACAATAGTGAAATTCAGGATGGTAACTACGAACTCTGTACCCTTCTTTTTACTGTCCATAATGAGTTGCTAGCTTACAAATTTACAATGTCTGAATCTATTTTGTTTGTAGTGGTTCTCAAAGCAGTTTACTCAGGATTACCTCTCAAACTACATGATTGGTGGACGCGCAAACGTTAAAGTATATCTACCAGGCCACGATGACTACCTAGATGTCCTCATCAACACATAGAAGGATGGGCGGTCCGCCATCACAAAGGGCTGGCCCAGAGTCGTCCGTGCATTCTGCATGGAGGAGGACACAATATGGGCATTCCGCTTCACCTTGTACAACTGCCAGAGTGTCTTTCGCCTCTTCCTTTACCGTATTTAATACAAGTGTGCAACCGTGGTTCATCATTATTTATCTGGTCCTAATGTAATTATTATTTCTTGATGTAATTCTTGAACATATGTACCTGTGAATGGAATAATGCATTGGTTGTTGAACCTATGTCTATATAGGATGGATATGAAAAATGTTATAGCCTACTATCAAATTCAAATCCTATAGAATTTTAAATTGTGGCGATTAAAATAGCGGAAAAATAAGCTTTGCAGGTCATTACATCGCACACGGTTTGTAAAGCAAAACGTGTGTGATATACCTCATGATTCGACACGTTTCAGAGAGAGAAACCGTGTGCGACAATGCACACAATTGCCGTCTGCAAACCGTGTCTGATGTTAGAAAATATCAGAAATGGTTAAGCAGGCCTAAATGTATTGTGACAGTCTCCTTATCATACACAATTTATAATGTTTAACTATTTGTTATGTCGTATGCATCCGACACGAGTATGACTGTTGGAGCGTTTGGAAATCTTGGTATATCGCAAACGACGCGGTAGGACAAAATGTGTGTGATTGTCTCCTTATCATACACGCTTTGCAATTATGAACTGTTTGTGATTTGGCACGCATCGTAAACGGTATGCTACAGAATAGCGCGTGCGATGTTAGTGTGATCTCACACGAGTTCCAAGGATGGGCCATATGGGAAGGATGCCATATCTCAAACGGTTGACCGGTGACTCTCATTTCTGATAGATGCGGACATTCCATACGCTTAGCTTTGCAAAACGTTTGCGTTCGTTGGCCACCATCGTCGACGGGTTTTCCGTGTCGTGTGGGTAGGACCCCCCCCCCTATCGACCACACATGCAAGGCGACGGTTTAAAAATACGTCGCGGAAAGGGGTTAGAAACCATTTGTATAGCACGTCGCTACACCAGTGATTCATCAAAAAGCTATGACTAAAACAACAAGAACAAAGAGATTCGACCCGCCTACGGTGCCGCCGGCCCGAATCCCGGAGGCTACACCCAGTGGGTGCGCTGGCTTGCCCTCACTGCAAAATCAAAGACACACATACCTCGCGCCTACCGCAGGTCCGCCTCCGCGGTGGCCAGCCGGCTCTCAATGTCTCGGTACCAGCCCAGCAGTACGTTGTATGCAATCACCCGGCGGTCATGGAGAGCCTGCTGATGAATAGAGATAAAAGGTGTAGTAGTTAGACTCGAGCCGTCTGCCTAACAGTTGGCCCGAGTGTCAGGGGATACACCCAGTGGGTGCGCGGCGCGCCCCCACTGGAAAACCTCAAGCAAAGAGGCAAAGAAAAAAGAAAAACACGGAGCAAACACTTACCGCAATGGACTGCTCGAGGTGGATCAGCCGGTCCTGGGACTCCTGGGTAGCCTGCTGTGCTTTTTCCTTGCAGCTGGCGATCTCGGCATGGACCTCATTCACCGCGGCCTCAAGGAGGCTAGGGGTGTGGCCGCTGGTGGCATCGCTGGCCACCGCCCAGGTCTGCTGCGGCTGGGTCTTGGAACCGGTGCTGACGCCAGCAGCGGCCGGGCCCCGCGTCATCACCAAAAGGGGACCAGTGCCCGTCCGTGCTGCGCTCCCGGGCGTTGCGGCGTTGGGCCCTGTGGGCTCGACCGTCGAGTCGGTCGCAGGAGGCCCCTTCGGAGCGGCGTCTTCAACTTCCGGCATGCCGCCGTCACCCGCTCCGCCTACGGCAGCTCCCTCATCGACCGCTCCGTCCGCGCCGCCTCCTCCCACCTCAGGAGCCTCCGGCTCCGGCGGCGCATCCTCGGCCCCTGGCGCTGAGTCGTCGGCGGTGGCCTCCACGCTTGCAGCCGCACATGCCTTCTCCTCGGCCCGGGCGTCCGCCTCCGCTCACCGGCCGGGGTCGTGCACTTCCTGGGATCTTCTTTCCGGACGCGACGGCGGGGGCACCCACCCGTCTCCTCACGACGTCCAGCGAGTCGCCACTACGGCGGCACGAGCCGCCACGAGTGCCTTCTCCTTGGAGGAGTCTTCCCACCGGCGACGCTCCTCCGCCGACAGCGCCTGCTCGGGCGCCTCCAAGTCGCGCCACCCGGCACGATCCTTCTTCGTGGCGCTTGCCCTCTCCTCCGGCTCCGTCGCGCCTCCACCCGCGGGTTCGTCCATCGCGGTCGCCTTCCCCAAGGCATGTGCGGCCCTACGCCGCGTGCATAGAGATGATGAGAAAAAGAAAAAAGCTGAGAAAGGCAAGACAACTGAAGCGAATCAAATCAGATAAGGGACTAGAGGCCACTTACCTGACGCTCGTGGGCACTGCCCGCCTGGCAGGGCCCATAGGGGCAACCCTCAGTTTCTTCTCGCCGCCTCCGCGTGTGCTGCCTGGCTGCCCACCGGCCGTGCGTTGGTGGCTGGCTGAGAGCTTGCCGGCCGCTTCCCCTCCACTCGTTTGTCCATGTCCGGTTCGCCTTGCTTTGAATTCCGACCATCTCGCCGGAGCCGCTTCCTCGGCATGGTGGCATCGTCCTCCAGGTCCTCTCGGTGCCACAGATCCGCTGCATCGCGCGCCCCTCCAAGTTTAGCATCGTCGTCGTCCGGCCAGTCGCGCAAAGAATACGTGGTAGGGAACTCACCAACCGACTCGGATTCGCCAGCCTCCGACCCGCCGGCTCCCGATCCGCCGGCTCGGGCCGCCTCCTCTGGCTCCACGTCGTCCACGTCCTCTACCTCCTCAGCGTCTGATTCCACCACGTCGTCTGCAGACTCCCCATATACCTGCAGCAGGGGAAACAACTGCAGACAGGGCGGGCGTGTGGTTAGTCAAGGGCGAAAGAAATAAAGAGCCACGGAGCAGGATGCCGCTTACCATCGGAGCCGGCTCCGCCTGGCTGTAAGGGGTCTTGCCCCATTGCCACCCTTCCTCCGACAGCTTATCCTTGATGACCAGATTCACCCGCCTCGCGACGGCGATCGGCTTAAGCTTCTTTGTGGAGAGCCGGCACGGGTCATGCCGCCCGCCCATCTGACAAATGAGGTGCGGGCAGCGCTGCAGCGGCTGCCCCCGGCGCTCCACCATGGTGATGATGAGGTTGACGGCCTTGAGCTCCTCTAGGCCGGTCAGCTTGGCGAGCCGGTTGTAGATCTGATTCACGATTGCGACCGACTGCCGCGGGTTTGTCCCCAAGTTTAGCTGTTCATGAGGTGGCCGGTTGACGAAGGGCGGCAAGTTGATGAAAAGTCCAGCTCCGCCTTCACGTAAAAGAACCCCTTCTGCCAGTTCTTCACCGAGTCCTGCAGCGGGAGTTAGGGGAAGCCGGCTCCTTTCCGATGGTAGATGAGGGCCGCCCCACAGGCAGTCATGCTCCTCTTCTCCGTCCTCTCGTCCTCAAGCATCTGCTGCTTGAGGTAGAAGAGCCAGCACCACAGGTCCAGACGCAGCAGTATCCCGAGGTACCCCTCGCACAGGGCGACGAAGGCGGCCAACTGCAGAATGGCGTTTGCTCCAAGATGGTGTGGCTGCAACCCGAAGTGGGTTAGGACTCGGCGGAATAAGGTGCTTGCCGGCAGCCCGAATCCGCGGGCGAAGTCCTCGGGGAAGACCACCACCTCGCCGGCTCGAGGGGCCGAGACGCACTACGCCCCGGCAAGGCACGTCTCCACGATCCTCGCCGACGGCCGCTTCCGGCGGTAGCGAAGGTGCTCGATGTAGCCCTCGTCGACGTCGCTTCAGCCCCAAGCACCCTTGCTTCCCATCGTTGGGTTTGCCGCAGACTCGGGCTCGGCGGCAGGATGGCCGATGTAGGAGAAGAGGCCACCCAGCGGGGTGGTGGAGGTCGCCGGTGGTGCGGAACGGCACGGCGCGCTCGCTACTCTCGGGATCTCTCGCTCTTTCTCTGGGCAGGGAGAGCGGCAGAGAAGGCAAGGGGTGGGGGCGTGGGGAGCGAATGAGCCGCACCGCGCCCCTTCCCCTTCATTTAAACCCCGCACTGGGTAGTGGGGGAGCGGATCTATTGCGCACGATCCCCACCACCTCTGTCCTGTGCGTGGGAAACCCAACCATTGGTCCAGGCCGTATAGGATCCTCGCGTGCAGGCCGAGGCAGCGACCGGGTGGGTCCTGCCCCGCAGTCCGGTCTTGTCACCCGGGCAGCCTAGCGGGCCCCATCCCATGACGGGCGATGCATGGCGTTCCCGACCAGTGTGTCAGGGAAGTCGAGGCGCTCCAAGCAAACACCAACCCGTGGGCCCCGCTGCCGGCGAGAGCGGGAGGCAAGCCGGCGAGGTCCACCATTTCGAGGCAGCGGGCCTCCCCAGCTTCGGGGTCTACTGTTGGGGGGATAACCCCAGGGTAGGCTCAAGCAGGCCGCAACCATTTTGAAAAACATTACGGAGTGAACGGCGCCCCTAGAGGGCCGACTCCCCGTGACCGGCTCCCCTCTACGGGCTGGCTCGGGGCAAGGACCTCCGCGGTCCGGCTCCAAGGCGACCCGCCGGCCGGTGGTTCAGCGCCTTTCCCATCGGTCGGTACGACAGGATGGCGATGCATCAGCGGGACGTGACAAAAGTGCCCCAGGTACCACTGACCAGGGCACGCGTGGCTACAGTGGAGCCGGACGTACCGCTGACCCAGGCCGACTGCATCCGGGCGAGGCGGCACAGTGGCGGCACGCCTCCAACCACTCCATGACCTGGCCACGCGTGGCTATAGTGGAGCCGACCGTACAGCTGACCTCGGCCGACTGCGACCAGGCAACGCCGTGCAATGTGGCCCATGCCGCGGCGTGACAAGCACGCACCAATGGCGACGGCCAGCCGGCGGGCCCCCACTTCCGATGGGACCCTGAAGCATGTGGGCCCCGCATGCGACAAGACTTCCCAGCCGCTGGGCCTCCTGGCTGGCTAGAGAGGCCAACAGCCAGGTCCCACCCACATTATACATGCATATTGTAAGCCGGTGGGCTGGCCTATAAAACCCCCCGGCGTCTCCCCATGCAAGGGGTCGGCTCTCAGTTCCCCCACCACACACACACACACACTCACAGAGAGGCAAGCAGAGCTAGCAAGCTCCTTCTTCCTCCCCTAGCGAACAACTCAAGGAGCAACCCTGTAAACCTCCATACTCATCAAGGAGGCAAGCAAGACTAGGGGTATTACCTCCCGCGGAGGGCCCCGAACCTAGGTACATCATGCGTCCCGCATCGCTTGTTCCCAATCCCGTCTCCGGAGCCCATCGACGTCCTTTCGGCCCCAACCATGTTCGGCTAGCAAAGCTTAATGGGTGAGGCATGGTTAAGTGGTGAGGCTGCAGCAAGCACTAAGCATTTATGTTAGTGGCTAACTTACGAGTACAAGAATAAGAAGGGTGATCTACGCATAAACGGACGTGAACTAGTAATGATCACTAAGTGATCCTGAGCACCTACTTACGATTCAAACATAACCCCCACCGTGTTCTCTCTCGGATCAGAACTCACGAGAAGAGACAGTCACGGTTACGCACACGGTTGGTGTATTTTATTTGAGTTTACTTCAAGTTTTCTATGACCGGGTGGTAAAAAAATTTCCAAGTTGCCACATAACTGCGGGCACGGCTTTCCAAAAAGATTTAACCCGGTAGGGGTTCTCCAACTCATCCATCACAAACTAGCCACAAGCTGCGTGGAAAACCTCAACCATGGGATAGCCCGTACTATCCTCAGAATTCCATTGGAAAACCTCTACCTCGAGATAGCCCAAAGTATCCTCAGAATCCCGTGCACAAGACGTTCGATAAAGGTAAAACAAATCCAGCAAGGCCACCCGGCGTGTCGACGAACCTGATAGGAGTCGCGTATCTCATTCTCAGGACACGACCAGATGAGCTAGCTAGTGTATAGTGTCCTGATAGAAATCACCCAAGTTGCCCCGGGGTGGCCCCGCATAGTGCCCTATTTGGACCAACACTCATGAGGAGCACTGGGCCGGGTTGTTGATTAATTATCCACGGGGTCCAGAAAGTCCCTATGCAAGTTTTATTAGTTATTAGGCAAATACAGTACCAATGTTGGGCCTTGCCAGAAGAGTTTTATCCCAAAACGAAAATCAAGGGGGTCCCCATAACAACCCCAAGCATGTTAGGAGCGCTCAATATGGAAAATAACACCGGTACACAAGTAACCAGGGCATCAAAGGTGGAACAAAACACCGAGCAAAAGGCCAAGCCTTCCACCTTTTACCAAATATATATGTGCATTAAATTAAATAGCAATAATATTGTGATATCTCAAAAATATCCATGTTGGCACATGGAAACAACTTGCACCTGCAACTAGCAACGCTATAAGAAGGGCTTAGCAAGCGGTAACATAGCCAAAAAATGGTTTGCTGGGATGTGGAGGATTAGAGGCTTATCATGGTATTTTGGGAGGCTTGACAAACAAGTGGTTAGTAGCGAGACATAGCGATAGAAACGAGACAACTAGCATGGCAATGATAGTAGTGGTATCCAGGGAAATGGTCATCTTGCCTGAGATCCAGCTTGGAAGAAGAACCAATCCGTGAAGTAGACGAACGGGACGTAGTCGAATGAATCCTCACACTCCGAACGAAAGAATGAGAAGAAGGAATTTGGGTAGAACTTCGATTAAAAGAGAAGAAAAACTTGATATGATCAAAAGAAATTTAAAAGAGAGTCACAAAACTCCGGTTAAATGAATACGCAAGGAAAGAACATGATGTTGATAAAACGAGATGATGGCTTGAGGAGAGAAATACTACAATGCCTCCAGAACAAGAATAGAAGCTAGATTGTTGGAAAGAAAAGAACGGAGAAGAAAATGACAACTTCCATCACAATTGAATTTGACAAGCATCTTACAAGGAAGGATTGAACGAAGTTGTTGGAAAATCAACAACGAAAAGAATAGCTTGTTGTGGGCTTATGGAAAACATCTCAAAATCATGAGGTGACAACCGGCCACAAACGGAAACAATTGATTGGTTAGGAACAACAAGATATGCAAAACTTCTTTCACCAAAAGGATATATTAAGAACTTGGATCATTGATAAAAACCAGGATAGCAACAATCCTTAGGAAATGCTTTAGGTGAAATCCAATCCAAGATAACTCCAAGAAAGAAATGATGGGTTTACATATCTCATTCTAGACAACTTCTCTTCGAGACTCCTCATGAATCAAGAATGCTATAACACCACCTCAAAAGATAAGGGAGAATGAATTGCACTTTGAAATGCAAGACAACGAATACTTGAGGTCCTCCAAGAAGAATTTTGAAGAACACTTTGAGAATGGACAAAATCCTTGACAAACCACCATGAAGAACCTCCGTATGTAGAAGAATAATCAAAAGAACTGAAGGTTGAAGAGAATAAGATTAAGGCCTGGCCATGATTTAGATGAATCTTCGCAAAGAGATACCTTAGAAAACTTGGGACTCCGGAAAACAAAAAGATGAGCAACTTAGAATCGAGAATTTGATATCATGAACAACTCCGGAAGAAGAATTGAAATCATATCAACGAAACAAGAATAATAATTATGTTATGCTTATCCTTCATCAAATTAAATTGATGGCAAGCAACGGATTTGGCATACGACTTATTCTTCTTGCAAATATTGATGAGAGATAAAAGCACAAACTTGAGGAAGTCTTGAACGAACCACCGGTAAGAATTTGGAACAGATGAGGATACTACGAATGAATGGAAATACATAAGAACGAAGAGATCACGATTCGTCTAGCAAAAAACATGAACGAAGCACCAGAATAACTTAGATATGAACGAAGAGTCAACAATTGAGAAGAATTTGAGAACGAAAGCTGAAAGCTGAGAACGAAGAAATCTTCTCAAATAATGGCTTTCAGAGGATCGAGAAATGAAAACAACTCTGAAATGCTCTGGATAGATAAGGAAGGAATAACTCATGATCGAAAACAATTTGAGTGGATAACACGAAGCTGAAATCACGAATCTTCAAGAGACCGGACAAAGATTTAAGAGAAACATTCCTTCAGTCTTCAATGCTGAGACTGATGACGAGAAACATCAAGAATTACTGAGACACTCCAGAATAATGAATAAGGAAAGGTTGAGCCAATGATGAAATAATAATTAGAAGCGGTCTTGGAGAAGGAATATGACTGATGAAAATCATTCTTACGTCATATTTGAAAAGAACTTGAGATCTCCGGAAAGATTAGAAGAGCTAGGTAAGATCCTGGGAAAAAAACCTATGGGTTATGGTCCCACTCAAGAGAAACCACCGTTGAAATGATTGCTTGGAAGGAGAGATTACACCGGTACAAATTGAAACTTGATGAGGTGGGAACCTCGAAAAAATTTGGAAGAACTTTGAAAGGAAACACAAATCTTCTGAGATATCTTCAGCACTCCGGATAGAATAGAGAGAGGTGAAAAACAAGATATACTTGGACAAGAATTTCCAACATGGGAACACATTTAGCGAATGAAAAGGATATGATGAACATCAAGAGGTTGAATTGAATCCACCAGGGAAGAAAATGGAGACGAAGAATGATGAACTAGAGCACTTGGGATCTTCACAATGAATCACCGGATACAATATGAAAGAAAGATAGCGGAAGAATCACATGAATAGAAAAGGCACTTGGATGAGAATTTAATCTTTTCAAGAAAAGGGCGGGAGGGTGGGAAAAACAAAGACAACTTCGGACAAATGAGATGAACTCCGGAAAGAAATATGAGGACCGATCTTGCAAATATTGGAGATGACTGAATTATCTGAAGAGAAGCGCACTGGTTAGGAATAAGATTTGACATAACAATTTGTTGAGCAAAAGGACTAGCATTCCCATAGAAATATGAGAACACCGCTTAGGAAAGATATGAAATCCCACTTGACATTGAAGCAACTCGAATTACCATACTCCAACAAAACAAAGGATGAAGCTTGCAAATTAAGCCGGAAACCAATACATAACCCATTATGCATTCGTTGGAAGGATAATCCTAGGTAACTACTTGAATTCTCACCTAAGAACTTCTAAAATATTTGGTTATGCAATCGGGTCCACGGATACACGGAGTAAAATCCATCACTCAACTCCTAGCAGTAATACTACTCTCCAATGTATCACATCCGTCAACACATAACCAGAGGTCTCGGAAATTCATCTACCTCAGACCCTCGTAATCACAACGATACTAAAAATGGCAGTACATCTGGACGCTCTCCCCAGTACTGGGTGACGCCAAACTCCTCTCACCACGAATAGTATTGAAGCAATTTTGAACATCCGCATCCTGAGATACTAAGGACACTGAACGATAACGATGTGTCAAGAACCCCCTGGAGCTCTACTCCCCAGAAACAGGAGGCACCAAGTACAAAATTCCGTCACATCGAGATCTTAGAGGTTCGAAAATACCCGCATGATCCTAAAAAAATGAGTGAGAAGATGGGTAGAATTAAAATTCATACGTCAGGATTCCTCACTAGAGCATAGAAGAAGAGTAAAAGAACCCTACTCTCCGATATATAACTAGACTCAAAATAGTTTTTCACTAGACTCGACTCGGCCAAGTTCGATCGAGCAAGCATCTCCTAGGTCGGTACTGCTCTAATATCAACTTGTAACGCCCAAGGTGCGATCCTATCCTTATTTTGGCTCGAGGGCCTCGATAGGGATAGAAGCACATCTCATCGTTTCGCAAGAATGGATATCATTACAAGAACATGTAAAGAGGAGAGGAGTATATGAAATTGGCTTACACTCGCCACAAGCTAAATCATGATCATCTCAATACAACAATACATTTAATCACCATATAGAAGAGTAGAGTCCGACTACGGACGAAATAAAACGATAAAAGCGACATCCATCCTTGCTATCCCAGGTTGCCGGCCTAGAACCCATCCTATGATCGACGACGGCGAAGAAGAACTACAAATCAAACAAAGCATCGCTCTCACGTCAAAGCATCGCATTACCTGTACCTGCAACTGTTGTTGTAATAATCTAGGAGCCACATGGACTCAGCAATCTCATTTCCAAGGGTATCAAGACTAGCAAAGCTTAATGGGTGAGGCATGGTTAAGTGGTGAGGCTGCAGCAAGCACTAAGCATTTATTTGAGTGGCTAATTTACGAGTAAAAGAATAAGGCCCCCTTTGTTTGGGCTACAGATTCTTAAGAATCAGTTGTGGCTTGGATTGTGAGAATTAGCTGCAGCTACAGATTCCGAGAATCAGAAGCTGGCCGTTTGTTTGCCCTGCTTTAGGAAAAGCAGAAGCGCTATGCAATGTCTGTAACACCCCCGAATGCATCAATGGTTAAATATAGAACATGTAGAACTGACCACATTGATTCAACGATTTAGAAATATTTTGAGTCAAACATCTATACACATTCTGACCGGGAGCATACACACATGATTTGAGCTCCAGCCAAGGGGGCCGCCAGCGCAGGTGGAGCACAAGGGGTTCGCCGGCGCTAGAGCACAAGGGGGCCACCAGCGCTCGAGCACAAGGGGGCCGCCGACGCAGGTGCTAGGAACGGAGGCGGGACGGATCTGCGGTGGCCGGGGTGGAAGGTGACCGGATCCACACGCCTTGCTGGCGACGGGGACGGCGACGGGACTGGCGAAGGGGCCGGCAAAGGTGGCGGCGGGCGAACCCTAGAGAACCAGCGCCTCTGTTCCTTCGGGCTCTGTTCGTGTGCGGTCCTGTGCAAGCGAAAGAGAAGACGTGGTGGAGGAGTTGGGCTTGGGACGCAGTGGCATTTGCCTCGTAATAACGGGGAGAAGTTGGTCCAAATTTACAAGGGGGTAAGTGGCAGCTCGGGAATCAGCAAAATCGCTTATTCCAGCTTTCGGGTGTGTTCAGTGCATTTTGGAGAATCAGATTCTAGACAGCTGATGTAGAATCTGTCTGTTTGTTTGTAAATCCGATTTTGACTGGGCTAGAATCCAGGAATCACCGTAGCACAAACAAAGGCCACCTAAGAAGGGTGATCTACGCATAAACGGATGTGAAGTAGTAATGATCACTAAGTGATCCTGAACACCTACTTACGAGTCAAACATAACCCCACCGTGTCCTCTCTCGGATCAGAACTCACGAGAAGAGACAGTCACAGTTACGCACACGGTTGGTGTATTTTATTTGAGTTTACTTCAAGTTTCCTATGACCGAGTGTTAAACAAATTTCCAAGTTGCCACATAACTGCGGGCATGGCTTTCCGAAAAGATTTAACCCTGCAAGGTTGCTCCAACTCATCCATCACAAACTAGCCACAAGCTGCGTGGAAAACCTCAACCACGGGAGAGCCCGTAGTATCCTCAGAATTCCAGTGGAAAACCTCTACCTCGAGATAGCCCAAAGTATCCTCGGAATCCCGTGCACAAGACGTTCGAAAAGGTTACACAAATCCAGCAAGGCCGCCCGGCGTGTCGACGAATTCGATAGGGGCCGCGTATCTCGTTCTTAGGACACGACGAGATGAGCTAGTGTACAGTGGGCTGATAGAAATCACCCGAGTGCCCCGGGGTGGCCCCGCACAGTGCTCTATTTGGACAAACACTCATGAGGAGCACTGGCCCAGGTTGTTGATTAATTATCCACGCGGTCCGGAAAGTCCCTATGCAAATTTTAATAGTTATTAGGCAAATTTAGTACCAATGTTGGGCCTTGCCAGAAGAGTTTTATCCCAAAACAAAAATCAACAGGGTCCCCATAACAACCCCAAGCATATTAGGAGCGCTCAATACGGAACATAACATCGGTACACAAGTAACTAGGGCGGCAAAGGTGGAACAAAACACCGAGCAAAAGGCCAAGCCTTCCACCTTTTACCAAGTATATATGTGCATTAAATTAAATAGCAATAATATTGTGATATATCAAAAATATCCATGTTGACACATGGAAACAACTTGCACCTGCAACTACCAACGCTATAAGAAGGGCTGAGCAAGTGGTAACATAGCCAAACAATGGTTTGCTGGGATGTGGAGGTTTAGAGGCTTATCATGGCATTTTGGGAGGCTTGACAAACAAGTGGTTGGTAGCGATACATAGTGATAGAAACGAGACAACTAGCATGGAAATGATAGTAGTGGTATCCAGGGAAATGGTCATCTTGCTTGAGATCTCGCTTGGAAGAAGAACCAATCCGTGAAGTTGAGGAACGGGACGTAGTCGAACGAATCCTCACACTTCGAAACGCTTTCAGAACTCTATCGAGAAGAAGCAATTCGGAAACAACAAATGACACGGTAAACATCACAACATATGCATGACATGATGCTCAAACAAGTATGGTGCATGTCCAATTAATTATGCATGGCTTGGCAAGCACAACAATCAAACACTCCAAATTAAGTGAAGTTCAATATGCAACAAGTTGCATTTTGACAAAGCTCCACGTTCGAATCATTTAGTTCACTCTCGTTTGTTTACATGGCAAGTTTAAATGTTTTTAAACATGGCAAAAGGTGAAGCATAAACAACTACATCATCTAGGCATTTTAAATGAGGCCGGAAGCAACATATAGCATTTTTGAAATGACCTCATATGCAAATTTAGAAATTAATCCAGATCTGTCCTAAACATATTTTACATTTAATAAACAGCAAAATAAAGTGCACCATGTGATTCTACACATTTTTCTAAGCAAGATGCATATGTGGATCATTTTAATCTGAGCTACAGTTATTTAGTAATGATACAAACCGTGTAGCAAGTCATTAGGAAATTTGTTTAATGCCACATCATTTTAAAAGTTTTTAACATGCATGAGGATGACATGATCAAATGGATGAAATTTTTAGAAATTAAGAACATATAATATGATATGGGCATTTGTCGCCACGACGGAAAGAAATAGCTGCCATTGCGACGAAAACGAAAATGATGCCACGGCAACATTCCGGTGATCTGGCAACTCGTCGAGATGCCGATGCAAATGAAAGTGTGGTCGTGTGTGTGTCATGCAAAGATGGTGGGGTGCTCCCGGTCACATGGTTCCCACGCGTCGGTGGCTAGGGTCGAGGTGCCTGCGACTAACAATTCTACACGGTGCAAACACGAGCATCTCATGCACACATCACACGCGCATTCGTTCGTGGGCATCATCTTGACGGGTATACCTTCGAAGCGTGCGGGCGAGGCAGATAGGTTCGATGCGGTGTAGACGTTCACAGGTCGTCGTGGAAGCAGTCGTTCCCGCGACGGTAGTGGAAGTAGTCATACACGGGTCTTCGGCGACGGTAGTCGTACACACTCCGTAGATGTTTGGGGTTGTCAAGGACGTCGTGGAAGTAGTGGTACATGCAGTCTTCATGGATCCACGGCGACGAAAGTCAAACTTGGAAAGCATCTGGGTCACGCGTGGTACTTGTCGATCTGGCGAGGTGTAGTGGTTCGGGCCTTTCTCGGCCTTTATGGTTATGGCGACGAATGGGTACTTGGTGAAAACCACCAAGGCATGCTCATTCGGGAGTCGTGGAACTCATAACATCCACGGAGGCCAACCTTGTGTCCACCACAACAGGCAGAAACAAGTGGTGGTGGTGCAGCGTGTCCTAGCGGGCTCACTGTAGGTGTCAAAACCGGCGGATCCCGGGTAGGGGGTCCCGAGTTATGGATCTGGGATCGATAATGGTTAGCAAGGGATGAAGGAGACGATGTTTACCTAGGTTTGGGCCCTCTTGAGGAGGTAAAACCCTACGTCCTGCTTGATTATATTGATGAGTATGACGATTACAGAGTTGATCTACCTCGAGATCGACTGAGCTAAAACCCTAGGTGAGTTGACTTGTCCTCTACGAACTAAACCCTCTGGTGTATATAAACATCAGGTGCCCCTAGGGTGTCGTCATTTTCTCACGACAGATGCCATGGGGTGGCTTATCAAGAGTGGTTGGGGCCGAAGGACGCCGACGAGCTCCGGTGACAGGATTGGGGACAAGCGGTGAGAGACACGCGATGTACCCAGGTTCGGGGCCCTCCGTGGGAGGTAACACCCCTAGTCCTGCTAGTCTGGTTGAAGGACCGAGCGGGCTACAATGATGCTCCTTGAGTTGTTTAGCTAGAGGAGGAAGAAGGGGCCTGCTGGCTCTCTCTCTGCCTCTCTACGTGGGTGTCAGTGTGTGTGAATGTGATCCCTCTGCATGGGGTGGCTCCAGAGGGCTTTATAGGCTAGCCCCCTAGATTACAATATACATGTATGGTAACGGGGGGGACCCGGCCGGCGGCCTCTCTAGCCGGCCAGGGGGACCCTCGGTCGAAGAGTCTTGTCGCCGGTAGGGCCTGCCGGCTGCAGGGTCCCATCGGGAGCCAGCGGGGGCCCCACCGGCTGCCCATCGCTATCGGCGCGTGCCTGTCGTGCCGCAGTACGGGTGGCCCGGCACGGTGTTGTCTTGTGGCAGCCGACCGTGGTCAGCGGTACGGCCGGCCATGCTGTAGCCACGTCGGGGCAAGTAAGGGAGTGGTTGAAGGCGTGCGGGCACTGAGCCGACCACCCGGTCGCAGTCGGTCGGAGTCAGAGGCACTGTTGTCTCCACTGTGGCCATGCGGGCGCTGACCTCCGGCGCGACGGGGGCCACTGTAGCCACGCGTGCCCTTACCGCGGTACCGAGGGCACTGCTGACACGCTGCCCGTCAAGTCACCGTCCTATGGAGCATGGTGATATGATGGGCGCTAACCTGCCAGCTAGGAGGCCTGGCGTCTCCGCCTCGAGCCGGCCGGCTTCATCGCAGCCGGCCTTGCGGAGCCGGACTACACGGGGAGGCGGCTCGCCCTGTAGTCGTTTTTTGAAAAGTGGGAGTAATGGTCTGCCTGAGGCTACCCCGGGGTTATGCCCCCGTCAGTAGTCCCCGAAGCAGGGAGGCCCACCGTTTGGCCGCGGCGGACCTCGCCGGCTTGAATATAGCGTTCGCGGGCCAGCGGCCGGCCTGGGACCGGGGAGCATGGGATCGCGACGACCGGCCCCGCAGCCGGCCGACGCTTCGCAGGACGCCTTGGTCACTCCGAGGGGCAAAGAGGACGCGCCACCTGTGGAGTGCAGCGGGCCGCGGCCTGACAGGCCACGCGGAGGACAAGACCGGGCCGTGGGGCGGGGCCCACTTCTGCCGCGGTCTTGGCCCGCGCGGGCAGATCTTTTGTTGCCAGGGCCGTCGGTTGGCGTTCCCCAATCGCCTTAACGCCTCTCCCCGCGCGTGGCGGAAGTAGTGGGGTTCGTGCGAGTCGGATCCACTCCCCACTACTCCGAGCGGGGTTTAAATGGGAGGGGAAAGGAGCGAAAGGGGCTATTCGCTCCCCTGCCCCCGTACGTCGTCTTCGTCGCCCGTCCCCCTCCCCGCAACAAGAGAGAGAGAGAGAGAGAGAGAGAGAGAGCGAGAGCCGCGCATTCGCCGCGCCGCCGTTCGCCGCCATCGCCATTCGTGACGCACCTATGCTTGCACGCCCAGCCGCCGCGACCGGACCACCTCCGAGGCCGATGGCGGGCAAAGGCACCTAGGACGGCAGCGACGTCGATGAGGCCTACATCGAGCACCTCTGCCACCGTCGCAAGCTGCCGCCGGCGGAGAATGTGGAGGCGCGCATCGCCGGAGCGGAGAACGCGCCGACCCCGTGAGAAGGCAAGGTGGTGGTCTTCGCCGAGCACTTCGCCCGCGGGCTCGGCCTGCCGGCGAGTACGTTCTTCCGGCGCTTCCCCTCACGCTTCGGGCCACAGCCACACCACCTCAGCGCCAACGCCATCTTGCAGTTGGCGGCATTCGTCGCCCTCCGCGAGGGCTTCTTGGGGGTGGAGCCGCGCCTTGACCTCTGGTGCCGGCTCTTCTACCTGAAGCGGCAGACGATGAAGAACAAGGCCACCAGCGAGACGGTCAAGACCGCCTGCGGAGCCGCTCTCGTTCACTATCGCCCGGGAGCCAGCTTCCCCCAGCTCCCCCTGCAGGACTCGGTCAAGAGCTAGCAAAAGGGGTTCCTCTATGTGAAGAACATGAAGCCGGACGAGGACTTCATCAAACTCCCCGACTTTGTCAACCAGCCGCCGGTAGCGATGCTGAACTGGAGGATGCCTCCGCCCCAGGCGCACGAGACGGCGGACCGGCTCTGCGAGCGGCTGCTCGTAATGACCAAGACGGAGGGGCTGACGGCCGTGGATCTCCTCGCCACGATGGTGGCGCGCCGGGTGCAACCGGTGCAGCGCCGAACGCACCTCATCTGCCAGATGGGAGGGCGGCGCGACCCATGCCGGCTCTCCACCAAGGAGCTGAAGGCGGTGCAGGTGGCGAGGAGGGTAAACTCTATTTCCTCCGCCAAGATGAGCAAAGGCGGCTGGCAGTGGGGCAAGGCTCCATACAGCCGGGACCGTCTGGCTCCGCGGGTATGTGAAGAGCCACGCGTCCTTTTTTCCTCTGGAGCCGATGCCTTCCCCCCAGCCTGATGATGGAGGGGCTTCTATTGCGTGCAGGTCTTCCCTCTACGGCAGGAGTACGGCGAGCCGGCCGCCGACATGGTGGAGTCGGACCCCAAGGAGGTCGAAGACGCCGACGACATGGAGCCGGCCGAATCGGAGCGAGCCGGCGCGTCGGGGATCGGCGGGACGGAGGCGGGTGAGTTCCTCCCCCAGTCTCGTTTGTGGGACTGGTCCGACGATGACGCTAAGCCGGGGGAGATGTGCGATGCAGCGGCCCCGGAGGACCCCGAAGTCTCGGGGGACGACGCCACCGCGCCGAGGAAGCGCGTTCGCCGGGCCGACCGCAAGCAGGGGCGTGGCGACATGGCCGCCGTGGATCAAGGGAAACTGCCAGCCAGCTCCCGGCCGGCTCCCAAATGGGCAGCCAGCGGGCAGTCGGGCGGCAGCCGTGGAGGCGGCGGGAAGAGGCCGCGGGTCGCCCCGACGGGCCCCGTCAGGCAGGCGGTCCCCGTTAGCATCGGGTAAGTTTTCTTCTTAGTTTTCTCCTTGATTTCTGGTTGGCCTTCCTTCCTCATTCCGTTGCGCAGGGAACCTCGCGCTCTGGGAAGGACGGCCCCTCTGCGAAGGGCCATGATCAACGAGGCGGCGAGGGCGGCGCAGAAGACCGCCACCGACGAGAGGGAGCGCGAGGCATGGCGGGATCGGGAGGCGGCCGAGCAGGAGCGGCTCGAGGAGGAGCACAGCCCGTGGGAGGAGGCGGCACGGAAGCTGGCGCCAGGGGGAGCCCGCGCGGAGGCGGCGGGCCAGTCTTGGGAGTTGTTTCCCCCCAACAAGGAGAGGAGGTCCAAGAGTATGCACGACCCCGCCCCGCGGGCGGAGGCGGATGCGCAAGCCGAGGAGGCAGCGCGCGCGGCTGCGCGCGCAGCGAATGCCGCCAAGGAGGCGGAGCCGGAACGCAGCAGCACTCCTTCGGGAGCTGACGACGTGCCGCCGGGGACCAACAACGCGCCGCCGGAGGTTGTCATCATGGAGCCGGACGTCCTGGCTCCGGAGGCAAACCGGGGAGGTGCTACCGGAGGCGGCGCTCCGGACAATGGTGCCGCGGTGCCTGGAGGAGCAGCCGCCGCCGGCTCGTCAGCCGGGATGCCTGGAGCCGCGCCACCAGGGGGAGCGGGTCCCATGGTTGCCGTGGCGCGGGGTCCGCACGGCCCCGCTGGCGGGGGCCAACCGCAAGAGACCTGGGCCGCGGCCGATGGCATGACTGTGGACGACGCACCGAGCATCCTTGGAGCTGCGGTGGCCGCGGACGTCACCGAGTTTGCCGACTGCCGTTCCCAGACGGCGCAGGAGGCCCAGGCCGCCAGGAACCGGCTGGTGCATCTCGAGTAGTCCGTTGCGGTAAGGGTTTGGCGTCCTTGTCTTTTTTGCTTCAGTCTTTTCCAGTGGGGGCGCGCTAGCGCACCCACTGGGTGTAGTCCCCGAGACTCGGGCCGGCTTGGACGTAGGCGGATCGAGTCTAACCGCGATGCCTCTTTTCTTTTTGTTCTTTGCAGGCCGTCCATGATCGCCGGGTGGATACGTACAACGCGCTACTAGGCCTGTATCGGGGGGCCGAGAGCCGGCTGGC
Source organism: Elymus sibiricus (assembly GCA_039707655.1). Classification (NCBI taxonomy): domain Eukaryota; kingdom Viridiplantae; phylum Streptophyta; class Magnoliopsida; order Poales; family Poaceae; genus Elymus; species Elymus sibiricus. The sequence continues at coordinate 301,593,438 of CM077675.1, read as the reverse complement.
CTTTATGTCCGCGGACCTGCGGGGTACGCGGACTTTGTAAACTTTCAGTGGGGGCACGCGAGCGCACCCACTGGGTGTAGTCCCCGGGATTCGGGCCGACTGCTTTGCAGGCGGGTCGAATCCCTGTATTAGCTTTCTTTCTGACGGGAGTGTCTTCGTGTTGCGCAGCCTCAGCCGCTGAGGCGGTCTGCCTCCGTCGCCAGGTGATACAACTTGGTGAGCAGCGGGACCTCCAGGCTGCGGAGTGTGGCCGGCTGCGCTAGGCGACCGACCGCGCGAGTCCGTGAGGGAAGAGCGCGAGGCGGCCCATCGGCGGGAGCTGGAGGAGCGGGAGGCGGCTCATCGTGATGCTCTGGAGGCCAAGGATGCCTTGCTGGCGAAGGCGGACGAGGAGGCGGAGGCGGCGCGGTCTGAGCACGACCGCCGGATCCAGGACTGGTCGGCCCGGGAGGAGGCGCACGCGGTGGACTGTCCTCTAGCCGGTAAGTTTTTGCTGCCTTGCTTATCTTTGTGCGTCGGCTTGGGGCCGGCCCTTCCTTTTCCTTACACGCCCCTCCCCTCCTCAGGACTCTTCCCAGGGACACAGGAGGCCGCAGAAGTGGCCATGGAGGCGCACCGCGAGGAACAGCGAGCGCTGGGAGTCCATGTTGGGTGGCTCGCCGCCTGGACCGTGGACGAGGTGGGGATCGCCGCCATGGTGCGCCTGACCGAGGTGGTCCGGGCCATGAAGCGGCTTCAGGGGGCCGGCTCGCCGCTGGTTTGCACCCTCTGGCCTGGCGCGGTGGAGCCAGTCTCCATGAGCCGGCTGTCGCGGTGGCTGGAAGCCGGATCCGTGCGGGTAAATGCCTGGAGGGCCTCCGTGGCGCGTGCCGGAGCGGCCATGGCACTCCGTGTCTCAAAGTCGTGGTACCCCGAGCTGGACTTGGAGCTGCTCGCAGTCCAGCGTGTCGGCACGGATGCGGAGCTGGAGGCGGCTGCCGATGCGCTGGCCGTGCGGGCCAGTGACCTCGCGTCCTTTGCTCCAAGGGACGAGTACGTTCCGGAGCGGATGGCAGACGGCGAGGTGATCCCAGAGGACCGGTACATGCTTGCCTTCGACGACCCGGAGGGTAGCGCTGGTGAGACGGATGATGAAGACACCGAGTCCAGCACCGGCGACTACATTGACACCGAGCCGGCTCGGGACTTGGGCGCGGGAGCTGACGCGGAGCGCGCCATGGCCAAGGACAGGGCTTCTATCTCAGCCGCCGCGGAGAGCGCAGGGGGAGGAGATGGTGCCACCACTAGCTAGGGTCCTTTTGCTTTCCTGCTTTTCTTATTAGACTGCAGTTCCACCCACTGGGGGTGTAATGTTTTGAACATGTGGCCGTGGGCCTTTTTTGTATATAAACTTATGCTTTTCATTGTGCTGAGAAAATTTAATGCGTGCCGACTCGCCCCTGGCTTACTGTTCCTTTGACTCCTTTCTGCCCAAAACTTTGTTCCCTTCGGCTTCGACCCCACCAGCCAGACAGCCGGGAGCCGGTCTGTAGCTGGGACGGGGCGTTAACCTCTAGGGAGTCGGTCGTGGGGTTTTTAGGAGTCGCGAGAACGTTCAGCCGGGGTGAGTGCATCAGAGGCTGGTTAGAGAAGGTAAACGACCCGGCTAGCCATAGAAAACGACCCGCCAGCCAATGACATTCATGTGCGCTAAGTTTCTGCCCTAACAACCAGCCGGCCAGACAGCCGGGAGCTGGTCTGTAGCGAGGCGGGGTGGGAGGGGTTTTGTTTAGCTCATGTTACTTATTCCGTCTTCGGGGAGTGGTGCTAGGGCTAGCCGGCGAGCCCCCGGGCCCAGGGAGCCGGACCCAGGAGCCGGCTCTTTGTAACGAACTGTACTTGAAGGAAACGAGAAGGGCATGCCCCAAGAGCTGGCTTCGGACACCCGTTGCATTCATAAGCCCAAAAGGGAGGATACATACATACACTGGTTTTTGCAGTAAAACGGACGAAGGAGCGCCGCGTTCCACGGGCGCTCGGTCTCCTTGCCGGAGGCGTCTCTTTTGCGCTTCTGCGGCTTCTGGGCGTCTATTAGATAGTACGTGTTGTTGTGCAGCGCCTTGCTGACGATGAATGGGCCCTCCTATGGGGAGCACATCTTGTGCTGGCCGGTTGTTCGCTGGATCCGCCTGAGTACCAGGTCTCCCTCGCGGAAAGAGAGGGGCCGGATCCGCTTTCTATGGTAGTGCCGGAGCTTCTGTTGGTAGATGGCCGTTCGGCTCAGGGCCAGCTCGCGTGCTTCTTCAAGTAGGTCGACGTCGTCTTCTCTCGCCTCCTTTGCATCCTTCTCCGTGTATAGGGTGACCCGAGGCGAATCGAAGTCAATGTCCGTGGGGATGACCGCCTCAGACCCGTACACGAGAAAGAAAGGGGTGAAGCCGGTCGACCGGTTGGGCGTGGTCCTGAGGCTCCATAGGTGACGGGGATATTACCCCTGGATATGCCAAGACAAGGGAGTTCAAGCCCCTTTTAGAAAAAACTATACGGCCGGCTGGTCCATGACCGGCTGGCGGGCGGCCGGCTGGCCCCCTGGCTGGCTGGCCCACCGCCAGCTGGTCCATGGCCGGTTGGACAGGAGCCGGCCGCCTTGCCCCCGGCCGGCCCTCCCGCTGACTTCTGGACGGGCAGGCACTTGTCTCCTCCCGCTGCGGCCAAGTACACCGACAAGACACGACCCCCGCGATGGACTCCGGCGTGGTTACAGCGACTGCTGACGCGCGGGTACGCGTGGCTATAGTCCGGGCGGTCATACCGCTCGCCCTGACCGATCGAGTCCCGGCAGGGCAATAGTGCGGCCACGCCGCTGTCTACTCCATTACCTGCCCCCGCGTGGCTACAGCACTGTCGGCCGTACCGCTGACTTCGGCCGGCTGGCGCAAGACGACGCCGCACGGAATGGCCCGTGCCGCGGCAGGTGGGCGCGGGCCAATAGAAGAGCCGGCTGGCGGGCCCCAGTTGGCGATGGGACCGCACAGCCGGTAGGCACTACGAGCAACAAGACGACCCAACCGGTGGGGCCGCTGGCCGGTTAGGGAGGCTGACGGCCGGGGCCCCCATTTAGTACCTTATGTATATTATAAGCCGGGGGGTTGGTCTATAAACCCCCCCGAGGCCCCCCATGCAACGGGCAAGGCATTCACCCTATCTCACACTCACACTCCCACGTAGCAAGAGAAGAAGAGCCGGCTGCTCCTTCTTCTTCCTCTAGACAACAGCTCAAGGAGCACGATTGTAACACCAGACCCCATCAACTAGACAAGCAGGACTAGGGGTGTTACCTCCCACGGAGGGCCCCGAACCTGGGTACATCGTGTGTCCCTCACCACTTGTGTCCAATCCCGTTCCCGGGGTCCGCCGGCGTCCTTCGGCCCCAACCACTCTCGATAAGCCACCCCATGGCATCTGTCGTGAGAAAACGACGACAGTTGGTACCCACCATGGGGCCGTCCGCGGCGCCGGCCGGAGTCACGCTCCGGGCGGGACCCTTCACCACATCCCCTGGCCGACCCGCATCTGGGCGGAACTGCACGCTCGTGGGGCCTGCTCTCGCGGGGCGGGACCCCGTTTCCGCCAGCCCCGCGAGCGTCAAAGCCGACCTCTCCGACGAGGGGCGCAGCGGCAACCCTCTGTCCGACGTCGCCATCCTCACCAAGCGCGTCGGCAGGCTGAGCCTCATCGACGAGCCAGCTGCCGATGAGTACCCTAGCCAGGTGCTCGACTGCCTCGACCCGCCCTTGTTTGTGGGCGCACTCTCCCCGGGCGATGCTGAGGGCTCCTGCGTCTGCGCGGGAGTAATGGCCACCGGCTCCTCCACGACCTCCGGTCGCGTCCGAGCGGAGGCGGAGGCGGCCGCCGCTGCTGCCCGCACCGGCACCTCCGATCCCCTCGGCTCTGTGCTTTGGGGCCTCAGCACCCCCGTCGCGCCTACGACGAACCCGGCCACGGCCACGGCCGAGCTGGAGGCTGCTCACCGACTGCTGCTCACGGAGGCGACCACACTCGCCACCACCAAGCGCCAGATGGAGTCCGCGCAGCGCGAGTACAACTCCGCCTACGGCCTCACCCCCGCCGGCAACGAGCCTAGCCGGCGCGGTGACATCCGCAACCGCGGCCGCGTGGTCGCGGAAATCCTCGGTGGTAGGCTCCCCACCTACGACACGCCGGCTGCCAACATGAGGGCCGCCCAGGTGGCCTATGCCGACCTCGCGGACCTGGTGGGCGAGGAGCGGTAGCAGCAGGAGCGGCACATCCAAGACCTCATCGCCGCCGCCAACGCTCAGTAGGGCCGGCTCGATGACGCCAACGCCGGCTCCGAGGTTCCCGTCCCCGAGAGGGTCGCCCCGCCAACCGCTGGCCAGCACCGGCCGGTCCAGCAAGCCTCTTCCCCCCGCGGCTCTGGACGGCGGGGCGCTGGACCCATAATGGACGCTCCCGACAGGGAGACAAGCCGCCGGCCGTCAACAGCCGGCGCAACGACGCTCCACCAGGCGGCAGCCGGCGCAGCCGCGCCAACACCCCGCCTCCGCGGCGGGAGCGCGCACGCTCGCCTGCCCCGGCTGTTCGTCCCGAGCTCGCCGCTCGGCTCGGCCCGCATGTCCCGCGGAGTGAGAACGACGCCCGGACCCGTATCGACCGGCTGGCGCAATCCGCCCTCCTGGAGGAGGAGGGTCCGATCGGCCCGGCGTGCTTCGGCCCACGGATCCGCAACGAGCCATTCCCAACCGGCTGCACGCTCCCCCGCGATACCCCGAAGTACAACGACACCGCCAAGCCGGAAGACTGGCTAGTCGACTACACCACCGCAGTCGGCATAGCCAGGGGGAACAAGTGCGTAGCCGTGCGCTACGTCTGCCTCTTGTTGATCGGCTCGGCTCGGACCTGGCTCAACAGCCTGTCCGCCGGCAGCATCAACACTTGGACGGACTTTGAGGAGGCGTTCGTCCGCAACTTCACCGGCACCTACAAGCGGCCCGGCCGGTCCCGTGAGCTGGCCATGTGCGTCCAGGGGGCCGGACGAGTCCCTACGTGACTACCTCACGCGTTGGACCGAGCTCCGCAACTCCTGCGAGGGGGTACATGAGGTGGAGGCCATCCAGTACTTCATCGAGGGTTGCCGCGACGGCACCCACCTCAAGCACAAGCTCCTGTGCTCCGAGCTGGCGACCTTGGCGGATCTAATGGCCAAGGCAGATAAGTATGCCACGGCCCACTCCGCGATGCGGATCAAGGTCACCACGCCTGCCAAACCGACCCCGCCGCCTGCCACGCCGCGGGCGGCCGCCGACAACCGGCAGCAGCAGAACAACAAGCGCAAAGCCAACCAGCCGGATCCCCGCTATGGGAGCCGGCAGGTCGCCACTATCGAGGAGGAGCAGCCGGCTCCCCAGGCTTCCAGCCAGCATCAGCGAACCGGCAAGAACACCTGGCAGCCCAAGCTCGCCTAAGAGCAAATGCTCGACGCACCCTGCAAGATGCACTCCGGTGCCAAGCCGGCCACGCACACGCTGCGACAGTGCAGCTTCTCCCAGCAGCTAGCCTGAGGCGAGGGCCTCCCGGTTCCTCCACCTCTGGCTCCCCGTGCACTGGCCCCGGCTCCGGCCAAGCCGCCCGCGCCGGCTCCGGCTGCCAACGACGGCCACCTTCACGACCAGTTCCCCGACCAGGACGGGACCTACGTCGTCTTCACCAGCGAGGGGACCGACAAGCACAGCGTGCGCAGGCGCCGGCACGAGGTGAACGCCATTGTTCCCTCGGTCCCCCTGTATATGCACTAGTCCGAGAAGCCGGTCACCTGGAGCCGGGCGGACCACCCCGCCGTGATGCCGAACCCCGGCAGCTACGCCCTCGTCCTTAATCCCACCATCGCCTCCGAGAGGCTCACCTGCCACTTCTCGCGGGTGCTGATCGACGGGGGCAGCAGCACCAACATCCTCTACCGCGACACGCTGCTCAAGCTGGGGCTCAAGGAGAAAGACCTGCAGACGAGCCGGGTGGTTTTCCACGGCATCGTGCCGGGAAAATCCTGCACCCCCATCGGCAAGATCCAGCTTGACGTCCTCTTTGGCAACAAGAGCCACTTCCGCCGCGAGCCAATATGGTTCGAGGTGGTGGACCTCAACAGTCCCTACCACGCGCTGTTGGGCAGGCCGGCCCTCGTTAAATTCATGGCGGTCCCCCATTACGCCTACCTCAAGCTCAAGATGCCGGGTCCCAAGGGCATCATCACTATCGACGGTGACTACAAGAAGTCAATCGAGTGCGCGCGTGATAGCAGCCGGCTGGCCAAGGCCCTGGAGATAGCGGAGGAGAAGCGGCAGCTCGACCGGCTCATGGCTCACGCCTCTAAGCAGCCGGCCATGCCGGCTCCTCCGTCCCTGTCAGCCGGTGAGGCATTGTTCCAGCCGTCCAAGGACACCAGGCAGGTGCCACTCGACCCGGCCAATCCCAAGCAGTGCGTCACCATCGGCGCCCACCTCGACAGCAAATAGGAAGGCGAGCTCATCGACTTCCTCCGTGAGAATCGGGACATCTTCGCATGGTCTCCAAAGGACATGCCGGGTGTTTCGAGGAAGTACGCCGAGCACAAACTTCATGTGCGGCTGGACGCCAAGCCGGTCAAGCAACCCCTGCGCCGTTTCTCCGAGAAGAAGCGGTGTACTATAGGAGAGGAGATCGGCCGGCTGCTCGCAGCCAGCTTCATCATGGAAGTGTTCCACCCGGACTGGCTGGCCAACCCAGTCCTGGTGCTGAAGAAAAACAAGACCTGACGCATGTGTATCGACTACACCAGCCTGAACAAGGCCTGTCCCAAGGACCCTTTCGCCCTGCCGCAGATCGATCAAGTTATCGACTCCACGGCCGGCTACGATTTGCTGTCCTTCCTGGACGCCTATTCCGGCTACCACCAGATTAAGCTGGACCCAGGCGACCGACTAAAGACCTCCTTCATCACCCCTTTCGGGGCCTACTGCTACATCACCATGTCCTTCGGCCTGAGGAACGCAGGCCCAACCTTCCAGCGTTGCATGCAGAAATGCCTCCTGCCCCAGATCGGCAGGAATGTCCACGTCTACGTGGACGACATCGTCGTCAGAACCAAGAAGCATTTCAGCCTCCTGGACGATCTTCGAGAGACCTGCGCCAACCTGTGCGAGTACAAGGTCAAGCTCAATCCGGAGAAGTGTGTTTTCGGCGTGCCCGCCGGCCAGCTCCTGGGTTTCTTCGTGTCCGCCCGCGGCATCAAAGCTAACCAGGAGAAAATCAGAGCTATCGAGCGCATGCACAAGCCGACCAAGCTCCGCGACGTCCAGAAGTTCACCGGCTGCCTTGCCTCGCTCAGCCGGTTCATCAGCCAGCTGGGCGAGAAGGCTCTGGCCCTCTACCAGCTCATGAAGAAGACGGCCAAGGTCGAGCCAGGCCACGACCCAACGACGAAGCCGGCCAAGTTTGAGTGGACCGACCAGGCGGACGAACCGTTCCGTGACCTCAAACGCGCCCTCTCCAGCGCACCCGTCCTGGCGGCTCCGACCGAAAAGGAGCCTTTGCTCGCGTACATCACGGCGACCACGCACGTGATCAGCGTCAATCTCGTGGTAGAGCGGCCGGAGGAAGGCCGGGCGCTGCCGGTCCAGCGTCCCGTCTACTACCTCGGCGAGGTCCTCTCCGCCTCCAAGCAGAACTACCCCACTACCAGATGATGTGCTACGGCATATACTTCGCCGCCAAGAAGGTCAAGCAGTACTTCTAGGAGCACACCATCAACGTGGTGAGCACGGCGCCGCTCGGGAAATCATGAGAGGCCGGGACGCCACCGGCCGGATCGCCAAATGGGCTATCGCCCTCGCCGACAACGAAATCCGGTACGAGCCATGCACCTCCATCAAGTCGCAGGCGATGGCCGACTTCCTCGTCGACTGGGCGGAGACCCAGTTCGTGCCGCCTCCTCCAGACTCCACGCATTGGCACAGGCACTTCGACGGCTCGAAGATGCGGACCGGCTTGGGAGCCGGCATCGTCCTGTCGTCCCCAAAAGGGGACCAACTCAAGTACGCGCTCCAGATCCTCTTCGCCGCCTCCAACAACATAGCCGAATAAGAGGCGCTCATCCACGGCCTCCGGCTCCCCAAGGAAATCGGGATCCGACGCATCCTCTGCTTCGGCGACTCGGATCTCGTGGTGCAGCAGGTCTCTGGCGAATGGGATGCCAGGGACACCAACATGGCCACCTACCGCTTCCTCGTCCAACAGCTCACTAGCTCCTTCGAGCGGTGTGAGTTCCACCACGTCCCCCGGTCGGACAACAAGGCGGCGGACATGCTGGCCAAAATCGGCTCCACCCGGCAGGCAATCCCAGCCGGCGTCTCCCTCGAGCGGCTGCTCAAGCCGTCAATCAAACCCTCCGCCGAATCAGAGTCAATCTTCGTGCCAGCTGACCCCGTCGGCGTCCCGCCGGCTCCAACAAACCCGCCGCCTCCAATCGCCGCCCCAGCCCCGCTGGCTCCAGCCACTGACGACCCCGCGGCCGTCCTCATGGCAATCAATCTGCCGGCCTCGGGGAATGTCGTCTCGGTCCCGGGGACTGACGGCTCGGTCCCGGGGGCTCCGCCTCCGGGCGCGGGGGCTACAACCGGCCACGAGGGCCGCCTCGAGCCGGTGTCGGCTCCTGTCACGGCTCCCGCCTGGGCCCAGCCCATCCTAGCCTTCCTCCTGCGCGGCGAGCTCCCTCCCGACGAAGCCACAGCCCGGCAAATCCAGCGTCGGGCCCCCGCCTACAGCATCATCAACCACGAGTTGGTCCATCGCAGCGCAACCGGCGTGTTCCAGCGTTGCGTCGAGCCGGAACGGGGGCAGGAGATCCACCAGGGAGAGTGCGGGCATCATGCCGCCTCCAGGACCCTGGTGGCCAAGGCGTTCCGCCACGGGTTCTACTGGCCAACGGCCTTAGAAGAAGCGAAGCGGCTGGTCGACAAGTGCGAGGGGTGCCAGCGCTTCAGCACGCAGAGCCACCTGCTGGCTACGGCGCTCCAGACCATCCCCCTCTCCTGGCCCTTCGCGGTCTAGGGCCTCGACATGGTAGGACCCTTCAAGACCGCTCGAGGCGGCATGACGCATCTGTTGGTGGCCGTCGACAAGTGCACCAAGTGGATCGAGGTCCGACCCATCAAGAAGCTGGACGGCCCCACGGCCGTGCGGTTCATCGAAGACATCATAGTCCGCTATGGCGTCCCGCATAGCATCATCACCGACAACGGCACCAACTTCGCCAAGGGCGCGCTGGCACGTTTCTGCGCCAAACAAGGCATCCGGCTCAACCTTGCATCGGTCGCCCAGCCGCAGTCGAACGGCCAAGCAGAGAGAGCAAATGGCTTGATCTTGGCCGGCATCAAGCCCCGGCTCGTGGCACCGCTCGTTTGGTCAGTCGGCTGCTGGATCGAAGAGCTGCCGGCCGTCCTATGGAGCCTCAGAACCACGCCCAACCGCTCAACCAGCTTCACGCCCTTCTTCCTTGTGTAGGGGTCCGAGGCAGTCATCCCCACGGACATCGAGTTCGACTCACCTCGCGTCACCCTGTACACGGAGACAGACGCAAAGGAGGCAAGGGAAGACGGCGTCGACCTCCTCGAGGAGGCCCGCGAGCTAGCGTTGAGCCAAACGGCTATCTACCAGCAGAAGCTCCGGCACTACCACAACAAGCGAATCCGGCCCCTCTCGTTCCGCGAGGGGGACCTGGTGCTCAGACGGATCCAGCGAACCACTGGCCAGCACAAGCTGTCCTCCCCATGGGAGGGCCCTTTCATCGTCAGCAAGGCGCTGCACAACAATGCGTACTACCTAATAGACGCCCAGAAGCCGCAGAAGCGCAAGAGAGACGCCTCCGGCAAGGAGACGGAGCGCCCGTGGAACACGGCGCTCCTCCGTTCGTTCTACTGCTAGAAAGAACCAGTGTTTGTATGTATCTTCCCTTCCGTTGGAACTTAATGAATGCAATGGGGGCCCCAAGCCGGCACTTGGGGCACACCCCTTTTCGATTCTACCAAAGGTTTGTCATCCCTTAAGAAAGGAACCCGGGCCCGGCTCCCTGGGCCCGGGGGCTCGCCGGCTCTTCTCCAAGGCAGGCAAGTAGTGTGAAAAAGCAATCTTCCCCTCTGCCCTGCTACAGACTGGCCCTCGGCTGTCCGGCTGGCGGGACCCTGGGATGGGAAGGAACTTACCACACAAACGCCGCCTGAAGAGTAGTAGCCAGATAGGTCCAACCGGACCACGTTATCTCTAGAAATCGGCCTCTGCCGGCTCGCCCCAACTCTAGCCGGACGGCTCTAAGTCCCACACGGTTTCCCCAAGGACGATGCCCCGTCCTTGTCCCAGTCCAGCTCCCGGCTGGCTGACAGGCGTGGCGGAAGCCAGAAGGAATCCTTGCATGAGATATGAGTCGAAAGGTAAAAAGCAAAGGATGAGCCGGCACGCAAACATTTTAGACTTCAACTAAATTCAAAAACAAAAGGCCACAGGCTGAGGATTCTTTACAATACACCCCCAGTGGGTGGAAATGCATCTTAAACAAGTCTTGCAGCAAAAGGAAAAGATACAGTAAAAGAAGGGCCGCCTAAGCCTCCAGTACATCGCCAGCCGGCCCTGCAGACTGCCCAGGAGCGGTGGCCGGATCCTCCTTCATGGCCTCCGTGGCCTCGGTGTCGCTGCCGGTGCTGGAGGCGGTGCTCTCGTCGGCAAACGCCTCATCGTCCGGCCCTTGGGGAATGCCGAAGGAGTCCTCAGCAACCGGCTCGCCATCCTCGCCAAGCGCCGGCAGAAGCTCGTCCGGGTCGACCTAGGAAGCCAGCTCATTGGCTCGGCGGACAAGGGCGCCTTCACGGGCGACTCGCTCTGCCTCGAGGACCTTGCGCATCGGTCCAAGTTGACGCCGGGGTTCCACGAGGTGACGAACCGAAGGGCCATCTTCGCCCCGGAGCGGGCCGCCGATGCCTTCCAAACCTCGAGTCGGGCCACCGCGTTCTCCAGCCACAGCGCCACGCGGCCCGTCGGGGCCCCACGACCTGGCCAGAGGGCCGAAATCACCTCCATGCCTGCCGTGTGGAGCCAATCCATGCAGCGCTGAAGAAAGATCAGCCGGTTCTCGATGGCCAGCGCAAACTCCGGCAAGTCCCAGCCGGCGTGCTCCTCAATCTCCTGCCCGCGCTGCCGCAGGCACTCCCGATGCTCCGCCACGACCAGCTGGGCGCGGCGTTGAGTGTCCGGAAACCGTTCTAAGGGAGGACGAAGAATCAAGAAACAAGTCGAAATAGCCGGCAAAGGAAGAAGACCTAAAAACTAGAAACTTACGCTGGAAGGCCTCGTCCACCTCGATGGCGAACTAGAGGCCCAAGCCCCGCTCCCTCTCGCGCGCCTCCTCCGCACGGGCGAGGGCGGCTTCACGCCTCCCAAGCTCACCGCCAAGGCGAGCCACCTTGTCCTGCAGGGCGGTGACCTGCCGGCTGGCGTCGGCCGCCTGCTTGGCGGCCTCCTCCCGGGCCGCCACTTCCTTCTGCAGCTCCGCGGTGAGGCGCTCCTGTGCCGTCTACCCATCCACGACCAGGCTGCCCAGCCGGTCCCGCTCTGATGTAACCGCCTGGAGGTCCCGCTCCAACCGGTCTCGCTCGGAGGCCACCTCGTCCCTCTTCTGCCGGGTCGGGGTTAGGACGGCCAGCTCCTCTGCAAAATGACCAACCCAGATTACTCAAAATGCGGAAGACTCGAGCCGCCTGCCGAACAGCCGGCCCGACTCTCGGGGGCTACACCCAGTGGGTGCGCTGGCACGCCCACTGGAACAAACGTACCTCGCGCCTTCCACAGCTCCTCCTCGACCTGATAAAAGCCGGCCTTGCCGCGGTTATTGATGGCGACCGCCTCATCAAAGAGCGCCTGCCGCTTGGCGTTCTCTGCCTGCTCCGCGCCAAGAGACAAGAAGTTAGACAAAAAAGGGATAGATCCAGCCCGGCTGCCATGCAGCCGAGCAGCCGGCCCGAATCTCGGGGGCTACACCTAGTGGGTGCGCTCGCGCGCCCCCACTGAAAGTTCAACGCAAGCTAGAGGAATCTCACCTCCACCGCCTCCTCCACGCGCCGGAAATTGCTTTCGGTGGCCTCCGCAAACCTGGCCAGCCCCTCACGGCAGTGCACCATGATGCGGCCTGGCTCCCCAGGCACAAGGGCCTGGCTGCTGGCTGGCGGGGCCAGGACGACCGGGGCGAGGGCCAACACTTTCCAGTCTCGGATCACGTCGAGCATGGTCCTCCTCAACCGGCTCGCCCCACCACTCGACCCCGCGTCCACCGCGGCAGCAACCGGCGGGAGGTTGGTGGTAACCACAAGGGCTCGGGAGCCAGCCTCAGGCCACTCTGCAACCAGCGCGGCCGGCTCCACCGCCTGCCGGACCGGCTCGATAGCCGGGTGGACTGGCTCGCTCCTCCCGCTGACCGTCATCTCCGGTGCCGCCTCCGGCACGGCCGGGGCGACAGGCACATCTGTTGCGGCCGGCTTGACGGTGGGTGGGGTCACGACCGTCTCCGCCCGCTGGGTCGTCTCCTTAGCCGGCTCGGGAACCGCGCCCGCTGGCCGGGCCACCTCCGCCAAGGGCGGGGCCGTGGCCGTCTCCACGACCGGCTCTCGCGGCTCGCTCGATGGAGGCCTCGACATCCGCGTCAATTCCGCCGCCGAGTCCGTCGCACGTGCCGGGTCTGAGGGCCGCCTCCGACTCCCGTCACTTGAGGCCCCCGAACGCGAGGGCGCTCCGTTCGCCCCTGCCTTCGCGGCTCGCATTTCGGCGAGCCTCCTCTTCTCCTCCTGCACCATGGCCGCATGCTCCTGGGCCTGCAGGCTGGTAGCGTCCACAGGGTCGGCTGTCGACTCCGTGTCATGGAGCTCGATGGCGTCCCTGGAATAAACAAAGGATGGGCCCTCAGGCGCTTGCCGGCTCGAAACACGAAAAAACCTACGAGAACTAGGAAAAGTACTCACCCGATGACAACGGGAAGGGCCCACCTGGCCCGGGGCGGCGGCTTCGTGACGGCCGCTCGCACCTTCTTGCGAGCCGGCGGCTGCATCGACGGCTGCCCCAAGGCCGGCCTCTTCTCCCGCCGGGAGGCCTCGCCCGTCCGGCCGCGGGCCGGCTGCTCCTCGCTCCGTCCACGTGGCTCCCGCCGAGCTGCGGGGGGAGGTGCGTCCAAGATCCGGACATCGTCATCATCATCGTCATCGGTCCAATCTCTGATCGTGGGTTCGGAGGTGAACTCACCGGCAGCTCTGGACCCGCCGGCTCCGGGTCGCCCATCGTCCCGTCTGCCTCGACCTCCCCCGAGGATTCGACCTCCTCCTCGACACCTCCTCCCAGTTCAAAATCCTCCGGGTCGGAGTCTGCGCAATCTGCCTTGAACACCTGAGGATGCGCAAAGCGTTGCGGTCAGCAGGGCACGTAAGCATGGAGGCCGGCTGAAGGAACGTAAAAAGAACAAAAACGGGAGAGGCGCCGGGTCGAAACATACCAGGGGCACCAGATCGAGCCGGCTGTAGGGCAGCTTGCTAAAGTGCCAGGTGCACGGCGCCAGCTTGAAGTTGGTGACGGCGTTCACCCGCACCGCCACCTGGGCAACTATCAGCTCGAAGGTGGACAACCGGCAAGGGTCTCGCCGTCCCCCCATATTGCATATCCGGTGCGGCCTCAGCTGTAGGGGCAGCACCCGGCGGTCGATGAACGCGGCCACCAGATCGGCCGCGACCAGCCCCTCCCCACTCCTCATAGTGTGGAGCTGGCCCAGCATCCCGGCAAGCTCCCCGGCCGCCACTTCGGCCGTCCAATTCGCCCCGGAGGACGGGACGTTGACGAAGGGCGCCAGCCGGATGTAGTCTCGAGCCGGGTAGACGTTCTTCACGTAGAAGAACGTCTGGTTCCATCTTTTGACGGATTCGATGAGGGAGAGGCGGGGGAAGAGTGTGCCGCGAACGCACACCACTGCGCCCCCGCATCCATACGGCTCGTTGTCGTTCTTCAAGCTCTTAAGATAGAAGAGCTTCCTCCACAGCGTCATGAAGGGAAGAAGGCCGAGGTAGCCCTCGCAGAGGGTCACGTAGCTCGACAGCTGCAGGATCGAGTTCGGCCCCAAATGCTGCGGCTGCAGATCGAGGGAATCAAGAAGTAACCTAAAGAACTGGCTCATCGGCAGACCGAAGCCGCGCGAGAAGTGTGAGGCGAACACCACGCACTCTCCCTCCTCGGGCTCCGGCACCACCTCAGCGCCCGGAGGACGGGCGGCGACGCGGTCCTCCGACGGCAGCATACGGGCACGGCAAAGGTACGCGATGTCCGCTTCGGTGACGGTGGAGCCGCCCCAGTTGCCGGAGGGGCCGTCGGCCATATCTGCGGAGGGCCGGAGCGGAGGCGCGAACGGGCGATGCGGCGGTGTGAGCTCGGAGCGACAAAGGCGAAAGGAGGAAGATGACGGGAGAGGGGCGTGTTAACTGCTTCCGTCTCTCCCCCTCCGCCTTATAAATAAGGGGGCGAAGCCCAGGGGGCGTGGGATTAACTGCGCCCACTTCCCCCGGGAAACCCGCGGGGCGTGGGGCGCCTCGGGTCGTGGCCGCCTTCCAAATAAGGGGGCGAAGCCCAGGGGGCGTGGGATTAACTGCGCCCACTTCCCCCGGGAAACCCGCGGGGCGTGGGGCGCAGAGGATCTTGGCCTGTGGCCCGAGGCCTACTGGGCTAGGCCCATGGCCTACCACGCTAGCCTCAAGGCAACGTCCCGTCGCACCCACGGGCGCGGGGCCCGCCACGTCGCCGCACCCCACGTAGCATGTCGCCGCTCAGCGTGGGTTCCGAGGCAGCGCGGTAGAACCTGAGGCAACGGGCGTGGCCGCCTGCGCAGTCCGCCAATTGACTCCATGCACTAGGCCAATGTCGCCGGATGAAGCCGCCGGCTCCCCCTCGTCAGAAGGACGCGGGCCCCCGATGGCTTCGGGGACTACTGACGGGTATATTACCCCTGGGTATGCCAAGATAAGGGAGTTCAAGCCACTTTTAGAAAAAAAACTATACGGCCGGCTGGTCCATGACCGGCTGGCGAGCGGCCGGTTATCCCCCTGGCCGGCTAGCCCACGGCCGGCTGGACAGGAGCCGACCGCCTGGCCCCCGGCCGGCCCGCAACCGGCCTTCCCGCGGCCGGCCCTCCCGTTGACCTCTGGACGGGCAGGCACTTGTCTCCTCCCGTTGCGGCCAAGTACACCAACAAAACACAACCCCCACGATGGACTCCGGCGTGGCTACAGCGACTGCTGATGCGTGGGCACGCGTGGCTACAGTCCAGGTGGTCGTACCGCTCGCCCTGACCGATCAAGACCCGGCGGGGCAACAGTGCGGCCACGCCGCCGTCTACTCCATTACCTACCCCGGCGTGGCTACAGCGCTGCCGGCCGTACCGCTGACTTCGGTCGGCTGGCGCAAGACGCCGCCGCACGGAATGGCCTGTGCCGCGGCAGGTGGGCGCGGGCCAATAGAAGAGCCGGCTAGCGGGCCCCAGTCAGTGATGGGACCGCACAGCCGGTAGGCCCTACGAGCGACAAGACGGACCAACCGGTGGGGCCGCTGGCCGGTTAGGGAGGCTGCCGGCTGGGAACCCCATTTAGTACCTTATGTATATTATAAGCCGGGAGGTTGGTCTATAAAACCCCCCGAGGCCCCCAATGCAACGGGCAAGGCATTCACCCCATCTCACACTCGCACTCCCATGTAGCAAGAGAAGAAGAGCCGGCTGCTCCTTCTTCTTCCTCTAGACAACAGCTCAAGGAGCACGATTGTAACACCAGACCCCATCAACTAGATAAGCAGGACTAGGGGTGTTACCTCCCACGGAGGGCCCCGAACCTGGGTACATCGTGTGTCCCTCACCGCTTGTGCCCAATCCCACTCCCGGGGTCAGCCGGCGTCCTTCGACCCCAACCACTCTCGATAAGCCACCCCATGGCAATAGGATAGCCGGCAGCTCTTCGATCCAGCAGCCGGCTGATCGTACGAGTGGCGCCACGAGCCGGGGCTTGAGGCCGGCCAAGATCAGGTCGTTTGCCATCTCTACCTGGCCGTTTGACTGTGGCTGGGCCACTGACGCGAGGTCGAGCCGGATGCCCTCCTGGGAGCAGAAAAGCGCCATTCGCCTTTGGCTAAGTTTGTGTCGTTGTCGGTGATGATGCTGTGGGGGACGCCATAGCGGACCGTGATGTCCTTGATGAATTTCCAGCTTTTTGATGGGCCTGGCCTCGATCCACTTGGTGAACATGTCGACAGCCACCAGTAGATGTGTCATGCCGCCTCGTGCGGTCTTGAATGGTCCCACCATGTCGAGGCCCCAGACGGCGAAGGGCCAGGAGAGGGGGATGGTCTGGAGCGCCGTAGCCGGCAAGTGGCTCTGCATGCTGAAGCGCTGACACCCTTCGCACTTGTCGACCAGCTGCTTTTCTTCTTCTAGGGCCGTAGACCAGTAGAAACCGTGGCGGAACGCCTTGGCCACCAAGGTTCTGGAGGCGGCGTGATGCCCGCACTCGCCCTGGTGGATGTCTCGGAGGATCTCTTGCCCCTTCTCTGGCTCGACGCAGCGTTGGAACACGTCGGTTGCGCTGCGATGGACCAACTCGTGGTTGATGATGTTGTAGGCGGGGGCCCGGCGCTGGATTTGCCGGGCCGTAGCCTCGTCGGAGGGAGCTCACCGTGCAGGAGGAAGGCTAGGATGGGTTGGGCCCAGTCGGGGGCCGTGACAGGATCCGGCACCGGCTCGGGGTGGATTTCTGGAGCGGCCGTAGCCCCCGGGCTAGTAGCAGTCCCCGGGACCGAGCCGTCAGTCCTCGGGACCGGCAGATCGATCGCCATCAGGACGACCGCGGGGTTGGGGTCGGACGCTGCGGGGGCGTCGGCAGTCGGAGTCGGCTGAGCTGAAGCGGCGGTTGGAGCCGGCAGGGTTGGCGGAGCTGCCGAGCCTGTCGAGGTGCCAGCGGGGTCAGCCGGCACAAAGATGGACTCCGATTCAGCGGAGGGCTTGATCGACGGCTTGAGTAGCCGCTCAAGGGAGACGCCGGCTGGGATGGCCTGCCGGGTGGAGCCGATTTTTGCCAGCGTGTCCGCCGCCTCGTTGTCCGCCCGAGGGACATGGTGGAACTCACAGCCCTCGAAGGAGCCGGTGAGCTGTTGGACGAGGAAGCGGTAGCTGGCCATGTTGGTGTCCCTGGCGTCCCACTCGCCAGAGACCTGCTGCACCACGAGGTCCGAGTCCCCGAAGCAGAGGATGCGCCGGATGCCGATTTCCTTGGCGAGCCGGAGGCCGTGGACGAGCGCCTTGTACTCGGCTACGTTGTTGGAGGCGGTGAAGAGGATCTGGAGCGCGTACTTGAGCTGGTCCCCCTTTGGGGATGATAAGACGATGCCGGCTCCCAAGCCGGTCCGCATCTTCGAGCCGTCGAAGTGCATGCGCTAGTGCGTGGAGTCCGGAGGTAGTAACACGAACTGGGTCTCTGTCCAGTTGACGAGGAAATTGGCCATCGTCTACGACTTGATGGTGGTGCGCGGCTCATACCGGATTTCATAGTCGGCGAGGGCGATGGCCCACTTGGCGATCCGGCCGGTGGCGTCCTGGTCGCCCATGATTTCTCCGAGCGGCGCTGTGCTCACCAAGGTGATGGTGTGCTCGTGGAAGTATTGCTTGACCTTCTTGGCGGCGAAGTATATGCCGTAGCACATCTTCTGGTAGTGGGGGTAGTTCTGCTTGGAGGCGGATAGCACCTCACTGAGGTAGTAGACGGGGCGCTGGACTGGCAGCGCCCTGCCCTCCTCCGGCCGCTCCACCACCAGAACGACGCTGATCACACGTGTGGTTGCCGCGATGTAAGCGAGCAATGGCTCCTTCTCGGCTGGGGCCGCCAGGACGGGTGCGCTGGAGAGAGCGCGCTTGAGGTCGCGGAATGCTTCGTCCGCCTGGTCGGTCCACTCGAATTTGGTCGTCTTCTTCATGAGCTGATAGAGGGGCAGCACCTTCTCGCCCAGCCGGCTGATGAACCGGCTGAGCGAGGCAAGGCAGCCAGCGAATTTCTGGACGTCGCAGAGCTTAGCCGGCTTGTGCATGCGCTCAATGGACCTGATCTTCTCTGGGTTGGCCTCGATGCCGCGGGTGGACACGAAGAAACCCAGGAGCTGGTCGGCTGGTACGCCGAAAACGCACTTCTCCGGGTTGAGCCGGACCTTGTACTCGCGTAGGTTGGAGAAGGTTTCCCGGAGGTCGTCGAGGAGGTTGAAATGCTTCTTGGTCTTGACGACGATGTCGTCCACGTAGACGTGGACGTTCCTGCCGATCTGGGGCAGGAGGCACTTCTGCATGCAGCACTGGAAGGTGGCTCCCGCATTCTTCAGGCCGAAGGACATGGTGATGTAGCAGTAGGCCCCAAAGGGGGTCATGAAGGAGGTCTTCAGCCGATCGGCTGGATCCAGCTTGATCTGGTGGTAGCCAGAATAGGCGTCCAGGAAGGACAGCAGGTCGCAACCAGCCATGGAGTCAATCACTTGATCGATCCGGAGCAGGGCGAAAGGGTCCTTGGGACAGGCCTTGTTCAGGCTGGTGTAGTCAATACACATGCGCCAGGTCTTGTTCTTCTTCAGCACCAGGACTGGGTTGGCTAGCCAGTACGGGTGGAACACTTCCATGATGAAGCTGGCCGCGAGTAGCCGAGCGATTTCTTCTCCTATAGTACGCCGCTTCTCCTCAGAGAAACGGCGTAGGGGTTGCTTGACCGGTTTTGCATCCGGCTGTACATGAAGTTTGTGCTCGGCGTACTTCCTCGGAACACCCGGCATGTCCTTGGGGGAACACACGAAGATGTCCCTATTCTGACGGAGGAAGTCGACGAGCTCGCCTTCCTATTTGCTGGTGAGGTTGGCGCCGATGGTGATGCACTGCTTGGGGTTGGCCGGGTCGACCAGCACCTGCTTGGTGTCCTTGGACGGCTGGAACGTCGCCTCACTGGCCGCTGGGATGGGGGAGTCGGCACGGCCGGCTGCTCGGTAGCCTGGGCCACGGGTCGGTCGAGCTGCCATCTCTCCTCCGCGATCACCAGAGCCTCGGCCAGCCGGCTGCTGTCGCGTGCGCACTCGATCGATTTCTTGTAGTCGCCGTTGATGGTGATGATGCCCTTGTGGCCCGGCATCTTGATCTTGAGGTAGGCATAGTGGGGCACCGACATGAATTTGACGAGCGCCGGTCGGCCCAGCAGCGCGTGGTAGGGACTGTTGAGGTCCACCACCTCGAACCATATCGGCTCGCGGCGGAAGTGGCTCTTGTTGCCGAAGAGGACATCGAGCCAGATCTTGCCGATGGGGGAGCAAGATTGCCCCGGCACGATGCCGTGGAACACCGTCCGGCTCGGCTGCAGGTCTTTCTCCTTGAGCCCCAGCTTGAGCAGCGTGCCATGGTAGAGGATGTTGATGCTGCTGCCCCCGTCGATCAGCACCCGCGAGAAGCGGCAGGTGAGCCTTTCGGAGGCGATGGTAGGGTCGAGGATGAGGGCGTAGCTGCCGAGGTTTGGCATCACTGCCGGGTGGTCCGCCCGGCTCCAGGTAACCGGCTTCTCGGACCAGTGCATGAACTGGGGGACCGAGGGGACGGTGGCGTTCACCTCGTGCCGGCGCTGGTGGCTATGCTTGTCGGTTCCCTCGCTGGTGAAGACGACGTAGGCCCCATCTTGGTCGGGGAACTGGTCGTGGAGATGGCCGTCGTTGGGGTCCTGGGCCGGCGGTGGAGCCGGAGCCGGTGCGGGCGCTGGAGCACGGGGAGCCGACGGGGTAGGAGCCGGAAGGCCCTCGCCCCGGGCTAGCCGCCGGGAGAAGCTGCACTGCCGAAGCGTGTGTGTGGCCGGCTTTGCCCCAGAGTGCATTTTGCACGGAGCGTCGATCATCTGCTCGAAAGTGAGCTTGGGCTG
Source organism: Elymus sibiricus (assembly GCA_039707655.1). Lineage (NCBI taxonomy): Eukaryota > Viridiplantae > Streptophyta > Magnoliopsida > Poales > Poaceae > Elymus > Elymus sibiricus. Next base: position 301,573,405 of record CM077675.1, on the reverse strand, counting down.
CCAGGTGTTCTTGCCGGTCCGCTGGCGCTGGCTGGGTGCCTGGGCAGCCGGCTGTTCCTCCTCGACGGAGGCGACCTGTTTGCTCCCGTAGCGGGGCTCCAGCTGGTCGGCCTTCTGCTTGTTGTTCTGTTCCTGCCGGTTGTCGACAGCCGGCCGTGGTGCGGCAGGCGACAGGATGGCCTTGCCGGATGCACTGACCTTAATCCGCATGGCAGAGTCGGCCGTGGCGTACTTGTCCGCCTTGGCCATGAGCTCGACCAAGGTGGCCGGCTCCGAGCACATGAGCTTGTGCTTGAGGAGGGTGCCATCCCGGCAGCCCTTGGAGAAGTACTGGATGGCTTGCACCTCGTGCACCCCTTCGCAGGAGTTGCAGAGCTTGGTCCACCGCGTGAGGTAGTCGCGAAGGGATTCCTCCGACCCCTGGACACACATGGCCAGCTCGCGGGGGCGGCCAGGCCGCTTGTAGGCGTTAGTGAAGTTGCGGACGAACGCTTCCTCGAAGTCCGTCCAAGCATTGATGCTGCCGACCGGCAGGCTGTTAAGCCAAGTCCGAGCCAAACCGATCAGCATGAGGGGGAACGTATTGCACCGCGACGCGCTTGTTCTCCCTGGCGATGCCGACTGCGGTGGTGTAGTCGATTAGCTAGTCTTCCGTCTTGGCGGTGTCGTTGTATTTTGGAGTGTCGCGGGGGAGCATGAAGCCGGTGGGAAATGGCTCGTCGCGGATCCGGGGGCCGAAGCATGCCGGCCCGATCGGTCCCTCCTCCTCTAGGAGGGCGGATTGAGCCAGCCGGTCGATGCGAGTCCGGCGTCATTCTCGCTTCGTGGAACACTCGGGCCGAGCCGGGCGGCGAGCTCGGGGAGAACAGTCGGGGCGGGGGAGCGCGCGCGCTCCCGCCGCGGGGGCGGGGTGTGGGCGTGAGCACGCTATCCGCCTCCCGCCGCGGCGTCGCCACACCGGCTCATGACCGCCGGCTGCTCGTCCCTCTGTTGGGAATGCCCGTTGCGAGACCCAGCACCCCGCCGGCCAGAGCCATGGGGGGAGGAAGCCTGCTGGGCCGAAGGGCGCTGGCCGGCAGTCAGCGGAGCGTCCCCTTTGGGGAAGGGAATTTCGGAGCCGGTGTTGGCACGGTCGAGCCGAGCCTGCTGGGCATTGACGGTGGCGATGAGGTCGGACTTGCCGCTCCTGCTGCACGCGCTCTTCACCCTCCAGGTCGGCCAGGTCGGCGTAAGCCACCTGGGCGGCCCTCATGTTGGCCGCCGGTGTGTCGTAGGTGGGGAGCCTACCACCAAGGATTTCCGCGACCACGCGGCCGCGGTTGCGTACGTCACCACGCCGGCTCGGCTCGTTACCGGCGAGGGTAAAGCCGTAGGCGGAGTTGTACTCACGCTGCGTGGACTCCATCCGGTGCTTGGCGGTCACGAGCGTGGTCGCTTCCGCGAACAGCAGCTGGCGAGCTGCCACTAGCTCAGCCGTGGCTGTGGCCGGGTTTGTCGTAGGCGCGACGGGGGTGTTGAGGCCCCGAAGCACATTGCCGAGGGCGTCGGAGGTGCCGGTGCCGGCGGCCGCCAACGCTTCCGCCCTGGCGCGGCCGGTGCTCGTGGAGGAGCCGGTGACCATCACCTTCGCGCGAACGCAGGAGTCGTCAGTGTCGCCTGAGGCGATTGCTCCCAAAAGCGAGTGCGGGTCAAGGCAGTCGAGCACCTCGCTAGGGTACTCGTCGGCTGCTGGCTCGCCAGCGAGGCTCAGCCTGCCGAAGCATTCGGCGAGGGCGGTGACATCGTACGGAGTGTCACCGCTGCGCAACTCATCGGAGAGGTCAGTAGCGACGCCCGTAGGGCTGGCAGGGACGAGGTTCCGGGCCGCGGGAGCAAGCCCTACGAGCGTGCAGGTCGGCCCGGACGCGTGGCGGTCGGGGGAGTTGGCGAGGGGTCCCGCCGGAGCATGATTCCGGCCGGTGCCGCGGATGGCCCCACGGTGGGCGCCAACTGTCATCGTTTTCTCACGACAGATGCCATGGGGTGGCTTATCAAGAGTGGTTGGGGCCGAAGGACGCCGACGGGCTCCGGCGACGGGATTGGGGACAAGCGGTGAGAGACACGCCATGTACCCAGGTTCGGGGCCCTCCGTGGGAGGTAACACCCCTAGTCCTGCTAGTCTGGTTGAAGGACCGAGCGGGCTACAATGATGCTCCTTGAGCTGTTTAGCTAGAAGAGGAAGAAGGGGCCTGCTGGCTCTCTCTCTCTGCCTCTCTACGTGGGTGTTAGTGTGTGTGAATGTGATCCCTCTACATGGGGTGGCTCCGGAGGGCTTTATAGGCTAGCCCCCTGGATTACAATATACATGTATGGTACTGGGGGGGACCCGGCTGGCGGCCTCTCTAGCCGGCCAGGGGGACCCTCGGTCGAAGAGTCTTGTCGCCGGTAGGGCCCGCCGGCTGCAGGGTCCCATCGGGAGCTGGCGGGGGGCCCACCGTCTGCCCATCGCTATCGGCGCGTGCCTGTCGTGCCGCAGTACGGGTCGCCCGGCACGGCGGCGTCTTGTGGCAGCCGGCCGTGGTCAGCGGTATTGCTAGCCACGCTGTAGCCACGCCGGGGCAGGTAAAGGAGTGGTTGAAGGCGTGCGGGCACTGTGCCGACCGCCCGGTCGCTGTCGGCCGGAGTCAGAGGAACTGTTGTCTCCACTGTGGCCATGTGGGCGCTGACCTCCGGCGCGACGGGGGCCACTGTAGCCACGTGTGCCCTGACCGCGGTACTGGGGACACTGCTGACACGCTACCCGTCAAGTCACCGTCCTATGGAGCATGGTGATATGACGGGCGCTGACCTGCCGGCTAGGAGGCCTGGCGTCTCCGCCTCGAGCCGGCCGGCTTCGTCGCAGCCGGCCTTGCGGAGCCGGACTACAGGGGGAAGCGGCCCGCCCTGTAGTCGTTTTTTGAAAAGTGGGAGTAATGGACCGCCTGAGGCTACCCCGGGGTTATCCCCCCCTTATAGGGTTACATGTAGTCGGTTGTTACCAAGGGTTCAAAACACACCTATTCTACCATCTATGACTTGGAGGAAACACCACGGCACCCGAAGCTTCCTTCCTGATCACGGAGTATCGTCATAGTTCGGTCCTCCCACAACAGCCACCGAGCAGTCCATGAGCTCGGCCCATACGAGATAGGTCGGCAGTCCAAGGACCCATTAATCCTAGACTCCCTTAGTAGCCCCTGAACTAGCCTCCAATGCGGAGGTACATAGTATTCCGCAATTCCACGTGTCCAAGGTCTCCAGCTTGCGAGGTGAGTTCTCCTTCCTCTGTCTTGTCGAACAACAATCCGGCCACTGGTAGGCTTTCGACCGTCGAAACGTCACGGCGCCCACCACCTTAATTCTTCTGCCCAGGGATCCATGACATGCTTAGATTTCTGTGCACCAATAAAGGATAAGCAGCCCAACAGTCTTTTATAGAACTGCCCTTAGTAGGCCAAGGAAAAGACGAAGTTAAACCTGCCAAAGGCAACACTACCTCCGCCCTCCCCATCGAGAGGCCCTAAAATGAACGAGCTGGGAGATATGGCAAGCGCTCCAGGTTCCTCCTCACGCCCTCATGGTCCCCTTCCAGGTGACTGGGCGAGTTGTTCTATCTCCCTTCTTCAACTTTGTAATCTTGAGGTACAGGGATATCTCCCTGCTTCGGATCTGGCGCCCACTCATGCTGGATTGACTTCCATGAATGGCGAGGACTTTGCGGAGAACTTCCCTACTCCACGCAAGGACGAGAGGGTATGCTTCGTTTCCTTCCTCTTACGAGGCCTAGGCTTCCCCATTCACCCCTTCTTGAGGGGTTTACTGGAGTTCTACGGGATCCAACTCCACAACCTCACCCCCGGGTCGATTCTGCACATCTCGGGCTTCATTGCCCTCTGCGAGATGTTTCTAGGCTGCGAGCCCCACTTTGATTTATGGAGAAAGTATTTCTGTCTCGTCCATCGTACTCGGGGAGGGTCAATTCGGGAAGTGGGTGGAGCCAAAGTATGGCGTATAGCCGGGACGGGGTATCCCATCGGGACCCCAAAGAAGTAATCCGTAGAGTGGACCTCGGAGTGGTTTTATATTGAGGATGTCCCCTTAGTCGGCCCAGCTCGAAGGGGTCTACCCGAATACTCCGACGCTCCCTTAAAGAAACGATTCAACTGGCGTCCGAAGAGCTCCTCCCAAGAGGAGAGAGCTGAGGTAAAGTGTGTAGTAGCCTAGGTGAAGTTGCTAGCTCATAGCAAGCTAACCATCATCGATGTGATGGCCGCTGCCATTACCCGTTGTGTCCAACCTCTTCAACAAGGGATTTATCCCCTGTGGCGTTACAACGGGACAAGCGACACAACCCGTTCCAGACGGCAAGGGCCTACCGATCAGGCAGCGTTGGCGGCCATACTGGCCGATCTCTTTAAAGGAGAAAAAGAAGAATTTGCTCGCCTGAAGATCAGGGAGGGCTATTGAACCCATAACCCCATCGAATGGGTAAGTTCAATCATGCTTCCATAGTTCGGAATGCTTATAATTTATTTTACTGATCGGAACTCTGGGTGTTTCTGAACGGAAATGGAGGCGTTGGATCGAGACAGTTAACTGACCCGCTCCTAAACTAGAGAATTATTCCCGTAACGATGACCCCGGATTTCACGATGATCCAGAGATTTCGATTGATTTCGAGGATGGGACCTTTTACCAAAGGAGTATTGATGAATCTAAGGTGGCCCTTCTAGCCGATCACCCCGGACCACTTCCTTCCTCCGCAGTAAGTAAAAAGAAGGCTTCTATTCGGAAAGGACGCATGCCCCGAGTCATTCCGAACATACCGACTTCTACCCCCAATGGTCGCCGGACCACGCGCCGAACACCATCAAGGGTTACACCGGCAGGATCCGCATCAAACAGCGGTAGGATTCCTGAGCGAGGGACGATAGCGGGAATCACATCGACCGCTCCCCCCACCAAGAGGTGCTTTATATTAATCTCACAATCCGGTCATTGTTTTATCCACTTAAACACTCATGGTTTCTGACCGAAATATTCAGGAGACGAGTACCGTCACCTTCATCCGAAGATGTTACCAAGATGTCAGACAGCCCTCAAGAGCCGAGGTCTTTGGCACGTGCCGAAGTAGATGCAGAAGTCCCCATTGCGGACAAGCCTCCTGAGGATTCAGGGGAAGTCTCGGTTACTAATTCCGAAGTTGAAAGCGTGATGAATCATCGGCGGCGAAAGGAGTCATTGCCTCACCCAATATTTTCTGACCAAGAATTTAATGCTCTTAATTCAGTGGACTCGTACCTTGGAGCTGCCCGAGCAGCACTCGATGGGGCCGCTAGACTAATGTCCAGCAGCCTGTGGGTGAGTGGTCGGTTTTGATGACCGAACACAATTCCTAATCCAGTAGCCCCCAAGCCTTAATTTGGACGGGACGACCGAATTTAAGGGTCTAAATATTGTTTTCCTGTATATGTAGGCTTCAAAGTAACAAAACAAGAAGTTGTCGGCAGATCTCGAGTCGAGTCAGGCGGAGTTGCGAGACATTAAGGCCGAACTTGAGCAAGTGAAGAAGTTCACCAGAGAGGCACACGGTGAGTAAAAAGTATTGTTATGTGCGGAAGTTGTTAGGACATCTTTTCTGATGAAAGATTGTTTCATAGCAGCCGAGTCCATAGGGCAGCTGCAGAAGGATTTGGATGCTTCCCAAGAATCTCAAAGGTATGCTGAGTCTCAGTTGGAGGCTAGATGTCATATATTGACTCGAAGTCTTGAGGATAAGAACCAGCTCAAGGCGGAAAACCAGCGACAAGCCGAAGAAATTGAGAGTTTAAATACTCAATTGACGCAAGCCCGTGAAGAGAACCAGTCATTAAAGGGTGGCATGTTCTGTAAGCGAAATTCTAACCTAGAACTTCGTAAAGCACTTTTATCGTGTCGAGTGTAAGGAGCATGTCTTATTTCGTGCTTAGGTCTCCTGACCGGGCGTCCCGAGGAAGAAGCCAGCTCATTCGGAGAGGACCTGTTGAAGGAACTGTCCATCTTGCACGAGCGGGCTTGGAAAGCTATGAACAGCATGACCAAGGCACTCTGGCCAGCCTAGACGCCTTCGGAAGGGATGGCCGAGCTGGCCGATCAATTTAGAGGAGCTCGAAGTCGTTTTGAGCTATGGAAGACCTCGGCTTGTCGAGAGGGAGCGTGAGAGGCGTGGGCCATGGTGAAGACCCGCTTTACCAAACTCAACCCAGAGCATTTGGCTCGGGTTGGGCCGGTAGGGCCAGATGGTCGAGAGGTACCTCTTCACTTGGTTTATGACCAAGTGATGCCCGCCGCTCGTATTTCACAAGAGGATTGTGCCCTGGACGCCATAATAGATCATCTCGACTGACATCCTAGTGTTTGATTCTATGTAGCTATGTACTTTACATCAAAACGACTCTGTCCGTGCTCTAAACATTGTCTTAACCGGGCATCGGCTTTTGCCTCCCTCGCCAATAGCTAGGGAGTGTTCCGTACTATGCTTCCTGCGATAAGAGGGAACCATTTCGGAAAACTAGGCAATCCGGCCCTCTGGTACGAACAGACAAAACGCGCATAGGGAGGTATGTTATATTACTGTTTAATGTAAGAAATATCTTCCGAAGAAAATAGTTCCTCTATGGGTTCCTTTCTTCAGGTTACTACGTAGATCGTAGACGTCATAGCCATGTACCCGTAGTATGCGGATAATTTGCTACTTTGGGGGAATAATCCTTTTTTGTGGTGAAGATTGCCAACTATATTTTCTTCCTCTATGGCCGACCAATTTGCTTCTTAAGAATGCTAAACTTCGGCTTCACCCATCTGAGGTACGTATCCGGGCAATCCGATCGTAACAATCGCAGAGGTGCTCCCTTTACCCCCTAGCCGAACAATCGGGAACGTAGTGGGTAAGCACAGGAGCAAGGCAACCCAGCTTGGCGAAATCTTAAGCCCAATTGGTGCATAAAATGGCGCAAAACGAAGCTAGAAGGGTGCATACAAGACAAATAGCTGCAGAAAATAGTATTGCTTTGCTTCGTTAAGAAGCCCCCAGGCGTTACCGGGTAAAACATTTGAGAATGTATGACGACCAAATCTTAACATAGATCGGTTTAACCAAATACAGCCTGAGAAAATCTAACCAATCCTGTAAAAGTAAATAAGGAAGGGGAGGTAAATACAAGGGTTTAGAGAACGTGACGACACCGGTCTAGCCATAGAAGCGCCGAAGGCAAGCTGCGTTCCATGGGTTCGGTTCGAGGCGATTATCCTGCGGGTTGCGAAGGCGATAAGCTCCTCCTGTCAGTACTTCATCAATTATGAAAGGGCCCTCCCACTTGGGGTTGAGTATGCTTCTGTTTTTCTGGGAGGCGTAAGATAAGCTCGCCCACATTATATGCTTTTGCGCGAACCTCCCTGCTTTGGTAGCGCCGAGCCTGCTGTTGATAAAAAGTAGATCGAGCCCGAGCTATATCGTTGTTTCCTTCCAAGGCATCTAGGTCATCCTGCCAATCTAGCTCGACCTCTTTTTCTTCTTACGTGCACACCCTAGGTGCATCGTGGATGATATCACAGGGGAGGACCGCTTCGGCCCCGTACACCATAAAAAACGGTGTGTATCCTGTTGATTGATTCGGGGTGGTGCGCAAACCCCATAGTACGGAATCAAGTTCCTCCAGCCAATGGCAGTCAGATTCTTGAAGGGATCAGACCAGACGAGGTTTAATACCACTCATAATGAGGTCGTTGGCCCGTTCAACTTGTCCATTGGTCAGCAGATGATACACCGAGGCATAGTCGAGCTTGATGCCCAAGTTAGCGCACCAGTCCTTTACCTACTGGGCGGTGAAGTTGGATCCATTGTCCGTTATTATACTATGTGGGACATCGTAACGGTGCACCACGCCGGATATGAAGTCGATGACCGTCCCCGACTTAGCTGAACTTACTGGTTTTGCTTCGATCCATTTAGTGAACTTGTCGACCATGACCAGTAGGTATTTCTTTTTCTTTGTCCCCCCTTTTAGTGGTCCGACCATATCTAAACCCCAAACCGTGAAAGGCCATGTAATGGGTACCGTCCGAAGAGCCATAGGAGGCATGTGGATTTGATTTGCAAAGAGCTGTCAGCCGACACAATGTTGGACAAGCGTGTGGGCGTCCGCTCGAGCAGTGGGCCAGAAGAACCCGGCTCAAAAGACCTTGCTTACCAGGGCCCGTGCTGCTGCATGATGGCCACCCATGCCTGCGTGTATCTCTGTCAAGAGCTGCCTTCCTTCTTCTTCGGATATGCACCGTTGGAGAACCCCAGTACTGCTTTTTTTGTATAGTTATCCTTCATGGACCTTGTAGGCTTTTGATCGCCGGATTATGCGTCTCGCCTCTGTCTGGTCATCGGTGAGTTCTTTGCGTAGAAGGTAGGCAAGGAAGGGCTCGGTCCATGGTGCGATTACTGCCATGACTTCGTGAGCCGAAGGTGTTTCTTCAATTGCGGAACTGCCGATGATTTGCTCATCTGGTTCGACTATAGGGGGGATGACCTGTTCTGCTCCATTAGCTATAGCATCCTAGTTGTCATCCTGCCATACCACGGATGGCTTGAAGAGCTTCTCTAGGAAGGTGTTCTTAGGGACGGGGTCGCGTTTGGCGCCCATGCGGGCGAGGACGTCAGCAGCTTGATTGCTGTCTCTGGAGACATGGTGGAATTCTAGCCCTTCGAACCGTGCGGATATCTTGAGGACGACATTTCTGTAAGCTGCCATTTTCAGGTTTTTAGCATCGAATTCCCCGTTGATTTGCGAGATGGCGAGATTAGAGTCTCCCCGTACTTCGAGCCATTGTACACCCATGGATGTTGCCATCCGAAGATCGTGCAACAGTACCCGTACTCGGCCGCATTGTTTGAGTCAGCGTACATGATCTGTAGTACGTATCGGATGTTGTCTCCGGTGGGGTGTGTGAGGATAACTCCAGCCCCCAGTCCGGCGTCTTGGATCTGTCAAAGTACATTGTCCAGTGTGACTATGTGTTGTATTCCCTGGGGAGCTCGGCCTCCGTCCATTCGGCAAGAAAATCGGCCAACACCTGAGATTTAATAGTTCGGCGTGGCTTGTAAGCGACTGCAAACGGAAGGAGTTCGATGGCCCATTTAGCTATGCGGCCGGTAGCGTCCCTGTTGTTGATTATATCATTCAGGGGTGCCTCGGAGGCCACCGTGAACGAACACTCTTGAAAATAGTGTCTGAGCTTGCGTGATGCCATAAACACTGTGTATGCTATCTTCTGATAATGTGGGTACCTAGACTTGCACGGAGTGAGCACTTCTGATACATAGTAGACTGGCTTCTGTACTCAGAATTTGTGGCCCTCGGCCTCCCGTTCTACGACAAGAACCACACTGACGACCTGGTTGGTATCCGAGATGTATAGTAACATTGTTTCACCGGCACCAGGGGCTGCTATGATGGGGTTGCTGGCCAGTAGTGTCTTGATTTCTTCTAGTCCGGCTCTTGCCTCATCGGTCCACTCGAAGTTTTTTGTCCGTTTCAGCAGCCTGTAGAGTGGCAGAGCCTTTTCACCCAGGCAGGAGATAAAGCGGCTCAAAGCCACCACACAGCCCGCTAGTCTTTGAACGTGCTTGAGCTCCGTGGGGATCGCTAGTTGGGATAGGGCTCGGATCTTAGCGGGATTAGCCTCTATTCCTCTTTGGGAGACGATGAATCCGAGTAGTTTACCGATGGGGACTCCGAAGATGCATTTGTCCGGGTTTAGCCGTATATCGTATTCCCGCAGACTAGCGAAGGTTTGACTGAGGTCCTCCACCAACTGGCTGACGTGTTTGGTCTTGATGACCATGTCGTCCATGTATGCCTCGACTGTTTTGCCGATTTGTTTTGCCAGACATGTCTGAATCATGCGCTGGTATGTGGCGCCTGCGTTTTTTAACCCGAAAGGCATTGTGTTAAAGCAAAATGGACCATAGGGGGTGATGAACGCGGTTGTGGCTTGATCGGACTCCTTCATTTAGATCTGATTGTATCCGGAATAGGTGTCGAGTAAGCACAGTGAGTCATGTCCGGCAGTTGCGTCAATGATCTGGTTAATGCGGGGTAAGGGGAAAGGATCCTTGGGACAGGCTTTATTAAGGTCTTTGAAATCGACGCACAACCGCCAGGATTTGTCTTTCTTCGGTACCATGACCAGATTTGCCAACCACTAGGGGTGTTTGATTTCTCTAATGAATCCTGCTTCGAATAGTTTGGCAAGTTCTTCGCCCATAGCTTGACGCTTAGGTTAGGAAAATCGGCGTAAAGCCTGTTTGACAGGCTTGAAGCCTGCAATTATGTTCAGGCTGTGTTTCGCCAGCCTTCGTGGTATTCCTGGCATATCTGAGGGGTGCCAGGAGAATAAGTCCCAATTTTCACGCAAGAATGTGCGCAGTGCTTCATCCACCATGGGGTCAAGCTGAGCTCCAATGGACGCTGTTTTATTGGGGTCCGTTGGGTGTACCTGAAATTTGATGATTTCATTTGCAGGTTTGAAGGATGTGGATTTTGGCCTTTTGCCGAGGACTGTGTCATCCCTATCCACTATAGAGCGGAGCATGGTCAGTTCCTCTGCAGCAAGGGTCTCAGCTAGTACCTCGAGGGCCAGTGATGCTGTTTTATTTTCAGCTCGATGCGCTCTATCCAGGTCACTTATAATTGTGATCACAACGTTAGGTCCCGGCATCTTCAGCTTCATATAACCATAATGTGGTATACCCTGAAATCTTGTGAAGGCATCGTGCCCAAATAAGGCATGGTAGCCACTGTGAAAGGGCACAATATGGAAAAGAAGTTCTTCGGATCTATAGTTCTTGGGTGTGCCGAATACTACATCGAGGATGACTCGTCCTGTACAACGCGCCTCTTTCCTGAGGATGATTCCTCGGAAAGTTGTGTTGCTTTGTTCGATTCGAGATCTATCGAAGTGCATCTTGTCCAAGGTGTCCTCGTAGATGAGGTTTAGGCCACTGCCACCGTCCATCAGCACGTTGTGCAACCTGAAACCATCTACTATAGGGTTGAGGACCAGGGCGGCAGGTGTTCGCGCTGTGCAGGTTATTGGTTGGTCCTCGCCGAAGGTGATCGGTGTGTCCGTCCATGAATTTGTCGCTGGCACCTGGTGTATTTGGTTGAGTTCTTGAAGAGCTCTCTTCCTCTTGTTTTTGGAGGAAAATGTCTCGTAGATCGTTAGGACCTCGGCGTTGTTTTCGGGTGGCGTTGCTGAACGTCTGCCTGGTGGTGAGGCATCGAGGATGGCCTCTCCGCTCTTTGCGACTTGCCTAATGACCCAGCAAGCTCGAAGGCTGTGAGTCGAGTTCGTGTTTAGCAAGACGGAGTGTATGGGGCATGGCTCGTCCAATAATCCATCAAGGACGGTTCTCATTTTTGTAGGGTGTTTATTCTTTTTCTCGGCGGGCTCGTGTTTGGCCGACCACCGTGGGTGTGCAAGCCTCTTCCGAACTCCTCTAGTTTGTTCGGCATGGATTGGCTCTATGCCCATTTGTTGTGCTTTCCATGCGCTTTCCATTGCGCACTACTTGTGCACCAGGTCTGACAGCTCGGATAAATTTTGAACACGACGACGAGCGAGGGCGTTGAGAATTCCTTCATCATGGCAATTATGCCGGAAGGTTGCTATCATCTCCTGGCCGCTGCAGCCCTTCATCTTGTCTTTGTTAAGGAGGAATCTGGCCCAAAAATGATGGACCGATTCCCCTGGCTGTTGTATGACCTCCGGTAGGCCCAATGTGTTGGGCCTTCCTAGCCTTGGAGGATGCTCGATTTGGGTGGTGGGTGGGGAAAATTCCATACTTCAATAAGATGCGAGTCTGAAATCCTGACGGCCGTGCCTTGTGCCATCGTGGGGTCTGGCGCGACGTGTGCTAGATCGGCCACTAATCCCGATTCGTTACCGGGGCTAAGTCCGGATTCCGGGCTGTGAAAAGGATCCAGGTGGTCGGAGACCAGGGTGTAAACCGTCCTTAACTCCGGTGGTTGAGGGGGCATACCTCCGGCCGGACACTCGACGGTAGCGACCAAGTGTGTCACCGGTGATACATGAATTTCCCTATCGTCGGGTCTAAGCCCGATCTAGTCGTAGACCGAGGGTTGGCCACCAGTCATTCCCATGGCTTGTATCCGGTCGAGTAACTCGTTCAACGATGAGGTTTCAGCGGAGTCCACATTATATGAGTGCCTGGGGTCAAATTGCGGTGCTGCCGCCCAGGGGTCGTTTGAGGACGCCCCTGGGCTACGTGCGGCCGAGGCCGATCCGGGCACATCGACTGGGTCGGGATTTAGGGCCGAACCGGGGACAGAGGCCGCCCCCGTGGCGGGATTTACCGCTCCCGAAGTCAAGGCGTCGGGGCTCGTGGGCTCTTCGAGGGGAGCCAAGAGCTTTGTTAAAACAAGATCTCCCGGGGAGTCGGCGATGAACTCTAGGTTCCCAAATCTGACCTCCTGATCGGGGGTGCAACTTCCAACCTGGCCTAGGCGGATGGCCGGATCGGCGTGCAGCACGACGCTTTCGAAAGCGAAGATCTGACCAGGGACGAAGACGTCCCCGTTGTAGACTTCACTGTTGAATATTAAGCAAGCCATCGATCCTTTGGCGATTCACGGCGGAACTCTCAATGAAAGCACCAATGTCGGTGTCAAAACCGGCGGATCTTGGATAGGGTGTCCAGAGCTATGGATCTAGGATCAATGGTTAACAAGAGACGAACGAGACGATGTTTACCCAGGTTCGAGCCCTCTTGAGGAGGTAAAACCCTACGTCCTACTTGATTATATTGATGAGTATGACGATTACATAGTTGATCTACCTCGAGATCGACTGAGCTAAAACCCTAGACTAGTTGACTTGTCCTCTACGAACTAAACTCTCTGGTTTATATAGACACCAAGGGCTCCTAGGGTTACATGTAGTCGGTTGTTTTTTTTTTTTTTTTTTTTTTTTGAGAAGTACCTGCGTGTTCATATTAGCCAGAAGTACAGCACCCACACACGCAGCAACTAGAAGAGACTAGAGAGGACAGGTGTCCCGAAACATAAGCACAAAGGACCCTAGAAAAACAAAACTAGCAAAGAAGCCCTCGGAGATCCCTGCACGTCGCTCCCGCATCGGCCGCCACAGGCCTCCCACGTCGCCATAGCCAACGCCGGAGGAGATACCAAGGGTTCAGAACACACCTATTCTACCATCTGTGACTTTGAGGAAACACCACGACACCCGAAGCTTCCTTCCTGATCACGGAGTATCTTCGTAGTTCGGTCCTCCCGCAACAGCCACCGAGCAGTCCATGAGCTCGGCCCATACGATATAGGTCGGCAGTCCGAGGACACCTTAATCCTGGACTCCCTCACTCGCGGCAGCAGCAAGTGATGGGAATCGGTAGGGACGGAGGATGCAGCGCAGCGGGCGAGGTTAGGGACGCGACAAGCATCAGCGAACAACAACGCGAGGTGAAGGCGCGGTTCCGCGGACCTCCGGCAAGGCGCGAATGGCGGCGGGCATAGGGAGTTGCTGCTTGCGGTGGTGGGTGCGGCAAGGAGAGAAGAGGAGCTCGGGGTCGGGCTCCTCCCGATCCAGAGCGGGGCTCTGGGCGTGGGTCGAGGCCAGCAGGGTCATGGCGGGGCGACGGCGGCCTAGAGCGCAGGCAGCTCGCCCGTTGGCCGGACGGTGCGAGCGTCGGGTGGCCTGGGGCGTAGGAGGAAGGCGAGGCAAGTTGGAGAGTGGAGGACGCGGGAAGAGGAGAGTCACAGCGAGGTCGCAGCTGACCGGGGACAGGGAAGAAGGGCGCCAGAGGAGGTCCTCGCTGGCAGTGCGGGCGGCTACGCCATGGGGACTCGGTGAGGAAGGCAGAGGGTAGCAGGGGAGGTGTTGCACGGGGCGCAGCCAGTGCAGGACAACGGCGGGGCTGATGGTAGCCGCGGAGGTTGCCGGCGGATGGCAGCGCGGCGGCCGGAGGGGTCGCACGCGGCGGCGGTCTAACCCACTCTGGTGAGGCACAGGGCAAGGTCGCCGACGGGGGAGGCGAGGTCTCTACGGCGCGGGGCGAGCGGGAGGAGGCAGGCAGCGCGAGCTAGATGCGTGTGTTCTGTGTGTGGCGGCGCACATGGAGAGACGAGGGAGAGAGTGGGAATCGGGACGAGGTTGAGCAGCGTGGGGATCGAGCTAGGTTAAGGAGGGTTAAGGTGGGCTTTAGGGGAAGGTTGGGCCGGCCTGGTAACTGCTGCTGATTGGTTTAAAAGAAAGCACAAAAAATGCATTCCTTTTTCTATTACAGAAAAAGAATGAGAGGCAAGAATATTTATTTGGGAGGCCAAATAAATACAAGTGGAGTTGAAATCTTGAACGTGGCTAGTCTGACATAATTTCAAAGTGCCACAAGTTGAAAGGAGTCAAAGGAGAATAGTGCCAGGAAATAAATATTTTATAGGATCAAGAGGGTTTTAAATTGCAAGTGTGTTAGAGGGTGGTTCCCAAATTATTGGAATGTTTCTTTTAGCTCCCTAAAATATTGGGAGGATAAGTTATAAAGAGAATTCACCATGTGAATTCCCTCAATTTAAATAGATCAAGAGAACTATGCAATTTGTTTATTTGAATTGGAAAAATTTGATGACATGATGGCATGATGAAATGATGTAATGCAAAAATTAAATAAAGTAAACAATATCATGATAACAATAATGAAAAGAATCGGTCTCGGGATGTTACAATCCCACACAGGGAATCCCAAAGATATGTTTCCGTTTGTAATGTACATCACACATAATTTTCTGCATAACATCGTCTGTGATAGGGGTGGACATCACACACGATAGTTATAATTATGTCGATTGTGTTATTCAATACATCACCCACAATGCCTAGAAGAAACTGTTTGCCATAGGGTTGTCCATCACACACACTTGTTATATGAAAACGTTTGTGATAGGGTGGTCTAACGCACATAGTTGTCGACCGGTAGTTGTGTATGATTATACATTGATCCAACACGCCAACTTTCTAGAAACCATGTGGGTTTGTTGAGGTGATTGCCCATAGTGTTGTCTTAAAAATCGTCTGCAATAGGAATCCCAATAATCAGCCTAATTGCTCTAATATTTATAATCCATTTAGTAATCAAATTAGCATTTCATATCAAGCACACAATATATTTCTTATTCGTATTACGACAACCAGGATTTCAGAATGGAATTATATCATAGTACAACATCATATAGGCATATACTATCTAGATACCAAATTGCACAACTTGACAATGTTTCAAATGCAACATCTAAAACCTTTGGAAAGTAGCATCTTAGATGGTAAATAGACATATGAGTCTCGTCTAGAAAACTATTGAAGCGGAAGGCAAATATTGAGCCTTTAATGATATTGAAGTTCCTCGCAACATTAGGCTAGTGCATGTGTGTAACACCCTGGTTTTCGCTCCCTGTTTTTTTCCTTTGCGGGATTCGACTTCCGTCTTTTTTCTCGGTGTTATCGGATTTCACTAGTTCTTGGGTATATGAAGATGGTCAATTAGCCTTGCCTTCCCTATCCAACCAGAGATTCTCTCCAGTCCAACCTTGCCACCCAGGCTATATTCCGAGGGCTTTGCCGTCAGAACCCTACCTTCGGAGTTATCGGAAGGGAAACCCTAATCCTTTCAGTTACAAAGGAACCTCAATTACCTTTGATCTTCTGCCTCCCAAACTTTTCCCCAGTAATCATCCTTTAACTATAAACCCTGGATATGCAAAAATATTGCCAAGTCATTTGCAATATTTTCATTTATAATTAATTCCTTTTTCTGCCAGTTAAAGGAATTAAATCCAGGAAAATATCTATCCATCTCCAAAGTTCATCAAAACTTGTGGAGATATTCTTTGTGATCATATTGAGCTCCCATAAAAATATTGGCCATAATTAAATAAGGGAAATTGCCTTTTTCTATTTAAAGCCAATATTGCATTTTGGGCCCTTTCTAAAGGAGCTACCATTTTGGTAGCCAGGAAAAATCCCAAATAATTTGTGGAGCTTCTCCTATCCATATCTTCTCCATTTCCATCAAGAACCTAAGTTCCATAGTTTAAATTTTGAGCACAACATCAATTTGCAAATTCTGTCCGGTTGGGCAATTTTCAAAGGAAGTGCTTTATTCATGGATCTATTTGAGCTGAAACTTTTCATGGTGGTTAACATTGCTAAATCACTCATGGAAACCAAAGACCAGCTCAATCCCTCTATCCTTTCATCCACAGCATTTTTCTCAAGTTTCTGTCCATTTGGAAGTGCTGTGAAGGAAGTACCATTTTGCCATTTCTAAATGAGCTGAAACTTTTCCAGTATCTTCATATATTCAAATCATCATCCTCCACCAAATTTGAGCCAAATCCATCTAGCCATTTGATCCCAGCAAGCTCATTTCAATTCTGGCCAGATTGCCATGTTACAAAGGAAGTGCTAGCTATATTGCTTCATTTGATCTGAAAATTTACTAGGGTAGTCACCTTGGTAGATCATTGCTACGTGCCATGTTCCAGCTCCTTCCACTCAGTGATCTCTCCAGAAACCACCACAAACAGGCTGCTGTTAAATCCTGTTTTTGCAAGTTTCTCCCACCCCAGAGCCTTCCAGTTGATCCCAGCCACTCCTATCATCTAATTGAGCAGTGAGGCACATGTTTGACAAGCCTAGAGAGGATGAGCCATGCCAGAATACGTGGACCGCGTGGTGACCGCGTAGGCAGAAAGCAGAACTGGCGCTCTGCGCTGCGCGTCGCCTCTGCCGACCGCTTCGGCCAGCCGTAGCTTGTCCCTTAGTGCCGACCTGACTCCCTGTCGTCCACACACCCGTCTCCGGTCACTTCCCCCTCCTCTCTCTTCTTCTTCACGCCACGGCGAGTGCCGCCATGGCTACTGCCCCGCCCGTGACTCTCTGGCGTCGCTTTCCCCTCTGTCCTCTTCTTCCCCGACCCCTCTCGAGCGCTCCCGAGGTCTCTCCCCTCCCCGCGAAGCTGCTCGACACCGCAAACAGCCAGCCACACCATCCCCAGAGCTCCAGCGAGCCGATAAGGTCGCCACGGCGGCCGAGCTCCTCCGCTCGCCGTCGGGCGCCTATAAATAGGCTGCCCCGGAGCCCTTTGAGCTCACCACTAGCCTCCCCTCACTCCCCTACCCCACCCTAGCTGCCTGCCTGAGCCCCGGAGCTCTTCCTCGCCGCCCATCGCCGCCACGGCCGCCGCCGGCCTACTCCTAAATTGGAGTGACCGGGCCTCCTCCCTCCTTGCTGCCACCTCCATCAGCCTCCCCGGAGCTAGGCGAAGCTCTGCCCTAGCTCCTCCCTACCCCTCCACCACCGTAGCCCCGAGGCCGTCGCCGCCCAAATCGCCGTCCGCCACGGGCAGTGCAGCCACTTGATACGTCCATTTTGCATCATGCTTTTATATTGATATTTATTGCATTATGGGCTGTTATTACACATTATGGTACAATACTTATGCCTTTTCTCTCTTATTTTACAAGGTTTACATGAAGAGGGAGAATGTCGGCAGCTGGAATTCTGGACTGGAAAAGGAGCAAATCTGAGATACTTATTCTGCACAACTCCAAAAGTCCTGAAAATCTATGGAGAATTATTTTGGAATATATAAAAAATATTGAGCGAAAGAAATACATTAGGGGAACCACCAGGAGGTCACAAGCCAGGGGGGCGCGCCCTACCCCCCCGGGCGCGCCCTGAGGCTTGTGGGCCCCCTGGCAGGCCTCCGGTGCCCATCTTCTGCTATATGGAGGGTTTTGACCTGGTAAAATCATAAGGGAGCTTTCGGGACGAAGCGCCATCGTCTCGAGGCAGAACTTGGACAAAACCAATCTAGGGCTCCAGCGGAGCTGTTCTGCCGGGAAAACTTCCCTCCCGGAGGGGGAAATCGAAGCCATCGTCATCACCAACGATCCTCTCATCGAGAGGGGGTCAATCTCCATCAACATCTTCACCAGCACCATCTCCTCTCCAAACCCTAGTTCATCTCTTGTATCCGATCTTTGTCTCAAACCTCAGATTGGTACCCGTGGGTTGCTAGTAGTGTTGATTACTCCTTGTAGTTGATGCTAGTTGGTTTACTTGGTGGAAGATTATATGTTCAGATCCTTAATGATAATTAATACTCCTCTGATTTTGAACATGAATATGCTTTGTGAGTAGTTACGTTTGTTCCTGAGGACATGGGATAAGTCTTGTTATAAATAATCATGTGAATTTGGTATTCGTTCGATATTTTGATGAGATGTATGTTGTCTTTCCTCTAGTGGTGTTATGTGAACGTCGACTACATGACACTTCACCATTATTTGGGCCTACGGGAAGGCATTGGGAAGTAATAAGTAGATGATGGGTTGCTAGAGTGACAGAAGCTTAAACCCTAGTTTATGCGTTGCTTTGTAAGGGGCTGATTTGGATCCACACGTTTCATGCTATGGTTAGATTTATCTTAATTCTTCTTTCGTAGTTGCGGATGCTTGCGAGAGGGGTTAATCATAAGTGGGAGGCTTGTCCAAGTAAGGGCAGCACCCAAGCACCGGTTCACCCACATATCAAATTATCAAAGTAACGAACGCGAATCATATGAGCATGATGAAAACTAGCTTGACAGAAATTCCCATGTGTCCTCGGGAGCGCTTTGCTTTATATAAGAGTTTGTCCAGGCTTGTCCCTTGCTACAAAAGGGATTGGGCCACCTTGCTGCACCTTTGTTACATTTGTTACTTGCTATCCGTTACAAATTATCCTATCACAAAACTATCTGTTACCGATAATTTAAGTGCTTGCAGAGAATACCTTACCGAGAACCGCTTGTCATTTCCATCTGCTCCTCGTTGGGTTCGACACTCTTACTTATCGAAAGGACTACGATAGATCCCCTATACTTGTGGGTCATCAAGACTCTTTTCTGGCGCCGTTGCCGGGGAGTGAAGCGCCTTTGGTGAGTGGAACTTGGTAAGGAAAAATTTATATAGTGTGCTGAAATTTACTGTCACTTGTTACTATGGAAAATAATCCTTTGAGGGTCTTGTTCGGGGTATCTTCACCTCTACTGGAAGCACAAAGAGATGCTCCTCAACCTACTGCACCTACTGAAAATATTTATTATGAAATTCCTTCGGGTATGATAGAGAAACTGCTAGCTAATCCTTATGCAGGAGATGGAACACTACATCCTGATTTGCATCTAATCTATGTGGATGAAGTTTGTGGATTATTTAAGCTTGCAGGTTTGCCCGACGATGATGTCAAGAAGAAGGTCTTTCCTTTATCTTTGAAGGAGAAGGCATTGACATGGTATAGGCTATGTGATGATATTGGATCATGGAACTACAACCGATTGAAATTGGAATTTCATCAGAAGTTTTATCCTATGCATCTGGTTCATCGTGATCGGAATTATATTTATAATTTTTGGCCTCATGAAGGAGAAAGTATCGCTCAAGCTTGGGGGAGGCTTAAGTCAACGTTATATTCATGCCCCAATCATGAGCTCCCGAGAGAAATTATTATTCAGAATTTTTATGCTCGGCTTTCTAATAATGATCGGTCCATGCTCGATACTTCTTGTGATGGTTCCTTTATGAAGAAAGATATTGAATTCAAATGGGACTTATTGGAAAGAATTAAACGCAACTCTGAAGATTGGGAGCTCGACGAAGGTAATGAGTCAGGTATAAACCTTAAGTTTGATTGTGTTAAATACTTTATAGACACCGATGCTTTTCGTGATTTTAGCACTAAATATGGACTTGACTCTGAGATAGTAGCTTATTTCTGTGAATCTTTTGCTACTCATGTTGATCTCCCTAGGGAGAAGTGGTTTAAATATCATCCTCCCATTGAAGTGAAAGTAGTTGAACCTATTAAAGTTGAAGAAGAGACTATTATTTATAATGCTGATCATGTTGTTCCTACTGCTTATATTGAGAAACCACCTTTTCCTGTTAGAATAAAGGAACATGCTAAAGCTTCAACTATTGTTTGTAAGAGTTGTACTAGAACACCTACGCCTCATGAACAAATTAAAGTTGAACCTAGTATTGCTATGGTTAAAGATCTCTTGGTTGATAATATTGATGGGCATGTTATTCATTTTTGTGATGAAGCTGCTAGAATTGCTAGACCTGATACTAAAGGTAAACATAGACATATTGTTGGCGTGCATGTTGTTTCTGTTAAAATAGGAGCTCATTGTTATCATGGGTTATGTGATGTGGGTGCTAGTGTGAGTGCAATTCCCTTTACCTTATACCAAGAAATTATGAATGATATTGCACCAGTTGAATTAGAGGAAATTGATGTTACTATTAAGCTTGCTAATAGAGATACTATTGCACCAATTGGGATTGTTAGAGATGTTGAAGTCTTGTGTGGGAAAATAAAGTATCCTACTGATTTTCTTGTTCTTGGTTCCCCACAAGATGATTTTTGTCCCATTATATTTGGTAGACCCTTCTTGAATACTGTTAATGCTAGGATAGATTGTGAGAAAGAAACTGTTACTGTAAGTTTTGGGGATGTGTCTCATGAGTTCAATTTCTCTAAATTTCGTAGACAACCCCATGATAAAGAATTGCCTAGTAAAGATGAAATTATTGGTCTTGCTTCTATTGTTGTGCCTCCTACTGATCCCTTAGAACAATATTTGCTCGACCATGAAAATGATATGCATATGAATGAAAGGAATGAAATAGATAAGATTTTCTTTGATCAGCAGCCTATTTTGAAACACAACTTGCCTGTTGAAATACTTGGGGATCCTCCTCCACCCAAGGGTGATCCCGTGTTTGAGCTTAAACAGTTACTTGATACTCTGAAATATGCTTATCTTGATGAAAAGGAGATATATCCTGTTATTATTAGTGCTAACCTTTCAGAGCATGAAGAAAAGAGATTATTGAAAACTCTGAGGAAGCACCGTGCTGCTATTGGATATACTCTTGATGATCTCAAGGGCATTAGTCCCACTCTATGTCAGCATAAAATCAATATGGAGCCTGATGCTAAACCAGTTGTTGATCACCAACGACGGTTAAATCCTAAAATGAAAGAAGTGGTAAGAAATGAAATACTAAAGCTTCTGGAGGCACGTATAATTGATCCTATTGCTGATAGTAGATGGGTTAGTCCCGTTCATTGTATCCCTAAAAAAGAAGGTATTACCGTTGTTCCTAATGATAAAAATGAATTGATCCCGCAAAGAATTGTTACAGGATATAGAATGGTAATTGATTTTAGGAAATTAAATAAAGCTACTAGGAAAGATCATTACCCTCTACCTTTTATTGATCAAATGCTAGAAAGACTATCCAAACATACACATTTTTGCTTTCTAGATGGTTATTCTGGTTTCTCTCAAATACCTGTGTCAAAAGAGGATCAAGAAAAGACCACTTTTACTTGTCCTTTCGGTACCTTTGCTTATAGACGTATGCCTTTTGGTTTATGCAGTGCACCTGCTACCTTTCAAATATGTATGATGGCTATATTCTCTGACTTTTGTGAAAAGATTGTTGAGGTTTTCATGGATGATTTTTCCGTTGACGGAACTTCTTTTGATGATTGCTTGAGCAACCTTGATCGAGTTTTGCAGAGATGCGAAGAAACCAATCTTGTCTTGAATTGGGAAAAGTGCCACTTTATGGTTAATGAAGGTATTGTCTTGGGGCACAAAATCTCCGAAAGAGGTATTGAGGTGGATAAAGCTAAAGTTGATGCTATTGAAAAGATGCCGTGCCCTACGGATATAGGAGGTATAAGAAGTTTCCTTGGTCATGCTGGATTCTATAGGAGGTTTATTAAAGACTTCTCTAAGATTTCTAGGCCTCTCACCAATCTTTTGCAAAAAGATGTTCCATTCGTTTTTGATGATGATTGTGTAGAACATTTGAAATTCTTAAGAATGCCTTGATTTCCGCACCTGTTGTTCAACCACCTGATTGGAACCTACCCTTTGAAATTATGTGTGATGCTAGTGATTATGCCATTGGTGCTGTTCTAGGACAAAGAGTTGATAAGAAATTAAATGTTATCCATTATGCTAGTAAAACTCTAGATAGTGCTCAAAGAAATTATGCTACCACTGAAAAGGAATTTTTAGCAGTTGTGTTTGCTTGTGATAAGTTCAGACCTTATATTGTTGATTCCAAAGTAACTGTTCACACTGATCATGCTGCTATCAAATATCTTATGGAAAAGAAAGATGCTAAGACTAGACTTATTAGATGGGTTCTTCTGCTACAAGAATTTGATTTGCATATTATTGATAGAAAGGGTGCTGATAACCCCGTAGCAAATAACTTGTCTAGATTAGAGAATGTTCTTGATGACCCACTGCCTATTGATGATAGCTTTCCTGATGAACAATTAGCTGTCATAAATGCTTCGCGTAATGCTCCATGGTATGCTGATTATGCTAATTACATTGTTGCTAAATTTATACCACCTAGTTTCACATACCAACAAAAGAAAAAGTTCTTCTATGATTTAAGACACTACTTTTGGGATGATCCACACCTTTATAAAGAAGGAGTAGATGGTGTTATTAGACGTTGTGTGCCTGAGCATGAACAGGAACAGATACTTCACAAGTGTCATTCCGAGGCCTACGGAGGACACCATGCTGGAGATAGAACTGCACATAAGGTACTACAATCTGGTTTTTATTGGCCTACTCTCTTCAAGGATGCTCGTAAGTTTGTCTTGTCTTGTGATGAATGTCAAAGAGTTGGTAATATTAGTAGACGTCAGGAAATGCCTACGAATTACTCTCTTGTTATTGAACCATTTGATGTTTGGGGCTTTGATTATATGGGACCTTTTCCACAATCTAACGGGTATACTCATATTCTAGTTGCTGTTGATTATGTTACTAAGTGGGTAGAAGCTATTCCAACTAGTAGCGCTGATCATAACACTTCTATTAAAATGCTTAAAGAAGTTATTTTCCCTAGATTTGGAGTCCCTAGATATTTAATGACTGATGGTGGTTCACACTTTAGTCATGGTGCTTTCCGTAAATTGCTTGCTAAGTATGATGTTAATCATAGAATTGCATCTCCTTCTCATCCTCAGTCTAGTGGTCAAGTAGAATTGAGCAATAGAGAAATTAAATTGATCTTGCAGAAGACTGTTAATAGATCCAGAAAGAATTGGTCTAAGAAACTTGATGATGCATTATGGGCTTATAGAACTGCTTATAAAAACCCTATGGGTATGTCTCCGTATAAGATGGTTTATGGTAAAGCATGTCACTTACCTCTTGAGCTAGAACATAAAGCCTATTGGGCAATTAAAGAGCTCAACTATGATTTCAAACTTGCTGGTGAGAAGAGGTTATTTGACATTAGCTCACTTGACGAATGGAGAACCCAGGCCTATGAGAATGCCAAGTTGTTTAAAGAAAAGGTTAAGAGATGGCATGATAAAAGGATACAAAAGCGTGAATTCAATGTAGGTGATCATGTCTTGCTATACAATTCTCGTTTAAGATTTTTTGCAGGAAAACTTCTCTCTAAATGGGAAGGGCCTTACATTATCGAGGAAGTATATCGTTCCGGTGCCATAAAGATCAACAACCCCGAAGGCACAAATCCGAAGGTGGTAAACGGGCAAAGAATCAAACATTATATCTCAGGTACTCCCATAAATGTTGAAACCAATATTATTAATACCATAACTCCGGAGGAGTACATTAGGGAGACCTACCAGAACGTTTCAGACTCCGGAAAGGAATAGGTATGTGGTATGGTAAGTAAACCGACTCCAAAACTTTTCCAATGGCAATTTTTATCCGTTTTGGAATATTTAATAAATTAGGAAAATTTAAAGTAGTCCGAAGAGTGCACGAGGAGGCGACAAGCCAGGGGGCGCGCCCTACCCCCCTCGGCGCGCCCCTGTGGCTTGTGGCCACCTCGTGTACCCCCCGGACTCCGTTTTCGTGTGGTATACTCCTTCGGGTCGGTAAAAATTCATTATATAATCTCCCGAAGGTTTTGACCTTCGTAACACGACAATACCTCCAGTTTTCGTTTTGAGCTATTTCTGCAGCAAATTAAGAGCAATATGTCGTCTCAAGATTCAGATGGGGAGAGCTATATATCGCATTATCTTGCCAATCCCAAGCTCTATGGGGACTTAGATCCTTATGGATTGTTCTCAGAAGAGGAGCAAGAAGGCAAGTATGAGGAAGGAAGCTCGGATGGAGAGGAGACCCCCCTGCCTCGACCAGGAGATATGCACGTGGAGTTCAAGAAGTCGAGCCTTCCAAACACAAGGAGAAAACCCAAGGTCCTATTTATCCCTTCTCGTTTCCTGCAGGAGAGCAAGCAAGAATTATGCCAAAGGACATTGAAGCTCGAGCAGGAAGTAGACGATCTGAGGGAACAGAATTTTATGCTTAGGAGGAAACTAGACAGGCTTCCAACCTCATCAACCACTCCAACATCACCACCTCCGAAGGAAGACAACTAAACACATGGGTATGGGCACTCCCCTTGGCTTGTGCCAAGCTTGGGGGAGGTGCCCCGGTATCGTATCACCATCACATCTTTTACTTTTATCGTTTTTCTTAGTTCGATCCTTTTGGTTATATCTTGATCTAGTAGAATAAAGTTTTTAGTGTGATCTAGTTTTGAGTTTTGCTTTATGTTCCCCCTATGTAAGCAAGTCCGAGAGTTATATAATAAAGAGTAGTTTTGAGTTGAGGGCTTTGCTTGCTTGCTATGATCTTGAGAAAAAAGAAACATAAAGAAGTATAGAATAAAAGCAAAGAGTATATATGATGATCTTATGGGGAGTGATGACTTCACATATAAGAAGTATGTCGAGTGAAATTTGTTGTGAGTTGACAAATAAAGCTATTGGTCATTGTGGCAATTAAAAGGAAGTAATAAAGAAAGAGAGGTTCACATATAAATATATTATCTTGGACATCTTTTATGATTGTGAGCACTCATTAAAATATTATATGCTAAGAAGTTGATGTTGGACAAGGAAGACAACATAATGAGTTATGTTTTCTTATTTCCGAATAGAAGTTATATGGTCATAGATCCTTCAACATGTGTCGCTTGCTTCCACCCTATATCAGCCAAAACTTTCGCACCAAGTAGAGATACTACTTGTGCATCCAAACACCTTTAACCCAGTTTTGCCATGAGAGTCCACCATACCTACCTATGGATTGAGTAAGATCCTTCAAGTAAGTTGTCATCGGTGCAAGCAATAAAATTGCTCTCTAAATATGTGTGATCTATTAGTGTGAGGAAAATAAACTTTATATGAACTTGTGATATGGAAGAAATAAAAGCGACAGACTGCATAATAAAGTTCTTTATCACAAGGGGCAATATAAAGTGACGTTCTTTTGCATTAAGGGATTGCACATCCAACTATAAAAGCGCATGACAACCTCTGCTTCCCTCTGCGAAGGGCCTATCTGTTACCTTTACTTTCTAGTACTTACCTTTATGCAAGAGTCGTGGTGATCTTCACCACTTCCTTTATTTCGCCTTTATCTCTTGGCAAGCGTCATGTGTTGGGGAATGATCTAGACACATATATCCACTCGGATGTGGGTGAGCATGAGTTATTTCTGTTGACATTACCCTTGAGGTAAGTAGTTGGGAGGCAATACTATAAGCCCCTATCTTCCTCTGTGTCCGATTGAAGCTTTGACCTCATAGGTACCGCGTGAGTGTTAGCAATTATGAAAGACTAAAAGATGATTGAGTATGTGGATTTGCTTTACAAGCTCTTATATGGACTCTTTCCTACGTTATGATAAATTGGAATTGCTTCAATGACTGAGATCATAGTTTGTTGGTTCTCAATAGAGTTCTTGATTCATACTTTACCTTGTGAATGAATTGTTACTCTAGCATAAGAAATTATATGTCAATATGAGTTGCTGTTCTAAAGATAACCATGATGCCTTCATGTCCGTATTTTATTTTATCGACACCTCTATCTCTAAACATATGGGCATATTTATCGATTTCGGCTTTCGCTTGAGGACAAGCGAGTTCTAAGCTTGGGGGAGTTGATACGTCCATTTTGCATCATGCTTTTATATTGATATTTATTGCATTATGGGCTGTTATTACACATTATGGTACAATACTTATGCCTTTTTTTACAAGGTTTACATGAAGAGGGAGAATGCCGGCAGCTGGAATTCTGGACTGGAAAAGGAGCAAATCTGAGATACCTATTCTGCACAACTCCAAAAGTCTTGAAAATCTACGGAGAATTATTTTGGAATATGTAAAAAATATTGAGCGAAAGAAATACATCAGGGCACCCACCAGGAGGTCACAAGCCAGGGGGGCGCGCCCTACCCCCCTAGGCGCGCCCTGCAGGCTTGTGGGCCCCCTGGCAGGCCTCCGGTGCCCATCTTCTGCTATATGGAGGGTTTTGACCTGGAAAAAATCATAAGGGAGCTTTCGAGACGAAGCGCCGCCGTCTCGAGGCGGAACTTGGACATAACCAATCTAGGGCTCCGGCGGAGCTGTTCTACCGGGGAAACTTCCCTCCCGGAGGGGAAAATCGAAGCCATCGTCATCACCAACGATCATCTCATTGAGAGGGGGTCAATATCCATCAACATCTTCACCAGCACCATCTCCTCTCCAAACCCTAGTTCATCTCTTGTATCCGATCTTTGTCTCAAACCTCAGATTGGTACCTGTGGGTTGCTAGTAGTGTTGATTACTCCTTGTAGTTGATGCTAGTTGGTTTACTTGGTGGAAGATCATATGTTCAGATCCTTAATGATAATTAATACTCCTCTGATTTTGAACATGAATATACTTTGTGAGTAGTTACGTTTGTTCCTGAGGACATGGGATAAGTCCTGTTATAAGTAATCATGTGAATTTTGTATTCGTTCGATATTTTGATGAGATGTATGTTGTCTTTCCTTTAGTGGTGTTATGTGAACGTCGACTACATGACACTTCACCATTATTTGGTCCTAGGGGAAGGCACTGGGAAGTAATAAGTAGATGATGGGTTGCTAGAGTGACAGAAGCTTAAACCCTAGTTTATGCGTTGCTTCGTAAGGGGCTGATTTGGATCCACACGTTTCATGCTATGGTTAGATTTATCTTAATTCTTCTTTCGTAGTTGCGGATGCTTGTGAGAGGGGTTAATCATAAGTGGGAGGCTTTTCCAAGTAAGGGCAACACCCAAGCACCGGTTCACCCACATATCAAATTATCAAAGTAACGACGCGAATCATATGAGCATGATGAAAACTAGCTTGACAGAAATTCCCATGTGTCCTCGGGAGCGCTTTGCTTTATATAAGAGTTTGTCCAGGCTTGTCCCTTGCTACAAAAGGGATTGGGCCACCTTGCTACACCTTTGTTACATTTGTTACTTGATATCCGTTACGAATTATCCTATCACAAAACTATCTGTTACCGATAATTTAAGTGCTTGCAGAGAATACCTTACTGAGAACCGCTTGTCATTTCCTTCTGCTCCTTGTTGGGTTCGACACTCTTACTTATTGAAAGGACTACGATAGATCCCCAATACTTGTGGGTCATCACCACTGCTCCGGCGATCCCCAGCATCCGTGCCACCCACCGCTGGATGCGCCTCTTCATGCTAAGTCCATCCATGGGCGGGGCGCTGCCGGAGACAGCCTGTAGCTCCGGCAATCGCCGTCGGGGGCCGCCTCCCCTTTTCTGTCAGGTGAGCGCGGGAGGAGGACGAAGGCCCTGCGGGCGGGCCCGGCCTGGCAGCGACTCGGTGCCCTCCCTCCGTTTTTTAAGCGATGGGGGTATGGGTGGGCCGGCCTAGTGGGCAGCAGTGGCAGTGCACATGGCAACAGCGGCCACTTTCAGCCCAAAGCAACCCATCCAGCACAGTTCCTTTATTCATTTTCCAGAAAAAAAAACTGTTGAGGACCTCTGTGTAATTTAAATATTTACAAAAAGGTCCTTGGCAGTCAAAGCCTCATATCTTCTCACTCGTAACCCCGATCCAAGTGAAACCAACGCTCACGTCTTTAGTGCGTCGAGCCCGTTCCGATGAGGTCACTTTCATAATGTTTGCACATTCTGAAAATGACCATTGTGCCCTTGCCCTTCTATTAGCCCTTCGAGAGAGAACGATTTCCGGCAAGCCTTTCCGCGGACTCTTCGCACTTCTTCCCGGAGTATTCTTCACCCCCAGGCAAGCCGACCATCTGATATATGCACTAAAGAATTGCTCTGTGTTATTCTTGCGTGTTTAATTAATGATATGCTTGTGCTAGAAATAATTAAACTCTTGCCATTTCGATATTGTCATTTACATTACCTGCTATTGCTTATCTTATCATTGCACTAATGACTTGTCGTGATATTATATGGAGATAGGTGGTTATGTTTTTTTCAGGCTTAGCTACTGCCATCTCAAGTTATTTTGATAAACCACCATGCTTGTTAAATACTTGCTAAGGCTAAACTTAGTCGGTTGATCTGGAGTCACCTGTCCGGGCTTATCCGTGCAACCACATTTGCCGGTATGGGACGGCCTTGACTTGGTCTGATCGCGTGATCTTTCACCGGTACCACCCGACAGGGAAGGTTATGCGTGCGCGCTACCCTGGCCCGGTAGGCGGCGATAATCTTGTGGGCCCAGTTGAGTTATATGGTACCAGGTCCCCGTTTGGGACAGTTTGTGTGGCCACGACGGTGGCAGGTGTCACGAGGTGACACAGGGGCCACCCAGGGCAGGACTCCGGGGGAGGATGATTGCCGGTGGTACGATGGGAGAGTCACGGGTCAGGCGGGTTTCGTTGGAGCAACGCTGGTCCACCCGAATGGGATCTCAAGGCCAGGTGCTGAATGGTGTGGGTAAAGTGCGCAACCTCTGCAGAGTGAAGAATCTATTCGAATAGCCGCGTCCACGGTATTGGACAGTCCGTCCAGGCCTCACTAGGTGGTCAACCGTAGTAATGATAATAATGATGGAAGAACTTGTCCTATGATCAGAAGTACTCGATGACTCGTGAGTATTCCGAGGGTTGTGGGACAACCCGTAAGAAAGTAAGTTGGATCTGGTTAAGAGTTGGATTGGATCCTGAGAATGTTCGGAGTATGGATTATTTACTTGCCATGCTTTACTTTACTCTAGTAGTATCACACTGGATAATCCTGTTACAACATGATAATTAATATTGCTAGGTAGGCATGCTATGCCATGATAATTAATGTTGCTCTAATATCAAATGCATGCTTGAATGCCATGGATTGCATTGCTTGGTGTATATGTTAGTTTGGTTTGCTTGCGAGTACATTCAAAAGTACTCAGCGGCCTTTAACATGGCCAGGTTCACATAAGAATCCGTCGTCCGTCGTCGAGGAGCCGGAGTGTTCACGGGCTAGGAGAGTAACCCAGTCAGATCCCTGTGGATTGGAGCCGCGCCAAGACCATGCTGCCTTAGATAGAGCTTTTCCGCTGCCATCACTCTTGTAATATATCTTGTAAGACTGATATATCCATTAATAGAAATGCCTATGTTCATGATACTTGTTGTAAACGCGCATGCCAGAGTGATTTCCTGGGCTGGCGTGCGTGGCGACCGTTTGGCTACAGTGGTAATCAGGCGGGGCACCACAATGTGGATGAATGCCCGCCTGTCGGTGTAATAAAGAATGGGTCCTTTAGCACCATGACTGTGCACAGACGGCAGCAGCCTCCGCCCTGGCAAGCCTTGCCAGATGGATACTGCGTTCAAGACACCATCAAGCGAAGACCAAGCCACCAGCAAGCCTCCTTGCCAGTGAGGAAAACCCGGCAGCATGCGCACCCAGCAAGATCCCACTACCAGGCCACTGCTACACCTCATCGGGCTTCTTGTCTACATAGGTGTCGAGCAGGCAGGCGGTTAGGTAGATCTTGTCGGGATTTGTGGTGCTACTAGAGCATTACAACGGCTTTAATGACACCTGTCCTAATGGCGTGGCGGAAGAATAAGAGGTAGCTAGGTGAACGACACAGAAGGAGAGATGGTTTTTTTTCAGGAGACGACGCCAGCGTGACACCTCACGACGCATTTAAAGCACCTGTCTAATCCATCAGGGTTAGGTATTTCCCACTGTACAATGTCAGTAGCTTGACCACTGTTACATCCACTATTTACCCTTGTGTATTTATCATTTTAGCCACTGTGGTAACCCCTTTCATCTATAAAAGGAGGTCTTACAAAGGTTGAAACCCTGTCCATTTGCACATGTTGCAGCACTCTCAAGCATCATTGCCGGGTAGTTGTGGTCTCTGTACTTTGGACTCATTCATCCAAAATCACTACACATGACATAGGGTATTACACCTCCCGGTGGCCCGAACCTGTCTAAACCCCGAGCGTGCTTAGATTGGTGATGCTCTTTGGGCGTTTAGATCCCCACGGTTGAACCGCAAAGGGGCCCTGTGGTCCCACAGATTGTCGTACCTCGACATCTTTGGTGCGCCAGGTAGGGGATCGTGTGCGTGAATCTTCACCGATTTCTGCGCGTCTTCATCAACATCTTCACCGACACCCATGGCTCCCAAGAAAGCCAAGGGCACATCGGCAGCCACCCCGTCCATGTCCAAGCTGCCTTCATAGGCGGCCACAGGCGACATCGACGGTGACGGAGTTGCACACCGCACTCACCGTGCTGGCGAGCGCAATCACAACACTGCATTGAGCTCCGCGAGTCGCAATCTAGACCCCGTTGTCATGACGTCCACGGACGCACCCGCGGCGCCCAGAGGCAGTGCTGCCGCAACAGCTGCAGCGGCCACGGCAGTAGCAGCAGCGACGGCGGAAGTGAGACGTCCGCCACGTCCTTCTCAAGATAACTGCGACCAGCACCTGCGGAACAGCAATGATCCCAGGGGACGCGCGGACAAGACTCATGTGCGTCATTCTCAGGATGCGCAGGGCCAAACCCATCATCGACCTCCTGGCGAGAACAGGCAGCGTGCGTCGGGGCGGGACAACGCTCCTCCTAACTCTGTCAGGAGCAAAAGCGCAACCCACGCCTCACATCGTACCATGCCGAAGACCATGGAGGAAGCTCTGGCACAAGCCCAGCTTTTGCTGGACTTTCCTCCCACGTCGGAGAAGATGGAAGAATGGAGGGCTGCTACCAGAGCCTGTTGAGCTTCGCCAACCACGACAAGCAGGAGGCAGTGGGGCCCTCGCGAATGCACCATGTGGAGCCAACAAGGCCTACCGTTGGGCATCGTGCTGGCAGGACACCTGCGGTGCAGTCACCCCCGTAGCAGCAGCGACAAACTACCGGACCGACACGTCAGATGAGATATCTTTCATGTTGTCAGACCCGCGGCAACAGCAAGATCAACGCTGAGTCTTGAAGGAATGAAGGAAGGAGGACACCCGCACCACCATCGAGCAGCGGCGGGAGACACGTCACCAGTCAAATGGCCATGTCGATCCAGACATTGACGAGCCTGCACCCGGGGTACCCGGCAGCCTGCCTTACGAGATAGGTTGCCCGACGTTCACCCGCAAGCTGCGGCAAGTCTGCTGGCCCTCCACCAAGATCTTCCAGCCTGACTTGGCGGACAAATACGACATCAAGATCAGCCCGTTGGAGTTCCTTGGCATCTACACCATCTTTATGCACGCTGCCGGGGGTCGTGACGAGAAAGTATTTGCCAACTACTTCCCATTTGAGGGAGTCCGGGATTAAGGGGTCCTCGGACTACCGGCCTATTTCTTATAGGCTGGACACATGGGCCGCTCGCTGAGGATTGGACTGATCGAAGGCCCCGTCGCTAGGGAGGAGACCTCAGGAGCCATGGCGTGTCTTTCAAGTTTAAGATAGTAGAATAGGCACGTTTTTTCCTTCGGTGGGCAACCGACCATGTGTAACCCTAGGGACCCCTGGCGTCTATATAAGCCAGAGGGTTTTAGATTGTAAGGCAGAGAAACTCATCTAGGGTTTTAGCTAGTCGATCTCGTGGTAGATCAACTCTGTAACCTTCATACACATCAATATAATCAAGCAGGACGTAGGATTTTACCTCCATAGGAGGGCCCGAACCTGGGTAAATGTCGTCTCCTTCGTCTCCTGTTACAATCGATCCTAGACTCACAGCTTGGGACCCCCTACCCGAGATCCGCCGGTTTTGATACCAACACCGTTGGCGCTCAAGCTCAACGTGAGAAGCATACCACGGGGGCCACAAACCTCCAGGGCAGCCAAGCGATCTGCACGTGATCCCCCAGAGAGACGGTGAATCCCTTCGCAAGTATATCTAGAGGTTCAACCATGTGTAGCACAACATCCCTGACATCCATCCAGCAGCTGTGATTGCCGCATTCCACACAAACATGCGCAACAGGCGGATGCGTGAGGAGATGAGCATCAACAAGGTGCGCGATATTGCCGAGCTCTACGCACTGGCTGATAAGTGCGCACATGCTGAAGAAGGGAGAAGACTCCCCTGTGAGGACGCCGGAGCGGAGGTCGACTCCGACGACGAGGACGCATGCACGTCCAAGAAGAAAGGCCGAAAGCACAATCGAAAGCTCAAGGTTAAAGCAGTCATGGTTGTTGAAGGTTCTGGCACCCCCAAGGCCGACAAGAAGGCCAAGGATGAAAGCTCTGGCAAGAAGGCTGCCGCCTGCTCCGGCGATGACGAAGCCGCGGTAGGAGAGAAGACCGACAAGCCATATTGCAAAATCCACAACACCAAGGGCCATGACATCACCGAGTGCCGCCAAGTCGAACAGCTTGCCGAGAAGCAGAAACAAGAGTACGAAAGGCGCGACAAGGAGAAAGGCCAAGATGGTGCTGGTGGTTCCGACAAGAAAAACTGTGGCGGCCATGGGGGTCGCTGCGGCAAGGCCAAGCAGCACAAAGAAAAGCCTGTTAGAGGGCGAGACAAGAAGTCTGACGACGAGGGCGATGATGATGAAGATGAAGAGGGATCTGAAGGCCATGAATTCCAGAAAGCGATAGATGCCATGTGGGTTGATGGGGGCGCATCTTTGCACTCCTCTCACCGGCAGCTCAAGGAATGGGCCCGTGAGATCAACTCGACAGAACCGGCGACAGAAGCAAGGAAACCCCTCAAGTGGTCTGACACTCCCATCAACTTCGATGCTGAGGATCACCCTGACCGCACCACTGCTATTGGGTGTGTGACGTTGTTGGTCTCGCCAACAATCCACAACCTCAAGGTGACAAAGATGCTAGTTGATAGGGGGGCCGGCTTGAACTTGATCTCACCCGATGTGATCAAGCGGCTGTAGATTCCCGACACGGATCTTAAGCCGATAGGGTCATTCCAAGGGGTCAACCCAGGAAGGTGCCAACCCAAGGGGAAGATTACTCCGCCGGTGACGTTCGGTGGCGAGCTTAACTTCATGACAAAAAAAAGTTGTTTTTGATGTTGCAAAAATGTCGCTGCCGTACAATGGAATCTTAGGCCGACCGGCACTGGCAAAGTTTATGGAAGCGTCTCACCACACCTACAATACACTGAAGATGCCAGGACCGATGAGCGTCATCACCGTCCATGCCAACAACAAAAGCGCAGTCCTCTGCGTCGACAAGCTCTACCAGGAGGCAGTGGCAGCATCTGCCGACAAGGCACCTGCTCCTACCGGCAAAGCTCCCGGGGAGAAGAAGAACAAGAGTTTCGGCAAGACATCTGGCGAGAACTCCGGGAAGCATGCCGCAGAGTGCAGCACGCCTGTCAAGGACTTGCTAGAGAGCTCTGCTGCTAGGAGCAAGAAAAGCAAGGTGACCATACCAAAATGAAGCAAGTGGCTACAAGGGAGGATGGCAAGGGTGGCACTTTCATCATAAGTGCCACCCTTGATAGCAAATAGGAAAGCACACTCGTCTCCTTCCTGTGGGCGAATGTCGATGTGTTTGCCTGGCAACCACCTGACATCCCCGGTGTTCCCAGGGAGGTGATTCGGCACCATGTTACCGTTTATCCCCATGCACGCCCCATCAAGCAGAAGGTCAGGAAGCAAGCACTAGAGCGGCAAGAGTTTTTTGTCAAAGAGATCAAGAAGCTAGAAGCAGCAGGTCTGATCAGAGCCGTGATCCACCCC
Source organism: Elymus sibiricus (assembly GCA_039707655.1). Taxonomy (NCBI): domain Eukaryota; kingdom Viridiplantae; phylum Streptophyta; class Magnoliopsida; order Poales; family Poaceae; genus Elymus; species Elymus sibiricus. Next base: position 301,539,204 of record CM077675.1, on the reverse strand, counting down.
ATTTGGTTAGCAAATCTAGTGGTAGTGCGGAAGGCAAACGGAAAGTGGAGGCTTTATATTGACTTTACTGATATCAATAAAGCTTCTCCAAAAGATCCGTTCCCCTTGCCACGTAGTGACCAAATAGTGGACTCTAGTGCCGATTGTGATCTGTTATCGTTCCTTGATGCCTACTCTGGTTATCATCAAATCTTTATGGCCAAGGAAGACGAATAAAAAACCGCATTTATCACCCCATGTGGCACATACTGCTTCAAGCGTATGCCTTTCGGGTTGATGAATGTTGGTTCAACATTTGCAAGAGCCGTGCAGATTGGTTTTGAGCCCCAGCTCCACAGAAACATGGAAGCCTATATGGAAGATATAGTGGTCAAGACCAAGTACAAGGCAACACTCATTCAATATTTAGAAGAAACATTTGCAAACTTGCGCAAGATCAATTTGAAACTTAACCCCGAGAAGTGCGTATTTGGAGTTCCATCCGGCAAGCTTTTCGGGTTCTTTGTGTCGCGGCACGGGATTGAAGCTAACCTCGCCAAGATAGAAGCGATCGAGCAGTTGGAGGCACCAAAGCGCGTCAAGGACGTACGCCGCTTGGCGGGCTGCATCGCTGCCCTCAGCAGGTTCATCTCCAAGTCTACAGAGCGCGCCTAGCCATTTTTTAAAATTTTGAAAAAGGCAGGTCCAATGAAATGGACTCCAGAAGCGGAGGCAGCGGTGCAAGATTTGAAACGATACTTGTCCTCAACGCCAATACTGGTCGTGCCTAAACCACAAGAAATGTTGCTGCTATATTTGGTGGCAACAAACCAAGTGGTTAGTGATGCACCGGTGGCAGAGAGAAAAGCTGAGGATGAAGAGGCGGCAACTTCTGGGCCGGTAACCGGCAAGCCTGATTCAACTCCGGCAAGCCAAGGAGTCGACAACACTAGCACAGCACAAGAGGCAGAACATCAAGTTACGCAGAACAAAAAGATGGTGCAGCGCCCGGTTTACTTTGTCAACTCTCTTCTACAGGGGCTAGGTCAAGGTATTCTGGAGTGCAGAAATTGTTTTTTGGCCTTCTTATGGCCTCCCGGAAGCTACGCCACTACTTCCAAGCACATCATATCACTGTCTGTCGGGCCTTTTGGGCCGGGGGTACCCAGGCCTGTCTGCCCGCGGCCCAGGACGTTGCACTTGCCTTAAGCACCACCTCGCCCACCGAAGAGCTTCGCGATCGGGGCCCTCACGAGGGCCTACGCCTCGCGAGGCGCACGACGGCGGCGGCTTCAAGGACCTCACAAGGTCTTCACGGGGCGGATCCGCCGAGGTTGGCCTGGCAGGGCCATACGGCCCTGCCATCACGTGGATGATGCGCATCGTGCCTAGTGGCACCGGGAGTCGAGCTAGCAGGCACGGACGAGGAGGTTTTCCCCTTTGGTACTAAGGGAGCAGGGCCAACCCACCAGTCCCAAAAGCAACCCCTCAAAGGTTTCGTCTTTGGTGAAAGAAGACCAAGGTTGGTGGCTCGTCAGGACGGAGGTCATCCCTGATCCCACCGACGCGTCACGGCAGGCGGCTTTTGCATGCGAATACTACTTTTGTCAGGATGAGCCGCAATCTTGTCCCCCTTAAAACTAGCCATTGTGGCAACCCTTCCCGCTGGATGTTTTCGGGGGAAGAGGACCAAGGCCAGTATAAGAAGGGGTAGGCTGCAACCGTAGAGAGGGATCGACCCCCACTGTATTCATTCTCACCCTCCAAGCAATCCAGACAAGGAGGAGTAGGTTTTTACAACGCAAGGTGGCCCGAACCTGGGTAAACGGCCGTGTTCATTGTTCTTCCCCCCAAACTCAAGCACGCCGGAGCATCGTTGTAGGTTGGCAAGAGAGAGCAGGGTTGGAGAGCCAGCGCACCCTAGAGTTCGAACCTCTCTTGGGTCCCCGGAGTCCCCCATTCCGACATTTGGCGTGCCAAGTAGGGGTGCGCCGCGACTCTTTAGCCCCTTCTCGGTTCCCTCCTTGCCAACCCCATGGATGAGGCCCGTCGTGTGCCTGCCGGGCGCCAGGCGTCGGATGGCCATCACCGCCCTACCAGCGCCGCAATCGCCACCGTTGCCAACCACGTTGTCCACGAGTAGCGAGGCTCTTCGCATCTCCCGTGCGGCGTGGTGGCCTCCCCGTCGCGACCCCTTCCACTCGTGTCCACTTTGGGGACCTACACGCGCAGGACGCGCTGCTCATGGCGAGCGAACTGCTTCGCCACCTCCCAACAGGCAGCGGCCACGACGCATGGGCGGACCACATCGCCGAGCTCGTCGCCGTCACCAGAAGGGACCTGGCGCCCTACCGCCCGCTTCAGCCCCCAGCACCTGGTGTTGGGAGCGCGGTGCGTGAGGCACTCCCGCCACCGTGCGGCAACCCAGCCGGGCACCGACGCGACGAGCCGCTACGTGATCAGCCCCGCGCCCTCCTCCTTCGGGTCCTAGTGGCGGGGCTTGGGCCAGGCCTTGGCCCCGACAGTGGCGCGACTGAGGGGCCGGTCACTTGTTCTGCGCCTTCCACAATGTGTGCACCCACAACACCGAGGATTGCCGGGCGCTCGAGCCCCCCTGCGTCGAGCGTGTCGGACGGCGTCTAGGTCGCCGCAGGCCCAGCGCGGGCCGCGGAGATGGCCAGCTCTGGGGCTCGTTGGACCATGACGGGCGCAGGCAGCCTCGCGAGGCGTGCTCCGAGGGTGATGATGTTATCTTGCATCAGCCGCCGCCTGGAGGAAATGGCAGCGGCCGGCCTGGCTAAAAGGCCGCGGACCACCAGGGGCCTCGGGCGGTAGCATGTATCCTGATACGTCTCCAACGTATCTATAATTTTTGATTGTTCCATGCTATTATATTATCGGTTTTGGATGTTTTATACGCATGTATATGCTATTTTATATTGTTTTTGGGACTAATCTACTAACCTAGAGCCCAGTGCCAGTTTCTATTTTTTCCTTGTTTTTGAGTTTTACAGAAAAGGAATATCAAACGGAGTCCAAACGGAATAAAAATTTGCGGTGACTTTTTATGGACCAGAACAGACCCACGGGGCATCAGAGTTGGACCAGAAGAGCCACGAGGCAGCCACAAGCCTAGGGGGCGCCCCCTGGCTTGTCGTCGCCTCGTGGCCCCCCTTGACGTGAGACCGACGCCAAAAATTCTTATAAATACCCAAACCTCCAAAAAGAACCCTAGATCGGGAGTTCCGCTGCCGCAAGCCTCTGTAGCCATTAAAAACCAATCGGGAGCCCATTCCGGCACCCTGCCGGAGGGGGAAACCATCACCGGAGGCCATCTTCATCATCCCGGCGGTCTCCATGACGAGGAGGGAGTAGTTCACCCTCAGGGCTGAGGGTATGTACCAGTAGCTATGTGTTTGATCTCTCTCTCCCGTGTTCTTGAGATGACACGATCTTGATGTACCGCGAGCTTTATTAATATAGATGAATCATATGGAGTTTTCCCCTCTCTATCTTCTTGTGATGAATTGAGTTTTCCTTTGAACTTTTCTTATCGGATTGAGTCTTTAAAGGATTTGAGAACACTTGATGTATGTCTTGCGATGGGATATCCGTGGTGACAATGGGATGTACTATTGATCCACTTGATGTATGTTTTGGTGATCAACTTGCGGGTTCCGTGACCTTGGGAATCTATGCATAGGGGTTGGCACACGTTTTCGTCTTGAATCTCCGGTAGAAACTTTGGGGCACTCTTTGAAGTTCTTTGTGTTGGATTGAACATGATGAATCTGAAATTGTGTGATGCATATCATATAATCAAGCCCATGGGTACTCGTGGTGACATTGGAGTATCTAGGTGACATTAGGGTTTTGGTTGATGTGTATCTTAAGGTGTTATTTTAGTACGAACTCTAGGGCTGTTCGTGATACTTACATGGATAGCTCATACGATTGATCAGAAAAGATAACTTTGAGGTGGTTTCGTACCCTACAATAATTTCTTCATTTGTTCTCCACTATTTTTGACTTTGGAGTGAACTTTGTCGGATTTCGGGCTCCGCAAAACACTTAAGATTCGAACACAGGGGCGTGTGCGAAGATCCCCTGCAGCTTCGCCCAACCTAGCTCGCTACACGATGGCTAAGACGATGAACTCGCACGATGACGAGGAAGAAGATGAACATGGTAGTTTACCCAGGTTCGGGCCGCTGCGAAGCGTAATACCCTACTCCTGCTTTGGTGGATTGCCTCTCGTGGAGGTTTGGTGGATGAACTAGTACAATGGTGAGGAGCCTCGTGAGGGCGCTCCTGAGGTGTTCTTGGCCCTCTGTGGGTTTTGTGGTGGATGGATGAATCGTTTGGTTCCGGATCCCTCTCTACGGTGCTGCCTAACCTCTATATATAGTGGTGGCCCGGGTCCTCTTCCCTTATCACAATGGCGGGAAGGGATCCCACAACGGCCAAATTTGAAGGGGGACAGGAGTACATCTCTGCCCAGTCCAAAGGCGGTCTTCGCGTGCAAAGTAGCTATTGACGACGCAGAGGTGGGCTCGGCGATGACATCCGTCCTGCGGGGCTCGTGGTCGTGGTCTTGTTGCACCGAAATGGAAACCTTTGGGGGTGCTTTGGGAACCCGCGTACGTCCTTGCTCCCTTTGCACCAAAGGGGAAACTGCACCGCCTGGCGCGCTGGCGCCCGCCTGTCCTTCCTTGCGTCATCTTTGACTCCTGAGGCCGGGCCCTGCATAGGGATCTCCACCACTCCGGAGGGGGCCTGGGAAGGCCCATCCCCTGTCGGTCTTGACGCTGCTCCTCCTCGCGAGCTGAGGGGCCTCACGAGGGCCTTGTCTCGAGTGGGGCTGTGCATGGTCGTGTTTGGCTGATGAAGTGGGCCATGCCCTGGGCCGCAGGCAGGTAGGTCTGGGTACCCCCGTTCCCAGAACGCCGACAGTAGCCCCCGGGCCCAAGGCGCGCTCGAGCTGGCTTCCAGGCAAAGCCTCGAGGGCGGCCCGAAGCGCCGCGGGCCCCCAGCGCCTGCGGGCCAGGACTGGCGCGCGTCGCGCGGTTGATGTCGGACGTCCCCTGTCCCTTCGGCCTCCGTCTGTGTCGACAAGAGCCCGACTTCTAGCGCCGAGCCATTATTGATTTCCCCTCTTGCGCACCTGCTCTTGCTTCCCAGATCTCCGGCTCTAGCAGCGGCCTCTCCAGATCCGGCGCCGCTCGGTCCTCCTCCTTGCCGCTTCGGCCCCGTGAGCTTCCCGATGGCTCCCGCCGGCAAGCAGAAGCCAGAGGCCCAGAGCTCAGCCTCCGCTCCCATCTCGCCGGCGCTCTCAGGGTCCACCATCGCCAAGGACGAATACCTCATCCCGGTGCTCCCATCGACGGCGGATGAGACCAACGAGTGGGGGCGGACCTTGATATGGGGCGGCTCCTCGGAGAAGCGACCCTCGTCCAAGGTAGTCTACCCCTTCTTTCTCCATAGCGTCTTCGCCGGGCTCGTTCCGCCCTTCTTCGCGTTCTTCACCACCATCCTCGACCACTACGGGATCCAAGCCCTTCATCTCCAGCCCAACTCCATCCTGCTCTTGTCCGTCTTTGCCTTCTACCCCGAGGCTTTCGTGGGCGTGAGGCCTTCGGTGGCCCTCTTCCGCCATTTCTTCAGCTTGCGCGTGCATGATGGCGCCCAACGGTCGGCGTGTGTCTCCTTCGTCGCGGTCCAGAGCGGCAACATGCTCTTGAAGGCCGGGAAGAAGGAGGAGAACTTCAGGCACCGCTGGGTCCTCATGGGCCTCAAAGACTCCAACCCCCGGCTGGATCTGCTAAAGGGGCTGCCGGAGAAGACCTCCGCGTGGAGCTCCGCGAAGCTTTCCGACTCCTGGGCCAAGCCCGTCCTGGAGCAGATCACCCGCGATATCAGTGCCAGGAAGCTGACTGGGGGGATGATAGTGAAGGAGTTCTTGGCGCAGCGCCTGGCGCCCCTCCAGTCCCATTCTAGGCCCTTGTGGGACTATCAGGGCAGCGGCGACAACCTCAGGCTTCGGTCCGCACGGATAACCGCACGTGATCTCCCTGACGCCCACGTCCCGCTGTACTGCCGCGACGACAGGGCCGATCTAGTTGCTGCGATGCCTGTCTTCAACGAACTGGGGCTCTCCCCAGCTGAGGGCCTTGGTTCCTGTCAGCGTTCTGGGAATGGGGGTACCCAGACCTGCCTGCCTGCGGCCCAGGGCATGGCCCACTTCATCAGCCAGACACAGCCAGGCGCGGCCCCACTCAAGACAAGGCCCTCGCGAGGGCCCTAGGCTCGCGAGGAGGAGCGGCGTCAAGACCGGCAAGGGATGGGCCTCCCCAGGCCCCCTCCGGAGCGGCGGAGATCTCTATGAAGGGCCCGGCCTCAGGAGTCAAAGATGACGCAAGGAAGGACAGGTGAGCGCCAGCGCGCCAGGCGGTGCAGTTTCCCCTTTGGTGCAAAGGGAGCAAGGACGTACGCGGGTTCTCAAAGCACCCCCTAAAGGTTTCCATTCCGATGCAACAAGACCACGACCACGAGCCCCGCAGGACGGATGTCATCGCCGAGTCCACCTCTGCACCATCGACAACAACTTTGCAGGCGAAGACCGCCTTTGGGCAGGGCGGGCATGTACTCCTGTCCCCCTTCAAAATTGGCCGTTGTGGGATCCCTTCCTGCCATTGCGATAAGGGAAGAGGACCCGGGCCACCGCTATATATAGAGGCTAGGCTGCGCCGTAGAAACGGATCCGAAACCAGTCGATTCACTCATCCACCACCAAGCCGACGGAGGGCCAAGAACACCTCAGGAGCGCCCTCACGAGGCTCCGAAACACTGTACTAGTTCATCCACCACACCTCCTCGAGAGGCAATCCACCAAAGCAAGAGTAGCGTATTACGCTTCACAGCGGCCCGAACCTGGGTAAACTACCGTGTTCATCTTCTTCCTCGTCATCGTGCGAGTTTATCGTCGTTTGGTCCATCGAGTAGCGAGCTAGGTTGGGCGAGGCTGTAGGGGATCTTCGCACACGCCCCTGTGTTCGAATCTTAAGGATTTTGCGGAGCCCGAAATCCAACATTTGGCGCGCCAGGTAGGGGGCGTGTTGAAGTCTTCTCCAAGCTTCGTTCTTCCCACGCTTCACTGCTCCGATGGCCGGCGCTCAACAAGCTTCCCCTGGCCGCAGCGGGTCAGCTTCCGTCAACCCCGCCATTGCCGTCGGAGGCCCACGCCCCGGCAGCATGGTACTGGGCGGTCAGTATCAGGTCACCAGCATTGCCTCCACCGTTACCGCCTCTCGCTCGGCCCAAGCACACGGCGGGCGGGCGGCGCCCCCGGCACCGACGATGCGCCGCACCTACGTGGGGGACCTCGACGCGCACGATGCGCTACTGCTGGCAAGCGAGATGCTCCGCCACCGCCCAACGCACGGGGGCTTCGACGCATGGGCTGATCACATCGTGGAGCTGGTCACCATCGTGCAAAGGGCTCTGGCCCCTCACTCTTCTTCAAGGCCGCAGGTGCCAGGCGCCGGGGGCTCGCATACCGCGTCCGCTCCCCAGCCCGTTGGCGGAGTGACCCTTCCAGCACCGGATGGGTCCGAGCGGGGCACGCCACACGCTGTGCTCCTCCTCCTCCGAATCCCGGTGACCGGTTTTGGGACGCAGCCCAGCCACGACGACCAAGCACACGGAGGAAATGACGGGGCGCCCCGCGCGCACACCAACACGCGCCTCCATGACCAGGTGGGCCTTCAACAGCCTGGGTTGACCAGACGGGAGCGCGCCATCCGGCGCAGTGAGCAAGCAGCACTGGCGTCCGGACAAACAAGCAACAACGGCGAAGGCGCATCAGGTCGCCAAGAAAGCAATCCACACTAGGAGACGCGCGGCCCACCCAACGGTGGTGGCAGAGGTAAGCAACTCCACTATGAGGCCCGTCGCAGGAGGGTCTGCGAGCGACGCGCGCGGGGCGGCTTCCCGCCGCCGCCAGGAGGGGCCATTCCCGGCGCTCCGCCGGACGGCTCGGGAGGAGGACCGAGTCCTTACGTGGAGCCCTATGTACCGTGCTACGTCGTATCGCCTGGCGGTGGGATAGGTTAGGCGCCCGCCGCATGCGCCGGCACCCCCCAAGAGTAAGGAGCACCCTGGGCGTCCTCCCCGAGCCGGGCCTGGGGGCTTCCGTCGACGGAGCACCGGGCCTGGACGGCGCGAGTGGGAGGGCGCCCCCGGGCCCGCGGGGCGCGGCGCAAGCCGGCGCCCCCATGGGCAAGCTACGCCGGACCAAGCCCCGACGCCTCAGGAGTAATGGCCTGGGGGGGAGCATCAAGACACAAATAGGGCGGGCCACCCGCGGCAACTACAGTGCCGGCACGGCCTCGGGAGGCTGGGCCTCACAAGGCCCTCAGGACGTTGTCCGGCCGGCGCACGGACGCTTCACGAGGTGGCTTCATCGACAAAACACCCTTATGGCTGCGCCGATGCATCGTGCTCATGTTTGGGCCTCGGGAGTGCAATCCTGCGGTTGCGCGGGGAACGATGCATTCGGGTTAGGGTCATAAGGGCGCGCAACCGGGCAGAAATGCACGGGATGGTTCTTGACGGAGTTGGGAGCCACCAGGCCGTGTGCCTGGGGGCTTGCCCAGCTATCTATGGCCGTGACACTCTCACGTAATAATGAGCGGGCTGTATACGCCCGGAGCCCCCCGAGGACGCGGAGGGATTCCTCCCACGCAATGTGGCAGCCACAGCTCCGTGCTGGCGGAGAAGACAACACTGCCCTCCAATGGCTATGCCCATGCAACGTGGATGCCCTATGCTCAGCGCTGGGGGAAGACGAAGACTAGCCTAGGGGCCGGACGCAGCATTTGCTTGCTTCTTTTTGGTGTTCGAATTGCCGTTTTTTGGAATAAAGTCTGAGGATTTTGAAACTCTATGTTTAAAAGAAAAAGGGGCGGGAACTTTTCTCTCTGTGTTCTCTCGTTTTACCAGACTCGAATTCTCTCTTTCTGGATGGTGTTTCGCAAGGAGCCAAACGCCCCGCACCTCCCCAAGGCACCTCGGGGCTGGATAACGAGGCCTTGTCGCCTCAGGGGCATGCATCTTTTAGCCGTCGACCCCCGCACGGGGGCTCCGACCTCAGCATGGAGTCTAGGGAGGCCCCAGGGCTTCCTGAGGCAGCAGTCGGCAGGACGGAATGGGGGATCGCCCAAGCATCAAAGGGGGCTCCTGAGCATCACGCCTCAGGAGCCTTACCGGTCACATAACCACTCGTCCCTCTTGATGTCGTCCTTGGTGATCCGGTAGGCGTCGAGGGTGTCGGGGCCTGACCCCGTGGTTGCGTCCTGGTGATCCGGTCGTACATTACGGTGGTCGGGAAATGCGCGGGACTGGGACCTGCCAACGTAGGGCAGCTTGAGCGTCAAAAGGGGGCTCCTGAGCATCACGCCTCAGGAGCCTTATTGATCGTATAGCCACTCGTCCCCCTTGACGTTGTCCTTGGTGATCCAGTCGGCGTCAAGGGTGTCGAGGCCTGACCCCGTGGTTGCGAGCTGGTGATCTAGTCGTACACTACGGTGGTCGGGAAATGTGCGGGACTGGGTCCTGCAGACATAGAGTGCCGAAAGGGCTCCCAAACCGTCCCACGAACAAGGAGGGGGCACCCCAGAAGGAGCCGCGAGCGAGACCGTCGCCACCCCACGAGCTAAGTACACTGCCGAACCAAGCAAGAGCCTCCTGGCCTCATAACGACCCGAGGACGGGGTAAAGATTATGCGCACTAACGTAAGGATGCAGGTGTTACGGGCCACCACGCGCGGCCACCGAGACCCCTGAGGACCAAGGCGATAGGAAAAATGGCGCGAGGGAAAGGACCCCACCACGGAGAACTGCAAGGCCGCGAACCCGGGGAAGATGGCGGCCACGAGTTGCCCCTCAGGAGAGAAAGCCTCGTGAGGACCCCACCGTTTGCCATCACCCGGCCGCGGCGGTAGCAGCGCCTGGCCCCGTGCAGAGAATCTAAGTCGTGCCGCGGCGAGCAAGCGAGCGGCGATTCGAGAAAAGAAAAACGAGAAGGCGAAGGTAACATGCAAAAGATTAATGCCCTCCGGGGCAGAGTTCTTCTTGAAATATTACAGGCACCAAGAAAAGAAGATAGGGGTTGCTTAGGGGGAGAAGCCGCCGTCACCGCCCGCGCCGCCGGCTGGCTCGGCGTCGGAATCGTCCTCCCCGCTGGAGGCGGGCACCTGGACGAACCGCTCCACCATGGACTCCACGTGCGGGCGCACCTCGTCCCGAAGGGGGCGCTGGAGCCCGTCAGGCACCGGCTCCCCGACGCGCCAGAGGTCGAGCTGCGGGGCGAGGTGGCGCTGGTTGGAGAAGACGAGCGTCAAGGCGAGGTCCCGAAGGTCGCGCGTGTCAGACTCACTGTCCGCGTTCACGCGGGAGACGCCGGTCTCCAGCGCCTCCACCACCTTCTGGAAGAATTCAAGGTAGCCCCCATCGCCGCACACGTTCGGCAGCGCGGGGGCGTCCCCAACAAACCGGCTCACCGCGCCGGCCGCGCGGCTGGCGATGCCCAGGAACTACTTGGCACGCTGGGATTCCAGCAGCCTGGCGTGCCTCCTGGACCTGGGCCTGGAGGGACGCCAGCTCCGCCCTGGCCTCCGCTTCGCCCCGGAGGGCTGCTTGGAAGGCGGCCTCGGCGGTCGCCAGCCGGGCCCGCAGCGCCTCCGCTTCCTCCTGAAGCTCGCCAAGCTTGCATTTCTTGGCCGCAGGCGCCCTGGGAGAAGGAGAGGATCATGCTCGGAACGCTGGGCAAAACAACTAAAGAAGAGAGAGGCAGCGGAATACTCACTCGTCGACCATAGCCCAGCGCCGGCGAACCTGCGCCGGCCCTGAGGGCCCCCCACCACTGCCTCCGGAGGAGGACGAGGGAGCCGGCGGTGCCTCGCACTTCCTTGCGCCCGCGCCACTTCCTCCAGACGCCATGGAGGACGAGAAGATGGGAAGAAGAGAGGGTTTTCTCGACAGAGCGAAGGAAGCAGGAAGATACCTCAAGACTACAATGCCCCTCCACTGCCAGGGGCGGGGCGGATTTATAGGCATAACTAAAGCCGTGAGGCATCGTGGGAGAGCAGGCGTCGTGCACCTCTCAGGCGCCGCGAGGCGGTTCGGTCGACGCAGTACCGTCCGCGTCGCCTCTCCTGCCAACTGAAGGGTCACATCCACGTGGCCCGAGGAGTAGAGGCCCGAAGCAGCAGTAGCATTCAAGGAAGGGCAATGATGGCCTACGCTGCACACGGGCGTCGCATCAATTTGACTTTGAGCGGTTCCTGACGCCCTTGGGGAGCGGGGGCGTCGCCGCCCAGGCATTCGACGCGTGTAAAGCCTGGCCCGCAGGCGTTTGGGGCCGCGGCGCTTCGGGCCGCCCTCGAGGCTTCGCCCGGAAGCCTTGGGCCCGGGGGCTACTGTCGGCGTTCTGGGAACAGGGGTACCCAGACCTGCCTGCCTGCGGCCCAGGGCATGGCCCACTTCATCAGCCAAACACAGCCAGGTGTGGCCCCACTCAAGACAAGGCCCTCGCGAGGGCCCTAGGCTCGCGAGGAGGAGCGGCGTCAAGACCGGCAAGGGATGGGCCTCCCCAGGCCCCCTCCGGAGCGGCGGAGATCTCTATGAAGGGCCCGGCCTCAGGAGTCAAAGATGACGCAAGGAAGGACAGGCGAGCGCCAGCGCGCCAGGTGGTGCAGTTTCCCCTTTGGTGCAAAGGGAGCAAGGACGTACGCGGGTTCTCAAAGCACCCCCTAAAGGTTTCCATTCCGGTGCAACAAGACCACGACTACGAGCCCCGCAGGACAGATGTCATCGCCGAGCCCACCTCTGCACCATCGACAACAACTTTGCAGGCGAAGATCGCCTTTGGGCAGGGCGGGCATGTACTCCTGTCCCCCTTCAAAATTGGCCGTTGTGGGATCCCTTCCCGCCATTGCGAGAAGGGAAGAGGACCCGGGCCACCTCTATATATAGAGGCTAGGCTGCGTCGTAGAGACGGATCCGAAACCAGTCGATTCACTCATCCACCACCAAGCCGACGGAGGGCCAAGAACACCTCAGGAGCGCCCTCACGAGGCTCCGAAACACTGTACTAGTTCATCCACCACACGTCCTCGAGAGGCAATCCACCAAAGCAGGAGTAGGGTATTACGCTTCACAGCGGCCCGAACCTGCGTAAACTACCGTGTTCATCTTCTTCCTCGTCATCGTGCGAGTTTATCGTCGTTTGGTCCATCGAGTAGCGAGCTAGGTTGGGCGAGGCTGCAGGGGATCTTCGCACACGCCCCTGTGTTCGAATCTTAAGGGTTTTGCGGAGCTCGAAATCCGACAGTTCCCCGGTGATGGTGTCCTCCGGCGAGACCACGGGCGGGGAATATTCGGAGAAGACCGCCGTCGCCGACCCAGCGAGGGCGTCTCCCCCGTCGCAGAGCACGCTTCTGCGCGACCTTGAGGACGATGATGATGTCGGTGAAGTTTCTATTGCGGGCTCCCCAGGTCTCGCCAGGGCCCCCAGGGGGCTAGGACCGGCCCCTCGTGCCACACGGTCCGCCTGCGTGTCGACCCCCAGGAAGCGCGGAGCGGAGTCTCCCCCGGTGCGCCCGCCTCTGCCGGCAAGGCAGTTGAAGCGCCGGCCTTGCCCCCGCCCAAATTGCAGCTCACAGGCGAGGTGAGCGAGGCCGGGGCCATGGCGATCCCCCCAGCGGCCGCCCTTGGGGACAGCGCCTTTGCTCCCCCACGTGGTGGTGCCCTCACCGAGAAAGGCGAGGGCGCCCCCGTCGTTGCCGGAGCGGAGAAGAAGAGGAAGTGGGTCGACGTTGAAGAGTAAGTGACCCGGCTCGGCCTTGGTCGCCCACCGATAGCTTGTGTATTGATGACCTTCCTTTGCTTGGTGACCAGGAACGCCGCCGTGCTGAAGATGAGGAAGAAGAAGGCGGGCGTCAAGCCGAAGGCGCCTTCCGACGCGCCGCCCGCTCCTGCCATCGCCTGCTGCCGAGGGGGTGGGGGCTTGCGAGGTAACCCCTCCAGTCACCGTCGCGGAGCCCCCTGAGCCCCCAATGCCTGTTGGCGTGATCGCTCCTGCCCTCAAGGGCGTGGCGATGCTGCTGTCCGGAGGGCCAGCCCCTCAGGGCCAGCCGCCCATCGATCCGTCTGTGTCCGTGGTCGCCGCGCGGCCTCCGGAGCCTCCTGCTCCTCGTGCTGCTGTCTCCCCGGGGTCGTCTCCCGCGATCGCGCAAGGGACTCCTCCGGAGGAGGTCTTGATGCCTTCGTCGTGCGGCCTCGACGTCCTGGACGGGGCCTTCGCTGCTCTGGGTCAAGTTCGTGGCGCCCTCGGGGGTACCGACGATCGCCTCGCTAGCGGGTGCCTTGGGCTCCTCTCTGGGTGGCTTCAGGCCGACGCCTCTGCCGTGGCGGTTTGGGGTCAGGACGAGGCTGCCGCGGCGAAGATCGAGGAGGAAGCTGCGTCCGCCAGGGCAGCCCGCGAGGAGGCACTAGATGAAGCGGGGTCTGCTGCCAGGTGCTGCGAAGAGGTGGAGGCCCGTCTGAAGGCCCTCCATGAGGAGAAGTCTGAGCTTGCGGAGCAGCTGCGTCAGTGGGAGGAGAATCTCAAGGCCGGCGAGGCCAAGCTTGCCTCTCGGGACTCTGAGCTATCCCAGGCGGCGACCCGCCAGTCCGCGGAGCGGGAGCGCCTAGACGCGCAGGAGAAGGAAGTCGCTTCGAAGAAGGCCCTGCTCGACGTCAGGGAGAAAACTCTTGCCGCGGCTGAGGAGGAAAAGGCTACGAAGCTGAGCGCCTTTCCAATCGTCGAGCTCAAACTTCGCCAAGCTCTCCACTCCATCTGCCGGGATGGGTTCGCGGAGCCCCTGGCGACTCCAGAGAGCGGCTTCGTGGTGCTCGCTTCGAAGCTCGTCGAGGCGCTGGAGGGCGCCGTTGTCAAGGTGGAGGGGGTCTTGGAGAGCGAGTGCCGCGACCTCTTTTCTAAGGCCGCGATGCGCGTCTTCAGCCATCTTCATCTTCGCGAGCCGGGTTTCGACTTCGACTCCGTGATCCGCCCGGTCGCCCCCGAGGTCCGCGCCAGTGCTGCGGCGGCGGTGAAGGGCTCTATGGAGACGCTGGTGAAGAGGTTCACCCCCGTCACGGTTCCCCCGCCTCCTGATGCTGCAGGGGTTAGCGACGAAGAAGACGACTCCAGCGATGTCGACGACGAGTTCCCCGAGGACGGGACGAGTGGTGGCGGCGGTTCCTCCTGATTCCTCTCCCCTGCTCCTTTCCTGCAATGTCCATCGTGCCTCATGGAGGCGTTAAACTTGTTTGTGTTCGCGAAAACTTTTAATGCTTGTAATAACTGTTGAACTGTGTGATTGCTCTCTTTGCCTTGTTTCCTTCTTGCTTGCTGTGATGCTCTGCGTCGGTAGGGCCCGGGCCCGCGCATACCTCAGCCGCCGTTGGGCCGACCGGATCACCAAGGACGGTCCAAGGGGTGAGGGGCTACGGGGCCAGTGAGGCTCCTGAGTCGCGATGCTCAGGAGTCCCCCTTGATGTATGAGCAGCCCTCATGAAGGGAACATGGTGAAGATTGGGTTAACTTAAAAATTTCGAACACCTTTGGCGCTCTGCGTCGGCAGGGCCTGGCCCCGCGCATACCTCAGCCGCCGTTGGGCCGACCGGATCACCAAGGACGGTCCAAGGGGTGAGGGGCTACGGGACCAGTGAGGCTCCTGAGTCGCGATGCTCAGGAGTCCCCCTTGACGTACGAGGTCTAGCGTCCTCCTTAAGGGTTTTTTGAGCGGTTCGAGCTCTGCGTCGGCAGGGCCCGGCCCCGCACATACCTCAACCGCCGTTGGGCCGACCGAATCACCAAGGACGGTTCCAAGGGGTGAGGGGCTACGGGACCAGTGAGGCTCCTGAGTCGCGATGCTCAGGAGTCCCCCTTGACGTACGAGCGGCTCCCATACCTTTCCTCACCAGCTTTTCCGGAGATGGGCACGTGAAGACCAGGTTTGGCAGACCTGGGTAGGTGGCGTGTACCAGGCTTGCCCGGGTAGTAGCCCCCGTGCAGCCCCCTCACGCGTACATCCCTGGGGAACGCAGCGAGAAGGGGGCCACTAGGAACCTTCCTGAGGTTGGATGCAGCCGCTGGGGCACCCTCAGTTGTTTATCCCCCCGCACGGGGTGTGGGGCTTCCACATTGCGTGGGCATAGTCATTGGTGGACAGTGTTGACCGCCAGCACGGAGATGTGGCTTCCACATTGCGTGGGCATAGTCATTGGTGGACGGTGTTGTCTTCTCCACCAGCGCGGAGCTTTGGCTTCCACATTGCGTGGGAAGGAACCCCTCCGCGTCCTCGGGGGGCTCCGGGCGTGTACAGCCCATAGAGTTCATACGCGTGGCTGGCACGGCAAAACTGGGAGGTGTATCTGGGAGCACGCGAGGGTGCTTTGGCCTCACGAGGTCCCTACCTCAAAGGCGGTTTGCGCCTGAGTCTTCTCGTAGGTGGGGCTATCCGAGGCCCTGCAGACTTCTTCTTCTTCATGAGTGAGGCAGGTTGGGAGTCCTTTTGGCACTCTATGTCTGCAGGCTCCAGTCCCGCACATTTCCCGACCACCATAGTGTACGACCGGATCACCAAGGACGCAACTACGAGGTCAGGCCCCGACACCCTTGACGCCAACCGGATCACCAAGGACGACATCAAGGGGCGAGTGGCTTTATGACCGGTAATGCCCCTGAGGCGCATTGCTCAGGAGCCCCCTTTGATGCTCAAGCGGCTCTACGTCGGCAGGTCCCAGTCCCGCACATTTCCCTACCACCATAGTGTACGACCGGATCACCAAGGATGCAACTACGGGGCGAGGACCCGACACCCTTGATGCCGACCGGATCACCAAGGACGACATCAAGGGGCGAGTGGCTATATGACCGGTAAGGCTCCTGAGGCGCGATGCTCAGGAGCCCCCTTTGACGCTCGAGCGACCCCCATTCCATCCTACCGGCTGTTGCCTCAGGAGGCCATGGGGCCTCCCGAGACTCCATGCTGAGGCGCCGCGCTGCGGCCGGAGCCCCCGAGCGGGGGTCGACTGCCCAAAGATGCAAGTCCCTGAGGCGACAGGGCCTTGCATCCTAGTTCCGAGGTGCCCCGGGAAGGGCCGTAGCGCACGGCCCCTTGCAAAACACCAACTCAGAAAGGGTGGTGCGGCGGCATTCACGCCGGCAAGGAGCCATGCAGGCAAGGTAAAACGTTAGGAAACAGATCAGATGCATGAGAAACTATTGAAATATGCATAAACGAGGCGACTGCAGGGGTGTGCCCTGATCGCCTGAGGACAATGCGGCCCGGTGGGCGCCCTCAAATGGAGAGAACCAAAAAGTTACCTGGCAACAGCCAACAAAAAGTTACCTGGCGGCCATGCCGCTGAAGAGTCAAAGCTGCCGTCATAGCCTGATCTTACACCTCCACGAGCGCGACCCTCATGGGCCCGTCGTCTCCCGGGGCTCGGGACCTTCGCTTGGTCCGAGCATCTCCTCCAACTCCTCGCCGCGCCCCGCCAGGCAAGGTATGAGCATGGCCCGGGCAAGGCGCTGGAACATGACGCCTGCGTTCGCCAGTCCGAAGGGCATGCAGACGTGGGTGTTCGGGTAGACCCATCCATGATCGGCACGCGCTGGCCAGAAGGGGCCCTGGGACGCGACCCTGTTGATCGCGAGTGCATTGACACAGATGCGCGGCCGGTCGACCGGACCGATGATGGCGGCTGCGATTAGTGGTGCTGGGCGGTCTCCGCCTTGCATGGCCTGTGCTTCCTCAAGCTCCTCGATCGCTCTGATCACGGACTCCTGCGAGCTCTGCACCACGCGCCGTGCTCCAGGCTCGAGTAGACGCGCGTTAGGACGCGCCTTCAGGTTGTGCCCGAGCGCCTCCCTTGTCTCACTGGCCAAGCTGGAAGCTCCCTAGATGGTAGCCCCCGGGCCCGACCCAAGAGGGGCGCCGAGCGCGCTTTCCTATGCGATGGGAGGTGGGGCCCGGTCCCTGGGCGCAGAGCTCGACGCTCCGGGACGCCCCGCGGGAAGGAGCTACTGAAAGCACAACATGCTCCCTTGGTGGTTTTGATAATTCATGACAACATACATTGTCTCTTGGACTAATACTTTTACCTAGTGTATTTCAGATATAGTCCATAGAGAAGGGCTGGCAAAAGGATTGTGGAGATTGTGGAATACCCCAAGATGCAAGGAAATAGGTTGGCAAAGCTTCAAGGAAGAGGACTCTACATTTTACATTTGTGAGAAATCACTTTGAGTCCACAGGAAAGCCAATACTATTAAAAGGGGGTAAGGTTTTGTTGGTGAACAAAATGCTCATATGTGCACAAGTGATAGTCACCAAAAACACCCACAAATTCGCCCACCAAAGTCTGTCCAAAGCCATATACTCAACATCGGTGCAACCAATATTTCCATCCCGGTGCCACCGATTCTCAACCATAGACAGACTCAGCCAAACCCTAGCCACTTCGGTGCAACCGATTCCATACCGGTGCCACCGAGTTTAGGTTGCCAACTTTCTGTTACGCAAATTCACAATATCGGTACCACCGAGATTGTTGGATCGGCGTCTCTGAGATTGGGAATCTGACCGTTGGTCACCTTATCGGTGCAACCGAGTTTCCTATATCGGTCTCACCGAGATTCAAAAGTTGCCACCTTTTGGTCACTTCGGTACCACCGAGATTAACACATCGGTGTCACCGAGTTGGTCATTTTGTGTGTAACGGTTGGATTTTTGGGGATGCCTATATATACCCCTCCACCACCACCTACTCGAGAGAGAAGCACTCAGAACTATTCCATACTTGCCCCATCCAGTTTTCTGAGAGAGAACCACCTATCCTTGTGTTGAGGTCAAGATCTTCCACTCCAACCATATGGATCTTGATTTCTAGCCTCCCCAAGTTGCTTTCCACCAATCCCATCTCTTCCACCAAGCAAATCTGTGTGAGAGTGATTGTGTGTTGAGGAGTCTATCATCTTGAAGCACAAGAGCAAGGAGTTCATCGTCATTACCGAGCCTATTACCTTTTGGAGGGTGGTGCCTCCTAGATTGGTTAGGTGTCGCTTGGGAGCCTCCTACTTCGTGTTGTGGAGTGAACCAAGAAGTTTGTACGGGCAAGGAGATTGCCTACTTCGTGAAGATCTACCCATAGTGAGGCTAGTCCTTCGTGGACGGAAGCCGTTATGGAATAGTCAAGGTTGCTACTTCGTGGACCCTTATGGGTGGAACCCTCCGTGGACTCTCGCGACCGTTACCCTCCGTGGGTTGAAGACTCCATAAACGTGGATGTACGATAGCACCACCTATCGGAACCACGGGAAAAAATCTTTGCGTCTCCAATTGCATTTGATCTTCCTATCTCTACCCTTTACTTCATGTGCAATGTCTTTTCTTTCTGCTGCCATATTTGTTGACATGCATGTGTAGGGCTGTTAGACTTGCTAGACTTGCTAAAACTGTTAAAATCTACCAACCAATAAACTTGGGAAAAGGTTAGGTTTTAAACTCCTGCTAGTAGTCTATTCACCCCCCTCTAGACACTCTTCTCGTGATCCCTCAATTGGTATCAGAGCATTGGTCTCCATTGCTTCGGTTTAATCACCAAGGAGGAAGATGGATGTGTCTAGTATAGGGAGTTTGAGTTGTAGAGTGCCTATTCTTGATGGAGAGTACTATAGTCAATGGAAAACCTTGATGCTTGAGCTATTTAATGAATTTCAATTGAGCAAATATGTCAAGTGCCCCTATGTTCCCCCCATTGATCCTTTGTATCCCACACACGAAGAGGAAGTTGATAAGCTATGCAATCTTAGAACTGTCAATCTTATTGTTAGAACTTTACCTAGAAATGTGCTTAATCGAATGAAGAATTTTGTATGCGCTTACACTTTGTGGAATGATTTGGAGAAACGATATCCAAATTATTCACTAAGTAATTTTGATGAAATTCTTCATAAAACTATTGTCTTCCACAAAATGACGCCTAGTGATCCTAAGTTTGATGATTGTCTTTTTGAGCTTAGAGACCTCATGCGTGCTAAAGGACATGTCACTACTATCAACAACATCATTATTGAACCCATTCGCATTCATAAATTTGAACATTGTCATGATCATACCCCTGACGAATCTCTTGTTCTTTATGACGAGGATTTCCCACTTGATGATGACAATGTGGAACATGGCTACTATGATGAAGATGAGCTGGTCGACATCGAGTATGAGAAGATAATGAAGAATCTAAGTCTCATGGCAAACTTCAAGGATTACATGTCCGGAGGAAAAGAGTGGATTCTCGATAGCGGATGTACCGATCATATGACCGGAGATAGAGAAATGTTTGAAGAGATCACGCCAAACCATGGACCGTGAAGGTACGTAACGTTTGGAGACAACTCCAAGGGTAAGGTACTTGGTCTTGGTAAGGTGGCCATATCCCATGATAGCTCTATTCAAAATGTTATGCTTGTTGAATCTCTTGGCTACAATCTTCTTTCCGTATCTAGACTTGCCGACTTTGGTTTTAATGTGCTATTCACGAAAGTAGATTGCCAAGTGTTTCATCAAGATAATCATAAAATGGTCTTTACCGGTTTCCGTAGAGGTGATCTATACATTGTCGATTTCACTAAGAGATCCAAACCTCGTACTTGTTTAATTGCAAAATCTTCTAAAGGATGGCTTTGGCATAGAAGACTAGGACATGTTGGCATGCGTAATCTAGACAAGCTCATCAAAGGTGATCACATACTTGGTGTCAAAGATGTTATCTTTGACAAAGATAGACTTTGTAGTGCTTGTCAAGCTGGAAAGCAAGTAGGTGGAAGTCATCCAGTTAAGAATATCATGACTACTAGGAGACCACTCGAGTTACTTCATATGGATCTCTTTGGTCCCAATGCTTACAAGAGTCTCGGTGGAAATTCCTATGGTCTAGTTATAGTTGATGATTTTTCCAGATTTACGTGGGTATTCTTTCTTGATGATAAGTCGCAAGTTCAAAAGATCTTCAAGAACTTCGCTCGCAAAGCGCAAAATCAGTTTGAAGTGAAGATCAAGAAGGTTCGGAGCGATAACGGATCGGAGTTCAAGAACACCCATGTGGATACCTTTCTTGACGAAGAAGGTGTTTCACATGAGTTCTCGGCTACGTACACGCCTCAACAAAATGGAGTTGTTGAGAGGAAGAACCGAACGCTCATTGAGATGGCAAGAACGATGCTTGACGAATACAAGACGCCAAGACACTTTTGGGCAGAAGCCGTGGAAACATCATGTCATGCCACAAACCGACTTTACTTGCACAAGCTTCTCGGTAAAATGGCATACGAGCTACTCACCGGTAACAAACCCCAAGTTGGATACTTTCGGGTATTCGGCTCAAAGTGCTACATTCTTGATAAGCATCGTCGTACTAAATTTGCTCCTAAATCTCATGAAGGATTCCTACTTGGTTATGGTTCGAACTCTCACACTTACCGTGTCTACAACAACTTCACTCAAAAAGTTTAAGAGACGGTAGATGTGAAGTTTGATGAATCTAATGGTTCGCAAGTCGAACAATTGCCAAATGATGCAGGTAATAAGGACCCTTCGGAAGCTATCCAAGATTTTCCCATCGGCAAGATTCGTCCCATGGAGGTGAAGGAAAGTACTTCATCAACTCAAGTGGAAGCCCCCACTTCACGTCAAGGTGAACCACAACATGACATGGAGGCATCCACAAGCGGTACATGACAAGATGATGAAGAGGAGGAAGTGCATCATGAAGATCCACCACAACCTCCTTCACCACCACCTCAAGGGAACGGCACCTTCAACAACAATGAAGATGAAGGAGATGATGATGAAGAAGAAGCTCCACCATCCAACAATCAAAAGCTGACCCGAGTTCGAGCACAAGTGACCAAGAACCATCCCTTAAACCAAATCTTTGGTGATATACAAACAGGGAGAATCACTCGCTCTAAAACTCGCCTAGCTAACTTTTGTGAGCATTATTCTTTCATCTCTAGCATTGAGCCCTTGAAGGTAGAACAAGCTCTTGAAGATGCTGATTGGGTGAACGCGATGCATGAAGAGCTTCACAACTTCGAGAGGAACGAAGTGTGGACACTCATAGAGAAGCCCAAGGATGAGCAAAATGTCATCGGAACCAAATGGGTGTTTCGGAACAAGCAAGATGAAGACGGTCAAGTCGTACGGAACAAGGCTCGTCTCGTAGCCCAAGGATATACGCAAGTCGAAGGTATGGACTACGGTGAGACCTACGCCCCCGTCGCTAGACTTGAATCTATTCGCATTCTTCTTGCTTATGCTAATCACCATGATATCACTCTTTATCAAATGGACATTAAAAGTGCCTTTTTAAATGGTGAAATTGAAGAAGAGGTTTATGTTAAGCAACCACCTGGTTTTTTGAATCCTAAGAAACCTAATCATGTCTACAAGCTTCGTAAAGCCCTTTATGGTCTTAATCAAGCCCCTCGTGCTTGGTACAAATGCTTAACGAAGTTCCTCATTGAAAAAGGTTTAGAGATTGGTAAAATTGACGCAACCTTATTCACTAAGAGAGTTAATGGTGAATTATTTGTGTGCCAAATCTATGTGGATGATATTATCTTTGGGTCTACTAACCCATAATTTAGTGAAAGATTTGGAAGGTTGATGTCCGAAAAGTATGAGATGTCCATGATGTGTGAGCTGCAATTCTTTCTTGGTTTGCAAATCAAGCAAACGAGAGAAAGAACTTTCATCTCTCAAACTAAGTATACCAAGGACTTGATCAAGAAGTTCAACATGCAGGAGTGCAAAGGTATGAAAACCCCAATGCCTACTAGTGGACATGTTGATCTTACCAGAGAGGATGAACCGGTTGATCAAAAGGTTTATCGATCTATGACTGGTTCATTGCTATATCTATGTGCCTCTCGTCCCGATATTATGCTTAGTGTTTGCATGTGTGGTAGATATCAAGCTGCACCTAAAGAATGTCATCTTTTGGCCGTGAAACGTATTGTGAGATATTTGATACAAACACCAAATTTTGGCATTTGCTATCCCACGGGATCTTCCTTTAACCTTGTTGGCTATTCCGATTCGGATTATGCCGGTGACAAGGTTGATAGAAAATCCACCTCGGGTACTTGTCAATTTTTGGGCAGATCTCTTGTATCTTGGTCCTCCAAGAAACAAAACTCGGTATCTCTATCTACTGCCGAAGCTGAGTATATTGCTGCTGGATCTTGTTGTGCACAATTGTTATGGATGACACAAACGCTTAAGGATTATGGAATTTATGTTAGAAATGTTCCATTGCTTTGTGACAATGAAAGTGCTATTAAAATTGGTCATAATCCTATGCAACACTCTCGAACTAAACATATTCAAGTTAGACATCATTTCATTTGTGATCATGTTGCCAAAGGAGATATTGATCTTAAGCATGTTCGCACTAACAAGCAATTGGCCGATATCTTTACTAAGCCACTTGATGAGAAAACATTTTGTTACTTGAGGAGTGAGTTGAACATCATTGATGCTTCAAACTTGAGCTAGACTCACTCGGTTGCATGCAAGGGCATAAGCTTTCTTGATATTTCCATGTTGATCCTAACATGTTATCTTGTGCCATGGAATTGTATGCTCCCTTGTATTGCATCTAATCTTTTGTAGGTACTTGGAAGAATTTCATTCCACAAGATTGCCATCAACTCCAATCATAAGCAATCTTGTCATTACCAAGTATTCACAACCCCTCTTGATGATGAAAGGAAGAAGACACCACAATCATATCCTTGACATATATTTATAATTCTCAAGTTGGTATCATTTCAAATGGATATGTCCATTGCTCTTCCTTGCATGACTAACCTTTGCAGGTGACAAGTCTACTAAAACAAGAAGGATTGCTCCCAACTCAAGATGATCTTCATCAACCTCGAGCATCCTCAACAAGTTCACCTACAAGCCACGTCATCAACATCACTCAAAGGTATGTATTCATATCCTTGAAAAGGCTTTACTCCAAGTCATGGGAGAAAGCAACTCAAGTGATATAAAGACATTAAAATGTTTAATCGATAAATGGTAACCCCATTTTGAGCTTAACGTAGAGTATGACCCATGATCAAGCATTCTTGCTTGACTCCTAAGTCAATGTACTCTAATATAGGTGACCTAGTCACCGCCCATCATCTAGTTAAGTATTTTAGATGGTTCACTTTCTATTTTGCGAAGACTTCTTGGAACCGCTCAAATCTTCTCTAGTTGATATCCCTTTGTAAAAACCTTCACATTCCCTTTGAATTTTTTTTCTGGCAACACTTTGAAAACAGAAACTTGGTCCTTTATTTCCTTTGCTGTTTTAGCCTCGGAGCCACCAATACATATTTCTCGGTTCTACCGACATTGCAGATAAGCTGCACCACAAGATCTCGGTACCACCGATTTATCTGTCTCGGAGTCACCGATTTGTTTTCTTTTCTTATTTATGATCGTTGTTGCAAATCTATGTTTCTCTTGTGCCATTTCATGTGAGGATTTTGTTACTTCGATGACCCCTTCTTTTAAAAAAAGGGAGAATAACAAAAGAAATTCTTTATTCAAGGATCCCTAACTCAAAGGAGAAGCAGTCTTAAAAAATCTCAGAAGAAGAGAAATTATTTTCAATGATTCCCTCAGTTTTCATTTCCATGAACCCTACATTCAATGACCCTTGTTCTCGAGGATCCCTTCCTATCAATGATCCCTGTATCTATTCCTATGTTTGACCTTTTTGGAAATTAATGCCAAAGGAGGAGAATACCAAAGCTTCATGCTAAAGAGGAAGATACATGCTTATGCAAAGGGGGAGATATGATCAAGGGGGAGAGCCAATATCAATATTCATATAAGGTGAGAATATCAAAGTAGGGGGAGAAAAACATATTTGGAGGATTATCTAAGATGTGTTGGAAGTTTACTTTTCTCACCCTATCCAATCCCAATATCTACGTGCCGAGATTCAGGGGGAGAGGATGTTTTAATACTGTCATATCTAAGGGGAGAAAGAAATGATTTTGGAGACATATCAATCTTAAGAAATACTATCTTCTATATGTTCTCCATATCTTGGTACTTTTGAGTTCTATTGCCTTGTTGATTGGTAGAATACTCTTGTGTTTCCTAACATTGTTTTCTCAAGTGTATTTCTACTACAAGAGTGCTCAAGAACTCAAGGTAAGTATATGCATCATATCTTTGGTCAAGATAATCTCTTGCTTCTTGCACATATTGTTTGCAAGAGTGAAGTCTTGAACAAGGATACATCTCATTCACATATATTTGATGCATATAGCCAAGATACACATGACTCATTATATCCTTTCTACTATTTGTGTGCCCATGCATTCCAAAGCAACTATCCTTTAAAGGACTGCACACATTTAGGGGGAGCAAATCAAAGTCATGTGCCTCTCAAAGTCTTCATTATATCCATGTATCTTTATTTGAAGCTTTGATTGTATGTTGTCATCAATTACCAAAAAGTGGGAGATTGAAAGCACAACATGCTCCCTTGGTGGTTTTGATAATTCATGACAACATACATTGTCTCTTGGACTAATACTTTTACCTAGTGTATTTCAGATATAGTCCATAGAGAAGGGCTGGCAAAAGGATTGTAGAGATTGTGGAATACCCCAAGATGCAAGGAAATAGGTTGGCAAAGCTTCAAGGAAGAGGACTCTACATTTTACATTTGTGAGAAATCACTTTGAGTCCATAGGAAAGCCAATACTATTAAAAGGGGGTAAGGTTTTGTTGGTGAACAAAATGCTCATACGTGCACAAGTGATAGTCACCAAAAACACCCACAAACTCTCCCACCAAAGTCTGTCCAAAGCCATATACTCAACATCGGTGCAACCAACATTTCCATCCCGGTGCCACCGATTCTCAACCATAGACAGACTCAGCCAAACCCTAGCCACTTCGGTGCAACCGATTCCATACCGGTGCCACCGAGTTTAGGTTGCCAACTATCTGTTACGCAAATTCACAATATCGGTACCACCGAGATTGTTGGATCGACGTCACCGAGATTGGGAATCTGACCGTTGGTCACCTTATCGGTGCAACCGAGTTTCCTATATCGGTCTCACCGAGATTCAAAAGTTGCCACCTTTTGGTCACTTCGGTACCACCGAGATTAACACATCTGTGTCACCGAGTTGGTCATTTTGTGTGTAACGGTTGGATTTTTGGGGATGCCTATATATACCCCTCCACCACCACCTACTCGAGAGAGAAGCACTCAGAACTATTCCATACTTGCCCCATCCAGTTTTCTAAGAGAGAACCACCTATCCTTGTGTTGAGGTCAAGATCTTCCACTCCAACCATATGGATCTTGATTTCTAGCCTCCCCAAGTTGCTTTCCACCAATCCCATCTCTTCCACCAAGCCAAATCTGTGAGAGAGTGATTGTGTGTTGAGGAGTCTATCATCTAGAAGCACAAGAGCAAGGAGTTCATTGTCATTACCGAGCCTATTACCTTTTGGAGGGTGGTGCCTCCTAGATTGGTTAGGTGTCGCTTGGGAGCCTCCTACTTCGTGTTGTGGAGTGAACCAAGAAGTTTGTACGGGCAAGGAGATCGCCTACTTCGTGAAGATCTACCCATAGTGAGGCTAGTCCTTCGTGAACGGAAGCCATTATGGAATAGTCAAGGTTGCTACTTCGTGGACCCATATGGGTGGAGCCCTTCGTGGACTCTCGCGACCATTACCCTCCGTGGGTTGAAGACTCCATAAATGTGGATGTACGATAGCACCACCTATCGGAAAAAATCTTTGCGTCTCCAATTGCTTTTGATCTTCCTATCTCTACCCTTTACTTCATGTGCAATGTCTTTTCTTTCCGCTGCCATATTTGTTGACATGCATGTGTAGGGCTATTAGACTTGCTAGACTTGCTAAAACTGTTAAAATCTACCAACCAATAAACTTGGGAAAAGGTTAGGTTTTAAACTCCTGCTAGTAGTCTATTCACCCCCCTCTAGACACTCTTCTAGTGATCCCTCAGCTGCTTCTTCTTCTTGCGCGTGTCCTCACGAGGCAGGGCATCTTCCTCGTCGTCTGAGCGCTTGGCCGCCGCTGCGCGGTAAGCACGCTCGAGGGAGCAGACGGCATCCTTCTCATCGCAAGCGACGGTGATGATGCCGCCACTCCCTAGCATCTTGAGGACATTGTAGGCGTGGTGAGTCACCGCCATGAACTGGGCGAGGGCCGTGTACCCAAGGATTGCGTTGTACGGGAGGTGGATGTGCACGACGTCGAAGACGATGATCTCGGTGTGGTAGTTCTCGCGTCCGCCGAAGGTGACAGGCAGGCGCACTTGCCCGATCGGGACGGTGGACCCGTCTGTGTCTCTCGAGAAGGGCTTGGTCGGCATGAGCTGTTCGTACGGTACCTGGAGCGTCTCGAAGGTCTCAATGGAGAGGACATTGAGCCCCGCTCCACTGTCGATGAGGGTCTTGGTGACAAGGACATTGCTGATGGTTGGAGTGCACAGCATGGGGAGCTTGCCGGCCATGGCCGAGCAACTGAGCTGATCCCTCGAGTCGAAGGTAATGGCAACCTGGGACCACTTGAGGGGACGCATTGCTTCGGGCTTCGGGAGAGCCGCGTTCACCTCCCGCGTGAACTTCTTGAAGGCACGGTTCGACGCTGGGGCCTGGGCGCCGCCCAGGATACAGGCTACCGCCCTGACCTCCTGGAAGCCCCCAGCCCCATCGTCCTGCCTGTCCTCTTCCTTCCTTCTGGGTGGCGGCAGTAGCGGTGGCAGGCCGGCCTCACGAGGACGTGCCTCTCAAGGCTGGCCGCGGCGTGACCCCTCCGGAGGGTCGTCGCGCCAGCGATCCTCACGAGCCTGATCGTGCCATCGGTCATCCCGAGCCTGATCGCGCCAGCGGTCCTCCCGAGGCTGATCGCGCCACCCTTGACGCGGTTCCTAGTTGTCCCAACGGCCTCCACCGCGGCCTCCGCCACGTCCGAAGCCATGGTCGGCGCGTCCAGGGCGCCGGCTGAAGTGTTCGGCCCGCACCAGCCTGAGCTCTTGGCAGTTGGCGGTGTTGTGGTTGTTGGTGCCATGAAAGATGCAGGTCGGCTTTCCCCCTGCGGGGTGTTCTTCACCCCGGCTGAGCTTCGCCTCAGGCTCGGCCGCAAGTACCGCTGGGGCCTTGCGCTTCGCCTCCTTGGCCTTGGTATTCTTTTCTTCTGGCTCTGCCGCTGGAGGCCCGCGGAGCGACAGGCGGCCCTCTTCAGCCTTGGTGCACCTGTTCGCCAGATTGAACATCTCCAAGGCTGAGCACAGTTCGTCGTTCATGGCAAGCTCCTCCTTCATCTTGAGGTCTGTGATGCCGTCGGTGAACGCGGAGATGATTGCCTCGTCCGACGCCTTCGGGACCTTGAGGCGCGTAGTCGTGAAGCGCTGTATGAACTTGTGCAGGGTCTCTCCATCCTGCCGCTTTATGCGCCGCAGGTCGTTCACGGTGAGCGCACGGTCGCAGGTACCTTGGAAGTTGGCGATGAAGCATTTGCGCAGGTCATCCCAGGAGGTGATGGAGGCCTCCAGGAGGTTGAGGAGCCAGGAGAGCGCGCCTCCTTTGAGTGCCATTGGGAACCAACATGCCATGACCTTGTCGTCTCCTCCGGCCGCCCGGATGCTCAGGGAGTAGAGCTGTAGGAACTCGGCTAGATCCGGGGTGCCGTCGTAGCGCGGGGGCAGGTCAGGCTTGAACTTGCAGGGCCACGCGGTTGGGTGGAGCTCCGGGACGATGGTGAGGCACCCCACCGGTTCGACGGGTGCTGCATGCGCGGGAGGGACCCGGTCTTGACGCTCCTGCGGGGCCACCTCGAGTGGTGCCCGGTCGCGACGTTGGGTCGGCAGCGCAGGGAGCGCACGCGTGTCTACGCGCGGCCGGGGAACCACCTGGCAGCTTACTTCATCTCTTGCCCTTGCCCGCGGTTCGCGGGGCTGGTCGCGCAGGCGCGCCTCTCGCCTGGGCTCGGGGTCGGCATCGCGTTGCGGAGGAGGTGGCGGCGCATCGCCGGCCACGTAGTCTGCGTAGGACGGTCGGGGTCGAAGCGAGTAGGAGAGCGCTGAAGCGTCATCGGGGACACTGACGAGCTTTGCGATGCGCCGAAGCCAGTCGTCGTAGCGGTCAGGGGCAGGGCGGTAGCGGAGCAGCTCGTTAGCCATGGCGAGTGCGCCCGAGCCGCGTGCCGGCCCGGGCCGAAAGTGGGAGTACGACCCGGAAGCTGGGACGATCGATGGAGTGGCGGTGTGGCCATCGCGCCGCGCGGTGACCGGCTGGGAGGAGTCTTGTTGCTCGTGGGCGTCCGGGCCTGTGGCAGCGTTGGCCACCGGCGAGGGTGACCGGCGTGCGTCGGCGCGGCCCACATGTGCCATTTGGGCGACAAGGGCAGCCCGGCGCTCGGCGCGAGCTCGGCGAGCGTCAGACATCAGAACGGCGAGGTGGGAGAAGATCTTGGCTTGAGGAAGACTCCGACACGCCCCCTACCTGGCGCGCCAAATGTCGGATTTCGGGCTCCGCAAAACCCTTAAGATTCGAACACAGGGGCGTGTGCGAAGATCCCCTGCAGCTTCGCCCAACCTAGCTCGCTACACGATGGCTAAGACGATGAACTCGCACGATGACGAGGAAGAAGATGAACACGGTAGTTTACCCAGGTTCGGGCCGCTGCGAAGCGTAATACCCTACTCCTACTTTGGTGGATTGCCTCTCATGGAGGTTTGGTGGATGAACTAGTACAATGGTGAGGAGCCTCGTGAGGGCGCTCCTGAGGTGTTCTTGGCCCTCTGTGGGTTTTGTGGTGGATGGGTGAATCGTTTGGTTCCGGATCCCTCTCTACGGTGCTGCCTAACCTCTATATATAGCGGTGGCCCGGGTCATCTTCCCTTAGCACAATGGCGGGAAGGGATCCCACAACGGCCAAATTTGAAGGGGGACAGGAGTACATCTCCGCCCTGTCCAAAGGCGGTCTTCCCCTGCAAAGTAGCTGTTGACGACGTAGAGGTGGGCTCGGCGATGACATCCGTCCTGCGGGGCTCGTGGTCGTGGTCTTGTTGCACCGAAATGGAAACCTTTGGGGGGTGCTTTGGGAACCCGCGTACGTCCTTGCTGCCTTTGCACCAAAGGGGAAACTGCACCACCTGGCGCGCTGGTGCCCGCCTGTCCTTCCTTGCGTCATCTTTGACTCCTGAGGCCGGGTCCTGCATAGGGATCTCCGCCGCTCCGGAGGGGGCCTGGGGAGGCCCATCCCCTGCCGGTCTTGACGCTGCTCCTCCTCGCTAGCCGAGGGGCCTCACGAGGGCCTTGTCTCGAGTGGGGCTGTGCATGGTGGTGTTTGGCTGATGAAGTGGGCCATGCCCTGGGCCGCAGGCAGGCAGGTCTGGGTACCCCCGTTCCCAGAACGCCGACAAACTCTTTGTCGCACGTGAGGGATTTACCTATGATTCAACTATGTTAGTATTGTTGAGAGAACTTGCACTAGTGAAAG
Organism: Elymus sibiricus; assembly: GCA_039707655.1. NCBI lineage: Eukaryota > Viridiplantae > Streptophyta > Magnoliopsida > Poales > Poaceae > Elymus > Elymus sibiricus. The sequence goes on along the minus strand of CM077675.1, from coordinate 301,509,553 downwards.
TATGAACCCTAGGCCTTGTTTTCAAGCATTGCAATACCGTTTTTGCTCACTTTTGTTACTTGCTACCTTGCTGTTTTTATATTTGCAGATTACAAAAACCTATATCTACCATCCATATTACACTTGTATCACCATCTCTTCGCCGAACTAGTGCACCTATACAATTTACCATTGTATTGGGTGTGTTGGGGACACAAGAGACTCTTTGTTATTTGGTTGCAGGGTTGTTTGAGAGAGACCATCTTCATCCTACGCCTCCCACGGATTGATAAACCTTAGGTCATCCACTTGAGGGAAATTTGCTACTGTCCTACAAAACTCTGCGCTTGGAGGCCCAACACGAGTCTACAAGAAGAAGGTTGCGTAGTAGACATCATGCTCTTTTCTGGCGCCGTTGCCGGGGAGGTGAGTGCTTGAAGGTATATCTTTAGATCTTGCAATTAAATCTTTTAGTTTCTTGTTTTTCACTAGTTTTGTCTATAAAAGAAAACTACAAAAAATATGGAGTTTAGGTTGCATCAATTGGTTCGTCTTTTTAATGTCTTTCGTGAAAATGATGGTTTGGAAAATTGTGCTCAATTGGTAGAGGAAGAATTTATGAAAATACTTAATTAGAATTCCTTGAATGATGAGCATGATTGCAATATTGCTAGTATGAATTCTCTGAATATCCATGATGTTAATGATATGCAAACCCACAAGCTTGGGGATGCTATGTTTGATGAAGATGATATTTTTAGTCCCCCAAGTTTTGATGAGCAAATTTGTTATGATAATGACATGCCTACTATCTATGATGATTATGATAATGACATGTATGCAATAAAGGGTGATAGTAACCATGAAACTTGTGATCATGATTTTAATATTCAAAGTGGTTATGTCAATCAAGTATCTCATGATAGTTATTTTGTTGAGTTTGCTCCCACTATTATGAATGACAAGAAAATTGCTTATGTGGAGAGTGAAAAATTTTCTATGCTTGTGGATCATGAAGATAATGCTTTATGTGATAGTTATATTGTGAAATTCCTTCATGATCCTACTGAAAATTATTATGAGGGAGGAACATATGCTTGTAGGAATTGCAATAATATCAAGTTTCCTCCCTATGTGTTCAAAGTTTTGAAGTTATGCTTGTTTTGCCTTCCTATGCTAGTTGATTCTTGCTCCCATAAATTGTTTGCTCACAAAATCCCTATGCATAGGAAGTGGGTTAGACTTAAATGTGCTTGTCATGAGGTTCATGATGCTCTCTAGCATGTTTCAATTACTACTTTTTATTTGAGCATCATTGAAATCATCATGCCTAGCTAAAAGGCATTAAAGAAAAGCGCTTGTTGGGAGACAACCCAACACTTTTACTTTCTGTTTTTGAGTGTTCACATGATTAAGATACTGTAGTAATCATGTTTCGTATCATTTATTTCAATAAAGTGCCAAGTAAAGCCTTTGGGATGACTCACAAGATGAGTAGAATTGATGCTCAACCAAAACAGAAACTTTTGACTCCAGTACAGGAATTTTCATTTTTTACTGGAGCATGATAATGCTCTGAAATTTTTAAACAGTCTTTATATACAAATTCTTCAGGTTGTCCTAATTTTTAAGAATTTTAAGAGACAGGGAAGTATGGTTACACTACAGATCTTCACAGACTGTTCTGTTTCTGACAGATTCTGTTTTGCATGCATAGTTTGCTTGTTTTAGTGTTTTCATAGCTTATATTTAGTGGTATAAATTATGGGAATGGTATAATACATTAGGTATCATGTGGGAACAATTATGAATCTTGTCTTGACAGTACCTAAGTGAATTATCTTTATTTATTATACTAACCCATCTCACGAAGTTCTGTTAAGTTTTGTGTGATTGAAGTTTTCAAGTTTTGGGTGAGACACCGATATGAGGAGAATAAGGAGTGACAAGAACCTAAGCTTGTGGATGACAAAGGCACCCCCAAGGTAATATCCATGGAAGACTCAAGCGCCTAAGCTTGGGGATGCCCCGGAAGGCACCCCCTCTTTCGTCTTCAACATTATCGGTATATCTTACTTAGAGCTATATTTTTATTCGTCACATAATATGTGCTTTGCTTGGATCGTCATTATATTTTCTTATTTTCTGTTAGGTGTTATTCATAATCTTCTTTTTCAATAAAAAGTTCCAAGAATTGTCTTAGGATGCTTGCATTGCATGTTTTGATGTGTGCTGTGTAAAAAACAGAAACTTTTTCTGTAGTGTTTGAATTTTCATATTTTACTGGAACGTGGAACGTTTATGAAATTTTTACACAGTGTTTTCATATAAATTGTTTAGCATGTCCTAAATTTTCATAATTTTTTGAGTTACATAAGTACACTGTTTTCATAAATTGCTACAAACTGTTCTGTTTGGACAGATTGCTGTCATAGTTTTGTTATCTACTTATCCTATGGTTTTCATAGCCTATATTGGTAGATATAAATTGTGGAAACGATAGTAAACAGTAAATGATGTTTGAAAATTATTGTGCAACTTGTCTTGGCAGTACATGAAGTGTTGATTTGTTCTTATGTGTACTAACCTATCTCACGAGTTCTTTTTGAGTTTTGTGTGGATGAAGTTTTTGAGAATAGGTGAAACCCTGGTATGAGAGGATTGAACGAGATACAAAAGCTCAAGCTTGGGTGTGCCCAAGGCACCCCAAGTAAATATTTCAAGAAGTCTCAAGCATCTAAGATTGGGGATGCTAGGCATCCCACCTCTCTTCATCAACAATTATCGGTTAGCCTTTGTTGAGCCTAAAGTTTTATTCGTCCACATGATATGTGATATCCTTGGAATGTCATTTTATTTTGTTTTGCTGTTTGAATAAAGTACTTAAGATCTAAAATTCTTAGATGAGAGAGTCTTCACATAGTTATTTAAATTTTTGACTACTCATTGATCTTCACTTATATCTTTTTGGAGTAGTTTGTCAATTTGCTCTAGTACTTCACTTATATCTTTTTAGAGCACGGCGGTGGTTTTATTTTATAGAAATTGTTGAACTCTCATGCTTCACTTATATTATTTTGAGAGTCTCTAAACAGCATGGTAATTTTCTTAGGTTATGAATTTAGTCCTAATATGATGGGCATCCAAGAGAGATATAATAAAAACTTTCATATAAAGTGCATTGAATACTATGAGAAGTTTGATTCCTTATGATTGTTTTGAGATATAAAGATTGTGATATTAGAGACATGCTAGTGAGTAATTGTGGATTGGTAGAAATACTTGTGTTAAAGTTTGTGATTCCCGTAGCATGCACGTATGGTGAACCGTTATGTGACGAAGTCGGAGCATGATTTATTTATTGAATGTCTTCCTTTGTGTGGAGGTCGGGATCGCGCGATGGTTAACTCCTACCAACCCTTCCCCTAGGAGCATGCGTGTAGTACTTTTTTTTGATGACTAATAGACTTGTGCAATAAGTATGGGAGTTCTTTATGACTAATGTTGAGTCCATGGATTATACGCACTCTCACCCTTCCACCTTTGCTAGCCTCTCTAGTACCGCGCAACTTTCGCTGGTGCATTAAACCCACCTTCCTCAAAACAGCCACCATACCTACCTATTATGGCATTTCCATAGCCATTCTGAGATATATTGCCATGCAACTTCCACCATTCCGTTTATGACACGCATCATCATTGTCATATTGCTTTGCATGATCATGTAGTTTACATCGTATTTGTGGCAAAGCCACCGTTCATATTTTTTATACATGTCACTCTTGAGTCATTGCATATCCTGGTACACCGCCGGAGGCATTCATATAGAGTCATATTTTGTTCTAAGTATCAAGTTGTAATTCTTGAGTTGTAAGTAAATAAAAGTGTGATGATCATCATTATAGAGCATTGTCCCATGTGAGGAAAGGATGATGGAGACTATGATTCCCTCACAAGTCGGGATGAGTCTCCGGACTTAAAAAAAAAGAGGCCAAAGATGCCCACCAAAAGAAAAAAAATGAAAAAAAAGAAAAAAAAATGAGAGAAAAGAGAGAAGGGGCAATGCTACTATCCTTTTTCCACACTTGTGCTTCAAAGTAGCACCATGATCTTCATGATAGAGAATCTCCTATATTGTCACTTTCATATACTAGTGGGAATTTTTCATTATAGAACTTGGCTTGTATATTCCAATGATGGGCTTCCTCAAATTGCCCTAGGTCTTCGTGAGCAAGCGAGTTGGATGCACATCCACTTAGTTTCTTTTTGAGCTTTCATACACTTATAGCTCTAGTGCATCCGTTGCATGGCAATCCCTACTCACTCACATTGATATCTATTGATGGGCATCTCCATAGCCCGTTGATACACCTAGTTGGTGTGAGATTATCTCCTTCTTTTTTGTCTTCTCCACAACCACCATATTCTATTCCACCTATAGTGCTATATCCATGGCTCACGCTCATGTATTGCGTGAGAGTTGAAAAAGTTTGAGAATACTAAAGTATGAAACAATTGCTTGGCTAAAACCGGGGTTGTGCATGATTTAATACTTTGTGTGATGAAGATGGAGCATAGCCAGACTATATGATTTTGTAGGGATAACTTTCTTTGGCCATGTTATTTTGAGAAGACATGATTGCTTTATTAGTATGCTTGAAGTATTATTGTTTTTATGTCAACATTAAACTTTTGTTTTGAATCTTATGGATCTGAATATTCATGCCACAATAAAGAAAATTACATGGATGAATATGTTAGGTAGCATTCCACATCAAAAATTCTGTTTTTATCATTTACCTACTCGAGGACGAGCAGGAATTAAGCTTGGGGATGCTTGGTACGTCTCCAACGTATCTATAATTTTTGATTGTTCCATGCTATTATATTATCGGTTTTGGATGTTTTATATGCATGTATATGCTATTTTATATTGTTTTTGGGACTAACCTACTAACCTAGAGCCCAGTGCCAGTTTCTGTTTTTTCCTTGTTTTTGAGTTTTACAGAAAAGGAATATCAAATGGAGTCCAAACGGAATAAAAATTTACGGTGATTTTTTATGGACCAGAAGAGACCCACGGGGCATCGGAGTTGGGCCAGAAGAGCCATGAGGCAGCCACAAGCCTAGGGGCGCCCCCCACCCTAGGGCGCCCCCCCTGGCTTGTCGTCGCCTCGTGGCCCCCCTTGACGTGAGACTGACGCCAAAAATTCTTATAAATACCCAAACCTCCGAAAAGAACCCTAGATCGGGAGTTCCGCCGCCGCAAGCCTCTGTAGCCACTAAAAACCAATCGGGAGCCCGTTCCGGCACCCTTCCGGAGGGGGAAACCATTACCGGAGGCCATCTTCATCATCTCGGCGGTCTCTATGACGAGGAGGGAGTAGTTCACCCTTGGGGCTGAGGGTATGTACTAGTAGCTATGTGTTTGATCTCTCTCTCCCGTGTTCTTGAGATGACACGATCTTGATGTACCGCGAGCTTTATTAATATAGATGAATCATATGGAGTTTTCCCCTCTCTATCTTCTTGTGATGAATTGAGTTTTCCCTTTGAACTTTTCTTATCGGATTGAGTCTTTAAAGGATTTGAGAACACTTGATGTATGTCTTGCGATGGGATATCCGTGGTGACAATGGGATGTTCTATTGATCCACTTGTTGTATGTTTTGGTGATCAACTTGCGGGTTCCGTGACCTTGGGAATCTATGCATAGGGGTTGGCACACGTTTTCGTCTTGACTCTCTGGTAGAAACTTTGGGGCACTCTTTGAAGTTCTTTGTGTTGGATTGAACATGATGAATCTGAAATTGTGTGATGCATATCGTATAATCAAGCCCATGGGTACTCGTGGTGACATGGGAGTATCTAGGTGACATTAGGGTTTTGGTTGATGTGTATCTTAAGGTGTTATTTTAGTACGAACTCTAGGGCTGTTCATGACACTTATAGGGATAGCTCATACGATTGATCGGAAAAGATAACTTTGAGGTGGTTTCGTACCCTACAATAATTTCTTCGTTTGTTCTCCGCTATTTGTGACTTTGGAGTGAACTCTTTGTCGCACGTGAGGGATTTACCTATGATTCAACTATGTTAGTATTGTTGAGAGAACTTGCACTAGTGAAAGTATGAACCCTAGGCCTTGTTTTCAAGCATTGCAATACCGTTTTTTGCTCACTTTTGTTACTTGCTACCTTGCTGTTTTTATATTTTCAGATTACAAAAACATATATCTACCATCCATATTACACTTGTATCACCATCTCTTCGCCGAACTAGTGCACCTATACAATTTACCATTGTATTGGGTGTGTTGGGGACACAAGAGACTCTTTGTTATTTGGTTGCAGGGTTGTTTGAGAGAGACCATCTTCATCCTACGCCTCCCATGGATTGATAAACCTTAGGTCATCCACTTGAGGGAAATTTTCTACTGTCCTACAAAACTCTGCGCTTGGAGGCCCAACACGAGTCTACAAGAAGAAGGTTGCGTAGTAGACATCATATCCTCGGCGGCGCCTACACACATTCGTTGGGCCTTTGAGTCAAGCAAGTCCCTCGCGATCCAGCTGTCACCCCCTCACGGCTGGAGACCGCTCGGCCACCCAAGTGGCAGCGGTGCCCCATCTCCTTCCACTCCAGGGACGACCTCGGGTGTGCGGCCGTCGCGGGTGCGATCCCCATGCTATGCACCCCCATCATCAACAACGTCTCTGTTCCCAACACCCTCATCGACGGAGAGGCCGGCCTGAATGTGCTCTCTGTCGAGACCTTCGAGAAGCTCCGGGTGCTCTACAATCAGCTAGCATCTTCATCCGTGCCGTTATCGTCGTCATCAGACTTGTTGCCTCGGCCTCTAGCAGGCTTCTCTTTTTGCTGCTTGGCCTTGTCGTGGCGGCCGCCACGACCACCACTGTTTTTCTTGCCGGAGCCACCCGCACTGACTCTTCTGCTTGTCGCGCCTTTTGTACTCTTGCCTCTACTTCTCGACAAGTTGTTCTACTTGTCGGCGGCTGTTGATGTCGTGGCTCTTGGTGCGGTGGATCTTGTAGTATGGCCCGCTAGTCTTTTCCCCCACCGCGGCTTCGTCGTCTCCGGAGCACGCGGCGATGTTCTTGCCGGACCCCTCGGACTTGGCATTCTTGGCGGAGTCGGGGTTGTCGTCCCCTTCGACAGCCATCACTGCCTTTCCTTTGTGCTTCTTGATGCGCTTCCGGCCTTTCTTCTTAGCAACTGATGCATCGTCGTCGTCGGAGTCGACCTCCACGCCAGCATCTTCTCCGAGGAGTATCCTCCCCTCTTCAACACGTGCGCACTGGTCAGCCAGAGCGTATAGCTCAGTGACGTCTCGCACCTTATTGATGCTCATCTCCTCCCGCATCCGCCGATTGCGCATGTTTGTGTGGAATGCGGCAATCACGGCAGCGGGGTAGATGTCTGGAATGTTATGTTGCACGCGGCTTAACCTCTATGCTATGATTTTATAAAATTTGGACCCATTTAAAACTTTTTGTGTCCAAATTTTTGTTGGTTTTGGCACAATCAAACAAACAAGTCAACCATTCATATATAAGACTTCCCAAAACCAACAAATATTATTCTTAAAGATTATTTTCATATTTTATTTAAAGGATTTTTCTTAAGGCTAGAAATGGTCTTTTATAGGGGAAAATTATTTTCGTGCTTTCAAAATATTTGAGAAAATTTAGGGAAACTCAGTGAAAATATATTTTCCATATATATGAGTTTCAACACATGGACATGTTCAAAATATTGGACAAAACCCTCCAAAACCCTTTCTACCTATTTCAAGCATTTGAAATATTTCTATAAGAACTATTCTCAAATAAATCCAAGAAAATTCTAGCATGTCACATATACAATATGTGATGACCTTGCAAAGTTTCATCTGAATCCCAATTTGTTTGGTTCACCAAAATATCCCAAAACCCTCTCTGTCCAGATCCAAATTTGAGCAACTTTACATTGGCAAGTTTCTCCAATTGATCTCAAACTTTGTAGACATGCTTTAATACCCAACATATGACACTACAGCAAGTGGTGCATCAAGGAGATTAGCTTAGCATGACTAGATTTACAGAAACCTAATTCTGTTAATTTCTAGGGTTTACAGTTTACACTGTAAACTTTCCTCAAATGAGCTCTAACCTTGTGACCCATCTCATTTTTAACTACCATCTAATCCTATTAAGTCTCATAGCAAGTGGGAAAATTTATCTTGCCCAAACACCTTCTGGCAGATTGGTAAAAACTTGTTTTCACCTCTTCCACTGTTCTCCTTCACCTCAACTTTTTACCACGGCCTCTCTCAACCCTCTTATACCCCTAGTAAGGAAACCAAGGCCCCAGGTCAATGATTGATGGGGTAAACACCCAATTTTTACCCCTGGACAGCATTGGCAGAAGTCCCCCCCCCTCATTCTCACCTTTCTACCTCAAGCCTTACTCCCCAAGGATTCCAGAGCATCTATGCATACTCCAGGAGCTACCAGACAAGCTGGGACACACCAGAGCGCGTGGACATGCCCCTGGCATGCAATATGCTTGCTCTAGAGCGCGCTACAGTGCGAGCCCGCACTGTAGCCGCCCCCATCCCGAGCCTCCCGACAACCTTGGGATGCGGGAGGATGTCCCCTGGCCCCTCCTCGACGTCCGCAACACGGCACGCTGTCGCCCCCCTCCTCTCTCTTCCTCTCTCAATCTCTCTACCGCGCGTGCCCGAGCGCCGCCGGCTCGGCCAGTGAGCTACCTCACACGCGCGCGCATCCCCGCTTTCCCTCTCGCTTCCCCTGGTCGTAGACCAACTCCAGCAACTCCCGCGACTCGGAGCCGAGCCCTCCTGTGGCCTCCATCGCCTCTCCAGCCAGCTCCGGCGGACCACGTCCACGGTGCTCCGGCCCGGGCCTATAAAAGGCCTCCCCGAGATCTCTCTCCTCCCCTATGGACCCCCTCTCCTCCACTCAATCGCACCCCGAGGCCACCACCTTCTCCCCAAGAGCTCCTGAGCTCGAGATCGAGCTCGGGATCCGCCGTTTCGGCTCGCCGGAGATCCCGTGGTACGGGCCTCCTCTGGTGCCCTTTTTCCTCTCTTTGAACCCCTCTCACCCCCTGACCATTTTTCCTCCTTCCCCCGCTCGATTTGCAGCACTGGACGGCCCCAGCGACCCCCTCCCGAAGCTCCTCCGTCATGGGTCCTCATCGCCGGCGATCAGCTGCTCCTCTTCGTCCATCTCCACCTCCCCCCGAAGCACGACTCCGCCCCGGTTTCTTCCCCGACTTCAATTGCCCTCACCGTGGTTGGGATCATCGCCGGTGATCGTCGCTGCCTCCCTGTCGTGAGGAAGGAGATGACAGGTGGGCTCCACCTGTCATCCTCCCCTCCCTCTCTCTCTCAACCCTCTGTGTGGCTGGCACCCGGACCCTCCGCCCGTCAGGTTTGAACCTGACGAGCACGGGCGCACCGGTTCAGCTCGGGACGCTTTGCTCTCGGCCGGCCCAGCTGCGGCCAGATCTGGCCCAGGGCACAGTGCCCTTTTTCCTTTTTATTTTTCTGGCATTTTTCCAAAATTCCACAGAATTAAAAAAATGTCCAAATCCAAATATTCCACCACCTAAATTCTTGTTAAAATCCCAATTATTTAATTATGCCACTTGTCCAAACTTTGGAAAAGGTTTTATACCTTGTTTTTATTTAAAACCCTATTTTAAATATTAATAGTCTCTGTTAAAACACTTTTCACCATTTTTGGTACTTCAAAATCAAAACCTAATAATTTTTACAATGCTAGTATTTTACAAAAGTTGTTTGGCATTTTTAGGAGTAGTTTATTTTCCCTGTTTTTGTCGTAGCCTTATTTTTGCCATTATTATTGAGATGATAGATTGCATTGTTGACGAGGGAGTTGGACCAGAAGCTTTTGAAGATCCCAAAGACTTTGTTGAGCCAGGCAAGCAGTCCTTTGACCATGTCACCTTTTTACGCATGGCATATAGCACTTTATTTTTTGATGTATTGATCATGATGCTATGGTGACCACCTTGATGGGTTACCTCCATTACTTCCTCATTGACACTTGCATGGCATGACTCTACTTTGTGCTTAGAGTTGTGTGGGTGGGAGTAGATAGGTTGCTCAGTAGTTGCTATGCAAATGGGACGAGGATATGCATGGTGATGGAAACAAAGTGTTTTCAAAAACTTTTCGAAAACCCCTTCGGGTGCCACTAATGCCCGAGGGAGATGTTGAGCTTGGTGACCTCTTGAGAAAGAAGTGGTGCACCGAGGCAAGTGAGTGTGTTGTTTTCGAAAACGGATTGGTTTAAGTTGCGAACCTTACTCCAACCTTACATTTACAACCACGATACCCCTTATGGGATGGGGCTTTGTTTATTACTTTGGTCAACGCTAGCAGAGATCCCGCATTACTAGTGGAGGGAGTGACGTGGTCACTCTCGATACGGGGCCGTGCCTGATAGGACGACCATGGGATGTTTTCACAGACACCGGGTACACCGTTGGTCCTCTCATGGATGGTACTTGTGATGTACATCATGCGGGCTGGGTACCAACGAGTGGACTCTTTGTTAGTATCGTCAGGGGAAAGGCATTGTTCGAGTGCTTACATTGGGTACGTAACATACCGCGAGGCGTGGCTTGAAATGGAAGTTCCCCGAGTCTTGTGGGTAAAGTGTGCAACCTCTGCAGAGTGTAAAACTATTCGAATAGCCGTGTCCATGGTCAAGGACAGTTGGATGACCGCTCTTGGGCTACGTCCATTGTTTATAAACACTTGGTGTGAGTGTGTGGGAAAGGAATACTTCAGTTAAGTCGCATGATTTGACATGATGATTGAACACGAGATGTTCAAACCTTCTTTATATTGATATATGTAACCTATTCATACAAATACTTGTGACCTCATGATGCATGCTTACAAGATGATAGTACATGTCATTGCATTCCAAAATTAGCTTTCTGCAAAATTACCTACTTAAGTGCTATATCATGCATTGTTACACCTTATTCCAAAACATGGGTTGCTTGCGAGTACATTCAAAGTACTCATTCGCTAGCCATTGGTTATTTAATTGGCCAGGCATGGAAGAGCAGGAATATGGTGAAGATTTCATTGGTGATGAACATGCGACTTAGGACGCTTCCCAATCAGAATGCCTGTAGGGTTAAGGCAGATGACATGGGTCTATGGTATCTTTCAAGATTTCTGCTGCGAGTTTATGTTTGTTATTTGGCCTTCATGACCCTATCTATGTAAGACTTGACCTTGATGGTCTTTATTTGTGTAAGATGGTATGTATGGATGTAAGACTCTTGTTATTCAGCTTCTGTGTGTTCAGTGAGCATTGATCTCTGGGATCAATGTACATGTGCATTTGGTGATCACGACTTATGAGTCGGGGTCCCCACAGAGCTGGTATCAGAGCCATCTTGACTGTGGGAAGCCTTAGTTAGCATGGATGTTAGTTAGGATAAAACCCTTTTCAAAAACTATACCTAGTTGCTAAGCGCAACAGTTTCTATACTTCTCTTCTCTTCTAGTCTATTTCAAACCCTTACTAACTCCTCTCCTCTTAAACCTTTGTAGATGGCCGTGGTACCCGAAGACCTCCTAACATCTGGCTTTCCCCTACTCCTTGAGGATAGCCTGGAGAAGTGCCAGTTTCGCTGACCACCCGTTTTCCTCTACCACGAGCACTAGGTCGATGCCACCACGAAGGAGTACCACGTTGATGTGGTCGTGAAGGCAAACAACTCCCCGACGAGTTGGTTCTTTGAAGGAACGCAGATGGAGACCTTGGCGTTTGCAGTCGAGACAGCTGCACGCAAGGCACTTATCCACCTTCGAGACATCATCCCAGAGATGGCTGATGTGTAACGCCCAAGATGCGATCCTATCCTTATTTTGGCATGAGGGCCTCGACAGGGATAGAAGCGCATCTCGTCGTTTCGCAAGAATGGATATCATTACAAGTACATGTAAAGAAGAGATGAGTATATGGAATTGGCTTACACTCGGCACAAGCTACATCAATATCACATCAATACAACAACATATTCAAACATCATACAAAAGAGCAGGGTCCGACTACGGACGAAAACAAACGATAAAATGACATCCATCCTTGCTATCCCAGGCTGCCGTCTGGAACTCATCCTAGATCGATGAAGAAGAAGAAGAAGAAGAACTCCAAATCAAACAAGCATCGCTCTCACGTCAAATCATCGCATTACCAATACCTGCAAATGTTGTTGTAGTAATCTGTGAGCCACAGGGACTCAGCAATCTCATTTCCAAGGGTATCAAGACTATTAAAGCTTAATGAGTGAGGTATGGTTAAGTGGTGAGGCTGCAACAAGCACTAAGCATTTATTTGAGTGGCTAACTTACGAGTACAAGAATAAAGGGGGATGATTGCCGAATAAACGGACATGAACTAGTAATGATCACTAAGTGATCCTGAACACCTACTTACGGTCAAACATAACCCCACCGTGTTCTCTCTCGGATCAGAAATTCACGAGAACAGACAGTCACGGTTATGCACACAGTTGGTGTATTTTATTTGAGTTTACTTCAAGTTTGCTATGACTGGGTGTTAAACAAAGTTTCCAAGTTGCCACGTAACCGCGGGCATGGCTTTCCGAAAGATTTAACCCTGCAGGGGTGCTCCAACTCATCCATCACAAACTAACCACACGCCGCGGGAATAACCTCGACCACGTATCCCGTGATTTCCTAGGAAATTCCATTGGAAAACCTCAACCTCGAGATAGCCCGAAGTATTTTCGGAATTTCTCGCACAAGACATTCGAGAAAGGTAAAACAAGTCCAGCAAGGCCGCCCGACGTGTCGACGAACCCGATAGGAGCCGCGTATCTCGTTCTCAGGACACGACGGATGAGCTATGGTTACCACGCCAATCACCGAGTTGCCCCGGGTAGCGTTAATAAGCTGCTCTGGGTTGGACCAACACTCATGAGGAGAACTGGCCCGGGTTGTTGATTAAAGATCCTCGGATTAATTACTCCCTATGCAGGTTTATTAGTTATTAGGCAAATGTAGTACCAATGTTGGGCCTTGCCATACAAGTTTTATCCTAAAAAAAAATCAAGGGGGTCCCCATAACAACCCCGAGCATGTTAGGAGCGCTCAATTATGGAACATAACACCGGTACACAAGTAACTAGGGCGGCAAGAGTGGAACAAAACACCGAGCAAAAGGCCAAGCCTTCCACCTTTTACCAAGTATATATGTGCATTAAATTAAATAGCAATACTATCGTGATATAAGAAAATATCCATGATGCACATGGATAGAGCTTGCACCTGCAACTAGCAACGCTATAAGAAGGGCTGAGCAAGCGGTAACATAGCCAAACAATGGTTGCTGGGTTGTGGAGGGGTTAGAGGCTTATCATGGCATTTTAGGAGGCTTGACAAACAAGTGGTAGGTAGCGAGACAAGCGATAGAAACGAGACATCTAGCATGGCAATGATAGTAGTGGTATCCAAGGAAAGGATCATCTTGCCTGAGATCCCGCGTGGAAGAAGAACGAATCCATGAAGAAGACGAGACAACGTAGTCGAATGAATCCTCACACTCCGAACGCTTTCGGAACTCTATCGAGAAGAAGCAATCCGAAAACAACAATCAACACATGATAAACAGCACAACAACTGCATGACATGATGCCCTTCAACTACGATGCATGTTATGCATGACATGACAAGCACAACAATCAACGTCTACACATTAAGTGAAGCTCAATATGCAACGAGTTGCATATTGATGAAACTCCAGATTCGAATATTTAGTTCACTCTCGTTTAGGTACACGACAATATTAAATGTTGTTAAACATGGCAAGAGGTGAAGCATAAGTAAACTACACATCTAGGCAAGTTTAAATGAGGCCGGAAACAACATATAGCATTTCCGAAACGACCCCATATGTTAATTTCGAAATTGGTCCAGATCTGAACTAATCATGTTTTATATTTGTTAACCAGCAAAAAAAAATGCACCATGTGATTCTACTCCTCATTCTAGTCGATTTACATATATAAATCATATAAAACGGAGCTACGGCCTAAAAGATATGACCTTCACAAGATGAACATCACATGAATGCAAAATGCATGAAAATGACAACCACAAACATTTCAAATCATGAATGCAGCAAGATATTATGATACTACATGAAAATCTAAGCAAGTTTCATATATGGCATGTCCAAAACGGAGCTACGCTTCAACTACCACAACCAACACCAGTTTTTAGTGCAAATCTGTCCAAAACAGCAACATGGCATATTGCACACATGAAAACAACAAGCTACAAGATTCTAAAATGCACAAACTAAGCATGGGGCAGTAGCATATAACACACACTTCATTTCATCTTCACATATCATACTCAAAAGAGTCATGGATCACATGGTAGGAAGCTCACAACATGGCAATAAAATATAGCAGACTAGGACTTAGTGAAAATAACAGTTTTGACAGAGCAGTTTTATCACGGAGGCATATTGGCAACAATAAAACTATATGCTACAGGTCATATCTTGGCATGAAACTTAACATCATGGTAGAGGAAATGATGCACTACAATTCATACCATGGTGGCAAGGTCTAATTATGCATAGAAACGTGGCTAGCAGCATCACATCATGGCATTATGAAGAAAACAGATTCTCAGACTTAGTGAAAATTAGAGTAGACATGTGCAGCAGTTTTTAACAGATTGACATATTGAACAACATAATTAATTATGATGCTAAACCTATTCATGCAAACTATTGGCACAACATGATAGGCAACAACATTCTTAACAAAAGACTCCTTGGTGGCAACCACAAAAGACTCCTAGATCAATAGCAAATCACATGGCAACATGACAACAAAATAACAGTTTCAGACTTAGTGAAATTTAACTAACTCCCAAAACTGCAGTTTGGCTAGGCATGTTGACATGTCAATAACAATAGCATAACAACCCGCTATGAGCATGGCAAGGACACTAACAGCAAGAAGACATTACACACTACAAAACATACCATTGACACATGTTCATACGGGTCATGGATTGCTTAATATGATGCTCACAAAACGGAACTCTTCATTAGCAGATTTCAGTTTTAACGCGATGGCTACTTGAGAGCAAGATATGCACATGATAATAAACTTCTACCTAGCAACCAGAGGCACGGCATCAAAGTAGACATATTATAGGGCATATCTCATGAAGAAACCACATGCAAAGGAGCTACGGTTTAGATGCAATCATCCGCGCGAAATCGAATAAATTAACAGATTTACACCTAAAGACACGATGCACTTTTGCAACAGAGTTTAGGGCATGAATATAAACCCTAATGCACATGCAAAGGCAACCACCATGAAGAGCACGAAAAGTAGATCATTTTTATGTATAACACTTCACAATCCGATGCACGGTTCACTAGATATGAGGCACACAAAATGCAATGATGCTGTAAAACATGCAGTTTCAGACTTGGTTTTTTTAGCAATGTTCGTCAGATAGCATAACTAGCGAACAGTTCACACATTAGCCAAAATAATTCGTTCGCCATAACAGCTTAAACGATGAACGTGCGGGGTTTAACGGGAGCTCAGCAGCGGGCTACATGGGCCGGTCGGACTGGGCCCTGGGCCTTGGCGCGGCCCACGGGGCCCACTCGGCTGGTCAACGGGAGCGGGAGCTCCTCCCAATCCGACTGGATCGGAAGCAGCGGCGGCGGGCTCGCCATGGCGGCGCGGCTCGCCGGAGGGGGAAGGCCACGGACGCGGGGACGGGCGTCGGGGGCCGGATCTGGGGCGTCCGACAGCATGGGAGCGAGGCGACGGGGCGGAGCAACCGGTGGCGGTCGGACTTGACGGGGACAGGCTGCGGTGCAAGCCGGCAGGGTGGCGCCATGGTTGCAGCTTCTGCAGCGCGGACGTCCACGGAGACCTGAAGGCGGGGTCGGACGACGCGAGGCGGCGGCGGGGAGGAGCTCTTGCAGGCGCGGAGGGGCGGCGCATGGCTCCGGTGGCCGGCAAGGCCGGCTCTGGTGAGCGGGCGACAAGGGCAGACGGGCAGCGCGGGGCGCGGTTGCCTCGGCCCGGATCAGGCCCGGGGCGGGCCCCAGATCTGGGCCCGGGCGGGCTGCGGTGGCTCGCTGAGAGGCGCGGGCGACGTGGCGCACGGGAGCTGGCTGAGTCCGGCGACTGGCCCGCTTGGCAGCCTCCGGTTGGCTGGAGGGCGGCCCGCGGCGGCGCCAAGTGGCGGCGGTGGGCTGGCCGGCGTGGATCCCGAGGAGTGGCGGCTGGAGGTAGGTGGAGGGACTAGGGAGGCCGTTTTGGAAGGAAAGGACCTCCTTTTATAGGCAGGGACTAGGGTTAGGGGGTTTTGCCCGTTTTCGGGCCGTGCGATCTTGATCGGACGGTCCGAAAGCGGAGGGGGGCTAGCTGGGCTTTGGTGGGCTGTGGAGAGGGGGTGTGGGCGGAGAGAAGAGAGAGGAAAGCGGCCCGTGACAAGATTTTAAAAACCGAAACATCCGCTAAATAACCGATGACGGTGCCGCTACGGTCGACCGTTCGGGTACCAAACGACCTCTGATTGCGACGAAACTTGGCACGTGGTCTAGCTACACTAAATTGAGACCGCTCGCCAAGTTTCGACCCAATCCGAGAAAAAAATTCGCGCGCTTTTAAAAGCATTTTTTAACGATGTCGCCGGCGCGTGCGTGTGTGGGTGGTCTCGAAACGATCGTCGACGAGGATGGAGAGAATCGGCGACTACGAATGGATGCAAGTTTTCAAAACGATAGCAATGGAGTGCCGATGCAATGCGGATGATGTGAATGATGCGATGATGAATGCGACAACCACACGAATCACACGATGACCACGGAATAAAAGGGGAATCTTCTGGAGCGTCGGTCTCGGGCTGTTACAACTCTCCTCCACTTACAAGAGATCTCGCCCCGAGATCTAAGACTGAGAAGGGGAAGAGAAAGAGAAGGGGTAAAACTTAGTTGCTTCATTGACAAACGAGTGAAAGCTATGGAACTTGAAGGACGCAAGAGAAGAAGAATGACACTCGGAATAAGCGAGGATTCAAAAGAAATTTGGGCAGCACTTCGGTAGAAAAGGGAAGAAAACTTGATAAGATAGAAAGAACTTGAAAAGATAACACAACACTCCAGTTAAATGGATAAGCAAGGAAAGAAGATGATCTTGATAAAACGAGATGCTGGTTGAAGAGATCAACATCACAATTTCTCCGGAACAAAAGAATAGAAGCTAGATCGTTGGAGAGAAGTGAATGGAGAAGAAATGACAATTTCTACCACAATTGGATTAGAAAAACATCGTTACAAGGAAGGATTGAACGGAGTTGTTGGAAAATAATAAGCTTGTTGTCGGCTTATGGAAACCATCTCAGATTATGAGGTGACAACCGGCCACAAACGGAAACAATTGATTGCTTGGGAGCAACTAGATATGAAAACTTCTTTCACCAAGAGGATACATAGAAAACTTGGATCATTGATAAACACCATGATAGAAACAATCCTTAGGAAATGCTTTAGGTGAAATCCAATCCAAGATAACTACGAGAAGAAAATATGGGTTTACATATCTCATTCTTGACAAATTCTCTTCGAGACTCCTCATGAATCAAGAATGCTATAGTACCATCTCAAAAGATAAGGAAGAAAGAATTGCACTTGAAATGCAAGATACGAATACTTGAGGACCTCCACCAAAATCTTGAAGAACACTTGAAAATGAAAGAAATCTTGAAGAACCACCATGAAGAACCTCCGGAAAGAACTCTAAAACGAAAGGATGATAGAAAAACTGAAGGATGCAAAATGAACAAGATTGAGGTCTTGCAGAGATTTAGATGAAGCTTCGCGAAGAGATACTTGAGAAACTTGGAACTCCGGAAAAGAAAAGATGAAACACTTAGAACCAACAATTTGATATTCCGAACAACTCCGGAAGAAGGATAGAAAACACCTTGATGAGCAAGAATATGGATTATGTTATGCTTATCCTTCATCAAGTTAAATTGATGACAAGCAAAGGATTTGGCATACCACTTATTCTTCTTGAAAAGATTGAAGAGAGAAATATAGAGCACAAACTGAAAGAAGTCTTCAACGAAACACCAGAATAATTGAGAGACGAACGAAGAGACAACAATTGAGAAGAATTTGAGAACGAAAGCTGAAAGCTAAGAACGAAGAAATCTTCTGAAATGATGACCTTCGGAGGATCGAGAAATGACAATAACTCTAAAATGCTCCGGATAGATATGGAAAGAATTACTCATGACCGAAAACAATTTGAGAGGATAGCACGAAGTTGAGATGACAAATCTTCGAAAGAACGGAGAAAGATTTAAGAGAAACTCTTATTGGACTTCAAGGCAAAGAATGATGGCGAGAAACACCACCAAGAATTAGTGAGACACTCCGGGATAATGAATAAAGAAAGGTTGAGCCAACGATGAAAATGATTTAGAAGCGATCTTCGGGAAGGAATATGACTGATGAAATTCATTCTTACGTCATATTGAAAAGAACTTGAGGACATCTCCGGAAAGATTAAAAGAGCCCGGTAAGATCCTGGGAAAAAACCTGTGGGTTATGAGCCCACTCAAAGAGATCACCGTTGAACTTAAAGCTTAGAAAGATATTGCACCAGAACAAATGAAAACTTGTTGAGGTGAGAACCTCGAAATAATTTGAAAGGATTTGAATGAAAACACAAGACTTCTGAGATATCTTCAGCACTCCGGACAGGATAGATAGAGGCGATTAAACACGAGAGGCTTGAATAAGAACTTCCAACATGGGAGAGCATTTAGAGAATGAAAAGGATATGATGAGCACCGAAAACTTGAATTGAATCCACCGGACAAGAAAACAAAGATGAAGACTAAGAAATGATGAACTTGAGCACTTGGGATCTTCACAACGAATCACCGGATACATCACGGAAGAGAAGATAGCAGAAGCATCACATGAATAGAAAAGGCACTCGAATGAGAATTTAATTGTTGAAGAAAAAGGGCGGAGGGCGGGGAAAAACAAAGACAACTTGATACCGATGAGATGAACTCCGGAAAGAAATACGAGGATTGATCTTGCAAATATTGGAGAGGGTTGAATTCACCACTTGACATCGAAGCAACTCGAATTATCATACTACAACAAAACAAAAGATGGGGCTTGAGGATTAAGCCGAAAACAAATACATGACCCATTTGCATTTGTTGGAAGGATAATCCTAGGTAACTACTTGAATTCCCACCTAAGAATTTCCGAAGTCTTTCTTGTTTATGCGATTCGGGTTGCGGACCCAGGAACGTACCCAAGGTAATCAGCTACAACTGCACCCGCAACCTTCCACACCATAATCCAAGAAACTCCGCAAACTCGTCTACCTCAAACACTCGTAATCACAACGATACTAAGTATGGTAGTACATCCGAACTCTCTCCACCAGTACTGGGGATGCCGGACTCCTCTCGCCACTATTAGTATTGAAGCAATTTCGAACATTCTCCATCCTGAGATACTAAGGAAACTGAATGATAACGATGTGCAAAAATCCCTCGGATCTCTACTCCTCGATAATAGGAGGCACCAAGACAGAATTCCTTCACATCGGCATCATATAGTTTCCAAAATACCCGCGTGATCCTAAAGAAAAATTGAGCGAGAAGAGGAGTAGAATCAAAATTCCTAAGTCGAATACCTCACCAGAGCATAGAAGAGGAGTAAAAGAAACCTACTCTCCGATATATAACTAGACTCAAAATAGTTTTTCACTAGACTCGACTCGGCCAAGTTCGATCAAACAAGGGGGCTCCTAGGTCGGTACAGGCTCTGATACCAACTTGTAACACCCAAGATGCGATTCTATCCTTATTTTGGCACGAGGGACTCGACAGGGATAGAAGCGCATCTCATCGTTTCGCAAGAGTGGATATCATTACAAGTACATGTAAAGAAGAGATGAGTATATGGAATTGGCTTACACTCGCCACAAGCTACATCAATATCACATCAATACAACAACATATTCAAACATCATACAGAAGAGCAGGGTCCGACTACGGACGAAAACAAACGATAAAATGACATCCATCCTTGCTATCCCAGGCTGCCGCCTGGAACCCATCCTAGATCGATGAAGAAGAAGAAGAACTCCAAATCAAACAAGCATCGCTCTCATGTCAAATCATCACATTACCTGTACCTGCAACTGTTGTTGTAGTAATCTGTGAGCCACAGGGACTCAGCAATCTCATTTTCAAGGGTATCAAGACTATTAAAGCTTAATGGGTGAGGTATGGTTAAGTGGTGAGGATGCAGCAAGCACTAAGCATTTATTTGAGTGCCTAACTTACGAGTACAAGAATAAAGGGGGATGATTGTCGAATAAACGGACGTGAACTAGTAATGATCACTAAGTGATCCTGAACACCTACTTACGGTCAAACATAACCCCACTGTGTTCTCTCTCGGATCAGAAATTCACGAGAAGAGACAGTCATGGTTACGCACAAAGTTGGAGTATTTTATTTGAGTTTACTTCAAGTTTGCTATGACCGGGTGTTAAACAAAGTTTCCAAGTTGCCACGTAACCGCGGGCACGGCTTTCCGAAAGATTTAACCCTGCAGGGGTGCTCCAACTCATCCATCACAAACTAACCACACGCCACGGGAATAACCTCGACCACATATCCTGTGATTTCCTAGGCAATTCCTTTGGAAAACCTCAACCTCGAGATAGCCCGAAGTATTTTCGGAATTCCTCGCACAAGACATTCGAGAAAGGTAAAACTAGTCCAGCAAGGCCGCCCGACGTGTCGACGAACCCGATAGGAGCCGCGTATCTCGTTCTCAGGACATGACGGATGAGCTATGGTTACCGCGCCAATCACCGAGTTGCCCCGGGTAGCGTTAATAAGCTGCTCTGGGTTGGACCAACACTCATGAGGAGCACTGGCCCGGGTTGTTGATTAAAGATCCTCGGGTTAATTACTCCCTATGCAGGTTTATTAGTTATTAGGCAAATGTAGTACCAATGTTGGGCCTTGCCATACAAGTTTTATCCTAAAACAAAAATCAAGGGGGTCCCCATAACAACCCCAAGCATGTTAGGAGCGCTCAATTATGGAACATAACACCGGTACACAAGTAACTAGGGCGGCAAGAGTGGAACAAAACACCGAGCAAAAGGCCAAGCCTTCCACCTTTTACCAAGTATATATGTGCATTAAATTAAATAGCAATACTATCGTGATATAAGAAAATATCCATGATGCACATGGAAAGAGCTTGCACCTGCAACTAGCAACGCTATAAGAAGGGCTGAGCAAGCGGTAACATAGCCAAACAATGGTTGCTGGGTTGTGGAGGGGTTAGAGGCTTATCATGGCATTTTAGGAGGCTTGACAAACAAGTGGTAGGTAGCGAGACAAGCGATAGAAACGAGACATCTAGCATGGCAATGATAGTAGTGGTATCCAAGGAAATGATCATCTTGCCTGAGATCCCGCGTGGAAGAAGAACGAATCCATGAAGAAGACGAGACAACGTAGTCGAACGAATCCTCACACTCCGAACGCTTTCGAAACTCTATAGAGAATAAGCAATCCGAAAACAACAATCAACACATGATAAACACCACAACAAATGCATGACATGATGCCCTTCAACTATGATGCATGTTATGTATGACATGACAAGCACAACAATCAACTTCTACACATTAAGTGAAGCTCAATATGCAACGAGTTGCATATTGACGAAACTCCACATTCGAATATTTAGTTCACTCTCATTTAGGTACACGACAATATTAAATGTTTTTAAACATGGCATGAGGTGAAGCATAAGTAAACTACACATCTAGGCAAGTTCAAATGAGGCCGGAAACAACATATAGCATTTCCGAAACGACCCCATATGTTAATTTCGA
Organism: Elymus sibiricus; assembly: GCA_039707655.1. NCBI lineage: Eukaryota > Viridiplantae > Streptophyta > Magnoliopsida > Poales > Poaceae > Elymus > Elymus sibiricus. The sequence continues at coordinate 301,487,521 of CM077675.1, read as the reverse complement.
AATTGGTCCAGATCTGAACTAATCATGTTTTATATTTGTTAACCAGCAAAACAAAATGCACCGTGTGATTCTACTCGTCATTCTAGTCAATTTACATATATAAATCATATAAAACGGAGCTACGGCCTAAAAGATATGACCTTCACAAGATGAACATCACATGAATGCAAAATGCATGAAAATGACAACCACAAACATTTCAAATCATGAATGCAGCAAGATATTATGATACTACATGAAAATCTAAGCAAGTTTCATATATGGCATGTCCAAAACGGAGCTACGGTTCAACTACCACAACCAACACCAGTTTTTAGTGCAAATCTGTCCAAAACAGCAACATAGCATATTGCACACATGAAAACAACAAGCTACAAGATTCTAAAAGGCACAAACTGAGCATGGGGCAGTAGCATATAACACACACTTCATTTCATCTTCACATATCATACTCAAAAGAGTCATGGATCACATGGTAGGAAGCTCACAACATGACAATAAAATATAGCAGATTAGGACTTGGTGAAAATAACAGTTTTGACAGAGCAGTTTTATCACGGAGGCATATTGGCAACAATAAAACTATATGCTACAGGTCATATCTTGGCATGAAACGTAACATCATGGTACAGGAAATGATGCACTACAATTCATACCATGGTGTCAAGGTCTAATTATGCATAGAAGCGTGGCTAGCAGCATCACATCATGGCATTATGAAGAAAACAGATTCTCAGACTTAGTGAAAATTAGAGTAGACATGTGCAGCAGTTTTTAACAGATTGACATATTGAACAACAGAATTAATTATGATGCTAAACCTATTCATGCAAACTATTGGCACAACATGATAGGCAACAACATTCTTAACAAAAGACTCCTTGGTGGCAACCACAAAAGACTCCTAGATCAATAGCAAATCACATGGCAACATGACAACAAAATAACAGTTTAAGACGGTGAAATTTAACTAACTCCCAAAACTGCAGTTTGGCTAGGCATGTTGACATGGCAATAACAATAGCATAACAACCCGCTATGAGCATGGCAAGGACACTAACAGCAAGAAGACATTACACACTACAAAACATACCATTGGCACATGTTCATACGGGTCATGGATTGCTTAATATGATGCTCACAAAACGGAACTCTTCGTTAGCAGATTTCAGTTTTAACGCGATGGCTACTTGAGAGCAAGATATGCACATGATAATAAACTTCTACCTAGCAACCAGAGGCACGGCATCAAAGTAGACATATTATAGGGCATATCTCATGAAGAAACCACATGCAAAGGAGCTACGGTTTAGATGCAATCATCCGCGCGAAATCGAATAAATTAACAGATTTACACCTAAAGACACGATGCACTTTTTCAACAGAGTTTAGGGCATGAATATAAACCCTAATGCACATGCAAAGGCAACCACCATGAAGAGCGCAAAAAGTAGATCATTTTTCATGTATAACACTTCACAATCCGATGCACGGTTCACTAGATACGAGGCACACAAAATGCAATGATGCTGTAAAACATGCAGTTTCAGACTTGGTCGTTTTTAGCAACGTTCGTCAGATAGCATAACTAGCGAACAGTTCACACATTAGTAAAAATAATTCGTTCGCTACAACAGCTTAAACGATGAACGTGCGGGGTTTAACGGGAGCTCACCAGCGGCCTACATGGGCCGGTCGGGCTGGGCCCTGGGCCTTGGCGCGGCCCATGGGGCCCACTCGGCTGGTCAACGGGAGCGGGAGCTCCTCCCGATCCGACTGGATCGGAAGCAGCGGCGGCGGGCTCGCCGTGGCGGCGCAGCTCGCCGGAGGGGGAAGGCCACGGACGCGGGGACGGGCGTCGGGGGCCGGATCCGGGGCGTCCGGCGGCATGGGAGCGACGCGATGGGGCGGAGCAACCGGCGGCGGCCGGACTTGACGGGGACAGGCCGCAGCGCAAGCCGGTAGGGTGGCGCCATGGCCGCAGCTCCTGCAGAGCGGACGTCCACGGCGGCCTGAAGGCGGGGTCGGACGACGCGAGGCGGCGGCGGGGAGGAGCTCTAGCGGGCGCGGAGGGGCGTCGCATGGCTCCGGTGGCCGGCGAGGCCGGCTCCGGCGAGCGAGCGGCAAGGGCAGATAGGTGGCGAGGGGCGCGGTTGCCTCGGCGTGGATCAGGCCCGGGGCGGGCTGGATCTGGGCCCGGGCGGGCCGAGGTAGCTGGCTGCGAGGCGCGGGCGATGTGGCGCGCGGGGGCTAGCTGAGTCCGACGGCTGGCACACGTGGCAGCCTCCGGTTGGCTGGAGGGCGGCCCACGGTGGCGCCAAGTGGCGGCAGTGGGCTGGCCGGCGCGGATCCCGAGGAGTGGCGGCTGGAGGTAGGTGGAGGGACTAGGGAGGCCGTTTTGGCAGGGGAGGACCTCCTTTTATAGGCATGGACTAGGGTTAGGGGGGTTTTGCCCGTTTTCGGACCGTGCAATCTCGATCGGACGGACCGGAAGCGGAGGGGGGTTAGCTGGGATGTGGTGGGCTGTGGAGAGGGGGTGTGGGCTGAGAGAAGAGAGAGGAAAGCACCCGTGACAAGATTTTAAAAACCGAAACGTCCGCTAAATAACCGATGACGGTGCCGCTACGGTCGACCGTTCGGGTACGAAACGACCTCTAATTGCGACGAAACTTGGCAGGCGGTCTAGCTACACTAAATTGAGACCGCTCGCCAAGTTTTGACCCAATCCGAGAATATTTTTTGCGCGCTTTTAAAAGCATTTTTTTAACGATGACGCGGGCGCGTGCGTGTGTGGGTGGTCTCGAAACGATCGTCGACGAGGACGGAGAGAACCGGCAAGAGTTGGACGGATGCAAGTTTTCAAAACGACGGCAACGGAGTGCCGATGCAATGCGGATGATGTGAATGATGCGATGATGAATGCGACAACCACACGAATCACACGATGACAACGGAATAAAAGGGGAATCTTCTGGAGCGTCGGTCTCGGGTTGTTACATGATTAGCCAGCTACTCTCTACCTACCTTTCAGGAAGGATGTTATTGGCGAGAGTTGGACGTTGGTCCCATCCAAGGAGGATGGCACACCACTCAGGTTCCAGACCTACTTCAGCCTCTCCGCCGACAGTCTGGCTCACAACCTGATTAAGGAGTCCGTGAAGCTCCGCAAGGAACTTCACCACACCCAAGAGCTACTACGTCAAGTCAAGATGAAGCTAGACAGGATCAAGAAGGATGGAGCCCCCGAGGTACGACCAGCTATCGCTTACAGAGGAGGAGTACCCCCAGCTAGAGATGCACCCACACGTCGTCGTCGCATGAGTGCGAAGGAGTATCGAGCGCTCTTCACTGACCCACCGGCGAAGGGTCGTCGGGATGGACCTCCTCATTCTCCAACCCCCTCGACCAGAGACGACGCCTGTACGGATGATGACAAGGAGGAAGATCCTGAGGAGCATGAGTACGAGACCGAGCACTCCACCACTTGAGTCTGAGAACCCCTAGGGTAGGATAAGTCATGTACCCCTCATGCAAAGTCGAGTCCGTGTAATGGTTCATATGAAACCATGTGTGCTTGTTGTTTGTTTTGTTGTTTGTGTCTCAATGCAAGTCGCGCTTTTGCCATAGGCAACATGTAAGTGACTCCATCATCTATCTTATCTCAATATTATGTGTTTGGTCTTTCGACCTCTGCTTGATCACACTTGCACTATACCAACCCCCTTAGGCGCGCTTTCCCTATTATTGCTTCCCCGTCTCTTCTGTCCTAGTTGTTTGACTTGGCTGCTCCAAACAGGATGGTGACTGCAACCTGTGCCAGCACTTTTTGCAATCCCGACGCCGGCAACTCTAGCTAGCAGCAGGGAGCTGGTGGGTCTGCTCATGCCGGAGATCACCAGGAGCAGCCACATGGCGACATTCCCCCGTCACCACCTCCACCGGAGAACATGACCATAGCTCAGTTACTCCAAGTTCTCCGGGAGGAGCACCAAGCCAACTCTACTGCTATTCCATAGATGGCTCAAGGCCTTGTGAACAACCAGCAGCAAGTAAGGAACAGCAATGGCCGCTCCACTCTATCGAAGTTCATGAGGATTTCGCCCCCAACCTCCGCTGAGACTGCCGAACCCCTAGATGCCGATGACTGGATCCGCACCGTCGAGGACCACCTTGCACGGGTCAATTGCAATGAGGATCGTGAGAAGGTGCTTTATGCCTCTCACTACCTTGGAGGTACCGCCAGAGCTTGGTGGGATGGATTCAAGGTCATGCAAGGCGATCATGTGGCCACTTGTTCTGATTTCAAGGAAGGTTTCCGCACGGCTCACATTCCTTCTAGGATCATGGCTATCAAGAAGCATGAGTTCCGAGCGCTGAAGCAAGGAACTGGATCTGTTAAGGAGTACATGCAGAAGTTCAACCTCCTGTTGAGGTATGCCCCTGAAGATGTCAGCACTGAGGCCGCTAAGATGGAACGCTTCATTGTAGGACTCCAGAAAGCCTTGCAGTATCAGCTTGTTGTCTGCGACTGCCGGACCTTCTTCGACCTGGTGAACAAGGCCCTCATGCTTGAAGACAAGCTTCATGCCATGGAAGACACTCGCAAGCGCAAGATGATTAGCAAGGGAAGCTCCAGCAACCAGAAGCCTCGCTCATGGCAGCCAGCCCCAGCCAAGCCAACCTATTAGCCTCAGTAGGCAAGACCCCCTACACCTCGTCCGAGCTACCAGCCTCAGCAGTATGCCAATCCCAGGCCAGCTTACAACAACCCCAATAACAACAATGGTGGCAACAACAACAATGGCTCAGGCCAAGTGACTTGCTTTGGATGTGGTCAGCCAGGACACATCTCTAGACAGTGCCCCAACAAGAAGCCAGATGCACCGCGCCCCAATGCGCCAAACCAAGGTCAAGGCCGTGGAGCACCACCAAGGAACCAAGCTCCCTGCAACCAGCCCAACAACGGCAAGGGTCGTGTGAATCACGTCACCATTGAGGAAGCCCAGGAAGACCAGGATGTCATACTGGGTACATTCCTCGTCAACTCGACCCCAGCAACTGTGTTGTTTGATTGTGGAGCTTCGCATTCTTTTGTTACCCAAAAGTTTGCACTAGAGAGTGGTATGAAGCCTACACCCCTGGGTAGTCATATATTAGTACAGACCCCGAGATCGGTCATGAGGACCAAGATAGGATGTAAGGGAGTTGGGATTGTCATCAATGGAGTAGAATTCCTAGCAGACCTTATCATCCTGAAGTCGCAAGGCTTGGATGTGATCCTAGGCATGGATTGGTTAACCAAACACCAAGGTTTGTTATACTGCGCCAAGCGGACTATTACCATGACCAATAGCCAAGGAGTTGAAGTCAAGTATGTCCCCAACCCTGCCTCCGCTCAAGCTCCGCAGGTCAATTCCCTGTCAGGAGTTGAGTTGGATCAAGTGCCAGTGGTATGTGAATACCCTGATGTAGTCCCTAATGAGCTGCCCGGAATGCCTCCTGACCGTGACATTGAGTTCATCATTGAGCTGATGCCCGGAGCAGGACCCATATATAAGAAGCCCTATAGAATGGGATCCGAGGAGTTGGCTGAACTGAAGAAGCAACTGGCAGAGCAGCTCAGGAAAGGATTTATCCGCCCTAGTGCCTCTCCTTGGGGATCACCTATTCTGTTTGTGGAGAAGAGGGACGGTACTACTCGACTTTGTGTTGATTATTGATCTCTCAATGAAGTCACAATAAAGAACAAGTACCCACTCCCCAAGATTGAAGACCTGTTTGATTAGCTGAATGGTGCCAAGGTGTTCTCCAAGATTAACCTTAGGTCTGGATACTACCAACTGAAGATCAGACCCCAAGACATTCCAAAGACAGTGTTCGTAACCCGGTATGGTCTGTACAAGTACACGACCATGTCATTTGGGTTAACCAATGCCCCTGCCTACTTCATGTACCTCATGAACAAAATTTCATGGAGTACTTGGACAAGTTTGTTGTCGTCTTCATCGATGACATACTCATCTTTTCCAAGTCTGAAGGAGAGCATGCACAACACTTGAGATTGGTCCTGGATAAGCTTCAAGAACACTAGCTTTATGCCAAGTTCAGCAAGTGCGCATTTTCGCTGCAGATGGTGGGTTCTTGGGTCATGTGTTGACCGCAGAAGGATTGTCAGTAGATCCTGCCAAGATGAAGTTATGACTGAATGGCAATCCCCAAGCAATGTGTAGGAAGTCAGGAGCTTCCTCGGACTCGAGGGATATTACCGCAAGTTCGTCGAAGGATTCTTGAGCATTGCTAGGCCCATGACTCAGCTCTTGAAGAAGGACAAGAAGTTTGAATGGATGTCGAAGTGCGAGGAAAGTTTCTAAGAGCTCAAGAAGAGATTGCCTACAACCCCAGTTTTGGCCACTCCCGATATTCACAAGGAGTTTGTGATTGTCACAGCCCTAGAATATTGGTGGTAAATAGTTGCATTGGCATCCATGGCATCATGTTAATTTCTTCTAAATGTGAAATAGGGATGATCAAACCCTAGCACCAAATAAAATCCAAATAGGTTCAAGTTAAAATTATTTTCAATAAACCCAAAATGCCCTTTAGAAAAGTTCATCATTTCTGAAAAAAGGTGAAAACCTCTGCCAAAAATGGTGCACACAATTCTAGGACATTTTTGGATTTTTGAACTAACTCATCTTGTATTTGAATTGGGGCTTTTAATTGCTATAAATGTGTTAACTACCCCCAAATATTCTGGAAATTATTGAGGGCCTCTAGAATAATTAACTTAGTGGCCACAAATATTTTCAGGATTTTAAGAAATGATTTAGTATTTTATCTAAATCAAAACAGAGTGGAAAATTAGAAAACAAAAAGAACTAAAACAAATTAGAAAACCAGATAGAGAGAAACTTACCTGCAAGGCCCACTTACCTGGCCCAGCCCAGCTGCTCCCCTGTCGTCTTCCACCTCTGGCCAGTAGGCAGAGCGTGTGGACGCCGCACGCACGCACACGCCATGGCCACGTCATGCTTGCCGGTAGGCCTCCAGGCAAGGGGATAAGCCTCCCGTGCCATCTGGATCGATCTCTCCCTCTCCCTCGCTTGTTCTTCGAGCTCCCGAGAGAAGTTGGAGCACGTCGCCGATGCAACCGCGCCCTCCAGCCCCATATCGCCTAGCCGCCATGCCTAGCGCTCCGCCTCGTCGCCCTGAAGCTCCTCCTTGACGCAGCGAGCTCAGACGCTCTCCATCGCCCAGACGCCATCATCTTCAACCTTCGGCATCGCTGGAACGTTGCCGTCGATTCGCTACGCACAGGGAATCCCCGACCTCGACGTCTTCTCCAGGAGAACCTTTGTGAGCCACTGGTCGTTTTCCCCCTTCCCCCTTGCTCGTTCCCATGATGTAGCCGCTGCGCCGCTAGCCCGAGCTCCGGCTGCCGCCATGGCGGATGAGCTGCATGCTCTGTTCCTCCTCTGCTCCAACCCGTAGCTCCAACGTGTTCCAGATGCTCCGAGAAGCGCGAAGAACCCATTAGCTGGTCCTCCCGTGCACCGTAGCACCGAACCCACGCATGCCCGAACTCCGGCCGCCACTTACCTCGTCGTCGGGCATGACTCCAGCGACCATTTGGTCTAGCCCCACAACCCCACACGTCAGGTTTCACCTGGACCGGCTCAGTTGACTACTGATGTCACTATGACATAATGCTGGCACAATAAACCTTTTCTGGTATTTTAAATATTCAGGAAATTCCAGAAAATGCTTAAAACTTCAAAAAAATCATAGAAAATAATCTGTAAGTCAGATGAAAATAATTTATATATGAAAAATGATTAGAAAAATATGAAGAATCTGTTTATGCTATGATGATGCATGTTTGAACAAGTTAACATCACCAACTAGTACATTTCATGATTAGGACCAATTTGATAAATAATTTGGAGTTGGAATTTGATGCCTAGTTGAATTCCACTTCAATTAATATGACTAAATATTGTGCTAGGTGAATTCAGTACCTTAACATGCCATATCATACATCATGTTTGTTGCATTGCATTGAATGTGTTTCTTTCTTGTTTTGTTGGTGTTGTTCCTTCTCGGTAGACGATGGTTCCGATGTTATGATCGTTGACACTGATGAAGAGAAGTATTATCTTCAGAATTGTCAGGCAAGCAAACCCCCTTGAGCATACTGATATGAACCCACTCTCTCGCTCCTGCTCTCTTCTACTGCATTAGGGCAATAACGATTCAACTGTTACATGTTCTCGGTAGTTGAACTCATTCCTTTGCATGACCTGTCTTTGCCACAGTAAATAGTTGAAACCACTTAGCATGGGTAGCAACTGCTTGAGCCTTGACGTGCTTACTCATCCATGTTTGCTTATTGTGCCTGCTATGCTTAGAGTCGTGTTAGGTCTGATCCATCTGGGCGATGAATTGGAATGGATGTGTTCATGTTCTACTGTGTGAGAGCTAAGTGTGTGAACACGTTTTGGTAAAGGTAGCGATGAGAGGCCATGTAGGAGTACATGGCAGGTTGTCTCATTGGGACCGTCCTTAAGAACTGATTTCGGTGTATGTTATCCAAGACAAGATACTACCGCACATTGGGATCCTTAATTGACCCTCTCGGTTTATTAATCGCCTTGATCTCTGTCCAGGAGTTGCAACTAGTTTCTGGTGTTTGTAGGAAAAGTGTTGGCGGCTGTGCATAGCGCTACCCGACGGGGTGGGCTGTGTTGCGGTATATACACAGTGGCACGGTGTACCAAGGGTCACCCGGAGGGTGGGCTTGGGAACCCTGCGCACATCGTTTGAGGCCGTAACGGAAACTTCGGTCGGACTTCCGTGCGGGTTCAGTCTCAAATAGGCGATAAACCTGGACTAGGGTCTTGTGTGATTGACGGTCGTGGCCGACTCCCTCGTTGGGCTTCCGCTTGAAGGTTGTCGAGGTGCTTTTTTCGTGCACATGGCGATAAGTGGCGGGAGCCTGTGTGAAGAAGCATACCCCTGCAGGGTTTATTAATTTGTTCGAATAGCCGCATCCTCGGATATGGACTACTTGGAGAACTTATGTGGTTCATAGACAATTTGACATGGATACTTTAAAATGCGCAAGATAAGCATGAGTGCTATGGATGGCCTTCCGTAGGAAGACGGGAGTGTGTCCATAGTGGTGTATTGATATGGTGAATATGTGGACTCGTGTGCGTTTTCTCCCTAGAAATAAAGTACTCGTAGTCATAGTACAGGTTAGCCAAGAGTCAAAGCTGGCTTGCAGCAATAAACCCCACAACCCCCTTTGTTGACAATGATGCATATGTAGTTAGTTCTGATGTAAGTCTTGCTGAGTACTTTGTACTCACGGTTGCTTAATTTATGTTTTTGTAGAGGAGACGTCGGTCTCATTAGTGATTCTTACGATGTGAAGTTCGATGTTGACTGGATTAGCTTGGGAATCCCAGACAGAGGTTTGGCTCCTTTGGTAGGGTCGTTGTAGCTTTTCAGGCTCTTTTAGCCGCTCTTAATAGACGTCTGTACCCAGACATGTATCTTCCGCTTGTTGATTGTATGCTCTGAATGACGGGTCATGTGACCCCCTGCTTGTAACATTATACTATGTTGGCTCCTCGGAGCCTTCTAAATAAATGTTGTGTTGTTGTATGGTTATGTTGTGATGCCATAGTTGTATCTATGCATATCGGACATGTCGTGCGTACGTGTGACGTGTAACGGTATGTATGGGATTCGACACCTAGTTGTGTGCCTCTAGTAGCACTCTTTACAGGGAAATTCCTCTTTGTGCTTCCACTGAGCCTTGGTAGCTTGCTACTGCTCCGGACACATAGATTGGCCGGCGTGTATCCTTCTTGCTGATGTGTCTGTCCCTTCGGGGAAATGTCTCGCAGTGTAATGGAGTCCCTGTAGCCTGCTATGACTCATCTATGCGCAGTTGATGACATTTATGTCCCACGACATAATGGAGTACCTGTAGCTTGCTATGACTCGTCTACACACGCTGAGACCGACACCTGCATTGTTGGGTCACGTATGCATGTCCCTGTACGGATGTGCCACTTGGGTTCTATGACTAGTCATGTCGACCCGGGTTCTTGGACATTTGAATGCTAGCGACATATTTACATTCGTGAGCCAAAAGGCGCAAATGGTCCCGGCCCAGGTAAGGTGGCAGCCGTGGAGATAACCGTGCGTGAGGCCGCCAAGTAATGTGAAGTGTTACATACTAGATTCTTATGGCTCAGGATCGGGGTCCCGACAGTGTTGGTATCAGAGCTTGACTGCCTGTAGGATTACCATGCCAAACTGGTCGATGTTGAGTCTAGAACTACTTTAGTTATATAAGGGAATTGATTGTGGAAGGGAACGTAAGATTCTTTTTACTCCTTTCCTTGTGTCATTCTAATTCTGAGTCACCCTCTTCCTTATTCTACGGGGTTAAGATTTAGGCTTCTCACCTATCTATCAGGATGACGAGTTACTATGCTGGAGACTTATAGGAAAGTTGTTGTGTTCCTGGATCGATGTCCCCATAAGAATTCAGTTGTTTTGTTGTCAGTTTTCATGCAGGTTACCTCATATTTCATGCCCGTACAGCCGTTATGTTATCCGGGTTATCCAAGGTTTGTAAAATCTGATGCAATTGCAAATTCCTTCCTCCTGATCCCGATGTCTTTGGGCCAGACAAAGCACACTAATTGTTGTGTTGGGGTACCTTATTACCTCGACGTATATGTTAAAGGTGTTTAGGAAACCATGTTATTTAAGTGAACCACCCAACAGTATAGTTGTGTCTTTTGTTCCCAGTGTGATAATTTTGGCCATCGTTATCGAAAGCATGTTGTGATGCTACTTATGAAAGGACGTGGATGTCGCCTAGAGGGGGGTGAATAGGCGCTTTAAAATAATTATGGTTTAGGCTTGAACAAATGCGGAATAAAACTAACGTTTAATATGTCAAGCACAAAACCTAAAACAACTAGGCTCACCTATGTGCACCAACAACTTATGCGAAGCAAGATAAACAACTAAGTGATAGCAAGATATATAACAAGAAACAATATGGCTATCACAAAGTAAAGTGCACAAGTAAAGGGCTCGAGTAAGAGATAACCGAGGCACGTGGAGACGATGATGTATCCCGAAATTCACACCCTTGCGGATGCTAATCTCTGTTCGGAGCGGTGTGGAGGCACAATGCTCCCCAAGAAGCCACTAGGGCCACCGTAATCTCCTCACGCCCTCGCACAATGCAAGATGCCGTGATTCCACTAAGGGACCCTTGAGGGCGGTCACCGAACCCGTACAAATGGCAACCCTTGGGGGCGGTCACCGGTACCCGTACACTTTGGCAACCCTTGGGGGCGGTCACCGGTACCCGTACAAATTTCTCGGGGCAATCTCCACAACCTAATTGAAGACCCCGACGCTTGCCCGGAGCTTAACACCACAATGATTGAGCTCTGAGGCACCACCAATCGTCTAGGGCACCAAGGCACCCAAGAGGAACAAGCTCTAGGGTGCTCAAACACCCAAGAGTAATAAGCTTCTCAAACTTCACTTCCACGTATCACCGTGGAGAACTCAAACCTATGAACCAAATGCAATGGCAAGGGCACACGGAGTGCCCAAGTCCTTCTCTCCCAAATCCCACCAAAGCAACAAATGCTAGGGAGGAAAATGAGAGGAAGAACAAAGAAGAACACCAAGAACTCCAAGAACTAGATCCAAGGGGTTCCCCTCACATAGAGGAGAAAGTGATTGGTGGAAATGTGGATCTAGATCTCCTCTCTCTTTTCCCTCAAGAACTAGCAAGAATCATTGGAGGGATTGAGAGTTAGCAAGCTCAAAGAAGGTCAACAATGGGGGGCAAAAACGAGCTCAAAGGTTAGGGAACCATTGGGGAAGAAGACCCCCTTAAATAGGTCCCCACAAATCTGCCCGTTATGTGCAGAATAACACAGGGGCGGTACAACCGCTATGAAGACCGGTACAACCGGTCAAAGCAGACAAAACCAACCTGTAGCAAAAGCAATAAGCGGTACAACCGCCCGGGGCACCGGTAGTACCGGAATAACCGGAACAACCGGCCCACAACCGCCCAAGAACCGCTCCAAAACAGAAACTAGTCCAGTGGTAGAGCGGTACATGGCCGGTACAACCTTCGGACCAATTCTGGAGCGGTACAACCGCTCCAAACACCGGTTGTACCGGTCAACCGGTACAACCTCTCTATGGGGCGGTACAACCTCTCTATGTAAAACAGGTAAGACTAAAACAACCATAACTTTCGTATACGAGCTCCGATTTGAGCAAACTCAAGCTTGTTGGATAAAGGACAACAAGAGCTATCCAACAATGACTAGTTAAATTAAGAACAAGCAATGGAGAATAAATGCCACTAGTATAATGAAGATGATCTTCCCAATAAATATCCGGCAAAATCTCCAACACCGAAAACACAATATGATGCATACGAAATCTGTTTTCGATGAGCTTGAACTTATCACGATGAAGACCATAAGCTCAAAAACTCACATAGAGAAAAACCAACCAAGAATCAAGAAATATGATGATGCCAAGAATGCAATGGTTTGAGCTCTCAACGAACGATACGATCAAGCTACTCACTTGAGAGCCCCCCTTGATAGTACGACTATCGATCCTATAACCCGGTCTCCCAACTACCACCAGGAGACCGGTAAAATAGAAAACCCTATCAAGGTCAAACCTTTGCCTTGCGCATAGTCCACTTGAGCTAGATGATGACGATCTTGTCCTTCTCAAGATGGACCACCTTTATTGATTGCGTCGGCTCGATGAAGACTAGTAGATTGCTCCCCCATACTCCACTATGGGTGAGCCACTCTTCGACACATCTTCACAAGTCCATTGTCACCACAATGGACGGCAAGCTTCAAGCATGATCTCTCTGTGATGCTTCACTTGAACTTGCACACCGCAACCTTGATGACGATCACCACTTGATGTCATCTTCCATCGGTGATATGGGATCTTCCTCTTGATGCAATCCCATGGAAATATACCTAACCCTACAAAGAACACTCACGTAGACCATGGGTTAGTACACAAAGCGTAATGGACAACGCTTACCATACCATGGGATCACTTGATCCCTCTCGGTGAATCTTGTACGCTTTGTGTGTTGATCAACTTGGTTCACTCTTTGACTTAGTCTTGATCAACCTTGTATCTTAGCTTCTCTCTTCATAAAGATGATGTCTTGAAGGTAAACATGAATGCTCACACAATCTTCTTCTTCAAAACATGCTTGCAATAGGCTCAACTCTCACATGACCAATCTTTGGATAGAACCTTGAATACCACCTTGGTCACCATATAAACTCCTTGAAACCAACAGATGGACTTCAAGAAGTACCTACGGACAAATCCTTCGAATATAACTCAAGGCAACCATTAGTCCATAGGGATTGTCATCTATTACCAAAACCACACATGGAGAAATGTGCTCTTACAATCTCCCCCATTTTGGTAATTGATGACAACCACCTTCAAGAGAGTTTATATAAGGAAATAAGCACAACCAAGCACACACATGCAAAGTAATAATGCATGGGTATGAGATGCAGATGCTTAAGCAATCAAAAGCAAAACTATCTAAACTTTCCAACCTAAACTCTCTAAACTTCTCCCCCATTGGCATTGATTGCCAAAATGGATGAAAAGCTTAGAAATCCAATATAATAGGTGTTCCTCCAAAAAGTGTGTATTTCTCAAAATATGCGTGCAATGAAATACACATATACAATGATAAGTAGTTGGAGGAAAACAAACTATATTGAGTATCCAAAGATTGCAAAAGGATCGTATGGCACAAAGACATACAAAAGAGTGAGACAAGCAATCAGAAGATACCAATTGGAACAAACAATCACATGATCCTATGACTCACAAGAATAAAAGATATTATGATATGGGCAAAAGAGTGTTTTAAAGAAACTAGAGAAGCTCCCCATGATTTGTGCACTATTAAGAATTTTTGTATTTGGATACAAGAGAACAAAATAGGATCATCACTCCCCCAAAATCAATAAAAACACACAAAAAGTGCAAGCAAGTAGATAAGACAATAAGAATATCACTTGCACCAAACATATGGTTGAGCAACATGTAAAAGAGGCAATTTAAGAATACGCTCAACCAAAATGATGTGTGTGAGTCATGGCAAAGAACTTGAGAAGACTATTATAAGGATGAGCATTAAGCATCAATATAGTCTTGATGAAATGAGACACAAAGTGCAAGACATATCCTTCCCACACACACAAAGCACTTTAGCAAATGGGTTCACAAGCTTACTAATAAGAAAATTAAAAACCAAAGCTTGTGACAACCCATGGTGAAGATAGGAAATAATAGCCATGTCAAGAGGAGGGATACCAAACGAAGTGGAAAAACCCTCGTCAACACAAGCATGAGGAAAAATACTCTTCACCACCAAAGAGTGCATCAATATGCATGGATATAAGATCCGCACTCAAGACAAATTCATTCACGAAACCACCAAGGAATTAAAAAAAAGAATGCAACGGTGGACGTGAAGGAAAAGAGGATATCAACTAGAGATGTAACTTCTCTCATGTGTATAAGATTCTAGGTAGAAGACAATCATGATGATATATATCCACAAAGAAGGATGTACACATGAAATAGTTACAATAAGAAAGAGCAAGATATCCAAACGGAAGTCATAAATATACCAATAAGAACTTTGCTTGAAAGCATAGCACATGGCTTAATATTGTCTTATTGTATATAACTAGACTCCACCACACGAACATCAAAGACATCACAACTAGTAGCAAGAGATCATCGTTGGGATGCTTTGAGTAAGGAAACAAGTACCACAAGAAAGAATCGAGAAATTCATGCCATGATGCAACCTACAAGAAGTTGAATGCAAGAAATGTATGCATGAAGTAGATACTTGTTACCAAGATAGCATTGGATTGATGTAGTAGATAATGGTTCATCGATCATCCTAGCTTGGCTCCACTAAGCACATGGTGCCAACACCTTCCTTGTAAGTGAGCCGAGCATCCAATGCATCTCCAATTGTTCCTAGAACAACAACACAAACAAAATGGTACCCAAACTCATTGGGACCAAAGAGTTAGTAGACCAACAATACATAGGACAAACTCCACATAACTATGTGCATATAGATATGAACTTGAATTGCATGCACACTTTAGCCAATTTGTGACATAGTTGAGTTTCTCCTATATATTGGGTCGAAGAAAGAAAGCATGCCAAAGAAAGTACATAGTAAATATGCACGCTCAAGACTTTCAAGAACCAAATCAACACATAGTTGATAAGATACCAAAAGAAAAGATACCAAGTGAAAATAAGATAACAAACGAAGAAGTTATCACTTGAAGGATAACAATAAAAAGATACATCAAGGAATGAGATATCCATTGACACATGCCAAATAACAGGAAACAAGATACCAATCGAAAGAAAACAAACAAGAGGTATCAAGTTACCAAAAGAGAGCTAGGTTCCAAACAAACCAAACCCTCGGCAAATTTTCATGATGGCACAAAGCACTAAGAAGAAAAGGATTGACTTCCACCAACACACACTTGATAAGGGTCAAAACGTTTTATGATAAATGCATAACAAGAGTGTTCTAAAGAAAATAGAATAGCTCCCCCAACAGATGTGATTTATATAGAATTTGCATTTGAATACAAGATGCATAAGATGGGATCGTCACTTTCACTATATCTATAGAAACACTAGACATGTTCAAAAAGATCCACAAGAGGCAAGGAAGACAAACGGATAAACAAAATCCAATGTAAAGATGAGAAGCAATTTCTACCACATAAAAGGATACCAATTGTCAAAGGACAAGAAGTAATTCAAAATAATTCCTATTGGTAGATTGCAAAGATAGCCAACATCATCTTCACACTTAAATCATAAGCAAATGACACTTGTAGAGCTAATATGCCACCTAGGAACAAGATAATTTACAATATCAATTCTAAGTGGCAATACCTCAAATGTACACATTTTCTAGGCTTGTAATATGCACATAGCATATTACTCCCCCATAATGTGATAACCCAAAATGATTAACAAGTGGTAAATGAAATCCAACAAGAGATAATTAATGGACCGTTTAGAATTTGAATTTCTCATGAGAAGACATACCACATAGAAGCTAGATAATCTTGTAATATCAATACTAAGTGATATTACTCATGTACACACATTTTTAGGATTGTGAAGTGCACAAAGCATATCACTCCCCCAAAATGGGATAATCCATTAATCTCTCAAAAGAGCCAACTAAGATAAGACAAGATGCAAAAAGGCTCCACACAAGACTGACACATACATGATGTGCAACCCATCATACATACTTGATTACTCAAGATAAACAAATAGGAAGCACAACATATAAAAACACATGCAAGGTACAAAACCACAACATGCAAATGGGCAAGTAACTATCAATGTAAACAATTTAAGTACAAGTTACCGTAAGGAGGCACATTGGATATAAGATAGAAACTTGATAATCCAAATGACTTGGCTTGAGATAATATGAATGATGAAGATCCCTTAATTCTTCATGATGTAGCCAAGTCACTAATGCCCTCCAACAACACCTATTGATCAAGTTTGAGCTTGTTGGTCCCCAACCAAGTTGGGTCCGAAGAGGTTAGTCACAATAGGCTTGGCTACCCAAATGGTTCTTTTCTTGACACCACATTGAGTACCAACAAACTTGGCAAACACATTGCCAACCTTATCCTTCCCAAGAGAATAGATATCATCAATAATAATTGGGTTGGATACGTTACCATTAGTGCATGAAGAAGCAAAGTGACCCTTCTCACGACATAAGTAGCAACATCTACCCTTTACTTTCTTCTCAATTGATTTCTCAACATGAGGAGCGTTAACTTGGGTCTTCTTGGGAAGTGGCCTTTCTTCAACTTGACGTTGAGCATGAGATTGAACTTGTGGCCGCTTCCCTTGTTGCTTGTCACTATGGGGCTTCTTCTTCAATGGGCAAGATCTAACATGGTGCCCTTCTATTTTGCACTTGAAGCAAACAATCTTGGCCGAGTTCTTGACTTGTTCTTGGCCCTTCTTGTTGTTGCTCTTGGACTTCTTCTTCTTATTGGAGTTGAATCCAAGTCCACCTTTGTCATTTGGGGATTTTTGCCAACACAAGATATTGTTGAGTGTGGACTTCCCTTCATGACTCTTTTCCAAGTCTTTCTTCAAAGAAGTGACTTGGGCCTTGAGCTCTTTGATTTCCTCTACATGGTTAGTATCAATACAAGTACTAGAGGAAGTATAAGCTTCATCGTTAGAGCAACAAGGCAAGGAAAGTAATTCATCACAAGATGTAGCAACATTATGAGTAGATGAACTACGAGGACTAGCACGTGGCAATAAAGCATTTCTACTAGATGTAGTGCTAGTGTCCACATGAGGCTCACTAGATGTTACCTTAGTAGTACTAGCCTCATGAGCTATTTTTAGCACATTATGGGATACTAGAAGATCACCATGAGAGCTCGAGAGCTTTTCATGACTTTCTTCCAATTTCCCATAATTGCCAGATAGCAACTCAAGTTGAGCCCTTAGCTCAACATTCTCCTTCAAAATGGATGCTTCACAAGGAATAGAGTTAGTAGCACAAGCATCATCATTAACAACAAGAGGAGAAGGCAACTTGGCAAGCTCTTTATCATATGAAGCTTTAAGTTGAGCATGAGACTCGGTGACTTCAATGAGCGAACTCTTAATGACCCTTGAGCCATTTTCGAGGTGCTCAAAGTCCTCAAGGAGTTTAGCATGTGCAACATCAAGCTTATCATTTTTAGTTCTAAAATCATTAGCCACCTCGAGAGCTCTATCATGGGATTCCTTTAATCTAGATAATTCTAGAGCAAAGGTCTCCTCAAGAGATTCCTTGGTGGTTTGTTCATTTTCAAGAGCTTGAGATAGCTCCGCGATCTCATTAGCGTAATCACGCTCATGACCTTCCATTTTATCAATGGTGGACTCATGCTCCTCGAGATGAGCTTCCAACTCCTCAATATATTTCTTGCCCTCAATGGCAATAGACATGATTTTCATGAAGTTGGAACGAGCAATTTTATTCTTATGAAGAGCTTTAAAAACCATTTCTCCCTTAATTTTTAAGGAAGCAATATTATCACTATCTTCATCATTATCCTTATCCTCATTATCATCAACATCCTCATCATGAGATATATTGGGATTCAAAGTAGGAGATACCTTTGAAGCCTTGGCCATAAGGCAAAAGTGAGAAATAATAGATGATGATGTAGGATCCCTTGAAGCACCATTCAAGACCATATATTGTTCCGTGGAGAGTTGGGTTTCCTCTACATTGTTAGCACAACAACTCGAGGAAAGCGATGCATTTTTATCATGACAACAAGACATGGCAAGCATATCATCATGAGATTTAGTGATGCAATTTCTACATGATATGCAAGGACTATCAACACAAGCATGTGAAATACTTAGAGTGCTTGAAGTGTTGAAGTCCAAAGATGAAGCATTGCAATAAGATAGTGATGAAGAATCATCAACAATAAGCCCACTATCATCATTACAATGAACACCACTACTCACCATAACATTACCTTGTGGCAATCCACATGTAGGTGAAGTAGATGAAGTTGAGAAGGCAACACGACCGGAGGTGGAGGGAGAGCAATCATCCCTACAAATCTTGGACACACCATATTTATCTTGAAGCTTTGTCCACAACTCATGAGCATCCCAGAACGGCATGAGTTGAAATATAACTACATTGCTCAAAGCATCAAAAAGCACATTAGAAGCTTGAGCATTGAGATAAGAGTTTTTCTCATCCTCTAAAGATATGTGTTAAGAATCCTTTAGAGGAGAAAAACCCATATCTACAATTCGCTCCAAAGATGGGTCCATGACCCTAAAGAGATTAAGCATGCGAATTACCCAAACATCAAAATTTGTGCCATCGAAACTAAGAGTGTCAGAGAATCCTAAACCCCTAGTCGACATCCTTACTCTCTAGGCGGTAAAGCCTAATAATGAGAGACCTAGCTCTGATACCAATTGAAAGGACGTGGATGTCACCTAGAGGGGGGGTGAATAGGCGCTTTAAAATAATTACGGTTTAGGCTTGAACAAATGCGGAATAAAACTAACGTTTAATATGTCAAGCACAAAACCTAAAACAACTAGGCTCACCTATGTGCACCAACAACTTATGCGAAGCAAGATAAACAACTAAGTGATAGCAAGATATATAACAAGAAACAATATGGCTATCACAAAGTAAAGTGCACAAGTAAAGGGCTCGGGTAAGAGATAACCGAGGCACGTGGAGACGATGATGTATCCCGAAGTTCACACCCTTGCGGATGCTAATCTCCGTTCGGAGCGGTGTGGAGGCACAATGCTCCCCAAGAAGCCACTAGGGCCACCGTAATCTCCTCACGCCCTCGCACAATGCAAGATGTCGTGATTCCACTAAGGGACCCTTGAGGGCGGTCATCGAACCCGTACAAATGGCAACCCTTGGGGGCGGTCACCGGTACCCGTACACTTTGGCAACCCTTGGGGCGGTCACCGGTACCCGTACAAATTGCTCGGGGCAATCTCCACAACCTAATTGGAGACCCCGACGCTTGCCCGGAGCTTTACACCACAATGATTGAGCTCCGAGGCACCACCAACCGTCTAGGGCGCCAAGGCACCCAAGAGGAACAAGCTCTAGGGTGCTCAAACACCCAAGAGTAATAAGCTTCTCAAACTTCACTTCCACATATCACCGTGAAGAACTCAAACCTATGCACCAAATGCAATGGCAAGGGCACACGGAGTGCCCAAGTCCTTCTCTCCCAAATCCCACCAAAGCAACTAATGCTAGGGAGGAAAATGAGAGGAAGAACAAAGAAGAACACCAAGAACTCCAAGAACTAGATCCAAGGGGTTCCCCTCACATAGAGGAGAAAGTGATTGGTGGAAATGTGGATCTAGATCTCCTCTCTCTTTTCCCTCAAGAACTAGCAAGAATCATTGGAGGGATTGAGAGTTAGCAAGCTCAAAGAAGGTCAAAAATGGGGCGCAAAAACGAGCTCAAAGGTTAGGGAACCATTGGGGAAGAAGACCCCCTTAAATAGGTCCCCACAAATCTGCCCGTTATGTGCAGAATAACACAGGGGCGGTACAACCGCTATGAAGACCGGTACAACCGGTCAAAGCAGACAAAACCAACCTGTAGCAAAAGCAATAAGCGGTACAACCGCCCGGGGCACCGGTAGTACCGGAATAACCTTAACAACCGGCCCACAACCGCCCAAGAACCGTTCCAAAACAGAAACTAGTCCGGTGGTAGAGCGGTACATGGCCGGTACAACCTTCGGACCAATTCTGGAGCGGTACAACCGCTCCAAACACCGGTTGTACCGGTCAACCGGTACAACCTCTCTATGGGGCGGTACAACCTCTCTATGTAAAACAGGTAAGACTAAAACAGCCATAAATTTCGCATACGAGCTCCGATTTGAGCAAACTCAAGCTTGTTGGATAAAGGACAACAAGAGTTGTCCAACAATGACTAGTTAAATTAAGAACAAGCAATGGAGAATAAATGCCACTAGGATAAGGAAGATGACCTTCCCAATAAATATCCGGCAAAATCTCCAACACCGAAAACACAATATGATGCATACGAAATCTGTTTTCGATGAGCTTGAACTTATCACGATGAAGACCATAAGCTCAAAAACTCACATAGAGAAAAACCAACCAAGAACCAAGAAATATGATGATGCCAAGAATGCAATGGTTTGAGCTCTCAACAAATGATACGATCAAGCTACTCACTTGAGAGCCCCCCTTGATAGTACGGCTATCGATCCTATAACCCGGTCTCCCAACTACCACCATGAGACCGGTAAAATAGAAAACCCTATCAAGGTCAAACCTTTGCCTTGCGCATAGTCCACTTGAGCTAGATGATGATGATCTTGTCCTTCTCAAGATGGACCATCTTTCTTGATTGCGCCGGCTCGATGAAGACTAGTAGATTGCTCCCCCATACTCCACTATGGGTGAGCCACTCTTCGGCACATCTTCACAAGTCCATTGTCACCACAATGGACGGCAAGCTTCAAGCATGATCTCTCCGTGATGCTTCACTTGAACTTGCACACCACAACCTTGATGACGATCACCACTTGATGTCATCTTCCATGGGTTATATGGGATCTTCCTCTTGATGCAATCCCATGGAAATATACCTAACCCTACAAAGAACACTCACGTAGACCATGGGTTAGTACACAAAGCGTAATGGACAATGCTTACCATACCATGGGATCACTTGATGCCTCTCGGTGAATCTTGTACGCTTTGTGTGTTGATCAACTTGGTTCACTCTTTGACTTAGTCTTGATCAACCTTGTATCTTATCTTCTCTCTTCATAAAGATGATGTCTTGAAGGTAAACATGAATGCTCACACAATCTTCTTCTTCAAGACATGCTTGCAATAGGCTCAACTCTCACATGACCAATCTTTGGATAAAACCTTGAATACCACCTTGGTCCCCATATAAACTCCTTGAAACCAACAGATGGACTTCAAGAAGTACCTACGGACAAATCCTTCGAATATAACTCAAGGCAACCATTAGTCCATAGGGATTGTCATCAATTACCAAAACCACACATGGAGAAATGTTGTAACAGCCCGAGACCGACGCTCCAGAAGATTCCCCTTTCATTCTGTTCTCGTCGTGTGATTCGTTTGGTTGTCGCATTCATCATCGCATCATTCGCATCATCTGCATAGCATCGTCACTCGTTTTTGAAAACTTGCTTCCGTTCGTAGTTGCCGGTTCTCTTCATTCTCGTCGGTGACCGTTTCGAGACCAACCACACACGCACGCGCCCGCGGCATCGTTAAAATAAATGTTTTTAAAAGTGCGCGAAAAATATTTTCGGATTGGGTCGAAACTTGGCGTGCGGTCTTGTTTTATTGTAGGTAGACCGCGTGCCAAATTTCGTCCCAATCGGAGGTCGTTTGATACCCGAACGGTCGACCGTATCGGTTTATTTATCGGAGGTTTCGGTGTTTTAAAGCTCTGTCACGGGCCGCAAACTTCCCTCTCATCTCAGCCCAACACCCCTCTACACAGCCCACTAACCCAGCTAACCAAACCCCGCGTCCGGAGCCATCCGATCGTGATCGGAGGGCTCGAAACGGTGCTAAAACCACCCAAAAACCTAAACCCTAGCGCCCCTGCTATAAATAGCACCCCTACCCTTCCATTTTTGGACACCCCTAGCCTCCCACCTCGCAGCCGCCGCCGCCGCGCCTCGTTTTCCGCGCCGGCCGCTCGCGCGCCGCCACTTGGCGAGCCGCTAGTCAGCCAGCCGCCGCGCTGCCGGTTTTCCACCAACCGCGTGCCGCCACGTCACCCCCAGCCGCCGCAGCTCCCACCTCCCACCACCGCGGGCCCGCCGAAGCCCATTCGGGGCCCTCCCGGCCCGGATCGCGCCGCTGCCGCCAGGGAGCTCCCCGAGCCTCCCGTCCTCGGCGCCTCCGCGTCCCCGCTACCCGGCGGCCTTCCCCACACCGGTGGGCCACCGGAGCCCCGCCACCGGCGACCACCGGGTCGAGCCCCGGCGCCGCCGCAAGCCTCGCTGGCCCCGCCTCCGCGCCGGTAGCCGGCCGAGGCCAAGCCCCGCAGCAGCTGGCCCCGCCGCCGCCATGCAAGTCCTCGCCGGCGCCCCGCCCGACCATGCCGCGCCCGGACCCGGCGAGGGACCGCCAGATCCGGCCAGATCCGCCCCGTTCCCGCCTCCTCCATGCCTTCCCGAAGCTGCCGCGCCCCCGTTGACCTTTGACGTGCTGCCATGGCCGCCGCTTCCTCGTGCGCCTACACAGGAGGTCAGGGACGAGCGCGTGCTCGCTCGCGCCCGCGTGGGCCTTGGTTGCCTCCTGCTGCACCCCGTGGGCCGTCCCAGCTCTCCCCATCCGGCCTGCCTCGCCCAGCCTTCTGGGCCTAAGGCCCGCGAGGTGAGCCGCTGCCTAGCCGCCCCTATATGACGCCCGTGTGTGTTTTTATTTGTTTTGCTATGTGACGCTCTGTTTAGGTTAAATCTATGTTAAATCTTGCATAATTATCGTGCCACATTTTTGTACAGTAACCTAGTCATATTATATATGATTTTGGGGTAGAAAAATCCATAGAATTTCTCTGTGCAATTAATTTTGGCATTTGAGCATTTTTGTGCGCATGTTATTTTGCTATGATGCCCTTTTGTTGATTTTGTGTGAATTAATCTATGCATGATATGAAATAATTTTGAACATGAGATATGCCCTTGGACATGTGTGTTAGGCCCTGGTATTTTTGGTTGCTATAGAAATGCAAGTTTAGGTGTTATTTTCTTTTTGCCAACATGCCATAAAATATTGTTGTTTTGTGGGTCCAAAAATAATTCTGTCTGAAAACTGTTATTTTGTTGCCATGTTGCCATGTGATTTGCTATTGATCTAGGAGTCTTTTGTGGTTGCCACCAAGGAGTCTTTTGTTAAGCATGTTGTTGCCTATCATGTTGTGCCAATAGTTTGCATGAATTGGTTTAGCATCATAATTAATTCTGTTGTTCAATATGTCAATCTGTTAAAAACTGCTGCACATGTCTACTCTAATTTTCACCAAGTCTGAGAATCTGTTTTCTTCATAATGCCATATTGTGTTGATGCTAGCCATGATTCTATGCATAATTAGACCTTGCCACCATGGAATGATTTGTAGTGCATCATGTCTACTACCATGCTGTTTAGTTTCATGCCAATATATGACCTGTAGCATATAGTTTTACTGCTGCCAATATGCCTCCATGAAAATCTGCTATGCTAAAACCTGTTATTTTCACTAAGTCCTAATCTGCTATGTTTTATTGCCACGTTGTGAGCTTCCTACCATGTGATCCATGACTCTTTTGAGTATGATATGTGAAGATGAAATGATGTGTGTGTCATATGCTACTTCCCCATGCTTAGTTTGTGCATTTTAGAATCTTGTAGCTTCTTGTTTTCATGCGTGCAATATGCCATGTTGCTGTTTTGGACAGGTTTGCACTAAAACTTGTGTTGGTTGTTGTGGCTGAACCGTAGCTCCGTTTTGGACATGCCATATATGAAACTTGCTTAGAATTTCATGTAGTTTCATAATATGATGCTGCATCCATGGTTTGAGATGTTTATGGTTGATGTTTGCATGCATTTTGCATTCATTGCATATTATCTTGTGATGGTCATATCTTTTAGACCGTAGCTCCGTTTCAAACGTTCTATATATGTAAATCGACTAGAATGACATGTAGAATCACGTGGAGCACTTTATTTTTCTGTTTAACAAATATAAAATGTGTTTAGGACAGATCTGGACCAATTCCTAAATTTGCATATGAGGTCGCTTCGGAAATACTATTAGTTGTTTCCGACCTCATTTAAGATCACTAGATAGTGTAGTTTCATTATGCTTCACCTCTTACCATGTGTAATAACATTTAATATTGTCGTGTACCTAACGAGAGTGAACTAAATAATTCGAATGTGGAGTTTTGTCAATATGCAACTCGTTGCATATTGAGCTTCACTTAATGTGTAGAAGTTGATTGTTGTGCTTGCCATGTCATGCATAACATGCATCATATTTGAAGTGCATCATGTCATGCATATGTTGTGGTGTTTTTCGTGTGTTGATTGTTTGTTTCGGATTGCTTCTTCTCGATAGAGTTCCGAATGCGTTCGGAGTGTGAGGATTCGTTCGACTACGTTCCGTTCGTCTACTTCACGGATCGCCTGCTTCACGGATTCGTTCTCCTTCCAAGCGGGATCTAAGGCAAGATGACCATTTCCCTGGATACCATTACTATCATTGCCATGCTAGATGTCTCATTTCTATCGTTGTCTCGCTACCTACCACTTGTATGTCAAGCCTCCCAAATTGTCATGAAAAGCCTCTAACCCTACACATCCCAGCAAACATTGTTTGGCTATGTTCCGCTTGCTCAACCCTTCTTATAGCATTGCTAGTTGCAGGTGCAAGTTCTTCCATGTGCAACATGGATATTTTGTTATATCACAATATTATTGCTATTTAATTTAATGCACATATATACTTGGTAAAGGGTGGAAGGCTTGGCCTTTTGCTCGGTGTTTTGTTCCACTCTTGCCGCCCTACTTACTTGTGTACCGGTGTTATGTTCCATAATTGAGCGCTCCTAACATGCTCGGGGTTGTTATGGGGACGCCCTTGATTTTCGTTTTAGGATAAAACTTGTCTGGCATGGCCCAACATTGGTACTACATTTGCCCAACATAATAATACTGCTAATTAACTTGACGCATAGGGAGTTAGCGCTACCCGAGGTTCGTTATTCAACATAATACAGGGGGGCAGTGCTGCTAGTGCTGGTCCAAAACAGAGTTGTGTGCGGGGCCAACCCGGGGCAACTCGGGAGATGTCTATCAGGCCACTGTACGCTGCGCTCATCCGGTTGTGCCCTAAGAACGAGATACGCGGCTCCTACAGGGATTGTCGATACGTCGGGCGGCCTTTATGGACTTGTTTTACCTTTCTCGAAACGTCTTGTGCGAGGAATTCCGAGAATACTTCGGGCTATCTCGAGGTTGCGGTTTTTCCAGTGGAATTGCCTAGGAAGATCATGAGATTCGTGGTCGAGGTTATTCCCGCAGCGTGTGGTTAGTTTGTGATGGATGAGTTGGAGCACCCCTGCAGGGTTAAATCTTTCGGAAAGCCGTGCCCGCGGTTAAGTGGCAACTTGGAAACTTTGTTTAACACCCGGTCTTAGCAAACTTGAAGTAAACTTAAATAAAATACACCAACTGTGTGCGTAACCGTGACTGTCTCTTCTCGTGATTTCTGAACCGAGAGAGAACACGATGGGGTTATGTTTGTTCGTAAGTAGGTGTTCGGGATCTCTTAGAGATCATTACTAGTTCACGACCGTTTATGCGACAATCATCCCCCTTTATTCTTGTACTCGTAAGTTAGCCACTCAAATAAATGCTTAGTGCTTGCTGCAGCCTCACCACTTAACCATACCTCACCCATTAAGCTTTAATAGTCTTGATACCCTTGGAAATGAGATTGCTGAGTTCCTTTTGCTCACAGATTACTACAACAACAGTTGCAGGTATAGGTAATGCGATGATTTGACGTGAGCGCGATGCTTGTTTGATTTGGAGTTCTTCTTCTTCTTCTTCATCGACCTAGGATGGGTTCCAGGCGGCAGCCTGGGATAGCAAGGATGGATGTCATTTTATCGTTTGTTTTCGTCCGTAGTCGGACCCTGATCTTCTGTATGATGTTTGGATATGTTGTTGTATTGATGTGATATTGATGTAGCCAGTGGCGAGTGTAAGCCAATTCCATATACTCATCTCTTCTTTACATGTACTTGTAATGATATCCATTCTTGCGAAACGACGAGATGCGCTTCTATCCCTGTCGAGGCCCTCGCGCCAAAATAAGGATAGGATCGCATCTTGGGCATGACAAATGTGCTCTTACAACTTAGTCAGTAGGTATTCTATTTCTGGGTTCTTAAACTCAAGGATCATTCTGCTCACTCCCATTGATAGTATTTGCTTGTTCCATTAGGATATTAGTAACCTTTGTGTAAGTCCTCAAGGTCCGTGGTATGTCATTCTTCCAATACCATGAACCAGTCATGGCAGAAGTTCCCCGTGAACTGAAGATCACAACAAGAGTGCTCTTCATGAGTTCTCCATTCCATAATTGTGACTCTGCCAATCCTAACTTTTTGCATGGGTTATCCGGAAGAATTATGTTGAACTCGTTTCACATACTAACCTATGCATCCACAACTCAGAAAAATCATGTGCTCTTGAGTTTCCCCTCTTCATTTTTATTCTGACCTTTATCTATCAATGGATAGTCAAGAGTATTTGTGCACTCGTATTCTTGTGGTCCATCAAGCCATTCTATTTCCGAATGACTAGGAGAAACAAACTCCAGTACCTTATCCATTTCTTGGATTGGGTCAAAGCAGTTGTATTCCGCAGATCAAAATGCCAATCCAGCTTTGTTCTGTTCTACCTCGAAGTATTACACCCTTTAATCACGATTGTCATGGAAATTGCACCACCTCTTATGACTTCTTGATACAGTGATACTTATCTCCATCATCATTCATTCCTCGGTCTCTGTGTTGTTGTAACCAGAATACCGACAAGTGAATCGTGATGTGTGAAATCAATACTCCTAGCAACTTTGTTGCTTGGTAGTTAATGGACAATAATCTCATTCTTAGCGTGTTGGTTATCGAATCACCATTCTAAAATTGATCGTGCTACCTAGTCCATCTTTCATGGTGCACTCTTTGATCAATGAGTTAGGATTGTATCAATCCCTCGCTCTTTTGATCATATCGTCTTGCCTTGAAAAGCAAGATTGTTCTCGAGCTTAATAACATATTGGTGGTTCGTGATTTTCTGAATATCTTCTCGGAAGTATCACCAAGTTGTTCCCTGACCGTTATATTGAGTTCGTGATCAAGTTGGTTTTTCTATAATCCACCCCTTCTCCAAGACTCTGTGTTGGATACCCCTAAGCTAGTTGGTTAAGTTAAACAACAACTTGGAGAGTTGGAAGATAAATGCTTTGCCTAACTTAGCTCAAGTCAAAGGGATATCTTTTGTGTTTTGGGTGTGTGTGTGTGTGTGTGTCGAAGAAAGATGATACCTTCCTCGGTTGATCCTTATGATCAATTGATGCATCTATTGTCTTGTCCAACTTTTGATTTGAGAGTGGGTTATCATCAAATCAAAATCAGAACCAAAGATCTTCCTAATGTTGTTTTTACTCGTGGATGTATCCTCGAGCATACACCGTTATATCTTTTGGTCTGACCAATGCTATCACCTTGTTCTCATAGTTATGGGCTTCCATCTATATGGATGTTTCGATGAACTGTTGTTGAACCCATCGACAACATTGTTTATCCTCTCCATGATTCATGATGAGCATAAAGCTAGTGTTAGAAGCTTTGTAGGAAATATCTTTGTGTTCCGTACATGGAGTATATGTTTGGTGAACAAAGTGACTTACTCTTAGTTTATGTGCATATGGTGCAAGTTGCCGCCGTGAACTCGAGAAAGGTCATTTTGTTTTCTTGGAATCATCCCAAGTCAATCATGCCCGTGCGAAGTATTCTATGGTTTGATAGACTGATCATCTCCATTCCATATGCAATCCCTAGCACACCAAGCCACTTATGGACTTGTTAAAGGAAAAGAAGTTAAGTGTTATTCCTGAAGAGCTCAGACGGACGTACACACGGCTTTGTTACCTCCAATGATGGTTCAATCCAAAACTCGGTAATGTTTTGTTGTAAGTTCTCCATATGACCACAATTGCCTTGGACACTGTGCTCATGTGGGTCTTGCAATCCAGCTCATGTTTTGGAGTTGGCTTCCGCAGTTCATCTCCCGAGAATCCCGCAACGCCATCTCGTCGATTTGTGTTGCAAACTTCCCTTTCAGACATGCTGAGTCTGGAATATCCTATCACCAACCAGATCTGAATCTCAGGCAGACATGATGGTTGGAACATTTCCCAAGAATTATAATATTGGTCTCTTTGTAACCCGGTATAGTGGATGTTGTGGCCAACACACCTAGCCGGAAGACTTATTATTATAGTTCCTTCATTCAGCAACTTGGGCACCTCCCCATGAGGACCTCGTATGACTTATTCTAGAAGTTGCTCCACATGGACCCTTGGAATCCCCAAAGTCCGACCTCCACTTGATGTTCTAGATTCCAAACATAACCTATAATTGGGTTACGCTAGTACATCAAGGAGAACATTCGAAGCGGGGTGCTAAATGTCTCTCGGTCGATCATCCAGATTTCATTCCTTGGCATAGCTAAGGTGAAATCTGAGAAAGTGTTGTCCTCCTTTGAATCTGCATCCTCCATCGTTATTCATCATGGTAGTATGATGTGTTGCTAGGATCCTTGGCATGGATGTTGGTAAAACCCTGATGAATGTGGAAATGCTCAACTTCTCGAGAGCACGCTCAGACTCTGGGTTATACCCTCGGTATCAATTGGAATGTGCCTTCCATTGACCGAGTTGTTCTATAACCCTACTTTCCTTTCGAAGCTGAGTATGCCATTTCTTTCAAATTCCTTCAAACGATTGTTGTGAATTGCCTTAGGCCGGTATGAAGAGTTTCAATGATCTCTGTATCAAAAGTAATTCTTTTTGCCACTTAAGGGATAATCCTATGAGTCACCTTCCCTAAGGTGCCCGTTATGGTATGAATGGTAGCTAACTCCTCGCTACTTTGAAACCCATGCTCCATCTACTTTAGCGTGGAACTGTTGACTACCAATTAAACCTCCGTTATCTGCCTCATTCCATCATTCTTGATGTGTGCTTTGAGTCTCAGCTCAAGAGACGTTTTTACGTCTCATTCCGTGAGCTGATCATGAGTTGCTTGATCTTCGAGAAGATCGAATCTTGTAGAGCTTTCCTATTCCCATTGTCATCCTGTTGAATGAAGGTCGCGAAGGCAAAGATGTCAAGAACATGATGCAATGAATCAACATCTTCGAGAAGGGCAATTGGATCATGAATATTGTGTTAGTTTTGTGTTCCCTCCTATTCTCTTACCCTACGCCTGAATCTCGGGACGAGATTCTTGTTTAGTGGGGGTGAGTTGTCACAGCCCTAGAATATTGGTGGTAAATAGTTGCATTGGCATCCATGGCATCATGTAAATTTCTTCTAAATGTGAAATAGGGATGATCAAACCCTAGCACCAAATAAAATCCAAATAGGTTCAAGTTAAAATTATTTTCAATAAACCCAAAATGCCCTTTAGAAAAGTTCATCATTTCAGAAAAAGGTGAAAACCTTTGCCAAAAATGATGCACACAATTCTAGGACATTTTAGGATTTCTGAACTAACTCATCTTGTATTTGAATTGGGGCTTTTAATTGCTATAAATGTGTTAACTACCCCAAATATTCTGGAAATTATTGAGGGCCTCTAGAATAATTAACTTAGTGGCCACAAATATTTTCAGGATTTTAAGAAATGATTTAGTATTTTATCTAAATCAAAACAGAGTGGAAAATTAGAAAACAAAAAGAACTAAAACAAATTAGAAAACCAGAGAGAGAGAAACTTACCTGCGAGGCCCACTTACCTGGCCCAGCCCAGCTGCTCCCCTGTCGTCTTCCACCTCTGGCCAGTAGGCAGAGCGTGTGGACGCCGCACGCACGCACACGCCATGGCCACGTCCTGCTTGCCGGTAGGCCTCCAGGCAAGGGGATAAGCCTCCCGTGCCATCTGGATCGATCTCTCCATCTCCCTCCAGCTTATTCTCCCTCTCCCTCGCTTGTTCTTCGAGGTCCCGAGAGAAGTCGGAGCACGTCGCCGACGCGACCGCGCCCTCCAACCCCATATCGCCTAGCCGCCATGCCTAGTGCTCCGCCTCGTCGCCCTGAAGCTCCTCCTCGACCCACGCGAGCTCAGACGCTCTCCATCGCCCAGACGCCATCATCTTCAACCTTCGGCATCGCCGGAACGTCGCCGTCGATTCGCTGCGCACAGGGCATCCCCGACCTCGACGTCTTCTCCAGGAGAACCTCTGTGAGCCACTGGTCATTTTCCCCCTTCCCCCTTGCTCGTTCCCATGCTGTAGCCGCTGCACCGCTAGCCCAAGCTCCGGCTGCTGCCATGGCTGATGAGCTTCATACTCCATTCCTCCTCTGCTCCAACTCGTAGCTCCAACGTGTTCCATATGATCCGAGAAGCGCGAAGAACCCATTCCCTGGTCCTCCCGTGCACCGTTGCACCGAACCCGAGCATGCCCGAACTCCGGCCGCTGCTTACCTCGTCGCCGGCCATGACTCCGGCGACCATTTGGTCCAGCCCCACAACCCACTGATGCGTCTCGATCCCAGCTGGCCGTAGAGCCAAACCCCGCCCAAAACCGTGCCCCATAGCACCGTCCCGAGCCACTCCGGTGAGCCTCCGCCGTCGGGCATGGTCGCCGGCGTTTAGCCGGAGCTAATCCCGTCATTAGCAACTAACTAAACACCCCCACATAGCCACTGATAGTTGGGCCCCACACACTTAATTAACCGCTGGATTAACCCCCTGTTTAAATTACACTAATCCACGTGGCCCCACAGGTCAGTTTGACCTGGCCACGTCATAGTTGACCAGGCCCCACCTGTAAGCCTCTGTAATCAACCCTATCAGACTGACGTGTGGACCACACACGTCAGGTTTGACCTGGACCGGCTCAGTTGACTACTGATGTCACTATGATGCAATGTTGACGCAATAACCTTTTCTGGTATTTTAAATATTCAGGAAATTCCAGAAAATGCTTAAAACTTCTAGAAATTATAGAAAATAATCTGTAAGTCGGATGAAAATAATTTATATATGAAAAATGATTAGAAAAATATGAAGAATCTGTTTATGCTATGATGATGCATGTTTGAACAAGGTAACATCACCAACTAATACATTTCATGATTAGGACCAATTTGATAAATAATTTGGAGTTGGAATTTGATGCCTAGTTGAATTCCACTTCAATTAATATGACTAAATATTGTGCTAGGTGAATTCAGTACCTTAACATGCCATATCATACATCATGTTTGTTGCATTGCATTGAATGTGTTCCTTTCTTGTTTTGTCGGTGTTGTTCCTTCGCGGTAGACGATGGTTCCGACGTTATGATCATTGACACTGATGAAGAGAAGTATTATCTTCAGAATTGTCAGGCAAGCAAACCCCCTTGAGCATACTGATATGAACCCACTCTCTCGCTCTTGCTCTCTTCTACAGTATTAGGGCAATAACGATTCAACTGTTACATGTTCTCGGTAGTTGAACCCATTCCTTTGCATGACCTGTCTTTGTCGGCATTCTGGGAACGGGGGTACCCAGACCTGCCTGCCTGCGGCCCAGGGCATGGCCCACTTCACCAACCCAACACAGCCAGGCGCGGCCCCACTCAGGGCAAGGCCTCGCGAGTGCCCAAGCCTCGCGAGGAGGGGCAGCGTCAAGACCGGCAAGGGATAGGCCTCCTCAGGCCCCCTCCGGAGTGGCGGAGATCTCTATGCAAGGCCCGGCCTCAGGAGTCAAGGATGACGCAAGGAAGGACAGGCGAGCGCCAGCACGCCAGACGGCACAGTTTCCCCTTTGGTGCAAAGGGAGCAAAGACGTACGCGGGTTCCCAAAGCACCCCCCCCCAAAGGTTTCCATTCCGGTGCAACAAGACCGCAACCACCAGCCCCGCAGGACGGACGTCATCGCTGAGCCCGTCCCTGCGCCGTCGACAGCTACTTTGCAGGCAAAGACCGCCTTTGGGCAGGGCGAGCACGTACCCCTGTCCCCCTTTAAAATTGACCGTTGTGGGATCCCTTCCCTCCATTGCGATAAGGGAAGAGGACCCGTGCCACCGCTATATATAGAGGGTAGGCTGCACCGTAGAGGGGGGTCCGCATCCATTCCGCCACTCATCCATCACCAAGTCACAGAGGGCCCCGAACACCTCTAGGGAGCCCTCATGAGGCCCTGAAACACTGTACTGGTTCATCCACCCCACCTCTTCGAGAGGCAATCCACCAAAGCAGGAGTAGGGTATTACGCTTCGCAGCGGCCCGAACCTGGGTAAACTGTCGTGTTCATCTTCTTCCTCGTCATCGTGCGAGTTTGCTGTTGTGTTCATCGAGTAGCAAGCTAGGTTGGGCGAAGTCGCTGGGGATTTTCGCACACGCCCCTGTGTTCGAATCTTAAGGATTTTGCGGAGCCCGAAATCCGACATTTGGCGCGCCAATTAGGGGGCGTGTCGGAGTCTTCCTCAACCTAAGGTCTTCTCCCACCTCGCCGTTCCGATGTCTGACGCTCGCCGAGCCCGCGCTGAGCGCCGAGCCACCCGTGTCACTCAGACGACACCTGTGGGCCGCTCCGGTGCACGCAGGTCACCCTCGCCTGTGGCGAACGCCGCTATGGGCCCCGACGCCCACGAGCAGCAAGACTCCTCCTAGCCGGTCACCGCGCAGCGCGACGGCCACACCGCCACTCCGTCGATCATCCCAGCCTCCGGGTCGTCCTCCCATGTTCGGCCCGGGCCGGTGCGCGGCCAGGGCGCGCTCGCCATGGCTAACGAGCTGCTCCGCTACCGCCCCGCTCCCGACCGCTACGACGACTGGCTTCGGCGCATCGCGGAGCTCGTCAGTGCTGCCGGCGACGCTTCGGCACTCTCCTACTCTCTTCGACCCCAACCGTCCCTGGCGAACGACGTGGCACAAGACGCGCCGCCTCCACCTCCACGACGCGACGTTGACCCTAAGCCCAGGCGGGAAGTGCGCCCCCGCAACCGGCCTCACGAACCGCGGGCGAGGCCGGGAGATGAAGTAAGCTGCCAGGTGGTTCCCCGGCCGCGCGTCGACGCGCGCGCGTTCCCAGTGCTGCCGACCCAACGCCACGACCGGGCGCCACTCGAGGTGGCCCTGCGGGAACGTCAAGACCAGGTCCCTCCCGCGCACGCAGCACCCGTCGAGCCGGTGGGGTGCCTCGCCATCGCCCCGGAGCTCTACCCAACCGCGTGGCCCTGCAAGTTCAAGCCTGACCTGCCCCCACGCTATGATGGCACCCCAGATCCAGCCGAGTTCCTACAGCTCTACTCCCTGAGCATCCGGGCGGCAGGAGGAGACGACAAGGTCATGGCGTGCTGGTTTCCCATGGCTCTCAAGCGCGGCGCGCTCTCCTGGCTCTTCAACCTCCCGGAGGCGTGTATCACTTCCTGGGATGGCCTGCGCAAACACTTCATCGCCAACTTCCAAGGCACCCGCGACCGCGCGCCCACCGTGAACGACCTGCGGCGTATCAAGCAGCAGGATGGGGAGACCCTGCACAAGTTCATACAACGCTTCACGACCACGCGCCTCAAGATCCCGAGGGCTTCAGACGAGGCCATCATCTCAGCATTCACCGACGGAGTCACTAACCTCAAGATGAAGGTGGAGCTCGCCATGAACGACGAACTGTGCTCTGCCATGGAGATGTTCAACCTGGCGAACAAGTGCGCCAAGGCAGAGGAGGGCCGCATGTCGCTCCGCGGGCCCCCGGCGGCGGAGCCAGAAGAAAAGAAGACCAAGGCCAAGAAGGCGAAGCGCAAGGCCCCAGCAGTGCTTGCGGCCGAACCTGAGGCGAAGCGCAGCCGGGGTGAGGAACACCCCCCAGGGGGAAGACCCACCTGCATCTTCCATGGCACCAACAACCACGACACCGCCGACTGCCAGGAACTCAGGCTGATCCGCGCCGAGAACTTCAGCCGGCGCCCCGGACGAGCTGACCGAGGCTTCGGACGCGGCGGCGGCCGCGGTGGAGGCCGCTGGGACAACCGGGAGCCGCGTCAAGGATGGCGCGATCAGCCCCAGGAGGACCGCTGGCGCGATCAGACTCGGGACGACCGCTGGCGCGACCCGCCTCGTGAGGACCGCTGGCGCGACGACCCTCCGGAGGGGTCACGACGCGGTCAGCCTCGCGAGGCCCGCCCTAGCGAGGCTGGTCTACCTCCACTGCCTCCGCCACCCAAAAGGAAGGAGGAGGACAGGCAGGACGATGGGGCTGGGGGCTTCTAGGAAGTCAGGGCGGTGGCCTGTATCCTGGGTGGCGCCCAGACCCCGGCTTCAAACCGTGCCTTCAAGCAATTCACACGGGAGGTGAATGCGGCTCTCCCGAAGCCCGAAGCAATGCACGCCCTCAACTGGTCCTAGACCGCCATCACCTTCGACTCGAGGGATCAGCTCAGGTGCTCGGCCATGGCCGGCAAGCTCCCCATGTTGTGCACTCCAACCATCAGCAACGTCCTCGTCACCAAGACCCTCATCGACAGTGGAGCGGGGCTCAATGTCCTCTCCATTGAGACCTTCGAGACGCTCCAGGTATCGTACAAACAGCTCATGCCGACCAAGCCCTTCTCGGGGGTCACAGACGGATCGACCGTACCCATCGGGCAGGTGCGTGTGCCTGTCACCTTCGGCGGGCGCAAGAACTACCACACCGAGATCATCGTCTTCGACATCGCGCACATCCACCTTCCGTACAACGCGATCCTCGGGTACCCGGCTCTCGCCAAGTTCACGGCGGTGACCCACCACGGCTACAACGTCCTCAAGATGTCAGGGAGTGGTGGCGTCATCACCATTGCTTGCGATGAGAAGGATGTTGTCTGTACCCTCGAGCGTGCTTACCGCGCCGCGGCGGCCGAGCGATCGGACGACGAGGAAGACGCACTGCCTCATGAGGACCCACGCAAGAAGAAGAAGCAACTCCTTCCCGTAGGGCATCCTGGAACCTCAGGCTCCGCGCTCAGGGATGGGGCCCCACCTCCTGTCGCATAGGAAAGCGCGCTCTGCGCCCCTCTTGGCCCGGGCCCGGGGGCTTCCCCCCAGGGAGCTTTGGGCTTGGCCAGTGAGACAAGAGAGGAGCTCGAGCACAAGCTGAAAGCGCGCTCCGACGCGTGCCAGCTCGAGCTGGGAGCACGACACGTGGTGCCCAGTTCGCAAGAGTCCGTCATCAGAACGATCGAAGAGCTTCGAGAAGTGCAAGCCGTGCGAGGCGGGGACTGCCCTGCACCACCAATCGCAGTCGCCGTCATTGGCACGATCGACCAGTCGCGCGTCTGCGTCAACGCGCTCGCGATCAACAGTGTTGCGGCCCAGGGCCCCTTCTGGCCAGCGCGTGCCGATCATGGATGGGTCTACCCGAACGCCTACGTCTGCATGCCCTTCGGACTGGCGAACGCGGGTGTCACATTCCAACGCCTTTACCAAGCCATGCTCGTGCCTTGCCTGGCGAGGCGCGGTGAGGAGTTGGAGGAGATGCTCGGACCAAGCGAAGGTTCCGAGCCTCGGGAGATGACGGACCCATGAGGGTCGTGCTCGTGGAGGAGAGAGATCAGGCTATGACGGCAGCTTCAGCTCTTCAGCGGCATGGCCGCCAGGTGACTTTTTGTTGGCTGTAGCCAGGTAATTTTTTGGTTTACTCTGTTGGAGGGCGCCCACTGGGCTGCATTATCCTCAGGTGATTAGGGCACACCCCTGCAGTCGCCTCGTTTATGCATATTTCAATAGTTTCTCATGCACCAAGTCTGTTTCCTAACGTTCTACCTTGCATGCATGGCTCCTTGCCGGCGTGAATGTCGCCTCACCACCTTCTCTGAGTTGGTGTTTCGCAAGGGGCTGTGCATCGCGGCCCTTCTCGGGGCACCACAGAACTGGGATGCAAGGCCCTATCGCCTCAGGGACTTGCATCTTCGGGCGGTCGACCCCCCGCTCGGGGGCTCCGGCCGCGGCACGCCGCCTCAGCATGGAATCTCGGGAGGCCTCATGGCCTCCTGAGGTAGCAGCCGACAGGGTGGAGTGGGGGTCGCTCGAGCGTCAAAGGGGGCTCCTGAGCATCGCGCCTAAGGAGCCTTATCGGTCATAAGGCCACTTGCCACCCCTGATGTCGTCCTTGGTTTCCGGTCGGCATCAGGAGTATCGGGGCCTTGCCCCGTGAAGTGCGTCCTTGGTTTCCGGTCGTACCTAACGGTGGTGGGGAAATGTCGGGATCGGGACCTGCCGACGTAGAGCCACTTGAGCGTCAAAGGGGGCCCCTCGGGAGCCTTACTGGTCATAAAGCCACCCGCCCCTTGATGTCGTCCTTGGTGATCCGGTCGGCGTCAAGGGTGCCGGGGCCTAACCCCGTAGTCGCGTCCTTGGTGATCCGGTCATACACTACGGCGGTCGGGAAATGTGCGGGACCGGGACCTGCAGACGTAGAGTGCCAAAAGGACCCCCAACCCGCCTCACTCATGAGAAGAAGAAGTCAGCAGGGCCTCGGACGGCCCCGTCTACGAGAAGACTTAGGCGCAAACCACCTTAGAGGTAGGGACCTCGCGAGGCCAAAGCGCCCTCGCGAGCTCCCATATACACCTCCCAGTTCTACCGTGCCAGCCACGCGTACGAACTTTATGGGTTGTACACGCCCGGGGCCCCCCGAGGACGCGGAGGGATCCCTTCCCACGCAATGTGGCAGCCACAGCCCAGCGCTGGCGGAGAAGTCAACACGGTCCACCAATGACTATGCCCACACAATGTGGAAGCCACAGCTCCGTGCTGGCGGTCAACACGGTCCACCAATGACTATGCCCACGCAATGTGGAAGCCACAGCTCCGCGCTAGCGGTCAACACGGTCCACCAATGACTATGCCCACGCAAGGTGGAAGCCCCACGCCCGGTGCGGGGGGATAAACAACTGAGGGCGCCCCAGCGGCTGCATCCAACCTCAGGGAGGTCCCTAGTGGCCCCCTTTCTCGCTGCGTTCCCCAGGGATGCACGCGTGATGGGGGCTGCACGGGGCTACTACCCGGTCAAGCCTGGTACACGCCACCTTCCCAGGTCTACCAAACCTGGTCTTCACGCGCCCATCTCTGAAAAAGCTGGCGAGGAAAGGTATGGGAGCCGCTCGTACGTCAAGGGGGACTCCTGAGCATCGCGACTCAGGAGCCTAACTGGACCCGTAGCCCCTCACCCCTTGGACCGTCCTTGGTTTCCGGTGGGCCCAACGGCGGTTGAGGTATGCGCGGGCCGGGCCCTGCCGACGCAGAGCTCGAAGCGCTCAAAAAACCGCTCAAAAACCCTTAAGGAGGACGCTGAGGCTCGCACGTCAAGGGGGACTCCTGAGCATCGCGACTCAGGAGCCTAACTGGACCCGTAGCCCCTCACCCCTTGGACCGTCCTTGGTTTCCGGTCGGCCCAACGGCGGTTGAGGTATGCGTGGGCCGGGCCCTGCCGACACAGAGCGCTAAAGGTGTTCGAAAATTTCAAGTAAACCAATCTCCACCGTGTTCCCTTCATGAGGGCTGCTCGTACGTCAAGGGGGACTCCTGAGCATCGCGACTCAGGAGCCTAACTGGACCCGTAGCCCCTCACCCCTTGGACCGTCCTTGGTTTCCGGTCGGCCCAACGGCGGTTGAGGTATGCGCGGGCCGGGCCCTGCCGATGCAGAGCATCACAGCAAGCAAGAAGGAAACAAGGCGAAGAAAGCAATCACACAGTCCAACAGTTATTACAAGCGTTAAAAGTTTTCGCGAACACAAACGAGTTTAATGCCTCCATGAGGCACGATGTGCATTGCAGGAAAGGAGCAGGAGAAAGGAATCAGGAGGAACCGCCGTCACCATTCGTCTCACCCTCGGGGGACTCGTCGTCGACATCGCTGGCGTCGTCTTCTTCGCCGCCAACCCCAGCAGCATCCGGAGGTGGAGAAACCGTGACGCGGGTGAACCTCTTCACCAGCGTCTCCACGGCGCCCTTCACAGCCGCCGCGGCGCTGACGCGGACCTCAGGGGCGACCGGGCGGATCACGGAGTTGAAGTCGAACCCCGGCTCACGGAGATGAAGATGGCTGAAGACGCGCGTCGCGGCCTCAGAAAAGAGGTCGCGGCACTCGCCCTCCAAGACCTTCTCCACCTTGACGATGGCGCCCTCCAGCGCCTCGACGAGCTTCGAAGCGAGCACCGTGAAGCCGCTCTCCGGAGCAGCCAGGGGCTCTGCGAACCCATCTCGGCAAAGGACATGGAGCGCCTGGCGAAGCTTGATCTCGACGGCAGGAAAGGTGCTCAGCTCCGCGGCCCTTTTCTCCTCGGCCGTGGCGAGAGTTTCCTCCCTGGTGTCAAGAAGGGTCTTCTTCGAAGCAATTTCCTTCTCCTGCGCGTCCAGGCGCACCCGCTCCGCGTCCTGGCGGGTTGCCGCCTGAGACAGCTCAGAGTCCCGAGTGGCAAGCTTGGCCTCGCGGGCCTCGAGGTCTTCCTCCCGCTGACGAAGCTGCCCCGCAAGCTTGGCCTGCTCCTCATGGAAGGCCTTCAGACGGGCTTCCACCTCTCCGCAATGCTTGACAGTAGACGCCGCTTCAGTCAGCGCCTCTTCGCGCGCTGCCCGGGCGGCCGCGGCTTCCTTCTCGCTCTTCGCTGCGGCAGCCCCGGCCTGACCCCAAATCGACACGACGGAGGCGTCGGCCTGGAGCCACCCTGAGAGGAGCTCTAGGCGCCCGCTAGCGAGGCGATCGTCGGCACCCCCGAGGCCGCCACGAACTTGACCCAGAGTAGCGAAGGCCCCGTCTAGGATGTCGTGGCCACGCACCGGAAGCACCGAGGTCCCCTCCGGAGGAGCCCCCTGCGCGGCCGCGGGAGGCGTCCCCGGGAAGGCAGTAGCACGAGGAACAGGAGGCTCCGGAGGCCGCTCGGTGACCACGGACGCGGACGAATCGGCGGGAGACTGACCCTCAGGGGCTGGCCCGCCGGACGTCAGTGTCACCGCGCCCTCAAGGGCAGGAGCGACCACGCCTGCAGGCTTTGGGGGCTCAGGGGGCTTCACGGCGACGACCAGGGAGGTTGCCTCGCGAGCCCCCTCGCCTTCAGCAACCGGCGATGGCGTGTCGGCAGGGGCAGACGGCGCGCCGGAAGTCGCCTTCGGCTTCACGCCCGCCTTCTTCTTCCTCATCTTTGGCGCGGCGGCGTCCCTGATCACCAAGCAAAGAAGGCCATTAGTATACAAGCCATTGGCGGGCGAGCGAGCCGAGTCGGGTCGCTTACTCCTCAACGTCGACCCATTTTCTCTTCGCTCCGGCAACGATGGGGGCCCCCAAGCCTTCCTCGGCAGGAGCGCTGTCCGCAAGGGCGGCCGCCGAAGGGACTGCCGTGGCCCCGGCCACACCCGTCTTGCCTACGAGCTGCGGTTCGGGCGAGGGCGAGGCCGGCGCCTCAACCAACTTGCCGGCAGGGGCGGAGCGCGCCGGAGGAGACCCCGCTCCGCGCTTCCTCGGAATCGACACGCACGCAGATCACATGGCCCGAGGGGCTGGCCCTAGCCCCCTAAAACATTGGCGGCGCATGAGGACCCTGCAGCAGAAACTTCACCAACATCGTCGTCGTCCTCAAGCCCGCGCAGAAGGGTGCCCTGCGACGGGGGAGACGCCCCCGCCAGGCCGTCGTCGGTAGTCTTCTCCGAGTCCTCCCTGCACGTTGTGTCGCCGGAGGACACCATCACCGGACCAGGGCCCTCAGCGGGGAAAAGCCCCAATTCGTTGAAGACAGGCATCGCGGCAACCAGATCGGCCCCGTCGTCGCGGCAGTACAGCGGATCGTGAGCCTCGGGGAGGTCACCAGGGTCGCTGTTGAGCAGGGTCGCCATGGCCCTGCTCAGCTCCTCGGGGGTTATGTGCGCGGACCGAAGCCTGAGGTTGTCGTCGTTGCCCTGATAGTCCCCAAGGGCCTGGAATGGGCCTGGAGGGGCGCCAGGCGCTGCGCCAAGAACTCCTTCACTATCATCCCCCCAGTCAGCTTCCTGGCGCTGATGTCGCGAGTGAAGCGCTCCAGGACGGGCCCGGCCCGGGGGTCGGAAAGCTTCGCGGAGCTCCAAGCAGAGGTCTTCTCCGGCAGCCCTTTCGGCAGATCCAACCGAGGGTTGGTGTCCTTGAGATTCATGAGGACCCAGCGGTGCCTGAAGATCTCCACCTTCTTCCCGGCCTTCAAGAGCATGTTGCCGCTCTGGACCGCGACGAAGGAGACGCACGCCAACCGTTGAGCGCCATCGTGCAGGTGCAAGCTGAAGAAATGGCGGAAGAGGGCCACCGAAGGCCGCACGCCCACGAAGGCCTCGCAGTAGAAGGCAAAGACAGACAAGAGCAAGATGGAGTTGGGTTGGAGGTGAAGGGCCTGGATCCCATAGTGGTCGAGGATGGCGGTGAAGAACGTAGAGAAGGGCGGGACGAGCCCAGCAAAGATGCTATGAAGGAAGAAGGGGTAGACCGCCCTGGACGAGGGACGCTTCGCCGAGGAGCCACCCCATATCAAGGTCCGCCCCTGCTCGTTGGACCCATCCGCCGTCCATGGGAGCACCGGGAGGAGGTCCTCGTCCTTGGCGATGGTAGACCCCAAGAGCGCCGGCGAGATGGGAGCAGAGGCAGAGCTCTGCGCCTCCGGCTTCTGCTTGCCGGCGGGAGCCATCAGGAAGCTCGCGGCGCTGGAGCAGCAAGGGGGAGGACGGAGCGGCGCCGGATCTAGAGAGGCGCCTGCTAGAATGGGAGACCTGGAAAGCAAGAGCGAGTGACCTGGAAGGGAAAGCAATAATGGCCCAACGCTAGAAGTCAGGCTCTTGACAATTCGAGCGGTGGCTGAAAGGACAAAGTGTGCCCGACATCAGCCGCACAACGCGCGCCAGTCTTGGCCCGCAGGCATCTGGGGCCCGCGGCATTTCGGGCCGCCCTCAGGGCTCCACCCAGAGGCCGGCCCGAGCGCGCCTTGGGCCCGGGGGCTACTGTCGGCGTTCTGGGAACGGGGGTACCCAGACCTGCCTGCCTGCGGCCCAGGGCATGGCCCACTTCACCAACCCAACACAGCCGG
This sequence comes from Elymus sibiricus, assembly GCA_039707655.1. Taxonomy (NCBI): domain Eukaryota; kingdom Viridiplantae; phylum Streptophyta; class Magnoliopsida; order Poales; family Poaceae; genus Elymus; species Elymus sibiricus. The sequence continues at coordinate 301,445,898 of CM077675.1, read as the reverse complement.
GCGCGGCCCCACTCAGGGCAAGGCCCTCGCGAGGGCCCAAGCCTCGCGAGGAGGGGCAGCGTCAAGACCGGCAAGGGATAGGCCTCCTCAGGCCCCCTCCGGAGTGGCGGAGATCTCTATGCAAGGCCCAGTCTCAGGAGTCAAGGATGACGCAAGGAAGGACAGGCGAGCGCCAGCACGCCAGACGGCACAGTTTCCCCTTTGGTGCAAAGGGAGCAGAGACGTACGCGGGTTCCCAAAGCACCCCCCCCCCCAAGGTTTCCATTCCGGTGCAACAAGACCGCAACCACCAGCCCCGCAGGATGGACGTCATCGCTGAGCCCGTCCCTGCGCCGTCGACAGCTACTTTGCAGGCGAAGACCGACTTTGGGCAGGGCAAGCACGTACCCCTGTCCCCCTTTAAAATTGACCGTTGTGCGATCCCTTCCCGCCATTGCGATAAGGGAAGAGGACCCGTGCCATCGCTATATATAGAGGGTAGGCTGCACCGTAGAGGGAGATCCGCATCCATTCCGCCACTCATCCATCACCAAGTCACAAAGGGCCCCGAACACCTCTGGGGAGCCCTCATGAGGCCCTGAAACACTGTACTGGTTCATCCACCCCACCTATTCGAGAGGCAATCCACCAAAGCAGGAGTAGGGTATTACGCTTCGCAGCGGCCCGAACCTGGGTAAACTGTCGTGTTCATCTTCTTCCTCGTCATCGAGCGAGTTTGCTGTTGTGTTCATCGAGTAGCAAGCTAGGTTGGGCGAAGTCGCTGGGGATCTTCGCACACGCCCCTGTGTTTGAATCTTAAGGGTTTTGCGGAGCCCGAAATCCGACAGTCTTTGCCACGGTAAATAGTTGAAACCACTTAGCATGGGTAGCAACTGCTTGAGCCTTGACGTGCTTACTCATCCATGTTTGCTTATTGTGCCTGCTATGCTTAGAGTCGTGTTAGGTCTGATCCATCTGGGCGATGAATTGAAATGGATGTGTTCATGTTCTACTGTGTGAGAGCTAAGTGTGTGAACACGTTTTGGTAAAGGTAGCGATGAGAGGCCATGTAGGAGTACATGGCGGGTTGTCTCATTGGGACCGTCCTTAAGAACTGATTTCTGTGTATGTTATCCAAGACAAGATACTACCGCACATTGGGATCCTTAATTGACCCTCTCGGTTTATTAATCGCCTTGATCTTTGTCTAGGAGTTGCAACTAGTTTCTGGTGTTTGTAGGAAAAGTGTTGGCGGCTGTGCATAGCGCTGCCTGACAGGGTGGGCTGTGATGCGGTATATACACGGTGGCACGATGTACCAAGGGTCACCTGAATGGTGGACTTGGGAACCCTGCGCACATCGTTTGAGGCCGTAGCGGAAACATCGGCCGGACTTCCGTGCGGGTTCAGTCTCAAATAGGCTATAAACCTGGACTAGGGTCTTGTGTGATTGACGGTCGTGGCCGACTCCCTCGCTGGGCTTCCGCTTGAAGGTTGCCGAGGTGCCTTTTTCGTGCACATGGCGATAAGTGGTGGGAGCGTGGGTGAAGAAGTACACCCCTGCAGGGTTTATTAATCTGTTCGAATAGCCGCGTCCTCGGATATGGACTACTTGGAGAACTTATGTGGTTCATAGACAATTTGACATGGATACTTTAAAATGCGCAAGATAAGCGTGAGTGCTATGGATGGCCTTCCGTAGGAAGACGGGAGTGGATCCATAGTGGTGTATTGATATGGTGAGTATGTGGACTCGTGTGCGTTTTCTCCCTCCAAATAAAGTACTCGTAGTCGTAGTACAGGTTAGCCAAGAGTCAAAGCTGGCTTGCTGCAATAAACCCCACAACCCCCTTTGTTGACAATGATGCATATGTAGTTAGTTTTGATGTAAGTCCTGCTGAGTACTTTGTACTCACGGTTGCTTAATTTATGTTTTTGCAGAGGAGACGTCAGTCTCATTAGTGATTCTTACGACGTGAAGTTCGATGTTGATTGGATTAGCTTGGGAATCCCAGACAGAGGTCTGGCTCCTTTGGTAGGGTCGTTGTAGCTTTTCAGGCTCTTTTAGCCGCTCTTAATAGACGTCTGTACCCAGACATGTATCTTCCACTTGTTGATTGTATGCTCTGAATGATGGGTCATGTGACCCCCTTCTTGTAACATTATACTTTGTTGGCTCCTCGGAGCCTTCTAAATAAATGTTGTGTTGTTGTATGGTTATGTTGTGATGCCATAGTTGTATCTATGCATATAGGACATGTCGTGCGTACGTGTGACGTGTAATGGTATGTATGGGATTCGACACCTAGTTGTGTGCCTCTAGTAGCACTCCTTACAGGGAAATGCCTCTTTGTGCTTCCACTGAGCCTTGGTAGCTTGCTACTGCTCTGGACACATAGATTGACCAGCGTGTATCCTTCTTGCTGCTGTGTATGTCCCTTCGGGGAAATGTCTCGCAGTGTAATGGAGTCCCTGTAGCCTGCTATGACTCATCTACGTGCACTTGATGACATTTATGTCCCATGGCGTAATGGAGTCCCTGTAGCTTGCTATGACTCGTCTACACACGCTGAGACCGACACCTGCATTGTTGGGTTACATATGTCTGCCCCTGTACGAATGTGCCACTTGGATTCTATGACTAGTCATGTCGACCCGGGTTCTTGGACATTTGAATGCTAGCGACATATTCACATTCGTGAGCCAAAAGGCGCAAACGGTCCCGGCCCAGGTAAGGTGGCAGCTGTGGAGATAACCGTGCGTGAGGCCGCAAAGTAATGTGAAGTGTTACATGCTAGATTCTTATGGCTTAGGATCGGAGTCCCGACAGTGATATATTGTGATGCATCGAGAACCGGGCTTGGAAGTGTTCTGATGCAAGAAGGCAGAGTCATGGCATATCTATCCAGACAGCTACGCCCCCATGAAGCGAACTACGCTACTCATGATCTTGAGTTGGCAGCAGTCGTTCATGCCTTGAAGACATGGCGACATTACCTTCTAGGGAAGCGATGTGAGATATACACAGACCACAAGAGTTTGAAGTATATTTTCACACAAAAAGAATTGAACATGAGGCAGCGAAGATGGTTGGAATTGATCAAGGACTATGACCTCAGTGTTCAATACCACCCTGGAAAGGCCAATGTGGTAGCAGATGCCTTAAGCAGAAAGGCTTGTTCCTTGAATGCTATGATTAAGAAAAGGCTACCCGCCCTGTATGAAGATCTTGAAAGCTTTGGCTTGGAACTAGTTGCACCTGGATTCCTAGACAACCTCGAAGCAAGGCCTACCTTGATGGATGATATTAAGGAAGCTCAGAAGGGGCACGAGAGCATTGAAGGCATCAAGAGGAAGATCAAGGCAGGCATGTCCCCAGGATTCTCAGTGGATGTACAAGGAGTTGTATGGTTTGGAAATCGCATTTGCATACCCAACAAAGTTGTGCTCAAGAACTTGATCTTGCAAGAATCTCATGACACTCCGTATTCCATCCATCCTGGAGGAACCAAGATGTACCAACCTCAAAGCAAGATTCTGGTGGCATGGCATGAAGAGAGAAATAGCCACATTCGTCGTTAAGTGTGACATATGCCAGAGAGTCAAAGATGAGCATCAGCGACCCGCTGGACTGTTACAACCTCTCAAAGTGCTTGAATGGAAGTGGGACAAAGTCGGGATGGACTTCATCATCGGTTTGCCTAGGTCAAGCAAGGGACATTATTCCATTTGGGTCATTGTCGATCACCTGACCAAGGTAGCCCACTTCGTTCCTGTCAAGACCACTTACAATGGGAACCAGCTAGCCAATCTCTACATCAACCGGATCGTGAGCCTCCACAGAGTTCCTAAGGAAATTGTGTCAGACCGAGGAACCCAGTTCACCTCGAGATTCTGGAACAGATTCCAAGAAGCCTTGGGAACTAAGTTGTCCTTCAGCACTGCTTTCCACCCCCAAACCGGAGGCAAACAAAGCGACTAAATCAGATACTCGAGGATATGCTTCGTGCTTGTGTTCTGGCGTATGGAGCCAAGTGGGAAGATTGCTTTCCATTCGCCGAGTTCTCCTACAACAACAGCTACCACTCCAGTCTTCAGATGGCACCATTTGAGGTGTTGGATGGACGCAAGTGTCGCACTCCCCTCAACTGGTCAAAAACCAGAGAAGGATTAGTCTTGGGACCAGATATCCTCCGCCAAGCAGAAGAGCAAGTTCAAGTCGTCAGAGCATGAACATGAGATGACATGGAATACTTGAGTTAAGTCGGATGACTTGATATGATGATTGAACATGAGATGTTCAAACCTTGTTTATATTGATATCTGCAACCTGTTCATACGGATACTTCTGACCTCATGATGCATGCTTACAAGATGATAGGACATGTCATTGCATTCCAAAATTAGCTTTCTGCAAAATTACCTACGTAAGTGATATATCATGCATTGTTACACCTTGTTCCAAAACATGGGTTGCTTGTGAGTACATTCAAAGTACTCATTAGCTTTCCAATGGTTATTTAATTGGCCAGGCATGGAAGAGCAGGAATATGGTGAAGATTCCGTTGGTGATGAACATGCAAATTAGGACGCTTCCCAGTCAGAATGCCTATAGGGTTAAGGAACATAGCATGGGTCTAAGCTATCTTTCAAGATTTCTGCTGCGAGTTTATGTTTGTTATTTGGCCTTCATGGCCCTATCTATGTAAGACTTGACCTTGATGGTCTTTATTTGTGTAGGACAGTGTGTATGGATGTAAGACTGTTGTTATTCAGCTTTTGTGTGTTCAGTGAGCATTGATCTCTGGGATCACTGTACACGTGCATTCGTTGATCACGACTTATGAGTCGGGGTCCCCACAATCCCTCCGGCCGGTTCATCAGCCAACTCCTCACATTGGGCTTGAGCGTCAACGGGAAGTAGTTGGCCAGTATATTCTTGTCCCGTCCCCCGGCGGCCTGCACGTCGATGGTGTAGATGCCAAGGAACTCCAAGGGGCTGATTTTTCCGTCGTACTTGTTGGGCAGCTCGGGTATGAAGGCCCTGCTGGAAGGCCAGTGAACCTACCGCAACTCACGGGTGAACGCCGGGCATCCCACCTCGTAAGGTAGGCTGCCGGGCGCCCCCGGCGTGGGTTCGTCGATGGCAGGGTCCGCGCGGCCGTTAGATTGGCGGCGAGTTTCGCGATGTCTCTCGATGGTCATGTAGGCGTCCTCCTTGCACCTATCCTTCAGGACTTGGCGCTAATCTTGGTCCCGCCGCGTGTCCGGCGAAGCGTACGACACCTCATCTTGTACGTCGGTCTGACGGGAGGTTCGCTGCGGAGGTGATTGGATCGTAGGCGCCCCGCCAGCGTCGCGCCCGGTGGCTGGGCCTCCTGGAGCCTCTTGGCGTGCGTGCGACGGTCCTCCTCCCTCCGACTTGTCACGGTTCGCGAAGCTCAGCAAACTCTGTATGGTCGCCTCCAGTCCTCCATATTCTCTGGCACAGGAGGGAAGTTTAGCAACAGCTGCGCCTGCGCCAGAGCTTTTTCCGCGGTTTTGGGCATGGAGAGGCGCGAGGCATGGGTGACGCTCTTACTCCAGACAGTGTCAGGAGGAGCGTTCGCTGCGCCGTTGCACTCCGCCCATCTTCATAGATGAGCTTGGCACGCCTCCCATCTTCCCTAGGACACCGCGGGGGTCTTGTCCGCGCGCTGCCCTGGCTTTCCGCCTCGGGGGTGTTGGTGGTGGTCGCCCTAAGAAGGATGCGGCGGGGGTGCAGCCGCCCTCGCCGCTGCTGCAGCCGCTGCCGCGGCCGCCGCTGCCTCGGCATCAGCCTCCGATGCCGTCGGCGCGTCCCGCGTCTCTATGACTGCGGGGTCCGGAGCATGCCTCGTGGAGCCTCGCGTGTTGTCGTGGTTGTGCTCACCAGCGTGGTGAGCGTCAGGGTCGCCTCCGTGGGCGCTGCCGATGGCTGCCTGTGATGGTAGCTTGGATCTGGTCGCAGCAGGTGTCGCCGCGCCCTTGGCCTTCTTGGGGGCCATGGGCGTCGATGAAGCTGTTGATGAAGGTTCTCAGAGATCGGCAAAGGTTCACGCAAGAGATCCCTCCCCCTACCTGGCGTGCCAAAGATGTTAGGGGACGACGATCTATGGGTCCGGCAAGGACCCTTTGTGATTACACAGGGAGGTCTCTAACACGCAAAGAGCATCACTGATTCCTGCGCACGCGGGGGTTTAGACAGGTTTGGGCCACCGGAGCGTAAAACCCTACGTCCTGTGTTCTTGTGGTTTATGGGTGTTCATAGTACAGGGCGCAACAACCCCGGCAAGAGGTGCCTCGGGAGTGCAGCTACGCATGTAGAATGAACAGAGTGTCGACCTTTGTAAAGGTAGCCATGGGCCTCCTTTTATACACAAGGGGTTACCACAGTGGCAAAATGGTCTTTACATCTGGTGGACAGTGGATACTGCCCTCTGCCAGTGTGCCAGCAGAGGTGGTAGTGGGAAATACCTAACCCTGACGAACTAGGACAGGTGCATTGAATGCGCCGTGAGGTGTCAAGCTGGCGACATCTCCCGACAAGGATTGCATCTCCTTCTGTGTCGTCCGCCCAGCTACCTTCTATTTTTTGCCACGCCATGGGACGGGTGTCATTAAAGCTGCTGTAAATCCCCCCATGCTGCCACGCGTCCCGGCTGGTTCCACCTATCCGCCTGCCCGCTCGCCACCTGGTCGATGTAGACAACCAGCCTGGCGACGTGGAGCTAGGCCTTGGCGGGCGGAGTCCTTGGTGGGCGCGGGCGTCCTTGAGCCCCTGGCAAGGCGTCTTGCCGGGCTTACTTGGTCGTTGCTCGTCCTAGTTGGAGGAATGTTTCTGCCTGGCAAACTCTTGCCGGGCTGGAGGCTACGGCGTCTGGTGCACAAGTCAGGGTGCTAAGGACCCCATTTCTTAGTACACCGACACCGGGGCGTGTACAACCCCACCTCATTCGTACGTAAGAGGGTCACGGGCGGCGCTTGCGGGGGTGTCGGACACTCCGAGCACAGGGCTCAGGAGCTCCCCCCTTGGTCCTCAGGTGGTTTGAGCCTAGCTCTTGTCGCAGCTGTGTGCCCATGTACCCCGTGACATGGGGGCGACGCGCGTCGGACGGTCGCCAATGCATGGCGCCCAAGGTGGCAAAATACCAAGCTAGCAGCCACACAAACCGGGCCGCACCCTTACTCGCTCACTCGCGATGATTCCATGAGAGGGCGAGACACCAAGGACCTCTGTGAGGTGATGTGCGCAGGGGCAGACCTGCGAGCCAGAGCTCGATCGCTTGGATTTATCAACGCTGCAGGGACGAACCCGAGCACAGACGCCGTTTCCAGCCCTCGGTCATGGGACGGCCGAGGGAGTGGTCGCGAGGGTGCGGCGATTTCAGATGGTATCGAGGCACCAAACACAAGGCTTAAGCAAGCGACATAAGCTCAACAAAAGATAACCAGATTCGCTACACAACCAAAAAGTGAGGGGGCTGCAGGGGTGGACCCTTGCCAGCTTGATGATAATGCTGCCCGAAGGGCGCCCTTAATTTGAACAAACCAAAAAGTCACCTAGCCATCGTGCTGCTGCAGAAGCACCGGGCTGCTTGGCGAAGCGTGCCGTGGAGGTTCACCTCTCAGGGACCGGTTAGCCCCTGAGGTCTCGAGGGCTCGCAAGGGCCCAACGTCTCGCGAGGCGCCACCGCGAGCTGCGCCAGCCTTTAGAAGGTGGCACCGGCGTTCTCCAAGCCAAAAGGCATGCAGACGTAGCTGGTGGCGATGCCCCAGCCCTGGCCAGTGCGCGGTGGCCGAAAGAGGCCCTGTGAACCGGCCCTGTTGAGGCCCGCGGTGTCGACGCACATGCGCACCTTGCTATTCTCACCGGGGGCCATAGCCAAGTCGATGGGGCTCCCCGGACGACACTCGTCGTGCATTGGCCCGAGCCTCTCGCAGCTTGTTAATCTCTCGGGCGATGAACTCTGAAGCGCTGGATGTAATTGTGAAGGGTTTCGCCGGGCTGCTGGCGCACAGCGCGCAAGTCGTTGAGGGTGAGCGAACTCTCATACGTGCCCTTGAAGTTGGAGACGAACTGCGCGCATAGCTCGAGCCATGAGGAGATGGAACTCTCAGGGATTCTCATCAGCCACGAGCGCGCCGCGCCCTTTAGGTCCATGGGGAACCAGTTGGCCATGACCTTGTCATCACCCCCAACGACTTCGATGCCGATGGCATAGAGCTGCAGGAACTCCGCGGGGTTGGGGGAGCCTTCATAGCGAGGAAGCAGTTCCCGCTTGAAAGGCGTAGGCCACACCACGCGCCGTAGCTCAGGAGTGAAGGCTCGGCAGCCCCCGCTGCTTGACGGAGCTCCACCCGCGACAGCGACGCGGTTCTGGCACCCGGCCGCGGCGACGTACTGGAGGGTGCGGTTCTGGCGCTGGCGCTGCTGCTCGAGGATCACTCGTGCGTCAGGCGGCGCGCGGCGGACGCTCTGGCAGTTGGCCTCGTCTTGGGCCTATGAAGGCGCTCGGCGGGGCGGGTCACGCGGGCGCACATCGTGCCAAAGCTCGACTGGGTCATCGTGCAGGGGAGGAGGCGAAGGCGCTCCATGCGCCACGTCCCCAGCGCGAGATGGTGGGGGACGAAGCGAGCGAGAGGGTGTCGGGGCTTCTCCGGCGGTGGTGACAAGCTTGATGATGCGGCCACCCTACTACATGGAATGGTGCAAGGAAGAGTCCTGATGCTCGCAGGCAGCCGGGTCTGTCGGATTTCGGGCTACGCAAAACCCTTAAGATTCTAACACAGGGGCGTGTGCGAAGATCCCCTGCAGCTTTGCCCAACCTAGCTCGCTACACGATGGCTAAGACGATGAACTCGCATGATGACGAGGAAGAAGATGAACACGGTAGTTTACCCAGGTTCGGGCTGCTGCGAAGCGTAATACCCTACTCCTGCTTTGGTGGATTGCCTCTCGTGGAGGTTTGGTGGATGAACTAGTACAATGGTGAGGAGCCTCGTGAGGGCGCTCTTGAGGTGTTCTTGGCCCTCTGTGGGTTTTGTGGTGGATGGGTGAATCGTTTGGTTCCGGATGCCTCTCTACAGTGCAGCCTAACCTTTATATATAGCGGTGGCCCGGGTCCTCTTCCCTTATCACAATGGCGGGAAGGGATCCCACAACGGCCAAATTTGAAGGGGGACAGGAGTACATCTCCGCCCTGTCCAAAGGCGTTCTTCGCCTACAAAGTAGCTGTCGACGACGCAGAGGTGGGCTCGGCGATGACATCCGTCCTGCGGGGCTTGTGGTCGTGGTCTTGTTGCACTGGAATGGAAACCTTTGGGGGCACTTTGGGAACCTGCGTACGTCCTTGCTCCCTTTGCACCAAAGGGGAAACTGCACCGCCTGGCGCGCTGGCGCCCGCCTGTCCTTCCTTGCATCATCTTTGACTCCTGAGGCCGGGCCCTGCATAGAGATCTCCGCCGCTCCAGAGGGGGCCTGGGGAGGCCCATCCCTTACCGGTCTTGACGCTGCTCCTCCTCGCGAGCCTAGGGGCCTCGCGAGGGCCTTGTCTCGAATGGGGCTGTGAATGGTTATGCTTGGTTGACAGAGTGGGCCATGCCCTGGGCCGCAGGCAGGCAGGTCTGGGTACCCCCATTCCCAGAATGCCGACAATAGCCCCCGGGCCCAAGGCGTGCCCGAGCTGGCTTCTGGGCGAAGTCTTGAGGGCGGCCCGAAGCGCCGCGGGCCCCAAATGCCTGCGGGCCAGGCTTCACACGCGCCTAGCGTCTGGGCGACGACGCCCCGCTCCCCGAGGGTGTCAGGAACCATTCCAAGTCAGATTGATGCGACGCCCGTGTATAGCGCTGGCCATCATTGCCCTTCCTTGAATGCTGCTGCTGCTTCGGGCCACGCGGATGTGACCCTTCAGAGGCCGCACGCCTCTCGGGACGCGAGGGGGCGTCGGGCGGTCCTTGGCTGTATATAAGCGGGCGAGGGCGAGAAAGCCCTCACTCGTCTTCGTCTTCTTTGCCTCCCCATCTCCAAGCCGTCGCTCTCCCAGTCATGGCGTCGGTGAGGAAGTTCTCTGCTACCGAGAAGGGGAAGGCCTCCGGGGAGAGTCCTGCCGCTCTGCCGCCCAGGAGGGGCCGCGGTCGTCCCCGGAAGCATGCCGCGACGCCGACAGTGGTTCCCGGTGAGCGCGGCCGTGCTTCTGTGCGCCCCGGGGTCACCGTCGGTGGCCGCGGTGGGGCGTCATCCAGCGCGGGCGGCCACAGTGGCCGAGGCGGTGGGGCCCGAAGTGGGAGGTCGGCGGTGGCCACCCGGCCGCCGTGCCCGCGGCTCCATTCGGCCGACACGGCCCAGGAGTTCGTGATGTGGGCGGAGAGGCCGGAGGCCGCTTGGTTCCAACTCCCGAGCTTCCTCGCGGGGGCGCTGTCGGCCGGGGGGCCTGCCGGCCTATGGCTGCAGGCCGACGGCTGCTGCAGCGCGGCATCGTGGGTGGAGGTTGAGGTCACCCCCGGGGGCTACGTGTATCTGAACCGCGGGTGGCAAGCGTTCGCCCGCGCTCACGGCCTGAAGGGGAGGCGCACCCTTCACTTCAAGTATGACGGGGAGGCGACGCTCTTCGTCAAGATCTTCGGGGAAGAGGGCGAGCGCCTGGGGTACTGCCCGGAAGACGTCGGCCGCGGCGATCTTGGAGATGAGCTTGCCCTTCACGACGGACGTTGCGCCTCCAACAGCAGCGACACCCCCTCCGAAGGGAGCCCGAGCGACAGCAGCTACGATGCGCCGCCACGCCGGCGCGCCCGGACCTCGGGGGGTAGCCAGCCGCCGCGGCGCCGCTCTTCCGCTCCAGGGGCGTCCGTGCCGGCGCGCCTCCACGGGGCCGTGAAGGAAGAGGAGGACACCGGCTGAGTGCTAGTGCGCCGACGCCGGGGCTCCTGAGGCGGCAGCCCCCGTGGGGATTTTTCACTTTCTTTCTCCTCCTCTTCTCCTGTTCCTGCAATCAAAGAACCAAGGGAGGCCCTGCGGGCGTGTAATGGATTTGGGCACTTGCCTCTCTTTATCAGCACTTTTGTCATGCATCCTGGCCTTTGCGTTTTGTTGGTTGAAGTTGCCTTCCGGTCGTGGTTAGGATACTTAGCTTGACATGCTCGCGGTAGGCTTCTGGGTTGTGGGAGCGCGGCTGCGGCGCTCGGAGAGTCCGTACGTCCTCCGGGCTTCTTCTTCTTGCGAGCGAGAGCCCTGTCGGGGCTCTGTGTCTGCAGGTCCCAGTCCCGCACATTTCCCTACCATCGTAAGGTACGACCAGATCACCTGGACGCACTTTATGAGGCGAGGCCCCGACTCCCTTGACACCGACCGGATCACCAAGGACGGCATCAAGGGGGGCGAGTGGCTTTATGACCGGTAAGGCTCCTGAGGCGTGATGCTCAGGAGCCCCCTTCGACGCTCAAGCAGCTCTACGTTGGCAGGTCCCAGTCCCGCACATTTCCCCACCACCGTTAGGTACGACCGGATCACCTGGACGCACTTCACGGGTCGAGGCCTCGACACCCTTGATGCCGACCGGATCACCAAGGACGACATCAAGGGGGGCGAGTGGCCTTATGACCGGTAAGGCTCCTGAGGCGTGATGCTCAGGAGCCCCCTTTGACGCTCAAGCTGTCCCAAAGAAAAAATTTGTTTCCTGCCCCGAGAGGGGTGGGCCTCCCGAGGTTCCAAGATGGCGTGTCGGGCCGTGAGTGGAGCCCCCGAGCGAGTATGAGGCGGCATGCGCCTGCTGACTCATCCGTGAGTACCACGCGAGGATCCGGGCGCCAATGCCTTGGCGAGGTGCGAGCACCGTGCCCCCCAGCCCCCGCTCGTGGGGTACGAGGGGGAGGGGAGCAGGCGAGTGCTCGACTCGAAGAGAGAAAAACCAATATAGGAAATGGCGATGAAAACAAATTCCTGACCCTTTTCTTTAAAACATGATTTGAAAAAACCCCGAGCTTTGTTCCAAAAAGTCGGCGAATACAAACATCAGAAAAGCAAATAACATCCGCGTCCGTCACCTAGACTAGTCTTCATTTTGTCTTCCCCCGGCGCTGAGCGTAGGGCATCTACGTTGCATGGGCATAGCCATTGGAGGGCAGTGTTGTCTTCTCCGCCAGCGCGGAGCTGTGGCTGCCACATTGCGTGGGAAGGAACCCCTCCGCGTCCTTGGGGGGCTCCGGGCGTATACAGCCCACTCATTATTACGTGAGAGTGTCACAGGCGTAGATAGCTGGGAAGCCCCCAGGCGCTCGGCCTGGTGGCTCCCAACTCCGTCATGAACCATCCCGTGCATTTCTGCTCGGTTGCGCGCCCTTATGACCCAAACCCGAATGCATCGTTCCCCACGCGACCGCAGGATTGCGCTCCCGAGGCCCAAACATGAGCACGATGCATCCGGCACAGCCATAAGGGTGTTTTGTCGATGAAGCCGCCTCGTGAAGCGTCCGTGCGCCGGCCGGACAACGTCCTGAGGGCCTCATGAGGCCCAGCCTCCCGAGGTCGTGCCGGCGCTGTAGTTGCCGCGGGTGGCCCGCGCTGTTTGAGTCTTGCTGCTCCCCCCAGGCCATCACTCCTGAGGCCTCGGGGCTTGGTTCGGCGTCGCTTGCCCGCGGGGGCGCCGGCTTGCGCCGTGCCCCATGGGCCCGGGGGCGCCCTCCATCTTTCTCCCGCTCGCGTCGTCCAGGCCGGTGCTCCGTCGGCAGAAGCCCACAGGCCCGGCTTGGGGAGGGCGCCCAGGGTGCTCCCTACTCTTGTGAGGTGCCGGCGCCTGTGGCAGGCGCCTGACCCACCCCACCGTCAGGCGGTACGACGTAGCATCGTACATAGGGCTCCACATAAGGGCTCGGTCCTCCTCCTGAGCCGTCCGGCGGGGCGCCGGGAATGGCCCCTCCTGGCGGCGGCGGGAGGCCGCCCCGTGCGCGTCGCTCGCAGACCCTCCTGCGACGGACCTCATAGCGGAGTTGCTTACCTCTGCCACCGCCGTTGGGTGGGCCGCGCGTCTCCTGGTGTGTATTGCTTCCTCGGCGACCTGATGCGCCTTCGCCGTTGTTGCTTGTTTGTCCGGTCGCCTGCGCCGCTTGCTCACTGTGCCGGATGGCGCGCTCCCGCCTGGTCAACCTGGGCTGTTGAAGGTCCACCGGGTCATGGAGGCGTGTGTTGGTGTGCGCGCGGGGCGCCCCATTGTTTCCTCCGTGCGCATGGTCGTCGTGGCCGGGTTGCGCCCCGAAACCGGTCACCGGGATTCGGAGGAGAAGGAGCACAGCGTGTGGCGGGACCCGCGCAGGCCTGTTCGGTGCCGGAAGGGTCACACCGCCGGCGGGCTGGGGAACGGGCGCGGCGGACGAGCCCCCAGCGCCTGACGCCTGCGGCCTTGAAGAAGAGTGAGGAGCCACGGCCCTTTGCGCGACGGTGACCAGCTCCGCAATGTGGTCGGCCCATGCGTCGAAGCCCCGTGCGTCGGGCGGTGGCGGAGCATCTCGCTTGCCAGCAGTAGCGCATCGTGCGCGTCGAGGTCCCCCACGTAGGTGCGGCGGGTCGCCGGTGCCGAGGGCGCCGCCCGCCCGCTGTGTGCTTGGGCGGTGCGAGAGGCGGTGACGGTGGAGACGATGCTGGTGGCTTGATACTGACCGCCCAGTATAATACTGCCGGGGCGTGGGCCTCCGGTGGCGGTGGTGGAGTCGATGGGAACTGACCCGCTACGGCCGGGGGATGCTTGTTGGGCGCCGGCCATCAGAGCGGTGAAGCGTGGGAGGAGCGAAGCTTGGAGAAGACCCCGACACGCCCCCTACCTGGAGCGCCAAATGTTCGATTTCGGGCTCCGCAAAACCCTTAAGATTCGAACGCAGGGGTGTGTGCGAAGATCCCCTGCAGCTTCGCCCAACCTAGCTCGCTACACGATGGCTAAGACGATGAACTCGCACGATGACGAGGAAGAAGATGAACACGGTAGTTTACCCAGGTTCGGGCCGCTGCGAAGCGTAATACCCTACTCCTGCTTTGGTGGATTGCCTCTCGTGGAGGTTTGGTGGATGAACTAGTACAATGGTGAGGAGCCTCGTGAGGGCGCTCCTGAGGTGTTCTTGGCCCTCTGTGGGTTTTGTGGTGGATGGGTGAATGGTTTGGTTCCGGATGCCTCTCTACAGTGCAGCCTAACCTCTATATATAGCGGTGGCCCGGGTCCTCTTCCCTTATCACATTTGCGGGAAGGGATCCCACAATGGCCAAATTTGAAGGGGGACAGAAGTACATCTCCGCCCTGTCCAAAGGCGGTCTTCGCCTGCAAAGTAGCTGTCGACGACGCAGAGGTGGGCTCGGCGATGACATCCGTCCTGCGGGGCTCGTGGTCGTGGTCTTGTTGCACTGGAATGGAAACCTTTGGGGGCGCTTTGGGAACCTGCGTACGTCCTTGCTCCCTTTGCACCAAAGGGGAAACTGCACCACCTGGCGCGCTGGCACCCGCCTGTCCTTCCTTGCGTCATCTTTGACTCCTGAGGCCGGGCCCTGCATAGAGATCTCCGCCGCTCCGGAGGGGGCCTGAGGAGGCCCATCCCTTACCGGTCTTGACGTTGCTCCTCCTCGCGAGCCTAGGGGCCTCGCGAGGGCCTTGTCTCGAGTGGGGCTGTGCATGGTTATGCTTGGTTGACGGAGTGGGCCATGCCCTGGGCCGCAGGCAGGCAGGTCTGGGTACCCCCGTTCCCAGAACGCCGACAGGGTCGGTGACGGCGACAGCTTCGGCGCCGGCGGAGTGGTGGCGGCCGTCGGGGCCCGCAAGCGCGGTCTGGACGACGTGGGCCGCCCGGCGCGCGGCACGCGCATGGCGAGCGTCAGCCATATGGTTGGCGAAGCTGGAGCCGAAACAGAGCTAGAGAACAGCGGCGCACCCCTACTCGGTGTACCAAATGTCGGAATCGGGGCTCCGGTGACCCAAAGAGGTTCGAACTCGGGGTGCGCAGGTTCTCTCGCCCTACTCTACCTCGCAACCTCACGGCGACACTTTCGCGTGCTCGAGCTAAAGAAGAAGAACAGTGGACATGGCAGTTTATCCAGGTTCGGGCCACCTCGCGGTGTAAAACCCTACTCCTGCTTGTCTGGATTGTTTTAGGATGAAAGTGAGTACAAGGGTGGGTTCATGCTAACTGGGATCGATCCCCTCTACGGCGGCAGCCTATCCCTTCTTATACTGGCCTTGGTCCTCTTCCCCCGAAAACACAAGGCGGGAATGGTTGCCACAACGGCCAGTTTGAAGGGGGGCAGGACTGCAGCTTATCCTGACAAAAGTAGTCATCGCCTGCAAAAAGCCTCCTGCCGTGACGCGCTGGTGGGCTCGGGGATGACCTTCGTCCTGGCGAGCCCCCAGCCTTGGTCTTCTTTCACCAAACAGGAAACCTTTGGGGGTTGCTTTGGGAGTGGGCGAGCTGGCCCCGCTCCCTTAGCACAGAAGAGGAAATCCTCCTCATTTGTGCCTGCTGGCACGGCTCCTGGCGTCGCTTGGCGTGGTGCACGTCGCCCACGTGATGATGCGGGACCGCGCGATCCCGTCGTGCTACCTTTGATTTGCCCGCCCCGCGAAGGGACTCGGGGGCAGCCTCGGGAGGCGGCCCCGTGAGGGGGGCTTCGTGAGACTCCTGACGACGCTTGTTGACGTACACCTCGCGAGGCGGGGGGCTCGCGAGGGTTTTGTTTATGAGGTCCAATGGAGGGCCGTGCTGGGCCCATGGCATGCGCCACGCCTTGGGCTGCAGGGAGAAGGGCCTGGGTACCCCCAGTCCCACGGGCCCGACAGGCTCTCTTTTCGGATCCATCTCTAAGGTAGCAACACAGCTCCTCTTATCCCTGCCCTGGTCCTCTTCCCCGAAAATATCATCGGGAAAGGGAAGCCACATGGCGGCAATTCGAAGGGGGACAGGTGCTCAGTCTATCCTAACAAATGTGTATCTTCATCTGCAAAGGCGCCGTCCATGGCGCTCTGATGGGCTCGGTGATGACCTCCGCCCTGGCGACCGGTGTCACCTTTGCACCAAAATGGTAAGCTTTGGGAAGCCACTTTGGAGGAGGCAGCTGGTGCCGCCCTTTAATCACCAGAAAAGAAGTTCTCTCTGTCCACGCCCACTAGCACGGTCCTGATGTCCTTCCCTGCATGAGAACGTCACCCACGTGGTGGGCGCGTAGCCACACGAACCCTCCAGGCAGAGGGCCTCGCAGGGATTCACCTCACGAGGGGAGCCTCATGAGGCTGTTTGATGCTGGAGATAATTGACTTGAAGAGATCCGCCCCGCCGGGAGGGGGCCTCACGAGGTCCGAGCCTCGCGAAGTGCTTTGCCTGTGGAGACCTCAAGTGGGCCACATAGTGGACCTTTCACTAGGTGTCGCTCCTGGGCCGCGGGCAGATGGGCCGTGGTACCCGGGTTCCCACTAGACCGACAACATTAGAATTGTATCACAAAGTGGAATGATGACCCCAAAAATATAAAAAACAGTAGGAAAACATGATGCAAAATGGATGTATCAATGTTTCTCTCGTACGCACGCGTGTGTGAGGTGTTCGCTAGCTGCTAACTGAACCGATCGAGCGAGGCGTTTGCTTACTGAACCCGAGCGATCCCTCGCGCTACGTACTGAACTCGAGCGATCGTCGATCCCTCCCACTATCTATGTACTGAACCCGAGCGATTCCTTGGCTGCTAACTAAACTCGCGCGATTCCTTGGCTCTATAACTGAACCCGGCCAATCAATCCCCCATGCGAGACGTGAGTTGAGCTGCTAGTAGTCGATTGTTGGTTGCCTCTTGATGAGCAGTGCCCATTGTTACAGCGTGATACGTCTCCAACGTATCTATAATTTTTTATTGTTTCATGATATTATATTATCAATCTTAGATAATTTTTATGCGATTTTATACCATTTTTGCGAACTAACCTTTTCTAGCACCCTGCCGGAGGTGGAATCGATCACGAAGGGCTTCTACATCAACCTTGCTGGCTCTACGATGATGCGTCCATAGTCTTCCATAGACCTACGAGTCCATAGTGATTAGTTAGATGGCTTCTTCTCTCTCTTTTATCTTCAATACCATGTTCTCTTTGGCGATCTATTCGATGTAATCCTTCTGTGCGGTAAGTTTGTTCAGATTCGATGAATTGTGGGTTTATGATCAGATTATTAATTCAAAGTAATTGAGTCAAATCTGGAATTTATTATATGTGATTTATATAGCTATGTAATGCTTTTCGATTTATGGCTTTGCTTTGGCCAAGTTGATCTATCGATTTTCAGTGGAAGTGGTGCATAGTAGTTGGTTCAATCTTGCGGTGTCCTCACGCAGTGACAGCAGGGGTAGCGAGGCACGTATTGTGTTGTTGCCACTAAGGATAAAACGACGTTGCTTTGGCCAAGTTTATTTATCAATTTTTAGTGGAATTGGTGCATAGTAGTGGGTTCAATCTTGCGGTGTCCTCACCCAGTGACAGCAGGGGTAGCGAGGCACGTATTGTGTTGTTGCCACTAAGGATAAAACGATGGGGTCTCAACATATTGCTTGTCTTTCTTTGTCTAAATTATGTCATCTTTCTTAACACGTTACTCTATTTGTTATGAACTTAATACCATAGATGCAGGCATGACTCGGTCGATTAGTGGAGTAATAGTAGTAGATGCAGGCAGGAGTCAGTCTACTTGTCACAGACGTAATGACTATGTATATGATCATGCCATGAATAACATCATAAGTATGCACTTTTCTATCAATTGCCCAACAGTAATTTGTCTACCCACCGTATGCTATGCTAAAAGAGAGATGCCTCTAGTGAAAACTATGGCCCCTGGGTCTATTTTAATGATATTACAAAAACCAAAAATATATTGCTACACTTTATTTACTTTTATTTTACTTTGAAAACAATCTATCTACCATCACTACTGCAAGAAGGTCCAAAGAAGACAGATCAATCAGAGACCCTTCGATCAAACTGTGTGCGATGCATGAATTGCAAACGATATAGTACTAGCTCCGTCGCCAATAACGTGAACTATGTGTGATGGCAGACCCATCAAATACGATTCAGAAAAGACTTACGCGTGCGATGCATGACATACAGTTCTTCCATACGAACTGTTTGCGATTAGCTAAAATAACACAAACGGTTATAGAGATCCAAATGTGTGCGATTGAGGGCACACAGTTCACTACCATAAACTGTGTGCGATGATACAATGGAACACAAACGATTCGGCATAACAAGATGTGTGCGATATACAGCAAACAGGTGAGTAATCAGAATCATGTGCGAACACCAGAAATAACACAAATCATTGGTGCTAATAACCTGTGTGTGTTGTGGGAAAACGCTTGCTGGTATACAATTGTTAGCGATTGATGAAAAAATCATCACCGACGGGTTTCGTAGTTTAGTCCGTGTGTACTAAATCATGACATGCGCGGCGGACTGCTCACATGCGTCCCGCTGACCCTGCGCGGCGGACTGCTTGCACGCGTCCCGTCTAATCAAACATGCACCCACAACACCTCCTAGCCAATAAAATAAGGGGGACGTGTGGCGGCACGTAAATGGTTAGTGCAAAGCAGACGTTTTCTTATTATTAATAATCGCGTTTGCGAACTTACCATTTCTTCCTCTTCTGTCCCGTCTTGTCACCGTGTTTTCGCCCGAGGAATCTAGTGCACGCTTCGGCACCGCACAGGCGTTTCTTTTGTCTACGTTCCCGCGCACAACTGCGCGGGTTCCCATGCAAGCTTCCCCATCGGTTTCCCGCCACAAGTGAACGAGCATAAGATTCGGCGCACGACACACACGGATGCACATTTAGTGCAGCCTAGCCCATCTACTAAGAATGCCAACCCGACGAAGCGCCCCCTCTGCCATCAACCTCCTCGACGATGAAGACGATCTGGTGCAGGCGCAACGGCCCGTCGAGGCTGATTGCGTGCCTGGTGACGCGTCGGACAATGTTGTGTTGCGCATCATCGCCAGGGTTGATCAGGCCCTTGGAGTAGGGCGCGACAGCGCCGCGGAGCAACATAGCCGCCTCACCGCCGAGTGGCTGCAGCGTGCCACACAAGAAGATCATCGGTGGTGCTCCGTAGGGCAAAACATGTGCGTCCGCACCGAAAGGGCAAGGCGCGCCACACAACAATACCGATGGAGGGCCGCAGAGCGAGAGGCGTGGCGCGCGGCAAAGCAAGAGCGGTTCCATCCCCGCTTGCCTGATGTCCCACCCGGCATGACGTTGCAGCTATGTCCACGGCACGCCAGTAGCCCCATTTCTCGCCAGGAATGGGTAGCGGCCGTCTGCGCCATACTTGCACTAGAGCCCGGCCACATCGTACTTGCACCTGACACCGGCCGCACCGTTCGCATGGGTCGCGGCGTTCGCCTTGTCCGCTGCCCCCTCGATGCCAACGGGCTGGTCGGTAGGCTCGAGCGCCTCCTTGGCCCAGGTGTCCAGCAGGGAGAAGTAGAAGAAAATGTCCGTCGCATCCTCGAGATGGTAATCTCTGACGAAATAGCCATCTTGGAGCTCGAGATCGTGCTCCAGCTGTACCGCGAGCGTGTCAACCGCATGGACGAACGTCTGAACGAGTTCAGGCAGAGCCAAGAGCTTCCATAGGTTAGGGTGGTAGTCATGGACGTGTTTTATTTTGTTGAATCGTTTTGATTTCAATCCAATGTCTGCACAACAATCATAATATTGATATGTTTTGATTTGTGAATGATTGATGTTCTATTGTTATGTTATGGGTAACAGCTAGAGCCAGAAAATGAGTACGAAAACACATAAAAATGTGAAACTAATAATGTATATTAATTGTTCAGTAGCTCATTGCAGATTTCATACATATATCATCACATATACATGATGATAATATTTAAATAATACGTACAATGAATAAAAACTAAACTAATAATAACCCCTCCTTGAGCAGGGAGCAGTAAAGCGGTAGCCTCTCACCAGCAGCTCCCTGGTGCGCGGCGGCTTCCCAACGCGAAGGGAGTTCTCTGCCTCCTCCACCTTGCATCAGTAAAACTCGATCAGCCTCTTGCTGGCGGAGGAGCGCGACCATGCAGGACATTTCACTGGGCGCCCACCGGAGCTCTTTGGCAGTGGCACGCTCGAGCTTATCGGCCCACGCCCACGCAGCGGTGTGGCGCCTAGCGCCTCTGGCTTTCATTGCGTTGTACCATCCTTCTTCGTACACCTGAGGGATCACTAGAAGAGTGTCTAGAGGGGGGGTGAATAGACTACTAGCAGGAATTTAAAATCTAACCTTTTCCCAAGTTAATTGGTTGGCAGATTTTAACAATTATAGCAAGTCTAGCACACCCTACACATGCATGTCAACAAGTATAGCAGCGGAAAGTAAGGACATTGCACATGAAGTAAAGAGTTGAGATAGGAAGATCAAACGCATGAGGGACACGAAGATTTTTCCCGCGGTTCCGATAGGTGGTGCTATCGTACGTCCACGTTTATGGAGTCTTCAACCCACGGAGGGTAACGGTCGCGAGAGTCCACGGAGGGCTCCACCCATAAGGGTCCACGAAGTAGCAACCTTGACTATTCCATAACGGCTTCCGTCCACGAAGGACTAGCCTCACTATGGGTAGATCTTCACGAAGTAGGCGATCTCCTTGCCCTTACAAACTTCTTGGTTCAACTCCACAACACGAAGTAGGAGGCTCCCAAGCGACACCTAACCAATCTAGGAGGGACCACCCTCCAAAAGGTAATAGGCTCGGCAATGTCGATGAACTCCTTGCTCTTGTGCTTCAAGATGATAGACTCCTCAACACACAATCACTCTCTCACAGATTTGGCTATGGTGGAAGAGATTGATTTGGTGGAAAGCAACTTGGGGAGGCTAGAGATCAAGATTCATATGGATAGAGTGGAATAGCTTGATCTCAACACAAGGGTAGGTGGCTCTCTCTCAGAAAATTGGTTGGGGCAAGTATGGAATAGTTCTGAGTGCTTCTCTTTCGAGTGGGTGGTGGTGAAGGGGTATATATAGGCATCCCCAAAAATCCAACCGTTACACCTTAAGTGACCAACTCGTTGACACCGATGTGTGAATCTTGGTGGTACCGAAGTGACCAAAAGGTGACAACTTTTGAATCTCGGTGAGACTGATATATAAAACTCGGTGGTACCGATTTGGTGACCAACGGTCAGATTGCGCAATCTCGGTGACTCCGATCCAGAAATCTCGGTGGTACCGATTTTATGAATCGAGGTAACAGAAAGTTGGCAACCCAAACTCGGTGGCACCGAAGTGGAATCGGTTGCACCGATGTGCTAGGGTTTGGCATGGGTCTGCCTGAGTTTGGGAATCGGTGGCACCGAGTGGAAAGTGTTGGTTGCATCGATTTTGAATATTTGACTTTGGACAGACTTTTGTGGAAGAGCTTGTGAGTGTTTTTTGGTGACTATCACTTGTGCACGTATGAGCATCTTGTTCACCAACAATACCTTACCCCCTTTTAATAGTATTGGCTTTCCTATGGACTCAAAGTGATTTCTCACAAAGTAAAATGCAGAGTCCTCTTCCTTGAAGCTTTGCCAATCCATTTCCTTGCATCTTGGGGTATCTCCACAATCCTTTTGCCAACCCATCTTCCTCTATGGACTTTTGTCTGAAATACACTAGGTAAAAGTATTAGTCCAAGAGACAATGTATGTTGTCATGAATTATCAAAACCACCAAGGGAGCATGTTGTGCTTTCAACACCTCATCTTCTCGTCGACGTGCCCGCTGCCAAAGCTCCAGCTCCTCCTTTTCTGATGTGGCACTAAGGGCCTTCCAGGCCGGGAGGGCCCTGGCGCGCTCCTGAGCCCGCTACTTCTTGAACGACACCTGCATGGCTCTCTCAGCCGGTGACAGCACCTTCCACAAAGCCAGATTGTAATGGCCCCAAAACCAATCTTCAATTGGGGGGTCTGGCGCCACCTCGTCTGGGGGCGCGAAGGGGTCCTCCTCGTCGCTGCTCTGTTCCCTGTCCTCGCGGGGTGGCACCTCCTCCTCTGCTTATGGACAGACCGGCCATGCCATGGAAGAGTTTTTTGCGAGGGGTGGGGGAGAGAGACGAGAGAACGCAGGCGGGATGACGTCTCGGTGGGTAGCATTTATAGGCGACTGGAATCTTGATCGACATCAGTAGAAAAACAGGGGGAGACTGCAACAAACACGCTGGTCGCCGGAATTCAATGTCCTCGATTGCACACGATTGATGAGTCAAGAGTCGTGTGTGACTTAACATCACCGACGGTTCCCAATGCATGACCGCATGGGATTAATAGCCCGCGAAATTTGGCATCCAAAACTCGAAACGCGAAACAGAATGCCAGTCATGTGGGACCCGGTTGTCTTGCCAGATAATTACATATGCTCTCCAAATGTAACGCATGCGTGCCATTTGTGTTACTAACTTACTATACTCTGACAATATTGCAAAATCTAATAAATAAATACTTTTGTGTGACTCAAATATGAAGAAAAAAATTACATGTCATCTTGGTGCCATGTATTTCAGATCATTTTCCATTATCTCGAATTTGAAAACCTATATTATTTAACATGATTTTTGTGTTACGAAAGCAAGTGTAGTACAAATATGATTTTTTTTTCCAGTAGTTTTTGCTTCATCTTGCATGTTCATGTGTTTCAGTTAAGAATTATGGCCATTACATTTCTAAAAACTAACTTAATGTATAAAAATGCCAATTGAACACAAAAAAATTGCAAATTTTAGGATGTTGGCCGTATTTGTGCATTGTAACGATGAAAAAAAACTGCACCGAATGTGGCAGTGACTGGCGGCTCGTCATCAAACAATGCTCCATGTTCCCTCTTGGAACCACGAGCCTTCGTGTGATGCTCCGGTTTGTGAGAGGCATGTGTCAAAGCTTATCTCGAACAAGCCAATACTTTAACCACAACATCTTGGCCCCATTTCGAGAAATCATGCGGATTTTCATGTACTTTAGAGCATTTTTTTCAATTTAGAACATAGATTCTCAATGCTTGTGTCCAAACCATTACTCAAGATGTTTGGAAATCCCTTTTGGGTTCAAATTATTCAATCCTTGCTATGGAACAGAAAAACAAACAAAGGATCCATTTATTATTTTAGGGTGACGAAACCAAACTATATACAATCCATGGATATATGGCAAACCATCAGTTAGAGAATTTTACATTAAAATATTGAGACTAATTAACAATACCATGAAAGCATCTTAAGAAACCAAATTAAAAATAAAACACTTCAATTAACTACTATAACAGAAAGTACAAGTGTGCATAAGTAAGCACCTAGGTGGAACAGATGTCTGTGTAACTACCTAGTAGACAACATATGCGCCGCACTAAGACATGGTAGAATTATTTGAATACTTCATGTATTGACTTTCTTGACACTCTTATCATGTACATATAAATCTCGATGAGGATTTGTGGATTCGGCCACAACCATCCGTCAAAACACACCAGATGGATTCAGATGATAATTATATCCTTGATCTACGGTCAATATCTATAGAGACTGGAGCTTCATGTTTTACCAAACATTAAGTCTGGTTTTCATGGAATATTCATGCTGGTGGAAGCACTTCATTTTCAACAAGCTACAGAAGATACGGAAATCTGGTGGATGTACCCACGTCGAGCACCGACCTGCACCTCGGTCGGTCAGGGGCGTCCATGGGGTGGCATGAGTGACATTTAGTGTTGATGCTAGAGCTAACATTGACTAAACGTAGTACATCAAAACAAAATTGAGCTATTGAACATACATGAGAACTGACCTGCATGAAAATAATTTGTTTACTGACTAAAATTATCTCAAAACCTCTAATAAGACCACAACAAAGTAAATTGTCGTCTGTAAAATTAAAATGGAAAAGCTAGTTGCATGCATAGATCACAACTATCCCCCGATGAAACACAGTGTTCAAACATCGACGATGAAGAACACAAAAATCATCAAAAAAATAATTTGCCGACTATGAACATGTGCAAAACGAACACCTGAATCGCAAAAAGAACTGGGAGCAACATCATCGCAAAAAATCTCTCAGGCCTGAATCCCGATTCGGTCACCTATTTTTGGCGTGGAAAAATGAACGCAGAAGCAAACAAAGGTGGAAATAATCCCCGCACGCAGAGCAACTGGATGCCACCGAGCTGGCCTCGGGAGCCTCTGTAACAGTAGGACGTGTTCCCTGTTTCCTCCGGAGCCACCTCAAATCGACCCCAACCGCAAGGGGCTTGACGTTCCTGCTAGGACCTCAAGCCATCAGGGAGGTCGACATTGTGCAGTCACCATTGGATCGGACCGAGGGGAGGGGTGGAGAAGGCCGGATCCAACAGCAAGGACCTGATCTGCACCATGGCGGTTGCAGCCACCTTTCATGGACACCATAGAGGGAATTCCCGTCGTGTAGGCAGAGTTGTGCGGGGCTGGTAGTGAGGAGTGGCGGGGAGAGGAGTGATCAATGGACCTGAGGCAGTGTGTGACGGTGGCGACCTGGAAGCGGCGGTGACCTGGAAGCGGTGGCGACCTAGAGGTGGCGGTATGTCACGGGGCGACCTGGAGGCGGCGGCTCCTCTTGGTCCTTAGCGGCGGCGGCTCATCTTGGATCTCGGATCTCGGCAGCGGCTTGTCTCGGGGCTAGGGCGTCCTTGAGCGATCTTAGGAAACAGATTGAGGGGTGCCTCGTTGGATGTTTTGTTTTCTTACGTGCGGGGGAGATACGAAAGAAAACCAAATGAAGTGGGAGAAGAGACGAAAAAAACGAGACAAAGGTGGGAGGTGAGATGAAAATAAACCGGTGAGGTGAGACTACCAACTCCCCCTTTATGAGTAGGGATTGACATCACTTTTTAATTTTTTTATGTTAATATTATCAATTTTGTATATAGGAGTGGCATTTAATGTCCAATATCTAAGGATACATTTCCAGCAGTTCTAATTGCATAAAGTTGTACATGGCATATGTTCTGACCAGACGTTCACGTCTATTTGAATATCTCAAATTTTACCGGGCGCAGCGAAGAGCGTCGTTCCACCTAGTACGAATGAATGAAGGGGAAATTGAAGAAAAGTGTAGCAAGAGACTTCTTTAAAGAATATCCTATCGAGATCGGCCTGTCATCATGAACCAGATCATCAAAATGTCTAAAGAAATAAACAAATTAAACCATCAATGCACCCCAATGGGGCATTGAAGCCCTCCTTGTTAGCAGATCGTCGCCCGCCATGGGCTTCTCCCATAGTCTCAGTCTCCTAGTTCCATGTGCACTGCTTGGCCATAACCGCCAATGTGCATGTGCCCCGGTCCTTAATCCCTCCTCTGCACAAGGTAGCAGCCAGCGATGTCCCTCATCCTGGCGAACGAACCATCTCCGGCCACCATGTCCTCCCTATCGAAGCTCGTAGACACGTCACTAGCAGACCCCGGAGCCTTTGACACACTAAAAAAATAGTTCGAATTTTTTTGCTTCTTCTTCTCTATACATTGTAACATTGCATACTCAATACATGATAAAATAATTATAGTTTTGTTTTGTTTACCTATCCATGCATGTTCTTATGGTGTATGATCACATCAATGTGTCTAAGCATGCTGAGGGCCTTGTTTGAATTATTCTAGAAAAAAAGAGACACTTATACCATGAGTGAACAAACAAAAATCTAACGAGAAGCAAGAAACAAGAAAGGGCATCCTACCACAGAAAGCCACCGTCGAGGAGGTGTAGTAATACTTGACCAGCTTGTTCCTGCAGCTTCCCTCGTAGAAGGCCTGAAGATGCACCAGGTTCTTCTTGTGCTACTCTCCTTTGATGTGCCCCACAACAGGATCAAACGATGTGTCGTCTTTGCGCCTCCTCGTGCAGTAGCTGCAGCTCAAAATAATAGAAACTGTCCGTGAGTTTCGTCACATGTTGCCTTCTCCACCACCTACTCCATCTCGTTCAGTGGTCAGGTGCTCCCGCCATGGAATCTGTAGCTCCCCTATGCCACCATCCACCATCTCCACTCCCTCCTAAACATAGACTACTCATCTTCTTCCTCTTCACAAACCAACACCAGATCCGAGAAATTTATTAAGGAGAAAGGTTGAGATTGGGGATAGACTCCCAAGAAAAACTCGTGCAAACGCCCTCCTCGGCATAGCTAGTTTGTGAGGTCGGCTGCTACATCAGAAAATCCCTATTTTTTTCCCTACGCTACAAGTGGTCGTAGTTACACGTGACATAGAAGGCGGTAGAGAGAAGTCACACAACACCTCTCCTGGGATGCCCAGAAGGGAAAACATCACCCAAAGGCTGACAAAGTTGGACCATACGCCCTCTAGAACCACATTTGCGGGAACATGAGATACCACCACAAACCCAGAGTGACCACCAAGTCAAAACTATTGACCAAATCCAAAATTGGACACCTCAATTCACTAATGAGAGACTTCAAAAATTAGGAAGCTTACTGAGTTTAGAGATACATTATTGTACGAAAGGCATGGACGTTTCACAGTGGTTAGAAGATGGATTGATGGTTCTCACATAATAACATCACACACAGGAAAAGGTAATACAATTCGAAATGCAATGCTATAGTGCATAGCTTCGATAGTCACCACCCATTATTTCTAGCTTCACCCCTCGAGGAGCATCAAGAAAAATGGCTACTAATATCATACGTATTTCCACTATAAATCATAAAACAAATATTTGAGTTTAGAATGCATGTTCAGTACTTAGCATAATAATAAAATATAGTTATTTTTTCCATATTAATTTCTCTGCTTGAACTACAAATTTATCCACAACTTTGTATAGTACAACAATTATTCTTAGAAGTACCAAAGAATATAATTTAAGCTAGTATGTAATTTTTCCTATTTTGCAAAAGAAGATGTAAATAGAAAATCAAATAGAGGCCCAATTCTATGGCTGAGGAGAGTGACTAAATATGGAAGTTTGAGGAGTGGTAAAAGCAAAAAAGAAACTTGAGTAAATTAGGATAGTCAATGAAATATGCGTGAGATTTTGCGTATGTAAAAGCAAGACACACACAATTATAAATTAATATTTCAAAGCAGAATCAATCCATTGAAGAATTAGCATCCCAGGGCACCCAATTAAAGATAGTGCTACTGGCGTACACAAATTAGTACTTGTAAGCATAACTTGTTGACACCACATACCTAATGGTGCTGAATTGCTGATAGCTGCAAACTCCAATGGGTCAAACCTTCAACTACTAATAGCTTCAGTTTAACAGAAATCTGACTAAAATGTCCATATCAATTATAGGCGCTAAAAGGAGTGGCCATCCTCCTAAATCAGCCACAGCAATATCTCTACCTCTGTATCCATTTATCTATATTTCAGTTTAGGGGGGGCTAGCTAAGGCTAAATTAAACATTAACAATAGCTAATATATAAATAGTGCTAAAAATAGATTGGGAAACAGAATCATTCCTGTTATGTATATACAACATTTTCGTGGAACTAGATATGCCACTCCAAGTAGTTTACTGCTTGCCATTTTGCAGGCTTCTATGCATGTCCGTAGGTAGCACTCTGCTTTCATAGGTGAGATACAGTCATATACATGTATAGCAGGGCAAGATATAGGAGTTCGCAACAGCTTTTCGAGTGGACGTGTTGCCATCTGGTCTTCGCGTGTTCATTAGGCAAATGTCTTGCGGCATTCTAACATAGACACATGGTTGGCACCAGCTTCTCGAGATTCCAGTGAGCCAACAGAGATCCCTTTGTTGACAATAGCTTTGGGTGCATACTTGACATGCACCCATTGTCGACAGCAGCTTCCGAGTCAAATATGTTGGCATACCACCATATAGCACTCACCCAGTTCTGATAATATATTTCTCCGGCAAAAGTTGCAATGAAGTAAGTATCATATGCAAATATGTCCCCATATGCAGAGCGTAAAAGTCTCAGTTGACCTGTTATGAATTGTTGTTATCATAATTGTGTATGACACCTCATAGATGAGATGGAAAAGTCTTTTGCGTGTGGGAGGTTGAAACTATATGCCATGGGATGTGAAATGATATCATTCATTTCAGATAAGATCACCTAAAGGAAAGATGGAAGGGCAAAAAAAGTAGTATGTTCTCATATGGAATTTGAAAGGAATCCGTAAAAATGGATGATGCCTAAGTCATAAAAATAGTTACATTACGTGTTACCTCTCGGGATATAACAATCATATTTCTCAGCTAGTTGCATCAATCCAAGTAAAAAAAGGCACGTCATTTCCATTTGCTCAAATGTTGTGTTTTGATTTAGAAAAGCTAACCTTTGATTGATCGGTGTGAGCTTGCGTGTGTCACAGTTCGAGTTCCTCCTCTGCATACCTACAAATGAAATTTTGTAAAGTGAACATCAGTTTTCTTTTACACTCAAAGCACCATTGACAAAATTGATTTTGGCCAATACCATACCAGAACGAAACGGATCAGGATAGAAACAGAAAAGCATCGCTATTAAGAATAGAGATTGATTGTTATCAATATCCCAACCCCTTGTTGCTTGTACCAATCCTTGATACATCTCCAGCAGCATTTGAACCCCACTTTACTTGACTCGTAACAAATGGGGGTAAGTTATGCCACTCGTGTGAAGAAGCAGAAAGAAGAACTCGTAGATGAAACGCCATGAGGATGATTGCGGCGGAAAGGTTAGGCTTCCAGCGATGATGGCCAGTAATTACCGTGACCGGTCAAGCGAGGAGACGACTGACATGTGAAAAGTGGAGAAAAAGGCTTGGGTAGGAGATTGGCGAGGCGACAGGCACAGCGAAACCGGAGGCGCGCGGGGGATAGGTTTTACACTTTTTACCGATGAACATGTACCACAATCTCCATCTTGCCACCAAAGTAATAGGAAACCTTCCGGAAAAAATCAAGACCAAATAATCCAACAGCACCGCCACAACCTAAGAGCAAAATAAAGATCCACCAGAACCCAACGGCAAAATCAGGATCCACCACCGTCGCACCACTACAATGGCAACATCACAACAGCTCAACGGAGAACAAAATTAATAAAATGGAAGTAATAGCATACTGTGTCGGCCCAACAAGGACACATCGGTCGAAGATGGTAGCCTCAATTGATTCTGAGACCTCTAAAATTAGGTAACTTAGTGATTCAAAGGATGGTCAAATGCCACTGGACAACATCAAACCTGACTTTACACACGTATCCATGTCATAAGCATCACAAATAAATCAATCAACTAAAAGCACTGGATTTTTTTTGCTGCAAATGCACATCACATCCAAGTGAGATCCAACCTATGTAGAGCCCTACATCCAGACCACTTCAGGCTACAGAAAATACAACAAAATTCGTCATACCAAATGAAAGCATGGAACATATAATCGAAGAAAGCAATCGCAAGAGGGAAGCGTGTACCGTCTAGTTAGATGCAGTAGCTAAGGCAGGTAGGCGAATCATGGAAGGGGCCAAGAGAATGGAGAGCCATATGTGTAGTAGTCTAAGCGACGGATGAGAGGAAGGCGAGCCAGAGGTGCAGGACTGGGTGCCGACGTCCACGCCACTGCCATGCGACGCAAGCTCCGCTCCACCGCCGCGACCTCTCCTCCTCCGCCGAATCCCCTCGGTCGGCCTCTCCTCCTCCACACTCTGCCTCCGTCCCCGCTACAACGTGGCCTCTCCTCTAGGGTGAGGCAGGAATAGCCGCGGCGGGTGTGGGGTGCGGGGACGTTATCTTGACGTAGATGGGCGCGACGGGGAAACGCTATATCTCGCGTTCAGCAAGTAGGGAGGAACCCACGCTGGAAGACCGAGATGGGCCGGCCCAATAGCGCGGGATGCCACAACCTCCTTTTCTTTTCTTTTTTACTTTTTCTGTTTTCATTTTTTACTTTATTTTTGTACTTTTATTTATACTTTAAAATATTCTAAATATATATTACAAAAAATACTCTACATAGACATTTGAAAAAAATTGATCAAACATTTGAAAAATGTTGAACAAGTATTTGAAAAAATTGAACAAGTATTGGAAAATGTTGAACAAGTATAGGGAAATATAATGAAGAATTTGGAAAATATTGAACAAGTATTTGAAAAATGTTAAACAAGTATTTGAAAAATGTTAGTCAATCATTAGGAAAATATTTAACGTGTATAAAAAAGTTCTTGATCATGTATTACAAAAATGATGACTTTTTTTGATCATATATAAAAAATGTTAATCAAGAATTTGAAAAACAGATGTTGAACGTGTATTTGAAATATGTTAATCAAGCATTTGGGAAATGTTAAATGTGTGATGAAGACATGACTACCTTGGATACGACCAAAAATATTGCATACGTGCATATTTGTGAGGTGATTTCATATAAGAATTATGCAATAATTTATTTATGTTATCCGGAACAAAAATACTTCACCTATTTTTATTTTATGCCTAAATGCAGAATGGCCGAACACTTGTATGAACCACGTGTGATGACAAAGGAAGAGGAAATGGTTGGGTGTTATTCAAGAGGTCCTCTCTCGTCAAAGGAAATAATTAGGTGTTGTCAAGAAGTTCTCTCACGTCACTTTTAGCCCAAGAGAAGATAGAGTCCAAGTCTGTGGCGTTCTGGACTCAGATTCGTACTACACATACACACCTATCTCAAAATGCCAAGAACTTTTTCATCCGGACTCCCAATTGGGTGATTCTTTTCTTTGTTGGAAACTAGATTTCATATGCGTTCCATCCCAATTGGAATCACCTTAAAATTCGTCCGGAGCATGGAGATATTGACGAAACAATCTGACGTTGCAGCAGAATCCGAGTCAAACTTCAAGTCCAAACGTGTTGCATCACCTCCACTTGGGCCCATGGGCCTTGTCTAGGGTTAGTTTTAGGCTGCCTTGGGACGTCCTCCCACCTCCTTGGCCGCCACCCCTTGCTCCTATATAAGTAGATCAATCTAGTAGCTTTTTCTTTGGGTTTTGTTTAGTTAAAAGTTAGCCATTGCAACTTCGTGTACTTCATTTGTGTCCAACGACCAGACTAAGACCGCTTTCGGAACCCCACCCTTATCAATACTTCATCTATATTCGCAATATTCATATGCATTATCATATTCTTGCTTGTTCTTTGATTGCTTGCAGGAATAGACCTTCGTGGTCAGGTTGATCGTGCTCCGGCGTGGTCAATAACCTCTTGGAGATTGGTTTAGCGGTTGCTAAGGCGCAACATCGTGCATGTTTGTAGTCGGATCGTCAAAGTCGTCTCCACCAAATCGGTAGTTATCGTCTCATCGAAAGATCGGGACCATCGCCTCTATCAAGTGGTATCAGTTTTCAGGTTGCTCGGTGAGAATTTCCAGTTATCCCTAGATTAGATTTATTTTTCTTACCTATCGTCTAAGAAAAAGCCACCAAAAAAGTTAGATCTATCCATCCTTTGTCCAAGCTAGTCTGAGCCTTTGCAATTTTCTTTTTAGTGTTTGCATAGTTGAATTTGCGGTTGCATCATCGTGTCGAGTTGCTGGTCTTAGCATCTAGTCTTTTAGAGTTTCGAGTTCTGTTCACAAGTTGTCACGCCGCCGTCGCACCATCTTCATCGCTGCTGCCATATACCACCACCACGGCGCCGTCATCCCTTCCGTTGTCGCCCACCACCATGCATCAATTTCCACCACCTGCTCCCATTGGTCATTTTCATTATCACACTTGAGGTCATTTGCATCTACACTTGATCCAATCTGCATCTTATCTGACTTGTTGGAGAGAAGAAAAAAAGTGAGAGAAAAAAGAGAGAGAGAAAAGTTAAAAAACTGAGAGAAAAAAAGAGAGAGAGAAAAGTAAAACAAAAGTGAGAAAAAAATAGAGAGAGAAAAAACAAATTTCGAATCTATCTGAACTCAAATCTCGTATCTGAATTCGGAGTGGAATCTGTTTTGCATAGTGTTCAGTAAAACAGGCATATCTTCCTCATACGAAGTCCGTTTTGGCTCCATGAGTACTCAAATTCAAGCTATCGACGAGCCACATCTGAATAGTTGATTAAGACAGTTCTTTATCTTCACTTACAATTCGGCTTCTAAATAGGACTGTTTGCCCTCCGAAAGTTGCGAACACAGTTTGTCATTATTTTTCAGGTTCGTTCACGGGTTTTTTGACTCCTCGTACGAACTCGGAATTGAGTGGTTCTTTTTGCATCCGAAAGCTTGAGTAAGTAGTATTCTTGAGAAAAAATATATCAGAAATTTGACATAGTATTTTCGAGAGGAAAGTTGTAGAGAGAGTTCTGGTATATCCTGATTGGCGGTCATTTATCATCATTGTCTTTACTGCCATTGTGATCTTCACTTATATCTTGTTGTCCAGAGCTATTCATATCATTTGTTGTTGCTATTTGTCCTATGCCGTTACTCCATTAGTGTTCTAGCCTCGCGTCTCTAGTACGGTCTAGCCTAGGACCATCACAGTACCGTCGTTGAGTGTTTATTCAACATTGCATCTCTGAATCGATTATTGCTAATCTTTTGCTACCATATATTAAGCCTTCCAAGCTCCATATATTTCTACATCGTGTATACGTACGTTCACCTGGTAATCGCATTAATCAATCTTCGAAGATATTGACACCGTCGGTTGCCGGTCACCACCATTTGCATGGTAAGAACTTGTAAGACATTGATATTTGCGTTGCTGTGAGCGTTTTACCACCACATCCCAGTAGTTCATAGGAACAATATTCCTGGATTTCGTTTCTTGTTTCTACTAATCATGACAGGATCCAGAGTTGTCAGTTTGTGGGCTTCGTCGATCGTGGGAGACGTGCCACCACCTAAGCAAATGCCACAACTGTCACGAGAAGTGCAAAGACATTCCAATACACACGATCAGGTTAATGTTTCTATACCACCATTTAATGGCCATTTTAGACCCGCTTTATATATTGAATGGGAGTTTGAAATAAATGATATATTTGCTTCCCATAATTTTGTTGAACATAAGAAAGTTAAGGTCGCAGTTGGTTCTTTCACTCGTTATGCTTCAGTTTGGTGGAGCGAATATTGTCGGTTACACCATGATATTATACCTACTACTTGGGCTGATTTGAAACTTGCCATGAGATACACATTCGTTCCTGCTTATTATACTCGTGACATGATTAAAAAGTTACAACATTTAAAACAAGGTAGTGACACCGTAACGAAATATTATGATGATTTACAAATGATCTTGTTGCATTCCTCATTAGAAGAAAGTGAAGAAGATTTTATGGATAGATTTTGGGGAGGATTAAACCGTGATATTCAGGAGATACTAATTCATGAAAAGTGTTATCCTATGGATCGTTTGTTTCGTCTTCCTTGCAAAGCTGAACACGAAATCAAACAACGTGTTGCCCACAAGGAGAACGAGCGCAAGGTGCACATTCCAAGAGTTGACACAGTTGTTCCTTCAACTACTAGGCATACTATGACAACCACATCAATTGTTGTGAGGGTTACATCACCTTCACCATGTGACATGTCACCATAGAGAGTGCCTACATCATCTGAGTTGATCATAAGAGATAATGACAAAGGTACTGATCTTCCACCTACATAGGAGTATGACGAATGCCTTGTCAATTTCAATGTACCATGTGATGAGCTACCCATTACTTGGATCACAGCACCTATTTTAGAGGACTATGTTCATGATTTGACTTTGCCATGTGATCATATATCAACAATTTTAAGTGCACCCATTGAATTAACTGTTGAAAGAACCATGTGAATCAGGAAATAAATCGAATTTGGATCAAATATGTTTGAAAATAATTCTGCCACTGTTTAATCATTTTGATATGACCTCCAATTTTGGTGATGAATCAGTGTCAAATGACATGTTGCATGTTTGCTTATTTAAGCATGTTGTAGCATATAAATTTGGAATAAGTCAAGTTTATTTACCAATGTTGGGATTGTTTACTGATGAACATTGTCAATCTTTTGATATGAATAAGGACTTCACTTATATGTGCAAACAGAGTTGCGATATTTTCATGCCTTCTACTTCTTGTGATAATATTTTGGCTTTATATTTCATGACATTTGAAGTGTTCTCTTTTATAAATGAGTCACATGTGCCACAACTGAGATCAATAAAAATAGATGACTACATATATAACATGTACACCTTGTCTCTTTTGTTAGCCACATTTCAGACTAAGCAACGCCGAGGACGTCTTTGTTTTCAAGAAGTGGAGGATGATGAGGACATGACTACCTTGGATACGACCAAAAATATTGCATACGTGCATATTTGTGAGGTGATTTCATATAGGAATTATGCAATAATTTATTTATGTTATCCGGAACAAAAATACTTCATCTATTTTTATTTTATGCCTAAATGCAGAATGGCCGAACACTTGTGTGAACCACGTGTGATGACAAAGGAAGAGGAAATGGTTGGGTGTTATTCAAGAGGTCCTCTCTCGTCAAAGGAAATAATTAGGTGCTGTCAAGAAGTTCTCCCACGTCACTTTTAGCCCAAGAGAAGATAGAGTCCAAGTCTCTCGCGTTCTGGACTCAGATTCGTACTGCACATACACACCTATCTCAAAACGCCAAGAACTTTTTCATCCGGACTCCCAATTGGGTGATTCTTTTCTTTGTTGGAAACTAGATTTCATATGCATTCCATCCCAATTGGAATCACCTTAAAATTCGTCCGGAGCATGGAGATATTGACGAAACAATCTGACGTTGCAGCAGAATCCGAGTCAAACTTCAAGTCCAAACGTGTTGCATCACCTCCACTTGGGCCCATGGGCCTTGTCTAGGGTTAGTTTTAGGCTGCCTTGGGACGTCCTCCCACCTCCTTGGCCGCCACCCCTTGCTCCTATATAAGTAGATCAATCTAGTAGCTTTTTCTTTGGGTTTTGTTTAGTTAATAGTTAGCCATTGCAACTTCGTGTACTTCGTTTGTGTCCAACTACCAGACTAAGACCGCTTTCGGAACCCCACCCTTATCAATACTTCATCTATATTCGCAATATTCATATGCATTATCATATTCTTGCTTGTTCTTTGATTGCTTGCAGGAATAGACCTTCGTGGTCAGGTTGATCGTGCTTCGGCGTGGTCAATGACCTCTTGGAGATTGGTTTAGCGGTTGCTAAGGCGCAACGTCGTACATGTTTGTAGTCGGATCGTCAAAGTCGTCTCCACCAAATCGGTAGTTATCGTCTCATCGAAAGATCGGGACCATCGCCTCTATCAAGTGGTATCAGTTTCCAGGTTGCTCGGTGAGAATTTCCAGTTATCCCTAGATTAGATTTTATTTTCTTACCTATTGTCTAAGGAAAAGCCACTAAAAAAAGTTAGATCTATCCATCCTTTGTCCAAGCTAGTCTGAGCCTTTGCAATTTTCTTTTTAGTGTTTGCATAGTTGAATTTGCGGTTGCATCATCGTGTCGAGTTGCTGGTCTTAGCATCTAGTCTTTTAGAGTTTCGAGTTCTGTTCACAAGTTGTCACGCCGCCGTCGCACCATCTTCATCGCTGCTGCCATATACCACCACCACGCCGCCGTCATCCCTTCCGTTGTCGCCCACCACCATGCATCAATTTCCACCACCTGCTCCCATTGGTCATTTTCATTATCGCACCTGAGGTCATTTGCATCTACACTTGATCCAATCTGCATCTTATCTGACTTGTTGGAGAGAAGAAAAAAAGTGAGAGAAAAAAGAGAGAGAGAAAAGTTTAAAAAACTGTGAGAAAAAATAAGAGAGAGAAAAGTAAAACAAAAGTGAGAAAAAAATAGAGAGAGAAAAAACAAATTTCGAATCTATCTGAACTCAAATCTCGTATCTGAATTCGGAGTGGAATCTGTTTTGCATAGTGTTCAGTAAAACAGGGATATCTTCCTCGTACGAAGTCCGTTTTGGCTCCATGAGTACTCAAATTCAAGCTATCGACGAGCCGCATCTGAATAGTTGATTAAGAGAGTTCATTATCTTCACTTACAATTCGGCTTCTAAATAGGACTGTTTGACCTCCGAAAGTTGCGAACACAGTTTGTCATTATTTTTCAGGTTCGTTCACGGGTTTTTTGACTCCTCGTGCGAACTCGGAATTGAGTGGTTCTTTTTGCATCCGATAGCTTGAGTAAGTAGCATTCTTGAGAAAAAATATATCAGAAATTTGACATAGTATTTTCGAGAGGAAAGTTGTAGAGAGAGTTCTGGTATATCCTGATTGGCGGTCATTTATCATCATTGTCTTTACTGCCATTGTGATCTTCACTTATATCTTGTTATCCAGAGCTATTCATATCATTTGTTGTTGCTATTTGTCCTACGCCGTTACTCCATTAGTGTTCTAGCCTCGCGTCTCTAGTACGGTCTAGCCTAGGACCAGCACAGTACCGTCGTTGAGTGTTTATTCAACATTGCATCTCTGAATTGATTATTGCTAATCTTTTGCTACCATATATTAAGCCTTCCAAGCTCCATATATTTCTACAACGTGTATACGTACGTTCACCTGGTAATCGCATTAATCAATCTTCGAAGATATTGACACCGTCGGTTGCCGGTCACCACCATTTGCATGGTAAGAACTTGTAAGACATTGATATTTGCGTTGTTGTGAGCGTTTTACCACCACATCCCAGTAGTTCATAGGAACAATATTCCTGGATTTCGTTTCTTGTTTCTACTAATCATGACAGGATCCAGAGTTGTCAGTTTGTGGGCTTCGTCGATCGTGGGAGACGTGCCACCACCTAAGCAAATGCCACAACTGTCACGAGAAGTGCAAAGACATTCCAATACACACGATCAGGTTAATGTTTCTATACCACCATTTAATGGCCGTTTTAGACCCGCTTTATATATTGAATGGGAGTTTGAAATAAATGATATATTTGCTTCCCATAATTTTGTTGAACATAAGAAAGTTAAGGTCGTAGTTGGTTCTTTCACTCGTTATGCTTCAGTTTGGTGGAGCGAATATTGTCGGTTACACCATGATATTATACCTACTACTTGGGCTGATTTGAAACTTGCCATGAGATACACATTCGTTCCTGCTTATTATACTCGTGACATGATTAAAAAGTTACAACATTTAAAACAAGGTAGTGACACCGTAACGAAATATTCTGATGATTTACAAACGATCTTGTTGCATTCCTCATTAGAAGAAAGTGAAGAAGATTTTATGGATAGATCTTGGAGAGGATTAAACCGTGATATTCAGGACATACTAATTCATGAAAAGTGTTATCCTATGGATCGTTTGTTTCGTCTTGCTTGCAAAGCTGAACAGGAAATCAAACAATGTGTTGCCCACAAGGAGAACGAGCGCAAGGTGCACATTCCAAGAGTTTATACGGTTGTTCCTTCAACTACTAGGCGTACTATGACAACCACATCAATTGTTGTGAGGGTTACATCACCTTCACCATGTGACCTGTCACCACAGAGAGTGCCTACATCATCTGAGTTGATCATAAGAGGTAATGACAAAGGTACTGATCTTCCACCTCCAAAGGAGTATGACGAATGCCTTGTCAATTCCAATGTACCATGTGATGAGCTACCCATTACTTTGATCACACCACCTATTTTAGAGGACTATGTTCATGATTTGACTTTGCCAT
Organism: Elymus sibiricus; assembly: GCA_039707655.1. Lineage (NCBI taxonomy): Eukaryota > Viridiplantae > Streptophyta > Magnoliopsida > Poales > Poaceae > Elymus > Elymus sibiricus. The sequence goes on along the minus strand of CM077675.1, from coordinate 301,408,189 downwards.
GTGATCATATATCAACAATTTTCAGTGCACCCACTGAATTAACTGTTGATTAGAAAGAACCATGTGAATCAGGAAATAAATCAAATTTGGATCAAATATGTTTGAAAATAATTCTGCCACTGTTTAATCATTTTGATATGACCTCCAATTTTGGTGATGAATCAGTGTCAAATGACATGTTGCATGTTTGCTTATTTAAGCATGTTGTAGCATCTAAATTTTTAATAATTCAAGTTTATTTACCAATGTTGGGATGGTTTAATGATGAACATTGTCAATCTTTTGATATGAATAAGGACTTCACTTATATGTGCAAACTGAGTTGCAATACTTTTATGCCTTCTACTTCTTGTGATAATATTTTGGCTTTATATTTCATGACATTTGAAATGTTCTCTTTTATAAATGAGTCACATGTGCCACAACTGAGATCAATAAAAATAGATGACTACATATACAACATGTACACCTTGTCTCTTTTGTTAGCCACATTTCAGACTAAGCAACGCCGAGGACGTCTTTGTTTTCAAGAAGTGGAGGATGATGAGGACATGACTACCTTGGATACGACCAAAAATATTGCATCCGTGCATATTTGTGAGGTGATTTCATATAAGAATTATGCAATAATTTATTTATGTTATCCGGAACAAAAGTACTTCACCTATTTTTATTTTATGCCTAAATGCAGAATGGCTGAACACTTGTGTGAACCACGTGTGATGACAAAGGAAGAGGAAATGGTTGGGTGTTATTCAAGAGGTCCTCTCTCGTCAAAGGAAATAATTAGGTGCTGTCAAGAAGTTCTCTCACGTCACTTTTATCCCAAGAGAAGATAGAGTCCAAGTCTCTCGCGTTCTGGACTCAGATTCGTACTACACATACACACCTATCTCAAAACGCCAAGAACTTTTTCATCCGGACTCCCAATTGGGTGATTCTTTTCTTTGTTGGAAACTAGATTTCATATGCGTTCCATCCCAATTGGAATCACCATAAAATTCGTCCGGAGCATGGAGATATTGACGAAACAATCTGACGTTGCAGCAGAATCCGAGTCAAACTTCAAGTCCAAATGTGTTGCATCACCTCCACTTGGGCCCATGGGCCTTGTCTAGGGTTAGTTTTAGGCTGCCTTGGGACGTCCTCCCACCTCCTTAGCCGCCACCCCTTGCTCCTATATAAGTAGATCAATCTAGTAGCTTTTTCTTTGGGTTTTGTTTAGTTAAAAGTTAGCCATTGCAACTTCGTGTACTTCGTTTGTGTCCAACGACCAGACTAAGACCGCTTTCGGAACCCCACCCTTATCAATACTTCATCTATATTTGCAATATTCATATGCATTATCATATTCTTGCTTGTTCTTTGATTGCTTGCAGGAATAGACCTTCGTGGTCAGGTTGATCGTGCTCCGGCGTGGTCAATAACCTCTTGGAGATTGGTTTAGCGGTTGCTAAGGCGCAACATCGTGCATGTTTGTAGTCGGATCGTCAAAGTCGTCTCCACCAAATCGGTAGTTATCGTCTCATCGAAAGATCGGGACCATCGCCTCTATCAAGTGGTATCAGTTTCCAGGTTGCTCGGTGAGAATTTCCAGTTATCCTTAGATTAGATTTAGTTTTCTTACCTATTGTCTAAGAAAAAGCCACCAAAAAAAGTTAGATCTATCCATCCTTTGTCCAAGCTAGTCTGAGCCTTTGCAATTTTCTTTTTAGTGTTTGCATAGTTGAATTTGCGGTTGCATCATCGTGTCGAGTTGCTGGTCTTAGCATCTAGTCTTTTAGAGTTTCGAGTTCTGTTCACAAGTTGTCATGCCGCCGTCGCACCATCTTCATCGCTGCTGCCATATACCACCACCATGCCGCCGTCATCCCTTCCGTTGTTGCCCACCACCATGCATCAATTTCCACCACCTGCTCCCATTGGTCATTTTCATTATCACACCTGAGGTCATTTGCATCTAGACTTGATCCAATCTGCATCTTATCTGACTTGTTGGAGAGAAGAAAAAAAGTGAGAGAAAAAAGAGAGAGAGAAAAGTTTAAAAAACTGTGAGAAAAAAAGAGAGAGAGAAAAGTAAAACAAAAGTGAGAAAAAAATAGAGAGAGAAAAAACAAATTTCGAATCTATCTGAACTCAAATCTCGTATCTGAATTCGGAGTGGAATCTGTTTTGCATAGTGTTCAGTAAAACAGGCATATCTTCCTCGTACGAAGTCCGTTTTGGCTCCATGAGTACTCAAATTCAAGCTATCGACGAGCCGCATCTGAATAGTTGATTAAGATAGTTCATTATTGAAAGAACATGTGCTGCCCCCATGTTTGGTTTTGGTAATTGATGACAATCTCTATGGACTAATGGTTGCCTTGAGTTATATTTGAAGGGTTTGTCCATAGGCATTGCTTGAAGACCATTTGTTGGTTTCAAGGTTATTAGAAGAAGAATGTGTGTTGACCAAGGTGCTATTCAAGGATTTATCCAAAGATTGGTCATGTGAGTGTTGAGCCTATTGCAAGCATGTCTTGAAGAAGAAGTTTGTGTGAACATTCATGTTTACCTTCAAGACATCATCCTAATGAAGAGAGTTGGAAAGATTCAAGGTTGATCAAGACTAAATATGAAGAGTGATTCAAGTTGATCAACACACAAAGCGTAGAAGATGTACCGAGTGGGATCAAGTGATCTCACGGTATGGTAAGCATTGTCCATTACGCTTTGTGTACTAACCCATGTTCTATGCGAGAGTTCTATGTGGGGTTAGGTATGTTTCCATGGGTATGCGTCAAGAGGAAGATCTCATTCAACCCATGGAGGATCATATCAAGTGGTGATCGTCATCAAGTTTGCGGTGTGCAAGTTCAAGTGGAGCATCACGAAGAGATCACTTGCTTGAAGCTTGCCGTCCATTGTGGTGACAATGGACTTGTGAAGATGTGCCGAAGAGTGGCTCACCCATAGTGGAGTATGGGGGAGCAATCAACTAGTCTTCATCGAGCCGGCGCAATCAAGAAAGGTGGTCCAACTTGAGGAGGTCAAGATCGTCATCATCTAGCTCAAGTGGACTTTGCGCAAGGAAAAGGTTTGCCCTTGATAGGTTTTCTATTTTACCGGTCTCATAGTGGTAGTTGGGAGACCGGGTTGTAGGATCGATAGCCGTACTATCAAGGGGGGCTCTCGGATGAGTAGCTTGATCGTATCGTTCGTAGAGAGCTCAAACCATTGCATCCTTGCATCATCTTTCTTGGTTCGTGTTTGGTGTTTCTCTTTGTGAGTCTTTGAGCTTTTGGTCATCTTCATGACAAGCTCGAGTTCATCGAAAATGGAGTTCATATATGCATCTTCTATGATGTTTTCGATGTTGGAGTTTATGCCGGTTCTTCATTCATAGAAGTTTCTCTTCTCTATATCTTAGGCATTTCTCCCCTGCCACTTCTTATTATAACCAGTCGCTGTTTGGATAGTACTCGTTGTCTTCTATCCAACAAGCTTGAGTTTGCTCAATTCGGAGCTCATTTGTAGAAGTTGTGGCAGTTCTGGTTTTCCTGTATCTGTCTGTTCTGCTTGGGTACTTTTGCAGCACCCAAGCGGTAGTACCGCTCGGTACCACGGTAGTACCGCTTATGCGGTAGTACCGCTGTGGTCTACCGCAGCGAGTACCGCTTGTGGGTATTTCGTCTGGTATCATTTTCTGTTAAACGGTAGTAGTGCGGCAGTAGTGCGGTTGTACCGCTCAGGGCGGTAGTACCGCTTGGTGCGGTACTTCCGCCCTCCACTACCGCTGCTACTACCGCTTGTTTTTTCGCAGAGTGTGCAAGCTTCTGTTGCTCTTTTCGCTTTAGCGGTAGTACCGCTTGGTTGGAACGGTAGTACCGCTAAGTGCGGCACTACCGCTCCAGTTCCGTGTTCTCGCCTGCGGAGCGGTAGTACCGCTTGGTTGGAACGGTAGTACCGCTAAGTGCGGCACTACCGCTCCAGTTCCGTGTTCTCGCCTGCGGAGCGGTAGTACCGCTCTGTGCGGGCTGAGACAGGTAACGGTTGGATTTGGGGGCTCCTTTAAAAGGGGGTCTTCTTCCCCCTTGCCCCCAACGGTTCTTTTATCCCCTTGCAGCTCTCTCTCCTCCATTGTTGACCTTCTAGAGCTTTGCTATCTCTCCATCCCTCCAATGATTCTTGCTCCTTCTTGAGGGAATAGAGAGAGGAGATCTAGATCCATCTTTCCACCAATCACTTTCTCCTCTATGTGAGGGAAACCTTGTGGATCTAGATCTTGGAGTTCTTGGTGTTCTCCTTGTTCTTCCTCTCACTTTCCTCCATAGCTTTTGTTGCTTTGGTGGGATTTGAGAGAGAGGGACTTGAGCACTTCGTGTGTTCTTGCCATTGCATTAGTTGCATCGGTTTGAGTTCTCCACGGTGATACGTGGAAGTTAGTAGTTGAGAAGCTTATTACTCTTGGGTGTTTGGGCACCCTAGAGCTTGTTCCTCTTGGGTGCCTTGGCGCCCTAGACGGCTTGGTGGTGCCTCGGAGCTCAATCATTGTGGTGTAAAGCTCCGGGCAAGCGTCGGAGTCTCCAATTAGGTTGTGGAGATCGCCCCGAGCAATTTGACGGGTACTGGTGACCGCCCCCAAGGGTTGCCACCGCGGAAGCCATAGTCCTTTGTGGTGAAGCTTCGTGGTGTTGTTGGGAGCCTCCAATTAAGTTGTGGAGTTTGCCCCAACCTTGTTTGTACGGGTTCGGTGACCGCCCTCAAGGGTCCCTTAGTGGAATCACGGCATCTTGCATTGTGCGAGGGCGTGAGGAGATTACGGTGGCCCTAGTGGCTTCTTGGGGAGCATTGTGCCTCCACACCACTCCAAACGGAGATTAGCATCCGCAAGGGTGTGAACTTCGGGATACATCGTCGTCTCCGTGTGCCTCGGTTATCTCTTACCCGAGCCCTTTACTTATGCACTTTACTTTGTGATAGCCATATTGTTTCTAGTTATATATCTTGCTATCACTTAGTTGTTTATCTTGCTTAGCATAAGTTGTTGGTGCACATAGGTGAGCCTAGTCGATTTAGGTTCTGTGCTTGACAAATTAAACGCTAGTTTTATTCCGCATTTGTTCAAGCCTAAACTGTAATTATTTTAAAGCGCCTATTCACCCCCCCCCTCTAGGCGACATCCACGATCTTTCAATTATCTTCACTTACAATTCGGCTTCTAAATAGGACTGTTTGCCCTCCGAAAGTTGCGAACACAGTTTGTCATTATTTTTCAGGTTCGTTCACGGGTTTTTTGACTCCTCGTACGAACTCGGAATTGAGTGGTTCTTTTTGCATCCGAAAGCTTGAGTAAGTAGCATTCTTGAGAAAAAATATATCAGAAATTTGACATAGTATTTTCGAGAGGAAAGTTGTAGAGAGAGTTCTGGTATATCCTGATTGGCGGTCATTTATCATCATTGTCTTTACTGCCATTGTGATCTTCACTTATATCTTGTGGTCCAAAGCTATTCATATCATTTGTTGTTGCTATTTGTCCTACGCCGTTACTCCATTAGTGTTCTAGCCTCGCGTCTCTAGTACGGTCTAGCCTAGGACCAACACAGTATCGTCGTTGAGTGTTTATTCAACATTGCATCTCTGAATTGATTATTGCTAATCTTTTGCTACCATATATTAAGCCTTCCAAGCTCCATATATTTCTACATCGTGCATACGTACGTTCACCTGGTAATCGCATTAATCAATCTTCGAAGATATTGACACCGTCGGTTGCCGGTCACCACCATTTGCATGGTAAGAACTTGTAAGACATTGATATTTGCGTTGCTGTGAGCGTTTTACCACCACATCCCAGTAGTTCATAGGAACAATATTCCTGGATTTCGTTTCTTGTTTCTACTAATCATGACAGGATCCAGAGTTGTCAGTTTGTGGGCTTCGTCGATCGTGGGAGACGTGCCACCACCTAAGCAAATGCCACAACTGTCACGAGAAGTGCAAAGACATTCCAATACACACGATCAGGTTAATGTTTCTATACCACCATTTAATGGCCGTTTTAGACCCGCTTTATATATTGAATGGGAGTTTGAAATAAATGATATATTTGCTTCCCATAATTTTGTTGAACATAAGAAAGTTAAGGTCGCAGTTGGTTCTTTCACTCGTTATGCTTCAGTTTGGTGGAGCGAATATTGTCGGTTACACCATGATATTATACCTACTACTTGGGCTGATTTGAAACTTGCCATGAGATACACATTCGTTCCTGCTTATTATACTCGTGACATGATTAAAGTTTTACAACATTTAAAACAAGGTAGTGACACCGTAACGAAATATTCTGATGATTTACAAACGATCTTGTTGCATTCCTCATTAGAAGAAAGTGAAGAAGATTTTATGGATAGATCTTGGAGAGGATTAAACCGTGATATTCAAGACATACTAATTCATGAAAAGTGTTATCCTATGGATCGTTTGTTTCATCTTGCTTGCAAAGCTGAACAGGAAATGTGTTGCCCACAAGGAGAACGAGCGCAAGGTGCACATTCCAAGAGTTGATACGGTTGTTCCTTCAACTACTAGGCGTACTATGACAACCACATCAATTGTTGTGAGGGTTACATCACCTTCACCATGTGACCTGTCACCACAGAGAGTGCCTACATCATCTGAGTTGATCATAAGAGGTAATGACAAAGGTACTGATCTTCCACCTCCAAAGGAGTATGACGAATGCCTTGTCAATTCCAATGTACCATGTGATGAGCTACGCATTACTTTGATCACACCACCTATTTTAGAGGACTATGTTCATGATTTGACTTTGCCATGTGATCATATATCAACAATTTTCAGTGCACCCACTGAATTAACTGTTGATTAGAAAGAACCATGTGAATCAGGAAATAAATCAAATTTGGATCAAATATGTTTGAAAATAATTCTGCCACTGTTTAATCATTTTGATATGACCTCCAATTTTGGTGATGAATCAGTGTCAAATGACATGTTGCATGTTTGCTTATTTAAGCATGTTGTAGCATCTAAATTTTTAATAATTCAAGTTTATTTACCAATGTTGGGATGGTTTAATGATGAACATTGTCAATCTTTTGATATGAATAAGGACTTCACTTATATGTGCAAACTGAGTTGCAATACTTTTATGCCTTCTACTTCTTGTGATAATATTTTGGCTTTATATTTCATGACATTTGAAGTGTTCTCTTTTACAAATGAGTCACATGTGCCACAACCGAGATCAATAAAAATAGATGACTACATATACAACATGTACACCTTGTCTCTTTTGTTAGCCACATTTCAGACTAAGCAACGCCGAGGACGTCTTTGTTTTCAAGAAGGGGAGGATGATGAGGACATGACTACCTTGGATATGACCAAAAATATTGCATACATGCATATTTGTGAGGGGATTTCATATAAGAATTATGCAATAATTTATTTATGTTATCCGGAACAAAAATACTTCACCTATTTTTATTTTATGCCTAAATGCAGAATGGCCGAACACTTGTATGAACCACGTGTGATGACAAAGGAAGAGGAAATGGTTGTGTGCTATTCAAGAGGTCCTCTCACGTCAAAGGAAATAATTAGGTGTTGTTCAAGAAGTTCTCTCACGTCACTTTTAGCCCAAGAGAAGATAGAGTCCAAGTCTCTCGCGTTTTGGACTCAGATTCGGACTGCACATACACACCTGTCTCAAAACGCCAAGAACTTTTTCATCCGGAATCCCAATTGGGTGATTCTTTTTTTGTTGAAAACTAGATTTCATATGCGTTCCATACCAATTGGAATCACCTTAAAATTCGTCCGGAGCATGGACATATTGACGAAACAATCTGAAGTTGCAGAAGAATCTAAGTCAAACTTCAAGTCCAAAGGTGTTGCATCACCTCCACTTGGGCCCATGGGCCTTATACGACCTAGGGTTAGTTTTAGGCTTCCTTGCGACGTCCTCCCACCTCCTTGGCCGCCACCCCTTGCTCCTATATAAGTAGATCAATCTAGTAGCTTTTTCTTTGGATTTTGTTTAGTTAAAAGTTAGCCATTGCAACTTCGTGTACTTCGTTTGTGTCCAACGACCAGACTAAGAGCGCTTTCAGAACCCCACCCTTATCAATACTTCATCTATATTCGCAATATTTAGATTGCATTGTCATATTCTTGCTTGTTCTTCGATTGCTTGCAGGAATAGACCTTCGTGGTCAGGTTGATCGTGCTCCGGCGTGGTCAATAACCTCTTGGAGATTGGTTTAGCGATTGCTAAGGCGCAACGTCATGCACGTTTGTAGTCGGATCGTCAAAGTCGTCTCCACCAAATTGATAGTTAGCATCTCATCGAAAGATCGGGACCATCGCCTCTATCAATGTGTATAGAAAAAAGGTTGACCATGTATCAAAAAATGATGAAAAAAATTCATGCATATAAAAATATTAATCAAGCATTTAAAACTTTTTTGAACAATTGTTTGAATAATGTTAATCGAACATTTGGAAAATGTTAAATGTGTATAGAAAAAATGTTGACCATGTATTAGAAAAATGTTAATCTTCTTATTTGAAAACTTTTTATGAAACATTTAAAAATGTATAAAAGTGTGTATAGGGAAATGTTGACCAAGTATTCAAAAAAATGTTATCTTGTATTTGAATAATGTTAATCAAGCATTTGTAAAATGTTAAAAATGTGTATTAGAAAAAATGTTGACCATGTATTAAGAAAATATTAAATTTGTATTTGAAAAATGTTAAACATGTATTAGAAAAATATTGTTAATATATACAAGAAATGTAGAATGAAAACCAAAAGAAACAAAGAAAAGCAAAAAATTAAACCCAAAAAAGAAACAAAATAAACCAAATAAAAAAACTGCAGAAACAAATGCAAAAAGAATGAAAAAACAAAGAAAACCGATGAAAACCAAGAAAGAAAGAAATAAAAACCAAAGAAAGAAATAAAGCAAAAAAATAATGAAAACCGAGAAAAGAAACAAAGAAAAACAAAGAAAAAATGGTGAAAACCGGGAAAGAAAGGAAGAAAACCAATGACAACCAAGAACGAATAAATAAAAACCAAAGAAAGAAACAAAATAAAAAATGAAAAATGAGAAAAGAGATAAAAACTAAGAATAAACAACAAAAACCAGTGAAAACGGGGAAAGAAAGATAAAATACGATAAAAAGAGCAAAGAAAAGAAAAAAACTGTGAAGAAACGAAGAAAACCTGCGCCACGCCTTGGGTCACGGGCAGACGGGACAGGGTACCCCTATTCCCACGGGCCCGACAGGCTCTGTTTTTGGATCCTTCTCTAAGGTAGCAACACATCTCCTCTTATCCTTGCCTTGGTCCTCTTCCCCGAAAATATCGACGGCAAAGGGAAGCCACATTGCGGCAATTCGAAGGGGGAAAGGTGCTCAGTCTATCCTTACAAATGTTGGTTTTCATCTGCAAAGGCGCCGTCCATGACGCTCTGGTGGGCCCGGTGATGACCTCCGCCCTGGCGACCGGTGTCACCTTGGTCGCCTTGCACCAAAATGGTAAGCTTTGGGAAGCCACTTTGGAGGAGGCAGCTGGTGCCGCCCTTTAATCACCAGAAAAGAAATCCTCTCTGTTCGCGCCCACTAGCACGGTCCTGATGTCCTTCCCTGCATGAGAACGTCACCCACGTGGTGGGCGCGTAGCCGCACGGCCCCTCCAGGCAGAGGGCCTCGCAGGGATTCACCTCATGAGGGGAGCCTCATGAGGCTGCTTGATGCTGGAGATACTTGACTTGAAGAGATCCGCCTCGCCGGGAGGGGGCCTCACGAGGTCCGAGCCTCACGAAGTGCTTTGCCTGTGGAGACCTCAAGTGGGCTGCATAGTGGGCCTTTTGCTAGGTGTCTCTCCTGGGCCGCGGGCAGATGGGCCGTGGTACCCATGTTCCCACTGGACCGACAACATTAGAATTGTATCACAAAGTGGAATAATGACCAAAAACAATATAAAAACAGTAGGAAATCATGATGCAAAATGGACGTATCAATGTTTCTCTCGTACGCACGCGTGTGTGAGGCATTCGCTAGCTGCTAACTGAACAGATCGAGCGAGGCGTTCGCTTACTGAACCCGAGCGATCCCTCGCACTACGTACTGAACACGAGCGATCGTTGATCCCTCCCACTAGCTACGTACTGAACCCGAGCGATTCCTTGGCTGCTAACTGAACTCGCGCGATTCCTTGGCTCTATAACTGAACCCGGTCAATCGATCCCCCGTGCGAGACGTGAGTTGAGCTGCTAGTAACCAATTGTTGGTTGCCTCTCGATGAACAGTGCCCATTGTTACCGCGTTATACGTCTCCAACGTATCTATAATTTTTTATTGTTTCATGATATTATATTATGAATCTTAGATAATTTTTATGTGATTTTATACCATTTTTGCGAACTAACCTTTTCTGGCACCCTGTCAGAGGTGGAATCGATCACGGAGGGCTTCTACATCAACCTTGCTGCCTCTGCGATGATGCGTGCGTAGTCTACCATAGACCTACGAGTCCATAGTGATTAGTTAGATGGCTTATTCTCTCTCTTTTATCTTCAATACCATGTTCTCTTTGGCGATCTATTCGATGTAATCCTTCTGTGCAGTAAGTTTGTTCGGATCCGATGAATTGTGGGTTTGTGATCAGATTATTAATTGAAAGTATATAGCAATGTAATGCTTTCCGATTTATGGCTTTTCTTTGGCCAAGTTGATCTATCAATTTTCAGTGGAAGTGGTGCATAGTAGTGGGTTCAATCTTGCGGTGTCCTCACCCAGTGACAGCAGGGGTAGCGAGGCACGTATTGTGTTGTTGCCACTAAGGATAAAACGACGGGGTCTCAACATATTGCTTCTCTTTCTTTGTCTAAATTATATCATCTTTCTTAACACGTTACGCTATTTATTATGAACTTAATACCATAGATGCAGGCATGACTCGATCGATTAGTGGAGTAATAGTAGTAGATGCATGCAGGAGTCGGTCTACTTGTCACAGACGTAATGCCTATGTATATGATCATGCCATGAATAAAGTCATAAGTATGCAATTTTCTATCAATTGCCCAACAGTAATTTGTCTACCCACCGTATGCTATGCTAAAAGAGAGATGCCTCTAGTGAAAACTATGACCTCTGGGTCTATTTTAATGATATTACAAAAACCAAAAATATATTGCTGCACTTTATTTACTTTTATTTTACTTTGAAAACAATCTATCTACCATCATTACTGCAGGAAGGTCCAAAGACGATAGATCAATCAGAGACCCTTCGACCAAACTGTGTGCGATGCATGAACCGCAAACTGTATAGTACTAGCTCCATCACCAATAACGCAAACTGTGTGCGATGGCGGACCCATCAGATACGATTCAGAAAAGACTTACGTGTGCGATGCGTGACATACAGTTCTTTCATACGAATTGTTTGCGATTAGCTAAAATAACACAAACGATTATAGTGATCCAAATGTGTGCGATAGAGGACACATGGTTCACTACCATAAACTGTGTGTGATGATACAATAGAATACAAATGATTCGGCATAACAAGATGTGTGCGATAAACAGCAAACAGGTGAGTAATCAGAATTGTGTGCGAACACCAGAAATAACACAGATCATTGGTGCTAATAACCTGTGTGTGTTGTGGGAAAACGCTTGCTGGTATACAATTGTCAGTGATTGATGAAAAAAATCATCACCGACGGGTTTCATAGTTTAGTCCGTGTGTACTGAATCATGACATGCGCGGCAGACTGCTCGCACGCGTGCCGCTGAGCCTGCGAGGCGGACTGCTCGCACGCGCCCCGTCTAATCAAACCTGCACCAACAACACCTCCTAGCCAATAAAATAAGGGGGATGCGTGATGGCACGTAAATGGTTAGTGCAACGCATACATTTTATTAATATTAATAATTGCGTTTGTGAACTTACCATTTCTTCCTCTTTTGTCCCGTCTTGTCACCGCGTTGCCGCCCGAAGAATCTAGTGCATGCTTCGGCACCGCACAGGCATTTCTTTTGGCCACGTTCCTGCGCACAACTGCGTAGGTTCCCGCGCAAGCTTCCCCATCGGTCTCCCGCCACAAGTGACCGAGCATAAGAGTCGGCGTGCGACACACACAGATGCACATTTAGTGCAGCCTAGCCCATCTACCAAGAATGCCACCCCGACGAAGCGTCCCCTCTGCCATCAACCTCCTCGACGACGAAAATGATCCGGTGCAGGCGCAACGGCCCGTCGAGGCTGATTGCGTGCCTGGCGACGCGCCGGACTATGTTGTGCTACGCGTCATCGCCAGGGTTGAGCAGGCCCTTGGAGTAGGGCGCGACAGCGCCACCGAGAAACATAGGCGCCTCACCGCCGAGTGGCTACAACGTGCCGCACAAGAAGATCATCGGTGGTGCTCCGTAGGGCAAAACATGCACGTCCGCACCGAGAGGGCAAGGCGCGCCGCACAACAAGACCGATGGAGGGCCGCAGAGAGAGAGAGGCGTGGCGCGCGGCAGAGCAAGAGCGGTTCCATCCCCGCTTGCCTGTTGTACCACCCGGCATGATGTTACAGCTGTGTCCACGGCACGCCAGTAGCCCGATTTCTCGCCAGGAATGGGTAGCGGCCGTCTGCACCGTACTTGCACCAGAGCCCGGCCGCACCGTACTTGCACCTGACGCCGGCCGCGACGTTCGCATGGGTCGCGTCGTTCGCCTTGTCCGCGGCCCCCTCGATGCCAACAGGCTCGTCGGTAGGCTCGAGCGCCTCCTTGGCCCAGGTGTCCAGCGGGGAGAAGTAGAATGTCCGTCGCATCCTCGAGATCGTAATCTCTGACGAAATAGCCATCTTGAAGCTTGAGATCGCGCTCCAGCTGTACCGCGAGCGTGTCAACCGCATGGACGAACGTCTGAGCAAGTTCAGGCAGAGCCAAGAGCTTCAGTCGGTTAGGGTGGTAGTCATGGACGTGTTTTATTTCGTTGAATCGTTTTGATGTCGATCCCAATGTGTGCACAACAATCATAATATTGATATGTTTTGATGTTTGAATGATTTATGTTCTATTGTTATGTTTCAATATGGGTAACAGCTAGAGCCAGAAAATGAGTACGAAAACAGATAGAAATGTGAAACTAATAATGTATATTAATTGTTCAATAGCTCATTGCAGACTTCATACATATATCATCACATATACATGATGATAATACTTAAATAATACGTACAATGAATAAAAACTAAACTAATAATAACCCCTCCTTGAGCGGGGACCAGTAAAGCGACAGCCTCTCGCCAACAGCTCCTTGGTGTGTGGTGGCTTCCCAACGCGGAGGGAGTTCTCTGCCTCCTCCACCTCGCATCGGTCGAAGTCGATCAGCCTCTTGCTGGCGAAGGCGCGCGACCATGCAGGACATTTCACTGGGCGCCCACCGGAGCTCTTTGGCAGTGGCACGCTCGAGCTTATCGGCCCACGCCCACGTAGCGGTGAGGCGCCTAGCGGCTCTGGCTTTCATTGCGTTGTACCGGCCTTCTTCGTACGCCTCATCTGCTCGTCGAAGCGCCTGCCACCAAAGCTCCAGCTCCTCCTTTTCCGATGCTGCGAGGTCCCTGGCGTGCTCGTGAGCCCGCTCCTTCTTGAACGACACCTGCATGGCTCTCTCAGCCGGTGGCAGCACCTTCCACAAAGCCAGATTGTACTGGCCCCAAAACCAATCTTCAGTTGGGGGGTCTGGCGCGATCTCTTCTGGGGGCGCGAAGGGGTCCTCCTCGTCGTTGCTCTGCGCCTTGTCCTCGCGGGGTGGCACCTCCTCCTCTGCTTATGGACAGACCGGCCACGCCATGGAAGAGTTTTTTTTGCGAGGGGTGGGGGAGAGAGACGAGAGAACGCAGGCGGGATGACATCTCGGTGGGCAGTATTTATAGGGGACTAGAATCTTGATCGACGTCAGGAGAAAAACGGGGGGGGGGGGGGGGGGACTGCAACGAACACGCCGGTCGCCGGAATTCAATGGCATCGTTTGCACACGATTGTTGAGTCAAGAGTCGTGTGTGACTTAACGTCACCGACGGTTCCCAATGCATGACCGCGTGGGATTAATAGCCCGCGAAATTTGGCTTCCAAAACTCGAAACGCGAAACAGAGTGCCACTCATGTGGGACCCGGTTGTCTTGCGAGATAATTACATATGCTATTCAAATGTAATGCATGCGTGCCATTTGTGTTACTAACTTACTATACTCTGACAATATTGCAAAATCTAATAAATAAATACTTTTGTGTGACTCAAATATGAAGAAAAAAGTGACATGTCATCTTGGTGCCATGTATTTCAGATTATTTTCCATTATCTCGAATTTGAAAACCTATATTATTTAATATGATTTTTGTGTTACGGAAGCAAGTGTAGTACATAAATATGATTTTTTTCCACCAGTTTTTGCTTCATCTTGCATGTTCATGTGTTTCAGTTATGAATTATGGCCATTACATTTCTAGAAACTAACTTAATGTATAAAAATGTCAATTGAACACAAATTTTTTGCAAATTTTAGGATGTTGGCCGTATTCGTGCATTGTAACGATGAAAAAAAACTACACCGAATGTGGCAGTGACTTGCGGCTCGTCATCAAACAATGCTCCATGTTCCCTCTCGGAACCACGAGCCTTCATATGATGCTCCGGTTTGTGAGAGGCATGTGTCAAAGCTTATCTCGAACAAGCCAATACTTTAACCACGACATCTTGGCCCCATTTCGAAAAATCATGCAGATTTTCATGTACTTCAGAGCATTTTTTCAATTTAAAACCTAGATTCTCAATGCTTGTGTCCAAACCGTTACTCAAGATGTTTGGAAATCCCTTTTGTGTTCAAATTATTCAATCCTTGCTATGGAACAGAAAAACAAACAAAGGAACCATTTATTATTTTAGGGTGACGAAACCAAACTATATACAATCCATGGATATATGGCAAACCATCAGTTAGAGAATTTTACATTAAAATATTGAGACTAATTAACACTACCATGAAAGCATCTTAAGAAACCAAATTAAAAATAAAACACTTCAATTAACTACTATAACAGAAAGTACAAGTGTGCATAAGTAAGCACCTAGGTGGAACAGATGTCTGCGTAACTACCTACTAGACAACATATGTGTCGCACTAAGACATGGTAGAATTATTTGAATACTTCATGTATTGACTTTCTTGACACTCTTATCATGTACATATAAATCTCGATGAGGATTTGCGGGTTCGGCCACAACCATCCGTCAAAACACACCAGATGGATGCAGATGATAATTATATCCTTGATCTACGGACGATACCTATAGAGACTGGAGCTTCATGTTTTACCAAACATTAAGTCTGATTTTCATTGAATATTCATGCTGGTGGAAGCACTTCATTTTCAACAAGCTACAGAAGATATGGAAATCTGGTGGATGTACCCACGTCGAGCACCGACCTGCACCTCGGTCAGGGGCGTCCATGGGGTGGCATGAGTGACAGTTAGTGTTGATGCTAGAGCTAACATTGACTAAACGTAGTACATCAAAACAAAATTGAGCTATTGAACATACATGAGAACTGACCTGCATGAAAATAATTTGTTTACCGACTAAAATTATCTCAGGACCTCTAATAAGACAACAACAACAACAACAAAGTTGTCGTCTCTAAAATTAAAATGGAAAATCTAGTTGCATGCATAGATCACAACTATCCCCCGATGAAACACAGTGTTCAAACAACGACGATGAAGAACACAAAAATCGTCACAAAAAATGATTTGCGCACTATGAACATGTGCAAAACGAACACCTGAATCGCAAAAAGAACATGGAGCAACATCGTCGCAAAAAATCTCTCAGGCCTGAATCCCGATTCGCTCCATGTTTTTGGCCTGGAAAATGAACGCAGAAGCAAACAAAGGTGGAAATAATCCCCGCACGTAGAGCAACTGGATGCCGCCGAGCTGGCCTCGGGAGCCTCTATAACAGTGGGACGTGTTCCCTGTTTCCACTGAAGCCACCTCAAATCGACCCCAACCACAAGGGGCTTGACGTTCTTGCTAGGACCTCAAGCCAACAGGGAGGTCGACATTGTGCGGTCGCCATTGGATCAGACCGGGAGGAGGGGTGGAGAAGGTCGGATCCATCAGCAAGGACCTGATCGGCACCATGGCGGTTGCAGCCACTTCACATGGACACCATAGAGCGAATTCCCGTTGTGTAGGCAGAGTTGTGTGGGGCTGGTAGTGAGGAGTGGCGGGGAGAGGAGTGATCAATGGACCCGAGGCAGTCTGTGACGGCCGCGATCTGGAAGCGGCGGCGACCTGGAGGCGGCGGTATGTCACGGGGCGACTTGGAGGCGGCGGCTCCTCTCGGTCCTCAGCGGCGGCGGCCCGTTTTGGATCTCGGATCTCAGCAGCGGCTTGTCTCGGGGCTAGGGCGTCCTTGAGAGATCTTAGGAAACAGATCGAGGGGAGCCTCGTTGGATGTTTTGTTTTGTTACGTGCGGGGGAGATACGAAAGAAAACCAAACGAAGTGGGAGTAGAGACGAAAAAAAAATCAGACAAAGATGGGAGGTGAGATAAAAATAAACCGGTGAGGCGAGACTACCAACTCCCCCTTTATGAGTAGAGATTGACATCACTTTTTATTTTTTTAGTTAATATTATCAATTTTGTATATAGGAGTGGCATTTAATGTCCAATATCTAAGGGTACATTTCCAGGAGTTCTAATTGCATAAAGTTGTACATGGCATATGTTGTGACCAGATGTTCACGTCTATTTGAACATCTCAAATTTTACCGAGCGCGGCGAAGCGCGCCGTTCCACCTAGTATGAATGAATGAAGGGGGAATTGAAGAAAAGTGTAGCAAGAGACTTCTTTATAGAATATCCTGTCGAGATCGGCCTGTCATCATGAAACAAATCATCAAAATGTCTAAACAAATAAACAAATTAAACCATCAATGCTCCCCAATGGGGCATTGAAGCCGTCCTTGTTAGCAAATCGTCGCCCGCCATCGGCTTCTCCCATAGTCTCAATCTCCTCGTTCCATGTGCACTGCTTGGCCATAACCGCCAATGTGCATGTGCCCCGGTCCTTAATCCCTCTGCACATGGTAGCAGCCAGCGATGTCCCTCATCCTGGCCAGCGAACCGTCTCCGGCCACCATGTCCTCCCTATCAAAGCTCGTAGACACGTCACTAGCAGACCCCTAGGCCCTTTGACACACTAAAAAAATAGTTCAAAAATTGTTGGTTCTTCTTCTCTATACATAGTAACATTGCATACTCAATACATGATAAAATAATTATAGTTTTGTTTTGTTTACCTATCCATGCATGTTCTTACGGTGTATGATCACATCAATGTGTTTAAGCATGCTGAGGGCCTTGTTTGAATTATTCTAGAAAAAAGAGACACTTATACCACATGTTAACAAACAAAATTCTAGAGAGAAGCAAGAAACAAGAAAGGGCATCCTACCACAGAAAGCCACCATCGAGGAGGTGTAGTAATACTTGACTAGCTTGTTGTTGCAGCTTCCCTCGTAGAAGGCCTGAAGATGCACTAGGTTCTTCTTGTGCTACTCTCCTTTGATGTGCCCCACAACAGGATCAAACGATGCGCCGTCTTTGCGGCTCCTCGTGCAGTAGCTGCAGGTCAAAGTCATAGAAACTGTCCGCGAGCTTCGTCACATGTTGTCTTCTCCACCACCTACTCCATCCCGTTCAGTGGTCAGGTGCTCCCCGCCATGGAATCTGCAGCTCCCCTATGCCACCATCCACCATCTCCACTCCCTCCTAAACATAGACTAGTCATCTTCTTCCTCTTCACGAACCAACACCAGATCCGAGAAATTTATTAAGGAGAAAGGTTGAGATTGGGGATAGACTCCCCAGAAAAACCCGTGCAAACGCCCTCCTCAGCATAGTTAGTTTGTGAGGTCGGCCGCTACATCAGAAAATCCCTATTTTTTCTCTATGCTACGAGTGGTCGTAGTTACACGTGACATAGAAGGCGGTAGAGAGAAGTCATACAACACCTCTCGTGGGATGCCCCGAAGGGAAAACATCACCCAAAGGCTAACAAAGTTGGACCATACGCCCTTTAGAACCACGTTTGCGGGAACGTGAGATACCACCACAAACCTACAGTGACCACCAAGTCAAAACTATGGACCAAATCCAAAATTGGATACCTCAATTCACTAATGAGAGAACTTCAAAAATTAGGAAGCTTAGTAGATGGATTGATGGTTCGTTTCACGGTGGTTAGTAGATGGATTGATGGTTTGTTTCACGGTGGTTAGGAAATTTAGAGATACATTATTGTACGAAAGGAATGGACGTTTCATGGTGGTTAGAAGATGGATTGATGGTTCTCACATAATAACATCACACATAGGAAAAGGTAGTAAAATTCAAAATGCAATGCTATAGTGCATAGCTTCGGTAGTTAGCACTCATTATTTCTAGCTTCGCCCCTTGAGGAGTATCAAGAAAAATGGCTAATCATACATATTTCCACTATAAATCATAAAACACATATGTGAGTTTAGAATGCATTTTCAGTACTTAGCATAATAAAATATAGTTATTTTCTCCATATTAATTTCGCTGCTTGAACTACAAATTTATCCACAACTTTGTATAGTACTACAATTATTCTTAGAAGTACCAAAGAATATAATTTAAGCTAGTATGTAATTTTTCCTATTTTGCAAAAGAAGATGTAAATAGAAAATCAAATAGAGGTTCAATTCTATGGCTGAGGAGAGTAACTAAATATGGAAGTTTGAGGAGTGGTAAAAGCAAAAAGGAAACTTGAGTAAATTAGGATAGTCAATGAAATATGCGTGAGATTTTGCATATGTAAAATCTAGACACACACAATTATAAATTAATATTTCAAAGAAGAATCAATCCATTGAAGAATTAGCATCCCAGTGTGCCCAATTAAAGATAGTGCTGCTGGCGTACACAAATTAGTACTTGTAAGCATAACTTGTTGACACCACATACCTTATGGTGCTGAACTGTTGATAGCTGCAAGCTCCAATGGGTCAATACTTCAACTACCAATAGCTTCAGCTTAACAGAAATCTGACTAAAATGTCCATATCAATTATAGGCGCTAAAAGGAGTGGCCATCCTCCAGAATCAGCCACAACAATATCTCTAGCTTTGTATCCATTTATCTATATTTCAGTTTAGGGGGGTTAGCTAAGGCTAAATTAAACATTAACAATAGCTAATATATAAATACTGCTAACAATAGATTGGGAAACATAATCATTCCTGTTATGTATATACAACATTTTCGTGAAACTAGGTATGCCACTCCAAGTAGTTTACTGCTTGCCTTTTTTTACTGCTTGCCTTTTTGCAGGCTTCTATGCTTTCATAGGTGAGATACAGTCATATACATGTATAGCAGGGCAAGATATAGGAGTTCGCAGCAGCTTTTCGAGTGGGTGTTTTGCCATATGGTCTTCGCGCGTTCATTAGGCAAATGTCTTGTGGCATCCTAACATAGACACATGGTTGGCACCAGCTTCTCGAGATTCCAGTGAGCCAACAGAGATCCCTTTGTTGACAACAGCTTTGGGTGCATACTTGACATGCACCCATTGTCGACAGCAACTTCCCAGTCAAATATGTTGGCATCCCATCATATAGCACTCACCCAGGCCTGGTAATATATTTCTCCTGCAAAAATTGCAATGAAGTAAGTATCATATGCAAATATGTCCCCATATGCAGAGCGTAAAAGTCTCAGTTGACCTGTTATGAATTGTTGTTATCATAATTGTGTCTCGCACCTCATAGATGAGATGGAAAAGTCTGTTGCGTATGGGAGGTTGAAACTATATGCCATGGTATGTGAAATGATATCATTCATTTCAGATAAGATCACCTAAAGGAAAGATGGAAGGGCAAAAAAAAGTAGTATGTTCTCATATGGAATTTGAAAGGAATCCGTAAAAATGGATGATACCTAAGTCATAAAAATACTAACATTACGTGTTACCTCTGGGGATATAACAATCATATTTCTCAGCTAGTTGCATCAATCCAAGTAAAAAAATGCACGTCATTTCCATTTGCTCAAATGTTGTGTTTTGATTTAGAAAAGCTAACCTTTGATTGATCGATGTGAGCTTGCATGTCTCACAGTTCGAGTTCCTCCTCTGCATACCTACAAATGAAATTTAGTAAAGTGAACATTGGTTTTCTTTTACACGCAAAGCACCATTGACAAAATTGATTTTGGCCAATACCACACCAGAATGAAACGGATCCGAATAGAAACAGAAAAGCATCGCTGTTAAGAATAGAGATTGATTGTTATCATTAGCCCAACCCCTTGTTGCTTGTACCAATCCTTGATACATCTCCAGCAGCATTTGAACCCCACTTCGGTTGACTCGTAATAAATGGGGGTAAGCTATGCCACTCGTGTGAAGAAGTGGCAAGAAGAACTCGTAGATGCAGCGCCATGAGGATGATTGCGGCGGAAAGGTTAGGCTTCCAGCGATGATGGCCAGTAATTACCGTGACCGGTTAAGCGAGGAGACGACAGACATGTGAAAAGTGGAGAAAAAGGCTTGAGTAGGGGATTGGCGATGCGACGGGCACAGCGAAACCGGAGGCGCGCGGGGGGGTATGTTTTACACTTTTTACCGATGAACATGTACCACAATCTCCATCTAGCCACCACAGTAACAGGAAACCTTCTGGAAAAAATCAAGACCAAATAATCCAACAACACTGGCACAACCTAAGAGCAAAATAAAGATCCACCAGAACCCAGCGGCAAAATCAGGATCCACCACCGCCGCACCACTACAATGGCAACACCACAGCAGCTCAACGGAGAACAAAATTAATAAAATGGAAACAATAGCATACTATGTCGGCCCAACAAGGACACATCGGCCGAAGATGGTAGCCTCAATTGATTCTGAGACCTCTAAAATTAGGTAGCTTAGTGATTCAAAGGATGGTCAAATGCCACTGGACAACATCAAACCTGACTTTACACACGTATCCATGTCATAAAGCATCACAAATAAATAAATCAACTAAAAGCACTGGATTTTTTTTCTACTGCAAATGCACATCACATCCAAGTGAGATCCAACCTATGTAGAGCCCTACATCCAGACCACTTCAGGCTACAGAAAATACAACAAAATTCGTCATACCAAATGAAAGCATGGAACATATAATCGAAGAAAGCAATCGCAAGAGGGAAGCGCGTACCGTCTAGTTAGATACAGTAGCTGAGGCAGGTAGGCGAAGCATTGAAGGAGGCAAGAGAATGGAGAGCCATATGTGTAGTAGTTCATGCGACGGATGAGAGGAAGGCGAGCCAGAGGTGCGGGAGTGGGTGCCGACGTCCACGCCACTGCCATGCGACGCAAGCTCCGCTCCACCGCCACGACCTCCCCTCCTCCGCCGAATCCCCTCGGCCGGCCTCTCCTCCTTCACACTCTGCCTCCGTCCCCCCCTACAACGTGGCCTCTCCTCTAGGGTGAGGCATGAATAGCCACGGCGGGTGGGGGGTGGGGGGACGTTATCTTGACGTAGCTGGGCGCGACGGGGTACCCCTATATCTCGCGTTCAGCAAGGAGGGAGGAACCCTCGCTGGGAGACCGAGATGGGCCAGCCCAAAAGCGCGGGAGGCCACAACCTCCTTTTTCTGTTTTTTTTTACTTTTTCTGTTTTCGTTTTTTACTTTATTTTTTTACTTTTATTTATACTTTAAAATATTCTAAATATATATTACAAAAAATACTCTACATAAACATTTGAAAATGTTGAACAAGTATTTGAAAAATGTTGATCAAACATTTGAAAAATGTTTAACAAGTATTTGAAAAAAATTGAACAAGTATTGGAAAAATGTTTAACAAGTATAGGGAAATATAATGAAGAATTTGGCAAATATTGAAAAAGTATTTGAAAAATGTTAGTCAATCATTCGGAAAATATTTAACGTGTATAAAAACGTTCTTGATCATGTATTAAAAAAATGATCACTTTTTTTTATCATATATAAAAAATGTTTATCAAGAGTTTGAAAAACAAATGTTGAATGTGTATTTGAAATATGTTAATCAAGCATTTGAGAAATGTTAAATGTGTATAGAAAAAATGTTGACCATGTATCAAAAAATGATGAAAATAATTTCATGCATATAAAAATATTAATCAAGCATTTCAAAATTGTTTGAATAATTTTAATCAAGCATTTGGAAAATGTTAAATGTGTACAGAAAAAATGTTGACCATGTATTCAAAAATGTTAATCTTCTTATTTGCAAACTGTTTATCAAAAATTTAAAATGTTTAAAAGTGTGTATAGTGAAATGTTGACCAAGTATTCAAAAAAATGTTATCTTGTATTTGAAAAATGTTAATCAAGCATTTGTAAAATGTTAAAAATATGTACAGTAGAAAAAATGTTGACCTTGTATTAAGAAAATATTACATTTGTATTTGAAAAATGTTAAACATGTATTAGAAAAATATTGTTAACATATACAAAAAATGTAGAATGAAAACCAAAAGAAACCAAGAAAAGCAAAAAATGAAAACCAAAAAAGAAACAAAATAAACCAAATAAAAAAACTGCAGAAACAAATGCGAAAGGAATGAAAAAAAATAAAACCGATGAAAACCAAGAAAGAAAGAAATAAGGCAAAAAAAACAATGAAAACCGAGAAAAGAAACAAAGAAAAACAGAGAAAAAACAAAAAATGGTGAAAACCGGGAAAGAAAGGAAGAAAACCAATGACAACCAAGAACGAATAAATAAAAACCAAAGAAAGAAAAAACAAAAAAATGAAAACTGAGAAAAGAAATTAAAAAAACTAAGAATAAACAACAAAAACCAGTGAAAACGGGGAAAGAAAGATAAAATACGGTAAAAAGAGCAAAGAAAACAGAAAAACAGTGAAGAAACGAAGAAAAAGAAACGAAAAAAACAAAACACGATGCGAGCGAACCAGCGAACTCACTCAATTGAACGAACCCAGCAAAGAAAAAAAAATCAGACGAAAACGGACTGGCCAGTTGCTACAGTACGCGAGGAAAGCTTCAGCGAGATGGACGAATGCGCTATGGACAAATGCGCTCACTTAATACAAGATATAGTGCTCGCGCTTCAAGAGAGGCAGAGAGGAGGCTTGGATGCAAGCATCTAACATGGGCTGAGAGACGTGTAACGGACTGACCGAGAAGGCCCACAAAAAGGCAAGCTCACGAGGGGTGCGCCAGACTCGAAATCGGATGCCAAGATCAGCAATGTTGTCCTCTATTGATACCACGTGTCACAAGTGGTAAGCAATCCAAACTATTAAAAAAAAATGTTGTCCTCTATTGATTCTAGTCTCTCTAAAACTAGGAAGCTTAGGAGGTGTTTGGCAACAAAAATGGTAACGTAAATGGTAACGTAATCAGATTGCAGCGTTTTAGGAGGTGTAACGAGTTTTTTCTCAGTTTGTTTGGTTTGTCCGGGTAACGTAATTGGATAACATCGCTCCTTCTCTTCTTCACCAGTGCGTCTGTCTCCCCAACTCAAGATTGCCGCCGTGGCTCGCCAGCTATCCTCCCCCCTTTCAGCCGCTTGCTCCTCCCGCGCCGCCAGCTGTTCCGACCTTGCCGCCTGCTCAGTTGATTTAGCGCGCCGCCGCCAATGCGGAACATGCGCTCCCGCGCGTCGCAGGCCGCCGGATCTCGCGCGTCGCCGGCCGCCGTCTTATCCAAAGCATGCGTGCCGCTAGCTGCTTGGATCTCGCGCAGCGACGGACGCCGGCGAAGCATGTCGACGACTGGTGAGCCGTGGTTGCCGATGCTCTTCTTTTTCTCGCACCCTTTGAGCGGCTTGTGCGGCTGCGGGAACAGAAAACAGGGTCCCCATACAGCCGATTTGGGCAAATGATAATCAAAATGGAGCTAACGAGGCTCGTGCTTGGTTTGAGCGGTTCAGCTCTGTGGTCTGCTTTTGACATATCTATCCTCCTCTTTGGGTCACTTTTGTATAGCGATGGGACCTGATTACACTGTATCTGATTACAGCCGTGATGAGACAAACACGATTTGACGGTAACAGATCCCGCTGTAATCAGATTACATTACAATCTCAGTAACCAAACACCTCTTTAGTGTTTTAGAGAATCTTTTCCTTTCACAGACTCTGTTCTCCATTAGGTAAGCACAATTCTAACAAGCAACCGAGCAAACACACGATTCAGGAACAAACAAATGGATCACATTATACTAAATAACACAGTAGATACAAGAATAACATCATAGTGCTGGCTCTAATCTGACCTACACACTACATCATCATTCCTAATGGAAATTGCAAGATAAAAGTAATTTGAGAGGAGGTTCATATGGAGGGCATGCAACTTGTTTGGACACAAAATTCAGAAGCAACCCCATTCACGATCTGTCGGTTTGTTGCTCTTGAGCTTTCCCGGGTGATAGCCACGTCTGATGTCACCACTCTGGTCTAGATTACTCGCACTTGATGGAACGGTAAATATGTCGCACAAATAGCAGTGATGCACGGAAACCAACAGTTCCCAGCATGAGGAAAAACCCGTAGCAGACGCAGGTCATGTAGCCGAAGAAGAAGGATGTTTGCATGAAGCCTGACATGTCTGACCGGGCATGGTAGTAGTAGATGCAGTAGAAGAAGATGAAAATACCAGTGGAGCCTCCGCAAAGGACAGATCTGCAAATTGAAGCAAAAAAAAAAACTTTTACGGATATTACCACATTTGCAATGGCATATTGACAATTGCACATTTGCAATGGTACATTGACATGAATAAGACAATAACAGTAATAGACAAGGATAACCAAGATGAATTGATGTCCTGAACACTGACCTCCACCACCACTTGTGATCCTCAACAGCAAGCTGGAAGTAAGTGAGTGCCACTGTGACAAACGCTGTGACAATGATGAGGATAATGAACACAATGAAGAGGATGCTGTAGATGGTGTATATCTTATGCCCCCAGATACTGGCAAATATGTAGTACAGCTCGATGTAAATAGCACTGAAAGGAAGGAACCCTGCCATTGCCATCTGAGGAATGGTGCTTCGGTACCAGGGCAGCTGAGGGATTTCCCTTGGATACTTGGTTGTGCGGCAAGGGGCTTGGAATTCTGTATTGCTATTTTTCCCAGCTATACCACCCAGCACTAGGAGAGGAGAGGTTACAAGTGCCCAGATGAGAATAATAACAATAATAGTACCAAAAGGCAAAGCTGCTGTAGCACTGTACGCTATCGCAACAGTGTTTAAGAAGGAGAATGTCAAGAAAAGAGGCCCACAGAACAAGCAGCCAGTCAATATCAGATTTCTCACCTGAAACATTAAGGCAGAATTTGTCAACATAGCAGGAAAGGATTTCCTTGAAGAAACCAACCACTACTAATGCAAGCCTTACCCAGTTTGTTCCCTCCAGCTGAAGATAGAAGGAAGTGGCTGTGTAGCCAGCAATACCAGAAGTAAGAGCATAGATGACTACAAGGGCAGTGAAAAGGGCTCCCCTGTTGTATGGATAGAAGACCCCAACAATCGCGAGGAGGAAGATGAAAATTGCACTATCGAATGAGAGGCATTTGTTACATGTTAGGATCATTACGACATAGCCTGGATCATAAAATAAAATGAACCGAGGAAACTCTTACAGGGCAAGAAGCTGAGATCCAGATCCAATGATTGCTGCAAAAAGAGATTTTTGCTGCGGGAAACGGAAGACATCGCCATGTATATACTTCCATCCAGTCTCTTCTTGGTCTTCAAGGGACTCATCTTCATGAGAATACCTTCAGACAAATGGGGGCATGAGAGCTGCATTTAGTAAAGCTTCCATGCGATGAGAAAGGAATGAAATGATTAAGACCTTACTTAATGAAATCATTCTTGAGCACACGCATGAGGATTGTTGCCAGAAAGCCAGTCAAAAGAAGCACTGTTACACATGAGTTAATTATCGAAAACCAATGGATCTCTAGGTGCTGCGGCATAGAGGAAGACTTGGAGTACTTCTCCATTCTTTTCTCAAAAGGAATGTCTGTCTTTTTCCATGTTACTGAATAAGAGAACTCTACTGGCACTTCCTTGTCCTCTGTGATATCCACAGCTACATTCGGATCTGTCTGAACATTGATTTCTATGACACGGTCATTGTTGTACATGATGTCAAAGTGGATGTGCTTAAACAGAAGGCACTTTCCACCGCCGTGCTCCCTGTCCTTCTCCAGTTTACCAAGGAATCCCCATAAAGGCAGGTCATCGTAATACATCTGGAAGTAGTAATCCTTGGCAACTGCATCCCGGAGCTTGGCGACTTGCTCCTTGGACAATGTTTTCTTGCAGAGAGTCTTGGAGTTCGTATCTTCCTTAAAGTTCAACTCATATGGTGCATCAACCAACCGATCACCATTTAGAACCTCCCCAAGAGCCTCCCTTTTGTCTTTTGGGTGATCTATTGCAGGCCATGCAGAAGTCAATAACAAGGAAAATTGACTTGGGTATAACCAATCAACGAATTGCTAAATAGAGCAAGTAACAATAAAAGGCATGTGATATCTCTAAGAAGTACAAACCTGGTGCACAAAAGGGTAGATCATAGTACCGGTATGTCTCACTGCAATAGACAAAGAGTAACTGAATTATCCTGATCATGTCCTAATGGAAAAGCAATTCAATTCTCAAAAGCTGCTACGTAGTGACTTAAACGGTTGAGGTGATGATTGAACTGTGAAATTACCATAGTTCAGAAGGCATCATTGCCAGCAGAGACCTCTTATCCTTATGACTGGGACATTCATACTGCTTCGTTGCAGTTCATGAAGTGAAATTCCAGTTACAAAAATTGATACTAACTACTCTTGCCTCTCTCCTATCATTGACTAACCCCACTTGCACTTGCTTAGTTATAATAACTACTAATAAGCCAACAGAAATTCCTAGTGTTAATTAAGCAGTAATCCTATTCTCATTTAACCTTAGTTAGCATGACAGACAGCAATACCAAACCCTAACTCGTGCATCTACTGTAGACAGACAACGGAAGCAGACATGAACTACAAAAGCTTGTGGCACAGCGCGAGATCGTTATTATTATACCTTGGATTGTGGAAAGGGCCGACCTTGTTCGCGTAGAGCGGAACACGATCTCCCTCCTTGTACCTGTGATCAGAGCCATCAGCTCCAGCCCCCACCATACACGCCAACAGGGCCACCGCAAGAGCAGCACCCGCCGCCTCCATCCTCACCATCTCTGCGAGCACCTCCGACCCAAGAGGGGCGGATCTGGATGCTGCGTCAAGTGTGCACCCAAAATTAGTGGAGGGTTAGTACGGGTTTAAGTAATTATTACTGGATGAATAGAAGCTCGTAATACCTCAAGAACCAATGCTCCGAGATCGCGGGTCGAGTGGAGACAGAAGGAACAAGGTGATGTAGAACGGAAACGGCGACGCGCGCGCGTGACAGGCGGAGGGGTCAGGTGTCGGCGGTGACGCGAAGCTCGCTGTGCGGCGAGCCGACGGCGGCGGTAGACTGCAGGAGAGATTTTAGAGTCGCACTGGGTGGGATCGGAGCTTGGGGACGGGGAGGAAGTGGAAGAGTACCGGACCGGTATGGTTGGGAGGAAAAGTCGTTTGTGGAAGAAATAGGTTTTCTTTCACCGAGGACGGGGAATGGTGAGCGGAGAGAGGAAACCTGGACGTGCAAGGGCCATCTCCAACATCGGCCTTAAATGGGATATATTATAGGTATTTTTATTTTCGTGTCCTTTATTTTGATTAGTGTCGGAGAAACGACACCTATGGGATCGAGAGGACCCCTTTACGATTCGGCAGGGAGATGGCTTGCACAAAGAGCAGATCTAACGATCAACGCGGGGAATTTTTACCTAGGTTCGGGCCGCTGAGAAGCGTAAAACCCTACTCCTGCTTAGTATATTGGATGTGTTTAAGCCCTGGTTCTAGGAGCGCTTGTGTTGAACAGTACACAGCGGCTACTCATGCAGAACGGGCCCCAGAAGAAGATCCCCCTGTAGCTACGCCTTGGGCCTCCTTTTATACGTTCGAAGGGGTCACCACAGTGGCGTACAGTGCATACATGAGGTGTAAAAGTAGCTACAGTGTTATCATACCTAACACTGACGGTTTAGGACAAATGCATTTAATGCCCCATTGAGGTGTCTCTTAGCGTCTTGGGGACGGGAAAAGAGGTCGTCCCATCAGCACCGCTTAAGCCCAACGCCGTTATCTCCCTGACACGCACCCAGGAAGACAACAGCTAAACGACAAGCTAGTCGCTGCACTGGGGCGGTGACAGGGTAGCGAGGTCTTGCCGGGTGCGAGCCTTGCCGGGGCTGTGAGCCATCCCGGCAAGATCTTGCCGGGGCTTTAGCCTTCGGTCTTCTACCTTCTGATTATTGGCTTGAATACCTCTTCAATAGCCTCGTGATTACATTCAGTTGTCCTCCGGCAGGCCTTGCCGCTGGCGTGGCTGCAACTGCCCGTGCACAAGTATGGGGTACTAAAAGACCCAAACTTTAGTACACCGACAGGAGCCCCCGGGCCTAGGCCATACACGATGCAAGGCGATGTTGGGCTAGGCCCAAACAGTGCACGGGCACGCGTGCCAGGAATTAACTGTCGTAATCATCCCATTTACTGCGCCCCCACCACGCGTGTTGAATGCACGACGTGGGAGACGTGGGCGGAGCGGCCGTTACAGCCGCGCGCTCGCAAAAGCGCTATTATATTGATTAGCAAAGAGGCAGCCCCACGCCTTCCCCATAAAAAGGAATCCGCAGGGGCGCTGCTCATTTACCTCCTGTCTTTTCCAATCTGGGAACCGCCGTCGTCTTCCTCCTCGAGCCCGAAACAGAGTCCCTCCCACTCATCCGCTGCCTCCACGCTCTCTCCGTCCTCGGCCTCCGCCCCCCATAGCCACCATGCCGCCCAAGACGAGCAAGGGCAAGGAAGTGGAAGCCGCCGTCCCGGAGAGCAAGCTGGCGAAAATGCGGAAGGAGCACACCGTCTTCCCCCCGGCGCTCGATGCGAGCACCCTGAGGGCGCGATACCAATGCATGTGGGCAAAGGAGACAACGGCGCATCCTGCAACTCTCGTGAGCGCAGGTTCTTCCAGGGGTGGCCCAAACAAGTATCACTTCTTTGCCGATTACTTTTACTGCGGACTCTGCCCCCCATTCTCTGATTTCTTCAACGACATCATGCTCACATACGGCTTCCAACTCCTGGATTTTACGCCGAATGCCGTGACGTGTATGTCAGTTTTCGCTCACCTTTGCGAAAACTTCGCCGGAGTAGTCCCTAGCACAGCCCTTTTCCGCCATTATTTCATTCCCCGCATCCAAAAGGGTGAAGCCCTTTCTGGTTCCATCGCTTGGATCCCACGGCCAGGAAGCAAGGAAGTATATCCAGACGGGGCTTACCGCGAGAAGTGGGATGAATGGCGGGCCAAGTGGTGCTGGATTCAAGAGACAAAGGTCCAGCCTTTCTCCTTGTCGCGGCAAACGAAGATGGTGCGCGGCAACGACTGGAGCGCCCTCGATCCTGACGATGAGAAGCTCACAATCGCAACTACCAGGATTTACCGCCTCAGAGCTGCCGGGCTCACAATAGAGATGATAGGCGCCGAATTCCTTCGCCGGCGCATCGCTCCTCTGCAGAACAAAGGGAGGCCAGCTTGGGAATTCCGGAATGCGGCAGACATCATGAGGCTACGCCCTGGGCTGAACAATAATTTGACGTTCTTGCAGCATGCAGCTCTCTGCCAGAAACTCTTTAGGACTGATGCGGTAGGCAAGCTGCCGGCAAGCATAGTCCCCTTGTGCAATAACTCCGCTCTGGCCTCAATCATTGCCATGATGCCGGTGTTTGACGCTCATAGCCTTGACGGGACCTGGATTGAGCCATCCGCAGAGCAGGCACAACAATTTTTTGATAACCTGTCGGAGAAGGCCATCCACGCAGAAGAAAACCTTGTCCGCCCCACCACTGATGAAGAGGTGGCGTACATCGCCAGTAGGGCGGAGGAGGCGAATCTTGCCGCGGAGGCCGGCAGCGCTGGCTTCGTGGAAGGGGAAACCAGCGAAGGTGAAGTGCTGTCAAAGGAAAATCTTGCCGCGGAGGGCAAGGTTGTCGGGAAGCAGAGTGGCACTGCTGCCAGGGGCGCATCTACTGAAGACATAGCTGAGGAGGAACTGCACGAGGAGCTCCCAACTCTCGAGCCGAGGAAGAGGCGTGCTCTTCGAAAAGTCACCTCTGGTGCCTCCGCCTGTCAGCCTTCCTCGAGTGGTGAAGCCTCCGGCAAGGGGGCTGCCGGCAAGGCTGCGCAGCAACCTGCCGCAGCCAAACGACCCAGGACTGCCCCTTCTCCTCCTCCCCCAGACGTCGCGGCAGAAGTCGACTTCGACCTCTCTGCCTTTAGCTCCGAAGAAGAAGAGTAAGAGCCCTATCCCATCTCTTAACTTTTGCACTGATTTTGTTTAACTGATTCATTTTGCCTTGGCCTGTTCCCGCAGAGACACGGAAACCTTGGCGCAAAGGGCAGCGAAGAGGGCGAAGACCTCGATGGGTGATGAACCACCGGCAAGCACCTCAGGTGCGCCATAAACGATCAACATCAGCCCGGAATCAAGCCCACAACGCAGTCCTCAACATAGCCCCCGGCGCAACCCCCAGCGTGAGTCCGTTACTCACTTCCCGCGGCAAGTGCCGGGGTGTGTATCTTCACTGCTGACATCTCCGGGCGTGCAGGAGTGGAGCGGCAACAAGGAGTACCAACGGGAGCCGTCCCTGACGCGCCACCTCCGGCAACTACGCCGCCTAGAGATGAGTCTTCGGCAAGCGAGCTTTACCGTGATGAAGAGGAGCCGGCAAGCACAGGCACCGGCAACCCTTCTCAGCAGCTCGACACAGGTCCGCTCGCCTCAGAGTACTTGTCACTTTGTTTTTCTTTTTGTCTTCTTGAACTTCCTCTTCAGCCGTATCCTGTTCGTTTCCTTGGTCTCCAGATCTTCCCTCGACTGAGCACATGGATGTCGATGCTGTTATCGAGGAAACCGCCAGGGACGCTGCCGCCGAGGCCGACAGGATCGCTGCTGAGGAAGCCGCCAAGAATGCTGCCGCCGAGGCCTCCAAGGACGCTGCCGCTGAGGCCGCCAAGGAGTCTGCTGAGAGGGCCGGTGAGGAGGCCAGTGACCGTACTGATGGCATCCCTGCCGCAGGAGCGCCAGGCGCTGCGCCGGCCACGGAACCCCCAGCTGCTGGTGAAGCGGCTGTTGAAGACCAGCCGTCAACATCCGAACCCCCCTCGTCGAGCAAGTACCTCAAAATTGGCGACAACTTGTTCGTCAGCATTCCAGGCACGGCAAACACCAGGGCGCCAACTGAAGGGGAAGTCTTTGATGAAGACGCCATCGCCGCGGCTGGGCTTGAAATCGTCAACGAGCCACGCGCTAGCGGCAGCAAATCTGAAGAAGAGAAACTCCTCCAGGCCATGAGCGACAACTTCCAGAAGCTTCAGGCACTTCACCGCACCCGGAAAGAAAAACTGGACTCCAGGGCAGCGGTTGTTGAAGCAACGGAGGCAGGTTTCCAGAAGCGCGTTGAGGAAATGCAAGCCTAGTTCACCGAGGCCTTTCAGGAGTTGAGGACGGGCCAAGAGCAGCTGAGCCAAAGGTGGGATGAGCTCCTCTTGAAGCAGTCCGATGTCGAGAGGGCACAGGAGGAGGCCAAACAACAGGCCGCTGCAGAGGAAGCACGCTTGAGAGAGCTCCGCGTCGGGCTCGAGGCTCGTGATGATGACCTCACCGCTCACGAGAAGGCACTTGCCGACAAGCTCCATGCCAAGGACGAAGAGATCGAAAAGCTTGCCGCGCTGCAGACCCAAGAGTTGGAGCAGCAGCACAAGGAAGCCCTCAAGGCTCTAGTCATGGACCATGCCGGCAAGCTGAAGGAAGCCGTCGATGCCGCCGAAGCTGCAGAGGCCGCCAAGAACTTGCTGGAGGAGAGGGCGAAGAGACTGGAGGCAGATCTTGAGGATCACGGCAAGAAGGCCTCGACGCTCGAAACCGAGAGAGATAAGGCTCTCCATAGCTTGATGGAGGCGCAGGTCGCCACGTCCGAGAAGACCCAACAGCTCACCTCAGCCAAGGAATCTATTGCCGATCTGGAACTGAAGCTAACCACGCTGAAAGAGACTCTTGAGACCGCCGAGGCTCGTGAGAAGACCCTGATCAAAGACCTCCAGGATGAGAGGGACTTGCTCAAGAGCGTCGCCGCCTCACATAATGACTATGTGGCAGGCGTGCAAGTCTGGACTGAAAAACTCGTCGACGTTGCGGAGAAGCTTGCCGCGCAGCTGTCCACCATGGGCCTGCAAGGCTTCAGGTATTCTTCTGACGACAGGGTGTCCACGAGCACCAAGCTGACCATGTTCTTTGATCGTATGCTTGAAGCCCTGGAGCAGCTTCACTCTGACCGAACAACCCATCTGGCCAACGAATCCCGCAAGCTTTGCCGGGCCGTCCTCCGCAAAGTGCTGGTCAAAGTAGTGCACAAGAACCCCGGCATCAACCTCTCGTCCTTGATCGCTTGCCGAAGGATGTAGACGTCAAGGCACTTGAAGAGCTTGTCGCGCCTATCGTTGACAGGGTAAGCCAAGTCAAGAGGGTTGAAGGCGATCGCCGGGATTAGGTGCTTTACTCCTTCTTGCCGCCACCATTCCATGTCAAGGACAAAATTTGCCTTATGTTAGAACTGCGGCAGCTATTATTGTAATATAACTTGCTATTATCTGTACGAATGCATATCATTCCCCTTGCTTAATTTCTTTCTGTATGGTATACACCCTACGCTTTGTTGGAAACTTGTCGGCGCGCGCACTCTTGCCGCGAGCGCTAGGTGCGGGACTTTAGCAGCCTGCTGGTGGTGCCGCTACCGGCAAGATCCCTTGGCGTTCTCAGTGCAGCCACTTAAATTGTTGATCGGACTCGAAACAAGGTAAGGGCGCATCCGATCATGCCAAGGTTCCTTCGCGTGCAGGTTTTCCATACAAAAGTCGAAATCGTTCAAGGAAAATAACCTTACAAAACAAAGATTTGTTCAAAGTTTCTGCAACTTAGCTTTTCGTCGCCGTACTCCTTCCGGCAAGATGTCAACCTTGAACGTCGCCTGTCGGTATCCATACCATCCTTCCCCCCGGCAAACTTGCATGCGAGGGAACCTTCTGTCCTTTGAGAAAAAGAAAGTAGAGATATGGAACCTTGGCGGTTCGTTAATGCTTACCGGGAGCAAGTGTAATACAATATCTCAGATATGCATGCATACAAGTAAACATGAAAATCGACAAGAATTGTAAAACACTTAGGCTTTATTCAACTATGCACAGGGTCTGCGCCTGGCTTTATACAAAGGATCACATGCTACAGCGGCAAGACTTGTACAAAAGGTGGTTACCGGGGGGCCCGGCAACCGCGCCTTATGGATAGAACTTACGAAGATGCTCGATATTCTAGGAGTTACTCACTGGAATACCGTCTTCGGTCTCCAGGCGGACTGCGCCAGGCCTGGTGACTCGTACTACCCGATAAGGGCCCTCCCACTTTGGCGTCAACTTGTTGGAATTCTTGGCGGACTGAACACACCGAAGAACAAGGTCGCCTTCCTCAAGACTTCGGGCATGAACCTTGCGGCTATGATAGCGGCGCAAGGCTTGCTGGTAGCGTGTAGCTCGCACAACAGCCTAAAGACGATCTTCCTCAAGGAGCAACGCGTCATCTTGCCGCAGCTGCTCTTGCTCGAGCTCATCATAGGCGAGCACTCGAGGTGACCCGTATATGAGTTCCGTGGGGAGAACTGCTTCCGCCCCATATACTAGGGAGACAAGGTGTCTGGCCAGTGGCTCGATTCGGTGTCGTTCTGATTGACCAAAGAACCACCGGCAACTCATCAATCCAACGCCTTCCACACTTGTGCAGCCTGTCGAAAGTTCTTGTCTTGAGACCTCGTAGCACTTCAGCATTAGCCCTTTCTGCCTGGCCGTTGCTCCTTGGATGAGCAACAGAAGCAAAACAGATCTTGCCGCCAAGGTCTTGGACATATTGCATGAAGGTGCGGCTCGTGAACTGTGTGCCATTGTCGGTGATAATCCTGTTGGGTACACCAAAATGGCAAACTATTCCTTTGAGGAACTTGACGGCTGACCGTGCTGTCACCTTTCTCACTGCTTCCACTTCCGGCCACTTTGTGAACTTGTCGATTGCAACGTACAAGTACTCAAAGCCCTCGGTAGCACGAGGAAAAGGGCCTAATATATCGAGCCCCCAGACCGAGAATGGCCAGGAAAGAGGGATTGTCTGAAGAGCTTGAGCTGGTTGATGCAATTTCTTTGAATGAAACTGGCACGCTTCACACTTGGTTACTAGCGCAGTTGCATCCTGGAGAGCAGTGGGCCAAAAGAAACCTTGCCGGAATGCCTTACCAGCAAGAGCTCTTGATCCTATGTGGGAACCACATATGCCTCCTGTATCTCCGCCAACAGCTCCAGTCCATCCTCCCGAGGAATGCACTTCAATTTCACACCGTTCGGCCTTTTCCTGTATAGGACATTGTCCACAAACTGGTACATGTTAGACCGATGGGCTACTTTCTCCGCCTCTTCCTGTTCTTCGGGGAGTTCTCCTGTCTGAAGGAAATGGACGATGTGTTGTGCCCATGTTGGAGCCTGGGGCTCGACAACAAGGACTAAAGGCATGTCCTCTGCCGCGGGAGCATTTGTCTCTACAGCAAGGGTCCGAGGCCCTGCCGGAGCCTGTTGCTCCCCGGCAAGCTCGGCGGGAGCGTTTGTCTCCACGGCAAGAGCTTGAGGCCCTGCCGGAGTCTGTCGCTCACCGGCAAGCTTGGTGTTGTTCCCGGCAACCCTTTTTTCGGCGGCTTCTGGAAGCTCTGCCGGAAAATACTTGCCGGAACTCAACTTTCTCCTCTTCTCTTGTCCCATTGATGGCGCTACGGATGGTTGAGTTAATCGAAGCACAAAAGTTCCTGGTTCCACAGGTAACTTAAGGGCAGCGCGCTTTGACAGGTCATCAGCAATGCTGTTTTCCGCACGAGGAACGTGCTCCATTTGTAGACCGTCAAAACGCTCTTCCAATTTCCTCACTTCATCGACGTAAGCTTCCATCAACGGACTCTGATAATCTTTGTTAACTTGCTTGACAACAAGCTGCGAATCACCCCTGACAATGAGCTTTTTGATCCTAAGGTCTGCCGTGATCCTGAGACCGGCGAGCAGCCCTTCGTACTCCACAGTGTTGTTTGTCGATCTCTCCCGGGGAAAGTGCATCTGGATCACATATTTGAGGTGCTCTCCGGTGGGTGCGACAAGCAGCATGCCAGCACCAGCGCCTTGCAGCGAGAAAGCCCCATCAAAATACATAATCCATTCTTGATTTGTTTCCTTGCCGGGGAGGGTCATCTCTGGAGTCTCTTCGTCTGGCGTTGGGGTCCATTCTGCAATGAACTCCGCCAAAGCTCTGCTCTGAATAGTTGAAGTGCTTTCAAACTTAAGACCAAAGCTCGACAATTCCAACGCCCACTCTACAATCCTGCCGGTTGCATCTGGATTTCGCAAGATCCGCTGCAATGGAAAGCGAGTGACGACGGTAATCTCATGTGCTTGGAAGTAATGGCGCAGCTTCCTTGAGGCCATAAGAAGGCCGAAGAGCAACTTCTGCACACCAGAATATCTTGACCTAGCCCCCTGCAAAAGGGAGCTGACAAAATAAACTGGGCGCTGCACCATCTTCTTCTTCTGTATTGCTTCATTTGACTGCGCAGATCCTATCTTGTCAGCACCGGACTCTGTCGGGAAAGGTTCCAGCTCGTCGCTTGGCGGTCTTGCCGCTGCCGCTGTTTCTTCGTCAACTTCTCTCTCCGCCACTAATGCAACACTCACCACTTGATTTGTTGCCGCTAGGTATAGCAGCAACGGCTCTTGTGGTCTTGGCGCGACTAGTACTGGCGGAGAGGAGAGGTACATCTTCAAATCCTACAACGCTGCCTTCGCTTCCGGAGTCCATTTCATCGGACCTGCCTTCTTCAAGATTTTGAAAAAGGGCAGGGCGCGCTCAGCAGATTTCAAGATGAACCTACCCAAAGCAGCAACGCAGCCGGCAAGACGGCGCACATCCTTGACACGTCCTGGCGCTTGAATTTGCTCAATTGCCTTGATCTTGTCGGGATTTGCTTCAATCCCTCGCTAAGACACAAAGAACCCGAGAAGCTTGCCGGATGGAACACCAAACACACACTTCTCAGGATTGAGCTTCAAGTTGATCTTGCGCAGGTTTGCAAAAGTTTCTTCTAGATCTGATATGAGCGTCGCCTTGTCCTTGGTTTTGACCACTATATCATCCATATAAGCTTCCATATTTCTATGTAGCTGAGGCTCAAAACCAATCTGGACTGCTCTTGCAAATGTTGAACCAGCACTTTTCAACCCGAAAGGCATACGTAAGAAACAATACGTACCACATGGGGTGATAAATGCGGTCTTCTTTTCGTCTTCCTTCACCATGAAGATCTGATGATATCCTGAATACGCATCAAGAAATGAAAGTAGGTCGCAGCCGGCAGTGGAGTCTACAATCTGGTCGATGCGCGGCAAGGGAAAAGGATCTTTTGGACAGGCTTTATTGATATCTATATAGTCAATACATAGCCTCCATTTTCCATTCGCCTTGCGCACTACAACTGGATTGGCCAACCATGTTGGATGGAGCACTCCCCTAACCAAACCTGTCGCTTCCAACTTCTTGATTTCCTCGGCAATAAACTATTGCCGCTCCAAAGCTTGCTTCCTAACCTTCTGCTTGACGGGCCGCGCGTGTGGACAGACAGCAAGGTGGTGCTCAATCACCTCCTTGGGAACACCGGGGATATCGGATGGTTGCCATGCAAACACATCGACATTCGCCCGCAGGAAGGCAACGAGCGCGCTTTCCTATTTGTTGTCGAGGGTGGAACTTATGGTGAAAGTTCCTCCCGTACCATCCTCCTTGGCGGGCACCTTCTTAGTCTCTGGTGGAGCAGCTTTGGATTTCTTGCTCTTGCCGGTGGAGCTCTCTGGCACATCCTCAACGGGAGCACTGCACTCCGAGGAGGCGCGCTTGCCGGAGTAAGTGCGAGAGGTCTTGCCGGTCTTCTTCCTCCCGGGAGCTTCAGCGGCAGGAGCAAGTGCCTTGGCGGCAGACGCTGCAACTGCCTCCCGGTAAAGCTGGTCGGTGCAGATAAGCGCGTCCTTCTTGTCGGAGTTGACAGTGATAACGCTCATCGGCCCGGGCATCTTCAGTACATTGTAAGCATAGTGCGATGCCGCCATGAACTTGGCCAGCGCTGGGCGGCCAAGGATCCCATTATATGGCAATGGAATCTTGGCGACGTCGAACACAATCTTCTATGTCCTGAAGTTCAGGTCGCTACCGAATGTCACCGGCAGCGTGATCTTTCCCTTGGGCTGGCTCCTTCCTGGATTGACCCCCTGAAACGTGCCCGTTTCTTCGAGATCTTCATCAGGGATCTGCAGCCTCTTGATCACCTCAGGCGAGATTAAGTTCAGGCTGGCCCCACCGTCAACTAACATTTTCGTCACTTTGAGGTTGCGAATCGTTGGTGAGACCAACAATGGCAGACACCCGGCCGCAGTTATGCGATCAGGGTGATCCTCAGCGTCGAAAATGATAGGCGTGTTGGACCACTTCAATGGCTTTTGGGCGTCGACAGACGGCTCCGTTGCATTAATCTCGCACGCCCACTGTTTAAGTTGGCGGCGGGAAGAATGCAACGAGGCGCCCCCGTCAATGCACATCATGTCTGTAGCTTTCTGAAACTCTTGCTCACTGGACTCGTCGTCCTCGTCGTTGTCATCATCACCCCCCTCTGCCTTGTCGCGGCCTCGAGCGGGCCTTTCCTTCTATTGCTTGCCCTTGCCGCGGCGACCTCCTCGGCCACCACGCTTCTTGCCGGACCCCTCAGCACCATCCTGGGCCTTCTCCTTATCCCGTCTCTCGTACTCAGCTTTCTGCTTCTCGACAAGTTGCTCAACTTGTCGGCAGTCTTGGAGATCATAGCCCTTGGTGCGATGGATCTTGCAATATTGCTTGCCGGAGCCCTCTGGCTTGTCGGCGGCCGCCAAGGCCTGACAGGAGGCGCACCCGGCAACCTCCTTGCCGGGGTCGTCAACCTTGGCCTTCTTGGCGGTGCCGGGGTTGCCGGATCCCTCGACAGCAAGCACGGCCTTGCCCTTGTGCTTCCTGTTACGTCGCCGGCCCTTCTTTGCCGGGGCGGCAGCGTCTTCGTCTTCAGAGTCGACTCCTGCGCCAGCATCTTCGCCGGGGAGTCTCCTCCCTTCTTCAGCTTGAGCACATTTATCAGCCAGAGCATAAAGCTCGGCAACATCCCTGACCTTGTTCATCGCCAGCTCTTCGCGCATCCTGCGGTTGCGCACGTTCTGATGGAACGCGCTGACCACAGCGGCAGGATGAACGTCTGGAATGTTGTGATGTACTCGGTTAAACCTCTGGATATACTTGCGCAGGGTCTCGCCCTCTTCCTGGGGGATGAGATGCAAATCACTTTCCTGGCCAGGAGCTTGATGGCCTCCGGTAAAGGCGCCAACAAACTCATGACACAGGTCTACCCAGGAAGAAATGGAATTCTCTGGCAAATGCATCAACCACGACCTGACGTTGGGCTTAAGTACCAACGGGAAGTAGTTGGCAAGTATCTTGTCGTCGCGAGCCCCGGCAGCCTGCACCGCAATGGTGTAGATGCTCAGGAACTCCGATGGGTGAGTCTTGCCGTCATATTTCTCCGGGACCTCCGGCTTAAACGTGCGGGAATTGGGCCACTGGACTTGCCGCAGCTCACGGGTAAACGCTGGACAACCTACCTCATAGGGTAGATCGACAAGATACCCTGGCGCGGGCTTGTCTGCAGTGGGCCCCGCGCGCTTATCTGACTGATAGCGCGCTTCCCGCCGCCGCTCGATGGTAGTCCGAGCGTCTTCTTTGCCTCGTTCCCGAAGAACTTGATGTTGATCACGGCGGGTTCGCGGGTCAGACGACGCCATCGAGTCAGCATCACAGGCGTCGACCCGTCGACTGCTGTTGCCGCCGTGGAGGAGAGTGCACCGTGGTTGTGCCGCCTCCGGTCTTCCCGCCATCGGCACATGTCGGCTCGATAGACTGCCGCCGCGAAGGTTCCGCCTGCTGTGGCTTATCTTTATTGGCGAAGCTGATGAGGCTCTGAATAGCGGCTCTCCACTCTTCGAGCTTCTCCACAGCAGGAGGATAATCGAGGAGCAGCTGTGCTCGCACCAAGGCTTCTGCTGGCGTAGGCGACGGTGACAAGTGCGAGGAACGTGAGGTGCTCTGACTCCTAACCGTGTTAGAAGGAGCTCCATCACGGTCCCGCGACCGCGCGCCGCTGCCACCAACATGTTGGTGTGCATGCTGGTCCCGCGCATCTCGAGGGTGATGCTCAGGAGATTTTCCGTGGGGACGCCCAGTACCACCAACGCCGCGGCGCTGTTCATCGCGCGCGACCTGAGAAGGCCGCGGCGCATGCGCCGGCGTGGGTGTTTTAGAAGGCGCTCTTCCATCTCTGGAGTTCGCTGCACCGCCTGCTGGTAGCCGCTCGCCTGGCTATGGTCACCAGAACGTCGCGGAAGCTCAGAACCTCCGCCTCCTCCGCCCACGTCTACACCGTCACCCGTCTGTGTGGCTACAGGGACGGCGGACGTGGATGGACCAACCACCGTGAAACCCTTCTTCTTAGGGGCCATGACGGTGAAGATGATGAAGAAACTGACGCGCTGATCACTAGATCAGGTTCACGCAACCTCAGCCCCCTACCTGGCGCGCCAAAGATGTCGGAGAAACGACACCTATGGGATCGAGAGGACCCCTTTACGATTCGGCAGGGAGATGGCTTGCACAAAGAGCAGATCTAACGATCAACGCGGGGAATTTTTACCTAGGTTCGGGCCGCTGAGAAGCGTAAAACCCTACTCCTGCTTAGTATATTGGATGTGTTTAAGCCCTGGTTCTAGGAGCGCTTGTGTTGAACAGTACACAGCGGCTACTCATGCAAAACGGGCCCCAGAAGAAGATCCCCCTGTAGCTACGCCTTGGGCCTCCTTTTATACGTTCGAAGGGGTCACCACAGTGGCGTACAGTGCATACATGAGGTGTAAAAGTAGCTACAGTGTTATCATACCTAACACTGACGGTTTAGGACAAATGCATTTAATGCCCCATTGAGGTGTCTCTTAGCGTCTTGGGGACGGGAAAAGAGGCCGTCCCATCAGCACCGCTTAAGCCCAACGCCGTTATCTCCCTGACACGCACCCAGGAAGACAACAGCTAAACGACAAGCTAGTCGCTGCACTGGGGCGGTGACAGGGTAGCAAGGTCTTGCCGGGTGCGAGCCTTGTCGGGGCTGTGAGCCATCCCGGCAAGATCTTGCCGGGGCTTCAGCCTTCGGTCTTCTACCTTCTGATTATTGGCTTGAATACCTCTTCAATAGCCTCGTGATTACATTCAGTTGTCCTCCGGCAGGCCTTGCCGCTGGCGTGCCTGCAACTGCCCGTGCACAAGTATGGGGTACTAAAAGACCCAAACTTTAGTACACCGATAATTAGTTGTGCTCAGTTTTGTCCAAGCGATAGATTTTTGTTCTTTTGTCCTCCCTGTCCACCACCTGCTCACAAAAGACCGAACGTTTCACTGTCGTCCGGTCAAAACATTTGACCGTTACCTCCCGACTATTTTTTCGTCTCCTCCTAACTATTGGGGCCGCCTACTATCCTAACTGGTGGGGCGGAGGCAACTTACTACAGGTGGGGCCTAGGCAGGTGGACAGCTCTCTCTCTTACCACATTTCGAAGAGGCCGTGTCCGAGTTGTTCCCCGCCGCAGCAGTCGCCGCTCGCCCCCCCTCCCGACAGCCATCGCCGCCCCGCACGTACCCCCCCTTCTCCACCACCCAAAACCCTGCCCACCCAGCCCACCACTGTCGCCCAATCGACAGGAACCCTGGCCCACGATGCACTGATCCGTCGCGTTCCGTGCCCCAGGCTTGTACTGGCTCGAGGGGATCTAGAGGGTGGAGCTACAGTAGCAGATTGAGATGTATAGGCTTGGGCAATGTCGAGGGACACCAGCTTCTGTCCCATCGAGCGTGGGGAGGATTGGGTCGAACTAGGAGCAGCAAAGAGCTCATGGATTCCGACTGGGTAAGCCTCACGCCCCTTGAAATGTGTGATCTAACTCGTTAATATGCCTACTATTTGACCAATGGGCGCATGAATTGTTGCTTGCTTGACTGAATTGTTGTCTGCCTAACTGTAGGATTGATCCAGCGCTTGCTTTTCGGCTCGCAGTTAGAATGGAAACTAGCTTCCTGCGATGTACAAAACCGCATGATTTCTTTGGATTTTGCTATCCAAAGGTGATAGAAACAATAATTTCGTTTAAAGATTTATGCAAATCCTTGTGTTCTGAATATCCCTGGAGCCAATCTGATGATGTTGATTTGAGCTATTTCAATAGCTATAAAAAAATTGCCACTAACTTGCGACGAGCATCTAAAAACCCTTTTTTGTTTGAACGCTCGCAACCATTTCGGTAAAATTGAAATACAGGCGTTGCAGCCGCGAAAAGAATGGTATAAGAGAAAGGGTGTCGCACCCGTTAACTCTGCTAACAGTGAGCGGCCCCGCATGTAACTCCCAAGATGCGATCCTATCCCGATTTTGGCTCGAGGGCCTCGATAGGGATAGAAGCGCATCTCATCGTTTTGTAAGAATGAATATCGTTACAAGTACATGTAAAGAGGAGATGAGTATATGAAATTGGCTTACACTCGCCACAAGCTAAATCATGATCATCTCAAATACAACAATACATTCAATCACCATACAGAAGAGCAGGGTCCGACTACGGACGAAACCAAACGAAAAAGAAGACGATGTCCACCCTTGCTAATCCTAGGCTGCCGACCTGGAACCCATCCTATGATCGATGAAGAAGAAGAAGAACTCCAAATCAAACAAGCATCGCTCTCACGTCAAAGCATCACATTACCTGTACCTGCAACTGTTGTTGTAGTAATCTGTGAGCCACAGGGACTCAGCAATCTCGTTTCCAAGGGTATCAAGACTAGCAAAGCTTAATGGGTGAGGCATGGTTAAGTGGTGAGGCTGCAGCAAGCACTAAGCATTTGGATATGTGACGTGGCTTGAGACTGCATCGGTATTTCCCCAAAGAGGAAGGGATGATGCAGCACAGCGACGGTAAGTATTTCCCTCAGTTATGAAACCAAGGTTATCGAACCAGTAGGAGGATCACCACCACCCAATAAGCAGCACCTGCACACAAACAAATACTTGCAACCCGACGCGAAAGAGAGGTTGTCAATCTCTCTACGGTAAAAAGATAGATTAAGTAGTGATAGATAGGAGAGATAGATCTCTCAAGAACACAAAATAGAAAAGGCAAATAAAATATGCAGCAATATGTTTTTGGGTTTTTGGTTTTGTAGATCTGAAAACAAAGATGCAAAAAGATAGATCTGAAAGCAATATGCTGGAAAAGTAGACCCGGGGGCCGTAGGGTTCACTAGTGGCTTCTCTCATGAGTATAAAGCACGGTGGGTGAACAAATTACTGTTGGGCAATTGATAGAAAATCGAATAGTCATGACGATATCCAAGGCGATGATCATTATATAGGCATCACGTCCAAGATAGGTAGACCGGCTCCTGCCTGTATCTACCTCTATTACTCCACACATCGACCGCTATCCAGCATGCATCTAGTGTATTAAGTTCATGGAAAAACGGAGTAATGCAATAAGAACGATGACATGATGTAGACAAGATCTATTCATGTAGGAATAGATCCCATCTTGTTATCCTTAGTAGCAACGATACATGCGTGTCTTGCTGCCCCTTCTGTCACTGGGGAAGAACACCGCAAGATCGAACCCATCACAAAGCACCTCTTCCCATGGCAAGAAAAATCGATCTAGTCGGCCTAACTAAACCAAAGATTCGAAGAAGAAATACGATGCTATAAGCAATCATGCATATAAGAGATCAAAGAAGACTCAAATAATATTCATGGATAGAAACTGATCATGAACTCAAAATTCATCGGATCCCAACAAACACACCGCAAAAGTTTACATCAAATAGATCTCCAAGAGACCATTGTATTGAGAATCATAAGAGAGAGAGAGAGTGTCGGTGTCAAATCCGACATATCTCGTAGTAGGGGTCCTAAGCTAGGTGTCTTGGAGCGATGGTAACATGGACACAGGATTTTACCCAGGTTCGGGCTCTCTCGAAGAGATAATACCCTACGTCCTGCTTTTGATTGTATTCATATGGGGTATAGTACAGAGTACATGTGTCTACCACGAGATTGTTCTAATGAATATAAGATTGTCTATTGACTAGCCTGGCCTCGGTTTATATATGCACCAGGGGCCTAGGGTTTAAAGGAGTCCTTGTCTTGTGCGCCAAGTCTTGTGGAATCCTCCTTGTATTCGGCATGGGCTGCCCGAAGTGGCCCATTAGTGAATCATCACGGGGGTCCTCGGCCCGACCCACTAGTCGGGAGACGACGTGGTGAGTACCCCCTAGTCCAGGACACCGTCAGTAGCCCCCTAAACCGGTCTTCAAGTTGGGGACGCTCCTCGGTTCTTCCGAACAGTTCTTTGTCTTCGGTCGTCGGTCTTGAAAACTGGTTCAACAAATCTTCCCATGTCCGATCTTGAGGATCGCCGAGCTGAATCCGAAGAGTTCACACGTCGGGCATCCGAGGAGCCCCTTTAAGTTATCGGCCTTTATCAATGCCTTATTATTTTTTACGCCACACCTCGGGTTTGAAGGGTTTCCCGTGCAGCGGTGTCCTCTTGCGTCCGAGCTCCAACGCCGAACTGCATCTGAGGTGTCTTTTTACAGCCGAGCTCCAACGCCGGACTATGTCCGAGCTCCAACACCGGACTGTATCCGAGGTATCTTTTTGTAGCCGAGCTCCAACGCCGGACTATGTCCGAGCTCCAACGCCGGATTGTGTTCGAGCTCCAACGCCGAACTGTGTTCGAGCTCCAACGCCGAACTGTATACGAGGTGTCATAGATTACCTCGGTCTTGAAAATGTTGAAGGACTTCATCCGAGCTTAAATGCCGGAATAGTCTTATATGGAGCCAGCCGTTCACATCCGAGCTTTATGCCGGACTGCTTCTAAGGCGTCTCCGGTCTTGAGCTTTATGCCGGACTGCTT
Source organism: Elymus sibiricus (assembly GCA_039707655.1). Taxonomy (NCBI): domain Eukaryota; kingdom Viridiplantae; phylum Streptophyta; class Magnoliopsida; order Poales; family Poaceae; genus Elymus; species Elymus sibiricus. The sequence goes on along the minus strand of CM077675.1, from coordinate 301,363,698 downwards.
CCGAGCTCCAACGCCGGACTGCATCCAAGCTCCAATGATGATCAGTGTCCGAGGTATCATAAACTACCTTGGACCTTAAAAAATTAAAGGAATTCGTCCGAGCTTAATGTCGGAAACGCTCTCTATGGAGCCAGCCACTTGCGCCCGAGCTTTATGCCGGACTGCTTTCGAGGTGGTGCACCACCCCGACCATGGGCTAATTTTTTGTGGATATTTTCGGTTGGTGCAATTTATTCTCTGCCGAGATATATAGCCAGTAGCCCTCAAGGTGTGTGTCCGTTGAATGTCCGGCACGCACCTGAAGGAAAACATAAAACCGCTGATCCCAGTAGCCCCTGAGACTCAGGTCGATTCACAAAATCGGCCTGCGGATCAACTCCTAGCTCTGCAGCATACCTAGGAATAGAAACGCGGTGTAATATATTAGAGGAAATAGTGATCGGCAGGCGGGCCCTTGAGAGAGGGTCTTGAGAAGTTGCCGTAATATATTAGCTTGATGCCGGATAGGTCCATATGGTACCTATTGTTGTCCGAAGACGCGCCTGCACATAGCTCGGTCAAGCCGAACACTGAGTATTTTGAATTTTCTGCATTGAATAGGCAATGCAGTAGCCCCCGAGCCACTGGTCGGGTGGCAACACCAGATCAGGGGATCAACGTGCCCCTTTAATATTTGTAAATGATAAGCGCGAAGCCCAGTAGCCCCCGAGACTTAATGTGGGCATGGGTGGCCGAATTAAGGATCAATATCCGGAGTAAATTGACTTTAATCACAAGTTATGTGTAATGATTCTATGTATCCAAGTACTTTACATCATTAATGCTCGGATCCGCATTGTACAAAACTTTGTCGACCGACCATCGGCTTCAACCTCCTCGGCCAGTGGCCGGGGATTGTTTGTCCTACTTTATTAAGCCTTTATGAGGGCAAAGATTTATGGCAAACAAGGCAATCCGGCCATACGGTTTTATAAACAAAGGTACGCGGAGATATATGTTATATTAGTATTTAACGTAAGAAACATCTTCCAAAGAAAATAGTCCCGCTATCGGTTCCTTTCTTTGGGTTGTCATGCTGACCATGATCATTAAAAACCTCATCTTCGATCAATGTGGGACGAAAATATTGAGGATTTAGGTGGGGGAAAGTTCCCGAACTCTGTGGTCCATAATGAACCGAAATTTTCACTTCCATCATTGCCGACCAATTATATCCTTTAAGATGGCTAGCTTTCGGCTTCACCCAGTCTGAGGTACTAACCCGGATGACCCGGTAGTAACAATCACAGAGGTGCTCCCTTTACCGCCTAGCTGAACAATCGGGAACATAGGGGTAAGCACAGGAGCCAGGCAACCCAGCTTGGCCAAAATCTTAAGTCAAATTGATGCATATTTATGGCTTTATTACGATAATTATGGAAGGCAAATTCTCCATTAAGACTGTTTATAACCTGAAAGTGGCCCATCGTTGGCTTCCACCCCTTTGTAGATGCTACACAGGGTGTTTCCGTACTAACAATACAACCCTTAGCCGACGTCTCGGTGCCCGGAGGTGGTTGTGTTAGCGGAAACGAGGCCATCAGATATGCAGGATTTATAACTTTCACTTAGTCATAGGAGCTTAAAGTTTGGGAAGCCAGTTACTAGCCCCCGGTTAGTGTTCGGCATCAGCCGAGGTCAAGCCGTTAACACTCCGGCCAATTTTATGAAAGGCCCGTTATTTAATACGGTCATCGGATCGCCGACCAGTTTATGCTTATTGTGATAGTCAGTTTTCGGATTTCTCCACTGAGGTACTTGACCAGTTAACCCGGAAGTGCAATCGCAGTGGTTCTCCCTTTGCACTCCTAGCCGAACAAAGCGGAACATAGGAGGCAAGCACAGGAGCCGGGCAACCCAACTATTGATCGAAGACACAATTTGAAACTAGTGCATATAAAGCAATATCCGAGAACGTTTTGCCGAGGACTCCTCGGAGTGCCTTGGCTTTTGGTGGGTTCGGCTCTAGTCACAGCCCCCCGTTGATATTGCCGATGCTTTAAAAGTGTACTGCGAGAGTTATGCTCGGAAGAAACAAAAATTTATGGAAAAAACTTTATGTTTAGATAAAAGAAAATTGTGCCAATCCAAAACTGGTCTTAAAATTAATATGTGCTTCGGTCGTGCTTTAACATGATACATCCGATCTCCGGGCTCCAAGCGGGCCAGCCTTTGGCTTCAACCTCCATATCCCGAAGGCGGAGTGTTTCTCCGAGACCTGTTTAGCGAACTAAACCTGGGCGGTTTTAGAAATAAACCAGGCTATCCAGCTATTGACCACACACTAGTGTCGGAAAAAGGAGTAGTAGAAAAAGACTTTGCAATGACCAAGAAGAAAACACATTTATTATAAAATAGTTCATATAAATTTAAGAGCCCCCAAGTGACTTGGGTAAAAGAATTTTATGTATAATAATTGTATGTACCGAAGTACTTATGTAATATCTGTGTTTGCCCGAACTTTGAACGCATCTTTAACCGACCGTCGGCTTCTCCCTCTTCGGCCAAGGGCCGAAAAGTGTTATCTACTCCGCCTACCGAAAATATCGGCGGTGTTTCGGATAACCAGGCAATCAGGCCATGAGGCTGTAACAGACAAAGCGCGCCCAGGGAACTTATGCTATATTACTTATGTAACGTAAGAAGCATCTTCAAAGAAAATAGTGCCCCCAACGGTACCTTTCTTTGGTCGCTCATAATTACTATGAGACTTGTGCAATAGATTTGTGTACGCGTGAGTTCCGTCGTGTGCCGACCATAGTTGAAAACAATAAGAGCGCTAGCTTTCGGCTTCACCCGTCTGAGGTACGAGTTCGGATGACCCGATCGTAACAATCGCAGAGGTGCTCCCTTTACTCCCTAGCCGAACAATCGGGAACGTAGGGGTAAGCACCGGAGCAAGGCAACCCAGCTTTACGGAACACTTAAGTCAACATGATGCATATATTGGCGTAAACACGAACAAGGAAGGGTGCGATACGTTAATAATCATATGCAAGAGGAATGGCTTCATAAAGGTAGCCCCCAAGTAAACGGGGTATTTGAATTTGTTTGTAACAAACAAAGTTTTGACAAAGAAAGTTTTTCGCAAACAACTTTTTGTCAAAAAAGTATAATGCTTGGTCGAACCGAACAAAATTTAAAACTGAAAGTTTTTGAGCATGAAAGCGACTTAGCTGGTTAATGTGCTCGGTGTCGATGACGCGATCCGGGCTTGTGGCGGGACAAGGACGCCCATCGAACTTTGACAGATCCGGTGTGTAGTCTTCGGCATGACCGAGGTCCCAGCCCCCAAGCCCGTCCCGAGGTGACCGAACGAGGAGTTCGGCACTCCGAAGTAGTGTCACGGCTCGGCCGATGTGGCGAGGCGAAGCCCCTGGTCCAGCCGAGGTGGTGGAGTAGGTCGGCAAGGTGACGCCGGGATGACCGCGTGACGGCAGTCGAAGTCGATTTCCTGCACTCATAAAATAGTGCAAGCCAAAAGTAATAACAAAGAAAGATAATAATATATTTTAAAAAAATTCTTCTACTTAGTTAATTTAAGTGAAGCAAATAAGTAAAGGAATATGGCCTGGGCGCCGAGGTGCCTGAACGAAGAGTTCGGCTTGACGAAGTGGCGACGCCGCACGGTCGATGTGGCGAGATGAAGTCCTCGGTCCAGTTAACATGGCGAAGCTGTGATCGGCGGACGCCGAAGTCTCATGCAGGTCGGCTGGTGACGCCGAAGTCTCATGCCAGCCGAAGTGTTGAAGCAGGTCGGCTGGTGACGCCGAATTCTCATGCCAGCCGAGGTGTCGAAGCTGGTCGGCTGGTGACGCCGAAGTCTCCGGAGCGGGTTGATGAGGAGATGACGAAGCCCCTAGTCTAGTCGAGGTGATGGAGCAGATCTGTAAGGTGACGCTAGAGCCCCATGCCAGCCGACGTGTCAAAGCAGGTCGGCGTGGTGGACGTCAGCTTGAAAAAGTAACGGCGCGGCGATGCCGACGCAGGTCGGAATTTGTGACGAGGTCAATGCTGGCTTGATGAAGCAACGGAGCGCCCGACCCGTACAACCCGCGGATGACGAGGTTCGCTTGATGATTATTCGGCCCTCGCGATGCCGAACTCTTGGTCGGATGACCGAGATGATGAGAAAATTTCCATCAAAAAGGACGTCCGACAACCCGTTCATGAAAAAGATGAACTCGGGCCGGATTCGTTTTCGCGCAGAAAATAGATCCAAAATTCGTTGTACTAATCGGATGTTTCCCGGAGTTTGGACGGTCGGATCGAGCTGAAATTTTGAGGGGTGATCGGTATAGGAATTCCACGGCCAATGAATGGTGGGATTTTCCAACGGATGCCCGAGCTAGACGCTGGACTCCTCGCCCTGAACTCGTCCAGATTCTCGTCTAGATTCGACAGGGCTCCGGTAGATCGGAGATTGCTGGAGATTCCTCCATTGGAACGCGACGAAATTTTACAGGGTTGTTGTAGACTCAATTCCGCACAATTCCACCGAAGCAATCGTCAAGGCGACACTCGAGGAAGCGGGGACGACGAACACGAGTCGCTGTCCAGAAAAAACTGCACGGTTGCTCGAGGACGATGTCAACATCGAGCCCCCGAGCTCCATGGATGATTTCTCGTGATCTTGATAGAGATCGGAGATGATGACGATGAAAGTATCCGTCCGGTCTTGATGATCTGGCATGGAGTGCAGTCCTCGGTCCAACCGAGGTGACCAGTCGAGCCGGCGACGAAGATGCCGACATCGACAACAAAGCTCGGTTCCAACGCGTAGATCGCGCCGGAGATGATCTGAATTCCCATCGCACCGCGGCGACTGCCTGCAGGTTCTCAATGAAAGCACCAATGTCGGTGTCAAATCCGGCATATCTCGTAGTAGGGGTCCTAAGCTAGGCGTCTTGGAGCGATGGTAACATGGACACAGGATTTTACCCATGTTCGGGCTCTCTCGAAGAGATAATACCCTACGTCCTGCTTTTGATTGTATTCATATGGGGTATAGTACAGAGTACATGTGTCTACCACGAGATTGTTCTAATGAATATAAGATTGTCTATTGACTAGCCTGGCCTCAGTTTATATATGCACCAGGGGCCTAGGGTTTAAAGGAGTCCTTGTCTTGTGCGCCAAGTCTTGTGGAATCCTCCTTGTATTCGGCATGGGCTGCCCGAAGGGGCCCATTAGTGAATCATCACGGGGGTCCTCGGCCCGACCCACTAGTCGGGAGACTACGTGGTGAGTACCCCCAAGTCCAGGACACCGTCAGAGAGGAAGCCATCTAGCTACTGCCTACGGACCCGTATGTCTATAGTGGACTACTCATGCATCATCGGAGAGGCACCTATGAGGAAGATAAACCCCTCCGTGATGGTGTTTAGATTGGATCTCGCGGTTCTGGATCTTGCGGCGGCTGGAATTGTGTTTCTGTTAGGGAACATTGCATGGGAAACAAAAATTTTCCTACGCACACGCAAGATCTATCCATGGTGATGAGCATCTACGAGAGGGAGAGTGGATCTACATACCCTTGTAGATCGCTAAGCGGGAAGCGTTAAGAAACGCGGTTGATGTAGTCGAACGTCTTCGCGATCCAAATCGCTAAGCGTCCTGTGATCCAATCACGATCAGTCCCGATCAAGCGCCGAACGGACGGCACATCCGCGTTCAGCACACGTACAGCTCGATGACGATCTCCACCTTCTTGATCCAGCAAGAGGGAGCGGAGAGGTAGATGAGTTCTCCGGCAGCGCGACGGCGCGGCGGCGGCGGTGGTGGAACTATTCCAGCAGGGCTTCGCCTAAGCGCTGCTGAAAACTAGAGGATTTGATCTATCAGGGAGAGAGGGCTGCACCGTGGCTAGGGTTTCTTGGTGCGGCTGCCCTCTCTCCCCTCCAGTATATATAGGAGGAAGGGGAGGGAGGCCAGCGCCCCTAGGGCTGCCCCTAGGAGTCGGCCGAAGTGGGAGAGGTGGAGGAGTCCTACTCCAATCCTACTAGGAGTAGGATTCCTCCCCCACTTGGAAACCTTTTCCACCTCTTGGGTTTTTCCACCCCTAGCCGCATGGGCTTTAATGGGGGCTTCGGCCAGCCCACTAGGGGCTGGTTTGCCTCCTCCCACAGCCCATGAGGCCCTTTGGGGGCGAGAGGCCCCTCCCGATGGTCCCCCGGTACCCTCCCGGCACTCCCGGTACACTACCGAAGTACCCGAAACTTTTCCGGTGACCAAAACGGGACTTCCTATATATCAATATTTACCTCCGGACCATTCCGGAGCTCCTCGTGACGTCCAGGATCTCATCCGGGTCTCCGAACAACCTTTGGTCACCATCATACATAACTCAATACTACCGAAATGTCACCGAACGTTAAGTGTGCAGACCCTGCGGGTTCGAGAACTATGTAGACATGACCGAGACACCTCTACGGTCAATAACCAATAGCGGGACCTGGATGCCCATATTGGTTCCTACATATTCTATGAAGATCTTTATCGGTTGAACCTCTATGTCAAGGATTCAGTTAATCCCGTACGCTGTTCCCTTTGTTCTTCGGTATGTTACTTGCCCGAGATTCGATCGTCGGTATCTCTATACCTAGTTCAATCTCGTTACCAGCAAGTCTCTTTACTCGTTCCGTAATACAAGATCCCGTGGCTAACACTTTAGTCACATTGCTTGCAAGGCTTGTTGTGATGTTGTATTATCGAGTGGGCCCTGAGATACCTCTCCGTCATACGGAGTAACAAATCCCAGTCTCGATCCATGCCAGCTCAACAGACACCTTCGGACATACCTGTAGAGCATCTTTATAGTCACCCAGTTACGTTGTGACGTTTGATACACCCAAGGTATTCCTCCGGTGTCAGTGAGTTGCATGATCTCATGGTCATAGGAACAGATACTTGACATGCAGAAAACAATAGCAATAAACTGACACGATCATATGATACGTTCATAGTTTGGGTCTTGTCCATCACATCATTCTCCCAATGATGTGATCCCGTTATCAAATGACATCTCATGTCCATGGCTAGGAAACCTTGACCATCTTTGATCAACGAGCTAGTCTACTAGAGGCATACTAGGGACACAGTGTTGTCTTTGTATCCACACATGTAATTGAGTTTCCAATCAATACAATTATAGCATGGATAATAAACGATTATCATGAACAAGGAAATATAATAATAACTACTTTTATTATTGCCTCTAGGGCATATTTCCAACAGTCTCCCACTTGCACTAGAGTCAATAATCTAGCTCACATCACTATGTGATTTACATTGTAATGAATCTAACACCCATACAGTTCTGGTGTTGATTATGTTTAGCCCTTGGAAGAGGTTTAGTCATCGGGTCTGCAACATTCAGATCCGTGTGTACTTTGCAAATATTTATGTCGTCCTCCTTGATGTAATAGCGGATGGAATTGAAACGTAGCTTTATGTGTCTGGTCCTCTTGTGAAACCTTCGTTCCTTGGCTAGAGCAATGGCACCAGTGTTGTCACAGAACAGAGTCATTGGGTTTAGTGCACTAGGCACTACTCCAAGATATGTCATGAACTCCTTCATCCAGACACCTTCCTTCGCCGCCTCCGAGGCCACGATGTACTCCGCTTCGCATGTAGAATCAGCTACCACGCTCTGCATGGAACTGCACCAGCTTACCGCACCCCCATTGAGAATAAATACGTATCCGGTTTGAGACTTAGAGTCATCCGGATCAGTGTCAAAGCTTGCATCAACGTAACCCTTTACGACGAGCTCTTGATCACCTCCATAAACGAGAAACATGTCCTTAGTCCTTTTCAGGTACTTCAGGATATTCTTGACCGCTGTCCAGTGTTCCACTCCTGGATCACTTTGAAACCTTCCGGCCATACTTATGGCAAGGCTGACATCGGGTCTTGTGCACAGCATTGCATACATGATAGAGCCTATGGCTGAAGCATAGGGGACGACACTCATCTTTTCTCTATCTTCTGCAGTCACTGGGCATTGAGTCTTACTCAACTTCACACCTTGCAATACAGGCAAGAACCCCTTCTTGAACTGATCCATTTTGAACTTCTTCAAAACTTTGTCAAGGTATGTGCTTTGTGAAAGTCCTATTAAGCGTCTCGATCTATCTCTATAGATCTTGATGCCTAATATGAAAGCAGCTTCTCCTAGGTCCTTCATTGAAAAACTCTTGTTCAAATATTCCTTCACGCTTTCCAACATTTCTGTATTGTTTCCAATCAGCAATATGTCATCCACATATAATATTAGAAACGCTATAGAGCTCCCACTCACTTTCTTGTAAATACAAGCTTCTCCGTAAATTTGTATAAACTCAAACGCTTTGATCACCTCATCAAAGTGCTTATTCCAACTCCGAGATGCTTGCACTAGTCCATAAATGGATCGCTGGAGTTTGCAAACTTTGTCAGCATTCTCTGGATCGACAAAACCTTCTAGTTGCATCATATACAACTCTTCCTTAAGGAAACCGTTAAGGAACGCTGTTTTGACATCCATCTGCCAAATTTCATTATCGAAAAAGGCAGCTATTGCTAACATGATTTTGATGGACTTAAGCATGGCTACGGGTGAGAAGGTCTCATCATAGTCAACTCCTTGAACTTGTGAAAAACCCTTTGCCACAAGTCGAGCTTTATAGACTATGACATTACCGTCCGCGTCCGTCTTCCTCTTAAAAATCCATTTGTTCTGAATGGCCTTACGCCCTTCAGGTGATACTTCCAAAGCCCATACTTTGTTTTCATACATGGATCCCATCTCGAATTTCATGGCCTCTAACCATTTCTCGGAATCCGGGCCCATCATCGCTTCTCCATAGCTCATAGGTTCATCGTTGTCCAACAACATGACCTCTAAGACAGGGTTGCCGTACCACTCAGGAGCAGTACGCGTCCTTGTCGACCTACGAGGTTCGATGGCAACTTGATCCGAAGCTTCATGATCATCATCATTAATTTCCTCTTCAACTGATGTAGGCTCTACAGAAACATCTTTCTGCACTGCGCTACTCTCTGGTTGAAGTAAAGGTTCAACAACCTCATCAAGTTCTATCTTCCTCCCACTCAATTCTTTCAAGAGAAACTCTTTCTCAAGAAATGTTCCGTTTTTAGCGACAAACACTTTGCCTTCGAATCTGAGATAGAAGGTATACCCAACTGTCTCTTTTGGGTATCCTATGAAGACGCATTTCTCCGCTTTGGGTTCGAGCTTTTCAGGCTGAAGCTTTTTGATATAAGCATCACATCCCCAAACTTTAAGAAACGACAACTTTGGCTTCTTGCCAAACCATAGCTCATATGGCGTCGTCTCAACGGATTTCGATGGTGCCCTATTTAAAGTGAATGCAGCTGTCTCTAATGCATAACCCCGAAACGATAGTGGCAAATCGGCAAGAGACATCATAGATCGCTCCATATCCAATAAGGTTCGATTACGACGTTCAGACACACCATTACGCTGTGGTGTTCCAGGCGGTGTCAATTGTGAAACAATTCCACATTGTCTTAAGTGACTGCCAAACTCATAACTCAGATATTCTCCTCCTCGATCAGATCATAGGAATTTAATCTTCTTGTTACGATGATTCTCAACTTCACTCTGAAATTGCTTGAACTTTTCAAATGTTTCAGACTTGTGTTTCATTAAGTAAATATACCCATATCTACTTAAGTCATCAGTGAAGGTGAGAAAATAACGATATCCACCGCGCGCCTCAATGCTCATCGGACCGCACACATCAGTATGTATGATTTCCAACAAGTCACTTGCCCGTTCCATTGTTCCAGAGAACGGGGTTTTAGTCATCTTGCCCAAGAGGCATGGTTCACATGTGTCAAGTGATTCAAAATCAAGTGACTCCAAAAGTCCATCAGCATGGAGTTTCTTCATGCGTTTTACACCAATATGACCTAAACGGCAGTGCCACAAGAAAGTGGTATTATCATTATCAATTCTACATCTTTTGGCATCAATGTTATGAACATGTGTATCATCACTATCATGATTCAATAAGAATAAACCCCTCACATTGGGTGCATGACCATAAAAGATATTACTCATATAAATAGAACAACCATTATTCTCTGATTTAAATGAGTAACCGTCTCACAATAAACAAGATCCAGATATAATGTTCATGCTTAACGCAGGCACTAAATAACAATTATTCAGGTTCATCACTAATCCCGATGGTAATCGAAGAGCGAGCGTGCCGACGGCGATCACATCAACCTTGGAACCATTTCCCACGCGCATCGTCACTTCGTCCTTTGCCAGCCTCCGTCTATTCCGCAGTTCCTGTTTTGAGTTGCAAATGTGAGCAACCGCACCGGTATCAAATACCCAGGCACTACAACGAGAGTTGGTAAGGTACACATCAATAACATGTATATCATATATACCTTGTTTGTTGTTGGCCGCCTTCTTGTCAGCCAAATACTTAGGGCAGTTCCGCTTCCAGTGACCAATTCCCTTGCAATGAAAGCACTCAGTTTCTGGCTTGGGTCCAGCTTTGGGTTTCTTCACGGGAGGGGCAACTGCTTTGCCACTCTTCTTGGAGTTACCCTTCTTACCCTTGCCATTCTTCTTGAAACTAGTGGTTTTATTGACCATCAACACTTGATGCTCCTTCTGAATCTCAGACTCAGCGACTTTCAATATCGCAAACAACTCGGCGACTGACTTGTTCATCCCGTGCATGTTATAGTTCAACACGAAGCTCTTGTAGCTAGGTGGCAATGGTTGAAGAACTCTGTCAGTGATCGCCTCTGCTGGAAGGGGCATTCCCAACTCAGCCAGACGAGTGGAATACTCAGACATTTTGAGTATGTGTTCACTAACAGACCCGTTCTCCTCCATCTTGCAGGCATAGAACTTATCAGAGGTCTCATACCTCTCGATCCGGGCATTCTTCTGAAAGATAAACTTCAACTCCAGGAACATATCATATGCTCCATGACGTTCAAAACGTCTTTGAAGTCCCGGTTCTAAGCCATACAACATTGCACATTGAACCATTGAGTAATCATCAGAACGAGCCTGCCAGGCGTTCGCAACGTCTGGAGACTCTACTGGAGCGGGTGGATTACCAAGCAATGCATCAAGGACATAAGCCTTTTGGGAAGCCGTAAGGATAATCCGTAGATTACGGGCCCAGTCCACAAAGTTACTTCCATCATCTTTCAACTTAGCTTTCTCTAGGAACGCATTAAAATTCAGGGGTGCTACTGCGCGAGCCATTGATCTACAACATAAATTTTGCAAAGACAACTTAGACTATTGTTCAAGATAATGAGTTTAGTTAATCATATTACCTAAAAACTCCCACTCAAATTGACATCCCTCTGGTCATTCGAGTGTCACATGTTCCAAATTCACCAACTCAAGTCCGATCATCACGTGAGTTGAGGTGGTTTCAATGGTGAACATCTTCATGTTGATCATATCTACTATATGACTCATGTTCGACCTTTCGGTCTCTTGTGTTCCGAGGCCATGTCTGTACATGCTAGGCTTGTCAAGTTTAACCTGAGTGTTCCGCACGTGCAACACTGGTTTGCACCCGTTGTATGCGAACGTAGAGTCTTGCACACCCGATCATCACGTGGTGTCTCAAAATGACGAACTTTCGCAACGGTGCACACTCGGGGAGAACACAATTTTATCTTGAAATTTAAGTGAGGGATCACCTTATAATGCTACCGTCGTCCTAAGCAAAATAAGATGCATAAAAGGATTAACATCACATGCAAATCATAAGTGACATGATATGGCCATGAACTTGTGCTTTTGATCTCCATCTCCAAAGCACTGGCATGATCTCCATCGTCACCGGCATGACACCATGATCTCCATCAATGTGTCGCCATGAGGCTGTCGCGCCAACTCTTGCTTCCACGACTATTGCTAACTCATAGCGATAAAGTAAAGCAAAACGGCGAAAATAATTAAAGACAACCCTATGGCTCCTGCCGGTTGCCGTACTCATCGACATGCAAGTCGTGATATTCTATACAATACATGATCATCTCATACATCACATATATCTCATCATGTAATTGGCCATATCACATCACAACATACCCTGCAAAAACAAGTTAGACGTCCTCTAATTGTTGTTGCAAGTTTTACGTGGCTGCTACGGGTATCTAGCAAGAACAATTCTTACCTACGCAAAAACCACAACGGTGATACACAAATTGCTATTCAACCTTCTCAAGGACCGCCTTTGTCGATTCCGATCCAACTAAAGTGGGAGAAACAGACACCAGCCAGCCATCTTTATGCAACAAAGTTACATGTCGGTTGATGGAACCGGTCTCTCGTAAGCGTACGAGTAATGTTGGTCTGGGCCGCTTCATCCCACAATACCGCTGAATCAAGAAAAGACCAAGGGAGGAAGCAATCTAAATATCAACGCCCACAAACTCCTTTGTGTTCTACTCGTGATCTCATCTACACATAGACCTAGCTCATGATGGCACCGTTGGGGAACGTTGCATGGAAAACAAAAAATTTCCTACGCACACGCAAGATCTATCCATGGTGATGAGCATCTACGTGAGGGAGAGTGGATCTACATACCCTTGTAGATCGCTAAGCGGGAAGCGTTAAGAAACGTGGTTGATGTAGTCGAACGTCTTCGCAATCCAAATCGCTAAGCGTCCCGCGATCCAATTATGATCCGTCCCGATCTAGCGCCGAACGGACGGCACCTCCACGTTCAGCACACGTACAGCTCCATGACGATCTCCGCCTTCTTGATCCAGCAAGAGGGAGCGGAGAGGTAGATGAGTTCTCCGGCAGCGCGACGGCACATCGGCGGTGGTGGTGGAACTATTCCAGCAGGGCTTCGCCTAAGCGCTGCTGAAAACTAGAGGATTTGATCTATCGGGGAGAGAGGGCTGCACCGTGGCTAGGGTTTCTTGGTGTGGCTGCCCTCTCTCCCCTCCAGTATATATAGGAGGAAGGGGAGGGAGGCCGACGCCCCTAGGGCTGCCCCTAGGAGTCGGCCGAAGTGGGAGAGGTGGAGAGTCCTACTCCAATCCTACTAGGAGTAGGATTCCTCCCCCACTTGGAAACCTTTTCCACCTCTTGGGGTTTTTCACCCCTAGCCGCATGGGCTTTAGTGGGGGCTTCGTCCAGCCCACTAGGGGCTGGTTTGCCTCCTCCCACAGCCCATCAGGCCCTTTGGGGCGAGAGGCCCCTCCCGATGTTCCCCCGGTACCCTCCCGGCACTCCCGGTACACTACCGAAGTACCCGAAACTTTTTCGGTGACCAAAACGGGACTTCCTATATATCAAATATTTACCTCCGGACCATTCCGGAGCTCCTCGTGACGTCTGAGATCTCATCTAGGACTCCGAACAACCTTCGGTCACCATCATACATAACTCAATACTATCAAAACGTCACCGAACGTTAAGTGTGCAGACCCTGCGGGTTCGAGAACTATGTAGACATGACCGAGACACCTCTACGTTCAATAACCAATAGCGGGACCTGGATGCCCATATTGGTTCCTACATATTCTACGAAGATCTTTATCGGTTGAACCTCTATGTCAAGGATTCAGTTAATCCCATACATTGTTCCCTTTGTTCTTCGGTATGTTACTTGCCCGAGATTCGATCGTCGGTATCTCTATACCTAGTTCAATCTCGTTACCGGCAAGTCTCTTTACTCGTTCCGTAATACAAGATAACGTGGCTAACACTTTAGTCACATTGCTTGCAAGGCTTGTTGTGATGTTGTATTACCGAGTGGGCCCTGAGATACCTCTCCGTCATACGGAGTAACAAATCCCAGTCTCGATCCATGCCAGCTCAACAGACACCTTTGGAGATACCTGTAGAGCATCTTTATAGTCACCCAGTTACGTTGTGATGTTTGATACACACAAGGTATTCCTCCGGTGTCAGTGAGTTGCATGATCTCATGGTCATAGGAACAAATACTTGACATGCAGAAAACAATAGCAATAAACTGACACAATCATATGCTACGTTCATAGTTTGGGTCTTGTCCATCACATCATTCTCCCAATGATGTGATCCCGTTATCAAATGACATCTCATGTCCATGGCTAGGAAACCTTGACCATCTTTGATCAACGAGCTAGTCTACTAGAGGCATACTAGGGACACAGTGTTGTCTATGTATCCACACATGTAATTGAGTTTCCAATCAATACAATTATAGCATGAATAATAAACGATTATCATGAACAAGGAAATATATAAATAACTACTTTTATTATTGCCTCTAGGGCATATTTCTGACAGTTTCGTCGACTGCCCTAGGGTTTTTAGAATATTTGGGCATTGATAGGCATCAGAGGCGGTGGAGAGGGGTCCCAAGGAGGGCACAACCCATCAGGGCGCGCCGGGGCCCCCTTGGCGCGCCCTGGTGGGTTGTGGTCTCCTCGGCCCACTTCTCCGGTACTTCTTTGGCCCATTGGGTGTCTTCTGGTCCAGAAAAAATCTCCAAAAAGTTTCGTCACGATTGGACTCCGTTTGGTATTGATTTTCTGCGAAGTAAAAAACAAGCAAAAACAGCAACTGGCACTTTGGCACTATGTCAATAGGTTAGTCCCAAAAAATGATATAAAGTTGTTATAAAATGATTGTAAAACATCCAAGAATGATAATATAACAGCATGGAACAAGCAAAAATTATAGATACGTTGGAGACGTATCAGCATCCCCAAGCTTAATTCCTACTCGTCCCCGAGTAGGTAAATGATAAAAACAGAATTTTTGATGTGGAATGTTGCCTAACATGTTCATCATATTCTTTTCTTTTGTATAGCATGGACATTTGGAGTTATAGATGATTCAAAGCAATAGTCTAGTTTTAACATAATGACTTCAATACTCAAGCATGCCAACAAGCAACCATGTCTTTCAAAATATCAACACTAAAGAAAGTTATCCCTAGCCCATCATGCTCAATCATTGATCCATTCATGAAACACACTCAAATATTAGCTATACCCAATGCTCAAGTACGATCATAGTGCCCCCTAGTTGGTGCTTATAAGAGAAGATGGAGACTCAAAGTAAAAATTAAAAATTGCATAAAGTAAATAGAAAGGCCCTTCGTAGAGGGAAGTAGGGATTTGTAGAGGTGCCAGAGCTCAAAGTTTTAAATTGAGAGAGAAAAATTTTGGGTGGCATGCTTTTCCTGTCAACGAAAACGACAGAGTAGCTCACAATACTTTCCATGCTAGATATATCATAGGCGGTTCCCAAACAAAAAATAAAGTTTATTCCTTTTTCCACCAAACTTTCACTTTCCATGGCGGGCTGTATCCACGGTTGCCTTCCATACCAACACTTTCCAAGGAATTTATTATTTGACAACATAAAGTAAATATTTTTTCATTTTTTTCATTTTGGGAATGGGCATCCCTATAACCGTCGCACTCTCGTGCAATGACAAGTGAATAAACACTCATCTTGAGAATAACACATCTAGCATGGAAAAATATTGGACACTCCCCACAGTTTCATGAGCGGTACGAGCACACAAAAGAGAAATTTTATTTTGAAAATTTAGAGATGGCACATACAAATTTGCTTGGAACGGCATGGAAATACTGCAAATAGGTAGGTATGGTGGACTCATAAGGCAAAACTTGGTTTAAGGATTTTGGATGCACAAGTAGTATTTCTACTTAGTACAAATGGAGGCTAGCAAATAGATTGGGAAGCAACCAAACCAAGAAACGAAAATTCACATAAGTGAGCCTTGAGCATAACTAACACCGAATAATGCACCACAAGTAGGATGTAATTTCATTGCATAACTATTGACTTTCGTGCATGCATAGGGAATCACAAACCTTAACACCAATATTCCCACTCAAGCATAATTACTCACTAACATGACTCACATATTACTATCATCATGTTTCAAAACTATTACAAGGAATCAAGTTTAATTTGCCCAATGATCTTCATGAAAGTTTTTATTATATCCTCCTTGGATATCTATCACATTGGGACTAGTTTCATATATTGCCATTGCTTTTTGGCAAGCTCAAACAAATTTAAGTGAAGCACATGAGCATAAAGATTTCATCTCTCAAAAAGATATAAGTGAAGCATAGAGAGCAATTCTAACAAATCATAGCATAATTTTGGCTCTCCCAAATAGGTGTGTACAGCAAGGATACAAGTGAAAAACTAACAAACAAAGCAAGCAAAGATACAAGACGCTCCAAGCAAAACTCATGATATGTGACGAATAAAAATATAGCTCCAAGTAAAATACCGATGGTTGTTAGAAGAAAGAGGGGATGCCACTCGGGGGCATCCCCAAGCTTAGTTGCTTTTTACTCTTTGGATATATCTTGGGGGTGCGGTAGCATCCCCAATCTTAGGCTTTTATCACTCCTTATTCCTTCATCCATCGTGATCTCACCCAAAACTTGAAAACGTCAATCACACAAAACTCAACAAAATCTTCGTGAGATCCGTTAGTATAATAAAGCAAATCACTACTTTAGGTGCTGTTGCAAACCCATTCATATTTTATTGTTGCATTATACCTACTGTATTTTAACTCTACCATGGCTCATAACCTTCAATATAACCCATAGATTCATCAAAACAAGCACACAATGCAACGAAAACAGAATCTGTCTTAAACAGAACAGTCTATAGTAATCTGTACTCTAACCATACTTCTGTAACTCTAAAAATTCTGAAACATTAGCAAACCGTAAGGAATTTGTATAGCAACACTGTGTTAAAATTCCAGCTCAAGATCATGTTCCAGAAAAAAAATGAAAATTCATATACTGGACGCAAAGTTTCTGTTTCAGATTCAGCATCACTTCTACTCATCCTATGAATCATCCTAAAGGCTTTACTTGGCACAAACACTAAATAAACCATAAAAACACAATCATAACAGAGGCATAATTGTGTCAACACTCAAAAACAGAAATGAAAAAGCAAAAATTTATTTATTCGTTGGGTTGCCTCCCAACAAGCGCTATCGTTTTACGCCCCTAGCTAGGCATAACGCATAGATTCAAGTATTGTCATATTTGGTTTTGGATCCATAGGATGCCCTCATGATTGATTCATATGGTGGATTAATTCTTTTTCTAGGGAAGTGTTCCATACCCTTTCTTAGTGGAAATTGGAAACGAATATTGCCTTCTTTCATATCAATCACGTCACCTATAGTGCGTAAAACGGTCTACTAAGTATAATGGGACAAGACGAATTGCAATCAATATCAAGCACAATAAAATCAATGGGCACATAGTTCCTATTTTCAAGAATAAGAACATCATTAATTCTTCCCAAAGGCTTTTTAATAGTAGAATCCGCCAAGTGCAAATTAAGAGAGCATTCTTCAATATTGGTAAGACCAAGCACATCACATAGAGATTTCAGAATCGTGGAAACACTAGCACCCAAATAACACAAAGAAAAGCACTCATAAATTTTAATCTTGACTTTAATGGTGGGTTCCCACTCATCATGCAATTTTCTAGGAATAGAAATCTCCAACTCCAACTTTTCTTCAAAAGATTTCATCATGGCATCAACGATATGTTTAGTAAAAGCTTTATATTGCTCATAAGCATGGGGTGAATTCAACATAGATTGCAACAAAGAAATACATTCAATCAAAGAGCAACTATCATAATTAAAATCTTTGCAATCCAAGATAGTGGGCACATCACTAGTTAAAGTTTTGACCTCTTCAAACCCACTTTTATCAAAAATTTCATCAAGATTTTCACCCTCCAAATTATTGGAATGCCTTCTAGCTAAAGTTGACTCTACTTCAGTCCCTTCATTATTAATTTTAATATTACTCAACAAGGAATCAATAGTAGAAATACCAATCACTTTAAGATCTACATCTTTTTTATGAAGGCAATCACTAGAAAATGATTTTTCTAAGATTTCTCTTTTAGCTCTAAGCATAGAGGTTCTTTTCTTACTTTCATCCATGGAGACATATAAAGATTTAATAGATTCATAAATCTTAGGCACAAAAGCTTTCAACTTGAGATTTTCAACATCATGAGAAATTCTATCAATGCTTCCAGACATATCATCAATCTTATTCAACTTTTCTTCTATCGTAGTATTGAAAGCCTTTTGCGCATTGACAAATTCTTTAATATTACTCTCAAGATCAGAGGTGTTCCTATTATTATTGTAATAAGAATTACCATAGGAATTACCATAATTATTAGAGGAATTTCCAGGAAAAGGCCTAGGATTAAAATTACCTCTATAAGCATTGTTAATGAAATTGTTTCGCGAGACAAAATTCACATCTACGGAATCACTATTTTGCTCAATCAAGGTAGACAAAGGCACATCATTAAGATCAATAGGAGCATTTTTACTAGCAACCAATTTCATCAAAGCATCAACCTTATCACTCAAAGTACTAATTTCCTCAACCGAATTAACTTTCTTACTAGTAGGTGCTCTTTCGGTATGCCGTTGAGAATAATTAGCCATGGTATTATCTAGCAATTTAGTAGCTTCACCCAAAGTAATCTCCATAAAAGTACCACCCGCGGCGGAATCTAAAAGATTTCTAGAGACAAAATTCAATCCCGCATAAATTTTTTGTATGATCATCCAAAGATTCAAACCATGTGTAGGACAATTTCTTAGCATCAACTTCATTCTTTCCCAAGATTTTGCAACATGTTCATGCTCAAGTTGCTTAAAATTCATGATTTGCGTCCTAAGGGAAATAATTTTAGCGGGCGGAAAATACTTAGTGATAAAAGCATCTTTGCACTTATTCCAAGAATCAATACTATTGCGAGACAAAGAGGAAAACCAAAATTTTGCACAACCCCGCAAGGAAAAAGGAAACAATTTCAACTTCACAATATCATTGTCCACATCTTTTTTCTTTTGCATATCACACAATTCTACGAACGTGTTTAGATGGGATGCGGCATCCTCATTAGAAGTGCCGGGAAATTGATCTTTCATGACAAGATTCAACAAAGCGGCATTAATGTCACAAGACTCCACACTAGTGGCGGGAGGAGCAATCGGAGTGCTACTAAAATCATTGTTATTAGTATTGGAAAAATCACACAACTTGGTGTTTTCTCGAGTCATCGTGAGTACGCAAACAAGATTGCAAACAAGGAAGAGATCCGGCAAGAAAAAGGACAAACGAAAAAGAGGGCGAATAAAACGACAAATTGGTGAAGTGGGGGAGAGGAAAACAAGAGGCAAATGGCAAATAATGTAATTGCAAGGAGATGATATTTGTGATTAGGAACCTGGTAGATGATGATGGAGTCCCCTCGGCGCCTACGATAGGCACGTAGAAGAGACCGCTTCCTCCCCGGCAACGGCGCTAGAAATTCCTTTGACGTGGCGTGAGACTGCGTCGGTATTTCCCCAAAGAGGAAGGGATGATGCAGCACAGCGACGGTAAGTATTTCCCTCAGTTATGAAACCAAGGTTATCGAACCAGTAGGAGGATCACCACCACCCAATAAGCAGCACCTGCACACAAACAACAAATACTTGCAACCCGACGCGAAAGAGAGGTTGTCAATCTCTCTACAGTAAAAAGATAGATTAGGTTGTGATAGATAGGAGAGATAGATCTCTCAAGAACACAAAATAGAAAAGGCAAATAAAATATGCAGCAACATGTTTTTGGGTTTTTGGTTTTGTAGATCTGAAAACAAAGATGCAAAAAGATAGATCTGAAAGCAATATGTTGGAAAAGTAGACCCGGGGGCCGTAGGGTTCACTAGTGGCTTCTCTCATGAGTATAGCGCACGGTGGGTGAAGAAATTACTGTTGGGCAATTGATAGAAAATCGAATAGTCAGGACGATATCCAAGGCGATGATCATTATATAGGCATCACGTCCAAGATAGGCAGACCGACTCCTGCGTGCATCTACGTCTATTACTCCACACATCGACCGCTATCCAACATGCATCTAGTGTATTAAGTTCATGGAAAAATGGAGTAATGCAATAAGAACGATGACATGATGTAGACAAGATCTATTCATGTAGGAATAGACCCCATCTTGTTATCCTTAATAGCAATGATACATGCATGTCTTGCTGCCCCTTCTGTCACTGGGAAAGAACACCGTAAGATCGAACCCATCACAAAGCACCTCTTCCCATGGCATGAAAAATCGATCTAGTTGGCCTAACTAAACCAAAGATTCAAAGAAGAAATACGATGCTATAAGCAATCATGCATATAAGAGATCAAAGAAGACTCAAATAATATTCATGGATAGAAACTGATCATGAACTCAAAATTCATCGGATCCCAACAAACACACCGCAGAAGTTTACATCAAATAGATCTCCAAGAGACCATTGTATTGAGAATCATAAGAGAGAGAGGAAGCCATCTAGCTACTGCCTACCGACCCGTAGGTCTATGGTGGACTACTCATGCATCATCGGAGAGGCACCTATGAGGAAGATGAACCCCTCCGTGATGGTGTTTAGATTGGATCTTGCGGTTCTGGAACTTGCGGCGGTTGGAATTGTGTTTCGTCGACTCCCCTAGGGTTTTTGGAATATTTGGGCATTTATTGGCATCAGAAGCGGTGGAGAGGGGTCCCGAGTAGGGCACAACCCATCAGGGCGTGTTGGCCCCCCCTGGCGCGCCCTGGTGGGTTGTGGTCTCCTCGGCCCACTTCTCCGGTACTTCTTTGGCCCACTCGGTGTCTTCTGGTCCAGAAAAAATCTCCAAAAAGTTTCGTCGCGATTGGACTTCGTTTGGTATTGATTTTCTGCGATGTAAAAAACAAGCAAAAACAGCAACTGGCACTTTGGCACTATGTGAATAGGTTAGTCCCAAAAAATGATATAAAGTTATTATAAAATGATTGTAAAACATCCAAGAATGATAATATAACAGCATGGAACAAGCAAAAATTATAGATACGTTGGAGACGTATCAATATGTGGCTAACTTACGAGTACAAGAATAAGAAGGGTGATCTACGCATAAACCGATGTGAACTAGTAATGATCAAGAAGTGATCCTGAATACCTACCTATGAGTCAATCATAACCCCACCGTGTTCTCTCTCGGTTCAGAACTCACGAGTAGAGATAGTCACGGTTACGCACACAGTTGTTGTATTTTATTTGAGTTTACTTCAAGTTTTCTATGACCGGATGTTAAACAAATTTCCATGTTGCCACATAACCGCGGGCATGGCTTTCAGAAACATTTAACCCTGCAGGGGTGCTCCAACTCATCCATCACAAACTAGCCACAAGCTGCGTGGAAAACCTCAACCACGGGATAGCCCGTAGTATCCTCGGAATCCCGGTGGAAAACCTCTACCTCGGGATAGCCCGAAGTATCCTTGGAATCCCGGGGCACAAGACGTTCGAGAAAGGTAAAACAAATCTAGCAAGGCCGCCCGACGTGCCGACAATCCCGATAGGAGCCCCGTATCTCGTTCTCAGGGCACGGTGGATGATCGACTCGTACAATGGCCTGATAGAAATCTCCCGAGTTGCCCCGGGTTGGCCCCGCATAGTGCTCTATTTTGGACCAACGCTCATGAGGAGCACTAGCCCGGGGGTTGATTAATTATTCGCGGGTATCGGCGGATCCCTATGCAATTTTTATTAGTAATTAGGCAAATGTAGTACCAATGTTGGGCCTTGCCAGAAGAGTTTTATCCCAAAACGAAAATCAAGGGGGTCCCCATAACAACCCCAAGCATGTTAGGAGCGCTCAGGAACATAACACCGGTACACAAGTAACTAGGGCGGCAAAGGTGGAACAAAACACCGAGGAAAAGGCCAAACCTTCCACCTTTTACCAAGTATATATGTGCATTAAATTAAATAGCAATAATATTGTGATATCTCAAGATATCCATGTTGTCACATGGAAACAACCTGCACCTGCAACTAGCAACGCTATAAGAAGGGCTGAGCAAGCAGTAACATAGCCAAACAATGGTTTGCTGGGATGTGGACGAGGTTAGAGGCTTTTCATGGCAATGTTGGGAGGCTTGACATACAAGTGGTAGGTAACGAGACATAACGATAGAAGAGAGACAACTAGCATAGCAATGATAGTAGTGGTATCCAGGAAAATGGTCATCTTGCCTGAGATCCCGCTTGGAAGAAGAACCAATCCATGAAGAAGACGATCCAACGTAGTCGAACGAATCCTCACACACTGAATGCTTTCGGTACTCTATCGAGAAGAAGCAAATCCGAAAACAAACAAATGACATGGTAAACATCACAACATATGCATGACATGATGTGCACACAAGTATTATGCATGTTCGTACAATTATGCAAGGCATGGCAAGCACAACAATCAACTACTACACATTAAGTGAAGTTCAATATGCAACGAGTTGCATATTGACGAAACTCCACGTTCGAATCCTTTAGTACACTCTCGTTTATTTACATGGCAAGTTTAAATGTTGTTTATCATGGCAAGAGGTGAAGCATAAATAAACTATCTATCTAGGCATTTTAAATGAGGTCAGAAACAACATATAGTATTTCCGAAACGACCCCATATGCAAAGTATGAATTTGGTCCATATCTGAACTAAACATATTTTATACTTTTTAAACAGGGAAACAAAATGCATCATGTGATTCTATGCGCCATTCTAGGCGATATACATGTATAGATCATTTAAAACGGAGCTACGGTCTAAAAGATATGACCAACACAAGATAAATATGCCATGAATGCAAACTGCATGCAAACGACAACCACAAACATTCAAAACAAGGATGCAACAATATATTAGGAAACTACATGAAATTCTAAGCAAGTTTCATATATGGCATGTTCAAAACGGAGCGACGGTTCAACAATAACAACCAACACAAGTCTTAGTTCAAATCTGTCCAAAACAACAACATGGCATTTTGCACACCTCAAAACAACAGGCTACAAGAATCTAAAATACACAAACTAGACATGGGGTAGTAGCTTACTTGATGCACAACAATTCATCTCATAACAGCAAATTGTATAGAAGTATGTATCAATAGAAAATGAGCTCACAAGATGGGTACTGGAACAACAATTATGACTTTGTGAAAATGACAGTTTTTCACAAACAGTGTTAACCTGAAGGCATATTGACAGCAAGAAACCTATATGCTATAGGACTTATAATGGCATGAAAATCTACAACATGGTGGTGGGCATGATGCACTTCAATTCATTCCATAATGGCAAGGTCTAATTATGCACAGAATCATGTCTAGCATCAACACAACATGGCATTATGAAATAACCAGATTCTCAGACTTGGTGAAAATTAGAGTAGTCATGAGCAGCAGTTTTTATTAGGTAGGCATGTTTGACAGCAGAATTTGTTATGATGCATAACCTATAAATGAAAACTAATGGCACAACATGAAAAAGCATAACATGCTTTACAAAACACTCCATGGTGGCAACCACAAAGGATCTGTAGATCAATAAAAAAACACATGGCAACATGGCAACAAAATAAGACAGTTTCAGACTTAGACCCCTCAAAACAGCAACGTTTTTTATGGCATGTTGGAAGCAAGAAAATAACATCTAAACATGGATTTGCATGGCAAACAAAAATACCAGGGGCTAGTACACATGTCAAAAGGCATATGTCATGAAAGAGCCACATGCCCAAAGACCTACGTATTAGTTGCAATCATGCATGCAAGTTTTAATAAAATAACAGTTTTCAGCAGTTTATTTCATGTAGTGCTTTTGTAACAGAGATTTGAGCATGTAGATGAATTCCTATATGTGCGCAAATGATGCCATCATGTAGAGCACGAAGAGTAGATGATTTTTCATATATGGAACATTAAAATCCGAGGCACAGTTTTAAAGTTGTAGCCCTCACAAATATGCATATTGATGATTTTTCAGACACGAAAACACTTGGCCGTTTTTAACCCTGTTCGTTGGATAGCATATATAGCGAACAGTTCCCGAGATAGGCGGACGCTCACCGAACGGGCTTTCGGGCCGGAGGCGAGGAGGTAGTTGGGCCGGCCTGCGAGGCATCTGGGCCGGCGGGGCGCGGGGCCCACAAGGGCGCTGGCGAGCGAGGCGGGGCGTCGTGCCCCCTCGATCCACCTGGATCGGAGGCAGCAATGGCGGTGGCGTGCTCCGGTGAGGGGGCTCGGCGACAGGGGACCGGATCCGACCGGGGACGATGCATGGGAGGCCGGTGGCGAGGCGGGGGCAGGCTCTCGGGGTGGCGACAACATCCATGGCGCGGGAACGGGCGGAGGCAGGGGGCTCCGGTGGTGGCCCTAGCATGGCGGAGGCAAGGACCAGGGCTGCGGCGGCGACTCGCGGAGGCGAGGCGCGTGGCGAGCAGCTGCGGCTTGGATGGTGGCCGGCGGCGGTGCTCCGGCGGCTGGGTCGCGGCCTGGAGGCGAGGGCGTGCTTGGGGGCGGCGCGGGCGAGGCGAGGTCGTGGTCAGGCGGCGCGGAGCGGGCGCCTCGGCCCGGATAGGGCCCGGGCGAGCCTTAGCGGCTGGGCAGAGGTGGGAGACGGCGGCTGGCACAGAAATCGAGGGCGACGGCTAGGGTTTCCAGATCTAGACGGCTAGGGCATCTATTTATAGCAGGGGAGACTAGGGTTAGTGGTTTTCATCCATTTTTGGACCGTGGGGTCGTGATCCGACGGCTCGGACGGAGGGGGCTTATGCTATAAGGTGGTGGGCTGGTGGGCTGTGTTAGAGAGGCTAGGTGGGGATGAGGGGAGACTTTGCGGCCCTTGACAGTTTTAGAAATACCGAAGCGTCTGCGATTTATCCGGCTATAGTGCCTCTACAGGTTTATCCGATGGGGTATCAAACGATCTCTGAATGCGACGAAATTTGGCAGGCGGTCTACCTACAATATATTAAGACCGCTCGCCAAGTTTCGACCCATTCCAAGAATGTTTTATATGCAATTTTAAAAAGAATATTTTGACGATGTCGTGGGCACGTGCGTGTGTGGTTTGTCTCGAAACGGTCAACGACAAGAACGGAGAGAACCGGCAACTACGAATGGATGCAAGTTTTCAAAAACGATGGCAACGGAGTGTCGATGCAATGCGGATGATGCGAATGATGCGATGATGAATGCGACAACCAAATAAAACGCATGACGAAACTCAAAATAACTGGAAGACATTTGGAGTGTCGGTCTCGGGCTGTTACACCACACTCCTCGTAGGTCCGGACCGGCTAAACCTACTGGTAGTAAGAGCCAGGCCAGCGATGCATTGGATCCAGAAGATGATGCACATCCTAACGAGCCAGTGCCTCGAAATGATGATGAGGATGAGATGATGTGCCCTGAATTGGTTGATGAATTCAGCAAACGAGCAATACATGATGAATACCTGGAGGAGCCAATCGGCCCTGCTAGATTTGATGACACTGATGATGAAGAGAAGGAGGAGAACACTGACATGTTGGTTCCAGATGAATATGCTGGTGAGGACATGCCAACAATTGAGTGGGACAGGAACGATCCTAAGCTTACTCGTGGAATAGTATTTGAATCGATGATGGACTGTCGAAATGCACTGACTACATATTGCATTCTCACTCAAAATGATTTTCCGATTAACAAGAGTGAACCCACAAGGTTGATAGTTCACTGTCCATATGAGAGGTGTAGGTGGAGGTTGCATGCCTCCCGTATGCGTACAAGTCAATATATTCAGGTATATAATTTTGCAGGCAACATTAGTTTCAATGATGTTTGATTGCTTCTATTTGATACACTTGTTTCATTGAATTTCAGGTTAAGCTGAACCCACATACGCACACTTGCCCACCTAGAGCGGGGAAGGCCCAAACAACAAAATTAGCAAAAACTAGGTGGTTGGCAGATGCAGTCATGGATTGGCTTAGAGAGACACCAACACCTGGTCCAACATCACTACACAAGAAGTTGTTTGAGAAGTATAAGATGAGCATACCGTATATGAGGATTTTTTATGCAAAGTAAATGGATCAAGGCAGAATTAATGGTCCATATAATGATAGTTTTGCTTTGTTGTACACCTACAAAGTTGAAGTGGAGATGGCAAGTCCAGGCAGTGTTGTAGAGCTTGACAAGCGTACTGTGGAGTACAAAATAAGGGGGAAGACATTTCAGAAGGAATGTTTCAGGAGGGCTTTTGTTTGTTTCAAGGCTTGCTGGAAGGGGTTTCTGGACGGTTGCATGCCTTATTTGGTTGTGGATGCAACAACTTTGAATGGAAGATTTTGGAGACAACTAGTACCTGCTTGTGCAGTTGATGCACAGAACTGGCTTTTCCAGTGGCATATGGTGTGTTGGAGATGGAGTCAGGGGAAAGTTGGGTGTGGTTTTTGAAGAATTTGGGCAACATTATAGGGCAACCACCAGGATTGGCTATACACACAGATGCTTGCTAGGGTTTAGAGACCGCGGTAGGTGTAGTTTTCCCTGTAGTTGAGCATAGGGAATGCATGGGACACCTAGCCACTAATTTTACAACAAAATTCGGGGGTAAAGTGTATGATGAGAACCTATGGCCAGCATCATACGCTTGCAGCCTGAGAAAACATGAGCACCACTTGAGAGTTTTGTATGCTGAAAATTTTGTTGTGCGGGAATACATGGAAGCGTATCATGGAATGGTGTGGTCAAGAAGCAAATTCAATGAAATATGCAAGGTAGACTATGTGACCAATAACCTTGCCGAGTGTTTCAATTCAAAAATTTAGTCAGTGAAAGGGCTTATGTTGTGGCAAGCATTTGACTAGGTTAGGCAGACGATCATGATAAAGATGGATTTGCGTAGAAGAATTGCAGATACACAATATGTTGGCCATGTCATAATCGTGTTTGTGATAAAGGCATTTCATGCTAGGGAAAGAGGATTGAGGATGAAATACATTAGACGATCAACACATGAGGCTGAGCTAACATATACTGACTCTAAAAGCAGGGAATGGAGGTACCCAGTGGATTTATGTAATAAGACATGCAGCTGTAGACAATGGCAGATCCGTGTGCAGCCATGCATACATGTCCTGTTTTTCATGACTAGCATCGGCAGTGAAGCCATAGAGGTTGATCAGTATGTGTCTGAATACTTCTCTGTTGTGAAGTTTAAGGCAACATATGCTGAGAACGTGCATGCATTGTTGGGAAAAGACCAATGGACGATCATCGATCCAGGTTTTAGGCTTCACGCTCCAGTTTTAGTTAGAGCACCGGGAAGGCCGAGGAAGAACAAGATAAGATCAAGTGCCGAGGGAGGTACAGTTTGGAGGCGCAAGTGCAAAAGATGTGGAGGACTATGTCACATTGCTAGAATTTGTAACAATGCAGTGGATCCTGCATTTTGAGAGGATGATCAATGGGGCACCAAAAATGCAGAGTATCATGAAGCGCTAGAAGGGGCAAACGGACAAGCAGCTGTAGAACAAACACAACTTGAGCTATCATTAGTTGCAAGTACAGCTTTGTATGTGTGCCTTTTCTTTATGCATTTGTTCTCATTTTTTAGGTAAACAGATTTTAATGTTATCACTCTATCAACAACTCTAGGATAAGAAAACAGCAGAATATAACAAAGCCAAAGAAAGGGGCCAAAACAAACATAGCAGAAGTTGTTTTGACATCAACTGAAGGTTAACCAACTATTCAAGCGACATCTGGTGATGAGTTTGAACAAATGGATGTCGCTGGTTTTCAAGCGCTGGAAGCCGATGAAAGATATATTCAACCTGTGGCACCTGAAGTTGTTTGCCCATTGGCCATCACATCACTACTGTAGGAAGGTCCAAAGACGACACAACAATCAGAGACCCTTCGACAAAACTGTGTGCGATGCATGAATGGCAAACAGTATAGTTCAGGCCCCGTCGCTAATGACACGAACTGTGTGCGATGGTGGATCCATCAAATATGATTCAGAAAATAGTTACGTATGCGATCTATGGCAGAGAGTTTGTTCTTATGAACTATTTGTGATTAGCGAAGATAACAGAAACGGTTATCAAAACTACATACATGTGCGAAGTACGGCATACAGTTCACTCGGATAAACTGTTTGCGTTGATCCAGCACAACACAAACGGGTTAGCATAAGAAGGCATGTGTGTTGTTGGCAGACGGTTAGTGTATTTTAATTGTCAGTGATTGATGAAATCATTACCGACGCTACGTAGGGAAGTGTCGTTTGCCCGTATTAATATCGCAGACATTTTATTATTATTACCCGTCTGCCAGCGCATCACCCTTTCTTCCTCTCTCACGTGTTGTCACCGCGTTTTGGCCCATGGATTCCAGTACTGCACGCTTCGGCACCGCACATGCGTTCCTTTTGGCCACGTTCCTGCGCGCAACCGCGCAAGCTTCCACATCGGTTTCCCGCTAGAAGCGAATGAGCATAAAAGCCGGCACGCAACACACGCGGATGCACACCTAGTGCAGCCTAGACCGTCTACCAAGCATGCCAACCCGACCAACTGCCACCTCTGCCATCAACCTCCGTGACGACGAAAATGACCCGGTATAGGAGGAACGCCCTGTCGAGGCCGATGGCGTGCCCGACCATGCGCCGGACAACGCTGTGCTGCGAGTCATCACAAGGGTTGAGCAGACCCTTAGCGCGGGGCGTGGCAGCGCCACCAAGCAACATAGCCGCCTCACCGCCGAGAGGCTGTAGCGCGCCGCACAAGAAGATCATCGGTGGTTCTCAGTAGAGCAAAACATGCGCGTCCGTGCCGAGAGGGAAGGCGCGCAACACAACAAGACTGATGGAGGGGCGCAAAGCGAGAGGCGCAGTGCACGGCAGAGCAAGAGCGGTTCCATCCCCGCTTGTCGTGTGTGACTTAACATCACCGACGGTTCCCAATGCATGACCGCGTGTGATTAATAGCCCGTGAAAATTGTCTTCCAAAACTCAAAATGCGAAAGAGAGTGCCAATCATGCGGGACCCGTTTGTCTTGCCAAATATTTACATTTCCTATCCAAATGTAATGCATGCGTGCCATTTTTGTTACGGAAGCAAGTCCGAGAGCAGTAACTGTTGGAAATATGCCCTAGAGGCACTAATAAAAGTAGTTATTATTATATTTCCTTGTTCATGATAATCGTTTATTATCCATGCTATAATTGTATTAATTGGAAACACTGATACATGTGTGGATACATAGACAACACTGTGTCCCTAGTATGCCTCTAGTAGACTAGCTTGTTGATCAAAGATGGTCAAGGTTTCCTAGCCATAGACATGAGATGTCATTTGATAACGGGATCACATCATTAGGAGAATGATGTGATGGACAAGACCCAAACTATGAACGTAGCATATGATCATGTCAGTTTATTGCTATTGTTTTCTGCATGTCAAGTATCTGTTCCTATGACCATGAGATCATGCAACTCACTGACACCGGAGGAATACCTTGTGTGTATCAAACGTCACAACGTAACTGGGTGACTATAAAGATGCTCTACAGGTATCTCCGAGGGTGTCTGTTGAGTTAGCATGGATCGAGACTGGGATTTGTTACTCCATGTAACGAAGAGGTATCTCTGGGCGTAATACAACATCACAACAAGCCTTGCAAGCAAAGTGACTAAAGAGTTAGCCACAGGATCTTGTATTATGGAACGAGTAAAGAGACTTGCCGGTAACGAGATTGAACTAGGTATAGAGATACCGACGATCAAATCTCGGGCAAGTAACATACCGAAGAAACAAAGGGAACAACATACGGGATTAACTGAATCCTTGACATAGAGGTTCAACCGATAAAGATCTTCGTAGAATATGTAGGAACCAATATGGGCATCCAGGTCCCGCTATTGGTTATTGACCGTAGAGGTGTCTCGGTCATGTCTACATAGTTCTCGAACCCGCATGGTCTGCACACTTAAGGTTCAGTGACGTTTCGGTAGTATAGAGTTATGTATGGTGGTGACCGAAGGTTCTTCCGAGTCCCGGAAGTCACGAGGAGCTCCAGAATGGTCCGGAGGTAAAGATTGATATATAGGAAAGTGGTGTTTGAACTTCGGAAAAGTTTTGGGCATTTCCGGCAGTGTACCGGGAGTGACGAATGGGTTCCGGAGGTCCACCAAGTGGGCCCACCACACCCCAAGTGGGTCACATGGGCCTGAGGGTGGTGCACCAGCCCCTGGTGGGCTGGGCGGCTGGCCCAAGAAGGCCTATGCGGCTGGACTTGTGGGAAAGGGAAAGTCCAAGTGGGGAAGGGAAGGAGTCCTACTAGGAGTAGCATTGGAGGTGGACTCCTCCACCTCCACCTCCTTCGGCCGACTCCTAGGAGGCTTCCTAGGCCAGCCAGCCCCTCCCCTCCTTCCTTTATATACTAGAGGGGAGAGAGGGCAGAAGCACAAGAAGCCCTAGCCACGGTGCAACCCTCTCTCCCCGATAGATCAAATCCTCTAGTTTTCAGCAGCGCTTAGGCGAAGCCCTACTGGAATAGTTCCACCACCGCCGCCGCCGCGCCATCGCGCTGCCGGAGAACTCATCTACCTCTCTGCTCCCTCTTGCTGGATCAAGAAGGCGGAGATCGTCATCGAGTTGTACGTGTGCTGAACGCGGAGGTGCCGTCTGTTTGGCGCTAGATCGGAAGGAACGTGATTGGATCGCGGAACGGTTCGTGATTGGATCGCGGGACGGATCGTGATCGGATCGCGGGACGGCTAGCGATTTGGATCGCAAAGACGTTCAACTACATCAACTGCGTTTCTTAATGCTTCCCGCTTAGCGATCTACAAGGGTATGTAGATCCACTCTCCCTCTCGTAGATGCTCATCACCATGGATAGATCTTGCGTGTGCGTAGGAATTTTTTTGTTTCCCATGCAACGTTCACCAACAGTGGCATCATGAGCTAGGTCTATGTGTAGATGAGATCACGAGTAGAACACAAAGGAGTTTGTGGGCGTTGATGTTCAGATTGCTTCCTCCCTTGGTCTTTTCTTGATTCAGCGGTACTGTGGGATGAAGCGGCCCAGACCAACATTACTCGTAGGCTTATGAGAGACCGGTTCCATCAACTGACATGTAACTTCATTGCATAAAGATGGCTGGCGGGTGTCTGTTTCTCCCACTTTAGTTGGATCGGATTCGACAAAGGCGGTCCTTGAGAAGGTTGAATAGCAATTTGTGTATCACCGTTGTGGTTTTTGCGTAGGTAAGAATTGTTCTTGCTAGATACCCGTAGCAGCCACGTAAAACTTGCAACAACAATTAGAGGACGTCTAACTTGTTTTTGCAGGGTATGTTGTGATGTGATATGGCCAATTACATGATGAGATATATGTGATGTATGAGATGATCATGTATTGTATAGAATATCACGACTTGCATATCGATGAGTACGGCAACCGCCAGGAGCCAATGGGTTGTCTTTAATTTATTTTGCCTTTTTTGCTTTACTTTATCGCTATGAGTTAGCAATAGTCGTAGAAGCAACAGTTGGCACGACAACCTCATGGCGACACGTTGATGGAGATCAAGATGATGGAGATCATGGTGTCATGCCAGTGACGATGGAGATCATGCCGGTGCTTTGGAGATGGAGATCAAAAGCACAAGTTCATGGCCATATCATGTCACTTATGATTTGCATGTGATGTTAATCCTTTTATGCATCTTATTTTGATTAGAACTACGGTAGCATTATAAGGTGATCCCTCACTTAAATTTCAAGATAAAATTGTGTTCTCCCCGAGTGTGCACCGTTGCGAAAGTTCGTCATTTTGAGACACCACGTGATGATTGGGTGTGATAGACTCTATGTTCACATACAACGGGTACAAGCCAGTGTTGCACGTGCGGAACACTCGGGTTAAACTTGACGAGCCTAGCATGTACAGACATGGCCTCGGAACACAAGAGACCGAAAGGTCGAACATGAGTCATATAGTAGATATGATCAATATGAAGATGTTCACCATTGAAACCACCTCATCTCACGTGATGATCGGACTTGGGTTGGTGAATTTGGATCATGTGACACTCGAATGACCAGAGGGATGTCAATTTGAGTGGGAGTTTTTAAGTATTATGATTAACTAAACTCATTATCATGAACATAGTCAAAATGTCTTTGCAAATTATGTTGTAGATTACTAGCTCGCTGCTACTTCTTGAGCATGCGTTGGTTTTCCCTTGAAGAGGAAAGGGTGATGCAGCAAAGTAGATAAGTATTTCCCACAGTTGTTGAGAACCAAGGTATCAATCTAGTAGGAGATACAAGCAAGTCCCCAATAGATGTACCTACACAAAGAATCAAACACTTGCACCCAACGCTATAAAGGGGTTGTCAATCCCTTCACGGTTACTTGCAAGGGTGAGATCTGATAGAGATAGATGGAAAAGATTGTGGAAAGTAAAAGCACAAGTAAATAGATCTGAAAATATATGATGGAAAATAGATCCGGGGGCCATAGGTTTCACTAGAGGCTTCTCTCATGAAGGCAAATATTACGGTGGGTGAACAAATTACTGTCGAGCAATTGATAGAAAAGCGCATAGTTATGACGATATCCAAGGCAATGATTATGCATATAGGCATCACGTCCATGTCAAGTAGACCGAAACGATTCTGCATCTACTACTATTACTCCACACATCGACCGACTCCTGCCTGCATCTAGAGTATTAAGTTCATGAAGAACAGAGTAACGCATTAGGTAAGATGACATGATGTAGAGGGATAAACTCAAGCAATATGATGAAAACCCCATCTTTTTATCCTCGATGGCAACAATACAATACGTGCCTCGCTACCCCTACTCTGTCACTGGGTGAGGACACCGCAAGATTGAACCCAAAACTAAGCACTTCTCCCATTGCAAGAATTACCATTCTAGTTGGCCAAACCAAACCAATAACTCGAAGAGACTTGCAAAGATATGAAATCATGCATATAAGAATTCAGAGAAGACTCAAATAATATTCATAGATAATCTGATCATAAACCCACAATTCATCGGATCTCGACAAACACACCGCAAAAGAGTATTACATCGGATAGATCTCCATGAAGATCATGAAGAACATGGTATTGAAGAGCAAAGAGAGAGAAGAAGCCATCTAGCTACTAGCTATGGACCCGAAGGTCTGTGGTGGACTACTCACGCATCATCGGAGGTGCAATGGAGTTGATGTAGATGCCCTCCGTGATCGAATCCCCCTCCGGCAGATTACCGGAAAAGGTCCCCAAATGGGATCTCACGGGAACAGAGGCTCCTGGCGGCGGAAAAGTATTTTCATGGCTCTTTTTTGGTATCCAGGGAATATTTGGGAATTTATAGGCCGAAGAGTAGGGTTAGGAGGGCTGCCGTGGGCCCACAAGCCAGGGGGGCGCGCCCCTGTGGCTTGTGGCCACACGGCGGCTCTCCTGCCTTGGTCTCCAAGCTTGGTAGGTTCCTTCTGGTCCAAGAAAAATCATTCCGAAGATTTTATTCCGTTTGGACTCCATTTAATATTCCTTATCTGCAATACTCAAAAACAAGAAAAAAACAGAAACTGGCACTAGGCACTAGATTAATAGGTTAGTCCCAAAAATAATATAAAATAGCATATTAATGCATATAAAACATCCAAAACAGATAATATAATAGCATGGAACAATCAAAAATTATAGATACGTTGGAGACGTATCAAGCATCCCCAAGCTTAATTCCTGCTCGTCCTCGAGTAGGTAAATGATAAAAACAGAAATTTTGATGTGAAATGCTAGCTAACATATTTATCCATGTAATATTCTTTATTGTGGCATGAATATTCAGATCCGTAAAATTCAATACTATAGCTTAATATTGACATAAAAACAATAATACTTAAAGCATACTAATAAACAATCATATCTTTCAAAATACCATGGC
The DNA here is from genome assembly GCA_039707655.1 of Elymus sibiricus. Classification (NCBI taxonomy): domain Eukaryota; kingdom Viridiplantae; phylum Streptophyta; class Magnoliopsida; order Poales; family Poaceae; genus Elymus; species Elymus sibiricus. The sequence continues at coordinate 301,329,730 of CM077675.1, read as the reverse complement.
TAAAGAAAGTTAACCCTACAATATCATATAGTCTGGCTATGCTCCATCTTCCCCACACAAAGTATCTAAATCATGCACACCCCCGATGACAAGTCAAGCAATTGTTTCACCCCTTTTATGTTCTCAAACCTTTTCAACTCTCACGCAATACATGAGCGTGAGCCATGGATATAGCACTATGGGTGGAATAGAATGTGGTGGAGGTGCAAGGGAAAAGGAGAAGATAGTCTCACATCAACTAGGCATATCGATGGGCTATGGAGATGCCCATCAATAGATATCAATGTGAGTGAGTAGGGATTGCCATGCAACGGATGCACTAGAGCTATAAGTGTATGAAATCTCAAAGGAAAATGTTTTACGTCGGCGCGCCGGCCGAATGCTGGGCCGGTCGCACGCCACTCGCGAGGCTCCTCCTCACATGTTCCGGGTCCTACAGGTTGCTTTCCCACTCTAGATTCCTTATCTCTTCACATGCGTAGCTCCCGTCCACTAGTTTCCTTTCTGCTCTCATGCAATCCCTTCTCTTTCTCTCTCCTTTCTTCTCCATTCATGCATCACACGCCATGGTTACTGCCGACGGGAGCTGCAACCGGTGCCCATGAGAGCTGCGATCATGGACGGCAAGCGCGGCAACCACGGGCTATGAGGACGCCAGCGCTGCTCCGAGAAACTCACGGTGTCGTTGTATTTTTGCTACATGCTACAACCGGCGTCACAAATTGCTACAACCGGCATCCCATCCGGCTGCAACCAGCATCGCATTTTGCTACATCGCATAGCGGCGCCCTTTTTTTTGCTACAACCAGCATCGCCAAATGCTCCAACCTTCGATGAAAAAAGCTTCAATGAGTCGACAAAGAAAGCTTCAACCAGGCGAGCTACTCAGACGAAAAAGTTGCATCCATTGACAAAAAAGCTTCGACCGTAGATGAAAAAAGCTTCAACCGGTAAGAGAGAAAGCTTCAACCGAGACACTACGGAACCAGAAAAGTTGCAACCGTTGACAGAGAAAGGTTCAACCGTATATGAGAAAAGCTTCAATCGGCGACCAGAGTCAATTTGCTGGGACCAGCGCCAGGCAACGGTGGTGAGCTGTGACGGTGCCGAGTTGCACCAGCAATGGTGGTGGAGCTGCGACGGCGTGCCCCGTACTACAACCACGAGCTGCGTGTGGAGCTACAATGACGGTGCCCGCATGAAGCACGGCGACGACGAGCTGCTGCCGGCTTTGGAGGCGCACATGAGCGGCTGGTGGGGAGGGAGGTGCTCACGCCGGAGTCGTCGCTGGGATCGAGGGAGGAGGTTGAGGGGTGCGCGATGTCATCTGGCCATGTCGCGCGGCGGCGCTGCGAGAAGGAGCAAGACGTAGAAGCAGGAATCGTGCGAGATTGGAGGAAAGGGACGAGCCAGCTTTCTGTTCAATCTGATGCGTTCAGGACGGGCCAGATCGGACGCTCGCGCGTTGACCGGCCGAAAATTCGACCGGCGCGCCGGCGCCTATCATTGGCCAAGCTCAGAAGGAAACTAAGTGGGCGTGCATCCAACTCGCTTGCTCACGAAGACCTAGGGCACTTTGAGGAAGCCCATCATTGGAATATACAAGCCAAGTTATATAATGAAAAAAATTCCCACTAGTATATGAAAGTGACAAAATAGGAGACTCTCTATCATGAAGAACATGGTGCTACTCGAAGCACAAGTGTGGAAAAGGATAGTAGCATTGTCCCTTCTCTCTTTTCTCTCATTCATTTTTTTGGTGGGCATCTTTGGCCTCTTTTTTTTATTTGGGCTTCGCTGGCCTCTTTTATTTTTTGTAAAGTCCGGAGACTCATCCCATCTAGTGAGGGAATCATAGCTTCCATCATCCTTTCCTCTCATGGGACAATGCTCTAATAATGATGATCATCACACGTTTATTTACTTACAACTCGAAACTTAGAACAACATATGACTCTATATGAATGCTTCCGGCGGTGTACCGGGATGTGCAATGATCTAGCATAGCAAATGACATCAAAAACGGACAAGCCATAAAAACATCATGCTAGCTGTCTTACGATCATGCAAAGCAATATGACAATGGTGGTGCGTGTCATAATAAACGGAACGGTGGAAGTTGCATGGCAATATATCTCGGAATGGCTATGGAAATGCCATAATAGGTAGGTATGGTGGCTGTTTTGAGGAAAATATATGGTGGCTGTTTTGAGGAAGGTGGGTTTAATGCACCGGCGAAAGTTGCGCGGTACTACAGAGGCTAGCAAAGGTGGAAGGGTGAGAGTGCGTATAATCCATGGACTCACATTAGTCATAAAGAACTCACATACTTATTGCAAAAGTCTATTAGTCATCGAAGCAAAGTGTTAGATGCATGCCCCTAGGGGAGAGGTTGGTAGGAGTAAACCATCGCGCGCTCCCGACCCATCACGCAAAGGACGACAATCATTAAACAAATCATGCTCCGACTTCATTACATAACGGTTCACCATACGTGCATGCTACGGGAATCACAAACCTTAACACAAGTATTTCTACTAATCCACAATTACGTACTAACATAACTCTTAATATTACCATCTCTACATCTCAAAACTATATGCCAGGAATCAAACTTCTCATAGTATTCAATGCACTTTATATGAAAGTTTTTATTATATCCCTCTTGGATGCCCATTATATTAGGACTAAATTCATAACCTAAACAAATTACATTGCTGTTTTAAAGACTCTCAAAATAATATAAGTGAGGTACGAGATTTCAATTATTTCTATAAAACATAACACCACCGTGCTCTAAAAAGATATAAGTGAAGCACTAGAGCAACATTGCCTAGCTCAAAACATATAAGTGAAGCACATAGAGTATTCTAATAAATTCATGATTCAGCGTGTCCTTCTCAAAAAGATTTGTGCAGCAAGGATGATTCTGGCAAACTAAAAAGCAAAGACTCATATCATACAAGACGCTCCAAGCAAAACACATATCATGTGGTGAATAAAAATATAGCCTCAAGTAAATTTACCGATGGATTGAAGACGAAAGAGGGGATGCCTTCCTGGGCATCCCCAAGCTTAGGCTCTTTGGTATCCTTTAATATGGCTTGGGATGCCTTGGGCATCCCCAAGCTTAGGCTCTTGCCACTCCTTATTCCATAGTCCATCAAATCTTTACCCAAAACTTGAAAACTTCACAACACAAAACTCAACAGAAAACTCGTGAGATCCGTTAGTATAAGAAAAATAAATCACCACTTTAGGTACTGTTGTGAACTCATTCTTTATTTATATTTGTGTAATACCTACTGTATTCTAACTTCTCTATGATTCATACCCCCCAGATACAACCCATAGATTCATCAAAATAAGCAAACAACACAAAGAAAATAGAGTCTGTCAAAAACAGAATAGTTTGTAGCAATCTGTAGACTTCGAATACTTCTGTAACTCCAAAAATTCTGAAACATTAGAACAACCAGGGAAATTTGCATATAAATCTTGTGTAAAAATTTCAGATCAAAAGCACGTTCCAGTGAATTTATAAAATTCCTGGACTGAGCTTAAAAGTTTCTGTTTTTCAGCAAAATCAAATCCACAAACACCGTAGACCATCCCAAAGGTCTTACTTGGCTCAAACACTAATAAAAACATAAAAACACAATTACTACAGAAGTAATAATGTGCAAAACACACCAAAACAGAAACAAAAAACAGAAAGCAAAAATAAAATTGGGTTGCCTCCCAACAAGCGCTATCGTTTTACGCCCCTAGCTAGGCATAATGATTTCAATGATGCTCACATAAAAAGTAGTAATTGAAATATGCAAGAGAGCATCACGAATCTCATGAAAAACACATTTAAGGCTAACCCACTTCCTATGCATAGGGATTTTGTGAGCAAACAATTTATGGGAACAAGTATCAACTAGCATAGGAAGGCAAAACAAGCATAACTTCAAAACTTTGAACACATAGAGAGGAAACTTGATATTATTGCAATTCTTACAAGCATATGTTCCTCCCTCATAATAAATTTCAGTAGCATCATGAAGTAATTCAACAATATAACTATCACATAAATCATTCTTTTCATGATACACGAGCATGCAATCATCATAATGAATTTGCTCATCAAAACTTGGGGGACAAAAAATGTCACCTTCATCAAACATAGCATCCCCAAGCTTGTGGCTTTGCATATCATTAGCATAATTGACATTAATAGAATTTATAGTAACATCATTGCAATCATGCTTTTCAATCAAGGAGCTATCATGAATCACCTTATAAATTTCTTCTTTCAACACTTCATCACAGTTTTCAGATTCATGATTTTCAAACAAAACTTCATAGAGATAATCAAGTGCACTCAACTCACTAGCAATTGGTTCATCATAATTTGGCCTTTTGAAAAGATTAGAAAGTGGATGAGGATCCATATCAATAGATTTTTAGCAAGCGAATATGCAAGCAAATAGAAGGTACATGGCAACACAAGCAAACAAAAAGAGATCCGACGAGAAAAAGGCGAACGAGAAAGAAGGCGAATAAAAAGGAAAATCTTTTTGGTTTTTTTCTGAAAATCGTTTTAGAAGTGGGGGAGAGGAAAACTAGAGGCAAATGGCAAATAATGTAAATGCAAGAGATGAGTTTGTGATGGGTACTTGGTAGGCTTGATGTAGATCTCCCCGGCAACGGCGCCAGAAATTCTTCTTGCTCCTTCTTGAGCATGCGTTGGTTTTCCCTTGAAGAGGAAAGGGTGATGTAGCAAAGTAGATAAGTATTTCCCTCAGTTGTTGAGAACCAAGGTATCAATCCAGTAGGAGATACAAGCAAGTCCCCAATAGATGTACCTACACAAAGAATCAAACACTTGCACCCAACGCTATAAAGGGGTTGTCAATCCCTTCACGGTTACTTGCGAGGATGAGATCTGATAGAGATAGATGGAAAAGATTGCGGAAAGTAAAAGCACAAGTAAATAGATCTGAAAATATATGATGGAAAATAGACCCGGGGGCCATAGGTTTCACTAGAGGCTTCTCTCATGAAGGCAAATATTACGGTGGGTGAACAAATTACCGTCGAGCAATTGATAGAAAAGCGCAAAGTTATGACGATATCCAAGGCAATGATTATGCATATAGGCATCACGTCCGTGTCCAGTAGACCGAAACAATTCTGCATCTACTACTATTACTACACACATCGACCGACTCCTGCCTGCATCTAGAGTATTAAGTTCATGAAGAACAGAGTAACGCATTAGGTAAGATGACATGATGTAGAGGGATAAACTCAAGCAATATGATGAAAAACCCATCTTTTTATCCTCGATGGCAACAATACAATACGTGCCTCGCTACCCCTACTCTGTCACTGGGTGAGGACACCGCAAGATTGAACCCAAAACTAAGCACTTCTCCCATTGCAAGAATTACCAATCTAGTTGGCCAAACCAAACCAATAACTCGAAGAGACTTGCAAAGATATGAAATCATGCATATAAGAATTCAGAAAAGACTCAAATAATATTCATAGATAATCTGATCATAAATCCACAATTCATCGGATCTCGAAAACACACCGCAAAAGAGTATTACATCGGATAGATCTCCATGAAGATCATGAAGAACATGGTATTGAAGAGCAAAGAGAGAGAAAAAGCCATCTAGCTACTAGCTATGGACCCGAAGGTCTGTGGTGGACTACTCACGCATCATCAGAGGGGCAATGGAGTTGATGTATATGCCCTCCGTGATCGAATCCCCCTCCGGCAGATTACCGGAAAAGGTCCCCAGATGGGATCTCACGGGAACAGAGGCTCCTGGCGGTGGAAAAGTATTTTCGTGCCTCTTTTTTGGTATCCAGGGAATATTTGGGAATTTATAGGCCAAAGAGTAGGAATAGGAGGGCTGCCGTGGGCCCACAAGCCAGGGGGCGCGCCCTACCCCCCTGGGCGCGCCCCTGTGGCTTGTGGCCACACGGCGGCTCTCCTGCCTTGGTCTCCAAGCTTGGTAGGTTCCTTCTGGTCCAAGAAAAATCATTCCAAAGATTTTATTCCATTTGGACTCCATTTAATATTCCCTATCTGCAATACTCAAAAACAAGGAAAAAACAGAAACTGGCACTAGGCACTGGATTAATAGGTTAGTCCCAAAAATAATATAAAATAGCATATTAATGCATATAAAACATCCAAAACAAATAATATAATAGCATGGAACAATAAAAAATTATAGATACGTTGGAGACGTATCACTCGTGCTATAGCTCCCTTGAATTTTTATATGTTCCTAGAGAAATAGAGTTGAAAGATGATGGTAGCAATAATGCGGACTGGGTCCGTGATCTGAGGATTGTCCTCATTGCTGCATAGAAGGCTTATGTCCTTAATGCACCGCTCGGAGCGCCACCCCCTCAAGCGTCGTTTGTAGATGTTGTGAACATCTAACAGGCACGTTCTGATGACTACTTGATAGTTCAGTGCGTCATGCCTTACGGCTTAGAATTGCGGCTCCAAAACGTTTTGAACGTCACGGAACATATGAGATGTTCTAAGAGCTGAAATTGGGATCTCAGGCTCGTGCCCGTGTTGAGAGGTATGAGACCTCCAACAAAGATTCTTTGCCTGCAAGATGAAGGAGAATAGCTCAATCGGTGAGCATGTGCTCAGATTGTCTGGGTGCTACAATTGCTTGAATCGAGTCGGAGTTGATCTTCCACATAAGATAGTGATTGATATAGTTCTCCAAGTCACTGTCACTAAGCTACTAGAGCTTCGTGATGAACTATAAAATGCCAGGGATGGAAATAATGATCCCTGAGTTATTCGCGATGTTTGACACTGTGAAGGTAGAAATCAAGAAGGAGCATCAAGTGTTGATGGTTAGTAAAACCACTAGTTTCGAGAAGGGCAAGGGCAAGGAGGGAAACTTCATGGATGGCAAGTCAGTTGCTGCTCCAGTGAAGAAAGCCAAGGTTGAACCCAAACCCGAGACTAAGTGCTTCTATTATGAGGAGAATGGTCGCTGAAGCGAAACAACCCTAGATACTTGGTAGATAAGAAGGCTGGCAACGTCGACAGAAGTATATTTGATATACGTGTTATTGATGTGTACCTTACTAGTACTCCTTGTAGCACCTGGGTATTGGATACCGGTTCGGTTGCTAAATGTTAGCAACTTGAAATAAAAGCTACGTAATAAACGGAGGCTAGCTAAGGGTGAGGTGACGATGAGTGTTGGAAGTGTTTCCAAGGTTGATGTGATCACCATCGCACGTTCTCTCTACCTTCGGGATTAGTGATGAACCTAAATAAATGTTATTTGGTGTTTGCGTTGAGCATGAACGTGATTAGATCATGTTTATTGCAATACGGTTATTCATTTAAGTTAGAGAATAATGGTTATTCTGTTTACATGAATAATACCTTCAATGGTCATGCACCCAATGAGAATGGTTTATTGAATCTTGATTGTAGTGATACACATGTTCATAATATTGATGCCAAAAGATACAAAGTTAATAATGATAGTACCACATACTTGTAGCACTGCCGCTAAATGTCATATTGGTGTAAAACGCATGAAGAAACTCCATGCCGATGGATCTTTGGACTCATTCGATTTCGAATTGGTTGAGACATGTGGACCATGCCTCATGGGCAAGATGACTAAGACCCCGTTTTCCGGTATGATGGAGCGGGCAAGTAACTTATTGGAAATAATACATGTTGATGTATTCGGTCCAATGAGTGTTGTAGCGTGCGGTGGATATCGTTATTTTCCTACCTTCACTGATGATTTGAGTAGATATGGGGATATTTACTTAATGAAACACAAGTTTGAAACGTTTGAAAAGTTCAAACAAAATCAGAGTGAAGTTTGAGATCATCGTGACAAGAAGATAAAATGTCTACGATATGATTGTGGAGGTAAATATCGGAGTTACGAGTTTGGTATACAACTTAAGACAATGTGGAAGTTGTTTCACAACTCACGCCACCTGGAACACCATAGTGTGATGGTATGTCCGAACGTCGTAGTCGTGCTCTATTGGATATGGTGCGAACTATGATGTCTCTTATCGATTTGCCACTATCGTTTTGGGGTTATGCATTAGACACAACTACATTCACTTTAAAAGGGGCACCATCTAAGTCCGTTGAGATGACACAGTATGAATTTTGGTTTGGCGGAAACCTAAGCTGTCATTTCTTAATGTTTGGGGCTGTGACGCTTATGTGAAAAAGGGTTTTTCACCTAATGAGCTCGAACCCAAAGCGGACAAATGCATCTTCATAGAATACCCTAACGTAACAGTTGGGTAAACCTTCTATCTTAGATCCAAGCACAAAGTGTTTGTTGCTAAAATGGGTCCTTTCTCGAGAAAGAGTTTCTCTTGAAAGAATTGAGTGGGAGGAAGATAGAACTTGATGAGGTTGTTGAAACCTTTGTTTCAACCAGAGAGTAGCGCAGCGCAGAAAGTTGTTTATGTGGAGCCTACGTTAGTTGAAGAGGAAGTTAATGATGATGATCATGAAGCTTCGGATCAAGTTACTATCGAACCTCATGGGTCGACAAGGACACGTACTGCTCCTGAGTGGTACGGCAACCCTGTCTTAGAGGTCATGTTATTGGACAACGATGAACCTACGAGCTATGGAGAAGCGATGATGGGCCCGGATTCCGAGAAATGGTTAGAGGCCATGAAATCCGAGATGAGATCCATGTATGAAAACCAACTATGGGCTTTGGAAGTATTACCTGAAGGGCGAAAGGCCATTCATAACAAATGGATCTTTGAAAGGAAGACGGACGCGGACGGTAATGTCACCGTCTATAAAGCTCGACTTGTGGCAAAGGGTTTTTCACAAGTTCAAGGAGTTGACTACGATGAGACTTTCTCACCCGTAGCGATGCTAAAGTCTGTTGGAATTATGTTAGCAGTTGCTGCATTTTTCGATTATGAAATCTGGCAGATGGATGTCAAAACAGAGTTTCCTTAACGGTTTCCGTGAGGAAAGGTTGTATGTGATACAACCAGAAGGTTTTGTCAGTCCTAAGGATGCTAAAATGTATGCAAACTCCAGCGATCCTTCTATGGACTGGAGCAAGCATCTCGGAGTTGGAATATACGCTTTGATGAGGTGATCAAAGCTTTTGGGTCTATACAAGGTTTATGAGAAACTTGTATCTACAATAAAGTGAGTGGGAGCACTATAGAATTTCTGATAAGTATATGTGGATGACATATTGTTGATCGGAAATGATGTAGAAATTTCTGGAAAGCATAAAAGGTTGTTTGAAAGGTGTTTTTTCAAAGGAAGACCTGGATAAAAAGCTACTTAAATATTGGGCATCAAGATCTATAGAGATAGATCAAAGACGTCTGATAAGATTTTCAATGAGTACATACCTTGACAAGATTTTGAAGGAGTTCAAAATGGATCAGTCAAAGAAAGAGTTCTTGCCTGATTTGTAAGGTGTGGAGTTGAGTGAGACTCAAAGCTCGACCACGGCAGAAAAAAGAGAAAGGACGAAGGTCGTCCCCTATGCCTTAGCCATAGGCTCTATATAGTATGCCATGCTGTGTACCGCACCTGGGTGTGCCTTGCCATGAGTCTGTTAAGGGGTACAAGAGTGATCCAGGAGTGGATCACTGGACAGCGGTCAAAGTTATCCTTACTAAATAGAGGACTAAGGAAATATTTCTCGATTATGGAGGTGATAAAGAGTTCGTCGTAAAGGGTTACGTCGATGCAAGCTTTAACACCAATCTGGATGACTCTGAGTAGCAATCCGGATACGTATAGTGGAGCAGCCATTTGGAATAGCTCCAAGTGGAGCGTGGTAGCATCTGCAGTACGACATATAGATTTGCAAAGAACACACGGATCTGAATGTTGCAGACCGTTGACTAAAGACCTGTCTCACATGCAAAGCATGATCGAACCCCAGAACTCATTGGGTGTTAGATTCATAACAATGTAAATCACATGGTGATGTGAACTAGATTATTGACTCTAGTACAAGTGGGAGACTGTTGGAAATATGCCCTAGAGGCAATAATAAAAGTAGTTATTATTATATTTCCTTGTTCATGATAATCGTTTATTATCCATGCTATAATTGTATTAATTGGAAACACTGATACATGTGTGGATACATAGACAACACTGTGTCCCTAGTATGCCTCTAGTAGACTAGCTTGTTGATCAAAGATGGTCAAGGTTTCCTAGCCATAGACATGAGATGTCATTTGATAACGGGATCACATCATTAGGAGAATGATGTGATGGACAAGACCCAAACTATGAACGTAGCATATGATCGTGTCAGTTTATTGCTATTGTTTTCTGCATGTCAAGTATCTATTCCTATGACCATGAGAACATGCAACTCGCTGACACCGGAGGAATACCTTGTGTGTATCAAACGTCACAACGTAACTGGGTGACTATAAAGATGCTCTACAGGTATCTCCGAGGGTGTCTGTTGAGTTGGCATGGATCGAGACTGGGATTTGTTACTCCGTGTGACGGAGAGGTATCTCAGGGCCCACTCGGTAATACAACATCACAACAAGCCTTGCAAGCAAAGTGACTAACGAGTTAGCCACGGGATCTTGTATTACGGAATGAGTAAAGAGACTTGCCGGTAACGATATTGAACTAGGTATAGAGATATCGACGATCGAATCTCGGGCAAGTAACATACTGAAGAAACAAAGGGAACAACATACGGGATTAACTGAATCCTTGACATAGAGGTTCAACCGATAAAGATCTTCGTAGAATATGTAGGAACCAATATGGGCATCCAGGTCCCGCTATTGGTTATTGACCGTAGAGGTGTCTCGGTCATGTCTACAGAGTTCTCGAACTCGCAGGGTCTGCACACTTAAGGTTCGGTGACGTTTTGGTAGTATAGAGTTATGTATGGTGGTGACCGAAGGTTGTTCGGAGTCCCGGATGAGACCCCGGACGTCACGAGGAGCTCCGGAATGGTCCGGAAGTAAAGATTGATATATAGGAAAGTGGTGTTTGAACTTCGGAAAAGTTTCAGGCATTTCCGGCAGTGTACCGGGAGTGACGAATGGGTTCCGGGGGTCCACCAAGTGGGCCCACCACACCCCAAGTGGGTCACATGGGCCTGAGGGTGGCACACCAGCCCCTGGTGGGCTGGGCGGCCGGCCCAAGAAGGCCTATGCGGCTGGACTTGTGGGAAAGGGAAAGTCCAAGTGGGGAAGGGAAGGAGTCCTACTAGGAGTAGGATTGGAGGTGGACTCCTCCACCCCCACCTCCTTCGGCCGACTCCTAGGAGGCTTCCTAGGTCGGCCAGCCCCTCCCCTCCCTCCTTTATATACTAGAGGGGAGAGAGGGCAGCAACACAAGAAACCCTAGCCACGGTGCAGCCCTCTCTCCCCGATAGATCAAATCCTCTAGTTTTCAGCAGCGCTTAGGCGAAGCCCTGCTGGAATAGTTCCACCACCACCGCCGCCGCGCTGCCGGAGAACTCATCTACCTCTCCGCTCCCTCTTGCTGGATCAAGAAGGCAGAGATCGTCATTGAGCTGTACGTGTGCTGAACGCGGAGGTGCCGTCTGTTCGGCGCTAGATCGGAAGGACCGTGATTGGATCGCGGAACGGTTCGTGATTGGATCGCGGGACGGATCGTGATCGGATCGCGGGACGGTTAGCGATTTGGATCGGAAAGACGTTCGACTACATCAACCGCGTTTCTTAACGCTTCCCACTTAGCGATCTACAAGGGTATGTAGATCCACTCTCCCTCTCGTAGATGCTCATCACCATGGATAGATCTTGCGTGTGCGTAGGAAATTTTTTGTTTCCCATGCAACGTTCACCAACAGTAACCACGACATCTTGGCCCCATGGCGGGAAATCATGCAGATTTTCATGTACTTCAGAGCATTTTTTCATTTTTTTTGAATTTAGAAACTTAGATTCTCAATGCTTTTGTGTCCAAACCATCACTCAAGATGTTTGGAACTCCTTCAAATTTGTTGCACGTGGCATATATACGTAAGCAAGTAGTCCATAAATATGATTTTTCAGCGGTTTTGGCTTCATCTGGCTTGTTCATGTGTTTCGGTTTTGAACTATGGCCATTAAATTTCTAGAAACTAACTTAATGTATAAAAATGCCAATAGAACGCCATTTTTTAAAAAAAAATTAGGATGTTGGTCGTATTCATGCATTGTAACGATGAATAAAAACTAGGTTGAACGAGACAACGATTGGCTGTTTGTCATCACAGATGGCCCCACGTTCCCTCTCGGAACGACGCTGATACGTCTCCAATGTATCTATAATTTTTGATTGTTCCATGCTGTTATATTATCATTCTTGGATGTTTTACAATCATTTTCTAACAACTTTATATGATTTTTTGGGACTAACCTATTGACATAGTGCCAAAGTGCCAGTTGCTGTTTTTGCTTGTTTCTTACTTCACAGAAAATCAATACCAAACGGAGTCCAATCGCGATGAAACTTTTTGGAGATTTTTTCTGGACCAGAATACACCCACTGGGCCAAAGAAGTACCGAAGAAGTGGGCCGAGGAGACCACAACCCACCAGCACGCGCCAGGGGGGCCCTGGCGTGCCCTGATGGGTTGTGCCCTCCTCGGGACCCCTCTCCACCGCCTCTGATGCCTATAAATTCCCAAATATTCCAAAAACCCTAGGGGAGTCGACGAAACACAATTCCAGCCGCCGCAAGTTCTAGAACCGCGAGATCCAATCTAAACACCATCACGTAGGGGTTCATCTTCCTCATAGGTGCCTCTCCGATGATGCGTGAGTAGTCCACCATAGACCTACGGATCCGTAGGCAGTAGCTAGATGGCTTCGTCTCTCTCTCTCTCTCTCTCTTATGATTCTCAATACAATGGTCTCTTGGATATCTATTTGATGTAAACTTTTGCGGTGTGTTTGTTGGGATCCGATGAATTTTGAGGTCATGATCAGTTTCTATCCCTGAATATTATTTGAGTCTTCTTTGATCTCTTATATGCATGATTGCTTATAGCATCGTATTTCTTCTTCGAATCTTTGGTTTAGTTAGGCCGACTAGATCGATTTTTCTTGCCATGGGAAGAGGTGCTTTGTGATGGGTTCTATCTTGCGGTGTTCTTTCCCAGTGACAGAAGGGGTAGCAAGACACGCATGTATCGTTGCTACTAAGGATAACAAGATGGGGTCTATTCCTACATGAATAGATCTTGTCTACATCATGTCATCGTTCTTATTGCATTACTCTATTTTTCCATGAACTTAATACACTAGATGCATGCTGGATAGCGGTCGATGTGTGGAGTAATAGAGGTAGATGCAGGCAGGAGTCGGTCTACCTATCCTGGACGTGATGCCTATATAATGATCATCGCCTTAATAGGAAGGGTGAGAGTGCGTATAATCCATGGACTCACATTAGTCATAAAGAACTCACATACTTATTGCAAAAGTCTATTAGTCATCGAAGCAAAGTGTTAGATGCATGCCCCTAGGGGAGAGGTTGGTAGGAGTAAACCATCGCGCGCTCCCGACCCATCACGCAAAGGACGACAATCATTAAACAAATCATGCTCCGACTTCATTACATAACGGTTCACCATACGTGCATGCTACGGGAATCACAAACCTTAACACAAGTATTTCTACTAATCCAAAATTACATACTAACATAACTCTTAATATTACCATCTCTACATCTCAAAACTATATGCCAGGAATCAAACTTCTCATAGTATTCAATGCACTTTATATGAAAGTTTTTATTATATCCCTCTTGGATGCCCATTATATTAGGACTAAATTCATAACCTAAACAAATTACCATGCTGTTTTAAAGACTCTCAAAATAATATAAGTGAGGTACGAGAGTTCAATTATTTCTATAAAACATAACACCACCGTGCTCTAAAAAGATATAAGTGAAGCACTAGAGCAACATTGCCTAGCTCAAAACATATAAGTGAAGCACATAGAGTATTCTAATAAATTCATGATTCAGCGTGTCCTTCTCAAAAAGATTTGTGCAGCAAGGATGATTCTGGCAAACTAAAAAGCAAAGACTCATATCATACAAGACGCTCCAAGCAAAACACATATCATGTGGTGAATAAAAATATAGCCTCAAGTAAATTTACCGATGGATTGAAGACGAAAGAGGGGATGCCTTCCGGCGCATCCCCAAGCTTAGGCTCTTTGGTATCCTTTAATATGGCTTGGGATGCCTTGGGCATCCCCAAGCTTAGGCTCTTGCCACTCCTTATTCCATAGTCCATCAAATCTTTACCCAAAACTTGAAAACTTCACAACACAAAACTCAACAGAAAACTCGTGAGATCCGTTAGTATAAGAAAAATAAATCACCACTTTAGGTACTGTTGTGAACTCATTCTTTATTTATATTTGTGTAATACCTACTGTATTCTAACTTCTCTATGATTCATACCCCCCCGATACAACCCATAGATTCATCAAAATAAGCAAACAACACAAAGAAAATAGAGTCTGTCAAAAACAGAATAGTTTGTAGCAATCTGTAGACTTCGAATACTTCTGTAACTCCAAAAATTCTGAAACATTAGGACAGCCAGGGAAATTTGCATATAAATCTTGTGTAAAAATTTCAGATCAAAAGCACGTTCCAGTGAATTTATAAAATTCCTGGACTGAGCTTAAAAGTTTCTGTTTTTCAGCAAAATCAAATCCACAAACACCGTAGACCATCCCAAAGGTCTTACTTGGCTCAAACACTAATAAAAACATAAAAACACAATTACTACAGAAGTAATAATGTGCAAAACACACCAAAACAGAAACAAAAAACAGAAAGCAAAAATAAAATTGGGTTGCCTCCCAACAAGCGCTATCGTTTTACGCCCCTAGCTAGGCATAATGATTTCAATGATGCTCACATAAAAAGTAGTAATTGAAATATGCAAGAGAGCATCACGAATCTCATGAAAAACACATTTAAGTCTAACCCACTTCCTATGCATAGGGATTTTGTGAGCAAACAATTTATGGGAACAAGTATCAACTAGCATAGGAAGGCAAAACAAGCATAACTTCAAAACTTTGAACACATAGAGAGGAAACTTGATATTATTGCAATTCTTACAAGCATATGTTCCTCCCTCATAATAAATTTCAGTAGCATCATGAAGTAATTCAACAATATAACTATCACATAAATCATTCTTTTCATGATACACGAGCATGCAATCATCATAATGAATTTGCTCATCAAAACTTGGGGGACAAAAAATGTCACCTTCATCAAACATAGCATCCCCAAGCTTGTGGCTTTGCATATCATTAGCATAATTGACATTAATAGAATTTATAGTAACATCATTGCAATCATGCTTTTCAATCAAGGAGCTATCATGAATCACCTTATAAATTTCTTCTTTCAACACTTCATCACAGTTTTCAGATTCATGATTTTCAAACAAAACTTCATAGAGATAATCAAGTGCACTCAACTCACTAGCAATTGGTTCATCATAATTTGGCCTTTTGAAAAGATTAGAAAGTGGATGAGGATCCATATCAATAGATTTTTAGCAAGCGAATATGCAAGCAAATAGAAGGTACATGGCAACACAAGCAAACAAAAAGAGATCCGACGAGAAAAAGGCGAACGAGAAAGAAGGCGAATAAAAAGGAAAATCTTTTTGGTTTTTTTCTGAAAATCGTTTTAGAAGTGGGGGAGAGGAAAACTAGAGGCAAATGGCAAATAATGTAAATGCAAGAGATGAGTTTGTGATGGGTACTTGGTAGGCTTGATGTAGATCTCCCCGGCAACGGCGCCAGAAATTCTTCTTGCTCCTTCTTGAGCATGCGTTGGTTTTCCCTTGAAGAGGAAAGGGTGATGTAGCAAAGTAGATAAGTATTTCCCTCAGTTGTTGAGAACCAAGGTATCAATCCAGTAGGAGATACAAGCAAGTCCCCAATAGATGTACCTACACAAAGAATCAAACACTTGCACCCAACGCTATAAAGGGGTTGTCAATCCCTTCACGGTTACTTGCGAGGATGAGATCTGATAGAGATAGATGGAAAAGATTGCGGAAAGTAAAAGCACAAGTAAATAGATCTGAAAATATATGATGGAAAATAGACCCGGGGGCCATAGGTTTCACTAGAGGCTTCTCTCATGAAGGAAAATATTACGGTGGGTGAACAAATTACCGTCGAGCAATTGATAGAAAAGCGCAAAGTTATGACGATATCCAAGGCAATGATTATGCATATAGGCATCACGTCCGTGTCAAGTAGACCGAAACAATTCTGCATCTACTACTATTACTACACACATCGACCGACTCCTGCCTGCATCTAGAGTATTAAGTTCATGAAGAACAGAGTAACACATTAGGTAAGATGACATGATGTAGAGGGATAAACTCAAGCAATATGATGAAAAACCCATCTTTTTATCCTCGATGGCAACAATACAATACGTGCCTCGCTACCCCTACTCTGTCACTGGGTGAGGACACCGCAAGATTGAACCCAAAACTAAGCACTTCTCCCATTGCAAGAATTACCAATCTAGTTGGCCAAACCAAACCAATAACTCGAAGAGACTTGCAAAGATATGAAATCATGCATATAAGAATTCAGAAAAGACTCAAATAATATTCATAGATAATCTGATCATAAACCCACAATTCATCGGATCTCGAAAACACACCGCAAAAGAGTATTACATCGGATAGATCTCCATGAAGATCATGAAGAACATGGTATTGAAGAGCAAAGAGAGAGAAAAAGCCATCTAGCTACTAGCTATGGACCCGAAGGTCTGTGGTGGACTACTCACGCTTCATCAGAGGGGCAATGGAGTTGATGTAGATGCCCTCCGTGATCGAATCCCCCTACGGCAGATTACCGGAAAAGGTCCCCAGATGGGATCTCACGGGAACAGAGGCTCCTGGCGGTGGAAAAGTATTTTCGTGCCTCTTTTTTGGTATCCAGGGAATATTTGGGAATTTATAGGCCGAAGAGTAGGAATAGGAGGGCTGCCGTGGGCCCACAAGCCAGGGGGGCGCGCCCTACCCCCCTGGGCGCGCCCCTGTGGCTTGTGGCCACACGGCGGCTCTCCTGCCTTGGTCTCCAAGCTTGGTAGGTTCCTTCTGGTCCAAGAAAAATCATTCCAAAGATTTTATTCCGTTTGGACTCCATTTAATATTCCCTATCTGCAATACTCAAAAACAAGGAAAAAACAGAAACTGGAACTAGGCACTGGATTAATAGGTTAGTCCCAAAAATAATATAAAATAGCATATTAATGCATATAAAACATCCAAAACAAATAATATAATAGCATGGAACAATCAAAAATTATAGATACGTTGGAGACGTATCAAAGGCAACCGTGGATACGGCCCGCCATGGAAAGTGAAAGTTTGGTGGAAAAAGGAATAAACTTTATTTTCTGTTTGGGAACCGCCTATGATATATCTAGCATGGAAAGTATTGTGAGCTACTTTGTCGTTTTGTTGAGAGGAAAAGCATGCCACCCAAAATATTTTTCTCTCTCAATTTAAAACTTTGAGCTCTGGCACCTCTACAAATCCCTACTTCCCTCTCCGAAGGGCCTATCTATTTACTTTATGCAATTTTTATTTTTACTTTGAGTCTCCATCTTCTCTTATAAGCACCAACTAGGGGGCACTATGATCGTACTTGAGCATTGGGTATAGCTAATATTTGAGTGTGTTTCATGAATGGATAAATGATTGAGCATGATGGGCTAGGGATAACTTTCTTTAGTGTTGATATTTTGAAAGACATGGTTGCTTGTTGACATGCTAGAGTATTGAAGTCATTATGTTAAAACTAGATTATTGCTTTGAATTATTTACAAGTCCAAATGTCCATGCTATACAAAAGAAAAGAATATGATGAACATGTTAGGCAGCATTCCACATCAAAAATTCTGTTTTTATCATTTACCTACTCGAGGACGAGTAGGAATTAAGCTTGGGGATGCTGATACGTCTCCAACGTATCTATAATTTTTGCTTGTTCCATGCTGTTATATTATCATTCTTGGATGTTTTACAATCATTTTATAACAACTTTATATCATTTTTTGGGACTAACCTATTGACATAGTGCCAAAGTGCCAGTTGTTGTTTTTGCTTGTTTTTTACTTCGTAGAAAATCAATACCAAATGGAGTCCAATCGCGATGAAACTTTTTGGAGATTATTTCTGGACCAGAAGACACCCAGTGGGCCAAAGAAGTACCGGAGAAGTGGGCCGAGGTGACCACAACCCACCAGGGCGCGCCAGGGGGGCCCCGGCGCGCCCTGATGGGTTGTGCCCTCCTCGGGATCCCTCTCCACCACCTCTGATGCCTATAAATTCCCAAATATTCCAAAAACCCTAGGGGAGTCGACGAAACACAATTCCAACCGCCGCAAGTTCCAGAACCGCGAGATCCAATCTAAACACCATCACGGAGGGGTTCATCTTCTTCATAGGTGCCTCTCCGATGATGCGTGAGTAGTCCACCATAGACCTGCGGGTCCGTAGGCAGTAGCTAGTTGGCTTCGTCTCTCTCTCTCTCTCTCTCTCTCTCTCTCTCTCTCTCTCTTATGATTCTCAATACAATGGTCTCTTGGAGATCTATTTGATGTAAACTTTTGCGGTGTGTTTGTTGGGATCCGATGAATTTTGAGTTCATTATCAGTTTCTATCCATGAATATTATTTGAGTCTTCTTTGATCTCTTATATGCATGATTGCTTATTGCATCGTATTTCTTCTTCAAATCTTTGGTTTAGTTAGGCCGACTAGATCGATTTTTCTTGCCATGGGAAGAGGTGCTTTGTGATGGGTTCTATCTTGCGGTGTTCTTTCCCAGTGACAGAAGGGGTAGCAAGACACGCATGTATCGTTGCTACTAAGGATAACAAGATGGGGTCTATTCCTACATGAATAGATCTTGTCTACATCATGTCATCGTTCTTATTGCATTACTCTATTTTTCCATGAACTTAATACACTAGATGCATGCTGGATAGCGGTCGATGTGTGGAGTAATAGAGGTAGATGCAGGCAGGAGTCGGTCTACCTATCTTGGACGTGATGCCTATATAATGATCATCGCCTTGGATATCATCATGACTATTCGATTTTGTATCAATTGCCCAACAGTAATTTGTTCACCCATCGTGCGCTATACTCATGAGAGAAGCCACTAGTGAACCCTACACCCCCCGGGTCTACTTTTCCAACATATTGCTTTCAGATCTATCTTTTTGCATCTTTGTTTTCAGATCTACAAAACCAAAAACCCAAAAACATATTGCTCCATATTTTATTTGCCTTTTCTATTTTGTGTTCTTGAGAGATCTATCTCTCCTATCTATCACTACCTAATCTATCTTTTTACCGTAGAGAGATTGACAACCTCTCTTTCGCGTCGGGTTGCAAGTATTTGTTGTTTGTGTGCAGGTGCTGCTTATTGGGTGGTGGTGATCCTCCTACTGGTTCGATAACCTTGGTTTCATAACTGAGGGAAATACTTACCGTCGCTGTGCTGCATCATCCCTTCCTCTTTGGGAAAATACCGACGCAGTCTCAAGCCATGTCAGACGCGCCTTCGTGTGATGCTCCGGTTTGTGCGAGGCATGTGTCTCAAGCTGGGGATTACTCAGGAAGGTATTGGAGTTCCATCTCCGTCCCCATCACCGCCCTCCCATCCCCGTCCCCGTCTACATACCCGTGTGCGGGGATAAAAAGTTTCCCATCCACGTCCCCACCGGGTTCTTTATCACCGTGGGGAAACCCACACATGCATTTAAGAACAAACCTTCGTGTATTTCAGTAGAAAAAATAGTATTTCAACGCAATAAACAATATGTTGTGGCTAGGTTTGGGATTTCTTAGGGAATTTTGGGCCAAAGGGGTGGGATGTGTGTAAATTTGGGTGAGCGATACCACAAATTACGTGGGGTCTACTAATTTCAGAGCCCACATGTAAGTACTTCAATTCATGGGTAAGGCGAGTAATGCTATCCCATCCCCATCCCCATCCCCATCCTGCACGCTCGGTAAGGTATTTGACCCACCAACTTCCCGATGGGCATTCAAGCTGGCACCCGTGCCCTAATAGAGTAATTACCCATGGGGACGCGGGTAACAGTTAACCATTGCTAGCTTGACATGTGTAAAAGCTTATCTCAAACAAGCCATTACTTTGATCATGACATCTTGGCCCCATGTCGAGAAATCATGCATCTTTTCATTTACTTTGGCGCATTTTTTTCATTTTTGATTTTAAAAACCTAGATTCCCAATGCTTTTGTGTCCAAACCGCCACTCAAGATGTTTGAAACTCCTTCAAATTTATTGCACGTGGCATATATACGGAAGCAAGTAGTACATAAATATGATTTTCCAGCGGCTTTTGCTTCATCTTGCTTGTTCATGTGTTTTAGTTTTGAACTATATGGCCATTAAATTTCTAGAAACTAACTTAATGTATAAAAATGCCAATTGAACGTCGAAAATTTTCAAATTTTAGGATGACGGTCGTATTCGTACATTGTAACGATGAAAAAAAACTAGACTAAATGAGGCAACGATTGGCGGTTCGTCGTCACACAACGCCCCACGTTCCCTCTCGGAACTATACGAGCCTGCGTGTGATGCTCCGGTTTGTGAGAGGCATGTGTCAAAGCTTATCTCGAACAATCCGTTACTTTGACCGCGACATCTTGGCCCCATGGCGGGAAATCATGCAGATTTTCATGTACTTTAGAGCATTTTTTAATTTTTTTGAATTTGAAAACCTAGATTCTCAATGCTTGTGTCCAAACTGTTACTCAAGATGTTTGGAAATCCTTCAAATTTATTGCACGTGGCATATTAATGGAAGCACTAGTACATAAATATGAGTTTTCCTGTAGTTTTTGCTTTATCTTGCACATGTCCATGTGTTTTAGTTTAGAATTATGGCCATTAGATATCTAGAAACTAACTTCATGTATAAAAATGCTCAATGAACCCCGAAAATGTCCAAATTTCAGGATGTCGGACGTATTCGTGCATTGTAATGATGAAAAAAAGCTAGGCCAAATGAGATAACGATCAGCGGTTCGTCATCAAACAAGGCTCATGTTCCCTCTCGGAACCACGACCCTTCGTGTGATGCTCCGTTTTATGAGAGGCATGTGTCAAAGCATATCTCGAACAAGCCGTTACTTTGACCACGACATCTTGGCCCCATGTCGGGAAATCATGCAGATTATTATCATGTACTACAGAGCATTTTTTCATTTTTGAATTTAATAACCTAGATTCCCAATGTGTGCACGTGTGTCCAAACCGTTACCCAATATGTTTGGAACTCCTTAAAATTTATTGCAAGCGACATATATAGGGAAGCAAGTAGTACATAAATATGATTTTTCCAGCAGTTTCTGCTTCATCTTGCATGTTCGTGTGTTACACTTTTGAATTATGGCCGTAAAATTTCTAGAAACTAACTAAGTGTATAAAAATGCCAATTGAACATCGAATATTTCCTAATTTTATGATGTCGTTAGTGGACTTTGACGGTAGGGTTCTTTTTCTTACAATTAAAACAATATACGTTATCGCTGTACCACAAAATACTTTTACAATTCAATACAAAAAGTGAAATGCGTACACACGGTTTCATATAGGAACCGTTTGCGAAGAAAATTTACGGATCTATTTATGTCTTACGAGGGAAGCTTCGCCGGCTTCGTCTAGCTCGGATTCTGTTCACCCTCGATCCGCATTCCCCAACAAACCCTTTCTGCAAAGAATGACGCCGTGGGAACGCTTTGTAAGGGTGCGTACGCGTGCCCCCTCGGCCCCGAGCGCTCCCGCCTCTGCCAAGAACACGGCCGCCTCGGCCGAGAGCGCAGCCGCATCCGCCTTAAGCCCGGCCGCATCTGCCGAAAGGGCCTCTGCGTCGGCCAAAAGGGCGTCTGTAGCCGCGAAGACGGCAATTGCAGCTGCTGCGACGGCGGCTATTGGGGATATACCCCACGGATGTGACTCGCCTAAGTTATGACCCGGATTCTACTAAGGCGGTACATAAAGAAGATGCCCATGAGAAGTACAAGGCCCAACGGGCGGCTCATCTCCAAGGCCGGTTCGATAATATCGTCTGGGGAACCGGCTCAAGCATGAAGATGTGAGGAGTTCTCTTTTCCTTGAGGAGCAAGGGAAGGAGGAATTAGACTAGGACACGGGTTGCATTGCGACTCAGACTCTGTTGTAAACTCCGGGCCTCCACCTATATATAAAGGGGAGCCCCTGAGATAGAGAGATCAAGTAAGAAAGAAACAAACCCTCGAGAGCTAGGTTAGCGATTCCTCACCCTTTTAATCGAGATCATCATCAATATACACAAAGTAGGATGTAGGCTATTACCTCCATCGGAGGGGCCGAACTTGGGTAAACTCGTCTCTCGTTCCCGATCAACCCCTTTGAGTCGCCACCTAGCGGCGATGGCCTCACACTCAAGTTCTCCTATGAGGACATCTGCCGTGACAAAACCACGACAGTTGGCACCCACCATGGGGCCTTCGCCCGGTGGAGTTGAGTTCTCGAAGGGAGCTCTCCTAGGGTTCGAGGGATAAGCAATTGACTAGATGACCAAGAGTCGCCGTGGCAAGCTCTACATCGACGACTCAGGTTGGGGCCCCGAGGCAAGCTCAATCGAGTATGGGCACCGGGTCCCCTTTGGCATGATCCACGCCTTCATCGACAAGATTGGCGCAGCAGGACCCGAGCCGGATATCTGCACCTACATCGTCGAGCCGGCTCGACACGCGCAACCCGGCTGGCGGCTTACCGGCCGGCATCATGTCTTCATTAGTTTCACCCAAGGAGTCCACCTTGGAGATGATGCAGTGAACGGTGAAGACACCTTCGTCAACTCAGATGATGAATCCTCAATAGGACATACCGACTCAATCTGTCCACTCCTTGACGGTAGGCTCGGGGCTATCCTAGAGATGAGGTCACCAGAGAATCCCATGAGCCGCCTCATCAATTCGCCGTATTCATGGCAGGCACGATGGCGGCTCACACTTCAACGGTTGCAGAAGCAACAGCTGGAACGGACTGTCACAACCCTAGTTAACTGTGCTTGCTAATGCATTCATGAATGCATTGTTATTTTTCAAAATAAAATGAATTGAGGAATGATCAAGCCTCAGAAGGATTTTTTGTCAAATAACAAAGATAAAAATTGCTTCAAAAGGATCCAAGAAAATGTCCCTGGTATTCTAAGGAAATATTGGCATGAGTTAAAATTCAAATCAATATTTTTGGAATCACAGAAACATTTTATATTGGGCATTTGAGTTAATCCAATATTATTTGCTTGGACTTATATATGATATATACATAAAATGTATGTCCAAAAACATTGAGAATTATTGTGTGGCTCTGGAAAAGTCCATTTTTGTCCACATGTATTTTTCTCAGGTTTTTATAAATGGTTTGATATTTTTAACAAACCAGAACAAATGTCAGAAATAGAAAAGACAAAAATAAAAAGGAAATGCAGAGACCTCACCTAGCTTACCTGTAGCCCAAGTGGGAGGCCCAACCCACAGGGGCAGCACTGTCTTCTTCCTCCTGCCAGGAGGAGAAGCAGCTGCGTGCCGGCCATGCCGCAGCGGTGCCACCTCCTGTCTGCCTGCTGGACCGCCCCTGGCCAGCGCGACACTCCAGACGACCTTGTCGATGCCGTCTGGATCCATCCCCCCTTCTCATTTGCTCTCTCCCCTCTCTGCTCTCTCTCTCCCTCGGACCCGAACGCCACGGCCATCGCCGTCGTGCACCACCGCGGCCATCGGCCTCGACGAGCCCCGCATCCGTGCCCATAGCCACCGCCGTCGAGCATTTCTTCACCGCGCCGAAGGAATCGATCCTGGGAGCCCTTCATTGCCATCACCGTTACCGTTTCCATCTCCGGTCACCGCAGTTCCCCGACACCGATTCGCCACCGTCCGGCTCTCCTCGAGCTGGCCTAGCTGCTCTTCGCGACCATCGTGAGCTCTCCTTCCCGTCCCTCTCTTCTCGTGCTCTCTCCAGTACCGTAGCCTCACCCCGCCTCGAGCCCGAGCTCCGGCCGCCGTGGTTGTCGCCGTCGTGGCCTGAGCCCGTGTCAGCCCTGGCCACGCACCGAGATGTCCTTAGCACATCGCTAGGAGCTCAGCAAGCTCATCGGCTGGCCTCCCCGTGCTCTCTAGCGGCGACCGTGTCGAGCCAGTGCCTCGGCCGCCGCCAAGGCTTGCCGGCGGTGCTGTTTCCGACCACCCCGGGCCCTTTCGTCGGGTCCATCAGATGCGGGCGAGCGAGAGCTCCCTCTGGGTGCCCTCCGCGCGAGCAAACCGCCGTCGTAGTTTATTCCGGTGTGCCGCCGCGCTATATGGTCGCCGGCGACCTAACTCCAGCCGGTTGACGTGTACGGATTAGGTTAAGCGCTAACCACCACCTAGAGCCAAAGACAGGTGGGCCCAGGCGCCCTAATTAACCCCTGTTTAGTTAATTAAAACCTGATCAGCCACTGAGTCAATGACAGGCTGGTCCCACGGTCAGGTTTGACCTGGACCTGGCGCCTTTGACCAGATGATGTCATGCTGGCGTCAGGCTGAGGTAATTAATGTTTTTCTGAAATAATAATAAATTAGAAAATTCCAGAAAATACCTAAAACTTCCAAAAATCATAGAAATTCAACCATAGCTCCAAATAAAATAATTTATATATGAAAAAATATCAGAAAAATTCAAGGAATCTGATGGTACTATTTTCATGCATGTTTGAACAACCTAAAGTTTCTGGATATGACAATTCAAATAAATGGCAATTGAAATGCCTTATGTGGAGTTTGAATTTGATCTATATTGATCAAATATACTTCATTTAATTGTGGCTAGAGGTTTTAGCTCAAACCAGCAACATGTTAACATGTCATACTCATGCATCATTGTGAAGCATTTGCCGTGCTTAAATTGTTCTCTGTTTGACTTTATCGATAGACTTGCGAGACGTAGTTATCGACGACATCGAAGAACAGCTGAGTTCTTCCGATCAACAGGCAACAACCCCCCCTTGAGCATTTCGATACAATCCCACTCTCTCGCTCTTGCTCTCATTTCAATGCATTAGGAC
Organism: Elymus sibiricus; assembly: GCA_039707655.1. Lineage (NCBI taxonomy): Eukaryota > Viridiplantae > Streptophyta > Magnoliopsida > Poales > Poaceae > Elymus > Elymus sibiricus. The sequence goes on along the minus strand of CM077675.1, from coordinate 301,304,508 downwards.
AATGCGATTCAACTGCTACTTGTGTTCCGGTAGATGAACCCATTCCTCTACATGGCATGTCATTGTCACACTAAATAGCTGAACCAAGCAACCTAGCATACGTGGTAGTTGCTTGTGCCATGTTGTGACTTTACCTTGTTATGCTTGCTATGCTTAGAGTTGTGTCAGGTCTGATTCATCTGGGTGATGAACCGGAGTGAAATGGATGTGTTCTGATGATGAGAGTTAAGTGTTGAGCCTGTTTTGGTAAAGGTAGCGATGAGAGGCCATGTAGGAGTACATGGTGGGTTGTCTCATTGAAACCGCTCATAGGTACCGAGTTCCGTGTTTGTGTTCCAAGACTAGATACTACTGCACATTGGGCCCGAAACCAATGGACCCTTTCGGCCTATTAACCTACTCTATTGTCTGCCTAGGAGTCGTAGTAGTTCGAAACGTTGATAGAATGTGGCCGGTGTCAGTGTCAAAACCGGCGGATCTCCGGTAGGGGGTCCCGAGCCGTGAGACTAGGATTGATGGTAACAAAGGGACGAAGGAGATGATGTTTACCCAGGTTCGGGCCCTCCTATGGAGGTAAAACCCTACGTCCTGCTTGATTATATTGATGGTATGAAGGTTACAGAGTTGATCTACCTCGAGATCGACTAGCTAAAACCCTAGATGAGTTTCTGTGTCCTATGATCTGAAACCCTCCCGGTTTATATAGACACCGGGGGAGGGGGGGGTACCTAGGGTTTACACATAATGGGCCTCCTGCCGAGGATGGAGGTGGCGATTTCCTCATCTTGACTTGGAGTGCACGACGCGCCTTCGAGGCTCCCTTCTAGAACGTGGAGTCTTGATGTGTCCGGCCCTTCTTCAGAGAACGGCCCATCAAGCCGGCCTATTGAAAGATGAGCCGGCGGCCCGAGGACCCCTAAGTCCGGGACTCCCACAGTAGCCCCCGAACTAGCCCCCAACGCCAAGGTTCTCAGCTCCAGCTGCTTCGTATGATCAGAGTCTTCGGCTTGCGGGGTGAGTTCTTCTTCCCTTTCCATGATCGGTTGAGACTAGTTCGGTTTCCGATGACACGTATTTCTTCCGATCATATGATTGACCGAACACGATGAATTACTTAGCCCCGAAGGCCAATCGCCAAAGTGTAAACAGTGTTTTCTGACACCCCCCTCTGACGAAGGGTCGTGGCCTACCACGACCGCCGAACCAGTTATGAGAACTCGATTCGCGGTTCGAGGCCATCTTTGCAGCGACACAACTTATCAATGCGCAGATAGTGCTCCGTTTCACACGGGATATGATTAATCTTAATGCGCGTATAACGGCATGCATGTCTTGGGAAGCGGAGGGATTTGTGGCGCGATAAGGGAGGCTAATCGGCGGTACGTCTCATAAAAAGGGAAAAAAACCCGAGGCCTAGTCACGCTTCCCATTCGCATCCTCCGCCTCCCCAATCTCCCCAAGCTTCAAGAGCCCAGATCCAGTTCTCCCTCGCCCTTTCCTCCGAGCTTAGCCATGGCGGGTTCGGGCTCCAATGGCAAGTGGGAGGCCTCCACGGTCACCGACCAGGATATCCGGGACCTAAAGCAGGCCGGCTACCTCCCCGCCAACGTCTTCCACCGCGCCCCGGAGAAGAACCAGGTGGTTCCCACCCCCAAGGCATGCGAGAGGGTGGTGTTCGTCCCCCACTTCATCCGGCGACTGAGCTTTCCGCTCCACCCCTTCGTCAGGGGTCTTATGTTTTTCTATGGGCTGAACTTCCACGACCTTCCGTCGAACTCCTTCATGCACATATCGGCATTCATCATCATCTGCGAAGCCTTCCTGCGGGTCAAACTGCACTTCGGCTTGTGGCTCAAGGTCTTCAATGTCAAGCCGAAGACCATGGCCAGCAAGCACGCAGACTGCGGAGGGGCGGTAATCGGCAAACTCCCCCGCGTTGAGTGGCCTATCGGCACCTTCATCGACACAATCAAGATCTGGCAGAAGGAGTGGTTTTACATCACCGAGCCAAGGGATGAGAGCTGGGCGGCGCCTGCCGAATTCAGATCTGGACCCCCAACGAGATTGACCTCGTGGCTCAGGAAGGGCCTTGACTGGGGGTCGGACGCTGAGGTGAAGCTGCTGCAGAAGCGCCTTACCTCGGTGATCGAGGCCAAGGTGGAGCTGGTCAACGTGGTCCAGGTCATGCTCCACCGCCGTATTCTCCCCTACCAGCGCCGGGCATCCTCCATGTGGGCTTACCGTCCTGACGACGAGCCTACCGTGCGCCAATTCTTCCGCACCACCCCTGAGAAGCTGTGGAGGGCTTTGTTCAAGCCTCAGAAAAGCTGGCCGGCCAAGGAAGAGGATACAGGCCTAAGCGTCGTCAACCCACCGACCAAGGTATGGCATAATTTCAATCCATTGATTCTGTTTCTTCGGCAAAAAGTTTGAACGCCTTCTCCCTTACTTTCGTAGAAGTGGCTGAGCAAAGCCGCGAGGGTTAACTGCCCGGCTCCACAACCCGAAGACCCTAGGTCGGAGTTGTTGGCGGCGATGCTTGTTGTGGTGCCGTACTCGGCGCCCGAGAAGAAAGAGAAGAAGAAGAAGGCCAGAGAGGGTCTCCGCATCAAGGACCAGCCGAACGTCGTGTCCGAGGAAACCCATGCCTCCTCGAGTCATGAGGAGGAGCGTGAAGACGGAGGGGAAGGCGTTTCCCCCCTCCCAAGGAAGAGGGCGGCATCATCGGACGCCGCGGAGGACGCAGCTCCTCCTGCCCTGAAGAGGGCGCACCAGTCGAGGTTGATTTTTCCCGATGACAGCTCGGATTCTGATGCAGAATCCGAGGAATTTGAGAGGGTTCCCTGAAGGAACTTAAGGGTCAAGCCCCCCGCTCAAAGGTATGAATCCGAAGACTCCCGGTTTATTTATGCAGGGTTTTTCGATGCTTTAAACACAAGTGCGTCTTTTGATTTGCAGCACACCACGCGTTCTTCCCACCGACCAGATATCGGACGGGGAGTCCCCACCCGCCGAGCTGGTGGAGAGCGGGACTGCATCGCACCCCACACCTCCGGGGGCCGCGAAGGACGCCCCGGAGGTGTCATCCAGCCAGGCTCCGGTGGAGCCGAACACGGGCGGCGGGGGCGACCATGCCATGGCCGAGGCTAACGCCATGGCCGCCGAAGGCCAGGGAGAGGGAATCCCCCAGGCCGCTGAGGACCAGGGGGAGAATATCCCCTGGCCGCCGAAGAGGAAAGGCAAAAGGATGCCCAGTCCCCTCTGAGGACGTCTCCGGAGCATGCTGTGCCTCCGGAGCTACCGACTCAGTCTTCGATCATAGATCGGACTGTCTGGTCAGCACCGATGCCACCAACGACTGGGTGGCTGGTAATGGAGGAGGCGCTAGCCAGAGCCCCCATCTCCGAGGATCACCGCACTCTTATGGGTGCGGTTTTACAAGGAATTCAGTCCGTTGATAACGGACTGAAGGAGGCCTTCAATGGTCTCTTGGCGGGCTTCAAGGTGAGTCAAGTAATACCCTTTCCCGAACAATGCTAATTTTAAGTTTTGTGCTATCTTTATATATGTACTAGCCCCCGAGCCCTGGATGGGTGTGCAAAAACGCATCCGGGGGTCAAATAGTGAGGAATGAACAATGATGCACAAGGCACCATTCGGTCCTGCAATGTTCGGAAAATTCCTTGAAAGGACCGAACAGGGAGTCGTATCCTTCATAGTTCGGGGGTTTGAACGCACATAACTAGATGCATATTTTTTTGTTTTTTGTAGGCCTCGTCATCGGCGGCGGCCGTGAATGCCGCTGAACTTACTGAGCAAAATCGGAAGCTCAAGGTCTCCGAAGAGGAGCTTGATAGCCTGAACAAGAGGTTCGACGAGGCGCAAGGTAGGCCGAATTGTAATTTCCGGGCTATATATCGGTAATGATACGCACTAGTAACCCAGTGTGACCGTTTGTCTATTGCTTCCACAACTTCACCTGCGGAGGTCGAAAAACTTAAGGCCAAGCTCCAGAAAATGAAGCAGGAGGCCGCGAAGGAGAAGACGGCTGCCGAACAAGCAGCAGCCGTGCTTTCCGTGTTGAAAGCTGCCTGTGCCAAGCATGAGGCCCGGGTGGAGGAGGTTCAGCAAGAGCTCAAGGATGCTGGCACAAAGTGCGAGGCCCTTGAGCAGAAAGGCGAGGAGCAAGCCACCGAGCTAGCGCTAAAATCCGAGCTCCAAAAGGAGCGGGTGGAGAGGCGGTCCTTTGAAGAGCAGGTTCGCCAAGTCAAGGCTGTCATCGATGGTAAGCCATATTCACTGCAATGCACCTTCGGTGGTAGCAAGTTTGCTTTGCTCACCCAGGTGGCGTTCCTTAGGCGTCTGTGTGGATCTCCAGAAGAGTGCAGCGGACGCGAACAAGCTTTATGCTTCGCGGGTGGAGAATGATGAAGGCCAACTATTCTGGGCGCAGTTTGAGTCCCCCGAGCGCTCTCCTCTCCTCATCGAGCAAATGAAGCAACTGATGGAGATGGACGCGGAGCCAGCCATGAAGGACTCTGCATCCGTCTGTGGCCCGATGAGCCGTTGCCGAGCAGCTACTTCGACTTAGTGCAGAAACTATGCGAAGCTGCGCCTCGGGTCGACATGCTAAAGCGTTCTACGTGCATCGAGGGCGCGCGGATGGCCTTTGCGAAGACCATGGTGCATTGGCCGAAGCTCAAGCCAACCGAGATGGCTACCGCACCTCCGCCTCCTGGAAAGGAGTATATGCGCCCCGAGCGATACTTCCCCATAGTGATGGAGGGTGCTCAGTCAATAGAGGCTCAATGCTCAAAGGACGTTTTGTATGAATGAGCGCGTTGTAATATGTCCGAAGACTTTTAACGATTTATAACTAGTGATTCATGGTTTATCATGTCTTATAAGTTTTTGATTTTTATTTTGACTCCTGTGTGGCCGGTTTATCTGATAGTTGCGAGTCGTCGGCTTCAGCCCCCATGTAGATACTACGTGGGGTGTCTCTGTACCCGCATTGTGACCCTTCAGCCGAAGTATCGGTGCCCGAAGGCGGCAGTGCGGGGGGGACAAGGCAATCGGACTATGATGCTTTATCGCTTTCACTTAGCCATTGGAGCGTAGAAAAAATGCGGGGGCTGATAACCAGCCCCCAGTGTGATGTTCGGGGCCGAAGCCAGCATCACATGGTTTGTACAAGAACGAAACCCATCGTATAACATGGAATAACCTCTATCGATCTATTAGTATGACACTTATGCTCGGATTTGCAGACCGGTTCTCGCTTACTATGACAGTCAGTTTTCGGCTTTCTCCCCTGAGGTGCTTGACGAGACGGGCTGGAAGCACAATCGCAGTGGTTCTCCCTTTGCCCTTTTAGCCGAACGAGCGGAACGTAAGAGGGCAAGCACAGGAGCCGGGCAACCCAACTATTGACCCAAGACATAGTTCGGATCCGATGCATATAAAGCAAAACCCAAGACGCCGAACACACCACCAGTTGTACTGGGGTGATGTTCAAGGCGATTTTAAATTCGAGCCCCCTGTCTATTAGCCGGTTGCATCATAATATATACCGATCAGTTTTCGCAAGAAGCGTGACCAAGGGAAGAACAGAGGATGTATAAAAGACAACGAAGTGACCATATATAATGGTTTTGTACTTGCTCAATAATTCTTATAACTTGGATTGCCGAAGCAACTGTTTATAGGTAGATGAAATATAAAATTTATAGATGGGAGGCTGTACCAGGATTCCTCGATTGATGACATGACGTCTTCGATGTGCCTTGTCGCCTGTCCGTTCATGTTCCTCTGTGGGGGTTGCATCCCATTAAGAGTGATGCTGTCGTCGAGCGGACCTTGGGAAGAAGGTCTTGAGAAGTCGCCGAAGTATCGATGAGCTTTACGCTTTTTAGCACGTCCTTGATGGTACCTGTGCTTTGTCCAAGGACGTGTATTGGTATTGGTCGGTCCAGCCGAACACTTACCATTTGATGGTGGTTCCCCATTGCTGCCCATGGAATCTTGAGTGCGAAGTTGTGCCTTCTTGGCACGTATTTGACGGTTGTTAGGGCTGTGCAATGGGGGGCTTATCCCTATTTCTGGGGAGAAGAGGAATCTGGGAGTTTGGATTGAAACCGAACTCGTTTGTCGACCTTACAGGCCTTTATGGCAGATTTAGGTGTTTGCCAATCGTCCTCATAATCGAATTCGGCCGCAAGGGCCAACGCATGTTCCTCAGTTCGGAGGGAACGCTCTGTGTTGCCGTTGACAGTGATGACCCCCTTGGGTCCAGGCATCTTGAGCTTGAGGTATGCGTAGTGTGGGACGGCGTTAAAGCGAGCGAACGATGTTCCGCCTAGCAGGGCGTGATAACCGCTGCGGAAGGGGACGATGTCGAAGATCAATTCCTCGCTGCGGAAGTTGTCGGGCGCACCGAACACTACTTCCAGGCTAACAGAGCCTGTGCACCGGGCTTCAACGCCTGGGATCACTCCTTTAAAGGTAGTGTTGCTAGGCTTTATCCTTGACGGATCTATGCCCATCTTTTTCACCGTATCTGAGTAGATCGGATTGAGGCTACTTCCTCCGTCCATTAGGACTTTAGTGAGGTGATACCCATCGATAATGGGGTCCAGGACGAGGGCCGCCGAACCTCTGTGAAGGATACTGGTCGGGTGATCTCGTCGATCAAAAGTGATCGGGTAGGCCGGCCACGGGTTAAACTTCGAGGCTACAGGCTCTACGGCGTAGACCTCTCGAAGGGCGCGCTTCCTCTCCTTTTTAGGTATATGAGTGGCGTATATCATGTTCACAGTTTTTACTTCTGGAGGGAATTGCTTCTGACCTCCATTGCTCGGACCACGGGGCTCCTCGTCGTCCTCGCTGCATGGGCCTTTGCTCTGCTCCTCGGCTGCGAGTTTGCCGGCCTGTGTGAACACCCAACAGTTACGGTTGGTATGGTTGGCGGGCTTTTCTTGAGTGCCATGGATCTGGCAAGGCCTCTCCATGATCTTGTCCAGATGGGTGGGCCTGTCGCGGTTGCCTTTAGGAGGCTTCTTCCTTTGCCCTGATCGAGGGTTGCGGAAGCCGGCGTTAACGGCCGTGTCGTCGGCGTCGCTAGTGTTGTGTCGGCGTTTGTTTTTATTATGTCATGGTTTCCCGCTTCCATCCCGGACTTCAGAGGTGCCGGGGTCTTCGGGGTTGTGGCTTCATCTCGCGAGCCAGTTATCCTCGCCCGTGCAAAAGCGGGTCATGAGTGATGTGAGGGCGGACATGGTCCTAGGTTTATCCTGACCGAGCTGGCGAGCCAGCCATTCGTCCCGGATATTGTGCCTGAATGAAGCTATAGCCTCGGCATCCGGGCAATCGACGATCTGGTTTTTCTTGGTCAAGAACCGATTCCAGAATTGTCGAGCGGACTCTCCTGCCTTTTGGACGACATTGCTTAGGTCGGAGGAGTCCGGGGGCTGTACATAGGTGCCCTGGAAGTTAGATCGGAATGCATCCTCGAGGTCCTCCCAGCTCCCGATAGAGTTTTCGGGGAGACTGTTTAACCAGTGCCGAGCTGGCCCCTTAAGTTTAAGGGGTAGGTACTTGATGGCGTGGAGGTCGTCTCCTCGTGCCATGTGAATGTGGAGGAGGAAATCCTCGATCCACACTGCTGGGCCAGTTGTTCCGTCATATTGTTCGATGTTCACGGGTTTAAACCCTTCAGGGAACTGATGCTGCATCACCTCGTCAGTGAAGCAGAGCGGGTGGGCAACGCCTCTGACCCGGGCTATATCACGCCGGTAGTCGGCGTCTGTTCTGGCCCGGTTGTGGTCCCGAACTCTGTTGGTTCGGTAGAGCCAGGGCCGGTACTCGTCCCTTCTACCAGGGGAGTACACTCTGGATCCGTAGATGGATCTCGTGCGGCCTATTCTCTCATCCAGGTCACATCGCAGGTCATACCTGTCATCAGGCTCCATTGGCTCCTTTCCCCTTCTGCGGGGTATCGCCGGCCTATAACCGGCCTCGCCAGCCGTCCTATCTCGTCCTCGGGGAGGGCGGTCCGGCTGGTCGTATGGAGTGTGCTTGGGGGACGGCGTGTTGGGGAGCTCGTCGTCAAATTGTGGCAGCAACCGCCGGCGTGGGTAACTCTTGGGTTGGTCCCATAGACCGGCACCGTGTTCTTCCTCGGCTGATAGAACCCTGGTCCATCTATTGTTGAGGGTGTCTTGTTCGGCCTTGAGCTGCCGCGCTTTTGCCTTTAGGCTCCGGGCAGTGGCTAAAAGCTGTTGCCTGAACCGTTCCTGATCCTTGATGGTTTCGGGGACGATGAGCTCCTCGTCTTCCGGCTGTCCTCCTCCTCTACAGGGGGGAGGTAGTTGTCATCCTCGGAGTCGTTCGGATCTTCAGGGTCGCGCTGGTCCTCCGGCCTTTCCTGGTCCTCCAACGGATATTCGCGTATGTTGGGATCGCCGAGGTCTTCCGGGGTATCGTTTTCCCCGGTGCCGACAATAGCTTCCCTTCCCATTTTTGTCTTTGATCGCTTACGCGGTTTCCGGCGTCTTGACGGCGCCTCACCTGAGTCATCACCATTGTTTGCTGGTGTGCGCTCGCTGTTACCGGCTGGCGTATCCACCATGTAGACGTCGTAGGTGGAGGTGGCGGTCCATCGCCCGGTGTTAACGGGGGTGGGAGCGCGATCCTCTTCCTCCATGTTTTCTGCCTCCTCGGAGGAGTAGTCCACCATATCGGTTAAGTCTTCGATAGTGGCTACTAAGTGGGTGGTGGGTGGGATGAAAAAATCCTCTTGACCCGCCTCAAGACCGATCGGAGTGTGGATCAAGATTGGGTCATCAGTAGTTTTCATCGACAAGATCCGATCTAGAGCTTCGCCGAGTACCGAGAGCTCGATCGGGTCGATCTGCCTGGCGTGTTCGGAGTTAACCTCCGCCGCGTCCGCACGAGAAGTGTACTCGGCAGGAGTTGGTGCCCGGCAATCTGGCGCTATAACCGGATCCAGACTTAAGTCCAGATCGTCACTGGGATTGGCCCCGTGAGCGGGGTTGAAAACGACATCCGAGGTTATGGCCCCGGAGTCCTCGGGCTCGTCAGGTGTGACTGCAAGCCCGGTGAGCAAGAGATCGCCCCGAGGGTCAACGGAGAACTCTAAGTTCCTGAATCTGACTTCTTGATTAGGGGCGAAACTCCCGGCCCGGCCAAGGCGGCCGGTCGGGTCAGCGTGCAGCACGATGCTGCAGAAAGCAAAGATCTGTCCAGGGACAAATGAGTCCATGCTACGGACATCTTCATTGATGAAGACGCGAGCCATTGATTCCTTGGGCGATCACAGCGAAACACTCAATGAAAGCACCAATGTCGGTGTCAAAACCGGCGGATCTCGGGTAGGGGGTCCCGAGCTGTGAGACTAGGATCGATGGTAACAAAGGGACGAAGGAGATGATGTTGGTTCGGGCCCTCCTATGGAGGTAAAACCCTACGTCCTGCTTGATTATATTGATGGTATGAAGGTTACAGAGTTGATCTACCTCGAGATCGACTAGCTAAAACCCTAGATGAGTTTCTGTGTCCTATGATCTGAAACCCTCCCGGTTTATATAGACACCGGGGGGGTACCTAGGGTTTACACATAATGGGCCTCCTGCCGAGGATGGAGATGGCGATTTCCTCATCTTGACTTGGAGTGCACGACGCGCCTTCGAGGCTCCCTTCTGGAACGTGGAGTCTTGATGTGTCCGGCCCTTCTTCAGAGAACGACCCATCAAGCCGGCCTATTGAAAGATGAGCCGGCGGCCCGAGGACCCCTAAGTCCAGGACTCCCTCAGCCGGGCCTGCGAAGTGAATGAACGGCCCAACCGGGACCGGCTTGGGACCCTACACACAACTTCTGAGTCCGAATCGTGAAACACGGCCGGATTCTCGATTGTGGTAACCAACTCAGTTAGGCGACTGCCTTGGGTTAGAGTCGTTGTAAGTTAACGTCCGTCGACAACTCCCTCGCTGGGCTTCCGCTTGAAGGTTGCCGACGTGCCTTTTTACGTGCACATGGCGATAAGTGGCGGGAGCATGTCTGACGAAGTACACCCCTGCAGGGTAAAGTATCTATTCGAATAGCCGCGTCCGCGGATATGGACTACTTGGAGAGTTGCATTGTTCATAGACAACTTTAAATGGATACTCTAAAATGCTCCATATAAGTGTGAGTGCTATGGATGGCTTCTCGTAGGAAGACGAGAGAGGATCCATAGTGGTGTATTGATGTGGGAATATGTGGACTCGTGTGTGCTCTCTCGTAGGGATACGAGAGGGGAATGATACATTGGATACATTGTCGTAGTCTAGTTTAGCGAAAGGTCAAAGCTGGCATTTCTGCAGTAAACCCCACTATCCCGTTCATTGATACATGATGCATAAGTAGATAGTTATGATGTAAGACTAGCTAAGTACCTTCGTACTCACTGTTGCTTATTTATGTTTTTGTAGAGATAGACGTTGTTCAGTTTATGCTTTCTTCTTGACGTTGACATCGACGGATTAGCTTGGGAACCCAGACAACAGTCTGGCTCCTTTGGTAGGGTCGTTGTAGCTTTTCAGGCTCTTTCAGCCGCTTTTAGTAGATGTCTGTACCCAAACATGTAACTTCCACTTGTTGTTTGTTTGCTCTGAAAGTTGGGTCATGTGACCCCCCTGCCTGTAACATTATACTATGTTGGCTCTTCGGAGCCTTCTAAATAAATGTTATGTGATACGTCCATTTTGCATCATGATTTCCTACTGTTATCTATTATTTTTTGTTGAATAATAATGCTTTGGGGAGTGATTCTAATGCCTTTTCTCTCATAATATGCAAGGTTTACTCAAAGAGGGAGAATACCGGCAGCTGGAATTCTGGACCCAAGAAAAGCACGTCAGAGATACCTATTCTGCACAACTGGAACGAAGATGAAATTTTATGGAGATTATTTTTGGAATAAATAAAATATACTGGAGCAGAAAACTACCGGAGGGGGCAAACCTAGTGGGCACAACCCACCAGGGCGCGCCAGGCCCCCCTAGGCGCGCCCTGATGGGTTGTGGCCTCCTCGGCCCACCTCCGGTGCCCATCTTCTGGTATATAGTCACATTTGACCTAGAAAAAATCAGAGGAGGACTTTTGGGACGAAGCGCCGCCTCCTCGAGGCGGAATTTGGGCAGGAGCACTTTTGCCCTCCGGCGGAGCGATTCCGCCGGGGGAACTTCCCTCTCAGAGGGGGAAATCGAAGCCATCGTCATCACCAACACCCCTCTGATCTTTGGGAGGCCAATCTTCATCAACATCTTCAACAACACCATCTCCTCTCAAACCCTAGTTCATCTCTTGTGTTCAATCTTTGTACCGGAACCTCAGATTGGTACCTGTGGGTGACTAGTAGTGTTGATTACCTTGCGTAGTTGATTACTATATGGTTTATTTGGTGGAAGATTATATGTTCAGATCCATTATGCTATTCAATACCTCTCTGATCTTGAGCATGTTTATTATTTGTGAGTAGTTACCTTTGTTCTTGAGGTCACGGGAGAAGTCATGTTGCAAGTAATCATGTGAATTTGATATGTGTTCGATATTTTGATGATATGTATGTTGTGATTCCCTTAGTAGTGTCATGTGAACGTCGACTACATGGAACTTCACCATTCATGGGCCTAAGGGGATGCATTGTGGAGTAGTTATTAGATGATGGGTTGCTGGAGTGACAGAAGCTTAAACCCTAGTTTATGCGCTACTTCTTAAGGGGCTGATTTGGATCCAAACATTTAATGCTATGGTTAGATTTTATCTTAATACTTTTCTCGTAGTTGCGGATGCTTGCGAGGGGGTTGTTCAAGTTAGAACAGCACCCAAGCACCGGTCCACCCACATATCAAATTATCAAAGTAGCGAACATAAATCAAACCAACATGATAAAAGTGACTAGATGAAATTCCCGTGTACCCTGAAGAACACTTTGCCTATTACTAGAGATTGTTCTGGCCTGTCCTTTGCCACAAAAGGATTGGGCTACCTTGCAGCACCTTATTTACCGTTACCGTTACTTGCTCGTTACCAATTATCTTGCTATCAAACTATCTATTACCTACAATTTCAGTGCTTGCACAAATTACCTTGCCGAAAACCGCTTGTCATTTCCTTCTGCTCCTCGTTGGGTTCGACACTCTTACTTATCGAAAGGACTACGATTGATCTCCTATACTTGTGGGTCATCAAGACTCTTTTCTGGCGCCGTTGCCTGGGAGGGAAGCGCTCTTGGTAAGTGGCAATCGGTAAGGAAAAACTTATACTACGTGCTGAAATTTATTGCTACTTGCTACTATGGAGAACAATCCTTTGAGGGGTTTGTTCGGGGTATCTTCACCTCGATCGGAACCACAATTAGTTGCCCCTCAACCTACTGCACCTACTGAAAATATTGGTTATGAAATTCCTTCAGGTATGGTAGAACACCTGCTTGCTAAACCTTATGCAGGAGATGGAACTGAACATCCTGATATGCACTTATTATATGTGAACGAAATTTGTGGATTATTTAAGCTTGCAGGTTTACCCAGAGATGAAGTTAAGAAGAAGGTTTTCCATTTATCTTGGGAGGGAAAAGCATTGACATGGTATAGGCAATGTGATGATCTTGGATCGTGGAACTGGAATCGTTTGCAATTGGAATTCAACCAAAAGTTTTATCCCATGCATCTAGTTCATCGTGATCGGAATTATATATATAATTTTTGGCCTTGTGAAGGAAAAAGTATCGCTCTAGCTTGGGGGAGGCTTAAGTCAATGCTATATTCATGCCCCAATCATGACATTCCGAGAGAAGTTATCATTCAGAATTTTTATGCTCGGCTTTCTCATAATGATCAGTCCATGCTCGATACTTCTTGTGCTGGTTCTTATATGAAGAAGACTATTGAATTCAAGTGGGATCATTTAGAATGAATTAAATGCAACTCTGAAGATTGGGAACTCGACGAAGGTAATGAGTCAGGTATAAATCTTGAGTTTGATTGTATTAAATCTTTTATGAATACCGATACTTTTCACAAGTTTAGCACTATATATGGACTTGACTCTGAGATAGTAGCCTCTTTTTGCGAAACATTTGCTACTCACGTTGATCTCCCTAAGGATAAGTGGTTTAAATATCATCCCCCTATTAAAGAAGAAATAAAGGAACCGGTCATAGCTAAAGAAGAAACCATCATTTACAATGTTGATCCAGTTGTGCCTACCGCTTATATTGAAAAACCACCTTTCCCTGTTAGGATAAAGGAACATGCTAAGGTATCAAATGTGGTTCGTAAGATTAATCTAAAAACATCTAACCCCCTGAGAAAATCAAAGTAGAACCTAGTGTTGCTATGGTTAAAGATCTCTTGGTAGAAAATATTGATGGGCATGTTATCTACTTTTGTGATGAAGCTGCTAGAATTGCTAAACCCGATGAAAAAGATAAACATCGACCCATAGGAGGCATGCATGTTGTCTCGGTCAAAATAGGAGATCATTGCTATCATGGTTTATGTGATTTGGGTGATAGTGTGAGTGCTATCCCTTTTACCTTATACCAAGAAATTATGGATGAAATATCACCTGCTGAAATAGAAGACATTGATGTTACTATTAAACTTGCTAATAGAGACACCATCACACCACTTGGGATTGTTAGAGATGTTGAAGTCTTGTGTGGGAAAGTAAAATACCCTACTGATTTTCTAGTTCTTGGTTCCCCACAAGATGACTTTTGTCCCATTATCTTTGGTAGACCTTTCTTGAGCACCGTCAATGCTAAGATAGATTGCGAAAAACAAACTGTCGGTGTCAGTTTTGGTGGTGTGTCTCATGAGTTTAATTTTTCCAAGTTTAGTAGACAATCTCGTGATAAAGAATTACCTAGTAAAGATGAAATAATTGGTCTTGCTTCTATTGCTGTACCTCCTACTGATCCATTAGAACAATATTTGCTTGATCATGAAAATGATATGCACTTGCGTGAAAGAAATGAAATAGATCAAATCTTCTTTGATCAACAACCTCTCCATAAACACAATTTGCCTATTGAAACTCTTGGAGGTCCTCCTCCACCTAAAGGTGATCCTGTGTTCGAGTTAAAGCAATTGACTGACACTTTGAAGTATGCTTATCTTCATGAGAAAAAGATATATCTTGTTATTATTAGTGCTAACCTTTCAGAACATGAAGAAGAAAGATTATTAAAAGTTCTAAGGAAGCACCGGGCTGCTATTGGATATACTCTTGATGATCTTAAGGGCATTAGTCCCACTGTATGTCAGCACAAGATTAATATGGAACCTGATGCTAAACCCGTTGTTGATCACCAACGACGACTGAATCCTAAGATGAAGGAAGTGGTAAGAACTGAAATATTAAAACTTCTGGAAGCAGGTATAATCTATCCTATTGCTGATAGTAGATGGGTAAGTCCCGTTCATTGTGTCCCTAAGAAAGGAGGTATTACCGTTGTTCCTAATGATAAGAATGAACTCATTCCACAAAGAATTGTTATAGGCTATAGAATGGTAATTGATTTTAGAAAATTAAATAAAGCTACTAGGAAGGATCACTACCCTCTGCCTTTCATTGATCAAATGCTAGAAAGATTATCTAAGCACACACACTTTTGCTTCCTAGATGGATATTCTGGTTTCTCTCAAATACCTGTGTTACAATCTGATCAAGAGAAAACCACCTTTACTTGCCCTTTTGGAACCTATGATTATAGACGTATGCCTTCTGGTTTATGCAATGCACCTGCTACCTTTCAAAGATGTATGACTGATATATTCTCTAACTTTTGTGAAAAGATTGTGGAGGTTTTCATGGATGATTTTTCCGTTTACGGAACTTCTTTTGATGATTGCTTAAGAAACCTTGATCGAGTTTTGCAGAGATGTGAACAAACTAATATTGTATTGAATTGGGAGAAGTGCCACTTTATGGTTAATGACGGCATTGTATTGGGGCACAAAATATCTGAACGAGGTATTGAGGTGGATAAAGCTAAAGTTGATGTAATTGAGAAAATGCCATGCCCTAAAGATATTAAAGGTATTCGCAGTTTCCTTGGTCATGCTGGTTTATATAGGAGGTTCATTAAAGACTTCTCTAAAATTTCTAGGCCTCTTACTAATCTTTTGCAAAAGGATATCCCTTTTGTTTTTGATGATGATTGTGTGGAAGCCTTTGAAACACTCAAGAAAGCCTTAACCTCTACACCTATCGTTCAACCACCTGATTGGAACTTGCCTTTTGAAATTATGTGTGATGCTAGTGATTATGCCGTTGGTGTTGTTCTAGGACAAAGAGTTGATAAGAAATTGAATGTTATCCATTGTGCTAGCAAAACTCTAGAGAGTGCTCAAAGAAATTATGCCACAACTGAAAAAGAATTTTTAGCTGTCGTGTTTGCTTGTGATAAATTTAGATCCTATATTGTTGACTCAAAAGTAATTGTTCACTCCGACTCATTAGGTGGGTTCTCTTGCTTCAAGTATTTGACTTACATATCGTTGATAGGAAGGGAGCTGAGAACCCCGTAGCTGATAACTTGTCTAGGTTAGAAAATATTCTTGATGACCCACTACCTATTGATGATATCTTTCCTGACGAACAGTTAGCTTCAATAAATGTTTCTCAAAACACCCCTTGGTATGCTGATTATGCTAATTACATTGTTTCTAAATATATACCACCTAGCTTCACATACCAACAAAAGAAAAAATTCTTCTATGACTTGAGCATTACTTTTGGGATGACCCACATCTTTATAAAGAAGGAGTAGATGGTATTATTAGACGTTGTGTACCTGAGCATGAACAGGAACAAATCCTACAGAAATGTCATTCCGAAGCTTACGAAGGACATCATGCGGGAGATAGAACTGCTCACAAGGTATTGCAATCTGGTTTTTATTGGCCTACTCACTTCAAAGATGCCCGTTAGTTTGTCTTGTCCTATGATGAATGTCAAAGAATTGGTAATATCGGTAAGCGTCAGGAAATGCCTATGAATTATTCACTTGTTGTTGAACCATTTGATGTTTGGGGTTTTGATTATATGGGACCTTTTCCTTCCTCTAACGGGTACACTCATATCTTGGTTGCTATTGATTATATCACTAAGTGGGTAGAAGCTATTCCAACTAGTAGTACTGATCACCACACCTCCATTAAAATGCTTAAAGAGGTTATCTTCCCGAGGTTTGGAGTCCCTAGATATTTAATGACTGATGGTGGTTCACACTTTGTTCATGGTGCTTTCCGTAAGATGCTTGCTAAATATGATGTTAACCATAGAATTGCATCACCCTACCATCCTCAATCTAATGGTCAAGTTGAACTTAGCAATAGAGAAATAAAATTGATACTACAAAAAACTGTCAATAGGTCTCGAAAGAATTGGTCTAAGAAACTAGATGATGCACTTTGGGCCTACAGAACAACTTATAAAAATACTATGGGTATGTCTACATACAAAATGGTATGTGGTAAAGCTTGTCATTTGCCTCTAGAATTCGAACATAAAGCATTTTGGGCAATTAAAGAACTCAACTATGATTTCAAACTTGCCGGTGAGAAGAGGCTATTTGATATTAGCTCACTTGATGAATGGAGAACCCAAGCCTATGAGAATGCCAAGCTATTTAAAGAAAAAGTAAAAAGATGGCATGACAAAAGAATCCAAAAGCGGGAATTTAAAATAGGAGACTATGTTCTTTTGTTCAACTCTCGTTTAAGATTTTTTGCAGGTAAGCTTCTCTCCAAATGGGAAGGACCTTATATTATCGAAGAGGTTTATCGTTCTGGAGCTGTCAAGATTAATAATGCCGAAGGTACTAACCCGAAGGAGGTCAATGGACAAAGAATTAAGCATAATATCTCAGGTACGCCTATTAACGTTGAAAGCAATGTTATCCAAACCATGACACCGGAGGAACACATAAAAGAAACCTTCCGGAACACTCCATAATTCTGAAAAATAGGAGGTACGTGATACGGTAAGTGAACGGACTCCGAAAAATCCGCAAAAATATTTTTTTTCAATTTTGGAATATTAGAAAATTTTGGAAATAAAGAAATAAACCGGAAGGTGATCGAGGTGAGCACGATACACCAGGGCGCGCTAGGCACCGCTGGGTGCACCCTGGTGGGTTGTGCCCACCTCGGACACCTTCCCGACTCCGTTTTCCTTCCATATGCTTGTTTTCCAAGAATAAAATTTCTCTATATATACCCCTGACTGTTTTGACGACCGCATCGCAGAAAAATCTTCTGTTCTTGTTTCGTGCTGTTTTCGTGTCAGATCTATCACGTCAGGCATCATGTCTTCTCCCTCTTCTAATAATGTTGAAGAAGATGCCTAGCTAATGAAGATAGAGCTGAAGAGGGAGGGGCCAGAAGAAGCCAACAAGGAAGAGAAGGGCAAGGAGGCTATGGTGGATCAACCACCTGAAGGAGAGCAATCCATGCCAACAAAGGAGGGAGAAGAAGAAGATATCCTTCAACCTTATTACAGTCATCTCACCCCTATTGAAATCGAAGCTTTTAGAGCTTTCGAAGCGGTCCGTGTTCAGAATAAATTTCTCATTCGTGAAAATATTTTGTGAGAGGAGCACATCAATAACCTTCGGAGAGTCATCCGCAAATTGGAGCACCTTTTGAAGTTGAAGTGTGATACATCTACACCACCACCTTCTTCATCACCACCACCAAAGGAGATTTGAGCACACGAGTATGGACACTCCCCTTGACTTGAGCCAAGCTTGGGGGAGGTGCCCCAGTATCGTATCACCATCACTTTTATTCACCTTTACCTATTTTAGTTCAATCTTTAGTTTCCCTTTGCTTTAGTTGAATAAAAGTTTAGCATGATCTATTTTCATGGGTTAGTTACGTGGCCTATCTATCTATGTAATCGAGTGAGAGTTATATAATAAAGTTTAGTTTGAGTTTTGTCTCTCTACTTTCTTGTTGCAATCAAAATAAAAGGAAAGAAAAATAAATGAAAAGAATCACATGCTAATTTTATGGTGAGTAATGACATCACATAAGGAAAAGTATAAGTAGTAAAATTTATTGGAGATTGACAAACATAGCATTGGTCAATGATGCAATTCATGAAAGAATTAATAAGGGAAGAGAAGATTCACATACAAATACACTATCTTGGACATCTTTTATGATTGTGAGCCCCCATTAAATATTATATGTCAAAATGGTTGATGTTGCAGAAGGAAGACAACGTAATGATTTATGTTTGTTCATATCCACATAGAAGTTATATTGTCATAGATCCTTCAACATGTGGTGATTGCCCAATATCTTTGCTAGCCAAAAATTCCGCACTAAGTAGAGATACTACTTGTGCATCCAAAAACCCAAAACCAAACTCATTCTTTGAGAGTCCACCATACCTACCTATGGATCGAGTAAGATCCTTCATTATGTTGTAGAGTTTTGTTGCGATGCCATGTTGTATCTACGCATATCATGCGCGTGTATGGTTGAAATGCATTGGTATGTGTGGGATTCGACACCTAGCTATATGCCTTTAGTAGCCTTCTTTACGGGGAAATGCCTCTTTGTGCTTCCACTGAGCCTTGGTATCTTGCTACTGCTCCGGACACATTGATTGGCCGGCGTGTATCCTTCTTTGCTGCTGTGTCTGTCCCTACGGGGAAATGTCACGCGGTGTAATGGAGTCCTTGTAGCTTGCTACGTCTCGTCTACACACGCTGATGACCGACACCTGCATTGTTGGGTTACATATGCCTGTCCCTGCACGGTTGGGCCACTTGGGTCTATAACTAGTCATGTCGACCCGAGTTCTCTAACATATGATTGCTAGCGACATATTCATATGCGTGAGCCAAAAGGCGCAAACGGTCCCGGCCAAGGTAAGGTGGCAGCCGTGGGGATTACCGTGCGTGAGGCCACAAAGTGATATGATGTGTTACATGCTAGACTCGTATGGCTTAGGATCAGGGTCCCGACAACATTGGTATTAGAGCCGAACTGTCTGTAGGATTATCAAGCCAAACTGGTCGATGTTGAGTCTAGTAATGGTTTAGTTATTTAAGGGAATTAGTTGTGGAAGGGAATGTAAGACTCTGTTTACTCCTT